>CP124716.1:85775000-95775000 GCA_031232105.1 Capsicum rhomboideum | reverse complement strand
ACAGAAACCACATCATAACAACAAAATACACCCAAGTTATTGCATATCTCCCTTGTTTTAAGCATCGAAAGTGCCATGTAACCATGGAGCATCAACAACCTCAACTTAGAACATTTGTATGTCCTCAGGCGAACAAAACAAAATACACATATACGATGCTTAACTAAGAAAAACCTAAGGGACCTATGGAAGTCAACTCATTACCTTTGGCACAAAACTTTTTCGACCCCACTTATTTGCAAATCAAAACCACAACGTGTATACTGGCAACATATTATCATGACACAGAAGGGATCAAGTGATGGCACCAGATTATGCACAAACAACTAAGCATATATGCAAACGACATTTTTCGAACAACTAGCAGCTAATAATGCAACCCATGTACTCTCACCATCAAAGAAGTCCCATCAACTCACAGTATACTAATGAATATCAAAGTAGGGAAGAGGTCAAAACACTAACTCTCACAAAGAAGTTACAATAGTGTGCATGAAATACCATAGGCTTGCCCTTATTTTCTATGCCTTAGTTTTTCGGACAGTTGAACTAAGATCACTATAGGACTTTACTCGGCTTGTAATGTAGGCTTGGGGACGGGTATGGTACATATGGATATGTTGACTCAACCCTTCTTGACACTACACTATCTTTGGCTCCAACTTTCAACCTTTCTCATTTTTATTCTCCCTTATTCTCCTTTCTTTTATTTGCAGATTTTGGTGTGATTTTCTTCACTTTCAAAAAGCAATTTTCTCTTCTCTTTTTTTTTTCTTTTGCAATTTCTCTTCTTTTCACTCTATTTTTTTTTCTCTTCATACCCAAACCTGTTTTCCCTTTTTCTTTTATTAACTTCTTCTTCATACCCAACTCAATCTACGCCACCCTATAATAGCCACCCTTAACTTAGGTAATTTGCCTGAGTTGAGGTACATAGTGTCCAAGGAGGGACCAGGGCCAATATAGGTTCATTTTAATTAAAATGGGAAGGTGAATAGGCTAATGAAAGAACTAGGTCAATTAAGGCTCAAAATCGGGATCAAGGGACACTTATTCATTTGGTCAGGCATTTAGGCTAAAGCTGGACTTTATTCAAAAACGGCCTATAATCCTTTCCTAATCCCCTATCCTCAAATCTTAGGCAAGACTAACCGGGCAAGTTCTGGATTGCACACACAAAGTTAACTAAGTAATGACCTCACACTCACATAGCATAGGGTTGTATTATCAATTACTACCTATCCGGTTCATGCAATGCTAGCTACAGTTATTTGCCTATAATCCTGGTTCCATAACAAGATCCAATAGCTATCACACATAAGCATGCTACACACACATAGTTCAAAAATAAAATTTTTCAGGAGGGGTATCCTTAACATTCAAAAAGCATAAAATTTTTCTAAACTGGACTGCACTACAGTTCCCTTATTTTTCTCCTAATTTATCCAGAAACACACAAACTCTATAAATAGCATCCTAAATATGTCGGTTCATCCTAAATATGTCGGTTCTACTATGATAGTACACTCATGGGAAAATAAACACGACAACAAACCCCCCCAAGTGGTGGTATACCCCCACCCCCAACTAACAATGGTGCACTGCCCTCAATGCACAACTATCAATAAAAGGATAAGGGAGTGAAGAAATACCTGTGGTGCCCTAAGTGCCGGAAGTGGGCCCGCCCACATTGGGATCATCAGTCTGCTCAGTAGTAGGTGCATTCGATGGAGGGGCAGCCTGACTAGCGGATGCACCACGCGCCCTCTGCTCTGCCTCAATTTGGATAGCATGGTACTCCACCCGAGGGTCTTTAATCGCCCTCCGAAGATCACTCTCATACTCAGCATCACTATCAACCCGATATTTCAGACTGCGTGGTCTCTTGCCTCTATCCATCGGAGGCTCCTCGTCATAGAATAAATCCACCTCAAATGTTGGTCGCATCAAGGCCTGGGCAGGCATAGGGGGGATAATAGAAGTACTGCTCGATGCCAATGCCCTAACCTCCTCTCTCAATGCGGCCACCTCCTGGGTCAATCCGGTCATATCAGGACCCGGTGCAGCACTCAACCGGGAGGCCATCCGTGCCTCAAAGCTGTCAATCCTCCCATGCAGCCCCCGTATAAACTAATCCATTGCCGTAGTTATCCGGGCCTCCACCCTAACCTCCGCAACCTCTAAAGTGGTCCTAACCCAAGGCTTAAGTTGGGATACCAACTTAGCCATCTAGGTCTTAGTGTGGGTCTGCCGCTCGAACATCTGCGTCTGTTTGTCAATCAACTGCTGCAGAAAGTCCCTCGACATTGAAACCATACTATGGGGAGGTGGTAGAGCGGTAGTACCGGGTAACTCATCATTAATAGGGCCAACGGCCTCAGTCTGTACAAGAATAGTCTCAGGTACCCTAACCGATACTGGAATAGGCATAGGAGTACTACTCGGCTCATCTAGGGTTACACCCGATGACTCTGATGGCTATAAACCACATGGAAGAATGGGGTGAGAACCCCGCTACTGCATCAGATCAATGCTCGCAATGCGGGTCACCTTGATATAATGATCAAGGGTAGGTATCCTAGCCACACCCGCCCTGTCACATAAACTCTAGATCAAGTATGGGAATGGTATACTCGTATGATCTTAGAAGGCCCACTCATGGATCTCCCGGATGATGTATCTAGCAATGTGAATCTCATAACCAGCCAATATGCTGGCTACCACCACAGCCCGGTCCAATGTAAGAGAGTTGTCAGCATTAGTTGGACCCAACCGATGTCTAACAACGGACCACCAGAATCTGCCAGCAAAATAAAGTGTGGACTTCTTGATGTCCAACTTACCAGTCACCCAACTAGCCGCCACATCATTCTCGGCTATGTACCCCGCAATCCATTTAAGCAGCTCCAACTTCTGAAGCGGTGAATGGTCAGCTCCAAAATATCCACACGGGTACCGCGAACCAAAAGGTGCGTCAATAAGGGATGATCCCTGAACCACATCCCCACAATAGTACTCAAGTCAACTGACTCAGCATAAGAGGCATAAAATTATCGTACTAACTCTGAGCTATAACGACTAGAAGGCTGCGCCATCCAACCCAATCCATAACGCTAAAAAACAGTCCAAATATCCGGTAAAGCCTTCAACCACTCAAGCCTATACCGGGGCTCCTCTATAATGCTCCTCCAATAGACACCCCGCTCTGTCAGCTCGACATCTCTCTCATAAAAAGAACATATGCCTTGCATACACCACCACTGAACCTCCCTACTCTGTGCGGGAGTCGGAGCACTCTGGGCACCAGTACTTGAGATAGAGGTTGTAGCCTTCACTGCCGAGGTACCCTGAACTGTAGCATCATCTTCAGAGCCCAACTCTAAAGTATCCTCCTCCTCTTCATACTGGGGGGCAGTCTCAGAAGACTTAGCTGGAATAACCGACGTGACAGGCGGTGGGATGGACTGAAATACCGCTCGGGCAGCAGCTTGGGCCCGAGTCTATAACCTCGTGGTCCGAGGTACTAAAATCGTATCATCATGTCCAATCTGAAACTCCTCAACGGACCCACTTCTATCAGATTCAGTCTGTTCATCATGCAGATTGGTGGGTAAGTTTTGATTTTTGGTGCGAATTCTGAATGAGGAATCAAGATGGTCACTTTTGGGGTTTGATTTGGGAGGTATGGTAACGGGTTTAGGATCGGATTTTTTTTTGTATTTGGATCGGGTTAGGGTAAGATTTTCGATGGTTTGGACAATTATTGGGTATGGAGGTCGGATTTTTGAAGTGGGTTCGGATTTGATAGATTCAGAGGAGGGGTTTTTAGGATTTGATGATTTGAAAAAGGTGAGGAGATGTATTTAAGGTGGAGATTGTAGAGATAGTTGGAAATTTAGGGTTTAATTAGATGAATTGAAAGTGGGGAAATAATGGAGTGGGTTCGAATTTGTATCGGGTAAAGAAGGAGGCTACCAGATTTTATACAAAAAATGGATTGGGTCAGGTCAGAATTTGGGTTGTCTACAGATCCAAGTTTCCATGGAACAACCCACGTGACGTGGGTTGCACTCACTTCACGTGGGTCCATGACGTAACTAAGATCTTAAAACCTGATGTTGCCTTTGATTTCCATGGTACATCCCACGTGACATGGGTTGACCTACGTCACGTGGGTACCCTGTCGTAGGTCGATTTCAGAAAGCCAAATTATTTCTCTGATTACCACGTAACCATTCATATGACGTGTGACACCCTACATCACGTGATTAGGTGTCGTGAGTGGTATTGAACATAATCTGGTCACTCTTTCAGATTCCAGTTAACTTATCCTCCATTTCTCAGTCTTCACCAGATCACACATAATAAAATCTTGGGTTGCCTCCCAATCAGCGCTTGATTTATTGTCGCGGCATGACACGACTAACTTGGATACTCAGACTTCACCAACTAACCCATGGGTTGCCTCCCATGAAGCGCCTGATTTAATGTCGCGGCACGACACGGCTAACTTGACTACTTAGACTTCGTCAAGCTCAAGTTCCTCACATGTCTTTATTTCTTCCGTGGCTCCCACATAATGCTTAACACGCTGTCCATTGACTTTGAATAGAACATTATCCGCTCCTTTATCTCAATAGCACCATGTGGGAATACCCTAACCACCGTGAATGGTCCAGACCATTTGGACTTTAATTTTTCAGCAAACAAGCAAAGCTTGGAATTATACAGTAGCACCAAATCTCCTGGGTGAAAGTCTCGGTTTTCAATTCGACGATCATGCTACAATTTTATATTCTCTTTATATAATGCTGAACTTTCATAAGCCCGGGGACGAAATTAATCCATCTCATTCATCTGCTCAAGTCTTAATTTAGCCGCTTCACTCCAGTCTAAATTCAACCCTTTCAACGCCCACAAAGCCTTATGTTCAAGTTCGACGGGCAAATGGCATGATTTTCCAAAAACCAACAGATATGGTGATGCACTAATTGGTGTTTTAAAAGCAGTTCGATATGCCCATAAAGCATCATCCAATCTTTGAGCCCAATCAGTCCTATTGGCATTAACTGTTTTTGCCAAAATAGACTTGATCTCACGATTTGACACCTCAACCTACCCGCTTGTCTGAGGATGGTAAGGTGTTGCCACCTTATGTTTAACACAATATTTTTCAAGCAGGGCCTTGAACAGACGATTGCAGAAGTGGGATCCTCCATCACTAATAATAACTCTGGGTGTACCGAATCGTGAGAATATGTTCTTTTTCAAGAATGTTGTGACACTCCTCCCTTCGTTATTAGGAAGTGCAATTGCCTCCACCCACTTAGAAGCATAGTCAACAACTACCAAGATGTATTTTATTCCATGCGAGCTGATAAAAGGACCCATAAAGTCAATTCCCCACATATCGAACAATTCAAGCTCAAGTATAGTTGTCATGGGAAGTTCGTGTCGGCGTGAAATATTCCCTTGCCTTTGACATTGGTCACAAGCGCGAGCATAATCATGAGTATCTTTATATATACTAGGCCAATAGTACCCACATTGTAAGATTTTATAGGCAGTCCTCGCACCTCCATGATGACCCCCAACTGGAGATGAATGACATACTTCCAAAATACTCATCATCTCAACCTCTGGAATACATCTTTGAATTATGCCATGAGCACACACCCTAAATAAATACGACTCATCCCAGAAGAATTTTCTTAACTCATGCATGAATTTCTTTCTCTGCTGATGTGACATATCCTCCAGAACTAGATCACGTGCCAAAAAGTTGGCAAAATCAGCAAACCAAGGGATTAAGTCTTGGGATGCTGCCAGTACCTGCTCATCTGGAAAAGTATCATCAATCTCAAGATCATCCCTTAATTTAAGCATGGCCTCCTCCTCAAGGCGTGATAGATGGTCAATAACTTGATTTTCGGTTCCTTTACGATCCTTGGCTTCAAAGTCAAATTCTTGCAATAGAAGTACCCACCGAATCAATCTTGGCTTAGAATCCTTTTTCGACATAAGATACCGAAGAGCTGGATGGTCCGTATGCACAATCACCTTCGTACCTATCAAGTAAGATTTGAATTTATCAAAAGCGAATACTACGACAAACAATTCTTGCACCGTCGCAGTATAATTCTTTTGAGCTGGATTCAGCACTTTCCTAGCATAGTAAATTGGATGTAACATCTTCTCACGTCTTTGGCCAAGGACTGCACCCAAAGCCACTCCACTAGCATTGCACATAACCTCAAAAGGCATAGTCCAATCTGGTGACACAATAATAGGGGATGAAACCAACTTTTCCTTAAGACACTCTAATGCTTTTAGACATGCTTCATCGAACATGAACTTCACCTCTTTCTCCTAGAGTTTGTATAAAGGATGTGCAATCTTGGAGAAATCCTTGATGAATCTGCTATAAAAACCATCATGACCTAAGAAACTTTGAATACCTTTTACGAATATAGGTGGAGGTAGCTTCTCAATTACCTTAATCTTCGCCTTATCCACCTCAATGCCATTCTTTGAAATCTGATGCCCCAATACGATACCCTCGTTGACCATAAAGTGACATTTTTACCAATTCAGAACTAAGTTACACTCCTCGTATCTTTGCAACACATTAGCAAGGTGATCCAAACAACCATCAAACGAGTCTCCCACAACAGAAAAATCATCCATGAAAACCTCAATGGTGTCTTCCACCATGTCGGAGAAAATAGACATCATGCAGCGTTGGAAAGTGGCTGGTGCATTACACAAATTGAAGGGCATCCTCTTGAATGCGAATGTCCCATATGGACAAGTGAAAGTGGTCTTCTCTTGGTCTTCGGGGGAAATAAAAATCTGATTATACCCCGAATATCCATCAAGAAAACAATACCGTCCTCTACCAGCAAGACGGTCTAACATCTGATCCATGAAAGGCATAGGAAAATGATCTTTCTCAGACAAAGAATTCAGCTTTCAATAATCCATGCAAACTCTCCATCCAGTGACCGGCCTCATTGGAATCAACTCATTTTTGTTGTTTGGAACCATCGTGATTCCTCCCTTTTTAGGCACACACTAAACTGGGCCCACCCACTTGCTATCAACAATAGGGTAAACCACTCCTGCATCTAACTACTTGATGATCTCTTTGTTCATAACCTCTTGCATTGGTGGGTTCAGACGACGCTGGTGCTCAATGCTAGGTATATACTCAGGAACAATCTGGATCTTATGAGTACAAATTCCGGGTGGAATACCTATGATATCAACAATGGACCAACCAATGGCCCTCTTAAATCTTCCCAATACTCAAACCAGAGCCTCTACTTGCCAATCCACCAATTTTGCAGAAATAATCACAGGCACGGTATTGAAATGTGTAGCGAAGATGGGCCGGAAGAGCCTTCATCTCTAAAACTGGAGGTTCCTTAATAGACGAACGAGCTGGTGGGGTTACCCTATTCTTCAAATCAAGATCCAGTTTCTTTGGAGCATAAGTGTATGCTCTCTTACCAGTGAGTGCACCCACCACCTCATCATATTCTTCAATACCATTACTATCAAAGTCATAATCACGGACGCCAGAGATTTTACCCCTAACCTTTCTTAAAGAGGCACAACAACATCACTATTATCAACCGCCACTATCACCTAAATCGCTCGCTTATATATTTGCTGCTTCATTGAACGACAACCATTGAAAGTGACCTGTTCATCATTCAATCTGAATTTCATTTGCCCTATTTCTATTTCAACCAATGCATGACCAGTGGCAAGGAATGGTCTTCCCAATATGATGGGGACCTCAAAATCAACTTCACAATCAAGAATCACAAAGTCAGCTGGAAAGATGAAAGATGCTACCTTTACCAAAACATCATACAGAATGCCCACCGACTTTCTCACAGTCCTATCGGCCATGAGAAGTCTCATAGAGGTTGGTTTTGGTGCTCCCAACCCCAACTATTTGAAAATGGCTAATGACATTAAGTTGATGCTAGCACCCAAATCACAAAGTACTTTAGCAAAATCGTAGGACCCGATAGTACAAGGAATTGTGAAAGCTCCTGGATCCTCCTTCTTTTCAACTAGGGAACGCGAAGCAACTTCACTACAATGATGTAAGTTATCTGCTGGCTCAAAACTAACAGTTCTCTTCTTTGTCACCAAGTCTTTCATGAACTTCGCATAACCTGGCATCTGATCCAATGCCTCCACAAGAGGGATGTTTACAGACAACTCTTTCAACATTGTGATAAACTTCTGATATTTGCCTTTCTCATCCTTCTTTTTAAACTTTGAGGAAAGAGAGAAGGAGGTTGTGGGATAGTTTTGAGCACTTGTGGTACCTCCTTTTCCTGCCTCTTTTCAGATTTTGCCTTTTTGCTGTCATCATGATGATTTGGAACCGTGTCACCCTTTGAATTATCCGGCTCTAACTCAGCTTCTACAGCAATAACCATCGGCTCAGTAGTCTTACCACTGTCGGCAGGTATAGGTGGATCTATCGTGCACTTCCCGCTTCTAGTAGTAATGGCTAGACAATGACTATCATTCTTCAAATTTTGGACGGTATTGCTTGGATGGGTGCCTAGATGACATTGATTCAGTGCCAATGATATCTTCCTGAATTGTTGCTCCAACAGTTTAATGGCAGTTGAATGAGACTCCACTTTCTGACTTATTCCCAAAATATCAGTCCTAATCTCCTTCAAGCAATTTTCCTGGCTCTCTGCCCCTTTGACCAGTTTATTAAGAAAGGCCTCCATCCTTGAATTTCCAGACTCCTCATAACGGCTTCCTGGTGTTATATAAAGGCCATTCTATAACACCCCGTATCCTACGTGTACTAGTTCAACTTATAAGTCACTTATAATAAGGCAATGTGACACGACTAAGTTAACGTCGGTGCAATTATTTAAACTTGGGATCGTGAGTAGGCATTTGGATCTAAAGTTTAAAGTGACCAAATGTACACAAGCTTTAAGTTAAAGTAAAGGGATTAAGAACCGAAAATGGAATTAACTATTGCTTGCTTGACTTAATTAAGCTAGTAGGTGAATCACCTATTTGAGATATATGGGCCAAGTTAATGGACCCAAGGTTATGGATCAGATTTGGGCCAAGTTAAATGTTCCAAAGAGGTGTATTACCTACTTAAGCTATTGGGCTGCATTTGGACATATATTAATGGACTCAATGGAGGTCCAAGTTAAGTAATTAAAAGGGGAGGGATGATCAGCCCAACTCCAAGTTTAATTAAGGCCCAAAACTAAGGTGATCCATGTATAAATAAACCAAGTAGATGCATCAACTACTTGGACTGATTTGGACAGATTTAATAACCAAGTAGGTGCATCACCTACTTGACCTAAGTGTGGCTGGGAAAAAGGATTAAAAGAGCCTTCTAGAGGTCTCAATATAAGACAAGTTAGCTGGTCTTTTTATTCATTTTTAACACATAACATTTCAAGATTATCCCTACTTTTCTCTCTTTCTTTCAAGGGCTAAAACCAACAGCCCCTATATTCCTTTTAGGATTCTTGAACAAATACTCCACTTTGCAAGCCTTGGTAAGTTTTTACCCTTGTAGATTAATGTAATATATGTATAATAAGGTGTGTAAATCATGTTGGTTGTGTTTAAAATGTATAGGGCAGTCCCTTAAATAGTTGGCAGTCCACTTGTGTTAGTTTTGATGAATTTGTCTTCCTTGTGATTTGGACTTCTCTAGGGGCTTAAGGTGTTGAAGAAATTAAGTTATGAGGATGAAATTTCAGTATATTAAAGTGTGGTTCTTCCCCTGAATCGTTCCTTTTATGTATGTCTTGATGGGAATGTTTATACGTGTTTATAAATGGAACGTTTGGTGTAGTGAAAAGAGAATACTCTCTTGGTATGTTAAACTGAATTTTAGAACTATTGTGGACTGTTTTTGGTATATTGTTGTGGAAGGTATATGTGACTTGATGGAATAAATATGTGGAGTTGTATTGAGGCAAAAATGTAAAGTAGAAACTTGGTGTAAAATTCTATCGGTTTGCGATGTCTACGTTGATGTGTGGACTGTTTTGGTGGTGTGTGGACTGATTTGGTGGTGTTGTTTTGAGAAAGCAGTAAGTTATAGTGTAATGTGGTGTAATAATGTTATTTGGTAGTATAATGAAGGGGGGAGTGATGCACCATGTGTTTTGGAGGTTGGACGGTTTCTAGTTTTCGTTAAGCACCTACTAACCATCTTGTGAACTTGTAATGTAGCTAGCCGTTAATGTTCGCTCCATTATGTACTTGTATTATAGAGTAACATATAAGGAAGAAGCTGAATCATTGTATTTACGTATTGGGAAGATAAGGTATGTAAGGTTATTCTTTTTCGCATTCTTCTGCAGCATCTATTATTCCTATTATCATAACACGTGTCCTATTCCCAAAGGGTTGTACAGTGTCTCCTTCCTCTTAATGGTTTAGAGTATCTCATTTCAGAGTTAGTAGTACTTGTTATTCACTTATCACTCTTATAGCTAAATAATGAAGTAATGTGAGTAATTGTGTAATGGTTAATGTTGAGAATGGGTGGTATCTCATGGAGTGAAAGAAACAATCGTATGAATGTCAATCCCATTATTACGGGTGGTATCCCATAGGATGAAAGGAACATCCGCATGGATGACGATCCCGATTATTATGTTATTTGCCACTGATCAGTTGGGACCGGGCATGATATGATTGATGATTGATGATATACAGTATAGTAAAATAAAGTAAAGTAAAGTGCAATAAAGTAAAGAAAGCAATGTACATGATTCCACACATATACCATATGGTAGTTTATTTATATTGTTCGTTCACTTGTACTTAATTCCATTAAAGTTCTTATATCTCATACAGTTACTTATAGCCTTACATACTCAGTACATTTTTTTGTACTGACGTCCCTTGGGGAACTTACCTTACTTGCTAGTCGATGGACACAGGATTTTTTGAAGTTAGATCCTCCCACATTCACTAGATCAGATCCAAATGAGGACCCTCAAGATTTTATAGATCAAATTCAAAGGGCTTTGGAGGTTATGCATGTGTCCGGTGTGGAAACGGTTGAGCTTGCGGCCTATAGATTGAAGGGCGAGGCTATTTTATGGTATGAAGATTGGAAACGGTCGAGGGGAATTGATGCACTCCCAGCTGGTTGGGAAGAATTTAAAATGGCATTCCTTGATCACTATCTCCCATATGAGGTTCGAGAGGCTCGTGCGGACCAGTTCTTGAATCTGTGGTAGGGTAACATGAGCATCCGAGAGTATAGCCTTCGATTTAATTCTTTGGCCCGGTATGCTCCGAATATGATAGCTACGATGACTGATAGAGTTCATTGGTACGTGGACAGACTGGAGCCATATTTGGTTCGAGATTGCATTATTGCTGCGTTGAATAGGGATATGGACATAGCTAGAATACAGGCCTTTGCACAGAAAATGGAAGATCAGAGGCAACAGAGAAGAACACAAGGGTTTGAAGAAGGGTCATCGAAGAGAGCTAGATCTATGGGACATTCTATGGCATCCCAAGGAGAGTTCAGTCCTTGGAGTTTTAATAGACCGCCTAGGCCATCATTTTCTCATTCCACGATAGACACTTCATCTCAATTCTGAGGTTTTCGAGGTAATCAAGCCGGGCAAAGTAGTGGGAGTCGTGGTTCACAGAAAGCAGGGTTTTCTCAGCCATCGTGTCAGCATTGCAGACGATATCATTCAGGTAAATGCCAGCTGGGGATGAATATTTGTTATTGGTGTAGCATGACGGGGCACATGATGAGGGAATACCCCTGAAGAGGCTCGGGAAGCATAGTATGACCTGCGGGATCCACTGTGGCATCATCATCATCGGTGCCTTCCTTAGGTAGAGGAGTGCAACCTATTAGATGCGGTAGAGGTGCTAGAGGAGCAGCTAGTTCCAGTGGAACTCAAATCGTATTTATACTTTAGCAGACCGTCAGAATTCGAAAGTATCTCCTGATGTAGTTACAAGTATCTTGTCCATATTCTCACATAACGTATATGCGTTGATTGATCCGGGTTCTACATTATCATATGTTACTCCTTTGATTGCTGAAAGATTCAAAAGAATGCCAGAATTATTAGTTAAACCAATTGAAGTAGCTACACCGGTTGATGAATCTATTATAGCAAAGAGAGTTTATCGTGATTGCATAGCCACTGTTGATGGTCATGATACGTTGGTTGATTTTGTTGAGCTATACATGATAGATTTTGATGTTATAATGGGAATGGATTGGCTAGCTTCTTGTTATGCCACGGTAGATTATCGAGCCAAGAGGGTACATTTCCATTTTCCACAAAAGGATGTTCTTGAATGGAAGGGTAATGTAGGAGCACCGAGAGGCAAATTTATTTCCTATCTTAAGGCTAGAAAAATGATATCCAAGGGATATATATGCCACTGAGTGAGAGTGCATGATATTGATGCAAAACCACCAACTCCTTAATAGGTTCCAGTGTCAATGAATTTCTTGACGTATTTCCAGAGGATATTCCAGGTTTGTCCCCAGAACGGGAAGTAAAGTTTGGTATCGATGTAAATTTAGGCACTCAGCCTATCTCTATTCCCCCGCATAGAATGGCTCCAGCAGAATTGCGTGAATTGAAGGAGCAATTGAAAGATTTGCTGGACAAGGGCTTCATCAGGACTAGTATGTCCCCGTGGGGTGCACCAGTATTATTTGTATGAAAGAAAGATGGCACATTGAGAATGTGCACTGACTATCAGTAATTGAATAAGGTAACGATCAAGAACAAATATCCTCTCCCCAGAATTAATGATTTGTTTGATCAGTTACAGGGCGCCACGTGTTTTTCAAAGATTGACTTGAGGTCGGGTTACCATCAAGTCAGAGTTAGAGAAAAAGATGTACCCAAAACAGCTTTTCGAACACGGTATGGCCATTATGAATTTTTAGTTATGTCATTTGGACTAACAAATGCACTAGCTATGTTCATGGATTTGATGAATGGGGTTTTTAAGACATTTCTAGATGTGTTCGTGACGGTATTTATAGATGACATCCTGGTTTATTCAAAATCACAAGAGGACCATGCTAATCACTTGCAGCAAGTGTTACAAATCCTCCGTGAGCGTAAATTGTATGTAAAATTCTCTAAATGTGAATTTTGGTTGAAATTCGTGGCATTCTTGGGTCACATTTTATCAGATGAAGGAATAAGGGTTGATACGCAAAAGATTGAAGAGGTGAAAAATTGTCCAAGGCCTACGACACCTACGAAAATTCATAGCTTCCTTGGGTTGGCAGGTTATTATCGAAGGTTTGTTGAAGGGTTTTCTTCCATCGCTGCACCTTTAACGAAGCTTACACACAAGGCAGTCAAATTTTAGTGGAATGATGCATGTGAGAACAGATTTCAAGAGCTGAAAGATAAATTGACTTCTACACCGGTGTTAGTACTTTCGGAAGGCACCGAAGGTTACGCAGTATATTGTGATGCTTTTGGAATTAGCCTAGGGTGTGTATTGATGTAGCACGGTAATGTACTAGCATATGCCTCACAACAATTGCGGCCACACGGGAGAAACTATCCCATGCATGATATTAAATTAGCAGCGGTGGTATTTGCTTTAAAGATATGGCTTCATTATTTGTATCGAGTTCATGTTGACATCTATACTGATCACAAAAGTTTACAGTATATCTTTAAGCAGAAGGAACTCAATTTGAGGCAACGAAGGTGGCTTGAGCTATTGAAAGATTATGATATTGATATTCTATATCATCCAGGAAAAGCAAATGTGGTAGTTGATGCATTTAGCCGCAAGGCAATAGGAGACACTAGTGGCCACCTGACAGAAAAGCAAGGTTTACTCAAAGATCTACATCAATTATCCAGCTTTAGGGTTCGTCTTCTCGAATCCTCAGATGAAGGGGTTATTGTACAAAATGCAGCTGAATCTTTATTGATAGCTGAGGTGAAAGAGAAACAGTTCGTGGATCCTATTTTATTGCAGCTAAAGAAAAATGTACAACAGGGTCTGACTAAGGTCTTTGATCTTACACAAGAAGGGGTGCTTCAATGCCAAGGTAGATTATGTGTACCGGATGTAGATGAGCTGAGGAGACGAATTATGACAGATGTGCATCATTCACGATATTTTATTCATCCAGGAGCTACCAAAATGTACCATGATTTGAAATAAGTGTATTGGTGGGGAAATATGAAGAAGGACATTGCCGAATTTGTAGCTCAACGCCCAAATTGTCAATAAGTTAAAGTGGAGCATCAGAAACCTGGAGGTTACATGCAATGTATCAATCTTCCAGTTTGGAAATGGGATATGATTAATATGGACTTCATCACAGGTTTGCCTCGTACACTGTAGAAATTTGATTCTATATGGGTCATAGTTGACAGGCTTACCAAGTCAGCGCATTTCCTACCAGTCAAGACCACCTATACAACGGAAGATTATGCAAGATTGTATGTTATAGAGATAGTGCGATTGCATGGAATTTTGGTCTCCATTATATCAGACAGGGGAGCACAATTTACTGCACATTTTTGGAGATTGTTTCAAAAGATCTTGGGTACAAAGGTAAATTTGAGTACGGCTTTCCATCCTCAGACGGATGGACAAGCAGAACGTATAATCTAGACACTTATAGATATGCTACGACCTTGCGCATTAGACTTTAAAGGCAATTGGGATGATCATTTATCTCTTGTTGAATTTGCCTACAATAATAGCTACCATTCTAGTATCAAAATGGCACCTTATGAAGCTTTGTACGGAAGGAAATGTAATTCACCCATCAGATGGTTTGAAGCAGGCAAAACTGCTTTACTTGGGCCAGATCTTGTTCATCAGGCTATGGAGAAAGTTAAAGTGATCCAGCAGCGGCTACAAATGGCCAAAAGTCGACACAAGTCATATACTGATGTTAGAAGAAGAGGGCTCGAATTCGCCATAGGTGATTGGGTATTTTTGAAGGTGTCACCAATGAAAGGGGTAATGCGATTCGGAAAGAAAGGAAAATTGAGTCCACGTTATATAGGCCCATATGAAATTAGTATAAGATTTGGGCAAGTTGCGTATGAGTTGGCACTACCCCAAGAACTCTCCACAGTTCATCCAGTATTTCATGTTTCAATGCTTTGAAAGTGCATAGGAGATCCATATCGTTTTACTCCCATTAAAGATGTACAAGTTACGGAGGATCTTACCTATGAAGAGATACCTATTGCTATTCTGGATCGACAAGTTATGAAGTTAAGAAATAAAGAAGTAGCTTCCGTAAAAGTACTTTGGAGGAATCAGAAGGTAGAAGAGATTTCATAGAAAGCTGAGGAAATGATGAAATCTAAGTATCCTCAGTTATTTGAAACCAAAGAGGAAGCCTTAGATGTTGAATTGGAGCAATAACAAGTAAGTATATCTATATATAAATGTTATGTTGTAACAGGAAAATGTAACTTGGGCTTGAACTTGTTTAGGTTGGATAATAATGCTAACATTCGAAGATGAATGTTCCTAAGGGGGGGAGTATGTAACACCCCGTATCTTACGTATACTAGTTCCACTTACATGTCACTTAAAATAAGGCAATGTAACACGACTAAGTTAACGTTGGTGAAATTATTTAAACTTGGGATCATGAGTAGGTATTTGGATCTAAAGTTTAAAGTGACCAAGTGTACACAAGCTGTAAGTTAAAGTAAAGGGATTAAGAACCAAAAATGAAATTAACTATTGAGGTGCTTGCTTGACTAAATTAAGCTAGTAGGTGAATCATCTATTTGAGATATACGAACCAAGTTAATGGACCCACGGTTATGGATCAGATTTGGTCCAAGTTAAATGTTCCAAAGAGGTGTATTACCTACTTAAGCTATTGGGCTGCATTTGGACATATATTAATGGACTCAATTGAGGCCCAAAATTTAGTACACAAAATGGGAAAGATGACCAGCCCAATGCCTAAGCATCACCTACTTAGACAATTGGGCTGAATTAAGATATATGTTAATGGACTCAATGGAGGCCCAAGTTAAGTAATTAAAAGGGGGGGGATGATCAGCCCAACTCCAAGTTTAAATAAGGCCCAAAACTAAGGTGATCCATGTAGAAATAAACCAAGTAGGTGCATCACCTACTTGGACTGATTTGGACAGATTTAATAACCAAGTAGGTGCATCACCTACTTGACCAAAGTGTGGCTGGAAAATAGGATTAAAAGAGCCTTCTAGAGGGCTCAATATAAGACCAAGTTAGCTGGTCTTTTTATTCATTTTTAACAAATAACATTTCAAGATTATCCCTAGTTTTCTCTCTTTCTTTCAAGGGATAAAACCAGCAGCCCCTATATTCCTTTTAGGATTCTTGAACAAATCCTCCACTTTGCAAGCCTTGGTAAGTGTTTAACCTTGTAGATTAATGTAATATATGTATAATAAGGTGTGTAAATCATGTTGGTTGTGTTTAAAATGTATAGGGAAGTCCCTTAATTAGTTGGCAGTCCACTTGTCTTAGTTTTGATGAATTTGTCTTCCTAGTGATTTGGACTTGTGTAGGGGCTTAAGGTGTTGAAGAAATTAAGTTATGAGGTTGAAATTTCAGTAAATTAAAGTGTGGTTATGCCCCTAAATCGTTCCTTTTATGTATGTCTTGATGGGAATGTTTATACGTGTTTATAAATGGAACGTTTGGCGTAGTGAAAAGAGAATACTCTCTTGGTATGTTAAACTGAATTTTTGGAACTATTGTGGACTGTTTTTGGTATATTGTTGTGGAAGGTATATGTAACTTGATGGAATAAATATGTGGAGTTGTATTTAGGCAGAAATGTAAAGTAGAAACTTGGTGTAAAATTCTATCGGTTTGCGATGTCTACGTTGATGTGTGGACTGTTTTGGTGGTGTGTGGACTGATTTGGTGGTGTTGTTTTGAAAAAGCAGTAAGTTATAGTGTAATGTGGTGTAATAATGTTATTTGGTAGTATAATGAAGGGGGGAGTGATGCACCATGTGTTTTGGAGGTTGGACGTTTTCTACTTTCCGTTAAGCACCTACTTACCGTCTTGTGAACTTGTAAGTAGCTAGCCGTTAATGTTCGCTGCATTATGTACTTGTATTGTAGAGTAACATATAAGGAAGGAGCTTAATCATTGTAGTTACGTGTTGGGAAGATAAGGTATGTAAGGTTATTCTTTTCCGTATTCTTCTGTAGCATCTATTGTTCCTATTATCATAACACTTGTCCTATCCCCAAAGGGTTGTACAGTGTCTCCTTCCTCTAAATGGTTTAGAGTATCTCATTTCAGAGTTAGTAGCACTTGTTATTCACTTATCGCTCTTATAGCTAAATAATGAAGTAATGTGGGTAATTGTGTAATGGTTAATATTGAGAATGGGTGGTATCTCATGGAGTGAAAGAAACACTAGCATGAATGTCGATCCCATTATTATGGGTGGTATCCCATGGGATGAAAGGAACATCCGCATGGATGACTATCCCGATTATTATGTTATTTCCCACTGATCGCTTGGGCCCGGGCATGAGATGATTGATGATTGATGATGTACAGTATAGTAAAGTAAAGTGCAATAAAGTAAAGAAAGCAATGTACATGATTCCATACATATACCATATGGTAGTTTATTTATATTATTCGTTCACTTGTACTTAATTCCATTAAAGTTCTTACATCTCATACAGTTACTTATAGCCTTACATACTCAGTACATTTTTTTGTACTGACGTCCCTTGGGGAACTTACCTTACTTGCTGCAGGCACAGGTACTAGTAGACCTCCTCAGTAAGCTGCGGGTCATTTACAGAACATTGGTGAGCTCCAGTTTGGTTTGGGGCTTTCCGAGTCATATGTATATGTGGTTTTGGTACTGCATAAGCATTGTATATAAAGTGGGAAATTGTCCCGACTATATCTTTGTTTTTATGTCTGTTAGAGGCTTTGTAGACGTTGTACAGTTAAAGGAAAGAACGTGGTACTTTTTTGACCATATGGCTCTAAAGGCCATGTCTCATGTTTATATAAATGTTCTTATTAGATTTCTATTATTGATATGTTGTGACCATAAGTGATTGAATGCTAGACCATTGACGACAAGTATGTGAACGTATAGAATGGTTCTCTCGGGCCTTAACGGCTTCGGGTGCCATGTCTGCCCCAATGGTACTTGAGGCGTGACACATTCTTCTCTCTATAATCATCCTTCCATCTCCAATCACCATCACGGTCTCATTCTCGATCTCTGTTTCCCGATTTATTGTAGTTATCTCCATAATAGTTCCGACCCTGATTCCCTTGCCTTGAGTCCCAAGAGTCTTGATTAGACCCTTGACCCTTGGCTCGAAAAACCACCACTTCTCGATCTAGGTACTTAGCCTCTTCATCAGACTCACTATCATCATGTCTAGACGATTTACCTTGTGCACCTACAACATGCACCTTTTCAGCATCTCTGGCCACTATCTGTTTAGCCAAAAGACTAATTTCTGTCCTCAACTGAGCAACCTATTGAGCCACAGATTCATCCAAAGCTCATTGTGCTGCTGAGGCTCCAATAGCATATGTGCCAGCCAGCGTATCTGCCTCCCAAGTATGCCACCCTCGGTTGGTCTTAGTGATACGATCTAATATCTCTGAAGCTTGTTCCCATCTCATACTCATGAATGCTCTACCAGTGATAGTATCTACTACAGCCTTAGTGTTTGCATTCAAAGCCCTGTAGAAAATTTCAAGCAAATTTCTACCACTCATCCTATGATTCGGCACATTCTGTAGCTTCTTCTTGAATCTGAGCCATGTCTCATAAAGTGCTTCAGAATGTAGTTGTCAGAAATTATAAATCTAATCCTTCAACTGCAATATCTTAGATGGTGGAAAAAATCTTTCTAGAAATTGATTCCTCAAGTCTTGCCAAGTAGTGATAGAACCTCGTGGTAATTCTGCCAACCATAATGCCGCTTCTCCAATTAGGGAGAATAGGAACAATATCAACTGAATCGCCTCCTGGTTAACTCCATGTATATTATAGAAAGTGCAGACCCCCACAAAATTCATCACGTGCATGTTTGGATCATCTGAAGGAAGGCCGGCGAACACACCTTTCAAATTTAGCAAATGGATCATGGCACTGATAATGTCAAATTTAGTGCCTGGAGTTAACTCTGGTGGAATGATGGCACCAGTCTCAACCGGCTCAAGATAAGCCATATTTTCTTCTTCAAGATCATCATAAACAGGCACATATGGTCTCTACTATGCTCTAAGTCTTCTTTGTCACTCTTCAGCATCAGCCAGACACTCTACTGCTTCTTGCATTGTTCGATTATCTCTTTCTTCTTGCCTAAGAGCAGCTTGCCTAGCCATTTCTTCTAGTGTCAATCGAGTGATAGTTTGATCCATTTTTTCATGACCAACTGGCTTAATTGGTTGGTGATGAATGTCTCCCGCAGCTGCGGGATCCTGAACTCCTTCAGTATTCACCATTCTTCTATTAGCTCTTAGAGTCCTTTCAATTTCAAGATCAAGTGGAATCAGGGGATTGCCTTGAATCCTAGTATTAAGCATACACCAACGCGTATCCTCAAAAGTATGTAAAAACAAAACCAATCAACTCCAACCAGTACTAATCAACTCCGTAACCGTACTCCCAGGAAACTACGCCAAAATTTGATGTCGCCCAAAATATGCCTCCTAAGAAGTATAAAGCAGTCGCTGTCAAATATAAAACCCAACTAGGTTAGGGTCGATCCCACAGGGAATAGGTCGAACTTATTTAGACTACTAGATGGAATAATTGGAGAGTAAGTGAAACTAGGGGGGGTTTTGTGAGTAAATAGTGACAGTAACGATTGCTGTTTCTATCGAGTTTGTAGACAATAAGAGAGATACACTAGGACTGTGATCCCTAATGATTCCTTAACTCCACCGGTTAGTTGTGCTAACAAAACCGTCCTGCTATGTGGCATGCAAAATATGACAAGATATGTTCATCTAAACGTCTCTCGACCTTGGTTAGATGAATTTCACTCTTCTCTTCTCGGTCACCGAGTGTCGCACTACTAACCCTTGTACTGGATCTCAGATAACTTTTCCTGCTGAGGCTCAAGTTATTAAATAAAGGTTGATAGCTTCAAATCTCTGTTGTTATCTCCTTTTTCCAATCTCTACCTCTCTCTCAAGCAAGTCTAGAATACAGGCGAGTTCTTAACATTTGGAATCGTTAGAAAATCAATCACAACGAAGAAGACAACAATACACGCGTTCACAGCGGTTCAGAGTTGCTTTACAGTTAACCAGTTTCGTTAATTCCTCATGGTTCACACAACCCTAGTTGATGGGTTTAGCTACTCATAATTGTAAGAACACAAGAAGAATTCAGAGATGAAAACATAATTGCACACTCACAATAATGAAGAAGAACTGAAATCTCAATTATCAATAAAACTCAAATTAGGGTTTGTAACTACAAAACCAAAAATATGTTTCTGAACTCAGAGACAGTGAAAAATATCTCTCCAAATAATATACTGAATAATTCTCGCACATAGGACTATACAGGGGTATTTATAGATACAAAGCTAATCCTATCCTAAGCAAAATAGGAGAACAGAGTCGGCAACTTCCACGGTATCGTGACTTGGTGTCGTGGAACCATGTCACGCCATGTAGGTTGGTTTCATGAAAATCAGGCTCAATTAGACATCTTCAGAAGTTGATTCATGCCGTCTAATCATGTCACATAGGTGATAGTCACGCCACATGACTGGCTGGCATGGAAATTAGCACCCCTCTTGATCTCTGAAGTGGACTCATGCCAACCACTCACGTCACGTGGGTGGAAGTCACGCCATGTGAGTGGTGTCATGAGTCCCTCTCTGGTGTAGATTCTTGTTCTTCCATCTTCAGACAGTTCTTTCTCGGGTTTGATTCTTCCTTTTTTATCATTTTGCCTTCAAAACCTGTTTTCCTGCAAAGTAGGAAAGAAACCACATCATACCAACAAAATACACCCAAGTTATTGCATATATCCCTTGGTTTAAGCATCGAAAGTGCCATGTAACCATGGAGCATCAATCACCCTCTTCCAGCAGAATGGGAGATTTAAGATGAGTTTCTTGATGAAGATGCATTATTTATTAAAGAATTGCCAACATGGACAATGCTTTTTGATGGATCTACACGTCGAGATGGTGCAGGGGTAGGCATTGTGTTGATATCACCAGAAAGACTAATCTTACCATTTTTATTTGTTTTGGGTGAAACATGTTCCAATAACGCTGCAGAGTACCAAGCTTTAATTTTTGGTCATGAAATGGCATCGGATATGAAGATTCTGCAATTGGATATCTATGGTGACTCTAAGTTGATTATCAATCAACTCTTAGGGAGTTACGAGGTGAATAAAGAAGATCTTTTGCCATATCACCAATATGCTACTTCTTTGCTTGAAAGGTTTGATTAGGTGTTCTTAAACCATGTCCCAAGAGAAGAAAATCGTATGGCGGATGCTCTGGCTAACTTAGCCACAATGATGGCACTCGAAGAGAACGAGTCAACAAAGGTGCATGTATGTCATCGATGGGTCATTCCTAGTTGTCTTGATCTTCAAATCAATGAAATTCACCATACATCTGTTTGAGTGGTTGAAGAAGAAGATCGGAGGAAACCACTGATTGAGTATCTCGAACATGGAAGGCTACTTGAGGATCCATGAAAAAGAGCAAACATTAAGAAAAGGGCACCATGATTCATTTTCCATGAGGTAATATTGTTTCGTCGTTCTTACAAGGGACTATTCTTTCGGTGTCTTGACAAAGAAGAAGCTCAACAAATAATGGAGGAAGCACATTCTGGCACATGTGGAGCACACCAATCAGGGCCTAAACTTCATTTTCGCATCAAGAGGATGGGCTACTATTGGCCAACAATGGTGGTGGACTGTATAGAGCATGCCAAAAGGTGTCAGGCATGTCAATTCCATGTTAATTACATCCATCAATCTCCAAAGCCTCTTCATCCAACTATAGCCTCATGGCCTTTCGATGTGTGGGGACTTGATGTTGTTGGACCCCTACCAAAGACATCAAAAGGGAAAATGTACATCTTGGCTGCTATTGACTATTTCTCGAGATAGGCTGAAGTTGTGCCATTAAAAGAAGTGAAGAAGGAAAATGTTGCTGATTTTATCAAGTCAAACATAATTTTTAGGTATGGCATACCAAGATGCATAGTTACGGATAATGTAACACCCTTCATTAATAAGCTCATGAAGAGTTTATGTGAGAAGTTTAGTTTTATGTAGCATAAGTCTTCAATGTACAATGCACCTGCCAATGGTCTTGCCGAAGTTTTTAACCAGAAACTTGGTAACCTATTAAAGAAAGTGATTGCGAAGAATAAAAGAGACTGGCATGAGAAGATTGGTGAAGCTTTATGGGCATAGCTTACAACCTTCAGAATAGCTACGCAAGCAAATCCGTATTCATTGGTGTATGGCATAGAAGCAGTCCTTCCATTGGAGCAACAAATTCCATCATTGCGAATAGAAATCCAGGAAGGACTTACAAATGAAAATAATACTCAACTTTGTTTGGCAGAGTTGGAGGCATTGGATGAGAAAAGATTAGAAGCACAACAAAGGTTGGAGTGTTATCAAGCCCGACTTGCCAGAGCATTCAACAAGAAGGTGTGGCCACGCTCATTTCAAATAGGAGACTTGGTATTAGCAGTTCGAAGACCCATAATCCTCAGCAAACGCATCAGCGACAAGTTTACATCCAAATGGGATGGGCCATATGTTGTGAAAGAAGCATATTCAAGTGGAGCTTATAAGATTGTCGACCAAGATGGTTTAAGAGTTGGTCCAATCAATGGCAAGCTTCTAAAGGTACTTCCCATGAAGGTCGCCTACGTTCCTTAAGGCATGAGCATAAAATGCATGTTAATCCTGGCCCGCAAGAGTATAAACCGTGTACGGCCTAAAAAATAAATAAAAATAGTCCGTTAGGTTGAAAACCTCGAAAGAGGCGGCCTAAGCAAGAATTAGGATACAAAAAAATAATACTAATAATTAAAAAAAAAGAAGAGTCTG
This sequence comes from Capsicum rhomboideum, assembly GCA_031232105.1. NCBI lineage: Eukaryota > Viridiplantae > Streptophyta > Magnoliopsida > Solanales > Solanaceae > Capsicum > Capsicum rhomboideum. The sequence goes on along the minus strand of CP124716.1, from coordinate 95,751,856 downwards.
CTAGGTGGAAAACCTCAAAAGAGGTGGCCTAGGAAAAAGTTAGGATGCAAAAAAAAAATAATAATAATAAAAAATAACTCATATTTCTGAACTACGTTATGACTTGATCCTCTTCATCAAAGTACATAGGCAGCTTAGAGTATTTACTCTAGGTTCAGTCACATGAGTAAAAAAAAAAAGAGTCTGTGTCATGACTTGATCATCATAATAGCTCTTTGAAGCAACATAAATAGTACGTAAATTAGATTTTACTCTTCTGAATTTGCCATACACACAAAGGAGAAGAGTCAAGCAAGGTAGAATTTGATCTAACTTCAAAGGCATGTCTGTATAAATCCGTAAGGGTCTTGACCATGACTTTTACAAGTATTACAGTTCTTGGAGTCTTCTTCACAACAAAAAAAAAGAGGCTCGTGATTCAAAGGCTCTTCCATCGAGCTATGAAATTTTCCACTACAACCACTCAAAGGGTCCATTGTTATTGAATCAAGCAACTTGCAATTTGGACACTTTTAACTAGGGATGTGAAATTCACTGCGAGAGTTCCAAACATGGAGAGCAAGCTTGACAAATGGCTGGATCAATTTCAAAAATAATTGTACATGTACAATTGGATTTAGGACTTCATTTTCATATATGTTTCAGCTATAGAAGTTTACTTTAAGATGCCATAGATAACTTTTTATTTGGATACTCCTAGCTTGAGATATGAATTTTTCGATGCAAGGGAATAGAGTTGTCAAGTCCATGTAACAGCAGGCGCAACTTTATCACACTCATCAAGCCATAGTTGGATTGCGATAGAGTAAATTTTTTTGTGTAATTCATTGATGCTTCAAGTATTTACTCAAAATTAGGGGCATATTTACCCCGCAACGTCATACTGGGATACTCTTCGGCACGCTCAAAAGTAGGAAAAGAGGATGAACGATAGTCTTCAGATCAAAACTTTACTCGTTTGTGTTGAAATGATCCTGAAGGTGGAGACGCTCTATAAACTTCTCCGCCCAGATGCAAGGAGTTTTCTATGCCAAGGCTTAAGGGGATTGGAGCAAATTTTTTATCCAAGTTTCATGTTTCCAAGCCATGAAAGGGGATGCACCATATATTGCTCACTAAAATCTCAACTAGACAGGGAGCGTCAAATAGTACCTCACCAACTTCAAAAATTTATCTTGGCTGATTTAACCTTACATCTTTGGCGTGATATACTCCTTAATTTCAAGTTTATTTAGGATCAGACGGCTCGCAATGTGAACACTCCAAGCTCAAGATACAGACGTCTTAGTAAAGGTGCACAAAGCTGTGAAATTGGCATTCCAGGCGTGTAGTCAACTTAAAAATTTATTTTCGTCAATCTGGAATGAGTTTTTCTGCGATTTTTACACATACTGAAGTTCTTGGTTCTTTATTCGCAACGAAACAAGAAACTCATGATTTCATCACGCCTACACACGAGTTATGAATTTTACACCATAGACGGGCAAACCTGAAAAAAAAGTGAGGCAGAATTTGAGCTGAGTTTGAAATGAAATCTGCGCAAATATAGAGGGATGTTGGTCTTGATTTTTACACACATTGTAGTTCCATGAGTTATATTTCCAAAGGAATAAGAATTTCATGGTTTCGGTACTCCTAATCTGAGTTATGAATTTTTCACCATAGACATGCAAACTTGAAAAAAAAAAGTGAGGTAGAATTTTCACTGAGTTTGAAACGGAATCTGTACAAATTCGGAGAACTTCTGGTCATGATTTTTACCTACATTGTAGTTCCGTGAGTTGTCTTTCCAATGGAATAAGAATTTCATGATTTTGGCGCTTCAAATTCGAGTTATGATTTTTTTACCATAAACGTTCAAAGTTGAAAAAAAAGTTGTGTGAGGCAGAATTTGAGCTAAGCCTTTTATAAAAATCTGTACAAGTGTAAAAAATATTTTGGTCATGATGTTTATGCATATTGTAATTGGGTGAATTCTCGTTCCAACAGCGCAATTGGCTCATATTTTGAGTTAGTAATCTTATGCCACGAATGTCAAATCGAAATGGTCGGGGAAGGCAAATAAAATCTAATTGGCATGTCAGATTTAAAAATAAACTACATCGCACAGAAAGCATCCGATTCAAAAAAAAAGGGGCAATTAAAGAAAGGACGTCACTTTTATTTCTCCAAGAGGGACTGTCACTACATCATGATAAAAAAAAATAGAAAAAAAAAGAGAAAGAAAACATTCGTATGCTGAATTAAAAAAAAAACGTAAGGGAAAATCCTATGGCTAAGGATCCGGTGGCGACTTGTCTCGGCGACCTCCTTTAGTTTAGACAGTTCTTTTGTTTCTGTTTTCGACAATGGTCTGATTTTCTCAAGGGCATGAATCTCATCTTCAGTGTTGGTGATACTCTCTTGATTGATGGACAATTTCTTTTGATGCTCCTCAATAAGCGAGATGGTTTTCCTCTTCTTAGATGTCCAGGCTTCTAGCTATTTTTCAGCTCTAGAAAGGACTTTTTAAAGCTCTCCCAGATGCTTGTCTATCTTGAATTTTTCTTCATTTCAGTATGTAGGCATTGTTGTGCAGCAGAAAGCAACTCTTGATAAGAATCTCTAGTTATCTTCTGAGAACTAGAAAACTTCGCAGCATCGTAATCTCCATGCTTCCTGAAAAAAATCTTCAAGCAGAACCTCCAAGGAAGAAAGGTCGACGACATTGACCTCCCGAAGCCTATTAATAATAAGAGCAACACCTTTTTCCAACTCTTTGAGGTTTTCTGAGGACTCGGTAGAGAATTGTGTGATACATTCACACAAAGTATGCCACATCTTGGAAACACATGAAAATTTAAAGGTTGAAATAACCTCTTGTGGTTCAAAATTTGAGGCAATTTGATGCAACGGTCGGACTAAAATCCTTGGATATGTCTGAACATCTTTTATGATTTGCTCTAGCCACCATAGCAGTAGTTAAGACAAGTTGGGAAAATTCAACATTTTCTAAATGAGGAAGCGTCAACTTTGTCGGTGGAGCTTCATTTGTAGCTTGAACCTTGTCATCATCAAGTGAAATATGAGGACTCTTCATTATATTGGAAGGATTTGGGATTGTAATACAATCATCATCAAATACTTCATTGCAAAATATGTTACTGGAAACGTCTACCAGACCCAACTAAAAAAAATAGAGTTAATATCTAGTAAAGAAACAAGTTGGGGAAGATATTAAAGAAATGATTTGTAACTCATGTGCCAATTTGTCCAAGGGCATTGTTGAATTAGAGACACCATCTGCAAAGATCGCGGTATCAATACTAATTGAATTTAAATCGGAAAACTCAGAATATTGATAGCTTAAGTCCCTAGGCTTTTTCTTCAAGCGTTTTCAGTGTTGTTCTAGCATTGCTTTCATTTGATCTAGAGGTTGCACTAGTAATGGAAGCCCCGTTGAGTGAAACAAGTGGTTTGGGTGTGTCGCTGCAAAATGGAACAATACCTAAAGACTTTTCGATGCCTTTGTCTGACGGGATGAAAGACTTTTTTCTTTTATGAACAACATCGATCGTCTCAGAAGAGGTGATGGCTGTTGCCTTGGGGGACAATGAAGGAGTCTTAACTCCTTTATCCACGTGTGTATCCTTACCCTTCAAATTTTTAGACTTGGAGACGATTTTGACAGATTGCAGAGGATGGCTTGGCGTCACCTTGGACCTTTAAGAGTGAGAAAGATTTCCTTGACCATCCAGCTGATGTTGTTCTCCTTGGGTTGATAAGAAAGCATCATGCTTCCTCGGACCTCTTAAAATAATGTGGTTGTTTCGTCTCAACACACTCTCTCGATGGGCTGGCCACCAATCTGAGTACTCACGAGTCATTAAAGGTCCATTGTCTGATGGACGCATTGGTATATTAAGCTTTGACAAGCTTCCAAGATGAGCACAAAAATCCCAGAGTTGTACCAAAGCTAGCAGCGAACCATCATAATGGTGCTCTACTAGAACACCGGGAACGTCTTGACAAAATCCAAATTGTCGACTAAATCGATGAGGACTATAAGGTTCCATAATCTGAACACCATCATTCCTCAAAGTTACGAAACTTGAATGAAGGCCTATGAAGAAATCACCCCAGGAATTGGATAGTTTGCCACTATCGTCAAGTTGCAGCTCTTTTTCTTTTAGCAAGGCCAACTGAGGAAGCTTCTGTACATTGACTTGTTGAAATAACTTGCGAGCATCAACAAGGTCAAATTGTTTTGCCATCTTTTCTCCAGAAATAAGCCTCATTTTTACCCCTTGTTGAGGAGGGTTGACGCGGTAATAAGTTTCAAAATACTCACCTATCCATCCATAAACATAATGGATTGGAAGGAGTACATTGTAGGAACCCATGTTGGAAGAAGTGGAGATCTCCCTAAGGCCATGATAGATGCTTGCAAGAACCGGAATTGCCAAAGAAAATTTTTATCCATGAGCCATCAAGCTTGCACCTTTAAAGATGCTAGCATGAACACAACCAGCCTTCTTATTGGGAAGCACAAATTTATAGAGCCAACATGCAAGGAAAACCACCAACTAAGTTTCATCCCTGTGTGATTCTTCTACACCTAGCTCGATAAAAGGGGCATTTTCCTCTTCGGATTGTGGTAAAAAACTCATGTCAATATTCCCTAAAGGATCATGATTCATCCTTGGCTTCGCCCGATTCTTAGACGAATTTTGTGAAGGCTCAACATATTTTCTTGGTCCTCGAAACCAAAACTTGGTCCAATCAACAAAAGAAACATTGTTGGTGACACCTTTTGTAAGCTGGCATAATGCCCCAAAAAAGTATAAGCAACTGCTAGGGAGAAAAGGCTTTCCTTGGTCATCCACATGTGTCAACTCCTTAGCCAAGGGAATAACTTTGTCATAAAATGACCCATGAACATGAAGGCCTCCGATGTTTCTCAAGTCCCAAAAGATATGGACAACTCTCCAATAAAAGTAGAAATTGTATTGGTGGATGGACGCCAATTTACACAGAAGGCCTGGTGTACATTCTCGTTATGGTCATACACGAACATCGAAGTAAAGACGGAATCATAAGTCTTGTTGCCCTCCAAGGCCTCCATGCTGCAGGCAAGAACATCTTCTACCCACTCCCAATATCCAGATATATACCGAACCTCGCCAAATCCAGAGGGAGGAACACCCCAACTGCTAAGGCTCTCAGTGCGGCTAGGAGAACGTGCAACAACAACATTTTGGTGGTTAGAGGACTTCAAGAGTAGAACTTTTTCAGTCATAATTTTGCTCGAGAAATTATTCATGACGTCCTTTGTTTTTGTCTTCGACCATTCTGTGAGAAGGAGGGGAGTGTCCAGCGGCTTTCTAACAAGCGGGAAGACGCCAATCACCGGAGGATGAATTTTCAAGTTGAGAGATTTGGCATGCGAATTTTACTTGCAGTCCATGATCTCAAGGCAAGGATATGGGATTTCACGGCCGCTGAAACATGTCATTGCTAGGAAGCAAGAGCACACAACGCTCTAAACAAAAATAAATAAAATACAGAGAGTTGCCTTAGTGAAAATACAAGCTTGGCGAAATTGAAAACAAGAAAACCTGGAGTTGAGTTAAAAAAAAAATAAAATTAACTGTTGCAACACATGCGAAACTTGGTTGCAAATTTTGTTAAGTTGCTACTCCTTGTTTCCAGTTACAAGAAACTTGGTTGCAAATTTTTGTTAAGTTACAGCTGGTTGTTTCCAGTTAACTTGTGATTTTAATTTTTATATGCTGAGATACGAGTTTCATATTACAATCATGCAAATTTGAGGGAGCAAAAGGCGATGGGCTGCCATGAAATTTAAAGTTAACTGAGAAAGCACTTTGTGATACTATAGAAGCCTACATCTTTGAATACAATCGAATTCAGCGATGTCGTAACCTAGGAATTAAACACACTCAAAGGCTTTTCTTTGTAGCTACCGAATGCTTTGATGAATTTTGTGTGTAAGGAAGAAGCTTATATAGAAATTCTATAAACAATTCTCAAACCATGTACAAGGAAAGTTGTGGTAAAATAGGAAGAAGGAAATCTTGGTCTTAATTTAGAACATATGGAGTTCTAAATTTTGATTACGAATCAAGGTAAATCTTTGGCAGAATACTAATTTTCAAGTAGCTGGAAAAACTACCATATTAAGGAGATTTATTTTTAGAGAAGATTTTAAATTTTTGAATATCAAAGGAAGGTTAATATTCTTTACTTTGGTACCAAAGTTCAAGCCAAAAATATTTTCTTACGTGCACAAGAGCATTACCAAATTAAGGTTACTACTCAATTTGACCTTTTTAATTCAAATGCATAGAGAGATGTCACGTTGTTGTGTCAGCAAGAATGACTTGAAATAAATATTAAGGTGATGATTTCTCATGTTCATATTTATCTGAGAAGAGTACAAAAAAAATCAAGTTGGTCATTGGTATGGTCATTTTCTTTCTCATACACTTGAAATAATATCAAGTTTGTACTTGATTGTGGACGAGAAATGAGAATCACTACAAATAAATCATTTGTGGCTTTGGTGAAGACTTTCACGACGTGAAAGTTCACAGAGAAAATTTTAGTTAGACCACTCGCAAGTAAGTAGTGGTCTAGCTAGAATGCACCAACAAGAAACAAGTATCGACAAGTCTCAAAGTAAGGGGCATTTGTAGACATATAAAATTCAACGGGTTAAATTCATACAAAATTTGACTTTAATTCATTATCATTTGGGTTGATTAATTAATTTGGGCTTTATAAATTATTTAGTCCATTTTATTAAATTCAAGACCAAGGTCCATTACACCCTGGAGCCCAAACCCATGCCACATGTCAGGCTGACTTGGCGTCCCCATCAAATTCAAGACCAATGAAATGATGCCACATGTCCAAATGATGTGGAAATCTCTTTCAAAATCAAGAACCAGTCAAAAGCCATAAAGTGTCAAAATGACATGTTTCGGCCAATCACAAGCAACCCGGCCTACTCCCTACAACTATAAATGGGGGGGGGGGTAACTTAACATTTTGGGACATTCTGAAAACACTTCTGCAAGCATTGAAGAAAGCCACAACATCAACTACACAACTCTTCAAAGGAGTAGTCAACGGAGTTCTCCCCAAAGATCAATCCAAAATGATGAAGCGCTGCACGACGTCCCCGGAGATCAAACATATCTCAAGGAGGTCTGAATCATCCTACATTCGAGAAACACGCTACGGAAGGCCCTCGAATCACGGAAAATCTTAGGAGAGAAGAATAAAGAGAATAACAGAATTGTACTCACAAGATTCAGAAATAAAAATTACTTTTTCTGTTATTTATCTTTGGTTGCAGTTAATTTTTGACGCTTTGAAAATTTGTTGCAAACAAAGAGTATCTCAATTTGCAGCACAAATGACAAACCCCTAAAATCTTTTAAATTTTTTTATGGAGCCTTCTCAATTGGGGTATAGAATGAAATGAAGTTCTATTTGATGTTGCCACCATAATCTCGAAATGGAGAAAGCAAGTCTAAACTTTGAAATTATAGAAAAATAAAAAGATAAAGGCCCTTTTTCCAAATTCGTAGATGAAACTTCAAATCCTTCAAAATAAATTGTGAACGGTCTAACAGAGAACAAAAATTTAAGATCAGGTGATTAAATAGAAACAGAAAGCAAATGGCTCTAACTCACCTAAGCTTTTTGTCGTCACCGCCAGTCTATCACATGAGATATATAAAGTGAAATTCTAAAACCTATTTTTTGAGGAAAAATATAGAGAGAGTGGACATGAATGTCGTAGGAAATTGGCTTAGCATTTCCAAAATAATCTTCTTCATCTCCAACTTGGAGACTGTAGCTCCCCGCACGTAATTGATTTGAGGGTTTTAATTGTTCTTTTTTCTGTGTGATTGGGAGAAGATGGGGGTAAGGGTAACAATGGGAGAGTCATGGAAAAATTAGGAGGAAAAAACTGGCGCCTTGCTTATTTTTGTTTTAATTTGTTTTTAACGATGGGATTTTTTTTTGAATGTCGGATGTTATGCACTTGCTATTTGTTATCTAAAATTTGACTTTTATGATCAAAAAAAATTTAGTCGCTAAAAATACACTAATTACTACCGAATTTATATCCCTTCGTTAATCATTGGTCGTTGAAAGTCTAATTTCTTGTAGTGATTTTATCCCTTATTATCTACATTGGATCGCTCTTGAATATCTTTTAGTAAGATTATTCATGTATGAGTTCAACTCTCATTTTCTTTGAATTAATCATGTAATTGTATGTTCAAATTAGAGAATTGCAAATTCTTATTTGTTGGTCACTAATTTACTTCAATTATGAGATTGTTCTTTCTTTCTTCTCTTTCTTCTCTATCTCCCATCGATTTCTTGATTATCTCTTTAATTTCTCTATCTTGTATTTCATTTTACATCAAGTCTCATATTTGTTTATTATATTCCTTTTATTCATCTTTCATATTCTCTTGTGGAGTTAGGCTTACCTACCAAGGTTAGGTCAGGGTAGGTGCCATTATGACCTCGTATTCTAACTTGACATGCATATCCCCCATAGTGTGAGCATGATTAGCAATATCTTGAAATGATCTACCTGAATATATCAGGATCTGGGTTGCCATACAGAGCTGATGTGTCAACCCTTTGATGAAGTATCACACTTTCTCATGTTCGTTAGGAAGAATCATGGTGGTATGACTGGCTAACTCATGAAATCTAGCCTCGTACTTAGACACTATTATAGAACACTGCTTTAACCTCAAGAACTCATCTCTTAGATGCTCGCACATGCTGTGAGGCATATATTTCTCCAAAAAGTCCTTGGAGAACTAAACATAAGTCATAGAAGGGGACCTAGTTGGTCTGCATTCAAGGTACCCTCTCTACTACTTCCTCGCTGTACTGTCAAACTATAATGTGGTTAATCCTCTCAGTGTGAATCCACTAAGCCTAGATTATGCAATCTATCCTTGTAACTGTTAAGAAACTCAAATGCATCTTCCCCTAGGGCTACTGAAAACCTAAGAAGAGCTAATCTAAGAAACCAACCCAGTATTTTCTACTCCTCAGAAGTCATGGTTGGTTGAGCTGCCACTGGTTGTGCATCTAATGGTGCTGGTGGAACCTCTGCTCAGGGAGCTGTAGCTACAAGCTACACTTTTGTACCTGACTAACCCTATGCTGCCCCCAAGCGAATGTCTGGGCCTCATCCGTCGGCTGACCTCCAATCATACTTAATAACTGGATTAGGGAATTTAAAAGGATAGACGGGGCTATAAATACAGGTGGAGCCTGGTCTGGTCCCTAGCTCACTGACTGTTGTGGTGGCAGATCCTCTAGCACTACATCTAGTGTAATCTTTGGCTTTGGATCAATCATCGGCTCTAGTGAAGGCTCTCTAGCCTGGCTTCAAGGTGGAGCTGCAGCTCTAGTTCGACCCCAACCTCAGTGTTGACCTCTACCTTTGCCCCTAATTGGAACCCTAGCTGCAAGCTCGGGGGCCTTGTCTTGCGCCATCATGGTCCTCATCCTATCCATCTGTGAACGAGTGAAACAAATGTTAATCTAGAAGCCAATATAGACACAACGAATAATAAAGAATCAAAAATGTGATATTGTCCTAAGAATGTCCTATAACCTCCCAAAGATAAGATACGGATATCATCGTACTGATAAGCGGGACTCTACTAGACACTTGCTCTTGTGCCAAAGATACTAATGAACCTAGGCTATGATACCAAGCTTTCATAACCCAAAAACTCAGGTCATGATGGCACCTACTATAACCCACCAGTAGTTAAGCCAAATAGCCTAAAAAATTAAGTAACAGTCTAACAAGCGGAAGAGAGAAGAACATGGGTTAAACAGTAATTAAAGCATCTAACACGGGATAATATACAAGGCATGTATAAAAAATAAGAGAAAAATCCCAAATATACAAAACAAGTCTCCTAAGACCTGGTAAAGTGAGTACAAGAGCCACTATACACAAAGATTACTGGACAAGTGAAAAATATTTAAAGTAGTCTCCAAAAGATACCAAATAAGGCTAAAATTGAAGAAGATGGATCAACTTTGGACACTTAAAGCTTACCCTAATCCATGATCAACAACTCAACTCATTAACAATGATGGCTCATACTAGGATCTACATCAAGTAATAAGATACAGAATTGTAGTATAAGTACAAAAATATGCGGTACTCAGTTGGCATCATAAGCCGACGATAAGTGGCAATTTTGCCACGTATTTGTGTCTCTTTACTTATGATTTTGTGTCGTTAATCTATAATGAGGGGCTAACTATCATTTGAATTGTTGTGATTTCATGTATTTTGAGGTTTACAAGGAGTTTTGATGAAAAAAAGTGGAAGCAAGAGAAAAAGGATCTGGAAAGAAAGAGTTGGAAAAGACCCAAGGAAAATGCCCTCAAGTACTGCCTAAGCGGCTTGAGGAGTGCGTAAGAAGAGTTAAGGACTTGGTCAACTTCTGATTAAGCTACCTCAGCGTCGCTTAAGTGAATAGTCAACAACCACTTAAGCGGTCATGTCAAAGTTAATAGAGTTGCTTAAGCGGGCATTTGACCGATAAAGCGGTCATCGTGGTACTATTTAGGGGCAGATCTGAAATTAATATTTTCAACCCCAAAACATACAAAACTCAATTCCAAGCTATTCTAAGACTATCATTGGCATATTTCTCAACCTTGGAGGCTAGGATTCTTGACCCAACACCCTTGGATTTGAAGATCAAAAGTTTTGTAGTGACAAATTCTCAATTCTTTCTTTATTTTCTTTTTTTGTAGTGACTATATTTAGGTTTAGTTAAATTCATATTTGGATATTGTTGTTCGATAAAATGAAATATTTATGTTTTGAATTTGGATTTTGATTTTATCTTATGCTTTTGTACTAGTTGATTACTCTTGATTTATAAATGGGTTTTGCTTGTTTAAATTAATCTTATGCTTTATTGATTTTTACTCTTATTGAGCTTGGAAGAGGAGGTTACAGTGGAAACTTTCCATTTACTTTGATTAATGCTTGAAAGAGGTAATTGAGGTTGAGAAAGATTAATTAAGCGTGATTGAGACGTATGACCCGTCTAATGGATTTGATACTAGAACTAGTAAAATCCTAAAGTAGCCATAAATTTGAACTATTTGTGCTGGGACTTGGCTAATATTTGAAAGAATTTAGCAAAGAAATATTTACTAATCGATCGAAAGACGTGGCAGATGCCTGAGGTTCCAAGGCTAATTTGTTAATCCGTGATTACTTAATAGTACTTGATTTAAATACAATGGATCATTGATAAAATTGATTCCATGTTATCATTTCCCTTATCCCCCATCATTTGGGAAAGTCATTGATCAACTTGGTCATATTAAAATTGGTTCTATCCTTGTTTCATATTTATATTGAAAACACCCTAAAAACACTTGTATCCTTTGTTTGGAGTCGAGTGAGTTACTTTTATTACTTATTTTATTGATTGCTAGTCACACATTGTTCCTCATGGGATGGACCCTGACCCTATAGTTGGGTAAATATATTGCTAAAATCCAAGTACATCTATTTACGGGTGTAATTGAGCATTATCAAAAATTGCAGCCCTGCCGAAGAATAATTTGATGTATTTAGTTAGTTTGGAAGTTTAGCTTACTTGTTTTGATTCGAACTTGTGAATATGTGTTTGTAATTTTCTTTTGTTTCTTGTGTTAGTTAGATTTTTGTTTCGTTAGACTTGTTACTATGTCATCATGGAATGAAAATGAGCAAGGTGGTTGTAAATTTTATGTTGATGACCCATGTCCATATTGTGGAGGACACCACTTTTGGCAAGATTGTGAAAATGCTGCCGGGAGAGAGGTGTGTGCACCATATCAATCCTATAGGGAGTATGATTATTACTTGTGTGGTGGTCGAGATGGATATTGGAGTGATTGTCCCAATTATTGTGCTGCCTCCCCAAGTTATGCTAATGAAAGTACTAGTTGTCTTTTTGAGTTTAATAGGAATTAAGATGTGGCAAGGGAAGAGCAACTAGCCGAACACAAAGGTATTGAAGCAATTCTTCAAAGTATCTTAGACCGGGTGACTAAAGTGGGTGAGCATATGCATCTCAAGCACCAATTCATGGCGGCATTTGGAAAGGAATGTAAAAAAAAAGAAAGATCCTTCTGAAGATGCCAATCTTTCAAGTGCCATGGATTTACCTAATTTTCAAAATAAAGTTGTCAAAGAAGAGATTTCAAGCTATGTAGTTGAGCCAAAAAATGGGTGATGACCATAATGAAAATTGCCGAAGTGAAGAAGAAGAACAAAATTATGATGACGAAATCTCAGATTCTCCAAGAAAACAAATTAAGGAGTTGTTGAAAATAACAATGGAGGAGAGTGAAAAATATGGGAAAGCCTTGGCCAAATGGTGAGACCTAATCCAACATGGTCATGATGAAGCTGTTCAAAACATTGATTTTTCTATGGGTGGATTTTTGCAAGTGGTGATTGAGTCCTAAATTGAAGAAAAACTTGATAAGCAACTTGAAGTCAATTAGGAAAAATGTGATAAAATCTTTCTAATGAAGGACGAATCCCTCAAAATGCATGTTGAGCGATGTCAAGTGGTGATTCAAATTGAAATGGCTACCCAAAATTGGAAATCAAATTGAATGCAAAAATTGAGGTGTGTGATGTTCAATGTCAAATGGTCATGAATAATTGTGATGAGATGGTTTCCAATGAAGATGTGGTCAAGATTGATTTTGAAGAATTCATGGTGATTTGAAATGATGTTGAAATTGATGAAATGATACTAGAGTTGCAAGAAAAAACCAATTAAAATATTTTTGAAGACTCTAGTTTATTTGGGGGTGAGAATGTCAAGAAAGATGCAAATTCAAAAATGGAGAGGCTTAAACCTCATTCCAAACATTTTCAATATTGTGCTTGGTGGATATGACGGAATGTGAAATTACTGGGCAAATAAAGAATTTTTGAGATGAGGGACAAAGTCCATACATTTTGGAGTTTGTCATACCAAGAGAGAAAAATAATGTACCTCACTTAAAGACCAAGAAGTGCAAAATGTGATGTTTAACAAGTGGCCTATTTATCTTCTTACCAATTCCAAATGAGCCTAAATAAAATTTTAATGTGAAGTGGGTAAAAGAGTCAAGTCTTCCAAATGAAAGATAGAGTTGGTATTGTTGCTTTTTTACCTTTTCCCCATGAGCCTCAATGACATTTTGATATCAAATTGGGTCGAAGATTCAAATCCTCAAAGTGGAGAGATAAATGGCAAGGTTGCTTGTGTCGTGCCACAATGTTAAATCAATTGCTTGATGGGAGGCAACCCATCATTTTCAAAATTTTTGATTTACTTTTGAACTTTTAATTCTTAGAATAGCTTAGGATTTTAGTTTTGACTAATCGACAAAATTTTAGAGTTTTTGGGGAATGATTTGAACAGGTTTAGATGCAAATATTTGATTGGAATGGAGTTTGGGGTTGTACTACCTTGAAAATAGGACTCGAAATACTTTTTAGGAGTGTTCGAATCGCTAAACTCAGTGGATATTTGCAAAATGGATACTTCCATTGTAAAATCTGGCAGAACACAACTGAAGTTACACAGTATCAGATACCGCTTAAGCGACCCAGATTTTGCTTAAGCGGATGGTCAACATTTTGGTCAAGGGTACTTATGCGGCCCAAAGTATGCTTAAGCAACAGTCAAAGGCTTGGTCAAGGGTGCTTAAGTATCCCCAGGTATGCTTAAGCGGATGGTCAAAGGATAGTCAAGACCGTTAAAGTGGTCATAAGTGCACTTAAGCAATAGCCGACGGTCAAAACTTCCAGAATTGAATGAAAAATTGGGGAAAATGCTTATTTCTGTCTCAAAGAATTGAAACTGTCTCCCGTTTCTTAAATCTTTCAAATTTTTCATTCATCCTTTTAAGAACTCAAGTATGATTTGTCAAACTTTTACACTCTTTGATTGGTAATTTTGTTTCTTTTTCTCACTATTTTCTCTAGCTTAGGGCATATTTTGCGTGCAATTTTTGTATTGTAATTGGTCAAAATTGTTGTTGTTTTCGAGGTGAGATGACAAATTAAGAAGTAGCCATTATTTTTGTGATGAATGGGGAAGTCTCGAGAACCTATGTTGTGTCTAATGGTGTGAAGATTAGGATGCCTTTTATACGTTTGATAAAGGTCCTAAGTGAAATTTTCATCATCTTCTTTGATTGTTCATCACTTGATAATGAATGATAAGTATATTTGCCATCTTATGTGTTCATATTTGAGTGTGAAGTATGTTTCTGATGTTGTTGTGCAAAAAGGATTTGAAAAGAGCTGGCTTTGATTTGTTGGGGATGAAAGGTCCGCTTAGAAGTTCCTTCCATTGCTTAAGCGAGGTTCAGTAAAGCGGCCTTTGACCGCTTAAGAAGTTGTCCAATAAAAGGGACCTCTGACCACTTAAGCGGTACCTGAGGTCCAATTTCTGTAGGTTTTGAAAAAATATAACTTGGTGTATAAGTCCCGAATTGAGTTTTAATTCATTCTCTTGGCTTAAATGTGTCACATTCCATTATACTACATGCTAATCTTGAGTGTTCATGCTTGTGTACTATTTTCAGGAATCGATATTAAAAAATGAATCAAAATATGGGTTTAGTTGATGAAGAAGTATTTGGAGATGAGTATGATCAGACTTATATTTTATCTCTTGAATGTCAGAACCAATACTAGTCAGACTTGGCTAGAAAGAAAATATTCCCCGAGAGAGGGATTTCACTTGATCGGGTCCTCGAAATTCTCCCTAATTTTTAACGAAGGTTGGTAGCCACAGGTTGGATTTGTTTTGATTAAGAAAGTTTTATGCGAACCTCAAGGCCATTAAGCAAACTAACTCGGTGAAAAGAATGAGAGGCAAGACTATTAATTTTGGGGCTGAAGTGATCAATAGATTCTATGTATTGCCAAATCCCGACGCTTCAAAATTCACGATGAATGATTATGGTTCGAGTAGTTGGTTGGTTTCAAAATTTTTTCCAGGCAAGGATGTACCTTGGACTACCTCAAAAGTAGGGATCACTGCCAAACAGTTCACGACTAAGGAAAGAAATTTGATATAACTCATTTATAGCTGAGTCTCTCCAGGAGTTAACATGTTCAACATCCCATTGATGAGGGCCCAGATGATTGCTTGCATTTTTGACAACATTCCAGGGAATGTTGGTCATCTGATCATCCTAGAGCTCATGGAGTTTAAGGTACAAGATAGCCCGACACTTATGTTTCCTTCTTGGATTATTGAATTGTGTAAGCGGGTTGGGGTAGATGAGTACCTAGAAGATAATTGGGTGGAGCCAAAATCACTGATCTTTCTATTGAAATAGTGTGGTGAAGTTACTGTTACAAAAAGCAAGAAGAGGAAGATCAATTTAGGGAAGTCACCTCATGTGGAAAGTGATGCTTGTAGGCCATTAGCCGTAAGACCATTTGAGATATTGATAGATGAGTTGAGGATGGTCCGAGATTTAGTGTCTAGACTCCTTATATGGACAATTGAGACATATGAGGGGCCTACCAATTTTGTCCCAAAGAAAGATTTTGAGAAGTTCTTAGAAAACCAAAGGAACCAAGGGGCCCATCTTTCGAGGTTGGAGAAGGCCTACACCGATCTAGCCTAGTCGGATAGGGAGTTGAGTGAGTCGCACACCAAGATGATGAAGAGAGAAAAAAAAGATAAATTTTTCACACAAATGTGGAATGTTTGAAATGGTTATAGAAGGTTTTAAAACCTAAGAATCCACTTCCCTCATTAATATTGGACAATGATGATGATGTTCCAGTAAGTGGTCTGATGATGATGCTGAGGGTGCTGATGATAATGATACTGAGAGCGATAAGAGTGCATGATACAGCTTCAAGCAGCCCACTACCTCATTCTCTACTTTATTTTGCTTGCATGAGGGACAATGCAACATTTTTTAGTTGGGGGTGGGATAGCTTACTTATATTTGTAGGTATATACTTTTATATTTTGATTATGATAGTTGTGTTCCCTTGCAGGCTTTTGGATTTATACTTTTGGATATTATTGTACCCTTATCGGGCTTTTCTTTATTATATGGATATCTTGCGCCCTTTCCAGGCTTGAAATTTGTAGTTATGGATATTGTACGCCCTTATCTGGCTTGTTTTTTATTGATGATTTTTTTGGATTAGACAGTTTTACATTGTTTTTCATTTCTAGATTATCTTTTTTTAGTTTTCTTTTTGTAGTTATTTTGAGCGACATTTCCCAATGATGGATTGAGTGATGATATTCTTAAGGAAAATATTCTTTTTTTGGGTGTTGGTGTCATTTATTCAGGGGAAGTCTGAGTACTCATAGCTAATGTGAATTGGGGTTTTGATGGTTGCTATGGTGAAGTCTGAGTAACCAATTTTTATGGTCAAGTCTGAGTAACCATTGCACTATCGCCCATTTTGGAATCAAAATATGGGATTGTAGCTTGTTTGGTACTAATAGAGTTTGTCTTGCATTGTGCCTTGTTGTAATGAACATACCCCTGCAAAAATTTTGTGAAAGCAAGTGCATGGAAGTGAATGATGTTTGTGACAATACTTTGACTCTTTTGTGACTCCTTACTAATTATGTGGTGATAATTTGGATTGCAAAATGACTCCTTTTATACTTGTTTAGGAAATTAAATTAATCCATCTAGAGTAGTTTGTATGCCATGTGTGGTGAGTTTTTGTTGAATAATTCTTGTTCTTTCTTGTGTCATCTTGAACTTGACCGATTGGTCTTTCAATGCTAGTCTTGATTGTGTTTGGTTGGAGAAATGATCATAGGTGCCTTTTTTGTGAATTTTGGAAACCCCTTTAGCGTTAAAATAAAACCCGTGCATAAATTTTATCACTAGTTACCCCATTTGATCTTAGTATCCATTCTTTGGCAATCATATTACAAGCCTTGGACCTTTTTGAAACATTCCTTCTGTTGAACTCTACCCTCCTTGAACTTGGAAATTCCAGCTTGAGGCTAAAAGACTAAGTTGGGTGTTGTGAAAAAACACGTGAAATAGATGATCATGCATTGTGGCATTATAAGTGAATGTCATAATAATAAATCAGTGATTGAATACCAAGAGATGAAAAAGAAAGGAAAAGAAAAATAGAGAAGAAAAGAAAAGAAAAAGAGAATGTTTTCAATAAGTGGGTAAACTAGAATGTAAAGGTAAGGTGCTTTGTTTTGTATGGAAATGAAGAGGAAAATGATCAAAGTTTGAAGTGTAATGTGTTGCGTAGAGTTCAAGGAGGGTCTAGTTACTTTATCCCAAATTCTTATCCTACCCTTCTCTAAGACTGTAACACCCCGTACATTTACGAACCTATTTAATTACCGCAACATTTATGGAATCATTTAAACATGAGAAGGTTGTTGTTTTACACATTAAGTTTAGTGGGCTGAATTAACATGTGCTCAATTTGAGGCCTAAAATTGACAAGAAAGACATGGCCCAAATGGAGAAAATGACCCATTCTACCATTGACCAAGTACACATAACATTTATGACTAAGTTTTTGGCTAAGGATGACCTTGAGGCACTATATAAAGGCACAAAAATCAGATTTTTATTCATTCCAACACACATGCCATTTCTAGATTTTTCCAAAATATTTCTCTTCTCCCACAAACCCTAAGCAACTACTCTTTGGACAAGATCACTCTTTTGAAAGCTTTGGTAAGTGTTTGATCTTATGGTTTAATATATTATATGCATGAGAGGGTGTATAAATCATGTTGGTTATGTTGACCAAATGTTGAACAGTTCACTATGTGTGAAACAGTCTATGTTTGCTTAATCGGTAAAAAGAGTTGCCTTATAAACTTGAAAGTGGACTTGTGGTCTTGAAGGAAGTGAATTTGATGGATTAAATATCAACATGTAAGATGTGGTTATGTACTTAACTTGCTTTCTCTTTGTGTATAACATTTGGAATTGTTTTTACTAAATTGTGCACGAATGGGTGACGTATTGAAAAGAAAATGTAGTTTTGGTGATGCTCATGTGTGTTGTGAAACCATGATTGTTTGTTGGCATCCAATTTGACCTAAAATATGAAAAGAGAAGCTTACTTATGTTCATGGACCATTTATTGCAAAAAAGGACCCTAAAATGACCCTTGGCGGGTGAAACAGCCACCTGCGGGTGCAAATGCAAACTCAAGTGACCCTGGACAGTTCCAATGGTCACCTGCGGCCGCACCTCACCCACCTGCGGGCGCAAGTGGATTTGCAGGTCAGTCCAAAACTCCGTTTTGATTGTTTTTGCTTCTCTTTGACCCCCCAAGACCCCTATACCCTTTTTGGATGCAATTATATACTTATAGTACCTTTTGAATGGCTTTAAGGGGTCGTTCAGAGGCATGTTGGATTATATCAATTATGGATTGTTGTTAATGTGTTATTGTGAAAGGTATTGAGATGACTTGATGGAGTAATTGTGACGTGGTTTTAATGCGGAAGTGTAAAGTATAAACTTGGTGTGAAACGCTATTGGTTTATGATGTCTTGGTCAATGTGTGGAATGTTGTGGTGTTGTTGGTATGGTAATGCAGTGAGTTGTATTGTAGAATGACGAAATGATGCTATATAGCAGTCACGTAGTTCATTATCATTTTATGCACTTGTAATGTAGTTAGTTGTTAATGTGAGCTCCGTTATGTACTTGTGTTATAGAGTAACACGTAAGGAAGGAGCTGGATTGTTGTATTCACATATAGGGTTATGTATTCATATTTGGAAGATAAGGTATGTATGGTTACTCTTTCCGTATCCTTGTGCAACATCTGTTGTTAACATTGTCATTGCACTTGTTTCTCTTATGAAATGTTTCAAAGTATCTCATTTCAGATTATCATACGTTGTTATTCACATGTCTCTTATTCATTGACTGAAGTTCCAAAGCACCTATAATGTTATGACTACCAAAAGAACTATCTCAAAGAAAGTAATGATGTAAAGAGAATCTGTTTATTCTTGGGTGGCATCATAGGG
Organism: Capsicum rhomboideum; assembly: GCA_031232105.1. Lineage (NCBI taxonomy): Eukaryota > Viridiplantae > Streptophyta > Magnoliopsida > Solanales > Solanaceae > Capsicum > Capsicum rhomboideum. Next base: position 95,732,750 of record CP124716.1, on the reverse strand, counting down.
GTGGAAGAAACACCTAGCATGGGTCAATCCCAATATCATGGGTGGTATCCCAGGGGTTAAAATACCTATCATGGGTCGATCCCAATAATCACGGGTGGCACCCCAAGGGTGAAAGAAAAGCCTAGCATGGGTCAATCCCAATTTGTGTATATATGAGGACCGCATCCCAGGGGTTAAAATACCTAGCACGGGTCATCCTCTTTTACCACTGATTAGTTGGTCATTTGTTTATCATAGGCTTTACAATTTCTTAATGCAAACAAGGATGAAGTAAAGAAATGAATGATAAGGATGATGAACGTAAAAGCAAAGAGAAAGTAACGAATGTAATGTACATGGTTCCTCATATACAGAACGACGGTTTATCTATATTGTCTATTCACTTGTTTTGATTCCATTGATGTACTTATGTATCATGCAGTTTCTTACAGCATTACATACTCAGTACATTTTTCGTACTGACGTCCCTTGGGGGACTTACCTTACTTACTGAAGGCATAGGTGCTAGTAGACCTCTACAGTAGGCTGCATGCCATCTACGGAATATTGGTGAGCTCTAGTTGGTTCGGATCTTTTTGAGTCACATGTGTACACTTGTTTTGGTATTATGTAAATGTTGTATAAAGCGGGGACTTGTCCCGACTTTAGGTTGGTTATGTCTATGTATCTATTAAGGCTTTATAGATGTTGTGGGACAAATGATGTAATGTAAGGAATGTATGTTTTCGACGTGATGGCCCTAACGACCAAGTTTCATATCTATGGAATGATTTCCCATGACTTTCACCATTAGCATCTTGTATCTATATGTGATAGTGTTGTCCATTTAGTGACATGCATATGAGTCTACATGAATGAAGATTTGTTCTCTCGGGCCTTAACGGCTTCGAGTGCCAGTCCGCCCCGTTGGAATTCGAGGCATGACAAAAGTGGTATCAGAGCAAGTCGTCTTAAGGGTGTCTACAAAGCCGTGTCTGAGTAGAGTATTGCTTATGGATGTGTTGTCCACCACATTTATAAGTAGGAGGCTACGGGACATTCAGGAGTTGTTTCTTTTCTTCATTTCTAGATCGTGTAATAGAGCCAATGTTGTAGGTGGAATTATATCTGACCATTGAAATTGGTTTTCTTTGTTATAGTAAAATGTCAATTACAAGATGAAGTAGGGGCAAAGGTAAGCAGGTAGATATGCTTGCCGGAGAAGGAACGAGTAAATCACCACCTGATCAAGCTAGTCAAGGTGGGGCTGAGAATGAGTTTGCATCGTGGGCTTCTTCTACTTTTCCAGCTCTAGAAGAGTTGAGAAGGAGAGAAGAACCTACCGAACCACCTGTTAATGCTATTAAGCAGGATCTAAGAAATGCGGTACAAATGTTGACTCATATAGTTGCCACACAGAATCAAAGACAAGTTGGCCCAATGACAAGTAATGAAAGTGAGGCTACGGCAGCTAGTCGAAGAACACAGGATTTTATGAAATTAGATCTTCCTACATTCACTGGGTCGGATCCTAATGAAGACCCGCAAGATTTTATAGATCAATTCCAAAGGGCTCTGGATGTCATGCATGTATCTGGTGTGGAAAGGATTGAGCTTGCATCCTATAGATTGAAAGGCGAAGCTATACTGTGGTATGAAGATTGGAAACGATCGAGGGGTATTGGTGCACTTCCAGCTGGTTGGGAAGAATTTAAAGTAGCATTCCTTGACCATTATCTCCCATATGAGGTTCGAGAGGCTCGTGCGGACCAGTTTTTAAACCTTCGTCAAGGGAATATGAGCATCAGAGAGTACAGTCTTTAGTTTAACTCTTTGGCCAGGTATGCTCCAAGTATGGTAGCTACTATGACCGATAGAGTTCATCAGTATGTGGAAAGATTGGATCCATACTTGGTCCGGGATTGTACTATTGCTGCGTTAAATAGGGATATGGACATAACTAGAATACAAGCCTTTGCACAAAAGATGGAGGATCAAAGGCAAAGGAGAAGGACACAGGAATCTGAAAGAGGGCCATCAAAGAGGGCTAGATCTATGGGACAGTCCATGGCGTCCCAAGTAAAGTTTAGGCCTTGGGGTTTTAACAGACCGCCTAGACCATCACTTTCTTATTCCACAATAGGCACTCAATCTCAATTTCGAGGATTTACAGGTAGTCAAGCCAGGCAAAGTAGTGGGATTAGTGGTTCACAGATAACATGGTTTCCTCGTCAGTCATGTCAGCACTACGGAAGGTTCCATTTAGGTGAATCCTGGTTGGGGACAAATGTTTGCTTTTGGTGTGGTACGATGGGGCACATAATGAGAGAATGTGCACAAAGGGGCATGGGTGGTATAGCACGACCTACGGGATCAACCGTTGCATCATCATCATCTGTTCCTTCCCTAGGAAAAGGTGTACAGCTTGATAGTTGTGGTAGAGGTTCCAGAGGAGCAGCTAGTTCCAGTTGAGCCCAGAATCGTACCTATGCTCTGGTGGACCGGTAGAATTCGAAGGCTTCTCCTGATGTAGTTACAGGTACATTATCCATATTTTTGCATAATGTATATGCATTGATTGATCCGGGTTCTACATTATCATATGTCACTCTATTGATTGCGGAAAAATTAAAAAAAATGCCAGAATTATTAATTAAGTCATTTGAAGTATCTACGCCTGTCGGTGAATCAATTATAGCTAAGAAAGTTTATCGTGATTGCGTGATTACTGTTTGTGGTCATGATACATTGGCTGATCTTATTGAATTAGAAATGGTGGATTTTGATGTTATAATGGGTATGGATTGGTTGGCTTCTTGTTATGCCATGGTAGATTGCCGAGCTAAGAAGGTACATTTTCATTTTCCACAAAAGAATGTTCTTGAATGGAAGGGTAATGTGGGGGCACCGAGGAAAATTTATTTCTTATCTTAAGGCAAAGAAAATGATATCCAAGGGGTACATATGCCACCTAGTAAGGGTGTGGGATACCGATTTGAAGCCACCAACTCCTCAATCGGTTCAGGTGGTCAATGAATTCCTTGATGTATTTCTTGAAGATCTTCCAGGTTTGCCTCTAGAACGGGAGGTAGAGTTTGGTATTAATGTGATTCCAGGCACTCATCCTATCTCTATTCCTTCGTATAGAATGGCCCCAGCAGAGTTATGGGAATTAAAAGAGCAATTAAAAGATTTACTGGAAAAAAAGGATTCATAAGGCCTAGTATGTCCCCTTTGGGTGCACCAATATTATTCATACCGAAGAAAGATGGCACGTTGAGAATGTGTATTAACAATCAGCGATTGAATAAGGTAACTATCAAGAACAAATATCCCCTCCCCAGAATTGACGATTTGTTTGATCAGTTAAAGGGTGCCAAATGTTTTTTAACGATTGACTTGAGATTGGGTTACCATCATGTCAGGGTTAGAGAAAAAGATATACCCAAGACAACTTTTCGAACACGGTATGGCCATTATGAATTTTTAGTTATGTCGTTTGGACTAACAAATGCACTAACTGTTTTCATAGATTTGATGAATAGGATGTTCAAGCCATTCTTGGATGTATTTGTGACCGTATTTATAGATGATATTATGGTTTATTCAAGATCACAAGAGGACCATGCTAATCACTTATGACAGGTGTTACAGATTCTTTGTGATCATAAGTTATATGCAAAGTTCTCTAAATGTGAATTTTCGTTAAAATCCGTAGCATTCTTGGGTCACATTGTGTCAGATGAAGTAATAAGGGTTGATACTCAAAAGATAGAAGCGGTGATGAATTGGCCAAGACCTACGACGCCGACAGAGATTCATAGTTTTCTTGGATTGGCAGGTTATTATAGAAGATTTGATGAAGGGTTTTCTTCCATTGCCGTGCCTTTAACAAAGCTAACCCACAAAGCAACCAAGTTTCAGTGGAATGATGTATGCGAGAAGAGTTTCCAAGATCTGAAACAAAAATTGACGACTACACCCGTATTGGTGCTTTCGAAAGGCACAGAAGGGTATGCAATATAATAGCTTATGCCTCACGACAGCTGCGGCCACATAAGAGAAATTATCCAACACATGATCTTGAGCTAGCAGTCATGATATTTGCTTTAAAGATATGGTGCCACTATTTGTATGGGGTTCATGTTGACATATATACCGATCACAAAAGTTTGCAATATATCTTTAAGAAGAAGGATCTAAATTTGAGGCAACAGAGGTGGCTTGAACTATTAAAATACTATGATATCGATATCCTATATCATCCAGGGAAAGAAAATGTGGTAGCCGATGCATTAAGCCGCAAAGTAGTAGGAAGCACTAATGGTCAGTTGACGGTAAAACAAGATATAGTCAAGGATTTACATCAACTAGCTAGTTTGGGGGTTTGTCTTCTTGAATCTCAAGACAAAGGGGTTATTGTGCAAAATGCAGCAGAGTCTTCATTAGTAGCGAAAGTGAAAGAGAAACAGTATGCTGATCTTATTTTATTTCAGCTGAAAGAGAATGTACAACAAGGATTGACAAAAGCATTTGATCTTATGGAAGAGAGAGTGCTTCACTGCCAAGGTAGATTGTGTGTACCAGATGTAGATGAAATAAGGAAACGGATTATGACAGAGGCACATCATTCACGGTATTCTATTCATCCGGGAGCCACCAAAATGTACCATGATTTGAAACAAATGTACTGGTGGGGTAACATGAAGAAGAACATTACATAATTTGTAGCTAAATGTCCAAATTGTCAACAAGTAAAAGTAGAGCATCAGAAGCCTAGAGGTTATATGCAATGTATCAATCATCCAGTCTAGAAGTGGGACATTATTAATATGGATTTCATCACAGGTTTGCCTCGTACACTGCGGAAATTTGATTCCATATGGGTAATAGTTGACAGGCTTACCAAGTCAGCGCATTTCCTACCAGTCAAGACCACTTATACAGCTGAAGATTATGCAAGGTTGTATGTTAAAGGGATAGCGTGATTACATGAGATTCCACTCTCTATTATATAAGAAAGGGGAGCTCAATTTACTGCACATTTTTGGAGGTATTTCAGAAAAGTTTGGGTACACAAGTGAATTTGAGTACGACTTTTCATCCTTAGATAGATGGACAAGCAGAACATACTATACAGACACTTGAAGATATGCTACTAGCTTGCACATTCGACTTTAAAGGTAGTTGGGATGATTATCTACCTCTTATTGAATTTGGCTACAATAATAGCTATCATTCAAGTATCAAAATGACACCTTATGAAGCTTTATATGGAAGAAAGTGTAGATCGCCAATTAGATGGTTTGAAGCAGGTGAAACTGCTTTACTTGGACCAGATAAAGTCAAGGTGATCCAACAGCGACTACAAATGGCCCAAAGTCAACACAAGTCATATGCTGATGTTAGAAGAAGAGGGATCGAGTTTGCCATAGGTGATTGGGTATTCTTGAAGGTATCACCAATGAAAGGGGTAATGATATTTGGAAGAAAGGAAAGTTGAGTCCAAATTATATAGGGCCATATGAAATTGTCCAAATATTTGGGCAAGTTGCGTATGAATTAGCACTACCCCTAGAATTCTCCACAGTTCATCTAGTGTTTCATATTTCGATGCTTCGAAAGTGCATAGGAGATCCATCTCGTATTACTCCCATTGAAGATATGCAAGTTATGGAAGATCTCACATATGAGGAAGTACCTATTGTTATTCTAGATAGACAAGTGAAGAGGTTGAGGAATAAAGAAGTAGCTTCCGTGAAAGTACTTTGGAGAAATCAACAAGTAGAAGAAATCACATGGGAAGCTGAGGACATGATGAAGTCTAAGTACCCGCATTTATTTCAAACGAAAGAACAAGTGCACGATGCGGAAATGGAGCAATAACAAGTAAGTATATATAAGCATTATGCATATATATGATAACATGAAGAATGATTCTAGACTTGAATTTGTTTAAATTCGATCATGTCACTAACAGTCGAGGACGAATGTTTCTAAGGGGGAAAGGATGTAACACCCCATACATTTACGAACATATTTAATTACCATAACATTTATGGAATAATTTAAACATTAGAAGGTTGGTGTGTTACACATTAAGTTTAGTGGGCTGAATTAACATGTGCTCATGGGCTCAATTTGAGGCCCAAAATTGACAAGAAAGACATGGCCCAAATGGAGAAAATGATTCATTCTACCATTGACCAAGTAAACATAACAATTATGACTAAGTGTTTGGCTAAGGATGACCTTGAGGCACTATATAAAGGCACAAAATCAGATTTTTATTCATTCCAACACACATGCCATTTCTAGATTTTTCTGAAATATTTCTTTTCTCCCACAAACTTTAAGCAACTATCTCTTTAGACAAGATCACTCTTTTGCAAGATTTGTTAAGTGTTTAATATTATGGTTTAATATATTATATGCATGATAGGGTGTATAAATCATGTTTATTATGTTGAAAAAGTGTTAAGCAGTTCACTATGTGTGAAACAGTCTATGTTTGCTTAATCGGTAAAGGGCTTTGCCTTATAAACTTGAAAGTGGACTTGTGGTCTTGAAGTAATTGAATTTGATAGATTAAATATCAAAATTTAATATGTGGTTATGTCCTTAACTTGGTTTCTCTTTGTGTATAACATTTGGAATTGTTGTTATGAAATTGTGCACGGAATGGGTGACGTATTGAAAGGAAAATATAGTTTTGGTGATGTTCATGTGTTTTGTTAAACCATGCTTGTTCTTTGGCATCCAAGTTGACCTAAAATATGAAAAAAGAAGCTTACTTATGGCCATGGACCATTTATTGCAAAAAAGGACCCTAAAATGACCCTTGGAGGCTGAAACGGGCACTCGCCCTCGCGGACGGGGAACCTGCGGGCACAGATGCCAATGCAGGTGACCCTATATAGGGACAATGGTCACCTGCGGCTGTACCTCACCCACAATGCAGGCGCTGGTGGCTTTTCAGGTCAGTCTAGAACTCCGTTTTGATTGTTTTTGCTTCTCTTTGACACCTCAAGACCCCTATACCATTTTTGGATGCAATTATAAACTTATTGTACCTTTTGAATGGCTTTAAGGGGAGGTTGAGGCATGTTGGATTATATCAATTATGGATTGTTGTTAATGTATTATTGTGAAAGGTAGTGAGATGACTTGATGGAGTAATTGTGACGTGGTGTTAATGCGGAAGTGTAAAGTATAAACTTGGTGTGAAATGCTATTGGTTTATGATGTATTGGTCAATGTATGGAATTTTATGGTGTTGTTGGTATGGTAATGCAGTGAGTTGTATTGTAGAATGACGAAATGATGCTATATAGCAGTCACGTAGTTCATTATCATTTTATGCACTTGTAATGTAGTTAGTTGTTAATGTGAGCTCTGTTATGTACTTGTGTTGTAGAGTAACACGTAAGGAAGGAGTTGGATCATTGTATTCACATATAGGGTTGTGTATTCATATTTGGAAGATAAGGTATGTAAGGTTACTCTTTTCGTATCCTTCTGCAATATCTATTGTTCACATTATCATTGCACTTGTTTCTATTCTGAAATGTCTCAAAGTATCTCATTTTAGGTTATCATACGTTGTTATTCACATGTCTATTATTCATTGATTGAAGTTCCAAAGTTCCCATAATGTTATGACTACCAAAAGAACTATCTCAAAGAAAGTAATGATGTAAAGAGAATCTGTTTATTCTTGGGTGGCATCACAGGGGTGGAAGAAACACCTAGCATGGGTCAATACCAATATCATGGATGGTATCCCAGGGGTTAAAATAGACAACATGGGTCGATATCAATAATCACAGGTGGCATCCCAAGTGTGAAAGAAAAGCCTAGCATGGGTCGATCCCGATTTGTGTATATATGAGGATCGCATCCCAGGGGTTAAAATACCTAGAACGGGTCATCCTCTTTTACCAATGATCAGTTGGTCATTGGTTTATCATAGGCTTTACATTTTCTTAATGCAAACAAGGATGAAGTAAAGAAATGAATGATAATGATGAAGAATGTAAAAGCAAAGAAAGTAACGAATGTAATGTACATGGTTCCTCATATATAGAACGACGGATTATCTTTATTGTCTATTCACTTTTTTTGATTCCATTGATGTACTTATGTATCATGTAGTTTCTTACAACCTTACATACTCAGTACATTCTTTGTACTGACTTACCTTGGGGGACTTACCTTACTTGCTGCAGGCACAGGTGCTAGTAGACTTCCACATAGACTGCGGGTCATCTACGAAATATTGGTGAGCTCCAGTTGGTTCGGATCTTTTTGAGTCACATGTGTACACTTGTTTTGGTATTATGTAAATGTTGTATAAAGCGGGGACTTGTCACGACTTTAGGTTGGTTATGTCTATGTATCTGTAGAGGTTTTGTAGATGTTGTGGGACAAATGAAGGAATTTAAGGAATGTATGTTTTCGACGTGATTACCCTAACGACCAAGTTTCATATCTATGGAATGATTTCCCATGACTTCCGCTATTAGCATCTTGTATCTATATGTGATATTGTTGTCCATTTAGTAACATGCATATGAGTGTACATGAATGAAGATTGGTTCTCTCGGGCCTTAATGGCTTCGGGTGCCAGTCCGCCCCGTTGGAATTTGAGGCATGACAAAGACTACATTTCAAGCTAGAAAAAGTCCTTCATGATATCCAACCGAGTGCTTTTGAGTTAGTGATGATGGAAAACAGGGGCAAGCCTATGCTATGATACTTGTTTGCATTGGAAATTCTTTGTGGAGTGTGAGTTCTTGTGCATTTGTCTCTTGTATAACTGTTGAAAATATTATGAGTTTTGTGACTTTCTTTCTTGTGAGGGAATGTGAACTAGGATAGATTGGTAACGTTTATAAATTCCAAAAATAAGTCAAGGGATCATGTTTTGTTGACTAGTGGTTTTGAGTCACTTATTGAGAATTGGTTGTTCTTACTTGATTATTCTTGAAGTTCCATTGTAATTTTGAAAGTGTGTTTCACATTTAGGGAGTTGCTTGGGTAAGACTCATATGTAGTCGACTAATTGTTAGTACCAACCAAAGTCATAGTCATTGTGATTATTTGGAAAATGTAAATTGAAAATGTTGATTGTTGATTTTTGAGATTAATTGATAGACCTTATTGAGTTTGATTTTTTTTTTTTGCTTGAGGACAATCAAAGTTTTATATTGGGGGTGTTGATAAGTGGCGATTTAGCCACTTATTTATGTCTCTTTGCTTATGATTTTATGTCATTAATCTATGATATTAGGCTAAGTATCATTTGAATTGTAGTGATTTCAGGTATTTTGATGTTTACAAGTAGTTTTGTTGGAAAGAAGTGGATGTAAGAGAAAAAGGAGCAGAAAAGAAAGAGCTGGAAAATGCCCTCAGGTACTACTTAAGCGACTTGAGGAGCGCTTAAGCAGAGTCAAAGACTTGGTCAAATGCCGATTACACAGCCTCAACATTTCTTAATCGACAAGTCAACAACCGCTTAAGCAGCCATTTTGGCCGCTTAAACGGTCAGGTCAAATTCAACAGAGCCACTTAAGAGGCCATTTGACCAATTAAGCTGTCATCGGAGCACTGTTCAGGAGCAAATCTGGAAATTCACATATTTAATCTTAAAACATATAAAACTCAGTCCCAATCTATTCAAAGACTATCTTTGGCATATTTCTAAACCTTGGATGCTAGAGTTGTTGACCCAACACCCTTGGATATGAAGATTGAAAGTTTTGTAGTGACAAATTCTCAATCCTTTCTTTATTTCCTTGCTTAATAGTGACTATATTTGGGTGTAATTAAATTCATACTTGGATATTGTAATTAGAGATAATGAAGTATTTATTTTTTGAATTTGAGTTTTGATTTTATCTTATGCTTTTGTATTAGTTGATTACTCTTGATTTATAAAGGAGTTTTACTTGTTTAAATTAATCTCATACTTTATTGATTTCTACTCTAATTGAACTTGGAAGAGCAGATTATAGTGTGAATTGCCCATCTACTTCTATTAATGCTTGAAAGATCTAATTGAGGTTAGGGAAGATTAATTTATCGCAATTTCGTACTTATGACATATCTAATGGATTTAATACTAGAAATGGTAAAATCCTAGTGCAGCCATAGATCGAAACTATTTGTGTTGGCACTTCGCTAATATTTGAAAGAATTTAGCCAAGAAATATTCGTCAATCGATCGAAAGACGTGGCGGATGCTTGAGGTTCCAAGGCTAATTTGCTAATCCTTGATTAATTGTGAGTACTTGATTTAAATACAATGGATCATTGATAGAATTGATTCCCCTTTATCATTTCCCTTGTTTCCCATCGTTTGTGAAAGCCATTGATCAAATTGTTCATATTAAAATTGGTTCTATCCTTGTTTCATTTTTATATTGAAAACCCCCTAAAAACCTTTGTATCCTTTGTTTGGATTAGAGAGAGTTACTTTTATTCTTTATTTTATTGATCGCTAGTTACATTATTCCTCGTGGGATCGACCCCAACTCTATAGTTATATAAATATATTGCTAACGACCGTGTACATATTTTTACTGGTGTAATAGAGCGTTATCAGACGATTTAGCCAAAATAGAATAATAGTATAAAAAATTGTGAATAAGTACTAAAGGTAATAAAAGAGGGTTTAGAAGAGAACAACAGGCTAAAGCTAGGTAAACACGAGAAATACAAAGAAATAGCTCAAAAAATGTAAATAAGTGGCTAACTATAACCTAACTGGACCCCATAAGCCTAGAAGGTACACACAATGAAAAACAAACCCAACTGAGCCACCATAAGCACGGTGGATGCAAACAACAAGTAATATTGATATAAACCAAGTACAATAGTAAGGAATATAAAAATAAACCATGATGTGTAAGGAACATAACGTTTACTCCTCCTCTAGCCATATCCATATAACATACCGACCCCTAACCAGATTCCAAACTAGAAATCAATAACAATACATGACGGACTCGAACCGGGACTAAGCATATGATAAGTAGTAAAATTAAGTGCTGAACTCGAAGCAGAACTAAATATGCAATAAGGGGTAACTCAAGTTCCCGACTTGAATCGGGACTAAATAATCTATTTTCCTTTTTAGAAAGCCAAATTCTTTAAAAGTATTTCAAAATCCCACTTATCGAGTTAAAATAGTGTTTTACGACCAAAATGCTAAAATGCCAGGGATACCGAGTCAAACAAACCCAACATGGAAAGCAAACTAATCCAATTCTGATAGCTAGCCCACCTAAATATTTTATAGCTATTTACAATAGGAAAGGCTATTATCCTAAGGTACTTTATCTTAAAAAGAATGATTATGCTAACTAAAAAACCCGAAAACCCAACCTAAGAGAAGAAACTACCCAAACCTAGGCTAAGGCATCTAAATCAAAACCCCAAAGGCCCTAGGAAACCTAAGTCAAGTCCTATAGGAGAGAAACTACCGGGCCTAAGGAATTCAAGGCAGAAATCTACCCTAAAGCCCTCTAACCGGCTATAAGAATCATGAATCACCTAAAATATTATTCAAACCATAACTTCCCCACCAATAATTAACAATTTACTATGCCAATACAATAAATGAGCAGAGTCTAAAGGAAGGTAAGCCTAGCTTACCATGGAAACTGACGAGCGCACTCGCAATCCCCTAAAACAGGGATTTTCCCTTCCGAGAAGCCTCCGACTACTACCACGCTAAAAAAATGGTGATCTACTTGTCAAGAAAAAAACAACAATATCCATATTGATATAAAGTACTCCGAGTTAAAAATTGGGATAAAAATTGCTCGTTGGGCTCGATTATGGAATCCAAAAATTGAACCCGCAATAACGTCCCTTTGGGACCAAGGAGCTTGTGATCAAACTTTGAGCACAACAAGCTCTATAATCATGCCCCAAAATAGCCCCAAAGTCTAAGATAAATTAGAAGAATTACTAAGGATTTAATCAAAAAAAGTTTAGAATCTTACGAAGTAATGACTGCAAGATGTTCACCTTATTGACCTAAGTAGTCCCAACTATAATTACCAATTGCCCAATAATTTTTGAGCTCCAAAGATCAGTAATGGTGGTTTGAGACTTGGAAAAATGGCTGAAAAATGAAAAGGAGGCTTTATATATTGCGAGAGGTCCCTTTTTTGCGGACATAGGACCCTTTCGCGAACATGGATACCAACCAGGATAGGCCTTCATAAATGCGGATGATCTACCTCAAATGTCAATAAGAAGCCTAGATCAGCCAGGAAAGCACCTTCTTCACGAACGCAATGAACAGCCCATGAACATAAAGGTCAAGAATCCTTCAACTCCATGAATGTGGCCAAGGGCTCACAAATGTGAAGAACAAATGGGTGCCTGCACTAGTTGGTGAAAGCCAGTAATTTCCTAAGTCCAAATGGACTCTAAACAAGTACTTGGGATTTGTTCAGAACCCTGTACATGAAAACAAGCTATTCTATCCTACCATAAATGTCATTCCGGACTCAACAAAATTGATGAAATTTCTAATAGAGGTTGTTTCGATAAAATATAGGCCCCATACCTACTATCATATTTTTATCAAATTTTAACCAATAGCCTAAAATGAGCCCATAAGCCTCGAGATCTGAATTAAAGGTGATTCTAGAATAAAATCCACATTCTAGAGCTAATAGAACTCACAATTCTCATCTGGGGCTATTTACTTGAAGTTCGGGCCAAAGTCCTATTTCTTAACTTCAAAAGCACCAAAATAGGAAAACTAGAATAAACACAAAATAAACTACCTAAGAATCAAAATTTCAGTCCCAACAAGTCATAAATGACTTGGGGTAGCAATAGGAAAGCTCTAAATATAGAAAATATGCCAAAAAGAAAAAAATTACTTGGAGGGTCATTACATTCCATCATCATCCTCATGGATTCTTCCTTAGAAAAACTCTAGATAGAGAATAATGAGTAGGTTTGCATACATCCCATGGCAGCATCTTGGTATCAAGATAGGTTATAGTTTAATAAGTAGCAGACTTTGATTAGTGATTGTTTATACTGTGTAAAATTGATGGGAGAATGAATGATTAGGCCTTTAGGCATGGCGTACAGTTGGATAAATTGAGAATAACATAAAAAAGACTGCATGTGTGAATAGATATATGTATACATTGTTATGGTTACCATCTTGTGCTTATAATATAAATTAAGGCTAAGGTGAGTCATTGAGGAAGATCTCATGCTAATACAAACATAAAATATGAACCAATAATGTCATGGTTTGGAAGAAATCGAGGGATTAATAAACTTATTTGTATGTGTGTTCTTGTTTGTGGGATCACCTTAAGGTGATTGTTCTTGTAGCCTGGATATGAAGTGTGAAGCTGTATTATGACGAATATACTAAGAGGAATACCTAAATAATTATTTAATGTACGATCCGTGATAAAGGTTGATAAACTAGCACTGACATCGTACATTGGTTATTAATAAACTGTGTAATAGATGGCTAATGGTGTGAATTTCATGAATGTGATATTAATACTAAGATGGACCTTACACTTAGAAATTAAAGTATGGGGTCCTTTGTGTAATAAATGTTGTTGAATAATTAAGATGAACCCATGGGTTTTTACGTGGAGTTAGATAGTCACTAGTATGTGTTATGAACTAATTAGCATGTTAATTGGTCTTCGGACATAATTAGTAGTTGATTGTTTGTTTGGCTTGATATGTGCTTGTACTTATTATATTATCCTGAGAGATAATTGATTATGAGAACATATTGTTATATGTTGCAGAGTTTAGAATGTACATATATTCCAATTACTGAGTGTCTTAAGTTTGGTATGAGCTTACAGATGAGTATTTTTGAGATGGAATAGGTACTACGCCAGTATGGTACATGGATCTAAGGTTGTCCCTTGTAGGTCATTACTATTTGGGCAGAAATAAAACCCTTTAGCATATGTGTACATATGAGTATTGTGTGAGTTCTAATATTATACAAAGTGAGATTTGATGAGATATAGAGGCTAACAACTATAGAATCAGTGCGGACAAGATGGATATTTTGTTATGTGACTACTTATATAAGCAGGGTTTCATTATGACTTGATATGTCTGATTGGGTGACTTACATGTCTTTTATTGTTGACATTGGTATGTATGATTAGGTGATTTACATGTCTTTTACTATTGACATTGATATGTCTGATTAGATGACTGACATGCCATCTATTATTGACAGTGACATGTCTCATTGGATGATTTATACATTTATTATTGTTTGAGAATTGATATGTCATTTTGGTGACTCATATATGATTGTTGGTGGACTTGATATGTCCGGTTATTTGATTACAACATGTTGTTGTGGACTATTTGATTTCCTATTCTATTGGGTAACTTGATTTGTGTGAAGATGCCCTAAATTTTTGTTGGTCAAATCACTAATGGTATTCTTGTCTTCTGAGCTTGATGTGCGTACTAATATGCCTTGTTTCTAGGTTGGGCTGGGTTGTGGGTTAAGAATCTGTGATAGATGGCTTGATAGTAATAATGGATGATGTCCAACTACTAGATGTGAACATAAGTATGCTTAATATCAATGATTCTAAATGTTTGTAATATGTGTTAGTGGTTGATGAGCTTATCACAAGTGAAACAAAAACTTAGTAATATCTACTAAGGCTTAGTCGGAATAAGAAAGGTAAATTGAATGCCAGCACAATCTCGTAATTTGGGTCATGACAAATTCCATGTTTCCTTCTTCATGAACTTGAGTAAATTATGAACTTTGTGAAGTTATGAAATACTATTACCCTCAAAGAACAAAAATCACTCTTGTGACATAATGAACATCATAAATTTAATTGCAATTTGTTGTTTTGAAAACACTACCACATGCATTTTCCTTTTTCATATAAATGTTATTACGATTGTTTTCTTTGTCAAGTGTTCTAACCTATTTTCATGATTTCTCTATGCATTATGTTTTTTCTTAAAAATATGAACTTTTCCATAACATCCATAAGTTCCATATGCTATGAATACATAAAATCACAAGTTACTGTATGACGGTACCAATCTCACATGATTATTAAGCTAAAGAATAATTGATGGCATGATTATGCACCCAATATGGTTAATTTATGACTATGAGCCAAATGACTAAGCTATGAACCAGTAAAAAGAGATGAAATAACTTAATATGGGATTAATGGATTTAGATGATTAACTGAGAAGGTGTGCATGAAAATGGGCACATTACATGAAACTATGTTTTCCACGAAGGTATGGATTGCTCTTCAAGTCAGATGACCCTTTTATGTTTCCTTAATGATGATGATTAACATGTTTTTCACATTGTTATATACAGAACCTACTAAACTATATGTCAAACATGCTTTAGTGCCTAGTTTATTTGGTGATGATTAGACCCACATAGCCTATGGTGTATATGTGTTTTCATGTCAGTTGAACCAGCTACTTTCGCAGTTAATTAAAGAGGCTAATGTATGGTCCCATTTATATGGTTGTACCCTCTTATACTTTTTATTTCATATCCCATTGCTTAAGGTTTATTGTTTTAGTTTTACATGAGTATCATGCCATGTTCTCCCTTCCCCAGTTTTACATACCATACATTCTATGTATTGACTTCTTTGGTGATGTATCATTTTACGATATAGATTCAGGTAAGTATGCACATGGTTCATCATATTACTATGTTCACCTAGCTCAGCTATTGGTGAGCCCTATTATTCCTGGAGGATTGGCTTAGTATGTTTTCTCTAGTTTAGTTATTAAGGTATGTCAGGCCTAGTCCCTAGAGACAAGTTTTCTTGTTTAGAGACTTCATAGACATATGTAGTTGTCAAACTAAAATGTTCTTCAGTTTTACACTAAATATCTATGGATTTCCAGACCTATGTCTTTAATTTCTAGTTTACAGAGTGGATTTCCCTTTGTTATATCCTTAAGAATTAAATACTTCTACCGCACTTTATATTTGAATGGTAATTATATATGCCAAGTGGTTCACTTGGGCCAGTAATGGTCTCAGTTGCCAGTTATGTATAGGTTCTAGGCTTGGGTAGTTCCTCCAAACCATAAGATGCAAACTAGGAATAAAGGCTGCTCTTCTGGCCAAAATAATAGTACTGAGGCTCTACCTATGCCAGTAGGGCTAGTGAAGAGTCCAGGTACATCTAATGTTCAGCCTCCTCGCTCTGATGCAACTAATTTTTAGTTCAGAGAAGCCACTCAGATGCTCACAAAGTATGTGGCATCTCGGTCTAGCCATTCGGGCCCTACTAGTTCCAATTCTCGTGACTCTTTCAACACTATAAAGATTCATTAGTTTCTAAGAATTATTTACCTAAATTCACAGGGTCCAAGGTTAAAGAGGATCCTCAATATTTCATTAATAAGATCTAGAAAATCCTGAGTGTAATGCATGTAAATGAGACAGAGGGGTTTGAGATTTGATTTTATTAGTTAAATGATGTTACTCACCTTTGGTATGAACAATAGGAATTTACTCGTGGTGAGGATGTGGCTCCTGACAAGTAGGGAGATTTCATGGATCCTTTCTAGATAACATCTCCCTTCAGGAGTTGAGTTAGGCCAAATATAATGAGTTTATGAACATTAAGTAAGGTACCTTGAGCATGGGTATTAAAGACTCAAGTTCACCCAATGTTCTGAGTATGCTGTGAAGATAGTGTTTGATATATGGGTGAGGATGAGAAAGTTTGTGTTAGGAGTTGCTAAACATGTGAAAAAGGAGTGCAAATAAGCAATGTTGATCGACATAAACTCATACTTTATGCCCTACAGGTTGAGGAAGATAAGTAGAAGGATAAGGAATAGCACCAGAATAGCAGAGACAAGTCAGCCGGTAATGAGACTAGTCAGTAGATGTCTAGAAATAAGAACTTGACATTTTTTAATAAGTGGTCATCTGGACCTGCTCTATCTTTATCTAGTGCGCTTGCACTAAAGACTAGGGGTGACCAACAGTTTAGACAAATTAGGGTTGTAAAGCTAAGGGCGCAGAGTCTCAGGGTAGTGGGCCTAAATAGTTTTTATCATACCTCGCTTATAGAAACTGTAGTAAGAACCACTTAGGAAAATGTTACTTTGGTATAAATGTGTGTTATAGATATGGATAGTAGGGTTATACAGGATTAATTATCCTTTGGATAGGTGAATCCAAGGGGGATACATGGCTAAATACACTACTTAAGCAGGTAGGGGCACTACTTTAGTAATAAGTGGGCCCAAAACTCCTTGTACGCTCTATCCAGCTATCAGGAATCTGAAGCTTCTCTTTATTAGGTCACTGGTATATTAAGAGTTTACTCTCATGATGTTTATGTGTTATTTGATCTCTATTACATTCTATTTTTTTTACATGATATTGTTGAATTTATTATCGCTAGACAAGTCTATAGAAATTGTACAGTAACCATCCATGATTGAGACACCCAAGGTTGACTTATTTCAGTTAGATATGGTGGAATTTGACGTCATTCTTGTTATGGACTGGTCATATTCATGCTATGCTATCATTTAGTATAGAACAAGGATATTCACATTCAAGTTTCCTAATGAGCCAGTTATACTATAGGAGGGTAGCCTAGTTATGCCAAAAGGTAAATTTATCTCTTACCTTAAGACCTGCAAAGAGATTTCCAAATGGTAGATCTATCACTTAGTTTAGGTCAAGGATTCAAGGATAGAAGTTCTATCACTCCAGTTAGTTCCTAATGTTAATTAATATCCAAGTGTCTTTGGTGAAGATCTTCCCGAAGACCCTCCTAATAGTAAAATAGACTTTAGGATTAATATTCTTTTCAAGACCAAGCCAATCTCAGAAGTTAATGAGAAATAGAGTAGTGATCCCCTTCTTTTGCAACTTAAGGAGGAAGTAGTACAATAAAAAATTATGGCTTTTGAACAAGGGGGAGATTGTATCTTGAGGTACCAAGGGAGATTATGTATTTCAAATTCTGATATGCTACAATAGAGGATCATGGCAGAGGCACACCAATCTAGGTAATTTTTTCACCCAAGATCCACAAAGATGTATCATGACTTAAGAGAAATTTATTGGTGGAACAACATAAAGAAGAAAATTGCTAATTTAGGAGCCCGACTCCTAGCTCCACAAAGATATTCATAGTCTTTCTAATTTTGGAGTCTGACTCCTATAATCTAAAGATGGTGGTGTGGTTATTTAGAATATGTTTGAATTATCCTTAGTGTCAACAGTTAAGAAGAAATAGAGTTGTGATCCCCTTCTGTTGCAACTTAAGGAGGAAATAGTACAATAGATATTTATGGATTTTTAACAATAAGGAGATGGTATCTTAAGATACCAAGGGAGATTATCTGTTTTGAATTTTGATGGGCTACAAGAGAGGATCACGGTAGAGGCACACTATTCTAGGTATTCTTTTCACCCATGTTCCATAAAGATGTATCATGACTTGAGAGAAATATATTGGTGGAACAACATAAAGAAGAACATTGCTAATTTGTTGCTAAGTATTCCAGCTGCCAGCATGTTAAAGTTGAACACTAGAGACTTGGTTATATGGCTCAAGATATAGTTCTTCTATGAGTAGGAGTTGATAGAAATGGATTTCATAATGGGTTTACTGCATATATGTTGTCAGCATGACTCTATTTGGGTAATTGTTGATCGAATGACCATGTCGGCACATTTATTTCAAGTTAAGATGATAAATTCCATAGAGGATTATCCTAAGTTGTGCATTCCAGAGATTGTCAGATTGCATGGGACATTCCTGTCGATCATTTTAAATGGAGGCACCTAGTTCACTACACACTTTTGCAAATCATTTACGAGAGGTTTTGGTAGTTAGGTGAACCTTAGTAGCATTTTCCACCCTCAGACGTATTGGTCAGGATGAATATACCATTCAGACACTTGAGAATATATTAAGAGTTTGCGTGCTTGATTTTAACGGTAATTGAGATGACTACCTACCTCTTATTGAGTTTGTGTACAATAACTAATATCACTCTAATATTCAGATTACACCATTTAAGGCCATTTATGGGTGAAGATGTCAGTCCTTAATAGGTTCATATGAGGAAGGTGAAGCCAAGTTTTTAGGTCCAGACTTGGTCGACCAAGCTATGGAGAAGGTTAAGGTCATTCAAGAAAGGTTGAAGACTATCTAGAGTCGCCAAAAGTCATTTTCTAATGTGAGGCATAGGGATTTTGAGTTCTAGTAGTTGATTGGCTATTTTTGAGGGTTTCACCTATGAAGAGTGATATGATATTTTGGAAGAAGGGTAATCTTAGTCCTCGATACATTTGTCCTTATAAAGTCTTGAAAAGAATCATGAAGGTTTTTTATAAGTTGGAGTTTCCTAAAGACTTAGCCTCCGTTCATCCATTGTTCCATGTTTTTATTCTCAAAAAGTACGTGGGTGACCCTTTGCTTATAGTCCCTACAGAAATTATTGGAATGAAATGCTCCTTGACTTCTAAAGAAGTCCCCGATGATATTTTAGATCATCAAGTTTGCAAATTGTGAACTAAAGAGATTGATTTAGAGAAAGGATTGTGGATAAACAAAAATGTTGATGAGGCTACATGGGAAGCCTAAGAGGATATTAGTTCTTGATAACACATTTGTTATCTCCTCTATAGTGAGATGTTGAAGGTAACAATACTAATATATACTTATGATTTCCGTAAATTCATACGTTATGTTATTTAGATAATTTTCCATAGAACTCATGTCTCAGCTCATGTCAATGTTAAGTTCCTTGTACCTTATGATTCGTGCTTATATATTTACCTTGTGACTTGTATGAAGTTGATCATTATATCATAGTGCATATGAGCCAAAACAAAGCTCATCAGCAGAATTGCACCCTATAATTCTCACACATAGAGCTTTGATAAGTCTATATACATCATTTCAGGATGAATGATCCCAAAGGGGAGACATTTTAACACCTCACAAGTTTTTTCATGTTCACATAGCTTTTCATGCAATTTTGAGCTTGAAAAATGTAGTCATTTGACCTTTAAATGAGTTGAAAAATCTTTTGGATGAGTCTCAGGACTTTAACGAGAGTTGATGTCGTAAGAAAGTGGCCAGCGTGACAAAAGAGGGAGACTTCATGATGAGGTCCATGCCAGCCCTATCACTGGATAATAGAGAGGTTGCAAAGTAGTCCCCCCCTTATGCATTGGGTTTTGTGGCACAGAGCCTGTAGCATATGATGAACCTCGAGGAACAAGGTTAGGGACACGCGATGAAGCTCGCACTGTGCCCCAACCCTTTCTAGATAGGATTCCCAACTCTATTTTTAGTGGGAATTTTAGTCATAAGACCATTTTGAAAATAGTCCTTCTCACCCTTAAAATATCCCATACTATTTAGCTACTAAGATTAAATAATTTGAATCCATCTCATCCTCTCTCAAACTCCAACACTAAAGAATTCAAGAAGAGTCAAAGCTAGGGATTTCCATCGACGGTTCTTCTTTAAGTTTCTTTTTCAAGGTACGTAAGGCTGTCCAACTTTGGGATTTCCTTCATATTTTCATGTATGGTAAATTCCTTTTTGATGATTTAGGGTTATAACTATATCCCTTGACATGAAAAATTAAGAAACTCCTCCTGTAAAGCCTTCAATAGAAGATCCACCGCAACTTAAATTAAAACCATTGCTGCCTCATCTTCGTTATGTGTTCTTGGGGGAGGGTGAAACCTTACCTATTATTGTTGCGGGAGACTTATCATCTTGGCAAGTTGAAGCATTGAAATCTATGGTGAGAAGATATATTAGGGCTCTTTGATGGAGCATAGCCGATATTATTAGGATTCCTCCTAGTATATGCACTCACAAGATCAAGCTTGAGCCTAAATTTGTAGCAAGTGTAGAGCACCAATGGAGGTTAAAATCTCTCAGGCAAAAGATTATAAAGAAAGAAATCATCAAGTGGCTTGACACTGGTTTAGCCTATCCTATCTTGGATAGTACTTGGGTCTGGTCCAATATGTCCCCAAAAAGGGTGGTATCATGGTGGTCCTAAATGTTAACAATGATCTCATATCCATTCGTCCGATCACTGGGTGTAGAGTGTGTATTGATTATCAAATATTGAATGCAAGGACGGAGAAGGACCACTTTTCCATACCCTTTATGGATTAGATGCTTGATAGACTAGCGGGAAGGGGTTGGTATTGCTTTCTCGATGGATACTCTGGCTACAATTAAATTTTAATAGCCCTTGAGGATCAAGAAAAGACCATAGTTACATGTACCTATAGAACGTTTGCCTTCAAGCACATGCCTTTCGGGCTATGCAATGCACCCGCTACTTTTCAATGGTGTATGGTCTTTATTTTTTTGAACATGGTCGAAGACTCAATGGAAATATTTATGGATGATTTGTCAGTTATCGATGATATATTAGAGAGTTGCCATGAAAATTTGGAGAAAGTGCTTGAGAGGTGTGTGGCAACCAATCTCGTTTTAAATTAGGAGAAATGCCATTTTATAGTTAAAAAAGGTATAATTCTCGGACATAAGATCTCTGGCCAAGGGATCCAAGTTGATCAAGCAAAGGTGGAGGTTATTTCAAAGTTGCCTCCTCTTATATCTATCAAGGGCGTGAGAAGCTTTCTTGACCATGCGAGTTTTTATACGAGGTTCATTAATGACTTTTCTAAAATTGCTCACCCTATGTGCAAGCTTCTCGAGAAGGAATCAAAATTTGAGTTTGATAGGGAATGTGTGAGAGTATTCAATTGCCTTGAAGAGAAGCTTGTCTCGACCCTAATTATCATAGCCCCCAATTGGTCATAACTTTCTAAGCTCATATGTGATGTAAATATGTTGGCATTAGGTACGGTGCTTGGCCAAAGAAGACAAAAACTCTTTCATCTTATCTATTATAATAGTAAATAATTGAATGATGTGCAAAGAAACTACACGGTGATGGAACAATAATTGCTAGAGGTAGTTTATGGGTTTGAAAAGTTTTGTTCTTACTTGTTAGGCATGAAGGTTGTTGTACACACTGATCATGCTGCCTTGCGGTATTTGATGGAGAAGAAGGAAGCCAAGCTAAGGTTGATAAGGTGAATTTTGCTATTGTAAGAATTCTACTTTGAAGTTAAAGATCGAAAGGGATGTGAGAACCAAGTAGCGAACCACTTGTCTTGTTTTGAATCTAATAATGTGAGAATGAAGGAATTGGAGATCAATTATGAGTTTCATGATGATCTAGTCATGACTCTTTTGGAAGAGGTAGTGCCTTTGTATGCGGATTTTGCAAACTACATAGTGTGTGGGGCATTACCTGACGACTTGAGCTATGGTTAAAAGAAAAAGTTCCTCTATGATGTTAAAATATGATATTGAGATGAACCCTATCTCTTTAGGGAGTGTTCGGATGTAGTGGTTCATCGTATCCTTATGGAGGGGGAGATAAAATCTATTCTTGAGGTATGTCATTCGTCACCAGTTGGTGGCCATCATGGTGGTATGCTAACAACTACAAAGGTTCTCCAAAATGGATTTTGTTGGCCGACTTTAAATCATGATACACATGAATTGGAATGAGCATGTGAGCAATGCCAAAGGCAAGGGGGTATCTCTAGGTGACATGAAATGCCCTTACAACCAAGTGTGGATGTGGAATTGCTCGATGTGTGGCGGTTGGAATTCATGGGACCCTTTTTGAGTTCGTATGGAAAATGTTACATCTTGGTGGTGGTTGATTATATTTCTAAGTGGGTCGAGGCCATTGCATTGCCGAATAATAAAGCTAAGAGTGTTACTCAATTCTTGAAAAGGTATATCTTTACCCGGTTGGTACATCCCATGCTATTGTAAGTGATGGAGGTTCTCATTTTTGCAACCAATCATTTGGGTCCTTTCTTGCTAGATGTAGAATCAAGCATAAAGTGGCTTATCCATACAACCCCTAAGCCAATGGGTTGACAAAAGTGTCTAATCGAGAAATAACTGAGATTCTTGCAAAAGTCATAAATGCTAGTAGGATGGATTGGGCATGGAAACTTAAAGATGTTTTGTGGGCATATAGAACTACTTTTAAAACTCCCATTGGCATGTATCTGTATGAATTGATGTTTTGGAAATCTTTCCACCTTCCCATTGAGTTTGAACATGAGGCATTGTGGGTCTTGCAGAGATTGAGTATGAATTGGGAGGATGCCTCCAAGTCAAGAGTAGACCAACTTCAAGAGATTGATGAATTCTGTTTGAGGACTTACGAAAGCTCGACTCTCTACAAGGAATGTATGAAAAGGTGGCATGATGCCAAGATTCTAAAAATAGAGTTCAAGGTAGGTGATGATATCCTATTGTTCAACTCATGATATAAGTTGTTTTCGGGAAAACTCAAAACAAGTTGGTCAGGCCCCTTCAAGGTGGTGCAATGTTTTCCAAGTAGAGAGGTTCAATTAGAGAATGACACAGGATCTCGATTTACTGTGAATGGCCAATGAGTTAAACGTTACCATAGATTGCTCCCAAGGGTGGATTTTTGCAGGTGATCTACCTCAATAATGCTTGATAAGTGAAGGACAACGTCGTGCCATGATGATAACTATGGAGCTTCTTGGGAGGCAATCCAAGTTTAATTTTTGTCATTTTGAATAACATTTGTTGACTTGTGTAGGTGAATGAAGGGGTTTAAAAGTGGGGAACTTGATATGAACCAAGTCAAACAATAAAAAGTTAGGAAACCATGGGCCAATCTCCAGTGATAAAGCTTTGGCGATGTGCAGAGAAAATTGACGCATCCTTGAAGTCCTTCGCCGAAGAGATTCCCAAACTAAAAGGATCTGTTACAATTAGTGATGATAAGTGCCAATCGACGTATTTCCAATAGTTTTAGCAACACAAAACACATCACTGATTTACTTTGCCAAAATGAGAACCAAGGGTGCAATGTCAAATTTGTTGATTGAACTCCACATTTGCGCATTGCTGATGCATTTCGAGATAGATAAGTAACACCGAGTCGGTACAATTTTAATGTGACGGTTTAATTTTTTTACCTTTTACTTTCCATTATCCCTTGGACCTTGGTATTTATTCAAATTTTCTTTATTTCCCTCATTTTTCTCCTTCTATTCACCCTCTCACTTCATCAACACTTTCACACATAATTTTTTTTTTCCAAATCGTCATACCAACATCACACGCATACTTTGGGTTAAAGTTCTTGCATCCTTCGACAAATTCTTCATAAACTTGAAAGGTTAGGTTTTGTTCTTGTGCGATTAAGGTAAAATTGTTGATGAATTAAGTGTTCATAATGTTTTAGTATTAAATTCACTTGTGCATAAATAGATTAGTTCATTTTTGCTCTTGAGAATTTACATAAGGATTAGTTTAGATTCATGGTTAACAATTAAGTGTTGAAATTGGAAAGTGATAGCATGTTTTTAAATGTTTATACGTTGGGATTGAGTAAATAGTTAATCTTATTGTGGGATTGGTTTTAAATCGATTGATTTTTCCCAATGATAGATTTGGTGACGTCGTTCTTAAGGGAAAAAAATCATCATAGTGTTATGTTCGTAATGAAACCTAGGAAAGTCTGAGAGCCCATGGTTGAAAGTCATTGAAGGTTAAAAGTCACGATTTTAAGTTTGGGGAAGATGACATTATGGTGATGGGTTGAGATCCTTGGCGTTGCGCCAAACTATATGGTGCATCGCCGAAGTGCTCCTCTTATTGTTGAAAGCTACCGAAAGGTCAACTAACTAAGGTACGATTCAGCAATGCCTTAGCTATTTGGTGATGCTCAAGGAGTATCATTTAATCCTTCATCGTATCGCTGATCTCCTACCTTCCTTCGCCGACTTGTACTCAAACTTTCAATCTATTTTGGCTATGGTCACTGGTATCATTGATTTGATTGGTGATGCACTAAAATATTTAGCGATGCATAACTGGAATTTTCAACTGTATTATTTTACCAACATGGGCCAAGCCCATTGCTACTCTTATGTGCAGGTATGCCTCAAATGAAGAAGGTATCAAAGAAGCACGCCAAATCTCCTTCTTCCGCCTCCAAACATTCTAAAAGAGTGACTATCTGAGAGGGGGAAAACACAAAAAAGGTTTATAAAAGTAAGAGAGCAGAAGAGGGAAAGTATAAGGCCCAAATTACTGAGGAAGACAACTTCGACAATAGCTCCAACTCTGAGAGGGGTAATCTTAATTCCTTGGAAGAGGGGAACACTACTCCCATCCACTCATCTCTCTTTACTCCTGAGATAGCCCTAACGAAGAGAAAGAGGGTTAATAAACCTTCTACTACTGCAGAAGTACCTTTTGTACATCCTCACAAGGGCTATTATGTGCTCAACTGATTCGAAGTGCCAAATCAATGCTCTATCATTGAGGAGCAACAATTGAGTTTGAATGGGTTGGAGGGCAAGCATCCTTAGGTACTTTTAACTCTGCATTATCATGACTTTCAGGTATTCAATGAACCCTTTAAACCTCTTAGATTCATCCACTTCAACACCCCAGGAACTCAAAACAAATCCTAAAAAAGTGCCCTCATTAACACTAAAAGAACATTTCTCAATGGGATACTATTGGTAAAAAAAAAAAAGAGATATCCTTAGGTGACGAGAGATGTTGTTAAATTGAGAGGGGTTGATGTGAATTGTAATGGAGATACAATAAATGAGGTCCTAGAGTGTACAAATCTTAGCAAGCACTACTTTAATACATGGTTAAAGGACCTGATGGAGTATGTGCGGGTGGTTAGCCCCATTGCTAAGTGATGTCATGCCCAAGTGGCTTGAGCCTATAATTCAAATACAAAAGGTAGATATTCACTTAGAAGCTCAGTATTGGTTGAGCTTCATTTGTAGTAAATTGTTTCCATCCTAAAACCAATCTATTTTAGTGAGTCCCCGAGAGCTACTTGTTTGTTCGATCATTACAAAGGAGGCTTTGAGTTTGGAATAACTCATAGGCTTGGATATTGCTACCCAGGCCCAACCAAAGTAGACCTTCTTTGCTTTTTTGTATTTGATTATGGAATTGTACCGGCTTGTGAAGGGACCATTCAACAATAAAAAGGATTTCAAATACATCATTGTCTCTACCATTGATATTACTAGAATTGAATTGGTTGATAAGGTTAGGAGGAAGACATCCTGGGAGAAAGGTACCCAGTAGTTGAATTGAGTTGTTTTGATGGTGAGGCCAGCCAACCCACTCTTTTACTGTTCTAGATTCCACTCATCCTGAGTATACTCCTACTCTTGCTCCTACTTCCCCATTTGTGGGTACATCTCCATAGCCACCTAGACCTAGTATTCCCACTCTTCAACCTTCCATAGCTACAGGTTCCTTAAGGGCCCCATTGAGTTAGGATGACATCATTCAGATAGGGCAGATGGCCTATTCAGGAGATACTACATCAACTAGGCTTAAGAGAGAGATATCGAGCATGATTGCTAATGCTTTAAGATCCACTATGTAGCCGGCACATGAGAAGATACATGATTTTCATGAGACTTTGAGGCATTATGGGAAGAAGTTGGATGAGTAGAGTGCTCCTCAATAGTCTGTTCTACCAGAGGTTGTGATTAGAATGCAGGTTGAGCTAGCTTCCATTTTGAAGCATGTAGATGAGTTTCGGCTCCCTGATTTGACTCGTTTATAGGGAGCTTCATCTGAGATACCAACCCCAGATCCTACACCTATTCATGAGAGAGCCTCAGTGATTGAGGATGAGAGGGGTAGATAAAGATGACTATGCCTCTGATGATGATGCTGATAGTACTAAGATCGAGGGCTATTTTGAAAAGCATGGTCAGATTGGCATCCAGGTTGAGATTGAGGTAGCTAAGCAGGAGGATAGGTAGAATACTGAGGATGCTATACTTGTTGCTGCTTTTGAGAGGTCGGTTCATGATACCACACAAGTTGAGACCTTCAGTTCAGCTATTGCCATGGAGACTTAAGATGCTATACCAGATCCACCCTTTAAGATATATGGAGCTGTGCCAAGTACTGATGCCCAGACAATGGCTACTTTGGTATGCCAATCACCACCTCAGGATTAGCTAAATTTAGAGGGATCCTCACTCTCTCTCTATTTTTTTAGTCTTATTACATTAAGGACAATGCATACTTTTTAGTTGGTGCGGGTGTCTATTTATTCAGATATGTAATATTGGTTCCTGGTTCTGTTTTGATATATTCTGGATATTTTCCTTTATTTTGGAGCGTGAATATAATATTTGGATACTCTTTTTTTATTTTGGTTGTAATATTTAGATAATTGGTGTTTTGGATTTCATTCTAGGTGTGATGTGTGACGTGTGGTTTTATTTCCTTATTTTGAGTTCATTTTGATTTTTAGCTAAGTAGTTGTTGTTTCTTTGCAAATAAAACTCATTTTGGCAAGTATTCTAAAGAAGAAAGTGTACTAGCAATAGAATATTTTGACTTAAATGGTACACTTGGGTAGATATTTCACATTCGTGATTCTATCATTATCCATTTTGATGTATGTCAAAATTTTCAAATATGTGCCCATCTTTAAAAATTTCCCATTGGCCTTGTTAAGCTACTTAGGCTCTCATTTTTGTAAAAACTCTTATCTCATTTTTTCCTACTTGAATACCTTCCTTGATATGTTCTATGAATGTGGTACAATAATTGAGGGAGAGTATTTTGGGTATGCGATTGAGTGTCATGTGCAAGAGAGGATTTGATTTGAACTTGTGCATCGAGTCCACCTAGGATATGCACGATTTCTCCACTTTGAAAACAAAAAGTGTGCGACATTGGAGATATGATCTTAGGCCATTTATCGAGAGTGAACCACCCTTTGTGACCAAAATTAAGCCACCCCTTGGTGAGTAGAGTGACCAATTTTGTCCCCTATTAAGCCTTAAAACCCGTTTTCTTGAATAACCTTGTTACAAGCTAGGGGTGGCAATTTCAGTCCATATTATTGAAAGGAGTCCATTTAACCCGCATTCAATTAATTGGATCACTCATATTTGAAATGTGAAAATATGGGCTTCAACCTAATTTAAAAGCTCATACAAATATGGACAAAATGGGTAAAATATGAGTATCCATATAAACCCATAAATCAACCACTTATGCTCACAATCTCTAATTGTACTTAAAAAATTTATTTATTTTTTTTAAAAAAAGAAAATTAGGTGTGGGGGCAGAATAAAATTTTAATTTTTTTAAGGTGGGTGGGTGGGTGAGGGGGGTCTCAGTGACCAAGTCGAGATTAGGTTTTGGGTCTGAAGTTGGGGTCACGATCAGGTCTTGGATCCTGAGTAGGGGTCGGGTCTCGAGACTCGAGTTTGGGTTGGGTCTCGGGTCTGGAGTTGGGGTTGGGTCTAGGATCTCGGGTCAGGAGTCGGGTTTGTGTCTCAGATCTTGGATCCTGAGTTGGGGTCTGGCCTCGGGTCTTGAGTCGGTAGCCGATCATGAGTCGGTGTTGGGTCTCGAGTTCTTAGTCAGGATCGAATCTCGACTCAAGGTCGGGTTTAGGTCTCGGGTCCCTTGTTAAGGTTAGGTCTCGGGTTTAGAATTAGGGTCGGGTTTTGAGTTGGGGTTGGGTATCGAGCCTCGATTTAGGGTAGGGTCTCGAGTCTAAAGTAGGGGTCGAATCTTGAATCTCGTATCGGGTTAGGGTCTTTTGTTTTGGGTTTGGAGTGGAGGTCAAGTCTCGAGTTCTGAGTTAGGGTTGGGCCTCGGGTCTCTAGTCCGAAGTTGGGGTTGGGTTTCAGGTCTCGAGTCAGGGTTGGGTATCAGGTCCTGAGTTGGGGTCTGGTCTCGAGTCTCGTGTCGGGATCTAATCTCAAGTCTCGAGTTTCAATTCGAGGTCGGGTGTCTGGTCCTGAGTCGGGGTCAAGTTTTGGGTCTCGAGTCGAGGTCGAGTTTTGGGTCTCAAGTCGGGGTCAGTTCTCGGGTCACGAGTCGGGGCGGTCTGGAGTAGGGTTCGGGTCTTGATTCTCGAGTTGGGGTCGGGTTTGAAGTGGTGGTAAGGTCTCGGTTTTCAAGTCGAGGTCGTGTCTCGGGTCTCGATTTGGGTCGAGTTCAGAGTGGGGGTTGGGTCTCGGGTTGGGGGTAAGAAATTTTTTTTTTAAAAAAAATTTGGGAGGAGGGGGGGGAGGAGGGTTGTAGGGGTTGGGGTAAGGGGTGTGGGTTGTGTGTGGAAGGTAAAGTGTGGGGTGTGGGTTGTGTGTGTGGGGTAGAGTGTGGGGTGTGAATTGTTTTTTAAAAAAATAGTTATTTTTTTATTTTTTTTGTTGTAGGGGGTGGGGGGATGCGTGGGGGGTCAAGGTATGGTTTGTGGTGTAAAAAAATTAAGTTTATATGCATATAGTTCAAATTTTTTTTGGATTTAGGAGTTAAAGTGGGTGGATACCCTTTTTACCCAATTGATATTTGACCAAATCTATATTTTCCTATATAATATATGGGTAGAATGCAATCCAATCTATTTAAGTTCAATCCATATTTAATCCATTCAAATCCAATCCAATCCACCCATTTGCCACCCCTATTACAAGCTGAAACCCTTCCCCCTCAAATCCCTTTCTTGAACCAAACCTTTTCGAAGTTTCTAGGTGGGGTTAAGGACCAACTTTGACCAAAAGCCTAAGTTGGGAGTGAAGGAGACCTCGAAATTTGCATATGCTCGGTAGTTCATAAATGTGGGAACCGCTAATATCCTCTTCCAATTATCCTTCTTTTAGTTAAAAGTGGGAACAAGGCCTATTTATTGAAAGAAGAATGAAGTCAGTACAAAAAGAGATGGCCAGGCCCAAAAGTGACCCGACCCAAAAGAAGAAAACCCAAAAGAAGAAAAGAAAAGTGCAAAAATCAGATAGAACAAATGAAAAGACAAAAGACAGTCCTCATACTCTAGCTCAAGGTTGCCATTTTCATGCCTTTTATCTCCAGATCGAGTAGAGACATAGCATCCCATCATCGTCTACTAGCCTTAATCAGTTAAATCACTTCAAATTTGGAGCTTCACGGAGCTAATCACCTCCATTTGCATGTGTTGAGCTGAATCTTCCATACCAATTGAAGCTAAGTGTTTATGATTCTCGTTGTTTTTCTCCTAGATGTATTAATCCTATTTACTCCTAAATCAATGGGTTAAACCTCAAAAGAGATTAATACCACCTTTAAATCCAGTTGTAAATTATATTATTATGTTTTGGAGTACACACATAACTCTTTTCTCTACTGATGGAAGTATTTAGTTAACAAAAAACCAGACTTATGCTTGCATTATTGCAAATCCTAGTTTCCCCAGACTTGATTCAATTCATTATCGGATAACACCCAAAATTCTCATAGGTGCGAATAAACAAATCAAATGAAATTACTTCAGTCTGAGAGCCAAATTAGGAACCACATTAAATGTAGCACTTTTCTGGAAAAGTATTCATTTACTTACATGTTAGAATCATATGTTAACTATTGTTTGATGCTTTTCTGTAGAAAAATCTTCTTGATTGTACTATCTATGCTTCATCATGAATCATTTTCCAGTGCCGTTTGAATATTTGGAGTTCCTTGCCTGTCTAGAATTATAATCTTTTTGCCTTCACTGGGAATGTCTTGAAATTGATTTATATAATAATCACCGGCAAAAGAGAAAACAAGATTAGCAAAAAATCAGTGAGAGTATTACCCTCCCAAAAGGAGTGTTGTACTCTCACTGATAGAGTGTCCATTAGGTCAAGAATACAATTAAATTCAACTGCAATGCTCCAAGGGATTCTTCATTCTTTTCTTAAAATCTGAATAAGAGTCAGAGAATCTGATTCCAAAATCACATTACGTAAGAGATTGTCCTTGCAATAGCGTAAGCCTTTTTAATTGCCTTTGCCTCAGCCACTATATTAGTGATGTCTTGAATTCTATAACACTTAGTAGCCACCAAGCTACCTCTTGAATCTCTTATGCAGAAAGCAGCAGAACTAGGGCTTGGATTGTCCCTAGATACCCCATCAGTATTGTACTTCAACCAATTATCAGGAGGTGGCCTATACCCTTCCAAAATATTCACTATTTGTGGCCAGTTTTCATTGTCACAGATTAAGTTAAATCTACTCCTTAGGATTCTCACTATTTCAGTTATTTCCAAAATTACCTTGCCTACAAAATATTTTCCTCCATGAAGAACTGTGTTCCTTCTTTTCCATATGAACCATAGTATAAAAATAGGTACAACCGAGAAGAACCCTTTAATCCTACTTTCATCAGTATTCCTCCACCATTCCCTTATTGTTTGGTCAGACTCATTTGAGGATTGAAACCTGCAGCCCTTGAGAAGTAATTCCACACAAATTGAGAAATATTCCCCCTCAAGAATAAATGCTCAATAGATTCCCCTTCTTTTTGAGTACAACACTATAAAATTGAGAAATATTAGCATTCCAAGTGTGCAGTAACTGTGAAACTGGTACCTTTCCTTTCCAGATTCTCCAAGATAGGAAGAAAAATTTAAAAGAAAGGTTTTTACACTATAATTACTTTAAATCCTTACTGGTTTCTTCCTTATGCCTCAAGAGATCCCAAGCACTCGTCACACTAAAAGTGCCAGTGCTTGTTGCTGTCCACTATGGTATGTCTGATAGATTAGCAAGTTTGCACTATCCCATGTTATTCCTTTCATTCTCCACTACATAACCCGGAATAATGTTTTGTATTCTTTCAAAATTCCACCCTTCCTCTGTTAGGAAAGAATAAATATCCTTCATTTGATGACGAGTATGAACCTCTGATTGGTGTTTGAATAGAGGACCTAAATTAGTCAAATTTTCAAACCAAACATTAGAAGTTCCATCTTTCAGTTCCCACCATAAAACTTGTTCCAATCAATCCCTATTCTCCAGCATATGTTTCCAAATTTGACAACCTCCTTTCTACTCAACCAAAGTTGGGATCTGTTTCTTGCAGTATTTATTCCAAAAGTAATTAGACCACATGTTATTTTGGGTTTTGAATCTCCACCATAATTTAGCATATAATATTTGAGAAATTTAAACATACACCTGAAACCAAGTCCCCCTTCTATCTTTAGTAGGCAGACCTTTCCCCATGCTGACCAATGTTTACTCCTCCCATCCTCCTTATTTCTCAAAAAAAACATTGCAACTGTTTTATAGGGCTCCTTTATAACACAAAGAGGTGGAACAATGGCAGATAGAACATAAACAAGGATACTTTGTAAAACAATAGTGATTAGCACTTCTTTACCTCTATATGACAGTATCCTACCCTTCCATGACTAAAATATTATTCTTCACTTTCTCAATCAACCCAGCATAATGCTCCTTTCTTTTTCTTATATGAGTGATGGGGCACCTAAATTATTTCATTGGGAAGCTTCCCCTTTTCCTAACCAACACATGTTCAACCATCTCTAAAGTGTTTCTTGCAATATTTCTATGTATATAAAAGAGATTCTTCTCAATATTTACCTTTTTCCCTGACTGCTTTTCATAATCTCATAATAATTCCATGATCATTTCCAATGATACTTCATTAGCAGAAGAGAAAATGATTGTCTCATCAACATATGCCAAATAATTTAGATTTGAGCTCCACTTTGGAATTCCATAACCTACAAAAAGATCATTCATGAATAAGAAGTTTAGTGCCCTAGACAAAACTTCTGCAGACAAGATAAATATAGCAGAAGACAGAGGATCCCTTTTCTTTATGCCCCTAGTAGAGTGGAAAAACCCTTGTGCTTTTCCAGTTATCAGAACCGAATAGAAATTATTTGTAACTAGCCTCCATAATATATCAATAAAAGTACCAGAAAACCCCATCTTCCTTTATAATTTCATAAGAAAGAACCATGAGACTCTATCATATGCTTTAGCCATATCAAGTTTAATAACAACATTTGCAGGATGCCCTCTGTTACCAATATCAGTGACTTATTCTTGAGTGAGTAGAACATTTTCAATTATTCTCCTTCCTTTAAGAAAACGAGATTGATCAGTAGAGATAATCTTTGGTAACAAAGCTTCAATTCTATAATGAACAATACTTGGGATAATCTTATTCACAAAATTACTCAAACTAATATGTCTCAAATCAGAAAAGGCCTGAACAAAAGTTTTTCTTGGAATGAGAACCAAATTAGTATGAGTAATTGATTTAGGTAAAGAATTTCCTTTGAAAAACTCCTGGACCAGCCTCACAATATCAGGACCAACGATTTCCCAACAAACTTGAAAGAATTTACTTGACAGACCATCAAGTTTACAAGAACTCTCACCAGTGATATTAAAAATAGCCTCTCTCACTTTATTTTGATTTGGAACCATACTCAATAAGACATTCTCCTCATTAGTCACCCGTTCTGGAATGTGAGATAAGAGGGAAAAAGAAAACATCTCTCTGTTGTGTAAATTGATTAAGATAATTGTCTATTGCATCATTAGCAATCTCTCTTTCATTCTCTACCCAATCCCTTTACTGATTTTGGATTCTGTTGAGCCTAAGTCTCTGTCTTCTCCCCTTCATAAAATTATGAAAAATTCTAGTGTTTTTATCACCACTTTCAAACCAATCATAACCACCTTTCTGCTTCCAATATGATTCTTCCTGAATAAGGTATTTATTATATTCAGCCTTAGCCACCTACATCACTATCATGTTTTCTACAGAGGGGATTTCTTAAAATAGTTTCTCCTTAATTCTTGCAATATCCTCTCTTATCAGTAATTGCTGAAAAATGTCTCCATATGTTTCTCTACTCTAAACAGTCAACACCTTTTTGATCTTTTTAATTTTCTTCTTGAAATCTAGAAAGGGGTTGGAAGAATAACTTGTCTCCCAATTCCACCTCACAATATCCTTAAAAGACCTATGAGTGGTCCATAAATCAAGGAATTTGAAAGGCCTGTAAATATTAAGAGCATCCCTGTGACAAAAGATTAAAAGTAGTGCATGATCATACCCAATTTTGGGTAAATGTTCCACTTCTAAATTTACAATTAAGATCTGAAAATTAGCATTGCAAAGTACTCTATCAAGCCTTTCAAATATACAGTCATCACCAGTACTGCTATTCCACCAAGTGAAAGGACACCCCTTAAAGAACATTTGATTGAGATCACAAAACTCAATAAAGGACCTGAAATCATCAACTTCAGCATCAAGTACATGCAAACCTCCTGTCTTTTCTTCACCATTAAGCACTGTATTAAAGTCTCTACCTATGATTCAAGGTTGATTCATACTCTGCGCAATAGTAGAAAGATCTTCCCATAAATCTAGCCTGAGGTTACTGTCATACTTGGCATAAATAATGGAGGTAAAGAAACAATATCTAGAGGCTGAATTCTATAACTTTAATAACTATTGTTGATCAAAATCACTAATGACAGTAACATCATATCCCAAATTTATAAACACCTATATCTGTCCATTTCTGTTATATCTAGCTTCTTGCAAACTCAATCTTCTTTTGTATCTGTTGATGTTTCTATAATAATGAAAAGGCTCCAACAAAACCTCAAATGCAATTTTTTTATATTTGTGGAGCATTTGAACTATCTGAACTGAATATTGTGAATTTACTGACCTAATATTCCAAATCAAAGACTTAATCATTTATTAAGTTGTTCAACATTCCCTTGTTTTTTTCCCTTTCACAGCTGATTTTAGAGCTTTAGAAGCTCTAGGAGACAAATCTACATCTTTAGTAATTTGATAATCATTCTCTACATGAGACTCTGTTGTATTTTCATCACCTGTTGCTTCCTCAATTCTACTTTCCAACTTATATGTGAGTATATCATGTAGTGTTTTATTAGGTGACTCTACATCCTTAAGAATCAACAATGATTCATCTGTTTCCATAGTTGTAGTTATCTCCACTATTGCCATAGGATCTTTATCAATATCATGCTGCACTGTTACTTATTGATCCTGATTTTTATCCTCTATTTGTGACATGCAGGTGCTGTGATTGTAGTTGGTATTCTGGTTTTTCCATCACTTTATATTCGTCTCTACATAGATGAACTATCAGTTCTTATTGCCCCCTCCTCTGCCTCTCTTTAAAATGTGTGTCTTGGATTCTGTATAACATTATCTTGATGAAATACATTTGATACCCACTCTCTTATGGATAAATTATCTCTATCAGGAGTGTGTTTTACTGCTGTAGCGACTGTATTTTGGTTCATTGTTGAACACCTAGGCTTTTTGTTTCTGTTGTGCTCTTCTCTATTGGGTCTACTACTATATTTTTGCCTGGTGATTGATTATTCTCTCTCTTGTTACTATCTCCAGTATTTGGTTCCTTTGTTTTCTACTATGTAGGCCTTGTTCTAGTGCTTATTTGCTGGTATCTTCTTCCTCCTATAAGACATCAAAGGAATTATTGACTGGTAAGGCTGTACTGTCAGTGGTGTTGTTATCAATAGGGGCTCCATGGTATCCTTCTTCATTTCTTACCACTGGGAATGTTCTCCGAGTAGGATTTTATTTTGATAGAACAATTTTCCCATTAACATATCTCCTTTGAATGAGGGTTTCCTTCTTTTTTGGTATAATTTCCTCCTCTTTCTCTTCATGAAATTGTTTTCATAACTTTGGGTGTAGGATCCTACATTCACTTTCCTTATATCCTTGAATTTTACGAGTATCACAATACTTAGGAAGCATATCATATTGTATCTTTATTTTTTTACCCTTGTAGCCTGTGTGTTGCTATTCACAACTTCTAACTCAACAAAATTAGGTAACTTAGCAGCCAAATCTACTTGAACCTTGACCCTAGCACAACTTGGTCCAATTTTATTTATGGTAGCCATATCAAGGTGAATTGTCTTACCAACAACAACAACCAAAGAAAATAGAGATTCCTTCTCGAAAAAGTAGGTAGCAGGTTCGGAAAAGTTATCTATGCCTTGACTTGAGCTGTCTCCGTTCTTGGATTGAAATTAGTATCATACATGAAGGGCCTCATTTGGTATGCCACCCCATCCTTAGCAATTATATAATATACATTCTTTGACAACATATTTACATAATCCTCCATTCTATTGAATCTCAACAAAATATGTCTGTTTCTTAAAAGACCTATTTTATAACCCCCTTTGATGTTACATTGTTTTGGGATTTGTTTTCTTATATCTTCTAACTCTGGCCACCCATAGAAAAATTTTCCTACTACTTCTAGTTGCAAATCTTCCAAAATATTCATCTTATTAACCTCATCTTCTAAATAGGGTACCCTGGGGATACCAAAATTTTATGCCACGGGCTTCATATCAATTATTTCCACAGAAGATTTGGCTAACTAATTCTGGGGTTTTACTAAGTCAACATAGTTAACTTTATTGTGATCACTTTCTTTTACATAACTAGCATCATCATTGACAGCTTTGCCAGGCAAAGTTTTAGGTGCAGTAGGCAAACTATGCTTTTTTGAAGAATTTTGGTGGTACAATTCAGGGAAGTTCGATAGGGATGTGAGGGATGGAGAAATGTTAGTATGGTCAGCATCTTCTAGTCGACCATTGCCGGACTGGTCATCAGTACGGTGGTGTAAAAGGGGTTTCCAAAATCATAGGGGCCGCCAGAGAATTAGGGTTTTCCAGAAAAAAGGCTCACCTTTTATACTAGATATATTGTTGTTGTTGTAATTGATTTCATTCTATTTTTTATTTTGGATCGATTTTTCATCAAACCATAACACCCCTAAATGTAAGTACCTCAATAGAGTATCCTTTTCTTTTATCAAACAAGAGTACGATCGATGGAGTTTATGAACATAATACAGTATCTTTTCCATCCAATTATCCTTGTATCTATGGTATATATATATATATATATATAAATAAAAAATAAATTAAAAGAGTTGTGATTTATTTCTAGTTGTAAATATGTAGTTGTTAAAATTTGAAAGGATGGGAAGAGGAGAATAGCTTGTAAATAAGGAAATTGGTCCATGAAGTGATGTAAAGAGTAAAGCTTGGGAGAATTGACTAAGTAGAGGTCTCTCTAGACACTTTGATTAGGTAGAGTCACTACAACCTTAACTTTCCCTACCTTACCCATAGCCTATTCTATAAGCCGAGCTAAGACCTAGGTGATCTTCGAAGTATCTTGCTTGAATGTGGTGAAGTGGAGCTTATGGGCAAGCCTATGGTGTGGTACTTGTGTCCTTGATCATCTTTTAGAGAGTGAGTGGCCCTATTAATTCTTGATAATCATGTTCTTGAGGGAAGGGACTTCTTTATGTGAGGGCGCATAATTGCTATGCTTGAGTAATCTTAAATCTCAGTTGAAGTCTATGAGCATATGCTTGGCCTGATAACAATTAGCCAACATTTGATGCTTTTTGTTGACAAATTGAGAGCTTAATAGGCAAAACATGAGCCTTTATTTTCAAAATCATGAATGCAAGGCATTTTAACAAAAGCAAGTGAGTGTTTAGGCTCCCAAGTTGTCCTATTTGAAGACATTGGTGATTTTGTTGAGTGTGAATTGATTTGTTCGAGGACAAACAAAGGTTTAAGTTGGGGTTGTTGATGAGTTGGAAAATTATGAATCATTTGCCCCAAAATTAAGGAGAAAGCATGTTCTCAATACTAAATTGAAATATTTTTGATGTTGATTTGGTAAAATTTCAGGGTAAAGGCCTAAAAGTGATCAAAATAGCAAAAAAGAGCGAAATGAGGCAAAAAGATGGAAGATTGAAATAAAAATTGTACAAAGGCATAAAAAGGACACTTTGGTGCATTGCCAAAGTGAAGTACGGATCGCCGAATAGGTGCCACCATCGCCAATTCTAACAGAAAAGGGCCAAGAAAAAGAGAAGCAAAACGGCGACGCTATGAGCATTTCGACGCATCGCCGAACCAATCAGCAGACCAAGCTCCGCATCACCACAAGGAACAGAAGACAACCAAAGGGGATTTTCATATTAACTAATGGGTGAGCCATGAGCAATTTTGTGCAGCACCGACTCATTAGGTAATGGTTGGTGATTATTCACCTTTGTAATAGATTGCACATTATGATTTTAGCTAAATCTCTATGTTTTAATTTTTAGATTGAGGTTGCAAACTCAATTTATGCTTGGATCTCTTGTGTTGCTTGAAATAGAACATAAAAGTGATGAGATTCAGCTAACAACACTTGAGTCACACTTATTTAAGGCATCGTAGGAAGATGTCATGATCATGTCAAAGCATCGTAGGAAGGAAGTCATGACTTGAGGTTTGCAAAGTGAAAATTTAGATGAATATCAAACGAATGGGAAGAACGATCATACCAAGAAGGCACGAGCTCATACTGAGACTCTTAGCAAACATGATCTGCAGGATGACAAAGTCAAGTGCCAACCTACAAGCACCAAGGACGATAGCAAGGCACCAACTCAGCAAATCCCTATGTGTTTAGGATAGATTTTTTTGTGTCTATAAATACTCATATTAGGTATTTTGTACCAGTTTATGCATTATTACATTATTCTAATGTTTGAAGGCAAATTCTTATTCTTGAATTCACAAACATTGATTATTCGGGTTTTAATTCAAAGTGAGATTTTTGGTGTTTTCATCTTATTATTGTAAGTTTGTAATTATGCTTTCTTCCATGAATTCTTCTTATGTTCTTGCAATTATGAGTAGCTAAACACTACAACTAGGGTTGTGGGAACCATGATAGATTAACGAAGTAGTGTTCATAGTACGCGGTGATTCTCAAAGTGTCATGCCTCTAATTCCAACGGGGCAGACTGACACCCAAAGCCGTTAAGGCCCGAGAGAACCAATCTTCATTCAGGTACACTCATATGCATGTCACTAAATGGACAGCACTATCACATATAGATACAAGATGCTAATGGCGGAAGTCATGGGAAATCATTCCATAGATATGAAACTTGGTTGTTAAGTCCATCATGTCAAAAACATACATTCCTTACATTCCTTCATTTGTCCCACAACATCTACAAAGACTCTACAGATACATAGACATAACCAACCTAAAGTCAGGACATGTCCCAGCTTTATACAACATTTATACAATACCAAAAAAAATGTACATATTGACTCGAAAAGCCCCGAACTAATCTGGAGCTCACCAATAATCCTTAGATGACCCACAACCTACTGTAGAGGTCTACTAGCACTTGTGCTTGCAGTAAGTAAGGTAAGTCCCTCAAGGAACGTCAGTAGGAAGAATGTACTGAGCATGTAAGGATGTAAGAAACTGCATGATACATAAGTACTTCAATGGAATCAAAACAAGTGAATAGACAATATAGATAAACTGTTGTTCTGTATATGTGGAACCATGTACATTACATCATTACTTTCTTTGCTCTTACGTTCATTATCATTATCATTCATTTCTTTACTTCATCCTTCTTTGCATTAAGAAATTGTAAAGCATATGATAAACAAATGACCAACTGATCAATAGTAAAATAGGATGACCCATGCTAGGTATTTTAACCCCTGGGATGCGGTCCTCATGAATACACAAATCGGTATCGACCCATGCTAGGCTTTTCTTTCATCCTTGGGATACCACCCGTGATTATTGGGAATGACCCATGCTAGGTATTTTAACCCCTGGGATACCACCCATGATATTGGGATTGACCCATGCTGGGTGTTTCTTTCACCCCTGGGATGCCACCCAAGAATAAACAGATTCTCTTTACATCATTACTTTCTTTGAGATAGTTCTTTTGGTAGGCATAACATTATGAGAGCTTTGGAACTTCAGTCGATGAATAAGAGACATGTGAATAACAACATATGATAACCTGAAATAAGATACTTTGAGACATTTCGGAATAGAAACAAGTGCAATGACAATGTGAACTATAGGTGCTATAGAATGATACGGAAAGAGTAACCTTATAGACCTTACCTTCCAGATATGAATACACAAAAAAGAGATGAATTAGAGGATCATAGGGATAAGTCGAAGCATGCCTTCGTAAAAAAGAAAGTAAAAAACAAGTGAGTAGGATTCGAGTCAAACCGACCTTCCCTCTCATTACTTGGTCAAACATTAATGTGGGTTTACTTGGTCAATGGTAGAATGGATCTTTTTTCCATTTTGGGCCATGTCTTTCTTTTTAATTTGGGCCTCATTTAAGCCAATTGGCACAAGACTAATTCAGCCCATCAAATTTAACGGAGCTAACGTTAACAACTAACTACATTACAAGTGCATAAAATGATAATGAGCTACGTGAATGCTATATAGCGTCATTTCGACCTTCTCCGGTACAACTCAATGCATTACCATACCAAAAATACCACAACATTCCACACATTGACCAAGACATCAGAAACCAATAACATTTCACACCACGTTTATCCTTTACACTTCCTCATTAACACCACGTCACAATTACTCCATCAAGTCATCTTAATAATTTTTACAATAATATATTAACAAAAATCCATAATTGGTATAATCCAACATGCCTCCGAACGACCCCTTAAATCCATTCAAAAGGTACCATAAGTTGATAATTGCATCCAAAAAGGGTATAGGGGCCTTGGGGGGTCAAAGAGAAGCAAAAACAAACAAAATGAAATTCTGGAATGGGCTGTGGAGCCACCTGTACTCGCAGGTGGATGAGGTGTGGCCGCAAGTGACCATCTGGCCCTGTCCAGGTCCACCTGTGTTAGCATCTGCGCTCGCAGGTGCCCCGTCCGCGAGGGCGGGTGCCCGTTTTAGCCTCCAGGGGTTATTTTAGGGTCTTTGTTTTTTGCAATAAATGGTCCATGGCCATAATTAAGCTTCTCCTTTCATATTTTAGGTCACTCGGATGCCAATAAACAATCATGGTTTCACCACACACATGAACATCACCAAAACTACATTTTCCTTTCAATACGTCACCAATTCCATGCACAATTTCACAACAACCATGCCAATTGTTATAAAATAAGAGAAAGAAAGTTTAGGAAATACCCACATCTTGCATGTTGATATTTAATCCATCAAATTCACTTCCTTCAGGACCACAAGTCCACTTTCAAGTTTATAAGGTAAAACTCTTTATCGATTAAGCAAAAGTAGACTATTTCACACATAGTGAACTTCTCCACACTTTGTCAACATAACCAACATGATTTACACACCATATTAAGCATATAATATACTAAACCATGATAGTAAACACTTACCAAAACTTTCAAAAGAGTGATCTTGTCCAAAGATATAGTTGCTTAGGGTTTGTAGGTGAAGAGAAATATTTTAGAAAAATCTAGAAATGGCATTTGTTTTTTGTTGAATAAAAATCTGATTTTGTGCCTTTATATAGTACCTCATGGTCATCCTTAGCCAAACATTAATGTGGGTTTACTTGGTCAATGGTAGAATGGATATTTTTTCCAGTTTGGGCCATGTCTTTCTTGTTAATTTGGGCCTCATTTAAGCCCATTGGCACAAGACTAATTCAGCCCATCAAATTTAACGGAGCTCACGTTAACAACTAACTACATTACAAGTGCATAAAATGATAATGAGCTACGTGACATCTATATAGCGTCATTTCGTTCTTCTACGGTACAACTCAATGCATTACCATACCAACAACACCCAACATTCCACACATTGACCAAGACATCATAAACCAATAGCATTTTACACCAAGTTTATCCTTTACACTTTCTCATTAACACTATGTCACAATTACTCCATCAAGTCATCTCAATACCTTTCACAATAGCATATTAACAAAAATCCATAATTGGTATAATCCAACATGCCTCCGAAGGACCCCTTCAATCCATTCAAAAGGTACTATAAGTTGATAATTGCATCCAAAAAGGGTATAGGGGCCTTGGGGGGTCAAAGAGAAGCAA
Source organism: Capsicum rhomboideum (assembly GCA_031232105.1). Classification (NCBI taxonomy): domain Eukaryota; kingdom Viridiplantae; phylum Streptophyta; class Magnoliopsida; order Solanales; family Solanaceae; genus Capsicum; species Capsicum rhomboideum. The sequence continues at coordinate 95,690,830 of CP124716.1, read as the reverse complement.
AAACAAGCAAAACAAAATTTTGGAATGGGTTGTGGAGCCACCTTCACCCGCAGGTGGATGAGGTGTGGCCGCAGGTGACCATCTGGCCCTGTCCAGGGCCACCTGTATTGGCATCTACGCTCGCAGGTGCCCCGTCCGCGAGGGCGGGTGCTCGTTTCAGCCTCTAGGGGTCATTTTATGGTCTTTTTTTTTTTGCAATAAATGGGCCACGACCATAATTAAGCTTCTCCTTTCATATTTTAGGTCACATGGATGCCAACGAACAACATTGTTTCACCACACACATGAACATCACCAAAACTACATTTTCCTTTCAATACGTCATCAATTGCATGCACAATTTCACAACAACCTTGCCAAATGTTATACACAAAGAGAAAGCAAGTTAAGGAAATAACCACATCTTACATGTTGATATTTAATCCATCAAAATCACTTCTTTCAAGACCACAAGTACACTTTCAAGTTTATAAGGCAAATCCCTTTTTCAATTAAGCAAAAGTAGACTGTTTCACACATAGTGAACTTCTCCACACTTTTTCAACATAACCAACATGATTTACACACCATCTTAAGCATATAATATACTAAACCATGAGAGTAAACACTTACCAAAGCTTTCAAAAGAGTGATATTGTCCAAAGATATAGTTGCTTAGGGTTTGTGGGAGAAGAAAAATATTTTGGAAAAATCTAGAAATAGCATGTGTATTTTGTTGAATAAAAATCTGATTTTGTGCCTTTATATAGTACTTCATGGTCATCCTTAGCCAAACATTAATGTGGGTTTACTTGATCAATGGTAGAATGGATCTTTTTTCCATTTTGGGCCATGTCTTTCTTGTTAATTTGGGCCTCATTTAAGCCCATTGGCACAAGACTAATTCAACCCATCAAATTTAACAGAGCTAACGTTAACAACTAACTACATTACAAGTGCATAAAATTATAATGAGCTACGTGAATGCTATGTAGCGTCATTTCGTCCTTCTACGGTACAACTCAATGCATTACCATACCAACAACCCCACAACATTCCACACATTGACCAAGACATCATAAACCAATAGCATTTCACACCAAGTTTATCCTTTACACATCCTCATTAACACTACGTCATAATTACTCCATCAAGTCATCTTAATACCTTTCACAATAACATTATAACAACAATCCATAATTGATATAATCCAAAATGCCTCCGAACGACCGCTTCAAGCCATTCAAAAGGTACCATAGGTTGATAATTGCATCCAAAAAGGGTATAGGGGACTTGGGGGGTCAAAGAGAAGCAAAAACAAACAAAATGAAATTCTGGAATGGGCTGTGGAGCCACCTGCACCCGCAGGTAGATGAGGTGTGGCCGCAGGTGACCATCTGGACCTGTATAGGGCCACCTGTGTTAGCATCTGTGCCCGCAGGTGCCCCGTCCGCGAGGGCGGGTGCCCATTTTAGCCTTCAGGGGTCATTTTAAGGTCCTTTTTTTTGCAATAAATGTTCCATGGCAATAACTAAGCTTCTCTTTTCATATTTTAGGTCACTTGGATACCAACGAACAATCATGGTTTCACCACACACATGAACATCACCAAAACTATATTTTCCTTTCAATACGTCAGTAATTCCATGCACAATTTCACAACAACCATGCCAAATGTTACACACGAAGAGAAAGCAAGTTAAGGAAAAAACCACATCTTACATGTTGATATTTAATCCATCAAATTTACTTCCTTCAAGACCACAAGTCCACTTTCAAGTTTATAAGGCAAAACCCTTTATTGATTAAGCAAAAGTAGACTGTTTCACACATAATGAACTTCTCCACACTTTGTCAACATAACCAACATGATTTACACACCATATTTAGCATATAATATACTAAACCATGAGAGTAAACACTTACCAAAGCTTTCAAAAGAGTGATCTTGTCCAAAGATATAGTTGCTTAACGTTTGTGGGAGAATAAAAATATTTTGGAAAAATCTAGAAATGGCATGTGTGTTTTGTTGAATAAAAACCTGATTTTGTGCCTTTATGTAATACCTCATGGTCATCCATAGCAAAACATTAATGTGTGTTTACTTGGTCAATGGTAGAATGGATCTTTTTTCCATTTTGGGCCATGCCTTTCTTGTTTATTTGGGCCTCATTTAAGCCCATTGGCAGAAGAATAATTCAGCCCATCAAATTTAACAGAGCAGACGTTAACAACTAACTATATTACAAGTGCATAAAATGATAATGACCTACGTGACTGCTCTATAGCGTCATTTTGTCCTTCTACGGTACAACTCAATGCATTACCATACCAAAAACACTACAACATTCAACACATCAACCAAGACATCATACACCAATAGCATTTCACACTAAGTTTATCCTTTACACTTTCTCATTAACACTACGTCATAATTACTCCATCAAGTCATCTCAATACCTTTCACAATAACATATTAAAAACAATCTATAATTGATATAATCCAACATGCCTCCAAACGACCCCTTCAAGCCATTCAAAAGGTACCATAAGTTGATAATTGCATCCAAAAAGGGTATAGGGGCCTTGGGGGGATCAAAGAGAAGCAAAAACAAACAAAACAAAATTCTGGAATGGGGTGTGGAGCCACCTGCACCCGCAGGTGGATGAGGTGTGGCCGCAGGTGACCATCTGGCCCTGTCCAGGGCCACCTGTGTTAGCATCTGCGCCCGCAGGTGCCCCATCCGCGAGGGCGGGTGCCCGTTTCAGCCTCCAGGGTCATTTTAGGGTCCTTTTTTTTCAATAAATGGTCCATGGCCATTATTAAGCTTTTAATTTCATATTTTAGGTCACATGGATGCCAACAAACAACATGATTTCACCACAAACATGAACATCACCAAAACTACATTTTCCTTTCAATACGTCACCAATTCCATGCACAATTTCACAATAACCATGCCAAATGTTATACACAAAGAGAAAGCAAGTTAAGGAAATAACCACATCTTAAATGTTGATATTTAATCCATCAAATTCACTTCCTTCAAGACCACAAGTCCACTTTAAAGTTTATAAGGCAAAACATTTTATCGATTAAGCAAAAGTAGACTGTTTCACACATATTGTCAACATAACCAACATGATTTACACACCATATTAAGTATATAATATACTAAAGCATGATAGTAAACACTTACCAAAGCTTTCAAAAGAGTGATCTTGTCCAAAGATATTGTTGCTTAGGGTTTGTGGGAGAAGAGAAATATTTTGGAAAAATCTAGAAATGGCATGTGTGTTTTGTTGAATAAAAATCTGATTTTGTGCCTTTATATAGTACCTCATGGTCATCCTTAGCCAAACATTAATGTGGGTTTACTTGGTCAATGGTAGAATGGATATTTTTTTCCAGTTTGGGCCATGTCTTTCTTGTTCATTTGGGCCTTATTTAAGCCCATTGGCACAAGACTAATTCAGCCCATCAAATTTAACGGAGCTCACATTAACAACTAACTACATTACAAGTGCATAAAATGATAATGAGCTATGTGACTGCTCTATAGCGTCATTTCATCCGTCTACGGTACAACTCATTGCATTACCATACCAAAAACACCACAACATTCCACACATTGACCAAGACATCAGAAACCAATAGTATTTCACACCAAGTTTATCCTTTACACTTCCTCATTAACACTACGTCACAATTACTCCATCAAGTCATCTCAATACCTTTCACAATAACATATTAACAACAATCCATAATTGGTATAATCCAACATGCCTCTGAATGACCCCTTCAAGCCATTCAAAAGGTATGATAAGTTGACAATTGCATCCAAAAAGGGTATAGGGGCCTTGGGGGGTCAAAGAGAAGCAAAAACAAACAAAACGAAATTCTGGAATGGGCTGTGGCGCCACCTGCACCCGCAGATGGATGAGGTGTGGCCGCAGGTGACCATTTGGCCCTGTCCAGGGCCACCTGTGTTAGCATCTGCGCCCGCAGGTGCCCCCTCCGCTAGGGCGGGTGCCCCTTTCAGCCTCCAAGGGTCATTTTAAGGTCCTTTTTTTGCAATAAATGGCCCATGGCCATAATTAAGCTTCTCCTTTCATATTTTAGGTCACTTGGATGCCAACGAACAATCATGGTTTCACCACACAGATGATCATCACCAAAACTACATTTTTCTTTCAATACGTCATTAATTGCATGCACAATTTCACAACAACCTTGCCAAATGTTATACACAAAGAGAAAGCAAGTTAAAGAAATAACCACATATTACATTTTGATATTTAATACATCAAATTCACTTCTTTAAATACCACAAGTCCACTTTCAAGTTTATAAGGCAAAACCCTTTTTCGATTAAGCAAAAGTAGACTGTTTCACACATAGTGAACATCTCCACACTTTGTCAACATAACCAACATGCTTTACACACCATCTTAAGCATATAATATACTAAACCATGAGAGTAAACACTTACCAAAGCTTTCAAAAGATTATCTTGTCCAAAGATATAGTTGCTTAGGGTTTGTGGGAGAAGAGAAATATTTTGGAAAAATCTAGAAATGGCGTGTGTGTTTTGTTGAATAAAAATCTGATTTTGTGCCTTTATATAGTACCTCATGGTCATCCTTAGCCAAACATTAATGTGGGTTCACTTGGTCAATAGTAGAATGGATCTTTTTTCCATTTTGGGCCATGTCTTTCTTGTTCATTTGGGCCTCATTTAAGCCCATTGGCACAAGACTAATTCATCCCATCAAATTTAACGGAGCTTACGTTAACAAATAACTACATTACAAGTGCATAAAATGATAATGAGCTACGTGACTGCTATATAGCGTCATTTCGTCCTTCTATGGTACAACTCAATGCATTACTATACCAACACCACCACAACATTCCACACATTGACTAAGACATCATAAACCAGTAGCATTTCACACCAAGTTTATCCTTTACACTTCCTCATTAACACTACGTCACAATTACTCCATCAAGTCATCTCAATACCTTTCACAACAATATATTAACAACAATCCATAATTGATATAATCCAACATGCCTCTGAACGACCCCTTCAAGCCATTCAAAAGGTACCATAAGTTGATAATTGCATCCAAAAATGGTATAGGGGCCTTGGGGGTTCATAGAGAAGCAAAAACAAACAAAACAAAATTCTGGAATGGGCTGTGGCGCCACCTGTGTAACACCCCATACGTTTCTGAGTCTAGTTGATAACCGTAACATTCATGGAAATGTTTATACATGAGAGAATTGGTGAATTATGTATTAAATTGTTGAGGATGAAAGGAGTCATGTGTCATTGGGCCTAAATAAGGCCCAAAAATTTCAAGAAAAACATGGCCCAAAATGAAAAAAATATCCATTCTTGCTTGGACCAAAGAAGACCCTCAATTATTGACTAAGTGGATGCATAAGTAGTACCATGAGGCACTATATAAGGCCACAAATCAGATTTTTATTCATAAATAGACACATGCCACTTTCTAGAATTTTCTACAATTCTCTCTACACACAAGCCCTAAGCTATCATCCTCTTCGGGCAAGATCAACTCTTCTTCAAGCCTTGGTAAATGTTCATGCTTATGTTTTAATATATTTTTATGCATTATATATGGTTTATACTATGTTGGTTATGTTGGTGGAGTATTGAGAAGTTCACAATGTGTGAAATGTTACATGTTTGCTAAATCGGAGGATGGTTTGTCTTGTAAACTTGACCATGCACTTGTGGTCTTGAAGGAAGTGAACTTGATGGATTTAATATTGACATGTTAGATGTGACTATAGTCTTACCTTGTTTTTTCATGATGTATAATGTTTGGAATTTCTATTGTGAAATTGGTTATGGTTTTGGTGACGTATTGACCGTAAAGTGTAATTTTGGTGTTGTTATTTGTGTTGTAAGACCATGGATGAATGTTGGTATTAAATATGATCAAAAATATGTTAAAATAAGTTTGGTTATGATCATGGACTATTCATTGCATGAAAATACCCAAAATAGGCCATTTCAGACAAAAACGGGCATCCGTCCCCGCAGATGGAGGCACCTGCGGGCGCAGATGCCAATGCAGATGCCTCTGGCTACTGCCATAGGGCATATGCACATGCACCTAAGCCACCTGCAGGAACAGGTAGCAGCGCAGGTCAGCCCAAATTTCAGTTTTGTATGTTTTCGTTTCTAGTTGATCCCCGAAGGCCCCTATAACCTTTTTGGATGTAATTATCAACTTGTGATGTTGTTTTAATGACTTTAAAGTATCGTATGGAGGTATGTTGTACTGTATTAAATATGGATAGTTGTTCATATGTTGTTACAAAGGATTAAATGGGACGGAATGATAATGAGAAGGCATAAATGGTAAGTGTGATGCGAAATGCTATTATTGTATGAAATCTTGGTCAATGTGTGTAATGTTATGGTGTTATTGAAATGATGATGTAGTGAGTTGTATTGTAAGGGGTGACAGCAAGTTATATGGCAGTCATATGGTTCATTGTTGTTTTGTACACTCGTACGGTAAATAATTGTTAATGAGAGTTCCATTGTGGACTTGTATTATAGAGTGAAACATAAGGAAGAAGCTGGACTATTGTGTTCATATATAGACTTGTGTACTCATACTTGGAAGTAAAGGTATGTAAGGTTACTCTTCTATATCCTTCTGCAGCATGTGGTGGTTGCATTGTCATAGTACTCATTTGATTCCGAAATGCTCTAATGTATTTCGTATTCGGTAGTTGGCTAATGTTACTCACATGTTTCCTACTCATTGGTCAGTGGTGAATTATATGACTCATTTCCATTGGTTGACTCTTGTTCATTGGCTAACATGTCAAAAGTCCCAAATGTTCTAAGGTATTGCATCTCAGGTTGGTGAACAGTTGATACCCTCATGTATCGTATTTAGTGATCATTATCCTAAGGTTCCAAAAGTGTTGCATTCCAAAGGGGTCCTATAGTATTTTAACTAAGGTAGACATATATTGTTATTCACAAGTGTCCTACTCCTAGATGAATTACGATTCACTTATCTCTCATTCATTGACTGAAGTTCCTAAGCTGTCATAATATTCTAAATTATAAGAGAACTATCTCAATGAGAGTAATGAGGTAAAGAGGGCTTGTTTAGCTTGAATAGCATTATTCCAATCATATCATGATCCAAAGTTCCAATAGAGTTATACACATGTCTCTTATGCATTGACTATTGTTCCAATGGTTCCAAGATGTTGTGTTCAAATAATGTTATGGCAAGTGAATATAACAATCTCTCACAAGTGAATGAATCAATCTCTCACAAGTAAATGTACCAATCTCTCAAAAGTAATGAATGAAGTAATGTGTAAGTTAATATTTCTATCCCTCACAAGTAGAGATATCAATCTTACAAGAGTAAAGACGTAAAGTAACGTACGTTTTTGTTCCAAGTTTCAAGAATGTTTCTATCATCAAGGTATCACTCATGGAATGAAAGAAACAGTAATGAAAGAAAATAAAGTAATGATACATTAATCCTACTCATGGAGTAGATGTATGTTATTAACTCACCATAGAGTGGATGTATGTTAATCCTATCTATGGAGTAGATGTATATGATTAACCCACCATAGAGTGGATGTATGTTAACCTACCCATGGAGTAGATGTATGTTATTAACCCACCATAGAGTGGATGTATGTTAACCTACCCATGGAGTAGATGTATGTTATTAACCCACCATAGAGTGGATGTATGTTAATCCTACCCATGGAGTAGATGTATGTTATTGACCCACCAAGAGTGGATGTATGTTGACCCACCAAAGAGTGGATGAATGTTGACCCACCAAAGAGTGGATGTATGTTAAGAATCTCTCGAAAAGAAAGAATCATTTGTATAGAGGAAGCTCGTGAATAAAGTCAATCTCTTAGAAGTAATTCTCTTGAATGAAAGTAATTATGAAAGATATTATATGAATGATAAGGATATGGTTGAATGATAAAAAATAATAATAATAAAGGAAAGGTATATGGTGCCACATATAGAATTTTCTCTTATAATTATTTCCATTGGAGTTCTTATGTATTGATGTAGTTTTATTACGAGCCTTAAATACTCAGTACATTCTTCATACTGACCCCCCCTCGGGGGATTTACTTTACATGTTGCTGGTGCAGGCACTAGTAGACCTCCACAGTAGGTTGACAGTTAATTGCAGGTCTTTGGTGAGCCCTAGTTGCATCAGGACTTTCCGAGTCACAGTTTTTTTGATGTTGTAAATTTTGTATAAAGCGGGGACTTGTCCCGACTTTTAGTTGGTCTTGTAAATGTATCAGTTAGAGTCTTTGTAGACATATGTGGGTATGGGACTGCAAGAGACGTATGTTCATGTTGACTTGATGGCTCTAACGGCCATAGTTTCATATTGTACATGTTTTCCTTGACTTCCTTCATTGGCATTTTACATGTTATTGGTTACATGAGATAGTACGATGTTCATACGAGGATATGCATATGTATATGAGCAAAGATTGGTTCTCTCGGTCCATATCGGCTTCGGGTGCCAATCACACCTCAAATGGGATTTGGGGCGTGACAAAAGTTGTATCAGAGCAGTTCGTTCTCAGGGTGTCTACAAAGCCGTGTATGAGTAGAGTCTTACTTATCGATGTGTTGAGCACCATATTTATAAGTAGGAGGCTACGGGACATTTAGGATGTTGTTTCCTTTCTTCACTTCTAAATCGTGCAATAGAGCCAGTATTGTAAGTTGAATTGTGTCTGACCATGGTAATTTTTTCTCTTTGATATAGTAACAATGCCGAATACTAGAAGAGGAAGAGGTAAAGGTAAGCAGGTTGATATGCCTGCTGGAGAAACAATGAGAAGATTACCACCTGACCAAGCTAGTCAAGGTAGAGCAAATGCTGAAATTTCATCGGGGTCTTCGTCTACCTTTCCAGCTCCGAAAGAGCCACTTGGTAGAGAAGTACCCACAGAACCACCAATGAATGCCACTGATAAGAATTTAAGAAATGCAGTACATATGTTGACTCAGTTAGTGGCTGCACAAGTAAAAGGACGAACTTGTCCAATGGTAAATGAAGATGACGCAGCTAGGGCAACTAGTCAGCGTACGCAGGACTTTCTAAAATTAGACCCTCCTATATTCACCGGGTTAGACCTGAAAGCGGATCCACAGGATTTTGTGGACCAAGTTCAAAGAGCACTAGAGTTTATACATGTAACAGGTGTAGAAATAGTTGAATTAGCAGCTTACAAATTGAAGTGTGAGGCCATATTATGGTATCAGGACTGGAAAAGATCAAGGGGCATTGATGCACTCCCAGCTGGTTGGGAAGAATTTAAAATGGCATTTCTGGATCACTATCTCCCCAATGAGATCTGTGAGGCTCGCGCGGATCAGTTTTTAAATTTGCGTTAAGAAAATATGAGTGTTAGAGAATACAACTTGCAATTTAATTCTTTGGCTCGGTATGCTCCAAATGTGGTGGCTATAATGGAAGATAGAGTCCATCGATATATGGACAGATTGGAACCGTATTTGGTACGAGACTGCACTATCGCTGCCTTGAATCGAGATATGGATATAGCTAGAATACAGGCCTTTGCGCAGAAAATGGAAGATCAAAGGCAAATAAGAAGGACACAGAAATTTGTGGAAGGGCTATCAAAAAGGGCCAGACCTATGGGGCAGTCTATGGCGTCCCAAGGAGAATCGAGGATTTTGATATTTTTGAGACCATCACTCTCCTATTCCACAGCAGGCACACACTCTCACTTCTGAGGGTTTAGAGGTATCCAATCTGGACAGAGTGGTGGAACGCATGGATCATAGGCAACAAGATTGTCTCGACAGTTGTGCCAGCGCTGTGGGAGATTTCATTCAGGAGAATGCCGGTTTGATATAAATATTTGTTTTTTGTGTAGTAAGCCAGGACACATGATGAGAGAGTTCCCACAGAGGCCCACAGATAGTATGACACAACCTACAGGATCAACCGTTGTTGCATTGGTGACTGGTGTACAGTCTGCTGGTCATGGTAGAGGTGCCAGACGAGCAGCTAGTTCCAGTGGAACTCAAAATCGCACCTACGTTCTCGTGAACCGGCAGAATGAGGAGGCACCTCCTGAGGAAGGTACAGGTACATTACCATATTTTTACATGATGTATATGTACTGATTGATCCAAGCTCTACCCTATTATATGCTACTCCATCGATTATTGTGAAATATAATGGGACACCGGGGTTATTCGCTAAGTTAATTAAAGTATTTCCAATTGTCGGTGAATTTATTATAGTTGAAAGAGCATGTCGTAATGGTATAGTAGATGTTGTGATCATGTGAGATGGTTGATCTTATGGAAACGGAAATGGAAAACTTTATTTTTAATGTTGTAATAAGTATGAAGTGGTTGGTTCCTTGTTATGCCACGGTATAGTGCCAAGCCAAGAGGTTACATTTTCACTTGTCATAAAAGAATGTTTTTGAATGGAAGGGAAGGGTAATGTTGGAGCACCAATAGGTCAAGTTAATTCCTATCTTAAGGCAAGGAAAATGATATCCATAGTGTACAGATGTTACTTAGTCAGAGTGAAAAATACTAATGTTCAAGATACTAATGAGAAAGATACTAGTCTATCCCCGTAGGGTGTACCAGTGTAAATAGTACTGACAAAATATGACATGTCAAGAATGTGTATTAATTATGGGCTATATAGAGATTCTTTTTTAGTTGGAAATGGCATATGACTAATATGGAGTTTATCACATGTTTGACTCATACACATTGGAAATGTGATGTCATATGGGTAATAGCTGAAAGGTTTACCAAGTTAACACATTTGTGGAAATCTTTTCAGAAAAGATTGGGAACCCAAATGAATTCAACTACAGTCTTTCATCCTTAAACAGATGAAAAGGCAGAATGTAACATACAAACACATGAAATATGTTACTAGTTTACACATTGTATTACAAAGGTAGTTGGGATGATTTAGAGAGAGTGGAACTGCCTTGTTTAGGGCGAGATTTTGTTCACTAAGCTATAGAGAAGGTTAAAGTATAGTAGCTATAAGCTAACACAAGTCACATGCCAAGATCCATTGCTTTATTGAAAGTATACAAGTTACGGAGGATTCCATCAGGAAGAGATACCTATTGTTATAGATTGACAAGTGCAAAGAAATCAACAAGTCCAATAGATAACTTGAAAAGATGAAAACAAATGGTGAGACCAAGGTACCCATCTTTGTTCCACATGGAAGGAAAAAGTTCAAAAGTGCGAAAGTGGAGAAAGACTAAGTAAATATCTATATGAGCATATGTATAGAGATGCTAGTATAGAGACACCTTGTTGCACATGAGACAATGTTGTTAACATTCCAGGACGAATGTTCCTAAGGGGGGAAGAATGTAACACCCCGTACGTTTCTGAGTCTAGTTGATTACCGTAACATTCATGGAAATATTTACACATGAGAGAATTGGTGAATTATGTATTAAATTGTTGAGGATTAAAGGAATCATGTGTCATTGGGACTAAATAAAGCCCAAAAATTTCAAGAAAAACATAGCCCAAAATGAAAAAAAAGATCCATTCTTAATTGGACCAAAGAAGGCCCCCAATTATTGACTAAGTGGATGGATAAGGAGGACCATGAGGCACTATATAAGGCCACATATCAGATTTTTATTCATAAATAGACACATGCCACTTTCTAGAATTTTCCACAATTCTCTCTACACACAAGCCCTAAGCTATCATCCTCTTTGGGCAAGATCAACTCTTCTTCAAGCCTTGGTAAGTGTTAATTATTATGGTTTAATATATTTTTATGCATTATATATGGTTTATACTATGTTGGTTATGTTGGTGGAGTATTGAGAAGTTCACAAGGTGTGAAATGTTACATGTTTGCTAAATCGGAGGATGGTTTGTCTTGTAAACTTGACTATGCACTTGTGGTCTTGAAGAAAGTGAACTTTATGGAGTTAATATTGACATGTGAGATGTGACTATAGTCTTACCTTATTTTGTCATGGTGTATAGTGTTTGGAATTTCTATTGTGAAATTGGTTATGGTTTTGGTGACTTATTGACCGTAAAGTGTAATTTTGGTGCTATTATGTGTGTTGTGAGGCCATGGCTGAATGTTGGTATTCAAGATGATCAGAAATATGTTAAAATAAGTTTGGTTATGATCATGGACTATTCATTGCATGAAAATACCCAAAATAGGCCATTTCAGACAAAAACGGGCATCTGCCCCCGCAGATGGAGGCACCTGCGGGCGCAGATGCCAATGTAGATGCCTCTGGCTGCTTCCATAGGGTATCTGCGTATGAACCTCAGCCACCTGTAGGTGCTGGTGGCAGTGCAGGTCAGCCCATATTTCAGTTTTGTATGTTTTCGTTTCTAGTTGATCCCCGAAGGGCCCTATACTCTTTTTGGATGTAATTATCAACTTGTGATGTTGTTTTAATGACTTTAAAGTATCGTATGTGTAGCATCACGTACGTTCCCAACCCTACTTGACGACATTAAATAATATGTACGTAGGTATCGAGAGCTATAAGTATGCATTTGGTAAGGCTATTGGTGAGATAATTGAATTTGGCTCTTGTTATGTGGTTAAACTTGCATGGAAGGTGTTTTGAAATTTTCATGGCGCAGTTGTGGGGTTCAAAATGAGGCTAAGAAGACCTCTAAACAAAGTATAATAAGGTTAAGAAGTGAGTTAAAGCATAGAACTTGAAGTATCTAATCAAACCCGCGAAGAGAAGTCGAAAAACAGACTTTTTGAAAAAACTAAGTAAGGGGCGCATTTGGTACCGTGCCACGCCACTCTGGGCTAAAACTTTTAGCCCAGAGGCAGTGGGTTGGCGCGCCCAGGGGCGTTCCACCTTGGGTTTTCCACTTTTTCGAAAGTTGGAAAGTCCCAAGGGTATCCGGGGACGTACCGAGCCGATTTTTGCTACGTTTCTTATAAAACCAAGAGTATATACATAAAATGAACTAAATATTACGTTGGTATGATAAAATTACTCGAGACAAATTTGGGGTCAAAATGACAGTTTTGCCCCTAAGGTCAAAATAAGCCAAACGTGGCTAGAATCACTTGTTTTTGGGATTGAGGCTACGGATATGAATATTATGAGTGGGAATATTATTGTAATACGTATAATATGATAAATTATTGATTTTATTCGGTTAAGTGATTTGGGCTCAATAAAAGCCCAAAATGGGATAAAAGACATGGGTCACATGACCCAATCTTCTATTGACTTGGTCAATTAAAGCATTAAATATCAAGAAAGGCTAAGGATGACCCAAGTACTATATAAAGGATCACAAAATCAGATTTTATTCATTTAAACTCTCATGTTCTTTGAGATATTTTCTCAAACCTTCTACAATATTCTCTCAGGAACCCTAAAGACAAAGCTCACTTTTGGAGCAAGATCATCACTTTACAAGTTTGGGTAAGTGAATATTATTATGGATTAATATATTATATGCATGAAAGAGTATGTAAATCATGTTGGTTGTGCTTGGAAATGTTGGATATGGTACTTTGTGCTTTTGTATAAGATTTGTGATCCATGGGATTTGAACTTGAATTAGGACTTGTGCCTTTGATGAAAGAGCATGGTATGGACAAAATATGAACATATATGGAGTTATTTTTGTTGTTAAACTTGTTATTGTCTATAAGTGTAAATTGTGGGAATTTGGACGATATGTGCTATGAAGTGTATTAAGGTGAATTGATGGATTATTTGTGATGTGGTATGGATAAGGAGGTGTAAAAGAGAATTGTTATGGTGAAATGCAATGATTATTATGTATTGGTCAATGTTGGGAATATTGGAGGATTTTTGGAATAATGATGCTATCAATGGCTTTGTCAAGGGGAAATGACATGTTTCAAAGCAAACATGTACCCCATTGATGTTATATGCATTTGTGAAGTAGTTGTGGTTAATGTGAATTCCGTTATGTATTTGTGTTGTAGAGTGACACATAAAGAAGGAGCGAGACTATTGTATGCACATCTAGGATTGTATATCCGTATTGAGAGTACAAGGTATGTAAGGTTACTTTGTCCGTATCTTTCTGCGGCAAATAGTATCCACATTGCTATTTCACTAGTCCTATCCCGAAATGTGCTAAGGTATCCTATATCCTTTTATCAATAGTCATTGTCATATATTTACTACTCATGGATCATTTGTGAGTTTCATGTCTCATAATCATGGTTAATGTTCTAAAAGCTCAAATAAGGTTATGTTCCAATATTCCGCTTGTAATATTACTTATGCCTCTTGTTCATAGATTATTGTCCCATAGTTCCCATGGTGTTATGATTCTAATAATGTTATGTTTCCAAGTTATTCACATGCCTCTTACTCATTGGTTAATGGTTCAAGAATTCCAATAATGTTATGTTCCAAAGTTCAAGTGATGTTATGACTATCAAATATAATCTCAAAGTAAAGATCAAAGTAATGCAAATGTGGTCAATGATCAAGTATGGGTGGCAAGTCTAGGGGCATAAGCCTAGCTCGACTCGATCCCGATGTGTTGATTTATGTGTTGCAAGTCTAGGGGCGCAAGCCTAGCTCGACTCGATCCCGATGTATTGATTTATGGGTGGCAAGTCTAGGGGCATAAGCCTAGCTCGACTCGATCCCGATGCAGTGCTTTATGGGTGGCAGGTCTTAGGGGCATAAGCCTAGCTCGACCCGATCCCAACATGACGATAAGTCATGGAAAGACCCACTGATCAGTAGGGGCCCAGGTACATTGTGACACATGTATGACAAGCAAGCATTGAATGTAAAGAAAGTAATGGAAGTAATGAAAGCAATTCACATGGTTCCCAAAATGCAAAATGGTGGCTTACTCACATTGTCTAGTCATTTGTATTGAGTTCTTTGGTATGTTCATGTGTTACAAAGTTTCATTTGAGCCTTACATACTCAGTACTTATTTCGTACTGACCCCTCTCGGGGAATTTACCTTACTTGCTACAGGCGCAGGTCCCAGTAGGCCTCCCTAGTAGATTGCTAGTGTTAGCGGTTCCTTGGTGAGCTCCAGTTAATTCGGGGCTTCTCCGAGTCAGAGTAGATATATGTTTTGATGATGTACATGTTGTATAAAGCGGGGACTTGTCCCAACTTTTGGTTTGTATTGGTCAATTCTCTTGTTAGAGGCTTTTGTAGATGGATATGGGTGTATCAGTGTAAAAGACATATGTTGTTTTGACTGGATGGCCTCAACAGCCAAGTTTCATATGTATGTATAAATATGTCCCATGTTTTCCTTTATTCGTCTTTCATGTTCTTATGCACTGGTGGTTATGATTATGATATGCATATGATTGAACATAGGCAAAGGTTACTTCTCTCGGGCCTTATCGGCTACGGGTGCCAATCATGTCTCGATGGGAATCGGGGCGTGACAAAAGTGGTATCAGAGCAGGTCATTCTAAGGGTGTCTATAAAGCCGTGTCTGAGTAGAGTCTTACTTATAGATGTGTTGTGCACCACATTTATAAGTAGGAGGCTACGGGATATTTAGGATGTTGTTTCTGTTCTTCACTTCTAGATCGTGCAATAGAGCCAGTGTTGTCAGTTGAAGTGTGTCTGATCATGGTATTTTGTTTTTCTTTGGTATAGTCAAAATGCCAATCACGAGAGGTAGAGGTAAAGGGAAGCCGGTAGATGCGCCTGCTGGAGAAGGAATGAGCAGATTACCACCTGACCAAGCTAGTCAAGGTGGAGCAAATGCTGAAATATCATCGCGGTCTTCATCTACCCTCCCAGTTTTGGAAGAGCCAATTGGTAGAGAAGTACCTATAGAGACGCCGATGAATGCCACGGATCAGGATCTTAGGAATGCTGTACATATGTTGACACAGTTAGTGGCGGCACAAATCCAGGGACGACCTGGTGTAGTGACACATGATGATGATGCGGCTAGAATGGAGAGTCGCAGGACACAGGATTTCCTAAAACTTGACCCTCCTATTTTCACTGGGTCAGATCCAAAAGCGGATCCACAGGACTTCGTGGATCAAATTCAGAGGGCCTTGGAAGTTATGCATGTGACAGGAGTCGAAATAGTTAAACTTGCTGCATATAGGCTGAAAGGAGAGGCAATATTGTGGTACGAGGATTGGAAGAAATCCCGTGATATTGGTGCAACTCCACCTATGTGGGAAGAGTTTAAAATTTCTTTCCTTGATCATTACTTGCCCTATGAGATCCGTGAGGCACGTGCGGACCAGTTCCTAAATCTCCGTCAAGGAAATTTGAGCGTGAGGGAATATAGCTTGCAATTTAATTCCTTGGCTCGATATGCGCAAAATGTTGTGGCTACGATGACAGACAGGGTCCATAGATATGTGGACAGACTAGAGTCATATTTGGTACGGGATTGCACTATTTCTGCCTTGAATAAGGACATGGACATTGCTCGAATACAAGCCTTCGCTCAGAAAATGGAAGACCAACGACAGAGAAGACGAGTGCATGAATTTGATAGGGGATAGTCCAAAAGGGCTAGACCTATGGGACCATCTATGATGTCCCATGGAGGATCTAGGCCCCGCATGTTTCCTAGACCACCTAGACGGTCGTTCTCTTATTCCACAGGGGGTGCTCATTCACAGTTCGAGGGTCTAGGGGTAGTCCATCAGGGCAGAGTAGCGGATCACAGGCAGCAGGTTTTCCTCGTCAGCAGTGTCAGCACTGCGGGCGTATACACACAGGTACATGTTGGTCAGGGATGCATGTCTGCATTTGGTGTGGTATGCCGGGGCATATAGCGAGAGAGTGTCCACAGCGGAGCATGGGTGGTATAGCACGACCAGCTGGGTCGGTCATTGCGTCATCAGCATCGGTTCCTTCATAGGGCCGAGGGGTGCAGCCTATTGGCCGTGGTAGAGGTACCAGAGGAGCAGCCAGTACTAGCGGGGTCCAGAATAGTACTTATGCTTTAGTGGACCGCCAGAATTCAGAGGCTTCCCCTGATGTTGTCACAGGTACATTATCCATATTCTCACATAATGTATATGCACTAATTGACCCAGGTTCTACATTTTCCTATGTTACCCCATTGATTGCTGCGAAATTTGCAAAGGCACCAGAATTATTAAGTAAATCAATTGAAGTGTCTACACCGGTTGGTGAATATATTATTGCAAAGAGAGTGTATCGTAACTGTGTGGTAACTGTGTGTGGTCATGATACATTGGCCGATCTCATTGAACTAGACATGGTGGATTTTGATGTGATCATGGGAATGGATTGGTTGGCCTCTTGTTATGCTACAGTAGATTACCGGGCCAAGAAGGTACACTTTGGTTTTCCGCAAGTACATGTTCTAGAATGGCAGGGTAATGTAGGGGCACCACGAGGAAGGTTTATTTCCTATTTGAAAGCCAGAAAAATGATTGCTAAAGGTTATATATGTCATCTAGTATGGGTGAAAGATACCGAAGCGGAACCACTAACTCCGCAGTCGGTCCCAGTGGTCAATGAATTTCTAGATGTATTCCCAGAGGATCTTCCAGGTTTACCCCCAGAACGGGAAGTAGAATTTGGCATTGATGTGATTCCAGGCACTCAGCCTATTTCTATTCCTCCGTATAGGATGGCTCCAGCCGAACTGCGTGAATTAAAGGAGCAATTGAAAGATTTGCTAGACAAGGGCTTCATTAGGCCTAGTATGTCCCCATGGGGTGCACCGGTGTTATTTGTGCGGAAGAAGGATGGCACCTTAAGAATGTGCATGACTATCGACAATTGAATAAGGTAACGATCAAGAACAAATATCCCCTCCCTCGCATTGATGATTTGTTTGATCAGTTACAGGGTGCCAGGTGTTTTACAAAGATTGACTTGAGTTCGGGTTACCATCAAGTCAGAGTTAGAGAAGAAGATGTACCCAAGACAGCTTTCCGAACACGGTATGGCCATTATGAATTTTTAGTTATGTCATTTGGACTAACAAATGCTCCAGCTGTGTTCATGGATTTGATGAATAGGGTGTTTAAGCCATTTTTGGACGTGTTCATCACGGTATTCATATATGACATCCTAGTTTATTCAAGATCACCGGAGGACCATGCTAATCACTTACGATAAGTGTTACAGATTCTTCGTGAATGGAAGTTGTATGCCAAGTTCTCCAAATGTGAGTTTTGGTTGAAATCAGTCGCGTTCTTGGGTCACATTGTATCAGATTAAGGTATACAGGTTGATACCCAAAAGATTGAAGCAGTGAAAAACTGGCCAAGACTTACGACACCCACAGAGATTCGCACTTTTCTAGGTTTGGCAGGTTATTACCAGAGATTTGTAGAAGGGTTTGCTTCTATCACAGCACCATTAACAAAGTTAACTCACAAGGCAATTAAGTTTCAATGGAATGATGCATGTGAAAGAGGGTTTCAAAAATTGAAAGATAAGTTGACTTCCACACTAGTGTTAGTACTTCCTGAAGGCACAGAGGGCTATGCAGTGTATTGTGATGCTTCCGGGATTGGTCTCAGATGTGTGTTGATGCAGCATGGTAGGGTGATAGCATATGCCTCACGACAGTTGCGGCCACATGAGAAAAACTATCCTACACATGATCTTGAATTGGCAGCGGTAGTTTTTGCTTTAAAGAAATGGCGTCATTATTTATATGGGGTTCATGTTGACATCTATAAGGATTACAAAAGCTTGCAATATCTTTTTAAGCAGAAGGAACTCAATTTCAGGCAACGAAGGTGGTTAGAGCTTTAAAAGATTATGACATTGATATTCTTTATCACCCAGGCAAAGCAAATGTAGTAGCTGATGCATTGAGCCATAAGGCAGGAGAAAGCACTATTGGTCAGTTGAATGAAAAGCATGAGATAGTCAAATATTTGAATCAATTAGCCAGCTTGGGAGTTCGCCTTATGGAAACCTCAGATGATAGAGTTATGGTGCAGAATGCAGTAGAATCCTCCTTAATAGCTGAAGTGAAAGAGAAGCAATTTGCGGATTCTATTTTATTGTAGCTAAAGGAAAATGTGCAGTAGAATTTTACCAAGGCATTTGATATTACACCGGAAGGGGTGCTTCAATGTCAAGGAAGACTATGCGTACCAGATGTAGATGAACTAAGGACACGAATTATGACAGAGGCACATCATTCGCGCTATTCTATTCATCCGGGTGCTACTAAAATGTACCATGAATTGAAAGAAGTGTATTGGTGGGCCAACATGAAAAAGAACATTGCAGAGTTTGTAGCTCAATTCCCGAATTGTCAACAAGTAAAAGTGGAACATCAGAAACTGGGAGGTTACATGCAATGTATCAATCTTCCAGTCTGGAAATAGGATATGATTAACATGGATTTCATTATGGGTTTTCCTCGTACATTGAGGAAGTTTGATTCTATATGGATTATAGTGGACAGGCTTACCAAGTTAGCGCATTTTCTACCAGTCAAGACGACCTATACAGCTGAGGATTATGCGAAGTTGTATGTGAAGGAGATAGTACGATTGCATGGTATTCCACTTTCCATTATATCAGACAGAGGAGCACAGTTCACAGCGCACTTTTGGAGGTCTTTCCAGCAGAGTTTGGGTACACGGGTGAATTTGAGTACAGCTTTCCATCCTCAGACTGATGGATAAGCAGAACTTACTATTCAGACACTTGAAGATATGCTACGAGCTTGTACGTTAGATTTTCAAGGCAGTTGGGATGACCATTTGCCTCTTATTGAATTTGTATATAACAATAGCTATCATTCAAGTATTAAAATGGCACCTTATGAAGCTTTGTACGGAAGGAAATGTAGATCACCAATAGAATGGTTTGAAGCAGGTGAAACTGCTTTACTTGGGCCAGATATCGTTTATCAGGCTATGGAAAAGGTTAAGGTGATCCAACAGCGGTTACAAACGGCTCAAAGTCGTCATAAGTCATATGCGGATGTTAGAAGAAGAGGTCTTGAATACGCCATAGGTGATTGGGTGTTTTTAAAGGTGTCACCAATGAAAGGGGTAATGCGGTTCGGAAAGAAAGGGAAATTGAGTCCACCTTACATAGGCCCATATGAAGTTATTAGAAGATTTGGTCAAGTTGCTTATGAATTAGCCCTACCTCAAGAACTTTCTTCAGTCCATACGGTATTTCATGTTTCCATGCTTCGAAAATGCATAGGAGATCCATCTCGTATTGTTCCCATTGAAGATGTTCAAGTTACAGAGGATCTTACTTATGAAGAGGTACCTATTGCTATCCTAGATCGACAAGTGAAAAGATTGAGGAATAAAGACGTAGCTTCCGTGAAAGTCCTTTAGCGAAATCAACAAGTAGAGGAGGTCACATGGGAAGCGGAAGAGATGATGAAATCCAAATATCCCCATCTATTTCAAATGGATTAAGAAGTTCAAAGTGCAGGAGTGGAGTAATAACAAGTAAGTCTCCATGAGCCTTAAAAGTTTATGTATATATATGCTAATATAGAGATGCAATTGTTGTAATTGAAGAGATATTAATAACATTCGAGGATGAATGTTCCTAAGGGGGGAAGAATGTAACATCCCGTACGTTCCCAACCCTACTTGACGACATTAAATAATATGTACGTAGGTATCGAGAGCTATAAGTATGCATTTGGTAAGGCTATTGGTGAGATAATTAAATTTGGCTCTTGTTATGTGGTTAAACTTGCATGGAAGGTGTTTTGTAATTTTCATGGAGCATTTGTGGGGTTCAAAATTAGGCTAAGAAGACCTCTAAACAAAGTATAATAAGGTTAAGAAGTGAGTTAAAGCATAGGACTTGAAGTATCTAATCAAACCCGCGAAAAGAAGTCGAAAAACAGACTTTTTGAAAAAAATAAGTAAGGGGCGTGTTTGGGACCGTGACACACCACTATGGGCTAAAACTTTTAGCCCAGAGGCAGTGGGTTGGCGCGCCCAGGGGCGTTCCACCTTGGGTTTTCCACTTTTTCGAAAGTTGGAAAGTCCCAAGGGTATCCGGGGACGTACCGAGCCGATTTTTGCTACGTTTCTTATAAAACCAAGAGTATATACATAAAATGAACTAAATATTACATTGGTATGATAAAATTACTCGAGAATGAATTTGGGGTCAAAATGACAGTTTTGCCCCTAAGGTCAAAATAAGTCAAACGTGGCTAGAATCACTTATTTTTGGGATTGAGGCTATGGATATGAATATTATGAGTGGGAATATTATTGTAATACGTATAAGACGAGAAATTATTAATTTTATTGGGTTAAGTGATTTGGGCTCAATAAAAGCCCAAAATGGGATAAAAGACATGGGTCACATGACCCAATCTTCTATTGACTTGGTCAATTAAAGCATTAAATATCAAGAAAGGCTAAGGATGACCCAAGTACTATATAAAGGAACACAAAATCAGATTTTATGCATTTAAACTCTCATGTTCTTTGAGATATTTTCTCAAACCTTCTACAATATTCTCTCAAGAACCCTAAAGACTCAAAGCTCACTTTTGGAGCAAGATCATAACTTTGCAAGTTTGGGTAAGTGAATATTATTATGGATTAATATATTATATGCATGAAAGAGTATGTAAATCATGTTGGTTGTGCTTGGAAATGTTGGATATGGTACTTTGTGCTTTTGTATAAGATTTGTGATCCATGGGATTTGAACTTGAATTAGGACTTGTGCCTTTGATGAAAGAGCATGGTATGGACAAAATATGAACATATATGGAGTTATTTTTGTTGTTAAACTTGTTATTGTCTATAAGTGTAAATTGTGGGAATTTGGACGATATGTGCTATGAAGTGTATTAAGGTGAATTGATGGATTGTTTGTGATGTGGTAGGGATAAGGAGGTGTAAAAGAGAATTGTTATGGTGAAATGCAATGATTATTATGTATTGGTCAATGTTGGGAATATTGGAGGATTTTTGGAATAATGATGCTATCAATGTCTTTGTCAAGGGGAAATGACATGTTTCAAAGCAAACATGTACCCCATTGATGTTATATGCATTTGTGAAGTAATTGTGGTTAATGTGAATTCCGTTATGTATTTGTGTTGTAGAGTGACACATAAAGAAAGAGCAGGACTATTGTATGCACATCTAGGATTGTATATCCGTATTGAGAGTACAAGGTATGTAAGGTTACTCTGTCCGTATCTTTCTGCGGCAAATAGTATCCACATTGCTATTTCACTAGTCCTATCCCGAAATGTGCTAAGGTATCCTATATCCTTTTATCAATAGTCATTGTCATATATTTCCTACTCATGGATCATTTGTGAGTCTCATGTCTCATAATCATGGTTAATGTTCCAAAAGCTCAAATAAGGTTATGTTCCAATATTCCGCTAGTAATATTACTTATGCCTCTTGTTCATAGATTATTGTCCCATAGTTCCCTTGGTGTTATGATTCTAATAATGTTATGTTTCCAAGTTATTCACATGCCTCTTACTCATTGGTTAATGGTTCAAGATTTCCAATAATGTTATGTTCCAAAGTTCAAGTGATGTTATGACTATCAAATATAATCTCAAAGTAAAGATCAAAGTAATGCAAATGTGGTCAATGATCAAGTATGGGTGGCAAGTCTAGGGGCATAAGCCTAGCTCGACTCAATCTCGATGTGTTGATTTATGTGTGGCAAGTCTAGGGGCGCAAGCCTAGCTCGACTCGATCCCGATGTATTGATTTATGGGTGGCAAGTCTAGGGGCATAAGACTAGCTCGACTCGATCCCGATGCAGTGCTTTATGGGTAGCAGGTCTTAGGGGCATAAGCCTAGATCGACCTGATCCCAACATAACGATAAGTCATGGAAATACCCACTGATCAGTAGGGGCCCGGGTACATTGTGACACATGTGTGACAAGCAAGCGTTGAATGTAAAGAAAGTAATGAAAGTAATGAAAGCAATTCACATGGTTCCCAAAATACAAAATGGTGACTTACTCACATTGTCTAGTCATTTGTATTGAGTTCTTTGGTATGTTCATGTGTTACAAAGTTTCATTTGAGCCTTACATACTCAGTACTTATTTCGTACTGACCTCTCTCGGGGAATTTACCTTACTTGCTACAGGCACAGGTCCCAGTAGGCCTCCCCAGTAGATTGCAGTGTTAGCGGTTCCTTGGTGAGCTCCAGTTAATTCGGGTCTTCTCCGAGTCAGAGTAGATATATGTTTTGATGATGTACATGTTGTATAAAGCGGGGACTTGTCCCGACTTTTGGTTTGTATTGGTCAATGCTCTTGTTAGAGGCTTTTGTAGACGGATGTGGGTGTATCAATGTAAAAGACATATGTTGTTTTGACTGGATGGCCTCAACAGCCAAGTTTCATATGTATGTATAAATATGTCCCATGTTTTCCTTTATTCGTCTTTCATGTTCTTATGCACTGGTGGTTATGATTATGATATGCATATGATTGAACATAGGCAAAGGTTGGTTCTCTCGGGCCTTATCGGCTACGGGTGCCAATCATGTCTCGATGGGATTTGGGGCGTGACAGTATGGAGGTATGTTGGACTGCATTAAATATGGATGGTTGTTCATTTGTTGTTATAAATGAGTAAATGGGACGGAATGATAATGAGAAGGCATAAAGGGTAAGTGTGATGTGAAATGCTATTGTTGTGTGAAATCTTGGTCAATGTGTGTAATGTTATGGTGTTATTGACATGATGATGCAGTGAGTTGTATTGTAAGGGGTGAAAGCAAGTTATATGGCAGTCATATGGTTCATTGTTGTTTTGTACACTCGTACGGTAAATAATTGTTAATGAGAGTTCCATTGTGGACCTGTATTGTAGAGTGAAATATAAGGAAGAAGCAGGAATGTTGTGTTCATATATAGACTTGTGTACTCATACTTGGAAGTAAAGGTATGTAAGGTTACTCTTCTATATCCTTCTGCAGCATGTGGTGGTTGCATTGTCATAGTACTCATTTGATTCCGAAATGTTCTAAGGTATTCCGTATTCGGTAGTTGGCTAATGTTAATCACATGTTTCCTACTCATTGGTCAATGGTGAATTATATGACTCATGTCCATTGGTTTACTCTTGTTCATTGGCTAACATTTCAAAAGTCCCCAATGTTCTAAGGTATTGCATCTCAGGTTGGTGAACAGTTGATGCCCTCATGTATCGTATTTAGTGATCATTATCCTAAGGTTCCAAAAGTGTTGCATTCCAAAGGGGTCTTACAGTATTTTAACTAAGGTAGACATATATTGTTATTCACAAGTGTCCTACTCCTAGATGAATTACGATTCACTTATCTCTCATTTATTGAGTGAAGTTCCTAAGCTGTCATAATATTGTAAATTCTAAGAGAACTATCTCAACGAGAGTAATGAGGTAAAGAGGGCTTGTTTAGTTTGAATAGCATTATTCCAATCATATCATGATCCAAAGTTCCAATAGAGTTATACACATGTCTCTTATGCATTGACTATTGTTCCAATGGATCCAAGATGTTGTGTTCAAATAATGTTATGGCAAGTGAATATAACAATCTCTCACAAGTGAATGAATCAATATCTCACAAGTAAATGTACCAATCTCTCAAAAGTAATGAAAGAAGTAATGTGCAAGTTAATGTTTCTATCCCTCATAAGTAGAGATATCAATCTTACAAGAGTAAAGACGTGAAGTAACGTACGTTTGTGTTCCAAGTTTCAAGAATGTTTCTATCATCAAGGTATCACTCATGGAATGAAAGAAAGAGTAATGAAAGAAAAGAAAGTAATGATATATTAATCCTACCCATGGAGTAGATGTATGTTATTAACCCACTATAGAGTGGATGTATGTTAATCCTACCCATGGAGTAGATGTATGTTATTAACCAACCATAGAGTGGATGTATGTTAACCTACCCATGGAGTAGATGTATGTTATTAACCCACCTTAGAGTGGATGTATGTTAATCCTACCCATGGAGTAGATGTATGTTATTGAGCCACCAAAGAGTGGATGTATATTGAACCACCAAAGAGTGGATGTATGTCAACCATGTATGTTAAGAATCTCTCAAAAAGAAAGAATCATTTATATAGAGGAAGCTTGTGAATAAAGTCAAATCTCTTGGAAGTAATTCTCTTAAATGAAAGTAATTATGAAAGATATTATATGAATGATAAGGATATGGTTGAATGATCAAAAATAATATTAATAAAGGAAAGGTATATGGTCCCACATATAGAGTTTTCTCTTATAATTATTTCCATTAGAGTTCTTATGTATTGATGCAGTTTTCTTACGAGCCTTACATACTCAGTACATTCTTCATACTGACCCCCCCTCGGGAGATTTACTTTACATGTTGCAGGTGCAGGCACTCGTAGATGATAATGCTCAAGTACACCCCAGAAAAGAATGTAGGCGATCGTTAGCAATATAATTACCCAACTTGGAGTCAGGGTCGAATCCACGAGGAATGAATGCTATAGCTTTCACCTCTAAGTGTCGCAAACAACTAGTGCTAACATGCGATGTGATGAAAATAATACATAAAACTAAATGGGAGGGGGGGGGGGTTTATTGTCTGTTAATTTGTAACTATTTAGTCTTTTGTAACTTAGGACACACAAGTTCAAGAGTAGCGAAGAGGAGTTAAGACCAAGGGTATTACGAGACTTAGGGTTATGCCATCGTAAGAGTGATATTGTGTATGGGTAAATTGAGCATTTAACTACGTTTAGCTAATGGACTTGGGTAGGTTAGATCATAGGTGCTTGGTGTTGATTTGTCAACCAAACACCAAGGTTTCACAATTGGGTTCTTTCGAACACCTCAATAGTGCAGATTATAAGACCAATCCAATACCTCAATTAGCACCCTTATGTCTAAGAGAAGCTATTAAATGACATGCATCAAGTTATTGTTCACACCCACTCCTCACCCTTGTCCCCTTTGTCAAGGATGTCAAGAGCTCTAAAATTAATTAGAGTTTGCAACCCCTAATTTGAATGAAAGCATGGAGTGGGATTAAAACCCATGACAATTATCTAAACATAAATCAATTAAACAAAACCCATACAACTATCACATCTTATTTAAGCATAACCCTAAGTAGAGAATTTAGCTACTCATAAAATAAGAGAGAAGAAAATCACCCAAATTCTCTTCCCAAACTTCCATTGAATCCAAAATGTTTTCACTAATTTGATTCAAAAATGCAAGAATGTAACTTGTTTCTCCTTAGGGTTTCACTCTCCTTTACTCTATATTTACAAAAATGTCCAAAAGATAACTTTCAGAGCTGGAAAAATTTCATTTTATAGTAAAAAAAATGCGTCCAGCAAAATTACGAAAATGCCACTGCACTAGCTATCTGCTTGCGCAGGTTCCAGCACAGATGGATGACCTGCGCGCATAGGAGGCTAGTGCAGATGGCACTGCCTCACGCTGCTTTGCTCCTCAGTCAACCACCTGCGTGCGCATCCCATGACCTGCGTGCACAGGTGGTTAATAGTCTCCTATGGTGTTAAATCCAACATCCTTTCTTCACTTTTCGAACTCCCATTAACTCGCATGGTTAGCTCGGGCTCGAATTCAACCATTACCTGCATACAAGAGCCATATAACATGAGAATTTATATCAAATCAATGCGAATTTCAAGATAATCCAAGCTCAAATGTATTAAGAATCGGGTAAAATGTCAACTTATCAACTTCCCCAAACTTAAACTATTGCTTGTCCTCAAGTAATCAAGAACACCTAAAATGAAGAGAAAAGGATGCTCTTGCCCATGAATAACCACAAGGGACATCACTAGACCATTAAACCTATAAAGTTCAATCGGTTCCTCCAATAAGTCACGACAAACAAGCGAAACATTCTTTCTTTTTCACAAATCAATCCTCATCAACCAAGAGACAAATTCCTCAAACAAATAATTTTCAGGTTGGGCTAATTCTCAAGGTGTGACAAAAGATTTTTCAGAGCTTGTCTCATCTCCAAATTGCAAATTGTCTTGTTCATTTTCCCAAATTGAAGGTAGGACATCACTCTCTTTCAAGGTATCCATGCCTCTCACTTGCAAAAGTTTTTTCCACCCCCACAAGGTAATGTGATTTAGTAAGGGGGTAAGGATAGAAAGAACTCTCTCTCACTCTCACAAAGAAATTCAAGTACCACACGTACAACCATAGGCTTTCCCTTTGTGTCATTCTCCACTAATTGGGACCAACAAGGTTTTAAGTCACCAAGGACTTGCAGGCAATGACGAAGGTTCTGTTGAGAGGAAGGGTTTATGGATCAAGTGACTAGAAGATTTCCATAAACATAATTGCATTATCATTTCTTAGGCCCACTTTGTTCAAGATCTCCACCTTATTCGCCTTTGCTTGCGTTGTCTTTGCTTTTCTTCTCTCTTCTTTTCTCTTTTTATATATATAGCCTTCCAACCGAAATTCCCTCTTCATTTGCTTTTGAGGCCCTTTCATTTATTCATTAGTAACTCATGCCTCTCTTTTATCTCTACAAACTTTCCTCTCCATTATATTTATTTATTCATTTGTTTATGCATCAACCAAGCATACACCTCCCTTTAAAATCTTATACATTTCCTTTTTCTCCAACTTAACTTTTAACTTCCATCTCAACCTTTTTGTCAATCATGCTTATCCGAGCTCAGGCCTTTGCCTATATTGGTTCACATTAAAATCATGCGATGTGTCTATGGAGATTGAGTGATAGACCAGAAAAAGGGTTGTCAAAGACGAAAGTGGGGTGTCATAGTATGGTCATATCCAAGAAGAAAGTGGTGAAAGGCTCAACTAGGTTAACTAGGGATAAATGTCAAGGTGGGAATTTAAGTCAAATGGTGGACAAGATGGCCTCAGGTCATTCTCTAAACCAAGTTAGGTCCCAAATTTTGCCTTGAATACACGCGGGGCAAGTTCTAGACTATCATGTGTTTTCAAGAATTAATCAAAAACCTCACCACACTAGGCACTTTTTCTTTAAAATAGAAAGCTAGTATTTCCCCCAAACTTGAGCAAATGAACTTGACAACCTACTCTAAGTCAAAGACTTATGAAGCATGAGCCAAAAACGGAATTAACAGGTCACACACAATAGGAGTCTTGGGATCACTTTGCTCTTTTCTTTTCTAAAACAAAATCATTTTATCAAATCATTTTTTTTGTTTGCCACGATAATTTTGGAGGGACCTTTGAACCTCTTCAACTCCCCCAAACTTAGATTAGGACTAGCATGCAAAAAGAGCCTGGCAAGGGCACTATCCAAATCACAACTTCACAAAGATGGGGCAATATTTGAATCAACAAAAATGAATGGCCCGACAAGGGCAATATTCAAGTCAAAACTCATAACAAGATGGAATACAAATAGAATCATGAATTAATATTACATACCATAAAGTAAAATGAATGAATTGGCCTACCCCCCCACTAAAAAGTATTGCATTATCCACAATGCAATCAATATAGGACAAAAAGGAAAGGAGTGAAAGACAAAACTCCCTGAGGTGCACTAAGCGCTCGGATCTGTATCATGTGAAGGTTGTGCCGACGCTGTGGCTATAACAGTAGGAGCCTCCTCAGACTGGGCTCCTGTATGAACCTCCTCAAAATGCCGAGAGCTAGGGCCAGCACCAACTGCCTGTGCCTGGAGCTCCTCAATGGACTTTCTTTTGGCTAATTCTACCTGCTGATCCTTAGAGAGCCCTGTGCCGAACTCGGTCCCTGTTTCTTCCCCCACAGGAGAATACCCAAACAAGTCTGCAAATGGAAGGATGGGGCCGGTCTCCGCCTGTGGGATAGTGAACTGGGTATCATCAAAAGATATGGAGGGCTGCATCAACTGCATCTCATCACGCATACTCGCAAGATCTGTCCTGAGAGTAGTAACTGCCTCACTCTCCTCCCGGGCCTCAACCGCGGATAATCTCTACTCATAGTCTACCATCTGAGCACGTAAAGGCCCAAGGCTCCGCTCAATAGCCACCTAAATGAAATGGTGAATGTCGGCCACCAAGCGGGAGATAGAGCTGTCATTTGCCAAAGTCATGGCTGCAACCTTAGCAAATGTCAGCGTGGAAGATCGAGGAGGCTGCGCCGGCTGTGTAGTGTGTACTGGAGGCGGTGTCTGAGGGAGATCATGATCTAGATGAATGTCACCATGAGCTGAAACATGAGAATTCATAGGAGAGGTGCTAGCAGTGGGCACCTCTCTCATGGAAGAACCTGAATCCTCACCAAACTTTCTCTTTAAACCTACTGGATTATCATCATCCTGACTGGTACGGATATCAATGACTCCCATGCATTTGATGTAATAGCGTGCCAACTTGCTTGGATCGGAGCTTTATCACTTCAGTAATTATCTCTCCCGGGTTGACATCCAACCCATCCATAATACAACCCACAAGAATAGCCCTTTCAAGAGTGACGTCTTGATCATTGGTGGAAGGAAGCAATCGATTTCCCACAAAACCAAGCCAATGTTTGGCTTGAATAGAAAGACCCCGTCTTTTGATTTGTCCAATCCCATTTGCCCATAGTGGAAGACCTTCAGCAATTATTTTGGAAAGCCATGGAAAATGAATGCGCCCCTCAAGCATCCGCCTCTTGCTCTTAACCCCCGGTGTGCAATCATGACCAAAGTATAATTTGTTAATTGTAGAAGCGGAGCACGACATTTCCACTCCTCTAACAAGTACACTCCAAAGGCAAGGTTGATCTGCCACTGGTGGTTTATACTTTGGTTGATTGTGTCGAATGACGTAGGAGGCATAAAATTCCTTTACAAAATCAGGAAAATAAAAGCACGGGGGCGAGTCGGGATTAATATCAGTGAATACTTCCCAAGCAAACTTGTTGAATTTTATGATAATATCGGGGAAATGATCATGAACGCCCTTCACATTAAAGACTTTTTCGAGGTTTAAGCCCCTAGTTTGCACCCATTCATTGTAAAGGTCACGCATTTTTGCGTTGGTAAATCTGAGTTTATCAACATCTTTGGCTAGCTCCTTTGAGATATCAAGTGTGTATTGCACATCAGGGGTGTTAGAGTGTCCTTGGTGTGTGGGAGCTTTTCTTTGAGAAGTGGTGGCAATGGCCTTGCCTTTGTCCTTGTGATGATCTTTATTTGCTCCTCGTGGTATTGATTTCCTTGGAGACATCTCCTACAACGAATCAGAAGAAACAAACCACACAATCCACACAAACCAAAGGTAAAACATGTTTTTGGATTTTCAATAAAGAAAAGAAAATGAAAACTATGTTAACTAATGTGAATGCAAAGTAAAATTCTATATCAAGGAACCTAGGAGGATATTTGGACCACTATATCTCAAACACAATCCATCATGACCCAAAGGAGAACAAAAATGATGTTTTACCCTTAAGAATGGTGTCACCTAATATATCATAGGGTAAAGCATGCATTTTTGTTATGAACAAGTGTGCGCACCAACTCATTTTGTCAACAAGAATCACCAATTATGCCTCATGAAGTGGAAAAATATAGTAAGAATTATGGCACTTGAAAAATCATGTAATTCACACATCTTCTCTACACTATTGTAACACATAATTTGGAGATGGAACAAAGCTCAAGATAATTTCAAGAAACCATGGGTAGTTCACTTAATTCATGCACAAAAGAAAATACAAGGAAATATTCATGTTGGAATATAATCAAACACATGGTGGACATAAACTTTTGGGTACTCAAGACTTCCCCAATTATATATGAAGCATCACCCCCAACTCAATCAAACCACAACAACATCAATACTACACCATAGGAAGTCCATAGGACTCAATTCTTCACCAAAAATCTAGCACAAATCATGAGTTTCCATTTATGTCTAAAGTCTTCTTAGAAAATTTTAAACCAAGTAAACTTACCAACTTAAAAGAAGAGGTGGAGAAATGGAGACTCTTCAAATTAAAGAGGTAATGTGTGCAATCCTCTTTGAAAGTGAATGAGAGAAGAAGACAAGAGCAATTTTGAAAGGAGAAAGAATAGACGATGGTGATGTTGTGAAGGGGCGGTGAACTTTAGTGTTAGAAGGAATTGATTTTTTTTAAAAATTTTTTTTTGGGTATGGGTCATGTTTTAAAGAAGGGAATGGATCAACCCTGGTTGGGTCGACCCAAACATTTTTTAAAAAAAATCAGAGGTTCACCCCCACCTGCGCCCCACCATGCGCACGCATATGGGGAGATGCGCACGCAGGTAGGCAGTCCTTACCCCGGCAGTGCACCTGGGCATATGGAGCACAGGAAGTGGCACCTGCGGAGGGTCACCTGCGCAGGCATCATGGGACCTGCGCACGAAGGTGAGGAAATTGGCTTCGAAGGAGGCATGAGGCAGAGCCTCATGCGTTGCTAGCCTGCGCACGCATGTGCCTGGGCTGCGCACCCAGGTGGCTCCTTTCCCCCAGGCAGAATGTTGCCTTTCACCTGCTGGCCTCATGCATCCCAACATGCGTGGGCATGTGGGCATGTGCGCTAGCAGGTGATTAATTCAGCTCAAACCAGTATCCAAGCTCCCCCATTAAGCATTGTTCACCTGCATTCACCAGAATAACTAAGAATTAGCAATCAAACAAACTTGAAATGACTATAAATAACCTTGGGTTGCCTCCCAAGAAGCACCTTGGTTATCGTCGTGGCTCGACGTTGTTTCTCATCATCAAGCATCCTTAAACCACAGCAACTCAACCTTAGCCGCTCTAGGTCCCCCCTCATAAAAATGTTTTAATCTTTAACCATTCACCATGAACCTCATTTTCTCGTGGTCCTCGAGCTCGATAGCACCACTAGGAAAGGCATTAACAACAAGAAAAGGGCCAGACCACTTGGATTTTAGCTTCCCCGCAAAGAGTTTTAACCTCGAATTGAAAAGTAGCACTTTATCACCCGCATGGAACTCTCTTTTTAAGATCTTGGCATCATGCCATTTCTTCATTTTCTCCTTGTATAATGCTAAGCTCTCATATGCCTTAAGTCGAAACTCATCCAACTCATGAAGTTGATCGACTCTTGATTTTGAGGCATCCACCCAATCCATGTTCGATTTCCGTAATGCCCACAAAGCTTTGTGCTCTAATTCAACCGGGAGATGACAAGCCTTTCCAAACACTAACTGATAGGGCGACATGCCAATAGGAGTCTTGAATGTTTTCCTATATGCCCATAGAGCATCATCAAGTTGCCTTGCCCAATTTGTACGCCCTACATTTATGATTTTCTCCAAGATAGATTTGATCTCCCGATTGGAAACTTCTACTTGGCCACTCGTTTGAGGATGATACGGAGTCACCACCTTATGTCGCACCCCATATTTTTCAAGCAAAGCTTCAAATACCCGATTGCAAAAGTGTGACCCTCCGTCACTAATGATAGCTCTAGGAGTTCCAAACCTGGTGAAAATGCATTTTTTTAGGAAGAGAGTTACACTTTTACCTTCATTGGTTGGTAAGGCAATGGCTTCGACCCACTTGGACAAGTAGTCAACGGCAACCAAGATATACTTGTTACCATATGAGCTCACAAATGGGCCCATAAAATCAAGGCCCCATACATCGAATAGCTCCACCTCAAGATTTGGTCTTAAAGGCATTTCATGCCTCCTCGAAATACCACCATGCTTTTGACATTGAATGCAAGTCTTTACTAACTCATGAGCATCACGGTGAATGGTAGGCCAATAATATCCACACTGAAGGACTTTCGCTGCGGTTCTCACACCACCATGGTGGCCACCAAAAGGAGAAGAATGGCATGCTCCAAGAATGGATTTTATCTCCTCGTCCATGATGCATCGCCGTATGATTCAATCTGCACATTCCCTAAAAAGATAGGGCTCATCCAAAAAGTACCGCTTCACATCATGGAGGAATCTTTTCCTTTGATAGTAACTCAGCTCATCAGGAAGGAGTCCACTCACTATATAGTTTGCAAAGTCGGCATACCATGGTAGAGTGCTTTCTTTCAAGCTCATGAACAGTTCGTCCGGGAATGTATCATCAAGATCAATATCTCCCCAAATGTTCTCATTTATCTCAAGACGTGACAGATGGTCGGCTACTTGATTTTCACACCCTTTTCGATCCTTTACTTCAAAATCAAATTCCTGAAGTAGTAGAATCCATCTAATCAATCGGGGTTTTGCTTCTTTCTTCTCCATCAAATACCAAAGGGCAGCATGATCAGTGTGCACAATGACTTTTGTGCCTAACAAATAGGCACAACATTTCTCAAACCCATACACCATGGCTAGCAACTCTTGTTATGTAACAGTGTAGTTCTTTTGAGCATCATTTAAGAACTTGCTAGCATAATAGATGGGATGAAAAAGTTTCTCTTTTCGTTGTCCAAGCACAACTCCCAATGCCAGTCCACTAGCATCACATATGAGTTCAAATCGTTGTGACCAATTTGGGGTCACGATAATCGGGGCTGAGACAAGCTTCTCTTTAAGGCAATTGAATGCCTTCAAGCATTCTTCATTAAATTCAAAAGTGACCTCCTTCTCAAGGAGTTTGCACATCGGATGGGCAATTCTAGAGAAATCTTTGATAAACCTCCTATAAAAACCTGCATGGCCAAGGAAACTCCGGACCCCTTTGACAGATATTGGAGGTGGTAGCTTAGCAATGACTTCCACCTTGGCTTGATCGACTTGGATTCCTCGGCCTGATATTTTGCGTCCAAGAAAAATTCCCTTCTTAACCATAAAGTGGCACTTCTCCCAATTCAACACAAGATTATTCGCCATACATCTTTCAAGCACCTTCTCCAAGCGTTCAAGGCAATTTTCAAATGTATCACCAACCACTAAAAAATCATCCATAAACACCTCCATAGAACTCTCTACCATGTCAAAAAAGATAGAAAGCATGCACCGTTGAAAAGTGGTCGGTGCATTGCATAGCCCAAAGGGCATGCGCCTAAAGGAAAAAGTTCCATAGGGACAAGTGAAAGTGGTTTTTTCTTGGTCTTCGGGAGCTATGGAGATTTGATTATAGACTAAATATCTATCGAGGAAGCAATACCACCCTCTACCTGCCAACCTATCAAGCATTTGATCCATGAAGGGCATGGGGAAGTGATCCTTCTTAGTCCAAGAATTTAACTTTCTATAATCAATACACACTCTCCAACCCATGACCGGACGGACAGGTATAAGATCATTATTTTTGTTTGGGACTACCGTGATGCCACCTTTCTTTGGAACACATTGTATTGGACTCACCCAGGTGCTATCTGAGATAGGATAAACTACACCCGCATCAAGCCACTTGATGATTTCCTTCTTCAGAACTTCCTGGATTGGAGGATTTAGTCTTCTTTGATGTTCTACACTTGCTACAAACTCTGGCTCAAGCTTGATCTTATGAGTGCATATGTTGGGTGGAATCCCAATGATATCCGCTATAGTCCATCCAAGTGCCGAATATACCGAGTCACCGCCGATTTTAACCCCTCAATTTGCCTTGATGACAAATCACTTGCAATAATAATGGGTAAAGTCTCCCCTTCTCCCAAAAACACATACCGGAGATGAGGTGGCAATGGCTTGAGCTCGATTTGTGGTGGATCCTCAATTGAAGGCTTCGCGGGAGGATTTTCCCAATTTTTCAAGTCAAGATCCAACTTACAAGGATTTCTCAGGTAAGACCCAAAACCATTCAAGGATGCAACTTCTTCTTCATATCTTTCATTCCCTTCGCTTTCAAGATTCCACAAGACTCCCACCAAAGGTTCTCTAACAAATTCAGCCTCCATAGTATTAGCCACAACATCATCAACCACATCGATTACATAGACAACTTGTAAATCCATAGGTTGTTTCATGGACTTGCAAACATTGAATGACACCTCTACATTGTTTACTCGGAATTTCATTTCACCGCATTCAACATCAACTAAAGCTCGGCCGGTATCCAAAAATGGTCTACCCAGAATAATGGGGATTTATGGTCAATTTCACAATCCAAGATCACAAAATCAGCCGGAAAAATGAAATGATCCACCTTCACAAGCACGCCACACAACACACCCATGGGTCTTTTTATAGAGCGATCGGCCATCAATAGCTGTATTGTCGTTGGTGTCGGGGCTCCCAAACCCAACTTCTGAAATACGGCTAATGGCATCAAATTAATACTTGCTCCAAGATCACATAAGGCTTTCCCAAACTGATACACCCTAATAGTACATGGGATAGTGAATGCCCCCGGATCATCCTTCTTCACAACCATCGTACTAGACATAATAGCACTACAGTTATGAGTAACTTCAATTGTGTCGAAGTTAATGGTTCTCTTCTTTGTTACTAATTCTTTCATAAACTTAGCATACCCGGGCATCTCTTGTAGGGCTTCCAACAATGGTATATTTACCGAAAGGTTGCTAAATTTAGAAAGGAATTTCTTGAACTTTGAATCATCATCTTTCTTCTTAAACCTTTGTGGGAATGGAGGGGGAATTTTAACTTGTGGCTTAGAGAAAACCGAATTTTCATTTGGTTTTGCATTACCATGATTAACCTCTTGTGGGCTAACCTCCTTCGCTTTCACCTCTTCCGACCCGTCAACACCTTGCTCTTGTGATATTTGAGTTTCCTCTTTTGAATTTTCAAGCCGAGTTCTTGATTTGTTCACTTGGCTCCCCACACCCTTATAACAAGGGTTGTCATCAAGGTTTTCAACATTATTTCCAAGGGTTCTCCCACTTCTAGTAACAATGGCCATGACCTGGGCTTCATTTTTGGGATTCACCACCGTGTCACTAGGGAGTCCTCCTCTTTGCCTTGCATTCATTTGGGAGGAGAGTTGACCCATTTGGGTTTCAAGTTGCTTTATTGAAGCCGAATGTGAGGTGACAGTTTGATTGAGATGCGACAAATCCCCTTTCATTTCCCTCAACATCTTATCGCTTTCTTCAACTCCCAAGAGGATACGAGCAAGCACATCTTCATTCTTATATTTCTTCGGATCAACCGAGGTCGCTTCTTTACCTTTGGACCTATCATGTAGAGGAATATACCTATCATAATCCCGATTCACATCTCACCAATCACGGTCTCTATCTTTTTCCCTCTAATCTCGGTCTCTATCACGTTCTCTATCACGATCTTTCCACTCACGGTCTTTCCAATCACAATCTTTATCCATCCAACCTTGATTCCCACCCTTCCTTTGGTAGGTGGGGCGAGAACCCCCCGCTTGATTTGACATAAATCGGATTTCTTCATCAAGAGTCTCCGCTTCATCATCATCGTAGCTCTTAACATCCTTGGAGGCTACGGCGTTAACCTCCTTTGGTGTTGAACCCATTACATGCTTAGTGAGGAGTTCTAGTTGTGTCATCATCTTAGCCATACTCTCGTCTCTTCCTCATCTTTCTTTCTTTGTTTGTGGCTTACAAAAGATGCGGAGGGAGCCCCCACGTCCACCTCGGAATATCTTGTATGCCAACCCCGACTTTGTTTGGTAACTTGGTCCAATATTGTAGATGCAACACCATAAGTTTGTTTCACAAAAGACCCCCCCAACTGCATTGTCCGCAACCATTTTGTTCAATTGATCTAATGCTCTATAAAATATTTGGAGGAGCATCTTATTCGGAACTTCATGAGTCGGGCATTGCATCAATTTCATGTTAAACCTTTGCCAAGCCTCATGTAACGGTTCACCATTCAATTGACGGAAGTTGATAATCTCATCTCTCAATTGTAACATCCAGGATGGTGGGAAAAATCGATCCAAGAATGCTTCCGTCAATTCCGACCATGTGGTGACTGAACCCGCGAGTAATTGTCTCAACCACAAAGCATCCTCGCCTGTTAATGAGAAGGGAAAGAGTCTCAATCGGATGGACTCTTGTGCTATGTGGGCGATATCAAACGGCATGCACACCTCAATGAAATTTGTCAAGTGAAGATTTGCGTCTTCATGGGCTTGACCCCCATATAACCCCTTCATTTGAAGGAGGTGAAGCATCACACTAGTAACATGGAATACTCCATTGCCTTCCGCGAGTGGAATGTGGATGGCACTAGATCTCCCGGCATCTCCCAAATGATTTTCATCTTCAAAATTTCTGTCAAATTAAGCGGTATGGATACCATGTTGACTCATTGAATCGTGAAGACTTTGGTCGCCACCTATGAAGAACAAAAACAACAAATAAAGTAAACTTACACCACGGTAAACACAAGTAACTTAAAACACTAAAAGAAATGAACGCTACGTTTCATTCCCCGGCAATGGCGCCATTTTTGATAACGCTCAAGTACACCCTAGAAAACAATGTAGGCGATCGTTAGCAATATAATTATCCAACTTGGAGTCGGGGTCGAATCCACGAGGAATGAATGCGATAGCTTTCACCTCTAAGTGTCGCAAACAACTAGTGCTAACACGCGATGTGATGAAAATAATACATAAAAGTAAATGGGGGGGGGGGTTATTGTCAGTTAATTTGTAACTATTTAGTATTTTGTAACTTAGGACACACGAGTTCAAGAGTAGAGAAGAGGAGTTAAGACCAAGGGTATTACAAGACTTGGGGTTATGCCATCGTAAGAGTGAAATTGTGTATGGGTAAATTGAGCATTTAACTACGTTTAGCTAATGGACTTGGGTAGGTTAGATCATAGGTGCTTGGTGTTGATTTGTCAACCAAACACCAAGGTTTCACAATTGGGTTCTTTCGAACACCTCAATAGTGCAGATTATAAGACCAATCCAATACCTCAATTAGCACCCTTATGTCTAAGAGAAGCTATTAAATAAAATGCATCAAGTTATTGTTCACACCCACTCCTCACCCTTGTACCCTTTGTCAAGGATGACAAGAGCTCTAAAATTAATTAAAGTTTGCAACCCCTAATTTGAATGAAAGCATGGAGTGGGATTAAAACCCATGGCAATTATCTAAACATAAATCAAATAAACAAAACCCATACAACTATCACATCTTATTTAAGCATAACCCCAAGTAGAGAATTTAGCTACTCATAAAATAAGAGAGAAGAAAATCACCCAAATTCTCTTCCCAAACTTCCATTGAATCCAAAATGTTTTCACGAATTTGATCCAAAAATACAAGAATGTAACTTGTTTCTCCTTAGGGTTTCACTCTCCTTTACTCTATATTTACAAAAATGTCCAAAAGATAACTTTCAGAGCTGGAAAAATTTCATTTTATAGTAAAAAAAATGCGTCCAGCAAAATTACGGAAATGCCACTGCACTAGCTATCTGCTGGCGCAGGTTCCAGCGCAGATGGATGACCTGCGCGCGCAGGAGGCTAGTACAGATGGCACTGCCTCACGCTGTATTGCTCCTCAGTCAACCACCTGCGTGCGCATCCCATGACCTGCGTGCACAGGTGGTTAATAGTCTCCCATGGTGTTAAATCCAGCATTCTTTCTTCACTTTTCGAACTCCCATTAACTCGCATGGTTAGCTCGGGCTCGAATTCAACCATTACCTGCATACAATAGCCATATAACATGAGAATTTATATCAAATCAATGCGAATTTCAAGATAATCCAAGCTCAAATGTATTAAGAATCAGGTAAAATGTCAACTTATCAGTAGACCTCGATAGTAGGTTGACAGTTAATTGCAGGTCTTTGGTGAGCCCTAGTTGCATCAGGACTTTCTGAGTCACGGTTGTTTTGATGTTGTAAATGTTGTATAAAGCGGGGAATTGTCCCGACTTTTAGTTGTTCTTGTAAATGTATCAGTTAGAGCCTTTGTAGACATATGTGGGTATGGGAATGCAAGAGACGTATGTTCATGTTGACTTGATGGCTCTAACGGCCATAGTTTCATATTGTACATGTTTTCCTTGACTTCCTTCATTGGCATTTTACATGTTATCAGTTACATGAGATAGTATGATGTTCATACGAGGATATGCATATGTATATGAGCAAAGATTGGTTCTCTCGGGCCATATCGGCTTCGGGTGCCAATCACACCTCAAATGGGATTTAGGGCGTGACAACCTGCACCCGTAGGTGCATGAGGTGTGGCCGCAAGTGACCATATGGACCTATACAGGGCCACCTGTGTTAGCATATGCGCCCGCAGGCGCCCCATCCGCGAGGGCGGGTGCCCATTTCAGCCTTCAGGGTCATTTTAAGGTCCTTCTTTTTTGTAATAAATGGTCCATGGCCATAATTAAGCTTCTCCTTTCATATTTTAGGTCACTTGGATGCCAATGAACAATCATGGTTTAACCACACACATGACTATCACCAAAACTACATTTTCCTTTCAATACATCGCCAGTTCCATGCACAATTTCACCATGCCAAATGTTATACAAAAAGAGAAAGCAAGTTAAGGAAATAACCACATCTTACATGTTGATATTTAATCAATCAAATTCACTTCCTTAAAGACTAAACGTCCACCTCCAAGTTTATAAGGCAAAACCTTTTATCGATTAAGCAAAAGTAGACTGTTTCACACATAGTGAACTTCTCCACACTTTGTCAACATAACTAACATGATTTACACACCATATTAAGCATATAATATACTAAACCATGAGAGTAAACACTTACCAAAGCTTTCAAAAGAGTGATCTTCTCCAAAGATATAGTTGCTTAGGGTTTGTAGGAGAAGAGAAATATTTTGGAAAAATCTAGAAATGGCATGTGTGTTTTGTTGAATAAAAATTTGATTTTGTGCCTTTATATAGTACCTCATGGTCATCCATAGCCAAACATTAATGTGGGTTTAATTGGTCAATGGTAGAATGGATCTTTTTTCCATTTTGGGCCATGTCTTTATTGTTAATTTGGGCCTCATTTAAGCCCATTAGCACACGACTAATTCAGCCCATCAAATTTAATGGAGCTCATGTTAACAACTAACTACATTACAAGTGTATAAAATGATAAAGAGCTACGTGACAGCTATATAGCATCATTTCGTCCTTCTACGGTACAACTCAATGCATTACCATACCAACAACACCACAACATTCCACACATTAACCAAGACATCATAAACAATTGCATTTCAAACCAAGTTTATCCTTTACACTTCCTCATTAACACTATGTCATAATTACTCCATCAAGTCATCTCAATACCTTTCACAATAACATATTAACAACAATACATAATTGGTATAATACAACATGCCTCCGAACGACCCCTTCAAGCCATTCAAAAGGTACCATAAGTTGATAATTGCATCCAAAAACGGTATAGGGGCCTTGGGGGGTCAAAGAGAAGCAAAAACAAACAAAAAGAAATTCTGGAATGGGCTGTGGAGCCACCTGCACCCGCAGGTGGATGAGGTGTGGCCGCAGGTGAAAATCTGGCCCTGTCCATGGCCACCTGTGTTAGCATCTGCGCCCGCAGGTGCCCCATCCGCGAGGGTGGGTGCCCGTTTCAGCCTCCAGGTGTTATTTTAGGGTCCTTTTTTTGCAATAAATGGTCCATGGCCATAATTAAGCTTCTCCTTTCATATTTTAGGTCACTTGGATGCCAACGAACAATCATGGTTTCACCACACACATGAACATCACCAAAACTATATTTTCCTTTCAATACGTCACCAATTCCATGCACAATTTCACAACAACCATGCCAAATGTTATAAACAAAGAGAAAATAAGTTTAGGAAATAACCACATCTTACATGTTGATATTTAATCCATCAAATTCACTTCCTTAAAGACCATAAGTCCACTTTCAAGTTTATAAGGCAAAACCCTTTATCGATTAAGCAAAAGTAGACTGTTTCAAACATAGTGAACTTCTCCACACTTTGTCAACATAACCAACATGATTTAAACACCATATTAAGCATATAATATACTAAACCATGATATTAAACACTTACCAAATCTTTCAAAAGAGTGATCTTGTCCAAAGATATTGTTGCTTAGGGTTTGTGGGAGAAGAGAAATATTTTGGAAAAATCTAAAAATGGCATGTGTGTTTTGTTGAATAAAAATTTGATTTTGTGCCTTTATATAGTACCTCATGGTCATCCATATCCAAACATTAATGTGGGTTTACTTGGTCAATGACAGAATGGATATTTTTTCCATTTTGGGCCATGTCTTTCTTGTTAATTTGGGCCTCATTTAAGCCCATTGGCACAAGAATAATTCAGCCCATCAAATTTAATGTGGATTACACCAACCATCGCATGTTTAAATAATTTCATAAATGTTATGGTAATCAAATAGGTTCGGAAATGTACGGGGTTTTACACTAAGGGTGTATAGGCATGTATTATTATTCTCTTTAGTTTGATTGTTTTCTTGATGGTTGCAAATGTTAGGGATTGCCTTATCTCTACTCTAAACTTTAGCAAGAGAAACGGATGGGAAAAAAGAATCAAGCACCAAACTTGGAGCTATCAACCTCCACTTAATTAGATCTTGAGCCGGTAAATGGGATACACTAATACGAGATCAATGATAGGGGTTAGTAATGCAAAACCCATGAAACATAAACCTTTGTGATTCGGGATAGCCATCTATCAGGGGCGTAACATAGTGATTTAGATGATCATAACCTATCGATTCTGCATGTCGAGCACCACAAGAGATCACTAAGTATGAAGAACCTATGTAGGTATGAAGTTATTGGGAAACACAATCCTAGTGCCTCTCATATACTGATTACAAATCCAACAAATCAACAATTATTACTATTGACATTGTGATTTACAAAATCCCCTCTGTTGATACTGAAGATTGTTATTTATTACTTCGACAGATAACTTGCTAGAGATTTTGACCTATTCCATGTTGGATCAAACCCAACTTAGTTGGGTTTTATATTCGATTAAAGACCACTTTATACATTGTTTAGAGGTGTATTCTGGGAGACATCAAATTTTGACACCGTTGTCAGGGAATACGGTTACAGAGTTAATTGATTTTATTTGTCGGGATGTTGGTTTCTGTTTCCTTATTTGACTTTTCTTTTGTTTTTAGGGCATACACCAGTGCATGCCCACACTAAGAGTCAAGCCGATCCCGTGATTCTACTTGATAAAGCAATAGAGAGAACTATAAGAGTTAATAGAAAGATAATGAATTAGGGAGCTCATAAACAATGAGTACAGGATGTGGGAGTTCTGAACCAAGGGTTGCAAAAACTATGGCTTTATAAAACTACAAAGTGGACCACTGGTCGATTGATATATGAGTAGAATATGAGACAAGAAGCTGCCAGGAAACAAGCAATTGAAGAAGTTTCTAGACAAGCTAAAGTAGATCGCCAAGCCCCACTTGAGGAATGAAAAAGGCAGTGAAGGAATAGGGGTATCAGCCTCTACAGTAGTATCTTCCTCAGTTTGATGACATAGAAGATGAGCCAGACTTTCTTGAGCTAGTCAAAATAGCTGTTATTATTCCATCGACATTACCTCTAGGAACTAAGTTTGACATCACCAGTGCCATGATACAGTTGCTGAACTTAAATAAGGTATTCACAAGCCTTGCTACTACTGATGAAAGCCTTCATGTGATGAACTTTGGAGGGATTTGTAATTCCTTTAATATACCAGAAGAGATCCAAGAGGCAATTAGACTGCAGTTATTTCCCTTTTCTCTGACAGAGAAGGCTTTATTATGGTTAATTGAGTTGCCACATGGATCGATCTCTACTTGGAATGAGTGAAGGACACAATTCTTGGAAAGATTTTTCCCAGCTACTATAATATTGCAGTTGAAAAATGAGATTTATAACTTCAGGCTGTTATATTTAGAGGTATTATATGACACCTGGTTGAGGTTTAAGAAGAAGATGTAGAATGTCCCAAATCATAGAATACCAGGCTGTGATTTACTTGAGATCTTCTATAGAGGTTTTAATGCAAACAATAAGGTTGTAACAGACACCATCATAGGTGGAACCTTAATGAGATTATCATAGGAGTAGGCTTCTGAGGTTTTGGATCAAATAACTAAAACCAACTAGGGTTGGTATACTCGTGAGGCAGACGTGTCCGGTGGCATTTATATTATTGGAGCATCTACAGAATAGAGAGTGCTAGATGATGCAGTCTCTTAAAAGGTGGCTCCATTGAAGACAGAGCTTAGTTTGTTTACCAAGAAATTTACAGCAACAAGTGCAGAAAAGGTGAATGCAGTTGGTTTGCAAGGGAAAGCACCTAGGCATAATGATTCTAACTCTAAGAAAGAGGCCAAGTATCTAGACAATCAGGTGGTGGCTTTCCAAACCAAGGGCCAAGGGTTTAATCATGATAAGTGGAACTCTAGGCAAGGGAATCAATGTCGGAACTACTATAAAGACAACAACTATAACAGGTCTGTGGATAGACATTATAGTACAGGAAGAGATGGTGATTAGAAGTAAAAAGATAAATTACAAGAATAGGAGTGGCCTTTACGTTCCACCAAGGAATTGAGCTACTGATTCAAGTAATTTGAGGATGGAAGACATTTTTGTGAAAGTATTGAAAGGGGTAGAGAAAAATGATGAGTGCCTCAAGGAGTTGAAAGTAGAAATTTTGGGTATGAGTCAAAAGATTGAGTCAGATGCTACTGCCATCAAGCAGCTTGAGAAATAGTTAAGTTAGTTGTCCACCGCATTGAATCACCATTACCAAGGTACACTTTTGAGCAACACGATCCAAAATCAGAAAAATGATGGTCTTTTCTTGTCCATTACTAATAGGAACGGAAAGATGACCACCGATCCACCTTCGCTAGTTGTTGAGAATGAGGTTGAGCCAATGATTATTGATGTAACACCCCATATCCTACGTGTACTAGTTCTACTTATATGCCACTTGATATTGTACGGGTAATGGACTTAGTTTCCTATATGACTAACGACAGTAAGATGAGTTGGAAGGAGCTGCCCGTACATTTTAATGTGACACAACTAAGTTAACGTTGATTCAACTATTTAAACTTGGGATCGTGAGTAGGTATTTGAATATAAAGTTTAAAGTGACCAAGTGTAGACAAGCTGTAAGTTAAATTAAAAGGATTAAGAACTGTTAACTATTGCGATGCTTGCT
This sequence comes from Capsicum rhomboideum, assembly GCA_031232105.1. Lineage (NCBI taxonomy): Eukaryota > Viridiplantae > Streptophyta > Magnoliopsida > Solanales > Solanaceae > Capsicum > Capsicum rhomboideum. Next base: position 95,646,720 of record CP124716.1, on the reverse strand, counting down.
TGACTTAATTAAGCTAGTAGGTGAATCACCTACTTGAGATATATGGACCAAGTTAATGGACCCAAGGTTATGGATCAGATTTGGGCCAAGTTAAATGTGCCAAAGAGGTATATTACCTACTTAAGGTATTGGATTAGATTAAGGCCTATATTAATGGACTCTTTTAAGGCCCAAACTAAGTAAAATAAAAAGAGAGGAGAATGGGCAGCCCAACACCTAAAATCTTCCCAAAAGCCCAATGAGTTGAAGGGCCATTTAATACATTGATAAAGCAAGTAGGTGTATCACCTACTTTGACCTTTTGAGCAGCTTGAACCCTTAAGTAGGTGAATCGCCTACTTGGACCAATTTGTGGCTGAAAAATGGAGTTAAAATAGGAGGTTCTAGAGGGATCAATATAAGACCAATATAGCTGGTCTTTTTACTCATTTTTAACAGAAATTCCAGCCTTTAACTTCAGCTTTCTCACTTTTTTCTCAAGTCTTAAAACAGCAGCCCTTATATTCCTCCTAGGGTTCTTGAAGAAACCCTCACCTTTGCTAGCTAAGGTAAGTGAAAATACTTATGGATTTAGCTTGATTCTTCTATTGGAAACTAGGAAATCATGTTAGTTATGCTTAAAAGTATGGGACTTCCTTTCATCCATGTTAGCTACCCCATGTCCCTTGGTTATTAAGAGGTCTTATTCTCTTGTTGGTTAACTTTGAAGGATAATTCAAGCTCTTAAAAGAAGTTCAAATTTAGTGGATAAATTTTAGAAATTAAGGTAAAGCTACAGTCCATTTTTGCCCTTTTCTATATACATGTCTTGGTGGAGAAATGTGTATATATTGTTTTTAAGAATGCAAGGGATACTGAGTTTAATATTGGGTTGCTATAATAAAGGATTTTGGGACTATTTTAGGGGCTGTTTTATGTCTATAGTTGGGAACAACTTGGTTGATATGAAAAAGGGATGTGAGTTGTTGGTATTGATATATAAAAAGAGGGTGTAATGATACACCACTTAATTAGATGTTGTATAAGCTTGCTGCCTATCATACTTTGTGGACTATTTTATACATGTTGTGAAGCCAAAGGAGTCTCTGGAAATATTAGATGAATTCGTGTGTTGTACAAATATAATTAGAGGAGAAGGGGTTGAAAGAACACCCTTGATTTGGTGAATTACGGGCATGCTTCCCGGCTACTATTGTGAGTGAAGTTGAATGGCCCAAATTTATTAATTAATTATTAATACTAGTTTTACCATATACTTCATTGTAGATAAGTAATCTGAAAGGAAGGATGTTAATTTGGGGAAATACCAGAGTTATACAACAAGGTAGGTAAGGCTACTCTATTCCGTATTCTTTGGCATGAAATCCAATACTTGTGTTACAAAGTGAGCTTCAAAAGTTCTCCCATGGAAAGCTAACAAACTTGCTCTAGCTCTCTAATGTGTTAAAATACCTCAATATATGCTTATTACCTAGTCTGTATGTCTACATTCAATAGCAATCTTCATAAGTTCTCCTTTTAGTCAAATAAGATCAATGTGTTATTTCAGCTCCTAGGCATTTCATTTGTGTACAAAATTCTCCCTACCTCATTGTTACTGCATCAAGTGTTTATTCATGTCTTTTACTAGTGGACTACTGTCCCAAAGCTCAATAATGTCATGACCACCAAAGTAACAATCTCAAAGGTAATAAACTAAGAAACGCAAATTTGTTTATGTATGGGTGGCAGCTCAGGGACATAGGCCTAGCATAGGCTGACCCCAATTCATTTATATATGGGTGGCAGATCAGGTTCGTAAGCCTAGCATAGGCTGATCCCAATTCATTTATATATGGGTGCCAACTCAGAGGTGTAAGCCTAGTATAGGTCGATCCCAACTTATGTATTTACCACTGATCAGTTTGTTATTTGTATCACATGGCTTACAAAGATTATAAAGTAATAATGGTAAAGTAAAGAAAAGAATGTAATATACATGATTCCACAGATATAGGTAAAGGTGGTCTATTATGGTTTACACTTGTTCTGATTTCATTTGAGCTCTCACTTTACATATTAGTTACTCTTTGCCTTACATATTCAATACATTCTTTCGTACTGATGTCCCTCATGGGGAACCTATATTTCATGTTGCAGGCATAGGTACATCAACTAGTAGACCCATCCAGTAGGAGCACGGGACATCCAACGGCTATTGGTGAGCTCTAGGCTAATTCGGGGTTTTTCGAGTCTGTTATATATGTTTTGGTATTGTATAGTAGCTAAGTGTAAGGCAGGGACTTGTCCCAACCTTAACGAAGTTTATATCTCTTTTAGAGGCTTTGTAGACGGTAAAGTGAAGTATGGTTATGCCTTGTCTTCCAGTCATTGTGGCCCCAATGAACAAGTCATGTATATATATTTTTGGGCTTGACTATGTGGTCTATTTTCATTAAATCTTAATATCCATATTTGGCAACATCTTTAAATGTTCATGGAAAAGCATGGTAAGTATAAGGTTATGGGTTGGTTCTCTCGGGCCTTTACAGCTACGGGTGCCTGTCCACTCCAATAGGATTTGAGGCGTGCCAATCGATGATGAGAAAGTGGCCAAATCTGAAAATTTAGCTGTTGATAATAGCACAGTTGAAAAGCCTCTAGTTGTTGAAAAAGAGGCCAAGGCAAGAAAAAGGAAGGAAAAAGAGGTCCCATAAGTATTGATTCTCATTCCACGACCTCCTCTTCTTTTTTCTCAAATATTAAAGAAAAAGGCCGAAGAGGTAAGTATCAAAAAATTATTTCTATGTTGAAAGAGTTGTCGGTTAACGTCCCTCTAGTTGAGGCTCTTGAGCAGATGCTAGGTTACGTAATGTTTATGAAGAGGTTAGTGATGAAAAAGAGAACTGTGAGTTTTGAGCCCGCTAATAATGTGCACCATTGTAGTACCATAGCTTCCCACTATCTGGTTGAGAAAAATAATGATCTCGAACTTTCAGATTCCATGTAAATTGGTTCTTTCGACTTGGTAAAATCTTTGTGTTATTTGGGTGCTAGAATTAACCTAATGACCCTATCAGTACATACTCAGTTGGGGTTAGGTTCTTCCAAACCGACATTGATAAGACTTTTCATGGCAAATCGTATTGTGAAAAAAATTGTGGGTTTTTAAGTGATGTATTGGTGAAGGTTGCATCCTTCATTTTTCCCACTAATTTTGTCATTCTTGACTCTGAGGTTGATTTTGAGGTTTCCATTATTCTGGCGAGACCATTCCTTGCGACTGGACGTGCGTTGGTTGATATGTAGTCTTGGCAGAGATGAAGTTTAGATTGAATGATGAACATGTGACTTCAATGTATGCCAGTCCATGAAGCAACCGAAGGATATCCATGTGGTTTCTGCGATAGATACAGTCAATGAGGATGTGTTGGATTCCCCTATTGAGGAAGGGCTTGGAGTCGAAGCTCTTACAACAGTCATTATGAATCTTAAGGGTGACGACATTGATGGCTATGACGAGATGGTGAGCGCACATGAGTGTAGGGGTTTATACAATTTTGCTCCAAAGGATCTGGATCTTGACTTGAAGAATAGAGTGACCCCGCTAGATAAGCCTTCTATTGAGAAGCCTCAAATCTTGGAGCTCAAGGCTCTTCCATCCCATATTTGTTATGCATTTTTGGGAGTTAACAATACCTTTCCAGTTATTATAGTTGCTGATTTGGTAGATTGGCAAGTTGAGGAGTTAGTGTCTGTGTTACAAAAATTCAAGAGGGTCATTGGATGGTCCATTGCTGATATCATTGGAATTTTGCCTTGAATATGCACACACAAAATCCAACTTAAGCTGGATTGTGTGCCTAGTATTGAGCATCAACAAAGACTGAATCCACCTATGCAAGTAATGGTGAAGAAGGAAATTATTAACCACTTGAAGGAAATTATCAAGTAGTTAAATGTGGGGGTGGTTTACCCTATTGATGATAGAAAATGGGTGAGCCTGGTCAAGTATATGCCTATAAAGGAAGGAATCACTGTGGTTCAAAATGGGAAGAACGAGCTTATTATTGTAAGGCCAGTCACTAGGTGGCGCATATTCATGGACTATAGGAAGTTAAATGTATGGACTGAAAAGGATCATATTCTGATGCCTTTTATGGAACAAATGTTAGACAATCTTACTAGCAGGTATTGTTTTCTTGACGAATATTTGGGTTACAATCAGATTACTATTTCTCCCAAAGACCAAGAGAAGACAACTTTCACTTTTCCATATGGGACTTCTACATTCAAGATAATGCCTTATAGTCTATGTAATGCACCAGCAACTTTTCAGCACTGCATGATGTCACGATCCAAACCCATCGTGAGTGGCACCTACACTACTCACCCGGTGGGAGAACCAACTACCCCAAAAATAACCATCTTAGAGTCAAAACTTAAAAGATATAATTATAACTAACCCATCAATAAAGACATTCAAATCTAAACCAAAAACATAAGCGCAACTAAGGCGGAACATTGTACTTAAATAGAACTATCCCTAGGACCCGAAAGTCATCTGTACCAGAACATCTAAGATTGTTAAGAAGGGGATGCAATCCCAAAACTAAAAGACAGTGCAACAAGTCCAAAATAAAGAACTATGTCATAAAGGAAAGATCTCATGGTAGCCCGGATATGCCGCTCACCCTGAAATCTGAATTCAACCGCTGGAATCACAAGTCAGGTTTTGCAGGAGCTGCTGGAATATGTGCTGCACTCATAAAAGTAAGAGTAGGTGTAGTATCAGTACACAAGAAAACAAAAGTGTACTATAGAGCCATTTGGCCAACCCAAGATGAGAATATGAACACTAAACTAAAGGATATTACAACAAGTTAATCCATGCTCAATACTAACATACACTTAGCACATCAACACTAAGAATCAGTTTAGGATTTAAACCAACAAGTCAACAAAATATCACCAAGTCACGTTCAGTCAAGCAAAATCAAGACATGTCAGGTCAATTAAACAGTTATCAACCATACAAATATATATATTCCATGGTTCACTTATGAAACCGTCAAACTCACCTGAACCTCATACATACAAGCTAAGGGTAATGCATCCACCCTCTAGTCATGACCTGCAAGGGACAGTTTTTGTACATGTACTAAAACCCCAGACACAAGTTTCTGCCAACCTTGTTTTGCCAATAACCCATAAGAACGTCCCAAATACCAAAACATTCCACATTTAATAATATTAAGGTAGGTCAAAGCCATACAACAATGTAAAATCATTTGCATTGACCACAAAAAACAACATTCACTAACAAGGCACACTACAAAATAGTTAACATGAACATATAGTACAGATTGGATTAATCTAAAATACCATCACCTACCTCGAACCAAGCTTGCATAACTCCTCTAAGCCGGAGCTTTGACCTTTCATAAAATTTCTGCTTGCTCTTGTTCTAGAACACGCATAAAAACACATAATGAATGAAATAACCTACCACGTTGGGAATTATACTCACACCCAACTCCTAAGATCAAGTTCATGATCTTTCCCTTCCCTTTTCCTACCGTAATTCACCTAAAACTATCTATTCCATGGATAAATTAGTGAATAAATGGAATACAAGGGTAAATTACCTATTACAAATCAAAACGCATTAACAGGTTACTTTATTTTCTCCCTTGCACCAGAAAACAACCAAAAACAGCCCTAAAACCCTCCCTAAACTCCATAAATTAGCAATTCTAAGACTTATTAGTTAGCCGGGATGAAATTCTTACCTTAACAAAGCCAAATGATGAAAATCTGGTGGAAATCTCCCCTTCTTTGACCCAAAATAAGTTATAGAAAAATAAACTTTTTTGGGGAAAAATTAAATAAAATCTACAACTTTCACATAGTGCTCATTGATCGGGTTGATTGCTGCTATAGCGGGAAATTCACCACTATAGCAACACATTTCTATAGCAGTGTTGATGGGAAAAAATGTCCATTTTCACCCAAAAATCCCAATTTTTGAAACATACCTTAATCTCGGGATATTCCAAATAATGCCCTTTACGCTAAGACCAGTTCTAGGAGTTTTACTCACCCAAATTTTAGTGTCACTTCCTGTGAGTTCCTTATCATCTTAGCTAACTAGAATCAATTCAAACACCACCAAACCTGCCTAAATCATTCCTATATTTCCCTAGACCACACCTCACTCCAATTTTATCCAAAACTAGCCTAGCCTAAAGTTTTTAACTTCAAAATCAAGAAGAATTTAACATGTGGCTTTCGAATGAAGGTTTATACATAATGATGAAAATGGTCGTTACAACAGATACCAATTTACCCATCATTCATCCCCAAATGATCAAATGCAAAAATAGGCTAAAATAAGGAGAGAAGAGAGCACATGTATCCTCAAACACACCACCCCTATCTAAAATTCCAAACTGCATACTATGAGATGCCAGAGTTTCAAACTCTCTATCTAAAGGTCGTCTAAACACCCTCAAGAATGACAAGCTACCCATACTTGCAACTTTTTGGCTCAACGCGTCTGCCACCATATTAGCCTTACCCGAATGATACTGAATAGTCACATCATAATACTTCAATAATTCCATCCACCTTTGCTACCTTAGATTTAAATCCCTTTGAGTAAACACATGTTGCAAGCTACGGTGGTCTGTGAAAACCTCACATTTGACATCATAAAGATAGTGTCTCCAAATCATTAATGTAAACACTACCGCTGCCAACTATAAGTCATGGGTAGGGTAGTTCCTTTCGTGAGGCTTCAACTACCTCGAAGCATAAGCAATGACATTTTTATCCTACATCAACACAACACTTAATCCCAAAAATGATGCATCATAAAACACTATAAAGTCCTTACCTTCAACTGGTAATGAAAGGATAGGCGTTGTAGTCAAGAGTGTGTTGAACTTTTGGAAGCTCTCTTCACATTGATCTGACCAAACAAATGGAACTTTCTTGTACGTCAACCTTGTCAAGTGTGTTGTAATAGATGAAAATTTCTTGAAAAAACTACTATAACAACTAGCAAGACCCACAAAGCTCCTTACCTTAGTCACTGAACTAGGCTGAATCCAATTTTTAACTGCCTCAATCTTCTAGGGTTCCACCATTACCCCTTTTTCAGAAACCATATTCCCCAATAAGGCAACCAAAGACAATAAGAATTCACACTTTGAAAACTTAGCAAATAGTAGCTTCTCCTTTATAAATCTCTAAAACTATACGAAGACGACTTGCATGCTCCTTCTTACTCTTGGAGTAGACTAGAATATCATCAATCCACACAATAACAAAAGAATCCAAGAAATACTTAAAGATACCATTCATCAAGTTCATAAAAGCTGCAGGTACATTACAACCCAAAACAAATCACCAGAAACTCATAATGACCATATCAAGTTCTAAAAGCTATCTTTGATATGTCATCCGATCTTATTTTCAACTGATGATAACCCGACTGTAAGTAAATTTTAAAAAACATTATAGCACCCTGTTACTTGTCAAACAAATAATCTATGTGAAGCAAAGGATATTTATTTCTTATAGTAACCTTATTTAGCTGTCTATAATCAACGCACATCCTTATGCTACAATCTTTCTTCTTAACAAAAAATATTGGAGCACCCCAAGGTGAAACACTAGGACAAATAAATCCCTTGTCAAGTAGTTCCTGTAATTGAGATTTTAAGTTTCCTCAACTCTGCTGGATCAATTCGATAGGAAGGAATTGATATAGGGAGAGTGCCCGGCTCAAATTCAGTACAAAATTTAATATCTCTATCTAGAGGAATACATGGTAAGTCTAAAGGAAACACATCCTGAAATTCAAAACCAATTAAAATTGACTATAGAAGGGAACCCCGCACTTGCATCCTGGAGATAAGCTAAAAATGCTGAACACTCCTTCCCCACTGACCTTCTAGACTGTACAAATAATATAACTTTCAATAGTTTGGCCTTATACACTCCCTCCCACTCTACCTTATCCATTCCAGGCATAGATAGGGTCACTGTCTTAGCATAACAGTTTAAAACAGCATGATATGGAGATAACCAAGTCATACCCAGAATTACATCAAAGTCCAACATATCTAGAATAATTAAGTCTACCCAAGTCTGAAAACCCACTAATAACACATAATAAGAATGGTAAACATGGGTTACTACCACAGGCTCACCAACTAGAGTAGACATACAAACAGGATAATCAAGTACTTCACAAACCAAATTTAGACCCACCGTAAACTGAACAGACACAAAAGAATAAGTAGACCCCGGATCAAATAAAATAGAAGCCATCCAGCCATATATAAAAATGGTACCTGTGATCACTATATCAGAAGACTCGACATCGAACTTTCCCAAAAATCCATAATAGTGAGCACGATCATCAATCTGAGCTAACTCCTTACCTAGCTGTACTTCTCTCCCTGTATCACCATTTCCCCGACCACCTACCTGATTTCCCCATCCACCTTATGGACGACCCCTGCTATTACCTCCTCCTCCTCTACATATTGGAAATATAGCCTAAGTCTACTGCTGTGCCTGGGCATTCGTCTATCTCACAGGACACTCCCTCTTAAAGTGACCAATAGCACCATAATAATAACATCTTTTCTTGAGGAAAGGCTGACTGGTAGAAGAGTAAGAAGCCCCTTTGCCCCTAACAACCTGTTCCTGAGAAGAAATCTTAGTTGGAACCATAGTAGAAGTTGGCAAGGCTGACTGAATTGGGTGAGCTGAATAGGCCTGCTGATCGTGGCCCTAAGAGTAAGATCTACAAAAATTACCAACATTGCGGGACTTCTTGAGTAACATATTAGCCTGACCTTGTAGAACCCCCTCTAACTTCTTCACATAATCTGACACTTTATTGAACTCTATCCCTACAGAAGTCATATACACAGACAAAACCTGAAGATCATAATTCAAACCCTTGACATAACATCAAATCCTCTCCTTTTCAGTAGCCAACAACTGAGTAGCATAGTGATACAAGGCATGGAGCTTAGCCTCATAAGCCGCAACTGACATATCACCCTATTCCAATGCCAAAAATTAATTGTTCTTGCAATCCCAAAGAGTACGAGGCACATACTTCTCTAAGAACAAAGCATAAAACTGATCCTAAGTCAATGGAGGTAGAACCGGTGATCGACATTCAACATATGCTCTCCACCAATTCTTAATATACTTCTCCAATAGAAATTTCACAAACTAAACTCCATGTTGTTGATTAATACTCATCTTATGCAACCCCTCATAATAGTCAATGATGAATTCAAAAGCATCCTCGAACTCAGTACCCTGGAAAGTAGGTGGTTTCATCTTAAGAAACTTAGTCAGCAAATCATGCTCAACACATGTCATTCAGTCGAAAATCAATAATTAAGAGTGATTTGTATGCTTTGAATGTAAATAAAAATAATTGGAGACAAGTCATGGATTAGTTGTGTTGTAATTAAGATTTGAGAAAAGATTTAGGGTTGGGGTGTTTTGACAATCCAGTTGTGCTATCCAATCACTCGTCTAATTTTCTTTCCTGAGTTACTAGTTGTAGGTTAATTGTAGCTATATTGAGCATTTTTCCAATAGCTCTAAGCCTACTCGACTATCCCTAATGCCTATATTTCTATGGTCATCGGTTAATAGTGAAGTGCATAAAGATATCATATGTATCAACTATGATAGGTCATAGGGTATATTTCTTTCCTTAGTGACGAATCAATTCCATTTCCTTATAAGGTTCACAAACTAGCTCTATTTCCTCTTTTTACACTTGTCTTTCCCTTTTTCAAGTCTAACAAACAAGCCCTAGATAATATTCTCAGTGTGATCAATCAAACCAAAAATTGAAAGCAAGAAGAAATAAATAACTAAATATATGGAAATAAAAATAGATACTATGATATTCAAGCCACAACATTCATGTTCAACCACAACCCGAGAAATTAAGAGGTTTAGATACTCATGAATCTTTTTGGAAGAAGAGATTTCATGAGTTTACAAGGCAAAAATCGAAAATAAAATAAGAAAAATAAATTAAACCTTGTTCTTGAGCTTTGCCCTAGCTTTTGGCTTCCTTAAATCAGTTGTTAATGTTTAATAACATGGGAGGGGGTTTTATATAAAGTTTAGGAACCTTTACAATGCCAAAAACCATTTCCAATAGGGTTAGAAGAAGTCCCAACTTGATCCACAACCCAAAAATGGAGCTGTGGTGCGAAGAATAAGTAAAAAATCAGAATGTTGCTAAAAGTTGTGCCACTCCTTGATTTTGGGGGTGTGGACCAAAGAACAAATTCCAGAGAACATTTAAAACTCATGTACTACTTCAACGCAGTGGTACAAGCCACAACAATTTTGGATTTTTTGCACTAGTTTTACAATGCATTGTGACGTAGATTCTTCCGTGGTTCCTTTCGGTTCCTTGGTTCTCTTTTTCTTCTTTTTTAAGCTCCAAATACCTCATTACACTCTTATATAAGAAAATCATGAAACACAAGTGTAAATAACATCATCTAAGCTCAATACAACATCAAAAATAGAACAAATATGAGACGAAAGACGATAAAATAATGTGGTTTTTAGACTCACATCAGGATGCAACCCCAAAACTAAAAGAAAGTGCATATTGTCAAAAATAAAGGACTATATCATTAATGAAAGATCTCATGGTGTCCTGGATATGCCGCTTACCCTAAAATCTGAAGTCAACCATTGGAATCATAAGTGAGGTCTCGTATGAGACACTGGCATATGCGTTGCACTCACAAAAGTTAGAGCAGGCGGGGCTTTACCCTTTTGTGAAATTTCCAATTGTTCTTTGTCTATAACATGAATATAAACACATAATTAATGAAATGACCTACCATTTTTGAAATTATACTCACACCCAACTCCTAAGGTCAAGTTCATGATCATTCCCTTCCAGTTCTAGGGCTTTTCTACTGATGTACCATAGATTTATGACACTTAAGACACCTAAAACAAGGAATAGTTGCAAGTTTAAGGGTAATTTTTGTGGATTTAAGGTGTTTGTTCAGTGTTTGATGGCCTAAAGGACTCAGAGAAGAATATGGTGAAAACTGGACAGAAAGAGGCATCCGACGAGCCATGTCATAATCGTGGCTAAGCTATTGTAGGATTGAATAAGAGATGCTATACTCAGGAGTATATTAGACAACTGGATTACATGATCATAGGATCATATCACGATCGTACCTTGAGATCGAGACATGTAGGAGAAGTGAACCTGCAGAAGTATAGTATAGTAGGATCAGACGATGTATCCCATAATCGTGAGTTGATTGCACGATCGTACAATGTGATCATGGGAAAAAGATCCAGATTTGAAGAGTTGCAGGACTTTTAGCACAAGGATCAGACGATAGAAAGCCACGATCGCAGGTTCAACAAGCTATCGTATTTTCTTCTCGTCCGAGGCAGCCGACACCAGTTTTCTATTTTGTTTAGGATAGGATTTGTTAAATCTATAAATACTCTCTTAGGGTTATTTTTACAAATAAGATATTATTATTCTATAAGGCACTTTCTTAGGATCATACGAATATTGGTTTTTACGGTTTTAATTAAAGTTGAGATTTCGGAGTTTATTCATTCTTATATACTTCAATTAAAATTTTTATTCATGAATAAATATTTTTTCAAACAATCATGAGTAACTAAAACCCATAACTAGGGTTTTGGGAACCATAGCAGATTAACGAAGTAGAGTTTGAATTACAACGTTTTTCTTGAAAGGTATTAGGGCAAGTATTATTGTTTCTTCTAAATTGATTGCTTTCTGATGAGTGTACACATTGGGAATCATCCTGTATCTACCCTATAATATATAAAGGGTAGTAGGATAGGACTAGAGATTTACCAACAAGACTTGGAGTTATCTTTGTTTAATCAACTTTGAGCCATAGTACGAGAAATGGTGTATTGGGATCATTGATAGGGGGCATCATAGCAACACTCATGACACATTAACCTTTGTGCTTGAGGATAGTCGTCTATAAGGGGAATAACATAGTCAGTTAGACAGTACTTAGCCTATCTATTCTATTTGCCCGTACTTTTGAAGTTAAGAAGTTAATGGGGAACACAATCCTAGTGCCTTTCTCATCTTGATTTCAACCTCAACAAAAGATTACTAGTCTACTTTATAAAACCCCAACCTCAGTTGTGTCCTACATTTGAACAAATACTACTTTATACTTTCATAGATGTGTAATTTAGGAAATTTCAAATTTTGGCACCGTTGTCGGCGAATACAATTACGGAGTTGATTGATTTTGCTTGTTGGAGTTGATTTATTGAGGTTACTTCAGTTACATTTTTGATTTGCTGAGGGCACACATCAGTGTATGCCCAACATTAGGAGTCAAGGTATCCCCCTGGTTCAACTTAACCAAGAAATTGAAAGAACTCTAAGGAATAATCAAAGAATGGTGAATAACAATGGAGTTCAAGATCCCGCAGCTGTGGGTGACATTTATAATTAACCACCACTTAATCTGGCTGGTCAGGAGACTACGGAACAAATAACTTCTAGGTTGATGGCTGATGACAAAGTGAGACAAGCAGACAGAGACCATCGAGTAATGCAAGAGGCAGCGCATCATCATGCTACACTTGAGGAAATATAGAGAAGGCCTAAAGTGCCACAACCCCTGATCTATGAAGAGCTATAAGAAGATTTATCCTATTTGGAGCCGATGTAAAGTGGATCCATTATCCCACTTGAACTTCCTGAAGGAACTAAGTTTAAAATTACAAGTGCTATGATTCACCTCTTGAACTTAAAAGGGGTATTTACTGGCCTCCCTACTGATGAAGCGAACATGCATGTGATGAATTTCATGGGAATCTTCCCTTTGTATAGCCTACCTGGAGTGTATCAATAGATAATTCAGTTGAGGCTATTTCGGTTCTCTATTAAGAGGTAAGCGACTTTATGGTTGGCTGAATTATCATGAGGTTCTATTACCAATTTGCAAGAGTTCAGAAATCAATTTTTGGAATGATTCTTTCTGCCTTCTAGGATGTTACGATTTGAAGATGAGATCTATATCTTCAGACAGCTTTATTCAGAGGCACTTTACGAAACATGGCTGAGGTTCAAAAAGAAGTTGTAGAATGTTCCAAACCATAGGATGAGTGGTAAGAATATACTTGAGATCTTCCACAGAGCTTTGAATTCAAATACTAAGGTTGTAGTAGACACCATCACTAGAGGTGCATTTATGAGTTTACATTGGGAGCACACATTGAAGATTATAGATTAGATCAGTAAAACCAATCGAGGTTGGCATACTCAGGAAGTAGACAGACCCACGGGTGCATATGTTGTTGGAGCTTCAGCCGAACAAAAGTCTTTGGATGAATCTATATCTCAAGTAGTAGAACAACTAAGAATAAAAATTAGCTTGCTAGCCAAACAGATTACAGTTGGAGGTGTGGAAATAGTCAATGCGGTAAGTACAAATGGAAAAACACCTAGGTATGAAAAAACTTATTTTGAAGAGGAGTCTAAATACTTGGATGGAGATGTGGTGGGTTTCTGATCCAAAGGACAAGGGTCTAATCAAGACAAATGGAAGTCGAGGCAAGGGAATCAAGGCCAAAACTATTACGAAGACAACTATAATAAGTTCGGGTATAGAGATAGAGACAGAGATCATGAGGGTGATTGGAGGCAAAAGGATGATTACATGGAAAAGAGTGGTTTGTATGTTCCACCTGGGAACCGTGATGCTAAATCCAAAAATTCAAGAACGGAAGCCATGTTTGTACAACTTGTTATGGGGTCATAAAGTCAAGAAAATTGCCTTAAGGAGATTAGGGCAGACATTTCAGGGATAAGGCAAAAGATGGAATCTCATGCAACCGCCATCAAACAACTGGAGCAATAATTTGGACAGATGTCTACTACATTGAATCAACATCAACCAGGAACTCTTCCAAGTAACACAGTCTAAAATCCTAAAAACGACGATCATTGCTTAGCTATAACTACTCGAAGTGGTAAGACTACTGTTGATCCACCAATGCCTATAGTCCTTGATGATTAGCCCATAATACTTGATGATGAGAATAAGAATGAAACTAAAAACTCAGTGGTTGAGGACAAGGCAACTTAAGAGCCTCGAGTTGCTGAAAAGGAGGTTAAGTCTGATTTTAAAAAAGGTGAAAAAGGCCTCACAAGTAGTAAAGCCCATTCCACGACCTCCTCTTCCCTTTCCATAAAGGTTGAAGAAGAAAGTTGAAGAGGGAAAATATGACAAATTTATTTTAATAGTGAAGACATTATCGGTTAATATCCCTCTTGTTGAGGCTTTGGACCAAATGCCAGGTTACACGAAATTTATGAAAGATTTGGTGATCAAGAAGAGGACTGTCAGTTTTGAGCCTGCTGATAACTTGCATCATTGTAGTTCAATGGCTTCCCGTTCCCTTGTTGAGAAAAAGAAAGACCCGAGAGCATTCACAATTCTCTTGTACTATCGGGTCATTCAATTTTTCAAAGGCTTTGTTTGACTTGGGTGCTAGCATTAACTTGATACTACTAGCAGTTTTCAAACAGTTGGGATTAGGGTCGATTAAGCTAACTTTTATGAGACTTGTCATGGCGGATCAAATTGTGAAGAAGCAGTGGAAATTTTATATGATAAGTTGGTAAAGGTGGTATCCTTTATTTTTTTTGTTGATTTTGTAATTCTAGACTATGAGGTGGATTTTGAGGTTCCCATCATTTTGGAAAGATCATTCCTTGCAACTGGTCGTGCTTTAGTTGATTTGGAATATGTGTAGATGAAGTTTTAATTGAATGATGAGCATGTTACTTTTAATGTCTACAAATCTATGAAACAGTAGAAGAAGATGCATGTTGTGTCGGTCATTGATACTATGGATGAGGAGGCACTTATGGTTCCATTTGAAGAGCGACTAGTAGTTGAGACACTTGTGGCAGTTATCATGAATTTTGAGAATGATGGTATTGATGAATATGATGAGACGGTAAAAGTAGTTATTGGTAGGGTTTCCTACAGTTATGCGGCAAAGAAGCTTGATCTTGATCTGAAAAACTGAGTGACCCCATCAGCTCATCCTTCTATTGAGGAGCCGTCTATTTTGGAGCTTAAGGCTCTTCCTTCCTATCTCTGTTATGCATTCTTAGGGGTCAATAACACTTTGCCGGTTATAATTGTAGCAGACTTGTTAGATTGGAAAGTTGAGGCCTTAGTTTCTGTGTTACAATGGTTTAAGCAGGCCATTGGTAGGTCCATTACTGATAACATCGGGATTCCACCTAGAATTTACATGCATAAAATCCATCTCGAGTCGGATTATATACCTAGCATTGAGCATCAACATCGTCTCAACCCACCTATGCAGGAGGTTATGAAAAAAGAAATCATCAAGTGGTTGGATTTGGTGTAGTTTACTCTAATAAGGATAGCAAGTGGGTGAGTCCTATTCAGTGTGTACCGAAGAAGGGTGGAATCACTATGGTTTAGAATGAGAAGAATGAGTTAATTCCTATGATACCGGTGAACGAATGTAGAGTTTGTATGGATTACTGAAAGTTAAATTCTTAGACTGAGAAGGATCATTTTCCTATGTCCTTTATGGACCAGATGTTAAACCGTCTTACTGGGAGAGGATGGTATTGTTTTCTTGATGGTTACTCGGGGTACAATCAAATCTCCATTACACCCAAAGATCAACAGAAAACCACTTTCACTTTTCCATATGGGACATTCACGTTCAAAAGGATGCCATTTGGTCTATGCAATGCATTAGCCACTTTTCAGCATTACATGATGCCTATATTTTTTGACATGGTGGAAGACACTATTAAGGTATTTATGGATTATTTATCTGTGGTTGGTGACTCATTTAAGAACTGCTTGGCACACCTCGTTGATATTTTGCAAAGGAGATGGGAAAAGTGTCATTTTATAGTAAAAGACAACATAGTACTGGGACACCGAATTTTGAAGAATGGGATTGAAGTCGCTAAAGCAAAGATTGAGGTAATTGAAAAGGTACCTCCACTTATTTCTGTGAAAGGTATTCATAGTTTTTAGGCCATACGGGATTCTATAGAAGGTTCATCAAGGATTTTTCTAAGATTGCAAATCCATTGTGCATGCTCTTAGAGAAAGACGTGAAGTTTGTGTTTGATGATGCATGCCTAAAGGCATTCAAGTGTCTAAAAGAGAAGTTAATTTCAGCTCCCATCATTGTGTCACCAGATTGGACCTCACTGTTTGAGGTCATGTGTGATGCTAGTGGGGTGGCCTTAGGTGCAGTCCTTGGCCAAAGGCGAGAGAAGCTTTTTCATCCTATTTACTACGCTAGCAAAGCACTTAATCCAGCCCAGAAGAATTATACGATAACTGAGCAAGAACTTTTTATGGTAGTCTTTGCGTTTGAGAAATTTTGGTCTTACTTTATTAGCACAAAGGTGATTGTGCATACTAATCATATAGATCTGAGATATCTTATGGCAAAGAAGAACGCCAAACTAAGGTTGATTAGATGGGTGCTTTTATTACAAGATTTTGATTTTGAGGTAAAAGGACTGAAAAGGGATAGAGAATCAGGTTGCCGACTATTTATCATGCCTTGAAGAGGAGGCCATGCTAAAACTAAGGGATGACCTTGATATTGATGATACTTTTCCAGACGAGCAGGTGTTGGCAGCATCACAAGACTTAATCCCATGGTTTACAGATTTTGCTAACTTTTTGGCAAGTGATCTAGTTCCAGAAGATATGACGTATCAATAGAGAAAGAAGTTCATGCATGAGGTGAGAAAATTCTACTGGGATGAGCCTTATTTGTTTAGGGTGTCTACGGATGGTCTAATTTGAAGGTGTATTCTTGAGGTTGAGATGATGAGTGTATTAGAAGCATGTCATTCGTCTCCTTTTGGGGGTAATCATGGAGGTGCGCGGACTGCACACAAGATATTTAATATTGTTACTATTAAACTAGCATTCATAAGGATGCTCACGATTATGCTAGGCCATGTGACCAATGCCAAAGGCAAGGAAATATCTCAAGACAACATGAATTCCCAATGACTGTTATCTTTGAGGTCAAATTGTTTGATGTCTAGGGTATTGATTTCATGGATCCATTCATGAGTTCTCTTCGTGTGAAGTATATCTTGGTAGCTGTGGACTATGTATAGAAGTGGGTGGAGGTAATTGCGCTTCCCAATAATGAAGGTAAGAGTGTCACTGCTTTCCTAAAAAAACATATTCTCATATTTTGGAGTACCTCAAATTATCATTAGTGATGGAGGTTCCCATTTTTCCAATCGATTGTTCAAAGCCCTACTTGAGAAATATGGGGTAAAACACAAGGTGGTAACACCTTACCATCCTCAGACAAGCGGGCAAGTTGAGGCCTCAAATCGAGAGATTAAGTCCATCTTGGTGAAGACTGTGAATGCCAATAGGACTGATTGGGCTAAAACAATTAGATGATGCCTTATGGTCATATTGGACTGCATTTAAAACACCAATCAGTGCATCTCCATATCAGCTTGTGTATGGCAAAGCGTGTCACTTGTCGGTTGAACTTGAGCATAAGGCATTGTGGGCATTGAAGTAGTTGAATATAGAATGACAAGAAGAAGCCAAATTAAGACTTGAGCAGATGAATAATATGGACGAATTTCATCTTTGTGCATATGAGAACTCAACCTTGTACAAGGAAAAGATGAAATTGTATCATGATCGCAAGATTGAGAGAAGAGAATTTGCTATGGGTGACTTGGTATTATTGTTTGATTTAAGGCTGAAGAGTTTTCCTGGCCAACTAAGAGCAATATGTAATGGACCATATAGAGTGATCACGGTGTTCTCCAATGGTGCAATTGAATTGGAAAATAAGGATGGAAAGAAATTTGAAGTCAATGCCCAAAGGGTGAAACACTATATGGGCAAAGGAAAGGAGGGGTGAATAATTTATGATGTGGACTTGAATGATGCTTGAGTAATCAAGCCAACCTGAGTTTTTCCATGACGTTAAAACAAACGCTTCATGGGAGGCAACCCATGGGCTTATTTGTGAAGTCTGAGTAACTGACATAGCCACGTCATGCTGCGACGTTAAATCAAGTGTTTCATGGGAGGCAACCCATGTTTTGTTCTTTAAATTTATAGGGTAATATTTGTTTTGGTGCAGGAAACCGTAGAAGAAAAATTGATGCTAAACTGAACTCCATAATGAACCTACGACAGGGTTGTAGATCATAACTTGAACACACGATCGTGGTTTTAGTCATCTGATAGGAGTTCTGCAAGGTGACAAGTTAAGGAGTCATCCCACAATTGGGTATCACGATTGGGCCTTAATCATCTGACGATACTCTTGCAAACTTTCAAAATAGGGCATCGAACATATGATCTTGAGTCACGATCGTGAGTACAACCCATGATTGTACTTAAGGATCGTATGTTCTCAGGTAAGTTTTCTGATTTTATCAATCCACTATAGGATTGTTTGATCGTAGAATCAAACCACGATCATACAATCCCTCTGTCTGAAAGGCCCGACAGTTTAAAAGTAGCGACCCGACCCGACCCAAATATAAGGTTAAAAGTATAAATACATGTTGAAACTGTCCCTTGGCCTCTTGTTACCATTTCAAAGAATTTTCTTGAGCAAATATAGCCAACCCTAAGTATTTTAAAGGCTAAAAAGGACAATTACCTTCAATTTCAAGTTGGATCTCATCGTTTCCTCCATTTCTTCAATTTTCAACACTCTCATCTCACACTGTAAGTGCACATCACTCTTTAAACAATTTTTTTTGGGTATTTTCTTAAGTATTATAGATGGGTTGTCTTTATTTAAGTGGGGAGATGAAAATAGGTATTTTTGGTTTCAACAACATAAGGGAAATCTGAGTACCCGATTATGTTTACGCACTTTAAAATTCTAGTCAAAAGTGCGTTAAAAAAAGGGTCAAATTATGGGTCCAAAATGTTAAGTGGTCAAATCTGGTAGTGTTTGAGGTTCCACGACACAACCCACGATCGTGTGTTTTACTTACGATCTTATGTTGGATAGATGGGAGTTTATCAAATGAACACATCCCATGATCATAATATCAACACACGATCGTGGTATGTGATCCTTTGATGTGATATGATTTTACGGGTTTCAGGGATCAAATCTATGATTAGAAGGCATGATCATACCTTTATTGTATAATCATACTTTGTGATCGCCTGATGACTATACCGCAAATTACATTTTACTGGATCAATCTACGATCAGAAGGCACGATCATACCTTCATTGCACGATCATAGGTTGGATTATCTATTTATGAATATAAACCTGTACATATACTGCACTCTGATCTAATAGGTTTTTCAAATACAGGTACCATGGAACCCAAGTCCAAGGCTGCTTCCGACAAGACTGCTTTCAACAAGGCTCTCCGAGAATGAATTTCAAAGGAGAGGGCCTCACTAAGTACCTCGGAGAGAGGGTCAAGTGCAAACTGGTCAGAGGAGGAGTATGACATTAGCTCCTCCGATGAACAAGTCACCACCAGGGAAACAACAAACCAGACGAAGGCCAAGGAGGTGATAACCTCCAAGTCCATTGTTGAAACCGCCACTTCCATCAATGTTCCCCAGTCTGAAGAGGGAACAGAAGACACCCAACAGGACGAGAGTGAGGATGATGATCATGAGCCCCAATCTGTGGAGGATGACGAGGCTGTAGACTCAGCACCTTCAAACACTGATCCTCTAGTAGAAGCTAGTCAGAGGGGTCTAGGTCCACGACGTAGGCTTGTTCCAATTGCTCGCTAATACTTTGTGGACTGGGTTGCTCTCAAGGATAATGGGAAACACCAAAGGATCATTTAAGAGGAACTGTGCATATTGAATGAGTCTTTATAGAGGATGCCGAAAGTGGTGCAGGTTTTTTTCAAAGGTACCAGTTGGGGTGGATGACAATGCCACTCAGTCATTATAGTAGAGAGCTCATGAGGGATTTCTATGAAAACTATGTCGCGACCCTAAAAAATATGACTCCCTTCGTTAAGGATAATGATATGAAGAAGAAGCCCCGGTTGGATAGGATAATCGTACGGGAAAGGGAAGTTGATATTTCGGTTGAGGTTATTTCTTGGGTATTATTTGAAGCAGATTTTACACCACCTGCAGAGATGCTGGAGTATAATTATAGAATGTTGGAATTAAAGATGTCTAAAAATTTATCCGCCGAGGATAAAACAATGCACTTCACTTGGCTAGCAGGACATATTGCTGAGGCCAGCATAAATGCCTCTTGGGTGACTGGGGCATATATTATAAATAAGAGTATCAAGTTTGCCAACAAGGCATAGTGGTCTATTGTGAGGTACCGGATAGCTCCCACAACAAATGATAACACATTAGGTCTGACTAATACTTTCCCGATAGCCTTATTTGTAGTAGGGTTAGAGTTGAACATTCCATGCATTATTGTGTATGAGATCAGAGACAGAGACTTAGAGAGTAGCTCCACCCTACCGTTCCTATGTTTGGTTACTAAGCTGATGAAAAATGTGAAGGTACCACAAATTCCACTAGTGGATAAATTTCTTTAGCCTACTAAAACTGCGGATCTGGCTGTGATAAAATACATGCACAACCCCATAGCCCCTGTTCGAGGTTTAGAGATTTTGGAGGTAGGAGGGGATGTCCCGAGTGGTGATATATCGACAACTTCAGATACAGGTTCTTCACATTCGTCTGTTCAAGCAGGTTCTCATCTTAGGACATTGGTTCTGACATGGTACGCTTTGATTTCATCCACTCAGTTGGAAGAGATTCTCTGAAACTAAGTCTTACACGATGCCCAAATCTAGAACTTTGAAGTAGGGGTCAAGCCCTATGTTACTGATGAGATTCGGGTGGCTATACGAGTGGTGCAGACATAGATGGACAGTATGGAGAGTCGTCTCATGACCTGAATTGACACAATCCAGCCGCCTGACATGGTTTCTATCCGGCCAAAGTTGACTGAGTTGAAGAAAGTGCTCCAGATTTTAGCTGCATGACTTGATATGACACCTTAACCACCACCACCACCTATGCCTTCCACGGCATTTATTCAGGTGGATATGTCCTCACTGGTCACCCTATTCTACACTCCTCCCATTACACAGATTAAGCTAGATGATGAGGAGAACGACGAAGGTCTTGAGCCTAGGAAGAGGTCGAGTGAGGATTTGTCTAAAATGGGTAAGAAGAGAGAAAGATTTGCCAAGAAGATAATAAGGAAGGAGAGAGTTACTAAGGAGACCTCTGAAGGAGTTATTTCAGAGTGTCAGACTATGGGAGAGGGTTTGAAGATGGTCCCCGTATCTATTCCTTTGAGTGCCCCGACCACCATTGGGGCCAACATTGATTTGAGTTCCCCTGTCATAAGTGGGGCCTACAAGACTGCAAGTTCCTTAGCCACGGCCGAGGCCACTCCTGTTGATATCACTGTGGGGGACCCAGCTGCATCCCCACATGACACAAGTTCCACCTATGCCTAAAGAACTCCAGGTATTCCCTTTACCTTAGTTTTTTATTTTTTATTTGATTTAGTTCAATGGGGACATAATATAATTTCAAAGTTGGGGGTGGGGTTATACCACAACGGAGGTTTTTTGTTGTCGTATTTATTTTTCCTCAGCTGCGCTATCATAGTTATAACCGGAATGTTTAGGTGTTTTTATGTTTGAAACTGTTTTTTTGTGTTTAGTAATTGTAGTGTAACTTAGAGTAAATAAGAGAGAACTTTGGTGAAGTCTGGCTGAATTAAGCATGCTTACTTGAAATTTGTTTTAAATGATACCCCTCAAAAAATATGGTTTTTGTGATGTAGTGTTCGCATAGCCTGTACTGAAACTAATGTTAGGATCTAGATATGGCATTAGGATTGTAAATAGGGAAACCTGACCAACCTTGCATGAACTTATGTAGCAACATAAATAACATCCATGAGCCATGAGTGAGTGAGATGTATAACATAGTCGGTGTGTTTGTGAAATCAAGAACTTTCCCGATTAGTCTTGCTAAAAGTTGTAGGATTAAAGGTTACGAAAGGATCATACGCTGTGTTTGAAGTAGCCCACTTTAGCCTAAATGACCTGCCAAACGATTTGTATCCTTTGAACCCAAATGTTGAGCCTTAGACTATTTCTTTGAACTACCCATGCACCTTCCCATTTTTACAATGAACCTTCTTTGGCGATGGTCCCTCCTTGGACACTATGTATCTCAACTCAGGTAAATCGCCTAAGTTGAGGGTGGCTATTGTGAAGGGGTGCGTAAAAATTGGGTATGAAGTTTAGTAAGTTGAGGGTGGCTATTGTAAAGGGGTGCGTAAAAATTGGGTATGAAGTTTAGTATTGAAGAGAGAGAAAAAGGACGTGGTTGTGGTAATTAAAATAAAAGAAAAAATTATATAAAAAAATAATAGTTGTAAAAGGTGTAAAGTAAAGCTGCACCCGAGGTCCGAAAATGAAAATGAAATGAATGGAGAAAAGGGAGGTAACTAATGAAGAGGAGGAAAAGTGGAACCAAAAACAATGGAGTGCCAAGGAGGATTGAGTTACTTTACCCAAATGTACCACTCCTTTCCCCGAGCCTATATTACATGCCTAGAAAGACCTAGAGTGATCCTAACCTGACATCTGAAAGCTAAAGCGTAGAAAATAAGGGCAAGCCTATAGTATCAAAATGCACGCAACCGGACTTCTTTTTGAGAGTGAGAGATTTGATTTAGTCCCTGTGTAGATTTCATTACATAAACTAAGTGATTAAGGACTTATTTGTTGTTAGGGTATAGGGTTTATAATCTAGTTGTTGCTTATGTAGGTAATGCATTGGTGAATGTTTTAGGTTGCCTAGTTACAATGTACTGCCATATCCTGATCCCACTGTGTTTTAGTACTTATATAGCATATACACTGCATTGGTTGTTTTTGATGAGAACAGAGGGTGTTAGACACATGAATTAGTTTGCATGCATATTTTAAGGAAGTTGACTGCCATACTAACCTTTATTGTACTCTACGTTAAGCATCTTAGATTAATTAGGAATTTTTTGTCTGAGGACATACAAAGGTTCTAAGTTTAAAGAGTTGATGTGTAACAGATTTATGGCACTTAAGACGCTTAAAACAAGGGATAGTTGTAAGTTTAAGGGTACTTTTTGTGGATTTAATGTGTTTGTTGAGTGTTTGCAGGCCTAAAGGACTCAAAGAAGAATAAGGTAAAAACTTGATAGAAAGAGGCATCAGACGATCGTGATTTGGCTTCGTAGGATTGAATCAGAGATGCTATATGTAAGAGTCCATTAGAAGACTGGATTACACGATTGTAGGATTATGTCACGATCTTACCTTGAGATCGTGACATGTTTGAGAAGTGAACCTGCAGAAGTCAAGTGTAGCAGGATCAGACTATGGATCCCACGATAGTGAGTTGATTTAACGATCGTACAATGTGATCATAGGAAGAAGACCCAGATTTGAAGACTTGCAGGACTTTTATGTTCTTATAACCCTAAACAGTCGACACCAGTTTCCTATTTTTTTAGGATAGGATTATTTAAGTCTATAAATACTCTCTTAGGGTTATTTTTACGAATAAGACATTATTATTATTCTATATCACTACTTTGTGGGATTCTAAGGCACTTTCTTGGAATCTTACGAATATTGGTTTTTACGATTTTAATTAAAGTTGAGATTTTGGTGTTTATTCATTATTGTATGCTTCAATTAATGTTTTTATTCATGAACGATTATTTTGTTCATACAATCGTGGGTAACTAAATTCCACAACTAGGGTTGTGGAAACCGTAGAAGATTAACGAAGTAGATTTTGAAGTACAAGGTGTTTCTCAAATAGTATTAGGGAAAGTATTGTTATTTCTTCTGAATTGATTGCTTTCTGATGAGTGCACACATTCGTACTCATCCTATCTCTATCATGGACTATAGAAAGGGTAGTAGGATAGGACTAGTGACTCAACAACAAGACTCGGAGTTATCTTCGTTTAACAGCTTTGAGTCGTAATATGGGAAGGCTGTATTGGGATGATTGATGGAGGCATCATAGCAACACTCATGATGAATTAACCTTTGTTCTTGAGGATATTCATCTACAAAGGGCGTAACATAGTCGGTTTGACGATACTTAGCCTATCGATTCTGCTTGCTGGATACCAGAAAAAAACACCAAGTACGAAGAACCTATGAAGTTATGAAGTTATTGGGGAACACAATCCTAGTGCTTTTCTCATCTTGATTTCAATCTCAGTAAAAGATTACTAGTCTACTTTATAAAACCTTTATTTTAATTATTCCTTTATTTACAAAGTAACTCAAGCAAACAAAGTTCATTGGATTTTGACCTATTTCTCATGGGATCGACCCCAACTTCAGTTGGATTTTATATTTGAACAACGACCGCTTTATACTTTCTTAGAGGTGTAATTTGGGTGACATCACCTATCGTAATTCACCTAAAACTACAAATTCCATGGATAAATTTTTGAATTAACGGAATGCAAGGGTAAATTATCCATTAAAAAACAAAACCCATTAACTGATTACTTAATTTTCTCCCTTGCATCAGAAAACAAATAAAAACAGACCTATAACCCTCCCCAAACTCTGTAAATTACTAATTTTAAGACTTAATCAACAATTAGTAGTTAGCAGAGATAAAATCCTTACCTTAACAAAGCCGAACGATGAAAATCTGGTGGAAATCACCCCAAATAGCCCCTCCTTCCCCCAAAACAACTTTTAGAAAATTAAATTGTTTTGGGGAAAAATTAAATAAAATATGCGACTTTCACCACTATAGCGACATGCATCGCTATAACACCGTGCATGCCACTATAGCAGTATCAATGGGACAAAATGTCTAGTTTTGTGGAATAATCTCAATTTTTGCAACACACCTTAACCCCAGGATATTCCAAACAATACCCTTTTATGCTAAGGCCAGTTTTGGGAGTTCTACACACCCAAATTCAATTTCGTAACTTTCTACGGGTTCCTTATCATCTTATATAACTAGAATCACTTTAAATGCCACCAAACCTACCCAAATAATTCATGTATTTCCCTAGACCAGACCTCACTTCGTTTTTGTCTGAAGTTAGCCTTGCTTAAAATTTATAAATTCAAAATCGAAAAGAATTTTAACATGGGACTTTCAATAGAAGGTTTATATATAATGATGAAAATGGTTGTTACACATGATTTCCATCTTTTCTGAAATGGTCAAAGATACTATTTAGGTGCTTATGGATGACTTCTCGGTTATTGGAGACTTATTTGAAGATTGCTTGGCTTATCTTGCAAGTGCTTTACGAAGATGTAAAGATTGCAATTTGGTGTTGAATTAGGAGAAGTGCAACTTAATGGCTAAATAAGGAATAGCACTTGGTCACATGATTTTGAAAAAAGGGATTGAAGTTGAAAAGTCAAAAATTAAGGTGATTGAAAAGTTTCGTCCGCCAATTTCTGTGAAAGGTATTCAGAGCTTTTTAGGACATGCAAGATTTTATCATAGATTCATCAAATATTTCTCTAAAATTTCACATCCATTGTGTAAGTTGTTGGAGAAGGAGGTGAAGTTCGTGTTTTGATTAAGCATGTCTGAAGGCGTTTGAGTGCTTGAAAGAAAAGTTGATTTTAGCCCTAATTATTGTGTCACCTAATTGGACTATGCCATTTGAGGTTATATTTGATGGTAGTGGCATGTCTCTAGGAGAAGTCCTAGGACAAAGGTGAGAAAAGATCTTATATCCCATCTATTATGCTAGCAAAGCACTTAACCCTAATTAGAAAAATTATATTGTGACTGAGCAAGAGTTGTTTATTGTGGTGTTTGAATTTGAAAATTTTTGATCTTATTTGCTTGGCATGAAAGTAATTATGCATACTGACCATGCAACTATTAGGTACCTCATGGAAAAGAAGGATGCAAAACTAAGATTGATTCAGTGGGTACTTCTATTGTAGGAATTTGATTTTATAGTCAAGGATCGAGGAAAAAGTGATTCTGAAATTGAAGAATCAGCTTGAGATTGATCAAATTCCAAATGAACAGGTATTGGCCACATCGCAAGACTTGATTCCATGGTTTATAAATTTTGCCAATTATTTGGCGAGTGATGTGGTGCTTGAGGACCTATTATTCCACCAGTGAAAGAAGTCTATGCATGAGATAAGGAAGTTCTACTGGGATAAGCCATACTTTTTCCGAATTTGTGCAGATGAAGTGGTCTAGTGATGTGTTCCTGAGGTAGAGATGATTAGTATATTAGAGGCATATCACTCATCACCAGTTAGGAGTCATCATAGCGGCTCATGGGCTGCGCATAAGATCCTGCAATGTCGGTACTACTGGCTGATCATTTACAAAGATACACATGATTATACAAAAGCTTGTGAACAATGCCAAAGACAAGGAAACATATCTCGAACAAGATCTTTCCATGATCACTATTCTAGAGGTTGAGCTATTTAATGTATGGGGTATTGATTTCATAGGACACTTTGTGACCTCATATGGTATGAAGTATATTCTAGTTGAGGTTCATTATGTTTTGAAATGGGTGGAAGCAGTTGTATTTCCAACTAATGAAGGGAATAGTGTGACCACATTTTTGAAGAAGATCATATTTTCCAGGTTTGGTACATCGAGGGCAATCATTAGTGATGGAGGTTTGCACTTTTTCAATCATCTAATAAAAGCATTACTTTAGAAATACGTTGTGAAACATAAGGTGTCAACATCTTACTATCCTCAGAAAAGTGGGCAAGTTGAGGTCTCCAATCGTGAGATCAAGTCTGTTTTGGCAAAAAATGTTAATGCCAATAGGACGGACTGGGATAGAAAGTTGGATGATGCATTAAGGCCCTACCAAACAACATTCAAGGCCCCTATTGGTGGTTCCCCTTATCATCTTGTGTATGGTAAAACTTGCCACTTGTTTATCGAACTTGAGCATAAGGCATTGTGGGCACTGAGGAGGTTGAATTTAGAGTGGAGTGTTACGACAAAGCTGAAATTAGAATAGTTGAATAAGATGGATGAATTTCATCTCTGAGCCTATAAAATTTTAGCCTTATACAAAGATAAAATAAAATTGTACAATGATTGTAGGATTGAAAAGAGAGAATTCAACACTGGCGATATGGTACTACTATTTGATTCAATGCTGAAGCTGTTTCTGGACATGTTGAAGTCAAAATAGAGACGATCGTATAGAGTGATGACAGTGTTTCCCTATGGTACAATGGAGCTTGAGAATAGTGAGGGTCAGATGTTAAAAGTGAATGGCTAAAGGGTGAAACACTATCTCAGTGAGGTTGAAAAGGTCAAAGTGATACATGAAGTGTACCTAGATGGTCATTGAGAAATCAAGCACACCCGAGTCATGTTGTGATGTTAAATTACATGATTCACAGAAGGCAACCCATGGGTTTGTTGGTGAAGTTTGAGTAGCCAAAATAACCACGTCATGCCGTGACGTTAAATCAAGAACTTCTTGGGAGGCAACCTAAGGTTTTTGCACTTTATTTATTTATAGGGTAACGTGTGCTACTTGTGCAGGGATAATGCAGAGAAGAGTATATAGAACTTGAACCAAAACTGAACTCATGAGAGAATTGTACGATTATAGGAAGTTCCTAGGATCATGGGTTCAGTCATTTGCATGATGTCCAAAGGATTGATTTTTAGGAGTTTATCCCATGATTGTTCACCACGATCGTACAAAAGAAGCATGATCGTGGTACTAATAATCTGATCTAACTCTTAAAAACCAACATTGAGGTATGTGAACCTACGATCTTAAGGAATGATCATGGCTAGATACCACGATAGTCCTTAAGCTTCGTAGGTTCCCAAGTAAGTTTTATAAATTCTCTTAGTACGATGGGGTATGACGACCGTGGTGAAATCCCACGATTGTGGAATGTCACCATCTGTAGGGTCTTATAGTTTTAAATAATTTGAACTGACCTAACCCAACTCAATTTATTCCAAAGGTCATAATACCAAGACACGATAAAACCCATTTCATATTCAAACTCAAATTTACATACAATTGATTGATCAAAAAATGGCAAAAATACAAAATTCTACCTCAGATTTGTGTGATTTAAGCCGATAATCAGCTACTCCCTGAAGTTTTCAAACTTTTCAATTCTCTAAGCACCTGCAATCTAAAAAAATTTATAAATTTAAATTCTTATGATTAGAGATAATCTACACACTTAAAATTTAAGGTGTAATGAGTGTATGCGTCCGTTGTAAATTGAAAGTTGTTGTTCATTTAAGTTCTGAAGAGGTGAATTATCTAAAATTGCTCTAAAATATTTTCCTTGTGTAATTGATGATTGAATAGGTAAGAAGGGGGATGTCTGAGTACCCCTTTTGTTAAAAATATGGTCAATAAGGGTCAAGAAAGGATCAAAAAAGGATCAAGAAAGGGTAAATCTTATTTTTTTGAACTATAAAGAGTTAGAGCACACTCCAAGACACAAGGTATGATCATAGTATCAACGTATGATCATAGGTTGTATTGTGGTGGAGTGCCAATTTTTAAAATTTTAGGAGTTCATAAGACAAACACATTCCACGATTGTAGTATCCTTGAATGGTCATGGTATGTAATCGTCTGATGTAACAAATCCTTAGTACATTGTAATAGATGCCTCCTACAATTGAAGGTACGATTATGGTACCTTTACATGATCGTACCAAGGTTATCTATAGAACTTACAAAACCTATATTTTTGTGTCAAACTGAGACTAATCATTTTTTGTACAGGTACTATGACACATAAATCTCTTAAAAAGATGTAAGAAGAGGCACTCAACAAGAAGATAGCTAAGGAACGAGCACCAAAAGATATGCCTTTGGCCTTAGAGAGGAAATTAGAGGACCGTAGTGGTTTGGAGGTTCAATACTCCAAAAGTGAAAGTGAAGAGCATCACTCACCTTAAATAACTAGAGCACAGGCTGCTAAATCCAAGGCCCCTACATGCACTTCTTTTGTGCCCATGGCCACTCTTATTGTACTTCCCCAATATGAGGAGGGAGATTAGGGCTCAAACCCTACTGGGGTTAAGTCAGTTTCTACAGTAAATCAACCTTCAAGGGGTACAGACCTGAGGCGATATAGTATACCAAACTCCCAAAACTACTGCACTGATGGGGTTTCCCTAAACAACAAAGGGAATCAAAAGTGAATTATCCAAGAAGAACCTTGTATCCTACCTAAATCACTACAAAAAGTTCTTGA
This sequence comes from Capsicum rhomboideum, assembly GCA_031232105.1. Taxonomy (NCBI): domain Eukaryota; kingdom Viridiplantae; phylum Streptophyta; class Magnoliopsida; order Solanales; family Solanaceae; genus Capsicum; species Capsicum rhomboideum. The sequence goes on along the minus strand of CP124716.1, from coordinate 95,617,335 downwards.
GTTGATACGGGTGTTTGAGAAGTATCAGTTGGGATGGATAAGTAGACCACTTTGCAACTATGGTCCTTAGATAGTGAAGGATTTTTATGCTAATTATGCAATAAATATCAAGAATATGACTTTTTCGATAAGGAAAAGGACATGAGGAAGAAACCCTGACTCGACATGGTTGTAGTGTGGGGTAAAAAGATTGATATATCAATGAAGGCTATTAACAACCTTGTTTGGTACTAACATTGAGCCTGTAGAAAATACTATAAAATATTAGTACCGAATGATAGAATTGAAGAAGGTCAAGAAGTTAAGTGCCAAAGATAAGATCATGAACAATAATTGGTTGGTGGACCATATTGTAGAGGCTAAAGATGGGGCAGTTTAGGTGAATCATTTGACAATATACAAGAACATGTTGAGTTTCACTACCAAAGCTTGGTGGTGTGTAGTGAGGCACTGTATAGCACCGATTATGAATGATAATACACTCAATACTGACAATGCGGGCTTGGTCACAACTTTTATGGTAGATTTTGTGTTAAACAATCTGTGGATCATTACAAAGAGATCTGGGAAAAGGCACTGTAGTTTAGCACTACTTTAGCACTCATGTGCTTGGTCACTTAGCTGTTGTGGAATGCTCAAGCACCTTCTATTTTTGTAGTTGCCAGGTTTACCCAGCTGATGAAAAATATGGATATTGCACTGATCAAGGATTTAAGGAACCCGTCTTCTCCTGGCCGAGGTCCTTTGCCCAACTTACCTTCACAGAATCTAGAGGAGGGTTCCCTCGCTACTACGATTCTAGCTTCTAAGGTCGGTGTCACTTTCTTATCTACTCAGCAGCCCACTACTCCCATGAACGTAGTTCAGTTGATGCCCATAGTCTACACATTAATACCTACAGCTCTTCTAAAGTAACCAATGAGGAACCAGGCCTTTGATGGTTCAAGAATTAAGAAACTGGAGTTAGGGGTGAAGCCCTATATGTCTGATGAGATTAGGGAAGTAGTACAGGGTATACAGACTAGCTTGGATAGTTTTGAGAGTCCTATGACAGCCAAGGTAGATAGTGTCTAGGCTTCAGACTTGAGCACGCTCACCACTGAGTTAGATGAGTTAAAAGGTGTTGTGAAAGTGCTTTCTAAGATATAACTCCTGATAGTACATCATCCACTACTATCAATATTGGATGATTTTGTGTTGGATATATAGGTACCTGATTTTTATACCCAGGCCCCAGTAGTTGGGGTTAAAGGTACGGATGTAAAAAAGATGAGGTATTATATGCTGCCTCATAAGAAGAGGAAAAGGATAGATAAGAAAGGGAAGAAAAATAAATGGAAAGAGAAGGAGCGAGAGAGGACCTCCAAGATACCTAATTCGAAGAGGAATGACATCCCTGCTATTATTGATATGGAGAATGTTGCATCTATTACTAAGGGTGTTTTTGATAAGGGAGGGGGTAAAAAGATTACCCTCATGATGACAGCTTTGATTGTACTGACCACCACCGGTGCCCACTTGCCAGAGAGTGCTACGGCTACAGCTGAGGCCACTAGAGAGAAGGAGGAGTTCCCATCTACGACCCCAATTGACCAGTCTATGATAGGCATCTAGTGTGCCGCAGGTATGTTTCCTACCCTAGTTTTACTTTGTTTGGCATATTTCGTGCAATGGGTATATTATATGATTTCTAGTTGAGGGTAGGGGTAAACCAACCCTTGGGATTTTTTATTATCGTATTTCTTTTTCCCCATGTGTGCAATCTTAGTAGAACCAACATGTTTAGGAGTTTTGTGTTCTTTTTGCAATGTTTCGTGTAATCAACAGTGAAATTAGAAAATATGGTCCAGTCAAAATAAAAAGGGCATGCAATATATGTTTTGAAACATTTAATGATACCCCTCCGTAAAATTTTGTGACATTAATGTATTGTGTGCTTACTTAAACTGTGACCAATATGGATTGTATAATGCCTTTAGTATCATGAGCGTGATAAATGTAGCTTAACTGTGCATGGACCAGATATGTAATAACTGTATGTGTAGCCCTGAGTGAAGTGTGTGTGAGATTATAGCTAGTCAGTATATATGTGCGATCTAGAACTTGACCGATTAGTCTCGCCAAAGTTGTTGGATAGTAGGTTAGAAAAGGATCATAAGCCATTCTTGAATAGTCCACTAAAAGCCTTAAAAGCCTACCAAATAAGAAATAATATCCCTTGATCCCAACATCTGAGCCTAAGTAGACATTTTCTTTAAGCTAACCTATTCACCATACCAATTTGTTTACAATGAACTTTCCTTGACCTTAGTCCCTACTTGGATACTGTGTACCTCAACTTAGGTAATTTTGCCTAAGTTGAGGGTTGCTATTTTAGAGGTGCACAGAGAAAATTGGGTATGTAGAAGAAGTTGGTAAATGAAAAAAGAAATGTAGGTGTGGTATTGTGTGAAAAGAAAAAAAATAAAAAAAAAGAAAGAAAAGGAGTAAAAAGAAACAGCACCCGAAGTCCGAAAAGTTGAACAAAGGGAGAAAAAAGTAAAGGAAGTGGGAAAATGGAGCCAAAAGTAGGGTAGTGCCAAGGAGGGTTAGTCACTTCATCCATACATACCATACCCATCCCTAAGCCTACGTTACAAGCCAATAAAAGTCCTATAGTGATCCTAGTTCGACTATTCAAAAGACTAAGGCATAGAAAATAAGGGCAAGTATAAAATTCGCACTATCTAAACTTCTTTGTGAGAGAGAGTGCTTAATTTTTTCCCCTATCTTGATATCTATTGCATCTATATTGAGTGTGAGGGACTTCTTTGATGTGAGGGGGTAGGGGTTGCACCGTAGTCTACTTGTTTGGGTAGTTTCATTTGTCAGCATGCTAGGTTGTTTGTTGATTATGTAATGCCATTACTTGATCCCATCGTTTCATGGTGAGGAGCTTATGTATACACATCAACTATTTGTTTTGATGATATAGGAGGGTGTTGAACTTGTGTTTTGGTTAATGTATGCATAAATTGATTTTATGAAAGTATGACTGTTGTAGTAATCTTGGTTTTCTCTGGGTTAAGCATCGTTTTTAATTGTGTTTTGTTTGCCTGAGGACATACAAATGTCCTAAGTTGAGGGTGTTGATGTGTCGTGGAGTTACGACACTTTTGACGCTTAAAACAATGAATATTTGCAAGTATGAAGGAGTTTTTATGTAGAAATGATGTGTTCTTTAGGTATTTACAGGTCAACAGGATGAAGAGAAGGAAAATGTAGATTTCAGACGACCCATGTCATTACTGTGGGACCTAACCACGATCATACAAAACTATCGTGGGTTGAAATTGAGAGTTGACAATCAGATGTTATGGAGAGTATAGCTCTCCATGATCGTAGAAAGATGTCACGATCGTGGGAAGGATGTCCTAATTTGAGGTTAGCACGGTAAAAAATTAGATAAAGATCAGAAGAATGGGAACCACGATCATACCAAGAAGGCATGAGCTCTTACTAAGACTCATAGAAGCCATGATCTGCAATATAACAAAGTCTAGTGCCAACCTACGAGTACCAAGGATGATCCTGGGATCTAACCACGATTGTACTTTCCTTCGTCCGAGGCACCGAGTCAATAAATTCCTGTGTATTTAGGATAGGTTTGTATTTTGTCTATAAAAACTCCTATTAGGTCTTTTGTACCATCTTACGCATTATTACATTATTCTAAGGTTTGAAGGCAAGTTCTTGTTCTTGAATTCACAAACATTGATTATTAGGGTTTTAATTCAAAGTGAGATTTTTGGCGTTTTCATCTTATTATTGTAAGTTTATAATTATGCTTTCTTCCATGAATTTTTCTTATGGTTTTGCAATTATGAGCATTTAAATACCATAACTAGCATTGTGGGAATCTTGACATATTAACAAAGTAGTGTTCGCAGTAAGAGATGATTCTCAAAGGGTGTCTGGGTATGTATTGTTATTCTATTTGGTTTGATTGTTTTCTTAATGGTTTCAAATGTTAGGGCTCACCTTATCTCTACTCTGGACTTTAGCAAGAGTAGCAAATGGGAAAAGGAAATCAACAATGAGACTTAGAGCTATCAATCTCCACTTAATTAGATCTTGAGATGATAAATGGGATAGACTAATAGAGGATCAATGATAAGGTTTAGTAATGCAAAACCCATGAGTTACGAACCTTTGTGATTGGGGATAGTCATCTATTAGGGGCATAACATAGTCGTTTATATGAACATAACCTATCGATTCTACATGACAAGCTCCATAAGAGATAATTAAGTATGAAGAACCTATGGAGTTATGAAGTTATTGGGTAACACAGTCATAGTTCCTCTCTCATACTGATTACAAATCCAACAAATCAACAATTGTTACTATTGACATTTTGATATACAAAATGCCCCTTTCATTACTGGAGATTGTTATTGATTGCTTCGACAGACAACTTGATAGAGATTTCAATCAATTCCCTGTGGGATCGACCCCAACCTAGTTGGGTTTGATATTTTATTAATGACTAGTTTATACTTTGTTTAGAGGTGTAATTTGGGTGACATCAGTTTACTCCCTAAAAATGCGAATCATTATCAAAGGAAGCAATTTCTCCATGATGTGAAGAAGTATTATTGGGATGAGCCTTAATTATTTAGAGAATGCATGGATGGAGTGATCCATATGTGTGTTTTGGAATAAGAAATACAACCCATTCTGGAATCTTACCTTTTTTTCAATTTGGTGGTCACCATGGTGGTTAAAGGACGGATGCTAAAGTTCTTCAAAGTGCTTTTTATTCCCCTACGCTTCATCAGGATGCTCATGAATTGGTTTAGTATTGTGTGCAATGTCAAATGCAAAGAATCATTTCAAAGAGGTATGGGATTCCCTTAAAGCCTAATCTTGAAGTGGAATTATTTGATTTGTGGGGCATTGACTTCATGGGGTCATTTGTATGATCATTTGGGAATGAGTACATTTTGATGGCCGTTGATTATGTATCAAAGTGGGTTGAGGCAATTTCCTTGCCAGATATTGAGAGCAAAAGCATCACATTTTTCTTGAGAAAGCATGCATTTACATGATTTGGTATGCCCCAGGTAATCATTAGTGATGTTGTCTCTCATTTTTGCAATAGAGTGTTTGATGCGTTCTTCAAAAAATATGGGGACAAGCATAAGGTTGTTAACCTGTACCATCCTCAAACGAGTGGCCAAGTTGAAGTTTTGAATAGGAATATTACAGTAATTTTGGAGAAGACCATAAATGTAGGTCAAAGCAATTGGGCGAGACAATTGGATAACGCTCTTTAGGTATACCATACCACTTTCGAAATTCCCCTATAAACTTGTTTTTGGAAAGGCGTGTCACCTACCGATTGATCTAGAACATCATGATCTTTAGGCTTTGAAGAAGCTAAACATGGATTGGGAGGAGGCTTCTAAGTCTAGAAGGAGCAATTGCAAGAATTGTAGGAATTTCACCTTTGGGAGTATGAAAGCTTTGGTCTATACAAAGAGAGGATGAAGAGGTGGCATGACCACAAGATATTGAAGAGGGAGTTTTGAGTTAGGGATGAGGTGTTGTTTTTTAATTCAAAGTTGACACTCTTTGCGGGTAAACTTAAGTCCAAATAGTCAGGCCCTTTTAAAGTGGTAAATATTTTTCCTAGTGGAGTAATTGAGTTGGAGGACCATGAAAAGAGAAGGTTCATGGTGAATGGACAACGGTTGAAGCATTTTTACATTGGTAGCCCTGGAGTTTCCAAAGCAGAGGCACTCTGCTTCAAAGATGTTTGATTGATGAGAAGAAACATCGTGCCACAATAATAGCTATGTCACTTTTTTGAAGTCAACCCAAGTTTTACTTTTTGTTATTTTGAATAACATTTTTTCAATAGTGTAGGTATGTAAAAGGGTTGGGGTAGAAGGTTTGCATATGATTACTTTACAACACGTTTTCGATATGATGTAGCACTTGTGTGCATTGTGCTACAGTAATATGCATCACATAGGTTGTTCACACAAATATACAGTGGCTACGAGCATCTCACTTATGCATATCGCACATGTGTATCGCTAAAAGTTACAGTGGCCAAGCAATCCATAGAAAAAAGAATGATCTCATATTAGTATTGTGCGCACTGAACCAAAGTTATGCATCCTAAACCATATGTGCACAGTTGTTGGTAAGTGAAGGGTCATTTAAATTGTGTAGAAGAGTAAGGGTTTTACCTTTTGTCTTCATTTACACTTAAAACCATAAAACCCTTTTATCTTCTATTCACTATTGTAAGAACTTGAACTCACTCTTACACACCTCACTATTTCTCAAGCCTTGATATTAAGAACACACAAACACTTCTAAGAATTCACACCACTAGACACCATATCCGATTATGCGCAAGTCCTCGAGGTTAAATTGCTTTTGTTTATGTGTTGTGTTGAATAGTCAATGAGTATTTGATGTTTAATTCATGTTCCCCTATAATTAAATGTTTAGATTTCATTTGTAATGGTATATACCATAAAAGGGTTGCTTTAAAGGAAATTAGGGTTTATTATGTTTAAATTTGTGGGTTAATCTTTGTTGTTGGGAGTTTAAATTACTTGGGTGCTTGTTAATTAGCTACAAAAAGGGGATTTTGAGTACCCTTGGGATCAAGTTTTCCATGAGAATGATGTTTGGTATTTTTCATAAGCACACAATGTTTAAAAATTATTAATGGTGGAGAGGTACAAGTTGTGCGTTTTCAGTCATGAACAGATAACACTGGTTCTATGCTCACAACTCCATCCCACCATCGCACAATGACCAGCTTTTTTAGGGTTGAGCATTGTTACCTTATGCAATACGCACAACTGTTGTGTGATGCATATCACTCTTGCATGATACCTCTGATAGATTTTTGCTTATTTTAATTGTAAAGCTTAATTGTGTCTAATAACCCCATACTTGGATGTACATTGATCCCTTGTGCAGGTATGGCTTCCAAAAAGACTCTTCCATTTGATCTCTCCTCTTCCAAAGCTCCACAAGATAAGAAAGATGCTACCCCAAAATGTTAGAACCTAGTCAGGGGTGCTAGAAAGAAAGAAAAAGTGACTATAGGGCTTGACAAAACTAGGAAACCATGTAGACGTAAGCCCAGACATGTGTTGAGTGACTCTGCGGATGAGGGGGTTCAAGCATCATTATTGATTGGACCACATCTTCTAATCAAGAACAAGAGGGGTCTCGTACTCCTATTCAAGACCTGATTATTGGCAGCCAAGTACTCTTAACTAAGAGGAAGTGAGTTGACAAGATAAAGTAGTGGCAACTACTCCTACACCTCAAGTTATTCCCCAACTACTGAATAGGTGCAAGTTTTTTTCAGATAGAACCATTTTGAAAGAGCAGGGGGGTATCGATGAATGGTTTGATTAATAGGTATCCATCCATTTGGGATAAAATAAAGTATCATGAGTTTCAAAACTTCACAAAACCATTGCCATATTATAATGCAATATGGGTAAAGGAATTCTATGAGGCATATGCGTAACTTTTTCTTGCAAAAGAATGAGAGGATAACCTCAAGTGGTGAAAGACATGGTAAATATTCGTGGAGTTGATGTGAAGTATTTTCAAACAACCATCAATGATCATTTAGGGCCAAAGAGTACTTATACTATCGTCACCAACCATTACTACTTTACTGTATTAAAAAGTGATTTTGATACTCATCGTGCATGGCTGTGTGGTTTGCTTTATGACAAAATGCCTTCGTGGATTGAGTTGGGGAGTTGGAGTGACATTCAAAAGAAGGATATGAATGTGGAAAGATAATTTTGGCTTGGTTTTATGAGTAGCAGGCTGATACATTCCCAAAATGAGTCCAAACTCAGCCAAGAAAAAGCATTGCTAATTGGGTGCGTCATGAGGAGGTCGAAGATAAACTAGGGGATGGTCATTCAATCAGAGATTGCAAAAATGCCCCAGCAGGGAAAATCATCTTATACATTTCCTTGTCTAATTTCTCATATGTGCAAGAAAGCTAAAGTGCTTGAGAATGTTTCCACTGATGTCATGGTTCCTGCTAAGACCACTAATGATATCTCAAGGATTCAGGCAGTCTTTGATCATGCTCATGCTGATAACAAAACTCAGCCAGTGTTTTTAATTTCTCAGTTCCCCATAGTTTATGTGCAGTAACTTTCACCGATAGATGATTCGACTTTCTCCTCCCCAGTGCGACCAGTCTCTCCTAGTACATATACCAGTGTAGCTTCTATTCCAGCACCTCCTAGTGCTCCACCATCAAGTTCTTCACAGGTTATTATCCATGCGAGGGTGTTAAGGATGGGTGTTTTTGCTAAGGTTGTCTATACTAGGGAGACTTTTTTATCAGATCAAATTCTACAGATGACTCGTTTTACTTTAGAGCCTCTTTGGGAGGATATTCTAGGGGTGAAATATTGTTTGAGGTCATATGAGGATAGTTTAACTGCGTGAGTTGATCAGAGAGATTTGCAAGAGAAAGAGAGAGGTGTGATATGGTGATAGTAGAGCTACCATTCGAGCTGATATTTTAAAGTTGAGAGCATAGATGGACCAGTTGCTCTCTGCTGAGTTTGATAATATGTATATAGGGAGACTGTCCACTACTCAAATGGTTGTTGTTGAGTAGGTAGCACCTCAGGTTGACCCATAGGTTGTTGAGAAGGTTCCTGAGAGAATTGATAGTGTAGATGACACTGATGATGGTGATGCTTTCATGATAGTAGATAAGGACATTAGAGAGTATTATCTTGGTGATCATGGAGATGAGGTTGCTGATATCATGAGGCATGCGGACTTTGATGAGCTTTTGGACATCAAAGATGTCGATCTCATCAACACTCTAGAGCGTTTATGGGTAGAGACTACTATGGAGGAGCCCAGCTTCTCTAAAATAGTTGAGGAAATGTTTGATGTAAGCACAGATCCGACCATCTGCACCACTGCACCACCTAGCTCAGACGGGGCACTGAAGCCTATCTTAAGGTTTCTACTCATCCTTAAACACTATAGGGCCCCTGTACCTTTTCTCTTATTTACCTTTATCTCTCTTTTTTTGGATTTTACTTTTGGTGTGGATTATTAAGGAACTTAGACTATGCTGGTGCTTGTGAGTTTTAACAATGCTTTCAATTATTTTATTAATTTATTGTGTCTTATGTTTTTCTTAGTTTACATTTCTTATTTTAAATTTCTTTATCTCAAATGGGTGATGTGCCATGGTTACATGGCACTTGTGATGCTTAAAACAAGGAAAATATGCAACAACTTGGGTGTATTTTGTTGGTATGATGTGGTTTCGGTCCTACTTTGTAGGAAACCAGGTTTTAAAGGCAAAATGATCAAAAAGGAAGAATCAAGCCCAAGAATGAAGTGTTAGAAGAAGAGAGAACAAGGACCTGCACAAGACAGGGACCCACGACACAAGTCACGTGGCGTGATTGCCACTCACGGCTGGCGTGGGTCCACGACAGAGATTGAAACTTTTATTTGATTTCCACTGCAGGAGTCACGTGGCGTGATTACCACCCATGTGATGTGGAAGCATGCCGTGACTCAACTTATGAAGACGTCTAATTGAGCCTGATTCCCACGACACCAACCTACGTGGCGTGACTTGGTTCCACGACACCAAGTCACGATACCGTGGAAGTTGCCGACTTTGTTCTCCTATTTTGTTTTAGATAGGATTAGTTTTGTATCTATAAATACCCCTGTATAGTCCTAGGTGCGGGAGTTAGTCATTACATTGTTTTGAGAGCTTTTTCATACTATTTCTGAGTTAATAAATATTTTCTTGGTTTTGTAGTTACAAATCCTAATTTGAGTTTTATTGATAATTGAGATTTCAGCTTTTCTTTATTGTTGTGATCTCATAATTATGTTTTTATCTCTGAATTCTTCTTGGGTTCTTACGATTATGAGTAACTAAACCCATTAACTAGGGTTGTGTGAACCATGAGGAATTAACAACACCAGTTAAGTGCAAATAATTTTGAACCATTGTGAATGCATGTATTGTTGTCTTCTTCGTTGTGATTGATTTTCTAACGGTTGCAAATGTTAGGAACCCGCCTGTATTCTAGACTTGCTCGACAAAGAGGTAGATATTAGGAAAAGGATATAACAACAGAAATTTGAAGCTATCAACCTTCATCTAATAACCGGAGCCTTAGTGGGAATGGTTATCTGAGATCCAAGACAAGGGTTAGTAGTGAGACCATCATAGACCGAGAGGAGAAGAGTGAAATTCATCTAATGAAGGTCGAGAGACAGTTAGATGAACCTAACTTGTTAGATTTTGTATGCAACGTAGCGGGACAGTTTTGTTAGCATAAGTGACCGGTGGAGTTAAGGAATCATTGGGGATCACAATCCTAGTGAATCTCTCTTATTGATTACAATCTCGATACAACTAGAAATTGTTACTGCCACTATTTAGTTTCAAAAATCCCCCTTTTACTTACTTTCCAATTGTTCCATCCGGTATTCTTCTCATACTTCGACCTATTCCCTGTGGGATCGACCCCAACCTTTGTTGGGATCTATATTTGACAGTGACCATTTTATACTTCTTAGGAGGCATATTTTGGGAGACATCAAATTTTGGCTCCGTTGTCGGGGAATACGGTTACGGAGTTGATTGTTACTGGTTGGAGCTGTTTGGTTTTTGTTTTTATACACTGTTGATGGCATATGCCTGTGTATGCCAAACACTAGGAGTCAAGGCAATCCCTTGATTCCACTTGATCGTGAAATTGAAAGGACTCGTAGAGCTAATCAAAGAATGGTGAATACTGAAGGAGTTCAGGATCCCGCAGTTGTGGGAGACATTTATAACCAACCAATTTAGCCATTTGGTCATGAAACAGCGGAACAAACTACCGCCCGATTAACAGGTGAGGAGAAGGCTAGGCAAGCTGCTCTTAGACAAGTAGAAAGAGATAATCAAGTGATGCAAGAAGCAGCACAACGATTGGCTGAGGTTGTAGGGCAACAAAGACAACTGAGGGCATAGCCGAGACCACATATGCCTATTTATGATGATCCTGAACATGAGGATTTGGCTTATTTCGAGCCAATTGAGAATGGTACCATCATCCCACCTGCGTTACCTCCGGGCACTAAGTTTGACATTACCAGTGCTATGATTCACCTGCTAAACTTAAAGGGTGTGTTTGCTGGTCTGCCTACGGATGATCCAAACATGCACGTAATGAATTTTTTGGGGGTCTGCACATCATATAAATTTCCTGGAGTTGATCAGGAGGCGATTCGGTTGAGATTGTTTCCATTCTCCCTAACAGGAGAGGCTACATTGTGGTTGGCTGAATTACCATGAGGATCCATCACTAATTGGTAGGAATTGAGAAATTAATTTTTGGAAAGATTTTTCCCAATTTCCAAGATGTTGCAGCTGAAGGATGAGATATACAACTTTCGACAACTAAATTTGAAGCACTGTATGAGGCATGTATAAGGTTCAAGAAGAAGCTACAGAATGTGCCAAATCATCGGATGAGTGGTAGAAACTTACTTGAAATCTTCTACAGGGCGCTGAACGTAAATACTAAGGTTGTAGAAGATACTATAACTGGTGGAGCATTCATAAGAATGAGGTGGGAACAAGCTTTAGAAATCTTAGATCGTATAACTGAGACCAATCGAGGATGGCATACTCGGAAAGCAGATACGCTGGCTGGCACATATACTATTGGAGCCTCGGCAGCACAATGAGCCTTTGATGAATCTGTGGCTCAAGAGGTCGCTCAGTTGAGGACAGTCTTCTGGCTAAACAGATAGCGGCCAGAGATGCGAAAAAAGTGCATGTTGTAGGTGCACAAGGGAAATCAGCCAGACATGATGATAGTGAGTCTGACTAAGAGGCTAAATACCTAGATCGCGAAGTGGTGGGTTTCTGAGCCAAGGGCCAAGGGTCTAATCAAGATTCTTGGAACTCAAGGCAAGGGAATCAAGGTCGGAACTATTATGGAGACAACTACAACAAGTTGGGATACAGAGATAGTAAAAGAGACTGATGGTGATTGGAGGCGGAAAGATTATCATAGAGAGAAGAATGACCTTTATGTACCGCCAGGAAGACATGACGAGGAGTCTGGTAATTCAAGGATGAAGGCCCTTTTTAATAAATAGGTCAAAGGAGCAGAGAGTCAGGAAAATTGCTTGAAGGAGATTAGGACTGACATTTCAGGCATCAGTCAGAAAGTGGAGTCCCATTCAACTACAATTAAACAGTTGGAGCAACAATTTGTGCAAATTTCATTGGCACTGAATCAATGTCAGCCAGGCACCCTTCCAAGCAACACAGTCCAGAATCCTAAAAATGATAGTCATTGTCTTGCCATTACTACTAGAAGTGGGAAGTACATGACAGATCCACCTATTCCTGCCGATAGTAGTATGACTAATGAACCAGTGGTTATTGATGTAGAAGCTGAGTTAGAGCCAGATAATTCATAGCGTGATACTATTCCAAATCATCATGATGAAAGAGATAATGCAAAATCCCGCGACCTCCTCCTCCCTTTCCTCAAAGATTAAAGAAGAAGGCTGAAGAAGGAAAATATCAAAAGTTCATCACAATGTTAAATGAGCTATCAGTAAACATCCCTCTTGTAGAGGCATTGAAGCAGATGTCAGGCTATGCAAGTTTATGAAAGACTTGGTGACAAAGAAGAGAACTTTAAGTTTTGAGCCAGCAGATAACATACATCACTGTAGTGCAGTTACTTCGTGTTCCGTAGTTGAAAAGAAGGAGGATACAGGAGCTTTCACAATTCCTTGTACTATTGGGTCCTACGACTTTGCTAAAGCACTGTGTGATTTGGGTCCTAGCATTAACTTAATGCCATTAGCCGTTTTTAAATAGTTGGGGTTGGGAGCACCAAAACCAACCTTTATGAGACTCCTCATGGCTGATAGGACCGTGAAAAAGCTGGTGGGCATTCTATATGATATTTTGGTAAAGGTTGTGTCTTTCATCTTTCTGGCTGATTTTTTGATTCTTGATTGTGAAGTTGACTTTGAAGTTCCCATCATATTGGGAAGACCATTCCTTACCACTGGACGTGCATTGGTTGATATAGAAATAGGGCAGCTAAAATTTAGATTGAACGATGAACATGTTACTTTCAATATCTGTCGTTCAATGAAGCAGCCAAGAGATAAGCGGGTGATTTCAGTGATAGATACAGTTGATGATAGCGAGGTTGTTGTGTCTCTTGAAGAAAGGTTGGGGTAGAACCTCTTGCGGCCGTGATTATGAATTTTGATGATAATGGTATTGAAGAATACGATGAGATGGTGAGTGCACTCACTGGTAAAGGAGCATACACTTATGCTCTAAAAAAACTGGATCTTGATTTGAAGAATAGGGTAACCCCACCAGCTCGTCCGTCTATTGAGAATCCTCCAGTCTTAGAGCTTAAGGCTCTTCCGACCAACCTTCGCTACACATTCTTGGGAGTCAACAATACCTTGCCTGTGATTATTTCTTCTAAACTGGTGGATTGGCAAGTAGAGGCTTTGGTTTCAGTATTGAGAAGGTTTAAAAGGGCCATTGATTGGTCAATTGCTGATATCATAGGTATTCCACCCGCCATTTGCACTCATAAGATCTAGCTTGTTCCTGAATGTATACCTAACATTGAGCACCAGCATCGTCTGAACCCACCAATGCAAGAAGTTGTGAAGAAAGAGATCATCAAGTGGTTAGATGTAGGAGTGGTTTACACTATTGCTGATAGCAAGTGTGTGAGCCCAGTTCAGTGTGTGCCAAAAAAAGGAGGAATCACTGTGGTTCCAAACGACAAAAATGAGTTGATTCTAATGAGGCCGGTGAATGGATGGAGAGTTTGCATGGATTATTGAATGCTAAAATCTTGGACTGAGAAAGATCATTTTCCTATGCCTTTCATGGACCAGATGTTAGACTGTCTTGCTGGTACAGGATGGTATTGTTTTCTTGATGGCTATTCGGGGTATAATCAGATTTTTATTGCCCTCGAGGACCAAGATAAGACCACTTTCACTTGCCCATATGGGATAGTCGCATTCAAGAGGATGCCTTTCGGCTTGTGTAATGCATCGGCCACCTTCCAACACTGCATGATGTCTATTTTCTCCAACATGGTGGAAGACACTATTGAGGTCTTTATGGATGATTTTTCTATGGTGGGAGACTTGTTTGAAGGTTGTTTGGCTCATCTTGCAAATGTTTTGCAAAGATGTGAGGAGTGCAACTTAGTGTTGAATTGGGAAAAATGTCACTTTATGGTCAATGAGGGTATCGTATTGGGGAATCCGATTTAAGAGAATGGCATTGAGGTAGATAAGGCAAAGATTGAGGTAATTGAGATGCTACCTCCACCTATCTCTATAAAAGGTATTCGAAGCTTCTTAGGTCATACTGGTTTTTATAGAAGATTCATCAAAGATTTCTCAAAGATCACACATCCTTTATGCAAACTTTTGGAGATAGAGGTGAAGTTTGTGTTTGATGAAGCGTGTCTAAAAGCATTCGAGTGTCTGAAGGAGAAGTTAGTGTCAGCCCCTATTATTGTGTCACCAGATTGGACTAAGACATTTGAGGTTATGTGCGATGCTAGTGGAGTGGCTTTGGGTGCATTCCTTGGCCAAAGACGTGAAAAGATGCTACGTCTGATTTACTACGCTAGCAAAGTGCTTAATCCAGCTTAAAAGAATTACACTGTGACTGAGCAAGAATTGTTGGCTGTAGTATTTTCTTTTGAGAAATTCAGATCTTACTTGATAGGTATGAAGGTGATTGTGCATACAATCCATGCAGCTCTTCGGCATCTTATGTCAAAAAAGGATGCTAAGCCAAGACTAATTCGGTGGGTGTTTTTATTGTAAGAATTTGACTTTGAAGTCAAGGATCGTAAGGGGACAGAAAACCAAGTTGCTGACCATCTATCACGCCTTGAAGATGAAGCCATGCTTAAATTGAAAGATGATCTTGAGATTGATGATACTTTTCCAGATGAGCAAGTACTGGCAGCATCCCAAGACTTAAGCCCTTGGTTTACTGACTTTGCCAACTTTTTGGCAAGTGATATAGTTCTGGAAGACATGTCGTATCAGCAGAGAAGGAAGTTCATACATGAGGTAAGAAAATTCTTTTGGGATGAGCCATATTTGTTCATGGTATGTGCTGATGGCATAATTCAAAGATGTGTCCCAGAGGTCGATATGATGAGTATTTTAGAGGCATGTCACTCATCTCCAGTTGGGGGTCATCATGGAGGTGCACGGACTGCCCATAAAATCTTACAATGTGGGTACTACTGGCCCAGTATTTACAAAGATGCTCACGATTTTGCTCGCGCTTGTGACCAATGTCAAAGGCAAGGGAGTATTTCACGCAGACACGAACTTCCCATGACAACTATACTTGAGCTTGAATTGTTCGATGTGTGGGGAGTTGACTTTATGGGTCCGTTTGTGAGCTCGCAAGGAATGAAATATATCTTAGTAGACGTTGACTATGTTTCTAAGTGGGTGGAGGCAATTGCGCTTCCTAATAACGAAGGGAGAAGTGTCACAACATTCTTGAAAAAAAACATATTCTCACGATTCGGGACACCCAGAATTATTATTAGTGATGGAGGATCCCACTTTTGCAACCGTCTGTTCAGGGCTCTGCTGGAAAAATATGGTGTTAGACATAAGGTAGAAACACCTTACCATCCTCAGAAAAGCGGGCAGGTTGAGGTGTCAAATCGTGAAATCAAGTCTATTTTAGCAAAAATAGTTAATGCCAATATTACTGATTGGGCTCGTAGATTGGATGATGCGTTATGGGCATATCAGACGGCTTTCAAAATGCCAATTGGTGCATCACCATATCAGTTGGTTTTTGGAAAATTTTGCCATTTGCTCGTCGAAATGGAACATAAGGCTTTGTGGGCGTTGAAGAGGTTGAATTTATACTAGATTGAAGCGGCTCAATTGAGACTGGAGCAGATGAATGAGATGGATGAATTTTGTCTCCGGGCTTATGAAAGTTCAGCATTGTATAAAGAGAAGATAAAATTGTATCATGATCGTCGAATTGAGAACCGAGAGTTTTACCCGGGAGATTTGGTGCTACTGTATAATTCCAAGCTTCGCCTGTTTGCTGGAAAACTAAAGTCCAAATGGCCCGGCCCATTCACGGTAGTTAGGGTATTCTCACATGGTGCTATTAAGCAAAAAAGAGCAGATAATGTTCTATTTAAAGTCAATGTACAGCGTGTTAAGCATTATGTGGGAGTTACGGAAGAGATACAGACAGTTGAGGAACTTGAGCTTGATGAAGTCTAAGTAGTTAAGCTAGCCATGTTGTGCCGCAACGTTAAATCAGGCTCTCTATGGGAGGCAACCCATAGGCTAGTTGGTGAAGTCTGAGTATCCAAGTTAGCCATGTCGTGCCACGATATTAAATCAAGTGCTGACTGGGAGGCAACCCAAGACTTTGTTATGCGGAGATCTGATTATTAAGGAGCAGTTAGCTGAAAATCACAAAATTTACCTGAATTGGTTTAGTATTCCACGATAAGACTCACGTCCCGTTAGTCCACTCATGCCACGTGATTGGTATATTGAAAATCAAAGTTAAAATTTAGGTTTCAGAACCTCACCTACGTCAGGACCCATGTGACGTGAGTCACACCCACGTCACGTGGGTTGTCTCGTGGAAATTATAGGAACATTTTCAATTGAAGAACCTCACCTACGTCAGGACCCATGTGACATGAGTCACATCCACATCATGTGGGGTGTGCCGTGAAACTTAAACCCTGCAAATGCTCCGAATCAGACCCGACATAGTACCAGTTTTCCAAAATAAAAATGGGTCCCTTATTATTTACCCGATATAAATTCGACCCACTCCATTATTTCCCCACTTTCAAAATCATCTAGTTAAACCCTAATTTCCAATTTCTTCTCTAATCCAACAACAGAAATTTGAAGATATCAACCTTCATCTAATAACTGGAGCTTTAGCGGGAATGGTTATCTGAGATACAGGACAAGGGTTAGTAGTACGACACTCGGAGACCGAGAGGAGAAGAGTGAAATTTGTCTAATGAAGGTCGAGAGACATTTAGATGAACCTAACTTGTTAGATTTGGCATGCAACGCAGCGGGACAGTTTTGTTAGCACAAGTGACCGGTGGAGTTAAGGAATCATTGGGGATCACAATCCTAGTGAATCTCTATTATTGATTACAATCTCGATATAACTAGCAATTGTTACTGCCACTGTTTAGTTTCAAAAAAAACCCTTTTACTTACTTTCCAATTGTTCCATAGGTATTCTTATCACACTTCAACCTATTCCTTGTGGGATCGACCTCAACCTTAGTTGGGATCTATATTTGACAGCGACCGCTTTATACTTCTTATGAGGCATATTTTGGGTGATATCAATGGGTGTTGGGCTAAGGTTAGACATGGTTCAAGAAAGAATGCCTTGTTTTAAAGAGTACTCTTATGGAGATCTTTTGCATGCAAAACTCTAGAAAAACATGAAAATTTGGTTTGTGAGTTGCTCCACCTTTCAAAATATGCACATTTTAAAATTTTTACTTGGTTAAGTTGAAGTAGTTAAGCACTCATTTTTGTGAATTCCTGCATGTTTTTTTGACTACTCGATTAAATACCTTGATATGTGTTATAAATATGGTACATCGATTGAAGAAGTAAAAGTGTTGCTTCAAGTATGTGATTGAGTGCCATGTGTGGTGAGTCTTCGATTTGATCTTGTTTGATAAGTACATATAGAACTTTACCTGTTGATCTATCATTAAGAAAAAAGTGTTGTGATATTGGAGAAATAACCTTAATCCAGCAATTCAGAGTGAGCCTTCGAATCAAACAAATAGACATGCCCATTGTGAGTTGAGTGACCAATCTTTGTCCCAACGTACCTTGAAACCTATTCTTGGATAACTTCATTGTAAGCCATAACCCGTCTTTTACAATACCCTCTTTTGAACCAAATCCTTCATGAAGCATTTAGGTGAGGCCTTAAACCGACTTATGCCAAAAGCCTATGTTGGGGGTGGAACAGCTATCGAGCGAGATTTGTATCCAGAAGTATGTATGTTTGGGGACCGCTCACTTCCTCCTCTATTCATCCGAGTATTCTTTGTAGATACTTAGCTGGTAAATGCTTGACGAGTTTAGCTTTTAAAAGGATAGGAGGATGAATATGGCATATAAATCTTATAGAATTGGTCCTTGGTATGTGACAACAAGTAAGCTTTATGAAAAGAATATAGTTGATGTCTCATTTGGGGCTTCATGAGGGTAGAGTCACTATAACCCCAATTTATCCAACCTAACCTATTGCCCACATTACAAGCCAGAGTAAGACCTTTGTGATCTTTAACATAGCATTCTTAAGTGTGGTGAGATGGAACATATTGGAAAGCCTATGGTTTGACACTTGTGTTCATGAGAAGTCTTTGAGAGTGAGAGTGAATCAAACTAATCCCTTGTTTAAATTGTGATTATATCTTGAGGGAAATGATATCTTCTTGTTGTGAAGGAAATTGATTGAATTTCTTGAGCACATTTGTTTACCTTAATTGAAGTCTATGAGCATGTGCTAGGGTTGGTAGCAATTATTCAACATTTTAGGCTTGTAGTTCATGAGTTGAGTGTTTGATAGGTGATGCTTATACCAAAGTTTTCAACATCACAAGGACAGTGTTGTTTTCAGAAAGAAGCACATATTTGAACTCCCCAGTAGTATCATTTGTAGGCATTGTTGTTTTGTCTAGAATATTTGATTCACTTGACCACAAGTGAATGTTTAAGTTGGGGGTGTTGATGATTCAACAATTTGTGGCTCATAGTACGTACAACTGATACCAAAGTGATGTCCTCAATGCCTAATTTGAGTCAATTCTTATGTTAATTAAGTTGTATGTAGGTAATAAGGCTAGGGAACCTACCAAAGGATGACACAAACCATATAGGAGCAAAAGTTTTGATAAAATGAAGATATGAGGAAGTTTAGATTTACAAGAACAACATGTGGCATCGTACAATCAAGTGCTCATCACACAAGGTTAATGCTAGACGTAAAATAGCAGAGAATATCGCACAAATAAATAGTGTTTGAAGAAAGCATCCAATAACAATTGTGTGAGTATACAACTGAGTTGTGCATATCGCACAACAGTTATGCGGGTACCAAAGGAAGACGCACAATTCAACAAAACTCTTGAAGATTCAAGACCTGAAAAGCATCCTGTGCATCTTGGTGAGAAAAAAATGTGCGTCGCACAAAGGATATGTGATCCCGATGATAGACACACAATATGCTTCGGTGGAAACTTTGTAATTATTTTTTTGTTTTCTAAGTCATTTAAATAGAATATTTTTTAGAATTTGTGGATTAATTAATCTTTTGCTAAAAATTGAGACTAAGAAGCTTGTTATTAGACCCCTAGATTTGGGGATTAGTCATCTTCTTGTGTTTTCTACATTGTATTCGGATTTTACTTATGATTATTTGGATTCCATGGAGGATTTCAACGAGCATATGGGTATAATTTATTTTCCTCTTACTATGCTTGGCTAATTTCCCCAACTTGGAGTTGTGTTATGATTTAGTAGTGATTATTGTATAGGTAGTGTTTATTTGCATTTCTAATTGATTAATCGTTATGGTTCTAACCATTTCTCCATTTTATCAACCTAAAATTGGAGGTTGTAAGCTCTAGCTAAGCCTATATACCGTATCAACCTTGACAAAGGGGATAAGGGTGAGGAGTAATGGTTAGTAATGACTTGATTTTTCTCATCTAGTGATAGATCTTAGACATAAGGCTATCAAGTTGAGGTATTTGATTGGTTATGAGGAAACACAAGTGATGTGCACAAACCCACTTGTGAAGTTTAGTGTTTTATTGAAATATTAACATTAAGACTTAAAATCTAGCCTACCCACGACATTGGTTAAATTAAAGATAATGTTCATTAACCCATGTATGCACTCATACTCATGAATGCATAACCCCAAGTTTTCTCATCAATTGATTACAAATTCTAGTGTTCGTTTTTGAACACCAAGCTTGCAATTAATAATTTAAATACAGAATCATTAAAAAGAAAAACACATTACTTTTATCGCATTTTACATATTACAAGCAAACATCTAGTGACTTATTACACTTGAATATGAGCCTATGTCTTTCATTCCCTGTGGGATAGACCCCGACTACAGAGTTGGGCAAATATATTGCGTAAGGACTGCATACATTCTTTCTAGTGTGTATTGGAGTGATATCAGTAGTTCAACACATTACTAAGCTCATCCAGTTTAGCTATTGGTGAGCACCTATTATTCTTGGAGGCTTGGTTTGGTGTGTTTTCTCTTGTTCAGTTATTAAGTTATGTTGGGGCCTTCCCCTGGTAGATATTAGTTCTCTTTTTTATAGGCTTCATAAATAGATGTAGTCGTCAGACTCAAATGTTCTTTGCATATCTTCGGATTTCCAGACTTATTTCTTTAATTTCTACTTTATGGAATGTATTTCCCTTTGTTATATCTTTATGAATTAAATGTTTCTTCCATAATTTATAGGATAATGTTCATGATGTAAATCAGGTGATTTGCTCAGGTCATAGATGGTCTCGGGTGTCATTTATGTCCAGGGTCTAGAGTCGGGGAGTGAAATCTACTGATCTCAAAACCTACATCACAAGCTTAGAAAAGTGTTTATGTAGTTGCAATAGAGTATGGAAAAAGAAAATAAAGGCAAGCCTATGGTATGTGCATGTACAATATATGAATTTGTTTCTGGGTGTTTTCTCTTCTCCTTTAGTCTCAATGTTCCACTGTTCTTGTAAATATTATTTTATTTTTAAGAAATTATCTAGTCCATTATGAGGGCACTTATATAAGAATGGCTGAATATAGTAAAAATCGCAAAAACTATGTCTCTTTTATGGATTGGTATAGCTGATAAATTAAGGTGTAACCTATTGAGGCTGCATTTTTAGTTATGTCAATTTAACGTGAATCAATCATTTTTAAAAGGTTGTTAAATTAAAAGGGGCCAAAAACATGTTTTGAAAGTGAATGCCGATACAAACTTTTTGAAACCATTATAGGCAACTTACTTCATTTTGTTTAAACATATTTGTAGTAGAATCGAGTCTAGTGTTACTTTCTTATGGAAAAACAAAGACCTTACGTTTGGGTTACTGATGTGCTTAGAATTTAGCACATATTTTCTATCTTTTACTTGATGTTTTAATTGTTTTTACACTTGTATCATTGTGTTTTCTTGT
This sequence comes from Capsicum rhomboideum, assembly GCA_031232105.1. Taxonomy (NCBI): domain Eukaryota; kingdom Viridiplantae; phylum Streptophyta; class Magnoliopsida; order Solanales; family Solanaceae; genus Capsicum; species Capsicum rhomboideum. The sequence continues at coordinate 95,595,957 of CP124716.1, read as the reverse complement.
GTTTTTATTTTAGTTTCTTGTTTTGTAGGTTTTTAATATCGAACTAGCCAAACGATAGAAAACACAACAAATTAACATTTTTTTGGGTAATTTACAGTCGCATTCCAGACTGCAGATTAATTGGCATATTTCAAAGAAAATTATGGATGTATCAGAGAGAGAGAGAGAGTGATAATCAAGACCTTGTAGAAGATGGCCAGCACACAAAGTAGAAGATGGTTGCAAACCCATTAGACGATCTAAACTTGACGAAGAAGGAACAGAGCTGTAATGAACTTGAGACAAAATGATTTGAAACCATGAAGTACTTCATGATTGCAGAACCAAGTGTGTTAGCTTTCAATTATAGGAAATTGAGATTTTTCATAGTTTTAGTTTTTTCATCTAGTTTACAGTTTTCATTTGAACGAAGTCTTCAACATTCTTTCAAGTTTTAAACCTTCATAGTAAGTTATGGAGTATTTTTATTTATATTCTTGTTATTTTCCATCAGTTTGAGTAGCTAAATCCTCAACTAAGGTTGTGAAATGCAATGAGATTATAGAGTTCTTAAGGTTTTTGTGTGTCATGTTACTAGGGTTATAAGATACCAAACTTTGTTTCGATCTTAATTAAAAGGCTCAGCTATTATAAACATTAATCTATACCATAATATCTTGATCTATAAACGAGAAGACCATGTAATTATTGAGTAAAAAATGATTTGCATGAATTCGAGGTTCTAACCCTTAATTGGTAAATTCATATTAAGAATAATAGGACTTGCTTTTCATAATTTTCCATTCTTATTGTCAATAAGTCATATAGTTGTGGAAGCATCATATGTAGATAGATAAATTGTTAATGATACTCAAAAAAGTCTGAGTGATATTGCAGGAGACGTATATTTGTAACCCAAGTGCATTTAGTTGCATGATTATCGATGAGCAAAATTATTTATTGTGGGGACACAATCATGGTGTTTTAATCACATGAGTTTTAGAATTTTATTTACTTACAACATATTTACTTTCTGCAATATTAGTTTAGTTCATAATCATTATCTATAACTCTAAGGATAAAATTTGGCTATAATTTGAGTAGTTATACCAATAGTAAATGCTTAGAGGTTCTCTCATAGTCCTTACCAATTCAACCCAACCTAGTTGGTGTAACGACCCTCTTCGTCGTTATGCATGGTTCCTACGTTTAAAATTTCACATCCAAATTCCTTACATTTTGGAAGTTACAAAATTCAGGCTAGGCTAGTTTTGATCGAATTTGGAGCGAGGTGTGGTCTAGGAAAATCTGGTAATGATTTAGACCGGGCTTGTTGCAATTGTCTTGATTTCTAATTAGCTAAGACGATAATAAACCCATAGAAATTTACAGAATTAAATTTGGGTTAGAACTCCCAGAATTGATCTTAGCGTAAAGGGCATTGTTTGGAATGTCCTAGGTTCAAGGTGTGTTGCATTAAATGGAATATTCGGGCAAAGACGAACTTTATGTTCCATCGATGCCGCTATAGCAATCGGTACACCACTATAACGGTAAGTGCGATAGCGGAGAAATTCCCGCTATAGCTGCGGTCTAAGGCGGTTAACGACCGCTATAAAGGTGAAAACCGCAGATTTATTAAAATATTTCCTCAAAAACGTTTATTTTTCTAAAACTCATTTTGGGGAAAGGGAAGGGCTATTTAAGGTGAAATACACCAAAAATCCATCGTTTGGCTTCATTATGGTAAGGAATTCATCCTTGTTAACTCGTATTTAATTATTAAGCCTTAGAATTATTAATTCACGGAGTTTGGAGAGGGTTTTAGGGAAAATTTTGGTTAATTATTGGTGCAAGGGTATTATTAAGTAGTAAGTTAATGGGTTTTGATTATTAACGGGTAATTTATCCTTGCATTTCATTAATTCACTATTGTATCTATGAAATTTGTAGTTTTAGGTGAATTACAGTAGACAAGCCCTAGAATGGGAAGAAAATGATCATGAAATTGACCTTAGGGGTTGGGTGTGAGTTATAAATCCAGACATGTTAAGGTCATTTCTTTAATTATGTATTTATATGCATGTTCTAGACCACGAGCAAACGGGAATTGCACGGAAAGGCAAAGCTCTTGCTTAAAGGGTTATGCAAGCTTGATTCAAGGTAGGTGATGGTATTGTAGTTTAATCCAACTTGTATTATATGTGCATGTTAACTACTTTCTAGTGTGGCTGGTTAACATTTGTTGTTTGGTGTGGTCAATGCCATTATTTTACTTGCTTATTGATTTGACCTGCCTTATTTCTAAATGTGGAATGTTTAGGTATTTGGGATGTTCTCACGGGTTATTGGTGAAATAAGGTTGGCAGACACTTATGTCTGGGGTTGTAGTACATAGACGACATATGTCCCAAGCAGTTCATGGCTAGAGGGTGGATGTATAACCCATAGTGTGTATGTACGAGGTTCAGGTGAGTTTGACGGTTCCATGAGTGAACCGGGAAATATGTGTTTATCTATGTTTGATAATGGTATACGTGTCTTGACTTGACTTGACTGTACTTGACTTAGTGATATTTGTTGACTTGTTGGTTTTTAATCCTCTTGAAAACTTCTTGATCAAAGAAGGAATTTCAAGAAATTGAGGATTGAATCCTACAGAAAAAGGGTAGAATTTAGAGTAGAACTAATGAAAAATAACGAGGGCGTTGAAAAGAACTTATCCGAACACTTTCCAATGAAAATCCTATGAGATATATCCCTCCGAAGCTACCCCCAAAGTCCTAATTCATATGAAATGAAATAAAAACAAATATGGGGAATTATATAATCTCCTTGGGGTCCTTCATCGTGAATGCGAGGACCCATTCACGATCACGAGGTTGCCTTGACTCGACCCATTGTGAATGAGATGGGTTCTTTTATGAGTTAAAATAGAAACCTGACATGGACCAACCAGACGCTTCTTCTCAGTTATGACACCCCCCATACAATCGCAAAGCTCAGCGACCCAACTCTTTGTAACTATAGCGGGCTTATTGCAATCGCGAAGAGCAAATGATCCTATACCAGCAAAGAGAAAAACCCAACAAAAAACGAGTCAAAATTAAACTTTGAATGGATCCTTGAGATTCATTCAGAATCCCGTGAATGCAAACTAATCAGCTAACCAACCGAAAATGATATTTTGAACAAAATGAAATTGTTGAAATGACTAATGCAGGTCATCTCGATCAAATTTTTACCAAAGTCAACACTTCAACAAATCTTCCAAAAATTCAATTACATACCCAAAATGAGTCAAAAATCCTCAAGACCCGAATCAAAGACCTCACTAGCTCAAAACCACCTTCCAAAATAACATAACTAATAGAATTCCCATTCGATCCAATTTTCTAAGAATGTTGACCCTGGTCAAACCTTTCGAACATTAATCTTCAAAATTGAAAAGCTCACTGAAAAACAATTGAGCTCCCTAAGAACTATTCCACCCATCCCATAGACCATAAATACTGTGTAGAAGCTATGGGAAGTGTCAAAATGTGAAAAATGCGCTAGAAACTTGTAATACCCCGTACATTTATGACCTTACTTGACAACTTTGAGCCATGGGTACCTTAGTGTTGAGAGCAATAAGTACATATCTTGTATTGCTTTGATGGGGTATTGGATCGTATGCTAGTGTTAGAAGGAGTAGTCAAAATTCAGCAAAGCAGCAAAACTTGCGCCACTCCCTATTTCAGGAGGTGTGGCGCAAGCCTTCTGATTCATAGGGAATAACATTCTCGCGCCACTACTTGCTTTGCAGCAGTGGCACAAGGCACAAAAAGTTTGGCCCTTCCGTGCTCGTTTTGCAACGCATTGCAACGTCGATTCTTCCTTGGTTTCTTTTGGTTCCTTGGTGTTTTTTTATCCTTTTTAAAGCTTCAAATACCTCAATATACTCCTACATAATCAAATCATGAAACACAAGTATTTATCATGTATGTTCAATTAAGCCATGAGTGGCTAGAATTTCTATTTTTGGGATTGAGTCTACGAACACGAATCTCATAAGTGAATATTGTCGTGACATTATGGAATTATTTAAAAATGTGACATATGATGGATTACACATTGAATTTGGTAGGCTAAGTTGACATGTGTTATTGGGATCAATTTAAAGCCCAAATTGGAACAAAAGACATTGCCCACAAGGGAAAAATGACCAATTCTTCCATTTGACCAAGTAAACATTGCATTAAATGCCAAGAATTGGCTAAGGACCACATGATGGAATATATAAAGGCACAAAAGCGGATTTTTATTCATTATAACTCTCATGCCTGTCTAGATATTTCTCAAATATTTCTCTATTTTCCAAACCCTAAGGCAACTATTTTCTTTGGACACTTTGGACAAGATCATCACTTTGCAAGCTTGGGTAAGTGCTTATTATTGTGATTTAATATATTATATGCATGAGATATTGTGTATACCATGATGGTTATGTTGGCAAGGTTGAATAGGGCACATTTGCTTTTTGCTACAAGATGTGTCATTTTTGTGATTTAAACTTGAAAGGAGACTTGATGTTTTGATGAAAGTGAATGGTGTGGATGAAATATCAACATGTATGGTGTGATTATGTTCCTTAACTTGTTATTTTTCTATAAGTGTAAATTGTGGGATTGTTGTCGATATGTTGTTGTGAGGTGTATTAAGGTGACTTGATGGATTAATTGTGATATGGTGTTAATGAAAAAGTGTAAAGGAGAAACTTGTTGTGAAATGCTATTGGTTTATGATATTGTGGTCAATGTGTGGAATGTTGTAGTATTGTGGGTATGACAATGCCTTGAATTGTTTTATGAAGGGGAAATGACGTTATAAGGCAATCATGTGATTCATTGTCGTCCTATGCACTTGTAAGGTGGTTGATTGTTAATGTAAGCTCTATTATGTACTTGTGTTATAGAGGAAGGAGATGGAATATTGTGTTCATGTATAGGATTGTGTGTTCGTATTGAGAAGACAACATATGTAAGGTCACTTTAGCTGTATCCTTCTACAGCATATATTTTTCACATTGACATTGTACGTATTTCATTCTGTAATGTCTCAAGGTATCTCATGTCAGATTATCATATATTGTTATTTATATATCTCCTAATCATGGACTGGTGTTCCAAAGCTCCAATAATGTTATGACTATCATTGTTCCAATCTCTCAAAAGTAAGAAATAAAGTAACGCATATTTGTTGGTTGCAAGAGTACGGGTGGTAGCTCTAGAGGCATAAGCCTAGCTCGAGCCGAACCCAAGATTATTGGATCAGGGGGTAGTCCTAAAGGTATAAGCCTAGATCGGGCTGATCCTGACAGGTGGTAGCTCTAGAGATGATAACCTATCTCGAGCCGAACCTGATATATTAGTTTATGGGTGGTAGCTCTAGAGGTGATAACCTAGCTTGAGCCGAGCCCGATATATTGATTCATGGGTGGTAGCTCTAGAGGCATAAGCCTAGCTCGGCTCGATCCCAACATAATGTTATGTTATGTTAAGACCCACAGATCAGTTGGGGCCTGGGTACAATATAGTACAGATAAATATGAATAAACATAGAAGCAAAGAATGTATTGAAAGCAAAGTACATGATTCCATACATAGAGTGATTGTTTATCCATATTAACGATTCTTTCATATTTTGATTTCATTGAAGTATTTATGTCTCTTACAATTTCATATGGCCTTACATACTCAGTACATTCTTCGTACTGACCTCCCTTTGGGGGAGGGGGGGGCTTACCTTACTTGATGCAGGCACAGGTGCTAATAGGCCTCCACAGTAGGTTACGGATCATTTGCAGACCATTGGTGAGCTCCAGTTGGTTCGGGGCTTTTCAAGTCAGAGTGTACGTTTGTTTTGGTATTGTAAATATTGTATACAGCGGGGAATTGTCCCGACTTTACGTTGGTTATGTATGTGTATTTGTAGAGGCTTTGTAGAATTATATGGGAAGATTAATGTAAGAGATGCACATCCATTTTGATTTGATAGCCCTAACGGCCAAGTTTCATATATAGCATACGTTAGACATGACTTCCGCCATTGGTTTTTATTAGTTGCATGAGATATAATGTTATTCATGACATGCATATGAGTGTACATGAGCAAAGATTAGTTCTCTTGGGCCTTATCGGCTTCGGGTGCCAGTCCGCCCAGTTGGAATTCGGGGCGTGACAAAAGTGGTATCAAAACATGTCGTTCTAAAGGTGTCTACAAAGACGTGTCTGAGTAGAGTCTTGCTTATGGATGTGTTGTGCACCACATTTATAAGTGGGAGGCTACGGGACATTTAGGAGTTGTTTCTTTCCTTCAATTCTAGATCGTACAATAGAGCCAATGTTGTAGGTGAAATTATAACTGACCATTATCATTGGTTTTCTTTATTATAGTAAAATGCTGATGACAAAAAGAGGTAGAGGCAAAGGTACCTAGTTAGATATGCTTGCTGGTGAAGGAATGAGTAAATCACCACCTGGCCAAGCTAGTCAAGGTGGAGCTAACACTGAAATTGCTTTGCGGTCTTCTTCTACTTTTCCAGCTCCAAAAGAGCCAAGAGATAGAGAAGTACCGGCAGAACCGCCTATGAATGCCACAGATAAGGATTTATGAAATACAGTACATATGTTAACACAGATAGTTATGGCACAAACTCAGGGACAAGCTAATCCAATGACAAATGAAGATGATGCGGCTAGAATAGCGAGTCGCAGAACACAGGATTTCCTGAAATTAGACCCTCCTACATTCACTGGGTCAGATCCAAAAGCAGATCCATAGGACTTCGTAGATCAAATTCAAAGGGCTCTAGATGTTGTGCACGTGACTGGGGTAGAAACGATTGAACTTGCGGCCTATTGATTGAAGGGTGAAGCGATATTGTGGTATGAAGACTGGAAAAGATCGAGGGGTATTGATGCACTTCCAGATGGTTGGGAAGAATTTAAAATGGAATTCCTTGATCATTACCTCCCATATGAGATCCGGGAGGCAAGTGTAGACTAGTTTCTAAATTTGCGCCAAGGGAATATGAGTGTTAGAGAATACAGTCTGCAGTTTAATTCTTTAGCTTGATATGCTCCAAATATAGTGGCCACAATGACAGATAGAGTCCATCGATATTTGGGCAGATTAGAGCCATATTTGGTGAGGGACTGCACCATTGCTACTTTGAACTGGGACATGGATATAGCCAGAATTCAGGCTTTTATGTAAAAGATGGAAGATCAAAGGCAAAGAAGAAGGGTACATGAATCTGAAATAGGACAGCCAAAGACGGCTAGACCTATGGGACAGTCTATGGTGTCCCAAGGAGAATATAAGCCTCGGATGTTTCCTAGACCGCATAGACCATCATTCTCCTATTCCACAGCAGGCACACACTCTCAATTTCGAGGGTTTAGAGGTAGTCAATCTGGGCAGAGTAGTGGAATTCCTGGTTAACAGGCAGCAGGATTTCCTCATCAGCAGTGTCAGCACTGTGGATGAATTCATTCAGGTACATGCCAGTTAGGGACGAATGCTTGCTTTTGGTGTGGTATGTCAGGGCACATGATGAGAGACTGTCCACAGAGGAGCATGGGTGGTATAGCATGACCTACGGGGTCAGCTGTTGCATCATCATCATCGATTCCTTACCTAGGCCGAGGTGTGAAGTCTGCAGGTCGTGGTAGAGGTGCCAGAGGAGAAGCCAGTACTAGTGGAGTCCAGAACCATACTTAGGCTCTAGTGGACCGACAGAATTCTAAGGCATCTCCTGATATAGTCACAGGTACATTCTCCATATTTTTGCATAGTGTATATGCATTGATTGATCCGGGTTCTACATTATCATATGTTACTCCATTGATTGCTGCAAAATTTAAAAGAACAAAGGAATTATTAATTAAGTCATTTGAAGTATCTACACCGGTTGGTGAATCCATTGTTGCAAAAAGAGTATATCGTAATTGTGTGGTAACTGTGTGTGGTCATGAAACCTTGGCCGATCTTATTCAGTTGAAATTGGTGGATTTTGATGTGATAGTGGGAATGGATTGGTTGGCTTCTTGTTATGCCACAGTAGATTGCCGGGCCAAGAAGGTGCATTTTCATTTTCCACAAGAAAATATTCTTGAATGGCAGGGTAATGTGGGGGCACCGAGAGGCAAATTTATTTCCTATCTTAAGGCTAGAAAAATGATAGCTAAGGGGTATATATTTCATTTGGTCCGAGTGCAAGATATCAATGTGGAACCACCAACTCCTCAATTGGTTTCGGTGATTAATGAATTCCTCGATGTATTTCCTGATGATCTTCCAGCCTTACCCCCAGAATGGGAAGTACAGTTTAGTATTGATGTGGTGCCAGACACTCAACCTATCTCTATTCCTCCGTATAGAATGGCTCCAACAGAATTACGAGAATTGAAGGAGCAATTAAAAGATTTGCTAGACAAGCGGTTTATACAACCTAGTATATCCCCGTGGGGTGCACCAGTATTATTTGTACAGAAGAAAGATGGTACATTGAGAATGTGTATTGACTATCGGCAATTGAATAAGGTAACGATCAAGAACAAATATCCGCTCCCTAGAATTGATGATTTGTTTTATCAGTTACAGGGTGCCAAATTTTTTTCAAAGATTGACTTGAGGTCTGGCTACCATCAAGTCAAGGTTAGAGAAAATGATGTACCCAAGACAACTTTCTGAATACGGTATGGCCACTATGAATTATCGTTATGTCATTTGGACTAACAAAAGCACCAGCTGTTTTCATGGATTTGATGAATAGGGTGTTTAAGCCATTTATACATGTGTTCATGACGGTGTTTATAGATGACATCTTGGTTTTTTCAAGATCACCAGAGGACCATGCAAATCACTTACGACAGGTGTTACAGATTCTTCGTGATCATAAGTTATATGCGAAGTTCTCTAAGTGTGAATTCTGGTTAAAATCAGTAGCATTCTTGGGTCATGTTGTGTCATATGAAGGGATTCGGGTTGATTCTCAAAAGATTAAAGCGGTGAGAAATTGGTAAAGACCTACGACACCTACAAAGATTCGTAGTTTTCTTGGATTGGCGGATTATTATAGGAGATTTCTGGAAGGGTTTTCTTTTATTGCTGCACCATTAACGAAGCTAACGCATAAGACAATCAAGTTTCAGTGGAATGATGCATGTGAGAAAAGTTTCCAAGAGCTGAAAGATAAATTAACTTCCACAGAAGTTTCAGTACTTCCCGAAGGCACAGAAGGTTATGCAGTGTATTGTGATGCTTCCGGAGTTGGCCTCGAATATGTGTTGATGTAGCATGGTAAGGTGATAGTGTATGTCTCACGACAGTTGCGGCCACATGAGAAAAACTATCCCACACATGATCTTGAGCTAGCAGCTGTGGTATTTGCTTTAAAGATATGGCGTCATTATTTGTATGGGGTCCATGTTGATATCTATACTGATCAGAAAAGTTTGTAATATATCTTTAAGCAGAAGGAACTTAATTTGAGGCAACGAAGGTGGATATATCTCTTAAAAGACTATGATATTGATATTTTATATCATCCAGGAAAAGCAAATGTGGTGATTGATGCAATGAGTCGCAAAGTAGTAGGAAGCACCAATGACCAGTTGAGGGAAACGCAAGATATAGTCAGGGATTTACATCATCTAGCCAGCTTAGGGGTTCGTCTTCTTGAATCTCCAGATGAAGGGGTTATTTTGCAGAATGCAGCAGAATCTTCCTTAATAGCTGAAGTAAAGGAGAAATAGTATGCAAATCCTAATCTATTGCAGCTGAGAGAGAATGTGCACTAATAATTGACAAAGGCATTTGATCTTACTCAAGAGGGAGTACTTCAATGCCAAGGTAGATTATGTGTACCGGATGTAGATGATTTGAGGAAATGAATTATGACAGAGGCGCATCATTCATGGTATTCTATTCATCCGGGAGCTACAAAAATGTATCATGATTTGAAAGACATGTATTTGTGGGGAAATATGAAGAAGAACGTTGCAGAATTTGTAGCTCAATGTCCAAACTGCCAACAGGTGAAAGTGGAGCATCAGAAACCAGGAGGTTATATGTAGTGTATCTATCTTCCAGTTTGGAAATGGGACATGATCAATATGGATTTCATCACAGGTTTTCCTCGTACAGTGCGGAAATTTGATTCTATATGGGTGATAGTTGACAGGCTTACCAAATCAGCGTATTTCCTACCAGTCAGGACCACCTATACAGCTGAGGAGTATGCAAGGTTATATATCAAAGTGATAGTGCGATTACATGGGATTTCAATCTCCATTATATCAGACAGGGGAGCTCAATTTACTGCACATTTTTGGAGATCTTTTCAGAGGAGTTTGGGAAATCAAGTGAATTTGACTACGACTTTCCATCCTCAAACAGATGGACAAGTAGAGCGTACTATCCAAACACTTGAAGATATGCTATGAGCGTGCACATTGGACTTTAACGGTAGTTGGGATGAACATATACCTCTTATTGAATTTGCCTACAACAATAGCTATCATTCAAGTATTAAAATGGCACCTTATGAAGCTTTATATGGAAGAAAATGTCGATCACCAATTGGATGGTTTGAAGCGGTTGAAACCGCTTTACTTGGGCCAGATCTTGTTCACCAAGCTATGGAAAAAGTTAAAGTCATCCAACAGCAGCTACAAACGTCCCAAAGTCGACACAAGTCATATGCCAATGTTAGAAAAAGAGGGCTTGAATTTGCCATAAGTGATTGGGTATTCTTGAAGGTGTCACCGATGAAAGGGGTCATGAGATTTGGAAGAAAAGGGAAATTGAGTCCACTTTATATAGGCCCATATGAAATTATCAGAAGATTTGGGCAAGTTGCGTATGAATTGGCACTACCCCAAGAACTCTCCACAGTTTATCTAGTATTTCATGTTTCGATGCTTCGAAAGTGCATAGGAGATCTATCTCGTATAACTACTATTAAAGATGTAAAAGTTACGGAGGATCTCACCTATGAGGAGATACTGATTGCTATTCTGGATAGACAAGTGAAGAGGTTAAGAAATAAAGATGTAGCTTCCGTAAAGGTACTTTGGAGAAATCAAGAAGTAGAGGAGATCATAAGGGATGCTGAAGAAATGATGAAGTCAAAGTACCCGTATTTATTTCACACGGAAGAAAAAGTTCAAAATGCGGAGGTGGAGCAATGACAAGTAAGTATCTAAGAGCATTATGTGTATATGTATATGTATGTTAATTTAGAGATACATTTGTAGTACATGATACGATGTTGTTAACATTTGAGGACGAATGTTTCTAAGGGGGGAAGAACGTAATACCCCGTACATTTCCGACCTTACTTGAAAACTTTGAGCCATGGGTACCTTAGTGTTGAGAATAATAAGTATGTATCTTGTATTGCTTTGATGGGGTATTGGATGGTATGCTAGTGTTAGAAGGAGTAGTCAAAATTCAGCAAAGTAGCAAAACTTGCGCCATTCCCTGTTTCAGGGGGTGTGGCGCAAGCCTTCTGATTCAGAGGGTATACCATTCTCGCGCCACTTTTTGCTTTGCAGCAGTGGCGCAAGGCACAAAAAGTATGGCCCTTCAGTGCTCGTTTTGCAACGCATTGCAACGTCGATTCTTCCTTTTTTTTTTTTTGGTTCCTTGGTGATATTTTATCATTGTTAAAGCTTCAAATACCTCAATACACTCCAACATAAACAAATCATGAAAGACAAGTATTTATCAAGTATGTTCAATTAAGCCATGAGTGGCTAGAATTTCTATTTTTGGGATTGAGGACACGAACACGAATCTCGTAAGTGCATATTGTCATGACATTATGGAATTATTTAAAAATGATACATATGATGGATTAAACATTGAATTTTTTGGGCTAAGTTGACATGTGTTATTGGGCTCAATTTAAATCCCAAATTGGAACAAAAGACATGGCCCAAAAGAGCAAAATGACCCATTCTTCCATTTGACCAAGTAAACATTGCATTAAATGCCAAGAATTGGATAAGGATGACATGAGGGACTATATAAAGGAACAACAGCTGATTTTTATTCATTATAACTCTCATGCCTTTCTAGATATTTCTCAAATATTTCTCTATTTTCCAAACCCTAAGGCAACTATTTTCTTTGGACTCTTTGGACAAGATTATCACTTTGCAAGCTTAGGTAAGTGTTTATTCTTGTGATTTAATATATTATATGCATTAGATATGGTGTATATCATGATGGTTATGTTGTCAAGTTTGAATAGGGCACTTTTGCTTTTTGCTACAAGATGTGCCATTTTTGTGATTTAAACTTGAAAGGAGACTTGATGTTTTGATGAAAGTTAATGGTGTAGATGAAATATCAACATGTATGGTGTGATTATGTTCCTTAACTTGTTATTTTTCTATAAGTGTAAATTGTTGTATTGTTGTCGATATGTTGTTATGAGGTGTATTAAGGTGACTTGATGGATTAATTGTGATACGGTGTTAATGAGAAAGTGTAAAGGAGAAACTTGTTGTGAAATGCTATTGGTTTATGATATTGTGGTCAATGTGTGGAATATTGTGGTATTGTGGGTATTACAATGCCTTGAATTGTATTATGAAGGGGAAATGACGTTATAAGGCAATCATGTGATTCATTGTCGTCCTATGCACTTGTAAGGTGGTTGATTGTTAATGCAAGCTCCATTATGTACTTGTGTTGTAGAGGAAGGAGATGGAATATTGTGTTCACGTATAGGATTGTGTATTCATATTGAGAAGACAAGGTATGTAAGGTTACTTTATCCGTATCCTTCTGCAACACATATTGTTCACATTGACATTCTAGGTATTCCATTCCTAAATATCTCAAGGTATCTCATGTCAGATTATCATATGTTGTTATTTATATATCTCCTAATCATGGACTGGTGTTCCAAAGCTCCAATAATGTTATGACTATCATTGTACCAATCTCTCAAAAGTAAGAAATAAAGTAATGCATATTTGTTGGTTCCAAGAGTACGGGTGGTAACTCTAGAGGCATAAACCTAGCTCAAGCCGATCCCAAGATTATTTGATGAAGGGGTAGTCCTAGAGGCATAAGCCTAGCTCAGGCCGATCCTGACATGTGGTAGCTCTAGAGGTGATAACCTAGCTCGAGCCGAACCTGATATATTAGTTTATAGGTGGTAGCTCTAGAGGTGATAATCTAGCTCGAGCCAAGCCCGATATATTGATTCATGGGTAGTATCTCTAGAGGCATAAGCCTAGCTCAAGCCGATCCCAACATAACGTTATGTTATGTTAAGTCCCAGTGATCAGTTGGGTCCCGGGTACAGTATAGCACAGATGAAGATGAATAAACATAGAAGCAAAGAAGCAAAGAAAGTATTGAAAGAAAAGTACATGATTCCATGCATAGAGTGATGGTTTATCCATATTAACGATTCTTTCATATTTTGATTTCATTGAAGTATTTATGTCTCTTACAATTTCATATGGTCTTACATACTCAGTACATTCTTCGTATGACCTCTCTTTGGAGGGGGGGGGCTTGCCTTACTTGCTGCAGGCACAGGTGCTAATAGGCCTCCACAGTAGGTTGCAGATCATTTGCAGACCATTTGTGAGCTCCAGTTGGTTCGGAGCTTTTCAAGTCAGAGTGTACATTTGTTTTTGTATTGTAAATGCTGTATACAATGGGGAATTGTCCCGACTTTACGTTGGTTATGTATGTGTATCTGTAGAGGCTTTGTAGACGTATGTGGGAAGACGAATGTAAGAGATGTACGTCCATTTTGATTTGATGGCCCTAACGGCCAAGTTTCATATATAGCATACGTTGGCCATGACTTCCGCCATTGGTTTTTATTAGTTGCATGAGATATAATGTTATTCATATGGAGACATGCATATGAGTGTACATGAGCAAAGATTGGTTCTCTCGGGCCTTATTGGCTTCGGGTGCCAGTCCGCCCCGTTGGAATTCGGGGCGTGACAAAACTTAACAATGACTAATAGGGTCATTACACACATATATATATACACACACACACACACTTCTTGTCTGACCAAATTATGATCCTCTATCGAAATTAAAGGGAAAGTCCTTAATTTGGTCAAACATTCTTAGAATACAACTCATGGGTAACTCGCCCATACAATCCATTTTTGATTTTGGACCATTGACCCAAGAAGCAGTAGTTGACTTTGACTTCAAGATGTCCTTAAAATTATGGGATTAGTTTTTCCAAACCCGTTACTTATGTTATTGAATTGATTGAGGCTATTAAAAGTCATTTGAAGAGAATTTGGCTTTCCAAAAGTGGTTTGCGTGTCATCTATAAGGTAAGTAAGTTTAAAATCTTAGATTACTTGCTTTTCAGAAAAAACATATGCTTTTTACTATATGTATATATTTAAACCATTTAGTTCATGTGAGGGGGCACACATGATCTAAATTAGGTATTTTTCAACTGTCTAAAGTGATGACTATATAAGTCCTTTAGCGTAGTTTCACTTAAATATATAATTGCTATAGATATATTTTCTTGACTTGGTATTGATTGGACATTTGTTCAACTTTATCATATCTTTAGAGAGGCATACTTCGTCAGACCTAATTTTCCATGTTCTATTTACTTTTTTACATTACATTGCATGGTTGAGTTGTTATTACTTATTGGGAAATTTATATTAGAATTCTAATATTTCTAATCTCGCTTTTCATCCGTTGCGTTTTATATATTTATATATACATTTGTGTTTAAGCTTATTTGGGTTCCAGTACTCAATTTTGTTGATGTTTTAATTGACATTGTTCACTTATTCTTTATTATTGTAGCAATGTTGCTTTTTCTATCTGGTGTTACTTTAATCACTCTTTATTACTTTGTTGATATTGCTATCTTTATTTTTGTTTTTGATGATGCTTTGGTTATTCATGGTTACAGATGATATTTTTCTAATTTTTTTGGCCAATAATAAAACCTTTCCGACAGATTTTTGAGGCCTCCACTTTTCTAAAGACGAATGTTATTTTCTAAGTTGCAATTAGTTTGTATTTTTTTCAATTTAGTGTTGTTTAATATAAATTATTAATATACTTGGCCAATGAAAGAATACCTCTATCAGATTTTCGAGGCCTCCTCTTTACAAAACACAGATTTTATTTTAAGTTAAATTATTGTATTCAAGTTTCAATTCTTGGTCGATGAAGAAATTTTCGTTGATTTCCATGTCCTGCCATGTATATAAGACAAGTTTTATTTTTTCGTTTATTATTACTTTATAATTTGTGTATATTTTATGTTTATTATCTTTGTGAAAAATAATTTTATTTCCTCCTCAATTGAAAAAATGTGTTCAGCCCGAACCCATCATTATGGATTCTAAAGAATGCCTAAACCCTTTCCTTCTGAATAACTTGAACTCTTACCTAGAATCTAATGGGTTTTATCGACTAAAAAGTTTTCTTTAACTAAATTATTTCCAAGTTTTACTAAAATTAGGTGGTGACTCTCATATTTTTTAAAATAATTAAATTAATTATTTTTGAGTCCCAAAGTTGTGCCTTATAAAAATAGGGATGCGACAGAATGACGATTCTACTGGGGATGCAAAGGTTCTAACCAATATGGGTTTATTTCTTCAATTGAGAAATTGTTACTTTTTACAATTTTTTGTATATTCTATTGAATATTTATATCTTGTATATTCTTTATATTTAGTCATTTACAAATTATTTATTTAATTTCCATAATATTTTTATTGTTTTGCACAATCATGGCATATTCCGCCTTATTGGCAAATCAGTAGGCATTAGGAAAAAGGGTGATTATATGTTAGACTGCCTTGAGTCCAAAAGGCCCACGACATACATATCCTTCAATTGTTAGGCTTACCTTTTTCGTAAAAGGACACACGTATATTAGGACGCGTTATACATAGCTTATGTGTTGCACGCTACCTCATTTGTTCCATTCATGTTCATTTGATTTTTTGCTTAACACACATATTTTGTTTTAAACATTATTTGTCCATCATTCTATTCCAAAAGTTTTTGGAACTATGTTTGACCTAATTTCTGGCTCAACAGGAAGCATAAGCACCATTCAGGCTTGGCCATATTGCTCGTAAGCTTTTCATCTTCCTTTACAATGGAAACTGGAGATGAATTTTGGAGAAGGCCTAAAAAATTCTACAAAAGAAGACATTTTGTTATAGATTCAACACTAGAGGTTTTGAAGAAAAAACATGGGCAAAATTTTTGAAAAGGGGTCGAAAATTCTATATCAAGTAGTGTCACGAAGAAATTCAAGAGTTCTAAACCATGACAGAATTTTTGAGGAAGGTCCTCAAAAATTCCACCAAGCTTGCAATTTAAGATTGAATGAGTTTACAAATAGGATAGCTGGCCTCAGATTCTATGAGGGACCAATATCAAATTTGATAGACAATCAGGGGAGTATTTGATTATGCAATCACACTCTTTCATTTTATTATACTTTTTATGACTTTACTGCTTTCTCTCTTTTTTCATCTCTTTCCAGGAAAACCATCCTCATCAACAATCGGGGACGGTCACAGTAATGTTCTATTCCAATAGATAATTAGGAAACCCCACAATCCGTGAAAGCATCCTGGAAGAAAATACATTAACAAGTGCTCCCGAAAAGAACTAAGGGGCCACAACATGTCATCTCCAAAAACAACGAGAGGTGATCAAAGTAATGAATGGTCCTACAAATATTTGGGAGACGATCTCTGGCTAAAAATACCAGTCGTCACTGGACATACACCACATTGTTCTGACTTTGTCTATATCTTTGCTTTATTTTGTGCATATATTATATACAATATCTGCAGGAACAACGCACACCTGATTCTCATCTTTATGGATGAGATACGTAGGTAACCCTCTTCATGTTCAGTATGTTTTATTTAATTTTTTTAAAAAAATAGTATTTTTTTAGAATCATGCCTTTAACTTGGTTAGTGCCAACACAATTAGAAGTCTGCAAATAATTAGAATGATTGGGAAGGTCAACTTCGTGGTGAACCTTAGGTTCTTTTGGTACCTCTCATTCGTACTTTTGTGGAACTCGATAAAGTTCTCTTGCAAGCATTTAAGGTTAGAATAAAAGCAACCTCATTTTTTCATGTGCATTGTGTGGTGAGTTTTAGATTAAATTCAAATGCATTGCACTGTTGATCTAGAACTTAGCCCAAATATTTGTTGAGGCAAAATTATGATTAACATTTGATTTGGGAAAGGATCGTAGGCCTTTTTTTGACCCATTTGTATCTTTGAATGCCTACCAAATGATATTAATCCTTAGTGTGTCCCCCTTTGAGCCTGAAACCTCTTCTTTGGACAACCACATCTTTGCCAATACCCTTCTAAGTGCTTAAATGCAATATAATTCAACCACACACATAATCAACAATCATATTTGAGAGTTCAAGCATCACAAGAAAAGTTACCATACATTACCATTAACAACAATACACATAGCACATTTGTAACACATCATTGCCTTACCACAAGTACTTAACACCATATCAAACAAGATATACTAGATCAACTTCCTATGCTTCTTATCGACCTCTACTAGTTGGAACATTTTATCCCAACCTTTAATGCTACACGATAACAATTGGGACTAACTAGTCCCAATTGTGAAGATTGACATACCAATTGGAATCGACTAGATATCAATTGGACTCAACTCGGGGATATGATATTGAGAGGGCACGATAGGAAAAAATAAAGTGAGATAGATTCCTAGATGTCTTGTAGCTTCTTACAGATTTGGTGTGGATATCAATACACCAATCTGTAGGACTCTACTCAATATTTACTCTTGCATTAAGAGACCGGTAACCTGAGCTCTGATACCATATTTATCATGACCTAAACAACAGATCATGCCGAACACCTATCTACTTTATCCTAGCTAGGAGAACCCTTTTTCCTCAACCATTCAACGTATGCAGAAGTTAACTACAATATTCACTTAGTTAATTAATGTCTGTCATATGAATAATTAATCCATAGTTTCAAATACGATTACCCAATTAGATTCGCTCCACGACTGATTTAATATATTTGATACATAAAATAAATGCAGAAAATAACTACAAGTGATTCCCCAGAAACTAGCCTAAACTGGTACAAGAGCACTAGAAAAGAATTAGGGACATCCATGAAACAACATCCATGCAGAATATAGATGATAGGAGCTGCTGCTGAGTGATCAGCATCACTACTATCCGACTAACCTGCACCATGGCTATACCCGATTAGAGATATAGTAAGTGTAGTATCAGTAAAAACCACACATACTGGTAGTTATCATTTTCAAACCATGGTTAGAAACAAATAAACATAATATTAAGTAGGAAAGAAACATGTCTTTAACTCAAATTTCGGTTACTAAAGTACAATTGTATAGACATAGCTACTAACACTTAGTCTTTTTAAACATACTTTTCTTTTAACATTTTCGTACATCTTAGTCCCTTGATAAGCCATTCAACCTTACACTATTTATCCACTCTATATAACCCTAATTCCAGCCTAGTACGGATAGCTCTACAAGGTTCACTATATCAATATTTTTGGGCCACTGATGGTAACTGGGTTTCTAATTCCTTAAGAGTCATGGAACCTCTGGCTATGTATAATTAGGTACTTATAATCAAAACTTGTTCCATAGTCAAGGACAACATGCACAACAATATACATCCAATTTACATGTCTATACACAATAGCAAAATATTCATACAAAATTCGGGACATACCTTATATTCACACTTGACTACAATGCCCAAACACAACCATCAAACATAGTCAATCCACTCAAGAGATAATAATATCTCATTAAGAAATGGGTCCACACATGAGACCATGACAGATCATCAACATAACTCGGTCCATTCAAGGAACTATCGACCACATATAAATGTCAATGTACATTTAAATGCATATGAATGAGTGCATGTATGCAGGATGTGCACATCATATCTTTCTCTTTTCATTCATCTTATCAACATCATCAATATCATATTGTACAGGTGTGGTACCTGACCCATATCACAATATATTATATTCGTACCACGCGGTACTCGACCTATACTACAATATTTCATATCCGTACTAGCGTGGTACCCGACCCATCCATAACATTTAATCATCCATAATGTGTATAACTATGCAACATAGTTAATAACTATAAGTAGTGCCTATAGGCAAATCGCAAGCACCCAATTGAGGTCAGGTTCAAGCAACAACAATCGAAATAAAATTTACGATTAATGACAGCTAAATGAATACAATCAAATCACAAAATCATCATTTCAGATAACAACAAGTATTCACTACTACGAGAAATCACAAGTATGCCTGAAGGCCAATTCACTACTCATTCAATCCATCATCATCAAATCCAATCATTAATCACCACAGGTACGAAGACCAATCAAATGGGTATCCATTTAGGAATTCACAATTTTACCAAGGTTGACATTTGTGTTCTAAGTCATCAACCTATTTTGTCACCTATCTAACCCTCTTTACTTTATATTGGAATAGGCTAATTTCAGTTACTAACTAGTAACTCTTTACCCTCAAGTCATCACTAGGTTCTTTTGTTGTAAATCATATTCACATATTAACTCTATGAACCATCAAACAAGCCATACAACCATAAACACCCATCCAAGGATCCACACAAATGATAATACACATAATTATCTTATTAATACATTACTTTCATGATTTATCCACATAACCTCTACTAACTCACATGTATTTAATTTGGGTGACCATGCTAACCCCCTAAATCTTCATAAGAGTGCAACTAGCACATCAAGTATCAACTAAAATGGGTCATTATTCGACCACCAAATCAAGAATTCCTACTCGAAGAATCCTAGACTAAAAACCTAAATCTGTCAAAGTTTTAATCATAAAATGATACTCTTATTTGAACAAAATCTTGAATTCTGAGGCCAAGGATAATGACAGCTGGGCCTAATGCCAAGAATGAAACATTACATTCGAGAATAACTATACAAGAACCATAACTTTAAACTAAATTATCATAATTACCTAATGATTGGTAATCATTGCATTGCCTTTACATATGGCATAATTAAACCAATCTATACCCAATAGTGCCAATTTAGCGTACTATAACTCTCTATATTTTCAATTTACCCCAACTCTAATAGAATCAATTCACTATTATTTACACGCAATGAATAATATTTAAGCCTAACTCGATTTACATCAATTCAATCCATCCAAACACCGTGCCCGAAGGCCTAAGACATGGAATCTCCCCAAAATACTGTTACTATCATATACATCAAGCCCAAAATCTACTATAAATAATCTCAGCCCACCTCATTGACGAATCTTACTGCTACGGAGAGGATAAGGTTGCCCTGCAAGTGTTCGCATGTTTCCGCATTGAGTTTTTTAACGTGTGTGCTTCAAATTGCCCTCATAAAGTGAGGGCTTTGGAATCTCCTAACTATGGAGGTAGGGTCTATTCAGAGTGTTTTTGGTAAGGAAAAATAACTTGGAGAAATATTAAGGGGGAGGTTTTTTAATTTTTACTTGGGCTGGCTACTGTCAAGTATAGCTGTAGCGGTTCTTTTACCACTATTGCAGTTATCCTACTGCAACAGTGTTAGGCCACTAACCAGCCCAAATTCTTTTGGGACTTTTGGCCCAATCTCATTGGGACTCGTTTTACCCTTTTGTTTTAACATTTTCCCGGCCCAACTTAAGTGTATTATTTATTGTATATTATTTTTGGGGCATTTTCATACATAATGATGGTTTGGGTCATTACAAAGACGAACAAATCTTGTCGATATTTATTTTTTCTGTTGTAAAAATGAAATTGCGGGAAAGCACCCTTCAAATACCTGTTGAAGTGACTCATTTGTCCTTTCTTTGGCAGCGTTCATTTCTTAATTTATGTCATATATTTTTAATAGTGACATGTTGTATTTTCTTGGATTTTCACTCCTATATTGGTGACATGTTTTATTGGATCTTCACTCCTATGCTTGTGACATGTTTTGTTGGATCGTCACTCCTATATTTGTGAACTAGTGTTGTATCGTCACCTCATATTTATGACATGTTATGTTGGGTTGTCACATTCTTTGTTGTGACATAATGCATTTGCTACTAATAATTTTAGTGCAAGTGATTATAAAATATGTTGGGAAGTCACCCCGTTTAAGATGACATGTTACATGTTGCATAAGGTATGCCCAATTCATAGAGGCCCTTATATTACATTTGCTACTAATAAGTTTAGTGCAGATGATTATATGACAAGTTCGGTTTCCACCCGTTCAAATGGTATATCATGTTCAAGTAGGTCATTCGCTTTACAATGAGACAAGATGGGTGTAACACCCCGTACATTTCCGAACCTATGTTAATACTGTAACATTTATGGAATTATTTAAACTTGAGATGGTTGGTGTATTATACATTAAATTTTTTGGGCTGAATTTAGCTTTGTACTAATGGGCTCAAATGAGGTCAAAAATTAGCAAGAAAAGCATGGCCCAAATAGGAATATGACCCATTCTTAAGTTGACCAAGTAAACACACATTAATGCTTGGATAAGGATGACTTCAAGGGACTATATAAGGGGGTTAAAAATAAGATTTTATTCAACAAAAGACACATAACTCATTCTAGACATTTCCAAAGATATTTCTCATCATTCACAAACCCTAAGTTATCACTCTCTTGGACAAGATCATCATTTTGTAAGCTTTGCTAAGTGTTTACTCTTATGGTTTAATATATTATATGCATAAAAGGTGGTGTATATCATGTTGGTTATGCTTGAAAGTGTTGAGCAATCCATTTGTGTTTCTTTGCTAAAGGATGTGTCATCTATGTAACTTAAAGATGAAAGGAGACTTGAGATCTTATAGGAAGTGAATCATATGGATGAGATATCAACATGTTAATATGTGTTTGTTATAATTAGGATGTGGTTATGGCCCTAACATGTTCTCTCTTTGTATGTGACTTATGGAAATACTGTTGTGTGGTGGTATAATGGAAGAAGAGTATATTTTTTGGTGGTGTTCATGTGCATGTTGAAACGATGGTTGTTCATTAGCATCAAGTTGACCTAAAATATTAAAAGAGAAACTTACTTATGACCATGGACCATTCATTGCGAAAAAGGACTCGAAAATGACCCCTAGAGGCTCCTGGCAGGTGGGGAACCTGCGGGCGCATATACCAATGAAGTTGTCCCTATACAAGGATAGATGGTCACCTGCAGCCGCAGCTCACCCATCTTCTAGTGCAGGTGACCCCACAGGTCCCTCCAGGACCCCGTTTTGCATGTTTTTGTCTCTCTTTGATCCCCGAAACCCCTCTAGCCTTCTTAGATGCAATTGTCAACTTATGGTACCTATTGAATGACTTTAAAGGAGTATCCCAGAGGTATTTTGAATGGTATCAATTATGGATTATCTTTAATGTGTTGTTGTGAAAGGTGTTCACGTGACGTAGTGAGGTAAATGTGACTTTGTATTGAAGGAGGAGTGTAAAGTGTAAACTTGGTGTGAAATGCTATTGGTTTATGGTATTTTGGTTGATGTGTGGCATGTTTTTGTGTTGTTGGTATGGTGATACAATAAATGGTATTGTAAGAGGGTGAAATGACGTTATATTGCAGTCACGTAGCTTATTATCGTCTTATGCACTTGTAATGTAGTTAGTTGTTAACGTGAGCTCCGTTATGTACTTGTGATGTAGATTAACATGTAAGGAAGGAGCTGAATTATTGTATTCACATATTGGATTGTGTATTCATATTGAGAAGATAAGGTATGTAAGGTTTCTCTCTTCTGTATTTCTTGGCAGCTCCTATTGTTCTTATTGTTACCAAAATGGTTTCCGTTCCAAAATGTTCTAAAGTGTCTCATTTCAGGTTTGTTATAAATCGTTAATCACATGTCTCTTATTCATTGACTATTGTTCCAAAATTCCAATAATGTTATGACCACCAATGTATAAATCTCACAAAAGTAAAGGAAAGAAGTAATGCATATATGGTTACTTTATGGTTACTTTATGGCTCTTTGTGTACGGGTGGTAGCTTTGGGGGAGAATGCCTATCTCAAGACGATCCCGAGATTATTGGATCAGGGGGAAAGCTCAATGGGGTAAAAGCCTAGCTTGATGCCGAACCTTCTTTATTGATTTATGGGTGGTAGCTCAAAGGGGCAATAGCCTAACTAGAGAAAATCCCGAGATTATTGGATCAGGGGGGTGATGTCACCCAAAATATACCTCCTAAGAAGTGTAAAGCGGTCGCTATCAAATATAGAACCCAACTAGGTTGGGGTCGATCCTACAGGAAACAGGTCAAAGTCTGTTTAGAATACTAGATGGAATAATTGGAAAGTAAATAAAACTGGGGTGTTTTTGTGAATAAAAAGTGACAGTAACAATTGCTAGTTATATCGAGTTTGTAGACAATGAGATAAAAACACTAGGACTGTGATCCCCAATGATTCCTTAACTCCACCGGTTACTTGTGCTAACAAAACCGTCCTGCTATGCGGCATGCAAAATATGACAAGATATGTTCGTCTAAACGTCTCTCGACCTTGGTTAGATGAATTTCACTCTTCTCCCCTCGGTCTCCGAGTGTCGCACTACTAACCCTTGTCCTGGATCTCAGATAACTCTTCCTGCTAAGGCTCAAGTTATTAGATGAAGGTTGATAGATTCAAATCTCTGTTGTTATCCCCTTTTCCCAATCTTTACCTCTCTCTCGAGCACGTCTAGAATACAGGCGGGTTCCTAACGTTTGCAACTGTTAGAAAATTAATCACAATGAAGAAGACAACAATACATGCATTCACAGCGATTCAGAGTTGCTTTGCACTTAACCGATTTACTTAATACATCATGGTTCACACAACCCTAGTTGATGGGTTTAGATACTCATAATTGTAAGAACACAAGAAGAATTTAGAGATGAAAGCATAATTGGACACTCACAATTATGAAGAAAAACTAAAATCTCTCAATTATAAATAAAACTCGGATTAGGGTTTGTAACTACAAAACCAAGAATATGTTTATAAGCTCAAAAACAATATGAAGTAGCTCTCAAAACAATGTAATGACTAACTCCCGCACATAGAACTATACAGGGGTATTTATAGATACAAAGCTAATCCTATCCTAAGCAAAATAGGAGAACAGAGTCGGCAACTTCCATAATATCGTGACTTGGTGTCGTGGAACCAAGTCACACCACATAGGTTGGTGTTGTGGAAATCAGGCTCAATTAGACGTCTTCAGAAGTTGACTCACACCACCTTTCCATGTCACATAGGTGGACCCATGCCACGTGGATGCTTAGCATGGAAATCAGGTAGTTTATTCACACTTGGAGGTGACCCACGACATCACTCACGTCATGTGAGTGGCACTAACGGCACGTGAGTGGTGTCTTGACTCCCTCTCTGGTGCAGATTTTTGTTCTTTCATCTTCAGACACTTCATTCTCATGCTTGATTCTTCCTTTTTGATCATTTTGCCTTCAAAAACCTGTTTTCCTGCAAAGTAGGATAGAAACCACATCATACCAAAAAATATACCCAAGTTATTGCATATTTTCCTTGTTTTAAGCATCGACAGTGCCATATAACCATGGCACATCAACACCCTCAACTTAGAACGTTTGCATGTCCTTAGGTGAACAAAACAAAAATACACATATACGATGCTTAACTAAGAGAAACCTAAGGGACCTATGGCAGTCAACTCATTACCTTTTGCACAAAACTTTTTCGAACCCTCCTAGTTGCAAATCAAAACCACAGTGTGTATATAGGCAGCATATTATCATGACACAGAAGGGATCAAGTGATGGCACCATATTATGCATAAACAACTAAGCATATATGCAAATGACATTAGTCGAACAAATAACAGCTAATAATGCAACCCATGTACTCTCACAATCAAAGAAGTCCAATCCACTCATAATATGCTAATAAATCTCAAAGTAGGGACGAGGTCAAAACACTCACTCTCACAAAGAAGTTAAAACAGTGTGCATGAAGTACCATAGGCTTGCCCTTATTTTCTATGCCTTAGTTTTCGGACAGTTGGACTAGGATCACTATAGGACTTTACTCGGCTTGTAATGTAGGCTTGGGGACGGGTAGGGTACATATGGATATGGTGACTCAACCCTCCTTGTCACTACACTATCTTTGGCTCCAACTTTCAACCTTTATCATTTTTATTCTCCCTTATTCTCCTTTTTTTTATTTTCAGATTTTGGGTGTGATTTTCTTCACTTTAAAAAAGCAATTTTCTCTTCTTTTTTTTTTTTTGCAATTTCTCTTCTTTTCACTCTATTTTTCTTTTTCTTCACACCCAAACTTGTTTTCTCTTTTTCTTTTACTAACCCCTTCTTCATACCCAAAACAATCTACGCACCCCTATAATAGCCACCCTCAACTTAGGCTATTTGCCTGAGTTGAGGTACACAGTGTCCAAGAAGGGACCAGGGCCAAGACAGGTTCATTGTAAGTCAACATGGGAAGGTGAATAGGCTAATAAAAGAAATAGATCAATTAAGACTCAAAATCGGGATCAAGGGATACTTATTTTATTTGGTCAGGCATTTAGGCTAAAAGTGGACTTTATTCAAAAATGGCCTATGATCCTTTCCTAATCCCCTATCCTCAAATCCTAGGCAAGACTAATCGGGCAAGTTCTGGATTGCACACACAAAGTTAACTAAGTAATGACCTCACACACACATAGCATAGGGTTGTATTATCACCTACTACCTATCCGGTTCATGCAATGCTAGCTACAGTTATTTTGTTCATAATACTACTACCATAATAAGAACCAACAGCTGTCACACATAAACAAGTTACACACACATAAAAAAAAAAAATTCAGGAGGGGTATCCTTAACATTCAAAACGCATACAATGTTTCTAAACTGGACTGCACTACAGTTCCCTTACTTTTCTCCTAATTAAACACAAAAACATATACTATTAAAAACCTAAACATGCTGTTTCTACGAACATAGAACTTGAGGGAAAAGAAACACGACAACAAAAACCCCTAAGAGGACATATAGACCCACAGGTACTTCACACCCTCAACTTGTAAGCATGCATCATCCCTAATGCAATAGATATCACAAAAAAAGGGAGTTAGGAGAATACCTGTGGCACCCTAGGTGCATGGTTCTGGTGTCAATCAAAATCAAAAATCAAAGCAAATATAGGAATAGTAAGACACCTTGGGTTGCCTCCCAAGCAGCGCTTGATTTAACGTTGCTGCACGACGTGGGTATCTTGATTACTCAGACTTCATCAAGATATCCCTTGGGTTGTCCTCCAGGGTCATCCAAAATATTTATTTCTGAAACCACTCTCATGTTCTTTGGCTGCATTATAGTTCTGCAAACATTGAATGTGACTTCCTTATTATCCCGCCTGAATTTTAGCTCACCCCGGTCCATATCTACCAATGCTCTATCGGTGGCTAAAAATAGTCTTCCCAAAATTATGGGCATCTCAAAATCGACCTCACAGTCCAGGACAACAAAGTCAGCAGGGAAGATGGAGTTTTCAACCTTGACCAAAACATTACATATTATGCCCACGGGCTTCTTGATCATACGATCCGCCATCAATAACCGCATCTTTATTGGTTTAGGGGCTCCCAAACCTAATTTCTCAAATACTGTCAGTGGCATCAAGTTAATGCTCGCACCTAGGTTATACAAAGATCTGCCAAAGTGAACTGACCCAATTATTCACGGAACTGTGAAGGCACCTAGATCATCTTTCTTTTGCACAAGGGAACCGGATGCGATTGCACTACAATAGTGCAAATTATCAACAGACTCATAACTAACAGTCTTCTTCTTGGAGACCAAATCTTTCATGAACTTTGCATAGCTCGGCATCTGCTCCAATGCCTCAACAAGAGGGATGTTTATCGAAAGTTGCTTCAATATGGACATGAACTTCTGAAATTTTCCATCCTCGTTCTTCTTCTTCAATCACTGAGGGAATCGAGGTGGCGGCCTAGGAATGGGGTTTAGCCCTTGTGGGGCTTCTTTTTCTTTCTCAATTTCAGCATTTACCTTGTTTTCATCAGTTTGAGGCTTTTCCCCCTCTTTCGTGATCTCCCCACTAACAATTTTATTTTCATCCACCTTTTTCTTGAGACGTTGAGGGAAAGGTGGAGGAGGTCTTGGAAATGGAACATCCTTCTGAGGGCTTCCTTTACTTTTTTCGTGGTCTTAGTCTGCTCTTCCAGTGGATCATGAACATCCTCAACTTGATTTGGTGCCTCAATGAGAGTAATTCCACTTCTTGTTGTGATAGCCATACAATGAACATCATTCTTTGGGTTTGGGATAGTGTTGCTCAGAAGTGTACCTTGTTGACGCTGATTTAATTCCACAGATAACTGCCCGAACTGTTGCTCCAACTGTTTGATGGCTATTGAGTGAGACTCAACCTTTTGACTTATTCCCAAAATATCTGACTTATTCTTTATTAGACAGTTTTCTTGGTTTTCTGACCTTGTAACCAGTTTATTAAGAAGGTCTTCAATCTTTGATTTTCCAGACTCAGCATCGCGGCTACCTGGTGGTACGTAAAGACCCTTCTTTTCCCTATAATCATCCTTTCTCCTCCAATCACCATAACGATCCCGGTCTCTATCTCTATATCCCAACTTATTGTAACTGTCTCCATAATAGTTCCGACATTGATTCCCTTTCCTCGAGTTCCAAGAGTCTTGATTAGACCCTTGGCTCTTGGCTTGGAAACCCTTCACTTCTCGATCCAGATACTTAGCCTCTTCGTGAGATTCACTATCATCATGCCTAGGTGATTTACCTTGTGCACCTACAACATGCACCTTTTCAGCATCTCTGGCTGCTATCTATTTAGCCAGAAGAGCAATTTTTGTCCTCAGCTGAGTGACCTCTTGAGCCACAGATTCATCTAAAGCCTATTGTGCTGCTGAGGCTCCAATAGCATATGTGCCAGCCGGCGTATCTGCCTCCCGAGTATGCCACCCTCGGTTGGTCTTAGTGATACGATCTAATATCTCTGAAGCTTGTTCCAATCTCAAACTCATGAATGCTCTACCAGTGATAGTATCTGCTACGGCCTTAGTGTTTGCATTCAAAGCCATGTAGAAAATTTCAAGCAAATTTCTACCACTCATCCTATGATTCGGCACATTCTGCAGCTTTTTCTTGAATCTGAGCCATGTCTCATAAAGTACTTCAGAATGTAGTTATCTAAAATTATAAATCTCATCCTTCAATTGCAACATCTTAGATTGTGGAAAAAATCTTTCTAGAAATTGATTCCTCAAGTCTTCCCAAGTTGTGATAGAACCTCGTGGTAATTCTACCAACCATAATGTCTCTTCTCCTGTTAGGGAGAATGGGAACAATCTCAACCGAATCGCCTCCTAGTTAACTCCAGGTAGATTATAGAAAGTGCAGACCCCCACAAAATTCATCACGTGTATGTTTGGATCATCTGAAGGAAGGCCGGCGAACACAACTTTCAAATTTAGCAAATGGATCATGGCACTGGTAATGTTAAATTTAGTGCCCGGAGGTAACTCTAGTGGAATGATGGCACCAGTATCAACCGGCTCAAGATAAGCCATATCTTCTTCTTCAGGATCATCATAAACTGGCACATATGGTATCTGCTGCGCTCTAAGTCTTCTCTGTCGCTCTTCAGCATCAGCCAGATATTGTGTTGCTTCTTGCATTGCTCAATTATCTCTTTCTGCTTACCTAAGAGCAGCTTTCCTAGCCTGCTCTTCTCATGTCAATTGAGCGGTAGTTTGATCAGTTGTTTCATGACCAATTGGCTGAATTGGTTGGTGATGAATGTATCCCATAGCCGCGGGATCCTGAACTCCTTCAATATTCACTATTCTTCGATTTTCTCTTAGAGTCCTTTCAATTTAAAGATCAAGTGGAATTAGGGGATTGTCTTGACTCCTAGTATTGGGCATACACCGGCGTATACCCTCAAAAGTATGTAAAAACAAAACCAATCAACTCCAACCAGTACAAATGAACTCCATAAGTGTATTCCCCAGCAACGGTGCCAAAATTTTGATGTTGCTCAAAATGTGCCTCCTAAGAAGTATAAAGCGATCGCTGTCAACTATAGAACCCAACTAGGTTGGGGTCGATCCCACAGGGAATAGGTCAAAGTCTGTTTAGAATACTAGATGGAATAATTGGAAAGTAAATAAAACTGGGGGGTTTTGTGAATAAAAAGTGACATCAACAATTGCTGGTTATATCGAGTTTGTAGACAATGAGAGAAAAACTCTAGGATTGTGATCCCCAATGATTCCTTAACTCCACCAGTTACTTGTGTAACAAAACCATCCTTCTATGTGGTATGAAAAATCTGACAAGATATGTTCGTCTAAACGTCTCTCGACCTTGGTTAGACGAATTTCACTCTTCTCCTCTCGGTCTTCAAGTGTCGTACTGCTAACCCTTATCCTGGATCTCAGATAACTCTTCCCGCCAAGGCTCAAGTTATTAAATGAAGGTTGATAGCTTCAAATCTCTGTTGTTATCCCTTTTTCCCAATCTCTACCTCTTTCTCGGGCAAGTCTAGAATATAGGCGGGTTCCTAACATTTGCAACTGTTAGAAAATTAATCACAACGAAGAAGACAACAATACATGCATTCACAGCGGTTCAGAGTTTGTTTGCACTTAATCGGTTTCGTTAATTCCTCATGGTTCACACAACCCTAGTTGATGGGTTTAGCTACTCATAATTGTAAGAACACAAGAAGAATTTAGAGATGAAAGCATAATTGCACACTCACAATAATGAAGAAAAACTGAAATCTCTCAATGATCAATAAAACTCGAATTTGGGTTTGTAACTAAAAAACCAAGAATATGTTTATAAGCTCAAAAACAATATGAAATAGCTCTCAAAATAATGTAATGACTAACTCCCGCACATAGGACTATACAGGGTATTTATAGATACAAAGTTAATCATATCCTAAGCAAAATAGGAGAACAAAGTCGGCAAGTTCCATGGTATCGTGACTTGGTGTCGTGGAACCAAGTCACGCCATGTAGGTTGGTGTCGTGGAAATTAGGCTCAATTAGACCTCTTCAGAAGTTGACTCACGCCACCTTTCCACTTCACGTAGGTGGAACCATGCCACGTGGATGCCTAGCATGGAAATCAAGCTCTTTATTCACACTGGGAGGTGACCCACGGCATCACTCACGTCACGTGAGTGGCACTGACGGCATGTGAGTGGTGTCTTGACTCCCTCTCTGGTGCAGTTTTTTGTTCTTTCATCTTCAGACACTTCGTTCTCGTGCTTGATTCTTCTTTTTTAATCATTTTACCTTCAAAAACCTGCTTTTCTGCAAAGTAGGATAGAAACCACATCATACTAACAAAATACACCCAAGTTATTGCATATTTTCCTTGTTTTAAGCATCAAAAGTGCCATGTAACCATGACACATCAGGGGGAAGCTCAGTGGAGCAAAAGCCTAGCTTGATGCCGAACCTGACAGGGGGTAGCCCAAAGGGGTTAAAACCTAACTAGGGTCGAACCTGCTTTTTTGATTTATGGTATGTTATATTATGTTATGTTATGACCCACTGATCAGTTGGGGCCCTGGTAATATTTGACGGTAATATATGACGGTAATGTACATGAAAGCAAACAAAGTAATGAAAGTAATGTACATGGTTCCACACATACACAATGGTGGTTTATCAATATTGTCCACTCACTTGTATTTGATTCAATTAAAGTTTTTATATTTTATGCATTTGTTTATCGCCTTACATACTCAATACATTCTTTCGTACTGACGTCCCTTGGGGGACTTGCTTTACTTGCTGCAGGCACAGGAGCTAGTAGACGTCCACAGTAGGATACAGGTCATCTGCAGTCTATTGGTGAGCTCCAGTTCGGTTCGGGGCTTTTCGAGTCACATGTGTACATTTATTTTGGTATTGTATAGAGGATTGTATTAAGTGGGGACTTGTCCCAACTTTAGGTTGGTTATGTATCTATTAGAGGCTTTGTAGACGTTGTGGAACAAATTGAGGAAATGTAAGGAATGTATGTTTTTGACGTGGTGACCCTAACGGCCAAGTTTCATATCTATTGAACATTTTTCCATGACTTCCGCCATTAGCATCTTGTATCTATATATGATAGAGTGTTGCTTATTTAGAGACATGCATATGGGTGTACATGAATGAAGATTGGTTCTCTCGGGCCTTAACAGCTTCGGGTGCCAGTCCGCCCCGTTAAAATTTGAGGCGTGACAAAAGTGGTCTTAGAGCGGGTCATCCTAGGGTGTCTACAAAGCCGTATCTGAGTAGAGTCTTGCTTATGGATGTGTTGTGCACCACATTTATAAGTAGGAGGCTATGGGGAATTTAGGAGCTGTTTATTTTCTTCATTTTTTAGATCGTGTAATAGAGCCAAAGTTGTAGGTGAAATCATATCTAACCATTGAAATTGGTTTCCTTTGTTATAGAAACATGTTGACTACAAGAAGAGGTAGGGGCAAAGGTAAGAAGGTAGACATTCTTGCAGGAGAAGGAACTAGTAAATCACCACCTGACCAAGCTAGTCAAGGTGGGGCTAAAACTGAGTTTGCATCGCGGGCTTCTTCTACTTTTCCATCTCCAGGAGAGCCGAGAAGGAGAGAAGTACCTTCAGAACTACCTATTAATGGTACTGAACAAGATTTAAGGAATGCAGTGCAAATGTTGACTCAGATAGTTGCTGCAAAAAGTCAAGGATGAGTTGGTCCAATGATAAATGATGATGGTGCGGCTAGGGTAGCTAGTCGACGGACACAGGATTTCCTGAAATTAGATCCTCCTCTATTCAATGGATCGGATATTAATGAAGACCCGCAAGAATTTATAGATCAAATCCAAAGGTCTTTGGATGTCATGCACATATTTGGTGTAGAAACAGTTGAGCTTGCAGCATATAGATTGAAAGTAGAGGCTCTATTATGGTACGAAGATTGGAAATGATCTAGGGGTATTGGTGCACTACCAGCTAGTTGGAAAGAATTTAAAGTGGCATTCCTTGATCACTATCTTCCATATGACATCTGAGAGGCTCGTGCAAACCAATTTTTAAATCTTTGTCAAGGGAATATGAGCATCCAGGAGTACAGTCTTTGATTTAACTCTTTGTCCAGATATGCTCCCAATGTGGTAGCCACTATGGACGACAGAGTTCATCGGTATGTGGATCGATTGTATCCATATTTCGTCAGAGATTGTGCTATTGCTGCTTTGAATAGGGATATGGATATAGCCAGGATACAAGCCTTTGCACAGAAAATGGAGGATCAGAGGCAAAGAAGAAAGACGCAAGAATTTAAAAGGGGGCCATCAAAGAAGGCTAGACCTATGGGACAGTTCATGGCGTCCCAAGGAGAATTTAAGCCTCAAGTTTTTAATCGACCGCCGATACCATCACTTTCTTATCCTACAGCAGGCACTCAATACCAATTCCAAGGGTTTAGAGACAGTCATGTTAGGCAAAGTAGTGGAATTCGAGGTTCACAAGCAGCGGTGTATCGAGAGCAAGGAAGTATGAACCAATTGAGGTTTTATCGCCAGCCGTATCAACACTGCGGGAAGTGTTATTTAAATGAATGTCAGTTTGGAATGAATATTTGTTTTTGGTGCGCTATGTCCGGGCACATGGTGAGAGACTGTCCAAGAAGGGGCACGGGTATTATGACGCGACCTACGGGATCAAACGTTGCATCATCATCATCGGTTCCTTCCTTCGGGTGAGGTGTGCATCCTGTTAGTCATGGTAGAGGTGCTAGAGGAGCAACCAATTTTAGTTGAGTCTGAAACCTTACCTATGCTCTAGTGGGTTGGCAGAATTTGGAGGCCTCTCCTGATATAGTGACAGGTACATTATCTGTCTTTTCACATAATGTATATGCATTGATTGATTCGGGTTCTACCCTATCATATGCTACTCCATTGATTGCTGGAAAAAAAAATTTAAAAGAACACCAGAATTATTAGTTAAGCCATTTGAGGTATCCACACCTGTTGGTGAATCTATTATAGTTAAGAGAGTATATTGTATTTGTATTGTACCTGTTTGTGATCAGGTTACGTTGGCTAATCTTATTGAGCTGGAAATGGTAGATTTTGATGTTATAATTGGTATGGATTGGTTGGCTTCTTTTTATGCCACGGTAGATTGCTGAGCTAAAAAGGTACATTTCCATTTCCTACAAAAGATCGTCCTTGAATGGAGGAGTAATATTGGAGTACCAAGGGATAAATTTATTTCCTATCTTAAGGCAAGGAAAATGATATCCAAGGGGATTCATAAGGCCTAGTATGTCCCCTTGGGGTGCACCAGTATTATGTGTATGAAAGAAAGATGGCACGTTGAGAATGTGCATTGATTATTGGCTGAAGAAGGTGACAGTTAAAAATGAATATCCCCTCCCCAGAATTGATGATTTGTTTCACCAATTACATGGTGCCAAATATTTCTCAAAGATTGACCTGAGATCAGGATATCATCAGGTAGGGGTTAGAGAAAAAGATATACCCAAGACAGCTTTCTGAACACGGTATGGTCATTATGAAGTTTTGGTTATGTCATTTGGGTTAACCAATGTACCAGCAGTTTTTATGGATTTGATGAATAGAGTGTTCAAGCCATTCTTGGATGTGTTCGTGATGGTGTTTATAGATGATATCCTGGTTTATTCAAAATCACAAGAGGACCATGCTAATCACTTACAACAGGTGTGACAGATTATTCGTGATCGTAAGTTATATGCAAAGTTCTCTAAGTGTGAGTTTTGACTAAAATCTGTAACATTCTTGGGTCATATTGTGTCAGATGAAGGAATAAGGGTGGATACACAAAAGATAGAAGCTGTGAATAATTGGACAAGGCCTACGACGCCTACAGAGATTTGTAGTTTTCTCGGATTGGCAGGGTATTATAGAAGGTTTGTTGAAAGGTTTTCTTCTATTTCTGCACCTTTAACAAAACTAACACACAAGGCTACCAAGTTTCAGTGGAAAGATGCATGTGAGAAGAGTTTCCAAGAGCTGAAGGATAAATTGACATCTACACCCGTATTGGTGCTTTCGGAAGGCACAAAAGGGTATGCGGTGTATTGTGATGCTTTCGGAGTCGTTTTAGGATGTGTATGGATGCATCATGGTAATGTAATAGCTTATGCCTCAAGACAGTTGCGACCACATGAGAGAAATTATCCAACATATGATCTTGAGCTAGCAGCTGTGGTATTTACTTTAAAGATATGACGTCCCTATTTGTATGGGATTCATGTTGACATATATACCGACCATAAGAGTTTGCAGTATATCTTTAAGCAGAAGGACTTAAATCTGAGGCATCGAAAGTGGCTTGAACTATTGAAAGACTATGATATCGATATTTTATACCTTCCAGGGAAAGCAAATGTTGTAGCCGATGCATTGAGTCACAAAACAATAGGAAGCACTAATGTCCAGTTGATAGAAAAGCAAGGTATAGTCAAGGATTTACATCAATTAGCCAGCTTGGGGGATCGTCTTCTTGAATCTCTAGACGAAGGGGTTATTGTGAAAAATGCGGCAGAGTCTTCATTAGTAGCTGAATAAAGGAAAAATAGTATGCAGATTCTATTTTATTGTAGCTAAGGGAGAATGTACAACAAGGGTTGACGAAGACATGTGATCTTACGCAAGAAGGAGTGCTTCAGTGCTAATGTAGATTGTGTGTACCGAATGTAGATGAGCCATGGAGACGGATTATGACAGAGGCACATCATTCACGGTATTCTATTCATCCGGGAGCCACCAAGATGTATCATGATTTGAAATAAGTGTATTGGTGGGGTGACATGAAGAAGAACATTGCAGAATTTGTAGCTCAATGCCCGAATTGTCAACATGTAAAAGTAGAGCATCAGACACCTGCAGGTTATATGCAATGTATAGATCTTCCAGTCTGGAAGTGGGACATGATTAACATGGATTTCATCACCGGATTGCCTCGTACATTGCGAACATTTGATTCCATATGGGCAATAGTTGACAGGCTTACCAAGTCAGCGCATTTCCTACCGGTCAAGACCACTTATACAACTGAAGAGTATGCACGGTTGTATGTTAAAGAGATAGTGTGATTACACGGGATCCTAATCTCTATTATATCAGATAGGGGAGCTCAATTTACTGCACATTTTTGGAAATCTTTTCAGAAGAGTTTGGGAACCCAAGTGAATTTGAGTACAGTTTTTGATCCTAAGATAGATGGACAAGCAGAACGTACTATCCAAACACTTAAGGATATGCTATAAGCTTGCACATTGGACTTTAAAGGTAGTTGGGATGATCATCTATCGCTTATTGAATTTGCCTACAATAATAACTATCATTCAAGTATAAGCCTTATACGAAAGAAAGTGTATATCACCGATTGGATGGTTTGAAGCGGGTGAAACCGCCTTGTTTGAGCCAGATCTTGTTCACCAAGCTATGGAGAAAGTTAAAATGATGCAACAATGGCTATAGAAAGCCCAAAGTCGACACAAGTCACATACTGATGTTAGAAGAAGGGGGGCTCGAATGTGCCATAGGTGATTGGGTATTCTTAAAAGTTTCACCAATAAAAGGGGTAATGAGATTTGGAAAGAAAGGAAAGTTGGCCCTATATAACATACCAAATGAAATTGTTCGAAAATTTGGGCAAGGTGCGTATGAATTAACACTACCCCAAGAACTCTCCACAGTTCATCCAGTATTTCATGTTTCAATGCTTCGAAAGTGTATAGGAGATCCATCTCGTATTGCTCTCATTGAAGATGTGCAAGTTATTGAAGATTTCACATATGAGGAAGTACCTATTGTTATTCTAGATCGACAAGTGAAGAGGTTAAGGAATAAAGAAGTACCTTCCGTAAAGGTACTTTGGGAAATCAACAGGTAGAAGAGATCACATGGGACGCTGACGAAATAATGAAGTCTAAATACCCTCATTTGTTTCTAACGAAAGAAAAAGTTCAAACTTCGAAATTGGAGCAATAACAAGTAAGTATTTACAAGCACTATGTGTATCTGATAACATGAAGGATAAACTTAGACTTAAATTTGTTTAAATGGGATAATGTCAATAACATTCGAGGACAAGTATTTCTAAGGGGGGAAAAATGTAACACCCCGTATATTTCTGAACCTATGTTATTACCATAACATTTATGGAATTATTTAAACTTGATATGGTTGGTGTATTATATATTCACTTTGTTGGGCTGAATTTAGTCTTGTGCTAATGGGCTCAAATGAGGCCCAAAATTAGCAAGAATAGCATAGCCCAAATGGGAAAATGACCCATTCTTAAGTCGACCAAGTAAACACACATTAATGCTTGGCTAAGGATGACTTCAAGGGACTATATAAGGGGGTTAAAAATCAGATTTTACTCAACAAAAGACACATGGGTCATTCTAGACATTTCCAAAGATATTTCTCATCTTTCACAAACCCTAAGCTATCACTCTCTTGGACAAGATCATCCTTTTGTAAGTTTTGGTAAGTGTTTACTCTTATGGTTTAATATATTATATACATGAAAGGTGGTGTAGATCATGTTGGTTATGCTTGAGAGTGTTGAGCAATCCATTTGTGTTTCTTTGCTAAAGGATGTGTCATTACTTAAAGCTTAAAGGAGACTTGAGGTCTTGTAGGAAGTGAATTATATGGATGAGATGTCAACATTTTAAGATGTGGTTGTTAACATTAGGATGTGTTTATGTCCTTAACATGTTCTCTCTTTGTATGTGACTTGTGGAAATATTGTTGTGTGGTGGTATAAAGGAAGAAGAGTATAGTTTTTGGTGGTGTTCATGTGCATGTTGAAACCATGGTTTTTTAATTAGCATCAAGTTGACCTAAAATATGAAACGAGAAGCTCACTTATGACCATGGACCATTCATTGCAAAAAAGGACCCGAAAATGACCCCTGGAGGCTGAAATGGGCACCCGCCCTCACGGGTGGGGCACCTGCAGGAGTAGATGCCAATGCAGGTGGCCCTGGACAAGGCCAAATGGTCACCTACGGCTGCATATCACCCACCTGCGGGCACAGGTGACCCCACAGGTCCCTCCCGGACCCCATTTTGCATGTTTTTGTCTCTCTTTGATCCCCAAAACCCCTCTATCCTTCTTGGATGCAATTATCAACTTATGGTACCTTTTGAATGACTTTAAAGGAGTAGCCCAGAGGTATTTTGAATGGTATCAATTATGTATTGTCTTTAATGTGTTGTTCTGAAAGGTGTTTACGTAACGTAGTGAGGTAAATGTGACTTTGTGTTGAAGAGGAAGTGTAAAGTGTAAACTTAGTGTGAAATGCTATCGGTTTATGGTATCTTGGTTGATGTGTGGAATGTTTTGGTGTTGTTGGTATGGTGATGTAATAAATGGTATTGTAAGAGGGTAAAATGACGTTATATGGCAGTCACGTAGCTCATTATCGTCTTATGCACTTTTAATGTAGTTAGTTGTTAACGTGAGCTCCGTTATGTACTTGTGATGTAGAGTAACACATAAGGAAGGAGTTGAATTATTGTATTCACATATTGGATTGTGTATTCATATTGGGAAGATAAGGTATGTAAGGTTTTTCTCTTCCATATTTCTTGGCAGCTCCTATTGTTCTCATTGTTACCAAAATGGTTTCCGTTCCAAAATGTTCTGAACTGTCTCATTTCAAGTTTGTTTTAAATCTTTAATCACATGCCTCTTATTCATTGACTATTGTTCCAAAGTTCTAATAATGTTATGACCACCAATGTATCAATCTTACAAAATTAAAGGAAAGAAGTAATGCATATATGGTTACTTTATGGTTCTTTGAGTATGGGTGGTTGCTTTGGGGGCAAAAGCCTAGCTCAAACCGATCACGAGATTATTGGATCAGGGGGAAAGCTTAGTGGGGTAAAAGCCTAGCTTGATGTCGAACCTGCTTCATTTATTTATGGGTGGTAGCTCAAAGGGGCAAAAGCCTAACTAGAGACGATACCGATATTATTGGATCAGGGGGGAAGCTCAGAGGGGCAAAAGCCTAGCTTGATGCCAAACCTGATAGGGGGTATCCCAAAGGGGGGAAAACCTAACTAGGGTCGAACCTGCTTTATTGATTTATGGTATGTTATATTATGTTACGTTATGACCCACTAATCAATTGGGGCCCGGGTAATATTTGACGGTAATGTACATGAAAGCAAAGAAAGTAATGAAAGCAATGTACATGGTTCCACACATACACAATGGTGGTTTATCAATATTTTCCACTCACTTGTATTTGATTCCATTGAAGTTCTTATATTTCATGCAGTTGTTTATCGCCTTACATACTCAGTACATTCTTTAGTACTGACGTCCCTTGAGGGACTTACCTTACTTGCTGCAGGCACCGGAGCTAGTAGACCTCCACAGTAGGATACAGGTTATCTGCATACTATTGGTGAGCTCCAGTTTGGTTCGGGGCTTTTCGAGTCACATGTGTACATTTGTTTTGGTATTGTATAGAGGGTTGTATTAACAGGGGACTTGTACCGACTTTAGGTTGGTTATGTATCTATTAGAGGCTTTGTAGATATTGTGGGAAAAATAGAGGAAATGTAAGGAATGTATGCTTTGACGTAGTGGCCCTAAGGGCCAAGTTTCATATCTATTGAACATTTTTCCATGACTTCCGCTATTGGTATCTTTTATCTATGTGTGATAGAGTGTTGTTCATTTAGCGACATGCGTATTGGTGTACATGAATGAAGATTGGTTCTCTCGGGCCTTAAAGGCTTTGGGTGCCAGTCCGCCTCGTTGGCATTCGAGGCGTGTCAATGGTTCGCCACTCATTCAAGAGGCATATCAAGTTCAAGATGGTTGTCCGCCTTCCAACGAGACAAATTGGGTCACCACCTCATTCAAAATGGCATATCATGTTCAAGTTGGTTGTCCGCTATTCAATAAGACAAGTTGGGTAGCCACCTCATTTAAAGTGGCATATCAAGTTCAAAATGGATCGTGTATATTTCAATGAGACAAGTTTGGTTGTCACCTATTCAAATGACACATCAAGTTCAAAATAGATCATCCACATTCAACAAGATAGTTGGGTTATCACCCATTTAAATAAAATCATCAAGTTCAAAATGGGTTATCCATTTTTCAATGATACAAGTTGGGTAGCTACCTCATTCAAAGTGGCATATCGAGCTCAAAATGGGTCGTCTGCCTTTCAACGAGACAAGTTAAGTTGTCACCCATTCAAAT
Source organism: Capsicum rhomboideum (assembly GCA_031232105.1). Classification (NCBI taxonomy): domain Eukaryota; kingdom Viridiplantae; phylum Streptophyta; class Magnoliopsida; order Solanales; family Solanaceae; genus Capsicum; species Capsicum rhomboideum. The sequence continues at coordinate 95,556,475 of CP124716.1, read as the reverse complement.
GACACATCAAGTTCAAAATGGGTCATCCGCCTTTCAATGAGACAAGTTGGGTTGTCACCCAATCAAATGACACCATCAAGTTCAAAATAGGTCGTCCGTCTTTCAATGAGACAAGTTGGGTAGCCACCTCATTCAAAGTGGCATATCGAGTTCAAAATGGGTCATCCGTCTTTCAACGAGACTAGTTGGGTTGTCAGACATTCAAATGACACCATTAAGTTCAAAATGGGTCATTTGCCTTTCAATGAGACAAGTTGGGTAGCCACCTCATTTAAAGTAGAGTACAGAGTTTAAAATGACTCATCTGCCTTTCAATGAGACAAGTTATATTGCTACCTCATTCAAAGTGGCATATCGAATTTAAAATGGGTCTTCCAAGTTTCAATAAGATAAGTTGGGTTGTTACCCATTTAAATGACACATTAAGCTTAACATGGGTCGTTCTACTTTCAACTTGAAAAGTTAGGTTGTCACCCGTTTAAATGACATATTAAGTTCAAAATGAGTTATCTACCTTTCAACGAGAAAAGTTGGGTAGCCACCTTACTCTAAGTGGCATTTCAAGTTCAAAATAGGTTGTCCGCCTTTCAATGAGACAAGTTGGATAGCCACCTTATTCAAAATAGCATATCTAGTTCAACTTGGATCATCACCTGTTCAAATGACATATCATGTTCAAGTGGGTCATCCAACATTCAATGAGACAAGATGGTTCACCACCCGTTCAAATAGCATATTAAGTTCAAGATAGATCATCCGCCTTTCAATGAGACAAGTTGGATCATCATCCGTTCAAATGGCATATCAAATTCAAGCTGGGTTGTCCACCCTTTAATGAAACAAGTTGATCCACTACCTTATTCAAACAAGTATGCAACCTTGCATCCTTAGCGCCTCACAAGCTCAATACGGAGGTAATTTTGGAAGCAACATCGAAGGTACGTGAATGTTTTTTCTTCGAATGATCTTTCCTCTTTTATCTAAAGACAATCCATTCCTTCCAACGGACGGAGAGTATTATAAAATTTCTACTAATGTTTGACATTGTTTAGTGCATATGTCATTCTTTTTGTTTCTCTTCTAGAAAAAGTTAGCTACACGTCAATTTTTTAGTTCAAAGATTTTTTCATCATCCCCAAACGAAGAAGGGGCAGTTGTTGACACCCAATTTTGACCTAACATTTTAAAAATAAATAGCTTTTGACTTTTTATTTGTTAAATTGTACAAAATTTACTTTTACATACTTTTTATTCAATTTTAACATAAGTTATTGATAATTATCTTTTTTCGTGAAAATATTAAGATATTTATCAATTTATTATTATTTTAAATTAATTTTTGACTATTACTGATTTTTACATAGTCATTTTATAAAAAAATGTTGTTTGAATTTTATTAAATCATCATTTTTGTTTTAAACTCAAATCACATTTTTTATTACATTTGTTAATTTATTTTTATCATAGACCATTAATTTATAAAAGACAGACAAGATATTTTTTTACATAAATAAGTTAAATATCCATAGTTTTAAATAACTCATGGTTTTGGATAGCCCATGGTTTTCCAAAACCATGGTATTGAACATACGATTTTGCTCTTGAGTGATTATATTTTGTATATAAAACTTATCCACTCTCTTCACAATTAATGCTAGTGGAAGTTTCTAAATTAGGCAAAAAAAATCACAAAAGCAAAATATCTTTGTTTTTACCTAACAGCTGACCCTCTTCGTCGGAGCTCCGACCGACAACCACCACCGCAAACCATAACTCCACTATTTTCTCACTCCTCTCCTTCACCCAGACACCACCACCAAACTCCAGCATACCAGCCACAAACCCACCTAAAAACCTATTGTTTTCACCCACAAGCACCTCTTCTACATCACTGTTCCGGTGGTGCCAAACCCGTCACCATAAACTGGTGAACTCTCATTGCTAAACCACCAACCAGTCCCATCCAAACAAATCACAAACTCCCTGTCCTCTCCTCTCTTCTTCATTTTCATCTTCTCCGATGAAGTAAAGCCCTAATAGATTTGGTGAAACTCCAAACAACAACAACAAACAAAATCTGGCCATTTCTCCAACAAAATGAGAGAGCTCCAAGCTCTGGCTAGACCCCACGATGCTGCCCACTCTTTTTCTCCATCAGTGATGAGCTCACTATTCCGGTAGTCACGAGCTCCGGCGATGATGCAAGCAGCACCTCACTCCTCGTTTGTCTTCTAAGCAAATAATAGTTCTTCAATAAAGTTCTGATGGTAACAGGTCTTCTTCCACTTTGTTTCTCTTTGTATTTTGTTATTCTTCACGTTTGTTTTATGGATCTACTCTATTTTACAATACTTATGTTTATCGTGGTTTCTTTTTACTATTTTTTCATTCTTAACCTATTGTTTTTCAATTCTCAACTAGTTTTGTGTTATTTTAAATTTCCATATTCAATTTACTCTTTTACATTACATTGCATGATTGAGTTGTTGTTACTTATTGGGTCAAACAATTTCTCCACGTTTCTAATTTATATTGGAATTCTAATATTTCTAATCTCACTTTTCATCTTTTGCATTTTATATCTTTATATATTTGTGTGGGTGTGAGTTTAAGCTTATTTGGGTTCTAGCACACGCTTTTGATGATGTTGTTATTGTCATTGTTTACTTATTCTTTGTTATTATAGCAATTATGCAATTTTTCTCTGATGTTACTTTAACCACTCTTTATTACTTCATTGATATTTCTATCTTTATTAATGCTTTTGATGTTGCTTTGGTTATTCATGGTTACTAATGACATTTTTATAAATTTTTTGGCCAATGATATATTCTCAATCGTCCTTCACTATAAAATCCTGATTTCCTTGAACATCCAAGTAAAGTAGTTGATTCAAGTTGGTCAACAACCACTTAGTTTGTTAGCCCAAAAAAAGTCCATTTTGTGTTCCCGGTCAATCGAACAAACCACTCTAGTCAACTAGGTTAGAATGAAGTCAAATCCTATAAATAGGCATTTTGACCAAAGTGACCCAGTACCCAAAGGGGTATCGAGCCCTTTAGTAAGACCACCCTGAGTCCAAAAGGCTGATGGCCTAAAAAGATGATCATTCCTTATATGTTAAATTAAAGGATGTGATGTCGGATTGTGCGAATAAGTCTTATAAACGACATACATATCCTTCAATTGTTAGTCTTACCATTGGCTTAAAAGGTCACATGTATATTAGGGTGTATTATACATAGCTTATGTGTTGCACGCTACCTAATTTTTTTCATCGATATATATTTGATTTCTTGCTTAATACACATACTTAGTTTTAAACATTATTTGTCCATCATTCTATTCCAAAAGTTTTTAAAATTACATTTGACCAGATTTTGGGCTCAATGGGATACGTAGGCACCTTATAAGCTCGGTCATATTCCTCGCAAGCTTTCCATCTTTTTTATAATGGAAATTGGGGCAAAATTTCTGAGAAGGTCTCAAAAATTCTATACCAAGCAGTGTCACGAAGAAATTAATGAGTTTTAAATCGGGGCAGAATTTTTAAGGAAGGTCCTCAATAATTCCACCAAGCTTGCAATTCAAGATCGAATGAGTTTACAAATAGAATAGCTGGCCTTAGATTCCATGAAGCACCAATATCCAATTCAGTAGACAATCAGGGGAGTCTTTGACTATGCAATCACACTCTTTCATTTTATTATAATTTCCATGACATCCCTGCTTTCACTCTTTTCTCATCTCTTTGTAGGAAAACTGTCCTAGCTAACAATCGGAGATGATCACAGTAGTGTTCTTTTCTAGTAGATAATTGGGAAACCCAACAATCCTTGAAAGCATTCTGGATGAGAATACAACAAGTGTTCCAAAAAATAACTAAGGGGCCACAATATGTCATCTCCAAAAACAATGGGAGGTGATCAAAGTAATAAATGGTCCTGCAAATAATTGGGAAATGCTCTCTGTCTAAAGATATCAGTCATCACTGGACGTACAAGGCATCGTTCTGAGTTTTTCTATATCTTTGCTTTATTTTGTGCATATATTTTATACCATATCTGCATGACCTACGTAAACCTGATTCTCATCTTTTGGGGTGAGATACATAGGAAACCCTCTTCGGGTTTAGTATCTCTTAGTTATTTTTTTTAAAACAAAATAATTATTTTTTTAGAATAGATTTTAACAAAGCATAACGTAAAGATGATGAACCGGAGTAGAGAAAGGAAATCATAAAATATGAAAGATGCTAATAAAGAAGCAAATAATATAAACAAAATCTGAATCCCAAACTCACATTTTGAAAAACCTAATGCCGAAATTGGTCGCCGTGGTGGCTGGCCCCTCTCTTCCTCTATCTATTTTTGATTTCCCACCTTTGCATAATTCTTCAGAAGATTGTACGTCTTCGAATCCTAGTTTTCCTAAAGAGAAGTTTTTTTGGAAATAGTTGCCAAAGCGGATCAACATACTGATTTAATTGCAATAAAGGATGTCCAAATCATAGATGGGAGGCCTCATATCAAATGGACAGAATCGGAGGTGGACACAATAAATAGAATTGAGAATCTTCAATTTGTTGTAATAGGTAAATTCACTTACGAATTGGCTAATCTGGATGAATTGAGGTTAATCATTCCCCAATAATGTGATATCAAGGGGGAATGTCAAATTGGCCTATTCAGGAGTAAATATATTCTAATTCTGCTATCTCAACATACATATTTCATTAATTTGATTTCTAAAGGAGCTTGTTATATTCATTATAAGTATGGGTATTCCTACCTTATGAGAACTTTGATCTATGATTTTAGATTTAAAATTAATGTAGAGACCACTAAGGCGATGGCTTGGATATCGTTTCCTAATTTTTTACCTACCTATTTCACGAAGGAATGTCTTTTTTTCCTTAGCAGCTGAGGCTGGGGAACCCCTTCAACTTGATCTAGCCACAATTAATAAAACTAGACCAAGTTGTGCAAGGGTGAAGATGTTGATTGATCTAAAAGGTGATCTCTCTAGTTCAATTATTATGGATATTGAAAATGAATTGTTTGGAGAGGTGAGGTCTGAACTGATTAACATAAAATATGATTATATTCCCAAATATTGTGATGATTGTAAGATACAGGGACATGTTGTAGATGAATGCAAAAAAAGCTTTAATGTTTTAGATTAAGAAAAATGGGATGAGGCAGTAGAGGAGAAAACAGAGACGCTGGAGAAGGCTAGAAAGAAAGAACCTTGGGTTCACAAATTTCAAAAAGGCAAAGATGGAATTTTTTCTAATAGTAAGGTAGTGGGAGATTTGGGTAATTGGAAAGTGGTTAAGAATAGGAACCCAAGAAAACAAAGAAGCTTTGAGAAGAGGTCTCAAATTGAGAAGATCAATACTCTCAAAGTATTAGGTGAGATGATAGGGGAGGGTAATTCTTTACTCTTCACTGATAGGGTTGCAGACAATACTTATACTACTATACAAGAGGTTATAAATTCTAATGCAGCATCGGGAAAGCCAATAGGTGAGACTTCGAAGGACTGGGTTAACAGAACATTTGGAAAATAAATCCAACAAGCTCCAGCAACTACCCTTGATCCCTGTAAACATGCGGCAACAAGGAAAGACTATGAGGAGTAATGTAACAAGGTGATAAATTGTAAAGCATCAGAGGTGGGAAAAAGCACTTACAATACTAAAAAAAAAGGTAGTAGGGGCACCTGTTGAAACACCAGGTTCAGGAGAAGAAGAGATAGAGAAGATTGTAAGTTCTTTTAAGGGATCTTTCATATCAAAAGGAGTAGAAGTGGCATGTTCAGAATTGGCAACTCCAACTAAGACCATTGGTCTCAAGAAACCAGCAGTAATAGCAAGTCATGTTTCAAGTGTAGAGAATAAGTGTGACCTAGATAGAAAGGTTAAGCAAGATGATATTTTACAAGAAAAGGGAGTTTCAGCAGGTTGTACAGATAATTGAGTAGAAGTGGCATATGTAGAGGTTGCAAAGACAACAACAATATCAAAATTTCTTGTAGAAGTTGACATTTTCCCACCAGAAAGAAGAGATTCAGCAGGCATTACTGATGATAGGAGCACTTATTTGGTTATAGCAGCTAAAGTTCCTCTAACACAACATATTATCAGTAATGAGAACTGTCAATTGGAGGATGAAAATAAAGAAAATACAAATGGTTGTCCCGTAGATGTTGGAAATAGAAGTGTAGAGGTATTACATAAATGTGTAGAAAAACATAAAGATAAAGTTATCATGATTGTTCCCACAGCAGTTCAGGTTGATGGATCCATAACTTTAAGATTTCAATCTCAAAATAGAATTCTGCATGATATTGTATCACATAACATTGGAGAGGAGGAAGTTCCAGATTCAGGTCAAGCAGTAGGATTGATAGATGAAGAAAAGGAAGAAGATTTGAATGATAATTATCCCAGGGATGCAGACATGTCACTAAGGGTTCTGAAGAAGTCCAGAAGAGACAAAAAGAAAGATAGTTTGGAAAAATCTTAGCCAACCAGAGTGCAGCCTAAAAGAACAACAACAAAAAATAAGAAATGAATGCTCTCATATGGAATATTAGATCAGTGAGGACTCAACAAGCATTTCAAAGGGTTCAAATGTTTAACTTTCACAAGTTTTCCTTTATTGGTTTACAAGAACCTTTTCAACATCAAAGGCATATTAACAAGTACAAGAGGAGGTTGGAAATGCAAACAGGTGTCTCAAACTACAATGGGAAAATTTGTATTTTCTTTAACTCATATTTCAATATTATAGTTTTCAAAGATATAGCACATCAGTTGACGTTGAAGGTGAAACAACATAATCAGAATCAATTTTTCTTTATTAACTTTGTGTATACTAAATGTAGTGCAAAAGAGAGGTTGGCGCTGTGGGAGGAGATTTATCAACTGGAAAACAACATAACTTGTCCTTAGTTAATTGGGGGTGGTTTTAATATGGTTAGAAATTCTGATGAAAAAATTGGTGGTTTACCTGTGATAGATGAAGATCATGAAGATATGGATAATTGTATAGCTTTCTGTGATCTGACAGAAATATAATTCAAAGGGAGACCTTTCACTTGGTGGAATAGTAGAACAGGGAATGATTGCATTTTTGAAAGAATTGACAGGTTGTTTACTAATCAGGAGCTACAAGTTTGTTTCAAATTAATGGAAGTGGAACATTTGCCAAGGATAGAGCCAGATCATGCACCAATCTTATTAGTTCTTGAGGAGAGGGTTGGAAGTTTGAAGAAGCCTTTGGGATTTCTTAAATTCTGGATTGAAAATAACACTTTCTTGGAAATAGTGAGATTAAATTGGAAGGTGAATGAATCTCAAAGTCCTTTTCTAGATTTTAAGATGAAAATCAGAAGAGTGAAGACCACCCTTACTAAATGGAGTAAGGAATATTACGGAGACATCTTCAAACAATTAATTATGAGGGAAGATATTGTGAATATTAAAGATCAGTTGTTTGAAGAAGATCCAAGTGCTGAAAATAGAACATTTCTTCAAAAGGCATAGGTTGAACTTAAAAAGTATCAACATTTTAAAGAGATATATTGGCAGTAGAAAGCAGGTTATGAATGGTTTGAGAATAGGGATAAAAAACCATATTTTTTCACAGCATTGTTAAAGGCAGAAGGAAAAACCTACAATTGCAAAGAATCATGGATAGTGAAGGTAATTAGTTGGAGGAAGAAAGAGACATAACAGAAGAGCAATTACTTTTTATTCCCAATAGTTCAGGCAAGGTAGGGATGCTACATATTTTTCTTTGTTGCATCATATTCTAGAAGTCATCAATGATTCTAAAATACAAGTCTCAGTAGCTTACCCTCAGAAGAAGAAGTCAAGAATGTTGTATTTAATCTTAGTGGAGATAGCTCAAGTGTTCCAGATGGCCTAACTAGAAGATTTTATTATATTTTCTAGGATATAGTGGGGAATGATATTTGCAGAGTTGTTCAAGATTTTTTCAGAGGTAATACCCTCCCTAAATCTTTTACTCATAATAATATTTCCTTTAATCAATCAGGAATTGTGAAATGTAGAAGCATTATTGAGAACGTGTTGTTGACCTAGGAAATAATAACTGATATCTAGATGAGAAGTAAGACTGCTAATGTGGTAATTAAGCTTGATATGGCTAAAGCTTATGATAGAGTTTCCTGTTTTTTTCTTATGAAAGTCCTAAGGAAGCTGGGTTTCTCAAAATTAGTGGTTGATCTGATTTGGATACCTATTTCTAATAATTGGTATTCAATTTTGATAAATGGTCAAGCCCATGGTTTTTTCCATTCTACAAGAAGAGTAAAGCAGCCTTTGTCCCCAGCTTTATTTATTCTTTCTGCTGAAGTGCTATCTAGAGCTCTTAATGCTGCTTTTGATGATAAAAGATATATAGAGTATGGATTACCAAAGTGGAGTGCAAATATTAACCACCTATTTTATGCAGATGACACTATCAGTTTTACTACTGCTAGCATTACTTGATGAAAATTATATGTATTTTATAGGAATATGAGGTCCAATCCGGTCAGAAGGCTAATAAGGAAAAAAGTGTTTTATATATGTACCAAAATGCTACTACTGCTGATAGAGATCTAGTGGAGGAATGTACAGGGATAAACAAAGGAAATTTTCCTTATTTTTTATCTTGGTTGCCCTATCTCTCATTCCAGGAAAAGGAAGGAACATTATGTTGATTTAATAAAAAGGGTGAAATCAAAACTTTAGGCTTGGAAAGGAAATATATTGTCTTAAGGAGGGAAAGAAGTTTTAATTTCTAGTGTGTTACAAAGTATTCCTATGCATGTTTTATCAACTATAGTTCTTCCAAAATGTGTCATTAAAGAAATAGAACTTTTGCAAAATTCTTTTGGACTAGGAAGCATGTGATCAAATTTGTTTACCCAAATAAAAGGGAGGTCATAGGTTTAGGTCTATGTTTGAGGTCTCTCAGGCCATGTATGCTAAGCTTTGGTTGAAATTTAGGACCCCAAATACTTTGTGGGCAAATTTCATATGGAAAAACTATTGTAAAAAGAAAATTCCTTTACTGGTGCAGTGCAAAGGTAATTCACAACTGTGGAAGCACATTATTCATAATAGGGAGAAACTTGAGCAATTTATCTGGTGGGAATCTAAAGGAGGTACCTCTTCTATATGGTTTGATGATTGGTCTAAGTTGGGACCTTTATTTAATAAACCAGCAGAGGTAAGTACATGTCATCCTATGACTGATATTGATGTCTGTTTAACTGCTAATGGTTGGATTATGATTTAATGAAGGAACATCTATCTGATGACATTGTAGAACATGTGCAGATTTCTTTACATCAGTGAAAGTTTGAAGAATAAGGGGATAGACCATGGTGGATTAAGACTAGTTCAGGCAAATTCACTGTTAAAAGTGCATGGGAACTGTTGAGAAAGAAAGAAGAGGAATCTATTTTGTTTAAGAAGATTTGGGTAAAGGGAATTCCTTTCAAAATTACTTTCTTTACCTAGAGAGATTGGACTAATAGAGTTCCTGTTGCAACACTTTTGGTTCTTTGGAACCCTAACGTGTCCCAGTTTTGCCAATGCAGTGACACCCATGTTAGGGAAACTATGGAACATTTGTTTTTAAAAGGTGAGGTTGCCACTTCTGTGTGGAATTTTTCACTTCTGCTGCAGGTATCTCAGGGCCATGGATTCAGGTGAGACAATCTATAAAGAAGTTGTGGGATGTTCATGGAAATTTTTGGCAGAAGGCTACTTATAATATTATTCCTAATGTGATTTTATGGTTTCTATGGAAGAGAAGGAACGCAGTACTGCATGGTGGCACATATTCTACTAGGAAAGTGATTCGGGATATTATCAATAATTTAAGATTATTCATGAAATGGAAATTTGGCTATAATGATATTCCAAGAAATTGACATTTTATGATTACTTTACTAGATGATTATAGGCCTATTTTTAAGACCATTGTTGTGAGATGGAATGCACCTCCAAGTGGTTGGTGGAAATGTAACACAGATGGGCCATCTAAAGTAAATCCAGGCCCCAGTTCTGCAGATTTGTATTAGAAATAACCATGGAGAACTAATGTGTTCAAAGGGTTTTCAGATACCTAATTCTACTATTCTTGTAGAAGAAGCCGTGGCCATGAGAGAAGGTTTGCATTTTTGTTTTTATAATAAGTTCCCAAATGTTATCATAGAATTAGATTCTCTGGCCTTAGTTCAAATGGTTAATGAAGTATGGGAAATTCCTTGGAGTGTGACATTGGCGGTCAAATCTATTAGGAAATTGAATGAGTTAATAGCAGCAAGAGTTCAAGGCACCTTAAGGGAGAAAAATACTCTTGCTAATTTTTTTACTAACTTAGTTTTTCATTTTGAAGGTTTATATGAGTTCAATCATTTTCAAGAGGTACCAAGCACAGGAAAAAGGATCATAAATTTGGACAAAAGCAGAACACCATATCTCAAAATCAGACAAATCAGAGATAATTAAGGGTCTGTTTGGAAAGCTACCCTGGTAATTGGATTTGGTGTAATTGGGTGTAAGTACACTCTCTGGCATGTTTGGTAGGCCAGGTAATTACTTAGTCAACAGGTAATTGAGTGTAATTGGCAGGGGGTAATTACACTCTTCAATTCACAGAGGGGAGCTGTGAATTGCTGGTAATTACATGGTATAATTACAAGCTGATTACTTTTTAGTTTCTTCCTTTATTTTTAATATTTTAATATTCTTTAAAAATATCTTTTATTTTATATTATTTATATTTCATTTCCTAACCTTTATTTCTTTTGATTCCATACAATTTTTCGTATTATATATTTTATGTTTATTTTTTTCATTTAACATAATTTAGTTAGTACTCTAATTTTTAAATTAAGTAGAATTCATTGTTGAATAAGGTTATAGACTTAAGTTTTTCTTTTCTTTTGAATCATAATTATGTACGTTATGTTGAAATTTGAAATAAGAGTTTTTTTTTTTTGAATTTTGAACTTATTTTATATTTTCAGTTCCAAATTATTTGTTTTACTAGTATTGACTTGATATTTCGCATTGCAAACCATTCATTTTATAGTTAGAATTGATAGATTATCTTTTTGTCAAATATTTTAATAATTTTATAACATTAAATTTATAATATTGATATTTTTGTCAAACATGCATTTCATGATGTTCTTAGAAATCATGTACTTTAAGTTTTCATGATTAATTTAATTAAAATATACTAGTTTGAAAACTATAAATCAATTTTTTTTGTAAGAATATATGTTTATTAAATTTTTAGTTTCTGATAATTAACTTTTATTTTAAAATTTTAATATAAGTAATTACACTTGTGCAACTAAACAGTACACTTGTAATTACACTATAATTACATTATGGTAAACAAATAGCTCATCGTAATTACTAGGCTGGTAATTACTACCCTAATAATTACACCAATTCCAATTACCGGGTAACTTTCCAAACAGACCCTAAGGAAAACAAAGAGCAATCCAGTGAGGTTTTAATTTGAAATGGCAATTAGCAAGTTTCATAAATAACTCTTGTCAGTCCGAATTAAATTCTGTTGGTTAATATACCATGCACCTGGTAAGATCTTTGAGGTGTCACATATAGTATAAAACCAGAACTAAAGAGTTATATGGAGCATTCTTGATTGCCATTGTTATTAAAGACAAAGCTATTTACAGGTTCGTAATAGGAGAAATATCAAATTTTTAAGTTTTGGTTGAGCGATTGTTCTTTTTAATAGGTTGTTGCTCTTTTCATGAGTTGCTCTTTTCATGAGTTTGACTACGATGGTGGTATCAATTCTATTAAAGATTTCATTCCATCAAAAGTTAAGTTCAACAGAAGTGATTTACACACCTAGTTTCTTGGAAGCAGTTGCATGGAGGAGAATAGTTCAGATCTATAAATCATTGAAATCCCTGAAAGAAATTTCAGTAAGTTCAAGGAATATGTAGATCTTGAATCACTTATATGAAAGGGTTACTTAGCTTGAAGAGAGGCAACTCCAATCGATAATTCTTTATTTTTGTAAGAATCTAGAGACGGATGGTGGTATCAGTTCCAAGAGGGATTCAATCCATTGTCTTCAAGATTCGAACAAAGGAAATGGATTATCATTTGCTCAAATCTTTAAGCTCAAGTTAGACGTGATTCAGAGATTTAAAGTGGTTTTACCTCTTGCAACTCGATTGTGGATCAATGACAACTTAATCGTTCTTGTAGCAGCTAATTTTGCATCTTGGATTGGAGAAGATCGAAGAAGATCAAGCATTATTGATTCTAGAAGCTGCTACTTTCCCTTTATGCTTTTGCTTTGTCTTTTTATTTTGTCCTGATTTTATTTGTCTTAGATAGAGGGGTGGGCTCATATTTGGGCTGAACTGACTTTTTTATTCATATTGTCTTGTTTTTTATAAGATGACCCAATGGGTCTTTTGTTTGGAAAAAAATAGTTTCCTTTAGAATCATGCCTTTAACATGGTTGGTGCCAACACAATTAGAAGTGTGTAAATAATTAATATGATTGAAAAGGTCAACTTCATGGTGAACCTTAGATTATTTTGGTACCTCCCATTCATACTTTTGTGGCACTCGATAAAGTTCTCATGCATATATTTGAGGTTAGAATAAAAGAAACCTCATTGTTTCATATGCATTGTGTGGTTAGCTTTAGATTAAATTCAAATGCATTGCACTGTTGATCTAGAATTTGGCCCAAGGTTTGTTGAGGCAAAATTCTAAGTAATGTTTGATTTGCGTTTTAGGCATAAGATCCACGGAGTTCATGGCTAATTTGGGGCTTGAACAAGAGTAGAATCTGAAGGGTTATTTTCAAACTTTTTTTGACAATAAAGGCTTGAATAGGGGTTTAAAAACCCAAATATTTGCATATAATTGTAACACCCCGTACTTTTATAACCTCACTTGATACCTTGGTATCATATCTACATAGGTTTTGAGATGCCATGCATATGTGTTTTATAGTGTCATTGGTGAAACATTTGATATCGGACTTAACATGTCCGATTAGATCTTCGTAGGAGGTGTGTTGTGATTTCGTGGAGCATTTGGGTAAGAATTCGTACACATTCTAACCTCATTTGGTGACTTGAAGTCATATTTACTTGATGGTTAAGATCACTAAGTAAGTATTTTGTAGTGTTTTGATAAGGGATTGGACGATACGTACACATTGGATAAGTGGCCGAAAATTTCAGCAAAGTGCTGAAACTTGCGCCACTACCCTGTTTCAGGGGTGTGGCGCAAGCCACCTGCATACAATAAGTTCAGAGGAGGCTTAAAACTTGCGTCACTACCCTGTTTCAGGGGTTGTGGCGCAAGGCACAACAATTATGCCCTTCCGGAGTCGTTTCGTAACGCAATTCTACGACGATTTCTAGATGGTTTCTTTTGGTTCTTTGGAGTTATTTGAGAATTGTTAAATCTTCAAACACTTCAATACACTCCTACATACTCCTACATGATCAAATCATGAAATGTGAATAGTGACCCAAAAATGTCCAATGAAGCCAAGGGCGACTAGAATTCCTATTTTTGCGATCGAGGCGACGAATGCGAATCTTTTAAGAGAATATTATCGTGACATTATGGAATTATGTAAAAATGAGATATATGGTGAATAATATATGGAAATTAATGGGTTAAATAGATATGTCTTAGTGGGCCCAAATTAAAGCCCAAAAGTGGAAGAAAGACATGGCCCAAATGGGTCAAATGACCCATTCTTCCATTTGACCTTCTAGAACACTATATTAAATGATAAAGAGTGGCTAAGGATGGACTCAAAAGCTTATAAAAGGGACCAAAAATCTTATTTTGTCCATTATACACACACATGTATTTCTATGTTTTTCCAAAACATTTCAAGAAACCCCTTTTGGCTCTCAAAACCCTAAGTCCACTTTTGGAGAAGATCATCACTATTCAAGCTTGGGTAAGTGTTTATTATTATGGTTTAACATATTATATGCATGGGAGATTATTTCTATTATGCTAGTTGTGTTGGCAAGGTGATGAAAGTGTATTTTTGCTTTTGGTGAAGGATGTGCTATCTTGGTAATTTGAACTTGAATTAGGCCTTGTGCCTTTGATGAAAAAGCATGGTATGGACAAAATATGAACATGTATGGTGTTATTTTTGGTATTAAACTTGTTCTTGTCTATAAGTGGAAATTGTGGGATTTTGGCCGATATGTGTTATGAGTTGTATTAAGGTCATTTGATGGGTTATTTGTGATGTGTTATGGATAAGAAAGTGTAAAGGAGAAGTGTGGTGGTGAAATGTATCCATTATCATGTATTGGTCAATGTTGGGAATATTATGGAATTTTTGGAATAATAGTATGATCAATGATTTTGTCAAGGGGAAATGACATGTTTAAAGGTAAACATGTAACTCATTGACATTGTATGCATTTGTAAAGTAATTGGCGGTTAATGTGAATTTCGTTATGTGTTTATGTTGTAGAGTGACACATAAAGAAGGAGCGGGCTTATTGTATACGCATCTAAGGTTGTATATTCGTATTGCGAATCCAAGGTATGTAAGGTTACTTGTCCGTATCTTTCTGCGGCAAATAGTGTCCATATTGACATGTCACTAGTCCTATCCCGAAATGTGCTAAGGTATCCGATATCCGTTTATCACTAGTCATTGTCATATATTTCCTACTCATAAATCATTTGTGAATCTCATGTCTCATATTCATGGTTAATGTTCCGAAAGCTCAAATAAAGTTATGTTCCAATGTTCCAATAGTGACTATACTTGTGTCTCTTGTTCATGGATTATTTTCCAATGGTTCCAATGGTATCATGGTGCTAGTAATGTTATATTTCTCATGATGTTTATTCACATGTCTTTCACTCATTGGTTAATGATTCAAAGCTTCCAACAATGTTATGTTCCAAAGTTCCAAAGTGATGTGATGACTATCAAAGTATCAATCTCAAAGTAATGAACAAAGTAATGCAAATGTGGTCAATGATCAAGTACGGGTGGCAAGTCTAGGGGCATAAAGCCTAGCTCGACTCGATCCCGATGTATGGATTTATGGGTGGCAGGTCTAGGGGCTTAAGCCTAGCTCGACCCGATCCCGATGCATTGATGTATGGGTGGCAAGTCTTGAGGCATAAGCCTAGCTCGACTCGATCCCAACACGATGATATGATATGAAATACCCACTGATCAGTCGGGGCCCGGGTACATTGTGATATGTAATAACAAGTGAGTATTGAATGTAAAGAAAGCAACGAAAGTAATGAAAGCAATCCACATGGTTCCCAAAATGCAACATGGTGACTTACTCACATTGTTTAGTCATTTGTATTGAGTTCATTAGTATGTTCTTGTGTTACAAAGTTTCATTCGGGCCTTACATACTCAGTACTTATTTCGTACTGACCCCTCTCGGGGAATTTACCTTACTTGCTGCAGGCGCAGGTCCCAGTAGGCCTCCCCAGTAGACTGCCAGTGTTAGCGGTTCTTTGGTGAGCTCCAGCTCATTCGGGGCTTCTCCGAGCCAGAGTGTATATATGTTTTGGTATTGTACATATTGTGTAAAGCGGGGACTTGTCCCGACTTATGGTTCAGTTTGGTCAATGCTATTGTTAGAGGCTTTTGTAGACGGATGTGGGTGTATCAATGTAAAGGACATAATAGTCGGAGATGGATTTGACTTTTATTGGATTCAAGTTAAATAGTAATTTTGGAATATATGAATGAGAATTGTGATGGGTTATTTGTAGACGGGGCATGACAATAATAGTCCCATGACACTTCCCCAACTCTGATCTGTAATTAAAAACTAAAATATGGATAATTTTTTTGAAAGGCACCATGGATGCATCAGTTGAGTTTTGGGGAAGATGAAGGCTGCTATAGCGGACTCATCCCACTATGGTGGCCCTGCTATAGTGGAAATATTCCCGTAATAGCAGTCCCATGGTAGCGGGATGTCACCGAGTATAGCGGGAGGCAGGCAATAGCCTTTTTAGAATTTTTGAAACTTCACAATTATTTGGATACCTCTATGGATTCTAACTCACTCTTTGCATGATTTTTGTAGGATTACTGACTTCATGGATGACAATAAAAATAACACTCTTTCTTTCTTCCAAAGATTCCCTAACAAAAATTGTCAGTATAGGTTTTGGGACTATCGAAGGATGGGATTCTACTACGAGAGGAGGTTTCTATTGAGAGGTATGGCGGAGGCGGCGCCAGAGTTCTACAACCGACTCCAGGAATTTGGTTGGATACTTTCATTGGATACTCCTTGAGATGGGGTCTCAGGCTGGGTCAGGGAGTTCTATGTTGTTCTCCTAATTGTGTTTTGGGATGACCCCCACCCCATTATCTGTATTTGGGGAGTAAATGTCCCCATGGATGATCTACAATCAAAAATACCATAGGGGTGCCTTATATCCCCATTACTGAGTACCTGGCCAAAGCTAAGGAGATGGATATGCGGTGGCTGAGGGACACACTAGTTGTTGAGGCTTACCATGACAAAGTGTATTGGACCGGTCCCAGGGGTATTCGGAGCACACACTTTACTGCTGATGCTCGGAGATGGATGAATTTAGTAACCCAGAGGATGCATCCTTTGAGTAACACTTCTAAAGTGACTTACCCTTGGGCTCTGGTTGTGGCTTATGCCATGTAGGGGATGCAACTGAATGTGGGGGACACATATTGTGATGGATTATAAGGACTTCTATCGGGGTAATAAAAGGTCTCCCTACCTCTCCTGTTTAATTTTTGAGTTGTGCAGGTGTGTAGGGGTGCCTCGGGAGAATACTAAAAGGAACCTGGAAGGTGACCTACCCTTACATCCTCTCAAGGTGAGGGGTGCACCATCATAGAGCAAGAAGAGGAGAAAGATGGGTACTGAGGGAGAGAACAATAGAGCAACAAATGATGATGATGATCCTCCTACCCAGCCCCTAATTTCCTATGAGCTCCTGGAGCAGGACATAACTGCTGTGAGGATCATCCTGGTGCCATCTTACTTGAATCACCACGGTTAATCCCCTTCTTGTTCCACAGCCCCACCTGCTAGTGCTCAAGATTATGTGGAGCTCCAGATAGAGCTGGATAAAGAGAATAAGAAGAGGTGCTCCCGAGATTGCATGCTTTCCCAGATGTGGAAGATCGTCAGAGCCATGTTCAAGTGTGCCATTCCTGACAAGCCGCTTCCCCAGCTGGAGACAGAGGACGTACATAACTTCTTCTATATGAGAGGAATGGAAGTAGAAGGCCCTGGCCCTATGGGCCACAGAGATGGTGAGGCCTCCAGCTAGGTCCCTGGGTGCACGTCAGGGTATTCCCCCCATCTTATGTACTAGCTTTTTATGGATTTGGGTTGCCCCAATTTTAGGTATGTATCAAACAATCATTCTTTTATTTTCGCACATGTATTCTTATTTTATTAGAATTGTAATGAATGCATAACTATTAACTTATACTATGTGTGTTACATTGATCATGTGGTAACTAGCAACTTATAATAGTGTTTTGGAAAGGTTGTGTATGAAATGCAAAACAGGGGAAAGCAGGGTAGGGATTCTGTCCCACCCCATTTCGCTATAGCGGCCTGCATGCCGCTATCACATCACCACTATAGTCAGAAAATTCCTGATATGGTTGGTCGCAGTAGCGGGTTAGTGCCCACTATAGTGGTTCATTAGCAGTCTCAAATTTTTTTCAGTTCTTACAATTCCCTCACTCCCATTCCTTTATACAACACTTTAATTCAAAACCATATAACAGTTAAATCACAATCCTAAGATCGAACCCAGCAAATTGAAAACGTTATCAACTAAGCAAAAACACAAATTTTTACACACCTGTTATAGATTACTAATTCTTAATCAAAGATCATAGTAGGCTCTCCACTAATATTTCAAACATGACATATTCATGCTATCCACATAACAACCACCTAAAGTAAGGAGAATCACTCGAACTTTACAATTTTATTTATTACCTTAATATGTACGACCCCTAAAGATTAACACTCAAGTTCCCAAATTACCATTTTAACCAGACAATATATAAGTTCTCAACCAACAACAAGTAGACACTTACAACCACTTCACTTATCATGTATTCTCAATATCCAAGCAATTTCAATTTCATAGAAATATCAATTCAAATAATATCATTCATAAACTTAGTCATCCTTATTATTTCTCTAAACCTAACATTCAACTCACATCATCGATGACCATTAATTGAATATCTACAAATTTACACACAGCCTTTATGGCCAGATACCAATTGGAGCATTCTAAGTTCTAATTCTATTGCTTGTGTTAATCTAAATGAAGCCAGGTGACCTCTATTTTTTTGATTGAGGTACCAATTGGAATCAAGAGATACCAATTAAAATCAACTTATACAAACAATCATACTGGACAGCACTGGATGAAAGGAAGAAGGGAAACAATTCCTAGAATGCCCCAAAGCTTCTTAAAGATTTGGTGTGAACGTCAACACACCAATATACAAGACTCTACTAGACTTTTCTATTATACTTGTGAGATCGATAACCTAGGCTCTGATACCAACTATCATGACCCAACTAACCGAATCGTGAGGGCACCTACTCTAATCCAGTTAGATAGGAGAACCCTTACCACCCATTAGAAAACATGCGGAAGTCATAAAAGAAAATCATTAAACCTTGTAGTTATTACAAAACTTGTTACAACACTTCAAATACATAAGGAAATACTCTACCCCAAAGATCTAGTCTAGACAAGTACAAGAGGTACTACAAAAAAATTCAGCTTTCACTATAGGAAATGAAAGATAGAAGCAACTGGAGATCTCTAACAACATCAACCAAGACACATCAACTGCTCCTGCAACTCGACTATACCCCAGAAAATTGTATATCAAGAGTAGTATCAGTGAAACCATACATACTGGTGAGGAACGTTGGCCGACCCAAGTTAAACTACGTAAGCATAATATAAATATACGAAATAAAACATACACCTAATAAATGCAGTAAGTCCAAGTGAACTCACATATGTCCATCCTTCACCTTCCTGGTTTTACACTCTCTTATTAGAATCTCACTACCTCTTAAAAATTTACACTAATCCACAAGTCAACCACCATATAACATTAAACTCTAATGCATCACCTCTAGCTATGCACTTAACACTCATTTAATTATGAACTCAAAAACACATAACCACAATGAATTTCCAACCTCTTAATAACCATTCAGTTCAAACTCTTAAGTTATCATGCTTTAGGAATATTCACTATTTAGGGACAATACTCGCATAATATGAACACATAACCAACGATTTGTAGACTTGTACAACCATGTAACACTTTAGCATTTATACCTCCACTTAGCCTTCCTCAATAATACCAAACAATACAAATAATTATAGGACAATACAAATAATCACCAAGTCAATACCATGGCTAATAATGATAAACTCAACTTTGCCCACAATTACTCTTTTCATTGGACTTCAACAATTATTTACACAATTTAAGTATGTCAATAGCCCAGACCACTCATGGATCCAAATAACAACAATCGTATTAATCAGTTCACTCAATGAACCCAATATATCAACAATAAGATAACCCGGTAGAGACCGTCAAACTCACCAATACCGTGTACACATATGCTATGGGTCTTATGGTAGCCTACTAGCCATGACCTATAGGGGAAGAGGTCATTCCATGTACCAAATAACCCATACATCTAGTGTCTGCTACCCCTATCCCAAACTAATATTATACCACCCTTATTCAAAAGTCCACACCCTTATACTCTCTTTGTTCCACTAATTTAATGACAATGACCTTTACCAGTTCATCTCACAATATAAATACATATCATAACAAGTACAATCACAATATGAGATGACACAACTACACTTTCACTGTAAAACAAGTCTTTTTACACAAATCTCATTTTAGGTCATGAAAAATTGTAATACTATATAACAAGTCAACTTTACTGCATGCATTGCAACAAGTAAACAAATATGTAATTAACATGCATACATAAACTAAATTGAGCATCAACTACAATAAACCATCACCTACTACAATAACACTAGGGTCTTGTAATACAGATAATCAAGTAAAACACACATTACGCTTGGATTGACTTTCTTCTTTCCCCATAGTGGGATATACTACTCCCTCTACCTACCACACCATCATCTCCTCAACCTCCATCTTAATATTATGTTATCACCATAATTGTTTCACCATCTAGCATTCTCACATGTCTTACACCATGCTATTAAGTAAACCCTAATCACGACTTATTTCATTTTACAATAATTGATGAAGCACAACTACATCATATATACTTACTATTCGAATTAACATAAATATATAATACATACCATCTATAATAACAATGCAACACTAGATTCCAAAATACAATTCTCATTCATATATTCCAAAATTACTATTTTATCCAACCAAATGCCTTAGCCGTAGGCCTAACCATGAAATCTCCATAAATCTATGTTATACATGCACTTCTAACATAGGTCTTTGATATTCAATTAAACCTAGCCTACTTGGGCACTAAGAAGCTGCTATGGAGGTATGAACTTGAATATCTGGCTCCGTTCTATTGATTTCTGGCACAAAATCTGTAAGAAAATAATGGGTTTTACCCCATCTAAGTGTATCTTTTCTTCTCTATTGCTCCAAATCTCAGAGGAAACCCTAGGTTTTTTTTAATGCAACCTTATCTTTTTTAACAACTGAAGGAAGAAGGGAATTACAGAAAATTGAGGGGACTATTCTGTTACTCAGTGTCCTGCTATAGCGGCTGACATGTTGTTACCACAGTGCTGCTATAGGGGAAAATTCTTGCTATAGTGGGATGACGTCAGCTCGCCCAAAATTTTAAAATCTGAACTTATTAAACCAAGTCTCTTTACGACACTATTTCAAGGATATTTAAAAAATTCTCATACCCTGTGCCCTTTGGATGAGGTGATTTTGTAACAACGTAATGGGTCGTTAAATTTTGGTTATTAATTCAATTGATAAATTAGATTCTAACACCTCGGAGGTTGATTTTATAGGTGGATCATTGGTAGTTGTGTAGTGGAATTATGGTTGTAAAGAGATAGTGGACTAAGATAAAGTGATGGCATCATTAAATAAGTTTTGTAATTTTCACAAGAATCCAATGAAGCTTGTTATTGATTGAAAAACTAAGAAAATCCACCCACTAAAGCAAGAGTCACCGAAAGTAGAGCTTAAGCCTCTTTCTCTCCACCTTTGGTATGTTTTCTTGGGGTAAGATAGTACTTTGCCCGTTATCATAGTGGCCGATTTGTTGGTTTTTCAAGTTGAAGCTTTGGTATCTGTGTTGAGAAAGTTCATAATGGCCATCGGATGGACAATTGTCAACATCATCAGAATCCTTCCTAGAATTTGCACTTATCTTATTGAAACTAGGTTGTGTTCCATGCATTGAGCAGCAAGAAGGAAATTATAAAGTGGCTCGATGTGGGTGTTGTTTACCTAATCTCTGATAGCAAGTGGGTGAACTCAGTGACATATGTTCCTGAAAAAACAAGGAATCACCATTGTTCCCAATGAGAAGAATGAACTTGTTACCTTGAGGCCGGTTATAGGGTGGCATATTTACATCGACTATAGAAAGATAAACTCATGGGCAGAGAAAGACCATTTTCCTATGCTCTTCATGGATCTAATATTGGATCGGTTAGCGGGGAAAAGGATGGTATTTCTTGCTTGGTGGCTATTCCAATTACAATCAAATATCCATTGCTCCCAAGGACCAAGAAAAGACAATGTTCACTTGTCTTTTGGATTATGCAATGCTCCCACTACTTTCCAAAGGTGTATATTATTGATTTTCTTGGATATGGTTTAAGATACAATGTATCTGTTCATGGATGACTTCTTAGTGGTTAGGAAGCAAAGTGGTCCAACATTGCATGGAAACAGACCTTATGCTCAATTGGGAAAAATGCCATTTTATGATAGAAAAAGGAATAGTTCTTGCTCACAAGATCTCAGGGCATGGAATTTAAGTAGGTCAAGCAAAGGTAGAAGTGATAGCTAAATTACCTCCACCCACCTCCATAAAAGGTGTGAGGAGTTTCTTGGGACATGGGGCCTTCTATCAGTAGTTTATCAAGGATTTTTCTAAGATCACTTATCCATTATGCAAGCTTCTTAAAAAGAGGAAAAATTTGAATTTGATGAAAGTTGTGTGAGGGCATTCCATTGCCTAAAGGAAAATCTTGTGTCAAAACCTATCATTGTGGATTTGAATTGGTCCCTACCTTTTAAACTCATATGTGATGCTAGTGGGATAGAATTTGGAGTTGTCCTTGGGCAAAGAAAGGAAAAGTTATTTCACCTAGTTTACTATGCTTGTAAATTCTTGAATGAGGTATAAAAGAACTACATAATCACAGAGCAAGAGTTGTTAGCAATGGTTTATGCTTTTGAAAAGTTCCATGTCTATTTGTTGGGGGCCAAAGTGAATGTGCATACAGATCATGCTGCAATCCAGTATTTCATGGCAAAGAAAAAAGCAAAACCAAGGTTGATCCAGTGGATTTTGTTGCTCTAAGAATTTGACTTCAAGGTGAAAGATAAGAGAGGTTATGAGAATCAAGTGGCGGTTCACTTATTCTGCCTAGAGCCTAATATGGAAAAACTGGGGGAGATTGATATCAATGAGTATTTCTTCGATAAAGGTATCATGTCTATGGTGGAGGGGATGGTTCCTTGCTATGCTAATTTTTCTAATTACCTCATTGGTGGCATAATACTAGATGGTTTAAGATCACACTAAGGAAAAATGTTCTTGCATGATGGTAAGTAATTATATTGGGATAGGCCCTATATTTTTAGGGAGTGCACCGATAATGTAATTCAAAGGTGTGTAGCTGATGATGATATGAGGCCCATTCATGAGGCCATCACTCTTATCTATTTGGTGGAAACCATGGTGGATTTTGGATAGCTGTAAAAGTGCTTTCAAGCAATTTATATTGGCCTTTCTTGTACCATGATGCACATGAGTTAGTTCGCACTTACGAACAATGTCATAGGCAAGGAGGAATATCAATGAGGTATGAAATACCATTAAATTCAGTGCTCGAAGTGGAATTGTTTGATGTGTAGGGAATGGACTTCATGGGCCCCTTTGTGAGCTTATTTGAGAACCAATATATTTTAATGGCGGTGGCTTATGTTTCTAAGTGGGTTGAAGCAGTTTCGTTCCTGAATATCAAAGCTAGAAGCGTCACTTAGTTTTTGAAAAGTCATATATTCACTTAGTTTGGAACTCCTCGTGCTATTATTAATGATGCAGTTTCCCATTTTTATAATCAAGAATTTGGTGCTTTGCTAGCCAAGTACAGAGACAAGTATATGGTCGCCTCACCTTTTCACCCTTAAACTAAAGGGCTAACAGAGGTGTGAAATAGACAAATCAAGGGTATTTTGATGAAGATTGTGAATGCAAATCAAATGGATTGGGCCTAAAAGATTGATGAAGCCAAATAGGAATATAGGACCACTTTCAAGAGTCTTATTGGCATGTCACCTTACCAATTAGTGTTTTCCAAGGATTGCTATTTGCCAGTTGAGTTGCAATACAAGTTCTTGTGGGTATTGATACAATTGAACATGCGAAGTGATGACACTTCCAAGTTGTGAGTGGAACAATTATAAGAAATTGATGAGTTTTGTTTTAGATCTTATGAGAATTTGGCTCTCTACAGGGAGCAGATGAAAAGGTGGCATGATGCCAAAATCCTCAAGAGGGATCCAAAAACGGTAACGAGGTGTTATTATTTAACTCAAGATACAAGGTGCTTCAGGGAAAGCTTAAATCAAAGTGGTATCCTTTAAGGTTGTACAAGTTTTCCCTAGTAGAGTTATCCAATTGGAAGGAAAAAATGGTTCTTAATTCATGGTAAATGACCAACAGGTGGAACACTACTTTGGAGATGCACCAAGAGTTGCTATGATCGAGGTGTTCTAGCTAGATTATGCTTGAAGACATAGACCTGTATCGTGCCATGATATTAAATAAGGTGCTTTTTGGGAGACAGCCCATGTTTTAATCTTTTGTAGATTTGAATAATGTTTATGGATTGGTGCAGGTGTATGAGTGGTTAGGAGTCTAAAAAACATGACCCAAAATAATTTGGAGGAAGCAATAAATGGCTAGTCACTTTGGCTTATCACTGAAGGCTTTGGTGAATAGCCGACGTGGCCGCCAAAGTTAACATAATAAACTCCTAGTACCAACTTCCAGGGAAAAAACTTTGGCAAATCGCCACCAAGTTTGGCGTATCGCCAAAGTGCTCCGCCAGAGTGAGCCTACAAATACCAAGAACTGGTAAATTAGGAATTGAAAATAGTTTTCAACGATGCGCCAAAAACTTTGGCGACATCAATAATACTCGCCGAATCCATACCTAAAAGGGTCAAATAGTTTGACTTTTATACCCTTCCTCTCCTACTTAAAATTTTTGTTTTACCAACACTCTGATGTAGTCTTCATAAATACCACCATAATAACTCACACATAAACACACAGACTCACTCAAATCTCACCACTGCACCACCGTTTATCATAGTAGCTTTCCTTACTGGTATCTGACACTGACAACTTGTTTTGGGAATTTAGTTAATTTATTGTCAATCTCGCATATTATTTTCTTCAAGTGAAAGGTTAGATACTAGTTGTTACAATTGGAGAAATTGTTAGTTTTTTGAGTGGTTAATGAGTTAATTGTTCTTAATCCTTATGGATTTTGAGATAAATAGTGAGATTCAACTGGGATTTTGAAATTGTTAGTCGAAATGTAAAGTTTTAATTATGGTTTATTGATATAAGCATGTCTAGGGTTTAATTTAATAATTGAATTTGTTCATACCTGTTGCTAGAATTCCCTTATTTTGAACTTTATTGCAAAATAGAGTGTAGGATTTAAATCAATTTGAGGTTGTGGTTGAGTTTTATTTCGACTAATTTTTCCCTATGATTAAATGGGTGACAACATTCTTAAGGGAAAATCATTGGCTTATTTGAAGTTGGTGTCTAAAATTTGGGAAGTATGAGTACCCATTGTAAAAAAATGTTTGGAAAAACACCATTTATGGAATCAGGGAAGAATATCTACTTCAGTGATGGGTTGAGAACTCTTGCAGTGCTCTAAAATCACTGGCGAATTGCCTAAGTTCTCCCCAACTTGCTAAAGTAAATAGTTTGAGAGCGGGAGCTATGGTTTAAGTTTGGCGAGGCCTTATTAGTTTGGTGAACAACATCGAGCATTGCCAAACTATTCGGTGATTCATCGACATCTATTTACAGCGCGCCAAAATTGACCCTGAAATAAGGATTAAACTGATTACCTTACTGATGGTCCCTTGTGTTCGCCAAGATCTTTGGTGATACCAGCTCTTACACCCTATCTTTTATAACTCTGATCTGGTACATGGTTTTATTCTAAATGCAAGCAAGGGTAAACAAAAGCACATTTCACTCAAAAAAAAAGTTCCTCCTCAGTCAAAAGGTAGAAAAGAAAAAGGGATAACAATTCCTAGAGGCTCCAACCCAGAGCAAGCTATGCAAAAGAAAGCCAAATTGGCTACTAATCAGTCCAAAAAGAAAGCTCACGTGCAAGATAATGATGGGTTGGATTCTGAGTATAGTTCTTTTGATCCTAGATACCAATTGACCACTTTCGAGTCTGATAGAGGTGAGAAATAGAGAAGCATTCCTATTCATTCCCTAGTACCTACTGTTACACCCCGAATCCCATTCGGGACGGACTGGCACCCAAAGCCGATATGGCCCGAGAGAACCAATCTTTGCTCATGCACATTCGTATGCATATCCTTGTGCGAACATCACGATGTCTCATGCAACTATACGAAAGTCATAGAAAATATGTACAATATATGAAACTTGGCCGTTAGGGCCATCACGTCAAAATGAACGTACATATATTACATTGAGTTTCCCACATGAGTCTACAAAGCCTCTACAGATACATAGCTATGACAAACCTAGAGTCGGGACAACACCCCGCTCTATACTCATATGCAATACCAAACAAAAGTGCATAATGACTCGGAAAACCCCAAAGCAAATGGATCTCTCCAACGATTCGCAAATTATCTGCAACCTACTGTGTAGGTCTACTGGCACCTGCGCCTGTAACAAGTAAAGTAAGTCCCCCAGAGGGGGTCAGTACGAAGAATGTACTGAGTATGTAAGGCCATAAGAATTTCATCATACATAATAACAACAATGGAGTCAATATAAAAGAAATAGTCAATGTGAATAAACCATCTTTCTGTATGAGAGGAACCATGTACATTACATTCTTTACTACTTTTGCCTTCATATTTATTCATCTTTATTGTTCTACCCATGTTAGGCTTATCTGTCGCCCCTGGGATGAGATTAACCCATTCTAGGTACTTTGACCCCTGAGATGTTATATTAACCCATGCTAGGCTTTCGTATCGCCCCTGGGATGTTATTAAGCCATGCTAGGTACTTTGACCCCTGGGATGTTATATTAACCCATGCTAGGCTTTCGTTTCGCCCCTGGGATGTTATTAACCCATGCTAGGTACTTTGACCCCTGGGATGTTATATTAACCCATGCTAGGCTTTCGTATCGCCCCTGGGATGTTATTACGATATATTGGGATTGACCCATGCTAGGTGTTTCTTCCACCCCTGGGATACCACCCATGAATACTTATCAATTAAACATTACTTCTTCCTTTCATTACTCTTTCTTTCGTTCTAAGAGTGATACCTTGGTGATTGAAACATTCTTGAAACTTGGAACACATGCATACTTTACTTCACATCTTTACTCTTATAAGATTGATACATTTACTTGTGAGGGATAGATACATTAGCTTGCACATTACTTCCTTCATTACTTTTGTTAGATTGGTAATTTTACTTCTGAGAGATTGGTACAAAGATAAGCATAATATGATTGGACTTTGGAACATGACAGGATTGGAAAATGCTATTCAAAATAAGTAGATTCTTTTTACATCGTTACTCTCTTTGAGATAGTTCTCTTATAATTTACAACATTATGACAGCTTTGGAACTTCAGTCAATGAATAAGAGAAAAGCGAATCATAATTCATATAAGAATAGGACACATGTGAATAACAATATATGTCAACCTGAATTGAGATACTTCCAAACCCCTTTGGAATTGAACAAGTACAATGTCAATGTGAATATTATGAGCTGCAGAAGGATATAGCTAGAGTAACCTTACATACCTTATATTCCCAATATGAATATACAATCCTATATGTGAACACAACAGTCCAGCTCCTTCCTTATGTTTCACTCTACAACACAAGTACATAACGGAACCAACATTAACCACAAGTTACATTCCAACTGTATAAGACGACCATGAGCTACATGATTGCCCTATAACATTATTTCATCCTTTACAATACCCTTCATGGCATTATCATACCAACAATACCATAACATTCTATACATTGACCAAGAAATAATAAATCAATAGCTTTTCACCCTAAGTTCCTCCTTTACATTTCTTCATTAACATGACGCCACAATTACTCCATCAAATCACCTCAATACACCTCACAACATCATATCGGCCAAAATCCCATAATTTACACTTATAGAAAAATAACAAGTTTAGGATCATAATCACACCATAAATGTTGATATCTCATCCATACCATTCACTTTTATTCAAACCTCAAGTCTCTTTTCAAGGTTAAATTACATAGATGACACATCTTCCACAAAAAGCAAAAGTGCACTACTCACACTTTTAGACATAACCATCATGATCTACATATTATCCCATGCATATAATATGTTAAACCATAAGATTAAATAATTACCCAAGCTTAAGAAATGATGATCTTGTCCAATAGATGACTTAGGGTTTGAAGTTGAGAGAAAAGGCTTGTGGAAATTTCTAGATTTGGTATGAGAGTTTTGTGTGATAAAAAATCTGATTTTTTTTGGCCCTTTATATAGGCCCTCAAGTCATACTTATCCATTCTTTAGTATTAAATGCTATGTTTGGCTTGGTCAATGGAAGAATGGGTCATTTGACCCATTTGGCCCATGTCTTTTACCTCATTTTGGGCCTTCCTTGAGCCCAATTCACTTAATCCAAGAAAATCAATGCATAATCCACCAAATTTCTCATGTTTAAATCATTTCATATGGGTTACGACAATATTCCTACTCACATGTTTTATATTCGTAGCATCAATCCCAAAAATAAGTGATTCTAGTCGCGCATGGCTTATTTTGACCGAAAGGGTAAAAACATCATTTGGAAGCAAAATTTGTCCACGAATAGTCTTATTAATATGGAATTCCAATATAATACCTCAATTATCCCATGTATAGGCTTGTGGTTGGAGAAGAAATGTGGCAAAAAACGGCCCGGTACGCCCACGGGCACCCTTAGACTTAGAAAAATTTCCAACATTTGAGAGGTGTGCACAAGCAGCCTGGCACGCCCCTGGGCTCGCCACCTTGCTTCCTGTGCCCAAAAATTTTGGGCAAAAAGTGGCCTGGTACGCCCTCTGGCGCGCCTGGCCTATTTTTTTTGAAAATTTTTGTTCTTCGACTTTTATCTGCGGATTTGGTAGATACTTCAAGTTCTATTCTTTAACTTACTTCTTACCTTTAATATTCTTTGTTTGGAGGTCCTCCAATCCTCATTTTTTAACCCCAAAAATGCTCCATGAAGACACAAAACACCTCCTACGAAGGTCTAATCACATGTACTAGGCCCAATATTAATTATCTCTTTAATAACATTACAAAATACATACTTATGGCTCTCGAAACCTAAGTAAACATTGTTCAACGTCGTCAAGTAGGGTTGGGAAGGTACGGGGTATTACATTCTTCTCCCCTTAGAAACATTTATCCTCGAATGTTAGTAACATTGTTTCACTGTAACAACTTAAGTCGAAGTGAATCCTTCACATTATATCGTCCACATGTAATACTTGTAAAGACTTACTTATTATGACTTCAATTACGTATCTTGAACATTTTCTTCCATGTACAACAATTACGAGTACTTTAGATTTCATTAGTTCCTTGGTTTCCCTTGTGATTCCTTTTACATGCTAATTTCTCCAATAGTGCCTTTACGAAAGCTACTTCTGCATCCCTTAATTCTTTCACTTATCGATCTAGAACAACAATAGGTATCTCTTCCTAGTGATATCCTACAAAATTTGCATATTTTCAATGGGAGCAATATGAAATGGAACTCTTATGAACTTTCGGCAATTTCACATGGCATGCTGTATATGGCTAATTTTTTTTTCTTTCTTTCCAAATCCCATTACCCCTTTCATTGGTGACGCTTTTAACAGTACTTAATCATCTGTGATCACAAACATCTACTATACCATTACGATATGTTCTTTTAACTATATTAAATTCATCGACAGGTGGAGATATTTTCATTGACTTAGCTAGTAACCCCAGTGTCCCATTAAATTCTCAGTAGTAGATGGAGTAACATACGATAGGGTAGAGCCCGGATCAATCAATACATATAAATCATTTGAAAATATGGTAATATAACTATAACTTCATCAGGAGATGCCTTCGCATTCTGTCGGTCCGCTAGAGCGTAGGTACGATTTTGGGCCCCACTGAAACTAGTTGCTCCTCTAACATCTCTATCACGACCAATAGGCTGAACACCTCTGCCTAGGGAAGGGACCGATGATGATGATGCAACGGTTGATCTTGTAGGTCGTGCTATACCACTCGCACCCCTTTGTGGGCATTCTCTTAATATATGCCCCGCTGTACCACACCAAAAACAAGCATTTGTCCCCAACCGGCATTCACCTAAATGGTACCTTCCGCAACGCTGACATGGAGGACGATAAAATTATGTTGTATGTGAACCATGCACTCCACTACTCTGTCCAGATTGACTACCCCTAAACCCTCGAAATTGGGGTTGAATGCCTACTGCGGAATAAGAAAATGAGGGCCTAGGCAGTAACATCTGAGGTCTAGATTCTCCTGGGGACACCATAGACTGCCCCATAGGTCTCGCCCTTTTTTATGGTCCTTCCTCAGATTCCTGTGTCCTTCTTCTTTGCCTTTGGTCCTTTATTTTCTGTGCGAAAGCCTAAATTCTGGCGATGTCCATATCTCTGTTCAAAGCAGCAATAGTGAAGTCCCTTACCAAGTATGGCTCCACTCTATCCACATATTGATGGACTCTATCTTTCATTGTGGCCACCACATTCAGAGCATATCGAGCCAAAGAATTAAACTGAAGGTTGTACTCTCTAACACTCATACTTCCTTGAGGAAGATTTAGAAATTGATCGGCACGTGCCTTCCGGATCTCATATGGGAGGTAATGATCAAGGAAGGCCATTTTAAATTCCTCCCAACCTACTGGAGGTGTATCAATACCCCTCAATCTTTTCCAGTCTTCATACTAAAATATCGCTTCCCCTTTTAAGCTATAGGCCGCAAGTTCAACTGTTTCAACGCCAGTTATGTGCATAAGTTCTAGATCCCTCTGAATTTGATCCACGAAGTCCTTTGGATCTGCTTTCAGGTCTGACCCAGTGAATATAGGAGGGTCTAATTTTAGGAAGTCCTGTGTTCTGAGACTTGCCACTCTAGCGGCATCATCCTCATTTGTTGTTGGACCAGCTCGTCTTTGACTTTGTGCAGCCACTAGCTGAGTCAACATATGTACTGTATTTCTTAAATCCTGGTCAATGGCATTCATAGGCGGTTCTGCAGGTACTTCTCTACCCCTTGGCTCTTTGAAGCTGGAAAAGTAGAAGAAGACCGCGATGCAATTTCAATGTCAGCTCTACCTTGACTAGCTTGGTCAGGTGGTGATTTACTTGTGCCTTCACCGGTAAGCACAACTGTCTGCTTACCTTTGCCTCTACCTCTTCTTGTCATTGGCATTTACTATAATAAAGAAATCAAGGACACAAGTCAGTTATAATTTCACCTACAACATTGGCTCTATTGTACGATCTAGAAATGAAGGAAAGAAACAATTCCTAAATGTCCCGTAGCCTCCTACTTATAAATATGGTGCACAACACATTGATAAGTAAGACTCTACTCAGACACGACTTTGTATACACCCTTAGGACGACTTGCTCTGATACCACTTTTGTCACACCCTGAATCTCATTCGGGACAGACTGGCACCCGAAGTCGATATGGCCCCAGAGAACCAATCTTTGCTCATGCACATTCGTATGCATATCCTTGTGTGAACATCACTATGTCTCATGCAGCTATACGAAAGTCATGGAAAATATGTACAATATATGAAACTTGGTCGTTAGGGCCATTACGTCTAAATGAACGTACATATCTTACATTCAGTTTCCCATATAAGTCTACAAAGCCTCTACAGATACATAGCTATGACAAACCTAGAGTCGGGACAACACCCCGCTCTATACTCATATGCAATACCAAACAAAAGTGCATAATGACTCGGAAAACCGAAGCAACTGGATCTCACCAACGATTCACAAATGATCTGCAACCTACTGTGCAGGTCTACTAGCACCTGCGCCTGCAACAAGTAAAGCAAGTCCCCCAAAGGGGGTCAGTACGAAGAATGTACTGAGTATGTAAGGCCATAAGAATTTCATCATACATAATAACAACAATGGAGTCAATATAAAAGAAATAGTCAATGTGAATAAACCATCTTTCTGTATGAGAGGAACCATGTACATTACATTCTTTACTTCTTTTGCCTTCACATTTATTCATCTTTATTGTTCTACCCATGTTAGGCTGTTCTGTCACCCCAGGGATGAGATTAACCCATGCTAAGTACTTTGACCCCTGGGATGTTATATTAACCCATGCTAGGCTTTCGTATCTCCCCTGGGATGTTATTAACCCATGCTAGGTACTTTGACCCCTGGGATGTTACATTAACCCATGCTAGGCTTTCGTATCACCCCTGGGATGTTATTAACCCAGGCTAGGTACTTTGACCCCTGGGATGTTATATTAACCCATGCTAGGCTTTCGTATCTCCCCTGGGATGTTATTATGATATATTGGGATTGAACCATGCTAGGTGTTTCTTCCACCCCTGGGATACCACCCAAGAATACTCATCAATTAAACATTACTTCTTCCTTTCATTACCCTTTCTTTAGTTCTAAGAGTGATACCTTGGTGATTGAAACATTCTTAAAACTTGGAACACATACATACATTACTTCACGTCTTTACTCTTGTAATATTGATACCTTTACTTGTGTGGGAAAGATACATTAGCTTGCACATTACTTCCTTCATTACTTTTGTGAGATTGGTACTTTTACTTGTGAGAGATTTGTACAAAGATAAGAATAATATGATTGGACTTTGGAACATGACATGATTGGAAAATGCTATTCAAAATAAGTAGATTCTCTTTAGATCTTTACTCTCTTTGAGATAGTTCTCTTAGAATTTACAACATTATGACAGCTTTGGAACTTCAGTCAATGAATAAGAGATAAGCGAATCATAATTCATCTAAGAATAGGACACATGTGAATAACAGTATATGTCAACCTGAATTGAGATACTTCCAAACCCCTTTGGAATTGAACAAGTACAATGTCAATGTGAATACTATGAGCTGCAGAAGGATACAGCTAGAGTAACCTTACAAACCTTATATTCCCAATATGAATATACAATCCTATATGTGAACACAATAGTCCAGCTCCTTCCTTATGTTTCACTCTACAACACAAGTACATAACGGAACCAACATTAACCACAAGTTACATTCCAACTGTATAAGATGACCATGAGCTACATGATTGCCCTATAACATTATTTCATCCTTTACAATACCATTCATGGCATTATCATACCAACAATACCATAACATTCTATACATTGAACAAGACATCATAAACCAATAGCTTTTCACCCCATGTTCCTCCTTTACATTTCTTCATTAACACGACGTCACAATTACTCCATCAAATCACCTCAATACACCTCACAATATCATATCGGCCAAAATATCATAATTTACACTTATAGAAAAATAACAAGTTTAGGCTCATAATTACACCATACATGTTGATATATCATCCATACCATTCACTTTTATTCAAACCTCAAGTCTCTTTTCAAGGTTAAATTACATAGATGACACATCTTCCATAAAAAGTAAAAGTGCACTACTCACACTTTTAGAAATAACCATCATGATCTACATATTATCCCATGCATATAATATGTTAAACCATAAGATTAAATACTTACCCAAGCTTAAGAAATGATGATCCGGTCCAAGATATGAGTTAGGGTTTGAAGTTGAGAGAAAAGGCTTGTGGAAATTTCTAGAATTGGTATGTGAGTTTTGTGTTATAAAAAATCTGATTTTTTTTTGGCCCTTTATATAGGCCCTCAAGTCATACTTAGCCATTCTTTAGCATTAAATGCTATGTTTGGCTTGGTCAATGGAACAATGGGTCATTTGACCCATTTGGCCCATGTCTTTTACCTCATTTTGGGCCTTCCTTGAGCCCAATTTACTTAATCTAAGAAAATCAATGTATAATCCACCAAATTTCTCATGTTTAAATCATTTCATATGGTTTACGACAATATTCCTACTCACACGATTTATATTCGTAGCATCAATCCCAAAACAAGTGATTCTAGTCACACATTGCTTATTTTGACCGAACGGGTAAAAACGTCATTTGGATGCCAAATTCGTCCGCGAATAATCTTATCAAGATGGAATGCCAATATAATACCTCAATTATCCCATGTATAGGGTTGTGGTTGGAGAAGAAATGTGGCAAAAAGCGGCCCGGTACGCCCCCGGGCACCCTTGGGACTTAGAAAAATTTCCAACATTTGAGAGGTGTGCACAAGCAGCCTGGCACGCACCTGGGCACGCCACCTTGCTGCATGTGCCCAAAAATTTTGGGCTAAAAGAGGCCTGGTACGCCCTCTGGTGCTCCTGGCCTATTTTTTTTGAAAATTTTCGTTCTTCGACTTTTCTTTGCGGATTTGGTTAGATACTTCAAGTTCTATTCTTTAACTTACTTCTTACCTTTAATATTCTTTGTTTGTAGGTCCTCCAAGCCTCATTTTTTAACCCCACAAGTGCTCCACAAAGTCACAAAACACCTCTTACGAAGGTCTAATCATATGTACTAGGCCTAATATCAATTATCTCATTAATAACATTACAAAATACATACTTATGGCTCTCAACACCTAAGTAAACATTGTTAAACATCGTCAAGTAGGGTTGGGAAGGTACGGGGTGTTACACCTACACCTGTGGTTATACCTACTAAAAGAAAGAAGGATGAACAATGCTCCAAAGAAGCCTTGACCCTCACCCCATAGTGGTTCCCCAATTATTAAATAGAATTAAGATGCTGGAAGAGCATATGATACTTAATGATCAGAGATTGTGCACAGATAGGCTATGCGATAAATATCCCCGGATCTTGGATATTATTAAATATCATGATTTTGAGCTCTTTACACAGACCTAACATCCCTATATGGAAAATTGGTTTAGGAGTTCTATCAAGCCTATGGTAAATTGCTTCCCCCCAAAAGAAAGAAAATAGACCTTAACAAATAGTAGACAGTGTTACCATCTGAGGGGTTAAAGTCACATCTGATGAAACAACAATCAACATAATTTTTGGGTGCATGAACATTTAGTCTCATTACCTTACTG
The DNA here is from genome assembly GCA_031232105.1 of Capsicum rhomboideum. NCBI lineage: Eukaryota > Viridiplantae > Streptophyta > Magnoliopsida > Solanales > Solanaceae > Capsicum > Capsicum rhomboideum. Next base: position 95,521,578 of record CP124716.1, on the reverse strand, counting down.
TGAGAGTACATAAATCTTTTGATGATCTTAGAGGTTGGTTAGCCCCTTTTCTTAGTGACAGTACACCCTTGTGGATTCTCAAGATGGGTAATTTAGCTTGTGCTATAGATTAGACTCAGTCGGAGGCTGAGATACCCACCATTTTCTAGATATCCATTAAGGCCTCTTCAATTGATACGATTCTAATTATAAAAATTAGAATCAACTATGAAAAATATAAAACAACAATATGAAATTGAAATAACAAAAAAGATATGTAGATTATTGAATTTAAAAGGGGATTATGGGCAGCAAAGGGTAGTACCTTCACCTTCCAATTGATCTCAATTGATCAACAAGAATCCAAGTTCAACCACTTGAAGATAAACCAATTTGATTCCACAAAGGGGAAACTCTCAGATTGATTAAAGGAAAGAAGTTATCCAAGCAACCAAATGATTGGGTAGATATTTGCAGCTTTGAATCAGAAAAAAATAATAAGTTGCCTAGTGACACTGTACAGAATTTAAAGAATGATGGCAAATAGAATGTCACAACTAGAAGTAGGAAAGTGTTTCTAGAACTAGTACCCATTGTTTGTGAATAGGTGGATGACATTGCCTCTGATTCTAGAATTGCATTTAAAGATGATATTGAACTAGGAGGTCCTATCTGTAAAGCTGGCAGTTATTAAAGATATCCAGGTAGATGTTTATAAATCTACAAGTGTTAGAAATGGGATTTCTATGGTTAAAGGGAAAGGAGAAGAGGTTGTAAATCCTTTAACTCTAATTCCTAGACCTCCACCTCCATTTCCTTAGTGGATGAAAAATGAAGTGAAAGATGGCAAGTTTCACAAGTTTGTTTCTATGTGGAAGTAGCTGTCATTTACTAGTTTGTTGGTTGAGGCATTGGAACAAATTCTGGGTTATTCTAAATTTATGAAAGACTTGGTCACCAAGAAAAGGATAATCATTTTTGAACCTATTGATAATCTACACCATTGTAGTGCGATTGCTTCATGCTCCTTGGTTGACAAGAAGAAAGATCTTGATGCTTTTACTATTCCATGCACCATTAGATCTTTTAATTTTCCTAGAATTATGTGACCTTGGTGCAAGCATCAATTTAAGGCCACTTGCTATTTATAGATAGTTGGGATTGGGAGAACCCAAATCGATGATAATGCAGCTATTGATGGGTGACCTTTTGGTCAAAAAAACCTATGGGGATCTTATGTGATGTGCTAGTGAAGGTGGGAAGCTTTATATTTCCTGCTTACTTTGTTATCTTGGACTACAAAGTAGATTTTAAGATTTTCACAATCTTGCGAAGACCCTTCTTAGCTGCAGGTAGGGACTTAATTGATATGGAGAGCAATAAACTAAAGTTTAGGTTGAACAACAAGGAGGTTTTTTTCAATATTTGTCAGTCTATGAAGCTGCTTAGGGACATGAATGTTATTGCTGTGATCGATGTTCTTGATGATGGGGTGATTGAGGTACCTATTAAAGAGAGGGTTATAGTTGAAACTTTATCTGCAGTGATAATGAACTTTAATGGTGTTGACATCAAAGACCTTAGTTGGAATGGGGTCCTATTCTTATGCCGCAAATAAATTAGACTTGAATTTGAATAATAGACCAACTCCTTCAGCTAAGCCTTCAATTAAAAAACATCAGGATTGGAGATGAAAGTCTTGCTTGGTCACCTTTGTTATTCATTCTTGGGAGCGAATAACACATTACCTATTATTGTGGTGGATGATTTAGTTGATTGGTAGGTTGAGGCACTTGTGTTAGTGTTAAGACGATTTAAAAGAAAAAATAGGTGGACCAGTGCCGACATTATTAGGACCCCTCTGGGGATTTGTACTCGCAAAATTCAGCTAGTGGAGGACTTTATTTCAAGCATAGATTATCAAGGTAAAATTAGACCCACAATGCAAAAAGGGGTGAAAAAAGAGATTATTAAGTAGCTAGATGTGAGGGGTAGTATATCCCATCTCGGAAAGCAAATGGGTAAGTATGGTGTAATATGTCCCCAAGAAAGAAGGTATGACTATGGTGTCAAAGATTGAAATGAGTTGATCCTACTTTGGCCGGTCACATGTTGGCATGTATGCATGGATTAGAAGAAATTAAACTCTTGAACACTTAGAGATCATTTGCCAATGTTATTCATGGATCAAATTCTTGATAGATTAGCAGATTGTGGTTGGTACTGTTTCTTAGATGGTTATTTTGGGTATAGCCAGATTTCCATTGCACCTGCAGATCAAGAGAAAACTACCTCTATATGCCCTTATAGAATATTTGTGTTCAAGTGCATGCCCTTTGGTTTATGTAATATACCTTCTACCTTCCAAAGGTTTATGATGCCCATTTTCTCTACTATGGTGGAGGACACCATGGAAGTATTTATGGATGATTTTTCTATGGTAAGAGATGCTTTTGAAGATTTTTTGGCCAATATTGGCAAAGTCATACAGCGGTGCAAGGAAACAAACTTGGAATTTAATTGGGAGAAGTGTCAATTCACGGTGATGGAGGGCATTGATTTGGGACACAAGATATCTAAAAGATTGAGGTCGACTAACAAAAATCAAAGTCATTGAGAAGTTTTATCTACCAATCTCTGTGAAGGGGGTTAGAAGTTTCCTTGGCCATGTGGGTTATTATTGGAGGTTTATAAAGGACTTATCCAAAATTTTGAATCCTCTTTGCAAACTATTAGAGATACAAGTGAAGTTCCTATTTCATGAGGCTTGTTTGAAGGCATTCAAGTGCCGTAAATAAAATTTGACTTTTGCTCTTATCATTGTTGCTCCAGATTAGTCCAAATCATTTGAGGTGATATGTGATACAAGCAGTGCAGTTCTTGGCACTATATTCCTTTGAGAATTTCTGAGATACCTATATGGCACAAGAGTTATGGTGAACACTGACCATGCATCCCTGAGATACCTTCCAACAAAGAAAGATGCAAAACCATGGTTGATCAGATGGGTGCTCTTGCTTCAAGAATTTGACTTTGAAGTCAAAGATTGTAAAGGCTGCAAGAATCAAGTTGCTGATCATTTTTCTAGACTTGAGAATGAGAGAAACACGATGAATGAGATAGAGATTGATGACTCCTCCCCAGATGAACAGGTATTAGTTTCTTCCCATGATTTTGTACCTTGGTTTGCTGATTTTGCTAACTATCTTGTTAGCGACATGATGCCAAAAGACTTGAACTTTCATTAGAGAAATAAATTTATGTATAATGTGAGTAATTACTTCTAGGATAAGCCATATTTGTTCTAGCTTTGTGTTGATAACTTGATAAGAAAACGTGTTTCGAAAGTTGAGATGTTGAGTATAATGGACGCATATCATTCATCTCCTGTATAGGGACATCATGGTGGTGTGTGTATAACATAGAAAGCATTACAATATGGGTATTAGTGTCCCACAAACCACCAAGAAGTGCAAGATTTTGTCAAGGAATGTTACCAGTGGCAATGGCATGGAGCCATATCCTGAAGGCATGAACTTCCCATAACCCAGTCCTTGAAGTTTAATTGTTTTATGTATAGGGTTTATACTTTATGGGTCCTTTTGTGAGTTCTTTTAACCAAAAATACATATTAGTGGCAGTAGACCATATTTCAAAATGGGTGGAAGCTATAACACTACTGAACAATAAGAGCAAGAGTGTGACTACGTTCCTAAATAGGAATATCTTTTCAATGTTTGGTACTCCAAGTGCAATCATCAATGATGGGAGTTCACACTATTGCAACTGAGTATTTTGTGCTCTGCTAGCAAAGTATGGAGTCAATAAACACGAGGTGGATACCCTCTATCACCCATAAACCAGTGTCAAGTTAAAGTGTCAAATTAGAGTATAAAAATGATTTTTGCCAAGATAATGAATGCCAACCAAACTGATTAGTCTCAAAAGCTTTATGATGCCCTATGGGCATATAGGACTCTATCCAAGACAACTATCAAGAGACGCTATATCAACAAGTATTTGGCAAGGCATGTCAACTTCCAGTGGAGCTTAAGCATAAAGCCATGTGGACGCTCAAAAATCTCAACCTGAGCTGGAGTGACACCTCAAACTTTAGGCTTGAGCAAATGAATGAATTAGATGAGTTTTAGCAAAGAGTATATGAAATATCGACCATTTACAAAGAAAAGTTGAACATGTATCATGATCATAAGATTAAGAATTGAGAATTCAGTCCAGGGGATCTAGTATTGTTGTTCAACTCTAAGCTTCAGTTGTTTTAGGTCAAACTCAGGTCCAAGTTGTCTAGTTTATTTATTGTGACGCAATGGTTCCTTTCTCGAGTTATTGAGCTGGAAAATCAAAAAGGGGAACACTTCAAAGTTAATGGACAACGTGTACTACGGAGTACTTGAGACGATAAAATTGATGGAACTAGTGTACCTTGATATAGTCTAAGTAATGAAGGTACCCGAGTCGTGCCACAGTGTTAAATCAGGCACTTCTGGAAGGCAACCAATGATTGTTGTTTGTAAAGTTGGTTTTGTCTTAATTTTTATGCGTTGGATGTGGTTGATATGTGTGTTGAAGTGTGTAGGTATAGACCTTGAAACTGGATTAAAGTGACAGTTTAGCTGACAGTCCATTGGTAAGCTGATGACTAGTCGACCCAACCATCACTTTAGATGATAAAAATGGTTGATTCTATATAAGGTCGATGGGAAAAGTTACAAATTCTTGGACCACCAATGAACCGTCACTTTGATCGTCACCTAGTAGTCAAATTAGGAAACATTCTGGATAAGAATGATGGTTTGCCTAAAGGACCGTCAAGTGTTTGATGGCCCGTCACCTTATCCATCACTTGGTGAAAAAAAAACAATCATTATTTCCAAAGATTATAGTGCCCATGATGAACCATCAAGCATTTGACGGACCGTTCGACTTACATGCGCCCATGTTAGTTCTCTTTTTCATTAATTAACCAACTCATCCTTTACCCAATTATCATCCAACCTATTTTATACCTACCTAATAGAATCCCGACCCAAACCCAACTATTTTTTTGTCCAAACCCAACCCGATCCGACCCATGTAAATCTGTCGGATCCAAACCCTAAAGGGAATTAAAGAGAAGTGTTTCAAATTTGTTTTGGTCTTTCTCTATTACCTCTAACTCTCTTCACCGAAAATCAAAGAAAGCACTCATCTTATCTAACTCCCACCTTCAGACTCCATATAAATTTATCAACTGCTGAAAGTCCTCATTATTACCAAAAACTCTTCTTCACTATGTTCTTCTTGGCTAAATCTACTGTCAGGTCAAAAGTTTCAATTTCTTCTTTCATACATCTCCATCAAGGTATGATTTTTGTACTTATGTAATTTAATTTATTTGGTGTTTTTTTGGTATGAATATTTATTATGAGTAAATATGCTCACTAAGTCAAAGGGCAACACAATTTTCAAATTTTGAAAATGAATTTTTTTTAAAATTATGTTGCCCACCATAAAACTTGAAATGGATGGTTGATGGAAGGGTGAAGTATAAGTAGTGCTACTTAGACTGGAGAATTGCAAATGTTTCATCATGAGATAAGATTTATGTCTTGTATGAGTTCATAACCTTAATCGTGTAGTGAAAAGTTAAACAATTTGAAGGATGTTGCCATCCATGGGCTTGATTAGGAACTGTTACAAGGTGATGGGTAAGTCCACAAACCATCACATGATCCACAGAGCATCAACACACCCGTCACTAACTTTGAAAATTAAGTTTGACACTATTTATGCGTGATGGCTTGGGTGACGGACCGTTAACTTCCTGATGGACTATTGACTTAACCATCAACTGCACCTGAATACTAGATAAGAGCAACGGTTTAGCTGATGGACCATCAACTTCCCAATAAACCATTGACTTAATAATCAACAAAATCTTTGCACACTATCTAAGAAGGATGTTTTGACCAACGGATCATCTCTCATGTGATGGACCATGAGGTCCATGTATGTTGTAAAATTTTCTTTCATTTTGTGTTTGTATATTTTTACTAAGATACAAATCATACTCCTCAACAGGTACATATGGCTCAAAAATTCAAACCAACATGAGGAGGGGCTCGAAAAAGGTCCACAAAGGACACCATAACTCACAAACTTGTAGATGAATCCAACCAAGAGGTTGAGGAAGCGCAGGGCTTCTATACTAGACAATAAACTAGTCCGCAAATGAATGATCCCTAGTCTAATGAGGGAGATGAATCCTCTAATAATGATTCTAGTATGGTTGAGCTTAGATGAAAACAATGAGAGTGGTACTGATGCCATAAAGAGAGCCATAAGAGAGACCTTGAGCCCATCCTAGGAAATGTTTTCAAATATATAAATTTAGGGATCTATAAAGGAATGGGTTGGAAAGTGAAAGGCTAACATAAGTATTTTCAAAATGGTCTTACAATGACAAAAAAGGGTAATCTCAAAAGACCAATTGCTAAGAAAGTCAAATTGTCTTGTCGAATATAGGAAAATACCTCAAAATTGAATGGTGGTCCAATCATTATGGCCTGGGGTGGACAAGCATAATACCGAGGCACTATTACCCTATTATGGTTCAGGAATTTCTATGCAAACTATGCTGCCACTCTGGCAACAACTACAAAAAAGGCCAGAAACCATAAGATTTTCCAATGCAAAATAGGGTTCAAGTCCATAAAATTTCGATAGACATATCTAATGAGATGATCAAACAATTTCTGTATGGGCTTAATTTTGTACCACCAAAAAGTACTACAGATTTTGATTAGAAAATGATAGATTGGTACAATTAAGGTCAGTGGTTGGCTCATGTTTTAACTAATGGTCAACCATTATGGTTGACAGATCACAAAGAAAGGATCCTCAAGGGATTGTTGAACTTCATAGCTAAATTTTGATGGGTAGTAGTGAGACTTCACTTAAGTCCTACTAGAGGGGAAAATCAATTCAATAGAAGTCATGGTGGCTAGGTTGATGTCTGGATTCAAGATGAACTCCGGCATAGTTATAGCAGATGAAATGAAAATCTGAGCCTCAAAGCCCACTTCCTCTCTTCTATTCCCATTCCTCATCACTAAATTATGTTAAGAAGCTCAAGTGAAAGTATTGGTAGGTATTGATTAACAAGTTATAGCATCCATGAAATAAGATATGAGAGGTCTAGAGATGAGACCAAAAATGAGGTGTGAGTGCACAAGACAGTTCCTCAAGTTTTTTGGTCAGGGAGTCAGGCTGTGTAAGATACTCCTTTAGAGGTTTCGGGAGCAACCACAGTCATAGAGCTAGCTCTTAACACCATTCCAACAACTACCCCTACTATATGTGGTGCTACTAGAACCACTCCATCTACCGAGTCAGCTAACACCACATCTATTCTAACCCAAAATTTAGAGTATCTATAAACCCATTAGAGTATAATGGAATGGTTCAAGAAATCCAAGTGGTTTCAAAAGCAGTTGAAGCTATTTGTGAATTTTTTTAACCTTTTATTAATATGGGTATTACTGATGCACTTGTCCCATATGCCAGCCATTATAGCCGTATTAATGATATGGAAAGGAGAGTGAATAAGCAACTAAAGGCAATGAACATTCCTGATTTGGCCAATTTTGCAGCTGAATAAGCAAAGGCCCAATCCGACATTACTAAACTTTGAAATAGACCAGCCCAAACATTCTCGATTCTAGTTGTTAAATCAAAGATAAAGGAGTCTATAATTGATTTGATGGGTAGACCTCTTAAAGACAAGGGTAAGAGGGTACATGAAGAAAAAAATAATCTAGAAAGAGCTAAAAAGAGAGAAACAAGGAAAGAAAAGAAGGAAATTAAGGAATCACAAAAGAAGTCGATCAAGAAAAGAGACAAAAAATGGATGAGATAAGGGCTCGAGCTGTTGGAGGCTCTTATAGCATACCACTAGGGACCACCAACCAGTCCAGTGGTGTATATTTGAGTGTGGAGTCATCCACTCTACCACCTGTTACCTTGAGTGCGTCGACTACCACTGGTGCCATAACTGATGATACTGCAGCAGATACTGTAGCCCACTCTATTTCACCAGACAAAAGTGCCTAGGCACCATAGGTATGTCCTCCCTCTAGCACCTTATCATAGTTTTATAATGCATTAGGGATAATACTTATCTTTTTAATGAAAGGTGGGGGTACCTGTGTGACTCACCACTTGAGGGTTTTTATTGTCGTGTTTATTTTCTTTCGGTTGTGCTATATAGTAGAATTGGAATATTTAGGCTATTATTAGTATTTTGTGTGTATTGGTAAAAGTAATTTAAGTAAACTTAGGGAGTCTGTTTTGAAAAATAGAGACCCCTCCAAATTTTGTATGGCATATGTGTATTTGTTTTAATATATTGACTATTATGGATCTTTGCATAAAATCAGGTATATATGGATATGACAATTCCTGCTTAAGTTAGGGCATAAACATGATAGTTAGTGGTTGATTGTGCTATTTTGTGCCAAGTGTGTGTGAGCTATTTTTGTATAGTTCTTACTTTGTGTAAGCAATCTAAAATTTACCTAGTTATATCTTGTATAGGTCGTAGGATAGTGGATTAGTTAAGGATCATAGTCCATATTTGATTACAGTCCACTCAACCTAAATGGCAATCCAAATTATGTAAATTTTCCCTTGTTACCTGACTTTGATCCTAATTGACCCTTTATATTATTGTCATATTCACCTTCTTGAGTTTTCTTGGATCCCTTATTTTAGCCCTGGTCCATCCTTGGACATTTTGTACCTCAACTCAGGAAAATCGCCTAAGTTGAGGCTGGCTACTGTAGGGGATTCTCAGAAACTTTGCTTTGTCCCTGGTCCATCCTTGGATATTATGCACCTCAACGCAGACAAATTTCCTAGGCTGAGGGTGGCTACTGTAGAGGGGTATGAAAAATAAAAGACTAGTGATAAAAAAGGGAAATGGGTGTGGCATGTGCTAAAAAGAAAGAGAAAAAATAAGAAAAATAAAAGGGTAAATACAAAAAGTATTTGTCAAAAGTGGAGTAAAAGTAATATAGTATCAAGAAGGTTTTAGTCACTATTTCAAAATATACCATACCCATCCCCAAGCCTACATTATAAGCCTAGAAAGTCCTATAGTGATCCTAGTCTAACTGTCCAAAAACTGAGGTATTGAAAATAAAGTAGAGACTATGGTATTGTGTATGCAATGTTTAAACTTCATTGTAAGGGTGAGAATACATGTTCTTGTGCCAATTTGAATAAATATTATATGTATGGGACTTTTTTATGGTGAGGGCACTTGGATGGCACTGTTAATTGCTGATTGTTAGGGTAACTGTAATCTATGTATGAAAAATTGTTCATTGATATTGTAATGTCATTCATATATCTTCTTGAGTCAATTTTATAAGTGATTTCATGCACATGGATGCTGTAATAAGAAAGAAATTGAGGAAAGGGGTTAAACTTGTGAGATATGATTGTCAAAAGTTGTATGACTGCTATAGTTTTTCCTGAGTTTCTTTTGCTTAAGTGTTATGTAGAGATTGGTATTGTTTTGTTTCTTGAGGAAAATCAAATGTTCTATGTTGACGATGTTGATGTACCGACATTTGAAGACACATTTGATGCTTTAACTATGAACAAGTGTAAGTTCTTAAGCAACTTTTGTTAGATTTGATTATTTTGTTGTCTTATTTGCAGAAAAATGGGTAGACCCAAGAAAAAGTGTGATTTGTTCTGAAAAGAGGACTTGAAGGAAAATTAGATGAACTATCAACCCTGTGATGTACCATCACCTCAAGCGTCGAGGTTAAGCAGAATGTAATGTTGAGTATCAGCAAGTCGACGGCCAAGTTGATGGACCATCAACATTCCAATGAGTCATCACTCAAAGCATCGTCCTTAAATAGAATGACACACATAAAGGACTTAAAGTGATGAACAAGATGACGGTCCGTAACTGCATTGATTTACCACCGTCCAAGACATCAGGATTAAGCAGTTTCAAGCAATTCTTACTAGAAAGTAGTGATGTTTATGGTGACGGACCGTCAACCTAGCCAGAGATGCAAGGAAATCTTTACTCAGATTTTAATTAAAATTTTAAATCCCTTTACCATAACTATATATAGCTACTATTATGGTTATTTTATGTATCTTCTGTTTGAGATACAAAAATATCATTGTTCTTTTGATACTTTATGGGTTTTGAGTAAATTCAACTTGGTTTTTAAAGAGAATTGAGTTTTTGATTTCATCTTTGTAAGACTATTCTTCCATTATGAATTCTATTATTTTATTCATTTCAAAATATTTGAGTGGCTAAACCCCACAACTAGTATTGCGGGATCCATGGTGAATTGACATCTCTTAGGGCCAATAATGATGTATATTCACATATGATTATCGCTTGTATTGTTAATTCTATCATTTTAATTGATTTCTAACTTCCCATGACCCAGTCCTTGAAGTTGAATTGTTTGTTGTATGGGGCTTAGACTTTATGGGTCCATTTGTGAGTTTGTTCAACCAAAAATACATATTGGTAGCAGTAGACTATGTGTCAAAATGGGTGGAAGCTATAACACTACACAAAAATAAGAGCAAGAGTTTGACTACATTTCCTAAAAGGAACATCTTCCCAAGGTTCAGTACTACAAGAGCAATTATCAGCAATGGGAGTTCACACTTTTGCAACAAAGTATTCTGTGCTCTGCTAGCAAAGTATGAAGTCAAGAAACATAAAGTGGCTACCCTCTATCACCCGCAAACAAGTGTGAAGTCAAACTGTCAAATTGGAGTATAAAAATGATTATTTCCAAGACAGTGAATGCCAACTGATCTTATTAGGATTGAAATCTTGATGATGCCCTGTGGGCATATAGGACTGTATTCAAGACAACTATCGAGAGTTAGTATATCAACTGGTATTTGGAAAGGCATGTCACTTGCCAGTACAGCTTAAGAATAAAGCCTTGTGGGTGCTCAACAAGCTTAACCTGAGCTTGAGTGACACCTCAAATTTAAGGCTTGAGCAAATCAATGAATTGGATGAGTTTCAGATGAGAGCATATGAAAGATCGACTCTTTACAAAGAAAGATTAAAGATATATCATGATCGTAGGATCAAGAATTGCTAAGTTAGTCCAATGGATCTGGTATTGTTTTTCAACTCTAAGCTCTGGTTGTTTATGGTTAAACTCAGATCCAAGTGGTCTTGTCCATTTATAGTGACACAATTGTTCCCTTTCGGAGTTGTTGAGCTAGAAAATCAAAAAGGGAAATGCTTCAAAGTTAATGGACAATGTGTGAAACAGTATTGTGGAGTACTTGGGGAGGTAAAACTAATGGAACTAGTGTACCTTAATGTATTCTAAGTAATCAAGGTACCCGAGTAATGCCGCGATGTTAAATCAAGTACTTCTGGGAGGCAACCCATGATTGCTGTTTGTAAAGTTAGTTTTGTGTTGATTTTTATACCTTGTATGTGGTTGATGTGTGTGTTGAAGTGTGTAGGTATAGACCTTGAAACTGGATTGAAGTGACAATTTAGTCTACAGTCCATTGGTAAGCTGATGGCCCATCGACCCAACCATCACTTTGGACCCTAAAAAAGGTTGATTCTGGATAAGGTCGATGGGAAAAGTTATGAATTGTCGGACCACCGATGAACTATCACTTTGACCGCCACCTAGCAGTTAAATTAGGAAACATCCTTTATAAGGATGATGGTTTTCCCAAAGGACTGTCAAGTGTTTTATGGCCCGTCAACTTATCCGTCACTTGGTGAAAAAAAATCAATCATTTTGTCGAAAGACGATGGTGCCCATGATGGACCGTCAAGCATTTGATGGCCCATTCGACCTACATGGGCCCACCTTACTAGAAAGCAGTGATGGTTAAGGTGATGAAATGTCAATTTAGCTATGAAATGCACAGCGATTTTCTCTCCAATTTCAATTAGAGTGTTAAATCCCTATACTATAGATATAAAGAGCTACTATTAGGATTATTTTTAGTATCTTCCATTTGAGTGACAAAAATATCATTGTTCTTATTATACTTGATAGGTTTTGAGGTGATCCAACTTGGTTTTTGAAGAGAATTAAGTTTTTGATTTCATCTTTGTAAGACTTCTTCCATTTTGAATTCTATTACTTTTTTTGTTTCAAAAATTATGAGTGGCTAAACCCCACAACTAGGGTTGTGTGATCCATGGTGAATTGAAATATCTTAGGGTCAATAATGTTGTAGATTTATATATGGATATTAATGATTTGTATCATTTTAATTGAAAACCCGTAGATTTGTTTCATTTTAATTGATTTCTAATGATTACAAACATTACAACCCCCCCTTAGGTTAACTTACTTGAGTAAAGAAGTTAATGATAGGAAAAAGAAATAGTAACGAGGATTGGAGGCTTCCAAATCTCATCTAATGGTTAATGCGGTAACAAGATTAGCCAACTTGGGGCAATTATCGAGTTACGTATTATCATCACTCTTAGTTCGAGAAAATTTGAGTGAAAATCATCTTAATAGATTGAAAAACATTTAGCTGTATTGAAGTAATTGATAGCTTTTCAAGTGTAGCAATAAAGATTTAGATGTATTGAAGTAATTGATAGCTTTGCAAGTGTAGCAATAAAGATTTAAATGTATTGAAATAATTGATAGCTTTGCAAGTGTAGCAATAAAAGAGTCTACTATTGTTAGTGAACTGATTGTGTCATGAAACCATGGTGAACACAAACCTAGTTCTCTCTCCTAACTGAATTTAATTTATTGAAATTTCACTATTGTTACTTGATCACATTTGGAAAAATAACAAACACTTTTACAAACCCTATTTCTTTTGAAAATAATTGAGTAGTAATCATCTTAACCGCATAAGACTTAGTTTTCACCTAATTCCCCATGGGATTTGACCACAACATAGTTGGTTTCTATATTTGAAAGTGACCGCTTTATGCTTCTTATTCAAGGTATAATTTGGGCGTATCACCCAGTTATTTTCAAATGCAGTAGGCTCATCACAATTGCAAAAAGAAAATGCTCCTGCACCAGCCAATAGAAGAAAAACCCAACAAAAATCAAGTCAAAAAAAAAATTTGAATGGACCCTTGTGATTCATTTAGATTCTCTTGAATGCAAACTAACAAGCTAACCAATAGAAAATGACATTCTGAACTAAATAGAATAGTCAAAATGGTCATTGGAGGTCATCTCAATGAAATTTTGATCAAATATAACACTTCAACAAACCTTCCAAAAATACAATTACCGCACCCAAAATGAGTCCAAAATCCTCGAGACTTAAATCAAAGGTTCCACTAGCCCAAAAACCAGCTTCCTGAACTAACAGAACTGACAAAATTCTCACCCGAGCCAATTTTCCAAGAATGTGACCCTAGTAAAACCTTTCCAACTTTACATTTTCAAAATTAAAAGATCACCAAAAACGCTACTGAGCACCCTGAAATCTGTCACCCATCCCACAGACCACAAATATAGTATAGAAGCTACGAGAAGTGTCAAAATGTGAAAAATACAAGAAACACATAACAATGACCAGGATGGTCATTATATATATATATACACACACACAAACACACACTTCATTTTTCATCAAAATATGATCATCTGGGGACATTACGAAAGGAAAAGCCTTTAATTTAACTATTTGAGCCTCGATTAAGGCAGATTGAGACTTTTTAGACTCTTATGAAATATTTGTGTTAGTTATTTCTTGTGAATGGGTTAAGGGTGATTGAGGTCCTCTGTAAATGATATGACAATCATTTTTGTGGGTACTAGTGTCAAAATATGGATAAATTCATGATTGTCTACTTATTAATGATTCATTATTACGTGAGTATGATTGTTGATATAGTATTTGAGTTGTGTCTCATATAGCTCACTTGATTGGTCTTTCACTTTTTTACTCTCATTTATATATTAGGATTTGATTATAATTGTCCATGCTAGAGATTGTGTAACTACCCAATATTTAATATTATGATTACTATTTTTCAAAGTGAGCTTCAAAACTATTTCTTTAGTTTTAGTTTACTAATCATTAACAATTTACATGTCATAGCAGGTAAAATTTGTTGTTTAATTGCTTAATTAATAGAATTGAGCAAATAGACACCCACCATGTCTTGGCCATCTCATATGAACCAAGAAGAAATGAAATCAATATTTGTCATTTGTATACAATTGAAATTAAGTGAAGTGGACCGAAAGCCATTTTTTAATCTTGGTAGGTGTCTAGTGACTTTTGGAAAGGAAATAAGTGCAAGGGTTTTGATTCATTATTGAGGGAGAACAACATATCAAATTGGGGGTTTTAGGTGAGAAATTAACTGGCGGTTGGCTTTTGATGTTTTTGGAGAGTAGACTTGGGTGTTGCAATTACTAGTTTTTCTCTTCCATTAAGCAGAGAAATTATATGCCAGTAGGATTTGTTCATTTAAGAATCTATCAATGAGAGTAATATCCGCAAAACAAGATAATTATCCTTTGTGATTATTATTATTTTGGGTATTTTATGTGTTATTATTATATATTAAATAATGACTTGGATTGTAAAATTTGGGTATGCTTTGCACCTATAGATTTGTGCTTGGAGTTTTAGATTATTGTGATTTGACTCTAAACCTAAAAATTAGAAAACTGAGAGAATTTACTTATCAATTGACATCAATATTTAAAATTGACTATAAATTACAATACAACTCATGGGTAACTCATTCATACAATCTATTTTTGATTTTGGACATTTGACCAAGAAGCAGTAGTTGACTTTGCCTTCAAGATGTCCTTAAAATTATTGGATTAGTTTTTTCAGACTATTTTATACCCGTTACTTATGTTATTGAATTGATTGAGGCTATTAAAAGTCATTGGAAGAGAATTTGACATTTCAAAAGTGGTTTGCATGCCAGCAATAAGGCAAGTGACGTTTAAAATTTTAGATTATTTGCGTTTTGAAAAAAATCA
The DNA here is from genome assembly GCA_031232105.1 of Capsicum rhomboideum. Lineage (NCBI taxonomy): Eukaryota > Viridiplantae > Streptophyta > Magnoliopsida > Solanales > Solanaceae > Capsicum > Capsicum rhomboideum. Next base: position 95,506,567 of record CP124716.1, on the reverse strand, counting down.
TATGCTTTTTATTGTATGCATATATTTAAACCATTTAGTTCATGTGAGGGTGCAAACATGATCTAAATTAGGTAATTTTCAAGTGTCTAAAGTAATGACTGTATAATTTCTTTAGTGTACTTTCACTTAAATATATAATTACTATAGATGTATATTTTTGACTTGGTATTGATTGGACATTTGTTCCACTTTATCATATCTTTAGAGGGGCATACTTCATCAAACCTAATTGGGTTCAGTCGGATGTAGATGCTAGAGTTACAAGTTATGTTGGGAAGATTGTGGTAAGTAATTTCCACTCCAAAAGAGGGGGTAAGACATGAATAAATATGTATTGTGTTCTATGAAAAATTTTGTAGATTATGTGTATTTGATGAGTTGCTTGTTTATGCTTAACGATTTCATCTTCAACTTCAGTATTTGTATATTATTATTGTACTTACTATATTAATTTCTATTATGCATTATTAGGAATTTCAAATACTTGCCCCAAGGGTAGATGAAAGAGTGTAGATGATCTTATTGGGTCTTTTAGACTCAAACTTATTGATGTTTGTATATATGCATGTGTTTTTAGCAAGATCAGGTAGACAATATCTAATTCTTCCAGCTTTCTTCAATCCTGTCCTATCGAGGTGAGCCACCATTAGATCATGACAACCTCTTCTTCTTAAGCTAATATTAAAGTGTTTTGAGTTGTCTCCTACTTTTATATTCAAACTAGTAGTTCCATGACTTAGACGTATTATGGATTTTATGGGCAAATTCTGTATTTGTACATTACTTCTGCACTTATCTTATTATTATGGAACTTTGAGTATAATCCTTCCTTATCTTTTAATTATTCACCTACTTATTGTCACAACCAAAAAATTCAGGCCATGATGGCACTTGCTAAAACCCACCAGTAGGTAAGCCATACCATAGCCACGAATGGCAAGTAATGGGCTAACAAGCGGAAAAGAGAAGAACGGGATAGAAATACTAAATAAAGAGACTAATAAAGGAAATAAGCTAAACATGCATACATATAGGGATGTAAAATAATGAAATATACAAAAAGATCCCCCAAGACCTTGTATCAGTCGGCGCAAAAGCCACTATAAACATAAAGAGTACAAACTAAATATAATATACATAGACTATCTCCAAATGTACAAAATAAGACTAGTCCAAAAAGTAGAGGGAGATGGATCAACTCCGAGTGCCGAGAGCTCACCCTATATCTCCGATCACAAGCTCTACACAAGGAAGGTTTCAACATCGATCCTGCATCAGGGAAAAGATGCAAAAGTGTAGTATGAGTACCAAAACAAGTGGTATCCAGTAGGCATCATAGGCCAACTGGGCACGAAAGATATAGGTCCTATTTGGCCATGAGTATTTATCACTATTTTTTATAAAAAAATTCACTTTATTTAAAAATAGTGTTTGGCCTTAAGAATTCAAAATACGACTCCAAGTTGTATTCGGAAAAGTGAAAATAGGAGGATACCTATTTTAACTTTTTCCAACTCACTTCTCTCACAAAAATTCAGAAACAACTCCAATTTATATTCATGGTCAAATACAAGTCCAACTCCAACTTCAACTCTAACTCCAAATCCAAATCCAACTCTAACTCCAACTCTAATTTTTTTTTATTTTCATGGCCAAACGCCTACATAAGTATAACAAAGTACAAATATAAAGTAAACTAGGCATAATAAAATAATACACGATATGGAATAACAAATCAAAACCTAGCCAAACCTGTATAGGCCCATAAGGCACAAAGAACAGACAATAACATTACAATTGTCAATATAAAAGAGATGAAAAAGGAAAAGGAGTCTGATGTCTCCTAAAATATGCCTCCTAAGAAGTATAAAGCGGTCGCTATCAAATATAGAACCCAACTAAGTTGGGGTCGATCCCACAGGGAATAGGTAGAAGTTGTTTAGAATACTAGACTGAATAATTGGAAAGTAAGTAAAACTAGGGGGTTTTGTGAGTAAATAGTGACAATAACTATTGCTGGTTGTATCGAGTTTGTAGACAATAAGAGAAATACACTAGGACTGTGATCCCCAATGATTCCTTAACTCCACCGGTTACTTATGCTAACAAAATCGTCCCGCTATATTGCATGAAAAATCTTACAGGATATGTTCATCTAATCGTCTCTCGACCTTGGTTAGATGAATTTCACTCTTCTACTCTCGATCTCCAAGTGTCGCACTACAAACCCTTGTCCTGGATCTCAGATAACTATTCCCACTAAGGCTCAAGTTATTAGATGAAGGTTGATAGCTTCAACTCTCTATTATTATCTCCTTTTCCCAATCTCTACCTCTTTCTCGAGCAAGTCTAGAATACAGGTGAGTTTCTAAATTTTGCAACCATTAGAAGATCAATCACAATGAAGGAGATAACAATACATGCATTCACAGCGGTTCAGAGTTGCTTTGCACTTAACCTGCTTCGTTAATTCCTCATGGTTCACACAACCCTAGTTGATGAGTTTAGCTACTCATAATTGCATGAGCACAAGAAGAATTCAAAGATGAAAAGATAATTGCTCACTCACAATAATGAAGAAGAACTAAAATCTCCATTATCAATAAAACTCGAATTAGGGTTTTTGATTACAAAACCAAGAATATGTTTATGAACTCAGAAACAGTAAAAAAATATCTCTCAAAACAATGTATTGACTAACTCCCGCACATAGGACTATACAGGGGTATTTATAGATACAAAGTTAATCCTATCCTAATTAGAACAGGAGAACAGAGTTGGCAACTTCCACGGTATCGTTATTTGGTGTCGTGGAACCAAGTCACGCCACATAGGTGAGTGTAGTGGAACTCAGGCTCAATTAGACATCTTCAGAAGTTGACTCATGCCACCTTTTCACGTCATGTAGGTGGACTCACACCATGTCAGTCCTATCGTGGAAATCAAAAAATATTTAGTAATCTCTGAAGTAGACTCACGACAGCCACTCACGTCACGTGAGTGGATTTCACGGCACGTGAGTGGTGTCGTGACTCCCTCTCTGGTGCAGATTCTTGTTCTTTCATCTTCAGACACTTCATTCTCAGGATTGATTCTTCCTTTTGATCATTTGCTGCCTTCAAAACCTGTTTTCCTACAAAGTAGGATAGAAACCACATCATACCAACCAAATACACCAAAGTTATTGCATATTTTCCTTGTTTTTAGCATCGAAAGTGCCATAACCATGGCGCATCAACACCCTCAACTTAGAATGTTTGCATATCCTCAGGCGAACAAAACAAAAACTTATATATACGATGCTTAACTAAGAGAAACCTAAGTGACCTATGGCAGTCAACTCATTTTCTTTGGCACAAAAACTTTTCCGACCCCTCATATTTGTAAATCAAAACCATAGTGTGTATACAGGCAACATATTATCATGACACAGAAGGGATCAAGTGATGGAACTAGATTACGAACAAATAACTAAGCATATATGCAAATGACATTATTCGAACAAATAGCAGCTAACAATGCAACCCATGTACTCTCACAATCAAAGAAGTCCCATGCACTCACAATATGCTAATGAATATCAAATGAGGGACTCGGTCAAAACACTCTCTCTCACAAAGAAGCATATATGAAATTCCATAGGCTTGCCCTTATTTTCTACGCCTTAGTTGTTTGGACAGTTTGACTAGGATCACTATAGGACTTTCCTCGGCTTGTAATGTAGGCTTGGGGACAGGTATGGTACATATGGATACGGTGACTCAACCCTCCTTGACACTACACTATTTTTGGCTCCAACTTCCAATATTTCTCATTTTTATTCTCCTTTCTTTTATTTTCAGATTTTGGGTGTGATTTTTCTCAAACTTCACAACACAACTTTTTTTTTCTTTACTTTATGTTTTTTTTCTTTTTATTTACACCAAAATCGGTTTTCTCTTTTTCTTTTACCACCCCCTTCTTCATATCCAAATCAATCTATGCACCCCTATAATAGCCACCCTCAACTTAGGCTATTAGCCTGAGTTGAGGTACATAGTATCCAAGGAGGGACCAGGGCCAAGACAGGTTCATTGTAATTAAAATGGGAAGGTGAATAGGATAATGAAAGAAATAGGTCAATTAAGGCTCAAAGTCGGGATCAAGGGATACTTATTCATTTAGTCTAGCATTTAGGCTAAAAGTGGACTTATTCAAAAACAACCTATGATCCTTTCCTAACCCCCTATCCTCAAATCCTAGGCAAGACTAACCGGGAAAGTTTTAGATCGCATACACAAAGTTAACTAAGTAATGACCTCACACACACATAGCACAGGGTTGTATTATCAACTACTACCTATCCGATTCATGCAATAATGGCTACAATTATTTTGTCTATAGTCCTGGTGCCATAACAAGATCCAACAGCTGTCACACATAATCATGCTACACACACATACTTCAAAAATAAAAAAAATTCAGGAGGGGTATCCTTAATATTCAAAAAGCATAATTTTTTTTTCAAAACTGAACAGCACTATAGTTCCCTTATTTTTCTCCTAAATTAGCAATAAACACATAAATACTATAAATAACACCATAAACATGTAGGTTCTACTATGATAGCACACTCGGGGGAAAAGAAACACGGCAATAAAAAAACCCAAGTGGTGGTACACCCCCACCCCCAACTAAAAATGGTCCACTGCCCTCAATGCACAAATATCAATAAAATACAAGGAAGTGAAGACATACTTGTGGTGACCTAGGCTCCAGAAGTGGGTTCGCCCATAGCGGGATCATCAGTCTACTCTGTGGGCTTTCTGGTAGGCGCATCCGATGTAAGGGTACCTGACTAGTGGATGCACCACGCGCCCTCTGCTCCTCTGTGATCTGGTTCCCATGGTACTCCACCCTGGAGGCTTTAACCGCTCTCCAAAGATTACTCTCATACTCATCATCACTATCAACCTGGTCCTCCAGACTACGTGGTCTCTTGCCTCTATCCATCGGGGGCTCCTCGTCAGCAAACAAATCCACCTCAAAGGCAGGTAGCATCGGTGCCTAAGAAGGCATAGGTGGAATAACAGGAGTGCTGCTCAAAGCCAACGCTCTAACCTCCTCTCTCAATGCTGCCACCTCCTATGTCAATCCGGTCATATCAGGACCTTGTGCAAAACTCATTCGGGTGGCCATCCGTGCCTTAGAGTTGTCAATCCTCCCATGCAGCCCCCTCATAAACTGATCCATCATCGTGGTCATTCGGGCATCCACCCTAGCCTCTGCAGCCTCTACCATGGTCCTAATCCATGGCTTAAGCTGCGATACCAACTTAGCCTTCTAGGTCTCAGTGTGGGTCTGCCTCTCGAACATCTGCAGAAAGTCCCTCAAAATTGAAACCATACCAGAGGGAGGAAGTGGAGCTGTAGTATTGGTTACCTCATCATCAATAGGGCCAGTTCCCTCAGTCGGTATATGAATAGTCTTTGGTACACTAACCGATACTGTAATAGGCATAGGTGTATCACTAAGCCCTTCAAAAGGGTTGCTCCTGACGACCCGGAAGGCTTAGACCCTCGTGGAACAATGGGGTGAGATCCCCGCTGCTGCATCAAACCAATATCCGCTATATGGGTCACTTTTATATAATGATCGAGGGTAGGTAGCCTAGCCACACCCGCCCTATCACATAGACTCTGGATCAAGCAAGGGAATGGTATACTGGTATGATCATGAAAAGCCCGCTCATGAAACTCACGTAGGATGTATCTAGCAATATGAATCTTATAACCCACAAGGATGTTGGCTACCACCACAACCCGGTCCAATGTAAGTGAATTATCAGCATTAGTGGGACCCAACCGATGCCAAAAAATTAACCACTAAAATTTACTAGAAAATTAAAGTGTGGACTTCTTGATATCCATCTTCCCAGTCACCCAACTTGCAACCACACCGTCCTCCGCTATATACCCCATAATCCACTTCAGCAGCTCCAACTTCTGGTCTGCATCCCACATCTTAATCTGATCTCTGACAGTGTCCATATGGTAATCAAACTCAGTATTTGAAGCTTGCAGTGGACGGTCTACACCAAACAAGAAGCGGTGGATGGTCTGCTTCGGTATATCAACTCGGGTGCCTCAAACCAAAATATATGTCAATAATGGTTGATCCCTGTACCTCTGCCCAACAGGTTTACTCAAATCGATTGACGCAGTATATGAGGCATAAAATTCTCAGACCAATTCTGAGCTATAGCGACTAGGAGGCTGCGCCATCCAACCAAACCCATACCGCTCAAACAAAGCCCAAATATTAGGCAATGCCTTCAAATCCTCAAGCCTATATCGGGGCTCCTCCATAATACTCCTCCTATATACAACCCGCTCCGTCATCTCGGCATCCCTATTATAAAATGCACGCATGCCCTGAACATCCCTACTCTCTGCGGGAGTCGGAGCACTCTGGACACCAGTACCTGAAATAGAGGTTGTAGCCTCCGCCGTAGAGGTACCCTGACCTGTAGCATCCTCCACAGAGCCTAATTCTGAAGTACCCTCCCTCTCTCCAGACTGGGGGGCAAACTCGAAAGACTGATGCAAAACAACCAACGCGACAGGCGGTAGAATGGGCTGAAGTACCGCTCGGGCCCGAGTCTATAACCTCGTGGTATAAGGTAATAATGCAGTATCATCATGTCCAATCCCAAACTCCTCCACTGACCCACTTCTATCTGATTCAGTCGGTTCATCACGCAAACGGGTTGGTAATTCTGGATTTTTGGTGCGAATTCTGGATGAGGAATCAAGGTGGTCACTTTTAGGGTTTGATTTGGAAGGTATAGTATGGGATTTGGGTCGGATTGTGTGGTATTTGGGTTGGATTTTTGAATATGAGGGTCGGGTTGTTGGGTATTTGGGTTGAGGTGGCCGGAATTTGGGTATTAGGATCGGGTGGGGTTAGATTTAGTAGGGTGGGGTCGGGTTTTGGTGGATCTTGTGGTGGTGGGTCAGAATGTTTAGTGAAGATGGAGGTGGAATTTAAAATTTAGGGTTTCTGAGAGTTCAAATTTTATCAGGTGAAGAAGGGGGCTACCAGAATGTATATAAAGAAACATTTTGGGTCGGGTCATTTCTTTGGATGTCTGCAGTTTCCACAGAATCATCCACGTGACATGGGTTAGACTAATGTCACATGAGTCCCTGGCGTAGCTGATATTCTTAACCTTAAAAATTGGCTCTGATTTTCATGAGATCACCCACGTGACGTGGGTATACCTACGGCATGTGGGCCCTCTACTATAGATGAGTTACAGACACCTGGATTTTACTTTTGATTTTCACGATACCATCCACGTGTCGTGTGTACTCTCACGTGACATGAGTTGTGTCGTGAATAATACTTAACCTAGTCAGGTAAATCTTATGAATTTCAGCTAACTTTTCCTCCTATGCTAAGATCACAACATTCTCAGATCGTGGGTTGCCTCCCAAGTAGCGCCTGATTTAATATCGCAGCACGACTGTCATGCCCCGAATCCCATCGAGACATGATTGGCACCCATAGCCGATAAGGCCCGAGAGAACCAACCTTTGCCTATGTTCATTCGTATGCATATCTTCGTATGAACCTTATTAAACCTTATGCAACTATGCGGAAAACTTGAACATGGAAACATATTCTATACATATATTTATTTAGGAAACTTGGCCGTTAAGGCCATTAAGTCAGAATAGACATTCGTTTCTACATACTCGTCTCTTACATTCATATACCCTCATATGTCTACAAAAGCCTCTAACAGATGCATCAACAAGACCAACTTACAGTCGGGACAAGTCCCCGCTTTATACAATTTATATAACATCACAACCAATATACACCTATGACTCAGGGGGCTCCGAACCAACTGGAGCTCACCAAACAGCTGCAAATGATCCCCAGTCTACAGAGGAAGTCTACTAATGCCTGCACCTGCAACATGTAAGGTAATTCCCCCGAGGGGGTCAGTACGAAGAATGTACTGAATATGTAAGGCTCATAAGAAATTCATCATACATAATAACAACAATAATGGAATCAATATAAGGAAACAGAAATGTGAATAAACTCTCTTTCCGTATGTGGGAAACCATGTATATTACGTTCTTTACTCCTCTTGTCTTCATCTTTTATTCATCTTTATTATTTTACCCATGCTAGGCTATTCTATCGCCCCTGGGATGAGATTAACCCATGCTAGGTGCTTTGACCCCTGGGATGTTATGTGAACCCATGCTAGGCTTTCGTGTCGCCCCTGGGATATTGTTAACCCATGCTAGGCTTATCGCCCCTGGGATGTTATATTAACCCATGCTACGCTTTCGTGTCGCCCCTGGGATATTGTTAACCCATGCTAGGCTTATCGCCCCTAGGATGTTATATTAACCCATGCTAGGCTTTCGTGTCACCCCTGGTATGTACCATCATAACCTATGCTAGGGTTTTATATTTCCCCTGGGATGTATCATCATAACCCATGCTAGGCTTTTATATCGCCCCTGCGATGTATCGAGATCGACCCATGCTAGGTATTTAACCCCTGGGATACCACCCAAGATTACTTCTTAATTATACACCTCTTATTTCTCTTGTTATTCTTACTTCCATTCTTAAGAGTGATTGAAATATTGAAGATCATGACATAATAGGAATCACACATATATATTACTTCACTCTTGCTTCATGAGATTGACATCTTCACTTATGAGGAATAGATATATTAGCTTGCACATCACCTCTCTTGTTACTGTACTTCTACTTGTGAAAGATTTATACAAAGATAATCATCATAATTGAGGACATGGAACATGTCATGATTGGAAAATACTATTCAAGAATAAATAGGTTCTCTTATGTTATTACTCTCTTGAGATAGTTCATTTAGGAATGATAACGTTATGACATTTTTGGGAACTTCACTCAATGAACAAGAGACAAATGAATCATCATGCATTTAAGAATAGGACACATATGAATAACAATATACGTCAACCTAAATTTGAAATACTTCAAACCTTTCGGAATTGAAACAAGTCCAATGTCAATGTGGACAACATGTTGCAGAGGGATATGGAAAAAGAAACCTTACATACCTTGTATTCTTAATACGAATACACAATCTTAGAAGTGCATACAATATTCCTGCTCCTTCCTTATGTTTCTCTCTACAACACAAGTTTGTAACGAAACCAACATTAACCACCAATTACCTTATAATGGCATACAACAACAATAAGTCACATGTTTAGCTTTAACATGTCATTTCCCCCTTAACAAAACCATTGATAAAATCATTATTCCAAAAATCCTCCAATATTACCAACATTGACCAATACATGATAATCAATACATTCCACCACAACACTTCCCCTTTACACTTTCTTATCCACACCACATCACAAATAATCCATCAATTCACCTCAATACACTTCATAGTACAAATCGGCCAAAATCCTACAATTTGCACTTATAGAAAAATAACAAATTTAATAACAAAATAACACCATACATCTTAATATTTTATCCACATCATGATCTTTCATCAAAGGCACAAGTCCAAATTCAAGCTCAAATCCCTTGGATCACAAATCTTATACAAAAGCACAAAGTGCCATGTCCAACATGTCCAACCATAACCAACATGATATACATATTCTCTCATGCTTATAATATGTTAAAGTACAATAATATTCACTTACCCAAGCTTGGAAGATGATGATCTTGTCCAAATATGCCTTAGGGTTTTTGGGAGTCAAAGAAGCCTTCTTGAGATTTTTCTAGAAAAAGATAGAAAAAGCATGTGTGTTTCTCTTCAATAAAAATCAGCATTTTGCCCCTTTATATAGGCCCTTAAGTGCCCTCCTTAGTCACTCTTTAGCATTAAATGTTGGGTTCTAGAAGGTCCAAGCAAGAATGGGTCTTTTGACCCATTTTTGGGCCATGCTTTCATTTCTTTTTTGGGCCCTTTTTGGGCCCAATTCACTTAACCCGATAAAATCAATAACTTCTCATGTTTAAGTCGTCTTATACGTATTACAATAATATTCCCACTCATTCTATTCATATCCGTAGCCTCAATCTAAAAACCAAGTGATTCTAGCCACGTTTGGCTTATTTTGACCTTAAGGGAAAAACTGTCATTTTGACCCCAAATTCGTTCTCGAGTAATTTTATCATACTAATATAATATTTCATTCATTTCATGTATATACTCTTGGTTGTAGAAGAAATGTAGCAAAAATCGGCTCGGTACGACCCCGGATACCCTTAGGACGTAGAAATTTCCAACTTTCGAAAAAGTGGAAAACCCAAGGTGGCATGCCCCTGGGAGCGCCAACCCACTGCCTATGGGCTAAAAATTTTAGCCCAGAGCGGCGTGGCACGGTCCCAAATGCGCCCCTCCTTAAAATTTTCAAAAATTCCATTTTTCGACTTCTCTTCGCAGGTTTGGTTGGATACTTCAAGTCCTATTCTTTAACTCACTTCTTACCCTTATTATACTTTGTTTAGAGGTATTCTTAGCCTCATTTTGAACCCCACAAATGCACAATGAAAAGTTCAAAACACCTTCTATGCAAGTTTAACCACATAACAAGAGCAAAATTCACTTAGCTCACCAATAGCATTACCAAATGCATACTTATAGCTCTCGATACCTAAGTGCATATCATTTAATGTCGTCAAGTAGGGTTGGGAACATATGGGGTGTTACATTCTTCCCCCCTTAGGAACATTCGTCCTCGAATGTTAACAATATCATTTCAATTACAACAAATGCATCTCTACATTAGTATACATACACGTAAGGCTCATGGATACTTACTTGTTATTGGTGTACTTCCACACTTTGAACTTTTTCTTCCCTTTGAAACAAATGAGGGTCGTCGATTTCATCATTTTTCTAGATTACCTTATAATCTCCTCTAATTGTTGATTTCTTCAAAGGACTTTTACAGAAAGTACGTCTCTCTTTATTAACCTTCACACTTGTCGGTTTAGACTAACCATCTCTATTTTTCCCTAGTGAGGTCCTCCAAACTTTGTTTATTTCCAATGGGAACAATATGAAAATAAATTCTTATACACTTTCGACAATTTCACATGACATGTAGTATAGGGTCAATTTTTCCTTCTTTCTGAATTCTATTGTACCTTTCATGAATAACGCTTTGAAAAGTACTTAATCATATATGCATGCAAATATCTACCATACCATTTTGATATAGACCAAATTTTCTGATAGAAATATTCCATTGACTTAACTAATAACTCCGGTGTTCCATTAGGTTCATAGTAACTGATGGAGTAACATACGATAGAGTAGTTATATATACATCATTAAACTATAGTAATATCCCTAACTACCGGTACCGTCATCAGGAGTTGGCTCTTCATTCTGTCGGTCTACTAGAGCATAGGTACGATTTTAGGCCCCACTGGAACTAGCTGCTCCTCTCATATCTCTACCACGACCTATAGACTGAACGCCTCTGCCTGGGGAAAGAACCGATGTTGATGATACAGCGGTTGATCCTGCAGGTAGTGCTATACCACTCGCACCCCTTTGTGGGCATTCTCTCATTATGTGCCCCTCTGTGCTACACCAAAAACAAGCATTTGTCCCCAACCGACATTCACCTAAATGGTACCTTTCGCAACGCTGACACGGAGGACGAGAAAATCCTACTGTCTGTGAACCCTGCACTCCACTATTCTGTCCAGATGGACCACCTCTAGACCCTCGAAATTGGGAGTGGGCACCCGCTGTGGAATAAGAGAATGAGGGTCTAGGCGGTAACATTCGAGATCCAGATTCTCCTGGGGACACCATAGACTTCCCCATAGATCTCGCCCTTTTTACTGGCCCTTCCTCAGATTTCTGTATCCTCTTTCTTTGCCTTTGGTCTTCCATCTTTTGTGCGAAGGCCTGAATCCTCGCTATATCCGTATCTCGATTTAGGGCAGCGATAGTACAGTCCCGTACCAAATAAGGCTCTAATCTGTCCACATATCTATGTACTCTATCTTCCATCGTGGCCACCATATTTGGAGCATATCGTGCCAAGGAGTTAAACTGCAAACTGTACTCTCTAACACTCATATTTCCTTGAGGTAAATTTAAAAACTGATCAGCACAAGCCTCACAAATCTCATAGGGAAGATAATGATCAAGGAATCCTGCTTTAAATTCTTCCCAACTTGGTGGCATTGCACCAATACCACGAGACTTCTTCCAATCTTCATACCACAATATCGCCTCGCCCTTTAGTCTAAAAGCTGCCAACTCAACCGTTTCCACCCCGAACACATGCATAACCTCCAAAGCTCTCTGAATTTGATCCACGAAGTCCTGTGGATCTGCTTTCAAGTCTGACCCAGTGAATATAGGAGGGTCCAGTTTCAAGAAATCCTGTGTCCTGCGACTTGCCATTCTAGCCGCATCGTCATCATGTGTCATTGTGCCAGCTCGTCCCTGACTTTGTGCCGCCACTAATTGTGTCAACATATGTACAGCATTTCTAAGATCCTGGTCAGTGGTATTCATTGGCGGTTCTACAGGTACTTCTCTACCTCTTGGCTCTTCTGGAGCTGGAAAAGTAGAGGAAGACTGCGATACAATCTCGGCGTCAGCTCCACCTTGACTCGCTTGGTCAGGTGGTAATCTACTCATTCCTTCTTCAGCAGGCACATCCACCTGCTTCCCTTTACCTCTACCTCCTCTCATGATTGGAATTTTAACTATACCAAAGAAAAATAATCACCATGATCAGGTCCAAGTCAACTTACAACACCGGCTCTATTGCATGATCTAGCATGAAAAAAAAAACCATCCTAAATGCCCCATATCCTCCTGCTCATAAATGTGGTGCACAACACATCCATGAACCAGACTCTACTCGGAAACCGCTTTGTAGACACCCTTAGAACGAACTGCTCGGATACCACTTTTGTCACGCCCCGAATCCCATCGAGACATGATTGGCACCCGTAGCCGATAAGGCCTGAGAGAACCAACCTTTGCCTATGTTCATTCGTATGCATATCTTCGTATGAACCTTATTAAACCTAATGCAACTATGCGGAAAACTTGAACATGGAAACATATGCTATACATATATTTATTTAGGAAACTTGGCCGTTAAGGCCATTAATTCAGAATAGACATTCGTTTCTACATACTTGTCTCTTACATCCATATACCCACATATGTCTACAAAAGCCTCTAACAGATGCATCAACAAGACCAACTTACAGTCGGGACAAGTCCCCGCTTTATACAATTTATATAACATCACAACCAATATACACCTATGACTCAGGGGGCTCCGAACCAACTGGAGCTCACCAAATAGCTGCAAATGATCCCCAGTCTACAGGGGAAGTCTACTAATGCCTGCACCTGCAACATGTAAGGTAATTCCCCCGAGGGGGTCAGTACGAAGAATGTACTGAATATGTAAGGCTCATTAGAAATTCATCATACATAATAACAACAATAATGGAATCAATATAAGGAAACAGAAATGTGAATAAACTCTCTTTCCGTATGTGGGAAACCATGTATATTATGTTCTTTACTCCTCTTGTCTTCATCTTTTATTCATCTTTATTGTTCTACCCATGCTAGGCTATTCTGTCGCCCCTGGGATGAGATTAACCCATGCTAGGTGCTTTGACCCCTGGGATGTTATGTGAACCCATGCTAGGCTTTCGTGTCGCCCCTGGGATATTGTTAACCCATGCTAGGCTTATCGCCCCTGGGATGTTATATTAACCCATGCTAGTCTTTCGTGTCGCCCCTGGGATATTGTTAACCCATGCTAGGCTTATCGCCCCTAGGATGTTATATTAACCCATGCTAGGCTTTCGTGTCGCCCCTGGGATGTACCATCATAACGCATGCTAGGCTTTTATATTGCCCCTGGGATGTATCATCATAACCCATGCTAGGCTTTTATATCGCCCCTGGGATGTATCGGGATCGACCCATGCTAGGTATTTAACCCCTGGGATACCACCCAAGATTACTTCTTAATTATACACCTCTTATTTCTCTTGTTATTCTTACTTCCATTCTTAAGAGTGATTGAAATATTGAAGATCATGACATAATAGGAATCACACATATATATTACTTCACTCTTGCTTCATGAGATTGACATCTTCACTTATGAGGAATAGATATATTAGCTTGCACATCACCTCTCTTGTTACTCTTATGAAATCTTATGAGATTGGTACTTCTACTTGTGAAAGATTGATACAAAGATAATCATCATAATTGAGGACTTGGAACATGTCATGATTGGAAAATACTATTCAAGAATAAATAGGTTCTCTTATGTTATTACTCTCTTGAGATAGTTCATTTAGGAATGATAACGTTATGACATTTTTGGGAACTTCACTCAATGAACAAGAGACAAATGAATCATCATGCATTTAAGAATAGGACACATATGAATAACAATATACGTCAACCTGAATTTGAAATACTTCAAACCTCTCGGAATTGAAACAAGTCCAATTTCAAAGTGAACAACATGTTGCAGAGGGATATGGAAAAAGGAACCTTACATACCTTGTATTCTTAATACGAATACACAATCTTAGACGTGCATACAATATTCCTGCTCCTTCCTTATGTTTCTCTCTACAACACAAGTTTGTAACGAAACCAACATTAACCACCAATTACCTTATAATGGCATACAACAACAATAAGTCACATGTTTAGCTTTAACATGTCATTTCCCCCTTAACAAAACCATTGATAAAATCATTATTCCAAAAATCCTCCAATATTACCAACATTGACCAATACATGATAATCAATACATTCCACCACAACACTTCCCCTTTACACTTTCTTATCCACACCACATCACAAATAATCCATCAATTCACCTCAATACACTTCATAGTACAAATCGGCCAAAATCCTACAATTTGCACTTATAGAAAAATAACAAATTTAATAACAAAATAACACCATACATCTTAATATTTTATCCACATCATGATCTTTCATCAAAGGCACAAGTCCAAATTCAAGCTCAAATCCCATGGATCACAAATCTTATACAAAAGCACAAAGTGCCATGTCCAACATGTCCAACCATAACCAACATGATATACATATTCTATCATACTTATAATATGTTAAAGTACAATAATATTCACTTACCCAAGCTTGTAAGATGATGATCTTGTCCAAATATGCCTTAGGGTTTTTGGGAGTCAAAGAAGCCTTCTTGAGATTTTTCTAGAAAAAGATAGAAAAAGCATGTGTGTTTCTCTTCAATAAAAATCAGCATTTTGCCCCTTTATATAGGCCCTTAAGTGCCCTCCTTAGTCACTCTTTAGCATTAAATGTTGGGTTCCAGAAGGTCCAAGCAAGAATGGGTCTTTTGACCCATTTTTGAGCCATGCTTTCATTTCATTTTTGGGCCCTTTTTGGGCCCAATTCACTTAACCCGATAAAATCAATAACTTCTCATGTTTAAGTCGTCTTATACGTATTAAAATAATATTACCACTCATGCTATTCATATCCGTAGCCTCAATCCAAAAACCAAGTGATTCTAGCCACGTTTGGCTTATTTTGACCTTAAGGGCAAAACTGTCATTTTGACCCCAAATTCGTTCTCGAGTAATTTTATCATACTAATATAATATGTCATTCATTTCATGTATATACTCTTGGTTGTATAATAAACGTAGCAAAAATTGGCTCGGTACGACCCCGGATACCCTTGGGACTTAGAAATTTCCAACTTTCGAAAAAGTGGAAAACCCAAGGTGACACGCCCACCCACTGCCTCTGGGCTAAAAATTTTAGCCCAGAGCGGTGTGGCACGGTCCCAAATGCGCCCCTCCTTAAAATTTTCAAAAATTCCATTTTGCGACTTCTCTTCGCGGGTTTGGTTGGATACTTCAAGTCCTATTCTTTAACTCACTTCTTACCCTTATTATACTTTGTTTAGAGGTCTTCTTAGCCTCATTTTGAACCCCACAAATGCGCAATGAAAAGTTCAAAACACCTTCTATGCAGGTTTAACCACATAACAAGAGCAAAATTCACTTAGCTCACCAATAGCATTACCAAATGCATACTTATAGCTCTCGATACCTAAGTACATATCATTTAATGTCGTCAAGTAGGGTTGGGAACATATGGGGTGTTACAACGACACGACTAACTTGGATACTCAGACTTCACCAACTAGCCCATGGGTTGCCTCCCATGAAGTGCTTGATTTAACGTCGTGACACGACATGGCTAGCTTGACTACTTAGACTTCATCAAGCTCAAGTTCCTCAGATGTCTTTATTTCTTCCGTGATTCCCACATAATGCTTAACACGCTGTCCATTGACCTTTAATAGAACATTATCCGCTCATTTTAGCTCAATTACTCCAGGGAGGAATACCCTAATTACCGTGAATGGTCCGGACCATTTGGACTTTAATTTTCCATCAAACAAGTGAAGCTTGGAGTTATAAAGTAGCACCAAATCTCACGGGTGAAACTCTCGGTTCTCAATTCGACGATCATGATATAATTTCATCTTTTATTTATATATTGCTGAACTTTAATAAGCCCGGAGATGAAATTCATCCATCTTATTCATCTGCTCAAGTGTCAATTTCGCCGCTACACTCCAGTCTAAATTCAACCTTTTCAAAGACCACAAAGCCTTATGTTCAGGTTCGACAGGAAAATGGAAAGATTTTCCAAAAACCAACTTATATGGTGATGCACCAATTGACGTTTTGAAAGCAGTTTGATATGCCTACAACGTATCATCCAATCTTCGAGCCCAATCAGTCCTATTGGCATTCACTGTTTTTGCCAAAATAGACTTGATCTCACGATTTAACACCTCAACTTGCCCGCTTTTCTGAGGATGGTAAGGTGTTTCCAGCTTATGTTTAACACCATATTTTTTAAGCAGGGCCTTGAACAGACGATTGCAGAAGTGGGATCTTCCATCACTAATAATAACTCGGGGTGTACCGAATCAAGAAAATATGTTCTTTTTCAAGAATGCTGTGACATTTCTTCCTTCGTTAGTAGGAAGCGTAACTGCCTCCACCCACTTAGAAACATAGTCAACAACTACTAAGATGTATTTCATCCCATGTGAGCTCACAAAAGGGCCCATGAAGTCAATTCCCCACACGTCGAATAATTCAAGCTCAAGTATAGTTGTCATGGGAAGTTCGTGTCTGCGTGAGATATTGCCTTTCCTTTGACATTGGTCACAAGCACGAGCATAATCATGAGAATCTTTGCAAATACTGGGCCAGTAGTACCCACATTGCAAGATTTTATGAGCAGTCCACGCACCTCCATGATGATCCCCAACTGGAGATGAATAACATGCTTCCAAAATACTCATCATCTCGACCTCTAGAACACATTTTTGAATTATGCCATCAGAACACACCCTAAATAAATACGTCTCATCCTAGAAGAATTTTCTTACCTCATGCATGAATTTTTTTCTCTACTGATACGACATATCTTTCGAAACTAGATCACTTGCCAAAAAGTTGGCAAAATCAGCAAACGAAGGGATTAAGTCTTGAGATGCTGCCAGTACTTGCTCATCTGGAAAAGTATCATCAATCTTAAGATCATCCCTTAATTTAAGCATGGACTCATCCTCAAGGCGTGATAGGTGGTCAACAACTTGATTTTCGGTTCCTTTACGATCTTTGACTTCAATGTCAAATTCTTGCAATAGAAGTACCTACCGAATCAATCTTGGCTTAGCATCCTTTTTTGACATAAGATACCAAAGAGCTGCATGGTCTGTATGCATAATCACCTTCGTACCTATCAAGTAAGATCTAAATTTTTTAAAAGCAAAGACCACTGCCAACAATTCCTGCTCAGCCATATTATAATTCTTTTGAGCTGGATTAAGCACTTTGCTAGCATAGTCAATCAGATGTAACATCTTCTCACATCTTTGGCCAAGGACTGCACCCAAAGCCACTCCGCTAGCATCACACATAACCTCAAAAGGCATCGTCCAATCTGGTGACAGAATAATAGGGGCTGAATCCAACTTCTCCTTAAGACACTTAAATGCTTTTAGACATGCCTCATCGAACCCGAACTTCATCTCTCTCTCCTAAAGTTTGCATAAAGGATGTGTAATCTTAGAGAAATCCTTGAAGAATCTTCTATAAAAGCCAGCATAATCTAAGAAACTTCGAATACCTTTCACGGAGATAGGTGGAGGTAGATTCTCAATTACCTCAATCTTTGCCTTATCCACTTCAATGCCTTTCTTTGAAATCTGATGCCCCAATACGATACCCTCGTTAACCATAAAGTGACATTTTTCCCAATTCAGCACTAAGTTGGACTCCTCGTATCTTTGCAGCACATTAACAAGGTATTCCAAACAACCATCAAATGAGTCTCCCACAACAAAGAAATCATTCATAAAAACCTCAATAGTGTATTCCACCATGTCGGAGAAAATAGACATCATGCAGCGTTGGAAAGTGGCCGGTGCATTACATAAACAGAAGGGCATCCTTTTAAATGCGAATGTCCCGTATGGACAAGTTAAAGTGGTATTATCTTGGTATTTGGGGGCAATAAAAATCTGATTCTACCCCGAATAGCCATCAAGAAAACAATACCATCCTCTACGAGCAAGACGGTCTAACATCTGATCCATGAAGGGTATAGGAAAATGATCTTTTTCAGTCAAACAATTCAGCTTTTGATAATCTATGCAAAATCTCCATCCAGTAACCGGCCTCATTAGAATTAACTCATTTTTATCATTTGGAACCACAATGATTCCTCCATTTTTTGGCACACACTAAACTGGGTTCACCCACTTGCTGTCCGCAATAGGGTAAATCACTCCTGCATTTAACCACTTGATGATCTCTTTCTTCACAACCTCTAGCATTGGTGGGTTTAGACAATGTTGATGCTCAATGCTTGGTATGCACTCAGGAGTAAGTTGAATTTTGTGAGTGCAAATGCCGGGTGGAATTCCTATAATATTAGCATGGAACAACCAATGGCCCTCTTAAATCTTCTCAATAGTGAAACCAGAGCCTCTACTTACCAATCCACCAATTTAGCAGAAATAATCACAGGCAGGGCATTGTTGGCTCCCAAAAATGTGTAGCGAAGGTAAGATGGAAGAGCCTTAAGCTTTAAAATTTGAGGCTCCTCAATAGACGGACGAGCTGGTGGGGTTACCCTATTCATCAAATCGAGATCAAGATTCCTTGGAGCATAAGTGTATGCTCCCTTACTGTCACACCCCATATTCCAACGAAGCGGACTGGCACCCGAAGCTGTTGAGGCCCGAGAGAACCAATCTTTATTATATACACCCACACACATGCTCCTCAATATACATCACCACCACAAATGGATATAAGATGCCAATAGCGAAAGTCATGGAAAGTACATGATAACTATGAAACTTGTCTGTTGGGTCCATCAAGACAAAAACACACATTCCTTACATCTCCTTCATTTGTCCCACAACATCTATAAAGCCTCTATAGTTGCATAACCAATACCAACCTAGAGTCGGTATAAGACCCCGCTCTATATACATATACAATACTAAAACAAATGTACATAGCGACTCGAAAAGCCCTGAACTAACTGGAGCTCACCAATGGTCCACAAATAATCCACAATCTACTGAGGAGGTCCACTAGTACCTGCGCTTGCAGCAAGTAAGGTAAGTCCCCCAAGGGACGTCAGTACGAAGAATGTACTGAGTATGTAAGGCTATAAGAAACTGCATCATACATAAGAACATCAATGGAATCAAATATAAGAGAATCAACAGTATGGATAACCCATTGTTCTGTATATGTGGAATCATGTATTTTATGTTCATTACTTTCTTTGCTTTTACGTTCATTCATCTTCATCGGTCTACCCATGCTAGGATTTTTTGTCGCCCCTGGGATGAGATTAACCCATGCTAGGTATTTTAACCCCTTGGATGAGATTAAACCATGCTAGGCTTTCTTCGCCCCTGGGATGTATTATGATAACCCATGCGAGGCTTTTCTATCGCCCCTAGGATGTTGTTATGATAACCCATGCTAGGCTTTCTGTCGCCCCTGGGATGTTATTGTGATAAACCATGCTAGGATTTTATATTTCCCCTGGGATGTACATGCTAGGCTTTTATATCGCCCCTGGGATGTTATTCAAGAATATTCAAACAATTATACATTACTTCATTCTTTCATTATAAGAGTGATACACTGATAATTATACATTATTGGAGCTTTGGAACATCAGTTCATGATTAAGAGAATTATGAATAACAACTACTCCACGAATAAAGAACATGTGAATAACAATACATGACAGCCTGAAATGAAATACCTTAGAACATTTCGGAATGGAATAAATACAATGACAATGTGAACAATGTGTGCTGTAGAAGGATACAGTAAGAGTAAACTTACATACCTTATCTTCCCAACGTATGACTATAACAATCCAATAAATATGTGAATACAATAATTCAGCTACTTTATTACATTTTACTCTACAACACAACTATATAACGAAGCTCATGTTAACACCCAACTACATTACAAGTGCATAAAATGACAATGAACTACGTGACTGCCATATAACATCATTTCACCCTTATTATAATACCATTTGGTGAATAACCATACCCATAATACCATAACATTCCACACATTGACCAAGACATCATAAACCAATAGCATTTCACACCAAGTTTACCCTTTGCGCTTTCTCATTAACACTACGTCATAATTACGCAATCAAGTCACCTCAATACCTTTAGTAACAACATATTAACAACATTACATAATTGATACAATCCATCATTCCTCCAAACTCCCCCTTAAATTCATTCAAAAGGTATCATAAAATGATAATTACATCTAAAAAGGGTATAGGGGCCTTCGGGGATCAAAGAGGGACAAAAACACACAAAATGAGACTCTGGGATGACTTACGAAGCCACCTATGCCCGAATATGGTTGAGGTTCAGCCGCAGGTGCCTCTTGTTAGTATCCAGATCCACCTGCAAAGTCACCTACGCCCGCAGGTGCCTTCGTCTGTGAGGGCGGATGCCCAAATCGGCCAAAAAGGGTGTCTTTTGGGTCCTTTTGTGTAATAAATGGTCTAAGGCCATAAGTAATATTTTATTAACATAATTTTGGTAACTTGGATGCCCATGAACATTCATGGTTTAACAACACACATAATCATCACAAAATTACATTTTCCCCTTCCATACGCCACCGGTTCCATGCAAAATTGCACAACAACAATTCCAAATGTAATACACAAAGTGAAAGCAATTTAGGAACATAAAAATATCATACATGTAGATATATCATCCATATCATTCACTCCTTTCAAGATCTCAAGTCTCCTTTCAAGTTTAGGACACATAGATGACACATGTTTTAGCAAAAAAACAAAAGTGCACTTCTTAACACCTTTAGACATAACCATCATCATATACCCAATATCTCATTCATATAATATATTAAATAACATTAATAAACACTTACCAAAGCTTGCAAAAAGATGATCTTGTCCAAACAAGTGTAGTTGCCTTAGGGTTTGAAGGTAAAGAGAAAATAGCCTTGGAAAATTCTAGAGTTTGCACATGTGTGGAATGGTGAATAAAATCAGATTTTTCACCTTATATAGACCCTTTAAGCTCATACTTAGACAATACTTTTGGTCAATAATGACATGCTTACTTGGTCCATGTAGAATGGGTCATTTTTCCCCTTTTTGGGCCATGTCTTTTGGTTCATTTTGGGCCTCATTTCAGCCCAATGACACAAGATTAATTTAGCCCAATATTGTTAATGCATGATACACCAATCAACTCAAGTTTAAATAATTCCATAAATGTTACAGTAATAACATAGGTTCGGAAATGTACGGGGTGTTACATCCTTCCCCCCTTAGGAACATTCGTCCTCGAATGTTAGTAACATTATCTCGTTGAAACAAATTTAAATCTAAGTGTATCATTCATATTCTCATATACACATGATACTTGTAGAGACTTACTTGTTATTTCTTCAATTCTGCACCTTGAACTTGTTCTTCTATTTACACCAAATACGAGTACTTGAGATTTCCTCATTCCTTCGGTTTCCCATGTGATTCCGTCTACTTGCTGATTTCTCCAATAGTACCTTTACAAAATTTACTTCTTTATTTTTTTAATCCTTTAACTTCTCAATCAAGAATAGTAGTAGGTACCTCTTCATATGTGATATCCTCTGTAACTTGTACATCTCTCCCATGCATTTTCGAAGCATCGAAACATGGAACATTGGATGAACTGAGGAGAGTTCTTGGGGTAGTTTTAATTCATACGCAACTTACCCAACTCCCCTGACAATTGCATGTGGTACTTTATATAGGTCCAATGTTCCTTTCTTTCTAAATCTCGTTACCCCTTTCATCGGTGACACCTTCAAGCATACCCAATCATCTATGACAAATTTGAGCCCTCTTTTTCTATCCTCAGTATATGACTTGTGTCGACTTTGGGCCGTTTGTAGCCGCTGTTGTATCACCTTAACTTTCTCCATAGCTTGATGAACAAGATGAAAGCAGTTTCATCTTCTTCAAACCATCCCATTGGTGATCTACCCTTTCTTCTATATAAAACTTCATAAGGTGCCTTATTGATACTCAAACGATAGCTACTATTACTTTGTGGCTTAATGCATTGATTATCACATTTGCTTTCCCCGGATGGTATCATATATCAACATCATAGTCTTTTAATAGGTTCAACCATCTACGATGTCTCAAATTTAAGTCCTTTTGATTAAAGATATATTGCAAACTCATATGATCGGTATATATGTCAATATGAACCCTATATAAATAATGGCGCCATATATTCTTTTAAAACAAAAAATCACGACTATTAACTCAAAATCGTGTATTGGTTAATGGTTTTCATGTGAACACAACTATCGTGAGGCATATGCTATTACATTACCATGCTGCATCAATACACATCCTATACCAATACAGGTGTAGAAGTTAACCTATTATTTTCAACTCTTGAAAACTCTTCTCACATGCATCCTTCCATTGAAATTTAGTTACCTTGTGTGTAAATTTTTATTCAATGTATAGAGATAAAAAAAAATAATCCTTCTACAAATCTTTTGTAATAACTTGCCAACCCGAGAAAACTACAAATCTCGGTAGGTGTCGTAGGCCTTGGCCAACTCTTCACGGCTTCTATATGTCTTTTGTGTATCAGCCCTTATTCCTTCATCTGACACAATGTGACCCAAGAATGCTACCAATTTTACCCAAAATTCATGCTTAGAGAACTTTGCGTCTAACTTATGATCACGAAGAATCCGTAACACCTATCGTAAGTGATTAGCAGGGTTCGCTTGTTATTTTGAATATAATAATATGTCATTTATAACCTGTCACGCCTCGAATACCATCGAGGCATGATTGGCACCCGTAGACGATAAGGCCAGAGAGAACCAACCTTTGCCTATGTTCATTTGTATTTATATCTTCGTATGAACCTTATTCAACCTTATGCAAACATATGCTATATACATATTTAGGAAACTTGGACGTTGGGGCCATCACATCAAACGAACATTTATCTTTTACATTCATAACCCACACATGTCTACAAAAACCTCTAACAGATTCATTTACAAGATCAACTAACAGTCGGGACAAGTCCCCGCTTTATACTATATTTACAACATCAACACAACGATACACCTATGACTCGAAAAGTCCCGAAGCAACTGGGGCTCACCAAAGATCCGCAATGTCAACCTACAATGGAGGTCTACTAGTGCCTGCACCTGCAACATGTAAGGTAATTCCCCCGAGGGGGTCAGTACGAAGAATGTACTGAGTATGTAAGGCTCATAAGAAATTCATCATACATCATTACAACAATAATGAAAGCAATGTAAGGAAATATAAATATGAATAAACTCTTTTTCTGTATGCGGGGAACCATGTATATTACGTTCTTTACTCCTCTTGTCTTCATCTTTTATTCATCTTTATTATTCTACCCATGCTAGGCTATGCTGTCATCCCTGGGATGAGATTAACCCATGCTAGGTGCTGTGACCCCTGGGATGTTATGTGAACCCATGCTAGGATTTCGTGTCTCCCCTGGGATATCATTAACCCATGCTAGGCTTATCGCCCCTGGGATGTTATATTAACCCATGTTAGGCTTTCGTGTCGCCCCTGGGATGTACCGTCATAACCCATGCTAGGCTTTTATATCGCCCATGGGATGTACCATCATAACCCATGCTAGGCTTTTATATGCCCCCTGGGATACCACCAGTGTTATTGGGATCGACCCATGCTAGGTATTTTAATCCCTGGGATACCACCCATGATTACTTCTTAATTATACACCTCTTATTTCTCTTGTTATTAGCACTTCCATTCTTAAGAGTGATACAATAAGGATCATGACATAGGAATCACACATATATATATTACTTCTTCACTCTTGTACTTCATGAAATTGACATCTTCACTTATGAGAAATAGATCGATTAACTTGCACATCACCTCTCTTATTACTTTTACAAGATTGGCATTTTTACTTGTGAGGAATTGGTATCACCATAATTAAAAAATTATAAGACTTTGGAACATCATTGGGGGCACATATATACATTACTTCTATCCTTCCTTATGAGGGATTCATACATTCACTTATGAGATATTTCTATACGCACTTATAAGAGATTGGTACAACCATGGTCATGACACTATTTGAAACACACAATATTACTCCACTTCTTACCTTCATGAGATCAACACCTTACCTTGTAAGGGATAGGTATATTAGCTCGTATATTATCTCTTTCCTACTCTTATGAGATCTTGTCTAAGTAAGCATATGATATCGGGCCTCCACCTTTGGGGGGATACAATAACTAACATAGCACAATATAGGGGATTTCTATATTGAACTTATACCCCTTTAGAATGTCAGCCATACTTAATGAAACATATAGCAACCAAGCGCCTTACTTTTTTACAATCTTATACCCTTTACCTAGTTATGAGAGTGACACACTAGAGATCATGACATTAAAGCACACACTTATATACACATCTCACTTCACTCCTTCCTTCAAGAGATTGGTACACGGATAATCATCATACCAAAGGACTTTGGAACATGACATGAAAAATGCTATTCAAGATTAAATAGATTCTCTTGCATCTTACTCTCTTGGGATAGTTCTTTTAAGAAATTACCACGTTATGACATCTTTGGGACTTCACTCAATGAACAAGAGACAAACGAATCATCATGCATTTAAGAATAGGACACATATGAATAACAATATACGTCAACCTGAATTTGAGATACTTCAAACCTCTCGGAATTGAAACAAGTCCAATGTCAATGTGAACAACATGTTGCAGAGGGATATGGAAAAAGGAACCTTACATACCTTGTATTCTCAATACGATTCTACAATCTTAAGTGTTCATACAATAGTCCCGCTCCATCCTTGTGTTTCTCTCTACAACACAAGTTCATAACGAAACCAACATTAACCACCAATTACCTTACAATAGCATACAATAACAATAAGTCACATGTTTAGCTTTAACATGTCATTTCCCCCTTAACAAAACCATTGATAAAATCATTATTCCAAAAATCCTCCAATATTACCAACATTGACCAATACATGATAATCAATACATTCCACCACAACATTTCCCCTTTACACTTTCTTATCCACACCACATCACAAATAATCAATCAATTTACCTTAATACACTTCATAGCACAAATCGGCCAAAATCCCAAAATTTACACTTATAGAAAAATAACAAATTTAATAACAAAATAACACCATACATGTTCATATTTTATCCACATCATGATCTTTGATCAAAGGCACAAGTCCTTATTCAAGTTCAAATCCCATAGATCACAAATCTTATACAAAAGCACAAAGTACCATGTCCAACATTTCCAAGCACAACCAACATGATTTACATACTCTTTCATTCCTATAATATAGTAATCCATAACAATATTCACTTACCCAAGCTTGAAAAGTGAGGCTCTTGCTCCAAAATTTGGCTTTGAGCTCTTAGGGTTTGAGAGAAAAATAGATGAGAAATATCTAGAAAGCATGAGGGTTTCCAATGAATAAAATCTGATTTATTAGACCCTTTTATTAGCCTTAATTCCATCCTTATCCATTACATATGGTATTCTAGAAGGTCAAGGCAAGAATGGGTCTTTTGACCCATTTTGGGCCATGCTTTCTTTTCACTTTTGGGTCCTTTTTTGGGCCCAATTCACTTAACCCAATAAAATCAATAATTTCTTGTGTTTAAAGCTTCTTATACGTGTTTGTACAATATTCTCACTCATGCAATTCATACTCGTAGCCTCAATTCCAAAAACAACCAATTCTAGCCACGTTTGGCTTATTTTGACCTTAAGGGCAAAACTGTCATTTTGACCCCAAATTCATTCTCGAGTAATTTTATCAAACCAATATAATATGTAATTCATTTCATGTATATTCTCGTGGTTGTATAATAAACGTGGCAAAAATTGTCTCGGTACGACCCCGATACCCTTGGGACTTAGAAATTTCCAACTTTCGAAAAAATGGAAAACCCAAGGTGGCACGCCCCTGGGCGCGCGAACCTACTGTCTCTGGGCTAAAGATTTTAGCCCAGAGCTGCGTGGTACGTTCCCAAATGCTCCCTTACTTAGTTTTTTCGAAAATTCCATTTTTCGACTTCTCTTCGCGGGTTTGGTTAGATACTTCAAGTCCTATTCTTTAACTCACTTCTTAACCTTAATATACTTTGTTTAGAGGTCTTATTAGCCTCGTTTTGAACCCCACAAATGTTCCACGAAGATCATAAAACACCTCCTATGAAGGTTTAATCACATAACAAGAGCCAAATTCAATTATCTCACCAATAGCATTACCAAATGCATACTTATAACTCTCGATACCTAAGTAACCATTGTTCAACGTCATCACATAGGGTTAGGAAGGTACGGGGTGTTACATAACCACCTTCATGAATACATCTAAGAATGGCTTGAACATTCTGCTCATCAAACATATGAGACTATTGGTGCATTCGTTAGCACAATTGACATAACTAGAAGGTCGTAATGACCATACCGTGTTCGTAAAGCTGTCTTGGTTATCTCAATTTTGTTTTCTACCCTTACCTGGTGATATCCCGATCTCAAGTCAACCTGTGTGAGAAATCTTTGGCCCCCTGTAGTTGGTCACATAAATTATCAATTCTGGGGAGGTGATGTTTATCCTTAATTACCACCTTATTCAGTTGCTGATAGTCAATACACATTCTCAATGTGCCATCTTTCTTTCGTACTAGGTCTTATGTAATCCTTGGCCTACTGTAATTCCCATAACTCTGCTAGAGCCATTATATACGGAGGAATAACGATAGGTTGAGTGCCTGGAATCACATTAATATCAAACTCAACTTTCCATTTCAAGAGACACATCCAGGAATTTATGTACTACTGGAACCGATTGAAGTATTGGTGACTTCACATCGGTATCCTATACTTTTACTAGGTGGCATATATACCCGTTGGATATCACTTAATATAAGAAATAACTTTACCTCTCGATGCTCCAACATTACCCTTCCATTCAAGAACATTCTTTTTGTGGAAACTAAAAATGTACTTCCTTAGCTCGACAATCTACCGTGGCATAACAAGAAGCCAACCAATCCATACCCATTATCACATCAAAATCAACCATTTACAATTCAATAAGATTAGCCAATGTATCATGGACACACATAGTTAACACACAATTACGATACACTCTTTTAGCTACAATAGGTTCACCTTTTGGTGTAGATACCTCAAATGGGTTAACTAAAAATTCTAGTGTTCTTTCATAATTTTTTTTTCAACCATCAATGAAGTAACATAGGATAGGGTAAAACCCGTATCAATCAATGCAAATAGATTATGTGAAAAGACAGATAATTTACCTGTCACTTCATCAGGAGAAGCCTCAAATTTCTGGCTATCTGCCACGGCATAAGTACGGTCATGAATTCCACTAGAACTAGCTGCTCCTCTAGCACCTCTGCCACGACCAACAGGTTGTACATATGACGATGATAACCCAACAGCTGATCCCGTAGGTCGTTTCATACCACCCATGCCTCTTTGTGGGCAGTCTCTCACCATATGCCCTGGCAGGCCACACCAAAAGTAAACATTTGTTCCCAACCAGCATTCACCGAAATAATACCTTCTGCAGCATTGGCAGTGCTGACGAGGAGACCTCAATTGGCTCTGGCTCATACTTCCTCGTGCTCGATACCCCACTGTCTGTGAATCCTGAACCTCACTTTTTCGCCCAAACTGGTTGCTCCTAGACCCTTGGACTAGAAGGGGAGCATTTGTTGTGGAATGGGGAAATGATGGTCTAGGAGGTTTGCGAAAAATCCGAGGCCTAAATTCTCCTTGGGACGCCATGAACTGTCCCATGGGTTTAGCCCTCTTTGACGATCCCCCTTCCACTTCTTGCATCTTTCTCCTATCCCTATGTCCCTCCTTCTGCTGCACAAGATCTTGTCTTTGAGATTGTACAACAACTACACGGGTCAATATTTGTGCCTCACTCATTAAATCCTTCTCAATAGTAATAACGGGCAGTTTCGAAGATACTTCTCTCCTTCTCGGCTATTCTGGAGCTGGAAAAGTAGAAGAAGCCCACGATGCAAATTTAGTGTGAGCTCCAACTTGACTAGCTTGATCAGGTGGTGATCTACTCGATCCTTCTCTAGCAAGCATAAATACCTGCTTCCCTTTACCCTTACCTCGTCTTGTCATCGGCATTTTACTATACCAAAGAAAAATAATTACCATGATCAGATCTAATTCCACCTACAACATTGGCTCTATTGCACGATTTAGAAATGAAGAACAGAAACAACTCTTCAATGTCCCGTAGCCTCCTACTTATAAATATGGTGCACAACATATCCATAAGCAAGAATATACTTAGACACAGCTTTGTAGACACCCTTAGGACGACCTGCTCTGATACCACTTTTGTCACACCCCAAATTCCAATGAGGCGGACTGGCACCTGAAGCCATTGAGGACCAAGAGAACCAATCTTCATTCATCTACACCCATACGCATGCTACTCAATATACATCACCACCACAAATGGATATAAGATGCCAATAGCGGAAGTCATGGAAAATACATGATAACTATGAAACTTGGCCGTTGGGGCCATCAAGACAAAAACACACGTTCCTTACATCTCCTTCATTTGTCGCACAACATCTACAAAGCCTCTACAGATGCATAACCAATACAAACCTAGAGTCAGTACAAGACCCCACTCTATATACATATACAATACCAAAACAAATATACAAAGGGACTCGGAAAGCCCCGAACCAACTGGAGTTCACCAATGGTCCGCAAGTGATCCGTAATCTACTGAGGAGGTCTACTAGTATCTGCGCCTACAGCAAGTAAGGTAAGTCCCCTAAGGGACGACAGTACGAAGAATGTACTGAGTATGTAAGGCTATAAGAAACTGCATCATACATAAGAACATCAATGGAATCAAATATAAGAGAATCGGCAGTATGGATAACCCATTATTCTGTATATGTGGAATCATGTATTTTACGTTCATTACTTCCTTTGCTTTTACGTTCATTCATCTTCATCGGTCTACCCATGCTAGGATTTTCCATCGACCCTGGGATGAGATTAACCCATGCTAGGTATTTTAACCCCTGGGATGAGATTAAACCATGCTAGGCTTTCTTCGCCCCTGGGATGTTATTATGATAACCCATGCTAGGCTTTCTGTCGCCCCTGAGATGTATTATGATAACCCATGCTAGGCTTTTCTATTGCCCCTGGGAAGTTGTTATGATAACCCATGCTAGGCTTTATGTAGCCCCTGGGATGTTATTGTGATAACCCATGCTAGGCTTTTATATTACCCCTAGGATGTTATTGTGATAACCCATGCTAGGCTTTAATATCTCCCCTGGGATGTTATTATGATAACCCATGCTAGGCTTTTATATTGCCCTTGGGATGTTATTCAAGAATATTCAAACAATTATACATTACTTCACTCTTTCATTATAAGAGTGATACATTGATAATTGTACATTATTGGAGCTTTGGAACATTAGTCCATGATTAAGATACTTATGACTAACAACTAATCCACGAATAAAGAACATGTGAATAACAATACATGATAGCCTGAAATGAAATACCTTAGAACATTTTGGAATGGAACAAATACAATGACAATGTGTGCTGCAGAAGGATACGGTAAGAGTAACCTTAAATATCTTCCAAACGTATGACTATAACAATCCAATAAATATGTGGATACAACAATTTAGCACATTTCTTACATTTTACTCTACAACACAAGTACATAACGAAGCTCATGTTAACACCCAACTACATTACAAGTGCATAAAACGACAATGAACTACGTGACTGCCATATAACGTCATTTCACCCTTCTTATAATACCATTTGGTGCATCACCATACCAAAAATACCATAAAATTCCACACATTGACCAAGACATCGTAAACTAACAGCATTTCATACCATGTTTACACTATGAGCTTCCTCATTAACACTACGTCATAATTACGCCATCAAGTTACCTCAATACCTTTCATAACAAAATATTAACAACATTCCATAATTGATACGATCAATCATGACTCCAAACACCCCCTTAAAGTCATTCAAAAGGTATCATAAGTTGATAATTACATCCAAAAAGGGTATAGGGGCTTCGGAGATCAAAGAGAGACAAAAACACACAAAATGAGACTCTGGGCTGACCTGCGAAGCCACCTACGCCCTCAGGTGATTGAGGTGTGTCTGCAGGTACCTCTTGATAGTGTACAGAGTCACCTACAAAGTCACCTGCACCCGCAGGTGCCTTCGTCTGCGAGGGCGGATGCCCAAATCGGCCAAAAAGGGTTTCTTTTGGGTCCTTTTGTGTTATAAATGGTCCAAGGCCATAAGTAAGATTTTCTTAACATATTTTTGGTTACATGGATGCCCAAGACCAGTCATATTTTCACAACGCACACAAACATCACAAAATTACATTTTCCCTTTCCATACGCCACCGATTCCATGCAAAATTGCACAACAACAATTCCAAATGTTATACACCAAGAGAAAGCAATTTAGGAACATAACCATATAATACATGTAGACATCACATCCATATCATTCACTCCTTTCAATAGCTCAAGTCTCCTTTCAAGTTTAGGACACATAGATGACACATTTGTTAGCAAAAAAACAAAAGTGCACTTCTTAACTCCTTTAGACATAACCATCATTATCTGCCGAATCTCTCATGCATATAATATATTAAATAACATGAATAAAAACTTACCCAAGCTTGTAAAAGGATGATTTTTTCCAAAAAAGTGTAGTTGCCTTAGGGTTTGAAAGTGAAGAGAAAATAGCCTTGGAAAATTCTAGAGTTTGCACATGTGTGGAATGGTGAATTAAATCAGATTTTTCACCTTATATAGTACCTTTAAATTCATCCTTAGCCAATACTTTTAGTCAATAATGACATGCTTACTTGGTCCATGTAGAATGGGTCATTTTTCCCCTTTTTGGGCCATGTCTTTTGGTTTATTTTGGGCCTCATTTGAGCCCAATGACACAAGATTAGTTTAGCCCAATATTGTTAATGCATGATAAACCAACCAACTCAAGTTTAAATAATTCCATAAATGTTACGGTAACAACATAGGTTCGGAAATGTACGGGGTGTTACACTTACCAGCGAGTGCACCAACCATCTAATCATATTCCTCAATACCATTGCTATTAAAATTCTTAACCACGGGCGCAAGAGCTGGTACCTCCAACCGTTCTTAAAGAGACACAACAACATCACTATCATCAACCACATCTATGACCGAAATCACCCACTTATCTCTTGGTTGCTTCATGGAACGACAAACATTAAAAGTGACCTGTTCTTCATTTAACCTAAATTTCATCTGCCCTGTTTCCTTGTAGACCAGTGCATGACCAGTGGCAAGGAATGGTCTTCCCAATATGATGGGAACCTTGAAATCAACTTCACAATCAAGAATCACAAAGTCAGCTGGAAAGATGAAAGATGCAACCTTTACCAAAACATCATACAGAATGCCCACCGGCTTTTTCACAGTCCTATCGGCCATGAGAAGTCTCATAGAGGTTGGTTTTGGTGCTCCCAACCCCAACTATTTGAACACGGCTAATGGCATTCAGTTAATGCTAGCACCCAAATCACAAAGTGCTTTAGCAAAGTTGAAGGACCCGATTGTACAAGGAATTGTGAAGGCTCTTGGATCCTACTTCTTTTCAACTAGGGAGCGTGAAAAAACTGCACTATAATGATGTAAGTTATCTGCTGGCTCAAAACTGACAGTTTTCTTGTTTGTCACCAAGTCTTTCATGAACTTCACCTAACCTGGCATCTGCTCCAATGCCTCAACAAGAGGGATGTTTACTGACAGCTTCTTCAACATTGTAATAAACTTTTGATATTTGCCTTCTTCAACCTTCTTTTTCAACCTTTGAGAAAAGGGAGGAGGAGTCGTGGGATAGTTTTCAGCACTTGTGGTACCTTCTTTTCCTGCCCCTTTCCAAATTTTGCCTTTTCGCTTGTATCATGATGATCTGGAACTGTTTCACCCTTTGAATTATTCGGATCTAACTCAGTTTATACATTAGTAACCATCGGCTCATTAGTCTTACCACTGTCGGCAGGTATAGGTAGATCTGTCGTGCATTTCCCACTTCTAGTAGTAATGGCTAGACAATGGCTATCATTCTTCGGATTTTGGACGGTATTACTTGGAAGGGTGCCTGGCTGACTCTAATTCAGTGCCAATGATATCTGCCCGAACTGTTGCTCCAACTGTTTAATGGCAGTTGAATGAGATTCTACTTTATGACTTATTCCTGAAATGTCTAACCTAATCTCCTTCAGGCATTGTTCTTGACTCTCTACCCTTTTTACCAGTTTATTTAGAAGGGATTCCATCCTTGAATTTCCAGAGTCAGTACCGCGGTTCCCAGGTGGAACATATACGCCACTCTTCTCTCTATAATTAACTTTTCTCCTCCAATCACCATCACGGTCTCGTTCTCTATCTCTATACCCTAATTTGTTGTAATTGTCTCTATAGTAGTTCCGATCTTGATTCCCTTACCTCGATTTCCAAGAATCTTGATTATACCCTTGGCCCTTGGCTCAAAAACCCACCACTTCTCGATCCAGATACTTCACCTCTTCATCAAATTCATAATCTTCATGTCTAAATGATTTACCTTGTGCACCTATAGCGTGCACCTTTTCAGCATCTCTGGCCGCTATCTGTTTAGCTAGAAGACCAATTTTTGTCCTCAACTACGCGACCTCTTGAGCTACAGATTCGTCCAAAGACCGTTGTGCTATTGAGGTACCAATAGCATATGTGCCAGCCGGCGTATCTGCTTCTCGAGTATGCCATCCTCAATTGGTCTTAGTGATACGATCTAATATTTCTGAAGCTTGTTCCCACCTCATTCTCATAAATGCTCCACCAGTGATAGTATCTGCTACAGCCTTAGTATTCATGTTTAACGCCCTGTAGGAGATTTCAAGTATGTTTCTACCACTCATCCTATGATTTGACACACTCTGCAGCTTTTTCTAGAACCTTATCCATGTCTCATAAAGTGCTTTGGAATGTAGTTGTCTGAAGTTGTAGATCTCACTCTTCAACTATAGCATCTTGGAAGGTGGGAAAAACCTCTCCAAAAATTGATTTCTCAATTCTTACCAAGTAGTGATGTATCCTCGTGGTAATTATGCCAACCACAAAGTCGCTTCTCCTGTTAGAGAGAATGGAAATAATCTCAATCGAATAGCCTCTTGGTCAACTCCAGGCAAATTATATGATGTGCAGACCCCCACAAAATTCATCACTTGCATGTTTGGATCATCAGTAGGAAGACTAGCAAACACACCCTTTAAGTTTAGTAGGTGAATCATGGCACTGGTAATGTCAAACTTAGTGCCCAGAGGTAACTCAGGTGGAATGATGGCACCGGTCTCTATTGGTTCAAAGTAAGCCATATCCTCTTCTTCAGGATCATCATAAACAGGCACATATGGTCTCGGTTGTGCTCTCAGTCATCTTTGTTGCTCTTCAGCCTCAGCAATTGTTGTGCTGATTCTTGCATCACTCGATTATCTCTTTCTGCTCGCCTAAGAGTAGCTTTCCTAGCCTACTCTTCTCGTGTCAATCAAACGGTAGTTTGATCCGCTGTTTCATTACCAACTGGCTGAATTGGTTGGTTATGAATGTCTCTCATGGCAGCGGGATCCTGAACTCCATCGATATTCACCATTCTTCGATTAGCTCTCAGAGTCCTTTCAATTTCAAGATCAAGTGGAATCAGGGGATTTCCTTGACTCCTAGTATTGGGCATACACCAGCGTGTACCCTCAAAAGTACGTAAAAATAAAACCAATCAACCCCAACCAGTACTAATCAACTCCATAACCATACTTCCCCGACAACGGCGCCAAAACTTGATGTCGCCCAAAATATGTCTCCAAAGAAGTATAAAGCGGTCATTGTCAAATAAAGAACCCAACTAGGTTGGGGTCGATCCCACATGGAATAGGTCAAAGTTGTTTAGAATACTAGACGGAATAATTGGAAAGTAAGTAAAACTGTGGGGGTGGGGGGGGGTTGTAAGTAAATAGTGACAGTAACTATTGCTTGTTGTATCGAGTTTGTAGATTATAAGAGAAATACACTAGGACTGTGATCCCCAATGATTCATTAACTCCATCGGTTACTTGTGCTAAAAAAATCGTCCCGCTATGTAGCATGCAAAATCTGACAAGATATGTTCATCTAAATGTCTCTCATCCTTGGTTAGATGAATTTCACTATTCTCCTCTCAGTCTCTGAGTGTCGACCTGCTAACCCTTTTCCTGGATCTCAGATAACTATTCCCACTAAGGCTCAAGGTATTAGATGAAGGTTGATAGCTTCAAATCTCTTTTGTTATCTCCTTTTCCCAATCTCTACCTCTCTCTCGAGCAAGTCCAGAATACAGGCAAGTTTCTAACGTTTGCAACCGTTAGAAGATCAATCATAACGAAGGAGAAAACAATACATGTATTCAAAGCGGTTCAGAGTTGCTTTGCACTTAACCTGCTTCGTTAATTCCTCATGGTTCACACAACCCTAGTTGATGAGTTTAGCTACTCATAATTGTAAGAACACAAGAAGAATTCAAAGATGAAAACATAATTGCACACTCACAATAATGAAGAAGAACTAAAATCTCAATTATAAATAAAACTCGAATTAGGGTTTTTGATTACAAAACCAAGAATATGTTTATGAACTTAGAAAAAGTAAAAATTATCTCTCAAAACAATGTGTTGACTAACTCCCGCACATAGGGCTATACAGGGGTATTTATAGATACAAAGGTAATCCTATCCTAATCAGAATAGGAGAACAGAGTCGACCACTTCTACGGTATCGTGACATGGTGTCATGGAACCACGTCACGCTACGTAGGTGAGTGTCATGGAACTCAGGCTCAATTAGACATCTTCAGAAGTTGACTCACGCAACCTTTTCATGTCATGTAGGTGGACTCTCGCCACGTCAGTCCTGTCGTGAAAATCAGACAACATTTACTAATCTCTGAAGTAGGCTCACGATAGCCACTCACGTCACCTGAGTGGACTTCACGGCACGTGAGTTATGTCGTGACTCCTTCTCTGGTGTAGATTCTTGTTCTTTCATCTTCAGACACTTCTTTCTCGAGCTTGATTCTTCCTTTTGATAATTTGTTTCCTTCAAAACCTATTTTCCTGCAAGGTAGGACAGAAACCACATCATACCAACCAAATACACCCAAGTTATTGCATATTTTCCTTATTTTAAGCATCAAAACTGCCATGTAACCATAGCGCATCAGAGTCTCAAAGCTTAATTTCCCGAACTTGATCGAGACTTCTAGGAGTCAACCACATCAAGTATACAAGTGCCTGGACTTGCCCTGGGCTTCCCAATTGGAATTCATTTTAAGTCTATCAAGTGCCTGAACTTGGTCGGGGCTTGAATAATAGATGCACAGACTTGACTGAGGTTTTCATCAGTCCATTTTCCTTTTTTAGAAACCCAACTGACCAAGTAGAACTCATTTAGTTCCTTTCTAGACTCAGCGATTGTGTTTTAAGTCAAATCGATACTGTAACACCCCGTACATTTCCAAACTCATGCAACGACCTTAGTATCGATGGAAGCATTTAAATTAAAGGTAGTAAGTGAATCATATATTAAATTTGTTGGTCTGACTTTAGAGGCATGTTTATGGGCTCAAGTGAAACCCAATATTAAGTCATTAAGACATGGCCCAAAGGGGAAAAGATCCATTCCAATTTGACCAAGTAAACACCATATCTTTGACCAATAATATGGCTAAACTTGGACACAAAGGGGTGGTGTAAAAGGAGTATTTAAGGCTGAAAAATCAGCTCATTTCTACACAATTCACTTGCAAAAAAATCAGATTTTCCAAGAGATATTCTCTTCTCTCTCAAACCCTAACCAATAGCCCCTTTGGACAAATCCGCCAAATTGCAAGCCTTGGTAAGTGTTTAATATTATGGTTTAATATATTATATGTATAATAGGTTGTGGAAATAATGTTGGTTATGTTTTAAAATCATAGGGAAGTCCATTTTGTAAGTGGCAATCCACCGGTGCTTTCGGCTAAAGGATTTGCCTTTTTGTGGTTTAAACTAGATAAGGGACTTGAGGTCTTAAAGGAATTGAATTATATGGATGAAATTTCAGTATATTAATGTGTGGTTATGTCTCTAATTCGTTCCCCTTGTGTATTTTTTGATGGAAATGTTTATACGTGTTTGTATATGGAACGTTTGGCGCAGTGAAAAGAGAATACTTTCTTTTTATGTTAAAGTGAAATCTAAAACTGTGTGGACTATTTTTGGTATATTGTTGTGGAAGGTATTTATGTGAATTGATGTAATAATTATGTGGAGTTGTATTCAGGCGGAAATGTAATGTAGAAACTCGGTGTAAAATCCTATCGGTTTATGATGTCTATGTTGATGTGTGGACTGTTTTGGTGGTGTGTGAACTGTTTTGGTGGTGTTGTTTTGATAGAGTAGTAACTTATAGTGTAATGTGGTGGAATAATTTTATTTGGTAGTATAATGAATGGGGGAGGGATGCACCATGTGTTTGTGAGGTTGGACGATTTTTACTTTCCGTTAAGCACCTGCTTACCGTCTTGTGAACTTGTAATGTAGCTAGCCGTTAATGTTCGCTCCATTATGTACTTTTGTTGTAGAGTAACACATAAGGAAGGAGCTGAATCATTGTAGTTACATTTTGGGAAGATATAGTATGTAAGGTTATTCTTTTCTGCATTCTTCTGCAGCATCTAGTGCTCATTTTGTCATTGCACTTGTTCCCATCCAGAAGGGTTGTACAGTATCGTCTTTCTCCAAACTGTTTAAAGTATCTCATTTTAGAGTTGTTATAACTTGTTATTCACTTGTCTCTTAATCATTGAACATCATTCTAAAGTTCCAATAATGTTTTTACTAACAATGTATCACTCTTATAGCTAAAGAACTAAGTAATTCATAATGGGTTGTATTCATGGGTGGTATCTCATGGGGTGACAGGAACACCTGCATGGGTTGATCCAAATATTTTGGGTGGTATCTCATGGGGTAAAAATAACACCTGCATGGGTCGATCCCAATATTACGGGTGGTATCCCAGGGGTAAAGCCTAGCATGGGTCAATCTTGATTATTATGTTATTTCCCACTAATCAGTTGGGCCTAAGTATATGATATGAATGAAGGTATATGCCTGATATTACCGGAATTATATTGATGAATGAATGAATGATAAAGGAAAGTAATGAATGTAATTGTATATGATCCCCCATATGTATAGTACGGTGGTTTTATCTATATTGTCTCTTCACTTGTACTTGATTTCATTGACATTCTTATATATCATGCAGATACTTATGGCCTTACATACTCAGTACATTCTTTGTACTGACGTCCCTTGGGGGACTTACCTTACTTGCTTCAGGCACAAGTGCTACTAGGCCACCACAGTAAGATTTGGATTTTCTGCGGATTGTCGGTGAGCTCTAGGTTGCTTCGGGGCTTTCTGAGTGATATGTACATGATGGTTTTAGTACTTTATAATAGTTGTATAAATAGGGGACTTGTCCCGACTATAGGTTTGGTTATGTATCTATTAGAGGCTTTGTAGACGTTGTACAGTTAAAGGAAGGAATGTCTTATCTTTTTAACGATATGGCCCCAACAGCCAAGTTTCTTGGCCATATGAATGTCTATTATTGGCCTCCCTTCTTGATATGTCATGTTCATGTGTGACTGAATACTATTTCATTGACTACAAGTATATGAACATATAGGTTGGTTCTCTCGGGCCTTAACGACTTCGGGTGCCAGTCTGCCCCGTTGGAATTCGGGGTGTGTCAAAAGTGGTATCTGAGCGGGTCGTCCTATGGGTGTCTACAAAGCCGTGTCTGAGTAGAGTCTTGCTTATGGATGTGTTGTGCACCATATTTATAAGTAGGAGGCTACGGGACATTTAGGAGTTCTTTCTTTTCTTTATTTCTAGAACGTGCAATAGAGCTAATGTTGTAAGTGGAATCGTATCTAACCATTGGAATTGGTTTTATTGTGTTATAGAAAATGCCGATTGCAAGGAAAGGTAGAGGTAAAAGTAAAAAGATAGACAGGATTGCTGGAGAGGGAACTAGTAGACCACCACCGGAACAAGCTAATCAAGGTAGTGTTAAACAGGAGTTTGCATCGCGGGCTTCTTTTTTTTTACCCACAGAGCCGCCTATGAATGCCACTGATCAATATTTAAGAAATGTAGTGCATATGTTGACTCAGATAGTTGCTGCAAAAATGCAAGGATGAGCTGGTCCAATGACAAATAAGGATGATGCGGCTGGAGTAGCGAGCCGCAGAACACAGGATTTTCTGAAACTAGACCCTCCCATATTCACTGGGTCAGACCCACAGGCAGATCTACAGGACTTTGTGGACCAAATACAAAGGGACCTAGATGTTATTCACATGACTGGTGTAGAAACAGTTGAACTTGCGGCCTATAGATTGAAAGGTGAAGCTATATTGTGGTATGAGGACCTTAAACGGTCGAGGGGTATTGATGCACTTCCAGCTGGTTGGGAAGAATTTAAAATTGCCTTTCTTGATCACTATATCCCATATGATATCCAGGAGGCACGTGCAGACCAGTTTTTAAACCTTTGACAAGGGAATATGAGTGTTCGAGAATACAGTCTTCAGTTTAATTCTTTGGCTCGATATGCTTCGGATGTAGTGGCTACAATGACAGACAGAGTCCATTGATATGTGGATAGATGGAGCCATATTTGGTAAGGGACTACACTATTGCTGCTTTGAACAAAGATATGGACATAGCCAGAATTTAGGCTTTAACACAGAAGATAGAAGATTAAAGGAAAAGAAGGAGGGTACATGACTTTGAAATAGGGCCATCAAAGAGGGCTAGACCTATGGGGCAGTCTATGGTGTCCCAAGGGGAATATAGGCCTCAGATGTTTCCTAGACCGCCTAGACCATCATTCTCTTATTCCACAGCAGGCACTCAACCTCAATTCTGAGGGTTTAGGGGCAGTCATGTTGGGCAAAGCAGTGAGATTCAAGGTTCGCAGACAGCAGGGCCTTCCTGTCTGCCGTGTAAGCACTACGGAAGGTTTTATTTAGGTCAATATCGGTTGGGGTCAACTGTTTGCTATTGGTGTGGTATGAAAGGGCACCTAATAAGAGAATGCCCACGGAGAGGCATGGGTGGTATAACACGACCTACGGGATCAGCCATTGCATCATCATCATCAGTTCCTTCCCTAGGCAGAGGTGTACAACCTGCTGGTCGTAGTAGAGGTACTTGAGGAGCAGCTAGTTCTAGTGGAGCCCAGAACCGCACTTATGCTCTGGTGGACCGGCAGAATTCAGAGGCATCTCCTGATGTAGTCACATGTATATTGTCCATATTTTCACATCATGTATATGCATTGATTGATTCGGACTCTACTTTATCCCATTTTACTCCGTTGATTGCTGCAAAATTTGAAAGAACATCAAAATTCTTAGTTCAGTCAATTGAAGTATCTACACCAGTGGGTTAATCTATTGTTGCAAAAAGAGTATATCATAATTGTGTGGTAACTGTGTGTGGTCATGATACACTAGCTGATCTTAGTAATCTTGACATGGTGGATTTTGATGTTATAGTGGGGATGGATTGGTTGGCTTCTTGTTATGCCATGGTGGAATGCCGAGCTAAGGAGGTACATTTTCATTTTCCACTAAAGAATTTTCTTGAGTGGAAGGGTAATGTGGGGGCGCCGAGAGGAAAATTTATTTCCTATCTTAAGGCTAGGAAGATGATAGCTAAGGGGTATATATGTTATTTGGTCTGAGTGCAAGATATCGATGTGGAACCATCAACTCCTCAAACGATTTTGGTGGTCAATGAATTTCTTGATGTATTTCCCAATGATATTCCAGGCCTACCCCTAGAACGGGAGGTAGATTTTGGTATTGATGTGATGCCAGGCACTCAGCCTATCTCTATTCCTCCGTATAGAATGGCCCCAACAGAATTGCAAGAATTGAAGAAGCAACTAAAAGACTTGCTAGACAAGGGGTTTATATGGCCTAGTATGTGCTCATGGGGTGCACCAGTGTTATTTGTACAGAAGAAAGATGACACATTGAGAATGTGTATTGATTATCGATAATTGAATAAGGTAACGATCAAGAACAAATATCCCCTCCCCAGAATTGATGATTTGTTTGATCATTTATAGGGTGCCAAATGTTTTTCAAAGATTGACTTGAGATCGGGTTACCATCAAGTTAGGGTGAGAGAAAATGATGTACCCAAGACAGCTTTCTGAACACGGTAGGGCCACTATGAATTTTTAGTATGTCATTTGGACTAACAAATGCACCAGTTGTTTTTATGGATTTGATGAATAGGGTGTTCAAACCATTCTTAGATGTATTTGTGACTATGTTCATAGATGATATCCTGGTTTATTCGAGATCACAAGAGGACCGTGCTAATCAATTACGGCAGGTGTTACAGATTCTCCGGGATCGTAAGTTGTATGCAAAGTTCTCCAAGTGTGAATTTTGGTTAAAATCTGTAGCATTGTTTGGTCACATTATGTCAAATGAACGAATTCGGGTTGACACTCAAAAGATTGAAGCAGTAAAAAATTAGCCAGGACCTACGACGCCTATAGAGATTCATAGTTTTCTTAGATTGGCAAGTTATTACAGAAAATTTGTGGAAGGGTTTTCTTCTATTGATACACCATTAACGAAGCTAACACACAAGGCAATTACGTTTCAGTGGAATGATGCATGTGAGAAAAGATTCCAAGAGCTGAAAGATAAATTAAACTCCACACCAGTTTTAGTACTTCCCGAAGGCACAGAAGGTTATGCAGTGTATTGTGATGCTTTCAGTGTTTCCCTCGGATGTGTATTAATGCAACATGGTTAGGTGATAACGTATGCCTCATGACAGTTATGACCACATGAGAGAAACTATCCAACACATGATCTTGAGTTAGCAGCTGTGGTATTTACTTTAAAGATATGGCACCATTATTTGTATGGGGTTCATGTTGATATCTATATTGATCACAAAAGTTTGCAATATATCTTTAAGCAGAAAGATCTAAATCTGAGGAAGCAGAGGTGGCTGGAACTCTTAAAAGACTATGATATCTATATCTTATACCATCCAGGCAAAGCAAATTTGGTAGCTGATGCA
Organism: Capsicum rhomboideum; assembly: GCA_031232105.1. Classification (NCBI taxonomy): domain Eukaryota; kingdom Viridiplantae; phylum Streptophyta; class Magnoliopsida; order Solanales; family Solanaceae; genus Capsicum; species Capsicum rhomboideum. The sequence goes on along the minus strand of CP124716.1, from coordinate 95,464,453 downwards.
CTGAGTCTCAAAGCAATAGGATGCACTAATGATCAATTGATTGAAAAACAAGATATAGTCAAGGATCTACATCAACTAGCTAGCTTGGGAGTTCATCTGCTTGAATCTCCAGATGAAGGGGTTATTGTGTAGAATGCAGCAAAATCTTCCTTAATAGCTGAAGTAAAGGAGAAACAGTATGCGGATCCTATTTTATTGCAACTGAGAGATAATGTGTAGCAAGGGTTAACAAAGGCATTCGATATTACACAAGAGGGAGTACTTCAATGCCAAGGTAGATTATGTGTACCGAATGTAGATGAGCTAAGGAAGTGGATAATGACAGAGGCACATCATTCACGATATTCTATTCATTCAGGAGCTACAAAAATGTATCATGATTTGAAAGACATGTATTGGTGGGGAAATATGAAGAAGAACCTTGCAGAATTTGTAGCTCAATGCCCAAATTGTCAACAAGTCAAAGTAGAGCATCAGAAACTGGGAGGTTATATGCAGTGTATCACTCTTCCAGTATGGAAATGGGACATGATCAATATGGATTTCATCACAGGTTTGTCTCGTACACTGAGGAAATTTGATTCTATATGGGTGATAGTTGACAGGATTACCAAATCAGCGCATTTCCTACCAGTCAGGACCACCTATACAGTTGAAGATTATGCAAGGCTGTATGTTAAAGAGATAGTGCAATTACATATGATTCCAATCTCCATTATATCAGACAGAGGAGCTCAATTTACCACACATTTTTGGAGATCTTTTTAGAAGAGCTTGGGTACTCAAGTGAATTTGAGTACGGCTTTTCATCCTCAGGCAGATGGACAAGCAGAACGTACTATTTAAACACTTGAAGATATGCTACGAGCATGCACATTGGACTTTAAAGGAATTTGGTATGACCACCTACCTCTTATTGAATTTGCCTACAACAATAGCTATCATTCAAGTATCAGAAAGGCACCTTATGAAGTTTTATATGAAAGAAAGTGTAGATCACCAATTGGATGGTTTGAAGCTGGTGAAACTTCTTTACTTGGGCCAGATCTTGTTCATCAAGCTATGGAGAAAGTTAAAGTGATTCAACAGCGGCTACAAATGGCCCAAAGTCAACACAAGTCATATGTTGATGTTAGAAGAAGAGGGCTTGAATATGCCATAGGTGATTGGGTATTCTTGAAGGTGTCACCGATGAAAAGGTGTAATGAGATTTGGAAAGAAAGGAAAGTTGAGTCCACGTTAAATAGGTCCATATGAAATTGTCAGAAGATTTGGACAAGTTGCCTATGAATTGAAATTACCCTAAGAACTCTCCTCAGTTCATCCAGTGTTTCATGTTTCGATGCTTCAAAAATGCATAGGAGTTCCATCTTGTATTGCTCCCGTTGACGATGTTCAAGTTACGGAGGATCTCACTTCTGAAGAGATACCTATTGCTATTTTGGATAGACAAGTGAAGAGTTTAAGAAATAATGATGTAGCGTATGTAAAAGTACTTTGGATGAATCAACAAGTAGAATAAATCACATGGGAAGCCGAAGAAATGATGAAATCTAAGCACCCGTATTTATTTCAAACCGAAAAGAAGGCTCAAGACGCTGAATTGGAGCTATAACAAGTAAGTATATATGAACATTATAAGTATGTGATAATATGAAGCATGTCTTTAGACTTACATTTGTTTGGATCGATCATTGTTCTTAACATTCGAGGACGAATGTTTCTAAGGGGGGAAAGATGTAACACCCCGTACATTTCCAAACTCATGCAACGACCTTAGCATCGATGGAAGCATTTAAATTAAAGGTAGTAAGTGAATCATGTATTAATTTTGTTGGGATGACTTTAGAGGCATGTTTATGGGCTCAAGTGAGGCCCAAAATTAAGTCATGGCCCAAAGGGGACAAGATCCATTGAAATTTGACCAAGTAAACACCATATTTTTTACCAATAATATGGATAAACTTGGACATAAAGGGGTGGTGGAAAAGGAGTATTTAAGTCTGAAAAATTAGCTCATTTCTACACAATTCACTTGCTAAAAAATCAGATTTTCCAACAGATATTTTGTTCTCTCTCAAACCCTAACAAAAAGCCCCTTCGGAAAAATCCTCCACTTTGCAAGCCTTGGTAAGTTTTTAATATTATGGTTTAATATATTATATGTATAATAGGTTGTGTAAAACATGTTTATTATGTTTAAAAAGCATAGGGCAGTCCACTTTGTAAGTGGCAGTCCACCGGTGCTTTCGGCTAAAGGATTTGCCTTTTTGTGGTTTAAACTTGAAAAGGGACTTGAGGTCTTGAAGGAATTGAATTATATGGATGAAATTTCAGTATATTAATGTGTGGTTATGTCTATAATTCGTTCCCCTTGTGTATGTCTTGATGGAAATGTTTATACGTGTTTGTATATGGAACGTTTGGCGTAGTGAAAAGAGAATACTTTCTTTTTATGTTAAAGTGAAATCTAAAACTGTGTAGACTGTTTTTGGTATATTTTTGTGGAAGGTATCTATGTTAATTTATGGAATAATTACGTGGAGTTGTATTGAGGAGGAAATGTAAAGTACAAACTTGGTGTAAAATCCTATCGGTTTGTGATGTCTACGTTGATGTATGGACTGTTTTGGTGGTGTGTGGACTGTTTTGGTGGTGTTGTTTTGATAAAGAAGTAACTTATAGTGTAATGTGGTGTAATAATGTTATTTCGTAGTATAATGAAGGGGGGAGTGATGCACCATGTGTTTTGGAGGTTGGACGGTTTTTACTTTCTGTTAAGCACCTACTTACCGTCTTGTGAACTTGTAATGTAGCTAGCCGTTAATGTTCGCTCCATTATGTACTTGTATTGTACAGTAACACATAAGGAAGGAGCTGAATCATTGTAGTTACGTGTTGGGAAGATAAGGTATGTAAGGTTATTCTTTTCTGCATTCTTCTGCAGCATCTAGTGCTCACTTTGTCATTGCACTTGTTCCCATCCCGAAGGGTTGTACAGTATCTTCTTTCTCCAAACTGTTTAAAGTATCTCATTTTAGAGTTGTTAGCACTTGTTATTCACTTGTCTCTTAATCATTGAACATCATTCTAAAGTTCCAATAATGTTGCTACTAAAAATGTATCACTCTTATAGCTAAAGAACTAAGTAATGCATAATGAGTTGTATTCATGGGTGGTATCTCATGGGGTGACAGTACCACCTACATGGGTCGATCCCAATATTTCGGGTGGTATCTAATGGGGTGAAAAGAACACCTGCATGGGTCGATCACAATATTACGGGTGGTATCCCAGGGGCAAAGCCTAGCATGGGTCGATCCCGATTATTATGTTATTTCCCACTGATCAGTTAGGCCCGGTATATGATATAAATGAAGTTATATGCCTGATATTACAGGAATGATATTGATGAATGAATGAACATTAAAGGAAAGTAATGAATGTAATTGTATACAATCCCACACATGCAACCATTTATACAAAAATGAATTTTATTAAACGATAATCCCAACTTGGAAACCAATTTTTTTGCCTAATAAAACATATGAGGTATGTTCAACTACAGGTTAACTAGTTCACCCAAAACACCAACCATAGAGTCCATAGAAGCTTGAGCAATATTCTAATTGGATTTGATACTTATGAGTCTAACTACAACATACAAAGTAGAATGCGGACTACTTTCATAGAGTGGGAGACTAGCCTCTTCTAATTGTTGATTGATGCATCTTGCTTCTTCTAAATTCTATTTAGGTTCCATTCCATTCCGAATCCCAAAGGCATTATTGACTACTTGATGAATCCTATCATCATGTTGTACCCTATCGTGTTGAACCCTATGTTGAACTCTAGCATGTTAAATCCTAGCATGTTGACTATGTACAAGCATATTATATTCATCCTCGGGAAACAAATTATAAAATATACCATTCAAACCATCACTCTCTTAATGATCAACCAACACAAAATATCTTGTATTAAATCCATTATGATAGAGATAATTTGTAACTGTATTTGGTTGAAAAAACTTCATGCACCCACATGAACTACAAGGACACTTAACCACTACATTTTAAAAACTTGTCTAGTGACATTGCATGATAGATAAAACCTCTAACATCATCAAAATATTAGGGTTTTATACCCCCTCTAGTTTCATAATCCATATCATACATCAACAAACGATGACCCATCTACAAAAATATAAATTAGCAAGCAGAATTGCCTAAAACGGCTCTTCAAAAATCAAAAAAGTAAAATGACTCTTATTGTGTGACTTTTACTATTTGCACAGTGACTTGACCTTTACTATTTAGTACTGTACATATGACGACTTTTCTTAAAACTTTAAAAAGAAAAAGTAACCTACTAAGGTCACATCTTATTTTTCTTACATATGAAACAAAACAAATAAAACAAACAACTTTACTTTTCTAAAAGTAAAGTAACATATATCTTATCATATATCTTTTGTCGGTAGGATTGAAATCTTCCTTTCTTTACTCCATTATTGATCCGTGTCGGCTATCTTTGTTGTGCTGTTATCCTCTATTCTAAAATAACTTCTGGAATATGGATAGTAGCTCCTCCATCGCATTTTGAACATTTGTGATCTGGGTATTTTTGTCCAATCAATTGGCAATATCTTGTTAATAATTCTTCTGAAATAAATGCCTTTTTTAGTGCTCTTGTTGTGGGTAAATCTTCTGGACGTAATAATGAAAGAATCCATTGTCTAACTTCTTCCATATCTGCTGGTCTATATTCTCTGGAATTGGAGTATATCATGACTTGATCTCTTGCACAATAACTCCATATTGCTTTTCCATTTGTATAATTATTGACTAATTTTTGAATAATAGTTGTTAGTCCAATAAGTCTCTTGTTTGCATAAAAACTTGGAATATCTGATTCTGGTATTTCTGGCTGTTCGCCTATTTCTTCGGGTATTATTTCATGAGTTAATCCGATCTTAACAACTTGTATATTGGGTTTTATTTCCGTATAAAGTATCTCTGCTGGAGCTGTATAGAACCTTACATAAAATAAAGTTCCTTTTGTAATTTGTTTGTATCTGGAAAATGCATTGTATATTGTGGGTAGTTTTTGTAATTCGTTTCCCGTAGATGTATATACTGTACTGAGTAGTCCGAAATCATAACATGTTTTTACTAAGTTTGCATTAGTCTTTGGTTGGGAAATAAGTTTATTGTATCCTTGTAGCTTTTGGGTTATGTAGTCTGTGTTTGGCTCTGTGGTTGTGGTATATCTTGGTTTGAGGTTCAAATACGTTTGGATTTGGTGTAGATTTCGTATATATGTACTGGAGATATGGTTGTATATTTTCTTTTCGTGGTTTAGGCTATTTGCATATGTTGATGTTTGTGGTGATGGTATATTGGTTGTAGGTATCTTTTGGACAAATGGCTTGTCAAATAGGATATTTAAGTTATTAATTGGCCTTTTGCTAGCTGTCCTGCTTGTACCTGCACTTGAAATAGTTGGATTGTTATGGGTTTTTAGGAGTTTCCCATCGTCTCCTTTTAGCTCTGGAATTTTACCGTCTTCCGATCGACGTAGCTCAACATATTTAGAGTCATGCGGCTGACTTGTACTAGCTGTAGGTTTCAGAGTAACTTCATTAACCTTTAGCTTTTGTACTTCTAGGTCAATACTGTCCACTTTATGACAAAGTGTAGTAATGGCCTTCAACATATCTTCCATAATATTATTTGGTTCTGTTTGAGTAGCTTTGTCTTGATAGGTAATCTGCAACAGTATTTTTGTCAGTTCTAATTATTTCAATAGTAAATGTAAAATTTTGTATATTCAGTACGAGTCGTCGTATCTCTTTTGTTGTCACAGAGTCCTGTATTTTTCTTGTTAGCCACCATTTTACTTGTGTATTATCTATTCTCACAATAAATTTGTTATACACAATATATGGTTCAAAAGATAATAAACATTTATATAATGCATATAATTCTTTACGATTTATCTCCCATTTTATTTGTGGTTCCGTATAAGATCCTGAATAGTATCTACAATGATGTTCTATCGTTTCATTATGGTATTTATATTTTAATACTCCTCCGTTGCTATGTTCACTTGAATCTGTTTCTACTATGTATGTGAATTGTTTCTTTTCGTCTGGAAAGTATAATTTTGGTAATTGCCTGCATATTGTTTTAATATGTTGGATATGTGTCTTATCTTATTCATCAAAATGGTATTCTATATCCTTTTTTAATTTTTTCTGTAATGGTTTTAAATGTTCTGCTAGTTTAGGTATATATTCACGTACTTGGTTAACTAATCCTAAAAAGGATTGTAACTTCTTCTTAGTGTCTAAGAGTTCTTCTGAATTAAGGATTTTATGTACTATATGTGTTTGCATTTTTATTCCATCTTTATCTATTTGTATTCCTAGGAATTCGATTTGATGTTTCATTAATTCTGCTTTTTTTTTTACTTAGGCTTATTCCTGCTGTTTCTACAATAGTTGCAAATTTTTCTAATAACTGTATATGATCTTCTTTTGTTAGTTGTATTGATTTCTAGGTTATTTATTTGGTTTAGTATTTCCGTGTAAGTTTCACTAGGGTCATTATTTGTTTCAATTTCTTCACTTATATTTTCTTCACTTATATTATCTATACTGATATTAGTAAATTCTTCATTTAAAAAAGTATTAGTATTTTCTTCAATTTGTATTTTTTCCTTAAATTGGTCTATCTCTGCTGCCAATTGTCTTTCTAGTTGTTTTTCTTTATTGATTTTTCTTTCTTCTTTTTCTTTTAATTTATTCGCATATATTTGTTTTAATAGTGCTAATTCTTTTTCTAATTCTTGAATACGTGAAGTCGTAGGTTGTTCGTCTGTTGTATTTTCTTCATGTATTATATTTTGTTTTTGTGGTTCCTCTTTTATAGAGTTTATTTTTATTTGTTCTATTTCTTTCTTTGCTTGTTCACGGATTTTTTCAATTTCTAATTTTTGATCTATTTCTGTATTTTCTTTTGCTAATCTTACCATAGTAGTTAAACTATCTTCTAATTTTGCTGAATTCGGGTCTGGCATTAAATGTAAATTATTTCCTAATTTTTTATATCTTCGTCCTAAATTTGAATGTACTATTGTTATTAATATTACTTCTGATCCCATAAATGTTTTTTCTTCTACAGGGTATTCTTCTTTATTCATTTCAAGTCGTGTTAATATTTATGATCTAAATGAAACAATTGTAACTCTAAGTCAAATATTGTATTTCTTTGAGTTAATATTGATTTGTAGTGTACTCCTGCAAATATATTATATTGTAATCTATCTCTTCTAAAGTTTAATTCTTGTTTTAAATCCATAATTTGTTTGAGTAATTCTATTTGATTTCTTGTTAATAGTTTATAGTTCCTTACTTCTCCATCATTTTTCTCCAATGTGGTTTTATCTTTATTTATAGCTCTGATACCAATGTGGGGGGTGCGTGGGTTTGTTCTTGAGAATTAAATGTTTCTCTATAATATTGTTCTTTTAGCGGAATTAATCTCATAATTTCTGTTGCATTATTTGCTATATATTCTAAGTATTGTATATTTTGGGTTGTTTGATATGTTTCTATATTAGTTTTTAATAATTTTTCTAATAATATTATATTTTCCATGGTTTGTAACCAATAATGAAGGCTTTCATAATTAATTATGCTTGTATTTAGATTCATTTTTATCTAAATGTTGCTTCATAGTATCTATTGCGTAGTGGAATTAATAATAACATATGTGTTACATTTTCTAGTATTTTTTGTAAGTCTGTTATTTCTTGTGTTCTTATGTAATTATCTAAATTAAATTGTAATAGAGTTTCTGTTACTCTTAGCTCGTCTACTATTTGTCTTCAATTTTCAAATTGTTCTTGATTCATTTTTAATTTTCTAGGTTTTCTAAATGACATGCCATAAAGGCTGATATAAAATATAATTGCCTTACAAGGTATAATCGTCTTAGCTCTTTTATAATCTGTTCTATGTAGTCTAAATATTTGAGTTCATAATTCATAAAATAAGTGTCTACGTGTATCTTAAGTATTTGCTCATTTAATTTTGTTTCTTCTACTATTTCTAGCCAATAATGGAAGCTGTCGTAATTTATCATTTTAATTAAAGTATAGATAATCATCATAATCACTAAAGTCTATATCACCGTCTAAATAAATATCATCAGATATAATAAATTCCATCCAATTATCTTGCATTACATAAATAGCTTCATAGGTCTTTAATAAATCATAAATCGTTTTGGTAGTGTCTGTATCTAATTTTCGAAGTATGTATAAAAGTAGTATCTTGTATTCTTCATTATCATCTAGTAGATAAGTCTGTGTGTTTAACTGGTTATTTTCCATATTTTTGAAAATCATGTATTGACTAAATCATATTCCCTTTAACCTCTACTTGTACTATTAAATATTTATCATTTAATAGTGCAGTATTATGAACAGTTTTTTTTGTCACAACTATGAGTTTTAGCCTTAATCAGTTACCCTAACAATGCCTCAACTGGTGTCTACTCCCCTTTAACGGCATTCCTCGCCTAATCGGTTTCGACTATAGGACGGCTTAGTCTGGGCTTACCTACTCTTGGCTTACTAATCATAGCAAACTTACTTAAACAGTTCACTATATAGTTACACTATTACATGATAAACATTAATAATATTCTAGAGATTATCAGGAATATAACAAATTAGTTATGCATATCTATGAATATGCATACCTGGGTTTGTATCTCATCGGATTGCTCCATATCTGAAAAATAAATATTTTATATATTGTTTGGAGAGGAGAGGATTTTTAGAGAGAGGTTGTTGCTCATTTGCTTGTTTGCGGATTTTTTCAATTTCTAATTTCTTGTCTATCGCTGTATTTTCTTTTGTTATTCTTACCATATCAGTTAAGCTATCTTCTAATTTTGTTGAATTCGGGTCTGACATTAAATGTAAATTATTTCCTAATTTTTTATATCTCCGTCCTAAATTCGAATGTACTATCGTTATTAGTATTCCTTTTGATCCCATAAATTTTTTTTCTTCTACAGGGTATTCTTCTTTATTCATTTCAAGTCGTGTTGATATTTATGATCTAAATAATACAATTGTAGTTCTAAGTCAAATATTGTATTTCTTTGAGTTAATATTGATTTGTAGTGTACTCCTGCAAATATGTTATATTGTAATCTATCTCTTCTAAAATTTAATTCTTGTTTTAAATCTATGATTTGTTTAAGCAATTCTATTTGATTCTTTGTAAGTGGTTGATAATTAGTTTTACTAGAACTTGTTTCTGTATTATTTCTTATAGTTATCCTACAAATGTTATGTCTACTCATATCTTTATTCATACTCATATCTTTATTCATAGTCATATCTTTATTCATACTCATATCTTTATTCATAGTCATATCTGTATTCATAGCTCTGATACCAATGTGGGGGGGTGCGTGGGTTTGTTCTTGGTTTTGTTGTTGTGAATTAAATATTTCTCTATAATATTGTTCTTTTAGCGAAATTAATCTCATAATTTCTGTTGCATTATTTGCTATATATTCTAAGTATTGTATATCTTGGGTTCTATATTAATTTTTAATAATTTTTTTAATAATATTATATTTTCCATGGTTTGTAACCAATAATGAAGGGTTTCATAATTAATTATGCTTGTATTTAGATTCATTTTTATCTAAATGCTGCTTCATAGTATCTATTGCGTAATGGAATTAATACTAACATATGTGTTATATTTTCTAACATTTTTTGTAAGTCTGTTATTTCTTGTGTTCTTATGTAATTATCTAAGTTAAATTGTAATAGAGTTTCTGTTTCTCTTAGTTTATCTACTACTTGTCTCCAATTTTCGAATTGTGTAAAGTATGTGTCCATAAAATGTTGGTATCTTCCTGGGGCATTTTTATATCCAAATGGTAAAACATTACATTCATAAAAGACCATGACCAAGTGAGATTCAAACAATTTCAATACTACAATGTAATTTATAATCCATAGTGAAATATAACAAACTAGAGAAAAATCAACTTACCTTTATTTGGCCGGAGTTGAAGAGAAGGAGAAGGAGAAGTTGGAGTTTTAATTCAACACTAATTAACTAGTCAAATATATGAAATTAATGGTTAACATATTTTTTCAAGTATAAATTAATTACAATTAATAACTATGCTAAAAAATAAATAAAATTTGTTCAACAAAATGCATATCCTAATTGGTATTGCCTCTTCAGCTAAAGAACAGAAGCTTCGATTTTAAGGAAAAAGAAAGTCTCTGTACAAACAAGTAGAGAAAGACAGAGAAAAATTGATCAAAAATGGAGATATCCCTTCTTTAAGTTATCATAAATTACTTCAAATGTGTTATTAATTTTTTTATATCACAATCAACCTTCTTCATTTGAATATACTCCAGTTGGAAAGTTAGTTGTAAAAATCATTTTATGTATTATTTTTTGCTGCAACTTATTGAGTAGACAATACTAAATTAGAAAGAAGAAATTCTTTCAGGTTCAGATAAATCATCTTAGGCAATATATGTTGGGTTCTAGTGATGAAATGTGAATGGAAAATGGAGGGAAAAAGTGAATTGTGTTTTCACTTTAAATAAAAGTGTTTCTCCCACATTGGTGGGAGAAAGGAACTTTTTTATGCCTATATTGAAAATCATTCCTTCATGTGGATAGTGAGGCAAGAACAAGTCAAGCCTTGAGCTGTCGTTGTCGTCGCTACCTTGGCTTGGCTTCAGATTTGGATTTGGTTTTGGATTTGGACTATGCAAAAAAATAAATAAAAATTGTTCAACAAAATGCATATCCTAGTTGGTATCGCCTCTTCAACTAAAGAACATAAGCTTCAATTTTAAGGAAAAAGAAGTCTCTGTACAAACAAGTAGAGAAAGATAGAGAAAAATTGACCAAAAATGGAGATGTCCCTTCATTAGGTTATCAAAAATTGGTTCGAATGTGTTATTAAATTTTTTATAATACAATCAAACTTCTTCATCTTAACATACTCCAGTTGGTAAGTTAGTTGTAAAAATCATTTTATGTATTATTTTATCCTGCAACTTATTGAGTAGACAATACTAAATTAGTAAGAAGAAATCCTTTCAGGTTCAGGTAAATCATCTTAGGCAATATATGTTGGATTCTAGTGATGAAATGTGAATGGAAAATGGAGGAAAAAAGTGAATTGTGTTTTCACTTTAAAGAAGAGTGTTTCTTCCACATTGGTGGGAGAAAGAAACTTTCTTATGCTTATATTAAAAAGCATTCCTTCATATGTATAGTGAGGCAAGAACAAGTCAAGCCTCGTGCCTTCATCAACATCACTCACTCGGCTCGGCTTCGGCTTCAGCTTCGCATTTGGATTTGGATTTGGAAAATGATCAATTGAGAGACTATTTTTTTGGAAAAAATTCATTTGGAACTTGAAAAAATAGTGATGTTTTAATCCAAAAATCTGATACAAAAATTTTCTCCATTTGCGGACGCACATGGCATGTACAGACGCATGTCACAATGTACCTCGAAGGGATATTTTGGATTTAGATTTGGATTTGGATTTTTCAAATGATCAATCGAGAGACTATATTTTTGGACAAAATTTATTTGGAACTTGAAAAAATAGTGATGTTTTAATCCAAAAATCCGATTCAAAAATTTTCTCCATTTACAAACGCACATGACATGTGCAGACGCATGTCACAACGCACTTCAAAGGGATGTGACCTTTCAAGGCACTGTTTGAAGGCAGAAAAATCAACCTGCCCGTATGGGTGGTTACCTGTGGGCACAGGTTGCCAATGCAGATGCTTCTGGTTCAAGTCAAATGTCACCTGCGGATGCAGATAGGCCACCGTTGTGAATGCATGTATTGTCATTACAAATGAAATGGGTTAAGTGCAAAGCAATTCTGAACCGTTGTGAATGCATGTATTGTTATTACCTTCTTTACAATTGATCTTCTAATGGTTACAAACGTTAGAAACTCCCCTGTATTCTAGACTTTCTCAAGAGAGAGGTAGAGATTAGGAAAAGGAAATCACAACAACAGAGATTTGAAACTATCAACCTTTATATAATAACTTGATCCATAAAAGGGATAGTTATCTGAGATCCGGGATAGGGGTTAGTAGTACGACAATCGGAGACAGAGAGGAGAAGAGTGAAGTTTTTCTAACCAAGGTCGAGAGACGTTTAGATGAACTTAACTTGTTAGATTTTACATGCAACGCAGCGGGACAGTCTTGGCAGCTCAAGTAACCGGTGCAGTTAATAAATCATTGGGGATTACAGTCATAGTGTATTTCTCATATTGATTACAAATCCGAAAATCAACAATCGTTACTGTTATTACTTACTCACAACCCCCTCCCCCCCCCCAAGTTTTACTTACTTGCTAATTACTTAGACTAGCATTCGACATAATTTCATACTATTCCCTCTGGGATCGACCCCAACCTAGTTGGGTTCTATATTTTACACAACGACCAAATTATACGTTTTTGTAGGTATAATTTGGGTGACATCAAATCTTGGCATTGTTGCTAGGGAGCTACGGTTACGGAGTTGATTAATTTGCTTGTTGAAGTTGATTAGTTTTATTTTTCTGCACTATTTTGGAGGGTACATGTCGGTGCATGCCCAACACTTGGAGTCAAGGCGATCCCCTGATTCCACTTGATACTGAGATTGAATGAACACTGAGAGCAAATCAAAAAATGGTGAACACCTATGGAGCTCAGAATACCGCAGCCACGGGAGATATTCATAACTAGCCAATTCAGCCAGATGGTCATGAAACTGTGGAACAAGTCACTTCTCGATTGGTGGCTGAGAAAAATGCAAGGTAAGTAGCTTTTAGACAAGCAGATAGGGATCATCAATTAATGCAAGAGGTAGCACAATGTCTAGCTGTACTTGAAGAGAGACAAAGAAAATTAAGGGTGCAACAACCCCCTCAAAGACCATAAGTGCCGATTTATGATGATCCCAAAGAAGAGGATGTGGCTTATTTCAAGCCGATTGACACTAGTGCCATTATTCCACCAGAGTTACCTCAGGACACTAAGTTTGACATTACAAGTGCCATGATCCAGCTACTAATCTTTAAAGGTGTGTTCACTAGTCTTCCTTCAAACGATCTGAACATGCACTTGATGAATTTTGTGGGGGTCTGCACTTCATATAATTTGTCTTGAGTTGACCAAGAGGCTATTCAGTTTAGATTGTTTCCATTCTCTCTAACAGGGGAAGCGACTTTGTAGTTGGCCGAGTTACCACGAGGTTCCATCACTACTTGGCAAGAGTTGAGAAATTAATTTTTGAAGAGATTTTCCCACCCTCCAAGATGTTATAGTTGAAGGATGAGATTTACAACTACATTCTGAAGTACTTTATGAGACATGGCTAAGGTTTAAGAAGAAGCTGCAGAATATGCCAAATCATAGGATGAGTGGTCGGAGTTTACTTGAGATCTTCTACAGTGCTTTAAATGCCAATACCAAGGATGTAGCAGATACTATCACTGGCAGAGCATTTATGAGTCTGAGGTGGGAACAAGCTTCAAAGATTTTAGATCGTGTTACTAAGACCAATCGAGGATGGCACACTAGGGAGGCAGATACACTTTTGGGTACATATACCATTGGAGCCTCGGTAACATAACGAGATTTAGAAGAATTTGTTCTTCATAAGGTCTCACAGTTGAGGACAAAAATTGGCTTTCTATCAAAATAGATTGCGGCTGGAAGTGCTGAAAAGGTGCATGCCATAGGTGCATAAGGAAAAACACCTAGGCATGACGATTATGAATCTGAAGAGGAGACTAAGTAATTGGATCGAGAGGTGGAGGGGTTTTGAGCCAGAGCCAGGGGTCTCTAATCAAGACTCTTGGAACTCGAGGCAAGGAAATCATGGTTGGAACTATTATGGAGACAATTACAACAAGTCGGGATATAGAGATAGAAAATGAGACTGTGATGGTAATTGGAGGCAAAAGGATGATTGTATAGAGAAGAGTGGCACATATGTTCCACCGGGGAAGCGCGATGCTGACTATGGAAATTCAAGAATGGAAGCCCTTCTTAACAAATTGGTTAAAGGATCAGAAAACCAAGAAAATTGCTTGAAGGAAATTAGGGTGGACATTTTGGGAATAAGTCAGAAAGTTGAGTCTCACTCAACTTCCATAAAATGGTTGGAATAATAGTTTGAGCAAACATCAGTGACATTGAACTAGCATCAACTAGGCACTCTTTCGATCAACATCGTCTGGAATCCGAAGAATGATAGTCATTGTCTGGCCATTACTACTAGAAGACGAAAATGCACAACTAACCCATCTATACCTGTGGATAGTGGTAAAGAAGATGAGCCGATGATAGTTGATGTAGAAACTGAGATAGATCCAGATAATTCTAAGGTCGATGCATTTCCAAAGCCTCATGATACCGGCAAAAAGGAGAAATCTGATAACAAGAAGGAAAAGGAATCCCACAAGAATTCAAACAAATTCCTCGACCTCCTTCTCCCTCTCCTCAGAAGTTGTAAAAGAAAACTGAAGAGCATAAATATCAAAAATTTATATCAGTGCTAAAGGAATTATAGGTAAATATTCCTCTCGTTGAAGCTTTAGAACAAATTCCAGGTTACGCAATATTCATGAAAGATTTGGTGACGAAGAAGAGAATTGTCAGTTTTGAGCCAGCAGATAATTTACACCATTGTAGTGCAATTGCTTCTCATTCACTTGTCAAAAAAAAGGAAGATCCGGGGGACTTCACCATTATGTGCACTATTGGGGCCTATAATTTTGCAAAAGCTTTGTGTGACTTGGGTGCTAGTATTAACTTGATGTCGCTAGCTGTTTTCAAGTAGTTAGGATTGGGAGCACCGAAATTAACTTCTATGAGACTCCTTATGGTGGATAGGAATGTGAAAAAGCCGATGGGAATTTTGTATGATGTTTTGGTAAAGGTTGCATTGTTCATCTTTTTGGCTGACTTTGAGATTCTAGATTGTGAAGTTGATTTTGAGGTTTCTATCATCCTGGGGAGACTATTCCTTGCCACTGGCCATGCATTGGTTGATATGGAAACTGGGCAGATGAAATTCAGGTTAAATGATGAACATGTTACTTTTAATGTTTGTCGTTCCATGAAGCAACCGAAAGATATAAGGGTGATTTATGTAATTGATACACTTAATGAAAGTGACATAGTTATTCCGATTGAAGAAAGGTTAGGGATAGAAGCTCTTACGACTGTGATTATGAATTTTGATAACGATGGTATTGAGGAATACGATGAGATGGTTGGTGAGCTTGATGGTAGGGGATCATACACTTATACTCCAAAGAAACTTGATCTCGATTTGAAGAATAGGGTGACCCCACTGGCTTATACTTCTATTGAGGAGCCTCCAGTTTTGGAACTTAAGTCTCTTCTAGCTCACCTTTGCTACGCATTTTTGGGAGCCAACAACACCTTGCCTGAGATTTTTTCTACTGAGTTGGTGGAGTGGTAAGTAGAGGCTCTGGTTTTGGTATTGAAGAAATTTAAGAGGGCCATTGGTTGATCCATTGCTGATATTATCAGGATTCCACCCGGTACTCACAAAATCCATCTTGATCCACAGTGCATACCAAGCATCGATAACCAAGGTCATCTGAACCCACCTATGCAAGAGGTTATGAAAAACGAAATCATCAAGTGGTTAGATACATGTGTGGTTTACCCCATTGCTGATAGCAAGTGGGTGAGCCCAGTTTAGTGTGTGCCAAAGAAGGGAGGAATCACTGTGGTTCTAAATGATAAGAATGACTTAATCCCAATGAGGCTAGTTACGGGATGGAGAGTTTTCATGGACTATCGAAAGATGAATTCTTGGACAGAAAAAGATCATTTTCCTATGCCATTCATGGATTAAATGTTAGACCGTTTTGATGGTAGAGGATGGTATTGCTTTCTTGATGGATATTCGGGGTATAATCAAATTTTCTTTGGTCCCGAGGACCAAGATAAGACTACTTTCACTTGTCCATAAGGGACGTTCGCGTTCAAAAGGATGCCCTTTGGTTTATATAATGCACCGACCACTTTCTAGCGTTGCATGATGTCCATTTTCTCTGACATGATGGAAGACACTATTGAGGCTTTTATGGATGATTTCTCTATTGTGGGAGACTCATTTGATGACTGCTTGGCTCACCTTGCTAATGTATTGTAAAGATGTGAGGAGTGTAACTTGGTGCTCAATTGGGAGAAATGTCAGTTTATGGTGAATGAGGGTATCGTATTGGGGCATCAAATCTCAAAGAAAGGTATTAAAGTTGACAAATCCAAGTTTGAGGTGATTGAAAAGTTACTTCCACCTATTTTATTTATAGGAATTCAAAGTTTCTTGAGGCATGCAGGTTTCTATAGAATATTCATCAAGGATTTCTCTAAGATTGCACATCCATTATGCAAGCTTTTAGAGAAGGAGGTGAAATTTATGTTTGATAAGTAGTTTCTAAAAGCATTTGAGTGTCTGAAAGAGAAGTTGATTTCAGCCCCTATCATTATTTCACCAGATTGGATGATGCCATTTGAGGCTATGTGTGATGCTAGCAGTTTGGCCAAAGACGTGAAAAGATTCTACCTTTTATTTATTACGCTATCAAAGAGCTTAATCCAGTATAGATAAATTACAATGTAGTCGAGCAAGAATTATTGGCAGTCGTCTTTGCTTTTGAGAAATTTTAATCGTACTTGATTGGTATGAAAGTTATTGTGCACACAGACCACACACTAATTAGATATATTATGTCAAAAAAGGGCGCCAAGCCAAGATTGATTCGATGGGTACTTCTATTGCAAGAATTTGATTTTGAAGTCAAGGACCGAAAGGGAATCGAGAATCAGGTTGCAGACCATCTATCATGCCTTGAAGAGGAGTCCATGCTTAAATTAAGGAATGATCTTGATATTGATGATACTTTTTCAGATGAGCATATAGTGGCAGCATCACAAGACTTAATCCAATGGTTTGCAAATTTTGCCAACTTTCTGGCTAGTGATCTAGTCCTAGAGGATATGTCATATCAGCAAAGAAAGAGATTCATGCATGAGGTGAGACAATTCTTCTAGGATGAGACTTATTTGTTTAGGGTGTTTACGGATGGCATAATTTGATGGTGTATTCCGGAGGTCGAGATGAGGAGTATTTTTGAAGAATGTCATTCATCTCTAGTTGGGGGTCATCATGGAGGTGCGCGGACTACCCATAAAATCTTACAATATGGGTATTACTGGCCCTCCATTTATAAATATGCTCATGAATATGCTCGAGCTTGTGACCAATGTCAAAGACAAGAGAACATCTCACGCAGACACGAACTTCATATGACCACTATTCTTGAGCTCAAATTACTTGACGTATAGGGAATTATTTTATGGGCCCATTTGTGAGCTCACATGGGATGAAATACATTTTTGTGGCTATTGACTATGTTTCTAAATGGGTGAAGGCAATTTCACTTCACAATAATGAAGGAAGAAGTGTCACGACATTCTTCAAAAAGAACATCTTTTCACAGTTTGGTACACCCTGAGTTATCATTAGTAATGGGGGATCCCATTTCTATAATCGACTATTCAAAGCCCTACTTGAAAAATATGGTGTCAAATATAAGGTAGAAACACCCTACTATCCTCATACGAGCGGGCAAGTTGATGTGTCAAATTATGAGATAAAGTCTATTTTGCCTAAGACAATAAATGCCAACCGGACTGATTGGGCAAGAAGATTGGATGATGCACTATAGGCATATCGAACTGCATTCAAGACACTGATTGGTGCATCTCCATATCACCTGGTTTTTGGTAAATCATTCCATTTGCCTGTCCAACTTGAACACAAGGCATTATGGGCACTGAAAAGGTTGAATCTGGAATGGAATGATGCGGCTAAATTGAGACTAGAACAGATGAATGAGATGGATGAATTTCACCTCCGGACTTATGAAAGTTCAGCACTCTATAAAGAAAAGATGAAATTACATCATGATTAAAAGATTGAGTGATGATAGTTTCACACGGGAAATTTGGTACTACTCTATAACTCCAGGATTCGCTTGTTTCCTGAGAAGTTAAAGTCCAAATGGTCCGGACCATTCACGGTCGTTAGGGTGTTTCCACATGGAGAAATCAAGCTGAAAGGTAATCATAATGTTTTATTCAAAGTAAATGGGCAACATTTAAAGCACTATGTGGGAATCACGGAATAAATAAGGACATGTGAGGACAATAGTCTTGACGAAGTCTGAGTAGTCAAGTAAGTTGGGTCGTGCCGCAATGTTAAATCAGGCGCTTCATGGGAGGCAGCCGATGGGCTTGTTGGTGAAGTCTGAGTAACCAACCTAGCCATGTCGTGTAGCGACGTTAAATCAAGCGATGCTTTGGAGGCAACCCAAGGTCTGATTTGGTTGTGATCTGATCATATGAGGGTGCATAGTATAAGTTAGCTGAATTTAAAATATTGAACTTAAAGTGTTCAGTTCAATCCACGGGGGTGACCCACGAGTCGTGAGTCTACCCACGTGATATAGTTTGATACGTGGGATTCAGATTCAGTTGTCAAGATCCAGTATTCAACCCACGACACTGACCCACGTGATGTGAGATCACCAACGTGAAGTGGGTGGGTACTATCGAATTCAGAAAAATTACTAACCTGCAGAACCCAACCCACGCCAGGGACTCCCGTGACATACGTGAACCCACACGGTGTGGGTCTGTGTCATGAAATATGAAACCAACCCATGCAGAGCCAGAATTTTGAACTGACTCAAACCCTTATATGTACCCAAACCCGAACTCATTCCGCAAAAATCCTAATCCGACAGTACCATCTTTCAAATACAAATCCTTCTCACAAATTTCATCAAATCTTTCACTGTAAATCTATCATTCCATAAAAATCCAACATACCAACTCATAAATTCTTCCATCCCCAACCTCTGATTGAGCCAAAATCCACCAAACCCAAAATCCCAAATTTTTTAAAACCTAAAAAACCAAACCCAAATCAAACCTGACCCATGCCAGACCATCACTAGCCAAATACCCGACCCATTTGATCGTCATTCCACTAAAAATAAACCCCAAACGTGGAGATATGGGTTCATCTTTGAGAATCCGACCTACAAACCCCAAAATTCCAACATGGTTGGTGATGAACCTTCAGGGTCGGATAACAGTAGGTCCGAGGAAGTGTTTAAGATTGCTCAAGATGATTCTGCACTTGTACTTCATGCAACCAGGCTATAATCTAGGGTACAAGCTGCTGCCCGGGCTTCACATTAGCCTACTTCATAGCCCCTACAACCTGCCAAACTGGTTGCTCTTATTCTGTCTTCTGATTTCTCTCCCCAGTCTGATGAGGGGGCAGATAATTCTGCGTCAGGTGATAACAATGAGGTTGATTTTTGTGGAGAATGTTGTAGTACGGTTAAGTCTATGTCTGGTGATAGTAGTACTGCTGATGGGACAACTTCTATCTCTGGTACTGGTGTCCAGGGTTAAAATACCTCCTCATAAAGAGCTTTGAATAAACATCGAGTTACAGCTACGGTCCGAAGAGATGATAAGAGGTGGTATGTTTAAGGTATGAAAGATATTTATGATAGGGATGTCGAACTAATTGAGCAAGATAGTAGAGAAGAAATATCATGAAGGAGGCTTGGTATCGGATAGATGAGGTGAATGAACTACTCGAGATAAAAACATTGTTTGATCGCTATAGATTTGGGTGAATCATGAAGCCTTTGGACAGCTATAGCCGTGAGTTAGTTTGTGAGTTTTATGCTTCATATGCTGCGCCAGTAGAGTTGTTTACACCTAATGAGCAGCGATATAGGGACTAGCCTCCACTAACCCACATTTTGGTTTGTGGCACCAGAATCAAGATATCCTAGCAAACTATACATAGGTTCTTGTTTGGAGCGGGATGGGAGATTCCGACGATGACTGCTGAGTTTGATCACCGTATGGAGACAGTGAAAAATAGGACTAAAATAAGGGACGTCGATAAGTTGTTGGAGTTACTGCGTTGGATTACAGGTTACATAGCGGAGGATGGTGTAGATGCTAGTTGGGTTGCTGGGAAGCTGGACATTAAGAAGTCCTCGCTTCACTTTGCAGGCCGGTTTTGGTGGTCGGTTGTAAGGCACCATTTAGGTCCCACTAATGTTGATAATTCACTCACACTAGATCAGGTTGTTTTGGTAGCAAGCATTCTAGCAGGTTATGATATTATCTTCGCTCGCTACATCATTGAGGAGATCCATGAGCGTGCTTTTCGGAACTTCACTAGCATTCTTTTTCCATGTTTGATCCAGGGCTTATGTAATACTACTTGTATGGTCAAAATACGTACAATTGATCATGATGTTGAGGTGACCCACATTGCTAATATAGGGTTGATGAAGCAGCGGGGGCCTAACCTAATTTTTTCGAGGAGGTCTCAACCCTCCATGTCATCTAGAGCGGCCCTTTTTGAAGGACCTGGAGATAGAGAGGAGTCGGTTAGTACTCCAGCATCGGTGAGTGTGCCTCAGACTATGTGTGTACCTGTTGAGGGCATAGGCCTTGTAATCAATGATAAGATTGCAGGTACTACAGTACCACCCCCCAATTTTGTATGGTCTTAGTTTTGAGGGACTTTTTGCAGCAGTTGGTTGATAGACAGACTCAGATGTTTCAGAGATAGGCTCACACAAAGGCCCAGATGGTTATGTTGGTATCTTAGCTTAAGCCATGGGTCAGGACCACGGTAGAGGCCTCAGAGGAGAGAGTTGAGGCCCGCAATACTACGGCCATGGATAGATTTATGAGAGAGATACATGGGCGGATCGATAGTTTTGAGACACGAATGTCTAATCGGATGAGTTCGGCACAGATTCCTGATATGGCAGGGTTAACACAGCAGATGGCTGCATTAAGAGAGGAGGTTAGAGCATTGGCACATAGAAGCACCCCTGTCATTCCACCTATGCCCATTCTGGCCCCAATGAGGCCAGCTTTCGATGTAGATTTATTTTCAGATGAGGAACCGCCTATTGAGAGGGCCAAGCGGCCACGTAGCCTGAAGGGTTAGCAGATTAGTGGCGATGTTTTTGAGAGGGACCTGTAGAGAGTGATGAAAGCCTCTCGAGTCCAGTATCACCTCAGTAAGATTAAAGAGGAGCAGAGAGATTTGTAAGCACCCTCTAGTCGGCCACCTGCTCCTCTGCCGAACTTCAGCATTGTGCCCAACGTGCCATGAGAGCTGAAAGACCCGGCTATTGACAGGCCCATATCAGGCGCCTATGGCGCCACAGTTATATTAATCACTTCCTTTCCCTTATCATGTTCATAGTTGTGCACTGAGGGCTGTACACCATTATTCAGTTGGGGGTGGGGCTATACCACCACTTAGGGTTTTTGTTATCGTGTTTCTTTTCCCTTGAGTGTGTTATCATAGTAGAACCGACATGTTTAGGTTTTTATTTATATTATTTGTGTGTTTTCATGTTTAATTAGGAGAAAAATATAGGAACCTTAGTGCAGTCAAGTTTGAACATGTTTTGAACAAGTTAATGGTAATGATGCTTTTTTATTGTTTAAAGGACACCCCTGCTGAACATTCTATTTTGAACTGTGTATGTAGTATGTTAGTTTGTGACAGCTGTTGGATCTTGTTATGACATTAGTATTATAGGCAGCATGATTGTAGCTAGTAATGCATCAATTGGATAGGTAGTAGTTGATAATGTAACCCTGTGCTATGTGTGTGTGAGGTCATTATCTAGTTCACTTTGTGTGTGAATTCTAGAACTTGCCCGGTTAGTTTTCCCTAGGTTATAGAATAGTGGTCAAGAAAGGATCATAGGTCATTTTTGAATAAGTCCACTTTTAGCCTAAATGCCTGACCAAATGAATTAAGTATCCCTTGATCCTGAGTTTGAGCCTTAATTGACCTATTTCTTTCATAAGCCTATTCACCTTCCCATTTATACTTGCAATGAATCTGTCTTGGCCCTGGTCCCTCCTTGGACATTGTGTACCTCAACTCAGACAAATCGCCTAAGTTAAGGGTGGTTATTATAGGGGTGCGTAGTTTAGCTTGGGTATGAAGATGGGATTAGAAATAGAAAAATAAAATAGATTTGTGTGTGCAAAATGAGAGAAAAAAAGATAAAAAGAAAAAACAAAAAAAACAAAAAAAAGTATGTTTTGAAAGTATGAAGAAAATCACACCCAAAATCTGAAAATGAATGAAGTAGAATAAGAGAGAATAAAATAAGAATGGTTGGAAAGTGGAGCCAAAAATAGCGAAGTGTCAAGGGGGGTTGAGTCACTATATCCATATGTACCACACCCATCCTCAAGCCTACATTACAAGCCGATGAAAGTCCTATAGTGATTCTAATCCAACTGTCCGAAAAAACTAAGGTATAGAAAATAAGGGCAAACCTATGGTATTTCATGCACACAGTTTGAACTTCTTTGTGAGAGAGAGTGTTTTGACCCTATCCATACTATGATATTCAGTAGCATACTTTGAGTGTAAAGGACTTCTTTATTGTGTGAGTACATGGGTTTAGCTGCTATTTGTTCGGATAATGTCATTTGTATATATGCTTAGTTGTTTGATCATAATCTGATGCCATCACTAGATCTCTTCTGTGTCATGATAATATGTTGCATGTATACACACTGTGGTTTTGATTTGTAAATTGGAGGGGTTTGAGAAGTTTTGATGCCAAAAGCAATAAGTCGACTGCCGAAGGTCTCTTAGGTTTCTCTTAGTTAAGAATCGAATGTGTTTGTTTTATTTTGTTTGCCTGAGGACATGGAAATTTTCGAAGGTGAGGGTGTTGATATGTCGTGGTTTCATGGTACTTTCGATTCTTAAAACAAGGAAAATATGCAATGACTCGGGTATGTTTAGTTGGTATGATGTGTTTTATGTTCTATATTGCAGGAGAATAGGTTTTTGGAGGAAAAATAGACAAAGAGAAAGAAACATGAACGAGAACGAAGTATTTGAAGACAAAAGAATCAAGTCAGGACCATAGGGGTGACTCACGATAGGACTCATGTCACGTGGGTTGACCTACGTGGCTTAGGTTCGTGCTGTGGGTCGACTCCTGAGAGTTTGTCAAGTGACCTGATTTCCACGGCAGAACCCACGTCACGTGAGTCGACCTATGTGATGTAGGTCTGTGTCGTGGGTTGACTCCTGAGGATTGTGAAAAAGCCTGATTCTCATGGCAGGGACCCACGTGATGTGACTTAGCTCCACGATACCAAGTCACGGTACCATGGAAAAGTGCCGACTTTGTTTTCCTATTTTGTTTAGGATAGGATTCACCTTGTATTTATAAATACCCTTTTATTTTCCTATGTTTAGGAGTTAGTCTGTTACATTATTTTTTACTTCTATTACATTGTTTCTGAGTTCATCAACACATTATTGATTTTGTAATCTTGGAACACTGATTAGAGGGTTTTTATTCATATTGAGATTTCAGAGTTATCTTCTTATCGTTAGTTTACAATTATGTTTTCTTCATTGAATTATTCTTATGTTCTTGCAACCATGAGTAGCTAACTTTGTCAACTAGGGTTATGTGAACCATAAGGAATTAACAAAATGGGTTAAGTGTAAAGCAATTTTGAACCATTGTGAATACATGTATTGTTATTACCTTCATTATAATTGATCTTCTTACGATTGCAAACGTTAGAAACTCGCTTGTATTCTAGACTTTCTCAAGAAAGAGGTAGAGATTGGGAAAAGGAAATAACAACAACAGGGATTTGAAGCTATCTACCTTCATAAACAACTTAAGCCGTAACAGGGATAGTTATCTGAGATCCAGGACAAGGGTTAGTAGTTCGACACTCAGAGACCGGGAGGAGAAGAGTGAAATTTGTCTAACCAAGGTCGAGAGATGTTTTTATGAGCTTAACTTGTTAGATTTTATATCCAACGCATCGGGACAGTCTTTCTAGCACAAGTAACCAGTGGAGTTAATGAATTATTGGGGATCACAGTCCTAGTGTATTTCTTATATTGATTACAAATCCAAAAATCAACAATCGTTACTGTTATTAATTACTCACAAAACCCACCCAGTTTTACTTACTTGCCAATTGCACAGACTAGCATTCGACGTAATTTCATCCTATTCCCTGTTGAATCGACCCCAACCTAGTTGTGTTCTATATTTGATACAACAACTGCATTATACTTTTCTGGAGGTATATTTTGGGCAACATCAGTCACCTGTGGGCGCAGGTGGCCAACGTAGATACTTCTGGTTTGGGTCAAATGTCACTTGCACATGCAGGTGGCCGCGACGGTCTGAAACAGTGCATTTTTCTGGAACCATTGCTTCTCTTATGAAGCACCACCTTTTGGCTATAAATACCTGAATTTTTCCTCAATTATTGAGACAAAATTTTGAAGTGAAAAACATATTCTTATTCATAAAAACTCAAGTGTGATCATAAAATCATTTAGTGAGTTCGTTGTTTGGTAGAATTTGAGGTACCACTATTCTATTGAAGTGAATCATTTTATCCTAGGAGGAAAGATTCCATAACCTCAGGTACTTGAGGGGAATAAATTCCTTAAGGAAACACCGTGAATTCGGTGGACTTGATTCTCCATTTCTGTCTTCATCTTTTTCTTACGATTTTGCTATTTTCCCATAAAATGGTTTGAACTTCATTTTGTTGATGTTCATAAGTTGGGTTGAACCTATTTTGAGGTTCAAAGTTGTGAAGTACAAAGTTACAACTTCATGTGATTGATCTTATTTAGTTTCAACATGTGATTGAAGTTATTGTTGGAAAATATAGATTTTACCAAATCTGGAAAACAACAATATATGCACAAAGTTGCCCCCAATTTATGCAGAAAATCTAATGATTCCCAAAATTTAATTCCCAACTTTTAGAAGAGAAACAAACCATGAAAAAAGAGCATGCATTCTATGACACACTAATAAATATACAAGAAGGGCAAGCGTTGTATACAAAAGTTAGAAGTCAACACTAGAGAAAAGGGAGAAATACTAAGTAGGGTAAAAATACTCTTTTTAAATCTCAACCCCTCTCATCATCTTCTCTCTGTAGTTCCTCAAAAGCATTGATTTCCATGTTGGTGAATTCTCTGATTGTGGAGTGAAAATTACTAATTGTTAAGAAAAAAAAAAGACGTGGAGCTTACCAACGGCGGCAGCAACAGCAGGAGCGGCGGCAGCAACAACAGGAGCGGAAACAACGACGACAACGGTGGTGGCAGCAGGCGACGCGACGGAGAGGAAAAAGGATAAGAGAGAGAGAGACGCAAAGGAGAGGAGAAACGAAAAGAGAAAGAGAAAAGAGAAATGAAAAAATTGTTGCCCTAACATTCTGTTGACTAACAATTTGACCAAAAAAGCGACGAACAAAAGCGATGATGTCCGTCTCTTTTTTTAACAAAATATATATTATTTAATTTTTTTAAAATATAAAAACTATTTTTATTAATAAATTAAAAATGTCAAAAAATGACGAAAAATTTCATTTTCATAAAATTAATTTTTATTTATTTTTAAAAAAACTAGCCCTGTCCGCCGTCTTTATAAAATAAAAACTATAAATAATTTATTAGTTGTTTTGGTACAATAATCCGTGAAAATAGAGCGACGGACATTTTGACTTTGTCCATCGCTTTTAGTATAAATTAAAAGTAAATTAAAAATGTGATGGACAACATCGCATTTCTAAAATTAATTTCCTTTTTTTAAAAAATAATAGCGGCGCTGTCCATCGTATTTATAAAACAAAATTATAAATTATTTATTAATTGTCTTGTCACAATAACACGTGAAAAAAAGTGACAAACATTGAGACATTGCCCGTTTCATTGAGTGAAAAATAAATAAATATTAAAAATAAATTTAAAATATGACGGACAACATCGCTTTTTTCGTCGCTTTTCTGGAGCGAAGCTGTCCGTCGCTTTTTTTTTTTTTTTTTTAGTAGTAGTACCGGTAGGAATCCCTTTTAAGTATAGCAAGTGATCGGACTCAACTGAGGCTTGAATAGTAGATGCCCAGAATCGACCGAGACTTTTATTCGTCCATTTTCCTTTCTTAGAAGCCCAACCAACTAAGTAGAACTCATTCAGTCCCTTATTAGACTCACCGGCTGTGTTTTAAATCAAATCAAAAGCTTAAAAGGTGTATGCCAGACTATCAGATGAAATTAATAGTAGGGAGCCAAAGTATAGTAGAAAACCCCACAAGTTCTCTTTTTTAAAAGTCCATGACCATATTTTAAAAGCAAGTCAACCATAAATCGTGGAAGCGCATGGATAATATACATGAATAAAGTAGCATATTACCATTTCGAATAGTAGGAATCCTAGGTAACTATACCATTCAAAAAAATAGGAGTACTTACATAGAGATGAATTCCACAATTAATCAAGAACTCGACGCTCAACCCCGTAGCTATAGTATCTAAGGTGGTCTACCAAATTGGATAAAAAATCACCGCTACCGTCCCTTGAAAACCCGACCTAAAGCAAGAAACTACCAAAACCTATGCTAAGGCTTCCCTTGGAACTCCTAAAGCTACCAGGTTTCAAAAACTAGGTCTACAATGAGTCCAACCATCTAAAGTAAGGATTTTTGGTGAAATTCTACTTTAAAGGCCCTAAACCAACTAATAAAATCAAATTATACCTCGAGGATGGTTTCCCGAGCAACAATACAAAACCAACAATTAGCAATTTATCATATAAATACCTCTATCATGTCCAGTCTAAGAGGATGTAAGCACTAACCTACCAGGAGTCGAAGAGCATACTTTCAA
Source organism: Capsicum rhomboideum (assembly GCA_031232105.1). Taxonomy (NCBI): domain Eukaryota; kingdom Viridiplantae; phylum Streptophyta; class Magnoliopsida; order Solanales; family Solanaceae; genus Capsicum; species Capsicum rhomboideum. Next base: position 95,437,495 of record CP124716.1, on the reverse strand, counting down.
CCACAAAACTGGAGCTTTTCCCTTCTGGGAAGCCTCCAACTACTGTCACGCTACAAAAATAATGATCTACATATCAATACGGTAAGGATTAAACCCATTTTCCAAATTTATGCTTTGGGTAAAAAAACAGGTTTAAAAATCACCTGTGAAGCCCGCTTACGATATCTGGAAATTGGACCCGTAATAATGTCCCTTGTGGAAAATGGATCATGTACTAAAAAATTGAGCATGATCAGACCACAAAATCAAGCCCAAAACAGCCCCAAAATTAAAAGTAATATCAAGAATTAAACTAGAGAATTAGACAGAATTAAAGCCAAAAACTTACAAATTTTTGATGAAAATATGATGAAGAATCAAGAAACTAACTAGCCATAGCTCCAAGTCTAAAAAGGCTTTGATCGGGTGCTCTATATTTATTTAGAACCTCGTTCATGCAAAAAAAATATGCTACCCTGCTAAAAACGACATCCAGACTAAACAGAATCTACAAAATTCCCAACAGAGGTCGATTCAACTAAGTGTGGGCTCGACACCCACCATTCCATTTTAGCTAAAAACCAACCAATGGACCAAAATGAGTGTGAAAGCCTAGAGACTTGAATCAAAAGTTCCCCTTGCCTAAAATCCACACTTTAGAGCTAACAAAACCCTCAGAATTCTCATCTGAGGTCGTTTACTAGATGTTTTGGCTGAAGACCAATTTCTCAACTCTAAAATCTCCAAATTAGGGAAACTAGCATAAGAACAAAATAAACTTCTCGAGAACTGAACTACCGGTCATAGTAAGTCATAAATAACTTGAGGCAGCTATAGAAAAGCTCTAGACACAAAAAATGGGCAAAACAAAGAAAATGACTTATAGGGTCATTACACTTATATTAGAGGGTTTACCTTTTGGTAGAAGCTTGTCAAGTGATCTATCGCGACTTAAGTGCCAGATTTGGGTTGTACAATTTTAGCTGGAAATAACATACAACATTTATCTTTTTTTATCTATGTTAAATGTTGCACGATTATACTTTTCAATTTTAGTTTGTTTTGTAAGCATTTGAGTTGGTTGATTACTTGTATCACTAATACAATTGTATTTTTTTAATAGCATCTGTGATTGTACCTTGCATTTATATGGATCAGTTACCATGAACAAAGTTTGTGTAGTTCATCTGATCTACCTTCTAACTCTTGGAATAAGAAAAAAAAATCCAAACTCTTACTATCTAATTTAGGGTTTACATTCGTAGTAGTCTATCTATTTAAAGTGAAGGTTCTAAGAGGAATGTAAGAAGTATCTTACCCTTTTTTCAAAAAGCTACTTACGTCATCGACATTATTGGTACTTCATCACAGTTGTTTGCTGGAACATGAATGATCATAATAGTTTTTGGATAAGCTTTCAATTAATACCCCACAGGTTATGTGAATTTTGCATTTTGTAAAGTAGTGTAATGAAGTAATGGTATTGAACTATTGACAGAATTTCTGAAATTTGTAAATTTTTCATTAATCGCAGTGGAAATGTCCATACTTTTGTTTTCATAATTTAACTATTCTCATAGAGTTAGTGGGTACAATTTTTAAAAAAATTGAACTTGATTAATATTTTGCATAGTGTCTTTGGAAAAAATTAAAAGATAAATTATTTTTTCCAAACATCCCATAGAGACCGTGGGAAATTTAAGTACATAAATGTCACGAACCAAACCCGTTGTGAGTGACACACACACTAACCCTCTGGTGGGAGAATCAATTTGTCCAGCTAACCAAACCTAACACTTAAACGAATTTTGAAATAAACTAGTAACTTCATTAAATAAGCAATGTCTCAAAGTGTTCTAACAATAATATCAAGGGCGGAATTACAAACGCCTAAATAATCCCCTAGAATATGAAAGTCATCGTAGCAAATCCACTACAAATGTCAATAAACGGGTTCAACCCAAAACAACTGAAAATATTCGAGTCTGAAACAAGTGGACCAGAAACTAAGGAGATGACTCATTTATGCCCAGAAGATGTAGCTCACCCTTGAGTCAGAATGCAATCTGCTCTGAAGCTACGGTGTACTGGTAGGTTCATCAGCCAACCCAAAATAATAAATATGAACAAGCAACCATAACTTAATAAAACAAGAACAACCATGAACACCTACCATATAACTTTACCTCAAGTATATGACACTTAGCATTGTTCAACAACACCATTAGTCAAGTACAAGTCAAGTAGACAACAACTCAAGTCAAGACCCCGAATACCAGTGTAACACCATGTATCCTTCGTGTACTAATTCTACTTATATGAAATTTGATATAGACTTACGGTATGGGTAATGGACTCGGTTTACTATAAGACTAGTGACGGTAAGATAGGTTAGAAGGAATTACCCGTGCATTTCAACGCGGCACAATGAGAGTATTTAACATCGATGAGAGTATTTAAACTTGGGATCTTAAGTTGGTATTTGAGTCTAAAGTTTAAAGTGACCAAGTGTATACAAGTTTTAAGTTAAATTAAAGGGGTTAAGATCTGAAAATAGAATAAGATATTAAGGTTCTTGCTTGACTTAATTAAGCTAGTAGGTTAGTCACCTACTTGATCTATATGGACCAAGTTAATGGAGCCAAAGTTAATGGATCAGATTTAAGCCTATATTAATGGACTAATTTAAGGCCCAAACTAAGTAAAATAAATGGAGAAGAGAATGGGCAGCCCAACAACAAAATCTGTCCCAAAAACCCAATAATTTAAAGGCTCATTTTAGACATGAATAAAGTTTGTAGGTGCATCACCTACATTGACCTTTTGAGCAGCTTGAGCCCCTAAGTAGGTGCATCACCTACTTGGACTAGTTTGTGGCTGAAAATGGATCTAAAAGAGGAGGTTCTAGAGAGCCTATTTAATGGTCAATTTGCCTCATTTTAATTCACTGTAATTCAAAAAAATAACTAGATTTATCTCAAGGATAATAAGCTTTCTCTCTCCCTTCAAGCAGCAGCCATAAAATGCCTCTAGGGTTATTGGTATAGCTGCCTCTTTTAAGCCAAGGTAAGTAGTAATTAACTTACAGATCTAATTTAATTTCACCATAACAAAGTGATGGAAATCAGGTTTTCCATGTTTAGGGTGTAGAGAAACCCTCCATCTTGGTAGTCCCACCTACCCCTAACTTCTACAAAGTTTCTCCTCTTTTTTTGGGTTCAATTGAAAGGAAGTTTTAAGTTCTTATAGCAGTTGAGAGTGTAAGGATCTTCACCAATAAAAGATAAAGCTAATGCCTATTTCTTACTCCTCCTTATGTATTAATTGGGTGATGAATTATGGATATGTTGTTATTACACATTCAAAGGATGGTGAGTCCAATATTGTGTTGCTATGGTGCAGGGTATTTGGGGCTGTTTTATGTGTATATGTTGGGACAAGTTCGTTGATCTTAAATAGGGATGTAAGTAGTTGGTATTGACATATAAAAGGAGGGTGTAATGATACACCACCTAATCGGATGTTGTATAAGCTTGCTGCCTAACACACTTTGCATACTGTTTTATATATGTTATGAAGCCAAACCAGTTTTGAGGGACCATATACGTATCTGTATAGTATATAAAAGTAATAAGATGAGAAATAGTTGAGATAACACCCTTGGTTTTCTAAATTATGATCTTACTGCCCAGCTACTATTTTGGTGAGGTTAAGTAGACCATATGTCTTGATTCGCTACTAATACTAGTTACACCACTTGCCTTATTATCGATATGAAATTAGAAAGGCATGAGGTTAATTTAGGGTAATACTAGAGTCGTACAACAATGTATGTAAGACTACTCTATTCCATATTCTTTGACATAAAATCTAACACTTGTGTTACAAAGTAAGCTTTCAAAGTTCTCCTATAGAAAATGATACATAGTGGCAACGTCGGAATGTAGCTAACGACCTTGTTCCCACTCCTTAATGTGTTAAAATACTCCAATATGTGCTTATCATTAAATTTGTGTGTCTACATTCAATAGCAAGCTTCATGAGTTCTCTTTTTAGTCAAATAAGATCCATGTGTTATTTCATCTCCTAAGCATTTCATTTGTGTACAAACTGCTCCCTACCTCATTGTTACTGCATCAAGTGTTTACTCATGTGTCTCTTACTGGTGGACTACTGTCCCAAAGATCAATAATGTTATGACTACCAAAGTAACAATCTTAAAGGTTAAATAAACTAACACAAATCTGGTTATGTACGGGTAGCAACTTAGGGGTAAAAGCCTAGCATGGGCCGATCCTGATCTCTCTACATGTGGGTGGCAGTTAGGGGCGTAAGCCTAGCATGGACCGATTCTAACTTGGGTATTTACCACTGATCAGTTGGTCATTTGTATCACTTGTATTACAAAGATTAAAAAGTAAAGAAAGGTAAAGTAAAGAAAGTAATGTAATGTACAGGATTCCACAAATATATGTAAAGGTGGTCTGTTAGCACTATCTATATATTTGTACCTGATTTCATTTGAGCTCTTGTGTTATGTATAGTTACTTTCACCCTTACATATTCAGTACATTCTTTCATACTGACGTCCCTTATGGGGGACCTGCATTTTATGTTGTAGACATATGAGCTAGTAAACCTCTCCAGTTGGAGCACATGACATCCAATGACTATTGGTGAGCTCCAAGATAATTCGGGGATTTTTGAGTCTATTATATATGTTTTGGTATTGTATAGCAGTTAAGTGTAACGTGGGGGCTTGTCCCAACCTTTGCTAAGTCTATGTATCTTTTAGAGGCTTTGTAGACTAATGTAAAGTTAAGCATGGTAGTGTCTTGTCTTTTAGATGTTGTGGGCCCAACGGCCAAGTTTTGAATATATAGTTTTGGGCTTGCCTATGCGATTTATTTTCATCGATTCATCATATCCATACTTGGCAGAAACTTTGATTATCATATTTACATGCATGAGAAGTACAAGGTTATGGGTTGGTACACAACAAAATTATGTTATCCATGCTTCAAATACATAAGTAAATAGAAAAATAAAGAGGCATGCCAATCGTTTGTAACCATTTATTCAAATGAACATGTATTTAACTAGTATACAAAGGAACAATTAACATGTACACATAAATCAAGGTTGGTTTCAACTACATTAAATCATCACCTACCTTAATCTAAGCTTGCACCACTCTATTGAACTTGAGTCTTGCCTTTCCGTACAATTTTCGCTTGGTTATGGTCTAAAAAAACAAAGTGATCACAATTCAGATAATGGCCTAGTATTTTTAAGTATTACAACCTAATAACACCACCCCCAAGGTCAAATTCATGATCATTCCTTCCATTCTAGGGTTTTCTATCATCATTCCACCTTAATTATCCTAATTATATTGATTTAATGGTGAATTCTAAGCATGCAATAGTAAATTAACTATTTTAACCAAAACCTAAAGGATTTCTACTCAATTCACCCACTTGCACCAGAAAAATCACTTAGGTCAAGTTAAATTCTCCCCAAAACCCTTAAACTAATAATTTTTTTAGTTAATAATCAAAAAACAAGCTAATGAAAGGGGTTAACTTATCTTTACGATGAATTTTGATGGAAAGTAGGTGGAATTTGCCCTAAATTGCCACAGTTATCCCTAAAATGTATGAGGAATAACATTTTTGGGGTATTTTCTACATTAATAAGCATGTATCCTGCTATAGCATCCATATCTCGCTATAGCAGCCTCGCTATAGTGGGATTGACCAAAGTTAACTCCTGCTATAGTGTGAATATTCCCACTATAGCAGTGCAGTGGTAGCGGGGTAGGCAAGGCAAAAACTTGGGATTTCTCCCTGTTTTGCCATTTTAGCAACACATCCTCAGAGTTTGACATCCCAAACCATCTCTTTACGTCAAATTCGATATCAGGAGTAGCTATCATAAAATCAACTTAAAACATATAACCTTTAACTAATCCATTCCCAGATAACCCTAGATCATACCACACTCTAATTTCATCAAAGACTAGCTTAGCCTGAAATTTCTAAATCTCAATCTGGGGAAAACCTTAACCTGAATTTCGGCACACTAGACTTTCCCATAATGATGGAAAGGGTAATTACAACAAATACCAATTTACCATCATTCATACCTGAAAGATCAAACAAGAAAAGCGAAGTAAGTAAGAAGAATAGAGAAGTTGTATCCTCAAACAAGTAAAGGTACTTGTCCCACATGTCCCTCTCAATTTCCTAAGTCGGTTCCTCAATAGGATGATGCTTCTATTAGACCTTTACAGACTAAATTTCCTTCGTCCTCAATTTCCAAAGATCACAGTCAAGAATTGCAATCTACTCTTCTTCATATGCAATATTCTTGTCAAGTGAAGCTGAGTATCATTTGATGATATATAATGACCATCTCCATGGTATCTCTTGACCAACGACACATGGAATATCGATTTGACCCCTTACAGGCTTGGTGGAAAAACCAACCTGTAAGATATTTGGTCCTCATCATCAAGAACCTCAAACGAACAAATATATCAAGGGCTAACCGCATAACTCTCTTCATAGGAGATACCTTCAACAATACTTGCTCACTAGGTTTGAAAGACATGTTCCTTACCTTGCAATCCGCATACTCTTTTTGACTACTTTGGGTTGCCAACAACTTTCCTTGAATGAATCTCACCTACATCTGATCTTCCTTCACCATGTTTGTGCCCAAAGGCTTCACATTACCCACTTCAAACCATCCTATGGGTGACCTACACCTTCTCTCATAGAGTGCTTTGAATAGAGCCATATCGATGTAAGAATAGTAACTATTCTTGTATGAAAACTCACACAACGGAAAAAACATATACCAGTGGCTTCAAGAATCAATTACATAGGTCCTTAACATATCTTCTAGTACTTGAATAGTCCACTCAGACAGCCTGTCAGTCTGAGGATGCATAGCAGTGCTGAAATTAAGCAAAGTGCCCAACTCTTCATGTAATTTGTCCCAAAACTTAGAGGTGAATTGCGTATCTCTATCAGAAATGATGAAAAATGGCACCCCATACAGCCTCAATATCTCCTTAATATAAATTTTGGCTAACTGTTTTGAGTTGTAATCCACTCTAACTGGAATGAAATGAGCTGACTTAGTCAACCTGTCCATAATGACCCAAATGGGGTAATGCTTCCCCAAGGTCTTTGGAAGACCCACTACAAAATTCATGGCTATCCTCTCATATTTCCATATGGGAATAAGCTTCCTCTAAAGTAAACCTGTAGTTCTATGATGTTCGTATTTCTCCTACTGACAATTGTGGCATTTAGACACATATTCAACTATATCGCTTTTCATCCCATGCCACCAATAAAGCTATCTCAAGTCACGATACATCTTGGTAGCACTCGGATCAATGGAGTACTGAGAACCATGAGCTTCTGCAAGAAAATATTGAATGATGTCACCAACTCGAGGCATGCACCCGGGCCCTTTTACCATCAACACCCCACACATATCAAGTGTGGTATCAGAAGATTCACTACTCACTACCTTGTTCCAAAGTTTATTCAAATTTACATCTTCAAACTGTTTGGCCTTGATTTGATCAAGGAATGTTGACCTTACCTCAACACATGCCAATACTCCACCCATTTCAGAACACCAAACTATATAAACTATGATGCTAGAGTTTGAATCTCTCTAGCAAAAGGTCTCCTTCACAACCTCAAATAAGCTAGACTACCCATACTTATCGCCTTCCGGCTCAATGCGTCTGCCAAAATATTGGCCTTGCTCGGATGGTATTGGATGGTCACATCATAATCCTTCAACAATTCCATCTACCTTCTCTACCTCAAGTTCCAATCCTTTTGGTAAAAACATATTACAAGCTACGATGGTCTGTAAACACCTTACACTTGAGACCATACTAGTAGGGTCTCCAAATCTTAAGTGCAAAAACCACCACTGCTAACTCCAAATCGTGGCTTGTATAATTCTTCTCATGAGGCTTTAATTGCCTTGAAGCATATGCAATCACATTCCTATCCTACATAAACACAACACCTAACCGAGAGCGTGAAGCATCACAAAACACAAAAAAGTCCTTACCTTAAATTAGCAAGGCAAGAATGGGGGTAGTAGTCTAGAGAGACTTGAGCTTTTAGAAGCTCTCCTAACACTTATTTCACCAGAAAAATGGCACATCCTTCTGGGTCAACCTTATCAAGTGAGTTACAATTAAGGAAAATTCTTGACAAACCTACGATAATAACTAGAAATACCCACAAAAATTTTAACTTTGGTCACAGAGCTAGGCCGAACCCAACTCTTAATGGCCTCAATCTTCTAGGTATCTACCATCACTCCCTATTTTGAAACCATATAACCAAAAAGGCAACAGAAGACAACCAAAATTTGCATATATAAAATGTAGCATACAATTGCTTCTCCTTTAAAATCTCTAAACCAATGCAAATATGACCTACATGTTCCTCCTTACTCATGGAGTAAACTAAAATAACATTAATAAAAAGAATCACAAACAAATCCAAGAAAGACTCAAAGATACCATTCATCAAGCTCATGAAAGTTGCTGATGCATTAGTCAACCCAAATGACATCACCAAGAACTCATAATTCCCATACCATGACCTGAAAGCTGTATTTGGTATATCATTAGGCCAAATTTTTAACTGGTGATAACCCGACCTCAAGTCTATCTCAGAGAACACTAAAGCACCCTATAACTGGTCAAAAATATCATTTATCCAAGGCAAAGGGTACTTATTCCTGATGGTAAATTATTCAACAATCTGTAGTTAATACTCATTCTCATGCCACTATTGTTCTTCTTTTCAAACAACACTGGAGCACCCCAAGGTGAAGCACTAGGACGAATAAATTCCTTATCAAGTAGCTCCTACAACTAAGTCTTAAGTTCCCTCAACTCAGCATGAGCCATTTGATAGGAAGGGATAGAAATGGGGTGAGTGCCCATCTCTAAATCATTACAAGAGTCAATGTCCCGGTCCAGAGGCATACCTGGAAAGTCTGTTGGAAACACCTCCTAAAATTATAACACCACAGGAACTGACTTAATTGAAGGGGACTTTGCACTAACATCTCAGAGATGTGCTAGAAAGATGAAATACCCTCTCCCAACTAACTTCGTATCCCAAATAAAGGATATAATTTTCACTGGTTTCGGCTTATACACACCTTCCTACTCTTAACTTATCCATCCTAGGTATCTCTAAAGTCACAGACTTAGCGTTATAATTTAGAGCAACAAGATATGAAGATAGCCAATTCATACCCAGGATGATGTCAAAATCAAGCATATCCAAGATTATCAAGTCTACCCAAGTCTGGAAACCTATAAGCAAGAAAAAACAAGTACAATACACATGGGTCACCACCACAGAGTCTCTAATTAGAGTAGACACATAAATAGAAGAATTAAGTATATCACAAATCAAGTCTAATCCCAAGGGAAATCTAACAGATACATAAGAATAAGTGGAACCCGAATCAAATAAAATAGTAGCCATCCGGTCACAGATGAGAATAGAACCTGTAATGATAGTATTGGAATCCTTGACCTCGATCTTGCCTAGAAAGGCATAATAGTGAGCTTTATCATCAATTTGGGAAACCTCCTTAATAGGCTGTGCCCCCACCTCTCCATGGATTACCACCATCTCAGTTTCCACTATGGCCTTCCTGATGATTACCCCGCCCACTCTATAGATGACCCTTACTATTACCTCCACCACCTCTACTAGTAGGAACCATAGCTCTAGCTTACTACTTCCTAAAAAATAGCCTGTCTCTAAGGATACTCTCTATTCAAGTGCCCCGCAGCACCACAAGTGTAGTAACCTTGATCTAGAGAAGGCCTGTTAGCCAAAGAATAAGAGGCCCCTTAGTTTTTAGCAACTTAGGGCTGCTGAGTGGCCCCTGAGTTACCCCTTATAGAACCTGGCAGAGCTGACTGAATAGAGTGAGCCAGATATGCCTGCTATTTATGACCCCTGGAATAAGATCCACCAAAGTTACCCATATTTTGAAACTTTTTTACTAAAACCTTCACCTGGCCAACTTGCTTGACCCCTTCTACCTTCTACACATAATTAGCAACCTCATTGAAGGTCTTTCCAGTATAAGTCATAAGAACAGATAAAACCAGCAAGTCAGTGTTTAGGCCATTTACAAGCAACCAAATCCTCTTATCCTATGTACCAAGTAATTGAGTAGCATAATAGGAGAAGTCATGAAACATGGTCTCATAGGCTACAATAGACATATTTCACTACTCAAGGGCCAGAAACTCATCCTTATTGTAATTACGAAGAGTGCAGGGTACATACGTCTCTAAAAATAGGGTATGGATTTGAGCCCATGTCAATGGAGGTAAAGCTGGTGACCGACAATCCACATACTCCCTCCACCACTACTATGCATCACTTTGCAGTTGGAAGGTCACAAACTCAACACCATGTTGGTCCATAATACCTATTTTATGTAGTCTCTCACAATAATCAAGAATGAACTTGAATGGATCCTCAGTCTTAGAGCTAACAAAAGTAAGAGGTTTCATCTTCAGAAATTTAGTTAGATGTCATGTTTAGTCCCAGTCATGACAGGACCTAACACTGAAAGAGGGAAAATCTTATTCCCAAATGCCTCACCTATTATAAGACCAACTGTGGTAGTTGGCTGAACACCTGAACACTAGTAAGCAGGAATAGCAGGAGTGGCTCCAGTACCGTCTAACCCACTAAAAAAATAAACCACCTGTTGATTCATCTCAAAACACATCAGGGGAAGAGCTTTACCCCCAACTGGTTCCACCTCTTCCTGTTCTACCGTATCCTCAATCATAACCTCAACCTCCTCCTACTGATCATGGGGTGGGGAAAGTGTCAAAGATCTCTGAAGGGACTAATTAGCTGCTACCCGAGCTCCACCCCTAGCGAGTGTTACTCTACCTTTCCTCCTTCTCCTACTCCTTCTTCGACCTCAAATAACCAGCTCCGCAGCTGGAGCTGCTAGTGCAAGGGCTACTACTTTGGCTCAATTAGCTCTAGTATTTACCATTTGCAGACAAAAGAATGAAGATAGTCAGATACTAATTTAGATAACCAGATACCAATTGGAATCAAGTTATATCACGAAAGAAGAAAGAAAGTGATAGTTTACTAAAGTACTATAGCCTCTCAAAATAAAGTACAAACATCTTTATACCATTCTACAAGACTCTACTGGACCCAATTGGGAACAATGAGATCAATAAACCTAGGGCTATGATACTAGCTTTGTCATAACAACAACCCATCATGTGTGGCACCCACACTTACCCTCCGATAGGAGAACCAATAAGTCTAACTAACCAAACCCAACACTTAGACGAATTTGGAAATAAACTAGTTACTTTATTAAATAAGAAATGTATTAAAGTGTTCTAATAATAATATGAAGTGCAAAATTAATGAACACCTATATAATCAATAAAAGGGTTCAACCCAAAACAACTAAAAATATCTGAGTCTGAAACAAGTGGACCTGAAACTAAAGAATGACTCATGGCTGCCCAAAAGATGTAGCTTACCCTTGAGTCAGAATGCAATATGATCGAACTATGAGGTTTCAATGCAATTGCCTGAAAATGCTCTACACTCAACAAAAATAAAAGCACGTACAATATCAATGCATAAAAAACAACGGTGTACTGGTAGGGTCATTGGCCTACCCAAAATAAGAAATATAAACAATCAACCATAACTTAGTAAAATAAGAACAACCATGAACACTTACCATATAAATTTACCTCAAGTATATGACACTTTACCTTGTTCAACAACACCACTAGTCAAGTACAAGTCAAGTAGACAATAACTCAAGTTAAGACCCCGACTACCAGTATGATTCAAAGTCAACAAACCTTGACTCAACAACATTATGCCCTCCATGCCTCAAATACATAAGTAAATAGACAAATAAAGAGGTATGCAAATCATTTGTAATTTGATCTGGACCACTCAAGGATTTATTCCAACAACAACAATGATATTAATCATAAATCTCGGTTCACTCAAGGAACCAAATATAATAAGTCAACACACATAACTTGGTTCACTCAATGAATCGTGACACTCACTAATACCTTGCACACACATACTGAGGGTCTTATGGTCGCCCACTAGCCATGACCTACAATGGACGAGCTCTTGTCCATGTATCAAAATCCCAGACATCTAGTGCCTGCCAACCTTATATCACCAAATCCCATGAAGATGTCTAAATACCGGTACCTCCCATAATAATTAATATGATATTAAAATAATCACTACCACAATGAAAACAACCACTACACTTGTATAATCAACAAGTCATTTCATATATCCTCATTGCATATGATTAACACATTGGATATCATTTAACCATTTATTCACTTCAACATGTATTCTAACAAGTATACAAAGGAATAGTCAATATGCACTCATAAATCAAGTAGGGTTTCAAATATATTAAACAATCACCTATCTCAATCCACCACTTAATTGATCTTGAGCCTTGTCTTTCAGTGTAATTTTTGCTTGGTTGTGGTCTAAAAACAACAACGTGATCATAATTTAGACATTGACCTAGTATTTTTAAGGATTACAACCTAATCCCACAACCCCAAGGTCAAATTTATGATCATTCCTCCTATTCTAAAGTTTCCTATCATCATTCCACCTTAATTATAACAATTTCATGGATTTTATAGTGAATTCTAAGCATGTAATAGTAAATTAACTATTTTCAACAAAAAACCCAAAGATTTTCTACTCAATTCACCCACTAGCACCAGAAAAATTACTTAGGTCAAGTTAAATCCACCCCAAAACCTTTAAACTAGTGATTCTATGAGTTAATAATTGAAAAACTAGTTAATGGAAAGGGTTAACATACCTTTATGATGAATTTTGATGGAAAGTAGGTAGAAAATTCGCCCCAAATTACCATAACTATCCCCAAAACGTAAGTGGTACACAAATAACATTTTTGAGTTATTTTCTGCATTAATAAACATATAACCTGTTATAGTGGCCTTATCCCACTATAGCGACCATGCTATATGATAACTCTCAAATACACCCTAGGATTAAATGTACGAGGTCGTTAGCAATATAATTACCCAACTTAGAGTCGGGGTTGAATCAATGAGGAATGAAGGCGATAGGTTCATCTTCGAGTGTCACTAGTGACTATATGCTTGCTCATAATGCTAAAAATAATACAAGAAAGTAAAAATGGGGGAGTAATATAACATTGTTAAGATTAGAATATAATATGTTCGATTAGTATGCAAAAGTGAGTTCAAGGGTTTTTAATCAAGAGTTAAAGGTACTTGGGGTTATGCTTTCATGAAAGTGAGTTCATGTATGGGTAATTAGATAATTGCCTAAGTTTAATTAGTAGCTATGGATAGGCTAGGTCCTAGATTTTAATGTCAATATTTCAATAAAACATCAAACATCACAAGTGGGTTATTTAGAACACCTCATAAGTGGTACATTATAACCAAACTACAACCTCGATTTAGTTGCCTTATGTATAAGAACTACTATTAAATGATAGAAATCAAGTCATAGTTGACCACTACTCCTCACATTTATCCCCTTTGTCATGGATGATAAATGATCTAGGGTTAACTAGAGTTTGCAAACTCTAATCATGAGTTCAAAACATGGAGTGTAAAGGTCAAACCCATAACAAATAATCAATTAAAGAAGCAAATAAACAATATCCATACAATTAGCACTATTTATTAACATATAACCCCAAGATAGAAATTTAGCTTCTTATAACAAATATAAGAGAAATATACCCATATCTTCATTTAGATCTAGATCTGCCATAGAATTCAAAATTATCCAAGAAAATCTCGAATTCAAAGCTAAAACTCAACAACAATAGCTAAAATCTACTACTTTAGCTAAAATCTTAAATGCTTGGATTGATACTTAGCTGAACTATTATGTTCAGCGATGGGATCTACCTTTTGGCGATGCCCCAATTTGCTTTGGCGATGCTCTTTGCACCTTGAGCTCTAATTTTCTGCTTCTTTTTGCTCTTCTAATAGCTACTTGGCTTTTACCCTGAAAGTCAACATAAACAAAACTAAAACTCACTCCAATTGGCATTGAGGACTTGATTTCTTACCATTTTTAGGTCAAATGAGTTGTAAATTGCCGACTCATCAACACCCAACTTAAGTCTTTGCTCGTCCTCGAGTAAATTAAGGCACACACATGAAAATCACAATGCCTATGGTTTTGAAAATAGGCATTTGAGTCCCATTTGTAGGCATTAAGGCACTTCAATTACACTTCTTTTTCCAAGAATCTAAAGAGACCTCAATTACACTTCTTTTTCCAAAGCTTGCATTTTATACAATTCCAAGGACCAATTCTCAAAAATTTTCAAGCTATCTTCCTCTTCTTATCCTTTTAAACATTAAACTACTTCGAATATTTACAAATATCCAAACACAACTACGACACTTTTTTCATTGTTTTTCAATCCTTTTTCTTTTTTTTATATATATCTACAAAGGATACTGGAATAACTAGGAGCGAAAGTGAATGGTCCCAACTTTATGAACTTTCGATTACAATACTAACCCAATGACTCCTCCAATCCCAACTTAGGATTTGGGCCTAAGTGGGTTTATGGCCTCAGCTAAATGCTTTAAAAAGGGTTTGGTTTTAAAGAAGGAATTGTAGAAAGGAGGGTTTCGACTTGCAATAAGGTCGTTCAAGAAAAAGGGATCCAAAACTCAAATTTGGGACATAATTGGTCACTTAACACACAATGGGATGGCTATTTTGGTAAAATTGGTTGTTCACTCTCAATCGATGGCCTAATATCACTTCTCTAACATTACACACTTTTTGTTTAGCTATGGATAAAGCAGTCAAGTTCTAGGTGGACTTGATGAGCAAGATCAAGTCGAATCCTCACCCAAATATGGCACTCAATCGCATACTCGAAAAACCTTTCCTAAATTGATGTACCAAATTTGTAGACATATTGAAGAAGGTATTCAAGTAGTCAAAACAAGATGTGGGTGTTCACAACTAATAAGTGCCTAACTAGTTCAGCTAAACCAAAGGAAAATTGTGAACAAGGGGCACATTTTGAAAAATAGAATCATTCACAATGATTTATCATTTAAAAGAGTTGTGCATGTGAAAAATCTCTCATAGAGTACTATTTGAGTCAAAGTGTTCTATTGCTAGTACACTTTTCGCTTAAGTAGGCATGCCAAAATGAGCTTTTATTTGCAGTTGACTACGAACTACAAAGCTAAAATAAGAAGTAAAGAAATGAAAATAAAAATATCACACACCACACTCAAAGAAATCCAAACACCAAAATCTAAAATATTACAACCCAAATAAAAATATCCAACACATCATCCAAATAAAAATCAATAGCACACACCGAAATGAACAAAGTATCCAGAATGAGAAGTATCAAGAAAAAGATATCCAGAAATGGGCTAAAATCTTACAGATCCAAATAAATAAATATCCTAACACTAACTCTAAATCATGCATTGTCCTCAATGCAATAGGACTAATCTAACGAAAGGAGAATGAGAGTTAAGGTCCCCCTAAACATGGCTAAGCTTGTGGAGGTGAATTCCTCACAGAAGCGGTCTCTGTTTGGGCATTAGTTCCCTATTCAACTTCAGAAATGATCTATAGGGGTGGATCTGGTATGGGGTCCTCGATATCTATAGCATCATCTGAATCGAAGGTCCCGATCTAATTCATCTCTCTAGTCAACCTCTCCAAATTTGCCAAATAAATAGCATCTTCAGTCCGTTTGTTATCAATTTATGCATCAATCATTCCCTACCCCTAAAATAAAGCATCAATCTCAGTGTCATATACCTCATCTCCATCTGAAGGGAAGTTCTTCTAGTCCTTCTCTTCCTCTACCTCAGCCACTATGTTATCAGTAAGAACATGTGGTGGGGCTAGTGTCTGATATTAAGCACCCCATAAGTATGACAAGTCTGGGAACTAGAGCTCATCTATACGCTTCCATAGGGAAGCAAGCTCAGTATGCATCTTCTTCACCATATCATTAGAAATTGTGGGTTGTGGAGTGCTCAACTCGTCCATCTTAGTACCATATATGTGTAGGGTATAACGAATTCCCCACAACTCCTCATGCACTGGTACCATGGTGGCTTTTACCATATCAACAATCATTTAAGCCATCTGAGCCTCTAATCTAGACTATCTCATATCTTCTGCATATGCTAACTAGCCCATTCGGATAATATCTGCTTGAGTAAGAGGGGCCCTCAAAGTGGTTGTAGTAGTAAATGGTTGAGGACTAGAGAAAGTGGGTCTAGTTGACTGAATATATGGGCCTGTGGAAGAACATAGAGGAGTACGAGAAGTAGTAGGAGTGGGCTAGTTGGCACCACTCTCAAGTGAATCAATGTCATTTGCCAGGGAATCATCCACCCAGGCTTTCTTCTTCTTAACTTCCTGTACAATCTCAAGATGGGTAATATTAATAGTAGCAGTAGGGTTATACTCACAATCCTTCTTTTTGTCAAACGGGACCTTAGCACGCTAACACAACTCGGTGATTAAACTTGGGAAAGCAAGGGAGGTCTTCTTTTATTGGGACCAGTGATTAATGTTCGAGGCAATGAGCATGGCAAGATTGAGCTTCTCCTTTACCATAATCGTGCCTACTAGTACTTTCCGTGGATGCACAGGAATTGATTTATTTTGGGATGGAAGAATGTTGCTATACACAAAAAATATCCAATACCGAGCCTCTAAGATTATATCACTTTTTGCATTGGGGTTCCTGGAGTGAGCCATATAGGTGTCCCATCACTAAGCAAAGGTGCTAACCAACCCAGAGATCACCATTATTTTTCAAAGAACAAGAGGTAAAGTAATAATGTGTATCAAGTGCATCTCCATAGACTGCATTAATCGAGGTCCTGTCATAATTAACATTCATACCCCACACCTTCATGACATCTCAGGTCTCTTGACCTCTACCCTTTTTCCGCTTATCAGGCTACAATTTCTCGTAAGCTTCATAAAACTCCCGTACCCATGCATGAACATATGATTTCAAAGGGTGAGTTAATTGTTTGAAGTTATGATACCGGATGACATCTAACACCTTAGGGTGTTTTTGTTCTAGCCCATCAATGCTTAATCTTTTCTCTTTAATGATTGTCGTCTTTTTGGGAACATTGAACTGATTGAGGAACTTGTGACCTATCTAAGGGTGAGGGTTCACTACAGCACAAGGAGTTTTTTCAAATCTCTTCTTCTTTAATGGTGCAGCCCTTGAAGTTTTGGGTGGAGTATGAATAGGTGAGGTGTTCCCTTCCTCTGAGGAATTAGTCTTTTCCCTCTCGGAGTTGGAACTATACTCTGTGGCTGGACTTCTCATTAACCTAAGCCTTACTTATTGTGTCCTCAACCCTCTTTCTCTTGTAGACCCTTTATTCTTGTGATTGTTCCATAATGGTAACCCCTTTTGAGATTTTAGAGGCAGGATGAGGAGAGCGGGTTTATTTCTTAGCCACATGCTTGTTATGAGTCATATATGCACATACGAAAAGCAATGGACTAGATCAAAGTTATAAAAAACAAAACATAACAATTTTTAGAATTGCATCACCGAACAATTCGGTACATCTCCAAAGGTTTCGGTAATGCGATTCGACTATCACTAATTGAAACAGAAAAGGGAAGAGGATTCAGCCAATAAAAGTGGGGAATCAGTGATACACTGAAGAGTTTGGCAATACTCCTCGACCATCACCAAACTACTAGGGCATCGCCAAAACATCACTTAAACTATCCAAACATAATGTGACTTTCAGCGATCTGGGGAGTGCTTTGGTGATATGCTACAAAGTTCGGCGTATTGCCGAAGTACTCAACGCATTGCTGATTTTTCATCATCCCCAAGATGACTGTCGTGATTTCAAGCAATTTTTCAAGCCATTTTCATGAAAATTCCCATTCCAAATGACCATAGGTACTCAAACTTCCCCAGGTTTTAACAACAAAATAACCATTCAACAATTTTTCCCTTAAGAACGACGTCACCCAAAACATCATTGTGCAAAATTAGTCGATTTCAAGTGTAATTCAAGCAAACCCAAAAAATTTCAACATTAATTTCAACAACAAACAATCCACCAATCATATATTCACGATTAATGCTCAGGTAGACCCTAATTTCATAAACCTATTGCCTAGAAATCACTAATTCATCAAAATAAACTCAACTTACAAGCACAAAATTCTAACAAGAATGAACCCATCATGATAACTTAACAAGAATAGTTTTTAAACACCATGAATGAAATAAGAGCATAAGAAATAACAAAGACATAAGATTTAAACCAAAGTTCAATTTGCTTACCTTCAAATCTGGAGAGAAAATCAATGAGAAATAAGAAAACTTCAGTGAAGATGCAGCAGTGTTGGTGGTGTGCTTCGTGCCTAGTGGTGGTGAGAGAATACCAAACCGTGTATGTGTGTGTGTGATGAATGAGTGATATGAGAGAAGAGAGGGAATTATGTAATGGTAAAGGATTTGAATAAAGCCTAAGGGTCACAAGAAACTTAAAAGTTAATGGTCAAAGAAATCAAACTATTTTCGTTTAAATGGTTTAGTTCGGCGATGTCAATTGTCTCGCATAACACATTGGTGATACGCTGAGTTTCAATTTGATTGTCGATTTTAACAGTGTTCAAAACTTGAGAATTTCCTCAATGGTATACCAATTTAGTGATAATCAGTTCGGCGCCAAATCTTTTGGTGATACACCAAGTGGTGATTTCCATCGCCAATTCTGACAGTTTTACAACCTTGGGAGATCTTTTTTGGTGAGGGGCTTTGGTGATACACCGATGGGTTCAGCATATTTCCAATGCCTTTTACTTGAAGCTTTGCTCATGATCACCCAATTTTTTCTTTTCTGCCTTGGTTTAAGACATGTTTCCCACATTCCAAATCCATCTCATACATGCACCAATCAACACATGTTATTCAAAACAACAAAAATAAACTTGGGTTTCCTCCTAAGAAGAGTCTTAGCTATCTTCGTGGTACGACATTATTCATCATCAAGCAATATCTTTGAAACAAAGCGCCTCCACATTGGGCACTCCGGGTCCACTAACATAGAAGTGTTTCAACCTTTGACCATTCACCGTGAACCTTCTGTTCTCATGGTCTTCCAATTTAATTGCACAACTAGGATACATATTTACAACCATGAAAGAGACCAACCACTTAGATTTGAGTTTTCCCACAAAAAGTTTCAACCTTGAATTGAAAAGTAACACCTCATCTCCCACATGAAACTCTATTTTCAGTATCTTGGTATCATGCCAACTTTTCATTTGCTCCTTGTATAAAACTGAGCTCTCATATGCCCGAACACTAAATTCCTCCAACTCTTTTATTTACTTAACTCTAGACTTAGAGGCTTCTTCCAAATCCATATCAAGCTTCTTTGAAACCCAAAAAGCTCGATGTTCTAATTCCACTGGCATGTGATATGCTTTCCCAAACACAAGTTGATAAGGTGAAATACCAATAGGTGTTTTAAAAGTTGCTCTATACTCCCAAAGAGCATCACCCAATTACCTAGCCCAATTAGTACGCCCATATTCATGGTTTTCTCCAAGATTGATTTGATTTCTCAATTTGAAACTTCCATTTTGATACTTTATTAGGGATGGTATGGGGTAGCCACCTTATGCTTCAACCCATACTTATCATGTAAAGCACTAAAAATCCAATTTCAAAAGTGAGAGCCTCCATCACTAAGAATTGCTCGAAGTTTTTCAAACCTTGTAAATATGTGTTTCTTTAAGAAGAACGTGATGCTCTTGCTCTAATTGTTTGGTAAAGCAATTTCTTCCACCCATTTTGACACATAATCAACGACTACCAATATGTACATGTTCCCATACAAACTCACGAAGGGCCCTATAAAATCAATTCCCCACATATCGAATAACTTTACCAAAAGATTAGACTTCAAGGGCATCTTATGCCCCCCTGAAATACATCCCTGCATTTGGCATTGAGTACACATTCTAACCAAGTCATGAGAATCTCTATGGATTATGGTCTAATAAAACTCGCTTTATAGGTCTTTGGCGGCCATTCTTATACCACCATGGTGACCATCGAATAGGGATGAATTGGAAGCTTCAAGAAAGGACCGCATCTCTGATTTCATCACACATTTACGAATTACTCCTTCCATGCACTCCCTAAATAAATAGGGTTCATCCTAATAATACTTATTCAAATCATGAAAGAATCTCTTCTTTTGATAATGATTTATGTCATCAGGGAGCAAACCACATACCATATAATTCACGTAATCCTCACACCATGGTTCCATACTTCTCGAGAGTGCCATTATTAGTTTGTTGAGAAAGGTTTTATCAATCTCAATTTTACCCAACTTCTCTTTATTGGACTCAAGACCGGATAGATGATCCACCACTTAGTTTTCACAACCTTTTTGATCCTTAACTTCAAAATCAAACTCTTGAAGAAGAAAGATCCACCTAATCAACTGAGGTTTGGCCTACTTCTTACCAATCCAATACCAAAGGGCCAAATAGTTGGTATGCACAATAACATTCATGCCCAACAAATAAGCACAGAATTTTTCAAAAGCATAAACTACGACAAGAAACTCTAGCTCTGTAACCATATAATTTCATTGTGTATCATTCAAGGACATGCAATAATAATATATTGGATGAATGAGCTTTTACTTCCTTTGTCCTAATACCGCACCCAACTCCAAGCCACTAACATTACACATCAATTCAAAAGGAAGCGCCCAATTTGGGGGCATAATGACGGGGGCCGACATAAAATTCTCGTTGAGGCAATTGAATGCCCTTACACAATAACCATTAAAATTGAATTTTACTTTTTTTATGAAGAAGCTTACACATTGGATTAGAAATCTTGGATAAATCTTTGTTAAACCTTCGATAGAAGCCAGTATGCCCAAGAAAGTTCCAAACACTTTTCATAGAAATTGGAGAGGGTAACTTGCAATAACTTCAAATTTAGCATGGTCAACTTGAATACCTTGAACCGAGGTCTTATGACCAAGTACAATGCCCCCCTTTACCATAAACTGACACTTTTCCCAATTCAACACAAGATTAGTTTCAATACATCATTCGAGTGCTTTGCCCAAGTGTTCAAGACATGATTCAAGGGTGTCACCCACAACGTAAAAATCATCCATAGAATCCTCCATATTATCCTCCATCATATCTTAAAAGATCGATATCATGCATCTTTCGAAAGTGGTGGGTACATTGCATAACCAAAGGGCATGTGCTTGAAAGCAAATGTCCTATATGGATATGTGAAGGTGGTATTCTCTTGGTATTTGGGTGCTATGAAAATTTGGTTATAACTGGAGTACCTATCTAAGAAATAATACCAACCCTACCCTAACAACTAATCAAGTATTTGATCCATAAATGGCATGGATAAGTGGTCCTTTTTGGTCCATAAATTGAGTTTCTGATAGTCCATGCACGCTCTCCAACCCATAACCAATCTCATAAAGATAATTTCATTGTTATTATTAGGAACCACCATGATTCCCCCTTTCTTCGGGGACACATTGAACCGGGTTTACCCATGTACTATCCAAGATATGATATACGATGCCCGCATATAACCACTTGATTATCTTCTTTTTCACCACTTCTTGCATCAGACGGTTTAGCTTATGTTAATGATAAAAACTCGGTACACAACTAGGCTCCAACTTTTTCTTGTAAGTATAAATGCCGGGAGCAATCTTGATAATATCTGTAATAGTCCACCTGATGGCCTGAATGAATTTTCTCACAACTGACTTCAATGCCTCTATTTTCCAATGCAACTAATCTCCTGCTATAATAATGGGTAAGGTGTTACCTTCCCCCAAAAATACATAGCAAAGGTGCAGTGGTAATAAATTAAGCTCAAGTTGTGGTGGCTCTTCAATTGAAGGCTTGGCAGGAGGACTCTCCCGATTTTTCCAATCAAGGTCTAATTTGGATGGATTCTTGGTGTAGGAGCCAAGACCCATCAAGAAAGCAACAACCTTATTACACTCATCAATTTTTTCACTCTCATAGTTCCACAAAATGCCCGCTAGTGGCTGACTAATGAAATTGACCTATGTTACATCAGCCACCTTATCATCAATTATGTCAATCACGGAGATCATTTGCAAGTCATTTGGTTGCTTCATAGACTTGCACACATTAAAGGCTACCTCTTCATTACTCACTCTAAACTTTATTTCTCCACATTCTACATAAACTAATTCCCTCCTAGTAACAAGGAAAGTCCTACCAAGGATAATAAAGCTTCATAGTCTATCTCACAATCTAGGCTCACAAAGTCAGCAACAAATATGACTTTGTTGACCCATACAAGAACATCATATAGAATTCCCACTGGTCATTTAATAGACCGATCCTCCATTAAGAGTCTCATGGTTGTATACTTTGGAGCTCCCAATTCTAATTTCTTGAATATAACTATAGTCATGAAGTTAATACTTGCCCCTAAGTCACACAACACCTTGCCAAATTGATACACCCTAATGGTGCAAGGGATAGTGAGTACATCGGGGTCCTCTTTCTTGGCCACCATGTTGCTTTACATAATAGCACTATAACTATGTGAGATCTCCACCATTTTGAATCCTATGGTTCTTTTCTTTTTCACCAAGTCCTTCATGAACTTGGCATACTCGATAATTTCAATTAAGGCCTCAACAAAAGGAATGTTCACTAATAAGTTTCTAAATTTAGAGAGAAACTTCTTAAACTTGGTGTCATCCTCTTTCTTCTTCAACCTTTATGGGGATAAGGGAGGTGTTTTGATTGATAGCTTTGGAGCAACCGAGCTTTCCTCTAGCTATAAGATATTTCTATCAACCATTTGTGGTCTCTAATCACTTTTAACACTATATTCCACTTCTTTTGATTTATCAATACTTGGTTTATTTTGAATAGGGGCTTCATCATTCAACTTATCAAGCCTTTTACTTTTTCCACTCGCTTGCTCGTCAACTCCCCTCTCGTTGGTGTCTTCATCAAGATTGAAAACATCATTACCAAGAGTTCTACCACTCCTAGTGACAATTTCCATGCAATGAGAATCATGTTTTGGATTAGCCACGGTGTCACTAAGGATACCCCCCTTTTGTCGTGTGTTCAATTAAGACGAGATTTGGCCCAATTGAGTTTTGAGATGCTTGATTGAGACTGAATGTGAAGTGACCATTTGATTTAGTTGCAAAAATTTTCTCTTCATTTCTCTTAGCATCTTGTCACTCAAGCAAGCACATCTTCTTTATTATAACTTTTTGGATCTATGGAGATAGCTTCATTACCTTTTGCCTATATTCTTGAGGAATGTATCTATCATGGTCACACTCTTTTTGCCTCCAATAACGGTCCTTATCTCTCTTCTTCTCCCTCCAATCTCAATTAGAATCATAGTCTCTGCAATCACGATCCTTCTAATCTCTATCTTTCCAACCTTTATTCCCGCCTTGCCTTTGGTATATTGGTCGTGAACCCCTTATTTGATTTTATATGACGTAAATATCCTCATCAAGATACTCGGCATTTCCATCCTTATATTCTATATTTCCCCTTGGAAGCGATCACATTGACCACTTTTAGAGTTGAGCCCATAACATGTTTTGTAAGGAGATCTAATTACATCATTACTTTGGCCATGTTTTCGTATCTCTACTCATCCTTCTTCCTTTTCTATTAACTCAAATAAGACACAGAGGGACCCAATGTTCACCTCGGTATCTCATGCGTACTATGCTCTATTTTTCTTTATTATTTGATCCAACATGTAACACCCCGTACCTACCAAACCCTACTTGACAACGTTGAACAATGTTTATTTACGTGTCGAGAGCCAAAAGTATGTATTATGTAATGTTATTGATGATATAATTGATATTGGGCCTAGTACATGGGATTAGAATTTCGTGGGAGGTGTAACACCCCGTAGATTGCCGAACCAATGGAATTAATTAAACATGCATGAGATTTTAGAGGATTTGTACATAAAATTGTTGGGCCAAATTAATATATGCAAATGGACTCAATTTAAGCCCAAATACATGGCCCAAATGGAGAAAAAAAAGATCCATTCTTCCATTTGACCCATTCAAACATGATAATTAATGTTGATAATTGGATAATAAGAGACTTGAGGGCCTATATAAAGCATGAAAAATCAGATTTTATTCATATCTTCACACATGTCCTATTCTAGAATTTTCTACAACATTTGCTCTCTTCAACCAAACCCTAAAGCAACCATTTGAGGGCAAGATCATCCATTTACAAGCTTTGGTAAGTATTTATTCTCATGATTTAATATATTATATGCATGTAATATGGTGTAAAACATGTTGGTTATGTTGGTGATGTATTGAGAATTCACTATGTGTGAAATAATACATGTTGGCTCAAATCGGATGATGGTTTTGCCTTGTAACTTGAACAGGGGCTTGTGATATTAAAGGAAGTGAACATGATGGATTTAATATTGAAATGTGAGATGTGATAATATCATTTCCTTGTTTTTTCATGGTGTATAATGTTTGGAATTTCTATTGTGAAATTGGTTATGGTTTTGGTGACGTATTGATCGTAAAGTGTCGTTTTGGTGATGTTTATGTGTGTTGTGAGACCATGGATGCTTTTTGGAATATAGGATGATCACAAATATGTTAAAATAAGTTTATTTATGATCATGGACCATTAATTGCATAAAAAGACCCTAAAGAGACCCTTTTTGGCCGAAACGGGCACCCGCCCTCGCAGACGAAGCACCTACGGGCGCAGGTGCCAACGCAGGTGCCTCTGGCTACTGCCAAAGGTCACCTGCGGATGTATGTCATCCACATGCAGGCACAGGTGGCTTAGCGGATTGGCCAAAAATTCTGAATTGCTTGTTTTTGCATCCCTTTGGCCCCCCGAAACCCCTATACCCTTCATGGATGTAATTATCAACTTGTGATGTCGTATTAATGACTTTAAAGTGTCGTATGGAGGCATGTTGGACTATTTTAAGTATGTATGATTGTTCATAAGTTGTTATGAGGCAAGTTGATAGGGTAATTGTGACAGAATGATAATCAGGAAGCGTAAAGGGGAAGTGTGGTGTGAAATGCTATAGATGTATGATATCTTGGTCAATGTGTGTAATGTTAAGGTGTTTTTGGTATGATAATGCAGTGAGTTTTATTTTAAGGAGTGAAATGGAGTTATATAGCGGTCATATAGTTCATTTTCGTTTTGTACGCTTATACGGTAAATGATCATTAACAAGAGTTTCGTTGTGGACTTGTATTGTAGAGTGAAACATAAGGAAGAAGCTGGACTGTTCTGTTCATATATATACTTGTGTACTCATACTTGGAAGTAAAGGTATGTAAGGTTACTCTTCTATATCTTTCTGCAACATATGGTGTTCACATTGTCATAGTACTAATTCGATTTTGAAATACTCTAAGGTATTCTGTATCCGAGAGTTGGCTAGAGTTACTCATATGTTCCTTATTCATTAGTCAATAGTGAATCATACGACTCATGTTCATTGGTTGACTTATGTTCATTGATTGACTCATGTCCATTGGTTGACTCACGTTCATTGGCTAATATGTCAAGAGTTCCAAATGTTGTAAAGTATTGCATCTACGGTTAGTGAACAGTTGATATCCACATGTATCGTATTTAGTGATCATTATCATAAGATTCCAAAAGTGTTACATTCCAAACGGGTCCTATAGTATTTTAACTAAGGTATACATATATTGTCATGCACAAGTGTCCTACTCCTAGATGAATTACGATTCGCTTATCTCTTATTCATTGACTGAAGTTCCTAAGCTATAATAATGTTGTAAATTCTAAGAGAACTATCTCAACGAGATTAATGAGGTCAAGAGGGCTTGTTTAGTTTAATAGCATTATTCTAATCATGACATCAGTCCAAGTTCCAATAGAGTTATATACATGTCTCATATTCATTAGTAATGTTCTAAAAGTCCGATGAGATTATGTTCCAAGGTTTCAATAGTGGTTATACTCATGTGTATTGTTCATTGATCATTGTCCAATGGGTCCAAGAGTGTTATGTTTCCATGGAGGCTATGTTCCAATAATGTTTATTTGCATGTTTCTCACTCATTGATTATTGATCCAAAGCTTCAAGTAAAGTTGTGACTATCATTGTATCGATCTTTCATAAGCAAAAGTATCAATCTCTCACAAGTAAAGGTATCAATCTCAAAAGTAAAAAAATGAAGTAAGAATAAAGTAATGTATATTGATTGTGTTCATGGGCGTTATCTATGGGGTACAAATACCCGAATGATGATGTTAGTTTATCCATGGGGTGCAAACACCCGCATGATGATATTTATTTATCCATGGGGTGCAAGAACACCTGCATGATGATATGATCTTATCCATGGGGTAAAAAGAATACCTGCATGACGATGATATTTTATCCATGGGGTGAAAATAACACCTGCATGATGAGGGCCCTAACAGTATATGAGCAATGTAAAAGTAAAGTAAAGTAAAGGCAAGAGAAAGAAAGAACGTAATGTACATGGTTCCCCACATACAGAAAGAGAGTTTATTCACATTTGTTATTTCTCTTATATTGGTTCTATGGTTGTTGTGATCATGAATGAATGATCGTAAATGGCAATAACAGAAGAATTGTACATAATTCCGTACATTTAGTTTTCTCTTATAATTATTTCCATTGAAGTTCTTACGTACCGATGTAGTTTTCTTATGGCCTTACATACTTAGTACATTCTTCGTACTGACCCCTCTCGGGGACTTACCTTACATGTTGTAGGTGCAAGCACTAGTAGACCTCCGCAGTAGGTTGACAGTATTTGCAGATATTTGGTGAGCCCCAGTTGGTTTGGGACTTTTTGAGTCATAGTTATACATTGGATTTGATGTTGTAGATGTTATGAAATGGTCGTGTATGTATTTAGAGGCTTTGTAGACATGTGTAGGTATATGGATGTAAGATATGTACGTTCAGTTTGACGAGATGGCCCCAACGGCCAAGGTTTATATATGTATATATATGGCATTTCACATTTCATCAATTACATGAGATAGTATGTTAATCATAAAGGGACATGCATATGAACGAACGTGAGCAAAGATTGGTTCTCTCGGGCCATATCGGCTTCGGGTGCCAATCACGTCTCGTTGGAATTTGGGGTGTGACACAACAACCCCGTGGCCACTCCAAATATTTGATTAATTAATGACCCACTGTCCAAGTTATTGGCCACAATTTTGTTCAGTTGGCCCAACGACCTATAGAATATTTGAAGAAGAATTTTATTAAGAAATTCATGATTAGGGAAATGTAGAAATTTCTTCTTTAACCTTAACTATGCTTCATGCAATGGTTGACCACTTGTTTGCTAGAAGTTTATGATTTTATCTCTCAATTGAAGCATGCGAGATGGTGGGAAGAATCGATCTAGGAAGGCCTCTATTAACTCAACCCAAGATGTAATAGAGCCTTCGGGCAACTCATGCAACCACAACATCGCTTGACCTACCAAAGAAAATGGGAACAACCTCAAACAGATAGACTCTTGTAGTATATTAGCAGTGTTGAATGGGTTGCAAACCTCTATTATGTTTTTCAAGTAGATGTTTGCATCTTCATGAGCTTTTCCTCCGAATAGTCCTTTCATTTGGATTAAGTGAAGAATTACACTTCTGACATGGAATACCGCAATGCCCGCCATAGGTGATATATAAATTACACTTGCCCGTCAGGCATCACCCAAGTAATCTTCATCCTCAAGTTGCCAATCATAGGTAGCGGTATCGCTACCATGTTGTCTCATATTTTCTTGTTGATCTATTTTATCAACTACACGAGACAAAAAAAAATAAAGTAACATTTACACTACGGCTAACAAAAGTAATTTATAACACTATAATGAACGAATGTTATGTTTCATTCCCCGGCAACAACGCCATTTTTTATAAGGCTCAAATATACCCTAGGATCGTTAGCAATATAATTACCCAACTTAGAGTCAGGGTCAAATCCATGAGGAATGAAGGCGATAGGTTCACCTTTGAGTGTAACAAGTGACTACATGCTTGCTCATAATGCTAAAAATAATACAAGAAAGTAAAAGTGGGGGAGTAATTCAACGTTGTTAAGATCAATATATCAAATGTTTTTTTAGTATAAAAAAGTGAGTTCAAGGGTTTGTAATCAAGAGTTAAAGGTACTTGGGGTTATACTTTCATGAGAGTGTGCTCATGTACAAGTAATTGGATAACTGCCTAAGTTCGATTAATAGCTATGGGGTCCTAGAATTTAATGTCATTCTTTCAATAAAACATCAAACATCACAAGTGGGTTCTTTTGAACACCTCATAAGTGGTACATTATAACCAACCTACAACCTATATTTAGTAGCCTTATGTCTAAGAACTACTATTAAATGATAGAAATTAAGTCATAGTTGACCACTACTCCTCACCCTTATCCCCTTTGCCAAGAATAATAAAGGATCTAGGGTTAACTAGAGTTTGCAACCTCCAATCATGAGTTCAAAACATGGAGTAGATGTCAAACCCATAACAAATAATCAATTAAAGAGACAAATAAACAATAACCATACAATTATCACTACTCATTAACACATGACCCCAAGATAGAAATTTAGCTACTCATAACAAAAGATAAGTGAAATATACCTAGATCGTCATTTAGATCTGCTGTTGAATCCAAAATTATCCAAGAAAATATTAAATTCAAAGCTAAAACTCAACAAAAATAGCTAAAATCTAATTTATGGTTTTGATTACAAACTCTCCATGCTCGAAATTGACAAAAAATGGGGTTCTAAGATGCCAAAAGGCTTAAATAGCTTCAACAAAAATGGGCCTCAAACTTATAGAAATGCCACTGCATCCAAATCAACTAAGGGGAGCCCATTACTTAACCACTTGGAAATGCATTGAATTGTACTTGTTTCGCTGAATTTAAGTTTAACTTTAAGCAACAAAGGTAGGTTCATGTAATGATTGGCGATGGGGAGCTACTGCACTGATCTGCTAGGTAATATGCCAATATGTCCTTCGTCATTGCCAGAATGGTTTACCTGTCACGTTCAGCGATGGGATCTCCCTTTGGGCTATGCGCCAAGTATTTTGGTGATGCACCAATTTTCTTTGGCGATGCTCCTTGCACTTTGAGCTCTAATTTTCCATCTTTTTTGCTTTTTTTGCTCTTCCAATCACTTCTTGGCTTTTACCCTAAAAGTCAACCAAAACAACATTAAAACTAACTCAAATTGGCATTGAGTACATGATTTCTTACCTTTTTTTGGTCATTTACGACTCATCACTATAGCAAGATCCGCCCACTATGGCAGGATTAACAAAAGTTGACTCCTGCTATAGCGGGAATATTCCCACTATAGCTGTGTAGTGGTAGTGGTCTACCACCCACTATAATGGGGTATCTGAGGCATAAACTCACGATTTCTCCTATTTTTTCCATTTTTGTAACACACCCTCAGATTTTAATATCCCAAACCAATCCCTCTACATCAAACTAGATATCGAGAATTCTACTCACCCAAATTCACTTCTAAAAGTTCCTACGAATTTCTTATCATCATAGCTAGCATAAAATCAAATTAAAATATATAACCTTTATCTAATCCATTCTCAGATTACCCTACACCATACCATGCATGAATTTCATCCGAGAATAGCCTACCTTGAAATTTTTAACTCTCAATCTAGGGAAAACCTTAACCCAAATTTTGGTATTCTAGATTTACCCATAATGATGAAAGGGTCATTACAACAAACTATTATTATACTATATTCACCATGCTCTAATTTCCATTTCAGTGGAAAGTTTCTCAACGTTTCATTGGGAACATATTTCCATCATGCATTTTCTCAATGATATGGTTCAATGAGAATGAGGTGGGAAAATCATAATTTCACATGATTTGTTTCACTGATTTGTTGGTAGGTAAAGCCACTATTTCTAGTAATAGATGAAATACCATATTGACATAGATAATTCATGCACATATACATTGTGGAAGTGGAAGGATAAATTATGATAGAGGGTTATCAAGGGTATTTCTGATATAGGGATATCTAGTACATAATGTGGTATCAATATCATTTCATTATAGTGTTGCCTGGTACATGGTGCATATATGGATCTTGCCAGTCCCCTATGAATTTTGACTATTTGATAGAGGAAGTGGGTGTATATGGGTCATTATCTAGTGCATATGCATTTGTATTTGATTTAATCCGTATTATATTATATATTGATGATGCGTGGTGAAGTGGTAAAGTGATTATGATTGTGACTTGTTTTCCCCCCTACTTGGTTGAGATGATTAAAAGAGCTTTTATGGTAAATTTCTCTGTTCTTGGCGGATTTGAAATTTTGTTCTAATCTTGATTTGGATATCATTGGTTGATAAACTGTCATTAATTGAGATCTTATTATGATATTTCTAATAAATTATCAAGAAAAGTAGTGGTAGGACTAACTCTCGACATCACTCAGAGAAAAGTGTTGGTTGTTATTACTATTGAATACACGTATTTTCAGTACTCATTCTACTCTTTCCGTAACTTTTGTGATTAGGTTCAGTTTAAGGCTGCTCGAGTGGTATTTGAGTTATCATCATACGTGAGGAGACATACCAGAGTTCAAGGTGAGAGGCTTGGTTGTTCCGTAGTACTGTATTCTAAATCTATTTTATTTACTGCCTTTCCTCTTTCCAGCAAGCTTGTGTAATACTTCATAATTGTATTTTTAGATCTTAGATGGTCTAAGTCTTGGTAATCAATCTTCGGGGTCGCATTCATTTTCAGCACTTGTTATGACTTGAGATACGCATTTTATATTTAGTAATTCTTTATTGAATTTTCACATATTTTTGCATTTCACAAGTCTTATATGGTTAATAATGAATAGGGTTTTCCAACGGAGAGTGATGGGTTCCATCACTACTTAATGTAATCTTAGATAGAGATAGTAAATCATCAATTTGAGATGGAATATGCAATTTCATTATAAAATTATTGCAAAAAAAAAGTTCTTTTCCAATCTTAGACGTTTGTAGTAAAGCACTTGTAATGACCCTTCAGGTCATTTTCTTTATTTTTATGCATTTCCTATATTTTGAGTATTTTTCTAGTTTTCCTAGGTCATTTATGACTTTTTGGAGTTCTGGGGCAGTTCGTTTGAGTTTTAAACCAATTTTCCTATTTTTGGAGCTTTTGAAGTTGAGAAATTGACTTCAGTCAAAACTTCTAGAAAATAGCCTTAGATAGGAATTTTGACAGTCTTGTTAGCACTGAAATGTGGATTTTAGACTAGGGAGACCTTTGGTTTGGATTCCAAGTCTTTTAGGCTTGTTTTCGGCTATTAGATGATTTTTTGTTAAAATGGAAAATAAGCATGGGGCACATATTTCATCAACACAAATTCTAATGGAAATTTTATTAACTCTGTTGATTCCAAAATGTCATTTATGGTGGTGTAGCATATTCTTTTTGCATGCACGTGGTTCTAAATGAATACTAAAGACCCATTCAGAGAATTATCCATCTTGGCAAAAGTTGTTGGTGCACAACAATATGTGTTCTTCGCTTTTGGGACCACCTAGTGATGTTCGCTGTAAAGGGTCTATAGGACCCAGACCAGGTCATTATTCACGATCACGATGGTCTTTATAGGCACCTTTTACTACGAGGAACAAAATTACAAATTTAAGTTTTGGATTTCATACGCAGGCCCCACAGGTTGATTTTGACCCAATTTTCATCCCAGTGTTAAATTCTAATATGGGTATATTTTTCTTGTGTAGACATGTAGATCATTATTTTGGTAGTGTAGCTACAGCCAGAGACTTCTCGAAGGGAAAAACTCCAGTATATATGATTGTGAGCATGTTGTTCATCCTCTAGGTAGGTTACGCCTTACCTAATCTTAGACTTTATTTGTTTAAGGTATACATGATAAGTTGCTAATTGTTGGGGGAAATTATTCTTTAGAGGTGTATTACTTAGGTATTTATTATCCTATTAGAATGCTTGATAGTTCCTTCTCCCTTGGGCTTAGTTTAGGATGCTTGGTAGCTTTACGATTGTTTTTGGTAGCCTTAGTCTGGGTTTGGGTAGTTTCTTGCCTTAGTAGGGTCCCTCGGTGGTTTATGGCTATAATATTGTTTCCATAAGGTCGTTTAATCTACGATGGTGTCCTTTTTATAGCGAGATAATGTTGGATTATTTTGGTATTGGTTGATGGGATATGTATTGGTTTATCAGTTGAGTTGCTTACTTTATTACGCTTGTTATTATTGCATATCTATGGCATACAGGTACATTGTCTTAAAAATACTATTTTTGATTTAAAATAGGACTTTAGGAGCATTTTTACTGGGTTTTGGACTTTAAAAAGGGAAAAATGGGCTATATTATCCCTGATTCAATTTCAGACACGAGACATCACTGATCATTAATTCGAGTCTGGGCAATGTATATGAATATCACAAGTTCCCATGGGTCCTTCCTTTGTGAGCCATAGGTTTTAGAGGAGGAGTATATTGTATTATTGGACATGACATTCATGTCACGTTGCATTTCATGGTGTTCATTTATATTTATTCATTCATATACACTGACTATAGTTAGTATTGCTTGTTATTTGTACCCACAATGCTTATGGGGGCCGATTGGTTTATATTGCCTGTTGTTTGTGCCTTTTGGGCTTATGGGTTCCCTATTAGGTTGTAGATAGATTATTATTATGTACTTCAAGGTAGCTAACTTATATTTCTCTTAATAGTCTAGATTTGACATGTTACTTTTTTTGGCCTTACTATACTTAACTGTAGCTTATATTTACATTTTGTTATATTTATATCTTATTTGAGCTCAGACGACCTATGATGCCTACCAATTATTGCATGTTTTGGTACTCATACTAAACTTCTGCATATTTTTCCCTAATGCAGATCCTAGTATGAGTCATCGTTGCTGACGTCTTTGTCGTGCAGAGTATTTTGATCGGAGACTTAGGGTGAGCTCTTGATGACAAGAGTTGATCCATCTCCCTCTACTTTTTAGATTAGTCTTTATTTTGTATATTTGGGACAGTTTTATAAATATGTATCTATTTAGTACTACTTGTATATGTAGTGGATTTCGCACCGATTGATACCAGGTCTTGGGGGTTATTATTTTGGTATATTTTGTTCCTTCCCTCTATTTTATATATGTATGGGCCTTATTACATGTTCCTACATTCTTTATGTTAGTACTTTATATATTATGTAATTCTCTTTCTCTTATTAGCACATTACTTGTCAGTTTGGGCTATGGATTTCGCTTACCTACTAGTGGGTTATAGTAAGTACCATCATGACCTGAGTTTTTAGCCGTGATAGTTTGGTTTTTGAGCCTAGGTTTATCGATATCTTTGTTATAAGAGAAAATGTGTAGTAGTCCCGCGGATAAGTATGATGACATTCATATCCTATCTTTAGGAGACTATAGGACATTCTTACGAAAGCTTCACCTTTTTAATTCCTTATTGTCAGGAATCTTTCTTGTTTCACTCTTTAACAAATGGTCAGGATGACGGCTACAACTATTGAGGGTGAACCCCTACGCCGACAACTACGGCTCCAGATAATGGTTGAGGTAAAGGTTGACTCTAAGACACACTAGCTCGGGACCAGGACAGAGTGTGATGCATGTATGCCAAGCCAAGATAAAAAGTTAAAAAACTTTGAATTGAGTCAATACTTTGGAGGCTTGAAAGGAGTTTGGAACAAGGGATTAAAGCTTAGGAACGTGCTAAAATGGAAGTACAAGGCTCCAAGAGGAAGACTACTCGAAGAAAGGAAAAGAGGCTACGTACGCAAAGTGGCTATTATTTAAATGCAAGCCTCTTGACTAAGAAGACCCTTAATTCATTAAGGGTAATTTTGTAATTCGTAGTCTAGTATATAAATAGTGGAGCATAGCTCATTTTAGAGAGAGATTATCTTGAAGAATATTGAATATTAAATACTCTTTTGACAGTTTGAGGGCTTGTTGAAGCTTTTGATTGTTTCAAGTTTAGAAAGGAGGGTTGCTTGGGAATCTAATTCCCTTGAGGTCATTCTCATAGGTT
The DNA here is from genome assembly GCA_031232105.1 of Capsicum rhomboideum. Classification (NCBI taxonomy): domain Eukaryota; kingdom Viridiplantae; phylum Streptophyta; class Magnoliopsida; order Solanales; family Solanaceae; genus Capsicum; species Capsicum rhomboideum. Next base: position 95,403,133 of record CP124716.1, on the reverse strand, counting down.
TATGTGCTTATTTGGATATTTGAAGGAGGTCTTTTTTTTTTTATAGAATTGGTTTTCTTTGATTCCACTTCTGTGTCTACCTTTCTATCCCTTTTATCTTTGTTTATCTTTTTTCTTTGTTTTCTTTGTTCTTTTAGTTCCACATTTTCTTTCTTGTATCATTTTGGTATAACATCCTAGGTTAAGATTTGTTTTCACAAATCTTAATCTTGGGATATTGATCTATTAAAAAAAATCAAAAACTATCAAAAAATCCAAAAAAAAAAACTGATTTTTTTTTTGTTTTGATTTGTTATTTTTGACACTCGATCTTTATTCCCTAGTGTTTTTGAGTTTAGATTTTAAATTTCGTTCAAATCGGAGTTGTAGAAGTGAAGTTACCAATAAAGGGTTTTTTTTAATCTTTTGAGTTTTTGAAACTTGAAAAGTGGGTTTATTTTTGGCTTGAAGTTGAGAGCTAAAAATTATTGGGGATTGTTAGTGGCATTGAAAGGAGCACATGGGCTAAAATTTCATTGAATTTGGACCAAAAGTGAAGAAGTTATGAGTATTTGAAGATTGAGATTTTTCTTGTGTTCTTGAGCATCTTCATCTTGTTCTTAAAGAAGAAGATAGAAAAAGTATACTTTGATACAAAATATTCAAGTCAAAGTTGATCAAAGATGTTTGTGGGTCCAAGTGGCAATTAGTTGAAAAAAAAAATCAAAATCTGAAAAAAAAATTGAAAAAAAAATTAAATCAGAATTGCCACACCAGCAGTCAACTGCCACATCAGCAGACATTGCCCAATCAGCAGTCAACTACCCAGTCTACACACCAACAGCAGTCCCACTCGCCATGTGGCGTGTGCATAGCAGTTTCAGAGAGTGAGCAAAAATCAGGTTTTCAACACTTAATTTGTTTTTTTGGGGTCCTAAAGTTTTTTGGACCTAAAATTTTTTCTCTGTGTCCGAATTTTGTGATTCTTTTTTTGTTATTTTTCTCCTTTGATTTCTCAATTATTTAACAAGTAATTAACATATTTAACCACTTGTTAACTAGTTTTAATCATCAAATTGTCAAAGCAAATCCTTTAAAATGATGAACTTCTTTATAGCGTCAAAAATTTTCTAAGTGTCCAAATTTCGTGATTCTTTTTTTGTTCTCTTTCTCTTTCGATTCCTCAACTATTTAAAAAGTAATTAAAATTTTTAATTACTTGTTAACTAGTTTTAAAAATCAAATTATCTTCTTTGATCTTTCATACTAAGTAACAACATGTAATTCCTTCTACTTTTCGATTTTTTTCATGGTACTTTCTCTTAGATTTTCTTCTTTATTTTCCCTTGAAAACTTCTTGGTTCTCATCCTTCATTTTTGTAATTTCTTTCTCGTTTCAAAAAGAATCCATTCCTGACCTCAAGTAGAGATTGGACCCTTGCAACTCATCTAACTAAACAAGATACAATCATTGGCCGAAGCAATTTGTGAGGAAAACAAAGGTGTGATTTCTTGAGTGATTGTGAGCTTTTTTTTTAAACTAACCTAATGTGTTTGCTTGCTTTGTTTGAGTGACTTCAATAGGTACCGATGGCGGGTCATGAAAAGGAAAGCCAAGTTCCCACTGGGAAATCCACTTTGAGTGAATTGTTAAACTTGTTCACCACTCTCTCTACCTGAATGGAAAGACGGTTGGATCAATTGAGTACTCGAATAAATTGATTGCAAATTCAATTTTAACCTACTTTTCCTAATACTTATCAAGGAACTTTAGGCATTCCTTCTCTTTGTAGGGACTCTTGCATAGGTACAAACATGGCAAATGGAGGAATACAAGGCAAAGAGGATCTTTCTTTTGAGCTTCAAGGTAAAATAGCTAAATTCGACACTTTAAAATTTACCAATGGACAACGTGCGAGTGGTTGATTTTATTCATGTGAGCTTAATGATTCCTTGCAGCATAATGATAATGTATTTTTTGAGAGTATTCATACACTAGTTGATCCTATTGATGACCGAATTGATTCTGCTTGCAAGATCGATTTGTGTCCACCTAGTGTTGGCACTTATGATTTGGTTGATGGAACATTGTCATGTGAAATTTATGTTGATCAAATTGTTTGTGATTCTACTTCACTAAATGAGGGATTTTGTAATTTGATTATTGAGCCTCGAATTAGTGATGTCATTGATAAAGTTGGTCATTTGAAAAGAAGTGATTCTTTGAGCATATCTCTTATGGAAGATCCTATTGCTTGTTTTGCTCATAGAACTCATGTGATTGAAACCTCCTTAAAATATGTCATTTATCCTTTTGAGAATGACATTACATGTTTTAATTCTCCATCTTTCATTGATTCATCTCCCTTTAAGTATAATGTCTTGTTTGATGATGATGAGATCACTCTTAGTTTGGTACCTAGTGGTGTTAATGGTGATTGTAATGTAGCTCTTCTACAGGGCTATACTTTGTATGATATCCCACTATGGAATATTGAGAAGAAAGGTGGTATGTGTTTGCCAATTGCTACTTCTTCTTTGAGGATCCAATTTTTGATACTATGCTTGATATTCGTGAGCCTTTTAGTGATCTTAAATGTAAGGACACCATAGAAGAAGTTATTTTGTGTGATACCTTTCTTTACTACCTATTTGCATATGATGATTCTCATGCTTGTGGGGAGGGTACATTGTATGTTGGTAGGAGTTTATTTGGGGCAAATGGTAGTTTTCTTGATCAAAATGCATGTATATTCTTTCCTTTTGACCTCCGTGACATTTTGAAAGTGTGTGATTTGGTCATGGTGCTATCTTGGAAGTGGTCTAAGTTGGAAATATAGGATCAAGTGAGTTACATGTCTAATAGAGTCAATGTGACATTGCTTACATGCTATTTTGAAACCATTGGTTCTTTTATGGTATCATTATTTCTCAATTTTTAGAATAGCCATGTATTTCAGGCTACATTTGAAAGATTGTTCTTGATGAGAATAGTTGATGCTTTGTTATATAATAAGTTTGTGTATCATTGGCGTGTTGGTAGAATTGTTTCCACTAACACTAACCCTCATGCCATAAAGTTCTTATTGTTGTTTGTTTTCCCTATGGTTTTGCTAGGTTTGGATTCGAGGACGAATCCTGTTCAAGAAAGGGAGAATGATGCATGTATGCCCGGCCAAGATAAATGGTTAAAAAACTTTGAATTGAGTCAATACTTTGGAGGCTTGAAAGGCTAAAATAAAAGTACAAGGCTCCAAGAGGAAGACTACTCGAAGAAAGGAAAAGAGGCTACGTACGCAAAATGGCTATTATTTAAATGCAAGCCTCTTGACTAAGAAGACCCTTAATTCATTAAGGGTATTTTTTTAATTAGTAGTCTAGTATATAAATAGTGGAGCATAGCTCATTTTAGAGAGAGATAATCTTGATGAATATTGAATATTAAATACTTTTTTTGAGAGTTTGAGAGCTTGTTGAAGCTTTTGATTGTTTCAAGTTTAGAAAGGAGGGTTGCTTGGGAATCTAATTCCCTTAAGGTCTTTCTTATAGTTTTAGGTGCTTATTTGGATATTTGATGAGGGTCTTTTCTTTTTATAGAATTGGTTGCCTTTGATTCCACTTTTGTGTCTACCTTTCTATCCCTTTTATCTTTGTTTATCTTGTTTTTTTGTTTCCTTTGTTCTTTTAGTTCTGCATTTTCTTTCTTGTATTTGAGTGCCATCACTAGAGTAAGTTATTGAGCTAGAGCTAGTTATTAATCCACAGCCACTGCCAATGATCTTCCAACTAAATAGTCGGTAGGTCAGGGACCAACCCACACTCAACTGGATTTATGGCTAGGTTTATACTACAGGACACTCTGGTTATCTCATTAAGTATTATAGGAGGATTGCCATAGACATTTTATTGAGGAGTGACTCAAGGTATTCGGGGTATAGGAGCGTAGCCTACCGTTATGGCTCCTCATGCTGAGGTGTTTCTAGTACCGGTCATTTCTTAGCCAATGGAATCAGAACCAGCTATAATTTTAGAGGAGCAGAAAATGTTTGATTTGTTTCTTAGGTTGAGTCTTCTGAGGTTTTTGGGTGCTTCAGGGGATGATGTGCACGAGTTTCTTATTAGTTTATAGGAGAAGTTTTATAACCTTTATTTTGTGGATTCACATTGAGTGGATTATACCATATTTTATCTTAATGGATCGGCAAAGCGGTGGTGGATGGTGTATGTCAAGTGCAGACCAGCTGGTTCCACTCCCATGACTTGGGTTCAGTTCTCCAAGGCTTTCTTAGGAAAGTATATGCCTCATACAATGAGGGATTGATTGAGGGATAAGTTTACTAATTTGCAGTAGGGTTCTATGACTGCATCAGAGTATGAGCTAAGGTTCCACAAGTTATCCAGAAATACTTCTATGATTTTGCCTACCGAGCATGAGAGGGTGTATTAATTTATAAAAGGGTTGAGATTGAAGCTTTGTTTGGCTACTAGGCATATGGTATCTTCCGTACTTTTGTATATGGCTAACCATGCATGGACTATAGAGGGAATAAAACTAGAGGCCTATGGGGGAAGAAAAAAGAAGCCCCGCCTTCAGGTAGTTTCAGTAATTCTCAATTTAGAGGTAGGGTTTCTTTAGTAGGGTTTAACAGCAACAGTACTTTCAACATAGTAGGTCTGTGAGGATATACTTTATCTCTCTAGTGGTAGTCAGATAGGGTATAGTGGTTAGAGCCCCGGTCAGACTTTATACAGTTCTCATTTGAAGTCTTCAGGCCTTGGTGGCCACTTCAGATTAGCAGGTACTTCTCACTAGGGAAAAGCTTATAGGGGTTGTTATAATTATGGGAAGATCATTCACTTTGCTAGAGAGTGTCCTCAGTATGGGATGATCAAGCAATCAATCTAGAATGTTCAGCCTCTCAGAGCAGTAGTGCCACTAGATAGAGGTGGTGCTCAGAGTAGTAGGGGTGGTCCCCAGGGTGCTCATGAAGTTGCTCAATCGGATAGGAAAAGTGTTATATAGGTACTTAGTCTGGCGGTAAGCATAGATAATTATATGATTTTTCCAGTAGGTCAAAGGTGGAGGCATCAGATGCCTTATTAGAGTTCTATGATTGTATCAGAGTACTATTTCAGTTTGTCATATGCCAGCCTATGTCTTAGTTGATTTAGGTTCTATATATATATGTGTGTGTGTCTGCATACTTTGCTTCTCATTTGGGGTAGTCTACTTATCCTTTGCCTATGCCTATTTTGTGAAGCTACTCCCGTAGGTGATTCTTTTATAATGGATTGGGTTTATAAATCTTATTTGGTGACTATTCAGGAGTATTAAATTTGGAAAGACCTTGTTGTGCTTGATATGGTAGATTACAATGTTATTCTTGGCATGAACTTGTTATCCCCTTATCATATGGTGACTTACAATGTTGTTACCTTAGCTTGGCATATCCCTTGTCATATGGAAGGGTTCTGATAGTCACACACCTACAAGGATTATTTCTTACATTCATGTCACGCCTCGAATTCCAATGGGGCGTACTGGCACCTGAAGCCGTTAAGGCTCGAGAGAACCAATCTTCATTTATGTACACTCGTAAGCATGTCACTATCACATATAGATACCAGATGCTAATGGCGGAAGTCATGGAAAACATATGATATATATATGTATGAAACTTGGCCGTTAGGTCCACCACGTCAAAAGCATACATTCCTTACATTTCCTTCATTTGTACCACAACGTCTATAAAGCCTCTAACAGATAGAGACCCAATCCTACAGTTGGGACAAGTCCCCGTTTTATACAACATTTATACAATACCAAAAAAAATGTACATAGTGACTCGGAAATCCCAAACCAAACTGGAGCTCACCAACAGTCTACAGATGACCTGTACTCTACTGTGGAGGTCTACTAGCACCTCTGCCTGCAGCAAGGTAAGTCCCCTAAGGGACGTCAGTACGAATGAATGTACTGAGTATGTAAGGTTATAAGCGACTGCATGAAATATAATAACTTCAATGGAATCAATTACAAGTGAGTGAACAATATTGATAAACCCCCATTGAGTATGTGTGGAACCATGTACATTACTTTCATTACATTCTTTGCTTTTATGTACATTACCGTCAATATATAATCGTCAATATATAATACCGTCAATATAATACCGTCAATAATACCGTCAATATAATACCTTTAATAATACCATCAGTATAATACCGTTAATAATACCCGAGCCCCAACTGATCAGTGGGTCATAACATAACATAATATACAATAAATAAATAAAGCAGGTTCGGCCCTAATTAGGTTTTCACCCCTTTGGGCTACCCCCTGTCAGGTTCAGCATCAAGCTAGGCTTTTGACCCACTGAGCTTCCCCCCTGATCTAATAATCTCGGGATCATCTCTAGTTAGGCTTTCACCCCTTTGAGCTAGCACCTATAAATCAATGAAGCAGGTTCGGCATCAAGCTTGGCTTTTACCCCACTGAGCTTTCCCCCTGATACAATAATCTAGGGATCGGCTTGAGTTAGGATTTTCCCTTACATGATACCACCCATACTCAAAGAACCATAAAGTACTATAAAGTAACCATTAAGTAACCATATATGCATTACTTGTTTTCTTTACTTTTGTGAGATTGATCCATTGGTGGTTATAACATTATTGGAACTTTGGAACGTTAGTAAATGAATAAGAGACATGTGAATCACAGTTGGTCAATGAATAAGGGACATGTGAGTAACAATATATGTCAAACCTGAATGAGATACTTTGGAACATTCGAAATGGAACAAGTACGGTGACAATGTGAACAATATGTGCTGCAGAAGGATACAGAAAGAGTAACCTTACATACCTTATCTTCCCAATATGAAAACAACAATTCTATATGTGATTACAATAGTCCAGCTCCTTCCTTACATGTTACTCTACAATACAAGTACATAACGGAGCTCATGTTAACAACTAACTTACATTATGTATGCATATGACAACAATGAGCTACACGACTGCCATATAATGTCGTTTCACCCTTCACAATACAATAGACTGCATCACCATTCCAATCAACACCACAACATGCCACACATCAACCAAGACATCATAAACCAATAGCAATTCACACTTCCCCTTCAATACGATGTCATAATTACCTCACTACGTCACGTAAACACCTTTCACAACAACACATTAAAGATAATACATAATTGATACCATTCAAAATACCTCCGATACACTCCTTTAAAGTCATTCAAAAGGTACCATAAGTTGTTAATTGCATCCAAAAGGGGTATAGGGGCCTTGAGGGGTAAAAAAGAAGCAAAAACAACCAAAATGAAGTTCTGGGCTGACCTGCGAAGCCACCTGCACCCGTAGGTGGGTGAGTTGTGGCCGTAGGTGACCCTTGTCCCTGTACAGGGCCACCTGCATTGGTATCTACACCCGCAGGTACCCTGCCCACGAGGGCGGGTGCCCGTTTCCATGGTCATAATAATGCTTCACATTTCATATTTTAAATTATATCGGATGCCAACAAACATCCATGGTTTCACAACGCACATACATCACCAAACTACATCCTTCTTTCCATACATCACCAATTCCATGCACAATTCTCACAACATCAATTCCAAATATTATACACAAAGAGAGATCAAGTTAAGGATATAACCACATCATACATGTTAATATTTAATCCATCAAATTCACTTCCTTCAATACCACAAGTCCACTTTCAAGTTTAGAAGGCAAAACCCTTCACCGATTAAGCAAAAGTAGACTATTTTATACATAGTGAACTGTCCAACACTTAGCCAACATAAAAAACAAGATATATACACCATATTATGCATATAATATACTAAACCATGAGAATAAACACTTACCAAAGGTTTCAAGAGGATGATCTTTTCTAAAGAGATGGTTGCCTTAGGGTTTGTGAGATGAGAAATATCTTTAGAAATGTCTAGAAATGGCATGTGTCTTTTGTGGATGAAAAATATAATATTTTTGCCTTTCTATAGTCCCTTGAAGTCATCCTTAGCCAATTCTCGGTCATTAAATTCTATGTTTACTTGGTCAACATTAAAGTGGAAGAATGGGTCATTTACCCATTTGGGGCCATGTCTTTCTTGTGAATTTTTGGCCTTGAATTGAGCCCATTAACACATGTGAATTTATCCCACTAAAATTTATGTGTAATACCCCAACCATCTCATGTTTAAATAATTCCATAAATATTACGGTAGTCTCATACGTTCGGAAATGTACGGGGTGTTATGATTTAGGCTATGAGATTAGTGTGGAAGGGGTTCTTGGTCTATCTTGATTATGCCCGTGATACTAGTACTGACACACTTTCACTTGATTTAGTTCTTGTGGTCTACAAATTTGCTATGTCTTTCCTACTAACTTGATTAGTCTCCCGCCTGAGTGTGATATTGACATTGCTATTAATATTGAGTTAGGCACCCAACCTATTTCTTTTTCACATTATAGTATGGCGTCTATTGAGATGAATAAGCTTAATGTTAAACTTTAAGATCTTGTAGGTAAGGGTTTTATCAAACTATGTGTTTCTCCTTAGGGTGATCCTATTCTGTTTGTGAAGAAAAAGGACGACACAATGCATATGTGTATCAATTATCAACTGAATAAGGTGACTATAAGTAATAAGTATTCGATACCGCGTATTAATGATCTATTTGACTAGCTTCAGGGTGTATCCATCTATGATAAGATTGGATTAATATCTAGCGACCATCACCTAAGGATTAGGGTGACGGACATCCCTAAGACAACCTTCAGGACTCACTCCATTTTAAGTTCCTGGTGATGTCTTTTGGGTTGACCAATGCTCTAGAAACACTCATGGACTTTATGAACCATGTATTCAGCCCTTATTTGGACTCCTTAAAGATAGTGTTTATTAATAACATCCTTATCTACTCGAAGAGTAGGGAGGATCACAAGCAACATTTGAGTATTGTGCTCAAAACTTTCACAGATCAGTGGCTTTATGCCAAATTCTTGAAATATGAGTTTTGGCATTAGTATATAGCTTTCTTGGGATATGTGATGTCTAAGGATGGGATTATAGTAGAACCAGTGAAGATTAAGGCAGTTTGGGATTGGGCTAGTCCCACTTCTCCTATCGAGATTCGCAAATTTAATAGATAGTAGGTTACTACAAAAGGTGTTTTCCTCTATTGTAGTACCACGAACATGATTGACTAGGAAGGATGTCCTATTTTAGTGGTTCGATGATTGCGAGGAGAGCATTTTAAAGCTCAAGTATTTACTCACTTTAGCTCTGCTTCTGACACTTCCAATCGAGGGCAAGAATTTATAGCCTATTGTGATAATTTTGATGTTTTTTTGGGTTGTGTTTTGATATAGCAGTACAAAATGATAGAATATGCTTCCAGATAATTGAATGTGTATGAGCGCAACTAACCCACCCATGACTTAGATTTGGTAGTAGTAGTCTTCGCGTTTAAGGACTATGATATTTCTATTTTGTACCATTCGGGGAAACCAAATGTGGTAGCATATGCCTTGAGCTATAATGCAATGAGTATGGGTAGTTTGGCATTCTTGCAACTTCAGAGAGACCGATGGCCATGGATAGCCAATCTTTTGCCATTAAGTTGGTTTGACATGATATTTTTTATCCAAGGAGAGTATTTGCTCGTGTTAAGGCTCAATCTATGTTATTGTAGCAGATTTGAGAGCTATAATTTCAGGATATTTGTTTAAGGAGGATTCAAGATCAAGTGTTGAGAGGTGAGGCCAGGAAGGCTGCCTTGGATCTGGAGGGTGTTCTGAGATTCGAGAGTCGTACCTGTGTTTCGAGGGTTGATGATTTGATTTAGTTGATATTGTATGAGGCTCATTTTTCCAAATATTTCATTCATTTGGGGGCAACTAATATGTGTAGAGATTTGAGATAGCATTACTGGTGGTGCAAGATGAAGAGGGATATAGCAAGCTTTATATCTAGGTGCTTGAACTGTCAGCAGGTGAATTCCCTAAATTCGAGACCTGGTGGTTTGATTCAGAGGCTACCATTCCTGAATATCAAAAGGAGCGAATTACCATGGATTTTGTGATTAGTGCAACACACTTTTTGGGGTTTTGATAGCATTTGGGTCATTAGGGATCGGTTGACCAAGTCTTCTCACGTTCTACTTTTTTAACCTTTCTATAGTTTTAAGAGGTCGACCTAGATATATGTTTGAGAGATAGTTTTTATTCATGGGGTGCCATTGTCAATTATTTCTGATAGAGGTACCTAGTTCACCTCTTAACTTTTGGAGAGCTTTTCAGGAAGAGTTGGGTACTCGGATCGACCTTAGCATAACTTTTTATCCCCAGACAGACTGTTAGTGTAAGTTGACCATTGAAGTTTTGGAGGACATACTTCAGGCATGTGTTACGGATTTCAGAGGTTAGTGGGACCAATTCTTAGCCTTGGCAGAGTTGACATATCATAACAACAACTATTTGTGTATTCAAAAGGCTTCATTTGAGGCTTTGTATGGAGGTAGCATATATCTCCAGTTGGGTGGTTTGATTTCTTTGAGGCTAGGCTATGGGGTACTGATCTGTTGTACGATTAATTGGATAGGGTTTGGGTGATTCAGGATAAACTATGAAAAGCTCAGAGCAAGAGAAAAATTATGCTGACTGTAGGCTTTGAGCACTAGATTTTGGGATTTGTGATAGAGTGTTCCTTTATATGTCGCTGATGATAGGTATGATGAGGCTCGAAAAAAGTCCATTACAGATTCTATAGTGAGTAGGTGATACAGCATATGAGTAAGCTTTGCCTCTAGCATTTTCTAGCATTCATCCTACATTTCACATATTGATGCTTCAATGATATATTCTAGATGAATTTGGCGTGCTCTAATGGGATTTGGTTTAGTTAGATGACCGTTTGACTTTTGAGGTGGAGGCGGTTGCTATTTTAGGTAGGTATATCAAAAGGGTGAGGTCTAGAGAGATTACAGTTGTTAAGGTTTAATGGAGGCACCATCATGTCGATAAGGCTACCTGGGAGCCTATGCAGGAGAAGCAAGCCTGTTATCCTTGCTTATTTAAGCTTTATGTACTTCTTGTCTCGTGACTTTTGAGAATGAAAGTTTTTTTAGTAGTGGATATTGTAATGACCTTCTAGGTCATTTTCTTCATTTTCATGTGTTTTCTTTCTTTATGAGCTTTCCTACAGTTGTCCCAAGTTATTTTTGACTTGCTGGGACCGATGGTTTGGTTATCGGGCAGTTCGTTTGGGTTTTAAATCAATTTCTCTATTTTAGAGCTTTTGAAGTTGAGAAATTTGACTTTGGTAAAAACTTCTAGAAAAAAGGCCTAGGATGAGAATTCTGACTATTCTGTTGCTCCAGAGTGTGATTTTTGGGCTAGGGGGACCTTTGGTTTAGGTCTCGAGGCTTTTAGGATCGTTTTGGGCTATTGGGTGGTTTTTGGTTAAAGCACAAAGAATGGGCATCGGACCCTTATTTTATTGAAATGACCTCCGATGGGAGCTTTGTAGATTCTATTGAGTCTAGAATGTTGTTTTTGGTAGGGTAGCATATTGTTTTTGCATGCACGGGGTTCTGAACGAATCCCAAGGACCCATTCGGAGAATTTTCTAACTTGGTAAAAGTTGCTGGTGCATAGCACATAGTGTAGGCACTAGGTGTTCTTCACATTCGCGACGACCAACCAGTAGTATTCATGATGAAGGGTCTATTGGACCCAGACCAGGTCTTTCTTCTTGATGGACCATCGTAATTTTGAGGGCCAACCTGGTGGGGTCTCGCGATCACAATGAGAAATCCCCTGGAAGTATATAAACCCATCTTCCGTGATTCTTAACCATTTTTTTAAGTCTTTTTCACCATTGTTAAACCTTGGAGCTATGAAAATTGTGGGAAATAATCTATTTGAGCTTAGGTATGTTTATTCAACTCCTCTTGATCATTTTCCATTAACTTTCTGTAACACCCCGTATCTTTCTAACCCTACTTGACGACGTTGAACAATGTTTACTTAGGTGTCGAGAGCCACAAGTATGTATTTGGTAATGTTATTGAAGAGATGATTGAATTTGGCCCTCGTACATGTGATTAAACCTTCATAGGAGGTGTTTTGTGACTTCGTGGAACATTTTTGGGGTTAAAAACGAGGTTTGGAGGACCTCCAAATAAAGGATATTAAGGGTAGGAAGTAAGTTAAAGAATACAACTTGAAGTATCTAACCAAACTTGCGAAGAAAAGTCCAAAAAATAAAATTTTCAAAAAAAATAAGGGTGGGGCATGCCAAAGGGCTTTCCAGGCCGCTCTAGGCTAAAATTTTTATCCCACAGGCAGCAAGTTGGCGCCCCCAAGGGCGTGCCAAGCTGGTTTTGCCCACTTTTCAAAAGTTGGAAATTTTCTAAGTCCGAAGGGTGCCAGGGGGCGTACTGGGCCGATTTTTGCCACGTTTCTTCTACAACCATGAGAATATACATGAAATGAATGAAGTATTATATTGGTATGGTAAAATTACTGAGGAACGAAATTGGCATCAAAATGACGGTTTTTCCTTTGTGGTCAAAATGAGTCATACATGGCTAGAATCACTTGTTTTTGGGATTGAGGTTACGGATATGAATAGCGTAAGTGGGAATATTGTTGTAATGTGTATGAAGTGATGTAAACATTAGAAATTATTGATTTTATTGGGTTAACTGAATTGGGCTCAATAAAGGGCCCAAAATGAGAAGAAGACATGGGCCAAAAATGGGTCAAATGACCCATTCTTGCCTTGACCTTCTAGACTTAGCATTAAATGCTATAAGTGTGGCTAATGATGGAAATAAGGACTTATATAAAGGACCACAAAATATGTTTTTTATTCACTTGAACTCTCATGCTTTCTAGATATTTCTCAACTATTTTTCTCTCAAAACCCTAAGAGCTCACAACCAACTTTTGGAGCAAGATCATCATTTTTCAAGTTTGGGTATGTGATTATTGTTATGGATTAATATATTATATGCATGGGAAAGTATGTAAACCATGTTGGTTATTCTTGGAAGGGTTGAACATGGTGCTTTGTGTTTTTGGTAAAAGATGTGATATCTATGGAATTGTAACTTGAAATATGACTTGTGATTTTGATGAAAGAGCATGGTATGGATAAAATATGAACATGTATGGTGTGATTTTGTTATTAAACTTGTTATTTTCATATAAGTGTAAATTATGGGATTTTGGCCAATTTGTTGTTGTGAGGTGTATTGAAGTGAATTGATGGAATAATTTTGATGTTGTGGTGATGAGGAGTGGAAAGTATGAACTTGGTGTGACATGCTAATGGTTTATGAAATTTTGGTCAATGTTGGGAATATTGTGGGATTATTGGTATGATAGTTTCTTCAATGGTATTGTCAAGGGGAAAATGACAATTTTAAAGGCAAACATGTAACTCATTGACGTTATATACATTTGTAAGGTAGTTGGTGGTTAATGTAAATCCCGTTATGTATTTTTGTTGTAGAGTGAAACATAAGGAAGGAGCGGGACATTGTATGCACATCTAAGGTTGTATATTCGTATTGATAATACAAGGTATGTAAGGTTACTCTATCCGTATCTTTCTTCGGCAAATAGTATTCACATTGACATTACGCTTGTCCCATCCCGAAATGTGCTAAGGTATCCTATATCCGGTTATCAATGGTCATTATCATTTGTTTCATACTCATTGATCAATTGTGAATCTCATGTCTTATATTCATTGACTAATGTTCCAAAAGTCTAATAAGGTTGTGTTCCAAAGTTCCAATAGTGGTTATACTCATGTATCTCATTCATTGATTATTGTTTAATGGTTCCAATAGTGTTATGTTTCCAATAAGGCTATGTTTCCAACAATGTTTATTCATATGTCTCTCACTCATTGGTTAATGATCCAAAGCTTCAAGTAAAGTTATGACTATCATTGTATCAATCTCAAAGTAAAGATTAAAGTAATACATATGTGGTTAATGATCAAGTATGGGTGGTAGCTTTGGGGGCCAAATACCTAGCTCAAGCCGAACCCGAGATTGTTGGATTAGGGGGCAGTCCTAGAGGCATAAGCCTAGCTTGGACCGATCCTAACAGGGGGCAGCTCTAGAGGTAATAACCTAGCTCGAGCCGAACCTGATGTGTTGGTATGGGTGGCAGCTCTAGAGGTAATAACCTAGCTCGAGCCGATCCCAATATATATATTGATTCATAGGGTGGCAGCTCTAGGGGCATAAGCCTAGCTTGAGCCGATCCCAACATAATGTTATGTTATGTTAAAACCCACTGTTCAGTCGGGGCCCGGGTATCACATGTCCCAGGCAAAGATGAATAATCATAGAAGCAAAGATACAAAGAAAGTAAGGAAAGCAATATACATGGTTTCGAAAGTACAGAACAGTGACTTATCCATATTGGTTATGCACTTGAATTTGATTTCATTGACATACTTACATAGCATACAGTTTCATTTGAGACTTACATACTCAGTACATTATTCATACTGACCCCTTTGGGGAATTTACCTTACTTGCTGCAGGCGCAGGTACTAGTAGGCCTCCACAGTAGGTTGCCAGTTGTTGCGGATCATTGGTGAGCTCCAGTTAGTTCGGGGCTTCTCTGAGTCACAGTTGTCCATATGTTTTGGTATTGTACATGTTGTATAAAGCGGGTACTTGTCCCGACTTTCAGTTGGTTTTGGTAAATGTCTATGTTAGAGGCTTTTGTAGACGTATGTGGGTGTATGAATATATGGTGGTATATGATGTTTTTGACTTAATGGCCTCAATGGCCAAATTTCACATATGTATCTATGTGACACACGTTCCATGAATTCTGTTATTATCCTTTTATGTTCATACGTGATAGTGGTGATTCCCATAGTAAGCATATGAATGAATAGAAGCAAAGTTTGGTTCTCTCGGGCCTTGTCAGCTACGGGTGCCAATCCGTCCCGAAGGGATTCGGGGCGTGACAAAAGTGGTATCAGAGCAGGTCGTTCTAAGGGTGTCTACAAAGCCGTGTCTGAGTAGAGTCTTACTTATCAATGTGTTGTGCACCACATTTATAAGTAGGAGGCTATGGGACATTTAGAATGTTGTTTCTTTTCTTCACTTCTAGATTGTGCAATAGATCCAATGTTGTAAGTTGAATTGTGTTTGACCGTGGTAATTATTTTTCTTTTGTATAGTCAAAATTCCAATCATGAGAAGAGGTAGAGGTAAAGGGAAGCAGGTGGATATGCCTGCTGGAGAAGGAATGAGTAGATTACCACCTGACCAAGCTAGTCAGGGTGGAGCAAATGCTGAAATTTCATCGCGGTCTTCTTCTACTTCTCCAGCTCCGAAAGAGCCAATTGGTAGAGAAGTACCCGCAGAACCACCAATGAATACCACAGATCAGGATCTAAGAAATGCAGTACATATGTTGACACAGTTAGTGGCAGCACAAAGTCAAGGACGAGCTGGTCCGACGACAAATGAGGATGATGCGGCTAGAGTGGCGAGTCACAGAACACAGGATTTCCTAAAACTGGACCCTCCTATATTCACTGGGTCAGATTCGATAGCAGATCCACAGGACTTCGTGGATCAAATTCAGAGGGCTTTGGAAGTTATGCACGTGACGGGGGTAGAAACAGTTGAACTTGCTACGTACAGATTGAAAGGAGAGGCGATATTGTGGTATGAGGATTGGAAGAAATCTCGTGTTATTGGTGCAATTCCACCTAATTGGGAAGAATTTAAAGCGGCTTTTCTTGACTATTACCTTCCCTATGAGATTCGAGAGGCACGTACGGATTAATTTCTAAATCTCTGTCAAGGAAATTTGAGTGTCAGAGAATACAACTTGTTATTTAATTCCTTGGCTCGATATGCGCCAAATGTGGTGGCTACAATGACAGATAGAGTCCATCGATATGTGCACAAATTAGAGCCATATTTGGTAAGAGATTGCACCATTACTGCCTTGAATAAAGACATGGACATAGCGAGAATACAAGCCTTCGCCCAGAAAATGGAAGATCAAAGACAGAGAAGAAGGGTACATGAATTTGACAGAGGACAGTCCAAAAGGGCTAGACCGATGGGACCACCTATGATGTACCAAGGAGGATCTAGGCCTCGTATGTTTCCTAGAACACCTAGACCATCATTTTCTCATTCCACAGCAGGTGCTCACTCTCAGTTCCGGGGGTTTAGAGGTGGTCTATCTGGACAGAGTAATGGAATTCACGGATCACAGGCAGCAGGTTTTCCTCATCAGCAGTGTCATCACTGCGGGCATATTCATGCAGGTACATGCCGAGTGGGGACAAATGCTTGCTTTTGGTGTTGTATGACGGGACAAATGATGAAGGAATGTCCCCAGAAGAGCATGGGTTGTATAGCACGATCGGAAGGATCGGTCGTTGCATCATCAGTATCGGTTCATTCAATGGGCCGAGGTATGCAGTCTGTTGGCCATGGTAGGGGTGCCAGAGGAGCAGCCAGTACTAGTGCGGTCCAGAATCACACTTATGCTTTAGTGGACCGACAGAATTCAGAGGCTTCCCCTGATGTTGTCACAGGTACATTATCCATATTCTCATATAGTGTATATGCATTGATTGACCCGGGTTCTACATTTTTCTATGTTACTCCATTGGTTGCTGTGAAATTTGTAAAGGCACCGGAATTATTAGTTAAATCAACTGAAGTGTCTACACCGATCGGTGAATATATTATTGCAAAAAGAGTATATCGTAACTGTGTGGTAACTGTGTGTGGTCACGATACACTTGCCGATCTCATTGAATTAGACATGGTGGATTTTGATGTAATCATGGTAATGGATTGGTTGGCCTCTTGTTATGCAATGGTAGATTGCCTGTCCAAGAAGGTGCATTTTTGTTTTCCACAAGAAAATGTTCTTGAATGGCAGGGTAATATAGGGGAACCACGAGGAAGATTTATTTCCTATCTGAAAGCTAGGAAAATGATTGCTAAGGGTTACATATGTCATTTAGTACGGGTGAAAGATACTGAAGTGGAACCAGTAACTCCGCAGTCGGTTCCAGTGGTCAATGAATTTCTAGATGTATTTCCAGAGGATCTTCCAGGCTTACCCCCAGAACGGAAAGTAGAATTTGGCATTGATGTGATTTCAGGCACTCAGCCTATTTCTATTCCTCCATATTGAATGGCTCTAGCAGAATTACGTGAATTGAAGGAGAAGTTGAAATATTTGCTGGACAAGGGCTTCATAAGGCCTAGTATGTCCCCGTGGGGTGCACCGGTATCATTTGTATGGAAGAAAGATGGCACAGTGAGAATGTGCATCGACTATCGATAATTGAATAAGGTAACGATCAAGAACAAATATCCCCTCCCTCGAATTGATGATTTGTTTGATCAGTTACAGGGTGCCAAGTGTTTTTCAAAGATCGACTTGAGGTCGGGTTACCATAAAGTCAGAGTTAGAGAATAAGATGTACCCAAGACAGCTTTCCGAACACGGTATGGCCATTATAAATTTTTAGTTATGTCATTTGGACTAACAAATGCACTGGCTGTGTTCATGAATTTGATGCATAGGGTGTTTAAGCCATTTCTAGACGTGTTCATCACGGTATTTATAGATGACATCCTGGTTTATTCAAGATCACCGGAGGACCATGCTAATCACTTACAGCAAGTATTGCAGATTCTCCGTGAGCGTAAGTTGTATGCAAAGTTCTCCAAATATGAGTTTTGGTTAAAATTAGTTGCATTCTTGTACCACATTGTATCAGATGAAGGGATACAGGTTGATACACAGAAGATTGAAGCATAGAAAAATTGGCCAAGACCTACGACACCCACAGAGATTCATAGTTTTCTTGGACTGGCAGGTTATTACAGAATATTTATGGAAGGTTTTTCCTCCATTGTTGCACCGTTAACAAAGCTTACACATAAGACAGTAAAATTTTAGTGGAATGAGGCGTGTGAGAAAAGTTTCCAAAAGTTGAAAGATAAATTAACCTCCACACCAGTTTTAGTACTCCCCAAAGGTACCGAAGGTTATACAGTGTATTATGATGCGTCCGGGGTTGGCCTCGGATTTGTATTGATGTAACATGGTAATGTCATAGCATATGCCTCATGACAGTTGCGGCCACACGAGAAAAATTATCCCAGACATGATCTTGAATTAGCAGCGGTGGTTTTCTCTTTAAAGATATGGTGTCATTATTTATATGGAGTTCATGTTGATATCTATTCTGATCACAAGAGTGCGCAATATCTCTTTAAGCAAAAGGAACTCAATTTGAGGCAACGAAGGTGGTTAGAGCTCTTAAAAGACTATGAAATTGACATTCTTTATCATACAGGCAAAGCAAATGTAGTAGCTGATGCATTGAGCTGCAAGGCAGTAGAAAGCACTAGTGGCCAGTTGATGGAAAAGCAGGAGATAACCAAAGATCTACATGAATTAGCCAGCTTGGGGGTTCGTCTTCTTGAATCCTCGGATGAGGGAGTTATTGTACAAAATGCAGCGGAATCCTCCTTAATAGCTGAAGTAAAAGAGAAGCAATTTCCGGATTCTATGTTATTGTAGCTGAAAAAGAATGTACAACACGGTCTGACTACAACTTTTGATCTTACACAAGAAGGGGTCCTTCAATGTCAAAGAAGATTATGTGTGCCGGACGTAGATGAGTTGAGGAAACGAATTATGACAGAGGCGCATCATTCGCGCTATTCTATTTATCTGGGTGCTACTAAAATGTACCATGATTTAAAAAAAGTGTATTGGTGGGGAAATATGAAGAAGAACATTGCGGAGTTTGTCGCTCAATGCCCGAATTATCAACAAGTGAAAGTGGAGCATCAGAAACCAGGAGGTTACATGCAATGTATCAATCTTCCAGTCTGGAAATGGGATATGATTAATACGGACTTCATTACAGGTTTGCCTCGTACATTACGGAAATTTGATTCTATATGGGTTATAGTGGACAGGCTTACCAAATCAGCATATTTTCTACCAGTCAAGACCATCTATACAACTGAGGATTATGCAATATTATATGTTAAAGAGATAGTACGATTGCATGGTATTCCACTTTTCATTATATCAGACAGAGGAGCACAGTTTACAATGCACTTTTGGAGATCTTTTCAGCAGAGTTTGGGCACACAGGTGAATTTGAATATGGCTTTCTATCCTCAGACTGATGGACAAGGAGAACGTACTATTCAGACACTTGAAGATATGCTACAAGATTGCACATTAGATTTTCAAGGCAGTTAGGATGACCTTTTTCCTCTTATTGAATTTGCTTACAACAATAGCTATCATTCAAGTATTAAAATGGCACCTTATGAAGCTTTGTACAGAAGGAAATGTAGATCACCAATTGGATGGTTTGAAGCGGGTGAAACTGCTATACTTGGGCCAGATATTCTTCATCAGGCTATGGAGAAAGTTAAAGTGATTCAACAGCGATTACAAATGGCCCAGAGTCGACACAAGTCCTATGCCGATGTTAGAAGAAGAGGACTTGAATTCGCCATAGGTGATTGGGTGTTTTTAATGGTGTCACCGATGAAAGGGGTAATGCGATTCGAAAAGAAAGGAAAATTGAGTCCACGTTACATAGGCCCATATGAAATTATTAGAAGATTTGGGCAAGTTGCATATGAGTTGGCACTACCCCAGGAACTTTCCTCAGTTCATCCGATATTTCATGTTTCGATGCTTCGAAAATGCATAGGAGATCCATCTCGTATTGTTCCCATTGAAGATGTTCAAGTTACAAAGGATCTTACATATTAAGAGGTACCCGTTGCTATCCTAGATCTACAAGTAAAGAGATTGAGGAATAAAGACATAGCTTCCGTAAAGTACTTTGGAGGAATCAATAAGTAGAGGAGATCACATGGGAAGCTAAAGAAATGATGAAATCCAAATATCCCTATCTATTTCAAGTGGATGAAATAGTTCAAAGTGAGGGAATGGAATCATAACAAGTAAGTATTTATGAGCATTAAGTGTTTATGTATATGTATGCTAATCTAGAGATGCATTTGTCATAATTGAAGCGATACGATTAACATTCGAGGACGAATGTTTCTAAGGGGGGAATAATGTAACACCCCATATCTTCCAGACCCTACTTGACGACGTTGAACAATGTTTACTTAGGTTTCGAGAGCCACAAGTATGTATTTGGTAATGTTATTGATGAGATGATTGAATTTGGCCCTCGTACATGTGATTAAACCTTCGTAGGAGGTGTTTTGTGACTTCATGGAACATTTGTGGGGTAAAAAATGAGGTTTGGAGGACCTCCAAATAAAGGATATTAGGGTTAGGAAGTAAGTTAAAGAATAGAACTTGAAGTATCTAACCAAACCCGCGAAGAAAAGTCGAAAAATAAAATTTTCAAAAAAAATAAGGGTGGGGCGCTCCAGAGGGTGTGCCAGGCCGCTCTGGGCTAAAATTTTTATCCCACAGGAAGCAATATGGCGCGCCCAAGGGCATGCCAGACTGGTTTTGCCCACTTTTCAAAAGTTGGAAATTTTCTAAGTCCGAAGGGTGCCCGGGGGCGTACCGGGCCAATTTTTGCCACATTTATTCTATAACCATGAGAATATACATGAAATGAATGAAGTATTATATTGGTATGGTAAAATTACTCGGGCACGAAATTGACATCAAAATGACGATTTTGCCCTTGTGGTCAAAATGAGCCATACGTGGCTAGAATGACTTGTTTTTGGGATTGAGGTTACGGATATGAATAGAGTAAGTGGGAATATTGTTGTAAAGCATATGAAGTGATGTAAACATGAGAAATTATTGATTTTATTGGGTTAAGTGAATTGGGCTCAATAAAGGGCCCAAAATGAGAAGAAGACATGGGCCAAAAATAGGTCAAATGACCCATTCTTGCCTTGACCTTTTAGACTTAGCATTAAATACTATAAGTGTGGCTAAGGATGGAAATAAGGACTTATATAAAGGACCACAAAATCTGTTTTTTATTCACTTGAACTCTCATGCTTTCTAGATATTTCTCAATTATTTTTCTCTCAAAACCCTAAGAGCTAAAAGCCAACTTTTGGAGCAAGATCATCATTTTTCAAGCTTGGGTAAGTGATTATTGTTATGGATTAATATATTATATTGATGGG
The DNA here is from genome assembly GCA_031232105.1 of Capsicum rhomboideum. Taxonomy (NCBI): domain Eukaryota; kingdom Viridiplantae; phylum Streptophyta; class Magnoliopsida; order Solanales; family Solanaceae; genus Capsicum; species Capsicum rhomboideum. The sequence continues at coordinate 95,381,918 of CP124716.1, read as the reverse complement.
AGAGTATGTAAACCATGTTGGTTATGCTTTGAAGGGTTGAACATGGTGCTTTGTGTTTTTGGTAAAAGATGTGATATCCATGGAATTGTAACTTGAAATATGACTTGTGATTTTGATGAAAGAGCATGGTATGGATAAAATATGAACATGTATGGTGTGATTTTGTTATTAAACTTGTTATTTTCATATAAGTGTAAATTATGGGATTTTGGCCAATTTGTTGTTGTGAGGTGTATTGAAATGAATTGATGGAATAATTTTGATGTTGTGGTGATGAGGAGTGGAAAGTATGAACTTGGTGTGACATGCTAATGGTTTATGATATTTTGGTCAATGTTGGGAATATTGTGGGATTATTGGTATGATAGTTTCTTCAATGGTATTGTCAAGGGGAAAATGACAATTTTAAAGGCAAACATGTAACTCATTGACGTTATATGCATTTGTAAGGTAGTTGGTGGTTAATGTAAATCCCATTATGTATTTGTGCTATAGAGTGAAACATAATAAAGGAGAGGGACATTGTATGCACGTCTAAGTTTGTATATTCGTATTGATAATACAAGGTATGTAAGGTTACTATGTCTATCTTTCTGCGGCAAATAGTATTCACATTGACATTACGCTTTTCCCATCCCGAAATGTGCTAAGGTATCCTATATCCGGTTATCAATGGTCATTATCATATTTTTCCTACTCATTGATCAATTGTGAATCTCATGTCTTATATTCATTGACTAATGTTCCAAAAGTCCAATAAGGTTGTGTTCCAAAGTTCCAATAGTGGTTATACTCATGTATCTTATTCATTGATTATTATTTAATGGTTCCAATGGTGTTATGTTTCCAATAAGGATATGTTTCCAACAATGTTTATTCATATGTCTCTCACTCATTGGTTAATGATCCAAAGCTTCAAGTAAAGTTATGACTATCATTGTATCAATCTTCAACCGATCCCAATATATATATTGATTCATAGGGTGGCAGCTCTAGGGGTATAAGCCTAGCTCGAGCCGATCCCAACATAACGTTATGTTATGTTAAAACCCACTGTTCAGTCGGGGCCCGGGTATCACATGTCACAGGCAAAGATGAATAATCATAGAAGCAAAGATACAAAGAAAGTAAGGAAAGCAATATACATGGTTTCCAAAGTACAGAACAGTGACTTATCCATAGTGGTTATGCATTTGAATTTGATTTCATTAACATACTTACATAGCATACAGTTTCATTTGAGCCTTACATACTCAGTACATTCTTTGTACTGACCCCTTTGGGGAATTTACCTTACTTGCTGCAGGCGCAGGTACTAGTAGGCCTCCACAGTAGGTTGCCAGTTGTTGCGGATCATTGGTGAGCTCCAGTTAGTTCGGGGCTTCTCCGAGTCACAGTTGTCCATATGTTTTAGCATTGTACATGTTGTATAAAATGGGGACTTGTCCCGACTTTTAGTTGGTTTTGGTAAATGTCTATGTTAGAGGCTTTTATAGACGTATGTGGGTATGTGGGTGTATGAATGTAAGGTGGTATATGATGTTTTTGACTTGATGGCCTCAACGGCCGAATTTCACATATGTATCTATGTGACACACGTTCCATGAATTCTTTTATTATCCTTTTATGTTCATACGTGATAGTGGTGATTCCCATAGTAAGCATATGAATGAATAGAAGCAAAGTTTGGTTCTCTTGGGCCTTGTCGGCTACGGGTGCTAATCTGTACCGAAGGGATTCGGGGCGTGACACTTTCCCCATCAATTCCCTTTCTAGATCCATGAAATTCCTAAATGAAATCTTGTTTTTCTTGAACCTTTATGGGGTTGTTTTGAGCTCGATTTGAGGTCTGATCAAGCTTAATTTTGAGCATATTTTTGTAAGGTAGTATACTCTAGGATAGTGTCCTTTCTATAGCTATATAACCCTTGATATTCTCATTTTAAAGTATAGATTGTTATTTTTGTAGCATGGGAGTAGTCGGAGGTTTCTCGGAAGGGAAAAGCTCGGGTATAATTGATCATGAGCGCGTTGTTTAGCCTCCAAGTAGGTTAAACCTTACCTACTCTGAGACTTGGTTTGTTTTGTTTAAGGTATACATATGATAAGTTGCTAATTATTGGGAAAAATTATTCTTTAGAGGTGTATTACTAAGGTATTTATGATCACATTGAACACGTGATAGTCTCAGGGCAGAATTTCACTATTATCCTTAGTTTAGGTAGTTACTTCTCCCTTGGTCTTAGTTAAGGTGCTTGGTAGCTTTAAGGTTATTTTTTATAGCCTTAGTCTAGGTTCGGGTGGTTTCTTTCCTTAAGTCGGGTCCCTCGGGGGTTTATGGCTACAATATTGTTTTCATAAGGTAGTATACTCTAGGATAGTGTCCTTTCTATAGCTATATAACCCTGGATTACTTTAGTATTTGTTCATGGTCTAGTTATTGGTTGATCGGTTGACTTGTTCAATTTATTACACTTGTTATTGTTGCATATTGATAGCATACATGTAACTTTGCTTAAAATTACTATTGTTTGTTTAAAATGTGATCGCAGAGCATTTTTACTGGGTTTTGAACTTTGAAAAGGGTAAACTAGACTATTTTAGACCCGGTTCCATTCCTGGCACCTGACATCACTGATCATTACTCGGAAGTCCCGATTCAAGTCCGAGCAATGTATACGAATATCGTAAGTTCCCCATTGGTCTTGCCTTTGTGAGACATAGGTGTTGGAGGAGGAGTATACGATATTATTAAATATTGCATTAATCTCACATTTCATTTCATGGAGTTCATTTGTATTTATTCATTCCTATACACTAATTGTAGTAAGTATTGCTTGTTGTTTGTATCCACGCTTATGGGGGCCGGTAGGGTGGTTATATTAAATTGTGTTTGTCCTTTCTGGGCTTATGGGGTCCCAATTAGGTAGATAGATTATTATTATGTACTTCGAGGAAGCTTACTTACATTTCTCTTAATCGTCTAGATTTGATCTATTTTTCTCTTTCTGGACTTACTATGCTTAAACTTAGCTTATATTTGCATTTTATTATATTTATCTCTTGTCTGAGCTTAGTTGGCCTGTGATGCCTACTGAGTACCGTGAGTTTTCGTATTCATGCTAAATTATGCATCTTTTTCCCTGATGTAGATGGTAGTACGAGTTATAGCTACTAACTGTTTTCTCGTGTGAAGCATTTTGATTAGAGACGTAGGATGAGCTCTTGATGACCCGAGTTCATCTTCCTCTACTTTTTGGATTAGTCTTTATTTGATATATTTGGAGACAACTCTGTATATATTGTATCTATTCAGTACTTCTTGTTTATGTAGTGGCTCTTGCATTGGCGTTTTTTTCAACGCTCTTGCATTGACTGATACCAGGTCTTGGGGGTTATTTTTTAATATATTTTGTTCCTTCACTCTCTCGTATATATGTATGGGAGTTATTACTTGTGCTTACACTTGTTACGTTTGGCCTTTATATCTTGTGTCATTCTCTTTCTCTTATAAGCCTGTTACTTGTCATTTCGGGATATGGGTTTCGATTACCTACCGATGGGTTATACTACGTGCCATCATGACCTGTGTTTTTGGGTCATGACAATAGTCAATTTATTATCATTGGACCCAATTTGTGTCCCATGAAATTGAACAACATTAATAAAATCTGAATGTATGTCCAAAATATTTCAAAGCGAAAAAGCTTTGGGGGAGGGGGTTGAAGGGTTATGATAAAGGAATAATAGTGGACCATGCTCTGAGGAAGATCTAAATAAATGTTGAACTGTTCCTTCTAAAAAAAGGATTAAGATATTCCATCATTGTATGCAAGAATTTTTTCAAGTTGTTCAATGATAGTATACCCTTCTTCTTTTTGTTAGACTAAGCATAAATACTACCTTCAAACTAAATCCTTCATAATTGGCTTGACCCTTGAGGACAACCCATCCCAGCTCAGCCCCCTATTAGGGTAGGATTGAGTTACAATTTATTAAGCCTATTTAAACCTAAGGCTGATAAGCCCAACATAGTCAGCCAGTTAGCTCAGTCCATGGGGCAAAAGACTATTGAATTTAAATTAAAAATTTAAAAGAAAAATGTAAAGAAGTAAAAACTAAGAATGGTAATTATAGAACAAATCTTAATATCTTACGCAATACTTTATTTATTTAGTGTAAAATTCTAGTCACCACATATTGAAGTTGTATTCATGATTGATATTCAATTTAAACTTAAAATTTAAACAAAATTTTGAAAAAGTAAATAAGAACTAAAAATAGTAATTACCGAATAAGTTGTAATATCTTACACAATACTTTAAAATTTCTAATCACCATGTATAAAAATTGCACCCATCATGAAAATCTCCAAACATTTGTTGCTACTTGAAAATTAGTTGCATGTCTTTACCCAAATCCAAAGCGATAATGTTTTTAAGTAAATTTAAATATTAGTAATTTTTTATATATAGACGAGGATGATTTTAATTAAATTTACTTATGAATATAGACGAAGATGATGTTAATTAAGACAACTTTATCAACAAATTCAAATGTGCTTGACGATGTATTGGTGTTGAATATGTTATGAGTTTAGGTTAGGCCAAAAGTTCATATATTTAGCAATTATTTACCTCACATTTTAGTACTTTAAATTTTCTTTTGAGTATTGATTATATTATTTTGTTCTTAATATTATATTTTACCAAGTAGAAATAAAATAGTGTGAAGGTGTAGAGATTTAGAGAAAAATTAGATGAAAATGGGAAATTGAGAAAAGGAAAATAACAACTAGTGCCTAATGATTGGACTATTGTTTCCAATGTTGTAAAGTTATACAATGATTGGGTCAATGGTAAATTACAATTGAAAATAATTTCACAATTGAAAATGCAAAAAAAAATCATATCTGGAAGCAGCAAAGCAACACAGTGAAAAGCGAAGTACGCTCGTACATTGCCTTGTTGTTGCATGCCCAACAATGCAGCAAGACAAATAAGGATATGATTTTTCTCACTTTTTTATGCACTTAGGTATTTCGTGTCTGAATTTTTCCTACCTGATAATTAGTCCATAAGAATAGTTTTAACACAATTTTTGACCTAGGAAGAGCTAACATCCGCCGTGAAGGTCGGAGAATTTTGGTTGTATCTTATTTATATTTATGCTTTTATTTGGATGAACTTTTGTAATTTTTCCATGTCTATGTGGAATTAAACTTTTCTTTCTAGGATTATGGTAGTTGCATGGTTGTTTTCATATGAACGAGAATTGACTTGTTAATATATTTTTCATCATGCTATGGCTCGTGTGGTTGTTTACTTCATCATCAGTGGCTCGTGAATTGGGCTTGAAAAAGGGAATTGCAAGCGTAATAAGAAAAAGTAGGGTTTTTTGTGAATCTTAAAGTGAAAGGAGAACAATTTGCTACAGAGATAGAACTATGACCTTTAGCTTTGCTCTGGTGATACACACTGAATCCTAAATGCACTTTAGTATCAATCAAAGATCATAGAAATATTGGTGTTAGGAATAATCAAGTAGTCTTAGAGTTATTGATAAAAAGGCTCAATAAGTTATATCAGCTACAATTGGAAACCTTATAGAAAATCAGAGTCAGTTCAAGTGATTACTCAACATGATTGCTAGTGAATCCATAGCCTTAGATCAATTCCATTCACTGATAACATAAAATTCTATCCTTCATTTGGTTAAAATTCTGAGCTCAAGTTATGATTCTCCTATTATTTGTGATGTTGATAGGAGTAATAAAGTGAAGGAAGTGGAACGTCATGATCAGATGAGTGATATGATGAAACAAATATGAATAGAATTAAGGGAAGACATAGAGATGCTTAAGGCCAAATTCACAGAAATGCAGGTTGAGGCTGAAATTTGTAATGATCTTCAAGTTACAGACTTATCTAGTACTCAAAACAACTCTCAAATAAAATAAATGAGCGAGCTCCTGTAGGAAGATAAATTTGTTGAAGCAAATATGGTGAGCCAATCTTGGCTCGAAAAACTTGCTTAATGAATTAGATTTGTAGAGTTGCTCCATTAAAGTCTTTTGCATGTAGTAAAAAAATGGAGAGAAGATAGAACTGAGCTCATATAAGAAGTTGACCAATTGCGTTCAATTATCTCTGACATGCAGGCTCACTTGAATAAAAAGATTGAGTTATTTAATACCCAACTATCTATTTTTATTGATACTAGCCAGCTTATGGAGCAGAAAGAGGAATTCCAACCATTTAACTATCTTATTTTGGTTGATACTATTATTGAGGAGGTGTGCAAAAGTGAGAAGATTGTAAATAATGAAGTTTTGGAATTGAGGTGTATTGGTTCTCATTCTAAATATTTTTTTGATATTGTCTTTAGTTGGTAACATGAAAATTGAGTCTTCCAAACCAATGGATATGTGTATGAATAAGGACAAAGTCCCTTATATTTTGAAAATTCACCATATCGAAAAGACAAAATGACATACCTTAATTTAGGGAGAGAAGTGCAAGATGCGACATCTATTGCTTGGTTCCTTAGGATTTATAACACCACCCCTTAAGTGTAGGAGAAAATTAAAAAATAAGTTAGGGATGCAACTCATATCCTCAAAGTGGAAGGAAAAGTGGTAAACTTGATAGCATTGTGTGGTGACTTTAAATCAGATGCTTAGTGAAAGGCAATTCGATTTGTAATAGTGTAGCTTCTTATTTTTTATTTTATAGTGTCACATTTTTTTATAAATTAGCAGAAGTCTGAGTACTCGAAATTGAAGCTTAGGAGCACGTTTGAGCTTAAGTGTGAGATTATGCAACCTTTGAAGAAAAAAATAAGAAAATATGTTGCTATCTAAGCCACAGAGGGCTTTATAGAGTATCTCTAACCATGTTCTTCAGTGTTACTGAAAATTGATTTGAAGACAAAGCATGAAAAGTGGGGTGAAAAATCTTTCAATATTTGTAAGATTAGGGATAAGTATGCCATAAAATTTTGTTCTATTTTTGAAAAATACAAAAAGATTTTGTGTTGTTTCTTTTAATTTTAGTTTCTTCAGCGACATATCGTATCCACACCTTAATTTTTCTTATGGCCTCAATTTTTTTCAGAGGGGGGACCTTTAAACCGAGTAACTTTTTTACCTTTAGGAATAATTTTTATTTATTTCTTTTTAGTATTATTACTTTGGAGAGAAAAAAAAAGACTTTTTGACTTTTTTGATACTAACATATTTAGGCATGAGTTTGAGTAGTACTTTCCTCCAAGTGCTTGAGTATTAAAAAAAATAATAAATTTTCGGACACCTAGGCTTAAGGTAATGACTCTCTATATAAATATTCTTATTTTATATTTCTCTATGATCCAGTCTATCTTAGAACTAGAACTGATCCATCTTGATTGAGGCTTGTGCCATGACTCTCTATTTAATCCTTTTAAGATATTATTATCACAAGTTAGCCTCTTTGAGCCTATGACCTTTCGTTTGGTAGACGTATATTTTTTGCTTTGATCCTTTTGTTGGATACTTATTATTTACATCATGCTTCCTTGAGCATTGGATAATAGATTGTGATAAAATTATTAACTCTAAAAAAAGGGATGATCGAGTGCAAAAGGTGATTAATTATAACTGGATGTGGTAAAAAGACCCTCTTTGAGAGAATGTGATATGAGAAAAAAAGGAAAAAAAGAAAAAAAGAAGTTTGAAATTTTTTTGATGATTGAAATATTCTTAATACAAGGATAATTACTAGTGAAAATAAATGATGAAGAGGGGTGTCACAACCCAAAATCTCAGGCCATGATGGCACCTACTAAGCCCTCCAATAGGTAAGACGAACCCCATAGCTCATAACAACAAGTAATGGGCTAACAGAATGAAGGAACAAGTCATGAAACAGGTGTCATGACTTTATTTCTTGAGTCATGATGGCACCTACCATAACCAGCTAGTAAGTAAGCCAACCCTTAGTACGGAACATCTACTAGCGGACTAATAAGAAAAGCGGAAGTCAAGACTAATCAAAAAAGAAGAAGACAAGAAGAAAGTAAACATTTTCCCCCAAAAACTGGTGAGGTTGGTACAAAAGAAACTATCAATAAAGACCATAAGGTGAACACAATATATATAGAACCGTCTCTGGATTGCAAAATAAAGATCAGCCTAGAAAAAGAGGGAGAGCAGGAATAACTCCGGACGCCAGGAGCTCATCCCAAATCTCCAATATATGGCAGCTCCACATAATGGACACGTCAGCGGTGAGAAATCGTACTATGATCTGCAGGGCACAAAAGTGTAGTATGAGTACCAACACGAGGTACTCAGTAGGCATCGGCCGACTTAGCTCCAAACACAATGCAGATATAAATAACGTGCAAAGCAGGAATATACATTATAGACAACTATCTAAGAAATGAGACATAATAATACTAATGGAAAAGTAAATATAAATTTTCATATCCTATAAGTAATCCAGGACAAAGGGGCAATACCGTACATAACTAGTCAATACATAAATGAAGAGTAAAAAAAGGATATATAGTAGTAGTACAAGGCAAGAAGGTTATATACAATAAGAATAGATATGGAAGAAAAGGGATATATGATAATGCTATATATATATAGGGTTGAACACGAAGGCACTAACCTAAGGGAGTTAGCCTAACATCTCGTGGATCATAACTAAATAGGGAAGCTAACTCTAGCATAATCAGAGTCTCTAACCAAAATGTGAATAAGCATAAGATAGTCTATCAATAATAATAATAGGGAGTAAAGGAACTCGAAGCGTACCAACTACCTCGTGTACCAATCCTAAACCAGCCTGCCACGAACTATACAATAATAATTGAACAATAATGTAATCGGCTAGAACAGACAAACTATAATGTAACCGGGCCTCCATAAGCCCAGAATAAGCAAACACTCAGCAAACAACAACCATAACCTATACCTATATAGACCCCATAGAACCAATAGATACAAGTGCCAAACAATTATATTGGTGATAGGCGACGCATGCAAAAGAATGAAATTCATGAAAAGAACCTGATGATGCAAGATAAACCAAGTACAATAACCAACACAAATGTATACACCTCCTCCAGCTCAATAGCTCGTAAAGGCAGAACCTACGACGACCATCCATCTCTGATACTGTGGCTCATCAAACAAAGGGGCTCATAGAGGACTCGAGATATCTGTATACACTACCTGATCCCGTCCCGAACTAGGAATTCCATAATCCATATCCATATCAACAGTGATAATGAGAAGCAGATTCGAATCGAAATCAGTGGGTAATAACAAGAAGTCAAATAATTCATAATTGTATAATAACGATATCCAAATTTAAACTGGCACTATTGAGTAATAACAAGAGGCCTGATAATCTATTCACAACCGCTGGAATTCCCATACAAGAACCATACACAACTTATAGAAAGCCAAAACATTAACCATAACCGAGCGCCATAGCTCCCAAGCCGCAACCATGAATAGATGCTAGACTCAAATCGAAACTTAAGCATAAAATAACTAGCAGTAATCCAGGGGTCCTAAGCTCATCACCAACCTATTTGTTCATAAAATCCAATCTCGGGTGGTCAAATCCTCTAAGGTCAGGTGGGTTCTAATTACTACATCAAAGAGGTGAGGTCAAAGATAAGTTATTGCCCTTTCCAAAGGTAATAAAGATAAATAGACATGCAATCAAGTCTAAGTCAACCCAGAACCAAGGTAATAGCCTAAGAAAATAGTCATATGCCCATCTAAGCCTAAAGGAGAGTCATTCAAAGTATTTAATCTAAAAAGAGTAGTGGGACCCACTATCAAACCCTTATAACCCAACCTAAGGCAAACACAGACCCAAACCTAGGCTAAGGTTTTTCAATACCATCCCAAGGAACTAAAAAAGGTATGTCTAGTCCTAAAGGTGGACCACATAATAACCTAAGGGAAAACAATCCCAAATTCTGGCAAAAAGGGGCCTCAACCGGTTAAAATAAGTGTGAGAATGTGGATAATGTTTGCATGCTATCGCCAGTATACAAACAAACCAAACGTAAGAGCCTAAGGTCAATAAACTAAGACATAACTCCTTCAAAGCATAGAGAACTAACCTGGTGTCCATGGTCTCGTAACCAAGGCCTTGGACCTAATAATGTAATATACAGAACAATAAGAGTACATAAGCATAAGTAGAAAGTTAGAAGCGGGATCAACAAGATGCATCATTCTACCAGGTAAATTTAACTGAGAAATATCATTGAAATGGATATGTACTACCCCGACTCCTACACTAAGGATTACTCTTCTAAACATAAGGTTCTAATAGGTATATAAGTGATCCTAATACAATCCTACAACTATGGCAACTATTCTAAACTATGGCTCAAACTGCTATTTTATTCTAAAGTTTCCCAAGGAAGGCCAAGTTGATAAAAGGTGATAAGGTAACCTAAAACCTATTCCTTTGACCCCTACCCCATATGCAACTAATACGACACGCCATCTCATAGAGAAGAGTAGACCGAAGCCAACATCAATGCCAAACCACAGTCTCAAACCATCCACGTACTGCACATCACCACTTCATAATTATTGAATGACTTCGTGCTATAAAAATCATCATCTAGACATTAATGCGAGTAAAATTAGACCCATATTGCAATATAAAAGTTTGGGCTAAAAATTGAGCCAAAAATAGGCCCGTGGGGCCAGCTAACAATATTCCAAAATTGAATATGTCACGAGGTCGTTTAAAGGACAAAGAATGCGTGCTCAAAATTTGAGCACAAATGGAGTCTCAATTGGGACTCAAAACAGCCCCAAGAGCTAAGGGAAATGAAAGGGAAAAACAAGAAATAAACGAGGAATTTGGCCGAAAACTTACGAAATATTGATGGGGATAAGATCACACTAGTGCCTCCCACACTATCCCAGCTCCAATTTTCAATTCCCCTCACTTTCTTGAGCTCACAAGATTAGTAATGGAGAAAAAAAGGGATTGAAATAGCTGAAATTTGCGTGAAAAGAGAATATATAGACCCAGCAGTGACTACTTAAGCAACCACTTATCCACTAAAGCAGCAATTGACCACTAAAGCAGAGGGTACAGGAGGGGTGAAATGCCACTAAAGCGGCACCCTAGTAACTTAAGCAACGTCTACTAAAGCGGACAAGTATCGCTAATGCGGCAAAAACATGCTAAATCAACCACCGCTAAAGTAGCTCCCAAGCCACTAAAGCGGCTGCACCAGCAGCTGAAAACCAACAAAACACTAAGTTCCAACGGACTCCGATCGGGTGCTCGAGATTCTTTCAAAACCCCATGCCCACAAATGAACTAAGCTACCCTGCTAAATTTGATATTCTGGACTCAACAAAACCATCAAAATTTCAATCTGAGGTCGTTTCGACAAATATGGGCCCTACATCCACTATTCTATTTTTACCAATTTCCAACCAGTAGCCCAAAATGGGCCTAGAAGCCTCAGGACGCAGACCAAGTGTCCCTCTAGTCTAAAATCCACGTTCTAGAGATAACGAAGAACTTTCATCCGAGGTCGTTTACTAGAAGTTCTTGCCCAAGACCCATTTCTTAACTTCAAAAGCTCCAAAATAAGGAAATGGGCTTAAAACCCAAAAGAATAGCCCAAAAATTAAACTGATGGTCCCACCAAGTCATAAATGACATGTAGCCGCCAGGGAAGACAAAAAATACTGAAAATGCACAAATATAAAGAAAATGACAGAGAGGGTCATTACAACATCCATTACTAAAAGGACTTTCGTCCTCAAAATTCAATGGATAGAAAGAGCTCGAAAGATCGAAAGGATGAGGTAATGGGCCTGCATACCCTGCAAAGATCCCAGACAACCTCTACAGCCCCAACCAACACTTCCAAGGGATTTTTCTAAAGGTATCCCCTTTTTCATTCACATCCTTACTTCACTTTCCAATTAAACAAAAAGTCATCCTCAGCAACCAACTAGCCTCTAACTAAACCATACATGACTTAAGCACACAAACCCAAACCATAGCATACTGACATTACATCGATACAACACAGCTAGAGGGATACTCAACCAGGCTAAAGACAACCTAAGGCAGGAACCATACAACCAACTCCAAATTCAAAATTTAACATTTTCTTGCCTTTCAAAACCTGTTGTTTACTCTGAACTACAAAGAAGCTCTCTAGCATTATCCAAGTCATGTCCACATAGTCACATCATAGTAACCTCAGAAGGTTAAAGCTGATCTACCAAAAACCAACATGGACTATCATAAGAACAAAGCCTATAAGGTTCTATCGGAGTACTCAACTGGTGGTGACCGAAGACTGCAATCTCTGCCAAAGACACTAACTAGTCCGGATGACCTTCAAAACCAATAGTCATGAGTCTGAAGTGCAATATCTCAGAACTAAATGATCCGCTTCTGAAAGCCCCATAAACTATGGGTGAAACCACTCTAAGCCCAATTTGAGTACACTTCTTTGGTTGAGTAGACTTCCAAAAGTACGTCAAAAATGAGAACCAAGGTCAAAAATAGTAGAAACCAACACCATGTGTCGACGAACCATCTCTTAAAAATCTGTAAGACAATCTTCCTGAACTGAAGAAAATTGAGCCAATATGTGGAGATTAGGCCTCATCAACCTGTCAACGAATGCTCAACTAAATAAAAACCTCAAAATGGGGCGGAAACCAAGTTACACAATCCATAGCTATAATCTCAACACTAAATCTAAACTACTCGATCTCATTTATCCAAATTGATTATGTTGACGAGTAAACATCCATACTCCAAAATCTATCACATATTTTCAACTGTTATTCAAAAGTGTCAAAAATCTTAATGGGATCCAACAAGTCTTCACTAAGCTCAAATACCCAAATCAATCTCACTATAAGAAATCAAGCATATGCCCAACAGTTCACACAATGGCTAAAACTAAAATTTTGCCGAAGAACATAATTACAACTGAGGGAGACCATCGGCTGAAGATACAAGCAATCAAATCCATATCTATTGAGGGGAATGACATATTAAGGCTTAACTAAGAACTCACTGGGACTGTAAAGTATCCTAAGCAACCTAGTAAATACAATTGTAGCTTGAATCTGGTCAAACCAATGCTTAATCTATGGCAATGAATACTCACTGCAAAACAACACCCGTTTTGGTTACCGACAACTAATACATAAGAATATAACCCCAAGTAGAAGCATCCCACGAAGTCACATTAGGTCAAACAAATACTAAAATGAGAAATTTCTGAATTTACCTCTTTAAACAAATCTTAACTCAACTGAACCATGAACCACATCGCAGAAAAAATGGAGTACCCAATTTAACACCAACACTAAGATCAAGACTGCTATCATGTGATGAACCAGAAAAATCAAAATAACAAACCCCAGACTTATCAACATTAGGATCGGGTTATAAAAAAAGGTCTCTAATGCAAAAATCACAACAAAACCATGGAAGGCCAACCCTACCTTCACCTCCACAACCCACTCAACAACCGACCTTACCTCACCAACAGAAAGGAAAACTAACCAACCAAGGTTTTAAGCCGAACGACCAAGAATCTCAAGAAAGATAACACTAACTAGATAACACTAGTTTAGCAGACTATCAAGTCAGAATCAATAACGACCAAAGTAATAAAAGTAATAATAGTAACACCAGTATAAAGTGTAGGTGGCATAAAAATAAAAATACCCTGTACCACTCTAGGATCATAACAAGGCCATTATGCCAAAGGAAATGGGATTTACCCAAGTGCTATACCCCAAGGATAATACTGCACTGATCTGCTTAATACACTACTAAAAGAAAATATCTACAAGGGTTGTCAAATATGCATAAATCTACATAGAGGTTTTCAACAATAAATGAAGTAATATTAAGAAATATAACCATAAATGGGTATGAAAACCCAATTCAATTAAAAAAAAATGAAAGGATAGAAAATCAAAATTGCACCTATAACACTGACCTGCCTGAAGAAGTATGAATCTGAATGCGTCTATCCTTAGACTAAGCATCTAGCGATCAACTGAAATACCAAAAGCACTGCCTCTAATTTTAAGTGCCACAACCCTATGTGACTGATCTGGATACACTAACTGCTCACTAATCTCACATCGAGGACCCTCTCTTTACTAATGACCGATCTCTCTATAGTTATAAAAAACTCTGAAGCTCTAACCTAGTGAGAAACATGAGCTGGCCCCAGCTAGCTGACCAACAAACGCCTAGGGTACTCTTTAGACAAATGACCAATTTCCCCACAATCAAAACATGCCCCTGGAATTCTCTGATGCATTGAACCTGCTGACCTGGAATGACAGTTATGGTCTAAAGAAGTAGATCGAATTTTCTGTAATGCCTAACCAGAACTCTGCCCACTATTACCACCACAACCTGTCTGAGAGCCCCCTAAAATCTGAGGCTCTACTTGAATGAATTTGATAGGCTACAAGTGATGCTTACCTCTAATAGAAGGATCCCTACCTCCTAATAAAATACTATTAACACTGAACAACTGACATTGCCTCTTACTGCCACCTCTATATGTCTCAAGACATGCCCTCTCTGTATTCTCTGTACGATCAACAACCTAAGGGAAAGTAGTCCTAGCTACTATCAAATGCTCCGACGCCAAGTGGAGTGGTAAAGTCAATCCTCTGATAAATACATTAACCATTTCATACTCTGCAGGATATAACATAAGAGTATGTCTGGCCCACTCGAGAAAGCCAATCTCATACTCTTAAACTGATTGACAGCCTTGCGGCATACCAACAAGCCAAACGCTAGCCTGAGAACCACTTGACGTACCAGTCATTACCACTGACTGTGAAGCATCCACGAAAAGACTCAAAATCCCTAACATGGTATCCTGAAAAATTGAGGTTGTCACAAACTCTGTCAGAGATTGGGTTGGCCCCAAATCTTCTGTCTGACAATAAAGATTCTCAATACTAATCTCGTACTCTCTGGTCAGACTTAAAATTAAAAATCTAGTAACACGTGTAAAAGCCTCTTCTACATCTATCGGCAATCTCGTGTTATCCATCTGAGAAGGAGTGGAGTCAAAGGGGGTACTTAGAAGTTCATAGAAGTCGAGATGCACAATAAAGAATCAAGAATTGGAATTTCCTAGGATTTCCCTACAACCTCCAAATGATAGGATACGGACGTCATCGTACCATTCTGTAGGACTCTACTAGGCATCTTTCTTTTGTACCAACAACACTGGTGAACCTAAGTTCTGATAACAAATTGCCATGACTTGATTTCTTGGATCATGATGACACCTACTATAACTAGTCAGTAAGTAAGCCAACCCTTAGTCCGAAACATCTAGTAGCATACTAATAACAAAAGTGAAAGTCAAGACTAATAAAATGAGAAGAACACAAGAACAAAGTAAACATTTCCCCCCAAAAACTGGTGAGGTTGGTACAAGAGAAACTATCATACAATACCACAAGGTGAACATAATATATATATGTATATATATATATATATAGAACCGTCTCTGAAATGTAAAATAAAGATCAGTCCAGCAAAAAAGGGAGAGCAGGAACAAATCTGAACGCCAGGAGCTCACCCCAAATCTCCAATCCATGACAACTCCACACGATGGACACGTAAGCGGTGAAAATTCATACTACGATTTGAAGGGTGGAAAAGTGTAGTATGAGAACTAACACGAGGTACTCAGTAGGCATCGATCGACTGAGCTCAAAATACAATATAGATATAAATAATATGTAAAGCAGGAATATACATTATAGACAACTATCTAAGAAATGAGACATAATAATACTAATGGAAAAGTAAATATAAATGGTAATACCCTATAAGTAATCCAGGACAAAGGTGCAATATCATACATAACTAGTTAATACATAAATGAAGAGTGAAAAAAGGATATATAGTAGTAGTACAAGGCAAAAAGGGTATATACAATATGTATAGATAAGAAAGAAGAGGGATATATGATAATGCTATATATATATAGGGTTGAATACGAAGGCACTAACCTAAGAGAGCTAGCCTAACATCTCAAGGATCATAAGTAAATAGGGAAGCTAACTCTAGCATAATCAGAGTCTCTAACCAAAATGTGAATAATCATAAAATAGTCTATCAATAATGAATCTTACCATAATAAGAAGTAAAGGAGCTCGAAAGCGTGCCTACAACCTCGGGTACCAATCCATAAATAGCCTGCTATGAACTATACAATAATAACCAAACAATAATGTAATAGGATAGCCCAGATAAATAATAACTTAACCAAGCCCCTATAAGCCCAAAAGGTACAAGAAAACACTCAAAAAATAACCACCATACCCTGTACCTATACAACCCCTTATAAGATAGATAAATACAAGTGCCAAGCAATTATACTGGTGATAGGTGATGCATGCAAATGAATGAAAGTCATGAAAAAAACTAAATAATATGAGATAAACCAAGTACCATAACCACCACAAGTGTATACAACTCTTCCATCTCAGTAGCTCATAAAGGTAGGACCTACGACGACCATCCTTCCCTGATACCGTGGCTCATTGGATTAAGGGGTCTATAGGGTACTCAGGATATCTATATACACTACCTGGTCCCAAAATAGGACTTTCATAATTCATATCCATAACAACAGTGATAATGAGAACCAGATTTGAATTGGAACTAGTGGGCAATAATAAGAGGACAACTAATCCATAGCTGTACGATAACGATAGCCGAATTCAAATCGGCACCATTGGGTAATAACAAGAGGATTGATGATCCATTTACAACTGCTGGAATTCCCAGAAAAAAGACATACACAACATATAGAAAGCCCAAGCATAAACTATAACCGAGTGCCAGAGCTCCCAAGCAGCAACCATAAACAAATGTCTGACTCGAATTGGTGCTCAAGCATGACATAACTAGCGGTAATCCAGGGGTCCTAATCCTATCACCAACCCATTTGTTCATAAAATCCAGTCTCGAATGGTTCTATCCTCTAAGGCCAGGTGGGTTCCAATTACTAGATCAAAGAGGTGTGGTCAAAGATCAGTTACTGCTCTTCCCAGGGGTAATTAAGATAAATAGGCATGCAATCTAGTCTAAGTCAACCCAAACCCAAGGTAATAGTTTAAGGAAGCAATTATAAGCCCATCTAAGCCTAAAGGAAAGTTATTCAAAGCATTATATCTAAAAAGAGCAGTGGAACCAACTACAGGACCCTAATTACCCAACCTAAGGCAAACACCTACCCAAACCTAGGCTATGGTTTTTTAATCCCTTCCCAAGGTACAAAAATAGCTAAGTTTAGTCCTAAAGGAAGACTATATAGTAACCTAAGGGAAAACAGGCCCAAATTCTGACAAAAAAGTGCCTTAATCGGCTAAAATAAGCATAAGAATGCGAATAAAATATGCATGTCATCACCAGTATCTTAAAAAAGCAAACATAAGCACCTAAGTGTCTATAAACTAAGCCAACACTCCTTTAAAGAATAGAGAACTAACCTGGTGTCCATGGTGTCATAACCAAGGCCTCGGGCCCAATAATTTAATATGCAGAATAATAAGAGTGTACAAGCATATGTAAAAAATCATAAGCAGGATCAACAAGAGGCATCACTCTACTAGGTGAATTTAACTGAGGAATATCATCGAAATAGATATGTACTACCCTGACTCCTACAGTAAGGATTACTCATCTTAGACTAAGGTTCTGATAGTTATGTAAGTGATTGTAATACAATCCTACAGCTATGGCAAGCATTCTCAACTACGGCTTAAACTGCTATTTTATACTCAAGTATCCTAAGGAAGGCCAAGTCGATAAAAGGCGATAAGGTAACCTAAAACCTATTCATATGACCCCTACCCATATGCAATCAATATGATGCCCCATCTCATAGAGAAGAGTAGACCAAAGCCTACCTCAATGCCGAGCAGTAGTCTTAAACCGTCCACGAAGTAATCATCTTTATTTCACGATCTCTGAATGATATCACACTATCAAAATCATCATCTAGATATTAATGTGAGTAAAACAAGACCAATATTGCAATATAAAAGTTTGGGCAGAAAATTGGGTCAAGAATAAACCCATAGGGCCCACTAATGACATTTCAAAATTGAATCTGTCACAAGGTCCCTAGAAAAACAACGAATGCATGCTCGAAATTTGAGCACAAACGAAGTCTCAATTGGGGATCAAAACAGACCCAAGAGATAACAAAAATAAAAGGGTAAAACAACAATTAAACGAGGAATTTGTCTGAAAACTTATGAGCTATCGATGGGGATAAGATCACACTAGCGCCCCCCATACAATCCTAACTCCAATTTGCAATTCCCCTCACTTCCTTGAGCTCACAAGATTAGCAATGGAGGAAAAAGGAACTATAAATGGATGAAATTCACATAAAAAGAGAATATATAGACCCAGCAGTGACCGCTTAAGTGAACACTTAGCCACTAAAGCAGTTATCGCTAAAGTGGAAACTCTTTGCTAAAGCAGCGGGTATAGAAGGGCGAGATGCAGTTAAAGTGGCACCCTTGTTGCTTAAGCGAAGTCCTCTAAAATGGATAGGTACCCCTAAAATGGCCCTCAACCAGATTGCCAAGTATAGCTAAAGCAGCACCAAGCCGCTAAAGAGGCTGCACCAGCTGTTGAAAACCAGCAAAACACCAAGTCGTAACGGACTCCGACAGGGTGCTCGGGATTCATTCAAAACCCCATGAACACAAATGAACTATGCTACCCTACCAAATTCGGCATTCAAGACTCAACAGAACCATCAAAATTACCATTCGAGGTTTTTTCGACAAAATGTTGGCCTGGCCCCACACCCACCATTCTATTTTTACTAATTTCCAACCAATAGCCCAAAATAAGCTCGAAAGACTCAGGACCCAGATCGAGGGTCCCCCTAGCATAAAATCAATGTTCCGTAGCTAACGGTGTTGTCCAAATTTTCATCCGAGGCCGTTTACTAGAAGTTTTGGTCCAAGACCAATTTCATAACTTCAAAAGCTCCAAAATAGGGAAATGGGCTTAAAACCCAAATGAACTTCCTGAAGACCGAACTGGCAAGTCATACATGACCACTAGCTGCTACAGGAAGACACAAAATGCCGAAAATGCATGGAAACAAAGAAAATGACTGGGAGGGTCATTACAACCGGCAGGCCAAAAACTAATATAAATACAGATAATTGGCCCATAAAATATACATAAAAGAGGAGGAAGGGGAAAATATACAAAGTACACCCCAAGACCTAATATTAGTCAGTACAAAAGATGGTAAAAATAATAGGAGTACTAAGTAAATACAATATACATAGAACAGTCTCCGAAATACAAAATAAAGACCAGTCCAGCAAAATAGTAAGAGAAGGAATAACTCTGAGCGTCAGCACCTCACCCTAAATGTCCGATCCAAGATAGCTCCGCAAGAAGAACACATCAGCAGCAAAAACTTGTACTAGGATCTATATCAGGGAAAAAGATGCAGAAGTGTAGTATATGTACCAAAACGTGCGGTACCTAGTGGGCATGATAGGCCAAATAAGCTCAACAGATAAATGCAAGTATAAATAAAATGAAAGTAAATAATATACAATGTAACTAACATAAAGGAATGTACCTACCTGAAGGAAATGAGATAAAAACTAAGTAGCCTGAAAGAAACTGCTTACATATAGGAGCTTGCCTAATAGTCTAATACAGAAAGAATCGTATTAAGGAAGGATAGTAATAGTAGTATACTCAGAATGTCTACCCAAGGAAAAAGAAACAATAGGATAATATAACACTAGAGCTAGAAACACTAAAAGGTGGAGTCCATAAGACATACCTAGACTGCGAGTACACGCCAGTAACCAACCTGCCATAAACTAAGCAATAATAATAAATAATAACCTAGCCAGGACCCCATAATCCTAGAAGATACTAAACATCAAAAAAATACCCAACCGACCCCCATAAGCGTGACAGTTACAAACAATAAACATAACCCAACCGTCCCCATAAACAAGTCAGGTACCAAAATGTCATCATACTAGTGAAAATAGTGTATATGAATAGATTAGTGCATAGAAATCATGTGACGAAATATGCAATGAAAAACACATCCAACCATAGTGTATACACTTCCTCCAACCCTATGGTTAGTAAAGTCAATAGCCATGGGGAACACCACTCTTCCGACACCGTGCCTCATAGATGAAAGGACCCATAGGGGACTCAAGATACCTATATACACTACCCAGTCCCTAACTAAGAATTCCAAGTAATAGTCCATAATGATCATGAACATAACATGTGGTTAGACTCCAATCGAGGCTAAAATAATCCAATTTTTTCCTTGTTAAAACCAATGTATCAATAAAATCTTTCCAAATTCCATGTCAAAGTCGAAATCAGCGAAGATCACCACCAAAAAAATGACAAAGATATTCAGTAAAAAGGTGTAAACACAACAATTGCAAAGACTCAAACTGGAGCATAGGTAGTGCATTTTATTTTTAAAATTCCTCATGCAACAATAAGGGTGGTCAATTTCCATTTTAAAATAGGTTATGAGTGGAAAATGATAATGAACCCATTTTTCAAAATAGTAGTGAAAATCAATGTTTTGCTTGGAATAGTACCACAATGCATGACGTGCCCATGTGAATATATGCATGCCGTCACTATTATACAAGCAATAAGAGCATAATCAACCAAGTATCCATCAACTGAGATCACCACTCTCCTAGAGACAAAAACACTAACCTGATGTCTAACTGGTTTGTATATAATGCCTCAGGCCTACCAATATTTAGAACAATATATAATTATATCAACAGGAAAAGAGAGTAAATGGGGTATACATGATAATAAATAGCATCCAACCAAATTACTATCCTTAACCTACATTAAAGGTCGTTAGTCTATTCCCAACACTGCAGAAATATAGAAATATCCCTAGAATATTTCTATTGCCACATCAGGCTCACAAATACCACAATCCAAATCCTAATGCTACAAGAAGCATACAAAACTAAGGCAAAAGCTAATGGTTTACTCTAAGATTCCCCCTAAGAAGTTCAGAAGTGAAGGAAAATATTAATCAGTCTTAAGCCTATCAAATAACTCCCTACCTCGCATGTAATTCATACTATACTCAATATTGTATAGCAAAGTCTATAAGAAGGTATACAGTACCCTACTTGGACGTCAAACTACAACCTTGGATCGACCACGAGATGCTCATCCACTTTACATGACCTGAAAAAGCTGCAACTCTATCATATACATAATTTACACATCAATACAAGTAAAATAAGACTCATATTGTAACTTTGTACTCCAGCTAAAAATTAGGTCAAAAATTGACCCATGGGACCCACTAATAGAATTTAGAAATTGATTCTCCTAATCGATCCCTTGAAGGATGAGAAACACATGCACAAAATTTGAGCATGATTAGAGCTTAAATCAGATCTTAAATCATCTTACAAAGTTCAAGGAATCAAAAACCCAAAATCAAGAATTAGATGGAAAGCAAGTGGAATTCAATGGGAAAATTAAGGAGAAAAGGTCATGGAAGGTGTAATAATCATTCAAGAGTTCAATGCACTAATTTCCCCAAGTTTTCAAAGCTTAAAAGGCCAAAAATAGAGGTTGATTTGAGAAAAATAGAGGAGAAGATATGGTGGGGATATATATATTAGAACCTCCACTTCCGCAAAAGCGGCATCGCATAAGCTATTAACCCACCTCTTAAGTGACAGACACTATTCTCCCGCACCCACATATAACAGTTCCACAAAAATTGAGGGAGTCCACTTAAGAGGTGGAGTCCAACATCAACTACGAAAATATATGCGGTTGCCCAGCCTCTTAAGTGACTCTGCATAAGTAACCTTATGGCCTAATGCAGCTGTACACCACTTTGCACCAGAAATTTTCAGTTGTTTAAAAGACTTAGACCAGGTTCTTAGGATTCGTTTAAAGCCCTGTGCACACAAACAAATGCTACCCTACAAGCAATGACATACTTGACTCAACAAAAGTGGTAAAATTCCCAATCGAGGTCATTTCAACAAAGAGTGGGTCCCACACCAAATCTTTCATTTTTAACTAAAACCAACCAGTCGCACAAAAGGATCTTGAAAGTCTCAAGACCCAACCCAAAGGTCCTCTAACCTAAAATCTATGTTCCAATTCTAATGTAACCGTCAAAATTTTCATCTGAGTCCGTTTACTTAAAGTTTTGGCTGAAAACCAATTTCTCAACGTCAAAAACTCCAAAACAGGAATCGACTTGACACCCAAGCGAACTACCCAAAAACCAAACCACTAATCCCAGCATGTCATATATGACTCAAAACATGAAAAACACATGAAAATAAATAAAATGACGTAGAGGGTCATTACAATACCCACTATTAAAAGGACTTTTTTCCTCGAAAGTCAAGGAACAAAAAAATCCCAAAAGTTTGAAAAGATAAGGGTACATGGTCGTTCAGCTGCTATACAAGGATCCATAGAAACCCTCCCAGACAAAACAACGCCTTCATGGAACCTTAGCTATAAGAATTCCCTTGATTTCGACTTCTTTACGTTGATACTTAAAATAACAACCAACTCTTTCTCGATTGCTAACTCCCATCTAACTGAACTATACCTCATAGAAGCACGTGAGACCCATCCAAAATTAACTAATATTGTATAGATACGAGCAACATAGAGTGAACGTCCGATAAGGATATATGCAAGCTAACTCAAAAATTGTATCACCAACCTTAAACTCTCAGTTCGGTATCCTCCGGTCATTATAAGTCTCCTACCTGCCCTAAACTACACAAAATCTATCTAGCATTATCTGAATCTTGTCTGCTTAATCACACAACAACTAAGTGGCTCACTGACCAACCTCAAAAGAATGAAACCTACCCACCTGAAAACTTGCATGGTAGAGGCTAATATACCTAATCTCTACTTAGGCCAAGGAATGGTCCCAATGACCCTCAAAAAAAAAAATGTCCATCTAAATCACAACCTCCAAAACTTGTACGATACTCTCTTAATGTCCTATCGGTCTATGCGTGAAAATTTACACTAAGCTCAACTCGAATACCCATCTCCCACTAAAATAGACTTCTAAAAAGACAAAAAATACTGAGACCTAAAGTTAAAACCAGTAGAAACTAACACGCTGTGCAAACAAACCATCCCTCCAAATATTAATCTAAGCCATCCCCTCTGGTTTGAAGGAAAATTGAATCGGTAGGTAGTAAGTAAGCCTAGTCAACCAATCACAATGCCCCAAACAGAATCTAACCGCAAAACACATGTTATAAGCGAGTCCCAAAATCCGTAGCTATCCACTTTTCATCTAAGCTAAATCACTAGAAACCAAGCATCTAAATAATACCCACTAACAAAGCAGCTGTCACGCCACGAATCCCATTTGGGCTGGGCTAGCACCCGAAGCCGTTGAGGCCTGAGAGAACCAATCTTTGCTTAATACATCCATATGCATGTATCATATTATATATCATGCAACTATGCAGAAGTCATGGAAACTTATACAATACATGAAACTTGGCTGTTAGGGCCATCATGTCAATATGAACATTCATCTTCCCATATACGTCTACAAAGCCTCTACAGATACATATACTTAACCAATCTTACAATCGGGACAATTCCCCGCTTTATACAACATATGTGCAATGCCAAAGACAAAACCCATGTACACATGTGACTCAAAAAGCCCCGAACCAACTGGAGCTCACCAATGATTTGTGGATATCTCGTAGCTTACTGAGGAGGTCTACTAGCACCTGCGCCAGCATCAAGTAAAATAAGTCCCCCAAGGGGGTCAGTACGAGAAATGTACTGAGTATGTAAGGCCATAAGAAACTGTATGACACATAAATGCTTCAATGAACTCAAATACAAATGAATAACCAATATGGATAAGTCACCATTCTGTATGTTGGGAACCATGTATATTGCATTCATTACTTTCTTTGCTTTTTTACTTCTCCGTTTGTTCCTCATCACTTGTGTCACTATGTACCCGGGCCCTAACTGATCAGTGGGTCTTAACATAACACAACATTATGTTGGGATCGGCTCAATCTAGGATTATGCCTGTAGGGCTACCACCCATAAATCAATACATCGGGCTCAACTCGAGCTAGGTTATTACCTCTAGAGTTGCCACCCATAAACCAACATACCAGGTTCAGCTCGAGCTAGGTTCTTACCTCTAGAGCTACCCCCTATCAGGATCGGTCTGATCTAGGCTTATGCCTCTAGGACTACCCCCTGATCAAATAATCTCGGGATCAACTCAAGCTAGGCTAATGCCTCTAGAGCTACCACCCGTACTCTTGCAACCAACAACTATGCATTACTTCTTTTATTTACTTTTGATAGATCGATTGATACAATGATAGTCATAACATTATTGGAAACACAACATTATTGGAACCATAACATTATAGGAAACATGGCATATTTGGAACATTAGTCAATGCATATGAGACATGTGAATGACAATGGATCAATGCATAAGGAACATGTGATGATCCATAATTGATACCCGGAAATAGGATACCCTTGATTTATAAGAGATTGATGCTTTTGTAGCCATAACATTGTTGGAAGCTTTGGAACAATAACCAATGAGGAAGAGACATGTAAATAAACATTATTGGAACTTTGAGACATTAGTCAATGACTATGAAACATATGAATCACAATTGACCCTATGAATAATATGATATGACAACACCTTTGGACATTTCAGAATAGGATACGTATGATAACAATGTGAGCAATATGTGCTGCAGAAGGATATAGTAAAAGTAACCTTACATACCTTCACTTCCAAGTATGAATATACAAGCCTATATGTCAACACAAAAGTCCAACTCCTTCCTTACGTTTCACTCTACAATACAAGTACGTAACAGAGCTTACGTTAACAATCAACTTCCTTACAAGTGCATAAGACGATAATGAGTTACATGATGAACTTAAAATATCATTTCCCCCTTGACTATACCATTTATGAAATTATCATACCAACAATACTACAATAGTCCATACATTTACCAATACATGATAAACCAATAGCATGTCACACCAAGTTTATACTTTCCACTTCTCCATCAATACAACATCACAATTACTCCATCAAGTCGCCTTAATACACTTCATAACAACATATCGACAACAATCCCAAAATTTATAATTATGGAAAAATAACAATTCAAGGATCATAACCACACCATAAATGTCAATATTTCATTCACACCATGCACTTTCACCAAGACCTCAAGTCTCCTTTCAAGTTTAAATCCCATAGATGACACATCTTTTAGCAAAAAGCAAAAATGCATTATTTACACTTTTAGACATAACCATCATGATCTAAATACTCTCCCATGCATATAATATATTAATCCATAAGAATAATCACTTACCCAAAATTGCAAATGAGTGATCTTGTCCAAAGAAATGGCTTAGGGTTTGAGAGCTTTAAAGAAATATCTCTTGGAAAATGCTTAGAAAGGCATGTGTGAGTTGTGGAAATAAAATCTGATTTTTGGTGACTTTATATAGGCCATCATTCTCATATCTATCCATACAATTAGTCATAAATGTTGTGTTTACTTATCAACACAAGAATGGGTCATTTGACCCATTGGGCCATGTCTTTTGGCTTCATTTTGGGCCTCAAATTGAGCCCAATTTATTTAGCCCAATAAAATCAATTCATAATCCACAAAATTCAAAGTGTAATCCATCATATATCACATGATTAAATAATTTCATAAGTTTCACGACAATATTCAACTCACTGAACTCATATTCGTAGCCTTAATCTCCAAATAAAAAATTCTAGCCACCTATGGCTTAATTGAACATAAAAGGGTAAAATCGTAATTTGTATGCCAACATCGTCCAAGCGTAGTCTTACCAAGATGGAATAATTATATAATACCCCAAGAATCACATTTATAAGTTCGTGGTTGGCAAAAAAATTCGGCAAAAAGCACCCCGGCACGACCCCAGGCGCCCCTTGGACTTAAATTTTTTCCAACTTTTGGAAGGTGTGCAGGGGAGGCCTGGCATGCTTCCTGGCATGGCCCCTTGCTGCCTGTGGAACAAAAAAATCAGGCCAGAGCAGCCTTCCATTCCACCTGTAGTGCCACAGACTTAGTTTTTGAAATTTTTCTTTTCTTCGACTTTTCTTTGCGGATTCGGTTAGATACTTCAAGTTCAACTCTTTAGCTTACCTCTTCGCATAAAAAACCTTTGTTTGGAATTCGTTCAAGCCTCACTTATCACTCCCAAAATGTTCCAAAAAGGCGCAAACTCCTCCTACAGGAGACTAACCACATTGACTAGTACCATATCAAATGTTTCATCTAAAACCAATGCAAAATACGTACTTAGCACTCCCGAAACTAAGGTATATAACTACACCCTAGGTCATCAATAAATCAAGTTAGGGTCGAGAATGTACGGGGTGTTACATCCTTCCCCCCGTAGAAACATTTGTCCTCGAATGTTAGGAACATTGTCTCACTGTAACAACTTAAGTCGAAGTGAATCCTTCACATACCATATACACACATAATACTCGTAAAGACTTATTTTTTATGACTCCAATTCCGCATCTTGAACGTTTTCTTCCATGTACAACAATTACGAGTGCTTTAAACTTCATTATTTCTTTGGTTTCCCTTGTGATTTCTTCTACATGCTAATTTCTCCAATAGTACCTTTACGGAAGCTACTTCTTTATTTCTCATTTCTTTTGCTTATCGATCTAGAATAGTAAGTAGTACCTCTTCATATGTGAGATCTTCCATAACTTGTATATCTCTACTGGGAGCAATACAGGATAATCTCTTATACACTTTCAAAGCATCGAATATGAAATACTGAATGAACTGTGAAAAGTTCTTGGACTAGTGCTAATAGATACGCAATTTGCTCAAATCTTTGGACAATTTCCCTTTCCTTTCGAATCTCATTATACTTTTTTTTTCATTGGTGACACTGTAAAAAATACCTAATCACTTTTGACACATTTAATTCCCTTCTTTTAATATCGGCATATGATTTGTATCGACTTTGGTCCATTTGTAACTGCTGTTATATCACGTTTACTTTCTCTATAGCTTGATGAACAAAATCTGACCCGAGCAAAGCAATTTTCATCAGCTGTAACCCATCCAATTGATGATTTATATTTTCTTTCATATAAAGCTTCGTAAGATGCCTTTTGATACTTTTATTGTTAGCGATTTCAATAAACTATAGGTGTTCATCCCAACTACCTTTAAAGTCCAATGTACAAACTCATGGCATATCTTTAAATGTTCATATAATACATTCTATTTGTCCATCCATCTGAGGATGACAGACGTACTTATATCCACCTGTGTACCCATGCTTTACTGAAAAGACTTCTAACGCTGTGCAATAAAGTGAGCTCTCCTGTTTGTAATAATAGTGAGTGGAATCCCATGTAATCGTACTATCTCTGTAACATACAACTTTGCATAATGTTCAACTGTATCGGTAGTCCTAACTGGTAGGAAATATACTGACTCGGTAAGCCTGTCAACTATTACCTATATGGAATCAACCTTTGTACGAGGCAAATCTGTGATTAAATCCATGTTATTCATGTTCCACTTCCGAACTAGAAGGGTAATACATTGCATAAAACATACATATTTCTGATGCCATACTATTAATCAGTGACCATTTGGACATTGAGCTATAAGTTCTACAATGTGCTTTTCATGTAACCAAGACATCTCTGCTCAACCATGGTATATTTTGGCTGCTTTCGAATGAATAAAATACCATGAACGATGTCCTTCTATCATAATTCATTTCCTTAACTTGTCTATACCCGGTACACATAATCTATATTGGTGTTAAAGTACTCCCTCTTGTGTTGGCTCAAATGCCTCTGTCGAACTTTGCTGTACATTCTTTTTCAATTGAACTAAAAATAGGATTTACATATTGCTTTTCCTTCATCTCAGATACCAATGAAAATTCTGCCACATTTGACACTATAATACTTTCACCTGAAGTTTTATACAAGTAGTGGTGCTATCAGTTAAATGCAATTGTCACAACTGTTAACTTAAAATCATATGTGGGATAATTTCTCTTATGTGGACGCAATTGTCTTAAGGTATACGCTATCACATTGTCGTGTTGCATATATACACATGCCACACCAACTTTTAAAATATCACAATATACTGCATACTTTTATATGCCTTTGAGAGGTACTAGTACAGATGTAGGAGTCAATTTATCTTTCAACTCTTGCAAACTTTTCTCACATACATCATTCCGCTGAAACTTAGTTACTTTGTGTGTTAGCTTTGTTAAGGGTAATGGCAGAAAGCCTTTTTTAACAATTCTCCTATAATAACTGGCCAACTCAAGGAAGTTATAAATTTTCGTAGGCGTCGTGAGCCTTGGCCACTTCTTTTGTGTATATTAGTCCTTATTCCTTCATTCTATACAATGTGTCCTAAGGACGATACGGATTGTGACCAAACTTGCATTTAAAGAACTTGCATATATCTTTATGGTCACGAAGAATCTGTAACACCTGTCACAAGTGATTAGCATGGTCCTTTTGTGATCTTGAGTAATCTAGTATAGCATCTAAAACTTTATCACGAATACGCTTAGCGATGGCTTAAACACCCTAATTATCAAACCCATCAATGAAGCTAGTGCATTTGTTAGCCCAAATGGAATAACTACGAATTCATAACAACCATACCTCTATTTTGGGTACCTTTATTTTCTCTGACCCTTACTTGATGATCTCCTGACGTTAAGTCAATTTTTAGGAAGAATGTGACACCCTATAATCGATCAAATAAGTCATCAACTCCGGGGAGAAGACATATATTCTTCATTGTCACCTTATTCGATTGCCGATAGTAAACACACATTCTCAATGTGCCATTTATTTTTTTGTACTATGAACACTGATTCACCCCAAGGGGTCGTACTAGGTCTTATGAATCCCTTTTCCATCACGTCTTTTAATTTCGCATTTCATTCCCGTAACTCTACTGGGGCCATGCTAGATGAAGAAATAAAAATAGGCTGAGTACATGTCATCACATTAATACCAGCTCATACATCAAGGAATTAATTTACCACCAGAACTGACTGAAGAGTTGGTGGCTTCACATCAGTATCTTTCACTCTTACTAAGTGACATATGTATTCCTTAGAGTATCCTTTTCTTTGCTTTAAGATGGGGAATAAATTTTCCTCTTGGTGCCCCCACATTTCCCTGGCCATTCAAAAACATTCATTGGGGAAAACGACAATATAACTTCTTAGTTCGGCAATCTACTATGACATAATCCCTTTATAACATCAAAATTCACTATTTCCTGCTCAATAAGATCAACCAGTGTCCCATGACTACAAACAATTACTATGCACTTATGATATACTCTTTTAACTACAATAGATTCACCAACTGATGTATAGACTTCGTGTGACATAACTAGTAATTCTGGTGTTCTTTTGGATTTTCAGCAATTAATGAAATAACATATGCTAGTGTTGAATATAGGTCAATCACTATGTATACGGTACCTGGAGCTACATCAGGGGAAGCCTCATTTTGTGGCCCAATATATCACACCAATAACAAATATTTGGCCCCAACCGACATTTCACCTAGATGATAACTTCCGCAGTACTAACACGGCTGACGAGGAGACTTCGGTTGGTTCCTACTTTCTACGTTCTTGTGCTTAATACCCCATTGCCGATGAATCCTGAATCTCACTTCTTTTCCCAAACCGATTGTCTCTAAACCCTTGGGATCGAGGTAGAACATTTACTATAGATTAAGGAAATAATGGTCTAGGCGGACTGTTAAACACCCGAGACCTAAATTCTCCTTGGGACGCCATGAACTGTCCCATAGGTCTAGCCCTATTTGACGACCCTTCTTCAAATATTTATGTCCTTTTATGTTGCCTCTGATCCTCCATTATCTATGCAAAAAGCCTGTATTCTGGCTATATCCATATTTCTTTTCAAGGCCGCAATAGTACAATCCATCTGTCCGCATACCGATGCACTCTATCGGTCATAATAGCTACCACATTTGGAGCATACCTAGCCAAGGAATTAAACCGAAGACTGTACTTTCTGACACTCATAGTCCTTTGGCAAAGATTTAACAATTGGTCCGCATGAGCTTTTCGGACCTCATATGGGAGGTACTGGTCAAGGAATGCCGTTTTAAATTCCTCCCAACTAGCTGGAAGTACATCAATACACCAGTCACATGCAAAACATCTAGATCCCTTTTGATTTGGTCTATAAAGTCTTGTGGGTCTTTATTCAGATCCGACCCGGTGAACGTGGGAGGGTTTAATTTCAGAAAATCCTGTGTTCGACGACTAGCTACCCTAGCCGCACCATCATCACTCGTCATTGGGCCAGCTCGCCTGTGACATTGTACAACAACTATCTGAGTCAACATATGCACCACATTTCTTAAATCCTGTTCAGTGGCATTTATAGGTGGTTCTGCCGGTACTTCTCTACCTTTTGGCTAAGAGAAACCCGTATTGCAAATTCCATGTCAGCCCCACCTTGACTCGCTTGGTCAGGTGGTGATTTACTCATTTCTTCTTCGGTACACATATCAACCTGCTTACTTTTTCCCTTATCTTGTCTGATAATCAGTATTTGACTATGCAAAAGAAAACCAATGTCAATGCGTACAAATGCATCCACCTACAACTTTGGCTCTATTGCACGATCTAGAAGTGAAGAAAAGAAACAACTCCTAAATGTCCCATAGCCTCCTACTTATAAATGTGGCGCACAACACATCAATAAGTAAGACTCTACTTAGACACGGCTTTGTAGACACCCTTAGAATGACCTGCTCTGATACCACTTTTGTCACGCCCCGAATCCCATTTGGGCTGACTAGCACCCGAAGCCGTTGAGGCCCGAGAGAACCAATCTTTGCTTAATGCATCCATATGCATGTCTCATATTATATATCATGCAACTATGTGGAAGTCATGGAAACTTATACAAGATATGAAACTTGGCCGTTAGGGCCATCATGTCAATATGAACATTCATATCTTACATTCATCTTCCCACATACGTCTACAAAGCCTCTACAGATACATATACTTAACCAATCTTACAATCGGGATAAGTCCCCACTTTATACAACATATATGCAATGCCAAAGCCAAAACCAATGTACACATGTGACTCGGAAAGTCCCGAACCAACTGGAGCTCACCAATGATCTGTGGATATCTCGTAGCCTACTGAGAAGGTCTACTAGCACTTGCGCCTGCAACAAGTAAAATAAGTCCCCCAAGGGGGTCAGTACGAGGAATGTACTGAGTATGTAAGGCCATAAGAAACTATATGAAACATAAATGCTTCAATGAACTCAAATACAAATGAATAACCAATATGGCTAAGTCACCATTCTGTATGTTGGGAACCATGTATATTGTTTTCATTACTTTCTTTGCTTCTTTACTTCTCTATTTGTTCCTCACCACTTGTGTCACTATGTACCCAGGCCCGGCCCCGATTGATCAGTGGGTCTTAACATAACATAACGTTATGTTAGGATCGGCTCAAGCTAGGCTTATGCCTCTAGATCTACCAGCCATAAATCAATACATCGGGCTCGACTCGAGCTAGGTTATTACCTCTAGAGCTGCCACCCATAAACCAACATATCAGGTTCGGCTCGAGCTAGGTTCTTACCTCTAGAGCTACCCCCTGTCAGGATCGGTCCGAACTAGGCTTATGCCTCTAGGACTACCCCCTGATCAAATAATCTCGGGATCGACTCGAGCTAGGCTTATGCCTCTATAGCTACCACCCATACTCTTGCAACCAACAACTATGCATTACTTCTTTTCTTTACTTTTGAGAGATCGATTGATACAATGATAGTCATAACATTATTGGAAACACAACATTATTGGAACCATAACATTATTGGAAACATGGGATATTTGGAACATTAGTCAATGCATATGAGACATCTGAATGACAATTGATCAATGCATAAGGAACATGTGATGATCTATAATTGATACCCGGAAATAGGATACCCTTGGCTTATGAGAAATTTATACTTTTGTAGCCATAACATTGTTGGAAGCTTTGGAACAATAACCAATGAGGAAGAGACATGTAAATAAACATTATTGGAACTTTGAGATATTAGTCAATGACTATGAAACATATGAATCATAATTGACCCTATGAATAATATGATATGACAACACCTTTGGACATTTCAGAATGGGATACGTATGATAACAATGTGAGCAATATGTGCTGGAGAAGAATACGATAAAAGTAACCTTACATACCTTCACTTCCAAGTATGAATATACAAGCCTATATGTGAACACAAAAGTCCAACTCCTTCCTTACTTTTCACTCTACAATACAAGTACATAACGGAGCTTACGTTAACAATCAACTACCTTACAAGTGCATAAGACGATAATGAGTTACATGATGAACTTAAAATGTCATTTCCCCCTTGACTATACCATTTATGAAATTATCATACCAACAATACCACAATAGTCCATACATTGACCAATACATGATAAACCAATAGCATGTCACACCAAGTTTATACTTTCCACTTCTCCATCAATACAACATCACAATTACTCTATCAAGTCGCCTTAATACACTTCATAACAACATATCGACAACAATACCACAATTTATACTTATGGAAAAATAACAAGTCAAGGATCATAACCACACCATACATGTCAATATTTCATTCACACCATGCACTTTCACCAAGACCTCAAGTCTCCTTTCAAGTTTAAATCCCATAGATGACACATCTTTTAGCAAAAAGCAAAAATGCATTATTTACACTTTTAGACATAACCATCATGATCTAAATACTCTCCCATGCATATAATATATTAATCCATAAGAATAATCACTTACCCAAAATTGCAAATGAGTGATCTTGTCCAAAGAAATGGCTTAAGGTTTGAGAGCTTTGAAGAAATATCTCTTGGAAAATGCTTAGAAAGGCATGTGTGAGTTGTGGAAATAAAATCTGATTTTTGGTGAATTTATATAGGCCATAATTCTCATATCTATCCATACAATTAGTCATAAATGTTGTGTTTACTTATCAACACAAGAATGGGTCATTTGACCCATTGGGCCATGACTTTTGGCTTCATTTTGGGCCTCAAATTGAGCCCAATTTATTTAGCCCAATAAAATCAATTCATAATCCACAAAATTCAATGTGTAATCCATCATATATCACATGTTTAAATAATTTCATAAGTGTCACGACAATATTCAACTCACTGGACTCATATTCGTAGCCTTAATCTCCAAATAAAAAATTCTAGCCACTTATGGCTTAATTGAACATAAAAGGGTAAAATCGTAAGTTGGATGCCAACATCATCCAAGCGTAGTCTTACCAAGATGGAATAATTATATAATACCCCAAGAATCACATTTATAGGCTCGTGGTTGGCGAAAAAATTCAGCAAAAAGCACTCCAGCACGGCCCCAGGCGCCCCTTGGACTTAAAAAATTTCCAACTTTTGGAAGGTGTGCAGGGGCGGCCTGGCACGCTGCCTGGCGTGCCCCCTTGCTGCCTGTGGCACAAAAAAATCAGGCCATAGCAGCCTGGCACGCCACCTACAGCGCATTAGACTTAGTTTTTGAAAATTTTCTTTTCTTCGACTTTTCTTTGTGGATTCGGTTAGATACTTCAAGTTCAACTCTTTAGCTTACCTCTTAGCATTAAAAGCCTTTGTTTGGAAGTGGTTCAAGCCTCACTTATAATTCCGAAAATGTTCCAAAAAGTCACAAACTCCTCCTACAGGAGATAAACCACATTGACTAGTACCATATAAAATGTTTCATCCAAAACCAATGCAAAATACGTACTTAGCAATCCCGAAGATAAGGTTTATAACTACACCCTAGGTCATCAATCAAGCAAGTTAGGTTCGGGAATGTACGGGGTGTTACACCAGCCTATGAACAAAAGAACTAACACACACCTCAACCTCTTATTTAAAAGAGTTTAAGTCAAAACTGGAGTCAATAAGGCCTTGAGCCCAGAAGGGTCATCTCTTACTCATCGGACAGCTGGAGATGGATGTCTCTGAATTAATCTGGTCAACCATGCTATCAAATAAGTAATCCCTCAACTAAGTCATCTAATGTAACCGGTTAACTAGACATACTACCAGCCTTGTTAGGAAAAATAAGCGTATACCCAAACATGAATTACCTCAATCCTCATCAATCCTACACGATCCCAGTCTCGAATAGCACGTACCCCAAGGTCATAGATCCAAGTCAATCTCACACTCATAAACTTAGCACGTATCCGTTGATTCAACAAAGGCTGAAGCAACGATGCCATCGATGATCACTATCATAAATGAGTCCAATCAAGAAATAATCATACGATCCTATAAATCCATACCTATTGTGGAGACGTTGGCAAAACAAAAGACATAGCCAAGAACTCTCGGTGGCCATAAAGAGTACTAATGGTACTTAGACCTCAAGTAATCTCTGAAAATAAGGTGGTACCCTCAAGCTGGTCGAGCTAATCCCCAATACACGACATTTGATACTTGCTCCCGATAGTTAATAAGAAAAACATAAGTACATGAAACCATCTCTCTATTGAACCCAACAAAAATATCCCATGGAGACACACCCAACCAAGTAACACTATACTCGAAAGATCTTAAAATTACCAATTTTAACTTCCCCCACTCAACTGAAAACATACAACTCAATAGCACCACAAAAATCATAATCACGATCAGACGACAAACCAGGAAAATCGGGAAAACAAACATCAATAACTTACCAACTATAGGGACCAACTAGAGAGAAGAAACATTAAAGTTAGCACTAGGAATGTAATCAATAAATAATAAAACTTTCTTGCTACCAAACCCTATTTTCCATGAATAAATGACATAACTCCTCTCGACAATCGACCATCAAACTCTCACCTCACAATCGAAGGGAGACCTATCAAAATCAAAGCAACAATCTAAGAAAGGCAGCGAAGGACCACATGGTAGAAAAACAAAATAGTCTAAATCTATAATCATATCAAAACCCACCATGTCAAAGATAATGAGATATACCTAAGTTCTATACCCTAAGACAATCATAACACATGATTAACCCACTATTACAAAGAAAACAACTATGGAGAAAAAAAGTATCTACACTTATGGGCACAAATAAAAGCTTATAACAATAACACAAACAAAGAGTAAAGTAAGTAGACACATATAGGCATGACCGGATCAAACTAGATGGAAACTAAAGGATAAAAAATCAAAATCGCACGTATAATAGCTGCATCTGAAGTATCGGCACCTAGACAACCCAAAGAAATACATAACTGATCAGTCTGTTTGTGAACTAGGCATCAACACCACCATCGGCACCACCTAGTGATTAATTGTATTTAATATTTAGGGAACCACCCCTAATACCATGGGCTTCATCTTCGATCGGTGGCATCACAACCCTAAAAGATTGACCTGGATACACTGACTGCCTAATAATCCTTTGATAGGGACATTCTCCAAAAAAAATACTCATATTTCCATAATTATACAAGCCCCCAAAGCCCTAAACTAGAAAAGAGCATAAACTGACCCAAACTAGACCCTACGACCTAAAGACCTAGAATGAAAACCCCATAATATCTAATCAAAACTCTAACCACCATAACCACTTTGACCTATTGGAGGCCTATCTATAATTTGAGGCACTATATATATGAGCCTGCTAAGATGGTGAGATGGAGACCTCTACTAAAGGAATCCCTAACTTTGGACACAGTACCACTGAAACTGTGCTGATAGCAAGGCCTCTTACCGATATTTTGAAAGATCTCAAGACATGCCCATTCTATAGTCCTGGCATGATTAAAAATATCAATGAAAGGAGACCTAGTTTCTACTAATGGCTTTAATACCAAATAGAGTGGTAAATTCAATCCCTTCACAAACCTATACACTCTCTCGTGCTCTGTAAAAAGAATCATAGAAGCATGTCTGGCCTACTCAAGAAACTTAATCTCATTCTAAAACTTACATAGAGCCCTATTGAATACCTTTGAACTCATCTTTGGGCTAAAAACAACTTTGTATATCAAGTAATACTCCTCGCCTGTGAAGTACACCCAAAAAGGCTACCAATCCCAACCATGGTATCCTGGAAAACTGATGCGAGCAGAATTCCTGTCGGAGCTTGCGCTGGCCCCAAACCCTTTGGATAATATGGTAGATTCTCAATATCAAGCTCTACCTCCACTGACTACTCCCTGACCTTCCCCTAGGCTAAGAATCTAGAACCAGGTCTAGGAATCCTATCATCATTATCCAATAATCTTGTGTGATCCATCCAAAGAAGAGTGGAGCCAAAAAAGGATTTAGAGTTGATAGAGATTAGTATGCATGATGAAAGAATCAAGAACCTGAATTTTCCTAAGAATGCCCAATAGCCTTCCAAAGATAGGATACGAATGTCATTGTACCGATCTGCAGGACTTTACTAGGCATTTGCTCATCTACCAATGACATTGGTGAACCTAAACTTTTATACCAAACTGTCACAACATAAAATCTTAGGTCATGATGGCATCTACTAAATAGATCAGTAGGTAAGCCGAATCACATAGCCGAGAACATCAGGTAACAGGCCACTAGAATGAAGTAACATATCATGACATAGGTGGGCCAAACACTAATATAAACACAAATAATAGGCCCATAAAATATACATGAAAAAGGATGAATAAGAAAAATATACAAAGAAAACACCAAGACCTGGTATTAGTCTATACAGGAGCTACTAAACATAACAAGAGTACTAAGTAAATAAAATATATGTTGAATCATCTTTGAAATATAAAATCAAGACAAGTCCAACAACATAGAGGAAGAAGAAACAACTTCGAGAATTAGGAGCTCACCCCGAATCTCTAACCTAAGATAGCTCAATAAAAAGAACACGTCAGCAATGAGAACTTATACTAGGATCTACATTAGGGAAAAAGATATAAAAATATAGTATGAGTACCAAAACACATGGTACCCAATTGGCAATATTGGACGACTGAGCTCAAAGATAAATGCAAGTATAAATAATACGAAAGGACAAAATATGCAATGTAACTAACATAAAGAACACTACCGACCTTAACAAAATAAGATTAAAACTAAGTAACTAGAAAGAAATTGCTTACCTGCAAAAGCTAACCTAATAGTCTAACACAACAAGAATCAAATTAAGGAAGAATAGTAATAGTAGTAAACTCCGATTGTCTACTAAGGCAATAGAAGCAATAGGATAATCTAACACTAAGGTTGGAAATACTAAAACAGGGAGTCCATAAGACATACCTAGATTTCGAGTACACACAAATTACCAACCTGCCATAAGCTATCCAGTAATAATCAACTATAACCTAGCCAGACCCTCATTTTCCCTGAAGGCACAAAACAATAGACAAAACCCCAATCGACCCTCATAAGCATGTCAGGTACAAATAGAAAACATAACCCAACCGGCCTCCATAAGCATGAAAGGTACCAAACAACAATCATACTAGCGACAACAATGCATATGAATAGATGAGTGTAGTAGAAACCATGTGATAAAATATACGATAATAGCCATATCAAACCATAGTGTATAAACATCCTCTAGTCCTATGGCTCATAAAGGCAGGACCTATGGGGAACACCCCTCCTCCGACATTGTGGCTCATAGATGGAAGGGGCCATAGGGGACTCAAGATTTTGAATACACTACTTGGTCCCAAACTGGGACTTCAAAGTGATAGCCCATAATTATCAATAATAGGATAGGTTCTCGGACTCCAACCAGGGCTAAAATGATCCATTTTGTTCCTTGTTAAAACCAATGCATCGATAAAATCTTTTCGAATTCCATGTCAAAGTCAAAATTAGTGAGTGGAAATCAGGGTTGATCACCTATAGAAAAATGACAGAGAAAATCAATAACAGGTGAAAACACAAAATATGCTCAGACTAAACCTAGAGTGTAGGTAGTGCACTTTAGTTTTAAATGTTGTCATCCAACAAAAAAGGTGGTACGATTTTTATTTTAAAATAATTTATGAGTGAAAAATGAGAATAAAGCCCTTTTTGAAAATAGTAGTGAAAATCAATGTTTTCCATAGAATTGTCCCGCAATGCATGCACGTGCCTGTGTGAATATATACATGCCATCACCAATATACAAACAATAAGAGCATAGTCACTTAAGTATACACAAATAGAGATCACCACTCTCCTAGACCAAGAAATACTAACCTGATGTCCGATAGGTTTGAATGCAAGGCCTCGAACCCACTAATGTATAGAACAATATGTAATTGTATCAATATGAAAAGAGAGTAAATGGGGTATCTATGATAATAAATAGCAACCAACTCGGTCATACTAGTCCCATTTCGAAGTACTATCTCTAACCTATACTAAACATCTCTAGTCTAATACCAACACCACAGAAACATACAAATATCCCTAGCTTAATCCAACCACCATATCAAGCTAAGAAATACCACTATCCTAATCCTAATGTTGCAGCAAGCATACAAAACTGAGGAATAAGCTAACGGTATACTCTAAGGTTCCCCCAATGAAAGTTAGAAGGATGGAAATAGTGAATTAGTCTTAATCCTATATCGTAAATACCTACCACATATGTGATTTATACTATACTCAATTTTTTAAAGCAAAGTCTAAAAGAAAGTGCCTACCTGGATGCTGATAAGCGGTGATTTTGCCCCTTGTTTATATCTTTTTTCTTTTGATTTTGCATTGTTAATCTATAACATGAGGATAATTCTCATTTAAATTGTATACATTTATGCTATCTTACGTTCTAGAAGGAGATTTGAGCAATTGAAAGTGGAATCAAGTGAAATCGAGGTAAAATTGAGTTGAAGGCTCGCGATCACGAGATGGTCAAAGTTAAAGTCATGTAATTGCCTGGTCAAATGCCATGATGTGATCAATTGGAAGTCAACTCGTCGTAATCAAATGGGTCAGTGATGCAATAGTGATGAAGAAAAGTCTTAGGCATCAAGGGCAGTTTTGGAATTTCTTAATTTAATCCCAATCTATACAAAAGCTCATTCCGGCCTCTAAGCAAATCATCTTTGGCTATTTTCTCAAGATTGAAGGCTTAGTAACAGTCACCACCTAATCCATGAATCATGCTGGCACCTACCCAACTCTCCCCTTGATAGGAGAACTGATGTCGCCCAAAATATACCTCCAGAAAAGTATAATGCGGTCGCTGTATCAAATATAGAACCCAACTAGGTTGGGGTCGATCCCACGAGGAATATGGTTAGAATCTAGGTCAATGTGGTTATTTAGTCTTTTAGTCTTTTATTTTCAATGGGGGGATTTAAAAGAACAAGTAACAATTTTTAGTTTGAAGTAACAAGTAAACAAATATAAATTTATGCTGAGAAAATCAATGGGAATGATGAATTAGGATTGTTGTCATTCCCCAAATCCCATTGAAGTGGACTGGCACCCGAAGCCGACAAGGCCCGAGAGAACCAATCTTTGCTCTAGTCCATTCATAAGCATGCCATAGGAAACATCACGACTACGTAAGAACATAAGATGCTAATAGTGGAAATTATGGAACATATGATACATACTTGTGTGAAACTTGGCTGTCAAGGCCATCAAGTCAAAATTGACACACATCTCTTACGTTCATGTGCCCACATATGTCTACAAAATCCTCTAACAGATGCATTTACAAGACCAACTGAAAGTCGAGACAAGTCCCTGCTTTATACAACATGTACAATACCAAAACACATATACAATTGTGACTCGAAAAGCCCCGAACCAACTGGAGCTCACCAAAGATCCGCAAATAACTGGAAACCTACTGTGGAGGTCTACTGGCACCTGCGCCTGCAGCAAATAAGGTAAGCCTCCCCAAGGGAGGTCAGTACGA
Source organism: Capsicum rhomboideum (assembly GCA_031232105.1). Classification (NCBI taxonomy): domain Eukaryota; kingdom Viridiplantae; phylum Streptophyta; class Magnoliopsida; order Solanales; family Solanaceae; genus Capsicum; species Capsicum rhomboideum. The sequence continues at coordinate 95,341,719 of CP124716.1, read as the reverse complement.
AGAATGTACTGAGTATGTAAGGCCATATAAAACTGTATGATACATAAATGCTTCAATGAACTCATATACAGATGAATAGCCAATATGAATAAGTCACTATACTGTATGTTAAGAACCATGTGTATTGCTTTCATTACTTTCTTTGCTTCTTTACTTCCATGCTTATTCACCATCACTTGTGTCATAATGTACCCGGGCCCCGACTGATTAGTGGGTCTTTACATAACATAACATTATGTTGGGATTTACTCAAGCTAGGCTTATCCCTCTAGAGCTACCACCCATAAATCAATACATCGGGCTCAGCTCGAGCTAGGTTATTACCTCTAGAGCTGCCACCCATAAACCAACATATCAGGTTCGGCTCGAGCTAGGTTCTCACCTCTAGAGCTACCCCCTGTCAGGTTTGGTCTGAGCTAGGCTTATTCCTCTAGGACTACCCCCAATCTAATAATATCGGGATAGTCTTGAGCTAGGCATTTCTCCCCCAAAGTTACCACCCATACTCAATCATTAACCACATATGCATTACTTCATTCTTTATTTTTGAGATTGATACAATGATAGTCATAACATTATTGGAAATATAGGATCTTTGGAACATTAGTCAATGCATATAAGACATGTGAATGACAATTGATCAATGCATAAGGAATATGTAATGAACCATAATTGATACATGGAAATAGGATACCTTAGAACATTTCTGAGTGGAACAAGTACAATGTCAATGTGAATACTATGTGCTGCAGAAGGATACGGATAGAGTAACCTTACATACCTTCACTTCCAAGTATGAATACACAAGCCTATATATGAACACAATAGTCCAGATCCTTCCTTACGTTTCACTTTACAATACAAATACATAACAGAGCTTACGTTAACCACTAGTTATCGTACAAGTGTACAAGACGACAACGAACTATATGACTGTCGTATAACGTCATTTCACCCTTTACCATACAATCCACTGCATTATCATACCAACAACACCATAACATTCCACACATTGACCAAGACATCATACATCAATATCATTTCACACCACGTTTACCCTTTATGCTTCCTCATTGTCATTTCGTCACAATTACCAACTTGCCTCATAACAACTTACGAACAATAATACATACTTAATATAGTCCAACATACCTCCATATGACCCTTTAAAGTTATAAAAACGGTATCATAAGTTTATAATTACATCCAAAAAGGGTATAGGGGCCTTCGGGGATCAAAGAGAGACGAAAACATACAAAACCAAATTCTGGGCTAACATGTGAAGCCACCTACGCCTGCAGGTGGATGGGGTGCGCCTGTAGGTGACTGGGGTGAGCCTGTAGGTGACCTTTGGCATAATCCATAGGCACCTGCGTTGGCATCTGCGCCCGCAGGTGCCTTCGTCTGCGGGGGCGGATGCCTGTTTTGGTCAAAATGAGTCTCTTTTGGATCTTTTTATGCAATGAATGGTACATGATCATAACTAAATTTCTCTTGACATATTTTTGATCATCTTGGATGCCAAAAATAATCCATGGTCTCACAACACACATGAACATCACCAAAACCTCACTTTCCTTTCAATACATCACCAAATCCATAACCAAATTTACAATAACAATTCCAAACATTATACACAAGGATAAAATAATTTAAGACTATAATTACATCTCACATGTCAATATTGAATCCCTAAAGTTTACTTCCTTCAAGACCACAAGTCCATTTTTCAAGTTTATAAGGCAAAACTCTTCTCCGATTGCAAGTATAGACAATTTTACACATAGCACACTATCCAACACTTTTCCAACACAACCAACATGATTTATACACCATATTAAACATATAATATACTAAACCATGAGAATAAATACTTACCAAAGCTTACTAAAGAGTGATCTTGTCCCAACAAGTAGTTGCCTTAGGGTTTGTGGGAGAATGAAATATTTGGTCAATTCTAGAAAATGGCATGAGAGTCTTTGTGAATAAAAATCTGATTTTTAGTCCCTTTTATAGTCCCATGAAGGCTCATTCTTAGCCACATATTTAATGTGTTTACTTGGTCAATGAAAGAGCAATGAAAGAATGGGTCAAATTCCATTTTGGGCCATGTCTTTCTTATGATTTTGGGTCTCATTTGGGCCCAATGGCACAAGACTCATTAATGCCCAACAAGTTAATGTATAATTCATCAAATCTCACATGTTTAACTGACTCCATAAATGTATACATAGTCGTGTAGGTTCGAAAACATAAGGGGTGTTACAATTGTGTTCCCCATGACTTCATAAATTCGTAGGTTCTACGTACTAGTGATCTATTCCGATGCGTTGCATGCAAAATCTAACAATTAGGTTTATATAAATGTCTCTCGACCTTGGTTATACAAATTTCACTCTTCTCCTCTCGATCTCCGAGTGTCGCACTACTAATTCTTGTCCTGGATCTCAGATAATTATTCCCGCTAAGGCTCAAGTTATTAGATGAAGGTTGATAGCTTCAAATCTCTGTTGTTATTCCCTTTTCCTAATATCTACCTCTCTCTCGAGCAAGTTTAGAATACAGGCGAGTTTCTAAAGTTTTCAACCGTTAGAAGAGCAATCACAACGAAGGAAATAACAATACATGCATTCACACCGTTCCGAAAATTATTATGTATTTTAACCTACTTCGTTAATTCATCAAGGTTCCCACAATCCTAGTTGTGGTATTTAGCTACTGATGGCCTTAAAATCACAATTAGAAATCATAGACAAAATCATAATTATGAACTTACAAATTGAGTAGAATAAATTCGGAATCTTGAATTATCAAGGAAAAATTAATAAAGATGGAAAAGAAAAGAATAAACCAATTTTCTCCGGCCTCCACGACGGCTCCAAGCTTTCTCTAAATAAAAAGTTTACAAGTTACCTCTCCAAGGTTTCAATATTCTGAAAGTTACATAAAAACTATTTTTGTGGAATATTTATAGGTGCAAAAAAAAACCCAAAATAAAATAACTGAGTCCAAAATGGGTTGGGAAATGAAAACCCAATCCAAATTGGACTGTATTGCGTCAGTGGACATGCCATCTCAACTTCAATTCAATTCTGCATGCATATAGTTTATATATAGAAATATTAATATAATATTCTATTTAATCCATTAAGCTGCCTGCTTGATTTCCTTATATAAATTCTCAATTTTTGCTCCAAATTTCTTCATCTTCACACCAATTTAATCTTACAAATAAAAATATAATATTAAGCATAATTCATAAAATCAATACTCAAAAAGGACAAATACAAATACTAAATACGAGTTAAATAGTACTAAATATATGTAATTTTGGCCACACATCCACACCCCACACTTAGACTCTTGTTCGTCCTCGAGCAAGCCTTAAAGCTCCTCTCAATTAATCAAATCAAGGAACGTCACGACTTTGGTTGATACAAACAATTAGACCATATAACAATTCACAACATTAAGTACACTTTCCGATAATTGCGCAAGAAATACAAACAAACAACAAACCTCTAACATCCTAACCTCAAAGATGGACTCTAACTAAATCAAATTTAAGATTGCTGACCTATTTGTGTCAAAGAAAGCTAATAACATCACCTATCTATCATGAAACAAGTGCCCTCACAAGAAGAAATAGTCCACACACTCAATTCAAAAGATCGAATATAATTTAAGGACTTAACATCAAAGAACATCTCTCACACTCACAAAGAATTCACATGCATGCACAAAGAACCATATGCTTGCCCATTATGTACATCTCCACTAATTAAGCATGCTCGAATAGAATCAAATAGGACTTTAACGGGTTGTAATGTTGGCTAGGAGACGGGTAGGAAAACTATATAATAGTGACTTACACTTCCCTAAGCACTTTGCACTTTTTAAACTTCATCACCCATTATTTTCATCACTTTATTTTTTTTCAGCCCTCTCTTCATCAATTATTTTCACTAGTATTTCTCAACATATCAAGAATATTTCGATTTTTTTTCTCTTTTTTTTTTTTCATGTCACATTCTTTCAAAGAGGGTCTTTTCATCACTTTGTAGCTAGCATTGATGACCTTTTACACTCAACCATCTCCTATCTTCAAATTTAACAATTTCAAACACAATCTATGCTACAGTGCTCAAGGAAGCATGGTGCAAAATTTAGGGATTCAAAAAATGGATCAAGGTAAAAATATGGCTACAAAAAATAGGCTACAGGCTCAAAGGGGCTAACTAGTGATATAATATCTGAGAAGGTTAAAATTTACAAGACATATCAAAGAAAGCCTAGTATCATATTCTAAACAAACAATACTTTTTATTTCGCTTCAATAACATGCAGGGCAAGTTCTAGACTAAGATGCAAAACACAGAATATATGCAAAAATATCCTCACCAAACATGGAACAAGTATCAATCAAGATGGATCAATTCCACTTCTAAGACAAATAGGGTCATAGCAAACTACAAAAATAAGAATAAGCTATATATAGAGTCACAACCATGAACCTAGGTGTCAAAAAGTCTATTATTTTATTTATACTCAATCACTCAAAGAAAAGTACTACTCAAAATTAGACCTAAATTGCTAGTATCAATCAAATAAAAAAATCTTTTCTTTTCACTTCAAAAAAATAAAAAATAAAAAAATTATCCCTAAAAAAAAAAAGTAATACGGCTCAAAGGGCCCCCCCTCGGAAAAGAACCGAAAAGAAAAACCAAGGGGTGGGAAAAGTATGCTCAACTAAAGATTAAAAAAAAAAACTATTTTAATCTAAAGAATAAAAGTAAAATCTTTTTGTATTTTTTTTATTTTTTCAAAAATAAATATAAATAAAAAATAAAAATTCTCGCTTTTTTTTTTTTTTTTTTTTTTTTTTTACTAAAAATAAATAAATATAAAAACCTATAGCATACTTTAACCTTAACAAATATTGGAAGATATCCCATCCCACACTTAAAATCATGCATTGTCCCCAAAGCAATAAATAAAATAAAACGAGGGTTAAAGATACTCCCTGAGACCCTCTAAGGCCTAGCTAGAAACATGTTGCTTCAATTTTCATCAAGGATCGCGCGCACCCCACACTTAAGTTCAAACATTCTCCTTGGCTTTAAATTTGGGCACTCAGACATCCCCTAAATCTGTAAAAACAAAACAAAAAAAAAACAAAAACAAAAAACAAAACAAAAAAAGTGATATTATATAAAAAAAAAAAATAAGAAGTTAAACTATTAGTTGGGTTGCCTTCCACTTTGAACTTATAAATTGCACCCCTAATTTTTTTTCTAATTTTCTACTATGCTCAAGGGGCGGTGGTATAAAAGTAAAGGAACTAAGCAATAGATGTGGCATATTGCAATTCTTGGCCCTTAAGTGAGGAATGTAATTTTTCGAATTTGGCATAGCAAATTCAAGAATATAGACATATTTTTCCTCATCTTTACACTCTTCCATTGGCTCGGATGGCTCGATTAATATCTTACTATCCAAACATAATGTGGAAAAATGATTAGAATGAGGTCCAATACACCCTAACTCATTAATTGTATTACTATTTACATCCTCATATTTAAACACACTAGAGTTTTTAAAAATAATATTATCTACTTCCTCACATAACTCTAGTGTACTATTCTCAACAGTGACAACATCAATAAAAGTATGATCAAGTATTTGGCCCTCCAATGTTAGCTCCTCAATTTGGCTTATAAGAAATTTTTCAGCCTCACACAACTCATAACTAAATTGTTGGACGTTACACGCATCAACCTTTGCATTCAAATCTTCTTTTAAGTTGTGAATATCCAAACCAAACCTATCAACCTCTTTCATGAATTCACGTTTTTCTACTGCAAGGAGTGTTAACATTTCTATCATGCTCTCATTATGATCCCACAATATATCTACCACACTCCTACAATAATGCACTATATCAAAGGGATAAGGATCAATAAAATAGGAGTCCTCATTATTCCATACTTCATCTTGTAAAGATGTCATATCAAGAAGAGTAGTAAAATATTCAAAAGTAATAAAAAAAATAAAAAATAAAAATAAAGTAACAAAAAGTTACGAGACAAATAAAATATATATAAGAAATAAGAACTAATAGTCAAATAAACACAATTAATCTAACCCTAAACCGTATTCCCCGACAACAACGCCAAAATTTGATGTCGTCCAAAATATGCCTCCAGAAAAGTATAATGCGGTCGCTGTATCAAATATAGAATCCAACTAGGTTGGGGTCGATCCCACGAGGAATATGGTTAGAATCTAGGTCAATGTGGTTATTTAGACTTTTATTCGTTTATTTTCAATGGGGGGATTTAAAAGAACAATCAACAATTTTTAGTTTGAAGTAACAAGTAAACAAATATCAATTTATGCTGAGAAAGTCAATGAGAATGATGAACTAGGATTGTGTTCCCCATGACTTCATAAGTTCGTAGGTTCTACGTACTAGTGATCTATTCCGATGCGTTGCATGCAAAATCTAAAAAGTTAGGTTTATATAAATGTCTCTCGACCTTGGTTAGACAAATTTCACTTTTCTCCTCTCGGTCTCCGAGTGTCGCACTACTAACCCTTGTCCTTGATCTCAGATAATTATTCCCGCTAAGGCTCAAGTTATTAGATGAAGGTTGATAGCTTCAAATCTCTGTTGTTATTCCCTTTTCCTAATATCTACCTCTCTCTCGAGCAAGTTTAGAATACAGGCGAGTTTCTAACGTTAGCAACCGTTAGAAGAGCAATCACAATGAAGGAAATAACAATACATGCATTCACACCATTCCAAAAATTATTATGTATTTTAACCTACTTCGTTAATTCATCATGGTTCCCACAATCCTAGTTGTGGTATTTAGCTACTCATCGCTTGAAAATCACAATTAGAAATCATAGACAAAATCATAATTATGAACTTACAAATTGAGTAGAATAAATCTGGAATCTTAAATTATCAAGGAAAAATTAATAAAGATGGAGAAGAAAAGAATAAATCAATTTTCTCCGGCCTCCACGGCGGCTCCAAGTTTTCTCTAAATAAAAAGTTTACAAGTTACCTCTCCAAGGTTTCAATATTCTGAAAGTTACATAAAAACTATTTTTCGAGTCCAAATTGGACTGTATTGCATCAGTGGCCATGCCGTCTCAACTTCAATTCAATTTTGCAAGCATATAGTTTATATATATAAATATTAATATAATATTATATTTAATCCATCAAGCTGCCTACTTGTTTTCCTTATATAAATTCTCAATTTTTGCTCCAAATTTCTTCATCTTCACACCAATTTAATCCTACAAATAAAAATATAATATTAATCATAATTCATAAAATCAATACTCAAAAAGGAAAAATAAAAATACTAAATACGAGGTAAATAGTACTAAATATATGTAATTTTGGCCACACATCAAGAACCCTTACCACCCAACCATTTAATTAAGTCCGAAAGATCTATTAAACAGTTTTAAATATAAATAATCCCTTAAATAAAAGAAATATCTCTTATTCAAATACGTTTGTTATATAATTACATTGTGAAAGTAAAATAACAGTTTTCTAGAACCTAATCTAAACTGGTACAAGAGCACTAAACAAATGGAAGGATGACCCGAGACATAGCATCATGTAAGAGTAGGATGACAGGAGCTGTTGAAGAATAATAATCGATGTACCTATAGAAACTCCAACAGACCTGCAACATGGATATACCCCTAATTGGAAATATAGTAAGGGTGGTATCAGTACAACCACATATGTAATGGTAGGTATCATCATCCGACTATGGTTAGAAACAAATAACAATAATAGAAATTAGGGAGGAATTATGACAATAATAAATTCCAGACATTGAACCCTACCAAGGTCTTTTAGCAATGTTCCCAACTCTTTCCATACCCCCTATCTAACACACCCACTACCCTACAATCAATTGATTATGACTCGTTATTCTTTATATGAGCACTTACCAATAGGGCAACTGCTTCTGCTCTCAAGAATGCAATACAAACTAGATAAGATAATTGAATGCCTCACATGTAAAGCCATGCATATAGAGAATAAGATCTATACTCAGGCCAAGACATACCTTACATCCACATACTAATGTTCATCAATTAGCTCAAGGTAGTTAATTCACACTAATCACAATAATAAATGAACAATGTAATAATGAATGCATGCATGTAAGGTGTACACACATACTAGGGTCAACAGGGACTCTCAGCTATGGCCTTCACGGGATGAGCTTAGTCCAAGTACTAGTACCGATATGGTACCAGATCAAATAATAGTGTCTGCATGACACCCGATCCATATAATAGTGTTGGCGTGACACTCGATCTATATAACATTATCTCCATATACATAATATCAGTCCAATGCTCAATGCATGATGATAATTCAATAATCTCAAGCAGTACCTGAAGGCTAGTCACAACATTAAGCTTATATATAAGCACAGAGTCAAATCAAGTCTACACTACACTTAGGATACTCATACTTATCCAACATTAATGACCATACCCACTGATCATTGTCTATGCTTATACCGAGTAATAACTCTAATTAAGGATGTTATACTCTGTCTCTCCTTCCCCCCTCCTTATTACTACATCGATATCCATTCTAATACGAGTAACTACCCTCAATATAGTTTACACACACACAAATTCACTCGACTTCTCTCAATTCACCATAGATATCCAGACGTCTATCAACTACTCCCTTCACTCTCGATTGGACTTTACAAGTCCCTTTTAAAACCCACTAAAACCCATACACTAAGCCATAACGTTATACTCACTAGATTTATAGTTGACCTAATCCTTTTACAACCTCGTAAATACTCATATTTACCAACCTACGTCTAATTGATACAAGCGTCATACCTCCAAACAACTAAAAGAGCAACACAATTCAATTACTTAGCATGAAACATTATTAATTCCTTATTCTAAGTTTAATTTATTATCCCAACCATACAGACGCCATGCCCATCAGTCTATACATGAAATCTCCTGATATAACTATCATTATTACATGCATCTAGCCTAAGTCTACTACAATTTAACCATAACCTACCTCATGGATGAGTTCTGCTACTATAGAGATTGAAGAGTCATTCTTTGAATGTCTTGTACTTTAACAATGCTAAAAATCACATCGGGAATGCTTTGGGAATCGTCCTCTCAGCCTATGGCCTCTACGCCCTCGTCGTACTAAGTATAGGGTTCACTTGAGGTTTTTTGAGGAGGAAACAAAATAAGAAGTCCCAGTTGCTTGAGGGTTTTAATTAACCCTCGGGCAGCTTACTACCAAAATGTCATTATGGCGATGGAAGTATCGCTATAGTGACGTTGCAATAATGGTAGATCTGTCGCTGCAGCGATGGATCAGTAGACCTAGTCCAGTTTTGCAATTTTGGACCCAAATTTGATTTGGGCCATGACTTTTTCCAATGAAAATAATTCTTACAAGTTCTGCAACAAAGATTTCTTTGTTGAAGTATTTTTCTAGAATGGTTTTTAACATAACAAAGATTTGGGTCATTATATTAGATACCAATTTACCCACCATTCATCCCCAAATTGTTATTGGAGGTGGAAGGGAAGCTTTTAGCATGATTCTCGAAATCCATCAAACACAACAGTTAGAATTTGCGCTCCTCTATCCCTATTCATTTCTTTTATAACACCTTCCTAAACTATGGTCAACTAAAATCAATTACCACCATTACTCGACCTGTTTATGCATCATGGGTCATTAAACTTTTAGCACAATGTATGACCATTATTACCCGAGGGATATGATTCGTAATAAAATTCTATGTAAAGGGTCATTTAATATACCCAAAATATCATGGAATATGAAAATTTTGGATGAAAATGGAACATTACGGAACCCATCGCTCCAACGATGGATTTTTTGCTGTAGCGGCAGAACTATCATTATAACAAACTCGCTAGTTTTAAAAAGGGAAATGGGATTCATTTCCTCCATTTCCAAACTATCAAAAATTCTCTCAAGTTCTCTCCAAATTCTCTCTAGAAATCTAGTTTTCCATGTCACTTCTAAGGTAAATTTTCATCGTTGCTACTTTATTTCTGCTTTTAACATTGTAGAATCATAAAAAATAGAATAGAAAATGGATCTGCGGATTGGTTTTTGGTGCAACTTAAAATTTGAATTTTGTTACTTTTTTGAACGAATTTATGAAGCATGCCAGATTATCTTATGTTTCCAATGCTAATATGTCGCTCTAGATGTAAGATTCATGATGTTTATGACAATTTTTAGGCTTGAAAAGGGGCTGGAAATGAAGAGTCATCCTTTTCAATGATTTAGTATGATTGGGCTTGAGTTTAGTTTTTAATCACCCCTATTGTAGAGTAAAAGATTTCACAAGTACTCTATTAAGCCCGATCTATTCTTAAAACTAAAAAATTTGACAAAAGGTTTGAAAATCCACCATGGGAGGGGTTGGGACTGGTTGGGGAAGAAGGCATAGCTGCAACGACAGATTTGTCGCTGTAGCAATAGTGAGGCAGTAGCCTCCCAAAATATTTTTCAAACTTGTGTTCGATTCTTTAGCTTTACGTGGCATCCTAAATTAGTTTCTAAATTCTATGATATGATTTTGTAGGACTACTGCCATGGATAACCAAACTGCATATCGATGATTCCTAAACACTATTTGCCAAGACCATAATGAGAAAAAGTTGAGTACTAGGGGCTTCATCTATGAGAGGAGGTTTGTAACAAAGGACCTAGCTTAGGAGGTATACGAGTTTTATAATCAACTTCATACATATAGATTGGAGATATTGATCAAGTCCATCCCCACATGTTATTTGGAGATAGTTCGGGAGCTCTATGCCATACTCCCAACTGTGGACAGGTATGTGTAACACCCCGTACATTTTTGACCCTACTTGCCAACTTTGAACCATGTTTACCTTAGTTTTGAGAGAAATAAGTATGTATTTTGTATTGTTTTAATGGAATATTTGATAGTGTGCTAAGATCCGCAAAGAAAAGTCAAAGAAAGGAAGAAAATGGGAGTTTAAGTGTCAGACGCGCCAGGCAGCGTGCCGAGCAGCTTTTGACCGAAATTTTGATGGCATGGACTGAAGAGGGGCGCGCCAGGCAGCATGCTAGGCCGCTCATGCTCACCCTTTCAATAGCAAAAATTTGGCTATGTCCTAGGCGCGCCCAAATTTCTTCTCTGACCACCAGTCTATAAATAGGACTCTTGGGTTATTGTATAATTATTCCATCTTGGTAGGACTACTCTTAGGCGATTTTGGCATCCAAATTAGGGTTAATTCTTCTTCCTTTTTATTTTTATTATTTAAGCCATGAGTGGCTAAAATCGCTTATTCTTAGGGGTTGAGGCTATGAACATGAATCTCGTGAGTTGAATATTGGCTTAACATTTATGGAATTATTTAAGCATGAGATAGTTGGTGGATCATGCATTAAATTTGTTGGTCTAAATTAATATTGGGCTATTGGGCTCAATTGAGGCCCAAAAATCAAACAGAAGACATGGCCCAAATGGGGCAAATGACCCTTTCTTGTGTTGACCAAGTAAACATGGCATTTAATGACCAAGAATTTGCTAAGAATGACTTGAGGTACTATATAAAGGCACAAAGTCAGAATTTTATTCATATCAACACACATGCCATTTATAGACATTTCCAAGATATTTCTTTTATCTCTCAAACCCTAAGCCATCTCTTTGGACAAGATCATCACTTTGAAAGCTTGGGTAAGTGTTTAATCTTATGGTTTAATATATTATATGCATGATAGATTGTGTATATCATGATGGTTATGTATAAACGTGTTGAGTAGTGCACTTTTGCTTTTTGCTAAAAGATGGGCCATTTATGTGACTTGAACTTGAAAGGAGACTTGAGGTTTTGATGGAAGTGAATGGTGTGGATGAAATATCAACATGCATGATGTGGTTATGTTCCTTAAATTTCTTTTTCCTATGTGTATAACTTGTGGGATTGTTGTTATGAAACGTATTGGGGTGACTTGATGGAGTAATTGTGACGTAGTGTTAATGAGGAAGCATAAAGGATAAACTTGGTGTGAAATGCTATTGATTTATGATGTCTTGGTCAATATGTGGAATGTTGTGGTATTGTTGGTATGAAAATACCGTGAATTGTACTGTAAAGGGTAAAATGACATTATAGGTCAATCATATAGCTCATTGTCATCTTATGTGCTTGTAAGGTAGTTAGTTGTTAACGTGAGCTCCGTTATCTACTTGTGTTTTAGAGTAAAACGTGAGGAAGGAGCTGGATTATTGTATTCAAATATAGGACTGTGTATTCATATTGGGAACATAAGGTATGTAAGGTTACTCTTTCCGTATCCTTCTGTAGCACATATTATTCACATTGACATTGTACTTATTCCATTTCGAAATGTCCAAAGGTATCTCATTTCAGGTTGTCGTATAGTATTACCCATAGGACCAATTGTGATACACATGTCTCATGTTCATTGACTAATGTTTCAAAGTTTCAATAATGTACAATCACCAATGTATCACTCTTATAATGAAAGAATGAAGTAATGTATAATTGTTTGTATATTCTTGAGTAACATCCCAGGTGCGACAGAAAAACCTAGCATGGGTTATCACACTTACATACCAGGGACGACAGAAAAGCCTAGCATGGGTTAATCTCATCCCAGGGGTTAAGATACCCAGCATGGGTAGCTTTATAATTTCTTAATGCAAATAAGGATTAAGTTAAGTAATGAACGATAATGATGAAGGAACGTAAAGGGAAAGAAAGTAATGAAAGTAAGGTACCTGCTTCCAAACACATATAGAATGATGGTTTATCCATATTGACTATTCTCTTATATTTGATTCCATTGAAATTCTTATGTATGATGTAGTTTCTTATAGCCTTACATACTCAGTACATTCTTCGTACTAACGTCCCTTGGGGGACTTACCTTACTTGCTGCAGGCACAGGTGCTCATAGACCTCCATAGTAGGTTGCGGTTCATGTGCAGATAATTGGTGAGATCCAGTTTGTTCGGGGCTTTCTGAGTCACGTGTGTACATTTCTTTTAGTATTGTAAAGTTTGTATAAAGCGGGAACTTGTCCCGACTTTAGGTTGGTTATGTCTATGCATCTCTAGAGGCTTTGTAGATGTTGTGAGACAAATGAAGGAAATGTAAGGAACATATGCTTTTGACTTGATGGCCCCAACGGCCAAGTTTTATATATCTCATATGTTTTTCCATGACTTACGCCATTGGCATCTTGTGTCTATATGTGATAGTGATGTTCATTGAGTGACATGCGTATAGGTGTATATGAATGAAGATTGGTTCTCTCGGGCCTTGACGACTTCGGGTGCCAGTCCGCCCAGTTGGAATTCGAGGCGTGACAGTATGTGCCTCAACCCACCATCCGCATTTGAGAAAGGAATGTTCCTGTGGATGCTGCTATTATCAATGACACCTCGGGGGAGTCAAACTCCTCTAATATGGCCTTTTCGACAAATGTGGACAAGGTCGACTTGAATGGTTTTTAAGGACCTTGGTTCTGAAAGGTTAAGGGAATAAGGTGAAATGGACAAGTGTCAGGGGAACCAAAAGCACCCTTTTCATAGCGGAGGCTTAGAGATTGCTAAACTTGGCATCCCATAGGATTCATCCTTCAGTAAATGTTACAGATGTGACCTTTTACTGGGCTATGGTAGTGGCCTACGCTCTATCGGGGATAGAGATGAATGTGGGGATATAGATTATCAATAAATGGAAGAATTTATACACAAGGGCAGTGGAACACCCCATTCCTTCCTGACCCTACTTGAAGACTTTGAACAATGTTTATTTAGGTGTCGAGAGCCATAGATGAGTATTTGGTAGTGTCATTGATGAAACATTTGATATTGGGCCTAGTATGTGTGATTAGACCTTTGTCGGAGGTGTTTGTGACTTCGTGGAGAAATTGTGGGGCAAAAAATAAGGCTTGGAGGACTTCAAAGAAATGTATATTAAGGTTAGGAGGTAAGAAAAGGACTTGAAATTGAAGGATCTAACCAAATCCGCAAAGAAAAGTCGAAGAACGAAAAAAAATCACAAATTGGGTGTGGGGCTCGCCCAGGGGCGTGCCGGGCCGCTTCTGGCCAAAAACTTTTTGGCACAGGAAGCCCTGGGGCGCGCCAGGCAGATTGCCAGGATGCTCTGGGCTATTTTTTTTGGTGCCACAGGCAGCAAAGGGGCGCGCCAAGCTGCGTGCCGGGGTGGTTTTCGCCAAAATTTTTCTTCGACTATTATGATGTATATAAGACTTTTAGGTCATGGTATCATTACTCCATCATAGTAGGACTATTCTTAAGTGTGTTTAGCACCCGAGTTGGGGTTAATCCATCATCAGAAGTATTTTTAACACATTATGTTCAAGTAAGCCATGAGCGACTAGAATATATAGTTTTGCAATTGAGGCTACGAACGGAAATCTCGTAAGTGAATATTATCGAGACATTTATAGAATTATTTGAACATGAGATATATGGTGGATTATACATTACATTTGGTGGGTTAAGATGACATGGGTTATTGGGCTCAATTTAAAGCCCAAAATGAAGCCAAAATGCATAGGCCCAAGGGGAAAAATGACCCATTCTTCCATTTGACCAAGCAACAATTGCATTTAATGCCAAGACTTGGATAAGAGTTACTTGAAGGACCTATAAATATCAAGAAAAATCAGATTTTTATTCCAAAAGACACACATCACATTTCTAGAACTCTCAAGAAAACTCCTTTTGGCTCTTCAAACCCTAAGTCACCTTTTGGACAAGATCATCATTTCTCAAGCTTGGGTAAGTGATTATTCTTGTAATTTAATATATTATATGCATGATAGATGGTGTAGAGCATGATGGTTATGTGGGCAAGTATTGAATAGTGAACTGTTGCTTTTTGCTAAAGATGTGCCATTCTTGTTATTTAAACTTGAAAAAGGACTTGAGGTTTGAATAAAAGTGAATGGTATGGATGATATACCAACATGTATGGTGTGATTATGATCCTAAATTTGTTATTTTTCTATAAGTGTAAATTATGTGTCACGCCTCGAATCCCATCGAGACATGATTGGCACCCGTAGCCGATAAGGCCCGAGAGAACCAACCTTTGCCTATGTTCATTCGTATGTATATCTTCGTATGTATATCTTCGTATGAACCTTATTAAACCTTATGCAACTATGCGGAAAACATGAACATGGAAACATATGCTATACATATATTTATTTAGAAAACTTGGCCGTTGAGGCCATTAAGTCAAAACAGACATTCGTTTCTACATACTCGTCTCTTACATCCATATACCCACATATGTCTACAAAAGACTCTAACAGATGCATCAACAAGACCAACTTACAGTCGGGATAAGTCCCTGCTTTATACAATTTATATAACATCACAACAAATATACATCGATGACTCAGGGGGCTCCAAACCAACTGGAGCTCACCAAATATCTGCAAATGATCCCCAGTCTACAGAGGAATTCTACTAATGCCTGCACCTGCAACATGTAAGGTAATTCCCCCGAGGGGGGTCAGTACGAAGAATGTACTGAATATGTAAGGCTCATAAGAAATTCATCAGACATAATAACAATAATAATGGAAGCAGTATAAGGAAACAAAAATGTGAATAAACTCTCTTTTCGTATGTGGGAAACCATGTATATTACGTTCTTTACTCCTCTTGTCTTCATCTTTTATTCATCTTTATTGTTCTACCCATGCTAGGCTATTCTGTCGCCCCTGGGATGAGATTAACCCATGCTAGGTACTGTGACCCCTGGTATGTTATGTGAACCCATGCTAGGCTTTCGTGTCGCCCCTGGGATATCATTAACCCATGCTAGGCTTATCTTCCCTGGGATGTTATATTAACCCATGCTAGGCTTTCGTGTCGCCCCTGGGATGTACCATCATAACCCATGCTAGGCTTTTATATCGCCCCTGGGATGTATCGGGATCGACCCATGCTAGGCTTTTCTGTCGCCCCTGGGATTCCACCCGTGTTATTGGGATCGACCCATGCTAGGTATTTTAACCCCTAGGATACCACCCATGATTACTTCTTAATTATACATCTCTTATTTCTCTTGTTATTCTTCCTTCCATTCTTAAGAGTGATACAATGAGGATCATGATATAATTGGAATCGCACATATATATATATATTACTTCTTCACTCTTGCTTCAAGAGATTGACATCTTCACTTATGAGGAATAGATATATTAGCTTGCACATCACCTCTCTTATGAAATCTTATGAGATTGGTACTTTTACTTGTAAAAGATTGATACAAAGATAATCATCATAATTGAGTATTTGGAACATGACATGATTGGAAAATGCTATTCAAGAATAAATAGGTTCTCTTATGTTATTACTCTCTTGAGATCGTTCATTTAGGAATGATAACGTTATGACCTTTTTGGAACTTCACTCAATGATCAAGAGACAAAAGAATCATCATGCATTGGAGAATAGGACACATATGAATAACAATATACGTCAACCTGAATTTGAGATACTTCAAACCTCTCGGAAGTCCAATGTCAATGTGAACAACATGTTGCAGAGGGATATGGAAAAAGGAACCTTACATACCTTGGATTCACAATACGAATATACAACCTTAGATGCGTATACAATAATCCCGCTCCTTCTTTATGTGTCACTCTACAACACAAATGCATAACAAAATTCACATTAACCACCAATTCCTTTACAAATGCATACAATGTCAATGAGTTACTTGTTTGCCTTTAAACATGCCATTTCCCCTTGACAAAACCATTGAGCATACTATTATTCCAAAAATTCCATAATATTCCCAACATTGACCAATACATGATAATTGAGACATTTCACCACAACACTTCTCCTTTACACTTTCTTATCCATACCACATCACAAATAATCCATCACTTTACCTTAACACAACTCATAACACATATCGGCCAAAATCCCACAATTTCCACTTATAGACAAGAACAAATTTAATACCAAAAATAACACCATACATGTTCATATTTTGTCCATACCATGCTTTTTCATCAAAGGCACAAGGCCTAATTCAAGTTCAAATTACCAAGATAGCACAACTTTCACCAAAAGCACAAATACACTATTCACCTCTCTGCCAACCTAAATATCATGATATACATAATATCCCATGCATATAATATGTTAATCCATAACAATAAGCACTTACCTAAGCTTGGATGATGATGATCTTTCTCCAAAGAGTGCCTTAGGGTTTTGAGAGCAAAAGAGGCTTTCTTGAGAATTCTAGAAAAAAGAGAGAAAAGCATGTGTGTGTGTAATGAATAATAAATCAGATTTTGTGACCTTTTTATAAGCCCTAAATGCCATCCTTATACATTTCATGGCATTAAATATCATGTTCTAGAAGGTCAAATGGGAGAATGGGTCATTTGACCCATTTGGGCCATGTATTTCTTCCATTTTTGGGCCTTAATTTGGGCCCAATAAGACATATCCATTTAACCCATCAACTTTAATGTCTTAGTCACCATATATCTAATGTTTACATAATTCCATAATGTCACAACAATATTCTCTTACGAGATTCTCATTCGTCGCCTTGATCGCAAAAGTAGGAATTCTAGTCGCCCTTGGCTTCATTGGACATTGTGGATCACTATTCACATTTCATGATTTGGTCATGTAGAAGTATGTAGGAGTATATTGAAGTGTTTGAAGTCTTAAAAATGCTCAAAGAACTCCAAAGAAGCAAAAGAAACCATCTAAGAATCGTCGTAGAATTGCATCGCGAAACGAGCTCGGGAAGGCAAAAATGTTTGTTCCTTGAGCCACTGCTGCAAAACAAGCTAGTGGCGCAAGAAATGCACCCTCTATGATCTCAGAGGCTTGCGCCACACTCCCTGAAACAGGGCAGTGGCACAAGTTTCCATGTCTTGCTGAATTTTTTGGCAATTTTTCCAACACTTGCTTATCGTCCAATACCTTATCAAAACACTATAAAATACTTACTTAGTGACCTTAATCATCAAGTAAACATGACTCCAAGTCACCAAATAAGGTTATAATGTGTATGGGGTATTCCATAATTGCTCCACAAAATCACAAAACACTTTCTATAAAAGGCTCGTCATATGTACAAGGCCAAATTTCAATTTTTCTCATCTTGAACATTATCAAATACATACTTATAACTCTCGACACCTAAGTAAACATTATTCACTGTCATCAAGTAGGGTTGGGAAAGTATGGGGTGTTACATTATGGGATTTTGGCCGATATATTGTGTGAGGTGTATTGAGGTGACTTGGTGGAATCATTGTGATGTCATGGTGATGGAGAAGTGTAAAGTATGAACTTGGTGTGACATGCTAGTGGTTTATAATATTTTTGTCAATGTTGGGCATGTTGTGGTATTGTTGATATGACAATGCCGTAAATGGTATTGTAAAGGGTGAAATGACGTTATACGGCAATCATATAGCTCATTGTCATCTTGTACACTCGCATGGTAACTAGTTGTTAATGTAAGATCCGGTATGTATTTGTGTTGTAGAGTAAGATGTCAGGGAGGAGCTGTACTATTGTATTCGTATCTAGGCTTGTATATTCATACTTGGAAGTGAAGGTATGTAAGGTTACTCTTTCCGTATCCTTCTGCAGCATATAGTATTCACCTTGTTATGGTACTTACTCATTTCTAAAATGTTCTAAGGTATCTCATTTCAGGTTATCATCTATTGTTTATCATATATACCTTATTCTTAATCTATTGTCATTCATGTATCACATAATTACGAGCATGGTTCCAAGTTCCAATAATGTTATGTTCCAAAGCTTCCAATAATGTTATAACTACAAAAGTATCAATCTCATGAGCGTAAAGGCATAAAGTAAGCACCTATGTGTTCCCTTAATCACATAATCATAGAATGAACTATTTCTAAGATTAAAGAAGTGAGGTAGTGAAGTATGTATTCTTGGGTGGTATCCCAGGGGTTAAATACCTAGCATGGGTCGATCCCAATGTCTACGGGTGGTATCCCAGGGGTGAAAAGAACACCTAGCATGGGTCAATCCCGCTACTACGGGTGGTATCCCAGGGGCAAAGGAAAAGCCTAGCATGGGTTGATCCCAAAAACTGTTGATTTCCCACTGATCAGCTTGGGGCCCGGGCATTGTAAGAATGAAAGGATGAGTAGTGAATGAAGATGTGAGTGATGAAGGAACGAATGAGCGTAAAAGTAAAGGAAGTAATCCATCTAATGTACATATTTCCATACATATAGAGTGATGACTTATCTATGTTGGTTCTTTACTTATGGTTGATTCCGTTGACGTATTTATGCATCATATAGTTTCTTATAGCCTTACATACTTAGTACATTCTTCGTACTGACCCCTCTTGGGGGACTTACCTTACTTGCTGCAGGCACAGGTGCTAGTAGACCTCCATAGTAGGTTGCAGATCTTTTGCCGATCTTTGGTGAGCTCCAGTTGGTTTGGGGCTTTTCGGGTCTCATATGTACATTTGTTTTGGTACTGTAATGTTGTATAAAGCGGGGACTTGTCCCGAATTTAAGATGGTTATGTATGTACTTCTGTTAGAGGCTTTTGTAGACATATTTGGGTATATGAACGAAGGGATGTATGTCCACCTTAACTTGATGGCCCTAACGGCCAAGTTTCTTATATGTATATATAACATGTTCCATGATTTACGCTATTAGCATTTTATGTCCTTACGTGGTGGTGATGTTTCTTATGGTATGTATATGAAAAGACGTGAGCAAAGATTGGTTCTCTCGAGCCTCATCGGCTCTGGGTGCTAGTCCACCTCAATAGGATTTGGGGCGTGACAAAAGTGGTATCAGAGCAGGTCGTTCTAAGGGTGTATACAAAATCGTGTCTGAGTAGAGTTTTACTTATCAATGTGTTGTGCACCATATTTATAAGTAGGAGGCTGCGGGACATTTAGGAGTTGTTTCATTCCTTGATTTCTAGATCGTGCATTAGAGCCGAAGTTATAGGTGGAATTGTTTCTGACCATAAAAATTGTTGTTCTTGTATATTATAGAAAAATGTCGATGACAAGAAGAGGTCGAGGTAAAAGTAAGAGAATAGACAGAATTGCTGGAGAAGGAACTAGTAAAGCCCCTCCTGAACCAGTTAATCAAGGCGGTGCTGAACCAGAGATGGCATCACAGGCTTCTTCTACTCTTCCAGTTTCAGAAGAGCCAAGAGGAAGAGAAGTACCTGTAGAACCACCAGTAAATACTACTGACCAGGACTTAAAGAATGCATTGCAGATGTTGACCCGAATAGTTACTGCACAGGTTCAGGGACAAGGTGGTCCAATGACAAGTGATGATAGTGCAACGAGAGCAGCTAGTCGAAGGACGTAGGATTTCCTAAAACTAGATCCTCCCACATTTACTGGATCAGATCCAAATGAAGACCTGCAAGATTTTATAGATCAAATCCAAAGGGCTCTGGATGTTATGCATGTGTCAGGTGTAGAAATGGTGGAGCTTGTGGCCTATAGATTGAAGGGCGAGGCTATATTGTTGTATGAAGATTGGATGAAAGCTCGTGGTATTGGTGCAAACCCACCTATGTGGGAAGAATTTAAAATGGCTTTCCTTAACCACTACCTCCCTTATGAGATTCGAGAGGCTCGTACGGTCAATTCTTGAATCTCCGTCAAGGGAATCTGAGTGTTAGAGAATACAGTCTGCAGTTTAATTCTTTGGCTCGATATGCTCCAAATATAGTGGCCACGATGACAGACAGAGTCCATAGATATGTAGACAGATTATAGCCATATTTGGCAAGGGACGGCACCATTGCTGCCTTGAACAAGGATATGGATATAGTGAGAATTTAGGCCTTCGCCCAGAAAATAGAAGATCAAAGACAGAGAAGAAGGGTACATAAATATGACAGAGGAGAGTCCAAAAGAGCTAGACCTATGGGACAGTCTATGGTGTCCCAAGGAGAATCTAGACCTCGGATGTTTCCTAGACCGCCGAGACCGTCATTATCTTATTCCACAGCAGGCACTCAAACTCAATTTCGAGGCTTTAGAGGTAGTAATTTTGGACAGAGTAGTGGGATTCAAGGGTCGCAGACTATGGGATTTTCTCGTCAGCCATGTCAGCAATGTGGACGGTTTCACTTAGGTGAATGCCGGCGAGGGTCAAATGTTTGCTTTTGGTGCGGTATGATGGGGCATATGATGAGAGACTGCCCACGAAGAGGCTTGGGTAATGTGGCGCGACCTGTGGGATCAACCGTTGCATCATCATCATCGGTTCCTTCCCTAGGCAGAGGTGTACAACCGGCGGGCCGTGTTAGAGGTGCCAGAGGAGCAGCCAGTTCCAGTGGAACTCAGAATCCCACTTAAGCTCTAGTGGACCGACAGAATTTGGAGGCTTCTCCTGATGTCGTCACAGGTACATTATCCATATTTTCGTATAATGTATATGCATTGATTGACCCAGGTTCTACATTGTACTATGTTACTCCATTGATTGCTGCGAAATTTGCAAAGGCACCAGAATTATTAATTAAGTCAATTGAAGTGTCTACACCGATTGGTGAACATATTATTGCAAAAAGAGTATATTGTAATTGTGTGGTAACTGTGTGTGGTCATGATACACTGGACGACCACATCGAACTAGCCATGGTTGATTTTGATGTGATAATGGGGATGGATTGGTTGGCTTCTTGTTATGCCACGGTGGATTGCCGGGCCAAGAAGGTGCATTTTTATTTTTCGCAAGAAAATGTTCTTGAATGGCAGGGGGAACTAAGAGGAAAACTATTTCTTATTTGAAAGCAAGGAAAATGATTGCCAAGGGGTACATATGTCACTTGGTACGAGTGAAAGATAATGATGTGGAAACACTAACTCCGCAGTCGGTTTCAGTGGTCAACAAATTTCTTGATGTATTTCCAAAGGATCTTCCAGGCTTACCCCCAGAACGGGAAGTAGAGTTTGGCATTGATGTGATTTTAGGCACTCAGCCTATCTCTATTCCTCTATATAGAATGGCTCAAGAAGAATTGAGTGAATTGAAGGAGCAGTTGAAGGATTTGCTGGACAAGGGCTTCATCAGGCCTAGTATGTCCCCGTGGGGCATACCGGTATTATTTGTACGAAAGAAAGGTGGCACATTGAGAATGTGCATTGACTATCGACAATTGAATAAGGTAACGATTAAGAACAAATATCCCCTCCCTCGAATTGATGATTTGTTTGATTAGTTACAGGGTGCCAAGTGTTTTTCAAAGATTGACTTGAGATCGGGCTACCATCAACTCAGAGTTAGAGAAACAGATGTGCCCAAGACATCTTTCCGAACGCGGTATGGCCTTTATGAATTTTTAGTTATGTTTTTTGGACTAACAAATTCACCAGCTGTGTTCATGGATTTGATGAATAGGGTGTTTAAGCCATTTCTAGACGTGTTCATGACGGTATTTATAGATGACATCCTGGTTTATTCAAGATCACCAGAGGACCATGCTAATCACTTAAGACAAGTGTTATAGATTCTCCGTGAGCGTAAGTTGTATGCAAAGTTCTCTAAGTGTGAGTTTTGGTTAAAATCCGTCGCATTCTTGGGTCACATTGTGTCAGATGAAGGGATACAGGTTGATACACAAAAGATTGAAGTAGTGAAAACTTGGTCAAGACCTACGACACCTATAGAGATTCATAGTTTTCTTGGATTAGCAGGTTATTATAGAAGATTTGTGGAAGGTTTTTACTCCATTGCTGCACCATTAACCAATCTTACACATAAGGCAGTCAAATTTCAGTGGAATGATGCATGCGAGAGGAGCTTCCAAGAGTTAAAAGATAAATTAACCTCCACACCAATTTTAGTACTTCCCGAAGGCACCGAAGGTTATACAGTATATTGTGATGCTTCTGGGGTTGGCCTTGGATGTGTATTGATGCAACACGGTAATGTCATAGCATATGCCTCACGAAAGTTGCGGCCACATAAGAAAAATTATCCCACACATGATCTTGAATTAGCAGTGATGGTTTTTGCTTTAAAGATATGGCGTCATTATTTGTATAGAGTTCATGTGAATATCTATACTGATCACAAAAGTTTGCAATATATCTTTAAGCAGAAGGAACTCAATTTGAGGCAACGAAGGTGGTTAGAGCTCTTAAAAGACTATGATATTGATATTCTCTATCATCCAGGCAAAGCAAATGTGGTAGCTGACGCATTGAGCCACAAGGCAGTAGAAAGCACTAGTGGCCAGTTGACTGAAAAGCAAGAGATAATCAAAGATCTATGTCAACTAGCCAGCTTGGGAGTTTGCCTTATTGAATCTCCAGGTGAAGGGGTTATTGTGCACAATGCAACGGAATCCTCCTTAATAGCTGAAGTAAAAGAGAAGCAGTTTGCGGATTCTATGTTATTGCAGCTGAAAGAGAATGTACAACATAGTCTGACTACGGCCTTTGATCTTACACAAGAAGTGGTACTTCAATGCCAAGGAAGATTATGTGTACCGGATGTAGATGAGATGAGGAAACGAATTATGACAGATGTGCATCACTCGCACTATTCTATTCATCCGGGTGCTACTAAAATGTACCATGATTTAAAAGAAGTGTATTGGTGGGGAAATATGAAGAAGAACATTGCAGAATTTATCGCTCAATGCCCGAATTGTCAACAAGTGAAAGTAGAGCATTAGAAACCAGGAGGTTATATGCAATGTATCAATCTTCCAGTCTGGAAATGGGATATGATTAATATGGATTTCATCACAGGTTTGCCTCGTACACTTCGGAAATTTCATTCTATATGGGTTATAGTGGACAGGCTTACTAAGACAATGCATTTCCTACCAGTCAAGACCACCTATACAGTTGAGGATTATGCAAGGTTGTATGTTAAAGAAATAGTGCGGTTACATGGGATTCCGATCTCCATTATATCAGATAGGGGAGCTCAGTTTACTGCGCATTCTTGGAGATCTTTTCAGCAGAGTTTGGGCACACAGGTGAATCTGTATAACACCCCGTACGTTTCTGAGTCTAGCTGACTACCGTAACATTGATGGAAATAATGAAACATGAGAGATTATAGGAATTATGAATTACAATTTGTGGGCTAAGTTAATTTTGTGATTTAGGCCCCAAATGAGGCCCAAAATGGAACAAAAAGATATGGCCCAAAAGGGGGTAATTGACCCATTCTTGCATGACTAAGTCCACAAATCAATTATTTACCAAAGGTATTGGATAAATATGACTTTAAAGGGGCTTTATAAGGTTAAAAAATCAGATTTATTCACCATATTACACATGCCATTTTCTAGACATTTCCATAACATTCTCTCAACACTCAAACCCTAAGCTATCTTCTATTTGAGACAAGATCACTCCTTGGAAAGCTTGGGTAAGTGTATATTATTATGGTTAAATATATTTTATGAATGTGAGATGTTGAATAATATGTTGGTTGTGTTGGTGGAGTATTGAGAAGCTCACTATGTGTGAAGTGTACATGTTGTTAAATCGGAGGATAGTTTTGCCTTGTAACCTTGAACATATACTTGTGATCTTGAAGGAGATAAACTTGATGGATTCAATATTTACATGTGAATATGTGATTATAGTCTTACCTTGTTTTATCATGATGTATAATGTTTGGAATTTATATTGTGAAATTGGTTATGGTTTTAGTGACGTATTGACCGTAAAGTGTTGTTTTGGGTGTTGTTATGTGTGTTGTGAGACCATGGATGATATTTGGAATATAATATGATCAAAAATATGTTAAAATAAGTTTTATTATGATCATGGACCATTCATTGCATGAAAAAACCCAAAATAGGCCATTTCGGACCAAAACGGGCATCCGCCCCCGCAGACGGAGGCACCTGCGGGCGCAGATGCCAACGTAGATGACTCTGGCTGCTTCCAAAGTGCATCTGCGCGCTCATCTCAGCCACCTGCGGGCGCAGGTGGCAGCACAGGTCACACCCAGATCCGGTTTTGGATGTTTTCGTACCTAGTCGACCCCCAAAGGCCCCTATACCCTTTTTGGATGTAATTATCAACTTGTGATGTCATTTTAATGACTTTAAAGTGTCGTATGGATGTGTGTTGAACTATATTAAGTATGTATGGTTGTTCATATGTTGTTATAAAGGATTAACTGCGACAGAATGATAAAGAGAAAAGCGTAAAGGGTAAGTGTGATGTGAAACGCTATCGATGTATGATCTTTTGGTCAATGTGTGTAATGTTATGGTGTTGTTGATATGGAAATGCATTGGATTGTATTGTAAGGGATGAAATGACGTTATATGGTAGTCACATAGTTCATTGTCCTCTTGTACGCCTGTATAGTGACTAGTTGCTAATGTAAGTTTCGGTATGAACTTGTATTATAGAGTAAGACATAAGGAAGAAGCTGGACTGTTATGTTCATATATAGACTCGTGTACTCATAATTAAAAGTGAAGGTATGTAAGGTTACTCTTTCCGTATCTTTCTGCAGCATATAGTGTTCACCTTGTACTTATTCTATTCCGAGGTATCCTAAGGTATTCCATTTACGACTATTGAATAGTGTTACTCACATGTTCCTTATTCATTGGTCAATTGTTATTCACATGACGCATGTCCTTTGGTTGGCTCATATTCATTAGCTAACATTTCAAAGGTTTCAAAATGTTATATTCCAAAGGGGTCCTATAGTATTCCAACTAGTTGACATATATTGTTATTCATTTGTGTCCTACTCCTAGATGAATTATGACCCACTTATCTCTTAGTTATTGACGGAAGTTCCTAAGTTGTCATGATGTTGTAGATTCCAAGAGAACTATCTCAAAGAGTGTAAGATGTAAAGAGAATCTAGTTATTCTTGAAAAGCATTCTCCAATCATGTCATGTTCCAAAGTCCCATATTATTATGAATAGCTTTGTACCAATCTCATAAGAGTAGTGAAGGAGGTAAAGTGCGGACTAATATATCTATTCCTCACAAGTGAGCGTATCACTCTCTTGAAAGTAAGGAAGTGAAGCAAGATATAGAGGTGTGTTTTCAATATTATCATGATCCTCAATGTGTTAATCTCTCACAAGTTAAGGTATCAATCTCATAAGAGTAATAAGAGAGGTGATGTACAAGTTAATATAATTATTCCCCATAAGTGAAGATGTCAATCTCATGAAGTAAAGGAGTGAAGTAATATATAAATCTTTAATGTGTTACTCTCATAACTATGTAAAGGGTATAAGATTTGTAGAGAAGTAATGTACGTATGGTTACTATATGTTATATTGAGTATGGATCACAATCTAAAGGGTGTAAGTTCAAGATGGAACAATCTCAATACTATGTTATGTTATATATATATCTATGATAGCCCACCAAAGGTGAAGGCCCGGTATAATATATTTATCTATTATAGCCCACCAAAGGTGGAGGCCCGGTATTATATATTTATCTATTATAGCCCACCAAAGGTGGAGGCCCAATATTATATATTTATCTATTATAGACCATTACTCACATGTTCCTTATTCATTGGTTAATTTTGATTCACATGACGCATGTCCTTTGGTTGACTCATGTTCATTAGCTAATATTTCAAAGGTTTCAAAATGTTATATTCCAGAGGGGTCCTATAGTATTCCAACTAGTTGACATATATTGTTATTCATTTGTGTCCTACTCCTAGATGAATTATGACCCACTTATCCCTTAGTTATTGACGGAAGTTCCTAAGTTGTCATGATGTTGTAGATTCCAAGAGAACTATCTCAAAGAGGGTACGATGTAAAGAGAATCTAGTTATTCTTGTAGAGCATTCTCCAATAATGTCATGTTCCAAAGTCCCATATTATTATAAATAGCTTTGTACAAATCTCATAAGAGTAGTGAAGGAGGTAAAGTGCGAACTAATATATCTATTCCTCACAAGTGAGTGTATCACTCTCTTGAGAGTAAGGAAGTGAAGCAAGATATAGAGGTGTGTTTTCAATATTATCATGATCCTCAATGTGTTAATCTCTCACAAGTTAAGGTATTAATCACATAAGAGTAATAAGAGAGGTGATGTGCAAGTTAATATAATTATTCCCCATAAGTGAAGATGTCAATCTCATGAAGTAAAGGAGTGAAGTAATATATAAATCTTGAATGTGTTACTCTCATAACTATGTAAAGGGTATAAGATTTGTAGAGAAGTAAAGTACGTATGGTTACTATATGTTACATTGAGTATGGATCACAATCTAAAGGGTGTAAGTTAAAGATGGAACAATCTCAATACTATGCTATGTTATATATATATCTATGATAGCCCACCAAAGGTGGAGGCCCGGTATAATATATTTATCTATTATAGACCACCAAAGGTGGAGGCCCGGTATTATATATTTATCTATTATAGCCCACCAAAGGTGGAGGCCCGATATTATATATTTATCTATTATATCCCACCAAAGGTGGAGGCCCGGTAGTATATACTTATAAGGTGATGATCCATAAGGTATTATGAACCACTAACTAGTTGAGTGAACGGTAATGAAGATAGTTGTAAAGAGATGAGAATATATCCCTTGCGTGAATGCATATATATAAATATGAAGATTGTTATAAAAAGGAGGATGACAAGACTGATTGACAAAGTAATGAAATAATAGAAGTAATGAACATGGTTCCACACATCCAGGTTGGAGGTCTATTCACATTGATTATTCTCTTACGCTTAATTTCTTGGAAGTACTTATGTGTTATTATAGTCTCATATGGCCTTACATACTCAGTACTTTCTTCGTACTGACCCCTCTTGGGGGACTTACCTTACATGTTGCAGGCTCAGGTGTTAGTAGATCTCCGCAGTAGACGACGAGATATCTGCAGATTGTTGGTGAGCTCCAGTTGATCCGGGGCTTTTTCGAGTCATTATACATATTTGTTTGATATTGTATATGAGTATGGAGTGGGATGTTGTCCCGACTCTAGGTTTGTCATAGTTATGTATCTGTAGAGGCTTTGTAGACTTATGTGGGAAGTTGAATGTAAGATATGTATGTTCATTTTGACATGATGGCCCCAACGACCAAGTTTCCTAATATATATAGCATATGTTTCCATGTTCATGTTTTTTGCATAGTTGCATGAGGAATAATACGATTCACACGAGAATATGCATACAAAGGTTCATGAACAAAGATTGGTTCTCTCGGTCCATATCGGCTTCGGGTGCCTGTACAGCCCGAATGGGTTTTCGGGTCATGACAAAAGTGGTATCAGAGCAGGTCATTCTAAGGGTGTCTACAAAGACGTGTCTGAGTAGAGTCTTGCTTATGGATGTGTTGCGCACCACATTTATAAGTAGGAGGCTATGGGACATTTAGGAGTTGTTTTATTTCTTCATTCTAGATTTTGCAACAGAGCCATTGTCATAGCTGGGATTACATCTGACCATTGTAATTGGTTTTCTTTGATATAGTAAAATGCCGATTACAAGACAAGGTATGGGCAAAGATAAGCAGGTATATATGCATGCGGGAGAAGGAATTAGTAAATCAACACCTAACCTAGCTAGTCAATATGGGGTTGAAACTGAGTTTACATCACGGGCACCTTCTCCTCCCCTTTCTCCAGGGAGGCCACAAAGGAGGGAAGTATCCCCAGAATCGCCTGTTAATGTTACTAGGCAGGAGTTACATGACTTAAAAAATGCGTTACAAATGTTGACTCAGATAGTTGTTGCCCAGAGTAAAGGAAGAGTTGGTCCAGTGACAAGTGATGGTGGTACGGCTAGGCTAGCTAGTCGACGAACACAGGATTTCCTGAAATTGGATCCTCCCATATTTACCAGGTCCGATCTTAATGAAGATCCGCAAGACTTTATAGATCAAATTCAAAGGGCTCTAGATGTTATGCATGTGACTGGTGTAGAAACAGTGGAGCTTGCAGCATATAGACTGAAAGGAGAGGTTATATTATGGTACGAAGAGTGGAAACGATCCAGAGGTATCGGTGCATATCCAACTAGTTGGGAGGAATTCAAGGTGTCATTCCTTGATCATTATTTTCCATATGAGGTCCGCGAGGCTCGTGCGGATCAGTTTTTAAATCTTCATCAATGAAATATGAGCATCAGGGAGTACAGTCTTTGGTTTAATTCGTTGGCTAGATACGTTCCTCATATGGTTGCAACTATGGCCGATAGAGTTCACCGGTATGTAGACATATTGGAGCCCTACTTGGTAAGAGACTGTACTATTGCTGCATTAAATAAAGACATGGATATAGCCAGAATACAAGACTTCACACAAAAGATGGAGGATCAAAGGCAAAGGGGAAGGATACAAGAATCTGAGGCAGGGCCATCAAAGCGGGCTAGACCTATGGGACAGTTCATGGCATCCTAAGGAGGATTTAGGCCTCGGGTTTTCCCAAGACGACCTAGACCATCATTTTCTTACCCTACAGCGGGTACTCCACCTCCATTTGAGGGTCTAGAGGCACTCCGATTGGGCAAAGTAGTGGAATACGGGGTTCGCAGACAGCAGGATCTTTTCATCAACTGTGCCAGTACTGCAGGAAGTTTCATTCAGGTGAATGCTGGTTTGACACGGACGTTTGCTTTTGGTGTAAAAAGCCAGGACACGTGAAGAGAGAATGCCCACAGAGGGCCACGGGTAGTATGAAATGACCTATGGGATCAGCAGAATTTGGAGGCCCTCTTTGACATAGTAATAGGTACGTTATCTATATTTTTACCTAATGAATATGCATCAATTGATCCGGGTGCTACCCTATCATATGTTACTCCATTGACTGCGGGAAAAAATTGAAGGAACACTAGGATTAATAGTCATGTCATTTGAGGTGTCCACACCAGTTGGTGAATTTATTATAGTTAAAAGTGTATGTCGCAATTGTATCATAAATATTGTGATCACGTTACATTGACTAATCTCATTAAGATGGACATGATAGATTTTAATGTTACAATGGGTATGACTTGGTTGGCTTTTGTTAGGCCACAATAGATTACCGAGATTTTCTTGAATGGAAGGCTACAATCTCAATACTACGCTATGTTATATATATCTCTATGATAGCCCACCAAAGGTAGAGGCCCGATATTATATATTTATATTTTATAGACCACCAAAGGTGGAGGCCCGGTATTATATATTTATCTATTATAGCCCACCAAAGGTGGAGGCCCGACAGTATATACTTATAAGGTGATGATTCATAAGGTATTATGAACCACTAACTAGTTGAGTGAACCGTAATGAAGACAGTTGTAAAGAGATGAGAATATATCCCTTGCGTGAATGCATATATATAAATATGAAGATTGTTATAAAAAGGAGGATGGCAAGACTGATTGACCAAGTAATGAAATAATAGAAGTAATGAACATGGTTCCACACATCCAGGTTGGAGGTCTATTCACATTGATTATTCTCGTACGCTTAATTTCTTGGAAGTACTTATGTGTTATTATAGTCTCATATGGCCTTACATACTCAGTACTTTCTTCATACTGACCCCTCTTGGGGGACTTACCTTACATGCTGCAGGCTCAGGTGTTAGTAGATCTCTGCATTAGACAACGAGATATCCGTAGATTGTTGGTCAGCTCCAGTTGATTCGGGGCTTTTTCGAGTCATTATACATATTGGTTTGATATTGTATATGAGTATGGAGCGGGATGTTGTCCTGACTCTAGATTTGTCATAGTTATGTATCTGTAGAGGCTTTGTAGACTTATGTGGGGAGTTGAATGTAAGATATGTATGTTCATTTTGACATGATGTCCCTAACGGCCAAGTTTTCTAATATATATAGCATATGTTTCCATGTTCATGTTTTCCGCGTAGTTGCATGAGGAATAATATGATTCATACGAGAATATGCATACGATGCTTCATGATCAAAGATTGGTTCTCCCGGGCCATATCGACTTTGGGTGCCAGTCCGGCCTGAATGGGATTTCAGGTCGTGACAATCTGAGTACGGCCTTCCATCCTTAGACATATGGACAAGCAGAGCGTACTATCCGAACACTTGAAGATATGCTATGATCTTGCACATTAGATTTTCAAGGCAGTTGGGATGACCATTTGCCTCTTATTGAATTTGCTTACAACAATAACTATCATTCAAGTATTAAAATGGCACCTTATGAAGTTTTGTATGGAAGGAAATGTAGATCACCAATTGGATGGTTTGAAGTGGGTGAAACTGCTTTACTTGGGCCAGATCTTGCTCATCAGGCTATGGAGAAAGTTAAAGTGATCCAACAGCGGTTACAAACGGCCTAAAGTCGCCACAAGTCATATGCTGATGTTAGAAGGAGAGGGCTTGAATTCTCCTTAGGTGATTGGGTATTTTTAAAGGTGTCACCGATGAAAGGGGTAATGAGGTTTGGGAAGAAAGGGAAATTAAGTCCGCATTATATAGGCCCATATGAAATTATCAGAAGATTTGGGCAAGTTGCATATGAATTGAAATTACCCCAAGAACTCTCCTCGGTCCATCCAGTATTTCATGTTTCGATGCTTCAAAAATGCGTAGGAGATCCATCTTGTATTGCTTCCATTGACGATGTTCAAATTACAGAGGATATTACTTATGAAGAGGTACCCATTGCTATTCTAGATCGACAAGTAAAGAGATTGAGGAATAAAGACATAGCTTCTGTAAAGGTACTTTGGCGAAATCAACAAGTAGAGGAGATCACCTGAGAAACTGAAGAAATGATGAAATCCAAGTACCCCCATTTGTTTCAAATGGAAGAAAAAGTTCAAAGTGTGGAAGTGGAGCAATAAAAAGTAAGTATCCATGAGCCTTAAGTGTTTATGTATATATATGCCAATATAGAGAGGCATTTATTGTAATTGAAGCGATATTGTTAACATTCGAGGACGAATGTTTCTAAGGGGGGAAAAATGTAACACCCCGTACCTTCCTGACCCTACTTGACGACTTTGAACAATATTTATTTAGGTGTCGAGAGCCATAGATGAGTATTTGGTAGTGTCATTGATGAAACATTTGATATTGGGCCTAGTATGTGTGATTAGACCTTTGTCGGAGGTGTTTGTGACTTCGTGGAGTAATTGTGGGGAAAAAAATGAGGCTTGGAAATATTCCAAGCAATGGATATTAAGGTTAGGAGGTAAGCAAAGGACTTGAACTTGAAGGATCTAACCAAATCGGCAAAAAAAAGTAGAAGAACGAAAAAAAATCACAAATTGGGTGTGGGACGCTCCCAGAGGCGTGCCGGGCCGCTTCTGGCCAAAAGTATTTTGGCACAGGAAGCCCTGGGGCGCGCCAGGCAGCATTCCAGGCCGCTCTGGGCTGTTTTTTTTGTGCCACAGGCAGCAAAGGGGCGCGCCAAGCGGCGTACCGGGGTGGTTTTCGCCAAAATTTTTCTTCGACTATTATGATGTATATAAGACTTTTAGGTCATGGTATCATTACTATGATTTAAGTGCGTTTAGCACCCGATTTGGGGTTAATCCTTCGTTAGAAGTATTTTTAACACATTATGTTCAAGTAAGCCATGAGCGACTAGAATTTCTAGTTTTATGATTGAGGCTACGAACGGAAATCTCGTAAGTAAATACTATCGAGACATTTATAGAATTATTTGAACATGAGATATATGGTGGATTATACATTACATTTGGTGGGTTAATATTACATGGGTTATTGGGCTCAATTTAAAGCCCAAAATGAAGCCAAAATGCATGGGCCCAAGGGGAAAAATGACCCATTCTTCCATTTGACCAAGCAACAATTTCATTTAATGCCAAGACTTGGATAAGAGTGACTTGAAGGACTTATAAATAGCAAGAAAAATCATATTTTTATTCCAAAATACACACATCACATTTCTAGAATTCTCAAGAAAACTTCTTTTGGCTCTCAAACCCTAAGTCACCTTTTGGACAAGATCATCATTTCTCAAGCTTGGGTAAGTGATTATTCTTGTACTTTAATATATTATATGCATGAGATATGGTGTAGAGAATGATGGTTGTTTTGGCAAGTGTTGAATAGTGAACTTTTGCTTTTTGCTAAAGATGTGCCATTCTTGTTATTTAAACTTGAAAAAGGACTTGAGGTTTGAATAAAAGTGAATGGTATGGATGAGATACCAACATGTATGGTGTGATTATGATCCTAAATTTGTTATTTTTCTATAAGTGTAAATTATGGGATTTTGGCCGATATGTTGTGTGAGGTGTATTGAGGTGACTTGGTGGAATCATTGTGATGTCATGGTGATGGAGAAGTGTAAAGTATGAACTTGGTGTGACATGCTAGTGGTTTAGGATATTTTGGTTAATGTTAGGCATGTTGTGGTATTGTTGATATGAAAATGTCGTAAATGGTATTGTAAAGGGTGAAATGATGTTATACGACAATCATATAGCTCATTATCTTCATGTACACTCGTATGTTAACTAGTTGTTAATGTAAGCTCCGGTATGTATTTGTGTTGTAGATTAAGATGTCAGGAAAGAGCTGGACAATTGTATTCGTATCTAGGCTTGTATATTCATACTTGGAAGTGAAGGTATGTAAGGTTACTCTTTCTGTATCCTTCTGCAGCATATAGTATTCACCTTGTTATGGTACTTACTCATTTTCGAAATGTTCTAAGGTATCTCATTTCAGGTTATCATCTATTGTTAATCATATATACCTTATTCTTGATCTATTGTCATTCATGTATCACATAATTATGAGCGTGGTTCCAAGTTCCAATAATGTTATGTTCCAAAGCTTCCAATAATGTTATAACTACAAAAGTATCAATCTCATGAGCGTAAAGGCATAAAGTAAGCACCTATGTGTTACCTTAATGACATAATCATCGAATGAACTATTTCTAAGATTGAAGAAGTGAGGTAGTGAAATATGTATTCTTGGGTGGTATCCCAGGGGTTAAATACCTAGCATGGGTCGATCCCAATGTCTACGGGTGGTATCCCAGGGGTGAAAAGAACACCTAGCATGGGTCAATCTAGGTCAATCCCGCTACTACGGGTGGTATCCCAGGGGAAAAAGAAAAGCCTAGCATGGGTCGATCCCAAAAACTGTTGATTTCCCACTGATCAGCTTGGGGCCCGGGCATTGTAATAATGAAAGGATGAGTAGTGAATGAAGAAGTGAGTGATGAAGGAACGAATGAGCATAAAAGTAAAGGAAGTAATCCATCTAATGTACATATTTCCATACATATAGAGTGATGACTTATCTATATTGGTTCTTTACTTATGGTTGATTACATTGACGTATTTATGCATCATATAGTTTCTTATGGCCTAACATACTCAGTACATTATTCGTACTGACCCTTCTTGGGGGACTTACCTTACTTGCTGCAGGCACAGGTGCTAGTAGACCTCCACAGTGGGTTGCAGATCTTTTGCCTATCTTTGGTGAGCTCCAGTTGGTTCGGGGCTTTCCGGGTCTCATATATACATTTGTTTTGGTACTGTAATATTGTATAAAGCAGGGACTTATCCCGAATTTAAGATGGTTATGTAAGTACTTCTGTTAGAGGCTATTGTATACATATGTGGGTTTATGAACAAAGGGATGTATGTCCACCTTGATTTGATGGCCCTAACGACCAAGTTTCTTATATGTATATATAACATGTTCCATGATTTACGCTATTAGCATTTTATGTTCTTATGCGGTGGTGATGTTTCTTATGGTATGTATATGAATAGAGGTGAGCAAAGATTGGTTCTCTCAGGTCTCATCGGCTTCAGGTTCCAGTCCACCTCAATGGGATTTGGGGCGTGACAGGCAGGATCTTCAAATGATTGTTTCATTCCCTCCTTGATCACAGAGCTTTGTAAGAGGGTAAATGTGCCAAAAGAGGACCCTAACTCAGAGGAAGAGTTTGACGTGCCCTTCAACCCACTAAAGATGAAGGTTTCACAAAGAGGGAGCAAGAAAAAAAGGAAGAAAGGGGCATAAAGTAAGAGAAGCAGCACCGGATAGGTCGAGGAGTATAGAACCCCTCCCACACAGACCCCTACATCCCTTGGACACTTGGAGGAAGACCTTGCTATAGTACAGAGTTACTTGGAGTAGTCCCACTTTCCTCCTCTAGGTTTGGCTCCTTTGAGCTCTATGGTTTCACTAGACTCAACTTAGGCCTATGTAAAGCTCTGAACGGAGCTAGATAAGGAGAAAAAGATGAGATGATCCCGGGATCGCTAGCTAGGATGTAGAAGACTGTGAAGGTTATGTTCAAATGTGAAGTCCCCAATGAGAAGCTCCCGAAGTTAAAGAAGAAAGATATGCAGGAGTTCTCCTTCCTTAATGGAATGGAGGAAGTGGTCTCTGACGCCTCGAGCCTTGGTGATGATGTCGCCTCCAGCTGGATTTCCCTCCCTCCTTATATTATTACTAATTCTAGTTTTGGGTTGACCCCATTTGGGTCATGTAACAAATAATCAATTCTTTCCTTTCCATACTTTTAGTACCTCTAACTTTATCGAATTTTATTTCAAATAAATTATTATCATGCTATCTATGCCGGGTAACTATTTCTATCCATAAATATTGGGAATACAAGGTTATTTTTGCGAAGCACAAAGAATCACAAAACTGGGGAAAGTCCTGGTAGCTTACTGCCTAGGCGTCACTGCAGCGATGGACTTACTGCTGCAGTAATGTCACTGCAGCAATGTGACGGAAGCGATGAGGAGTTGCAATGGCGATGTTGCTGCAGCTGCAAATTTGTCATTGTAGCAACCCATAACCAGTGACTCCAAATTTAAACACTCCCAGGCCTTTCCTAACACGATGTTATCGCACAAACACTTTATTAACTTTCATCCCCTAAGTTTAAGTAGTTTTTAACCAAGTAAACTCAAATTTGTTACGCTAAACTTGTTGTTCATGCGGTTTTCAAATCCTTAGACTCATTTATCCTTAAATTATATCCCATGAAAACCACTTGTCTTAAGCAATTTCTTAACATGATAACATTAGACACACCAAGAAAGGGTTTCCAAGTATATCATCTGGAACCGAATGGAAATCAAGGAGTACTTCAAATCACAGAAAATTAAGACGTATCTCAAATCACGAAAATAAAGATTTAGCTCGAAATCACAGCCAACCCTTATGATTCCCAAATTTCCCATTGAAACCACTCATCTCATAATACTCATGAACAACACTCACACTTAAGAAATTCGACCATCACACAGTAAAGAAATAATATAATCAAAGCAACAATAGTTCACATAAGGAATTCACGTACCATTCTAACATAACACAACAAACATTTAAAACACAAGTACCTTTTCGGTAAACATAACAAATCCATTAACGAGAGAGTTATACTTAACAACTGCACTGAAAACTCCAACATTTAACTAAATCATATAGCAAATCCACCTATCATTTATTTCAACATATATCTCAAAATTAGACTACACGTCCTATGCCTCTTTTTGACCTCTACCAATTAGAATGACACCATTCGAACCTTACTGAGATACCAATTGGGACACATTGATCCCAATTGTGATAGTAGAGATACTAATTGGAAACAACTAGCCCCAATTATTATTTTTGAGCTACCAATTGGAATCTGCCAGATACTAATTGGACTCAACACGGGGAGGGGGAACAACACTGAATTAGCACTATTAGGAGAGAAAAAAGTGAGATTGATTTCCTAGATGCCTTGTAGCTTCCTACAGATTTGATGTAGATGTCAACACACCAATCCACAGGACACTACTAGACATTGTCTCTTGTACTGGGAAATCGAAAACCTAGGCTCTGATACAACCTTTTCATGACCCAATCCACCTATTTTTTGGGCACCTACCCAACTCTACCCTAGATAAGAGAACCTTTACCACCCAACCATTCAATTAAGAGCAAAAGATATATTAAATAGTTTTGAATATAAATAATCCCTTAATTAAAAGAAATATCTCTTGTTCAAATATGGTTATTACATAATTACACTGCGGAAGTAAACTAAGAGTTTCCCGGAACCTAATCTAAATAAGTATAAGAGCACTAAAAAATAGAAGGATAGACCAAGACACAATATTATGTAAGAGTAGGATGAAAGGAGTACTGAAGAACAATCACTGTTGTACCTATAAAAACTCCAACTGACTTGCAATATGGCTATATCCCCAATTTGAGATAGAGTAAGTTTACTATCAGTACATCCACATGTACTGGTAGGTATCATAGGTTGCTCATATTTAGAAACAAATAACAATAATAGATATTAGAGAGGAATCATGACAATAATAGATTCCAGAAACTAAACCTTACAAAGGTCTTTTGGTGATGTTCCCAACTCTTGCCGTACCTTCTCTCTAACTCATCCACTACCCTACACTCAATGTGATTATGACATGTTATTCCATATCTGATCACCTACCGATAGGGTAACTAGTCCTGCTGTTAAGAATGCAACATGAACTAGATAAGATAATTGAATGCCTTATATGTAAAACCATACATATAGAGAATATGATCTACATTCAGGAAAAGAAATACCTTACATCCACGTACTCATGTTCATTATTTAGATCAAGCCACTCAATTCACAACAATTACAATAATATATTTATAATGTAATGATGAATTCATACATGCAAGGTGTACATATAAACTAGGGTCAATAGGGACCCTCAGCTATGACCTTCAGGGGATGAGCATAGTCCATATACCAGTAACAATGTGGTACCCGATTGAATAATAGTATCGGTATGACACCCAATCCATATACTAGTATTGGTGTGACACCTGATCCATAAAACATCATCTCCATATACATAATCTCAGTCCAATGCTCAATGCATGATGATAATTTAATAATCTCAAGTAGTACCCAAAGGGTAGTAACAACATTAAGCTTATATATAAGCACAGAGTCAAATTAAGTCTACACTACACTTAGACTACTTATACTTACCTAACATTGACAGCCATACCCACTGATCACCATCTATGCTTATACTTACTAACAACTCTAATTAAGGATGATATACTCTATCTCTTCTTTTCCACTCCTCATTACTACATCAATATCCATCATAATATGAGCTACTACACTTAATACAGTTCACACACACAACATCTCTCGACACCCCTCAACTCACTATAGATATTAGAATACTTATCGACTATTCCCTTCACTCTCGACCTTTAAATCCCTTTTGAAACCCACACTCTGAGCCATAACTTCATACTCACTAGATTCAAAGTTAACCTAAACCTTTTAAGAACTCACAAACACTCCTATTTACCAACCTACTTCTAGTTCATGCAAGCATCTTAACTCCTGACAACTAAAAGCACAGTTTAATAACTTAACATGCAACATCATTAATTCATTATTCGAAGTTCAGTTTATTATCCTATCCATCGAATCTCTATGCCCATAATCCTGTACATGAAATATCCTGACATAACTATCATTATTAGATGCATCTAGCCCAAGTCTACTATAATATAACCATAAGCTACCTCGTGGATGAGTTCTGCTGCTACAGAGAGTGAAGAGTAATTCTTCGCATGCCTTGTCATTAAATAATACTGGAATTCCCATCGGGAATGCTTTGGAAATTATTCTTTTGCAGCTTGGCCTCTAAACCCTCATTGTTCTAAGTATAGGGTTTACTGGGGTAATTTTGGAGGAG
This sequence comes from Capsicum rhomboideum, assembly GCA_031232105.1. Classification (NCBI taxonomy): domain Eukaryota; kingdom Viridiplantae; phylum Streptophyta; class Magnoliopsida; order Solanales; family Solanaceae; genus Capsicum; species Capsicum rhomboideum. Next base: position 95,302,866 of record CP124716.1, on the reverse strand, counting down.
GAAATGTAATAAGAAGTCCCATCTGAGTAAGGGTTCTAATTAACCCTCAGGCAGTTTACTGCCTGATTGTCGCTGCAGCAACGGAAGTGTCGCTATAGTGGCAGATCTGTCGCTGCAGTGATTGGTTAGCAGGCCTGGCAATTTTTCAATTTTGGCCAAAATTTGATTTGGGCCATGACTTTTCCCCTAAAAATAATTCCTACAAGGTCCAAAAAAAAAAATTCTTGGTCGAAGCATTTTTCTGGAATGGTTTTTTAACATAACAATGATTTGAATCGTTACAGGAACACCATCCACACAGTTGGAATTGAAGATTGGAAGCTTTGAAGTGAGAAATTATTTAATCCTTTCTTTATTTCCTTGCTTTGTATTGAATATTTGGGTGTAGTTGTTCATTGGAAACTTGAATATTGTAGTTAGTGATAATACTTTTTTTAGGTTTTGAAACTTGGGTTTTGATTTACATCTTGTACTTTTGTGTTAATTAAATACTTGCTAGTTTATGATTAGGTTTGTTTTTATCTAATTAATCTCATACTTTATTGATTTCTAAAGGGAGTAGCTAACCGAGAATTCACCAATTTACTTCGATTAAGTTTAAAAGAGTTAATTGAGGCTGGAAAAGGTTAATTAGCATAATTTGGGAGATATGATCCATCTAATTGAATTGAACTAGAGATAGGAAAATTCCTAGCATAGCCCAAATTTTTGAACTATAAATCCTCTTATTTTCCATCGTTTGTGAAAGCCATTGATCAATTTGTTCATATTATTATTGGTTCTATCCTTGTTTCTTTTTCTATTACCCCCCCCCCCAAGAACACTTGTATCAATTATTTGAATTAGAGTAAGTAGTTTTAATTCCTTATTTTCTCAATCGCTACTTTTATTATTCCTCGTAGTATCGGCCCCGACTTTATAGTTGGGGTATATATATTGATAATGACTGCGTACATCATTTTAAGGGTGTAATTGGGAATTATTAAAAAAAAATGGCGTCGTTGCTAGGGAACAATTTGACGTATTTAGTTATTTTGGAATTAGAGCTTACTTGCTTTGATTCAAATTTGTGAATATGGGTTTGTGGTTTTCTTTTGTTTCTTGTGTTAGTTAGATTTTTTTTGTTATACTTGTTACTATAGCATCTTGGGATGAAAATGAACTTTGAAGTTGCAAGTCATATGTTGACGACCCATGTCCGTATTGTGGAGGACTCCACTCTTGGCAAAATTGTGAAAATGATCCTAGGAGAGAGGTGTACGCACTATCTCAATACTATCTGGGGTCTATGTCACGTCCCAAGTGGTCTTGATTGGCACCCACCCTAACACTATAGTGGGAGGACATTCTAAACCAACCCTTAAAAATTAAGTCAGACAAGTCACAAGTTTCCTTCGTAAAATTCTTTGTCTTTAAATCACTAATACACAATAATGATCAACTGAAGTAAAATCTAATATTAAACAAATAGTCATAACCAAGGAATAGAGTGAGGAATATCTCTAATTATCACAACCCCCGAGACCTGAAGTCACCATGCAAGAACATCAACAATATCCAAAACCAAGTTTTACATATCATCAAGATAAATGAAATAATAGGAAAGTCTTAGTCCAAAAACAAAGGATATGAACGAGAATAAGAGGATCCAACGGCAGCCTGGTCATGGTTCATACACTTGAATTGAATTCTAAAATCACCGACTAGAGTTGAGGTCTCATATCAAATGCTGGAACACGCTCTACACTCAACAAAAAGAAAAGCACATATAGCATCAGTACATCAACTCAGTACTGGTAGGTTTCATAGGACGACTTAGCTCAACACTAAATAAATAGGCAAATCAAATGCATGTAACAACAATCAAGATAGAACTTACAATTAATGAAAACCAAGTACAGATATAACACTTCACATCATCAGGAATACAAGTATACAATTACACCAATTACACTTAGGTAGATTCTTCAACAAGGTTAATCACAAAATATGTATATGCATGTACATTTCAATGCATTTGATGAATGCATGTATGCAAGATGTATGTACCATCTTATCACCACCTTAACATCATCACATCAATATCTCAACATCAACAAGATCATCTCATTATCATTTCAATATCATTCTTACCATATTTTGGCACAAATCTTTTTAGTTCTTAAAAAAAAACAGTTCGAGAAGGTTCAATTGGCCGAAATGAATTTCTAGATTCGCAGATTTATCGATATCAAGTTCCATCTCATCATGATCTCGATATCATCATCAATATCATCACAATATCATCTCAATATCATAATCAATATCAATGCAAATATTGGTTGAAGTCAATCATGAAAATAGTACCTGAAAGCAATTAGAACACCCAATTCACATATAAGCAGAGAGGCAAGCAAGTATTTGCTACAATTAAACCATAACCTTCCTCAACTCTCTGCTCGAATCACTATAACACCCCAACCATGCCTTTCCTTTCTCTTTCAGTTCGTTATTGATCTATATACAATTATTATACAACACCCATTTCAATAATTCACCTTTCCTAACCATTAAGAACTTAAATTTACCAAGTTAACCTAATAAATTGCCCTAGTCCCTCATCGTAGGGTTTTCTACCCTTTAAAACTCATGAATTCTACATAATTTAGTATTATCAACAAGAATTCTACCATAAGAAGTGATTTCTAACACCTTAGAATCAACAACAACTAAAATAAATAAACTCCCCACCAATTTCCCTTTGGTTCATAAATTTGGGATAAACTCTAACTTCTCCCATGGACAAGATTCTTGTGATATCTAAGCATTTAAAGGAGTGATTCAAGTTTAGAATGTAAAGAAACTTTACCTCTAAAGATAAAAACTTCAAAAATTGCTGAAAATTGCCCTTTGCTAAGCCATTACACGTTTTTAAACTAGTAGGATTTAAAAATGAGTTTTTGGTTTTTAAAACTGAAAAATGCATATTCACCATTGCAATGGTATCTTTGTCACTGCAGTGGAGAATCTGTCGCTGCAGTTTCCCTTACGCCAAATAGGTTTTCTTGATGGAGACACTCATACCACTGCAGTGGTACTTCTATCGGTTGTAGTGGCCTAAGGTAGTAACTCAAGACTTGGTCGCAGTTCTATTCATTTCACAACACGCTTCTCAAAATATGACATCACGAAGTAACGTTTTCACGAAATTTGTTATAACTTAGGTTCTACTAACCCATTTTATGCATTAAAAGTTGCTACGACTCCTAAAATCGTCCTCTAACATAAAATCAAATAGAAACCACCAGTCCACGCTCATATCATTGCCAGATTTCCCTAGACCACCACACCCTCAAAATATACATAAGACAAGGCCAGCCCTAAACATTTAATTTTTGGTCTAAGGGGAAATTAGGCAAGGATTCTATTCTCTATTTCAGTGTAGGATGATTTGGATCATTACATTATATACCAATTTATCCCTCGTTCATCCCCAAATGACAATTAATCCCAAAATAATGCAACAACGAATAAGGAATATACCTGTGTTAATGAATAAATATGGATATCACTTGCACATATCCTCCTTCATCTCAAATGTTTCTTCCTCAACTGGACAATTCCTCAACTAAACTTTCACAGAAGGAATAACATTGGTTCTTAGCTTTATTACATCCCTATCCAAGATAGCAGTTGTCTTTTTTTCATAAAAGAGGTCCTTGTTGAGCAACTCTGAGTTCCAACAAATGAAGTAATCTCCATCCCTATGGTACTTCTTAAGCATTGACACATGAAACGTAGGACGAACCCTAGACAAGCTAAGAGGCAAGGCCAGTTTATAAGCCACTGACCCTACTCCATTCAAAATCTCAAAGGGTCCGATTTACCTCAGACTCAACTTTCCCTTCTCACCGAACAACATCACACCCTTCATGGGTGACACTTTCAACAACACTTTCTTACCTTTCTGAAATTTCACATCTCTTACCTTATTATCTGCATACTCCTTCTGTTGGCTCTGAGCTGCAACCAATTTCTCCTAGATGAACCTTACTTTCTCCATCAACTCCTTTAGCATATCAGTACCACAAGATTTCACCTCAAAAGCATCAAACCATCCGATCAACAACCTATATCTTCTTTCATACAACACTTCAAAATGAGCTATATTTATACAAGAGTGATAACTATTATTATAAGCAAATTCATACAAGGGTAAATACTAGTCCCATTGGCCACCAAAGTCAATTACACAAGCCTAAATCATATCTTCAAGTACTTGAATTGTCAGCTCTGACTACCCATCGGTCTAAGGATGAAAATTTGTACTTAGGTACAACCTAGAACCTAATTCTAACTAAAACTTCTGCGAAAAGTTGGACGTAAACTAAGTAGCTCTGCTCAACACAGTAGATATAGGTACCCCATTGAGCCTTACAATATATTTCATATATATTTGGGCTAACTTAGTTTCATTATAGTCCACCCTTACTGAAATAAAATAAGTCAACTTGGTGAATAGATCTACTATCACCCATATGGAGTCACACTTCCTTAAAGACTTAGGAAGACCCACAACAAAATCCATGGTTATTCTTTCTGACTTCTACTCTATAATGGCCATTCTTTGAAATGTACCACCAGGTTTTCGATGCTCATACTAGACCTATTGATAATTTCGACACTTGGTCACAAAATTTATAATGTCCTGCTCCATCCTTCGCTACCATTAGTGTTGTCTCATGTCTTTATACATTTTAGTAGCACCTAAATGTATAGAGTACTTAGAATTGTAAGCCTCTACAAGAATAGTAAGAATCAAGTCACCCATACGAGGCACTCACATGCCCTCGAATCCTCAAAACTCCCTCTTCATTGAGAATGGACTCTTGTGCCTCACCTTGCAACACTTTTTCTCAAAGATTGCTCAACTTCTTGCCTTTAAACTTCCTACTCTTAATATTTTCAAAGAAAGTAGACTTAGCATCCACATGAGCTAACACCCCTCCCTTGCTAGTCACCTGCAATCTCATGAAACCACTACTTAGAGTATGTACCCCTCTAGCCAATGGGCATCTCGATACCTCTAACCATGCTAAACTTCAAATACTTGATAGCCTCCGGCTCAATTCATCTACCACCAAATTGGCGTTGTCCAGATGATATAAGATTGAGATGTCATAATCTTTGATCAACTCCATACACCTTCTCTGCCTCAAATTCAGGTCTCTTTGGGTAAACAAATGTTGTAAATTACAGTGGTCTATGAAAACTTCACATTTCACCCCATAGAGGTAGTGTCTCCAAATATTCAAAGCAAAAACCATTGTTGTCAACTCCAAATTATGAGTGGCATAGTTCTTCTTATAAAGCTTCAGTTGCCTTGAAGTATAAGCAATCACATTCTAACCATGCATCAAAATAGCACCTAAACTAAATCGTGAAGCATCACAATATACAATGAAATCCTTACCTTTAACAGGCAAGATAATAATAGAAGCTAAAGTTAACAAAGTCTTGAGCCTTTGGAAGCTCTCCTCACACTTATCATCCCACATAAAAGGTACCTCTTTCTGAGTCAGACGAGTTATATGTGAAGCACTGGATGCAAACCCTTTGATAAACAAATGATAGTAACTAGCTAACCCTACAAAACTACAAACCTCTGTAATATTTGTAGGTCTAGCTCAGTTTTTAACAGCTTCAACCTTCTGTGGGTCTACCATAACCCCTTTCTTAGACACCATATGCCTCAAAAGGACACCAAAGACAACCAGAATTCACACTTTAAATACTTAACATAAAGTTGCTTCTCCTTAAGTAACCCGAACATTGTATGCAAGTGAGCGTCCTGTTTTTCCTTACTCTTTGAGTAAACTAGAATATCATCAATGAAAACAATGACAAACGAATCTAAAAATGACTTAAAAATCCAATCCATCAAGCTCATAAAAGTAGCTGGGGCATTGGTCAAACCAAAAGACATAACAAAAAACACATAATGCCCATAACGAGTTTGGAAAGTAGTATTTGGGATGTCCTTTGCCCAAATCTTAAGCTGGTGGTAACCTAACTTCAAATAAATTTGGGAGAACACTGCGGCTTCCTACAACTAATCGAACAGATCATCAGTCCTTGACAAAGGATGCTTGTTGCAAATAGTAACCTTATTCAACTATCGGTAGTCTATGCACATCCACATACTACCATCCTTCTTTTTCACAATCAGGACATGAGCACGCCAAGGTAAACCACTTAGGAAAATAAAGCCCTTACATAACAACTCTTGTAACTGGGTTTTTAGTTCTCTTAACTTTGAAGGTGCCATCTAATAAGGAGGGATAGATATGGGGTGAGCTCCCAGCTCTAAGTCTGTACAAAAGTCAAACTCACGGTCCGAAGGCATACTAGGGAGAACATCAGGGAAAACTTATAAGAAATCACACACTATTGAAACTGATGTTATATGAGGGACTGCTAAACTATCCTCCCAAAAATGAGCTAGGAATTCCCTATACAACCTCTTAACAAACGTTTGGGTAGAAATAGCTGACATAATTCTCACAGGAGTAGGCTTAAACGTACCTTCCCATTCTAACTTTTTCATCACAAGCATAGCTATAGTGACAATCTTAGTATAACAATCAAGAATAGCACGATAAGGAGACAACCAATTCATACCCAAAATAATATCAAACTCCTCCATATCTAAGATCACTAAGTCTCCTAAAGTTTTATACCTCATAAACATCACAGGACAAGCCTGATAAACTTGATCAACATATACAAAATTCCCTACTGGTGTAGATACATACATAGAAGTATCAAGAAGTTCACATTCTAAAACCCAACCAAAAGCAAATGTCACAGACACATAAGCCAGGATCAAATAATATTGAAACCATATGATTATAGAAAATAATAGTACCTATGATGACAATATTAGAAGCATAAGCTTTAGGATAGGCCAAAACAGCATAAAGATGAGCCCTATCACCACCCTAACCGCTACCTCTACCAGTCTGCGAGCCACCTCTACCAACCTGTACTCCACCTTAGTTGGCTTGCTATCCACCCATCCTTGCATTATAACCATCATACCTACCCTGTGGATGATGGGGTCCTCCACCACCAGGAATAGTTGGAACTAATGTACTAGAAGAAGATTGTTGAGTCAATTGTCCTGCTGATAAATAATTAGGACAAAACCTCTTGATGTGACCTAAACCCCTACATTCATGGCACCTAATTCATAAGAAAGGCTGCTGAACTGAAGATGATAAATACGTATAGCTGCCTATCCGCAAAGGCTGATAAGTGACCATAGATAGGTCCCCTGCATACACTGGCATGTTTGAATAGAAAGTCCAATAAGAATGACTTTATGAACTACTATCACTTGAATAAGTACCACTGAACTTACTATAAGTCTGGGCCTTCTTTTCCTCTACCTTCACCTTCCCTTTATTCCCAATCATTTCAGCCTTTTTAGCAAACTTAACCATCTCCTAAAAACACTTGTCGGAGGCAGCCACTGATAAAATAACCATCTAAATCCCTAAATTCAAACCTTTTATAAAGTACTTGATCCACTCCTCCTCTAAAGTAATCAATTGAAGGGAATAATAGGACAGAGTATGAAACTTAGCCTCATAGGCCACCAAAAGCATATCACCTTACTCTAGCCTTAGAAACTTGTACTTCTTCTGATCTTGATATGCGTAAGGATCATACTTCTTAAGAAATATATTCAGGAACTGAGCCCAAGTAAGTGGAGGTAAGGTAGACCTACACGCAACAAAGGACCTCCACCACTGCTTAGCCTTTGTTGGCAACTAGAATGACACAAACTCCATATCATACCTTTCTACAACATCCATCTTATGCAGATGCTCATGACAGTCAATAAAGAATTCAAAAGCATCATATAAATTAGTATCCTAGAATACTGGAGGTTTCATCTTTATGAACTTATAGAATAGTCCATGTGCATCCTTAATCATCACCCATCCCAATACCTGTCGGGCAAACACTCCGATCTCAGAGCCCTCATCCATCTGGGGCACTACAGTTATTGCATGTTGTAAGGCTGGAGTCAAAAATACAGGAACAACTAGAATAGTACCAAAGCCAGCCAAGCTACCCAGAAACCCCAACACTTTTTGAATCAATTTATTAGACATAGGCACCTGATCTATACTATTATGCATAGGCACCACATTCTCTGGAACCACTATTTCTTCCTCCTTAATTACCATATCCTTATTCTGAGCTAACTTTGGAGCATTTTACTGTAGGGGAGGGGATGGTGTCTCTGTCTAGTCGGCCTTTCGATTGCTTGAGCTCCACCCCTGATAGGTGTTGCTTTATTTTCTCTTTTCCCTGCCTCTCACTTGAGGCATACCCTAAAATGTGGCCCAAGTGGCTGGTATGGGTGTTGCAGCTGATGCTGCTATTAGTGCAGCTATTACGACTATTGTTGCTTTGGTGGAATGAGTATTCATTATCTATAAAACAAGAGTGAAGGAAATTAGATACCAATTTGGATCACCATATACGAATTGGAATCAAGTAATAAATAGCATGAAGGGAATAAAGAAGGGAATTTTTCTTCCAAAAGCCTTGTAGCCTCTCGAAGAAAAGTACAAACATCTTTATACCATTTTGTAAGACTCTACTAGACCTATTCTTGTACGATGATATCTAAAAATCCAGTGCTCTGATACCATCTTTGTCATGACCCAAGTGGTCAGGATTAGCCCCCACCCTAACAATATAGTGGGAGGACTATCTAAACCAACTCTTACAAATTAAATCAGACCCTTCACAAGTTTTCTTCATAAAATTCTCTATCTTTAAATCACTAAAACACAATAATGATCAACTGAAGTAAAGTCTATTCTTAAATAAAAAGTCATAACATGGGAATAGAGTGAGGAATATGTCTAATTATTTCAACCCCTGAGACCTGAAGTCATCGTAAAAGAACATCTAACAATATCCAAAACCAAGTCTAACAGATCATCCTGAAATACGAAATAATAGAAAAGTCTTAGTCTCAAAACAAAGGGCATAAACAAGAACAAGAAGATCCAATGGCTGCCCAGTCATGGTGCTCACCCTTGAATCGATGTCAAAAATCACTGGCTAGAGTCGAGGTTTTGTCTCAAAGGCTAGAACACGCTCTACACTCAACAAAAAAAGAGTACTGGTAGCATCAGTACATTAACTAAGTACTGGTACGTATCATAGGCCGAATCAACACAACATTGTATAAATAGGAAAATCAAATGCAAGTAGTAGCAATCAAGATAGAACTTATAATTAATGGAAACCAAGAACAGATATAACATTTCACATCATCCAAAATACAAGTATACGATTACACCAATTACACTTAGGCTGATTCTTCAACGGAGTTCATCACAACATACGTATATACATAAACATTTTAATACATATGATGAATGAATGTATGCAATATATATGTATCATGTCATTATAACCTCAACATTATCTCATCAACATCTCAACACCAACAATATTATCTCATTGTAATTTCAATATTATTCTGAGCATCATCTCATCAAGATCGCTATATCATCATCAATCTCAATATCATTATCAATATCAATACAAATGCAAGATGTAGTCAATAATCACAAGTAGTGGTCAAACGCTATCACGAACACCTAATTCTTATGTAAGTGTAGAGTCAAACAAGTCTTTGCTATAATTAAATCATAACATACCTAAATTCCTTGCTCAAATCACTATAACGCCGCAACCTTGCATTTCCTTTCTCTTTCAGTCCGTTCTTGAACTATACATAACAATTATACAATACCCATTTCAATAATTCACCATTTATAACCATTAAGAACTTAAATTACAAACTTAACTTAATGAATTGCCCTAGCTCATCATCTTGTGGTTTTCTTACCTTTAAACCTTATGAATTCTACATAATTTAGCATTATCAACAAAAATTCTACCACAAGAAGTGTTTTCTAACACCCTAGAATCAACAACAATGAAAATAAATAAATTCTCCACCAATTTCCCATTTGTTCATAAATTAGTAATAAACTCCAACTTCTACCATGGGCAATATTCTTGTAATTTCTAAGCATTTAAATGAGTGATTCATGTTTATAATATAAATAAACATTACCTCCAAAGATTAAAAATCCAAAAATTATAGAAAATCTCCCTTTGCTAAGCCCTTACATGTTTTTGGAAAAGTGGGAATGAAAAATGAGTTTTTTAATTTTTAAAACTGAAAAACTGCATTTTCACCGGTGCAGTAGAGAATCTATTGTTGTAGCATCCTTCAAATGAAATGTGTTGCCACCACTTCTGCCGCTGCAACGGCACTTCTGTCTGTTGTAGTGGCCTAAGGTAGTAACTCAGGACTTGGTCCCAGGTCTGGCTATTTCACAACACGCTTCTCAAAATATTACATCACGAACTAATCTTGTCACGACAATTGCTATAACCAGGGTTCTACTAACCCATTTTATATACCAAAAGTTACTTTGACTTTCTAAACTCATCCTCTAACACAAAATCAAATTGAAAAAACCAACCCATGCTCAAATCACTACAAGAGTTTCCTGACCACCACACCCTCAAAATACACCTAAGACTAGGTCAGCCCTAAACTTTTAATTTTTAGTCTAAGGGGAAACTCGACAAGGATTATATTCTTTATTTTAGCATAACGATGATTTGGGTCATTACAGTTTACTTTTTTTTTTATTAAAGTGAGGTTTAAAAGGCCCATTTTATTCCCAAAGAAAATATATGTACAAAATTCAGGCAAAGACCCAGCCCAAACCATGTCATAAAACAAGAAAAGAAAAGAAACATCTAGAAATCCTATAAGTAAAAACAAAGAAAGGAAACAAAAATAGAAATGTCAAAGAACATCTGAGAAGAAACAAATCAGTGGAGATATCGATGCCTCATCTTATTCATTCAAATTACCTCCAACATATTCATTCTATTTAGATGCTCATCAACCTCTCCAAAACCAAGTCACCAGAAAGACTAGCGATGGGACTACTTATTTTGAATATAGTGGTCAAGGTGGACATTGTGATGATTGTAATAATGATTTTTCCCTTTCCTCAAGCTATAATGAATTTTCTAGTTATTTGTGCTTTTGAGTTTGATATGAGCAATAACATAGATATGATAGAACAAAAAGCCAGCCATAAAGGCATTCAAGCAATGCATCAAACTAACTTGAATCAAGTGTCTAAAATTAGTGAGAAGGTACCTCTCATGCATCAATCCATGATGTCATCTAGAAGGGAACCTGAAAGAGAAGAAGAACCTTTTGAAGATGCCTCCCAAAATGAAGAAAAACTTAACAAAGTAGAAATTATGAGCCAAGAGTGGATCTTAAACCAAGCTCGGCAACTTGAAGCCTTTGGAGAACAACGTAAGGGCATCTTCCTTATGAAGTATGAATTCTTCAAAATGCATATTGTGTGATGTCAAGAAATGATCCAACTTGAACTTTCTATTTATTATTTGAAGGCCGTTGTGAAAGCAAAGCTTGGGGCATGTGATGCTTATCTTCAAATGGTCAATGATAATAGTTTTTAGTTGAGTTCTAATAAAGAAGTGGTGAAGATTGATTTTGAGGAATTCATGATGATTTCCCAACCAACTGAGCCAAAAATAATTGCAGATGCTAAAATTGATGAAAGGATGCTAGTGTTGCAAGATAAAGTCAATCAAATCATTTATGAAGACTCTAGTTCATTTTGCAGTGAGAACGTCAATAAAGATGTAAATTCAGTAATGGGGAGCTTAAACCATTTTTCAATGTTGTGATTGATTGATGAAATAAAAATCAAAATAATCAAGTAAATAGAGAATTTGGGAAATGAGGGACAAAGTCCCTACATTTTGGAGTTTTTCATACCAATTAGGTAAAATGACATTCCTTACTTAGAGGCCAAGAAGTGTAAGATGTGATGTTTGAGAAGTGACCAACTAATTTTCTTTTCATTGCCCAACAAGCCTCAATGAAATTTTGATGTGAATTTGGGTAAAAGTTTAAATCCTCCAAATGGAGGGATAGATTTGGCCTCATTGCTTCCTTACCTTTGTCCAATGGGCCCCATCGAAACCTTAATTTAAAGTTGGGGAGAAGGTTCATATAAATCAAATAAAGAGATAAATGGTAAGGTTGCTTGCATCGTGCCACAATACTAAATCAAGCGCTTGATGGGTGGCAAACCCATCATTTTTAAAAAATTTGAATTTATTTTTGAAATTTTGATTTTTAGAATAGCTTAGGATTTTATTTTTTCCTTATCCATAAAGTTTTAGAGTTTTTTTAACTGACTTACATATGCTTGGATGAAACATTTTGATGGGAATGATGTTCGAGGATACCTTACATTAAAAATGGGACTTGGATCACTTTTTGGGAGTGTTTGGATCGCCAAAGTCTTTGGAAGATTGCCAAAATTGGCATGGTCATCACCAATATTGATAGAAACTGCCCAGGTCTGAAACCCCTATTAATTATCACTATCTCATGGAAAATCCTCATGATCAGAATGAGTTAAAATTTCAGTAACCTTCATGATCACTTGACTTTTAGTCGTGATTGCATGGGTTTATGGAATTTTATTTCATCGCGATCACTTGAATGTCCTCACTATCGTGTGTATATGGTCCTAGGTAATCAAATTTGAATGGACATTCTTACTCATGTCCTTTAATTTTTTTTCCCAAGTCTTTTACTCTCTCAATAAACACGATAAAGAAAAAAATTGGTGATCAAAATTCTCCAAATCTCCCAAGTATCACTCTTCACCTCATCAATCTCAAGGTATGTACTTTATATACTCTTTGAATTTCTTTATTTTTTTCCCATCATGTGGTAAGCGACAGTACAAAAATAATACAGGTTAGGGCTTGAATCTTGTTCTAAATTGAGAATTTTGTTTCTTAAATTGTTAGTTTCTGGGTGAGTAATTGGGTTGAGAATTTGAGAGTTAATATTGGTAAAGATTTGGGGTAAAGTGTGCCCTAGGTACTAAGAAATTTTTCAAGAAAAATGATGCCCAAAACATGTTCGATAAAATGCTTGAATGAAATCTAGGTTGGTGAAGAATATAAACTTCTTTATAGCAAGGCCAGAGTGCTGCGATTGTGATGAACAAAATAATCTGAAAGAAATTTATTTCTTGGCGATCGTGAGAAATATTCCCGCAATCGTGATAACAAAAATTGTCAAACTTAAAATTGTCCAAAAATAGTAACTCTGCATAGTCTTGTTCGACACTTTTTTCACCCTTTTTTTTGGCCTAAATATATTCTAATACATTTCTTTATGTGCCTATACACACATTTTACATGTTTTCTTGTTTTGTAGGTACTTTGAGCTTCAAATTGGCCTCAACATCATACAACAATGTGCAAGAAAATGTTAACCAAGTGGTCGAAGATGAGTACTATAATCAAGAGGTGTTTGTAGCGTTAAAATGCTACCGATTATATGGTTGCCTCATATCAAAGAACTTCACCCGAGAAAGAGGCTTTCTTTTAGAAAGGCTTGAAGCCCGATATGCTAATTTATATTTGAGGTTGATGGCTAGCTCATGGTATGCTTTTCCCAAGATCCAATAAAAGAAAATTTCATAATGGTGTGGAAGTTCTATGCCAATGCTGCTAAAATTGACTTTCCTAATGACTTGGTTGTCATGGCAAGCAAGTTTGATTTGACCCTACTATGATCAATGAGTACTACAACCTTCCCAATGCAAATTATGATATATATGAGGCAAGGGTGAACAAAGTGGGATCAGAGTGGTATATTAAAAATTTGCATGGTGGACATATACCAAAGTGGATTGCCAATAATGTGCGGGTTGAATCTTCTGAGTTTACTGCTAAAGCCAAATCTTAAATCTCCATTATATGTGCTCGTATCATTCCTTCTAAAAAATATATAGATTCTCATTTGAGAGAGCTCAGGTAATTTATGCCATTATGGAGAGACTCCAGGTTAATATTGGGGAACTTATTGTTAATGACTAGGTAAATTATGACTCATTTAACCAAAAAATAGAGAGAAAACATGCCCTCAATGACAATTTGAAGAGTTTTAAATGTTATTTTGGTGTAATATCAGGGTTAAGGTCAAAAAGTGTTTTGAATAGCAAAAGGAAGCAAAAAGGAACAAAAAGAATGAAGATTAGAGCTAAAAAATCACAAAGGGTATGAGATGTGACAATTGAAGCATCGCCGAGTTGTCCTGCGAGTCATCGAATTGGCTTAGACATCACCACATACAACAGAACAAGGCAAGTCCAAGGTCAGGCAAAATGGTGAAGAATCATACCATTTGGTACATCGCCGATCAAATTAGTGAAGCTCAGGCCCATCATCGAAGATGACAGAGTTCCACCACTGAAGTTCAAAAATCGATACCAATCAGCGAGCCATGGAACAAAATTGCACTGCATAAATGTATTTAGCAAAGGAAATTGCTCAGCTGAATTGCCAGGTGGTGGAATTTTTGTAATTATGAGGCTAATTTTCCTAACTGCTATTTAAGTCTTTTTGGCCATTGGAAACCCGATCTTTTGTCAATTTTATGAATCTGAAGCTTGTAATCAAACATAGTTGTGGGATTAACTACTTTGAACTTGGAATTTTGATATTTATTATGAATTATTTGAATTCTATGGCGAATATGGTAGAAAAATTTGGTATATTTCTCTTTCTTATCTTATGACTAGCTAATATCCCAAACTTGGGGTTATGCATTATTGAGTATTGATTGTTATGTAGGTGGTGATTATTTACCTTTGTATTAGGTTGTATTTTATGATTTTAGCTAAATATCTATGTTTTAATTTACAGATTAAGGTTGCAAATTTGGTTTATGCATAGATCTCTTGTATTGCTTGAAAGAGAATACAAGAGTGATGAGATTTAGTTAAAAACACTTGAGTCACACTCATTTAAGTGGTGATGCTAGGAATAGATTATTCATCTTGAGCCTATTGGTTGTTGAGTAGTGTAGACACTTGGGGTTTCAGAAGAAACCCATGCGAGATTTGGTTATGGATTGAGAAATCACCACCAATACCTAAAACCATGCCTAATCATAATTAGCAATTGAATCTTAGTTATATATTCACTTACCCATGAATATAATCATTCTAAAGAAGGCTTAACCCTAAGTGCTTTAGCCTATTGATTATAATCTTATCTCATTCAATTTGACAAACTTGCATTGAATCTGTTAACTTGATAAGAAATTGTTCAAAACAAAATCCCCATTTTAATTTATAGTTTAATTCTTAGCATTACGTGCCAACTTATAGTTGCTTGTGACACTTGAGAGTGAAGCTATTTCTCTCATTCCTTATGGATTCGACCTCAACTCCTACGTTAGGTAAAAGTATTGCTAACGACCGCGTGCATTCATTAATAGGGTGTATTTGAGCATTATAAAAAATGGTGTCATTGTCGGGGAATGAAACATAACATTCATTCTCTATAGTGTTATAAGTTAATTTTGTCAATCGTAGTGTAAACTTTACTTTCTTTGTTGTTTTTGCTTTGTTCAGGTAATAATATTTACAAAACAATGAGTCTAAATAGGAGAGATGCCACCTCTTTTGATGGCATCTTATCGATGAGGTTCATCTAGGGGATGCTAGTAGAGCGAGTGTAATTTGCATCCCATTTATGAAGGGTAATGGGGTGTTTTATGTGACAAATGCAATGCTCCAGTTACTCCAAATAAAAGGTTTGTTTGGTGTTCAAGCCCATGAAGATGTCAACCTTCATTTTAAGAATTTTATTAATGTGGTATCCCATTTGAAATTGCTTATATCTCACAAAAATCCATCCGGTTGAGACTCTTTCCATTTTCATTGATAGGTGATGTGGTTTTGTGGTTACTGGAGTTTCCCACAGGTTCTATAAGTTCATGGTTTGAGTTAATGGAAGCATTTCTAGACCAATTCTTTCAACCATCCTGCATGCTCTAATTGAGGGATGAAATCATAAACTTTTGACAATTAAGTGGTGAGCCGTTGCATGAAGTATATCAAAGGTTTAATAAAAAGTTGTTGCAATGCCCAAACCATGAGGTCCCCGACAAGATTATCCTCCGAGTCTTTTATAGAGCATTAGATCAATTGAACAAGATGGTAGAAGATAATATGGCCGGAGGATATATAATCAAACAAACTTATGGAGTTGCATTGGCCTTATTGGATCAAGTGATAAAACAAAATCTAGCATGGTACATAAAAGACATCGAGGTGGCCATGGGGGCTCCCTCGTATCTTTTGTGAACCAACAATAAAGGAAGAAGGATGATGAGAGAGATAAAAATATGGCCAAGTTAATGGCATAATTAGATCTGTTCACCAAACATGTCATGGGCTCAACTCCAAAGGCATTTAATAATGTTGCTTATAAGGGCACTAAAGCTTATAAAGATGATGATACGTAGGTGCTTGATGAAGAAATTTGGTATTTATCAAACCAAATGGGGGTTCCCAACCTACCTATCAAAGGCAAGGTGGGAATCAAGGTTGGAAAAAAAGGGACTGAGAGTGAAAAGACCTTGATTAGAGAGGCCATGATTGGGATAGAGATTGATGGGATAAAGAGATAGATAAGGACTGTGATTAGAGAGACAAAAAGCGTGACCGCGATAGATACATTCCTTCACATGATCTATCCAAGGGTAAAAAGACAACCTCCATTGATCCAGAGATGTATATGAATGAAAATGTGCTTGCTCATATCCTTATAGGGGTTGAAGGAAGTGATAAGATGCAAAGAGAAATGAAGAGTGACTTTTCAAAACTCAATCATCCTCGATAAAAAAACTTGAGACCCAATTAGGTCAAATTTCTTCCCATTTCAATGCAAGCAAAAAGGAGGCCTTCCTAGTAATACAGTATCAAACCCATAGAATGATGCTCATGTTGTGGAAATTATCACTAGTAGTGGTAGAACTCTTGGTAATGATGTAGTGAGCCTTAATGAAGACCCTAATGAGAAGGGAATTAATGAACAAGCTAGTGGAAAGAGAAAGCAAATTAATAAGTTAAATGAAGAAGTCGCTATTCAAAATGAGCCAATTGTTGACAAGCCAAGAGTAGAGGAAGAGAAGGTCGAAGCTGAAAAAGTACCCCAAGCGGCTGATGATAATATTTCAAAATCGGATGTCTCAAGGCCAAAAATTAAAATCTATCGTCCATTTCCACATTGGCTTAACAAAAAGGAGGATGACTCAAAGTTTAAAAAGTTTTTTTCAAAATTTAGCAACCTATCGGTTAACATACCATTGTTAGAAGCCTTGCAAGAGATGCTCGGGTATGCTAAATTCATGAAAGGGTTGGTGACAAATAAGTGAGTCATAGATTTTGAAATAAGTGAAGTGAAACATTGTTGTAGTGCGATCATGTCTAGCATAATGGTTATGAAGAATGAGGATCTGGGAGCATTCAATATCCTATGTACTATTGGGGTGTACAAATTTTTAAAAGCTTTATGTGACCTCGGGGTAAGTATTACTTTGATGCCATTGGTCGTATTTCAAAAGGTAGGTTTGGGTTCTCCCAAGTTGACTATAATGAGGCATCTAATAACCGATCGTTCTATCAAAAAGCCTGTGGGAGTGTTGTATTATGTACTTGTGAAGGCTGACCATTTCATTTTTTTGGCTAATTTTGTGATCTTGGATTGTCAAATTGACCATGAGGTCCCTATTATTCTTGGTAGGCCATTCTTGGCTACCTGACGGGCTTTAGTCGATGTCAAGTGTGGTGAAATGAAATATTGAGTAAAAAACGAAGATGTGTCATTCAACGTTTACAAGTCCATGAAGTAACCTATGGACTTGGAAGTTGTCTTTGTAATTGATAATGAAGTTGTTAATGTTATGGAGAAAGATTTGGTTAGTGATTCTTTGGTGGGAGTCTTGTGGAACCTTGAGAATAAGGAGATTGAAGAATATAATGAAATAGTCGCATGTTTGAAAGGTCTTGGATCCTATACTAAAAGTCCTTGCAAGTTAGACCTCGACATGAAAAATTAGGAAACTCCCCCCGCAAAGCATTCAATTAAAGATCCACCACAACCTGAACTCAAACTATTGCCACCTCATCTTCATTATGTGTTTTTAGGGGAAGGTGAGACCTTACCCATTATTATTGTGGGAGACTTGTTATCTTAGCAAGTTGAGACATTGAAGTCGGTGGTGATATGGTATATTAGGGCTCTTAGATGGACCATAGCTGATAATGTTGGGATTCCCCCGATCTATACACCCATAAAATCAAGCTTGATCCCAAGTTTATGGCAAGTGTAGAACACCAATGTAGGTTAAACCCTCCCATGTAAGAGGTTATGAAGAAAGAAATCATCAAGTAGCTTGATGCCAGTGATGTCTATCCTATCTCAGATAGTACTTGGGTAATTCTAGTTCAATGTCTCCCCAAGAAAGGTGGTATCACTATGGTACCAAATGAGAACAATAATCTTATACTCATTCATCCAGTCATGGGTTGGAAAGTGTGTATTGATTATCGAAAGTTAAATTCATGGACGGAGAAAGACCACTTCCCCATGCCCTTTATAGATCAAATACTTGAGAGACTAGTGGGAAGGGGTTGCTATTGCTTCCTCGATGGATACTCCATCTAAAGTCAAATTTTAATAGCCCCCTAAGATTAAGAAAAGACCACATTTGCATGTTCCTATGGAACATTTGCCTTCAAGTGCATGACCTTTGGGCTATGCAATGCACCTACAATTTTTCAACAGTGTATGCTTTCTATATTTTTGGACATAGTAGAGGACTTAATGGAAGTATTTATGGATGATTTCTCAGTTGTTGGTGATACATTTGATGGTTTCCTTGAACTTTTGGAGAAGGTGCTTAAAAGGTATATGGCAACCAATCTCTTTTTGTATTAGGAGAAATGTTACTTTATGGTAAAGGAAGGGATAGTTCTTATACATAAGATCTCAAGCCAAGGGATCCAAGTTGATCAAGCAAAGGTGGAGGTTATTTCCAAGTTACCTCCTCCTATATCGATCAAGGGTGTGAGAAGTTTCCTTGGCCATGCAGGTTTTTATAAGAGGTTCATTAAAGACTTCTCTAAAATGGCTCACTCTATGTACAAGCTTCTCGAGAAGGAAGCAAAATTTGAGTTTGATGGTGAGTGTGTGAGAGCATTCAATTGCCTCAAAGAGAATCTTGTCTCGGCCATAATTATTATAGCCTCTAATTGGTCACAACCTTTTGAGCTCATGTGTGATGCAAGTGGGTTTACATTAGGTACGATGCTTGTTCAAAGAAAGGAGAAACTTTTTCATCCTATATACTATGCTAGAAACGATGTACAAAGAATCTATACGGTTATGTAGCAAGAATTACTAGCGATAGTTTATGGGTGTGAAAATTATCATGCTTATTTGTTAGGAACGAAGGTTATTGTGCATACCGATCATGCTGCCTTACGGTATTTGATAGCAAAGAAGTAAGCCAAGCCAAGATTGATAAGGTGGATTTTTCTATTACAAGAATTTGACTTTGAAGTCAAAGATCGAAAGGGATGTGTAAGTGGCGGACCATTTGTCTCACCTTGAATCTAATAATGTAAGGAAGAAGGAATTGGAGATCAATGACGATTTTCCCGATGATCTTATCATGCCTCTTTTGGGGAAGATAGTTCCTTGGTATATATATTTTCCAAATTATATAGTGTGTGGAGCACTACCCGATGACTTAAATTATTATCAGAAGAAAAAGTTCCTCCATGATGTGAAAAGATATTATAGGGATGAACCCTATCTCTTTAGAAAGTGTGCGGATGGAGTGGTTCATCATTGTGTCATGGGGGAGGAGATAAAGCCTATTATTTAGGCATGTCATTCATCGCCGGTTGGTGGCCATCATGGCGGTGTGCGTACAGCTGTAAAGGTTCTCCAAAGTGGATTTTATTGGCCGACTTTGTATCGTGATGCACATGAATTGGTACGGGTGTGTAAGAAATACCAAGGACAAGGGGGAATCTCAAGGAGACATGAAATGCCCTTGCAACCAAGCATGGATATGGAATTATTTCATACAGGGGGGCTGGACTTCATGGGAACTTTTATGAGTTCGTATGGAAGTCGTTACATCTTAGTAGCAGTTAATTATGTTTTCAAGTGGGTCGAAGCCATCATATTGTTGAACAATGAAGCTAAGAGTGTTACTCAATTCTTAAAGAGATATGTCTTTTCTCGATTTGAGACTGTTCATGCTATCATAAGTGATAAGGTTCTTATTTTTGCAACCAATCATTTGGGTCCTTGCTTGATAGATATGGAGTCAAGAATAAGGTGGCTTCTCCATACCAATCTCAAACCAATGGGTTGGTAGAAGTTTCTAATAGAGAGATAAAGGAAATTTTAGCAAAAGTCGTGGATACGATTAGAACGGATTGGGGCATGGAAACTTGATGATGCTTTGTGGGTGTATAGGACTATATTTAAAACTCCCATTGGCATGTCTCCATATCAATTAGTGTTTGGGAAAGCTTGTCATCTTCCCATCGAGTTGGAACATAAGGCGTTGTGGGCCTTGCAGAGATTGAATATGAATTAGGAGAATGACTCCAAGTCAAGAGTATACCAACTTTAAGAGATTGATGAATTCCATTTGAGCGCCTACAAAAGTTCTACTCTCTACAAGGAGCATATAAAAAGATGGCATGATGCCAAGATTCTAAAAAAGGAGTTCAAAGTGGGTGATGATGTCCTATTGTTTTATTCGAGATATAAGTTGTTTTCAGGTAAACTCAAAACTAGGTGGTCGGGTCCCTTAAAAGTGGTGCAATGTTTCCCTAATGGAGCGGTTGAATTGGAGAATGACATGGGATCGCGATTTACCATGAGTGGATAATTAGTTAAACATCACCACAGGTTGCTCCCAAGGCAGATTTCTTGGAGGTGATCTACCTCGATGATGCATGGGGAATGAAGAACAATGTCGTGCCATGAAGATAACTATGATGCTTCTTGGGAGGCAACCCAAATTTATTTTTTGTCATTTTGAGTAAAATTTGTTGATTTGTGTTGGTGAATGATGGAGTTGATAAGTGTGAAACATGACATGATCCAGGTCGGGGAAGAAAAAGTTGGGAGATCATGTACAAAGCTCCAGGGAGGAGGATTTCGCAATCGCCAAATCCCCTCGCGGATAAAGGTTTCCAAACTTCAAACATTATATTTTATTTGTCAATGGTACGTACAAATAGGCGTATCGTCGATACCTTTGGCGACAGATCGACCATCAGAAAAATACTCCCCCAGAAAGGGATCCAAGGTCTTACGAACTATAAAATTTAGTGATAGAGCTCCAAGTTGGCACATTGCCGATATTCTCTACGATGGAATAAGAATCACTGAAATGGTAGGGTTAAAGCATTGACAGTTTGACTTCTTGACCCTTGATCTTTCACTTTCTTTTAAATCTTTGTTTTATTCAAACTTAACTCATTTCCTATTTCCCTCTCTCTATTCACTCTATAACTCAGTAATCTTTTGCACTGGCATACTCACACATAAAATTCTCTTTCGGATTTCTGCATCACCACCACATGCACACAGTGTTTGTCAAGTTCGTTGTCTTTCTCCTTGAGTTTTCCTACAAGTTTTGAAGGTTCGAATTTATTTTACACTTTGAATTGATTTTTGCTTGATTGATTAAGTGTTTCGAATCATTCTATTGTTTTAAAAATAGTAGTTCATTAATGGTGGATATGTACTTCATAAATTATTGGTTTCGAAATTTGAAATGTGATTAGATTAGGGTGACATTGTTGAAATTGGTCTTTAATTGTTGAATACTTGAACATTCTTGCACTTGGATTATTTGTATAAAGCTTTGGGTGTGAAAATTGTCCTTTAAATTTCAAATGGATCTAGTCAAAAATTGACTGATTTTGCCTAATGATAAGTTAGGTGAAGTCGTTCTTAAGGCCAAAATCGTTGTAATGTTGTGTAAATGTGAAACCTGGGAAAGTCTGAGTACCCATGGTTGAAAAACAAGTGAAAAAATCCCCATTGAAGGACCTTGGAATTGTGAGTATAAGTTGGGGGTGATGATGATCGGTGAGGGTTTAAGAACCTCGGCAATGTACCGAACTGCATGGCGTATCACCAAAATACTCCCTTTATCACCAAATATCACTAAAACGTCAGCTAATTAAGGTTTAATTTGGCGATTCTATAGGAGTATCGCTGAATCCTTTCGCGTATCACCAAATTTCTACCTTTTTTCACTGACTGGTCTACCAAATTTTTGGGAGATTTAGCGATGAAATGTTGCATCGCCGATATGGTTGGCGATGTACCGATCTGGCCGGTAATGTATTTTTGGAAATTCTATGTTTTGTTCTGCTAACTTTTGTTGAGCCTAGTGCTAATCTTATGTGCAAATATGCCTCGTATGAACCACATGTCCAAGAAACACTCCAAATCTCCTCCTACCTCCTCAAAGCTTGCTAAAGAAATTACTATCCAAGAAGAAGAAAGATCCGGAGGGATTTATAAGTGTAAGAGAGTTAATGAGGGCAAGTCCAAAGCCCAGGTTGTTGATCAAGAGAGCTCAGATCATTGTTCAGACTCTAAGAGGTACAACCTGAATTCCTCAGAGGAAGGGGACTACACTCCTATTCATGAGCCACTACGTACTCCTAAGGTAGCTCCGATAAAGAAAAAGAGGGTCGAGCATCCCCCCACTACTACAGCCAAAAAAAAACCTCACCTACATACAGGGGTGTAAATATTGATTGTGATGGAAAGACAATAAATGAGGTCTTGGGGTGTAAGAAAATTAGCACCCATTACTTTTATTTTTGAATGATAGACCCAGTGGAGAATGTGAGGGCTTGGTTATCCCCGTTCCTAAGTGATGATCCACCTCAGTGGCTTACACCGGCTAGTTAAATCCATAAGGAAAACATCCACTTGGAAGCTCGGTATTGGTTGAGCTTTATTTGTAGCATTTTGTTGCACTCTCAAAATTAGTCCATTTTTGTGAGTCCTCGGTAGTTTCTTATAGGCTCAATCATTATAAATGACGCATTGAATATGGGGTCACTCATTGTCCCAGATATTGCTAGTCGGGCCTAAAACAGCTGACCTCTCTTGCTTTTCCATATTTGATTACAGAGTTATGCCGACGTGTGAAGGTTCCTTTTTATAAGAAGAAGTATTTTGAATACACCCCCATCTCTATAGTGGACATTACCAGAATTGAGCATTTTAATGAAGTGAAGAAAGCCCAGGCAACTATTTCCCCGATTGGTGATTTCGATTCTATTAATAGTGATGCCAACCAGCCCACTTTTGATTCTGCTTCTACCCCTCTTGGGTCAGTTCCTACTCCTACCTCTCCAGTTTCTCCCTTAGGTACATCATTGCAGCCACCTAGACCTAATGGCCCAAGTCCTCAGCCTTCCAATACTTTGGGTTCTTTGAGAGCCTCATTAACTCAGGCTGACATTATTTGGATGGGGCAGTTAGCTTATTCGGGAGATCTTGGTCAACTATACTTGAGAGGGAGATACCTAGGTTGATTTCTACTATACTGAAAGCCAAAATGGATCCAGTACATGAAGAGCTCCAAGGTTTTCGTGAGACTATTAGGAGCTTTGGGTGGAGGTTGGATGAGTTGATTACCCCACTACAACCCACTATGACTGACACTATAGCCTACATATAGGATAAGCTTGCTTCCCTTTGGAAGAACGTAGATGAGCTATGATTTCTTTATGTGACACATCTTTTGAGAGCTCCATCTGAGGGACCACCTTCAGTTTCTGTACCTACTCATGATACTGATCCTGTAGTCGAGGAGGAGGGGGCCGATGAGAATAATTGTGCTTCTGATGATGAGGTTGACAATTCTGAGATCGAGGGTTATTTTTAGGATCAGGGCCAGGTTGGGATACAGGTTGATCTAGAGCAGAATAATAGGTAGGAGACTAAGGATACTATACTTGTTGTCTTATTTGAGAGGTCAGTTCATGAGACGACGTAGGTTGGGACCTCCAGCTCAGCTGCTACGTTAGAGAGTTAGGACAGTTTACAAAATCCTCTCCCATAGACCATTCCTAGAGTTGAGTAGGGTACTGATGCCAGATAGTGTCCACTTTGATGAGTCAGTCGCCGCTACAGGCTTAGCTGTATTTAGGGGGACCCTCTCTCTCACTCTCTTATATTTGTTTAGTCCTATTACATTGAGGACAATGCAAACTTTTCAGTTGGGGGCGGAGTGTCTATTTATCGGATCTGTAATATTTAGTTTGTGTTGTTGGGCTCTTTTGATACATTGTTTGAGATTTTGGGATATTTTCTTTATTTTGGTATGGGGTTGTGACATTTGGATATTTATGTTCATTTGGATTGTAATAGTTCTATATTTGGTGCTTTAGATTTCATTGAAGTGTGTGGTGTGTGCGATTTTTATTTCGGTATTTTTCTTTCTCGTTTAGTAATAGTTGAAATTAAAAACTCATTTTTGCATGCATACTTAAGAGGAGAGTGTACTGATGATAGAACACTTTGACTCAAATGGTAAGCTTGGGGAGAGTTTTCACATGTGCGTCTTTTGAATTGATAAATCATTTTGAGTTGTGTCTAGTTTTCAAAATTGTGCCCATTTTCAAAATTTCCATTGGTTTAGTTAAGCTAGTTAGGCTCTCATTTTTTGTGAACACCCGTATCTCATTTTGGCTACTTGAATACCTTTCTTGATATGTGCTATGAATGTTGTACATCAATTAAGGAAGAGTGCTTTGAGTATGCAATTGAGTGTCATGTGTGTGTGAAACTTTGATTTGATCTTCTGCATTAAGTCCACCTAGAACTTATCTGGTTGCTCTAGTTCAAAAGAAAAAAGTGTGAGATATTGGAGAAATGATCTTAGGCCATTTATCGAGACTGAACCACCACTTTGACAAAATTGAGCCACCCCGTGGTGAGTTGAGTGACCAACATTGTCCCCAATTCGTACTGTGAAATCCGTTTTCTTGAAAAACCTTGTTACAATCCAAAATCCGTTTTCCCCATATCCCTCTCTTGAACCAAACCTTCTCGAAGTGTCTAGGTGAGGTTAAATACCAACTTAGGCCAAAATCCTAAGTTGGGGGTGGAGGAGACCTCGAAATTGGTATATAATTGGTAATTCATTAATGTGGGGACCACCAAATTCCTCTTCCAATTATCCTAGTATCCATGGTAAATATATTTAAAAAATGAGAAAAAGGTCAAAAAAAAAAGAGTTGTAGTTTGTTTATAATTGTAAATATGTGTAGTTGTTTAAAGTTTAGATAGATAAAAAGGGGAAAATAGCTTGAAAAGTTTTGAAGAATGGGTCCGGTCCGTGAAGTGATGTAAAGATAAAACCTGAGGAAAATAGATTGAGTGAGGTCTCTCTAGATTTTTTAAGGAGGAAAAGTCACTATACCCTAATCTTTCCTTACCTTACCCATAGCCTACGCTACAAGCCAAACGAAGACCTAGGTGATCTTTGAAGTAGCATGCTTGTATGTGGTGAAATGGAGCTTATGGGAAAGCCTATGGTTTGGTACTTGTGTTCTTGATCAATTTTTTTGGAGAGTAAGTGATTCATGTTAGTCCCTAGATTTTATGCCAACGCATGACTTGAGGAAAGGGACTTATTTGTGTTAGGGCACTTGGTTGCTATGCTTAAGTATTCTTCAATTTCATTTGAAGTCTATGAGCATATGCTTGGCTTGGTAATATTTAGCCAACGTTTATTGCTTATTGTTCATGAATTGGCTGCTTGATAGGTATAACTTGATCCATTGTTTTCAAAATCATGAGGGCAAGGTGTTTTCACAAAAATAAGCATATGTCAAATCTCCCAAGTTGTACCATTTACAGGCATTGGTGATTTTATTGTGTATACAATGATTCACTCGAGGACGAACAAAGGTTTAAGTTGGGGGTGTTGATTAGTCGACAAATTGAGACCCATTTGACTTAAAAATTGAGAGAAAATATGTCCCCAATGCCAATTTGAAGAGTTTTTATGTTGTTTTGGTTTAATTTCAGGGTCAAGGTCAAAAAGTGGTTGGCATAGCAAAAAGAAGCAAAAAGGAACAAAAAGAATGAAGAATGGAGCTAACAATTCACAAAGAATATGCAATGTGACAATCGACGCATCGACGAGTTATTCTGGGAATCACCAAATTGTCTTAGCCATCGGTAAATACAACAGATCAAGGCAAGACCAAGTTCAGTCAAAACAATGAAGAACCATACCATATGATGCATCACTGATCAGATTAGCAAAGCTCAGGCCCAACACAGAAGATGACTTAGTTCCACCAATGAAGTTCAAAAATCGATACCAATCAGCCAGCCATGGAACAAAATGGTGTAGCATCGATTTATTCGGCGATAGACATTGCTCAGCCGAATTTCCATACAGTGGCATTTCTATAATTACGAGGCTCATTTTCCTAGCTGCTATTTAAGCTTTTTTGGCGATTGGAAACCCCATCTTTTGTCCATTTTATGAATCTAAAGCTTGTAATCAAACCCTAGTTGTGGGATTAACTACTTTGAGCTTGTAATTTGGATATTTATTATGAATTATTTGAATTCTATGGAGAATATGGTAGAAAAATTTGGTATATTTTCTCTTTCTTATCATATGAGTAGCTAATTTCCCAAAATTGGGGTTATGCATTATTGAATACTGATTGTTATATAGGTGGTGATTATTTACCTTCATATTAGGTTATATGTTATGATTTTAGCTAAATTTTTATGTTTTAATTTATAGATTGAGATTGCAGACTTGGTTTATGCATGGATCTCTTGTATTACTTGAAAGAGAATACAAGAGTGATCAGATTTAGTTAACAACACTTGAGTTGCACTCATTTAAGTGGTGATGCTAGGAATAGATTATCCATCTTGAGGCTATTGGTTGTTGAGTAGTGTAGACACTTAGTGTTTCGGAAGAAACCCATGTGAGATTTGGTTGTTGATTACGAAATCACCACCAATGCCTAAAACAATGCCTAATCATAATTAGCAATTGAATCTTACGTGTATGTTCACTTACTCATGCATATAAGATTTGATTGAGACACTTCAGACTGGACCCTTCGCAGTTAGAAACATATCCAGCAAGGTGCATTGGATGGATGCATAGATTCGGCAGCTTGTAGATGGCCTGTCATTAGGCCCTGGAGAGCTTCTCCACTCGTCCATATGCGATGACCTCCTCAGGAACTCCTAATATACCAACCTCAACCACATTATCATGTGACCAATAGTATATAGAGGAAAGGTTGGTAAAAATTTAAAGAAGGTCGCATAAGTTGAAAGAGCATGAGAGAAAGAAGAGAAAGTTCCTCACCAAGATGATGAGCACACTTTGAAAGTTTAGCGAAATTGAAAATGATGATGAGAAGGAGGAGGATGAGGATGACCTAGTCCTTAAGGGTCCTAGTAGCTTCAGTTTTGATTGACTCATTTTAGGGAGCCCCCTCAAACTCTCTTTATGTTTTGATATTATGCAGTGAGGACACTTTACTATTTTTTAGTTGGGGGTGTCACTTTGTATTTGTGCTTGACTTGTGCCCTTGACGTTCTTGATTATTTTTTTATACTTTATTATGCGCCCTCGTCGGGCTTGATTTTGTTTTATTGTGCCCTTGTCGGGCTGTGATTGCTATTGATTCTATATATATTGTGTGCCCTTGTCAGGCTTGTTTTGAGATTGATATAGTGTGTATTAGTCATTTTTATTTATTTTTCATTTTTTTCCTACCTTCTTATAGTTTTTCATTTTGTATTAGTTTGAGTGACTATTCCCGATGATGGATTGAGTGACTATTTTCTTAAGGTAAATAGTCGCTTCATTAGATGTTGGTGTCATTTGGGAAAGTATAAGTACTCTATGTGATTTGGGATTGATTGTAGCTATGGTGAAGTCTGAGTAACCATTGTAGTTATCAACCTTTTTGAGTTAAAATGAGGGATTGTGTCTTGTTTGGTACTAATAGAATTAGTCTTGCATTGTGAATTATTGTAATAAGCATACCCCTCCAAATATTTTGTGAAACAAATTGCATGGAAGTGAATGATGTTTGTGAAAACTCTTTGACTCTTTTTGTGACGCTTTACTCATTAGGTAGTGATGTTTTGAAGTTTGATCTATGTTTCCTCTGTTCTTGTTTAGGAAATGAAATTGATCCATCATAAATAGTTTGTATTCCATGTGTGGTGAGTTTTTGTCGAATTGTGTTTACTTGTTTCATCTAGAACTTTCCAGGTTGGTCTTTCAATGCTAGTCTTGATTGTGTTTGGTTGGAGAGATGATCCTAGGCCTTTTTTGTGATTTTCGAAAATCTCTTTAGCATTAAAAGCCTACATGTGCATAAATTCTATCACTAGTTACCCCATTTGATCTTAATATTCTTTTATTGGCAATCATATTACAAGTCTTGAACCTGTTTGAAACATTCCCTCATTTTAACTCTACCCTCCTTGAACTAGAAAAATACAACCTGAGGCTAAAAGTCTAAGTTGGGGGTGTTGGAAAAACACTTGGAAGAGGCGATCATGCACTATGGTTTTGTAATTGAATGCCATAAGAATAAATCAATGATTGAAAAAAAAAGGAAAGAAAAGAATAGAAAATGAGAAAAGAAATGAAAAAAAGAGAGCAAATTTTCACTAAGTGGATAAACTGGAATGAAAAGGAAAGGTACTTTGTGTTATATGGAATTGAAGAGGAAAATGATCAAAGTTTTAATTGGAAATTGTTGTGTAGAGTTCAAGGAGGGTGTAGTCACTTTTATCCCAAATGCTTATCCTACCCATTTTTAAGCCCACATTACAATCTAGAAAAAGTCCTTTGAGATCTCGAACCGAGTGTTGTTGAGTTAGTGGTGATTGAAAATAAGGGAGCCTATGGTATGGTAATTGTTTGCATTGGAAATTCTTTGTTGAGTGTGAGTGTTTGTTGCATTTATCCCTTGTCTTATTATTGTAAATATTGTGAGTTTGGGACATTCTTTCTTGTGAGGGCATATGTGCTAGGATAGATTGGTGAAGCTGGCAAATTCAAAAAATGAGTAAAAGCAAAATATTTGGATGACTAGTGGTTTTGAGTCACTTCTTGATAATTCATTGTTGACACTTGGTTATTCTTGAGATTCCATTCTATTCATGAAATTATGTTTTTAAAGGCGAAACTCACATGTTGTTTACTAATTATTAATACCAACCAAAGTCATAGTTATTGTGCCTTATTTGAAAATGAGAAATGAGGATTATAATGTTGGTTTTTAAGCTTGAATTGATACACCTCATTGAGTTTTTGATTTTATTTTGCTTGAGGACAAGCTCAAGCAAAGTCGTTATGTTGGGGGTGTTGATAAGTGGTGATTTTACCACTTTTTTGTAGCTCTTTTCTTAGGATTTTGTATTGTTAATCTATAACATAAGGCCAATTATCATTTGAATTGTGTATATTTATAATATCTTGAGTTCTAGTGAGCAATTTAAAATGGAATCAGGTGACATCGAGGCAAAACAGAGCTAAAACAGAAAGTTGAAGAACTTGACAAAAATTGTGCATTGTTATCGCGATGAAGAGAGCTCGCAATTGAGAGAGGGTCAAAGTAAAAACCACATGATTGCATGGTCAAATTTCTCGATCGCGGTCAACTTGAAGTCAACTAGTCGTGATCGTATGGGGTAGTGATGCGACAACGATCAAGAAAAGACTCAGGCATCAAGGGCAGTTCTGGAATTTCACAATTAGATCCCAATTCATACAAAAGTTCATTATAGTATCTATGCAAATCATCTTTGGCTATTTTCTCAAGCTTGAAGCTAAGGAACACCATCCACACCCTTGGAATGAAGATTGGAAACTTTGTAGTGACAAATTCTTTAATCCTTCCTTTATTTCCTTCCTTTATATTGAATATTTGGGTGTAGTTTTTTTATTTCAAACATGAATATTGTATTTAGTGCTAATGCTTTATTTATATTTTGAAACTTGGGTTTTGATTTACATCTTTTGCTTTTGTATTAATTATTTTCTAGTTTATGATTGAGTTTATGTTTATCTAATTAATCTCATGCTTTTATTGATTTCCAAAAGGAGTAGCTAACCAGAGGATTCACCCATTTACTTTGATTAAGCTTGAAAGAGTTAATTGAGGTTTGGAAAAGTTAATTAGAACGATTTGGGATATATGACCCATCTAATGGAATTGAACTAGAGATAGGAAAATTCCTAACGTAGCCCGAGATTGGAACTATTTGTGTTAGCACTTAGCTTATATTCAAGAGAATTTAGCTAAGAAATATTTGCTTTTAGTCGAGAAACATTAGTGGATGCTTCAGATTCCAAGGCTAATTTGCTAAATTCATGATTAATTAATGAGTAATTAGTTAAATATAATGGATCATCGATAGAAATAATTCTCCATTATCAATTCCCTTATTTTCCATCATTTGTGAAAGCCATTGATCAATTTGTTTGTATTATTATTGGTTCTATCCTTGTTTCTTTTATATTGAAACCCCCCCAAAAATCACTTGGATCAATTGTTTGGATTCGAGTAAGTAGTTTTGATACTTTATTTTCTCAATCGCCACTTATATTGTTCCTTGTGGGATCGACCCCAATTCTATAGTTGGGTAGATAAATTGCTAACGACTGCGTACATCATTTTGAGGGTGTAATTAACCATTATCAGTTGATGAGTCGGCATTTTGCAACTCATTTAGCCTAAAAGTGGTAAGAAATCAAGTCCTCTATGCCATTTTAAGCTAGTTTTAACATTAGTTTGTTTGTTTTTCAGGATTGAAGCCAAAAGATGACCTATGGAGCCTAAGGAAGAAAATATATGGATAAAAGAAGATAAAAAAAGAAGTAGTATCGCCCAAAGTAGTTAAGCGCATTGCCAAAGTGAGAGATATGTCACCAAAGGAAGCAGTTCATTCAGGTTTTGAAGATAGCAGTTCAACGAATAATTCTGGATTTCGATGTATCACTGACGAGTTTGGCAATGATGAGGCTCCATTACCAAATAAAGTAGAATCAAGCAACTGAAGCTCAAAGTTCTAAGTCAGTTCAGTGACACTAGGCATGTTCGGTGCATCACAAATATGTTCGGTGACTCTATCTATCTCGCCAAAGTAGTGAACTGAAAATTTTGTAGCTATGTTGTCCCTAATTTGCTTAAGCTATGAATAGATTTTCGTGACTTCAAACCCTATATTTTGCATTATTTTGAGATTTGAAAAGTTGTAACTAAACCTAAAAGTTTGGGACTAGCTTTTATATTGATTTTCTACGTTGGAATTGAAGGATTACTTGTGGATCAATCAATCTAATAGCGGATTTGAATGAGCATGATGGTATAACTTCTTTATCTTCTATTATGCTTGGCAAAATTCCCCAACTTGGGGGTGTGTAATGATTGAGTAGTGATAAATGCATGAGTAGTAATTGCTTGCCTTCCTAATTGATTATTTGTTATGGGTTTAACTATTATTCCATGTTTTAACTCACAATTGGAGGTTGAAAACACTGGTTGAGCTTAGATTCTTTATCTTTCTTGAGAAAGGGGATAAGGGTGAGGATAATGGTTAAAAATGACTTGATTTATATCATTTAATGATATATCTTAGAAATAATGTTATCTAATTAAGGTTTTAGGTTTGTTATAATGGTACACATGGGGGTTTGAGAAAACCCACTTGTGATATTTAGTGTAAAATTAAGAAATTAGCATTAATACCTAAAAACTAGCTTACCCATAGCTCTAATTAAAATAAGGTAAATTTCTATTTACCCATGTATGATTCTACACTCATGATAACACATTGTTAAGTTACTTTTATCATTGATTACTACTTGTAAGTCTTATATACTATAACCCAATTCTCAGTGTTTACAACCCCCCCCCCCCACCGAATTTACTTTTATTGTTTCAAATTAATAAGTACAAGCATTATGTGAGCTACTTACACTCTAAAGTAAACATTAAAAATTCATTCCCTGTGGTTCGACTCCAACTACAAAGTTGGGTTAAAAATATTGGCAACGACTGTGTGCACTTTTTAAGAGTGTAATTGAGCGCTATCAAAAATGGCATCGTTGCTGGGGAATGAAAGTATTGAGTTTCTTTATTGAAGTATTTTAAATCACTTGTGTTTATCCATAGTTTAAAATTATATTATTTTTTGTTTTGATTTTTCTTTAGGTGAAAACATGAGTCAACATGGTAGTGATACCGCGAGATATGAAGGGTAATTTTATTAGGATAACCACTTGGGAGGTATCGGGAGAGAAAATGTCATTCACCTACCACCTATGGTGGGGAATGCAGCCTTTCATATTACAAGTACAATGCTCCATTTGCTACAAATGAATGGGGTTATTTGGTGGCCAACCACATGAATGCAAACAATCACCTCAAGAACTTTATTAATGTTTGAACCACCTTCGACATAGCAAACATTTCTCAAGAGTCTATCCGATTGAGGTTGTTTCCTTTCTCTTTGATGAGGGAATCGGTTGTTTGCCTTATAGAATTGCCTGAACGATCAATCACTTCTTAGATCAAACTTACCGAGGCATTCCTTGATAAGTTCTTTTCTCCTTCCTACATGCCTCAATTGAGTGAAGAGCCTCTTCATGAGTCATGGCTTCAATTTAAGAAAAAGTTTCTCCAATGTCTTGCTCATAGGCGACCGAACAAGTTGTTGCTACCAACTGTATATCGTTCATTGGATTCCTTGAACAAAATTATGGCGGATAATTTAGCTAGTGGTTCCTTGATGAATCAATCTTTTGGGGTTGCCTCAGCCTTGCTTGATCAAATAAATAAGACAAATCATGCTTGGCTCACCCGAGATGCCTAGGTGGTAGTGGGTGATTCCTCTTTGTCTTTGGTGACCTAAGTGCAAAAAAAGAAAGATGAAGCGTGATGAGAAAATTGAAAAAATTATGTCTCAAATGGACCTTTTGAAAAAGCATTACATAGGTTCGAACCCCAAAACTGTGAATGTCGTGACTACTAAAGGAAGTTGACTCTATGATGATGATGTAGATGATTATTTTGATGAACAAATCCAATTTTTGGTGAATAAAGTAGGGGGGGTCCTCAACCTACCTATCAAATTTAAGGTGGGAACAAAGGTTGGAACAAGAATATGGACCACGATTGGTGAGACAAATTAGCATGACCGATATATGGATTGGTGAGATCGTGATCTGGATCGTGATAGAGATAGATATATTCTACCTCATGAACGCCAAAAAGCCAAAAAATCCACTTCGGACCTGGAAAGCTATAGAATGAAAGACTTGTTTGTGTGAATTTTCAATTGGGTTGAAGATAGTAATAAAGTCCTCAAAGAAATAAGGGGTGTCTTCTTTTTATTGCATCAAATGCTCATATCTCATGCGGTCTCTATTAAGTAACTTGAAACAAAATTGAGTCAAATTTCATCCCACCAAAATCCAAGACAACAAGGTGGACTTTCTTGTGACACGGTGGTGAATCAAAAGAATGATAATGTGCATTGTATGGCTATAATCACTAGAAGCAGAAAGGCACTTGGTGATGAGATGGGTGACATTGATGAAGTTCCCAACGAAGAGGTGGTTGAGGAGCAAACAAATGTGAAAAAAAGAGTTTTGAAAAGTCTATTGAGCCTAATTTTGGGGAATCAAACCCAGAAGAGTTAAGTGTTGAGGAACTGATAGTATTTAAAGATACAAGTGCCAATAATAAGAAATAAAAGGTGGTTGAAGAAAAAAGTCCAAAGTCGGATGCAATTCCATCTGTTCCAAAGCCAACAATAAGAGTTCTTCCTCCATTCCAACGAAGATTGAAAAATAAAAAGGAGGATGTCAAGTTCAAAAAGTTTCTAGCCATGTTAAAAACTCTATCGGTCAACATCCTCTTAGTGGATGCGTTGATTGAAATGCTAGGATATGCTAAATTCGTGAAAGATTTAGTGACTAAAATGAGGAGTGTAGACTTTGAAACCATTAAAGTATTGCACCATTATAGTGCGATTATGTCGAGCAACTTGGTTATGTAGAAGGAAGATCCGCATTCACTATCCCATGCACAATTGTTGTGTACCAATTTTCCAAAGCCTTGTGTGATTAGATAGCGAGTATAAACTTGATGCCTTTGGCCATATTTAAGAAGCTGGTCTTAGGGACTCATAAAGCTACCATGGTAAGATTGCTAATGGAGAACCGGTTGGAGTTCTTTATGATGTGTTGGTCCTAGTTGATAAGTTCATATTTCTCACAGAATTTGTCATTCTTGATTGTGAAATCAATTATGAGGTACTCATCATCCATGGTAGGACTTTCCTTGCTATCGGAAGAGCATTGGTAGATGTTGAATGTGGTGAATTGAAGTTTAGAGTGAATAATGAAGAAGTCAGCTTTAATGAAGTAAATGAAACAACCAAGGGATTTGCAAAGTCATTTTAGTTATTTATTCAATTGATGAAGTAGTTTCTTGCACCTTGGAGGTTGGTTTCATAGGTGAATCATTGACGGGCATTATGGAATTATAATAGTGAAGAGATAGCAGACTATGATGAAATGGTGGCATCATTAATAAGGTTTTGTACTTATCCTAAGAACCTCATGAAACTTGATCTTGACTTGAAGAATAAGAAAAGTTCACCCGCCAACTCATCCATTGAAGAGCCACCAAAGTTAGAACTTCAGACTCTTTCTCCCCATCTTTGATGTGTTTTATTCGGGAAAGATAATATATTGCCCATCATCATAGCAACGGATTTGTTTGTTTGGCTAGTTGAAGCTTTGGTATTAGTGTTGAGAAAGTTCATAAAGGCCATTGGGTAGTTGATTATCGACATTATCAGAATCTCTCTTGAAATTTGCACCTTTAAAATTCAATTATATCCCAATTTATGCCTACCATTGAGCGTTAAAGGAGGTTGAATCATTCCATGCAATAGGTAGTCAAAAATGAAATTAGATAGTGTTTTAATGCGGGTGTGGTTTATCTAATCTCTAATAGCACATGAGTGATCCTGGTGTAATATGTGCCAAAAAAGGGTAGAATCACCATTGCGCCCAATGAGAAGAATGAACTTATCCCCTTGAGGCTGGTCACTGGGTGGCATGTTTTTATGGATTATAGAAAGCCCAACTCATGGAATAAGAAAGACCATCTTCCCATATCTTTCATAGACTAAATGTTGGATCGATTGGCAGGGCTAGGATGGTATTGTTTTCTAAATTGTTACTCATGGTACAATCAAATATCCATAGACCTTAAATAACAATAAGAGACAACTTTGACTTGTCCATATGGCACCTTCACATTCAAATGTATGCCTTTTGGATTGTGCAATGCTCCCACTACTTTCTAAAGGTGTATGTTGTCGATTTTACCAGACATGGTGGAAGATTCAATCGAGGTATTTATGGATGACCTCTTGGTGGTGGAAGATTCTTTTGAAGGTCATCTTGATCATTTAAGAAAAGTGCTCCAACATTGTGTAGAAACAAATTTTGTGCTCAATTATGAGAAGTGTTATTTTATGGTAAAAGAAGGAATTATGCTTGGTCACAAAATTTTGGGGCATGGCATTTAAGTGGATCAAGCGAAGGTTGATGTAATAGCCGAATTGCCTCCAACTATCTACATGAAGGGTGTGAGGAGTTTCTTGGGGCATGTGGTTTTCTACTGGCAGTTCGTAAAAGAGTTTTTAAAGATGGCTCATCCATTGTGCAAGCTTCTTAAAAAGGAACCTAAATTTGAATTTGATGGAAGTTGTGTATGGGCATTCAATTGCTTAAATGAAAAGATTTTGATGGCATCTATCATAGTCGCTATAAATTGGTCCCTTCATTTTGAACTTATGTGTGATTCTAGTGGGATAGAATTAGAAATGATTCTTAGGTGACAAGCTCTTCCATCTGGTTTACTATACTAGTAAATCCTTGAACAAGGCATAAAAGAATTACACAGTCATGGAGCAAGAGTTTTTGGCCATGGTTTATGCTTTTGAGAAGTTTTGTGCCTATTTTTTGGGCACCAAGGTGATCGTCCATACCGATCATGCTGCTATCTGATACTTGACGACAAAGAAAGAGGCAATACCGAGGTTAATTCGATAGATTTTGTGGCTCAAAGAGATTAACTTTGAGGTAAAGATAGGAGAGGTTGTGAGAACATTTGTCCTGCCTTGAATCAAATGGTGAAAATTTATGGGAGATTAACATTAATGAGTCTTTCCCCGATGAACTTGTTATGGATGTTTTAGGAGATGTGGTGTCTTGGTATGCCAATTTTGCCAATTATCTTGTATGTGGCATTCTTCCAGATGAGCTAACCTCGTATCGAAGAAAGCGGTTTCTTCATGATGTTAAATGATACTATTAGGATTAACCCTACTTGTTTAGGCAATGTATGTATGGTGTGATTTGTAGATGTGTTATCGAATTAGAAATGCAACCCATAATTAAGGCTTGTCACTCCTCACAATTTAGTGGTCACCATGGTGGAGTAAGGATAGCCACCAAAACCCTTCAAAGCAGTTTCTATTGACCCATGGTCCATCAAGATGCCAATGACTTGGTATGATTATGTACCCAATGCCAAATGTAAGGAGGTATCTCTAGGAGGCATGGAATGCCTTTAAAGTAGAATCTTGAAGTTGAATTATTTGATGTTTGGGAAATTGATTTTATGGGACTTTTTGTGAGTTTGTTTGGCAATAAATATAGATTTGTGGCCATCAAATATGTGTCAAAATGGGTTGAGGCAGTTTTATTACCCAACAATGAGTACAAGAGTATCACCTTTTTGTTGAAAAAACATATATTCATAAGGTTTGGGACTCCCCAAGCTATCATTAGCAATGGTGGCTCTCATTTTTATAATTGGGTGTTTGGTGAATTCCTAGAGAAGTATGGAGTCAAGAATAAGGTAGCTATGGCATATTAGCCCCAAACTAGTGGGCAAGTAGAGGTGTCGAATAAGGAGATAAAGGGAATCTTGGAAAAAATGGTTAATGTGAGTCAAACCAATTAGGAAAGGAAATTAGATGATGCCCTTTGCTCATATTACATAGCTTTCAGAATACCCATTGGGATTTATCCATACAAACTAGTGTTTGGAAAATCTTTCCATCTACTGATTGTGCTTGAGTGTCATTCTTTTTGGGCTTTGAAGAAACTAAACATGATTTGGGATGATGCTTCTAAGTCAAGAGTGGAGAAATTGCAAGATATTGATGAATTTTGTCTTTGGGCATATGAAAGTTCATCTCTTTACAAGGAGTGAATGAAAAGGTGGCATGATGCCCATATCTTAAAGACAGAACTTAGAGTTATGGATGATGCATTGCTCTTAAATTTGAGACTCAAACTTTTTATGAAGAATCTCAAATCAAAATTGTCTGGGCCATTCAAAGTTGTGCAAGCTTACCCTAGCGGAGCAGTTGAGTTGCAAGGCCATAATAAGTCAAGGTTTACGGTGAATGGGCAGCGCTTGAAGCACTTCTACATTGGAGGCTCAAAGGTTACCAGGACTGAGGTGTTCTGCCTTAAGGATGATTGACATAAATGAACATACCGTCGTGCCATGATGTTAACAAAGGTTCCTCTTGGGAGGCAAGCCAAGTTTTCTTTTATGTCTATTTGAATAACTTTTGTTGTATGGTACAGGTGTATTATTGGTTTAAAATATGGAAAAACATGACAGAATACGAGTTGGAGGGAGAAAATGTTGGAGAGTCACTTTGGCGCGTTCCCACTCACTTTGGCATATTGTCAAAGTGATCACTAAAGTTAACAAATTAGAGGGCTTGAACTTAGCTCTACGGGAGGCACTTTGGTGGATTATCGAACTGTTTGGCACATCGTCGAAGCCCTCTACCAAAATGGGTCTTATATGCCTTTGGAACTGGTATGTTTGGCACTAAAATAAGAGTTCAGGTATGTGCCGATCACTTTACGGACACCACTAAGGATCCTCAAACATCTGACTAAAATGGGTAAAATGGTTTGCCTACTAAATCCTTTATCTTCCACTTAAACCCTTTCTATTATATTTACTCCATCATTTTAACCACTAACACCACCATAGCATATCACTCACACACACACACTCTCGATCCATGCCACTGCACCGCTGTTCACCATCGTCACAGCCACATCATAGTGCCAGAAATCTCTTATGCCAGTTTCTCTCCAAACCCCTTTCCCTATTTATACAATTTATCCTCTTAAAGGTTAGAGATTCTTGGTTAACTCTTACTTTTTAGTTCAGGATTTGGTGTTTCTTTGTATTTCATTGCTAGTTGTGCAAAATTATTGTGATATGGTTAGACTGCTGCACTCTTAAATTATGGTTAACAATGTTAATTAAGTTTCTTTAAATTGGGATTATTTAGGGTTGTGTTGATTGAAGAAATTGTCTCATACTTGCTGTAGATTCCATTATTGTTGAGTTGAATTTTAAGTAGATATAAGATTACACTGATTTGGGGTATGTTTAAAGCTCAATTTTGTGGGTTTATATTTGTGTTGTTGAGCTTCACTTTAAACTACTTTTTCTCGATGATAGATTAGGTGACGTCATTGTTAAGGGAAAGTCATCAATTTCTTTGTATTTGGTGTCAAAATCTGGGGAATTCTGAGTACCCATTGTGAAAAAGTTCTTGAAAAACACCATTGTTAGGCTTGGGTTTGAATTGGGGAAGATGTTCTACTATGGTGATGGGTGAATTTGGGAAGATGTTCTACTATGGTGATGGGTTGAGCACTTTGGTGATACACTAAACTAGTTGGTGAATTGCCAAAGTGCTCCCCATATCGCTTAAGTAGATAGTGTGACTAGGAGGGCAATGATCCAAGTTTGGTGATGCCTTATAATTTTGGAAATGTCTTGCCAAACTTTTTGGCAATTTTCCAAACACAACCCTAAAACAGGCATTTCAATTGTCAAGTTTGGCGATGGTCTTCGGTATCATCAAACTCTTTGGCAATGTGCCGAAGTAGTTTGGCGACACCAACCCCTGAACTTTGTGTTTTCTCACTATATTTTTGTATATGGTCTCATTTTATATGCAGGTATGGGTAAACTGTAACACCCCGTACACTTTCGACCATAATTGATTATCTCAAAACATACAAAATTATTTAAACATGAGAAAGTTGGTGGATTATGTATTAATCTTATGGGGCTAAGCTATTGGGCCCCAAATGAGGCCCAAAAACAAAGTAAAAAACATGGTCCAAATGGGTCAAGTGACCCATTCTTGTGTTGACCAAGCCAACATGCATTTAATGCCAAGTATTAGGATAAGGATGACTTGAGGGACCATATAAGGCAAGGAAAATCAGATTTTTATGTAACAAAACACACATGCCATTTGCTAGAATATTCAAGACATTTTCCTTTGCTCACAAACCCTAGGGCATCACTTCTTTGGTAAAGATCATCACTTTGCAATCCTTGGTAAGTGTCTAATCTCATGGATTAATATATTAGATGCTTAATATGGTGTGTATATCATGTTGGTTATGTTGGCAATTTGTTAGACAGTTCACTATGTGTAAAACAGTGTGGTTTGGCTCAATCGGTGAAGGGTTTTGCCTTCTAAACTTGAAAGTGGGCTTTTGGTCTTGAAGGAAGTGAATTTGATGGATTAAATATCAACATGTATGATGTGGTTATGTTCTTAACTTGCTTTGTTTATGTGTACAACTTGTGGGATTGTTGTTACGAAATTGGTTTTAGGATTAGTGGCGTATTGAAAGGAAACTGTGGTTTTGGTGGTGTTCATGTGTGTTGTGAAACCATGATGGTTTTTTGGCATCCAAGTGACTTAAAATATGTAAATAAAAGCTTACTTATGGCCTTGGACCATTTATTACACAAAAGGACCCAAAAGAGACCCTTTTTGGCCGAAACGGGCATCTGCCCTCGCAGACGAAGGCACCTTCGGACGCAGGTGACTTCACAGGTGCCCCTGGAAACTTCCAAGAGGAACCTTCGGCCGCACCTCAACCACATGTGGGCGCAGGTGGCTTCGCATGTCACCTCAAAATGTCATTTTGCATGGTTTTGTCTCTCTTTGATCCCCGAAGGCCCCTATACCCTTTTTGGATGTAATTATCAACTTATGATACCTTTTGAATGACTTTAATGGGTCGTTTGAAGGCATGATGGATTATGGTTAATATGTTGTTATGAAAAGTATTAAGGTGACTTGATGGATTAATTGTGACGTAGTGTTAATGAGGAAGCGTAAAGGATAAACTTAGTGTGAAATGCTATTGGTTCATGATGTTTTGGTCAATGTGTGGAATGTTATGATGTTGTTGGTCTGATAATTCTGTGAATGGTATTGAAAAAGGGTGAAATGTCATTATAAGGCAATCATGTAACTCATTGTCGTCTCATGCCCTTGTAAGGTAGTTGATTGTTAAAAGTAAGCTCCGTTATGAACTTTTGATGTAGAGTAACACATAAGAAAGGAGTTGGATCATTGTGTT
This sequence comes from Capsicum rhomboideum, assembly GCA_031232105.1. NCBI lineage: Eukaryota > Viridiplantae > Streptophyta > Magnoliopsida > Solanales > Solanaceae > Capsicum > Capsicum rhomboideum. The sequence continues at coordinate 95,262,251 of CP124716.1, read as the reverse complement.
CGTATATAATACTGTGTATTCATATTGAGAACAAAAGGTATGTAAGTGTCACACCCCGAATTCCAACGAGACATATTGGCACCCGAAGCCGTTGAGGCCCGAGAGAACCAATTTTTGCTCATGAACTTCCATATGCATGTCTCTTTATGAATAGCATTCTATCTCGTGTAACTTATAAAATATAAACTACCAATGGCAGAAAACATGGGAACATATGCTATATATGAAACTTGGTCGTTGGGCCCATCAAGTCAAAATGAACATACATACATCTCTTGCGTTCATCTTCCCACATCTGTCTACAAAGCCTCTATAGATACATATACTTAACCACCCTACTGTCGGGACAAGTCCCCGCTTTATACAACTTATATACAATGCCAAAACCAAAACCAATATACACAAGTGACTTGGAAAGCCCCAAACCAACTGGAGCTCACCAATGATCCATAAATGAACTGCAAGCTACTGAGGAGGTCTACTAGCACCTGCGCCTGCAGCAAGTAAAGTAAGTCCCCCAAGAGGTTCAGTACAAAGAATGTACTGAGTATGTAAGGCCATAAGAAACTGCATGATATATATATAAGTACTTCAATGGAATCAAATATAAGAGAATAGTAAATATAGACAATGCACCATTCTGTATGTGTGGAACCATATATTTTGCATTCATTACATGTTTTACCTTTACATTCGTTCATCTACCCATGCTAGGCTTTTCCGCCCCTGGGATGAGATTTATCTACCCATGCTAGGCTTTTCTATCACCCCTGGGATGAGATTAACCCATGCTAGGTATTTTAACCCCTGGGATGTTTTATGATAACCCATGCTAGGCTTTCTGTAGCCCCTGGGATATATTATGATAACCCATGCTAGGCTTTCTGTAGCCCCTGGGATGTATTATGATAACCCATGCTAGGCTTTTATATCGCCCCTGGGATGTATCGGGATCGACCCATTCTAGGTGTTTCTTTCACCCCTGGGATACCACCCAAAATACTCGTCATCCATTGAACAATTATTCACATTACTTCATTCTTTAACTGTAAGAGATTGATACTTTTGCTTATGAGAGATTGATACTTTTGCTTTTGGGAGATTGATACCTTTGTAGTCATAACATTGTTGGAAGCTTTGGAACAATAACAAATGAGTAAAAGACATGTAAATAAACATTATTGGAACATTGGAACATCACATTATTGGAACTTTGGAACCACGTCCACAGTTATGTAACATATGAATAACAAATGATCAATGAATGGGGAACATGTGACTAACAATAGATGACAACCTGAGTTGCAATACCTTTGAGCATTTCGGAATAGGATAGGTACAATGTCAATGTGAGTAATATGTGATGCGGAAAGATACGAAAAGAGTAACCTTACATACCTTATCTTCCCAATATGAATACACAAGCCAATATACGAATACAACAATTCAGCTCCCTCTTTACGTTTCACTCTACAACACAAGTGTATAACGGAACCAACATTAACCACAAGTTACATTCCAAGTGTATAAGACGATCATGAGCTATATGATTGCCCTATAACATTATTTCACCCTTTACAATACCATTCATGGCATTATCATACCAACAATACCACAATATTCCATACATTGACCAATACATCATAAACCAATAGCTTTTCACACCAAGTTCCTCCTTTACATTTTCTCATCAACACCACATCACAATGAATCCATCAAGTCACCTCAATACACTTCATAACCACATATCGACAATAATCCCACAATTTACACTTATAGCAAAATAACAAGTTAAGGAACATAATCACACCATACATGTTGACATCTCATCCATACCATTCACTTTTAGTCAAACCTCAAGTCTCCTTTTAATTTTAAATCTCATAGATGACACATCTTTTAGCAAAAAGAAAAAGGGCACTATTCAACACCTTGTCAACACAACCATCATGATATACATACCATCTTAAGCATATAATAAATTAATCCATGAGAGTAGGCACTTAACAAGGCTTGCAAAGTGATGATCTTTACCAAAGAGAAAGGGTTGCCTTAGGGTTTGAGTTGAGAAAAATGGGTTTGGAAATATCTCAAAAGGCATGTGGGTTTTAATGAATAAAATCAGCCCTTTGTGTCTTTATATAGTTCTCATGGTCATCCTTAGCCACATTTAATCAATAGTTGAGGTGTTTTACTTGGTCAAATGGAAGAATGGGTTATTTGACCCATTGGGCCATGTATTTTGGCTTCATTTTGGGCTTTAAATTGAGCCCAATAACACATGTCATCTTAGCCCACCAAATTTAATGTTTAATCCATCATATATCTCATGTTTAAATAATTCCATAAATGTTGCGACAATATTCAACTCATGCGATTCATGCTCGTAGCTTCAATCTCAAAGATAGAAATTCTAGTCACTCATAGCTTAATTGAACATAATTTGGTAAAAATAATTACGACGACAATTTAACCCCAACTTAGATGCCAAACTTACTCAAGAGTATCCCTACTACGATGGAATAATGATACCATAACCCAAGAGTCCTATTTATAGACTATTGGTCGAAGAAAAATTTTGGCCAAAACCAGCCTGGCACCCCCCTTTGCTGCCTGGGCCAGAAAAATTCTGTCCAAAAGCGGCCTGGCACCCCCCTGGGCGCGCCCTACCCAAAAATTTTGGTCTTCAACTTTTCTTTGCGGATTTTGTTAGATACTTCAAGTTCTAATCTTTAGCTTGCCTCTTGTCTTTAAGAACCTTTATTTAGGAGTCATTCAAGCTTCGTTTTTCCACTCCAAAGGTCATAAACTTTTCCCACAAGGGTTTCATCAGACTTACTAGCACAATATCAAATGTTCCATCAATAACCATGCAAAAATACGCACTTATTGCCCTCGAAACCTAAGTAAGCATTGTTCAAAGTTGTCAAGTAGGATCGAAAGTGTACGGGGTGTTACAGTAAGGTTACTCTTACCGTATCCTTCTGCAGCACGTATTGTTCACATTTTCATCATACGTATTCCATTCCAAAATGTCTCAAAGTATCTTATGTCATACTATCATATGTTTCATAGTCATTGCCTTATGTTCCAAAGTTCCAATAATGTACAATCACCAATGTATCAATCTCACAAAAGTAAAAGAATAAAGTAATGCTAAGTGTTTACTATTTGAGCACAGGGGGCAATCCATAGGGGTGAAAGCCCTAGTCGGAACGAACCTTTTTTATTGGTATGGATCACAATCTAAGGGGCATGAACCTGGTTGGAACGATCCCAAAATTATGCTATGATAGATCTCAATCTAAGAGGCATAAGCCTGGCTGGAACGATCCCAATAGTATATTATTTCCCACTGATCAGTCGGGGCCCGAGTATGATATTAATCAAATGATGGTAAATGAATGTAAAAGCAAAGAACGAAATGAATGAAATATACATGGTTCCAAACAAATGAACATCAGTGGCTTATCTATATTGTCTTTCCAATTGTTATTTGACTCCAATGGAGTCCTTATGTATGATGCAGTTTCATATAGCCTTACATACTCAGTACATTCTTTGTACTGACGTCCCTTGGGGGACTTACCTTACTTGTTGCTGGCGCAGGTACTAGTAGACCTCCATAGTAGGTTGCGGGTCAGAGCATTGGTGAGCTCCAGTTGCTTCGGGGCTTCTTGAGTTGCATATGTACATTTGTTTTGGTGCTGTAGAGTGGGGTCTTATCCCGACTCTAAGTTGGTTTTGGCTATGCATCTGTAGAGGCTTTGTAGATGTTGTGGGACAAATGGAGGATATGTAAGGAACGTATGCTTTTATCTTGATGGCTCCAACGACTAAGTTTCATAGTTATTATGTGTTTCCCATGACTTTCGCTATAGGCATTTTATATCCATTTGTGTTGGTAATGTATATTGAGGGGCATGCGTATGAATGTACATGAGCAAGGATTGGTTCTCTCGAGCCTCAACAACTTCGGGTGCCAGTTCGCCCCGTTAGAATTTGGGGCGTGACAAAAATGGTATCAGAGCAGGTCGCCCTAAGGGTGTCTACAAAGCCGTGTCTAAGTAGAGTATTGCTTATGGATGTGTTGTGCACCAAATTTATAAGTAGGAGGCTACGTGACATTTAGGAGTTGTTTCTTTTCTTCATTCCTAGATCGTGCAATAGAGCTAAATGTTGTAGGTGGCATTATAGTGCAATAGAGCTAAATGTTGTAGGTGGAATTATATCTGACAAGTGTGATTGATTTTCTTTAATATAGTAAAAATGCCGATGACAAGAAGAGGTAGAGGCAAAGGTAAGCAGATAGATATACTTGCCGGTGAAGGCACGAGTAGATCACCACCTAACCAAGCTAGTCAAGGTGGGGCTAACACTGTAAATGCATCACGGTCTTCTTCTACTTTTCGAGCTCCTGAAGTGCCAAGAGATAGAGAAGTACCCGCAGAACCGCCTATGAATGCCACTGACCAGGACTTAAGAAATGCGGTGCATATGTTGACACAGCTAGTTGCTACACAAACTCAGGGACGAGCTAGTCCAACGATAAGTCATGATGGTGCAGCTAGGGCAGCTAGTCACAGAACACAGGATTTTATGAAACTAGACCCTCCCACATTCCTTGGGTCGGACCTTAAAGAGGATCCTCAAGATTTTATTGATCAAATCCAAAGGTCCTTAGAGGTTATGCATATATCTGGTGTGGAAACGATTGAGCTTGCAGCCTATAGATTGAAAGGGGAAGCTATATTGTGGTATGAAGATTGGAAAAGATCGAGTGGTGTTGGTGCAGATCCAGTTAATTGGGATGAATCTAAAACAGCGTTCCTTGATCACTATCTTTCGTATGAGGTCCGAGAGGCTCGTGCAGACCAATTTTTAAATCTACGACAAGGGACTATGAGTGTGAGAGAATACAGTCTCCAGTTTAATTCTTTGGCTTGATATACTCCGAATATAGTGGCCACAATGACAGACAGAGTCCATCGATACGTGGACAGATTGGAGCCATATTTTGTATGGGACTGCACCATTGCTGCATTGAACCAAGATATGGACATAGCCAGAATTCAGGCTTTCGCACAGATGATGGAAGATCAGAGGCAGAGAAGAAGGGTACATGAGTTTGATAGAGGGCCTTCAAAGAGGGCTAGAACTATGGGACAGTCTATGGTGTAAAAGTAGATTCTAGGCCTCCGATGTATCCTAGACCACCTAGACCCTCATTCTCTTATTCCACAGCGGGCACTCAACCCCAATTTCGAGGGTTTGGGGGCAGTCACAGTTGACAGAGTAGTGGTATGCAAGGATCACAGACAGCGGGATCTTCTCGCCAGCCATGTCAGCATTGTGGGAAGTATCATTTAGGAACATGCCGTATTGGGATAAATATTTGCTTCTGGTGTGGTTTATCAGGGCATATAGTGAGAGACTGCCCACAAAGGGGCACAGGTGGTGTAGCACGACCTACGGGATCAGCTGTTGCATCATCATCATCAGTCCCCTCTCTAGGCAGGGGTGTACAGCCTGCTGGTCGTGGTATAGGTGCTAGAGGAGCATCTAGTTCCAGTGGAGCCCAGAATCGTACTTATGCTCTAGTGGACCAGCAGAATTTGGAGGCTTCTCCTGACGTAGTCACAAGTACATTATCCATATTTTTGCACAGTGTATATGCATTGATTAATTCGGGTTCTGCATTATCATATGTTACTCCATTGATTGCCGCAAAATTTAAAAGAACGCCGAAATTATTAATTAAGTCATTTGAAGTGTCCACACCAGTCAGTGAGTCCATTGTTGCAAAAAGAGTATATCGTGATTGTGTGGTAACTATGTGTGGTCATGATACACTGGCTGATCTTATTGAATTAGACATGATGGATTTTGATGTTATAATGGGAATGGATTGGTTGGCCTCTTGTTAAGACATGGTGGATTGCCGGGCCAAAAAGGTACATTTTCATTTTCCACAAGAAAATGTTCTTGAATGGCAGGGTAATGTGGGGGCACTAAGAGAAAAATTTATTTCCTATCTTAAAGCAAAGAAGATGATAGCCAAGGGGTATATTTGTCATTTGGTCTGAGTGCAGGATATTGATGTGAAACCACCAAATCTTCAAATGGTTTCAGTGGTTAATGAATTCCTCGATATATTTCCTGATGAGCTTCTAGGTTTACCCCCAGAAGGGGAAGTGGAGTTTGGAATTGATGTGGTGCCAGGCACGCAACCTATCTCTATTCCTCCATATAGAATGGCTCCAGCAGAATTGCATGAATTGATGGAGCAGTTGAAAGATTTGCTGGACAAGGGCTTCATCAGGCCTAGTATGTCCCAATGAGGTGCACCGATATTATTTGTACGAAAGAAAGATGGCACATTGAGAATGTGCATTGATTATCGGTAATTGAATAAGGTAACGATCAAGAACAAATATCCCCTCCCCAGGATTGACGATTTGTTTGATAAATTACAGGGTGCTACATGTTTTTCGAAGATTGACTTGAGGTCGGGCTACAATCAAGTCAGAGTTAGAGAAAAAGATGTGCCCAAGACAGCCTTCCGCACACGGTATGGCCATTATAAATTTTTAGTTATGTCATTTGGACTAACAAATGCACCAGCTGTGTTCATGGATTTGATGAATAAGGTGTTTAAGCTATTTCTAGACGTGTTCGTGATGGTGTTTAAAGATGACATATTGGTTTATTCAAGATCACCAGAGGACCATGCTAGTCTCTTACGACAGGTGTTACAGATTCTTCGTGATCGTAAGTTGTATGCAAAATTCTCTAAGTGTGAATTTTGGTTAAAATCCATAGCATTCTTGGGTCACATTGTGTCAGATGAAGGAATTCGGGTTGATTCTCAAAAGATTAAAGTGGTGAAAAATTGGCCAAGACCTGCGACGCCGATAGAGATTCTTAGTTTTCTTGGATTGGCAGGTTATTATAGATGATTTGTTGAAGGGTTTTCCTCTATTGATGCACTATTAATGAAGCTAACGCATAAAGCAATCAAGTTTCAATGGACAATGCATGTGAGAAAAGTTTCCAACCAATTTTAGTACTTTCCGAAGGCACAAAAGGTTATGCAGTGTATTGTGATGCTTTTGGGGTTGGCCTCATGTGTGTTGATGCAACATGGTAAGGTGATAGTGTATGCCTCACGACAGTTGCGGCCACATGAGAGAAACTATCCCACACATGACCTTGAGCTAGCAGCTGTGGTATTTGCTTTAAAGATATGGCGTCATTATTTGTATGGGGTTCATGTTGATATCTATACTGATCACAAAAGTTTGAAATATATCTTTAGAAAAAGGAACTCAATTTGAGGCAATGAAGGTGGCTAGAGCTCTTAAAAGACTATGATATCGACATTTTATACCATCCAGGGAAGGCAAATGTGGTAGCTGATGCACTAAGTCGCAAAGAAATAAAAAGCACCAATGATCAGTTGAGGGAAAGGAAAGATATAGTCAGGTATCTACATCAACTAGCCAGCTTGGGGGTTCGTCTTCTTCAATCTCCAGATGAAGGAGTTATTGTGCAACATGCAGCTGAATCTTCCTTAATAGCTGAGGTAAAGGAGAAACAGTATGCAGATCCTATTCTATTGCAGTTGAAATAAAATGTGCAGCAAGAGTTGACCAAGGCATTTGAGCTTACACAAGAAGGAGTACTTCAATGCCAAGGGAGATTATGTGTACCAGAGGTAGATGAGTTGAGGAAACGGATTATGATAGAGGCACACCATTCACGGTATTCTATTCATCTGGGATCCACCAAGATGTATCATGATTTGAAGGAGATATATTGGTGGGGAAATATGAAGAAAAGCATTGCAGAATTTGTGGCTCAATGCCCAAATTATCGACAAGTCAAAGTAGAGCATCAGAAACTGGGAGGTTATATGCAATGTATCAATCTTCCAGTTTGAAAATGGGACATGATCAATATGGATTTCATCACAGGTTTGCCTCGTACACTGTGGAAATTTGATTCTATATTGGTGATAGTTGACAGGCTTACCAAGTCAGCGTATTTCCTACCAGTCAGGACCACTTATACAGCTGAAGATTATGCAAGGTTGTATGTGAAAGAGATAGTGCGATTACATGGGATTCCAATCTCCATTATATCAGACGGGGGGCTCAATTTACCGCATATTTCTGGCAATCTTTTCAGAGGAGCTTGGGTACACAGGTGAATTTGAGTATAGCTTTCCATCCTCAGATAGATGGACAGGCAGAGCGGACTATCCAAACACTCGAAGATATGTTACAAGCATGCACATTGGACTTTAAAGGTATTTGGGATGACCACCTACCTCTTATTGAATTTTCTTACAATAATAGCTATCATTCGAGTATCAAAATGGCACCATATGAAGCTTTATAAGTGTAGATCACCAATTGGATGGTTTGAAGCGGGTGAACCTGCTTTAGTTGGGCCAGATCTTGTTCACCAAGCCATGGAGAAAGTTAAAGTGATCCAACAACGACTACAAATGACCCAAATTCGACACAAGTTATATGTTGATGTTAGAAGAAGAGGGCTCGAATTCGCCATAGGTGATTGGGTATTTTTGAAGGTGTCACCGATGAAAGGGGTAATGTGATTCGGAAAGAAAGGAAAATTGAGTCCACGTTATATAGGCCCATATGAAATTATTAGAAGATTTGGGCAAGTTGCGTATGAGTTGGCACTACCCCAAGAACTCACCACAGTTTATCCAGTATTTCATGTTTCAATGCTTTGAAAGTGTATAGGGGATCCATCTCGTTTTACTCCTATTGAAGATGTGCAAGTTACGGAGGATATTACCTATGAGTAGATACCTATTTGCTATTTTAGATCGACAGGTAAAGAGGTTGAGGAATAAAGACATTGCTTCCGTAAAGGTACTTTGGAGAAATCAACAAGTAGAGGAGATCACATGGGAAGCTGAAGAAATGATGAAGTCCAAGTACCCTCATCTATTTCAAATGGAATAAAAAGTTCAAAGTGCGGAGGTGAAGCAATAACAAGTAAGTATTTATGAGTATTAAGTGTATATATATGTATATGCTAATATAGAGATGCATTTGTTGTACATGAGACTAAGTCACTAACATTCGAGGACGAATGTTTCTACGGGGGGAAAAATGTAACACCTCGTACATTTCCGACCTTACTTGATTGTCTCAACACTTATGAAATTATTTAAACATGAGAAATTTGGTGTATTATGTATTAATCTTATGGGGCTAAGCTATTGGGCCCCAAATGAGGCTCAAAAACAAAGTAAAAGACATGGTCCAAATGGGTCAAGTGATCCATTCTTGTGTTGACCAAGCCAAAATGAATTTAATGCCAAGGATTAGGATAAGGATGACTTGAGGGACCATATAAGGCAAGTAAAAATAGATTTTTATGTAACAAAACACACATGCCATTTGCTAGAATATTCAAGACATTTTCCTTTGCTCACAAACCCTAGGGAATCACTTCTTTGGTAAAGATCATCACTTTGCAAGCCTTGGTAAGTGTATAATCTCATGGATTAATATATTATATTCTTAATATGGTGTGTATATCATGTTGGTTATGTTGGTAAATTGTTAGACAGTTCACTATGTGTAAAACAGTGTGCTTTTGATCAATTGGTGAAGGGTTTTGCCTTCTAAACTTGACAGTGGGCTTGTGGTCTTGAAGGAAGTGAATTTTATGGATTAAATATCAACATGTATGATGTGGTTATGTTCTTAACTTGCTTTGTTTATGTGTATAACTTGTGGGATTGTTGTTACGAAATTGGTTATGGGATTAGTAGCGTATTGAAAGGAAACTGTGGTTTTGGTGGTGTTCATGTGTGTTGTAAAACCTTGACTGTTTTTTGGCATCCAAGCGACTTAAAATATGTAAATAAAAGCTTACTTATGGCCTTGGACCATTTATTACACAAAAGGACCCAAAAGAGACCCTTTTTGGCCAAAACGGGCATCCGCCCTCGCAGACGAAGGCACCTGCGGACCCAGGTGACTTCGCAGGTGCCCCTGGAAACTGCCAAGAGGAACTTGCGGCCGCACCTCAACCACATGTGGGCGCAGGTGGCTTTGCAGGTCACCTCAGAATGTCATTTTTCATGGTTTTGTCTCTCTTTGATCCCCGAAGGCCCCTATACCCTTTTTAGATGTAATTATCAACTTATGATACCTTTTGAATGACTTTAAGGGGTCATGTAAAGGAATGATGGATTATATCAATGATGGATTATGGTTAATATGTTGTTATGAAAGGTATTAAGGTAACTTGATGGATTAAATGTGACGTAGTGTTAATGAGGAAGCGTAAATGATAAACTTGGTGTGAAATGCTATTGGTTCATAATGTTTTGGTCAATGTGTGGAATGTTATGATAATTTTGGTCTGATAATGCCATGAATGGTATTGAAAAAAGGTGAAATTCTGTTATAAGGCAATCATGTAACTCATTGTCGTCTCGTGCCCTTGTAAGGTAGTTGATTGTTAACGTAGGCACCGTTATGAACTTGTGATGTAGAGTAACACATAAGGAAGGAGATGGATCATTGTGTTCTTATATAATACTATGTATTCACAGTGAGATCATAAGGTATGTAAGGTTACTCTTACCGTATCCTTCTGCAGCATGTATTGTTCACATTGTCATCATACGTATTCCATTCCAAAATGTCTCAAAATATCTTATGTCAGATTATCATATGTTTCATAGTCATTGCCTAATGTTCCAAAGTTCCAATAATGTACAATCACCAATGTATCAATCTCACAAAAGTAAAAGAATAAAGTAATGCTAATTGTTTACTATTTGAGCACGGGGGGCAATCCAGAGGGGTGAAAGCCCTAGTCGGAATAAACCTGTTTTATTGGTATGGATGGTAATCTAAGGGGCATGAGCCTGGCTGGAACGATCCCAAAATTATGCTATGATGGATCGCAATCTAAGGGGCATAAGCCTGGCTGGAACGATCCCAATAGTATATTATTTCCCACTGATCAGTCTGGGCCCGGGTATGATATGAATCAAATGATGGTAAATGAATGTAAAAGCAAAGAACAAAATGAATGAAATGTACATGGTTCCAAACAAATGCACAACAGTGGCTTATCTATATTGTTTTTCCAATTGTTATTTGACTCCAATGGAGTCCTTATGTATGATGCAGTTTCATATAGCCTTACATACTCAGTACATTCTTTGTACTGACGTCCCTTGGGGGACTTACCTTACTTGTTGCGGGCGCAGGTACTAGTAGACCTCCATAGTAGGTTGCGGGTCAGAGCATTGGTGAGCTCCAGTTGCTTTAGTGCTTCCTGAGTTGCATATGTACATTTGTTTTGGTGTTGTGTTGGCATTGTATATATGTATAGAGTGGGGTCTTGTCCTGACTCTAAGTTGTTTTTGGCTATGCATCTGTAGAGGCTTTGTAGATGTTGTGGGAAAAATGGAGGATATGTAAGGAATGTATGCTTTTATCTTGATGGCTCCAATGGCCAAGTTTCATAGTTATTATGTGTTTCCCATGACTTCCGTTGTAGGCATTTTATATCCATTTGTGTTGGTAATGTATATTGAGTGGCATGCGTATGAATTTACATGAGCAAGGATTGGTTATCTCGGGCCTCAACGGCTTCGGGTGCCAGTCCGCCCTGTTGGAATCTAGGGCGTGACATAAACAAAAGCACATTCTAAAGAAAAAGAAAACTCCTTCTTAGTCAAATGGAAATAAAGAAAAGGGGGTAAAAATTCTCGGCTGCTCTAACCCCGAGTATAATATTCAAAAGAAAGCCAAATTGGTTGCTGACTAGTCCAAACAAAAGGCCCCAGTGCAAGCTAATGAGTGTCGGGTTCTAAGTACAGCTCTTTAGATTCTAGGTACCAGTTGGCCACATCGAAGTATGATAGAGGTAATAAATAAGGGGTACTCATATTCACTCTCTAATACCTACTCTTATAGTTATACCTTCAAAAATAAAGAGGGATGAACAATGCTTCAAATCTGCCTTAGACCCTCACCCCATAGTGGTTCCATGGCTAATAAACAAGCTCAAGCTTCCAGGAAAGGGTATGATTATCGAGGAGCAGAGATTATGCACAGATAGGCTGATTAATAAATATCCCAAAATTTTGGATACTATCAGGTATCACAATTTTGAACTCTTTACACAGCCTCAGCATCCATATGTGTAAAATTGGGTACATGAGTTCTATGAATCTTATGGTCTATTGCTTACCCCAAAAACAAAGAAAATCAATCCTCAAGAAACAAGGGATAATGTTGTAGTTAGAAGGGTCAAGGTTAAATGTGATGAGACTCTGATCAATTTTATTTATGGTTGCACCTATAATTTATCTCACTACCTTGATAAAAGATCAAAGAAATATCTTGATGATCTTTGGGGTTGTTTATCCCCTTTACTTAGTGATAGTACAACCCTGTGGATTACACTAGGGGGTTCCAATTGAAAAGAGAGACATTAGCTTGGAGGCTCAATATTAGTTGAATTTCATATCCAGCAATCTCATTCCATCATAAAATGAGTCGGTTTTCTGGCACCCAAAGGAGGTATTGTTGGGAAATATCATTCTAAAGGAAAGGTTAAATCTTATCCAAATTATTGCTCCACAGATTTTCATGCGAGCTCAGCAAAAGCAAATTTCCATATCATTCTCGTGTCTCATTATGGAGTAATGCCAGAGGATAAAGGTTCCCTTCAATCCTAAGAGAGATGTTGAGTATACTTCAATATCCACTATTAATATCACTAGGATAGAGGCAATCCATCTCTGGGAATAAGAGGAGAGGAAGAAATCTTGGGTTGATACATCCTTGGTGATTACTAATAAGGCCCTAGAGGGTGAAACCACACTACCCACTCCCATTACTGCTGCTCCATCTCCCACCACCCCTTCTTCTGAGCCACCATAGCCAACACAGCCTAGTGCTCCTGCTTCGCGACTTTCAGCGGCTACAACTCTTTCTAGACCTTCATTAACTCAGGCTGCTATTCTCAAGATGGGTAACAGGAAACTATATCGACCATTATTCAGACAACCATCAAGTCTACTTTGGCATATCTACATGATGAGATAAGTGTCTATATAGAGAGTATATGAATCTATGGTGAGAGACTGAACAACTTGAGCATAGTAGTTAGAGAGGTTCGGTAGTAGCAGTGTGAGGGTAACAAGAGTGTAGATTAGTAAACCATGTTGACTGCCATTGCTTCAATAAGGATAAAGTTGGATCAGTTGAGATACACAGATCTCTGACCTTTATGGGTTGACCCTCCACAGAATGTTACAACTACTATTAAGACTGAGGCTACATAGGTTCCCCCACAGGCTATAGAGCATGTTCCAGAGACTACACCAGAGGTCGATAATGATGAGGATGCCTTTGAGACTGAGTTTGAAGATGGGTATAAGATTGATACTTAGAGTGCAGGTGTTGATGTTAATCCTGCTTTTATGATTCATGATGATATATAGGCTACCGAAGTGGTAATTTTGGTTGATACTTTAGTGAGGTCGACTCAGGAGACTTCACAAATTAGTAATAGCGGGTCTAAACCTGCTGAGGAGACATTTGAACCTGCGACTAACCCAGAGGCTACATTAGAGGTACCTACTGTTATTTTAGATTTGGGCCCATAAACTATATCCAAAGCTGAGCCGAACACTTATGCCTAGATTGAGGCTACTTCTATGAGCGACTCATCACCTTAGGCTTAACACCTTTTAGGGGGACACATCCACTCATTCTTCTCTTATATGATAGTCTTATTATATTGAGGACACTGTTTTGTTCTGTGTTGGATGTTATATTTGGTTCTGTGATAGTCTAATTGAGCTCTAATTCTGATACATTTATTTTGATACTATTTTGATTTGGGTTATAATATTTTGTATGATTTTCATTTTTATGGGTGCATGCTTTTTGGGATTTTATTTGAGTGTGTGTTGTGATTCCTATTTTATTTTTGTTTCTTATTTCTAAGTGTTAGTAGATAATTATGTGTTTGCTATCAATAAAGCTCTTTTTGGCTTGGTGCTCAAGTAAAAGTGTGTTAGCAATATAACACTTTGAGATTTTCACATGCATGAAACTTGTAAATAAGAAATCAATTTGTGAATTGAGCCACCTTTAAAATGCGGGTATCTTTTGAATTTTGGTTGGTTGAGTTTAAGTTGTTAGGCACTCATTTTAATGAAAATTCGAGTCTTGTTTTGGCTACTTGAATGCCTTCCTCGATATGTGAAATAAATGTGGTATGTCAATTGAGAAATTAAAAGTGTTGCTTTGAATATGTAGTTGAGTGTCGTGAGTGGTGAGGCTTCGATTTGTCTTGTGTCATGAGTCCATATAGAACTTTCCTTGCTGATCTATATCTAAGCATAGAGGGTTGTGAGGTTGGAGAAATGACCTTAAGCTATCAATCGAGGGTGAAACTTTGAAATTGACCATATAGCCTTCTCCATTGTTAGTTGGGTGACCAAGCTTTACCCAAATCTATGCCTTCTAGCCTCTTTCTTGGACAACCTTGTTACAAGCCATAACCCATTCTCCTACGATACCCTATTTTGAACCAAAAACACCTCAAAACATGTAGGTAAGGCCTTAAACTAACTTTGGCCAAAAGCCTAAGTTGGGGGTGGAGGAATTGTCGGGTAGGATTTATGATTGGAAGTTTATAAAACGGGTGACCATTTACTTCCTTCTCTTGTTCGTCCTAAAATCCCTTGTGTATATAAAAAAAAAAGAGGAAGAAAATGAAAATGAATAAAAAAAAGTTGAAATTGTAGATTTAGAATATAAATATTTGAGTTGTTTTGCTTTGAAAAGGATGAGAGAAGGAAGTTGGCAAGTGCACCAATAGAAATGGTCCATATCATGTCAAATGAAGTGAGTTTTGGGGAAGAATAAAGTTGAGGTCTCTTGTAGTGCTTCAAGGAGGTAGAGTCACTTTAACCTTATGCTATCCTACCTTACCCGTTGCCTACGTTACAAGCCATCATAAAACCTTCGCGATCTCCAACTTAGCACCTTTGATTATGGTGAGATGGAAAATATGGGCAAGCCTATTATATGGTACTCATGTGCATGATTTTCTTTGGGAACATGAGTGATTTGTGTTTATCCATTGATTGTAAATTTGATTGCAAAGTGAAAAAAGGGATATTCTTATTGTGAGGGAACTAAATTGAATTCATCAAGCACATTGATTGACATTGGTTGATATCCATAAGCATGTGCTTGGTTTGGTAGCGGCTAGTCAATACTTGTGACTTATAGATCATGAATTGTATGTTTGATTGTGGATACTAGTGTCAGTGGTTTTCAAAGTCATGATGGCAAGATAATTTTCACAAAGATGCATGTTTTGAACTACCAAGTAGTACCATTTGTAGACATTGTTGTGTTGTTGTGTGTGCATTGATTTGCTCGAGGACAACCAAAGGATTAAGTTGGGGGTGTTGATCAGTCGGTAATTTGCAACTTATTTAGTCTAAAACTTGTAAGAAATCAAGTCCTCAATGCCATTTTGAGCTAGTTTTAATGTTAGTTTATTTTTTTTCAGGGTTGAAGCCAAAAGATGACCAATAAAGCCTAAGGAACCAAAAAGATCAAGAAAAGGAGCTAAAAATAGAAGTAGCATCACCCAAGTAGTTAAGCGCATCACCAAACTACTTGGTGCATTGCCAAAGTAAGGGATCTGTCCCAAAAGGAAGCATTTCATTAAAGTTTTGAATAAAGCAGTTTGGCATATCGCTGACGAGTTCAGCGATGATAAGTTTCCATCGCTAAACTCAGCAGAATCAAGTAACTAAAGCTCAAAGCTCTAAGTCATTTCGGCGACACTAGGCATGTTTGGCGCATTGCCGATGAGTTCGGCGACTCCATCTCTTTCACCAAAGTATTGCGATGGCAATTTTATAAATATGTTGTCCTCAATTTGCTTCAGCTATAAATAGATTTTTGTGACTTCAAACCATATCTTCTATATAACTTTGAGATTTGAAAAGTTGTAATTAAATGCAAAATTTGGGGATTAGTTTTTATATTGATTTTCTATATTGGAATTGAAGAATTACTTGTGAATAATTCAATCTAATGGCAGATTTCAGTAAGCATAATGGTATAATTTCTTTATCTTCTATTAATGCTTGGCTAAATTACCCAACTTGGGTGTGTGTGATGATTGTGTAGTTATAAATTCATGGATTGTAATTATTTGTCTTCCTAATTGATTATTTGTTATGGGTTTAACAATTATTCCATGTTTTAACTCACAATTGGAGGTTGGAAACTCTAGTTGAGCTTAGACCCTTTATTTTTCTTGAGAAAGGAGATAAGTGTCAGAGATAATGGTTAACAATGACTTGATCTATATCATTTAATGGTAGATCTTAGAAATAATGCTATGAAATTGAGGTTTTAGGTTGGTCATAATTGTCCACATGGGGTTTGAGAAAACCCACTTGTGATATTTAGTGCTTAATTGAGAAATTAGCATTAATACCTAAAATCTAGCATACCTATAGCTCTATTAAATTAAGGTAAATTGCTATTTACCCATGTATGACTCTACACTCATGATAACACACCCATAAGTTACTTTTATCATTGGATACTACTTTCAAGTTTTATTTATTGCAACACAACTCTCTTGATAACTACATTCAAAAGTGTTTTCAAATCCCCCCATTTACTTTTGTTGTTTTAAATTAATACGTGCAAGCATTAAGTGAGCTACTTACAATCTAAAGAGAACTTTGCAAATTCATTCCTTGTGGTTTGACCCTAACCTCAAAGTTGGGTTAAGAATATTGATAACAATCATGTGCACTTTTTAAGGGTGTAATAGAGTGTTATCAGATGCCGAACAGTAGCCTCGGACCGACCACGAGCATCTCATCCCCTCTGCATGACCCAAAAATTTGCAATGCTATAACAAACATAATCTACACATCAGTACAAGTAAAATGAGACCCATATTGTAACTTTGTACTCTCGGACAAAAGTTGATTTAAAAATTGTCCTGTGAGACCTGCTAATGGAATTCAAAAATTGAATCCGCTAATTAATCTCTCCAAGGATGAGGAACACATGCTCCAAAATTTGGGCATGATTAGAGCTTAAATCGGAGCTCAAATTTACTTACAAAATCCAAGGAATCAAAAACCCAAACTCAATAATTAGATAGGATTGAAGCGAAATTCAATGAGAAAATTAAGAGGAAAAGTTCATGAAAGGTGTAATAATTATACCTGAGTTCAATGCAATAATTTCCCAAGTTTTCCAAGCTAAAAGGGCCAACAATGGAGGTTAATTTGAGAAAAATGGAGGTGAAGCCAAGGTGGAGATATATGTACCAGTACCTCTACTTAAGTGGTGGTTTGGCAGCAAAAATAGCATCACATAAGCATTTGACCCATCGCTTATGGAGGGGTCACTATTCTCCTGCACCTATGCATAAGCGACTCCCTAGCCGCTTAAGTATCTCCACTAAATAGGAGGGGAGTCCACTTAAGTGTTGGAGGCTAACATCAGCTACGAATGCATATGCGGCTCCCCAGTCACTTAATGAACTCCACATAAGCTACCCTAGGGCCGCAAATGCGGCTGCACCAACAATTTGCACCAAAAAATTTTAGTCAAGTCTAAAAGACTCCAACTAGGTACTCGGGATTCATTCAGAACCCTATGCACCCAAATGAAGTATGCTACCATACTAGAAACAACATTCCAAACTCAAGAAAAGTGACAAAATTCTCAACCGAGGTCATTTTGATGAAAAGTAGGTCCCACACCCAATCTTCCATTTTTAACTAAAACCAACCAATAGCTCAAAATGTGATCTAAAGCCTTGAGACTCGAACCAAAGGTCCCACTAGCCTAAACTCCACGTTATGGAGCTAATGGAACTGTCAAATTTTTTATCTAAGGTCATTTACTAGAGTTTTTGGCGAAGACCAATCTCTCAACTTCAAAAGCTCCAAAAAAGGAAAATTGGCTTAAAACCTAAACGAGTTGGTCAAGAATCAAACCACCAGTTCCAGCAAATTATAAATGACTTGGGGCAGCTATAGAAAAGCTCAAAATATGAAAAATGTATGAAAATGAAGAAAATGACCTGGACAGTAATAACAAGGGTTATGAGAATAAAGAGAAAAAAGTAATGGATGATGAAGTCTAAAAAGTGCAAAGTGTTTAGAGAAGTGTAAGTCACTATTATATAGTTTTCAAACTCGTATCCTAGCTAGTATTACAACCCATTAAAGTTCTATTTAATTTTATTCTATCATGCATAATTAGTAGAGATGTTCATAATGAGAACGCTTGTGGTTCTTTGTGCATACATGTGAATTCATTTGTGAGTGCGCGAATTGTTCTTTAATGCTAAGTCCTTAATTTATATTATATTCTTTAAATGGAGTGTGATGAATATTTTTTCTTATAAGGAAGCTTGTTTCATGATTGATAGATTATGTTATCAGCTTACTTTGACAAGTAGGTGAGCGTGATTAAATTTCATAAGTAAGAGTCGATTTTGAGGTTAGGAAGTTAGACACTTAGTTTATTGAGATGAGATTTAATGCTTGTCGAGGAGGAGTAAGAGTCTAAATATGGAGTGATGTGAGGACAAAAGTACATATATTTAGCCATTATCTATCTAAATTTAGTACTTTTAATTTTCTTTTGAGTATTGATTATATTATTTTATGCTTAATATTATAGTTTACTATTTATAAATTAAATGACGTAAAGATGAAGAGATTTGATACAAAATTGAATAAGAACCAAAAATTGAGAAAACAAAGAAAGACACGAGGAAGACAACAATTAGTGCCTAATTATTTGCTTCTTATTTGTAATGATTGAATAATTATGCAATGATTGTGTCAATGGTAAATTACAATTGAAAACAATATCACAATGGAAAGTACAAAAAATTGTACTTAGTAGTTGAAAGCAACACAACAAAAAGCAAAGTGCATTGACACATTCCCTTGTTGGGGTGAGCATAGTGATGCAGGCCGCGACATGGAAAGTTAATTTGAATATGGATTTTCTTACATTATTTTGGACTTGGTTATTTTGTTTACAAATTTTTGGTACACCTATAAATAATCCATTACCATAATTTTAACACAACTTTTGATCTAAGAAGAGCTAGGAGCTGCCATGAAGATCGAAAGAATTTTGGTTTTATCTTTTTCTCTCCATATTTATTTATGTTTATGCTTTTTTTGGATGATTTTTTTGTAATTTCACTATATCTATGTGGAGTTAAACTTCTCTATCTAGGGTTGGTAGCTACATGATTGTTAGTCATATAAACGATAATTGCCTTGCTAAGATATTTATTGTCGTGCTATGGCTCATGTGGTTATTTACTTATTTTTTATCTTAATTATTTATTTGCTTGATCACCATTCAAATAGTATCTGTGGCTAGACTTGAAAAAAGAATTACGAGCATAAGAAGAAGAAGTAGGGCTTGTTTGTGAACGTCCTTATAGAGAAATAAGAATGATTCACAACTGTGATAGCAATATACCCTTTAGCCTTGCTTAATTGATACTGACAAAATCTTAAATTCACTTCATTATTTATCAATCACCATAAAAATATAGGTGTTAGTATTAGTCGAATAGTCTTAGAGTTGTTGGGAAAATGCTCAATGACTGATATCAACCCACTACTAGTAATCTGATAGAAAATTAGAGCCAGTTCAAGTGATTACTCAACATGATTACTAGTGAATTCATAGACCTAGATCAGTTCCATTCATTGATTACATAAAAATCTGCTCTTCATTTGGTTAATTATTCATTAGTTGTTTTATTTTTATTTAGATTGATTAGTTCAAAAATAACAACTAGAATTTTAACGCTTGAATAAATAATTAGCATTAGTTTAATTTAGTAAATAGTTCACTCATAAGTTCCTGTGGATACAATAGCTGGACTCATATATTACTTCACTTGCTTATATGATAGGATGGAAAATAAGTCATCATAGAATTATGTACTTGCATATAATCATATGTTGGAATTTTTAAAAGATTTTGATACCAACAAGTTCAGATGTAGATTGAAATAAATTTTCTAATAAAAAAAGATTAAAAAAATGAAGGGCTAGCTTGCCCCAGCCCGCGACCCTTTTAGGGATGGGTTGGGTGGGACATTATAAGGCCCTTTAAAATTAAGGGCCAGCCTATCCTAGCCCATCAAATTGTTTGGCCTGTGAGGCTTAGGCCAGACCATTCCCTAATGATAGCTCTACTTTAAACTTAAGGTCAAGAAGATGATTATAATTTAGGAAATTAGCAAAGAAATAAGATCAAAGTCCTAGGTTAAGGAGAATATATGCTTTTCCAATTTGCATTATCCTTTCCTTTTATGGATAACTCATTCTTTAATATGTGTGTTTACATGATTATATTTCTAACTACTTTTTCTTACCTTCGTTGATTAATGACCCTCCTGATCATTTTCATACTTTTCACATGTTTTTCCTATTTTTAGCTTTCCTGTAGTTGATACAGGGTATTTATAACTTCATAGAAACATGTGGTTCGGTTCTCGGGGAGTTCGGTTGGGTTTTAAACTAACTTTCCAATTTTGGAGCTTTTAAAGTTAATAAGTTTGATTTTTGTTAATATTATTAGTAAACTGCCTCAGATGGAAATTCTTACAGTCCCATTAACTCTGAAAATTTGATTTTGGGTTAGGAGGACCTTTGATTTGTGTCACGACCCAAAATCACATGTCATGATGGCACCTACTATAACCCACCAGTAGGTAAGCCAACCTATAGCCTGGAACAATGAGTATGGGCTAACAAGAGGAAAAGATACCCAAACTAAAAAAAAGACTGAATAAAGAGACTAATATAGAAAATAACACAAAACATACATGAATAAACAGAGAGAAAGAATAAGAAGAATACAAATACACCCCTAAAATTGGATATCAGTCGGTGCAAGAGCCACTAAATATAACATGAGTACTTGGTAAATACAATAGATATAGAATCTCTCCAATATACCAAGTAAATACAAGTCTAGCAAAATAGAGGGAGAAGGAACAACTCTGAACCCTAGGAACTCATTTTCAAGTCTCAGATCCAAGGCAGCTCCGCATGAGGCATACGGCAGTGGTGAGAACTCATACTAGGATTTGCAAGGTTCAAAAGTGTAGTATGAGTACCAAACATGCAGTACTCAATTGGCGTAGGACCACTGAGCTCTAAACATAAATGTAAGTATAAACAACACATAAGTAAAGGATATACATTACAAGAAACTAGAGAAGAAAGGAAATACAACATGAGTAACTAGAGAAGAAAATACAGACCTGAGGGGGGCTAGCCTAAGAGTTTAACACTGTGAGAAGCGCACTAAAGAAGAATGTTGATAGCAATAGCCACAGGCTGTCTACCTAAAATAATAAAAATAACAAGATAGTCTAACACTAGAACTGGAAATACAAAAGATGAAAGGTCCAGAAGATGACCCTAAACCATGAGTACATGCCAATAACCAACCTGTCATAAGCTTTACAGTAATAATCAAACAATAACCTAATAGAACCCCCATAAGCCCAGAAGGTACACAGTAGCAAACATAACCTAACCTCCCCCCATAAGACTAGTATGTACAAATAGTAGACAGATATACTGGTGACAGGTAATGTATAAGAATGAATGAGTTCAATGAAAGTAAAGTGATGCAATAAGACCAGAATGCCACTTCTAACCAAAGTATAAACACCTTCTTCAGCCATATGGCTCACAAGGAAGGACCCATGGGGTATAACCCTCCTCTGACACTGTGGTTCCCAAATAGAGGGACCCATAAGGGACTCGAGATATTTGTACATACTACTCATTCCTGAACTAAAACTTTCAAAGATAATCCATAATAAATGCACGGAACAATCATATCAGAGGTAAGTACGACTATAACAAGCGCCAGCTGTAAACCTAGACTAAATAAGTAGTAATCAATAAAATCCAGTGCCCGAGGTTGAACTAGGAATAAAATGATAAGAATCAGTAACAATAAGCGTCCGGCCTCACCGAGGGTAAAGTAGTAGAAATCAGTGTATCTCTATTTTAAAACCCATCATCCAACTGTAGGGGTGGTATGATTCCATTTAAAAATTAGTTTACGTGTAGAAAAATAAGAATAAATTCTTTTTTAAAAATAGTAATGAAAATTGATGTTTTTCATTAGAATCATACCACAAATATGTGTATACCCGAGAAAATGTATGCATGTCATCACCAGTATCAAAATAATAGGATGTCACAACTTTCGAAGGGAGGTACACTAACTTGGAAACCAAACTAGTTCGTATCCAAAGCCTCGGACCCACCAACATAAAAAATAGTATGCATACATAAATATACAATAGATAAAGGAGGATAAAATAGTATGAATACATAAATATACAATAGATAAAGGAGGATAAAATAGTATGCATACATAAATATACAATAGATAAAGGAGGATAAACAGGATAAAACATGGTATTAGAAGAGTCGATCTTGGGAAACCAACCTTGTTGTGAGGTACTAACCTGAACCTATGTTAAGGGTCGCAAATCTCATCCTAAGGTCATAGCAAGTAAACAAGATTCTTTATCTGGACCTGAGCTGTAGAAGTAAAAAGGGGTAAATATATAAGCCAACGGTCAATACCAAGTGGACCACACCATACAGAAGAAGTCTAAGGTCTACATTCTATAAAAAGGGTACCATTCTATAGTAGTTACTTTATGGAATTTCTATACCAACTAAAGTACCCTGAGAAATCCATTCTAAGGCAAGCAACTACTTAAAACTAAGCTAAGGCTTCTAATTCTAATCCGAACGATACTACACATACTAAGCCATGAATAAAGGGAGAAATGATTTCCCAAACTAAGGATTCCAAAGTGTAGTTCTAGTCTAAGGTTCCTATCGAAATCCAAAATGATGGGCCAAGGAAATAAGCTTAAAGCTACACTATAAACCCTTACCCTACATGCAATTTATACAATATAGAATCTCGTAGGGCAAAGTCTAGAAGAAAGTAGATCATGGACTACCTCAGAGCCAAACAATAACCTCAAACTATTCATAAGCTACTCATCCACTCGATCTTAAAAAGTGAACAACCTATCAAAACCATAACGTACACGTCAATACGAGTATAACACTACCCATAATACAATTTCATAATTTGAGCCAAAAATTGGGTCAAAATAAGCTTGTGGGGCCTGCTCAAAAAATTTAGAAATTGAATCCATCACTAGGTCCCTCGAAGGACAAGGAAAATGTCCTAAAAATTCAGCACAAATGGAGTCCCAATCTGGGCTGAATCAACCCCAAAGGATTCAAGAATCTAATACTAGGAATGAAATGGAATTAGGAAGGAATTAGATGGGGAAAAATGTAAAATGTTCAAAAGGTGTTGAATTAATAGACCTCAACTTCAATACAAGAACTTCCATTATTTACCACGCTCCAAGCTCCAACAATGGTGAAAAACGAGTGAAGAATGATCCAAAAAGGGAGTAGAGAAATATTTATACTACCAAGGGTCCTTGTTCGCAATCATGGGACCCCTAGTCGTGATCACGAGACCCTGCTACTTAGACCTTCTGAAATGCGAGGGGTCCATCGCGAATCCAAAAAAAAAAAGTTAGATCGGGTGAGACTGGCCCTTTTTCGATAACGTGAGAGGAGGCTTGCAAATGCGATGGAAAGAACTTGACCCTTTATGAATATTACCAACTCTTTGTGAACACGAAGAGAAACTGGGTCTTTACTAGGTGTTGTGCACCAATAAAATTGCAAAGTCAGAATGTCTCTGAATGGGTCCTTGAGATTCATTCAAAATCTAATGAATGCAAATAAAATATGCAACCCTATAAAAATGACATTACGGACTCAACAAAAGTCAAGAAATTCCCAATCAAGGTCATTTCAATGAAAACTGGATCCCACACCCACTCTTTCTATATTAACCAAATTCTACCCAATAGCCTAAATCGAGCCTGGAAGCCTTGGGCCCGAACCAAAGGTCCTCCTAGCCTAAAATACATGTTACAAAGCTAACAAAACTATTCGAATTTTCATTCGATCCCATTAATAGAAGTTTTGTCTGATGACCAATTTCTCAACTTTAAAAGCTCCAAAATAGGAAAATGGGCTTAAAACCTAAACAAACTACCTGAGAGCCAAACAACTAGTCCCGGTAAGTTATAAATGAATTGGGTTAGCTACAAAAAAGTTAGAAACATAAAAAATACATGAAAATTAAGAAAATTACCCTAGGGTCATTACAATTTTAGTTATGAGACTTTCAGACTCATTTTGGATGCTTAGGAGGATTATTAGTAAAAAAAAAATATGGTGAATTTTGAAAAATTTCATCAAAAATGACCTTTATTGGTCATTTCATCAATTCCCTTTGAATCGAAAATGCCATTTCAGAATGGTCTCAGAGGTCCATTCAAGGCATGGAAATCTTGGTCAAGCTATTGATGCAGCATATCTAGTGAAACTAATAAAGCAGGACTTGGCTTACACTAGTGAAGTTATTTATGTAGAAGGGTGGCTGCTTTTGTGGAGGCTGCTAATATCAGTGCCTTCCTCTTAAGTGGAGCCTTTCTGGCTAAAGTGAATTTGCATTTGTGGAAAATCCACTGCTTTTGCAAAGGCCCACATTTTAGTGACTTTCTCTTTAGTGGAAGATTCATCACCTAAGCAACGTTGCTTTTATGGACAAATATCCACTTTTGTGGAGGTTGCTACAAATAATACCCTCAGTCTTCACTTTATTTCCAAAACAAATTAAAAGTGTTGGAGGCTCAGATTTAATTGGAATTTGGTCAATTTATGGAGATTTCAAGACCTAGTATGTTCAATTCCTCTCTTTTTACATTTTTTCACCTTATCTAGCTTTGATCCATCTTTAATCCATAAATTATTTTAAAATTCTTCACTTTCACCATGAAAGTGAAGCTTTTGGACCAATGGACGTCTGAGTCCAATCCCGTCTTCACCCAACTTTTGGGCATGGGTTTCTTACCCTTGGGAAAGGATAATTGTGCATTTAATTTATTATTCCATATTTGGGCCTCGAGGGTTATTTTTTTACTCAACTTTGGCCAATTTTTTGGATACTACATATATGGATATCATTCTTCTTGTCTTAACTCTTGGATAATGTTTTTTTATATAGTGTGGAACTATTCTAAGGTCTTACATAAAGGAAAGGCTTCTCAATGATTATTTGTGTCTACCGCTCAACTTTCAGGTAGGTTATAGCTTTCCCTCTTTTTAGATTTTGCTTGGTTGAACTTTATATGACATAAATTGGTTATTGGTAATGGGATAATATCATTTAATCCTATGATATTGGGAAATTTTGGCCGTATTTATTTATTTCAGGGCCTTAGTTTAGAATTCACATTGAGAACTGAGTCTAGGGGTTTTGCTTAGCATTAGGATTAGAAGAGGGAAGCCTTAGCTTAGGTTTGGGTAGATGCTTATTAGGTTGGATTTTTGTAGATAGTCAAGTTTTGTACTATCCTCCTATAGTTATCTATATTTTATAGTGTTGTGGAACCTCTAGGTTAAGGATAGTGTTGGGCGGGGTCCCATTTTTGCTAGAATGATTGGTATGGTGGGTTTTCCCTTGATCTCTTGCATATTGACTTTGATAGTTGTTTGTTGGATACAGTGATATTAGCTTTTGAGTGTATCCACATGGATTATTAGATTTCCTTTTAGCCTATATATGTTTTGATATAGGTTTATTTGCACTTTATCTTATATATTATTCTTCTGAGCTCAGTTGGCCTATGATGCCTAATGATTACCATATGTTTTGTAGTTATACTAAACCTCTGCATCTTTTACCCTGATGTAGATCCTAGTATGAGTCTTCATAGTTTATCTTATACTCATTTGTAGACTATTTTTATCGTATTTAGGGTGAGCTCTCAGCTTTTAGAGTTGATCCATATTTTGTTTACTATCGTTATCTTTGAATATACGGTGATAAACTTGTATACTTATAATTATTAGTACTATTCCTATGTTAGTAGCTTTTGTACTAGTGACACCAGGTCAGAGGGATGGTTTATATATATATTGCTCTTCCTTCTATATTTTATGGGCCTTATTTACTTGTATTTATTGTATAGCTGGACGGAGTTGTGTATTATCCTTTATTTCATATCATTAGCTGCTACATTTTGTATATGGTTTTTGGGGTTGGATTACCTATTGAAGGGTTATAGTAGCTTCCATCATGGCCTGATTTTGGGATGTGACAGATTGGTATCAAAGCCTCGGTTCACTAGTGATGTCGTCCAAAGTATACCTCACACTAAAGTATAAGGCGGTCGCTGTCAAATAAAGAACCCAACTAAGGTTGGGGTCGATCCCACAGGGAATAGGTCAAAATATCAAGCAAGAAATAGTTGAGGCAATCAATAACAATCTCCAGAAAATAGGGGGGTTTTGTAAATAAAGAATTCAATAGTAATAGTTGTTGGTCTATTGGATTTGTGTTCAATATGAGAAAAGCACTAGGACTGTGTTCCCTAATAACTTCATAAATTCATAGGTTCTTCGTACTTCATAATTTATCTCAATTTTTGATAAGCAGAATTGATAGGTTATGTATACTTAAAACAACTTTAATCTCTTGTCTAAGTAATGTCCTCAAGTAAGTTTCGTTTCTCCTGAGTTTGTGCTACTAACCCCTATCTTGGATCCCAGATTAGCTATCCCGTATTATAGGCTCAACCTATTAAGTGGAGTTTGATAGCACCAAGTCTCTATTGGTTGTTCCCTTCTTTCCATCCATATTTATCCTTTCGTCCAGAATAAAGATTATGTGATTTCTAAGGTTGTACACCGCTAGAAAGCAATCAGACCCTAGGAAACACTCAATACACGTATGAACACTGGTTGAAAATCATTACATACTATGAATCCTACTTTATTACTCCATCATGGTTCCCACAAACCTAGTTGTGGTGTTTAGCTACTCATAATTGCAAGAACATAAGAAAAAATATGATAAGAAAATATAATCATGAACTTACAATAACAAGATAAGAAACTCCAAGAACTCACTTTGAATTAAAACCCTAAATTCGATGTTTTGTACTTCCAAGACCAAGAATGTGCCTTAGAACCTTATGGTAATGTAATAGAACGTCTACTCATACAATAAAATGAATAATAGTATTTATAGACAAAATAAAACCTATTATAAACATAATAGGATTTTTGTGTCGGTCAGCTCGGATGAAGGGAAGGTACTATCCTGGTTTGATTCCATGATCGTCCTTGGTGATCGTGGTTTTCTCATTGACTTTTTCATCTTTAGGTCTTCTCTAGTACATTCTCAATACGACTTTATATCTTCTACCTTGACCATACAATGTGGTCATCTGATCCTCCTATACTTCCACTTTTGTAGACTTGTTTTCTAAACCTTCCTCCTATGATACCTTGGTACGATCGGCATTTTGAGGTAGTGTCATGGGATCCAGTCGTCTGATCTTCTCCTCACTTAGGTTCTACAGCCTTGCTTTCAGGAATTCCTTTCCATGATCAGGTTGTACGATCGTGACATCAAAGCATGATCATGGAAGGCTTCAGTCTGATAGGATCCTGAGAGATGTCCTCTGATCTTTCCTACGATGGTTTAGCACGACCTTTATCAGTTTCCACGATCATTACATGGTGTTTTCTGCTGCATTATCAGTCCAAATTCCAGCACTCCACTGTTTTGAACCTATTTGACCTGTAAACGCCCCAAAACCCATTATATCCACATAGAAAGACCATCGTACTGATAAATATTCACCGTTTTAGGTGTTGAAAGTATCGTAAGTTCACAGCACATCAACACCCTCAACTTATACCATTTACATGCCCTCTGGTAAACAAAACACAACTATACTATCACGATGCTTAATCAAGAGAAAACTAAGATCACTATGGCAGTCAAATTTTTACAAAATCAATTGCAGCACGCATTCCCAAAATTCAAGTCAATACCCTCCAATAGCATTAAAACTCAACCTATGTTGTGGACATACAAACTATCAACCATAACACAATTGGATCAAGAAATGGCATCACATTATCAATAGACAAACCTAGTACTTAGACTAATGACACTACCCAAACAAGCAGTAGCCACAATACATCCCCTATGCCCTTGCAACAAAGAAGTCCTAATACTCTTAATTTGCAATAAATGCCAACATTGGGACTGAATCAAATCTCTCACTCTCACAAAGAAGTCAAGCAGCGTACGTTTGATACCATAAGCTTACCTTTATTTTCTATGCCTTAGTTTTCAGATAGTTGGATTAGGATTACTATAGGACTTTTATTGGCTTGTAACGTAGGGTCGGGACAGGTATGTTACATAAGGGTACAGTAACTTATTCCTCCTTGGCACTACACTATTTTTGGCTCCACTTTTCCTACTTTCTTTTATTCTTTTCCCTTTCTTCAACTTTGTGGACCTCGGGTGTGGTTTTATTTTCACAACTTCCTCTTCTTCTTTTTTTCTTTTCTTTTTCTCTTCTTTTTTCCTTTTTCTATTTTTCTTTTAATTTTATTTACCGCACCTAAATCCTTTTTTTAATTTTACTATCTTATTCTTCATACCCACTCTTTTTACGCACCCCTACAATAGCCACTCCCAACTTAGGTAATTTTCTTGAGTTGAGGTACACAATGTCCAAGGAGGGACCAAGGCCAAGGAAGGTTCATTGTAAATGTTTGGGAAGGTTAATAGGCTAGTTCAATGAAAAGATCTATTAAGGCTCAAACTTCAGGATCAAGGGATATCACATTTATTTGGTAGGCCTTTTAGTGTACTAAATCAAGAATGGCCTATGATCCTTTCCTAACCTTCTATCCTATGACTGCAGCGAGACTAACCGGGCAAGTTCTAGATTACACACACAAGCCGACTAGGTAACACCTCACACTCACTTGGTTTAGCACTATGTATTGAGTCACTACATATTCGGTTCATACAAGTTAGGCTACGTTTTCAAGTCCATAATTCTAATTTCATTACGAGATCCACATTGGTTACAGTCTAGATAAGTACACAACATAGTCCAAAAAATTCAAAAATTTAGGAGGGGTATCATTTAAATCATTCAAAACCAATTTGCATGCTCTTTTTATTTCAACTGCACCAAGTTCTTTTATTTTTCTCTCGATCACACACAAAACACAACATAACACCAAAAATAGCAAAGAGACATAAATAAACTCCTAAACATGCAGGTTCTACCTGAGATAGCACAATCGAGGGAAAAGAAACATGGCAACAAAAACCGTCAGATGTGGTACGCCCCCACCCCCAACTTAAAAATCATGTAATGTCCCCATTGCACGACATATAGACAATTTAAAACAAGGGTAAGGGATATTCCTGTGGTGTACTAAATGCCAGTAGTAATCTGATTAGCTAGGGTCTCGAATGGGACCCCTCTAGTCTCCTCTACTCTCGTGGCCTCGGTTATGGCCAAGGCACTCTCTAATAAGTGGGCACCAAGTAGAGGTTGGTGCACTGAATGACATCATGGGGGTATTCTCCACACCTCCTCCTATTTGAACCACCACCCCGATAGCAGGTGGGGTATCAACCACATCCTCTGGTAACCCTGCCTCAGAGATCTACTCACTTTCATTTACTCTCTTCTTCTTCTTCTAACTCTTATCTTGTTTTCTCTTATTCCTACGAGGCTATAAATCATCGCCCATCTCCTCAATATCAGAATTGTCCACCCCACCTACTAGGGCCTGTGTGTAGAAGTTTGGTACTAAAAAGTCCATATCTACCATCGAGTCAGCCAAGGATGGCATAGGGGGAGGGGGAGAAGGTACAAATGGGACAGTCTGCTTAGTAAGCTCCTTGACCTCTTTCTTAAACACGGCTAAGTCTGTAGTGATAGTGCTCATATCAAGAGCCTAGACCTCTTCTAACCTAGCCGTCATCTGTCTCTCGAAACTGTCTAAGCGGGTCTGAACCACCTTCACAGCTGCCTTAATCTCATCTTCTATGTAGGGATTTACACCTACCTTTAACTTTTAGATCTGAGCATCATGCAATAGTTGGTTCCATATGATCTGCTCCAACTGTGTTGTAAGGATTAAAGTGTATTCGGCAGGTACTAATTGATGGGCACCCGTAGGTGTTGTGAACTGCTGAGATGATGATGAAGTAGCACCGGCTTTAGATGTTGGGATCTCACTAGCTGGGGCACCCCCCACAACTTTTGGTAGGAAATCTGGTAGAGGACCTCGGGCTATAGCCACCAAGTTCCTCAAATCTTTAATAAGTGTAATATTTGTGCACTTCATAAGCCGAATAAACTTGTTCACCTCTGGGATAGTCGTTACATGGGCATCATGAATTAACTGTGTGAGTATACATAGGAATGGGAGCATGGTGCTGAACTTTAGTACTCTATCCTGAATTTTCTCCACAATGATATGCGGGATATTCAGCTCCAACTCAAACATGAAAGCCTCTACCAGGTATGCGTTTGTGGCACCCAATATGTTGTCATTTTCCATATGTGCTCTGTGATGCCTAATGATGGAACACCAAGCTTTGGCCAAAAACTTCAAACTATTCTTATAAATAATGGACCCATTCACCTAGACTGCATTCTCTCTAGCTTCAGCAATGCTGTCTGCCAACCACCTGTAGTGCATATTTTTATCATCCGTCGTCAACTTTTTCACTCTCTTTAGGTTATTTATCCTGAAGTCATACTCTGTAGATTCTTCAATCTCGGTACAGAGCAGCACCAAACAAGGCCCTAGTAATGGCCTCGACTAAGATGTTAACATAATGATCTCTAACCCGCACCACAACCAGTCAGGGCTACTTCTTCATAACCTTATCTCTGCCCGAGGGAGTCAATTTTTTTAGCATAACCTCATAATTGGCATAGAATTCTCTCATTATCTCTGAACTGTAATTCTGGAGTGAGCTCGTTATCTACCTCAGCTCAAACATATGAAATACCCGATTCAGCTTTGGGGCCTTTTGATGTGACTTCAAAAAATTTGGGGCTCCTCCTAAACACTCCTTTTCTTATTGCCCCAATTGTTCAAAGAGACCCCATCAATATAATAATTATGAAATTTTGGTACACTCCATAACCTCAGATCTATACTCATTTGAGGCCCACCAATAGCAGGTCCTTTGAAAGATTTAGGGCTGGACTCTTTCACCTCCCTCGAGGAATCCACCTCCTCACCATCATCATCTTATTCTCACCCATCTTAGTTTATATGTTGATTTCTTTCTTGAGACTAGAGAAGTTCCATGGGAGTGGTAGCTAGCACCAAAGCAATGTAGCCTTGGAATTCTAAAGCTCCTTAGTCTTATCCCAAATAGTCTAGGGTGAGTGTTGATCATCAACAACACTAGTGAAAAATTCCACCTAAGATCTACTTGAACTATCAAACTCACATCCCGAGCCCGAAGGTATGTCTTTGGGTGCCCTTTTATCTGAGATGTCTTCCTGTATCTGCTTGAGAGTTTTAGAAGGCATGGTACCTGTATAGGAAATGATTAGTCACAAATTTAAAACAATAGTACTGGTTCAGGATTTAAATCGAATGAGCATTCCCACAATCATGCAATGAAGGTATGAAGGATTCCCCAAAAGTACTAGGGAGTCATCACATCAGACGAGAACATACCACGATCGTCTAATGAAATAACGATCGTGGGATGTGATCATTTGATGAACTTTCGGCTGGTTAACACTTGTCACCCACAATGATCCAACCCATGATCGTACATAAAAATGATGATCATGGATTTAGTCGTGGATTATGCACTGACACTTAGTCATTTTTAAACAAATGGTCTGACCCCTATTTGACCTTTTTTTTTGACCAAATTTTGAGCTAAAACAGGTACTCAGACTTCCCCCCTTATCATTTTATTTATTTGCATCTCCCAAAAATAACCCTAACAGACTAAAACAACATGTTTGCAATGCTATTTAATTTAGAACTCCTTATTAACTAATTTACATCATAGTAAAAGTGCAAAGCATGAGTATTTACTTACATTGGCTTTGGATCATTATTGAGAGTTGTTAGACAGGTCTTGAGTTTGAAATCACTCTAAGATGAGGTAAGGATTCTCAATTACATTGCTTATGATCAATTTATCTTTTTTGGAATGAGTTTGAAATGAATTAGGGTTTAATTGGGTCTTATGGTATAGGGTTTTAGCGATGTAAACCCTATTTGGGTCGGGTCTGATTGGGTTCTACTTAAATAAGTGGACCCAACAGATGACTCTTACCCTTGATCATTGGTTCTCACCACGATCGTGGGTCCTACTTGTACTAGGAGGATTGAATAAAATGTACCTAGTAACATACGAACCTTAAGGATGATCATGTTGTGTAACCCTGACCATTCCTTAAAATCGTAGGTTCAATATCCTGAATGTTGGTTTTCAAGAGTTTGATTAGATGATTGATACCATGATCATAACATCAAAGTATTATTATGGTGACTAATCATAAGATAACTACTGAGATTCGTCCCTCTAGACTTTGTGCAGACGACTATACCCACGATCGTGAAACCTTCCCATAGTCGTACAATCCTTTTGTGGGTTCAGTACTGATTCCAATTGTCCAGTTTCTTTTCTACACTATCCCTACACAAGTAACACATACTACACTATAACATACAAAGTACAAAAGCATGGGTTGACTCCCAAGAAGCGCTTCATTTGACATTGCGACACGACGTGACTAAGTTTGTTACTCATACTACACCAACTAGCCCATGGGTTACCTCCCATAAAGCACCTGATATAACATTGCAGCACAACTCAGGTGTGATTGACTTCTCAAGCACCATCCAGATCCACTTTACATATCTATTTTACTTCATCAATGTCACCGAGATAGTGTTTCACCATTTGGCAATTTACTTTGAACTTTTGGCCTTCTTTACGTTCCAGCTCGATTGCACCATAAGGTGACACTCTAGTCACTATATATAGTCCTCTCCACTTTGACTTTAGCTTTCTCAAAAACAATTTCAGGTTAGAGTCAAATAGAAATACCATATCGCCTGTAGTAAATTCCTTTTTTTCAATCTTGCGATCATGGTATATCTTCATCCTCTCCTTGTGAAAACCTGACCATTCATTGGCATGGAG
Source organism: Capsicum rhomboideum (assembly GCA_031232105.1). Classification (NCBI taxonomy): domain Eukaryota; kingdom Viridiplantae; phylum Streptophyta; class Magnoliopsida; order Solanales; family Solanaceae; genus Capsicum; species Capsicum rhomboideum. Next base: position 95,228,961 of record CP124716.1, on the reverse strand, counting down.
GTGGAAGATCCATATCATTCAGTTGCTCTAGTCTTAATTTAGCCTCATCACTCCATTCCAAATTCAACCTCTACAGTGCCCACAATGACTAATGCTCAAGTTCGATAGGAAAGTGGAATGTTTTATCATACACAAGCTGATATGTGGAAGCACCAATAGGGGTCTTGAATGTTCTTTGGTAGGCCCATAGTGCATTATCTAACTTTCTATCCCAATTCGTCCTATTGACATTCACAGTCTTCACCAAAATGTACTTAATCTCACATTTGGAGACCTCAACCTACCAGTTTGTATAAGGATGGTAAGACGTTGCTACCTTATGTTTCACCCCATATTTCTCAAGCAATGATTTAAATAAATGATTGCTAAAGTGCGAGCATCCATCACTAATGATAACCCTTGGTGTCCCAAATCTGGAAAATATGTTATTCCTCAAAAATGTTGTGACACTCTTCCCTTTATTGTTTAGAAGCGCAACTGCCTCCACCCATGTTGAAACATAGTCAACAGCCACCAAAATATACTTCACACCTTGCAAGCTCACAAAGGGGCCTATGAAGTCAATGCCCCATACGTCAAACAACTCAAACTCTAGAATAGTGGTCATTAGAAGCTCTTGCCTTCCCGAGATATTTCCTTGCCTTTGGCATTAGTCACAAGCCTTGGCGTAGTCGTGTGCATCTTTGTAGATGGTGGGATAATAGTATCCACTTTCCAAGATCTTGTGTGTAGTCCGTGAACCAACATGATGACCCCCAACAGGTGATGAGTGATATGCCTCTAAGATACTCATCATCTCAACTTTAGGAACACATCTCCGAACTAATCTTTCTTTACAACTTTGAAACAAGTATGGCTCATCCCAAAGGAATTTCTTCACATCATACATGAATTTCTTACGTTGCTGAAATGACAGGTCTTCAGGAAAAACATCACTCACCAAATACTTTGCAAAGTCTGCAAACCACTAAATCAAATCTTGCAATAAGGCTAATACCTGTTCATCCATGGAAGTATCATCAATATCAAGCTCATCTTTTAGTTTCAGCATAGCCTCTTTTTTTAGGAGTTATAATTGGTCGGCCACTTGATTCTTAATCCCCTTTCGGGCCTTGACCTCAAAGTCAAATTCCTACAAAAAAAGTAACCACCGAATCAACCTCGATTTTGCATTCTTATTTGTCATAAGGTACCTAAGAGCTATGTGATTTGTATGCATAATCACTTTTGTGCCAAGAAAATAAGAGCAAAAATTTTCAAATGCGAACACCACAATGAGCAACTCTTATTCCGCCACAGTGTAATTTTTCTCTATGGGGTTAAGTACTTTGCTAGTATAGTAGATGGTATGTGAGATCTTCTCTTACCTTTGTCCTAGGCCTGCACGTAGTGTCACACCACTATCATCACACATAACTTCAAATGGCATGGACTAATCGAGCGACACAATAATAAGTTCTGAAATCAACTTCTTTTTCAGGTAGTCAAATGTCTTCAGACATGCATCATCAAACATAAATTTCACCTCTTTCTCCAATAGCTTGCATAAAGGATTTACAATTTTAGAGCAGTCCTTGATGAATCTTCTATAGAAATCCATCTGCCCCCAAAAGCTTCTCATACCCTTCACTGAAATTGATGGAGGCATCTTTTCAATCACCTCAATCTTTGCCTTATAAACTTTAATCCTTTTTTTCAAAATCTTATGGCCAAGCACTATTCCTTCTTTAACCATAAAGTTGCACTTCTCCTAATTTAGGACCAAGTTACAGTCCTCGTATCTCCTCAAAATATTAGATAGATATGCCAAGAAATTTTTGAATAAATATCCCACAACTGAGAAGTCGTCCATGAACACCTCAATAGTGTCTTCCACCATGTCAGAAAAAATTAGCCATCATGCAACGTTGAAAGGTTGCGGGTGCATTACATACACCAAAAAAGCATCCTCTTTAATGCAAAGGTCCCATATAGACATGTGAAGGTGGTCTTCTATTGATCTTTAAAAGCAGTAGAAATTCGATTGTACCCCAAATAATTGTCAAGAAAATAATACCATCCTCTACCATCAAGATGGTCTAACATCTGATCCATGAAAGGCATAGAAAAGTGATCTATCTTTGTCCATACGTTCAACGTCCTATAGTTCATTCAAACAGCCACCCAGTAACTGGACACAATAAGAATAAGCTCATTCTTCTTATTTGGAACCACAGTTATTCCACCCTTCTTCAACATACATTAGACCAGTCTTACCCACTTGCTATCTACAATCGGATAAACCACATTTGCATCTAACCACATGATGATTTCTTTCTTCATAACCTCTTGTATAGCCGGATTAAATCTTCGTTGATGCTCAATAGTGGGTGCACAATCCTGCTCAAGTTGGATTTTCTGTATACAAATTCCAGGTGAAATCTCAATGATATCAGATATAGACCATCCAATGGCCTTCTTTAACCTTTTTGAAATGGACATCAATGCCTCAACTTGCCAATCTACCAAATCTACTGCAATAATAATCGGCAAGGTGTTGTTGGCTGCCAAAAATGCATAACAAAGATGAGATGGAAGAGCTTTGAGCTCCAAGACTAGAGGATCCTCAATAGAAGGCCGAGCTGTTGGAGTCACTCTGTTCTTCAAATCAATATCTAACCTCTTTGAAACGCCTACCATCATGTGTACTCACCATATCCTCATAACTCTCACTATCATCACCCTCAAAATTTATAATTACTATTGCAAGGGCCTTGACTTCAAGCCTCTCCTCAATAGGAGCTACTAAGTTATCCTTGTCGATTGTATATATCACAGAAATCACCCGCATATAGTTTGAATGCTTCATAGATTGGCACACATTAAAGGTAACCTATTTGTTATTCAATCGAAGCTTCATCTTCCCAATCTCCATATCAACCAGTGCATGCCCAGTCATAAGGAACGGTCTCCCCAAAATAATAGGAACCTCAAAGGTAATCTCATAGTCAAGGATGATGAAATCAGTTTGAAAGATGAAGGATGCAACACAAACTAAAACATCACACAAGATTCCCACCGGCTTCTACACAGTTCGGTTTGCCATGAGAAGTCTCATCAAAGTCAGTTTGGACGACCCCAACCCTAACTGTTAATAACTGCTAGCGACATCAAATTAATACTAGCACCTAAATCACACAAAGTTTTTGCAAAGTTGAAACATCTAATAGTGCATGGAATTGTAAATGCTCCAGGGTCTTCTTTCTTCTCAACCAAAGATCTAGAGGCTATTGCACTGCAATGGTGCACATTGTCAACAGTCTCAAACCTCACTATCCTCTTGTTAGTCACTAAGTCCTTCATAAACTTTACATAACCTAGCATTTGTTCAAGGGATTCAACTAGAGGGATATTCACCATTAACTCCTTCAGCATAAAATAAACTTTTGGTACTTTCCCTCTTCAGCTTTTTTCTTCAATCTTTATGAAAAAGGGGGAGGAGTCATGGAATAGGATTCAAAACCTTTGGGACCTCCTTGTCCTTCCCTTTTTTTTTTTCTTCGCCTCATGTTCATCAGCTTGAGGATTTTTAAGTACATTCTTATCCGCCAATGACTCTTCGGATTTAGCAACTTTCTCATTATCAACAATAACCGATTCTACCCTTTTTTCCACAATCATGGGCATATCTAGATCAGTGGTCATCTTACCACTCCGTGTAGTAATCACCAAGCAATGACCATCATTCTTTGGATTTTGGATAGTATTGCTCAGAAGTGTACCTTGCTGATGCTAATTTAATGTTACAAAAATCTGACCAAATTATTGCTCGAGCTATTTTATGGCAGTAGCATGTAATTCAACCTTCTAATTCATTCCCAAAATATCTGCCTTGATCTACTTAAGGTAGTTTTTCATTTTCTCTTCCCCTTTCACGCCATTACAAGCATATCTTCCATCCTTGAATTACTTGAACCAGCATTACGGTTCTCGGGTGGAACATAAAGGCCACTCTTATCCTTTTAATAGTCCTTTCTCCTCCAATCACCATCACTATCCATGCTTCTATCTCTATACCTAAACTTATTATAGTTGTTCTATCTATATTAGTTCTGACCTTGATTCTCTTACCTCAAGTTTCAAGTGTCTTGGTTAGACCCATGGCCCTTGGCACAGAAACCCGCCACCTCTCTATCTAGATATTTTGCCTTCTCTTCAGACTCTGAATCTTTATATTTGGGTGTCTTGCCTTGCAAACCGACTGCATTCAACTTCTCAGCTCCGGCTGCTACAAATTATTTAGTAAGCAAACCAATCTCAGTACTCAATTATGCTACCTCTTGATCTGCTATCTCATCTAGTGTTCCCTTCTCTGTGGATGCTCCAATTGTATAAGTACATGTACGTCTGTCCGCATCTCGAGTATGCCAATCTTGGTTGGTTTTCGTGATCCGATCTAAGATCTTAGAAACATGCTCTCAATGTAGAATTGTGAATACTCCACCAATGATAGTGTCTGCTACAGCCTTAGTGTTAGTTTTCTGAGCTATGTAGAAGACTCAAGAAAATTTCTACCAGTTATTTTTTAATTTGTAAAACTTTGCAACTTCTTCTTGAGCCTCAACCAAGTCTCATATAATGCCTCTGATTTCAGCTATCTGAAGTTATAAATCTCATCCTTCAACTGCAACATCCTGGAGAATGAGAGGAATCTTTCTAAGAACTAAGTCTGTAATTCATTCCAAGTAGTGATAGATCTGTGTGGTAGCTCAGTCAACCATAATTTAGCCTCTCCTATCAAAGAGAATGGAAAGAGTCGCAGTTTGATTACCTCTTTGGTCACTCCAGGCAAATTATAAGATGTATAAATCCCAACAAAGTTCATTACATGCATGTTCGCATCATCAGTACAAAAGCCTGAGAACACCCCCTTCAAGTTCAGCAAGTGAATCATGGCACTCATGATATCAAACTTAATCCCTGGAGGTAACTCTGGTGGAATAATAGCACCAATTTCAACCGGCTCTAAATAGTCTAAATCTTCCCCCAAATCCTCATAATAAGGGAGATACTGTTGTAGCGGCTATTGTGGAGGCTGTTTCCCCCTATGCCTTCTCTTCCTCTCTCGCTCATCAAGTGCAATAAGATAGTTTACCTCATCCTGTCTAGCCATTTATTCCCTAGCAGCCCATTTGGAAGCTTTTTATCTAGCATTATCTGCAGACATCAATCGAGTCGTGATCTATTCTACAGCCTCCTAAACTCCATGCTGGTGTATTGGCTGATTTAATATTGTTAGATCATCATGAATGCCCTTAAGAAGGGCTTCTTGGTTATGAACTTCTTCGTTAACCATCATTCTGTTAGCTCTTAAAGTTCTCTCAAGTTCCATGTCAAATGGAATGAGTGGATTACCTTGACTCCATGTATTAGGCATACACAGGTGTGTGCCCTAGAAACAACAAAAAAGAAAATTAGGAAACAGAAACCAACAACCCAACACACTCAATGAATTAATTTAGTAACCATATTCCTCGACAACAATGGCAAAATTTGATTTCGTCCAAATTACACCTTGCACTAAAGTATAAGACGGTCACTGTTAAATATATAAACCAACTAAGGTTGGGGTCGATCCCACAAGGAATAGGTTAAAATATCAAGAAAGAAGTAGTTGAGGCAATCAATAACAATCTCCAGAAAAAGAGGAGTTTCTAAATAAAGAATTCAATAGTAACAGTTGTTGGTTTGTTGGATTTGTAATCAATATAAGAAAATCACTAGGACTGTGTTGCCCAATAACTTCATAACTTTGTAGTTTCTTAACACTTCATAATTTTTCCCGGTGTTCTGTATGCAGAATTGATAAGTATACTTAGAACATCTTTATTCTCTTGTCTAAGCAATGTCCGAAAGTACTGGTACTTCCAAAACCAAGAATGTGTCTGAAAACCTTATAATAATGTAATAAAATATCCACTCATATAATAAAATGAATAAGTGTATTTATAGATAAAATAAAACCTATCCTAAACATAACAGGATTTCTGTGTCGATCAGCTCGAATGAAAGGTACAATTGTTGTTTGATTCAACAATCATACTTGGTGCTCGTGGTTTGCTCATGGGCTTGGTCATCTTCAGGTCTTCTCTGGTACGATCCTCAGTACGACTCTGTATCTTCTACCTATGACCACACTAAATGGTAGTCTGATCCTCCTACACTTTAACTCCTACAAACTTGTTTTCTTAACCTTTCTCCCATGACACCTTGGTACGATCATCATTTCAAGGTACGGTTATGGAATCCACTCATTTGATCTTCTCCTCACTTAGGTTTTGTAGCTTTGTATCCAGGAAGTCCTTCCCACGATCAGATTATCACGCCCCGAATTCCAATGGGGCAGACTGGCACCCGAAGCAGTTATGGCCCAAGAGAACCAATCTTCATTCATGGACATTCATATGCATGTCTCTGTATGAATATCATTCTATCTCATGTAACTATAAGATACCAATGGCGAAAGTCATGGCAAATATATGCTGTATATGAAACTTGGCCGTTAGGGCCATCAAGTCAAAATGGACATACATTCCTTCATTTGACCCACAACATCTACAAAGCCTCTACAGATGCATAGACATAACCAGCCTAAAGTCGGGACAAGTCCCCGCTTTATACAACATTTACAATACCAAAACAAATGTACACATGTAACTCGAAAAGCCTCGAATAAACCAAAGCTCACCAATGATCTGCAAATGACCTGCAACCTACTGTAGAGGTCTACTAGCACATGTGCCTGCAGCAAGTAAGGTAAATCCCCCAAGGGACATCAGTACGAAGAATGTACAGAGTATGTAAGGCTATAAGGCACTGCATCATACATAAGAAATTCAATGAAATCAATTATAAGAGAATAGTCAATATGGATAAACCATCGATCTGTCTATGTGGAACCATGTATATTGCTTTCATTACTTTCTTTGATTCTATGTTTATTCATCATCACCTATGTCACATCGTACCCGGCCCCCAACTGATCAGTGGATCTTAACATAACATAATGTTATGTGGGATCGACCCGATCTAGGCTTATGCCTCTAGAGCTGCCACCCATAAATCAATATATCAAGTTCGGCTCGAGCAAGGTTCTTACCCCAAGAGCTTCCACCCATAAACCAATATATCAGGTTCGGCTCGAGCTAGGTTCTTACCTCTAGAGATGCCCCCTGTCAGGTTCGGCCCGAGCTAGGCTTATGCCTCTAGAGCTGCCCCTTGATCCAATAATTTTGGGATCGGCTGGAGCTAGACTTATGCCTCTAGAGCTGCCACCCGTACTCTTACAACAAACAACTATGCATTACTTCATTTATTTACTTTTGAGAGATTGATACGTTGATATTCATAACATTATTGGAGCTTTAGAACATAAGTCCATGATTAAGAGACATATGAATAACAATTGATCCACGAATAAGGAACATATGAATAACAATACATGACAAACTGAAATGAGATGCCTTAGAACATTTCGGAATGGAACAAGTACGATGACAATGTGAACAATATGTGTTGTAGAAGTGTACGGAAAGAGTAACCTTACATACCTTATCTTCCCAATATGAATACACAGTCTTATATGTGAATACAATAATCCAGCACCTTCTTTACATGTTACGCTACAACACAAGTTCATAATGGAGCTCACGTTAACAACTAACTACATTAAAAGTACACAAATGATAATGAGTTACGTGACTGCATTACCATACCAACAACACCATACCATTCCATACATTGACCAAGACATCATAAAGCAATAGCATTTCACACTAAGTTGATCCTTTACGCTTCCTTATTAACACTACGTCATAATTACTCCATCAAGTTACCTCAATACGTTTCATAACAACATATTAACAACAATACATAATTGATAAAATCCAACATGCCTCTGAACAACTCCTTAAAGCTATTCAAAAGGTACTATAAGTTGATAATTACATCCAAAATGGGTATAGGGGCCTTCGGGAATCAAAGAGAGACAAACATACAAAAAGAGATTTTAGGCTGACCTGTGAAGCCACATGCACCCGCTGATGGTTGAGGTAAGGCCTTAGGTGACCCTTGTCTCTGTACAGGGCCACCTGCATTGGCATCTGTGCCCGCAGGTGCCCTGTCTGTGAGGGCGGGTGCCCGTTTCGGCCAAAAAGGGTCTCTTTTGGGTCCGGGTCCTTTTTGTAATAAATGGTACAAGGCCATAAGTAAGCTTCTCTTTACATATTTTAGGTTAACTTGGATGACAACAAACAACCATGGTCTCACAACGCACATGAACATCACCAAAACCATATTTTTCTTTCAATACGCCACTAATTCCATGACCAATTTCATAACAACAATCCCACAAGTTATACAGATAAAGAAAGAAATTTAAGAACATAACCACATATTACATGTTTATATTTAATCCATCAAACTCACTTTCTTCAAGACCACAAGTCCACTTTCAAGTTAAGAAGGCAAAACCCTTCACCGATTAAGCAAAAGTACACTGTTTTACACATAGTGAACTGTCCAACACTGTACCAACATAACCAACATGATTTATACACCATATTAAGCATATCATATACTAAACCATGAGAGTTAACACTTACCAAAGCTTACAAGAGAGTGATCTTGTCCAATGGAGTGATGACTTAGGGTTTGTGTGAGATTAGAAATATCTTGTGGAAATTTCTAGATTTGCATGTCTGTATAAGTGAATAAAAATCTGATTTTCCACCTTATATAGACCTTATATTCATCCTTATCCAACATTAAATGTGTTTTACTTGGTCAACATGAAGAATGGGTCATATTCCCTTTTAGGGCCATGTCTTTTATATAATTTTGGGCCTCAATTGAGCCCAATAGCACATGACACATTTAGCCCAACAAATTTAATGCATGATCCACCAACTATACCATGTTTAAATAATTCCATAAATGTTAATACAATCAAGTAGGGTTAGAAATGTACGTGGTTTGCTCATGGGCTTGGTCATCTTCAGGTCTTCTCTGGTACGATCCTCAGTACGACTCTGTATCTTCTACCTACGACCACACTAAATGGTCATCTTATCCTCCTACAAACTTTTTTTCTTAACCTTTCTCCCACGACACCTTGGTACGATCGTTATTTCAAGGTACGGTCATGGAATCCACTAATTTGATCTTCTCCTCACTTAGGTTTTGTAGCTTTGTATTCAGGAAGTCCTTCCCATGATCAGATTATATGATCGTGACATCAAAGCACCATCGTGGGAGGCTTCTATTTAATAGTATCTTGAGAGATGTCCTCTGATCTTTCCTATGATGGTTTAGCATGACTGTGATCAATTTCCACTGTTGTGACATGGTGTTGTGTGCTGCATTATTAGTCTAAATTCTAGAACTCCGTTGTTTTGAACCTATTTGACCTGTAAACACCCAAAAACCCATTATATCCACATAGAAAGACCCTCATACTTGCAAATATTCACCATTTTAGGCATTGAAAGTGTCGTAAGTTCACGCCACATCAACTAGTATTGTTGGTACAAGAGAAAATGTCTAGTAAAGTCCTACATATTAGTATTATGATGTTTGTATCCTATCTTCAAGAGACTATATGGCTTTCTTCAGCTAATTCCATCTATTTGATTCCTTATCATACGTCCTTATTTTTGTCAGTTCCAAAGACTCACTTATTTCAATCTTTAGATGATGGTTTGGATGAAATCTACATCGAGTGTGGGTGAGAACTCTATGCCTGCAGCTAGGGCCCTGGGCAGAGGTCGACCCCAAGGTCGAGGCCAGGCACGGGCTACAACACCAACTTAGGGTCAGGCAAAAGAGCCATCACCAGAGCCTGAGATCCAGAGATAGTGACAGATAATTTGTCACCTCAATAGTTGGTAGGTCAAGGACCAGCCAAGACTCCACCTTGGCTCGTGGACACTCTGGTAATACACAACACTCTGGTTTTATCTATTGAGCTTTTTAGAAGGCATTCCGCAGGAAGGAGTGATGTGTCATACTTTAAGTGTCACTCAGTCTGGAGATGGGGCACAAACATTGATTTAGGGAGTGGTCCAAAGTGGTTAGGGTTTAGAAAAGCAGCATACTACTGTTGCTCCTCGCATTAAGGTACTGCAAGAGCCGATGGTTGGTTATCTTATGGAAACAAGACCAGTAATGACTATAGAGGAGTAAAAGATACTGGGTCAGTATCCTAGATTGAGTCCTCTGATATTTTCAGGGCAGAATGCTTATGTGTTCCTTATGAGTCATATGGGGTTGACTATAATACATTTCAGATGGACGGGTAGGCTATACAGTGGTGGAGAGCTTATGTCAAGTGCAGGCCAGTTGTATTAGCTCCAATGTCTTGGGCACAGTTCTCCGAGGCTTTCTTGGAGAAGTATGTGCCTATAGCATAAGGGAGAGTTAGAGGGATGAGTTCATAGGTCTCCAGTAGGGCTCCATATCAGCTTCTGAGTATGAGTCAATATTTTATGAGTTGGCCAGACATGCAGCTTTGATTATGTTGATAGAGCATAAGTGGGTGTATAGATTTATCAGAGGGTTGAGATTGTAGCTTCATTTTTCTACTACGCATATAGTGTCTTCTGAGCATACATTTATGGGTGTGGTTGAACATACACTTACTATTGAGAGGATACATCACGAGGCATATGGGGGCAATAATAAGAGGCCTCGCCATCAGAGTGGTTTCACTAGTTCGCAGTTTAGAGGTAGGGGTTTTGTCACACCCCGAATCCCAATGAGGCATGATTGGCACCCGTAGACGATAAGGCCCGAGAGAACCAATCTATGCTTCTATACATTCATATGCATAACCTCGAATGAAGAACATCCTATCTCATGTAACTGATGAAATGTAAAATGCCATACATATACATATATAAAACTTGGCCGTTTGGGCCATCATGTCGCACTGTACGTACATATCTTACATCCATACCCACACATGTCTACAAAAGCCTCTAAATACATACACGACCAATGCATAACATCTACAACATCAAATCCAATGTACAACTATGACTCGGAAAGTCCCGAACCAACTGGGGCTCACCAAAGATCTGCAAATACTGTCACTCTACTGTGGAGGTATACTAATGCCTGCACCTGCAACATGTAAGGTAAGTCCCCAAAAGGGGTCAGTACGAAGAATGTACTGAGTATGTAAGGCCATAAGAAAAACTGAGTCAGTGCATAAGAACTTCAATGGAAATAATTATAAAAGAAACTCAATGTGTGGAATCATGTACCTTTCCTTCATTATTATCATCTCCAATGATACATACATAATAAAAATAACCATGGAATCAACATAAGAGAAATAAAAAATGTGAACAAACATACCATGTACATTACATTCTTTCTTTCCCTTGCCTTTACTTTACTTTACTTTACTTTTACATTGCTCATATACTGTTAGGGACCTCATCATGCAGGTGTTCATTTCACCCCATGGATACATCATGCAGGTGTGTTCTTTCACCCCATGGATAAAATATCATCATCATGCAGGTATTCTTTTTACCCCATGGATAAGATCATGTCATCATGCAGGTGTCCTTGCACCCCATGGATAAAATGGCCATCATCATGCAGGTACTTGTACCCCATGGATAAATAAACATCATCATCATACATTACTTTTCTCTTACTTTATTTCATTACTTTGAGATTGATACTTCAACTTGTGAGAGATTGATACTTTTGTAGTAATAACATTGTTGGAAGCTTTGGAACAATAACCAATGAGTTAGAGACATGTATATAAATATTCTTGGAAACATAATACTGTTGGAACCGTTGAACAATAATCAATGAATAAGATACATGAGTATAATCACTATTGAACCCTTGGAACATAACCTCATTTGACTTTTGGAACATTACTAATGGATATGAGACATGTTTAGAACTCTATTGGAACTTTGGATCATGACACTAACTGGAACACACCCATATACTTTACCTTACTCTTGTACTTTATGATATTAACACCTTAGCCAAACACGTACTTACATGCACATCTCACTTCACCCTTTTATCTCATGAGATTGACAATTTCACTTATGAAGTATTATTATACTAACTTGCACATCACCTCTCTTATTACTCTTATGAGATTGATACTCTTACAATTGGCACAAGGATAATCATCATACCATAGGACTCATAACATGATTGGAACAATGATATTCAACTAAACAAGATCTCTTTACCTCATTGCTCTTATTGGGATAATTCTCTTAGGATCTACAACATATGACAACTTAAGAACTTCCGCCCATAAATAAGAACTCAGTTATTCATGATTCGTATAGGAGTAAAACACATATGACTATCAACATATCAACCCTAGTTGGAATACTATAGAACCCCCTTGGTATAGTATACTTTTGGAACCTTAACATAATGATCACTAAATACGATACATGTGGATACTAACTATTCATCACCCTGCGGTGCAATACCTTAGACCATTTGGAACTTTTGACATATTAGCCAATGAACGTGAGTCAACCAATGGACATGAGTCAATCAATAAACATGAGTTATACGATTCACCATTGACCAATGAATAAGGAACATATGAGTAACTCTAGCCAACTATCGAATATGAAATACCTTAGAGTATTTCGAAATCAAGTAAGTGCTATGACAGTGTGAACATCATATGTTGTAGAAGGATATAAAAGTAACCTTACATACCTTGTCCTCTCAATGTAAGTGCACAATCAAATATGTGAGCGCAACAATTCCACTCCTTCTTTACGTTTCACTCTACATCACAAGTACATAATGGAACCAACATTAACCACCGACTACCTTACAAATGCATACAATAACAAGAAGTCACATGTTTGGCTTTAGCATGTTATTTCTTTCTCTACAATACCATTTACGGCATGATCATATCAACAATACCACAACATGCCCAACATTGACCAAAGTATCATAAACCCCTAGTATGTCACACCAAGTTCATACTTTCCACTTTCCATCATTACAACATCATAATTACACCATCAATTACTTTACAAAAGCGTAGAACATCAATGAGTTACATGTTTGCCTTTAAACATGCCATTTCCCCTTGACAAAACCATTGATAAAATGATTATTCCAAAAATCCCCCAATCTTCCATACATTGACCAATACATGAAAATCAATACATTTTACCACAACACTTCTTCTTTACACTTTCTTATCCACACCACATCACAAAGAATCCATCAAACTACCTTAATACACCTCATAGCACATATCGGCCAAAATCCCACATTATACACTTTATAGGAAAATAAAAAGTTTGGGACCATAATAACACCATACATGTTGTTATTTTATCCCTACCATGCTTTTTCATCAAGACCACAAGTCATAATCCAAGTTACAATCCCATGGATTTCACATCTTTTACCAAAACACAAAACACCATATTCAACACTTCCAAGCATAACCAACATGATATACATAATCTCTCATGCTCATAATATGTTAAAGTACAATAATAATCACTTACCCAAGCTTGGAAGATGGTGAACTTGCTCCAAAAGTGCCTTAGGGTTTGAAGAGCTAAAAGAGCTCTCTTGAAAATTCTAGAAAATGAGAGAAAGTGATGTGTGTGGCTAATGAATTAAATCTGATTTTTGGCCACCTTTTATAACCCCTTAAAGTCATCCTTAGCTATTAATTTCCATCATTGAAAAGTCAAAGCAAGAATGGGTCATTTTGACCCATTGGGCCTTTCATGCTTTGTTCATTCTTGGTCTCTAATTAGGCCCAATAACCCATATCATCTTGACACACTAACATCAATGTATAATTCACCATATATCTCATGTTTAAATAATTCCTTAATGTCACGGCAATAGTCTTTTACGAAATTCTCATTCGTCGTCTCGATCGCAAAAAAATAGGAATTCTAGTCATCCATGGCTTCATTAAACATTTTGGATCACTGTTCATGTTTCATGATTTGATCATGTGAGAGTACATAGGAATGTATTGAAGTGTTTGAATCTTTAACAATGCTCAAATAACTCCAAAGAACCAAAAGAAACCATCTAAGGATCGTCGTAGAATTGCGTTGCAAAACAAGTCCGGATGGGCACAATGTTTGTTCCTTGCGCCACTGCTGCAAAAAAAGCCAGTGGCGCAAGAAATGAAACCTCTCTGATCTCATATGCTTGCTCCACACCCCCTGAAACAGGGCAGTGGCGCAAGTTTCCATGTCTTGCTGAATTTTTCGGCAATTTTTCCAACACTTGCGTATCGTCCAATGCCTTATCAAAACACTATAAAATACTTACTTAGTGACCTTAATCATCAAGTAAACATGACTCCAAGTCACCAAATGAGGTTATAATGTGTACGGGGTATCAACCAAATGCATCACGAAGTCACAAAACACTTCCTATGAAAGGCTAATTGCATGTATGTGGCCAAATTTCAATTTTTCCTCATCTTTACCATTTCCAAATACGTACTTATAACTCTCGACACCTAAGTAAACATTATTCAATGTCATCAAGTAGGGTTGGGAAGGTACGGGGTGTTACAGGTTTTCCTAGTCAAGGTTATCAGCAACAATAGTATGTTTATCTTAGTGGCCTTTTTAGTCCACACATCAAATTACAGATGGGGTTAGCCAGGTTTTATTGGCCAGACCTCCGGTCAGACTTCGAGGAGTTCTTATTTTGGGTCTTAAAGCCTGTCATAAATCTAGTCTACACCCTGGATGTACACGGTGCTTAGAGTCACAAGTGACCCCAAGCTAACCTATGGCATGGTATAATACTAAACAATTTGAATATCTATAAGACAGGGAAGAAGCTAAATTGAATTTGAATATATTATCTAAAATAAAACTGTCTGAACAAAAGTACCAATACTGTAATAAACTAAAAATCTAAAAGTCAGACTCTATGTCTGAAAAGCCTCAACTTCTGACGAGCAACTGGGAGAAGTATCTAGCTAACTCTAAATATTAAAACTAAAATAAATCAATCATGAACTCTCATCCTTGGATGATAAAGATGAACAACTAGTAGGTGCTAAGGTGGTACTGGAACATACTAACTGCGATGTTGAGATTGAGTGCCCGAACGTATATCATAAGATGATATAGTGCAAAAGAAAATATGTGATCAGTACTTTGAATGTACTGAGCATATGAGATATGAAACATATAAAGTAAACTAAGCATGCTTAAAATACTGATAAGCTGTACTGAATGCAAGGTGAGTGCAAAATTGAGTAACATGTCGAACTGTAGTACAATAACCCAAAACATGCATATTGAAATACTAAGGTGAAATCTGATATCAATGATAATATATATAGTATATGAAAGTATGGGCATGTACAAGTACTAAACTGAGTCTGTGGGAGAGTCTATTAACTGATATAAACCACGTGAGCTAATGTCGATTTTGATGTATATGCCCCATCGAGGGGAACCAATATACCTTCCAGGGTATAAAGACATTACTGGCATGATCACTAAATTGATGACCAATCTGGGAGGGCTAAATAAACCTATAGTGGCACGTAGTTCAAAGACTTTAGGTGAAACTGGGACCCTAGTCCAATTTGATTCTTAGTACTACTCCCAAACTTAAAATATGCTTGTAACATATTAAAACTAATATTCTGAGAACTGGTTCAGAATCCATTTAATCTGAAAGTAATCTGAAAGTCTGTGTACTGAAAACTTGTCATGCTTATTCATATTAAAACTCTAATAGTTTGAAATATGCTTTAAAACATAACTGAGATATATGAAATTTACTTGAAATCATGCTAGTAATTAATTCATATAGGATAATATCATACTGGATGCAAAATCATGGAAAACATATCATAATAGTATAGAAATCACAATAAAATTGGGGAAATCATAAACTGAGTATGAAACCTAAATCAGAATTCATGGAGAAACTTGAATTTAATAAGTTATTTTGGGACGCAAGGGTGAAAGGATACCTATTTCTAAAATTACACATACCTCAGTTGGAGAATTCTTCCAAGAAACTTAAAAATCTATCTTGAGAAGATGAACCCTAATTTCTCTTGGTTGAGGGAATGAGAAGTGTATGATTTTCTATTTCTCTAAGTGTTGGCGAAATCATAAGGAAAATAAACACCTAAGTCCCTTTAACCCCCTTGTAAAATACCTTAAAATGATGTATCATAGGTGTAAGAATTAAGGAAAATACAAAAATACACTTTTAAAAATGTAACTAAAAAATATGGTTCAGTCGTCATGGGTCTTGGGAATGAGTCGCACCTTAAACCTATGAGTCATCCTCTGACTCATGGTTCCTAGATCGATTAGCTAGTTTGGGGAATGATTTCTACCTCACGACTCGTGAGGTCAATTTACGAGTAGTGGCTAGGACTTGTGGACCCTAAGAAGAAAATATTTTCTATTTGGTTCCTCATAGGTATGAGTCACTCAATGAATCGTGTGCTATATCTACGACTTGTATCCACTGGGAGAAATTTCCATAATTCAGGACTTTTGATTTTGTTGCTCAGAATGGGTAACCCCAAAACTCATACTAGTTGACAATGTCTCATGGTCTGAGTTGTGAGCATTGGGGACTTGGGCTGGCTGCTGACTGCTTACTATGAGTCTGGCCATGTCTCGTGGCCTCACTGTATAGCTCATACAATGAGTCGTTCTGAGGTAAATTTGTTAGTTTCCAACTAGTTTTCTGTACTAAGTCTGAGATATGATCCTAGGGACTTTTGAGGTATTACATGGTTGTGGTGAACATTTTGGTATAGTGGGGAGTTCTCAGTAGGTCATGGCTCCTAGAGGTTGCTATGAGTGCTATGAATTTGGGCATTATGCTAGAGAGTAACCCTACCGTAGGTAGTCAGGTCAATAGGTTTAGGCCCCTGGGCTCCATTTCCACTGGTCAAAGGTTACACACTAGCTGGTTGGGGTGGTCCCCAGGGTGCTAGAGGTAGTTCTAAGATAGGTAGAGTAGGTGGTTGAGCATGTACTTAGTCCGGAGGTAAATATAGGAATTTATATGCTTTTTTAGGTAGGCCAGAGATGAAGGTTTCAGATGTCATTATTGCAGGTACGATATCTATTTGTTATCAGTCAACTTCTATGCTATTTGATCTAGGTTCAACATATTCATATGTGTCTGCCTACTTTTCTACTTGCTTGAATTTTTCTTCTGAGCCATTGCTTGTGTTGATGCATGTAGATACTCTTATAGGTGATTCTTTAGAAGTGGATTGGGTATGTAGGTCTTGTGTGGTGATTATATGGAAGTATGACACTTGGGTGGTTCTAGTTTTCTTAGATATGGTTGATTTTGATACAATTCTGGGCATGAACTAGTTATCCCCTTATCATGCAATCTTGGATTGCGTTACTAAGATCATTACCTTGGCCATGTCTGGTATGCCCTCAATAGTATGATAGGGAATCAATGGTCATGTACTAGGAGGGATTATCTCTTATATTTAGGTGAGAAGGTTAGTAGCAAAGGGGTTCCTAGCTTATCTTACTTATGTTCGTGACACCAGCACCGATACTCCTTCACTTAAGTCAGTACCTATGGTTTGTGAGTTCTCTGATGTATTTGTTATTGATTTAGCTAGCCTTCCACCCGACCATGATATTGACTTTGGTATTGATATTGAGCTAGGCACCTGACCCATTTCTTTTCCAATATATCATAAAGCACCCCCTAAGTTGAAAGAGCTTAAGAAGCAGCTCTAGGATTTTTTGAATAAGGGGTTAATTTGTCCTAGTATTTAGTTGTGGGTTGCTCCTATTCTATTTGTGAAGAAGAAAGATAGTTCTATGCATATGTGTATTGACTACCAACAGTTGAATAAGGAATAAGTATCTAATGTCATGTATTGATGATCTGTTCGACCAGCTTCATAGTGCAGACATATTTTCTAATATTGATTTGTGTTTGGCTATCGATCAGGTTAAAGGACATTTCTAAGACTGCCTTTAGGCCTTGTTACGGCCACTATGAGTTCATAGTTATGTATTTTGGTTTGACTAGTGCCCTAACAATGTTTATAGACTTGATGCACCATGTGTATAGGGCTTATTTAGAGTCCTTTGTTATAGTGTTCATCGATGATATTCTACTCTACTTGAGGAGTAGAGAGGAGCATGATCAACATTTAAGGATCATGATTCAGACTTTAAGAGATTAATAGTTGTATGCTAAATTTTCTTGAGTCTGTATCATTCTTTAGGCACATGGTGTCCACAGATGGGATTATGGTCGGCTCGACAAAGATTGAGGCAGTTGTGATTTGGCTAGACCCACTTCTCCTACTGAGGTTCATAGTTTACCAAGAGAGCTAGTTACTGGTTTATGGAATGGTTTCTTCTATTTTAGTGTCATTGACCAGATTCACTAGCAAGGATGTCCCATTCCAGTGGTACGACGAGTGTGAGGTAAGCTTTATAAAGCTCAAGGCCTTACTCACTTTAGCACCAATTCTGACTCTTCTAATCAAGGACCAGGGATTTACTATTTATTATGATGCAATGGGAATCAGTTTGGGTTTTGTATTGATGCAGCAGGGTAGAGTTATAGCATATGTTTCCAGGTGTCTGAAGGTGGATGAGTGCAACTACCCTACCAATGACTTGGAGCTGGCGACGGTATTTTTTGTGCTTAAGATTTGGAGTCACTTACTTTATGGTGTGCATTTTGAGATATTCACCAACCATCCTAGTCCACAGTACATTCTCAGCTAAAACGATCTTAATTCAAGGTGGTGCAGGTGGATAGTTTTACTTAAGGACTATTATAACTCAATTTTGTACCGTCCAGGCAAGGTAAATATAGTAACGGATTCCTTGAGCTAGAAGGCAGTGAGTATGGAATTTTTGGCATTTCTTTCAACTTTGGAGCGGCCTGTGGCTTTATATATCTAGTCCTTAGCCAATTGGTTGGTTCATCTTTATATTCAGACCGTAGGAGGATTTTTAATTATGTTGAGGCTATTTTTATATCAGTGGAGAATATTCGAAAGCGATAGTTCAAGGATGAGAACTTGTGGGTAATTCGAGATTGGGTATTGAGAGGTGAGGCCAGGAATATGACCCTAGATCTGGAGGGTGTTTAGAGAATCAAGGGTCATATATGTGTTCCAAGAGTTGGAGATTTTATTAGGTTAATCTTAGAGGAGGCCCATTGTTCCCGATATTTCTTTTATACATGGGCATTTAAGATGTACAGGGACCTAGGGCAGCATTACTAGTGGTGCTGAATGAAGAGATATATTACAGTCTTCGTATCTCGGTTCTTGAGTTGTCAACAGGTGAAGTTTGAATACTTGAGACCTGATGGATTTTCTATGAGGCTACCCATTCTCGAGTGGAAGTGGGAGCGGATACCAATGGAATTTTTTCTTAGGTTATTGCATATTTTTGGGGGATTTGATTCCATTTGGGTCATTATTTATTAGTTGATCAAGTTTGCTCACTTCCTACCAGTTCAGTCTTCCTACCGTTCATATAGGTTAGCTAAATTTGTATTTAAAAGATTGTCCATTTGCATGGGATGCCCATTTTTTTTATTTCTAACTATAGTACTCAGTTCACAACATCATTCTGGAGGTCATTTCAGAGGGAGTTAGGCACCCGAGTTGAGCTTAGCATATCTTTTCACCCTCAAACTGATTGTTAGTCTGAGCAGACTATTCAGGTTTCGGAGGATATATTATAGGCCTATGTTATTAATTTTGAAGGTCACTGAGACCAAATCCTAGCCTTTGCGGAGTTTGACTATAATAACTACTCTTTCAGTATCTAGATAACTACTATTTGAGGCATTATATGGTACGCAGAGTGGATCTTCGATCGAGTGGTTTGGTGTTTTTGAGGTGAGGTTGTGGGGCATGGACCGGCTATGTGATTCTATGTGTGGGGTTTGGGTGATTTAGGATAAACAACATACAACTCAGAGTAGGCAGAAGAGTTACGCCGATCGTAGGCTGCGAGCCTTAGAGTTTGGGGTTGGTTATCGAGTTTTCCTTCAAGTGTCACCTATAAAGGGCGTGATGAAGTTACGGAGAAAGCACAAGCTCTGTCCGAGGTATATCAAACCATTTGAGATACTTCAGTAGGTTAGTGATGTGGCATATGAGTTAGCCCTACCTCAAACATTTTTGAGTGTTCACCCTATTTTCCATGTATCTATACAGCAGTATTATATTCCAGATAAGTCTCACATGCTCCAATGGGATTTAATTTAGTTGGGTGAAAGTTTTACTTTTGATAAGGAGCCAGTTGCTATTTTGAACAGAAAGATCAGGAGATTGAGGTCTAGAGAGATTCTTGTGGTTAAGATTTAGTGGAGCACTGTCCCATCGGGAGATTGAGGTCTAGAGATATTCTTGTGGTTAAGATTTAGTGGAGGCACTGTCCCGTCGAGGAGGATACTTTAAAAATCGAGCAGGACATGTTGACCCAATATTCTCACTTATTTGAGCCTTCAGGTACTTTTTATTCCTTGACTTTTGAGGAAGAAAGTTCTTTTAGTAGTGGATGTTATAATGATCTTTTAGGCCATTTTCATATTTTCCACATGTTTTTTTTTGTTTTAAACATTCTTGTAGTTACTACAAAGTATTTATGACTTGCCAGGATAAGTTGTTTGGTTCTCGGAGAGTTCGGTTGAGTTTTAAATCAATTTCCCTATTTTGGAGCATTTAAATTTAAGAAGTTTGACTTTAATCAACATTCTTAGTAAACTACCTCAGATGGAAATTTTGATAATTCCATTAGCTCCGCATCATGGATATTTAGCTAGAGGGCCTTTGATTTGGGTCCTGAGGCTTTCAAACTCATTTTGGGTGCTTGGGAGGATTTTCAGTACAAAATAAAAAAGTGTTGACTTTGGTCAATATTTCATCAATACGACCTCTGTTGGTCATTTTATCAATTCCATTGAGTCCAGAATGTCATTTTCAATTTGGTGGCATATTTGGTTTGTAGTCATGGGACTTAACGAATCCTTGAGGTCCATCCGGGACTTGGAACTCTTGGTGAAGTTGTTGATGCAACTGATATCTGGTGTAGCCGTTCAAGTGGAGCTTGGCTCACACACTACTAAAAAAAGGTGAAAAAACGTCGGACTAAAAAATGAAGGACAGCGTCGCTCGAGAAAAGAGATGGCAGAAGCGACACTGTCTGTCGCATTTTAAATTTACTTTTTTATATATTTTTCAAAAAAAGCGACGGATAGCGTCTCAATTTACGATGCTTTTTTTGTCAATTTTTGTACCAAAATAGTTTACAATTAATTTATAACTAATTTTTTATAAATGTGACGGACAACGTCTCTTTTTGTTGCTTTTTTTCGCTGTTTGTTGAGCCAAAATTATTTACATATAATTAACATTTATTTTTTTATAAAAACGACGAACAACGTCGTTATTTTTAAAAAGAAGGAAAAAATATTTTTAAAAACTACATTGTATGTGGCATTTTATAAAAATAAATTTATATTTATTTTTTTTTAAAAAAGTGATAGACAGCGTAGTTTCTGTCCATCGCTTTTTTGTCAAAATGTAGGTCAAACATTTTTAAACAGCGATGGACAGAAACCACGCTGTCATTCACATTTTTTAAAAGTTTGAATATTCTTAAATTTTGTTCTTAATTAAAACCAACCCCAAGTGATCTGTTTTGTTAGAAAAAATAATAATAAATTATTATTAATAGTTACTGACCACAAGTGGTCGGTAATTGATTAATAAATTTAAATTTTTTAAATATTAAACTTACTTACGTTACAATAATATATTTAACAAAAGATTACTTATGTTGTACCTTTTGAATTTTATTTTCCCCTTGTTATTACTTATGTTGTTTTCTTTTGAATAGTATAGAATACGTTTATATTAGGAGGTTATATAGTATACTTACTCTTGTAGTGATGAAGTTCAAACACAAAATAATAGATAATGCATTAAAGTATGGAATACGTTGATATCATTTTAAAGTTCTATCAAAAAACCATCCAACCTTGAATGTATCTCGTGTAGTGATGTAGTAGTTAAAAGGTAACCTAATCCATTCGAGTATATTGAATATGTTAATATTACGAGATAATATACTCGTGGAATAATATAACGAACTAATTAATAAGTCCTATATATTAATGGTCTGTCTTGAAACATATATGTCTCGTGTTGTGATAGTAGTAAATAGCTAATTAATAAATCGATAATCTATCGAGTATATGAAACACGTTGTATCACTAGGTAATATACTATCCTGGTGTAATGTAACGAACCAATAACTCCTATATATTAACGGTTTGTCTTGCATATATATATATATATATATGTATGTATTGTGTAGAGATGTTGTAGTCCAAAACTAATTAACCGCTAATCCATCCAAGTATTTAAAATACGTGTATAATGAGGTAATACACTTATGGAATACTGTAACGAACAAAGTCCTAATACATATATGTATATTACCTATATGTATGCATATATGTATTCAAAGGTAATATACATATATACATATACGTATTAGGAGGACGACAGATCGAGGTAATATACTCGTGGAGTAATGCAACGAACCAATTAATTACCACCTATATACAATAATGGTCCATATATATATACTAGATGACCCATGCCCGTGCTATGCACGAGCCTATTTTTAATGTTAAAGAAAGCAGTATTGCCATATTAAGTACGATGTGGAACAGATTTTATACTATTACATCGGTAAAGCTTGTTACAAAGAACAAAGTTGTACACAGTTTATACTATTACATTGGTAAAACTTGTTGAAAAGATCAAAGTTTAAAATATGAATTCAAACCGTCATAGTCGGTCTTACAAATTGCATCTGGTTGTCCACTGCGAAGAAGAAGAGAAATTATTCAAAGTTGGATAATAGTTATATGTCACAACTCACAACTAATACATTTAAATTGTAAAGCAATGGTCACATAGTTCTTGAGATGAGAGGCACAAATGACCACTAAATCTCAAGTAAATGGATAAAAGATAAAAGACTGATCAACAGAAATGTGGGACTTAGTAGCCAACATAATAAGGAGTAGCCAAAGTGATTACATTGCCATCTTGTGTCATTCTTCTTCTTTTTACTACTGTATGGACTCTTCAATTAGTCCAGTTAATTTATCTGAGATATGATAACTCTCAAAGTACAGAGTATTTGTTGAGGTGCTTAAATTCAAATATTTGTACTTGTAGATATGAAAAGTATGTATGTAGATAATCTAAGTCAACTTTAAGATAATAGTTTGAGTAGTTCAAAACCATTATAAACTACATTTAGGACCCTTATATAACTAACATAGGACTTATTATATCATGTAACACCTTCTAACAAATATTATCTCATTAGTGTTTACTTGCATAACATCATGGATGCACTTTACATAAATTTTATAGTTTTGAAACAAAGTTAGCCTAGGGTCTCTAGACTCAAGCAATTCATTTGGCATTTTATGTTATCTTAGTTAAAATAGCTTGCACCCATACATGTAATGAAGTATTTTTCGAAAATAATTAACCACATGCATATTATACAAAGCATGAATGCAAAAGAATGTCATTGAAAAATTTTAGATAGGCCTTTACCTATTTGGCAGATATATGGAGCTTCAAGCTATTCTACTTCTACGGTTACCTTGTCAAAAGTTTCACTTTTCTCCCTCTTATAACAATCTACACAGATAAACCATTGAGAAAAAACTTGATACTCCAGCCATACTGCTTTAGATCGAAAAAAAATATAAATCAATCTTACCCAAAGTTCAATAACATATGATAATTGTGAAAGAATAAGAATGTAAAAAGAAGTTGGTACTTAAATTTACTTTGTAAAGAATAAGAATCTAGAAAACATACAAAAGCAAACATGCTGGGGGAGACGGAGAATAGATTAAACTAATTCAGAACTCCTTAGTTTTAATGTACTTTACATTTTTCTCCTTAGTTTTAATGTACTTTACATTTTCTCCACTTAGCTATAAAATTTTGAGCACTCTATGTCTCCAATATTGTCGATATTGTTTGCTTTGATAGGGAATCCTCAATTTGTTACCTATTATTGTAATATGTAGAGTGCACTCTGCTGCAAGATTACTGATTTCCAGTTCTGAGAGATCAAGGTGATAATGCCCTGCATCTACACACATGAATTTTCAATTGAAATAAATATTACCTATTTAAGTCTAATTCGACACTTTCTTTTAAATCCCATGAATAACATATATGCAACAAGATTTATTGATGAAAGTAAAGAACTACACAAGAAATTCAGACACTAACCCGTCAAAGAAGCTTGGTCACACCTGCGAAACATTCATATTTTCTTATGAGGACACTGCTATTCAGTAGACACAAATATAGAAATAAGATGCAAATTATCTCTTATTGTCAGTGATATACTGGAAAACTACAGACTACAGAAAGTGAATCAATTTAAAATTACTTTGTACTTGTACTTCTTTAACTTCAATTATTAAAAGTTCATTTTATGCAAAAAGTAAATAACTAAGACCATCATAATAGCTCCTCAAACATCAATTTTGACACATAAATAATATAGTTTCTTATCTTCTAATTGAATCAAGTAGCAAAACAAAATTAAGCTTAACATATGATGAATTTATTGAACTTTAAAGAGAGCTAGTATTTTGAGTACTACTGCTTTCCAGAATTTCAATTTGTTGTAACAAAATAATAAATTCAAAAAAGTAATCTTAATAATCAAAGCTAAAAATCTCATATAGAATATTTGTTGCCTCAGTAAGCTAGTTGACATATAGGATACCTCTGAGCTTCATCTATCACTCTTAGCTTCTAATTTTCTATCTAAATATAGTTCAAATTTAACGAATCAAGCTAGTGATAAACTATTTAGTTTAACTGTAATCTCATCAATGAATCAAGAATAGGCTCTAATTTTCTAAAGGAACTCATTTATAAGAAGTACTACTAATTTCACTACATACAATCTTTCTAGTTCCACAATTGCATACTTATAAGATTTACCAATATTAATAACAATGGAGTTCTTGCAATCGTTTCTACACACTTTTAAGATATCCCAGTGGGAAGCAGTTGACAACAATTACAAGTGCATCTATTGGAAAAAGAATTTGTAGTTAATAGATGTGCTAAGGACATATTCAGTGATAGAAAGAGTGAAATAATCATACTTAATACTACATTCTTAAGTTGTTCCTTGGTAGCTTGGGAGGCTAGATCGTTGATATCTCAAAATGATATAACATTGAGCATATTTTATACTATTACATTGGAAAAGGTTGTTGGAAAGACCAAAGTTGAAAATGTGAATTCAAACAGTCGTAGTTAGTCGTACAAGTTGCATTTGGTTGTTCACTATGAAGAAGAAGAGACATTATTCAAAGTTTAATAATAGTTATATGTCACAACTCACAAATTGTAAATCAATGGTCACATAGTACTTGAGATAAGAGGCACAGATGACCACTAAATCTCAAGTAAATGGATAAAAGATTAAAGACTGATCAACAGAAATATGGGACTTAGCAGCACACATAATAAGGAGTAGCCAACGTGATTACATTGCCATCTTGCGTCATCGCTCTTTTCCAGTTAATAGCCAGGTGAAACATGTGTGGCCAATTTTAGGTGCAAGAATTCATTTATATCCACTTGTGGAATCACCTGCTGCAACTTTCTAGCAAGCTCAATAATTTGCAATCACTTGTAGAATCACCTAGTATAACTTTGTTCCATAAATGAGAACATAGCATGAGGCATATTATGATACTGCAATATTTAGTGGATGATACTGCTTCCTTTTGTTTTTTTCTCCAACTAATAAATTATTTAAACAAATAGGAAACTACCTTCCTAAAAGACGGGTATGAAAGAGTTTTTCACATCTTAAATTTGATTCTTATATGCATGCACCTGTTATCAAATAGGTGTGGAATAATTTGAACATGTATTGATAAGAGGGGATGTAATCACCTTAAACAATTGCTTTTATTCGGTCTTCTTGTGAGTAATTTGTAGGAAAATAATGTAAGAGACATATGTAGAGAAGCTAAGTAGTTGGTTTGATTTTTCAAAATTAGAAAGTACCCGTTCATCTTGAAAGATCATGCTCATATACATTTTATTTTCCATTCTCTACCTTCTCCCAGTCTGTATATCCACAACTTGCACCTTGCACGTCCAGTCCAGTAATTCAGGAGTGATTGCATGTATACCAATTATTTGTGCCATGTTTTTGTATCTTGTAAAATAATTGTAACACAATACAAGATGTAGCAATGCTATCTAGAAAATACGAATGTAACTAATAACTTACAGAATGATATATTATATTAGTAGGTAATCAAAAGTTTAAGAGATAGCCTTTTTTGATAATTTCACTATATACTATATTGTAAGTAGAATGGTCATCGTGGTCATCTGTTGTTGTTGTTGCTTGTCAGATTACCATTTTTACATTGTTTGAGCCTCTTACTCTTGATAGAGTAACATATGGTTTACCATGTAAGAATACAGATTCACGTTAGTAAATTCCAATGAAGTTAGTGATTCTTGTAACCATCAAGTAAAATGGGGTGTCCGAAATCAGGCAAACTCTTGGAGTCTACAACAAGGCAACTTGAAAGTTTCAACTACCAACATAAAGAAATTAACAAAAAACTTTGAAATCAGATGTCTGACACAAAGAGAAAAGTGATTGCTGCCCAAATTGAGAGAAATCTTAAGCGTCGTATTGCCTATAAAGAAATGTCACCTGAACACAATATTTACACAGTGTAAAATAAAATATGAAGTAGAACCAAAAAGAATTTGCTTTTATAAAACTATAAACGTGACATTAGGGATCGATTGTTTTCTTAATTATCTTTTTGCTGGCAGTTGAAGTTTAATCTTATTCCTAGAACACACATATTTAAACAATGTAAAATAAAATATGAAGTAGAACGAATTTTCATTATATAACTAAAAATATGACATCAGGGAGCAGAAATTACCGATTGTAGTTGCAGTGCTGATGCTTTTTCAGCACGTAAAGTAAATTTCACTTTCAAAAGTCTACAAAATTAGAATTGCGCAACCATTATATATTTAATCTAAATAGATAACAAGTAACCATTATATTTTATCAAAATAGTAGTAATTAAATACCCACCAAAATCCCTAGTGCATCAGTAAAAGTACAGCGCAGTGACCAAATACACTGAAGAATTTGAAACACCCATCGAGAAATTCTCCCAACTACAAATGCATTCATGGGTAAAGATTTCTGCTAATATAAAAATCGAGAAGAGAGAAGAAAATTTAATAAAAATCATCATAAACAGTAAATAAATATAACCAATGATGGAGAACCAAATAAACCAATGAAAAATCAGAACATAAGGGATTTAAAATTGAAAAAAGGCTAGTACAAGAAGCGTTCAATGCTTGAACAATAGGGGAAAAAGCAGAGACACAAAGAAAGAAGAGCAAGAGTCAAAATAATAGGACACAACCCAACTTTCAAAAGGCAACAACTTGAAATAGCCTTTTTTGTTATTCATCTTAAGGTGCTAATACATGCACAATGAAGAAGTTAGACAAAAATAAAAATCATGGAAAAATGAACCCCCTAAAATTGTACAAGGGTGGATGTTCTCTGAGCTCTCGGTGCATGTTAGCTTAGTGTGCTCCAACCATGGGAAGGAGACCTAGGAACACAATCCCGACTGGAATTTTGGGGCAAATGATGCAGGGTGATAAGCTGAAAGCAGTAAGTAGTGAAGATAATCAATTGGAGGGAATGGAGAGAGGTGATTTCAATATAACAGTAGCGGTGAAGCGGACTACTGTATATGCTCAGAGTTCACAAGGTGAGATATAGGTCGAGGAAGCTGGAATGCAGGATAAACACAAGAATACACCTCTAAAGATGTGATTGAATGAATGGATACAGAATACGAGGCCATCCAGTGGCTAGACCTCCTGGGCTGATGAGACGGATAAAGTTGAAGCTTCAGAGAAGCCAATCTGTATTGGTATAAGTAAAATGCCTAAACCTAAATAATCAGTTTGGGAAAAATTTTATATCACCAAAAATTTCTAATGCTGGATTAAAACTAGAATTTGTTAACCCTAAGATGGTTGGTGACCAAGTGATTGGATAAATTGCTACTGAAGATATTAGATCTGAGATCGACTATTGGCAGAATACAGTTGTGTGCTAGTATTAAGAGTTCACCCTTTTTTTGCAGTTCTAAATGGTTTCATTCAGCGGATTTGGGGTAAATACGGGATCAATAAAATAGAAATGATAAAGAATGGTATAGTATTGTTGTAATTTGATAGTGAAGTGGTGAAGGGTGAAGTGATTCAATGTGGAATCTACCACTTTGATAATAAACCTTTGATAGTTAAGTCTTGGCCACCGAAATGGAGTTTCCTAGAGAGGAGTTATTAATTGTGCCTATTTGGATCAAGCTACCAGGTCTTGAATTCAATTATTGGAGTCCTAGAGGGTTGAGTAAAATTGGTAGTCTCATTGGTCAACAACTCATAGTTCATAAGCATATAGAAAAGAAGTAAGAACTGAATTTTGCAAAATTGTTGGTGGAGGTGAAAGTGGGAAATGCATTGCCTGATGAGGTGTTTTTCAGGAATAAGAAGGTAGTGGTAATAACCCAAAAGGTCACCTATGACTGGAAGCCTATATTATGTGATCACTGTCACAAATATGGTCATGATAAGGAGAATTGTAGAAAACTTACACCTATAGCAAAAAAAACTGTAGAGCCAGAAATAAAGGAGGATGTTAAGGTGGATCATCCAAGGTAGATCACTAGTGCACAATATACATATATGTCACGACTTGATGAGACAATATAATATAAAGACATCAGCAAGATGTATGATGAAAATAGATTTGAGAAAAACATATGATATGGTAAGGTGGGAATTTCTTGAAGAGATGTTAAAAGGGGCTATAGGATTCCACCTTAGTTTATTACATTGATAATGGCATGTGTGACAATCACAAGATTTTTAGTTATGGTTAATGGAGAATGCCATGGATTTTTAGAAGGAAAAATAGGGTTGAGACAAGGAAATCTAATATCTCCCTTGTTATTTGTATTGGTGGTGGAGTACCTATCTAGAATCCTTGCTAAAATGGCAAGGTTGCATGATTTCATATATCATCCTTTATGTAAGGAGCAAAGATTGACTCATCTCATATTTGCAGATGACTTAATGTTGTTTTGCAAAGGTCAGGTGGCATCTATGTAGAGAATGCTTGAAGCACTGCAACACTTCTCATTTACCACTAGTTTGGAGGCTAACTTAGACAAGTCCAATCTGTTCATGGCTGGGATGAAAGAAGGAACACATGAGGAACTTCTATAGCTTACAGGTTTCTCTATTGGAACTTTTCCAATTCAATACTTAGGTCTACCACTACCACCTAAGAAATGGAGTAAGATTGAATGCCACCAACTCATAGAGAGGGTAACTGAGAGGATAAAAGCAGTGTATACCAGACATTTATCATATACTGGTAGACTACAGATTATTACATCAGTGTTGTTCTTATTACACAAATTTTGGGGATTAATTTTTATTCTTCCCCAAAGTATGGTGTAAGAAGTTGATAAACAATATAGAGCCTTCTTGTGGGGTAGTACTGAACAGAAGAAACAGATACATCTGGTATATTGGGAATTAGTCTGTAGACCAAAGAGCTAAGGAGGTCTTGGCATAAAAGGGTTCAAGCAGTGAAATATATCATTTGTAGGGAAGCTGATATAGCAAGTGATGGAAAAATAAGATACTTTATAGGTGAAATGAGTGAATGGTATTTATCTGCACAACAATAAAGGCTTTTAGGATCATAAACACCCAAATGACTATAGCTGGTACTGGAAGAAGTTACATAAGATAAAGTTGAAAATGAGAAATTAGTATGTTAATGATCATTACTGTTTGAAAACTATAGGTGGATACTCAGTGTCTAAAGGTTATCAGGGACTAATAGGGGATGCACCAAGAGATAAGAAGGTTGAATTCATCTGGCAAAGGACTGTAGTGCTAAACCACAGATTTATCCTTTGGTTAGCTGCTAGAAATAGGTTTCTAACTAAGGAGAGGTTGAATAGTATGGGATTGAGTGAGGCAAATGGAAACTGCTGTCTTTGTGAGACTGAGACAATGGAAACTAGAAGGCACTTCTTTTATGAATGCACATGGACCAAATTAGTTTGGGATGGTAAACAGAGTTTTGTGGGATTAACTATTTAGAATCAAGGAGCTTCAGAAACTATTATGGGGTTGAAGGCAAAGCACTAGACTAAATTTAAGAAGATGGTGATGGTAGCAGAGTATGGTGCAGTAATCTTCTATATTTGGACTATGCATGGGCATGTCCGTTACATTGTTGTACAAAAGAAATTCAATACTGATAAAGGTAATTTCATTTTTACTTTATTTCTTTAACAAGAAGAGATTATACTAAGCTATATACTGACACAATATGCTTTATATAATATTCATTTGAGGAACAAAGTTACATAGTTACAATTTTTAGCTTTCTAGAAAGATAAACTGATACACAAGATGCTATAATTTGGTAACTACTGCAATTGATAACACTCTTGATGCGAAACACTGACAAATACCTTGTATAAATTTTATCAACTAAGAAATAGAGTAATATTGAATGCCACCAACTCATAGAGAGGGAAACTAAGAGGATAAAAGCAGTGTCTACTAGGCATTTATCATATGCTGGTAAACTACAGATTATTACATCAGTGCTGTTCTTATTACATAACTTTTAGGGATCAATTTTTATTCTTCCCCAAAGTATGGTGTAGGAAGTTGATAAACAATGTAGAGCCTTCTTGTGGGGTAGTACTGAACAGAAGAAAAATATATATCTGGTAGCTTGAGAATCAGTCTGTAGACCAAAGAACCAAGGAGGTCTTAGCATAAAAGGGTGCAAGCAGTGGAATATATCGTCTGTAGGGAAGCTGAGATGACAAGTGATGGAGAAACAAGATACTTTATGGGTGAAATGGGTGAATGGTATTTATCTGCATAACAATGAAAGCTTTTGGGATCATAAACCCACAATGACTACAGCTGGTATTGGAAGAAGTTGCATAAGATAAAGTTGAAAATGAGAAATTGGTATGTTGATGATCATTACTATTTGACAACTACAAGTGGATACTCAATGTCTAGAGTTTATCAGGAACAGATAGGGGATGCAAAAAGAGATGAGGAGGCTAAATTCATACGAAATTAGACTGCAGTGCCAAAACATAGATTTATCCTCTGGTTAGCTGCTAGAAATAGGTTGTTGAGAGGTTGAATAATATGGGATTGAGTGAAGCAAATATCAACTGTTGTCTTTGTAAAACTGAAACACTAAAAACTGGAAGACACTTGTTTTATGAATGCACATGGACCAAATCAGTTTGGGATGGTATATAGAGCTAGTAAGGATTGACTATTCAGAAGCAAGGAGTTTCAGAAACTATTATGGGGTTGAAGGCAAAGCACTGGGCTAAATTCAAGAAGATGGTGATGGTAGCAGTGTATAGTGCAGTAATCTACTACATTTGGATGGCAAGGAATTATAAACTATTCAGAAACAATACTCTTAATACTAGTTTTGTCGTTGAGCTGGTCAAATATGTAATTAGGGAGAGGATAGATATGTTTATGAACACAAAGAATGGTAGAAGGAATAGTCAGCTGATTCAGAAACTTTGTAATTAGTTTTGGTTTTTTCCTGAGGTCTACAGATTGGACTTAGCTGTTCAGGATGTGGATGCTCTTTTAGGTGTACTGAGTTGTTTTGTTGGTATAATAATAGTTCACAGTTATTGCCAAAAAAAATAAAAAATTGTACCTTAATGCAAAAAACATATAACTTTAAAAAATAACCAAATAGTAACTCAAAATCGAAGATCTATATGGTGAGGAAATAGGAAACACCAACCAAAATCACCCAAAAAAAAGCAATCAGAAAGAAAGAGAAAAAACAAAAGTAGATGAAGAGCTCACCAGTCACCAGGAAAGAGAGAAGATTCAAACTAGAGAAAGAAGGAAAATGAGAAAAGGCAAGAAAAATTAATACCATATGCCAACAAGCACAGGTGTTCAAGTATGAAAAAATTAAAATACACGTGGATCTGTGTAAAATAAACACGTACAAAAGCAAAGGAAAAAGTGTCATATACAAAGTCATACATTAGTGTGTATTTTACTGAAATGCCCTTGGTAGTACCAAGGGCTTTCACTTATTAATGGGTATAAATATATATATATATATATATAGTTGTATCTTCTTATTCAATGCTTATTGTTGTTTCCTTATCACTATCTTCTAAAGACCAAATTCTTCTGTATCCGTAATTATCTATTCTTAACTCAAATTTTTTAAAATTATCTTCTTCTTCTATATATACTATCTTCTTCTTCTTCTTCTCTCTCTCTCTCTCTCTCTATATATATATATATATATATATATATATATATATTTAACGAGGTGACATACTCATGGAGTAATGTAAAGAAGAAAGTCCTATACATATTTAACTGTCCATTGTTGTAATGACCCTCCCGATCATTTTCCTCGTTTTCGTGCGTTCTCGGCATTTAGAGCTTTCCTATAACCGCCCCAAGTTATTTATGACTTGTTGAGACTGACAGTTAGATTTTTGGGCAGTCCGTTTGAGAATTTTATTGATACCAAGCATGTTGTGGAACATTTAAATTAAATTAGAATTTGGTAAAAATATACAGATAATTACCTCTCGAAAATATTTTTGATATTTATAAAATTCTTTAGTTATGATATCTATATTACTTTATAATAGCTTTTTAACCTATTAATATTTTAAGCGGAGATAGTGAATTTAGATATGTTAAAATAATATTATTATTTTATAGAGGTTTTATTCAAAATAATTTTCTATTAATTATGGTATATTCAAAATGTTGTATTTATTTTGAATGAATACTTATATAATGGTGCCACCTCTAACCTATACAATACCCGAATACTTATATAATGAGATAAAATTTATATTAATGTGGCACCTCCACTACCACGTTGAAAGGGAGGAGGTGCACACCACAATACTTGCTAAGAGGTGGCAGCCACTTATCATGTGTGCAAATTAATTAGTAGTGGAATATTTGCATGATTCATATTATTCAATGAATAAATATATAATATTACATTTCCCCACCATTACCATTTCATTTCTTCACCATTGTTGATCCTATTTGAGCTCAAAATAGAGCATTAAGGGTATGTGGAGGTGAGGTTTGAGTGGGGGAGTGTTAGTGGGCGTGCAGTTATCGTTATTACGGTAAGTTTTGTCATTTTTACGGTATAGTTTATATATAGTTGGTGTTGTTGTTATTGGGACTGGTTTTGAGCTAATATTTATCTTGTATTTAAAGTTATCTCTTGTGATTATTGATCACTGAGCTATTTGGAACATTGTGATAGTTATGATTTTGCGATTTTACAAGCGGCCCTCATGCGAGATTTCTAGTCGTTCACCAACTTATAGTAATATGGGTATCAATTTTCATGTTGTGATGTATAGTTTACTATTTTGATAGAGTGGCAGTAGTTTGAGGCCTCTCAGAAAGGGAAGGCTCCTATTTATCAGGTTTTGGCAGGTATTCGGCGGCGTCCTGGTAGGGTAGGTTTACCTTATACCTAGACTGAGTTTATTTATAGTAATTGCATGTTATTGTTCTAGTGTTTTGGGTTGGTAGTCGTAGATTATCGTTGGCTTGCAATGATTAGTCCTTTTGGGTTGGTTAGGGCCCTGTTCCGGTATGTTTTGGGCCCGTTATCCTTGTGGTGTGCCAAAGATGACCTTTATAGGGTTGGTTAAGGTTGTACTACTATTAGTATGGGGTTAGTTAACGTTAGTTCAAACTCGGATAAGTTTAGCCTAGACTTAGTTCTAGGACCCCGTAGTGGGCCCCGCTGCTCTTCACAGTCGGTATAGTTAACCTTAGACATTATTGGGCTTAGTTAAGCCCTGAGATACTCTTTTAGGATAACCTTTGGATTGGCTTACCCTGGTTATAATCCTTTAAACTATTTGGCCCTATCGACCCCAGATAGTATAACACTTGACCGGGATTGTTAGCCTTTACCTAGTATTAGGACCCGCCTTGCTATGGTACACTTGAGATACCCGATTTGGCATATATATCACCTAGTAGTAGGCAGGTGACCTCGGAGGACCCATAGGTTGGCCTTGTAGTACATTATGGGTTAGCTTCTTTATTTATATTTTGGGTTCGATCTGGGGCCGGTATGTTCCCATTTACTTGTATTTGTGTGGATTCAGGCACTTAATTATGATGACTCTAGGAGACTGACTATTATGAGTTCCGATTTGAGTCCATCCACTAATTCAGATATGATGGTTACTGATTATTATGAGTTTCAATTTAAGTTCGGCCACTGATTCAGATATGATGACTACTGATATTTTTGAGTTTCGATTCAAGTCAGGCTACTGATTATGTTACGATCTGAGAGTTCTGTACTGGGTACCATGGTTCTGATATGAATCACCGACATCTGGCAATGAGTTCTGTGATATAATATATTTGTGGCCTCTCGTTACTACCCACTGTGATCGGTTCGACCCCGGCGTTTGGCCTTTTATTATTACCCATTGGTGTTCGTTCAAGCCCGGTACACCCTCAGATGGTTACGATGGTTTCTGGATACTGGTTCAGCCGCAGATTATGGACAATTCTGAATTTACTTTTCTTATGTGTCCCACCAGATTATGGGGGCATGACTGGATTATTGTTTTCTTCAGTGTGCCTTCTGAGCTTATGGTGGCCCATCTAGGTTATGTGTGACTTGTTTGTTTATTTCTGTTTTTACTTATTGTTCAGCATCACCTTTACTTATTTCCTTATCACTGCTGTACAGTTTGGTAGTTATCTATCTTTTTATCATTCTTACCCCGGACTTAGCATGCACCCTCACATTTTGGCTTACTTATGCTATATTGAGCTCAGTCGGCCGATGATGCCTGCAATACCCATTTCCTGGTAATCATACTGCACTTCTGCATCTTTTTCCCCGATGTAGATCCTGGCACTAGTCGACGACAGTGACGTGATCCTTCTTCTTCAGTGCTGATTCGAAGCAGGGTGAGCTTGTTGTCGTCCGAAGCTGATCCTACTTCATCTACTCCTGTATAGTCTTTTCTATTCGAGACTGTTATATATGTTGTGTATATTTGGTTTCTATTTAGTACTCTGGCTGTGTTAGTTCTGGCTCTAGTACCGACCTTACCAGGTCTTGGGAGGGGTTTATCTATATACAATGTCCTCTTCTTCTTCTGTCTCAACTTGTATATATTGTACGTTAGTTCTTATGCTTTCTGTTTTCATTTATTATTGTTATTATGCCTTCTTCATCTCACTTTATTCTGGTTTCTGCCTCTTAGTCCGTTGATAGCCGCTCTGAGCTATGGTTTGGATTGCCTATTGGTGGGTTACGATAGGTGCCATCATGATTCGAAAATTGGGTCCTGACAGTTGTCTTGAATATACATATACACATTTTATCATTTGTCGTCTTGAATATATATCTTGTATAAGTGCTATATATTGTACGTATTCAAAAGCTAATTAATCGATAATCCATCCGAATATATGGAATAGGTTAAATTATTTTAATTAAACAAACACAAAAAGTAAATTATATATGTAAATCGATTCAAATTTGGACTCTATTTTAAATCCCCAATTCCAATAATTTAAACCCAAATTTGAATGACCCAGCTCCGACCCATTTCTTTAATTTTAATCATGACTGCTTATCCCATATGATCAACAATTGAGATTTAATCCCCATTTTATTTTCTTTCAATTTAAAACTACCCTAAAATCATAACCTGATTCATTTCCTCTCAAATAGGGTTGCTGCCACTCTCCTGTCCTCTCTCAACTCCCTCACCACCACCGCTCCGACCAGCAACCACACCTTCTCTAACCAGCAACTAGCTCTACCTTCTCCCTCTCTCTCTTCAAACAAAATAGGGTTTGGCGTTGCTGATATTCGTTGTTCTTTCCACTACTACTAGTGTTGCTGCTGTTCGTTGTTGTCGCTATTGTTGTTCGTTGCTCCGGCTGCCTCCACCAACTCAGGCATCTTCATCAAGGTAAGCAAAATTCCCTCTATGTTCTTTGATTTTTTCATTTTCCTTCCCCCCCCCCCCCCCCCCCCCCCCGCCTCAATTAAACTAGGACTAGATTAAATTGTGTTATTATAAAATTGAATTGGTAAATTTTTACTTTTGTGTAATTTTTGACAAGGTTAAACTAGATATGGAAGGGTTCAATAACTAGCTGGTGTGTGAACTATTTTTGTGAATGGGATTATGCAAATTAAAGTTTATTTTGATTTCAAGAACATTATAGTAGGAATCTTATTAAGTTCTTCACCTTGAAATACATTTTTTCGTATATACCCGTGAATAGAAAAATACTATGGAATTATTAAAGATTCGCTACTGACAATGAGTATTTTTAAGAATCCACAAAAACAAAAAAGGCAAGATAAACAGGAATATATAAAAAGAGAAAGAGATGGGACATATCCCATAAGCGAATGGAATTGTAGTGGACCAGTAAGATTTAAGAACTTAGTGAAATTTGAGCTCCTAAAGTGTACTTTAATGTTTTAAATCACAATAGAAAGAAAAAATAGCTGCCTAAAATGCTTTTTCAATTAGTTTCCTACTACTAAACCACACAATATTAGTATTACTTTCCAAAGTATAGTGTATGCTTAAAGGAGTTGTGGAGATGGATATGTTATACTTATTTTTTTTTTTTGAAAAAAAAAAAAGAAGACCCTTAATTTGAAAAAGTGCTACTATGGTAGCTTAATTTATTTTTTGTTATTAACAAATCATGCTTTTTTACAAGGTTAGAAAACTGAGAATGTTTCACATCTCAATGAGTCTAAATGCTGAAAGTAAATTAAAAAAAGTGCGTAGATTTTGTGTAGTCTAAGTGCAAAGCATTGTACTATTAATTCTAATTTTGTGAAGTGGTGACTTGATATTTTGAAGTAGCTACTTGATATTATGAAGTAGTGAATTTGAATAGTTAAGTAGTGAATTGAAAATGTGAAGTAGTGACTTCAAAAAGAGAAGTAGTGGCTTGATATTGTGAAGTAGTGACATGGAATAGTTAAGTAGTGACTTCAAAATGTGAAGTAATGACTTGACATTGTGAAGTAGTGACTTGATATTGTGAAGTAGTGACTTGAAATAGTTAAATTAGTGAATTGAAAATGTGAAGTAGTGACTTAAAAATTTGAAGTAGAGACTTGAAATTGTGAAGTAGTGTCCTTTAACTAGTGAAGTAGCGACTTAATATTGTGAAGTAGTGACATGGAATAGTTAAGTAGTGAATTGAAAATGTGAAGTGGTGACTTCAAAATGTGAAGTAGTGACATTAAACTGGTGAAGTAGTGAATTGATATTGAGAAGAAGTGACTTGGAATTGTTAATTAGTGAATTGTCACTACCCCAAAATAGGCACATGATGGTACTTGTCACACCCTCCGGACAAGTAAGCCTAACACATCCCAAAGAACACAATTTAAGAAAAAAGAGGCAGAAACAGAAGAATAAAAGTAATCCCAAATATATATATACGAGACACAAGTCTCAAAGATACATCCCAAGTATGGTTGTCACTAGTACAAGTCTCTAATACAAATTAAGAGTAATAATAATCGTCTAAAGTATCTTAAATGCGAGGAAAAGCATAAGATAAAAAGAGGAGAGATCTGGGTAAACTTGAAGTCTGCCAGAGCTACCTTAACCTCCGCAACGTTGATACTGGAAGAAAACAATCTACAAGCTGCTACTCGGTCCAATAGCTACACGGGATGCGTACAGTAAACAAGAAAAAGAAAAAAAAAAGCAAGGGTGAGTACGAAATCACGTGTACTTAGCAAGCATCATCGATAATCGACCCTAATCCAAAGCAATGGCGAGAACCACCACCCCAACTACCCAAGGTTTCCCAAACAATTTATAACCCTCAATTATAGCACTTCATCCTATTAGGGTAACAAATTTACCAAAAATAGGGTAGACACATTAATCTGGGTGAGTCAACACTATTCATGTCATGATTCAAAAAAAAGGAAAGTGATTTATGAAGAAGACTCCATAATACAACAAATCAGGCTTAATCAATGATAATCAACCAATAATATGGGATGAAAATAGGGATAGTGTACATACATATAAGAGTGTAGCTCATGCTGCCAAAGGTGCTAAACAACTATCTCTCTGATCAAGCCATACACATACCCGATGTCTAACAATACTCTAACCTCCCAACTAATATAAGATGACATAAGATAATGTAATGAAATGAAATGAAAGCTCAAACACAGTATCACAAACAAGATCTATCACGGTAATACAATACAAGAGTAAATACTAACACAACACTAAATCATACCAAGGAATGTCAATGCATTGTAAATGATGCAATACAATATAGTGATGATGATGGGATGACGGTGAATCTTTGAAAGTTATCGCATAACTTTCTATATACACCTACCGAGAAACGTTGCTCCTAAAGTAGGACCCATGGGGGGGTTCACAACCCACATACTTTCCATAATCTCAATCTCATGTCTCAAATCAACTTTACCGGCACATCTCTCGGCATAGACGTCTTATAAAGTGTCTCATTTTCGTAAAAAATAAGAATGCCTCAGTGGTACCAATGTTTCATGAATATGCATGCGTGATATGAGGATGTAATGCTCCCAACCAACCTGTATGAAGATAAAAATCCATTCAATACATGTATAAGTGAGCTCAGAATCAACTCAATGTATCAATAACTCATGATATCGATTTCCACTTGGTACCACCAGAATAAATAGTCATGTATTCATCAATATTATCATTTTCAACCCCTTTCTCGGGCATCACTATAATTAATATGCAATTAAATGCTCAAATAAGGCCTACAATGTCAAGTCAAGCCCCCACTCGGGCGACACAATAATAGATACGTTATTCTAATGCACAGATAAGACCTATGATGACAAGTCAAGCCCCCACTCGGGCGACACAATAATAGATAATTCATTTAATGTACAAACATGACCAATAACATCAAGTCAAGACCCCACTCGGGCATCACAATAATATATCCTCTCAATTCAAAAGCAATATCCATATAAGCCCACACTCAGGCACACGATCATAAATAATTACTCAAGTTCATAGTGAATTTCACATAAGCCCCACAAAGGAAATACAGAATTAACAACAATCCCAATAACAATATATTGCGAAACTAACCAAACTTAGCTTATTCCATACGATCAGTTTCATCCACTATTACATGACCATTTATGCTCTAACTATTCTTTAAAGGTCATCAATCCCCGTTCATCACAACAAAATCCACTAAACAAGATTCAAGCTCTAAAATAGGCATCCAATATTAATATTTCAAGATCACTAAGTTAACTATCTACATTCTACTCTAAGGATAATTACAAGCAGCAATACTAACTAAGAAAGGCAAAAATCAAACTACAATCCACCAAAAGACTCTAGTACCCACGAAGATGCTTGCCATTTCACCTAAGCAGGACCCCCAATACTAAACGAATCACATATAGCAATAAAAAGGCATACAACACATAAACACTTTGAAAAAAGTTAAGGTATAGCTCAACTTGC
The DNA here is from genome assembly GCA_031232105.1 of Capsicum rhomboideum. NCBI lineage: Eukaryota > Viridiplantae > Streptophyta > Magnoliopsida > Solanales > Solanaceae > Capsicum > Capsicum rhomboideum. The sequence continues at coordinate 95,189,082 of CP124716.1, read as the reverse complement.
CTTTAAAGAAGATCTGAATGTCCAAACACTATCCAAAGCCTCAATCGGAAACTCGACTCCCTCGAATCATCTCCAAATATGACCAATCTAATAAAATACAACATCTACAAGTCAAATGAAGCCCAACGATACCCATATCAACTATTATCGAGAAGGGTCCAACACGGACCCCAAAAATGGGTTCAAAAACAAAAATGGTAAAATCAAATTTTTATTTAAGAATAATGTTCCCCATATCAAGAGGAGTCTATGGTTAAAACCCCATGTGAAAATAAGTTGGAATTGGTCCTCAAATCAAAGAAATACCAATCTATACTTTTTCGGGCGAAAACCCCCCAAGATCTCATTTAAAATCAAGGATTTGAAGTTGTTTTAAAAATAAAATCATTTGAAAATAATGGAATAAAGATTTAGAAACTTACCAATGGAAGAAATCTCGAAAACTCCTTTGAAATTGACCAAATCCGAGCTCTCAAAGGTGAAATATGGTGAAAATAGGGTTTTTGGTTGAGAAGGAAACTTAAATCTATCTGGGTAAGAAATTACCCTTCGCGAATGCGATCCAGTAGACGCGAACGTGAAGGTCAACCTGACTCGAGTCCCGCTTTAACGATCAAACCTTCGCAAACGTAATGAAGGCCGACCCGAACTGGACCAACTTAACCCTTCGCAAACGCGGTTGGGACACCACTATCGTGATGAACAAGAAAGCTACTCTTAGTAAACGCAGTACCACCATCTCCGTAAATATGGCTAGGGGACCATGAACGCGAATAAAGATTGGTAGTTTCACCAGAAACAACAGCATCAGCAACACACTTGGCTTAAAAACTCTCCGAACAGACCCTCGAGATTCATTCAGGACCCCACAAAAACAAACAAATAATACTACTATGCTAATTTTGAAGTTTTGGACTCAATGGCAATGTCGGATTTTCAAAAAAGGATCTATTTCAATAAATTAACCCACCCAGGACCCCCTATTGGCTATATTAATCTAGTTTTTCAAATGGAGGGTCGAAATGTGAAACAAAGGCTCGGGACCCAAACTAACCACGCTAGTAACCCAAAATTGACATTTCAGATCTAATGGAACTTTCAGAATCATCATCCGAGGCTCGGATCACTAAAAGTTGACCAAAGTCAAACTAACCCCTTTAAGGATGATCAAAACCACGATTTCATTTAAAACACTTCTGAATGCAGTGGGGGACAGTACCAACCATCCCCACAACTCAAAAATGAGATCAAGCAACCTCGGGGGAGGGCAAAATGGTCAAAATACAAAAATTTCTAAATTTAAATATGAGGGTCATTACAGTATCCACCACAAAGATTCACGTTCGTCCTCGAACGTACAAGCAAGAAATTGTCAAAATAGGTATAGGATAGAAAAATAACCTCGAGAAACATCAAGCAAGCACACCAACATGAAGTCACAACCATTAAACTACTGACCTCACCATAAAACCAGAAATCTACCACATAAGGACTCACAAGGTCTTAATACTAGCATCAAAGGCCAAAATTTTCAATGAAGTTGAATTTCTATATTTCCTAACTTCCTCTACACCCAAAACTGAGTCAAACACAGTAGAAGTTCTAAATACACTCGGCTAACCTAAACCCGACAAAGGCACCATAAGATACTGGCTACAACCACAAGACCAAAAATCTTTCTCGGACCCACAAAATCCAAGCAACCCATAAATTGCATAGCTACCCACCAAAACACTGAATCAACCTTCCTAAGGCTGATACTACCACTATCAAATCAAACCACACTATAGCCTCATACTAAAGCTACTAGGCCAGAATTCGATATCAAAATCACCCAGAACCTCAAAAGTCACACTTAGCACACTAGATCACTATTCCATAACCAAAACCTACTGCTTAACCCTTTAGGCAATCGAGTATCAACATAAACTTTATATACCATAGATATGAAGTTTCTAAATAACACCAAAAATTCAAGCTACTCATCATAATAACACGTGCAACCCTCAATATCAAAAAGCCATCAAACAACCTGGAGACCTCAATAATTTGGTAGAACAAGGAGTCTTCTCGATCCCGCACATAAAGCTACTTGTCATAACAAGAAAAATCAACCTAGAAAGGAAGTCCAACAACCACTATATCACACTAACGGATGTCCAATTCATGAAGCAAAACTCAGAAGAATCATCGCTAAACTCTGCCTAAGCTACCAATGAACCATACTATCAGAACTCCAAATTTCTATCTCAAACCCATGGCTAAACTCTGAATATTACAGATTTTCTTATGCAAAAAACTCTTATCTTTTTCCTTAACTCTCTTCCTATTCAATATTCTTTAACACATGAGTCGTGGAATAATAAGGTACAACTTAAACCCAGCTCAATTCTCATTCAACATTCCCCAACACAAAATCCACAGAGAATAACACATACTCTGCTTAAAGCTTATGAGCAAGAATATTCCACTGAACCACTTAGCTACTAAGGAGGAACTTTACAACCAAATTTTCCTTTCCATTCGAAACTCTTTTCGAATTAAAAGCAAAAATCCTCATGAGCTAAAATCCTCTAATTTCGAACGAGGAGTGTCTACCAACTAGTTAATTCACACAAACAAAGGCTAAACACTAAGGAAGTAACAAATCCCAAGGCCCGAATTCCCGAAATCTTTCCTTATCAAACTAAAATCCTTTACTTGCAATCCTTTCGAAACAATCACAACAAAAGTTTAGGCTAACACAAGGTCCACCACTAATAAGTTTCGCTAGGCATACTACTATCCGAAATGCCAAAACCACAGTCGATCCAACACTATTCACAACATAACCATTCGAAAGGATCAAATCCAAAATGCACCAAAATCCACAATACCCATAAAAATTAATTTTAATCCGACAACATACTCTAAGTGAGTCACAACATAGGATCTACACACCCGATCCACCACTAAGGAACCATCAATGGGGTAGCAATATCAGTAGACCCAGTAAAATCCCATGAATCATATCAAGACTCAATGTCGAATAAATAAACACATAGACAAATGAAGGACCATAGTCAAATACTACAAAGATAGATCAAAGGCCGACAAAATTCATACATATGGCTACTGTACCAGAAACTCCTGCCTCGTGTCCATCCTATGGAACCTGATACTGAGACCTGTCATCTCTCAGAGCAACTAATGAAGCATCTCTCTGTCTAAGTTATGGGCAGTCCCTCGTATAGTGCCCAAGATCCCCATATAAGAAGCAACCCAAATAAGTTGGAGCCCACTAAACTAGGCCTGAAGAACCCGAATGACCACCATAATCTAACCCTCTCCAAGCATAACTACAAAGATCCTAACCTCCATTAAGCATATCACTATGACCATCAAACCCTTGGGCCCTCTTGCCCACAATCCTCTCATATCTCCATACAAACTCTCTTAAAAACACTCTAGCAAACTGATCCCATGAAAGAGGAGGTGATCTAACTGGTTTACCTTCTACAAAGGTCCTTCACCACTGTATAGCTAGCGGAAGAACTGAAAGGAAGTGAAGTGTACTCCTTTAGAATCCACCAAACCCAACATGTACAACTTCTCATGGCAACCAAGCAAGAACATATAAGCATCAAATCTAGGATCTCCATCAAACCGAGGTGGATCTGTCCTAATGAACTCTACAAATCTAATTTGTCCTTCCATGGACATAAAGGGTAAAGTCACTGGATGTGGAGCAATCCCTGGCAATATCTCATCAATACTAGGAGAACCAATAGGAGTCGTAGATGCATCTGGAGTCTGAAGCCCTGAAGAAGAATGTTGAATCAAGATAGGAGTCACCCTTTGAAGAAAGCCTAGCACTCGAACCAAGCAATCATCAAGCATAGGTATGGTCACGGGTGGTGTCTGAACTAGCCTCAACCCCTCTAACTCACTAGAACTACCGCCACTAGCAACCCTAGAACCTGAATAGGCAACTATAACCTGACCTCTAGCTGGTTTAGACATCACGATATGACCTCCCCCTTGAACCCTACTCCTTCTACACATTAAAGGCGCGGGCTCTAAATCTCTAGCTAAGAAAGAAAGTGTGCTCACCATTTGTGAGAGAGTGAATAGGAGGTTCTGAGTTATACAAAACTATGAACGCATGAAATAGAATGAAGAAATGGATTTATTCTAAAGTCATGTAGCCTCTCGAAGATAGATAACGGACGTCTATGCATCGATATGCAAGACTCTACTAAACTCAGCTTATACTAATAAGACCAATGAACATGGGCTCTGATACCAATTTGCCATGATCCAAAAATAGGCACGTGATGACACTTGTTACACCCTCTGGATAAGTAAGTCTAACCCATCCCAAAGAACATAATTTAAGGGAAAAAAGGCAAAAATAGAAGAATATAAGTAATCCCAAATATATATATACGAGACACAAGTCTCAAAGATACATCTCAAGTCTGGTTGTCACTAGTATAATCCTCTAATACAGATTAAGAGTAATAATAATCGTCTAAAGAATCTTAAATGTGAGGAAAAGCATAAGATAAAAAGAGGAGAGATTCGGGTAAGCTTGAAGTCTATCAGCGCTACCTTAATCTCTGCAATGTCGATATCAAAAGAAAATAATCTACAAGTTGCTACTTGATTCATTACCAGCACGAGGTGCAAAACACAAAAAAAAGAAAAGAAAAGATAGGGTGAGTACGAAAACATGTGTACTCAATAAGCATCATCAAATAACCAACCCTAATCCAAAGTGATGTGGAAAACCACCACCCCAACTACCCGAGGTTTCCCAAATAGTTGATAACCCGCAATTATAGCACTTCATCCTAATAGGGTAAAAGATTTACCAAAAATAGGGTAGGCACATTAATTTGGGTGAGTCAATACTATTCATGTCATGATCAAAAAATAAGAAAAGTCATTTATGAAGAAGACTCACTAATACAATAAATCAGGCTTAATCAATGATAATCAACCAATAATATGGGATCAAAATAGGGAGAGTGTACATACATATAAGAGTGCATCTTATGATACCAAAGGTGCTACACAATTATCTCACTGATCAAACCATAGTCATACCCCACATCTCACAATACCCTAACCTCCTAACCAATATAAGATGACATAAGGTAATGTAATGAAATGAAATGAATGCTCAAACACAGTGTCATAAACAAGTTCTATCACAGTAATACAATACAAGAGTAAATACTAACACAACACTAAATCATACTAAGAAATGTCAATGCAATGCAAATGATGCAATGAAATATAGTAATGATGATGGGATGATGGTTAATCTTTGAAGGTTATCGCATAACTTTCTGTATACACCTATCGAGCAATGTTGCTCCCAAAATATGACCCATGGGAGGTTGTCAACCCATATACTTTCCATAATCTCAATCTCAAGTCTCAAATCAACCTTACCTGCACATCCCTCGGTATAGGCATTTTATAAAGAGTGTCATTTTCTTACAAAATCAGAATGCCTTAGTGGTACCAATGTTTCATGATTATGCATGCATGATATGATTATGTAATGCTCACAACCAATCAGTATGAAGATCAAAATGCATTCAATACATGTATAAGTGAGTTCTTAGAAACAACCTTTTTATCTCACCTCTGAGGTAGTGGTATGGACTGTGTACACTTATTCTTCCCAGACCCAACTTGGTGGGAACATACTGGGTATGTTGTTGTTGTTGTTGTTGTATAAGTGAGTTCATAATCAACTCAATGTATCAATAACTCATGATATTGGTTTCCACTTGGCACCACAAGAATCACTAGTCATGTATTCATCAATATTATCATTTCCAACCCCTCTTTTGGGCATCTCTATAATGAATATGCAATTAAATGCTCAGATAAGGCCTATAATGTCAAGTCAAGCCCCCACTCGGGAGACACAATAATAGATACGACATTCTAAAGCATTGATAAAGCCTATAATGACAAATCAAGCCCCCACTCGAGCGACATAATAATAGATAAGTCATTTAATGTGCAAACATGACCAACAACATCAAGTCAAACCCCCACTCGGGCATCACAATAATATATCCTCTCAATTCAAAAGCAATATGCATATAAGGCTCCACTCGGGCATACGATCATAAATAATTACTCAAGTTCATAGTGAAGTTCACATAAGCCTCACGCGGGCAACACAAAATTAACAACAATCCCAATAACAATATATCGCCAAAACTACCCAAACTAGCTTATTCAATACGATAAGTCTCATCCACTATTAAAAGACCATTTATGCTCTAAGAATTCTCTAAAGGTTATTAATCCCCGATTATCACAACAAAATCCACTAAACAAGATTCAAGCTCTAAAATAGGCATCCAATATTAATATTTCAAGATCACTAAGTTAACTATCTACATTCTACTCTAAGGATAATTACAAGCAGCAATACTAACTAAGAAAGGCAAAAATCAAACTACAATCCACCAAAAGACTCTAGTACCCACGAAGATGCTTGCCATTTCACCTAAGCAGGACCCCCAATACTAAATGAATCACATATATCAATAAACAGGCATACAACACATAAACACTTTGAAAAAAGTCAAAGTATAGTTGAACTTGCCTCTAAAAAAATCTGCAAGTCCAAACACTGCCCAAAGCCTCAACCGAAAGCTTGACTCTTTTGAATCATCTCTAAACATGACCAATCTAATCAAATACAACATCTACAACTCAAAATAAGCCCAACGATACCCATATCAACTATAATCGAGATGGGTCCAAACGGACGACCTCAAAAATGGGTTCGAAAATGAAAGGAGTAAAACCAAAAAATTATTTAAGAATAATGTTTCTCATATCAAGAGGAGTCTTTGGTTGAAAACCCATGTGAAAATGAGTTGGAATTGGACCTCAAATCGAAGAAAAATCAATCTATACTTTTTCGGATGAAAACTCTCAAAATCTCATTTAAAATCAAGGATTTGAAGTTGTTTTGAAGATGAAATCATGTGGAAATGATGGAATAAAGATTTAGAAATTTACCCAAGGATGAAATCTCGAAAACCTCTTTGAAATCATCCAGATCCGATCTCTCAAAGGTGATATATGGTGAAAATGGGGTTGTTGGTCGAGAAGGATCTGAAATCTATCCAGGTAAGAAATTACCCTTTGAGAACGCAATCCAGTGGCTGCGAACGCGAAGGTCAACCCGACTCGAGTCCCGAATTCACTGTCAAGCCTTCGTGAATGCTATAAAGGTTGGCCCAAACTGGACACACTAATCCCTTGGCGAACACAGTCCGTACACCACGATTGCGATGAACAAAGAAGCTACCCTTCACAAATGTGGTCCCACCATCATATTCACGATGCCTAACATCTTTCTACTCCTCAAACGCAGCCAGAGGCCCGCCAATACGAAGAAGGACTGGTAGCTACACTAAAAACAACAGCACTAGCAATACACTTGGCTCAAAAACTCTTCGAATGGACCCTCTAGATTCGTTTGGGACCCCACAGAAATGAACTAATAATGCTACTAGGTTGAATATGTCATTCCGAACTCAATGGCCACGTCAGATTTTCCAAAAAAGATCGTTTTCAACAAATTAACACATGGGGCACCCCTTTTGACCAAATTTATCTAGTTTTACAAACGGAGGATCAAAATGCGAAACAAAGGCTAGCGAACCAAACTAACCACACTACTAACCCCAAATTGATATTTCGAATCTAATGGAACTATCAGAATCGTCATCCGAGGCTCGGATCACTAAAAGTGACCAAAGTCAAACTATCCCCTTTAAGGATGATCAAAACCACACTCCATTTAAAACACTTTCAAACACGTCGAGGACCGTACCAAACATCCCCACAACTAGTAAATGAGATCAAGCAACCTTGGGGGAGGGAAAATTGGTCAAAACACAGAAATTTCGAAATTTTAATAGGAGGGACATTACAGGATCCACCACTAAGATTTACGTTCATCCTCAAACGTACAAGCAAAAAATGTCAAAACATGTATAGAATAGAAAAATACCCTCAAGAAACATCAAGAGAGCACTCCAATGCAGAGTCACAACCATAAAACTACTGGCCTTACCATAGAACTAGAAATCTTCCACATAAGGACTCACCAGGTCATCCAAGGCCAAAACTTTCAATGAAGCCAAATTTCTATATTTTCAAACATAATCTACACCCAAAACTGAGTCAAACACAATAGAAGTTCTAAATACACTCAGCTAACCTAAACCCGAAGAAGGAACCACAAGACACTCGCTACAACCACAAGAGCTAAAATCTTTCTCAGACCCACAAAAGCCAAGGAGCCCATAAATTACATAACTACCCACCAAAACACTAAATCAACCTACCTAAGGCCGATACTATTACTATCAAATCAAACCACACTATAGCCTCAGGCTAATGCTACTAGGCCAGAATTTGGTATCAAAATCACCTAGAACCTTAAAAGTCACACTTAGCACACTAGATCATTATTCCATAGTCAAAACCTACTGCCTAATTCTTGAGGCAATCAAATATCAACATAAACTCTATACCATAGACATGAAGTCTCTAAATAACACCAAAAACTCAAGCTACTCATCACAATAACTCATGCAGCCATTAATATCCAAAAGCCATCAAACAACTTAGCGTCCTCAATAATCTGGTAGAACAAGGAGTCTTTCTGATCCCGCACACAAAGCAACTCATCATAAATAACACAAAAAACTCAAGCTACTCATCACAATAACACGTACAACCCTTAATATCCAAAATCCATCAAAAAACCCAGAGTCCTCAATAATTTGGTATTACAAGAAATCTTCCAGATCCTGCACAGAAAGCAACTCATCATAACAGGAAAAATCAACCCATAGAAAAAGTGCAGCAACCACTATATCTCACTGTCGGACGTCTAATTCAAGAATTAAAACTCAGAAGAATCACCGCTAAACTTTGCATAAGCTACCGATGAACCACACTATCAGGACTCCAAATTTCTATCTCAATCCCATGGCTAAATTCTGAATATAACAGATTTCTTTATGACAAAAATCCTTATCTTTTTCCATAACTCTCTTCCCATTCAATATTCTTTAACATAGGAGTCGTGGAATAATAAGGTACAACTTAAACCCGCTCAATTCTCATTCAACATTCCCTAACAAAAAATCCATGGAGAATAACACATACTTTAATTAAAGCTTATGAGCAAGAATATTCTACCGAGCCACTTAGCTACTAAGGAGAAACTCTACAACCCAATTTTTCTTTCCATTTGAAACTCCATTTGAATCAAAAGTAAAAATCCTCATGAGCTGAAATCCTTCAATTATGATCGATGAGTATCTCCATACCAACTAGTGAATTCACGCAAACAAAGGCTAAACACTAAGGAAGTAACAAATCGCAATCCCCGAATGCCTGCAACCTTTTCTTATCCAACTAGAATCATTTACTTGCTATCATTTTGAATCAATCACACCATAAGTGTAGGATATCACAAGATCCACTACTAATTTGGCACCCGTAGCCGATAAGGCCCGAGAGAACCAAGCCTTGCCTATGTTCAATCATATGCATAACATAAGCATCACCACCATTATGTAAAAACTTGAAAGATGAATAACCGAAAACATGGGACATATATATATATACATATGAAACTTGGACGTTGAGGCCATTCAGTCAAAACAACATATGCCTTTTACACTGATACACCCACATACGTCTACAAAAGCCTCTAACAAGAGCATTGACCAAAATGAACCAAAAGACGGGACAAGTCCCCGCTTTACACAACATGTACAACAACAAAACATCTATACACTCTGACTCGGAGAAGCCCCGAATTAGCTGGAGCTCACCAATGATCTGCAACGACTGGCAACCTACTGTGGAGGCCTACTAGTGCCTGCGCCTGCAGCAAGTATGGTAAATTCCCCAAGAGGGGTCAGTACAGAATAAGTACTGAGTATGTAAGGCTCAAATGAAACTATATAACACATTAACATATCAATGAAATCAATACAAATGACTAATCAATGTGAGTAAGTCACCACTCTACATTTTGGAAACCATGTGTATTGCTTTCATTACTTTCATTACTTTCTTTACATTCAACGCTTGCTTGTCAATACATATGTCTCAATGTACCCGGGCTCCGACTGATCAGTGGGTCTTTACATAACATATCATCATGTTGGGATCGGCTCGAGCTAGGCTTATGCCCCTAGAGCTTCCACCCATAAATCAATACATTGGGATCGGCTCGAGCTAGGCTTATGCCCCTAGAGCTGCCACCCATAAATCAACATATCAGGTTCGGCTCGAGCTAGGTTTTCACCCCTAGAGCTTCCCCCTGTCAGGTTCGGCTTGAGCTAGGGTTTCGCCCCTAAAGCTGCCCCCTGATCCAATAATCTCGGGATCGGCTTGAGCTAGGCATTTCGCCCCCAAAGCTTCCACCCGTACTCAACCATTAACCACGTTTGCATTACTTTATTCATTACTTTGAGATTGATACTTTGATAGTCATAACATCACTTTGAACTTTGGAACATAACATTGTTAAAAGCTTTGAATCATTAACCAATGAGTGAGAGACATGTGAATAAACATCATGAGAAATATAACATTATTAGCACCATGACACCATTGGACCCATTGGACAATAATCCATGAACAAGGGACATGAGTATAATCACTATTGGAACTTTGGGACATTAACCATGAATATAAGACATGAGACTCACAATTGATCAATGAGTAGGAAATATATGACAATGGATAACCGGATATAGAATACCTTATCACATTTCGGAATAGGACAAGCGTAAAATCAATATGAATACTATTTGCCGCAGAATGATACGGACAGAGTAACCTTACATACCTTGGATTCGCAATACTAATATATAATCCTAGAGGTGCATACAATAGTCCCTCTACTTCTTTATGTGTCACTCTACAACACAAATATATAACGGGATTCACATTAACCATCAACTACTCTACAAATGCATATAACATCAATGAGTCACATGATTGCCCATAAATATGCCATTTCCCCTTGACAAAACCATTGATCAAATTATTATTCCGAAAATCCCCCAATATTCCATACATTGACCAATACATGATAATTGATACATTTCACCACAACACTTCTCCTTTACACTTTCTTATCCATACCACATCACAAATAATCCATCAAATTACCTTAATACAACTCATAACACATATCGGCCAAAATCCCACAATTTCCACTTATAGACAATAACAAGTGTAATACCAAAAATAACACCATACATGTTCATATTTTGTCCATACCATGCTCGTTCATCAAAGGCACAAGTCCTAATTCAAGTTCAAATCACCAAGATAGCACATCTTTCACCAAAAGCAAAAATACACTATTCACCACCTTGCCAACACAACTATAATAATATACATAATCTCCCATGCATATAATATGTTAATCCTGAGAATAAATACTTACCAAGGCTTGGAATAGGATGATCTTGCCCAAGGAGTCCAAAGGAATTATTTTGCTTTAGGGTTTGGAACTAGAGAAATGTTTGAGAAAATTTCTTAAAGGCATGAGAGTTTTGGATGATTAAAATCTGATTTTGGGGCCTTTATATAGACCCTAAGTCATACTTAGCCATTCCTTTGGCAATAAATGTGGTCAAAGTGGAAGAATGGGTCATTTTGCCCTTTGGGCCATGTCTTTTAATTCCATTTTGGGCCTAAATTTGGGCCCAATAACACATATCCATTTAACCCATCAACTTTCATGTATTATTCACCATATATCCCATGTTTACATAATTCCATAATGTCACGACAATATTCTCTTACGAGATTCTCATTCGTCGTCTCGATCGCAAAAATAGGAATTCTAGTCGCCCATGGCTTCATTAGACATTTTGGATCACTATTCATGTTTCATGATTTGATCATGTAGGAGTATGTAGGAGTGTATTGAAGTGTTTGAAGCTTTAACAATGCTCAAAGAACTCCAAAGAACCAAAAGAAACCATCCAAGAATCGTCGTGGAATTGCGTTACAAAACGAGTCCGAAAAGGCACAATATTTGTGCCTTGCGCTACTGCTGCAAAGCAAGGCAGTGGCGCAAGAATTGCACCCCCTATGAATCAGTGGCTTGCGCCACACACCCTGAAACAGGGTAGTGGCGCAAGTTTCAGCACCTTGCTGAATTTTTTGGCCCTTTCTTCAATACTTGCATATCGTCCAATACCTTATCAAAACACTACAAAATACTTACTTAGTGATCTTAATCATCAAGTAAACATGACTCCAAGTCACCAAATGAGGTTAGAATGTGTACGGGGTATCACCCAAATGTTCCACGAAATCACAAAACACCTTCTACAAAGGTCTAATCGCACATATTAGGTCCGATATCAAATGTTTCACCAATGACACTACAAAACACATACTCATGACATCTCAACACCTAGGTAGATAGGTATCAAGTGAGGTTAGGAAAGTACGGGGTGTTACATAAGTACCACTAGGGATACTACTATTCGAAATGCCAAAACCACAGTCGATCCACCACTATTCCACAATATAACCATTCGAAAGGATCAAATCCAAAATACACCAAAATCAACAATACCCATAAAAATTATTTCTAATCCGGCAACACTCTCTAAGTGAGTCACAACATAGGATCTACACACCCACCACTACTAAGGAACGATCTACGGGGTAGAAATATCAGTAGACCCAACAAAATCCCATGAATCATATCAAGAGTCAATACCGAATAAATAAACACACAGACAAATGAAGGGCCATAGTCAAATACTACCAAGATAGATCAAAGACGGATAGAATTCATACATGTGGCTACTGTACTAGAAACTCCTGCCTCGTGTCCATCCTGTGGAACCTGATACTGAGACCTGTCATCTCTCGAAGCAACTGATGAAGCATCTCTCTGTCTAAGCTGTGGATAATTCCTCCTATAGTGCCCAAGATCCCCACATAAGAAACAACCCAAAGAAGTCAGAGCCTACTGAACTAGGACTGAAAAACCTGAATGTCCATCATTATCTAACCCTTTCCAAGAATAACTATAAAGAACCTAACGTCCATCATACATATCACTATGATCATCAAACCCATGGGCCCTCTGGCCCGTAATCCTCTCATATCTCCACACAAATTCCCCTAAAAACACACTAGCAAATTGATCCCACGAAAGAGAAGGTGATCCAACTGGTCTACCCTCTACAAAGGTCCTTCACCACTATCTAGCTAGCCAGAAGAACTGAAAAAAAATGAAGTTTACTCCTTTAGAATCCACCAAACCCAACATGTGCAACCTCTCACGGCAACCAAGCAAGAACATATAAGTATTAAAATTAGGATCTCCATTGAACCAAGGTGGATATGTCCTCATGAACTCTACAAATCTAATTTGTCCTTCCATGGATATAAAGGGTAAAGTAACTAGATGTGGAGTAATCCCTGACAATATCTCATCAACACTAAGAGAACCAATAGGAGTCGTAGATGCATCTAGACTATAAAGCCCTGAAGTAGCATGCTGAATCAAGATAGGAGCCACCATCTAAAGAAAGCCCAACACTCAAACCAAGTAATTCTCAAGAATGGTTATGGTCACGGGTGGTGTCTGAACTGGCCTTAACCCTTGTAACTCACTAGAACTACCACCACTAGTAACCCTATAACCTGAAGAGGCAACTATAACCTAACCTCTAATTGATCTGGACATCCCAATTTGACCTCCACCTCGAACCCTGCTCCTTTCGCGCATCAAAGGTATGAGCTCTGAATCCCTAGCTAATGAAGAATGCATGCTCACCATCTGTGAGAGAGTGAATAAGAGATTTTGAGTTATACAAAGCTATGAACGCATGAAATAGAATGAAGAAATGGATTTCTCCTAAATTCGTATTGCCTATCAAAGATAGATAACGGACGTCTCTACACTGATCCATAAGACTCTACTAAGTAATCCCAAATATATATATATATATGAGACGCAAGTCTCAAAGATACATCCCAGGTTTGGTTGTCACTAGTACAAGCCAATAATATAGATTAGGAGTAATAACAATCTTTTAAAGTATCTTAAATACGAGGAAAAGTATAAAATAAAAATAGGAGAGATCTGGGTAAGCTTGAAGTCTATCAGTGCTACCTTAACCTCTGTAACATCAATACCGAAAGAAAACACTCTATAAGATGCTACTCAGTCCAATACCTGCACGGGGTGCAGAAAATAAGAAAAAGGAAAGAAAAGCAAGGGTGAGTATGAAACCACGTGTACTCAGCAAGCATCATCAATAACCTATCCTAATCCAAAGAGATGATGAGAACCACCACCCCAACTAACCAAGGTTTACTAAATAGTCTATAACCCATAATTACAGCACTTCATCCTATCAGGGTTACAAATTTACCAAAAATAGGGTAGGTACATTAATTTGGGTGAGTCAATACTATTCACATAATGATAAAAAAAAAAAAAAGTCATTTAGGAAGAAGACTCTCTAATAGGATAAATCAGGCTTAATCAATGATAATCAACAAATAATATAGGATCAAAATAGGTAGAGTGTACATACATATAAGAGTGTATCTCATGCTACCAAAGGTGCTACACAACTATCTCTCTGATCAAGCCACAGTCATATCCCACATCTCACAATACCCTAACCTCCCGACCAATATAAGATGACATAAGGTAATGTAATAAAATGAAATGAATGCTTAAACACAGTATCACAAACAAGTTCTATCACGGTTATACAATACAAGAGTAAATACTAACACAACACTAAATCATACCAAGGAATGTCAATACAATTCAATATAGTGATGATGATGGGATGATGGAGAATCTTTGAAAGTCATCATATAAATTTCTGCATAAATCTATCGAGCAAAGTTCCTCCCAAAGTAGGACCCATGGGGGGTTTGCAACCCATATACTTTTCATAATCTCAATCTCATGTCTCAAATCAACCTTACTGGCATATCCCTAGGTATAGGCATTTTATAAAATGTCTCATTTTCTTCCAAAATTAGAATGCCTTAGTAGTACCAATGTCTCATGAATATGCATGCGTCATATGAGGATGTAATGCTCATAACCAATTAGTATAAAGATCAAAATTCATTCAATACATATATAAGTAAGCTCAAAATCAACTCAATGTATCAATAACTCATGATATCAGTTTCCACTTGGTACCACCAGAATAAATAGTCATGTATTCATTAATATTATCATTTCCAACCCCTCTCTTGGGTATCACTATAATGAATATGCAATTAAATGCTCAGATAAGGCCTACAGTGTAAAGTCAAGTCCCCACTCGGGCGACACAATAAAAGGTACAATATTCTAATGCACAGATAAGGCCTATGATGACAAGTCAAACCTCCATTAGGGTGACACACTAATAGATAAGGCATTTAATGTGCAAGCATGACCAATAACATCAAGTCAAGCCCATACTCGGGCATCACAATAATATATCCTCTCAATTCAAAAGCAATATACATATAAGCCCCCACTCGGGCTCACGGTCATAAATAATTACTCAAGTTCATAGTGAAGTTCACATAAACCCCACACGGGCAACACAAAATTAACAACAATCCCAATAATAATATATCGTAAAACTACCCAAACCTAGCTTATTCCATACGATAAGTCTCATCCACTATTACAAGATCATTTATGCTCTAAGTGTTCTCTAAAGGTCATTAATCCCTAATCATCACAACAAAATCCACTGAACAAGATTCAAGCTCTAAAATAGGCATCAAATATTAATATTTCATGATCACTAAGTTATCTATCTACATTCTACTCTAAGGATAATTACAAACAACAATATTAACTAAGAAAGGCAATAATGTAACTACAATCCACCAAAAGACTCTGGTACCCGCGGAGATGCTTGCCATTTCACCTAAGTGGGATCCCTAATCCTAAACAAATCACATATACAAACTAATAGGCATACAACACATAAACACTCTGGAAAAAGTCAAGGTATAGCTCAACTTGCATTTAAAGAAAATCCACACATCCAAACACTATCCAAAGCCTCAACCGGAAGCTTGACTCCCTCAAATCATCACCAAACATGACAAATCTAATCAAATACAAGATCTATAAGTCAAAAAAAAGCCCAACGATACCCATATTAACTATAATCGAGATAGGTCCAACATGGAACCTAAGTGTTCCCATGGCTGCAAACACAAAGGTCAACCCGACCTACGTCCCAGATCCACTTAACCCCTCGTGAACGCAATCGACAAACCGCAATCGGGGTGAACAAAAAAGCTACCCTTCGTGAATGCAGTCCCATCATCGTATTCATGATGCCCAACATCTTTCTTCTGTGTAAACGTAGATAGGGGCTAGCGAATGCAAAGAAAGACTAGTAGCTGCACCAGAAACAGCAGCATCAACAACTCATTTGGCTCAAAAACTCTCCAAATAGACCCTCAAAATTCATTTGGGACCCCACAAACCAATAATGCTACTAGGCTAATTTTGAGGTTCCAGACTCAATGGAAACATTGAATTTTTGAAAAAGGATTGTTTTCAACAAATTAACCTCCGAGACCCCTTTTGGCCAAATTTAACTAGTTTTCCAAATGGAGGGTCGAAATGCAAAACAAAGGCACGGGGCCCAAACTAACCACACTATTAACCTAAAATCAACATTCCGGATCTAATGAAACTATTAGAATCATCATTCGAGGCTCAGATCACTAAAAGTTGACCAAACTCAAACTAACCCCTTTAAGGACGATCAAAACCACAATTTCAATTAAAACACTTCTAAACGCGTTGGGGAACGTACCAACCATCCCCACAACTCATAAATGATATCAAGCAACCTAAGAGAGGGAAAAATGGTCAAAACACAAAAATTTCTAAATTTTAATATGAGGGTCATTACATGAATTGAAAATGTGAAGTAGTGACTTGGAATTATGAAATAGTGATTTTAAATTAGTGAAGTAATGACATGATATTGTGAAGTAGTGACTTGAAATAGTTAAGTAGTGAATTGAAAATATGAAGTAGTGACTTCAAAAAGTGAAGTAGTGACTTGATATTGTGAAGAAGTGACTTGGAATAGTTAACTGGTGAATTGAAAATGTGAAGTAGTGACTTAAAATTTTGAAATAGTGATTTTAAACTAGTGAAGTATTGACTTGATATTGTGAAGTAGTGATTTGGAATAGTTAAGTAGTGAATTAAAAATGTGAAGTGGTGACTTCAAAAAGTGAAGTAGTGAAATGATACTATGAAGAAGTGACTTGGAATAGTTAACTAGTGAATTAAAAATGTGAAATCGTCACGCCACAAATTCCAATGGGGCGGACTGGCACCCGAAGCCATTGAGGGCCGAGAGAACCAATCTTTGCTCACGTACATTCATATACATATCCGTGTACGAATATCATTCTATCCCATGTAACTAATCAATACTAATGGCGATAGTCATGGAAAACATATACAATATATGAAACTTGGCTGTTGGGGCCATTAAGTCAAAATGGACATAGATCTCTTACGTTCATCTTCCCACATACGTCTACAAAGCCTCTAACAAATACATGTACATAACCATCCTAAAGTTGGAACAAGTCCCTGTTGTATACAACATTTACAATACCAATATAAATGTCCACATGACTCGAAAAGCCCCGAACCAACTGGAGCTCACCAATGATCCAAAAATGTCTCATAGCCTACTGTAGAGGTCTACTAGCACCTGTGCCTGCAGCAAGTAAGGTAAGCCCCCTCAAGGGAGGTCGGTACGAATGATTGTACTGAGTATGTAAGGCTATATGAAACTGCATGATACATAAGTACTTCAATGGGATCAAATATAAGAGAATAGTCAATATGGATAAACCATCATTCTGGATGTGGAACCATGTACATTACATTTATTAATTTCTTTACTTATATGTTCATCATCATTAATATTCATCCACTGATTAGTGGGTCATAGAATAATCATCCACCTTATCGGGGGGTCATAACATAACCATCCACCTTATCAGTGGGTAATAACATAACCATCACATTAGGATCAGCTCGAGCTAGGCTTATGTGCCCCTTTGATGCGATCCCTCAATCCAATCATCTCGGGATAGGTTCTAGCTAGACTTATGTGCCCCTTTGAAGTGTCCCAGTTTTCAAACAATAAATCATAAATGCATTACTTTATTTCTTCACTTTTGAGAGATTGATACATTGGTTAGTGTAACATTATTATTGGAACTTGAGAACAAAATATTGTTTGAACCTTGGAACAATGTCCCCAATTATATGACACATGAATAGCAATTGGTCAATGAATAAGAAACATGAGAATGACAATATATGACAACCTGAGTTGCAATACCTTTGAGCATTTCGGAATGAAATAAGTACAATGTCAATGTGAATAATATGTGCTGCAGAAAGATACGGAGAGAGTAACCTTACATACCCTATACTTCCAATATGAATACACAATCATATATGTGAACACAATAGTCCCGCTCCTTCCTTACATTTCACTCTACAACACAAGTACATAACGGAACTCAAGTTAACAACCAACTAACTTACAAGTGCATAAGATGACAATGAGTCATATGATTGCCTCATAACGTCATTTCCCCCTTCACAATACAATTCACGGCATCGTCCTACCAAAAATACAACAATATTCCACATATTGACCACAACATCATATACCAATAGCATTTCACACCAAGTTTCTCCTTTACACTTTCTCATTAACACCACATCACAATTAATCCATCAAGTTACCTCAATACATTTCATAACAGCATCTTAACAACATTCCCACAAATTATACTCATAGAAAAATAACAAGGTAAGGAATATAACCACACCATACATGTTGATATTTCATCCATACCATGCACTTTCATCAAAACCTCAAGTCTCCTTTCAAGTTTAAATCACAAGGATGATGCATCTTTTATCAAAAAGCAAGTGTGCACTACTCAACACCATTAGACATAACCATCATGATCTACACCATCTCTCATGCATAAAATATATTAAATCACAAGAATAAACACTTACCCAAGCTTTTAAAGATATGATCTTGTCTCCAAGAGATGGTTGCCTTAGGGTTTGAGAGTTGAGAGAAAAGCTCTTTTTGTAGAAAAATCTAAAAATGTCATGTGTGTCTTGTGGGATAAAATCTGATTTTTGGGGCCTTTATATAGGCCCTCAAGACCATACTTATACACATACTTAGTCATAAAGGTTGTTTTTACTTAGTCAAAGGGAAGAATGGGTCATTTGCCCTTTTGGGCCATGCATTTTGGCTTCCTTTTGGGCCTCAAATTGAGCCCAATTACACATGTTAACTTAGCCCACCATCTTCAATGCATAATTTACCATATATATCATGTTTAAATAATTTCATAAATTCCACGACAATATTCAACTCACGAGACTCATGTTCGTAGCCTCAATCTCAAAAATAAGAAATTCTAGCCACTCATAGCTTAATTCAACATAATTTGATACAATAATTATGACGACGAATCAACCCTAACTCGGATGCCAAACTCGCTCAAGAGTATTCCTACTAAGATGGAATAATGATACCATAACCCAAGAGTCCTCTTTATAGACTAGTAATCGTAGAAGAAATTTGGCAAAAAGCACCCCGGTACGCTCCCAGGCGCCCCTGAGACTTAGAAAAATTTCAGCACCTGAACAGGTGCACATTAGTGGCCTGGAACGCCCCCTGGCATGCCCCTTTTATGCCTCTACCCAAAAAAAATTGGCCAGAAGCGTCCTGGCACTCCCCTGGACGCGCCCCACCCTTAAAATGCAATTTCAACTTTTCTTTGTGGATTTGGTTGGATTCTTCAAGTCGAAATCTTTTGCTTGCCTCTTATATTTAATATACTTTGCTTGGAAGTACTTCAAACCTCACTTTTCACTCCATAATTGCTCCAAAAAGTCACAAACTCCTCCTACAAGGGTATATTCACATTTACTAGCACATTACCAAATATTCCATTAATAACAATACAAAATACGTACTTGTTGCTCTCGAAACTAAGGTAAATATGGAGAAAGTAGGGTCGGAAATGTACGGGGTGTTACATCTTTCCCCCCTTAGAAAAATTCATCCTCAAATGTTAATAACATCTTCTCATGTACAACAAATGCATCTTTATGTTAACATATATACATATACACATAATGCCTATCGATATTTACTTGTTATTGCTTCGATCCCGCATCTAGAACTTTCTCTTCTATTTGAAACAAATGAGGGTAGTTAGACTTCATCAGTTCTTCCGCTTCCCCTGTGATCTCTTCTACTTATTGATTCCTCCAAAGGACTTTTACGGAAGCTACGTATTTACTCCTTAACTTCTTCATTTGTCGATCTAGAATAGCAATAGGTATCTCTTCCTAATTGAGATCCTCCGTAACTTATACATCTTCACTGGGAGTAATAGAAGATGGATCTCCTATGCACTTCCTAAGCATCGAAACGTGAAATACTGGATGAACTGTGGAGAGTTCTTGGGGTAGTTTCAATTCATACACAACTTACCCAATTCTCCTGACAATTTCATATGGACCTATATGTCGTGGACTCAACTATCCTTTCTTTCCAAATCTCATTACCCCTTTCATCGATGACACCCTCAAGAATACCCAATCACATATGGCAAATTCAAGCCCTTTTCTTCTAACATCAGTACATGAATTGTGTCGATCTTGGGCCGTTTGTAACCACTGTTGTATCACCTTAATTTTCTCCATAGCTTGATGAACAAGATGAAAGTATTTTCATCTGCATCAAACCATCCCATTGGTGATCCACCCTTTCTTCCATATAATGCTCCATAAGGTGCCTTTTTGATATTCAAACGATAGCTACTATTGTAAGCAAATTCAACAAGAGGTAAATAATCGTCCTAAATACTGTTAAATTCCTATATGTAAGCTCGTAACATATTTTTAAGTGGTTATATAGTGCGTTCTTCTTGTCCATCTGTCTGGATATTTTAACTTTACTTGGATTTCCAAACTCTTCTAAAAAGATTTTCCAATAGTATGTAGTAACTTGAGCTCCCGTGACTGATACAATAACAATTGGAATCCCCTGAAATCGTACTATTTCTTAACATACAACTTTGCATAGTATTCAGTTGTATACTAAATTGGTAAGCTTGTCAACTATCACCCACATGGAATTAAATTTCTGAAATGTACTAGGAAAACTTGTGATGAAACCCATGTTAATCATATCCTTCTTCCAAACTGGAAGATTCCTATATTGCATATAACCTCCAGGTTTCTGATGCTCTACTTCTTACTTGTTGACAATTCAGACAATGAATTACAATTTCCGCAACGTTCTTTTCATGTAACCTTACCAATACATCTCTTCCAAACCATGGTACCTTTTGGTTGCTCCCGAATGAATAGAATTCCGTAAATTGAGCATTACAGTACTCCCTCTTGCGTAAGATCAAATGCATTTGTCATAGAATCCGCATACCGCTTTTCTTTCACCTTAGCTACAAATGAAGACCCTGTCGAATTTTACACTATAATTCTTTCATCTGGAGTCTCAAGAAGACGAACTAGCCACCTTGACTATACCTTTCTTTTTCGTAAACTGACCCTTAGTGTTTCTTATTGCTTTGCAGCTTAATGCATCGATTATCACATTTGCTTTCCCCGGATGGTGTCATATATCAACATCGTAGTCTTTTAATAGTTCCAACCACCTTTGCTATCTTTAGTTTAGATCCTCCTGATTAAAGATATATCGCAAACTCTTGTAATCAGAATATATATCAACCTGAACCCCATACGAATAGTGGCGCCATATCTTTAAAGCAAATATCACCACTGCTAACTCAAAATCATGTGGGGGATAATTTCTCTCATGCGGACACAATTGTCTCGAGGCATATGCTATTAAGTTACCTTGCTACATCAATACACATCCGATACAATGTGACCCAAGAACGATATGAATTCTTACCAAAAAAATAATCACGTTTAGAGAACTTTGCATATAGCTTACGGTCACGAAGAATCCGTAACACTTGTCGCAGGTGATTAGCATGGCTCTCTCTTGATCTGCATATTATCTCTATACATGGTCTCGAACACATCTAACAATGGCTTGAACACCCTATTCATCAAACCCATAAAACTACTGGTGCATTCGTTAGCCCAATTGTCATAACTAAAATTTTGTAATGACCATACTGTGTTCGGAAAGCTGTCTTGGTTGTCTATTTTGTTTTCTAACCCTCACCTGGTGATATCCCGATCTCAACTCAACCTTTGAGAAATCTTTGGCACCCTGTAATTGGTCCAATAACTTATCAATTCTGGGGAGGGGATATTTATTCTTAATTGTCACATTATTCAGTTGCTGATAGTCAATACACCTTCTCAATGTGCCATCTTTTGTGGGTTTTTTTCATACAATTAACACTGATGCACCCCAAAGGGATATACCAGACCTCAATAATTTCATTTACCACCGGAACCGATCGAAGGGTTGGTGGCTTCACATTAGTATCTTTTGCTCTTACTAAGTGACATATGTACCCCTTTGGGTATCATTTTCTTTGCCCTAAGCTAGGAAATGAATGTTCCTCTCGGTGCTCTCATATTACCCTTCTATTCAAGAGCATTTTTTTGTGGAAAATAAAAATGTAACTTCTTAACTCGGCAATCTACTGTGGCATAACAAGAAGCCAAACAATCCATACCCATTAGACATCAAAATCTACCATTGCCAGTTCAATAAGATCAACCAGTGTGTCATAACCACAAGCAGTTACTATACAATTCTGATATACTCTTTTAGCTATAATAGATTCACAACTAGTGTAGATACTTCAAATGGCTTATCTAGTAATGCTAGTGTTCTTTCAAATTTCTTTTTTTCCTTAATCAATGGAGTAACATATGATAATGTAGAATACGGATCAATCAAAGTGTATACCTTTTATAAAAATATGAATACTGTACCTATATCTACATCAGGAGAAGCCCCCAAATTTTGTCGATTCGGTACGGAATAGGTACGGTCCTGAACTTTACCAGAAATGGCTACACCTCTGGAACCCCTACCACGACCAGCAGGCTGTACATCTCAGCCTAAGAAAGGGACCAATGATGATGATGCAACAGTTGATCCCATAGGTCTCGCCATACTACCCATGCCCCCTTGTAGACACTCTTTCATCAGGTGCCCCGGCATACCACACCGAAAGCAAATATCCGTTCCAAACCAGGATTCACCAGAGTGAAACTTCCTGCAGTGCTGGCACAGCCGACGAGAAAATCCCGTTGTCTGCGAACCCCGTATTCTACTACTCTGCCACACGTGACCGTCTCTAAACCCTTGGAATTGGAATGGCGTACTTACTGGAGGGTAAGAAAATGAGGGTCTCGGTGGTCTATGAGAAAATTGAGGCATAAATTCTCCTTGGGACACTGTGAACTGTCCCATAGGTATATCCCTCTTGGACGACCTTCTTTCAAATTTTTGTGCCCTTCTCCTTTGTCTCTGATTCTCCATTTTCTGTGCAAAGGCTTGTATTCTCACTATATCCATATCCTTGTTCAAAGCAGTAATAGTACAGTCCCTCACCAAATATGGCTCCAGTCTGTCCACATATCGATGGACTCTGTCTGCCATTGTGGCCACTATATTTGGAGCATATCAAGCCAAAGAATTAAACTGCAGACTGTATTCTCTGACACTCATGTTCCCCTGACGGAGATTTCAAAACTAATCCGCACGAGCCTCTCGGATCTCATAGGGAAGATAGTGATCAAGAAATGCCATTTTAAATTCTTTCCAACCTACTGGAAGTGCATCTATACCCCTAGATCATTTCCAATCTTAGTACCATAATATAGCCTTGCTTTTTAGTATGTATGCTGCAAGTTCCAATGTTTCTATCCCAGTCACATGTATAACTTCTAAAGATGTAACACCCCTTACTTTTCTAACCTCACTTAATACCTTGGGTTCATATCTACCTAGGTGTTGAGATGCCATGAGTATGTGTTTTATAGTGTCATTGGTGAAACATTTGATATCGTACCTAATATGTACAATTAGACTTTCGTAGGAGGTGTTTTGTGATTTCGTGGAGCATTTGGGTAATACCCCGTACACATTCTAACCTCATTTGCTGACTTGGAATCATGTTTACTTGATGATTAAGATCACTAAGTAAGTATTTTGTAGTGTTTTGATAAGGTATTGGACGATATGCAAGTATTGAAGAAATGGCCGAAAAATTCAGCAAGGTATGGAAACTTGCGCCACTACCCTATTTCAGGGGGTGTGGCGCAAGCCACTGAATTCAGATAGGGTGTGTTTCTTGCGCCACTGCCTTGCTTTGCAGCAGTGGCGCAAGGCACAAATATTGTGCCCTTCCGGACTCGTTTTGTAACGCAATTCTACGGCGATTCTTAGATGGTTTCTTTTGGTTCTTTGGAGTTATTTGAGCATTGTTAAAGCTTCAAACACTTCAATACACTCCTATATAATCCTACATTATCAAATCATGAAACATAAATAGTTATCCAAAATGTTTAATGAAGCCATGGGCGGCTAGAATTCCAATTTTTCGATTGGACAACGAATGAGAATCTCGTAAGAGAATATTGTCGTGACATTATGGAATTATTTAAACATGATATATATGGTGAATTATACATAAAAGTTGATGGGTTAAATGGATATGTGTTATTGGGCCCAAATGTAGGCCCAAAAATGGAATAAAAGACATGGCCCAAAAGGGCAAAAAGATCCATTCTTCCACTTTGGCCACATTTAATGCCAAGGAATGGCTAAGTATGACTTGGGGTCTATATAAATTCCCCAAAATCAGATTTTCTTCACACAAAACTCTCATTCCTTTTAAAGATATTTCTCAAACATTTCTCTAGTTCCAAACCCTAAAGCAAATATTTTCTTTGGACTCTTTGGTAAAGATCATCCTATTCCAAGCCTTGGTAAGTACTTATTCTCATGGTTTAACATATTATATGCATGGGAGATTATGTATATTATGATAGTTATGTTGGCAAGGTGGTGAATAGTGTATTTTTGCTTTTGGTGAAAGATGTGCTATCTTGGTGATTTGAACTTGAAAAGAGACTTGATGTCTTGATGAAAGAGAATGGTATGGATAAAATATGAACATGTATGGTGTGATTTTGTTATTAGACTTGTTATTTTTCTAAAAGTGTAAATTGTGAGATTTTGGCCGATATGTGCTATGAGGTGTATTAAGGTAATTTGATGGATTATTTGTGATGTGATATGGATAAGAAAGTGTAAAGGAGAAGTGTTGTGGTGAAATGTATTGATTCTCATGTATTGGTCAATGTATGGAATATTGGGGGATTTTTGGAATAATAATTTCATCAATGGTTTTGTCAAGGGAAAATGGCATGTTTAAAGACAAACATGTGACTCATTGATGTTATATGCATTTGTAAAGTAGTTGATGGTTAATGTGAATCCCATTGTATATTTGTGTTGTAGAGTGACACATAAAGAAGGAGTGGGACTATTGTATGCACCTCTAGGATTATATATTCGTATTGCGAATACAAGGTATGTAAGGTTACTCTGTCCGTATCTTTCTGCGGCAAATAGTATTCACATTGACATTACGCTTGTCCCATCCCCAAATGTGCTAAGGTATTCTATATTCGGTTATCAATGGTCATTATCATATGTTTCCTACTCATTGATCAATTGTGAATCTCATGTCTCATATTCATGAATAATGTCCCAAAAGCTCAATAATGTTATGTTCCAAAGTTTCAATAGTGGTTATACTCATGTATCTTGTTCATTGATTATTGTCTAATGGTTCCAATGGTGTTATGTTTCCAATAAGGCTATGTTACCAACAATGTTTATTCACATGTCTCTCACTCATTGGTTAATGATCCAAAGCTTCAAGTGAAGTTATGATTATCATGGTATCAATCTCAAAGAAATAAACAAGTAATGCATATATGGTCAATGATCAAGTATGGGTGGCAGCTTTGGGGGCAAAATGACTAGCTCAAGCCGATCCCGAGGTTGTTGGATCAGGGGGCAGTCCTGGGGGCATAAGCGTAGCTCGGACCGATCCTGACAGGGGACAGCTCTAGGGGTAATAACCTAGCTCGAGCCGAACCTGAAATGTTGTATGGGTGGCAGCTCTAGGGGTACTAACCTAGCTCGAGCCGATCTCGATATATACATTGATTCATAGGGTGGAAGCTCTAGGGGCATAAGCCTAGCTCGAGCCGATCCCAACATAACGATATATTATGTTAAAACCCACTGTTCAGTCGGGGCTCGGGTAGCACAGGTCAAAGGCAAAGGTGAATAATCATGGAAGTAAAGATACAAAGAATGTAATGAAAGCAACATACATGGTTTTCAAAGTACAAAATAGTGACTCATCTACATTGTGACTTGTCTATATTGGTTATGCATTTGAACTTGAGTTCTTGACATATTTTCATATCTTACAAGTTTCATATGGCCTTACATACTCAGTACATTCTTCGTACTGACCCCTCTTGGGGAATTTACCTTACTTGCTGCAGGCGTAGATACTTGTAGGCCTCCACAGTAGGTTGCCAGTTATTGCAGATCTTTGGTGAGCTCTAGTTAGTTTGGGGCTACTCCGAGTCACAGTTGTACATATGTTTTAGTGTTGTACATGTTGTATAAAGTGGGGACTTGTCCCGACTTTTGGTTCATTTTGGTCAATGCATTTGTTAGAGGCTTTTGTAGACAGATGTGGGTGTATGAATGTAAAAGGGATATGTCGTTCTTGACTTGGTGGCCTCAACCACCAAGTTTCTCATATGTATATATATATCATGTTCCATGAATTTCATTGTTGGTATCTATAGCTATTATGTGATTATGGGTTTCTTATGGCGTGCATATGATTAAATAGATACAAAGCTTGGTTCTCTCGGGCCTTGTTGGCTACGAGTACCAATCCATCCCGATGGGATTCGGGGCATGACAAAAGCCCTTTTGATTTGATCCATGAAGTCCTGTGGTTCTTCATTCAGATCTGACTCGGTGAACTTAGGAGGGTCTAATTTCAAAAAATCCAGTGTCCATCGACTAGCTGCCCTGTCCGCACCATCCCCACTTGTCATTGGACCTACTTGTCCTTGATTCAATGCAGTAACTATACGAGTCAACATTTGTACTGAATTTCTTAGATTCTGCTCAGTATCATTAAAAGGTGTTTTAGCAGGTTCTTCTCTCCCTCTCCGCTCTTCTAGAGCTGGAAAAGTAGGGGAAGCCTGCGTTGCAAACTCTGTTTCAGCCCCACCTTGACTAGCTTGGTCAGGTGGTGATTTACTAGTTCCATCTCTGGCAGGCATGTCTACCTCCATACCTTTGCCCTTATCTTGTCTTGTAATCGGCATTTTACTATAACAAAGAAAACCAACGTCAATGGTCAGATATGATTCCACCTACAACATTGGCTCTATTGCACGATCTAGAAATAAAGAAAAAGAAATAACTCCTAAATGTCCCGTAGCCTCCTACTTATAAATGTGGCGCGCAACACATCCATAAGCAAGACTCTACTCAGACATGGCTTTGCATACACCCTTAGGACGACCTGCTCAGATACCACTTTTGTCACGCCCCAAATTCCAACGGGGCAGACTGGTACCCGAAGCCGTTGAGGCCCAAGAGAACCAATCTTTGCTCACGTACATTCATATGCATATCCTTGTATGAATATCATTCTATCCCATGTAACTAATCAATACTAATGGCGAAAGTCATGGAAAACATATACAATATACGAAACTTGGTCGTTGGGGCCATTAAGTCAAAATGGACATACATCTCTTACGTTCATCTTCCCACATACGTCTACAAAGCCTCTAACAAATACATGTACATAACCATCCTAAAGTCGGGATAAGTCCTCGTTGTATACAACATTTACAATACCAAAATAAATGTACACATGACTCGGAAAGCCCCGAACCAACTGGATCTCACCAATGATCCAAAAATGTCTTGTAGCCTACTGTGGAGGTCTACTAGAACCTGTGCCTACAACAAGTAAGGTAAGCCCCTCAAGGGAGTTCAGTACGAATGAATGTACTGAGTATGTAAGGCTATATGAAACTGCATGATACATAAGTACTTCAATGGAATCAAATATAAGAGAATAGTCAATATGGATAAACCATCATTCTGGATGTGGAACCATGTACATTACATTTATTAATTTCTTTACTTATATGTTCATCATCATTAATATTCATCCACTGATTAGTGGGTCATAGAATAATCATCCACCTTATCGGGGGGTCATAACATAACCATCCACCTTATCAGTGGGTAATAACATAACCATCACATTAGGATCAGCTCGAGCTAGGCTTATGTGCCCCTTTGATGCGATCCCTCAATCCAATCATCTCGGGATAGGTTCTAGCTAGACTTATGTGCCCCTTTGAAGTGTCCCAGTTTTCAAACAATAAATCATAAATGCATTACTTTATTTCTTCACTTTTGAGAGATTGATACATTGGTTAGTGTAACATTATTATTGGAACTTGAGAACAAAATATTATTTGAACCTTGGAACAATGTCCCCAATTATATGACACATGAATAGCAATTGGTCAATGAATAAGAAACATGAGAATGACAATATATGACAACCTGAGTTGCAATACCTTTGAGCATTTCGGAATGAAATAAGTACAATGTCAATGTGAATAATATGTGCTGCAGAAAGATACGAAGAGAGTAACCTTACATACCCTATACTTCCAATATGAATACACAATCATATATGTGAACACAATAGTCCCTCTCCTTCCTTACGTTTCACTCTACAACACAAGTAGATAACGGAACTTACGTTAACAACCTACTAACTTACAAGTGCATAAGATGAAAATGAGTCACATGATTGCCTCATAACGTCATTTCCCCCTTCACAATACAATTCACGGCATCGTCCTACAAAAAATACCACAATATTCCATACATTGACCACAACATCATATACCAATAGCATTTCACACCAAGTTTCTCCTTTACACTTTCTTATTAACACCACATCACAATTAATCCATCAAGTTACCTCAATACATTTCATAATAACATCTCAACAACATTCCCACAAATTATACTCATAGAAAAATAACAAGGTAAGGAATATAACCACACCATATATTTTGATATTTCATCCATACCATGCACTTTCATCAAAACCTCAAGTCTCCTTTCAAGTTTAAATCACAAGGATGATGCATCTTTTATCAAAAAGCAAGAGTGCACTACTCAACACCATTAGACATAACCATCATGATCTACACCATCTATCATGCATAAAATATATTAAATCACAAGAATAAACACTTACCCAAGCTTGCAAAGTGATGATCTTGCCTCCAAGAGATGGTTGCCTTACGGTTTTAGAGTTGAGAGAAAAGCTCTTTTTGTAGAAAAATCTAAAAATGTCATGTGTGTCTTGTGGGATAAAATCTGATTTTTGGGGCCTTTATATAGGCCCTAAAGACCATCCTTAGACACATACTTAGTCATAAAGGTTGTGTTTACTTAGTCAAAAGGAAGAATGGGTCATTTGCCCTTTTGGACCATGCATTTTGGCTTCCTTTTGGGCCTCAAATTGAGCCCAATTACACATGTTAACTTAGCCCACCATATTCAATGCATAATCCACCATATATCTTATGTTTAAATAATTTCATAAATTCCACGACAATATTCAACTCACGAGACTCATGTTCGTAGCCTCAATCTCAAAAATAAGAAATTCTTGCCACTCATGGCTTAATTCAACATAATTTGATACAATAATTATGACGACGAATCAACCCCAACTAGGATGCCAAACTTGATCAAGAGTAGTCCTACTATGATGGAATAATGATACCATAACCCAAGAGTCCTCTTTATAGACTAATAATCGTAGAAGAAATTTGGCAAAAAGAACCCCAGCACGCTCCTGGGCGCCCTTGAGACTTAGAAAAATTTCAGCACCTGAAAAGGTGCACATTAGCGGCCTGGCAGGCCTCCTAGCGCGCCCCTTTACTGCCTCTGTCAAAAAAAATTTGGCCAGAAGCGGCCTGGCATGCCCCTGGGAGCGCCCCACCCTTAAAATGCAATTTCAACTTTGCTTTGTGGATTTGGTTGGATCCTTCAAGTCCAAATCTTTTGCTTGCCTCTTATCTTTAATATTATTTGCTTGGAAGTCCTTCAAACCTACTTTTCACTCCACAATTGCTCCAAAAAGTCACAAACTCCTCCTACAAGGGTCCATTCACATTTACTAGCACATTACCAAATATTCCATCAATAACAATACAAAATATGTACTTGTTGCTCTCGAAACTAAGGTAAACATGGAGCAAGTAGGGTCGGAAATGTATGGGGTGTTACAGAAATATGACTTGAAATTGTGAAATAGTGACTTTAAACTAGTGAAGTAGTGACTTGATACTGTGATGTAGTGACTTGGAATAGTTAAGTAGTGAATTGGAATAGTTAAGTAGTGAATTAAAAATGTGATGTAGTGACTTCAAAAAGTGAACTAGTGCCTTGATATTGTGAAGAAGTGACTTGGAATAGTTAATTAGTGAATTGAAAATGTGAAGTAGTGACTTGAAAGTGTGAAATAGTGACTTTAAACTAGTGATGTAGTGACTTGATATTGTGAAGTAGCGAATTGGAATAGTTAAGTAGTGAATTAAAAATGTGAAGTAGTGACTTGATATTGTGAAGAAGTGACTTGGAATAGTTAATTAGTGAATTGAAAATGTGAAGTAGTGACTTGAAATTGTGAAATAGTGACTTTAAACTAGTGAAGTAGTGACTTGATATTGTGAAGTAGTAACTTGGAGTAGTTAAGTAGTGATTTGAAGATGTGATGTAGTGACTTCAAAAAGTGAAGTAGTGCCTTGATATTGTGAAGAAGTGACATAGTTAATTAGTGAATTGAAAATGTGAAGTAGTGACTCTAAATTGTGAAATAGTGACTTAAGTAGTGACTTGATTTTGTGAAGTAGTGACTTGGAGTAGTTAAGAAGTGAATTGAAAATGTGAATTAGTGACTTGATATTGTGAAGAAGTGACTTGGAATAATTAATTAGTTGATTGAAAATGTGAAGTAGTGACTTTTAACTAGTGAAATAGTGACTCGGAGTTGTAATTGAAATTGTGAACTAGTGACTTTGAACTAGTGAGATAATGAAGTATTGAATTGAAAATGTAAAGTATTGAATTGGTATTGTGAAGCAGTGACTGGGATTGTGAAATAGTGATTTGAAATTATGAAGTAGTGACTTGAAATTGGAATTGGAATTATGAAATAGTGGCGTTAAACTAGTGAAATAGTGACTTTGAATTAGTGAAATAGTGACATTAAACTAGTGAAATAGTAACTTTAAATTAGTGAAATAGTGACTTGGAATTGTAAATTGAAATTGTGAACTAGTGACTTTAAACTAGTGAAGAGACTTGAGAGTGATGACGAGTTTGTAGCATCTACCCAGTAGCATTTTTGTATCTTTTGACACATTTGATACTTTTTAGACGTTTTTTGAATCTTAGTTTAACTTTTGGAACACTTTTTAGGTCTTTTGTTTTATTGTTTATGTCTTTTGATGATTTGGATGATATATGTTATATATCTGTTTGATTGTCTTTTTAGTTTAACAATCATTTATTGTTATATAACTGTTTTGACAGCAAATTAGTGTTGCATTGGGGCTGTATTTTGATATTATTTTTATTTGACAGGTGGGATGCAGAAAATACAGATTTCTGCCTTAAAAAAATCTAGAAAAGTGAAGGACAAAGTCACATTTGTCCGTCACTTTTCTTAAAAAAATTAAATTTTTTTCAGAAATGCAACGCTGTCCGTCGCTTTTCTAAAAAAAAATTAAAAAAAATATTTCCAAAAAATGGCGTTGTCCGTCACTTTTGGCCGATGTTTTTTGGCCTTTTTTTAGTACTAGCACCAGCGGAGCTGCTTATGCGGAAGGCTAGCCGCTTCTGCAGAGATTAATGATGTCAGCACCTTCCGCTTGAACAGAGCCTTTCCCTCTAAAGTGATTCCGTATCTGTGGACAATCCTCCATTTTTGCGGAGGCTCGAGTTTTAGTGATTTCCTCTTAAGAAGAAGATTCATGCCTAAGTGATGCTGCTTTTCCAGCCAAATTTACGCTTTGGTAGAGGTCCTTGTATATAATTGCCTCCTTCTTCACTTTATTTCCAAAATAAATTCAAGTATCAGAGGCTCGGGTTTGGGAGGAATTTGGTCAATTCTTTGAGATTTTAACACCTAGTATGTTCAATTCCTCTATTTTTACGTTCTTTCACCTTACCCAGCTTTGATTCCATCTTTAATCCTTAAAATTATGCTTGAAATTCTTGACTTCACCATTTAAGTGAAACTTTCGAACCAATTGAGGTTCGAGCCTATTCCCATCTCCACCTAAATTCTATGCATGGGTTTCTTACCCGTGGAAGAGGATAATTGCAGGTTCAATTTATTTATTTTTGTCGCCAGGCCCCGAGGGTTGATTTCTGACCCGACTTTTGGCCTGATTTTTTGTATTCTCAATTTGGTTCTTGTTCCTCCCGTCTTAATGCTTGGATCATGTTTTTGATAGTGAGGCAGTATTCTGAGGCCTTGCATAAAGGAAAGACTTCCCGGTGATCGTTCGTATCTCAGTTGCTCGACCTCCAGGTAGTTTACGACTTTTTCTCCCTTTAGACTTAGCTTGGTTAGACTTTGTATCACATAAATTGCTTGTTAGTGATGAGATAGTATCATTTAAGCCTGTGATGTTGGAAAATTCTAGTTGTATTTGTTAATTTTAGGGCTTTAATTAAGAATTCGCGATCAGACCTTAGTTTAGGGTTCTTGCTTAGTATTAGGATTAGAATAGGAAAGCCTTAGCTTAGATTTTGGTAGATGCTTATTAGGCTGAATTTTCATCAATAGTGTACTTTTGTACTATCCTCCTGAAGTTATCTGTATGTTATGGTGGTGTGGGACCTTTGGGTCAGGGATTGTGTCTGGCGGGGTCCCATTTTGGCTAGAATGATTGATATGGTGGGCTTTCCCTTAATCTCTTGCGAGTAATGACTTTTATAGTAATTTTTTGGATACTGTGATATTATCTGCTCCTTTACCTGCATAGTCATACATACATATTTATGATTTATGCCTGGATTTGATGGATAAAGATGATTTTTGTCTTTAAAAGAGTATGGTGAAATTTTTACTTGGACTTTGGTTTTCAAAAGAGAGGTATGAAAAGGAATATATTATTTCATTCCTAGTTCGATTATGGGTCATTATTATTGTTATTATTATTATTATTATTTATGATAGTCTCGGTACGACTACGGGCATTATATACGAACTTCGCAATTCCCCATGGGTCCTGCCTTTACGAGCCACAGATGCTAGAGGAGGTGTATACGATATGCATTGGCTACAGCATGTATGCGATACTGCATTGCTTTCATTCATTCACGTTTAGTCACTGGTATGAATTGTTTTTTGTTACTTGTTCCCTTATTTATTTTTCTGTTATGACATGGGATATTATCTTTCCTTTTAGCCTTTATATGTTTAGCTGTAGGTTTATTCACACTTTATCTTATATATTGTTCTTCTGTGGTCAATTTTCCTATGATGCTTACTAAGTACCGTGTGTTTGGTACTCATACTATACTTCTGCATCTTTTTTCCTAATGTAGATCCTAGTACGACTCTTCCCCTTTGATCTCCTACTCGTTGACAAACTATTTTGGATAGGATTTGGGATGAGCTCTCAATGTCCGGAGTTGATCCATTTCCCTCTTTTGGTTACTGTCTTTATCTTTGTATAATCGGAGACAAACTTATATACTTATATACTTATTAGTACTATTTCTGTGTTATTAGCTCTTGTACTAGCGACACCGGGTCGTGGGAATGGTTTATATATATATATTTTGTTCTTCCTTCAGCTTCTTATTAGCCTTATTACTTGTATTTATTGTATAGTTGGCCGGAGTTGTATATTGTCTTTTATTTCATATCATTAACTGTTACTTTTTGTATATGGCTAGTGGGATCTTACCTACTAAAGAGTTATAGTTGGTGCAATCATGATCCGATTTTGGGTCGTGACAGCGGAACAATTGAATAGTTTAGTGCCAAAATTTGAATTATACTACATAAAATTAAATTTTAGTTTACATTTATTGTTCACTTTTATTAATTTTTCACAGACAAAAGATCTTTTAAATTTATAATTGTCCCCCCCGGAGACAAACTTATATACTTATACTTATTAGTACTATTTCTGTGTTAGTAGCTCTTGTACTAGCGACACCGGGTCGTGGGGATGGTTTATATATATTTTGGTCTTCCTTCAGCTTCTTATTAGCCTTATTACTTGTATTTATTGTATAGTTGGCCGGAGTTGTATATTGTCCTTTATTTTATATCATTAACTGTTACTTTTTGTATATCGCTAGTGGGATCTTACCTACTAAAGGGTTATAGTTGGTGCAATCATGATCCGATTTTGGGTCCTGACGGTGGAACAATTGAATAGTTTAGTGTCAAAATTTGAATTATACTACATAAAATTAAATTTTAGTTTACATATATTTATTAATTTTTCATAGACAAAAGATCTTTTAAATTTATAATTGTTCACCCCCCCCCCCCGCCCCCCGCCCCGTTGACTCTCTTTCCTGACAATGCAAATACTCTCTCCAAGAAGGTATTAGTTTCTTTCTTTTCTCTCTCTAATTTATCTTGTCTAATAAATGACATGAATTATTTTTGAAAGTTCTTCAATAGTTCTATATATTTTCCTATGAAAAAAATCTTAATTAATGATATTAAATTATTTTCATAAAGAGTGTGCCAATACCTTGAATATAACTTATTGTGAACCTGGAGTACTATTTAAGCAATTTTGTTTGCTTATTTCAATAGGAAAAGTAAATCATATTCAGCATTAGAAATTTAAAACTACTTATGTGGATGAAATTACCACACTAAAATGCCATCTGATATTTTTATTTTATTAAAAAAAACTAAATTGCCATCAAAATTTTGCCCAACTTTTCAAAACATTTTACTCCTATTCTGTGATTATCATTTATCATAGTAACTAACAATATGATCATTATGTTTGTTTATGTTCTCATGTTTTAAAACTGACCGAGTTATGAGCCCAGCCATTCCTTGATTTTTGAAATTGTTTGGCCTCCCATATAATGACTGGTTCATGCAATGCCCCTTTGATTTCTTAGGCTCTCTTTATTCCCTATAAATTCACCTCCATTATTTTTGTTAGCATTGGCAGGTGTCTAAGCATTCACGTTATTTCTTATCCAGTATCCCCCTTCCCTCCTGCGAGCAGGAAAACCAAAAAAATAAAATAAAAACCACAAAACAAAACCAAAAAAAGATATGGGAAAGCTTTTGGTGAATGTTTTCCTAGTAACATTCTTGTTGTTTTTGGGGCACAGTGTGGAAGGACTTGGGGTTAACTGGGGTGACATCTCCTCCCACAAGTTACCTCCTAAAGATGTGGTCAAAATGTTGCAAGAAAATGGCATTAAGAAGGTGAAGCTTTTCAATAATGATGAGACCATCTTGAATGCCTTGGCTGGAACTGGCATTGAAGTCATGATTGGCATATCCAATCAACTCCTCAAGGATTTGGTTAATCCTGATGTAGCCAAGAAATGGGTAAAAGATAATGTCACTCGTTATGAGCCAAAGTCTCCTAAAGGTGTTAATATAACGTAAGTGCGTGTCATTTTACCTTGATTCGTTTGGCATCTATGTATATACAATTAAACTTATGATTCATAAATAATGTACAAGTTATATATTTTTTTATTAATTAATTGGTGCAGACTAATAGGTGTTGGAAATGAGCCATTTTTGAGAGATTACAAGGACACACTAACAAATGTGACAGGTCCAGCATTAGAGAATATGCAAAATGCACTGAACGACGCTGGACTTGGTGACACCACCAAGGCAACTGTACCTCTAAATGCTGATGTTTACTTGTCACCAAGTTGGAATCCTGTCCCTTCTGCTGGGTTTTTTCGCTCTGACATCGTCGATCCACTCAACTATATTCTTAAGGTTTTGAACAAGAACAAGGCTCCTTTCATGGTCAATATTTATCCTTTTCTTAGTCTTTTCTATGGAAATGGTGCCTTCCCTTTTGACTATGCCTTCTTTGACGGTGTGAGCAATCCTCTCAAGGACAAAGATGGTGTTGAATACACCAATTGCTTTGATGCCAATCTTGACACTTGCGCAGCTGCTTTAGCTGGAGCAGGGTATGGCAACATGACCATTATGGTAGGAGAAATGGGATGGCCTACGGATGGCAACCCTTATGGCAATGTGACATTGGCTGAAAAGTTTTACAAAGGATTTGTATCATATCTTGCAAAAGGAAAAGGAAGCCCACGTCTCCATGGAAAAATTGAGGCTTACCTATTTGCCTTATTTGATGAAGATAGGAAGAGCACACTTCCAGGAAACTTTGAGACACATTGGGGAATCTACTACGATGATGGCACACCAAAGTTCCCTCTGGATCTACATGGAAATAAAAAGAATCTTGTCTCTGTGCCAAATGTGGAGAAACTCTCCAAAAAATGGTGTGTGATAAAGCCAGATGTTAAAAATTTTACAGGCCTTATGGCATATGCTTGTGACCGTGCAGATTGTACACCTCTTACTAATGGATCATCTTGCCAAAATCTTAGTGATGCTGATAAGGCTTCATATGCAGTTAATGCCTATTTCCAAAACCAACAACAAAAAAATGACAGTTGTGATTTTGAAGGCAAGGCAACAACTACAACAAAGGATCCATCTCAAGGGACATGCAACTTCACCATTGGCTTCAAGACACTTACTTCTCTTGCTCCTTCTTCTTCTCCTTCAGATCACTCAGATGCCAAGGCTCCTTCCTCATCATCTACTTCTCATTCAGCTTCAAAATCTCTGGCCTTTGCTTCCATTGGAATCTTTTTTCTTTTTTCACAATTTTTCATGTAGATGAATAACATATTGGAGTAGTTATTTAATGATTTGTGATTCAATCCTTCAGGATTCTTATTTTTGTGGAGAGTCAATATTTAAATGTTAATATAATGTACGGATCATAAGATGATGCATGCTTGATCTCCTTTATATTGGCAAACATGCTGATCACTTTTTGATCGCATGTACCATGTGTATCAACTTTGTATAGAGTACATGCTATGACACTTGATCAATAAATATTTGCAAACCTCTATCTCATGTGCTGGATCCTATCATTCTTTCTGCCATTTGATACTTTGTTTGACAAGGACTACTGAAGGAAAACAAGAAAAATCTAAACAAAAAAATATGACAAGGTAAGTAATTTTTTTTTTTTCTCTATTTCGTTTGCTCACAAAAGGAAAGAGCGAATGAATGGTAGTATTGTCACCTTCTCTATATGTTCATCAACTTAGTATGCAGATGCAAGCCCAGGAGAAAAATAATTTCAGTTTGGAAATAAATATTCTAAACTTTTTTGCCCTCTTTTATCCTTTAATTTCCATGTAACATGTGGTTATTCTCAATCACGTATTCAGTTAAGTAATAAAATGGTTGTTCAGGTAGTGTAGAAGCTATACAACTTCAATTATATTTAATCAACTAGCAATACTTCATGTGATACATTTAGTTTAGTATATTTAGAAATGATCTTTAAATCAATTTAGTCAAGACAAAATAGATTAAGCATTTTATTTATATGATACAGCAAGTACCAAAAACATTTCTCTCTCTCAAATGATAATATTCTAAGCGCTAGTTTGATAGGCGGGATAAGATGGGATATCCCATGATTAATCATATAATAAAATTTATATTGTGTTTGGTTGATGATATTAATTTATCCTAGTATAAATTTATACTGTCAACCAAACATAGTATAAATTTTATCACATGCTTAATCGTGCGATACCACACCTTATCCCATCCAATTTGAGATTATTTTATCCCATCTCCTAGATGAGACAAATTAATCAAGAGATTATAATATATGAACTATAATCCCAACATAATTTAATCCACGTAACTAATATGCTCATGATAGACCTTCGGATGATGCAATAACAGTAACCCAACTGTCAAGACCCAAACCCGTCGTGAGTGGCACTCACACTACTCACCCGGTGGGAGAACCAACTAACCCCA
This sequence comes from Capsicum rhomboideum, assembly GCA_031232105.1. Classification (NCBI taxonomy): domain Eukaryota; kingdom Viridiplantae; phylum Streptophyta; class Magnoliopsida; order Solanales; family Solanaceae; genus Capsicum; species Capsicum rhomboideum. Next base: position 95,150,673 of record CP124716.1, on the reverse strand, counting down.
AACACCAACTCATAATAAACACTTAAAGGAGTCAAAACTAATCCATCAATAAATAAATGTCAAATCTAAACCTTAACAAGTACAACTGAAAGAGGAAATATTGTACTTAACATAAATCATCCCTAGGAACCGAAAGTCGCCTATACCAAAACGTCTATAAATGTAAAGAAGGGGATGCAACCCCGAAGCTAAGATAAACATAAGTCCGGAAATAGAAAACTATGCCAGGAGAGAGATTCCATGGTTGCGAATAAGCTACTCACCCTAAAATCTAGAATTAGGAATCACAAGTGAGGTCTCATCGGAGACGCCGGAATATGTGTTGAATGCAAGTGTAGTATCAGCACACAAGAAATCAACAGTGTACTGGTAGATTCATTTGGCCAACCCAAGATGAAAATATGAACACTAAACCAAATGATAGTGTAACAAGCTAATCCATGCTAATAACATCATACACTTAGCACATAAACACTCAAAAGGTAGTTCAAGATTAAAAATCAACAAGCCAACAAATATCACTAAGTCAAGTACAGTCAAGTCAAGTCAAGATACGTATACCATTATCAAACATAGATAAATACATTCCCTGGTTCACTCATGGAACCGTCAAACTCACCTGAACCTCGTACATACACGCTATGGGTTATACATCCACCCCTCTAGCCATGACATACAGGGGACAAATACTATCTATGTACTACAACCCCAGACATAAGTGTCTGCCAACCTTATTTCACCAATAACCCGTGAGACCATCCCAAATACCAGAACATTCCATATTTAGAATTAAGGCAGGTCAAATCAATAACCAAGTAAAATAATGGCATTGACCACACCAAACAACATACATTAACCAGCCACACTACAAAATAGTTAACATGCACATATAATACAAGTTGGATTAAACTACAATACCATCACCTACTTTGAATCAAGCTCGCACAACCCTTTAAGCAGGAGCTTTGCCTTTCCGTGAGATTCCCGCTTACTTGTGGTCTAGAACATGCATATAAATACATATTTAAAGAAATGACCTTAACATGTTGGGATTTATAACTCACACTCAACCCCTAAGGTCAAGTTTATGATCATTTCCTTCCCGTTCTAGGGATTTTCTATCATAATTCACCTAAAACTATCAATTCCATAAATAAAATAGTGAATTAACGAAATGCAAGGGTAAATTAAGCGTTCATACTCAAAACTCATAAACTTATTCCTTAATTTTCCCCTTGCACCAACAATTAACCAAAATTCGCCCTAAAACCCTCCCCAAACTTCGTGAATTAACAATTCTAAGGCTTAAAAATTAACTACGAGTTAACGGGGATGAATCCCTTACCTTAACGAAGTCAATTTCTAGTATACTTCACCCTAAATCGACCTTTTATTGCTACAAAATGAGTTTTAGAAAAATAAATTATTTTGGAGAAATATTTTAATAAATCTGCGGTTTTCACCACTATAGCGGTACCTGACTGCTATAGCGGTCGTAGACCGCCTTTGACAGACATTATAGCGGGAATTTCTCCATTATGGCGGTGTGCTGACTGCTATAGCGGCATAGACGGGGTAAAAAGTCCGTCTTTGCCCAAAATTTCCACTTTTTGCAACACACCTTGAACCTAGGACATTTCAAACAATGCCCTTTACGCTAAGATAAATTTCAGGAGTTCTACTTACTTAAATTTGATTCCGTGAATTCCTAAGGGTTCCTTATCGTCTTAGATAACTAGAAATTAATACAATTGCCACCATCCCAGTCTAAATCATTCCAAAATTTTCCTAGACCACACCTTGCTCAGAATTTGATCGAAACTAGCCTAGCCTGAATTTTTTAACTTCCAAACCGTAAGGAATTTGGTCGTGAAATTTTAAACATAAGACCCTTGCATAAAAATGAAGAGGGTCGTTAAAATAGATACCAATTTACCCATCGCTCATCCCCGAATGATCAAACAATAAAAAAACCAGGCTAAACAAAGAGGATGAAAGAGATCACCTGTATCCTCAAACAATTGAGGGTACTTGTCCCGCATGTACTTCTCTATTTCACAAGTGGATTCCTCAATAGGATGATGCTTCCATTGAACCTTTACCGAATGAATATCCTTCACCCTCTATTTTCAAACATCCTGATCTAAAATCGCTACTGGTTCCTCCTCATCAGCCAAATCTTTATCTAAAAGCATTAAATCCCACTTAATGATGTAGTCTCCATCCCCATGATATCGTTTCAGCATACAAACATGAAATACCAGATGGACTCCTGACAAACCCTGCGGTAGAGCTAATATGTATGGAACCGGACCTACATCCTCAATAACCTCGAAGGGACAGATATACCGAGGGCAGAGCTTGCCCTTCTTACCAAATCTCATGACCCCCTTCATGGGAGACACTTTAAGCAACACCTGCTCCCCAACCTTGAAGTCCATGTCTCTTACATTGTAGTCCACATACTCCTTCTATCTACTTTGAGCAGCCAACAACTTGGTTTTAATGAACCTTACCTTTTCTTGAGCCTCTTTTACCAAGTCTGTACCCAAAGGCTTGATATTTCCCACCTCAAACCATCTAATAGGTGACCTACACTTTCTTCCATAAAATTTCTCAAATGGTGCCATATCGATGCTGGAGTGATAACTATTGTTCTATGAAAACTCACACAACGGAAGGAACTGGTCCCAATGACCACCAAAATAAATCACACAGACCCTCAACATGTCCTCTACCACCTGAATCGTCCTCTCCGACTGCCCATCGGTTTGAGGATGAAACGTTGTGCTAAAAGTGAGTCTGGTACCCAACTCATCATGCAATCTTTCCAAAAACTTGGAAGTGTACTTCGCATCTCTATTTGATATGATAGTAAGTAGCACCCTATGAAGTCTGACAATCTCCTTGACATAAATTTTAGCTAACTGCTAATAGTTGTAGTCTACCCAAACTGCCAAGAAGTGAGCTAATTTCATCAGTCGATCCACTATCACCCAAATAGAGTCACACTTTCCCAATGTCTTAGGAAGACCCACCACAAAATTCATAGTGATATGCTCCAATTTCTACTCAGGAATAGGCATCCTCTGAAATAAACTCACAGTCCTTCGGTGTTCATACTTTACCTACTGACAGTTGCGATACTTGAACACATAATCCACTATGTCTATCTTCATCCCAGGCCACCAATACAGCTACCTCAGGTCACGATACATCTTGGTCATACCCAGATGAACAGAATAACACAAACCATATGCCTCTGAAAGTACATCATGAATCAAATCACCAACCCGAGGAGAACATAATCTTTCCATAAACCATAACACTCCACCCGCTTCGAGAGTGGCACCTTCCAACTTTCCATACATCACCTTATTCTGGAGTACATTCAACTTCTTGTCCTCAAATTGCTTGGCCTTGATCTGTTCCACAAATGTAAACTTTACCACAATACTAGCCAACATACCACCCCTGTTTAAGACCCTAAATTGAATGCTCAAAGATGCTAGAGTTTGAAACTCTCGCGCTAACGGTCACCTGGACACTCTCAAGAATGACAAACTACCCACACTTACAGTTTTTTGGCTTAATGTGTCTGCCACCATATTGGCCTTACTCGGATGATACTGAATATTCACTTTATAATCCTTCAATAGTTCCATCTATCTCCAGTGCCTTAAGTTGAAATCCCTTTGAGTAAACACATGTTGCATGCTATAGTGGTCTGTGAAGACCTCACACTTAACACCATAAAAGTAGTGTCTCCAAATATTTAATGCAAACACCACCGCTGCCAACTCTAAATCATGGGTTAACTTTAAATGCCTCGAAGCATAAGCAATGACACTCTTATCCTGTATCAACACAACACCCAAGCCCAAAAGTGAAGCATCATAAAACACAATGAAATCCTTACCTTCAACCGACAACGAAAGAATGAGCGTTGTAGTCAAGAGTGTCTTAAGCTTTTGGAAGCTCTCCTCATATTGGTCTGACCAAACAAATGGCACTTCCTTCTTAGTCAATCTTGTCAAATGCGTTGCAATGGATGCAAAGTTCTTGATAAACCTCCAACAATACTGGCAAGACCCACAAACCTCCTTACCTCGGTCACTAAACTAGGCCGAATCCAATTCTTTGCTGCCTCAATCTTCTGGGGATCCACCATCATCCCTTTTTCATAAACCACATGCCCCAAGAAGGCGACAGAAGAAAAGCAGAATTCACACTTTGAGAACTTAGGAAATAATCGCTTCTCCCTTAGAATTCCCAAAACTATTCGAAGATGGCTTGCATGTTCTTCCTTACTCTTAGGGTAGACAAGAACATCATCAATAAACACAATAACAAAAGAGTCCAAAAACAACTTAAAGATGTCATTCATCAAACTCATAAAGGTTGCAGGTCCATTAGTCAACCCGAAAGACATCACTAGAACTCATAATGGCCATACCGAGTTCTAAAAGATGTCTTTTGTATATCCTCCGATCTTATTTTCGACTGATGATAACCTGACTACAAATCAATCTTTAAAAATACTGATGCACCTTGTAACTTATCAAACAAGTCATTTATGTGAGGTAAGGGATATTTATTTCTGGTAGTGACCTTATTTAGCCGCCTATAATCAATGCACATCCTTATGCTACCAACCTTCTTCTTAACAAAAAGTACTAGAGCACCCCAAGGTGAAGCACTTGGACGAATAAAACCCTTGTCAAGTAATTCCTGCAGCTGAGTTTTGAGTTCTCTCAACTCTAGCTGAGCCATTTGATAAGATGGAATGGATATGGGGCGAGTGCCCGACTCTAATTCAATACAGAACTCAATATCTCTATCTGGAGGCATTCCCAATAAATCTGAAGGACACACTTCCTGAAACTCATAAACTATTGGAACTGACTTAATAGAAGGGGACCCCGCATCAACCTCCCGAAGATAGGCTAGAAACGCTAAACACCCTTTCCCCACTAATCTTTTGGCCCAGACAAATGATATAATTTTCACTAGCTTGGCCTTATACACTCCCTCCCACTCTAGTTTATCCAACCCCGACATCGCTAGCGCCACTACCTTAGCATTATGATTTTAAAAAGTGCGATATAGAGATAACCAGGTCATACCTAAAATTACATCAAAATCTAACATATCAAGAATAATCAAGTCTACCCAAGTCTAAAAGCCCATAAATAACATAGAACAAGCATGGAAAATATGGGTTACTACCATAGACTCACCAACCAGCGTAGACATATAAATAGGGTGATCAAGTATATCATAAACTAGAGTCAGACCCATCGCAAACTTAACAGATACACAAGAATAAATAGACCCCGGATCAAATAAGATAGAAGCCATTTGGTCACAGACAGAAATAGTACCTGTGATTACCACATCAGAAGCCTCGGTATCAATCTTTCTAAAAAATGGATAACAATGAGCCCGGTCATCAATCTGAGTTAGCTCCTTTCCTGGATGCACTCCTCCCCTGGCGCTGCCATTTCCTCGACCACCCCAACCACCTTCCTGATTTTCCTACCCACCTTATGGACGACCCCAGCCATTACCTCCTCTAACTCTACCTGCTGGCACTATAGCCCGAGTATACTACTATGCTTGGCCATTTGCCTGCCTCAAGGGACACTCCTTCTTAAAATAACCAATAGTGCTATAATAGTAACATCCATGCTCAAGAGAAAGATAACTAGAAGAAGAGTAAGAAGCCCCTTGGCCCCTACCAACCTGTGTATGAGAAAAAACATTAGCAAGAATCACAGTAGAAGCTGGCAAGGCTGACTGAATAGGATAGGCTGAATAGGCCTGTTGTCTGTGGCCCTTAGAATAAGATCCACTGAAATTCCCAACATTGCGGGACTTCTTGGCTAACATCTTATACTGACCCACCTGCATAACCCCCTCCAACTTCTTCACATAATCCACAACTTTGTTGAACCCTTTCCCCACAGAAGTCATATGAATAGTCAAAACCTGAAGATCAAAGTTCAACCCCTTGACATACAGTTGAATCCTCTCCTCCTCAAAAGTCAACAGCTGAGTGGCATAGCAAGACAATGCATGGAACTTGGCCTCATAGGCCGCAACTGATATGTCACCCTGCACTAATGCCAAAAACTTATCCTTCTTGCGATCACGGAGGGCCCGTGGCATATATTTCTCCAAAAATAAAATATGAAACTGCTCCCAAATCAATAGAGGTAAAATCGGCCATCGACATTCAACATACGCCCTCCATCCTTGCTTAGCATCCTTCTCCAACAGAAAAGTCACAAACTCAACCCCATACTACTGAACAATGCCCATTTTGTGCAACCACTTATAGCAATTAATGATAAACTCAAAGCATCTAAATTCAAAAGCATCCTCAGACTCAGTACTCTGAAAAGTAGGTGGTTTTATTATCAGAAACTTAGTCAGCAGATCATGATCTATACCTGTCATCACAGAACCCAATAACGGACGAGGAAAACCATCAGTCCCTAAAGCCTCATCCATTTTTGGAGCCATAGCAACAATAAGGTGAACAATCGGGGTCTAGAAAGCTGGTACACGAGGAGTGGCTCCAGTCCCTGCCAACCTACTCAGAAATGCTAACACCTGTTGAGCAACCACAGCAGACATATGAGGTAAGGCTACAAACCCAACTGGTGCCGCCACCTCGTGCTCTACTTCCTGCTACTCTACTGCTTCTCTCTCCTAAAAATGATCCTGAGGTAGGGGAGGGGATACTGACCTTCCATGAGCATTGCCAACAGCTTCTTGAGCTCCACCCCTAGAGGGTGTGACTCATTCCCTTCCTTTCCTTCCTCTTCTTTCTCTCCCCCTCACTTGTCCTCTCCCTCTTACGGCTGGCTTCTCAACTGGAGCGGCCAGTGTAGGAGCTGTTACTCTGGTTCCATTGGACCTAGTATTCATCATCTGCGGACAAATGAGTTAAAGATCAGATACCAATTTGGATCCCCAAACACCAATTGGAATCAAGTTATAGAATGAAAGAAGGAAGAAACATAGATTTCCTAATGTCCTATAGCCTCCCGAAGAAAAGTACCAACGTCTCTGTACTATTCCGCTAGACTCTACTGGACTCATTTTGGTACAATGAGATCGACAAACCTAGGCTCTGATACCAAGTTTGTCATGACCAAAACCCATCATGAGTGGCACCCACACTACTCACCCAGTGGGAGAACCATCTAACTCCAAACACCAACTCATAATCAACACATAAAGGAGTCAAAACTAATCCATCAATAAATAAATGTCAAATCTAAACCAAAGCAAGTACAACTGAAAGCGTAACTATTATACTTAACATAAACCATCCATATGAACCGAAAAGTGTCTTTACCAAAACATCTATGAATGTTAAGAAAAGGATGCAACCCTAAAACAAAGATAAACATAAGTCCAAAAATAGAGAACTATGCCAAGAGAAAGATTCCATGGTAGCCGGATAAGCTGCTCACCCTGAAATCTAGAATCAACGGCTGGAATCACAAGTGAGGTCTCGTAGAAGCCACCGAAATATGCACTGCACTCATAAAAGTAAATACAATATAGTATCAGCACACAAGAAATCAACAGTGTACTGGTAGGGTTATTTGGCCAACCCAAGATGAAAATATGAACACTAAACTAAATGATAGTGTAACAAGCTAATCCATGCTAGTAACATCATACACTTACCACATATACACCCAAAAGATAGTTCAGCATTAAAAACCAACAAGTCAACAAATATCACTAAGTCAAGTACTATCAAGTAATGTCAATACACATATACTATTATCAAACATAGATAAGTATATATTCCCCGGTTCACTCATGGAACCGTCAAATTCACTTGAACCTCGTACATACACGTTATGGGTTATACATCCATACTCTGGCCATGACCTACAGGGGATAAATGTCATCCATGTACTACAACCCCATACATAAGTGTTTGCCAACCTTATTTCACTAATAACCCGTGACAACATCCCAAACACCGAAACATTCCACATTTAGAAATAAGGCAGGTCAAACAAATAAGCAAGTAAAATAATGGCATTGACCACACGAAACAACATAAATTAACCAGCCACACTACAAAGTAGTTAACATGCACATATAATACAAAGATTAAACTACAATACCATCACCTACCTCGAATCAAGCTTGCACAACCCTTTAAGCCAGAGCTTTGCCTTTCCATGCAATTTTCGCTTGCTCATGGTCTAGAACTTGCATATAAATACATAGTTAAAGAAATGACCTTTTTATGTCAGGATTTATAACTCACACCCAATCCCTAAGGTCAAGTTCATGATCATTCACTTCCCGTTCTAGGTTTTTTCTATCGTAATTCACCTAAAACTACAAATTCCATGGATAAATTAGTGAATTAACGAAATGCAAGGGTAAATTAACTGCTAATAATCAAAACCCATTAACTTATTCGTTAATTTTTCCCCTTGAACCAAAAATTAACCAAAATCCTCCCTAAATCCCTCCCCGAACTCGGTGAATTAACAATTTTAATGATTAATAATTAAATACGAGTTAATGGGGATGAATTCCTTACCTTAACGAAGCTAAATGATGGAGTTCTGATTTATTTTGCCTAAATAGCCTTTTCCTTACCCCAAAATGAATTTTAGAAAAATAAACTATTTTGAGGAAATATTTAAATAAATTTACAGTTTTCACCGCTATAGCGGAACCTAACCGCTCTAACGGTTATTAACCGTCTTTGATCGTCGCTATAATAGGAATTTCTCCTCTATAGCGCTTATCGCTATAGCGATATGCTGAACGCTATAGCGGCATCGATGGGAGAGAAAGTTTGTCTTTGCCCAAAAATTCCACTTTTTACAACACACCTAGAACCTGGGGCATTCCCAACAATGACTTTGACGCTAAGATCAATTCCGGGAGTCCTACTTACCTAAATTCAATTTTGTAAATTCCTACAAGTTCCTTATCATTTTAGCTAACTAGAAATCAATATAATTTCCACTGGCCCAGTCTATATCATTCCCAGATATTCCTAGACCACACCTAGCTTCGAATTCGATCAAAACTAGCCTAGCCTAAATTTTGTAACTTCCAAACCGTAAGGAATTTAGACGTGAAATTTTAAACGTCGGACCTATGCATAATGACGAAGAGGGTTATAATAATAGCTACCAATTTATCCATCGTTCTTCCCTGAATGATCAAATGAGAAAAAAACCAGGCTAAACAAAGAGGACAAAAGAGAGTACTTGTATCCTCAAATAATTGATGGTACTTGTCCCGTATGTCCTTCTCAATTTCCCAAGTGGCTTCCTCAATCAGACGATGCTTCCATTGAAACTTTACCGCATTAATTTCCTTCGTCCTTAATTTCTGAACATGCCGATCTAGAATTGCTATTGGTTCCTCCTCATAAGCCAAATCCTTATCTAAATGTTCTGAATCCCACTTAATGATGTAGTCTCCATCCCCATGATACCATTTCAGCATAAAAACGTAAAATACCGAATGGACTCCTGAAAAACCAGGCAGTAGAGCTAACCTATATGTAATCAAACCTACATCCTCAAGAACCTCGAAGGGACAGATATATCAAAGGTTGAGCTTGCCCTTCTTACCAAATCTCATGACCCCCTTTATAGGAGATACTTTAAGCAATACCTGCTCCCCAACCTTAAAATCCATGCCTCTTACCTTACGGTCTGTATACTCCATCTATCTACTTTGAGCGGCCAATAACTTAGTTTAAATGAACCTTACCATTTCTTGCACCTATTTTACCAAGTCTGTGCCCAAAGGCTTGACATCTTCCACCTCAAACCACTCAATAGGTGACCTACACTTTCTTTCATAAAGTTTCTCAAATGGTGCCATATCAATACTGGAGTGATAACTATTGTTGTATGAAAACTCACACAACTGAAGGAACTGGTCCCAACGACCACCAAAATTAATCACACAGGCCCTCAACATGTCCTTTTGCACCTGAATTATTCTCTCCGACTGCCCATCAGTTTGAGGATGAAACATTTTGCTAAAAGTAAGTCTCGTGCCCAACTCCTCATACAATCTATCCCAAAACTTGGAAGTGTACTTTGCATCTCTATCTGAAATGATAGTAAGTATTACCCCATGAAGTCTGACAATCTCCTTAATATGGATTTTATCTAATTGCTGAGAGTTGTAGTCTACCCGAACCGGCAAGAAATAAGCTGATTTTGCTAGTTGATCCATTATCACCCAAATGGAGTCATACTTTCCCAATGTCTTAGGAAGACCCACCATAAAATCCATAGCTATATGCTCTCATTTCCACATAGGAATAGGCATCCTCTGATGTAAACCCGCAGTTCTTTGGTGTTCATACTTTACCCAGTGATAATTGTGACACTTGGACACATAATCCACTATATCCCTCTTTATCCTGATCCACCAATATAACTGCCTCAAGTCATGATACATCTTTGTTACCTAGATAAATAGATAACGTACACCATGGGCCTCTAAAAGTACATCACGAATCAAATCACCAACCCTAGGAACACATAATCTTCCCTTAAACCATAACACTCCACCTGCGTCGAGAGTAGCATCCGCCAACTGTCCATGCATCATCTTGTTTCGGAGTTCATTCAACTTCTTGTCCTTAAATTGCTTGGCCTTGATCTGTTCTACAAATGAAAACTTTACCGCAACACTAGCCAACATACTACTCTTGTTTGAGACCACAAATTGCATGGTCAAAGATGCTAGAGTTTAAAACTCTCTAGCTAATGATTGCCTGGACACTCTCAAGAATGACAAACTACTCACACCTACAGCTTTTAAGCTCAATGCATCTGCCATTATATTGGCCTTACCCGGATGATACAGAATACTCACATCATAATTCTTTAATAGTTCCATCCATCTCCACTGCCTTAAGTTCAAATCCCTTTAAGTAAACATATATTGCAGGCCACGATGGTCTATGAACATCTCATACTTGATACCATAAAGATTGTGTCTACAAATCTTTAATGCAAACTCCACCATTGCCACCTCTAAATAATGAGTTGGGTAATTCCTCTCATGATGTTTCAACTGCCTTGTAGCATAAGCAATGGAACTCTTATCCTGCATAAACACAACACCCAAGCACAAAAATAAAGCATGACAAAATATAATGAAATCCTTACCTTCAACCGGCAACGAAAAAATGTGCACTGTAGTCAAGAGTGTCTTGAGCTTTTCGAATCTCTCCTCATATTGGTCTGACCAAACAAACGACATTTCCTTCTGAGTGAACCTTGTCAAGTGCATTGCAATGGATGTAAAGTTCTTGACAAACCTGTGGTAATAACTGGCAAGACCCACAAAACTCCTTACCTCTGTCACTAAACTAGGCCGAGTGTAATTCTTTACTGCCTCAATCTTCTAGGAATCCATTATCATCTTTTTTTTAGAAACCACATACCCCAAGAAGGCGACTGAAGACAACCAGAATTTACAGTTTGAGAACTTAGCAAATATCCGCTTCTTCCTTAGAATTCCCAAAACTATTCGAAGATGGCCTGCATGTTCTTCCTTACTCTTGGAATAGACAAGAATATCATCAAAAAACACAATAACAAAAGAGTCCAAAAATGACTTAAAGATGCCATTCATCAATCTCATGAAGGCTGCAGATGCATTAGCCAACCCAAAAGACATAACTAGAAACTCATAATGGCCATACCGAGTTCTAAAAGCTGTCTTTGGAATATCCTCTGGTCTTATTTTCAACTGATGATAATCCGACCGCATATTAATCTTTGAAAATACTGACGCACCCTGTAATTGATCAAACAAGTCAACTATGTGAGGTAAAGGATATTTATTTCTGATAGTGACCTTATTCAGCTGCCTATAATCAATGCACATCCTCATGTTATCATTATTCTTCTTAATAAAAAGGACCGAAACACCCCAAGGTGAAGCATTTGGATGAATAAAACCCATGTCAAGCAATTCCTGTAGCTTAGTTTTGAGCTCCCTCAACTCTATTAGAGCCATTCGATAAGGTGGAATGGACATGGGCCGAGTGCTCGACTCTAATTCAATGCAGAAGTCAATATCTCTATCCGGAGGCATACCTAGTAAATTTGAAGTAAACACTTCTTGAAACTAGAAAACTACAAGAACTAACTTAATAGAAGGGGACGCCACATCTACATCTCGAAGATGGGCTAGGAATTTTAAGTACCCCTTCCCCACTAACCTTCTGGCCTAGACAAGTGATATAATTTTCACTAGCTTGACCTTATATAATCCCCCCCACTCTGGTTTATCCAACCCCGGCATTGCTAGAGTCACTATCTTAGCATTACAGTTTAAAACAGCATGATATGGAGATAACTGGGTCATACCAGGAATTACATTAAAGTCCAATATATCTAGAATAATCAAATCTACCTAAGTTTGAAAACCCATAAATAGTACAAAACAAGCACGAAAAACATGGGTTACTACCATAGACTCACCAACCAGAGTAGACACATAAATAGGGTGATCAAGTATAGCACAAATCAGAGTCAGACCCATCGCAAACTAAATAGATATGTAAGAATAAGTAGATCCCGAATCAAATAAGACAAAAGCCATCTGGTCACAGACTGAAATAGTACTTATGATCACCGCATCAGAAGCCTCGGTATCAGTCTTTCCCAAAAATACATAACAATGAGCCCAATCATCAATCTGCGCTAATGTCTTCCCGATTACGCTCCTCCCCCTGCGCCACTATTTCATCAACTACCCCGACCATCTATCTGATTTCCCCACCACCCTATGGATGACCCCTGCCATTTCCTCCTTCACCTCTACCTATTGTAACTATAGCCTGAGTCTACTGCTGTGCCTAGCTATTTACCGTCCTCAAGGGACACTCCATCTTAAAATGACCAACAACACCAAAATTGCAACATTCACACTCAAGAGAAAAATGACTGGCAAAAGAGTAAGAATCCCCTTGGCCCCTACCAACCTGTGTTTGAAAGGAAACCTTAGCTGAAACCACAGTATAAGCAAGAAAGACTAACTGAATAGGACGGGCTGAGTAGGCCTACTTTCTGTGGCCCTTAGAATAAGATCCACTAAAATTCACAACATTGCGGGACTTCTTGGATAATATTTTAGCCTGACCCACCTACATAACCCCCTTCAACTTCTTCACATAATCCATAACTTCATTGAACCCTTTCCCGCAGAAGTCATATGAATAGTCAAAACCTAAAGATCATAGTTCAATCCTTTGATATACAGTCGAATCTTCTCCTCCTCAGAAGTCAACAACTTAGTGGCATAGCAAGACAATGCATGGAACTTGGCCTCATACGCTGCAACTGACATATCACCCTGATCCAATGCTAAACACTCATCCTTCTTGCTATCATGGAGGGCTCGTGGATCATATTTCTCCAAAAATAAGGCTTGAAACTGCTCCCAAGTCAATAGAGGTAAAACCAGCGATGGACATTCAACATACGTCCTCCATCATTGCTTAGCAGCTTTCTCCAATAAAAAAGGTCACAAACTCAACCCCATCCTACAGAACAATGCCTATTTTGTGCCACCTCTCATAGAAATCAATGATAAAATCAAAAGCATCCTCAGGATCAGTACTCTGAAAGGTAGGTAATTTTATTTCTAGAAACTTAGTTAGCAGATCATGCTCCCTACCTGTCATCACAGAACCCAACATCGGACGAGGAAAAGAATTTGTCCCTGAAGCCTCATCCATCCTTAGAGCCATAGTAATAGTAGGGTTAACAATCGAGGTCTGGAAAGCTAGTATAGTAGGAATGGCTCCAGTCCCTACCAACCCACTAAGTAATGCTAACATATGTTTAACAAACTCAACAGACATATGAGGTAAGGCTGCAAACCCAGTTGGTGCTGCCACCTCGGGCTCTACTTCTTGCTTCTCAATTACTTTTCTCTCCTCAAAATAATCTTAAGGTGGGGGAGGGGATACTGGCCTTCCATGAGCATGGCTAGCAGCTGCTTGAGCTCTACCCCTGATGGGTGTGGCTTGTCCCTTTCCTCTCTTTTCTCTCCCCCTCACTCATTCTCTCCCTCATATAGCTGGATCCTCAACTGGAGTGGCCAGCACAGGGGCTGCTGCTTGGGTTCTGTTGGAACTAGTATTCACCATCTGTAGACAAAAAAGTGAAAGATCAGAAACCAATTTGGATCGCCAGCTACCAATTGGAATTAAGTTATGGAACGAAAGAAGCAAGAATGACAGATTTTCTAAAGTCACATAGCCTCTCAAAAAAAGTATTGAAGTCTCTGTACCATTCCACAAGACTCTACATGGGTGGAAAGACTCTACATGACCCATTTTGGTATAATAAGATCGATGAACCTAGGCTCTGATACCAACTTTTTTATGACCCAAACCCATCTTGAGTGGCACCCACACTACTCACCCTGTGGGAGAACTATCTAAGCCCAAACACCAACTCATAATCAACACTTAAAGGAGTCAAACTAATCCATCAATAAATAAATGTCAAATCTAAACCAAAACAAGTACAACTGAAAGCGGAAATATTGTACTTAACATAAACATCCCTAGGAACCAAAAGTCGTCTGTACCAAAACATCTATGAATGTCAAGATGGGAATGCAACCCCAAAACTAAGATAAACATAAGTCCAAAAATAGAGAACTATGCCAAGAGAGAGATTCCATGGTAGCCTGATAAGTTGCTCACCCTAAAATCTGGAATCAACGGCTGGAATCACAAGTGAGGTCTCGTAGGAGCCGCCAAAATATGTGTTGCACTCACAAAAGTAAATACAAGTATAGTATCAGCACACAAGAAATCAACAGTGTACTGTTAGGGTCATTTGGACAACCCAAGATGAAAATATGAACACTAAACCAAATGATAGTGTAGCAATCTAATCCATGCTAATAACATCATACACTTACCACATAAACACCTAAAAGATAGTTGATTTTCGGTCTGAATTGGACTCCATCTTTGCTCAAATTTTGGGTATGGGTTTCTTACCTCTTGGATAAGTTAATTTTGATAAAAAATTCTAGATTCATCGGCCGGCCCCAATGGTTGATTTTGGACCCTATTTTTAGCTCGATTTATATATTGACAATATGGGTATCGTTAGTCTCATTCTTATGTATAAATTACATTGTTGATATTTTGGGAGCATTCCAATGGCTTACAGAATAGGAAGGCATCATTGTGACATTTTAAGGTTGTTAACTTGAGGTAGGTTACGACTTTCTTCTCTTTAGACTTGGCTCGGATAGATGATATATTGTATAAATTACATGTTGGTTAGGGGTATTACTGGGTAGGAATAGGTATAACTTGGATTTAAACTTCATGGGCTAATTGGGGACTTTAGTATAGTAATCTTGCTAGAGACTTAGCAATAGGATTCTTGCCTAGAGTTACCATTAGATTAGCACTTCTTAGAATAGATATCAAGGTAAAATCTCATGGTAGGATGGGATTGTGATTGGCAAAATACTTTGTCAGGTGATTTTTTTGTATTATCTCTTTTGTTGAGATTGTGAAGCTTATAGACCGAGATTTGTGTTATATTAGATTCTCTGATGATTGTGGTTACGATATGTTTATATTCTTTCCCTATTTGTGTATACATATAAAATTGTGCCTGCGTTTACACACCCATACACTCACTCGCATAGATTATGGTTTGGATTTAAGGAAAAATACAGATTTTGTTTAAAAAGAGATTGTACCACTTTTTCACTAAATCTGTAGTAAGACTTCAGATCGTGCCACATTTACTCAGGCCGAGGTAAGATTCGGGTCCTTTTCAACTTGTTTTACTACGTTCAGAGGTGACATTTTGGGAGGGCTCGAGGTAAGATTCTAGATTTTCACTTTACTTTATTATTTCATCCAAGGTGATATTCCAAACGGCTAGTATCACTGTTACTATGTCGGGTGAGATTTTGGGCAGCTTGGGGTATGATTTTGGATTTCACTATATTAGTTACATATTGTATTACAACATCCTATACTGCACATTATCATTCATATATATATATATATATATTACCTACATGTATACTATTATTATTATGTTGTGCTCTAGCCTATTGGGACTTTTCAGCGAACAGGGTTACTTTTATTGTACTTTATAACGTATATTTGTCTCTTGAGCTCAGTCGGCCTATGTTGCCTTCTGAGTACTTGTGTTTTCTACTCATGTTGTACTTTTACATCTTCTTGATGTAGAGCCTAGTACTAGCCACCCTTATTGATTCCATTCATTCAAAGTGACGTGCTGCTTAGATTGTGGGGAGCTCCTGGCGTCTAGAGAATTATCCATTTCTCTCTTGTATATATTGTCTTTTTATACTTTTAGACATATATGTATTAGTCTAGTTCCTACTCTTGTGTATCAGTGGCTATTGTACTGGTGACATCGAGTCCAGGGATAGTTATTTTGTACATTTTTTTTCTCTTCTGCTACTTATGGGCCCTGTTGAATGTATATGCTTATACTGTTGGCCCATTTATTTTGTTGTCTCTCTTTTATTATTCATTATCTTATTACTTGTCATATATAGTTATGGTGTATTGCTTACTTATTAAGGGATTATAGTAGGTGACATTATGGCATGATTTTTGGTTGTGAAATTATGCTATCAGAGCTTTAGGTTCATAGATCTTACGAGTACAAGAGCAAGTTCCTATTAGAGTTCTATGGATTAGTACGATGGCGTATGTATCATATCTTGGATAAGCTATAGGTCATTTTTAGGAAAATTTTATCCTTTGATTCCTTATTGTGCGTTCTTATTCCTATTTGCTTCTAAATTACATTTGTTTCATTCTTTCTCAAATGGCTAGGATGAGGTCGTCAGTAGGTGAGAGCGAGACTTCTGCGCTTGTTTCTAAGGCCCTAGCTAGGGGTCAAGGTACGGGTTGGCCTAAAGGTCAAGGTAGGTCACAGCTACAACTCCAGCTCGTGATCAGGGCAGATCACCATCATTAGAGCTAGAGATTGAGGTAGGGGTCTGTAACATCCCGTACTTTCCCAACCCTACTTTATGACATTGAATAATGTTTACTTAAGTGTCGAGAGTTATGAGTATGTATTTGGAAATGTTAAAGATGAGAAAAATTAAAACTTTGGCCTTGTACATGTGATGAGCCTTTCATAGGAAGTGTTTAGTGGTTTCGTGGAGCATTTGTGTAATACCCCGTACACATTATAACCTCATTTGGTGACTTGGAGTCATGTTTACTTGATGATTAAGGTCACTAAGTAAGTATTTTATAGTGTTTTGATAAGGTATTGGACGATACGCAAGTGTTGGAAAAATTGCCGAAAAATTCAGCAAGACATGGAAACTTGTGCCACTGCCCTATTTCAGGGGGTGTGGCGCAAGCCTCTAAGATAAGAGAGGGTGCATTTCTTGCGCCACTGGCTTGTTTTGCAGCAGTGGCGCAAGGAACAAATGTTTTACCTTTCCGGGCTCGTTTCGTAACGCAATTCTACGACGCTTCTTGGATGGTTTCTTTTGGTTCTTTGGAGTTCTTTGAGCATTGTTAAAGCTTCAAACACTTCAATACACTCCTACATACTCCTACATGATCAAACTAGAATTCCTAATTTTGCGATCGAGACGACGAATGAGAATCTCGTAAGAGAATATTGTCGGGTTAAATGGATATGTATAATTGGGCCCAAAATTAGGCCCAAAATGGAATAAAAGACTTGGCCCAAATGGGTCATTTGACCCATTCTTGCCATGACCACTCCATTATTGCTCCCAAATGGCTAAGGATGACTTGAGCACTATATAAGGGACCCAAAAATAAGATTTTATTGAATCAAAAACACACATGCTTTTTCTATCTTTTTCTAGAAAAATCTCAAGAACACTTCTTTGACTCCCAAAAAACCTAAGGCATTTTTGGACAAGATCACCATCTTCCAAGCTTGGGTAAGTGATTATTATTGTAATTTAACATATTATGAGCATGAGAGATTATGTATATCATGTTGGTTATGCTTGGAAGTGTTGAATATGGTGTTTTGTGTTTTGGTAAAAGATGTGAATTCCATGGGATTGTAATTCGGATTATGACTTGTGGTCTTGATGAAAAAGTATGGTATGGATAAAATAACAACATGTATGGTGTTATTATGGTCCCAAACTTGTTATTTTCCTATAAAGTGTATATTGTGGGATTTTGGCCGATATGCGCTATGAGACGTATTATGGTAAGTTAATGGATTATTTGTGATGTAGTGCGGTTAAGAAAGGGTAATGGAGAAGTGTTGTGGTGAAATATATTGATTATTATGTATTGGTCAATGTTGTGAATCTTGTGGGATTTTTGGTAAGATAATTTCATAAATGGTATTGCCAAGAGGAAATGGCATGTTCAAAAGCAAACATGTAACTCATTGATCTTATGTAGAGTAATTGATGGTAAAATTATGACGTTGTGATAGTGGAGAGTGGGAAGTATGAACTTGGTGTGACATACTAGTGGTTTATGATACCTTGGTCAATGTTGAGCATGTTGTGATATTATTGATATGACCATGCCGTAAATGGTATTGTAGAGAAAGAAATAACATGCTAAAGCCAAATATGTGACTTATTGATATTGTATGCATTTGTAAGGTAGTTGGTGGTTAATGTTGGTTCCATTATGTACTTGTGATGTAGAGTGAAACGTAAAGAATGAGCGGAATTGTTGCGCTCACATATTTGATTGTGTTCTTACCTTGGGAAGATAAGGTATGTAAGGTTACTCTTCTATATCTTTCTGCAACATATGATGTTCACATTGTCATGGTACTCATTTGATTCCGAAATACTCTAAGGTATTCCATATCCGATAGTTGGCTAGAGTTACTCATATGTTCCTTACTCATTGGTCAATGGTGAATCATATGACTCATGTCCATTGGTTGACTCTTGTTCATTGGCTAACATGTCAAAAGTTCCAAATGTTCTAATGTATTGCATCGCAGGTTGGTGAACAGTTGATATCCACATGTAACGTATTTAGGGATCATTATCCTAAGGTTCCAAAAGTGTTACATTCCAAAGGGGTTCTATAGTATTCCAACCTAGGGTTGATATATTGTTATTCATATGCATTTTACTCCTAGATGAATTAAGACTCACTTAGTTCTTATTTATGGATGGAAGTTCTTAAGTTATCATGAGGTAGAAGATTCTAAGAGAATTATCTCGACAAGAGTAATGAGGTAAAGATAGTCCAATAAGGTTATGTTTCAATCATGTCATGATCCAAAGTTCCAATAGAGTTATACACATTTCTCATATTCGTGGTTAATGTTCCAAAAGGCCAAATAAGGGTGTGTTCCAAAGTTCCAAATAGTGGTTGTACTCATGTATTTTGTTCATTGATTATTGTCCAAAGGTTCCAACAGTGTTATGCTTCTATGAAGGCTATGTTTCCAATAATGCTTAATCACATGTTTCTCACTCATTGATTATTGATCTAAAGCTTTAAATAAAGTTGTGACTATCAATATCCCAACCTCTCACAAGTGAATGATTCAATCTCTCATAAGTAAATGTACCAATCTCTCAAAAGTAATGAAAGAGGTAATGTGCATGTTAATGTATCTATCTCTCACAAGTAAAGATACCAATCTTACAAGAGCAAAGATGTGAAGTAATGTATATTTTTGTTTCAAGTTTCAAGAATGTTTCTATCATCAAAGTATCACTCATAGTATGAAAGAAAGAGAAGCAGAGTATTGAATAATGAAAGTAAAGGAAGCAATGTTATGTTATATTAATCCTACCCATGGAGTAGATGTATGTTATTGCCCACCATAGAGTGGATGTATGTTAACCTACCCATGGAGTAGATGTATGTTATTGCACACCACAGAGTGGATGTATGTCATTGCCCACCATAGAGTGGATGTATGTTAACCCACCATAGAGTGGATGTATGTTGACCCACCAAAGAGTGGATGTATGTTAACCCACCATAGAGTGGATGTATGTTGACCCACCATAGAGTGGATGTATGGCATTGCCCACCATAGAGTGGATGTATGTTAACCCACCATAGAGTGGATGTACGTTGAATAACTAACAGCATTTGAGCAATGTAAAAGTAAAGTAAAGTAAAGGCATGGGAAAGAAAGAATGTAATGTACATGGTATCCCACATACGAAAAGGGAGTTTACTCACAGTTGCTATTTCTCTTTTATTGATTTCATGGTTGTTGTTATGTATGAATCATTGGTGTTGATACTATTGAAAACAAGGTACATGGTTCCACATATGGAGTTCTCTCGTAATTATTTCCATTGAAATTCTTATGTACTGACGCAGTTTTCTTATGGCCTTACATACTCAGTACTTTTTTTCGTACTGACCCCTTTTGGGGACTTACCTTACGTGTTGCAGCTGCAGGCACTAGTAGGCCTCCACAGTAGATTGTCAGTGTTGCAGATCTTTGGTGAGCTCCAGTTAGTTCGGGGCTTCTCCGAGTCACTGTCGTACATGGGTTTTGACTTTGTACATGTTGTGTAAAGCGGGGACTTATCCCGACTTTTAGTTCATGTTGGTCAATGCATTTGTTAGAGGCTTTTGTAGACTGATGTGGGTGTATAAATGTGAAAGTACATGTCGTTTTGACTTGATGGCTCAAACGGCCAAGTTTTACATATATAGCTACGACATATGTTTCCCTGTCTATGATTTCCGCACAGTTGCATAAGGTGTAACCAGATTCATATAAGGTTACGCATGCGAATGTTCATGAGCAAAGATTGGTTCTCTCGGGCCTTATCGGCTTCGGGTGCCAATCACGCCTCGATTGGAAGTCGGAGTGTGACAAAGTGGTATCAGAGCAGTTCTTTCTAAGGGTGTCTACAAAGCCGTGTCTGAGTAGAGTCTTACTTATCAATGTGTTGTGCACCACATTTATAAGTAGGAGGCTACGGGACATTTAGGATGTTGTTTCTGTTCTTCATTCTAGATCGTGCAATAGATCCAGTATTGTAAGTTGAATTATATCTGACCACGGTAATGATTTTTCTTTGGTATAGTAAAATGCCAAACACAAGAAGAGGCAAAGGTAAAGAAAAGCAGGTGGATATGCCTGCTGAAGAAGGAATGAGTAGACTACCACCTGACCAAGCTAGTCAAGGTGGAGCAAATGCTGAAATTGCATCGCAGTCCTCCTCTACTTTTCCAGCTCCAGAAGAGCCAAGAGGTAGAGAAGTACCCGCAGAACCGGGAATGAATGCCACAGATCAAGATTTACGAAATGCAGTACATATGTTGACACAGTTAGTGGCTGCACAAATCCAGGGACGAACTAGTCCAATGGTAAATAAAGATGACATGGCTAGAGCAGCTAGTTGGCGTACACAGGACTTTCTAAAATTAGACCCTCCCATCTTCACAGGGTCCGATCCGAAAGCAGATCCACAGAATTTCGTGGACCAAGTTCAAAGAGCACTAGAGGTGATGCACATAACAGGTGTAGAAACGGTTGACCTAGCAACTTATAGACTGAAGGACGAGGCTATATTGTGGCATGACGATTGGAAGAAGTCTCGTGGTATCGGTGCAATGCCACCACATTGGGAAGAATTTAAAACAGCATTCCTTGATCATTACCTCCCATATGAAATTCGGGAGGCACGTGCAGACCGATTTCTACATTTGCGTCAAGGAAATATGAGTGTGAGAGAATATAGTTTGCAGTTTAATTCCTTGGCTAGATATGCTCCAAATGTAGTAGCCACCATGGAAGATAGAGTCCATCGATATGTGGACAGATTGGAGCCTTATTTGGTACGAGACTGCACTATTGCTTCCCTAAATCGAGATATGGACATAGCTAGAATACAGGCCTTTGCGCAGAAAATGGAGGATCAAAGGCAAAGAAAGAGGACACTGAAAGCTGAGGAGGGTCCATCAAAAAAGGCGAGACCTATGGAACAGTCTATGTTGTCCCCAGGAGAAACTGGATCTCGAATGTTACCGCCTAGACCCTCATCCTCTTATTTCACAGTAGGTGTTCATTCTCAGTTCCGAGGATCTAGAGGTGGTCGATCTGAACAGAGTAGTGGAATTCATGGATCACAGGCGACGAGATCTTCTCGTCAGTTTTGCCCGCGCTGTGGGAGATTTCATGCAGGCGAATGCCGGTATGATATGAATGTTTGCTTTGTATGTGGTAGGCCAGGACACATGATGAGAGAATGCCCACAGAGGCCCACGGGTAGTATGACACGGCCTGCCGGATCAGCCAAGGTGGCATCGGCAGCTGGTGTACAGTCTGCTGGTCGCGGTAGAGATATGAGAGGAGCAGATAGTTCCAGTGGGGTCCAGAATCACACTTATGCTTTAGTGGACCGGTAGAATGAGGGAACATCTCCTGACGACGATACAGGTATTTAGGTATATTACCATATTTTACATAATGTATATGTATTGCTTGATTTGAGCTCTACTCCATAGTACATTACTCCATAGACTACCGTGAATTTAATAGCCCACCGGGGTTATGGGCAAAGCCAATAAAAATATTTCCGCCTGTCGGTGAATTTAGTATAGTGAAAGGTACAGGGGATGGTTGTGAGCATAAAAGGTATCATGAAATTTAGAAAGAGGGGAAAAATTGACCCTGTACTACATGCCATGTGAAATTGGTGAAGGTATACAAGAGTTTCCTTTCATATTGTTCCCATTGGAAAGATATCAAGTTTGGGGGATCTCACTAGTCAAGTCAAGTGTGAAGGTTAATAAATGAAGACGTTACGTCTATAAAAGTTCTTCGACGAAATCAATAAGTCAAAGAGATACCCATGATTATTTCAAATGGAAGAAAGGGTTCAAAAGGTGGAAGTGGATCAATTAGGTAGCCATGAGCCTTAAGGGTTTATGTATATATATGCTAATATAGAGATGCATTGGTTGTAATTGAAGCGACATCGTTAACATTCGAGGACGAATGTTTCTAAGGGGGGAAGAATGTAACATCCCGTACCTTCCCAACCCTACTTTATGACATTGAATAATGTTTACTTAAGTGTCCAGATTTATAAGTATGTATTTGGAAATGTTAAAGATGAGAAAAATTAAAACTTTGGCCTTGTACATGTGACGAGCCTTTCATAGGAAGTGTTTAGTGGTTTCGTGGAGCATTTGTGTAATACCCCGTACACATTATAACCTCATTTGGTGACTTGGAGTCATGTTTACTTGATGATTAAGGTCACTAAGTAAGTATTTTATAGTGTTTTGATAAGGTATTGGACGATACGCAAGTGTTGGAAAAATTGCCGAAAAATTCAGCAAGACATGGAAACTTGCGCCGCTGCCCTGTTTCAGGGGGTGTGGCGCAAGCCTCTGAGATAAGAGAGGGTGCATTTCTTGCGCCACTGGCTTGTTTTGCAGCAGTGGTGCAAGGAACAAATGTTTTACCTTTCCGGGCTCATTTCGTAACGCAATTCTACGACGCTTCTTGGATGGTTTCTTTTGGTTCTTTGGAGTTCTTTGAGCATTGTTAAAGCTTCAAACACTTCAATACACTCCTACATACTCCTACATGATCAAATCATGAAATGTGAATAGTGATCCAAAATGTCTAATGAAGCCATGGGCGACTAGAATTCCTAATTTTGCGATCGAGACGACGAATGAGAATCTCGTAAGAGAATATTGTCGGGTTAAATGGATATGTATAATTGGGCCCAAAATTAGGCCCAAAATGGAATAAAAGACTTGGCCCAAATGGGTCATTTGACCCATTCTTGCCATGACCACTCCATTATTGCTCCCAAATGGCTAAGGATGACTTGAGCACTATATAAGGGACCCAAAAATAAGATTTTATTGAATCAAAAACACACATGCTTTTTCTATCTTTTTCTAGAAAAATCTCAAGAACACTTCTTTGACTCCCAAAAAACCTAAGGCATTTTTGGACAAGATCACCATCTTCCAAGCTTGGGTAAGTGATTATTATTGTAATTTAACATATTATGAGCATGAGAGATTATGTATATCATGTTGGTTATGCTTGGAAGTGTTGAATATGGTGTTTTGTGTTTTGGTAAAAGATGTGAAATCCATGGGATTGTAATTCGGATTATGACTTGTGGTCTTGATGAAAAAGTATGGTATGGATAAAATAACAACATGTATGGTGTTATTATGGTCCCAAACTTGTTATTTTCCTATAAAGTGTATATTGTGGGATTTTGGCCGATATGCGCTATGAGACGTATTATGGTAAGTTAATGGATTATTTGTGATGTAGTGCGGTTAAGAAAGGGTAATGGAGAAGTGTTGTGGTGAAATATATTGATTATTATGTATTGGTCAATGTTGTGAATCTTGTGGGATTTTTGGTAAGATAATTTCATAAATGGTATTGCCAAGAGGAAATGGCATGTTCAAAAGCAAACATGTAACTCATTGATCTTATGTAGAGTAATTGATGGTAAAATTATGACGTTGTGATAGTGGAGAGTGGGAAGTATGAACTTGGTGTGACATACTAGTAGTTTATGATACCTTGGTCAATGTTGGGCATGTTGTGATATTATTGATATGACCATGCCGTAAATGGTATTGTAGAGAAAGAAATAACATGCTAAAGCCAAACATGTGACTTATTAATATTGTATGCATTTGTAAGGTAGTTGGTGGTTAATGTTGGTTCCATTATGTACTTGTGATGTAGAGTGAAACATAAAGAAGGAGTGGAATTGTTGCGCTTACATATTTGATTGTGTGCTTACCTTGGGAAGATAAGGTATGTAAGGTTACTCTTCTATATCTTTCTGCAACATATGATGTTCACATTGTCATGGTACTCATTTGATTCCGAAATACTCTAAGGTATTCCATATCCGATAGTTGGCTAGAGTTACTCATATGTTCCTTACTCATTGGTCAATGGTGAATCATATGACTCATGTCCATTGGTTGACTCTTGTTCATTGGCTAACATGTCAAAAGTTCCAAATGTTCTAATGTATTGCATCGCAGGTTGGTGAACAGTTGATATCCACATGTAACGTATTTAGGGATCATTATCCTAAGGTTCCAAAAGTGTTACATTCCAAAGGGGTTCTATAGTATTCCAACCTAGGGTTGATATATTGTTATTCATATGTATTTTACTCCTAGATGAATTAAGACTCACTTAGTTCTTATTTATGGATGGAAGTTCTTAAGTTATCATGAGGTAGAAGATTCTAAGAGAATTGTCTCGACAAGAGTAATGAGGTAAAGATAGTCCAATAAGGTTATGTTTCAATCATGTCATGATCCAAAGTTCCAATAGAGTTATACACATGTCTCATATTCATGGTTAATGTTCTAAAAGGCCAAATAAGGGTGTGTTCCAAAGTTCCAAATAGTGGTTGTACTCATGTATTTTGTTCATTGATTATTGTCCAAAGGTTCCAACAGTGTTATGCTTCTATGAAGGCTATGTTTCCAATAATGCTTAATCACATGTTTCTCACTCATTGATTATTGATCTAAAGCTTTAAATAAAGTTGTGACTATCAATATCCCAACCTCTCACAAGTGAATGATTCAATCTCTCATAAGTAAATGTACCAATCTCTCACAAGTGATGAAAGAGGTAATGTGCATGTTAATGTATCTATCTCTCACAAGTAAAGATACCAATCTTACAAGAGCAAAGATGTGAAGTAATGTATATTTTTGTTTCAAGTTTCAAGAATGTTTCTATCATCAAAGTACCACTCATAGTATGAAAGAAAGAGAAGCGGAGTATTGAATAATGAAAGTAAAGGAAGCAATGTTATGTTGTATTAATCCTACCCATAGAGTAGATGTATGTTATTGCCCACCATAGAGTGGATGTATGTTAACCTACCCATGGAGTAGATGTATGTTATTGCCCACCACAGAGTGGATGTATGTGATTGCCCACCATAGAGTGGATGTATGTTAACCCACCATAGAGTGGATGTATGTTGACCCACCAAAGAGTGGATGTATGTTAACCCACCATAGAGTGGATGTATGTTGACCCACCATAGAGTGGATGTATGGCATTGCCCACCATAGAGTGGATGTATGTTAACCCACCATAGAGTGGATGTACGTTGAATAACTAACAGCATTTGAGCAATGTAAAAGTAAAGTAAAGTAAAGGCATGGGAAAGAAAGAATGTAATGTACATGGTATCCCACATACGAAAAGGGAGTTTACTCACAGTTGCTATTTCTCTTTTATTGATTTCATGGTTGTTGTTATGTATGAATCATTGGAGTTGATACTATTGAAAGCAAGGTACATGGTTCCACATATGGAGTTCTCTCGTAATTATTTTCATTGAAATTCTTATGTACTGACGCAGTTTTCTTATGGCCTTACATACTCAGTACTTTTTTTCGTACTGACCCCTTTTGGGGACTTACCTTACGTGTTGCAGCTGCAGGCACTAGTAGGCCTCCACAGTAGATTGTCAGTGTTGCAGATCTTTGGTGAGCTCCAGTTAGTTCGGGGCTTCTCCGAGCCACTGTCGTACATGGGTTTTGACTTTGTACATGTTGTGTAAAGCGAGGACTTATCCCGACTTTTAGTTCATGTTGGTCAATGCATTTTTTAGAGGCTTTTGTAGACTGATGTGGGTGTATAAATGTGAAAGTACATGTCGTTTTGACTTGATGGCTCAAACGGCTAAGTTTTACATATATAGCTACGACATATGTTTCCCTGTCTATGATTTCCGCACAGTTGCATAAGGTGTAACCAGATTCATATGAGGTTACGCATGCGAATGCTCATGAGCAAAGATTGGTTCTGTCGGGCCTTATCGGCTTCGGGTGCCAATCACGCCTCGATTGGAAGTCGGGGTGTGACAGGGTCCTACCGCAATAGCTAGAGAGTCTGCGGCCATCCCAGGCTCCAATAAGATTTGTGGTCACATCAGTTCTTCAGGACATTATGGTCAAGATATTGAGATTCCTGGAGGGCATGTTACAGGTAGGGGTTTTGGCGGGTACTCCGAGTGGCTCTTAGGTCTAAGATGAGGCTCAGACTTTAGCCCAGGGAGCCACATGGGGTATTCATATTACAGGGGCGCAGCTTGCGGCTGTGGCTCCCTATTTAGAGGTGTTTCCAATGTTGCTTGTTAATCAGATAGCTAGACTACATTTCCTGCTTGGTCTCCCAGGTAACCTCCTTAACTAAACGATACCTCCATTAAACTTTAATGATGGGATCTCTTTAGTCCTAAACTTTCTGACCTGCCTATCTTAGTATAGAAACTGCCTCCTCCTCGAAAGTTAAACTCTCAGCCAACTGAATTGAATCCCACTGAAGCACGTGAGACTAAGCCGGAATATACTACCTCAACATAGATGCATGGAACACCGGGTGAAAATCCAAAATAGTTTGAGGCAAAGTTAACTCATATGCAACATCACCAACACATTATAAATCTCAAATGGGAAAATAAACCTAGGGCTAAGGTTGCCCTTCTTCCTAAACCTTATCATGCCCTTCATAGGCAATACCTGAAGAAACACTTTATCAACAAATAAAAACTCCAAGTGTCACACCCTTTTGGCTGAATAACTCTTTTGTGTACTCTGAGTTGTATGGAGTCTCTCATGAATCACCCAAACCCTATCCAAAGAATGATGTAACAGATCGGTTCCCTATATACTAACCTCGAAAGAATCAAACCACCCACTGGAGATCTATACCTCCAACTATATAGAACCTTTAATAGAGACATCTGAATACTCGAATGGTAGTTTTTATTATATGCAAATGCTGCCAAGGCTAAGAACTGGTCCCAATGACCCCCAAAGTCAATAACATAGGCCCGGAGCATATACCCCAGCACCTGAATAATCCGCACAGACTAACCATTAATCTAATAGTGAAAAGTTGTCATGACCCAATTTCTTAGGTCATGATGGCACCTATTTCAACCCACTAGTAGGTAAGTGAAGCCATAGCCTGAAAAGGCAAGTAACGGGCCAACGGACGAAAAATGAAAAGAAATACGAAGGAAAGCCAATAGCAATAATAAAATAAGAGGAAGTGAAGAAATAATAATACACAATATGCAAAACAGAAGAAGGAAGAGGACAAAATATACAAAATAATCCCTCCCAAACCCTGGTAAGGTAGATACAAGAGTCACTAAAACCAAAGAAGAGTACTAGACATTATCCAAAATATATATATACACTAGTCTTGGAATACAAAAGACTATAACTATAAAAGATGGAGAAGGATCAGCCTCGCACTCTTGAAAGCTCATCCTGTCTCAGGATCAAACGTAACTAGGCCCGAGAATAGCGTAAACGCCTGTGGATCGTGCTCGAATCTGCATCAGGAAAAAGATGCAGAAGTGCAGTATGAATACCAAAGAAATGGGTACTTAGTAGAAATCATTGGCCGACTGATCTCAAATAGAGTAAAAGCGCGTATATAATGCGAGTATGTAAGCTAAGTCAGCAGAAACAGGGGTAGAAATGTGAATATCTACTAAACTATGCAAGTGCGATAAAGGAAATAAATAACATCAACACGAGAACTCAGCGATGAAAGAAATGTACTAACTACAACCTAACTGGGCCCCTATAAGCCCAGATGGCACACAAAAGTAGACAATTAACCTAACTGAGCCCCCATAAGCTGGTGGGTGCACACAAGAAGTAACTAAAATAAAAACGTAAGTAACCCGTAGCCGAATCGATCTCAGGTAACCATCTAATCCCAAATCCATGATAAAACTATCTAGATATACACTGGCCATAGGTCGTCGGGCTAGACGTCGGGCTCAAATCAAAAATAGTGGATAATAACGAGAGGCCATACGCCGGATTCAAACAAAAAATAATGGGTAATAATGAGAGGCCACATGAATCGTACATAATAGAACTCATTACTACTTCCACAACTCCCAGTGACAATCGTGATCCATGTTAGAACATCCTTTCCATAATCATAAGTAGATGCCACACTCGAACCGAAACTCATAGTAACCATACTATAACCAGTAACATAACCAATGTCATAATCGTGCCAGAACCCATGATGATAGTAGAAATAAAGCATATGCCAGACTCGAATTGGAACTGAATGCATTAAATATAAGAAATAAACATCACTATCTAATAGGAAAATATCTAGGGTTTTCGAGCCTATCTTTGGACCATAAAATCACGAATACCAATCACGGGCGGGTAAGTCCACTAAGGCAAAGCGGATCCTCTACCTTAGGTCAAAAGGTGCGGTACAGGAACAATCACTACCCTTGCCAAGAAAAAGGTTAAAATAGGTCAGAAACCAAATCTAAGTCAAACCCAACCCAAGGTAATAGCCTAAGGTGGTAGTTAAGTGTCTAACTAGGCCTAAAGGAACTTAGCACCAAGTATTCTAGCTAACAAGGGGTAGTGAGGTCCCAATAACCCAACCTAGGATAAAACCTATCCTAGTCTAGTCTAAAGCTTCCCATCCCCATGGAAAGGTACTAATAGCACTAACCTAGCCCTAAAGGATGATACTTCGCTATACTAGGGGATAACGGGCCCAAAATCTATCAAAATTGGGCCCTAACCGGCTAAAAAGGCATAAAATACCAAATTGATAATCTGGATAGAACTACCTGCCCAAAACTAGAACAATAGTACACTAAAACCATAAATAAGATCAATCTAAAGATAGGTAAGCCTAGCCTACCTAGATGCCATCGAACGCTCACCGAATACTCTAAGTTAGAGCTTTTCCCTTCTGAGAGACCTCCGAGAGCTGCCACGCTATCAAAACAATGATCTAGGTGTCAAAACAATAAAAACAATACCCATATTATGTATAAATGCTCTGGGTCAAAAATCAGACTAAATATCCCATGCGGGACCCACTTGAGGAATCACAAAATTGAAATCGATATAGCGTCCCAAGTAGCTCAAGGATCGAAAGACATGCAAAATCAGCTAAATCCGAACCCAAAACAGTCTTCAAATCAGTGCCAACACCAATGGATAAATCAAGAATCAAAGTACCAAATTAAGCGGAGATTGACCGAATCACTTATAAGCTATAGACGCTACACGCTCAACACCACAATCTGAAGCTAAATACCAGCTTCCTGCACTCAAAAACTTAATAAAAATGAGATTACAATGTCTGAAAATAATGGGTACACTTAGCCTCTAATTTGAAGAAGAAGGGGAAAATGAAATATATATATAACGCCTTAGCGATGGCCCTGAAGCGGTCACCGCTAAAGTTCCCAAAAGGCCGCTAAAGTGGCCAGGCCAAGGCTTTCCAACTTTGCTAAAGTGGTCCTAGATCGCTTAAGAGATCCCCTGGCCGCTTAAGCAGCTGCACCAGATACTTGGCACCAACCAAGTTTAGCTAGTCCCAACGGACTCCAATAGGGTGCTCGGGATTCGTTCGAAATCCCGTGCACACAAACGAACTTTAATACCCTACAAAATTTGATATTACGGACTCAATATCACTATTGAAATTTCCATCTGGGGTCAATTCGATAACAAATAAGGCCTACACACTAATGAGCCACTTTTGCCAAATTCCACTTGCCAAATTCCAGCCCCCCCCCCCCCCATATCCCAAAATGAGTTTAGAAGCCTAGGGACCCAGACCAAGGGTCCCCCTAGCCTAAAATTAACGTTTCAGAGCTATTGAGACTATCAAAAATAGCATTTGAGGTCGTTTACCTAAGGTTTAGGCCCTAGACCCATTTCTTAACTTCAAAAACTCCTAAACAGGGAAATGGCTCTAAAAACCAAATGAACTGCCCGATAACCGAACTGTCGGTCCCAACAAGTCATAAATGACCTAGGGAAGCTATAGGGAAGCTCTAAATGCTGAAAAACAAGAAAACAAGTAAAATGACTTAGGGGTTCATTACAACATCTACTACTAAAAGGACTTTCATCCACAAAAGTAAAGGACAAAAAAGTACCTGAAGGCTTGAACAGGTAGGGATACTGGGTCCGCATATCACGCTTGGTCTCCCAGGTATACTCCTTAACTTAATGGTGACACCACTGAACCTTAACAATAGGAATGTCTCTGGAGCGCAATCGCCTGACATCTCTGGCCAAAATGGACACAGGCTCCTCCACGAATGCCGACCTCTCATCTAACTGAATCGAGTCCCATCGAAGTACGTGAGACTCATCTTGGATATACTGCAGCAGCATAGATACATGAAACACCTGGTGTATAGCTAAAAAGGAAGGAGGCAAAGCCAACTCATATGCTATCTCCCAAATGGTCCGTAGGATCTCAAATGGTCCAATATACCTAGGGCTAAGCTTGCCCCTCCTCCTGAACCTCATCACGCCCTTTATAGGCAATACTCTCAGAAAGACCCGGTCACCGACTTTGAAACTTAAAGCACAATGCCTACAGTCAGCATAACTCTTCTGCCTGCTCTATGCTGCCTATAGCCTATCTTAAATCACCCAAACACAATCCAATACTCACAATGTAAATCTGTACCATGAGGTCTAACCTCAAAAGTATCAAAACAACCAACTGGAGACCGACATTGTCTACCATGTAATGCCTTAAATGGGGCTATCTGAATACTCGAATGAAAGTTGTTATCATATGCAAACTATGCCAAAGCTAAGAACTAATCCCACTGGCCCCCAAAATCCAACACACAAGCACGGAGCATATCCTCCAGAACCGAAATAGTCCGCTCTGACTGCCCATAAGTCTGGGGATGAAAAGCGGTGCAAAGGTCAACCTGGGTACCCAACTCCTCCTGAAATGTCTTCCAAAAGCTAGAAGTAAATTGAGAACCTTGATTCAAAATAATAGACACAGGTACCCCATAAAGGCAAACCACCTCTTAAATGTAGATACGGGCTAACCTCTCGGCACTGTAGGAAGTCTGAACAAGGATGAAATGAGCAGACCTGGTCAATTGATCTACGATGACCCAAATGCTATCAAAACTATGAGAAGTTCGAGGCAACCCACCTACAAAATCCATAGTAACCCACTCGCACTTCCACTCAAGAATGGTTAGTCTCTGAAGTAATCCACCAGGTCTGTGATGCTCGACCTTTACCTGCTGACAACAAGGGCACCTAGCTACAAACCCAACTATATATCTCTGCATACCACTCCACCAGTAATGCTACCTTAAATCCCTATACATCTTAGCTATCCTGGGGTGAATTGAATACCTGGAGCTATGAGCCTCACTAAGAACCAACTAAATTAAATCTCTGACTCTCTGAACATAAATGCAACCATCATATCTCAGAACACCCTTAAAATCTATGGTAGCCCTCCTGGACTCACCTCTTAGTACCTACCCTCGAATGCTATGAAGACTGCTATCCTCCAACTAACAACCCTAAATCTACTCCAACAAGGTAGATCTAGACTCAGTGATAGCAAGAATCCTCCTGGGTCAGAAATATCAAGATGAACCATCAAGTTAGCTAAGGACAGGATGTCCAAAGCCAATGGACACTGAGAAACTAAAATAAAGGCCAAGCTACCCATACTCACTGCCTTCTGGCTCATTGCATCTGCTACCACATTCACCTTGCCTAAATGGTATAGGATAGAGATATCATAGTCCTTCAGCAACTCAATCCATCTATACTGCCTCAAATTAAGCTCCCTCTGGGCGATAACATGCTAAAGACTACGATACTCAGTGAAGATCTCGCAACGAACCCCATACAGGTAATGCCTCCAAATCTTAAGTGCAAAAACTACTGTACCCAACTCCAAATAATGAGTAGGGTAGTTGCGCTCATGCACCTTCAGTTGCCTCAAGTATATACAATAACATGACCCCGCTGCATCAGAACACACCCCAAACCAATGCCAGAAGTATCACAATAGATGGTGAACCCCTCGCCCTCAATAGGAAGAGTCAGAATAGGAGCTGAAGTGAGCAAGTCCTTGAGCTTCAGAAAGCTACCTTAAAACACTCGGACCACTGAAATAGAACCTCCTTCCTAGTCAACCTGTTCATAGGGATTCCAATAGTAGAAAAAGCCTCGATGAATCGCCTATAATAGCAAGCCAACCTAATGAAACTGCGAACCTCAGTAGGAGACGTAGGCTTAACCCTACCACGAATAGCATTAATCTTTGCTGGGTCTAGGATAATACATCCTTGGACACTATGTACCCCAAGAAAGAAACAGACTCAAGCCAGAACTTGCACTTGAGAATTTGGCATAAACTCTACGATCTCTCAAAGTTTGGAGCACAATCCTCAAATATTGCTCATACTCCTCCCTACACCTCGAATACACCAAGATGTCATTAATGAACACTATCACGAAGGAGTCCAAATACGGCCTGAAAACATGGTTCATTAAATCCATAAATGTTGCTGGGGCATTAGACAACCCAAAAGATATCACCGAGAACTCATAATGGTAGTAATGAGTCCTGAAGGCTGTCTTAGAGATGTCCTCAGCCCTAATCCTTAACTGATGGTAACCAAACCTCAAATCAATCATTGGAAATACCGCTACACCCTGAAGCTGGTCAAACAAATCATCAATACGAGGCATAGGATACTTATTCTTCATTGTCATCTTATTCAACTACCTGTAATTGATACACATACTCATAGAGCCATCTTTTTTCTTCACAAATAAAATTGGAGCACCCAAAGGTGATACACTCAGTCTAACAAAACCCTTACCCAAAAGATCTTAAAGCTGAGTATTTAGCTCCTTTATTTCGGCAGAAGCCATATAATAAGGAGCCATAAAAATAGGTCGGGTGCCAAGCTTGAGTTCAATAGCAAAATCTTGGTCACGCTCAAGAGGAAGGGCAGCTAGGACGGTAGGAAAAACATTAAGAAAATCATGGACAATAGGAATGGAGTCAAGTAGAGGACACTCAATACTAACATCTCAAACATAACCAAGGAATGACCCATAACCCCTCGGTATTAGTCTCCTAGCCCAAACATAGGAAATAATGCCCGTTGGTGCATGGCTAGAAGAACCCTGCCACAAAACTGGGGGTGTGCCAAGCATGGATAAGGTAACAATCTTGGCGAAGCAATCCAAGACTGCATGGTAGGGGGATAATCAGTCCATGCCCAGAATCATGTCAAAATCCACCATAGAGAACACAATAAGATCAACTCAAGTATCATTCCCTCAAATAGTCATCAAACATGATCTATATGCCCAATCCAATACTAAGAAATCACCCACGGGGGAAACTACATGCATGGTACAGATAAAGACTCCAAAGACAAACCCAACCGAGGTGCATAATAAGTAGAAACATATAAAAACTTGGAACCAAGATCAAAGCAGAAGTAGGTTGATGGCATATGGAATCATACCTATAATCATAGCATCCAAAGCCTCAGTATCCGACCTACTCGGTACAGTATATATTTGGCTTTGTTCGCTATCGGACTGGGTACCTCCCCAACCACCCATCCTACCAGCCTAAGGACCACCTCGGGAACCCCGAGGACCACCCCTAACTAATGATGGCATTGATCTGATCAGTTGTGCACTATGAACTGCAAACTCAATCATCCAACGTCGGGGACGCTCCCGAGTAAAGTTACCAACAACGCCACAATCATAATATGCCCCTGGCACTCTGCTTTGTCTAGAAGGTCCAGTTGATCCGGAATGACCACCCCTGCTCGACTGCCTTGACTTAACACCCCTCTATGGCTAGCTACTACTCTGATCCCCAGAGCCACTATAATTAGGCTGACCCCCATTGGATATCTGAAGCGCTGCCTGAACCAGTCTACTAGACTAACCCTGAGGCTGATAAGGTTGTTCCTGGGGATATCTACCCTGAAACCCTCGGCCTCTGAATGATGAGCGATTGTGGCTTCCACTGTAACTGCCTGATAATGGGATTTCTTATTGCTACCCTCTTGGTCCTCACGATCCATCTCCTCTATATAATAAACATACTTAGCAATGTCAGAAAAATACTTTCCTAAACACACCAAACTTTGAGTAGCCCAGCACAGGATAGTTTCAAACCCCTTCATAAGGCATCAAATCCGCTCATACTCAGTAGGCAGAATCATAGTGGCGTGTCTGGCTAACTCGTGAAATCTCACCTCATATTTGGCCACAGACATAGAACCCTCTGTCAAAGCAAAAAACTAATCTCTCATGTGCTCGCGCATGTTGAGAGGCATATACTCCCCAAGAAAGCCTCAAAAAACTGAGTCTAAGTCACAGGTGGAGATCCAGCTGGCTTGACATCAAGATAACCTCTCCACCACCTCCTCGTTATAGTGTCTAGCTGATAAGCAACAAAGTCCACTCCACGCAACTCAACCAACCCTAATTTCATAACCTCTCCTTACAACTAGTCAGGAATTCATAAGCATCCTCTCCTGCAGTCCCAGCAAACCTGGGTGGAATCAATCTAAGAAATTGGCCTATCATCCTCTTCTCCTCTATAGATATAACTGGTTGAGCTACCACCGACTGAAGAACTACTGGTGCTGGTGGAACCCCTGCTCTGGGAGCCACAGCTGCAGGCTGCGCCCCTATATCAATACCACCCTGTGCTGCTGGCTAACTAACCCCAGTAACTAAACCAAGGCATTTCTGTGACTGCAGAAGATATAAACCCTAGTAGGGCCTGGGTTACCCCTAGCCCACCTGCTACAGTAGTCGCAGAATCTCTGGAGCTATCTCTGGATCGAGAGCTATAACAAGATTTGGTGATGGCTCCCTAGCCTAATCTCAAATTGGGGTTGCTTCTCTAGCCTACCCTCAACCTCGGGGTCATCCTCAACCCCTAACTGGAGCTCTAGCAGCGGGTTTGGGGTCCTAATCCCCGACTGCCGTACCTCGCATCCAATCCATTTATGAAAGAGTGAAACAAAAAAAATTTAGAAACCAATACAGACACAGCGCACGAAAGTGAACCAAAAAGATGAAATTTTTTGAAAAATGTTATGTAGCCTCCCGAAAAGATGATACAAATGTCTCCATAGCATTCTGTGGGACTCTACTGAACATCGGCTCTCGTACCAGTAATACTGGTGAAACCTAGGCTTTGATATGAAGTTGTAATGACCCAATTTCTCAGGTCATGATGGCACCTACTTTAACCCACCAGTAGGTAAGCCAAGCCATAGCCCAGAATGGTAAGTAACGGGTCAACAGGTGGAAGATGAAAACAAATACGAAGGAAAGCCAATAACAACAATAAAATAAGCGGAAGTGAAGAAATAATAATAGACAATATGCCGAACAAAAGAAGGAAAAGGACAAAATATACAAAATAATCCCTCCCAAGACCAGGTAAGGTAGATACAAGAGCCACTAAAACCAAAGAAGAGTACTAGACATACAACAGTCTCGAAATGTAAAAGACTATAACTACAAGAGATGGAGGAGGATCAGCCTCGAACTCTGGAAAGCTTACCCTATCTCTGGATCAATAGTAACTGGGCCCAAGAACAACATCAATGTCAATGGCTTGTACTCAGATCTGAACCAGGGAAAAGATACAAAAGTATAGTATGAGTACCAAAGCAACGGGTACTCAATAGACATCATCTGTCGACGGAGCTCAAATATAGTAAAAGCATGTATATAATGCTAGTGTGTAAGCTAAGTCAGCATAAATAGGGGTAGAAATGTAAATATCAATTGAACTATACAAGTACAATAAAGGAAATAAATAATGGCAACACGAGAAATAAATAACTCAGCTATGAAAGAAATGAACTCACTACAACCAAATTGGGCCCCCATAAGCCCAAAAGGCACACGAAAGAAGATAATTAACCCGAGTGAGCCCCTATAAGTCGGCGGGTACACACAAGAAGTAACTAAAATAAAAGCGCAAGTAACCCATAGCTGAACCGATCTCAGGTAACCATCTGATCCCAAATCCATAATAAAACTATCTCGATATATGCACTAAGCTTGAACCGGCATCAATGGATAAAAACGAGAGGCCAAACGTCGAGCTCAAACCGAAATAATAGATAATAACGAGAGGTCAAACGTCAGGATCAAACTGGAAATAGTGTATAACAACGAGAGGCCACATGAATCGTACATAACAAAACTCAGTACCACTTCCACAACTCCCAGTGACAATCTTGATCCATGCTAGAACATCCATTCCATAATCATAAGCAGATCCCAGACTAGGACCAAAACTCATAGTAATCATACCGTAACCAGTGTCATAATAATGCCAAAACTCATGATGATAGTAGCAATAAAGTATATACCGGACTCAAACTTGAACTGAATGCATTAACTATAAGAAATAAACATCACTAGCTAACGAAAAGAAATCTAGGGTTTCCAAGCCTATCTCTGGACCATAAGGTCATAAATACCAATCGCGGATGTGAAAGTCCACCAAGGCAAAGCGGATCCTCTACCCTAGGAAAAAAGGTGCGATATAGGATCAGTTACTAACCTTATTATGAAAAAGATTAAAATAGGTTAGAAACCAAATCTAAATCAAACCCAACCCAAGGTAATAGCCTAAGGTGGCAGTTAAGAGTCTAACTAGGCATAAAGGAATTTAGCGCCAAGTATTCTAGCTAACAATGGGTAGTGGGACACATTTTAGGGTACTGATAACCCAACCTAGGCCGAAACCTATCTTAGTCTAGTCTAAGGCTTCCCATCCCCATGGCAAGGTACTAATAGCACTAACCTAGCCCTAAAGGATGATACTTTGCTATACTAAGGGATAACGGGCCTAAAATTTATCAAAACGGGGCCCTAACCAACTATAAAGGCATAAAATACCAAATCGATAATCGAGCTCGAACTATTTACCCAAAACTAGCACAATAGTACACTAAAACCATAAATAGGCTCAATCTAAAGATAGGGTAAGCCTAGCCTACCTAGACGTCGTCGAATGCTCGCCGAATACTCTAAGCCAGAGCTTTCCCCTTCTGAGAGGCCTCCAAGAGCTGCCACGCTATCAAAATAATGATCTAGGCATCAAGACAAGAAAAATGATATTCATATTATGTATAAACACTCTGGGTCAGAAATTGGACAAAAAATCCCACGTGGGGTCCGCTTTCAGAATCACAAAATTGAAGCCATCACAGCATCCCATGCAACTCAACAATTGATAGCCAGGGAAAATCAGCTGAATTCGAGCCCAAAACAATCCTCAAATTAGTGGAAACACCAACGAATAAATCAAGAATCAAAGTACCAAATTAAGTGGAGATTGATCAAATTACTTACAAGATATAGACGCTCCACGCCCAACACCACAATCCCGAACTAAATACCATCTTTCCACACTCAAAAACTCACTAAAACCAAACTTACAATATCTAAAAATGATGGGTATACTTAGCCTTTAATTTGATGATGAAGGGGAAAATGAAATATATATAACACCTCAGCGATGGCCGCTTAAGAGGTCACCACTTAAGTGCCCAAGGATCGCTAAAGCAACCCTGCCCCAACCGGCTAAGTCCACTAAAGCGGTCAAGGGCCACTTAAGAAGATATTACTAAAATGCCAAAGAGGCAGCTAAAGCAGTCTAGGGCCGCTTAAGCGATCCTCTAGTCGCTTAAGTGGCTTCACCATATACTTGGCACCAGCCAAGTTTAGCTAGTCCCAATGAACTCTGATCGGGTGCTCGAGATTGGTTCTCAATCCCGTGCGTGTAAATGAGCTATGCTACACAACTAAATTTGACATTACTGACTCAATAGTACCATCGAAATTTCCATCCAGGGTCATTTCAATTAAAAAAAAGGGCCCATACCATAATGAGCCATTTTTACCTAATTCCACCCCATATCCCAAAATGAGTTTGAAAGCCTCAAGACCCAGACCAACGGTACCCCTAGCATAAAATCGACGTTACAAAGCTGTTGAGACTATCAGAAATAGCATATGAGGCCGTTTACCTGAGGTTTAGGCCAGAGACCCATTTCTTAACTTCAAAAACTCCTAAATAGGGAAATTGCTCTAAAAACCAAATAAAATGCCCGGTAATCAAACTGTCTGTCCCAGCAAGTCAAAAATGACCTGGGATAGCTATAGGGAAGCTCTAAATGCTAAAAAAACATGAAAACAAGGAAAATGACCTGGAGGGTCATTACAAAAGTTGTGCTAAGCTCAACTCGGGTACCCAACTCACTCCGAATCGACCTCTGAAAGGATTATGTGAACTCATTATCAGGGTCAAAAATAATAAAAACTGGTACTTCATGCAAACGAACAATCTCTCGAATATAAATTTGAGCCAATCTCTCTAAATTATAAGAAGATTAAACTAAGGGGAAATGAGCTGACTTGGTCAACCTATCGATAATGACCCAAATAGAATCAAACCCCCAAAATATATGTAGAAAATTAATCACGATATCCATAACTATTCGCTTCCATTTCCACTTGGAAATCGATAATCTTTGAGTCAAACCACCTGGCCTCAAGTGCTCGAACTTCACTTGTTGACAGTTCCAGCACTGAGATACAAACTCTGCAATATCCCTCTTCATCCCTCGCCACCAATAATGGGCCTCCTTCATAATTAACCTAATCAAGTCTCCAAATGTAGGAACACAAATACGGCCCTCGATCCTTAAAATGCCCTATGGATCTAAGGTCGCCTTTCTATCCTCGCCCATCAACACCTTATCCCAAATAACCATCAATCTCTCATCCTCAAATGGTTGTGCCCAAATCTACTCCAATTACATGGATCTAGCCTCTATATAGGCAAAAACCCATCAGGCTCAAAAATATCAAGCCGAACCAATTTGCTAGCTAAAGGGTGGATGATCAAAGCTAAAGGTCACTCCTCAGTTACTAGAAATGTCAAACTCTCCATACTCACCGTATTTATGCCCAAGGCATGTACCACCATATTTGTCTTCCCAAATGGTAAAGAATAAAAATATCATAGTCCTTAAGAAACTCTAGCCACCTTCACTATCTCAAATTAAGGACATTCTAGTTGAAGATTTACTGTAGACTATGATGGTCTATGAATATCTCATAATGAACACCATAAGGATAATTGCCTCCAAAACATCAATGTGAAGATTACTGTGGCCAACTCTAAGTCATGGGTGGGGTATGTCCACTCATGCACCTTCAGCTACCCGAAGCATATGCAATATCTCTACCCTAATTCATCAACCACACCCCACCCCAACTCTAAAAGCATCAAAATAGATAGTAAGCCTCTTGTCCTCAATAGGAAGTGTCAGAATTGGAGTTAAAGTCAATAAGGAAATAATTTTTAAAAAGCTCACCTCTCACTCATAGGAACACTTGAAAGGGATATTCTTCAAAGTCAATCTAATCAATGGCGCAGCAATTGCAAAAAACCTCTTTACAAACCGTTTGTAGCTACCAATCCTATAAAAATACAAACCTCGATAGGAGAAGTGGACTTAGCCCAATCACGAGCTGCCTCAATCTTTGTCGGATCTATCATAATCCCATCCTCAGACATCATTAATGTCTCCCAAAGTATACCTCCAGAAAAGTATAATGCGGTTGATGTACTAAATATAGAACCCAACTAGGTTAGGGTCAATCCCATAGGGAATAGGACAAAATTATGTCGAGTACTTGTCCAAGTAATTGGCAAGTAAGTTTATAAGTAAGTAGTAACAGTAATGATTGTCGATTTTTGAATTCGTAATCAATATGAGAAATACACTAGGACTGTGATCCCTAATGATTCCTTAACTCCACAAGTTACTTGTGCTGGCAAAACTGTCCCGCTGCGTTGCAAGCAAAATCTAACAAGTTAAGTTCATACAAACATCTCTCGACCTTGGTTAGATGAATTTCACTCTTCTCCTATCGGTCTCTGAGTGTCGTACTACTAACCCTTATCTTGGATCTCAGATAACTATTCCTGTTACGGCTCAAGTTATTAGATAAAGGTTGATAGCTTTAAATCTCAGTTGTTCTTCCCTTTTCCCAATCTCTACCTCTCTCTCGAGCAAGTCTAGAATACAGGCGAGTTTATAACATTTGCAATCGTTAGAAGATCAATTATAATGAAGGTAGTAACAATACATGATTTCACAACGGTTTAGGATTGCTTTGCACTTAACCCATTTCGTTAATTCCTCATGGTTCACACAACCCTAGTTAATGGGTTTAGCTACTCATAATTGCAAGAACACAAGAAGAATTCAATGATGAAAACATAATTTTAAACTCACAATAAGAAGACTCTGAAATCTCAATATGAATAAAAACCCTCAAATCGGTGTTCCAAGATTACAAAATCAATAATGTGCTTATGAACTCAAAAATAATGTAACTGACTAACTCCCAAACATAGGAAATAAAAGGGTATTTATAGATACAAGGTGAATCCTATCCTAAACAAAACAGGAAAATAGAGTCGGCAATTTTCCACGGTACCGTGACTTGGTATCGTGGAACCACGTCACATCACATGGGTACCTGTCGTGAGAATCATGCTTCTTTACAATCTTCAGGAGTTAACCTATGACACAGACCTATGTCACGTAGGTCGACTTACATGACGTGGGTCCTGCCGTGGAAATCAGGTCACTTGACAAACTCTCAGGAGTCGACCCACGGTACGGACCTAAGTCACGTAGGTCAACTCAAGTGATGTGAGTCCTATCATGATTCACTCCTCTGGTCTTAACTTGACTCTTTCGTCTTCAAATACTTCATTCTCATTCATGATTCTTCCTCTTTGTCCATTTTGCCTCAAAAAACTTATTCTCCTACAATATAGAACAGAAAACACATCATACCAACTAAACATACCAGAGTTATTGCATATTTTCCTTGTTTTAAGCATCAAAAGTTCCATGAAACCATGACACATCAACACCCTCAACTTAGAACGTTTGCATTTCCTCAGGAAAATAAAACAAAACAAAACAAACACATATGATGCTTAACTAAGAGAAACCTAAGAGACCTACGACAGTCGACTTATTGCTTTTAGCACCAAAACTTCTCCGACCCCTCCTCTTTGCAAGTCAAAACCATGGTGTGTATACATGTAGCATATTATCATGACACAGAAGGAATGAAGTGATGGCATCAGATTATGAACAAAAAACTAAGCATATATGAAAATGACATTATTTGAACAAATAGCAGCTAATAATGCAACCTATGTACTCTCACAACAAAGAAGTCCCTTACACTCAAAGTATGCTACTGAATATCAGAGTAGGGATCCGGTCAAAATACTTTCTCTCACAAAGAAGTTCAAACAATGTGCGTGAAATACCATAGGCTTGCCTTTATTTTCTATGCCTTAGTTTTTAGAACAGTTGGACTAGGATCACTATAGGACTTTCATAGGCTTGTAATGTAGGCTTGGGGACGGATATGGTACATATGGATATAGAGACTCAACCCTCCTTGACACTACACTATTTTTGGCTCCACTTTCCAACCATTCTCCTTTTATTTTCCCTTATTCTCCTTTATTTATTTTAAGATTTTGGGTGTGATTTTCTTCAAAACA
Organism: Capsicum rhomboideum; assembly: GCA_031232105.1. Lineage (NCBI taxonomy): Eukaryota > Viridiplantae > Streptophyta > Magnoliopsida > Solanales > Solanaceae > Capsicum > Capsicum rhomboideum. The sequence goes on along the minus strand of CP124716.1, from coordinate 95,108,131 downwards.
GATTTTTTTTCTCTTTTTCTCTTTTTGCAATTTTTATTTATTTCACTCTTTTTTTTTCACACCCAAATCTGTTCTCTTTTTGTTTTACTAACCCCTTCTTCATACCCAAGTTAAACTACGCACCCCTATAATAGCCATCCTCAACTTAGGCGATTTTCCTGAATTGAGGTACATAATGTCCAAGGAGGGACCAAGGCCAAGATAGGTTCATTGTAAGTCAGAATGGGAAGCTGAATAGGCTAATGAAAGAAATAGATCAATTAAGGCTCAAAATCGAGATCAAGGGATATTAATTTCATTTTGGTCAGGCATTTAGAGTAAAAGTGGACTCATTCAAGAACGACCTATGATCCTTTCCTAACCACTATCCTCTAACCTGGGCAAGACTAATCGGGTAAGTTCTAGATCGCACACACAAAATGAACTAGGTAATGACCTCACACACACATAGCACAGGGTTACACTATCAACTACAACATATCCAGTTCATGCAATTACTAGCTACATTCATGTTGGCTATAATACTAACGCCATAATAAGATCCAACAGCTGTCATAAACTAACATACTACACACACATTTCAAAACAAAATTCTTAGGAGGGGTGTCCTTTAAACAATCAAAAAGCATCATGGTTATTTAAAATACGTTCAAAATTGGACTACACTAAGGTTTCTCCTAATTAATCATGAAAACACATAAACACTATAAATAACAACCTAAACGTGCTGATTCTACTATGATAGCACACTTGGGCGGAAAGAAAACACAGCAACAAAACCCCCCAAGTAGTGGTATACCCCCACCCCCAACTAAATAATGGTGCACTACCCCTAGTGCACAGCTATCAATATAATAATTGTAAGGGAGTGAAGACATACCTATAGCTCCCTAGGCACCGAATGTGGGCTCATACACAGCAGTATCAGCTGTATGCTTTTTGGGCTCTATGTTAGGTGCGTCTGGTGGAGGGGAAAGCTAACTAGAGGATGCACCCCATGCCCTCTGCTCATGAGCAATCTGACTGGTATGGTAATCTACCCTGGAGGCCTTAGTCACTCTCCGTAGATCATTCTCTAACTCATCTCCACTATCAGTCTGACCCTCCGGACTACATGACCACTTTTCTCTATCAATGGGAGGCTCCTCATCAGCAAACAAATCCACTTAGAAAGTCGACCTCATCGGGACAAAATAGGCATAGGTGGAATGACAGGGGTGCTGCTCTTTGCCAAAGCTCTAACCTCTTCTCTTAACGCAGCCACCTCCTGTGTCAACCCTATCATATCAGGGCTCTAGGAAAAACTCATTCGATTATCCATCCGTGTCTCAAAACTATCAATCCGTTCGTGTAGCTCTCTCATAAATCTATCCATAGCCGCAGTCATACAAGCCTCAACTCTGGCCTCTGCAGCATCTACCGTGGTCCTAACCCATGGCTTAAGCTAGGATTCAAACTTAGCCATCTGGTCCTCTATGTGAGCCTTCCTCTCAAACATCTGCATCTTTCTATCAACCAACTGCTGCAGAAAGTCCCTCGGAACTGAGACCATACCAGATGGGGGCGGTGGTGTTGTAGTACCTGCAACCTTATTAATCACTGAGCCTGTACCCTCAACAGGTACACGCATAGTCTCAGGCATACTCACCTGTGCTGGAGTACTAATCGGCTCTTCTCTATCTCCCATCTCTACAAAAAGAGCCATTCTAGATGACGTGGATGGTTGAGAGCTCCTCGAAAAAATTGGGTTAGCCCCTCGCTGCTGCATCAACCCTACATCAGCAATGTGGGTCACCTCAATATCATGATCATTTGTAGGTATTGAGTCCACACCAGCAGTATTACATAACCCCTAGATCAAACATGGAAAAGGGATGCTGGTGAAATCATGGAAAGCATGCTCATGGATCTCCTCAATGATGTAGCGAGTGAAGTTAATGTCATAACCTGCCAGAATGCTTGCTACCAGAACTGCCGGATCAAGTGTGAGAGAAATATCAGCATTAGTGGGACCCAAACAATGCCTTACAACAGACCACTAAAATCGTCTGGTAAAGTGAAGCGAGGACTTCTTAATGTCCAGCTTCACAGCAACCCAACTAGTATTTGCACCATCTTTCGCTATGTAACCTGCAATCCACTGCAGTAACTCCAATCGTTGATCGACGTCCCTCATTTTAGTCATGTTTCTCACTGTCTCCATGCAGTGATCAAACTCAGCAGTCGTGGTTGGAAGCTCCTTTTCTGCTCTAAATAAGAACCGGTGGATAGTCCGCTCAGTTATGTCTAGTGCCACAAACCAAAATATGAGTCAATAGTGGATGGTCCCAATATCTCTTCTCATTGGGTGTAATCAATGCTACTGATGCAGCATATAAATCATAAAACTCGTGAACCAACTCACAGCTATAGCTGCCCAAAGGCTCTATGATCCATCCAAATCCATAGTAATCAAACAATGTCTTTATCTCAGGCAGTGCGTTCACCTCATCTGCACACCACCTCATAAACTCAGCAGTCGTGGACTAATGTGCATTCAATGCTCTTTGTGAGGAGGTAGTCGAACCCTGGACACCAGTATCAAAAATAGAAGATGTCCCATCGATCGCACTACTCCCATCGGATGCAGACTCATCTATAACTTCAGCATTCTCTTCAGACCCAGATACATGATCGTCGTGGTCATCACTGGTTGCAGAAGCATCCGTCCCCTCATCAGACTGGGGGGCAAAATAAGAAAACTTATTAGGAGCAGCCAGTTTGGCAGGTTGCGTGGGCTGTGGAATAGACTGAAGTGTAGCCCAGGAAGCAACTTGTGCCCTAGTTTATAGCCTTGTTGTGCGAGGTACAAGTGTAGACTCATTATGAGAAATCTCCAACACTTCCTCGGATCCACTTTTATTTGACCCAAAAGGTTCATCGCGTAACATTGTCGTAAACTTTAGTTTGGATTCTCGAAGATGAACCCATATCTCCATGCTTGGGTTTAATTTTGGTGGCATTTTGGATCAAATGGGTCGGATTTCGATTGTATGTGGGTCAGATTTGGATTGGAATTGGTTCGAGTTTGGGGTTTTGGGGTTTTAGGGTTTTGGAAATTTGGGGAATTTGGGGGAAAATTTTGGGAAAATTGTTGGGGTTTATGATTTTTTGACTAAATAGTGGTTGGAAATTAATGAAAGTTAGAGTTGGTATGTGGGAATTTGAGAGATGAATGATTTAAAGTAGATGATTTGATGAATTTTTAAAAATAGGGATGATGTTAGGAGTCAGATTTCAAAGGGTTTAGTTGGATTTGAGGTTGGGTTTATGTTGTACCGAAATAAATCTCGAATTTAAAACTAGGTTTAGTTTTCATGGCACCAACCCAAGCCACATGGGTTGACCTACGTCTCGTGGGTCCCTGGCATGGGTCGGGTTCTGCATATGAATAATTTTCTCTGACTTTCATAGTACCAACATACGTCACATGGATGAACTTACGACACGTGAATCACTGTCGTGGGTTGTACTGAACATTTTCAGTTCAAGATTTTAAATTCCAGCTAACTTATCCTCCGCATCCTCCAATAATTGGATCACAACCAAATCAGATCTTGGGTTGCCTCCCAGGCAGCGCCTGATTTAACGTCGCGGTACGACATGGCTAAATTGGATACTCAGACTTCACCAACCAGCCCATGGGTTGCCTCCCATAAAGCACCTAATTTAATGTTGCGGCACAACATGACTGGCTTGACTACTTAGACTTCATCAAGACTAAGCTCCTCACATGTCCTTATTTCTTTCGTGATTCTCACATAGTACTTTACACACTGCCCATTGACCTTGAATAGAACATTATCATCACCTTTCAGCTCGATTGATCCATGCGGTAACACCCTAACAATATTGAATGGTCCAGACCATTTGGACCGCAGTTTTCCAGGAAAAAGGTAAAGCCTGGAGTTATAGAGCAGCACCAAATCCCCTAGGTGAAATTCTCGTTGTTCAATTTTTCGGTCATGATACAGATTCATCTTTTCTTTATAAAGTTCTGAACTTTCATAAGCCTGTAGATGAAATTCATCCATCTCATTCATCTGGTCTAACCTCAATTTAGCCGCTTCACTCTAGTTTAGATTTAACCTTTTCAACTCCCCAAATGGCTTATGTTTAAGTTCGATAGGAAAATGATAGGATTTTCCAAACACTAATTGATATGGTAAAGCACCAATCGGTGTTTTGAATGCAGTTTGATATGCCCATAATGCATCATCCAATCTTGTCACCCAATTAGTTCTATTGGCGTTCACCATCTTCGCCAAAATAGACTTAATCTCACGATTTGACACCTCAACTTGCCCACTTGTCTGAGGGTGGTAAGTTGTGGCCATCTTATAGTTGACACCATATTTTTCAAGCAGGGTTTTGAACAGCCGATTGTAGAAGTGGGATCCTCCATCACTAATGATTACTCGGGTGTACCAAATTGTGAAAATATGTTTTTTTAAGAATTCTGTGACACTTCTTCCTTCATTATTGGGAAGCGCAATCGCCTCCACCCACTTAGAAACATAGTCGACAGCTACCAAAATGTATTTCATCCCATATGAGCTCACAAATGGGCCCACAAAATCAATTCCTCATACATCAAACAATTCCAGCTTAAGGATAGTTGTCATAGGAAGTTTGCGTCTGCATGAGATATTCCTTTGTCTTTGACATTGGTCACAAGTCCGATCATAGTCATGAGCATCTTTATATATGATGGGCTAGTAATACCCGTATTGTAAGACCTTATGAGCAGTCCTCGCACCTCCATGATGACCCCCAACTAGAGATGAATGACATGCTTCCAAAATACTCATCATTTCGACCTTCGAAATACATCTTCAAATCATACCATCTGCACACACCCTAAACAAATAAGGTTCATCCCATAAGAACTTTCTCACCTCATGCATGAATCTCTTTCTCTGTTGATATGACATATCTTTCGGGACTAGGTCACTTGCCAAAAAGATGGAAAAATCTGTAAACCAAGGGATTAAGTCTTGTGATGCTGCCAGCACTTGCTCATCTAGAAAAGTATCATCAATATCAAGATCATCCCTTAATTTAAGCATGGCTTCCTCCTCAAGGCGTGATAGATGGTCAGCAACCTGATTCTCAGTTCCCTTTCGATCCTTGACTTCAAAGTCAAATTCTTGTAGTAGAAGCACCCACCGAATCAATCTTGGCTTAGCGTCCTTCTTTGACATAAGATACCAAAGTGCTGCGTGGTCTGTATGCATAATTACCTTCGTACCAATCAAATAAGATCAAAATTTCTCAAAAGCAAAAACAAACAACAACAACTCTTGTTCAGTCACAGTGTAATTCTTTTGAGCTGGATTAAGTGCTTTGCTAGCATAGTAAATTGGATGTAAAATATTTTCACGTCTTTGGCCAAGAACTGCACCCAAGGACACTCTGTTAGCATCACATATAACCTCAAATAGCATCATCCAATCTGGTGAGACAATAATAGGGGATGAAGTCAATTTCCCTTTTAGACACTCGAAAGCTTTTTGGCATGCTTCATCAAAACACGAACTTCACCTCCTTCTCTAAAAGCTTGCATAATGGATGTGCAATCTTTGAGAAGTCTTTGATGAATCTTCTATAAAAACCAGCATGAACTAAGGACTTTGAATTCCTTTCACGGAGATAGGTGGAGGCAACTTTTCAATCACCTCAATCTTTGCCTTATCAGCTTCAATACCTTTTTTCGATATGCGATATCCCAATATGATACCCTCATTCACCATAAAGTGATATTTCTCCCAATTCAGCACCAAGTTACACTTCACGCATTTTTGCAATACCTTAGAAAGGTAAGCCAAGTAATCGTTAAAAGAGTCTCCCCACAACCAAAAAATCATCCATAAACACCACAATAGTGTATTCCACTATGTCAGAAAAAATGGACATCATGCAACGCTGAAAAGTTGTCGGTGCATTACATAACCCGAAAGGCATTCTCTTGAATGCAAACGTCCCATATGGATAAGTGAAAGTGGTCTTATCTTGGTCTTCGAGAGTGATGAAAACCTGATTATACCCCAAATAACCATCAAGGAAACAATACCATCCTCTACCAGCAAGGCGATCTAACATTTGGTCCATGAAGGGCATAGGAAAATGGTCCTTCTCGGTCCAAAAATTCAGCTCCATCCAGTTACCGCCCTCATTGGGATCAATTCATTTTTGTCATTTCGAACCACAGTGATTCCTCCCTTTTTTGGCACACACTACACCGGTCTTGCCCATTTTTTATCTGCAATAGGGTAAACCACACTGGCATCTAACCACTTAATAATTTCTTTCTTCATAACCTTTTGCATAGGTGGGTTCAGACGATGTTGGTGCTCAATGCTTGGTATACATTCAGGATCAAGTTGAATTTTGAGAGTGTAAATACCGAGTGGAATCCCAATAGACCAACTAATGGCCTTCTTAAATTTCTTCAATACTAAAACCAGAACCTCTACCTGTCATTTTGTTAAATCAGTAGAAATAATTACAGGCAAAGTGTCATTTACTCCCAAAAATGCGTAGCATAAGATGGAAGAGCTTTAAGCTTCAAAACTGGAGGCTCCATGATAGAAGGACGAGCTGGTAGTGTTACCTTATTCTTCAGATCAAGATCAAGTTTTTTTGGAGCATAAGTGAATGATCCCCTACCAGCGAGTGCACCAACCATCTTGTCGTACTCCTCAATCCCATCACTAGCAAAATTCATAATCATGGCTGCAAGTGCTTCTACCCCTAACCTTTCTTCAATAGGAATAACTATGTCACTCTCCTCAACTGTATCTATTACAGAAATCACCAGTATATCTCTCGGTTGCTTCATGGAACGACAGATGTTGAAGGTAACATGTTCATTATTCAACCTGAACTACATCTGCCCGATTTCCATGTTAACTAAAGCATGGCCTGTAGCAAGGAATGGTCTTCCCAGGATGATGGAAACATCAAAATCAACTTCACAATCAAGAATCACAAAGTCAACCAAAAAATAAAAGATGCAACTTTTACCAAAACATCATACAGAATGCCCTCCGGATTTTTCACAGTTCTATCTACCATAAGAAGCCTCATAGAAGTTGGTTTCGGTTCTCCCAACCCTAATTACTTGAAAACAGCTAGCAGCATCAAGTTAACGCTAGCACCCAAGTCACACAGTGCCTTTGCAAAGTTTTAAGACCCAATAGTACAAGGAATTGTAAAAACTCTCGGATCTTCCTTCTTTTTAACTAGGGAACGCGAAGCAACTGCACTACAATGGTGTAAATTGTCTGTCGGATCAAAACTGACAGTTCTTTTCTTCGTCACCAAATCTTTCATGAAATTCGCATAACCTGGCATCTTCTCCAAAGCCTCAACTAGAGGGATATTTATCGATAACTTTTTCAATATTAAAATAAATTTCTTGTATCTACCCTCCTCAACCTTCTTTTTCAACCTTTGAGGAAAGAGAGGAGGAGGTCATGGGATAGTTATCAAAACTTGTGGAACCTCCTTCTCCTGCCTCTTTTTAGATTCAACTTTCTTATTAATATTGTTGGGGTTTTGAGCTGCATTATCGTCTGCTCCTAAATTCCCTAGCTCCAACTCAACATCTTCATCAACTATCACTGGTCTATCTTTCTTACCACTATCCGTAAGAATAGGTGGGTCTACCATACTCTTCCCACTTCTACTTGTAATGGCCAAGCAATGACTATCGTTCTTTGGGTTCTGTATAGTGTTGCTTGGAAGATTTCCTGGTTGACGTTGGTTCAATGCCACCGATATTTACCCGAACTGTTGCTCTAACTATTTTATTACAGTTGAGTGAGACTCAACTTTTTGACTTATTCCCAAAATGTCCGCCCTAATTTCCTTCAAACAATTTTCTTGGTTTTCTAATCCTTTAACCAATTTGTTAAGAAGGGTTTTCATTCGTGAATTTCCATAGTCAGCGTCATGATTCCCTGGTGGAACATAAGCACCGCTCTTCTATTTGTAATCATCTTTTTAGTTCTAGTCTCCATCACGATCTCATTCTCTGTCTCTATATCCTGACTTGTTGTAATTATCTCTATAGTAGTTCTGACCTTGATTCCCTTGCCTCGAGTTCCAAGAGTCTTCATTATACCCTTGGCCCTTGGTTCGAAAACCCGCCACTTCTTGATCCAAGTACTTAGCCTCCTTGTCAGATTCACACTTGTCATGCCTAGTTATGTTACCTTATGCACCTACAGCATGCACCTTCTCGGTAACTCTAGCCGAAATTTGCTTGGCTAGCAAACCAATTTTTGTCCTCAACTGTGCGACCTCTTGAGCTACAAATTCATCTAAAGCCAGTTATGCTACTAAGGTTCCAAATAGCATATGACCCAGCAGGTGTATCTACCTCCCGATTATGCCATCCTCGGTTAGTCTTAGTAATATGATCTAAGATCTCTGAAGCTCATTCCCATGTCAGTCTCATAAATGCTCCACCAGTGATAGTATCTGCTACAGCCTTGGTATTAGTATTTAAAGCCCTGTAGAAGATCTTAAGTAAACTTCTACCACTCATCCTGTGATTTGGAACATTCTGCATCTTCTTCTTAAATCTTAGCGATGTCTCATAAAGTGCTTCAGAATGTAGTTATCTGAAGTTGTAAATCTCATCCTTCAACTGTAGCATCTTAGAGAGTGGAAAAAATCTCTCCAGAAATTGATTTTTCAACTCTTGCCAAGTTGTGATGGAACCTCGTGGTAATTCGGCCAATCATAAAGTCGTTTCTCCTATTAGAGAGAACAGAAACAATCTCAACCGAATAGCCTCTTGGTCCACTCCAGGAAAATTATAAGAAGTGCAGACCCCCACAAAGTTCATCACATGCATGTTCGGGTCAGCTTTAGGAAGACCCGCGAATACACCTTTCAAGTTAAGCAGGTGGATCATGGCACTTGTAATGTCAAATTTAGTGCCCTGAGGTAACTCTGGTGGAATAATAGTACCAGTTTCAATCGGCTCAAAATAAGACACATCCTCTTCTTCGGGATCATTATACACCAGCACATATGGTCTTTGAGGGGGTTGTTGAACCCTTAATCTTCATTTTCTCTCCTCAGCATCATCAAGATGTTGTACTGCCTCTTGCATCTCTCGATTATCTCTAACTACTTGTCTAAGAGCAGCTTGTCAGGATTGCTCCTCCCTTGTCAATCGAGTAGTGATTTTTCTGCAGTTTCATAACCAACTGGCTGAATTGGCTGATTATAAATATCTTTTATGGCTACGGGATTCTGAACTCTGTCGGTATTCACCATTCTTCGATTTGCTCTCAGTGTTCATTCTATCTCAGTATCAAATGAAATTAGGGGATTGCCTTGACTCCTAGTGTTAGGCATACATCGGCGTGTGCCCTAAAGAAAATACAAAAAAATAAAACTAATCAACTCCAACAAGCAAACTAATAAACTCCGTAACCATATTCCTGGCAACGACGCCAAAATTTGATGTCACCCAAAGTATACCTCCAAAAAAGTATAATGTGGTCGATGTATCAAATATAAAACCCAACTAGGTTGGGGTCGATCCCATAGGGAATAGGATGAAATTATGTCGAGTGTTTGTCCAAGTAATTGGCAAGTAAGTAAAACTGGGGGGGGGGGTTTATAAGTAAGTAGTTACAGTAATGATTGTACATTTTTGGATTCGGAATCAATATGAGAAATACACTAGGATTATGATCCCCAATGATTACTTAACTCCACAGGTTACTTATGCTGGCAAAATTGTCCCGCTGCGTTGCATGCAAAATCTAACAAGTTAAATTCAGCTAAACATCTCTCGACCTTGGTTAGACGAATTTCACCCTTTTCCTCTCGGTCTCCGAGTGTCGCACTACTAACCCTTGTCCTGGATCTCAGATAACTATCCCTGTTATTTATCAAGTTATTAGATGAAGGTTGATAGCTTCAAATTTCTATTGTTACTCCCTTTTACCAATATCTACCTCTCTCTCGAGAAAGTCTAGAATACAGGTGAGTTTCTAACGTTTGCAACCGTTAGAAGATCAATTATAATGAAGGTAATAATAATACATGCATTCATAAAGGTTTAGGATTGCTTTACACTTAACCCATTTCGTTAATTCCTTATGGTTCACACAACCCTAGTCAATGGGTTTAGCTACTCATAATTGCATTGCAAGAACACAAGAAGAATTCAATGATGAAAACATAATTGTAAACTCACAATACGAAGAAAACTCTGAAATCTCAATATGAATAAAAACCCTTAAATCTGTGTTCCAAGATTACAAAATCAATAATGTGTTTATGAACTCAAAAACAATGTAATAGAAATCAAAAATAATGTAACTGACTAACTCCCAAACATAGGAAAATAAAAGGGTATTTATAGATGCAAGGTGAATCTTATCCTAAACAAAACAGAAAAATAGAGTCGGCAATTTTCCACGGTACCGTGACTTGGTATCGTGGAACCAAGTCACATTATGTGGGTCTCTGTCGTGAGAATCAAGCTTCTTCACAATCTTCAAGAGTCAACCCATGACACAGACCTACGTCACGTAAGTCGACTCACGTGATGTGGGTCCTACAGTGGAAATCAGGTCACTCGACAAACTCTTAGGAGTCGACCCACGGCACGGACCTACGTCACGTAGGTCAACTCACGTGACGTGAGTCCTGTCGTGAGTCACTCCTCTTGTCCTGACTTGACTCTTTCATCTTCAAATACTTCGTTCTCATTCATGATTCTTCCTTTTTGTCCATTTTGTCTCCAAAAAAATATTCTCCTGTAATATAAAATAGAAAACACATCATACCAACTAAACATACCTAAGTTATTGTATATTTTTCTTGTTTTAAGCATCAAAAGTGTCATGAAACCACGGCACATCAATCATGTGTCCCAAGAATACCACAGACTCAATCCAGAACACACATTTGCAGAACTTGGCATACAACCAGTGATCTCTCAAAGTTTGGAGCATAATTCTCAAATGTTGCTCATGCTCCTACCTATTCCTCGAGTAGACTAGAATGTCATCAATGAACACTTTCATAAAAAAAATCAAATATGGTCTGAACACACGTTTCATCAAATCTATACACGTTGTTGGGCCATTGATGATAATAAAGGGGTTAGGGAGATCCTTAATTAAGAATTAAATATTAGAGTGTGAAAGTAAAAATAGAAAAGAATTATAAAACTAAAAATAGAGATATGGGAAATTCAAAGGAACAATCCAAGAATTTCCAAGGATTTAATGTTCTGAAGCCTTGACAAGATCCAAGTAACAACGTATGATTTATGAAAGAAATCTAACACCTTTACTTGAGAAAATGAATCAAAATGATAGATTTGTATCTTGAATGCTTTATGAAAAACTTAAGACAACATGTGGAACTAATCCCCTTCTAAAGAATACCAAAAAAGAAACAAAGATATCATAAGAAGAAATTACATTATACCTTAAACTATGAAATAAGTAAAGGTTGAAAGATAAATTCTCAAAGTACAAGTAAAAAAGATTCAAAAGAACTCTAAAAATATTATTAATATCAATGTAATGTATTTATCATAAATGAAAATCACTCTTATTTATAGGAGAAAAGAAGGTGGCTTAGCTTGGTGGACACAGTAAGAATATTTTAGATTTTAAAAAAATATAACTTTAGCTTGATGGCCAAGGTAGAAATTAAAGTCCTAACATTGGTGGATGAACTAAGGTCTTTTTGGGCTCCTTGGTCGTGTCTTTTGAGCCTCATATGGACTTGATTGGGTTGTTGATTTCATATCCACTTAAGAGCAGAAATTTGCCTCCTTTTGGGCTGAGTTTTTGCTATTTTGGACACAACTTTGGACCTCTTCAAGGCTGACGTTTAGACCCTGATATTCCTCCTCTTGAAATTCAATTTGGGTCACCAAATAGTTGTAGCATTTGTATAATTCATCCCCCTTGGGCTTGATCTCTTCTTTCCCAGCAAAGCACATTTGGATTTGCGATTGAATCATATTGAGCTTGTAATTGAACTCCTTGGTTTGATATCTTATCATGGTCCTCCTAGGAGCTTCTAAAGCTTTATCCTTGTTCTTGAATGGAGTAGAGCTTCCATGGATGCTATTAATTGGTCAAACCAAAATACACAACCAAGAACTTGTAGTGGATGTAACGAGTCCTAAGGCAGTTACACTCGATAGCTCTTCAAATCAAAATTAATCATATCTAGGATAACAAGGTCTAACCAAGTGTCATACCCTAACATAGTCACCACACAAGACCAATACACTCGGTCCACTGCTAATGAATTACCTATGAGAGTAGATACATGTATAGGCATAGGCAAAGACTCACAAAAATATCCAGACGAGTAGCAAAGTAGGCAGACACGCAAGAGTATGTAGACCCCGGATCAAATAACACAGAAGTTGGTTGATGACAAATGAAGATCATACCTATGATGATAGCATCTGAAACCTCAGCATCCAGCCAACAAAAAAGCATACAAATGACCAGGTCCAACCCCAGACTGAGTACCTACGTGACCACCTATTCTACTTGGTTGAGCCCCACCTCTAACACCTTAGGGACTACCCTAGTACTATGTGTCGGTGGAAATATAGCCCTGGGAGCCTAAACCTGCTAACATTACTGCCAAACCTATACGATCCTAGCACACTCCCTAGAAAACATCCCCAACTCACCACACTCAATGCACCCTCTGCCAAATATTGACTGAGGTGATGGCCTTGCTGAAGCTGAATAGCCACCCCTACAAAGTCAAACTTGAACCCTGGCTGCTCTGGCCATTGTGACCCGAATATCCACCCTCGATAATCTGAAGTGCTTCCTGAACTGGTCTACTAGGCTGAAAGTGATGATGATAACCTCTACTAGGGAAACCCCTATCTTTATATTGAGAACCACTGAAACTATCCTAACAGCGAGGCCTCTTGTCGCTGCCTCCATGGGCTCATGATGAATCCTCTCCATATTTCTCACATGGTCCAACACTATTAGAAATGTACACTCATCTACCACTAGATGTTCTATTTCCATATAGAGCAGCAAACTCAACTTACTGACAAATCTACATACTCTCTCATGCTCTGTCAGCACAATCATAGTTGCATGTCTGCCTAACTCATAAAAACTTATCTCGTACTCTGAAATAGACATAGAGCCTTATTCAATATTTGTAAACGCTTTCTAAAACCTCTTTCTCATACTATGAGGCACATACTTCCCTAAGAAAGCCTCGAAGAACTATGCCCAATTCATCGGAGATAACATAGTCGGGCTACACTCAAGATATGCTCACCACCACTAATTAGATGGACCATCCATCTGAAATGTTAGTCAACCCTGTATGACTCTACTAGCCTAAGGTTATGCAACCTCTCCTGATAGCTCACTAAGAACTCATAGGCATCCTCTTCTGGAGCACCAAAAAATCTTGAAGTACCCAATCTGATAAACCAACCAAGCATATTTTGCTCCTCAGTAGTCATTGTTGGTCTAGATACAATAGGTTAAGCAATAAACGGCACTAGCAGCACCTCTAAATAAGGAGCCACAATAGCAAGTTGCTCTCCTAAACCCTGAACACCTTGTGTCGCTGCCTGAGTTAAAGTTTGAAATACCCTCTAGAAAGTTTAGAATCCTAACCATAGTGTTCTAGATCATCGGTGTGGAAATAAATTCAACTAGAACTTGGGCTATCCCCAAACCCGCTATTTGAGGTGGTAGATCCTCTACCTCTATCTCTGGATCAAGTAACAGTGCTCTATCTTGACCTCGAGCTGGTGATGTAGCTTATGCTCAGCCTCGATATTTGGGCCAGCCTCTAACTCACCCCTGGATGCAGATGTGGGAGCCTAGTCCTAAATATCTACAAAGAGTCAAACAATGATGTTTAGAAACCGATAAGAGTACGCATGATAAGGATCAAAAAGGTAGAATTTTCTTAAGAATTCCCTATAGCCTCAAAAATATAGGATACGGACGTCATTGTATTGATGTGTAAAACTCTACTAGGCACTAGCTATTGTACCAATAAAACTAGTGAACCTAAAGTTCTGATATCACGCTTTCATGATCTGAAAGCGGGCAATGATGGCAGCTACTATAACCCTTTAGTAGGTAAGCCAAAATCCAAGCAATATACAAAAAGTAACAACTAATATAAGTAATAAGGAAGCTAAAATGAGATAAACAGACCACCATGTAGACAAATAATCTACAATTCTTATTTGAAAGAGATAGTTGTCTTCAATAATTCTTTATTATTGTTGTCAGCTTCACCGATTCCTTCAGGAGATCTAATAAGGACCCAATTCTTGTACATCTTTATTCATATTTGTTGTACATTGATTGACACTTGTCTATTTTTTTTCAATCATCAAAACTTCATAAAATCTTGAATAATGATTCAGATCAAAGTAGCTTAACAATATTATTGCATTATTTTTTCATTTTTACCGATTATGATATTATTTAGTCAAATTTTCATGTTACTAAATGCAAATAGGACTTACCTATCATTTTGGTTATATTTTATTTGTGTCACAACCCAAAATTGGGCTATGATGGCACCAACTATAACCCTCCAGTAGGTTAGTCAAAACCCAAGCCGTATAAAGAAAGTAATAGCTAATATAAGTAATAATAAAGCTAAAATGAGACAAACAAGTCCACCATGTATAGATATATAATAACAGGTACAAAATATACACATATAGGCTCTACGAAAATGAAAGGAAGACAAAATATACATGATATCTAACCCCGGACCTGGTGTCACTGGTACAAGAACCACTAAAGTATAGGAATAGAACTATATTGATACAAAGCTGTCCAAAATATAAAAAATATAGACAGATGATGCAAGATGGAAATGGATAAGCCTTAGAGCTCATATCAGTGATAAATGTGGAACAGTTTCAGTTTAAAAGCCAAAAAATTAGTATATTCCCTCAAAATTGTACCATAATCTGTGTATATTGAGTGCATAAATGTATGCATGTCAACACCAACATACATGCATATATATACATGTCAACACAAATATACATATATATATGTATATATATATATATTGTCACATCCCGGATTCCAACGGGGCGGACTGGCACCCGAAGCCGTTGAGGCCCAAGAGAACCAATCCTTGCTCATGTACATTCATACGTATGCTACTCAATGTACATCACCAACAAAAATGGATATAAAATGCCTATAGCGGAAGTCATGGGAAATACACAATAACTATGAAACTTCGCCATTGGAGCCATCAAGATAAAAGCATACATTCCTTACATATCCTTCATTTTTCCCACAACATCTACAAAGCCTCTACAGATGCATAGCCAAAACCAACTTAGAGTCGGGACAAGACCCCACTCTATACATATATACAATGCCAACACCGCACCAAAACAAATGTACATATGCAACTCAGGAAGCACTGAAGCAACTGGAGCTCACCAATACTCTACAAATGACCCGCAACCTACTATGGAGGTCTACTAGTACCTGTGCCTGCAGCAAGTAAGGTAAGTCCCCCAAGGGACATCAGTACAAAGAATGTACTGAGTATGTAAGGCTATATGAAACTGCATCATACATAAGGACTCCATTGGAGTCAAATAACAATTGGAAAGACAATATAGATAAGCCACTGTTGTGCATTTGTTTGGAACCATGTACATTTCATTCATTTTATTCTTTGCTTTTACATTCATTTACCATCATTTGATTCATATCATACCCGGGCCCCGACTGATCAGTGGGAAATAATATACTATTGGGATCGTTCCAGCCAGGCTTATGCCCCTTAGATTGCGATCCATCATAGCTTAATTTTGGGATAGTTCCAACCAGGCTCATGCCCCTTAGATTGCGATCCATACCAATAAAACAGGTTCGTTCCGACCAGGGCTTTCACCCCTCAGGATTGCCCCCTGTGCTCAAATAGTAAACAATTAGCATTACTTTATTCTTTTACTTTTGTGAGATTGATACATTGGTGATTGTACATTATTGGAACTTGGAACATTAGGCAATGACTATCAAACATATGATAATCTGACATAAGATACTTTGAGACATTTTGGAATGGAATACGTATGATGACAATGTGAACAATACGTGCTGCAAAACGATACGGTAAGAGTAACCTTACATACCTTATGTTCTCAATATGAATACACAGTCCTATATACAAACACAATGATCCATATCCTTCCTTACGTGTTACTCTACATCACAAGGTCATAACGGAGCTTACGTTAACAATCAACTACCTTACAAGGGCATGAGACAACAATGAGTTACATGATTGCCTTATAACGGCACTTCACCCTTTACAATACCATTCACGGCATTATCATACCAACAACATCATAACATTCTACACATTTACCAAAACATCATGAACCAATAGCATTTCACACCAAGTTTATCCTTTACGTTTCCTCATTAACACTACGTCACAATTAATCCATCAAGTCACCTTAATACCTTTCATAACAACATATTAACCATAATATATCATTGATATAATCCATCATGCCTTCAAACGACCCCTTAAAGTCATTCAAAAGGTATCATAAGTTGATAATTACATCCAAAAAGGGTATATGGATCTTCGGGGATCAAAGAGAGACGAAAACACACGAAACAACTTTATGGGCTGACCTGTGAAGCCACCTGCACCCATAGGTAGATAAGGTACGACCGCAGGTACCTCTTGGTAGAATCCAGGGGCACCTGCAAAGTCACCTGCGTCCGCAGGTGCCTTCGTCTGCGAGGGCGGATGCCCGTTTAGGCCAAAAAGGGTCTCTTTTGGGTCCTTTTGTGCAATAAATGGTCCAAGGCTATAAGTAAGCTTTTATTTACATATTTTAAGTCACTTGGATACCAATAAACCATCATGGTTTCACAACACACATGAACACCACCAAAACCAGATTTTCCTTTCAATACGGCACCCATTTCATGCACAATTTCACAACAACTATTCCAAATGTTATATACAAAAAGAGTATAAGTGAAGGACATAAACACATCATACATGTTGATATTTAATCCATCAAACTCACTTCCTTCAAGACCACAAGTCCACTTTCAAGTTTAGAAGGCAAAACCCTTCACCAATTAAGCAAAAGCACACTATTTCACACATAGTATATTGTCTAACACTTTGTCAACATAACCAACATGATGTATTCACCATATTAAGCATATAATATAATAAATCATAAGAATAAGCACTTACCAATACTTACAAGAGAGTGATCTTGCCCAAGGAGTGATGATTTAGGGTTTGAGAGTTAAGAGAAATATCTTGAATATTCTAGCAAATGGCATGTGTGTTTTGTTAGATAAAAATATGATTTTTCCTTTCCTTATATGGTCCCTCAAGTTATCCTTAGCCAAATCCTTGGCATTAAATGCAAGTTGGCTTGGTCAACACAAGAATGGGTCACTTGACCCATTTGGACCATGTTTTTTACTTTGTTTTGGGCCTCATTTGGGGCCCAATAGCTTAGCCCAGTAAAATTAATACATAATCCACCAACTTTCTCATGTTTAATAATTTCATAAGTGTTGAGACAATCATGTAAGGTCGGAAATGTACGGGGTGTTACATTCTTCCCCCCTTAGAAACATTCGTCCTTGAATGTAGTGACATCATCTCATGTACAACAAATGCATCTCTATATTAGCATATACATACATATACACTTAATACTCATAAATACTTACTTTTATTGCTTCACTTCCACACTTTGAACTTTTTATTCCATTTGAAATAGATGAGGGTACTTGGACTTCATCATTTCTTCAGCTTCCCATGTGATCTCCTCTACTTGTTGATTTCTCCAAAGTACCTTTATGGAAGCAATGTCTTTATTCCTCAACCTATTTACCTGTCGATCTAAAATAGCAATGGGTATCTATTTATAAGTGAGGTCCTCCGTAACTTGCACATTGTCAACAGGAGCAATACAAGATGGATCTCATATTCATTTTCGAAGCATCAAAACATGGAGCACTGGATAAACTGAGGAGAGTTCTTGGGGTAGTTTCAATTCATATGCAACTTGCCCAAATCTTCTGATAATTTCATATGGACCGATATAACAGGGACTTAACTTTCCTTTCTTTCCGAATCTCACTACCCCTTTCATTGGCGACACCTTCAAGAATACCCAATCGCCTACGACAAATTCAAGCCCTCTTCTTCTAACATCAGCATATGACTTGTGCCGACTTTGGGCCATTTGTAGCCGCTGTTGGATTACTTTAACTTTATCCATGGCTTGGTGAACAAGATCTGGCCCAAGTAAAGCAGTTTCACCCGCTTCAAACCATCCAATTGGCGATCTACACTTTCTTCCACATAAAGCTTCATATGGTGCCATTTTGATACTCGAATGATAGCTATTGTTTTAAACAAATTCAATAAGAGGTAGGTGTTCATCCCAGCTACCTTTAAAGTCCAATGTGCATGCTCGTAGCATATCTTCGAGTGTTTGGATAGTTCGCTCTGCTTGTCCATCTGTCTGTGGATGGAAAGTTGTACTCAAATTCACCTGTGTAACCAAGCTCCTCTGAAAAGAATGCCAGAAATGTGCGGTAAATTGAGCTCCTCTGTCTGAAATAATGGAGAGTGGAATCCCATGTAATTGAACTATCTCTGTCACATACAGCCTTGCATAATCTTCAGCTGTATAGGTGGTCCTGACTGGTAGTAAATGCGCTGACTTGGTAAGCCTATCAACTATCACCCATATAGAATCAAATTTCTGCAGTTACGAGGCAAACCTGTGATGAAATCCATATTGATCATGTCCCATTTCCAGACTGGAAGATTGATACATTGCATTTAAACCTCCCGGTTTCTGATGCTCTACTTTGACTTGTTGACAATTTGGGCATTGAGCCACAAATTCTGCAATGCTTTTCTTCATATTTCCCCACCAATACATCTCCTTTAAATCATGATACATTTTGGTGGATCCCGGATGAACAGAATACCGTGAATGGTGTGCCTCTGTCATAATCTGCTTTCGTAGTTCGTCTGCATCCGGTACACATAATCTACCTTGGCATTGAAGTACTCTTCCTTGTGTAAGATCAAATACCTCTGTCAACCCTTGCTGCACATTCTCTCTCAGCTGCAGTAAACTAGGATCTGCATACTATTTCTCTTTTACCTCAGCTATTAAGGAAGATTCTGCTGCATTTTGTACAATAACCCCTTCCTTTGGAGATTTGAGAAGACGAACCCCCAAGCTGGCTAGTTGATGTAGATCCCTGACTATATCTCGTTTTTCCCTCAATAGATCATTGGTGCTTCCTATTGCTTTGCGACTTAGTACATCAGCTACCACATTTGCCTTCCCTGGGTGGTATAAGATATCAATATCATAGTCCTTTAAGATCTCTAACCACCTTCTTTGCCTCAAATTTAGTTTTTTCTGCTTAAAGATATATTGTAAACTTTTGTGATCAGTATAGATATCAACATGAACCCCAAACAAATAATGAAGCCATATCTTTAAAGCAAATACCACAACTGCTAGCTCAAGATCATGTGTGGGATAGTTTCTCTCATGTGGCCACAACTGTCGTGAGTCATACGCTATCACATTACCATGCTGCATCAATACACATCTGAGGCCCACCCCGGAAGCATCACAATATACTGCATAACCTTCGGTGCCTTC
This sequence comes from Capsicum rhomboideum, assembly GCA_031232105.1. Taxonomy (NCBI): domain Eukaryota; kingdom Viridiplantae; phylum Streptophyta; class Magnoliopsida; order Solanales; family Solanaceae; genus Capsicum; species Capsicum rhomboideum. The sequence continues at coordinate 95,088,360 of CP124716.1, read as the reverse complement.
GGGAAGTACCAAAATTGGGGTGGAAGTTAATTTATCTTTCAACTCTTGGCAACTTTTCTCACATGCATCGTTCCATTGAAACTTGATTGCCTTATGTGTTAGCTTCGTTAATGGTGCAACAATAGAATAAAACCCTTCAATAAATATCCTATAATAACCTGCCAATCCAAGAAAACTACGAATCTCGGTAGGCGTTGTAGATCTTGGCCAGTTTTTCACCGCCTCAATCTTTTGAGTATCCACTCAAATTCCTTCATCTGACACAATGTGACCCAAGAATGCTACGGATTTTAACCAAAATTCACACTTGGAGAACTTGGCATACAACTTACGATCCCGGAGAATCTGTAACACCTGCCATAAGTGATTGGCATGGTCCTCCTGTGATCTCGAATAAACCAGAATATCATCTATGAACACGGTCACAAATACATCCAAGAATGGTTTGAACACCCTATTCATCAAATCCATAAAAATAGCTGGTGCATTTGTTAGTCCAAATGACATAACTAAAAATTCATAATGGCCATACCGTGTTCGGAAAGCTGTCTTGGGTATATCTTTTTCTATAACTCTGACTTGATGATAACCCGATCTCAAGTCAATCTTTGAAAAACACGTGGCACCCTATAACTGATCAAACAAATCATCTTTTCTGGGGAGGGGATATTTGATCTTGATCGTTACCTTATTCAATTAGAGATAGTCAATACACATTCTCAATGTACCATCTTTCTTCCGTACAAATAATACCGGTGCACCCCACGGGGACATACTAGGCCTTATGAACCCTTTGTCCAGCAAGTCTTTTAATTGCTCCTTCAATTCTCGCAATTCTGTTGGAGCCATTCTATATGGAGGAATAGAGATAGGCTGCGTGCCTGGCATCACATCAATTCCAAACTCCACTTCCCATTCTGGGGGTAAACCTGGAAGCTCATCAGGAAATACATCGAGGAATTCATTAACCACTGAAATCGTTTAAGGATTTGGTGGTTTCACATCAGTATCCTACACTTGGACCAAATGACATATATACCCCTTGGCTATCATCTTCTTATCTTTAAGATAGGAAATAAATTTTCCTCTCGGTGCCCCCACATTAACCTGCCAGTCAAAAACATTTTCTTGTGGAAAATGAAAATGTACCTTTTTGGCCCGGCAATCTACCGTGGCATAACAAGAGGCCAACCAATCCATACCCATTATAACATCAAAATCCACCATGTCTAATTCAATAAGATTAGCCAGTGTATCATGACCACACACAGTTATCACACAATTATGATATACTCTTTTTGCAATAATGGACTCACCAACTGGTGTAAATACTTCTATTCGCTTATTTAACAATTTTGGTGTTCTTTTAAATTTCACAGCAATCAATGGAGTAACATATGATAATGTAGAACCCGGATCAATCAATGCATATACATCATGTGAAAATATGGACAATATACCTGTGACTACATCAGGAGATGCTTCTGAATTCTACCGGTCTACTAGAGCATAAGTGCGATTCTGGATTCTACTGGAACTAGCTGCTCCTTTGGCACCTCTACCACGACCAACAGGTTGTACACCTCTGTCTAGGGAAGGAACTGATGATGATGATGCAACAGCTGATCCCGTAGGTCGTGCTACACCAAACGTGCCCCTTTGTAGGCAGTCTCTCACTATGTGCCCCGCTAAACCACACCAGAAGCAAATATTTGTCCCAACACGGAATGTGCCTAAATGATACTTCCCGCAATTCTGACACGATTGATGAGAAGATCACGCTGTCTGTGACCCTTGCATCACTACTCTGCCCACTGTTATTGCCCCTAAATCCTCGGAATTGAGGTTGAATGCCTGCTGTGGAATAAGAGAATGATGGTCTAGGAGGTCTAGGAAACATCTGAGGCCTAGAGTCTCCTTAGGACACCATATACTGTCTCATAGGTCTAGCCCTCTTGGAAGGCCCTCTTTCAAATTCATGTACCCTTCTTCTCTGCCTCTGGTCTTCCATTTTCTGTGCAAAAGCCTGAATTCTGGCTATGTCCATATCTCTGTTCAAGGCAGCAATGGTGCAGTCCCCTATTAAATATGGCTCTAATCTGTCCACATATCGATGGACTCTGTCTGTCATTGTGGCCACTACATTTGGCGCATATCGATCCAAAGAATTAAACTGGAGACTGTATTCTCTAACACTCATAGTCCCCTATCGGAGATTAAAAAATTAGTCCGTACGAGCCTCCCGGACCTCATAGGGAAGATAGTGATCAAGGAACGCCGTTTTAAATTCATCCCAATTAACTAGATTTGCACCAACACCCCTCGATCTTTTCCAATCTTCATACCACAATATAGCTTCCCCCTTCAATCTATAGGCCGCAAGCTCAACCGTTTCCACACCGGATACATGCATAACCTCCAAGGCCCTTTGGATTTAATCTATAAAATCTTGTGGATCCTCATTAAGGTCCGACCCAGTGAATGTGGGAGGGTCTAGTTTCAGAAAATCCTGTGTTCTGCGACTAGATGCCATAGCTGCACCATCATCACTTATTGTTGGACTAGCTCGTCCCTGAGTTTGTCCAGCAACTAGCTATGTCAACATATGCACTGCATTTCTTAAGTCCTGATTAGTGGCATTCATAGGCGGTTCTGAGGGTACTTCTCTATCTCTTGGCTTTTTCGGAGCTCGAAAAGTAGAAGAAGACCATGATGCATTTGCAGAGTCACCCCTACCCTGACTAGCTTGGTCAGGTGGTGATCTACTCGTTCCTTGACCGGCAAGCATATCTATCTGCTTACCTTTGCCTCTACCTCTTCTTGTCATCGACATTTTACTATATTAAAGAAAATCAATCACACTGGTCAGATATAATTCCACCTACAACATTTAGCTCTATTGCACGATCTAGGAATAAAGAAAAGAAACAACGCCTAAATGTCCCGTAGCCTCCTACATATAAATGTGGCGCACAACACATCTATAAGTAAGAATATACTTAGACACGGCTTTGTAGACACCCTTAAGATGACCTGCTCTGATACCACTTTTGTCACGCCCCGGATTCTAACAGGGCGGACTGGCATCCGAAGCCGTTGAGGCCCGAGAGAACCAATCCTTGCTCATGTACATTCATACGCATGCTACTCAATGTACATCACCAACACAAATGGATATAAAATGCCTATAGCAGAAGACATGGGAAATACATAATAACTATGAAACTTGGCCGTTGGAGCCATCAAGATAAAAACATATGTTCCTTACATATCCTCCATTTGTCCCGTAACATCTACAAAGCCTTTACAGATGCATAGCCAAAACCAACTTAGAGTCGGGAAAAGACCCCGCTCTATACATATATACAATACCAACACAACACCAAAACAAATGTACATATGCGACTTGGAAAGCCCCGAAGCAACTAGAGCTCACCAATGCTCTGCAAATGACCCGCAACCTACTGTGGAGGTCTACTAGCACCTGTGCCTACAACAAGTAAGGTAAGTCCCCCAAGGGACGTCAGTACAAAGAATGTACTGAATATGTAAGGCTATATAAAATTGTCACGCCCTGAATCCCATCGGGACGGATTGGCACTCACAGCCGACAAGGCCCGAGAGAACCAAGCTTTGTCTCTACCCAATCATATGCATGCCATACGAACCCATAATCACATAATATCTATAGATACCAACAATGGAATTCATGGAACATGATATATATATATACATATGCGAAACTTGGCCGTTGAGGTCACCAAGTCAAAAATGACATATCCCTTTTACATTTATACACCCACATCCGTCTACAAAAAGCCTCTAACATTTGCATTGACCAAAATGAACTAAAAGTTGGGACAAGTACCCACTTTATACAACACCAAAACATATGTACAACTGTGACTCGGAGTAGCCCCGAACTAACTGGAGCTCACCAAAGATTTGTAACAACTGGCAACCTACTGTGGAGGCCTACTAGCACCTGCGCCTGCAGCAAGTAAGATAAATTCCCCAAGAGGGGTCAGTACGAAGAATGTACTGAGTATGTAAGGCCATATGAACTTGTAAGATATGAAGATATGTCAAGAAACTCAAGTTCAAATGCATAACCAATATAGATAAGTCACAATGTAGATGAGTCACTATTCTGTACTTTAGAAACCATGTATGTTGCTTTCATTACATTCTTTGTATCTTACTTCCATGATTATTCATCTTAGCCTTTGACCTATGATACTCGAGCCCTGACTGAATAGTGGGTTTTAAACATAACATAACGTTATGTTGGGATCAGCTCGAGCTAGGCTTATGCCCCTAGAGCTTCCACCCTATGAATCAATATATATATCGGGATCGGCTCGAGCTAGGTTAGTACCTCTAGAGCTTCCACCTATACAACATTTCAGGTTTAGCTCGAGCTAGGTTATTACCCCTAGAACTGCCCCCTGTCAGGATCGGTCCGAGCTAGGCTTATGCCCCCAGGACTGCCCCCTGATCCAACAACCTCGGGATCGGCTTGAGCTAGGCATTTTTGCCCCCAAAGCTGCCACCCATACTTGATCATTGACCACATATGCATTACTTTGTTTATTACGTTGAGATTGGTACCATGATAGTCACAACTTTACTTGAAGCTTTGGATCATTAACCAATAAGTGAGGAACATGTAAATAAACATTGTTGGAAACATAGCCTTATTGGAAACATAACACCATTGGAACCATTGGACAATAATCAATGAACAAGATACATGAGTATAATCACTATTGGAACTTTGGAACATAACATTGTTAAGCTTTTGGAACATTATTCATGAATATGAGACATGCGATTCACAATTGATCAATGAGTAGGAAATATATGATAATGACCATTGATAACCGGATATAGAATACCTTAGCACATTTCAGGATGGGACAAGCGTAATGTCAATGTGAATACTATTTGCCGCAGAAAGATACGGACAGAGTAACCTTACATACCTTGTATTCGCAATACGAATATATAATCCTAGAGGTGCATACAATAGTCCCGCTCCTTCTTTATGTGTCACTCTACAACACAAATATATAATGGGATTCACATTAACCATCAACTACTTTACAAATGCATATAATATCAATGAGTTACATGTTTGCCTTTAAACATGCCATTTCCCCTTGACAAAACCATTGATGAAATTATTATTCCAAAAATCCCCCAATATTCCATACATTGACCAATACATGATAATCAATACGTTTCACCACAACACTTCTCCTTTACACTTTCTTATCCACACCACATCACAAATAATCCATCAAATTACCTTAATACACCTCGTAGCACATGTTCATATTTTATCCATACCATGCTCTTTCATCAAGGCATCAAGTCTCTTTTCAAGTTCAAATCACCAAGATAGCACATCTTTCACCAAAAGCAAAAATACACTATTCACCACCTTGCCAACATAACTATAATGATATACATAATCTCCCATGCATATAATATGTTAATCCATGAGAATACATACTTACCAAGGCTTGGAATAGGATGATCTTGTCCAAAGAGTCCCAAGGAAATATTTGCTTTAGGGTTTGGAACTAGAGAAATGTTTGAGAAAATATCTTAAAAGGCATGAGAGTTTTGTGTGAATGAAAATATGATTTTTGGGGCCTTTATATAGACCCCAAGTCATACTTAGCCATTCCTTGGCATTAAATGTGGTCAAAGTGGAAGAATGGGTCAATTGCCCCTTTGGGCCATGTCTTTTAAACCCATTTTGGGCCTAAATTTGGGCCCAACAACACATATCCATTTAACCCATCAACTTCATGTATAATTCACCATATATCTCATGTTTAAATAATTCCATAATGTCATGACAATATTCTCTTACGAGATTCTCATTCGTCGTCTCAATCGCAAAAATAGGAATTCTAGTCGCCCATGGCTTCATTGGACATTTTGGATAACTATTTATGTTTCATGATTTGATCATGTAGGAGTATGTAGGAGTGTATTGAAGTGTTTGAAGCTTTAAAAATGTTCAAAGAACTCCAAAGAACCAAAAGAAACCATCTAAGAATCGTCGTAGAATTGCGTTACAAAACGAGTCCGGAAGGGCACAATATTTGTGCCTTGCGCCACTACTGCAAACAAGACAGTGGCGCAAGAAATCAGAGCCCTCTGAATCAGTGGCTTGCACCACACCCCTGGAAACAGGGTAGTAGCGCAAGTTTCAGCACCTTGCTGAATTTTTCGGCCACTTCTTCAATACTTGCATAGCGTCCAATACCTTATCAAAACATTACAAAATACTTACTTAGTGATCTTAATCATCAAGTAAACATGACTCCAAGTCACCAAATGGGGTTAGAATGTGTACGGGGTATTACCCAAATGCTCCACAAAATCACAAAACACCTCCTACGAAGGTCTAATCGCACATATTAGGTCCGATATCAAATGTTTCACCAATGACACCATAAAACACATACTCATGGCATCTCAACACCTAGGTAGATATGACCCCAAGGTATCAAATGAAGTTAGAAAAGTACGGGGTGTTACAAAAACTGCATCATACATAAGGACTCCATTGGAGTCAAATAACAATTGGAAAGACAATATAGATAAGCCACTGTTGTGCATTTGTTTGGAACCATGTACATTTCATTCATTTTATTCTTTGCTTTTACATTCATTTACCATCATTTGATTCATATCATACCCGGGCCCCGACTGATCAGTGGGAAATAATATACTATTGGGATCGTTCCAGCCAGGCTTATGCCCCTTAGATTGCGATCCATCATAGCTTAATTTTGGGATAGTTCCAACCAGGCTCATGCCCCTTAGATTGCGATCCATACCAATAAAACAGGTTCGTTCCGACCAGGGCTTTCACCCCTCAGGATTGCCCCCTGTGCTCAAATAGTAAACAATTAGCATTACTTTATTCTTTTACTTTTGTGAGATTGATACATTGGTGATTGTACATTATTGGAACTTGGAACATTAGGCAATGACTATCAAACATATGATAATCTGACATAAGATACTTTGAGACATTTTGGAATGGAATACGTATGATGACAATGTGAACAATACGTGCTGCAAAACGATACGGTAAGAGTAACCTTACATACCTTATGTTCTCAATATGAATACACAGTCCTATATACAAACACAATGATCCATATCCTTCCTTACGTGTTACTCTACATCACAAGGTCATAACGGAGCTTACGTTAACAATCAACTACCTTACAAGGGCATGAGACAACAATGAGTTACATGATTGCCTTATAACGGCACTTCACCCTTTACAATACCATTCACGGCATTATCATACCAACAACATCATAACATTCTACACATTTACCAAAACATCATGAACCAATAGCATTTCACACCAAGTTTATCCTTTACGTTTCCTCATTAACACTACGTCACAATTAATCCATCAAGTCACCTTAATACCTTTCATAACAACATATTAACCATAATATATCATTGATATAATCCATCATGCCTTCAAACGACCCCTTAAAGTCATTCAAAAGGTATCATAAGTTGATAATTACATCCAAAAAGGGTATATGGATCTTCGGGGATCAAAGAGAGACGAAAACACACGAAACAACTTTATGGGCTGACCTGCGAAGCCACCTACTCCCGAAGGTGGCTGAGGTGTTTCTTCAGGTGCCTCTTGGCAGAATCCATGGGCACCTGCGAAGTCACCTACGTCCGCAGTAGCCTTCATCTGCGAGGGCGGATTCCTGTTTAGGACAAAAAGGGTCTCTTTTGGGTCCTTTTGTGTAATAAATGGTCCAAGGATATAAGTAAGCTTTTATTTACATATTTTAAGTCACTTGGATGCCAATAAACCATCATGGTTTCACAACACATATGAACACCAATAAAACCACATTTTTCTTTCAATACGACACCCATTCCATGCACAATTTCATAACAACTATTCCAAATGATGTATACAAAAAGAGTATAAGTGAAGGACATAAACACATCATACATGTTGATACTTAATCCATCAAACTCACTTCCTTCAAGACCACAAGTCCACTTTCAAGTTTAGAAGGCAAAACCCTTCACCAATTAAGCAAAAGCACACTATTTCACACATAGTGTATTGTCTAACACTTTGTCAACATAACCAACATGATGTATTCACCATATTAAGCATATAATATAATAAATAATAAGAATAAGCACTTACCAATACTTACAAAAGAGTGATCTTTCCCAAGGAGTGATGACTTAGGGTTTGAGAGTTAAGAGAAATATCTTGAATATTCTAGCAAATGGCATGTGTGTTTTGTTAGATAAAAATCTGATTTATCCTTGCCTTATATGGTCCCTCAAGTCATCCTTAGCCAAATCCTTGGCATTAAATTCATGTTGGCTTGGTCAACACAAGAATAGGTCACTTGACCCATTTGGACCATGTCTTTTACTTTGTTTTGGGCCTTATTTGGGGACCAATAGCTTAGCCCAATAAAATTAATGCATAATCCACCAACTTTATTATGTTTAAATAATTTTATAAGTGTTGAGACAATCAAGTAAGGTCGAAAATGTATGGGGTGATACCAAAATAAAGTAAAACCACCCTCCATAACATAGTCATACTAACCTGGAGTCTAGCTAATCCAAATACAAGGCCTCATTCCCACAATGTAATAACAAAAGGAAACATAGAAATAAAAGAAAAATAGAAGATAAACCATTCAAAAAAACTACTCTACCATGAAATTCTGTCCCAACCTATACTATGGATATCCAATCTAAGCCTATAACTAAGCAAATAACCTAAACTAAGGTCCAGGCGAGAGGTACTACTCTAAGGTCCACAAAATAGGGCAACAAAATTAGGAAAATAAGATAAGCCTAGTCCTAACCTATAAATCCCCTAATCATCATGATAATTATAAAATATACTATTAAATTGAACTAAGTCTAAAGTGAGGGAAGTCGTAACCTAAACCAAACCATCATACGGAAGCTATTCCCTTCTGTAGAGCCTCAGAATGCTACCACGATATCAAACACACAACCTACTCGTTAACACAAGAAAATAATATCCACATTGAAAATTTACCAGTTGGTCAAAAATTGACCCTCCCATAGATAAAAATAGTAACTCTCAGTACAATTACCCTCCCCCAAGGATAAGAAATCCATGCCCAAAAGTTGGGCGAAGAAATTGGATTCGGACATCAATTGGTCCGAATAGCTCACTTTAATTTGAGGGGAAAACCAATAATTAAGGATCCAATTCACGATTTAAAGCCGAGAATTTCATTAGAAAAGATGATGAAACGGCAAAGAAGTGGGACTTGTCAGGTTTAGAATTCTTCAACAATGGCCCCAAAACTCCCTAGAATCGAGCTTACAACACTTAGAATGAAATATGTGAAGTTTTGGATAAAAAGAGAGTATATATACAATGATCACTAATTTAGCAAATGTTTGGCCGCAGAAGTGACGCCTCTTTAGCGGTGAATCTTCTGCTAAAGCAGAAGTTACTAGGGATTCAGGCCTTCACTTAAGCAAAAAAAATTCTGCATAAGAGGAACCGCGACAATGGTAAAGCTCCGTGGAAACTGAGTCGGGTGCATAATGCGCCCTCCGTAGAAGTGGACCACTCTCAGCAAGAGTGATCCCGCCAAAATGAAAAAGCTTGCAGAAGCGATGGCGAGCTGACGTCAACAACTATCATTGGTGCGGCCACTCTTCCATAGGAGCAGCTCACCAGCAACAGTTGCACCGGCCGCTTAGGCCAAGAAGTCCAAGTCTCGAACTACCCCTCAGACTTTTTTGAAATCCCACGAACACAAATTGGACATGCTACCTAACTGAAAACAACATTTTGAACTCAATGAAATTGACAAAATGACCAACGGAGATTGTTTCGACGAAATGTTGACCGAAGTCGACACTTTCTAGAATTTTCCAAAATTCCATGCAAGCTCCCAAAATGAGTCTGTCTAACCCAAAATTAACATTTCGGAGCTAATGGAACTGTTGGAATTCTCATCCGAACCCAATTACTAAGAATGTTGACCGAAGTCAAACTTCTCAAGTTTTAAAGCTCCAAAATAGTAAATCTCGCTTAAAACCTAACCAAACTCTTCGGGAACCAAACCACCCATCCCAGAAGACCACAATATAGCACAGAAGCTACAGAAAAGGTCAAAATAGGAAAAACACATGAAAAGTATGAAAATAACCTGGAGGGTCATTACAATTTGATGGTAATGAAAAAAGCTATACATTGTCAGGGGTTGTTTGGTATGCAGACTAAATTATCCTAAAATTATAGTCCTTGGCCGGGGCTAATTTATCCCACCTGAGAGATGGGATAAAATAAGGGACTTTTACATGATTTAGCAAATATGTGTTATGTATTTTCTATACATAGCTCAACTTTTAAAAAATATATATTTTATAACTACACTTAACTTTTTCTAGTTTCTCTCTCCCAATCTCAATATCCTCTCTTCCTCTCTTTATCTTCATCTCTCCCTTATCTCTCTTCTCTCTTGCTTTACTCTCTCCCTCTCACTCTCACTCTCACTCTCTCTCTTCTCTAACTATTAATTTTATTTATGCCTCTTATTTTTTTTATTCATAATTATATATCTTTTGGTTGGCCATAAGTAGGGTGACAAATGGGTGGATTGGATCAAATTTGGATGGATTGAGAATAGATCGATCTAAAATGGATTGGATTACAGTCCACTCATATAAAATATCAGTAAATATGGATTTGGTTAAATATGGTTTGGGTAAAATGGTTATAACCCACTTTAATCTCCTAAAGCCTAAAAATTTTAAATCTAGATTAAATTTTTTAACTAATTGTTAGTTATAAAATTAGAAAATATATCTGTAAACACTTTTTACCTAAGAATCGACACCCGACCCCAAAATAGGACCCGACCTCGAGTTGAGACCTATTTGATCCTAACACTGATGCAGGACTCAAGATCTTGGACCTAACCCCTGACTCGACATTCGATACTCGAGAAATGACCCCGACTTGGGACTCAAGACCGACTCCAACCGGAGACTTGATCTCAAATCCTATCCTGACCCAAGTCCCGGCACCTAACTTTGACTCGGGACCCCAGATCTGATCTAGGTCGCAACACCAGAACTTGACTCGAGACTCAACCCCAATTTTCACACCTCAAATCCCATTACGGCGGACTGGCACCCGAAGCCGTTAAGGCCCAAGAGAACCAACCTATGATCTTGTACATTCATATGCAAGCCACTTAATGAATCAACATTCTATCACATATAGACACAATATATCAATGGCGGAAGTCATGGAAAAACATTCAAATAGATATAAAACTTGGTCGTTAGGGCCATCACGTCAAAATAGACATACATTCCTTCATTGGTCTTACAACGTCTATAAAGACTCTAATAGATACTTAACCAACATAAAGTCAGGACAAGTCCCCGCTTTATACAACATTTACATAGTACCCAAACAAATGTACACAATGACTCAGAAAGCCCCGAATCAACCTGGAGCTCACCAACAGTCTACAGATGACCCGTAACCTACTATGGAGGTCTACTAGCACCTGTACCTGTAGAAAGTAAGGTACGTTTCCTAAGGGACGTCAGTATGAAAGAATGTACTGAGTATGTAAGGCTATAAGCAACTGCATAAAATATAGAAACTCAAATGGAATCAAATACAAGTGAATAAACATTATGGATAAAATATCGTTCTGTATGTGTGGAACCATGTACATTACATTCATTACTTTCTTTGCTTTTACGTTCATCATTATCATCATATCATATCATGCCCGGGCCCCAATTGATCAGTGGGTCATAATATAACATTGGGATCGTCTCTAGCTAGGCTTGTGCCCCTTTGAGCTACCACCCATAAATCAATAATCAATCGGGATCGTCTCTAGCTAGGCTTTCACCCCTTTAAGCTACCACCCGTAAATCCATAATCAATCAGGATTGTCTCTAGCTAGGCTTTCGCCCCTTTGAGCTACCACCCGTACTCAAAGAAACACATATATGCATTACTTCATTCCATTCTTTTGTGAGATTGATACATTGGTGGTTATAACATTATTGGAGATTTTGAACATCAGTCAATGAATAAGAGACATACGAATAATGATCTATAAAAAACTTGAAGTAAGATACTTTAGAACATTTTGGAGTAGAAACAAGTTCGGTATCAATGAGATCAATAGGAGCTTCCAAAGAATACGAAAAAGAGAAACCTTAGATACCTTATCTTCCCAATATGAATACAACAATCCAATATGTGAATACAATAATTCATCTCCTTCCTTACGTGTTACTCTACAACACAAGTACATAACGGAGCTCACATTAACAACTAACTATATTACAAGTGCATAAGACGACAATGAGCTACGTGACTGCCATATAATGTCATTTCACCTTCTTACAATACCATTTACTGCATCACCATACCAACAACACCAAAACATTCCACACATCAACCTAGATATCACAAACCGATGGAATTTCATATCAAGTTTATACTTTACACTTCCTCATTAACATATCGTCACATTTACGCCATCAAGTCGTCTAAATACCTTTCACCAGAACATATTAAAAACAATTCATAATTGATATAATTCAACATGTCTCCGAACGACCCCTTAGAGCTATCCAAAGGGTACCATAAGTTGATGATTGCATCTAAGAAGGGTATAGGGGCCTTGGAGGGTCAAAGAGAAGCAAAAACAAGCAAAACAAAATTCTGGAATGACCTGTGGAGCCACCTGAGCTCGCAGGTGGGTGAGGTACGGCTGCAGGTGCCCATTTAGCCTTGTCTAGGGCCACCTGCATTGCCACCTGCGCCCGCAGGTGCCCCATCCGCGAGGGCAGATGACCGGTTCGGCCAAAATGTGTCTCTTTTGGATCTATCCTTGTAATAAATGGTCCATGGCCATAAGTAAGCTTCTCTTTTCATATTTTAGGTTAACTTGGATGCCAACGAACAATCATGGTTTCACAATGCACATGAACATCACAAAAATATATTTTTGTTTCAATACACCACCAATTCTATGAACAATTTCATAACAACAATTCCACAAGTCATACACAAAGAGAAAGAAAGTTAGGGACATAAACACATCTTACATGTTGAAATTTAATCCATCAAATTCACTTCCTTCAAGACCACAAGTCCACTTTCAAGTTTGAACCACATAGAAGGCAAGTCCTTTGCCAGTTAAGCAAAAATAGACTGTCTTACACATAGTGGACTGCTCAACACTTTGTCAACATAACCAACATGATTTACACACCCTCTTATACATATAATATATTAAACCATAAGAGTAAACACTTACCAAATCTTGCAAAGAGATGATCTTGACCAAAGGGAATAGTAGCTTAGCGTTTGAAAGAGAAGAGAAATATCTTTTGAAAAAGTCTAGAATTGGCAAGTGTATTGTGGTGAATTGTCATGCCACGAATTCCAATGGGGCGGATTGGAACCCGCAGCCGTTGAGGCCCGAGAGAACCAATCTTTTCTCATGTACATTCATATGCATGTCGCTTTAGGAATAGCATTCTATCTCATGTAACTTATAAAATATAAACTACCAATGGCGGAAATCATGGAAACACATGCTATGTATGAAACTGGGCCATTGGGGCCGTCAAGTCAAAATGGACATACGTCTCTTACATTCGTCTTCCCACATCCGTCTACAAAGCCTCTACAGATACATATACATAAACAACTTACAGTCGGGACAAGTCCCCGCTTTATACAACATATATACAATGTCAAAACCAAAACCAATGTACACATGTGACTCGAAAATCCCCGAACCAACTGGATCTCACCAATGATCTGTAAATGACCTGCAACCTACTGAGGAGGTCTACTAGCACCTGTGCCTACAGCAAGTAAAGTAAGTCCCCCAAGGGGGTCAGTACAAATAATGTACTGAGTATGTAAGGCCATAAGAAACTGCATGATATATATATATAAGTACTTCAATGGAATCAAATATAAGAGAATAGGCAATATGGATAAACCGTCGTTCTGTATGTGTGGAACCATGTATTTTACATTCATTACTTTCCTTACTTTTACGTCCGTTCATCTTTATCGTTCTACCCATGCTAGGCTATTTTGTCGCCCCTGGGATGAGATTAACCCATGCTAGGTATTTTAAGCCCTAGGATGTTTTATGATAAGCCATGCTAGGTATTTTAACCCCTGGGATGTTAGTAACCCATGTTAGGCTTTCTGTCGCCCCTGGGATGTATTATGATAACCCATGTTAGGCTTTCTGTAGCCCCTGGGATGTATTATTATGATAACCCATGCTAGGATTTCTGTAGCCCCTGGGATGTATTATGGTAACCCATGCTAGGCTTTTTCATCGCCCCTGGGATGTTACTCAAGAATATTCAACAATACATTACTTCATTCTTTACTTTTGAGAGATTGGTACGATGATAACCATAACATTATTGGAGGTTTGGAACATCAGTTCATGATTAAGAGACTTATGAATAACAACTAATCCACGAATAAAGAACATGTGAATAATGATACATGACAGCCTGAAATGAAATACCTTAGAATATTTCAGAATGGAACAAATACAATGACAATGTGAACACTATGTGCAGCAGAAGGATATGGTAAGAGTAACCTTACATACCTTATCTTCCCAATATGAATATACAATCCTATATGTGAACACAATAGTCCATCTCCTTCCTTACGTTTCACTCTACAACACAAGTACATAACGGAGCTTATATTAACAATCAACTACCTTACAAGTGCATAAGACGATAATGAGTTACATGATTGCCTTATAACATCATTTCCCCCTTTACAATACCATTCAAGGCATTGTCATACCAACAATACCACAACATGACATACATTGAACAAAACATCACAAACCAATAGCATCTCACACCAAGTTCATCCTTTACGTTTCCTCATTAACACGACGTCACAATTACCCCATCAAGTCACCTCAATACACTTCATAACAACATAGCGACAACAATCCCACAATTTACATTCATAGAAAAATAACAAGTTAAGGAACATAATCACACCATACATGTTGATATCTCATCCATACCATTCACTTTCATTCAAACCTCAAGTCTCCTTTTCATTTTAAATCACAAAGATGGCACATCTTTTAGAAAAAAACAAAAGTATACTATTCAACACCTTGCCAACATAACCATCATGATATACACACCATTTTAAGCGTATAATAAATTAATCCATGAGAGTAGACACTTACCAAGGCTTGCAAAGTGAGGATCTTTCCCAAAGAAGTGCCTTAGGGTTATTAGGGTTTGAAAGAAAATATCTTGTAATTGTCTAGAAGGCATGAGAGTTAGAATGAATTAAAATCTGATTTTGTGCCTTTATATATCCCTCAAGTCATCCTTAGCCACTCCTTGGCATTAAATGCCATATTTCTTGGTCAATTATAGAAGAATGGGTCATTTGCCCTTTGGGCCCATGCATTTTGGCTTCATTTTGGACTTTAAATTGAGCCCAATAACACATGTCATCTTAGCCCACCAAATTCAATGTTTAATCCATCATATATCTCATGTTTAAATAATTCCATAAATGTTACGACAATATTCAACTCACGCGATTCATGCTCGTAGTTTTAATCCCAAGTATAAACAATTTTGGCCACTCATGGCTTAATTGAACATAATTTGATAAATTGCTTATGACAAAGAATTAATCCCAACTCGGATGCTAAACTTTCTCAAGAGTAGTCCTACTAAGATGGAGTAATGATACCATGCCTCAAAAGTCTTATATATATCATAATAGTCGGAGAAAAATTTTGGCGAAAAGCAACCTGGCATGCCGCCTAGCACGCCCCAATGCTGCCTATGCCAGAAAAAATTTGGCCAGAAGCGGCCTGGCACGCCCCTGGGCGCGCCTCACACCCAAAATGTGATTTTTTTTCATTCTTCGACTTTTCTTTGCGGATTTGGTTAGATCCTTCAAGTTCAAGTCCTTTGCTTACCTCCTAACCTTAATATCCTTTGCTTGGAAGTCCTCCAAGCCTCACTTTTCACCCCACAAATGCTCCACAAAGTCACAAACACCTCCTACAAAGGTAAAATCACATTTACCAGCCCACTATCAAATGTTCCATCAATAACACTACAAAATACATACTTATGGCTCTCGAAACCTAAGTAAGCATGGTTCAAATTTGTCAAGTAGGATCGTAAGTGTACTGGGTGTTACATTCTTCCCCCCTTAGAAACATTCATCATCGAATGTTAACAACATCTTCCCAATTATAACAAATGCATCTTTATGTCAACCTATATACATATACACACAATGCCTATTGATATTTACTTGTTATTTCTTCGATCTCGCATCTAGAACTTTCTCTTCTATTTGAAACAAATGAGGGTAGTTAGACTTCATCAGTTCTTCCGCTTCCCATGTGATCTCTTCTACTTATTAATTCCTTCAAAGGACTTTTACAAAAGCTACGTCTTTACTCCTTAACTTCTTCATTTGCCGATCTATAATAACAATAGGTATCTCCTCCTAAGTGAGATCCTCCATAACTTGTACATCTTCAAGGGGAGTAATAGGAGATGGATCTCTTATTCACTTCTGAAGCATCGAAACGTGAAATACTGGATGAACTGTGGAGAGTCCTTGGGGTAGTTTCAATTCATACGCAACTTACCCAATTCTCCTGACAATTTCATATGGACCTATATATTGTGGACTCAACTTTCCTTTATTTCCAAATCTCATTACTCCTTTCATCTATGACACCCTCAAGAATACCCAATTACCTATGGCAAATTCAAGCCCTCTCTTTCTAACATCAGTACACGACTTGTGTCGACTTTGGGCCATTTATAACCACTATTCTATCACTTTAAATTTTTTTACCATAGCTTGATGAACAAGAGAAAAGTAGTTTCATCTGCGTCAAACCATCCCATTGGTGATCCACCCTTTCTTCCATATAACGCTCCATAAGGTGCCTTTTTGTTATTCAAACGATAGCTCTATTGTAAGCAAATTCAACAAGAGGTAAATGATCATCCTAACTACTGTTAAAGTCCTATATGCAAGCTCGTAACATATTTTTAAGTGTTTATATAGTGTGTTCTGCTTATCCATCTGTCTGAGGATTTTAACTTTATTTGGATTTCCAAACTCTTTTGAAAAGATTTTTTTTAATAGTAAGCAGTAACTTGAGCTTCCATGACTAATACAATAGCAATTGGAATCCCCGGTAATCGTACTATTTCTTAACACATAACTTTGCATAGTATTCAGTTGTATAAGTGATCTTGACAGGTAAAACGTGTACTAAATTGGTAAGTATGTCAACTATCACCCACATGGAATTAAATTGCTGAAATGTACGAGGCAAACTAGTGATGAAACCCATGTTAATCATACCCTTCTTCCAAACTTGAAGATTCTTATACTGCATATAACCTCCAGGTTTCTGATGCTCTACTTTTTTTTACTTGTTGACAATGTGGACAATGAGTTACAATTTCTGCAACGTTCTTTTCATGTAACCTTACCAATACATCTATTTCAAACCATAGTACCTTTTGGTTGCTCCCAAATGAATAGAATTCCATAAATTGAGCATTAAAGTACTCCCACTTGCATAAGATCAAATACGTTTGTCATAGAATTCGCATACCACTTTCTTTCACCTTAGACACAAATGAAGACCCTATCGCATTTTACACTATAATTCTTTCATCTAGAGTCTCAAGAAGATGAACTAGCCACCTTGACTATACCTTGTTATTCCGTAACCTGACCCTTAGTGTTTCCTATTGCTTTGCAGATTAATGCACCGATTATTACATTTGCTTTCCCCGGATGGTGTCATATATCAACATCGTTGTCTTTTAATATTTCTAACCACCTTTGCTATCTTTAGTTTAGATCCTTCTGTTTAAAGATATATCGCAAACTCTTGTAATCAGTATATATATCAACCTGAACCCTATACGAATAGTGGCGCCATCTCTTCAAAGCAAATATCATCACTGCTAACTCAAAATCATGTGTAGGATAAGTGCTCTCATGTGGGCGCAATTGTCTTGAGACATACGCTATTACGTTACTGTATTACATCAATATACCTCCTATACAATGTGACCCATGAACAATACGGATTTTAACCAAGAATCACGTTTAGCAAACTTTGCATATAGCTTACGATCACGAAGAATCCGTAACACTTGTCGCAAGTGATTAGCATAGTTCCCTCGTGATCTTGAATATCATTTCTAAACGTGGTCTCAAACACATCTAACAATGGCTTGTATCACCCTATTCATCACCTATAAACACTACTAGTGCAGTCATTAGTTCAAATGACATAACTAACACTCAATATTTAACCCTTACTTGAGGCTGACTCGATCTCAAGTCAATCTTTGAGAAATTTTTGGCACCCTGTAATTGGTCAAATAACTTATAAATTTTGGGGAGGGGATATTTATTCTTAATTGTCACCCTCTTCAGTTGTTGAGAATCAATACACATTCTCAATGTGCCATTTTTTTTCTTTCGTACCAATAATACTATTGCACCCCAAAGGGATATAATAGACCTCAAAAATTTCATTTACCACCGGAATCGATTAAAGAGGTGGTGGCTTTACATCAGTATCTTTCACTCCTCCTAAGGGACATATGTATATATTTGGGTTTCATTTTCTTTGCCTTAAGATGAGAAACTTTACCTATCAGTGCTCCTACATTACCCTTCTATTCACAGTCATTCTTTTGTGGAAATGGAAAATGTAACTTCTTAGCTCGGTAATCTACCATGGCATAACAAGACGCCAACCAATCCATCCCTATTATAACATCAAAATCCACCATGTCTAGTTCAATAAGATCAGCTAGTGTATCATGACCACACATAATTACCACACAATTACGATATACTCTTTTTGCAACAATGGACTCACCACCGACGTAAATACTTCAAATGACTTAATTAATAATTTTGGCGTTCTTTGAAATCTCGCAGCAATCAATGGAGTAACATATGATAATGTAGAACCCGGATTAATCAATGCATATACATCATGTGAAAATATGGACAATATACCTGTAACTACATCAGGAGATGCCTACGACTTCTGCCGGTCCACTAGAGCATAAGTGTGATTCTGGGCTCCACTGGAACCAGCTGCCCCTCTAGTACCTCTACCATGACCAGCAGACTGTACACCTCTACCTAGGGAAGGAACTGATGATGATGATGCAATGGTTGATCCCGTAGGTCGTGCTATACCACTCGTTCCCCTTTGTGGGCATTCTCTCACTATTTGCCCCATCGTACCACACCAAAAGCACACATTTGTCCCCAACCGGAATTCACCTAAATGATACTTTCCACAGAACTGACACGGAGGACGAGAAAATCCTATTGTCTATGATCCTTGCATCCCCCTACTCTGCCCCATATGATTTCCCCTAAACCCTCTAAGTAGAGGTTGAGTGCCTGCGGTGGAATAAGAGAATGAAGGTCTAGGCGGTCTAGGAAACATCCGAGGCCTAGATTCTCCTTGGGACACCATAGAATGTCCCATAGGTCTAGCCCTCTTTGACTGTCCTCTTTCAAATCGTGTACCCTTCTACTTTGCCTTTGATCTTTCATTTTCTGTGCGAAGGCCTGAATTCTGGCTATGTCCATATCTCTGTTTAGAGAAGCAATAGTGCAGTCCCTTACCAAATACGGCTCCAATCTGTCCACATATCGATGGACTCTTTCTGTCATTATGGCTATTACATTCGGAGCATATAGAACCAATGAATTAAACTGAAGACTATATTCTCTAACACTCATATTCCCTTGTCAGAGATTTAGAAACTGGTCTGCACGTGCCTCCCGGATCTCATATGGGAGGTAATGATCAAGGAATGCCATTTTAAATTCTTTCCAACTAGCTGGAAGTGCATCAATACCCCTCGATCTTTTCAAGTCTTCATACCACAATATAGATTCACCTTTTAATCTATAGGCTGCCAGCTCAACTGTTTCTACACCAGTCACGTGCATAACATCTAAGGCCCTTTGAATTTGGTCCATAAAATCATGTGGATCTACCTTTGGATCTGACCCAGTAAATATCGAAAGGTCTAGTTTCAGAAAGTCCTGTGTACTTCGACTATCTACCCTAGCCGCATCATCCTCATTTGTTATTGTACCAGCTTGTCCTTGAATTTGTTCAGCGACTATCTGAGTCAACATATGCACTGCATTTCTTAAATCCTGGTCAGTGGCATTCATAGGCGATTCTGCAGGTACTTCTCTACCTCTTGGCTCTTCCGGAGCTGGAAAATTAGAAGAAGACCACGATGCAATTTCAGCGTCATCCCCACCTTGACTAGTTTGGTCAGGTGGTGATTTACTTGTGCCTTCACCGGCAAGCATATCTACCTACTTACCTTTGCCTCTACCTCTTCTTGTCACCGCATTTTACTATAATAAAGAAAACCAATGATAATGGTCAGTTATAATTTCACCTACAACATTGGCTCTATTGCACGATCTAGAAATGAAGGAAAGAAACAACTCCTAAATATCCCGTAGCCTCCTACTTATAAATGTGGTGTACAACACATCCATAAGCAGGACTCTACTCAGACACGACTTTGTAGACACCCTTAGGACAACCTGCTCTGATACCTCCTAAATGTCCCGTATCCTCCTACTTATAAATGTGGTACACAACACATCCATATGCAAGACTCTACTAAGACACAATTTTGTAGACACCCTTAGGACGACCTGCTCTGATATCACTTTTTGTCACGCCCTGAATTCCAATGGGGTGGACTGGCACCCGAAGTCGTTGAGGCCCGAGAGAACCAATCTTTGCTCATGTACATTCATATGCATGTAGCTTTAGGAATAGCATTCTATCTCATGTAACTTATAAAATATAAACTACCAATGACGAAAATCATGGAACAACATGCTATATATGAAACTTGGCCGTTGGGGCCGTCAAGTCAAAATAGACATACATCTCTTACATTCGTCTTCCCACATCTGTCTACAAATCCTCTACATATACATATACATAACCAACCTACAGTCGGGACAAGTCTCTGCTTTATACAACATATATACAATGTCAAAACCAAAACCAATGTACACATGTGACTCGAAAAGCCCCGAACCAATTGGATCTCACCAATGATCTGTAAATGACCTGCAACTTACTAAGGAGGTCTACTAGCACCTGTGCCTGCAGCAAGTAAAGTAAGTCCCCCAAGGGGGTCAGTACAAAGAATGTACTGAGTATGTAAGGCCATAAGAAACTGCATGATATATATATAAGTACTTCAATGGAATCAAATATAAGAGAATAGGCAATATGGATAAACCATCATTTTTTATGTGTGGAACCATGTATTTTACATTCATTACTTCCCTTACTTTTACGTCCGTTCATCTTTTTCGTTCTACACATGCTAGGCTATTTATTCGCCCCTGGGATGAGATTAACCCATGCTAGGTATTTTAAGCCCTAGGATGTTTTATGATAACCCATGCTAGGTATTTTAACCCCTGGGATGTTAGTAACCCATGCTAGGCTTTCTGTCGCCCCTGGGATGTATTATGATAACCCATGCTAGGCTTTCTGTAGCCCCTGGGATATATTATTATGATAACCCATGCTAGGATTTCTGTAGCCCCTGGGATGTATTATGGTAACCCATGCTAGGCTTTTTCATCGCCCCTGGGATGTTACTCAAGAATTATCACGCCCCGAATTCCAACGGGGCAGACTGGCACCCGAAGCCGTTGAGGCCCGAGAGAACCAATCTTTGCTCAAGAACCTACATATGCATGTCTCTTTATGAATAGCATTCTATCTCGTATAACTTATAAAATATAAAATGCTAATGGCGGAAGTCATGGAAACATATGTTATATATGAAACTTGGCCGTTAGGGCCATCAAGTCAATATGAACATACATCTCTTACATTCATATTCCCACATACGTCTACAAAGCCCCTAACCAATACATGTACATAACCACCCTACAGTCGATACAAGTCCCCGCTTTATACAATATTTACAATACCAAAACCATGAACACATATGACTCGGAAAGCCCCAAACCAACTGGAGCTCACCAGTGATCCGCGGATGACTCGTAGCCTACAGTGGAGGTCTACTAGCACCTGTGCCTGCAGCAAGTAAAGTAAGTTCCCCAAGGGGGTAAGTACAAAGAATGTACTGAGTATGTAAGGCTCCTATGAAACTACTTCATACATAATAACAACAATGGAGTCAATATAAGAGAAATAGTCAATGCGGATAAACCCTCGTTTTGAATGTGTGGAACCATGCACCTTACATTTATTATTTTCCTTACTTTTACATTCGTCATCTTTGTTAGTCATCCACCTTATTGGTGGGTTATTATGGTCATCCACCTTATTGGTGGGTAGTCATCCACCTTTTGGTGGGTAGTCATCCACCTTTTGGTGGGTAGTCATCCACTTTATTAGTGGGTAGTCATCCACTTTTTGGTGGGTAGTCATCCACTTTATTAATGGGTAGTCATCCACTTTATTAGTGGGTAGTTATCCACCTTTTGGTGGGTAGTCATCCACTTTATTAGTGGGTAGTCATCCACCTTTTGGTGGGTAGTCATCTACCTTTTGGTGGGTAGTGAATAGTATTAGGGTACGCTCGAGCTAGGTTTATGTGCCCTTTTGAGTCATCCCGGTTCTCAAACATTAACCCATATATTCATTACTTTATTCCTTTACTTTTGAGAGACCTTTACTTGCGAAAGATTGATTCATTCACTTATGAGAGATTGATATATTTGAATTATTGGAACTTTGGAACCATGTCTATCATTATGTAACACATGAACAACAACGACTAATGAATGAGGAATATGCGACTTAACAATAGGTAACAACCGAAAATTAAATACCTTTGGACATTTCGGAATGGAATAAGTACAATGTCAATATGGATAATATGCTGCAGAAGGATACAGAAAGAGTAACCTTACATACCTTAGCTTCTCAATACAAATACACAATCCTATATGTGAACGTGAATACAATAGTCCAGCTCCTTCCTTACGTTTCACTCTACAACACAAGTACATAACGAAACTTACGTTAACAACTAACTTCCTTACAAGAGCACAAGACGATAATGAGTTACATGTTTGCCTTATAATGTCGTTTCCCCCTTTACAATGCAATTCACGGCATTGTCACACCAACAATACCACAACATGCCATACATTGACCAAATAATTACAACCCAATAGCATTTCACACCAAGTTCATCCTTTACACTTCCTCATTAATACGACATCACAATTATTCCATCAATTCATCACAATACACTTCATAACAAAATTTCCCCAATAATCCCACAATTTATACTTATAGAAAAATAACAAGCTAAGGAACATAACCATACCATACATGTTGATATTTCATCCATACCATGCACTTTCATCAAAACCTCAAGTTTAATTCACAAGGATGCACATCTTTTAGCAAAAAGCAAAAGTGCACTATTCATCACCTTGCCAACATAACCACCATGATATACATAATATCTTATCCATATAATATATTAAATCATAAGAATAAACACTTACCAAAGCTTGTAAAGTGATGATCTTGTCCAAGAGATGGCTTAGGGTTTGAGAGTTTGAGAGAAAATATCTCTTTTTGCTTTCTTGGAAAAGTCTAGAATGGCATGTGCCTTTTTATGAATAAAATATGATTTTTGGTGCCTTTTATATAGGCCCTTGAAGTCATCCTTAGCCACTTTAATCAATCATTGATTAGTCTTAGAAAGAATGGGTCATTTTGCCCCTTTGGGCCTTGCATTTTGGCTTCATTTTGGGCCTCAAATTGAGTCCATTAACACATGTTAACTTATCCCACTAAATTCAATGTGTAATCCATCATATATATCATTTGTAAATAATTCCATCAATGTTACAACAATATTCAACTCACGAGATTCATGCTCGTAGCTTTAATCCCAAAAATAACCAATTTTGGCAACTCATGGCTTAATTGAACATAATTTGATAAAATACTTGTGACGAAGAAATAACTCCAACTCGGATGCCAAACTTGCTCAAGAGTAGTTCTACTATGATGGAATAATGATACCATAACCCAAGAGTCGTCTTTATAGACTAATAATCATAGAAGAAATTCGACAAAAAGCACCCAAGCACGCTCCCGGGCGCCCTAGAGACTTAGGTAAATTTCAGCTCTAAAAAAGGTGGGCAGGGGCGTGCCCCCTTGCTGCCTGGGCCAGAAAAATTATGGCCAAAAGCGGCCTGGCACGCCACCTGCAGCGCCCCATGATAAATTTTTTATTTTGGCTTTTCTTTGCCGAATTAGTTGGATCTTTCAAGTCCCAACCTTTTGTTTCTCTCTTATCTTTAAGATCATTTTCTTGGATGTCCCTTAAACCTCGCTTTTCACCCCACAAATGCTCCACAAAGTCACAAACACCTACTACAAAGGTCTAATCATATTTACTAGCACAATATCAAATGTTCCATCAATAACAATGCAAAAATACGTACTTATTACTCTCGAACCTAGGGTAAACATGGTTCAAGGTTGTCAAGTAAGGTCAGGAATGTACGGGGTGTTACAAGAATATTCAACAATACATTACTTCATTCTTTACTTTTGAGAGATCGGTACGATGATAACCATAACATTATTGGAGCTTTGGAACATCAGTCCATGATTAAGAGACTTATGAATAGCAACTAATACACAAATAAAGAACATGTGAATAATGATACATGACAGCCTGAAATGAAATACCTTAGAATATTTTAGAATGTAACAAATATAATGACAATGTGAACACTATGTGCTGCAGAAGGATACGGTAAGAGTAACCTTACATACCTTATCTTCCCAATATGAACATACAATCCTATATGTGAACACAATATTCCAGCTCCTTCCTTACGTTTCACTCTACAACACAAGTACATAATGGAGCTTACATTAACAATCAACTACCTTACAAGTGCATAACACGATAATAAGTTACATGATTGCCTTATAACAGCATTTCCCTCTTTACAATACCATTCAAGGCATTGTCATACCAACAATACCACAACATGACATACATTGAACAAAACATCACAAACCAATAGCATCTCACACCAAGTTCATCCTTTACGTTTCCTCATTAACACGACGTCACAATTACCCCATCAAGTCACCTCAATACACTTCATAACAACATAGCGACAACAATCCCACAATTTACATTCATAGAAAAATAACAAGTTAAGGAACATAATCACACCATACATGTTGATATCTCATCCATACCATTCACTTTCATTCAAACCTCAAGTCTCCTTTTCATTTTAAATCACATAGATGGCACATCTTTTAGCAAAAAGAAAAAGTGCACTATTCAACACCTTGCCAACATAACCATCATGATATACACACCATATTAAGCGTATAATAAATTAATCCATGAGAGTAGACACTTACCAAGGCTTGCAAAGTGAGGATCTTTCCCAAAGAAGTGCCTTAGGGTTATTAGGGTTTGAAAGAAAATATCTTATAATTGTCTAGAAGGCATGAGAGTTAGAATGAATTAAAATCTGATTTTGTGCCTTTATATAGCCCTCAAGTCATCCTAAGCCACTCCTTGGCATTAAATGCCATGTTTCTTGGTCAATTATGGAAGAATGGATCATTTGCCCTTTGGGCCCATGCATTTTGGCTTCATTTTGGGCTTTAAATTGAGCCCAATAACACATGTCATCTTAGCCCACCAAATTCAATGTTTAATCCATCATATATCTCATGTTTAAATAATTCCATAAATGTTACGACAATATTCAACTCACGCGATTCATGATCGTAGTTTTAATCCCAAGAATAAACAATTTTGGCCACTCATGGCTTAATTGAACATAATTTGATAAATTGCTTATGACGAAGAATTAATCCCAACTCGGATGCTAAACTTTCTCAAGAGTAGTCCCACTAAGATGGAGTAATGATACCATGCCTCAAAAGTCTTATATATATCATAATAGTCGGAGAAAAATTTTGGCGAAAAGCAACCTGGCACGCCGCCTGGCGGGCCTCAATGCTGCCTATGCCAGAACCGGCCTGGCATGCCCCACACCCAAAATGTGATTTTTTTCCTTTCTTTAACTTTTCTTTGCGGATTTGGTTAGATCCTTCAAGTTCAAGTCTTTTGATTACCCCCTAACCTTAATATCCTTTGCTTGGAAGTCCTCGAAGCCTCACTTTTCACCCCACAAATGCTCCACAAAGTCACAAACACCTCCACAAAGGTCTAACCACATTTACTAGCCCAATATCAAATTTTCCATCAATAACACTACAAAATAGATACTTATGGCTCTCTAAACCTAAGTAAGCATGGTTCAAAGTTGTCAAGTAGGATCGAAAGTGTAAGGGGTGTTACATGAATAAAATCTGATTTTTGCCTTATATAATCCCTTTAAATCACCTCTTTTATTGGTCATCCTTATCCAATCTTGTGGTCATTAAATGAGGTGTTTACTTGGTCAATATTTGAATGGGTCATTTTCCATTTTGGTCCATGCCTTATTGCTGAATTTTTTTGGGCCTCAATTGAGCCCATAATCACAAGATTAATTCAGCCCACTAAAATTAGTGGGTAATACAACACCCATCTCAAGTTTAAATAATTTCATAAATGTTACGGTAATCAAATAGGTTCGGAAATGTACGGGGTGTTACATCCTTCCTCCCTTAGGAACATTCGTCCTCGAATGTTAGTAACATTATCCAATCTAAACAAATTCAAGTCTAAGTTTATCCTTCATGTTATCATATATACATAATTCTTATAGGTACTTACTTGTTATTGCTCCAATTCCACATCTTGAACTTTCTCTTTCGTTTGGAATAAATACGGGTACTTTGACTTCATCATTTCCTCGGCTTCCCATGTGATTTCTTCTACTTGTTGATTTCTCCAAAGCACTTTTACGAAAGCTACTTCTTTATTCCTTAACCTCTTAACTTGTTGATCCAGAATAGCAATAGGTATTTCTTTATATGTGAGGTCTTCCGTAACTTGTACATCTTTAATGGGAGCAATACGAGATGGATCTCTTATGCACTTTTGAAGCATTGAAACATGAAACACTGGATGAACTGTGGAAGTTCTTGGGGTAGTGCTAATTCATACGCAACTTGACCAAATCTTCGGGTAATCTTATATGGCCCTATATAACGTGGAATCAACTTTCCTTTCTTCCCAAATCTCATTACCCCTTTTATTGGTGACACTTTCAAGAATACCCAATCACCTATAGCAAATTCTAGCCCCCTTCTTCTAACATCGGCATATGACTTGTGTCGACTTTGGGTCGTTTGTATACTTGAATGATAGCTATTATTGTAGGAAAATTCGATAAGCGATAGATGATCATCCCAACTACCTTTAAAGTCCAATGTGCAAGCTCGTAGCATATCTTCAAGTGTTTGGATAGTACGTTCTGCTTGTCCATCTGTCTGAGTATGGAAAGTCGTACTTAAATTCACTTGGGTTCCCAAACTCTTCTGAAAAGACTTTCAAAAGTGTGCAGTAAATTGAGTTCCCCTGTCTGATATAATAGATATTGGAATCCCGTGCAATCGAACTATCTCTTTAATATACAATCTCGCATACTCTTCAGCTGTGTAAGTAGTCTTGACCGGTAGGAAGTGTGCTGACTTGGTAAGCCTGTCAACTACTACCCATACGGAATCAAATTTCCACAGTGTACGAGGCAAACCTGTGATGAAATCCATGTTGATCATGTCCCACTTCTAGACTGGAAGATTTATACATTGCATATAAGCTTCAGGCTTCTGATGCTCTACCTTTACTTGTTGACAATTTGGACATTAGGCTACAAATTCTGCAATGTTCTTCTTTATATTACCCCACCAATACATTTCTTTTAAATTATGATACATTTTGGTGGCTCCCGAATGAATAGAATATTGTGAATGATGTGCCTCTGTCATAATCCATCTTCTTAGCTCATCTACATCCGGTACACATAATCTACTTTGGCACTGAAGCACTCCCTCTTGCGTAAGATCAAATGCCTTCATCAAACCTTATTGTACATTCCCCTTCAGCTGCAATAAAATAGGATCCGCATACTGCTTCTCTTTCACCTCAGCTACTAATGAAGATTCTTCTGCATTTTGTACAATAACCCCTTCGTCTGGAGATTCAAGAAGACGAACTCCCAAACTGGCTAATTGATGTAAATCATTGACTATTCCTTGCTTTTTCGTCAACTGCCATTAGGGCCTCCTATTGCTTTGCGGTTTAATGCATAGGCTACCACATTTTCTTTCCCCGGGTGATATAAGATATCAATATCATAATCTTTTAACAGTTCAATCCGTCTCCGCTTGCTTAAAGATATATTGCAAGCTCTTATGATTGGTATATATGTCAACATGAACCCCATATAAATAGTGGTGCCATATCTTTAAAGTAAATATCACAACTGCTAGCTCAAGATCATGTGTGGGATAATTCCTTTCATGTGGTCGCAACTGTTTCGAGGAATAGGCTATTACATTATCGTGATGCATCAATACTCATCCTAGGCAGACTCCTGAAGCATCACAATACACCACATACCCTTCTGTACCTTTTGGAAGTACTAATACGGGTGTAGAAGTCAATTTATCTTTCAGCTCTTGGAAACTCTTCTCACATGCATCGTTCCAATGAAACTTGATTGTCTTGTGTGTTAGCTTTGTTAGAGACGCAGAGATAGGATAAAATCCTTCAACAAATCTTCTATAATAACCTGCCAATCCAAGAAAACTACGAATCACTGTAGGCGTCGTAGGTCTTGACCAATTCTTCACAGCTTCTATCTTTTGCATATCAACCCTTATTCCTTCATCCGACACAATATGACCCAAGAATGCTACAGATTTTAACCAAAACTCACACTTAGAGAACTTTGCATACAACTTACGATCACGAAGAATCTGTAACACCTGCCGTAAGTGACTAGCATGGTCTTCTTCTGATCTTGAATAGACCAAAATATCATCGATAAACACTGTCATGAACACATCCAAAAATGGCTTGAACACCCTATTCATCAAGTCCATAAAAATGGTTGGTGCACTTGTTAGACCAAATGACATAACTAAAAATTCATAATGACCATACCGTGTTCGGAAAGTTGTCTTGGGTATATCTTTTTCTCTAACCCTTACCTGATGATATCCCGATCTCAGGTCAATCTTTGAGAAGCATTTGGCACCCTGTAATTGATCAAACAAATCATCAATTCTAGGGAGGGGATAATTATTCTTGACTGTTACCTTATTCAGTTGTCGATAATCAATACACATTCTCAACGTGCCATCTTTCTTTCATACAAATAACACTGGTGCACCCCAAGGGGACATACTAGGCCTTATGAATCCCTTTTCCAGCAAGTCTTTTAATTGATCCTTCAATTCCCGTAACTCTATTGGGGCCATTCTATATGGAGGAATACAGATAGTCTAAGTGTCTTAAATCACATCAATACCAAGTTCTACTTCCCGTTCTGGAGGTAAACCTGAAAGATCTTCAGAAAATACATCAAGGAATTCATTTACCACTGGAACCGATTG
This sequence comes from Capsicum rhomboideum, assembly GCA_031232105.1. Taxonomy (NCBI): domain Eukaryota; kingdom Viridiplantae; phylum Streptophyta; class Magnoliopsida; order Solanales; family Solanaceae; genus Capsicum; species Capsicum rhomboideum. The sequence goes on along the minus strand of CP124716.1, from coordinate 95,058,565 downwards.
AAGAGTTGGTGTATTCACATCGATATCTTGCACTCTTACTAGATGACATATGTACCCCTTGGATATCATTTTCCTTGCCTTAAGATAAGAAATAAATTTACCTCTCGGTGCTCCAACATTAGCCCTCCATTCAAGGACGGTCTTTTGTGGAAAATGGAAATGTACGTTCTTAGCTTGGCAATCTACCGTGGCATAACAAGAAGCCAACCAATCCATACCCATTATAACATCAAAGTCTACCATTTCCAACTCAATAAGATCGGCCAACGTATCATGATCACAAATAGTTACTATACAATTACGATAGACTATTTTAGCTACAATAGATTAACCAACTGGTGTAGATACTTCAAATGGCTTAACTAATAATTCTGGTGTTCTTTCAAATTTTTCAGCAACTAATGGAGTAACATATGATAGGGTAGAGCCCGGATCAATCAATGAATATACATTATGTGAAAAGACGGATAATATACCTGTCACTACATCAGGGGAAGCCTCCAAATTCTAACGATCCGCTAAGGCATAGGTACGGTTCTGGACTCCACTAGGACTGGCTGCTCCTCTAGCACCTCTACCATGCCCAGTAGGCTGTACACCTGATGATGATGATGCAACGGATGACCCAGTAGGTCGCGTCATACTAGTCGTGCCCCTTCGTGGGCATTCTCTCATCATGTGCCCCGACATACCACACCAAAAGCAAACATTCGTTCCAAACCAGCATTCACCTAAATGAAACTTCCTGAAGTGTTGACACGGTTGACGAGAAAACCTTGATTGGCTCATACTTCCTTGTTCTCGATACCCCGCTGCCTGTAAACCTCGAATCCCACTACTTTGCCCAACTTGACTGCCTCTAAACCCTCAGAATTGGGATGGAGTACCTATTGTAGGGTAAGAAAATAATGGTCTAGGCGGTCTATTAAAAACCCGAGGCCTAGATTCTCCTTGGGACGCCATGAAATAATGGTCTAGGCGGTCTATTAAAAACCCGAGGCCTAGATTCTCCTTGGGACGCCATGAACTGTCCCATAGGACTATCCCTCTTTCAAATTCTTGCGCCCTTCTCCTTTGCCTTTGATCCTCCATCTTCTGTGCAAAAGCTTGTATTCTGGAAATATCCATATATCTATTCAACGCAACAATAGTACAATCCCTCACCAAATATGGATCCAATCTGTCCATATACCGATGGACTCTATCATCCATAGTGGCTACTACATTAGGAGCATACCAAGCCAAAGAGTTAAACCGAAGACTGTACTCTCTGACGCTCATATTCCCCTGATGAAGATTTAAGAACTGATCTGCACGAGCCTCTTGGATCTCATATGGAAGATAGTGATCAAGGAATGTCATTTTGAATTCCTCCCAACTAGCTGGAAGTGTACCGTTACCCCTAGATCGTTTCCAATCTTCGTACCATAATATAGCCTCTCCTTTCAATCTATATGCTGTAATCTCGACTGTTTCTGTACCAGATACATGCATAACATCTAAAGCCCTTTGAATTTAGTCCACAAAGTCTTGTGGGTCTTCATTCAGATCTGACCCAGTAAAGGTGGGAGGGTCTAATTTTAGAAAATCTTGTGTCCGCCGACTAGCTGCCCTATCCGCACCATCATTACTTGTGGTTGGACCAACTTGTCCTTGAGTTTGTGCAGCAATTATACGAGTCAACATTTGGACCACATTTCTTAGATCCTATTCAGTAGCATTAACAGGTGGTTCTGGGGATACTCCTCTCCTTTGTGGCCCCCTTGGAAATGGGAGAGGAGAAGAAGCCCGCGATGCAAACTCAGTTTCAGCCCCACCTTGACTAGCTTGGTTGGGTGGTGATTTACTAGTTCCTTCTCCGGAAAGCATGTCTACCTTCTTACCTTTGCCTCTACCTCGTATTGTAACCGGCATTTTACTATAACAAATGAAAACTAAATTCAATGGTCAGATACGATTCCACCTACAACTTTGGCTCTAATGCACGATCTAGGAAATGAAGAAAAGAAACAACTCCTAAATGTCCCGTAGCCTCCTACTTATAAATGTGGTGTACAACACATCCATAAGCAAGACTCTACTCAGACACGGCTTTGTAGACACCCTAGGACAACCCGCTCTGATACCACTTTTGTCATGCCTCAAATCCCATTGGGGCGGACTGGCATCCGAAGCCGTTAAGACCTGAGAGAACCAACCTATGATCATGTACATTCATATGCAAGCCACTGAATGAATCAACATTCTATCATATATAGACACAAGATCTCAATGGCGGAAGTCATGGAAAAACATTCAAATAGATATGAAACTTGGCCGTTAGGGCCATCATGTTGAAATAGACATACATTCCTTCATTGGTCTTACAACGTCTACAAAGCCTCTAATAGATACTTAACCAACCTAAAGTCGGGACAAGTCCCCGCTTTATACAACATTTACATAGTCTTTACACATCCAAAAATGGATTGAACACCCTATTCATCAAGTCCATAAAAACGGCTGGTGCATTTGTTAGCCCAAATGACATAACTAAAAATTCATAATGACCATATCGTGTTCGAAAATCTGTCTTAGGTATATCTTTTTCTATAACCCTTACCTGATGATATCCGGATCTCAGGTCAATCTTTGAGAAGCATTTGGCATCCTGTAATTGATCAAATAAATCATCAACTCTAGGGAGGGGATATTTATTCTTGACTGTTACCTTATTCAGTTGTCGATAATCAATACACATTCTCAAACCGATGGAATTTCATATCAAGTTTATACTTTACACTTCCACATTAACATATCGTCACATTTACGCTATCAAGTCGTCTAAATACCTTTCACCATAACATATTAAAAACAATCCATAATTGATATAATTCAACATGTCTCCGAACGACCCCTTAGAGCCATCCAAAGGGTACTATAAGTTGATGATTGCATCCAAGAAGGGTATAGGGGCCTTGGAAGGTCAAAGAGAAGCAAAAACAAGAAAAACAAAATCGTAGGTGGGTGAGGTGTGGCCACAGGTGCCCATTTGGCCCTGTCCAAGGCCACCTACGCCCGCAGGTGCCCCATCCGCGAGGGCGGATGCCCGGTTCGGCCAAAATGGGTCTCTTTTGGATCTATCTTTGTAATGAATGGTCCATGGCCATAAGTAAGCTTATCTTTTCATATTTTATGTTAACTTGGATGCCAACGAACAATCATGTTTTCACAACGCACATGAACATCACAAAACTATATTTTCCTTTTAATACACTACCAATTCCATGCACAATTTCATAACAACAATTCCACAAGTCATACACAAAGAGAAAGCAAGTTAGGGACATAAACACATCTTACATGTTGACATTTAATCAATCAAATTCACTTCCTTCAATACCACAAGTCCCCTTTCAAGTTTGAACCACATAGAAGGCAAGTCCTTTGCCGGTTAAGCAAAAATAAACTGTCTTACACATAGTGAACTGTTCAACACTTTGTCAACATACCCAACATGATTTACACACCCTATTATACATTTATATATTAAAAAATAAGAGTAAACACTTAACAAAGCTTGCAAAGAGATGATCTTGACCAAAGGGAATAGTAGCTTAGGGTTTGAAAAAGGAGAAATATCTTTTGGAAAAGTCTAGAATTGGCAAGTGTATTATGGTGAATAAAATCTGATTTTTGCCTTATATTGTCCCTTTAAATCACCTCTTGTAATGATCATCCTTAGCCAATCTTGTGGTCATTAAATGAGGTGTTTACTTAATCAACATTTGAATGGGTCATTTTCCATTTTGGGCCATGCCTTATTGCTGAATTTTTTGGGGCCTCAATTGAGCCCATAATCACAAGATTAATTTAGCCCACTAAAATTAGTGGGTAATACACCACCTATATCAAGTTTAAATAATTTTATAAATGTTACGGTAATCAAATAGGTTCGGAAATGTACGGGGTGTTACACCAACCCAAAATCTTGACTCCCAAAACTCGATCCTGACTCTGATTTTATAGAAAAGAATATGTTTTATATTTTATATTGTAACTATGTAAGCTAGCTATATGACTTATGAGTTTGTATATGGATATTTATATTTTGCCCATATTTATCCATATTATTATGTGTTAAAAAGAGATTGAATCTCATATTTACCCAATTAAAATACAAGTGATCCAACTCATTATAATGTGGCTAAAATGGGCTAGTTTTATAAAGAGAAAAGACATAAAATCACCTCTAAACTTGTCAGTTAAACTTACTTTCGTACTTTAACTTTACAGGCATTTAAATACACCTCTAAACGACTTTTGAGCGAATTAAATACCACTCTAAGACTATAATACTAGTCTCACTATGGAAAGTATATTACACACGCTCCATGTCATTGCCACATCAGCTTCACATCATTGCTACGTCAAAAATTATTAAAATTTTGAATTTTTGTCTTCCCTTCTCTCTCTCTTTTCCATGAATGCATCCTCTACCTCCATTACTACTTTCTCGATTGATTAACTTTATTTTTTTCCAATTAATGAAATAAGATTTAACCTTAAAAGATCCTAATCTTCATAGACTATCATTCTCCTTTTTAAAATTTTGGTCTAGAAAAATCCTAATTTTCATGAAATAAAACACTAATTAATTTCTGAGATTATAATATGTTAATAATGTGATTGTTTTTTGTTCAGTAGAAATCTTAATTCTGATAAGAAAAAGGTTTGATGATTTACCTAAATTTTTTTTGATGATTTTGCCTTTTTTTTAAGTTTATCTAGAAAAAAAGAAAATAACTAAAACAATAAATAAGAAAAAGATAAGAATTGAGTTATAGAAGAGGTTTGGGGGAGCTCAAAAAAGGCAAAATGGGGTGGGGGCATTTTGCAGAAGGAGAAAGGGGGTTAGGGGGAGGGATTGAAGAAGAAGAAAGGGTGGGGAGGAGGGGGGAGTTTTAAGAAGAAAAAGGGCTTACCAAAAGAAGAAAGGGGTGGGTGGATGTGATAGAGGTGAGTTTGAAGAAGAAGAAGAAATGGGGCTTTGAAGAAGAAGAAAAAGCGGGTAGGGGTTGGGTGGGTTTGAAGAAGAAGAAAGGGGGTGGGTAGGTTTGAAGAAGAAGAAAGAGGATGGGGCAGGGGTATTTTTCTTCTTCTTCTTTTTTTAATTACATAATATACATGGAGTAGCTTTTCAAAAATTTTACGTGCTTTTAATTTTTTCTTTCTTTTTTATTTATGTCACATCAGCATTAAGGGTGAAATTTATTCAGTTGAAAATTATTTAGGGGGGATAAATAATTGTACGTAAAATTAAAGTGTTAAAGTAAGTTTGGCTGACAAATTTAGGGGGCATTTTATATCTTTTCTCTTTTATAAATATGGATTGAAATTGTTGCCCCTAGCCACAAGTCACAACTTGCAACTTTTGGAAAACACCACAAAAAATACAACATACACTTTAATTATTTTTTACTTGTTGAGCTAATAGTGGGGGAGTTTAAAATTATATTCTTGCATTGCATGTACTTGGATGCTTCCATCATTTTTCAACTTTTCAGTTTATTTGCTCAATGTAGTCCATTCATTTGAATTTTTAAAGATCGTTATTATTAGTAAAATTTAGCTTTCTTGAGTTATCAATGTGAAGTCTGGTCCCTCTTCCCTGTTGATTATTATTAAGGTTTGTTGAATCCTGTTATGAAATAGTCTTTTAGGATGTATTTTTGAATGGCATGATTGTTAGAATGCCAGTTATGTAATAAAATTCTTTTCACTTTCACCGTTTATACTTAAATCGTGTGATATTTAGCTTTATGAATACAAGCACTACAAGTGCAAATGAATAAAAGTGAAATTAGAATGAATGAATATAATCTCTTGTATTTTTTGTTGTTTGTGCCCTTGTGTACATCCGAACTGAATTCATCAATTAAGTACACATGCAATATGTCGCGATTGTATTCATCTATACAGCCTAAATGCATATATGAATAAAAGTGAAATTAGAGTGAATGGATACAAGTGAAATTAGAGTAAATGAATACAAGTGATACAAGAGTAAATAAATACAAGTGAGATTAGAGCAAATGAATATACACTAAATGTGAGTATATATTCAAGTGAAATTGGAGCGAATGAATACTCGTGAAATCAAAGAGAACGAATATAAATGATACAAGAGCAAATGAATACAAGTGAAATTAGAGCAAATGATTACAACCTAAATGTGTGTATGAGTACAAGTGAATTTAGATCAAATGAAATTCACTTTACAACCTAAATGTGTGTATGAGTACAAGTGAATTTAGATCAAATGAATACAAGTGAATTAGAGCGAATGAATACAAGGGATAAAAGAGCGAAAGAATACAAGTGCAATTAGAATGGATGAATACAAGTGATATAAGAGCGAATTAATACAAGTGAAATTAGAGCGGATGAATAAATATAAATGCACATGAAATAAGAGTGAATGAAAATAAGTGATACAAGAGCAAATGAATACAAGTGATACAAGAGCGAATGAATACAGTCCCTTGTATTTTTTGTTGTTTGTATTTTTGTATGCATGTGGACTGTGTTCCTCAATACAACATGAATCCATCGATACAAATTCTATTCATTGATACAACATGTATCTGTCGATACAACCTAAATGCGCATATGGACACAACAAATACAGTTGCCTAACACCTCAAAATATATAGAAATACATAGAAAGAGAGGTGAAAATACAGAATACGACCTTAATTCACATATCAATACAACAAATACAGTTGCTTGGACACTTTAAAAAATATATAGAGAGAGAGAGGTGAAAATTCAAAGTATAGAGAGAGGGGCAAAAGAGGAAGAGAAAGAGAGAATACAACCTATATGCAGGTATGTAATACAGTCGCTTGACACCTAAAAAATATAGAAATATAGAGAGAGATGGAAATACAAAATACAGAGAGAGAGAGAATGGGGGAGAGATATACACCCTAAATGCCCGTATGATTACAGAAAGTACACTCACTTAACACCTCAAAAAATAGAAATACAAAGAGAGTTGAAAACACACACAGAGACACATACAATGAAGACATGAATCGTCGAATTTAATCTGTACAATTTCTCAATTTTGACTGTTGGCGGACGTCAAACTATCATCCACAGTCAACCTTACTTCGGTACAAAGGATTGATGTGTCACGTTCCTAACCATAGAATTGCTCCACTAGAAAGGTCGGGCATTCATTACTACGTATATAATTACCAGCATCTCCGCTCTACATCTACCCGTATGGAGCCACCATCATTCGCAAGGCTTGCTTTACATTGGGACCAATGTTGATCCTATTTGCTCCAATTGGAGCTTCTCATCTTCTTCTCTCTCGATTTCGATAGAAATTTCTTGAAGTCTTAGAAAGGAATCCATGGCGTAGCTCAATTTTTTTTTGACTTCGTTGTTCCTTTTCGTCTCCCTTTGCCAAATAGAGAAAGAAGCTTCTATTTATAGGCGTTGGAGGCCCTTAACCCTTTTTTATTAGTAGTAAGATAGGTTATCTTGGTTTCATAACATGGTTTAAGTGGTTTCTTTGGTTGGTTTATTGGTCACATTTTATTCATGAAATGTCTTGGATTGGTACTAGTCTGGATACGAAAAAATCATTCTATTATATCTAATAAGAACCTTGTGTCAGAATTGAGAAATTCTATGGCTCATCATCACCTCCTTCTTGCTCTTTGGCTTTATTAGCATCAGTTGAGGCCTCTCTTTGATTATTCCTGAGATATTTGTTGATAAACAGTAGTAAGACGAGAGAAAGAATCCAAAAAATTCACAAAATTGTTATAACCAGATAAAGAAAGAGTAGGGGCAGGCCTCCGTATATCAGAGTGAACTAACTCAAATAGTACACTACATAAGCTCATTCCCTTAGACTTGTTACCTTGTTCGACTGAACTCATTGGTTCCGCATTGGTCGTAACCCAGTTCAAGAACCTTCTCTCATAGATTTCCTTCACCAAGTCATCGTCTCTATTATTTATCATCAAAGTCAAAGTCATTTCAACTATATGTCGGTGTTTTCTTTTGAACACCCCATTCTGCAGCAGAGTATGAACATATGATAGCTCACGTTTCTCTTGACAAATTGCTATTTCCCCCCGTGTGGATTGCCAATCAAGATATATTTCTTCTCATGGAGAGTAGCTTCTTAGAAAGCGAAGAGATGTGACGATGTAGCAGTTCGAAAATAAGATATATGACTACTGCCCAAAGCTTCGCCTTCCTCTAGCAGTTTAACTGAGACTAGTGACAGATCTCGGCGAGCTCATGCACAAGAAATATTTTGCCAAACTCTGCACAACCAGTAGAGAAACAAGAGACTTGGCAGAAGATATCTTCAAACCAAGCTTTTGAACCATACTGGCGTAGACTGGCGCAACACGCTCATCGATGATAAGAACATCATCACCTTGTGAGGTAACATTACGAGCTCAATCTATACGAGTGTTATTCCGTGAAATAACTCAAATTTCAAATCATTCACTTGCTTTAACTAGTCATGCTATGGATGTAGGAGCATCAACTCCATTCCTGTGGGATTTTGAGTAGCGGGAGAAATTGTTGGAATTCTATGAAAGAGTCTCGGGAGCCAGGATGCATGCCAGTTTCATACGACCAGGTGGAATGGCACAAGATCTGTCTTTTGGCTTATGTATAGATATTAATTCATTCACACAATAATTTACTTCTCATATCGACGAATTAGAAGAGATGTCAACCGGCAACCGTATCTAGGTAGATAGATATAATGCGATTGGATTGATGGATGGTGCACTATCCTTCTCCCAATCATTTCTCAGCAAAATCAATGAGTACAACTTATTAAAGGGAAACTATGAAAAAGATCTTAGAGCTAGTTGTCTCAATCATCCACAGCTCCGGGATTAATGTGTTACGCGCGCACGCACACACACACACACACATAGAGAGAGAGAGAGAGAGAGAGAGAGAGAGAGAGAGATAGAAAGGATACAGCCTAAGCGCACGTGTGAATACGGCAAATACACTCATCTAACCCCTCAAAAATATAGAAGTAGAGAGAGAGACAGAGAGAGGGGGGTAGAAATAGAGAATACACATAGAGGGGGTAGAAATAGAGAATACAAAAAGAGGGGTGGAAACAAAATACAGAGAGAGAGGGAGAGAAAGGGAAGATGGAGGGAGAGAGGAGAGAAGCAAGAGAAATTAAGGAGAGAGGTGGGAGAGATTATTTTTTTTTGCTTAACGTCTCAAACAGTAGCTGCAAATGGTAAATCCCAAACTATAGCTACTGAAACTAATTTCGCCCAAAAGTTAGTCATTTATGAAATTTTCCCATAAAATAATCCCAAATTGAATTGGATAAGGTGGAATATCCCACCTTATCTCGCATACTAAACAGCCCTCACTGCATAAAAGTTAAACCCCAATACAATATGTCAATATAGCTAAGAACACTAATTATATTCATCTGTAAGAAATTCTTTGAATGTCTTTGGGCTTCGATTCAATAAAGTTAAGGCCAGATTACAAGATTAGACTCTCAATGAGATTGTACCCTGCTGCATGCAAGAAAGTCAGCAGATTATGTTATTAGAAGTAAATAGTGATGGAGTAATACACATAAATGATCATATCTATTATTTCACAATTAAAATATGGTCATGGATCAGAAATAATAAAAGCCAAGTAAAGAAGTGGAGAATTACATTTAATTTCACACGTTTTATAGTAAGATTATCTAAATCATATGACGTTTGGCTAGAAGAAAAACTGTTGCTGAAGTGACGCCAGGAATAAAGATCTCATTAGGCATGGCTTGTGGAATAACACTTTGCTTGATGAATAATGCAGTGACTGGGACTCCACACAAGTATAACAATATGTCTTTGGCTCCAGAACCAGTGACTTTTGTATCAACAATGATTTCATGAATCATTTTGTGAAACTCTTCCGTTGTCAAAGATTTTCCTCTGCGTATCTCATATTTCTGAAAATTCAACAAAGAGAAATGCTCTAAATTTCTGTTTATGACTAATTTACACACTACATTATTTTCCCATAAATTAATGTTTCCTTCTCTATAATTGATGTTTCGGTACGCTGTCCTATGTCAAAGTATATATATTCGACTTGCATACATATTCTAACTCTAGTAAAACAAGAAACCTAAGTAGAAAACAGTACCAATCACAAGTTCCATGGTCACTCAACTATCCGAAATTAACTAGTAAAGTCATTCTTCTTTTGTTTCTAATAGAAAAATCACTTAACTATGCTTATATTACTCAGAAGATTACTAGCAAGCCAAATACCTATTTTACCCTCTAAATTATCAACCTTTATCGTTTTTTTTTTAACTTCTTTTAGTATTATAATTTTTCTCTCTTTTTAATCTATATTATGGACTTAACTATAAAACAATTAAACCTTATTTACAAAGTAAAAAAAAGGACAAAATGGTTTTCACTTATATATAAAAGTGTAATAATAAAATAACTAGCACAATTTTCAAGCATATATGACACTATTTTAAATAGAAAAATTATATTATATTCATTGAATAGATGTTTTGAAACAATTTATTTTTTACTATGTAAATAGATTTTTGAGTTTTGTTGTTAATTATTATCAAAATTACTGATATGAATAAATTATTCTAATTTTTTTTTTTTCTTATAATGCTCAATTATTTTATTATTACAATTTTATATATTCTTGAAAAATCACTTGTTTTACGTCATAAATAAAATTAGTTTTTTTATATAGGCAAGTCTGATGTAGATTAAACGGAAAAAAAATGTCAGAATAGTGAAAAGGTAAAAACCGATGTTGATAATTTAGAGGGTAAAATATGTAGTTGACATGTTGAGTGACCTTCTAAGTTTTGACTGGTACACGAACAGTTAAGTGATTTTTTATTATAAATAAAAAAACACAACTTAACTAGGTAATTTTGGGTAGTTGAGTGACCATATGACTAATAGACTCACCAATTATCTTTTGCTAAGTTAACAAATGTGTATATTAAATATAGAAGTAGCAAAATGTCATTCGTTTTGTCCCTTTAAATGAAAACTTTTGCTTTTCAAACCAGTAAGATAAAGAAGTTAAATATATATATATTACACTTTTTTCTTGTCCTTTTAATTTTATCCTAACCGGAAACTTGTTATTGACTCCTTAACTTATGGGATTTATGTAAGTTACCCAACTTGTAAGGCTTACCAAAAAAGACAAAGCAACATGCTAATCTACTCTCAGGCAGAACACACACCAACTCAACAGCATCTTTAATTCTTAATGTTTTGCATTGTTTATTTCTCATAAATTCATTAAGATCATTAAAAAGTTTTCACATACAGTCCTACATTACCAAATTAAGGGGAAAAGAATATTTCATGATCTGTAACCGCAAAATCTAATTTAGGCGCAAAGAAGAAAAACTGAAAATTTAAAATTAATCCACTATTTATCAAGATGTAGTGATTTGAATATAGATATCTTTAAGCTTTCGGCACGTGCTAGAGAGAAAGACAAGCCTCTCACTAAAAAATTCCGACATAGAATTTCTTACTCGATCAAACATATGACTCCATCGGCAACACCAACTACCAACCCTACTCCCTCTATTCCACCGGAACCACCAGATCTGGAGACAAATCCAATGGAGGAAGACAAACCCCAGAAAAAGTCTTACAAGGAAATTGTCACAAAGGAAAATCTCTTGGCGACAACATACTACGACACGGAGCCCCGGAAGGAAAATCCCTCAAATAACCCAATGGAGGACTTCATCAATCTTTCTCTTGAGGAAAAAAACAGATTATACTCTCCTTGGGAAAATGCGGCCATAATCAAAAGTGTGGGGAAGAAATTCAATGATCAGTACCTTAGAACGAAACTCACAGATCTATGGAAATTAAATGAAAATTTAATCCTCATAGATCTGGAAGAAGATTTCTACACTGTCAAATTTGCATTAGAAGAAAACCAAAGGAAAACACTCCATGAAGGGCCTTGGTTCATTGCAGGCTCCTTTATTTCCATTCGAAATAGGAGCCAAACTTTGTTCCAAACAAAATGCTTATAACTTACATAGCAATCTGGATAAGACTCCCATTTCTACCAACTGAATTCTACGATAAAATGATCTTAGAGAAAATTGGAAGGCGAATTGGAAGCTTACTGAAGATTGATACTTGTACTTCTTCCACGTTGAGAGGTCGTTACACGCGGATATTTGTTCAAATCCCGATGGATACACCGGTGCGAACATCCATCACAATAGGACAACACCAACAATCCATTTGCTATGAAGGAGACGGGATATTGTGCACAGGGTGCAGGCGTTTGGGCCATACACCTCCTAAGTTAACTTTACCCCAATTACAAAACCAATGCTAGATCAAAGCCAGCAGGCAACTCCCAGAGAACGACAAGCCAGCCAAAATGAATGGAAAATAGTGTCATTCGCAAAAAGCAGGTGAGTGGTAAGCAAAAAGGTCCAGGCGCCGAATCCAGGTACAAAACCCCCATTAAATCCAAAAATCAAGGTCAAATTGTATGATGCGGAGACAAGTAAGTTCCTTGAAACTAAGAATTTTGCTTATGGATTGTCGGTGACTTTCACCGACAATGCCAGCTCTAGAAAAGGGAAAAGAAAAGAAGTTAGTGCTGCGTACCCGTCAGGCCCAAAACCTTTGGGCCTAAATATTCAGAAGCCCAGTATCCACAACTGCTCAATTTCACAAGCTGCCCCTGTCAGCCCAAAACGTAAATAATTCTCCTAAGGCCCAAACAAATGTCAAGGAGCCAAAAACGCAACATACTTATGCTAAGTCAACTATTCCTAGCTCAAATAGCTTTAGGCTCTGAGCTTAGCTCTAATTGAGGATCCCTCCACTAAGACGGATATGACAACCAATCAAATCACCATCCCTCCCACCAAATCAAATGGAAAGCTGTCGGCGCAGTTTGCAGAGACTAGCAGTCTGCAAATACTGTTAATACAGTAGTTTCTTCCCCCAAAAAATCCAAATCACATTATCTTTCTCATGATAATGGGACTCAAACCCACTCTCTTACACCTTTTCTTTTCTCTTCCTCTCTGGAAAAAACCCAAGAACATGGAAATTCAACCCCACCAATGATCGAACTGGTCTCTGAACCACTTCTAATAGACCATGCCCCATCATCATGGATGGAGATGGGACTACAAGAGATGTTTTCTAAACTTCAGATGGAAATAGAGGGGAGATTAGTAAAGATAACCCTCAAAAACCCAGCCTACTTTGCCCTCCTGGTGAATGAGGGACTGAATCAGGCACTGGCTTCCTATGGGAACAACATTTGAATGATAGCCCTGATGTCCATCACAGGCCAAAATCCTCTAGAATCCCTATCACCGGAGATTCTAGCAGAGTCAACACACTAAGTAACCCAAAGCCTACCCTTCTTTCCCCCACCAAACCCAACTCTAATCCTCAATGGACCAAATTTCCTGAGGATAGACAATACACTTCCTCAGATAGAAATTACTCTTCCTCAATCTCTACCACCAGAGATTTTGGAAAGAGAAAGGACCATGGAAATGTTAAGGGCAAGTAATCACAAAATGGAAGTCATCCTAGATTCAATGAAAGTGCCTATAACAGAAGCCACCACCCTAGACAAACCACTAGTTTTAAAGTTCACAGAATTAGTCAGCGATATGATGATCATACTATGCCCCCGGGACCTAACAAAATTCACATAAGAGATCAACCTTTCCAGTTTTCTGACAAAGGGAATGTATGTGACCTCTTTGACCCCATTGAGGTTGATGGTCAATGTGAATCTATCACAACCCCATCCAAATCAAAAGGACAAGGGGAAGAAAGTGGTAGAAAATCTCCCATCCCCACAAACAAAACAATGATGAATCTTATAAAATGGAATGCTAGGGGGCAAACAATGTCGAGTTCAAACGCCACTACTCTTCCATGATAACCCTTCATAAGCCTAGTAAGTTAGCCTTACTTGAGACTCGCATGTTTGGCCATCACCAACTTGCTCAAGACCTTGGTTTTGACTGTCAAATTCAGTCCAGTGCTATAGGTAGGTCTGGAGGCATTGTGTTAATGTGGAAAGAGGATTTGCTGAATATCAATGACATCTCCATTAGCACTCAAGGTATCCATGTTGCTGTCTCCCCTCCTTTTTCCTGGTTTTTAAGTGTGATCTATGCTAGTGCTAATCTAGAAAACAAGAAGCTTCTCTGGGAGCAACTATCTTCTATGGCTGACTCCATCAATAACAGTGATAGTACTAGTTGTCTTGTAGGAGGGGACTTCAATGAAGTTCTCAAGGCTACTGACAAGTTTGGGGGAAGTCCATTAGTTCTAACAGAGTAAATCTTTTTTGGAACTGTATTAACAATGGTAACTTCATTGACCTTGGATTTAAGGGGAGTAAGTAAACTTGAACCAATAAAAGGTATAGAAATAGAAAGCACATCATTCTGGAAAGCCTGGACAGATGTCTGGCAAATGACCATTGGATCCACCTTTTTCCTGAAGCCTCTGTTACTTATCTTCCTAGAACCCACTCTGACCACTGCCCCCTCCTAGTTAACTTAAGCAACAAACCCCTACCCTGAATAAACCTTTCATGATGGAAACCATTTGGTTCTCTTATCCTGATTTTCCCCATATTGTAAATCAATCCTTTTTGAATGGTAGTAGTTTCAAAGACTCTATCTCAATCTTTCAAGAAAGGATCATTCCCTAGAATAAGAAAGAAGAAAATTTTGGCCAGATTGTCAGGCATTCAAAAGTCTGCTAACTATTCCACTAGTTTTTTTCTCCATAACCTTGAGGCGAATCTCTTGAAAGAGTTTAGTAAAGTCCTTAGATTAGAGTCTGAGTTCTGGAAACTCAAATCAAGGATAAATTGGCTCACTGAGGGAGATAATAACACTAGGTTTTTCTATACTGCCACCCTCAATAGAAGGAGAAGGAATAGGATTAGCTCATAGATGAAGCTAGAAACTGGATTACCATCCAAAAAGACATTACTCGCTCTATCCAAAACTTCTATATGAATATCTACTCTACTGACCATAATTCTTCTCACTATAGATGCCAAAAAAGCCCTTCCTCCAGAGGTTCAATCCCCACTAGTGCCTACCAACTTTTAGATAGCAGTCCCACCTCACCTGAGATCAAGAAAGTTGTTTTCTCTTATGGGCCTACCAAAGCCCCAGGACCAGATGGTCATCACCCTCTCTTCTATCAAAAATTCTAGGACATCATCAGTCCTCGATTGATTACCTTCTATACAAATGTGTTCACTTCTGGGACAATGGATGAGAGTGTCAACAACACTCATCTCTGCCTCATTCCCAAATGTGTCAATGTTGTCTCTCTCAAAAACTTCAGGCCTATTGGGTTATGCAATACCCAGTACAAAATCATCACCAAAATGATAGCTAACAGAATCAATCCTTATCTCTCTAGCATCATAGACCCTAGTCAAGCTATCTTCTTTACCAATAGATGGGCCTCTGACAATGCTATCATTGTTCAGGAGTACATCAGTGGTAGCATGATCCTTAAAATTAACCTTGAGAAAGCTTTTGATAGGATTAAATGGTCTTGTATCAGATAAGCCCTTCTTTCTTTAACTTTCCTTCAAAGCTTTCTAATCTGATTATGTCTTGTATCTCCACCACCCTTATCTCTGTCCTAGTAAATGGTTTAAAAACTCAAGAGTTTTAAACCTTCTAGGGGAATTAGACAAGGTGACCCTAGATCTCCCTACCTCTTCATCATTTGCATGGAGCTTCTCTCAAGAAGAATTGAGCATGAAGTGGACTTGTTAAACTAGACTCCCATTTCCATCTGCTGGAATAGTCCCTAAGTCTATCACCTCTTCCTTACTGATGACCTCACTCTTTTTGCTAAAGCTGACACTAAAAACTGCCAAATCATTAGGAATACTCTTGCTGTCAAAAAGTCAATATGAGCAAATCTAAAGTTATTTTCTCTAGAAACTGCTCCCAGGAAACTGTCAATAATCTGGCTTCTCATCTCAATATCCAACTTAGAGATACCTTTGGTAGATATCTAGGTTTTCCCATCTTCCATAAGGCCCCACCAATAGTGACTTCCAATTCATTTTGGAAAATATGAACACTAAACTGGCTGGTTGGAAAACAAAATTCCTTAATGTAGCAGGTAGAACTACCCTTGCTAAATCCTCCCTTAACAGCATTCCCAATCATGCAATGCAGTACATTAACCTCTCCCAGAAGATTCTCAAATAAATTGACAAATCTCAGAGAAACTTCATATGGGGTACCACTGTTACTAAGAGGAAAATGCATTTGGTTAGTTGGGAGGAAGTTACTAAACCTAAACACTTAGGAGGCCTAGGTATCCAAAGAGCTAATACAAAGAACCAAACCATGCACACTGCTCTTTCTTGGAGACTCATTAAAAACCTTGATTCCCTTTGGGTTGGGATCCTCACTAAGAAGAACACCAATAATGGAACCAACCCCAAGTACATTGTGTCCAGAACCTGGAAATGTGTCTCTAGAGGATTAAGAATTTCCAATAAAGCTTCCCTTTGGATTGTACATAAAGGGGAAAAGTCAGATTTTGGACTGACAGATGGATCCCCAACTCTGAACCTCTTAGGAACCTCATTTATGGTCCTATGCCTAACCTACTCCTCAATACCAAAATCTCAGACATCTAGAACAATGGTACTTGGGACTTCAGTTTTCTCCTTTTTGATCTCCCTTCCTCAATCATCCACATCATCCAGGATAGCTTTTTCCCTCCTCTAAAGCTAATAGTGACTATCCCATTTCGAGTCTCACGGGGAATGGACTATTCACTTGGAGTAGTGCTTATAAATTCATTTCCTCAACTCCTCTCAGTCATACTAGTGGGGAAAAATTTAAGTGGATTTGGAACCTAAAAATCCCTTAAAAAAAGCAGACATTTCCTCTGGCTTTGTCAACATAAAAGACTACCCTGTAGTTATACTCTTAAAAAAAATGGGTTTGCCTGTGAATCCTAGTTGCAAGAACTGTCACAACCCTTGTGAAGACATTAACCATGTTTTTTGGAATTGCCACCATGGAACTCAAATGTGGAACTGCCTCCTTAACAAGTATACCAGTCCCACCCACTCCCCACAGTTCATCCTCAAAACCTTGACTATTGGGAATACTTATGGAAAGAGCTCAAGAACAAACCCTTTGATAACTACATCACTCTTGATATTTTTGTAGCTTTTTGCTTGTGGCATATCTGGAAGTGTAGGAATGATAACCTTTTCAACAATAATAGGAACCTCCCCTCTTTTGAAAAGGCATATGCTGATGCTATTTAGTATTCATATCTCTCAAAACCTCTCCTTAGTAGCAATAACAGCCTCACATCCATCACAGTCAAATGGGATCCTCCACAGCAGAGCACTTATAAACTGAACACAGATGGATCTTGTTTAGGTAACCCAAGCACAGGTGGCATAGGAGAGACCTTTAGAAACAACAAGGGAGATTGGATTCTGGGTTTCTGTAAGGGTTTTCCTATAGTAACTAACAACCAGATGGAGCTTATAGCTCTTTTGGAAGGTCTGAAGATTGTAGAGAACCATAATCTCTACCCTGTAGAGATTAATGTTGATTCAAATGAGGTTATACTTATATTTAAGAATGGTAACTTACATTATGACTCCATTATTGATGTTTGCAGGTGTGTGCTGAGAAGAATAGGGAATCCACCAGTGGTGCATTGCTTTAGAGAATAGTGCTCTAGCAAAGAATAGAGCAGCAAGGAAGATCTTTGGTAACACAAACCTTTTTACAGTTCCTCCTTATGCCCTCAAATAAGTATGAGCAGACATCCTAGGAACTTCTCATATTAGGAACCTTAAACAATATCATAACGTTGATGAGGCAAACTCTTTTATTTTGGAGCCTGACTGACAGTCGGCTACGTGTTGTATTAATACTATACTATTATGGTTTTTAGTTAATGCATTATCTTAAATTACCAAAAAAAAAAAAAAGAACATAGATATCCTTAAGCTAATATTTTTAAATAAGCAAACTATATTAAGTTAAAAAAGTTCTAATATAGATGAGAGAAAAATTATTTTGGTGTAATTGTATATATTTTCTAACATTTCAAGGCAGTAAATTTTAGTATTTAGATGAAGATCCATTATACTTGGTAATACCAGAAAAGATAGCAGCCTAACTTTCAAAATTGAATAGGACTGAAATGATCATTATTGTCAGAATAATAGATACTTCCTCCATTTCAATTTGTTTGGCCTTTTTAACATGGCGTGAAGTTTACGAAAGTAAAAATGACTTTTGAATCTTGTGATTTTATATTAAAGATATGTCAAATGTACCAAAATGTCCTTTGACTTGTAGTCTTAAATGTGTCATGTGGAATGTTGAAATTAAACAGTTGCTAAAAAAGAAAAGGATCATTCTTTTTTGAATGGACTAAAAAAAAAAGTAGACTAAACAAATTGAAACGGAGGGAGTATATTATACTTGGTAATACCAGAAAAGATAGCAGCCTAACTTTCAAAATTGAATAGGACTGAAATGATCATTATTGTCAGAATAATAGATACTCCCTCCATTTCAATTTGTTTGGCCTTTTTAACATGGCATGAAGTTTACGAAAGTAAAAATGACTTTTGAATCTTGTGGTTTTATATTAAAGATATGTCAAATGTACCAAAATGTCCTTTGACTTGTAGTCTTAAATGTGTCATGTGGAATGTTGAAATTAAACAGTTGCTAAAAAAGAAAAGAATCATTCTTTTTTGAATGGACTAAAAAGAAAAGTAGACTAAACAAATTGAAACGGAGGGAGTATATTATAAAATGTGCCTGAGTATAGAATTAATAGATAGATAAACGATTATTTCAACCATAAAAAAAAAAACTATACTTAATTTGTTTCTTTATAAAAGGGTTTTGGTTTATGTATAGAATTCTATCTCTATAGAAGAAGATATAGTTAATGTGAAAAAAAAAAACAATTATTAGACGAAAGTCTCATTTGCATACTTACTTTGGACAGTAGCTTGAGTGTCTCAATCTTTGGCACCCTAAACTGTGTGCTCCCTAGCTTTTCGTTGACGTCTCTTCCAAAATATAACATTGATATAAAAGAGATTTAGATCTTTTCTCCGTTCATTGTTTCAAATTGAGATCAGATAAAAGAAAAAAAAAGGTTTATTATAGTTTACGCGAGATAATTGTAAAGTCCCGTAAATTTCTAGGCTCTATGATATAATCTAAGGAGAATGACACCTCAAAAGCTACCTATTAAGGTGCTAAACCAAGGAAAGATACCAGTACGGAACAAATATGAAGCCTTCAACAATGCAAGAGAGTACTGGTGAGATGAATATTAACAAAAAAGGCCAGGAGGTAATAGAGAACAATGAGGAAGAATATACTCCGGATGGAACTGATTAGAGTTGGCAATTCAACCCATATTTATAAAATCAGCTCATTTTACCCATATTTTAATAAATTGGATCACTTATATTTTAGTTGGGTAAATATGGGCTTCAATCTTTTTTTAAGGTATACAACATAAATCTCAGCACTTTAAGAGCTAATTACTCCTTATCCCAACTCTTTTCAATATTACTAAAAATTTTGGAATAATTTCACGCGTATACATCACTGTCGTCCCGATACATTGCGACTCTGATACATTGTCATACTCTGATATATATCATATCTCATTTTACATATAACATGTGATGACAGATAGTTTTTAATGTATCATGACACTAATTAAGGCATGATACATAAGTTATTAGTTTGATTGTTGTGCATCGTGCTACAGATACATACAAGTAATATGAGATTCCATTACAATATATCATAACCAAAATCATCTCATGCATAATGTATCATGAAAAAGATTTGTTTGTGTATCAGTAATATTAACATCAGTTTGATACATAACTTAGTGAGATTTTTAGCCAGGTACAATAGTCTATATATCAGCAACATGAAAATCCATCAGATACATAGATTTCGTGAAATTCTTCGAATGAAGAAAACAAATGTTTTTGACCAGATCTCCACCTATATCATCGTAATTCTCCGACATTCATCGAAAAAGATGAAGCAGAAATAAGAAAGTCGCTTCAATGAAAGTTCTTTGAAGGAATCAGCTAGTTGAGGGAGCTACTTGGGAAGCAGAAGTAGAGATGATGACCAAGTACCCTCATCTTTTCCCTTCAAAATCAGTTCTAGCTTGAGGTAATAGTTTCTCCTTAATTAATTCTCTCAGTCTCGTGTCACTCAGTTACTCCCATGTCATAGCATGCATCCATGAGTTCAGTTCAGTTCATGTTTCAGTTAGAGATTTAGTTATCATGTCAGTATTCATCTCTCAGAAACTCAGTGTTGGGATTGCAGAGTTTTCCCTATTCTTTCAGCTTAGTTAGTTTTATTTGAGGACGAATAATCCCAAGGGGCAGATATTGTAACACCCCAAAAATTCGAGCTATGAT
This sequence comes from Capsicum rhomboideum, assembly GCA_031232105.1. Lineage (NCBI taxonomy): Eukaryota > Viridiplantae > Streptophyta > Magnoliopsida > Solanales > Solanaceae > Capsicum > Capsicum rhomboideum. The sequence continues at coordinate 95,037,985 of CP124716.1, read as the reverse complement.
TAGAACCATGCTTTAAGTACATTTAGAACCAAACTCAATTATTAGATAGTATGAGAAGTGATTTAGACATGAATTAAGGCCATATGTAACTCCTAGCTCAGTTAAGTTGAAACCTTCCGTACCGATTGAATTCCTGTGTAGAATCTTTCTAGAGTCAACTTCAAATGAGCATAACTATTAGATTATGAGGAGTTTTGAGGCTCAAGACCCACCAAATGAAAGGTCTTTGAGTCTTATTTCCAATGCTTCTGATTTCTTGTTAATCCAATTTCGGAGATAAGAGTTATTGTCATTTTAGTGAAGCACTTTTCAGCAGTGAGATACGACGAACAAACCAACGACCGTAGGTAGATAGGACGATCGTCCTATGCCTTTGTCTTCATGAAACAGCCCCAAAATCCTACAAGTTGATAAAAATACTTCCTAGGCATGAAAGGAACCAATGATTGTTGGTGGCAATCGTGGTTCCAAGGTTGGCTTGGCTTGGACATCAAACGACCAACCAAGGAACGATAGTTGGAGGGTCCAACGAATTGTCCCTTGGCTCGTCTGATGGAGTCCTGTAAGCCATCAAAACCAGCCCTCAACCAACGATCCTTGTAAGATCCAACGACAGTTGGAAGGTTCGTCCGTTGCGATACGCAAATTTTTCAGTCTTTTTCTATTATTTAAACCCCTAAACTACGTCGTTTAAGTTATCCTAAGGCTGAATAATAAGCCTAAATTGCCCTAAATCCCTCATTCCCTAGCAACTCAGTCGACACTTAGCAACAAACAGAGAAAAAAGGTGATTTTCCTCTCCAAGGCAAGAGTTAGGGTTCTTCAACTTCAGGCTTCAAATCTAAAGATTTCACCAACGGTTTTGCCTTCAGGTATGTGGGATTTCATCAATGGGTTTCCTTTCACCCATTGAGTCCCGAAGTTAACTCAATTCCTCAGTTTAATTCATTCTTCAGAGCTTAGCGTTTCATGAAAAGTATGAATTCTTTGGTATTTTAGTTCCTCTTCAAGATGAATCTTGTTCCCATATTTCCCGTGAAAACTCAATACCTTTACATGTTTATACTTCATGATTTCTCAGTATATTGATAAATTCATGATTTTAGACTCACGTTATGTAAATTTACATCCTATTCAGATTATGAAAATTGTCATGAATAGTTACATTCTTCAGAGTTGACGGATTATGAACACCGGAATGACTTAGGTTCTAATGCATTGATAGTTGAATGTTCAGTCCTTTAGTTTCATATGTGTTTAGGATGCTTTAAGATAAAGTTTCTATGTATCAGTCTCAGATATCAGTACCATGAGCTTGTCAGTTATCCATTATAATTCAGTTGGGAGTAGAACTTAGCACCGAGCGGACGCAGGGATGAAGGCTCACCCATCAGTTAGGCTGAGACCTTTAGTAGAAGTCCCTAAGTCCCAGAACTATGGCACCTTCGTAGGTTCTAAAGGGTCACCCGCCAGACCAGGCTTGATACCATAGTCCTTTTGGACATCAATTAGTGGATCCACGTCAGTTAGTGTTCATACGCTTGGCAAGGTGCAGAGCACCCTTCCAGCTGGGGCTACAGGTTGGACTCCATTTAGCTCAGATGGAATAAGTTGGTTAACAGTAGCTCCCACAGTTCAGATTCAGATATTGCATGACCTTGTATTCAGTTTATTCAACATATTATTATTCAGTTACATGTTTATTTACTTGGTCATTGCATCAGTTTACATTTCTCAATTTCATGTTTAGTTTAGTATCTCATGTTTAGCATATTCAGTTCCATTTAGAATAGTTCATATCTCACTTGCTCAGTACATTCAAAGTATTGACTGCATACTTTCTTTGCGCTATATTGTTTTTATAATATAGGTTCAGACGCTTAGCATCGAGCTCGTGGTTAGCACGATCTCGTGTCATCTCAGTAGCAGGGCTTGGTGAGTCCTCATCTTTTGAGGACGAGATTTATAATTTCTTTCCTATTTTAATCATTTAGTTTTAGACAGTTAGAGTTAGTTGGGGGCCTGTCCCAGCAACTCATCTTATTTAGAGGCTTTCAGACAGACAGATAGACTATGTTTTTAGCTTATGGTTTTGACATCAGTATTGAGTTGTTTTGGATATTATTTCTATATTATTTAGATTGTTAGCTTCCGTTCAGTGATTCCCAATTTATTTCAGTATTTATAGTGTCATGTCATGCCATGGGTTAACTTGGGGTCACTTGTTACTCTAAGCACCGTGTTACGACTAGGGGGTAGTCTCGGTTTGTGACAAGCAGAGACACATTTGGGATATTTTCAAGCAGTTGATTATTAGAGAAGAAATTGTGAAGATCAAGAAAACCTATTTGATGTGGAACATATATAAAAATAGAACAGTAATGCAAAAAGCTCGGGTAGAGTTCAAAAATTTCCTACATTATGAGGAGGAATTTCGAAGACAAAAAACAAGTGTTGGTTTAAGGAAGGTGATAGAAACATCATTTTCTTTCATAATCTTGCGAATGGTAGAAGAAAGAGACTTCAGATTAAGAGAATACAAGACATACATGTCGACTGGCTAGAGGAGGATGTAATAGTTGTTGAGGTTGTTAAATTCTATCCCTAAATCCCTAAAGTCTCATCCCATATGAAGTTTTCATCTTAATGAATTAAAGTTGTTTGTAAAATGCTTCAAGCAGATCGAGGAATGAAGAGAGAGGAATTAAAATAGAAAGAAAGAGATGAAAAGATGGTCTGAAAGCTTTCTCTCTCCTAGCAAGCAAGATGAGATCACTCTTCGATGATCTAGAGTTTCTACGAGGAGCTCCATTCGAGAGGAATCAGTTCACATAGGAGGAAAAAACTACTATTTTTTTCCACTGAATCACATACAAGAAATGATTCCCATCGAAGGTAATATTGAGCTATGTAAGGATCAAACTATGGAGGAAGTAAAAAGAGCATTATTTGATCTAAATAGTAATAATTTTAGTAGTCAAGATGGTTTATCAGGGTGCTCTTTCTAGACATGTTAGAAGGTTGTGAACATTGGTGTATTAAATATAGTGCAGCATCGAGTAGTGGTAACATACTTTCAATGTCTATCACAAGTAGTATTTTGATTTTGCTGCTCGAAAAGAATGTGGTACAGACTTATTCTAATATGATACCTATAAGTTTGAGTAACTTTATCAATAAAGTAAGTTCTAAAGTAGTACATGACAAAATAGAGAAAATCCTTCCTTCCCAAATCTCTCCCAATCAATCAGGTTTTGTGAAAGATATGAATATAATTGAAAATATCTAACATAGAAAATTGTCAAAGATATAAGGATGATATAAAAACATGCTCATCATCAAATTGAATATGACAAAAGCACGTGATAGGTTCTTATAGTTGTATCTTACCAGAGTTCTCAGAAGAATGGGATTTATAGAAGGCTTCATTGATATGATCTGGAGATTATTTGGTAATAATTGATATTTAATTCTACTGAATGAAAAAGCATAATTTTCCCATTCCAGGAGGAATGTGAAATAAGGAGAGTCGTTATCCCGAGCTCTATTCATCTTATTTGCTGAAGCTCTTTCTAGAGCACTGATTGCATTATTTGACAATGGTTTATACACTATTATGGGATACCAAAGTAGGGTGCAAATTTGTACCATATAGCTTATGTAAATGATATATCATCTTTTCATCAGCTCATGAAGCCTCATTACATATAATCATGCATACTTTGCATTAATATGAGATTCAATCAAGCCAGAAGATTAACAAGGAAAAGAATGTCATTTGCATACACCACAATGTCAAAAATAATTGGTGCAACTAGTGGATCAATGTACTAGAATAGCTTAAGGTCAATTTCATATGACATACTTAAGGTGTCCTATCACCCGTGTTAGATAAGGTAGTTTTAGTAACTAATGTGCTACATAGTGTTTCCATACATGTATTATCTGCAAACCCTCCCCCCCCCCCCCTTCCCCCTAAATGTGTGAATGAATTTCATAATACATTTGGTAAATTCTTTTGATGTAATAAGGAAGATGGAAGAAGTAGATACTGGTCTTCTTGGGAAAAAGTCTATTTACCTAAGTAAGAGCAGACTGTGCTTTAGGTTTATGTTTGATGTTTCTAAGGCAATTTCTGCCAAGTTTTAATAGAGATTCTAGACTGATAGATTATTATGGACTGATTTTATATGGAACAAGTATTACAAAAATAGATTCTTACTATAGTAATGTGGAAGGGTGGTTCAAATTATGAAAAAGGATATTGGATAATAGAAAATAAAAATGAGATATGATAAAAATCTAAAAGTAGTACATCTAGTATCTAATTTGATAATTGGGCACAACTAAGTCCACTACATCTATAAGCTCATAAAGGCATTCAAATAGATGATACAATCAACTGCAGGTCGCCACTAAAGGTGTTGATTTTTTTATATAAAAACGACAAATTCGAGAATTTCGTATTTTGGATATTTTTAGAGCTAGGAAGCTGCGATGGGGGTGATTTTTGATGTGCTTTTCTCGTATAAATATTGGGTAACTTTGTTTTGTTCATTTTCCAAGAATACCCTGTGTGTTTTCAAGAATTTGATTCATAAAATTGAGATTTAAAAATCCAAAGTTAATAAATAGAAAGTTGTTGATTTGAGTATCAATATGCGATGGATTTTCATTGATTTTTAAAACTTAAGGTCCTTGTAGTATTGGTAAACTGATTTTGGCATAAATTTACTGATTTATTAATTATTTCATCATTTTAAACCACATATGAACATGAAAATTGAGGATTTTGAGTCTAAATTATGAAATGATATTTTGATGATTTGAAGGTCGATTTTAACTCCATCTTTGATGAAACTTCATATTTGAGTTCCTAAAGTTATGGATAACGTGATTTTCAAATAAAATTTCAGTTTTGCCTTTGTGGGCACGAAGTTGACTTTTGGATTGACTTTTTATAGCTAAAATCTAAGTATAACAATATGGGTGTCTATAATTTTGTTTACTTACAAAGAATATGTATTTGATCAGATTGGATACGTTCTAGAGATTTTTTGGAATGGCAAAGCTTCAGTTTAACTTTGTGGTCTTCTTTTACAGCAAGTTGAGGTTTTTTTTTACTATTTTCGAAGTGTAAATGTGCTAGTTGTGTGTATGAGAAGAAATGGGAACTTGGGGATCCCATATAGACGAGATAACAATCATCTATGAAGGTATTGGTGTTATGTGAAGGGTTAAAATTAATTAATTGACTTGTTTGGACTGTTCCCCCTATTTGCTAGCATGGTTGATATGAATTGTAGTTAAAGGTAGTTTGTTGAACATGATAGTTGATAATTGCACTCCCATTTGATAACTTGAGTTGGTTTATAGTGTTATTTGATCAACAACTGAGATTTTGGGTCACTTGAGATACGAAAAGAGAGCCTATGTGATAGTGAAGGTTGCAAGAGGTGATTCTTGAATTGACAATTGATCTGACTTATGATATGAAATGTTTGGCTTGAATTGTACTTGTTGTTTATGGGATTAGAGTTGCATGCCTACACATCATGCATTGCATTTCATATGGATTAGATGGTAGCATGTCCAGTATTATATTTTTATATGGATCGGATGAGCAGACCTGTCTAGTATTATATTATATGAATTGGATGGGCACGCCTGCCCAGTATTATATTATATGAATTGTATGGGCACGCCTGCCCAGTATTATATTATATGGATTGGATGGGCACGCTTGCCCAATATCATATTATATTGAGCAGCGTGCCGTCTACCCAAGTATATGAACCTCGTGAGTCTCCCATGGATCATAACTAGCTATAAGCAGCAGGTGAATACACAGCATATACATTTCATTCATTCATTCATATTCATTTCACCTGGTTTAATACTTGATTGATTAATTTTGGTTGAGTACTTGTATTTGTACTGATTTCAAGTGTTGAGTGCTATTGAGCTGCCTTATATTTCTGCGATCGTGATTTAACTATTAGTCTATGTGTGGTCTTTCTATTTACAGGTTTATTGAACTATGTTGGGTCTTGATAGATTTTAGATGGTTCTCGTCATCACTTTGAATTAGGGTCGGGTGACGATGCTGCTGAGTACATGTGTTTTAGTATTCACACTTATTTATTTCTACACTTTACATGCAGGTACTGAGTCGGTGATCCCCGATCGTTGATTCAGGAATTATCTAGTGATTCACTTCCCAAAGATTTAGAGGTAGCAGCTGCTTGACCCTAATGTCTACTGAATCTCCTCTATCTATATTATTTTATCGTATTTCCGTGGTACTCCAAGATATTTCAGACTCTCATGTTGTATTTTTCATACTCTTAGAGGATTGTACCTTGTGACTATCAGTTCTTGGGTTGATCCCTTTGGCGATTCAGTTAAGACATGTCATTATTACTTTCTTGTGTTTTTACTTTGTATATTATTATTATCTGAGTTTTAGGTTGGCTTAACTACCACGGAGAGTGAAGTAGGTGTCATCATGATCCGAATTTTGGATCGTGACAATATAAAAGTTAATAGAGGGAGTAATTAGAAAAGAAAAAATTAAATTGAATATACGGATTAAAATTACACTTAGAAAATGCTACAACTTTTAACAAAAAACACTTCATTGTTGGGTTTGTGCTAGCACGACCACTGACGTCTAGTAAAATATAAAAGAATGTTGCAAAAAATAATACAAAGTTGTAGGAAAGCAAAAAAGGTGTAAAAAATTATAAAGAGCATTCAAATATTTATTAGTTTTTTATTCAAATATACATAGAAAATATATTATAACACACTCCCACACGTTTATTGATTGGTGAGTTATTAACACCATGTCTTACGATTATATATTGTTGTTTGCAATAAATTTTAATGCGATAAAAATAAACTCCAATCATAAAATAAATATTAAGAAACAGGGATTTTGATGAATATTGTGGGCACAATTCTGATTGTTCCCTTGATTATTCTCTCTGAATTTTTTCTGTAATTCGAGGGCCGTTAGGAACGTATTTCTCGAACATAGGAAGATTTGAATTTGATCTCCATGAAAAGAGGATTTTGTGGATCTTCTTGAAGTATTTGATTATCAAGAAGAGAGAGTGTTAATCTCTTTGTGAATATTCCATGAGTTATGAAATTTTCGAGATGTCTCTTCAAGGGAATATATTACCCTTTAAATAGGCAGAATTTAGGGTTTAGGGTTGAGTAGCCTCCAAGCTAGGGTTTAGGGTAGAGTAGCCTCCAAGAAACCCTAGCTGAAATTGCGCTCGTCTTGTAGATTCTCACAAAATTTCAGTGTCTACAAATGTCCCTACTTCAAGACTTATCGAAGTGTAGACTTGATGAAACTCAAAGATGAGACTTGAAGTACTCATAAAAATGGAGCTTCTATCTTGGCGTTTTTAGGACTCCAAATTTGCAGATCTGATTTGTAAGAGAAGAGATGAAGGGCATATTGGTCCCACTGGGCGTGCCGATTTGTATGCAATAAATTTTAATGTGATAGAAAATAAATTACAATCACAAATAAAATATGAAGAAATACAATTTTATTGATAAACAATATGAGTACAATTATGTATGTTTCTTTGATTCTTATTTGTGATTTTTCTCGTGATTCGAGGGCCGTTAGTAGCGTATTTCTCTAACATAGAAAGATTTGGATTTGATCCCCATGAACAGGCCTAGGTGGGGGTCATCGGGTTCACGTGCACCCATGCTCCCCTTCCTAGATCATATATACTAGTGTTATATTTTTCTAAAAATATTTAAATATAGATGAGTGAACTCACGCTCGAAGTATTTTCATAATAGTGCACCCATCTTCTCAAAATTTGGGATATGCCTCTGCCCATGAAAGGAAGGTTTTATGTATCTTCTTGAAGTATTTGATTATCAAGAAGAGAGAGCATTGATCTCTTTGTGAATATTCCATGAGCTTATGGAATTTTTGAGATGCCTCTTCAAGGGAATTTATTACCCTTTAAATAAGCAGGATTTAGGGTTTAGAGTTGAGTAGCCTCCAAGCTAGGGCTTAGGGTTGAGTAGCCTCCAAGCTAGGGTTTAGGATAAATTAGCCTCCAAGAAACCTTAACTCAAATTCCTCCAAGAAACCCTAACTGAAATGGGGCTCTTCTTGGAGAATGTCTCCTACTTCAAGACTTGTCGGAGTGTAGACTAGATGAAACTCAAGTCGAGACTTAAAGTAATTTCGATCTTTTGCGGTTTGTGACTCCATATTTGCATCTCTAATTGTTTACGTGTAGATTAAATTTACTTTACTTTCCGTACCTTCTTTTTTTTTAAAGCTTAATAGGGGTTTAAAGTTATAGAAACAGCGATGGAGCAAATAAAAAGAGTGTAAAATGAAGTAGCGATGAGTAAGCGAATTAAATTTACCGAAATTAGATTCTATAATGAAAAGATCTCTGACATGAATGAAATTTATTATGTAACCCGTTTGTTAGTCTTAATAATGATATTCACTTGTTAGCATCTTAATAATTAAATTAAACGGCCACGTGAAAATTAATTAAGATTAAATAAAAATACTACCCAAAATATTTCCTATCCAAAATACTTAAATGAAAAAACAAATTTCGGCCAATGCCAATTACTTTTGATTTTGATGCTAATCAGAACTTATGAATATGGTAGATTACTTACTCGACTGTTAGGCAGACTGCATGGCAAAATTCTGCTAAGCTCCATTCCTCAGTGTTTGTTAAAATGACTTGTAGCAATTTTCTATCATTGGACCAATATTATCACTCTGCTCACCATTTGCCGCAAAAACCAAAAGAAAATATTACAGAATAGCCTTATTCCCCCTTACACTTGCAAAAATTCCTTCAATGACATGAAAAAAAGAAGAAAAAAAAATTGAAACGAGAGAAAGAAAGATAGACCAAATTTCTTGAGGGATTGTCCCATACTCTGCAAATATTAGGAAAGATCAGACAAAAAAAACAGTGAAGGAGAAAGGATCAAGAACAAAGAGTAATATATTAAGACAGATTTTGTATTATTAATGTGAAAAGAGACTTGAAATGGAGGAGTATATCTTGTGCATGAAGCAAAAACTCTTCTACGTCCTAATTGATACATATGAGATTTGGTAGCCAAGGAAGGAATGTTTCATCCTTACTCAAGATTTGAGAGAACCAAAAGACGTTGCATGCCAGACTTGAATGGACTGCTAACTTTTGCCTCTAAAGAAGAATCTACTAATTTATTTTTCTTCGTCCAATTGGATCAGAAGAAGAAAGTCACATGAGCGTTACCACCAAAATTATCCTAACTTGCCATGCTACATATTAACCCAAATCCCTTATTACATGAACCCAATATCATAAATACAAGAGTCTGAATCTAGTATCATCTCTTCTAATATTTCATTTTCAATTGATAATATAAACAATTTGGTTTTTCTTTCTTGATACGTTTTTTTGTCTTGAAAAACTTCGTTATATAGCTGACCTTGAATTCAGCAGTACATGCATCTATTGACCTTCCATGAGAGAGGTGTTTACAAGAACACTAACACACATTGAGTATTGCATGCCAACTGAGTAAATCAATTATATCACGCCAAAATCATTTCTTCTAAAGTCAAAAGACTTTGGCTTTTTGATGTATTCGACCAATTCATTCTTCCTAATCGTAGTATAGGTACCAACCGCTATCTCTTATTGCATTCAAACGGCCAAATATATGCTTAATTTTACAGAATAGCAACTTTCTGTGGAAATCACCATAGCTTACTTTCATTGAACACTGAGAGAATTAGAATCTAAAATTCCACGTACAACTTTCTACGCAGCAAAACTTAGCCGAGCAAGCTATTCCAGTGTTGTTTAAGAATCTCACATGCCTTGAAGCAAGGGACTGCCTGCAGTTTAGTGTGCCCATTTAAAGGATCCTGCGTTACAATACCCAGCCTCACCAATGTACTTATGGCATTGTCTACAGGCATTTCTACCTGCACATAATGCATAGAGTGTTGAGATGGAAAAATATATAGTGGAGAGTGAGACCCTTGTATTTGTTCCGGTTTGTCATATCCCGGTCCCTCTACCACACAAAGTTTCATTTAAACACTTGCAAGTGTTCAAAACTAATACTTTAAGTCCTTCTGAGACTGACATGGATGACACATCGGATCCACGTCACTTACCAAATAAAAAAAATATTAAAGTATGTAGAACAAATATGAACAAATTGAAACTTTAAAAGTCAAAAATTAAAACTTATTGTGGGAAATCCCCTGCATCTCGTTCTTCCCCCATTTGTTCACTATCTTAGAAAACAAGGTCATTCCAAGTTAAAAGACATGGATACAATACAAGCATAGTCTACTTGTTGGCACAACAAATTCTCAGCATCTCATCCACTCATGTTACCATCCAATAACTTGTCCATTTTCTCAAGAACTTCACAGGCCATTCTCTTTAACCCAATTCTTCCATACTTTTCAATTTCAGGAACAATCAACACCAACTGGTTCAATCAACTGAATTCGACATGGACAAACACGTAATTTTGGACCCATTTTTCGACATGTCAACACCCCACAAACATAAAATTGGAGTTTTTAGAGGAAAGAAAGAAGAGAATTTGGGATGGCGGTGAGGGGGTTTCATGATGGGACCGACGGATGGGGAGACAAAGAAGAAGAAGATGGGAGGATTTGCGGAATTTCTTCTTTTTCTTTTTGTTTTATCATAATTTTTTTCTTTTTTAGTCAAAATATTACTTTCGCGGGTTTTTAAACTACACACTTTATACAACTCGGCAAATCAAATGCCACACAAGCTTTGATCAATGGTTGGAAGGACTTAAAATACTAGTTTTGAACACATACAAGTGTTTAAATGAAACTGTGTAGTAGAGGGTCAGAATGACAAACCGGAACAAGTATAAGGGTCTCCGGGCCATGCCGCCAAAAATATAAGTACAAAGTAAATCAATCACCAAGTTACCTTTTCTTCCAATAGATCATAAATAAACTTCTCACATCTGGCTCCGATATTTCTAGCACAACTTTCCTGCATTCAAATTATTGACAAGATCTCAGATGGTTAAATTGTACAGAAGTTTGTAACCAATTGGAAATATTTGCTTAAGTGACAACTACAAGTACGAGCCTACACCTTGATGTGCCATGGTTACATGACACTTTTGATGCTTAAAACGAGGAAAATATGCAATAACTTGGGTGTGTTTTGTTGGTATGATGTGGTTTCTGTACTACTTTGCAGGAAAACAGGTTTTAAAGGTAAAATGATCAAAAGAGGAAGAATCAAGCCCGAGAACGAAGTGTCGGAAGAAGAAAGAACAAGAGGCTGCACAGATGAGGAGTCACGCCACTACCTACGTGACGTGGAAGCCACTCACGCCACGTGAGTGGCTGTCGTGACTCAAGTCCAGAGAATGAAAGAAAAGCCAGATTTCCACGGCAGGGGTCACGTGGCGTGACTACCACCCACGTGACGTGGAAGCCTACCGTGACCCAACTTCTGAAGACTGCCAACTGAGCCTGATTCCCACGACATCAACCTACATGGCGTGACTTGGTTCCACGACACCAAGTCACGATACCGTGGAAGTTGCCGACTCTGTTCTCCTATTTGGTTTTGGATAGGACTAGTTTTGTATCTATAAATACCCATGTATAGTCCTAGGTGCGAGAGTTGGACAATTTACTACTTTGAGAGTTATTTTCATACTGTTTCAGACATATTCTTAGTTTTGTAGTCACAAACCCTAAGTTGAGTTTTATTGATAATTGAAATTTCGGTTTTTCTTCATTATTGTGAGTTCATAATTATGTTTTCATCTTGGAATTCTTCTTGGGTTCTTACTATCATGAGCAACTAAACCCTTCAACTAGGGTTGTGTGAACCATGAGGAATTAACGAAACCGGTTAAGTGCAAGGCAACTTTGTACTGCTGTGTATGCATGTATTGTTATGTTCTTCGCTTTGATTGCTTTCTAACGGTTGCAAACGTTAGAAACTCGCCTGTATTCTAGACTTGCTCGAGAGAGAGGTAGAGATTGGGAAAAGGAGATAACAACAGAGATTTGAAGCTATCAACCTTCATCTAATAACCGGAGCCTTAGCGGGAAAGGTTATCTGAGATCCAGGACAAGGGTTAGTATCGCGACACTCGGAGTCCGAGAGGAGAAGAGTGAAATTCGTCTAATGAAGGTCGAGAGACAGTTAGATGAACCTAACTTGTTAGATTTTGCATGCAACGCAGTGGGACAATCTTGTTAGCACAAGCAACCGGTGGAGTTAAGGAATCAGTGGGGATCACCGTCCTAGTGTATTTCTCTTATTGTCTACGAACTCAATACAACCAGCAATCGTTATTGTTACTATTCATTAGCATAACCCCCCAGTTTTACTTACTTTCCAATCGTTCCATCCAATATTTTACTTACACTTCGACCTATTCCCTGTGGGATCGACCCCAACCTAGTTGGGTTCTATATTTGATACAACGACCGCATTACACTTTTCTGAAGGTATATTTTGGGCGATATCACACCTTCAAGGCCTTTCACTTGTAAAGCTAAGGAGCTACAAGCATTTGGATTACTTGTGATGAGTGGGACGCATCAATGTACCTACTAACTGCTTTATCATTTTTCTTCAACTGTAAACAAAACTTTTGTCTACTAACTTGCTTCATAACCTTCAGATGAAAAAAACATTATTCCACCAACCTTTTTTTTAAAGCGGCAACCAAATTCATAACATGACACTTCATCCTATCACCATGTTCTCCTATCATAGCGTAATTCATGTACAGCTAAATGATATGCAAGTAGAAGAGAATAAAATCAATCAAACCAAAATGCACCCAAAGTGCAATACTTCCATTTTTCACATAATGGTGTTCTGTAAAAATCTACCTGTAGTCATAGTGTTATGCATGTGTCTTGTAGTTTCTTGTTCGAGGTGTTTTGGTGATGTTTGTGATTTTCGGATAGATAGTTCATAGTATTACTCTGTGGGTGTCTTGTTTCTTTTATTATCTAGTGGTGTGTTACCCCATTTTGTTGTTTGTTTTTAAGTTTTTTTGTTTGTTATACTGTTATTTGTCCTGAGCCGGGGGTCTATCGGAAGAAGACTTCATTAGACATTAAGGTTTCATAAGTATGAGATTAGTCCCTGCTGAACTCCGTTAATTCACTAGAACCCAATTTCCAAGATTTCCTTGCCTAGGCACCTCCATCGAGATTTGTCAAGGATCACACATTTGGATTCATTAAAAAGGAAAACATCAAACAGATTAAGTTTTCGCTGCAGTGAAGAGAATAGTGAGAAATACAAAATAGACAGTACAGGTGGAAGTGGGTCTATTTGTTTTCTGTTGCTATTGCAATTAAACAGTGATATTCTTAGAATTTTATTTCCGATGAGAACAGCAAAGGGCGGATGATATCAAAAGAGGCGATTCCCCTAGGTAGTGAGGCTTTGACTGTTAAAACTATAAACTGCAGCTTTAAATACCTGTAGGGGCATATAATGATGGAGGAAAAATATGAAAAAATTTAAAAAGGAAGACCGAATCAGCTACTACTTTTTGTAGCTTAGGCTACCGCGGTGGTGTGAGTTGGTTTATATATTGGTCAATCCTAAGGAGTGAAATAATCTGGAAAGAAAAGAGCAAGTAGAAAAAATGAAGCACAGAGAAAAATAAAGTTATCAGAAATTTTGTGCTCGTTATTTTCCCTCAAGTGCACTGTGTCCTGGTAGCTATAAAGAAAAGAAAACCTTAGAATGTATTTTAAGTAATTATAAAAAGATTTTATTAATAGAGACAAAACAAAAATCATTGAAAAGCAAATAGTACAACAATTAACAAGGAGAACATAGTGCTCTATGAGTATTGATAAGATCAAGGAAAACCTGGCTGTTTCCTTTCAGCAGGACTGCATATGCCAAAATGGCTTCTTTGTACTGCAAGAAGGGAAGAATACAAGAATCAGGTGCCTATATATGTCCTCAGGAAACCAATAGCTTCACTTGTGCAGACAAAACGGATACAATTGTTAGAGGCATCTGTTACCTGCTGTTGTTCAGAAGCATCCAAGAGAAAGTAAACAGAACCAAAGCCACTTGCTATTGTTTTCTCATTAAGTGTCCTGTTGACCAGAAGCTAAATATGGCTAAAACAAATGAGTAGGCATAAAGTTTTTCGAACTTCATAAAAACAAATGGAGAATGGAAGTGATGGACTCACTTGATATCTATCCCAAGTTTGCTTGTAACCCAAGACCACACGGATCACATATATCACAAGAGCACTGACTGCAACCACATCTAAAAGTATTGCGGATCTGTAATCAGATCATCAAGTTACTATGTACAATTGAAGCACACAGAGTAATCAGACTAGTTGCGTTTACCATAATTTTAGTATCAAACAAAAACAATTGCACTAAAGAAGCCATGACTAACTAGTGGAGGATGATGCAAATTTGATTTAACCGCACAAGTTTGAGAATCTTGAAGTGTCAAAATCATGTGCACAGTGACCTATAATTCTAACTCTAAACCAAAACAAAACTGAGGTACCAATAGAATACAATAGTCACAAAAATAAGATAAGCTTCAAATAAGCATGTTAGATATGATTTTACTAATCTACGAAGATAAGTAAAACTCAGAACAACAAATTTGCCGAGCACGCTTATTTTAAGAACCATGCTAAGGAAAAGAGAAGGAGTTGGATGACTGCAGTGCCTTAAAAGTACTCTCTGTCTCTCTTTATAAAAGAATTTTGAGTTGGTTGGGGGGATTAAAGAAAAGACGATCTCCTAACAAGACATTGTGCAGTATTTTGACAACTGCATCATGGACTGAAAAAGGTGAAGAGATCATGAAAAGGTTGACCAATCATACGGTGAAAATATGTTTTCGAACTTGTAATTTATGAAGTACGCCAGAAGTCCAAGAACCGAGGCAATGTCCAGGCGTACCTACAAACAAAAGTGAAGTACTTCTTCAGGATAAGCAGTGAATTATGAAAAAACAGCACCCCTGCATTCAATACACTAGAAAACCTACATGAAATAATTGTAACAATTAGTATTAAGAGTGAGCATTCTCAGTCCACTAACTAAACGAAAATAGCTATATCTTCTTCAATTACAAATAAGGTCGAAATGGTAAAGGCTATGGCAATTGCATTCGTTCCACAAGTAGTTTGTGATCTAAATATAGATAATATTGTCCTCTTTTAAGGTTTCCTTCTAATATTTGACCTCTAGAATTTCCAAAAATGAAGACATAATTAAGCAAATAAAAGTAATGACATTTCCAAGCTTTTAGACGAGATGGACCTACAATTTAACAAAGGTATTGGAGTATAATGAAGTCCTGTTTCAAACTCACCACCCTCCATCAAAAAATATTTTCACATGCTTGGCCCGAGGAAAAAATCAGACTTGCATGCGAGTATGTGTGTACAATGCACGCATGGGATAAATTAAACCATTAAACAATTAGAATGTTCCATGTCTTCGGTTATGAGAAAGAAAAAGACGTCAGTAAGCAGGTATAGAGGCTAATCTGATACAGCTTATGCCAAGAATTTTCTACTAAGAACTCCACCTTAAGTTTTGTATGATATGCCTTTCTTATATCTGATTTACTGATTACATTAGGCACTATTGTTTTTCTAATGTGCTTATGTCTTTCATTTATTTATCCAATTCAAAGATATGCTGGATAATATATATTTCATTCTTCTTTCTTTAAATTTCTGCCCAGAAAAATGTCATAAGATGGCATAGAAATCATGTCAGATCAATACTTGGAAATCAACTAATTTACAGATTATGATAAGCAAATTAAGAAATGTAGAAAGGCATTATGATATGCAATTAAACATCCAGTCTGAGTATTGGTTATCAAACTTATCAAGCACTCATTGGTCTGTGTAGCATATATTAAGCCCAAAACCAGCAGGCCTGCTTCCCTAACCTTACGATATTACAATTTTCAAAGTTCCTTCATATTTAATATAAGAATTGGGAAAATTAATAAAACACTTGAAAATTGGCTTAACAAATAAATCAAAAGGCGGTATTAATGCAGACACAGCAAAAATGATGAACACAATTGTCAAAGTCTCCACGAGCAAACTGTAGAAAATTTATTTTTCCCATACTGGAATGATGTTAGCGTTGAGTCTCGCTTTGGAATAAAAATTCAATTTCAGCTCATACCGAGTCTAGTATGCGGAAAGACAACTTCTTGTGTGGAAAAACAACCTACAGAGAGTAACAAATATAATAAGCTGAAGTACATACTAAATCAAAATGTGGATGGAGAACAAATACAATCATAAACTTCAAGTAATTTAATAGTTGATCAAGTATATTCCATGTTAAGGATTTACTGGTAGATCTGGAATGGGGATTTTCTCGTAGATCTTCAGCTGTAAGGAGGGAAACTCGCATTTATCGGCGTCACCTCCTTCACAAGTTTCCTTGATGTATAGCAAAATCAACTCTTGGTAAGCTGGCTCCTATCAGAAGCAACTATCACATTATATGAGGATGCAGATCCTGCGAATAAGGTTTTCTAGCAAAAGATGAATACATAAGTATTTAAATGTTTGCTTTGACAGTTTACTCGACTAAGAACAGTTTTAAAGACATGAGTACTCTTAAGGGCGCAGCACTCATTTCTAGAGATCGGGGTATTCAATACACAGAGTAATGTAGAAGAAGCAACAGTTGCAATGAATTATTTCAAGAACTACAGTCAGATGTAATATTTGCTAACCATGCCAAAGAAAATGTAATGTTCATGATGAAAGGATATAGGAGTAACTCAAGGGAAAAAATGTGCAGTTTTAAGAAGGGTAAATAGAAGAGAAAGACAATAGGTAAGGCAATCTCAAAAAAGGAAGAGTAATGGAAACAGAATAAATTGTAATATCTTTAAAGTAGTTTGAATTGAGGACCGTGCGAACTCATGATATTCATTGTGCTTCAAGCAATTATGAGGACAAAGAGAGGATAGTAAGGCATTAATGTCATATGCTATGAGAACCAAACTTCAATGTAATTGAAGTTACCTGAAGAGTTGATTTTGAGAGAAGAATGGAAATAGAAGTTCTCAACATTCTCCAAAAATCATTTCCACATAGTTTGCGTGATGCAGGTTCCCATATATCGCTAAGTGATATCCTCGACAAAAATATTGGCCTAGACAGAAGATTCTCTTTGATGAAACAGTCATTTCAAAAATCAATGAAATTTAAATCTCATTCTTTAACCAAAGAAAATAACAACAGCAGCAATAGAAAGAACCAAAAAGAAAAAACTTCGACAGATTGGGGTAAAACATGAGTTTTTCTTACACATAAGAGTGTATGTAAGTCCTATCAGAACACATACACTCACTCATACATCAAGATAGAATTTAATACTCAAGTGGACAACCTTAAATGAGATTCAGTTTCAGTAACATCTATGTCAAGCTCTACTTGCTGTTTATGTGTTGAAGGTAGAACTCCAATCAACACCAGCAGCTTCTTTAGAAGCCTACCACGAGGCCCAGCTGCTGAAAGATTTTCTTCATAACGAGTTACTGCATTCTGTGCAGCTTTCAAAAGGGGAAGGTCATTTTCTGATAATGTGTCAACTTCAAATGGCTTATTTGATATGTGCTGGTTGTCACTAGATGTTTGTTGGAAAATCGGAAAATGTTCCAACCAAAGCTTGATTTTTTTGGCCCAAAGTGCATTGTCTTTTGTGATAGATCTTTCCAAAACCTGGCGCAAGAATAGATAGAAATTTTAGAATGATTTTAACGACCTTCAAAATCAAAGGAAATGTTCGCATCTACATCAAAGCACTAAATGCATTAGGAAAAAGAACTATATCACATCAAGTTGAATCATCATGATAAATCAATCAATATGGTTTCAAGTATATATGCAATCATGAATAAACAAAGACCAGAATGATTGAGCTTGAGAATCAGTTGGCAGCAGCATTCACATGTACTGCCTAATTCTGCCACTGTTTGCTTCTTTCCTAGCACATGACTTTCGGATTTCTAGTAACGGTCATGTCTGCCTCAATTAAAACAATCTGTTGATCTAGGAGAGTGTCTGAGTGAAATATTTGAAATGATGATCATTTGACAACAGATATATATGCTTTTTAATAACTTTTTTTATTTAGCTTCTTTTTGTAGATTTGAAGAAGCTCATTTGAAAGAAAATGCACTAACTTGGTTGATCTTTCCAATTCTTTTGGAGATAAATTGAAGTCTGTAACTGTGATTGGCCATCAAATCCAAGAAATCAGGTTCACATGTAATCAGGAGAAAAACCAACAAAATTTCCCCTCCCAACAAATATTGAGGACCCTTAGAAAGCAACTATTCAGTTTATCTCTACAAAAAGGAAAATTTTGATTTACCAGTACCAACATACCTCAGTCAACCAAGTACTAACTTTCTTCAGTGGTTTGACTATCAGAGAGAAAACTCCTTGTAAAAACTTCGACTGCAAGTAATCTAGTTTTTCAACAATTAGCAAACCCTGCTGCCTCTCAGTTGCATAACCACGCCTGCATGCAAATCTTCACGACTTTAATACAAAAAGAAAACAAGTCAAAAGAGAGGTGTAAGGGAATATGTAACGAGATGGGAATTTCAACAGATATCCTCCCACAAGAGTGAACCCCTTTAGACATCCTCATATACTCCATTTGGAACTTTAATATCTCAAAACCCTCCCACAAGTGTAATCCAATTTGAGGGTTCATGCGTGAACTCTGAATACAGACTTGCTAGTCTAAGAATGAACTCACTAAAAGTTGGTTCCGATTACATGTGGAAGAGTTTGAGCATTTAACCCCAAAACCATAAGGTAATAGTGATCACGAGCTTTATAGATTCATGAGTTGCCCTTGTGCATCTGATGTAGTAACAAAAAGTATCTTCTCCAGCTGACAAGCGGCCGGTCCGGTCAAACTTTTCTTTATTTTCTATGTTTTACTAACCACTTCTTTCAGGTGAGAGTCCCCCAGCACCATACCTCTTCTTCTGCTGCTGATTCTGAAAGATCTTCTCTCTCATTTTCCGTGGTAGTAGAGTTTGAATGTTGAACCCATCTGAACATGGATTTCTGGTCATTATTCCTGAAAAATCTAGTTCCGCTCTTTTTCTTCAACATATTAGAGTTAAGTGATCAGAGCTTTCTTTTTCTTTTTTCAAGTTATCAGAGTTTGGTTTTGAGTTCCCTCTCTGAATGTTGACTTTTCTGTCAGATTCAGGCGTTGGTCAGTAGCAGGGCGGTCCACATACGAGTAGGAACTTATTTCATATCCACTATTGTTGAGCCCATTCTGGATCTTGGGAGCACATTGAGTATTCCATTCTTTTTTTTTAGTCGGGTTAAGCCCGTAACTTTATTCTCATTATTCTTAAAGTGTCATAGAGGATCCATAAATAGTGCCGAGTTATGTTTTTTGGGGTATGGTATTCATTTGACATCGCGAATAACTTATATTTTTTGCGTTATGTTTAAAGGAAATGTTTGTCCATAAAGGGCCGCTTGTTATTCTAAAAGTTTCAATCAAAAATAGAAGATTTACTTTTGTACCACAGTTTCAAAATCTATTTGTTTTCGTAGAATAAATTAATGAATTGAGATACATGGGTGGGAGAGGTGGGTAGTTACTACACTAAATCAGTTTGCTTGGTGCAAGTTGGAAGGAGTCGGGTACCGTTAACGTCTCATCCCATTTTGGAGCGTGAAACCCAAATTGTTCACTACCTTGAGGCTGAGTGGATGAGGAGAAAGTCGAGAAAAATCATTAAGACTAATATGTAAAATATTATTGTTGATTATTCGAAAGTCAAGATATTAATTGGATAAAGAGCTAAGAAATAACTTTCATATTTTGTATAGCCAAAAGCTCCGATATAAGGAGCCCTTTTGTATGCTGTTAATAACCAATTTAAATAAGAGCTTCCTCTTTCCTCTTCTATTCAGCAAAATTATCTACATGAACCTGAATAATATGGCACTGGACTGAGATGCACTCTTCCAGTCAACAGATATTGGCAAAGTAAGAAGATAATCAGTATTTAGAGCAGATGTCAGTCTCAGATCTCTAGCAGACAATTCTTCAAATCCTGCATTGGAAAGCAGCTGCAGGAAAGCATGTTGAAAACGACTGGAAACAGCAGTTCTACAGGAAATTTCAGATGGTAAGACACATATAGTTAAGAATAATCAATGTCCACTAATTGTTATCATGAGAACACCAGCGTAAAAAACGAAAGCATATAATATTTAACACTGCAAGAGTGCTACTAGATATTTGATGTATAGGTGTGGTCACTTTTGCAGTTATAATAGATTTCTTGCTTGAGCTTAACAAAGCACTGTTTTTAAGTTCACATAGTTCTCATTTCTCTAAAGCATTTTTAATAAAATCGTCAGTGATCTGTCCTTGTCTTTTGTCATGTTGCCTAAATTTGAAGCAGTCTAAACCCATATCAAGTTTCCTCATGTTTTTTCAGCTTCTTTCAGTCTAAACCCATATCAAGTTGCCTCATGTGTTTTCAGTTTCTTTCATTTTTTTCTGTATTTCCATTATAAGACTAAGCTTTTAAACAAACAAAATTAGAAAAGTAATTCGGCAAACAACAAGATACACCAAATTTTAAGAGAATTCCCACACCAACCTTTCCAATGGAAACTGGGAATTCTCCTTTGCTGACTTGTCAACCCCTACCAAATTAACACTATTATGGTTATAATCAAACCTTGATTTAGAAGGCACATTCCCAGTTCCCTAACCTTCAATACTATAAATTTTGTTCTTTTCCTTTCTCAACAATGTATGTTCATGCTGAATCAGTACTATACGCGGATCAAAGATTGGCAAAGACCTTTGTGACCGCCACGAAGAATTTCAATTGAGCATCATGAAATAGCAATTTCTGCCAATAGACAGTTCTATACGTTATTTTGTTTAATTAAGTTTTACCTCAGTTGTCAGTACTTTATGATATTACACGCTACTATAGAAGATAGAAACATACCTAGACTCCCCAAGAGAGTCTTTGTTGACAAATTTGAGAAAGGAAACATAGGGAGATCCTGAGAATTGATTAGAACCTGAAGTCCATAGACTCTTCAGTTCCACATCCCTGCCATATTTATCCAGGTTTTCAACCTTCTCAACATCACTCGTGACAATGTCAGAACCCCTTCCATTTGGCGTGAAATTTCTTTGTTGGCCAGTTGAAACCGCAGTATTATTACTACTAACATTAGAATGAGAGCAATCATATTCAACTCGCATTTCCTCTAAGATAACTTTGTGTTCGGCATGGAGAATCAGGTCCAGGCATCTGCAATTACAGAAATTCTATTAGCACAAACCTGAAACTGAAGCCAAAAAGCATTCAACAATTAATGTTCTAACTTTTAAAGGAGAAAAAAAGGGAAATGATTTATACAACTATAGAAGGGAGTGACTAGGATTCTGACTTTCATGAAACATACTATAATTTATGATGCGAGGAAAGAGAATTTAATCAGATGTCGAAATATTACATTCCAAAATTCTTACTCGTGCTATAAGGTCAAATAAATTAAGTGAAAAAATGCACACACACACACCGGCTAGTGATATATTTTCTAGTTACAGCTCTGATACATCTCCTCTTTTGCTCCACTCAAAAAGCAAAACGGAAGTATGGGAAAAGCAAGTACATTTGAAAGACTTTCTGAATTTAATTTGGTTTCTCCCAACATTATAGTGAGGGTTTTCGGTGAAGAAGTTTCAAGTAAGCATAGAAAAAAATCATAGCTAGTATGAGTTAATGCGTGATCAAGAAACGACTTTCATCATATTATTTTCAGTAAAGTGAAATATCTCTCAGCTCTAAAGACCACTATTCTTACATTGCATGTTGCAGCATTTAGAGATCTGAAATATGTCAGTTCAACTTTCATAGTCTTGCTGTCAATTAAATGTCACATTTTCGGTTGTAACATGATTTCACTGTTAATAAGAATGATGAGACGTTGCATTTATGTCTATAAAAGCAGTATAGATTAACGGGAGAAAACCAGGGCCAAAGCCATGTTTTAGCTGACACGTTGTGTTTTGTCTCGTCACCATGCCTTAGCTTATTCTTCTCTCCCACAGTAAGATATTAGTTCAAACCAGGAGTGTACCTATTTCTAGAGCAGAACTCGGAGATGAATTAGCTCTTTCATTTCTTTGACTGAAGACTTCTTCAAATCATTCAAATTTTTCATTGAACTTATGCCAGATTTCACAGGAAAGGTGGGAAAATAAGGTTGCTAGCAAACTATATTATTTACTAAATTGTCCCTTTTGAAAATTGATACAGTATTAATATGTGGACCAAACCTTTAAGGAGTCCAAAAACAGTGTTAGTTTGAGAACAAAATGATTCTTATTTAGTATTTATGCAAGGCCATCCTAACACATGTATAAAGTAAGAAGCAGTAATAATAGCAGGGAAAAGGAGTCCCAATGTCTACTCCGATGCTTAAGTTGACAATAGATTAGATACTCCGATAGTTGAAGCCCATCTCTTGTAACCAAATTCTGAATCTGTAGTCATATACTTCTTATGAAGGTCAAGGTAACTGGAGTCCTTCCTTTTCAATTCTGGACCACACCCATATGCAGACCTGCAAAGGCCACAATATCATGAAAGCCCAACGTCTGTGTCCGTATATACTTCACCATACGAACTATTTCATGATCATTTATACGACCCCGAGCATATCTAAGTTCTACACTAGAGAATGTCGACACATGGGTCTAAGACTACGAGCTATGACCTCCACGTGTCGGGCCCATGGCTTGCTCATGACTTTGCCTTTGATTGAGTCCAAGGGAATAAAAATTGAGAGTCCGGACTACTCAACCATCGCTGAGATAGTTGGTCCACGATCTTGCCCAAACAAATCACATATATGGAACTTGAACTCTCACACAACAACGTGTCTTAGAATGATCCATAAAAATCATATGTACTTCCATGAGGTCTACTTACCATGCATTTTTGCATGCATGAGGTCCCGAAGATCCTTTGTAAAGAATTTACAGGCCCTCACGGACGTACCGCCTGTCTCCGGACAATATTCTTCATGAATTATACAGATTGTTTTTTCCTTGAAAAGGTAACTACTGCATTACATATCAAAAAAAGACCGCAAGAAGAACTATGCAGTCATCCATAATAACAATGTGAGTTACAGGAAGATCTCCTAGATCTATGTCTATAACTTATATGATCCTATAACATCCATAAAAGACTCTAGATCTTCCATGTATGCTGTTTACACCAACAATAAAACAAGACAAGGAATTTCATCTTTGTCTTCTGGGTAGAACTACACTTATCTTCAAAACGTCTTTGATTTCTCTCTCTCCATACTGTCCACCAAATACAAGCTGGGACAATCCTCCATCTTTCTTTCTGGCCGGAAAGACTTATCCTATTTGTTCCAGTCTTCCATTACTTAAAAGTACTTCTCTGGGCATTACCCGAATCAGCCCTTTCATATTAGTGAACATCCTCTATAATCGACTAGTAATTTTACAATGTAAAATGAGATGATTGACTGTGTCTGCCTCTTCTTCACATATATAACATCTAGAACATAACTGGTAACCCCTTTTGGTGGATTATCCTGAGTCAAGATTGCCTGTTTTGGCAGAAGTCAAACAAAACAAGTAACTTTATGTGGAATTTTAACTTTCCAAATTAGCTTCCAAGGCCAACATCCAATTTGATTGCTGGATGAATTGAATTCCCTATGAGCAGCATTCACTAAGAATTTTCCTTGTCTATGTCTTTACCATGCGATACATCCTCTTTAAGGTTTTGTAGAAATCTGTAAGTCTCTCAAAATCCCAATCATTCAGTACCCTCCTCAAGCTTAAATTCCATCCTTTATTAGTCCAGACCTCTCCCACAGCTGCACCTTGCTGCAGGTTTAGGTTGTAGATCTCTAAGTAGAGTTGTTTCAGTGTCCTCTGGCCAAGCCACTTGTCCTCCTAAAAGAATATTTTCACACCATTATCAACCCTGAATTTGGACTTGTCATTAAGTTTTGGGGCATAAACCAACTCCATAGGGTTTTTTAACAGGTTTGGTTGTCCAGTTACTTTCCATACCATACTTCATCCTGATTAAATCACTCCACAGTCAATGCTCATCAAATGCAAGTCTCCAAAGTCATCTCATTGATAGACTTTGATTCGGGATTCTCAGGTTCCTTATTCCCAAACCCCGTGCCTTCCTACTACCTGTTAGCACATCCCATCTAACCAAGTGAATCTTTTTTACGTCACTGTTGCCTTGCCACAGGAAATTCATTCTCAGAGTATCCATTCTTTTAACTATATTCATGGAAATGGAAAACAGGGACATCATACAGTTTTTAAAAAAATAATAATAATTAAAGGACACAAGGCTGTTTACCTAAGGCTATTTTATTCAATAATCAAAATCAAAGCAAAATCCTTACAACTAGAACAAGAATGCAAGAAATAAGAGCAAGAATATATCAAAAATGAAATGCCAAATGTGATGTTGTTGATCAACGAGGTGGCCCTAGTTTTGGTTGTTGACGTTGCTTCTGATGTAGCACGTATTGAATGCCCTCTTAGGAATGATGATTACTGCTCTTCTCTGATTTTGCATATTATGATACTTATATATCGACCATATTTGTTAACGTTCCTCGAACAAAAGAACCCGGAGAAATGGTCATGAAACTTCCACCTTCTAACGGAATTTCCCTGCACTTTTGGAAGCCTCCTTAAAAGTGTAAGCTAGTCACTCTATTGTCTTCTGGATGAAACAGGTTCTGGTCATCATTTTGCGATCACGTTCTACCCAATCGTACCAAGTCTCAGGTCTTGAGTCATTCCTTGTTATGTCGTAAGATTTGAAACCCAGCGCAAAGTATATCGTATTATTATCTCCCATTATTTAATTGGGGGGGAAAAGCCTCTCCAGAAGTGTGAAACCTAGGAGGAGTTTCGAGCATTTTTAAGTTATTCCTAAAAGTATAGAAGAGTAATATGTAGATATGGCCATCTCTAAATTGTTACTCATTTGCTAACATTTTTAGTTTCCATAGCGCATGAAACAGTTAGGATATTTTAAGAGCAAGACAAGGATGGGAGGAAGAAGTAGTTGAGGAGTCATTCCCCCATTCTTACTTAAGAATAATTAAGGCCATCTGCAGTATTGTGGGGAATGAATAAATTACTAGCATCCATATATCCAACACAATATTAATAAGTGATAGAAGAAATTAGCATACAATGATAGATGGCGAAATAGATGGGCTTCATGGGGTGAGTTAAAGAAGGTAGTAGTGATGACATCCAAGAGCTGAGATTTAGAAGCGGCAATGTATCTTTGCCTGGGCACTTTAATGATCCCTTCTGAAGTGCTGCTATTGATGCTAGTTTTTGTTTCAATATTGTCGGTGGATACTGCTGAGCATTTAGGGACATTATTAGGACGAGTCCCTGTGGCTCTGAACAACAGACTACACGGAAAATGTAGACAACTACTCATTTGCAGAGACATGAGACACCACTACTACTCCAAACCAACTAAGTAATCTTCCTTCTTTTTCTTTTGTGCCTACTCTTGGACACGTAACAAGTGTTACCATGTTCCTATTCTTATCTTGAGGACCTTTTCATTAATGGGAATTGACTAAAAAGTCCTCTCACGATATTTTGCTAATTTCAATCCCTAAACCATATTTTAAAGGAAAACTTACGTAAATCTCAATCCTTTAATACCTAATTACTCTCTATCCTCACCTTTTTCTACATTACATAAAATCCTTAATTTTGAAGCAACCGGATACATCCCATTACGTCGAATACATCACTTTCTGATACATAACTAATCAATCAGTTGAATTTTAAAATGAAAATAACGAAAATCTAATCAATTGTAGCGTAATTCACGCGATAACATTTTTATGACGGCTATTGTATCTCTGATAACGTATAAAAGATTCAAAAATTCAAATTTCAATCACAAGATCAGGCTAGTTCAAGAAAATTCTTTCCAATTCTTTTATCTCTGTTTTTCAATTTCGGAATTGAAATTCAATACATCGTAGAAGGTAATTCATCACCAATGGTGATTCATAAGATACATCATTTCAAGCGTATTGTATCAAAAAAATGTAAGTTTTTGTGTATTAGTAACACAGAACTCATCCCAATACATAATTCTTATATATCAGTAACACACAAAAATATTCTGATACATAATTTTTGTCATATTTTCAACCAGATACATCATTCTTATGTATATGTACACAAAAATCAGTACGATACATAGCATTTGTACCTTTTTTAACCGGTCCCGTGATGTATCTTCATGTCTTTCAATATCTCGTCATTAATGGAGGATACCTCATGAAATCCGCGACACCTGCGACATACTACACTTCTTCACCTCCATTGATTTTTTCTAGTAACAATTTCGTGGGGGACATACCAGATACATTTCTTGGGGAACCGTCGTCGAATTCGATTCCGTTTGGGAAAAATAAGGAATGGGATGTAAAATAAGGGATTATCAGTAAATGGAACCTTTGGAGTAAATCGATTCTGTGGTGTTCACTATTGTTGTTGATTGTATTTGTGGGTGAAAAAAAAATGGAGAAATGGAGGAGTGTTTAAATGAGTGTTAATGGCAGATGGATTTTTGAGTGTATGTAGGAGTTTGTTTTCTCGAAAATTCTTGAAGGAGGAGTAGGTTAGACATAAAGGGGGCACTAAATTGGTGGAGAGAAGATCTTCAGCCGAGAAAGAAGGAGCAGTAGGCGGTGTCTTTCCCCTTTTGTGATGTATCCGTGTAGTTTAGAGAGAGAAGATAAAATCAGAGATTTATGTAATTATTTTAAAGTGATGGGATTTTAAGTAATAATGGTAAGTTAAGGTGTGGTATTATGTAATTTGTCTTATTTTAAAATCATCCAAGTCACATATCATTAATCATGTTGTCCAATCAGCTAGATATTTTACTATATTATACCTTCACAAAGATCAACCTCTCAAGAATATTCCCTACCTATTCTTTATGAGCTTGAGTTTTCCTAAATCTTGAAATCCCAGAAAATTCCTTCTTTTCAAATAAGCTCAAATAAAAATGAATGATCGGGTGTGTTTAGTTACACAGACTCTGTCAGTTTTTCAATTTTGGAATTCTTATTACTTAAATGTTTTGAGTTTATTAAAGCAAGTATCTGTGAATGAAATTCTTTTAATGACTCCACATTATTAATATATTTCATCTATTATAAAATACATTGTATGTGAATATCCATTACCCTAGATATAAATCATTCACAACTCTTCAACCATTATTATATTAACTCTCACTCCTCCATAACCTTTTCTTTTGATCTTCCCTCATAACTCTCAGGGATTAATATCATGATTATGACACCCTTTGATGTTCCTCAATATATTATGTTGATTACACTTGAAATACTTGAAATATTTGTATACACTTGATACTTGGAAGAATAAGAAACTCTCCTCTCTTATCTCTCATTTCTTGTCTACATTCTTCTTTTATATTGTCTCTTTTAGCTTAATTTTAAGACACATTATCAGCACGACGTCTCAAGGTTGAACACTACTTCTTGCAAGGTATATATCTATGTCCAGTGATAAAGTTAACAAACTTCTGCCATGCAGTCTTTTTAATTTTATGAAATAATTTTCACCCTTTCCCCCAACTTTGCTTTAAAAATCAAACTCCCTCCTCAACTTTGAATAGTAATTAAACTCCCCCTTTATCTTATGCAATGTCCATTTTACCCTTGTTATATCAAATATATTTATGTAATACCTCTTTATATTATATATAGTTTATTTTTTTAACCTAGGTATTTATAACTTTTTATTCAAGTTCATTAACATTATAAGTGAAATAATATTTTTATAAATTTGGCACAAAATTTAATGTTATTTTTATGACCTTATTTCAATATTATATGTATTAAGCGTATGTATAGGTATTGTATGTACATGCATGTGCGTATATTTTTGTCTTTCCTCACTCTCTTACTTCATGTGTTTCATATTACTTGGCCCTTCTTGGTATGAAAAATTTAATAATCTTTGAAACTTTAAATTTGACCAATAGCTACTACTCATGCAGTTATTTAATACTTAGGGTAGAAATAAAAAAATATTAAAAAATTCTCTTCATTTCATAAATTGGACAAGTAAATTAAAACAACTATTTTTAATTTGAGGGTCAAGTAATATGAAACCACAGGGGTATTCTCTATTGTCTATATAAATAAATAAGTTTTGATTGTCATTAATGGAGTATTACATAAATTATAGTTTAAAATAATTTAAAATCTAAATAAATACAATCTTTAAAGATTTGACCTTAATTTAATTAATTACTTTGTATTTCTCGCATCGAAATATATTTGAATAGTTATTATTTCCTACTATTTTCACTTGTATAAATATATATTACAGTTTTGATTATTATTAATAAAATTAATTTTCTCATTATGCTAATTTACTTCATTATAGAACATCATTAGCTTAAATACTTAATTAGTATTTCTCACTTTTTCGTTCAAAAGATAATGTTTATGTTTTTATGAAAAATTCGGTACATGAATTTAAAAAAAATGAAAATATCATGATTTTTTAAAAAAGTAAAAAAGAAGAAGTTGATAATGAAAGGGTACAATAGGCATTTTAAAGATTTAACTAGGATAAAGGGGGGAGTTTGATTATTGTTCAAAGTTGAGGGAGAAGTTTGATTTTTAAAGCAAAGTTGGAGGTGAAAATGATTTTCACCCTTATGAAATATGAGTAGACCATTTAATTTCCTCATTATGCCTTGCTCACTGCTCATTGCTAATTATGTGTTTGCTTATGTGTTTATACAATTTTTCCCTTTGCATATATTCCCAGAAAAAAATAGTTTCTAAACATAAAAATGAAATTACATGTTTTATTTGTGTATAACCACGGTAATGTTTGTCTTAATTTGTGATTCTACTTTGAAAAAGTTTATGTATGTGATACTGATAACCGAAAAACTACGAAAACTAGAATTTACCTAAGAAACAAAAAATAATCAATAGATAGATAAAATACTAGACACAAGAAGATGAGTAATTAAGAACAATAGGATATATTAAATCCTAGAACCCCTAAATTACATTCATCTACTAACACCTAATTCCTACGGTGATCAAGAGGGAATTGATCGCCCTCGAAACCACACGTTATTAAGCAAACCTTCAAAAAACGCTCACCAAAAACTCTCTCAAGAGATTTTTTCATCAATATTCAAAGCAAAACTAGGGAAAATAACGCATGATTTGGGTATTTATACCCATGGGTCAATTATTACAAACTTGGGCTCAAAAGTGACCCATTCCTTTAAAAATTAGCAATGTAGTCGTGTTAGGCTACCTACCCATGCTGGTGGGCACTGCCCACCATCTGTGCACGCATGTGACTCACCTGAGGGCGCAAGTGAGCTCGCTGGTGCACTCAGTGTGCCATTTTGCTCCTTTTCGCATTTCTTTGGCCCCTCCAAGGTCCCTTGATCCTCTTTAGACGCAATCACCAACACGTAGCACCATTTTGATTGTAGCAGGCTATCGTCAGGTACCTCTCGTTTCATGAACATTCCTTGGAGCTCTCATGTTTGACTTCTAGTGAATGGTTTAGAGCAGATTTGGATTGTATCTTCCTCTCCATCTTGAGAGGAATTTGACCTCAAATTCTCATCCTCTATCATATCAAAAGGTGAGAGATCGCACACATTAAATGTGTTGTGCACTTGATACTCCGATAGGAGGTCAATCTTGTAAGCATTGTCATTTACCCGCTCAAGCACTTAGAACGGGCCATCACCTCGGGGTATCAACTTAGCTTTTCTTTGGGTTAGGAACCAGTCCTTCCAGAGATGTACCCATATCCAATCACCTGGTTCAAGTACAAGCCTTATGCTCCCTTTGTTCACTCTCTTGGCTTTTACTTGATTCTTTTTCTCAAGGTTAAGCCTCGCCTTTTCATGCATCTTTTTCATTGAGTCCGCCATTTTTCTCCCGTCTAAGCTAATCACAATATCACTAGACAAAGGAGTGAGATCCAAGGGGAGTTAGGGGGTTAAAACCATAGACACATTCAAAGGGAGTCATACTAATAGTCGAGTGAATAACACGATTGTAAGCAAATACGGCTAGGGGTAAGTGATACTCCCAAGAGGCCATTTTTCCTTTAACCATGGTGCATAGCATAGAACCCAAGGTCCTATTTATAACCTCATTTTGGCCATCGATTTGTGGGTGGCAAGACGTTGAGAAAAGCAATTTGGTGCCAAGCCTACCCCACAATGACCTCCAAAAGTGACTAAGGAACTTAGAGTCCCTATCACTAACAATGGTCCGGGGAATTTCATGTATCTTGACAAAATGTTCTATAAACAAAGATGCCACATTTGAGGCATCATCACACTTGTGACACGGAATAAGATGATCCATTTTTGAAAATCGGTCAACCACAACTAAAATACTATCTCTTCTCCTCCTTGTCCTAGGTAAACCCAATACAAAATTCATAGATATGTCAAGCCATGGACGTAGGGGAGTGGGAGGTGGGGTATATAATCCTTGAGGGAGAAGGCGTGATTTTGCACTTCTACAATCTATACATTGACCACAAATTCGAGCAACATCATGACGCATATTGGGCCAATAGAATTATTCCTCTAGGATTCCAAGGGTCTTGTCAATTCCAAAGTGACCCATCATACCACCATCGTGTGCCTCTCTCACAAACAACTCTCTCCATAAGCTAAAGGGCACATACAACCTCTTTCCTTTAAATAAGAAACCATTAAATTTAGAGTAGGGTATAAAAGTTCCATCCCTAAGCCATCTTTCCTTTTGCCATATCTCACAATCTTTGAAGATTTGAGCAAATTTGGGGTCCTCGGGATAGAATGTCTTCAAGCATTCAAATCCAATCAATTTAGAAGACAAAGTACTAATCAACACATGCTCTCGGGACAAGGTATCAGCCACAACATTCTCCTTCTCCTTTTTGTATTGGATTACATAAGGGAAAGTTTCTAAGAATTTAATCCACTTGGCATACCATTTTTCAATTTGTCTTTGACCCTAAGGTGTTTCAAAGACTCATGATCGGTGCGAATCACGAATTCCTTAGGCCACAAGTAGTGTTGGCAATTGCCCGAAGCTCTAATCAAGGCATACAACTCAAGATCACATATAGAGTAGTCCAAGGTTGCTCATTTGAGCTTTTCGATAAAGTATGCAATGGGCTTTTGTTCTTGCATTAAGACGGATCCAATGCCTACTTTGCTAGCATCACATTCAACTTCAAACATTTTTCCAAAGTCAAGCAATTGCAACAAAGGGGTGGAGCAAGCATTATTTTCAAAGTTTTAAACGGCTTTGCTTGCTCATCACCCCACTTAAAGGGTTTATCCGTTCGGATTACCTCGGTCAACGAGGTGGCTATGGTGTTAAACCCTTTGACAAACCTTCTGTAGAAACTATCCAATCCATGAAAACTTCTCACATCACCAATGAATTGTGGAGTTGGCCAATTTTGGATAGCGTCTATCTTGGATTCATCCACTTCAACACCCCGGGAGCTTACAACAAAGCCTAAAAAGACAACCTCATCAACACAAAAGGATAATTTCTCAAGATTAGTAAACAATTGCTCCTTCCTAAACACATCTCAAATGCTTAGCATGGTCATCTATGGACTTGCTATAAACTAAATATCATCAAAGTACACCACAATAAATTACCCTATAAACGGTTTCATCACATAGTTCATTAACCGCATAAAGGTACTAGGAGCATTGGTGAGTCCAAATGGCATAACCATCCATTCATAGAGACCAAACTTAGTCTTGAAGGCGGTTTTCCATTCATCACCGGGATTCATTCAAATTTGATGGTACCGACTTCTAAGATCAATCCTAGAAAACATACAAGAACCATTCAATTCATCTAACATAACATCTAATCTAGGGATAGGGTGGCAATACTTTACCATTATTTTGTTGATGGCTCGACAAGCAATACACATACGCCAAGTCCCATCCTTCTTTGGTACCAATAATACCGGGACCACACATGGGCTCATGGTCTCCTTGATATATCCTTTGTTGAGGAGTTCCTCAACTTGTCTTTGGAGCTCTTTGGTGTCTGTCGGGTTACTTTGATATGCCGGTTTGTTTGGCAATTAAGATCCCGACACGAAGTCTATTTGATGTTCGATTCCTCGAAGTGGGGGTAACCCTTTTGGAAACTCCTTTAGAAACACATCTTTGAAATCTTGCAAAACAAGAGAAATAAAATGAGGAATAGGAGAAGTAGAGTGGTTGGCATAAAAATCATAGTCTAAAAGGAGTATGGGCTCCTCATCATTAGCCTCCTCAAACAAGTTTTTGTTTCTAGTCAACATCATCATTGGGCCTTCCCCTTCAGCTTCCTCCTCTCTTTTGCTTCATCACTCTTATATTCATGGGGTTCCTCCTCTTCTTTTCTATCCTTCTCTTTTAACTCCCTCATTCTTAGATGGACCTCATTCACTTATGATGGTGAAAGAGGGTGAAGGGTGAACTTTCGACCATTCAACTCAAAAGAATACTGATTGGTTCTTCCATCATGCTTGGTTGCAAGATCGTATTGCCATGGTCTTCCAAGCAAAATATGACAAGCTTACATGGGAATGACATCACATAGTATCTCATCATGGTAATTCCTAATCTTGAACCGAATCACCATTTGTCTAGTCACTTTTAATCCTCTACACTCATTTAACCATTGGAGCTTGTATGGTGCGGCATGCTTGGTGGTGGGTAGATTCAAGAAATTAACCATGGTGTCACTAGTAATATTGTCACGACTCCCACTATCAATGACTAATGAGCACACACTCTCCTTGTTCAACTCAACCTTGAAACGGATGACGGCATGTTCCCTTTGACATTTAGTATGGAAAAGATTTTCCCTTTGACTAGGGTCATCTAATGCCTTACTAATCATCACTCATCTTACCACAAAGTTTGTAACCTCAAACTCTCCATCTTGAGGCCAAGTATCCTCATTTCCTTCCTCTACTTTCTCATCTTCTTCGCACCCCTCTCTATCTTGGGTTCCTCCCTCATTATCATCTTCTTGCCCCACCTCTTTTCTAAGGTAATACATTTTTTCTTCTCTAAGGATCACATTTCTCTGATTAGGACATTCATTTGCCTTATGACCCCAATCTTGACATTTAAAATATTAAAAACCTTTATGGTTAGAAGTTGGATATTTGTTACCTTCATTCTTCGGTGGGTACTTTGGAGTAGTCTTTTCCACGGGCTTCTTGTCATAGGACTTGGAGAAGTCCTTATTCTTGGTCCATCCCGTTGAAGGTTGAGCTACCTCTTTATTCTTACTCCATGGATTAGTGGATGAATACCTTTTGGGTTTGATCGATGTCTTCTCCTTAAGATCTCTCTCAACTTCTAAAACCACTTGAAAGATAACTTTTAAAGTAGCAAACCTATGGCAAGTCATTAAGGATGAGATCTCCTTGTTCAACCCAACCTTGAAATGGATGACGACATGTTCTGTATTCTCTTGATACTCAAGTTTCAAGATCAATTGTTGAAACTTATCAAAGTAGGTTAAGACACTCTTGTACCTTGCCTTAGATTGTACAACTTGGCAAGTAACTCATGTCTATACCTTTTTGGCACATACTTTCTTCTCATGATAGCCTTCAAAGCATCCCATGGTGGTGGTTGTCCCTCATTTAGGATGTTTTCAAATCTCTTGGCGTATTCCCACCATGTGATAACAAATCCTTCGAATTGGGATATGGCATAGCAACTCTTCTTGGCATCGGTGAGATCATTGACTTGAAAGATTCTTTCACAAGTAGATTCCCATGCTAGATATATAAGCTTCGGGGTCACTCTCTCCTTTTAAAGTAGGAAAACTAGTCTTGATTGAATTGATCCCATTCTCTCTACCTCCATTGCCAACTTGATTCTCATTGTAGTTTCATTGGTCCTCACCTTGGGGATGATTCCCTAAGTTTTCTCTTCTATAAGGTGCCGGACCAAATCTTCCCGACCTCGAAATCCTTGTTGAGTTAATGTTTTATGCCTCCAATACTCTACATGAACAACCTATTCATCATACCCTTCAAACTCAACTTGTGGGTCCTCTTCTCCTACTCCCTCAACTTGGACGGATTGATTTTGGTTACGGGGTATTTATAGTGGGGGATTTTGGTTTAGTGGAGCTTGAGGTGACGGGTTTTGGTTTGGTGGTGCTTGGGGTAGGCCTTGGTTATGGGGTATTTGGTCTTGTGGTATTTCTTGATTGGCTTGGTTGAATTGGGGTTGTAGTGGACGGACGGGGTTTCAGTTATGTGGATAGATAGTGGCTTGGGTGATGGGGTCTTGTGTTTGTCTTTGTGGATTGAACATTTAGTGGAGTGTTTCCGGGGAGATAGTAGAGGATGTGTCTTAAGTATGTTCGCTAGATGAGGCATGGTAGTTTTGAGGAGTGGATTGGGTAGAGTTTAGACGACCTTCCATGTTCACTATATTTCCACCCAGGGTAAACACACTTCCTTGGAGTGTGGTCATATGACCTTCTATAGCTCACATTCTACCATCCATAGAGTCCATTTTAAGGTTTAATGATTCAATTGCAGCCAAGATTGCATTCGAAGTATTAACATCCATAGTTGGTTGTGTTTCACCTTTCGGGGCCAGTGTACCTATTAGAAAAGACACTAAACACAAACAAGTTAGTGTTAAAGAAATAACCTTACGACTCTAGCCACCCTTGTATGTCTCACACTTGGATCCGCAAATGTTGAAGGGTAGTTTATACTCCGAGTGGTGGTCGAGGTATCAATTGCTACTCTTGATTGGATTGGATTCTTGTTTGAAAGACTAAAAAGAAATACTTACGGACTTGAATCAAGAATTACGACGAAATGAAAATTAGAAAAGAGCACAAAAGAAATAAGATAAAGAAAGAAAATGAACTCAAGAACTAATAAAGAAAGAAAATGAACTCAAGAACTAATCAACCAACTAAGTAGGTGAATTACTAGTTGCTAATTAGTTTTAGAATCGAGAATTGAGATTAGGAATCAAGGAATAAAACTAAAATGAAGGAACCTGAGCAAAGTCAATTTTTAAGTGTCGAGGTACGTTTGGATGAGCTGTGGACGCAACTTGTGACCTGTCCACGCAGATAGGCAGACACAGGTGAAAACAGAAACTCAGCAGGTGACCTGCGTTAGGCACCTCCGACCGCAGATGGCCTTCCTGCGTGCACAGGTGAGGTTGGGCAGTGTACCTGGAAACTCGATTTTTCTCTCTCCTATGGGCCCTCTTTGACTCTCTTTCTTGGAATATTCTCTTTTCTTTTTGGATATCCTTTGTACAAACAAATTTTCTTTCCTTTTTCTTTCTTGTCTAAGATCAAACAACACCTTTTTGCAATCTTCTTCTCTTGAAGATATCTAAGAACAACAAGAACTCCAAATTTTCCAACTAATTCAAATTGGCTCGAAAATCCATGAAACTTCAGATCTAGGGTCCCCTCAACGTGAGAAACACTTTTCCAACCCTCAATCTACACCAAATTTTGTAGATCTAGAAACCCAGTTCTCTATTTTCTTCAAACTCAAGAACACAAGTTTTTCAATGGGGTTTGTTCTCTAAATCAACTCAAATCAAGGCTAAAGCTCAAGATTCTGACTCGAATATACTAGAGAAAACAAGATCTAGCATAAAAACTTCAAGAAAAGACTCAAAAACAAAAATATTTTTGGATTTTTGACTAAAATTATTTTTCTCTCTTTGTTTTTTTTGAATATCAATCCCAAGACTTAGGATTGTGGGAACAACCCTAATCCAAGCTCCTGATACCAAATGATAACTGAAAAACTACGGAAACTAGAATTTAACTGAGAAACAAAAGATAATCAATAGATAGATAAAATATTAGACACAAGAAAATGAGTAATTAAGAACAATAGGATATATTAAACCCTAGAACCCCTAAATTACATTCATCTACTAACACCTAATTCCTACGGTGACCAAGAGGGAATTGATCGCCCTTGAAACCACACGTTACTAAGCAAACCTTCAACAAATGCTCACCAAAAACTTTCTCAAGAGATTTGTTCATCAATATTCAAATCAAAACTAGGGAAAATAAAGCATGGTTTGGGTATTTATACCCATGGGTCAATCATTCCAAACTTGGCCCCAAAAGTGACCCATTCTTTTAAAAATTAGCATTGTAGCCGTGTTAGGCTACCTACCCACGCAGGTGGGAACTGGCCACCATCTGCGCACGCATGTGACTCACCTGCTGGCATAGATGAGCTCACAGGTTCACTCAGTGTGCCATTTTGCTCCTTTTCGTATTCCTCTGGCCCCTCTAAGGTCCCTTGACCCTCTTTAGACGCAATCACCAACACGTAGCACCCTTTTGATGGTAGTAGGATATCGTCAAGTACCTCTCATTTCATGAACATTCTTTGGAGCTCTCATACTTGACTTCTAGTGAATGGTTTAGAGCGTATTTGGATTGTATCAGATACACTGTCTAAAATTTTTTTATTGATAATATTTCTTATTATACCTAACTTAATTTACAAAGAATTGATACCCGTAGAGGTGAGTAATAAAGTAAATGATTATGTTCTGCTGTAGTAAGTTGATTTGCTTGTCAACAAATGTGTAAATTATCGCTTCTCATGAAATGGGTTATGTAATTATGTTTATGTCGTTAGTTGTTTGAGTGGATGAATTAAATTGCACATTCTTATGAAAGTAGTATCACCTGTGAGGAGTATATTTACATTTTTATATGGTGTATATAATAGTAATAATATAAGTTACTAATCACCTTTTCCCTAACAATGTTGATTGATGATGGACTAAATAGAGATTTGTTATGAAACTAACCCTACTCTCTAAAGGCTCAAGGGTGAGTCTGTTGTTTTGCGGGTTTAGTAAAATCTGTATTTTACAACAAGAACTTCAAACACATGTTCAAACTAAAGTATAAACAATTAAATGAATTTGTAACTCTGTATTCAAAACTTTGAACTTTTAACAATAAGTTCAACTCAACTTATAAATAACAAAAAAATGAAGTTCAAACTATTTTCTGAAAAATAGCAAAACTAAACGTTGAGAAAGAGATGAAGATTGGAAAATTTAAGTCCACCGAAATCATGGTGTGTCCTTAAGAAAATTATTCCCCTCAAGTACCCGAGGTTATGGAATATATCCTCCCAGGATAAAATGAATCACTTCAACAGAATAGCGGGACCTCAAACTCTGTCGAACTATGAATGCAATCAACGATAGCAAATCACACTAGAGTTTTTCAATAAAGAGGAGTGTTTTTACTTCAAAATTTCATGTCTGTTCCTGAGGAAAAAATTAGGTATTTATAGCCATCAAGGTGTTGCTTCATGAAGAGAAGCAATGGTTCAGAAAGGTGCACCTCTTCATAAAGGTGCAACTCTTCGAAAAAGTCACAACCCATTGAAAAGGTCATAACCATCCAAACTGAAAAGGTGCCAATTCAAATTGCATCCTTTCTCTTGGAGTCTTTTCGGAAAAACACATATTCATTTTTCATTGAGTCTTACTGCACTTTGGCCGATTATGACATTGATAGAGAGTAAGACAGTGGATTCAAGTCCTATCGTAAAAAGTGGGTAAGACATTGGGTTTGAGTCCTGATGCACTATATATTGGGTTCAAGTCCTATCAATTTGTGGCCCAAGACATCTTTATATGGGCAAGGCGTTGGGTTTAAATCCTAATGCACCATAGTGATGGTATAATAATGATTAAGGCAAAATGATATATTTTTTTAATGAAAAGTCATGAACCCCGCCACATTAATTTGCTCCATTCCTTGATTTGAATGTGGTAGCAATGCATATAAGTCTAAAGAAGACAAGTTGTTAAATGTATTGGGCGTGGAGGAATAAATTATAATAGTCATTATTTTGATAATAATAAAGGGAAGAACACTATGGGTTCTTCAAATTGGTCCTTCAAAAGGTGAAAGTAATTTTTTATCATGAATTTGGTATGAAAGGTCATTGAGCACTCGGTTATTCTGCTGCCTAATTTGATGAGTTTTCCAAAATCCTCCATCAAAAGAAAGAAAAATAAAGTGAATGCACTCTTGATATTTTTAAGTGATGTTGAGGTGGGTCATATAAATATGACTAATGTCAAGGCATGACAATGAGCTCATAAAATAAATTATGAAGCACATATGATTATAGTCTATTTCTTGAAGAGAATGCGACTTGTGATAAGCATTTTAAATGCTATGCCATTCTTGTAAATGAATGTGTTAATATATGATAAAAAAATTATGAATAAGAATGTGACCATGTATGGTTGGATAAATACCACAACTCACCTCTACAGGAGGTTTGAGAGATATAATAATTAAAAAAAAAATTGGTTTGAAAAGATTATTGGTGTTGTAGCATGTTTTATCATGATATACTAAAGGGTAAAAGCAAGAAATGATCCTTTCCTATAACAGTTTTGACCATGATCAAAATAGATATTATCGTATGGCTACACAAATTTGTCATTGGTTGTGTACCTATGGTACATTAAAATACTTTGTCAGATCTTATAAAAAAGTTATTAAAGGCAAAAGTAAAGTAAGAAAGAGGTATTACTTATAGTGATTTTGACCATGACAATAATAATATGATTTTCTCCATGAAGGAGATTATTCACCATATGAATGGTGTGATAAAATATTTGATAGCACAAAAATTACTTGAGAGCTTCGGAAGAGCTAATGTGTTACTATCCGGAGGAATGAAATAATTCATAATATAGGGTTGTAGTAAGTCTGAAGAAACTTATTAAGTTTCAAAGGTATTGACCAAAAATGAATTATATTGAGACTATAAATTACGAGAAGATTTAATATCTTCATATTACTACAATCGAAGCTGGTTAAAATATTACGTAATAGGTTGTCCGCCTTTTCCTCCTATTTGTAGTACACAATTATGGACATGGTGATGAAATCACATGGGATAGTAAACTAGAGTTTACTTAAACAAACATCAGTTGGCATGACCGATTGACCATCCCGTTTCCAACGCGATGCAAAAATAATTGAGAATTCATGTGGTTACATATTGAAGAAATAAAGGTTCTTCACGAATTCTCTTGTGCTGCATGTTCTCATAATAAATAATTATTGTACCAGCTAAGGTTGAGATTGTATCTCTTGAACTTTGAAATGTATAACAAGGCGAATATGGGCTCATTCAACTGCCATGTGGATCGTTTACTATTATATAATTTAATAGATGCATCTATGGTTGGTCACATGTGCTTTCCTATTACAACCTGTAATTTGATTTTTCGCAAGGTTGTTTGCTCAAGTTATTAAAATTAAGAGCATGATTTTAAACTATAAAATTATGTTGATAATGCTGGTTTATTTAGCAGAAATTATATGCCTCCAGTTATAGCTAAACCATTGGCTATGAGAACAAATCTCCCAAAACAAATTTGGTATAAGATGTGTTATTTAAATATAGCTGCACTTTTATGCATCAAACCAATAAGGTTACCCTATATTGTTGGTTCAGGATCAGGAACCAAATAATTCCATCTAAAAAAATTGAATATGTGATATTTGATTTAATTGCTCCACCACACACAAAGATGGATCCCCGAATAAGGTTGAGGTGAATGTTATATTTCCTAATAATAGGGGGAGATATGATTGTAACAGTTGAAATGGATGGAATGAATTATCTATATCCTCGTAAAAAATATGAACTTGAAGTTCAAGAGATAATTCAGTTGCAAAATGTTGCAAACAATTTTCAGATGTATTTATCGACCCAATGTTATAATTCAGCTGTAAATGCTCCAATGAAAAGTCCTTAAAGTACATAGTGTATGACACGCGTAAAACGTGATTGACCAATCGGTTTCAAATAGAAAAACTCTTTAAAGAAGGACAGAAGCAAATGATAAAGATGGTTATGATAATGAGGCAAGTGCTTTAAAGAGCACAATGACATAACACTTTATAAAACCTTGACAAAGGTTCAGGTATCTGAAAATGATGAAAAAAAAAGAGATCTTAATAAGTTATGTTGTATTGGAACCGGTATCAAATAACCATCGACGGTATTTTTGACATAATGTATCACTCACCATTATAATTGGTAACGAGGATCTTGAATTGAAATCTGCCATAGTGTATGAACCGATAAATAATTCGCCAAATAAAAGTAAGTAATTTAAGTATTTTGTTTCGCTTGAGAAAATGAATATTTGGAATTATGGTCCAAAGACCAAGGTATAATGTCAGTGGGGTACAAATGGATTATTGTGCGAAAAGTAAAATCGTAAGATATATAGTACGGCTTGTACCTTGGGGCATAAAGGTTTTTCTCAAAATTCCTGACATTATTTTTAGGAGATGTATTCTCTTATGAAGGAAGAATGAGGTTTTCATCATTCTAGCAATAATGAAAAGCTTGAATACGTATAATGAATGGTTGTCATGTCTAGCTATACGGTAAAGGTTATATGAAAACTAGCTAGACGGTAAATGTTATATGAAAATCCTTGAAGGATTTAAAAATGTTTTAAAGTGATTTCATTGAATA
The DNA here is from genome assembly GCA_031232105.1 of Capsicum rhomboideum. NCBI lineage: Eukaryota > Viridiplantae > Streptophyta > Magnoliopsida > Solanales > Solanaceae > Capsicum > Capsicum rhomboideum. The sequence goes on along the minus strand of CP124716.1, from coordinate 94,997,124 downwards.
GTACCCCAATGGCTGTAATATCGCTTAACATAAAGAAAGATCAATTTTGATCTCATGAAAATGGTTAGAAAGTACTATGTCTTAGTATAATTGGTGCACTTATGTATTCTACTATTTCTATACATAAAATAATATTTTTGTTAATATGCAGAAAAGACATAATTTCACTTTTATTTGGAAATATTTGAGTGAAATCAAATATATATTGATATAAATTTATTATCTCTAACCATTATTGTCAAAGGATTATTGATTATACAAATGCGGGAAATGTAACGACCCTCCAGGTCATTTTTTGTATTTCTAAACTATTTTGGCATTTAGAGCTTTCCCATAGCTACCCCAAGTCATTCATGACTTGCTGGAGCTGACAGTTCGGTTATCGGGCAGTTCGTTTGATTTTAGAGCCAATTCCCTATTTTGAAGTTTTCGTTGTTAAGAATTGGGTGTTGGGACTAAACTTTAGGTAAACGACCTCGTATTCCAATTCTAACAGTTCCATCAGCTCCAAAACAACTATTTTAGGCTAGGGGACCCTTTGTTCGGGTCCCAAGACTTCCACACTCGTTTTGGGCTATTGGGTGGATTTTGGTTAAAATGGTCCTTAGGTATGGGACCCATATTTCATCAAAATAACCTCGGATTGAAATTTTGATAGTTCCATTGAGTCCAGAAAGTCAAATTTGGTAGGATAGCATAGTTCTTTTGTGTTCACGGGATTTCGACCCGAGGGTCCGATCGGAGTTTTGGCACTTGGCCAAAAGTACTGGTGCAGACCAAAAATGGTCTTCGCATTCACGAGGCCTTGGACGCGTTCGCGAAGGCCAAGGTGATAGCCTATCGCATTTGCGAAGTCCAAGTTCATCCATCGAGTTCACGAGCTTGTCTACGCGTTCGCGAAGAGTCTCCTCCAGACCGGACCATACTTTCTTCTTCGCGATCATGGTAGACCAGCTGCAATTATGAAGGGTAAGCCGGGTCTTGGTCCGCGTTCACTATGGGGTACCTTCGAACGCGATGAAGGGACCCTTGGCAGTATTAAATGCTGAGAAACTCGATTTTTCTCACTATTTCCTAGTCCCAAGTCCATTAAAGCCCTAGAAAGCTTAGAGAAAGAGAAAATTGATCTTTGGATGTTTGGGGTGAGTTGGAGGTGTGATTGTTGTCATTTTCCCATCGATTATTCCATAATTTTCCATTAATTTCTTGGTTAATTTATCGATTTTAATTCAAATCCATAGTTTACTTGTTGGGTCTATTTAGGATTCGTTTGTGCTCGAATTTCACCCATTTTTTAGGATAAATGATCCTTGAGCTTAGAGAGACATGTTGAAGGTTTCAAAATTGTGGTTTCATAAGTGGGCCCTACATGAGATTTTTAGCTCGATTTTAAACCCGGAGCATTTATATGCCTACTTTTTTCTTCCTCTGATTTTCTTTTCTGTTTTTTTTTCTTCTATTTCTTCCTCTAATTTTCTAGTTGATTGGCTGCTAGTTCTACATGCTTTGATTAGACACATTTTACTTGACTCTATAATGCCATGTTCAGTGGTTTCTGACGAACCCAACTTGCTCCGATCGATCTCTTTCACCGGCGAACTCCTTCTCCGACAAACTCCTCGTCGGGTGCATTTTCCGGCGAAGTCCCTTTTCAGATCTGATCTGCTCCGATCAAACGCCGGCAAGGTTTCGATTATTGATCTCCTGGTGATCAACACCCATCACCGCCGTTCCATCTCCCCACGTCGTTTCAGTGGGTTTTTCGACCATCCTCTTCGACCATCTTTACGGATCTGAACGGTAAGGCTCGGATCTGACCAAAAAAGCGTCTGTCAGCGTCTTCTCCTGCGACTTCTCCGACGACCAGATCTACACTTCTCCTTCTTCTCTCTTCTCTCCTTTCTTTTCTTTTCTTTATAACCCCTTTTCAGGTACAACAAGTCTGGTACATCTTTTTCGACGATCAATTTTAGAGGCGGTAGTAGCAGCAGGCTGAGGTGCACTCCACATTCTCGCCGGTCTAGGTGTATTCGTTTTATACCTCTAGTTATCTTGTCTAGGTTTCTTGACTATCGCAGACGGATACATCCGATCTCATTTGATATTTGTGTTTCTTTTATATATCTCGTTTCATACCTCGCTTAGTTTCTTGTCTTGACTATTTTTGTGGGCTTACTTTTTTCTCGGGTAGTTTAGTTCTTATTTTTGACTGTGTGTACTAAAATTGCATTTTAATATATTAGTTTATTGTCTTCGGCAGTCGCTGTTGATTCTTGATTCTTTCCTGTAAGATTAATTGCTTTTAGCATTCGCTATTGATTCGTGCTTCTTCCCATAGATTCTTTACTAATTCCACTCATTATTTTTGTTGTGTCTTTAGATTTACGTATTTTGCTCGCCTTCTTATTTTCTTATATTATTGAGTAGTGGTTGTGGTGGTCAATGGTAGACTAGGGTCATGTCATAAGTCGAGGTCGAGGTTAGGACCTGGGTTTACGGTGAGGTCGGGATTGGGGGCCGGTTTAGGGTCTGGTCTAGGGTCGAGTTTAGGGTTGGGGGGAGAGAGTTAAGTGGGTTAAGGGAGCCTCTAGGTTGAGAGTTGGGTCTTGGAACATAGGGACTCTTCAAGGGAAGTCCATAGAGCTCGTGAAGATTCGAGGGATGTGGACGGGTATAAGTTGTGGTACTCTGGTAGCGTGAGGCATAGAAATGGGGTAGGTATTCTAGTAGATGATGAGCTTAAGGGGAAAGCAGTGGAGGTTAAGCGGGTCAATGATAGGTTGATGTCGATTAAATTGGTCATTGGAGGGTTGCCTACGCGCCGCAAGCAGGTTTGGACGACGAGTAGAAGAGGGGATTTTGGGAGGTTTTGGATGAGGTAGTGAGAGGCATTCTGAGCACTGAGAAGCTTTTAATATGAGGGGACTTCAATGGGCATATTGGTTCTTTATCGAGAGGCTACGATGATGTGCATGGAGGTTTTGGTTTCTGGGAAAGGAATGAAGGAGGAACCACACTTTTGAATTTTGCTAGGGCCTTTGGGTTGTGGGTGGCAAATTCGAGCTTTCCGAAGAAGGAAGAACACCTTATCACCTTTGGTAGCTCGGTGGCCAAGACTCAAATAGACTTTTTGCTCCTTAGGAAGGGTGATAGAGCAGTATGTAAAGACTGTAAATTCATACCTAGCGAGAATCTTTCGACCCAACATAAGCTGCTGGTGATGGACTTGGAAATCAAGAATGGCAAAAAGAAGAGGGGTGTGGGGGATCGGCCCAGGATTAAGTGGGGTAGCTTGACTTTGATCAGTGCTTTGAAAATAGAGGAGAAGATGATGAATATAGGAGCTTGGTAGAGTAGATGAGATGTGGATAGTATGTGGGAGACGATTGCTAGTTGTATCAAGGAGACCGCTAGACAGGTGTTGGGTGTCTCGAGAAGCCGATCTGGCAAGCACTGGGGGGACTGGTGGTGGAACGCAGAAGTGAAAAGAAAGGTGGAGACTAACAAGGTGGCCTGTGCCAAGTTGGTTGAGAGCAAGGATAACGAGGAGAAGCGGACGAGTAGAGAGGAGTATAAGTTAGCCAGAAAAGAGTCTAAGTAAGTGGTTACGGCGGCTAAGACAGCAGCTTTCGAGAGCTTGTATGCCATTTTAGAGGAGAAAGGCGGGGATAAGAAGTTGTATAGGTTGTCCAAGGCTAAGGAGCGGAGGGCCCGCGACCTTGACCAAGTGAAATGCATCAAGGGGGAGGATGGCGAAGTGTTGGTGGAGGATGCCCTCATTAGGAGGAGATGGCAGTCCTATTTTCATAGACTTTTGAACGATGAGGGGGACAAAAGTTTCGTGTTGGGGGACTTGGAAAACTCAGAGAGGTGTCGCGATTATGGTTATTGTAGGCGTATCAAGGCTGAAGAGGTCAAGGATGCTATTCGTAGGATGCGTAGGGGTAGGGTGACTGGGCCCGATGAGATTCTGATGGATTTCTGGAAGTACACTGGCGGGCCAGGTATGGTGTGGCTGACGAGGTTGTTTAACATCATTTTTAGGGCGGCGAGGATGCCTGAATCTTGGAAATGGAGTACGATGATTCCATTATATAAGAACAAGAGGGAAATTCAGAGTTGCAACAACTATAGGGGTATCAAGTTGTTGAGATATACTATGAAGGTTTGGGAAAGGGTGGTAGAGTTGAGGCTGAGGAGGATTGTGACTATTTTCGAGAATCAGTTCGGTTTCATGCCAGGTCGCTCGACTACTGAGGCCATTCACCTAGTGAGGAGATTAGTGGAGCAGTTTAGGGAGAGGAGGAAGGACTTGCACATGGTGTTCATCGATCTTGAGAAGGCGTACGACAAATTCCCCAGGGAGATTCTGTGGAGGTGCTTGGAGGCTAAAGGTGTGCTCGTGGCATACACTAGATCGATTCAGGACATGTACAACGGTGCAAAGATGCGTGTGAGGACGGTAAGAGGGGATTCAGAGCACTTTTCTATTTTGACAAGATTGCACCAAGGATCGACTCTTAGTCCATTTTTATTTGCCTTGGTGATGGATGTTTTGACGCGACATATTCAAGGGAAGGTGCCTTGGTGTATGCTATTTGCTGATGATGTGGTACTGATTGACGAGACTCGGGGAGGAGTTAATGATAAGTTGGAGGTTTGGAGACAGACCCTTGAGTCTAAAGTGTTTAGGTTGAGTAGGACTAAGACAAAGTACTTGGAATGTAAGTTTAGTGATTCGACGCATGAGGTTGATGTGTCCAAGTACCTGGGGTCTATGATTCAGGGAAATTGAGAGATTGACGAGGATTTCACGCACCGTATTAGTGCAGGGTGGTTGAAATGGAGGCTCACTTCGGGAGTTCTGTGTGATAAGAAGGTGCCTCTGAAGCTTAAAGGTAAGTTCTAGAGAGTGGTCATTCGTTGTGCTATGTTATATGAAGCGGGGTGTTGGCCAGTAAAAAACTCCCACATCCAAAAGTTGAAGGTAGCGGAGATGAGGATGCTGCGATGGATGTGTGGACTTACCAGGAATGATAGGGTTAGAAATGAGATTATTCAAGAGAAGTTGGAAGTGGCTTTGGTGGAAAATAAGATGTGGAAAGTAAGGTTGCGATGGTTCGGACATATGATGAGGAGGTGCACAGATGCTCCAGTACGGAGGTTTGAAAAGCTCGTTGTGGATGGTTTTAGGCGGGTTAGAGGTAGGCCGAAGAAATATTAGAGGGAGATGATTAGGCATGACATGGAGCAGTTACAGCTTACAGAGGACATGACCTTTAATAGAAAGATATGGAGGAAGTGGATTAGGGTAGAAGGTTAGTGGGTAGGAAGGCATCCGTATTAGTGGGAAGAAGTGTTTGTTTATATCTGTGCCTGTTATTTCTTGGGCAGATTTGTGTTCGTGGTCTATAGTGTTATTCTGTGGGTGCCTTGTTTCTTTTATTATCTAGCGATGTGTTATCTCCTTTTGTTGTTTGTTTTTATGATTTTTGTTTGTTATTGTTATCTGTTTTGAGTCGGCGGTCTATCGGAAACAACCTCTCTACTTCATCTGAGTTAGTGGTATGGACTGCATACACTTTACCCTCCCCAGACCCCACTTGGTGGGAATTCATTGGGTATGTTGTTTTTGTTGTTGTTGGTTATGGGTATTTTTATTCTCGTGTTAACTCATTGATTATTATTTTGATAGGGTGGCATCGTGCGGAGGCTTCTTGGAAGGGAAAAACTCTAATCTAGTGGACTTTATCAAGCTTTCGACGGCGTCCAGGTAGGCTAGGCTTACTTCTCTCTTAGATTGAACTTTATTATGGTATTAGTGTAGTATTATGCTAGCAGTGGGTAGGGTTTTATGGATTGGCTATTATTTTAGTGTTTCATGGGTTAAAATTAATCGTTTTGGGGTCCTTTTAGTGGAATTTGACCTCGTTACTCCTCTTAAGGTCTATAATAATCTTTTAGGATTAAATTTGGATTATCTCACACCTTAGGGTAAAATTGTAAGGTCTTAGTCTAGGTTTAGGGAGATACTTGCTTTAGTTTGTTTTTTCGAGACTAGTAGCGGGCCCCGTCGGCCCTCGTTATAGGTCAAGTAATTAAATTAGCTCCTTGTAGACGTAGGAGACCTTCTTGGACTTTCTTAGGAAATGTTTGAACCTTAAGGTGACCTAGGCTTCACATTGATTTCCGGTTAGTTGAAATACACGAATTAGGATACTATTTGCCTTTAAGCTTATTTATTAGACGTATTGATTAGACCTTGCTACTCTTGTAAAATTTTTCATTTAAATTGGTAATTTGATATTAAAATGGGATTTACAGAGGTTATAGCTTTGGATTATTGATATTTGGAATTTACTTACTAGTTCTGATTCAAGTCCGGCAATTATGATCTGTTTATGGCGTTATTATGGTGATATCATTCTTCAGTTTTGGTTCAAGTACGACATTATGGTTTGAAGAAAATCTCAGGTATGGTCTCACTATTGGTCATTTGAAGTTATGATTATCGGTACTCCCTTCCTTGTTTGCATCCACCGGGCTTATGGGGGCTCAACTGGATTATTTCCTCGATTGTTTGTAGCTTCTGGGTTTTATGGGGGTCCAGTTGAGTTATAATTATACTGTATTTATCTAATTTATTTGCTCCTGTAAGATTATTATTGTACCCGAATTCAGAGTATTTATTTCATAGTTAGACTTATCAACGACTTAGTTTACCTTCTCGCATTTTATTATACTGTTATTATGATTTAGCTCAGTCGGACGATGATATTTACTGAGTACCCATTATTTTGGTACTCATACTACACTTTTGCATCTTTTTTTGATGCAGATCCTGGTACGAGTCACCGCCACTAACGTTTTATCCAACTTGCTCTCAGGATTCAAAGATAGGGTGAGCTTTTAGAGCCGAAGCTGATTCTCTCTCCTTCTATTACTTTTGAACAGTCTTTAGTTATCGAGACTATCTGTATATTGGATACTATTTAGTACTCTTATTATTTTGGGTTTAGTGACTCTTGTACTGACCTTACTAGGTCGTGGAATATTCTTTTGTTATCTCTCTTATATGTCATTTGTACTGTCGTACTTATATTTCTATTGCTTACAATCCTGCTGTATGCTTATTTTCTCTATTTATCTTACCTTCCACCAACTAGCTCATTACTTGTCGTTCCGGGCTATGGTTCGGCTTACCTACTGGTGGGATAAAGTAGGTGTCATCATGACTCCATAAATTGGGTCATAACAGAAAGGTTATTTGATTTACAAAAAGTTTGATAGCACGAGAGTTATCTATTTGCATGTAAGCTGAGCTTATTTTACAAGGCAGTCAATCATTGATACTTATTCAAGGCAGTCATAGAAGATGTGTGGTTATTCCTTGAAAAGAAAATTCCAATAATGTTGAAGACAATGCTACTTGCAAAGCTCAATTGAAAGAACAATATATCGAAGAAGACGAAAATAAAGTCCATTTCAGCAAAGTACTTTTTCAAACAGAATCTTCAATGAAATTACTCCTAAAGTTGGGCAGAATAGTTCACAAGGACTGATGATCTAACCATTTGAGAAGTTGTTATACAAGATAGAAATTTATTGTCTCTGAGATATCAAGTGATTTTTTTATTAGGGAGAGTAAATACGCTATACTCTTTTTTCCCTGGCCGAGGTTTTTTCCCACTGGATTTTTCTGGCAAGGTTTTTAATGAGGCAACAAGTAATGCGTATTAAAAGCTATGTGTACTCTTTTCAGTCACTTGGATTTTTTCCCCACAAGGTTTTTCCTAGTAAGGTTTTAACGAGAAATATCATCTATGGACATCAAGGGGTGGAGGGTTATAGAATACATTGTATGTGGATGTCCACTACTTTATCTATAAATCCTCCACAACTCCTCAACCATTATGATATTAACTCCCACTCCTCCATAACCTTTCCTCTTGATCTTCCCTCATAACTTTCAAGGATTAATGTCATGTTTATGACACCCTTTGATGCTCCTCAATGTAATCCTATAAATAGAGGACTTGTGTATTATGTTGATTACACTTGAAATACTTGAAATATTTGTATACACTTGATACTTGGAAGAATAAGAAACTCTCCTCTCTTATCTCTCATGTCTTGTCTACGTTCTTCTTTCATATTGTCTCTTTTAGCTTAATTTTAAGACATCATCAACTTTATGTACATCTTAAGTCTTATGTCAGTAAAATTGATTCACTCGAGCAAGTTAAAGGCATCGAGTATCGATTCACCCAGGCTAAAGTTCGAGGCGTGAAACTATGTTTGAGAAGATCATAATCATATGTCTTTTCAAAGAAACATCCTCCCATATGTCTCTTATTAAAAACATTCTTCTTCTTCTATATACGTACTGGATTCTTCAAATATAACTTTTCTTCAAGTGTTTAGTTGTATGGTGTAGTGACAACTTTCTTCTCTATGACCTTTTTTCATAAGCTCTTCTCAAGATATATTCTTCAATATACTCATTGCTTCTAAATAGAACCAGGTTCCTTTATAAATAAGAACATATTTTTTAATAAGTAAATTCTATAGCATATGAGTACATTGGGTTAATATTGAAATTCATCTGGATCATACATATCTGAAACTGAACAACTCTAAAACTTTTCCCTTTTGGCATCATATGGTGTTGGCATTCGAAAAGTTGACTCAAAAATAAGTTCTCTTTGATAAGAGGGAAGGTTTTCTAAACTTAGTTCCCTTATCTCTCCTCAAGAAAAATAGTGATGTCTTTTTAATTCTCCTTTCCTCCTTACTATTTGTCTTTTCTACTCCTCGAACCTATATTCTAAACTTAGTTCTTTTGTCTCTCCTCAAGGAAAACAGTGATGTCGTTTTAATTGTCCTTTCCTCCTTACTATTTTTCTTTTCTGCACCTCAAACCCATATTTTTCCTACCCAATAAACACAATGATAGGATCTCTATTGTACATTTCTCTATTCAACCAATCACATATTTTGTCTGGACAGATAACGAGGGACTATATTCTTTATCAATCCTTTAATACTTTTTCAAGATTTTCATCAATATTCAGCGATGCAAAAATTTTCAAGTATCCTGTCATTTTTTAAAAAAATTTCTACTCACTCCTCACATCAACAAACTCCCTCAATTCGCAATATTATTCATCACTTACAAGCCTTATCTCCTGCTTCTTTATAGTGCCCCTTTTACTACCCCTGAAGCATTCCAACTAGACTCGTCTATCTATGAACCTCTAAACATAACATGAATAACATTATTTATCGGGATAAGACTCTGATATATTCATAAATTAACAAAATTGAATAAATGAAGACTACACCTCATAAATCAGTGTTTTAAAAGGCAGTTTTGGGGCTCGCCCTGGGGCAGAGTACTAGCAAAACGCCTCGAGGCATAGGTGTGAGGCTTAAGTCCTATAAGACTTACGCCTTATGCGCCCGACTATACACCCTAAGCACATCTAACGTCCAACGCTTGAGGCTCACCTAACAAACCTTAGGAAAATTATGTGTCGAATTTCTTAATTGACATTGTTGACCCTAATAATTCTCTAATAAGTAAATGGTGCTTAATAGTTTTTTCATCTATAGAAACTAGAAGACTGAGAATAACTCAAATAACAAGTCATTGCATTGCATATTTATTATTTGAAAGCACCATGAGGGTGAATATCATTTAACATTCCTTTTAAAAATACTTAATTGGCCAATTTTTTTACATCTTTACTTATCAATATTGGTCTTTATATTATTTACATACGTCTCAAAATAATCACTATTTGAAAGTAAATTATTGTGTTTTATTATCTCAAAATTACCGTGGGGGTACTAACAAAGTTTATTGATTATTTTCTTTCAGAAATGTAAATTGCATAGTACGATCATAATATATTTTACAAAAATGTTATTCTTTTAGTATTTGAAAGTTAAGATGTTAGAGTTGATTTGCATCTCATGGTAGCTATTATAACATTTCTTTATTTATACTTGTTCAATTATATGGGAAATTTTAATTTCTATGAGTTTGTTTGATCATGTTTTTAATTATTTTAATTATTAATTTATTATTTATAATTTTTATTTTATAACACTATTTTACTATATTATATATTAAAAATTTTAAAATCCATGGGGCTTACATCCCATCGCCTCGAGGCTTACGCCTCGCTCCGTGCTAAGTAAAACGACCCGCCTCATGCCCAAGCCTTTTAAAACACTGCTCATAATTATAAGACTATCACTGATTAATTTCTTAGCTTAGTTCTTTCTTAGTATTTAAAAAATAATAATTTAAGACTATATATGCCACTTATTGATTATTACCTAAGAGTTGTAGAGCCTGTCTTTTCATTTCCAAATTTTATTACTATTATATTTATATATAAGGGAGAATCCCTACTTTTGATAGTCCTCAGTCCTCACATAACATTTTTGGTCTCTTTTTACCCTTAATTAATGTTTTTATGATTTTGTTGTCTTTATACATTATGATAAATTTTAAGAACTTTAAGGACTCTTATACACCACAAAAAATGATGATATTATAGAAAAAGTGATGTGGCCCCACAAGCACACTCATACATAGTTAAATCTTTCTTTTATATTTAAAATATTATTGAAATTAGTTTAAATTATATTTTTTCTTAAAGAATTTACTATTGACATGTAAATAATCATTTTGTTATTTAATATCCCATTTGTATGAAATAAATGTAAAGCTCAATTTGAATCATCAGATATTTTCAAAAGAAATCAGCAAAATAGAAACTAGAAGAGTTTTTCACATGCATTTGTTTGATTTTTAAAAAAATAGAGACTAAGAAAAATATTCCTCTTTAACTTCTAGATACCTTTTTATACTTTAATATTTTAGAATTCATTAGAAGAAAGTGCGTAATAGTGTTAGAAAATAAAGATGAAAGAGAATGCTTCCGTATAATATAAAATGATGCTTAATTAATGACAGACTTTTAGGCTTTACTGGGTTAGTAGTAATTGTTTAAAGCTTTTGCTAAAACAACTATATATGTAAAAAAATCTTTTATATTTGTAATATTAAAAAAAATGTTATTACATATGTAGTTAAGTCTTAAAAATGTCTTATCATGTAATTTTTTTTTTTCATTTTTTTCTTAAAATATTTCTAAAGCAACGTTGCTGCCTTGCCTATTTGTCTTTTTTTTTTTTAATATAAAAAAATTCTAAGGCAAATTTCCTTTTTTATTTTATTCCTTTATGAAGTAACACTTTTATTTTAATAATAAATTACACAAAGAATATTACAACTGGCAAAATATATAGTATAATAACTAAATTTTTCAGTCACTCAAAATTTTTACATCTTATCTTAAAAGTAATGGTGCACACGTCTTCTCAAAATCTTGGATTCGCTTCTATTGATTAAGCCTTTGGAAAAAAATATGTGCATCTGCAGAGTAGCAAAAATTGATTCTCGTATGCTGAAAAAGTAATTTTTCTCCAAAATTTCTTCTTTGGAGAACATTTTTAGAAACACGTTTAAGAATTTGGCCAAATACTAATAACTGATGAAAAAGTATTTTTTAAATTTATTGGTTAACACAAACTGCTTCTCATATTTCAAGATAAGTTAATTTTAAAAATTTGACCAAACAGGCTATAAATAATCGTATACTACGACATAAAGTATGGAAGCAAGTTTTAATGGTTCAATAAGTTAAAACTTCTCATGTTCTTCACAAAAAGTTTTCCTCGTTCGATTTGTTCTTTTAAATAACTAAAAAGTAATTGAAATAATGATATACACATTATATGAACTAATCTAATTATACACAAAAAATATTTATATGATTTCTTCATGAAAATATATTATAATTCATTTCCTTTGATGTTGCGAACAAATAATTAAACTTTTGAATTAACTAATTAGGAAAAAAAAATTCAATTTTATTCTTTTCCAAGATTCTCACATTCGTAAATTTATTTTTCAAATTGACAAAACTCTTAAGTATATGAATTTTTTAAATAATAAAAATATTAGTGGTAAAAGAATTAAAAATAAAGCAAAACCTATTATAGTTATTATGTAAAATGTCATAATCGCAAAATACAAAATTAAAGTAACAAGGATGAAATAATAAAAAATAAATTATATGTTCTAAATGAATTGTCATTCTTTTATTCTTATTTTAACAGAAGAAAACCCTCAATATTCTTTTATATATTATATTTATTCACTACAGAATAAACATGAATTATCAATAAAAAGTAAAACAGTAAAATTGACCACTAATTCTATTTAATGGTGATTAGCAATGAATTACCAAAAAAAAAAAAGAAAACTTAGCTACAAGCAATTTATCAACGAAGTTCACAACTACTTTCAAATTCTTTTTTTTTTTTTTGGTTGTAGGTAAGTACAGAGCATGTACACCAAACTAATGTTTTAGAATATTGTTATAGGTTGCAGGAACAATTTATTTAATAAAATATGTTACACTTAGGTTGAGAAAAGAAAAATAGGGGGGGGTGGAAAATGTCCAAGTTTGTTTAGAGAAAGAAAGGAGGAGGTGGGGATAGGCTTAGCCAGTATGCACTCACTGTTGTGTGTTTGTGGAAGCTAAGGTCCCAAAATCTGACTTTGTTATTTCTTCTTCTTTGTCTTGTTGGTGATTAAGAATGGCTGCTGCAGCTCTTTTATCTCTTTCTCTACCTAAGCTTAATGTAATTAAAGCTTCAGGCAGCACTATCACTTGTGTTCCTGATAATCTTGAACATAAATTTGGTCGTAAAGGCATCAAATTTACAGATGCAGGCATAGTTGAGCTGACAGTTAGAAATGGAAGTTCAATCAAGCTACAGATACCCAATGCCCACGTTACTTCTTACAAGCCTAAAGTTTATTGGAAAGATGATGGCTTTGAGGAAGTTCTTTATACCCTTCCTCCATCATCTTCTTCTTCTTCTAATTCCAGAGGTGGTATTGGTTTAGTAATCAATGAAATCTTGGAGCCTAATCCCAAAGGAGGAGCAGCCATGGCAAAGACAACAACAGCTTCTGAATGGACTGTCACAGATGTTGATTCTGACTCTATTGATGCTCTCCAGGTATGGTATGAACTATATAGTTCAATCCCATTAGCAATAAGCACATGACTAATTGTCCACTGATTGAACACGGCATACAGTCTTTAGTCCCATCATCTCTTCACTAAATGAATTCAAAGACACTTAAACTTTATCAATATTTATAACTTTATCAACCAGTGTTTTTCGTCATAAATACAGAATGTGTTGTGTTGAATTTCTTGATCCTGATTGTTTAAATAGTTTCTCATATTGATGAGCTGATTTTCCCCTTGCCCTAAAAGGGATAAAACTGACTAATTACGATTTACGACTACCACTGTTATGGGCAGGTTGAATTGAGCTGCGGCCGAGGGACTCTGGATATTAACTATGTGGTGTCACTCTATCCACTGAGCATGGCAACAGCAGTTATAGTGAAGAACAATGGACGAAAGCCTGTCAAGTTAACGACTGCTATCCTAAGCCATTTGAAGTCTAAGACAAGAGGGGGGACAGGAATACAGGGACTCCGGAGCTGCACTTATTGCACACATCCTCCTTTGTCTTCTTCCTTTGAAATTTTATCTCCAGGGGAAGCTATGAAAACTGAGGAACCTGATATGTTCTCTTTTGGTTGGGAACCAGAGAAGAAGCCTGGCATGTGGTCGACTCAAGATGTGCCCATCACTGTCCTGAAGCACAAGCTCAGTAGACTTTACAGTGTTCCACCAGAAGAAAAAGCAAAGGAATTTTATAATTCAATACCTTCAAACTATGAAACAATAGATCAGGTATCACATTCAAAACAAAGACTCTCCTAAGTAGATAGGTTATGATGATGCTCATTATTTCTAGAATTAGAAGTAATACTTAATTTAGCTGTTTTATAAGTTATAACTCATGGTTTGATGTTCCTTTGGTTTGTAAATGCTCCTCTTACTAAAACTAACGTCGTGGATTTAATTCAACCCCAAAAATTGAAGAAATAATGTATAAAGTAGTTGAAATTTCAACATAAAGAGATGTCATTTTAACGCTTTTGATCTCTATATATTAGCATTTTAAGAACAAATTTGTCACAACACTAATTATCTGTCTTAAGAGAGTAAAGTGCAGAAATGAAATCATCAAAAACAGCAGACAGCTTTTTCTATATTATCTATCTTAAGAGAGAATAATGTGCAGAAAAGCTATCTTTAGAAACAGCAGAAAACCTAAATCTTTCTCATATTTTTTTTTCCAGGGTCGTGAGCTCTTCTTCAGGATAATACGTATGGGCTTTGAAGATATTTACTTATCAAGTCCTGGTTCATTTTCAGAAAAATATGGGAAGGATTACTTTATCTGCACAGGCCCTGCTTCAATGTTGGTTCCTCTTGTTGTGAATCCTGGTGAAGAGTGGAGAGGAGCACAAGTTATTGAGCATGATAATTTATGATTTTCTCTTCTATAACTTCAGGACTTGATTAATTTTTTCTTTTTCTTTTTAAATATATCTTTATTTTACAAGCTTTCTGTACCTCCTAAATTCATTGTCAAGAAACTGCAATGTTATCCAATGCCAAATGTACTTGGTTATTCCTCAAGAAAAAGTTATTGCACTATCGCTTGGAAAGACGTTATTTTTTACTGTTTTTGCTTCGCCTGAAGAGTAATTGTAGTTATCAATCTGAGAATTCTAAAATACAAATGGATTTGGGGAATACTTGTTTCTCCTGTTTTTTTCCTTGACTTTCAAGCAAACTCAGTGAGTTGATTGTTAAGAAGATGGTTGAGCTAGAGATATATTCTTTCAACTGCAGCAATTTCAGGGGCTAAATAATAAGCTTAGACATGTTAATAGAATCACATGTTCCACCCATAAATCCTACCCTGAAAAAGAGAGGGAGTACCCACCACCCAAAATATCATATCAAGATATGTCCAAAATTGCACATAGAAAAGGGAGCATAATCCACAAACCATTTCAAATTTTCAACCATAGCCAACCAAAAGTTACTCTTCTTCTTATCCAAATACAACTTAGGAAATATCATATCATTGAACAAGTATAACAGAACTAGGTCATCTTCACATACCACCTCACTCCATTCTTTCTTCTTCTGTTTGGCATGTCTGCCATTAACACCTGTCTCCTCTCTCCAAATATAGTTTCCCGTTCTCCCATTTCTAGATCCCCGAGCAAAAGCATATCCATATTTCCTCCTAATCTCTGCAGTCCCCTCCACTACAGTAGCTTAACAAGAAATATTCCATTGCCAGGGGTAGCTTCAATCTCATACCCACCCATCGACACGGAATACTTGGAAAGTGAGTTCAGTGGACATGGAGTCACCTTCACAGGGGTTAATGACAGCTGTGTTGTCCGCATGGCGTTGGAGAATGGAAGTATAGCTAACTTGATGCTTCCAAGTGGTTTGATCACATCATACAAAGCTCAAATGTGGCATGGAGGCACAATGGAGTTGCTCCATACCACTGTCTCAGAAGGACAGAATGGTTCACCAGTCATTGAAGGAGGAGTTTCACTCGCTTGCAATTATGACAACGATGAAGGTCTTTCATGGTCTCCAAGTTCTTGGGCTCTTCATCAAGTTAAAGGAGATCCTCAAGGATCTATTCAGGTGCTCCTTTTTTTTTTTTCATTTATTTATGAATGGTTTACAAGTGCCTAGTATGTTGTTGAATTGGATGGTTAGACTTGTTGGAGGTGCAGGTGGAATTGATTTGCACAAGTTCAGATGGAAAGATTGAAGCTAAGTATATGGTTACTCTGCAACAAGATCTTTTAACTTCAGAGATTAAAATCTTTAATTTAGGTACGGCAAGCCTACGGATGATGGGTTCAGTTCTTAGCCATTTGATGGTAAGCACACCAGAAGCCAGCTACGCAGTGGGCCTGCAAGGGTCAGATTTCTTCAGCAAGCCTCCATTTTTAGCTCACTTCAGTATTCTTCCTCCTGGCTTTGGGAAGCTGAAAAATCAGCCTTCTAAGAAATCTTTTGGAGAGATATTCTCAGGCTGGGGTACAAAAGATCAAAGTCCAGAGAAAATTGCAAGAGAAACGGAAAAAGAGTTGGAGGGTGAAGAAACAGACAACTACAAGCATTTGACTGATGAAATGAGCAAAATTTATAAAAACGCACCTAGGAACTTCACACTCATTGATCGGGTAATTTATCTTCATGGATGAATCAGTATTAAGCAATTTCTGAATTCTAGCTGCTAATTGATCTTGACATGTTGATAATTATTCATTATTAGGGAAGACGAAACTCAGTGGTAGTAGGACGAGATGGGTTCAAAGAAGTGTATTTGCTTAGTCCTGGCTCAAGACATGAAAGTTATGGCAGATACTCATACATATGTGTTGGGCAAGCCGCTTTGCTTCAACCAATAATCATAGAATCTCAGAGTGAATGGAGAGGTAAACAAAGTTTGCATAACCCAAATATGTGAAGTTCTGAACCAGCAAAGCAAGCCGATCTACTTGTTTTCTCACAGAATAGAGTTTCTCATAGAAATCAAGAGATGGCAACATCATTACAACACAGAAACCATAAATCAAGCAGATGCACTTGATTTAACTTTGAAAGAGAGCTCTGATGTGGATAATAAGCTATAAATCCCATGAAGAACCATTTGATTGTTAGAAAGAGAGGTCTGTTGTGGATATTAGCTATAAATACTGTTTGGTTGTGTCCTGTTGCCCATGTTTTCCTCATTAACTCAAGTAAAGCTTACAAATATTATTTCACTCATCTGCTCATGTAATCAATTTACTCAACAAGCTACAGAAAGCAAATTTATTTTAAATGGACAATTAAACAGATGTGAAGAACCAAGCCTATTGACAGTGCATGCAATAGTAATATCTTTTTCGAAAAAGCAAGATTTCAATTAGCATCATACTAGCATCCAAATAATCAATTCTGATGATAGGATACTAGTTCTGTAGCAAAGTACATTAATCCTCAATGAAAAAATTAAGATACTGAAGGTCCCTATTTAGTACCCACTATCTAAGAGTGGGATGTATTATAGAAGACCAACTACATATTCTAGGTGGGAACAAGGTTGTAGCTTTGGTCTTGATTGCCTATCCACAGCGAAAGTATGAATGCTGCCAAAAGTACAGCTAAGATACCAAAAATCAATATGCGAGAAGCATAGCCTTTTTGGGGAATGACACCTTGAGACTCTGTTCCGTTATGGGCAACATCATTTGAAGATACTTGCAAATCTTCATTAGCTTGAGCATCTTCTGTTGAAGATACTGATTCGGAGTTCAGATGGTAGTGTTTCCCATCATTAGATGTCCCATCTCTATACTCACAACTTTTACAATGGAAGAGGCCATTTACTTCAGACTTTTCTGGACTTTGCTCACACCTGCACAAGGAAGGACTCCTAAATCTTCTGGTTTTGCTCTCGGAAACGTCTGAGTTCACATCATTGGCATCCTGAAGGAGATGAATAAGTTTTCTTGGTGTTGCAAAGATCTTCACACTTTCGACATTAACATGAGAACGTGACCTCTGAAGCACAAAAATGAAATGTCAAGCATGTTAGGGCAGCCATTAAATGGATATTAACTAGTACACCATAGTAGAAGCACATAAATTCAATGTGTCAAGGATTTTACTTATCTGTTCCACTTATGTTTCGGAATCCTATAAACTTTGTTATTTTAACTTAAAACAATTACAGAATTTCTCCGTGAGAATCATATACATCAAAGCTTTTACTACTAAGAATGGCTATTAGTTCTGTGGCAGATGCACTCGAGGGCTAAGTTGCTCGAACTCTCCAAAATTGTTGCCGCACCCGTGTCGGATCCTTCAAAAATACACTAGTTTTAGAGGATCTGACACGCACCCATCGACATAATTAAAGAGTTCGAGCAACATAGCTAGAGGGAACCATCAATTTTGTTTATTTCTTTAATCCCCTTTACAACTCAAATAACGAAGTTGTATCTTCTGTTCATCAATAATACACAAGGTAGTTTTTTAGCTCCTAAAGACTCCCTGTAGTTTTGATAAATATATTTGCTTGTTAGAAATATCAGCCCTCAGATCTGTATGCTGTCTGTTATTACAACAAACTTCTACTAAAATTTGATTTCGACTTTAGAAATAGTAAAGCAATTTAAACTTACAACACTATAAACTGAGCAAGAACAAACAACACTCAATAACATGTTTTACCTGGGGACTTGGAGTAGCACTTTTGACAAAACCATTCCGGGCAGATCCTGGCAAAAATCCAGCAAATCCAGCAGCGTTGTCTCCGGTATCATTATGAACCTCATTGTGCTCAGGGTTTATGACACCATTTCCATGTGTGAATTCGGAGAAGATGCCATCCTTAAGAGAGACATCAACGCCACCAGTGGCACTCCTCTTCCAAAGCTTTCGGTTCACACTCCTATCATTACCCAAAACATAAGGGCCCTGATTGATTGAAACAGGGGAGTCCATAAATGGTTCATAGTCAACAAACGAATTAATTGTGCGTGATTCTGGTGATGCAGTTAAAGATGATTGGTCACCAGAGCCCCACATATTTCTCCTCATGTTCCCTCTACTGTCAAAGTTGGATCCAGTCATTGAATCTATATCTCTGTCAAATTCTGAACCCTTCTCAGAGCATATTCTCTTTGCAGTCTGTAATGCTTCAAATGCAGCCCCTCTAACATAAAGCATCTTGTCAGATTGACATTTTCCCATCTCCTCAATAACCATTCTAAGCTCAGAATGTATGCTTCGTTGATCCAAATACTTCATCAAAGAGTTGACCATATGAATGGAAGACAATCTTTTTTGAGAATTTCCTTCTCCACTGCTACTAGTTAAAATTTGTAATCCAGACTGTATCAGCAACCTTGCATAAGCTTCCATGATTAAGCTATTGTGTTTGGCTAACGAAGTGACTAGAGCCATATGAGAATTTGTTTGTGAATGCTTCTCCAAAGCCCCGGCAACTCTTTGACAAACCTCATGAACCATCTCATTTGAAGCAACTCGCCAATTATCAGTATCCACCAGAGCCTTTAGGCAGAGAGCAGCTCCCGAAGATAAACTTTCCTGTCTGCCGAGAAGACAATCTGAAAGGGGTTTTGAGAGGGAGTGTATAATGTATGTTTTCTTATCGTCAGGTGTGGTTGGGTCGATACTGTACCTGGCAATGGCTGGAACAACTTTTGAACAAGCTTGGTGAAGGGCAAAAGATCCGGCACTGGATGTGAGGGTATTGATAATAGTGGACATGATATTATGAATCTGAGGAACAATTTTAGGTCCATGTACACGGGCAAGTACCTCATAGAGTGAAATAGTGTATTCACCTGATAATGCATTGGATTCTTTGGTTTCAGAAACCTGAGCAAGAAAGAGAGGGATTGCCTTGGAATCTAGCTCTTGCACATAGGATTTCAATACTTTCATTGCAGATTTTCTACTCTCAGCATCCTTATCCAAATTCTCCAGCTCTCTTCTAACTATTGGGCTCAGACTTCTCCCCATTACTATTACTTACCTACAACCAATGGAGTAACAATTTAGACCAAAGAAATACTAGTGACAAATATGAAACTGAGGTTAGGGAGGGTGTAGAGTGTACTCAGACCTTATCCCAATCTACGCTGCAATTTAATACAACAAAACATTCAAGAAACCTAAATGTTCTTATCAAAGAAGAAGAAACAAAAACGACATTTCCAAGATAATTAACATACAAAATGAAAAGTCAGATCGGGCACATCTTGCAGTTAAAGTGAAAAGGAAACTTCAAATGGCAGTAAAAAACAATTTAATCTAACTACTCAAAAGTCAAAACCAACAAAAATCATACCTTCTCTTCAAGAAAATGGCACAAACACATACAAGTCTTGTGAAATAAATCAAAATGAGATGTTGCAAATCTGAGTAACAAGATTATTTTATAATTACAGAGAAGAAGAAGAAGAAGAAGAGAGGGTATTGTGTTGGTTGCTAAAGAAAGTAAGTTGGGACTAGGGAGTATGAATTTGGTGTGCCGTTTTTAGTGCTCCGCTCTCTGATACGCTTACCTATTTTGAGGGGGAGCGGGGTACCCTTCTCTTTTGAATCTTTCTACTTAATTCCCCCGCCCCAACATTTCAATATCCACTGCTACCATTCACACTTCACACATAAAGATAAAGCCTTCTTTTTTCTTTCTTTTTTTTTTTTTTGAAATTTGAATCTATGAAAAAGGATGAATTTTGGATCAACGTGGTGTTGAATGAGAGACAAATCCAACAAATGGGTTTGTCAGATTTTTCATGATCAAAATGGTGAAAATGCATTGGACAATGGAGCACCTTCTACTGGGAAAGTTTGTGAATAGAATATATGGAAACTATATTTTATATCTTTGGTAGGTAAATATTAGTGTGTATATTGTATCCGTAACCTACTAGGAAACTCTCTAGTTGTACAACTATATAAATTGGGATTCCATTGATGAATAGAGGCAACCTTTTTTTCGCATTATTTTATCATGGTATCGGAGTAAAACGATCCCTAATATACACGCCTCTGTTCTTGTTTCACGTCTTTGTTCTTGTTTCAACGACAAAAAATAGCCCTTGAAATCAATTTTTTCCCCTCTTTTCTCCATAGCTGCAATCTTTTTTTGTTCCTTGCTGGGAACGATTACTCCTTGGTATTAGTTGTGTTTCTGCTATATTTTTTTGTGTGTGTGGATTGATACATCATTGTTCGATTGTCATGACGAAAGAAGGTGAAAGCTCATCATCCAAGCCCTTGCTTCAACATGATCCATCATCAATCTATTGTTTAAGTTATGCAGATAGTCCGGGTATGTCAATCACTAAATATACTTTGACTAGTGAAAATTACGACGTTTGGGTAAAAGCTGCCATCAATGGTCTTGAAGCAAAAGGAAAATTGGGATTCGTCAATGGAGATTATGCTCAACCGAACTCTGAAACTGGAGTCGAATATCAAGCATGGTGAGTTAATAATTCTGCTATATGCTCCTGGTTGTTTAATTTAGTTGACGATATTATTAAACATAGTGTTGCTGGATATAAAGTTGCTAGGCAGATGTAGAATGACCTTAAGGAATGCTACTCGGTTGTCAATGGTCCTCAGATTAATCAAGTAAAATCTGACCTCGCATCCCTCAAATAACAAGGAACCAGTGTTGTTTCGTATTATATGAAACTCAAATCTTTGTGGGAAGAATTAATAGGTTATGAAGATATCACATATGGATGTACTTGTGCTACTGTGCCCAAACTTATAAGTCGGGATGACACAGAGTTAACCCATCAATTTCTAATGGGTCTAGACAATTCTCTTTGTCGCACTTTGCGCTCCCAAATCTTGAGCATGGATCCGCTTCTTACTCTCAAAAAAGTTTACTCATTGGTAAGCCAGGGAGAAAGGTGTAAAAATATTGTTCGAGGACACGAAGAAAGGGAGGTGATAAGCTTTGCAGGACAAGCAACTGGTTGTGGAGGAAAAAGATGACCAGTGATCTAAGGCGTATTTATATGCCTTATTGCCGACTTTAACCCATGTTTACCTTAGTTTTGAGAGAAATATGTATGTATTTTGTATGGTTTTGATGGAATGTTTGATATTGTGCTAACAAATGTGATTAGACTCTTGTAGGTGGAATTTGCGACTATTTGGAGCATTTTTGGCATGGAAAACGAGTCTTGAAGGAGCTACGAGCGAAGGATATTAAAGATAGGAGGCAAGCTAAAGATTTGAAATTGAAGAATCCAACCAAATCCGCGAAGAAAAGTCGACGAAAGGAAGAAAATCTGATTCTAAGGGCCTGGAGCGCCAAGGGGCATGTCGGGCCGCTTTTGGCAAAATTTCTATTCAAGTGGACAGCAGGGGGGCACGCCCAAGGGCGTACCGGTCCGTTTTTTGGCAAATTTTTGCCCCGAGTTTTTGTCTATAAATAAGGTTTTTGGGTTATTGTATCATTATTCCATCTTCACTAGACTACTTTGGGCGTTTTTTGGCATTGAAATTAGGTTTCATTCTTCTTCTTTTCAGTTTTTATTTCTTTTTATGGTATTTTATCACTTTATGATGTTAATTGAAGTTATGAGTGGCTAAAATCCCTCTTTCTTGGGGTTGAGGCTATGAACATGAATCTCTTGAGTTGAATTTTATTGGTTTTTGCTTAAGATAATCATGAATTGGTTATTCTTATATTCTTAATTTTACTATTTTAATGCTTGATCACCATTGAAATAAATCCCTTGTCTTGACGTGAGCTCGAGAGAGAAACTAAGAGATAGAACGTGGAATATAAGAAGCATGATATTTACTCGCGGAAGGGATTCCAAGAGATTGATATGCGGTTAGGACTGAGAGGTACCTAATCCGCCGCACTTGTTCAATTACGAGAAGAAAACTTAAAAGGCATTAGAATTGGTTAAACTTATCACCGCTCAATGATGTAGTTAGGTTTCCAATTTCTAGTAGAGGGTTATAGTTTGGAGATGAATATAATTGTAACATTAACCTCGTGATCAATAACCAAGATAAATGACTCAAATTGCTTAAACCGGTAACATTTACACTCAAGAGATGACGTTTGGGGTGCCTTGACCCTGGGAATTTACTTTTTATTGACTTTTAAATCATATTTGCGAAAAATGAAGTTACGGTAGCGAAGATAGTAGTTTGTAGTCCGCAATCATCTCATTTTTAGTAACAAATCCCTTTTCCTTTTCGCAACACTAGTTTTTAATTACTGTTTGACGTCTAAAATTGACTTCTGTTGATGAAAGTCTCTTGGGTTCGATATCCGGCTCTTTTAAAGGAGCCATTATATTACTTAAACGATCACGTACACTTGCGTGTATAGCTGGGTCGTAACAAGTTTTTGGAGCCGTTGCCGGGGACTTTCAAATAGATAGATTTCAATTATTGACGTTTTTACTTTAATTTTCAGCTAAGTGTTGACAACTTCATCTTAGCTGTTCTATTTTGCAGGCTTACTTCATCTGAACGCTGGCAAGGAACAAAGATTTGGTAACCCTGCAGTCTGAACCTGAGAGATACTTCCATAGATTGAGGAGACAGGCTGCAGATTACCCAATCCCGCAAGTTGAACTGGCTGGCGAAGGCATACAGGGTGATCCCGTAAGAATTGAAGACCCAGTTGTGGATAGATGTGAGCTGGTAGTGATGGCAGCTAGGACAGTTCGCGACGTGGTAATCCCACTCGCTACTAATGTGACCTCCAGTATTCAAAAATCGGCAGCTGGAGATAGATTTGAGCTTAAACAGAATATGGTGCAACTCTTGCACTCAAGTGGACAATTTACAGGTCTCGTTCATGAGGACCCGCAGAGGCATATCCGAAATTTTCTGGAGATCAGTGACACATATATTCCTATGGGTGTGTCTTCAGATTATGTGAGACTAACTTTGTTCCCTTTTTCTCCGTTGGGGGAAGCAAGGAGGTGGTTAGATTCAGAGCCGGCTAATTCTATCACTACTTGGGATGATGTTGCTCGAAAATTCTTGATAAGGTTCTTTTCGTCTGGAAAGACAGCAAAGCTTAGGAGTGAGATATTGAGTTTCAGACAGAGAGATGATGAGAATTTGTACTAAGCCTGGAACCGATTCAAATCCATGTTGAGGGATTGTCCTCATCACTACCAAGCAAATGAAGTGTTGGTGCATACTTTTATTGAGGCTCTCGACCCCAACACTAAAATTCTATTTGATTCAGCTGGAGGTGGACAAGCTTTAGAGAAGACTTACAATGAATTATATGCTTTGTTGAATCATATTTCGCAGGGGAATCCAGACTGGCATGGTGATAATTCTAGAAATTCTACAAAGAAGGTTGCTGGGAAACTAGATGTGGATGCAGTCATGACATTATCTGCCCAAATTTCAGCTATGCAAAACATGATGAACAATCACTTTAGCAGTTTGAATTTGGGGAAACAACAAGCTCCCCGTAAATGCAGTACAACAATAAGTTTTTGTGGTGTGTGGTGTATGCAAAAATAGGGACCATACCAGCGAGTTGTGTAGTGCATATTCGAATTCCGTGAATTTTGTGGGTAATGCCCAAAGAGGAGTTGGAGCACAGAATTATGGAAATACTTATAATGCTGGGTGAAAAAATCACCCGAACTTATCTTGGGGAGGTAACCAGAATCAATTTAGACCTCAAAGATATGCACCACAATACAACCAACAGCAGGGTCAAGGCAATCAAGTGGGGTGCTAAGCCTGGAGATATGAGCGTGGAAGATATGTTGAAGCAGATTATGGCAGAGCAAGCTAAGCTGGCAGCAGATGTGAGGAACAATCAGTTGGCTACTCAAAATTTGGAGAAGCAAATTGGTCAGTTAACAAATGCACAGAATACAAGGCCTCAAGGAGGTCTTCCAAGTGATACCGATCATAACCTGAAGCAGATGAATGCTATTGTTACTCGTAGCAGTAAGCAGTTAGAGGATATAGTTCCACCAGAAAAAGAATTGGAGCCGAAAGAAGTTGTGGTTGAAGACGAACAAGTTGAGGCTGCCAAAAGCCCCAAAGATGATAAAGTGATCCATAGTGTAAAGTTGCCTCCTCCTTTTCCCCAGAAGTTCAAGAAGAAGAAGGAAGATGAATGCTTTGGTAAGTTCATTGAACTACTTAAACAAGTGCACATTAATTTGCCTCTTGTGGATATCTTGCAGGGTATTCCAAAGTATGCTAAGTTTGTGAAAGATATTATGGCAAAAAAGAGTAGATTGACAGAGTATGCCACAGTTGCACTGACTGAGGAGTGTAGCTATCGCATTCAAAATCGGTTACCCAGCAAGCTGAAGGTTCCTGAAAGCTTCACTATAAAAATTACTTTGGGAGATCGTGTATGTGCTCGTGGGTTGTGCGATTTGGGGGCTAGTATAAATCTGATGCCCACTTTGATTTTCAAGGAGTTGGGTTTGGGTCGTCCTAAACCTACTACTATTATTTTACAGCTTGCAGACCGATCCGTTACTAGACCTAATGGTATTGTTGAGGATGTTCTGGTTCAAGTGGGTTCGTTGATCTTTCCTGTTGATTTTGTGGTGCTGAATTTTGAGCCTGACCCGAAAGTCCCATTTATTTTGGGGCGTCCGTTTCTGTCCACAGGAGGTGCGATCATTGATGTAGCAGCAGGGAAATTAACTATGCGAGCTCATGATAAAGTTGAGGTTTTTGATGTGCATAAGGCTTTGAAGCTACCAAAATTTTATGAGAACTTGTCAGCTATTACAACTATAGATTTGGTGGCGGAAAACATCCACACTTTGTCTACAGATCCTTTGGAAAAAGTTTTGATGGGGAAAGGTATTTTTGGTAATGCAGAAGCTATTGATATGGTGCAGGTTCTTGATCTTATGGGTATCTATGCTAAAGAGGGTGGATGGGAACCTTTAAATCGTCCACTCGGTCCTCCAACCAAGCCATCAATTGAGGAGGCACCGAATCTTGAATTGAAAGAACTTCTATCTCATCTTTAATATGCTTTCCTAGGTGATAATGAGACCCTTCCTATTATTCTTGCAACAAATTTATCAAGAGAACAAGTTGAGGCATCATTGGTGATACTCAAACAAAGAAAGAAGGCTATCGGTTGGTAGATGTCTGACATTCATGGTATTAATCAGGGTTTGTGCATGCATAAAATTTACATGGAGGAAGGTCATAAGCTGAGTGTGCAACACCAAAGACGCTTGAATCCAGTAATGAAAAAAGCTGTAAGGAAAGAGGTAATTAAGTGATTAGATTCGGACATTGTCTACCCTATCTCTGATAGAACATGGGTGAGTCCAGTACAGTGTGTCCCGAAAAAGGGTGGTATGACGGTGATCACGAATGATAATAATGAGTTGATTCCTACAAGAACTGTGACTGGGTGGCGTATTTGCATGGATTATCGAAAACTAAATGATGCTACAAGGAAAGACCATTATCCAATCCCTTTTATTGATCAGATGTTGGATCATTTGGCTGGGCAGAAATACTATTGCTTTCTTGATGGGTATTCCGGGTATAATCAAATTACGATAGATTCTCAAGATCAAGAGAAGACTACATTCACATGCCCTTACGACACTTACGCTTTCAAGCTTATGCCCTTTGGATTGTGCAACACACCGGTTACTTTTCAGCATTGCATGATGGCTATTTTCTATGACATGGTGGAGGAGTTCGTAGAGATTTTTATGGATGATTTTTCAGTCTTTGGTAACTCTTTCGAGGTATGTTTGCAAAACCTTGATAGAGTCCTTGCTCGGTGTGAAGAAACTAATCTTGTTCTCAATTGGGAAAAATGCCATTTTCTTGTGACAGAAGGTATAGTTCTTGGACATAAAGTATCAAAGCAGGGGCTCGAAGTTGATAGAGCAAAGATTGAAGTTATCGAGAAATTACCTCCACCGGTGTCGGTGAAAGGGGTGCGTAGTTTCTTGGGACATGCTAGGTTCTACAGACGGTTCATTTAAGATTTTTCTAAGATTGCACGCCCCATGTGCACGCTCTTAGAAAAAGATGTTAAATTTGTATTTTGCGAGTCATGCGTGAAGGCATTTGAGATTTTGAAAAAGAAGTTGGTGGAGGCACCTATCCTTATTGCTCCTGATTGGGCTTTACCATTTGAGCTCATGTGTGATGCAAGTGATGTTGCAGTGGGTGCAGTTCTTGGGCAGCGGAAGAACAAGATATTTCACTCTATTTATTATGCGAGCAAGACCCTTGATGCATCCCAAGTGAATTATACGGTGACTGAAAAGGAGATGTTAGCTTTGGTATACACATTTGATAAGTTTAGATCATATTTGGTGGGCACTAGCGTCATTGTATACACAGATCATGCTGCAATACAATATTTTTTCAATAAAAAGGATGCTAAGCTGTGGTTGATTAGATGGATTTTATTGTTACAAGATTTTGATTTGGAGATTAAAGACAGGAAGGGGTTAGAAAATCAGATTGCCGACCATCTTTCTAGACTTGAAAGCTCAACTCATGTAGCTGATGATGGGCGTATTGGTGAGGAATTTCCAGATGAGCAATTGTTGGTTTTGGGGGTTGATGAGTTGCCATGGTATGCAGACATTGTGAATCTATTGGTAAGTAGGCTATTTCCTCCTGATTCGAGTCCTCAACAAAAAAAGAAGCTGTCATATGAGGTACATTCTTATATTTGGGATGAGCCTTATTTATTCAAGCAAGGGCCTGATCAAGTAGTAAGAAGATGTATTTCGGATACGGAGGTGAAACAGGTGTTGGAGAGATACTACGCCTCACCTTATGGTGGTCATCATGGTGGTGAACGCACAACCTGAAAATTCTGCAATCAGGTTTCTTCTGGCCTTCTCTATTTAAAGATGCTCATGCGCTTGTGAAGAGTTGTGACCAATGCCAACGTATGGGGACGATTGCAAAGCGACATGCGTTGCCATTAACTAATATCCTAGAAGTTGAAATCTTTGATGTATGGGGGATAGATTCTATGGGCCCTTTCCCGAAGTCGAATGGGAATCAATACATACTTGTAGCAGTGGATTATGTGTCTAAGTGGGCAGAGACTGCTGCTCTTCCTACGAATGATTCCAAGGTTGTGGTGAAGTTCCTTCAAAAACATATCTTCACAAAATTCGGAACTCCAAGAGCTATTATTAGCGATGGAGGTTCACACTTTATAAACTATTGGGTGAAGAGTGTGTTGGCTAAATATGGTGTTAGACACAAGGTTTCAATAGCGTATCATCCCCAAACAAGTGGCCAAGTAGAAGTGTCTAATCGCGAGATAAAACAAATCTTACAAAAGACGGTGAATACTCAGAGAAAAGATTGGTTGCTCAAGCTAGAGGATGCTCTTTGGGCCTATCGAACTACATATAAAACACCTATAGGGACTTCTCCATATCATCTTGTCTTTGGGAAAGCATGTCACCTCCCAGTTGAGCTTGAGCACCGAGCATATTGGGTAGTGAAGAAGTTGAATCTAGATCCGGAGTTGGCTGGTAACAGGAGGTTGTTGCAACTCCATGAGTTGGAAGAGTTTCGTTTCCACGCATATGAAAATACGAAGATCTACAAGGAGAAAATGAAGCGATGGCACGACAAGCACATTCTCTACAGCACTTTCAAGCCAGGCCAGTCGGTACTACTGTTTAACTCAAGACTTAGGTTGTTTTCGGGCAAGCTAAGATCTAAGTGGAGTGGGCCTTTTGAGGTAAGTCGCACAACTCCTCATGGTGCGGTGGAAATATTGAATAAAGATGATGGTACGAGATTTCTTGTAAATGGCCAAAGATTGAATCACTATTTTGGTGAAGAAGAGAAGCAGAAGGGGACGTGATTCACCTTGATAATGATTGAGCTGAGCATGGTTGATCCGCGACATTAAACAAGGCGCTACATGGGAGGCAACCCATGAATGTATTGTAATAGTTAGGAATTATAAAGTAAAAATACAAAAAGAAGAGTCGTACCACGACCAAAACTAAGGCTCTTGATGGGAGGCAACCCATTTATTTTAAATTTTTTACTTTTCTAACTTAGTTCTAGGATTTATTGTTTATGCAGAGACACACAGAATACTTTGCCATGGAAATCCATGAGAAAAAGGTAAATTGGAGGGTGATGATCTTTTGAAGGTACCGGGAAGGTAGGACATGGTTTGGAGCGAAGTTTTGCATCTTGGGACTTGAAAAAGCCCTAAAATAATGTGGAGAATGTGGAAAAAACGCCCAGGTATGATTTAAGCAAGGAGCCTGCCAGGCCGCTCCTGCTGAATTTTCCTTTTGCCTTGGCAGTGAGCAGGCGCGACACCTAGCGTGCCAGGCTGCTCCTGCCCACTTTTTTGTGTGCCTTGGCAGTGAGCAGGCGTTGCACCTAGCGTTCCAGGCAGCTTCTGCCCATATTTTTGGCATGCCGGGCCGCTACCCCCTTTAATTTTTTAGCTGAATTTTTTTTTAAAAGGATAACCCCATACCCCTCTAACCTACCCGACCCACTCTGCCCCAACACTTTTAAATCCCCAATTCCCTTGCCATTCTTCAAAATTCCTTTGCCCCATACCTAATTTTCTCTCCCACCACATAAAATTTTCTCTCCTCCTTTCACTTATATTCCAACACTAAGGGCGATTCTCCCTTCCTATCTTAGGATTGTGATTGCAAGACTACATTAAAGCTATCAAGGTATGTTTCTTTAAGCTTTCTCTCTCTAGATTGCTATAAGACTGGTGAGAATTTGGGGAATTCTTGATATTCGAATTTGTGATGCCCCATATGTTCTTTGTAGTTTGACTTGCTTATTATGCTATTGTTGGAATTTATGGGGTGTCATGAAGATGAACTTTAAGTGCAAGTGCAATTATTCTTATTAATCTAGTTTTTAGTTGAAGAAATTGCAAGTGGGTTTAGCGTATATGGTAGTAATTGCGAAAATTGCTTGTTGTAGTTAATTGTTATAACCCACATATTGTTGAGGAAACATGGATCTTGTTTGAATTCTTGAGTAAAACAAGTAAGCCATTCTATGGATAATTATGGGAATGTGAAATTTATGTTGGGAAGGTTGACTTTGGATATGGGTTGGACTTTGTTTTGGGCATTAAGTGATGAGGGAAAGTCCGAGTACCCTTACACCCATATATTTTGACTTGGTGCTAAGCAACTAAGTGTGGGGTGGCCCTTAAAGCCAATGCACATTGAGTTGGTTAGCTATCTTTACGTGGGAAATTGACATACTTGTGGAACTTTGTTACAAGTACAATGTCAGAATCTAATGTGGCTGCTTCCAGTTCTCACAAGCGACGATGGTCAGGAAATAAGGTCCCCGCGGCTCCCCCAGTCCCTAAAGGCCAGAAATAAAAGTATGGGCTAAATTTTGTATCTAGTGCCGACAAAAATTGGTATAAAAGTCACCCTGAAGCCAAATACTTTGTGGATGAGTGTATTGATAGGGCCAGTCTAGCTCGGACTTACCCTAAAATATTGGCTCGAATTGTGCAAGTGGGTATGGGTTTCATCTTCGACAAACTAATGGATTGTAACCTTCATTTTGTGAGGGAATTGTATTCTAATTGGAACCCGGATGCACCTACCAGCTCGATGGTTGTACGCGGGTCAGATGTTATACTTGATTCCTTGGGCCTTAATGGATTATTAGGAGTAAACAGTCGGGCTAGTCCCCACGACCTACTCAAGCTGAATGCTAGGCCTCCCTATGCAGAAATTCGACACACTCTTTGTGGCCAACGTTCGACAGCGAGATGGCTTCGCCATCACAAAAAAGGGTACCACATGAGTCTACCCTATGCTCATTTTAATAAAGAGGCGCAAATTTGGTTGAAGATTATGTATTGTTGCTTGATTTCGGGTAGCCGCATGACGGAGGTCACTAGGGACCGTGTCTGTCTGGTGTATGCTTTAATGACCGATGTGGAAATTGATGTAGGTTCTGTGGTGCTGTCGGCTATGCACCGAGCTCGTCTACAAGGAGGTCTTCGATATGCTTTTGGCGGTATATTGACTAAATTAATGAGAGCATTCGAAGTACCCGAAGAAGCATTTGATTATCATCCTCCTTTGGTGCCAACACTTATGGATGTCACCCAAATCAAGGCACCTGATGTACTCGGCCCCACTCTCACTTTAGCAGAGCGTCACGCTCGAGATGATGGGATTTTAGACCATAAGTATGGTTTGGAGATGCTACGGCACAGGACTGGGGGTAGACCCTCTACGGCGGAAGAGATGAGCCAGGTTGAGAGGGATTATCCTCTTAATGAGCATGCCATGGCATTGTTGGGAATTGGGCCTGATTTTGTTGAGCCTATGGATGATGATGTCCCCACAGATGAGAATGACCGCCAGACCGATTCCGATGATGACGAGGTGGAGGCAGATGATACACCGCTAGCAGTCCGCGGGCCGGAGGATGATGATTTCCTTGACTGACCAAGGAGCTCCTTACACCCTACTCTTACCTTGTTTATTTTTTGTAGCATTGGGGACAGTGCTAATCTTTTAAGTGTGGGGTGGGGTGTTATGCGATTCCTTTTTATGTGTGTATATGTGTGTTTCTGTATGTTTCTAGTTGTTTTATTTTGGGTTCCTTAGCCTTTGTTTTTGGTTCTTTTACTAAGGATAGTCCCTTTGAACTGTAGAAAAACACAAAAATATTTTTTTTTTACTTTGAGTCTCTTTTAGTCATAGAATTAGGAGCTTTGCTCTATGATGGATGGATGACGACCGTCTTAAGAGCAAATTAGTCATATTATTGGTAGGTGTTCTTGCTTGCTATACAATTGTGCATACACGTCTAGTATGATGGTGGAACATGCTAAGATATACAATAGCAAGTGTTGAGACATCTAGTGCTCACTTAGTCGACTTGATAAGTTGCTTAATATTGAACTCGTGCATGACTTCGTATAAATTGTATGGTGAGCCTATTTGAGTTAAACATGTGCCATGTGTGAGTGAGGTTTTTATGTTATTCCATGTGCATAATGATGTCTAGAACTTGCCCGGTGTGTTTGCAAAGCAAAATAAAAGGTGTTGAGTTTAGGAGATAATATAGGCATTTCTTTGATAGCCATGTTTTATACCTACTTTATCTACCATTTTTTCATGATCTTAGTTAGCCCCGTTGAGCCTTAAGCCTATTCTTTGGTAGCCTTATATGTAGCTTAATCCTTTTTTTGTTCAATTAACCAATTTGATCCAAAACTCCTAAGCGCTTTAATTGAGAAATGAAGATGTTAAGGAGAGTAAAAATTGAATAAGGAAAAAGTGAAGTTGAAGCCCCAAGTAAATAGCTTTTGGGTGTGTGGAAAAGTTTATGTGTTGTTGGTAGGGAGTAATGTAATGAAAAAAAAAAAAAAGAAAAAAAGAAGAAGTGAATCATTTATTGATAGCAGTTACTCCTTGCCTAATATGCTTAAGCTAGCTTAAAAAGATGAGACAAAACAAAAGAGAATGGGGAAGACAAAAGTGGTGGAAAATAGGTTGTTGAAGGTGGTCCTAATGTAATTTGTTGTGTATTAAAGCGCTTAGGGAAGATAGTCACTATTCTTGACCAAATAGTTCCTACCCATCCCTTAGCCTACATTACAACCCTTAAAGTCCTACTTGATCTTGAGCTTTAACATTTTGACATTAGTGGCGTACTACACTAATGGCAAGCTTATGGTTCATCTTGTGTTGCATGTGAATTCTTTTCGAGAGTGAGTGAACTTTTATTCATGCACCCATTTAATAATTACTTTGTGTGAAATATTGGGTGATTCTCTTGTGGTGAGGGCGCATGTTTAGCGAAGTATGGTGATCTATTAGTAACGTGTCATGCATGAATTCGTAACTAGTAAAGTGTTTTGTGAGGATACGTTGTTTCAATTTGCTATTCACTTTTTAGTGATACTAGCATGTTAGTGCATAATTTGATGAATGTGGTTGTGTAGCTATGTAGGAATACCTATTGTGTGTCGGTTGTATTAAGTCACTCGGGTTTGAGTGTGGTTATTGTTCGAGGACAAACAAAGGTTCAAGTGTGTGGTGGTGATCTAAGGCGTATTTATATGCCTTATTGCCGACTTTAACCCATATTTACCTTAGTTTTGAGCGTAATACGTATGTATTTTGTATGGTTTTGATGGAATGTTTGATATTGTGCTAACAAATGTGATTAGACTCTTGTAGGTGGAATTTGTGACTATTTGGAGCGTTTTTGGCATGGAAAACGAGGCTTGAAGGAGCTACGAGCAAAGGATATTGAAGATAGGAGGCAAGCTAAAGATTTGAAATTGAAGAATCCAACCAAATCCATGAAGAAATGTCGACGAAAGGAAGAAAATCTGAGTCTAAGGGCTTGTCGCGCCAAGGGGTGTGCCGGGCCGCTTTTGGAAAAATTTCTATTCAAGTGGGCAGCAGGGGGCGCGCCCAAGGGCGTGTCGGACCGCTTTTTGGCAAATTTTTGCCCCGAGTTTTTGTCTATAAATAGGGCTTTTGGGTTTTTGTATCATTATTCCATCTTTACTACACTACTTTGGGCGTTTTTTGGCATTGAAATTAGGTTTCATTCTTCTTCTTTTCAATTTTTATTTCTTTTTATGGTATTTTATCACTTTATGATGTTAATTGAAGTTATGAGTGGCTAAAATCCCTCTTTCTTGGGGTTGAGGCTATGAATATGAATCTCTTGAGTTGAATTTTATTGGTTTTTGCTGAAGTTTATCATGAATTGGTTATTCTTATATTCTTAATTTTACTATTTTAATGCTTGATCACCATTGAAATAAATCCCTTGTCTTGAGGTTAGCTCGAGAGAGAAACTAAGAGATAGAACGTGGAATATAAGAAGCGTGATCTTTACTCGCGAAAGGGATTCCAAGAGATTGATATGCGGTTAGGACCGAGAGGTACCTAATCCGCCGCGCTTGTTCAATTACGAGAAGATAGCTTAAAGGCATCAGAATTGGTTAAACTTATCACCGCTCAATGATGTAGTTAGGTTTCCAATTTCTAGTAGAGGGTTACAGTTTGGAGACGAATATAATTGTAACATTAACCTCGTGATCAATAACCAAGATAAATGACTCAAATTGCTTAAACCGATAACATTTACGCTTAAGAGATGACGTTCGGGGTGCCTTGACCCTGGGAATTTACTTTTTATTGACTTTTAAATCATATTTACGAAAACTGAAGTTACGGTAGAGAAGATAGTAGCTTACGGTTCGTAATCATCTCATTTTTAGTAACAAATCCCTTTTCCTTTTCACAACACTAGTTTTTAATTATTGTTTGACGTCTAAAATTGTCTTCTGCTGACGAAAGTCCCTTGGGTTCGATATCCGACTCTTTTAAAGGAGCCATTATATTACTTGAATGATCACGTACACTTGCGTGTATAGCTGGGTTACAACAACCAGCCCTCTCTAGTGCACAACCAACCCAGATTTTGGGAACTATGGATCACCTTTTTTGCTCCTATTGTGGAAGAAATAATCACGACTATGATCATTGCTATCAACGACTCGGTTGGCCGGGGCAGGCCAGGGTCGAGGACGCGGAAAGGGGCGTTGAAATGGATAACAAAACAGTAACTTAGGTCGTGGAGGAGGCCGCACACAACCACAACATCAGCAGCAGGACACAGAACAACCAAATGTTGTAGCTATGGTAGTACACCTTACAGATAGTCATGAGGATTCAGCTAGCGATATCTTTGCTTAACTAACACCCAACCAGGCACCTCGACTTCTGTCTTTGATTGAAACCTCACCGTCCGGCAATGGTAAATTATCTGGTAAGGCATATGTCAGTGTTCTACATGTATGTATCAATACCCTTGATACACCTATCACTAGGTTGGATCACTGGTTGCTTGATAGTGGTGCATCTCATCACGTTACTTGAAATTTAAACTTGCTATTTGATATCATTGATATTGATCCGCTACCGGTATGTCTTCCTGATGGTACCAAAACACCAACTACTAAGTCAGGATGTACTAAACTAACCACAAATCTTATATTACAGGATGTTCTATATGTGCCAAAATTTTCTTGTAATCTTATTTTTGTTGGGCAATTAATTGTGGATCATAAATGCCTTGTGATGTTTGGTAAAAAATTATGTGTGATACACAACTCCACTTCGAGGATGTCGATTGGTCTGGGTGGGTGGCGAGATAGGATGTACTACTTCTGATGTGTGACACACAAGATGCACCAAGTCGCATACTTTGTAGAGACACACGAATTGTGGCATCGACGGATGGGACATCCTTCAAGTCAACATTTATTTATGTTGTCAGGCGTAGTTAATATACCTCCCAAAAGGACAAATAGTAGTATTTGTGTTGTGTAACACCCCGTACATTTCGAAACCTAGATGATTACCGTAACATTTATGGAATTAATTAAACATGATATTTTTGGGGTATTACACCTTAAATTAGGTGGGCTGAATTAAGCTTGTGCTATTGGGCTCAATGGAGGCCCAAAATTACACCAAAAGACATGGCCCAAAAAGGGAATAATGATCCATTCATCTTGACCAAGTTAACAAATCAATTATTGACCAAAAGTAGTGGCTAAGGATGACTTTAAAGGGTCTATATAAGGTGAAAAATCATATCTTATTCACCATTCCACACATGTGCAAAATCTAGAATTTTCCCAAGGATATTTTCTCTTCACCTTCAAACCCTAAGGCAACTACACTTGTTTGGACAAGATCATCTTTTTGAAATCTTGGGTAAGTGTTTACTCTTATGGTTCAATATATTATATGCTTAATATGTTGTATAAATCATGTTGGTTATATTGGCAAAGTACTATGTGTAAAACAGTGTACTTTTGCTTAATCGGTAAAGGGTTTTGCCTTTTAAACTTAGAAGTGGACTTGTGGTCTTGAAGGAAGTGACTTTGATGGATTAAATATAAACATGTAAGATGTGGTTATGTACTTAACTTGCTTTCTCTTTGTATGTAACATTTGGAATTGTTGTTGTAAAATTGTACATGGAACCGGTGGCGTATTGAAAGGAAAATGTAGTTTTGGTGATGTTTATGTGCGTTGTGAAACCATGGCTGTTAGTTGGAATCTAATATGATCTAAAATATGTTAAGAGAAGCTTAGTTATGATCATGGACCATTCATTGCGAAAAAGGACCCTAAAATGACCCCGGAGGCTGAAACGGGCATCCGCCCTCGCAGGTGGGGCACCTGTGGGCGCAAATGCCAATGCAAGTGACTCTGGACACTGCCAACAGGCACCTGCGTACACACCTTAACCACTTGCGGGCGCAGGTGGCTTCGCAGGTCAGCCCAGAACGTCGTTTTGTATGTTTTTGTCTCTCTTTGACTCCCCGAACCCCCTATACCCCTCTCTGATGCAATTATCAACTTATGGTACCTTTTGAATGACTTTAAAGGAGTATCCAGAGGTATTTTGAGTGGTATAAATTATGGATTGTCTTTCATGTATTGTTGTGAAAGGTGTTTACGTGATGTAGTGAGGTAATTGTGACATTGTATTGAAGGGGAAATGTAAAGTATGAACTTGGTGTAAAATATTTTTGGTTTATGAGGTCTTGGTCAATGTGTGGAATGTTGTGGTGTTGTTGGTATGATAATACAACGATTTGTATTGAAGAAGGACGAAATGATGCTATATAGCAGTCACGTAGCTCATTGTCACCTTATGCACTAGTAATGTAGTTAATTGTTAACGTGAGTTTCGTTATGTACTTGTGTTGTAGAGTAAAACGTAAGGAAGGAGCTGGATTATCGTAATCACATATAGGACTGTGTATTCATATTGGGAAGATAAGGTATGTAAGGTTACTCTTTTCGTATCCTTCTGCAGCACATAGTGTTCTCATTGACATTGTACTTGTTCTATTCCAAAATGTTCTAAGGTATCCCCTTTTCGGTTATCAATTATTATTAACCACATGTTCCCTGCTCATTGATCAATTGTGATTCACATGTCTCATGTTCAGTGACTAATGTTCTAAAGGTCCAATAATGTTATGTTCCAAAGTTCAAATAATGTTATGACTATCATTGTATTAATCTCTCAAAAGTAAGAAATAAAGTAATGCGTATCTGTTGGTTGTAAGAGTACGGGTGGTAGCTCTAGAGGCATAATCCTAGCTCGAGCTGATCCTGAGATTATTGGATCAGGGAGTAGTCCTAGAGGGATAAGCCTAGCTCGGACCGAACCTGATAGGGGGTAGCTCTAGAGGTAAGAACCTAGCTCGAGCCGAACCTGATATATTAGTTTATGGGTGGCAGTTCTAGAGGTAATAACCTAGCTCGAGCCGATCCTGATGTATTGATTTATGGGTGGTAGCTCTAGAGGCATAAGCCTAGCTCGAGCCGATCCCAACATAACGTTATGTTATGTTAAGACCCACTGATCAGTTGGGGCCTGGGTACGATATGATATAAGTGATGATGAATAAACAATGGAAGCAAGGAAAATAATAAATGTAAGGTACATGGTTCCACATATGCAGAACGATGGTTTATCCATATTGACTATTCTCTTATATTTGATTCCATTGAAGCACTTATGTATGATGCAGTTTCTTAGAGCCTTACATACTCAGTACATTCTTCGTACTGACGTCCCTTGGGGGACTTTCCTTACTTGCTGCAGGCGCAGGTACTAGTAGACCTCCTCAGTAGGTTGCAGATCACTTACGGACCATTGGTGAGCTCCAGTTGGTTTGGGGCTTTCCGAGTCGCTATGTACATTTGTTTTGGTATTGTATTGGTATTGTATATGTGTATAGAGCGGGGTCTTGTCCCAACTCTAGGTTGGTAGTGGCTATGCATCTGTAGAGGCTTTGTAGATATTGTGGGACAGATGAAGGAAATGTAAGGAATGTATGTTTTGTCTTGATGGCCCTAACGACCAAGTTTCATAGTTATCATGTATTTTCCATGACTTCCGTTATTGTCGTCTTATATCTATTTGTGGTAGTAATGTTTATTGCGTAGCATGCGTATTTAGTGTATGTGAACGAATATTGGTTCTCTCGGGCCTTAACGGCTTCGGGTGCCAGTCCGCCCCATTGGAATTCGAGGCGTGACATGATGTTTGCTTTCGGGCTAAACAAACTAGAACTCCTTTTCCATTAAGTGAAATTAAAGCCCTTGCCATTTTTGATTTAATTCATGTTGATATATGGGGTCCCTATTGTCTTTGTTCATTTACTGATGCATATTATTTCTTGACTATTATTGATGACTTTAGTAGAGCTGTATGGGTGTACTTAATGCTGGATAAAAGTGAAGCTGGAAAATTGTTGCGTGAATTTTGTGCTATGGTTCAAACACAATTTGCTAAAACTATCAAAATAGTTCGTAGCGATAATGGCTTTGAATTTACAAAAGGAGGAATGCCAAAGTTTTATAAAAAGCATGGCATAACTCTACAAATCAGTTGTGTTGGAACTCCTCAACAAAATGGACGCGTCGAAAGGAAAACATAGACACATTCTTGAAGTAGCTAGAGCATTGCGATTTCAAGC
The DNA here is from genome assembly GCA_031232105.1 of Capsicum rhomboideum. NCBI lineage: Eukaryota > Viridiplantae > Streptophyta > Magnoliopsida > Solanales > Solanaceae > Capsicum > Capsicum rhomboideum. The sequence goes on along the minus strand of CP124716.1, from coordinate 94,958,973 downwards.
AAATCTACCTATTGAGTTTTGAGGGGAATGTGCTTTAACTACGGTTTTCTTAATTAATCGCACTCCCACCAATCTACTACATGGAAAGACACCTTATGAACTTTTGTTTAATAAACTTCCCTCGTTTTCATACATTCGAGTTTTTGGTTGTCTTTGCTTTGCACATTCTAAGCCTAGGACTAAAGATAAATTTGATACAAGGAGTCAAAAATATATTTTCCTTGGTTATCTTCACAGGCAAAAATGATGGCGTGTCTATGACTTAGAAAGTAAAGAAATGTTTGTGTCTCATGATGTCATTTTTCATGAACATATATTTTTGTTTGGCGATGAAATATCCTCGGCTGCCACACCTGCCTCAATTGAGTATAACTCTTTACCATTTTATGACACTTCCCTGGAGAATCTAAGGGTCCTACAAGAAGTAGTTAGGGACACCGTAAATGGGAGCTCTCAAGATAATATTACAAATAGGTGGAGTACATCTCAATCAACAGAGATTTGTCCTCCAGAAACTGAGGTTTTAGGCCTCGGTCACAGGGGAAAACGCTCTCCTTCACACTTACAGGATTATATTTGCAACTCAATTCAATCAACACACCCCATTTCGTCGCAATCTCGCCAAACAAATTCCTCAGGTATTCCTTATCCTCTAGCGAATTTTGTTACTTGTACTAATTTTTCTACTGCCCATAGATACTTTTTGGCTTCTATCACCTCGGGGAATGACCCTCGCTCTTTCAGGAAGCAACCAAAGATCCTTATTGGCGAGAGGCTATGCAAAAGGAGATAGATGCATTATAAGAAAATGAGACGTGGTCTTTTGTGCCTCTTCCTAATGGAAAAAAGCTTATTCATTGTAAGTGGGTCTATAAGATCAAATATCATTCAGATGGGAAAATAGAACTCTACAAGGCTCGCTTGGAAATTCAAGGCAATGAATAGGAAAAGGGCATCAATTTCACAGAAACTTTTGCCCCGATAGCTAAAATGATGTCTGTTCACACCTTTCTTGCTGTAGTTGTCACGAAGAACTGAGAGATACATCAACTTGACATAAATAATGCCTTTTTACATGGTGATTTACATGAAGACGTCTATATGAAGCTTCCTCCGGGTTTTGTTTTTTTCTAAGCCAAATATGGTTTGCAAGTTGTGTAAATCCTTATATGGACTTCGACAGTCTCCTTGCAATTTGTTTTAAAAATTAACGAATGCTCTTTGTAAATATGGCTTTGTTCAGTCCCACGCAGATCACACTTTATTCACCTTCAAAAAGGGTGAGACTTTCCTCGGCGTTCTTGTGTATGTCGATGATTTGCTAGTTGCTGTAAATAATTCAGAGGTATGTTCTACATTTAAGGATTATTTGGCACAATGTTTTCATCTTAAATATCTCGAGCCCTTAAAATATTTTCTTGGCATCGAGTTTGCTCGTAGTGAGAAAGGTCTCTTCTTGTGCCAACGAAAATATACTTTGACATTTTATCTGAAGCAGGACTCTTTGGCGCTACACCAGCCCCTACTCTAATGGTTCAAACCATCGACTCGACCTTGCTACAGGTGAGTTGTGCATTGATCCTAGCAGTTATCGTTTCTTGGTGGGACAACTTATTTATCTCACAATAATTAGATCGGAGATTTGTTATTCAGTACATATCTTGTCGCAATTCCTTCAAAATCTAAGAGTTGAGCATTATGAGGATGCCTTACGAGTCCTGAAATATTTGAAGAGTAGCCCGGGCCAAGGACTTTTCCTCTCAGCTAATAGTAATTTGCAACTGTATGCCTTCTGTGACTCTGATTGGGCCAGTTGTCCCTTAACCCGTTGTTCTTTAGCAGGATATTTTATTCTCTTGGGAAATTCACCAATTTCTTGGAAAATAAAGAAACAACCTACTGTCTTATGTTTTTCTATAGAGGCTGAGTATAGGTCTATGACAACCACCACAGCTGAGCTAGTTTGGCTGAAGTGTTTCTTGGCATCATTGGGAGTTTTTCATCAGCAACCAATGCAGTTGTATCGCGACAATCAGGCTGCTCTATACATTGCAGCTAACCCATTTTTTCATGAACGCACCAAACATATTGAAATTGATTGTCACTATATTCGGAGCAGCTTACGGTGAAAAATATTATTACATGTTATGTGGCCACAGGCGTTCAACTCGCTGATGTATTCACCAAAGCATTGGGACATCCTCAGTTTTCATTTCTTCTTAGCAAGTTAGGCATTTGTCGTCTACATGCTCCAACTTGAGGGGGAGTATTGGGAAAGTTTGTGAATATAATATATGGAAACTATATTTTATATTTTTGGTAGGTAAATATTAGCATATATATTGTATCCGTAACCTACTAGGAAACTTTCTAGTTGTACAACTATATATATTGGGATTCCATTGATGAATAGAGGCAACCTTTTTTAACATTATTTCATCATCTTCAGTGTGAGATTTTCACGTTAAAAAACAGACGGTACATTAAATATATTTACACTGAAGGTGCTCTGATAACCATGAGCCTTCGGTATATCTTTTACATTTTAAAAAAAGGTTCATTACATTGAATGAACCTTCAATATTAATTTTACTATCCAAGAATCTGAAAAGACTATCATTTTCTGAACTGATGGGACAATGAGAGACATTTTTTTCACACCTTAAAGGCTCATCTTAATCAATGCACCTTCAAGCAAATTACGAAAACGTCCTTAAGTAAAGAGTTATCCCCAAAAGTGGTGCGTACAATCACTTAATGAAAATTCCACTAGAAAAGTGGACGATTCATCGCGATGACAGTAGAAGATGGAACATTTTAATAACCAATCTTTCTGAATCTTTCAATGGATTTTTAAATAAATCTTGAGGTCTTTCAATTACTGCAATGATTAAGCTTACATACGGTCAAATTGTGGAAAGGTTTGTGTCCAGGAAGCAGTATGCACAAGAGCTCATTAATGCAAATTTTTTGGAGGTGTTTTGGAGCTCATTAAGATTGTACGCACCACTATTGGAGATAACTTTTTACTTAAGGGTGTTTTTATAATTTATTTGAAGGTGCATTGACCAAGATGAGCCTTTAAGGTGTAAAAAAATTGTCTCTCATTGTCCCATCAGTTCAGAAAATAGCAGCCTTTTTTAAATTCTTGAATTGTAAAATTAATATTGAAGGTGCATTCTATGTAATGAGCCTTTATTCAAGTAAAAGATACATTGAAGGCTCATGACTATCAGAGCAACTTTAGGGGTAGTTTGGTGTGATGGATAAAGGGGTATAATCATGGGATAAGTTTTTAGTACCCCTTAATCCTTTATTTGGCTATAAAGTATGGGATACTTATCCCAGGATTAATAATTAGTACTGGGATTAGTTATCCCTACCTGTGGATGAGATAGAAATATTGGGATAACTTATCCCGGGATAAAATATGTAAAATAACAAAATTACCCCCTTAAACCCTCTTTTATACATCAATTTTCACATCCATTTATATTTACATAATTTTTAATACCATTTATAATAACATTCACAACCTTCACTACTCATTATTGTTTTGATTATATAGTTTTCCATAAAAAGTACACTATATGAATATAGTTTTTATTTATGAATATATTATACGTCGAATTTATTTGACTAATTCTTATGTTTATTTGTATTTTGATTTCTCTTAAAATGTTGACTCCACTACTTAATTACATATTTTTAATTAAATAATCTTTTAATCACTTAAAAATTTGTATGTTATATATCAATTAAAATAAAAGATAACTTTAATATTTTATAATATAAGAGTGATATGTGCTTAAAACAAGTGACATAAACAATAAAATCTCTTGTACTTTAACAAACTTAAGATGGAAGTTATATTTTTAAAAACACATGGCACAATCATGAGAATGCACACACAAAAATATTTAAGCTAAATGAGATGAAAAGTCTATTTTTAAGAATGAATAACTAAAGCTAGCAAAGAAAATATATATATATAAAACAAGATGGAGGATGTTTTGTAAACAAAGAACTTATTCTTAGAAATTATGCAGTATATATTATTTTGAATATGTCAAACCAAACACCCAATAAGAAATAATCCCAGCATAACTAATCCCAGTATAACTTATCCCAACATAACTTATCCCAACATAACTTGTCTTCAAACCAAACGACCCCTTAGAGTAAATATATTTAACGGACCATCTATTTTTTTCACGTGAAAATTGCACACTGAAGGTGCTCCGTTGTCCATGTGTTTTCACCATTTTGATCATGAAAAATCTGACAAACCCATTTATCAAATTTGTCCCTCATTCAACACCATTTTGATCCAAAATTTAAAAAGAATTATTTTGAATGTCTTTAAATTATGTGAAACTGAACAAAAATGTTAGTAATAGTTTGGCTTAAGATCATTCTTGAGCCAAATTATTAATTGCTGAGACATTTTTTTGACCTAATAAAAATACTGTTTTACTTATTTCTTTTTTTTTTCTAACATCTCTTTAACTAATAAAAAAGTGGGAACTAATTTTTTTTCTTCGTAATCTCGTTTTATCAATTAAAATAGAATAACTTCATGTACTTTTTAACTGATAATATATGTCATATCAGTAAACCCATCATTAATTTTCATTTACATACGATAAAAAAAATTCCTAATAAACTAGGAAATATTTGTATTCCTTAATAGTTTCCGAATTGAAGTTGGATAAACATTTGTTAATATATTCCTTGGATTTAAAGTTAAGATGAAAAAGGGCAAACAATAACTCCATCGATGATATATTAAGGGTCTGTTTGGAAAGCCACCTAGTAATTAGAATTGGTGTAATTACTAAGGTAGTAATTACCAGCCTACTAATTACATAACTTAGTAATTACGATGACCTGTTTGTTTGTCATAATGTAATTACAGTGTAATTATCAGTGTACTATTTGGTTGCACAAGTGTAATCACATGGTTATATTAAAATTTTAAAATAAAAGTTAAGTATCAAAGATTAAAATTTTATATTAGACAAATAAAGGCCTTCATAAATGATATTAAATTAAATATTTGAGATATATATTTTATTTTGAATATATATTAATCAATAAACATATGTTCTTAACTAATATTATAAAAAAACAATTAATTTATATTTTTTAAATTAGTATATTTTAATTAAATTAATCATAAAAATTAAAAGTACATGATTTTTAAGAACATCACGAAATGCATGTTTGACAAATAGAATAATATTATAAATATAATATCATAAAATTAATAAAACATTTGACAGAAAGATAATCTATCAATTCTAACTAAAAAATGAATGACTTGTAATGTGAAATATCAAGTCAGTGCTACTAAAACAAATAAATTCGAACTGAAAATATAACATAAGTTTAAAATTCAAAACAAAATTAACCTAATACTCTTATGTCAAATTTCAACTATATAACATACATAAATATGAATTAAAAAAAAAGGAAACTGTAAGTCTATAATCTTATTCAACAATGAATTTTACTTTAATTTAAAAATTAGAATACTAATTAAAATATGCTAAATAAAAAATAAAAGTAAAATAAAAAAATAAAAATAATACGAATAATTGTATTGAATCACAAGAAGTAAAGGTTGGGAAAGGAGAAGCAAGGAAATTAAATATAAAATAAAAAATGTATATATTTTTAATAAATATTAGAATAATAAAAATAAAAAAGACTTTAAAATAATAAGAAAAAATAAAAATAGAAATTAAAGGAAGAAATTAAAAAGTAACCAGCTTGTAAGCTATTAAGTCATAAATGTTTTACGCTATTGAGCCACAAATATTTAATGCTATCGAGCCATAGATATTGTAAGCTATTGAGTCATAAATTATGATTTGATATCATAGGCTATTGAGCCACAAATTTGATTCTATGAAAGAGACACATGTGTCAAACTATATTGTATTTATTTTGGAAGTACTCTTAGAAACTGAGAAAATGTTGAATGGAGAATCGAACATCTAAGTTTACACATGTCGGTGTAAAGTTCTGATTGGGGGCAAGTATCGTGTGTTAGATAGTTTCTATTGACTAGGACACATTTCCTTGATTAGAATGCAAATTATGTTTTATACATGCTATGTTGGACCCACGTCACATCATGGTATGACGACTCATCAAATAAGATGTTGATTGGACGTCATAAGGTACACATGATGATTTATTATGTAATTACATATGTCATTGACTAAGATCTCTCCATGAGAAATATATCTATGTTCAAAGACTAAAGTACAATATTTCTAGTAAAGTTATATATGTTTTAAGATCAAAGTATGAAGTTCATGGAAAAAATATATATAGGTTCAAAGCTAACGTATTCAGGTGTTGCACCAAAGTAGTACATAAAGTATTTACAGTTACATTTGCTTTTGTCATTTGAGAAATTACTTTAAATTTGAAAACATTCTTATGTTTTCACATGATGCATCATAGAGCTGTGATATGCCAGTCTCTTTGAGATGCCCTTTCTATTATGGTATTGGGTTGTTTATGTCTTATACACAAGTACTATTCCCTATGTATTCACATTGCTTTTGTTGAGGGCGTGCACTCACATTGTAGGTACAGACGTTCAAAGTGACAGGCTGCATTGACAAACATTTCTCTCAAATATTCAGCTAGTGTCAGTAAGCCCCACTACTATTCAGGACCTTATTTGTTTCATGTTATATATATATAGAGATTTTGAGTATGTTGGAGACTTATCCTGTTTATGTCTTATACACAAGTACTATTCCCTATGTATTGACATTGCTTTTGTTGAGGGCGTGCACTCACATTGTAGGTACAGACGATAGGTTGCATTGACAAATATTTTTCTCAAATATTCAGCTAGAGTCAGTGAACCCCACTACTATTCAGGACCTTATTAGTTTCATGTTATATATATAGAGAGATTTTGAGTATGTTGGAGACTTGTCCTGACACTTTTCAAATTCATGTTGTGTAGTAGAGGCTTCATAAACTATATGTAAATGTCATGTTCATATACTTTGGGTTAAGACTCCAGTATTGCCCTATGAGGCCCCCTGACTTAGTATTTTGTACTGATGACTTCCATATGTATAAAAGATGTATCATTTCATGCTAGTTAAGGTTGGAGACACTATTTCATATCGACTGCATATATGTTTGTATGTATGTTCAGGTAAAGTTAATTTACTTAGTCAAGTTATGATATCTAAGTTAAGACAAAAAAATTTGTCCGCCTCACCCAGATTTGAGGTGTGACAACTATCATTCAAATATAATAACTTATTATAAAATGGTACCAAATAACTAATTCAAAAATATAGGATACATGCAAATAGTGGCACTAATAGGCAAAAATAATAGGTATGACTAATAGCAATTTAAATGGTCCAATATTGGACTATATGACCCTAAATACATTTTCCCAATTTTTTTCCTACCGACCTACGTGACTTTCCCCCTGAGCGAGGCATTGAATTTGCTATTGACCTCGAGCTGGGCACCCGACCTATTCTTTGGCTCCTTATTGTATGGCTCCCACCAAGCTAAAGGAGATAAATATTCAGCTTTGGGATCTTCTATGCATATGTGTATCAACTACAGGCAGTTGAATAAGGTGACAATGAAGAATAACTATGATATGCCTAGTATTGATAATTTGTTTTACCAACTTTAGGGTGTAACAATATTTTCTAAGATTGATTTGAGGTTTGATTACCATCAGTTGAGGATTAGGACTGAGGACATCCCTAAGACAGCCTTCAAGACTCGTTACGAGCATTATGAATTCCTAGTGATGTCTTTTTGGTTGACCAATGCCCCAACAACATTTATGGATTTGATGAACCATGTTTTCAGACCGTATTTGGACTCTTTCATTGTAGTTTTCATCGATGACATTCTGATATATTTGAGGATTAGGGAGGAGGACGAGTAACATTTGAGAACTGTGCTCCATACTTTAAGGGATCATAGGCTTTATGCCAAATTCTCAAAGTGTGAGTTCTAGCTTGAGTCTGTAGCTTTCTTGGGGAACATGGTGTCCAAGGATGGTATTGTGGCAGACATGGCAAAGATTGAGGCTATTCGTGGTTGGGCTAGGCTTATGTCTCCTACTGAGGTTCGTAGTTTCATTAGGTTAGTAGGCTACTACTGGCGGTTCATCGAGAGTTTTGCTACTATTGTATCCCCTATGACTAGATTGACCAAGTAGGAGGTTCCTTTTCAATGGTATGCAAGATGTGAGGCAAGCTTTCTGAAGCTCAAGGACTTTCTCACTTCAACTCCTATTTTGACTCTTTCAATTAAGGGCGAAGGGTTCACCGTCTATTGTGATGCTTCTAATATTGGTTTGGGGTGTGTTCTGATGCAGTGGGGTCATGTTATAGCATATGCATTGAGGCAGCTGAATGTGCAAAAGCGCAACTACCCCATTCATGATTTGGGGTTGGCTGCGGTAGTTTTTGTGCTTAAGATTTGGAGGCATTACCTGTATGGTATTTGCTGTGAGGTCTTCACTGAACATTGTAGTCTTCAGCATATTATGACCCAGAGGGAGCTCAATTCGAGGCAACATAGATGAATTGGGTTGCTGAAGGACTATGATATCTCTATTCTATACCATCTGAGCAAGGCAAATATGGTAGCGGATGCCTTGAGCCGGAGGGCAGTGAGTATGGATAGCTTGTCCTTCATTTTAGTTTTAGAGCGGCCGTTGGCTTCAGACATCCAGTCCTTAGCTAACTCGATGGTTCGACTTGATATTTCTGACCCTAGGAGGATTCTTGCTAGTGTTGAGACTAGATCTACCTTGTTGGAGCAGATTTGGGGTTGTCAGTTAGAGGATAACAGGCTTCATAGTATTCGAGGGCAGGTGTTGAGAGGTGATTCCAGGAGGGCTACCTTATATTTTGAGGGCGTTCTGAGATATGACGGTTGCATTTATGTTTCGAGGGTCGGAGATTTGATTCAGTTGATTCTTTGTGAGGCTCATAACTCTAGGTATTCTATTCACCCTGGGACAACTAAGATATATAGAGAATTGAGGCAGCATTATTGGTTGACTGGAATGATGAGATATAGTTGGGTTTGTGGCTTGGTGCCTTTGTTGTCAGCATATAAAGGCCGAGCATTAGAGACCTAGTGGATTTCTTCAGAGGCTGCCCATTCTGGAGTTGAAATGGGAGCGAGTTACTATGGATTTTGTAGGTGGTTTGCCTCGCACTTCTCTTGGTTTTGATAGCATTTGGGTCATTGTGGATTGATTGACCAAATCTACCTATTTCATCCATGTTTATACTTCCTTCAGTGCTGAGGTTAGCCCGAATCTATATTCGAGAGGTGGTTCGCCTTCACGGGGTGCTCGTGTCCATTATTTCATACTGAGGTTCTCAGTTTACTACTAGCTTCTAGAGGACATTTCAGAAGGAGTTGGGTACCCAGGTTGACCTTAGCACCGCCTTTCATCCCCTTACTGATGGGCATTCAGAGCAGACTATTTAGGGTTTGGAGGATATGCTCTGCACTTGTGTGTTGGATTTTAGAGGTCAGTGGGAGTAGTTTTTAGCTTTGGCAGAGTTTGTGTATAATAATAGCTTTCATTCGAGTATTCAGATGTCCTTATTCAAGGCATTGTATAGTAGGCGTTTCCAGTCTCCAGTTGGTTGGTTTGAGACTTATGATATTAGGCCCCATGGTACAGATTTAGTTTGTGAGTTATTGGATCGGGTTCGGGTGATTCAGGATAGGCTTTGGGCAGAGTAGGCAGAAGAGTTATGCTAACCATAGACATCGTGCTTTGAGGTTCAGAGTGGGTGACTGGGTCTTTCTGCGAGTATCACCCATAAAGGGCATGATGAGGTTTGGGAGAAGGGGTAAGCTTAGCCCCAGGTGTATTGGACCATTTGAGATCCTTCGGATAGTTGGGGAGGTTGCATATAAGTTAGCTTTGACTCCATCCTTTTCAGCTATCCACCCAGTGTTTTATGTGTCTATAGTGCGACGGTATATCCCAGATGAGTCTCACGTGCTTTGGTGGGACTCGATTCAATTGGATGAGAGGTTGGCATTTGTAGAGGAGCCTGTGTCCACTTTGGCTAGAGATGTCAGACGGTTGCACTCCAGAGACATTCCCATAGTTAAGGTTCAGTGGCATCACCGTCCAATTGAGAAGGCTACTGGGGAGACTGAGCATGATATGCGAACCCAGTATCCCTACCTGTTGGAGCCTTCAGGTACTTCTTGTTTCTTTGCTTTCGCGGACGAAAGTCCTTTTAGTAGTGGATGTTGTAATGACCCTCCAGGTCATTTTTCTTAATTTTGTACTTTTCTACATATATAGCCTTCTTATAGCTGCCCCAGGTCATTTATGACTTGCTGGGATCGACAGTTTAGTCACCGAGTAGTTCATTTTGTTTTAGAGTCATTTCCCTATTTTGGATCTTCTAAAGTTGAGAAATGGGTCCCAGGCCTAAACCCTAGGTAAACGGCCCTAAATGCTATTTTTGATAGTCTCAACAGCTCCAGAACGACGATTTTAGGCTAGGGGGAGGGTCTCGAGGCTTCCGAACTAGTTTTGGGCTATTGGGTGGAATTTAGTCAAAACAGCTCTTTGGGTGTGGGACCCACTTTTTAGCGAAATGACGTCAAATGGAAATTTTGATGGCATCGTTGAGTCCAAAATGTTGAATTTTGTAGGGTAGCATACTTCATTTGTATTCATGAGATTCTGAATGAATCCTGAGGGCTCGATCGGGATATTTACAACTTGCCAAAGGTGCTTGTGCATCAGCACTTGGTGCAGGCCAAAATTGGCTTTCGCATTTGCGAGGGTCAAGATTTTTGACCTCCGCGTTTGCAGGATAGCCTTTATGTTTGTGAAGGGGAGGCCTACCAGGCCGGTCCAACCTTCTTCTTTGCGATTACGGTGGACTGGTCGCGTTCGTGAAGGTTTGTATGGGCCGGCACCAGCGTTCGCGACAGGGGTCCCGCATTTGTGAAAAAGGGACCCCTGGCAGTATATATACTCCCTTCTTTATTTTTCCTTGATATTTTCCTAAGTATAAACGTCATTTTTGGCACTTTAAGCTCTGGAATTGTGCAATAATCATATATTTAAGCTGGGATTTACTTGGGACCGTGATAGTGGGCCCTATACCTTCGATTTTCTGTAAGCTTCGATTTGATTTCTCCGTTAATTCTCTATTTTAATTGTTATTTTTGGATTGTTGTCGGGGCTGGTTCGGGGTTGCTTTGAGATCAGAATTAGCTGCATTTTGGTGGCTTTTGATTCTTGAACTATGTGGGATGCTGTGACAGTTTCAATTTTCCAATTCCGTAAATGGGCCCTATGTGGGAATTTTGATCCAATTTTTGACCCAAGCATTTATACACAATATGGGTATCATTTTAGTCGTCTTGATACCTGGATCATTATTTTGATAGTGTGGCAGCTCTCTGAGGCCTCTCGAAAGGGGAAAGCTTCAATTTAAAGGATTTAGCAAGCGTTCGGCGACGTCCAAGTAAGCTAGGCTTACCTTATCTTTAGATTAACCTTGTTTATGGTAGTAGTATACTAATGTGCTAGTGTTGGGCAGGTAGTTTTAACTCGGTTATCATTTTAGTATTTTTACGCTTTATTGAGCCTGTTAGGCCCTTTTTTTTTAAGTTTCGGGCCTGTTCTCCCCTAGTGTAGTAAAGGATGAAAGTATCATCCTTTAGGGATAGGTTTGGTGCTATTAGTGTCTCGAGTTAGGAATGGGAAGCCTTAGACTAGACTAGGCTAGGTTTCTGCCTAGGTTTGTTATTGGGACCCCGTAGTATGCCTCACCACCCCTTTTTAGTAGAGTACTTGGGGTTAAGTTCCTTTAGGCTTAGTTACATTCTTGACTACCATCATAGGCTATTACCTTGGGTTGGGTTGATTTAGATTTGGTTTTTGAACTGTTTTAGCACTTTTCCCCGATAGAATAGTAACTGATCCTGTACTGCACCTCTTGACCTAATGTAGAGGATCTACCTTACCTTAGTGGGCTTACCCACCTAAGATTGGTACATACGACCTTATGGTCAGGAGATAGGCTTGGATACCTTGAGTTTCTCCCTGATTAACTAGTTAGGCTCATTCCTATAAAAATGTATTTGAGTTTTGGTTTGAGTCTGGCATATGCTTTACTGATCCTATTATTATAAGTCCTGGCATGGCTCTGGCATCGGTTACAGTATGGTTTTGGTATTAGTGTTACAATTGAAATTGGTTACTTATGGGATCACTGGTTTTCTGGTTACGGTATGGTTACTATGAGTTTCGGTTCGAGTCTAGCATCTGGTTATGATATGATCGGGTTGTTCCGGTATTGTTTGTGGTTGTTCTGGGAGTATTGACAAGGGTACTGAGTTCTGTTGTGCATGATTCATGTGGCCTCTCATTATTACCCACTATTTTCGATTTGAGCCCGACGTCTGACCTCTCGTTATTAACCATTGGTGCCGGTTCATGCCCAGTGCACATATGGATAGTTTTATCATGGTCTTGGGATCAGGTGGTTACCTGAGGTTGGTTCAGCTAGGGATTAGTTTTGCTTTCCACTTTAGTTACTGCTTGTATGCACCCACCGACTTATGAGGGCTCGGTAGGGTTAATTGTCTTCTTCTGTGCGCTTTCTGGGCTTATGGGGGCCTAGTTAGGTTGTAGTTAGTGCTTTTCTCTCATTCCCAAGTTAATTATTTCTGGTATTGCCCTCATTTATTTCCTTTATCGCTCTTGTCTAGTGCAGTAGATATTTACGTTACTGCCCCCATTACTGTTGACTTAGTTTACACTCTCACATTATATTTATGTTTTTACTATATTTGAGCTCAATCGGCCGATGATGCCTACTGAGTACTCGTTGCTTTGGTACTAATACTGCACTTCTGTATCTTTTTCCTGATGCAGATCCGAGTACGAGCCACTAGCGTTGACGTTATCCTCAGGCCCAACTACTGATCTTGAGATTGGGTGAGCTTTCTTGAGTCTGAGGCTGATCCTCCTCTATCTATATTAGTTATTGTCTTTTGCATTTGGAGCCTACTGTGTATATGCATATTTTGGATACGGTCTAGTACTCTTATTTTGGTTATAGAGGCTCTTGTATAAACCTTACCAGGTCTTGGAACGGATTGTTTTGTATATTTTGTCCTCATCCTCCCTTGTACGGTATATTATGTATGTATATTTCTTTGCTTCTGCTTATATTATTGTCGTTGTTGGTTTTCCTTCATGTTTCTTTTCATGTTCCGCCCGTTAGCCTGTTACTTGTCGTTTCAAGCTATGACTTGGCTTACCTATTAGTGTGTTGAAGTAGGTGCCATCATGACCTAAGAAATTGGGTCGTGACACGGAGACTTCTATATATAAAAAAAGTCTGAGTTGATGCATTGCAAGCAATTTAGTTCATTGATGTTGCTTCAGTTACAACATGGACTCCCATTGGATCGATTAGTACACATGAATTTGTTAATGCTCCAAGTCACAAAAAACACGACAAAGGCTGGAAAATTGCTTCAAGGTAAGCTCAGACTTCTAATTTCCAACATTGATTTTTTATTTTTCTAGAATTCCCTTTAGCATTGTATAGTTATGTTTCGGGATAATTACGAACCTGAATCATTCAGCTTCTAGTTTATAAAATATGTACGAAGTGTATAGATAGTTCATGTATATATTATTTTATACTTCGATTATATTGATAAACTAGATTAAAAAATGGTTATTTATATAGTTTGTAAGTTTGACTTTTTGTACGCAATTTGTCTTATTTATTTAGTTTCGCATGCATCAAGTATTAGTCTTGAAAGTTGGTCTCAATATCTAATCACATTCATTATTGCATGTCATTTGTTGAAAAGAAGATCAGAGGGCTATATATTATTTTTAATGTAATTTTAATATATTGTTAATATAAATCTTTGATAGATTTCATGAATTATTAATTTGTTTGGATATATGTATATATAAACACGTTGATGTGGTTGGATATATATGTGTTTTAATAATTTTATTCTTCTTATATATATATATATAGTAAGTTCAGTGCAAACCTTACTATTTTTGTTGGTTATTTTCGCTCAAGGTTTCTTTGTTTGATTTTGCAGGACACCTTATTGTTTCGATCCAAGCAACATGCTCATGATTTGAGTTTAATCGTATTCTAAAAGTACATCGAGAGCGTGGACTAGCTGGATGACGTAGTTCATGTGAACATCGTTATGCTTCTTTTTGGATTCAAAAGAGATGAACAAGAGTGTATTGAAAAAGAAGAGGAGGTGAAAGAGATCATTGTCTAGCTCTAACAAAATTTACTTTATATTATTAATTTATTGCTCAATCTATAGAGGTGCGTTATGCAATATGTAAATAAAAAATAGAGAATTTTCCTCATCTACGATATGTTCCTTTTTTTTTTTGTTATTAGATGTGAAATTCTATAGATTACTATTATTTATAACCATACATTGATTATTGTGTAATTTGCTTATATATCTTTCAATAAACGTAAGTTCATTAATTATTTATTGTCAATATTATCAATAGAAATTAGAATATTTTTGAAGTACATTTTACATATTGCTACTTTTTAGTTGTGTTCTTCTTCTTCTTCTTCTTCTTCTTGTGTATATATGTCGCCTCAAATCCCATTGAGATGAACATGCACCCGATGCTCTAAAGGCTCGAGAGAAAAAACTTATAACTTGTGCTTGTCGTGCATGTAACTGTGATAATTATAAGGCTGTGACGAGTATAAGAAAGATTCCCGAATAAAAGACCAATATAAGTAGGCCTAAAATGGGTGTGCATAACTTGGCCATTGAAGCCTCAATTACTAAAAGACAAGTCACTACTGCGCTTTACTTTAACATTAGTCTACAAAGCCTCTAAAAGATAGGCAACTTAGCTTAGGACGGGACAGGACCCCGCCATACCCTTAATTATAATATAATATTAAAATACATGCTAAAGACTCGACAAAGCCCCGAATCATCCTGGAGCTCACCAAAAGCCGCTAAGTATCCTGTACTTTTATTGGGGAGATCTATTAGCTAGAGTACCTATACCTACGACATAAAACATAGTGTCCCCTATCAGGGACGTCAGTACAAAAGAATGTACTAAATATGTAAGGGCATAAAGTAACCATGTGTAAAACATGAGCTCAAATGAAACTAGGTTCAAATGTATAGATAATGATAGAAGACCACCTTTTCTTATACTTGTGGAATTGTGTATGTTACTTTGTTTTCTTTACTTGCTCTTCTTTGCTTTATTAACTTTGTAAGGCATGTGATACAAATGACCAACTGATCAGTGGTAGAAAAGAATGACCTGCTAGGCATTTTAACCCCTGGGATACGGTCCTCATAAATATACAAATCAGGATCGGCCCATGCTAGGTATCATAATCCCTGAGCTGCCACCCATAAATACATTAATTGGGATCGGCCCATGCTAGGTATCATAACCCCTGAGCCGCCACCCATAAATTCATCAATTAGGATCGGTGCCCATGCTAGGTATTATAACCCCTGAGCTTCCACCCATAAATACATCAATTGGGATCGGTCCATGCTAGGTACCATAACCCTTGAGCTACCACCCATAAATACATCAATTCTCTTTACTTTGTTTCTTTAACCTTCAAGATTGTTTTTTTGGTGGTCATAACTCTTTTGAGATTTAGGAATATAGACCGGTGATGTAGACATGTGAATAAAATACTTGAGTCAGCGACAATGATATAAGAAGCAAAACGTAACTTCAACGTGATACTTAGGAACTTATATGACACAATGAACTCCATTGGGCAAAAAGAATAGAGATAAATGAGCCATGAAGGCGTGTGACCAGTAAGGACATTAGGGTATGTAGCAATGGCCCATTAAGGTATAATAAGTGAGCAAGTGAATCTACTTAGCACATGGTTAATTTAAAGCACATTTAGACATTTCAAATGGGGGCATACATGCACTTCAAGTGGAGACATGTAACTACTCAAATGATGAGGTTCGGATTGTATAATAAATAATTACTAGACGATAACAAATAAAAAGGTACATGAACATAGGAACTATTAAGGCTCGTGGGTAAATTCCAATTAGGAACAAATGCACATTCCAAGTAAAGACATAAAACTATATAATTGAACCTGTAAGGACTCTATAAGGTCACATTATATACTAACACGACGGAGGTGATATCGAAAGAAAGGAACATGTGAACCAAATAAAGTATATGATCAAATAGGTAATTGGAGTAATTTGGCAGTATATGGACAGAATGTGTATCCAATATATGAACACTCTTAACATGTGTAATATAGGGTCTTATTGACTCACATAAGAGAAACATGTCAGAAGGGTTCATGCCTTAATGGTGAAAGAGTAGTGCCTTACATACCTTGATGTGCAACTTGAATATGACAATGAACTAGCCTTCTTTCCTTTAAGGCATTAATCTACAATATAATTACATAATGAAGCTAATATAAGCAGATAATCACAATGTAGGCCTTTCAAAATAGTAGCTAAACACTTTGACGGGCAGCAAGACCGTCCAATCCCTAAATACTTGGTGTGTCACCACACCCTCCTTCTTTACTTTAATGTAACTTCACTCAACTATTCTATAAGTTCGTCCATTACCTCCCAACAACAATACATATATTCAACCCCTTAACAGTCCCAAACCCTCAACACAATAAGAAAAAATATTGAACTCACAGATTTTGATCACCATCCCGTGTGTTCTTAACAATAACACCTATAAAATCCTCCACCCGAACCTATACATAATGAGGGATGAAATTGGGGCAGTAACCTTACCTTTGTTTCTAAAATTTAATATCTTAAATTGTACTCCATCAAGACTTATAAGCTTTCATTCAAGTTGAACCAAATACTACTAGAAATGTCTTAGAAGTTAAAGAGAAGTGAACTGCAAAGCTTGGAGAAAAAAAGAGTTGTCCTACACTTCAAACACAAACAACTTAATTTCCATTACTTTCCATGGTAGAATTAAATTAAATCATATTTATTTTCACTTATCTTTAACAATGAATGAGAGGAAATCCTAATAAGAATTTTAGGGTTGCTATATGAAGCTTTGAGTGAAAGAGAGAGAGCTGGAGATGATTTTGAATTTTTTCTATGTAAGAATGAAAAGAAAATGAACTAATTTGGACCCTATATTACCCTCACATCACCACCTCTTTCCCTTTCATTTCTGGCCACAATTAGCCAAGTAGGCGATGCACCTACTTGGCCATTTTTAAGCTGGTCATAAGTCCAAGTAGGTGATGTACCTACTTGGTTTATTTTAAGCTTCTCCCTTATGTGGGCTTAACAGTATTTGGCCTTAGGAAGATTGGGTTTTGGGCTGCCTATTCTCCTCCTTCTCATTCACTTAATTTGGGCCAGATTTGTCAAGTAGGTGATGGGTAATTTTGGGCCTATAAACTGGTCAAAATATTCTTGGTAGGTGATCAACCTACTTGGTTCTTAGGTTGGTCAATTAGTCAAAGTAGGTGATGCACCTACTTGTCACCTACTAGCTTAATTTAAGTCAAGCAAGCACCTCTCTTATTTTATTCTATATTTTAAATCCTAACCCCTTTAATAAAACTTAACACTTATATATACTTAGCCACTTTAAAACTTAAGATAGAATACCACCTTACTATCTCACGCTTAAGTACTTTCGTCGAGTTAACTCACCAAAAACATGCTTAAATGTATGAGGCATTATAGTAACCTCCAAATCCAGTTGTATGGAAAATGCATATTGAAGTGTATAATAAATGTTTAGCTATTTCATGTTAAAATAAAAGAGAAAAAAATTAAAACATTGTAACTATTTATTTAATGTCAGTTAAAATTCTATGATCCATTTCCATGTTAAATATTTTGGCCTAAAATCCAACGAGGACTTGACACATAAATATAAGTTTTAGACAAAATTGACATCTTTTAATTCAAAAGTATTTGACAAATTTTAACCCTAAAAGTATTGGCACTACATAGCCAAAATAGGAGAGAGAATATAGTTCTTTTTCCTTATTCATGTAAAACTGCATTCTTGAAACTATAGAAGATTTGGCTAAAAGGCCAAAAGGCCATTTATTTTCTTTTTGGTTTATTTTTTAGGATTAGGGTTCAAAAAACAGACAAAGGGTAGGGTTTATATCGGGTCAGGGGGTAGTTTATAATTTTAAAGAGTTTGGGCATGACTTTAAGTATTTGACAATACATTTGGCTCTTCATCTACTCCCATTATATATATTAAAAACCCTTCTTCCTTGGTCTTCACACTTCTCCTTTTTCTTAAAACTAACCACTCTCTCAAAGCGACTCATCTTCTTCCCCAGACGTTTCTCTTCAATCTTGTTGTTTTTAGGTAAGTTCTTATTTTCTCCCAAGTATTTTTAGTTCCATATTGATATAGCTTTTTGAGAAGTTCATGATTTTCTTAACCTTAGACTTTATAAATTTCTATTTTTTTAAAAGCTCTTCTTTTGTTTTCTTATCAAAATTTTGTTTTATTTCTAGTTATCTATTTTATTTAACGACTTCCTTTGTTTGTTATGTTCATCCATTTTCATAGATTTTAAAGATTTTTATTGTTAATGTTCATCAATCTTTGTGGTCTATTAATAGACCTGTCTTTGATTACTGTAGCTTTTATATCGTATATGGCCAACACTAGTATATTACTTATATGTGGATCATAAAAATGGTAAAAAGTAGAGGAGGAGGAAGGAACGTGATCACCCATTCTTCTAGTATAAAAAGACAAAGTGAAGATGATTCGTGAGATGGAAAGAGAAAAAAGTTTCTAGAAGATGAAAATATTTCTTACTTAGACGAGTTTGATGAGATTAATGAGTATGTTGATGTAGGAGATCAAAATAGTTCTGGACAGTGCGATGCAGAGCAGTTTGTTTTAGAAAATACAGATAATAATCCACTGTTCTTGCTACACTATGAAAAGAACATTGATGTTGATAAATATGGTATGACTACCTGGTTGTATGTAGTAGAAGGTTTTTGGGTAAAATTTTAGTAAGGTCTAGGTTGCCATTGTTTGTTGAGTTTTAAAAAAAATTAACTAATAAAGAACTAAAGAGAAGGTTCATGATATTTTGCTTTGGTCATTTTAGGAAGTTGTCAAAAAATTTCAACAATTTAATGGTCAGATGGTACACTACTTGCTACTCTGTCATGTTAAAGATAAGGAGAAGTATGACATATGGTTTTTATTGGATGACACGCTAGTGTATTTTGAATCGAACGAGTTTGCATTGATGATGGGTTTTATTTGTTGATCCCCTTCCCCTGAAGAAAAATTAGAAAGAGTATATGTAAAAGGTGAAACCTTTTGCAAAAGGATTAGTCGAGGAAAAAGGTATCGATAAATAGGCTGATGTCGCTTGATAGAGGGAGTAGGTTGAACAAGGACGAGATATTAAAATATTATCTTGTTTGTTTTTTTCATACCATCCTTCTTGCTAGGGATGAGTCCAAGGTAGTGGACTTGAGTTTATTAAAATAGTGCATTCATTGGATTTCTTCGAGAAGTACCCATGGAGGAAGGAAAGTTTTGACCTGACTTTGGACTACCTCAAGAACATGATCGATATGATAAAGCATCATACTGCATCTGAGGAGAGAAATATTGCATCCTATGCTATGTATGGCTTCTCCTAAGAATTTGTGGTAAATATTATAAACCAAACACTTAGTAGATTATAGATTTTATGCTATTTATTTATTTCCTTATTTATTATTTGTGTGGTTGCAGTCCTGGAATATGAAACTTTTTCTTCACTTGGAAAGAATACCGACAAAATAGATAATGTTCCTTTGCATATCTCGAGGATCCTAAGATGGTACACATGTAAAGTCGATTGATTTGATGAAGCTTATCCTTTCAACCAAGTGGGATCTTAAGAGGTATGAATTTTGACTTGATTATCAATTCTTTTCCAAAATTTTAAACTAAACGTTAATGTTTTGATTATTTATAGGTTGTGCACCCACACATCATCCCTACAGTTCGTGAGATGGATGAGGACTATATGAAATTTTTTGTGCCTTATCTGGTTGAGGTGAAGGATGCAGTTATAGACTTCTTGAAGAATGATTAAAAGGAGTTAATGTCCTCACTTTACTTCCTAGGAGGCCAAAAAGGAGCATGTAGTAGAGGTGATAGTACTAGGAATGCAAATACAGGTGCAAGAGTTAGGGGAGGAAGAAGGCTAAGAAGGGAAGTTGGATCAAATAGGGGAGATTTTGGTGATCAAGAATCAACCAGGGGACAGTTTGCTATGGATCCAACGGTAGAGGGAGGAGGGGGTTGCTTTAGAGTATGTCCAATATTGAGAATATCTTGAAGGGAATTCTCGATTATATGGAGTAGGAAAAAATAAGGAAGAGTGGGAAGGAGAAAAAGAAGCAATAGGCTCCCAAGGAACAAGGTGAACATTATTTTTTGTGTTTGTTTGGTAAATGTTCTATGCATAAGTATTTCTTGTTAATTATGTCCAAAATATATAGTGACCATACATATAGCTGATTTTGATCAAGAATTTGAAATCAACAAGGAGAATGTTGAAGCAAATGTGGGTGTTGATCTGACAATTATTGAAGGAGCTACTAGAGAGATATGGAAAATACTGATGTTGCCCTTGGAGATGCTTCTCAAGTTCAGAATGTTGCTCAATCTGAGGAGGCAAAAGAAGATGCTCTTAAACTAGTTGATCAGGTTGAAGGGGCTCTTAAACTTGCTAAGGTGAATGAAGTTGATCTAAAACCAGATGATCTAATTGAGGAGTCAAATGAAGAAGTCCCTGAGAAAGTTATTCAGATTGAGGTAGTAACTCATGAAAAGGCCCCTTAGTCAGTTGTCAAAAATGTAGCAGATACTCCTGAACAAGATATCCATAAAACTTGGTCCCTTAAAGAGAGGTTGATGTGTCATATATTGTTGCATATCTCAATATTGGGAAATCAAGTGAATCTGAAAATAATTAATTTGGTGGTTGTTTTAAGACAATTTAACTTTGTGTTCTTTGATGATAGGTTTGAATGACATACATTTTTTTTCTATATTTGTTAATGGTTTTGGTGGTTGGAAGTTGAAAAATATTTTTTTTATTTTTGATGATGATTTTGTTGGATGGAATTTGGCAGACAATTTTATTATTGCTTTTGATGATGGTTATGGATGGAAGTTGACTAGTAATTTATTTATCATAGTATATCATTTGATGCTACTATGCTAAGGTTGAATGAATGTTTCTACAATTTATTTTATGCTTGTTAACTAGATGCATATGCTAAGGTTGGGTTATTGGGACCTTTATAATCTATTGACACACTACTAGAAAAAATATTTTCAGTGGAAAACATTTGGTATACATAAACTAATTGTTCACTTGAGCTTCTCTAGCTTACGAAGGTAATCACACCCTTCTTGGGTGAAACCTTGAGCAACACTTGCTCTTCTGTTATGAATTCTATATTTCTAACCTTATGGTCTGCATACTCCTTTTGCATACTCTGGGCTTCTAAGAGCTTCTCTTGGATGAACTTGACCTTCTCTAGCGACTCCCTCAAAAGATCGGTACCCACTCACCCAAAAAGCATTAAACCAACCGATGGGAGATCTATGTCTCCTCCCATACAATGCCTCAAATATAGCCATATAAATACTCAAGTAATAGCTATTGTTGTATGCCAACTCCACAAAGGTAAAATCTTGTCCCAGTGACCATCAAAGTCTATCACACACGTGTAAAGCATATTCTCCAAAACCTGAATAGTTTTCTCAGACTGCCCGTCGGTTTGAGGATAAGACACTATACTATGGTCCAACCTAGTACCCAACTCAACATGCAATTTATTCCAAATTTAGAAGTAAAACTGTGTACCTCTATCGAAGAAGATGGAGATCGAAACTCCAGCAATCGAACAATCTCACGGTTGTAGATCTTGGCTAACTTTTCTGCATTATCATTCACCTTAATCGGAATGAAATGTGCAAACTTAGTTAACCTATCAAGAATACACCCATATGGAATTATACTTCCCCAAAGTCTTCGGAAGACCAACCACAAAATCCATCACAATCCTTTCCCACTTCTATTTAGGAATGGGCATTCTGTGGAGTATCTCTCTAGGTCTCTAGTGCTCATACTTTACCTATTGACAATTCGAACACTGGACAACAAAATAAATAATGTCTCGCTTCATTCGACCCCACCAATAGTTGTTGTCTTAGATCGCGATACATCTTGATCTCACTAAGATGTATAGAGTACCTCAAACTATGAGCCTTTGCAAGGATAGTTTAAATCAGTTCATCAACACGGGGAACACATACACGCACAGAACAACCTCATCATCAATCTTGGCCTCTTTGACCTCTTCATGCAATACCTTATCACGAATCTTGCTTAACTTAACAT
Source organism: Capsicum rhomboideum (assembly GCA_031232105.1). Lineage (NCBI taxonomy): Eukaryota > Viridiplantae > Streptophyta > Magnoliopsida > Solanales > Solanaceae > Capsicum > Capsicum rhomboideum. The sequence goes on along the minus strand of CP124716.1, from coordinate 94,936,456 downwards.
CTTTAAACTGTCTTGCCTTGATTTGCTCTAGAAATGAAGACCTTGCTTCCACACAAGACAACACTCCACCTTTTTCAGACATATAAAGTCTCATAAAATTGTTAGCTAGAGTCTAAACCACTCTAGCCAACAGACGTCTCATAGCTTCTAAACAAGATAGGCCACCCATACTCGCAGGCTTCCTTCTCAAAACATCAGCCACCACATTAGCCTTACTTGGATGATATAAGATGGTAATATCATAATCCTTGAGTAGCTCCATTCACCTACGCTACCTCATCTCAGATCCCTCTACGTAAACACATGCTTCAGACTGTGGTGATCAGTAAATACCTCACAACCAATACCATAAAGATAGTGCCTCCAAATCTTAAGAGCAAACACTACCACTGCCAACTCCAAATCATACATATGATAGTTCTTTTCATGCACCTTTAACTACTTAGATGCATATGCAATGACTTTCTTTTCCTGCATTAAAACAAGACCCAAACCAGAATGTGAAACATTATAAAAAACAACAAAGTCCTTACCCTCTAGGTGCAAAGCAAGGATGGGAGTTGTAGCCCAAAAAATCTTGAGCTTTTGAAAGCTCTCCTCACACTCATCAGACCACTGAAATGGCACCTCCTTCTGAGTCTAACGAGTCCACAGGGAAGCATTAGACGCAAACCTTTTCACAGATCGACGGTAGTAGCTACCTAACCCAACAAAGCTACAAACCTCAGTCATTGAAGTAGGACTATCCCAACTCTTAACAAACTCTATTTTCTATGGATCAACCATAATTCCCTCCTTCAAAACCATATTCCCCAAGAAGGACACTGAAGAAAGCCAGAACTCACACTTGGACAATTTAGCATACAACTACCTTTCTTTTAACAAACCCAATACAATTTGCAAGTGGTTCTCATGCTCTTCTTTACTCTTAAAATATACCAAGATGTCATCAATAAATCCAAGCAGGGCTTAAAAATCCCATTCATCAAACTCATAAAAGTAGTTGGGGCATTTGTAAGCCCAAAAGACATCACCAAAAATTCATAATGCCTATACCTGTTCTGAAAAGCAGTCTTAAGAATACCATCAGCCTAAATCTTCAACTAATGATACCCAGACTTTAATTCAATCTTAGAGAAGATTGATGTACGCTGAAACTAATCAAATAAGTCATCTATACGGGGAAGAGGGTACTTATTCTAGATAGTGACCTTGTTCAACTGATGATAGTCAATACACATACGCATACTACCATCTTTCTTCTTTACAAAAAAACACTAGAGCACCTTATGAGGAGGTACTTGGATACATGAACCCTTTACTAAACAGATCCTACACCTAAACATTCAACTCTCTCAACTCAGCCAGTATCATCCTATATGAAGGAATAAAAATAAGAGGAGTATCTAGATCTAAATCAATATAGAAGTTTATATCATAGTCTGGTGGCATACCAAGTAAATCCATGAGAAACACCTCTAAGAAATCATATACCATAGGAACTGACCCAATAAGTAGAACTTCTTCACTAGTGTTTAAAGATGTACTAGAAACCCCAAACACCCCCCACTACAAAAAAAATTGGGTTTAACGGCGGATTTTTGCTACAAATTAATTTCCGTTGCTAAATAGCAACGGATTAGCTACCAAATTATAATTTTGTCGCCAAAAAGGCAAAACAATAATTGAGATCCAATATAGCGACCGATTAGCAACGAAAATATAAATCCGTCACTATAGTTTGGCGCTAAATTTTTGCACCTCCATTACAGAAAACATGCAACAAAATTTATTAAAAGCTAGCTACGGAAGTAGCGTCGGATATTCCGTCGCTAGGTATATTTCATTAACCAAAATATTTTAAAATAAGTTTCTACAAAAAGAAATTCGACCTTAATAAATTCTAGGGCACATCAGCACCAGAACCATACGCTACTTTACCAAGAGGTGCACAATTCTCAAAACTTGTCAAATTACTATCCAAATCCAAAAGCTGAATTTTCTCACATGAGCTATTGCTCAGATTTGAGTTTCGGTAGGTGGGTTTTTTTTGCAGATAGGATAGGAGGGTTCTTTTTTGGGTTTTTGTGTAGTTCGTCTTAGTAAATCATTCTCATTGGTGGAATTAGATCTCAAATGTATAGATTTAGGCACTGGTTTTGAAATTCTCGAAGAAAGTTTTGCCTTTTTGTAGAGATGCGTTCTGGTAAAGGAAAACGACCTCTTAGGGCTTCAATGGATATGGAAGAGGGTATTGAAAACATTGCTACTATTGTTTCTACATCTGGGAATAACATTTAGATTTTCCAAAGAGCTTCTCTTTTCATAATTCCTCTCTCTTGTCGACCTTTATCCTCTTGCTCTTCTCTCCAGCAGCTCGCCTCTCCGGTGTTTGCCCCTCTCTGATTGCTCATTCCTTACTTTATATGGTTTTATAGGTCTTTATTTCCATATCAGGTAATGTATGTTTCTTTGCCTTTGATTAGTTGTCATTTTTTCTAGTTTAATTTTTTTAGGGCAGGCTTGGGTGGGACATGTATACATTAGAGTTATTTCTTCAGTGGAGGTCATAACTACTCAGAGTTTTCCATTTAGTATTGTTGTGAACTCAATTTGTACTGCTTAAGTCCAATTCTAACACAATTTTGGTTAATATATCTTTTGAAAAAATCTGTGTTGTTCTAGACTCTCACAAAGAGTTTGCCATGTGATGGGCAGGAGGCATTTGTCTTATGGGACACCTATGGATTTCCATTAGATTTGACCCAGGTAAATAGTGCTCCAATCGGTTAATCCATATCTCAGTGATGAAAATAAATTAAACCTTTTTGTCTCAGTTAATGGTAGAGGCACGAGAATTGGTGGTTGATGTTGATGGTTTTAATGCTACTATGGATGCTACCAAGGAAAGATCAAGAAATACTCAGATCAAGGTTCTCTTTGTTGCTTTCGTTTTGACCACTCTGTCCAGCTAGGTTAATTTCTGCGTCGCCATTTGAGACTTTGAGTTGTTAGATAGTTACATCTAGGTCCATTTGGTTTTCTTGGGGGCTTTTTATGTTTGAATAGATACGAAATTTTGAATAGAGAGGGCTGAAGATATTAACGGATGCTAGAGAATTTTCATATGTTTAACTCTTTGGGGTCATGTAGAAATTGAGTATTTTTTCGGAAAAGAAATAGTTCCCGAGAGATCAGTTTAGTAGTATTAAAAAAACATATTAAGTTTAGAGACTTAAGCTTGCACCTAAAGGTGTGGCCTAGTGATCAATGAAGTGGGTACAAACTATGGAGATAAGGTTTCAAATCTCAGTAAAATAAAATATATTAGGTGATTTCTTCCCACGTGTCAGTGGGAGGAAGCAGATGTCTGGATAGATATTCGAAGTGCGTACAAACTAGAGCTAAATATTTATTGTCTTAATGCAATCAGCTACATTTGCTCCACATTCCTTCAACTTTTACTAGTGCAACTTATTCCAATGTCAAGATTTTCTCTCTAAGGATCGGAGAACACTTAGCCCTCAATAGTTTAAGTTAAAAATTGGATCAATATTATTTTCGTGGTATGTAATGGTAACACTATCATATCACAAGCTTCAACAAAAAGTATAAAAGATGAGGACAAAATCTACATACACTTTATCCTTCATAGGTCCTACTTATAAAATTTCTCGAGGTATATAATTATTGTAGCAGTACTTGTTATGACTAATACATTGCACTACAATATAGTTCATAAAACATTGTATTAAAGTGCACCAAAAAGGCAAAAACTATTACCCTCCTGTATGATACATTCTTCTAGCATTAACTTAGTAGCTAAATAGTCTCACACTGGGAAAAAGACAAAAAATCTAGGTACAGGTCAGTGTAAGTGAATTTAGTTTTAATCTACGTTTTTGGTTTCAGAGGCTAAGAAAGGCTACCTCTTATTTATGTGACACTACTGAGATAATTTTGTAAGTCATATTTCACCTCAACCTTAGTTTTCTCTGGAGAAAATGAATTTGGTGAGCAAGAACGTACCTAAGTCATATTACTTAAAATTATCTTTTAAGTAATAACTAAGGCTTTCCTCTTCTCTCGATAGAACAGTTTCATTCTCCTTCAATTTTTGGAGTGCTCTTCTAATATAGTACCATCGTAGATAGAAAATGAAAGCTTAATAGAATTAGTACCTTAGTTTTTTTTGGTTGGGAAGTATGTATGTACTTTTTCATTGTTTTTTTGAATCATTCATCTCTTAGTTGTTGCAGAGGAATAACACTAACCTATTCCAAAATCCCATAGGTACATTGAAAGGATTGATGAAAGAATGCCTTGTTCAATGCTTAACAACAACATAGTTAGTTTAATGGATTCATAAGAAATAGGAATCAGACTTAAAATATTTTACCCTCTTCCATGTTCCCCTGAAGTATCCTTGTATGTTTCTAAATTCTTTAAAAGAGTAATAATTGTTCGGGTGGAAGAATGTCATAATCTAGTAAGTGCTTATCTTAAGTTAAAAGAAGCATATGAAAGAGGTGGATGTCATGCCCCGAATCCGATCGAGACATGATTGGCACTCGTAGCCGATAAGGCACGAGAGAACCAACCTTTGCCTATGTTCAATCATTCATATGCATCTCATAATCATAACCACCATTGCATAAGAACATGAAAGACGAATAAAGGAAAACATGGGACATATTTATACATACATATGAAACTTGGCCGTTGAGTCCATCCAGTCAAAACAACATATGTCTTTTACACTGATACACCCACATCCGTCTACAAAAGCCTCTAACAAGAGCATTGACCAAACTGAACCATGTCGGGACAAGTCCCCGCTTTACACAATATGTACATCACCAAACCATATATACACTCGGACTCAGAGAAGCTCCGAATGAGCTGGAGCTCACCAAAGAACCGCTAACACTGGCACTCTACTGGAGAGGCCTACTGGGACCTGCGCCTGCAGCAAGTACGGTAAATTCCCCAAAAGGGGTCAGTACGAAATAAGTACTGAGTATGCAAGGCTCAGATGAAACTGTACAATACATGAATATTTCAATGAACTAAAAACATATGAATAATCAATGTGAATAAGTCACCATTTGGTATTTTGGGAAACCATGTGGATTGCTTTCGTTACTTTCTTTGCTTTCTTTATCTCAATGCTCAATGATAACCATGTACCCGCGCCCCTACTGATCAGTGGGTCTTTTCATATCATAATATCATGTTGGGATCGAGTCGAGCTAGGCTTATGCCCCTAGACTTGCCACCCATAAATCAATACATCGGGATCGAGTCGAGCTAGGCTTACGCCCCTAGACTTGCCACCCATAAATCAATACATCGGGATCGAGTCGAGCTAGGCTTACGCCCCTAGACTTTCCACCCATAAATCCATATCTCGGGATCGAGTCGAGCTAGGCTTACGCCCCTAGACTTGCCACCCATACTTGCTCATTGACCACATTTGCATTACTTTGATCTTTACTTTGAGATTGATACTTGGATAGTCATAACATTACTTTGGAACTTTGGAGCATAACATTATTGGAAACTTTGAATCATTAACCAATGAGTGAGAGACATGTGAATAATTTGGCAACATGACATTCTTAGAATCATAATACTATGGGAACCATTGGAATAAAAAGTAATGATCAAAAGACATAAGTATAATCATTATTGGAACATTAACCATGGATATGAGACATGAGATTCACAAATGAACAATGAGTAGGAAATATATAACAATGACCCTTGATAACCGGATATGGAATACCTTAGCACGTTTTGGGATAGGACTAGTGACATATCAATATGAACACTATTTGCCGTAGGAAGATACGGACAAAGTAACCTTACATACCTTGGATTTGCAATATGAATATACAACCTTAGATGCGTATACAATAGTCCCGCTCCTTCTTTATGTGTCACTCTACAACATAAATACATAACGAAATTCACATTAACCACCAATTACTTTACAAATGCATACCATGTCAATGAGTTACATGTTTGCCTTTAAACATGTCATTTCCCCTTGACAAAACCATTGATCATACTATTATTCCAAAAATTCCATAATATTCCCAACATTGACCAATACATGATAATTGATACATTTGACCACAACACTTCTCCTTTACACTTTCTTATCCATCACACATCACAAATAACCCATCAAATGACCTTAATACAACTCATAACACATATCGGCCAAAATCCCATAATTTCCACTTTTAGACAAGAACAAGTTTAATACCAAAAATAACACCATACATGTTCATATTTTGTCATACCATGCTTTTTCATCAAAGGCACAAGGCCTAATTCAAGTTCAAATTACCAAGATGACACATCTTTCACCAAAGGCAAAATACACTATTCATCACCTTGCTAACACAACTAGCATAATATATATAATCTCCCATGCATATAATATTTTAATACATGAGGATAAATACTTACCAAGGCTTGGAATATTTTGATCTTGTCCAAGGAGTCCAAAGAAAGTATTTGCCTTAGGGTTTGGAAATGAAAGAAATGTTTGTGATATTATCCAAAAGTTATGAGAGTCCTTTGGGAATAAAATCTGATGTTGGGGACTTTATATAGACCCAAGGTCCTCCTTATCCACATGTGGCATTAAGTGATATGTTCAATTGGTCAAATATTGGAAGAATGGATCACTTTTGCCTTTGGGCCCATGTATTTTATTCCATTTTGGGCCTCAACTTAGGCCCAATAACACATATCCATGTAACCCATTAAATTCCATGTATTATTCACCATATATCTCATGTTTACATAATTCCATAATGTCACGACAATATTCTCTTAAAAGATTCTCATTCGTCCTTTCGATCGCAAAAATAGGCATTCTAGTCGCCCTTGGTTTCCTTGGACATTTTGGATCCCTATTCACATTTCATGATTTGATCATGTAGGAGTATGTAGGAGTATATTGAAGTGTTTGAATCTTTAACAATGCTCAAATAACTCCAAAGAACCAAAAGAAACCATCTAGAAATCGTCGTAGAATTGCGTTACGAAACGACTCCGGAAGGGCATATTTGTTGTGCCTTGCGCCACCCCTGAAACAGGGTAGTGGCGCAAGTTTGCAGCCTACTATGAACTTCTTGGATGCAGGTGGCTTGCGCCACACCCCTGAAATAGGGTAGTGGCGCAAGTTTCAGCACTTTGCTGAAATTTCCGGCCACTTATCCAATGTTTGCGTATCGTCCAATCCCTTATCAAAACACTACCAAATACTTACTTAGTGATCTTAACCATCAAGTAAACATGACTTAAAGTCACTAAATGAGGTTAGAACATGTGCGGGGCCTCACCCAAATGCATTACGAATTCACAAAACACCCCCTACGAAGGTCTAATCGCACATGTTAAGTCCGATATCAAATGTTTCACCAATAGCACTATAAAACACATATTCATGGCATCTTAACACCTATGTAGATATGACCCCAAGGTATCAAGTGAGGTTATAAAAGTACGGGGTGTTACATTCTTCCCCCCTTAGAAACATTCGTCCTCGAATGTTAACAACATTGTCTTATATACAACAAATGCATCTTTACTTTAACATACCTATACACATTCACATAATGCTTTTAAATACTTACTTGTTATTGTTACACCTCCGCACTGTGTACTTCTTGGTCCATTTGAAATAAATGGGGATACTTGGATTTCATCATTTCTTCCGCTTCCCATGTGATCTCCTCTACTTGTTGGTTTCTCCAAAGGACTTTTACGGATGCTATGTATTTATTTCTCAATCTCTTTACTTGTCGATCTAGGATAGCAATGGGCACTTCTTCATAAGTGAGATCCTCTGTAACTTGAACATCCTCTACGGGAACAATACGAGACGGATCTCCTATGCATTTCTGAAGCATCGACACATGAAATACCGGATGGACTGAGGAAAATTCCTGGGGTAGTGCCAACTTATACGCGACTTGCCCAATTCTTCTAATGATTTCATATGGTCCTATGTAACGTGGACTCAATTTCCCTTTCTTTCCAAACCGCATTACCCCTTTCATCGGTGACACCTTTAGGAATACCCAATCACCTATGGCAAATTCAAGTCCTCTTCTCCTAACATCAGCATAGGACTTGTGCCGACTCTGGGCCGTTTGTAATCGCTGTTGGATCACTTTGACTTTCTCCATAGCCTGGTGCACCATATACGACCCAAGTAAGGCAGTTTTACCTGCTTCAAACCACCCAATTGGTGATCTACATTTTCTTTCGTACAATGCTTCATAAAGTGCCATCTGAATACTTGAATGATAGCTATTGGTATAAGCAAATTCAATAAGAGGCAAATGGTCATCCCAACTGCCCTGAAAATCTAACGTGCATGCTCGTAGCATATCTTCAAGTGTCTGAATGGTACGTTCTGCTTGTCCATCAGTTTGAGGATGGAAAGCCGTACTCAAATTCACCTGAGTACCCAAACTCCACTGAAAAGATTTCCAAAAGTGTGCTGTGAACTGTGCTCCTCTGTCTGATATGATAGAAAGTGGAATACCATGCAATCGTACTATCTCCTTCACATACAACTTCGCATAATCCTCAGCTGTATAGGTCGTCTTGACCTATAGAAAATGCGCTGACTTGGTAAGCCTATCCACTATGACCCATATAGAATCAAACTTCCGCAATGTACGAGGCAAACCCGTAATGAAATCCATATTAATCATATCCCACTTCCAGACTGGAAGATTGATACATTGCATGTAACCTCCCAGTTTCTGATGTTCCACTTTCACTTGTTGACAATTTGGGCATTGCGTGACAAATTCTGCAATGTTCTTTTTCATGTTGCCCCACCAATACACTTCTTTCAATTCATGGTACATTTTAGTAGCACCCGGGTGAATGGAATAGCGCGAATGGTGCGCCTCTATCATTATTCGTGTCCTCAGCTTATCTACGTTCGGTACACATATTCTCCCTTGACATTGAAGCACCCCTTCCGGTGTAATATCAAATGCCTTGGTCAAATTCTGCTGCACATTTTCCTTTAGCTACAATAAAATAGAATCCGCAAATTGCTTTTCTTTCACTTCAGCTATCAAGGAGGATTCTGCTGCATTCTGCATAATAACTCTATCATCTGAGGATTCAATAAGGCGAACTCCCAAGCTCGCTAACTGATTTAAGTCTTTGATTATCTCCTTCTTTTCCGTCAATTGATCACTAGTGACTCCCGTTGCCTTGCGGCTCAATGCATCTGCTACTACATTTGCCTTCCCTGGATGGTATAAAATATCGACATCATAGTTTTTCAAGAGCTCTAACCATCTTCGTTGCCTCAGGTTGAGTTCCTTTTGCTTAAAGAGATATTTCAAGCTTTTGTGATCCGTATAGATGTCAACATGAACCCCATATAAATAATGACGCCATATCTTTAAAGCAAAAACTACCACTGCCAATTCAAGATCATGTGTGGGATAGTTTTTCTCATGTGGCCGCAACTGTCGTGAGGCATATGCTATCACCCTACCATGCTGCATCAACACACATACGAGACCAATCCCGAAAGCATCACAATACACTGCATAGCCCTCTGTGCCTTCAGGAAGAACTAACACTGGTGTGGAAGTCAACTTATCTTTCAATTTTTGAAACCCTCTTTCACATGCATCATTCCATTGAAACTTCATTGCCTTGTGAGTTAACTTTGTTAATGGTGCTGCAATAAAAGCAAACCCTTCTACAAATCTCCGGTAATAACCTTCCAAACCCAGAAAACTGCGAATCTCTGTGGGTGTCGTAGGTCTTGGCCAATTCTTCACTGCCTTTATCTTCTGTGTGTCGACCTGGATTCCTTCGTCCGACACAATGTGACCCAAGAATGCAACTGATTTTAACGAAAACTCACATTTGGAGAATTTTGCATACAGCTTACGCTCACGGAGAATTTGCAACACGTGCCGTAGATGATTAGCGTGGTCTTCTGGTGATCTTGAATAGACAAGGATGTCATCTATAAATACCGTGATGAACACGTCCAGAAATGGCTTAAACACCCTATTCATCAAATCCATAAACACAGCCGGTGCATTTGTTAGTCCAAATGACATAACCAAAAATTCATAATGACCATACCTTGTTCGGAAAGCTGTCTTGGACACATCTTCCTCTCTAACTCTGACTTGATGGTAACCCGACCTCAAGTCAATTTTTGAAAAACACTTGGCACCCTGTAACTGATCAAACAAATCATCAATTCGAGGGAGGGGATATTTGTTCTTGATCGTTACTTTATTCAGTTGCCGATAGTCGATGAACATTCTCAAGGTGCCATTTTTTTTTCGCACAAATAATACTGGTGCACCCCACGGGGACATACTAGGCCTAATGAAGCCCTTGTCCAGCAAATCTTTCAACTTCTCCTTCAATTCACGCAGTTCCGCTGGAGCCATTCTATATGGAGGGATAGAAATAGGCTGAGTGCATGGAATCACATCAATGCCGAATTCCACTTCTCGTTCTGGGGGTAAACCTGGAAGATCCTCTGGAAATACATCAAGAAATTCATTGACTACCGGTACTGACTGTGGAATTAATGGTTCCACATCATTATCTTTCACTCGTACCGAATGACATATGTATCCCTTGGCAATCATTTTCCTTGCTTTCAAATAGAAAATAAATCTTCCTCGTGGTGCCCCTACCTTACCCTGCCATTCTAGAACATTTTCCTGTGGAAAACAAAATTGTACCTTCTTGGCCCGGCAATCTACCGTAGCATAACACGAAGCCAACCAATCCATTCCCATAATTACATCAAAATCCACCATGTCCAATTCAATGAGATCGGCCAACGTATCATGACCACACACAGTTACCACACAGTTACGATACACTCTCTTTGCAATAATATATTCACCAACCGGTGTAGACACTTCAATTGACTTAATTAATAATTCTGATGCCTTTGTAAATTTCGCAGCAACCAATGGAGTAACATAGGAAAATGTAGAACCTGGGTCAATTAGTGCATATACATTATGTGAGAATATGGATAATGTACCTGTGACAACATCTGGGGAAGCCTCTGAATTCTGGCGGTCCACCAAAGCATAAGTGCGATTTTGGACCCCGCTAGTACTGGCTGCTCCTCTGGTCCCTCTACCACGGCCAACAGGCTGTACACCTCGGCCCAGTGAAGGAACCGATGCTGATGATGCAATAGCCGACCCAGCCGGTCGTGCTATACCACTCATGTTCCTCTGTGGACAATCTCTCGCTATATGCCCTGGCATACCACACCAAAAGCAGACATTCGTTCCTGCCCGACATGTGCCTGGGTGAATACGCCCACAGTGTTGACACGGCTGACGAGGAAAACCTGCTGACTGTGATCCATGACCCCACTACTCTGCCCAGCTAAACCACCTCTAAACCCTCGAGACTGAGAATAAGCACTCCCTGTGGAATAAGAGAACGACGGTCTAGGTGGTCTAGGAAACATGCGGGGCCTAGATCCTCCTTGGGACATCATAGGTGGTCCCATAGGTCTAGCCCTTTTAGACTGTCCCCTATCAAATTCATATACCCTTCGTCTCTGTCTTTGATCTTCCATTTTCTGGGCGAAAGCTTGTATTCGAGCGATGTCCATGTCTCGATTCAAGGCCGCAATAGTGCAATCTCTTACCAAATATGGCTCTAGTCTGTCCACATATCTATGGACCCTGTCTGTCATCGTAGCCACAACATTTGGCGTATATCGAGCCAAGGAGTTAAATTGCAAACTATATTCCCGAACACTCATATTCCCTTGACGCAAATTCAGGAACTGATCTGCACGTGCTTCCCAAACCTCATACGGAAGATAATGATCGAGGAAAGCCACTTTAAACTCTTCCCATGTCGGTGAATCTGCACCAATGTCACGGGATTTCTTCCAATCCTCATACCATAATATTGCCTCTCCCTTCAACCTGTACGCAGCAAGTTCAATTGTCTCTACCCCTGTCACATGCATAAATTCCAAGGCCCTTTGAACTTGATCCACGAAGTCCTGTGGATCTGCTTTTGGATCGGACCCTGTAAATATTGGAGGGTCCAGTTTCAAGAAATCCTGTGTTCTGCGACTTGCCATTCTAGCCGCATCATCATCGTGTGTCATTGCACCAGCTCTTCCCTGGCTTTGTGCTGCCACTAACTGTGTCAACATCTGTACAGCATTCCTAAGATCCTGATCTGTGGCATTTGTCAGTGGTTCCACGGGAACTTCCCTTCTTCTCGGCTCTTCTGGAGCTGAAGAAGTAGAAGAAGCTCGCGTTGCAAACTCAGTTTCAGCCCCACCTTGATCAACTTGTTCAGGTGGTGGTCTACTTGTTCCCTCTCCAGTAATTTTATCTTTCAGCTTACTTTTACCTTTTCCTCTTCCTCTTCTAGTGTTCGGCATTTTGACTATACCAAAGAAAAACAATTACCAAGATCAGATACAATGCAACTTACAACATTGGCTCTATTGCACGATCTAGAATGAAGAAAAGAAATGACATCCTAAATGTCCCGTAGCCTCCTACTTATAAATGTGGTGCACAACACATCAATAAGTAAGACTCTACTCAGACACGGCTTTGTAGACACCCTTAGAACGACCGCTCTGATACCACTTTTGTCACGCCCCGAATCCGATCGAGACGTGATTGACACTCGTATCCGATAAGGCCCGAGAGAACCAACCTTTGCCTATGTTCAATCATTCATATGCATCTCATAATCATAACCACCATTGCATAAGAACATGAAAGACGAATAAAGGAAAACATGGGACATATTTATACATACATATGAAACTTGGCCGTTGAGGCCATCCAGTCAAAACAACATATGTCTTTTACACTGATACACCCACATCCGTCTACAAAAGCCTCTAACAAGAGCATTGACCAAACTGAACCATAAGTCGGGACAAGTCCCCGCTTTACACAATATGTACATCACCAAACCATATATACACTTGGACTCGGAGAAGCTCCAAATGAGCTGGAGCTCACCAAAGAACCGCTAACACTGGCACTCTACTGGGGAGGCCTACTGGGACCTGCGCCTGCAACAAGTAAGGTAAATTCCCCAAAAGGGGTCAGTACGAAATAAGTACTGAGTATGCAAGGCTCAGATGAAACTGTACAATACATGAATATTTCAATGAACTAAAAACATATGAATAATCAATGTGAATAAGTCACCATTTGGTATTTTGGGAAACCATGTGGATTGCTTTCATTACTTTCTTTGCTTTCTTTATCTCAATGCTCAATGATAACCATGTACCCGGGCCCCTACTGATCAGTGGGTGTTTTCATATCATAACATCATGTTGGGATCGAGTCGAGCTAGGCTTATGCCCCTAGACTTGCCACCCATAAATCAATACATCGGGATCGAGTCGAGCTAGGCTTACGCCCCTAGACTTGCCACCCATAAATCAATACATCGGGATCGAGTCGAGCTAGGCTTACGCCCCTAGACTTGCCACCCATAAATCCATATCTCGGGATCGAGTCGAGCTAGGCTTACGCCCCTAGACTTGCCACCCATACTTGCTCATTGACCACATTTGCATTACTTTGATCTTTACTTTGAGATTGATACTTGGATAGTCATAACATTACTTTGGAACTTTGGAGCATAACATTATTGGAAACTTTGAATCATTAACCAATGAGTGAGAGACATGTGAATAATTTGGCAACATGACATTCTTAGAATCATAATACTATGGGAACCATTGGAATAAAAAGTAATGATCAAAAGACATAAGTATAATCATTATTGGAACATTGGAACATTAACCATGGATATGAGACATGAGATTCACAAATGAACAATGAGTAGGAAATATATAACAATGACCCTTGATAACCGGATATGGAATACCTTAGCACGTTTCGGGATAGGACTAGTGACATATCAATATGAACACTATTTGCCGTAGGAAGATACGGACAAAGTAACCTTACATACCTTGGATTCGCAATACGAATATACAACCTTAGATGCGTATACAATAATCCCGCTCCTTCTTTATGTGTCACTCTACAACATAAATACATAACGAAATTCACATTAACCACCAATTACTTTGCAAATGCATACCATGTCAATGAGTTACATGTTTGCCTTTAAACATGTCATTTCCCCTTGACAAAACCATTGATCATACTATTATTCCAAAAATTCCATAATATTCCCAACATTGACCAATACATGATAATTGATACATTTGACCACAACACTTCTCCTTTACACTTTCTTATCCATCACACATCACAAATAACCCATCAAATGACCTTAATACAACTCATAACACATATCGGCCAAAATCCCATAATTTCCACTTTTAGACAAGAACAAGTTTAATACCAAAAATAACACCATACATGTTCATATTTTGTCATACCATGCTTTTTCATCAAAGGCACAAGGCCTAATTCAAGTTCAAATTACCAAGATGACACATCTTTCACCAAAGGCAAAATACACTATTCATCACCTTGCTAACACAACTAGCATAATATATATAATCTCCCATGCATATAATATGTTAATACATGAGTATAAATACTTACCAAGGCTTGGAATATGTTGATCTTGTCCAAGGAGTCCAAAGAAAGTATTTGCCTTAGGGTTTGGAAATGAAAGAAATGTTTGTGATATTATCCAAAAGTTATGAGAGTCCTTTGGGAATAAAATCTGATGTTGGGGATTTTATATAGACCCAAAGTCCTCCTTAGCCACATGTGGAATTAAGTGATATGTTCAATTGGTCAAATATTGGAAGAATGGATCACTTTTGCCTTTGGGCCCATGTATTTTATTCCATTTTGGGCCTCAACTTGGGCCCAATAACACATATCCATGTAACCCATTAAATTCCATGTATTATTCACCATATATCTCATGTTTACATAATTCCATAATGTCACGACAATATTCTCTTAAAAGATTCTCATTCGTCCTTTCGATCGCAAAAATAGGCATTCTAGTCGCCCTTGGTTTCCTTGGACATTTTGGATCCCTATTCACATTTCATGATTTGATCATGTAGGAGTATGTAGGAGTATATTGAAGTGTTTGAATCTTTAACAATGCTCAAATAACTCCAAAGAACCAAAAGAAACCATCTAGAAATCGTCGTAGAATTGCGTTACGAAACGACTCCGGAAGGGCATATTTGTTGTGCCTTGCGCCACACCCCTGAAACAGGGTAGTGGCGCAAGTTTGCAGCCTACTATGAACTTCTTGGATGCAGGTGGCTTGCGCCACACCCCTGAAATAGGGTAGTGGCGCAAGTTTCAGCACTTTGCTGAAATTTTCGGCCACTTATCCAATGTTTGCGTATCGTCCAATCCCTTATCAAAACACTACCAAATACTTACTTAGTGATCTTAACCATCAAGTAAACATGACTTAAAGTCACTAAATGAGGTTAGAACATGTGCGGGGCCTCACCCAAATGCATTACGAATTCACAAAACACCCCCTACGAAGGTCTAATCGCACATGTTAAGTCCGATATCAAATGTTTCACCAATAGCACTATAAAACACATATTCATGGCATCTTAACACCTATGTAGATATGACCCCAAGGTATCAAGTGAGGTTATAAAAGTACGGGGTGTTACATTCTTCCCCCCTTAGAAACATTCGTCCTCGAATGTTAACAACATTGTCTTATATACAACAAATGCATCTTTACTTTAACATACCTATACACATTCACATAATGCTTTTAAATACTTACTTGTTATTGTTACACCTCCGCACTGTGTACTTCTTGGTCCATTTGAAATAAATGGGGATACTTGGATTTCATCATTTCTTCCGCTTCCCATGTGATCTCCTCTACTTGTTGGTTTCTCCAAAGGACTTTTACGGATGCTATGTATTTATTTCTCAATCTCTTTACTTGTCGATCTAGGATAGCAATGGGCACTTCTTCATAAGTGAGATCCTCTGTAACTTGAACATCCTCTACGGGAACAATACGAGACGGATCTCCTATGCATTTCCGAAGCATCGACACATGAAATACCGGATGGACTGAGGAAAATTCCTGGGGTAGTGCCAACTCATACGTGACTTGCCCAATTCTTCTAATGATTTCATATGGTCCTATGTAACGTGGACTCAATTTCCCTTTCTTTCCAAACTGCATTACCCCTTTCATCGGTGACACCTTTAGGAATACCCAATCACCTATGGCAAATTCAAGTCCTCTTCTCCTAACATCAGCATAGGACTTGTGCCGACTCTGGGCCGTTTGTAATCGCTGTTGGATCACTTTGACTTTCTCCATAGCCTGGTGCACCATATCCGGCCCAAGTAAGGACAGGTAATCTTGAATTAATCACACAAAGCTAGTTCACTACCAATATTGAGACAACGCTTTAGGAGGTGAATTGAGAGTTTACATACGAGTGACGTGAGGATTTTTCTACTAACATTAATGCAAGTCTAAGTGGTGAAGCCTCAAACCACATCATGGAGGCTATCACCCACCTCCCCAAACAAATAGCGGAAATAAATACGAGTATGAACAGAATGAGGGCGGAAATGAATGGAAGAGTGGGAGGTCTGGAGGAAAGGTTGGTATGAGTGGAGCGAGGGAAATCAATTCAAATAGAAGATGAGGGGGTAAAGAGGTCGTCGATGCAATCCACCACCATTACTCCGGGTCAAGCTCACGGATTAGGTTACCCTTTACCAAATCAAACTCGAAACTTCCAACAACCTACCTTCCAAACGAACAACACTCCAAATTTTCCAAGACAAACTACAACATATCCATATTCATAACCCTATCATCCACCACAAGAGAACCAATATTTGTGGACAACCAAATCCGATACCAAACTCTACTCCAAAACACGTCAAATGCAACCTTACATGGTTCCCACACATCACCTCCATAAAATGCACCACGAATGTTGTACCAAGACTACCAATAACAAAATCCCCTGTATGATGAAATTAATGATGAGTTAAATAACGATGAATATTGGGAGCATGGAGGTAGGGGTGGTTATGGAGCACCAAGGAAAGGAGTTCAACCTCGGAAATTGAGGTAGAACCAAGGCATGGGAGGTCAATACTATGGGAATAGAGGAGATATGATAGGATATAGAGGCGATAGGATGGGAAATAGAGGATATAGTTTTAAGGAGAGGAATGATCAAGACTGAGGCTTGAACACGATCAAGGTCACACTTCCAAAGTTCAAAGTAAGTAGTGACCCGGATGAGTTCTTGGAATGGAAAATTCAAAGTGAACGAGTCTTTCTCACAAATAATATTTCGGAAACTTTGAAGGCAAAGTATGCTCTCACATCATCTGAAGGGTATGCATCTACTTGGTGGGAGTCCAATAGGAGGGAAAGGGAGAGCCATCATAACTATGAGTTCCCTACGTGGCTAGAGTTGATTACACTTATGGAGATGAGGTACTTGACTCCAAACTACTATCAAGAACTGCTCAAGAAGGTGTATATGTTGAGGCAAGGTTCCAAAAGTGTGGAAGAGTATTACGATGAGTTTGAAAACTTGAGGATGAAGTCTAAACTTGAATAAAGCTTGGAGTGTACGGTGATTCGATTCATGGAAAATTTGAGGTATGATATTTTGAAGCCTTTGAAGCTCAAACACTATGATACTCTTGAAGAGACCTTCCATGATGCCTTAAATATAGAAGTGGATTGAAAGATGAAAAGTTCTACAAGGCCAAGGGTTCTTCAACTTCCATATGGGACAAAAATAGAGATAATTAAAGGACGACATCTTCTATGGGGGAAGCTAAGGGTGGTGGCCAAGACATGCAAGTCAAGTTTGATGACAAATCCAAAGAAAGTGAGAAGCCACAAGGAGGTAACCATACTAAACCTAAAATCCCTCTACCTTCTACCATTCAATGCTTTAGATGTCAACAAAAGGGGCATGTTGCTAGTGAGTGTCCCAATAGGAGGATAATTGTTGCACTTCGAGATGGATATAGAACCAAGTAAGAGGATGATTATGGTGAAGAGAGTGAGGGAGAGGAACTTAAAGGTGAGGATAAGGGAGTGACCTCGGGGGATGAGGTGGAAATGATTGAAGAGAGAGTCAATTTTGCTTGCGTTATTAGGAGATGAGGACTCTTACAAGAGGATGATTTTGATTTGTTGGTGTATTACAATCCCTCTTATGTTGAGGAAAATATGAAGGTTGAAGTGAAGACTCCCTACTTGTTCCAAAGGAGGACTTAAAGAAAATTCCTCATAATTATTGGGAGAAAGGCCTAATGGAGCTCATTTCTAAGGATCCCTACCTTAGAGAGAGCCATGGAGAATTGACTAGTGGGATGGTCATGTACAAGATTTTGTGGGATCGTGGGGAATTGATGAAAAAGGGTGAAACATCTAACCCTATGGCCCTAAAGAAGTAGGTGGACCGACCCTTTTGGTCCAAGATGATGCATTGGAGGAAAAGCTTTGGAAAACCAAGCATGGTGAACAAGGATGCACACTTAAAGACTCATCTTCAAGGTATGTACTCTTCCCTTCCTATCCCAAGTAATCCTTGGAGTTATGATGACATTTTCACTATGGTAGGTAGATTCTTGTAATTGTATAATCTTATACCCTACCATGGGAGTGATGATATAGTTCTAATGTATTCGTGGTTGGTTTTGGATATGCTTAAGTTGTGTGATTTTCATGTTTGGAATGCCAACCATAGTTGTTGTTTGGAAAAAAATCCATGGTGCATGTGTGATGCCCAATTTATGTATTCTACTCCTTGTCATACTTATGTGGTTAGACAAGTTGAGGTGGTAAGATGGATTCTTAGGAGCATGCTAAGATTAGTAAACATAGGAAGTGCATCCTATAGTTCCTTCACATTTTCAAGAAGCATGACTCCATTTTTTGATCCATTCTTTATAGGAGTTTGTTTGAAGAAGGGTAATGAAGTGTACTTGAAATGCCTAATCTTGCTCTCTTGTGTTTCAAATGGTGAATACTTTCTTGTTGACATTAAAGCTTTAAGGTGTATATTTGCAATTGAGACACCTTGAGATGTGTTGAGTATCCTTCATTCCTTTTTTTTATATGCTTACATCCTTGTTTGAAACATTAGTGTTTGAGAGCCCACGGTTATTGAAACCCTCTTTTCACATTCATAGGGTTAGGCAAGTTGGATTTTCTACTTAGAATCTTGGAAAGTGTTTGATAGAGAAGGTGACTTTGTGCTTGGAGTTTCTCTCCTTATCTACCGGCAACCTTAACTCTTGTACTACCCTAGATGAGGTTTATGATAGCCACACCTCTCTCAACTACCTCTTTTCTCATGATGAAACCCATGTTGGTGTAGGATTTATTTTCCATAGAGGTAGAGATATATGGTTTTACACTTCTTTGGCCTGAATGAGCTCTTGTGGGTGAATGCATCACTTTTGTTGTGGCCTTCTTGTGAGACAATAAAATAATTATGTCTTATGGCTCCCAAGTTAAATGTGATACCATCTTTTGAAGTTCTTGATGCCATAAAGACCTTTGTATTTTCCTTTTCTCTCGATGTTTATCATAACCAAAACATTTGCACCTTGTATGATGGATTGCTTTTATTGAAAGCAAAGGATATTTTGTTGTATCTCAAATTTGTGCCTCCTTGGCATGGTGATGTTGTTGCTAACCCTTGTACTAACCCTCTTGCTTTGAGGATGTTTTGTTTGTTGTCCTCCTCATATGTTTGCAAGGTTTGGATTCAAGGATGAATCCTTTTCAAGAAGAGGAGGATGATATTAGCATGGATGGCATGGTTGACACGAGCATGGATGACACGTACGATGTTCGTGAAAAGGGAAGCATAAGAGTCCATGGGAGTGATGTAGATGAATAAAAGAGGCCATTTGTGCAAGTGGCTAGACTTTAAATTCAAGAATCCACAAAGAAGACAACCAAACAAGGCCCTTGTCTCATTAAGGGCATATTTGTAATAACTAGTTGTCTTTTATTTCCTTAGTATAAATAGGATAATTCCTCATTTTGAATGGTAGTTTTTGATGAATATTGAATATTGAGCTTTGAAGCTTATAGTTTCTAGGTGAAGCCTAACATTAGTTGGGAATTTTAGTAGTGTGGATCTTAGAATTATTGGTGAACTTTTGTTTTGGTCAATCGAAGGTTGCTCATTTATGGTTTCTTGGTTTCCTTTGATTTTTTCAAACTAGGGTTTGTGTTTGAATTGTTGAATTCAATTGGGAGGTGAGGGTATCAAGTCCCTTGTTGCTCATAAATTCAAGAGTTTGAATATTAATCCACATATCCTTCTTTTGTTTTCTTTCCTTCTTGTTCTTCTCTCTTTGATTCGTTATCATGTACGAAGACCAATCAACAAGTTCATTAATGCAAAATACATACAAGAGGGTATTTTAAGTCTAGAACAAGCAAGATAAACCATGAAAGCGTTCCCTTTCCTCAATACCTCAGCACATTCACGGCCTAAAACAAGCAATTATAAGAGAAATTAATCATTTACTCTTCAAATAATGCCTTTGGAATTCAAACCCATTAATTTTATACTTATTCACTGTCTATTACATTACCCAAGGGTCAATTAACCACCTACTAGTCCCACAATACACACGTTATCTTAATTCATGGAGCTTCTACTCCCAATATCTATCACGACCCAAAAGTCGAGATCATGATGGCACCTACCCCATCCCAACCCTGGGTAGGTAAGCCCAAAACCAAAAGAGATAAAGATGTGGAAAATAAATAAATGAAAACCCAAATAAGAGACTTTATAATAAAGTCAGTCCATATATATATAGAACAACATACGAAACTGAACAAATACAACTCATTTCCCAAAATCTGATGTCATGAGTGGAGAGCACTAATACTAATAAAGACTACGAAAATACAGAACTCTGTCTCTGAATAATAGAATAAAGACATAATAGAGATAAGATGAAGTCTGAAAAGAGGCTCCTATCAAGAGATCACCAATACTTCAAAGCTACCTCAACAAGCATGAATTCAAGCTCTACGGGTTGCACTCAGACTGGGATCTACACCAAAAAGGTATAGAAAGTAGGAGTGAGTATGGTCCACTTGTAGTTAGTAGGCATCATAGGCCGACTGAGCAAAGCAAAAAACTAAACACGTAAAGGATACAATAAGCACGCTTCCACCTGCATACAGAAAAGTTCCTAACTATGGCTTAAATCGTATCTCCTAATAATTTTACAAGTATAATAACAGTATACGAATGACTGCAGATGAATATATAAAGTAGGCTAAGTACACGCTATTAAACACATAAAAGAAATGTAAGTGATGCAATATAATGCAATGGCCATGATGTAATGTCTCAATATCACCTTGTATACACCTTCCAAGCAAAAACTTCTAGGATAGGACACCATTGGGGGTTCGCAACCCACATACTATCCTAATCTAATAGCTCAATCAATATTGCCATCATATCCTTCGACTAAGGTGTTCTATAAATTGTTTCATTTATATTTCAAAATCAATGTTTTTTAGTAGTACCAATTCCAAACATATGGATGAATGAAACCAGGAAGCATGCTTATAACCAAAATAATTATCATGTAATAAATCAATTCAATAATTGTATAAATGAGCTCAAATCTCCTCAATGTCAATAAACCATGATATAAGCCATTGCATGGCAACACAGTAATAAAGAGTAAAGTGAGACATCAGTAATATCAATCCAAGCCCCTCTCTTAGGAGTCACGGTAATGATAAAGGTAAATAATCCTCAAATAAGGCCAATTATATCAATTCAAGCCCCCACTCGGGATCATGATAATAATAAAGAAAAATAATGCTCAAATTAGGCAATTATATAAATTCAAACCCCCACTCAGGCATCACGATAATAATAAAGGCAAATAATACTCAAATAAGGCCAATACCAGCCCCCGCACGGGCATCACAATAATAATAATCCCTCAAGTTAATAATAATATTCACACAAACCCCCACACGGGAACATGATAAAAGTATGATCTTAAAATATGAATCTCACAATAAATTCCCCAACCCATAGCATACTTTACATGAATGGTTAACTATCCAGCCCTGTCTGAAGAATATTAAGCCATAACCTACCACAAAAAGCTGAAACCCAAGACTGGACCCTTCAATCAGGAGTTTTCCTTTACGTCTAGCCTCAGAATGAACCCAATCTATCAAAAATATAATCTACATATTAAAAGGAGTCTAATGATACCCATATTAGCTACTTTCATTTCAAATTAAAAAATAGTTTAAAAATTGACCCTGAAAGAAGAAGGGTAAAACTGGAATTTTTTACTTAAGAAGCATGTTTCCCATACTCCTAGGGTCCTAAATATGAATACCCATTGAAAACAAGTTGAAATCGAAGAAAAACCATTTTTCCTAATACCGGGTAAAAACCCAAAATCTAAAGTTTGAAATCCAAGTTTTGAAGATAAAATCATTGAATAATGATGGAAATCATGTTTAGAAGCTTACCCAAAAACTCTTACTGCCTTCAATTTGGTCTATTCTAAGTGGTTCATTGGGTAAGCAGTGGAGGGAAGAGGTCTATATCCATTGTTATATCTAAAAGGTTTGATGAAAAAATCTCTTCAAAATCATCTTTCCTGAGGTCTCAAAGTCCAAAAATAGTGAAAATTGAGAAAAATGGAGAATTTATACTGTTCAGGTGAACAACGCCTCGTGATCGTGGCCCCCACCTCGTGATCATGAGAATCAATGTTGACCGACGATTAATAAGCCATAGCGATCTCCAGAGGTAGGCCTCGCGACAGCAATGGGTAAACCCAACTCGGTCCACCAGCTTACTCTTTGCGATCGTGGTGCCCCACCTTGCAATCAAGATGAAGGGCCTGATTTGCAGCAGATATCAACAATCAGCTGAAGGAAAAAGGTCCAAAATCTTCCAAATGGACCCTCGAGATTAGTTCGAGATCCTACAAAAATAAACCAATAACGCTATTAGGCTAATTTCAACGTTTCAGACTTAATGGAACCATCTGATTTATCAAAAGAGGTCGTTATCAATAAGTTAATCAGCGGGACCCTTTTTAGGCTATTTTAACTATTTCTCATCTAAGAGGTCAAAACTCAATATAAAGACTTGGAACCCAAACCAACCACACTACTAACCCAAAAATGACATTCCAAATCTACTGGAACTGACAGATCACCTGACACTCGTATTACAAAATATTGTCCAAAGTCGAACTAATCATTTTCAAGGCTACTCAAAAACCTCAAACTCACTCAAATCACTCCTGAATGCTTCGGTGATCGTGCCAACTATCCCCACAACTCATAAATAATATACAACAACTATGAGGAAGAGCAAAATAGTTAAAACATGGAATAAGCTAAAACTTACAACAAGGGTTGTTATACATTATCTACCACTAAGACACGAGTTCGTCCTCGAATGAAAAGCAAAAAAAGTACCTGAGGCGGTAAAAAACAGTGGGTATCTACTTTGCATATCAAACTCAACCTCCCACGTAGGCTCCTCAATCAGGCGATGTCTCTACTGAACCTTCACAAAATCAATATGCTTGAACCTCAACTTCCTAGTCTACATTTCTGGGATAGCAATGGGCTCCTCCTCGTAGGATAAATCATGACCTAATACAATTGAATCCCACCGAATGACGTGCGTATCATCTGGATGGTATCGCTTCAACGTAAAGACATGGAATACTGTATGAAAAACTGATAGATGTGGAGGCAAAGCTAGCCTATATGCCACATCTCCAAACTTCTCAAGAATCTCAAAAGGCCCAATAAATCTCAGACTAAGCTTCCCTTTCTTCCCCAATCTCATTACACCCTTCATGGGTGATACCTTCAACAAAACACGCTCACCAAGCATAAATGCTACATCACAAACTTATTGATCGGTGTAACTCTTCTGCCTACTCTGGGTAGCCATAAGCCTCTGTTGAATCAATCTCACTCGATCCATCGAGTCTCTCAACAAATCAGTGACCTAAAGCCTAACCTCAAATGAATCAAACCATACCACGGGGGATTTATACCTCCACCCATACAAACCTTAAAAGGCGCTATTAGAATGCTGGAATGGTAATTGTTGTTGTAGGCAAACTCTGCTAAGGGTAAGAACTGGTCCTAATGACCATCAAAATCCATAACACACGCTTGAAACATGTCCTCAAGCACCTGAATGGTCCACTCTGACTGGCCATCTGTCTGAGGGTGAAAAGTTATGCTCATATCAAGCTTAGTAGCCAACTCACTCTACATAGAACTCCAAAAATTTGAGGTAAACTGAGTACCTTTATCAAAAATAATGGACATAGGTACACTATGCAATAACAATCTCATGAATATAGAAACAATCTCATGAATATAGATCTTATCCAACTTCTTCTTATTATAATTCACCTTTACAGGTATAAGGTGTGGTGATTTGGTCAACCTATCCATAATCACTCAAATGGAATCAAACTTCACTAAAGTCGAGGGTAGACCAACCACAAAATCCATAGTGATTTGCTCCCATTTCCACTCGGTACTAGGCATCTTTTGCATAGTTCCACCCGATCGTTGATGCTTATACTTCACTTGCTAATAATTCAAACACTTGGCCACAAACTCCACAATGTCTTTCTTCATTCCACACCACTAATAGTGTTGCTTCAAGTCATGATACATCTTAGCCGCTCATTGATAAATGGAATACCTCAAACAATGGGCCTTCTCCAAGATCAGTCTAATCCAACCACCAACTCTCGAAACACAAACACAATCACCAATCTTCAAAACACCTCCAGGATCAAGAGATATAGTTTTTGGCTCACCACTCATCACTTTATCATGAATCACCCTCAATTTTATCATCAAACTGGCGAGCTCGAATCTACTCCATCAATAATGTCCTAGCCTCAACTTAAGCCAAAACGCCTAGGTGTCAAAATATCAAGTAGAACCAATTGATTAGCCAAAGACTAAATGTCTAAGGCTAAAGGCCGCTCCCCTGCCAATTGATGAGACAAACTCCCCATACTCGATGCCTTATGACTCAAGGCATCCACTACCATATTAGCCTTGCCCGGATGATAAAAAATAGTGAGATCATAATACTTGAGCAACTCTAACCATCTATGCACTCTCATGTTAAGATCTCGCTGAGTGAAGAATTACTGAAGTCTATGATGATCGAAGAAAATCTCATAATGAACTCCATACATATAGTGTCGCAACAATTTCAATACAAACACTATCACGTCTAACTGCAAATCATAAGTAGGGTAGTTCTTCTCATGAGGTTTCAACTATTGAGAAACATAAGCAACCACCTTACCTTTCTTCATAAACCCACTATCCAACCCAACTCTAGAAGCATCACAAAACATGGTGAAACCCATGCCCTCCTCAGGCAATGTTAAGATAGGAGCTGAAGTCAACAATTTCTTGAGCTTTTAAAAAATCCTCTCACAATCATTTGAACACTAGAAAACAATCTTCTTCTAAGTCAACTTGGTCAAAAGAGATGTAATAGAAGATAAATCTTATACGACGCACCGATAATAACCCGCTAACCGAATAGAAACTCTAAATTTTGGTAGGAAAAATGGGTCTAGCCCAATCATAAATCGCTGCTACCTTGGTGAGATTGACCATAATACCATCCTTGGTCACTACATGACCTAAGAAAGAAATAGAATCCAACCAAAACTCATACTTAGAGAACTTGGCATACACCTCTCATCTCTCAATCTCTGAAGTACGGTCCTTAAATTCATCACATAGTTAGTCTTATTCTTGGAATAACCAAGATATCATCGATAAACACAATCACAAAAGAATCAAGATAAATCTGGAATACCATATTCATCAACTCCATAAATACTGTTGGGGCATTAGCCAGCCCAAAAGACATAACCAAGAACTTATAATTGCCATACCACATTTGAAAAGTTGCCTTTGGAACATTTGTAGCTCTAATCCATAACTGATGGTAACCAGTTCTCAAATCTATCTTAGAAAACACTAAAGCACCTGAAGCTGATCAAACAAGTGATCAACGCGAGAAAGAGGAAACTTGTTCTTGATAGTCACTTTGTTCAATTGCCGATAATCAATACACATGCGCAATGGATCCATATATCTTTATCACAAATAAGACATGAGCACCCCAAGGAGATAAACTCGATCTAATAAAACCCTTACCTAACAAGTACTATAATTTCTCCTTCAATACTTTTAACTATGTCAAGACCATTCTATAAGAAGGAATGGAAATAGGCTTAGTGTCTGGATCAACATCAATGGAAAAATCAATATCTCAGTTCGGAGGCATACCAGGTAAGTCCATAGAAAACACGTCCATAAATTCTCTAATAACTCTCATAGAATCTAAGGGAGGCGGTGAATCCATACTAGCATCGTGAATATCGACCAATTAAGAAAGAGACCCCTTTCCTACCATCCAATGAGTATGTAGAAAAGATATAACTCCCTTCAAACATGCGATAGAAGTACCCTTTGGCTCTAATCTTGGGATGCCCAGAGTAGCTAAGGTCATGATATTGGCAAAATAATTCAAAATTGCATGATAAGAGGCTAACCAATACATACCAAAAATGGCATCAAAATAAACCATGTGGAGGATAATTAAGTTTACCCATGTCTCACACCCTGAAAATGTCACCACAGATGATTGGTACACCCAATCCACCACTAAAGAATTATCCACGGGTCGAAATACAAAAATACATAGCAAGGGACTCACACATAGCATCAATACTAGTAGAAAAATATGCAGACATATTAGAGAATGTAGACCTAGGGTCAAAGAACATTGAAGTAGGACGATGGCAAACTAGGACGATACCTCTAAACACTGTATCAGAGGCCTCTACCTCAGATCTCCTAGGAAAAGAATAACATTGACCATGTTTGCTACCAGACTGAGTGACTCCTCATCCACCACTATGAGCTCCCTGAGCCCTACCTCTGGTACCTCTCAAACCACCTCTACTGCCCACTGTACCACCTCTAACTGCTAACACTGGAGTCGGACAAAGCTGAAGTTGAAAACCCTGCTGGGAAGAACCAATCACACGCTGAGGATAATCCCTCGCTAAGTGACCATAATCATCAAACACCAAACATCCCCTACTAGAAGAATCATGTTAAGTGGGCCCAAAAGAACCAAAATACCCTCCATGACCCAATGAACCAGAACGAGACCCTGGACCTGCATGGCCCAATCTCTGACTACCCAAAGCCTTAATGCCCATAAACCTACTACTTGAACTCCATAAATCTTCTTAACCCAGTCTGCCATGGTAACCATGGGGACCTCTATTGGAGAAATCCTTACCTCGGATGGATGGCCACTGAAATTGCCATGTTGGTGTATCTTGTTGGCACCACCACTGTGAGTACCCAGGTGAATTATCTCAATCAACTTAGTATGATACACGATACTCTGAAAAGAACTACCCTAGACCATGAGCTAAGTTGTCTCTAACTGATATAACCATTCAAACCTTTAACAAACTTCCTGTTCCTCTTAGGCTCTATGGAGATACTAGCAGTTGCATGCCTGGACAATGAATGAAAAAATGCCTCATACTTTGTAATAATCAAGAAGCCCTACTCCAAATGATCAAACTCGTCTCTCAACTGCCCCCTCAAGTTGTAGGGCATAAACCTCTCCAAAAAAGTCTCAAAAAACTGGGTCCATGTCAACTGAGGGGAACCCACTAGTCTACTATTGACAAAAGATCCCACCACTGCCTAGCCACATCAGTCAACTGGTAAGTAGTTTAAGCAACACCATTAGTCTCAAGTGAATCGAGGTTTTGCAATCTGTCCTGACAATCAATCAGAAACTCATAAGCATCCTTACCAATAACACCACTGAACTTGGGAGGGGTAAACTGAATAAATCACTCGAATATCTTCTTTGACTCATCATAAATCTCAAAACTAAGAGCTATTGGGGGAGCAATAAGTCTAGTAGGTTAAGTCTCAATACATGGGGCCACTACAACATCTGGCTATGCCTCAGGAGTTTGAAAACCAATAATAAGAACCTGCCCTGGAGGCTGAAAACCTCCTATAGTCTGTAAACCATCCAGTATACATGGTAGAATACCTATCTGGGGAATGCCATATAAATAGCCTAAAAGACGAATTAGCAAATCTTGTAGCACCGAAGTAACAACAAAACCTTGGGGGACCTGAGTTGGGTCCCTTATCCTCTAGCTCATAAGCCACCTCATCATGATCAATCTCAAGCTTGGGAGAGGCTGCTCTAGCTTGTCCTCTAGATGGAGCCGCTTGTTGTGCCCGACCTCTACCTCTATCTCAATCGCGACCCCTGCCTAGCCCCTGGCTAGGGCTTCAACAAAGGGTGTTGGCTCAGCATCCTCAAGAACTCTTGATTAATTCCTCACCATCTGTATAAAAAAGAGTGGATTACAAGTTTAAAATACTGGACATGAATAATGCATATGATAAGGAATCAAATTAGAGAAGTTTTCCTAAAAATTCCCATAGCCTTCTGAAGATAGATACAGACATCAACGTATCAATTTGTGGGACTCTATTAGACATCTTGCTCTTTTAATCATGAGATCAGTGAACCTAGCACTCCGAAACCAATTTTTCATGACCCAAAAGTCGAGGTCATGATGGCACCTACCCCATCCCAACCCTAGGTAGGTAATTCCAAAACTAAAAGCGATAAAGAGGCAAAAAAATAAATAAAAACCCAAATATGAAAATTTATAATAAAGTTAGGCCATATATATATATATATATATATATATATATATATAACAATATCTGAAAATGAACAAAATACAACTCCTTTCCCAAAATCTGATGTTATGAGTAAAGAGCACTAATACTGATAAGAATATGAAAATACACAACTCTGTCTCTGAATAATAAGATAAGATATAATAAAGACTAGATGAAGTTTGAAAAGAGGCTCTGATCGGTGAGCTTACCAATACTTTGAAGCTGCTTCAACAAGCACAAACTCAAGCTCAATGGGACGTACTTGAATTGGAATTTGCATCGAAAGGGTACAAAAAGTAGGAGTGAGTATGGTTCATTTGTACTCAATAGGCATTATAGGCCAACCGAGAAAAGTTAAAAACTAAACAGATAAAGGATACGATGGGCACGTTTCTACCTGCATACGGAAAAGTTCCCAACGATGGCTCAAACCATATCTTCTAATAATTCTATAAGTATAATAACAGTATATGAATGAATACACATGAATATGTAAAGAAGGCTAAGCACACGATATCAAACACATAAAAGAAATACAAGTGATGCAATGCAATATAATGGCCATGATGTAATGTCTCAATATCACTTCGTATACACCTTCTGAGCGAAAGCTTCTAGGATAGGACACCATGGGGGGTTCACAACCCATATACTATCACAATCTCATATCTCAATCAACCTTGCCAGCACATCCCTCGGCCAAGGTGTTTTATAAAGTATTTTATTTATATTTCAAAATTAATATTTTATCAGTGGTACCAATTCCAAGCATATGGATAAAAGAAACCAGGATGTATGCTCATAACAAAAATAATTATCATGTAATGAATCAATTCAATAATGGTATAAATAAGCTCAAAACTCCTCAATGTCAATAAATTATGATATAAGCAATCGTATGGCAGCACAGTAATAAAGAGTCAAGTAAGACATCAATATTATAAATCCAAGCCCTCTCTTGGGCATCACGATAATGATAAAGGCAAATAATGCTCAAATATGGCCAATTATATCAATTTAAGCCCCTACTTGGGCATCACAATAATAATAAAGGCAAATAATGCTCAAATAAGGCCAATTATATCAATTCAAACCCCCACTTGGGCATCACAATAATAATAAAGGCCAATAATACTTAAATAAGTCCAATACCAGCCCCCACATAGGCATCATCATCATAATAATAATTCCTCAAGTCAATAATAGTATTTGGACAAGCCCCTAGACGACCAACATGATAAAAGTATGATCTCAAAATATGAATCTCATGATAAATTTCCCAACCCATAGCATACTTTACATAAATGATTAACTACCCAGCCCGATCTGAAGAAAGTTAAGCCATAACCTACCTTAAAAAGCCAAAACCTGAGCCTACACCCTTCAACTAGGAGCTTTTCCTTTACGTACAACCTCGAAACAAACCCAATCTATCAAAAATATAATCTACACATCAAAAGGAGTCTAATAATACCCATATTAGCTACTTTCGTTCCAAGTCCAAAAATAGACCCCAAAAGAAAAAGGGTAAAACTAAAATTTTTTATTTAAGAATCATGTTTCCCATACTCCAATGGTTCTAAATATGAAAACCCATCGAACAATAAGTTGAAATTGAAGAAAAACCATTTTTTCCAATATCGAGTAAAAACCCAAAATCCAAAGTTTAAATTCCAAGTTTTGAAGATAAAATCATTGAATAATGATGGAATCATGTTTAGAAGCTTACCCAAACTCTTTTGATGAAAAACTCTCTTCAAAATCGTCTTTCTTGAGGTCTCAAAGTCAAAATTATGAAAATGGAGAATTTATACTTTTTAGGTGAACATGCCTCGCGATCATAGATCCCACCTCATAATCACAAGAATCAATGTTGATCGGTGATTAGTAAGCTATCGTGATCACGGAAGGTGGGCCTCACGACCGTGATGGGTAAACACGACCCGATCCACCAACTTACTCTTCACAATCGTGGCACCCCACCTCATGATCACAATTAGTAACATAATAAAGGTCAACAATCATGATACGTATCCATACAATTGCAATGAAGGTTTTGATTTGCACCAGATATCAAAAATCAGCTGAAGGGAAAAGGTCAAAAATCTTTCAACTGGAACCTCGGGATTTATTTAGAACCCCACAGAAATAAAAAAATAATGCTACTAGGCTAATTTTTACGTTCCAGACTCAATGTAACCATCAGATTTATCAAAATAGGTTTTTATCAACAAGTTAACCCCTAAGACCCCTCTTAGGCTATTTTAACTAGTTTCTCATCTAAGAGATCAAAACTCAATATAAATAATTGGAACCCAAACCAACCACGCTACTATTGCAAAATCGACATTTTAGATCTACTAGAACTAACAGAATCACCATCCGATGCTTTGATCGCAAAATACTATCCAAAGTCAAACTAATCACTTTCAAGGCTACTCAAAACCTCAAACTCATTGAAATCACTCTTGAATGATTTGGGGATTGTATCAACCATCTCCACAACTCATAAATGATATATAACAACTACGAGGAAGGGAAAAGTTGTCAAAATATGGAAAAAGCTAAACCTCACACCAAGAGTTGTTACATTATCCCTTTTAAAGCAGTTTTTATGCTAAAGGTCTCATCTTTATAGAACTTAAGATTCCTAATTATCCCAATTCATATTTATGAACTATAAATTCATGCTAGAAAGTATTAATTTATACCCTAAAATTAATTCTAGATGATATTACATCTACTCGTAGGCGTTTACACACTTTTCATGAACCTAGGGTTCTAACCTATAATTCTACCATTACCACCTTTCTAATGGTTCTAAAGTATTAGCAAATTACTAGATGAAATAATTGATGGAAGAACTTACCTCAATGAAGGAATTTCACCCTAGCCATGGGAAAACTGCCTTTCCAGAGCTATCGAATGAGGTTTTAGAGTTTATGAGGTGAAACTTAGAATTAACTCACTTAAACAAGCATTCTGCCTCACATCATCTATTGTGGTGATACCTTTCTCCCTGCAGCTTGTTGTGGCAAAATTAGGCTCTCTACGATGGCCCTTATAAACTTCCCCAGTTCTGTTATAGTGGATATTCGGCCTCTATGATGGTCTCACTGCAGTAGTAAATCCCACCACTGCAACGACTCTTAACTAGGTAACTTGGGAGGAATTGCATTCTACCCTCATTTCATAAAATAAATCATAGACTTAGGATATCACAAAGCTATCCCAACATGGCAACCACTAAAATCATATATTACAACTTTATTTTTAATTTCAAATTTTCCTACAGAGGTTTAGATCACTAGATCACCCCCTAACGAAACACAACACCACCAAGTACAACACAAATCAGCATGAATATTCACAATGCTAGTTTTTAACTTTAAACCACCCTACCTTAATATTTTATTAACTCAACTCATTAGGGAAACTCTAGTGTGGTACTTAAGCCCTAACCACCTTATAACAATTAGGAGGATCCTTATATGAGAAATTCTAAAGGGATGGTGATGTACGATTCTAAATGAATATAAGTACATATATTTTAGTTTTTCCTATCTATTTTAATGGTAAATTGTTAGATTATGGAGTATAAAAGTGAGAACATTGTTCTATGTGAGTTTATCTTCTTTCAATGTTTTGGTTTTCTCTTGAATAATTAATTTACTTTGAAATGGAGTTAGAGGTTTTGAGTACTAAGTGATACTATATATAAACACAAACATATATGCTCATATACATATACTTGTATGGGTATGTGTGTTACTTTATTTTTCAATGGTAAATTGTTAAATTATGGAGTGTGAAATCTAGAGTGTAGTTGTACTTAGGCATATCTCCTTCATTATTTTGGTTTGCTATTGGAATTGTGTGTCATTGTTTCATTGAACAATTTTTTTCTTTCTTACTATTTGTTTAATTGTTTTGTTTGTCTATTTGGTGAGTAGTGATGTATACTTGGGCAAACTATTTACAGTTTAAGATTTTTCAACTTGGTTACAATAGTCTATGTGCTTTAAAATTTGTATGCTCAATTCAAGAAGTTTTAATACTTGCAATATCCTTTTAGTATGCTATATCCAATTTTAATTACCGTGTCAGCACATTCCTAAAGAATCTTAAACAAGTAGTACTTACCAAGTTTATTATGTGCAAATATTTGTAACAACCCAAATCATCATTATGCTAAAATAGAGTGTAAAACCCTTGCCTATTTTCCCTCAGACCAAAAAAATTGAAAATTCAGGGCTGGCCTAGTCTTAGGCATATTTTGAGCATATGATGGTCTAGGGAAATTTGGTACTTATTAGAACATTCGTTGGTAGTTTTGAGTTGATTTTATGTTAGAGGATGAGTTTAAGAAGTTGTAGCAACTTATGGTGCCTAAAATGGATTAGTAAAACTCTGGTTATAGCGATTATCGTGAAAGAGTTAGTTTGTAATGTCTAATTTTGAGGAGTGTATTATGAAATAGCCAGAACTAGGATCAAGTCCCAAGTTATTGGTTGGGATCGCTGCAACGACAAAAGTGTCACTACAATGGCAGAATCATCGCCTCAGCGGTAGCCCATTTGGACTGAGGGCTGCTGTAGTTGTAAATCCTCCGTTGCAGCGATGAAAATACAGAATTCCATCTTTTAAAACTAAAAAACTCATTTTTTATTCACACTTTTCAAAAAATATCTAAGGGCTTAGTAGGAGGTGATTTTCTTTAATTTTGGGGATTTTCATCTTTGAAGGTAAGGTTTCTTTACATTCTAAACATGAATTACTCCTTTAAATTCATAGAAATCACAATAGTCATAATTATGGTAGAAATTGAAGGTTAGCTCTAAATTATGAATTGGTTGGAATTGGTGAGGTTTGTGTTTATTTTCAGTTGTTGATGATCCTAGGGTGTTGGAAAACCCTTCCTAAGGTAGAAATCTTGGTTGTAATGTTAACAAATGTAGAATTCAAGAGTTTAAAGGATACAAAACCCTAAAATGATGAACTAGGGCAAATTCTTGGTTTCATTAATAAATGTAAGTTCCTAAGGGTTAGAAAAGGTGAAATATTGTATTAAGAGTTGTGTAATTATTCTGTATATATCAAGAATGAGCCAAAATTGAAAGAAAAGGCAAGGTTATGGCATTGTACTAATTTCAAGCAAGGAATCGAGGTAGGTTATGATTTAATTGTAGTAAAGACTTGCTTGGATCTATACTTATATGTGAGTTGGGTGTTTGTGATTTGCTTTTAGGCATTACTTATGATTTATTGACTGCATCATGCATTATGGTTCTGAAATAGTATTGAGATGATATATGAATCGGGTGTCACGCCGACACTATTACATGGATTAAGTGTCACACCGATACTATTATATGGATAGAGTGTCATGCCGACACTGTTATTGGATCGGGTACGATGATGGTACTGGTATATGGACTGAGCTCATCCCCTGCAGGTCATATCTAAGAGTCCTTGTAGACTCTAGTATGTGTGTACATTATGCATGCATGAAATCATTATTTCATTGAGTCTATGTATATATTGTGGGGACCATTGTTGAAAAATATGCCTAAGGGTAATTGATGTACTTGCGTACTTGTATTCTGATGAGACGGAGAGTTATGATTGTACTTTTTTGTCAATTGATTGTAAGTTTTGGTTTGATCGTTGTTGCTTGCATTTAACTTGCCTATTTATATAGTGTTAAGTTGATTCAGCCTATGATACCTACCAGTAGTTAATTTTTTGTACTGATACGAACAATACTCTTCTTTTTGTTAAGTGCAGAGCGTGTTTCAGCATTTGAGATGACCTTGTCTTTTCTCGTGATTCAGACTTCGATTCAAGGATGAGCACCATGTCCGGGAGCGATTGGATCATTCCCATATTGTTCATGTCCTTTGTTTTAAGACTAAGACATTTTTTTATTTAACATTTTTGGTTATATTTTAGACTTGGTTTTTGGATACTGTTAGTGTTATTGTACGGTGATTTTCAGATCCTGGGGATTGTAATAGTTAGAGATATTTCCGCACTCAAATTTGTTTTTGAATATGGTTAAGTTGGTATTGAACTAGGTGCTTAAATGTTGTGTTTTAGTGGATTAATATTGAGTATTTAATGAGAGTGACTTGTAAAAGTCTAATTTAGTTAGTTAAGGGTTGGGTTAGTTGGTTCTCCTACTGTAGAGTTAAGGTAGGTGCCACTCATGACTAATTGGATCGTGACAATATTAAGTTACCTTTGTTTCCTTTTTCTATATGACATTTATGAGATAGTTAAGAGTTTGATGGGGTATGATAATAGCTCAATGATGCGTTGATAAATCACTTTTAATATGGTCAAGTGAAATTCCATTAGTGGAAGGATGGATTTAAAACATAGGTGCAATTGTCATTAAGCATGATGGGTTCAAGGCAAAAGTAGCCACATCATTATAACTATATCCTTATGATCTTTCAACCAAGGCAAAAGAGATTTCCTATGTTACATAGAGTTAAGCTGACTTTTGAAAGAGGAAAAAAATATTTTTTCTATAACATATAGTTGAAAAAGATCTTTGAAGTATTGAGAAGTGGCAGAATGAGAGGTGCAAGAGAAAAAGAATAATACATTGAAGCCGTATCAGACTGGAAAAAGATAATGACATAAAGTTGTAAAGAATAGAATAGAGGAAGAAGAAAGAAAGACACAAAAGTTAACCTGATAGGCTAATACCATAAAATAATAGTATTTCATCATATAATTGTGAATTGGCACATGAAATACCTATAAAGTTTGCATTTCTATATAAAGATTAAGTTATGATAACATATAAGAACTAATGCAGTACTTATAAATTATATCCTAATAAATTTTCTTTCTTTAAATTTTTTCTTTTGCCGTTTTATCGATGCATAATATGGGCTCAAACTCTTCCAAAATATTGATGGATGTGTGTTAAATTCTCAAAAAGTAGTGCATTATTTGAAGATTCGGTATGTGTGCGTAAGCATTTTTGGAGAGTTCGAGCTACATAAATTGTCTAGAACATCTCTCATTACCTTAACCTCCATATCTTCTATTTTACTCTTAATCTACTTAGTTTGCTATCGAATAATCCTAGGCTAACTAGAACTAGAAGGCACACTATTCTTTGCACCAATCTGTGATGTTCCATGAATTTACTACACTTTATACGCTTAAAATGATGAAAATTTGCAAGTATAAAGGTATGTTTATGTAGATATGATGGAGTTTTGGGTATTTCCAGGATAAATAGGTCACAAGGAGTAGAGTGCTAGAATTTGGACTGAAATAGGCCTCAGACGATCATTTCCGTGACCATGGGATCTAACCACGATCATACTTGGTCCTTGTAAGAAGGATCAGAGAAGTGACCCTCAGGTGTTGGTCAGATGAGAAGCTCCCACGATTGTACATCGATCATACGATCGTACCATCTGATCGTGAGAAGGGTGTCCTGGAAACATGCTTGAAGAAGCCAATTGTAAAAAGGCTCAGACGATAGCATCCCACGATCATACTTTGAAGTCACGATCGTACGATGAGGTCGTGGGAAGGAACTTCATATTTACAATATTCAGAAGTTGAAATGTAGGATGATCAGACGACAACATTATACAGTCGTATGTTGAAACAATGGAGCCATACTGAGAGTCGTACCATCGAATACATGAAGATGATAAAGTCCCTAGTGAAACCACGAGAACCAAAGGATGATCGTGGTATCTAACCACAATCGTACCTTCCACTCATACGAGATGACCGACCTAAATTTCCTATTTGTATTAGGATAGGTTTTATTTTGTCTATAAATACTCCTATAGGGTTTTTTTGTATGTGTGGCCACTCTTTCATATTTTATAACATTATATTATGAGATTCTAATGCATATTCTTGGGATTTCAAGAGCATCGATTCTAGGGTTTTAATTCAGGTTGAGATTTTGGAGCTTTCTATTATTATTGTAAGTTCATACTTATGTTTTCATCTATGAATTCTTCTTGTGTGCTTGCAATTATGGATAGCTAAACACCACAACTAGGGTTGTGGGAACCATGACGGATTAACGTCATAGCATTCAAATTACAAGGTGATTCTCGAAGGGTAATGGGGCATGTATTATTGTTATTTTGGGTTTGGCTTCTTTCTAATGAGTGCACGCGTGGGAATTCGTCCTATATCTACCCTGGACTTTAGCAAGGGTAATCGAATAGGAATAGTGAATCAACAATAAAACTTGGAGTTATCTTCATTTAATTAGCCTTGAGCCAGTACACGAGAAAGACTATATTGGGATCATAGATAGGGGCTAGTAATGCAAAACCCAGGACACATGAACCTTTGTACGTGGGGATAGTCATCTACAAGGGGCGTAATCTAGTCGGTTAGATGATACATAACCTATCGATTCTGCATGCCGAATACCATAAGAGATTCCTAAAGTACGGAGAACCTATGGGGTTATCAAGTTATTGGGGAACACAGTCCTAGTGCCTTTCTAATATTGATTACAAATCCAACAAATTAACACTTGTTGCTATTGAGCTTTTGTTTCACAAAACCCCCTTCTTTTACTTAGTTGCCAGTTACTTAAACAAACACGTGATAGAAATTTGACCTATTTTCTGCGGGATTGACCCCAACCTTGTTGGGTTCTATATTTAATCAGCGACTGCTTTATACTTTTAGGGTGGTGTAATTTGGGCGACATCAATCTGCTCACAATTTCAATGATTTAAACTATTTGAAACATCTTTTTCACTATTGAAATAAGCAATTTGAGTACTAATAAGCTACTGGACAATTGTAAAATCAACAACTTAAGAGGTTGGACCTTGTACTTGTTTCACATCAATATTTTTTTCCTATTAAGTTTAACATTTAAAATCTTAGGTGTATCCTGTTGATACTTTTTAACAAATCATCCACCATGAGTTTCGTTTATAATCTCAATTACCTCATCTCTTAGTGCCTCTTCTTGATGCTTCTTCCATTTTCCCAGTATTAATCGATATTATTACTAATAATGACCTTGGTGTTTACAAATTTCTAAAAGTACTTCAAGCTTTTTTAGATTTCTTGTCAACATATGGAATTCTTATTTTCTATGTCATGTTTGCTAATAAATCAAGTTCAACTTCACCCTAGTCATGTTAGGTCTGCACTTCTCTTGATTAGCTTTATCAATCACAATTGGCTTACCTGTTGCTGATGCAATAGACAGTAATAATTTCTTTGTGAATAATCCCAATGGCAATAGTCTGATATCATTCTTCTCGCTAAATCAACGAAACTTGGAAATATATGAATTTTCAATTTTCTTAAGTATCATTTTTCAAGTAATAAGAATTAATGTATCAGAAATCAAAGTGTTCATAACTTCATATATAATTGTTCTAGTTTGAATGTGCATTCTTTTTATTTTTCTATTTAAAGCAATTAAAATGATTTAATATGCATATCTATTTAAGAGTCATACCTTGTGTAACTATTCTAGTTTGAATGTACATTGTTTTTATTACACTTGGAATTTCATTTATTTCCCTACATTTTTTCCTTTCTGTAAAGAATAATATGATTTTCATTGTATTGTAACCTTTATTGTCCCATTTCAAGATAATATCTTATGTATTTTTTTTGTCTTTAATATAAAGAACTTAAAAAAATGAGAAGAGTGAAAAAAAGTACTTACATTGTTTCTATATAGAAACACATAATCACATGAAGCAACATAATCAAATGAGAAGAGTCATTTCGTAATGTCAAAATTTGGTGAGTGTATTGTGAAATGGATTAGGCTGGGAAAAGGGTCGCGAGTTTCTGCCAAGGTACTGCTGCAGTAGCACGGGGCTCCACTACAGTGGCATCACCGTAGTGGAAGCCACATAATTATAGCCTCTCTACAGTGGAAGGCTACTACTGTAGTGGCATCACTGCAACGAGAAAGAGACCGTTGCATCGCCATCGGGGTATTTATACCTAGAAATCTAAAACTTAGTGTTGTTTCATCCCAAAAATATTCAAAACTCATTCTAAGGCCGTGACAGGCCATTTTCTTCAATTTAGGGCAATTTTCATCTTTGAGGTGAGGTTTCTCCATCATTCTAACTCGTAATTATTTCCTTTATTTTGTAAGATCGTTAGAATCATTTTCATGGTAGAATTTAAAGGTTAATCCTACGTTGATGATCTGGTGTAAAATATTCATGGGTGACTTTTAGTCACATATTAATGAGCCTAGGTTGCTAGAATACATTTCCTAGAGTAGAATTCATTCTAGTATTCATGAATTATAGGAAATTTAAGTAGATTAAAAGGTGAAATACCCTAGAATGTTGAATTAGGCTATGATCATGGGTTAGAATTAGTAGGTTAAGTTATTTATGCCTAGAATTCTAGAACGAATCATGAATTATTCCTTTTTGTTGTTTCTAGACAAAGAACAAGCAAAAATTATATGAGAGGGCAAGACTCAAGTGGAGTAGTGCATTTCGGAGATTGAATTCGAGGTAGGTTATGGTTTAATGTAGTTATACACTTGATTTAATAGTCCATCTTGATTTAATAGTCCATACTTATTCATGAGGTGAGTAATTGTGCTTGGCATTCGGGTTTACTTGTGATTTGGGAAGTTACTTAATAGTTGATCTTATACTTAAAATAATGAATCACGAGGATGAAAAATGTTTAGTTAAATTGTGTAATTGCATATAGATGCATCCTATAATATTGTGGTTAATATTGATGGAGATATTCATTTTTTGTTATACTCGGTGGGTCGGGTACCTCATCGGTACATACTGATTTCAGTTTGATGTTCGGAGTAGTGGGTACCTCGCCAGTATGGTACATAGATATGAGCTCGTTCCCTGCAAATCATGACTGATGGGCATATAATACCCTTAGTATGTATGTACACTTTCATGATTATACTGATGGTTATGATGCATTATTTCATATCATCCATTAATAGATTGAATAATGGTGTTATGTAAATTAGAAGAAGTTTAAGACTACTTGTCAAATGATTAGAGTAACGTAACTTGGTATGGTACACTTGATGATAATTAGAGGGTTATAGGCTCTCCCCATATTGTGATTTAACTTAGATTAGGGAAATGATATGATGAGGTAATCGACTAATCATTATACCAATGTGTTGATAGATTTCGTAAGAGGTTATTCTATGGATAATAGTAAACTATGGTGCATTTGCTTATATGTTCTGAATGCTAGTTACTCTTACTTGATTTATGCTTATGTATTGTTTTTCAAGTTAAAGTCGACTATATAGGCAGCAGCTATACAAAATCATGGCTCATCATCAACACCACAATAGCTTTCTTACGACTGGGGCTATGCTTCCACTAATCCTTAAAGGATGGTTTGTCGTGGAACAAAGACTTCTCAACCCTCATCGGAATGGCTTGACTTTGCCAGTTTTTTTTAAAAAGTAATTCTTTTTAGTTCTTTGGTAGTATAACTTTTCCCGGTGACATACACGGGCTTTAGCGGCTCTCCCTGGCCTTAGTTCCCTCAACAGTCCTGTGGGAATAAGTTTCTCTACCCAACTAACAGATTTACATATTTTGTGATAACGTAAGAAACAAATCGAAAAGCTATTGTGTTAGACCAAGCCAATTTCATTTCATAATCATGGAAAGGAATAAGAAATCTATATTGAAATCACAACAAGAACACTTGCCTTGTACTTACCTTATCCCACTACTCTGACCTAAGGGGCCGAAGTACCCATCCCTTTAGAAGAGAAAAGCAAGAGAGAGAACTTAGCCAACAAACATTTTATTGAAAGAGAAAAGCTTTACAAGAGTTTTTAGGTGGAGAGATTGATGTCCTCCAACTAAAGACCTATGCTTCCTTTTATAGGAGAAGGAAGCCCTAATACAAACAAATGGATAATAAATACATTATCACACGTGGCCTACTATTCTAAAAATAGTAAAGCCCTATCCTATCTTCTAAAAATAGTAAAACCCTATTCGGGCACACATTTCGATGCTAGGAACACATTCCTATGATATTAAAAACAAAATTACATCACCCTTTATCCAAACCAGGCCCCACAAACATGTGACAGAGCCTAACAAAATGAAAAGCAAAATATGTTATTGGCATATGATAGCATGTGCAAGCAGGTGACTGAGCATCTTATTGGTGACTTCCAAGCAGGTGGGTGAACAACTTGTAAGCTTCTTTCAAGTAGGTGGGTAAGC
This sequence comes from Capsicum rhomboideum, assembly GCA_031232105.1. Lineage (NCBI taxonomy): Eukaryota > Viridiplantae > Streptophyta > Magnoliopsida > Solanales > Solanaceae > Capsicum > Capsicum rhomboideum. The sequence goes on along the minus strand of CP124716.1, from coordinate 94,895,342 downwards.
TCCTTTTGGATGTCTACCAAGCAGCTGGATAAGCAGCTTGTAGGCAAACCCTTCTGAGAGGGTTTTATGGTAAACCTTAGCAGGTAATTCCATGGAGCTGATGGTATATAGCAATTTTCTAGATATGTCATCTATCATCATCTTTTCATGCAGTGTTTGAAGCTGATGAAGGTAAGCTCGCGTATCCTTTCTCCATCTACCAGTCAACGCCGTGCTTGGTATGCGGCAAGAGAAGATTGATGGCAAGTGCCATTTCTTCTTTTTTCTTTTCCATAGAGTTTTTTAGAGAATTCTCCCAGCTTTGGGAAGAAATCTGCCATAATGTTTTCCTTCCTTTTGAGATGTTTGACTTGAAATTTATAGGGAGAAAACCATTGTGCCCATCGGAGAATTTGTGGATTTGGGATGACTTTCAGGTTTATTTGGACCATCTTTGGGAAGGCCCTGATATCCATCTCGATCTAGAATTTAGTGTGGATTAGGAAGAAGTTGAACTTCTTGATTCTATTTTTTTACAGCAAGGATTTCCTTAAACGTGGTGTGATAGTGTTGTTCAGCATCCTTGAATTTTCCACTGGCATATCTGTATATTTTTTGCTGACCATCTTTTTCTTCCATAAGGACTGCACTCTAGTAGTCATTGCTGGCGTCTGTCTGCAATGTCATTTTCCCATCAGAAGGGATGTGGAGGGTTTTGATGTCTTTTGATATTGCTTTTATCTTTTGTACTGCATCGTCATATTCCTTTCCCCAAGGTAGAGCATTATTTTCAGCATCTTTTAAAGTGGGGCCATGTATTTAGAGACATCAGGAATGAAATCATTGACATAATTAATCACCCCAAGGAACTGCTGGAGCTACTTAACCGAGAAATTAGTATCAGGGAATTCGAGAAGCTCTTGGCAGATGTGAGGTCCTAGACTGTATGCTCCATATGCAAAATGCATTCCCAGAAAGTTAATCTTGACTTTTGCAAGAGTCATCTTCTTTGCCGACAGCATAATGTTGTACTTCTTCACCAGGCCATGGAATTGGCGAAGTAGGTCAAGGTACTCCTTCAAACTGTTGCTGAATAATAGTCTATCATCAATGTAGACATCATCAATGTAGACTCGTGATGTATGGAGGATAGGATGGAATATCTTTATCATGGATTTTTTGGAAAAGGGAGGGGGCATGTTTGAGTCCAAACGGCATGACCTTCCGTTGGTAGTGGTGGTCAGGTATGCAAAAGGTCATTTTGGCTCTCTTTTCTGGGTGTACACCCAACTGCCAAAATCCATATTTGAGATCAAATTTTGAAAAGTGAGTGGCTTTGGCTAGGTTTGAGAACAAGGTCAGCTTATTTGGGATAGGGAATTTATCTTTAATAAGAAAGTGGTTTAGAGGTTGTTAATTTATGACTAGGTGGAGTTTTCCTCTTGTTTGTTCAGCCCACTTATTGACATAGAATGCCTCCCAAGCCCATTGGGAATCATACGGATCAATGAGATTAGATTCCAGAAGTTCTGAGCACTCCTTCTTTGCAAGCTGAAGATGTTCAGGGTTTATGCCAGAATGACTTGCCTTTGTGGGATTGATGTTCTCATTTTTTCTTGAACGGGAGCTTGATGAAGAATTCTTGGTTGAGCCATAAAGGATTGTTTTTCTTTATGAACTCTTTGTGAGATTCTGCATAAGATTCTTCTATCAAATGGTGCTCAATTTTCTTGACGGGGTCTCCTTCATCAATCTGGAACATCCTTGGGATGGTGGAATATGGCTTGAATCTTTCCATGAAAGTTATCCTTCGCCCAGAATTAGAAGTAGATTCCTGAGATGTTTGTATATATCGAACCCAATGATAAGGTCCTTCCTTGGGAAGTTAGAACCAAGTAGTTTCATGTTATACTGTACACCGAGAAAGAATTCGATCATGAGTGGTTGCTTCATGATGACCCTGGTTGTGAGGGTTCCTTTTGATGCAGTGCCAAAGTTCCTAAAATAAGGAACCCATTGGTCATCAGGGATAATACCTGGATCTAGCATTGAGGAAACTACAATGGTGTCCATAAAGGTAATAACCTGAATTGGCTTATCCCACTTGGATGGATAGATTGTCAGTTTGACATGAGGGGTGTCCAGATCAGAGATCATATTGATACCATCTGTCAGCATATTGATCTCCTTTGTTATCTCTACTATTCGGTAGAGATTATCATTATTGGTGGGGGATGGTACCTGCTCTGGGTAGTTATCGATGATGAGAGGCTATGGTTGGCCATTAATGATAAGAGATGGTACGTTATCGGATACCCCTTATTCTATAGGGAAGATAGGTTTGGGGGTATTATCTATGTTGGGATGAAGACTTTGTTGAATTTCCATCTCGTCTAGGTGCTGGGGAGATTTTATTTCATCCAAAAGTTGGGCAGTCCTCTTAGCTTTCCTGGATCTAGGGTAAGTTCTTGTGAAGTGTTCAGTCTCGTGGTAGATGAAGCATTTGTCCTTGCCTGAACTCCTCCTCCTGGAGTACCTGGTGCTTTTAATGACCGTGGATTCATCATTTGGTGGCTTATGTTTTTTGGCTTGCCTATATTGCATGTACCTCTTATGCCTTGCTTGGTGATTAGAGAGCTGGGAAGATTTTTCTGGCTTGGGGTCCGTGTTGCATGTTGAACTATGGTTCAAGTCAATTTTAGGACCTCCATCCGTAGTGTTATTGTCGAAGGAATCTTTCTCGTACTTTATTGTAGAATTCATAAGATGAGATTCTCCTTTGGAAGATAATTACTTTGCCATAGGCTCATTAGTCTTAAGGACGCATGGATTTGGATCAACTTGATGTGTGGGAATCAAGTTGGCAGTTTGATTTTTAATGCCATGAACCGGTATTATGTTGTCATCTTTAAGAAGGCATTGTTTAAGAGCGGCCCAATCATTAAATTCATGATCAAGGATCTTTAAGTCATCGTCCGGAATGATAGGACTTGGATCTGAGGAGATCAAGTTGTTGTTTGGAGCAGCGCGACTTGAGATCATCATGTTCACTAGATCAACGACCCAAGTATTCATGCCAGATTCTTTTTTCCTTTTGGCTTGTTTATGTGACAATTCATATTGGTGCTTATAAGTTGTGAGAGCCTCCCTTCTTTCCCATGCGAGTTTGGTGATGTCAAACTCTTTCTTGTATTGAGACTTTGGAGAGAAAGTCATAGGTATCTGTGTAACAGAAGGAAAAGTGGTAAAGGTATGGCCCATTTTTAGTGGTGAGTATGTTTCTGGTGATATGGGGAATAAAAGTTGGCTTTGGTAGTGAGCTTTGAGTTCTCTGTGGTTAGAAGGTACCGTATTTCAGGTGTTGGATCTGTTCTTTTAGAGAAGCCATTTCTTTATGTTGCTGGTCAAAGAAGTGGGATAGTGAGGTGCCTATCGGACATATATCATATTGTAAGATTTTGAGGCGGTATTCCAAGATTCTGATAAGTCCATCATGCTGAGCGGATGTGTGTTTCGCTTTTCTGGTCATCACTTTGACCTTGTTCAGCAACTTATTCTACGTGTGAGCAACACCCTTAAGTGGTTGGCTGATGCTGGATAGCATCCTGTTTTGGCATATGGCTTTTTTCAGATTGTCAGTTGAGGGTTGCTTCTGCGTCGCTTATGACTTTCTTTTCCCCTGTTGGTAGGATAACATTTTTATGCGGTATTTTTGGAGTGTGGCTCAGGTTATCCTTTTCAAAGTTTTGGTTTGGTGGAAAGTCATTTGTATGCCTTGAGTTGGGATGGGACATCATTATCATTTCAGGCTCGGTATCTTTTTTGGTGTGTGAGGGAGTGATTCTGGATAGAGTATTCCCACGACATTCATTATAGTCACAGTCAATATTCCATGGGTAATGTCCCGAAAATGGACATCTATGCGACATTATGCTGCGACCCTTATGATTGAAATGTTTTATCCAATCATGATCACTCATGAAGCTACTGAGGTACCAAGAGATAGTTTCTAGGTTCTTTTTATCCGAAAGATCATCAATAGGTTGGTAAATGTGGATAAAGAAGGTCATTTTATGGGGCTTCTTGAGATAAGAGTGGTCAAAACTTATAGTGACTGTGTTGTCGTTCTTTTTGGTGAAAATGGGTTCAGTGGGCTGGAGAGGTTGAGGATGGTCTCTCAACTTCTCATAATTTGTGTCCGATAAGTCCAAAAGAATTCTAACAATTTCTTCCCTGGATATTTGCCTCTGGATATGGGTGCACTGTGTGGTTCCATGATTGGAATCTATGTTTAAGAACAAAGCATTTTCTCTACCTGGAAGAGATAGATCCATATCATGGTTCTGGACTCGCCAAGCTATCTGGTAGTGGAGAAGTGCCTGTATGGCATCTCTAGCTCTAGGAGATCCTAGGATTTGAACATGGATCTTCCACTCCTCCATCAGATACGGATCAGATAGGGACATATTGAAATTTGGAAATATAGTAACAAAGATTTTCTCGATGTTCAATGTGATTTCCGACGTACCCAAGTTTGCTTGTTGGTACTCGTTGTATCTGGTAGCTAGAAGAGAGAGACGTTCCATGGCGGGCTTGCCTTTTCTTCCGTGATACGTCAACGCAACTCTGACTGCACCAAAATAGATATGGGTGAAGCCTTGGCTTTTCCACTGTCGTGAAAAATCCCCCGGCATCTACAAAGTGATGAACTATTCTTCCTGATTCGCGAGAATAGGGTGTTGGTCAAGCTTTGATGTAGCAACATATTCTTTAACTCCCTTTGGTTTTTGTTAAACCAAAGAATGAATTTCCAGCCACGGATTGTATGCCTTCTTGACAAAGGCTGAGTATGGGTTTAGCAGAGGTAGATATGTGGACGATATTTTATTTTCTAGTGGCAATACATCTACTTCATAGAGGTAGTCATATTTACATGACAGGACTTTACAGAGAGTATGAGACATGTTATTTTGCTAAAGATTTACATGGACTAGACGCAGATGAAGAAGACAGTAAGGAATCTGAAATCGACATATTTTTGTATTTTGGACAATAAGGACTCGATGTATTTGTGCTAAAAATCAAAGGAAAAAGACACAAACACTATTTGTTCTAAATTTTAAGGAAAGTAACCAAGACACAAATATTTATAGGATTTTGCTGGTAATAATAAAAACTAAAAGACTCTGGGCTGATTTATAACTAAGGACTCAAACAAAATGGTAATAAAGACTGAAAATGTAAAGTTGGCATTTATAACAACAAAAATAGATCTTATGCAAACACTTGCTTCCTCCCTCTGAAGATAGTGGGATGGCTTTGATACCAAATTGAGGAGTAAAGCGGGGCACAGATAGGCACACAAGCAATATTATCTTGATAGATTACCAACAGACCTCTAACTTTTGAACATGATGGGTGATTCATGTCCTACCAATACGAGGGGTGAAGCGGCGCACAGTTGGGCACACAGGCAATATTAGCTCGATGGATTAGCAAAAGACCTCTAACTTTACAACATAAAAGGTGACTCACGTCTATATATGCCGCAACCATATGAAATCAAAGATCATCATCAACACCACAAGCTTTCTTTCAACTAGGGCTACGCATCCACTAATCCCTAAAAAACGGTTTACCACGGAACAAAGACTTCTCAACCCTCAATGGAATGGCTTGACTTTGCCAATCTTTAAAATAAATAAATCTTTTTAATTATTTGGTAATATAACTTTTCCTGGCAACATACATGGGTTTTAACGGCTCTCCCAGGCCTTAGCGCCCTCAACAGTCCTGTGGGAACAAGTTTCTCTACCCAACTTATGGATTTACGTGTTTTACAATAAAGTAAGAAGCAAATCGAAAAGGTATTGTGTTGGACCAAGCCAATTTCGTTGCATAATCATGGAAAGGACTTAGAAATCCTTATTGAAATCACAACAAGAACACTTGCTTTGTGCTTACCTTACCCCACTTCTCTAACCTAAGGGAGCGAAGTACCTATCCCTTTGGAATAGAAGAGCAAGAGAGAACTTAGCCAACAAATATTTTACTGAAGGAGAAAAGCTTTACAAGAGTTTTTAGGTGGAAAAATTGATGTCCTCCAACTAAATACCTATGCTTCCTTTTATAGGAGAAGGAAGTCCTAGTAAAAATAAACGGATAACAAAATAAATTATCATACGTGGCCCACTATTCTAAAAATAGTAAAGCCCTATCCTGTATTCTAAAAATAGTAAAGTCTTATTCAGGCACACACTTCTATGCTAGGCACACATTCCTATGCTATTAAAACCAAAATTACATCACCCTTTATTCAAACCGGCCCCACAAATATGTGACGGAGCCTAACAAAATAAAAAATAAAATATGTTGTTGGCATATGACAGCATGTGCAAGCAGGTGACTCAACAACTTGTAGCTGACTTCCAAGGAGGTGGGTGAGCATCTTGTAAGGTTCTTGATAGCATGTGGGTAAGCTCATTATAGGTGTCTACTAAGCAGATGGATAAGCAGCTTATAGGCAAACCCTTCTGAGAGGGTTTCATGGTAAACCTTGGCAGGTAATTCCACGGAGCTGCTGGTAAGTAATAATTTTCTGCTCATGTCATCTAGCGTCATCTTTTCATGTAGTGTTTGAAGGTGATGAAGGTGAGCTCGCGTATCCTACGTCCATTCACCAGTCGATATCGTGCTTCTTCCTGAGGCATTCTTTGTCCTCCAAGCATCTTTTCAGCAATCTGGTGAATTAACATTTCCCGTTGGATGAATTTTTTAAGTTGCATTCCCATTCTTATGGTGGAACTTTCAACCTTATGCTTTTAATGGCTTTGGTGACTTCATCCCTGGGGATTTCATATGGAGGTTGATATTCCTTTTCTGCCTGACGGACCTTGTTCTAGTGGGGATGGTTAATAGTGCAGTTCTAATTACCCCATTCTTTTGGACATATCTCCTTTGGAATGCATCTATTTTGCTGGAAGATAATTCTTTGTACTTCATAGTATTTGTCTTCCAAGGATAGGATTGATATGGGAAATTTCCAGCAGAGTGAAATTTGTGGCTGACCTTGGACCTCATGGTTTGAGATTCCCACTAGACGATGTAGCATAAATACATTTGCATTGTAGGATTCTATGAAGCATTGAACCCAGTATTGTTGTGGCTTAAACCACGTCATAAACCTTCTGAGAGCTAGTTCTATTTGATTAAAGTGCCTGAATTCATTGCACTTGAACTCCATGAGGATGTGGTACTAGTGGCATAAGTACCATAATAGCCATAGGAGCTCTTGTGGAAAGTCATTGGCTAGTGCTATGAACACATAGCAGAACGGATATTCTGGATGTACTCTGAATGGCTTCAGGATGGATCCTTTATATTTTCTAAAGACATGCAGCTCATATAAAGTTTGCCTTTCTATGAGGATGGATGGATCAAAAGAGTCCACATACTATGCGAATAGTTTTGGGGGTTGATCTGCCATTTCGGAAGAGAGCATCTCCGATGTGTTGAACATGAAAATCTTACAAGTGCTTTTCTGTAATTAGGTGAATGTCATAATTTCCTACATTGATATCAGGTAGAAATCATCTACGTAGATGTCACCTGATTCTTTATAGACGTCCAATGAAAAGAGTGTTCTCTGTCGATTCCTCCTTCATCAAGAAGACCAATTTAAGGTCATCATCTTTGCTGAGATAGATGGCTATGTTATCTGCTATCTCTTCAAAGAGGTGGATTGAGTCTTTCGACTTCTTAGTCTGAAGATATTTCGTAAAGTGTCCAGGCTTTTTGCAGATGAAACATCTATTAGTCTTCTTGTAAGTGGTCGAATTCCTTCGTCTGAAGTACCTGGTTCACCTGGTCATCTTGGACCTATCGTCCAGAGGTCTAGGGAGTTTGAACCTCCTAAAATATAGTTGTCTCTTGGATTTTATCTGTCGGCTCGAACAAGGGCAGTTGGATTTGGTGACAAGATCATTTTTATTGCATGCTCTATCTAGAGCTGGATTGTTCTGGATGATATGTTTTAGTACAGATCTCTTCGTGTATATACTATCCAAGGTATAGAAGATAGCCTACTTGATATAGCCTACTTGTGGGATTTTGATGGATTTGAACTCCTCCACAATCGTCATTGTGTGGCCTGCTAGCATCTTCGGCAGTGATGAAACAAAGGCTTGCTTCAGGCTAGGATCTTGCCTTAGGTCAAAGTAGATCTTTGCCATATTTTGGAAGTGGATATCAATGACATCTCTGTCAAATGATATGCACTTCATTTTGATGAGCTGTCTCCGCAGGTTCTCCTATTTTTGACCTATATCTCTGCAGAAGACCTCTTATAGGATTCTAATATTGAAGGAGAAGTCTTGGGATGTGAGATAAGTGTCCTTATCAGCAATCCTAAGTGTGTTCCTCTAATTACTAAGAATACCAAAGAACCTCAAAGTGAATTTCGACAGGATCATGTATTTTTCTCGTTCTACTAGATTCTTCGTTGCCATCTAAGTATATAAATCCTGGATCCTTTGGGGCTAAGCTAAAACTTTGATGTCGTCAAGGGTGAAGGTGTGGAATCCAGCTTCAACTGTTTTCTTTGTTGTTGTTGTGGGTTCTGTCCTTCTCTCTAGGATTGGATTATCCATCATCCCGTCTTGATCGTCTACAACTTCCGAGACTTCTGGTTCTTTGGATCGGTTTATGAACATAGGTGGATAGTCATCTTTAGGGGATTTGATTGAGGATTTAATACCTTCCTCAACATAATCTCGAGAATCACCTGAGGAGTCTTCACTGTCTTCGATGTATCTATCAGCTGGAAAGTTATCGCCAGTTTTTGAATACTCAGATGTAGGATCACTACTGAATGAGTATTCACTTTGTTGTTCCTCTAGAGTATGAAGGGGATCAGTATCCTAGATATCTTTGTTTCATCACAAATACTCTGTCGTAGGATCATGATCAGCTGGATCTTGAGGATCAAAATCTGAGATATCATCGATTTCCAGTCCATAGAAATTTGGAACAACTTGATTAGAGAGAATTAGGTTGTCAACTAGATCAGGGAAGCCATGATCTGAAGGGAGCCAATCATTATTGAGAAGACCATCTTGTAGCAAGGTAGTTCATTCCTTATCTTTGTATGGCACTTCGGGTGACCGAATTGTCAAGTCATCATCAGGGAAGGTGATGTCATGACCTGAGATCATCATGGTTCCTCTGTCTGTATCCTTATTTCCAAACTCCATCTTTTTTTTGGACTGTTTATGGGCTACATCAACCTTCTTCTTGGACACTATGGCGTCTTTTCTTTCCCATATGAGTTTAGCAATGTCAAACTCTTGTTCCTCTTGAGGTGTTGTAGAGAAATTCATGAGAACATGAGAACTGAAAGGGAAAGTGGTAAAGTTGTGGCCCATCTTTGTTGGAGAGCATGTCTGTGGTGACATGGGAAATAAAGTTGACTTTGGTAGTGAATTTTGGATTCTCTGTAGTTTGAAACTACCATTTTAGGTGTTGGATTTGTTCTTTTAGAGAAGCCATTTCTTTTTTTTGTTGGTCAAAAAAGTGTGATAGTGAGGTACCTGGTGGACATATATCATACTGAAAGGTTCTGAGCCTGAGTTCCAATGCTCGAATGAGTCCATCATGCTAAGTAGATGTTTGTTCCACTTTCTTGTTCATTGCTTCGACCTTATTTACCAACTTAGTTTGTGTGTGGACAACGCTCTTGATGGATCAGCCGATGCTGGATAGCATCCTATTTTGGCATATGGAATTTTCAGATTGCCAGTTGAGAGTTGCTTCTGTGTCTCTTAGGGACATCTTTTCACCCATTGGAAGGATAATATTTTTTTCTGGTATTTTTGGAGCGTAGCTCAGGTTATCCTTTCCAAAGGGTTTGTTTGGTGGGATGTCATCTGAATGACTGGAGGTTGTAGGGGACATCATGAACAGATTAGTTGTAGGTTAATTTCTAGTTTGTGTGCTTTTACTTTTGGATGGAGTATTCCCATGTCATTTGTTACAGTCACAGTCAATATTCCACGACTAATGTCCCGAAAAAAGACATCTATGCCACATCTTGTTTTGACCCTCACGATTGAACTATTTTATCCAATCATGATCACTCATGAAGCTACTGAGGAACCAAGAGATGGTTTCCATGTTCTTTTCATCCGGAAGATCATCAGTAGCTTGGTACATATGGATAGGTAAGGTTGTTTTATGGGGCTTCTTGATATGAGAGTGGTCAAAACTTATAGTGACTGTGTTGTAGTTCTTTTTGGTGAAAGTGGGTTCAATGGACTGAAGAGGTTGAGGATGATCTCTCAACTTCTCATAATTTGTGACCCATGAGTCCAGAAAAATTCTAACGAGTTCTTCCCTGGATATTTGCCTCGGGATCTGGGTGCGCTGTGTGGTTCCATGAGTGGCATCTATGTTTAAGAATAAATCATTTTCACCACCTAGAAGAGATAGATCCATGGCATGGTTTTGGACTCGCCAAGCTCTCTAGTAGTAGAGAGTTGACTGTATGGCATCTCTAGCTTGAGGAGCTCCTAGGATTTGGACCTGGATCTTTAATGCCTCCGTAATCAGATAGGGACATATTGAAATTTGGAAATATAGTAACAAAGATTGTCCCGGCGTTCAGTGTGATCTCTGACGTACCCAAGTTTGCATGTTGGTACTCATTATATATGGTATCTAGAAGAGAGAAGCGCCATGATGGGCTGGCTTTTTCTTCCGTGATACGTCAACACAACTTTGACGGAACCAAAATGTATATGGGTGAAGCCTTGGCTTTTCCACTATTGCGAAAAATCTTTCGGCATCTGCAAATTCATGAACTGTTATTCCTGAGTCGCGAGAATAGGTTGCTAGTTAAGTTTTGATGCAGTAATATATTCTTTAACTCCCTTTGGCCTTTGTTGAACCAAAGAACTGATTTGCAGCCACGGATTGCATCCCTTTCGTGACAAAGGCTGAGTATGGGTTTAGTAGAGGTAGATATGTGGAATATATTTTATTTTCTGGTGGAAACACATCTACTTCATAGAGTTAGTCATATTTAAATGATAGGGTTTTACTGAGAGTAAGAGACATATGTAATTTTGCTAAAGATTAACATGGACTAGACGCAGATGAGGAAGACGGTAAGGAATCTGAAATCTACATATTTTTGTGCTTTTTTGAAAATAAGGACTCGATGTATTTGTGCTAAAAATCTAAGGAAAAATATACAGACACTATTTGATCTAAAGTCTAAGAAAAGTAACAAAGACACAAATATGTATAGGACTTTGATGGTAATAGTAAAAACTAAAAGACTCTAGACTGATTTATAACTAAGGACTCAAACAAACTGGAAATAGAGACTAAAAATGTAAAGTTAACATTTATAAAAATGGAAATAGATCTTATGCAAACACTTGCTTCCTCGGCACAGCTAGGCACACAGGCAATATTAGCTCGATGGATTAGCAACAGACCTCTAACTTTCCAAAATAAAAGGTGATTCACGTCCATATAGGCGGAAGCCATGTGAAATCAAGGCTCATTATCAACAACATCATAGCTTTCTTACGACTGGGGCTACACATCCACTAATATCTAAAGGACGGTTTTCCACGAAAAAAAGACTTCTCAACCCTCAATGGGATGGCTTGATTTTGCCAATCTTTAAAACAAGTAAACATTTTTAGTTCTTTGGTAGTATAACTTTTCCCGGCAACATTCACTGGTTTTAGCAGCTCTCCGTGTCCTTAGCACCCTCAACAGTCCTGTGGGAACAAGTTTTTCTACCCAACTAACGGATTTACGTGTTTTATGATAAAGTAAGAACCAAATCGGAAGGATATTGTGTTGGACCAAGCCAAGTTCGTCTCATAATCATGGAAAGGACTTAGAAATCCATATTTAAATCACAACAAAAAAACTTACCTTGTGCTTACCTTACCCCACTACTCCGACCTAAGGGACCAAAGAACCCATCCCTTCGGAAAAGAAGAGCAAGAGAGAGAACTTAGCTAACAAACATTTTATTGAAAGAGAAAAGCTTTAAAAGAATGTTTAGGTGGAGAGATTGATATCTCCAACTAAATACCTATGATTCCTTTTATAGGAGAAGTAATCCCTAATACAAACAAACGGATAATAAAATACATTATCACACGTGGCCCACTATTCTAAAAATAGTAAAGCCCTATCTTATCTTCTAAAAATAGCAAAGACCTATCTGGGCATACACTACTATGCTAGGCACACATCCATATGCTATTAAGAATGAAATTACATCACCCTTTATTCAAATCGGGCTCTATAAATATGTGACGGAGCCTAACCAAAACAAAATACAAAATATATTGTTGGCATATGACAACATGTGCAAGCAGGTGGCTGAGCAGCTTGTAAGTGACTTCCAAGTAGGGGGGTGAGCAGCTTGTAAGCATCTTGCAAGCAAGTGGGTAAGCATTTTGTCGGTGTCTACCAAACAACTGGATAAGCAGCTTGTAGGCAAACCCTTTTGAGAGGGTTTCATAGTAAACCTTGGCAGGTAATTCCACGGAGCTGATGGTAAGTAGTAATTTTCTACACATTTTATCTTGCATCATATTTTCATGTAGTGTTTGAATGTGATGACGGCAAGCTCACGTATCCTTTCTCCATCCATCAGTCGATGCCATGCATCTTCCTGAGGTGTTCTTTGTCCTCCAATCTTCTTTTCAGCGATCTGGTGAAGTAACCTTTCCCGTTGGATGAATTTTCTGTGTTGCATTCCTATTCTTATGGTGGAACTTTCAACCTTTTGCTTTTAATAGCTTTGGCGACTTAATACCTTGTGATTTTATATGAAGGTTGATATTCCTTTGTTTCCTGACGGACCTTATTCCGGTAGAGATGGTTATCGGTGTAGTTTCATTTGCCCCATTCTTTTGGCCATATCTCCTTTGGAATGCATCTATTTTGTTGGAAGATAATTCTTTGTACTTCATAGTATTCATCTTCCAAGGATTGGATTGATATGGGAAATTTCCAGCAGAGTGAAATTACAGACTGAGCTTGGACCTTGTAGTTTGAGATTCCCACTGAATGATGTAGCATGAATACCTTTTCATCTTAGGTATCTTTGAAGCATCGAACCTAATATTATTGTGGCTTGAACCACAACATGAACCTTCTAAGAGCTAGTTGGATTCAATCAAAGTGCCTGAATATATCACTTTTGAACTCCTTGAGGATGTGGTACTGGTGGCACAAGTACCAAAATACCCATAGGAGCTCTTGTGGAAAGTCATTGGCTAGTGCTATGAACACATGGCAGAACGGATTTTCTGGATGTACTCTGAACGAATTCAGGATGGATCCTCTATATTTTCTAAAAACTTGCATCTCGTAGAAAGTTCTCCTTTCTATGAGGATAGATAGACCGAAAAGGTCCACACACTATGCAAGTAGTTCTGGGGGGTGGTCTTTCATTTCGAAAAAATTATCTCTGATGTGTTGAACATAAAAATCTTACTAGCCGACTTTTCTATAATTAGGTGAGCGTCGTCTTTTCCTACACTTGATATCAGGTAGAGATCATCTACGTAGATATCACCTGATTCTTCATAGACGTCCAAAGAGAATAGAGTGTCCTCCATCGGTTCCTCCTCCATCAAGAAGACCAATTCAAGTCATTGTCTTTACTGAGATAGATGTCTGTGTGATCTACTATCTCCTCAAAGAGGTGGACTAAGTCTTTTGACTTTTTGGTCTGAGGATACTTTCTCGCAAAGTGTCCAGGATTTTTGCAGATGAAGCATTCGTCAGTCTTCTTGTAATTGGTCGAATTCCTTCATTTGAAGTACTTGGTTCACCTAATCATCCTGGACCTGTCGTCTAGAGGTCTAGGGAGTTTGAACCTCTTGAACGACAACTGTCTTTTGGATCTTATCTGGTGGCTCAAACATGACAGTTGGATTTAGTGACAAGATTATTTCTGCTTTATGTTCTGTTGAGCGCTGGATTGTTCTGGATGATCTACTTTAGTAAAGATATCTTCGTGGTTATGATATCTAGGACCTAGAAGATGGCCTGCCTGATGTAGCCTACCTGTGGGATTGTGATGGATTTGAACTTGTTCTCCACAATCATCATTATGTGGCCTGCTAGCATCTTCGGCAGTGATGACACAAAGACTTGCTTAAGGCTAGGATCTCTGCCCATCTCGAAGTAGATTTTTGCCATCTTTTGGAAATGGATATCAATAACATCTCTGTTAAATGATATGCACTTCATTTCGAAGAGCTGTCTCTGCAGCTTCTCTTGTCTTTGGCATGTATCTCCACAGAAGACCTCTTGTAAGATCCTGGTGTTGAAGGCAAAGTCTTGGGATATGAGATACGTGTTCTTATTGGCAGTCCCAAGTGCATTCCACCAATCTCTAAGAATTTCATAGAACCTCAAAGTGAATTCTGATAGGATCATGTATTTTTCTCATTCAACCAGATTATTCATTGTCATCCAAGTATAGAAATCTTTGATCCATTGGGGCCAGGCTAAAACTTTGATGTCGTCGAGGGTGAAGGTGTGGAATCTAGTTCTAATATTTTTCTTTGCTGTTGTTGTTGGTTTCAGCCTCCTCTCTGGGATCGGATCATCCGTCATTCCATCTTGATCGTTGACAACTTCAGAGAAAGAACCCATTCATGAACATAGGTGGATAGTTTCTTCAGGGGATTTAATTGAGGATTTAGGATTCTCTTCAACATATTCTCGAGAATCACCTGAGTAGTCTTCACCGTCTTTGATGTATCCATCAGCTGGAGAGTTATTACTAAATTTTGAATATTCATCCGTAGGATCACTATCAGACGAGTATTCTCTCTGTTCTTTCTCAAGAGTCTTATCAGGATGGAATCCATAGAAATCATCTGTGGCTTTCAAATACTCCTTTGTAGGATTAGCATTATTAGGTTGTTGAGGAATGGACTATTGGACATTGTCAGCTTCTGCAGCATAAGGATATGAGATAACTTGATCTGAGATAATTGAGTTGTTATCTGAGAAGCCATCTAGGAAGAACCATTATTCACTGAGAAGACCTTGTTTGATGGACCCCAATCTTTATCTAGTTGTTCTTCATCTTGGATTTCCATGCCATCATCAGGAATTATAGGACCTAGTGCTGGGAAGCTTTGGTCATTCTTTGGAGCAGCATGACTTGATACCATCAAGTTTTCTGGTTCTGTATCCTTTACAATCTTACCAAAGTACTTCTTTATTTTAGACTATTTCTATGCCATCTCAGCTTGTTTCTGAGTTGTAATGGCGTCTTTTCTTTCCCATGTGAGTTTGGAAATGTCAAACTCCTGTTAATTTTTTGGTGTCAAAGTAAACGACATATGTATATATGAATTGGTAGGGAAAGTAGGAAAGGTATGACCTAATTGTCGTGGCATAGGAAATAAGGTTGGCTTTGTAGAGAGTTGTTGGATATTTTGTGGATCAAAGCTACCATATTTCAAAAGATGGACTTGTTGTTTGATTGAGACCATTCTTTCTGTTGCTGGTCAAAGAAGTGTAGGAGTGAGGTTCCTGGCGGACATATATCAAACTGTATGTTCTGCAGCCTATTTTCTAGAACTTTGATAAGTTCTTCATATTGGATGGATGCCTATTTAGTTTTCTTCTCCATCATGTATATCTTGTTAACCAACATGCTTTGTATGTTGGCAATATTCTTAGCGTATAGTCTGGTATTGGTCAGCATCTTATTTTGGCTTATGGCGTTCTCAGATTGCCAATTGAGAGTTGCCTTTATATCGTTGAAGGGCCTTCTATCACCCCGTAGGTTGGATAACATGTGGTATTTTTGGAGCGTGATTCAGGTTATTCTTTTCAAAGTACTGGTTTGGTGGGAAACATATTTGTGACTTGAGTTGGTGGAAGATATCATGAACATTTGAGGCTAGGAAAGTGTATTCCTTCTCCTTCTTTTCCCAATTGTCTCTTTGGAAGTAGAACTCATTATATTCCACATCATCCTCTTGGCATTCATTATAGTCACAGTCAACATCCCACTCACAGTGTCCTGTAAAAGGACATTTGTACTAGTGTACATAGCAACCATCATGATCAAACTGTTTTATCCAATCATGTTCACTCATGGAGCAACTAAATAAACAGGTAATGTTGGTTGGGTCTGGATTCTCCTCTTCTGGATAATCATCAGTCGGGGTAAACATATGGACATAGAGGGATGTTTCATGAGGATTTTTAATGAATATAGATTAAAAATGGTCTCTCACCCTCTCATAGTTTGTGACCCATGAATCTGGAAGAACTTTGACAAGTTCTTCCCTAGATATATGTTTCGGGATTTGGATGCACTGGGTCGTTCCATTAGTAGTATCTATGTTTAAGAATAAAGAGTTGTAGCCACCTAGAAGGGATAGGTCCATAGTATGGTTTTGGACTTACCAAGCCATCTAGTAGTGTAAAGTTTCCTGTATGGCATCTCTAGCTTGAGGAGCTCCAAGGATTTGGACCTGGAGTTTTAACGCCTTCGTCAGATATGGATCAGAGAGGGAAATGGTGAAGTTGGGAAATATAGTGACAAAGACTGTCTCGGCGTCTAGGGTGATTTCCGACGTACCCAAATTTGCATGTTGGTACTCATTGTATCTATTATCAAGAAGTGAAAGATGTGCCACAATGGGTTGTCCTTTTCTTTTGTGATACGTCAATGCAATTCTAACAGCACCAAAATGGATATAGGTGAAGCCATGGCTTTTCCACTGTCGCGGAAAATCCCCTGGCATCTGCAAAGAGATAAACCGGTTATCCTGAGTTGCAAGAATAGTATGCTGGTCATGTTTCGACGCAGTAAAGTATTCCTCAACTCCCTTTGGCTTTTCTTGGACCAAAGAGTTGATTTGCATCCATAGATTGCATACCTTCTTCAAAAAGGCGGAGTACGGGTTTAGAAGAGGTAGATATATGGAAGATATTTATTTTCTAGTGGTAACACATCTACTTCATAGAGGTAGTCATATTTACATGACAAAGTGTTGCAAAATGTAGAAGACATATGTAATTTTGCTAAAGATTTACATGGACTAGACGCAAACGAGGAAGACGGTAAGGAATCTAAAATCGACATATTTTTGTGTTTTTTGGACAGTAAAAACTCAATGTATTTGTGCTAAAAACTATGGAAAAAGAATCTTGACAATATTTGTTCTAAAATCTAAGCAAAACAAACAAAGACACAAATATGTACAAGACTCTGAAATTGAGAATTAAAAACTATGGGCTGATTTATAACTAAGGACTCAAACAAACTGGAAATAAAGAATAAAAATTTAAAGTTGGAATTTATAACAATGGAAATATATCTTATGCAAACACTTGCTTCCTCCCTGCAAAGAGAGTGGGATGGCTCTAATACCAATACGAGGGGTAAAGCGGGGCACGGCTAGGCACACAAGTAATATTAGCTCGATGGATTAGCAACAGTCCTCTAACTTTCCAACATGAAAAGTGATTCACGTCCATATAGATGGCAGCCATAAGAAATCAAGGCTCATCATCAAAACCACAATAGCTTTCTTACGACTGGGGCTATACATCCACTAATCCCTAAAAGATGGTTTGCCATAGAACAAAGACTTCTCAATCTTCAACGGGATGGCTTGACTTTGCCAGTCTTTAAAATAGGTAAATATTTTTAGTTCTTTGGTAGTATAACTTTTTCCAGTGATATACATGGGCTTTAGTGGGTCTCCATGGCCTTATCGCCCTCAACAATCTTATAGGAACAAGTTTTTCTACCCAACTAATGGATTTACATGTTTTGTGACACAGTAAGAAGCAAATCTCAAAGCTATTGTGTTGGACCAAGCCAATTTCATTTCATAATCATGAAAAGAACTTTGAAATACATATTGAAATCACAAAAAGAACACTTTCCTTATGCTTACCTTACCCCACTACTCTGACCTAAGGGACCGAAGAACCCATCTCTTCAGAATAGAGGAGAAAGAGAGAGAACTTAGCCAACAAACATTTTATTGAAAGAGAAAAGCTTTACAAGAGTTTTTAGGTGGAGAGAATCCAACTAAATACCTATGCTTCCCTTTATAGGAGAAGGAATCCCTAATACAAACAAACATATAAATATTTCACATGGCCTACTATTCTAAAAATAGTAAAGCCCTATCCTATCTTCTCAAAATAGAAAAATCCATATTTGGGCACGTACTTCTATGCTTGGAACATATTTCTATGCTAATAAAAACAAAATTACATCACCCTTCTATTCAAACTGGGCCCCTCAAACATGTGGCAGAGCCTAATAAAATAAAAAAATATATGTGTTGTTGGTATGTAACATCACGTGCAAGCAGGTGAATCAGTAGCTTGTAGTTGGCTTCAAGAAAGTGGGTGAGCAGCTTGTATGCTTCTTGCAAGCAAGTGGGTAAGCTCCTTACAGGCATCTGGCAAGTAGCTGGACAAGTAACTTGCAGGCAAACCCTTCTAGGAGGGTTTCGTGGTAAACATTGGCAGGTAATTCCATGAAGTTTATGGTTAATGGTAAATTCTTGTGCATGTCATTTGGCTTCATCTTTTCATGTAGTGTTTGAAAGTGATGACGACGAGCTCACGTATCCTTATTACATCCACCTGTCGACGTCGTACTTTTTCCCGAGGCATTTATTGTCCTCCAACCTTCTTTTCAGCGATCTGATGAAGTAACCTTTCCCGTTGGACGAATTTGATGTGCTGTGTTCCCATTCTTTTTGCTATATTTCCTTTGGAGTGCATCTATTTTGCTAGAATATAATTCTTTATGCTTTGTAATATTCGTCTTCCAAGGATATGATTGATATGGGAATTTCCAGCAAAGTAAAATTTTTGGCTGATCTTGGACCTCATGGTTTGAGATTCCCACCGGATGATGTAGCATGAATACCTTTTTATTGTAGGAATCTTTGAAGTATCGAACCCAATATTGTCATGGCTTGAACCATAACATGAACCTTCTGAGAGCTGGTTGGATTCGATCAAAGTGCCTGAATGCATTGCACTTGAACTCTATGAGGATGTGGTACTGGTGGCATAAGTACCAGAATATTTATAGGAGATCTTGTAGAAAGTTATTGGCTAGTGTTATGAACACATGGTAGAATAGATATTCTGGATGTACTCTGAACGACTTCAGGATGGATCCTCTATATTTTTGGAAGACTTGCAGGTCATAGAAAGTTCTCTTTCCTATAAGGATGGTTGGATTAAAGGGGTCCACGTATTGCGTGAACAGCTCAGAGGGGTGGTCTGCCATTCCAGAAGAGAGTATCTCTGATGTGTTAAACATGAAAATCTGACTAGCTAGCATTTCTGTAATCAAGTGGACGTCATCTTTTGAACATGATATCAAGTAGAGGTCATCTTCATAGATGTCTCCTAATTCTTCATAGACTTCCAAAGAGAAGAGAGTGTTCTCCGTCGGTTCCTTCTTCAGCGGGAAGATCGATTCAAGGTCATCCTCTTTACTAAGATAGATGCCTGTATTATCTGCTATATCCCCAAAGAGGTGGACTGAGTCTTGTGAATCCTTGGTCTGAAGACAGTTTCTTGCAAAGTGTCCAGGTTTTTTATAAATGAAGCATCTGTCATTCTTTCTATATTGGTCAATTTTTTTCATCTAAAGTACCTGATTTGCCTGGTCATTTGGGACCTGTCATCCGGAGGTCTTTAGAGCTTGAACCTCCTAAACCACAGCTGCCTCTTAGATCTTGTCTGGTGGCTCAAACAAGGGCAGTTTGATTTGGTGACAAGATTATTTCTGTTTCATGCTCTGTCGAGAGCTGGATTATTTTGGATGATCTGCTTCAGTATAGGTCTCTTTGTGCATATATTGTCTAGGGCCTAGAAGAAGGCTTGCCTAATGTAGCCTACTTGAGAGACTGGACTTGAACTTGTCCTCCACAATCGTCATGGTATGGCCTGCTATCATCTTTGGCAGCGATGATATGAAGGCTTGCTTCAGGCTATGATCTCCGCCTAGCTCAAAGTAGATCTTCACCATCTTCTGGAAGTGGATCTCTATAACATCTCTATTGAAAGATATACACTTCATTTCGAAGAGCTGACTCTACATCTTCTCCTATCTTTGGCTTGTATCTCTATAGAAGACCTCTTGTAGTATGCGGATATTGAAAGAGAAGTCTTGGGATGTGAGGTAGGTGGTTTTATTGAAAATCTCAAGTGCATTCCACCAATCTATGAGGATTTTGGAGAACCTCGAAGTGAACTCTGAGAGGATCATATATTTTTCTCGTTCAGCCAGATTCTTTGTTGCCATCCAAGTGTAGAAATCTTGGATCCTTTGGGTCCAAGCTGAAACTTTAATGTCATTGAGGGTGAAGGTGTGGAATCCAATTCCAACAGTTTTCTTTACTGTTGTTGTGGGATCTGGGCTTCTCTCTGGGATCGAATTACCCGTCATCCCATCTTGATAATTGATAACTTCAGAGACTTCTGGTTCTTTGGAATTGTTCATGAACATATGGATAGTCTTATTCAGGGGATTCTATAAAGGATTAAGGAGTTTCTTCAACATATTTCTTAGGATCACCTGAGAAATTTTTATTGTGTTTGATGCATCCATCAGCTGGAAAGTTATCGTCAGTTTCTGAATGTTCATCTGTAGGATCACTGCTAAATAAGAATTCACTTTATTGTTCCTCTAGAGTATTAGGGGGATCAACATCCTGAATGTCCTCGTTGCATCAAAAATACTCCAACATGGGATCTTATTTAGCTGGATCTTGAGAATCAAGATCTGGTATATCATCAATTTCCAGGCCATAGAGATTTGGAACAACTTGATCAGAGAGAGTCAAGTCGTCAACTGAATCAAGGAAACCATGATCTGAAGAGAGCTAGTTATTATTGAAAAGAACATCTCATGATAAGGCGATCCACTTTATATCTTCGTATGGCATATCAGGTTCCTGAATTATCAAGTCAACATTAGGGAATATGATGTCATAACGTGAAATCATCATGGCTCCTCTATTTATATCCTTCTCGTTGGATTCCATCTTTCTTTTGGATTGTTTATGGGCTACATCGACCTTCTTCTTTCCTGCTATGACATCTTTTCTTTCCCAAGTGAGCTTGACTATGTTGAACTATTGTTCTTCATAAGGCGATGGCGAGAAAGACATAGGCATATGAGGACTGGAAGGGAAAGTGGTAAAGTTGTGGCCCATCTTTAGTGGCGAGTATGTCTGAGGGAATAAAGTTGGCTTTGGTATTGAGCTTTGGGTCCCCTGTGGTGTGAAGCTATCATTTTTCAGGTGTTGGATCTATTCCTTAGAGAAGCCATCTCTTTTTGTTGCTGGTCGAAGAAGTGTGATAGTGAGGAACCTGGTGGACATATATCATATTGCAAGGTTTTGAGCCTGAGTTCTAATGCTCGGATAAGTCCATCATCCTGAGTAGATTTTTGTTCTGTTCTTTTGTTCATTACTTCGACCTTATTCACCAACTTAATATGGGCGTGAGCAACACTCTTAAGGGATTAGATGATGCTGGATAGCATCCTATATTTGCACATGACATTTTTAGATTGCCTGTTGAGAGTTGCTTCTGTGTCGCTCAGGGACACCCTTTCAACCGTCGGTAGAATAACTTTTTTTGCTGGTATTTTTAGAGTGTGCTCAAGTTGTCCTTTTCAAAGGGTTTGTTTGGTGGGAAGTCATCTGAATGACTGAAGCCTGGAGGGTACATCATGAACAGATTAGTTGTAGCCACATTTCTCATTTGGGTGCTTTTACTTTTGGATGGAGTGGGTGGAGCTGGGCAATTTTGTGGTTTGTATGACACTAGGAATTCATACTTTCCCAGACCGCTAAGAGAACCAATAGATAGGTCTCCTTCATCATATCTCTTCCTAAATTCCCTTTTGGAGTTTCCTCTACTTTTATTCTTTTCACCTTTTTCTTTAGCCCAATAGTACTCATTCCATTTCTCATTGTCATCCTCCTGACACCTTTTGTAGTCACAGTCAATTTTCCACGGGCAGTGTCCCGTGAAAGGACATTTGTACACTACACGTTGTGCCTATCATGATTGAATTTCTTTATCCAAACATGTTCGATCATGAAGCTCCAATCATGTTCGATCATATATGAACCTTATAAGTATGTGATAAAATACAAGATGTATTTAGACTTGCACTTGTCTAGATTGGTTAGTGTTACTAACATTCGAGGATGAATGTTTCTAAGGGGGGAAGGATGTAACACCCCATAAATTTCTGAATGTATACGACTAAGTGACGAAATCATTTAAACTTGAAATAGATGATATAGTACTCATGCAAAGTGTTGGGCTAAAATTCATCTTGGCTATTGGGCTCAATTAAGGCCCAAAATTAATAAGAAAGACATGGCCCAAAAAGGGAAAATGACCCATTCATCTTTGACTTAATAAGCATGTCATTAATGACCAAGTGTATGGCCAAGAGGGACTCTCAAGAGACTATACAAGGATCAAAAATCAGATTTTTAATCATAAAAACACCTTGCAAATTCTAGACATTTCCAAGAGACAAAAGAGACCATTTTAAACCCTAAGGCAACTACACTTGTTTTGAGAAGATCATCACCTTGTAAGTATTGGTAAGTGTTTACTCTTGTGGTTTAATATATTATGTGCATAAGATATTGTATGGATCATGATGGTTATGTCTAAAAGTGTTGGTTGGTGCACTTTTGCTTATGTGATACAAGTTTTATCATCTTGGTGACTTGAACTTGAAAGTGTACTTGTGGTCTTGAAAGAAGTAAGTTTGATGGATTGAATATCAACATGTATGATGTGATTATGGTTATTCCCTAACTCGATTTCTCCTTGTGTATCACTTTTGGAATTGTTGTGGCGAAATTGTGTGCGGAATGGGTGACGTATTGAAATAAAAATATGGTTTTGGGTGATATCTATGTGTGTTATGAAACCATGGTTGTTAATTGATGTTAAGTTGATCAAAAGTATGCAAAGGAAAACTAACTTATGGCCATGAACCATTTAATGTGAAAAAGGACCCAAAACGAACCCCGGTGGCCGAAAATGGGCACCCACCCTCGCAGGTGAGGCACCTGCGGGCGCAGGTGGCACCGCAGGTGACTCTGGATAGAGCTAACATGTCACCTGCGGCCGCACCTCATCACCTGCGGGCGCAGGTGACCCATCAGCCCATTCCAAAATTCTGTTTTGCATATTTTTGTCTCCCTTTAACCCCCAAAGGCCCCTATACCCCTCATGGATCAAATATTAACTTATGAATGACTTTAAAGGAATTTAAAAGAGTAGTCCGAAGGTAATTTGAAATTATATCAATTACGTGTGGCCTTTAACGTGTTATTATGAAGGTGTTTATGTGTCATGGCGACGTAAATGTGACATTATATTGAAGGGGAAGTATAAAGTATAACTTTGGTGTGAAGTATTATTGGTTTATGATATCTTGGGTGATGTGTGACATGTTTTGGGTATTCTTGGTATGGTAATGCAATACATGGTATTGTAAGAAAGTGAAGTGACGTTGTATGACATTCATGTACCGTATTGTCATGTTATGCACTTTTAATGTAGTTAGTGGTTAATGTAAGCTCTGTTATGTACCTGTGTGTAGAGTAGATGTAAAGAGAGCTGGATTGTTGTATTCACGAATAGGATCGTGTATCCATATTGGGAAGTTAAGGTATGTAAGGTTATTCCTTTCCACATTCTTCTGCAGCATCTATCGTTCAGATTATCATAACACTTGTCCTATTCCAAATGGTTGTACAGTGTCCCATTCCTCTAAATGGTCTAGAGTATTTCATTTCAGAGTTAGTAGTACTTTTTATTCACTTATCTCTCATTCATTGAACATTGTTCTAATGTTCCAATAATGTTACGTTCTAAAGTTCTAATAAAGTACAGTTACCGATGTATCACTCTTATAGTTAAAGAGTGAAGTAATGTAAATAATTATTTAATGGTTAATGTTGAGAATGGGTGGTATCTCATGGGGTGAAAGAAACACTCGGATGAATATCGATCCCAATAATACGGGTGGTATCCCATGGGATGAAAGGAACATCTGCATGGTTGTCGATCCCGATTGTTATAGCATGGGTGGTATATCATGGAGTGAAAGAAACACTCGCATGAATGTCGATCCCATTATTACGGGTGGTATCCCATGGGATGAAAGGAACATCTGCATGGCTGTCGATCCCGATTATTATGTTATTTCCCACTGATCAGTTGGGCCCGGGCATTATACGATTGATGATTGATGATGTACAGTATAGTGAAATAAAGTAAAGGAAAGTAAGTAAAGTAAAGTAAAGTAAGTAAAGAACAGTAAAGTAAAGAAAGCAATGTACATGATTCCACACATATACCGTATGGTAGTTTATCTATATTGTTATTGATTCTATTAAAGTTCTTATATCTCATACAGTTACTTATAGCCTTACATACTCAGTACATTCTTCATACTGACGTCCCTTGGGGGACTTACCTTCCTTGCTGCAGGCATAGGTACTAGTAGACCTCCTTAGTAGGCTGCGGGTCATCTACAGAACATTGGTGAGCTCCAGTTCGGTTCGGGGCTTTCTGAGTCATATGTATATGTGGTTTTGGTACTGCATAAGCATTGTATATAAAGTGGGAATGTGTCCCGACTATATTTTTGGTTTTGTATCTGTTAGAGGCTTTGTAGACGTTGTACAGTTAAAGGAAGGAACGTTGTACCTTTTGACAATATGGCCCTAACGGCCATGTCTCTTGTTTATATAAATGTTCTTATTGGATTTCTATTATTGATATGTTGTGAACATAAGTGATTGAATGCTAGCCCATTGACGACAAGTATGTGAATGTATAGAATGGTTCTCTCGGGCCTTAACGACTTCGGGTGCCATGCCCACCCCAATGGGATTTGAGGCGAGACAAAAGTGGTATCAGAGCGGGTCGTCCTAGGGTGTCTACAAAGCCGTGTCTGGGTAGAGTCTTACTTATCGATGTGTTGTGCACCACATTTATAAGTAGGAGGCTACGGGACATTTAGGAGTTGTTTCATTCCTTCATCTCTAGGTCATGCATTAGAGCCAAAATTATAGGTGGACTTATTTTTGACCATGAAACTTGTTGTTCTTGTATATTATAGCACAATGTCGATGACAAGAAGAGGTCGAAGTAAAAGTAAGAGGCTAGACAGAATTACAGGAGAAGGAACCAGTAGAGCCCCGCCGAAACCAGTTAATCAAGGCGGCGCTGAACAGGTGTTTGCATCACAGGCTTCTTCCACTCTTCCATTGTCAGAAAAGGCAAGAGGAAGAGAAGTACCTACAGAACCAACAATAAATACTACTGACCAGGATTTAAAGAATGCAGTGCAAATGTTGACCCGAATAGTTGTTGCACAAGTTCAGGGACAAGGTGGTCCAACGACAAGTGATGATAGTGCAGCTAGAGCAGCTAGTCGACGGACACAGGATTTTCTGAAGTTAGATCCTGTCACATACACTGGATCAGATCCGAATGAAGACCCGCAAGATTATAGATCAAATTCAAACGGATTTGGAGGTTATGCATGTGTCCGGTGTAGAAACGGTTGAGCTTGCGGCCTATAGATTAAAGGGCGAGGCTATTTTATGGTATGAAGATTGGAAACGGTCGAGGGGTAGTGATGCACTCCCAGTTGGTTGGGAAGAATTTAAAATGGCATTCCTTGATCATTATCTTCCATATGAGGTCTGAGAGGCTCGTACGGACCAGTTCTTGAATCTGCGGCAGGGTAGTATGAGCGTTCGGGAGTATAGCCTTCGATTTAACTCTTTGGACCAGTATGCTTTGAATGTGGTAGCTACGATGACCGATAGATTTCATCGGTTTGTGGACAGACTGGAGCCATATTTGGTTCGAGATTGAACTATTGTTGCGTAGAACAGGGATATGGACATAGCTAGAATACAGGCCTTTGCACAGAAAATGAAAGATCAGAGGCAACGGAGAAGAACTCAAGGGTTTGAAGAAGGGCCGTCGAAGAGAGTTAGATCTATGGGACAATCTATGGAATCCCAAGAAGAGTTCAGGCCTCGGAGTTTTAATAAACCACCTAGGCCATCATTTTCTCATTCCACGGCAGGCACTTCATCTCAATTTCGAGGGTTTAGAGGTAATCAAGCTGGGCAAAGTAGTGGGAGTCGTGGTTCACAGATAGCAGGATCTTTTCACCCGCCGTGTCAGCATTACAGACAATATCGTTCAGGTGAATGCCGGTTGGGGATGAATGTTTGTTATTGGTATGGCATGACGGGGCACATGCTGAGGGAATGTCCATAAAAAGGCTTGGGGATTATGGTACGACCTGCGGGGTCCACTGTGGCATCTTCATCATCTGTACCTTCCTTAGGTAGAGGAGTGCAGCCTATTGGATGTGGTAGGGATGCTAGAGGAGCAACTAGTTCTAGCGGAACTCAAAATCGCATTTATGCTCTAGCGGACCGTCAGAATTCAGAGGCATCTCCTGATGTAGTTACAGGTATATTGTCCATATTCTCACATAATGTATATGCGTTGATTGATCCGGGTTCTACATTATCATATGTTACTCCTTTGATTGCTGAAAAATTCAAAAGAACGCCAAAATTACTAGTTAAGTCAATTGAGGTAGCTACACCGGTTGGTGAATCTGTTATAGCAAAGAGAGTTTATCGTGATTGTATAGTCACTGTCTGTGGTTATGATACATTGGTCGATCTTGTTGAGATAGACATGATAGATTTTGATGTTATAATGGGAATAGATTGGCTAGCTTCTTGTTATGCCATGGTAGATTGTCGAGCTAAGAAGTACAATTCCATTTTCCACAAAAGGATGTTCTTGAATGGAAGGGTAATATGGGAGCACCGAGAGGCAAATTTATTTCCTATCTTAAGGCTAGGAAAATGATATCCAAGGGGTATATATGCCACTTAGTGAGAGTGCATGATATTGATGCGACACCACCAACTCCTCAATCAGTTCCGGTGGTAAGTGAATTTCTTGATGTATTTCTTGAAGATCTTCCAGGTTTACCTCCAGAACGGGAAATTGAGTTTGTCATTTATGTGATTCCAGGCACTCAGCCTATTTCTATTCCTCCATACAGAATGGCTCCAACAAAATTTCGAGAATTGAAGGAACAATTGAAAGATTTACTGGACAAGGGATTTATACGGCCTAGTATGTCTCCGTGGGATGCACCAGTATTATTTGTACAGAAGAAAGATGGCACATTGCGAATGTGTATTGACTACCGATAATTGAATAAAGTAACCATCAAGAACAAATATCCCCTCCCCAGAATTGATGATTTATTTGATCAGTTACAGGGTGCTAAGTGTTTTTCAAAGATTGACTTGAGGTCGGGTTACCATCAAGTCAGAGTTAGAGAAAAAGATGTACCCAAGACAGCCTTCCAAACACGGTATGGCCATTATGAATTTTTAGTTATGTTATTTGGACTAACAAATGCACTAGCTGTATTCATGGATTTAATGAATAGGGTGTTTAAGACATTTCTAGACATGTTCGTGATGGTATTTATAGATGATAATTTGGTTTACTCAAGATCACAAAAGGACCACGCTAATCATTTATGGCAAGTGTTGTAGATTCTTCGTGACTGTAAGTTATATGCAAAGTTCTCTAAATGTGAGTTTTGGTTGAAATCTGTAGCATTCTTGGGTAATATTGTATCGGATGAGGGAATACGGGTTGATACCTAGATGATAGAGGCAGTGAAAAATTGGCCAAGACCTACGACGCCTACAAAGATTCGTAGTTTTCTTGGATTGGCCGGGTATCACAGAAGATTTTTCGAAGGGTTTTCTTCTATTTCTGCACTATTGACAAAGCTAACCCATAAAGAAAATAAATTTCAGTGGAATGAGTTATGGGAAAGGAGTTTCCAAGAGCTGAAGGATAAACTGACTTCTACACCTGTATTAGTACTCCCGAAAGGCACAGAAGGGTACGCAGTATATTGTGATGCTTCAAGAGTTGGCTTAGAATGTGTATTGATGCAGCATGGTAAAGTGATAGCCTATGCCTCAAGGCGATTGCGTCCACATGAGAAGAATTATCCCACACATGATCTCGAATTAGCAGCCGTGATTTTTGCTTTAAAAATATGGCGCCATTATTTGTATGGGGTTCACGTGGATATCTATACCGATCATAAGAGCTTACAGTATATTCTCAAGCTGAAGGACCTCAATTTAAGACAGAGGAGATGGTTGGAATTATTGAAATATTATGATATTGATATCTTATACCATCCGGGAAAGGCAAATGTGGTAGCCGATGCGCTAAGCCGTAAAGTAAGTGGAAGCACAGATGGCCAGTTCGCGGGAAAGCAAGAGATGGCCAAGGATTTATATCAATTAGCTAGCTTAGGGGTTCGTCTTCTAGAAACTCCAGATGATGGAATTATGGTGCAGGATGCAGCAGAATCATCACTTGTAGCTGAAATGAAAGAGAAACAATATGTAGATCCTATGTTATTACAGCTGAGGGAGAATGTACAGCAGGGTCTGACAAAGGCCTTTGATCTTACAAGAGGAGTACTGCAGTGCCAAGGTAGAATGTGTGTACCAGATATAGATGACTTAAGGAGGCGAATTATGACAGAGGCACATCATTCACGGTACTCCATTCATCCAGGAGAAACCAAAATGTACCATGATCTAAAAGAGATGTATTGGTGGAGTAGTATGAAAAATAACATTGCAGACTTTGTGGCTCATTGTTCTAATTGCCAACAAGTCAAAGTAGAGCATCATAAACCTGGAGGTTATATGCAATGTATAGATCTTTCAATTTAGAAATGGGACATGATCAATATAGATTTTATCACCGGTTTACCTCGCACACTTCACAAAATTGATTCTATATGGGTGATTGTTGACAGGCTTACCAAATCAGCACACTTCTTACCTGTCAAAACCACTTATACAGCTGAAGATTATGCGAGATTGTATATCAAAGAGATAGTTTGGCTACATGGAATTCCCATATCTATTATATCCAACAGAGGGTCTCAGTTTACTACTCACTTTTGGAGGTCTTTCCAGCAGAGTTTGGGAACTCAAGTGAATTTGAGTACAGCTTTCCATCCCCAAATAGATGGGCAAGCAAAACGTACCATCCAAACACTTGAAGATATGCTACGAGCGTACGTATTGGACTTTAAAGGCAATTAGGATTATCATTTACCTCTTGTTGAATTTGCCTACAATAATATCTATCATTCAAGTATCAAGATGTCTCCTTACGAAGCGTTATATGGGAGAAGGTGTAGATCACCTATCAGATCGTTTGAAGCAGGTGAAACTGCTTTATTTGGACCGAATCTAGTTCATCAAGCCATGGAGAAAGTTAAGGTAATACAGCAGTGTCTACAGACAGTTCAAAGCCGCCATAAGTCATATGCTGATGTTAGAAGAAGAGGGCTTGAATTTGCTATAGGTGATTGGGTATTTTTTAAAGTGTCACCGATGAAAGGGGTAATGCGATTCGGAAAGAAAGGAAAATTGAGTCCACATTATATAGGCCCATATGAAATTATTAGAAGAGTTGGGAAAGTTGTGTATGAGTTGGCACTACCCCAAGAACTCTCCACTGTTCATCCGGTATTTCATGTTTCGATGCTTTGAAAATGCAGGAGATCCATCTTGTGTTACTTCCATTGAGGATGTTCAAGTTACGGAGGATCTTACCTATGAAGAGATACCTATTGCCATTCTAGATAGACAAGTGAAGAGGTTAAGGAATAAAGACGTTGCTTCCATAAAAGTGCTTTAGAGGAATCAACAAGTAGAAGAAGTTACAAGGGAAGATGAAGAAAGAATGAAAGTGCAGTACCCGTAGTTGTTTCAAACTGAAGAGAGGGTTCAA
This sequence comes from Capsicum rhomboideum, assembly GCA_031232105.1. Classification (NCBI taxonomy): domain Eukaryota; kingdom Viridiplantae; phylum Streptophyta; class Magnoliopsida; order Solanales; family Solanaceae; genus Capsicum; species Capsicum rhomboideum. The sequence goes on along the minus strand of CP124716.1, from coordinate 94,865,363 downwards.
GATGCCAAATTGAAGCAGTAACAAGTAAGTATATATGAACCTTATAAGTATGTGATAAAATGCAAGATGTATTTGTACTTGCACTTGTCTAGATTGGTTAGTGTTACTAACATTCGAGGACGAATGTTTCTAAGGGGGGAAGGATGTAACACCCCGTAAATTTCTGAATGTATATGACTAAGTGAAGAAATCATTTAAACTTGCAATAGATGATATAATACTCAGGCAAAGTGTTGGGCTAAAATTCATCTTGGCTATTGGGCTCAATTAAGGCCCAAAATTAATAAGAAAGACATGGTCCAAAAAGGGAAAATGACCCATTTATCTTTGACTTAATAAGCATGTCATTAATGACCAAGTGTATGGCGAAGAGGGACTCTCAAGAGACTATACAAGGATCAAAAATCAGATTTTTAATCATAAAAACACCTTGCAAATTCTAGACATTCCCAAGAGACAAAAGAGACCATTTTAAACCTTAAGGCAACTACACTTGTTTTGAGAAGATCATCACCTTGTAAGTATTGGTAAGTTTTTATTCTTGTGGTTTAATATATTATGTGCATAAGATATTGTATGGATCATGATGGTTATGTCTAAAAGTGTTGGTTGGTGCACTTTTGCTTATGTGATACAAGTTTTATCATCTTGGTGACTTGAACTTGAAAGTGTACTTGTGGTGTTGAAAGAAGTGAGTTTGATGGATTGAATATCAACATGTATTATGTGGTTATGCTTATGCCCTAACTCAATTTCTCCTTGTGTATCACTTTTGGAATTGTTGTGGTGAAATTGTGTGCGGAGTGGGTGACGTATTGAAATAAAAAGATAGTTTTGGGTGATATTTATGTGTGTTATGAAACCATGGTTGATCATTGATATTAATTTGATCAAAATTATGTAAAGTAAAGCTTAATTATGGCCATGAACCATTTAATGTAAAAAAGGACCCAAAACGAACCCCGGTGGCCAAAAATGGGCACCCACCCTCGCAGGTGAGGCACCTGTGGGCGCAGGTGGCACCACAGGTGACTATGGACAGAGCCAACATGTCACCTGCGACTGTACCTCATCACCTGCGGGCGGCGTAGGTGACCCCTCAGCCCATTCCAGAATCCCGTTTTGCATATTTTTGTCTCCCTTTGACCCCCAAAGGCCCCTATACCCCTCATGGATCAAATATTAACTTATGAATGACTTTAAAGGAATTTAAAGGAATATTCCAAAGGTAATTTGAAATTATATCAATTACGTGTGGCCTTTAACGTGTTATTGTGAAGGTGTTTATGTGTCGTGGCGACGTAAATGTGACATTATATTGAGGGGAAGTATAAAGTATAACTTTGGTGTGAAGTGTTATTGGTTTATGATATCTTGGGTGATGTGTGACATGTTTTGGGTATTCATGTTATGGTAATGCAATACATGGTATTGTAAGAGAGTGAAGTGACATTTTATGACAGTCATGTACCGTATTGTCATGTTATGCACTTGTAATGTAGTTAGTGGTTAATGTAAGCTCTGTTATGTACCTGTGTGTAGAGTAGACGTAAAGAGAGCTGGATTGTTGTATTCACGAATAGGATCGTGTATCCATATTGGGAATTTAAGGTATGTAAGGTTATTCCTTTCCGCATTCTTCTGCAGCATCTATTGTTCAGATTATCATAACACTTGTCCTATTCCAAAGGGTTGTACAGTGTCCCATTTCTCTAAATGGTTTAGAGTATTTCATTTTAGAGTTAGTAGTACTTGTTATTCACTTATCTCTCATTCATTGAACATTGTTCTAACGTTCCAATAATGTTACGTTCTAAAGTTATAAAGTTCTAATAAAGTACAGTTATCGATGTATCACTCTTATAGTTAAAGAATGAAGTAATGTAAATAATTATTCAATGGTTAATGTTGAGAATGGGTGGTATCTCATGGGGTGAAAGAAACACTCGGATGAATATCGATCCCATTATTACGGGTGGTATCTCATGGAGTGAAAGAAACACTCGCATGAATGTCGATCCCATTATTACGGGTGGTATCCCATGGGATGAAAGGAACATCTGCATGGCTGTCGATCCCGATTATTATGTTATTTCCAACTGATTAGTTGGGCCTGGGGCATTATACGATTGATGATTGATGATGTACAGTATAGTGAAATAAAGTAAAGGAAAGGAAAGTAAGTAAAGTAAAGTAAAGTAAGTAAAGAACAATAAAGTAAAGAAAGCAATGTACATGATTCCACACATATACCGTATGGTAGTTTATCTATATTGTTATTGATTCTATTAAAGTTCTTATATCTCATACAGTTACTTACAGCCTTACATACTCAGTACATTCTTCGTACTGAAGTCCCTTGGGGGACTTACCTTCATTGCTGCAGGCACAGGTACTAGTAGACCTCCTCAGTAGGCTGTGGGTCATCTACAGAACATTAGTTAGCTCCAGTTCGGTTCGGGGCTTTCTGAGTCATATGTATATGTGGTTTTGGTACTGCATAAGCATTGTATATAAAGTGGGAATGTGTCCCGACTATATTTTTGGTTTTGTATCTGTTAGAGGCTTTGTAGACGTTGTACAGTTAAAGGAAGGAACGTTGTACCTTTTGACAATATGGCCCTAACGGCCATGTCTCTTGTTTATATAAATGTTCTTATTGGATTTCTATTATTGATATGTTGTGAACATAAGTGATTGAATGCTATCCCATTGATGACAAGTATGTGAATGTATATAATGGTTCTCTCGGGCCTTAACGGCTTCGGGTGCCATGCCCACCCCAATGGGATTTGAGGCGTGACAAAAGTGGTATCAGAACGGGTCGTTCTAGGGTGTATACAAAGCCGTGTCTGGGTAGAGTCTTACTTATCGATTTGTTATGCACCACATTTATAAGTAGGAGGCTACGGGACATTTAGGAGTTGTTTCATTCCTTCATCTCTAGGTCATGCATTAGAGCCGAAATTATAGGTGGACTTATTTTTCACCATGAAACTTGTTGTTCTTGTATATTATAGCACAATGTCGATGACAAGAAGAGGTCAAAGTAAAAGTAAGAGGCTAGAAAGAATAACAGGAGAAGGAACCAGTTAATCAAGGCGGCGCTGAACAGGTGTTTGCATCACAGGCTTCTTCCACTCTTCCATTGTCAGAAGAGGCAAGAGGAAGAGAAGTACCTACAGAACCAACAATAAATACTACTGACCAGGATTTAAAGAATGCAGTGCAAATGTTGACCCGAATAGTTGCTGCACAAGTTCAGGGACAAGGTGGTCCAACGACAAGTGATGATAGTGCAGCTAGAGCAGCTAGTCGACGGACACAGGATTTTCTGAAGTTAGATCCAGCCACATTCACTAGATCAGATCCGAATGAAGACCCACAAGATTATAGATCAAATTCAAAGGGATTTGGAGGTTATGCATGTGTCCGGTGTGGAAACGGTTGAGCTTGCGGCCTATAGATTAAAGGGCGAGGCTATTTTATGGTATGAAGATTGGAAATGGTCGAGGGGTAGTGATGCACTCCCAGTTGGTTGGGAAGAATTTAAAATGGCATTCCTTGATCATTATCTCCCATATGAGGTCCGAGAGTCTCATGCGAACCAGTTCTTGAATCTGCGGCAGGGTAGCATGAGCGTCCGAGAGTATAGCTTTCGATTTAACTCTTTGGACCGGTATTCTCCTAATGTGGTCGCTACGATGACCGATAAAGTTCATCGGTATGTGGACAGACTGGAGCCATATTTGGTTCGAGATTGAACTATTGCTGCGTAGAACAGGGATATGGACATAGCTAGAATACAGGCCTTTGTATAGAAAATGGAAGATCGGAGGCAACGGAGAAGAACACCAGGGTTTGAAGAAGGGCCATCGAAGAGAGTTAGATATATGGGATAGTCTATGGCATCCCAAGAAGAGTTCAGGACTCGGAGTTTTAATAGACCACCTAGGCCATCATTTTCTCATTCCACGGCAGGCACTTCATCTCAATTCTGAGGGTTTAGAGGTAATCAAGCCGGGCAAAGTAGTGGGAGTCGTGGTTCACAGAAAGCAGGATCTTTTCGCCCTCCATGTCAGCATTGCATACAATATCATTCAGGTGAATGACGGTTGGGGATGAATGTTTGTTATTGGTGTGGCATGACGGGGCACATGCTGAGGGAATGTCCACGAAGAGGCTTGGGGAGCATGGTACGACCTGCGGGGTCCACTGTGGCATCGTCATCATTTGTTCCTTTCTTAGGTAGAGGAGTGCAGCCTATTGGATGTGGTAGGGGTGCTAGAGGAGTAGCTAGTTCTAGCGGAACTCAAAATCGCATTTATACTCTAGCGGACCGTCAGAATTCGAAGGCATCTCCTGATGTAGTTACAGGTATATTGTACAAATTCTCACATAATGTATATGGGTTGATTGATCCGGGTTCTACATTATCATATGTTACTCCTTTGATTGCTGAAAAATTCAAAAGAACGCCAAAATTACTAGTTAAGTCAATTGAGGTAGCTACACCGGTTGGTGAATTTGTTATAGCAAAGAGAGTTTATCGTGATTGTATAGTCACTGTCTGTGGTTATGATACATTGGTCGATCTTGTTGAGCTAGACATGATAGATTTTGATGTTATAATGGGAATAGATTGGCTAGCTTCTTGTTATGCCACGGTAGATTGTCGAGCTAAGAGGGTACAATTCCATTTTCCACAAAAGGATGTTCTTGAATGGAAGGGTAATATGGGAGCACCGAGAGGCAAATTTATTTCCTATCTTAAGGCTAGGAAAATGATATCCAAGGGGTATATATGCCACTTAGTGAGAGTGCATGATATTGATGCGACACCACCAACTCCTCAATCAGTTCCGGTGGTAAATGAATTTCTTTATGTATTTCTTGAAGATCTTCCAGGTTTACCTCCAGAACGGGAAATAGAGTTTGGCATTGATGTGATTCCAGGCACTCAGCCTATTTCTATTCCTCCATACAGAATGGCTCCAACAGAATTGCAAGAATTGAAGGAACAATTGAAAGATTTACTGGACAAGGGATTTATACGGCCTACTATGTCTCTGTGGGGTGCACCAGTATTATTTGTACGGAAGAAAGATGGCACATTGCGAATGTGTATTGACTATCGGTAATTGAATAAAGTAACCATCAAGAACAAATATACCCTCCCCAAAATTGATGATTTATTTGATCAGTTACAGGGTGCTAAGTGTTTTTCAAAGATTGACTTGAGGTCGGGTTACCATCAAGTCAGAGTTAGAGAAAAAGATGTACCCAAGACAGCCTTCCAAACACGATATGGCCATTATGAATTTTTAGTTATGTCATTTGGACTAACAAATGCACTAGCTGTATTCATGGATTTAATGAATAGGGTGTTTAAGACATTTCTAGACGTGTTCGTGATGGTATTTATAGATGATAATTTGGTTTACTCAAGATCACAAAAGGACCACGCTAATCATTTACGGCAAGTGTTGTAGATTCTTCGTGACCGTAAGTTATATGCAAAGTTCTCTAAATGTGAGTTTTGGTTGAAATCTGTAGCATTCTTGGGTAATATTGTATCGGATAAGGGAATACGGGTTGATACCTAGATGATAGAGGCGGCGAAAAATTGGCCAAGACCTACGACGCCTACAGAGATTCGTAGTTTTCTTGGATTGGTCGGGTATCACAAAAGATTTTTCGAAGGGTTTTCTTCTATTTCTGCACCATTGACAAAGCTAACCCATAAAGCAACTAAATTTCAGTGGAATGAGTTATGCGAAAGGAGTTTCCAAGAGCTGAAGGATAAACTGACTTCTACACCTTTATTAGTACTCCTGAAAGGCACAGAAGGGTACGCAGTATATTGTGATGCTTCAAGAGTTGGCTTAGAATGTGTATTGATGCAGCATGGTAAAGTGATAGCCTATGCCTCAAGGCAATTGCGTCCACATGAGAAGAATTGTCCCACACATGATCTCGAATTAGCAGCCGTGATTTTTGCTTTAAAAATATGGCGCCATTATTTGTATGGGGTTCACGTGGATATCTATACCGATCCTAAAAGCTTACAGTATATTCTAAAGCTGAAGGACCTCAATTAAAGACAGAGGAGATGGTTGGAATTTTTGAAAGATTATGATATTGATATCTTATACCATCCGGGAAAGGCAAATGTGGTAGCCGATGCGCTAAGCCGTAAAGCAAGTGGAAGCACAGATGGCCAGTTCGCGGGAAAGCAAGAGATGGCCAAGGATTTATATCAATTAGCTAGCTTAGGGGTTCGTCTTCTAGAAACTCCAGATGATGGAATTATGGTGCAGAATGCAGCAGAATCATCACTTGTAGCTGAAATAAAGGAGAAACAATATGTAGATCCTATGTTATTACAGCTGAGGGAGAATGTACAGCAGGGTCTGACAAAGGCCTTTGATCTTACAAGAGGAGAAGTACTGCAGTACCAAGGCAGAATGTGTGTACCAGATATAGATGACTTAAGGAGGCGAATTATGACAGAGGCACATCATTCACGGTACTCCATTCATCCAGGAGAAACCAAAATGTACCATGATCTAAAAGAGATGTATTGGTGGAGTAGTATGAAAAATAACATTGCAGACTTTGTGGCTCATTGTCCTAATTGCCAACAAGTCAAAGTAGAGCATCAAAAACCTGGAGGTTATATGCAATGTATAGATCTTTCAATTTAGAAATGGGACATGATCAATATAGATTTTATCACCGGTTTACCTCGCACACTTCACAAATTTGATTCTATATGGGTGATTGTTGACAGGCTTACCAAATCAGCACACTTCTTACCTGTCAAAACCACTTATACAGCTGAAGATTATGCGAGATTTTATATCAAAGAGATAGTTCGGCTACATGGAATTCCCATATCTATTATATCCAACAGAGGGTCTCAGTTTACTACTCACTTTTGGAGGTCTTTCTAGCAGAGTTTGGGAGCTCAAGTGAATTTGAGTACAGCTTTCCATCCCCAAATAGATGGGCAAGCAAAACGTACCATCCAAACACTTGAAGATATGCTACGAGCGTACGTATTAGACTTTAAAGGCAATTAGTATGATCATTTACCTCTTGTTGAATTTACCTACAATAATATCTATCATTCAAGTATCAAGATGTCTCCTTACGAAGCGTTATATGGGAGAAGGTGTAGATCACCTATCAGATCGTTTGAAGCAGGTGAAACTGCTTTATTTGGACCGAATCTAGTTCATCAAGCCATGGAGAAAGTTAAGGTAATACAGCAGTGACTACAGACAGCTCAAAGCCGCCATAAGTCATATGCTGATGTTAGAAGAAGAGGGCTTGAATTTGCTATAGGTGATTGGGTATTTTTTAAAGTGTCACCGATGAAAGGGGTAATGCGATTCGGAAAGAAAGGAAAATTGAGTCCACATTATATAGGCCCATATGAAATTATTAGAAGAGTTGGGAAAGTTGTGTATGAGTTGGTACTACCCCAAGAACTCTCCACTGTTCATCCGGTATTTCATGTTTCGATGCTTTAAAAATGCAGGAGATCCATCTTGTGTTACTTCCATTGAGGATGTTCAAATTACGGAGGATCTTACCTATGAAGAGATACCTATTGCCATTCTGGATAGACAAGTGAATAGGTTAAGGAATAAATACATCGCTTTCGTAAAAGTGCTTTGTAGGAATCAACAAGTAGAAGAAGTTACATGGGAAGACGAAGAAAGAATAAAAGTGCAGTACCCATAGTTGTTTCAAACTGAAGAGAGGGTTCAAGATGAAATATTGAAGCAGTAACAAGTAAGTATATATGAACCTTATAAGTATGTGATAAAATGCAAGATGTATTTATACTTGCACTTGTCTAGATTGGTTAGTGTTACTAACATTTGAGGACGAATGTTTCTAAGGGGGGAAGGATGTAACACCCCGTAAATTTTTGAATGTATATGACTAAGTGACGGAATCATTTAAACTTGCAATAGATGATATAGTACTCATGCAAAGTGTTGGGCTAAAATTCATCTTGGCTATTGGGCTCAATTAAGGCCTAAAATTAATAAGAAAGACATGGCCCAAAAAGGGAAAATGACCCATTCATCTTTGACTTAATAAGCATGTCATTAATGACCAAGTGTATGGCCAAGAGGGACTCTCAAGAGACTATACAAGGATCAAAAATCAGATTTTTAATCATAAAAACACCTTGCAAATTCTAGACATTTCCAAGAGACAAAAGAGAACATTTTAAACCCTAAGGCAACTACACTGGTTTTGAGAAGATCATCACCTTGTAAGTATTGGTAAGTGTTTATTGTTGTGGTTTAATATATTATGTGCATAAGAGATTGTATGGATCATGATGGTTATGTCTAAAAGTGTTGGTTGGTGCACTTTTGCTTATGTGATACAAGTTTTATCATCTTGGTGACTTGAACTTGAAAGTGTACTTGTGGTGTTGAAAGAAGTGAGTTTGATGGATTGAATATCAACATGTATAATATGGTTATGATTATTCCCTAACTCAATTTCTCCTTGTGTATCACTTTTGGAATTGTTATGGTGAAATTGTGTGCGGAGTGGGTGCGTATTGAAATAAAAATATGGTTTTGTGTGATATTTATGTGTGTTATGAAACCATGGTTGTTCATTGATATTAAGTTGATCAAAAGTATGTAAATTAAAGCTTAATTATGTCCATGAACCATTTAATGTGAAAAAGGACCCAAAACGAACCCCGGTGGCCAAAAATGGGCACCCACCCTCGCAGGTGAGGAACCTGCGGGCGAAGGTGGCACCGCAGGTGACTCTGGACAGAGCCAACATGTAACCTGTGGCCGTACCTCATCACCTGCGGGCGCAGGTGACCCCTCAGCCCATTCCAGAATCCCGTTTTGCATATTTTTGTCTCCCTTTAACCCCCAAAGGCCACTATACCCCTCATGGATCAAATATTAACTTATGAATGACTTTAAAGGACTTTAAAGGAGTATTCCAAAGGTAATTTGAAATTATATCAATTACATGTGCCCTTTAACATGTTATTGTGAAGGTGTTTATGTGTCATGGCAACGTAAATGTGATATTATATTGAAGGGGAAGTATAAAGTATAACTTTGGTGTGAAGTGTTATTGGTTTATGATATCTTGGGTGATGTGTGAAATGTTTTGGGTATTCTTGGTATTGTAATGCAATACATGGTATTGTAAGAGAGTGAAGTGACATTTTATGACAGTCATGTACCGTATTGTCATGTTATGCACGTGTAATATAGTTAGTTGTTAATGTAAGTTCGTTTATGTACCTGTGTGTAGAGTAGACGTAAAGAGAGCTGGATTGTTGTATTCAAGAATAGGTTCGTGTATCCATATTGGGAAGTTAAGGTATGTAAGGTTATTCCTTTTCGCATTCTTCTGCAGCATCTATTGTTCAGATTATCATAACACTTGTCCTATTCCAAAGGGTTGTACAGTGTCCCATTCCTCTAAATGGTTTAGAGTATTTCATTTCAGAGTTAGTAGTACTTGTTATTCACTTATCTCTCATTCATTGAACATTGTTCTAACGTTCCAATAATGTTACGTTCTAAAGTTATAAAGTTCTAATAAAGTACAGTTACCGATGTATCACTCTTATAGTTAAAGAATGAAGTAATATAAATAATTTTTTAATGGTTAATGTTGAGAATGAGTGGTATCTCATGGGGTGAAAGAAACACTCGCATGAATATCGATCCCATTATTACGGGTGGTATCCCATGGGATGAAAGGAACATCTGCATGGCTGTCGATCCCGATTGTTATAGCATGGGTGGTATATCATGGAGTGAAAGAAACACTCGCATGAATGTCGATCCCATTATTACGGGTGGTATCCCATAGGATGAAAGGAACATCCGCATGGCTGTCGATCCCGATTATTATGTTATTTCCCACTGATCAGTTGGGTCCGGGCATTATATGATTGATGATTGATGATGTACAGTATAGTGAAATAAAGTAAAGTAATGGAAAGTAAGTAAAGTAAAGTAAAGTTAGTAAAGAACAGTAAAGTAAAGAAAGCAATGTACATGATTCCACACATATACCGTATGGTAGTTTATCTATATTGTTATTGATTCTATTAAAGTTCTTATATCTCATACAGTTACTTACAGCCTTACATACTCAGTACATTCTTCATACTAGCGTCCCTTAGGGGACTTACCTTACTTGCTGCAGGCACAGGTACTAATAGACCTCCTCAGTAGGTTGCGGGTCATCTACAGAACATTGGTGAGCTCCAGTTTGGTTCGGGGCTTTTCGAGTCATATGTATATGTAGTTTTGGTACTGCATAAGCATTGTATATAAAGTGGGAATGTGTCCCGACTATATTTTTAGTTTTGTATCTGTTAGAGGCTTTGTAGACGTTGTACAGTTAAAGGAAAGAACGTTGTACCTTTTTGATAATATGGACCTAACGGCCATGTCTCATGTTTATATAAATGTTCTTATTGGATTTCTATTATTGATATATTATGACCATAAGTGATTGAATGCTAGCCCATTGACGATAAGTATGTGAATGTATAGAATGGTTCTCTCAGGCCTTAACGGCTTCGGGTGCCATGTCCACCCCAATGGGATTTGAGGCGTGACATATTTTATAGTGTCATGATTCTCCACATCTGGCAGGTCATCTGAAGGTTGGTACATATGGATGGAGAAGGTCATTTTGTAGGGCCTCTTGAGGTGGGAGTGCTCCAAACTTATAGCAAATGTGTTGTCGTTCTTTTTAGTAAAAGTGGGTTCAGTGGACTGGAGAGGTTGAGGATGGTCTCTCAACTTCTCATAATTTGTGACCCAAGAGTCTGGAAGAATTTTGGTGAGTTCTTCCCTGGATATTTACCTTGAGATCTGGGTGCACTGTGTGGTTCCATGAGTGGCATCTATGTTTAAGAATAAAGCGTTCTAGCCACCTGGAAGAGATAGATCCATAGCATGGTTCTGGACTAGCCAAGCTGTCTGGTAGTGGAGAGTTGTATGTATGGCATCTATAGCTTGAGGGGCTCCAAGAATTTGGGCCTGGATCTTCAACGCCTCTGTCAGATACGGATCAGAGAGGGACATGTTGAAGTTTGGAAACATAGTGACAAAGACTGTCTCGGCGTTCAAGGTAATCTTCGATGTACCTAAATTTACATATTGATACTCATTGTATGTAGTATCTAGAAGAGAGAGATACGCCGCTACTGGCTGGCCTTTTCTTCTGCTATACGTCAACGCAACTCTGACGATACTAAAATGGATATTTGTGAAGCCTTGGCTATTTCACTGTCTTGGAAAATCCTTCGACATCTGTAAAGTGATAAATTGTACCTCCTGAGTCACAAAATAGGGTACTGGTTAAGTTTTGATGAAGCAACATATTCTTTAACTCCCTTTGGCTTTTGTTGAACCAAAGAATGGATTTGCAGCCACGGATTGATGTCTTCTTAACAAAGGTTGAGTACGGGTTTAGTAGAGGTAAATACGTGGAAGATATTTTATTTTCTGGTGGCAACATATCTACTTCATAGAGGTAGTCATATTTACATGACAGAGTTTTGCGGAGAGTAAGTGACATGTTTAATTTTGCTAAAGATTTACATGGACTAGTCGCAGAAGATGAAGACGGTAAAGAATCTGAAATTGACATGTTTTTTTTGCTTTTTGGACAATAAAGACTTAATGTATTAGTGCTAAAAATTTAATAAAAGAGTTGACACACTATTTATTCTAATATCTAAGGAAAATAATAAAGACTTAAATATGTACAAGACTTTGATGCTGGTAATGAAAGACTCTAGATTGATTTACGACTAAGGACTCAAACAAACTTAAAGTAAATATTGAAAATGTAAAGTTAACGTTAATAAAAACGGAACTAGATCTTATGCAAACACTTGCTTCCTCTCTCCAAAGAGAGTGGTATGGCTCTGATACCTAATCGAGGGGGAAATGGGGCGCGAACAGGCACACATGCAATATTAACTCGATGGATTAGCAACAGACCTCTAACTTTCCAACATGAAAGGTGATTCACATCTATATAGGTGGGAGCCATATGAAATCAAGGTTCATCATCAACACCATAATAGCTTTCTTAATACTGGGGCTACGCATCCACTAATCCCTAAAGGATAGTTTGCCACATAACAAAGACTTCTCAACCCGCAATGAGATGGCTTGACTTTACCAGTCTTTAAAACAAGTAAATCTTTTTAGTTCTTTTGTAGTATAACTTTTCCCGGCAACATAAATGGAACTTAGCGGCTCTCCCTAGCCTTAGAGCCCTAAACAGTCCTGTGGGAACAAGTTTCTCTACCCAACAAATGGATTTACGTGTTTTGTGATAAAGTAAGAAGCAAATCGGAAAGCTATTATGTTGGACCAAGCCAATTTCATTTCATAATCATGGAAAGGACTTAGAAATCCATATCTAAATTAGAACAAGAACACTTGAATTGTGCTTACCTAACCCCACTACTCTGACCTAAGGGACCGAAGTACTCATTTCTTTGAAAGAGAAGAGCAAGAGAGAGAACTTAGCCAACAAACATTTTATTGAAAGAGAAAATCTTTACAAGAGTTTTTAGGTGGAGATATCGATGATCTCCAACTAAAGACATATGCTTCCTTTTATAGGAGAAGGAAGCCCTAATACAAACAAATGGATAAATATTGCACGTGGCCTACTATTCTAAAAATAGTAAAGCCCTATCCTATCTTCTAAAAATAGTAAAGCCCTATCCAGGAACACACTTCTATGATAGGCACACATTCCTATGCTAATAAAAATGAAATTACATCACCCTATTATTCAAATTGGGACCCTCAAACATATGGCGGAGCCTAATAAAAAAAAACTAAATATGTTGTTAGCATGTTACATCACATCCAAGCAGGTGGATCAGCAGCTTATAGTTGGCTTCAAGAAGGTGGGTGAACATCTTGTAATCTTCTTGCAAGCAGGTAGGTAAGCTCCTTGTAGGCAACTAGCAAGTTTCTGGATAAGCAGCTTGCAGGCAAACCCTTCTAGGAGGGTTTTGTGGTAAACCTTGGCAGGTAATTCCATAGAGCATGCGGTAAATGGTAATTTCTTGCACATGTCATCTGGCGTCATCTTTTCATGCAGTGTTTGAAAGTGATGACGGTGAGCTCGTATATCCTTCTTCCATCCACCAGTCAACGTCGTGCTTCTTTCTGAGGCATTTTTTATCCTCCAAGCTTCTTTTCAGCAATCTTGTGAAGTAAACTTTCCCATTGGACGAATTTGATGTGTTGCATTCCCATTCTTTTGGCCATATTTCCTTTGGAATGCATCTGTTTTGTTGGAGATAATTCTTTGTGCTTTGTAGTATTCGTCTTCCAAAGATAGGATTGATATGAGAAATTTCCAGCAGAGTGAAATTTCCGACTGAGCATGGACTCGTGGTTTGAGATTCCCACCGGACGATGTAGCAAGAATACCTTTGCATAGTATGAATATCTAAAGCATCAAATCCAAAATTATCGTGGCTTGAACCACAGCATGAACCTTTTGAGAGCTGGTTGGATTCGATCAATGTACCTGAATGCATCGCATTTGAACTCCATGTGGATATGGTACTGGTTGCACAAGTACCAAAAGATCCATAGAAGCTCTTATGGAAAGTCATTGGCTAGTGCCATCAAGTCATAGTAGAACGAATATTTCGAATGTACTCCAAATGGCTTCAGGATGGATCCTCCATATTTTTTGAATACTAGCAGCTCATAGAAATTTCTCCTTTTTATGAGGATGGATGGATCAAAAAGATCCACACACTACACGAACAGTTCTGGGGGTGGTCTGCTATTCCAAAATAGAGTATCTCTAATGTGTTGAACATGAAAATCTGACTAGCTGGCTTTTCTATAATTAGGTAGACATCCTCTTTTCCTGCACATTATATCAAGTAGAGATCATCTGCATAGATGTCACCTGATTCTTCATAGACGTCCAAGGAGAAGAAAGTGTCCTTCGTCGGTTCCCCCTTCATTGAAAAGACCGATTCAAGGTCGTCCTCTTTGCTGAGATAAATGCTTGTGTGATCTGATATCTCCTCAAAGAGGTGGACTGAGTCTTTCAACTTCTTAGTCTGAGGACAGTGTCTTGCAAAGTGTCCAGGCTTTTTATAGATTAAGCATCTATTAGTCTTCTTGTAAGTGGTTGGATTTCTTTACCTGAAGTACCTGGTTTGCCTGGTCATCCTATACATGTCGTCCAGAGGTCTAGGAAGTTTGAACCTCCTAAACTATAGCTGTCTCTTGGATCTTGTCTTTTGGCATGAACGAGAGTAGTTGGATTTGGTGATAAGATTATTTCTGCTACATGCTTTGTCATGAGATGGATTGTTCTGGATGATCTGCTTTAGTACAGATCTCTTCGTGCATATGTTTTCTAAGGACTGGAAGATAACCTGGCTAATATAGCATATATGTGGGATTGTGATGCATTTGAACCTTTCCTCCATAATCGTCATCATATGGCCTGTTAGCATTTTCAGCAGTGATGACACGAAGGTTTTCTTCAGGCTAGGATCTCAGCCCATCTTGAAGTAGATCTTCGCCATCTTTTTGAAGTAGATATCAATGAAATCTCTATCAAATGATATGCACTTTATTTCGAAGAGTTGTCTACACAACTTCTCCTTTCTTTGGCCTGTATCTCAGTAAAAGACTTCTTGTAGGATTCTGATATTGAAGGAGAAGTATTGGGATGTGAGATAGGTGTTCTTATCGGCAATCCCAAGTGCATTCCATTAATCTCTGAGAATCCCAGAGAACCTCAAAGTGAATTTTGACAGGATCATGTATTTTTCTAGTTCAACCAGATTCATCGTTGCCATCCCAGTATAGAAATCTTGGATCCTTTGGGGCCAAGATGAAACTTTTATGTCATCGAGGGTGAATGTGTGGAATGCATCTCCAATAATTTTCTTTGTTATTGATGTGGGTTCCAACCTCTTCTCTAGGATCAGATCATCCTTTATTCCGTTATTATTATCGACAACTTCAGAGATTTTTGGTTCTTTGGACCGGTTCATAAACATATGTGGATAGCCTCTTTAGGGGATTCAATTGACGATTCAGGAGTCTCCTCAATATATTCTTAAGAATCACCTGAGGAGTCTTTGTTGTCTTTGATGTATCTATCAGCTGGAAAGTTATCACCAAATTTTGAATATTCATCTGTAGGATAACTATCGGATGAGTATTCTCTCTGTCCTTCCTTAAGAGTCTCATCAGGATAGAAGCCATAGAAATTATCAATAGCTTTCAAATACGCCTTTATAGGATTAGCCTTATTAGGTTGTTGAGGAATGGAATATTGGATATTGTCAGCTTCTACAACACAAGGATCTGGGATAATCTGGGATAACTTGATCTGAGATGATCGAGTAGTTATCTTAAAAGACATCTAGGAATAACCATTTGTCATTGTGAAAACCTTGTTTGATAGACTCCCAGTCTTTATCTGGTGGTTCTTCATCTTGGATTTCCAAGTCATCATCAGGAATTCTAGGACCTAGTACTGAGAAGCTTAGGTCATTCTTTGGAGCAGCATGACTTGATTCCATCAAGTTTTCTGGTTCTGCATTCTTTGGAATCTTGCCAAAAGTCCTTCTTTCTTTTAGATAGTTTCTATGCCATCTCAGCTTGTTTCTGTGCTACAATGGCATCTTTCCTTTCCTATGCGAGTTTGGCAATGTCAAACTCATGTTCATCTTTTAATGCCAGAGTGAAGGGCACATGTATATATGAACTGATAAGAAAAGTAGGAAAGGTATGGCCTAATTGTTGTGATGGATATGCCTATTTTAGCATGGGAAATAAGATTGGCTTTGTAGAGAGGTGTTGGACGTTTTGTGGATAGAAGCTACTATATTTAAAATGATGGATTTGTACTTTGATTGAGGCCATTTCTTTCTATTGCTTGTCAAAGAAGTGTAAGAGTGAGGTTCCTAGTGGACATATATCAAATCATATGTTCTGCAGCCTATTTTCTAGAGCTTTGATAAGTCCGGCATGTTGGATGGATGCCTGTTTAGTTTTCTTCTCCATCATGTCTATCTTGTTAACCAACTTATTTTATGTGTTGGCAACATTCTTGGCTTATAGCGTGGTATTAGTCAACATCTTGTTTGGCTTATGGCATTCTCAGACTGCTAATTGAGAGTTGCCTCTATATCGTTGAAGGGCCTTCTGTCACCCGTTGGTAGGATAACATGTGGTATTTTTGGAGCGTGATTTAAGTTATCCTTTTCAAAGTACTGTTTTGATGGTAAAACATATTTATGACTAGAGCTGGTGGAAGATATCATGAACATTTGAGGCTCAAATGTTTTACTTTTGGATGGAGTGGGTAATGGTGGCCAGTCTTGGGGTTTGTGGGAGACAAGAAAAGTGTATTCCTTCTCCTTCTTTTCCCAATTGGCTCTTTGGAAGTAGAACTTATCATATTCCACATCATCCTCTTAGCATTCATTACAGTCACAGTCAATATCCCATGCACAGTGTCCTATAAAAGGACATTTGTACTAGTGTACGTAGCAACCATCATGATCGAATTGTTTTGTCCAATCATGTTCACTCATGGTGCAACTAATTAAACAGGTAATGTTGACTAGTTCTGGATTCTCCTCTTTTGGATAATCATTGGATGGGGTATACATCTGGATAGAGAGGGATGTTTCGTGAGGTTTTTCAGTAAATATATATTGAAGATGGTCTCTCACTCTCTCATAGTTTGTGACCCATGTGTCTGGAAGAATTTTGATAAGTTCTTCCCTAGATATATGTTTCGAGATTTGGGTGCACTGGATCGTTTCATTGGACCTGGGTTTTTAACGCCTCAGTCAGATACAGATCAGAGAAGGACATGGTGTAGTTGGGAAATATAGTGACAAAGACTGTCCTGTCATTTAGGGTGATTTTTTATGTACCTAAATTTGTATGTTGGTACTTGTTGTATATAGTATCAAAAAGTGAAAGACGTTCCACGATGGGTTGTCCTTTTCTTACGTGATAAGTCAATGCAATTCTACCAACACCAAAATTGATAGAGGTAAAGCCATGGCTTTTCCACTGTCGCAAAAAATCCTCTGGCATCTGTAAAGTGAAAAACTATTCATCCTGAGTTGCAAGAATAGGATGCTGGTCAAGTTTTGACACAGAAAAGTATTCCATAACTCCCTTTGGATTTTCTTGGACCAAAGAGTTGATTTGCAGCCACGGAGTGCATACCTTCCTCACAAAGGTGGAGTACGGGTTTAGTAGATGTAGATTGCATACCTTCCTCACAAAGGTGGAGTACGGGTTTAGTAGATGTAGATATGTGGAATATATTTTATTTTCTGGTGGCAACACATCTACTTCATAGAGGTAGTCATATTTACATGATAGAGTTTTACGAAGAGTAGGAGACTTTGGTTTGACTAACGCCCCATTCAATTTTATGGGATTGACGATTGGGGTGTTTAAACCTTTTTTGAATTTGTTTGTTATTGTATGCATTGATGACATTTTGGTGTACTCCAAGAGTAGGGAGGAGCATAAGACTCACTTGTGCATTTTTTTGAGGTTGCTAAAGGAGAGGCAACTCTATGTTAAATATTCTAAGTATAAGTTTTGGTTGTTCCAGTGTCCTTCTTGGGGCATGTGGTTTTTAAAGAAGGGGTTAGAGTATACCCATAAAAAATTGAGGCAGTCAAGAGTTGGGCTAGGCCTACCTCTGTGAACAAAATTCACAGCTTTGTAGGGTTGGCTAGTTACTATAGCAAGTTTGTCAAAGGGTTTAATTCTATTGCTTCACAGTTCACTCGATTAATTCATAAGGAAGTACCTTTTGTATGGACTGATGAGTGTGAAGAGAGCTTCCAAAAGCTCAAGACTTTTCTAAATTCAGCTCCTATTCTTACCCTGCTCATTGAAGGTAAAGACTTTATTATGTATTGTGATGCTTTAATTTCCGGTTTGGGTGTTGTGTTAATGCAGGACAAGAATGTGATTGCCTATGCTTCAAGGCAACTGAAGGCTCATGAGAAAAATTATCCCACCCATTATTTAGAGTTGGCAGTGGTGGTATTTGCTCTCAAGATATGGCGACATTACGTATATGGGGTGAAGTGCGAGGTGTTCACTGATCACCATAGCTTACAACATGTCTTCACCTAGAGAGACTTGAATCTGAGGTAGCGGAGATGGATGGAACTACTCAAGGATTATGATATTTCAATTCTCTATCATCCGTGTAAGGCCAATGTGGTAGCAGATGCTTTGAGTCAAAAGACAGGTAATATGGGTAGCTTGGCATGTTTGGAATTTCTAGGCATCCATTGGCTAGGGAGGTTCAAACCCTAGCAAACCATTTTATGAGGTTATAAAGAGGGGGACCACTAGCTAATATAGAGGCGAGGTCTACTTTTCTTGACCAAATTAAGGCTAGATAGATGGAGGATGTGAAGTTGAGTAAGATTCATGACAAGGTGTTTCAAGGTAAGGCTAAGAAGGCCATTATTGATGATGATGGGTAATGACGATTACAGGACGAGTTTGTGTGCCTCATGTAGGTGATTTGATTCCAACCATTCTTGCGGAGGCTCAAAATATCCAATCACAGATTTAGAACTGAAAACAAAACAAATCCAACTTTTTATCATAGAACGACTCACTGTATGAGCCATATAGTGAGGCCACGAGTCATGGGCTAACTCATGGTAGATAGCCAACAGCAAGCCCAAGTCCTAGTACCCACAACTTAGACCCTGAGTTGTGGTTTTCTTGTACGAATTATGATGTTGCCCATTATGAGCAATAAAACAAAAAGTCTTAGAAGATAGAAATTCCTCTTAGTGGCCACGACTTAAGGACATGATTCGTAGGTCTAGGGTATGAGTCATTAGGTGACTCCTACTGATTAGGAATCGAAGAGATAATATTTTCTTCTTAGGAGCCACGAGTCCTAGCCACGACTTATACGTTGACCTCACGAGTCATGAGGTAGAAACCATGCCCTAAGCCAGCCAACCAGTCTAGGAACCATGAGTCAGAGGATGACTCATAGGTTCACGGTGTAACTCATACCTAGACCCGTGATGACTGAACCAGAAATTTTAGTTATGTTTTAAAAGGGGTATTTTCATATTTTCCTTAAATTCTAATCCTAAGCTACATCATTTGAGGCTATCTTAGGTGGGATTAAATGGGAGTAATCGATTTATTTTCCCCACTACTATTAAAAACACTTAAAAAATATAAGAAAGAGCAATTAAACTCTCTCAAAGGCGCACTAGGATTCTTCGCCAAAAGCTTCAAGATTCAAGCCTTGTTGCAAGAATTCTCCAACTCATGTATGTGGGATTTCAACAATGGGTATCCTTTTACCCTTATGTCCCAAAATATCTTTATAAATTCTAGTTTTTCCATGAATTATGATTAGGCTCATACTCAGTTTGAGATTTCCCTTAAACTTCAGTCTTTTCATGATTCTTATACCATTATGACATGTTTACCATGATTTTATATCCAATATGATATCATCCCTTATGAATTGAATACTAACATGATTTCAGGTAAATTTCATATGCTTCAGTTATGTTTTCAAAGCATGTTTCAGACTATTAAAGTTTTAGCATGAACAAGCATGATTAGTTTTCAGTTATATAGTACTTTCAGATAATTAAATTAGATTCTGATCCAGTTTTAAAATAGCAGTTTTAAGGATCTATCAGTATATTATCAATTTGGGAGTAGTACTTAGCACCTAGTTAGAGTAGGGCCCCAGTTTTACCCAAAGTACGAAACCTACGTATCACCGTAGGCTTATTCAGCCTTCCCAGATTGGGCAATAATTTAATAATCAATCCAGTCATGCCTTTATATTGTGGAAAGGTATATTGGGTCCTCTCAATGTTAGCTCATGTGGTTTATGTCGTTTAGGAGACTCTCATGCATATTTAGTTCAGTACTTGTGCATGACCTATATTTTAAGATACTATATTTATTGTTGTTGATATCATATTTTACCTAGTGTTTCAGTATACATGTTCTGGGTTATTGCACTACAGTTCAGCATGTTACTCAGTTTGTATTCAGTACAGTTTATCAGTATTTCTAGCATGCTTAGTTTATTTTATTGTTTGCATATCTCACATGCTCAACACATTCAAAGTACTAATTGCATACTTTTTTGTGATGTATTATCTTATGATATAGATTCAGGAGCTCAGTCTCAACATCACGATTAGTACATTCCAGTACCACCTCAGCAGCTACTAGTGGTGAGTCCTCATCATTCGAGGATGAGATTTTATTAGTACTTTCCTTTAGTATTTTTAGTTTTAGTATTTAGAGTCAATAGTAGAGGCTTTCAGAGATAGAGTTAGACATTTCAGTTAAATTCAATATTGGTGCTATCATTCAAACTTAGTTTTATTTTAGATTATTTATGATATTCATATTCAGGTTTAGTTTAGCTTCCGCTCAGTTTTATCATTATAGAATGTTTAGTATCATGCCATGCCATGGGTTATCATGGGGTCGCTTGTGATACTAAGAAGCATGTTACGTCCAGGGTGTTGTCTCAGGGCGTGACACTCAAAGTTTGAGATACTCCATAGATCTCGGTGCAACCAAGATGTATCATGACTTGAGACAACACTATTGGTGGCATCATACAAAGAGAGATATAGTGGATTTTATGGGGATGGTGACTACATCATTCAATGAGATTTCATTTATTTAGATGAGAACTTATCTTACAAGGAAGAACGCATTGCTATTCTTGATAGAGATATGTAGAAGTTAAGGAATAAAGTGATTCCATCCATGAAAGTCTAGTGGAAGAACCATCTTATTGAGGAGGCCACTTACAAGAATGAAGCAGACATGTGCAAGCTCTACCCTCAACTATTAGTTGATTAGGTACCTTTTCTACTACTTTTCCTCTTTTTCCTCTTGTATCCATTCAAAGACGATCGGTGAATATATTGTTATCTAATGTAACGACTTATTTTTTGTTATGGTATTGGTTAGCATACGACAGCCGAGTTAAGTTTTCCTCAGACAAAAATTTTAAAATCTTAGGTTGGGCTAGCTTTGATTATATTTTTAGTGTTGTGTGGTCTAGAAAAATCTTGTAAATAACGGATTAGTATTTGGTGAATTTAAGATGATATTATGTTATATGAGAGGTTTAATAGTTCATAGAAACTTTTGGTATGGAAATCTAGTTCGTAAAACTTCATTTATAGAGTTTGTTGTAAAAGAGCTATTCTGTAATGTCAAAATCTGGGGAGTGTGTTGTAAAATGGACTAGGCTGGGAAAGGGTCCTGAGTTTCTGCCAAGGTACCACTGCAGTGGTACAAGGTCCCTACATAGTATTTATGTTGATATTACATGTGCTCGCTCTTCTTTTGTTGAGTGCAGAAGGTGTTCCAGCGACTGAGACAAGACCTCGGATCTAGTTCGTGACCAGCAGCTTATCAATTCAAGGGTGAGCACTATCTTTAGGCTACCATTGGATCTTCTCTTTATCATATTAACTCTTTCAAACAATGATATTCTTTTATTAATTATCTCAGTAGCTCGTCAGTCATAGAGGCTTTTTAGGCATAGCGTCAAATTTTTTAGTTAAATTCAATATTGGTGCTATCATTCAGACTTAGTTTTATTTCAGATTATTTTCAATATTGATATACTGGTTCAATTTAGCTTCTTCTTAGTTTTATCATTATAGAATATTTAGTATCATGCCATGTCATGGGTTAGCTTGGGGTCACTTGTGACACTAAGCATCGTGTTTTATCCAGGGTGTAGTCTCAGGGAATGAAAAACTTAGTATCAGAGCATCAAGTTTAAGGTATCCTAGGGTGTCTAGCAGCCACGTTAATTAGATTTTCTTTCATGGGTGTGAAGCTACAAAATGTTTTAGGAAAATTTCACTTCTTTTATGTTCATATCATGCGATAAAGTATGACTCTATTTATCCTACTAATTCATGCTCTACACGCTTACAAAACATGCCTCCCAAAAAGAGCCAATGGAAAGACAAAAAGAAAACTAGCTAGCCCCCCAACACCAATATACCCCTTGAATAACAAGTCACTTATGCCAAATTTAGGGCTCTTTTTTTAGATACTTGATCAAGCCATGACCAACCAGGTCAATCAGCAAGGGGTTGCACCTGCAAACCCAAATAGGAATGCACCAGCTCTTAGAGTTCGAGACTTTACTTGGATGAACCCTCCAGTGTTTTATGGTTCAAAGGTGGATGAGGATATATAGGACTTTATAGATGAGGTTCAGAAGATCACTCGAATCATGGGTATTACACCAGTTGAGAGTACGGACTTAGCCTCCTATCACTTGAAAGAGGTCGTTTAACTATGGTTCAAATAGTGGATAGATAGTCGATATGAGGATACAGCCCCAGTTAATTAGGATGAGCTCGTGGTAGCTTATCTA
This sequence comes from Capsicum rhomboideum, assembly GCA_031232105.1. NCBI lineage: Eukaryota > Viridiplantae > Streptophyta > Magnoliopsida > Solanales > Solanaceae > Capsicum > Capsicum rhomboideum. The sequence goes on along the minus strand of CP124716.1, from coordinate 94,842,848 downwards.
GATAGGCTCTTTCCCTATGAGTTAAGGGAATCTAAGGTTCACAAGTTCATCAACCTGAAGCAGGGTAACATGTCCATGAAGGAATATTCTCTGAAGTTTACCTAGCTCTCTAGGTATGCTCCAGATATGATTGCTAGGCCGAGAGCTAGAATGAGCAAGTTCGCTTCTGGTGTTTTAGAATTGGTGGTCAAGAAGTGCAGGACCACTATGCTTATTAGAGAAAAAGATATCTCTAGGCTTATGACTCATGCCCAACAGATAGAGAAAGAGAAATAGAAGGAGAGCAAGAGGGCAAGAATAGGTAACTTTGATTACTCTTAACAGAGGTCGTGCGGTGGTAATATTGCTCTTAGTTTTAGTATAGATCTTCAGCTTCAGCATGTTTTTCAACTAGTGCTTCATCCCCTAGGCCTCGTTAAGATTAGAAGAATAAAGTATCAGTCTCTAAGTCTCAGGGCAGTGTAACAGGAAGACTCACTTTTCCAGTATATCCTAAGTGCGGTAAGAACCATCCAGGTGAGCCCCTTGCTAGCACAGAGGGTTGTTTTGGATGCATTCATACTGGCCATATAATGAAGAATTATCCCTCCACCGAACATGAAGAAGGGGGTAATATGGCTCAGTCCTACTTCTTCAGCAGCCCCTTTAGGTCACCCAGCTCAGTAGGCTACTTCTACTAGTGCAGGTTGTGGTCAATGCTAGAAATGCTTCTATGCTTTGTCTTCTCATTTGGATAAAGAGAGCTTGCCAGACGTAGTCACTAGTATGTTACAAGTCTTTTTTATATATCTATATATGTATGAATTGTTAGATCCAGGAGCCGAACTTTCTTTCATGACTCCCTATATTGTAGTAAATTTTAGTGTTAGTCTCGAAACCCTTATAGAACCCTTCTCAGTCTTTACTCATGTTAGTGACTCAGTTATAGCCAAGTAGGTATACAGAAATTGCCCAATCTCAGTTTTCTAGAAAATCACCATAGTTGATCTAGTAGAGTTAGAATGACTAATTTTAATGTTATTCTTGGCATAGATTGGTTGCACTTCTATTATGCCTCAGTCGACTGCACAACCAGATTCCTTAAGTTTCAATTTCCTAATGAACTAGTCTTGGAATGGAAAGTTAGTACCTCAGCACCTATAGGTCAGTTTGTTTCTTACCTTAAGGCCAGAAAGATAATCTCTAAGGGTTGTATTTATCATTTAGTTAGAGTTATGGATTCTAAGTCTGAAACCCCAACCCTTCAATCAATTCTAGTTATAAATTAGTATCCAAAGGTGTTTCGTAAAGATTTGCCTATAGTCCCTCTCTAGTGGGAGATCAACTTTGAGATAGACCTTTTTTCAGATACCTAGCCTATCTCAATTCCTTCTTATAGAATGGTTCTAGGTGAGCATTGAAAGACCTCTTAGACAAAGGTTTCATCATACCCAACATCTCTCCATAAGGTGCTCCAGTTCTCCTTGTGCATAAGAAAGACAGTTCCCTTAGAATGTGCATCGATTATCGTCAATTGAACAAAGTCACAATCAAGAACAAGTATCCCATTCCTAGGATTAATTACATGTTTGACTATCTTCAAGGTACTTGTTACTGCTCAAAGATAGACCTCAGATTCGGCTATCATCAGCTCAGAGTCAGAGAATTTGACATACCAAAAATAGCCTTCAAAACTCAGTATGGTCACTATGAATTTGTTGTTATGTCTTTTGGACTAATGAATGCTCCTGCAGATTTTATGGACTTGATAAACAGGGTGTTCAAACAATATTTGGACATGCCCATCATCATCTTCATAGATGACATCCTTGTTTATTCTCGGAGTGGGGATGAACATGCAGACCATTTGAGGATTGTCTTGCAGACTCTTAAAGATCTCTAGTTATTTACCAAGTTCAGCAAGTGTGAATTCTAGTTGAAATAAGTGGCATTCCTTGGTCATATCATTTCCAGTAAGGGCATTCAAGTTGATCCTCAAAAGACCTAGGCAGTTAGGAACTAGCCTAAACCCATCTCTCAATCAAACATTAGGAGTTTCTTAGGTTTAACCGATTACTACATGCAGTTTATTTAAGGCTTTTCATTCATTGCTTATCCTATGACCAGATTGAGTCTGAACAAAGTCAATTTTTAGTGGTTTGATGCTTTCAAAAAGAGTTTTTAGGAGTTGAAGACTCGACTCACTTTTGCTCTAGTTTGACTCTACTAGAGGGTCCAGATAGGTTTGTTGTATATTGTGATACCTCTATTATTGGCCTTGGGTGTGTGTTGATGCAGCACGATAAGGCCATAGTTTATGTTTCTTAACATCTCAAGTTCATTAGAAGAATTACCCAACTCATGATCTTGAGTTGGCAGCTGTAGTTTTTGCCTTGAAGATTTGGAGGCACTATCTCTATAGAGTTCATGTGGATATGTTTACGGATAACAAAAGACTTCAGTATGCATTTAGTCAGAAGAATCTAAATCTTTGTCAGAGGAGATGACTAGAGTTGCTGAAAGATAATGACATAAGTGTTTTGTACCATCTGAGTAAAGCCAATGTAGTGGACGATGCTCTTATCAAAATTTCTATGGGTAATCTCATCTGGAATATGAAAAGAAGGAGGTAGTTCGTGATGTTCACATACTTGCTTGATTGGGAGTTCATCTTGTTGATTCAGCTGAAGTTAGTGTTATGGTTCAGAATCTTCATTAGTGATGGAGATAAAGGAGAAGAAGGATAGTGATCCTATGTTTCTTAAGTTGAAGAAAGTTGTCCACAATCAAAAAGTGGAGGTTTTCTCTCAAGAGAGAGATAGTGTGCTTCATTATTAGGGTCACTTATGTGTTATAGATGATGATTTGAAATAGCAGATACTGACAAAAGCTCACAGTTCTTAGTATTCTATTCACCCAGGTGCCACCAAGATATATTGTGATCTACAGAAAGTCTATTAATGGAATGGCATAAAGAGGGATATCATAGAGTTTGTAGCTAATTGTCTAAATTGTCAGCAAGTAAAGGTTGAGCACCAGAGACCGAGAGGTATGACTCAGAATATCAATATTCCTACTTAGAAGTGGGAAGAGATAAATATGGACTTCATTACAGGGTCACCTCATACGCACCAACAGCATGATTCGATATGGGTTGTTGTAGACAGAATGACTAAGTCAGCACATTTCTTTCCAATTAATACTATAGATTCGGACGAGGATTATGCTAGACTTTACATTCAAGAGTTGGTCAGGTTCCAATGAGTTCCCTTGTCAATTATCTCAAATAGGGGTACTCAGTTTAATTTCAAGTTCTGGAAGTTCTTTCAGAAAGATCTCGGTACCCAATTTCATCTAAGCACAGCAGTTTACTTTCAAGTTCTGGAAGTTCTTTCAGAAAGATCTCGGTACCCAATTTCATCTAAGCACAGCTTTCCACCCGCAGATAGATGGTCAGGTAAAGTAGACAATTTAGACCTTAGAGGATATTTTGAGAGTTTGCATGATATACATTGAATGTAATTGGTATGATCACTTACCTCTCATTGAGTTTGCTTACAATAATTATTTTCACTCCAGCATTCAAATGGCTTCGTTTGAGGCACTTTATGGTAAGAAGTGTAGATCTCTTATTGGATGGTTTGAGGTTGGTGAATCTACTTTGATGGGGCCTGATTCATTTCATGAGGTGGAGAAATTTAATCTAATTAGAGTAAGGCTGAAAATAGCTTAAAGTCATCAGAAATCTTATGCAGATGTGAGGAGAAGAGAACTTAAGTTCGCAGTTGATGATTGGGTCTATTTGATAATTTCCTCATGAAAGGGGTGATTAGGTTTGGAAAGAAGAGGAATCTTAGTCCCCGATATGTTGGTCCTTATAGGATTCTAAGGTTCATTGGCAATGTGGCCTATGAGTTAGGTTTGCCCACAGAATTACCATCAATGCACCCAGTCTTTCATGTGTCTTTGTTGAAGAAATGCATTGGCGATTGATAAGTTGGCATTTTACCAACTTTTTAGTCTTTTTAAGATTGAATTATTGTCTTATTTACTTTGATTCAATGCATATCTTATGTTAAAATTCTCACTTGTGTAGGTAGTCGATGAATTTGAAGATGAGCTAGCCTTACGAGTCAAGAAGAGTGCAAAAAATAAAGAAAAAGACTTATAATGATGCATGGAAGGAAGACAAGGATTTAGGTGGTCATATGCTCCAGCATCTTGCCATATGCCCCCATATGTGAGGGGGTATCTTAGTGGACAGAAACACTGAAGGAAAATATTGTGACATATGTGACCACATACGTACGCAGATGGGCATATGCGTCGGCATCTCAAGTGCGCACCTGGCTAAGCAGTGAACTGGACAAAGGCCAAACCTTCACATGCGAAGGTAGATGTGTGCGCATCTTGCCACATGTGTTGGCATGTATGCCAGCATGTGCCAGACATGGTGGCATTTTGGTGATTAACTGTTGCCCATTTTTCCTAGCTATAAAAGGGATTTTTCAGATCTGAAACTCCATTTTTTGTCAAATTTTGAAGTCTAAAGCTTGTAATTGAAACCACAGAGTGGGATCTTTGTTACTTGTTCTTGATTTCTTACTTGGAATTTGGAATTTCTCTTGGAATATTTGATTTTTATGGCAGATTTTCATGAGAATATAGGTATATCTCTTTCATCTCTTGTTATGAGTAGTTGAATTCCCCAACTTGGGCTATGTATGATTGAGTGGTGATTTGTGTATGGGTAGTGCCTATTTGTCTAGATAATCAGTTAATTGTTAAGAATTTAACCATTACCCCATGTTATTAACCTAAGATTAGAGGTTGCAAACTCTAGTTTTGCTTAGAACCCTTTTCGTACTTGACAAAGAGGATAAGGGTGAGGGGTAGTGATTAACAATAACTTGGTTTTACCATTTAATAATAGATCTTAGACATAAGGCTACTAATTGGCGTATTTGGTTGGTTACGATAAAACATATGTGAGGTGTTCGAAAGAACCCACACATGAAATTTCTACGTTTTATTGAAAGATTGACGTTGAAACCTATAACCTAGTCTATCCGCAATAATTAGTTGAACTTTGGCAAATAAGTACTTACCCATGCATATAATCACACTCATGAGGGCATAACCCCAAGTATCTCTTACTCTTGATTACACACTTTAGAATTCACTTTTGCAAATCAAAGTACGTAATTGACTATTTGAACACGAAATCGATTGAAAAAACTCCCCATTTTACTTTATTGCATTGTTTTTACCATTACGACCAAACACCTAGTCGCCTATGACATTCAAAGGTAAACCTATCACCTTCGTTCCCTGCGGAATTGACTCCAAGTTGGGTAAAAAAGTTATATTGCTTGTGACTACATACATCTTGAGGTGTATTTGAGCTTTATCAAAATCGCACCATTGTTGGGGAATGAAATGTAGAGTTCATTCATTGTAGTGTTATAAGTTACTTTTGTTAGCCGTAGTGTAAACTTTACTTTATTTGTTGTTTTTTTCTTGTTTAAGTGATAACCTAGACGAACACAGCACTACGAGTCAACATGGTAGTGACACTGCTACCTTTGATGGACAACTTGAAGACGAAGACCAATTAGGTGATGTCGGAAGGGCAAGTGCAATTTGCATCCCACCTTCGGTGGGTAATGGTGTATTGCACATCACAAGTGTGATGCTTTACTTACTCCAAATGAAGGGAATATTTGGAGGTCAAGCTCATGAAAATGCAAACATCCACTTGAACAATATTATAGATGTTTGCAACCAGTTTGACATTGCTTATATTTCACAAGAGTGTATCCGTTTGAGGTTGTTCCCGTTCTCTTTGACGGGTTATGTGGTATTGTGGTTATGTGAATTTCCTGAAGGCTCTATTACATCTTGGGTTGAGTTAACGAAGGCCTTTCTAGACCGGTTCTTTCCACCATCTCACATGCTTCAATTGAGGGATGAGATAAAAATCTTCCAACAAGTAAGCAGTGAACCATTGCATGAAGCGTGGTTGAGATTTAGAAAGAAATTGTTACAATGTCCAAACCACAAAGCACAGGATAAGATGCTTCTACAAATATTCTATAAAGCATTAGACCAATTGAACAAGATGGTCTTTGATAAACTAATCCTTTGGAGTTGCTTTGGGGTTATTGGACTAAATGACAAAGCAAAGTAGAGCATGGCACACACGAGATACCAAGGTGGCCATGGGGGCTCCCTTCGTGTCTTATGTGAGCCAATAACAAAGGAAAAAAGATGTGGAAAGAGACAAAACATGGTCAAAGTAATGACAAACATGGTCAAAGTAATGACACAATTAGATCTCCCCACAAAGCATGTAATGGGTTCAACTCCAAAAGCGGTCAATGTCGTGACATCAAAGGGGGCTAGAGCATATAGAGATGATGATTCAGAGTCACTTAATGAAGAAATTTGGTAATTTTCAAACCAAATAGGGGGTTCCCAACCTACCTATCAAAGGCAAGGCGGGAATCAAGGTTGGAAGGAAAGGGACCATGATTGGAAAGACCATAATTGGAGGGACCGCAATCATGATAGATATTAGAGGGACAAAGAGAGAGAGAGAGGGATTGTGATTAGAGAGACAAAAAATATGACCATGATAGATACATCCCTCCATATGATAGGCAAAAAGGTAAAGAAGCTACCACCATTGACCCAAAAAGTGAAGATATGCTTGCTCGTATCCTTATGGAGGTTGAAGGGAGTGAAAAAATGCTAAGAGATATGAAGAGCAACTTTTTACAACTCAATAAAATGTTCACCTCACATTCGGTCTCAATTAAGAAACTTGAAACTCAATTGGGCCAAATCTTGGCTCAACTATACATAAGGCAAAAGGGTGGTTTACCTAGTGACACCGTGGCAAATCCAAATAACAATGGTCATTGCATGGTAATTGTCACTAGGAGTGATAGGACTCTTGGTAATGATGTAGTGAATCTTGATGAAGAAGACAATGAGAAGGGGGTTGAGGTGCAAGTGAGAGAAAAGAGAAAAAGATTTGACAAGTCGAATGATGAAGTCCCTATTCCAAATGAGATAAATATTGAAATTCTGGAAGAAATGGAAGAAAGATATGAAAGTAAAGAGAGACCACAAATGGTTTATGGAAATGTCTCAAAATTGGAGGAAAGTATGGTTGCCTCAAAGCTGTCGATTAAAATACCTCCCCCATTCCCACAAAGGCTCAAGAAAAAAGAGGATGATACTAAGTTCAAGAAGTTTCTCTCCAAGTTTAGCAACTTATCTATGAATATTCCTTTGGTTAAAGCCTTACTTGAAATGCTTGGGTATGCTAAGATCATGAAGGATTTGGTGACAAAGAAAAGAACCATAGACTTTGAAATAGTGGAGATATCTCATAGTTATAGTGCTATTATATCGAGAAATATGGTGGTCAAGAAAGAAGACCCTGATGCATTCACCATCCCTTGCACCATTGGGGTGTATCAATTTGGCAAGGCTTTGTGTGACTTAGGGGCAAGTATTGACTCGATGCCTCTATCTAAATTCAAGAAGTTGGGATTGGGAGCTCATAAGTCCACAACATGAGACTCTTAATGGCGGATTGGTCTATTAAAAGACTGGTGGGAATTCTATATGATGTTCTTATTTGGGTCGACAAATTTATATTTTCCACTAATTTTATGATCCTAGATTGTGAGATTAATTATGAAGTTCCAATTATCCTTGGTAGACCTTTCCTTACTACCAAAAGGGTATTGGTTGGCATGGAATATAGAGAGATGAAGTTTAGAGTGAATAATGAAGAGGTGACTTACAATGTGGCCAGTCCATGAAGCAAACAAGGACTTGTAAGAGATCTCTGTAATTGACATGATTGATGATGAGGTGGTCGATGCCATGGAGGTAGATTTTATAAGTGAGACACTAGCAGGTGTCTTGTGGAATTATGGGAGTGAATATATCAAAGAGTATGATGAGGTCGTCGCTTCTTTGACGGTCCTTGGCTCCTACCCCAAGAACCCATGCAAATTTGACCTTGACTTGAAAAAATTGAGAGAGTCCTCCCGCGAAGCCTTTAATTGAAGATCCACTACAACTTGATCTTAAACCATTACCACCTCACCTTTGCTATGTATTTTTGGGAGAAGGTAACACCTTACCCATTATTATTATGGGAGATATTTCCTTGGAAAATAGAAGTGTTGAAGTCGATTGTGAAAAAATTTATTCGAGCCATTGGGTGGACTATTGCAGATATTATTGGGATTCCTCTTGGTATTTGTACTCACAAGATAAAGTTGGAACCAGATTGTGTCCCAAATGTTGAACATCAACTAAGTCTCAACTCTCTGATGCAAAAAGTGGTGAAAAAGGAGATAATCAAGTGGTTGGACGCAGGCATCGTGTATCCTATCTTAAATAGCACATGGGTAAGCCCGGTTCAATGCATCCCAAATAAAGGGGGAATCACGGTGGTTCCTAATGAAACAATGAGCTTAACCCTATGATACCAATTATGGGATGGAGAGTATGAATGGATTACCAGAAATTGAACTAGTGGATGGAAAAGGACCACTTCCCCATGCTATTTATGGATCAAATACTTGCTCGTTTGGCGAGGTGTGGTTGGTATTGTTTCTTAGATGGGTACTCTATCTATAACCAAATTTTCATCTCACCCGAAAGCCAAGACAATACCACCTTCACATGTCCATATGGGATGTTTGCTTTCAAGCGCATGTCCTTTGGGTTATGCAATGCAGCCTCCACTTTCCAAAGGTGCATGCTTTCCATAATTTTGAATATGGTGGAGGGTACTACGGAGGTATTTATGCATGATTTTTCTATTATGGGTGACACCTTTGAATCATGTCTTGAACACTTGGGCAAGGTGTTTGAATGATGTGTTGAAACTAATCTTATATTGAATTGGGAAAAGTGTCATTTTATGGTAAATAGGGCATTATACTTTGTCATAAGATATCGAGTCAATGTATTCAAGTTGACCAAGCTAATGTTGAATTTATTTCCAAGTTACCCCCTCCAATTTCTGTGAAGGTTGTTCGAAGCTTTCTTGGGCATGCCGGCTTCTATCGAAGGTTCATTAAAGATTTCTCCAATATTACTCATCTAAAGTGTGAACTTTTGAAAAAGAAGCAAAATTTGATTTTAATGGTGATTGTGTGAGGTCATTCAATTGTCTCAAGGAGAAACTTGTGTTGGCCCCTATTATTGTGGCCCCAAATTGGGCCCTTTCTTTTTAATTGATGTGTGATGCGAGTAGTTTGGCTTTGGGTGTGGTATTAATCAAAAGGAAGGACAAGCTTTTTCATCTGATTTACTGTGCTAGCAAGTCCTTAAATGATGCACAACGTAATTATACGGTTATGAAGCAAGAGTTACTTGTCGTAGTCTATGCTTTTGAAAAATTTTGTGCTTATTTGTTGGGCATGAAGGTAATTATGCATACCGACCTTGTGGCACTTCGGTATTTAATGGCTAAGAAGAAGGCTAAACTACAGTTGATTTGGTGGATCTTACTCCTTCAAGAGTTTGATTTTAAAGTTAAGGATCGAAAAAGTTGTGAAAACCAAGAGGCGGATCATCTATCCCACCTTGAGTCCAATAAGGAGAAGTTGGGTGAAATCGAGATTGATAAAACCTTTCCTGACAAAATAATCATGGCACTCTTGGGGAGTATGGAACCGTGATAAACAGATTATGCAAATTATATGGTATGTGGTTTGCTCCCTGATGACATAAATCATTATCAAAAGAAGAGATTCCTTCATAATATAAAGAAGTATTATTGGGAGGAGCCCTATTTATTTAAGGAGTGAGCGGACAGAGTAATCCATAGGTGTGTGATAAAATTAGAGATGCGGGCAATTCTTGAGGTTTGTCATTCATCCCCATTTGGTGGTCACCACGGTGGTGTGAAAATGGCCACCAAAGTCCTACAAAGTGGGTTTTATTGGCCCACACTCTATAGGGATGCTCACAACTTGGTTCTCACTTGTACTCAATTCCAAATTCAAGGAGGTATTTCAAGTAGGCATGAGATGCCCTTGAAACCTAATCTCGAGTTGGAGTTGTTCAATTTATGGGGCATTAACTTTATGGGGCCCTTCGTGAGTTCGTATAGGAACAAGTACATATTAGTGGCCGTGGATTATGTGTAAAAGTGGGTGGGATCAATTGCTTTGCCGAATAATGAGAGCAAGAGTGTCACGTCCTTCTTGAAGAAACACATATTCACAAGGTTCGGGACTCCCCGGGCAATTATTGTGATGGAGGATCTCACTTTTGTAATTGGGTGTTTGGCACTTTACTTGATAAGTATGGGGTGAATCATAAGGTTGCTACCCTATACCATCCATAATCAAGTGGCTAATTGTAAGTTTTAAATTGAGAAATCAAATCAATTTCGGAGAAACCATGAATGTGGGATGCACTAATTGGGCTAGGCAATTAGACGATGCTCTTTGGGCCTATAGAACCGCGTTCAAAACTCCTATTGGCATGTAGCCATATCAATTGGTGTATGTAAAGGCTTGTCACCTCCCCATTGAATTAGATCATAAGGTGTTGTGGGCCTTGCGGAAGTTGAATATGGATTGGGAGGATGCCTCCAAGTCGAGAGTGGAGCAAATACAAGAGTTGAAAGAATTTTATCTCCGAGCATATGAGACCTCCATTCTATACAAGAGTAAATAAAAAGGAGGAATGATGCCAAGATATTGAAGAGAGAGTTTCATGTAGGAGATGAGGTGTTTCTCTTCAATTCACGGTTGAAACTCTTTGTGGGGAAACTTAAGTATAAATGGTTGGGCCCTTTCATAGTGGTAAATGTGTATCCTAGATGTGCAATTAAATTAGAAGACCAAGAGAAAAGGAGATTCACGGTGAATGGTCAAAGGTTGAAACACTTCTATATTGGCGGACCCAGAGCGTCCAAAGTGGAGGCACTCCTTTTCAAGGATGCTCATTAATGAGGAATACCATCGTGCCACGACGATAACTAAGGCACTTCTTAGGAGGCAACCCAAGCTTTTTTTTTTATGTTTTATACTTATTGGTGTACTTATTTAAGTTGTTATTATGAATGTAGGTAAAAATCTAAATTCAGGACAAGGTTTAGCACTGGTTTGTTCATGGGTAGGTCACATGCATGTGCACATCCCCATATGTGGATGCATATGTCCACGCGTGTGCCAAGCTAAACAAGGCAAAATTCTAGACCAAGGGAAATGCTTCACATGTGTGCGCACATGCCACCATTCATTCGCATGTGACAGCACATTCTAGAGGCAGTATACCTGAGCAATTCGGGCACAAAATGGGGCTCAGATACGTGGGTAAATAGGCACATAAATGCACATCTCCAAGTGCATACCAAGTAAGTCAGTTTTGGGCCTAACCTAAACCGATTGGCCCAACCACAAAACCCTTTTAAATTTTCACTTAACACCCACAACACTTCACACTCCTAATACTCCACACCTCACAAATATCTTCTCCCCATCCTGCTCGCATAAGTCAGTCTGATTTCGAGAATATTTCGGTGAGTGCATCTAACTCCAACAAACACCTTCTCTTCGCTTTCTTGCCTACTTCTCCAAGTTCCACTCAAATTTTGGTAAGTTCTTCTTTAATATTGACATACACAAATGTGCTTGAATGGTAACTTGTTTCTATTTCCTCTCTTTTCTTTATTTTTATGTATTGTTTGGACTTGGAATAAACCATGTGGTATCAAAAATTATGGTCTTTGTGAATTGATTAGAGTGGGTGTCACATTTTACATGAAATTTGGGGAATTCTAGAGTACCCACTCTGACACCCACTATGTGTTTGATAAAAGTCTTAAGTCAAATTTTCACCATGTTCTCTCTTACTTCATGATCAAATTGCTAATGTAAAGTTTTCTTGTCATTATGTGAAGTTAAATTCAAGTTATGATGTCTTCTAATGAGTGTGTTGTTGGTTGTTCGAGTTGAATGATGTCTTGTTGGTTGAATTGTGTTGCCATGAATTTTGTTGAATTGAATGGTGTGCTTTTAAGTTCAACTTAAGAGTGAAGTCTGAGTATCCCCATTAAGCAAAATGCATGATTTGCCCGATGATAGATCAGGTTACGTCATTCTTAAGGGCAAATCAACATTTTTGTCAATTCAATGTTCATGATCAATTCTTCTATCCAAGTGTAAAGTGTGTGGGGAAAATAATGCATGATGTAGTTGCATAAATTGAATGTGCGTTCTATTAGTTTGTATGCCTTTCATTTGGGATTTAAAGTGTTTGAAACTTGTTGTGTGTCCTTGAAAACACTAGACAAGAGAGGTACATAACTATTACAACTCTGGTAGAGTCTATACGGAATACACACCTCATGTTAAACCCCTTAAAACCCAAAAGTATAGTCAAAAGGGGGTGTATTGCCCTTTGAGGGAATTTTGCCTAGGCCACTTGGTCCACATGCGTGTGCATTTCTTCACCTGCGTATGCATCTTTGAGCGCATGTCATGCCTGTGCATTCTGTTTTTCCCCTGACTTCACATGTGCCCACATGTGCTGAGATGCGTCCACATCTCAGTACTTGTGGGTCACATGGTCAGTCTTTTGCACTTATTTGTTTCTGTATGCTCTTTCATGTCTTTTTACCTTACATTCCTTTATTTTAGCATAGTATTTCTTTTCTTTTATAGTATATAAAAATCCATAAACATGTTTTACCTTTTCTTTTTATTCTAGTTGTTTCTTTTGTTTTTTTCTCAGAGATGACTTCTAGAAAACCAATGCCTTGTGCTGCAAACAAAGCCAAGGATAAGGGTAAGTCTCAGGCCACCACTTCTAAAAAGAAAACTCCGGCTCAAAATGATGACTCTTTGGACCCCGAGCTTCAAAAAGCTTTTCATCTGTCTATGGGGTTGGACAAGGATACTAAGGTCCTTAGAAAGGAAAGAGAAGAAAAGATCCAGTTTGTGGTAAAGGGGGTGCGTGAGCTTTATAATGACTAGGTAAGCACCCAAATTTTTAACCAAAAAAAATTGTTCAGCTTGGAAGGGGTCCCTGAACATTTTCCTGATGTTGTGCAACAAATTGAGGAGCATGCATGGCAAATCTTTATAGATGTCGATGTTTCAAAAACACCTAATATCTACTTTCCAGAGCTTGTTAGGGAGTTCTATGCTTCTTACCACATTTTGCATAAGTAACACAAGTATAAAGAAGTTGTAGAGCTGCAACCTTACTCACCTAGTGTTCTTGTAAAGGGGTTTAGGTTTCTTTCACCCTAGTGGCCATCAACAAGATTTACTCTGATAATCTTTCTAAGACCTTCATTTCATGTAAGGAGCGAATGAATGGTGGGAACACTCAATTTCATTGGCTTGGTCTAATCATTGCCAAAGGCCTTCCTACCTGGGCCAATGGTGAAGGCCAAATCAAAAGGTGTGATCTTTCGATTCAAGCCAAGCATCGGCTCGACTTTATGGGTTCCCGATTGTTCCCTTCCACTAATAATCAAAGCATTACTATTGAGAGAGCCATCCTAGTGGGATGCATTATAGGTGGTGTACACATTAATGTAGGATAAATTATTGCTGAAATGATCAAGCTAAGAGCAAACCAACATAGGACTTTGTTGCCTTTTCCTGTTCTCATATTTGTATTATATTTTGCCGCCAAGGTTCCTCTATTTCCTTGGGTTGATCTATGGGTGAAGTGTACTAGTTTGATTGATATCACTCAAAGTCAAGATAATGACAATCCTACGGGGAAGAAAAGGAAGACTACTGAGGTGTCTAGTTCTTCTGTCGGAGAACTACCTAGTCTAGAGGGTATGAGTACCACTCTTGTGATTTCACATCCATATGCTACCCCAATGACTACTATTGAAGCTACTCTAGTTGTTGATCCTCCACTTGCACACCTTCTTTTAGCACTACTTTGTCTTCTTTTAGTGCTATACAGACTTCTAGACCTGATACATCTACCACCCTAACTAAGGTGGACTCCATGACCTTTGCCAAAAATAACACTTTATCTAGACTTGTCATTAATATTCCTCAATTCATCCAGGTTGCTATTGAAAGGAGTCCTGAGCCTCTATGTACCCAAATGCAGGACTTTGAGTGGAGATTATTGATAGTCAAAGAGAGAAGGGATGATGAGTCTGTTATTACCCTTTGGGCTAAATTTTCTAGATTGAGAGAGGAGTTTTAGTTAGTCCAGCCCTCGATCTCTTTTTTTGACACTCAGATGCCTACACCACAAGTTGCTCTTTACCCAATTCTGCCATTTACTGATTTGTTTAGGGTTGCACCTGAGGCAGGTACTATAGGAGTTGAGTTTAATCATGGGCTGACCGAAACCCAACAAATTTGAGTTGCCACCCAGCTGTCCTTGGACAACCAGCATGCTCGATTGGTTGGTACTAGTACTAGTTCTCCGTCTATGGTACTGATAGAGATAGGAGATCATCATGATAGCTCGGTTGCATCCATGGGAGATTAGTCTGAGGAGGATCCTAGTACTACAGTTGATACATAATCACAGACCACTCCTACTGATCCACGCACCTACAGCGCCTCAGGGAGTTCTTACCCTTCTCTCTTCTTATTTGTTATTGTTGTATTGGGGATAATACAACATGCTCTATTTGGGGAGTGGGACATTTTATTCATGGTCTGTAATATTATTTGATATACTGGTGATGTTTCCCTCGCCGGTTTTGTTTTGGATTGCTTTCATACATTTTCTAGCCTTTGTTATACATTTGTTATATCATTGCCCTTGCCGGGCTCATGTCTTAGTTTATATCTTATTATCCCTTGTCGGAACTGTGTTATGCACTTGTTATTTCATTTGAGGCCCATGCACATTTTTCTGGTGTTGGTTATTGATTTTGGGTGATGTCTATATTGGTCGAGCGCATCGTTTTATTCGCCTCTTGTAAATATGAGTCAAATAAACTCCAAGGGTTTTCTTTGAAACTCATTTCTTTCCCAAGGAGCATATTTTCTTTTTGTTATTTTGTTTTCTTTGTAGAACCGAGTGACATTTCCCTATGATAGATGGAATAGTCGACTTTCTTAAGGGAAATGCCCGTCTTTTAGAGTTAGAGTCAAGTGAGTGAGTTAGCAAAGTTCAAAAGGTACCTTAAAAAAAAAATTCATTGGTAAGCAAAATGATTTTTGAAAAGAAAAGAGCAAAGAATTTTCGAGCTTTCTCTTGAATCATGCCCTTTAAATTCAATTCTTGGCTCTTTCTTCACAAAAGAAGAGTTTCCAATTTTAAGTGGTTTGTCAGGTTCTTTGGCTCAAATTTTTTGGAAGACTAGACTTCTAGGGGTTGATAAGTTGGAATTTTACAAACTTTTTAGTCTTTTTAAGCTTGAATTATTGTCTTATTTTCATTTATTCGATCCATATCTTATGTTAAAATGCTCACTTGCGTAGGTAGTCAATGAATTTAAAGATGAGCTAGCCTTACGAGTCAAGAAGAGTGCAACATCTTACCATATGCCCCACATGTGAGGGGGCATCTCAGTAGACAGAAACACTGAAGGAAAATAGTGTGACATGTGTGACCACATGTGCACGCAGATGGGCATGTACGCAAGCATCTCAAGTATGCTCATGGCTAAGTAGTAAACTAGACAAAGGCCCATCCTTCACATGCAGAGGTAGATGCGTGCACATCTTGCTACATGCTATGGCATATGCACCAGCATATGCCAAACACAGTGGCATTTTGATAATTAACTATTGCCCATTTTTCCTAGCTATAAAAGGGATTTTTTAGATCTGAAACTCCATCTTTTGTCAAATTTTGAAGTCTAAAGCTTGTAATTGAAACCATAGAGTGGGATCTTAGTTACTTGTGCTTGATTTCTTGCTTGGAATTTGGAATTTCTCTTGGAATATTTGAATTCTATGTCAGATTTTCATGAGAATATAGGTATATCTCCTTCTTCTCTTATTATGAATAGCTAAATTCCCCAACTTGGGGTTATGCATAATTAAGTTGTGATTTGTATGTGGGTAGTTCCTATTTTTCTAGATAATCAGTTAATTATTAAGGATTTAATCATTACCCCATGTAATTAACCTAATATTAGAGGTTGCAAACTCTAGTTTTGGTTAGAACCCTTTTCCTCCTTGACAAAGAAGATAAGGGTAAGGGGTAGTGATTAACAATAACTTGGTTTTACCATTTAATTATAGATCTTAGACATAAGGTTACTAATTGAGGTATTTGGTTGGTTACAATGAAACATGTGTGAGGTGTTCAAAAGAACCCACACATGAAATTTCTATATTTTATTAAAAGATTGACGTTGAAACCTATAACCTAGCCTATCCGCAATAATTAGTTAAACTTAGGCAAATAAGTACCTACCCATGCGTATAATCACACTCATAAGGGCATAACCCCAAGTATCTCTTACTCTTGATTACACACTTTAGAATTCACTTTTACAAATCAAAGTGTGAAATTGACTATTTGAAGACGAAATTGATTAAACAAACCCCCCCATTTTACTTTATTGCATTGTTTTTATCATTATTAGCCAACACCTAGTCACTTGTGACACTCAAAGGTGAACCTATTTCCTTCATTCCATGCGAAATTGACCCCGACTCCAAGTTGGGTAAAACTATTATAGTGCTAGTGACCACATACATCTTGAGGTGTATTTAAGAGTTATCAGTGATCCAGCAATAGTTGTGCCATTAGAGAGTGTGGGAGTGAAAGATAGTCTCTATTATGAAGAGGTCCAAGCTGAGATTCTTGATCGTCAGGTTTTTAAGTTGAGGAATACAAAAGTCACTTTGTTGAAATTTCTTTGAAGGAACCTGTTAGTTGAGGGAGCTACTTTGGAAGCAAAAGAAGATATAATAACCAAGTACCCTCACCTCTTTCATTCTAGTTCAGTGCCAGCTTGAGGTAACAGTTTCCTCTTCAGAAATCTTATGAGTCTCATATCCCATGAGTTGTTCTTATGCTCTTAGTATGCATACGTGTCTCATGAATTCAGCTCAGTTTAAATTTCAGTCAGAAATCAGTTAATGTGTCAGTACTTCAGCTTTTAGAACTCAGTTATTGGGATTGCATCTCTTTCCCTACCTTTTCAGCCTAGATAGTCTACATTCAAGGACGAATGTTTCCAAGGGAGAGACATTGTAACACCCAAAAGTTCCTAATATCCTATCTCAGATTTAGAACTAAAAATAGAAAAAATCCAACTTTTTATCATAGAACGACTCACTATATGAGTCGTATAGTGAGGCCACGAGTCATGGGCTGACTCGTAGTAAATAGTCAGCAGCTAGCCCAAGTCTAAGTACCCATAACTCAGACCATGAGTCGTGGTTTGCTTGTACGAATAGTGATGTTACCCATTTTGAGCAATAAAACCAAAAGTCCTAAAAGATGTAAATTCCTCCTAGTAGCCATGAGTCGTAGGTCTAGGGTACGAGTTATTGAGTGACTCATACTGATGAAGAACTAGAAAGACAATATTTTCTTCTTAGGGGCCACGAGTCCTAGCCATGACTCGTAGGTTGACCTCACAAGTCATGAGGTAGAAATCGTTCCCCAAACCAGCCAACCAGTCCAGGAACCACAAGTCATAGGATGACTTGTAGGTTCAAGGTATGACTTATATCCAGACTCGTGATGACTGAACTAGAAATTTCAATTTTAAAAGAGGTATTTTCATATTTTCCTTAAATTCTAATCCTAAACTACATCGTTTTGGGCTATCTTAAGTGGGATTAATGGGGAGTAATCAATTTCTTGTCCCTACTACCGTCAGAAACACTTACAAAATATCATAAAGAGCGACTAAATTCTCTCAAAGGCAAACTAGGATTCTTCTCCAAAAGCTTTAAGATTCAAGCCTTGTTGCAAGAATTCTCCAACTCAGGTATGTGGGATTTCAGCAATGGGTATCCTTTCACCCTTGTGTCCCAAAATAGCTTTATAAATTTTAGTTTCTACTTGAATTATGATTATGATTGATACTTAGTTTACTATTTCCCTTATACTTCAGTCTTTTCATGATGCTTATACTATTACGACATATTTACCATGATTTTACATCCAATATGATATCATCCATTATGAATTGAATACTAGCATTATTTCAAGTGAATTTCATATGCTTCAATTATGTTTTCAAAGCATGTTTCAGACTATTAAAGTTTTAGCATAAATAAGCATGATCAGTTTTTAGTTACATAGAACTTTCAGATAATTAAATTAGGTTCTGATCCAGTTTTAAGACATCAGTTTTAATGAGCTATCAGTATATTATCAGTTTAGGAGTAGTACTTAGCACCTAGTTGGACTAGGGCCCAAGTATTACCCAAAGTCCCAGAACTACATGCCATCGTAGGTTTATTTAGCCCTCCCAGATTGGGCATTAATTTAGTAATCAAGCAAGTCATGACTTTATATCTTGGCAAGGTATATTGGGTCCTCTCGATGGGGCGTATATATCACACTCCACATTAGCTCACATGGTTTATGTCGGTTAGTAAACTCTCATGTAGACTCAGTTCAGTACTTGTGCATGACCCATATTTTCAGATACTATATATATTGTTATTGATATTAGATTTTACCTAGTATTTTTGCATACATGTTTAGGGTTGTTGCACTACATTTCAGCATGTTACTCAATTTTGCACTCAGCTTGCATTCAGTACAGTTTATCAGTATTTCCAGTATACTCAGTGTATTTTATAGTTTACATATCTCACATGCTCAATACATTCAAAGTACTAATCGCGTACTTTTTTTGTGATGTATCATCTTATGATATAGATTTGGGCGCTCAGTATCAGCATCGTAATTAGTACATTCCAGTACTACTTTAGCAGCTACTAGTGGTGAGTCCTCATCATCCGAGGATGAGAGTTTATTATTGCTTTCCTTTAGTATTTTCAGTTTCAGTAATTAGATTTAGTTGGGGACTTATCCTAGCATCTCATCAATAGTAAAGGCTTTTCTGACATAGAGTCAGATATTTTAGTTAAATTCAGTAGTAGTGCAATTTTTCAGACTTAGTTTTATTACAAATATTCATATTCAGGTTCAGTTTAGCTTTCGTTCGGTTTTATCATTATAGAATGTTTAGGATTATTTCATACCATGGGTAAGCTTGAGGTCACTTGTGACACTAAGCACCCTGTTACATCCAGGGTGTAGTTTTGAGGCTTGACCCTCATAGTTCAAGATACTCCATACATCCCGATGCAACCAAAATATATCGTGACTTGAGACAAAACTATTAGTGGCGCTGTATGAAGAGAGAGATATAGTGGATTTTATGGAAAAGTGTCAAAACTGCCAATAGGTGAAGTACAAACATCAAAGGCCTACTGGTACTCTTCTAGAAATTATCACTCATGAATGGTAATGGGAGGGGATAGCCATAGATTTTGTTGTTGCCCTTCCCAAGATTTTAGCAAAGTATGACTCTATATGGGTGATCGTGGACCGCTTGACTAAGTCTTGACATTCCATTCTAGTGCATGTGACTTATAATGCAGCCAAGTTGGCCAAGATATATGTTATGGAGATTGTACGACTGCATGGGGTACCAGTTTCTATTATCTTGGATAGAGCTACACAGTTTACCTTTAGATTTTAGGAAAACTTTTATGAAGAGTTGGGAACTAATTTGGATCTAAGCTCAACCTTTCATCCTTGGGATGATTAGCAGACTAGGCACATAATCCAAGTGTTAGAAGACATATTTCAGGCATGTATCACTGACTTTGGTGGATGCTGGGACCAGTTTTTGCCATTGCGCGAGTTTGTATACAACAACAACTACCATTCGAGTTTAAATATGGCTCTTTTTTAGGCTTTATATAGAAGAAGGTGTAGATCCCCCATCGGGTGGGTTCATGCATTCGAGGTAAGGCCTTGGGGCACCAAATTACCGAAGGAGTTGATGGAGAAGGTCAGATTTATATAAGAGAAGTTTTTAGTAGGTCAAAGCCAACAAAAAGAGTATGCAGATAAAAGGTACATAATATGCATTTCATGGAAGATGAGCAAGTGTTGCTTAAAGTCTCACCCATGAAGGGTGTGATGTGATTTGGAAAGAAGGGTAAGCTTAGCCCAAGGTACATTGGGCTATTTGAGATTTTGAAGGGTGTATGGCTAGTGGCTTATAAGTTAGCTCTACCTCCGAGCTTGTCGGGAGTACATCCAATGTTTTATGTTTTGATGCTCAAAAACTATCCAGGGGATGATGACTACATCATTCAATGGGATTGAGTTTTATTAGATAAGAACCTATCTTATGAGGAAGAACCCATTGTTATTCTTGATAGAGATATCCAGAAGTTGAGGACTAAAGTAATTTCATCCATGAAAGTCTAGTGTAAGAACCATCCTGTTGAGGAGGCCACTTGGGGGACTGAAGTGGACATGCGCAAGTGCTACCCTCAGTTATTCATCAATTCAGGTACTCTTTTTCTACTTTTCCTCTTGTTGCCATTCAGGGACGAACAGTGGATATATTAGTATCTAATATAATGACTTGTTTTATCGTTATAGTATTGGTTAGCATATGACAATCGATTTAAGTTTCCCTCATACAAAATTTTTGAAATCTCAGGCTAGGCTGGCTTTGATTGTATTTTTAGTATTGTGTGGTCTAGAGAAATCTGGTGAATTATGGATAATTATTTGGTGGATTTAAGATTATATTATGTTAGATGAGAGGTTTAATAGTTCATAGAAACTTTTGGTGTGGAAATCGAGTTCGTAGAACTTCATTTATAGAGTTTATCGTAAAAGAGCCATTCCATAATGTCAAAATCTGGGGAGTGTGTTATGAAATGTTCTAGGTTGGGAAAGGTATTGATTTTCTGCCAAGGTACCACTGCTATGGCACGGGGTCCCTACATAGTATTTGTACTGATACTACATGTGCTTTTCTTTTGTTAAGTGTAGATGGTGTTCCAGCAACTAAGACAAGACCTTGGATCTTGTTTGTGACCAGCAACTTATCGATTCAAGGGTGATCACTATGTTTAGGATGCCATTGGATCTTCTCTTTATCATGTTCACTCTTTTAAACAATGATATTATTTTATTAGTTATTTCAGTAACTCGTCAGTAGTAGAGGCTTTTCAGACATAGGGTCAAAAATTTTAGTTAAACTCAGTATTGGTGCCATCGTTCAAACTTAGTTTTATTTTAGATTATTTTAGATATTCATATTCTGGTTTATTTTAGCTTCCGCTTAGTTTTATCATTATAGAATGTATAGTATCATACCATGCCATGGGTCAGCTTGGGGTCACTTATGACACTAAGCACCGTGTTACCTCTAGGGTGTAGACTCGGGGCATGACAAACTTGGTATCAGAGCATTAGGTTTAAGGTTTCCTAGGGTGATTAAAAGCTGTGTTAAGTAGATTCTCTTTCATATGTGTGAAGTGTGCCACGCTTATGAGGGGGAGGCTGAGAAATGTTTTAGGAAAATTTCAATTCTTTCATGTTCATAGCGTACGATAGAGTAGAACTCTATTTATCCATTGAATTCGTGCTCTACACATTTATAGAATATGCCTCCTAGAAGAGCTAACGAAACATAAAATGGAAACCAGCCAGCCCCACCAACACCTGTAGACCCTTAAATGACAAGTCACTCATTATGATCAAGTATTGGAGAAATTTTAATGCTTTGTTTATTGAAAAACACCAAATGACAATAATTATTAAATTAAAACAATTTTTTTTATTATATTATTGACACTTTGAAACTATGGATTATTAGTTATTTGTGTTTGTTGTGGATTTAATAAAGTGTATTGGTTTATTTATGATGAATTTTAGTATTATTCTTAACATGCATTAGATATTGTTGGAAGAGTCTTTTTAATTTAAATCACCAATAAGAGTCTTTTTAATTTCAATTGGCAAAAAGAATAGCCATTAAAAAGTTTTCTTCTACTGATAATAGAATTTACCTGCCATAATAAAAGTTGTAATACATGGACAAAGCCAAAATCACAAATAGTTTTACTGGCCATTACATAAGTTGTTAAAAATACTTCATTTCACGGGCAATTGAATATATCTTTATTGGCAAAATAAAGGTCGTGAAATGTCTGACATAGGATGTTTTAGGAGAATTTTAGTAGCTATTTAAATTGCCGGCAAATAAGTGCCACTAAAGGACATGGACTTTTAGCGGTAATAGTAGAAGTCTTTACCAGTCTTCGATTTAATGGCCTATAAAACTATAATGACCTATTTCGTCATTATGGTGTTGGTTAGCATGCGACAGCCGAGTTAAGTTTCCCTCGAACAAAAATTTTGAAATTTCACGTTAGGATGCCTTTGATAGTATTTTTAGTGTTGTGTGGTCTAGAGAAATTTGGTGAATTTTGGATTAGTATTAGGTAGATTTAAGATGATATTATGTTAGTCGAGAGGTTTAATAATTCATAGAAACTTTTGGTGCAGAAATTGAGTTTGTAGAACTCCGTTTATAGAATTTGTCTTAAAAGAGCCATTTCGTAATGTCAAAATCTGGGGAGAATATCGTGAAATGAAATAGGCTGGGAAAGGGTCCCGAGTTTCTGCCAAAGTACCACTGCAGTAGCGTCACCTAATCGAAGCCACATAATCATAGCCTCCCAATAGTGGAAGGCTACCATTGTAGCGGCGTTGCTCAGTGAGAAAGAGACTATTGCAGTGGCATCAGGGTAGTTATACCTAGAAATCTGAGACTTAGCATTATTTCATCCCAAAAACATCCAAAACTCATTCTAGGGCTATGAGAGGCGATTTTCTTTAGTTTGGGGTGATTTTCATCCTTAAGGTAAGGTTTGTCTACCATTCTAACACGTAATTACTTCCTTTAATCTGTAGGATCATTAGAATCATGTTCATGGTAGAATTTAAGGGTTAACCCTAGGTTGATGATCTGGTGTAGAATGTTCATGGGTGACTTTTAATCACTTTTTAATGACCCTAGGTTGCTAGAATAATCTTTGTAGAGTAGAATTTGTTCTAGTATTCATGAATTACAGGAAATTTAAGTAGATTAAAAGGTGGAAAACCCTAGAATGATGAATTAGGCTATGATCATGGGTTAGAATTAGTGGGTTAAGTTATTGATGCCTAGAATCGTAGAACGAATCATGAATTGTTCCTTGTTGTTGTTTCTAGACAAAGAACAAGCAAAAATTGCAAGGAAGGGCAAGACTCAAGTGGAGTAGTGCATTCTAGGGCTCAAATTTGAGGTAGGTTATGGTTTAATGTTGTTATAGACTTGATTTGATTTTCCATGCTTATTCATGAGTTAAGTAATTGTGATTGACCTTCGGGATTACTAGTGATTTGGGAAGTTACTTAATAGTTGATCTTATACTTAAAATGATGAACCATGAGGTTGAAAAATGTTTAGTTAAATTGTGTAAGTGCATATATATGTATCCTATCATATTCTGGTTAATGTTGATGAATATATTCATTTATTGTTATACTTGGTAGGTCTGTTACCTTGTCGGTACATATTGATTTTAGTTAGATGTTTGGAGGAGCAGGTACCTTGCTAGTATAGTACATGGATGTGAGCTCGTTCCCTGCAAGTCATGACTAATGGGCATATAAGGCCCTTAGTATGTGTGTACACTTTAATGATAATTGATGGTCATAATGCATTATTTCATATCATTCATTCATCGATTGCATAACGGTGTTGTATAAGTGTTGTGTCAATTAGAAGTAGCTTAAGACTACTTATGAAATAATTAGATGAATGTCACTTGGTATGGTCCCCATGTTGTGATTTAACTTAGATTGGGGTGATGACATGATGAGGTAATGGACTAATCTTTATATTAATGTGTAGATAGATTTTGTAAGAGGTTATTTTATGGATAGTAGTAAAATATGGTGCATTTGCTTGTATGTTCTGAATGCTAGTTACTTTTACTTGATGTATCCTTATGTATGGTTTTTCAAGTTAAAGTCGGTCGATGATACCTACCAGTACATAGTGTTTGTACTGATACTACCGGTGCTCTTCTTTTGTTGAGTGCAGAAGGTGTTTTGGTGACTGACAAAAGACCTCGGATCTAGTTTAGGACCAGCAGCTTATCAATTCAAGGGTGAGCACCATCTTCAGACTGCCATTGGATCTTCTCTTTATCATGTTTACTCTTCTGAACAATGATATTCTTTTATTAGTTATTTTGGGATTTTTTTTCAGACTTCAGTTTTATAGCCTTTAGATTGTTCTTGTACGGTGACTTTCGGATCTTGAGATTTGTAATAGATAGTTTGTTGGTTTTTCGCATTTATTAATTATTTACTTTGGATTTTATATATATTAAGTTGGAGCATTTAATATTGTTTAAAAATGGATAAAAGGATCCTCCATGTCATTTTCTATATTTTCATGGTTTTAATGCTTTTAAAGCTTTCCTATAGCTGCCGCAAGTCATTTATGACTTGTTGGGACTGACAGTTTGGTTACCCGGTAGTTCATTTGGCTTTTTTAGGCATTTAACTATTTTAGAGCTTTTGAAGTTGAGAAAAGGGTGGCTTTTGGTAAAAACTAAAATCATGGGTGTAGGATCCATATTTTGTCAAAATAACCTCAGATAGAAATTTTGATAGTTTCATTGAGTCTAGAACGCCAAATTTGGTAGGGTAGCATAGTTTGTTTGCATGCACAAGGTTCTGAATGAATCCCGAGCATCCGGTCGAAGTCCGTTAGAATTTAGCAAATTTGGCTGGTGCCAGTTGCTTAAGCAACTTATTGACCGCTTAAGTGGTAGCTACTTTAGAGGCTAAGTAGTCGCTTAAGCGGAGTATGGCTAGCTTTACAGTGCTTAAGTGGCCCTTTTATTACTTAAGTAATGATCGCTTAAGCGGCCACTGCTGAGTTTATACCATATATCATTTTCCATGATTTTTGTAATGACCCTTGATGTGCCATGGTTTCATGGCACTTTCGATGCTTAAAACAAGGAAAATATGCAATAACTTGGGTATGTTTGATTGGTATGATGTGTTTTATGTCCTATCTTGCAGGTAAATAGTTTATGGAGGCAAAATGGAGAAGAAGGGAAGAAGAATACACTAGAATAGAGCATTGGAAGATGAAAGAGCCAAGTTGAAACTGGTAGTGACCCACGGCAGGGACTCACGTCCCGTGAGTTGGACCTACGCCATGTAAGTTAGTACAGTGGGTCAACTTCTGAAAGTTGTAAAATGGCCTGATTTCCATGAGAGGGACCCACGCCACTTGAGTTGGACCCACGATACCAAGTCACGGAACCGTGGAAAGTTCCCGACTTTGTTCTCCTGTTTTGTTTAGGATAGGATTCATATTGTATCTATTAATACCCCTTTATTGTCCTATGTTTAGGGGTAGGTCATTACATTGTTTTGAGATATATATTCATTATTTTGAGTTTGTAAATACATTATTGGTTTTCTAATCTTGGAACATCTATTCTAGGGTTTTCATTCATATTAAGATTTCAGAGTTTTCTTCTTATTGTGAGTTTACAATTATGTTTTCATCATTGAATTCTTCTTGTGTTCTTCCAATCATGAGTAACTAAACTCATCAACTAGGGTTGTGTAAACCATGAGGAATTAACGACATGGGTCAAGTGCAAAGCAATTCTGAACTGGTGTGAATGCATGTATTGTTATTACCTTCGTTATAATTGATCTTCTAACGGTTGCAAACATTAGAAACTCGCATGTTTTGTAAACTTGCTCGAGATAGAGGTTTATATTGGGAAAAGGGAATAACAACAGAGATTTGAAGCTATCAATCTTCATCTAATAACTTGAGCCGTAACAAGGATAGTTATCTGAGATCCAGGACAAGGGTTAGTAGTGCGACACTCAGAGACCGAGAGAAGAAGAGTGAAATTCATCTAACCAAGGTAATGTTTAGATGAATATATCTTGTTAGATTTTGCATGCAACGCACAGTTTGCTAGCATAAGTAACCAGTGGAGTTAAATAATCATTGGGGATCACAGTCCTAGTGCATTTCTCATATTGATAACAAATCCAATAATCAACAATCGTTACTGTTACTACTTGCTTACAAAAATACCCCAGTTTTACTTACTTGCCAATTACTCAGACTAGCATTCGACAGACTTTCATCTTATTCCCTGTGGGATCGACCCCAACCTAGTTGGGTTCTATAGTTGATTCAACGACTGCATTATACTTGTCGGGGAAAACGGTTACAAAGTTGATTAGTTTGCTTGTTGGAGTTGATTGGTTTTATTTTTCTATACTTTTAAAGGCACACACTAGTGTATGCCTAATACTAGGAGTCAAGGCAATCCCCTGATTCCACTTGATACTGAGATAGAACAAACACTGAGATCTAATTGAAGAATGGTGAATACCAACGGAGTTTAGGATCCCGCAGCCATGGGAAATATTCATAACCAGCCAATTCAGCCAATTGGTTATTAAACTGGGAAAAAAATCACTTCTTATTTAACGACTGAGGAAAATGCGAGGCAAGCGGCTCTTAGACAAGCGGATAGAGATAATCAAGGAATGCAAGCAGCAGCACAACGTCTAGCTGCACTTGAAGAGAGACAAAGAAGAATCAGGGTGCAACAACCACCTTAAAGACCATATGTTTCGATTTATGATGATCCCAAAGAAGAGGATGTGGCTTATTTCGAGCCGATTGAGACTGGTGCCATTATTCCATCGGAGTTACCTCAGGGCACTAAGTTTGACATTACAAGTGCCATGATCCACCTGCTAAACTTGAAAGGTGTATTCACCGGTCTTCCTATAGATGATCCGAACATGCATGTGATGAACTTTTTGGGGGTCTGCACTTTATATAATTTGCCTGGAGTTGACCAAGAGGTTATTTGGTTGAGATTTTTTCCATTCTCTCTAACAGGAGAAGGGACTTTGTGGTTGGCCGAGTTACCATGAGGTTCCATCACTACTTGGAAAGAGTTGAGAAATCAATTTCTAGAGAGATTTTTCCCAAGCTCTAAGATGCTACTGTTGAAGGATGAGATTTATAATTTCAGACAATTAAATTCTGAAGCACTTTATGAGACATGGCTAAGGTTTAATAAGAAGCTGCAAAATGTTTCAAATCATAGGATGAGTGGTAGGAGTTTACTTGAGATCTTCTACAGGGCTTTAAACGCCAATACCAAGGTTGTAGCAGATACTATCACTAGCGGAGCATTTATGAGTCTGAGGTGGGAACAAGCTTCTAAGATATTAGATCGTATCACTAAGACCAATCGAGGATGGCATACTCGGGAGGCAGATACACCTACTATGACGTATGATATTGGAACCTCGGCAACACAATGGGCTTTGGTTGAATCTGTAGCTCAAGAGGTATCATAGTTGAGGATAGAAATTGGCTTGCTAGCCAAACAGATTACGGCTAGAGGTGCGGAGAAGGTGCATCCCGTAGGTGCATAAGGCAAAACACCTAGGCATGACGATTATGAATATGATGAGGAGGCAAAGTACTTGGATCGAGAGATGGCGGATTTTCAAGCCAAGGTCCAAGGGTCTAATCAAGACTCTTGGAACTCAAGGCAAGGGAATCAAGGTCGGAACTACTATGGAGACAATTATAATAAGTCAGGATATAGAGATAGAGAACGAGATCGTGATGATGATTGGAGGTGAAAGGATGATTATAAAGAGAAGAGTGGCGCATATGTTCCACCGGGGAACCGCGATGCTCATTATGGAAATTCAAGAATTGAGAGTTGCTTGAAGGAGATTAGGTCAGACATTTCGGGATTAAGTCAGAAAGTAGAATCTCATTCAACTGCCATTAAACAGTTGGAGCAACAGTTTGGGCAGATATCGGTGTCATTGAACCAGCGTCAACCAGGCACCCTTCCGAGAAACACCATCAAAAATTTGAAGAATGATAGTCATTGTTTGGCCATTACTACTAGAAGTGGGAAGTGCACGACTGACCCATCTATACCTGTGGATAGTGGTAAGAAAGATGAGTCGATGATAGTTGATGTAGAAACTGAGATAGAGCCAGAGAATTCAAAGGGTGATGCAGTTCAAAAGCCTCATGATGCTGACAAAAAGGCAAAATCTGATAACGGGAAGGAAAAGGAGGTCTCTCAAGTGTGCAAAAAAATTCCTCAACCTACTCTTCTTTTTCCTCAAAGGTTGAAAAAGAAAGTTGAAGAGCATAAATATCAAAAATTTATCTCAATGTTAAAGGAGTTATCGGTAAATATTCCTCTTGTCGAGGCTTTAGAACAGATGTCAGGTTATGCAAAATTCATGAAAGATTTAGTGATGAAGAAAAGACTGTCAGTTTTGAGCCTGCAGATAATTTACACCATTGTAGTGCAATTGCTTCTCGTTTACTTGTCGAGAAAAAGAAAGATCCGAGAGCCTTCACAATTCCTTATACTATTGGGTCCTATAATTTTGCAAGAGCTCTTTGTGACTTGGGTGCTAGCATTAACTTGATGCAGTTAGCCATTTTCAAGCAGTTAGGATTGAGAGCACCGAAATCGACTTCTATGAGACTTCTTATGGTAGATAGAACTATGAAAAATCCTTTGGGCATTTTGAATGATGTTTTGGTGAAGGTTGTATCTTTCATTTTTCTGGCTGACTTTGTGATTCTAGATTATGAAGTTGATTTTGAGGTTCTCATCATCTTGGGAAGACCATTCCTTACTACTGGACGTGTATTGGTTGACATGGAACCTGGGCAGATGAAGTTCAGGTTGAATAATGAACATGTTACTTTCAATGTTTGTCATTCCATAAAGCAATCCAAAGATATGTGGGCGGTTTCTGTAATAGATACGATTGATAAGAGTGACATGGTCGTTCCTACTGAAGAAAGGTTGGGGGTAAAAGCTCTTATGGCCGTGATTATGAATTTTGATAGCAGTGGTATTGAGGAGTACGATGAGATAGTTGGTGCACTCGTTGGTAGGGGATCAAACACTTATGCTCCAAAGAAATTGGATCTTGATTTAAAGAATAGGGTGACCCCACTGGCTCGTCCTTCTATTGAAGAGCCTCCAATTTTGGAGCTTAAGGCTCTCCTATCTCACCTTTGCTATGCATTATTGAGAGCCAACAACACCTTGATCATGATTATTTTTGCTGATTTGGTGGAGTGGCAAGTAGAGGCTCTTGTTTCAATGTTGAAAAGGTTTAAGAGGGCTATTGGTTGTCCATCACTGATATTATTGGGATTGAATCTGGTATCTTCACTCACAAAATTTAGCTTGATCCTGAGTTCATACCAAGCATTAAGCACCAACATCGTCTGAACCCACCTATGCAAGAATTTGTGAAGAAAGAAATCATCAAGTGGTTAGATGCGGGTATGGTTTACCCCATTGCTGATAGTAAGTGGGTGTGCCCAGTTCAGTGTGTGGGAAAGAAGGGAGGAATCACTGTGGTTCCAAATGACAAGAATGAGTTAATCCCAATGAGGCCGGTTACTGGATGGAGAGTTTGCATGGATTATCAAAAGATGAATTCTTGGACCGAAAAGGATCACTTTCCTATGCCCTTCATGGATCAGATGTTAGACCGTCTTGCTGGTAGAGGATGGTATTGTTTTCTTGACAGTTATTCGGGGTATAATCAGGTTTTCATTACTCCTGAAGACCAAGAGAAGACCACTTTCACTTGTCCATATGGGACATTCGCGTTCAAAAGGATGCCTTTTGGTTTATGTAATGCACCGACCACTTTTTAGCGTTGCATGATGTCCATTTTATCTGACATGGTGGAAGACACTATTGAGGTATTTATGGATGATTTCTCTATTGTGGGAGACTTATTTGATGACTGCTTGGCCCACCTTACTAATGTGTTGCAAAGATGCGAGGAGTGTAACTTAGTGCTAAATTGGGAAAAATATCACTTTATGGTTAATGAAGGTATCGTATTGGGGCATCGAATCTCAAAGAAGGGTATTAAAGTTGACAAAGCCAAGATTGAGGTGATTGAAAAGTTACCTCCACCTATTTCGGCTAAAGGAATTCAACGTTTCTTAGGACATGTAGGGTTCTATAAAAGATTCATCAAGGCTTTCTCTAAGATTGCACATCCGTTATGCAAGCTTTTAGAAAAGGAGATGAAGTTTGTTTTTGATGAGGCTTGTCTAAAATCGTTCGAGCGTCTGAAAGAGAAGTTGATTTTAGCCCCTATCATTGTTTCTCCTTATTGGACGATGCTATTTGAGGTTATATGTGATGCTAGAGGTGTGTCCTTGGGTGCAATCCTTGGCAAAAGGCGTGAGAAGATTCTACGTCCGATTTATTATGCTAGCAAAGCACTTAATCCAGCTCAGAAAAGTTATATTATAACCGAGCAAGAATTGTTGGCAGTGGTCTTTACTTTTGAGAAATCTCAATCTTACTTGATTGGTGATAAAGTGATTGTGCATACAGACCACGCAGCACTTAGATATCTTATGTCAAAGAAGGATGCTAAGCCAATACTGATTCAGTGGGTGCTTGTATTGCAAGAATTTGATTTTGAGGTCAAGGACCGAAAGGGGACTGAGAATCAAGTTGCAGACCATCTATCATGCCTTGAGGAGGAGGCCATGCTTAAATTAAGGGATGATCTTGATATTGATAATACTTTTCCAGACGAGCAACTGTTGGCAACATCACAAGATTTAATCCCCTGGTTTACATATTTTGCCAACTTTTTGGCAAGTGATCTAGTCCCAAAAGATATGTCGTATCAGCAGAGGAAGAGATTAATGCATGAGGTGAGAAAATTCTTTTGGAATGAGCCTTATTTATTTAGGGTGTGTGTGGATGGCATAAGGTGGCAACACCTTACCATCCTCAGACGAGAGGGCAAGTTGAGGTGTCAAATCGTGAAATTAAGTCTATTATGGCGAAGACGGTGAATGCCAATAGGACTGATTGGGTAAGAATATTGGATAGTGCATTATGGTCATATCGAATTGCATTCAAGACATTGATTGGTACATCTCCATATTAGCTGATTTTTGGTAAATCATGCCATTTGCCTGTCGAACTTGAACATAAGGCATTATGGGCATTAAAGAGGTTGAATCTGGAATGGAGTGAAGCGACTAAGTTGAGATTAGAGCAGATGAATAAGATGGATGAATTTCATCTCCAGGCTTATGAAAGTTCAGCATTGTATAAAGAGACGATGAAATTATATCATGATCGGAAGATTGAACGACGAGAATTTCACCTGGGAGATTTGGTATTGCTTTATAACTCCAGGCTTCACTTGTTTCCTAGAAAATTAAGGTCCAAATGGTCTGGACCATTCATGGTGGTTAGGGTATTTCCCCATGGAGAAATTGAGTAGAAAGGTGATGATAATGTTCTATTCAAGGTCAATGGACAGCGTGTAAAGTACTATGTGGGAACCATGGACGAAATAAGGACATGTGAGGAGTTTAGTATTGATGAAGTCTGAGTAGTCAAGTGAGTTGGGTCATGCTGTAACATTAAATCAGATGCTTCATGGGAGGCAACCCATGGGCTGATTGGTGAAGTCTGATTAACCAACCTAGCTACGTCGTGCCGTGACGTTAAATCAAGTGTTGCTTGGGAGGCAACCCAAGGATTGATATCAGTCGTAAGTTAAAAATAAAGATGTGAACTCAAAAGTGTGTAGATTAAACCACACAAGGGACCCACGTGACATGGACTGGTATCGTGGAAATCACACTAAAAGTTCAAATTGCAGAATCCAATCCACGCCAGGTACCTACGTGACGTAGGTCGATCCACGTGACATGGGTTTGTGTCGTGGGAATCAGGTGCCATTTTAAGTTTTCAGGAACTCAACCTATGCCAAGGACCCACATCACATAGTTTAACCCACGTGACATAGGTCGGTACCGTGAAAATCAAAAATACCCTGAATCTGAAAATCTAACCCAACCCAACCTAAAATTTTAGCCTATTTCTTATAAAATTCGACACCACCCGATCTAAAACCCTAAACCCAATCTTTCATTCTTCTAAATACCCGATCTATTGAACATAAATTGCTACAAATTAATACTTCAAAGCTTAAATTCACTACCTTTCCCAAGTACCCAACACACAAATTCATCCATATTAACTTCCTAATACCCAAAAATCCTAAATCCCCAAACACCCCAATTTTGAAAACCCTAAAATTAACCCTTACCCTCAACCCACAAACCCAACCCGACCTAAACCAATATAAACCCAAACCATTTGAACCAAATACCGCCAAAAGGAAATCCTAAATGTAGAGATATGAGTTTCTCTTCGTTAATCCGCACAAAGATCCCAGAATTCACAACAAGGCTTCGAGATGAGCCTTCGGAGCTGGAGAAAACTAGGTCTGAAGAGGTTTATGAGATAGATAGGGATGATTTTGCTCTTGTGCCTTATGCCACAAGATAACAAACTAGGGCACAGGATGCATCCCGGGGCACACCTCAGCCTACTACACAGCCACCGCCTCCAGCCATATCGGTGACTCTTATTCATTCATCTGATTCCTCCCCCCAGTATGAAGAAGTGGTGGATGCTTCTGCAATCGGCGGTACTAAATATGAGGATGATGCACCTGGGATCGATGAGATTACTACGGGTGCGGATGATTCTGAGTTAGGAGAAAGTGGCGAGGCTGATGAGACATCATCTATTTCAGGCACTGGAGTTCAGGATTCCACGACTTTCTCACATAGAAAGGTGGCTGCACAGCAGGCCGCAGCTTCAGTATGAAGGGAAAATAAGAGGTGGTGTGTTTAGGGTATAAAGGCCATTTATGATAGGGATGCAGAGCCAACTGAGCGGGGTGTGTGTAAAAGAAGTATCATTGAGAAGCCCCAGTATCGGTTAGATGAGTTAAAGGCACTACCAGAGATTAAGTCAATATTTGATCGCTATGGATTCGGGTGGATGACGGAGCCTTCTGGTCACTATAGCCCAGAGTTGGTCCATGAGTTTTATGCTTCATATGCTGCTTCTATTAAATTAATCACTCCAAATGAGCAGCGATATCAAGACCAACCACCGTTGACTCATACTTTGGTTTATGGTACCAGATTAGAAATATCTGAGCAGACTATCCACAGGTTCTTATTTGGTGTTGAACGTGCACTTCAAGCTAATACTATTGAGTTTGATCACCACATGGAGACGGTGAAAAATAGAAACAAAATGAAGGCTGCCAATCAGCGCTTAGAGATACTATGGAGGGTTGCACAGTATATCACTGAGGATGGTGTAATTATGAGATGGGTAGCTAAGAAGTTGGATATTAAGAAGTCCTCACTTCACTTTGTAGGAAGGTTTTAATGGTTAGTTGTACAGCACCGTCTTGGTCCCATAGGTGCAGATAATTCTATTACTCTTGACAAAGTTGTTCTGGTAACGAGCATCATCACCGGATATGACATCAATATCGCCCACTACATTATTGAGGAGATTCATGAGCGCGCCTTTAATGACTTTACCAGCATCCCTTTCCCGTGTCTGATTCAGGGCCTATGCAATAGTGCTAGTGTAGTTATGATGCCCATAGCAGATCACACTATTGAGGTGACCCACATAGCTGATATAGGGTTGATACAGTAGTGAGGTGCTATTTTGGTTTCCCAGAGAGGGACTCAGCCCTCTACTTCATCAGGCGCCGCCCTTTTTGAAGGGCAAGTGAATCAAGAGGAACTGGTTAGCACTTCAGCACCAGTTAGTGAGCTTGAGTCTGGGAGGTTGCCTAATGAGGGCACAGGCCCCTTGACTGATGAGAGGGCAGCAGGCACTACTACACCACCACCCTCGTCTGGCATGGTTGTAGTTTCGTGAGAGTTTTTTCAGTAGTTAGTGGATAGACAGACGCCGACTATTAAGCCACGGGCTCACACAGAGGCCCAGATGGCTAAGTTGGTCTCTCAACTTAAGCCATGGGTTCATACTACAACAGATGCTTCAGAGGTAAGAGTTGAGGCTCATATGACTACTGCTATGGAGAGGTTTATGCATGAGTTACATGAGAGGACTGATAGTTTTGGGAACCAGATGGTTAGCCGATTGAGAGAGGCCCATATCTCAAATTTGATGGAGTTGACAAAGGAGGTGGCTGCGTTGAGAGAAGACGTTTGAGATTTAGCAGTTAGACATACTCCTATCATTTCACCCATACCAACATCGGTACCTATAGCACCAGTTTTTGAGGTGGATTTGTTTGCTGACGAGGAGCCTCTCATTGTTAGAGGCCACGGAGTCCCGAAGGTCAAACTGATAGTGGAGAAGAGTTTGAGAGTGATCTACAGAGGGTGACTAAGGCCTTCCGGTCAGAGTACCATGCCAGTCAGATCGCTTATGAGCAGAGAGCACGGGGCGCATCCTCTAGTCATCCACCCCCTCCACCGGCCTCACCTAGCGTGGAGCCCAAAGAGCATACATATGATCCCGTTGTGGATGGGCCTACATCTGGCACCTAGGGCACTGCAGGTATATCTTCACTCCTTTATATTCATCATATTATTAGTTGTGCACTAAGGGCAGTGCACCATTATTTAGTTGGGGGTTGGGGTATACCACCACTTGGGGGGGTTTATTGTCGTTTTTTCTTTTCCCCCAAGTGTGCTATCAAAGTAGAATCGGTATGTTTAGGTTGTTATTTATATTATTTATGTGTTTTCATGTTTAGTTAGGATAAAAATAGGGGAACCTTAGTGTAGTCTAATTTTGAACGTGTTTCAAATGATAATGATACTTTTTTATTATTTAAAGGACATCCCTCCTGAACATTTTGTTTTGAACGGTGCGTAGTATGTTAGTTTGTGACAGTTGTTGGATCTTATTATGGCATTAGTATTATAGGCACAATGACTGTAGCTAGCAATGCATGAACTGGATAAGTAGTAGTTGATAGTGTAACCCTGTGCTATGTATGCGTGAGGTCATTACCGAGTTCACTTTATGTGTGCGATCCAGAACTTTTCCGATTAGTCTTGCCTAGGTTATAGGATAATGGTTAGGAAAGGATCATAGGTCATTTTTGAATAAGTCTACTTTTAGCCTAAATGCCTGACCAAATAAAATAAGTATCCCTTGATCCCGATTTTGTGCCTTAGTTAACCTATTTCTTTCATTAGCCTATTCACCTTCCCATTTTGACTTACAATGAACCTATATTGGCATTGGTCCCTCCTTGAACATTGTGTACCTCAACTCAGGCAAATTGCCTAAGTTGAGGGTAGCTATTAAAGGGGTGCATAGTTTGACCTGGGTATGAAGAAGAGGTTAGTAAAAGAAAAAGAGAACTTATTTGGGTGTGAAGAAAAAAATGAGGAAAAAGAGAACAAATTTGGGTGTGAAGAAAAAAAATGAGTGAAATAAATAGAAATTGCAAAAAAAAAAAAAATATTGTATTTTGAAAGTATGAAGAAAATCACACCCAAAATCTAAAAATAAATGTAGGAGAATAAGGGAGAATAAAATGAGAATGGTTGGAAAGTGGAGCCAAAAATAGTGTGGTGTCAAGGAGGGTTGAGTCACCATATCCATATGTGTCACACCCGTCCCCAAGCCTAAATTACAAGCCGATGAAAGTCCTATAATGATCCTAGTCCAACTGTCTGAAAACCTAAGGCATAGAAAATAAGGGCAATCCTATAGTATTTCACGCACACTGGTTGAACTTCTTTGTGAGAGAGAGTGTTTCACCCAGTCCCTACTTTGATATTCATTAGTATATTGTGAGTGTATGGGACTTCTTTATTGTGAGAGTACATGGGTTGCATTGTTAGCTGCTATTTGTTCGAATAATATCATTTGCATATATGCGTAGTTGTTAGTTCATAATCTGATGCCATCACTTGACCCCTTCTGTGTCATGATAATATACTGCATGTATACACACCATGGTTTTGATTTACAAATAGGAGGGGTCAGAAAAGTTTTGGTGCCAAAAGCAATAAGTCGACTATCGTAGGTCTCTTAGGTTTCTCTTAGTTAAGCATCAATTGTGTTTGTTTTGTTTTGTTTCCCTGAGGACATGCAAACGTTCTAAGTTGAGGGTGTTGATGTACCATGGTTTCATGGCACTTTCGATGCTTAAAATAAGGAAAATATACAATAACTTGGGTATGTTTGGTTGTATGATGTGTTTTCAGTGCTATCTTATAGGGAAATAGGTTATGGAGGCAAAATGGAGAAGAAGGGAAGAAGAATGCACTAGAATGGGGCATTGGAAGATGAAAGAGCCAAATTGAAACAGAAAGTGACCCACGGCAGGGACTCACGTCCCGTGAGTCGACCTATGCCACATAGGTTGGTACCATAGGTCAACTCCTAAAAGTTGTAAAGTGGCCTAATTTCCATGAGAGGGACCCACGTCATGTGAGTTGGACCCACAATACCAAGTCATGGAACCGTGGAAAGTTGTCGACTTTGATCTCCTGTTTTGTTTAGGATAGGATTCATCTCGTATCTATAAATACCCTTAGATTTTCCTATGTTTAGGGGTTGGTCATTACATTGTTTTGAGATATATATTCATTATTTTGAGTTCACAAATACATTATTAGTTTTGTAATCTTGGAACATCGATTCTAGGGTTTTCAGTCATATTGAGATTTTAAAGTTTTCTTCTTATTAAGAGTTTACAATTATGTTTTCAACATTGAATTCTTATTTTGTTCTTGCAATCATGAGTAACTAAACTCATCAACTAGGGTTGTGTAAACCATAAGGAATTAACGAAATAGGTTAAGTGCAAAGCGATTCTGAACCGGTGTGAATGCATGTATTGTTATTACCTTCATTATAATTGATCTTCTAATGGTTGCAAATGTTAGAAACTAGCATGTATTCTAAACTTTCTCGAGAAAGATAGGTAGTGATTGGGAAAAAGGAATAACAACAGAGATTTGAAGCTAGCAACCTTCATCTAATAACTTGAGCCGTAACAGGGATAGTTATCTGAGATCCAGGACAAGGATTAGTAGTTCGACACTCGGAGGCCGAGAGAAGAGAAGAGTGGAATTCATCTAACCAAGGTCGAGAGACGTTTATATGAATATATCGTGTTAGATTTTACATGCAACACAGCGGGATAGTTTGCCAGCATAAGTAATTGATGAAGTTAAGGAATCATTGGGGATCACAGTCCTAGTGTATTTCTCATATTGATAACAAATCCAATAATCAACAATCATTACTATTACTACTTACTTACAAAAATCCCCCAGTTTTACGTACTTGCCAATTACTCAGACTAGCATTTGACAGACTTTCGTCCTATTCCCTGTGGGATCGACCCCAACCTAGTTGGGTTCTATATTTGATTCAACGATTGTGTTATACTTTTTTAGGGGTATAGTTTGGGTGACATCAATCCTCTAGGTCATTTTCTCAACTTCCATGCATTTTCAGCATTTTGAGCTTTCCCATAGCGGCCTCAGGTCATTTATGACTTGCCGAAACTATCAATTTAGTTATTGAACTGTTCGTTTGGATTTTAGGCTCAATTATCTATTTTGGAGCTTTCGCTATTAAGAAATTGGTCTTGGACCAAAACGCCTAGTAAACAGCCTCGAATGAGAATTCTGACAGCGCCATTAGCTTCAAAATATTGATTTTAGGCTAAACAGACCCTTGGTTTGAGTCAAATTTTTAGGATATAGTGTTAGGGATTTCGAGCCTTTTCGTGGATAATTCACAGTCAGAGGTGGTACCCAGTACATCGAGTGGTTCTCAGGCCAGAGTTGGGTTTATTGGTATAGATTAAGGTTCTCTGTCAGTTTAAGAGTATAAGATTGGATTTCTCGAGTGGGCCAGATACACTCCTATGTTATTTCCAACAGAGCAAGAGTTGGTGCGAGGATTTGTTAGAGGATTAACTTTATCACTCATCTTGGTGTCGAAGCATTTGATTGCAGCTGGGTTTACTCTCTTTCACATTGTTGATCATACGAGGGCTACAGAGATGGCATGTATTGAGACATATGAAGGTGGCGGTAGGAGGCAATGTTAACAGTACAGTGTTAGTAGTGTTCTGTTTGGGAGTAGGGATCTTCCCAGTAGAGATCAGCATCACTTGCAGCCTATCAGGTCCGTACAGGTAGTACCTCAGATTATAGGTGTCCCTCAAATCAGTCTTGGTGGTCACAGTGGATAGAGTTCTGGTCAGACATTACACGGTTTTTGGTCTAAGTCTTCAGGCCATTCTAGGTCAGCTGGTGCGGTACATCAGAGAGTTCTGGGGGCATGTTTTTACTGTGGTGAGATCATTCATTAGTCTAGGGAGTGCCCTAGGCGTGTGTTGGTCAGCCAGTAGGGGTCAACTCATGTTTCTCTCCAGGTTAGATTTTCAGGGTTTGTTACGACTGTAGAGAGGTCGTCCATTGGTCCAGAGAGTGTCCCTGGTGTGGGACTATTAGTCAGTCGGTGCAGTTAAATCAGTCTCTTAGAGTTGTGGCTTCTTCGATTAGAAGTAGTGCACTTAGTGCCTCAATTGGTCATTCAGACGCTCAGTTCGGGTGTGGACGAGTTCAGATTTGTACTTCTTCGGGGAGTCCAGGACTATGACTTTGGATTTCCACCAAGATAGCACCTTTGATTCCCTACCTTTAGTTTCTATTTGAGTTAAATTGGGGTTTTCATACCCATCGATGATTATATGCCTTGGTATTTTATGTTGGTTTTTGTATGCCTTTGTGTAGATTCGTGCATATGTGATTACCCCCATAGATAAATTCTTTTAGAAGTGTATTAGTGTGATAATTTCCTAAGGGTGTAGCATTTGGGTTAAAGTCTCTTTCCTTTGGCATATTGTCCTTTTTATGGTCGTAAAGTGATAATGGTTGTTGCTTTTCATTTTTTATGCCACATGCACTTTATACGGTTATTATTATTTTCATTATTTTAACGT
Source organism: Capsicum rhomboideum (assembly GCA_031232105.1). Lineage (NCBI taxonomy): Eukaryota > Viridiplantae > Streptophyta > Magnoliopsida > Solanales > Solanaceae > Capsicum > Capsicum rhomboideum. The sequence continues at coordinate 94,803,920 of CP124716.1, read as the reverse complement.
CGATTGATTCTTACTTGATATACATCTAGACTAGCGTTATCTAGTTAGTATCCCCTTTTTTGTGATTCTTATTCATTAGGTTAGATGGCTAACTCAGTTGGTTGGTCTTCTCTCATTTAGTGAGGTGAGGTTGGTTATTTTCCTTCTCTATTGGCAAAGTTAGATAAATTTTGAGAGGGAGTAAAAAAAAGGTTTGGCCTTCCATGAGTTGTCGAGATTCTAGCATTGGCTATCCTTTTCTATAGCCATTCCTGAGGTTGATAAATTTGAGATTTGTCTTTCTGATTTAGTTAGTTCATCACCTGGTAGTGGTCTTGATCTTGATGTTGATAGTGAGTTGGGTACTCCATTCTTCTTGTGATGTAGTTCATGGATCAGTAGAGTTAGTTGGTGTAAATGGGTGAATTCAAAAAAATTCTCATCTCGGTACTCATTTGGTCTAATGTGACTTCGTGAAATGCTTTTGCTCGGTGTTATTTTCTAGGGTATCAGTTGTTGGTTACCAAAGTGGGTGTCTATTGAGAATAAGTATTCATCGCTATGTATTAAGTATTGGTTTGACCAAATTCAGGCTAAGATTGGGATTTTCTGAGTTGCTCGAGCTTTAGCTACAGTTAGTACACTTTGCAGCCTTGGTGAGTTTTTGGTTATGTCTTGATGCATTAAGGCCTTCAGCAGAGTTTAATGCTTGTGTCCTCAGCCGGTGGTTTTTCTCCGGTGTGATTATGTTCTTCGACAACATTTTAGTTTTAGCCCTTGCGAGAACCATTGGGTATATGCTTGATTTCGGATGGTAAGATTAATTTGGATGTTTGATCTTTGTGAAAACTTTTTGGCCCTAGTTGTGGTTTTTGACTCGTTTTAATGACGACTTAAAAGTTATGATAGCTTTTGGAATATAAATACTTCTTGTCAGAGGGATTGATTTGGATAGTTGAGATTGAGTAGTTCAGCTTTGGCTTGAATATTACAGCTATGGATTGTGTAACTTGATTGTAGCCCTATTTCCAAATTTATTTCAGTTGAGCATTCATTTATAGGCTGACTAAGCCTACTCTTTACCTACCGATTTGGTTCTCTTCGATCTAGATAGAATGTGCTTGATAGATGCTCAAAAGATAGTCCATTGGCACACGGTATTGGTTTCTACTGCTCTTGACCTAGGTTCTCAGTGTTTGTCAGAATTTTGAATGTGTTCTCAACAGAAAAATTATACTTAAGTTGGGCTTAGCGTGGTTTCACCAACAGTTGGTGGGACATTCTGGAGCGGATCGTTCAATGTTGAGAGTTTGTGCTTTGGATTCCTGAATATCAGTTTCAAGGGTCATTCGGACCAATTGTAGCTTTGGCTAGAGATCGCAAGTTTTGATCATCTCCATTTGTGTCCAGGTAGCACCTTATGGGCTTATTTTTATGCTTGCCATTATGGATTTTCAATATATTAGCTTCAGTCTTTCGAGGTTAGTGTGATGTGATTGCACAGACAGGACTCGGATGATATTTTATGTGGTTCAGAGTATACATCCAGTGTGAAGAGGCAAAGGAATATTAGATTTGAAATTTGGAATTAGTGGTATGGCTCATGCCTTGGATGGCCTTTAGCTTGGTTGAGTTTTTGCTTGGTTGTGCTTGTATCTGGTGCAGTTGCTTAAGCAGCTTGGGGGTCACTTAAGCGATAGTCGCTCTAGCTATACTTGGCTACCCAGCTAAGGCCTTGTCCCCTAAAACGGACATCGCTTTAGCGACCAGGGTGTCTCTTAAGGGGACCTCGCCTCTCCTGGCCCATCGCTTTAACGGTCAATTACCGCTTATACGGTAGTTGCTTAAGCGACCCAATGGGCGCTTAAGTGGTCACTGCTGGTATTATATTTTCTTCTTCTCCAGATTTTCCCTAGGGCATTTTCCTCCATTTTTGGAGCTTGAAGTGTGGAAAATTGTGGGCAATCATCCTGTAACACCTCGTATGTTCCCGAACCTAGTAAAGTACCATAACATTCATGGAAGTATTTAAACATGAGATTGTTGGTGTCTTACATATTAAATCGGTTGGGCTGATTTAGTATGTGCTTATGGGCTCAAATTGAGGCCCAAAATTTACAAGGAAGACATGGCCCAAATGGAATTTTGACCCATTCTTCAAGTTGACCAAGTAAGCCCCTCATTTAATCTGGTGTATTGGCTAAGGATGACCATTAAAAGAGGATATTTAAAGGTACTATATAAGGTGGGAAAATCATATTTTTATTCATTTATACACACATGCATATCTAGAAATTTCCACAAGATATTTCTTATCTCAACTCAAACCCTAAGTCATCACTCCTTTGGACAAGATCACTCTCTTGTAAGTATAGGTAAGTGTTTACTCTCATGGTTTAATATATGATATGCTTAATATGGTGTATATATCATGTTGGTTATGTTGTCAAGGTGTTAGACAGTTTACTATGTGTAAAACAGTGTGATTTTGTTCAATCGAAAAAAGGTTTGGCCTTATAAACTTGAAAATGGACTTGTGGTCTTGAAGGAAGTGAACTTGATGGATTCAATATTGACATATGAGATGTTGACATATGAGATGTGATTATAGCCTTACTTGTTTTATCCTTGTACATAATGTTTGGAATTGTTATTGCAAAATTGTGCATGAATTTGGTGGTGTATTGAAGGAAAAGTGTGGTTTTGGTGATGTTCATGTATGTTGTGAAACCATGGGTGTTTGTTGGCATCCAAGTGACCAAAAATATGTAAATAAAATCTTACTTATGTCCTTGGACCATTTATTACACAAAAGGACCCAAAAGAGACCCTTTTGGCCGATTTGGGCATCCGCCCCAGCAGACGAAGGCACCTGCGGGCGCAGATACCAACGCAGGTGCCCCTGGACAGGGCCAAGGGTCACCTGCGGCTGTATGTAATCCACCTACGCCCTCAGGTAGCTTCGCAGGTCAGCCCAAAAAGTTGTTTTGTATGTTTTTGTTCCTCTTTGATCCCCAAAGACCCCTATACCCTTTTTGGATGTAATTATCAACTTATGATACCTTTTGAATGACTTTAAGGGGTCGTTTGGAGGCATGTTGGATTATATCAATGATGGATTATGGTTAATATGTTGTTATGAAAGGTATTGAGGTGACTTGATGGATTAATTGTGACGTAGTGTTAATGAGGAAGCGTAAAGGATAAACTTGGTGTGAAATGTTATTGGTTTATGATTTCTTGGTCAATGTGTGAAATGTTATGATGTTGTTGTTATGGTAATGCAGTGGATTGTACTGTAAAGGATGAAATGACGCTATATAGCAGTCACGTAACTCATTGTCATCTTATGCACTTGTAAGATAGTTGATTGTTAACGTAAGCTTCGTTATGAACTTGTGATGTAGAGTTACACGTAAGGAAGGAGCTGGATTATTGTGTTCACATATAGAACTGTGTATTCATAATGAGAACATAAGGTATGTAAGGTTACTCTTACTGTATCATTCTGCAGCACATATTGTTCACATTGTCATTATACTTGTTCCATTCCAAAATGTTCTAAGGCATCTCATTTCAGGTTGTCATGTATTGTTATTCTTATGTTCCTTATTCTTGGATCAAGTGTTGTTCATATGTCTCTTAATCATGGACTGACGTTCCAAAACTCCAATAATGTTGCGACTATCAACATATCAATCTCTCAAAAGTAAGAAATAAAGTAATGCATATTTGTTGGTTATAAGAGTACGGGTGGTAGCTCTAGAGGCATAAGCCTAGCTCGAGCTGATCCCGAGATTATTGGGTCAGGGGGTAGTCCTAGAGGCATACGCCTAGCTTGGGCCGATCCTGACAGGTGGTAGCTCTAGAGGTAATAACCTATCTCGAGCCGAACCTGATATATTGGTTTATGGGTGGCAGCTCTAGAGGGAATAACCTAGCTCGAGCCAAGCCCAATATCTTTATTTAAGGGTGGTAGCTCTAGAGGCATAAGCCTAGCTCAAGCCGATCCCAACATAACGTTATGTTATGTTAAGACCCACTGATCAGTTGGGGCCCGGGTACGATATGAGAAAAGTGATGATGAATAAACATTAGAAGCAAAAGAAAATAATGAATATAAGCTTCATGGTTCCACATATGCAGAACGATGGTTTATCCATATTGACTATTCTCTTATATTTGATTTCATTGGAATATTTATGTGTCTTACAGTTTCATATGGCCTTACATACTCAGTACATTCTTCGTACTGACCTCCCTTGGGGGGGTTTACCTTACTTGCTGCAGGTGCAGGTGCTAGTAGACCTCCACAGTAGGTTGCCGGTAATTTACAGAACTTTGGTGAGCTCCAGTTAGTTCGGGGCTTTCCGAGTCACAGTTGTACATTTTTTTTGATATTGTATATGTGTATAGAGCGGGGTCTTATCCCGAATATAGGTTGGTTATGGTTATACATCTGTAGAGGCTTTTTAGATGTTGTGTGACAGATGAAGAAAATGTATGGAACGTATCTTTTGTCTTGATGGCCCCAACGGCCAAGTTTCATAGTTATCATGTATTTTCCATGACTTCTGTTATTGGTATATTATATCTATTTGTGGTGGTGATGTTTATTGAGTAACATGCACAGGAGTGTATGAGAATGGAGATTGGTTCTCTCGGGCCTTAACGGCTTCGGGTGCTAGTCCACCTCGTTGGAACTCGGGGAGTGACAAAAGTGGTATCAGAGCAGGTCGTCCTAAGGGTCTCTACAAAGCCGTGTCTTAGTAGAGTCTTGCTTATGGATGTGTTGTGCACCACATTTATAATTAGGAGGCTATGGTGCATTTAGGAGTTGTTTCTTTTCTTCATTTCTAGATCGTACAATAGAGCCAAAAGTGTAAGTGGAAAAATTATATCTGACCATTGGAATTGGTTTTCTTTGATATAGTAAAATGTCAATGACAAGAAGAGGTAGAGGCAAGGGTAAGCAAGTAGACATGCTTTCCGGTGAAGGATTGAGTAAATCACCACCTGACCAAGCTAGTCAAGGTGGAGCTAACACTGAATTTGCATCACGGGCTTCTTCCACTTTTCCAGCTCCAGAAGAGCCGAGAAGGAGAGAAGTATCTTTGGAACTGCCCGTTAATACTATTGAGAAGGATTTAATGAGTGCGGTGCAAATATTGACCCGTGTAGTTGCTGCACAAGCTCAAAGACAAGCTCTTGTACAGCAAAAGGAGGGGCAGAGGCAGAGAAGGAGGATGCAAGAATTGGAAGGAGGATCGTCAAAAAGAGCCAAACCCATGGGATAGGTCATGGCTTCCCAAGGAGGATTTGGGCCTCGAATTTTTCACAAACCACCTAGGCCATCATTTCCCCATTCCACAGCAAATACTTCTCCTCTATTCCAAGGGTTTAGAAGCAACCGATTTGGGCAAGGAAGTGAGACTCAGGATTTATGGACAGTGGGGTATCGAGCCCAAGGAAGTATGACCCAATCGAGGTCTCCTCTTCAGCAGTGTCAGAGATGCGGAAGGTATCATTTAGGTGAATGTCGGTTGGGAACAAATGTTTGCTTTTGGTGTGGCGTGCCAGGGCACATGGTAAGAGAGTGCCCACTAAGAGGCATGGGTGGTATGACACGGCCTACGGTATCGTCCTTTGCATTATTATCATCAGATGTACAACCTGCTGGATGTGGCAGAGGGGCTAGAGGAGCAGCTAGTTCTAGTGGACTTCCGGACCGTACCTATGTCGTGGCGGATCGGCAGACATTTGAGGCTTCTCCTGATAAAGTGACAGGTATATTATCTATCTTTTCACATAATGTATTTGCATTGAATGATCCGGGTTTTACCCTATCATATGTTACTCCATTGAGTGTTAAAAAAAAATTATGAAAGGACACTAGAATTTTTAGTTACCCATTTGAGGTATCTACACCAAAAGGTGAATCTATTGTAGCTAAAAGAGTGTGTCGTAATTGTGTGATAACTGTGTGTGGACATGATACATTGGCTGATCTTATTGAATTGAAAATAGTGGATATTGATGTCATAATGGGTATGGATTGGTTGGCTTCTTATTATGCCACGGTAGATTGTCGGGCTAAGAAGGTACATTTTCATTTTCCACAAGAAAATGTTCTTGAATGGAAGGGTAATGTGGGGGTACCAAGGGGAAAATTTATTTCCTATCTTAAAGCAAAGAAAATGATAGTCAAGGGGTATATATGTCATTTAGTCCGAGTGCAATATACTGATGTGAAACCACCAAGTCCTTAATTGGTTCTGGTGGTTAATGAATTCCTCGATGTATTTCCTGATGATCTTCCAGGCTTACCCCCAGAACAGGAAGTAGAGTTTAGTATTGATGTGATTCCATTCCAAGCATTTCGTCTATCTCTATTCCTCCGTATAAAATGGCTCCAGCAGAGCTACGGGAATTAAAAAAGAACAAGTCAAGGATTTGGTGGACAAGGGATACATAAGATCTAGTATGCCCTTTGGGGTGCATCCGTGTATATATAAAAAAAAATGAAATGGCACATTGAGAATGTGTATTGACTATTGGCAACTGCATAAGGTAACTATCAATAACAAATATCCCCTCCCTAGAATTGACGATCTAGTGAACCAATCACAGGGTGCTAAATATTTTCAAAGATTGACTTGGGATCGGGATATCACCAGGTAAGGGTTGGAAAGATATACACGAGACAGTTTTCCGAACATGGTACGGTTACTATGAATTTCTAGTTATGCCATTTGGGCTAACCAATACATCAGCAGTTGTTAGGGATTTGATGAATAGGGTGTTTAAGCCATTCCTGGATGTGTTCGTGATGGTATTTATAGATGATATTCTGGTTTATTCCAAATCACAAGAGGACCACGCGAAGCACTTACGGCAAGTGTTATAGATTCTCCGGGATCGTAATTTGTAGGCCAAGTTCTCTAAATGTGAATTTTGGTTAAAATCCGTAGCATTCTGGGGTCACATTTTGTCAGATAAAGGAATTCGAGTTGACACTCAAAGGATTGAAGCGGTGAAAAAAATTCCCAAGACCTACGACACCTACAGAGATTTGTAGTTTTTTTGGATGGGCAGGTTATTACAGGAGATTTGTCCTTCTATTGCTTCACCATTAATGAAGCTAACACACAAGACAAGTAAGTTTCAGTGGAATGATGCATGTGAGAAAAGTTTCCAAGAGTTGGAAGGATCAATTAACTTCCACACCAGTTTTATTACTTCCCGAAGGCACAAAAGGTTGCGCAGTATATTGTGATGCTTTCGAGGTTGGCCTCGGATGTGTACTAATGCATCATGGTAATGTAATAGCGTATGCCTCATGACAGTTGCATCCACATGAGAGAAATTATCCCACATACGATCTTGAGTTAGCAGTCGTGATATTGCTTTAAAGATATGGCGTCATTATTTGTATGGAGTTCATGTTGATATCTATACTGATCACAAAAGCTTGCAATATATCTTTAAGCAGAAGGAACTCAATTTGAGGCAACGAAGGTGGCTAGAGCTCTTAAAAGATTATGATAGTAATATCTTATACCATCCGGGAAAAGCAAAAGTTGTAACCAATGCATTAAGTTGCAAAGCAATCGGAATCACTAGCAGCCAGTTGACGAAAAAGTAAGGTATAGTAAAGGATCTATATCAATTAGACAGCTTGGGGGTTCATCTTCTTGAAACTCCGGATGAAAGAATTATAGTGTAGAATGCGGCAGAGTCTTCATTAGTAGCTGAAGTAAAGGAAAACCAGTATGTGAATCCTAGTTTTATTGCAGCTGACAAATAATGATAGCAAGGTTTGATGAAGGCATTTGATTTTATGCAAGAGAGAGAGTACTTCAATGCCCAGGGTAGACTTTGTGTACCGGATATAGATGGGTTAAGGAAATGACTTATGACGGAAGCACATCATTCACGGTATTCTATTTATCCGGGAGCAATTGAAATGTACCATGATTTAAAAGAGATGTATTGGTAAGGTTACATGAAAAGAACATTGCAAAATTTGTAACTCAATGTCAAAACTGTTAACCAGTAAAAATGGAGCATCAGAAACCTGAAGGTTATATGCAATGTATAAATCTTCCAGCTTGAAAAGAGAGATATGATTAACATGGGTTACTCGTACATTTCGGCACTTTGATTCCATGTGGATGATAGTTGACAGACTTACCAAATAGCACACTTTTTATCTGTCAGGACCACTTGTACAGCTGGAAATTATGCAAGGTTGTATGTTAAAGAGATAGTGCGATTACATGGGATTCTGATCTCCATTATATCAGATAGGGGAGCTCAGTTTACTGCGCATTTTTAGAGATCTTTTTAGCCGAGTTTGGGTACACAGGTGAATTTGAGTATGGCTTTCCATCCTCAGACAGATGTACAAGCAGAACGTACTATCCAAACACTTGAAGATATGCTACGAGCTTGTATGTTAGATTTTCAAGGCAGTTGGGATGATCATTTTCCTTTTATTGAATTTGCCTACAACAATAGCTATCAGTCAAGTATCAAAATGGCACCTTATGAAGCTTTGTATGAAAGGAAATGTAGATCACCAATCGGATGGTTTGAAGCGGGTGAAACTGCTTTACTTGGGCCAGATCTTGTTCATCAGGCTATGGAGAAAGTTAAAGTGATTCAACAACAGCTACAAACGGCCCAAAGTCGACATAAGTCATATGCTGATGTCAGAAGAAGAGGGCTCGAATTTGCCATAGGTGATTGGGTATTTTTGAAGGTGTCACCGATAAAAGGGGTAATGACATTTGGAAAGAAAGGGAAGTTGAGTCCCCGGTATATAGAGCCATATGAATTGTCCAAAGATTCAGACAAGTTGCGTATGAATTAGCATTACTCTCCATAGTTCATCCAGTATTTCATGTTTCGATGCTTCGAAAGTGCATAGGACATCCATCTCATTTTACTCCCATTGAAGATGTGTAAGTTACGGAGGATCTTACTATGAGGAGATACCTATTGCCATTCTAGATAGACAAGTGAAGAGGTTGAGGAATAAAGACATAGCTTCCGTAAGGGTACTTTGGAGAAATCAGCAAATAGAAGAGATCACATGGGAAGCTGAAGAAATGATGAAGTCCAAGTACCCTCATTTGTTCCAAAGGGAAGAACAAGTTCACGATTCGAGATCGGGACAATGAAAAGTAAGTATTTATAAGCATTAAGTATATATATATGTGATATGAAGAATGATCCTAGACTTGCCATTGTTTAAATTGAATAATGTCACTAACATTCGAGGGCGAATGTTTCTAAGGGGGGAAGAATGTAACACCCCGTATGTTCCCGAACCTAGTAAAGTACCGTAACATTCATAGAAGTATTTAAACATGAGATTGTTGGTGTCTTACATATTAAATCGGTTGGGCTGATTTAGTATGTGCTTATGGGCTCAAATTGAGGCCCAAAATTTACAAGGAAGACATGGCCCAAATGGAATTTTGACCCATTCTTCAAGTTGACCAAGTAAGCCCCTCATTTAATCTGGTGTATTGGATAAGGATGAACATTAAAAGAGTCTATTTAAAGGGACTATATAAGGTGGGAAAAACAGATTTTTATTCATTTATACACACATGCATATCTAGAAATTTCCACAAGATATTTCTTATCTCAACTCAAACCCTAAGTCATCACTCCTTTGGACAAGATCACTCTCTTGTAAGTATTGGTAAGTGTTTACTCTCATGGTTTAGTATATGATATTCTTAAGATGGTGTATATATCATGTTGGTTATGTTGGCAAGGTGTTAGACTATTTATTATGTGTAAAACAGCGTACTTTTGTTTAATCGAAAAAGGGTTTGGCCTTATAAACTTGAAAATGGACTTGTCGTCTTGAAGGAAGTGAACTTGATGGATTCAATATTTACATATGAGATGTTGACATATGAGACCCTTTTGGCACATTTGGGCATCCGCCCCCACTTACGAAGGCACCTGCGGGCGCAGATGCCAACGCAGGTTCCCCTGGACAGGGCCAAGGGTCACCTGCTGCCGTATGTCAGCCACCTGCGGGTGCAGGTGGCTTCGTAGGTCAGCCCAAAAAGTTGTTTTGTATGTTTTTGTTCCTCTTTGATCCTCGAAGACCCCTATACCCTTTTTGAATGTAATTATCAACTTATGATACCTTTTGAATGACTTTAAGGGGTCGTTTGGAGGTATGTTGGATTATATCAATGATGGATTATGGTTAATATGTTTTTATGAAAGGTATTGAGGTGATTTGATGGATTAATTGTGAGGTAGTGTTAATGAGGAAGTGTAAAGGATAAACCTGGTGTGAAATGCTATTGGTTTATGATTTCTTGGTCAATGTGTGAAATGTTATGATGTTGTTGTTATGGTAATGCAGTGGATTGTACTGTAAAGGATGAAATGATGCTATATAGCAGTCACGTAACTCATTGTCATCTTATGCACTTGTAAGATAGTTGATTGTTAACGTAAGCTTCGTTATGAACTTGTGATGTAGAGTTACACATAAGGAAGGAGCTGGATTATTGTGTTCACATATAGAACTGTGTATTCATATTGAGAACATAAGGTATGTAAGATTACTCTTACCGTATCATTCTGCAGCATATATTGTTCACATTGTCATTATACTTGTTCCATTCCGAAATGTTCTAAGGCATCTCATTTCAGGTTGTCATGTATTGTTATTCTTATGTTCCTTATTCATGGATCAAGTGTTGTTCATATGTCTCTTAATCATGGACTGATGTTCCAAAACTCCAATAATGTTGCGACTATCAACATATCAATCTCTCAAAAGTAAGAAATAAAGTAATGCATATTTGTTGGTTGTAAGAGTACGGGTGGTAGATCTAGAGGCATAAGCCTAGCTCGAGCCGATCCCGAGATTATTGGATCAGGGGGTAGTCCTAGAGGCATACGCCTAGCTCGGGCCGATCTTGACAGGTGGTAGCTCTAGAGGTAATAACCTATCTCGAGCCGAACCTGATATATTGGTTTATGGGTGGCAGCTCTAGAGGGAATAACCTAGCTCGAGCCGAGCCCGATATCTTTACTTAAGCGTGGTAGCTCTAGAGGCATAAGCCTAGCTCAAGCCGATCCCAACATAACGTTATGTTATGTTAAGACCCACTGATCAGTTGGGGCCCGGGTACGATATGAGAAAAGTGATGATGAATAAATATTAGAAGCAAAAGAAAATAATGAATATAAGGTTCATGGCTCCACATATGCAGAACGATGGTTTATCCATATTGACTATTCTCTTATATTTGATTTCATTGGAATATTTATGTGTCTTATAGTTTCATATGGCCTTACATACTCAGTACATTCTTCGTACTGACCTCCCTTGGGGGGGCTTACCTTACTTGCTGCAGGTGTAGGTGCTAGTAGACCTCCACAGTAGGTTGCCGGTCATTTGCAAAACTTTGGTGAGCTCCAATTGGTTCGGGGCTTTTTGAGTCACAGTTGTACATTTGTTTTGGTATTGTATATGTGTATAGAGCGGGGTCTTATCCCGAATCTAGGTTGGTTATGGTTATGCATCTGTAGAGGCTTTGTAGATGTTGTGGGAAAGATGAAGAAAATGTAAGGAACGTATGTTTTGTCTTTATGGCCCCAACGGACAAGTTTCATAATTATCATGTATTTTCCATGACTTGCTCTATTGGCATCTTATATCTATTTGTGGTGGTGATGTTTATTGAGTAACATGCGCAGGAGTGTATGAGAATGGAGATTGGTTCTCTCGGGCCTTAACGGCTTCGGGTGCCAGTCCGCCTCGTTGGAACTCGGGGCGTGACACATCCACTGAGGCTAAGGTAAGCTAATTCAACACTCCTTGGTCATTTTCCATTATTTTCCCCATCAAATTCCATCATTTTTCATTGTAAATCATTGGAATTTAGGTCTTAAAGTCCTAAACTTTGTGGGCTGATTTGGGCCTCGATTCGAACTCCATTTGTGCTCAAATTTTGAGCATCCATTCCTTGTCCTTCGAGGGACCTCGTGACGGATTCAATTTTGGAATCACATTTGTGGGCCTCATAAACCCGTTTTTAACCTGAATTTCAGCCCGGAGTATTATGTAGCAATATGGGTATCATTTTACTCTTATTAACGTGTAGATTAAGATTTTGATAGTGCAACGTCATTTTGGGATCGTGGGGTGAATACGATTAATTTATGGATGGTTCGAGATTACAGTTCGGCTACGAGGTAGGCTTCGCTCTACTTTTCTCTATGAGATTATGTATTGTCTAGATTGCATGCTAGGTAAGGATTATAGGATAGGTTTATACCTATTAATTCCATGACTTGACCTATTTAGGGGATTTAGAATAGAAAAGTGACCCAAACCTTAGCCTAGAACACCCGTTATGGTTATACAATCCTATTATCCTTGATTATAGTGATATTAACCATAGGTTGACATTAAGGATCCTTTAGTATAAGACTTATAATATTTCTTAGTGATTTGGGTCATATTTCACTAATTAGATCCTTTTAGCGACCTTATGCCCTTGTTTACCATAGTTTCCCGAGTTATGATGCTTTATCCTGTTTATTATACATTATTGGGCCCGAGGCCATGGTTATGATACCAGTTGGACTCCAGGTGAGTATTTTATCCTTAAAGAGGACATGATTCTAGTTTATAAATGCTTAGGCACTTATGGTTGTATTGTTTGGATACTGGTGATGGCATGCATACTTTTAGGCACATTTATGCTCACTTAGTGGTACGATTCCAACCAAAACCTTGATTTTACTACTGTTTTCTAAAAAGGGATTTATTCGCACTTTTCACTTTTAAAATGGATTCTTTATGAAGGGAATTGTACCACCTTATTTAATGAATTATGAGCTATTGAAACTAAATATACTATTTTAGAAATTAGATCGAGGTTGATTTTGGTCCATTATTAATCCACTCTTTTACCACTACTATATACTGCGATCGAGGGAGATTTTGACCCTTTCTATATTATTGTGTCGATTTAGTCCCAAACTCAATCTCGAGCAATCAATTTACAGATTAATACTCTTTTAGTCTCGGTTCGAGTTCGAGCACTTATTATACTTATATATCTCTCTGGTACTGGACGGAGTAGATTGGTTATGATAGTCACTGGAAGTCCTGGTTCGGGACCAGTCAGTGTATATGGATATCCCGAGTCCCCTATGGGCCTCTTCATCCGTGAGCCATAGTGTCGGATAAGGATGGTCACCGTAGGTCCTGCCTTTTCGAGCTACTGAGCTGGAGGAGGTTTATACACTTGTTACGTTATGGCACTTGGATTGGACATGGTATTTATGGTTTATATTGCATTAATTCATTCATATGCATTGCTTATCACCAGTATAATTGTTTGGGGCTTATATCTATCGACCTTATAGGGGGTTTTATAGGTGTAAGCTATGATTGTTATTTGTTGAGTGCTTTCTTGAACTTTCTGGGCTAATGGGGGCCCGATTACGTTATTGTTTGTTCGGACTAGCCGGTTACTTTATTATTGGTTGTTATGGTTAGTTCGTGGTAGGATGGTTATGGACTGGTACCGGAGATTGTCGGTATATTTTTGATTCTTTTTCTTTCTCATAGTAAGATGTATTATTATTAAGTTATATCATGATTAGTCACACCTTGGTTAGAGGCTTTGATTAGACTAGTATTGGCTCCCTTATTTGGCTATGATTCATGAGAGGTTAGGTTGGCTCCCTCAGGTTATTACTTTTAGTTTAGTCCTATATATGTGTGTGTGTGTGTAATTAGATATATATATGGTATTATCGTATATCCCTCTCTTTCCTTATCTATTCATATTGTATATGTATCATTTGGCCCAGTATTACTACTATATATGTATTACTACTATATATCCTTCTTTCACTTCATTTGTACATTGGCTAGTGATATACGGTATTGCACTTTAGTTCCTGAATACTGTTAGAATAGGATAGTTTATCCTTAATACTCCTTAGAATTATTATGTTTAGTTCATGGATAGTTGCCTATGGTTATATTCCTGCTTTACCTGTTATTTATATTTGCATTATCTTTGGAGCTCAGTCGGCTGATACCTACTGAGTACCACGTGTTTGGTACTCATACTACACTTCTGCAGCCTATAGATCATAGTACAAGTGTGCATCATGCGGAGCAGCCATGGATCAGAGATTTGGGGTGAGTTCTTGACGTCTGGAGTGTTCCTTCTCTCCCTCTTATTGTTGGATTGATCTCTACCTTGTATTTCAAAGATAGCTTTGTATACATTTATTCTGTTCTTTATTTTGTAATTCTGTTGTATTAGAAGCTCTTGTACTACCTTCACCAGGTCTTAGGATTGTAGTCTATATTAGTCTCTTTATTAAATTCCTTTTTATTGTTTTCCTTCATTTCTGTTGGTAGTCCGCTACTAGTTGTTCCTAACTACGGGTTGATTTACCTACTGGCGGGTTATAGTAGGTGCTATCATGACCTGAGAAATTGGGTCGTGATAATTTTCAGCTCCATCCTAGGTATAAAAACTCCATTAGAGGATTTTGGAAGCTTAGAAAACTGTGGGAAATCGATAACTAGAGCTGGGATTAGCTTGAGGACATCATAGTGACCATTTCCTCGTCCTTTTCTTGTAAGTTTCCATTTAAATTGTAGTTGATTTCTTATTTTTCCCTGAGCTTTGTGAACTGATTTGGGCATGGAATCAAGGGCTGGTTATGCCCAATTTTTTAGCACTAACTCACTATGACTTGAGGGACATTATGACTGTTTTAATTTCGCGATTTCGCAAGAGGGTCCCATGGGAGATTTTTAGCTTGATTTCTGACCCAGACCATAAATTTGTAATATGGGTATCATTATTCTCATCTTGACGTGTAAAATGTGATTTTAATAGTATGGCAGCGGTCGGAGGCTTCTCGAAAGGGAAAATCTCTGATCGAGGTTTGTAGTTTTATTGGGTTGGCAGGCTACTACAAGCAGTTTGTTGAGAAATTTGCCACTATTACAGCACCTATAACTAGATTGACTAGGAAGGAGGTTCAATTTCAGTGGCTCGATGGGCGTGAGGCGATCTTTCTAAAGCTCAAGGAATTACTAACTTCAGCTCTTATTCTAACTCTTCTAGTTGTAGGCGAGGGGTTTATTGTACATAGTGATGCTTCTGGGGTTGGTTTGGGGTGTGTTCTGATGTAGCGGGGCCGAGTTATAGCATATGCCTCGAGAAAACTGAAGGTACACGAGCGCAACTACCCCACTCCTGACTTGGAGCTGGCGGCAGTAGTTTTTGCTCTTAAGATTTGAAGGCATTACTTGTATGGTGTTCACTGTGAGATATTCACCGACGATCATAGTCTTCAGTACATTATGACTTAGAAGGAACTTAATTTGAGACAACACAGGTAGATTGAGTCGCTGAAGGACAATGATCTCTCTATTCTATACTATCCAGGCAAAGAGAATGTGGTAGCGGACACCTTGAGTCGTAAGTTAGTGAGTATTGGGAGCTTGGCCTTTCTTTCAGTTTTGGAGAGATCATTGGTCATGGACATCCAGTCCTTATCCAACATGATGGTTCGACTAGATATTTTAGATTCCAGGAGGATTCTTACTAGTGTTGAGGCTAGGTCTACCTTGTTGGAGAAGATTCGAGGCCGGTAGTTTGAGGATAGTAGGTTGTACGACATTTGAGATTAGGTGCAGAGGGGTGACTCCAGGAGGACTACCTTAGACTTTGAGGGTATATTGAGATTCGATGGCCACATTTGTGTTCTAAGGGTAGGAGGTTTGATTCAGTTGATATTTCAGGAGGTTCATAGCTCCAGATATTCTATTCACCCTGGCATAGCTAAGATGTATAGAGATTTGAGGCAGCATTATTGATAGAGCGGCATGAGGAGAGATATAGCGAATTTCATAACTCGGGATTTTTATTGTCAGCAGGTGAAGGCCGAGTATCTGAGACTAGGTGGTTAACTTTAGAGGCTACCCATTCCTGAGTGGAAATAGGAGTCGGTTACTATGGAATTTGTAGGTGGTTTGCCTCGTACTTCCCGTGGTTTTGATAGCATTTGTGTCATCATAGATCAATTGTCAAAGTCTACTTATTTCATTCCTATTCAGACTTCCTACAGTGCTGAGAGGTTGGCTCGAATCTATATTCGAGAGGTGGTTTGCCTTTACGGGGTACCCGTGTCTAATATTTTAGATAGAGGCTCTCAGTTCACATCTAGTTTTTGGAGGGAATTTCAGGAAGAGTTTGGTACCCAGGTTGACCTTAGCACCACTTTTCATTCCCAGAAAGATAGACAGTAGGAGCAGACTATTCAGGTTTTGAAGGATATGCTCGACCATGTGTCTTGGACTTTGGAGGTCAGTGGGAGTAGTTTTTAGCCTTAACAGAGTTTACCTATAATAACAGCTACCATTCGAGTATTCAGATGGCACCATTCGAGGCATTTTCGATCTTTGATGGGTTGATTTGAGACTTCATAGGCTAGGCCATGAGGTACCAACTTGCTTTGGGAGTCATTGGATAGAGTTCAGGTGATTCAGGATAGGCTACTGGCAACTCAGAGCAGACAGAAGAGTTATGCTAACCACAGGCTTCCTGCCTTGAGATTTGGAGTTAGTGACCGGGCTTTCCCATGAGTGTTGCCCATGAAGGGCGTGATGAAGGTTGGGAAGAGGGGCAAGCTCAGTCCCATGTATATTGGGCCATTTATGATCCTTCGGACATTTGGGGGGGTAGCTTATGAGTTAGCCTTGCCTCTAGCCTCTTTAACCATTCACCTAGTTTTTCATGTATCAATACTTCGGCGCTATATTCAGGATAAGTCTCACGTGCTTCGGTAGGACTCGGTTCAGTTGGATGAGAGGTTGAACTTTGTAATGGAGCCAATTTCTATCCTAGCTAGATATGTTAGACGGTTGCGTTTGAGATATTCCTATGGTTAAGGTTCAGTGGAGACACCATCCTATCGAGGAGGCTACCTAGGATACCGAGCATGATATGCAGACTCAGTATCCTTACCTATCCGAGCCTTCAGGTACTTCTTAACTCTTTGCTTTTACGGACAAAAGTCCTTTTAGTAGTGGATATTGTAATGACCTTCCAGGTCATTTTTTGTGTTTTCATGCTTTTTCTGCATTTAGAGCTTTCCTATAGCTGCCCCAAGTCATTTATGACTTGTTGGGACTGACAATCCAATTATCGAGCAATTCATTTGGTTATTATAGTCATTTCCCTATTTTTAGAGCTTTTGAAGTTGAGAAAAGGGTCTCAGGCCAAAACTTTAGGTGAACAGCCTTGGATGCCAAATCTGACAGTTTCGTTAGCTGTGGAATGTCAATTGGCTAGGGGGACCTTTGGTCCGGATCCCGAGGCTTTTGGACTAGTTTTGGGCTATTGGGTGGATTTTGGTGACAACTGAAACCATGGGTACGGGACCAATATTTTGTCAAAATAACCTCAAATAGAAATTTTGATGGTTCCATTGAGTCTAGAATGTCGAATTTGGTAGGGAGCATAGTTTATTTGTGTGCATGGGGTTCCGAACAAATTCCAAGCACTCGATCGAAGTCCGTTAGGACTTAGCAAATTTGGCTGGTGCCAAGTTGCTGGTGTAGTCGCTTAAGCGGCATGTTAACCACTTAAGCAGTAGCCACTTTAACTGCCAAGCAGCCGCTTAAGTGGAGGATGGCCAACTTGGCAGGGACCGCTTAAGCGACCCTTTTGTTTCTTAAGCGGTGATCTCTTAAGCAGCCACTACTGAGTTTCACGAGTTTCAGCTTCATCCCAAGTATAAAAACTCCATTGGAGGACCTTAGAAGCTTAGAAAACTATGGCAAATCGATAATTAGAGCTGGGATTAGCTTAAGGACATAGTAGTGATCATTTCCTCGTCCTTTTCTCGTAAGTTTTCGGTTAAATTATGTTTAAATTATAATGAATTCTTATTTTTCCCTCAGTATTGTGGACTGATTTGGGCATGGAATTAAGGTCTGGTCATACCTAATTTTTTAGCACTAGCTCACTATTACTTGAGGGACGTTGTGACGGTTTCAATCTCGCGATTTTGCAAGCTGACCCTACGGGGATCTTTAGCTCAATTTCTGACTCGAAGTGTAAATTCACAATATGGGTATTATTCTCATCTTGAAGTGTAAAATGTGATTTCGATAGCGTGGCAGCGGTCAGAGGCTTCTCGAAAGGGAAAAATCCCGTTATAGAGATTCTCGTGTGCTTTCGGCGGCGTCCAGGTAGGCTAGGCTTACCCTTCTCTAATACATTGCTTTATTATAGTATTAGTGTGATATTGTGCTAGTTGTGGGCGGGTTCTTATGGCCCGAATACTCTTTTAGCATTTAGTGACAATATTAGCCGACTAGGGGGCCTTTTGGGTATAATTTTGGCCCTATTTACCCTTATATTAGTCTATTGTTATCCTTTAGGACTAGACTTAGCTCATTTAGTACCTTGGGATGGGATTGAGAAGCCTTAGCTTAGGTTCAGATAGGTGTTTGCCTTAGGTTAGATTTTCGAGACTAGTAGTAGGGTCGACTACCTCTTTTTAAGATAGGATGCTTAGGATAATGCCCTTTATACCTAAATAATCATATAACCACTTCTTTAGGCTATTTCCTGGGGTTGTGTTGACCAAGACATTATTATATGCTTATTTAGCTTCGTTACCCCCGATAGGGTAGTATTTGACCTTAAACCGCATCTTTCTGACTTAATAATTTGAACCTGCTTCCACTTAAAGTATTTGACCTCCTAATATTGGAATTTGTGATTAAATGGAGGTGAGATGGACTACAACCCTAGGATATCACTATTTATTACTTACTTATTAGTTTCAATTTGAGTCCGGCACCTAGCATATTGAATCATTTATTTAGTTCCGCTTTGAGTCCGCCGTTTGCTATATTATTATTATCTATCATTTCCAGTTCGAGTCCGAAAAATGTTATATTGTTATTATTTACTAGTTTTGATTTGAGTCTGGCATTTATTATCACTACTATTACTAATCTGGGGTTGGGAAATCGGTAAATATCTATAGAATGGTAGTTATGGCTGGCAGGGGAGTATAAGTTTTGCATATAATGCAGCTTGGATCAGTTTACTTACATTACTATTGTATATCGTCCTTACTCTAGCATTACTCTTTGTTTGTATCCATCGTGCTTATGGGGGCACAGTTATGTTTATTTCTCTTTGTGTGTGCCTTCTGGGCATATGGGGGTCCAGTTAAGTTATAGCTAGGCTTTTATTTCCACTTTTGAGTTATTTTCTAATTATCGCATTTTCCTAGCATAGCCTATTATTTTCATTTCTGCCCCTTTATTATTGATTTTAGTATACATACTCGCACTTTATTTATACTTTTATTGTAATTGAGCTCAGTCGGCCTATGATGTCTACTAAGTACCCATGGTTTTTGGTGCTCATGCTACCTTTCTACATCTTTTTTCCCGATGCAGATTTGAGTATAAGTTAACATCATTGACAACCTCCTCGAGCTGTGTTGCTGATCGGAGATTGGGTGAACTTTTAGAGTCCGGAGCTGACCCTTCTCCTTTTGCTGTTTTGATAGTCTTATTTTGTTTATTCTGAGACTATAATGTATATTTTGACACTGTCTAGTACTCTTTTTGTCATAGTAGCTCTTGTACTGACCTTACTAGGTCTTGAGGGATTCATTCTGGTATTTTGTCCTATTTCCCCTCTTTTATACCATGCATATATATATATATATATATATATATATATATCCCTATTCTCATTGCTTATTATTGTAGTTTTATCTTTATTTCCTTATCTTCTGCCTGTTAGCCTGTTACTTACCGTTGCAGGCTATGGTTTTGGCTTACCTACTGGTGGGTTAAAGTAGGTGCCATCATGACCTGAGAAATTGGACTGTGACAACTGGGTTGGATGGTTCTCCCACCGGAGGGTTAGTGTGGTGTAACTCACGACTATTTGGGTCGTGACATAAACCTTTAGCGACTGTAACAACACCACCCAATAACTAATTGCTGGTAAAATTAATTATGAAAATTTTTATTGCCACTAAAGTGCATATAAATTGTCGCTAAATGAGTTTTTTTGTTGTAGTTGCATGATCAAATTTTACTAACTAGTATACCACTTGTTGATAATATACTGATAGTAGATGATGATTAGTATATATTATGAATCAAAGATCAAATCTTAACTCAAATATGGATGTTATAGATACACAAATACTTTTGCATATATTGTTCAAAATACATCACACATCCAAAATGATAAAATCAAATGCACTATAGGCCAATTGCATAGATTCAAGTAGCAATCAATACTAATAAACCACACATTAGCACCTCCAATTGATTAAATTTTTCTTTAGTAACAACCAGCCTCTACTTAAGTTGATCCCTCTCAATCTCTGTATATCTCAACAAACCTTTCATATGATCCCTTCTCTCTTCATATTCTTTGAGCAATGTCCTAAGTAAATACCTATTCTCTTCCGATTCCATTAGTCTTTCATGTATCTCAAACTTGATTAAGGTGAAGCCTTGAAGTGTTGATGTGTAAGATGACAGACAACTTCTAGGTCCTGGACTCTTTCTTACCAGATTTGGTGGTGAGTTGTAGTGTGGCTTAATCCACTTGAAATACTTGCATCCACCATTATCCTAAACAAAAAAACAAATGATTAGACATTTTTTTATGAAAAAACTTAGAAGCATACCTTTCCAAGTTTATAACTATTGAATATGTGACCTGGATTATTTTTGATGTGTGATCTCTTCAAGATAAACTCTTTATCGCATAAAAAAACGTCAGGCTTTTCCATTTGGGATGCTTCAGATGATCGAGAATTTTTTTAAGATGAAAATAAAAGTGAATGAAAGATTTGATAAGAAGAGTAAGGGGTTGATCAAGAAAAGGAAGATGGAATATTTGAAACATGTATGAATCTTTTATATAGATAAGGGATAAAACATGTTTGAGCTGACTGTGTTACCATTGTTACTCTTGCTACATCCTCTTTGGGATGTAGTGTGTTGCAGGTTGATTAGAAGGCTCTTTTGTGGAGTGGTGGTTATTCATCATCAACTTCTGCACCTCTCCTTTCGATGGAAGTTGTGTCTTTTATTGTCTTGTCTCTTATAGAAGCTCTTGTACATGTCTAGACTAGGTCTTAGGCATTATTTTGTTGTAAGTTTACTATAAAGGATATTGATTATTCAAATTAACTTTGCCATTGAGATTTAACTGCTTATTATTTTAAGGTTGTTTAATTGAATTCTGCATATAATTAATTGGGTGGTAAGGTTCTCCTATCTAGTTAGAATAGAGAAGGTGCTCGCATGATCTCATAATTTGGATCACGACACAGTTGTTGTAGTGGTTGGGGTTTCTTGGGATTCTTGGCGCCTGGACTTTTCTCACTATTACTAAGGTTGAGTTTTGAGTTTAATTTCCTAGACTTTATTATAGAAGACATAGAAGAGTTTTTACTTTATAGACCAGTAGGAGAGGGGAAAGTCAATCATCGACAAACCAGTAATGGCCACGTGGAGGTGATGTTTGTGTATTAAAGATGTTACAAGCATCATACCTTTTGATTAGATAGATGTGCAGCATTCTGAAATCATCATCATTACATCTCCTTGATTTTTTGCAATAAGAATTTTGATCATTGATCATGGACTACGAGTGTATATGATTATATATTACATCATAGTTAGTCTTGAGATTATTATCGACAACATGCATGGTATGTAAACAAATTGATGGTCGAGTAATAGATATGAGATACAGTTGATTAAAATAAAATTGGTATTACACCTTCCGGGACAGTTACTATATACATTGAAAAGACAAAAATTAATCAAGTGGGATACTATCTCAAAACTGAGCATGTTATTTTCTTATGGCCTAATCTCTTGCATATGGAACACTTGTTTCTTCTTTTAGTGGACTTCGACTTTGAAAGTTCTGTGATGTTGTGAATATTGTTTACTCTCTTCTTTCCAGGTTTGGGATTGTAAATGGGTGGAGGAACTTTCATGTCTAGCAACTCCTTAGGAACATTCCATTTCGACTTCGGAGGGATTAAATAGATAGTTTCAGCATATGCAAGTAAGTATGATTCTACCTTATACATGGGTGAGGAGTACTCGTATATGCTTGAATCATATCCATCACCACACATCAATCTAAGGTCTGCCATTGTGTGAACGCACGGTATTTTCACCAAGTCATATTCTCTATAGGAACACGTACTATAAATTAGATTGAATTTGACAGTCGGGCAACAGTCAATTATGGTGAACTCGTTGGCATCCCCATTTATATTATTGACATGTAAGGAGTCTCATTCGGTCATCTTTTTCCTTATATGCTTTCAGCACAGACACAAACATGGTGTTTGAATTGACGATATCTTTATGCCTCTATCCGAATTTTTCTATAAATCTCTTAGCAATGAAAACAAATATATAAGACACTGGGTACTCCCTCTCATCCTTTAACACAGCATTAAGCGACTCAGAGATATTTGTCGTCATCACATCATACCTGTTGGTTGGAAAAATGTGCCATGCTCTATTTTTTACTCTTGAAGTGTTGAAAATGATCATTAAACTCCTTTAGACTATATGCCCTAGCAACATCATAGGAGACATGAAGTCAATCTCCACAATAGCAATTATTTCAGAGTTTTTCATCAAGGTGTCTCATGCATAGACTATAATTAGCATGCTTATTGACTTTAATAATTCCATTACCTATACTCTTATGCCTATTATAGAAGATGCATAACTCCGGATCATCGACTACTATCAACTATAGCTTCCTAAATAAGAATTCCCACTACACATCATTTTTCTTGTCCACCACACAAAATTCAATTGGATATATGTGTTTCTTAAAATCTTGTACGATGGCAGTCAACAACACACCCGCGTACTTGCCGTATAAAATGTATCATCAATGAAAATGACCTTTCTCATGTGAGAGTATCCTCGAATTGAAGATTCGTAAGCTAGAAAATAATATTTAAACCTCCCCTCTTTATCAATTGTAATGATATTAATGGAACTCAGATTTACAGTGCTAAACATATAGGAATAAGAGGTAGGATAGAATACCCTTGCTCCGATGTCCCCCTAATTGTGTTCTTTGCAGTCACGTCGCCCTTTCAACATTTTTAATAGCCTGGACTACACCGCAACTCTTTAAAAATAATTCTCTCAATTTTTTGGTTGTCGGCCCTCTGCCATCAACATATTCATCGATCATAATTAAGGTAATTACATCTTTCGAGGCTTGCTTGTGGCTTCCCGTAACATGTTTAACCCCACAATAGTGATCACCAATATATTTGTAAATGTGAAACCTATCTGAAGTGTCATACTTACTTGCCTGCAACATCAATTCACAATTATCATATGCATATTTCACCTTGTAGAATTTTGTACAACTCTTTTCGAATTTAAAATAGAATGACTTTTTCACTGATGCTTTCTTGAATAATAATTTCAATTGTCACTGGTTGTCGAATATTTTTCCAATGTAAAAATTAGTTTCATCATTGAAGTTGTGGTTGGATTGTGATCCACTAGGCTTCCCAACATAATCATCATGCTCTTCAACATCACTTGAAGGTTTATGCATATCTATATCCATTTCATGATAACCAATGCCATCATTTTGAATTGAATCCTCATCGACTGTCGGTTGAGTTGGGGGTGGGGTTGATGGTGTTGAACCTTTTTCTTCTTCTTCCTCATGCCTATCAACAATTTTACCCTTAAAACTGATCTAGAACTATCAGAGGCAACATCAAGCATGTACAAACCCACCTGCCTATCATTTGTTATAAAGATGGATGGATTTTTTCATTAGCATTTATCAAATAACTAATGATCAAGTTCCTAGGCTCACAATTTAATTTCTCACTTTTAATTATGTTCTCAACCATGTCGTCATATGTACCATTACGACATAAGGCAATGGGCAATGTCACCTTTCTCAGAGAGTTCCACTTCTAATATTTTAAAGTTCCCTCCCATTCACCTCCATAATCACCACCATAGTCACCACCTACTATAATATATTCAACAATCAACATATTAAATCAGTAATGATCAATGCTACTGCTCACTGCTTTATGATTGTAAAAATACTACAAAATAAAAAAAAACATGATGATAGATCTCTTACAGGTCAGATGAGCTACTGAAAAAGTGCAATATAACAACAAAATATTGTCGGAAAGAGGCAGCTAGAAAAATGAGCTTCTTATATAATAGATTAAATATTTTGAACTTCTACAGTAATGAGGAACTACAATGACTGATCTTGAGGAAGCTTTCGCCATGTGGAGTAATTTTTTGATGAAAAGCCTCAATTTTTTGTCAGAAAATGACCTGGACGATGGAAAATTGACAAGGAGGGAGAGGTTTTGGAGGGAAAGAAATGAATTTTATGATTTTTTAAAATTTCTAAATAGGGATATAAAATATTTATAGAAAGCAGTTAGTTTGTATTTTCTATAACTTTGATGGTAGAATTGAATATAGTTTAAGACTTTGTAGTAGGGGTCATTTCGTATTTTTTAAGACTTGGGTGCTGGATTTGATAACTTGTAAACTTAAAGTGATGATGTCATAAATAGTGGCTTTTTTGCCAATTGACCAAGACTTGTATCTAAAAAGTAAATTGAGTTTGACAAAGTGGCCTTTTAGTCAAGAGAACCTTGAAACTAGAGATTCACTTTTTTTTCCTTATTTCCCTAAAATTAGGGATTCATTTATTCATATTGTCCCTTTTTATCTGAAGTAAATATTAATTAAAGTACTCAAATAGTATTTTCACTTTTTTTTCGTTATATTTCTAACATTAGGGATCCATTTATTCATATTGTTCCATTTTATTTGGAGTAAGTATTAAGTAAAATACTCTAATTATATTTTTTTTTATTTCATATTGGATATGTCACGCCCCGAATTCCAACGAGGCGGACTGGCACCCGAAGCCGTTTAGGCCCGAGAGAACCAATCTTTGCTCATGTACACCCATACGTATGCTACTCAATAAACATCACCACCTCCAGTAGGTATAAGAGGCCAATAGCGGAAGTCATGGAAAATACATGATAACTATGAAACTTGGTCGTTAGGGCCATCAAGACAAAAACATACGTTCCTTACATTTCCTTCATCTGTCCCACGACATCTACAAAGCCTCTACAAATGCATAACCATAACCAACCTAGAGTCAGGACAAAACCCCGCTCTATACACATATATAATACCAAAACAAATGTACATAGCGAATCGAAAAGCCCCAAGCCAACTGGAGCTCACCAAGGACCTGCAAATGATCCGCAACCTACTGAGGAGGTCTACTAGCACCTGTGCCTGCAGCAAGTAAGGTAAGTCCCCCAAGGGATGTCAGTACGAAGAATGTACTGAGCATGTAAGGCTATAAGAAACTGCATCATACATAAGAACATCAATGGAACCAAATATAAGAGAATAGTCAATGTGGATAAACCATCGTTCTGCATATGTGGAACCATGTACCTTATATTCATTATTTCCTTCGCTTCTATTGTTTATTCGTCATCACTTATATCATATCGTACCCGGGCCCCAACTGATCAGTGGGTCTTAACATAACATAACGTTATGTTGGGATCGGCTCGAGCTAGGCTTATGCCTCTAGAGATACTACCCATAAATCAATATATCGGGCTCAGCTCGAGCTAGGTTATTACTTCTAGAGCTGCCACCCATAAACCAATATATTAGGTTCGGCTCGAGCTAGGTTCTTACCTCTAGAGCTAACCCCTGTCAGGATCGACCCGAGCTAGGCTTATGCCTCTAGGACTGCCCCCTGATCCAATAAATTCAGGATCGGCTCGAGCTAGGCTTATGCCTCTAGAGCTACCACCCGTACTCTTACAACCAACAAATGTGCATTACTTTATTTCTTACTTTTGAGAGATTGATACGTTAGTAGTTATAACATCGTTTTTTGAACATGAGAATGTAATATTGTTGGGACTTTGGGACAATGTCCCCAATTATGTGACACATGAATAACGATTGGTCAACGAATGAGAAATATGTGAATCAATATATGACAACCTGAAATGAGATACCTTAGAGCATTTCGAAATGGAACAAATACAATGACAATGTGAACAATATGTGCTGCAGAAGGATACGGTAAGAGTAACCTTACATACCTTATCTTCCCAATATGAATATACAATCCTATATGTGAACACAATAGTCAATCTCCTTCCTTACATTTCACTCTACAACACAAGTACATAACGAAGCTTACGTTAACAATCAACTACCTTACGAGTGCATAAAACGACAATGAGTTACATGTTTGCCTTAAAATGTCATTTCCCCCTTTACAATACCATTCACGGAATTTTCATACCAACAATACCCCAACATGCCATACATTGACCAAAACATCACAAACCGATAGCATTTCATACCAAGTTCATCCCTTATGCTTCCTCATTAACACAACGTCACAATTACTCCATCAAGTCACCTCAATACACTTACAACATATCGACAAAAATCCCACAATTTACACTCATAGAAAAATAACAAGTTAAGAAACATAACTACACCATACATGTTGATATTTCATCCATACCATGCACTTTCATCAAAACCTCAAGTCTCCTTTCAAGTTTAAATCACATAGATGACACATCTTTTAACAAAAAGCAAAAGTGCACTACTTACACATTTAGACATAACCATCATGATCTACATACTCTCCCATGCATATAATATATTAAACCATAAGATCAAACACTTACCCAAGCTTGAAAAATGATGATCTTGTCCAAAGAGATGACTTAGGGTTTGGAAGATATGAGAAATATCTTTTAGAAAATGTCTCGAAAGGCATGTGTGGTTTTTGGAATAAAAATCTGATTTTTACCTTTATATAACCCCTCAAGTCATCCTTATCCACTTCTTGGCATTAAATTCCATGTTTACTTGGTCAAATTTGAAGAATGGGTCATTTGCTCTTTGGGCCATGCCTTTTGGCTTCATTTTGGGCCTTGAATTGAGCCCAATTACACATATTAGCTTAGCCCACCAAATTCAATGTATGACCCACCATATATCTCATGTTTAAATAATCCCATAAATGTCACGACAATATTCAACTCACGAGATTCATGTTCGTAGCCTCAATCTCAAAAATAAGAAATTCTAGCCACTCATGGCTTAATTGAACGTAATTTTATAAAATACTTGTGACGAAGAATTAACCCCAACTCAGATGCCAAACTCGCTCAAGAGTAGTCCTACTACGATGGAATAAGGATACCATAACCCAAGAGTCCTCTTTATAGACTAATAATCGTCGAAGAAATTTGGCAAAAAGCACCCCGGCACGCTCCCGGGCGCCCTAGGGACTTAGAAAAATTTTAGCTCTGGAAAAGGTATGCAGGGGCGGCCTAGTACGCTGCCTGGCGTGCCCCCTTGCTGCCTCTGCCATAAAAAATTCAGGCCAAAACGGCCTGGCACGCCACCTGGAGCGCCCCATACTAAATTTTTGATTTCGACTTTTCTTTGCGTATTTGGTTGGATCTTTCAAGTCCCAACCTTTTGCTTGCCTCTTATCTTTAAGATCCTTTGCTTGGATTTCCCTTAAACCTCACTTTTCACCCCACAAATGCCCCACAAAGTCACAAACACCTCCTATGAAGGTCTAATCACATTTACTAGCACAATATCAAATGTTCCATCAATAACAATACAAAATACGTACTTGTTTCTCTCAAACCTAGGGTAAACATGGTTCAAAGTTGTCAAGTAGGGTCGAAAATGTACGGGGTGTTACAGGATATCCCTAAAATTAGAAATTCAATTATTTTGTTTGTTAAATCTTTTTCATTTCAATAAAAAAATTATCTTTAACTTTATACCTTCATATCATAATTTGTGTAAAATTCATTTAGTATATTATTATCTTTATGCATTATACTAATGTATATACATGTATACAGGTGTAATGACCCTCCAGGTCATTTTCTGTATTTCTGCACTATTTTGCTGTTTAGAGCTTTCTCATAGCTGCCCCAAGTCATTTATGACTTGCTGAAGCTGACAGTTTGGTTACCGGGCAGTTCGTTTGATGTTTAGAGTCAATTTCCTGTTTTGAAGTTTTCGCTATTAAGGATTGGGTGTCAATCCTAAACATTAGGTAAACGGCCTCGTATGCCAATTTTGACAGTTCCATCAGCTTTTGAACGTTGATTTTAGGCTAAGGAGACCCTTGGTTCGGGTCCCAAGGCTTTCGGACTCGTTTTGGGCTATTGGCTGGATTTTGATTAAAATAGTCCTTGGGTGTGGGACCCACATTATATCGAAATGACCTTGAATGGAAGTTTTTATGGTACCGTTGAGTCTAAAATATCGAATTTGGTATGGTAGCATAGTTCGTTTGCGTTTTTGAACTAATCTCGAGGGTCCAATCAGAGTTTTGGCACTTGGCCAAAACTGTTGGTGCAGGCCAAAAATAGCCTTCGCGTTTACGAGGCCTTGGCCGCATTTGTGAAGACCAAGGTAATATCCTATCATGATCGCGAGACTTTGGTCGAGTTCGCGAAGGCCAAGTTTATCGGTCATCGCTTTCGCGAGCTTATCTCCTTGTTCGCGAAGGGTCTCTGTCAGACCGAACCAGAATTCCTCCTTCGCGATCGCGGTGGAGCAGACGTGTTCGTGAAGGGTAAGTTGGGTTACGTGTAGCATTCGTGATGGGGTCTCCGCGATCACGATAAAGGGACCCCTGACAGTATTTATTGTTGTGGAACCCAATTTCTCTCCATTTTTCTTAAGTCTCAACACCATATAAACCCTAGAGAGCTTGTAGAGATCAATCATTGGGTGTTCGAGGTGAGTTGGAGACATGATTGTAGTCATTTTTCCCATCGATTATTCTGAAAGTTTCCATTAAATTCTTGGTTAATTCTCCGATTTAAATTCAAATCCCTAGTTTATTTGATGGGTTGATTTAGGGTTCGTTTGTGCTTGGATTTCACCCAATTTTGAAGAAAAATAATCCTTGAGTTTAGAGGGACGTGTTGACTGTTTCAAAGTTATGATTCTACAAGCAGGCCCCGTATAGGATTTTTAGCTCGATTTTGGACGCGGAGCATTTATATGCAATATGGGTATTTTTATTCTCATGTTAATGTATAGATCATGCAGAGGCTTCTCGAAAGGGAAAATCTCCGATCTAGTGGAATTCATCAAGCTTTCGACGGTGTCCAGGTAGGCTAGGTTACTTCTCTCTTAGATTGAGCTTTATTATGGTATTAGTGTAGTATTATGCTAGCAGTGGATAGGGTTGTACGACTTGGCTATTATTTTAGTATTTTATGGGTTAAAGTTAGCTTCTGGGGTCCTTTTGTGGAATTTGACCTCGTCAATCCTCTTAATGATTATAATACCCTTTTTGGTCTAGTCTTGACTTACCACACACCTTAGGGTAAAATTGTAAGGTCCTAGTCTAGGTTTGGGTAGGTGTTTGCCTTAATGTGGGTTTTCGGGACTAGTAGCGGGTCCCGCCGGCCCTTCTTATAGATCGAGTAATTAAATTAGCTCTTTGTAGACGTAGGAGACCTTCCTGGACTTTCTTAGGGAATTCTTGAACCTTAAGGTGACTTAGGCTTCACATCGATTTCCGGTTAGTTGAGATACCCGAACTAGAATGTGGTTGGCCTTTAAGCTTATTTATTTGACTTATTGATTAGACCTTGATACTCTTGTAAACTTTCCATTGAAGTTGGTAATTTGATATTAAAAATGGGCTTTAAGGAGGTTATGGATTCGGTTTATTATTATTTGAGATTTACTTACTAGTTCCGGTTCGAGTCTGACAATTATGATATGTTTATGGCATTGTTACTGTGGTATCATTCTTCAGTTCAGGATCAAGTTCGGCATTATGGTTGAAGGAAATATCAGGTATGGTCTCACTGTTGGTCATTTAAAGTTATGGTTATCGGTACTTTCTTCCTTGTTTGTATCCACCGACCTTATGGGGCTCGGTTGGATTATTTCCTCGTTTGCTTGTACCTACTGGGCTTATGGAGGTCTAGTTAGGTTATAGTTAATCTGTCCTTATCTTAATTTATTTGTCCTGTACATTTACCATTTTATCCGTATTGGAGTATTTATTACAGATTTAGACTTATCCATGACTTACTTTACTTTCTCGCATTTTATTATACTTTTATTATGATTTACCTCAGTCGGCCGATGATGTCTACTGAGTACCGTTGTCTTGGTACTCATACTACATTTCTGTATATTTTTTTCTGATGTAGATTCGAGTACGAGTCACCGCCACTGACGCTCGATCCAGCTTGCTTTTGGGATTCGGAGATAGGGTGAGCTTTCAGAGCCGGAGTAGATCCTCTCTCCTTCTATTAATTTTGGACAGTCTTTACTTTTGAGACTACCTGTATATTGAATACTACCTAATACTCTTATTCTTTTGGATTTAGTGGCTCGTGTACCAACCTTACTAGGTCGTGGGATATTCTTTGTGCACTTTCTTTCTCTCTCTTTGATATTTATTCCATTGCTTTTATGTTTTATCGCCTACAGTTCTATTGTATGCTTACTTTCGGTATTTATTATACCTTCCACCAACTAGCCCATTACTTGTCGTTTCGGGCTACGGTTTGACTTACCTACTGGTGGGTTAAAATAGGTGTCATCATGACTCGCGAAATCAGGTCGTGACAACAGGCCAATAAATACTAATGTATATCAATTTATTAGGTGAATAAACCAATTGATAAACAATGAAATAAATGTATACAATTGTTAGTTGAATACGAACCAATGTATACAAATTTATTAGATGAATATAGATCAACGTATACAAATTTATTAGACTAGTCAAGTGAACGTGCTTTGCACGTGTGTCTCGTGTTAATAAATAAATAAAATTATATATAAAAGAAGAAAATTATTTAAAGATAGCAATTAACGTTAAAATAAATAAACACCAAATAAAAGCAAAAATACAAAACAAAAAAGAGAAATACTTATCAGTGGATATAGTAAATGTTGTTTGAAAATATCTAGTACGTTTGATTAGTAATTCAATAAATACTAAATTTTTGTGTTGATTAAAACAATCAAATAGACAGTGTATTGCACTTTCGTTGTAAGATATTGTAGCATGAAGTCTTGCACTTCATGATCAAAATATACGTGACTTGCAAGCATTTAACTCTTTATATAGTGGTAAGAGATAATTCAAGTGATTTTATTCATGTGAAATTTATGTAGTTTGCATATTTTACAATAGGTAGAACAATTGGATGAGTTTGAGGTTCTATGTAAATTTATATATATACTCCTATTAAGAAGAGGTTTTAAAGTACTTATAGCAAAACTTGTCCGACAGCAGATTATTTGATATTTCTTAATTTAAATGACAAGTTTAAGATCACAAGATAGATACACAGCAAAAGTTTACCTCTTTGGCCAAGTCCAAACAAAGATCATATTTGATGTCTCTTCTAAAGTCCTAGGAAGATTGCTTATCATCTCACATTCGTCAATTCCATGCGTTGCTGCAAATCTTTGCCGCTCATAATTTTTGACCCTCTGCTTGAATTCTTGAAGCAACGTTCTTCTCCTCATCCACTATATTACATTTCTCATATTTAGTTACAATACATATTTCTTTGATGTTGTTGCATGCAAGAATACCTGCGCAAATATGATATCATCAAACACCATAACATACACAAGACATAGACACAATTATAGCAATTGATAAAAACAAATCACCCTATCACTATTAATTAACTAAAAGAAAGACAAGAGAAAAAAAATCACATTGAATGCAGAAAAATAACTTGAATCAAATCATCAAAACAAAATAAAAAAACAACAAAGAAGAAAAAAGGCATGGCACATTAGTTAGGGTTAAATAAAGGTTTGCAAAAAGTTACTTAAATAGAATTGTAATTTAAATAAATAATTATATAAGATAGTATTTTAATTGATTTAGAAGTGTACTAAACATTAGGAGTTCTTACCTATTATAAATAAATAAATAAATAATAATATAAGGTAGTATTTTAATTGATTAAAAGTGTAATACAATATTTTAATTAATTTAAAAGTGTAATACAAACCCCAATTTTTTAAGAACGAAGATTCAAGTAATAAATTTTCATCCAACATTAGTTGGGATTAGTGACTATTACACGTGTAGTTTGTTTTTTTTTCAGTACACGTATAGGCATTAATACACAAGATCTATAAAAGGTAAATTTTGATTATATGTAAAGCCTAATAAATAGGAGGACTTCCTACTTAAATCAAATTAGGAAAAATTTAATTGTGAGATTTTTCAGGTAATAATAACGTTTTAAATATTAAAAAAATAGTAAATGACAGTTTTGTCTATTACGGAGACTTTTAATGAAGGGTAAAAAGTTCAAATCACTTTTCTAAGGGTTTTCACACTTTTAATATATTATATAGATATATAGATGATTACAAACCAATGAATACCACTTTATTAGATAAACACATATCAATGTATACAAATCAATGTTACCAGTTTAATTATTAGGTGAATATGGGCTAATAAATATTAGTACAAATAATTGTATACAAAGTTATTAGGTGAATACTGATATTGAATTTAAAGGACAACGAGCGAAAGAAGAAAATTATTGAAGAATAAATTGCTTTATATATGGCTAAGAAAACACAAAAGAAGACAGTGAAAGTAGCCAACAAAGATCATGAAAAGAAAAAACACCACATTTTCTATTTTACAATTGGTGATCATTTTTATCAAGAAAACTTATGAGTTTATGAAGAAAAAAAAAACTCAGAAGTATGTTTCAATTTTTGGGAATGTGTATTTGATTCCTTTACTTCTTTGAATCTATCGTTTTATGTAACTACATTTAGATTATACTAGTTCATTGTACGTGTTTTGCACGTGTGTTTGACATCAAACAATAAAATTATATACAGTAAAATTATAAAAGTAGCAATGGATGTTAAAATAAATGCACCATGTTCGACTTGAAGAGTCTATTGTCCCCACAACTTCTTCACGGAAGTAGATCTAGATCGGAAGGCGTACAAAATAAACATAGTATCTATGCTTACAAACATAAAAAGATGATTTGTTATTCATGATCAATAAAATTAACATAACAGAAAAGGAAATCTAAAACGTGAAAATCACAATGTAACTCAAGCGTCATCCTGCAAAAATTTATGTATCAAATTTAAAGTTGCTTATAGAATTCTTAAGAAACTTCTTGTTCTCAACCAAAAGAGAGTTCTTCTACACCCTTGATATTTTTAGATATCACACCTATCTGGATATCACATCTATCTAATTTTTTTCTTTTCTAGCTTTTCCTCTCAATAACTCATCACTGCTATGTATTCTAGTGGCACTAATTTAAAACCAAAAAATTCAAAATTATCTAAAGACAATAGTACATCTATTTAATACCACAGAATTAGCTGGTTTTTTATTTCTTATAACTTCCTCAATTATTCTCTTCAGCAGGGCGGATGTAGAGTTGTCGCATTGAGTTCATCTGAATTTAATAGTTTCATCATGTAGCATAAATTTATGTGTAAAAAATTATCAAATAGGTATGAACATATAATTTGAAAACACAACGATTCAATGGGAAGAACCTTAAATATATTTTTTTGGTAAAAGAACCTTAGAGATTGAATCCATAGAGTTTAAATTCTAGATCCCCCTGCTCTTTTGTTGATGCCACCAATTAAAGTTAATCACTGATTAATATACTAATATTATTCTCTTCATATCTCCTCCTATTGTAATAAATAAATTTAGCTCGATCAAAACAATCTCAAAAATAAGAAAAATGCATAAACATATAGTTCGACTAACTCATTTAGATTCGTATTCCAATTAATGTCCCTTTACCGTTCAACCCTTGAATCAGCATATCTCTGCAATTTTAGCGGACAAACTTGTGCGAATAGGAATGGAGTCAGCTAGTACATATAAAGTTCCATCTTCAACTGCAATGGGCATCATCTAAGCCATCCAAGCTGATAAATCAGAATGGACTCCTATATAATTTGTATTAGGACAGAAGAAGAATCTTGTATTATTATAGTAAGTAAAGGACTCACGACGGTTTTTTATTTTGTCAAAATGCTATATATTATGAAAAAATCTAGATATATAGAAAAGACACAATTACGAATTAATTTTAATTGGAGTACAAAGAGGACTCAACTTGCATCTCATTCCGTATTGGTATACCATGAGCATTTAATGTTTCCTATTTTATTAATTTAGTAAAGAAAGAAAGAAAACTATATGAAAGAGCAAAATAGGAAAAGTACCAATAAAGTCTCATGACTTTACTATTCCTTTGAATTAATTAAAGATTTTTTTAAGGCAAAAAATTTTTTGATTTTATAGTCCTAAATTTTAGGTACATAATTGAAATAAGAAAAGGTTAATAACTAAATTTTAATGAATTTTCAACTTTTAAAAATTAGAAAAATAGGTAAAAGATGATTTTATCTAAAGCAGAGTCTTTTAATGAAAGATAAAAAATTTAAACAATATTTCTAAGGTCCTTCACACTTTTGATATAGTATAGATAGATGTGGCTAGTAATACAGGAAGATTTTAGCGTCATAGTTGAACAAGAATCATAATATTGAACATGAAATTTTACCAACATGAAAATTCTTATGTTTTTCCAACATGAAAATTCTTATGAAAATTCTTATGAAATTTTAGGTTCGCTACTTTCATTGTATTCTTCTGTGTTTGGGGGAAAACATGTTGATTGAATATTTATTTTTTTTTGTGCGATTTGATTTCTTATATAAGAGAGAATGATGAGTGTAATCTATATCTATATATAATATATAAAGGAAGGTCATAGATAAGGTGATGTGGCACCTCTCTATAGCTTTCATTTCTATTTATTTTTTTCTCCTTTTTTTTGACCATTTGTTGAGTTTTTCTCCTCATTTTAAATATTTATGTATTAAAAAAAAAAACTCAAAAGTCACTCTCCTTAACTCTATATATTGATTGTGTAAAAATAAATATGTCAATTACTCCTCCTTTATGTTGGGTTCGAAATCGATAGGGTGTCATGCGGAAGCTATTAGTTGCAAAACCATGTAGACGATAAATTAGATGACAAATAAAAACATACTAAAAATATATTATCGATAGGGTTTGGCCAATTGGCCTACATATGAAAACTAATATTATTGAAAAACATGAAATCTATGGGAGAAATCTCCCCCTAAACAAGACTCTTTAAAGACTACATTGTGGATGCTATTGTGTTATGGTTTGAGAAGAGGGGTCTTCTATTTATAGAGGTACAAAACCTTTCCTAGAAGAAATAGGTTAGCCAAATATGAAAGAGTTTTATATTTCTTTTTAGGAAAAGTAAAAGTAATTATGGTATTACTTTTATTTTCCCTCATTAGAAAATTAATACTCAATTTTGGTAAGAAAATCAGGGCAAAAACCCTAACACTTTATTCATTCTTATTCTTCAATGTCTATTCTTAATTAATACTCCACTCTTCTTTTCTAATCTGAAAAAGAGATTTCAAGAATGTAAAATGTGCTTTTTTTAAACAAAGAGAAAAAGATTTGTCTAGAGAATATAATATGTTCTTCAATATCTTTGTAGTTATTTTTTATCTTTTTTATTTGTTTTCTAATTTTCACCTCCATAACTCATTAACTATTAAATTTCTACTCTTAATAATATCATTAACTCCATGACTTTTAAGTTTTCATATTCATAACCTCCAATTATTTAATTATAAAATTTAAGATACTTATGATATTCTTTCATTTTCATCAATATAAAATCACAATTTTTCATTTCATGAGACCCATACTCAAGAGTATCCTTTTTGTTTCATCTTTGAAATAGTGTTTTTCTTATATTATTATTAGTGAAATTATCCGCGCTTCGCACGGCTATAAGAAAAATTAATTAATTTATATATTCTTATTTATATATATATATATATATATATATATATAAAAGGTTTTAAATTGATAATTTCTTATTTTAATAAGTAGTATGTAATACGTATATTCATCTTTAAGACAACAAAGATCTTTGTCTTCATCGACACATGATATGTTTTTTCATATTTTTTCAACATACATAAAATAAAAATTCCTTGCATCCTTTTAAGTACACACTATTCTTATATACATAGTAAAACAAAATATTTACGGTGGTGAAATAAAAGAAATAAGAGATCAAATTTTTAAATATTATATTAAAAATATTATTTTTAGTTTCAATGTCCTCTATTTCTTGTAGGAGTACTTAATTCTCTATATAAATCTTGATTTTTTTTTTAAAAAAAAAAAAGCTTTTGAATTTCTTCATTGTATCTTTATTATTACATTTGTTTATTATAATTTTTAAACATAAAATAAATATTTTTAAAAATTATGAAAATAAAACATACAGGAGTCATGAATAATATTTAAGAGTAAGAACTATAAGTAAGATGAAGAGATATGAGTTATAAACAATTTAAATGTATACGTTTATTAGACATTAAATACATTATCATTATGTATTAATTTATTTGTAAAAATAAATTAATGAATTGTGAAAGCAAGAGGGAAAGTCAAAAAATGAATAAAAGAAATGAATGGTTAGCTGCATAAGAGATGTGTCACGTTACTATTTCAATGACCGCAATTATATAATATATAGGTGAAAAAAATTATGAATACATTTCAAAAAAAAAATGGCGACAAAAAACAATGACATCACATTTTTTTTGTGTGAGAATAATAAAAATGAAACTCCTCATCATAATTCTTTTGATTAAAATGGGATAATTATATTAAATATGCTTCATAAAAAAAAAGGATAATAAAGGACCAAATGAGTAACATTTTCAATATATGTAGCTAAGTTATCAATACAAACCAAAGTTAAAAAAATTCTAGAAAAGTAGCTAAGTTACTAATACAAGTCGACAACTAAAAAAATTCTAACAAAAGTAGTCCCTAATTATGCTCCATTTTTTTTCTTCTGGCATCTTCTTTTGCAAATAGATCCACCACCATATTTTGCTCCCTATATCAAACTACTCATCATATTCTATAAAACTAAATTTAAAAAATTAGCATAATTATGAATACATAAAATATCATACCAATCAAAATATAATTATATCGAAAAGAAGATAAATCTAAACTTTACATAAAAAAATCATCATCTTTTAAAATCTAAATATTGTAATCTAACTATATTATATGATATAAAGTTAGTGTCAACCACAAACTGATTTTTAGAGAGAACAATCACATACTATAGATATATTGTTCATTATTGCGAAGATTTTCTTAGTCATACTTGCTTAAAGGATGATAATACATACATAAATAAAATAAGTTAAAATTAAGGAAGCACATTCAAGTACATAAAAACGAAAAGAAAGACTGAAAATGAAATATTTCTTACCTTCATCATATACTTCTTTTTTGTTACACATTAGTTAATTCACAAACTAAAATGATGAAGAAGAGAAAGGATGCCCTTGAATGGGAGTCTCCATGAAACTAAATATGACTTTATATAGGCAAAATATTGGAATACCATAAGACATCATAAACTTTCAAATTAAAGTTTGGGAGTTATGGACATTAAAATTATGGGAGTTATGATTATTATTAAAAGGTAAAATTAAAGAGGTGTGAATCATGGATAATTATTCTTTGTAAATATATTAATTAATAAATAAAAAATACCTAAAATATTAAAAAAAAATATATTATCATTTTATAATTAGAAGAAGGTAAAAAAAAATTATCATTAAAAGGTAAGATTAAAGAGGTGTGAATCATAGGTAATTACTCATTGTAAATATATTAATTAATAAAGAGAAAAATACTTAAAATATTTTAAAATATTGTCATTTTATAATTAGAAGAAGGTCAAAAAAAATAAAAATTTATTAAAAGTAGAAATTAAAGATGTGTGAGTTATGAATAGTTACTCTTTATAAATTGACATGTGAAGAGTCTTTGTTGTAAATGTTCATCCATTAATAAAATATTTATTTGTAATAAATTAAGTAACTTACTTTTACAATAAATTAATTAATTTAAATAAGAAAAAAAGGCCAAAAAAATGAGAAAAAAGATAAATACAAATGAAGGTCATAGAGAGGTGCCACATCACCTTTTCTATAACCTTCCTTTATATTATATATAGATTTATAGTATCAAATTCAAGCTTTAGATTGACTCGATGAAGAAGGTTCTTGGAGGTTGATCAGTTTGACAAAAGAGGTGTCGAACAAGAGCTTAAAAATTTTTACATTGATTCTGTATTTCTTTTTTCGTCTTATGGTTAAGGTCCAAAGAAAGGGGGGGGGGGGGGGGGGGGGGTTGTGTGCGTGTGAGTGTGCACGCATGTGCTCTCTCTATGTAACTTCTATAACTTGAACGTTCATGATCTTTTTATTGTTATAAGTTTTTATTTTGTTTAAGCAAATTAGCTAGCGTAATTTTGTTGGAAATCTGCCAATTACTAACCAAGCTTCAAACAGTATTATTAATGGCTTAAAAGGAATATATATTAAATAATAAAATACGTTATATTCTTTTTGTGTTTCTTATGGTACGAAAAATAATTTCCGTTTTCTGTAAAGATTTGCTTATTTCTTCTACTTTTAGGAAAATAGCAAAAAAATTGATAGAAATAAGTTTAATACTTGGGTTAATCATATTCATTTTAATAAATTATACTAGAACACGTTTATAAGAATATCAACAATATCTTCACGTAATTCTTGATCGCAGTTAAAGCCATGAAGCAATTATAATCTACTATTGTCATATCATGAGATCTAAACGTACAATTGAAAAATAATATTAAATATTTTTGTTGAACAAAAATCAATATAAATTGTGCAAAAATGTAAGATACTTTCTTTTTCTTTTTCTACTTATTTGCTTCTTCTTTTTTTGAGATGCACTTTTTTATTTGTAAGATGAGTGATAAAAATATTGAAATAACAATAATTTTAGAAGATGTCAGAAAGTTGAAATGAAAAAATAAAGATTTGTAAGTTTACATTTTCTTTTAGAGTAATAGTAGGATATATAGAGGAAGGAAAAGAAAAAAATAAAATAAAAATATAAACAAATACTATAATAGAGAATAGAGACAAAATTAGCAATAGGAAATTATTTAGATGATGATGAAAACTAAAAAAATAAAAATATGAACTATAAAAGGATAAATGTCAAAAAAGAAATAGAATTGAGGAAAGATTATCTGAATAAAAAGTTTATCGTTCAACGAAACGAAAGCAAAAAAAAACTGAATCTTTAAATACTTATATTTCAATTGTATTAAATTTTAAAAATTGTGTATTGACCTCTTGATACATGAAATTTTTTCTTAAGAATTATTCTTTTCATTTTCTTATTTTTGTAGTTGATTTTTCTGTTTCTTTTATCTCAATTAAATTTTATAGACAAACTATTTCTAAATTTATTGAAATTTTTCATAATTTATGTGAAGCGCGATATAAAAAGTTGGAATCACCTTCTAAATTTTTCTTAAAATTAAATTTTATAGATAAACTATTTCTAAATTTCATAGACACATGTATAGCGTTTCATAAATTATGAAAAAATTAAGTAAATTTAGAAATAATTTCTCATATGAAATGTCCATAGTATATTTCTTAAAATACCAAAAAAGTAAAAGAAATGAGGTTTCTTTATTTTTCTTCCAAGAAAATAAAATTACAATGCATCTTCCTTCTTTCTTCCTTAGACATCTTCCTTATGTTCTACCTAAAATAGGTTCAAATATTAAAAACACTTTATCTTAAATTACATGACACAAATAGATATCTAAAAAACAAATGAAAAATCATCTATTCTTATTAAATAATATTATATTATATACGTGTAAACACTTATATTTTTCTAAAAAAACATATAAGCTTATATATATATATATATTTTAGATATAGAAAGGAAAAAATATGTATATATATATACACACATGCACATAAAGAATTCAATCTATTAAAATCAAACTTTTCTTTCTTAACAAAAATAAAGAGAAATGGTTTCACTGAGGTAAGAAATATCTTCAGAAGAATGAAAATTCTTAGACGACTTAAAAATATAAAAACCATAAAATTTAAGAGCTAATAATAAATTAGATCAAGAGTTTTTTAGAGCATTGTTAACACCCAATATTTTTAAAAATTATTTTTTTAATTGAACGAGGTATTTTATGATTGTGTGAAGCGCGGTCAAGTTCACTAGTGTATATCTAATGGAAGAGATTTTTTTAGAAAAAAATAAAAAAAGTTACGGTTGGAGAGTATATTCATTGAATAAAAGGAAATGTGAAAGGAATAGAAAAGAAGAAGAAAAAAGATACGAAAAAGATATGGTTGGTTTGAGAGAGGATAAAGGAACAGAGAAAAGAAGAAGAAAGATATAAGGAAGATACGTCTGAGTGAATCTATTCAATATTAAAAGTGTGAAGGGTCTTAAAAATGTTATTTGGACTTTTTGTCATTTATTAAAAGACTCTACAATATACAAAAGCGTCTTTTTACTATTTTAATCAAATTATTATTTAATTATGTTTATGGTATGGACTCCTAAAATAATGGGATGAAGACTTAAAATATATATTATATAGTAAGACTTTTATTTAAATTTGAAGTCCAAAAATATATGGTAAAAGGTAATTTTTATTTTGTAATTTGTCTAGGTTTAGTTGGGAAGAAAGAGGAGTCATATAGTGGAAATCGATCACAATCATGTGCGAGTTTGATGTTTGATGATTATGGAAGACGTATCAGTGTTCATAGTAGGACGGAACAGCAGGGACATCTGAATACTCCTAAAATTGTGAAAGCAACACCTAAGATTGAGGACTAACAAGATATCACAGGTTGTATGCTGAAGTTTCGTGTCAAGCTTTTATCAAAAGGCATTGGTCAGACTGACATGAATATGCTCTGTAAGGTTAGAATGTAGCATTACTGAAGTTTTGAATCTTGAATCAGTGGCCTAAAATAGGTGTTCAACTCTTACCGAAGGAATTAAAA
Organism: Capsicum rhomboideum; assembly: GCA_031232105.1. NCBI lineage: Eukaryota > Viridiplantae > Streptophyta > Magnoliopsida > Solanales > Solanaceae > Capsicum > Capsicum rhomboideum. The sequence continues at coordinate 94,762,699 of CP124716.1, read as the reverse complement.
ATTTCAAGGTTTGGTTTATTTTTTCTACTCTTGCATGCTAAAAGTGAAATCTGCTAAATAATAAAGCAATATAAGACAAGAAATGAGAGATGAAGAGAGGAGATATTTCTTATTCTTTCAAATATCAAAGTATACAAGTCTATACAATATGAACCCTTATGCCTCTATTTATAGTGTTACATAGAGGCATACAAAAGGTTGTCATAAACATGACATTAACCATGAACATAATGAAGAAGGTTATGGAGGTGTAAGATTATAATAATAATGGTGATGAATGGTGGAGGTTATCTTCATAATGGAGATAAGTAGTGAGAGTAAATTTCTAGAGTAGTGGACATCCACACTTATTAGTTTTACAACACCCCCCCTTGGATGTCCATAGATGATGGCCTCATTAAAACCTTACTAGAAAAAAGAAAAAAAACACGTGGGAAAAAAAATTCCTAGTGAAGGAAAAAAAGTGCACATATCTTATAATACGCGTTGTTAGCTGCCTCGTTAAAAACCTTGCCAGGAAAACCCATTGGGACAAAACCTAGGCCAAGGAAAAAAGAGTGCAGCGAGTATTTTACTCCCCCTAATGCAAACATCATTTCACTTCTCAAAGATGACGCATCCCAATTTAATATGTCAGCTTTCAAATGTTGATATTGACAGTGTCTTTATGATCAAATCACATTTATGAAGATGTTGCATTCTTGAACTCATCCTGATATATCATTTTCTTATTTCTTGGATATGTTAAGCTTTTGAACTCAGTCAAATACATTCTTGACAATGACTTTATTCGTGACCTCATCGTCGCAAGCCACTTACACATTGAACTTGTTCATAGCTACAACCAAGTTGTGGATACTTTCATTTGCATGATACTAAAATTGACCGTAGATCACATAATCTTCCTGCATTTGCATAACCAACAATCCTTTGACACTATTTGTTAGAAATAATAAATCCATATCAAGAACATTTGATTTCATGCATATTCACATAAAAGTGAAATTATGTCTTTCCTACACATTAATAAAAATTATTTTCTCATGTATAGAAATAACAGGATATGTAAGTGCATCAATTGCACAAATACATGGTACTTTCTAACCATTTTCATGAGATCGAAATAGATCTTTCTTTATGTTAAGCGATATTACAACCATTGGGGTACTATTCAATGGAATCGCTTTTAACATTTTTAAATCCTTCAAGGATTTTCATATACCACTTACCGTCTAGCTAGTTTTTGTATAAACTTTACTGTCTAGCTAGACATGACAGTTATTCATTATACGCATTCAAGTTTTTTTCATTCATTGCCAGATTTAAATAAACCTTATTACATCCACCGCAGGAGAACACATCTCCAAACAATAATGTCAGGACTTTTGCGAATAACCTTTATGCCTCAAGGCACAAGTCGTACTTTATATCTTACTATTTTACTTTTCGTACAATCACCTATTTGTACCCCACTGACATTATACCTTAGTCTATGGACTAATTTCAAAACATCACTTTTCAAGTGAAATAAAATATACTTGAAATTACGTATTTTATTTGACCAATCATTTATCTATCCTCACTGTTTGACAGATTTGAATTCAAGATCCTCGTCACCTTTTATAATGTTGATCTTTACATTATACCAAAAATGTCGTCGCCGGTTATTTAATATCGGTTCCAATACGACATAACTTATCGAGATCTCTTTATTTCATCATTTTCAGGTACCTGAACCTTTGTCAAGGTTTTATGAAGTGTTATGTCATGGTGCTCTTCTAAAGCACTTGTCTTATTATCAAGACCATCTTGATCATTTTCTCCTCTCCTTATTTAAGGAGTTTTACATTTGGAACCAATTGGTCTATCACGTTTCAGGCATGCCATAGACTCCGTCCTTCGAGGACTTTTCATTGGAGCATTTACAGCTGAATTATAGCATAGGGTCAGCAAATGCATCTGGCAATGATCTTGCAATATTTTGCAAATCATGAATTATCTTTTGAATTTCAAGTTTATTTGTTTTACGAGGATCTAGATAATTCATTCCATATATTTCAGCTATTAATCATATCTCCCCCTAATGTTAGAAAATCTAACATTCACCTCAACCTTATTTGGGGATCCATCTTTGTGCGTGGTGGAGTAATTAATTCAAATGCTGCATATTCAAATTTTTAGATAGATTTATTTGGTTCCTGACCCTGAACCAACAACATAGGGGAACCTTGTTGGCTTGATGCATACAAGTGTTGCTACATGTTAACAAAATACGTCTCATACCAAATTTTCTTTTTGGGAGATTTGTTCTCATAATCAATGGTTCAGCTATGATTGGAGGCACACAATTTTTGCTAAACCAACTAGCATTATCAACTTTTATAGTCTTATAGTTTGGAACCATGCTCTTAATTTGACAATTTTGAGCAAACAACCTTGCAAAAATCAAATTGCAATTTGATAACAAAGCACATGTGACCGACCATAGATGCATCTATTAAATCATATAATAGTAAACGGTCCACATGGCAGATGAACAGGCCCATGTTCACCTTGCTGTACGTTCCAAAAATTCAGGGGATGTAACTCCAATCTTAGTCAGTGTAATATTTTAACGTGAGAACAAGCAACATAAGATAATTTTTGAAGAATCTTTTATTTCTACAACGTATAACCACATGAATCCTTCATTATTTTTGCATCACATTTGAACCGAGATGGTCTACCCGTCATATGCCAACTTATGTATTTCCTGTAAATTTTTAGTTTACTATCGCGCATGTGATTCCATCACCATGCCTATATTTTTATACTACAAACAAGAGGAAAAGGCGGGTACCCTTTCACATAACTATTAATAACCCGCTTCGATTGTAGTAATATGAAGATATAAAATCTTTTCATATTGTCAATTCCTTTGAAACTTAAAAAGTTTCTTTTGAGACTTACTACAATTTTTATATCATGAACAATTTTATTCCTCCGTATAGTAATACATTAGCTTTTTCCCAGCTATTAAATACTTGTGTACTACCACATTTTCCATAACACCATTTTGCATGGTGAACATCTCCTTTTAGAGAGAAAACTATTTTCATTATGGTCAAAATTCTTATAAGCAAGACCTTGCAAAATATTTGACGTACCATAGGTACACAACCAATGACAAATTTGTGCAGTCACACAATATCATTCATTTTTTTTTATTTTTTTTTGTCATTGTCATAACTTTTATATGAAAGAGTTATTTCTTTCTTTTGTCCTTAGATAGTTCATAATAAAACATATCATACCATATTTGTCAAGATTTGTTTTTTCTTTTACCGTTTGATAATCAAAGACTCAGCCCTCCCATAGAGGTGAGTTGTGGTATTTATCCAACCCATGATCACATTCTTATTCACAATATTTATCACATATTGACACATTCATTTTTAAGAATGGTCTAGCATTTACAATGCTTATCACAAGTCACATTCTATTCGAGAAATGGACTATAATCATTTGTGCTTCATAATTTATTTTATAAGCTCATTTTCATGCCCAAACATTTGTCATATTTATATGACCAATCTCAACATCACTTTGAAAGATCAAGTGTACCATCACTTTATATTTCTTTATTTTGATGGAGAATTTATAAAACTTATCAAATTAGGTCGAACAATAATCGTGTGCCCAATGATCTTTTTATACCAAATTGATGTCAAAAATTACCTTCACTTTTGAAGGACTATTTTGAGAACCCACAATGTTCTTCCTTTTATTATTACCAAAATGATGACATTATTATTTTATCCTTCCATGCCCATATTTATATGTTCAACAACTTGTCTTCTTTCAGACATATTATATACTGCTACTGCATTCGCATCAAAGAATGGAGCAAATCAATGTGGCGGATTTCATGACTTTTCTAAAAAACATATTATTTTGCTTTAGTCATTATTGTGTCATCAATATAGTTCATTGGGATTTGAACCCAACGCCTTACCAATATAATGGCTTTTAGGCCATAATTTATGGGACTCAAACTCAATACCTTATCATCATGGTGTATCGGGACTACTAACCCGAAGTCTTATCCTCTTGGTGCAATGAGACTTAAATCCACCGTCTTACCATCAATCAATTGACATAATAGACCAAAGTGTCCTGAGATTCACCCTCGAGCCTAATAATACCACCTTTAGTGGTTATAGCTTTGATGTACCAAAGTGACAAAATAAACTGTCAAGATAGAAATGTCTCTACCACGAAAAATCCAGCAAGTCTGTACAAAATATATTAGTAACAAAGAACAATATATAAAGAAAAACAAAATAAAACAGACGTTGAAATCTTGGAGGATTTTGCTCAAACATCACTTGACTACTAAATTATTAACTTATTTTTATTATCCCCAAATAATAACATACATGATCCATGGCTGCAAATGTTATACTTAAAAATTGAATTAATAATTTATAAAATCTAAACACTTTTAGTTTTGCAAGAGCAGAATTAAAAATGAATATATCACCCACTTTTGAAAAATACTAACCCCTGTTATCATATCTGTTCCCAAATATGCCATATGATTAAAACTTCCATAAATCACTATCAAACATAATTCAAAGAATCAAAAGAAAAAAGAAGAAAGACTAATATAATCACGTACAACCAAAATCACTTACCAAACTTACCTTTGGATCTTGATGAGAGTGTCGTGCTGATAACGTGTTAAATAAAGCAATATAAGACAAGAAATGAGAGATGAAGAGAGGAGATATTTCTTATTCTTTCAAATATGAAAGTATACAAGTCTATACAATATGAACCCTTATGCCTCTATTTATAGTATTACATAGAGGCATACAAAAGGTTGCCATAAACATGACATTAACCATGAACATAATGGAGAAGGTTATGGAGGTGTAAGGTTATAATAATAATGGTGATGAATGGTGGAGGTTATCTTCATAATGGAGATAAGTAGTGAGAGTAAATTTCTAGAGTAGTGGACATCCACACTTATTAGTTTTACAACAAAATCAACTTTTTGTAAAATTCATTATTTTTCTCTATCAATTTATCTATTTCTTTAAGTTTCTGTAAAGTTCAATTTTATATAATTGCTAATTACAACTCTTATGGATTGAACGGAATTTCTTTGGCAGAGGTATTCTTATAGCTGCTTATAATAATTTCATTAATTTCAAGTCTATATTGTAATTAATATTTTTTTTACTTTTATTTGTCATTTTTTTAATTTTTGTATGGGTGTTTCTACCATACAACTGTAGCACATGTTTAGTATTATTCTCTCTGTTGGTTGCTATTAGGGTTTGATATGTGTTTAATGCTCTGTTATGCTTAATACATGTGCTAGATGAAGGTTCGGTCGGATTTTCAGAAATTTTTGTGTAAACGTCAAGTTTAGTCATATTATTCTGATATCTCTGTTGACACCCAATTTTGACCATCTTTTACGTCATTTTACTCATTCGAGCATCTATTTTGTTCGCAAAGCCAAAATCGCTATTTTTACTTATTTTTATTAAAAGTTGTGACAATATATATACTATTTACATTATTTAAATATTATTATTATATGATTATTATTTTTAATTATTTTTTATCATTATTACTATATCATATTCTTTACTTGCAAAGTTATTGTTTGCTTAAATCTTTTACATTTCTCTTTTATTCTATTCTAAAGGTATTTGATTAAATATTTTAAGAGTTATTACTCTTTCATAGTGAATTATTTATTTTATATAAAATATAATGATTGATTTAATAATTTAGTAGTATTATTTTTCTTCACTTAGTAATTTAGTAGTGACCCATTTTATATATTTTTGGTAGAAATTTATTTAGTCCTAAACAAGCTTAAAATTCAAAAATTCAAATTCAAATTTTGTCAAATCTTTTCATAAGTAGAAAAATGCTCCTCACTATCTTTCCTTTTTTGTGAAGAATATTTTTATTGTCAAAATCATTTCAAATCAATTTTACCTATTTTTATTTTATTACCTCCATATCCATAAAATCCTCCTAGAAAATCAGAAAACCTTTTCTTTACTTGATAGAATATTACTCTTCTCCAAAAAGAATCCCTCCTATCATTTCTTTATGTGGAGAAAATATTTCCTTTCCATCTTCAACTCCCTCTCCCAACGTCTTTTTTTTCTCTCTTTCTACATATACTTGGTACTAATTCACCTTAAAGGGGCGGTAGGGAGACAAAACAAAAACATTCCCTCACTCTCACAAAATCTCATCACCCATGTAGCTATCAAAGATAAATATAGCAGCCACGCTTCTCCTCACCAGAAAAAAAGTCTGAAATCAAACACAACCCATGCACAAAAACATACACACCTACAGTTGAAGATATAGAGAATACATACCTATAGTTGACGATATAGAGAATACACACGCGTCCCTCAAAGCTTCACAATTTATGTCAGGAAAAACTATCCTCATCCCCACCAAACACTCAAAACACCATCGTTTACCTTGAGCTAAAACAGAGCACCAATCTCCGTTGCTCTTTCATCTTCAGCCGTTGACCATTAAAATCACTATTGAATTTCCAGCAAAACTTTCGAGATCGCAGTTAGTCGATGTTGAAGGTCCATTGAGGGACTACTCTTGCTGTTTCGATTTCCCTGTATATCAAAGATGAAGGCTTCTTCATTAAATTAAAAGAATGTCTATTCTCCCTTTTTTTTTTCTTTCAAAGTTTAACTGTGGTGCATTATGTAGTTTGATTTTATGTGTCACGCCCCGAATCCCATCGAGACATGATTCGCACCCGAAGCCGATATGGCCCGAGAGAACCAACCTTTGCTCATGTATGTTCGTATGCATGTCCTCATGTGAACCTTATTAAACCTTATGCAACTATGCGGAAAACATGAATCATGGAAACATGTGCTATATACATATTTAGAAACTTGGCCGTTGGAGCCATCAAGTCAAAACGGACATTTAACTTTCATATTCATAACCCACACATGTCTACAAAAGCCTCTAACAGATGCATTTACCAGACCAACTAACAGTCGGGACAAGTCCCCGCTTTAAACAATATTTACAACATCAATATAGCTGTACACCTATGACTTGGAAAGTCCCGAAGCAACTGGGGCTCACCAAAGATCCGCAATGTCAACCTACGATGAAGGTCTACTAGTGTCTGCACCTGCAACATGTAAGGTAATTCCCCCGAGGGGGTCAGTAGGAAGAATGTACTGAATATGTAAGGCTCATAAGAAATTCATCAAGCATAATAACAACAATAATGGAAGCAATATAAGGAAACAAAAATGTGGATAAACTCTCTTTCCGTATGTGGGAAACCATGTATATTACGTTCTTTACTCCTCTTGTCTTCATCTTTTATTCATCTTTATTGTTCTACCCATGCTAGGCTATTCTGTCGCCCCTGGGATGAGATTAACCCATGCTAGGTACTTTGACCCCTGGGATGTTATGTGAACCCATGCTAGGCATTCGTATCGCCCCTGGGATATCATTAACCCATGCTAGGCTTATCGCCCCTGGGATGTTATATTAACCCATGCTAGGCTTTCGCGTCGCCCCTGGAATGTACCATCATAACCCATGCTAGACTTTTATATCTCCCCTGGGATGTATCATCATAACCCATGCTAGGCTTTTATATCGCCCCTGGGATGTATCGGGATCGACCCATGCTAGGTATTTAACCCCTGGGATACCACCCATGATTACTTCTTAATTATACACCTCTTATTTCTCTTGTTATTCTTACTTTCATGAATAACGCTTTGAAAAGTACTTAATCATCTATGAGTGCAAATATCTACCATACCATTTCGATATAGACTACCTTTTCTGACGGATAGAAATATTCCATTGACTTAACTAATAACTCTGGTGTTCCATTAGATTCGTAGTAACTGATGGAGTAACATATGATAGAGTAGTTATATATATATATATCATGAAACTATAGTAATATTCCTAACTACCGGTACCATCATCAGGAGTTGCCTCTTCGTTCTGCCGGTCTACTAGAGCATAAGTACGATTTTGGGCCCCACTGGAACTAGCTGCTCCTCTCATATCTCTACCGCGACCCATAGACTGAATGCCTCTACCTGAGGAAGGGACCGATGTTGATGATACAGTGGTTGATCCCGCAGGTCGTGCTATACCACTCGCACCCCTTTGTGGGCATTCTCTCATTATGTGCCCCTCTGTGCCACACCAAAAACAAGTATTTTCCCCCAAACGGCATTCACCTATATGGTACCTTCCGCAACGCGGACACGGAGGACGAGAAAATCCTACTGTCTGTGAACCCTGCACTCTACTATTCTGTCTAGATGGACCACCTCTAGACCCTCGGAATTGGGAGTGGGCACCCGCTGTGGAATAAGAGGATGAGGGTCTAGGCGGTAACATTCGAGATCCAGATTCTCCTGGGGACACCATAGACTACCCCATAGATCTCGCCCTTTTTGCTGGCCCTTCCTCAGATTTCTGTATCCTCTTTCTTTGCCTTTGGTCTTCCATTTTTTGTGCGAAGGCCTGAATCCTCGATATATCCATATCTCGATTTAGGGCAGCGATAGTACAGTCCCGTACCAAATAAGGCTCCAATCTATCCACATATCTATGTACTCTATCTTCCATCGTGGCCACCACATGTGGAGCATATCGTGCCAAGGAATTAAACTGCAAACTGTACTCTCTAACACTCATATTTCCTTGACGTAAATTTAAAAACTGATCCGCACGAGCTTCACGGATCTCATAGGGTAGATAATGATCAAGGAATGTTGCTTTAAATTCTTCCTAATTTGGTGGCATTGTACCAATACCACGAGACTTCTTCTAATCTTCATACCACAATATCGCCTCGCCCTTCAGTCTATAAGCTGCCAACTCAACCGTTTCCACCCCGGACACATGCATAACCTCCAAAGCTCTCTGAATTTGATCCACGAAGTCCTGTGGATCTGCTTTCAAGTCTGACCCAGTGAATATAGGAGGGTCCAGTTTCAAGAAATCCTGTGTCCTGCGACTTGCCATTCTAGACGCATCATCATCATGTGTCATTGTACCAGCTTGTCCCTGGCTTTGTGCCACCACTAACTGTGTCAACATATGTACAACATTTCTAAGATCCTGGTCAGTGGTATTCATTGGCGTTTCTACAGGTACTTCTCTACCTCTTGGCTCTTCTGGAGCTGGAAAAGTAGAGGAAGACTGCGATGCAATCTCGGCGTCAGCTCCACCTTGACTCGCTTGGTCAGGTGGTAATCTACTCATTCCTTCTTCAGCAGGCACATCCACCTGTTTCCCTTTACCTCTACCTCCTCTCGTGATTGGCATTGTAACTATACCAAAGAAAAACAATCACCATGATCAGGTCCAATTCAACTTACAACACCGGCTCTATTGCACGATCTAGCATGAAGAAAAGAAACAACATCCTAAATGCCCCGTAGCCTCCTGCTCATAAATGTGGTGCACAACACATCCATGAACAAGACTCTACTCGAACACGGCTTTGTAGACACCCTTAGAACGAACTGCTCTGATACCACTTTTGTCACGCCCCGAATCCCATCGAGACATGATTGGCACCCGAAGCCGATATGGCCCGAGAGAACCAACCTTTGCTCATGTACGTTCGTATGCATGTCCTCGTGTGAACCTTATTAAACCTTATGCAAGGAAAACATGAATCATGGAAACATGTGCTATATACATATTTAGAAACTTGGCCGTTGGAGCCATCAAGTCAAAACGGACATTTAACTTTCACATTCATAACCCACACATGTCTACAAAAGCCTCTAACAGATGCATTTACCAGACCAACTAATAGTCGGGACAAGTCCCCACTTTAAACAATATTTACAACATCAATATAGTTGTACACCTATGACTTGGAAAGTCCCGAAGCAACTGGGGCTCACCAAAGATCCGCAATGTCAACCTACGATGAAGGTCTACTAGTGCCTGCACTTGCAACATGTAAGGTAATTCCCCCGAGGGGGTCAGTACGAAGAATGTACTGAATATGTAAGGCTCATAAGAAATTCATCATGCATAATAACAACAATAATGGAAGCAATATAAGGAAAAAAAATGTGGATAAACTCTCTTTCCGTATGTGGGAAACCATGTATATTACGTTCTTTACTCCTCTTGTCTTCATCTTTTATTCATCTTTATTGTTCTACCCATGCTAGGCTATTCTGTCGCCCCTGGGATGAGATTAACCCATGCTAGGTACTTTGACCCCTGGGATGTTATGTGAACCCATGCTAGGCATTCGTATCGCCCCTGGGATATCATTAACCCATGCTAGGCTTATCGCCCCTGGGATGTTATATTAACCCATGCTAGGCTTTCGCGTCGCCCCTGGAATGTACCATCTAACCCATGCTAGGCTTTTATATCTCCCCTGGGATGTATCATCATAACCCATGCTAGGCTTTTATATCGCCCCTGGGATGTATCGGGATCGACCCATGCTAGGTATTTAACCCCTGGGATACCACCCATGATTACTTCTTAATTATACACCTCTTATTTCTCTTGTTATTCTTACTTCCATTCTTAAGAGTGATACAATGAGGATCATGACATAATTGGAATCACACACATATATATATATATTACTTCTTCACTCTTGCTTCATGAGATTGACATCTTCACTTATGAGGAATAGATATATTAGCTTGCACATCACCTCTCTTATTCCTATTATGAGATTTGTATTTCTACTTGTGAAAGATTGATACAAAGATAATCATCATAATTGAGGGCTTGAAACATGACATGATTGGAAAATGCTATTTAAGAATAAATAGGTTCTCTTATGTTATTCCTCTCTTGAGATCGTTCATTTAGGAATGATAACGTTATGACATTTTTGGAACTTCACTCAATGAACAAGAGACAAAAGAATCATCATGCATTTGAGAATAGGACACATATGAATAACAACATACGTCAACCTGAATTTGAGATACTTCAAACCTCTCGAAATTGAAACAAGTCCAATGTCAATGTGAACAACATGTTGCAGAGGGATATGGAAAAAGGAACCTTACATACCTTGTATTCTTAATACGAATACACAATCTTAGACGTGCATACAATATTCCTGCTCCTTCCTTATGTTTCGCTCTACAACACAAGTTTATAACGAAACCAACATTAACCACCAATTACCTTATAATGGCATACAACAACAATAAGTCACATGTTTAGCTTTAACATGTCATTTCCCCCTTAACAAAACCATTGATAAAATCATTATTCCAAAAATCCTCCAATATTCCCAACATTGACCAATACATGATAATCAATACATTCCACCACAACACTTCCCCTTTACACTTTCTTATCCACACCACATCACAAACAATCCATCAATTCACCTTAATACACTTCATAGCACAAATCGGCCAACATCCCACAATTTGCACTTATAGAAAAATAACAAAGTAAATAACAAAATAACACCATACATGTTCATATTTTATCCACATCATGATCTTTCATCAAAGTCACAAGTCCTTATTCAAGTTCAAATCCCATGGATCACAAATCTTATACAAAAGCACAAAGTGTCATGTCCAACATTTCCAACCATAACCAACATGATATACATATTCTCTCATGCTTATAATATTTTAAAGTACAATAATATTCACTTACCCAAGCTTGGAAGATGATGATCTTGTCCAAATATGCCTTAGGGTTTTTGGGAGTCAAAGCAGCCTTCTTGAGATTTTTCTAGAAAAAGATAGAAAAAGCATGTGTGTTTCTCTTCAATAAAAATCAGCATTTTGCCCCTTTATATAGGCCCTTAAGTTCCCTCCTTATTCACTCTTTAGCATTAAATGTTGGGTTCTAGAAGGTCCAAGCTAGAATGGGTCTTTTGACCCATTTTTTGGGCCATGCTTTCTTTTCATTTTTGGGCCCTTTTTGGGCCCAATTCACTTAACCCGATAAAATCAATAATTTCTCATGCTTAAGTCGTCTCATATGTATTACAATAATATTCCCACTCATGCTATGCATATCCGTAGCCTCAATCCAAAAACCAAGTGATTATAGCCACGTTTGGCTTATTTTGACTACAAGGGTAAAATCGTCATTTTGGCTCCAAATTCGTTCTCGAGTAATTTTATCATACCAATATAATATGTCATTGCAAAACCCAAGGTGGCACGCACCTGGGCGCGCCAACCTACTGCCTATGGGATAAAAATTTTAGCCCAGAGCGGCGTGGCACGGTCCCAAATGTGCCCCTCCTTAAAATTTTCGAAAATTTCATTTTTCGACTTCTCTTCACGGGTTTGGTTAGATACTTCAAGTCCTATTCTTTAACTCACTTCTTAACCTTAATATACTTTGTTTAGAGGTATTATTAGCCTCATTTTGAACCCCACAAATGTTCCACGAAGATCATAAAACACCTCCTATGAAGGTTTAATCACATAACAAGAGCCAAATTCAATTATCTCACCAATAGCATTACCAAATGCATACTTATAGCTCTCGATACCTAAGTACATATCATTTAATGTCGTCAAGTAGGGTTGGTAACGTATGGGGTGTTACATTATGTTATGTACTTTGTTGGAAACCAGTTGCCTAAGTTTGGCTATTATCTTATCCGTATATTTTAACTAAGTGGTGTTTTTATTTAACTAAAGTGATGTTAACTGTGTTGCCCCTTATGTATTGTGGTTGGTTGTAATGTTATTCTAAAGTATGTTTTACTTAGGAGCTATGATTTTGTTTGTAGTGTAAATGTCTTCATCAAGAAGATCCAGCTAGTGTTATTATTGTTCAAGTGCTCATGAAAAATCTCCAACGGTCATTTGATGTCCTTAATTTTAGTTAAGAATTGGGTCACCATAATTAATGACTATTCTCCCATAGTGAAAAATAAAAAATTAGTAAGTTTGGTTAGAGAAGGTAGTTGCTTCAGTTTGTTATTAGCTTGGTTTAAATTTTAGTGGACAACCAATTGGTAGTCTACTTTTGATTTGAGAGTCTACTGTCTAAGAAGTAGACCATGCTTCGATAGCTGAGTTTGAAAGCAATTGGCCCGTATATTTTAATTTTTCTTTTAATTAGTTAAACATTAAGGACAGATATACTCTCACCATTCCCACATGCTTTGATGTGATCTACATATTATACATATATATATTTAGCTTCCCATGACTTTCAAATACTGAAATATTTTATTTAGTACTCTTGAATAAATTTCTTTAAGAATTTCTTTCGTCTTGTCTTAAGGCGTTTAAAAGAGTCGATCATAAAAATTGGAATAGAGGGAGTAACATCGCATTGGGCCTGTTTCACCCTTGTCATACCCTGATCCCACTCTCATTCTCTCTCTCTCTCTCTCTCTCTCTCTCTCTCTCTCTCTCTCTCTCTCTCTCTCTCTCTCTCTCTCTCTCTCTCTCTCTCTCTCTCTCTCTCTCTCTCTCTCTCTCTCTCTCTCTCTCCCTCACTTGCTTAACCTTAACTTTTATGTGTTAAGTTATTATTCTCTTACATTATATTTGCCACCAAAATAAGGTGGCATACACTTTACTAACAATTTCCTTTCTTTTTGCCAAATTTACAACTCATGGGGACTATAATGCGATCCTAAAAATAGGAGAATAATCAAAGGTATTTCTTATAAATTCACTTCTTCACCAACAAGGTTAGTCTCCTGACCTTCACAATTTTTTATGTCCTTGAATACCTAATTTTGTGTGTAGATTATTTTATTCTTATTTGTTATGATATTTGAGTGCTTTAATTATTTGCTTGGAAGCAGCCAGGTTAGTTCATCTATCTTTTATTATTTTAATATTTCTATCCTAGATTTTCTTGCATGCATAATTTGAATATTTTAAATATTATATTGGAAGCACCTATTTCAGTATCTCCTTCTTTTGATTATTAATATTGCACGTCTTTGTTTGGTTCGTTAGATATTTATTATTTTTTTTGTAAAGCTGTATTTAGTCGTAAAAATAAGTTATATTCAAGTTGTACAATTATTTATCTTATTTTAATTTTTTTCTACAAACTTTTTTCTTTTTTTGTCAGATTTAATTTCTTTTTTTCTTCTTTCTATCTTAAGTGTTTGTATTCTGAATGACCCTTAAATTAGTACTCAAGTTATTTTCTTGTTTTTTTGCTACCTTTCTCTACTTACCTTTTTTTATTTATATAGAATAATTAAAATAAATTATGCATGCTTAATCACTTAGGTATTTTATAAAATCGGTCCACATTTTGCTTATCACGTAAGATCCCCACGTAATATATGAGTTCGGTCGGGACCCACATTTGTGGACCTCGAAAGGTGTCTAACACTTTCCTTTCGAGGTAACCTGAACCCTTACCCGAATTTTTACTTGACATAGACTAAATATGTAACACCCCGTACTTTCCCAACCCTACTTGATGACAGTGAATAATGTTTACTTAGGTATCGAGAGTTATAAGTATGTATTTGGTAATGCTAATGACGAGAAAAAAATTGAAATTTGGCCACGTACATGTAATTAGACCTTCGTAGGAGGTGTTTAGTGGTTTCGTGGAGCATTTGTGTAATACCCCGTACACATTATAACCTCATTTGGTGACTTGGAGTCATGTTAGGTCACTAAGTAAGTATTTTATAGTGTTTTGATAAGGTATTGGACGATACGCAAGTGTTGGAAAAATTGCCAAAAAATTCAGCAAGACATGGAAACTTGCGCCACTGCCCTGTTTCAGGGGGTGTGGCGCAAGCCCCTGAGATCAGAGAGGGTGCATTTCTTGCGCCACTGGCTTGTTTTGCAGCAGTGGCGCAAGGAACAAATGTTTTACCTTTCCGGGCTCGTTTCGCAACGCAATTCTACGACGATCCTTAGATGGTTTCTTTTGGTTCGTTAGAGTTATTTGAGCATTGTTCAAGATTCAAACACTTCAATACATTCCTATGTACTCTCACATGATCAAATCATGAAACATGAACAGTGATCCAAAATGTTTAATGAAGCCATGGACGACTAGAATTCCTATTTTTGCGATCAAGACGACGAATGAGAATTTCGTAAGAGACTATTGCCGTAACATTAAGGAATTATTTAAACATGAGATATATGGTGAATTATACATTGATGTTAGTGGGTCAAGATGATATGGGTTATTGGGCCTAATTAGAGACCAAGAATGAACAAAGCATGAAAGGCCCAATGGGTCAAAATGACCCATTCTTGCTTTGACTTGTCAATGATGGAAATTAATAGCTAAGGATGACTTTAAGGGGTTATAAAAGGTGGCCAAAAATCAGATTTAATTCATTATCCACACACATCACTTTCTCTCATTTTCTAGAATTTTCAAGAGAGCTCTTTTAGCTCTTCAAACCCTAAGGCACTTTTGGAGCAAGATCATCATCTTTCAAGCTTGGGTAAGTGATTGTTCTTATACTTTAATATATTATAAGCGTAAGAGAATATGTATATCATGTTGGTTATGGTTGGAGGTGTTGGACATGGCACCTTTGGTTTTATGAAAAAGATGTATTATCCGTGGGATTATAGCTTGAATTTTGACTTGTGACTTTGATGAAAGAGCATGGTATGGATAAAATATGAACATGTATGGTGTGACATACTAGGGGTTTATGATACTTTGGTCAATGTTGGGCATGTTGTGGTATTGTTGATACGATCATGCCGTAAATGGTATTGTAGAGAAAGAAATAACATGCTAAAGCCAAACATGTGACTTCTTGTTATTGTATGCATTTGTAAGGTAGTTGGTGGTTAATGTTGGTTCCATTATGTACTTGTGATGTAGAGTGAAACGTAAAGAAGGAGCGGAATTGTTGCGCTCACATATTTGATTGTGTACTTACATTGAGAGGACAAGGTATGTAAGGTTACTTTTATATCCTTCTGCAACATATGATGTTCACACTGTCATAGCACTCACTTGATTCCGAAATACTCTAAGGTATTTCATATTCGATAGTTGGCTAGAGTTACTCATATGTTCCTTATTCATTGGTCAATGGTGAATCGTATAACTCATGTTTATTGATTGACTCATGTCCATTGGTTGACTCACGTTCATTGGCTAATATGTCAAAAGTTCCAAATGGTCTAAGGTATTGCATCGCAAGGTGGTGAATAGTTAGTATCCACATGTATCATATTTAGTGCTCATTATGTTAAGGTTCCAAAAGTGTACTATACCAAGGGGGTTCTATAGTATTCCAACTAGGGTTGATATATTGATAGTCATATGTGTTTTACTCCTATACGAATCATGAATCACTTAGTTCTTATTTATGGGCGAAAGTTCTTAAGTTGTCATATGTTGTAGATCCTAAGAGAATTATCCCAATAAGAGCAATGAGGTAAAGAGAGCTTGTTTAGTTGAATATCATTGTTCCAATCATGTTATGAGTCCTATGGTATGATGATTATCCTTGTGCCCATTGTAAGAGTATCAATCTCATAAGAGTAATAAGAGAGGTGATGTGCAAGTTAGTATAAGTATACTTCATAAGTGAAATTGTCAATCTCATGAGATAAAAGGGTGAAGTGAGATGTGCATGTAAGTACGTGTTTGGCTAAGGTGTTAATCTCATAAAGTACAAGAGTAAGGTAAAGTATATGGGTGTGTTCCAATTAGTGTCATGATCCAAAGCTTCAAAGAAAGTTGTGACTATCATTGTAATAATCTCTCATAAGCAAAAGTACTAATCTCTCACAAGTTAAAGTATCAATCTCAAAAGTAATGTAAAGATACCAATCTTGCAAGAGTAAAGATGTGAAGTAATGTATAATGAAAGAAAAGGAAGCAATGTTATGTTATGTTATGTTATGTATGTTAATCCTACCCATGGAGTAAATGTATGTTATTAACCCACCAAAGAGTGGATGTATGTTGACCTACCCATGGAGTAGATGTATGTTATTGCCCACCATAGAGTGGATGTATGTTATTGCCCACCATAGAGTAGATGTATGTCATTGCCCACCATAAAGTGGATGTATGTTATTGCCCACCAAAGAGTGGATGTATGTCATTGCCCACCATAGAGTGGATGTATGTTATTGCCCACCAAAGAGTGGATGTATGTCATTGCCCACCAAAGAGTGGATATAATGAGCATTAATCAAAGGAAGAATCCATGGAACAAAGGTATCACATGTGAGTAATCAAAAATAGTAATGCTAATAAAAAGAAAGGTACATGGTTTCACATATGGAGTTTTCTCTTATCATTATTTTCCATTGAAATGCTCTGGTATTAATGCAGTTTTTCTTATGGCCTTACATACGCAATACATTCTCCGTACTGACCCCTCTTGGGGACTTACCTTACATGTTGCAGGTGCAGGCACTAGTAGGCCTCCCCAGTAGATTGCCAGTGTTAGCGGTTCTTTGGTGAGCTCCAGCTAATTCGGGGCTTCTTCGAGTCAGAGTGTATATGTGTTTTGGTGTTGTACATGTTGTACAAAGCGGGGACTTGTCCCGACTTTTAGTTCATTTTGGTCAATGCATTTGTTAGAGGCTTTTGTAGACGGACGTGGGTGTATGAATGTGAAGGTACATGTCGTTTTGACTTAATGGCCCAAACGGCCAAGTTTTACATACATAGCTATGACTTATGTTTTCATGTCTATGACTTCCGCATAGTTGCACAAGGTGTAATAAGATTCATATGAGATTATGTATGCGAATGTCCATGAGCAAAGGTTGGTTCTCTCGGGCCATATCGGCTTCGGGTGCCAATCATGCCTCGATGGGATTCGGGGCGTGACAAAGGGCGTGACAAAATAATTAAAAATAGTTTGTAATTTAGTCTAGAATGGTGCCCTAACACACCTTAATCCGTTAGGTGGCGACTCTTCTCTCCTTAACAATCCCAAAAAGAGTTGTCACGTCGAATCCCGCTTTTCGCGAGAAAAATGGAGTGCGACAGCATGGCGACTCTACTGGGGATACATAGGTTCTAACCATTACGAATTTATGTATTATGTGGGAACAAAGCCGTCTCCAGCAGAGTCGTTATGCTGTCTCGCCCCATTTTTCTTGCGAAAAGCAAAATTTGACATGACAACTCTTTTTGGGATTATTTTAAGAGAAGAGTCACCACCTAATGAGTTATGGTGAGTTAGGGCACCATTCTAAACTAATTACAAACTTATTTTAATTGTCTACGTCAACCAGAAATTCGGGTAAGGGTTCAGGTTACCTCGAAAGAAAGGTGTTAGGCACCTTTCGAGATCCACAAATGTGGGTCCCGATCGAACTCATATATTACGTGGGAATTTCTATGTGATAATCGAAAGGTCGATTTATTTTATTAACTTAATACTAGCTAAGTGTTCAAACATGAAAAATAATAAATAAACTAAACATGCAACTCAGTTATTATCTAATTAGTAATTAACTGTGATAAAGTAGTAAAAAATGTGTGAATAAAGAAAGAAAGGAGTTAGAGAAGCGAGAAGATAGAAAAGACTCAAATTATAATGAAAAGATTCATTAAGTTATACCTATACTACCCCAAACAAAAGACATGCAAAAATAAATAAAATTCAATCAAATTTAGACAAAGGTTAATTTTTATTTTATTCGGATCAGCGCCCGACTTATTAACAGAAGACAATGACGCATATCGCATTGTCGAATACTGCTCGGGGCAACTTCCATCATTTTCGAATGTTCTTCCCACCCCACCTAATTTGATTATTAATCTTAAAGGCATTTTAAAGAAAACGATAAAACTAGCGTTTTCTAAAATGCCTACCCTTCCCAACTTAACGTCCAAGAGACATTGGACTTTTATTTTTGAATTTGGGTCTAGACAAAAGAACACTTAGGTTGCCTAATTAGACTCGGGATTCACGTTATACAAAACAAATAAGACTTACAAGTAGCACCTAATGGTTTCAAATAAGCCTCTTACCTAATTAGAGTTAAATAGGCGATTAACATGCTTAAAAGACAATTATTCATTTTATGTGATCAAATCCTATAGGCATGATTTCTAGGCGAGGCAGTATTAATTAAGGTACCAAAAATTGAATTAATGTGCTAAATATTAATTTAAATATGTCAAAAACTTATTTAAACATGTAAGAAGTTTATTTAAATATGCTGGAAAGTTATTAAATGTGCCAGAAATTTTATTAAATATGCAGGAATTTAGTTTACTTGTGTAGGAATTCATTTAAATGTGCAGAGAATTATTGAAGAATTCTGAAATTTAATTAAAATGCTGAAATTGATTTAAAGGTGTTGAAATTTAATTTAAAGTATTAAAAATTAATTTAAGTTGCAGAAATTAATCAAAATGCTGAAAATCCAATTTTAATATGCTAAAAATTAAAAAAAAATGCTGGAAAGTAAATTTTAAAAATGCTGAAAATATATTTAGTTACTGAAAATTAATTTAAGATGCTTAAAAATAGTTTTTTCAGGCTATAATTAATTGAAAAGTGAAGAAATTTAATTTTTTAAGATGCTGGAAATTAATTTCAGATGTTGAAAGTAGTTTGAATATGCTGAAAGTATTTGAAAAGTGCTGGAACTTAAATTTAAAAATGCTGAAAATTAAATTATGGTGCTGAAAATTAGTCAAATATGCTGAAGATTAAGTTATCAATTGCTGAAATTAATTTAAAATGCTGAAAAATAATTTTAATATGCTGAAATTTAATGACAATTGCTAGAAATTAATTTAAGATGCTGAAATTAGCTTTTGATACGCTGAAAATTCATTAAAAGTTGTTGGACATTATTTAAATATAATAAAAGATGATTTTTTTAATGCTGAAAATTATACAAAAATACCAGAAACTAAAATTTTAAAGCTGAAAATTAAAGATATACTGGAAAACTAGATAAGAAAATGCTGAAAAATTATTTTTATATGCTCCAAGCTCATTAGACATGCTTAAATTAAATTAGCACGTTCAAGATTAGTACAATACGTCGAAGGTTAGTTAACGAACCTAAGGACATGATTTTCTAAGTGATAGGGCAAATAATGACCCTAGAATATTTGTCTAAGTGATAAAATAATTAAACTAACACATGAAATCTATTAAACAACCCTATAGGCATGATATCTAGGTGATAAAATAATCAAATCATGGAATCCCCGCCCCCTAAGTAGTCCCCATAATTTTATTATATTGTAGAGTTTATACAATCATTATTACAAACCAAGATAACAAATGAATGAAAAAAAATTTAAAAAAAATAATAAAATATGACTGGAAAATCGTCAAAATTCCCAAATTCGAAAGCGACTCTTCTCTATTCTTGATCCGAGAACCTGTTTTAAAAACAACAAAATACTCATCTCGTACAAGTGATACCCAAATAGATTGACAAGTTTTCACTTATAGGCATGACATCTACACATTCAAAGAAGATATACTTATTATTGAAAACATGTTGTACGATCACAAAAAAACATAATCCAGTCAACTTTAATATTAAATCTCGTTGCTCATATTCATGAAAGATTGCACTTAAAACAAAACACGAAGTTCAAAAACTCAACACAGAAATTAGAGCCAAGGCAAAATTACACATACGAGTTTAGAGTAACATATCTAGACGCTTCCGTTTACAACACTCAGCCAATGTAAACTTAAATTTTAACAAGCAAGTATCGAATACATCGATAAAATAACTAACTAGTTATGCCGAATAGCAGGAAAGGTAAAAGAGAAGCCTAAGCACGTCAAAAATCACAGCCAGAAACTTGAGCCAAGTGTTGCAAAGAGTAAGACGTAGTTAAAATATTTTGTGTGTAAGACTTTTTTTCAGTCTCAAAGTGTTCCCCAAAAAAAAAAAAAAAAGAGGGGATGTTTATATAATGCCAATAGAAGACAATGGGTAAGGGAGGAAAATAAATTCAAAAAGGAAATTGGGGAATTCTTCTCCTTAAATAAATGGGCAGAAAATCAATTTAAGGGCCAAAATACCATAATTAAATGAGTAAATGAAATCTATTTCTAACAAGTTGGTAAAGGGAATCAATCATCTAATTGCTGGGAGAGAGGAGCTATGTAGAAAAATAAAGTCTTTTCCTTATTCAAATCGATTGGATCAATCAAAGGCAAGATACGTTAAAGTTGCCATAAATAGTCAACTAAAGATCTGTTAAAATACAAAAAGGAAAAAAAAATAAAAAAACAGAGCACAAGATATGTTAAATTTCAACATAACGTAAATATGATTCAAAAGAAAAGGAAAACCTAAATCTATAACCTTATTCAACAATGAATTCTACTTAATTTAAAAATTAGAATACTAACTAAGTTATATTAAATGAAAAAAATAAACATAAAACAAATAAAAATTAGATAATACAAAAAATTACATGAAATCACAAGAAATAAAGATTGAAAAATGAGAAAGAACTAAAATATAAAATAAAAATAAAAATATTAGAAAAAATTTAAAATAATAGAAATTTAAAATAAATTAAAACGAAAAAAAATAAAAATAGAAATAAAAGGAAGAAATTAAAAAGTAATCAACTTGTAATTATACCATGTAATTACCAGCAATTCACAGCTTTCCCCCTGTAAATTGAAGAGTATAATTACCCCATGTCAATTACACCCATTTATCTGCTGACCAAATAATTACCTAATCAATTAAACATGTCAGATAGTGCAATTACACCAAATTCAATTATTAGGGTGGCTTTCCAAACAGTCCCTAAATATAAAAAATAACTATCTCCAACCGGAGATATGGTTCCAACTGATCAAATGTGGTGGATAAATATTAAAATTATCACTGAGGGGGTAAAAAGAGGCACATCCACACTGGAAATATATTCCAGAGAGATTAATTAGTTTGGAAAGACGAGAAACCGACTATGTTTTAACTCCCCAACACCAAAATGGACCAAGTCGGGTTAAAAAAAAAAAAAAAAAGGGTTTGACACACATTATACTGCACTACTGCTTCTACACATCCTGTATTTGACATGAAAACAATCACTACATAGAACACAGGGCATTATGAATCACTGGTAGCGGTTGGTGTAGTATCTGCTTCGGATGATCTAACAATTGCTTCAATAGTATCCATGTCAATTGTCATAACATCCTCAACTTCGGCCTCTTCTACCTCAGTCATAACTTCATCTGCATCACCTGCACTGGCTATAGGTTCCACTCCATTAGACACTAAATTAGATTGAACTGGGGAACCTCTGGTTTCTCTGTCTGCTTCTGTTGCATTTTGTATGGTAGGCAATGCATATGGATCGCTGGAGATAGTCAATGTTGATGTAACTAACAAATTCTGCACACAGGTAAAGCATGAATTATACTCCAGAACTATCACAGAACGAGTATTTCCAAAAGAGCAAATTCATCCTGTAGCAGATCTTCAGAAACTATTGGAAGCCCTTTGTTTTAACAGTTAAGTACCCAACAATTGTCAATAAGCTCAATAATGTCATCTTACACTACTTACTATGAAGGAGTTTCTTCCAGAAAGTTGTCATTCAAGATTTGGACGTTAAAAAATGTTGAGATGCTACATCGATGAGATTTAAGAACGTGAAACTTTAGAAGCACTATAAGGCAGAATCCACATCAAAATCAAACCTTTTCTAGAGCCAACGCAAGCTTTGACAGCTTGGAATAAATGTTCCGTGCATCCAACAAAATCTGCTCAATATTACTTAAAAAATTAGAGACAATGAAAAACCAATATATCAAATGTTTAATGAGGGCCAGAAATCAGACATCAGCATGAAGAGAATCATTGTAGCAGTGAAAAGAACATACAAAATACACTAAGAAGAACTCTTCATATTGAGCTTACTCCCACTAAAGCTGCTATAAGACGACTCCAATAAAAAAAATTTCATGAAATAGAGAAACATGGATTTAAATTTAAAGGAAAATCATGTAAAATGATGTAATAACATATAAACAATTCGAAATTGAGATTAAAAAAGATTGCCACCTCACAAAGTCTCTGCAACGTAAATGGAGGGCCTTCAGCAAAGCTATTGAGAGCTGCAAAATAAAGGTAAACAAGGTATAATGTGGGGAAGATCCAAATCAGAGTGATGAACCACAAAGATAGGAGCTTATCTCAACTGCATCAGGAGAACATCAAACAAGATGTCAAAATGGTAATATATGTTGAAGTTCGGTTACAAAGTGAGCCCGGAGAAAACACAATTGAAGCACCCACAAGTATACCTTTAGACTTCAGTTCAACTTCCGGGTTATAAGGCTGATTTGGAATAACAACATTTTATTTGACAGGTAAATAAAGAAACATATCAGGAGTTACTTTTCACATGATACGATGTGTTACATTATTTAACTTATCATTTTAGGTGAATAGTTTTCCAGTCCAAAATAGGTTGGGCCGGACTGGCCTTAATAACCATAATTGAGAGATCAGAAGGCAAGTGAAAACTCTTAAAATTGTGAAAGTGAAGCAGCTGCATTAGAACTGCTATCACAGAAGAGAGCAACAACACTAAGTTCTTGTTTATTTGAAACTATGTGACAAACCATAACCCACTCCTGGAACGCAGAAAGTGGAATATGCCTGGAGCTTTTCCTTTGAATACCTCGAAGACATGCACATTATAAGCGGTCAGACGTTAGGCTAGTTCTATTTGGAAGCAAGCACATGGTATGAATATCTACGAAATGGGAGATAGCAAATTTCTCTTTGAATTTGCTTTTACATCCACTGAAGAACAGATTTGAAGGGTGAATGGTGCTGCTGGAAGAATCTCCTTATCAGGTTGCAATGGTCACCATTGATTGGAGCTATCAACCACAGTAAATTACCCAGTTCACTATGGACCAAACTAGTTGAATTACCTCTGCAATTCTGATCTCAAACGGTCTTCAAAGCTATCGCAGACCACTGCAGGGGTTGGTCGGAGACGGAGGAAGAGACGTAACTTCAAAATCATTTGAAATGGGCCAGAATAAGAATAAGAGAGGAAAGTGAGGTTCCAAAAGAAATAACTTTGGAACATGGAGGTATCCTCTTCACCATCCAGATCTGGGTGGAAATTCCAGTAACTTTCGCCATCAGAGAAGACAAAGGAGAACGGGAGGAAATTCCAGCGACTTTCGCCATCAGAAAAATGAGAATACAAAGGAGAGCAAGGTTTAACCCAGCAGGTATCGAGATCACTGACAAAAGGTATGTGTGGAGATATGACAAAAAAAGAGGAATTTCATTGATCATGTGGACCTCGGAGACAGCTGTCAGTGATTTCTAACAAGAACTTGGACCTGGAAAACTGTAGAAACCAAATGAAATTTAATCTGTGCCCAAATCAGTTCTCTTGTCTGGGACAAATTGAGAATGAGATATCTAGTTTTAATGAACCACGTGAGGTGGCACATGAAGGCAAGACCACTGAACATATCCCGTTCCATGATTTATCAGCCCCTCACACAGAAAATTTTTTCTCCAACCTAAAAGATACGACAACAAACTTTTTGAAGTGCCTTGCAATCTGGGATCTGCGACCATGAATCAAAAAGAAGTTTGGTGTTTTGTTCCTTCGTCTTCCTTTCTGGAACCTGATAAGGAGCTTCAAGTAACAGAAAAGTGATGGATCCTGACGACATGACAATTGTGGAGGATGTGATGGACAAACCAATTCATGCAGAAAAAGATGGCATAAAGATGGCATGGCCTTTTACCTTTTTCCCACGTCACGCTCCCCTTAACACTGATTACTGGATAGGCCAGAACCACTTGAAATCCAACTTTTCTGACTTAATACTCTATAAGTCTTCAAGCTCATAGACAGTTCAACTAAGTACGGAATCCCCAAGGCTGAATTTAAATTTTAGAAGATCTCTTAATGACGGGGAGATTGAAAGCTTAACTAATATGCTTCAACTCTTAAGCTCTTCTTGTGGAACTACAACTTAAATAGAGATTGAACAGCAAGGAACACTGTATAATGAAAACTGAATCATGGAGCTTCCCTGAAAGTGGATTGGCTCTCATACGGAGAGTCAAAATTCCATTCAAGTTTCCTTGCTATGTCTGACTAGTTGCAAGGAAAGCATACTTGACTCGAGAGAAATTACAAAGAAGAGGTCATCAAATTTATTCAAGATGTCAATTATGTGGCCAAGATGGTGAAGACAACAAGCATCTTTTCCTGCACTGCATGACAACGACAAATCTGTGGGCACATGTTCTTTTGAATTTTTGGTAATAAATGGACCATGCCTAGTTCTACTATTAGAATTGTTAACTGCTGGAAGAGTGTTGGGAGGAGAGGAGGTGAAGAAGATTGGTGGCAGGTCATCTCAGCATGTATATAGTGGATAATATGGAAGGAAAGGAATTCAAGATACTTCGAAGAAAATAGCAATCCTATTCAGAAAATTAGAATGAATTGTCTTAATCCCTTCCTTTCTTTGAGTGTGTAAAAAGAGCATGTGGGGGGGGATTAGGTAAACTAGTAGATTTAATAGGAATCTGTAAGTGTTTTTCTATGTCCTGGACCCCCTTATACCTTTGTATGTAAAGATCACAAGTCAGCTCATTTTGTAGCTGAGTTTTACTGTTAATAGTTAATACAAGTGGTTACCTTTATCCAAAACTAATGAAGAGTTGCCTTGTCAAGAAAATATTGAAAATGGAGATAAAAAGACATTGTGGACAAAATTTGACCATCAGTACGCATATGTAGTACCAATAAGCAAATGCATTTGTTTGACCATTTCAAAGCAACCTAACCAAGAAGAGGATTATTTACTCCTACTCCACTTCTTCCGTTTTCCTCCATTCAACCTTTTTTTCCACATCACATTTCCTCCATACTGCCTAAGAGAACGCATCTTAAAACATCAACATTGAACATGCTAAGTAGTGAGACCCCAAGCTAAACACCGAAAAAAATCCAACATCCTAACACATATTATACAGCTGCCCCACACAAACAGAACAATAAATTTTACGAGAGCCTTACACTTCTATGGCATGTGAATGTTTTTTGCCTCAAGTAAGCACACAAACAGGACAATACAGGAAGTTGTTGTAGGAATATGAAACATTATGTATCATCTTCTATTATTTTGGATAATAATAACACTGTTGTCCCAGTCAGCTTGCGTGAACATCGACCTTTCCACCGGGTACCTCCTCTTCCACCAACACAGGTGTTGGGTAACTCCACCCACCAACGCTTAAGCGTCTCCTTATAGAATTTTGTTTTTATCAGCAGATTTTCTTACAGAATTGTTACAGTCAAATAATGCTAATTGCCCCTCATGTCAAAGGAGAACGACAGAAAGTAAATGACTGCGGGAATACCATCATCCAACCTTTTCGCCAACTCAGGAAAGCTCTCCCCTAAGCAAGATTGTTGCTGTTTGATAGTCATTTTTGCCTCAGGATAATCTGACAGGACCTTCAATAAAGAATTTACAAGTGGTTAAAAGTTAATATACACTATGCAGAAATATTAAAACAGCATAAATCGGAAGACCACTCTAAAGAAGTTTTCATATGCTGACAACTTGGCATACCTCCCCATACCTGCTTAAGATGGAATGACAACATGCCCTTGAGTTTGTCCCAGTCATGCCTGAGCCAAACATGCACAAGATAAATTGTCCATGACACGGAACTTCCAAAACCATAATGCAATAAACAAGAATACAACCGAGAAAAAACTTTTTCTTTCTTTTCTTTTTTATTTTGGATCAGAATACAACTCTTTTCTTCTTCTTCTTCAACGAGATTATTGCGTAGAATTTAAGATTTTCTATATTTACTTCCCTAGCTAAAAACAGGAAAAGACAGTCTCACATAGAACATCTTTTCTCCCGCACTTCAATAAGTTCAAAATTTGTAACGAAATAGAATTCAAAATTGAATCTACAGATTAAACTTTCACTGCTGACTATGGATAGTTGCCCTTAAACTAGGCTGAGAAAAGAACCTTTAAAGATGCTCCTTGAAAGTGGGGGAGGGGGGTGACGGGAAGAACAAAGTCACAAACAAATCATCGTTGAGAGGGGAAAAATAAGTCGATGGTAGCGAAGACGGAACAAACAAATTAGTACCCATTTGGCCATAGATATTGCAATCTCTTTTTGGGAAATTGTTTGGCAAAGTTTGTTTGGACATAAAATTTGTTTAGTTATGGGAAAAACTTTCGGCAAAATCCCAAAATCTACAAAAAAAAGAAAAAAAAAAAAAGAAGTGGCTTTTGGACCAAAAAATATAGTTGTTGAGTTGTTTTAAAAATTTACCCAAAACTTTTATATTTTATAAAAAAAAAAAAAAGTCCATCTATTTATGATTCCAACTAATTCTATCTACCCTTTCCCCTCGTTAAACGCACTCCTGATCTGGAAATGCATGTTCGCCGTAAAGAGATTGCTCGTAGAATGTGGGAAGATTATATTAAAGAATAGCTAGTTACTACCGTTGCTATTATTTACCTTTTTGCACCAATGGATCTTCGTAACTAATTGGAATTTGACAAATTGTAGTGGCGGGTAAGTTGTGTTATTAGTAGTTTTTATTAAAATATCATGTTATTATTTTTGAATAATGCATTATCTAGTTCATTATAAAAATGATAATTTTGTGCCAAACTTATGGATATTTTGATAGTTTTAGAACTTATGGGTATAAATCATGTTTCACGTTTTTTTAAGAAAGTGCAATATGTTTCCAAAAACTATGGCCAAATGCATGTTGAAATTTTAATCCAAACTTCACCCAAATATGATTTCCCAAAAATATTGGGGAAACTATGGCCAAATGCTAGCTTAATAACACTCCTTGGATGGTGAACTGCACATGATAAGTGGGGTGGTCAATAACATTTGCCATGCCCCATGGCCGTTTCCTGGTACATGTTCCATTTGTTTACAAAGTTGGATTGGCCAAAAAGATTTCAAACTTAAGAAACATATTATTTGGATATATATAGCAGCAGAGACAAGATAAGAGAACAAAAAGGGACATGGTATCTTGGGTAATATTATCTAAGAACCTACAGGGCTACAACATAAGCCTTCAAAATTGAGCACTATAATGGAGCATATAGCAGCTGATAAACATGAGAGCCTTACCAGGCTAAATTTTTGGATGTTTCTAGCAAGTTGGTCGGGAGTGACTTGTTATGTTAGTAACTAATGCTTGAAGTAGATCGTTCTGGTCATATTTATGGCTTAGATTCAGGTTGAGCACATCCAAGTTATAAGACTAGTTTTGGTTAGACCAAACACAGCAACTTAACTAGTGTTTGCTCTTTGAAGTACTCAAACATAATAACCAACTTAACAACTTTCAACCAACTTGTACAAAATTTATAATTTCTTTAGATAGCTAAAAGAAGTATCCTATCCAACCAACTATATAACTCCAGTATAATGTTTTTAGGCCCAGGTTAAAGAATCTGAGGTTCTAGCTAAAGTTGCAGTGAGCTCACAGTAATATCCAAATGAGCTCACAGTCACAGATCCACCAATGAAACAAGGATCAACATTAATTATCTTCTTCCATATCAGATGCAGGTAAAAGAGTTCGATAGAAGAACAAGATTTAATTTATTTATAGCGTTTACAAATGGGACTAACTCAGATTGCAAATTTAAAGGGGAAAGAAAGAGTCATAGCATACCAATACTTGCCACTAGCTGCCATTACTTCAATTACACTCTTAATCTCCTTTTCAGACTCCATGCCTGTAGAGAGCCAAAATATGATAGGGAAGTTCAAAATGATAAATAAAACAGCGCCATCAACAATGGAATACCTGATTGAGGAGGTTCCATATATACTCCAAAGAAAAGGGACCGAAGGAAGATTAAACCCTAATTCATCTGCTATTCAATTTGTTTAATTATAGTTACAGTTAGAGGTTGGGTGGGTCGGGTATGGGTCAAACCAATACATGTGGTCTAACTTGCCCCAAGTCCACACATTATTAGTGGGGCCAAAGACACATGGCTTTAATAAAAATGGTACAGCAACATAGAGATAAATTTGGAATTAAATAACCATTAGTAAATACTCTTGTTTTATATTTCAAATTTTCCTAAATTTATGAGTGTATTCATTTAATCTCTCTCTTCCTTTATTCTCTGCTAGTCTATGGGAATGTGAGTTGCATGTTTATTCCAAGTAATTTTATGCAAAACTTGAATGGCTAATAATACATTTTAAATGGTACATATATTTTTACAAAATGCTCCAGGATCTTTCCTTTTCTCCCCAAGAGACCAGGAAACTATTGCACTACAATGGTGCAAATTGTCGATGGGCTCAAAACTCACGGTCCTCTTTTTAGTCACCATATCCTTCATGAACTTTGCATAACCTGGCATTTTCTCAAGTGCCTTAACTAAAGGGATGTTCAGTTATAATTCTTTCAACATCGAGATAAACTTGTGATACTTCCCTTCTTCAGCTCTTTTCTTCATTCTTTGAGGAAAATGAGGAGGAGATCGTGGAATGGGAGTTAAGACTTGTGGGACCTCCTTTTTCATCACCTTTTTCACCTTAGCCTCCTTTTCAGCAACTAGAGATGGCTTTTCAGACGCCTTCTCATTATTAACTTGATTCTCAGATTTGACTACTTTCATCATCAATTATCACTAACTCAACATCATTATCAACAACCACGGGCATAGGCAAATTGGTAGTCATTTTACCACTCCTAGTGGTAATCACCAAGCAATGACCATTATTTTTCAGATTTTGGACAGTATTGCTTAGAAGTGTACCAACTTGATGTTGATTAACTACGGCTGAAATCTAACAAAACTGCTGCTCAAGCTGCTTGATGGCGGTAGCATGTGATTCGACTTGCTGACTCATCCCTGAAACATCTGCTCGAATCTTCTTAAAGAAATCATCTATCTTTTCTACCCCTTTCAACACTTTAGCAAACATGGCTTCCATTCTAGAGTTGCTTGAATCAGCATCACGGCTCCCGGTGGAACATAAAGGCCACTTCTATCATTTTATAATCGTCTTTTCTCTTCCAATCACCATCTCTCCCTCAACTCTTATCTTTATACCCAGACCAGTTGTCGTTGTTATCCTTGTAATAGTTTCGACCTTGAGTCCCTTGACTAGAGTGCCAATTATCTTGATTAGGCCCTTGGCCTTTGGCCCAAAAACCTGTCACCAGATCATCTAGATATTTAGCCTCTTTCTTAGAATTAGAGTCATCATGTCTAGGTGTTTTACCTTGTGATCCAATTGCATTAATCTTTTCTGCTCCCACTGCTGCAAATTGTTTTGTGAACAAGCTAAATTCAGCCCTCAATTGTGCTAACTCTTAGGCGACAGAATCATCAACCATTCATTGTTCTATAGATGCTTCAATCATATAAGTGTTTGCGGGTACTTCTAAATCTCGCGTGTGCTAACCCCAATTGGTTTTAGTGATCCTATCAAGAATTGCAAAAGCCTGCTCCCAAAGTAGACTTATAAATTCTTCTCCCATTACAGCTTCTGCTATGGCCTTGTTATTCGCATTCAAACTTCAGTATAATATCTCAAGCAAACTATGATTAGGGATCCTTTGATTTAGGACTTATTACAGCTTCTTCTTAAAACTCAACCATGTCTCGTACAACACCTCCAAATGTAGTTTCCTGAAATTATAAATCTCATCTTTTAACTGCAACATTCTGGAAGGTGGGAAAAATCGCTCCAAAAATTATGTCTTCAACTCTTTGTAAGTCCGAGACTGTTTTTCGACTTTGATGTAGGCTACGGTTGATGTCGCCTAAATTACACCTCTAATAAAAGTATAAAGCGGTTGTTATACCAAATATGGAACCCAACTAGGTTGGGGTCGATCCCAAGAGGAATAGGCTGAAATATTAATCAAAGTGTTTATCTAAACAATTAGTAAGTAGCTTCTAGTAAATGGGGTTTTTTTGGAATTATGATGTCAACATGTAACAATTGTTAATTTCATTGAGTTTGTAATCAATATGTGAGAGACACTAGGACTGTGTCCCCTGTAACTTCATAACTTCGTAGGTTCCTCGTACTAGTGATCTCTCCCGGTGCTTGGCATGTAGAATCTATAGGTTATGTTCACCTAACTAGCTTTTCATATCTATTAGATGACTATCCTTAAGTACGCTTTCTCATTTCCTGAGTTTTACACTACTAACCCCGATCTTGGATCCCAGATTAGCTTTCTCGAATTATCTGTTCAAGCTATTAATTAAAGGTTGATAGCTCCAAGTCTCCGTTGTTTATTCTCTTTTCCTATCCTTTACCTCTTATTTCATCGCGAGTAAAGATAAGGCGAGTTTTAATGCATACACTCGTTAGAAAGTAATCAAACCGAGGAGAACAATAAGGCATTCCTAAACACCCTTTGAGAATCACTTTGTACTACAAATCCTACTTCGTTAATCCGTCATGATTCCCACAATCCTGGTTGCTGTGTTTAGCAACTCATGATTATAAGAACATAATAATAATTTTAGAAGGAAAATATAATTATGAACTTACGAAGAATAAGATGAAAACCCACGGATCTCAACTTTGAATTAAAGCCCTAAAATCAATAGTTACAACTCTCAAGAACAAGTATGTAACTCAAAAGTAGTAATAGAACAATAAACTTAAAGATAAGACCTATTAGGAGTATTTATAGACATCAAAGAATCTTGTCCAAAATAAAATAAGATTGCAATGTAGGCAGTGGAGAGGAGTTTGGCGACGGGTTTGGCGATGAGTCATAGGGTATCCCTCCGACTTGTCACGTGATGTTGGACATCCATTGCCATGTCCTTTAGAAGTACTTCTGACAACTCGTATGGTCACCCAATGACTCGTTGGGTGACCCATTGCTATTGGGTCAAATTTTCCAACTCTCAGCTCTTTGGTCACATATGCTCAGGACGAGTCCTTGTGATGACTCATAGCCATTGGTGATGGATCGTAGGCTGCAGTTGTTTCCACTAGCATGAATTTCACCTCTTCAGAATTTTTTGTAAGTATGCTCAAGAAGAGTCACCTGACGACTCGTCGCTTGACCTTATGGGTTGTTGCCTACACTTGTAGCCAGCTCCCAACTTTAAATCTCTAATACTTAAATCAATAGTAATGCAACGACTTTGGCTACAAAAAGTACAGTGACCCAACGAGTCATAACTAGCCTCAGATCTCCAACACTTGTACATTTTTTTCATTTTTTTTGACTTTGCTCACTTTCGAACCCTATTTTCCTACAAAACTAATAAAAACACATCATATCCACATTAATGTGCCTTTGACTTAACATATTTTCCTCTTAATTAAGCGTCGTAATTGAACCCATAATTATCTTCCCCCAACAAAATTCAAAATTGAATCCTCAGGGCCCAACAACAAAATTCAAAATTGAACCCGTAATTATCTTGCCCCAAAGGTAAAAAACTCATTCCTAGAAGTTTGGAAGAGTCAAAATGGAATTCAAACTTCAATAGGTCCAAGTAGCACACCTTAATGGTGAAAGAACCAAGATTTCATCAAGAATTAAAAATGAAAAAGGACATGAGATGGAGTGAGGGAATGTAAGGACAAAGAAATTGAGCTTACCAGGTGAAGAATCCACCAAGAAATATTAGTTTTGCCTTAATTCGAGTCCTCACTACTTAGCTTGAAAAGAAATAGAATGAATTGAGGAAAAAGGGAGTATATAATAAACAATCTCCTCTTTAGCATTCAAAGCTCTGCTAAAGTGGAAGTTGCTTGTAATCCGAGCCTCTACTAAAGTAGAGAAATTTTTACAAAAGTAAGCTCACCGAAGTGGAAACTCTCTTCTTAAGTAGAGCTGGATGCACAGTGCACTCTCTGCAAAAGTGAATGTCGGGTGTACAGTGCACCCAAAACGGAGTGGAGTGTACAGTGCACCCTCCATAAAAATGAAGATTTCCTTGCAGAAGTGGCTCTACATAAGTGATAAAAGCTCTGCAGGAGCGATCGCTCCTGATGTCATCAGCTTCTGTAGTTGCAGTTGTCTCTCTGCAAAAGTAGTTTCCAGGTGCAAGCCAAGATCTGTAGGAGCGGCTGCACCAGACATCAACTGCATCATCAGTTTGGCCAAACTTGGCAAGTCTCGAATGAACCTCTGGGATTCGTTTAGAGTCCCCTGAACACAAACCAAACATGCTTCCAAATTAGAAAGGGCATTCCAAACTCAACAGAATCATTGAAATGATAAATGGAGGTCGTCTTGATGAAATGTTGACCAAAGTCAACACTTTTCTGTTTTTTACTAAAAATCCATCAAGCTCCCAAAACTAGCCTGAAAGCCTCAGGAGCCATACCAAAGGTCTTCTAACCTAAAATCTATGCTTTTAAAGATAGTGGAACTGTCATAATTTCCATCGGTGGCTGTTTAATAAGAATGTTGACTAAAGTCAAACTTCTTAATTTTAAAAACTCCAAAATAGGAAAATTGGTTTAAAATTCCAAATAAACTCCCTGGGAACCAAACCACCTATCCCAGTAAGTCATAAATACCTATATCAACTATCAGAAAGCTCAAAACACAAAAAATACACAAAAATAGAGAAAATAACCTGGAGGATCATTACAGATATCTAAACGAATTAATGTGAGCTCGGATTCTAGGTATGTAAAGTCTATTTCTTCCTTTATGATTCCATAAGATTTATGATTTTAGGTATAGCATGTTATCAAAGAGTCAGTGTTTAGATGTCTTTAAATTATGGTTGGTGTTATCCTTGTTAAAAATTCCTATCTAGTGATGTCGTTTCCTTATCAAATTGGAGAGTAAGAGTGGGTTGTATATATTATTATGATTATAATATTACAATAAATGTTAAGTTAATCATGGTATTGTGAGTTGTATTGTGTGTGATGTTTTATTATGAAGCTCTAAGTTCGCTATAAATATACATGGTTGGTTGATGGTATATCGTAGGTGGTAGAGCTTGGGAGATGGACTTGTTGTGATTATTGTGATCTACTTTGTTACACTTATATATAT
Organism: Capsicum rhomboideum; assembly: GCA_031232105.1. Lineage (NCBI taxonomy): Eukaryota > Viridiplantae > Streptophyta > Magnoliopsida > Solanales > Solanaceae > Capsicum > Capsicum rhomboideum. Next base: position 94,728,641 of record CP124716.1, on the reverse strand, counting down.
TCATAGATTTAGTTGCATATTATGGTTTATACTACCTTCGAGGCTTTGCAAAAACTTGTAAGGCCATGACGGTTTCTGAGCCCTTGGCTTTGGAAGCACTTGTAAGGTCGTGACTATTTTCGACATGGTTGCACTTATGTTTTGCTAGCCTGTAAGGTTGTGACTATTTTTACTAGGGTTGAGCTTAGATCCTTTGCTATCCTATGAGGTCGTGACTATTTTCGACAAGGTGGGACTTGTGTATTGCTTTAGATTATATTATATTGTTGTATTTTTATCGTGCATATTATTTGTTTAGCTGCATGTTGAGTTTCTACAATGATATGTGGTTGTGGTTATTATGGGGCCTAAAGTAGGGGTAGTTAAGGTATTATTGGGCTGACATTGTGTCTGTGCAGGTGGTGGCTGGAATATTGGTAGTATTTCTAATTCAACTTCTGTCGTATTATAGATTCAGTTTTGGGTTGTCCTATTTCTGTTATTCTATCGCCTTACATACTCAACACATTATTTTGCACTGATGTTCCCATTGTCTGTGCGCACTACATTCATTCTTGCATATTTTTGGGTAGACAATGGTTCTCATTACATGTGGTTAAGTTCAGCTGATGGTTGGTATGCTCTGTTCTTTCTAGAATTGTTGAATTTAGAGTTTTTTTTTGGCTTGGTATGTGTAAAGGTGCATCGGGGCCCTGTCCTAACTCGTGGTTAGTGATTTTTCATCTTAGAGGCTTGTAGACATCGGTTGTGGACCCGGTAGGCAGTTGTGGCCTGGTTGGCCTTGTATTATACTTTTATTATATTCGAGTTTATTTCCATTGCATTTCTTTTTTTGGCTTGGTCTTGATGGCCCACCAGTATTGTTTGGTTTGGTTTCTACTGGTTCCCTCGATCAAGTGTGGCACCAGGTGCCAGTTATGCCTCCTCAAGTTTGGGGCATGACAAATGCTTTGAGACTTCAAGGATTCCAGTATGGAAATATCTACGGCCCTAAAATGGATATATCGACCATACATTGTACCATGATTGATACCTCCTCAAAATCAAGCTATTATTTAAGGAAGGGTGTCCATGTGCAGGCACTTCCACCAATCGTAAATGAGATCTAGGGTTGTATCTGGTACTATAATTAGGAAGGCAGCATTTCAATACCATTGATAACAACCTGATACAACTCACGACTAGATTCACAACCCATAGGTTGTAAATGAAGCCCAGGTCCACTATAAATTATCTGATACCAACAAGTACAAATTTGATCATTATGATTTTTTCAACTTTTTCACATCACCAGGCCCTAGAATGAAGCAATTGTCTTCTCTACTTCCTTCGACAACAATATAAGAATATTCCATGATTTTCCAAGCAAATTATAACGTATGATTGTGGTTTCTAATTAAGATTCTTCTTTAAAATCTTATGGTTTTCAAGAAAATCTATCTTCAGGTTCAAGAGCAGAATTTGAGCATTCTTCCTATAAATTTGAAGTCTTTCTTCTATTGTACGATAACAATTAAGGCATGTAAGTCTATCACACATGTGGGAACTCCATTGTTCTTTCCCATGCTATGATTCTTAGAAAACCCATAAACTCTCCTTTATGAGATGAGTAGGGTTACCTATGAACGTTATGTATCATTCCTGCAATTTCATGATGAACGTCATGAACTCCTATGAATTTCTTTATATGCTCATGATGATCCTTTTTCATGAACTCTATATTTTTTATTGAAAGTCATGATATTCACAAATGATGATTATCTTCAAAAAGGAATAATATATATGATTTTCTAAGACATGATAAATATGAATATGACTTTTCTTCAAAAGGAAAGAACTTTATATTTGTGATATTCTGAACATATCCATGATTTATGAGCCCAAGGGCTAAATTATATCATGTAATTAATTAGAGGAGTATTCATAACCAAGAAGGCATTCATGCCTAAAACTACGTATGCCAACATAGAATATGGATCATTCTGTTGCTTTGAATGAATCCTATATGTGTCCTTGGTAAGGTCTTAGTATGGGTATCTTGATGTGAGGCTAAAAACCACATTATTTGCCTCACATTTGTTCTCTTTTTGGTGTCGTCTTGAGCTTAAATGATGTGATTTACACTTGTGTTTCAGGATTTTCTTATATAGGAGTGTATTGGGGTATTTAAAGCTTAATTAAGAAGAAAAAGAGCACCAAGAAACCAAGGAAGAATCAACGTCGCAATGCATCACAAAACGAGCAAAAAATGATTAATAAGATTGAGACTTGCGCCACTGCTATAAAACAAGCTAGTGGCTCAACATTTTGATGCTTTCTGGAAGTTTCAGCTGAGGGACATGCGCCACTCACCCAAAGCATGGGGTGGCGCAAAAGTCCAATGTTCTCTAGAAAAAATTGTTCTTCGCGCCACTGCTTCGCTTTTGGGTTGTGGCGCGAGTCAGGACTTATGCTAACCCAATTGGTATTAGTTTTTGACATTCTAAGGGTTCCTAAACTCTATATAAATCCCCCTCCCATGATTTTAAACAAAAACAATTGAAAGCTAGGGAAAAGCTCAAGAACAAGGTTTAGTTTATTTCTTTTATTTTATTTTTGATTTCTACCTTGCAGACTTATGAAATCTCTTCTTCCAAAGAGATTCATCAGTAGCTAAACCTTTTAATTTCTAGGGTTGTGGTTGAACATGAATGTTGTTGCTAGAATATCATATCATCAATTTTGATTTCCATATATTGAGTTATTTATTTCTTCTTGCTTTCAATTATTCGTTTGATTGATCACCTTGTGAATATTATTTAGGGCTTGTTTGTTGGACTTGAAAAAGAGAATGACAAGTGTAAGAAGAGGAAATAGGGCTAGTTTGTGAACCTTATAGGGAAAAAAAATTGATTCATCACTGAGGATAGAAATATACCCTGTGACCTAGTTTAGTTGATACAGACGATATCTTTATGCACTTCACTATTAACCAACGACCATAGAAATATAGGCGTTAGGGATAGTCAAGTAGGCTTAGAGTTGTTGGAAAAATGCTCAACATAGCTACAATTAACCTACAACTAGTAACTCAGGAAATCAAATTAGGTGTATGATTGGATACCGCAACTGGATTGTCAAAATACCGCAATCCTAGATCTTTTTTCAATTCTAAATTACAAAAAAACTAATCCGCAACTTGTTTACAATTGTTATTATTTACTTTCAAAACACACAAATCACTCTATATTATTGGTCACTTGTTGAATAGCTCGTATAAGAATTCAAACTAGAAATCAATTGGTCAAATCCCTGTGGGTACGATATCGGGACTTACATCCTTTATTACTTGTACGACCACGTGCACTTGCATGTACAAAAGGACGTAACATAGCTCATTGACCCTTTATGAAAACTAGTACTCTAAGGTGGTATTCCCTAATGTTAGGATTGTTCAACAACATAGCTCGTTGACCCTTTATGAAAACCAGTACTTTAAGGTGTCATTCCTTGATGTTGAGTTGTGCAATAATAAGTTGTGTAAGCATCTGAATGGCTCCCATATTTTGTATGTTAGAAGAACTTGGTGGTTGTTTGTATGACATAGGGTTCCCTAAAGGCGCTCATGTTATCAATGGAGATAAAGTTTAGATGGCCTAAATAGGTGGGCGACCCTGGGATCTAGTCTAAACACCCTGACTTTGAGACAGCTCATTGGGGGTTCACTTTTAAGGTAGCATTAGCCCTTTGACTTATGATTGATTTCCTTTTTGCAAGCATTTTCAACAATAAACATAGTGAAACACGAATTAGAACTGATTCTTAAAAGGCTTAACTCTACTACAAGATCTAGAGTATAAATAAGAGTAACGTTTTCTAAATATCATTTAGCCTCCCAATTATAAGTAAGGTGGGATCATATCCATAAGTAGAACTCTACTACACATGGCTTCATTCACTCTCTTAGACACTTAACCTAGTAATCTGATACCAAGTTTGTTAAGTCCAAAACCTTGTTGTAACACCCCAAAAGTCTCTAAGATCATGTCTCAGACTTAGCACAGAAAATCAATTGAAACCAGCAGAGAAACCCACAAGACGACCCAAGATCACAAGTCGTGATCAATACCAACAACTCATTGGATCGTCTATTTTGAGTGTCAAGCAAAAAATCCCGCAAAGTGACATTTCCTCCCAGTGACTTTGCGGACATTTCCTCCCAGTGACCATGACTCTATAAGACAAGCCATTGCTATCTAGGATGACTCATCAGGTCACTCGTTCTGAGGAGGACCTAATGATCTAGGGCGTATTGATAGGCCTTATTGCCAACATTGACCTATGTTTATCTTAGTTTTTAGAGCAATAAGTGCATATTTTGTATTATTTTGATGGAATATTTGATATTGTGCTAATAAATGTGATTAGACCCTTGTATGTGGAATTTATGACTATTTGGAGCATTTTTAGCGTGGAAAGCGAGGCTTGGAGGAGCTATGAGCAAAGGATCTTGAAGATAAGAGACAAGCCAAAGATTTGTACTTGAAGAATCCACCTGAATCCACGAAGAAAGGTCGAAAAAATCATGAAAATCAAAATTTTTGGGTCTGGCGAGCCAACTGGCGTGCGGGCCACTTTGGAACAATATTTTGTTTGTATGGACAGCAGAGGGGCGCGATTTGGGGCGTGCCAGGCCGTTTTTGAACAAATTTTCAGAGTCAGAAATTTGGCCAAGTGTCAGGCGCATTTTGTAGCATGTCGGGCTGCTTTTTGCCAATCTTTGACTTCCAATTCCAACCTATAATAGGGCTCTTGGGTTATTGTATCAAGAGGGTATAAATATTCCATCATTGTTAGACTACTTTGGGGGCGATTTTGGCATCCAAATTAAGGTTAATTCTTCTTCTTTTTACTTTTTATTTCTTTTTTATAATTTTTTATCAATTTATGTTGTTAGAACAAGCTATGAGTGGCTAAAATCCCTAATTTTGGGGTTGAGGCTACGAACATGAATCTCGTGAGTTAAATTTTATTGGTTTTTGCTGAAGTTTATCAATTATTGGTTATTCTTATATTCTTGATTTTACTATTTTAATGCTTAATTACCATTGAAATAAATTCATTGTTTTGAGAGGAGCTCGAGAGAGAAATTAAGAGATAGAACGTGGAATATAAGGAGCGTGATCTTTACTCGAGGAAGGGATTCCAAGAGATTGATATGCGGTTAGGATCGAGAGGTACCTAATTCGCCGTGCTTGTTCAAATACGGGAAGATAGCTTAAAGGCGTTAGAATTGGTTAAATCTATCCCCGCTCAACGATGTAGTTAGGTTTTCAATTTCTAATAAAAGGTTATAATTTGGAGACGAATATAATCATATTATCAACCTCGTGATCAATAACCATGATAGACAACTCAATTTGCTTAAACCATTAATATTCATGTGCTAGAGATGACGTTCGGGATGCCTTGACCCTGGGAATTCAACTTGCTATTGTTTACACCCCTAGTTAATCATGTTAGCTTAGTTCATAGTTATTTTATACTTTATAACCATCATATCTCTATATTCCACCGCTTAAATAAATAATCAAGAACTAGTTTAGTCTAGTGAATAGTTAAACGACAAGTCCCTGTGGGTTCGACATCCAGCTCGAAAGGGCCACTTTATTACTTGAACGATCACGTACACTTGCATGTTTAGCTGCGTTGCAACAAGTTTTTGGCGTCGTTGCCGGGGACTTTGGTTTTAATTGCTTATCTAGATTGGACTTTTTCTTTTTTATTTGTTTGAGTTGTATATAATTTATTTTTGTACAAAGTTTTATTTTACTTTTCTACCACTCTTGTTGATATGTCAGCCTGGGATAGATGATCATTGAATGATGACAATTCTTGTTGTTCTTATGAAGGACCACACTTGGATGGTAATTGTCATGATGTTCAAGAGAGAGGGTTGTGCGCACCTGCCCAATCTTTTGAATTAAATAGATGTAAGATGTGTGGTGGTCAGGATAGCCATTGGAGTGATTGTCCAAACTATTATTCCCCTCCCTTGAACCCCTATTATGATTAGGCTGTTGTTTGTGATGTTAGCATGACTAATGGAGCTAATGAAGCAGAACATGAGGCTCACTTTATGGATATGTTGAAGCGAATAATGGAGCTACATACACAACAAATGGAAGACATACAGAGAATGAGAGAAGCCACAGAGAAGATGTAGTCCCAAGTCACAAAGTTACAGGCTAGGGCTGAAACTTGTGTTAATCAGCAAGTTACAGTCTTATCCAACACTCAAGAGGAACCCCGAATCGATAAAAAAAGGGAGGCACTAGTAGAAGAAAGTTGTGATAAAGAAGACATAGTCAGCCAGGAATGGCTAATGGAGCAAGCACAATAATTAAAAATTCATGAGTATCTCCGGGATGGTCTCACAACCATGGCAACCCAATTAAAAGGGGGGAGAGATGAGCTTATTTCAGAGATAGATCAATTTTTCTTAGATATCCATGGCTTGAATGTTCAGTTGATGAAAAAGATTGAGATGTCTGATGTCCAATCACCAATAGTTGTGGAGACTAGCCATTCTGTGGAGAAAGAAGAAGAATATCAACAATTCGACTATTTTTCTTTAATTGAGGCTGACGTTGAGAGGGAGTATAAATGTGAGCATGTTGCAGCTAGTGCAAGTGGAAAAGTGGGACGTATTGGATCTCATTCAAAGCATTTTTCTACATTATGTTTAGATAATGACATGTATTTTGAGTCATCTGAACTAGTGGAGGATTGTGTAGATGAGAAACAAGAATCCTACATTCTTAAATTTGCACCAGACAAGCAACAAAACAACATGCCTCACCTCAGTGCTAAGCGATTTAACATGTACCATCCATCACTTGATCCCTTCATATGTGCACCACCACCCTATGAGCGAAGCAAAAAGATGGATGCGATGTTGGGGGTGAAATTTATATCCTCAAGGTGGAGGAAAAAGTTGATGCTTCGTGCCGCGACGTTAAATTAGGCGCTTGTGGGAGGCACCCCAACGATTAGTAAGTAGTTTTTTTTTTATTTTATTAGTGTCACCTTTGTTTTTGTTTTGGTTTGTTTTGTTTTTGCAGATTAGGGGAAGTCTGACTACTCAAAATCTAAGCTAAGGAGCATTGCAAAATCTAAGTGGGGGCTCCTCCGTACCTCTTTGATGGATAAGATACTACTAGCTAGGCCTAGAGGCCTCAGGGAGTATTTCTCTTTCTTTATTCTTTGAGTTATACTTTGGGGACAAAGTATGATTTTAAGTGTAGGGTGGGAAATCTTTCAATTTGGTTAGGGTGGAGTGTGCTATAGGAGTCTTTTGCTTATTTTCTTTTTTGCTTATGTTGCTGAAAATTTGAAAAATACAAAAAGATTTTCTTTTAGTAATTTTAAGTTTTATTTAGGAGCACACTTCATCCACCCCTCATTTTTTCTTTTCGGTTCTTTTTCGAGGGGAAGCCCTTTGAACCCAGTATCCTTTTTATTTTTAGGAGTAATTTTAAAATTTTAGAGATGCTCTAATTAGATGCTACGCATGATTGCATAATGCAAGTTGGTTTTGAATGTTGAAGCATGTGTAGTGAATTGAATGACTATTGTTGAGACACCTAGGCTCATTTGTTTGACTCTTTTGTGATGTTGGCTTAATGTTGAATTCTTGCTATTGCTTGGTTGAGAGTCTATAGGGATCCGTCTTGATTTAGACATGTACCATGTGTGAGTGAGGTTTTTGTGATAATCCATGTGCATATTGATGTCTAGAACTTGCCCGGTGTGTTTGCAAAGCGAAATAAAGGGTGTTGAGCTTAGGAGATAATATAGGCATTTCTTTGATAGCCATGTTTTATACCTACTTTATCTACCCTTTTTGCATGATCTTAGTTAGCCCCGTTGAGCCTTTAGCCTATTCTTTGGTAGTCTTATATGTAGCTTAATCCTTTTCTTTCAATTAACCATAATTTGATCCAAAACTCCTAAGCGCTTTAGTTGAGAAATTAAGATGTTAAGAAGTGTAAAAATTGAAGAAGGAAAAAGTGAAGTTGAAGCCCCAAGTAAATAACTTTTGGTGTGTGAAAAAATTTATGTGTTGTTGGTAGGGAGTAATGTAATGAATAGAAAAAAATTGACCAAAAGAAGTGAATCATGTGTTGATAGCAAATACTCCTTGCCTAATATGTGTAAACTAGCTCAAAGAGATGGGGCAAAACAAAAGAGAGTTGGGAAGACAAAAGTGGTGTAAAATAGGTTGGTTGGAGGTGATCTTAATGTAAATTGTAGTGTATTAAAGCGCTTAGGGAAGATAGTCACTATTCTTGACCAAATAGTTCCTACCCGTCCCTTAGCCTACATTACAACCCTTAAAGTCCTACTTGATTTTGAGCTTGGACATTCCAATATTAGTGGAGTACTACACTAAGGGCAAGCTTATGGTTCATCTTATGTGACATGTGAATTCTTTGTGATAGTGAGCGGAATTTGATTCTTACGCACATTATTGTGATAAATTGCATATCTATGAGTGAATGTGGGTAACTCTATTGTGGTGGGGGCAAATGTTTGATGATAGATAGGTGACTTATATGATCACTTTGTTGAGTAATGTACATGAGTTGGCAAACTTGGTAGAATCAATTCTTGAGGCTAGGAAGTTTTGAAGTAGTATTCATGTGTTTCAAGTTGTAATATAACATGCCGAATGTGGATCTTTCTATTCATGTGGTCGTTGTAGTGCTAGCTTGAGTGTCTTAGTTGTAGTAGTAATTATAAAGTCGCCTTGAGTTGATTGTGGTTGTTGTTCGAGGACGAACAAAGGTTTAAGTGTGGGGTGGTGATCTAGGGCGTATTTATACGCCTTATTGCCAACGTTGACCCATGTTTATCTTAGTTTTTAGAGCAATAAGTGCATATTTTGTATTATTTTGATGGAATATTTGATATTGTGCTAATAAATGTGATTAGACCCTTGAAGGTGGAATTTGCGACTATTTGGAGCATTTTTGGCGTGGAAAGCGAGGCTTGGAGGAGCTATGAGCAAAGGATCTTGAAGATAAGAGACAAGCCAAATATTTGGACTTGAAGAATCCACCCGAATCCACGAAGAAAGGTCGAAAAAATCATGAAAATCAAAATTTTTGGGTCTGGTGCGCCAACTGGCGTGCGGGCCGCTTTGGAACAATATTTTGTTTGTATGGACAGCAGAAGGGCGCGATTTGGGGCGTGTCGGGCCGTTTTTGCACAAATTTTCAGAGTCAGAAATTTGGCTAAGTGTCAGGCGCGTTTTGTAGCGTGTCGGGCCACATTTTGCCAATTTTTGACTTCCAATTCCAGCCTATAAATAGGGCTCTTGGGTTATTGTATCAAGGGGGTATAAATATTCCATGTCCAAATTAAGGTTAATTCTTCTTCTTTTTAATTTTTATTTCTTTTTTATAATTTTTTATCAATTTATGTTGTTAGAGCAATATATGAGTAGCTAAAATCCCTAATTCTTAGGGTTGAGGCTACGAACATGAATTTCGTGAGTTAAATTTTATTAGTTTTTGCTGAAGTTTATCAATTATTGGATATTCTTATATTCTTGATTTTACTATTTTAATGCTTAATTACCATTGAAATAAATCCATTGTCTTGAGAGGAGCTCGAGAGACAAATTGAGAGATAGAACGTGGGATATAAGGAGAGTGATCTTTACTCGAGGAAGGGATTCCAAGAGATTGATATGCGGTTAGGATCGAGAGGTACCTAATTCGCCGTGCTTGTTCAAATACGGGAAGATAGCTTAAAGGCGTTAGAAGTGGTTAAATCTATCCCCGCTCAACGATGTAGTTAGGTTTCCAATTTCTAATAGAAGGTTATAGTTTGGAGACGAATATAATCATATTATCAACCTCGTGATCAATAACCACGATAGACAGCTCAATTTGCTTAAACCATTAATATTCATGTGCTAGAGATGACGTTCGGGATGCCTTGACCCTGAGAATTCAACCTGCTATTGTTTACACCCCTAGTTAATCATGTTATCTTAGTTCATAGTTATTTTATACTTTATAACCATCATATCTCTATTTTCCACTGCTTAAATAAATAATCAAGAACTAGTTTAGTCTAGTGAATAGTTAAACGACAAGTCCCTGTGGGTTCTACATCCGGCTCGAAAGGGCCACTTTATTACTTGAACGATCATGTACACTTGCGTGTTTAGCTGGGTCGCAACACCTAAGAGTTGATATTGAGATCCAGAAGGGATGAGTCCATACCACGACCCATCATCAGTAACAACAACTCATGGTATCACAGTCGTGACCATGCCAAGAAATCCTACCCAGTCACCACGAGTCCAACAATGAGTCATAGTGAAATAGGATGACCTATTGTGTTAGCCCATGACGACTGGGTACAGTAGAATAGTTACGATTTAATAAGGATGTGTTCATCTTTTCCACCTTTCTAACTCCCTATACTACGTTGTTCAATGTTATTTTGAGAGGGATTAGTCAACCCTTTACCCTCATTCTCTCCTAAACACTTATAAGAATATCAAAAAACAATTCCTCTTCTCTCAAATATAGGAATTAGGGTTCTTCCCCAAAAGGCTTCAAAGTTCAAGTTCTTAGGAAGAACTCACCATTCAAGTATGTGGGATTTCAGCAAGGGTTCCCTTTCACCCTTGTGTGCCAAAAAGCTTTTAGTTAAACACCAAATTCAGATATTATGCTTTTAGGGTTCTTATTCAATTTAATAAATTCCTTCTATTTCAGTATTCCCATGATTACGGGTTGATAATTGCATGCTTTATATTTGTTTTGGTATCCTACATAACCTAATATTTTATGAATTGATACTTAGATTGATTTTATAGTATTTTCATATGGATTAGTTTTCAGTCATAAAGCTTGGCATGCTATGAACACACGATTTCAATAATTATTTATTTTAGCATGAACAACATAATTAGTTTCAGTTTACAGACATTTAGTATATTCTCAGTTATTCAGACCTTCAGGATACTTTTAGATAAAGCATGTTTTGATTCAGTTCTAATTTATCAATTTTATTAGCTATCAGTATAAACCAGTATGAGAGTAGTACTTAGCACCGAGTTGGACTAGGGTTCCGCGCACCCAATTCCTAGAGCTACATGCCACCATAGGTTATTTAGCCCTTCCAGTTGGGCATCAGTTTAGTGATCACGCCAGTCATGCCTTTATATCCTGACAAGGTATTTTGTGCCCTCTCGATGAGGTGTATACATCGGACTCCATGTTTGGCTCACATGGTTTATGTCGGTTAACATGCTCTCCCACAAATTCAAACCTAGTATTTGTACATGACCCTCAGTTCAGTTTTATTTTCTTTTAAACTATGACTTTTCAGATTTATCTTTTCATATTAGTTTATATGCATCTATAATATGGTCATTGTACTATATTTTAATATTTTCAAAAATATTGCATTTAGTACAGCATATCAGTATTTCTTAGCATGTTCAATTTACGTTACAATTGCATATCTCACATGTTTAGTACATTCAAAGTACTGATTGCATACTTTCTCTTTATGCTATATTATCTTATGATATAGGTTCGGACGCTCAGCCTCAGCATTGAGGTTAGTACGTTTCAATGCTATTTCAGCTGCTATTAATGGCGAGTCTTCATCATCCAAGGACAGGGACTTTATTTCTTATTTTTTAGTGCTTTTAGTTACAGACATTTGAAGTTAGCTGAGGACTTGTTCCAACAACTCATCAGTTATGTAACACCCCGTACCTTCCTAACCCTACTTGACAACCTTGAACCATGTTTACCCTAGGTTCGAGAGCAATAAGTACGTATTTTGCATTGGTATTGATGGAACATTTGATATTGTGCTAGTAGATGTGATTAGACCTTTGTAGTAGGTGGTGTTTGTGAATTTGTGGAGCATTTGTGGGGTAAAAAGTGAGGTTTAAGGGACATCCAAGCAAAGGATCTTAAAGATAAGAGGCAAGCAAAAGGTTGGGACTTGAAAGATCCAACCAAATCCGCAAAGAAAAGTCGAAATCAAAAATTTAGTATGGGGCACTGCAGGTGGCATGCCAGGCCACTTCTGGCCAAATTTTGTTTGGCACAGAAAGCAAGGGGGCACGCCCAGGGGCGTGCCAGGCTGCTCCTGGCCAACTTTCCAGAGCTGAAATTTTTCTAAGTCTCAGGGGCGCCCAGGAGCGTGCCGGGGTGCTTTTTGCCCGATTTCTTCTACGATTATTAGTCTATCAAGAGGACTCTTGGGTTATAATATCATTATTCCATCATAGTAGGACTACTCTCGAGCAAGTTTGGCATCCGAGTTGGGATTAACTCTTCGTCACAAGTGTTCTATCAAATTATGTTCAATTAAGCCATGAGTGGCTAGAATTTCTTATTTTTGAGATTGAGGCTACGAACATGAATCTCGTGAGTTGAATATTGTTGTGACATTGATGGAATTATTTAAACATGAGATAATTGGAGTATTACACATTGAAGTTGGTGGGCTAAGTTAATATGTGTTAATGGGCTCAATTTGAGGCACAAAATGGAATAAAATGCATGGCCCAAAGAGCAAATGACCCATTCTTACAATTTGACCAAGTAAAACATGGCATTTAATGCTAAGAAGTGGATAAGGATGACTTGAGGGGTTATGTAAAGACCAAAAATCACACATGCCTTTCTAGACATTTCTCTAAAAGATATTTTTCATATTTTCCAAACCCTAAGGCAACTATTTTCTTTGGACACTTTGGACAAGATCATCACTTTGCAAGCTTGGGTAAGTGTTTATTCTTGTGATTTAATATATTATATACATGATATATGGTGTATATCATGATGGTTATGTTGGCAAGGTTGAATAGGGCCCTTTTGCTTTTTGCTAAAAGATGTGCCATCTTTGTGATTTAAACTTAAAAGGAGACTTGGGGTTTTGATGAAAATGCATGGTGTGAATGAAATATCAACATGTATGGTGTGGTTATGTTCCTTGACTTGTTATTTTTCTATGAGTATAAATTGTGGGATTGTTGTCGATATGTTGTTATGAAGTGTATTGAGGTGACTTGATGGAGTAATTGTGATGTTGTGTTGATGGAGAAGTGTAAAGTATGAACTTGGTGTGACATGCTATTGGTTTATGATTTATTGGTCAATGTATGGGATGTTGTGGTATTGTTGGTATGATAATTTCATAAATGGTATTGTCAAGGGGAAAATGACATTTTAAGGCAATCATGTAACTCATTGTCGTCATATACATTTGTCAGGTAGTTGGTGGTTAATGTAAACTCCGTTATGTACTTGTGTTGTAGAGTGAAACGTAAGGAAGGAGCTGGACTATTGTATTCACATTTAGGATTGTATATTCATATTCAGAAGATAAGGTATGTAAGGTTGCTCTTTCCGTATCCTTCTGCAGCACATAGTGTTCATATTGACATTGTATTTGTTCCATTCTGAAATGTTCTAAGGTATCTCATTTCAGGGTGTTATCTATTGTTATTCACATATTTTCCTTATTCATTGGTCAATGGTTATTCATGTGTCTCATAGTCATGAACTACTGTTCCAAGCTCCAATAATGTTATGACTATCAACGTATCAATCTCTCAAAAGTAAAGGAAAGAAGTAATGCTAAGAAGTAATTCATATATGGTTACTTTATGGTTCTTTGAGTAAGGGTGGTAGCCCTGGAGGCATAAGCCTAGCTCGGGCCAAACCTGCTTTATTGATTTACGGTTACATTTATTGACGGTTACATTTATTGACAGTTGCATACATTTACGGTTACTTATGTTGACGGTTACATAGATTGGTGGTTATGTATTTAACGAAAATGGTTGATGGTAACGTACATAAGGTAAGAAATTAATGAATATAAAGTACATGGCTCCAGCATTCAAATCGATGGTTTGTCCATATTGGCTATTCTCTCATATTTGATTCCATTGAGGGCCTTATGTATCATGCAGTTTCTAATAGCCTTACATACTCAGTACATTCTCCGTACTGACGTCCCTTGTGGTACTTACCTTACTTGTTGTAGGCACAGGTGCTTACAGACCGCCACAGTAAGTTGTGGGTCATTTGCAGATCATTGGTGAGCTCCAGTTGGTTCGGGGCTTTTCGAGTCACATGTGTGCATTGACTTTGGTATTATGTAAACGTTGTATAAAGCGGGGAATTATCCCAACTTCAGGATGGTTATGTACATGTATCTGTTAGAGGCTTTGTAGACGTACATAGGGAGATGATTGTAAAGAGACGTATGTCCATTTTGACTTGATGGCCCTAACGGCCAAGTTTCATATATAGCATATGTTTTCCATGACTTCCGTCATTAGTATCATATAGTTATATGAGATATAACGATATTCATACTGAGACATACATATGAGCGTACACGAGTAAAGATTGGTTCTCTCGGGCCTCAATGGCTTCGGGTGCCAGTCCGCCTCGTTGGAATTCGGGGCGTGACAAGTTAGTAGAGGATTTCAGATAGACAGTTAGACATTTCAGCTTTATGGTTTGTGTCAAACTTAGTATTTATTCCAGTGATCTATTCAGACTCATATTTAATCCAGATAGTTATTCTTAATTTAGCTTTCACATCAGTTAATCAGTTAATACAGCATATTAGTATTATGTCAGGCCATGGGTTAGCTTAGGTTCACTTGTGGCTCTAAGCACTGTGTTACTTCCAGAGTGTAAGCTTAGGTCGTGACCCTTGTCCGCCCAACTTGTCCAAGCGAACCATCTCTATATGACATTCACATGAGACATATGGAGTAAAATGAAATATATTTGTAAAGTAATATATTTAAAAAAGAGAATTTCCATTCCTAAAATATTATCTTTAAGTTCAAAACATTAATCATAAGAATCCAATAAATTGAAATAACTGATAGAGTATGCATAACTGAACATCTAGACTCATCTATATATGAAGCCGCAAAACATAATATGAATAATAATATTTTTTGGAATGAGGCCCTAGATTACCCATTAGCTAATAATGGTGAATAAATAAATACTGTACCCCAAGATCAAGTGGGGCTCACCAAAATGTGAGTATGAAAAACATAGCATATAGTCCTATTGTCTAGCATGTTAGAACATGCATTATGAGATATAGTTTCTCTGACAAAAGGAACATAAGTACATGTGGAATAGTAGTGGTATGTAAAACAGAACTAACTAAACATAAAAGATACATGAATAAAAAGACAGCCAAAGGTAATATGAATTAGATATGAGAAAGATTCAACTTACTAAATCATTAGGTTGACCTCAACATTTGTATCATTAATCATAAAGAAATTCTTTTATAGGAGTTTCTCAAATAATCGATATATCCACCACGTGAGAACACTAAGTTCAATTTCAGCCAGATTGACTAAGTCATTCCATCACCTTATGGGGGTGATGAAACAAACATATTATAATCTAGAATTTTGATCCATATCGTAACCCTCAAAAGGGTAACGTAGAGAAATCATTGAATTAACGATATGATCCTTATCTTGTGTTGGCATACATAGTTTCAGCTAATTTTTATAAGAACTCACACCTTCTCAATTAATAATAATCCTCCCAAATTATTTACATGACAAAGATGTCAAGCCCCCAAATCCCATCGAGGCATGATTGGCACCCGAAGCCGATATAGCCCGAGAGAACCAATCTTTGCTCATGAACCTTCGTATGCATGCCCTCATATGCATCTTAATATTCCTTATACAACTATGTGGAAATCATAATCATGGAAACATATGCAATAAACATATATATAAAACTTGGCCGTTGGAGACATTACGTCAAACTGAACATACACTTCTATCATTCACATACCCACATATGTCTACAAAAACCTCTACAGATACATTAACCAAGGCCAACTGAAAGTCGGACAAGTCCCTGCTTTATACACTGATCTATAATACCAAAGCATCTGAACAACTGTGACACGGAGAAGCCCCGAACTAAGTAGAGCTCACCAAAACTCTGCAAATGATCCCCAGTCTACCGAGGAGGTCTACTAATGCCTGCACCTGCAACATCTAAAGTAAGTCCCCAAGAGGGGTCAGTACGAAGAATATACTGAGTATGTAAGGCCATAAACAAACTGTATCAATGCGCAAGAATTTCAATGGAAGGATTATAAGAGAAAATTCCACATATGGGACCATGTACCTTTCTTTCTCTGCTATCATCTCCAATGAGTCATACATAACAACAACAATGATGTATTCACCATGATTGAACTAAAGAATGTGGGTACACTCTCTTTCTGTATGTGGGATACCATGTACATTACGTTCTTTCTCTTCCCTTGCCTTTACGTTATTGTATTTTATTTTATTTTTACATAATGTTGTTACTGTTAGGGCCCTCATCTTACAGGTGATCTTGTCACCTCATGGATAAAATCATGTCATCATGCAGGTGTTCATTGCACCCCATGGATACATCATGCAGGTATTCTTTTTACCCCATGGATAAGATCATGTCATCATGCAGGTGTTCTTGCACCCCATGGATAAATGGCCATCATCATGCAGGTATTTGTACCCCATGGATAAATTATCATCATCATGTTGGGATCGAGTCGAGCTAGGCTTATGCCCCTAGACTTGCCACCCATAAATCAATACGTCGGGATCGAGTCGAGCTAGGCTTATGCCCCTAGACTTGCCACCCATAAATCAATCATTAACCACATTTGCATTACTTTATTCTTACTTCATTTCTTTACTTTGAGATTGATACTTTTGCAAATGAGAGATCGATACAATCACTTATGAGAGATTGATACGTTGCTAATACTTTGGATAATCATAACTTTACTAGAAGCTTTGGATCAATAATCAATGAGTGAGAACCATGTGAATAACTTGGCAACATAACATTATTGGAAACATAGCCTTCATGGAAACATAACACTATTGGAACCATTGGAAAATAAGCAATGAACAAGATACATAAGTACAACCACTATTGGAACATTGGAACATGACCTCATTTGAGCTTTTGGAACACTAACCATAAATATGAGACATGTGTAGAACTCTATTGGAACTTTGGATCATGACACTAATTGGAACACACCCATATACTTTACCTTACTCTTGTACTTTATGAGATTAACACCTTAGCCAAACACGTACTTACATGCACATCTCACTTCAGCCCTTTATCTCATGAGATTGACAATTTCACTCTTATTACTCTTATGAGATTTATACTCTTACAATTGGCACAAGGATGATCATCATACCATAGGACTCATAACATGATTGGAACAATGATATGCAACTAAACAAGCTCTCTTTACCTCATTTCTCTTATTGGGATAATTCTCTTAGGATCTACAACATATGACAACTTAAGAACTTCCGCCCATAAATAAGGACTAAGTGATTCATGATTCGTATAGGAGTAAAACACATATGACTATCAATATATCAACCCTAGTTGGAATACTATAGAACCCCCTTGTTATAGTACACTCTTGGAACCTTAACATAATGATCACTAAATACGATACATGTGGATACTAACTATTCACCACCCTGCGATGCAATACCTTAGACCATTTGGAACTTTTGACATATTAGCCAATGAACGTGAGTCAACCAATGGACATGAGTCAATCAATAAACATGAGTTATACGATTCACCATTGACCAATGAATAAGGAACATATGAGTAACTCTAGCCAACTATCGAATATGAAATACCTTAGAGTATTTTAGAATCAAGTGAGTGCTATGACAGTGTGAACATCATATGTTGCAGAAGGATATAAAGGTAACCTTACATACCTTGTATTCTCAATACGAATATACAACCTTAGCTGCATATACAATAATCCCGCTCCTTCTTTTGTGTCACTCTACAACATAAATACATAATGGAACCAACATTAACCACCAACTATCTTACAAATGCATACAATGTCAATAAGTCACATGTTTGGCTTGAACATGTTATTTCTTTATCTACAATACCATTTACGGCATGGTCATATCAATAATACCACAACATGCCCAACATTGACCATATGTCACCCCAAGTTCATACCTTCCACTCTCATCATCACAACATCATAATTATACCATCAATTACTTTACGAATGCATATAATATCAATGAGTTACATGTTTGCATTTCCCCTTGTCAAATCCATTGATCATACTAATATTCCAAAAATGCCATAATATTCCCAACATTGACCAACACATGACAATTGATACATTTCACCACAACATTTCTCCTTTACACTTTCTTATCCATAACACATCACAAATAACCCATCAAGTGACCTTAATACAACTCATAACACATATCGGCCAAAATCCCACAATTTCCACTTATAGAAAAATAACAATTTTAATAAAAAAATCACTCCATACATGTTCATATTTTGTCCATGCCATTCACTTTCATCAAGACATCAAGTCACCTTTTAAGTTTAATTCACAAAAATGACACATCTTTACCAAAACACAAAAGTGCACCACTTACACTTTTAGGCATAACCATCATGATATACATAATCTCTCATGCTCATAATATGTTAAAGTACAAGAATAATCACTTACCCAAGCTTGGAAGATGGTGATCTTGTCCAAAAATGCCTTAGGGTTTTTGGGAGTCAAAGAAGTGTTCTTGAGATTTTTCTAGAAAAAAATAGAAAAAGCATGTGTGTTTTTGCTTCAATAAAATCTGATTTTTGGGTCCCTTATATAGTGCTTAAGTCATCCTTAGCCATTTGGGAGCAATAATGGAGTGGTCATGGCAAGAATGGGTCAAATGACCTATTTGGGCCAAGTCTTTTATTCCATTTTGGGCCTAATTTTGGGCCCAATAACACATATTCATGTAACCCATCAAATTTCATGTATTATTCACCATATATCTCATGTTTGCATAATTCCATAATGTCACAACAATATTCTCTTACGAGATTCTCATTCGTCACCTCGCTCGCAAAAATAGGAATTCTAGTCACCCTTGGCTTCATTAGACATTTTGGATCACTATTCATGTTTCATGATTTGATCATGTGAGAGTATGTAGGAATGTATTGAAGTATTTGAAGCTTTAACAATGCTCAAATAACTCCAAAGAACCAAAAGAAACCATCTAAGGATCGTCGTAGAATTGCGTTGCGAAACGAGCCCGGAAAGGTAAAACATTTGTTCCTTGCACCACTGCTGCAAAACAAGCCAGTGGCGCAAGAAATGCACCCCCTCTGATCTCAGGGGCTTGCTCCACACCCCTGAAACAGGGCAGTGGCGCAAGTTTCCATGTCTTGCTGAATTTTTCTGCAATTTTTCCCACACTTGCGTATCGTCCAATACCTTATCAAAGCACTATAAAATACTTACTTAGTGACCTTAATCATCAAGTAAACATGACTCCAAGTCACCAAATGAAGTTATAATGTGTACGGGGTATTCCATAAATGCTCCACGAAATCACAAAACACCTCCTACAAAGGTCTCATTGCATATACGTGGCCAAATTTCAATTTTTTTCTCGTCGGTAGCATTACCAAATACATACTTATACCTCTTGACACTTACGAAAACATTATTCATCATAATTAAGTAGGGTTGGGAAGGTACGGGGTGTTACAAAAGATTAGCTCAAGGGCTTATAATCATTATTCATATTAATCATTATGTCAATCATAGAATAAAATCATAAGGTTCATATTTTTGAAGAAAACATAAGTAAATTGTTTACCATATTTTCTTAGTGAGAACAACAAATTCATAGAATAGGAACATAATGAAAATATAAATAATTCATGAGGATTTCGTGATGAAAACATGAATAATACAAAATATTTTGATAGATTAAAGCCTAGCATGTCTCATGGAGGAAAATTACGTAAGGTATGAATTAACATAACATGGGGAATAACAATAATATTCTCGCATGAAGAGAGTTAACCTTACATACCTTAATTGCTCTAAATTAATCAAATAAAAACTGAACTTTGATGAGAAACTCCAAAACTCTATGCTTATTCCTTTGAGAGGCATTGAAAATCTTATGATCGTAGAGTACAATCATATTAAGAATTCATTCATGCATGTTAGAATAGCTTAGATATACTTAGAGTAGACTTAACTTTTTTTTTTTACAAGTAGTAGACTTATCTTGAAGTGGGGAGGTGAGGAGAAAATAGAAAAGTCCGCCTAGGATTTCGAGAAATGAATAACAAAATATAAGTTTGAAAAAACTCATACTTAGAAGTTGAGGATTGAGTCTGGCATTTGATGTGTCGCAAGCTCCATCACATGCAATGGCCTTTGTGACACGATTGTCATTAGATTGAACTTCAATATGATGGGTGTTGCATCGCATTGTCTATCGCATCCAACACATGATAAAAGAATTTCCTTATTTCCTTTGGTTGCAAATTGACCTCCACCACGTCCAACTTGGGCACGACTATTGTGGCATCATGTTGTGTATCATGACAAAATGGGCAATGTGCCATTACTTCCACTTCATTCAACTTGTATGTGATGGATGATGCACCACATGCCCATCACATTGAATTCTTAGAATTTTCATAACTTTGGTAAAACGTTTATAGTTTTTTGTATGGAGCTCATATTTATAAATGGTTTGAAGTGTTGAAAATTAGACATGAACATGATTTTGGTTACGACCATATATTTTATCAACACTATACAACTCATCCAAATTTAACCTTAACCTCCGATCTAAATTGTATTTTTTAGGTTCAAATTAAATTACTCATTTTCAGTGAGTCAACTCTTAGTTTAGAAGTACGAGGTATTATTTGGACCACCTGTTTGAATGTCAAAATCATAATAAATCTTACCATAATAGTTGTGTAAATAAATATAGTTGTCTAGTTGGTTTGGTCCTTATATATTTAATAATGCATCTAAATATCTTATATTTTAGGTTTTATGAGTTGTTAGATTGGATATTTACACTATCATGTTCACAAAAGACTATTTTTTGGCACTATCACTTTATTTATGATACTAAAAGGGTAAAGTTTTAAGAGTTTTTCTATTTCAGATGTGTTTCAATTTGAGTTCTAGATCATCCTAGTGTGCTCATATATTATAGATTAATTTGTAAAGAAACGGTTCTTCTTTATAAAGGAACCTAGTTATATAAAGAAAAGGCTCATAAAAAAGAAACATGTCACTGCACCATATAACTAAGCACTTGAAGAAAAATTATACTTTTATAGAACCTAATCCTTATGTAGAAATTAAATAAATATTTTTAATAAAAGACATACAGGGGAATGTTTCTTGGAAAAGACATATGATTATGATCAGGTTCTCAAATCTAGCCCTATATGGCTGGAACGAATAGAAGGTAAGACCCTAAAATTGATTAAGTGAGACCACAAGTCTTGCATAGTCATGCAATCTAGCTATTTGTACAAGGTAAAAGAGGCTAAAGTTGCCTACCGATTCAGAGAACGTACAAACCTTGTTGAGAATGAGGGTGAACTACTACAAGCTTACGAGCCTTGTATAGTGAGAAAATTGTGTCAACATAAAGTTGTAAGTGTTGAACAACATAACAACTGGTTCTAAAAAAGAAGATTATCAATATGGAAGTTAATATTAAAGAGAAAAATGTACTTCAAAAGCTTATGAAGATTGAATATACTACATGAGTGCAAATGAAGTGTTATGAAGTTGTTATAAATTAGTCATTATTAAAAAGGGAAATTTGTTGAATCACAATCTCTAAATCTACATTTAAGATCTTTTGAAGCTATATTGAAATTTTAATGATTGACAAATTATGTACAAGTGACATTCACATACTGAAGAAAAGAGATAGAAGTATCAAGAACTAGGTCCTCATAAATCTCCAAAGAAGAAATGCATAAATCAATACTACCAAAGGAGATCATCGCAGACTTGTTCCTTGAGCATAGAAGGAAATTATCAAGGAAAGAAGATTAAGACTATTTATGTGCACACAGATTCTCATGAAGGATTTCAACACTGGAGAATTATAACTTTACAAGGAACTTGAAGCTTATAAGGAAAGTTACTATAAATGTGCACATGGAATTATTTTCAAAGAAGGATTTGAGGAAGCCCCATGCGCGTCAACAAAAGGAAGATCACATCAAATTAGAATTGAATTCTTGGCAAGACTTAAACCAAATCTAACTTGGATTGGAGAATTGAAATACAACAACTTACTCCTGTCTAAACAACACATCAGTCAAACTTACAAAGTTCTCAGAGTGCTCCTAGTTCTACAGGAAGAGTCTCAAAAGAGAAGCTGCTATAACAAAAAATATGTTCCTTTTAATTTTTATACATACAATACTTTTAGTTTGTAATAAATAGTATACTGGACTGAAATGAAAAGGGAAATCAATCATTATCAGTAATAGATTTAAATAAATGAGAAGTCAAAAATAATTCACATGAGGTCTATGATTGTTGCTAAAAATCAAAGCAAAAATAGTACATTTGAAAAGCTCATGTTCCATGGAAATAGTTGGTGTTGCTGTTATTTTGGTGTTGTGGCTATTTTTCTACTGTTATTTTAGTGTTGTTGCTGCTAATTTTTGCTACTTTAGAATCATGTATTAGGTACTAAATTGTAGTTTGTTGCTTATGTTGTTGTTATATTGCTATTGTCGGGTTGATGTATTAGGTACTAAACTATGTTTTGTTGTTTAGCTTGTCTACAATGACAAGTTGTTAGGCCACAACTTCTTATTAATCAATGTGTACATTTCCTCTTTATTTATCAATAAAATGATTTGTTTTTTGTACACTTTATTGCTTTTAAATGTTCTCAAATGGTCAACAACAAAACATAAAATAGATGACAAAGTTCCATTGACATAATTCAAAGGAAATACAATACAAAGAAGGTTCCATTGGCATAATTCAAATTGAATATAAATAAATAAAGTTCATTCTTCTTCTTCGGAACAAAACTCCATGCTTGCATTACATTATCACACACAACATTGAGTCATTCTCGTCATTATAAATACGATTCAAGTTTACAATTGACATGATATGAGTAGTTTTTCTCAAAACCTAACCACAAAATAGCAAGACAGAATCTGAGTTCGCACCTTTTGAATTGAATACAGAAACTAATAAAAGAAGGAAAATTCATACATTTTGTATATGATTTAGTTGAGAACCTCGTATGACTGGAGCAAAGATGAGAGCTTCAATGGCGGGTTGATTTTATTTGGAGAAGAAGTATTCTCTTTCTTTTACAAATTAAACTAATTTATTAGAACGGCATGTAACATTTTTAGACCAATTTAGGGTTATTATTTTAAGCCCTCACATGCTTCTGTATCGTGCACACACGACAACTGCCAAAAATGGTTGGAAGGACCTAATACATTTACATTGAATTGATTTTGTAGGTAATAGAACCCTCGCAAAATTAAATTGTCTCGTTGAAAATAAAGTACAAGTTGAGGGGGAAGTATTTTGTAATTTATCCCAAGTAAAGGAAAGGTGTATTTGTTTGATATATATATATGGGGTGGGAAATAGAAATAGGAGAAAGTGAAAGGGTGAGAAGACCCAAGCAAAAGTTTGAAGTTTGGAGTTTGGAGTTTGGAGCACCGCTGAAGAGTAGAGACAATCCCATTCCCACCCCAACTGTTTAGGCATCTGGGGATGGAGCTGGCATGTTCATCTTGCTCATCCCTTCGATTTTCATCTCACCAATATAATGCTGCTTCCCGCTACAGAAAGTTACTCGCTTCATCTTCTTGTACTGCTGCTAACTTGGTGCTCAAATCTTCCAACAACAAAAAGACTCTTTTGTACAGGCACACTCCCATCCGGGTATGTCTACAAAATTGAGATTATTTCAATAAAATGGTGGGTGGTTTTTTCATATCAACTGATGAAAAATGTAAGCAGCCAGTAACCAGGGAGGGGTTAGACATTTTATAGGGTAGTCACGTTCATGCGTTTTTTCATAGACTAATTGGTTGTTTTTTGCTGCAGTAAAATGATCTTTCTGGTCTTAGTTAAATATGAGAGCAAACATCTTGGAAACAAAAGATAACAATAAGAAATGTCTGTCCATCTTTGGAGATATAACCACCACATTTTGAGCTTTGATTAGTTTGAAAATTTAATTGAGCTTGATATGACCAAAATTCTTTGACAAAGTGTGTGCACTTACTTACACCCTATATCCTCCTGAACCGACAAGAATAACTGGGTGAAGCTTTCAGAAATTTGACAGTTGCAGTAACTGACGAAGCAATGTCATCAGCTCAACTTCTAATTTATCTATCGTATGCTACATCAGTTATTGATGTATATATGCATCACTATTTCTATTTCAATTTATCTACGGAGATTACATCTTCTGACAATGGGGTATTACTGCCTTGAATTATTCAATTAGTAGCATTCTCATGTAACATAACACTTCCAGGCATGCTCTCAAGTTGGTAATGCTGGATCTGACCCAGTGTTGGATAAATTTTCACAATTTAAAGATGCCTTTTGGAGATTTCTGAGGCCCCACACTATACGTGGGACTGCCCTAGGATCCCTGTAAGTGTTTATTATGCATATGATATGAGTGAACATTTTGGTGAACTTGCAACAGGCACACTTAACTTGTGTTAACATGATTTCTTTGGCAGCTCATTGGTTACACGAGCGTTAATAGAGAATCCGAATCTAATCAGGTGGTCATTAGTATTGAAGGCCTTTTCTGGTCTTATTGCGCTAATATGCGGGAATGGTTTTATAGTGGGCATCAATCAAATATATGACATTGGCATTGACAAGTAAGTCATTGTAGATGGATTGATTGTTTCTTTGTTACTTTAAGTTGCAGATTATTCTTGCAGGACGGACATAAATTAATTGCAACCCATAAAATCTCAGCTGTTCTGTTTTTTTCTCAATTTAATAATGCGATTAATATATTTTTCCTTTTTCTTTGGTTACTGTTTTTCATAATGTTTGCAGGGTAAACAAGCCGTACTTACCCATAGCTGCCGGAGATCTTTCAGTTCAGTCTGCATGGTTCTTGGTGTTATTGTTCGCTGTGGCTGGCCTTCTTATTGTTGGGATGAATTTTGGCCCCTTCATTACTTCTCTTTACTGTCTTGGTCTCTTTCTAGGTACCATCTATTCAGTCCCACCATTTCGGCTGAAGAGATTTGCTGTCATAGCATTCCTAATAATTGCCACGGTATGCTTATTTCTTGATGTATTTGTTTGCTTCTTACTTCTCCTTACTACACATCTTGCTTTTATGATTTTGTTGAGAAGTTCTGCATGTGCCAAAGTACCTCCATGGAAGAAGCAATATGCTTCATATCGCGCCTGAATAAACTGTGGACGTCTTATTGAAAATATGAACGTTCCTTAGACAATCTTTTGCTGGGGTAGGAAAAAATGTTTGATGTTTTGATGGATAAATTCTTCCATTACATATGAATTATGATTTTCCTCTTCCGAAGTCCCTCTTTTTATGCATTTCGTTGGCTGAGACTCACTGAATTTGTGTACTACTTGGACTTGCTGCCTCAATAATTATAAGTACTATCTGAAAAGATAAAACAGTGCCTTCAAACTGTTGGTGTCTTTGGCTTTGGCATTGTGAGAAAAAGTGAGCATGATACAGTTTGTACTCAGATGAAGTGTAAAGTTTCTGATTGTAGGAGAAGGTGTAGGGCAGGTGGTGGTAGCGTGTTTAGTACCCAGTATATTTTTTATTTTACTTTTCTGTTTGGAAATATTTTTGCAGCTAGTTTTGGAGAAGACAGCCAATTGAACATGACTATCAGAAGTGTTAATTTGAAATTCGTGGCTACCTACGACGTATTAAGCTCTCCACTTACTGCAATGGGGTTAACATACCAATATTCATAGCAGAAAAGTTCTTCGTCGTGAAGACAATTGTAAGCATGGCTTGTAGGACCAGTTGGCTTGGTAATGGTGGTCGTAGGGGCATGACCACCTGTGGTACCCGAAAGTTGTCTTTCTCCTTGGCATCACATTTAAGTGGCTGGTGCTCTCTGAATCAATTCAAATCCATAAATCAAAAAGGGGCAACTTTCCCAAAATGACTCCACTCCAACATAGTGGTGCAACCTAGTACACTTCTTCCTTTTTGGTGTGCACACCTTTTCCATCATTGAGTTAGGAATTTCTAGCAGCTTCTACGTGTGACTACTAGAGGCATTTTTAATAGCAATGACTATATTGTATCTTGGTCCACATTTATTGTCATTACAGAGGTATTGAATTCTTGAAAGTCCAAAATTACTAGTTTTCAAAAAAAAAAATAAAAAAATCTCGAAAGTCCAAAGCTTAACCTAAGCCACCTGCTTCTCGCAGTTGTTCATATTTGCATCTGTAGATGTCCTCTTCATTAGTTGCAAGCAGTGTAATTTATGGAACCGCTTATCTTATAATATTTCAAACCATGTCCTTTTCTATGGCTTGATCCTCTTTCTTATCAAGAATTATTTTGTTGAACCTTACATTACCTTCAATAAGACTCAAAAAAGAAAGTTATATTCTGTTTCTGCAGTAGTCATCAACACTTGAAATATAGGATGGATTTATCAGGCCAGTTTCTAAGTTTTTCAATTTTTGGATATTTGGAAATAACGCTGATTAACAATTTTTTTTTAATCTTTGTTAATCCTGGTATAATCACTCTAATCATCCATAACCAATCTAACATCTTGTCACAATTCTGAATGGTTAATGTATACAGTTATTCATTGCATTTTAATGTTTTGTGGCGCATATATATTTTTGCATGGGCCAATAAATATCACCTGCTTTCAGTTAAGGATATATTGGTCACACTGAATCAAGAATTGATATGCATTGCAGGTACGCGGTTTTCTTCTTAATTATGGTGTGTATTATGCCACAAGGGCTGCTCTGGGGCTAAGCTTTGAGTGGAGGTCAGTGCTTTTCTGTCATACACTATTTATATGACAAGATGCATGTTGCCTTTTCTCTCATCTCTCTGTATTTATCTGTTTAAAGTTACAAAGCCGGTCAATTAACATATAATCTTGCATAGGGTTAAGCAAATTTCTTCTAAAGCTGAAAAGGCATTAAGTTATATATGAAAATAAGGACTTGATAAGAGCGGTAGGACCTCTATAGTAGTCATCAGAAGGTAGTTGCTGGCCTACTTTTCAGTCTCTCCCTCATGTGTTTAGAAGCTTTATATTTATGGTTGTGGGATAATCACATCAATTGTGTGGATGCTGCCGAGATCCTAAAAGGTACTTAAGGTTTCAAGTAATATCTCTTTACATTCTAACTAAACAACTAGTAGAAAAACTATCTATTTAGTTTCACACTATGTGACCCAGATCTGTAATAGTGGTACAAGAGTTCTAACACTCCTTGTCGATCTTCTCTTCCTTGTATGTGTGTGAAATGACATGCAAAAGTAAATGTAGATTAGGAAGGGTAATCTTGATACATTGGGTTCACTGGATGAACTCCCAAAATTTAGCTAGACCTATTCCTTAACACTTTCATTACAAAGTTTGCATCGGCTAATTTTGAGCCAAAAATAATACCTTATAAAAAAAAAAAAGGTGCATCTTTCCAGGTCTCAATTCTGAACCTGTCCGCCCAGCCCCTAGCCAAAGATAATTAAGGAAAAAATAGTGATACCTAAAAGATCAATAAAAATTGGTCAAATTAGCTTTTAAGCACTAGTTTTTTTTTTTTTTTTTTTTTTTTTTTTTTTTTTTTTTTAATATATATATATAAATGTGGTGTCCGGGCCAGCTTTCGTGCACCTCGACTAATTCCACAAGATACCTCCCACCTCCCACTAGCGACAGGTTCCAGGTAACTCTGTCCAACTATAATCAATTGTTAGCTTATTTGTCTGTTTGGATAGACTATAAAAGTGCTTTTAAGCTAAAATAACCCAAAACAAGCCAAAAGCTATAAGTTGGTCTATCCCAACTTATGGCTTTTTGGTTAAAAAGTAGTTAGGGTTTGACCAAGTAAATTACAATGTTATCCCTTACATTTTTTATAATTACAAAGAGACCAGCTTTTGTTCTGCCTTGTTTGCTAGATTTGTAAGGTCTTCCTCTCCAATCAACAGAGATTTCCTCTGCTGCAGTATCCTGTATAGACGTGTGTCACGACCCGTCCTGAGGCCCTGGTCGTGACGGGGAACCCAGACCACCAATGGCCCGAGAAAACCCCTTAGCATAACATCATAAGCATAACCATTATAAAACTGCGGAAATTGGACCCAAGGATATGAAATTCAACTTAAATAAGAGTTGTGAAACCAAATCTTGAAATACGACATAAGATTATGAGTAAATTTGTCAATGACATGCTCCATTTCTCCTGATGACCTAAAAATCAGACAGTGCCTTATATTCCAGTTATTTTTGTTGTACTATCTTTGCTAATTAGTTAAGCCTATACTCTGTATGTTAAACGTGCAGAGAATTTGTATCTCAAAGCAATGCTTAACTAATTAGGCTTAACTAGTTAAAGAGTGCTTTTAAGCTCCAAGTGCTTAAAAACTACTTTTCGTTCCACTATGCCAAATGGGCTCCAAGTCAATAAGCAATTCATCGTCTATAATACTAATTCCACTTCATAATTAGTTTTACACTGGATTAACTTTTCTTTTACATCCTTATTATTGATTATCTGATTAGTAATACATATTTCACCTGCAGCTCACCTGTTGCATTTATTACTACTTTTGTGACTTTGTTTGCACTAGTCATTGCCATCACCAAAGATCTACCAGATGTGGAGGGTGACCGCAAGTAAGTTGTGATACAAACTTTTAAGAAATTTGCTACATCGTTCCCTACTTTAGTTGGAGGTTTTTATGAACACTGAGTTTCCCCGATGAAAATGTTTTAATTGCTTATACCTGCTGTCAATCTATTTCTCTCAATCCATGAATCCTTACTTGATCTCCAATTTTTTGGTTACAACTTTCACGTGATTCATCCCATACTCCATTGCCGATGGGCATTTCTCCCACTGTTGTATTTTATGAAAATGCTGTTGTTGAAAAATTCATACAGTTATTGGTGTTATAATTTGTCTAGATTCAATCGATATGATATCCTAGAATAATCTGTTCATTACAGTATTTACCTTATTGTAAGGAGGATAATTACTACTAGATCAAAACTCCTATAAAAGGGGAGACCCTCTTGTGTAGTGTCAACAACTAATTCATTAAGAACTCATCGTTTTCTTTAGTTTCTTCTTTACAACTGTTGATATCTGCATAGTTACTCTTTTTCATTTAATGTACTAATCTAGGTTTCAGATATCTACTTTGGCAACGAAACTTGGTGTGAGAAACATAGCATTCCTCGGCTCTGGGCTATTGTTAACGAATTACATTGGCGCCGTAGTTGCGGCAATATACATGCCCCAAGTGAGTGGTTTTTTTATATTTATTTTACGTTTGATATGATATTGGCATTTTGTTCAGGGACAGAAGTCAATGACAAATCCTGATTTTGCTCTCCGTCGGTAATGATTAATAGCGTAATTCTCTTTATCGCAGGCATTCAGGAGCAGCTTGATGATACCTGTACATGTCATCTTAGCACTGTGTTTAGTTTTCCAGGTACTTAGTTTGAGATTTGAATCTGATCATGATTGCGTCAGGGAGAGACTTAACCTACCTAGGTTAAACACTGCTCTGCAATTTGGTTCACACTACTTAATGTTGTGTTGGATAATTGTATGCTTGCCTGATTCACAAAGACTTTAAAACCTAACCATTACTCGGTATTATGAGTAAAGTTGTCAATGACATGCTCCATTTCTCACGATGACCTAAAAATCAGACAGTGCCTTATATTCCAGTTATTTTTGTTGTACTATCTTTGCTAATTAGTTAAGCCTATACTCTGAATGTTAAACGTGCAGAGAATTTGTTTTTATTTCTACCCTATCGACTATCGTGCATTTCTTCAGTTGGTCAAGAGCAAGAATGATTCTTGACAGAAGTATTCTCAACTTTACAAGCATTGCTTTGACATACCAAAGCATAATACACTGTTAAGCTATTTTATAATTTTTAAATCCATGGTATAGCATCAAGAAGCTTTTTAATGAGCAGAAGCTCTGTTACTCTATCTTATGATGTCTCTGGTTATACAAGGAAAACCAAACCTGAGCAATCATATGATTTGCAAATAGTTCTAGATTCTAAACAAATGTTTGAAAGTTACCTGACGGCTGACATTCCTTTATTTACTGTGCAGTTTTTGTTTTTTCTGTCAGTTGAATAAATACATTTTGGCTTCTCTCAAACTTGAAAATGCCAAAGGAAGATTAGTTAGCTTTTATGCCTTTGCATATTGTTGTCATTATCAATTATATTCTGGGGATAGTGCTATTGATTTAAATTAGCACTTTTTTGTGGAATAAGCTGTGGTTTTCAAGTAAGATGTAAAATGCTTTGTTATGTATTTGCAGGCATGGTTGTTGGAAAGAGCAAATTACACTAAGGTAATATTAAACACTTCAGTTCTTGCATTGTCAGGTCATGATTATGTTTATTCTAATAGTAAACAATTGTAATTAGCAAGTGTTTAATCACTTTGTACTAGAGTGTAGTGTCTGATATCTGCATTTTTGCAGGAAGCAATCTCAGGATACTATAGATTCATATGGAATCTTTTCTATGCAGAGTACATCATCTTTCCTTTCATCTAACTACTACTACTTGATAAAGGCTTATGTTCCAGAGTCTTTACGTAGAACCTCAAAGAAATGCAAGTTTTCTTTCTGATTTGCAAAGGAAAGTGTGTACAGAAATGGGGAATTTATTTTTATCCATTTTTTGTATATTCTTAGGAAATTCATCAATGTATTGAAGGATGAGTGTTAGTCTTTTCTTAAACGAATAAGAATGTTTGTTGTATGAGTTAATTTTATCTATTCACCTGATTGATGGGAATAGTACTGCATCTCAGATTGTAACAATTCTCTATACGGAATGATAATTGCCCAGAGAGATCCTTGGCCCCATTTGGCCATCAAAATTTTTGAGTATTAGAAAAAAAAAAGTATTTTTTTTTATTTTCAAAGTGAAAAATGGTACTCCCTATGTCCCAATTTATACTCCCTCAATTCCTAAATACTTGTCACATTTTTAAGTTGCACACCCACTTAGAAGTTATTTAGTTTCACCGTCATGCCCTTATTTAATTCTCTTTGATTAATAAAAAGTGTGTTATATCTTTTAGAAGGTGTGGGGTGTGGGGTGTGAGGTGAGACGTTTTATGTAGTACGAGGCATAAGCCTTGAAGATCTACGAGGCGTACATCTCATGTATCTTCAATTTTATAATTTTATTACTAGGATAATAAGCAAAAGTAAGATTTTCAATAATTTTGAACAAATCACCAAAAAATAGAAGAAATATAAGAATTATTTTTCTAGGAAAGTTTATTTATATATTCAGGAAAACTCACTACATTATGAAAAAATGATAGCATAAAGTATAAATATTATTACACCAATAATAAAATATATCATTTATAGCTATAAAACATCAAAATAATAAATTTAAATTAATGCCTGGGAGGTGTACGTTTTTATGCTCGGGATTTACGCTTTTACATCCGAGGCTTATGTCCCAAATTCTATGGCTTATGCCCTATGGATCTACGCCTTTCATTTGCGCCCCGAAACATTTTTGGTACACCCCGCCCCGAGACTCACCCTGAAAATGCCTTTGAAAACACTGTCTTCAATAAATGATAAATGTGTTTATGAAAATATGTAAACAACCATAAATAAATGGATTGGAAGACTAAATCAATATTAATGTACACCAATTTTGCAAGGGTAAAATAGGAAGAATAGTAGTCAATTATGCCTTGATTTTGTAAGGTGACAAGTATTATGGAATATTTATTTTTAGTAAGCATGACAAGTATTTAGGAACGGAGAGAGTATGACTCCATTCAATCTCAAAAAGAATAATACATTTTTATATTTAGTAACAATTTACTCCCCCCATTACTAAATAAGTGATCCTTTTGGGTTGAATGTACCCTTTAACAAACTACTCACTCCAAAAAAATTAAAAAGTAATTTTACCAACTTACCGCTAATTCAACTTAAAATGAAGAGTTAGATTTGAATGTGATATTTTGATTTACGTGACATGTATGGGAAAAAACCAAATTTTTCTACAATTTATTTACTACTCCCAAAAGGTAACATCAATTGCTATTTGGAATATGATTAGTCTACTCCCATCAATTTCAGTTCGTATTTCCCACCAAGTAAAACTTTCAAACGTAATTTAAGAATGAAAATTTTAATTGGAGCCAATTTTTTAAACATTTCCGACCAAAATTATTTTATAAAAAAAGGTTTAACAATTTCACATGATTCCTCAACCTTCACATCAATGGAATATTGAACTACTTCAAATGACTCTCCCGTGTTCATTTTCATAGAAAAATATCCTTATTTTCATAAATACAAGTGTGATCATATAAATTTTAAATATATTAGTCTAAATAAATATGGTGGATTAATATAATTGGATTACTTATTTAAGTCCAATAAATATGAATTTAATTAAAATCCAAAATTCATCGGGCTAGTCCATTAATTTGGGCTACAAATAATGAGCCCACTTGGTTAAGCCCAATATGTCATCTTATTCTAGAGGCCCAATTTGACACCACGTGTCAAATGATGTGGCATGCCAAATCAAGTGAAGGAGCCAATAGGACCGTGCCACATGTCAAAATAATGCAGCAAACCTAGTGAAATCAAAGGCCCATAAAAAAATGCAACATGTCACTTAAATCTGATTGGCCAAAAGAAGCTCATCTTCATCATGACTCTTTCCTTCCTACAACTATAAATAGGGGTCTCATAATTCAAAAAAAGGGACCAACAACTCTAACAAGAAGCAAGAAAGAGTTCGTGGATCAAACGTCGCAGATTTCTCTACAAGCCCCAAGTTCAAGCTTTCAAGCATCAAGTTCATCAAGATTCAAGATCAAGACCACCAGATTCACGATCAAGCTCAGAAGCTCTTGAATTCAAGTACAAGTCAAGATCAAGTTCATCAAGATTCAAGATCAAGCTCAAAAACCCTTGAATTCAAGTACAAGTCAAGATCAAATCCATCAAGTTCAACAACATTCAAGATCAAGCTCGAAGTTCTTTGAATTCATAGTTGGAAAGGCGAATCAGAGGATTCATAGAGATTGTAACACTCATATATTGAAATCAAATAAAACGATTGTTGCAATATTTTCTTATCCCGATTATTATTTTCTCGACTCGAATTTTATTGTCTACAAATTCTGGCACGCCCAGTGGGACTATCTCTACCTCTCATCTCAAATTTCCAACTTCAAAGTTCAAGAATACCGAAATGACTTCCAAGAAGGTCAACTCTCAATCCACTGCCCTTAAGGTTGCTGATCTAAGGCGTATTTATATGCCTTATGGCCAACGTTGACCCATGTTTATCTTAGTTTTTAGAGCAATAAGTGCATATTTTGTATTATTTTGATGGAATATTTGATATTGTGCTAATAAATGTGATTAGACCCTTGTAGGTGGAATTTATGACTATTTGGAGTATTTCTGGCGTGGAAAGCGAGGCTTGGAGGAGCTATGAGAAAAGGATCTTGAAGATAAGAGACAAGCCAAAGATTTGGACGTGAAGAATCCACCCGAATCCACGAAGAAAGTTCGAAAAAATGATGAAAATCAAAATTTTTGGGTCTGGCGCTCCAACTGGCGTGCCCGGCGGGCCGCTTTGGAACAATATTTTGTTTGTATGGACAGCAGAGGGGCGCGATTTAGGGCGTACCGGACTGCTTTTGTATAAATTTTCAGAGGCAAAAATTTGGCTAAGTGTCAGGCGCATTTGTAGCGTGCCGGGCCGCTTTTTGCCAATCTTTGACTCCGAATTCCAGCCTATAAATAGGGCTCTTGGGTTATTGTATCAAGGGGGGAATAATAATTCCATCATTGTTAGACTACTTTGGGGCGATTTTGGCATCCAAATTAGGGTTTATTCTTCTTCTTTTTAATTTTTATTTTTTTTTATAATTTTTTATCAATTTATGTTGTTAGAGCAAGCTATGACTGGCTAAAATCCCTAATTCTTGGGGTTGAGGCTATGAACATGAATCTCTAGAGTTGAATATTATTTTTTTTTGCTGAAGTTTATCAATTAGTGGTTATTCTTATATTCTTGATTTTACTATTTTAATGCTTAATTACCATTGAAATAAATCTATTGTCTTGAGAGGAGCTCGAGAGAGAAATTGAGAGATAGAACGTGGAATATAAGGAGCGTGATCTTTACTCGAGGAAGCGATTCCAAGAGATTGATATGAGGTTAGGACCGAGAGGTACCTAATTTGCCGCGCTTGTTCAAATACGGGAAGATAGCTTAAAGGCGTTAGAATTGGTTAAATCTATCCCCGCTCAACGATGTAGTTATGTTTCCAATTTCTAATAGAAGGTTATAGTTTGGAGACGAATATAATCATATTATCAACCTCGTGATCAATAACCACGATAGACAACTCAATTTTCTTAAACCATTAATATTCATGTGCTAGAGATGACGTTCAGGATGCCTTGACCCTGGGAATTCAACTTGCTATTGTTTATACCCCAAGTTAATCATGTTAGTTTAGTTCATAGTTATTTTATACTTCAAAACCATCATATCTCTATACTCCACCGCTTAAATAAATAATCAAGAACTAGTTTAGTCTAGTGAATAGTTAAACGACAAGTCCCTGTGGGTTCTACATCCGGCTCGAAAGGGCCACTTTATTACTTGAACGATCACATACACTTGCGTGTATAGCTGGGTCGCAACAAGTTTTTGGCGCCGTTGCCGGGGACTTCGATTTTAATTGTTTATCTATATTGAACTTTTTATTTTATTTGTTTGAGTTGTATATAATTTATTTTTGTATAAAGTTTTGTTTTGCTTTTCTACCACTTTTGTTGATATGTCAGCCTAGGATAGATGGTCATTGAATGATGACAATTCGTGTTGTTTTTGTGAAGGACCACACTTGGATAGTAATTTTCATGATGTTCAAGAGAGAGGGTTGTGCGCACCTGCCCAATCTTTTGAATTGAATAGATGTCAGATGTGTGGTGGTCAGGATAGCTATTGGAGTGACTGTCGAAGCTATTATTCCCCTCCCCTGAACCCCTATTGTGATCAGTCTGTTGTTTGTGATGTTGACAGGGCTAATGGAGCTAATGAGGCTTACTTTATGGATATGCTGAAGTGAATAATGGAGCTGCAGACACAACAAAGGGAAGACATGCAGAGAGTGAGGGAAGCCACAGAGAAGATGCATTCCCAAGTCACAAAGTTATAGGCTATGGATGAAACTTGTGTAAATCAGCAAGTTACAGTCTTATCCAACACTCAAGAGGAACACCATATTGATGAAGAAAGGGAGGCACTAGTAGAAGGAAGTTGTGATGAAGAATACATAGTCAACCAGGAATGGCTAATGGAGCAAGCACAACAATTAAAAATTCATGAGTGTCTCCGGGATGGTCTCACAACCATGTCAACCCAATTAAAAAGGGGGGGGGGGAGAGATGAGCTTATTTCAGAGATCAATTTGGCTTAGATATCCGTGACTTGAATGTTCAATTGATGAAAAACATTGAGATGTCTGATGTCCAATCACCAATAGTTGCGGAGACTAGCCATTCTGTAACACCCCGTACATTTCCAAACCTAATTAATTGTCTTAAAATTTATAGAATTATTTAAACATGAGATGGTTTTTGGATTATATATTAATTTTGTTGGGCTAAATTAATCTTGTGCTATTGGGCTCAATTGAGGCCCAATAATTAGGCAAAAGACATGGCGCAAAATGAAAAATGACCCATTCTCAATGTTGACCAAGTAAACACTTCAATTATTGCCCCAAATGTGGCTAAGGATGGCCATGAGGGGCTATATAATTTGGAAAATCAGATTTTTATTCATTTAGACACACATGCAAATCTAGAAATTTCCACAAGATATTTCTCATCTTTCACAAACCCTAAGCTACTAACTCTTTGGACAAGATCACTCCTTTGCAAGATTGGGTAAGTGTTTAATCTTATGGTTTAACATATTATATGCTTAAGATGGTGTATAAATCATGTTGGTTATGTTGGCAAAGTGTTGGACAGTTCACTATGTGTAAAACAGTCTACTTTTGCTTAATCGGTGAAGGGTTTTGCCTTCTAAACTTGAAAGTGGACTTGTGGTCTTGAACGAAGTGAACTTTATGGATTAAATATCAACATGTATGATGTGTTTAAGTCCTTGAATTTCTTTCTCCTTGTGTATAACATTTGGAATTGTTGTTGTGAAATTGTGCATGGAATTGGTGATGTATTAAAAGGAAAATGTAGTTTGGTGATGTTTATGTGCGTTGTGAAACCATGGCTGTTCTTTGGAATCTAAGCTAACTTAAAATATGAAAATAGAAGTTTAATCATGACCATGGACCATTCATTGCGAAAAAGGACCCAAAAATGACTCCTACAGACTGAAACGGGCATCAGCCTTAGCGGATGGGGCACCTGCGGGTGCAGATGCCAATGCAGGTGACCCTGGACCAGGACAATGGTCACCTGCGGATGTACATCACCCACCTGCGGGCGTAGGTGGCTTCGCAGGTCAGTCCAGAACCCCGTTTCGATTGTTTTTGCATCTCTTTGACCCCCCAAAGTCCCTATACCCTTCATGGATGCAATTATCAACTTATGGTACCTTTTGAATGACTTTACAGGAGTATCCCGGAGGTATTTTGAATGGTATCAATTATGGATTGTTGTTTATGTGTTGTTGTGAAAGGTATTGAGATGACTTGATGGAGTAATTGTGACGTAGTGTTAATGAGGAAGTGTAAAGGATAAACTTGGTGTGAAATGTTATTGGCTTATGATGTCTTGGTCAATGTGTGGAATGTTATGGTATTGTTGGTAAGGTGATGCAATAAATGGTATTGTAAGAGGGTGAAATGACGTTATATGGCAGTCACGTAATTCATTGTCGTCTCATGCACTTGTAATGTAGTTAGTTATAAACGTAAGCTCTGTGATGTACTTGTGTTGTAAAGTAACACATAAGGAAGGAGAAGGATTGTTGTACTCACATATAGGACTGTATATTCATATTGGGAAGATAAGGTATGTAAGGTTACTCTTTTCGTATCCTTCTGCAGCACATAGTGTTCACATTGTCATTGTACATGTTCCATTCCGAAATGTTCTAAGGTATTTCATTTCAGGATGTCATCTATTGTTATTCACATGTTCTTTTTCATTGATCAATTGTTATCCATGTGTCACATAATTGTGGACATGGTTCCAAAGTTCCAATAATGTTATGTTCTAAAGTTCCAATAATTTTTATGACTACCAATGTATCAATTTCACAAAAGTAAATAAATGAAGTAATGCATAGTTGTTGTTATGTATTTATGGATCACAATCTAAGGGGCATAAGCCTGTATGGAACGATCCCAATGTTATGTGATAGAGTTATGGATCGCAATCTAAAGGGCATAAGCCTGGCTGGAATGATCCCAATGGTATGCTATTTTATGATGTGACCCACTGATCAGCTGGGTGAATGATAATGTTGATGAACACAAAAACAAAGAAAGTAATGAATGTAATGAACATGGTTTCACATATACAGAACGATGGTCTATCCATAATGTTTATTCACTTGTATTTTCTTCCATTTGAGTTCCTATATCTCATGCAGTTGCTTTTAGCCTTACATACTCAGTACATTCTTCGTAATGACGTCCCTTGGGGGACTTAACTTACTTGCTGCAGGCACAAGTGCTAGTAGACCTCCACAATAGGTTGCGGATTATTGGTGAGCTCCAGTTTGGTTC
Source organism: Capsicum rhomboideum (assembly GCA_031232105.1). Classification (NCBI taxonomy): domain Eukaryota; kingdom Viridiplantae; phylum Streptophyta; class Magnoliopsida; order Solanales; family Solanaceae; genus Capsicum; species Capsicum rhomboideum. The sequence continues at coordinate 94,690,632 of CP124716.1, read as the reverse complement.
GGGGCTTACCGAGTCACATGTGTACACTTAGTTTGGTATTATGTAAATGTTGTATAAAGCGGGGACTTGTCCCGACTTTAGGTTGGTTATGTCTATGTATCTGTAGAGGCTTTGTAGACGTACGTTGTGGGATAAATGAAGGAAATGTAAGGAATGTATGCTTTTGATGGGGTGTCCCTAACGACCAAGTTTCATATATATATATCATATGTTTTCCATGACGTCTGCCATTAGCATTTTGTATCTATATGTGATAGTGACATACATACGAGTCTACATGAATGAAGATTGGTTCTCTCAGGCCTTAACGACTTCGGATGCTAGTCCACCCCATTGGAATACTAGGTGTGACACATTCTGTGGAGAAAGAAGAAGAATGTCAACAATTCAATTATCATTCTTTGATTGAGGCTGACGTTGAGAGGAAGTATAAATGTCAGCATGTTCCAGCTAGTGCGAGCGGAAAAGTGGGACATATTGGATCTTAATCAAAGCATTTTTCTACATTATGTTTAGATGATGACATGTATTTTGAGTCATCTGAACTAGTGGAGGATTGTGTAGATGAGAAACAAGAATCCTACATTCTTAAATTTGCACCAGACAAGCAACAAAACAACATGCCTCACCTCAAGGCTAAGCTATTTAACATGTACCATCCATCACTTGGTCCCTTCATATGTGCACCACCACACTATGAGCCAAGCAATAAGATGGATGCGATGTTGGGGGTGAAATTTATATCCTCAAGATGGAGGAAAAAGTTGATGGGTCGTGCCGCGACGTTAAATTAGGCGCTTGTGGGAGGCACCCCAACGTTTAGTAATTAGTTTATTTTTATTTTTATTTTTTTTATTAGTGTCACCTTTGTTTTTGTTTTGGGCTGTTTTGTTTTGCAGATTAGGGGAAGTCTGAGCACCCAAAATCTAAGCTAAGAAGCATTGCAAAAACTAAGTGGGGGGTCCTCCGGACCTCTTTGATGGATAAGATGATACTAGCTAGGCCTAGAGGCCTCAGGGAGTATTTCTCTTTCTTTATTCTTTGAGTTATACTTTGGGGACAAAGTATGATTTTAAGTGTGGGGTGGGAAATCTTTCGATTTGGTTAGGGTGGATTGTGCTATAGGAGTCTTTTGGTTATTTGTTTTTTGCTTATGTTGCTGAAAATTTGAAAAATACAAAAAGATTTTCTTTTAGTAATTTTTAGTTTTATTTAGGAGCACACTTCATCCACCCCTCGGTTTTTCTTTTCGGTTCTTTTCCGAGGGGAAGCCCTTTGAACCCAGTATCCTTTTTATTTTTAGGAGTAATTTTAAATTTTTAGAGATGCTTTAATCGAATGCTACGTATGATTGCATGATGCAAGTTGGTTATGAATGTTGAAGCATGTGTAGTGAATTGAATGACAATTGTTGAGACACCTAGGCTCATTTGTTTGACTCTTTTGTGATGTTGGCTTAATGTTGAATTCTTGCTATTGCTTGGTTGAGAGTCTACAGGGATCCATCTTGATTTAGACATGTGCCATGTGTGAGTGAGGTTTTTGTGTTATTCCATGTGCATATTGATGTCTAGAACTTGCCCGGTGTGTTTATAAAGCGAAATAAAGGGTGTTGAGTTTAGGAGATGATATAGGCATTTCTTTGATAGCCATATTTTATACCTACTTTATCTACCCTTTTTAGTTAGCCCTGTTGTAGCCTTATATGTAGTTTAATCCTTTTCTTTCAATTAATTGTAATTTGATCCAAAAATCCTAAGCGCTTTAGTTGAGAAATTAAGATGTTAAGGAGTATAAAAATTGAAGAAGGAAAAAGTGAAGTTGAAGCCCCAAGTAAATAGCTTTTGGTGTGTGAAAAAGTTTATATGTTGTTGGTAGGGAGTAATGTAATGAAAAGAAAAAAAATTGACCAAAAGAAGTGAATCTTGTGTTGATAGTAAAATAGTCCTTGCCTAATATGTGTAAGCTAGCTTAAAGAGATGGGGTAAAACAAAAGAGAGTTGGGAAGACAAAAATTGTGTAAAATAGGTTTGTTGGAGGTGATCTTAATGTAAATTATAGTGTATTAAAGCGCTTAGGGAAGATAGTCTATATTCTTGACCAAATAGTTCCTACCCGTCCCTTAGCCTACATTCTAACCCTGAAAGTCCTACTTGATCTTAAGCTTTGACATTCTGATACTAGTGGAGTACTACACTAAGGGAAAACTTATGGTTCATCTTATGTGACATGTGAATTCTTTGTGAGAGTGAGCGGAATTTGATTCTTACACCCATTATTGTGATAAATTGCATATCTGTAAGTGAATGTGGGTGACTCTCTTATGGTGAGGGCACATGTTTGATGATAGATAGGTGACTTATATGATCACTTGTTGAGTAATGTGCATGAGTTATAAAACTTGGTAGAGTAAATTCTTGAGGCTAGGAAGTTTTGAAGTAGTATTCATGTGTTTCAAGTTGTAATTTAACATGCTCAATGTGGAGCTTGCTATTCATGTGGTCTTTGTAGTGCTAGCTTGAGTGTCTTAGTTGTAGTAGTAATTATAGAGTCGCCTTGAGTTGATTGTGGTTGTTGTTCGAGGACGAACAAAGATTTATGTGTGGGGTGGTGATCTAAGGCATATTTATATGCCTTATGGCCAACGTTGACCCATGTTTATCTTAGTTTTTAGAGCAATAAGTGCATATTTTGTATTATTTTGATGGAATATTTGATATTGTGCTAATAATTGTGATTAGACCCTTGTAGGTGGAATTTACGACTATTTGGAGTATTTTTGGCGTGGAAAGCGAGGCTTGGAGGAGCTATGAGCAAAGGATCTTGAAGATAAGAGACAAGCCAAAGATTTGGATTTTAAGAATCCACCCGAATCCACGAAGAAAGGTCAAAAAATGATGAAAATCAAAATTTTTGGGTCTGGCTGGCTAACTAGTGTGCTGGGCGGGCCGCTTTGGAACAATATTTTGTTTGTATGGACAGCAGAGGGGCGCGATTTGGGGCGTGCCGGGCCACTTTTGCACAAATTTTCAGAGGCAGAAATTTGGCTAAGTGTCAGGCGCGTTTTGTAGCATGCGGGGCCGCTTTTTGCCAATTTTTGACTCCGAATTTCTGCCTATAAATAGGGCTCTTGGGTTGTTGTATCAAGGTGGCATAATAATTACATCATTGTTAGACTACTTTGGGGCGATTTTGGCATCCAAATTAGGGTTTATTCTTCTTCTTTTTAATTTTTATTTCTTTTTTATAATTTTTTATCAATTTATGTTGTTAGAGCAAGCTATGAGTGGCTAAAATCCCTAATTCTTGGGGTTGAGGCTATGAACATGAATCTCTAGAGTTGAATATTATTTTTTTTTGCTGAAGTTTATCAATTAGTGGTTATTCTTCTATTCTTGATTTTTCTATTTTAATGCTTAATTACCATTGAAATAAATCTATTGTCTTGAGAGGAGCCCGAGAGAGAAATTGAGAGATAGAACGTGGAATATAAGGAGCGTGATCTTTACTCGAGGAAGCGATTCTAAGAGATTGATATGCGGTTAGGACCGAGAGGTACCTAATTCGCCGCGCTTGTTCAAATACGGGAAGATAGCTTAAAGGCGTTAGAATTGGTTAAATCTATCCCCGCTCAACGATGTAGTTATGTTTCCAATTTCTAATAGAAGGTTATAGTTTGGACACGAATATAATCATATTATCAACCTCGTGATTAATAACCACGATAGACAGCTCAATTTGCTTAAACCATTAATATTCATGTGCTAGAGATGACGTTCAGGATGCCTTGACCCTGGGAATTCAACTTGCTATTGTTTATACCCCAAGTTAATCATGTTAGTTTAGTTCATAGTTATTTTATACTTCAAAACCATCATATCTCTATATTCCACCGCTTAAATAAATAATCAAGAACTAGTTTAGACTAGTGAATAGTTAAACGACAAGTCCCTGTGGGTTCTACATCCGGCTCGAAAGGGCCACTTTATTACTTGAACGATCATGTACACTTGCGTGTATAGCTGGGTCACAACAATTGCTGATTCCAAGTTTTTCGCAGAGGTAGAAAGCATCCTTGATGTTACTTTTGGTAGTTTTGGGGCTGTCACAAGGAGCAAGGCTAACATGATGGGGCAACAAACACATCGAGTGTTGATGACATCAACTCCAGTTTTTGGATCTTCAACCCCCAAAAGAACAAGGTCCTCTACAAGTGCTTCAGAAGAAGGAAACAGTGTGGCAGAGAAAATTAAGAAGACTCTGGCTCTCCTTGATCTCTCTGGTTCAAAAAACTCTGGGACAAAGAACGATGGTCATTCAACCAACATGTCATCTCCACTTATTCCGCGTGAGCCAAGGACTTCAGAGATCAACTTATGTGACAATCCGTGGTACTCTCCGACGTCTCCAATAGTTATGCAAGTAATGGTAACTGATGTCTCATCCATGGAGGAGAAACATGCGAATATGGCGAAGGCGATTGAAGGTTTGACCAAGTATGTGCAAACTCAAGACTCTCGGATCGATAAGTTGGTGGATCGAATGGAAGCCTTAATAGATGGAGATTCTAGCCATGCACCTAGAAAAGATCCAGAAGTTCAAGAGATAAATCCTCCTACCAAACAGACACCACCTACTAAGGAGGTGCCAGTCTCTTCTGACAGAATGATCCCAATTGATCAATTGAAAAAGTTCATTAAAGCGAGCCTCAAGGACAAGTACTACGTTGCTACCAAGTCTTCCCTGACATATGCTAAGCCTTACACTGCTAGGATTGATAGCTTCAAGATGCCTGTTGGTTATCAACCCCCCAAATTTCAATAATTTGAGGGCAAAGGGAATCCAAAGCAACATGTCGCCCATTTTGTTGAGACATGTAACAACGCCGGAACATACGGTGACTATCTCGTCAAGCAATTTGTCCTCTCCCTAAAGGGAAACGTCTTCGATTGGTACACAGACCTCGAGCCCAATTCCATCGATAGGTGGGAGCGACTGGAGCATGAGTTCCTAAATCGCTTCTATAGCGCGAGGCGTACAGTGAGCATGGTAGATCTCACAAATACACGTCAAATAAAGGATGAGCCAGTTATTGACTTCATCAATTGATGGAGAAATGCTAGCCTAAATTGTAAAGATAGGCTTCGTGAAACTTCCGCAATAGAGATGTGTATCCAAGGGATGCACTGGGAGATTTTCTATATTTTGCAAGGCATTAAGCCAAAGTCCTTTGAAGAGTTAGCTACCCATGCTCACGACATGGAGTTTAACATGTCTTCTGCCGAAAAAGGAGTAACGCCCATCCATGACCCTCGAAAGGGAAACGATAAATAGGAACCCAGGAGATGGAGCAAGTTTTTCCCCAAAAGCGACAACAAAGAATCCATGAATTTCAACGTGTCTCCTGTGAAGCTCACCACAAAAGTGAGCAAGAGGTAAAGCGTAAAGACGACTTCTCAAGCGCGTCCAAACCAGAAGTTGACTTTCAAAGAGATGCAGGAAAAAGAATACCCCTTCCTTGATTCTGATGTTTCTGAAATTTTTGATGAACTTCTTGAGTTGAAGCTCATTGATCTACCAGAAATGAAGCGGCCCGACGAAGCTAGAAAAACTGATGACCCAAACTATTGCAAGTATCACAGGCTTGTGGGTCACCCTTTGGAGAAATATTTTGTCTTCAAGGATAAAATCATGCAACTGGCTAATGAGAAGAAGATCGTGCTTGATGACGAGAAGGCCAGTTCTCATCAAATCTCCATCACTTTTGGCTCACTCGATTTGGTCCAAATATGCAACTTCAAAGAGCGTAATGAAGAGCCATTGGAGCATGACAAGTCTCTAATTAATGAAAGTGATGATGAAGGTTGGACTTTGGTGGCTAGGTGAAAATGCTACAAGATGACGAGTCTACGAAAAGACTCATCCAAGCAGCCAACCAGAAGGAGAATGGTAAAGAAAAAAAGGAAACAGAGGTTGGTTGAGCTTCCAAAGAGGGAGAGTGTAGTGGAGCATCACCACCAAAAACCACGGTGTCCTGTGACCTTGGAAGAATTCTTTCCAAGTTGGTTCTGCGCCGAGACTACTCAATACATCATTGAGGCATCTTGTTTCATTACTGACAAAGAAGAAGCAAAAAGTGAAAGCCTATTGATGAAACCTCCTTCTCCTGAAAGGCCTACTAAATCTCTTCACCAAGAAGCACATGTATGTAATACAAAAATCACATTTACAGGCGATGATCTCTTGTTTGGTGAAACACTACACAATTGTCCCTTGTGTATGGTAGGTCATGTTCTAGAGAAGAAGATAAATAGAATCCTGATAGATGAAAGGTCTGGAGTAAGCATCCTGCCTATTCGTACACTAAAGGAACTTGGCATTACAATTGATGAACTTACTGAAAGCCATTTGATTATCCAAGGGATCAATCAAGGGGGTCAGAGATCCATAGGATCCATCAAGTTAGAGATTCATATGGACGATTTACTATCAAATGTATTGATGCATGTGATCGATTCCAAGACTTTATATAATATATTGCTTGGTAGGCCTTGGGTACACGAGAACAAAATTGTTTCATCCTCCTACTGTCAATGCTTGAAGTATCTTGAAAAGGGAGCGGGGAGAAAGATAGTGGCCAATGATAAGCCATTCACTGAAGCTGAATCACACTTCGCAGATGCAAAATTCTACTTGAAGAATTATGTCGTGAAGGAAAAAAAGGTTGATGATGTCACATCAACCAAGAGTGATGATCTTGCAGCTAAGAAGGTCGAGGTGTCTGTTGAAAACATTGTCATTAAAAAGCCTCCATCCCTTTCAAATAAAGGGAATGTCACGTAGTTGAAGAATAAGGAAACTCCGGTGCTCTGCTATGTCCCAAAGGTGGGGAAAGAAGAAGGACTCTCATCCGATGTCCAAGATAATGTACTAGGGGGATAACTCTTCCAGTAAAGCGAATCGATGTAATAAATTTATCCTCAAAGCTACTTCGGGAATTTGTGGCTCAAAATTAGTCGCGAGATATGACACTCCCTTCAAAGCGTACGAAAGAAGGCTTTGATCTAAACGCTTACAAGTTATTTGTAAAGGCTGGATACATCCCTAATGAGCTATCAAATTTGGGAAAAATCCCATCAGAAGACACAACCAGGCAAGCGCGTGAAGGCTTAGCGTACATGCCGCCACCGCCAGTTCGCATCTCTATAAGAAGGGTGGCTAGCAACTACATCACTGTGGAAGAGGAGTCTACTACTTCCAACAAGAGGCCTTCCATCTTTGATCGACTTGGAGAATCAACCACAAGAACTTCTGTGTTTGAGAGGTTGGGTCCACTGAAGAAAAAGAAAAGTAATAGAACTCAGAGAAGTTATCAAGGCACTATAACACACTCTTCATATAGAATCCAGAAAGATTTCCAAAGTTTGATTCCTTTTAGAATGAGGCGACAGATGGAACTTGTGGTTTCGTGCAAGGAGGTGTTAAAGGCAAAGACTCATACTGTGGTTTATACCAAGGAACATGATGAAGATGATGAAAGTATAGGCTCTTCATATCATATTACAGCCCAAAGTGAGAACGATACATCATCTCTAATAAAGGTTAAAGAGTTGGAGGATATTTCCTGGTGTTACTATATATCTGTCAATGACAATGATCCCCAAGAAGAGGAAGATGCTAGAGATACGACGATAATAAATCCTTTAAAGGAAGTTAATCTTGGCACTGATGAAGACCCAAGGCCAACTTTCCTAAGCGCTTTTCTAGAAATGGATGAAGAAATCGCTTACATGGACTTACTAAAAGAATATAGGGATGTCTTCACTTGGAGTTATAAGGAGATGCCTGGCTTAGATCCAAAAGTAGTAGTTCATCAGTTGGCAGTAAAGAATGGTTCTCGTCCTATTAAGTAGGCCCAAAGGCGCTTCAGACCCGACTTGGTTCCATTAATTAAAAATGAGGTTAACAAACTCATTGAAGCTGGATTTATTCATAAATTTAAGTACCCCACATAGATATCAAGCATTGTTCCTGTACGGGAGAAGAATGGTCAAATTCGAGTTTGTGTCGACTTTAGGGATCTCAATAACGTATGTCCTAAGGATGAGTTTCCAATCCCTATTCCAGAGTTGATGATTGATGCTACTACTGGTTTTGAGGCAATGTCTTTCATGGATGGATCATCCGGCTACAACCAAATCCGCATGGCACCAAAGGATGAAGAGCTCACTGCTCTTCGTACGCCTAAAGGTATTTATTGCTACAAGGTGATGCCTTTTGGTTTGAAGAACGTTGGTGCCACTTATCAAAGGGCTATACAAAATATCTTTGATGACCTACTCCATAAAAATGTCGAATGCTATGTGGATGACTTAGTGGTAAAGTCAAGAAAGAAGAACGACCACTTGAAAGGCTTGAGAATGGTATTTGAGTTGCTCCGAAGATATCAACTTAGGATGAATCCGTTGAAATGCACCTTTGGAGTTGCTTTCGGAAAGTTTCTTGGCTTTATTGTACGACACCGAGGAATTAAAATTGATCAATACAATGTTGATGTAATTTTAAAGATGCCCGAGCCTCGAAACATTCATGAATTAAAAAGTCTTCAAGGGAAGCTAGCATATTTAAGGATGTTCATCTCAAATTTGGTGGGAAAATGTCTACCATTTAGCCATCTCATGAAGAAGGGTGCCCCTTTCGAATGGGACCAAGCTTGTAGTAAGGCCTTTAAAAATATCAAATCTTACTTAATGAAGCCTCCAGTTCTTGCGGCACCTATACCTGGAAATTGTTGATTCTCTACATCGCTGCACAAGAAAGGTCAGTTGGAGCACTATTGGCCCAAGAAAATAGTGAAGGTAAAGAGAACTCTCTTTATTACCTTAGCAGAATGATGACACCAAATGAGCTGAATTATTCACCTATTGAAAAGGTGTGTTTGGCGTTGGTCTTCTCAATCCAAAAGATGAAGCACTACTTTCAAGCTCATGTTGTTCATCTAGTGTCTAGAGCAAATCCCATCAAGTTTGTAATGTCGAAACCAGTCCTTAATGATCGAATTGCAAGGTGGTACCTTCAGTTTCAGCAGTTTGAGATCATATACATCCCTCAAAAGGTCGTAAAGGGATAGGCATTGGCAGACTTTTTGGCAGACAACCCGATACCTGATAATTGGGAGCTAACTGATGAACTTTTTAATGAGGATGCAATGGTTATTGAAGTTGGACCTCCATGGAAGATGTACTTTGATGGTGCGGCACATCGTGGTAGAGCTGGTGCTGGCGTAGTGTTTGTCACTCCACAGGAAGAGGTTATCCCATACTCCTTTACTTTGACATAATGTTGCTCCAACAATGTCACTGAATACCAAGCGTTGATTCTTGGACTTGAAATGGCCATCGACATGAAGTAACTACAATTACAAGTCTTTGGTGACTCCCAATTGGTGATCAAGCAGCTCTTGGGAGACTATGAAGTCAAAAAGCCTGAGCTACGCCCATATCATAGTTATGCTCAGAAGTTGATAGGATGGCTTGGAGAAGTTACCCTCCAACACGTGTCAAGAAAGGAAAATAAGCAGGCTGAAGCATTGACTGCTTTAGCTTCAACCCTAACTCTTCTGAATCAAACACGAGTTACTATCCGCCAAGAATGGGTAGTACCACCACCAGATGAGGAGGAATATACAAAAAACAAACTTGAGCATCTCGTCGCTGTGTCTGAAGCCGTAAAGGAAGATTGGCGACAACCAATTATTGACTACTTGTGTTATGGAATACTTCCTGAAGATCCAAGGAAAAAGACTGACATCCGTCGCCGCGCACCTCGTTTCCTTTACTACAAGGACACGCTATACAGAAGGTCATTTGAAGGAGTACTCTTATGATGTTTGGGAGAGGAAGAAGCAGTTCAAGCTTTGAAGGAAGCATACTCGGGAGTATGTGGATCTCATCAGTCTAGAACTTCACTTTCACATAAAAAAGATGGGATATTATTGGCCAACAATGGTGAAAGATTGTTTGGACTATGCTAGAAGATTCAAGGCCTGTCAATTTTATGTGAATTTCATACATCAGCCTCCTGAAATATTACACCCTACTATCGCATCTTGGCCATTTAATGCTTGGGGATTGGATGTTGTTGGATCACTACCAAAATCTTCTGGTGGGCACTTGTACATCTTGGCTGCGACAGATTACTTCTCAAAATGGGCCGAAGCTGTTGCTCTCAAAGAAGTGAAGAAGGAGAATGTTGCAAACTTCATCCAAGTAAATATCATCTACCGCTTTGGAATTCCCCATTACATAATAACTGACAATGGCAAGCCATTTGATAACAAATTGATGAACAAGATTTGTGATCTCTTTGGTTTCAAGCAGCGTAAATCTTCTATGTACCATGTTGCTGCCAATGGTCTGGCTGAGGCATTCAATAAGAATTTATGCAACATGTTGAAGAAAGTCGTCTCCAAATCCAAACGAGACTGGCATGAATGAATGGAAGAAACTTTGTGGGCATATAGGACGACTCACCGCACACCGACGCAAGCAACCCCATACTCACTTGCTTTTGGAGTTGAAGCAGTCCTACCAATTGAGCGTCAAATACTTCTTTAAGACTTGTTATTCAAGAAGGGCGGCTCATTGAAGAAGAAAATGCTAAGTTTTGCCTCGCGGAGTTAGAAGCTCTTGATGAGAAGAGACTAGAGGCTCAACAAAATCTTAAATGTTATCAAGCTCGTCTATTTCGTTCTTTCAACAAAAATGTTCACTTGAGGTGCTTCCAAGTTGGAGATTAAGTCCTAGAAGTAAGGAGACCCATTATCACTTTTCATAAATCTGGGGGCAAATTCACCTCTGAGTGGGATGGACCATACGTCATACAAGAGGCATAATCAAATGGTGCTTACAAATTTGTCAATGCAGATGGAGTGAAAATTGGTCCTATCAATGCCAAGTTCTTGAAGAAGTACTATCCTTGAAGGAAGATGACGCTCCTTAAGGCATGAGCTTAAACTGCATGTCACTCCTAGCCCGCAAGAGTATAAACTGTGTACGGCTCAAAAAAAAATGTTCGCTGGGTTGAAAGTCTCGAAAAAGGCAACCTAGGCAAAAGTTAGGACCTAAAAGAAAAACAACAATAACAACAACTCTCCAGAACTACGTTTTGACTTGATCCTCTTCACCGAGGTATGTAGGTGCTTAGAAGTTTCATTCTAAGTTCAGTTGCATGAGTGTCAAAAAATACATGTTCCCACTTGATCCACCACACAAAAGTTAAGTCTGCAAATATTCTGAGTAAACCAAAATTTTCATGACTCAATGGGGGCAGAGCTCCATATAAAAGGTAAGATTCTGCAACAGAATTTGAGACCCTCAAGTTCTACGAGCCTACAAGTTGAAGTTGTAAGTGTTCCAAGCTTGCGAATTAAAGCGTGCATGTTGAAGTCAAAATTCACCAAGTCAGTGATGTTGAAGTCTCAGGTGCACCACATCTGCATGTTAAAGTCCTCAAAGTTCAGCAATTCTGCAAGATGAAGTCTCAAATCTACCAAGTCTGCAAATTAAAGTTGTCAAAATTACCAAGTTTGCAAGCTGAAGTCTCCAAATCCGCTAAGTTTGCAAGCTGAAATCTCCAAATTCACCAAGTTTGCACGGTGAAACCGTCAAAACCTCCAAGTTTCAAGTCGAGGCTTTCTAAATTTTTATGCCTTAAAGTGGACGAAATTTGTCCCTTTAGACCTTAAGTTGGCCTTTTGAAGAGTTTGTCTTTAAAAGGATCTCTAAAATTCCATGCCTTAAGGGGGACAAAAATTTGTCCCCTTACACCTTAAGCTAGCCTGTTCACGGGTTTATCCTTAAAAGGATCTACAAATCTCCATGCCTTAAGGCGGACAAAAATTTGTCCCTTTGAACCTTAAGCTGGCCTTTTCACGAGTTTATCTTTAAAAGGATCTCTAAACTTCCATGCCTTAAGGTGGACAATATTTGCCCCTTTGCACCTTAAACTGGCCTTTTCACGAGTTTATCTTTAAAAAGATCTCTAAACTTTCATGCCTTAAGGTGGACAATATTTGCCCCTTTGCACCTTAAGCTGGCCTTTTCACGGATTTGCTATGTAAAGCATCCAAACTTGGAGCAGAACTTGTCAAGTCTCAAGGTGACGGAGGCGAAGTTAAAATCTCACACCTTAAGCTGATTATTGCATAGGGACCAAACTTGAAGCCGAACTTGTCAGGTTTCAAGGTAACGGAGGCAAAGTTAAACTCTCGCACCTTAAGTTGATTAGTGCATAGGGACCAAACTTGAAGCCGAACTTGTCAGGTCTTAAGGTGACGGAAGCGAAGTTAAACTCTCGCACCTTAAGCTGATTTGCATAGGGACCAAACTTAAAGCCAAACTTGTCAGGTCTCAAGGTGATGGAGGCGAAGTTAAAATCTCGCACCTTAAGCTGATTGTTGCATATGGATCAAACTTGAAGCCAAACTTGTCAGGTCTCAAGGTGACGGAGGCGAAGTTAAAATCTCGCACCTTAAGCTAATCCTTCATGAATGCTATATATTTGAGTTCTACCTACAAAAGAAGAAAGGAAAAGACAACACAGGAAAAAAAAAGGCTTAAGAAGAAAAGAGATTGTTACCTGTCAGGACGTTTCAAACTCGAAAGCCATACATCACCAACTTGGATAGGCTTGAGACAAGATGTTTTGGTGAGAATGAATCCCTTGAAGTCTGGTTTCTATCAATCAAAACACTTTTTGATGGTGACGGTCCGACATCATGATATAAGTCATTTGGTGAGACAACGCAAATCTGAAATTCTCTGCGAGACAGAATTTAAAGTCAACTTCAAAAATTTATCTAGAACAATCAGAGAGGTTTTCCATTCTAAATTTTAGATATATTGTAGATGAATGTGTCTGGTTTCTATATAATTAAGTGGATCATGACTTTGATACTCCCACATTGAGATACAATTTTTTTGGTGTCATCGCGCAAATCTGAAACTGCTGGTGCGTCAAAATCCAAAGGTAATTTCGAGATAACATCTGAAAATATCCCGAAAGTATTTGTAACACCCCGTACATTTCTGAGTTCAGTCGACAATCGTAATATTTAGGGAAAAATGGAAACATGAGAGAATTGATGAATTATGTGTCCATATGTAGGAATTTAAAAGTCTTGCATAGTTGGGCCCAAATATGAAGCCCAAAAATGAACAAGAAGACATGGCCCAATATAACAAGTTGACCCATTCTTCCAATCTTCCATTTGACCAAATCAACCATGCATTTGATGCCAAGAGATGGATAAGAGTGACTTGAGGGATATATATATGTATATATATATATATATATATATATATGAGGAGTTAATCAATTGGTGGGCTCAATTAACAAATTGTCAATGAATTAAAAGAGGCCCAAATATTAGCATGCAAGACATGGCCCAAAAAGGGCATTCTTGACCCATTCTTGACTTATTCTTGCAAGAACAAGTCCCTACATTATTATTGGACCAAGTGGTTGGATAAAGAGGGACTTAAAAGGGCTATAAATAGATCCAAAGATCAGATTTTAATTCATTTGGACACCATGCCTTTTCTAGAATTTTCTCCATATTTCCACAAACCTTAAGCCCTCATCCTTTTGGCCAAAGATCATCACTTGGTGAGTATGTATAAGTGTTTATTATTATGGTTTAATATATTTTATGCATGGAAGATGTTATATCTCATGTTGGTTATGTTGGTGAAGTGTGAGAAGTTCACCATGTGTGTAAAGTTACATGTTTGCTAAATCTGAGGGTGCTTTTGCCTTGTGAACTTGACTATGGACTTGTATTGTAGAGTAAGACGTAAGGAAGAAGCGGGACTATTGTGTTCATACATAGGCTTGTATATTCATACTTGGAAGTGAAGGTATGTAAGGTTCCTCTTTCCGTATCCTTCTACAACACATTGTCCCTATTGACATTGGGCTTGTTTCAATTCCGAGGGGCTTGAAGTACATCAATTCAGGGTGACGTATATTGTTATTCATATGTACCCTCTTCTTAGATGAAGTATGATTCACTTATACCTTGTTCATTGATTGAAGTTCCTAAGATGTCATAATGTGGTCATTTCTTAAAAGAACTATCCTAAGAGAGTAATGATGTAAGAGAATCTATTTATCCTTGAAACGTTTTTCCCAATCATGTCATATTCCAAAAGTCCTATATTATGATGATTATCTTTGTATCAATCTCTCACAAGGTACAATCTCATAAGAGTAATAAGAGAAGTGATGTGCAAGCTAATATATTTATTTGTCATAAGTGAAGATGTCAATCTCATGAAGTACAAGAGTGAAGTAATATATATGTGTGATTCCAATTATGTCATGATCCTCATTGTATCACTCTTAAGAATGGAAGTAAGAATAACAAGAGGATGAAGTGATGTATAATTAATAAGAAATCATGGGTGGTATCCCAGGGGTTAAAATACCTAGCATGGGTCGATCCCAATAACACGGGTGGTATCCCAGGGGCGATAAGCCTAGCATGGGTCGATCCCGATACATCCCAGGGGCAACAAGCCTATCATGGGTTATCACTATACATCCCAGGGGCAACAAGCCTAGCATGGGTTATCTCATGACATCCCAGGGGCGACACGAAAGCCTAGCATGGGCTCATATGACATCCCAGGGGTCAAAGTACCTAGCATGAGTTCATCTCATCCCAGGGGCTACAGAATGGCCTAGCATGGGTAGAACAATAAACATGAATGAATATGAAGGCAAGAGAAGTAAAGAACGTAACATACATGGTTCCCCACCAAAGAGTGGATATATGTTATATTATTAATCCAAAACTCTTGAATAAAGAATCTCTTGAAAAGAGGAGAAGAGTCTCTTGATGAAGATGTGTATGAAATATGTTCTATGAATAATAAGGATTTAAAATGAGTGATCTAAATTACCAATGACTGAAGCAATATATATGTTTCCACATTTAAAATAATGGCTTATCCACATTGAATAATCTCTCATATATTGATGTTCTCATGTATGATGTTGTTTCTTACGGCCTTACATACTCAGTACATTCTTCGTACTGACCCCTCTTGGGGACTTACTTTACATGTTGCAGGTGCAGGCATTAGTAGACCTCCACAGTAGGTGGACAGTTAATTGCGGATTTTTGGTGAGCCCCAGTTGCTTCGGGACTTTCCGAGTCACAGTTGTACAGTCGTTCTGATGTTGTAAATATTGTATAAAGCGGGGACTTGTCCCGACTTTTAGTTGGTCTTGTAAATGCATCAGTTAGAGGCTTTTGTAGACATATGTGGGTATATGGACGTATGATATGTAAGTTCAGTTATGGCCAACGGCCAAGTTTTATACACATATTTATAACATATGTTTCCAAGTTCATGATTTCCTCATAATTTACTTGAGGTACAATAAGATTCATAAGAGGATAGTATACGAATGTACATGAGCATAGATTGGTTCTCTCGGGCCATATCGGCTTCAGGTGCCAATCACGTCTCGATGGAATTCGGTGTGTGACAGTATTAAATCATGAATTTTGGATATGTTATAGATCTTTGTGTCTAGGTTCAGAAGAATCAATTGGGTTGTGATTTCATCGTTTCTACATCTAGATATCAAGGTTCTAGTAAAGACGTGCAGATCTGAAATTTTCAGCATGATAAAAGTTAAGGCTTATTTCAAAAATTGTCTAGAATGATGTTGAATGATTTTAAGTATAAATTTTGGACATGTTGTAGATATCTAAGTCTAGTTTCTGGAATATCAAACCGTTCATGATTTAGATATTTCTACAATTTGATATGAATTTTCTACCACTAGCATGCTGGGCTGAAAAAAAGTGACGAAAATTAAAAGAAAAGAATATATTACCTAGCATTATGCTCCTTTGTGAGACTCCCGATGTTGCAATGTCAAAATAATAGAGAGAGTCCATCTATTTATAGATGCATCAAGGCATTAATAGTCTCCTTGTTGAAATAAAACTAGGAGAAGTTTTCAAGTCCTTGAGGAGGTGGCATACTCCTAATTGGAGTGGAATTGGGACAGTTCAAATTTGTAAGAATATAGACATCCTAATTCTAATTGGAGAATGATTGGTTATGGAGTAGAAGAATTTCATTCCCAAAATGGAAAGGAGTATCCTGAAGATGCCCAAACAAGGAAAAAGTCAAGTCAATACTTCGAGCCTAGTCTTCGAAAGATTAAATATCTCCGACAAGTCTCGAAGTGAGGGAATTTGTGATCATATAAATTTTAAATATATTATTCCAAATAAATATGGTGGATTAATATAATTAAATTAATTATGTAAGTCCAATAAATATAGATTTAATTAAAGTCCAAAATTCATCGGGCAAGTCCATTAATTTGGGCTACAAATAATGAGCCCGCTTGGTTAAGCCCAATATGTCATCTTATTCTAGAGGCCCAATTTGGCGCCACGTGTCAAATGATGTGGCATGCCAAGTCAAGTGAAGGAGCCAATAGGACCGTGCCACATGTCAAAATGATGCAGCAAGCCTAGTGAAATCAAAGGCCCATAAAAATGCGACATGTCACTTAAATCTGATTGGCCAAAAGAAGCCCATCTTCACCATGACTCTTTCCTTCCTAAAACTATAAATAGGGGTCTCATAATTCAAAAAAAGGGACCAACAACTCTAACAAGAAGCAAGAAAGAGCTCGTGGATCAAATGCCGTAGATTTCTCTACAAGCCTCAAGTTCAAGCTTTCAAGCATCAAGTTCATCAAGATTCAAGATCAAGACCACCAGATTCAAGATCAATCTCAAAAGTTCTTGAATTCAAGTACAAGTCAAGATTCAAGATCAAGACCACCAGATTCAAGATTAAGCTCAAAAGTCCTTGAATTCAAGTACAAGTCAAGATCAAATCCATCAAGTTCAACAACATCCAAGATCAAGCTCGAAGTTCTTTGAATTCATAGTTGGAAAGGCGAATTGGAGAATTCATAGAGATTGTAACACTCACATAATGAAATCAAATAAAACATTTTTTGCAATATTTTCTTGTCCCGATTATTATTTTCTCGACTCGCATTTTATTGTCTACAACAAGTCTAGCAAAAAATTGTGCATGGAGTATTAAATACGATCAATGAATCATGTTGGCATGGATTAACTAAATGCCTTGAGAAAATAAAATCTAATAAATGGTTTTTGGTTATCTAAACAAGGGTAAGTTTGAAAGAATATGATCAATTTATTCTTGAATGCTTAAACAATCACTTATTTAGGAACAAAATCAAAAGGTAAAATGATTACTTATTTAGAAACGGAGGGAGTAACTTTAAAATGTTCATTTTACCCTTAATGAAATGATTTATAGCCACATAAATATCAATGACTTATTTTAGACCATAAATTTTAAAAAAAATTCTTAAACTTCGTGTCAAGTCAAACTTCCTCACATAAATTGGGATGGGTGGAGTATTTGGAAACTGAAGTTGTGTTTGGCCATGAATACAAATCAGTGTTCTTGAATTTTGGTGAGTGATTTGGAGCAAAAAAAAGTGAAAACAACCTTTAGGCGTTTTTCAAATTCTAGAAAAATTTTGAAATTCAACTTCAAGTTGAATTTCGGAATTTTTTAAATTGTTATGGCCAAACATGATTTTCAGAATTCAACTTCAGAAAAAAAAATTAAAAAATATTCATGGTTAAACGCCCACTTAGTAACAATTTACTAATACGCCGATGTTGTAAAAGATAGAGAAAATTACAGCCCAATACCTTTTGATCATCTAGTTTACAAAATATGTACCAGAGAAGTTCATGAATGATCCTCATGGGGTCTGGTATTGGTTTTTGTCCCTCGTAAAAAATTCTAATAAAAATAACTTTTCATTATTTAATGATAGTTTTTCAAACAAAATTGCCCTTTTAACCTTCTTTGTTCCTCCTTACAACGTCATGTGTGATTAGAGGAGTGAGTCTATGTCAGATACTTAATACTCACTTTAATATTTCATTATTTGTATCTTATTAAATAAATGGAACTAAAAGATTTTTTTTACTCATTTATGGACCTAAAAAACTATTTTTTATTCATTTGTGGTGCTAAAAAATTATTTTTTAAATTCATTATGGAGCTAAAAGACTATTTTAAAAAAAAATATTTATGAAGCTAAAAAATTAAAATTTATTTATGCCTCATGGGCAAAACTTGATAGTTGACTAATTGAAAGACAATCTGCAAAAGGAAGGATTAGGGAAGTTAGCCAACTTTCTTTTTGGATCGATTGTGCTCATGTGTTATGGATTCTAGAGGGTTTGCGTACTGATTTTTCTGTGTTTGCGTCTCTTCACAGTGGTATTATCTCTTTGAGCTCAAACTATCAGAAATGCAAGACATAGGGGATTAGAAATCAAACTTTTTAGGTGCGTGTTTCTGAGAAGGTTAGATATCTATTGGAGTTACTCTCCAGAACTGCACTCAAAGAGTTGAAGAAGTCTTCCTTGGTGCTAGATTTTGTGAGAATCTTTGAATGTCTATCAACCCAAGCTCTATAATGTTGCATTTCTGCAGCTAAAGGTACAACATAGATGGCTACTTTTGTTCTTCAATTTGTGTATCCTCAGGTGAATCCTCTAGCTCCGGCGATTATACTTCGAAGATGGATAGACTCTGGCTTGCTTCTAGAGTCTTCTTTCCTTTTTTGTTTCTATTTGTCTTTTTGTTTTCTTTATTTGTTTTGACTTCAAATGTTTTTTGCCTTTGTTTTGTTGTGTGGGTTGTTTTGGGCCTAAACATTATTGTTTTTGATTTTGCAATAAAATGGGTCGACTAGCCATTTTAATTTTTTTAAAAAAAATAGACTTGACAGTTGACATCATCCCATTATATCTTGACTTATGAAATGTTTTATAACTTTTGCCTTAGAGGCACACTTAGCTCAGGGACTTTCAAACAACAAAGTATGCCCCATAGACAAGACTTGACACTATTTCATTGTGTCTTGACTTATGAAATGCTCTATAACTCTTGCGTTAGAGGTAAAACTTAGCACAAACACTTTCAACCAACAAGGAAAGACTTGACACTATTTCATTGTGTCTTGACTTATGAAATGCTCTAAAACTCTTGCGTTAGAGGCAAAACTTAGCACAAACACTTTCAAACAACAAGGAAAGACTTGACACTACCTCATTGTATCTTGACTTATGAGATTCTCTATAACTCTTGTCGTAGAGGGAAAACTTATCTCACATATTTCCAACAACAAGTTACACCCTATGGACAAGACTTGACACGACCTCATCGTGTCTAGATTTATGGGATGTTGTTCTATAACTCTTGCCTTAGTGGCAAAATTTAGCTCGCAAACTTCCAAACAACAAATTATGCCCCATAGGCAAGACTTGACACAACTTTATTGTGTCTTTACTTATGAGATGCTCTATAAGCTTTAGATGAAAAATTTAGCTCAAGAACTTTCAAACAACAAATGATGCCCCAAAGACAAGATTTTACCCTACCTCATTTTATCTTGACTTGAGATGCTATATAACTCTTTCCTTAGAGGTAAAACTTAACTCAAGAATATCCAAACAACAAGTTGCACCTCATGGGCAAAATTTGACACTACCTCATTGTATCTTGACTGATGAGATGCTCTATAATTCTTGTCGTACGTAGAGGTAAAATTTAGCTCACAGACTTCCAAAAAACAAGTTATATTCCATGGTCAAGACTTGACATTACTTCATTGTGTCTTGATTTATGAGATACTTTATAACTCTTGTCGCAGAGGCAAAACTTAGCCCACAAACTTCCAAACAACAAATTACCCCACATGGACAATACCTGACACTACCTAATTGTGTCTTGATTTATGAGATGTTCTATAACTCTTGTCTTAGAGGCAACACTATCTTAGGAACTTTTAAATAACAAGTAACGTCTCATGGGCAAGACAATGTGATGAAGGATGTTTTTGCATAGTTAAAGTAATCTATGTCCTATGTTATCTAAGATGCTTAATGGAATATATCCATCTTTAACTATCATTTGATGTTCTTCATTAATATATACCGATCAATTTATAGAGCTATCTTCAATCTCTAAATTAACAAATTCGCATCACTTCAGAGTTAGTTTCTCAAATTAATCATTACTCAACTTTAACTTTAATTTATTATAGCAAAATTATGATTAAACTTTAGCTTTATAATATTCCATACAAAACAAAGAGATAGAGTGGAGAGAAATGAGAAAGACCAGAGGGGAGGAGATAAATAAGAGAGACAGAGAAGAGAGATAGAGAAGAGAGAAACCAGCTAACCTATAGTTAAGAGAGAGACATGGACAAAAACAATATAATAAGGGCAAAAATATATTTCTACTGTACTTAAAGTGGAAGAAAGGCTAGTTTTTATAGATTTTTCTTATGGCGACAAATAATCAATACCACAAAATTTAGAGGACACTTTGTGTAGTTTCCTGATTATGTATATAGTGTATATTTTATACTACTATACATATATTATACTTAAATATAAATACATATACATATCATACACGTATTATACATACATATATACATACAATATATATATATACATACCTATACATATAATATACATATGTATTGATGGCTTTAGATATATCCACTACCAGTCAAGGACTAGGTCCTTGACTGAGCACAACTACTAACAACAAAGGTAAATCACAGTGACAGTACATAATGAAGGACACATGATGTTTACGTGGAAACTTCCTTGCTCAAGGGAGTAAAAGCACGACCTTCCTCGTAAGATTTTCACCAGTAACTTCGCTAAAATAAGAGAGATGTTGGATTATAGACTTCAGTAATCCTGTTAACTTCTTAACCCTAACCTTTTGTAATAGCTCTATCACGAGATTCACTACAATACCTCTATTTTATCCTACAACGTCAACTAACTCTAGTTGACCACGACACGACTAACTCTAGCCCAACCAATCAACTAACTCTAGCCAATTCACTCTTACACAGAGAAGGGTACAAAAATAGTAACACCTACACAGGCTTCTCAAATGAGCAGTAGGTTTACAATTTATAGCACGTTACATAAGACTCAAACAACAAGGAAACTAAACATCTGTAGTTGTCAGCAACTGGTCCCTCGTCGAAGAAGTCTTGTGCTTTTAAAACTTGAGGTGGCGTTTCCAAAGACAAATATTAATTTTAGGATTTGTAAAAACTAGATTTTACCTTTTGCCACATCTTACTTATATAAGAGAGAGGGCAAAACCAAAGAGCTATGTTATTGGATGAGAAGGGAAAGGACTGCTGCAACTCTGCTGCAAATCCACCTACCAACTGCAAAAAGTATAGAGTACAATTGTGCAGAGTTGACAATTGCTTGTGCACTTCAGGCACTAGGTCCCTCGAACGATTTGTCAATTATCAAAATCATGCATACATCATGTATACACAACATATACATACCATATACAATCAAGTGTATATGTAGTGTATACTTCAATCATATTTGGTAATCCTAATGGTATACATTGGCAACTATCCCTAAAAGATATTTAAATCACATCAGTTATAAAATAATTACATATTAATCACTGTACTAAGGATATTGTTAAATTTCACAAATAATGTGAAAAATTTGTACACGCTCATTGTACATAACTTAATTCTTGCTATGAATACTGATTTAAGTCAACAATTCATGTAGCTATCACATTATCATCAACATATAAGGATTTTTGAACCACTGGAGTCTAAATTTTTTGAAATAAACAAAGAGAAGAAACGAAGAATAATGAGCTAATGAAGGACTGAAAGAGACTTTATTGATCTTTTTTTCTCCTGTATAATCTTCTACAAAACAATGTCGGTAAAGAATGGCTACATCTTGATGTAAAAATCTACACGAGAGTTATAAATAATGAGTGAATAAATATTTCTAAACTACAACAACAACATGCCCAATATAGTAGCGTGGAAAAAATTGTAAGGGATGATTATTAATAAATAGAAAAGACTGCAAAGAATCTTATGATAGGATTTCTACCTGAAATTTTGTAGACAAGGAAAATTTTACAAGAATGAATTAACATCACTAACTATCAATTACCATATATGCCCATGCTCTACTAATTTAGGGTATACTAGTATTGCAGAGCCTAGATGTCTTTTCTCTTCAGTTGGCATGTGTGCTTGGTTGTGTTAGGCTATAAATTTCTTCTTTTTCTTGTGATTTTTATAGTGATTTTGTGTTTGAAAGGTAAGCGTGTGGTGGTGACTGAAAGGTGTTATTGGTGTAAAAGTATGTAATTGATGGATGTTTATGTCCACTTACACAATCTAGATATATTGTTTAAATATTATGTATAAATTTAAATTGTCTAAATGTATCCAAGTGTGTAGAATTGTATATTATGACACACACACACACACACACACACACACACACACACACACATATATATATATATAAAGTATCATTTGTATATCGTTGTTTGCGCATTTTGTATATGAGTACTTAGTTTTTCAATCAGAAGTTGCATATTTTTGCAAAGAATTTGATCTTTCGAAGTAGTGACTGTAGCTTAAATAAAAAAGGCAACTTTTAAATTTTTGGTATTAGTAATTGTCCACATTCTACTTTACAGATCAAGTTACTTGTACTGTAAAAGTTGAGATGGTGTGTGAGTAGTGAGTCTCTGTCTATGTCGAGTATTTATTCCTTGCGATCCCTTTATTCAATCGTGTATCAATAGTAAAGATTAAACCTGTGGTAACTCCTAATTTGTAACGACCAGTTCTGTCATTACCAAAAATATCTGCGGTAAAGGCATAAGAATCTTAATTATCATAGGTTTCAGGGTAAATTCCTTAGTTTGGGAGTGCATTAGACATGAATTAAGGTCGTAAAGAATCTCTAGCACAAAGTTGAGTTGAAAGCATCCTTACCGATTGAGTTTTGGTATGAGTTTTTACTAGGTTCAACTTAAAACGACTACTCCTCGTAGAATATGAAGAGTTATGGGACGTAATGCCTACCAAATTGAATATCTTCGAATCTTCTTTCCAATTTCATTGACCATTTGTTAATCCACTTTCAGAGTAAAAAGTTATAGCCATTTTACTAAAAGGTATCAATACTGACAAGTTGTCACGGGTCAGGACCGCTATAGCATCTATGACTGCCATAGAGAGGCCGTTGTAGAGACCAAAGATCCGCTATAGCAGTGCCCAAGCAGTATATAGGTCTTATTTTGATGGGTTTGGGGTTTTTAACTCAAAAACCTAGTTCCAAAGCCCTAGAAGGGCGATTTTCTCAAGGTTAGGATGGAAATTCTTCGTTAAGGTAAGATTTTTACTCTCTTTTAATATCACTTAATCATCCTTCTTCTAGAATCATTAGAATGTGAAGTTATGGTGAAATTCTTGGAGATTAGAACCCTAGATTCATGAAATTATGGAGTAAACCTATGGGTTTGTGTAATATCACCTAGAATTACTTATAGATTATTAACTAACACTTACTAGCATGAATTTATTATTCTAAAACATGAATTTTGATGGTTGAGGACCTTGAATTCATTAAAGATGGGATATTTAGCTTTAAAACTCCATTAATAAGGATAATGTGAGTATGGTAGAACTAGCTAATGGTTAATTGACCCTTCATTAATGCTACAGACCATGAATATGGATAAAATTAGTGGGTTTGAATTTTCAAAGTATTTATTTGAAGAGTAATATAACTACTTGTTTAATAGATAATTGATCATTCTGAGGCGTGAATGAAATGAAAGAGCATCCATGGTGTGGCTTGTTTGTTCTAAGATCTTTGGTTGAGGTAGGGTATGGTTTATGAGTGGTAGACTGTGGTTAGTAATTATATAGATCTTATAGATTTGATGGGAGAATCATGATTAGGCCTGCGGACACGGTGTTTGAATGAATAAAAACATGAAATTTGCATAAAAAGATCTAATTGTGTGTTGATACGTTGTTGTGCCAATTCCTTGATGGGTGTATTGTGTTTGTATGACTTACTTGATGAATTACACGGCGAATATGTGAATGTGGGTAACTAAAGAGGAATTGTGTGAGCTCGTAATCTATAAAACTCGTCTTTAATAACTTAAAAAGGGTGAGTTTGCTATTTTGCATGTTTTAAATATGGGATATTCTTGCTAAAAGATAGTATCGAGAATAGATTATAATAAGAGGATGTGGTGTCATAACTTAAGAACCTAAATTCAAGTTTGGCTTAGTGTTAGGAAGTAAGATGTGTAAAGGTGTATGACTAAAGCTAGAATTGTAAGTTGAATAGAGTCAAATGGTTGAATAATTGGGTAATAAAATAGCGTCCTGAACTTAGTAATGACTTTAATGTAAGGGTTACTATTTAGTAACTAAATTCACATCTCGACGTGAATAAAAGAGGACCGGATTAGTGAATGAACTTATGTATGTTGAATTAGAGTATAGGCTCAATTTGATTGATAATGCTTACATAAATAAGTTGTTGATTGATCTTTGGGCATACTTGTTATTGAGGAACATGGTTGGTCATGCTTATATTAATAAGTTATTGATTGGTCTTCGGACATTCATGTAATTGATGAATATGATTGATAATGCTTGTATGAATAAGCTGTTGAATTGACCTTCAGACTTACTTGTAATTGGTAAGTTGGGTGATATTGGTTGTATACATGAAATGGTGAACATTTAATTTGACTAAGTATCTAGATAAAGTGTGTACTTGCATTATTGCTGCACTGCATTATATCTTGAGTGATAATTAATTTTGATATCTTATATTATGATATTTGAAGGGTTGGGTACCACGCCGGTACATATTACTTGTCTATTGATATTTGGAGGGTCGGGCACCACATCGATACAATATATGGATGAAGCTGGTTCCCTGCAGGTCATGACTATTGGGTAGATAAGTCCCCTTAGTATGTATATACAGATGTGAGTAGATATAAAGAAGGTTGTGATTGATATTATGATATTCGAAGGATCGGGTAACACACTGATACGGTACATGGATGAAGCCATTCCCCTGTAGGTCATGATTATTGGTATATAAGTCCCCTTAGTATGTCTGTACAGATTTGAGGAGAGGTTATGATGGTTATGATTGCATTGTTACATATTCATACTCATTTGATTACTTATTTACATTACATAAAGTGTTGTGGTGAATCGAGATAACATTATACTACTCTTGCGAGATGATTAAATGATGAATGGTTTGGTGTGGTTTGCACTTGTGGTATTTAGAGGAGTCATAGACCCCTCCCCTTTGTTATTGAACTTATATTGTGAATGTAATTGTGAAATCAGTATTGGTTGTTTAAGTGGTTATCTGTGTATGATAATTTGTTGCTTAAAATTACTTGTTATTTATTTACTCATATTTGATTTATGTTAAGTATGGTAGTGCTTATTTGTTAGTTGAGATATTTTACGTATCGTGTGACTTTTTCACCTTGACAATTATTGTGTCATTGCCTTAATTGGATAAAAGAATAAAAGGATAGTGGATACTACAGGCTCATAGATTTGATTATGGAGTTAGTACTCATTGTGTGTGTGAAGAACCATAGGTTAATCTTTGAGTTGGAAATTATGAGGAGTTGATTAGTTGGATAATGTTCATAGGTTTAGTGAGGAGGCATGGCTATTAGACAGAACTTTTCTTTCTGTGATTTTTCTATGATGTATACATGATATAACCCTGGTCGGCCGATAATACCTATCAGTACATAAAGTTTCACTAATACTATTCTTGCTCTATTCCCTTTTTAGGATATAGATATGTTGTAGGATCAGTTGAGTTTTCTTATTTGAAGCAGTAAGTATTCACCAGCAGCTTCTGCTCATCTTATTCTTACAGTGGGACGTGTCTAATATTTTTTGTTCTTTATTGTATTAGAAACTCTTGTACATGTCTAGACTAGGTCTTGGGTAATGTTGTAAGATGTGGATCTTGTTTATTAAACGTTGTTAGAATTTTTGTTTTATAATTGTGTCGAAAATATAGTTGGATTTTCTTAACTATAATAAGGCTTTTTGTTGAACTTTCGTATAATAATTGGTTGGGTGGTAAGGGTTCTCCTATCTAGTTAGAATAACATAGGTGCACGCCTGATCCTGTAATTTGAGTCGTGACAGTTGGTATCAGAGTGCTAGGTTATCGGTCTCACAAGTACAAGAGCAATATTGAGTAGAGTCCTGTGGATTGGTGTGTAGACGTCCACATCAAATCCTCAGGGACCTATGAGGCATCTAGGAGTCATTTCTTTTCTTCTTTTCTATAGTGCCACCTCGGTTTGTTATCTATCTGAATTGAGCTCAATTGGTATCTAGTCAATTCCAATTGGTATCTCTACAACTACAATTGAAATCTAGTTGATTCTAATTGATATCTTGATTAGTTCGCAATTGGAACCTAGTCGATGCCAATTGGTATATGTTGATAAGGTCAGAACTTACAATTGTTGTGTGAATTACTATAGAATTGTTTGGTTAATCCTTAATTGTGGATATTGATAATAAGAAACCAACGTATGTTAGGTTTATGATGATTTGTGGTGCATTTATGTATGTTAATGCCTTTGTGTGTTGATTGTATGAATCATGGTAAAACTAGTTAATTAAGTGTTGCTTGAATAGTCAATAAATTTGACATAAGATAAGATTGCAATAAACTATAGTGTGTTGGTATGATGCTAAATTGTTCTGTGTATTAGCAAGATAATGAAATAGAATTCAAAATTCTTTGAAATGGTAGTTATAATATATTAACTGAACTGCTAAGGCTTGTGAACAAAGTAAACTTGATTGTAATTGATGATCCTTAGTCATAGGGTTGATTGATGAACTAAATTTACGACATCTTTTTATGCATAATCACACAACTCTCTGTGTTGCATGATGATTGTTGGTTAGTATTACTCATTGAGTTAATTATGAAGTTCATATTTTTATTGTGCCGATGGGAAACAATTTCGACCAGTATTATTGGAAATAGTTTCGACGAGTATTATTATACCGATGGAAAATGGTTCTGAAGAGTGTCTGTTATGAGTTATAACATAAGTTGCGACGACTTTATATGTCTATTGGTCACTTATATGTTCTTATTCATTGGCTTGATATATTTGTTTGGTGACTTACATGTCCTTGTAATTGTTGACTTTACTGGGATGGCTATTGGCTACCATCTGTTGTCGTGGACTACATGATTCCTATGTGATTAGGTAAACTTGAATTATGTGAAGATGCTCTAATTGGTGGATTTAAATCAATAATTGGTATTAACATAGTAAAGAAGTTATGCATTCAGTGAATATATTTAATTAGTCTGGTGTGATCTCAACCAGACTAGACTAATGTGAGTTGTGGTGGAGAATTTATGTGTTAATAAAATTCGTAGTGGTGTGTTTATTGGTGGTTATACTTTAGAT
Organism: Capsicum rhomboideum; assembly: GCA_031232105.1. Lineage (NCBI taxonomy): Eukaryota > Viridiplantae > Streptophyta > Magnoliopsida > Solanales > Solanaceae > Capsicum > Capsicum rhomboideum. The sequence continues at coordinate 94,663,129 of CP124716.1, read as the reverse complement.
GATTTAATCTTGTGCACTGACCATTGAGGTGTGAAAAAGAGTCATAACATGGATGTCCCAGGGAGAAAACACGGGGTAGTATTTAGTGGTATTGTATTCATTATAGCATTGGTTAGGGTGTATGTGTCCAGGTAGAGTTTTCCCTAGAATGAGAGTTGATAAAATTTCATGCTAGGGCAGTTTCTAATGGAAATCCGGTGTTGCATGGTTTAGAGATCGTTTATGTCTCAAGGTGTAGCGTTTGATGGTTATATTATTATAGTCGAGGGATATAGTAGCCCATAGAAACTTTAGAAATGAGAATCAGGTTTGTAGAACCCCGATTATGACATTTGTCGTGGTAGGATAAATATGAGTTATCATTTTTCAAGGTGTGTATTGTGAAAGGTATTGTGAAAGGGGGGATTTCTGAAAAATTCCCCAACTCATTGGTTAAGGACTGCTATAGCGGTCCCAGTACCACCGTAGCGATCAGTTGACCACCGTAGCGATCGGCCAGGGATAGGTCGGGCAGCTGTAGCCATCCACTGGCCGCCACAGCGGTTATCAGTAGTGGAATTGCCTGATTCCTGATTTTTAACCTTATTCCTCCCAAAAATTCAAAGGGTTAATTCTTAGATCGCTGGGAGGGAAATAAATTGATTCGTTCATAAATGTTTGATTCTGCACCTCTCTTAGTTTCAAAAGGTCTTGATAGAGAGGCCTAGTGTAAAATATTGTTAGTTAATAAAGGAGACCAAGAAGGGCAAGTAAGGGCACAGTATGTAACCCTGAAAGTAATGTCCTTCTAATTCTGACCTCTTACTCCTCTTCACCAATTTTCATTTGGAAATGAACAGTTGGTAAATTAGTATCTAATATAACGACTTGTTCCATCATTACTGGAAATATCTATGGTAAAGACATAAGAATCTTAATTGTCATAGGTGTTAGGGTAAATTCCTTAATGTGGGAGTGCAGTAGATATGAATTAAGGTCGTACAAAACCCCTAACACAAAGTTGAGTTGAAAGCATCCCTATTGATTGAGTTTCTATATAAGTTTTTACTAGGATCAACTTCAAAAAGTTACTTCTCCTAAAATATGAAGTTCTATGAGACCCAATACCTATCAAATTAAAGATCTTTGAGTCTTCTTTCTAATGTCACAAACCGTTTGTTAATCCACTTTCGAAGTAAAATGTTATAACCATTTTACTAAATAATGTCCATGCTGAGAAGTTGTCATGAGTCAGGACCGCTATAACAGTCGTGACTGCCATAGCGAGGCCGTTATATCGACCAAAGGTCCATTATAGTGGTGCCAAAGCAGTATATAGGTTTTATTTTGACGGTTTTGGGGTTTTTAACTCAAAATCCTCATTCCAAAGCCCTAGAGGGGTGATTTTCTCAAGTTTAGGATAGAAATTCTTCGTTGAGGTAAGGTTTTTACTTCCTTTTAACATCAATTAATCCGTTTTTCTTCTAGAATTATTAGATTGAGAAATTATGGTGAAATTCTTAAGGATTAGAATCCTAGGTTCATGAAATTATGGGAAAAAACTATGGATATGTGTAATATCACCTAGAATTACTTCTAGATTGTTAACTAATGTTTCCTAGCATGAATTTGTTATTCTAAAATATAAATTTTGATCGTTGAAGACCTTAAATTCAATAAATATGGGATCTTTAGCTTTAAAACTCCATTAATGGAGATAATGTGAGTATAATAAAACTTGTTAATTAATGATTAATTGACCCTGGGGTAATGTTATAGACCGTGAATAAGGATATAATTAGTGGGTTTGAATTCTCAAAGTATTTATTTGAAGAGTAATTGATTAATTAATTTTATAACTACTTGCTTATTAGATGATTGAGCATTATGAGGTATGAAGAAAGGGAAAGAGCATTCGTGGTGTGGCTTGCTTGTTTCAAGATCTTTGGTTGAGGTAGATTATGGTTTATGAGTGGTAGACTGTGGTTAATAATTATATGCATAATATAGACTTGATGGGAGAATCATGATTAGGCCTGCGGGCACATTATTTGGATGGATAAAAATACAAAATTAGCATAAAAAGATCCAATTGTGTGTTGATACATTTTTGTGTGAATCCCTTGATGGGTGTATTGTGTTTGTATGACTTGATGAATTACAAGGAGAATGTGGGAATGTGGGTAGCCAAAGAGGAATTGAGTGAGCTTGTAATCTATAAAACTCGTCTTTAATATCTTAAAAAGAGTGAGTTTGCTATTGTGTGTGTTTCAAATATGGGATATTCTTGCTAAAAGATAGTTATGAGAATAGATTATAATAAGAAGATGTGGTGTCATAACTTAAGAACCTAAAGTCAAGTTTGGCTAAGTGTTAGGAAGTAAGATGTGTAAAGGTGTATGACTAAAGCTAGAATTGTAAGTTGAATAGATTTGAATGGTTGAATAATTGGCTAATGAAATCGTGTCTTGAACCTACTAATGACTTGAGTGTAAGGGTTACTTTTTAGTAACTGAATTTACCGATCTCAATGTGAATAAAGAAGGACCGGATTAGTGAATGAACTTATGTATATTAAATTAGAGTATAGACTCAGTTTGATTGATAATGCTTACATGAATAAGTTATTGATTGGTCTTCGGACATATTTGTAAATTGAGAAATATGGTTGGTCATGCTTATATTAATAAGTTGTTGCTTGGTCCTCGGACATACTTATAATTGATGAATATGGTCGATAATGTTTATATAAATAAGATGTTGTATTGGCCTTCAGGCATACTTGTGATTGGTGAGTTGAAATGGTGAATATTGAATGGACTTGGTGTCTAGATAAAGTGTGTACTTGAATTATTGGTGCACTGCATTATATCTTGAGTGATAATTGATTTTGATATCTTATAGTATGATATTCAGAGGGTAAGGTACCGTGTCGGTACATGTTACTTATCTATTGATATTTGAAGGGTCGAGTAGCACGCCAGTACGGTACATGGACGAAACCGGTCCCCTGTAGGATATGACTATTGGGCAGATATGTATGTACAGATGTGAGTAGATGTAGTAATGGTTGTGAATGATATTATGATATTCGGAGGATCAAATACCACGCCGGTACGATACATGGACGAAGTTGGTCCCATGCAGGTTATAACTATTGGCATATAAGTCTTCTTAGTATGTGTGTATAGATTTGAGGAGCAGTTATGATGGTTATGATTCCATTGTTACATATTCATAGTCTTTGATTGCTTATTTGCATTACATAAAGTGTTGTGGTGAATTGAGGTAGCATTAGCCTACTCTTAAGAGATGATTGTGTTGAATGGCTTGGTGCGGTTTTCACTTGTGGTATTTAGAGGAGTCATAGACCCTTCCCCTTTGTTGTTGAACTTATACTTACGATTGTAATTGTGAAATTAGTAATAGGGTAAAGGGTGGTCTTGTTGAGGTAATTGGTTGTTTAAGTGGCTATCTGTGTATGATTTTGTTGGTTGAAATTACTTGTTATGTGTTGATTGCTTATTTACTCATATTTGGTTTATGTTAAGTGGGGTTGTGCTTATTTGTTAGTTGAGATATTTTACATGTCGTGTGACTTTTACGCCTTGACAATTGTTGTGTCGTTGCCTTAATCGGATAAGAGGATAGAAGGATAGTGTCCACTACCGGCTTATACAGTTGATTATGGAGTTAGTACTCGCTGCGTGTGTGTTGTCAATAGTAAAGAACCATAGATTAATCCTTGAGTTGAAAATTTGAGAAGTTGACTAGTTGGATAATGTTCACAGTTTTAGTGAGGAGGCATGGCTATTAGACGGAACTTGAATAAGCCGTTGAATTCTAGTTAAATGGGTCACTTAAGCTAATGAAATATAATTGGAAGCTCCTTGGAATGTGATGTGCGCACATATGAATTTTGAATTGGAATTAAACTGTTATATAAATTGTCATGCTTTTTTTTTCTGTGATTTCTATATGATATTTATATGATCTAACCCTGGTCGGTCGATGATACCTACCAGTACGTGTGGTTGTACTGATACTACTTTGGCTATATTGCCTTTTTGGGATATAGATATGTTGCAAGATCGGTTGAGTATCTTATTTGAAGTGGCAAGTATTCACCAGCAGCTTCTGCTCATCTTATTCCTACAGTGGGAGCTGTGTCTTTTGTTTTTTGTTCTTCATTGTGTTAGAAGCTCTTGTACATGTCTAGACTAGGTCTTGGGTAAGTTGTAAGATGTGGATCTCATTTCTTAAACTTTGTAAGAGTTTCCATTTTATGATTATGCTGAATATATAATTGGATTTTCTTAACTGTAATAAGGTCTTTTATTGAACTTTCGTATAATAATCGGTTGGGTGGTAAGGATTCTCCTATCTAGTTTGAATAGAGTAGGTGCCCACACGGTCCCTTAATTTAGTCGTGACATAATTTGAGCATATCATTTCTAACGAAAAGTTACCAATACATTAGGGATGTATTGTGTTGTTTTATTGCTCTTTTTTTCTTTTTTTGGGTTAAACAAAATTGTATTTAACCAGTAAACTTTTTGTACAACCTAACAAACAAAGAAAAGTGTCTTGCCTGGATTGACAATGACCAGGTTTGCACCTATAACGATCTAAACTTCGAAGGCATGCAACCCATTTACAGTTTCTTTGACCAACAATATGCACTTGCAACACAATATCTCTAAGCAGTAGCTTGTGAGATTTCTTCTTTTGAGTTAAACCTTCGATTGTTCCTCTCCATCCAAAGTAGATACACTGTTGCCCCAAACAGGAAGCTCAGATTTGCAGTTCTTGGATTATGTCGCTTTACCCTGCTACTCAGCCAGAGTACATCGTCCCAACCTGCACTTTTGCCTTAGAATCCCTAACCATTGTTTAAGCCAGAGTACATCGTCCAATATCGCTTCTTCACCTAATACAGAGTCTGTACTCACCATGAATCGTCCAATATCGCTTCTTCACCTAATACAGAGTCTGTACTCACCATGATACCCCATTTGCTCAATCTCTCAACAGTTATCTTTGGTGAAGTGCAAGCCATAAGACAAATTGATGTCTAGGTAAAACACAGAAAATAACAATGAGGCCTTCTCCTTAAGGTATATATTCTCACAAACTTTTTTTAAAATTTAATTTTTAAGAACAATCAAAAGGACATACAATAGCTAATTGCAATTTCAAGACTTCATATAGTAGATAATAAATATACGGAAAAAGAACATTCCTCAACAACTTTTTGACATTTAGAAACAGGGGAGATCACCTACTGCTGAGTAAGAAAATTTATAGCGTCAATAATGAATTCATTATCATTACTAAAATTCATATTCATGCACACAAACGCCTACAGAATATCATATTCCCCTTGCATACAACTGAGATTCTCTTTACACCACAATTTCTCTGTACGTTCCAAAAAAGAAGCCGCATGCTTCTTTGTTGTCTAGCATGTTGCGAAACTTGCTTTTCAATCTCCTAATTGCTCTATTTCAATCACTCAACTAACGTCCAACAACAAGCATCCAACAAGAGAAGTTGGTTCTAGTGCTGGAGACATTACTTTCAACAGATTCTAGCCACAGTTAGTCGTGTTTGTACGTCCCAAACAGCAGACAGCTTCAACCTCAAGGTAATCTCTGAATTGGACACAATACCATGCGATGGTCTGTTATCCAGCACTATGAAGGACTCTGAACCATGTCAAGATATTCCAGTATCTCCATGACTGCTGTATTTGATTCATGCAAGACAGCTCTCAACATATTCCATTGCTTTACTTTTCACAGCCTCCATTCGTTCATCATCACCAAGCGTCTTTTCATACTCAAGATACTTTTTAAAGAGGAACTGCACTCCAGATATCACCAGCCATTAAAAGGGACAGGACACATCTTAAAACAAGAAAACCAATTGAAAGAACATCATGACGAATATTCCAGGGTATTGACAATATATATAATCACCTTCATCTTTTTGGGTGGAAGGCTGAGAGTAATTGCCCTTTCAAATACGGCACGGATCACATCTGCATCTCCCAGTCGAATCTCCTGTTCATTTGATTTAGTTTTGAGTCCTGTACAGTACAAATGATTTTCTTCACACACACATAATAGTGCAGTTTAATACAGTACCTGATCAAGATAAACGCTCCACAGATCAGTTCTCTTTGGATACTCGTGAAGCATTTTCTCAAACAAGGAGCGACCCCTGTCAGGAACTCCACACTTGGAACTCTAGAATAGTTGGATTTGTAATGAAGTTAATATGTTTGTGTGGAGGAAGACTTAGCAAAGCACGATTCACCACTGACTGGACTCCATCTTGGTATTGTTTCAATAGCCACTGAACCTGCCTGAGCCAAACCTAGATGCAAAGAGGACAAAAGAGTTAGCAATAGTTAAATAGGGATCAACCAAGTACTTCCAAAACCACCCTTAGGTGTCACTACCTTGCACGAATGCTTGAACTTCTTGACCATCTTGTTAAGAAGTTCATCTGTGAGTTTGTGTTGCTCAGTCCTCTCATACATTCCTAACAAGGCCAAATACACTTTTTGGGATCACAATACTGCAATGCTCTTTGGAATACTTTTGCAACAGCTTCCTAGGTCGTAATCAAGAATATGGGATTCAGAGGCAAATAGTGGAATTGCAAAGTGAAATAACAAACATAAATGGGTCAATATCATTGATTTTATGTACCTCTGGGGGATTTCCTGTCACGACCCGAACCGAGGCCCTGGCTGTGACGGGCTTCCCGAACCAGTGATGGTCCAAGAAGGCCCCTTAGCATTACATCATAAGCATAGTCATAATAAAAGTGCGAAAAATAGACCCATAATGAAGAAGTTCAACTGAAATGATAATTTAAATCCAAATCTTAGAATGAAACTCAAAATAATAACCATCATTGAGTCTACGAAGCCTATAACATTGTGAATAGAAATTCTAGCATAGCCCCGAAAATACCAGAAAACCCAAATAGTCTGAATTTAGCTAAAAACAAATCTAAGACATATGTCTTCCGAAAGATGAATGGCTCACCACTGACTAGCTGCAACTCTGAATGTATCCTACTGCTGGACAGAGTCTTGGGTAAGTGCTTCGGAACCTACATCATGAAAAGATGTAGCGTTCGGGGACTGTTAGTACGATAAGTACTGGCATGCAACCCGAGGAAAGAGAATCCAAAACAGTTCATGTAATATAATAATAATTAAAATTCGAAAAAAGCTTCACAATGTAAGTCTGTCATAAAAGAGGTACGAAATAGAGAACATTTAAAATATAAAATAAAGCAATCATTTGAAATTCTTTAGTTCTGAACTATGTGGTTACACCGACATTAAGTAACCCATGGGTAATATGGGTCTAGTACTCCCCAACTGGCGAGGCCTCAGTCTATGTTAGCCGCATACACTGAGATAACATAGTTGGCCAATCGTAACATAATCATAGTTGCATACAACTGGAGTCTTTTATTAAGGCATTCACATTTTGGTATCGTCATACCAAGAACTTGCAAGTCACTCATATCATGCCAAATAATTTTCATTAAACATCTTTTGACTCCAAAACCCTGCCTTTAAAATCATAACATAATCATAATTGAAATTCCCATAAAAATTCCAAACCATTTGAATAACATAACACCTTCAATGATGTAAAGGACGGGGAAAACATTTATATTCCTTATGAAATTTCAAAACTTTCAAGAGACTAGAAAATCATGGCTAAACATATATCAATTTAGCATTCAAACTTCAAGACATAATAGTTCATTATTTTCAAATAGCCAATTCAGTCTCGAAAACCCCAATTAAAGATTGAATCATTACTCATAAAGAAAAGGGAAAAAATCATATCAAGCTTTAATAACAAAATCCCCAACCCTAGTTTCAAAATCACCATCATAATATACATAATAAATAATAATCACAATTTAGAATAGTATTTGAAATAGGGAGTGTTCAAACATGCCTTTTGATGGAAAGAATTTGGAAAACTGGAATTTGAGCCTTGAATCTTGAACCTAGATGTTCTTGGTTCTTTGTATCTTCTGGGGAAGGAGAAAAAGGTTTGTAATCGTATTCCTCTTCAAAATAAGTGCAACAGATGCTAAAAAGGGTTTTAAGGATGAAAGGGTCGGATCTCATAATGAGAAAATGACCAAAATTCCCCTAGGATGACCCTAAAAAAAAAAATCTCGGAATCAGTCCACGACTTGACCTACGGGTCGTGGAACAGTTCAGGTCCGTGGGTCCAAGTCGTGGAAATCAGATGGATTTTTCAATTTGTAGGATTTGATCCACGACTTAATTCTACGGGCCGTGGAAACCCACCCATGGTCCGTGGGTCCAGTCCGTGGAAATCAGAATTTTTTTTTTAAACCTAAATTCATATAAATTTATGGGTTCTTGAAGGTTCTAAAATTTTGGGGTGTTACAATATCCCCCCTTGGGATCATTCGCCTCCGAATGACGATTAGGGAACATTTAGCTTGAATAAAGAGATTGCATGAAACTTGAAGGACATGAACTTATAAGATAAAAAGTGAGTGTGGCGTTAGTACCTCAAACGACATCACCCGGCATCGGAAACAAGAAGGGATATCTAGTCCTCATGTCTTCCTCGGCTTCCCAAGTAGCCTCCTCCACCTTTTGATTCCTCCACAAGTCCTTAACTGAAGTTATTTCCTTGGTTCTCAACTTTCGGACTTGCCTATCCAAAATCTCTATAGGAATTTCCTCATAAGACAAAGAGTCTTCCACACTAATGTTCTCTACGGGAAGCACAAGAGAATGATCACCCATACACTTCTTAAACATAGACACGTGAAACACGGGATGAACCGATGCCAAACTCGCGGGCAAGTCCAACTCATAAGCGGCATTACCGAACTTCCTCAAAATCTGATACGGGCCAATGTAACGAGGACTGAGCTTACCTTTCTTTCCAAACATCATTACTCCCTTCATAGGAGAAACGTTCAAGAATACCCAATCACCAACCTCAAAACTCCAATTCTCTTCACCTCACATCCGTATATGACTTTTGGCGACTTTGAGCAGTCTTAAGCCTTTCGCGAATAACCTTAACTTTCTCCATCGTTTGGTGAACAAGATCCTGCCCGAACAATTGGGTTTCACCCACTTCATACCATCCAATCGGTGACCTACACCTCCTACCATAAAGAGCCCCAAAAGGAGCCATTTGGATGCTAGAGTGATAACTATTATTATAAGCAAATTCAATGAGAGGCAATTGATCCACCCAACTACCCTTGAAATCAATGACACAAGCTCTAAGCATATCTTCTAAAGTCTGAATAGTGCACTCCGCTTGCCCGTCCGTTTGAGGATGGAAAGCGGTACTAAGGTTCACCTGCATACCCAAACTTATCTGAAAGGATTTCCAAAATTGAGACGAAAATTGTGTATACCTCTATCGGATATGATGGACACGGGAGCTCCATGTAACCGAACAATCTCCTGAATATATAACTTAGCATAATCCTCTCCCGAATAGTTTGTTCTTACAGGCAAAAAGTGATGCAGACTTGGTCATCCTATCCACAATGACCCAGATGGAATCGTATTGGTTCCGAGAACGCGGAAGACCGATGATAAAGTCCATGTTCATCATCTCCCACTTCCACATGGGAATGGCTATCTCCTGAGACGCACCACTAGGCCTTAAGTGCTCAACCTTAACTTGTTGGCAATTCAAACACTTAGCAACAAAGTTTGCAACATCCCTTTTCATATTATTCCACCAGTATATCTTTTTCAAGTCATGATACATCTTAGTAGAACCGGGATGAACAGTATACCTGGAGACATGGGCTTCGGTCAAGATCCTCTCTCGTAGCCCATCGACGCGGGAACACACAGTCCCCCTAGATACCGTAAAATACAGTCTCCCCCGATCTCGAAGGCCAAAACCTTTTGCTGCCCAACATCATTCTTGATTTGCATAAGTATGAGATCATTAACCTGCTTTTCCTCGACTTCAGCACCTAGTGAAGACTTAGCCACGTCGTAAACAATCACTCCCCCATCTTTGGAATCCAACAGTCGGACTCCCAAATTAGCAAGCCTGTGAATATCCTTCACTAATCCTCTTTTCTTCCTCAACATGAGAAAGACTCCCCATGGACAACCTGCTAAGAGCATCAGCAACAACATTAGTTTTACCTAGATGATAGTGCAAGCTCATGTCATAATGCTTTAGCAATTCAAGCCACCTCTTTTGCCTGAGGTTCAACTCTTTTTGCGTGAAGATATATTACAAACTCTTGTGATCTGAATAAATATCCACATGCACTCCATATAAATAGTGTCGCCAAATCTTGAGTGCAAAGACTATAGCTGCCAATTCAAGATCATGAGTCGGGTAATTCTTCTCATGTATTTTAAGTTGCCTAGAAGCATAAGCCACAACCTTCCCATGCTGCATAAGTACACAACCAAGTCCCACCCGAGACGCATCACAATACACCACAAATCCTTCAGTACTATCGGGAAGTGTCAAAGCAGGGGCTGAGGTTAAACGACCCTTCAACTTCTCAAAACTACCCTCACAAGCGTCAGACCACAAAAACTTCACCTTTTTCTGAGTCAACTTCGTTAGTGGAGCAACTAAAGAGGAAAAACTCTCCACGAACCTTCTATAATACCCTGCCAGACCCAAGAAACTCCTAATATCGGTCGAAGTTGTTGGTCTAGGCCAATTCTTAACCGCCTCAACCTTTTGGGGATCAACTTTAATTCCTTCACTAGAAACAACATGACCAAGGAACGTCACGACATTAAGCCAGAATTCATACTTAGAAAATTTGGCATACAACTCTTGTTCCTTAAGGGTCTGAAGTACAATTCGGAGGCGATTGGCATGCTCCTCCTCACTCCGGGAGTACACCAGAATATCATCAATGAAGACTGACAAAAAGGTCAAAAAACTGCCTAAACACCCTGTTCATAAGATTCATAAAAGCTGCAGGTGCATTAGTCAGACCAAAAGACAACGAGAAACTCATAATGGCCATTCGGAAAGCAATCTTGGGAATATCTGCTTCCCTAACTTTCAGCTGATGATACCCCAAACGGAGATCTATTTTAGAGAAACACTTAGCACGCACCCTGAAGTTGGTCAAAAAGATCATCAATTCTAGGAAGAGGGTATTTATTTTTCACAGTGACCTTATTCAACTGATGATAATCTATGCACATACAAAGGGACCCATCCTTCTTTCGCACGAAGAGTACCGGAGCACCCCAAGGAGAGACACTAGGGCGGATAAAGCCCTTATCAAAAAGATCCTTCAACTGATCTTTTAACTCTTTTAGCTCCGCCGGAGCCATTATATAGGGAGGAATGGAAATAGGTTAAGTGTCAGGCAAAAGATCAATACCAAATTCTATTTCCCTGTCGGGAGGAATACCAGGAAGATCATCGGGAAAAACTTCGGGAAATTCATTGACTACCAAGACCGACTGCAGTGAGGGACTTTTAACGCTAGAATCTTTGACCCTAACTAGGTGGTACAAACAACCCTTAGATACCAATTTACGGGCTCTAAGATAAGAAATAAACTTTCCCTTTGGTGCTAAGGAATCACCCTCCCACTCTATAGCTGGCTCATTAGGAAAACGAAAGGTGACTCTACAGGTTCTACAGTCCAAGGTAGCATAACAAGAGTGGAGCCAATCCATTCCCAGAATTAAATCAAAATCCACCATATCAAGTTCTACCAAATCCACCATAGTGTCCCGATGATAGATAGACACCACACAGTTTTTATAGATCCGTCAAGCAATAATAGACTCACCAACAGGAGTAGAGACTGAGAAGGGTTCAGGAATATTCTCGGACTAAAATCAAAACTCAAGGCCATATAAGGGGTCACATAAGATAGAGCGGAGCCAGGATCAAGTAACACATAAACATCACGGGAGAAAATTTGTAACGTACCAGTGACAACATCTGGTGAGGCCTCTGAATCCTGATGAGTAAATAGGGCATATAAAAGGTTACGGCCTCCGCCGATTTCCGAAGTAATACCCTTAGATGCTAGGGCTGAAGAAGCGGTAACTTGGGATTTATTGCCCCCAAAAATTTCCTTTGGCGAAAGGGCATCACCACTGAAAATGACCAGCCTGACCACAACCATAACACACACCCTTGCCCAAACGGCAAGGGTCACGGTGCAACTTTCCACAAGTGCGACAAGGAGGATAAGAATAAGCTGATTGAGTCACACTGGCCTGAGACTGAGTGCCCTGCACCTTGGAACCATTGCTAGGCTGAAATCGCTGGTCGCTCGAAGGCTTAGGGGCAGGTGTACTAGCTGAAGACTGAACATTACCCCAAGATTTCTTCTTATGCCACCTCTTCCCCCACTTACCGTTACCACCAGACTGCTGATTAGTCTCCTAGTCTGCCGACCTAGCCCTCTTACTCTACCTATACTCAACGTCTGCCTATCTCTTCTTTTCATCCTCTAACTGCTGCATAAACACCACCAACCCGGATATATCTATGTCGCTATTCAACATCACACCCTTACATTCTAGCACCAAACCATCATTAAGACCCGAAGCAAACTTCCTCATCCGAGACCTCATGTTAGACACTAACTCCGGAGCATAACGAGACAACTGAGTGAACTTCAAGGCATATTTCTTAACACTCATCTTCTCATGTTTCAAGTTCACAAACTCCTTAGCCTTAGCTTCCCTCAACTCCTGAGGAAAGAAGTGATTAAGAAAGGCTTGAGAGAAATCCTCCCAAACCGCAGGCTCAACATCTTCACCCCTAACTTCTTCCCATTCATCATACCATTCATAAGCTACTTTCTTCAACAGATAAGCTGCAAATTTCACCCCTTCAGTATCACTAACATTCATCACCCTAAAAATCTTTTCTATTTCATCAACGAATCCTTGAGGATCCTCCTCAACTTTGGACCCAGTAAAAGTCAGTAGATTCAATCGCATAAACTGACCTACCCAGGTAGCATCAAAAAAACCACTGGCAGAACCACCACTACCTGACTGACGAGCCTGAGACGACACAATCTGTGCAAGCATCTGAATAGTCTGTCTGAACTCAGCATTTGAAACCTCACCCTGAGGAGCCTGAGCGCAATTGGTGCCAGTTCGAGGGACTCGCGGAGGACTGGTGGGACCCCAACAGGAGCAATCGGGCCAGAAGTACCAACTCCATTACGGGTCTGCATCCCATGAGTAGGAAGAACCCTTTTAACGTTTTCCCCAGCGGGGACAGAAGTTCAAGCAGGAGTTTAGCCGTTAGTCCTTCGTGGAGGCATGATCTGAAACGTAGAAATGTAGGAGTCAAAAGAATTTTATTAGAACTAGACTTTCTAGCACGAACTTAGAGTATGAAGGAAAGGGAACAATTCCAGAATGTCTTGTAGCCTCCCCTTTATAAGTTTGGCGCGCTACACACCCATAAAAAGGACTCTACTCGACCCGGCTTCATAAACACCCTAGGACCATGAACCGGCTCTGATACCAAGTTTGTCACGACCCGAACTGAGACCCTGGCCGTGACGGGCTTCCCAAACCAGTGATGGTCCAAGAAGACCCCTTAGCATTACACCATAAGCATAGTCATGATAAAAGTGCGGAAAATAAACCCATAATGAAGAAGTTCAACTGAAATGATAATTTAAATCCAAATTTCAGAATGAAACTCAAAACAATAACCATCATTGAGTCTGCGAAGCCTCTAACATTGTGAATAGAAATTCTAGCCGGGACATGGTCCCGAAAATACCAGAAAACCCAAACAATCTGAATTCAGCTAAAAACAAATCTAAGACATATGTCTTCCGAAAGATGGATGGCTCACCACTGGCTAGCTGCAACTCTGAATGTATCCTACTGCTAGGCAGAGTCTCGGGTAAGTGCTTTGGAACTTACATCATGAAAAGATGTAGTGTTCGGGAACGGTCAGTATGATAAGTACTGGCATGCAACTCGAGGAAAGGGAATGCAAAACAGTTCATGTAATATAATAATAATAATTAAAATTTGGAAAAAGCTTAACAATGTAAGTTTGTCATAAAAGAGTTACGAAATAGAGAACATTAAAAATATAAAATAAAGCAATCATTTGAAATTCTTTAGTTCTGAACTATGTGGTTACACCGACATTGAGTAACCCACGGGTAATATGGGTCTAGTACTCCTCAACTGGCGAGGCCTCAGTCCATGTTAGCCGCATAGACTGAGATAACATAGTTGGCCAATCATAACATAATCATAGCTGCATACAACTGCTCAAGCCAAGTATACAGTGGTCATCTATTTTTCAGGAAAAGACCTCCCCACGTCGGCAAAAGCGGTTTCAAGTGTTGGTCACAAGAACTACACTTTCTCAGTGAACCTACACAGTTCCCTTTAAGCCCAATTAAAACATTTTCATTACACTTAATCATGGAGTCTTTTATTAAGGCATTCACATTTTGGTATCGTCATACCAAGAACTTGCAAGTCACTCATATCATGCCAAATAATTTTCATTAAACATATTTTGACTCTAAAACCCTGCCTTTAAAATCATAAACATAATCATAATTGAAATTCCCATAAAAATTCCAAACCATTTGAGTACCACAACACCTTCAATGATGTAAAGGACGGGGAAAACATTTATATATTCCTTATGAAATTTCAAAACTTTCAAGAGACTAGAAAATCATGGCTAAACATATATCAATTTAGCATTCAAACTTCAAGACATAATAGTTCATTATTTTCAAATAGCCAATTCAGTCTCAAAAACCCCAATTAAAGATTGAATCATTACTCATAAAGGAAAAGGAAAAATTCATATCAAGCTTTAATAACAAAATCCCCAACCCTAGTTTCAAAATCACCATCATAATATACATAATAAATAATAATCACAATTTAGAATAGTATTTGAAATAGGGAGTGTTCAAACATGCCTTTTGATGGAAAGAATTTGGGAAAACTGGAATTTGAGCCTTGAATCTTGAACCCTAGATGTTCTTGCTTCTTTGTATGTTTTGGGGAAGGAAAAAAGGGTTTATAATCGTATTCCTCTTCAAAATAAGTGCAACAGATGCTAAAAAGGGTTTTAAGGGTGAAAGCGTCGGATTTCATAATGGGAAAATGACCAAAATGCCCCTAGGATGACCCTAAAAAAAATTCTCGGAATCAGTCCACGACTTGACCTACGGGCCGTGGAACAGTTCACGGTCCGTGGGTCCAAGTCGTGGAAATCAGATGGATTTTTCAATTTGCAGGATCTGATCCACGACTTAATTCTACGGGCCGTGGAAACCCACCCACGGTCAGTGGGTCCAATCCGTGGAAATCAGAATTTTTTATTTTTTTTTTAAACCTAAATTCATATAAATTTATGGGTTCTTGAAGGTTCTAAAATTTTGGGGTGTTACATTTCCATACTCGTTTTCCAAATTAAAGTAGGCAACCCAAACATTCAGCTTTTCCAACTCTTCTCACACGTTTATTGTCCTCAAAGCCCTTGAGAAAAAAATCAAGACAACTAACAGGTCATACATAATTTTCCATCACATTTTTCAACTCAATAGTACCTGAAAACACTAAAGCACATCAAAGAATAAAAAACACAGCACTCCCACATGGCCAAGTATGAGTTTTGCATTAGACTTTGCCTCATATGGTTCTTTTGATTGTTCCATGCAAGGAACCTTTTGGAGCAAAAGTGTTATACTTGAGCCATATAGATCACAAATATCTTCTGAGGCACTTAAATGTGATGGCACACCTGCCCAAGATAGTTTTTCCCAAAATGTGATTGTTAGATTGACAGTGAAGGGGACAACCCTGTTAGCTAGTCATGGAAACAATAGTGGAAGTCCAGAAGCCCTTACGAAGTTAGCTGTTTTATGTGGTTGGTTGCTCACGAGGTGTACCCTGTTAGCTAGTCATGGATACAAACTACAGAGAAGAGGGCTTTCATTATGCAACAGGTGCTTTATGTCTAACCGTGATGAATTAAACTGCAGCCACTTATTCCTTCACTGTCCTGTGGCAAGTCAGATCTGGTCATTCTTTTTTAACCTATTCAAGTCGTCTTTTCCCGTGCATCGTATAGTGAGAGATCGCCTGACCATCTGGGGGGTTTGAAGGAGTAAGGAAGCTACGAAAAAGATTTGGAAAACTGTACCAGCTTGTGTTTGTCGGATATTATGGAAGGAACGAAAGTGCAAGATGTTTTAAAGGAAAAGTAGATTTGATACAGAAGATTAAGTTTAGATGCTTAAGGCTTTTTCTGTGTAATCTTCAGGATGTCAAAGATGAAAATAGCTTGGTTGAATTTCATCAACTCACTACAAGGATAGGAATTGACAGAAAGGACCCCTTTTTTTTTCTTTTTTTTTTTTTTGGGAAGGAGGGTTCTGACTATGTAAATGTACTAGAACCAACTTGGTGCTAGATTTTTCTTTCTTTTTTCTATCAATATGCATTACTAACCTGTTAATAAAAAAATGCTTTTCATGCTTGGCAATTTGACGAGGTAAACAGGCCAATATAATCTTACAGTTCCGTTAGCATATTCACTGTCTTCCTTTCACAAGAAGCATATAGAGTCTAGAAGAGCAACAATAAAAATAACAGCTTACATCCAAGAGCTTAAATACCAATATGACCGAAGGTTTATTAAAATTCCAACTACACCTTTATAATGCCAAGATGTTTGCTTGTTTAAACTCTTCATTTGCCAGAAATGGAATTCACTGTTTGTTTTAGATGAAGAAAATATAACTTGAAAGATTTACCGTTCTGCAATCGATCGTGCCTTCTCCACATCAGCCAAAGACAGCACAAATGCCATGTATTTTATCCAGACAAAGCTGCTATTTGGGGAACTTCTAACTAATTTCTCAAACTCATCTTCATCTCTGGGAATATCTTTTTCCAGTAATCTTTCCTCGGCAGCTCTAATTTCTTGTTCCCTGCTTAAAAAGATTGTATCACATGAAGACAGTTATGATATAGACAACATTACTCTCTATGAATTAGTAAACCGGAAGAACAGGTAAGAAAAAAATATAAATGATTCAAACAGTACCTCAATCTTTTAGCTTTTTTTTTGCTGCATGTTTCTTGTTCTTGTCATCTGAAGTATCGAAATTGGTAGCATCACCTGAGCCTTGATTAACTACATCACCCATGTCCAAATTTTCAGTATCATCAAGTGGAACCTCCGGTGGTGGTATGGATGCCCGAGATTCAACTTCAGCAAGGAAAACAGATTCACCATCAAGATCCTCCCGTCCTTGAGAGCTCTTCTCAGGTGAAGAAGTTGATTCAATACCTATGGAAAGAGCATCTCCCTTCACTGCATAACCAGAACTCGGCCTTGCATCTGTTTCAGCACTTGTAGCATCATTAAAATATGATTTCTTCATCCCAAGTGAAATTCGATGTCTTTCCTTATCAACCTACAAAAGGTTGAAAAAGTGAGTTTGAATGTAACAGAACCAGATGGAAGATATGACACAAGTTATACAGCCGAAGTTATCACTCTTGCAATTCTGGAAGCTAGATTAGTACTTGTAATGCTATAGAAAGAAGGAAAAGAATTTGACATGCAAAAATCAAGTACCAACTTTATAATTCACTTATATAACATGGTCTAACATTGCTATTATTGTCCAAACCAGGAGACAACAAAAATGAAAAGAAAAAGAAACAAGGGATATCAACAAAATTCTTTTTCATTACTCTCCCTTTCCCTTTTGGCTTGATAAAATTTCACGTATTCCAAAATATTTGTCTACACTACCAAAACTGCAGCATTATACAGAACAAGCATTTACCTTCAAAATCTTTGCCGTCACTCTATCCCCAGCCTTGTGTCTAGAGTCACTATTGTCAACATGATTGTCAGAGATCTCTGAAACATGGCACAACCCAACCTAGAAAATGAAGCTGGAATCATCAGCATACAAGTAAAACACAAGCTTTCTGCTAAGAACCATAGCTCATCAAAATTGCAAACTGATGAGAAAAATACATTCATGATTAACATCAGAACTTTCTTAAAGAAAAGAGAACTTGCTTATAGCTGATGAAAAACAAAGCAGGAAAAAGATACATTAATCAGTAAAGAGTCGAGAACTTCATTACAGTTGATGAAATTACAATAACACAAAAAGCTATAGACTGAAATATTAATAATGAAGTGAATGTGATTCATGTTCAAAAATAATAATGTGGTCACTTAGGTCATAACAACTTACTACCAAGTAAGAACTACTGGAAGTGACCTGTTACATACCATGTTTGTGTGATCAACTGTGATAAACAAACCATATGGTTCAACTCGCTTGACTCTGCCAGATATGACATCCCCAACAGTCAAATTACTTAGAGCATCATTATCAGACTTGGGAGCACCAACTGCACTTGATGTCCTTAGAGTGACTTCACTCGCCTGGACAATGGCTCCACGGAGACCACCCTGTAGTATAGGAACTTAGTATATGAGAACATGAGGATTGACACAATAAATAATTTATTCACACTGAGAAAACTTACTTTCCAATGACAAGTTTCCCAACAGGGAATTCTTTCACTGGATTTTCCACATAGCCATCAGACAAGTTTGACAGGAGAACTTTCGCATCAACTTCGCGCAAAAGCATTACGAAACATCCTTTTGGTGTTACATTTTTCACATATGCCTAAAAGCAAAAAATGGAAAAGGAAGAAAGGAACCTCCACATTACACTTTAACTGGCAGAAAAAGGAAACCAATCATCATTGCAGATGCAGTAACATAAAAAGACTAAAAGGCTAAAATGATTTTACCAATGAGTTTTGAGTATACAATCAGTTTATATCATGTTTTCTTGTTTTCTTTGACAACTGAGAAATCAGTTCATATCATATATGTTGAATGAATTTAATGGAAAATGATGAAGAAGCAAGAACTATTTATGCATATATAAGAATGAAGGATCATGAAAGACATCATTTGGATTCCCCTATGATATGTCTATAGTGATTACTACAGCTAGCTACTTCTGACTGAAAGAGGAAATATATATATACACACACACACATGCATATGCACTTGTTACAACCTCAGTCCACATCCATTTATTCTACATATAAAATACAAGAGGCAGTTGCTCGAGCGGCAAAAAAAGTTCATACTTGAAAAAGTGTGAAAGAAGTTTCAGATGAAAGGTGAATTACATTCCGACAGAAAGGCAGAATGGAAAAATGAGAACAATAAATATGCGATGCAACAGAATTAGTTACTTCAAGATTTTAATATTAGTGGAAAGGAGAAAGAAGATGTATCTGAAGGCAGTGTTATTAGCATTGATAAAAATTGAAGTACACATTCAAATCTTCCCAGGTACTATAATGCATCTCTTTTAAGAAGTCAGCCTATGTAGCAGAAGAGATCAGTCAATCAGCAAAGTGGCACGTGATAAATTATGATATGATATTGTAAGTGACAGCACTGTGGAGAAAGGTTAATTAGAGACACGTGTGAGGATGAAAACGGAGCATGGTGTATGAGGGCTAAACAGTTTATACGGGACAGATCAATGGAGAATGTGATGGAACCTTGGGATGAACCCAGAACACCTAAGTTGAAATTAGGAAAGATGTTCTATCGGAAACCGTGGTGGGCTGAGGTCAGTTCATTGAGGAGATACTTGAAGTTTAAAAGATATCTAAATGGTTTTATTTTGTATTTTAGGGGGAGGGAATTAGCTGTTAAATGTTAGCTTCTTCTAGCTATGATGCACATTTGCCTCTGAATGTGAAATCTGACGTTTAAATATGTAGGGTATCAGTTGGTTTATGCCACTTACATTGAAGGATTTATAGAAAGCGGATACTTCAAGGAAAGCAGATGTTGGATGAATAGCAAAGGAAATTGTCCTTGTGAGATTTTGATTTTTGGGCAAGTTGAAAAGAATTGAATAGGAGAGATTATCGTCTGTACGGAGCGAGTGGTTACTTAATAGCTAGATGTCCATGAGATATTAGGAAGATCACTTCATTTTGTTCGAGGGAGAAAGGGAATCATATGATCTTCTCCACCCATAGAAAGAATACATCCCTTGGACGTCAAGGAAAGAAAAGGTAATTTACCTAAACATGATAACGAAGATGACGCTTTCCTCATCTTTAAGAACCCCTTCAATCGATTAATTTTCAGTTAGACAAGTGTTACATAAGATTCAATACCAGATATCATCAAAATTAACTTACGGACATCTATCAGAGTTTGGCATATATCAATGTTGCGCATATCTTTTGCATGGAGGGGGGATGAAGACACAAGCAGAAGGGTATTATAGGTTTAAAGGTCAGAAAACTACGGAAAGAGAATGACTGTGCATTAATGCAGCTTGCAAGAGAAAAAGAAACATCCAAATCATGTTGTACTTGCACCATCATATTAGGATGAAAATCCTCAATCTTCTCCACCAATACAGGAAAATTACTGAATAAAAAATTAACAAAAGAAATCAATAAAGCAACAAAAAGACGTACGGAAATGATATGGGTGAAAACACCCTATATATCCACATTGAAATAATTGCTAGATAGCCTCAAGGATGGAAGGATAGGTAGAAGTATGAGTCACTGAATACTTCTTTTAGTACAAGTAACAACCTTCTCATCCAATTGTTTGGTGCAGTTGGAAAGACATCTAAATTGTTTCTTTTGGTTTAAAGGGACGGAAACACTAATGTGGAAGGGTTTCACTTTACTTTCCCTTGTCTTTTATTTCCTAAGCCAAACAAAGGAAATAGCCCCCCCCCCCCCCCTTCTAGTAATGAGTAAGATTCCAAAGTTATACAACAACATTACCAATTTTATAACCAATTTACCTAATAAATTATGAGACAACTATAACAGGACATTTCGGCCTAATCATCTATATTAACTTCCTTGGGTCTGCAGCGAGGAGGATCGTGAACACATAAGAAGGTCCATACACTTTGGATAACAGAAGTCATAACGCATAGCATACATCAGCCTTTAAATTCATTGAACAGAACCTCTATTGTCCCGTCTAATCAGCTAAATTTGACACCCTCAGGTCTGCAAGGAGGAGGATATTGAAAACATAAAAAGGTCCAGTACACTTTTGGATAACAGAAGTATCATTGGGATCAAGTGCATAACACACATTGACCGTAGAATTCATTGAAGTGAACTCTCCAGAAACCGCCTAAAAAGCTTAGGCAACAACATTTTTTTATCGTCTAGAAGTACCATCATATTCCAAAAGTAAAACACTTGTAGTATTTTTTTTGCAGCATGATAAGAAATCTATTACCGATGAAGATTATAAATGCATTCAGTCTCATGAAGCTCATGTATGTTGACCTTGAAGAAATAATGCAAGAGGATGAGAGCATACGTAGACGTCTTAGGATGAGTGCTTAGAAAATTCAAGTGTAAGAGATCTGGAACTTAACACTGTCATTGAGTGCAGAGAGTTTCTGCTTCTGGGTTTTGTGTGAAATAGACCACCGCGAGAGGTCAATATGAACAGTTCCCTTGCCTGAATGAGCAATCTCCAGTACTTTACACTTTACAAATTGTCCTTCATGATATCCAGACAGAAGATCGGCTAACCCTGGATCTGCCAGCTCAGTGAAATGAACCTTACCATATAGGTGAGGATCAATCTGAACAAGCACTCCACCAACACCTGGAAGGATTTTGGAAGTCCTGCCACCCAAAACACTGCCTTTACAAATATGAAATGCCATACTTTCACTTGAATGATCTGTGGGACCATCTTCTTGACAAGCAGGTCTTTCTGGGTCAATCAACAGTGGATGTGAAATTAAGCGCACTAACTTCTTCTCCTTGTTACAACTTAAAACATAACCAGAGAAGGCCCTTCCAACAGAGAACCTTTTCTGAAATTCATCTAGCTCACTAGGCTCACTTGAGTTATTTAAGATGTAGAGCTGGGCCTTGACATCTCGAGATATCGTTAGCCAAGCCCATTCACTGTCAACTTTGTACACAAAACCAGAAACGAGCTGGCCAGTTGAATAACTGAATTTTTTAATTGGTTCAATTTCACCAGATCCTGGACACAAAAGCAGAACAGCCATAGTCAAAAAGGGATACCTTCAAAAATAAAAGTAGACTTGCATCACTTGAACATGATTGAATTGTGTCTATTTAACGAATGTTAATCTGAATATCTTAACAACCCTAGTGCATAAGATTTATTTTGGTTTTTATTTCTTTAAACGGGATAAACCTTTTCTTCATCTATAGTGGAACTCATAAAAGAAAGACAAGATTTTCAAGCTTATAAAGTGAAGTTTGTAGCCATAAACTCACGGAAACAACGAATGTGATTATTGATCTAAGATTTAAGAGTTCTCAGCATCATGCATATATATGCAAGCCACAAATATATCAGACTGGGAAATAATTAGCCCAATCAGAGAATACCCCGACATATCCTGTATATAGAGGAGGACAAGATCACGATACTTTTTGGTGTTAGTAAACATAAAATAAGCATGCAAAGACTAAGGATTGGGTAAAATATTGCCCTACACATGTCAGGCTTGTGGAGCTTGCAAAGAGACAAAAATTAAAGCAGCAAACCTTCTACTAATATATCACACAACACAAATTTCAGTTTATTGCACTCTCTCAAGATACCATCTGGAGTTTCACAGCCAAAAGTATACTCTTCACACTCTACAGGGCTTTACGAGGGATGGCATTTGATCTAACAACAAGAATGCAAATATGTCCAAAGTGGATGAGGTAGAAGCCAAGCTCAAGTGGAAGGAATTCATACGTAGTCGGCAAAAAACAAAAAATGGTATCATGCCATACTTAGCCATGTTATCATTTCACCTGCAAGCATGGATGGTTTAATGGATAGCTCCCACTGATGGCCTCTCTTAACACTTTCTGACATATTGAACTTTGAAATGATTCTTGCAGTAAGAGTCTGCCCAAATCTGAAGTTACTAAATGGAGCTTCAGCATAATTGTCATCTGATTCCTACTCATCAAGAAATTGGAAGACACAAGTTAAGGAACACAAAAAGTTAAGTTACATTTATCTTTTTCTCCTATTCTTTTTTCTTTTTTCTTTCAAGAAGGCAACGAGTTCTATTATCAGGTATACTTTCTTTCTTTTTCTATTGTGCAAGGGAGGAACTCATTGTACCATTACATAATCATTTGAGAAGAAGTCATCAAGTAATTGCTTACCTCTGTTATGTGCACCCTCCCATGGAAACTGGACCCAAATTTTAGTCTCAGTTCAAGTGGCCTTATTTCAGTAATCTGCAGTTAATTGAAAAGATAAAATATAGTCCCCAGCTAATTTGTGATCTGAATCCTTCACGAAAAAAAGTAATCTATTACCAAGAAAGATATCCATACCTCAGCCTGAACCAGTGATCCGACATTATAACTAGATTTCCTTTTACCCCTCTTGGAATTTGACGTTTCAATAGCTTCACTGATAGACTTAAGCAGCAGCAGCAATCTCCCACTTGTTGAAGGAGAGGGGAGGGCCATAACAGGGACAATGACACTACATTAAGGAAAAATGAATTACAAAATAGAAACAACAATAGAAAGCATCAATTTCCCCCCCTTACGCAACTAGTTCCCAAAATGGAGAGTAGCGTGAAGCTGGAAATGGAGAGTACATCAATAAGTAGAATGAGTACATTCTTCTACAGAAATATGGAAAGGAAATTCTTAGCAACTTGTAGCGGTAGACAATCCCCCCCACCCCACCACCCCACGCAACTAGTTCCCAAAATAACTTATTCTAATTTTAGTAAGACCCATAATTATACTAATACTTCTTGAGCCTTAGAAGTCGAAATATCCTTATATTAAATACTAGATAGAAAGCGGTGTACATTCCTGACGTCCCTCCCCCAAATTGATTCAAATTCCTTGGTAGCCTACTCTTCTATATTCTTCCATTTAAGTATCAGATAGCTATATCTTCTGACTGGCATAAGCAAACACATCGTGCAAAGATGGTTTCTCCTACATTTCTAACCATGGTAACAGCACATTGAATGTTTACATTAGCTTAAGTTCCATATAACCAAGTTCCCACTTCTTAAGGATTATTACGGGGAAAAATAAGCATTGCTTGATGTTACACTTGATAAATAGATTATTCCATATTTCACTTGAAAACATACTACAAGATTCTTATACTTTTTTCCTTTCGATTATATCAATTCATCTATATCACAGCTACCTCATGCAGCCATTTGCTATTCACTAAGCATAAAATACAAACCATGTCGAAGCAAGTTTTACGCTGAAATTTCAGATTCGTTTTACTTCCTTCTCAAGTCTAGTGATACTACAAGGTCCTAGCTCATATTTCACGGTGATGTTAAGTCACAACATTTTTTGCATAACCATGATCTTTGAGTCAGCTTGCGCGCATCTCGATTAATTCCACGGAGCATTTGCTACCTCCCACCAGCACCAACACATGCATCTGGTAACTCTATCCACCAAGGCTTGGATAGATAGGAAGAAATCACATAATGTTTTTGCCCCCACTTGGATTTGAACATGAGACCTCATAATTCTCAACCAACTTTATTGACCACTAGGCCACACCCTCGGGTGCTTAAGTCACAGCATTTACCCCATGATCTATATGCACATCTCATTTGCTTTACTGTTGGAACTTCTAAACATCACTTTTGTTGAAGAGTCCCACATCGGGATCTTATTGGATAGGCGGTCTCTTTATATAGCATGGGTAATCCTCACCTTTTTGGGTTGAGTTAGACCCAAAATCCATTTCTTTACATGGTATCAAAGATGGACCCATCCCAATTCTCGTTTCCCGATGTTGGACCCCCCATATTAAAAATTGCCTGCGCTCGAGATGTCCAGTTGTGGCATTGGGGGAGGGGGAGGGTGTTAAAGAGTCCCACATCGGGCTCTTATAAGATGGGTGGTCTTTTTATATGGATTGGACAACCCTCACCTCTTGAGCTAGCTTTTGGGGTTGAGTTAGGTCCAAGATCTACTACTTGACAATTTTCATTGCAACTCAAGTACAATAAAAATTCCAAATAGAAGTAAAACCACAAAAATGGTGAAAAAATACAATATATGAAATGACAAACATTTTCCTGGGAGGTGGTTGAGTGGTTGGGAGGTGGGTCTACTATGTGGGAGACCTGGAATCGAATCCAGCCTATGTCTGCCGCTAAGCCATGAGCTTGTCACATGGGGCTCTCCTAGTGCGGTGTAAATCTCCTGGGTGGTTTGCGTGCTACTGCACAGTGAGAAGGTTACCACAAAGTGCTCACCCGAAAGGCAGAGACTGTGGCAGAGGTTATGGGTTTCCCTGGGGTTCCAAACAAAAAACATTTCCCTCCCCATCCAGACAACATAAAGGGAATGAAAATGAAAACACAATAAAGACAAATAGAATAGGAATTATCAGGTTTTATTTTTTTGATAACCTAGAATTATCAGGTCTTATTACCTTTCTCCATTGATAAATGATTTAGGAGGGAGATTTTGAGTATTGTAATCAGCTCGTGATGCATATCCAAGAGTGTTATTATATGACGGTAGTGAAACAACCTGGTTAACAAAAAATGATAAGTATGCCTAACAATATGGATCGAAGTAGGCAGAATACAGCAAAAAAAAAAAAACACAGAAAAAGAATTGAAAGACTTGCCAAGTAATTTTCTTTAACAATCTCCACAACAGCATTTACAGTTCGATTTACTTCCAATTCTCCTAGCGTTTCCCTTTTGCGTTTCTGTTTAAAAAGGTAAAGCAATCAAATACACGAAAAAGAAGTAATGCAGTGCAACCAATATAGATGCAAGATAAAACAAGAAAATAAAATACAACATTTATACAAAAAATTAATAGTTTTTCTCGGAAGAATTAGTACGAAAACAATCCGCAGCTTGTGATATGTGGGCTGCCCACCCGCACAGGCTCAAACCCTGCCGCAAACCAAAGCCTGGTATCTAAGTAGAAAAGGATAGCGGTACAGGCCATTATCCACCAAATTTCTAACTGTGCACACTGTCCCTCGGGGATCTCCCGGTTATAAAAAAGATCTTTAATGAGACGAATAAAATCGAGAGAATGAACAGTACAGCATAACAAATGAAATAGCAAATTCAAGAATGACCTTCTGTGCTTGACTATTAGTGGTCTCTTTCTTTGATTTATTCACAAAAGCACGCTTCAAAGACAGATCCACCAGGTGTTCTATCTTGGAAACATAAGTACTGCTGTGCGAATACTTGAGCCAGTCTCCACAGGGATTCCACTTACTGCAAAGAATATCATTTACTTAATATTAGTTCTCAAAGAAACAAACAATAACTGTATATTCAATGTTTCAAAGGGACTTACACTGATAGTGGGAAATAAAACCAAAAACGTCATCACATTTCTGAAAGCTTACTACAACACCAAATTCCTTTATTTCATGAACTTTTCCCTTCACAGTGCTACCAAGATTAAACTGTTCCACCCATTTAAGTCGGAACCTCCAGAGTCCACCGACTGCAGCTTGGCAATCTGATAACAGAGAAAGATGAACAAAGATCCATTCAAACTGATATAGATTCTAAGAGAAAAGAGTATTCCCTACATTACCTTTTATATAACAAGATCTGATTGAGGACAGCGGTCCAATAAACATGTCATATTTTTAGTAGCAAAAGAAAATATCACCTGATTCTTTAAGCATTGATTGCTCGAAACTTGTAAATGGGCATCGGTTACTTATTATTATGAGTTATAGTGTGTTTTTGGGATACCCAATTAATGGGGGGGAAAAAACATTTCTACTTACATGGAACTATGTTTGGGATGCGGGAAGCAATGTTGAGATGGTTCGGGCATGTGATGAGGAGATGCACAGCCGCTATTGGACTTAGAGGTGATTAGAACTTCTAGAATATGAGAAAAAGTTCCCTACGCTGAAGATGTTGATTCTTCCTCTTCTTCTCCTGCCATATAGATGCTTTCTTCCGTTGACATAATAGGTGTGTGGGAAGGGACTCATAAAAGACCTAATAGGTAAGGAAGGCACCCTAAGCCGATACCTTTCTGTCTTTCTTGCAGAGGTATGAGAGGTTGGCTATGGATGGTTCCAGGAAAGGTAGAATTAGACCCAAGAAGTATTGCGGAGAGGTGATTAGCTAGGACATGACACAGTTTCAGTTTACCGAGGATATGACCTTAGATAGAAGGTTGTGGAGGACACAGATTAGGGTAGAAGGTTAGTATGTGGAGTGCATTGTCTTGATGTTTGTCCATACTAGTAGTCATCGTATTACTCTTGTAGTTTCTTGTCCTTCAATTTTTGTTACTATTTGTTGTTCTTGTACTTGGTTTATCATACTGCTTTGTTGTAGTACTATACTGTTACTATCTATTGTTTCTTGTACTTCCATTATTTCTTTTTCTGGACTGCTTTTGACTGTTTTTCTTGAGCCGAGGGTCTATCGAAAACACTCTCTCTATCTCTAGGGTAGGGGTAAGGTTTGTGCACCCTCTACCCTCCTCAGACTCCACTTTGTGGGACAAATTAACACTGGGTATGTTGTTATTGGCGTTGTATGGAACAATGATGACACTAGAGACCCCAATGCAAGACCTTAGCACACAGGATAATTTTGAATCTTGTTTCAGGTTACCACACTCTCCTCTATAAGCAGGAAATAATACGAACATACAAGCCCACCTGTTAGGGACCCAAGGCGGGTATTCATGCTCTTGAAAATTGAAAAGGTTAATTAAATGATAAAACAAATGAGCAGAGACTGTAACAGACTTTGATCATTCAAGTCAAAAGCTACAAATATGGAGATCTATGGTACTTCCAAAAGTTTGTAGTCAAAACAGGAAACTCAGAAGTCTTAGAACATATTATATTTTACCTCCAGTCCAAATGAACACAACCAAGAACAAGCAGGTGAAGATAAATCAAATGGGAAAAGTATGGACTAAATTTAGGGGAAAGTTGAACAATATATAACATAACTCAGCCTATGGGCATAAGATTTAAAGTGAATTTAACTTAACCCAATTAAAAAGGATTTACAGCGAATTTAGGAAGTTCCAAGTGCATTACCAGATAGAAAGTCCCTCCCTTAATAAGGGCAGAAAATCTGCCTACACAAGGCCCATACAGGAATTCTAACAGATTTCCAAAAGGTTTGTTCTATGTTCTGATAGTTTTTCTCCCTAACAATTTCAGATGAACCTTCCAGGGAGTAATTGGCTAAATATGCAACAGACGGAAAAAACACTGTGTATGACAAGCAAACAGGAATATTTTGCCAGTCAAAAGATCAACAGAGCTGTTCTGCAACATAAAATTCACCGTCAGTAATTACCTTCTCCTCCACAAGGAAGTATTCTTGAATAAAGGATGCATCCATTGAAGAGCAAAAAGACTGCTTCAAAGAAACTGTAATTCGACTTGTTTCACTGCTGACCTGGTTGACAGAGAGAAGGGAAGAACCAAAATTTCACTGGGAATCCCAAAAGCATAACATCAGTATACAAAACTGTTGACCTACATCAACAACGTTAGTGCGCACAGACTGTCCAATCTGGTAAACTTCAGAAAGACTAGATCTTCCGTCATCAGTAGCCTTCACGAAAAACAAAATGATGATGACTCAGCATTTTCTATTGATCATATTGTGCACTTCATCCAAATAAAAGAGACAATCATGAAGGTAATAGATTTACTGCAAGAAGTATATATACCCTGTTTCTTGGAGAAAACCCAGTCAAGCGCCCCAGGTAGCGAATGAAGATACCACTTTCAATTATATACAAATATACCCCTGTATAAAACAATATATGCTGTATTTAGAGGAGAAGTGGAATTACCAGAAAGTAATATCATGGTCAATAAACCAACTTCAACTACTAATGCTTTGAGCATTTCAAAAGAAAAACTTTAGTTGTTGTGATTTCTTTGGTTATGAACAATCACTAGTTTGTAAGAACCATGCCCACCCCACAAGAAAAGGAGAAAAACAAAGATAAAAAACGTGCCTTAGTTCCTTGTCGTTGGATTATAAGCAGTTGCCTAACTTGCCTAGAAAGGAGGGATGAAAGAAACTCAAAAACTATGAAGTACATTTCTTACATGCAGCACAGAGCTAAGACAGACTTGATTAACATCCAGCGGAAGTTGCTGAGCTGAGGTCACAAGAGAATGTTTTGCAGAAAGCATTAAATTGCTGCCCTCAACATCTACAAACATCAAAGGCCCAAACAAATATCTAGTCGGTGCAAAGTGTCGTGTTAAAACACTCTCTCTCATGCAGCCCCAAAAACTAAAGAACATAGAAATACCAAAGGTTAGTCTATGGACAATAGTTGGTTAAATTACAGAAGAATCACATAACAACAAGTAGAGGATACAAAGTTGACTGCAGCATTAATATAAGGTATTATAATGGGCATCTCCAACTCCAACAGCATACTGACTAAATCAGTATTCAGTATTTGACTTTGCAGAATGCGACTAGAAAACCTAAAAGTTTCTTTCCCCTCTTCAAACTTGTAATGTTGTATTCCTCAGCATTAAGGATATGTTGGAGACCCCCAAAAAGAGAGAGAAACAAAAGAATGCTAGTTACAAAGCTCCTAGAAATTCTACCACTTGATCTACTTCTTCTATACAATGTTCTTTACACCAAAAATAAAAAGATAAAATACAATTCCCTTTCACTTTCTGAATAGAATTGGACCTGTTTTCAAAACATCTCTCATTCCTTTTCTTCCATACAGACTACAAAAGACAAGCAGGGATAATCCTCCCCCCCTTCTTCTTCTTGGCTCCTACTTCCCTCCTCCCCAACCGCCCACCTTTTCTCACCCAACAACTCAGTAAATCTGAGTTATATTCTAGCATTTAAACTCTGTAAGGCTAAAAAAGATTGCCCAAATTTGAGCTGTGAATGTACAGTGGTGGAACAGATGGCTGTTTGTTTCCCCTGTTTCACTGCATAGGCAGCATCCAGCGACTACAGGTAGTCTCCTTTTCTGGAGCACTTCATGTGTTAAGCAAGATCTCCTAGTCACTAGCCAAGTGAAACATTTTACTTTGGATGGTGCTATGCTTTTCCAGATTTTCCTCCATAGGATTACCCCTTCCAGATTCCTCCTCTCTTCTGCTTTTCAGTTTTCATACTGCATCAATGAGTTTTGCTCTCAATGACACGCCTAATCTAGATTAACAACGCACCATCTTTTTGCTATTATTGAATTGGCATACAACCACTTTGGCTTCTTCTCAGTAAAACTATTAGCTATGTCTATCCAACAAGTAAAATACAAAATTACTGGACAACTAAAAAGTGAGCTATGAAAAAGAATTGGCCGGAAATGAGCAGATATTAACTAAAGAGATCACTCAATACAGCTGGATGTAGGATAGAGAAAGTACAAGAACCAAAAGCTGATCAAACTCATACCCAGGCCTCAAGGCAGACTTCATCAAATCAGCATGGCCTGCAAACGGTAAAGTGTAAACACAACAATATTTTAACTGCCTAAATCATAAAACAGTAAAAGCAATTGCAGAGAAACAAAGGATTCAACGGATGATATTCACCACTGTGATCAGCCAAATGTTGGGGTGAGATTGTGCCCTTAAAATGACCCTGAGCAGTAACATCTAGCACAATTGCATCCGGAGTTACTCGTTCAACCACTCCAGAAACAACATTTCCTGGTTTAACGAGTTCATTGCTGAATACCCTAGCATTAACATTCAAATAAATAGAGGAATCATTTATGTAACCAAAAAATGAAATCCAGAAACGCAACCTCCAAAAAAAAAAAAGGCACAGGGGTGAAGGGCAAGGATACATATTATCAGCATGGATAAAGCAGTTCTTATTGAAGAAAAGCTTGAAAGTCGCAGTAAATATTCCAGTCTAAGGATTTCAATAATTCAATAGACACCAACTCTACTGAACCACCATAAAGAAAGCAAAAGAGCTGCCAAATATAATAATTTCAAGATATCTATCTATTCATGATCCACAAAATTTACATACGGAACCAATAACAATAGGAACATCACAGTTATAACATCCTAGACAAAAAAGAAACAAACCTTGAGGGTGTTGTTGTGAACAACAACAACATACCCAGTATATTCCCACCACGTGGGGTCTGGGGAGGGTGTTGTTGTGAAACTGAGGTTAATACGGTGTGAAGCCGGATTAGAACTCGTAATTCTACATTTGACTACTTGTTCAACGTGATACATGGAACTTATTTCACACCACGGATCTAGTCCAAGTTCAGATCTGGATACACAAATGGACGCGTCAGTGCCAATAAGATGTCACAAATATCACACAAATATCAATTGACATATAAGTAGGGTAGCGAAAGTATCATAACCTTGATATTTTTGCGTTTACATAATACATACAGAGTGAAATATGCTGACAAATCTCAAATCACATGTAGCCTTTACCCGATCATTAAAAAAATGATCATACAATTCATATTATTTATATTTAGCCTTACTTCATTTTGCAAGAACGCAAAGAAGAAGAATTAATCAAGGTTCCCTATAAATTAGAAAGTTGACATCCGCAATAAGATATACTAAGGGCACATATTTGAAGGAAATTACCAAACATGCAAGCAGCACTGACACAAAGGCAATTTGCAACATTTCAGGCAACTTCTATTGCACACTCGTCCTGACACTCTTAACATTTTCTCGGGATAAAAGCAATTCTGTAATCTCATACAGATAATAACACAGTTCAATTCTGGAAAAGATCCTCTCACAGCTAATCTACACCAAAATATTCAACTTGCCATTATATTGGTCCACATCCATAGATTGGTAAAACAAACTCAGAATTCAGAAGAGAACAAAGTTGTTTGGAACATATAGGTAATACAAACTTAAGCCTCTCAGAAATGTAATCACGATTAACGGACGAAAGAACATAATAGAGTTAAAAGTTTACAGAAACATAATCAAATTAAAAGCGAAAAGAAAAGCCTAAAATCATTGTATTACCACACATTATAAAATAACCAAAAATAGATATAGTGGTAGGTACTGGGATATAGTTTGAAGGGTGAATTCTAAGGCACTAACCTAGGGGCAAACCCTTGTACTCCATTGGAAAAGCGGACAAAGCAACCGTGGTTTTCAATCTTTGTTATCCATCCGTGTGTTGTTAGTCCTTCAGTAGCATCAGCATAAGAACCAAGAATTTCAAGTTTTGATTTAACCTACAAAAGACGCCAGGGACAATTTGAGAGACATCCAAATGATGAGAGAATGACAACAAATAGCAGAAGGTATGAGAGAATGGCAAATAATTATGAGAAATTTTCTTAAAAAGCTGCAACAATAGAGTGGATAAGTAGCAACAGACAACAACAACAACAACAACAAACATACCCAGTGTATTCTCACAAAGTGGGGTCTGGGGAGGGTAAAGTGTATGCAGTCCATACCACTACCTCAGATGAAGTAGAGAGGTTGTTTCCGATAGACCCCTGGCTCAGAAAGAATGGATAAATAGTTAACTGGATTTTGCAGTACAGGAGACAAATGGTATGGGTTTACACAGGATAAATGCGGACTCAAAACGGGCTTCACAGAAGGTTCCAACAAAACCTAATGCTTTTATTTGTTTAACTGAAACATAATGAAAATTTTACAAGCCAACAATGAGTACAGCCTAAAAATGGCACAGGATGCACCACTAACCCACTTCACCATATCTTACCCAATACCAATATTCACCAACACTGTCTTTCGAAAAGCTAAAACCGTATAAAAAATCCTTTTTAACAATGAGATTGTAAAACACGATAGTCGTCAAAATGACAAAAGAATAAGAATACTAACGTCCCGTGGCATTACTTGTTAGTTTCTTGGTATAAGAAACAATTAAAACAATGGTCACATTACAAAAAACTTTGGAAGGAAAAACATTCATATTAATGCACAAACAAAAATGTCGTGAAACTCTACATTCTCCAGCAGTTATATTTTTTGTTTCAAATTTCATTGTATTTCTGTCAAAGTTAACTTTAATTTAATTGCAATTTGAGCAAAAAGAAAATTAAGATGCAAAATGCAACCAACTTAGACAATCCAGAGATGAAATGCAATGCATAAATTGTAGATGGAAATAGGAAAATACTAACTAAAACGTCATGGCAGTACACAAGACAAAATTAGGAACAAACATTGATTGCTTTATTAGAATAAACATAACAAGGTAATTGGAAAACCAAGACTTTTCTCATCCAACATATATGTTTCAAGGTAATTGGAAAACCAAGACTTTTCTCATCCAACATATATGTTTCAACTTTCTTCTAATCCTCATTAGCGAGAGGAGAATTACTCAAAGCTTCTATAACTAGAATGAATAACATCAGTGATAGAGGGTCCTCTTGTCTCAGACCTCTCGAGCTCCCATAAAACCGCATGGGTTACCATTCACCACCATAGAAAATCTCACCAAAGATATGCAAAAATAAATCCACTTCTTCCCAAATCCCATTTGAAGTATAATGGAATCTAGGAATTTCCAATTCATGTGATCGTATGCCTTTTCAAGATCAAGTTTGCATAATCCACCACTTATTTGCCACCAAAGCTACATCAAAAATATGTCTGCCCTCCACAAAACCATAATGATGTCAAAACAATCTCATCTAGCACCTTCTTAAGTCTAATGAAAATCACCTTAGAAATAATATTGTCTATGCTTCCCACTAGACTAGTAGGTCTATAATCCTTCATGCTCGTAGCTCCCTCCTGGTTTAGGGATGATGGCAATGAACGAGGCATTCAAACTTGTTATTCACCTCTATCTTGAAACTCCGCAATAGTATCCATCACATGAATTTTGATTGTATTCCAGCAATGTATAAAAAATCCAAAGAGAAACCATCCGGTCCCTGAGCTTTGTCACCTACACAACATTCCACCGCTCTTTTCACTTCCTCCTAGATTGCCCTCTCCAACCACACATCCTTCTCCCCGTTAATTTGACTGAACCCTAAACCCCCACAAAAGGCCTCCACTTTGCTTCCTCTTTCAAAAAAATCATACAAATCTACAGTTGTCCCTTCTACTTCCTACTTCCCCACATGGCTCACCCCATTGAATCCACCAATTCGATAAAGTTCCACCTATTTGCGACTACTACCCTGTGAAAGAATTTAGTATTAGAGTCCCCCTCCTTCAACCATAACACCGTTGCTTATTGCCTCTGATTAACCTCTTGGGCCAAAACCAAATTGGTTATCTCCCTTTTCAGCCTTTCCTTCCTTACCTTCTCTCTCTTCTCTAACTCCCTTCCGGCTTCTACCCTTTCCATCTCCCCTACTTCGTTCATAAGCTCCCTCATATTCACATGATCACATTTACCCTCCCAAATACTTCTTTATTCTATACTTTTATGTCTGCTTTTAGCAATTTTGACTTCTTGGTTAGCCTAAAAGAAGGTCGTCCCTCCACTACATGACTACTCCACCATCTAGCCACTCTAATCCTGAAATCTGACACACATAGCCATATATGCTCAAATCTAAAAGGAGATCTCATCTGCCTACTTCTACTACCACCCAATAAGATAGGGGAATGGTCTAATAATAGTCGCAGAAGAGGCACCTAAATGCATTGGGTGTCAACTCTTCCCAAGAAGTAAACACAAGAAATCTGCCTAATCTCGATCTAGATGATGAGTCCTCCAATCTGGACCAAGTGAAAGAGTCACCTATAAATGTAAATCAATAAGACAAAGGTTATTTATAAACTCTGAAAACTCCTCCTTGACCCTGGACACTACCCTACCCCCAAACCTCTCCTCCAAAAATCTTATAGTATTAAGCTCCCCTATCACCCATGGTATATCCCATCTCTCCATGCCAGCACCAAACTCCTCCCAAAAAACTCCTGTGAACTCTCCCCCCACATCCATAAACACCCTTGAATCCCCACTTCATTCCGTTATCGAAGTTTTAAAGCCGCACTCCTAAAAATATTCTCCTTTGTAAACCTGCACACATTCCACCTTTCTCACATCCCAAAGAACAAGAATTCCTCCCGCACTTCCCCTAGCCAGAATATAGTCATACTTCACCCAACCACCCCACACACATCTAATAATACTATCTGTCATTTGTTTCTTGAATACGTATGGCATTCGCTTCCCCATTCCCTAAACCCTGCTTTGATGATTGCCCTTTTGTTGGGGTCATTCATCCTTCACATTCCAGCTAACTACTATTTCCTTCCCCCCCACCCCCAGTCCTGCCCTACCCTCAATTTCCCTGCTCGCTTCGTTATTTCTACTTTTGTACACCGCTAAACTCCCTCCTCCTCATCCTTTCCCAAATTCCTTACCCTTCCCTCTCTGATCTCCTCATTTATCTCATGCTCAATCTCTCAAAAGTTGTAACAACTTTGCCTCTTTCCCCTCAGACAACGCTCCCAAGAATTCCTCGAATCTAAGAAATTTCTCTTCCACCCTCCTCGTAAAGATTCACTACATTCGAGGCTAGCTAGCGGCACCACATTAGCTCCATGAACATCTGTACTACTGTTCCCAGTTGCTAAACCCTTTCCGAAAAAGTTGGATTGTGGAAAATCATCACCTTTCCCCATTAAAAAGAAACTATTTTTAGGGCTGTTAGAAGTTCCTTGGATCTTACCCATTCCATTCTTGCAAAAATCTTGGGTAAAAGGCACCATTTGCAATTTTCCAACAATAACAGTGTTCTTTTCCGGCACCAGCAGAGATGCCGAATCAACTTCATCCTTTGAAATACCCACATTTGTGTTGCCCCACAGCTTTGTAGGCACCAAGTCCTTCTGGTTAGTCCGAGTCCCTTGTCACTGTAATTACATATGAAACCTCACGGAACAGTGCCTCAGATCATCAGACTTCTCTAAATTTGGACCCAATCCCGACACTTTCTCCATTCCCCCATCCGCACTATTTTTCGCCCAACCCCAACCCTTCTCCTTAATAAATCATGACATCCATGTTCTGAGAGTTTGAATTGCGCATGATCTCCGACATGTGGCTCTGAATCGAGTCTTGTTGACCTTCGATTCTTCCATTAACAATCGATTTAGTGTTTTCGACTTGTAAAGAGTATCATTCTTCCTGTCCATGGAGTTTCTGATATTTCTTTTCTAAAACCCAGCCACGTCGATTCGAACCAATTGGTTCGAAGAGTTGTGATTTGGGTTTCCTTACAAACTGACGGTCTGTTCCATAATAATTTTTTTTTGGGATAACTGTGGTGTTCGGGCCAGCTAATAATTAGTAAAATGATTTCTCCTCCATCCAGTTCTCTATCCCATGGGCATATTTGTCCTTTTGCCCTCTACTAACTTTATTCCCCCTTTCCCATTCAGAATTGTTGTCGAATCTTTTTGCATTAGCCGTTACCAATGGTTCCCTGTGGATCTCGATAAGTTGTAAGCAACCACTTCATTATTGCAACTTGTCTCCCTCTTGCCTCCCCTTTAAAATTCCTCGATCCTCCCTTTCATCCACACCCAATAGCTATGGCTTGAACTCGGGGATACCCAAGTCTTTTCTCCATCTTCAGCCACTTTAGTATTGACTGGAAGCTTACCCCCCTTTCTCACTAAAATTCTAGCTCTCGTCAGGTTGTGCAAGCTACTTACTACATCAATAAATCCCCCACATCGATCCCCAATCTTCTTGAAGAGGTCGAAGCACCACAGATGCATCGGTAGACCCACTGGATTAATCATCATTGTTTCGCCTTTTCGGCGCAGATTTCCAATCTCAGAAAGTTCCCACCCAACCATCTTCTTCCTCTTTGGAGAACTTTGGTTGCCTTCTCATTCACAAACCGAAACAAGAAACATGTATCACCCAGTTGACAAATTCTCAAACCATCTTCTACATTCCATACCTCCACAACCCAGTTTTTAACAGCTTCAGGTGAACCCAACCACTTAGAAAAAGATCCAATCAAGCATGAACTCAGAAAAGTTTTCCTCGACTGTGTATGTTCCCTTAACACTGAGAACCTTGTTCACTGCCCATCTCCCTCTTCAAGCATTTTCTCGCAAGCTCTAAGGTTGGCCACTCAAGGACCTTCATGTAAGATTCCAACCTCCTTGCTTCTACACATTTTCTTTATTTGATTGATATCAATATACAAAATTTCTTGAGATTTTATTCTTTTGCGGATAATCTTTTTTAAGAGGGCTAGTACCTGAATACCAAGTTAGAGAGGACAGGATAGGATACATCACGAGTAGGAAAAAACTGAAAGTGGTCAGACCAAAGCTTTGTTTCCATTTAGGATAACTAAGTAAAAACGGTTTCCCCTCTATATCAGTAACAGCACCATACTAAAACAAAATGTAGATAAGAGGGTCAAGCTCACAAACATATCAGTAGACCAAAAAAAGAAAAAAGATAACCGAAAAAAGATGCAATATATATAAGAGAGGCTTGAGCTAAGAAACTCATCAATAGATTAAACATGATAAAAGAAAAAAAACAGCTAAACATGAAAAAAATAAGTTCAAGTACTCTCTACAAGTCAAGTTTAATTAAAAGAGCCGTACTAGTGTCTTCTTGTGTGTAATAGTGATTCTCTTTGGCTTGCAACCAAGAATACGAAAGACTAATTCTGCTCCAACCTGCAAAAGATATCAACAACTCTCTACAGGTCAATCCAAAGAGATGAAAAAAAACACCTGAACATTATTCTGGAATACCTGGAATTTTTTCCTGGGTTTTACGATTTCAAATTCTGATATGTGACGAAGAGGACAAAGTGCTTTCACGCCACTAGAAAATTGTACTATGGCACCGAAGCTGTCTACTGCAATGACTTTAGCTTTTACCACCATCCCAGGTTTGACATCTGAATGAGTGAAAACTGACACTTCAAATGCACTGGTCTGTTCAAAAATAAAGAAAAGATAAGGTAAGTGTCGGTATTGCAGAGAAAATTAAGGAGAACTTATGCTGAGACATACATTGAGATTTCAATAACAAGAAAAAAAAGGATGCAACATCCAAATATCCTACTCAAACCTCTCCCTCTCCCCTCATTTATAATTAAGGAAAAGAAAAGGCAAGGAACGCATCATATCTTGCCACAGAGCTCTTCAGCGCTACCAAAAATTGAAATGTAAATAAAGTACAGGTCAGCTTTCACACAGCAATGCATAAAGCTTATCAAGACCAAGCAGAAAACAGAAGCAAAGACAGAGGAATCAAGAGGAAGGTAATGTTTGCAATTTGTGTTGTTCCCCAGTTCCAAGTGCAAGAACCTAAATAGTAACTTCTTGACAGAGTTCTTCAACTAACGTATCGACATACAAGTATATCGAACTTGACTCTATCACATCTTGCCCCGGGACAAATACCAGTTCAACATCTAAAGTTGACTTGAACCAAAAGAATAATTTCCAACAATAAATGTGACCTTCAAAGCCCCAGTAGCAAGTCCTTCTAGACGCCTAAACCCAAGAACCCTGACGCGAACAAGTTTCCCTTCCTTGAAACTTTTCTCCAGCTTTGTCACTTCCTTATCAGCAACATCAGATACCTGCAAAACTTGCTGATTTAATACTGAAATTTAAAGTTGAGTTCAAAGGCATAAATAATAGAGAAAATTACAGCCCAATACCTTTGGGCCATCTAGTTTACAAAATATATACACATCTGTATAGGTAGTGTATACTTTATACTAATATACATATACATATAGTATACATACCTCTACATATAATATACACATCTATACATACCTATACATATAATATACATACCATATACAACCGAGTGTATATGTAGTGTATACTTCGGCCATGTTTGGTAAACTAGATAGCCAAATGGTATATATTGGTAACTATACCTAAAAATAAGGCCCAAAGACTACGGAATCTAGGAATATTCTTACATTAACATATGTAGGAGTTGGAACTGGAGAAGAAGGGATTTCCAGCAAAAGACCTAAACCCTATCAATCCTGATCACTTTTGATTGATCAAAAATATCTCCAACCTTGATAAGCTGCATAAAAGAAAAGCTCAGTTTATAATAATACAAAATGACTAATATATAAACATGGAGTTGATACAAGGCAATGCATGCTACATCGCAATACAATAGAAGCACTGTAGCCCAAAGTTATTTTTAAATAGGACTTGCTAAATAGATAAAAGTTTACTACCATATAACTTGCACATCGTAGGCTCATAAAATTTTTTTTTAATCAAGTAATCATAGGTTCACAACTTAAAACAACAGAAAAATTGCTTTGTTGTGAATTCCCTAATTTGCAGATATTAGTAGATTGCTTGCAGGTTTTTGAACTGTACTTTAACTGTATCCGGGTAACAACCTCTTAGCTTCCATCTTCAACACTAAAAGTAAAATTGTACTTGGCGCATCTCTGAAGAAACTTGGAAGGTCACAGCTCAGTGCTAACAAAATAAGACGAGAAGATGAACTTCCTCTTTGTTTGAGAGGTCTCATGCCCTTAAGATCGAAGAACAGTTTCTCATCATCTCGTCAATCATTTTGAAGGGCACATAACAAGTATGCAATATGTATGATTTGGATCAGACCGAAATGCACTAAAAGCAAACACAGAGAAATGGGGCCCAACAATTATAGGCAAGTCTGACATCTCTGAAGGACCTGGAACAGACCCAACTGAAATGAGTTACCCTCAAAAAGCACCTCGCAAGATCTTACAAAAAACATTAGAATTGGGACCTATACCATCCACCATAGACACTCAAACACCTTAGCAAGATTCATCCATAGAATAAGCAATGATTTCTCCTGCAACCATCCCGAAAAATGCAAAAGGTCCAGCGGTCTGTGTCTTCCTTAAGATTGACTAAAACATCTTCTCTCCATCAGCTCTTAAGGCCATATTGTCCTCCTATAATCCAAAATCTTCCCTCATTCCACGTTTCAAATAAGCAAAGGCACCTCTATCAATCAAACAAGTGCAAGCCAAGTATAACAAAATGAACAGCTTCATTAGAAAATTCTCCATATGCAAACAACAACCCTGCAACTTGCAATATTTTAGAGGCGATTAAGAAAGATCTTAGGATCTTTTGAACTTACTGCAGGAGGAGCCTTGTTGTGAACCAGATGAGGATTCAATGTCAAACCAACAGCTCTAGTTGATGGATCAATAAATAGTATCCGAGCATTAACCTACACCAAGAAAATAAAGAGCTCATTGAAATTTAAGAGAGGACTGTTTAACTGGAAAAAAGTTAAAGCATAAGAAAACTCAATATAAACCCTAAATTTTTAAATACACAACCCAGGATAAACCTATTTGGCAGCTCATTCGTTTTACTGTTACCAAAAAAAAAAAAAAAAAAAAACTTTACTTAAAGAGAAGAAGAGTAAAACGAGGATGGACGTCTATCATTATCACCCTCCCCAGACCCCATTACTTTGGGTATGTTGTTATTTAACATATAGCTCTACAACCTCACTAAAGATCAATCAAGTGTATATCATGAAAGGCTAATTGACTTACACCATAAGGAGGACAAGAAAACACTCTATCCTATATAGTGTTCTAGATCTGACCAGATACGCACACAGTGCACAATAAGCATCTCAAAGATCTTGCCATTTTTGCTGTGACCAAACTCAAAAGTGAACGATGAAAACACACCAACTGTAGTCAAGAGCAACTATGGGCTGCAACAGAATGGTTGGGTTGCTAAACTCGGATCTAACACCGTTGTTTGGGTCCCTGAAATGAATCTAGGGTATATGCTTCCTCCTTTCCTCTTGTTCACTATAATTTATGGGCTTTGCACTTAATTCTGGGAGGATACGTTTATCTACTAATCCCTCATTAGGAAATTTTAATTCTTCGGAGGGAGGCAATTTTGTCTGAGATTTCCATAATTTCGCGTTTTAGGGGATAGAGAGGTAGATGATCTAATTGTTTTACATGAAACACTATCTGCTTTCAGTAGATGATCTAATTGTTTACTTGAAACACTATCTGATTTCAACCTTCCCTTGATCTGATACAAGGGTGTGGGAGGTGAAAAAAACAGAATTTGCAAACCATTACTTGGTGCAATCCCAGACTCACTCTCCTTTTCCTTTCGACTCTATACTGAAAATCTCATACTCCTCCAAAATGAAGGCATATGCAGATCCTTTGTTTTAAATAGACTGAACACAGATGACTTGTTACAGGTAGACAGACTGAGTTTTAAACCATTTCTGATAGTCCCCTAATGTAAAGGCATAATTAATTTTTCCTACATTGAAAATTTGCCTACAACTTCTGGAAGAAACTTCCGAAAAACTTATGAGATTTTCTTGCTCTACATCAATTTACAATTTTTCCTTGTAAATTCCCATACAAGTTAATGTTAATTCGGGCTAATTGCAACCCTAATGACGTGATTAAAGAAGCCTGAGGTGCAGAAAGGTGGTAAGCCATTGGAATGTGATAACATATGTATGTCAAGAATTGGAAGTGGTAATGTAACCCAAAGTCGTCGAAGACCAAAGTTGGAGTTAAGTTGAACTTCCAAGCACTTTCCGTGACACAAGAGAGGATGTAGGAGCTAAGGAAATGGCCAAGGCATGAGGCAGTGTACTGATGGCATAAGCAAGTTCAGTAACCTAGGGACACAGGTGAGCGCGTCGAGAAGACATTAGTGGACCATGCTTCATTACAGCGAACAGGAGACCACCGTGACCCGAATGCCAGCAAGGACCTGGCAAACCAACCATTCCTCATGGTTGCCTCACATTGCGAGAACAAGAAAACTGCCAGCACTGAGAGGCGTGCAACACGAGAAGAGCTGCCAGACCGCAGTTCTATAAATAAAAATGTGGTTGAAGAGAGAGAAAGTTAGCCTCATTTATGAAGCTTGAGAGCTTTGGAGAGAGGGAGACAAGACCATAGTCATAAATACACTTCAAGATAAGTAATTTATGATGGTTTTTGGTAGATACTCCACAATTTAATACAATGATTAACTTTTCCATCTGTTGAAATTATAAGAATCATAAAAAACACATTCTTGAGAAGTTAAATTTTTCTTCAAAGAGGTAACCCCACAACATGGACTTCATTTGACTAAAGAATTTTCTTGAGAATATTTGGGTCTTGAGAAGATGATGAATAGTAAACTTGGGGTTAGAGGATGAGTTGGGTAATTACTCCAATGATTTTGAGAATGACTAATTAATGTATTAACGGGCATGTTTAACTGTATAGATGAAGAGGTTGGGATTTAAATGGCTAGTAGCCAATGTATGAACCCTAGATGGGTTATGTTGAAATTGTTCAGTAGAATTGATGGAAATTAAATCACATACATGTCAATTGATTGTATTGGGACGCATGGTTATATTTTCCTTCCAAACACGTGCAAACAAAGGTGGTGAGACGACCTAGACTACCGCTTCCTCTTCAGCTTATTTTGGCGAGCCTCACTATTAAGACTGGGCATTCTGTCGGAATGGAAAAGCCGGATCGGAATGGACCAATATTGGGTCGGACCAGTATGAATCGAATCGGAATGGAATCAGTATCGAGTTGTACCGGTTCGGAATAACCGGTATGAAACCGCGGTTCCATTCCGTTCCATTAGTAACTGGTATACTATCGAAATGGACCGAAATGGAACGGAATGGGATAACCGGTACGGGCGATTTTAATATTAATTTTTAAAAAATATATTTTTTTATATTTTGAATAAATAAATTATTTTTTACATTTTAGTTAAAGAATAAAAGTTATATTTTGAATTATGTAGTTTAAGTTTAAATTTAGTTTTTAAATATATTGAATTAAGTTTAAATATGTTTTTTTTCTAAGTTTTTCAATTTATAAGTTATAAGTTTTTAAATTTATATTTTTTGAAGTTTATATATTTGAATTTTGAAGTTTATATATTTGAATTTTAAAGTTTATATAAAAGTATATAACTTTGTTAAAGTTTTTTTTTTCTAAGTTTTTCAATTTATGAGTTATATAAGTTTATAAGTTGCTAATTTAAACACTCAAACTAAACAAAAAGGAAATGCATTAAGTAAAAGTATGATAAAATTAAAATTCAATACAATTTATTCAAAATTTCAAATTTGTATTACAATTTACAACTATTAGTAGAGCGTCTAATTTTCGCAGCCACCTTCTAGGTTGGGTTCTGTTTCAACTAAGCCTCGAATGTAAGCTAATAGTTGTATAATCCTATAAAGTTTTGTTCTAACTCTTGTAAATTTTGAGCAATAACCTCCGGTCTTGGTAAATTTGTTGACAATCTTCAATTTCAATGTCATCGTCACTATTACATCCAATGACTGCATCTAAGTAATCTTCTTCTAATTTAGTTAACTTTGGAACTCCTTTATTTCTTCGTTCGGCGTTGATCAAATCTCTAAAAGTCACTGATATCTCCAAACTGTCTTCTGCTAATGAATATCTATGATCGCCGATTTGAAATCTTGCTGCACTGAAAGGTTGCTCCGAAGCTACGGCTGATCCTTGAATAGCTAGCACGTCCTTCACCATCTTGCTAAGTTTTGGATATTGATGACCACGAGCCCTCCACCAATTCAATAGCTGTGGTACGCCTTCTTGATTTGTGATAGTATCAG
Organism: Capsicum rhomboideum; assembly: GCA_031232105.1. Classification (NCBI taxonomy): domain Eukaryota; kingdom Viridiplantae; phylum Streptophyta; class Magnoliopsida; order Solanales; family Solanaceae; genus Capsicum; species Capsicum rhomboideum. The sequence continues at coordinate 94,619,380 of CP124716.1, read as the reverse complement.
AACTCTGGTCAAGATATTTAACAAATTCACATTTATGAGAAGAATGAAGACCAAGTGATGATTGTGCTCTACCATGGGCATCTAGTCGAGGCATAAAAGTTTGAGAAACTTCAACAATATCGAATGTGCAATATTTGTCACACAATTCCTTAGCACAAGTGTGAATGCCGTTTTGACAAGTTATCAAATCGGGACTTTCATGCGGTTGAATATTTAAATTTTGATAAATTTCTTTAACCAAAGCTTTTGCACCACGTTTTTTATATTTCGGGTTAAAAAGAATTGCAATTAAATAAATTTGGGGGATAGGAAAAAAATATTTTTAAAATTTTTCAACCATAGCTACAATAGCATTCTTAAAAAATTCATTATCTTTGTACTCTGCAAAAAGGGATGAAATAGACCATATATGTATTAAAATTTCAGAAATAGTAGGATAATACAATCCAGAAAAAACTTTTGTAGCATCATAAAATGATTTCAAAAAACCTTTAAGTGCTTCTATTTGATTCCAATCATTTTCATTGAGTTGATGACTAAGATAAGTGTTATGAGAATTAAACATCATAGTAATAGGTTGTCTATATGTATAAGCATCTTCAATCATTTCATAAAAAGAATTTCATCTAGTTTTAACTTGTTTTGGAATTTTTTTATACGGAAGTTGATACGATCGACAAAATTCTTTATATTATCTAATTCTACTACTATTATGCATATGAAAAATCCAAAACACAGCATTTTTAACTTTATCACAAGTATTATCAAAATAATTGAATACCATCCTTCACAACTAAATTTAATATATGTGCAGCACATTTAACATGAAAAACATATTTACTAATTGGACAAATTCTAGTTTCTAGATGAGAAATAGCATTTAAATTAGCAGAAGCATTATCTAAAGTAATGCTAATCACTTTATCAGAAAGAAAATAAAATTCTAAAATTTGACCTACAATAGAAGCAATATAAACACCGGTTTTTTTATGTTCACAAATTTTATAAGCAATAATTCTTTTTTGCAAATTCCAATTATAATCAACCCAATGTGCAATAACAGTTAAATAATCGTTACCATTAGGACTACGACCCAGATCAGTGGTAATAGCAGCCCTACAATCCATCATGTAAAAATAGCTTCGAAGAAATTGCATATGTTTTTCTTGAAATTCAAAAATATCTCTTTTTACCATACTTCTTGAAAACCTTCAAAACTGGAATTATATGTATCCCGAATTTATGTTATAAAACCTTCATTTTCTCCAAAATTAAAAGGCAAACCACAGACAGCAATCATTTTTGCAAAATTTTCACAATTACGATCCCTATTATAGGGTCATTGTGTAACAGGACCAGTCGGGTTTGAAGGGCTTAGTTTAGTTTGAAACATGTTTGACCCGATAACAGAGGGTCCAGTGCCAGAACCGGCAGTTTGACGGGAAGCCATATATGCATTCCATTCTCTCGGATGTTTCTTAATCAAATGGATTTTTAACCCTCCAGTAGAACCTCCAGACCCGCCAGACACATATTTCCACTGTTGTTTACAAATACCACATGCAGTAACAGTTTTTTCATCATTCAAATAACAAAATTTTCACACAGCTGATTTTAAAGCACGTTGTGTCGTGGTCTTACCCCTAATCGGACAAATAGGGGGACGACTAGCTCCAACCTGAGGATTATCCTGAGTTGGAGCTTCGACACTAGCGACGACGGGAGTGGTACTAGTTGGTGTATCATCTAAACCATCATCCACATGTAATTCTACTTCTTCATCTAATTCATCTTCAAAATCATTATACAATCTTTCGAAAGCTTCATGGGGAATAGGGGTATTGCTATTAATTTCTATGATAGAGGGATGAGCAAAATCAGTTTCATTAACATGTGTAAAACCATCCGTATTAAATCTAACTTGAGGCATGTGAGAAGAACTAGAAGAACGTTGATTTTTGTTTTTACCAAATTTCATAAAATCTTTTGTTTTTTTGTGCAATACTTTTTTTACCATAATTTTTTTAGAGGAATCCATAATATAATGAAATAAAATATGAAAATAGCAAATTAAAACAAACAAAACATAACTAATAAATACGAAAAATAAATTAAAATACTAGAGAGTGGAATGAATGTACCAAACGCCTGCCGTAAAAGCAGACGATTATAACCGAAATTTGAAACTTGAAAAAGATTGCTCCTCCAATAGTCACCAAATTATACTTTAATTGCAAAATAATAATAATAATAATAATAGAATTTATAGATATTGAGACTTGAGAGTAGAAAATTGAGAGAGGATGAGAGTTGAAAAATTAAAATTGTGAATAAAATTTGAATGGGGAAGGGGTATTTATAAGATTTTGGAGGGAGGGGGGCTGGGGGGGGCTGGGGGGGCTGAAGGGGGCCTGGGGGGTCAAACTAGCCGTTGGCAACGGTCCCCAACGGCTAGTTACCGTTAGGTTTCGGAACGAAATGGACCAGACCGGATCGGAACAGAAATGGACCGATACCGGTTTCCCAGAATGAAACCGCGAAATCTGTTCGAACCGGATACCGGTAGGTTCCATATTGTTCCAAATCGGTTCCTACCGAAACGGTACGAATCGATGCCGGTACCGGAATAGATCGGAACGTACCGTTCCGACGGCCAGTCTTACTCACTATTATTATCAGTAGGTGCCACTGTAAGGGTGGAAGCCGGACCGGGCTTGCCCGTTTTGGACAGCGTCCGGCGTCGATTTCAGTTCCGGTAGCCTGTGTTCTGTAAGCCCGGTTTAGGCCCGGAACCGGCACCTAACGGTACACGGACCGGTGCGGACGGGGCAGTTTAACCGGTTGACCAGTTAAACGGTAAAAATTAAAAAAATAATAATTATATTACCGTTTTCTAGCCGTTAGTGGGGCCCCCAACGACTAGTTCCACCCCACCACCACCTCAGCCCCCCCCCCTCCTCCTAGCTCCTAACCTCATAGTTCCCTATAAATACCCACTCTTCCTCCCTAATTTTCCCACAAATTCTCAAAATCTCTCTATTACTAATTACTCTCTAATACTCTCTATAATATTGCGTATTTTGTTAATTGAAGAGTTTTTTTTTAAGCAAGCTTCAATTGTCATCTCTCAATTACGGCTTTTGGTTATATAAGTCTGTTTTTACGCAGACGTTCGGTACATTCGTTCCAACTTTCATTATATTTATATTATTTGTTTTTATCTTTTTATCTTTTTATCTTTCTTTTTTTCACATTAAAATATGGATGCAGGTAAAAAAGGTAATGGTAAGAAATCATTTTTTAGTCAGGCTAAAAAAAAATTTGGGTAAAAAAGACAAGGGTGCTAGTAGTAGTAGAGGCGGGGGTGGAGGTAGTTCTAAATCATTGCCACCTAGATTTAGAATTAATAACGATGATTTTAATCATTTTGATGATACTTCTTTTGAACGTCCTTGTGCTATTGATGTTGCTTCCGATAATGTAGAAGACCATGAGGCCTTAGATAAATGTTTTGGTAATTATTTTGAAGACGTAGAGGAAGAGGAACATATAGAAGAACAAAAGTTATAAGATACCCCTACCCCTACTAGTCCGGCTACGGAATTACCGGAACAAGATGAAGTAGGAAATTTACCTACATTTACTAGAGTAGGAAAAATAGAACGAAGTAAGAGATTATTAGTTTGAAAATTTATGACCCAAAATAAGGAGAAAACTACTGCAACTTACAATAAATGTAAGAAAGTGATCAAACATTTAACTGGGGGATCGCAGTGTGGGACAGGAATGCTAACTAGACATTTGAGAACTTGTGTTCCTGAATATGTTCGTCTAGAAGCTATTGCTAAGGCTAAAAAAATGGTACACCCTTGCCCGATACTAACCAATCTGTCGGAGGTTCTAACATGGTCTAGAATATTTTAGATTATAGTAACCCGACTGGCCCAAGCACATCACTCACATATAGTCAGGATATAAATCGTGAAGAATTAGCTAAAATGGTTGCGGTTTGTGGTTTGCCTTTTAGTTTTGGTGAACATCCCAGTTTTATTCATTATATTCGAAAAGTGTATAATCCTGATTTTCGAGGTTTTTCAAGAAATACAATTAAAGAAGATATTTTTAAATATCAACGTGAACATTGTCATTTTCTTCGTTGCAATTTTTCTTATTTTGATGGTAAAGTATCTATCACTTCTGATATGGTTTAAGTCCTAATGGTAATGATTATTTTACTGTTACTACTCATTGGATTGATCATGACTGGAACATGCAAAAAAGAATTATAGGCTATAAGTATGTTAAAGAGAGGAAAACTGGTAGTTATATTGCTTGTTTGACAGGAGAGATTTTACATTATTTTGATCTTTGTGATATGATAATGGGTGTCACATTAGATAATGCTTCTGCTAATTTAAAAGTAATTGATTTTTTAAAACCTAGACTTTGTTCAATTGATGATGATGATGCTTTTCATGTTAAGTGTAATGCGCATATTTATAATTTATGGATGGTATTGATGTATTTGGTGAGTCTTGTGTTAGAATTCGAGATGCTTGTGCATGGGTTTTTAAAGCTAAAATAAGGTCTAGGATAAAAGAATTTGAAAAAACTTGTGCTTTATTTGAAATGTCATTTAGAAAAATTCCAAAAGAAGTGACTACTAGATGGAATTCTTTATTTGAAATGCTTATTGTTGCTATAGATTATCGTGCGCCTTTACAAATGCTTTATAATAAACATCAATCGGATCGGAGATTTAGAATCACCGACGAGGATTGGAAAGAATGCGAAGAACTTATTAAATTTCTGAATTTTTTTTTATAGTGCTACAAATATTATATCCGGTCAATATTCTCCTATTATTTCTTCAACTTTAGTAAATGTTTGTGTTATTTCATCTGAATTTGTTAAATATAAAGATCGTGAACATTTTAAAGTTGTGGTTACATATATAATTGAAAATTTTAAAAAATATTTTTTTCCTATTCCTCAAATATTTTTGACTTCTACTTTGTTCAACCCAACTTACAAAGTACATGGTGTGAAAAAAATGATTGAAACGATTTATAAAAATTTAGAAATTACAAGTGATGAAGTTCCATCTGTTGAATCGTGTAAAGATAGTATATTAACTAAAGCTAGACATTTGTATGACATTTATAGAGACATGCCACTAAATGATGAACCGTCTGAACCTCCATGTAGTAAGGCTAGATTTAATGATTTTGATGAAATTATGGATGAAGAACTTGGTCTTGATTCTGCTAACAATAATGATTTTGATCAATATATTAGTCAGGCATGGAAAAATATTAGAGATGAAAATGGAGATCCTCAACTTTTAACTTGGTGGAAGAACCGGACAGAACAATTTTCATATCTTTCAAGGGTGGTTCGGTATGTGCTAGCTATGCAAGCATCTTCAGTAGCTTCGGAGCAAGCTTTCAGCGCGGGGAGATTTATCATTGGAGACCATAGGTATTCGTTAGCAAAATATAGTTTGAAAATATCAGTGTTGTTCAGAGATTGGATCAACGCCGAACGAAGGAATGCTGGACTGCCAAATTTATCGCATCAAGTCAAAATGAAAATAGATGAAGCACTTGGAGAAAATAGTGATGATGGCATGGAAGCAATGGATGAAGAAAATCAAATAGAAATTCTGGATCATGTTTCCAAGGAATTGATAGATAAGTTACGAAAAACATATTTTGGAAATTATAGATATTAGTATGATAATCGAGACTTAGATTAAACAAAACCCTTCCTAGAAGGTGGCTGCGTAGATTAGGTGCTCTTCTAATATTTGTAATACATGTACTTCTTTATTGATTTGAATAAATTATAGGCTATTCGCCTTCATTTTCTTTTTAAATTTATCTTTTATTTAAACTTTAAGTTATAAACTTTAAAGTTGAAAATTTAAATTTAAACTTTAACGTTGAAAATTTAAATTTAAACTTTAAACTTTAAACTTCCAAGTTCAAAGTTAAAAAAAATCAAAGTTTTTACATCTTCAATTTCAAGATTCAAAAGAATTCAAAAAAAAATATTAAACTTTAAAGTTGAAAATTTACATTTTAACTTGAAAGTTGAAATTTAAATTTAAATAAAGTTTTCAAGATTCAATTTTAAAAAAAAAAAAAAAAAACAAAATTTAAACTTGAAAATTTAAATTAAAACTTTTAAGTTCAAAGTTGAAAATTTAAATTTCAACTTTAAAAAAATCAAAGTTTTCAAAGTTGAAAATTTAAAACTTAAACTTTAAATTTGAAAATTAAAGTTTTCAAAAAGATGTTTTAAAACTTAATAAAATTTGAAAACTAATTTAAATTCAAACAAAAAAATAATTTAAAAAATTTCTTTTGATTTTGAATTTAAATTATAAATTAAAAGTTTTTTTTAAAAAAAGTCGGGCGGAACCGGAATCATGTCTGGTCCGCCAAGGACTGGTTAATAGCGGACCGGTTCGGACAAAGAATTTTTTCCCCTGCTGCCCGGTCCGGTAGGCCCGTTTCTGGACCAACTCCGGTCATCGACCACTGGTGACGGTTCGGAAACGCGGACCATCCATTTCGGTAGGCTCGGGTCTGGTCCGTTGCCACTCTTAGGTGCCAGTCATATCTAACTATTCTTTTGCATAGCCGGTCATGTCTGGTGCAAGTTGTACTCCTTTATGTACCATTCATAGAAGTTCCATGATGCACTGTGGAAGGTCTAGTTATGTACATGAGACTTATGCTATTTTACATTTATGCATGATTATCGCACCATGTTTTGAGGCCATGGGACATACTAGTGATTTTTAGGCTATTGGTCCACTTTGTATGCATGTTCATGATTTATTTTTTGTTGAAACTGGTAACTTAGGCATGTTCATGATTTTGGGTAGACATGTCTTGTTGGTTTGTTCAATGAAAGTTAAACGCATTGAGTATTGGTGACATTCTCAACCTAAATTTTGTGGCCTCATGGTGTATATGTTTTGAGGGAACTGCTAGGACTTTCTAGACAAATATTTACCATAGTATTTGGTCTGGGATAGTGATTTTCTTACCCTCTGGCAATAATTAATGGTGAAATTAACTGATATACAAAACAACTGGGTAACTTGATCCTCTTAACTTCTAGAACATTAAGGGGTCATTTGGTTGCTGGTTAGAGTTAACAGGTATTAAGATATTAGTAATTCAAACTTACTTATGGAGGGTTTAGTTGTTCATGCATTAGTTGTTCCATCTTTTACCCAGTATAAAATAATACATAAATTCCCTCAGAACCTATAAATGCCTTAGTTATGCGGGATTGTTAACTGGTGACCAAACACCGTACTTGCTGTTTTTGAAATCTATAGATAGCAACTAAAATACTACCAAACATGGTACTAGTTAAGTTGGTTTTAGTTCATGAATAATGCTACTCCTAACCAACAACCAAACGACCCCTAATTGTTTAACTTATCCTTGTCACTTCTTTTTTAAGGACTTCATTCCTCCACTGTACCAATTAATTTCTCATTGTAAGAAAACATCACAGTGTTTGATGATGGAGCCAAAAAAAGTTCCCTCGAACAATAAAAATAAAAACTATTCAAAAGCACAAATGCAAAGCAAATGAGTATCACTTCCACTGCTCTCTCACCACATTAGGCTACAATCACAACTTGTGGATATGTAAGGTCGTGGTAGCAAACTATTGGTGTTAAGCCTCACAGGAATCAAGCACTAAGTAAATACTTGATTTTCATTTTTGGTGTTAAGCCGCACAGGCACCAAGCACCAAGTAAATACTTGATTTTCATTTCTATGAAAACAAACATGAGAATTACTTTCATCATTCTTCCTACACATTATGCAACAATGACAGCTTATGAATTTGTAAGGTCATCTTAGCGTTGAAAAAATTGAAAAACATATGTTAATACCATCATGTGTTAGGCACCAATTAAATGTCTTTATTTTCAACGAATATTGTCTTCCAAATAAAAAAGGTATGTACTTTAGAAAGTACAAGCTCATTCTTTATCAAAAGGAGGAAAGAATATATTGGGTAGCAAGTCTTTCATTCATGATCTGCAGTGAGTTTTCATATGAACTTGCATAAACTTATGTGACCTACTCATTCGAAGCATGTTCCAAAATGCTTTTCATCTTCGCTTTTTTTACATAAATAAGTGAGGGGTTATTACTTTTTTATTTTGTAGATAATCAAATTTCCAATTGGAAGAGGGAAAAGTTTTCTGCAAATTGAACATGTCAGCCTGCAGCAACAGAAAGTAAAAATAAATAGATGGAAACAATGTATCTTATAGACTGCTAAACCCTGATGAACAGGACTGAAACACAGCAAACTTACTGTTCCGGTAAAGTACGTGAGGAATGATAACATAATTCCATTTTCAAGAATTGAACGCACACTAGCATTAACCATCATGCCTGAAGCGAGAAGATCAATTGAGATACCCTTAAGATCCTTGGTCTGTACAGAAGTAAACTTTTTGTATGTTATACATGAACGCGTCATGAGACAAAAAGGAACAATATGCATAAGTTAATAACAATCAAAACCGTAGAATGAATTCCAAAAACATACCACACATTTTGAGACAACATCAGGATCGAAATTCAAATAAACAACTTTACGTGTTCTATCAATACTTTTAACAACCCCTTGTTCCAGTTATCCACTTCTAATCTTAACTTCCACATTTTCTGCAAAGAGAATTTAACCAGATTGGAAATTACGTTCAATATCAAAAAGCATATAAGAAGTTAGGTACAGTATAAAATAGCACGTATCATGAAAAGTTGGCAGCAATAAATGCTTTTGTTAGAATAGGAATAGGAACAGGAATAGTATATCGAATCCTACTTGGAAAAGGATTGTAATGTAGTGTCTATAAATAGGGTCTCAATGTAAAAAACTAATAATGTATATACACAATTCAATAATATTTTTCTCTAATATTTCTCACATGATATCAGAGCCTCTACGATCTTGGTAGAGAATCAAAAAACTTCCGCAGACGGCGGGCAGTTATAAATCATATAGCCACATGCCTGGCCAATAATTATGTTAGCAAAAGTTGGACCAATAATATATGCATGAAAAATATTCACTTTCTCATATTTGATTTTCATAGCATCGTGCATCTTTTCGTTAACTACTTTCTCATATCTAATTTGCGTAGCACCGTGTATCTTTCAGGTGACTACTTTCTCATATCTGATTTGCGTAGCACCATGCATCTCTCCAAACTAATTTCTCATACTTAATTTGAGTGTACTGTGCATCATACCGGACTACTTTCTCATATCTAATTTGCATAGCACCGTGGGTCTTTCCGGTGACTCCTCAGATCTGATTTACGCAGTTCTGTGAGTCTTTTTGGTGACTCCTCAGATCTGATTCATAGTTTCAATTTTTGTCAGTGTTGTGCAAAAAAAACCAACACCACTAAGAGGCCGAGATGACCATATGTTTTATACACGTTTTGGGCAATTTTTCAGTGACAGATTGACTTTCCGACAACGTTTACTACTTTTTCGACCACTTTTTCAGTTTGTTCCTTTTCAACTGAGGTCGGCCAGACGTCCTAAGCAGTCCTTACCAGTTTTCTTGCAGATATCTTCACCAAGTCCCTCACTGATCCTCATTTTAATTACATCCATAACAAGCTTGGTAGTTATGACTTGTATGAACCAGTTTGAGAAGGGTGTTAGAATAGGACTAGGAATAGGAACAGGAATAATATATAGAATCCTACTTGGAAAAGGATTGCAATGTAGTACCCTAGTTGGAAAAAAATTGTAATGTAGTGTCTATAAATAGAGTCTCAGTGTAATAAATTAATAATGTAGTTACACAATTCCATAATATTTTTCTCCAATATTTCTCACATGGTATCAGAGCCTCTACTATCTTGGTAGAGAATCAAAAAGCTTCCGCAGCTGGCGGGCGGTTATAACTCATATAGCCGCCTGCCTAGCCAATAGTTATGTTAGCAAAAGTTGGGCCAATAACATATGCATGAAAAATGTTCACTTTCTCATATCTGATTTGCGTAGCACCATGCATCTTTCAGGTGATTACTTTCTCATATCTAATATGTGTAGCACCGTGCATCTTTTCAATGACTACTTTCTCATATCTGATTTGCTTTGCACCATGCATCTCTCTAGACTACTTTCTCATATTTAATTTGCATAGTATCGTGCATCTTTCCGGACTACTTTCTCATAACTGAGTTGAGAAGCAGCATGGGTCTTTCTAGTGACTCCTTAGATCTGATTTGCGTAGTTTCGTGCATCTTTTCGCTGACTCCTCAAATCTGATTCGTAGTTTCAATTTTTGTCAGTGTTGTGCAAAAAAACCAACACCATTAAGAGGTTGAGATGACCATATATTTTATACAAGTTTTTGGCAATTTTCTAGCGACAAATCGACTTAACTGTGACGTTTACCGATTTTTCAGTTTGTTCCTTTTCAACCAATGTCGCCCAAATGTCCCGAACAGTCTTTTCCAATTTTCTTGCGTATATCTTCACCAAGTCCCTCACTAATCCTCGTATTAATTACAACTAGAACAAGTTTGGTACATATGACTTGTATGCACCAACTTGAGGGATCCCAAAAAGGATTGTAACTTTTTTTTGATAAAGTAAGTGTATTTCATTCATAAATAAGGTCGAGTTAGCCATATACAAAGAAAAACCAAAAGGGAAAGAATCTACAAAATCTGATTCTCTACAAAGTCCACCCATTCTTCTATACAACTAGGGGTTCGATAGGTGCACCAAAAGAAAATAAGAGACTGGAGGTTATTCCTCACTTGAGAAAAACTCGACTCTACCCTTCAAAAGCTCTCCTATTTCTCTCATTCCAAATAACCCACATCAACGCAAGAAGGACCAAGTTCCATGCCTTGTTCCTACTTCTTCTATTCCCGCTTCTCCAACAAAACATTAAATCTTTCACATATTTTGGCAAAACCCAAGAAACTCCAAACCACCGAAGTATATCCCACCATAATCTCATGGTAAAGATAGAATGTATGAGAAGGTGATCCACTTTTTCCCCTGCCTCCTTACACATGTAACACCAGCTGACACAGACAACCTTATGCTTTCTAAGGTCTTCCGTTGTCAAAATCACCCCCTAGATGCTAGCTAAGAGAAAAATCACACCTTTCTCGGCACGAACGCAATCCAAATTGCATCACATGGAAACACAACCTCCTCCCTAATTAGGAGTTTCTCATAAAAAGATTTAGCAGAGAAAACCCCATTGTTCCTCAAACCCCACCACGAAGCATCATGTTCATCCACCGAATTGACTTGTCGGTGAAGGATGACCATCAACCTTTGGAGCTCGGTCACCTCCCAATCATGGAAATGCCTTCTAAATCTCAAATCCCAAAACGTCTCTCCACCATACATCTTCCTAATTTGTTGGACCGACAAGTTCCTTTGGCATGACATTCTATACAAAGTCTAGAAATCGTCTTTCAATAATCTATCCCCACACCACCTATACCCCCAAAAATTAACTCTCCTCCTATTTCAAAACTTGGATGAGATATGTCTATTGAAATCAGCCCATCCCTTCATTATATTCCTCCAATAACCATACCCAAAAGGCATAGTGACATCTCTAGTTCTCCATCCTCCTTCCATTACCCCATATTTATCAACTATCACCCATCTCCAAAAGCTTGTACCTCTATCCTAAAACGCCAAAGCTATTGGCCTAACAAAGCTTTGTTAAAGATCGCTAAATCTTTAATTCCTAGACCTCTCCATTTTTTAGGAGATGTGACAGTCTTCCAATGCACCAACTGAAATTTCTTTACTCCATACGCCCCATCCCAAAGAAAGTTCCTCTGCAACATTTCCAATTTTCCTGTAACTGAAGTTGAAGCTTGAAACAAAGACATGAAATAAGTGGGTATACTCAATAAAGTGCTCTTAATAAGTACCTCTTTTTCTCCTTTGGACAAGTATCTTTTTTGCCACCCTGCTAATCTTTTATCAACCCTCTGAAGAACCAGGTTCCACACCAAAACATCCTTGTTTGAAGCCCCTAATGGTAGTCTACGATAAGTAGCCTGAAGAGCTCCCACCCTGCCATTCAAAACCTGAGAGAGAATCCCAATGTCAGCCACCTCCCCAACTGGAAAAATCTCACACTTACTTAGGTCACCACCTGAAACCAATTAAGTACTTGGCTTAAATAATCCAGTTGGTTCATATCAGCATCACAACAAACCAAAGTATCATCTGCAAACAATAAATGGGAAACTGAGACTGTTCCAACGACCCCAATAGATGCATTAAATCCCTTTAGAAAACCTCCCATCGCTGCTTTGATCATCATCCTACTCATAGCTTCCATAACGAGGATGAACAGGGCAGTACTAGTTCTAAAAAAAAAAACAAGTATAAATAGGCTCGGAGATAAGGGGTCCCCTTATCTCAGGCCCCTAGAACTTCTAAAAAACCCGCATGGATTGCTGTTTACTAAAATCAACTATCTTACAGAAGAAATGCAGAATCTAATCCATTTTTTCCTTTTTTTTTTGCCCAAATCACATCTAAGCCATGATGAAATCTAGGAAACTCTAGCTCACATAATCGTAAGCCTTCTCAAGATCAATATTGCATAACACACCTGACACTCCTTGCATTCTCCTCGAATATACTACTTCATTTGCTACCAAAGCTTTATCCAAAATCTGTCTACCTTCCACAAAAGCATTTTGTGAAGTAGATGCAGTCTCATCCAGCACCTTCTTAAGTCTAGGGGAAAGCACCTTAAAAATGATCTTATAAATGCTTCCCACTAGATTAATAGGTGTAAAATCCTTCATGCACGAAGCTCCTTCATGTTTAGGGATAATGACAACAAACGAAGCATTGAAACTCTTTTCGAATTCACCTATCTCCTGAAACTCAACAATAATATCCATCACATCAACTTTGACCGTATTCCAATTGTATTGGAAGAAAGCCAAAGAGAAATCAGTAGGCCCCGGAGCTTTGTCACCCGCACAACCCTCTACTTCCCTCTTTACCTCTTCATCCTCGAATGCCTTCTCTAACCACTCATATTTATTAACGTCAATATGACTAAAAACTACCCCCTCCCCCCCAACTTAGGCCTCCAGTCTATTTTTTCCTTAAACAGACGTTTGTAATAATCTACAATTTCCCCTTCTACTTCCTCCTCGCCCACATGCATTACCCCATTAACCCTTACCAATTCTATAAAATTCTTTCTCCTATTAGCGACCGCTACCCGATGAAATTTTTTTGTATTAGAATCTCCTTCTTCCAACCACAACGCCCTCAATTTTTGTCTCTAACTAATCTCTTGAGCTAAAGCAAACTCCTCTAGCTCCCTTATCAACCTCACTTTCCTTTTCTTCTCTCTCAATTCTAACTCCCTTCATACTTCAATCCTCTCTAACTCCCCCACTTCAATCATAATCTCCTTTATCTTCACCTCTACCCTACCAAACACTTCTTTATTCCACTCCCTTAAGTCTTTCTTGAGCAATTTCAACTTTTTGGCAAGCCTAAAAGAAGGCCTCCCCTCCACCGCATAACTACTCCATCATCCGGCCACTTTATCCTTGAAATCCTCCAACAAGATAGGGGAATGATCTGAAACCAATCTTGGAAGGAGGGATTGAATCATATTGGGAGTCAACCCCTCCTAAGAAATGGACACAAGGAATCTATCTAGTCTCGATCTGGAAAAAGAGTACTCTGACCTGGACCAAGTATAAGATGCACCTGTCAAAGGCAAATCAACAAGAGAAAGGTTATTAATTAACTCTAAGAACTCCTCTATTGCCCTAGAGACCATCATATCCCTCATTCTCTCATTCAAAAATCTAATGGTATTAAAATCTCCACCAAGCACCCAAGGAATATCCCACCTCCCCAAACCATCTCCTAATTCTTCCCCAAAACTCTCCTTTGACCCCTTTCCCACTGGACCTTAGATGCCCCTAAAATCCCACTTAATTCTTTTGCCAACGTTTTTAAACCGAGCCCCTAACATAAACTTCCCCTTGTTAACCTCTGCACCTTCCACCTTTATATTATCCCAAAGCAAAAATATTTCATCTGCACTTCCCCGAGGTGGGATATAATTATGCTTCGCGCATCTTACCCCCCTCCCCCCCTCACACACAGTTCTAATGAAACTATCCGTCAAAGTTTCCATTTTTGTTTCTTGGATACATATCACACCTGCCCCACACTCTCGAAACTGTACTTTGATGGTGGCACCCTTATTAGGGTCTTTCAAACCCCTCACATTCCATGAAATAATTTTAACATCCATGGATAACAGAGTTAACTTCTTCCCCACCCCTCTCCTTCCCGAAGAACCTTGACCATTCCTATCTTCTATTTCTCCTTTTATATACAATCAATTTTATTTGTCCCTCATTATCCTTACTCAAACACCCTTGCCTCCCCTCCCTAGGTCCTTCTTTCTCTTTTTCTCTAACCCCTCTTGCTTCTTTTTTAATGTCTCAGAGCAAACCTAGCACCCTATCCTCCTTCCCTTCAAAAATCACTCCCAAAAATTCCCCAAATTTTAGATGATTCCCATCTGCCCATCTAAACATGCCTTTTCCTACCTCAACACACGCTAAAGAAAGTGCATTGACTCCCTGAGCATCACTACAAACACTTGTAGGACCAACATCCAACTGAGGAGAATGTAAAACAACCTCTTTGCCAAAATTTAAATCAGATTTGGCATAACTGCTACTACTCCAAGCCTTCCAGAATCAGATATATTGAAATCCGAGCAAAAATCCACCAAAACAGAGGTTTCGGCGACAACAGATTCAAATTTCGACACCGGCGAGACTACCGGATCTCCTCCAACCCTTGAACTAATCAGAGAAGCATCGCCTTGCTTCACTGGTGGCCCAGAAAAATTATTCTAACCTAAATGGCAACAACCTGATCCCGAAACTTTATTTTTAGAGTTGCCGGAATAGTGATTCTTGTCAGATGGAGGCTTCTCTGGCTTGGAAACCAGCTTCTTCCTACCCCCATGCCGGAATTAGGGCAACCATTTGCCTTGCCCGGTTAGTGCCTCATATCTGAGCCTCGATTTTATTGTAATGTATTGTCCTAGTTGAAAAAGGATTGTAATATAGTGTCTATAAATAGGGTCTCAGTGTAATAATGTAAATACACAATTCAATAATATTTTTCTCCAATATTTCTCATATTTTTAAGGTGCAGAGTGAATAAATTAGTGGTATCATGCTCATATTATGTTTTGTGTTTCCAAGATGACCTAATGATGTTGAAAGGTAAGAAATATGCACAATAAAGTTCAGCTAGCATTTAGATAGCAATTTCTATAATAGGAAACTCGTGCCAACGAAATATTTTTCACGAACATACTGATGTTACCAACTTCGTATCTGAAAGAAAAAAGAATTCGCAATGGCAGAAATCAGAAAAAAAGAATAATCAAAATCAAGGAAATGCAGCAAGCTTATTGTTGATAATGGTCCGGTAGTTTCAGCCTAAACTCATGAAACTGCTTCAAAATCCAACTAGTAAAAACTCTTCGTTTTGTGCAATAGTTCATTCTAATAGGACAAAATGATTTAGAACAAATATATAACTTAATGATACAATACTGATCTCCTACAATTGATAACAGAAGTACATAGAAGAAACTATCATAATATGTGATGTTACCGTCTTTTAAAGACTTAACGGACCTTATGGATATGGTTGACAACTGAAATTCCCTAATAAAGAGCTCTATTGAATATCTTCAAGTCTTTGATCCAATATCCCCAAGAGATGCATAGTTTCCTGCTTAATAAGGCTGAATTTTTTGTTACCTGCCACAAAAAAACTTCTCATCAATTTCTCTAGCCTCTATGCCAAGATCTGGACATCAAAGAATATAATAGGTCTATTCTGGACAAGGTACTCTTGCCCAATTTGTCTTTTCCCTACTTTCCAACAATCTTGAATTCTCTTTTAGTGCCTCTCTCTCCTCTCTCTATCTCTCAGAGTTCCATAAGGCATAATCCTTGTGAGAAATCACCAAAGATAGGTTGAGGCGAGGTGGAGATGGGGTTCTTCAAAGGGATGAGGCGACGTGAGGTGGACAAAGTGACCGCTTGTTGGACAAAGTGTGAAGCAAAAAAAACAAGCGTTCCTTTTTATAAAAAAAGTATTTTTTTAACGAAGGAAAGAAAAAGATCGCTTCTTTTTTAGAATTATATTTAGACCTTCCTCGTTACTACTTCTCTCCATGTCTAGGGTCCCTGTAATGCCTCATACTTCTTTACTAAGGGTTGACCCATTTATTATAGATAATGAGATTCGAACCCGAAGAATATGGTTGTGCAAAGGAATTAGAGTTTATTAAGAGAGGTTATGTAGTGTTAATAAGAATATGTGTCCACACCCGATACAGTGCTCGTGTTTATATTCCAACGCATCAAACTGCCCGTCGATCCGAGTTTGATACAAGATCTTATGCACATTTTACTAAAGTCACGATTTTAGCCGAAGTGTTGGCCGCGATGTCCATCGTGATGAAGTTCGTCGTGGTGGAGGTCGCGTCATGACCAAGGTTAGATGGGAAAAAGAAGGAAATGATAAGTGTTCGTCGCGAAGATGGACGCGACGTGACGTCCATCGCGCCCAAGTTGGACACGGTGGAGGTCAGAACATGACAAAAATACAAGGTTCCAACTCAAGACCCAGTTTCTTCATTTATTTCAAGAAGCTTATTTCTAAGAGAACTTAAATACATATAAAAGATATACACAAAAGAACAAGTTCATTGTCAAATATTTTTGTCATCAAATTCATCTTGTCATTTATACAAGGCATTATTTCTTGTGTACTCCAATAACGATAACAATAAAGAATGGTTCGAGTCAAATCAAAAAAAATTTGTGTCCCTTAAGAAGCTCAATGATTTTTTCAACTCCAAGCTGTCCCTTCAAATGTTGAAATTTAGTCCATGTTAGGATTTTTAGAGAAGGATCGAGTCATAAGTCGATGAACATCAAAATCTAAATCAATCGACTTTGACTTTCACTTGTCTTTGTTCAAATTCATAGATCGGCCTATTTTGTATATAAATTTAGCTCGATAAAGGGAAGTTGAACTCTTAGAGTTCAATGGTAGAGAGAAATCTCTTGTTTTTGGTTGAAATACGACTTACTGATTTATTCATCAAGAACCCCTTTAAATAGGAGTTTTATTTCAGCAATTCGAAGTCTAATCCTTATGAAAGTAGGAAATATAAATCCTATTCTAAACTAATAACTATAACTAAACCTATTCCTTGTGAAACTAGGACACATAAATCACATTCTAGAATAATAAGCGTACTAAAAATATAATTAAATACTTAATTTAATTGGCTTCAACGCATCCACAACATTACTCCCCTCACGTTGAAAGAGCTTGTCCTGAAGCTCGAATTTTAAGGTAGTCATCCAGAACTTCAGGAATAGTGTTAACTGAATCATCCAATTTCAGCCACAAAAGTCATTTGCACTAGTGAATGGTTGAATATTGTTCATCACAATTATAGCATAATCCCAAAGCTCTTCTCACTGTCATTTCTGCACAAGTGAATCGCTTGACAAAAAGGGTTTGGTTACTGGTTTGGGTATTACCCGAGGTAAATGAGCCGACTAAACTAGTAGCATATTTTGCCTAGGTTGTTGTGCTGACAAGACTTATTTGAGACTGTTGTCATGCCCCTTCACTAATATTACTAACTTTTTGTTGTTGTTTTTGTTCTAAAACCTGGATACACTTATGGTCGTCGATAAGTCAGGTGGTTTGAGAAACTAAACATTCATTCTGATTGAATCATCTAACCACACCATAAATATTCCTACATGCAAGTGTTCTGGAATACGCTCATCAGCCCCAACCAACTTTTCTTGAAACTAACGCTGTAAATTTCAATTGTACCAGTTTGCTGAAGCGTGACTAATTCGCCCACTAGGTTGCTACTTTCTGGAGGTCCAAATCACTGAAAACAACATTTCAAAAACTCATCCCAACCAATTAAGCTCTTTGCTCGTTTACGCTGATAATATCATAATTGTGCTTCTCCCAACATGTGAAATCCAACCACTCCAACCTTTTCCGCTTTCGTTGTATGTTGATTTTCAAAAAATTATTCACAACTATGTGCCCATATTAATGGGTCGTTAGTGTCGTCATAAGAAGGAAAATTCATCTTTGCAGACCTTGGTACTATTGAATGGGAATTACCATTTGTTGGATGATTCTGATCTGATCGGTCAGATGAATATGAGTCTTATTACAGAAGGTATAAGCCAACACATGAACTTAATACTTCACTACTATTTAATCTCGATAATTATGGGAAGAATCCCTATCACCAAAAATGACCAAATTTTTTTTTATCTAAACTACCCGAATCGTAAAAAAAAGACATATTTCTTACTGGGCCGGTTTCGATAAATCTACCGAATTTCAGATCAATCAGAGAATTCCTTCTTTCTTTTTCGAATTACAAAACCATTATCAATTCGGTTGAAAATGTTGTTTGGTCAAAATAAGATTTAAAATATTTTCGTTCAGTAATTCTTATCACATATTATCATTAGCATACTAATATACATGAATCAAGAACAAAGAATAAAATTTTAAATTCTATTTACATAATTTCAATGTTATTTTAAAAAAAACAGATTTATATAATCATTGAATATTAAAATTCAAAACACACCACATAAATGTCCATGCATCTTGAATAACAAATTTTGTTAGAGAAAGAACTATTCATGCAACATACATATGTGATTTTAGATATTCACTCCAATAAATATAGAACAAAAAGCTAACTCAGAAGAAGAGTATATTGTAAAATTAAACAAAGTGAATGTCAATCTCATTATCCTTAATTCCATTGATTCAATCATATAATACTCAGAGAGGGAGAGTTAATATAGATTTTCAAAATTAAAGATTATATCTAGTGAATTGTATTAATTTCATCCGATATGGAGGAAGGTCTAAGCCAGCACATGAACTTAATACTTCACTAGAATTTAGTCATGAAGACCTTAGAGAAAAATCTCTATCACCACTAGATCATAGCCGAGTTACTTTCCCTTAAAATTAATTTTTCAAAAATAAGATTATCCAAGCACCATATAAACGACTTCGAATACAAAATGGTGTCAGATCATTTTTGATGAACCTACCGAATTTCAGATCAATCAGAGTTCATAAATAATTATTGAACTCCAAAACTATGATCAAACTCAAATTCAAGTAATTCAAGGAAAAATAATTAGATCTATATCCTTCTCATATATCAACTCATGTTCAATCATCATGTGTAATCATGTACCAGATTTTACATAAATAAAATCGATATAAAGGATTAGTTTTCGTACTAATTCACAATTTAATACAAAAGAACAACCTAAATCACATCCAAACAATCTTAAAAATACCAAAAAATGACATGAATCACTAGATGTCAGTGCTTATTGCTAAAAAGATTGTTTCCAATGAACTTACCAAATTTCTGATCAATTGGAGTCCATAAAAATTCTTCATCTCCAAAACTATGATCAAATTCAAATTCAAGTGATTTAAGCATCTTTAGGATTTAAACATATGACCTACATTCTTATCATATATCAATTCATGTTAATTCATCATGTTCTTAATCTAACATCAATATAACTGATATAAAGAATGCATATTTTCACATTTAAATCAAATTTTAATCCGGCTTACCTAAAACCATCTAAATGACCTCAGAACACCAAAAAACAACATTACCACTCACTAGGTCATTTTCGATGGATCCACCAAATTTTAGGTCAATTAGAGATCGTGAAATCATGACCACTAAGGCTATAACCAAATACTAGATATAATAATTTTAGGTGTTGTTAAGGATTAAATAATCTAATTTAGATACTTCTTATAATTATTCTTATAAGCATAAGGTATACATTGTGTCAAACACACCACACTTTCTTATAACAAATTGTTCTCTCGATTAATACACTTGAGACTTTAAGGTGTTGTGTTTCTCCTTTTGGGTGAAAACCTCAATATCTCTTCTCACGAATTAGTCAAGTGTTACTAGCGGCGAAAGGTAAATCTTCTTTTAGGTAAATAAACCTTCACCACCATTGTACACTTATCCAGAACAATTTATACGTGATACATTGAGTATATTCTAATGACTCAAATAAATAGATCGCTCTCATAAATCTCTCATGTATACAACTTTAAGAATTTTCAGTGATTTCAAATACATAAACCACTTTAAGTGACAACTATTTATTAATCACAAAGTCCTTAATCTTATACAAATTAATATGTAACAATGCACCCGCTCATCTAATTATTCATTGGCCTCTTGAAAAAGACCAAAAATTAAAATCCATGATGTAACAGTGGTTGCCACCCCACTTAATTCAAGATTGAACCCATCATAATGATCCAACTAACAACTACCCTCTAGAATGTAAAATATTTATGCTACACTTCACAAATAGGGAATGCAAGAAAGAATTATATAGAAAAGTAACCACCAACACACAATTATAATGACATGTGGCAGGTATCTCCCTTTTCTAGTGAGCTACTAGATAAAGCCCCAATATAATTCTCTTACCCTTTAGTCAATTAATAGTTGATACAATAATCAAAAATTGACTCAATTATTTGGCAGTAACCTAGTGATTTGCACAGTCAACCAACGAATGTCATTAGCCGAAAGCAAGTTCCATCCTTCTGTTTAACCATGATTCCCCATTGTTTCTCTTATTATTTCTCGATCACATTAACAAGGAAATAGAGGAAATAAAATCAAATGATAAGCAAGTAGGAATTCGGTTTTAGCACAACAAACACGTTGAATCCGACAACATTAGGTTCTAGAACAATGTCTCCATTCAACAACAAGTTTTTTTAAACTCAACACATGATTTTTAACAAAATTAAAAATCATGAAACATATATATAAATAGAAATATACATGTTTTCTAGGTTATCTATTTAGATTAAGCGTGGCTCTTGATGCTTATTATTGGAAAACATTATGTACAACGGAAGCATTCCAGAAACATACTGCTTACATGAATAATAGATAACACATATGTTTATGCTAGAACACATACAATCATGCTAGAACACATAAACTTGCTGAATTTAATTCGATAAATACCTCTTGAAGTGTGAATACGTATCATCAAGCAAGTTCGAATCTGATTGTGCAGTTATCCCAAATTAACAGCCGAACTTTCTCAATACTTGGGTGGACAAGTATAAAATGGAAAACTGATTTGATTTTTAGGTTAGGAGAATCCCTACTTATAGTGATACTTTTCCTAGTCCGAAAAGGAGAACAAAACCCGTTTGTTTTCTAACAAGAACACAAACGCATGTTTTCTTCCTTTTCCCCTAGAAAATAAGATTTCGAGTTCTAGTTAAATATGGGTGCTGCAGGGACCACATAATTAATTACTGAGACTCCCTATTATGAAAATAATTCACAATTCTAATTCTGATTTGAATTATTCTTACCATAATAAATTACAAATCATTCCACTAGAAATTTGTAATTGCACTCCTCTATAAATATTGTGAAATTCCCCATTAAACACTTATGTAATTCCCCATGTTAAGCTTACAGACACTAATCAATAAATTAAATTACTGACCAATTAAATCTAATGATTAATTTCCTTTAGAGCACTACTTAACTTATTTCATGTGTCGGATTCATAAAATACACTTGCAAGATTTGACACAATGAAAACTTATAAGCTTCTCAAAAAGGCATATCATTAATCTCTATACCGAGACATGGATTCTATCAACTAACTTATTATTTTACCAATATATATTATTATCATCCAATCTACCAGACATATTGACTCATCTTAGGATCTCACCTTTTAATAAATCAAAATGATAATTAATATATAAAACTCATAATAGTTATATCAAGATTGAGAATATTAGTACATTTAATAGTTTAGAGAATATATTTTTGCCAGTCAGTCTAAAACATCTATCTCTCCTCGGTCCAGTTCAATACATACAAAATGTACTAGCACAAGAAGTCGGAACTACACTTTTCCCATAATCAGGATAAATTACATTTAATCTTGTGCTACAATCATACCGATGGCTCCATACTATATTATGAACAAAAATCTTTATACTTATAAGAACCGATGATTTAATCCTCTGTGTATAAGATAAAACTCTATATACTAAATCATCTACTATATAAGTAAACGGACACATAAATGAATACATGATCTATTAAATCTTATTAAAATTGATTTAACAATTGTTCTATAATAAATACTATATCTAAACATATGGTCAATAGTGTATATACCATGGTTAATAGTATATATATATCCCAACCTTAGTACAACTTTTCATCCTTAGACCAATGGGTAGCCTGAGAAAATGATCCAGGTGTTGGAGGACATACTTCATGTATATGTGATCGATTTTGGAAGTTATTGGCATTAGTTCCTACTTTTGGATGAGTTTTCATATAATAACAGTTACCATTCATGTACCGGTATGACGCCATTTGAGACTTTGTACGAGATGAGTTATAGATCTTCCATTGGGTAATTTGATGCCTTTGAGGTGAGGTCGTGGGTACTGATCTGTTAAGAGACTCATTGGATAAGGTTAGGGTCATTCAGGAGAAACTTAGTAGCTCAAAGCAGGAAAAAAGAGTATGCAGATCGAAAAGTGATAGATATGCACTTTATGGAGGGTGAGCAAGTATTGCTAAAGGTTTCACCCATGAAGGGTGTCATGCATTTTGGGAAGCGAGGTAAGCTTAGTCCAAGATATATTGGACCATTTGAGATTCTTTAGTGCATGGGGATGGTGGACTATAGGTTGGCATTGCCTCTGAGTTTGTCTGGAATTCATCCCGTGTTTTATGTATCTATGTTAAAGAAGTTTCATGGTGATGGTAACTACATAATTTGTTGGGATTCAGTCTTGTTAGATGAAAACCTCTCTTATAAAGAGGAACCTATTGCTATTCTTGATAGAGATGTCCGTAAGTTGAGGACTAAAGAGATTGTGTCTGTGAAGGTTTAGTGGAAGAATTGTCCTGTTGAGGAGGCCACTTAAGAGACCGAAATAGACATGCATAGCAAATATCCATATCTTTTTGTTGATTCAGGTAATTCCTTATTTTTTCTTCTTGTTCCTTGTTTGATTCCTTGTTTTTCCTTCTTGTTCCTTGTTTGCCCGTTTGGGGACGAATGGTTGTTTAATTTGTATCTAATGTAATGACCCTCCTAGTTGTTTTGTGAATTTTACATGCCTTTCCCACTTTAGCTCTCCCCTTAGTTTGTACACGTAATTTGCGACTTTTGGGGATGGGTGATACCGATTCTCGAGGTGTTGAAAGTGATTTAAGTCATTGATTCAATTCTTGAATTTTAAGAAAGTTAAGTTTGACCACGGTCAACTTTTGGTCAAGATGACTTTGATTTGGTATTTTAATGTTTCCAATAGGTTCATAACGTACTATTTAGTCAATTTATATATTTGATTTATTTCTATGGGGTTCCAAATAAATTTTGAGGATTTATTAGAAGTTTCGGGTATTTTAGATAATTAGTTTAATTAGTGGTTTAATAGGTCAAAAACACAGCTTTTTCCTTCTCATGTAGCCCATGTTCAAGGTGAATTGAAGTTATTAGGTTTCACCCTTTAAACCATAGCAAAAAACAAAATAGACGCTTAAGGGAGGGGAACGATAGTTGTTGTGGTATTCCTTTTTTTCAAATCTTCAGCTTTATAGAGACTACTATGTACAACTTCAAGTTCGTCTGTATATTTTGTCGATTTGTTTTGTTCTTAGTGTCACAGTGATATACCTATAATGATGAGGGTGAATAAAGGTTAAGTAGTGGCAATTAATTACGAGGGAGTTTGTGGCTTTAGAATTAGGTTACATAATGACAAGAATGATATGGGGAAATTGTGGATGGTGAGGCGTGCAAGTGAGTTAGAATTGTTAGGCAAAAAACATTATTATGGGTGAATTTAACAATTTGGTTTCTATTAGAATTCGTAAATAATAATAATAATGAGTCAATCATTGAAAAAGAAAATGACAAGATTGATGGCAATCATTAGGTAATAATGATAGTTGGGTTGGAAGTTAATGGTTTCCTATATACTATTTGAAGTACTGCAGTTATGGGGTTTTCTTTCATGCTTCAGAATTTGATACAATTATCGATAGTTATGATTTTGAAAAATTTAGATGTTAGGTGTAGGATTCTTAGACTAAGAATTCTTAGTTTGGGGGTCGAATAATGATCCGTTTTAGCTAATATTTGACGTACTAGTTCATACTCTTATGGGGATTATATATTTGAACAGATTCTAACTATTCAGAAGCTTTATGGAAGGGCAAGTCCCTTGCAAAGTATCTTGCATTCAGACTCTTTGGTTAAGGTAGGTTATAGTTTAATTGGAGTATAGACTCAGTTTAATTGTGTGTATGCTCCTAAATTGGATGATGTTGATTGGTATTTGGACATACTTGAATTTGATGATAGTTGGATTGCTGACACTCGTATGATTAATTATTGAAAATCGAACTTGATCAAATTATAATTATAAGTGTACTTACAAATTTAGTACATCGTGTTGTATTCTGAGAGATAGTGTGAATTTGATAAAATGTACATAATATGGTTATGGAGGATCGTGTACCACACTGGTATGGATGTAGATATTGATATTACTTATTTATGGAGGATCGGATACCATTTTGATATGGTACATGGACATAGATTGTCCCTTACAGGTCATGACTAGTTGGCCGGAAATAAATCCCTTAGCATGTGTATAGACTAGTTTTGAGAGCTCGTGTGGTTTAATAAGTTGATAATAAGCTAATAGTGTTCTAGATATAGTTTTGCTTATGGTATTATTGTTGATTTCATGGTTGTTTACGATATGGTTGATACTCTTGATGGTTAAGTGGCTTGTTTGTGTGCATTGTTTGGCCCGACCTTGATGTATTTTTTGATTCATCGAATTATTTGCTATGTTTTGATGCATGTCTACTTTTTATTTGATTTATGTTGTATATATTCTATTCAATTGAGTTAGCCTATGATACCTACCAGTACATAGTGTCTTGTACTGATATTACCTTGTACTCTTCTTTTGTTGCGTGCAGAAAGTATTCCAGAGGTTCAAACACGACCTTATCTCTAGTGTTTGATAGCGGATTTCGATCCAAGGGTGAGCACTCCATCTCTAGGATGCCATGAATCATCATATTAGTTCTTTTCGTTCTTTCGGACAATGAGACACTCTTTATCTTTTGTCATTTTGGATATTTCTTTTAGACATGATTTTTTTCTAGAAGTTCTTGTCCAATGACTTTCGGGTCTTGGGGATTGTAATAGATAGTTTGTTTGGTTTTCCGCACTATTAATGATTAGTTTTGGATTTATAATTATTAATTTAGTTTTTGTCATAACCTCATCTTAATAATCACTAAATGATTGGGAAATGGTTCGGGTTAGATGGTTATCCCACCGGAGGATTAGTGTGGGTGCCACTCACGGCCATTTGGGTCATGACAAGTGGTGAATATTATGCCCTTGTCAATGCTAAGTCGAAAAGTTATCTTCACATTGCCTAAGGCATAAACATGAAATTTAGAAGATTAAGACTAGAAGGAAGGTGGGGAACTACTGGAACTGTCTGTTTGATTCTTGAAACTCACTTGATGGGTTATGGTGGACTGATTCATACTGAGAGTTTAGAACTCAACTAAAACATTCATGACATGAACGTACACATAGAATTGCAAAGTTATAGATAACATGATGAAATTTCTAAGAGTCATTGAGAAAGGAATATTTGTTTCCTTAAAGGCTCCTTATCTGAAGTGCTAATAACATTCGGGAGAAAAATCACAGGCATGATCTGAGTGGGATATTAGAATAAAAGATTCTAACATGGTCTGAGCATCCTAGTATACTGATCTGAGTTCATAGAATAAGAACAGTTTAGAGTATAACATAAGACACCTTTGGTATGAAGTTATATAACACGAAACATGAGTATCTTGGGCAAAAAGTAAGAATAGGACTACTATGCCTTAACAATGTGACTGATAACTTTCAAACTTAGCAACATTTCTCAAAGATGCTCCTTCTTACAAAAATACTACACTTAACTGGCTAAAACTTCTAACTCTTTTAGGGACTACATATGGCTGCTAAAGGCTAAGTCTAGTTGCATGCTCTTACTCTGTTCAAGCCTAACTCGGAGATACAAAGCACTATTAATTAAATGACCATACTGGTCTCAACTAAGGGAATCTATATTCTATATCCCCTAGGAGCTATCATTCTAAAAAATACACTTCTTCTTGCCGCCTTAAATAATCAACCTTAAGTTTTAATCAAGGGGTCACCAGCCACCAAACTCCATCATCTGCAGGTATATCAACAAACATATTAACACCTATCATTCAACTGCCATCAACATCACTATCATAACATAAAGAGGGTCACTAAAAGGATAGAACATGAAAATATAGAATTAGAGAGAAACTACACATAACTTACATATTCAACTGGGGTGGGGGGGTGGGGGGCAATAGAGTGTCATAGCTACGAATTCATTAGAGAGATTTGATCTAAGAACATACATGACATAGTGTAATATCACTTTTTATTTAGGATGTATCATAAATTCATGAAATTGAATATACTGAGAAACATAGGTGCATGAGTCATGAGTTATATGACGTGAGACTAGAATTCATAGATTTATGGAGTATGGTTAGGACTATTGAATGAGGCTTTACCCTTTATACTAAGAATGGATAATGAACATACATCCATATGAATTATGATCATGACGTTGACATGTAAGGCATGAGCAGAGTGGCGCAATGACAGAAGTATGCTGAATAGGCCAGGCTAGGAATGGCTCTCTTTCTCCATCTAGCTATATTCTAGAACTTACTAACATTACAACCTGAATCTAATAATCCAAATTGGCTCTACACTCTATCATTTTCCCCTTAGATCAAAGCCATCATTCAGAATCTACGGACCTCTTCAAAAACTTCTAAACTAAGCAATAATCATTCTACTCTAACGGTCGAGGTATCACTAACCACCTGGATACTAAGCTCCTCCTGAAAGTCTATATTCGAAGATACAAAACCCTTGCTAGTACTTTCTTCTGAGATACTACACGACAAATAACGTCTTCACATGGAAATCACATAAACTTCAAACCAGCACCCCCTCATAATTCTTATCTTTACCTCATTAATCAACCATAATTCAAGCTTAGAGTCTAAAAATAATCGTGGACAGCCGCACAACTTCTCAAACACTATACTAACTTACAACTACTGGATAGAGATCAAGAAACACTAGGCCACCACAATCTATCGACCTTAACCACAACTCTTATCTAACTCCAATCTACAAGCACATTCTTCTTTCATAATCTTACTACCCTTCCTTACCACCACTGTATGAACCTCTTCAACTCTAATGGTACTATCTAAAATCTACCCATATTTTAACCATTTCACAACTACTACACTTTTAACTCTAGGGTAATTCTTCTCTATAACTCATGGTATCTTACCTTACAAAATCTCCCAAAACAACCAGTACTCCCAAATGTTATTTAAACATATATTGTCTCCCTTCATAAGGTTATCTGCCATAGGGTCTGAGAAGAGGTCTGAGAGCACTTTTTGCTTCAGCTCAAATGCACGATTCACATGAATAAGAGTGAATTCTTTTGAATCACTAAACTTGAAAGCACTAATGGGCTTCTCTCAAGCCAGTGTGTAGTCTCATAAATGCTTGTAGGCTCTATCAGACGAAACTTCATCAGTAGGAATTTAAGCTTGATTGCTTCTATTACCTCAAAGATGAGGCGTAGTCAGTGAAAATAGAGCAAATGCTTAGATCTGCATATATTTCTTAGGTTATAGCTCTACTGCATGACCTGGTGTATGAACGAAGGGAAAATATTTCTTAAATACCCTATAGCCTTTTGATTATAAGTGTGGTGTACAACAAAAACTCTACTAGGTACAACTTTATAGATGAACGATTACTAATATGAGAAGAGGGGCGCACGGTAGGCAATGATAGTTACTCTCTCGGTGTATAATAGCAGGGCAACCATTATGATCAGAAATTAACTATGGTTCGGCATAGAACAACAACCCCTACTCACAATTTTGTAACTCCGGCGATTGGAATCCCACGATGTTTTCCCCTGATATTGTTTAGGAGCTATTTTCCCCTGGGGTTTCAATATATACCTGAGAAAGCTGAAACTAGCAGTATTGAGGAAAAAAATTTAGTTATCTTAAGCGAAGAAAAAGACTAAAGAACTGGTGATTTGATGATTATACTTCTCTGATGCGGAGACATCGAATAATCCAACTCCAAATGCATCTCCTGCTAGAGATAATCGATCAGCTGGTATGACCCTTTCCTTTATACCTCTGATTTTGAAGAATGGAATTGTATCTGTCCAAATTGAGGAGGAAGATATAAAGGAACATGCTAAATCCTGGGAAACTGCCCTAATTGGTTATGTGCTAGGTGACACACCTTTAGTTGTGCAGATGGAGAATTATGCTAAAAGATTGTGGAGCTTTGCGAGTACACCTAGGGTTTTGTTTCATGATGATAGGTACTATGTGTTTAAGTTCCTTACTGAGCGGGACAAGGAGAGAGTGTTGAAGGATGGACCTTACTATGTTAATAATCAGCCCCTAATTCTCAAACAATGGGAATTAGATTTCGAATTTGATCAAGAAGTGCTCAGCCTTATTCCTTTGTGGGTAAAATTTCCTAGATTACCTGTGGGTTATTGGTCTGTGGAGGCACTAAGAAAAATTGCCAGTGTATTGGGTCGACCTTTGCACACTGATAGTATCACAGTAAATTTTGAGAGAATTTCCTATGGAAGGATATTGATTGAAGTTGATGTCTCTTAACCATTGATTGAGGTGCTATAAATTGAGACTCTATCTGGACCATGGGAGTAGTAGGTGGACTATGAATGAAGACCTAAATACTGTAATAACTGTCTGAGATTTTTCCATGAAGATGCTGAATGTTGGTAGAGACAGGAGAAAATACAACCTTCACCTGGGAGAATACAGAAGGTAAGCAAGATGATGTTGTGCCTAAGCCTGCTGATAAGAAGAAGTACAGAAAACACAGAAAGCCACTGATTGTATGGAAAGCTGTAAAAAGGGGGCCAAGTAGAACTCAAACTACTCAATCTGATATACAAGCCAAACCACAAATTACTGATGAACAAATTAACAAGGTGGTGTTGTGGAAGCCTGCTAATCAAGGGCAGAAGGGAACTTTTATTTTGCAAAGAAGTGTAAACAAATCATGGACTCTCAATGTTCTACAAGTGCTGGAAACTTCATACCATTTGTTTCTCCATGATAATATCTACTTGGAACACTAAGGGCCTCAATCAAGCCCATAAATAGAAAGAGGTAAAACTTTTTCTAGCTAAGCACAAAATAGAGGTATTTGGTTGTTTGGAAACAAAAGTAGGAGAACCTAAGGCTAAGAAAATTGTCTAGAAGGTGGCTCATGGCTGGGATGTTTGTTATAATTATACTGAAATGCCTAATGGCATAATATAGTTAATGTGGAAGAAGGTTTTGAAGTTAAGTGTTCTTGAGGTTAAGGATCAATACATTTATTGCTTGGTTGAGGATCCTAGAAATCAAGTTACCATTTATCTAACAGTTATCTTTGCTCTAAATGAACTTCATCATAGAGAGAGGTTGTGGTGTGATCTACTTCAGGTTGATCTGCAACATAATAATCCTTGGATCCTATGTGGTGATTTTAATAATGTGTTGAGCTTTGGTGACAGGATGGGATCGTTGCCAGTAGTGCCTAATGAGACATAAGGATTTCAGGGGTTGATTGACACTATGCAACTAACAACTCTTAGGAGTAAAGGATGGCACTATACATGGTATAATAAATAAGAAGCAGGTAGAAGGGTATATAGCAAGATAGATTGGGCTCTATGAAATCTAAATTGATTACAACAACATGGTCATGTGGAAGTAGAGTATTTAAATCCATCAATATCTGACCATTCTCCTATCCTAATGAAATGCTGTCAGTAAACAAGCTTGCATCCTAGACCATTTAGGTTTTATACTAATGTAATGGAACATTCTACATTTAGCAATACTTTAAGGCAAGTATGGACAATAGCTAAGTCTGAGCAAGCTATGGGAAATGTGTGGGGAAAGCTTAAAAAACTCAAGGTACAGTTGAGGGATCTCAATAGTTATATGGCTTCATATTCCCAGCAACTTGCATTGACCAGAGAGATATTGGATATTAATCAGCGGCAGATGCAAGGGCAACTAGTAGATCAAGTTCTATTTGATCAAGAGAAATATTTGTTGATAGAACTTGAAAAATAGAGTAATACTGAGGAGCAGGTGTTGAGACAAAAGGCTAGAGTTACATGGATGGAGTATGAAGATGCCATTTCCAAGTACTTCCATGCACAATGAAAGATCAAGACTAGCCATAACACTATTACATCTATCTATACTGACACTAATGTGAAGCTAACTGATCCTCAAGCTATTGAATATGAATTTATTCATATTTTTACTGGCTTAATGGGTGCAAGTTCCACTGAATTGCCATTCTTGAACTCAAAGATTGTGAAGCAGGGGACTTGCATTACACTGCAACAACAAAAAGAGCTCATTAAAGATGTGACATATGAGGAAATTATTGCAGCCATAAAGACTATGCCTAAGGATAAAGCTCCTAGAGTGGATGGATTTCCTATTGATTTTTTCACTAAAAATTGGGAGACAGTCAAAGATGATATAGTACATGCAGTTTAACAATTCTTCATTACTGGCACACTTTTTCTTGTTGTTAATACTACTGCCATAACTCTTGTGCCAAAAGTTCCCTCTCCCACCAAAGTAACAGATTTTAGACCTATAGCATGCTGCACATCTTTGTATAAAATCATTTCTAAGGTGCTAACGTGGAGAATAAAGACTGTTATAGCTGATTTGGTTAATTGTTCTCAATCTGCATTTGTTGAAGGTAGGAGTATAATTGACAATATGTGTTGTTTAGTCATGAGATATTCAAGTGCTATGGCAGGAAGTGGATTTCCCCTAGATGTGTACTAAAGGTGGATCTGAGGAAAGTATATGATACCCTTGAGTGGAGTTTTCTACAAAAATTACTAGTAGATGTGGGATTTCCTGCTAAGTTTGTGTCTTGGATCATGGCTTGTATTTCCACAGTCACTTATTCTCTTCTTATAAATGGGGGGTTAACCAAACCTTTCGATACCAAAAGAGGTCTTAGACAAGAGGATCCAATGTCCCCCTATCTATTTGTCTTGGCTATGGAGTACCTAGGTAGAGAACTGAATCAATTAACATTAAATGGGGATTTTAATTTCCATCCCAGATGCAAAAAGTTAGGAAGTATTCACATCTGCTTTTTAGATGATTTATTAATGTACTGCAGGGCTGATATTACATCAGTTAAGCTTCTGCATGAAGTTTTCCTAAGATTCTCTAAGGCCTCAGGCTTGCAAGCTAACATGGATAAGAGCTCTTTATATGTTGCTGGTGTATCAAATCATATCAAACATGAATTGTTGGATGTTTTGGGCTTTACAGAAGGCACAATGCCTTTTAGATATCTAGGAGTTCCTATGGTATATAAAAAGCTGAGTGTAAATCAGTATCTACCTCTCATTGAAAAGATCACTACTAAGGTGACTTGTTGGTCTGCTAAATTGCTTTCCTATGCAGGTAGAGTGCAACTGATTAAATCAGTGATTTTTAGGGTCCAGGCATATTGGCCACAAGTGTTCTTCATCCTAAAAGGGTGATAATCTATAGAACAGATTTACAGAACTTTTTGTGGACATGTTCAGTAACTATCTCCAAAAAAGCATTAGTATCTTTGGAAACAATTTATAAACCACTTGTAGCTGGAGGGCTAAACATTCTTGATCTGAAGTTGTGGAATAGAGCAGTAATTCTGAAGTAATTATGGAACTTAGCAAGGAAACAAGATTGTTTGTAGATTCAATGGGTTCACAACTATTTTATAAAGAGAAGGTCCTTAGAAACTGTCCTCATACCTAAGTTTGCCTTTTGGGTAGTGAGGAAAATTATGGAATCAAGAGACATCATAATGCAGGGACAAACACATTAGAGTGCTTTAACTTTAGAATTTGACATGGTGATGATAGGAGGGGAATATGCTACTCAGAATATGTACACCATGCCCATGCCTTTGTTCCCAAAATTTTCTTGGAAAAGTATAACCTTGCAGCAAAAAGTGCACCCCAGGTTCAAGTTTATACTATGGCTGGCTGTTCAAAATAGACTAGCCACAGTTGACAGGCTCTTAAAGTTTGGCATCCAAGTGCCTCCTGACTGTGTTTTCTGTGGTAGCACCAGGGAAACTTTCATTCACTTATTTTTTGATTGCCAAATCACAAAAGTTTTGTGAAGTAGACTGTGTAACTGGTTGGGAATTAAGAGATCTATCAATGACTGGACATCAGAATTAGACTGGGTGAAATCAATAGCTAAGAAACATGCAGGACTAGCTGAAATTGTCACTTGTGTGTTTGCTATGCTAGTCTATGTCATTTGGAAGAAGAGGAACCAGATTAGATTTCAAAGAGGAAGATTGATAGCTGATAAAGTTTTGAGAGAAATTGTGCAGCACATACATATCAGAGGTCAAGACAGAGCTAAGTGGATGATTGTACTCCAGCAACTCAATCATTATCCATAGAATATTGTCTATTTAGCTTATGTAATAGCTAGTAGGAAATACTATCTTGATTTATATCTCTGTATGTAGTAGGGAAATAAGATAGAATTTATGAGATAGCAGTTAGTCCAATACTGCTTTACATTGTAAAGATTGCTTTTTGGTTATTAATGAAATTTTTTTAAGTTTAACAAAAAAAAAAACTTTATCGACACCCTAAGACACTTGAACTTTGTGCTCTGATACCAAGTTTGTCAGGGCCCGAGTATACACCCTAGCTATAACCAACACTCAAACCATATCTGGCCCTAGCAAACCACTTGCATAACTCATGAACAACGAAATAGACATATATAAATTGGAAAGCACTATGAGAAAGAGAGATCATGGACTAACTTGTTCAATACATCAATATTTAAGATTTTCACAACAACTATATGATGGAAAAATTAGAACTAAATACACCATATTAACTGACTGTCTATAAAGCCTCTACTAATACTAAATACAGGTATCTGGGATATGACAGCCGAATATCTCTAATAAATACACATGAATAGATTGAAGTACTATGGCTACTTACTGACTGGAGTCCCCAAATAAGAAGAACTCATCACATATTGACTAGAAGTTGTGATATGTCTGACCATGATCCTGTGAGCTTGCATTGAAACCTACATCAATGAAAAGATGTAGCGCAAGATAAAAGTATATGGTCAGTACGTGGGAATGTACTGTGTATGTAAGATGGAAACTGAAATAACTAAACATAACTAAAAAACTAAAAAGTTGAACATAACAAATATGTGTTTAACTCACTAGAGAAGGTCCAAAGCTGAATAAAAGATTGGATTAGTCATAAATTTTTCAGATAAGCTGATAGTGAACCATAAGGTTTATAAATGAAAAGTTGGAAAACAAACTAAAATACATAACTGGGACACTATAGATGGAAGATTGAAACCAAAAGGTGACCAAACCATGTGCAATATCGAAGGACCATGAAAACATAAAAACCCATGTAAAAACAATCTTTCATACATATGATAACTAAATTGTTAATCTTTTCCCATGTCATGCACTAAAACAAGTATAAATCATGCTTTAAAACTAAATCAAAATATAGTAATCAAAATTATGTAAAGCATGTTTAAAACTGATGTACAATGACTCACAATGCATAATAAAATCTAGAAATATAATTCCTTTCTAAAAATTTATAACTAGTCATGTGAAAACTAAAAGCTAGTGAGTCATGTAGACTTATTTACTTAAATTATGTCAGTGGAGAGTTTCTTACAACTGACATAAATCATGTGAGCAAATATGGAGTCCAACATCTGGCCTACATTGAGGAGGACTGCGCTATACATTGCCATCGGTATAGAACCATGAACTAAGGTGGATCCAATAAACAGAGCCCATTGGGCTAAAGGTGTCAATCTCAACTGGCGAAAGACCCTTTTCCTATGGTGATACATAGTTCTAGGACTCAGGTTATCTAGAATCCTTATCTGCTCGGTGCAAAATAATTCTCCTAAACTAATTTCTTACTTGCTCATAACTAGATAAACTATCTATCTAAAAAAAGAGCATGAGACTAGTTTAAGGTAACTATTTTACTAAAGTTCTAAAAATACTGGAAACTAGTCATGCTCTATTTTACTGAAGTCTAGGATCGTAAGATTATATTAAATCATACTAGGTTCTATGACATCATGCTTTTCTAATAACATACTAACATGGAAGCCATAAAAGGAGCAATTTAAAAACATAAACCATGAAGTCTAAAATGTTGGGGTAAAAACCCTAACCTTGAAATCATGATATCGTAATTTTTTTTTCAAAACACAAACATGAGGATGGGCAAATCTTTGTTAAAATTGCCATATTTAATATCAATTAACTCAATTGACTCAAGGATTTTAGGAAAATCTACAAGTTAAGTTCAAAAATTAGGTTTACATGTCAAGAGTTGAGGAAAATGCTTCAATTTCATCAAATATTATAAATTTGAATAGCTATGAGGCAATGAATTAGATTCAATCATAAGGAAATAAAACAAGAGATGTGGATTTAGAAACCCTAACAAAAATCAACTGACAAAACTAAAATTTATGGAGTGAGGATGAAAAGGATTTCCTTACATAAATCTTCCATACCTGAAAGTACTGAGAGATATAACTTTGGGAGCTTGAATTGGAACTTGAGACCTGAACCATAATTTGACTTGAGAGGGATTCTTTTATTCTGACTTGAGATCCTGATAGGTGATTTAGAAGAAATAACTAGGTCTTCTAATCTTATTTTCCCTTTAATAGACTCTAAAATGGCATAGTTTAGGCTTAGGAAGTAGGGAAAATATGTAAATACCCTTGATCTGACATTCTAAATTTTCTGCAAATAGTGACCTATGGGTCACTGTATGAGTCATACTATGTGACCACGATTCATGGTTTGAGTCATAGTTTGCAGGGACAATTTGAACAGTTGCTGAACAAGGTTCCACGAGTCATTGTACAACTTGTGGTTTGATACTATGAGTCATACTGAAACTCAAGAGAACCTAGGACTTGGTCAACTATCAGGAGCTGATTCCATGAGTCACTTCATAACTCATGGTTTGACACTACGGTTCGTGAATCAACTCGTGGTCTCTGGAACTTGATTTGAATTTTGGTAATTATTTCCATGGGTCCACCTAAAACTCGTGACATGAATATAAGAGTCATAGGTTGGCTCTAGAGTTGCTGGGCAAACTGGACTACTTGAATTTTTCAGCTTGGTTTTCTGGGCTAAGTCTTGAATGTTTATGACTAGAAATTTTAGGGTGTTATAGGATGAGCACCACTCAACACTTAATGATTCTAGAGATGTACTTGGTTGAGTTTAGACCTTAATGCACATCCAAAAAACTTTTCACACTAACACTTGACCATTACCACTCAAGTTCACCAGGTTCGGGTCTAATTACATATGTAGAATAGTTCAAATTCTAGCTCAAAAGTTAGTGGTGTTACAATATCTCTCCCTTGGGATCATTCATCCTCGAATAAAGTCTGTGGAATTATTGAAACTCTATATAAAAAAGGACTAGGGGAGTGTAAATTTACTCGAGAGCTTCCTTATAGCTCATACGTACTATACTATCATGAGAATTTCATAACCCTCCATAAGGGGAACCTTTAAAGTTAGAAATTGAATTGCCAAAATGTTAATTAAATATTGAACGTCTTTTTTACCTTTTAAACATAATTTAATTCATTGAAAGATTGTAATTCCTTTGAGTAACTTAAATAAAAATAAACATAAAATAGTAATTAGTTCTTTAAACACAAGAAAGTAGCTAGATATACATAATTTAATTAACTAATAGTTTGTTGATGCTCAAAGTTCCAAAAAAATTCAACGTACAAAGATATAAAAATACTTACAATAAATACACAATTGTTGTAAAATATAGAAATATATAAAATAATATAAAGCAAGAAGTGGAGACAAAAGATATGGGAGAGAATGCTTTTCTTATTTCTTTCTTCTGCGTTATAGTCACTCCTTCACAAAGATGAAGAATACCCTTTTATAGGGTATAAAAAGACTGAATGTTATATCTCTTTATGAAAGTATTAATAAGTACATTATACAAGTATTAATATCACACATGTATATCTTTAGTACGTCCACTTCAATTAATGAATTAATAACACTCCCCCTTGGATGTTTATAGATAATGTG
Organism: Capsicum rhomboideum; assembly: GCA_031232105.1. Classification (NCBI taxonomy): domain Eukaryota; kingdom Viridiplantae; phylum Streptophyta; class Magnoliopsida; order Solanales; family Solanaceae; genus Capsicum; species Capsicum rhomboideum. The sequence goes on along the minus strand of CP124716.1, from coordinate 94,582,719 downwards.
TCTCGTTAAAACCTTAATAGGAAAAAACCCCATGGAAAAAAATCTCTAGTGAAGGAAAAAGAGTACACATATCTTGGAATATGCCTTGAGTGTTGCCTCATTAAAACCCTTACCAAGAAAATCCATTGGAACAAAACTTTGATTAAGGAAAAAAGAGTACACGTATTTTACTCCCCCTGATGAAACATTACTTGATATCTCAGAGACAATGCATTTCAAAAATTTTCAAATGTTGATGTTGGTAACACCTTAATGAATAAATTTTTCAAGATTATCACTTGAACAGATCTGTTGGACATCTATCTCACCATTTTGTTGAAGATCATGAGAGAAAAAGAATTCCGGTGAAATATGTCTTGTTATGTCTCCTTTGATATATCTTCCTTCAATTGAGTTATGCAAAGGAAATCATCTTCATATAATATTGTTGGATTTTCATCTTCAAAGAAAGACCACATAATTCAACATGTTGAGTCATTGATCTCAACCATATACTCTCTCAGTTAGCTTCATAAATAGCTATTATCTCAGCATAATTAAAAGATGTAGCAATTGGAGTTTGTTTTATTGAACATCATGATATAATTATATCTTCACAAGTAAATAGATAACCTATTTGAGACCAAAACTTTACGTGGATTAGACAAAGATCTTGCATTGATATTATCAAGATGAATTGTCTTAATCGCATAATCTAGAAATCATGCTCTTTATCTTATTTTTTGCACCAACAACCTCACAAATGTCATGATATGAGTTGATAACAATCACACATTTGACCACCTTGTTGATGAATCTAACAAAATCATATGATACTAGAATGGTCCACATGAAGGATGAATAGACCCATATATATCACCATGTATACATTCCAAAAAAGGGATTAAATTCTAACTTTTGTTGCTGATGGTCTAATAATCAATTCCCTTGAAAACAAGCAGCATAAGAGAATTCCTTAAGTTGAAGAATCTTTTGTTTCTTCATTATATGCCCATGTGAATTCTCAATTATTTTGTGCATCATATTAGAACTGAGTTACCAAATAATATAATCATTAGGACCCGTAAACTTCTTGTTTACTATAGCATGTGATGAAACACACTAAGATATATGAAGTACAAGCTGAATAAAATGGGAGTAATCTTTCATACTCATATATATTTCATCCATCTATATGACAAAATATTTATTTCATAGAGAATGTCATTGCCATTACAGTCATGGTGAAAAAAATTATAGACAAGATCCTTATCTTGCTTGGCTTTTCTCCTTTAATAGTTTGCAATTAGTCCTGACAAAATACTTTTTGACGTATGATAGATATGCGACCAATGCCATTCATACGGCTAGATAGTGACATTTTATTCTCTTTATTTCTCCCAAATATCTTATGGAGATAAGTTGTGACATTTATTTAATCATGAGCATGTACGAGTTTAGAAACTTTATTTCATATGACCATATTCACTTTTAGAATGAATTATAATCATATATACATGCCTTATGACTTTTCAGTATAAAGTTATTATTTTTTCCTAGCATTTGTCATAATTAATCATACGGCCTGCCTCAACATCATTTGAAAGTTCAAGTGTGTCACGACCTGAATCTACACCATGGATGAGACACAGTGCTTAGTACCATAAGTGATCCCAAGCTAACCCTTGACATAGCACATCAAAGCACAATAATGACATAAAGCAGAAGTTGTAACTGAAATCATAACTTATGAGTTTGAAACACCATTGAAAGTTCTAATGAACAAAATACTGAGTCCGAAGGGCTAACATAAACCATACTCTAATGTCTGTCAAGCCTCTAAGTATCATGACCTAAACCATCGTGAGTGGCACCCACACTAACACTCTGGTGGCAGAACCATCTAATCTAACTCCAACTTCAACCACTTAGCCATGTTAATGAGTAAAACAACCAACTTCAAACAAATTTAAGTAATAATATTCAACAATTATATCAAGTGCACAAAAAATCAATATTGTCTAAAACAATCCCCAGAAACTAAATGTCGTCATGCCAAAATTTTAACTAAGCATGTCCAAGGGTACAAACCAGAAAACTAATAACTAAAATAAAGTTATCTTTGTCTGACACAATAAGTACAAAATCAAGATAAGAGAGATCCATGATTGTTCGGAAGATGAATGCTCATTCTTGAATCAGATGTCACGTTATCATCTACAAGTGAGGTCTCATAGAAGTCGCTGGAATAGGCTCTACACTCAACAAAAAAAAAGCACAAGGTAGAATTAGTACAAAACCACTATGTACCGTAGGTAGCATAGGCCAACTCAAATTAATCAATATGAACACTTAACCAAAATGTTTGTAAACAAGTAGCAAACATGCCACTTAAAATTATGTAATCAAGCAAGTTTTTCCACAACAAACCTTTTTTAATATCAACCAAACCAAGAAAGTAAACAAGATCGCAATTATGCATATTAATACTCAGTTCAGTGTCAACCCGCAAGAATAACTCATAAACCAAAACCAGTTCACCATTTACATCATGAACATCTCATTACCTTTACAACCTCAAGAAATATTTCACTTCAAAGGCAATTATATAATGAAAGATAATGGCACCGGATCACTCAAGGAACCCCAAGTGATATCAACAACCAATGGTCTACTCAAGGAAAAAAATATATAATAAATATAATATGATCTACTCAAGGAACAAAATATATAATAAAATATAATTCGGTCCACTCAAGGAACATCCAAAGTCTCAAAAATCATGATGTACACACATGATATGAGACTTGTGATTGCACACTAGCCATGACCTGCAGGGGACGAGCTCAATCCATGTACCAAATATACTAGACAACTGGCTTCTTGCCACCCTTATACCAAAATAAATGTTATGTCACCCTTATCTCAACATTTCCACCCTTATACCACCTTAAATCCACTAATTCAATCATAATCAACATTAACCAAATCAAATCACAACAACAACCACGTGCTATTTACAAGTACAATTTCATAGTATGTTCAAATCAACAACACTTGCATAGCAACAAGGTCCTTTTATCAGTCACATTATAAGTTATCAATCCTAATACTCATATTGAATAATTAACAAGTTTATTATTTATTAGCATGTGTTGAGTCTAAATAACAAACATTCAGTTAAACATGCTCACATACACTCAAATTGAGCCTTAACTCCAATTCAACCATAACCTACCTCAATCCAAGCCTTGCAATGCTCTAAATGACTTGAGCCTTGCCCTTTTTTGTAGCCTCGGCTTAATCTCGGTCTAAAAATAACAAATAAAGAACAATTTAACTAAAAATCTACCAATTCTAGGCATTATATACTAAATTCATAACTTTAAGCCATGTTCATGGACGATTTCTCCATTCTAGGGGTTTCTACCGTTCATTCCACTCATATTTTCCCATAAAGCAAGATTAAAAGGGTAATTTCTAGTTTAGAAATCATAATTCAACCATTCTAGACTATTATCAAGTGATTCTAACCCCTCTATAACCATATCATACTAGGTTCTTCAACTTAGGGATACACCAACCATCCCTACCATGATCAATCCCTATGGATTAAGGATTTGGGGATTAAAATTACGTTAGAGGGAAGGAAATTAACTCACCTTGGTAGTGGGCATTGATGGAAATCACCGAAAGTTGCCCTTTTCGCCCTAACTCGACATCTTTTTGGAATTAAAATAGAATTTTAGGCTCGGAACTAAAGTTTAACTAACTAGATCCTGCTATAACAACCCGATTCCCACTATAGTGAAATCCTCCTGCCGTAGCGGGGTTGACCAAATTAGACTCCCGCTGTAACGGCCGTCCTACCCACTATAGAAGGAGTGAGGTAGAAACTCAGGACTTGTTTCCAGTTTGGTTATTTTTACATCACAATGCTCATATTTTAATATTACAAACTAACCCCTTTACGTCAAACATTATATCCAAAGTTCTACAAACCTGATTTTCATTCCGAAAGTTTCTATAGATTACTAAACCACTTGGATAACACAATATGATAATAAATCCATGGAACACTACACCATCAATCACAAAATTCACCTAGACCACTCAACACCTAAAATTCCTTATAAACTAGCCTAGCCTAAAATTTCAAAATTTTCATCCAGGGAAAAACTTAACCCAAATTTTTGCATTCTAGGCAATATCATAATGACAAAAAGAGTTGTTACATTAGATACCAATTTACCCAATTCATCCCCAAATGACAATCAATGGGAAAGAACGGAAAATTTAGCAAAGAAAATACCTAAATTCTCAAACAAGTAAGGGTACTTGTTATGCATATTCTCTTCAGTCTCCCAAGTGGCCTCTTCATCAAGACAGTGCTTCCACTAGACTTTCACGGATATAATCTCTTTGGTTCTCAACTTCCAAACATCCTTATCAAGTATTCCCATTGGTTCCTCCTCACATAAGATATTCTTATCTAGTGATACGAAATCCTAATGAATAATCTTGTTGCCATCTCTATGATACTTCTTATGTATATAAATATAGAATACTGGATGGACTCCTGACAAACTCAGAAACAATGCAAGTCTATAAGCTACTGGACCTACATTCTCAAGAACTTTAAATGGACCAATGTACCTAGGGATAAGCTTGTCCCACTTGACAAACTACATCACTCCTTTCATGGGAGAAACCTTAAGTAGTACATGTTCACCTTTCTTGAAGAACATGTCTCTCACTTTACGATCCTCATATTCTTTCTATCGACTTTGGGCTGCTAATAGCTTTTCTTGAATGAACCTTGCTTTTTCTTGAGACTCCTTTAATAAATCAGTGCCTAAAGGCTTCAAATTACCCACCTCAAACCAACCTATGGAAGATATACATCTTCTCTCATATAGAGTCTCAAATGGTGCAATGTCGATACTAAAGTGATTACTATTATTGTACAAAAATTTGCACAATGGCAAGAACTGGTCCTAATCACCCCCAAAGTAAGCTACACACACCCGAAGCAAGTCTTTTGATACCTGAATAGTCCTCTCAAACTTTCTATCGATCTGAGGATGGAAGGTAGTACTAAGATCTAATTTAGTGCCCAACTTCTCATGTAACTTGTGCAAAAATTTAGAGGTAAACTGTATACCTCTGTCAGATATGATGGAAACTAGAACCCCATGCAACTGCAAGACCTCTTTAACATAGATCTTGGCTAACTTCTCTGTATTGTACACCATCTTAACTGGAATGAAATGTGCGAACTTGGTTAGCCTATCAACTAAGACCCAAATTGAGTCATATTGCCCCAAGGTCTTAGGAAGACCTACTACAAAGTCCATGACAATCCTCTCTAACTTCCATTCGAAATAGGTATTCTTTGAAGTAAATCTGCAAGCTACTGATGCTCATAGTTTACCTGCTGACAATTCTGACACTTTGCCAAATAATCCACAATGGCTTTATTCATTTGGGGCCACCAATAAAGCTGTCTCAAATCACGATACATCTTGGTTGCACTAGGATGTATAAAATACCTTGAGCCGTAAACTTCTGCTAGAAAAATATGAATTAATTTATCAACACAGGGTACACACATACATGCCCCTTCACTATCAAAACACCCTCAGTATCAAGAGTGGCCTCTCAACCCTCACCACACACTAACTTATTCCAAATCTTTTTCAAATTTATATCCTCAAATTGTCTGTCCTTGATTTGATCAAGGAATGTCGACCTTACTTCACTACTAGCCAATACTTCTCCTCTTTCTAACACCCAAAGCTACATAAACTGCTTGCTGGAGTCTGAATCTCCATAACTAACAGACGCCTTGTTACTTACAAACAAGCCAAACTTCCCATACTTATAGATTTCCTGCTCAATGCATCCGCCAACACATTGGCCTTTCCAGGATGATACTGTATATTAACATCATAATCTTTTAACAACTTTATCTATCACCGCCATCTTAAATTCAAGTCTTTCTGAGTGAACACATGCTGTAAACTGTGATGATCTATGAACACATCATACTTCACCCTATATAAGTATTACCTCCATATTTTAAGTGTAGAGACCACAACAGCCAACTTCAAGTCATGAGTTGGACAGTTCCTCTGATGAATCTTCAGTTGCCTTAAAGCATAGGCAATCATATTTTTATCCTGGATCAACACAATTCCCAAGCCAGAACATGGATCATCATAAAATACTATAAAATCTTTACCTTCAATCGGCAAGGAAAGAATATGAATCGTGGTAAAAAAGGACATGTAATTTCGAAATCTCTCTTCATATTTACTAGACCAAAAAAAGACACCTCATTTTTGGTCAATCTCTTCAAGTGAGTAGCAATAGAAGCAAAACCTTAACAAACCTGCGATAATAGCTAGCCAAATCCATAAAGCTACGAACTTCAATTTTTGAGGTAGGCCATGCTTAATTCTTAATCGCTTCAATCTTTTGAGGATCTACCATCATCCCCTTCTCAGAAACAAATGCCCCAAAAAGAACACAGATGTCATCCAGAATTCACACTTGGAGGATTTTGCATATAGTTTCTTCTCCTTCAATATAACCAAAACAATACGTAAATGCCCTGCATGCTTTTCCTTACTCTTAGGGTACACCACAATATCATCAATAAATACTATAATAAAGGAATCCAAAAAAGACTTAAGTACACCATTCATCAAACTCAAAAAGGATACCGGTGCATTATTCAACCCAACTGACATCACCAAAAACTCATAGTGTCCATAACGAGTCTAAAAGGGTGTTTTAGGAATATCTTCAGACCAAATTCTTAACTGATGGTACCCCGACCTTAGATCTAACTTAGAGAATACTGAAGCACCCTGCAAATAATCAAACAAGTCCTCTATCCTTGGCAACAGGGACTTATTGTGCATTGTAACCTTATACAGTTGCTAATAATCTATGCATATTTGAAGATAACTATCTTTCATCTAAAAAGTAAAATTATAGCACCCCACAACGAAGCACTGGGATGAATAAAACCTTTATCAAACAACTCCTATAACTGAGTCTTAAGCTCTCATATCTCAATCGGGGCCATCCTATATGGAGGAATAGAAATAATATGAGTTCCTAATTATATATCAATATAGAAATGAATATCCAAATCTAGAGTCATTCTAGGCAAATCAGTAGGGAACACTTCCTAAAACTCACATAACTCAGGAACTGACTCAAGAGATGGGACTTCAACATTAGTGTCCCAAAGATGAGCTAAGAATGTTGAACACCCTTTCCCTACTAACTTCTTGGCATGAATAAAAGAAATGAGTTTCACGAGAATGGGCCTATAGTCACCCTCTCAATCTAGCCTATCCATCTCCAGCATAGCTAAAGCCACAGTCTTGGCATTATAATCTAAAATGGCATGATGAGGAGACAATCAAGTCATAACCAATTTAATACCAAAGTCTATCGTATCCAATAGCGCAAGATCAACATAAGTCTGAAAACCTATATACATCACTTAACAAGCACGATAAACCTGAGTTACTATAACAAAATCCCCGATCGGAGTAGACACATAAACAGGTGCATCAATCTTGTCACAGACCATATTCAATCCCAAAGCAAATCTAACAGACACATATAAAAAGGTAGAACCTGGATTAAATAAAATTAAAGCGATCCAGTCACAGACAAAATTGGCACCTAGGACAACTGCATCCGATTTCTTAGCCTCAGATTTTCCCAAGAAAGCATAACAATATGCCTATCATCAATCTGAGCACCTTCCTTAGCTGGTTGTGCACCTATTCTAACAACATTACCACCTCCCCTAGTATCACCACAACCTGCCTGATAACCACCACGCATACCCTGGGAATGATTTCTAACATTTCCTCCGCCCCCTCTACTAGCTGGAACTAAGGATGTGGACTATTGCTGCTAACTCTAGAAGCCTAACTGTCTAACACTAGGGAAATTCCTTTTCCTAATTTTGCCGCAATAAAGGCATGCTCAATTTAAGGAAGGTAAGAGTAAGAAGCCACCTGACTACTCGCACCTGAAGACTTTTAAATGGTCCCTAATGTACCTCCAATTGAAATTGGCAAGGCTGGCTGAATAGGACAGGCAGGGTAAGCCTAAGAACTGTTGCCTCTAGAGTATGAACTACTAAAGTTGCCAACATTTTGAACCTTCTTCCCATCCATCTTTGCGTTACTTTCCTATCTAACTCCCTCGAACTTCTTCAATAAATCTACCATCTCATTGAAGGTCTTACCTAAGAAAGTCATTTGCAGTGTTGAAATCTGAATATTAGTATTCAACCCTTTCACAAAGCGGCAGATTTGTTCTTCCTCTATTTCAAGCATCTAAGTAGCAAGCCTATACAAAGTCATGATACCCTATTCAAGGGAAAGGAATTCATCTATATTTTTATCACGAGGAGTGTGTGGCATATAATTCTCCAAAAACAAGGTATAGAAATGAGTCCAAGTCAACAGAGGCAACAAGGAAGATCTACACTCAACATAAGTTCTCCACCACTGCTTAGAATCCTCTTATTGTTGGAAGGTCGCAAACTCCACCCTGTGTTGCTCTACTATACCTATCTTATGCAATCTCTCATGACAATCCATAATAAACTCAAAACCATCTTCTGTTTCAGTACCAAGGAAGACTATAGGCTTTAATTTTAGGAACTTACTCAACAACTTATGTTCATTTCTGGTCATGGATGGACCCAGTATCGGATGGGGAAATACATCCATATTTGAAGCTTCATCCATCCAGGGGGCTACTATGGCAGTAATCTATTCCCTCATCTATTGGTAGGTAGAAAATGCAGGCGTGGCCCTAGTACAGGCCAGCACACTTAAAAGGCCCAAAACCTATTGTATCAACTCTAAAGATATCTGAATAGGAGATACACCTCCCCGAACTGGAGATGCATACTCAACCACTGGTACCTCATCATGTACCACCGTTTCAAGATGATGTTTAAAGGGGTGGTGATGCCAACCTCTATCTAGATGGATTAGCTACAGCTCAGGATCCCTTGGTGGGTTCTTCCTTACCTCTTCTCTTTCCCCTCCCTCATCATTAACACCCAATTATGGCCTCAGTAACTGGAGCAGCTGGTGTGAGAATCTCTGCTCTAACTTTGTTAGATCTTGTATTCACCATCTATGAGAAATAGAATGAAAAATGTTAGATACCATTTTGGATAACCAGATACCAATTGGAATCAAGTCATAGCACGAAAGAAAGAAGAAAGTGAAGTTTTTCCTAAAGTCCCATAGCCTTTCGAAGAAAAGTATAGACGTCTTTGTACCATTCCACAAGAGTATACTAGACTTATTCTAGTACGATGAGATCAACAAACCTAGGGATCTGATACCAACTTCTTCATGACCTAAACCATCATGAGTGACACCCACACTAACCCTTCTATGGGAGAAACATCTAATCTAACCCCAACTTCAACCACTAGCCATGTTTATGAGTAAAACAACCAATTTCAAATAAATTTAAGTAATAATCTTTAATAATTAAATCAAGTGTAGAAAGATATCAATATTGTCTAAAAAAATTCCCTGAAATTAAATGTCATCGTGCTAGTTGTTTGACTAAGCATGTCCATGGATACAACCCAAAAAACTAAAAACTAAAATAAAGTTATCTTTGTCCGAAATAATAAGGGCAAAATCAAGATAAAAGAAATTCACAGCTGCCCAGAAGATGAATGCTCATCTTTGGATTAGATGTCATGCTATCGTCTACAAGTGAGGTCTCGTAGAAGCCGTTGGAATATGCCCTGCACTCAATAAAAAGAAAAGCACAGGGTAGTATTAGTACAAAACCACTGTGTACTAGTAGGTATCATAAGAAGACTCAACTTAATCAATATGAACAATTAACCAAAATGTTTGTAAATAAGTAGCAAGCATGTCACTTAAAATCATGTAATCAAGTTATTTTTTCCATAATTTTTAATATCAGCCAAGCCAAGAAATTAAACAAGATCATAGTAATACATATTAATACTTATCCGGTCTCAACCCGAAAGAATAACTCATAAACCAAAATATGTTCACCATTTACATCAAGAACATCTCATTATCTTTTCAACCTCAAGAAATACTTCACTTTAATGACAATTATATAATGAAAAGATAATGACACTGAGTCACTCAAGGAACCCAAAGTGATATCAACAACTAATGATCCACTCAAGGAACCTAATATATAAAAAATTATAACTCGATTCACTCAAGAAACAGTCAAACTCTGCAAAATCATGATGTACACACATGCTACGAACTTGTGATTGCCCACTAGCTATGACATGCATGGGACGAGCTCATTTCATGTACTAAATATACTAGACAAGTAGTGTCTTGCCACCCTTATCCCAAAATAAGTGTTATGCCACCCTTATATCAAAATTCCCACCCTAATTTCACCTTAAATCTACTAATTCAATCACAATCAACATTAACCAAATCATATCACAACAACAACCACATACTATTTACAAGAACAATTTCAAAGTAAGTTCAAATCAACAATACTTTCATAGCAACAAGGTTTTTTTATCAGTCACATTATAAGTTATCAATCTCGATACTCGTATTCAGTAATTAACAAGTTCATCATTTATCAGCATGGGTTGCAACTAAATAAACAAATATTCAACCAAACATACACACATACACTCAAATTGAGCCTCAACTCCAATTCAACCATAACCTACCTTAATCCAAGCCTTGAAATACTTTAATGACATGATTCACTCTTTCTTGCAGCCTCGACTTAATCTCACTCTAACAATAACAATTGAAGAACAATTCAACCAAACATCTACCAATTCTAGGCATTATAACCTAAATTCATAGCTTTAAGCCATGTTCATGGACAATTTTCCTATTATATGGTTTTCAACCCTTCATTCCGCTCAAATTTTCCTATAAAGCAAGACTAAAAGGGAAATTTCTAGACTAGGAATCATAATTCAACCATTCTAGACTATTATCAAGTGATTCTAACCCTTCTATAACCATATCATACTAGGTTTTTCAACTTAGGATTACACCCACCATCCCCACCATGATCAATCCCTATGGATTCAAAGGATTTGGGGATTAAAATTATGTCAGAGGGAAGAATATTCACTAACCTTGGGAGTGGGAATTGATGGAAATCACCAGAAGTCTCCCTTTTTTGCCCTAACTCGACCTTTGAAGGTTTTGGAATTAAAATAGCATTTTGGGCTTAGAACTGAAGTTAACTAACATGATCCTGCTATAGCGGTACCACTATAGCGGGATCCTCCCACCGTAGCAAAATTAATGAAAATAGACTCCCGCAGTAGAGGCACTAATCCCACTATAGTGGGACATCTTCAGTGGCACTCTTGGTCTCTATAATGGCAGTGAGGAAAAAGCTAAGGATTTTTCCCAGTTTTGGTGTTTTTACAACACAATTCTCAAATTTTGACATTAACATCAAATGCTATATTTAGAGTTCTACTAACTCGATTTCCATTCCAAAAGTTTCTATGGATTACTAAACCACTTAACTAAGATGATATGATCTTAAATCCATGGAACACTATACCATAAATCACCAGATTCACCTAGATCACTCAATACTTGAAATTCCTCCAAAACTAGCCTAGCTTAAAATTTTAAAATTTTCATCCAGGGAAAAACTTAACCTAAATTTTTGAATACTAGGCAATACCGTAATGATGTCAAGGGCCATTACACTAGATACCAATTTTCCTATTGTTCATCCCTGAACAACAATCAAAGGGAAAATTTAGTAAGGGAAATATCTGAAGTCTCAAACAAGTGAGGGTAATTATTATGCATATCCGCTCCAGTCTCCCAAGTGGCCTCCTCAATAGGATGGTGCTTCTACTAAACTCTTGCAAACTTAATCTCTTTGATTCTCAACTTCTGAACATCCCTATCAAGTATTTCCATCGGTTCCTCCTCACAGAAGGGATTTTTATCTAGTAATATGTTCCTAATAAATAATCTAGTTGCCATCTCTATGGTACTTCTTACGCACAGAAACATGGGCTACCCTATGGACTCCCAACAAGCTCAGAGGTAAAGCAAGTCTATAAGCTACTGAACCCACATCCTCAAGAACTTTAAATGGACCAATGTACCAGAGGCTAAGCTTGCCCTGCTTGCTAAACCGCATCACTCCCTTCATGGGAGAAACCTTAAGTAGTACATGTTCACCTTTCTTAAAGAACATGACACTCACTTTATGATCTGTGTACTCTTTCTACCGACTTTGGGCTTCTAATAGCTTTTTTTTGAATGAATCTTTCCTTTCTTTGAGACTCCCTTAGTAAATCAGTGCCTAAAGGCTTCACATCGCCCACCTCAAACCAGCCTATGAGAGATCTACATCTCCTCATATATATAGCCTCAAATATGGCCATGTCAATACTGAAGTGATAACTATTATTGTATGAAAATTTGCATAATGGTAGAAAGTGGTCCCAATAATCACCGAAGTCAGCTACACACACTCGAAGCATGTCTCCTAGTACCTGAATAGTCCTCTCAAATTTACCGTTAGTCTAAGGATGGAAGGCAGTACAGAGATCTAACTTAGTGCCTAGCTCCTCATGCAACTTATGCCAAAACTTGGAGGGATGTTACGTACCTCTATCAGACATGATGGAAATTGGAACCCCATGAAATTATAAGACCTCATTTATGTAGATTTTGTCTAACTTCTCCAAATTATACACCATCTTAACTAGAATGAAATGCACACACTTGGTTAGCCTATCAACTATGACCCTAATTGATTCATACTGGGCCAAGGTCTTAGAAAGACCTACTACAAAGACCATGGCAATCATCTCCCACTTTTATTTTGAAATGGGCATTCTTTGAAGTAAACCTTCAGGCTTCTGATGCTTACTGACAATTCTGACATTTTGTGACATAATCACCCACTATGACTTTCTTCATTCAAGGCCACCAATAAAGATATCTCAAATCATGATACATTTTGGTTGCATTGAGATGTATAGAATACGTTGAGCCATGACCTTCTGCTAGTAGAATATGAATTAATTTATCAAGACGGGGTACACACACATGCCTATTAACTATCAAAACATCCCTGGCATCAAAAGTGGCCTCTTAGGCCTAACCATACACTACCTTATTTCAAATATTATTCAACTTTATATCCTCAAACTGTCTGGCCTTGACTTGATTAAGGAATGTCGACCTTGCTTCTATACTAGCCAACATTTCTCCTCTTTCTGACACCCCAAGCTGCATAAACTGCTTGGCTAGAGTCTGAATCTCTATAGCTAATGGATGCCTTGTTACTTTCAAATAATCCAAACTTCCCATACTTACAGATTTACTGCTCAATGAATCAACCACCATATTAGCCTTTACCAGATGATACAGGATACCAATATCATAATCTTTTAACAACTCCAATTCGTCGTCGCTATCTCAGATTCAAGTCTTTTTGAGTGAACACATGCTGCAAATTGTGATGATCCATGAACACCTCACACTTCACCCCATATATGTAGTACCTCCATATTTTAATTGCAAAGACCACAATAGCCAACTCAAAGTCATGAGTTGGATAGTTCCACTCATGAATCTTTAGTTGCCTTGAAGCATAGGCAATCACATTCTTATCGTGCATCAACACAAAACCCAAGCCAGAATGTGAAACATCACAAAATACTGTAAAATCTTTACCTTAACCAGCAAGGCAAGAATAAGAGTCATGGTCAAAAAGGACTTAAGCTTTTAAAAGCTCTCTTTGAATTTATCAGACCAAATAAAAGGCACCTCTTTTTGAGTTAATCTCGTCAAGTGAGTATCAATAGAAGCTAAGCCCTTAACAAACTTATGATAATAGCTAGACAAACCAACAAAGCTACGAATTTCAGTCACTGAGGTGGGCCTAGCCAAATTATTAACTGCCTCAAACTTTTGAGGATCTACTATCACCCCTTTCTCAAAAACAACATGCCCCAAAAAGGACACAAACGTCATCCAAAATTCATACTTAGAGAATTTTTCATAAAGTTTTTTCTCCTTCAATATATCCAAAACAATAAGTAAATGCCATGCATGCTTTTTCTTACTCTTAGGGTACACCGAAATATCATCAATAAACACTATAACAAAGGAATCCAGAAAAGACTTAAAGACACCATTCATCAAACTCATAAAGGCTGTCAGTGCATTATTCAACCCAAATGACATCACCAAAAACTCATAGTGCCTGTAACGAGTCTGAAAGGATGTTTTAGGAATATCTTCAGGCCAAATTTTTAATTGATGGTACCCGACCTTTGATCTATCTTAGAGAATAATGAATCACCATGCAACTGATCAAACAAATCATCTATCCTAGGCAATATAACTTATTACGAATGGTAACCTTGTTCAGTTATCGGTAATCTATGCACATTCAAAGACTACCATCTTTCTTCTTGACAAATAAAACTGGAGCACCCCACGACAAAGAACTAGGATGAATAAAACATTTATCAAGAAACTCCTCTAACTGAGTCTTAAGCTCTCTTAACTACTTTGAGTCCATCGTATATGGAGGAATAGAAAAGGACAAGTGCCTGGTTCTTAATCAACACAGAAATACCATGCAAATCAGTAGGGAATACTTTCTAAAACTCATACACCATAAGAACTGACTCAAGAGATGGGACTTCAATACTGGTGTCCCGAAGATGAGCTAAGAATATTGAACACCCTTTCCCTACTACCTTCTTGGCACAAATAAAAGAAACGAGTTTCATGAGAGTGGGTCTATAGTTATCCTCCCACTCTAGCCTATCAATCTTTGGCATAGCTAAAGTCATAGTCTTAGCATTACAATCTAAAATGGCATGATGAGGAGAAAATCAAGTCATACCCAAGATAATATCAAAGTCTACCATATCCAATATCACCAGATCAAACTAAGTCTGAAAACCTATGAACATCACTGAACAAGTACGATAAACCAGAGTTACTATAACAGAATCCCCGATCTGAGTAGACACATGAGGGGGAAACATACCTATACATGTATCAATTTTAAATACCACAAATAATTTTTATTTATTATTGATGTATAATATTAAATTAATAATGATCTATTGGACATCTTAAGTAGGACATATGTTGATCGAATTTTTGAATAACTTATTCAAAATACTACATTAATTCGACATTAACTTCTTCATACGTATGCAACAATAATAAACTCTTGTTATTATACCCACGTCGTTATACTATCTAGCTAATTATACCCCATCATTATTAAACTTCACAAATATACCTTTCAATTGGTTGATTTCCCCCAAATTAATCAAAATTACTCAATCTATAAACAAATAAATTATTAAAGATAAGATGAAAATTGAGGCTCTTTATGAAATTCATATTGGGGGTTTGTAAGTAGTTCTTGAAATGAATTTCTTCCATGCTGTTGTACATCGGTGTATGTTGTGCTAATAGTGAAAATTAAAGTTATTTATGAAATACAACATTGTTCTTCTTCAACGACAATGAATTTGCAACTGAAATTCACCTTAAAAAAAATCTGATCCTTTGCCAAATTATCCCAAATCTCAAATATGAACTCTCTAAGATGTTTCCTATTTTTCGCAACAGTATTCTCAAATCGGAGCTTATTTGTGGCAATTTGATTTTTTGAACTTGAGCTTTCGATCAAGCTTCAATGGAGGACTGCCTTCTTCTTCAAATTTTTCCTCTCCAAGTCAACGAATAACCACAAAATGGACTGGAATCAACAACCAAAATAGATTAAAACTATACTCATTCGCAACAAATCCCTATCTGACCTCCAAATTTTTTAGCTCAAGCTCGAGCTCGGGCAACCCATGTGAAGAAAAACGGATAAATGAAGGTGAATGCAATCAGAATTAGAAGTCATTTTGTGAGAAAAATCTTCCATTGCAACAGAGTAAAGAAGCACTTGCTTCTTTGTTAACACAGTTCTCTATCAACCAAGTTAGAGTTCTTCCTTGCCCTGTTCACTGTTGCTGGCAAAAGTGGCAAAGAGAGAAGAATAAAAATTTGGGGTTATATTTGGTATGGGTTATTTTAATTAGGTGGGTCAGGTTGGGTTATTTAAGAATAATTGGATAATTTTGATCGATGTGGGAAAATCATCCAATTGAAAGGTATATTTGTTAAGTTTAGTAACGACGAGGGTAAAGTTAGCCAATAGTATAACGAGATGCAAAATTAGCTAATAAATTAAAATAGAGGTATTTTTAATCATTTATCCTAAAAAGAATAATCTGGTTGAATATTTGGCATATTAGAAAAACTTAATGCTATATGGTCTATCTTCAACACAATATTTACCAACTGAGAAAAGGTTAAGCCAGCTTAGTAAATCTGTATAACTATAATAATAAACAAAGTAGAAAAGAAATACTACTAAAGAAATGTTTGTCTCTCCCTAGATTTAAACTTTAAATGTTGATTCTCATAGGTTAAGACGATATCCTATCATTTTGACCTCGATAAACAAGTTAACACATAATGATTCACATTGATCATTCATAAAAAATAATGCTTTATTCTTTCTTATATAATAATTATTGGTGTATATGCATTTTATTATTAAAACAAAATATTAAGTGCATATGTTAGTGGGTATAAATTATGGTAGAAGATGACCATTAGTTCTTGTAACTCATATGACCATTAGTTCTTGTAACTCTCATAGTCATTAGTTTCTTGTAACTCATGTAACCTCTAAGTCATTCATCTGCCTAATTTAATACCCCACATTCTTCTAATTGAATAAAAGAAAGAATACCTAACCTGTAAATAGTGGTGTTTATTCAAGCAGAGGAAAGGTAATTTTTTGTTTCTACTTGTTGCGGAGGAAAGGTAAAAAAACAAACTTTTTACCTAATATTTTTGATGAATAATATGTGGTATATTACACCAACAATTATTCATCAAAGATATTGGGTAAAATGTTTGTTTTTTTACCTTTACCTTTCCTTCGCAGCAAGTAGGGGTGGCAAATGGGTGGATTAGATTGGATTTGGATGGATTGGATACAGATTGAGATTAAATGAATCGGATTGCAATCCACCCATATATATTATATAGGCAAATATGAATTTGTTCAAATATGGATCGAGTAAAATGGTTCCAACTCACTTTAACTCCAAAAGCCAGAAAGTCAAAGAATTTTTTTTACCCTACCACCCCACCCTAAACCTTCCCCCCTGAAAAAGAAATTTAAAAAAATAATTATTTTTTTAAAAAACATTTCTTTACCCCCCCCCCCCCCCCAATGTACACCCCTCTTACAACCCCTCCCCCTCCCCCACCTCCCCCGCCCCCCCCCCCTAAAAAAACAAATATTTTTTTTAAAAAAATAAAAAATTACCCCCACCTCCCCATGTATACCCTACCCCACCCCTTCCCCCCCCCAAAAATAATTTTTTTGTAAAAGAGAAAATTTCTTACCCCCCATGCACCACCCCACAATCCCCTACCTCGAACCCCCTCCCCCTACCCAAAAAAATAATTTTTTTAAAAAAAATTCTTTTCTTACCCTCCACCCCCCATCCCATCTTCCTAACCCCCTCACGCACCTCAGAATCCCCGCACCCCAAATTTTTTTTAAAAGAAAACGAAAAAAAATATTAAATTATT
The DNA here is from genome assembly GCA_031232105.1 of Capsicum rhomboideum. NCBI lineage: Eukaryota > Viridiplantae > Streptophyta > Magnoliopsida > Solanales > Solanaceae > Capsicum > Capsicum rhomboideum. The sequence goes on along the minus strand of CP124716.1, from coordinate 94,565,017 downwards.
TTTGACCCCATCCCAATCCCCACCCCCACGCACCCCACAAAATTTTTTAAAAGAAAATTAAAAATTAAAAAAAATAATCTACCCACACCTACCCTACCCCCTAATTTCTTTTTTAAATAGAAAAAAAATTAGTGCCATTAGAGATTTTGAGCATAAGTGGGTGATCTATGGGCTTATATGGATACCCATTTATTACTCACTTTATCCATATTTGTATGAGTTTTTAAAATAGATTGAAGTTCATACATACCCATTTAAAATATGAGTGATTCAATTAATTAAATATGGATTAAATGGACTCCTTTCACTTGTATGGATTGATATTGCCATCCCTAGCAGCAAGTAGAAAAAAAAAACTTACCTTTCCTCTGCTTGAGTTAAGCAAGTAGAAAACTACTTTACTTGTTGTCACAACCCAAAATAGAGTCTGTGATGGCACCTATCACACCCTCTGGTATAGGTAAGCCTCTCCCAACCCAAACTCAATAATCAAAGTAAATTAGAAGCGGAAGAAGAAGAATGAAATTAATCCCCAAATGATATAGAAAGAAATACAATCTAAATGATACATCCCAGGTCTGGTTGTCACTATTACAAGCTTCTAATATAGAATATGATGAAATAATCCAAAGTATCTTAAATGAGAATAAAGCATAAGATAAGGAGAGATTCGGGTAAGCTTTAAGACCCTTCAGCCGCTACCTCGATCTCTGTAAAGTCAACGCTGAGGGAACACAATCAATGTTCCTCTACTTGAATCAATACATGCACAGGGTGCGGAAAAAGTAAGGGTGAGTTCGAAACACATGTACTCAGCAAGCATCATTGATAATCGAACCTAATCCAAAGTGATGGCAATGACCACCACACCAACTATCCAATTTACCCCAAGTAAAATTGCACTCAAAAAATACCCAGCCTATCCTAGTAGATAACACATTTATCAAGATAATCAAATTAGTTCATTTAGGATAGGCACGTATAGGTTCAAGATCAACGGCAATAGAGATAAGTCATATTAAAAGAAAATCTACCCAACACGATATATAATATCCAATCACGATCTCAAACAACCAATTCCAGTTGAGGTATAGGAGATGCATAGCCCTTTAACATTGGATATGACACAACAGTCTCAACGGATCAAGCCATAAACAACACCATATGTCCAATAATATCTCAACCACCAAATCGCCCAAGATAAAGTACAATGCAATGTAATGTAACGATATGAGATGCAAAATATACAATATCACAAACAAGATTCAATCACGATAATACAATATGAAAGGAAATAATCAGATGTAATATCAATCATACAAAGGAATGCAATGCAATGCAATGGAACGATAATGATTTAATGTCTCAATGTTACCTCGTATACACCTTCTGATAAAAAGCTTCCAAGATGGGGGGGTTCGAACCCATAGACTGTCACAATATCATCAATCAACCTTGCCAGCATATCCCTCAGTCAAGGCATTTTATAAAGTATTTCTTTTTTTCTTCCAAAATAGTGTTTCTCAGTGGTATCAGTTTCCATGAATATGAATGAATGAGGATGCATGCTCATAACCAATTCAACATCATATAATGAATCAACCCAATTATGGTATAAATAATAGATCATGATATAGGTCATCGCATGGCAACACAGTAGTAGAGAGTCATGTAAGACATCAATAATATCAATCCAATCCCTCACTCGAGTATCACGATAATAATAAAAGCAAATAATGCTGAAACAAGATTAATCCCAGGCTCTGCACGGGGCATCTCAATGATAACTATCTCTCAATTCAATAATATAGTCAACACAAGCCCCCACTTTGGAATCACAATAATAATAAATAAAATAAATGACATAAATATAGAGAATTCACCTTAATCATAACTTGTTTTACACTATAAGTTTCCATCTCTCCCAATCATGACACCATTAGACTAAATTACTAAAAGAAGAACTATGCTAGTCAACAACATTCCCTAAAGTTCACATTTATTCGCTTAACTAATAACTAAGCCAAGATTCCTCTCTTAACCACTTAACTATACTATCATCTACTTAAATCCTAAGTGATTACTAACCCCAATAATTATACCAAATACTACAAATCTACTAATAACCTAAGTGTTTACTAAGTCCCAATCATTTCATCAAATAACATACTAACATAATTATCCCCTAAATGGTTACTAAACCCCCAGTCATTCCATCAAATCCACTAAACCTGATTCAAGATATTAAATAGATACCCACTATCAATTTACTCAAGATCCAAAATTCATCTATCCACAATTTACCATAAGCGTATATACAAGTAGAGAGAACAATCAAGATATCCATTTTATTATTTCAACCCATCAACAGACTCTGGTGTCTGTGGAGATACTCATCATCTCATCTAAGCGGAACTCCCATTCCCTTAGTGATTCACAAAATACAAGCAATAAGCACATTACACATAAACACTTCATAAAATAGTCAAGGTAGATGTCAACTTGTCTTAAAGAAGACCCGCAAAGCCACATCACAGACCGAACAATCAAACAGAAGCTTTACTCCCTCGAATCACCACCAAATGCATTTAATATAATTAAATATGTGACATACTTTGATTTTGGATCCAAAATAACCTCAAAAAATAATCCCAAAAATGAAAGGATAAAACTAGAATTTTAATAAATAATTAATTTACCCATAATTTAAGGGTTCTAAATCTGAAGTCCCATTGAAACCTGAGATGAAATTGTGTTTGAAATCATCAAAATACTCATTCTTCACTTTATTGGATAAATTCCAAAATTTCATTATCAACATATGTTTAAAAATGAGAAAACGATTGATGAATCAATAACTTTTTGTCAAAATCCACTTATCCATAACATAAGGATCCTAAAAAAGAATTGTTATCAAAAATTGAGTCCAAATCAACAAAATCTCAATTTTCTCCAACAAATTCAAGGATAAAGAAAGAAAATCAGCTGAAGAAATCATGGAAGAATAAATACATAAGCATTAGATACTTTCCCCTAGATAAATAGAGAAGAATGCTGGGAGAATCACTTAACTCTAAGCTCTAGAACTTCCCATATGCTCAAAATATCAAATAAACACAGTCTAAAATTTAAATACATTGTTCAGAAAATCTGCACCAGCTATTTATGCACCAAAGTTTTCATAGCAGCAATATTATTTCTCACTAAAAAGGCCGTAAATTCCTCATACGATAGCAAAAGGCCCCGATTCTTTTTCCTGTAATTCCTAAATAATGATACAAACATACTCGTTCAATCGAAACTCAATTTTATGTTCGTTTTCCCAGTCAGATATTGTTTTTTCTCTTTAAAGAATTATTTCATGTTCTTCAATAAAAACTCAATCTCGACTTATCAGAATTACACCAAACTTTCCAAATCAGCCCATAATTCATGCATGACATTTTAGAAGTCTCAGAATAATTTTCAATCTTTAAAACTAATAACAAACCTTTTTTATCAACTGATTTTACTTAAATAAAGGCCAAAGCACCCAAAATGTTCAACACTGATCCAGAAACTCCCAAACACAAACCAAATATGCTTGTTGCTTGGAAATGATATTTCAGACTCAACGGGGCAGTCAGAATTTCTAACAGAGGTTATTATCAACGGATGTTGACCAGAGTCAACATGAATCACCATCCGATGCTTGAATTACAAAATGTTGACCAAAGTCAACTATATCACTTTAAAGGCTACTCAAAATCTCAAACTCACATAAATTACTCCCTAACTCTTTGGGGACTGTGCCAACCTTCCCACAACTCATTAATGATATAAGGAAACTATGAGGAAGGATAAAATGGTCCAAACATGGAAAAAGCTAAAAATTGCATCGAGGGTTGTTACATTTGTCTATCTCTTTGTGCCATCTCTTGAAGAGATCTAGTGACGTTGAAGCAGGTGATGTTGAGATCTCCCATCTTGATGTCCGCAAATTTTCAAACTATAACAAAAATGAATCTCCTTAAAATAATTGATGTAATATACCATAAATAACAATAATTATAGTTGAAAAAAAGGAACAAAAAATGAATAAACAATATTTAGACTGAGGCGAGAATATCTCGCTCTATTTAAGGAGATTCAAGCCTACTGCAGTATTATCTACACCTTTCCAAAAGTATTACTCTTGAATTGTTCCCTCCAGGATACAACATCTCATCATGATCTATAACTCAAGCAACTTTAGTTAAAAAGTCCAAACCTCCACCAAAAGAACACCTTTCTTCAACATATATGAGGGTCATTTTATGTGTTTTCATGCTTTTTATACATTTTGAGTATTCCTACAGCTGCCCTAAGTTATTTATGACTTACTGGGACTGACAGTTTGGTTAACAGGTAATTCATTTGGTTTTTAGAGTCATTTCCCTATTTTGGAGCTTTTGTAGTTAAGAATAGGCTTTCGAGCCTAAAATTAAGGTAAATGGCCTTAGATGTCAATTTTGACAGTCTCATTAGCTCCAGAACATTGATTTTAGGCTAAGAGGACCCTTGGTGTAAGTCTCGAGGCTTTTAGACTCATTCTGGGCTATTGGATAGATTTTGGCTAAAATGACCCCTTGGGTATGGGGCCTACTTTTTATCGAAACAATCTTAGATGGAAGTTCTAATGGTTCCATTGAGTCTGAAATGCCTAATTTGGTAGGGTATCATAGTTTGTTTGCATTCGTGGGATTCTGAATGAATCCCGAGGGCTCGGTCAGGATTTTGACAACTTAGCAAAGTTGTTGGTGCTGGTGCATTTGGTGCAGGCTGAAATTAGTCTATGCATTCTTGAGGCCTTGGCTGCGTTCACGAGGGCCAAGGTTTTTTTACCTCTATATTCAGGATCCAATCTTCACATTCGTAAAGAGGAGGCCAGCCAGGCTGGTTCAGCCTTCTACATTGTGATGGCGATGGGTCATCCGTGTTTATAAAGGTTTATTTAGGCTGATACCCGCATTCATAATAGGGGTCCTGCGTTCGCAAAGAAGGACCCCTGGCAGTATATAAATACTTCCCATTTTGTTTTTAGCTTCACTTTTCCAAGTGTAAACCCCTATTAGTGACTTAGCGAGCTCACAAAATTGTGGGAAATCAATAGTTGAAGCTGGTATTAGCTCGGGGAAGTGGTTGTGAACATTTTATCGTCATTATTCTCGTAAGTTTTTGTCTATTTCATTGATTAATTCTCTGAATTAGTTCTTAATTTTTGAATGTTGTTGAGACATATTAGAGGCTGATTTGGACTTAAATTTTGCCAAAATTTTGGGGCATTTAATCCTTGAGATATGAGTGATACTGTGATGGTTTCAATTTGGTGATTTCTCAAGTGGGCCCCATGTGGGATTTTTAGTTCAATTTCTGACCTAGAGCAAAAATACACAATGTGGATATTGATATTCTCATCTTAATACGTAGATCATTATTTTGATAGCATGGCAGTGGTCGGAGGCATCTCTAAAGGGAAAGGCTCCAATTAGAGGATTTTGCGAGCTTTCAGCGGCGTCCAGGTAGGCTACGCTTACTTTTCTTCTAAACTGAGCTTCATTATAGTATTAGTGTAGTATTGTGCTAGCTATGGGTGGGTATTTTTTTTTAGTAAAATTTTTTCTTTATTAATCAAACAAAGTATATGGATGGGAGGCATAAACCTTACCTCCAACCTAAAGATGGTGTATGACTTAGGTGCTCTACTAAGAGCACATAACTCATTCCTATTTAAGCTCATTCTAGACTCTAAGTATAATAAAGAAACTAGATAAGGAAAGGAGGGAGACTTTCCCTGCACAATTTTAGTAAGAAATAAGAAAACAAAAAATTAGTAAACAAATGGGATAACACTGCTTCAGTTGTCTTCTAAGGTGGTACTCTGATTTGCTTTAATTTTCTTCTCCTAAAATACGCTAAACCTGCTTAATCCATCTTGAAAGAGCCTCTAGCCTCCTTAGGTAACTATTAAAAGGTATAAAAATTTTGCATCCACTTTAGAATGACTAAATTTGGATAGTACATCTACTGGGAAATTAGCTTCCCTATAGACATGATGAAAATGAAAATAGTCAAGAAGTACTACCAAATCCTGAAGCTCAACCACATAATTTTATATGCTTCAGAGGGGTTGAATTTCTGATCTGAGCTATTTAACTAGTAATTCAGAATCTACTTCCAAGATCACACTAGTATAACCTTGTTAGATGCACCAAGTGACACCAATAATTACTGCTTTTATGATCTCTTAATATACCCCCAGCTCCAACACTTTCAAGGTTAGTCAATGCGCTTCCATCCGTGTTGAGCTTCACCCTATGACAGGGAGGTTTAGACCAATAGACCTTAATAACCTGCACTTTATGTTGGTATTTAAGCACCTGAATCATCAGTTCATTCCAAAGTGTTGACCATTTGATATGAGGATATACAGTATGCAATAATCTACTCATATCCTTAACAATATTGAGCTTGATTCTGGCACTGCTTGATTTCTTCCCCCATATTTGCAAGCACATCTATTCTTCCATAGATTCCAGCACAAGAAAATAGGTAGAGTCTGCAGCACTAGTTTATGTGTGGCATTATGGTTCTTGGTACACCACCATTTCATCAACAAATTTGAAAATGGTATGGCCTTATGGGTAATGCCCAAACTGTCAGCAAAAACTTTCCAAATAGAATAAACAAAAGCACCAGATACAAAGATATAATCAATGGTATCTAGACCTGGCTGATAGCAACCTGAACAAGTAGTAGGTTCTTTACCAAAAATGACAATTTTGTCATTTGTAGGCAATTTATGTCTGATTGCTCTCCAAAGAAGGAATGATACTTTAAAAGGAACATTCTTATACCAAATTAAAGTATTGTTCATAGTGTTATTTTTCTTTCATCTCACTGACTCCCAGGTTAAAAAACAAGAAATATTACCACTAGTATTCAATTTCCAAATAGGCTGGTCTGGGATATTATCTTAGTGTTTGAATGAAGTATTCAAGATCTGATGCACCAGTACAGCTGGTCCAATTTGTCTTACTTTAACTTTATCCTATTGGTCATTCAGTAGAAGCTTATTAATAGTAATGTTGTTGGGTCTAGAGATAGTGGTCCTGTAGTGAGTAAGAGACCCTATACCCAACCAATCATCCCATCAAAAATAACTAGTACTAGAGTGTATTCTCCACTATATATAATATTCAACAGTCATTCTATTTTTCAATATATATTTCCATATTCCATATTAAGGAGTTACCATTTTACCATTTCTTGGCAATAGGATTAGCCTTTTGATAATTCTTAGCCTTTAAGAATTCCCCCATAAGGATTTCCTTGATCTGAATAACCACCACTGCTTATATTGCATGGAAAGGCAAATATCATCTACCTTTCTTACACCTATACCACCTTCTGTATAAGGGAAACTAAATGTGTCCCATGAGGCCCAATGGTACTTCTTTTTGTCACTATTCTATCCCAATAAGAAATCAGTTGTAAGGTATTTAATGTGTTTCAGGGTAGTATTTAGAGGTGAGATAGCTACTAGTATATGGATAGGCAGGGATTGCAAAACTGACTCGATGAGTGTAACTTTACCACCAAAGCTAAGCATCCTAGTCTACTATCCTCTGATTTTAGCTAAGACTTTGGACACCATTCCTGAGAAAATATAATACTCTTCTACCACCAATGAATAAAGGGCAACCAAGATAAGTAATTAGGCTCTCTTTAAGTGAGAAACTTGTATGCCTTATAACCCTTATGATAACATCAGAAGTTGTTTTATCAGGAATCATGAAGTAACTTTTGTCCTTATTTATCAATTGTCCATAACAATCCTCATACATGTGCAACATTTTCATAATCAGTAGCAAGAAATATTTGGAGGTGGAGGAAAATATAATATCATCATCAGCAAAGCTGAGATGATTAACTTGTGGTCCCTTTTTTCCATATAAAAGCCCTGATATAGATAATAAGTATGTAAGCTATTAAGCAATATGGACAAAACCTCTGCACTAATAATAAACAAGGCTAGGGCTAGAGGATCTCCCTGCTTAAGTCCCCTTGTAGAATGGAAAAATCCATGCCTTAATCCATTCATAATCACAGAATACCAGTTGTTAGACATAATTCTCCAAACCATATCTATAAATATCTCTCCAAACCCTAATCTTCTTATTACCAAACAAGTATAGGACCATGACACTCTATCATAGTCTTTGATGTTTTCAGATATGTTTCTCCCCTTAATGAATCTTGATTAATTGTCAGATATCAGTGAAGGTAGTATAGGAGCCAGCCTTAGACAAATCATTTTTGATATGACTTTATTAGTAAAGTTACTAAGGATGATAGGCCTGTATTAAGATAACTTGGTAGAATGAACCACTTTAGGTAGTAGAATCAAACAAGCATGTGAGAACTATCTAGACATGACAATCCCACAGAAGAAGTACTGCACCATTTCTAACAAATCCTTACATATAATATTCCAACAAGTTTGAAAAAACTTGTCATTCATTCCATCAGGACCTGCAGCAGAATTATAATTCTAAAAATACAACTCAATACTGTTTCATCTATCAATTTCTCTTCTCCAGTGAAAATAATTTCAAAGTGATCACAGTCAGCCTAAGCAATGTTTTCATCTCTTTGGATGCATTCACCCTGTTCATCACCGACTTGATGAATAAAGAGTCTTCTTCTTTTCCCTCTAATCAAGGCATGAAAATATTTTGAGTTAGCATCTCCATATTTGAACCACTATATTTGAGTTTTCTTGTCTTAGGATAGACTATTCCAACTTCAAAAATTTGATGTACTCAGCTGACTCCTTATCCAAAAGGGCTCTGTTTTCTACAAAATTGTGAATTAAGATCTCCTCTTCAACAAGTTTAACCTTCTCTTCATAGTCTTTGACCTCTATTAAAATGCCTAAATATTGGCTCTTAGACCAAGTACTTAAAGTATTTGAAATCCTCATTAGTTTCTGATGCAACACCCACATGGGATCACCAGTAATAGATCTATCCCAACGTGCTTTGACAGTCTCTAAGAAGTGAATATTCTCCACCAAATAATTAAGAAATTTAAAGTACTTAGGAGTAGACACATTTCTAACAAACAAGTCCAATAGTAATAGACAGTGATCAGATCCTATAGAGGGAAAATATGTAATAGCAAATAAAGGCATCTTATCTAACCATAGATCATTAACCATAGCTTTGTCCAATCTCTTCCACACCTTGGCATTTGCTTCTCTATGGTTACACCAGGTGAATTTGGATCCATGATAGCCAAGATCAGTTAATCCACATGCTTCAATCACCCCTATAAAATCAAAGATCCTATGCATATTGTAAGGTAGACCTCCCATCTTCTCCTCATCATCAGTGAAAACATTGTAGTCTCCTATAGTGCACCAAGGTTTAGTCATATTAGAAAACTACAGTAATTTATCCCATAAAGGTCTTCTAAGAGACTCTGACATTTAGCATAGACAAAGGTCAAGAAAAAAATATTTGGACAAGCTGCATGTTGAACTTCACAGGTAGCATGTTGTTCATTGTAGTCTATAAGTTTGCAATTGACATCTACATCCCAAAACAACCAAATTTTCCCATTTTCATTACATGCAACTTTATCCATATGAAACTGAGTTTTGTAAAGTTGAATATGAGATTATCTATAAAGGGTTCAAGAATAATAACCATGGATAGATTATAGTAATCCTTGAGTTTTTGAAGTCTTTACAGTGAACCTTGGGTGTTAATACTTCTAGCATTCCAATACACAAGCTTAATCATCTAAACCTTTTAGTTTGAGATCTAGTTTTGGGTCTACCCATCACTATAAAATTGCTAGTGCTTCCAAATTTTGTTTATTTAATTCTTTTATGCTGGCCTCTAGGAGTCATACCTTGTTGTTCAGTAACTTACTAAATTTTCTCTTGCAAAGCAGTGCTTAAGATATATCTAATATCAGAGTTTAATTGGACATTGTCCATACCATTCTCCTCTTGAGCCTCTTCTAGATGTACATCCTTATCAAATTTATCTTCAGAGTTAATAACCCTGTATTCATCAGTCAATTCAATAGCATATAAGGCTATGTTATTAGCTTTATATGATTCTTTTGATTTGTCAAGCTGCAGCTGATTAGTATTATTTTATTGGTCATTCTATTTTTGAGAAGTTTGAATCTCCCTTTCCTGCATTTTTTTGGTAGCATCCCTCTTTTTCTTTCTTACCCCCAAGGTAGACTTATTGTTGAAAACTTGAAAGGATCCTCCAAGATTCTCTCCTGCTTGAGAAAGCTTAAATTGTTGTGTCTACTGTTGTGTCTCTTCAGCCCTTTATTATGACTGTTACTACTGGATTCTTGCACATGATTAACTCTTGGTTATTGTTGTGACCCTCATCTGTATTATGACTGCTACCACTTTATTTTTCTGCTGAGTAGGCCCACCATATGTATTATAACTACCACTACTTCCTCTTTTATGTTGATTGGGTCCTTCCACATGCTTAGTTCCTAGGCCCTGCTTCTCTACTAATTTTTCCCCATTCTGCAGGTGAGGCCCTCTTATTTATTCCTACAGTATTTTCTCCTTCTTTGGAAGGTAAATCATTACTATTACCTTTTAAAATCATCTTCTCCCTATCATTAGAAACCTCCTTAATGCCTGATTGCTCCTGAACTTCAAATTCCAATGAACTAGTAGTTGGAGTTATTGGAACATTCAAATTTTCTGGGACAAGACCCGGTTGTTCAACATCATTATTGGGGGGAGACTTAGGTCTATAAACTTGTTGTTGGTTATTGAGAATACCTCATTGGTACTTATAGTGTTGTTGGTTGTTCCTTCATTTTCTCTTCTGAGTCTACAATTATTCCTGACCTCCCTTATTCTCTATAGTTTTATTCAATTGTTGAGTTTGAGTACCTTCGGAAGTGTCTTAACTTTGTGGATATTGAGCAAGTTGCTCCTTTTATATTGTGTAGCTCTCTCCATTTCCTTTCTCTTTCTATTCTCATCATCTTTTTTTTTCAGTGTACAAAGCCCTATGTTGTGTCCTTGGTGCTTACAATATTCACAGTAAGCAGGAACACCTTCATATTACACTACTTACCATTTGCCTTCCCTAGTATCATCATCATCAAAACCCAACCAAACATGTTGAGGTCTGGGGTTAGTAAGGTCCAACTGAATTTTTACCTTGGCAACACTAACTCTGGTCTTTTGTAGGTGGAAAGGTCTAAAAATAACACTTTCTTTATAGTAGACAACAAGTGAGTCACCACCTCCATACAATAGCAATGACATGGGAGTTCTAGCAGAATTATCCATACATGAACAGGTGGTGTTTCTTCCTCAGGTTTGGAAGTAGGAGTCCATATTTGCAGTCTCATAAGCTTCCCTTTAATGAACACTTTACACTTGGACCATACTGTAGAGTGATCATACTCATTATCCAGATCTATATACAGATGCCTGGAATTAAAATGAGTCAATCTAATATTACCTCTAAGTTTTGTTTGCAGGATGAATTCTTTTCTAATCACCTCCATCTTGGGCATAGTATTAGTAAACTTGCCAATGAGTGTAAATTTACATCTTTCTGCTAATTTAACCATATATTTTGTAACACCCCGTACCTTCCTAACCCTATGTGACGACGTTTAATAATGTTTACTTAGGTTTCGAGAGCTATAAGTATGTATTTGGTAATGTTAGTGATGGAAAAATTGAAATTTGGCTTCGTACATATGATTAACCTTGCGTAGGAGGTGTTTTTCGATTTTCATGGAGCATTTGTGGGGTTTAAAATGAGGCTAAGAGGGCCTCTAAACAAAGTATATTAAGGGTAAGAAGTAAGTTAAAGAATAGGATTTGAAGTATCTAACCAAACCCGCGAAGAAAAGTCGAAAAACAAAAATTTCAAAAAAACTAAGGGTGGGGCGCGCCAGAGAGCGTGCCACGCCACTTTGGGCTAAAATTTTTAGTCCATAGGCAGCAAGGGGGCGCGCCAGGCAGCGTGCCACGCTGGTTTTGCCACTTTTTCAAAGTTGGAAATTTTCTAAGTCCCAAGGGTTCCCGGGGACGTATCGAGCCGATTTTTGCCACGTTTCTTATACAACCATGAGCCTATACATGAAATGATTGAAATATTATATTGGTATGATAAAATTACTCAAGAACGAATTTGACATCAAAATGACGATTTTACCCTTGTAGTCAAAATAAGCCATACGTGGCTAGAATTGCTTGTTTTTTGAATTGAGGCTACGAATATAAATCCCGTGAGTGGGAATATTTTTGTAACGCGTATGAAATGAATTAAACATGAGAAATTATTGATTTTGTTGGATCAAGTGAATTAGGCTCAAAAGAGGCCCAAAAATGAGGCAAAAGTCATGGGCCAAAAATGGGTCAAATGACCCATTCTTGCCTTGACTTGTCAATGATTGAGAAAAGTGGATAAGGATGACTTAAATGGTATATAAAAGGCAAAGAAAAATCAGATTTTAATTCACCCAAAGACACAAGCATTTCTAGACTTTTCCAAGAAGCCAAAGCAAGATATTTCTCTTCAAACCCTAAGGCATTTTTGGACAATATCATCATCTTCCAAACTTGAGTAAGTGATTATTATTGTACTTTAACATATTATAAGCATGATATATTATTTGGTTATGGTTGGAAGTGTTGGACATGGCACTTTTGGATTTTTGTGAAAAAGATGTGTTATCCATGGGATTATAGCTTGAATTATGACTTGTGCCTTTGATGAAAGAGGATGGTATGGATAAGATATGAACATGTCTGGTGTGAATTTTTTATTAAACTTGTTATTTTTCTATAAGTGTAAATGGTGGATTTTGGCCGATATGTGCTACGCGATTTATTAAGGTAAGTTGATGGATTATTTGTGATGTGCTATGGATAAGAAAGGATAAAGGAGAAGTGTTGTGGTGAAATGTATTGATTATCATGTATTGGTCAATGTTGTGAATATTATGGGATTTTTGGTAAGACAATTTCATAAATGGTATTATCAAGGGGAAATGACATGTTAAAGCTAAACATGTGACTTGTTGTTATTGTATGCATTTGTAAGGTAGTTGGTGGTTAATGTTGGTTCCATTATGTATTTGTAATGTAGAGTGAAACGTAAAGGAGCGGAAATTATTGCTCTCACATATTTTATTGTGTACTTACATTGGGAAGATAAGGTATGTAAGGTTACTCTGTCCGTATCTTTCTGCAGCACATAATGTTCATATTTTGTCCTATTCCAAAATATGCTAAGGTATCTCATTTAGGTTTGATGTATATTGCTATCCACACGTTTCTTATTCATTGACCGATTGGTATTCATACGTCTCCTATCCATGGACTGAAATGCCTAAGCTCTCATAATGTTGTTGTAACTACTAAAAGAAATTGTTACAAGGAAAGTGACGACGTAAGGAGAACCTATTAATTCCTAAGTCACGTATCCCTCATTCATTAGTCGTTGTTGTTCATGAGTTACCTAACTATGGACATGGGTCCAAAGTCCTCATAATAGTATGTTCCAACGGAGTCATAACGTTGTGATTCTAGAATAATTATCTCAAGGAGGGTAAGATATAAAGATAAGCTAGTTATTCTTGAAAAGCATTCTCCAATCATGTCATGTTCCAAAGTCCAATATTGTTATGAATATCTTTGTACCAATCTAATAAGAGTAAGGAAGTGAAGCAAGGTATAGAGGTGTGTTTCCAATATTAGCATGATCCTTAAAGTATCAATCTCTCATAAGTGGATGTGTTAATCTCTCACAAGTTGAAGTATCAATCCCATATGAGTATTAAGAGAGGTAATGTGCAAGTTAATAGAATTACTTCTCATAAGTGAAGATGTTAATCTCACGAAGTAAAGGAGTGAAGTAATATATATATATATAAGAGGGTGATTAATATATGTATATAAGAGTGTGCTTCAATTAATGTCATGATCCTTAATGTGTTACTCTCCTAGCTATGTAAAGGGTATAAGATTTGTAGAGAAGTAATGTACGTATGGTTACTATATGTTACATTGAGTATGGATCACAATCTAAAGGGGGTAAGTTCAAGATAGAACAATCTCAATACCATGCTATGTTATTTATTATATCCCATCAAAGGTGGCCCGGTACTATATATATCCCATCAAGAGGGAGGCCCGGTACTGTATACTCATTTATTATATCCCATCAAAAGTGGAGGCCCGGTACTATATATCTCACCAAGATGGATGCCCGGTACTATATACATATACATTATATCCCACCAAAGGTGGAGGCCCGGTATTATATACTTACTTATAAGGAGATGATCCATAAGGTATTATGAATCACTAACTAGTTGAGTGAATAATAAATAATAAATATAGTAGTAAAAGAGATGAGAGTATATTCCTTGCATGAGTATATAAATATGGGGGTTATGATAAGAATGATGATGATGCGACTGAATTGATGCGAATGAATGACCAAGTAGATGAATAATAGAAGTAATGAAATAATAGAAGTAATGAACATGGTTCCACACATTCAGGTTGGAGGTCTATTCACATTGATTATTCTCTTACGTTTAATCTCTTGGAAGTACTTATGTATTACTATAGTTTCATATGGCCTTACATATTCAGTACTTTCTTCGTACTGACCCCTCTCGGGGGACTTACCTTACATGCTGCAGGCCCAGGTGTTAGTAGATCTCCGCAGTAGGCGACGAGATATCCGCAGATTGTTGGTGAGCTCCAGTTGCTTCGGGGCTTCCCAAGTCACATGTGTTCATTAGGTTTTGGAATTTTGTAAATATTGTATAGACATGGTCATGTATCTATTAGAGGCTTTGTAGACATATGTGGGGTATCAGGAAAGTAAAAGATGTACGTTCATTTTGACGAAATGGCCCTAACGGCCAAGTTTCAAATATTGCACATATTGCCATGCCTTTCGCTATTGATATTTAATTACATCAGAGAAGATAATATTCATACGCGAACATACATATGAGAGTACATGAGCAAAGATTGGTTCTCTCGGGCCTTATCGGCTCTGGGTGCCAGTTCGGCCCGAATGGGATTTGGGTCGTGACATAGTCTTCCTTTTTGAATATCACTGCAGGAAATCCTTGCTTGGTGGTAATTTTAGGTGGACTAATGACTATAGGGGTCATCTTCAGAGCTTCCTGAGCCCTAAGTCTAGTCACCATGGTATAAGGGATAGTGGTTATTAGAGGATCAGGTAAATTATTAAGTTTAAACTTATTATGAGTAGGGTTTTTAGGGATAACAGTAAGGTTAATTATTAGCTCCTTAATATCCTCAGTCTCACCACTAATCATCCAAAAATTGTTAGACACATTCAAAGCCATATCATTAGGGATATAAGGTTGAAGGTGAGGGAAATCAGTATTCCTACCAGCATTTGTCATACATCTATCAATAGATGGTAAGGAAGAATCAGTATCACCTGTATGAGCCTGTTGGTCACCAGCACTTCGCCTAGCATCCTGAGATCTGATCTCCAATTTCAGTTGTTTCTGTAGGCACTCTGATAGAGGTTTTGATGTAGCAAGCTCACCTTGCTCATGTTGTTGCTGATTACAATGCGAATTGGACAATTCCTCCTCCAGAATAGAATCCTCCTTAGTAGAAGGTAATGCTGGGCCAAAAAATTAAGAATCAAAAAGTAGTGCAGTATTATGTGAGGTAAATGGGGCATTCTCCACAGATTCCTCTATATCAACCTCAGAGGAGGTTGATTTCTCCAACATTCAAGCTTCAGAATCATGGCCTTACCCCTCACAACCTTCTACAATGCCCAAAATGGTACTATTCTCCTATAAATTTTGATGTGGTAAAACCACAATTGTTCGATCAACAGCCATGTAAAGATCTCCATACTCAACTTCCTAGCTTTGAATTATAGGAATTCTTCTCGAGTTTACTTGCGACATAAGGTCTTGAACCCATCAACATTGTTCCAATAGAATCCCACTGGAAATCCTGTGTAGAGGTGGCGGTAATTCAACCAAATTCAATGGGGTTAGTTTTGCACCATCAGTACTGGTGTGATGAAGCAATTCCGGTGGCCGGCAGTGGTTCGTCGACGACGCAAAGGCCATTTTGGCAGCAGTTATGGCGGTTACTCGAATGAGAATTTAGTTAGTGGTTACTCTAGAGAGAATTTTTAGAGAGAGAATTTCCTGATTGATCACTATGGGTGGGTATTTATGGCTCGATTATTGTTTTAGAATTTATTGCCTTATTTTAGCTGATTAGGGGCCCTTTTCAGTAGAATTTGGCCCCGTCTCCTTTATATTAGTTCATGATTATCCCTTAGATCTATATTTATTATATTTAGTACCTTGGTTGGGATTGAGAAACCTTAGCGTAGGATTGGGTTGGTGCTTACTTAATGACGAGTTTTCAGAATGGGTAGTGGGCCCCACAAGCCTTTCTTTTAGATTAAACACCTAGAATAGCTCCTTGTTGACCTAAATGCCCTCTTTTCATTACCTTGGATTGACTCTTGAACTTTAGGATGACTTAGTCAGTTATGTGAGCCTTATCTAGTCTTGTTACCCTGGTTGGAGTAGTATTTGACTTTAAATCATATCCTTAGACGTAGTGACTAAAACTAGTATCGCTTATAGACTTGACCGCCTGAGTTTGGAGTTTAGGAATATTTGGACTTATTAGAAGTTATAATATTGAATTTTTACTACCTTTAGCTTAGGTATCAGTTTAGATTCAAGTTCGATACCTAGCAGCTCTTTTATGGCCTATCAGATTTAGTTCGATTCTGGTATTTTTACTATTATGGTACTATTCTCTAGTTTTGGTTCAAGACCAGCATTGATGATCTATATGTAGCATTTTACTATTAAGATACTATTTTCTAGTTCCAGTTCAAGTCCAATAATTATGATCTATTTGGACAATGATTTGGCATTAGAAACCCGATAAGGACTGGCAAGACTTGAGTTATAACCGAGAAAGAGTATCATGTATACTTACCATGCATTGGCTTGCATTACGCTTACTATTGTCATTATTTTACCATCATAATTAGTGTTACTCTTTCCTTGTATCCATCGGGCTTATGGGGGCTCGGTTGGGTTATTTTCTTCTTGCTTGTGCCCTTTGGGCTTATGGGGGACCAGTTAGGTTATAGTTAGGTTTATTTACTAATTTGAGTTAAATATATTGTATATACATTGTATTCACCTGGCATGATCTAGTACTTCCATTTCTAGCCCTATTTATTGCCTTAGATTTACATACTCATACTTTACTTACGCTTTTACTGTATTTTAGCTCGGTCGGCCTATGATGCCTACTGAGTACCCATTGTTTTGGTACTCATACTATACTTTTACATCTTTTCCATGATGGATATTTGAGTATGAGCCACTGTCGTTGATGTTATCATCAGGCTTGCTGGTGATTCGGAGATAGTGTGAGCTTTCAGAGTCCGGAGCTGATCCTCCCCCTTCTGCTATTTTGGATAGTATTTATACATATTTTGAGACTATATTGTACATTTAGCACTATCTACTCCTCTATTTTTGATTAGTGACTCTTGTACCGACCTTACTAGGTCGTGAGGGATCTTATTTTGTATGTTTTGTCCTATTTCCTCAGTTGTATAGTGTATTAGTGTTTATATATCGCTATTTTCCCACTGCTTAGTATGTCTGTTTCCTGTATTTTCTTATTTTATAACAGTTAGCCTATTACTCTTCATTCCAGGCTATGGTTTGGCTTACCTACTGGTGGATTAAAGTAGGTGCCATCATGACTCGAGAAATGGGGTCGTGACAGATATAATTATTCTCTTTTATATAGTGAATATAGCTGAAGACTTAAAATGTTTTCTTTATCTCAACTCTCTCTTTCACTACTACACACTATAATATTTTTCCACACTTATCATTTATCTCTTATACCAAAAGAAAGGAAGAAATACCACTATTTATAGGTTAGGTATTCTTTCTTGTATTCAATAG
Source organism: Capsicum rhomboideum (assembly GCA_031232105.1). NCBI lineage: Eukaryota > Viridiplantae > Streptophyta > Magnoliopsida > Solanales > Solanaceae > Capsicum > Capsicum rhomboideum. Next base: position 94,546,945 of record CP124716.1, on the reverse strand, counting down.
GAAGAATGTGGGGTTGTAAATTAGGTTGATGAATGGCTTAGAGGTTACATGAGTTACATGAAATTAATGATCATGAGAGTTACAAGAATAATGGTCATATGAGTTATAAGAACTAATGGTCATCTCTATCATAATTTATACCCACTAACATATGCACTTAATTTTTTTATTAATAATAAAATGCATATACACCAATAATAAGTAATTAAAAAAATTATTTTAATAAGAATTATTATCTCTTACAACACATCGTACTACTAAATTAGATATACATGTGCAACGCATGTGCCAAGAAACTAGTATGTGTATGTGTGTGTATATATATATATATATATATATATATATATATATATATATAATGACCCTTTAAGTCATTTTCTCCTTTTTTGTGTGTTATCAGCATTTCAAGTATTCCCATAGCAGCTACAGGTCAGTTATAACTTGTCGGGATCATCGGTTTAGTTTTCGGCAGTTCGTTTGGGTTTTAAGCCCATATCCCTATTTTGAAGCTTTTGAAGTTGAGAAATCGGTCTTGGTAGATGCATTCAAGTTTCTGACCAGCTGCGAGGAGAGGCTCCATAATTTGGGCTTGATAGAGGCTTGCAGTGTGGACTACACCACTTTTAGTTTTATCGGGCTGGGTTATGTTGATTCTAGGCTAGCTAGATCTCCATCTATGACATAGACTCAGTTCTCCGAGGCTTTCTTGGAGAAGTATATGCCTTGCAGCCTATGCAAGCATTTGAGGATCAGTTTACAGGCTTGGAGCAGGGTTCTATGTCGGTTCCAGAGTATGAGGAAAGATTTCATGAGTTGGCTACACATGCTACTATGATTTTAACGATCGAGTATGAGTAGATTAGATGTTTTGTTAGAGGATTGAGACTTCCCCTTTGCATGGCTATTCAGAGTTGAGTTTTTACGGGTAGGACTATCACGGATATTGCTGATTATGCCCAGACTATGGAGGAGATGCATTGCGAGGCCCAAGGGGATAGCAATAAGAGGTTGCATTATCAGGGCAGTTATAGTGGGATCCACAGTGGCTCATAGTTCAGAATTTAAGGATTTTAGGATAGGTACTCCCAACATTAGTTTTTTCAGCACCAGGGTCAATCTAGTAGACCTGTTCAGGTAGCACTTTAAATTTTCAACCAGCGTCAGCCAGTTTATAGTGACTACAGTAGTCAAAGCAGCAGTCAGTCCTCGAGGGGTGTACAACCAAGTTCTTCAGACTAAGGTGGCCATTCTAGATCAGTCGGACCTTCAAGATAGAGTAGAGTACTCGAGGCATGTTATTATTGTGGGGTCGTTGATCATTTTTCTATAGAGTGTCCTTGGTGAAGAATGATTGAGCCTTCAGCACAGACTATTTAGCTGATTAGATCAGTACTTCCTCCATCTAGGGATGGTGTACAGGGTCATAGAGGTGGTACCTGGGGTTCTAGAGGTAGTCCTCAGACAGGTAGGACAGGTGGTCGGGCAGGCACCCAGTCCGATAGCGGACGGGTCACTTATATATTGTACTTGGTAGGCCAGAGGTGGAGTATTTGGATGTTGTTATTATATGTATGATTTCAGTATGCCATCATCTAGCTTCTGCTTTACTTGATCTGGGATCCACATATTCATATGTTTTGGCTTATTATACACCCTGATTAGAGTTGTCAGGGAGCCATTATTTGTGCCATTGAGTGTAGCTATTCCCATGGGTGATTCTTTAGTAGTGGATCGAGTTTATAGATCATGTATTATGACTATTTGAGAGTATGATGCTCGACCTGACCTAATTATGCTAGATATGTTAGATTTCGACGTGATTCTAGGCATAGAGTGATTATCCCCCTATCATGCGGTCTTATTACTTTGCCAAGACCGTTACCTTAGCCATGCTTGGTGTACCCTCAATTGTGTGGCAGGGTTCTTTTAGCAACAAGCTGACGGGCTTCTTTCTTATATTCGGGCTAAGAGACTTGTATTGATGGGTTGTGAGTCATTTCCTGCTTATGTTCATGATGTTAGGGTAGAGAGTCCTTCACTTGATTATGTTCCTATAGTCCAATACTTTCCTGATATTTTTCCTACCGACCTACCTAGCCTTCCTCCTAAGCATGACATTGAGTTTGCCATTAAGTTTGCGCCAGGCACCCGATTTTACGGCTCCTTACCATATGGCTCCTGTTGAGCTAAAGGAGCTAAACACTCAGCTTCAGGATCTTCTAGGTAAGGGTTTTATTAGGTTGAGTGTATCATAGTGGGGTGCTCCTATTCTGTTTGTGAAGAAGAAGGATGGCTCTATGCGTATAGGTATCGATTATAGGCAGATGAATAAGGTGACAATAAAGAATAAGTATCCTATGCCTCGTATTAATGATTTATTTAACCAGCTCCAGGGTGTGGTAGTACTTTCTAATATTGATTTGAGGTCTGGTTACCATCAGTTAAGGATTTGGGGAGATGACATCCCTAAGACAACATTCAGGACTCGCTACAACCATTATGAGTTCCTGGTGATGTCTTTTGGGTTGACCAATGCCCCAGTAGCATTTATGGACTTGATGTACCACCTTTTTAGGCCTTATCTGGACTCCTTTGTGATTGTCTTCATTGATGATATTCTGGTATATTTGAGGAGTGGAGAGGAGCATGAGCAGCATTTGAGGATTATGCTCTATACTTTGAAAGATCATAGGTTTTATGCCAAATTCTCAAAGTAAGAGTTCTATATTGAGTCTGTTGAATTCCTATGACACGTAGTGTCTAAGGATAGGATTATGGTAGACCCTATAAAGATTGAGCATATTCGTAATTAGGCTAGGCCTACATCTCCGATTGAGGTTCATAATTTTATTGGATTGGCAGGCTACTACAGGCAGTTCATCGAGAGATTTTCTACTATTATAGCCCCTATAACTAGATTGACTAGGAAAAAGGTTCCATTTCAGTGGTCTGATGGTTGTGGGGCGAGATTTCTTAAGCTCAAGGACTTGCTTACTTCAGCTCCTATTCTGACTCTTCCAGTTGATGGGGAAGGATTTACTGTGTATTATGATGCTTCTGGTGTTGGTTTTGGGTATGTTCTAATGCAGCGGAGTCAAGTTATTACATATGTATCGAGGCAACTGAAGGTGCATGAGCACATCTACCCCACTCATGACTTGGAGTTGGCGGCGGTAGTTTTTATGCTTAAGATTTGGAGGCATTACTTGTATGGTGTTTGCTGAGAGATTTTCACTGGCCATCATAGTTTTTAATACATTATGACTTAGAATGAGCTTAATTTAAGACAACGCAGGTGGATTGAGTTACTAAAGGACTATGATATCTCAATTTTATACCATCTGGGCAAGGCAAATGTGGTAGCGGATGCCTTGATCCTGAAGGCGCTTAGTATGAGTAGCTTAGCCGTCATTTCAATTTTTGAATAATAGTTGGCGTTAGACATCCAGTCCTTAGCCAACATGATGGTTTGACTTGATATTTCAGACCCTAGGAGGATTCTTTCTAGTGTTGAGGCTAGGTCTACCTTGTTGGAGCAAATTTGAGGCCGACAGTTTTAGGATAGCAGGTTATGTGGCATTCAAGATCGGGTGCTGAGAAGTGATCCAGGAGGGCTACCTTAGATTTGGAGGGAATTTTGAGATTCGACTGTCGTATTTGTGTTTTCAGGGTGGGAGACTTGATTTAGTTGATACTTTGGGAGGCTCATAGCTTCAGATATTCTATGCACCCTGGGACAGCTAAGATGTATAGGGATTTGAGGTAGCATTAATAGTGGAGCTGTATGAGGAAAGATATAGAGGACTTTGTGGCTCAGTGCATGTGTTACCAGTAAGTGAAGGCCAAGCATTTGAGGCCTAGTGGATTGCTTCAGAGGCTACCCATTCCTGAGTGGAAATAGGAGCGGATTACTATAGACTTTATAGGTAGTTTTCCTCGCACGTTTTATGGTTCTGATAGCATTTGGGTCATTGTCAATCGATTGACCAAGTCTGCCTATTTCAACCCTATTCAAACTTTCTTCAGTGCCAAGAGGTTGGCCTCTATTTATTTTCAAGAGGTGGTTCATGTTCATGGAATGCTCATGTCTATCATCTCAGATAGAGGGTCCTATTTCACTTCTAACTTTTGGAGGGCCTTTCAGGAGGAGTTGGGTACCCAGGTTGACCTTAGCACTGATTTTCACCCCCAGACTGACAAACAGTCAGAGAGGACTATTCAGGTTTTGTAGGATATGCTCCCTGCATATGTGATGGATTTTAGAGGTCAGTGGGAGCAGTTTTTAGCCTTAGCGATGTTTTCTTATAATAACAGCTACCATTCGATTATTCAAATGGCACTATTTGAGGCATGGTAGGCATTGTTGATCTCTTGTGGGTTGGTTTGAGACTTCAGAGGTTAGGCCTCGTGGTACTAATTTGCTTCGTGAGTCCCCAGACTGAGTTTGGGTGATTAACGATAGGCTTCGGGCATCTCAGAGCAGGCAGAAGAGTTATGCTGACCATAGACATCATACCTTGAAATTTAGAGTAGGTGATCGGATCTTTCTTTGAGTATAGCCCATGAAGGGCGTGATGAGGTGTAACACCCCGTACCTTTCCAACCCTAATTGATTGGCTTAGCATTTATGGAATTATTTAAACATGAGATTTATGGGGTATTACACATTAAATTAGTGGGCTCAATTAACAATTTGTTAATGGGCTAAATGAGGCCCAAAATTAGCATGAAGACATGGCCCAAAAAAGGGAATAATGACCCATTCTTGACCCATTCTTGCAAGACCAAGTTGTTATATCATGATTGGACCAAGTGTTTGGTTAAATCAAGGACCATTAGGGGACTATATAAGGGGAACAAATCAGATTTTATTCAACAAAAACACTCATGCCAATTCTAGAAATTTCTATAACATTTTTCTCTTAACTCAAACCCTAAGCCCTCATCCCCTTGGTCAATACCATCATCTTGAAAGCTTGGTAAGTGTTTATTCACATGGTTTAATATATGATATGCATGGAATATGGTGTAGATGATGTTGGTTATGTTGATAAAGTATTGAGAAATTCACTATGTGTAAAATAGGCTATTTTTGCTAAATCGATAAAGGGTTTTGCCTTGTAACTGGAAAGGAGACTTGTGATCTTGAAGAAAGTGGACTTTATGGATTTAATATTGACATGTGAGATGTAATTACAGCCTCAACTTGTTTTATTCTTGTACATAATGTTTGGAATTTTTATTTCGAAATTAGGAATGAAATTGGTGATGTATTGAAAGAAACATGTAGTTTGGTGATGTTTATGTGCGTTGTGAATCCATGGCTGTTCGTTGGCATATAATATGATCTAAAATATGCTATGAGAAGCTTATTTATGATCATGGATCATTCATGGCAAAAAAGGACCCTAAAATGACCCCCGAAAGCTGAAACGGGCATCCGCCCTCGAGACTGGATCACCTGCGGGCGCAGGTGCCAACGAAGGTGCCTCTGGCTACTTCCAAAGGGCACCTTCGGACGCAGGTCATCCACCTACGGGCGCAGGTGGCTTAGAAGGTCGGCCCAGAACTCCGAATTTATTATTTTTGCATCCCTTTGACCCCCCGAAACCCCTATACCCTTCATGGATGCAATTATCAACTTGTGATACCTTTTAAATGACTTTAAAGGAGTATCCCAAAGATATTTTGGATGGTATCTATTATGTATTATTGTTCATGTGTTGTTACGGAAGGTATTGAGATGACTTGAAGGAGTAATTGTGACGTAGTGTTTATATGGGAGTATAAAGGGTAAAGTTGGTGTGAAATGTTATTGGTTTGTGATGCCTTGGTCGATGTGTGACATTTTATGGTATTGTTGGTTTGGTGATACAATAATGGTAATTTAAGAGGGCGAAATGACGTTATATGGTAGTCATGTAATCCATTGTCGTTTTATGCACTTGTAACATGGTTAATGGTTGACTTGAGCTTCGTAATGTACTTGTGTTGTAGAGTAAAACATAAGGAATAAGCTGGATTGTTATATAGGACTCTGTATTCACATTGGGAAGACAATATATGTAAGGTTACTCTTTTCATATCCTTCTGCAGCACATAGTATCACATTGTCATTGTACTTATTCGATTCCAAAATGCTCTAAGGTATTCCATTTCCGGTTGTTGACTAGTGTTACTCACATGTTCCATATTCATTGGTCAATGGTGATTCATATGACTCATGTCCATTGGTTGACTTATGTTCATTGGCTAATATGTCAAAAGTTCTATAATGTTCTAAGGTATCGCATCTCAGGTTGGTGAACAGTTGATATCCACATGTGTCTTATTCATTGTTCATTATCCTAAGGTTCCAAAAGTGTTACGTTATAAAGTCCTAATAATATTATGTTTCAAAGTTCCAACAATGTTATAACTAATGTATCAACTTCTCACAATCTCTCACAAGTATAAGAATGAAGATGTTATAACTACCAATGTCTCAATCTCATGAAAGTAAAGGAAATGAAGTAATGTATATATGTGTTTCCACTAATGTTTCAATCACCAATGTATCACTCTCATAACAATGTAAAGGAAGTAAGTATGCAAGTAAGTAGTGCACACATGGTTACTTTATGTTTCATTGAGTATGGATCACAAATCTAAGGGCATAAGCTCGGATGGATCAATCCCAATATTATGTTATATTATGTATACTATATATTATATTATAGCCCACCAAGTGTGGATGACGGTTATAGCCCACCAATAGGTGGATGACTCTTATTATATTATAGCCCACCAAGTGTGGATGACGGCTATAGCCCACCAATAGGTGGATGATTCTTATTATATTATAGCCCACCAAGTGTGGATGACGGTTATAGACCACCAATAGGTGGATGACTCTCATGATACTATGGTCCACTAATAATTGGATGACTGATAATAAAGATGAACGTAAGCCAAGTTAAGTATGTCACGTAATTGAAAATATGAAGTAATTTTATTTCACAACTGAAATTGATATGAATAAATGATCAAGCAATAAGAGTAATAAAAGTAAGGAAGGTAATGAACCTGGTTCCACACATGCGAGACGGTGATTAATCCATAATGTTTATTCACATGTATTGATCCCATTTGAGATCCTTTGTTGTATACAGTTTCTTATAGCCTTACATACTCAGTACATTTTCGTACTGACCCCTCTTGGAGAATTTACCTTACTTGCTGCAGGCACAGGTATAAATAGACCTCCACAGTAGGTTGCGGATCATTTGCAAATTGTTGGTGACGTCCAGTTGATTCGGGGCTTCCCGAGTTCATATGTACATTTGTTTTGGTATCGTATATGTATATAGAGTGGGGTGTTGTCGCGAATCTAGGTTGGTTATGGTTATGTATCTGTAGAGGCTTTGTAGACGATTGTGGGAAGACAAATGTAAGCGATGTATGTCCATGTTGATTCGATGGCCCTAACGGCCAAGTTTCTTATATGTATATATCACATATTTCCATAACTTTCGCTATTGACATTTTATACCTCTATGTGATGGTTTTGATTAGTGAGTGACATGCATATGACTAGATATGAGTAAATATTGGTTCTCTCGAGCCTCATCGGCTTCGGGTGCCAATCCGCGCCAATGGGATTTGGGACGTGACATGAGGTTTGGGAAGAAGGGAAAGCTCAGCCCTAGGTATATTAAACCATTTGAGATTCTTCGGATAGTTGGGGAGGTAGCCTATGAGTTAGCTTTGCCTCCAGCCTTTTCATCCATCCATCCAGTTTTTCATGCATCTATGTTGCAGCGTTATATTTCGTATGAGTCTCACATGCTTCGATGGGACTCAGTTTAGTTGGATGAGAGGTTGACCATTATTGAGGAGCCAGTATCTATCTTGCCCAGATATATAAGACGGTTGTGTTCTAGAGACATTCCTGTGGTTAAGGTTCAGCGAAGACACCATCCAGTCGAGAAGGATACCTGGGAGACCAAACATGAGATACGGGCAGTATCCCTACTTGTCTAAGCCTTCAGGTACTTCTTAATCCTTTACTTTCGCAGACAAGAGTCCTTTTAGTAATGGATGTTCTAATGGCCCTCCAGGTCATTTTCTGTGTTTTTGTGCCTTTTATGCATTTAGTCTTTCCTACAGCTGCCCAAGTCATTTATGACTTACTGGGACTGACAGTTCGGTTATCAGGCAGTTCATTTTATTTTTAGAGTCATTTTTCTATTTTGAAGCTTTCGTTGTTAATAATAGGGTCTTGGGCCTAAACTTTAGGTAAACCACCTCAGATGCCAATTTTGACAGTCTCATTAGCCCCGAAACGTTAATTTTAGGCTAGGGGGGCCCTTGGTATGGGTGCCAAAGCTTTCAAACTCGTTCTGGGCTATTGGGTAGATTTTAGCTAAAATGGCCCCTTGGGTGTAGGCCCACTTTTTATCAAAACTACCTCAGATGGAAGTTTTGATGGTGTCATTGAGTCCAAAATGCTGACTTTGATAGGGTAGCATAGTTCGTTTGCATTAACGAGATTTCGAACGAATCCCGAGGGTCTGGTCGAGATTTTGGCAACTTAGCAAAGTTGTTGGTGCTGGTGTATCAGGTGCAGGCCAAAAATGGCCTTTGCGTTTGCGAGGCCTTGGCCACGTTTATGAGGGTCCAGATTTTTTATCTCCATATTTGTGGTCCAGCCTTCACGTTCGTGAAGAGGAGGCAGGCCAGGCCGGTCTTGCTTTCTTCTTCGCAATCGCGGTGGGCCGGCTGCATTCGCAAAGGTCTGTCTGGGATGGCACCCGCGTTCGAGACAAAGGTCCCGTGTTCATAAAGAATAACCCCTGTCAGCATATAAATACTTCTCCTTTCATTTTTAGCTTCATTTTTTCAATTGTAAACCTCCACTAGTGACTTAGTGAGCTCACAAACTTGTGGGATATCAATAGTTAAAGCTGGTGTTAGCTCGAGGAAGTGGTTGTGAACATTTTAGTAGTACGATTCCAACTAAAACCTGGGTTTTTACTACAATTTTCTAAAAAGAGATTTATTCCCACTTTTTCACTTTTAAGGTTGATCTTTAAACGAAAGTCGTACCACCTTTATTATCGATTTTATGATCTCTTAACTTAAACACACTACTTTGAAACCGTAGACCTAGGCAGATTCTGGTCCAAACATGATCCACTCTTTTATCACTACTAATTCATTTAGGTCGAGGGAGATCCCGACCATTTCTACATTATCCTACTATTTTAGTCTCAAATTTGATCTCGGTATTTTAGGGATTTCTACTTATTTAGCCTCAGTTTGATTCTGAGCACTTATTATATTCCTAATTCTCTCCAGTCCTAGATGGAGCAGATTTACTATGATTAGTTATTGGAAGTCTTGGTTTGGGACCAGGCAGTATATACGGTTATCCCGAGTCCTCTGTAGGACCCTCTATCTGGGAACCACATGCCAAAAGACGTGATGCCCATAGGTCCTGCCTTGCAAGTCGGTGAGCCAAAGGAGGTGTATATCTTTGGTATGTTATGGCACTCGGTTGAGTTGATAGTATTGAATTTTTCTTATTTTCTTTCATTCATATGCATTGCCTATCACCCGTATAATTATTTAGCACTTGTACCTACTGGTATTATGGGGGACTGGGTAGGTATAAGTTATGGTTGGTGTTTTCTGAGTGATTGGTTATACCTTTCGGGCTTATGAGGGCTTGAATAGGTTATTGTTTGTCCGGGCTAGCCGGTTATATTTTTCTTGGATATTATCATATGGTTCACGGAAGGCTGGTTATGGATTGGTACCCGAGGTTGTAGGTACGCTTCTTTGTTTCTTTTCCTCTTCATTATATCACTGTTTTCTCCTTCTATTCTTATTGTATATTACCTCCTTGCCTCGTACTACTATTATATAGTGTTTTTTCACTCTTCTTGAAATATCGATTAGCTACTTATGGTATTGTACTTTTGCCCTGATTACTTGTAGTATATGACTATTTATCCTTACCACTCCTTTAGTATTGGTATGTTTTATTTCATAGATAGTTGTATGTGATGTATATTCTTACTTTACATGTAAATTATACTTGCATTATTTTTAGAGCTCAATTGGTCTATGCCTACTAAGTACCTCGTGTTGGTACTCATACTACACTTCTGCACCCTGCAGATTATAGTACGAGTTCTCACCGCTGACGTGTGCATCATGTGGAACTGCCATGGATCGGAGATTTGGGGTGAGCTCTTGGTACTCAGAGTTATTCTTGCTCTCCCTCTTTCACTGGACTGATTTTTATTTTGTATTTCAAAGATGGATCTATATATATAATCGTTCTTATATATCTCTCTTGCCTTTTGTATAGTTTTATCTACTTCAAATTCTTCTAATTCAATTATATTCATAAATTCTTTTCTTTCGGTAAATAAAATGGGGGGGTTGTTTCAATGATTGTTTCAATTAATTCTTAATTTATGTAATGCAGGTTGAAGGTGATGTTGGAGTTGATTGATTTTTGCTTTGTATTGTTATGGTTGTCAAATCCTACTCGGTACTTCCTCCTCCTTTGGTCTACTTTATGTAATTTAGCTAAGGTTTTCCTAGAAATCTAAGTATATTCCCCAGAAATTTAACCTTTTTTTTTTTTTTTTTTTTTTTCCTTTTATCTTTATCTATCCAAAGTGATACCCTGTTCATCTCTTCTTCTTAGACTTTACACTTAAGAACTGCTTCTTAACCGCACCCTGGAACCGCCAATTATTTTAGCATATCTATACCTTCCCTTTTCATCTCTTTCTCCTAAACTTAACACTTAAGAACCGTTTCATTGACCACACCCTGGAAACACTGTCCTGCGGCTCTCTTGGCCATAACGGACCTCAACATCCTAGGTATTTACAGGTCAATCCATCAGGGATCTTTAAGCATTTAGGAGACTAACCATATACTAGGGGTAGGTATAAATCATCCTAGGAATTTACCGGTTATCCATGGGAGTTACTTAAGCATCTAAGAATCTAACCATATACTAAGGGTAAAAACATTTGAACATAGACATGTTTAAAAGAAAAGCAAACATTTAGATTAACATACATAACTCGTTACACATACATAACTAGTTACATTAGTACATGCATACTAGTTAATTCATACAAACGTACTGTACATACATGGAGAAAATACCTAGTTCTAAGAAAGCCATAACTTACTTACATATTGTAGAGGAGAGAGGCTTCCCTTTCGGGAGTTCCCGAAGTGCTCCTGGCTAAACTGAAAAATAAACTAAGCACACCTTTTTACAAACACTCGTACTCACAACACTCTTATTTTTTCACACTATTACAAAAGATGGAAATATTTTCTAATAACTTGCTCTCAATATTGATTCTTGCTCTTGCTCTCTATTGTTGTTGATGATCTTTGTCTGAGCAAATGAAGGGTATATATAGGCAAAGGATTGAAGAGGCGGATTTCAAACTGAAATTCAATTTAGCAAAGGAATCTGAATTATTGAAGTTGTCTCTGTCTTGGGTCCCATGTTACTGTGCGTCTGTTGAAAATTTCTGAAAATTATTGAAGTGGCTGTCGCTTTCAGCCTTCTTTTTCCTGTGCTCTTTATGACTTTCGTTTGTCTTTGATTCTGTCTGTCTGCTAGAAACGTCATTGCTTACGTTTTGGTAAAAATTTGAAATAGTTGATGTGTTCACTGACGTCTGTCTTTAACCAATAGTGTCTAAATTGTGTAGTGCTACCGAATCAAAACTCATGCCTGAATCATCATCCTCATGAGGATCCTGAGCAAATTGTTCTGTCGTGGGATCATAGTCTGAGTCTGAGTTAGGAATGTCTGAATCTTCTTCTTCTGGTTTTGGCTGTACAATCATGTTTTTAGTTTCTTCATTCGTCTCATTTGTGGGTATCTGAGGAGTGACATCTTGCAGAAGTCTCATTAGAGTTTGTCCAATAATGTTTTCAATTGTCTTGGCACTGGTCCTATTTTTTATTTTTGTTTTTCTTGTCTTTGAACTGGTCTTTGAGCTTGAGGCTTTTAAATTGAAGCTTGCAGGTAATCGTCTTACACTTTTTGGCAAAGTGTCAGCCATTAACGGACTTGATGAGTCTTTACCAGCTGCCGTTTGAGCTGGACTAGTTGTACCTTTACCTGATACAGTAGGTCTGTCTACATTCACAGGGGAATACACACCCGTCTGATCCATTTTGAGTGGAGTTGGAGAACTCACTTGGGTCTGAAACTCAGTCTGAGTAGCTGAATTTGAAAAATCTTTAAAATAAGCTTGTTGTTGGGTTATTTCGATATCTCTAATATAATCTTGCAAAATCAGATTTTGTCTAATTAAATCATTTCTTTCTTTTTCCAAAATCTCATTTTTATGGTTAAGTCTCTTAAAATTTTCGGTCATAGAGTTACAATGATCACAAAAAATTATCTTATTAGTGTCTTTTTGAATATTATATTGAGGAATATTGGTCTGATTTTTAAGTTCTGGTGTTATAAAGAAATTAGGTCCTAAATTACATCTGGCATAGTCAAGTGCCTCAGTAAGGTTGTTAAAACCTTTGTATAATGGGTCTTTAACTCCTTTGATAGCATCGATCACTTGTATCCATGTCTGGTATATTCCTGGAGTTCTTCCCTGTATAATTACATAAAATTTAAACTTATTTGTTAGATTCTTTTCAGTAAAATATTGAGCCAGGGCGTTCATTACAGCTAAAAAATAGCTGACATCCCTTGGAGTCTTATTATAAGAAATCCATAAATTGTCTAGTATGCACTTTTGGTTTTTGTCAACCCTTGCTTCAGGTCTTGTCTTGAAACTGAAATTACTTTCTGGATAACAAATCAAATTATGTCTGCCAAAATGAATTCGTTCAATTGTCTGAGTATTGGGAGTCTGAGATGTATTTAACGAACTTAATGGTCTGAAATGATCATCTACTTCAAAAATCTCTAATTGTCCTAACTTGCATCCACTACATTTAAAGCGTCTCTTGTTATCGTTCTTATATCTCTCTCTTGCCTTTTGTATAGTTTTATCTACTTCAAATTCTTCTAATTCAATTATATTCATAAATTCTTTTCTTTCGGTTTGTTCTGATATTACTTCTTCTTCTATCTCGTTTTGATTTGTTTTTTGATAGTCGATAAATCTAATAGATGTCTCTCCCTTTTTATTAGTATACATTAAATGGTCTGTGGGTTTTAAAGTTTCTTGTTTGTCTTTATCTTTATGTTCTAGGTTCCATTCTAAACCAGCATAAATTTGGGGATCTATCTTTATTGGTTTCATTAGTCTAATTCCTTTATTTCCCATTAATCCTACCACATCATCTACTTTTAACTTAAATTTGCTACCACTATTATTAGCTAATTTACCAAGAAAACCTACACAAACTAGCAGGTTATTTCCTACAGTCATGTCTTCATATCCTTTGGTCTGGATTCCTATCTTTATATATTTTCCAAATTCTGCAGAATTAATCATAAAGTCTGGACTACAGTAAAATATTCCTCCGTTATTCGTCATATCTACTTCAGTTAGTCCTATAAGGGATCTTTGAGAGTCTGACCATCTATCATCATATATAGTTATTAGGGCTTTTGTTCCTAGATTTTTTATAGTTAATCCTTTAAGTCCTATTATGATTAAACCCATGTGTATTAAATTCATTTGTCTTTTTTGAATTTCGTCTGAAGATTCTGTACTAATTAATGTAAGGTATTTTTGGTTATCTCCGGTCACACAAATTTGTTCTTCTCTATAATGTCTATATAACAGAGCCTTTTGTGAGAATAAACCTGCACTATATAATACTTTGGGATTTAGTAAATTTAATTTATTCTATTGGAAAATTTGGATGTCTTTGTCTACATCTATTACCTCATCTAATTGTTGTGAAGTAGAGGCAGTTTGTCTTCTAGAATTCATTATGTTAGATATTAAATTGTTACTTAACCTGTTTTGGGTGTAGCTATGTCGTGGTCTTTCTTCGTTTTGTCTCCTACCTGATAAAAAGTCCATGGTCTTACTTTTCTTACTACTGGAGTTCTATCTTTTATTGGAGTTACCTCTGTCCTTTTTAATTGGTCTATTAATTCGTTAAGAGTGTCTTTAGGAACAGGTGGGTACTTAATTTTGTTTATTTTTTCTAAATGTTGTTTTAATATTTCGTGGTGGTCTTCTATGGTTTTACCTTTAATTAGTCTTTCTATATTTTCATTGAGTTTTAGAAGTAGTAAGATTATAGTATTATTTTGTTTAATGATTATCTGGTCTGCCTTACTTTGAGGGGTATGAGTACTTAAACCTTCTGGGTTTGGTGCTATTTGTTCTGCTTGTTTAAGTATTTCGGTGTATAAAGGGTCGTTCATGAAAGAATTATTACTTTTATTTGTTCTATAGCTTGTTTTAAATCTTTAAGGTCTGTACGAAAAGTATTTTCTTGAGGTTCTTTATTAAGTTGTCTTTTTTCTATCTCTGTATATTGAATTTTTAGAAAGTCTAGTTTTCCTTCTATTTGATAAAAGATTTTTGTGTGCTTAACCTGAATATCTCTAAGGATTTCTAGTATTAAATTATTATCTTTATGTATATTTTCCCCTAAGTTTAACAATAAGTCTACTATACTATTTAACTGTGGATCTTCGTTATGTAAACTATGGTCTCCACTAGCAAAATTACACCTAATTAAAGAATTGTCTTTTAATCTTTTATATTTTCTTTCCGGAATTAATTGTAAATCTAAATACTCTAATTTTTTAAGATTTGTTACTTTATCTATTTTGTCTATCCTAGTGCTATCCAGATTGGTTGATTTTTATACCACTCTAACCACTCTTTATAATTTATTATGTCGTTTTCTATACCTTGTAATTCCCAACTAATATTACTTGCTATCTGATCTAAATCTTTTGAATCTAAAACCTATTCTTTTTAAAGATTGTTGTAAAAATTTTTGTTTCTTTGTTGAGTATACTAGTCTTATTAATTGAGTAATGTATAAAATATTATTAGCTTGTATTTCTTTAGCAAACGGATGGGTTTTCATTAACTATTCTATCCTAACGGGCAATTGTCTAAATATTCTTTAAAAAGTCTTCTTCTTTCTATAGTATCACTAATATTTCTTTTGATAGTAAGTAGTCTATTTTGGAGTCTATTTTGGTGTTCGCACCTTCTAAGCTATGATTCTATAGATATATTCCTGTAAATTTCTTTAGTTGCCTTTTTAAAATCTTGCAAATGTTGAATCAATTCGTCTCGGGCTTCTTCTAATCGTCTTTCTTCAATAAATAACTCTCGTATTTGTATATTGTAATGAGTTATATAATTGCAATAGTTATCACTTCTTCGCATAAAAGGAAATTATAATCGTTCTTATTAGGTATTCTTGGGCTTGTATATTTATTTTAACTTGTTCTATTTCTTTCTGTATATAATTATAATAATCTACTGTTTGTTCTCTTGAGTGTATTTCTATATCTAATTCTAAATATATTTTAAATCTTGTTAATACTGATACTAACTTTTGTTCTAGAAAATGTATATAATTCTGGCCTTGCTGAATACAATATAGTCTTTTACTTAATTCTCTATATTTTTTACGATATTTTTTAATAATATGTTTAGAATAGTGCATAAATTTCTTATCCTAAAGGAAGATATCTTACTCTATTTCGGAAAAACTTAATATAGTCGCTAATATTTTTAATTTCTTTTTCTATTCGTCTTAACTCTTGTTTATGAGTAAGTTGTAAAGATTCTTTAAGTATTATAGCTTGTCTTAATTCTTGTCTAAAATCGTATATTTCTTGATAATGATAAGCAATATTTTTAGTATAAAAATGTCTTTTCATATATTTAATAACATAAAAAGTTGTCTATACCGTCGATTAGTTCTTATATGTTGGAGAGCGTAATGATTATGTCTTGTTAAAGTATAACGAATTAACTTTCTTTGATATTGTCTCAGTTCAGTGATACAAGAAGGAATTCTACTGTTTTGTATTATGCCGTCTTTTACTTCAGGATTAATGTATAAATTTTGTAGTTCTAAGTATAATTGATTTATTTTTCTTTTTGTCGCGTTATATTCTTGAAGATTGGTAATGGGTCTATTCATATACTTAGCCTAGAGGGAAGTAATTTATCCTTTTCTTAATTCTTTTAGCTCTTTTCTGTAATATCTTTATTTGCTCACTGTATTCTACTGTTCGTCGTGCTAGAAATGTTACTTTTCTATGGATATTAGGATCAGTCTTAAATTCGTCTTCAAAATAATTAGCAAAAAATCGAAATCGTTCTTCTAGTTTATCGTGTATCTTTTCTAATTTTTGACAATCTATATTAGTCTCTTTTAAAAGGTTTCTAAGATATTTAATGTATTGTGCAAGATCGGTTTGTTTCATATATTTATTATCCTAAAGGGTAATAGTTAATTTTATTTGTTATTTTATTAATTGCCTGTTGTCTATATTTAATCTGAAGATAGATTTCTAAAGTTGGTTCTTCTAAATTATTATATTCTTGTACTAAGTTTGTTAAAAGTAATTTGTTATCTAACAGAAATGATCTAAGAGCTTTTATATATGTAGCTAGTTTTGTTTCTTTCATTAACTAAGGCCTAGAAACTTCTGGCTCTGATACCAAAATAAAATGGGGGGGTTGTTTCAATGATTGTTTCAATTAATTCTTAATTTATGTAATGCAGGTTGAAGGTGATGTTGGAGTTGATTGATTTTTGCTTTGTATTGTTATGGTTGTCAAATCCTACTCGGTACTTCCTCCTCCTTTGGTCTACTTTATGTAATTTAGCTAAGGTTTTCCTAGAAATCTAAGTATATTCCCCAGAAATTTAACCTTTTTTTTTTTTTTTTTTTTTTTCCTTTTATCTTTATCTATCCAAAGTGATACCCTGTTCATCTCTTCTTCTTAGACTTTACACTTAAGAACTGCTTCTTAACCGCACCCTGGAACCGCCAATTATTTTAGCATATCTATACCTTCCCTTTTCATCTCTTTCTCCTAAACTTAACACTTAAGAACCATTTCATTGACCACACTCTGGAAACACTGTCCTGCGGCTCTCTTGGCCATAACGGACTTCAACATCCTAGGTATTTACAGGTCAATCCATCAGGGATCTTTAAGCATTTAGGAGACTAACCATATACTAGGGGTAGGTATAAATCATCCTAGGAATTTACCGGTTATCCATGGGAGTTACTTAAGCATCTAAGAATCTAACCATATACTAAGGGTAAAAACATTTGAACATAGACATGTTTAAAAGAAAAACAAACATTTATATATATATTACATTATGCTTACCTTGTACTCTAGTTTAATAGTGGCTCTTGTACTAACCTCACCAGGTTTTGGGGAAATATTTTTTATCTTCTTGTCTTCTTTCTCATTTTTATTTAGTCTTGCCTTTTGTTTTTCTTATTAGTCAGCTACTAGCGATTCCGGACTATGGGTTAGCATACCTACTGGTGGATTATGGTAGGTTCCATCATGACCTGAGAAATTGTATCGTGACAGTTTGGTATTAGAACGTAGGTTCACCGATATTATTGGTACAAGAGCAAAGTGCCTAGTAGATACCTGCGGATTGGTACAGAGACGTTTGTATCCTATCTTTGGGAGGCTTTTGGGCATTCTTAGGAAGTCCCAATTCTTGACTTGTTATCATGTGTCGATAGATGTAGAAGGGACTTCTATGGGTATTTTCAGTGTTTTAGTTCAGAGACAGACCAGAGAGTTGGAGCTTAGTATCGAGGATCTTCAGCGTCAGCTAGAGGGTCTGGGGCCAACCCAGGCTCTAGCAGGCTTTATGACCTCCTCAGTTCTTCAGGATTCAGTGTTAGGGATTTTGAACCTTTTTGAGGATACACCACAAGTAGAGGTAGTGTTTGGTACATCGAGTTGTTCTCAGAACAAAGTTGGGTTCGTTGGTGTTCAGCAGGGCTCCTTATCAGTTTCAGAGTATGAGATTGGTTTTCTCGACTGGGCTAGGCATACTTATATATTATATCCTACAGAGCATGAGATGGTGCATGGATTTATCAGGGGACTAGCATTACCAGTCCATTTGGCGTCGGAGCATTTAATATCAGCTGGATTTACTTTCCTTCGGGTTATCAATCACACGAAGACTACAGAGATGGCATGTCTTGAGACATATGGAGGTGGTGATAAGTGGTCATGTCAGTTGTACAGTGTTAGTGGTATTTTGTTCGAAGGTAGGGATCCTCCTAGCAGAGGTCAGCAACACTTGTTGCCTAATAGGTTTGTACTGGTAGCACCTCAGATTATAGGTGACTCTCAGTTAGGACATGGTGGTCACAGTGGATAGAGTTCCAGTCAGGCATTATGGGGTTCTCAGTCTAGGTCTTTATGTCATGGCGGCTATTCTGGGTCAGCAGGTACATTGCATCAGATTGTTCCAGAGGCATGTTATGATTGTGGAGAGGTTGGTCATTGATCTAAAAAATGTCTCAGACATGAGTTGGACAATTAATTGGGGTTAGCTTGTGCTTCTCACCAGATTATAGCTTCAAGGGTTTATTACGACTGCAGAGAGACGAGTCATTGGTCCAGAGAGTGTCCTCTACATGGGATTATTAAGTAATTAGCGCTGCTAGATCAGCCTCTTAGGGATGTGGCACCTATGGTCAGAATCGGCGCCCTGGGCAATTTAGTTGGTCATCTAGATACTCAGTTTAAGGTCAAGCGTGCTTAGATTAGTACTTTTTTTATTAGGTCAGTGACCAAGGCTTCAGATCCCATCGATATAGGTGCAATTTAGATTTTCTATCTTTTAGTTTCTATTTGAATTGAGTTGGGGTTTTCATACCCATCGATGTTCACATGCCTTGATAGTACTATATTAATTGTTATAAGCCTTTATGTAGATTAATGCATATATGACTACCCCCCGTAGATATTTAATATTAGTAGTAAATTGAGTGGATCAGTATTGCGATTGTCTTAGGGTGTAGTACTTCGGTAAATACCATTTCCTTTGGCATATTGGTCTTGATGTGATCCTAGAGTAGTACTGGTTATTTTTAATTTTATGCCATCTGCACGATATACTGTTGTTACTATTATTATTATTTAAACTTTGATTGATCCTTACATGTTAGACGGCTAAACTAGTGTTATTTAGGTAGTATCCCTTTTTTGCAATTCTCATCCGCTTGGCTTAGATGGGCTACCTTGGTTGGTTGGTTTTCCTTTTCTTTTAGTAAGGTAGGGTTGGTTATTGAGTGGGTTGTAGGAGTGAAGGAAGGTCTGGCCTTCTATAGTTTTATTGGGATTCTAGAGTTGACAATCCTTTTCTATAGTCCGTTCCTTAGGATGATAAGTCTGAGGTTTGTTCTTTCTGTTTGGCTGGTTCATCACCTGATAGTAGTCTTGATCTTGGTGTTAGCGTTGAGTCAGTGGCTCCGTTCTTTCTATGATATTATTTGTGGTTCAGTTGATTTGAGGGAGGTTTAGATGGGTTACTTCAGTGGCGTCTCATTTTGGGATTTTCGACCTAGTGTGACTTCGTGGAATGTTTCTGCTTGGTGGTGTGTTCTTATGTATCAGTCGTCAGCAACCAAAGGGTGTGACTCTAGGGAATGAGTATCAGTAACCATTTTATCTAAGTTGCTTGAAATTTGGCTATCGTTAGGACTTTTTGCAGTCCCAGTAAGTTCTTAATTATTCCTTGGTTCTCAGTTGTCGTCAAAACTTTGGAAGTTTACTCAGCGAAAGAAGTATACCCGAGTTGAGCTTAGCGTGGTTTCAACCACAGCTGGTGGGGAATCAAGGATCAAATTTTTCAGTTTGAGATATTGTGCTTCGGACTCATGACTATAGGTTTCGAAGGTTATCGGGACCAGTTAGTAGCTTTGGCGGAGATTGTAGACATTGGTGACCATAATTTAAGGATTTAGATAGAACTTTTTTGGGCAGTGTTTATAAATTAGTTCGTGTGAACTTTTAGTGGACCAGCTTCATTCTTTTGAGGTTGACTACGCTGTGATTATGTGGATAGAGCTTGGATGATGTTGGAGACATTCTGTGTATTTCAGAGTAGATAATAGGTTTGGAAAGATAAGAGAATGTTAGATTTGTAATTTGGAGTTGGCTGTATGGTTCATGCTTTGTGCTATCTTTAGCCTGGTCGATTATTCACCTAGTAGTGCTCGTAATGGTATGATGTCAGTATGCTTGGGTTTTGGGCTTATGTGCTTCGATCGAGCTCTAGTCAGTTGGAGGTCAATTGGCTTTTGAAGATGAGTTAGTTGTTATTTGGAAAGTTAAATAAGGATGTGAATAAAAAAGGGATACCTTTAGCGAAGTCCCTTATAAGAGTTTTTTGGGTCAAAGAGGCTATCTAGGGAGCTTTGCAAGGCATGTGGACCCAGTACCTTATTCTTTCGAGCTTTTAGGCTCTAGCTAGTCCCTGACTTTCGAGGACAAAAGTCCTTTTAGTAGTGGATATTATAATGACCCTCCAGGTTATTTTCTCTATTTTCGCGTGTTCTTAGTGTTTTGAGTGTTCTTATAGTAGCTATAGGTCAGTTATGACTTGTCGAGCTTGTTATTTTGATTTTCGGGTAATTTGTTTGGGTTTTAAGCCCATTTTCCTGTTTTGAAGCTTCTAAAGCTGAGAAATTGGTCTTGGACCAAAATTTCTAGTAGACAGTCTCGAATGAGAATTTCGACAGTCGTTAGCTCCAGAACATGGATATTAGGCTTAGAGGATCCTTGGTCCGAGACTCGACGCTTCCAAGCTGATTTTGAGTTAATGGGTGGATTTTGATGAAAATAGAATAATGGGTGTAGGGCCTACTATTTATCAAAACGACCTCAGATGGAAATTTTGATAGTTCCGTTGAGTCCAGAATGTCAAATTTGGTAGGTTAGCATAGTTTGTTTGCATGCACGGGGTTCTGAACGAATCCCAAGCACCCAATTGGAGTCCGTTAGGACTTGGCATTTTGCTAGTTTTTCAGCAGCTGGTGCAGGCCCAGTTTACTCTTCACGTTCGCGAGGAGTTTTTTGTATTTGTGAAGATTCAAGTCTTTGACCATCATAATTATGGGCCTTCTCTAGCGTTCACGATAAAGGCTCGGCCTGACCCGGTCCAGTCTTTTCTTTGCATTTGCAAAAGCTTTATCGCATTGGCGATAGCCTTCTCTAGTTGTTCATCACGTTCGTGGTTAGTTCCTCATGTTTGCGATGAACTATTTCTCTAAGCTTCACGATCGCAGCCAGGGGTCCTCGCAATTGCAATGAATAATCCCTGGCCCTATATATTGCTATCTTCGTAAGATTTTTCAGCCATTTTCAAGACCTATTTCGCCATTGTTGGACCCTAGAGATTGGAAAACAGAGGGAAATTGTCTAATTGAGCTGAGGTATGTTACTTCGATTCTCCTTGATCATTTCCCATCATTTGCCCCGTTGAAATCCGTCTTATTTCCATGTAAATCCTTGATTTATATGCTTGATTTCTTGAGCTTATGGGGTTGATTTGGACCCCAATTAGAACTCCGATCATGCTCAACTTTTGAGCATGAGTTCCTTGTCCTTCGAGTGACCTCGTGACAGATTCAATTTTAAAATTTTACTAGTGGGCCCCAAGAGGCTATTCTTGACCCAATTTTTGGCTTAAAGTTTTATATTACAATATGGGTCTTGTTTTACTCATACTAATGTATAGATTATGAATTTGTTAGCGTGATGGCATCCATAGATCGTGGAGTGGAGGCGAGTAGCTTGTGGACGCTTCAAGACTGCGGTTTGGCTATCAGGTAGGCTACGATCTACCCTTTTCTATGAGATTGTGTATTTTATAGATTGCATGCCAGGTGGGGTTATAGGATAGGTTTATGGCTTTCTGTATCTTGATAATAGTATTTGACCTATTTAGGGGATTTAGACTAGAATTGTAAGTTGAGCCTTAGCCTAGAATGCCCGCTATAGTTATAGGATTCCATTAAGCCTGATTATGTACTTGCTTTACCTTAGGTTGACTCTTCTTGATATATTGATTAGCTACTTATGTCTTTTGCGCTGATTACTTGTAGTATATGACCGTTTATCCTTAACTTTCCTTTAGCATTGTTATGAATCATTTCGTAGATAGTTATCTGTAGTGTATATTCTTGCTTTACATGTTACTTATACTTGCATTATCTTTGGAGCTCAGTCAGTCAATGCCTATTGAGTACCTCGTCTTGGTACTCATACTACACTTATGCACCCTACAAATCATAGTACGAGTTCTCACTGTTGATGTATGTATCGTACAGAACTACCATTGATCGGAGATTTAGGGTGAGCTCATGGCATTCGAAGTTGTTCCTGTTCTCCCTCTTTCGCTGGACTGATTTTTATTTTGTATTTTAGAGACAGTGTTGTATATATATTATGCTTACCTTGTTCTCTTATTTTATAGTGGCTCTTGTACTAACCTCACCAGGTTTTGGGAAAATATTTTCTCTCTTCTTGTTTTCTTTCTCATTTTTATTTAGTCTTGCCTTTCGTTTTCCTTATTAGTCCACTACTAGATATTTCGGATTATGGGTTAGCTTACCTACTGGTAGATTATGGTAGGTGCCATCATGACATGAGAAATTGGATTGTGACAGTTTGGTATTAGAGCGTAGGTTCATCGATGTTATTGGTACAAGAGCAAAGTGCCTAGTAGAGTCCTGCGAATCGATACAGAGACATTTGTATTCTATCTTCTGGAGGCTATAGGGCATTCTTAGGAAATCCCAATTCTTGACTCCTTATCATGTGTACGTACTTCTATAAACTTTTGAGTACCTCTTTTGACTTCACTCTTTCTCAAATAGATAGCACAAGGTTGTCGATAGATTCGAATGGGACATTTACACGTATTTTCAGAGTTTTAGCTCAGAGTCGTGCCAGAGAGTTGGAGCTTTCTATTGAAGATCTTCAGCTTTAGCCAGAGGGTCTGGGGCTAGCCCAGGCTCCGACAGGTTTTGTGACCGCCTCAGTTCTTTGAGATTCAGTGTTAGGGATTCTGAGCTTTTTCAAGAATACACCACAGGCAGAGGTGGTGTTTGGTACATCGAGTTGTTCTCAGACCAGAATTGGGTTCGTTGGTGTTCAACAGGGCTCCTTGTCAGTTTTAGAGTATGAGATAGGGTTTGTCGAGTAGGCCAAGCATACTTCTATGTTATATCCTACAAAGCATGAGATTGTGCATAGATTTATCAGGGGACTAGCATTACCACTCTATTTGGCAATAGAGCATTTGAAATCAGCTGGATCTACTTTCCTTCAAGTTGTTAATCATGCGAGAACTATAGAGAGGGCATGTTTTGGGAGTATAAAGTTGGCGATTAGAGGCCATGTCAGCAGTACAATGCTAGTGGTATTCCGTTTGGAGGTAGGTATCCTCCCAACAGAGGTCAGTATCACTTCCTATCTAATAGGTCCGAACAGGTAGCACCTCAGACTATAGGTGGCTCTCAGATAGGTCGTGATGGTCATAGTGGACAGAATTTTGATTAGGCATTATGGGGTTCTCGATCTAGGTCTTCAGGCCATGGCAGCCATTCTGGGTCAGCAGGTACATTGCATCAAAGAGTTCAAGGCGCATGTTATGATTGTGGAGAGGTTGGTCATTGGTATTGGGAGTGTACCATGCGTGAGTTGGTCATTTAGTTGTCATGTTTCTTACTAGATTAGAGCTTCAGGGGTTTGTTACGACTGTAGAGAGATTGGTCATTGGACCAGACTCTGTCCTTGCAGTGGGATTATTGAGCAGTCAGTGCTGCTAGATCAGTCTCTTAGGAATGTGGCACCTTTAGTCAAAAATGGTGACCTGGGTATTTCAGTTGGTCATCTAGTTACTCAGTTCAAGGTCAGGCGTGTTCAGATTCATACTT
The DNA here is from genome assembly GCA_031232105.1 of Capsicum rhomboideum. Lineage (NCBI taxonomy): Eukaryota > Viridiplantae > Streptophyta > Magnoliopsida > Solanales > Solanaceae > Capsicum > Capsicum rhomboideum. The sequence goes on along the minus strand of CP124716.1, from coordinate 94,523,004 downwards.
CTTTGGGCAGGTCAGGGACCATGGATTCAGATCCCATAAATACAGGTATGATAATGATTTGGTATCTTTTAGTTTTTATTTGAATTGAGTTGGGTTTTTCATACCTATCGGTGTTCACATGCCTTGATATTACTATATTGATTATTGTAAGCCTTTGTATAGATTTATGCGTCTATGACTACCCCCGTAGATATTTTTTGTTAGTAATGAATTGTGTGGATCGTTATTGTGATTGTCTTAGGGTGTAGCACTTAGGTAAATACCCTTTCCTTTGGCATATTGGCATTGATGTGATCCAAGAGTGGTACTGGTTGTTTTTCATTTTGTGTCATCTGCACGATATACTGTTGTTACTATTATTAGTATTTTAACTTTGATTGACGCTTACTTGATAGATGGCTAGACTAGTGTTATCTTGGTAGTATCTATTTCTTGCGATTCTCGTCCGTTTGGCTTAAACGGGCTACCTAGGTTGGTTGGTTTTCCTTTTCTTTTAGTAAGGTAGGTTGGTTATTGAGTGACTTATGGGAGTAAAGGATGGTCTGGCCTTCCATGGTTTTTTTGTGATTCTAGAGTTGACAATCCTTTTCTATAGTCCATTCCTAAGGATGATAAGTCTGAGGTTTGTTCTTTCTGTTTGACTGGTTCATCACCCAATAGTAGTCTTGATCTTGGTGTTGGTGTTGAGTCGGCTTCTCCTTTCTTTCTGTGATATTTTTTATGGTTAAGTTGAGTTGAGGGAGGTTTAGATGGATGCTTTTAGTGGCGTCTCATCTTGGGAATTGTTCGGCCTAGTGTGACTTCGTGGAATACTTCTGCTTGGTGATGTGTTCTTGTGTATCAGTCGTCGGCAACCAAAGGATGTGACTCTATAGAATAAGTATCAGTGACCATTTTAGCTAAGTTGCTTGAAATTTGTCTATCGTTAGGACTCTTTGCAGTCCCAGTAAGTTCTTAATTATGCCTTAGTGTGTTGCGCCCCTCAGTGAATGTGGATTTGATTGCTCGTATTTTTATCCTTTGGTTTTACTCCGTTGTGATTATGTTTTCGGTGACATTTCAGGTTCATCCCTTGCAGGAATCGTTGGGTATATGCTTAGTTTCTGAAAGTGAGATTGGTTTGGGTATTTGAAATTAGTGAAGATCTGTTGGCTCTAATTGTGATTTTTGACTCTTTCGAACAACTGGAAAGTTGTGATAGATTTTGGAGTGTGGATGCTTACTCGTCAACAGGATATCGGTTTGGATGGTTGAGGCTAAATAGTTCAACTCTGGTGATAAGGTTATAGCTATGGATGGTGTAACTTAGTTGCAACCCCGTTTCGAGGTTTGATTCAGTTGAGCATTCGTTGACCGGATGACTAGGCCTACTCATTACCTACAGACTCAGTTTTATTCAGTTCAAGGAGATTGTATTAGGTTGATGTTCGAAGGATGGTCCGTTGGCACATGGTGTTGGTTTCTACTAATTTTGACCTTGGTTCTCAGTTGTCGTCAGAACTTTGAAAATCTACTCAGCGGAGGAAGTATATCGAGTTGAGCTTAGCGTGGTTTCACCCATAGCCGGTGGGGCATCCTGGAACGGATTGTTCAGTTTGAGAGATTATGCTTCAGACTCATGACTATAGGTTTTGAAGGTCATCGGGACTAGTTAGTGGCCTTGGCGGAGATCGCTGACATTGGTCACCACCATTTGAGGATTCAGGTAGAACCTTATAGGGTTGTGTTCATAAATTAGTCCGTGTGGATTTTCAGTGGATCATCTTTATTCCTTCGAGGTTGATTCCAATGTGATTATGCGGATAGAGCTCGAATGATGTTGGAGAGATTCTGTGTAGTTTAGAGTAGACAACAGATTTAGAAAGACAAGAGAATGTTAGATTTGGAATTTGGAGTTGGTTTTATGGTATGCTTTGGATTATCTTTAGTCTGGTCGAGTATTCGCCTAGTTGTTGCTCATGTTGGTGTAATGTCGGTATGCTTGGGTTTTGGACTTGTGTGCTTTGGTCGAGCTCGGCTCAGTTGGAGGCCAGTTGGCTTTTGAAGATGAGTTAGTGCTTATTTGGAAAGTGAATCAAGGATGTGAATGAAAAAGGGATACCTTTAGCAAAATCCCTTGGAAGCGTTGTTTGGGTCATAGAGGTTATCTTGGGAGTTTTGCAGGGCATGCGGATCCAGTACCTCATTTTTTAGATGAATATATTTAAATTCTCATGCATTCTTTTCATCTTGTAAAGCTTACATTTATAGTATTTCATTACTCATTAACATTATCTTCATTAACATGTACCTTCAATCTTATTCTATGTTTTTGATATTATTCTACTAACATTCTCTTTTTTGAATATAATTTAAAAATTATGAGATTTAAAACTTAAAGAGTTAGCTTAACTCGAATTGTGATGGTTTGGTCAAGTATATAAAATTATTTAATTATTGAGTTCAAGTTGAATTTTATTATAATTTGTTTTCATTTTGTTTTTTCATAATGAATTTTTAACTAAATAATAAACTCCTATGTTTGCGGGCAAAGATAAATATATAGTTATTGAGCTATGTTTGAAAATATATATTCATTCTTTGGAAAAGTAAAATAAATGGGTCAAAAAACTAAAGTATTTACACCCAAATACCCCTTTCTATATTAAATCTAATAATGACCAATCGGCATAAAGTATCTAGTACTCGTGTCCAATCAGTTTCTGGTGAATTTAATGCCTAGTGGGTCGGTTTATTTCTCCCCTTCTTAATGTTCTTTCCCTTTTTTTACAAGTGGTGAGTCCTTTTCTCCCATTTCATCTTCATTAAATTAAAACAATAGTTATTTCATTTTACTTCTATCTCTTTTTGTTTTTACAATTTTTACAACATATGAGTAGTTAATTAATTAAATAATTTGTATAAATTAGGAATTGAACTTTGAAAAAACTTCTTTTTTAAAAAAAAATTCCACATAGTTATACAGAGAAATAAAAACCAAAATTACAATTCTGTACCAGAAAGTTAAAATCATTAATCTTTGAAGGTATCATTGAAGACTAAAGCAGGCATCAATGATACTATGATAGTATATAGATATACTATGATGGTATCATTACGAACTAAAACAAACCCTAATGATACCATGTCAATATATATATATATATACTATGATAGTATGATAGAGGTCTGACTGAAGGATAGCAGACATCAATGACAACATGACAGTATATAGATATACTATGATGGTATCATTACAGACTGAAGCAAACCCCAATGATACTATGTCAGTATATATATATTGTAATGGTATAATGGAGGTCTTACTAAAGGATTGAAATAGTCATCAATGATACCATGTCAGTATATAGATATATTGTGATGGTATCATGGAGGTCTCACTGAAGTATTAAGCACACATCAATGATACCATAACAGTAAATAGATATACTGTGATGACATCATTATGGACTGAAGCAAACCCCAATGATCCCATGTCAGTATATATATACTGTGATGGTATCATAGAGGGCTGACTAAGGATTGAAGCAGATATCAATGATACCATGACAATATGTAAATATACTGTGATGGTATCATCACGGACTGAAGTAAACCCCAGTGATACCATGTCATTATGTATATACTATGATGGCATCATGGAGGTTTGGCAGAAAGATTGAAGCAAACATCAATGATACTATGACAATATATAGATATACTATGATAGTATCATTACGGATTGAAGTAAATCTCAATGATACTATGTCAGTATATATATACTATGATGGTATCATGGATGTCTGACTGAAGGATTAAAGAAAACATCAATGATACCATGACAGTATATAGATATACTGTGATGATATCATAGAGGTCTTACTGAATGATTGAAGCAGACATCAATGATACCATGACAGTAGATAGATATACTATGATGGTATCATTATAGACTGAAGCAAACCCCAATGATATCATGTCAGTATATATATACTGTGATGGTATCATGGAGGTCTTACTAACGGATTGAAGCAGACATCATGATACCATGTCAGTATATAGATATACTGTGATGGTATCATGGAGGTTTCACTGAAGGATTGAAGCACACATCAATGATACCATGACAGTAAATAGATATATTGTGATCGTATTATTACAGACTGAAAAAAACTCCAATGATCCCATGTTAGTAAATGTATACTATGATGGTATCACGGAGGTGTGAGAGGCTCGCTATGGATGATTTCAGACGAGGTAGAGGGAGGTCGAAGAAATACTGGAGGGAAGTGATTAGGCATGACATGGAGCAGTTGCAGCTTAGAGAAGACATGACCCTTGATAGGAAGGTGTGGAGGACGCGAATTAGGGTAGAGGGTTAGTGAGCAGGAGTGTGTCCTTACTAGTAGGGAGGAGTGTCTTGTTTGTCGATGTCCCTGTAGGCATAGTGTTATGCCTGTGCCTTGTAGTTTCTTGTTTGTGGTGTTTTTGTGCGATGTGCTCGATTTCGGAATAGTAGTTCTTAGCATTACTTCATGGGCGTTTTGTTTCTTTTACCCCGTGGTGTAGTACCTCGCTTTTGTTGTTTGTTTTAATGTTTTCTGCTTGTTATACTGCTATCTATTCTGAGCCGGGGGTCTGACGGAAACAGCCTTGCTACTTCTTCTGAGGTAGTGGTATGGACTGCGTACACTTTACCCCCCCCCCCCCCCCCACACACACAGACCCCACATTGTGGGAATACACTGGGTATGTTGTTGTTGTTGTTGTTGTTGATGGTATCATGGAGGCCTCACTGAAGATTGAAGCAGACATCAATGATATTATGACAGTATATAGATATACTGTGATGATATCATTACGGACTGAAGCAAATGAAAAAAAAAATAGAAATAGAAAAAGAAAAGGGAATCAATGAAATTACAAAAAAAAAATGAAAAAAGGACCAAAAATATGAAATTAGATTATGATAAAAAAAAAAAAAAAGAATATTATGATTTGAAAAAAAAAATGAATGAAAACAGAAAAAAAAAAAAGAATAAAGAAATAAACGAAAAAAAAAAAGAAATAAAAAAATTGAAAGACAAAGAGAAAATAAATAATAAAAAATACAAAAATAAAAGGAACCAATAAAGGAGAAAAACAAAATAAGAAAAAAAGTAGAGAAAAAAATAATTGAGAAAAAAAAAGGAAAAGAGTATATAAAATAAAAATTAAGTATGAATTTGACTATGGTGTAAAAAGAAAATAAAGAATAAAATAATTTAAAAAAAAAATAAATGAATAAAGAAGCATAAAAAAGAAACGAGAAAAATAAAAAGGAAGAAAAGAAGTAGAGAAATAAAAAAAAATTTAAAAAAGATAAATAACTAAAACTATAAGGGAGGGGGGCATTTTTTGTAATTAGTTAGGAGATATTTTATGTAAGGGGACATTTAGTTGTAAATAATATATTCCTATAGAGCATGCATGTATTTTTCTCTTCATTCTTTGTGTCTTTATTAATTTCGTTAGATATATTTACGTGCATTTCATAAATTTAGAGCAACCTATATCACATACTATTATATGCTATTTTATCTTAATTAGTTTTACATGATTAAATATTTCCTATTTTGCAAACAAATAACTAATAATCAAATGAAATGAATTAGTTGACACCGTTGTATTTGTATAGAGAAACATATACAACAATATAATACGCTAAATAATTATCAACATAAGATTAGGCATATACAGATTTTATACAGTAATAAGAGACAAACGTACAACACACGTCCCCAAAGCTAGTCAAATATTAAAAAGAGCACTTCCCAAAAGAATCCACCAAATACAAATTGTTTTTTCTCTTGAAGTGCTTTTCGGAAAAGAAGTTGTGACAAAAATACTTCTCAAAACAAGTCATTTTTGGTAGCTTAGCCAAACACACTTTTAGACATTTGAAAAGAAATAACGTAATATGGGATTCATTCCCTAGCCTCCAAGATTTGCATTCACTTCATTCGTAACTAAGCCACATCCTTGAGTTCAAGACTTTCTTATGTGCTGGCATCAATGAATAAGGAGCTGCATAGGCATTCAAAGATGCTGGCCAAAGCTGAAAATACCCTTGTGGAGCTTTTACTGGTCATTTGTCTATAATTACTTGCATCATTAAGGTTCTGAAATAACGATTAAACAAATGCAAATTTGTCCTTTAAGTTCTAATCTTTAGTTAAAAAGGGCAGCCCGGTGCACTAAGCTACCGCTATGCGCAGGGTACAGAGAAGAGTCCGACCATAAGGATTTATTGTACGCAGTCTCACCTTACATTTCTGTAAGGGCTGTTTCCAAGGCTTGAACCCGTGTCCTCCTGGTCACATGGCAGCAACTTTACCAGTTACTACAAGGCTCCCCTTCAAGTTCTAATCTTTAGTACAGTATTCATATTGCTTCTTCTTTTCCTCGAACATTCTGAAGTTTTAAGAGAAGAACCTATTCGTTCATGCTCTCTGCCTCGAATTTCAGAGTAGCAAGATAAAAATCAGGTTCATCTACAAATTTGACTACTTCAAAGGAATGGTCCGCAGCAACATTTTGCAGCAACATCTTCTCTGGCAAGTTAGAGACAACCACATCAGGATATTTTTTCTGTTGCTCTTCAACCACTTGCCTGCCTTGTGGATGACTAATGACAACTCTGGCACCTACATATAAAAGCAACTATCAGAGCATTTAAACACCATTAAGCAATCCCTCTTAGATTTATGCAATTGCCTTGATGAAAGCATTAGATCACATGAAGTAGTACACAATACATAAGTTCAGTAATCTGACTGAATTTCACCTGGCAAACAAAGTTTTCTTAGTGCTTCCAAAATTTGACCATGTTCAAAGGGCAATGCAGGAAGGAAGTAGAGAAAAACAACATCAAAAGGCGTCCACTTCTCCGGTACGTATATCAATTCTCCTTGCCAACACTTAACCCGTCATATTTTTCCTTGATGCATGCTAACATGAAAAGGGAGTCATGAACGACAAGTAATTACCTGAAATTCGATGAATCAACTACTGTATCAACAAATTCATTAGAACTAATTGCAATTAGAACCTTAGAAGTCTCCTTAATCTCTCCTGCTGATATGATCTTATCAAGTTTATGCTTATGCTCTTCACTGGAATCTAGATACTCAAGAAATGACCAGTCTTTTTCCATGACATCTTCAATATTAATCATAGATATTGTTCCATCATTTGATGAAGCAATAGCACTACAGCCAGACTGCAAATTACTGTACGGATTAGGGGATGCTGATTGGACATGGATTGAAAGGGTAATGTTACCATGATTATGGAAAGCATATTGTTGGTAGCAACTACGAGTCGGCTGTAACCTAAGGCATTGTCTTGATATATGAAGAGGTGATGTAAATGCGGGAAAAAACAAGGATGATGAGATAGAGCTCATTGGGCCAACACTCTCTACGAATGTCTTATTTCAGATGACCGATATTTAGGGAGATAGAGATAAAAATCCTGGCTATATATATGTCGTTAGCCTACAATTTGAACAGATATTCTTGTGTGTGTCACCCTTTTTGTGTTTTCATCTGCACTGGAGTGAATACTTTTGAGTTTTCTGTGCCCTGTCATTGGATTGGGGAAAAAAAAAAATGCTTAATGGAGATGAAAGAAGCCAAACAGTGTCAATATTTAAAAAGAAAGAAAAGCATAAAAGTATTTCAATAAGGCATATAATACAGTCTTCTGAATAAGCATCAGTATTTCAACTACTTTATGATGGTGTCAGCACTGTGATCAATGGGCAAGAGCTCCATAACTCATTAAGATAGGTATAGATTTTATTTTATTTTTACCTCTCCCTAGGGGCTAGGAGCTTCCACTCTTTTTGCTCCCTTGGTGAGTCGAACTCACAACCTAAGAGTTGGAAGGGAGGGGTGCTTACCATCCGAGCAACTCTCTCTTGTTAGATAGGTATAGATTAGGAGAAAAAGATCGCAACAATATTAATTAACAAAAGGAATCTTATTGTCGGTCAATTTCCCTGGCTTTAAAAGATGGAGGATGACATGCTAAGGTAATGGAGACCATGTTGTGACACTCTTTTGACTCGATACGACTGCTAAATCCACTAGTACACTAATGCAAAGAACTATTTTCGACCTCCACTCTTAACAAGTGCAAGGTAAGGCTGCGTACAATACACCCTTATGGTGGGGCCCTTCCCCGAACACCGCGCATAGCGTTAGCTTTAGTGCACCGGGCTGCCCTTTTTTTTTTCACTCTTAACAAGTGAAAGTTCACTTGTTGGCACACACCAAGCCTATCTCTTGTTTCTTTAAAATCCAAACGGGAAAAGGATCTCTTGGTCTCTATCCTTAATTCCAATGAAGAAACCATAGGAAGCTTACTCAAAAATTAAATTGCCTAAACACAAATGGAAAGGATGAAAGATTAAAATGTTCATTCATGAGTAATCTACCACATACACTATATTAATAAAATCTGACGGTTGATTGAGTTCACTATTCTTTCCACTATAGCCCGCTCCATCTTGGGAAAATTGTCAAATAGAGACACAAACAAAACAATATTCAACTTCATCTATATCCATGAAAAAAACTCTACTTTTCTGGAAAGGGCACACTTCAAACTTTAGACTACAAACAAGCGTCTATCTCTTTCAAGTAACAAATATCTTCTCCCCCCTCACCCCCCCCACCCCTCGCCCCCACCCCCAAAAAAAATAAAAATAAAGAAACTAAAAATGAGTCATTTCAGGAATATAAATTATAATTTAATTATGGTAATTAGCAGAGAATAAAGAAGCATAGCTAACCTGGAAACTGCTTTGAATATGGGAGCAAGAAAGGATCAAGCCCATAAAACGGATGCCACAGCCACTTCAGAAATACCTCCACACATACGTAATCAAATTGCTAAATTTCGCATTCGAAGCTACAAATTTTGCCTAAAGTTTTAACATTTTTTTCTTGTACAAGCAAATTTCAGACATATTTGTTTAAAGTGTGATTTGCCAAGACCAAATATTTGACATTTGTGCTTGAAGTTTGTCTTTGCCCACAAAGTCATGAAGTTTGGTTTGCTAAGCCCAAACTTCCGACATTTACTAGTAAAATAATAGAAATTAATAACGGATAAATTTCGTAGCTAAGCAACAAATTCATTCTTAATCCTATTTTGTGATGGACTATCATAAAATTATGTTAGCTACAAGCGATTTTGCAATAGATTAGCGATGAAGTTCATAACTAATTCCAATACTTTTATAGTGATTTGCACCTAAAAAGCCAAACTTCCGACATATTTTATGAGTAGGACTACCAATATTTGAAGTTTCGGACATATATATCTGAAATTGAGAGTAATTTTCTTAAAGTTTAAACTACCAATTAATATCCCTGTCAAATTTTTCAACATGAAATTAATTTAAACTCACTTTCATATTCAAAATGGAAGTCACTTTTTCAAACATGATACAATAGTAATTTTTAAATTACCTCGTCTTTGTGATTACTAATGCTCCTTTTTCTTCTCACATTACTTTAAATAGTTCTAAGATGTACAATTACCAAAGAAAAATATTCAAGCAAGAACTTTTATAAATGTTTGAAGAATCCACAAATTATTTTCTCAACTAATTGTGACGGTCAATTGCTAATTTGACGGAAAACAACTTATCCTTATTGTCATCATCTTTGTCAACACTATTGGAGAAGAGAAATGTAGTTTAGTCAGGATGCCAACACTTATTATATTGAGAAAACTAGTATACTTATTCGCGCTTCGCGCTGTTATAAGAAAAGATTAAATATATTTTTAATAATTAATATACTACTTGATAAATATTCTAATGGATATTGTAATAAAAGAGAAAAATACGATTAAGTTACTATCCTGAAATTGCTCATTCAGAAAAATTGCTAAAAAGATATTTTCACTACAATCAATTAAAAACTACCAATAAAAAAAGAGAAAAACATAAAATTTGATGTGAAAAGTTTCAGTTATAATTGACAATCGAATTATTATAACTTCAAACTAAATTCAATGACTATTATGGCAATATTATTGGTTCAACCAATAATATTAAGTTTATTTGATCATAAATTACATGACTTTCTTTATATATAAATGACTTTAAAATAAATTAAAAAATTAAAAACATATTTGCGGTAAATTAAAACGTGAAAAAGATTTGAATTATATTCCAATTACAACATAATTATGCACGAAATTCAAAGTTTGAGAGATTTGTTTTTCGATATTCATTAATCGTACTAACACTCATCAAATGTGTATCTATGTTGCATAAGATACATAAATATTAGGAATACATAAAATGAGATGTAAAAAATAAGTGTTTGTTTGGGATTGCTGTTAGAAAATTACTTATTTGAGAAGCACTTTTATAAAAAAGTTTTTCAGAAAAGTGCTTTTGAAAAAAAGCAATTTGTGTTTGGTAAATTCATTTGAAAAGTGTTTTTGATAAACAGGTTGTGTTTGGCTAATCTTTTTTGAGAAGTGCTTTTGAGAGACAAATTACCAAAAAGGACATGTATCAATAGCCTTTTACTACTAAAATTACTTTATAGAGAGAATTTATTTTAAATATCTATTATAAATTTTTTAATTAAAATTTTATTTTGTTTGATTAAAAAGTTTGTATTATAAAATTTTCAATCAATATTGATATAAATAGATACATTAAAATATTAAATATTAATATAATATTACTATAATGATTCAAATATACTTTAAAACATCAAGCAAAATGAATGTAAAAACTAATCCATAAATTAAATCACTACATCTGAAAAAATTCACCACAAATATAAGTAGTCCTTCAAACATCACAAAAATTCTCAATGATTTCATTTCTAATTTTACCACACAATGTCTCATGAATTATTTATTTAAAAATATTAAATATTTGAGAGAAAATATTTACAAGTGCTGCCAAAATATTATTTGATCTTGCAACATGATTCATCTATCATTTATTGTTACTAATAATAATAAAAAAAGTTATATATTCTTCTATCATCACCATCAATGATATTTTTCGATTTTGTTTAAAGAAAAAAAGTGGAGGATAAACTAATAATATATGAATCATAAAATAAAATAAAGAATATATCGTGTAAAAATGAATAATAAAATTTTAAAATCAAACTTACGAGATATGCTAATTAATTAATAAGGGATATATTAATATATATGTATAAGTGATAGGGATATTTTTGTCATGTACAAAGTAATTTTCTGCTTCTGCTTCTACTTTTTTAAAAAACCAAAAATTTTACGTTTCTTCCCAATAGCAAAAAAACTGCTTCTACTTCTATTTAAAAGCATTTTTACAAGTTAACCAAACACCTACCTTTTTAAAAAAAAGCATTTTTTCTCAAAAAAAGTACTTTTTTGATTAAAAAAAAAACAATCCCAAACAGGCTCTAAGTCATGATATTATTTACTGACGTAGTGTGATGTTTACCTACTCCCATCCTTTAAGAATTATCAGAGAGTGACATACAATTAAATTTCGAAAAGAATACGTGCATGTAACATTGAAGATATAGAAAAGGTACCTAAGAGTTAAATAAATTTTTTCCTTAAATATACATTTAATATGCAAAATAGTTAAACTTTTGGCAACATTAATACAATTATTATTATGGAATTATCGTGGTAATTACAAAAAATAAATTAGGGTAGTAACTCTCCAAAAGATAACTCCTCCTTTAATGTGAGGAAATTAAAAGAAACTCTTTTTTTCCTGTTTTCAATAACAACAAATTTAATACATATTAATCATATATTCACATTCTTTATGGTAAAAAAGGGGGGGAAAATTAACACTATGTTATTCTTATAATCTACACCTATTTACGTTGTGAGAAAGAAAAATAGCTCATGTATATGATCTTTTTTAACACTCATAACATAAATTTGTTATTAAGAGAATTAAATGCTGGACTTTGAATTTTTCACAATATATATCTATAGCATTCAATCAATATTAACATTTCAAGTATACATATATGGCATCAAGAATAGATACATTATTACCTATAGAATACCTTTTTTATTGTTGGATCAAACTATCAAGTTCTTATAATATCTCATAATTTGTATCTTATTATATTCCTTGAAATATTTCTTTTATCTTATAATACCTTTTTAGATTTAATTGCTAAACCAAATATTACATTATTTCTATTTTTAATGGAAATCTTAAGTTATAAACATTTCTATTCTTGCTTGAGTAATCAAATCAATTCTCCTTCATTTTTTACTAATCATATAAAAACATCCTATATAAAAATTAGTTTCTATTTCTACGAATTTCTCATACCATGTTCATCTTTTTAAAATTCATTACTGTCATGTTTTTACTAAGAAAGAAAAAATCAACACCAACACTAAAAAATTATTTCTTAAAAGTAAATGATGAATCAAGGTCTAGAAAAGAAAATCAATTCTTCTGTAGATAAAAAAAGTAGATTAACAAAGAAAAACAACTTTACTATATCATTTTTGTCCTAATCAAATATTTCTACGTTTTTCAAGTAATAATCTCAAAGAGTCCAGACCTAACAGATCATAGCAATGATATATGAAAATGGGTAAAAACTTGAGAAACTAACAACAATAATGAAAATTTTAAAATTTGAAAACCACAAAGTTACCTATCAATAAACAGTGTTTTTATGAATTAAATTGTATTTTAAAATTACAAATTAACTTTACATTCTCATGTTTTATCATTATGCTTATTAAAAGATTATCCACATATATAGTTACAAAAGGATATATAGATACTTCCTTGAGTAGCGTGTCTGCATAAGTTGGCTTTTTTTTTCTACTTTGATTTTCAAAAATATCATGATTTGAAAACACAATAAGTTAACCTTACCAATAAAAAAGAAAAAAATGAAGCTACCTAAACAAATAAAAACTTTAAAGAATAGTTAATTATGAATTAAAGTGGAAATAAGAACCTTGTTGTCAACATAACATAAACAAACTCTCTCAAAACTACAAACAGAATCAAAGAAAAAAAATCAAATTCTCCAAAAACTACAAGGAGAAGCAAAGAGAAAAAATATGTAATGACCCTTCGGGTCATTTTCTGTGTTTTCGTGCTTTGTCGGTATTTAGAGTTTTTCTATAGCTACCCCAAGTCATTTATGACTTGCTGGGACTGACGATTCGGTTGACGGGCAGTTCGATTGATTTTAATAGTTATTTTCTTATTTTGGAGCTTTTGAAGTTAAGAAAAGGGGCTTGGACCAAAACTTCAAGTAAACAGCCTTGGATTCCTATTCTGACAGTTTCATTAGCTCTGTAATGTCGATTTTAGGCTAGGGGGACCCTTGGTCCGGGTCCCGAGGCTTCCGAACTCGTTTTGGGCTATTAGGTGGATTTTTGTAAAAACGATCCCTTGGGCGTGGGATCCACTTTTCATCTAATTAACCTAGATGAATTTTTTATGGTTTCATTGAGTTCGAAATGCCTAATTTGATGGGGTAGCATAGTTCTTTTGTGTTCTCGGGATTCCGAACGAATCCCGAGGTCACGTTCGAAGAATTTACAACTTAGCAAAGTTGATCGTGCATCAGCACCTGGTGCAGGCCTAGATCCTTCATCGCTGTTGTGATGAGGACCCCCGAGATCGTGAGGGTTTGTGGATCTTGGTCATCACGATCGCGAGGCTGGGACACGCGACCGCGATGAAGGAGGACTGTGGGACCGGGCTAGCTTGTGCATCGCGGTCGCGTGGATAGGCCATCGCAATTGCTATGGTCCTGTTAGTAGGATCCCGCGATCCGACCAGAGGGCCTCGTGATAACAATGAGGAAACCTATAGCAATATATGGGTCTCTTCCTTGGTTTTTAGCTCAAAAACTAAGTCCAAAACTCCACCTTAGGGAGCTCGAAAACAGTGTGGGAATTGATATTTGGAGTTGGGATTGAGTTGGGGACGTCATTGTGATTATTTCCATGCCTTTTATCTCATGCTTTTCCGTTAATTTTCCAGTTTATTCTTGTCTTTCTTGTTTATTTTGGAATTATTTTGGGACTGTTTTGGGCTCAGATTATGCTCAATTTTAGGGGAAATTGGTCCTTGAGATGCTAGGGACGCTGTGATGGTTTCAATTTTGCGATTCCACAAGCGAATCCCATGAGGAATTTTTAGCTCAATTTCTGACACGGAGCGTAAATTGGCAATAAGGGTATCGATATTCTCGCCTTGATGTGAAGAAAATTATTGTGATAGCGTGGCAGCGGTCAGAGGCTTCTCGAAAGGAAAAGTTTTCGTTGTAGAGATTTTTGCATGCTTTTGATGGCGTCCATGTAGGCTAGGCTTACCTTTCTTTTAAACTTTGCTTTCTTATGGTATTAGTATGATATTGTGCTAGTTTTGGGTGGGTTCTTATGGTCCGAATATTGTTTTAGTAATTATCAACTTTATTAGCCCATTAGAGGCACCTTTGGGTATTATTCAGTCCGATTTTCTCTTATATTAACCTATAATTATCCCTTAGGACTAGACTTAGCTCCTTTAGTGTCTTGGAATACGATTGAGAAGCCTTAACCTAGGTTTTGATAGGTGCTTACCTTAGATTGGGTTTTCGGGACTGATAGTGGGCCCCACATCCCTTATTAAGATAGACTGCTTAGAATAACGCCCCTTTTGACCTAAATAATCTCACAACCGTTTCCTTAGGCTATTACCTGAGTTTGGGTTGACTTAGAGATTACTATATGCTTATTTAGCTTTATTATCTCGAGTAGGGTAGTATTTGACCTTAAACCGCTCTCTTCTAACTTAATAATTGGAGCCTGCTTCTCCTTAAAAGGGTTTGACTGCCTAAAAATTGGACTTATGATTATATGGACTTGAAATGGTTTAAAACTCTGGGAAATCACTATACATTATTATTAATTAGTAGTTTCGGTTTGAGTTCGTCACCTAGCATGTAGCTATTAACTATGAGGTTCGATTCGAGTCCGGCATTTGCTGTATTGTTATTGTCTATAAATTTCGGTTCGAGTCCGACATATGCTATATTATTATTTACTAGTTCTTGTTCGAGTCCGACATTTATTACCATTACTATTACTGATCTGAGGTTGGAAAATCAGTAAATACCAATAGAATGGTGGTTATGGTTGGAAAGGGAGTGTAAATTACGCATATCACATATTTTGGGATCTTTTTACGTTTATTACCATTGTATCCCTTCTTTACTTTAGTGTTACTCTTTGCTTGTACTCACCGTGCTTATGGGAACTCAGTTGAGTTTATTTTCTTCTTGTGTGTGCCTTTTGGGCTTATGGAGGTCCAGTTAGGCTATAGCCAGGCTTTTATTTCCGCTTTTAAGTTACTTACTTTCGATTTATCGCATCTGCTTAGTTTAGCCTATTATTTCCAATTCTACCCTTTCATTATTGCTTTTAGTTTACATACTCGCACTTTTTTTATCCTTTTACTGTAATTGAGCTCAGTCGACCTATGATGCCTACTGAGTACCCGTGATTTTGGTACTCATACTACACTTTTGCATCTTTTCCCTGACGTAGATCCTAGTATGAGTCACCGCTGTTGACAACACCTTTGAGTTGTGCTACTGATCAAAAATTGGGTGAGCTTTTAGAGTCCGGAGCTGATCTTCCTCCTTCTACTGTCTTGACAATCTTATTTTGTATATTTTAAGACTATGATATATATTTGACACTCTAGTACTCTTTTTGTCACAGTGGCTCTTATATTGACCTTACCAAGTCTTGGAAAAAAAAAATTGGCATTTTTTCCTCTTCCGTCTTCTGTATAGTATGCTTTATATATATATATATATATATATTCCTCTTCGCGTTACTTATTACTACAGTTGTATCTTTAATTCCTTATCTTTTGCCTGTTAGCCCATTACTTGTCGTTCCGAGTTATGACTTGGCTTACTTACTGGTGAGTTAAAGTAGGTGTCATCATGACTCGAGGAATTGGGTCGTGACAAAATCAAATCATTTTTAAGAAATTATATCATCAAGAATATGAGTTAAAGAGGAAAGAAGAACCTTGTTGTCAACATAACATATCAAATTCTCTCAAAACTACAAGAGAAAAAAAAAATCAATATCTCTAAAAACTACAAAGAAAAGCAAAGAAAATAATTCAAATTATTTTTTAAGAAACCATATCATCAAGAATCCAAACAAATAATATTAAATGTATAATGAAACAAAGGAAGGGTTATAATTATACTAGGCATATCAATTCATTTTACCTCGTAAAATTGAACGATGCAAGAATGTCTAACAATTTTCATTATAATATCTTCTTGTAATCTGCAAAATCAGATAAAACAAATCAAAAAATTAACAAACCAAAGAGACAAAAGATGAAGAATATGGAGAAATGAAAATAGAGTAATCTTTATATATAAAACAGACTTTTATTAGTGTGATTTTAATGTGTCATAAACATGTATATTAAATAATTGAGGGTTATGAATATGAAATGATTGAGATTATGGATATTAATTAATATCAATTAAGGAGATGATTTCGTAAAATTAAATAATTGAAAGAAAGGTAAGAAAAATTTAAAAAAAAAAAAGGAGAAAAAAGAAAAATGCAAATAAAATGACATTGAGAGGTGCCACGTCACCTCTTCTACATTCTCCTTTATATATATATATATATATATTATGATTGATTGATTTGGCTCACAGGCTTGTTTAAGTTTTCAATTGGCAAAATAGCCTGCCTTTATTTTCTCATTTTAAAATAAAACCAAAAAATAACTTAATAAAGGATTGGGCTGTAATAATATATTAAAAATTATGAGATCTATCTACAACAACAACAGTAATATACCCAGTTTATTCCCATAAAGTGGGGTCTGGGGAGGGTAAAGTGTACGCAGTCCATATCACTACCTTAGATGAAGTAGAGAAGTTGTTTCCGATAAACCCCCGGCTCAGGACAAATAACAGTATAACAAGCAGAAAACATAAAAACAAACAACAAAATAGGGTAACACACCACTAGGTAGGGAGGAGTGCTTTGTTTGTCGATGTGTCTGTACTCATAGTGTTATGAGATCTATCTACAAATAAACTTAAAACATAAAGCCCCAAATTACTTTTTTTGCTCTCTCTCTCTCGCGCGCTTTCTTTTCTCCTCCCTTCTTATAAAAACTCATTGTTTCTTCAATTTTCTCCTTTTTGAAGCTTTATATTTTATCTCTTAATATTTTCTGCTCTTAAATTATAAGTTTTCTACTCTCTTCTAATTTTTGTACCAATTTTTTTTAAAAGAAAAAAGTTTGTAGTGTATATGTAATTGGTCGGACTAAAAAAGACCGATGATTAATCTGTTAAAAAAATTTGTAGTATATATGTAATTGTTCGGATTGATATGTGGAATAATAAAAGACGGATGATTAATTTGTCTGAAAAAATTGGTAGTATATATGTAATTGATCAAAAATAAAAAAGAACGATAATTAATCTGTCAGACTAGTTGCTATAATCAGTCAGCTATTGAATAAACATAGAAGACCGATATATAATATCGGTTGGTTCGATAATCTATCTATCTATATATCAATTGGATCGATAATCGATCTGTCCATCGTAAACTAGGTTTTGGATTAATTTGTAATTGTTAAAACTTGTAATTAAATTTTTTAAATCATAAATAAATTAGGATATTTTAAAAGTGGGTCATTTCACTAAAAAAATTGTGATCCTTTTAATTAAATAGAAAACTTGCATAGGCCATTTTACAAGAGTACGTTAGAATTTTTTTTTCCATAAAAAGATTCCCTTAGAATTGGATATTTTTTTATTTTGTAGTATCTAATAAGTGGAAGTTCCTTGGGAGACCAAGGGTAGAATAGTAACTTCATTTTTACTTGAGAAGATGGGTGGCTCTATTTTCGAAGTGATAGGGTGTGTTTCAAAAAAGAAATTCCATTTTTGAAAGTTTAAAAATGAGATATTTGATTATAGCCAATATTTTGGATTAACGAGTTTGAAATTTATTTTGATGGTTCTGTTAGGTTCAGAAGTTGATTTTTGAGTTTATCCAATGTCCAGAAGTTGATTTTTGAGTTTATCCGATGTCTTTTTAATACCTCGTACCTTCGGCCTAAGACTTGACCCATTATGAATGAATAATCCCACCTAACCACGAGTATACGACCATAGGTATAGACGGAGGAGTTAATTTTGAGGTATGAAATCTGAAAATTTGGCCCAAAGTACGGATCGTGCTTATGATAGACGGGTCGTATAATTGACTTATAGAGCGTACAATGTAACCTCTTGCAGTTATAGCTAAGAAGACATGATCTACAGACTTTATAATGGACTTACGTGTGTATATTGATTTACGGCGAGGACAAGAAATTAAACTCTCATGATTCTCAGTATGGGAGCATGTACGGCCGTAAAACCCAACTATGGATCATTCATAGGGATCATTCTGTTTTGGGAAGGTTAATTATCCATGTATGACCAATTTTTCAGACCGTAAATGAGATCTACAATCGTACATGGAACCATGGATGATGACTCCAACTCGGGTCCGAATACGAAAGTCTGTGGATCGTAAATGAAATTAACGGTCGTATCCAGTACCATAAGTGGAGAGCCAAAATTTTAAAACAACTTTTTAAGGACTTAGGGAATTCACGATCTAACCTACAAAACGTACGTCTAGTTTACATGCTATTTATGAGACCCAAGCCCACCGTAAGTAATCTAATCCAGATGGCTTATAATTGCAACCTATTCCGATTTTCTTCCACCTTTTCACAACTCCAAGCCCTAGATCAAACATATATCTTCTGCACCTCCTCCCACATCAAGGAAAACATTTTCTAATAAGTAATTCCAAGCGATTCTAACATACGCGCGATTGTGGTTTCTAAGTAAGATTCTTCATTAAAATCTTACGATTTTAAAGAAAACTCATTTCAAGGTTCAAGAGCGGATTTTGAGCGTTCTTTTCCAAAGTTAAAGATTTTCTTCAATTAAAGCAAGTAAGGTAGGTAAGACTATCTCGCATGCGGGAGAACCATTCTCACGCTACATTTCTTCAAAATTCCATGAATTCTTCTTTATGAGATAATTAGGGTAAATATCAAAATAATGCTTTGCTAATGCAGATTCATTCTGAAAGCCATGATTTTTTATGAAATCTTTTATGTGCTCGTTATGAGCTTTACTCCATGATATTTAGAGATTTTTCCATGAAAACATTCTAAGCATAAAAATATGGGTTTTTCATTAAAAAAGCCTCCTCACACGCTCAGAGTGTGTGTATCACACTCACTTTGCCATGTTAGCAAGAGGTACCAAAATGACACAACGAGATATTAGTTTAGATGTTTAAAATGAAGAATGGCTAGTTGAGGTGCCAAAATAAAAGCTGGTGTCAAATTTAGGGGGCTGACGATGTGTTTGGCCTTTTTTTTCAAAAGGGAAGACCTTATGATAAACATGATATGATGAAGGACCTTTAATTTATAAACTTTTGAGCTAAATATGATTACAAGCTAATCTTCGCAACATAATGAAACAGAGCAGTATTGATAATCGAGAAGGCATGTGTTTGAAAATACATATGGTAATGTAGGAATTGAACCGTCACATTGGGAAATCCTTTATGAAGACATGATGTGGCTTATCATGGCTCCCTTTCTAATAGCTATATGTTATGTATGTTCCATACTTCAGTAAGATATGTGATGGCTTAGCTGATCGAGCTGAGATCAGACTCCATGTGCTCATATGATGAATTATGTAGGTTAAACTAAGAAATTCCCATAATGAACTAAGTTATGATGAAAAACGAAAACGTTAAGGTCAACCTAATGATTTTTTATTCCTTTCCACATTATGATTATGATTCTTTAGTTTCCCTTTGAGTTCACCTATTTCTATTATGTTTCATTCTACAATACTAAATATGTACAATTCTACATGTACTTACGTCCTTTTTGTTAGGGTCATTGCATTTTAAATGATGCAGACTTAAGTATTCAAGACGTTCAGGTTGCACGTTAGGTTCTATGTACTTACATCCTTTGGCTCCGGTGTTGTTTGAGCTAAATATATGGCATCACCGTCTTTATGGAGTTCATGTTGATATTTCCACAGTATATGTTCTAGCAGAGGTAGTTGAATCTCACGAAGAGGAGATGGCTTGAGTTACTCAAGGATTACAATGTTGATATTCTCTATCATTCAGGAAAGACTAATGTGGTAGCCGAACCTTTTACCTGACTGTCCATGAGAAGTCTAGCTCATATTGAAGAAGGTAAGAAAGAGTTGATGAAAGATATTCACAGATTGCCAAGCATATAGGTTCGTCTTTTGGACTCCGAGGATGGCAACATGGTCATTCAGACTAGGGTGGAGTCATCCTTAGTGAAGGAAATTAAGGAGAAACAGTTTGATGATCCTATCTTTCTTCAGATAAAGGAAGAAGTTCAGAAGCACAAAACTATGACTTGAAAAAGAGGAGATAGTACTTTAAGGTACCAACGCAGATTATATGCTCCAGATGTAGATGAACTTTGAGAGAGAATTATGACAGAGGCGCAAACTTACAGGTATTCTATCCATCTAGGTTCTATGAAGATGTATCACGATCCAAATGAAATCTATTGATGGAATAATATGAAGAAGAATGTTGCAGACTACGTGGATAGATGTTCGAATTGCAGCAAGTTAAAGCCGAGCATCAAAGACGTGGTGGTCTTGCCCAAAAATATAAATAACAATATAAAAATGACAAAATAGTAATTAAGTAATAAAGGGAAAATAGAACAATTTAGTATTATTGTTGTACAACTCCTCATAATACAAAGCTATCTCCGTGAGATGCTAGCATAGGCTAGATTTAAAGTATAAAAACGATATCGGGTACAAGCTAAGAGCTTTTCGGGAAGCTAAAAGGGGGAATACGGTGTTCTTCAGAGAGAATACAAATGTAAGACAAAGAAACTAAAGTATGGTTGAATGCCATTGAGTATTGTCAGATGCCTTGTTCGATTGTATCCAATGCTCGTTGTAGCTTGTCCTACGTCCTCTATTATAATCGTTTGGGTGGTTGGAGTTCACAACTAACTTTGGGATCTTTGGTAAGTCCCTCAAATCTAATTAGCTATTAAGGTCGATATCCTCCTCTAATCTCGTGGAGGTTGTCGGATGTATGTCTTATCTCTTTAGACTCGGTGAAAAAGAGTTGACATGAGCTAAGGTGAGGCTAGGCATGCAGGCGCATGGCCCATGTGATGCAAGGAAAGTGGGAGCATGGCCCCATAGCCTTAGCCTTAGTCTGGAAACCTTGATTCAATCAAATGCAAGTCAAACCATACGCCAAGGGATTATCATGTGAGGTTCATTTGTATTAGATGCGAAGCCCTTTGGATTAGGTCTGAAGATTGTCTATTCAGGAAACCAACCGATATATACAATTAGAGACCACTATAAGGTATTTTTGTCCAATTTTACTTCCGCATTAGATTGTCGTTAAAGTTGAACAGTTCTGAAAACATTGATTAAAAGTTAATTAGTGGACACAAAATGGCTGTGCCAATATCTTCCAAATTATGATCATATCTTCCAAATTTGAGCGTTAAAAGTTGGCCGATAAGGAGCAATTTACCTCTTTAGTGGACATACTTGGCTCGAAACCAACTTAAGACATGGACTCCACATATTGAATGGTTAATAGAAATATCAGCCCCATTATAGCCATAGATCTCACAACATAAAAAGACCAAAACATTTTTCAGTGTTGTTCTATATCAACAGCATAGAGCAGTACAATTTAGATGTCAAGGACACGGCAGCTTGTTAAAATATCACTTTACTATTGTTGCCCAGAAGCACAAACCATTAGGTCAATTTCACATCTATTATGGAATTAAGGCATAAAACATGCAATTCATTTTTTTTTATCACAATAGTACATATATTTTCTTTCATCCCGTCCTATACCCGAAACATCCAATAAAAGCGTACAAAATCTAACATTTAGAACTTCCAAAGAGAAAAAAAAAGGGGGAAAAAACAGGGAGTATGATTACATGAAAATGGAGTACGATTACTACATCCCTGTCTTACTAGTCCTCAGCATTTCAAACTAATTAGTCTCAGCCAAAAAGCTGAAGCTTATAAATGTCTGTTTCAGTACAAGTTACCCGCATTATCTGGTTCTTCTGTGCTTGCATGAAGCCACACAGCATCTTTCAAAACTTTGAATCAACACTAAATTGATCTTTCAAGGGAGGACAAAGTGTTCAACTTCTTGATTTATGTCGAGGTGCCTCAAGCAGTAACCACGGTATTCATCTCGGTAAGACAACGACCATAAGTTTGGTATTCAGTGGTGCTTTTGAACCCAGGAATGAAGTCTGAGAAAAATCTTAGAACTGCAGCCAGATGTTGTGAGTCATTAGAAGCATAAGCTGCCTCAAGAAACAATGAAGGCTCAACAGTATTCACCTGAACAACATCCACTTTATGTCAAGAATTTTTTTGTTAAGTTTTCTTGAGTACAAGCAACAGAAACTGAAGATAAAACCCAGCTCCTCACATTCTCTCTGATAAAGGAACTCCAGACACCAAGTTATATTGGCACATTATTGTGATGGTGTAATCAAGAGACGTGTTTAAGTTTAGTTGAAGCTGTTAGACAGGTGTAGCATATCCAACATTGGAATCCAGTTAACATGTAAATTCCGCGCACAGATATGAAAGTGCTGAAGTCAAGTTTTTTTTTTCCTTTCCTTTTGTTCTAGCTTCTTTGACAGGTCTGACAGTTTTCAAAATACCGGATCCAGGGAAGGTTTAATTATACCTTATATTTCCGGGCATAACGTAAAGCTTCAAGATAATATCCATCTTGAACAAGTAGCAAGACATAGTCATGGTGCAATGCGAGTTCTCTGAGCATATCTAGGCCCAACTTCCTTGTTTGAAAATTCTGCCTGCCTGATGCTAATAGTTGCATTGCAACTTCTTTTGAGGGCTCAATTATCTGAAACACAATAATAACAAGTTAGGGCTCATATTAGTGTCTACTTAAAGACCAGCACTCTTGTAGTTGTTGTAGCACTCCCGGTACTTCTGAAAATACACGCTACAACAATTTGCTAACCTTATTCATGATGAACAATCCAAGTTCTGCATAATTTTCATTCCGTGCTAGCAGTTGTATCATCAATACATAAATATTAAGAGGCACTTTCAACCTTTCCAGGTTAGCACTGAAAGAACGGATACAGGATCAACAAGAAACAGAAAGAACAGTTCATGCATCAAAAGTAGATAACATGTCAGCAAGAAGAGCAAGCAACTTCTTTGCCCTTTTACAAGCAGTAAGAACATGGTAAAACTGTAGCAGTTCAGATTAATAGGTTTTTGTTAAAGGTGAGTCATATATTATTGAACTTTGGATGGAGTTTGAACAGTTTGGTGGAATTTTTTTCTGAATTAAGTGTTTGGATCCAAATAGGATTGGTATTTTAATGAAAAACTAATTGAGAGCCATTTAATTTTTTATACCAATCAACCATCCACATTATTAGTTCATCTAGATCATGCTAACATTATAACAATATTCCTGAACTAACAAGCATTAGTTCGAGCCCTGAGTATGGAAAAATCCTTGGTAGGGAACAAGAATGGGCCCTATGCAGTGCAAATCCGGATTAGTCGGGTTCCAATGCGGGTACCAACCCCCCACCCCCCACCCCCACCCCCACCCCAAACCCAAAAAATAAAAGCATTAGACTAATAGTAAATTGTAACATAAAAAAAGAAAAAGAAAAACAAATAGTAACTTCTGTTTTAAACAAACACGTAAAATGGAATAAACTGAAACTTTTTTGAACATCATAATATGGAAAAGAAAGTAGGTAAAATTTAAGGGGCCAGGGGGAGGAAGACAACATGAACTTTTTAAAATTTTTTTTTTTTATAACATGTTAAAATTTGTGACCTACTGTTGAGATAAGTTTGGCTTGGTTTTGGTTAGACTCAAAACAAAAACAACCTTGCGTAAGTCTTGTATATTTCTTTCAGTATCAAAAAATGGATATTCACAGCGTTGGAAGTACTACTCCTAAATTAGTGAATATCACATTGAAATGTTTTTCCAAATGTGATTAGATAGCGATGGCATTATGGGAATTACTTATTATTGAGATAGCTCAGAGAGAAATTGTGTACCTGCGTAGGAACTCAACAATGATTGCAACCAAGTAAGAAGCATCCCCAGCCATTTCTTCCTCTACAGAAACAAACACAAAGCTGCACAGATCATCCGGGGATATTGCAGCAGAAGTTACTAGAGACTCCTGCTGTTCATCAGTCCTTAGGGGAGTGCTACCTGGTCCAGGAGGTTGAGGTTGTACAACAGAAGGCTGAGCTTCAGAAAAAGATACATCTGTCCCCACCAAGTTACCTCCATTTTGTTCACTACTAGATAAATCGACATTTTTAGATTTGCCTCTATTTTCTGCAAAGCTAGCATTGTCCTCAGAGTCTGAAGTAAAGGAAGAGGATTTGACAATAGACTTGTCATGCATGCCACTACCACTTTCTTGTATTGGTGACTTTTCAGATTTATCTGCTTGACTGATGGATTCGCCAATAGCACTATCAACATTAGAACCACTGGTTGTTGAACTTCTCTCCACTTTTGATCCTGTGTGATGCTTTCCAGTTTTTATTGAAAGAGAGAAACAGTTGACTAAGACATCTATCGCCCTTGAGACCATGGGCACAGGTCGTCGTTCGAGAATAATCGTCCGAGTCATTGCCAAACACAACAGTTTAGCCTGAAACAGACAATTCAGATGGTGAAAATATTAACTCACTGAGAAATATTCAACAAAGACATTTCTGGACAGGCATTGATTGGTAGTTTTGGTACAATAGTAACCAATTAATGTCTCGATGCAGTCCACTACAGTTTAAGGTGAAACTACTTCTATCCTAACAAATAAACCAGGGCAAATTGCTCACTATTTTTTGTAACTCAACATGTTCACACACAAAACAGGGAAAATCAAAAAATTTACATGAGCAAGCAGCAGCTACATTAAAGAAATTAGAACCGAAAGATGCAGACCTTATTTGCTTCTAATTTCCTCCTCTGCAAAAATTCGAGGATTGCTTGCACTTCTGAACTGCTAGAAGAAATGGCCTGCAAAAGATCGAGATAATGGTATTAAAGTAACTTCCAAATCGTGATATTTACTAGCAATCAGAATTTTACCTCCAGATCTAAATGAATCTTCCACAAAATTCCATTGGCAATATCACATATAAGGTCTGGAACAAGGAAGGTCCACTCATCTCCATAGATGACTGTTTCACCATGATTTGAGTCCTTTCCCTCCAGACCTTCAACATTTTGGCCCATCAATTGAGAGGCTGCAGCATTTGCTCTAGAAAAACCTCTAACTAATAATGGAAGTGGAGCAGATACAGGCCCTTGAGAATCTGCAAACATATCATATATAATAACCACCTTCGCATCCACTTGGTGAACAAGCACTACATTGTCGACTACACTGACAGCTATCTTGTTGGAATAAACTGGAAAAGAACCCTGGAAT
The DNA here is from genome assembly GCA_031232105.1 of Capsicum rhomboideum. Lineage (NCBI taxonomy): Eukaryota > Viridiplantae > Streptophyta > Magnoliopsida > Solanales > Solanaceae > Capsicum > Capsicum rhomboideum. The sequence goes on along the minus strand of CP124716.1, from coordinate 94,497,350 downwards.
TACATTTAGGAGTCATCAGAAAAGAAGGAAACTTATTTCAGACAAATATCAAATAAAAATTGATATCTGCCAGTGCAAAAGCAAGCAAAGTACCACATGAAATCCTCCAAAGTTTATTTAAGATTACATTGAGTTAATGCTATTATTTGCCCACAAGTTGTAGGAGGAAACAGCCTCTTAGTAATACAAACTCAAGCAATCAAACGGCAGACCAATTTATGTTTCAAGGACAAGAAGCTCTACAGATGAATTAGAAATAAGAATAACCAAACACAAGGCAACATATCAATTAGACAAAAAAGGGGAAAAAAAAGGAGGAAGAAAATAGAATGTCATATGAATCTCCGATCCGCCATATTCCTCTCCGATATGTTTAACAAAAGCTATATCTTCCTTCCCTTGGTTATAAAAGAAATCCGGATGCACTTGATCACCCGAATATCGTTCATTCCTAAGAACTAATTCAACAGCACTAGTAAAGCTCAATTAGGAGCAAGAGGCAGAAATTTATACAGATAATAAAGAATTCAACATATTAGCATTGTTATCATCAGATACAGTGTGGATGGAAAGAGCTAAATGATCAAGTCAGAAACCTTAAAGAATAAGCTAAAGATAGAAGTAGAAAGTTTGAGCAGGCGCAAGAGATGTTAGATCACTGAGATTTTGAGTTTGTTACATCAGTGACATATTTATATATGTATCACTGTCCTACATTGAAATTCTTGTGCGATCATAACCCAAGAAGCTGCACCGCTGTCAAAGCCTCCATGCATCATCACACCCCGTAAGAATGCTACCAAACCATCACACATTGGCAGAATTTCAAAACTTTGTCGTTATGCTATGACTGTAGACTGCTCCAACTAGCTTCAAATTCACTTTATTGGCTTCTTGGTGGTCAACACCTCTTCCAACCCCAACTCCATTTTAAAATTCCTGGTGGTTGGAAACCTATTCCATTGATGTCGTACACTTTTCACGCATTGTCCCTTTCTAGCCTTTACAGTCTTTTCCATCCTGCAGCTCGAGGTTGATTCAGACCACTGAATTGCAAAAATTTTTAGGGCATGTTTGAAAAGCCACCCTGGAAATTGAATTTGGTGTAATTGGGTGTAGTGACATTATTTGGCCTGTATGGTTGGCTTGGTTAACAGGTAATTGGATGTAATTGGAAGGAGGTAATTATACTCTTCAATTCTCAGGGGGAGGTGTGAATTGTTGGTAATTACATTGTGTAATTACAAGGTTACTTTTTATTTTATTTTTTCGTTTTAATTAATTTTTTATTTCTATTATTTTAAATTCTTTTTTTATTTTTATTATTTTTAAAAAAAATTAAAATGTATTTTTTTTTTTTAAATTGGTAATGTTGTATTCCTCAGCATTAAGGATATGCTGGAGACCTCTAAAAAGGGATCACAGAGAGTAGCAAATATAATTACAAGGATCCTAACATTTCTACTAGTTGTTCTACCTCCTCTATACCTTCCTCTTTACACCAAAAATACAAACATATAATACATTTCTCCTTTACTTTCTGTATGGAGTTAGATTTGTTCTTAAAGCATCTTCCATTCCTTTCCTTCCATATTGACCACCATATGCAAGCTGGAATCAATCTCCACCACTTTTTTTGACTTTTGCTTCCACCTCTCCTAATCCAGCAGCTCAACAGGTCAGCAGTGTGTTCTGGCATTGTCCAGCTATTGCCTGTGAGTCTCAAAAACAGATTCCAGAGTTGAGCGGTGACTCTATAATGTAGAAATAAATGGTTGTTGGCCTCACTTGTCTCCTTGCAAAGAAAACACCTAGGAACTAGTTGTCAACCTTTCCTCTGCAGTACCTCTTGAGTCAGACAAGCCCTCTTAGCCAGCAACCATACAAAACATTTGACCTTGATTGTTGCTTGACTTGTCCATATCTGTTTCCATCTAGCCAATCTGAGAGCTTGATGAGTTCCAAGTTCCTTTTTTGTAGAGCCTGTTGACTGTGAATCTTCCATCCTCTGAATGTTTCCATAAGAATGTGTCTGTCCTTGCCTCAAATAAATTCATTGAATGACTGTAACAGTTGTGCCACCCTATCTATTTCCCAATCGTTTTTCTTCTGAAAGATATATCCCAACCATTTGACCAACTTTCGGCCAAAGTGACTTCAGTATTGCTGCAAAAAGAAAACAAGTCTAGAAAAGTGTGCATTAAGGTCTCCTGTCAAACCCAAACATCTTTCCAAAATAGGATTTTAGCTCCATTTCCTATTTTCAGTTTGATGTTTCCTGCAAGTTTAGTCCAGAGGGACCTTATTGATCTCCAAGCTGAAACTCCATAGGGATTAGTGACTTCTTTTTGTACACCATTGGGAGACTTGACCATATTTATGTTGTATAACTGCTTTCCAGAGAGCCTGATCCTCCTCCCCGTATCTCCACAACCATTTCATCAAGAGACACTCATTGTGGATTCTCAAATTCTTAATTCCAAGACCACCTGAGAGTTTAGGTAATTGTACTGTTTTCCAGTGTATCAAGTAGTACCCTTTCCCTTTCTTGTTTCCAAACCACAAAAATTCTCTTATGAGCTTGTCTAACTTCTTCCTTACCTTTGCAGGTAAGGGAAATAAAGACAACATACGTGGGGAGTGAGTCCAGCACTGCATTTATTAGAGTATGTCTGCCCCCAAGTGACAAATATTGAGACTTCCATATGGCTAATTTCTTTTCTGCCCTCTAAATTATATCATCCCATATCCTCAGTTCTTTGTGTTTGCTACCCAAAGGCATTCCCAAGTAGGTTGTTGGGAGTTTGTCAATCCTACACTCTAAGATGTTGGCAAGTCTTTGCATCTGCGCTGCTTCTTTAATAGGGAATAAACTACTCTTTCTCCAATTGCCTCTGAGACCAGAAACAGCTTCCAAAATCAACAAAATTACTTTGATAAATCTGATCTGCTCTTCTTTTGCCTCACAAAATATCACAGTGTCATCAGCATAGAACAATTGGCAAATCTCCATACTCATCCCTGCTCTGTTGCTGACTTCAAATCCCCTTATCCATCCGTTCTGAGTAGCCACCCTCAGCATGCTGTTCAGTCCTTCCATGACTAGTATGAATAAGAATGGGGAGAGGGGATCTCCCTGCTTTAAGCCCCTTTCAAAAGGAAAAAAATGGAGAACCTGACAGTTTTAATACAAAATCCTATCCATTTTAGCCATTTATCTCCAAATCCCATTTGTCTTAAGATGCTAAGTAGAAACCCCCAATTCACATGGTCATATGCCTTTTCCAGATCAGCTTGCACATTATGCCTGCCGCCTCTCCTCTCATTCCGGTGTCCACACATTCACTGGCTATTAGGGCAGCATCCATGATCTGCCTACCTTTGATAAATGCCATTTGGTGTTTGTTCACCAACTTGTTCACCACCTATTTGAGCCTTTCAGCTAGTACCTTAGCTATAATCTTGTATAACCCACTGATTAGACTTATTGGTCTGAAGTCCCTCAGTGATGTGGCTCCATTTTTCTTTGGGATAAGTGCCACATAAGTGGCATTGATACTTTTCTCAAAAACTTGGAACTCATGGAAGTGATGCATAGTCTTCATGATGTCTTCTCTCATAACATCCCAAAATTCTTTGTAGAAGCTCATTGGAAACCCATCAGGCCCTAGTGCCTTGTCACTAGCACAGAGCCTAATACCCTGTAAGACTTCTTCCTCCTCAAACTGTCTCTGCATCCAGATTTGTTCCTCCAGGTTTATGCTTGTGAAATCTTGTAGGTTGAGATCAGGTCTCCATGTCTCTGTCTCTTTATACAGATTCTGATAGTACTCTTGGATTGTCATTTTGATAGCATCTGGATCAATAATAGTAGTTCCCTCATCTTCAATTTTGTCAATGGTATTAAACCTCTTATGTGTTGTGGCCATTCTATGAAAGTATTTTGTGTTCTTGTCCCCATTCTTCAACCATTGGACTCTAGACCTCTGTCTCCATGCTATCTCCTCGTTCTTGACCACCTCCTCAAACTCCATTGCTAGATGAGCCTTTTGAAGTAATTCATCATCTGTTAATGCTCTCTGCTCCATGATAGTTTCTAATCAAGATATTTGGTTCAAGATGTCCTCCCTCCTTTGTCTCCAGTTGTTCCTGTGCTCCTTTCCCCACTCTTTCAATTTCCCTTTTAAGAGTTTCAATTTAGATGTCAGGATATAAGCCGGACTGCCAGATGCATTGAAAGAAACCCACCATTCCTTTATTTTGTCTCTAAAACCCTCCACCCCCACCCACCATTGTTCAAATTTAAAATATGACTTCTTGAAATCCATATCTCCACAAGTTAACATAATGGGATTGTGATCTGACCCCACTTTTGGCAGTAGTGATTGTTTGATGTGCAAAAATTGTTCCTCCCATTGAGATGAGTACAAGAACCTATCAATTCTGGAGGCACTCTCATGATTATCACTTCTTCTCCAAGTGTAAGACCCTCCAAATAGAGGAGGGTCAACTAGCTCCATATCATTGATCCAGTCTGAAAATTCAGCCATGGAACCATTGATTCTTTGGCTATTTATTCTCTCCTCTGGGTATCTTGTGATGTTGAAGTCATCACATAATATCCATGGTCCATCACAAAGACTTCTAATAGAAGCTAGCTCCCACCACAGTTCCCTTCTTTCCACTCTCTTACAATCTTCATAGATGGCACTTAAGTAGCAGGTAATATCTTGTTCTAAGCCCTAAAACCTGCAAGTGAGCATTTGAATTCCCACTATCTACCAGTTCCCCTTTCCATAATCTTTTGTCCCAAAGCACTACTATCCCTCCACTCCTCCCAATAGCCTCCATATGAACTTCTCCCAGCCATTTATTGTTCCAGATATGTTGGTAGAAGTTTGATTCGTTCCCCGTTAGCTTAGTTTCAACCAACACATGAATGTCGGCCCCCCATTGAAGTATCAGATTTCTCACAATTCTTCTTTTGCTCTCCCCATTTAACCCCCTTACATTCCAAGATAATATTTTAGTCTTCATGAGAAAACTTCTTGTGATATTCTCCCTCTTGCCCTTGGCTCTCCTTCTTTGAATTTCATGTCGAAAGCCAAATTCCTGACTTCTTTAGAGATTACTGCTTTGTGATTTTCTTGCTTCGCTTCCCCCTTTTGTTTTTGTACCATCCCTCTCCTTTGGTCGATTTTGAAAAGTAGTTCATAGGCCATCTCCTCACACCCCTCAAAAGTTGCCCCAAACTTTTTCCCTAATTTGATCACATTATAGTGTATCCACAATGTTGCTTTCTCCTTCAGTGCCTCCTCGCTGATTGGCTCGTCCACTTGTAATGGCTCTATGTCATTAAAATTCATCATTTGCTTAGGGTTTTCTTCATGGGTTCCTTCTCCCTCCCAAAGTTGAATTTCTGAGTAACTGCTCCCAATTATTTCCTTCTCCCCTTGTGGATTTTGGCTCTCCACGCACTGTATCAGGCTCCCCTCTCTCTGATTCTCCTCCATGATTCTGATTGATTCAAGTTCATCAGCGAAGATGAGGAAATCTTGATTATCGACTGTGTTTTTTTGATGCGTATGGATGTACTCTGTAAAAGGCTCAGCAGTTTTTATTTTTGTGGGCTGTGAAGAATTGGGCTTGAAGCAAGGCCAAATATTTTGTCCATCTAATTCCACTGACTTGCATAGGTCTTTGGCCAGCAAAACTTTAAGTCCACTCGTACCAGGTGTCTCTTTTGACCCCACTCCTGTGGACCCACTCTCACGTGCCACACTCTCGGCTCTACCCCACTTGTCTTCCACCTGCCTCTCCTCGATATCCAACGGATATTTCCCAGCCCTACCTTTTCCTCTTTCATACTCTGTTTCTTTCATCTTCAGAGATCCAGCCAGGCTGTCAACCTCCTTCCAGCTCTTGTTCCCTTCTTCTCGGTGAACGAGCTTGTCACCATTGACCTTTCTGTATCTCGCCGGAGTTTCTACCCAGATCGGTAGAGAAAACGCCGTGTCACCATTGGCGACCTCTACGAATCATGGGATTTCCTCGAGAGGTCCCTTCACCTTGATGCGAGCCCATCTAAAGTGGTTTTTGAGCAGAGTCTCTTCTTCTGTTTCTAACCATCCACCACACTTGTCCCCTATTTTCTTCATCACTTTTTCCGACCAGAGCTGAAGGGGAAGTCTGAGGGCTCTTATCCAAAACCAGTCAAACTTGACCTGGGTCAGATAAGCCCCTACTGTTGGAGACTACCATTCAAGTTTCAAGCTTCTGCCCTGTCTCTTCCAGCTTCCTCCCAAGATGTGTTCTGCGATCTGTCGGGACTGAAATTCAAACAAAAATTGGATTCCGTATATATCGAAGATCTGGAGGTTATGGACCCCTTTCCACGTCTGTTGTGCCCATCTCCTGACGTCGTTCCATGTTGGGATCTCGTCGCACTCCGAAAAGCACCCCAATAGGCATCTTTTGAGAATTCCATTACCTCCATTGTGACTGCAAGCTTCAGAAGATTCAGGAGGATCCTCCTCTTGCTGTGACTCTTGTTCTCTATTTGTCCATCTACTTCTGTGAAAAGCTTCTTTGTAATTCCTTTCTCCTTCTACGTAATCTGGTGTAATAATTTCCTTGGCATTTAATGAACTCTCTATATTTGGTCCATTTATGAAGCCTTCAATCTTTTTCGAGAGCCCCAACCACCCCTCATTAAATTTGTTCTCCGGCAAAATGATTACTGTTCTGGATGTACCATTAACTGCAATCACTGATATGAATCTACCATATTTATTGAACTTCAAAGAGAAGTATAAATAAGTAACCAGATCTCTGCCTCTCCAAGATTTGAAAGTGTTCCCCCTCACATCTGAAGCCTCTCTTAACCTCTTGACTAACCATCCCAAAGTTGCTCTGCTGAGAGTCATTCTTCGCATGTGGAGCTTTGAGCTCTCCACCCAATCAAACCAAGTGCCACTAGATGACTTTGTCTGTGTTATGTCGTAAGATTTACCTCCCAATCTAAAATAAATACGATTCTCCATTGTAAGGGAAAAGGTTAAGCAATGCAAGAAGAGAGAAACTGAGCTCCGGTGATCGAATACCACCGGAGAAGGTTGTCTGAAGGCCCTGAGGACCCTAAAAGTCCTACCTAGGAACTCGTGTATGAGAGCATTTGTTGTAGTATTATTTTCACATAGAAGTAAAATGTATTTTTTATTTTACATTATTTATATTTAATTTCCTTACTTCACATTTTCCAACCTTTACTTTTTAGATTCCAGTGCAATTGCTCGCATTATTTATTTTTTAATTATTTTCTTCATTAGCATACCTGTTTTACTATTCTAATTTTTTTTAATTAAAGTAGAATTCATTGCTGAATGAGGTTATAGGCCTTAAGTTTTCTTTTCTCTTGAATTATATTATTTAAATTATGTAGAAAGTTGACAAAAGAGTATTATGCTAACATTTTTTAAAAAAAATTTTGAATTTATGTTATATTTTTTGTTATAATTTATTTGCTTTAGTATTATGCGGTTATTATTCCATTTTGTTTATTTTTATGTTTTTTGTTGGTTTTACTATTATCTATCCTGAGTCGCGGGTCTATCGAAAATAGCCTCTCTACTTCATCTGAGGTAGTGGTATGGCCTGCATACACTTTACTCTCCCCAGACCCAACTTTGTGGGAATACACTGGGTATATTGTTGTTGTTGTTGTAGTATTGACTTGTTATTTCATATTACATTCCCATTCATTTTCAGTTAGAATTGATTATATTTTGTCAAATGTTTGAATAATTCTATGAAATATATTTATAATAATATTAATCTTTTTGTCAAACATGCATTTCATGATTTTCTTAAAAATCATATAATTTTAGTTTTTATGATTAATTAAATTAAAATATACTAACTTGAAAAATATATATCACTTATTTTTTTTTATAATATTAGTTTAAATTATAGGTTTAGTAATTAATATATTTTCAAGAGAGAATATATATTTCAAATTCTTAATTTAATATCATTTATGAACGCCTTTATTTGTCAAATATTAATTTTTAATTTTGATAATTAACTTTTATCCTAAAATTTTAATATAAGTATGTAATTACACTTGTGCAACCAAACAATACACTTGTAATTACATTGTGACAAACAAATAGGTCATGGTAAGTACTATACTGTGTAATTACTACCTAGTAATTACATCAATTCCAATTACCAGGTGTCTTTCCAAACAGACCCATATCAATTTTCTGAAGAATTTTCCAGCAGTTCTCTTAGGTAAAAAATTTCCAGCAAGTTCAATTTAGGTGGCATTTGTTTTGAAAAACTAAAGAACTGTTTTTCAGTCGTTGCAAAAGGTTAGGTATTAGCAGAGGTAAATAGGTGGAGTCAATTTTAAACCACAAGAAAGGACTACAGTGCATCGGATAATGGAACCCAGTTGAGTAGGATGAATTAGTTCAGTAAAGGCCGAAACTGCCTCAATATCCAAAACCAAATGATTTAAAGACAAATTGAACCAGAATCAAAAGGGAGCGGAAGGAGGGAGGTTAAGGAGGGATTGAGGAGAAGGAAGGAGGGGGAGGTTAAGATGGGAGACTTCCATGCGAGTCAATCCTAAAGCTTGGAGCATGCCGGAAACTGAAGCAGATCAGTTTAACAGGGAGAGAGAGAGAGAGAGGTGGAGCAATGATCTGGGCAGACTCTAAATTCAAAGATCCTGCTCCTTCGGCTTCTAATGCCCTTTGATTTCACCTGTTTCAGCCTGTGCTTTCTATTCTAAGTTGCTAAGCCAAAAAATAAGAGACGACCCACCAACCCATAAATGAACTGACAACCTCCCAAGTATATTGCAGGCATCACTAATGGGTCCCTGTCATGTCCCAGTGACCCAAAACAATGTGGGTTCTCCCGTGAGACCACCAAAACAGAATGTGTTGAAGGAAAGAGAGGTAGAAGGATATCTATGTGGTCTTGGATAGTGAGGGAGAATTTTCACTAAGGTGGAGGTGAGCAATGGAAGCGGTTTGGAAAAGGATTAATTGGTTGAGTTCACGGTAATCTTGGAGAAGAAAATTGTAGAAAAAGTGCAAGTGGAGGAGAATATCCAGCCTCAGCAATCTTTGAAGGTGGAAGGAGATTGTTTAAATGGGTGAGGACAAATACCTCAGCTTCGGGGAATTAGGGTGTTACTTTCGAGGGGAGGGAGGAAAGGGTCATACAACTTCTACTTAGCATTGAATATGATTCAAGAGGAGGTAGTGGAGAAGGGAGGGGGACGGTGAGGGTAGAGACAGTGCAGGAGTTGGCTAGAAGACATGAAGGGAAGGGAAATATGAAAGTAAGAGTTTTAGGGAAAAAGGGAAGGGAGGGGACGAGAAGGAGATTTAGGAAAGGGCACAAACTTATCTGTTTCAAACGCGAGAGGATCGTTCAATCCAGTAGAGTGAGAATCAAGGAAAATAATAGTTGATGGATATTAAGATCATTACATGAAACGTGAGGGGGATAAATGACCCAAACAAAAAGGCCATCATCAAGGTGGAGTTGAGGAATGTGGGGCAAACATCTTGTACTTCCGAGAAACTAAAATGGAAGAGATGACATATTCTATGGAATCTAAGATCTAGAGAAAACTTGCAAGATTGGCAAGTAGAAGAGTCCAAATCAACTCGAATCATTTTATGACTTAATACATTGACAACCTCTTAAACTTGCCAACAAATTTCATTTAGACACACGAACTATGGCTTGTTCCAATTGAACACATGATAAAGTATTCTGTTGAGCCATGAGCTAGAGAGCTATGTGCTAGGCTGCCAATATGAAGTTTTGATGAATTAACAAATGATTAACAAACATTACTGACATATGCAACCAGATATTAAACAGGTTTCAAATAGGGATTGGTAGTGTTTATGATAAAGAACTACTGAAGAGCCAGATCCTTAACATGTCTACTACAAGAGCTGCTTACAAGAGTACACAGCGAGAAGTGAAGGAACCAAGTCCTGCACAGTAGACTAGAGGACGATTGTTGATCAAGGAAAAGCATATTCCAAGTCCATTGAAGGATTCATTGAGGAATTAGGATTACGAATAATCCAATGGAGCAAGGAACAAGAAAGAATACGGAAATATTACCATATTTACACACATAGGAGAAGCTTTGGAAATAGAGGGAGGTCGACGTGTGAAGATCCAAACCAAGTCAAACTTGGATTGAGTTCTCAGATTCCTGAACTAATCCATGTTGAATTGAAAGAGCAAGAAACAGTCATTCCATTCCTATATAAAGGATTTCATGATGTTGTTTAAGAGAAGCATAGAGAAAAGACTCAACTACAAATAGAGAATAAGAATGAGGTCTTACCACAGAGCTTCTCTAGCTTGAGAGAGAGTCAATTCGCAACGAAGAACCTGTTCTAACCCAGTTCTTGTTGTCTAGTTCAATTCCTTGTGCTTAAATTGTATCCTTTACACTGAATTTGTAATTGGTGTTTGAGTTATAAGGCTTCCTTGACTGGATAGAGTTTTGGAAAAAGTAGCTACAACTAGGGAGAATTGTAGACAGAAAAGGTACTACGAGGTAGTCCCTTGGTTATAGAGTTGTAACCTAAATTAGTGGCTCAAATTTAGTGGTAATTTGAGAGGGAAATCCTACGAAGTAGGTTGGGCGTTTTTTTGACTCCTAGGAGAGGAGTTTTATTCCGCATTTACTTCTTGCATAGTAGCTAAGAAATTGGTTCTTCAATACATCGGTGGCAACATAAAATAGAGCAGTATCTTTCAAAAGTAACACCTTGAAAAGTCTAGAGATGGATGCACCACCAGGAGTTCAAGAAGAATCGACCATAAGGCCACCATCATTTACGGAATAATATTATGATTGGTAGAAGGAAAGGATGCAAGACTTTATTGTTGGAGAGGACAAGCTACGGGATATAATCCAAGAAAGTCCAAAAATCCCCATGACCACTGAAGATAAAGGAAAGAAGACTTTTTCCAAGGCGAAAGAACTTACAATGAGGAAGATATATAGGCACTCCAAAAGAATATTAAAGCAAAGAAGATTCTTATTTGTGGCATGGGGCCAGATGAATGTAGTAGAATCTTCTTTTGTAAAACTGCATGAGATACCTTACACATAACTCATGAAGGAAAAAATCAGGTCAAGAACTAAAAAGTTGACTTGTTGAATAGGCAATATGAGTTGTTCATGATGAATGAAGGAGAATCCCTTCAAGAGATGTTCAATAGATTCACTGTCATTACTAATGAATTGAACTCTTTTGGAGAAGTTACTCCTTTAAGTAGAAGGATTGAGAAACTTCTTGACATCTTGCCTGATCCTCGTGAAAGCAAGGTGACTGCAATTATGAGGCAAAAGATCTGAACACAATGACTACGGATGAGTTCATGGAAAACGTGAAGACCTATGAAATGAGGAATCAGAAGAATAATCCCCAAGAAGAGAAGTGAACCTGGTCCTTCAAGCTACCCAAAATATAGATCTTGGTGAAGAAGACATGGCTTTGTTGACTCGAAGGTTCTAAAGAATAATCAGGAAAGGAGGGTTCCTAAATAGAGGTGGCACCTCAAGACCAAGAGTACCTGATCAAAGCAATTCATACGGGTGTGGAAGTCTTGATCATTTCATCAGAGAATGCCCAAAAAGAGAGGCTGAATGGAGAAGGAATAATCTTGACAAAGGAAGAAGGGATCAGGTCCTCAAAAATAGGATGACTTCAGGAACATTAAACAGTCTGCTTTGCAGAGAATTCTCTCTGATTGCAGAGAATTATCTCTGATCACTATCCAATACTCCTACAGTGTGGTGATTTAGAGGCAACCAAATCATACTTCAAATTTGAAAATTGGTGGTTGAACACATTGGGGTTTAATGACCAAGCTAAAGGCTAGTGGCAGTCTTTTGACTTCTAATGCAAACCTGACTTCATAGTGGTGGCAAAGCTAAGAGCGGAGAAAGACCATTCATGGTAATCTGAAGCAACAAAAACAATTAGTGCTCAATCAGTTAGCTGAGCTAGAAAGGACCCAAGAGCAGAGAACTTTGGAGAAGGGGGAGATAGGCTCCAGAGTGGTATTAACTGCAGAATATAAGGAGATCGCTAAGCATGAAGAAACAGCCTGGAGACAGATATCAAGGGCAGTATGGCTCAAAGAAGGGGATAAGAACACAAGCTTTTTCCATAAGACAAAAAATGCCCACAGGAGATCAAACACTACTGACAAACAAAGTCAGGGATGTGTTAGTGACTGTACCAGAAGATGTAAGGAAGATCATAAAGTACTATGAGAAACTCTTCTCTGAAACTGAAGATTGGAGGCCTGACCTTGAAATGAGAGTTTCCTACGAATAGGATCAATGAAGAGGACAACAACCTGTTGATGGCCCATTTTTAAGCACAGGAAATTCTAGAGAACATCGAGGCATGTACAGGGGACAAAGCTCCAGGCCCTGATGGCTTCTCAGTGTTGGAGCACCATCAATCCTGAGGTGGAAGCAGCAATCAAATACTTTTACGAGGAGGTTTTTCTTGAATAAGTATAAATGCTACATTTGTGGCTTTGATTCCAAAGAAGGTGGAGGGCTGGGGGCTATGGAGCTAAATGAATTTAGACCTATAAGTCTCGTGGGGAGAGTCTACAAGATTATTGCTAAGCTACTAACAGAAAGATTGAAAAGAATGATGCATAAACTTGTTGACAGACAACATATGAAATTCATCAAAAATAAGCAGATCATGGATGCAGTAGAAATAGCAAATGAATGTACTGACTCCAGATAGAAGGATAACCAGCCAGGAATCTTATGCAAACTGGATATCCAGAAGGCATATGATCACCTGAACTGGAATTTCCGATTGAAAATGCTACAAAAGATAGGGTTTGGCACAAGATGGCCCAGATGGATTAAACAATGCATAAGTACAGTAAAGTTCTCAGTGTTGATCAACAGAAGTCCATGTGGTTTCTTGGACTGAGACAAAGGACTCCACTATCCCCTTTTCTATTTATCCTAGCAATGGAAGTACTGAGCAACCTTATCCAGACAGCAAAAGGAAAAGGATGGGTCAGAGGATTCCAAATAGAGGACATAGCAAAAAATATCTTTGAGATGCACATCTGCAATATGCAGATGACACACTAGTGTTTTGTGATGCGGCAGAGGATCATATGTTGATTCTGAGAGTAATTTTCGACATTTTTGAAGCTGTGTCAGGACTGCACATTAACTGGAGTAAGAGTTTCATTTATCCAGTTAACACAGTAACAACTATTGAAGAGTTAGTTGTCAAGTTGGGGAGAGAGGAGGAGGAGGAGGAGGAGGGGGGGGGGGGGGGGGGGAAGGGGGGGAATTACCTACAACCCTATATGGGACTGCCACTGAGGGCAAAAAGCAAATCAAAAGACATTTGGAGTTGTGTTATAGAGAAGTGTGAAAGAAAGATGACAAATTGGAAGAGCCAATACCTATCTCCGGGAGGCAGATTGACTTTGGTCAATAGTGTATTGGATGCTCTAACTTCCTATATGATGTCAGTGATCCCTGCTCCAGCAAGTGTGACCATGAGAATAGATGCACTCAAGAGAAAATTCTTATGGCAGGGTAATGAAGACAAGAAGAAGTACCACTTGGTTAAGTGGGAGGAACAGTTAGTAAACAAGAAAGTAGGAGATCTAACATCAGGGACCTGGGTTGTCAAAACAAGAGTTTGATGATGAAATGGCTATGGAAATTTGCCTACGCAGAAGAAGCACTATAAAGGAAGTAATCATAGCAAAATATGGCATGGAGGATAAGTGGATGACAGAGATGGTGACCAGCCCATACAACTGCAGTGTTTCGAGATCCAGCAGGAACCTATGGCATCTGGTCATTAGTAAATCAAGCTGCAAAGTAGGAAATGGTGAAAAGGTGGCCTTTTGGAATGACATTTGGTATGGCAAGTGTCACTGAAACATGCTTTCCCTGAACTATATGCTCTGTGTGAATTACAGGAAGCAAAAATGGCAACAGTGGCAGAGCTATGGACAGGGAAAGGATAGAATCTTCATCTCAGGAGAAACCTTAATGACTAGGTAATGACTATTATAGCAGCTTTCCATGAAACAGCTGCACAAGTCACAAACCTAACAGGGGAGAAGGATAGATTGGTGCTGAAGGTGAACAGCATGGGAGTATTCACTGTCAGGTCAGCTTATAGAGACCTGACTTCAACAGAAGCACAGGACACAGGGTGGCCTTGGAGGACGATGTGGAAGACAAAATTTTCCTATAAGGTGAAGTTTTTCACCTGGCTCTTGGCAAAGGAAGGTGTTCTGACTCATGAAAACCTTAACAAGAGAAAGTTTAATCTATGCTCTAGATGTTACCTATGGACGAACAAGTTGAAATTGTCAGCCACCTTTTTTTACCCAGCAAATGGACAAATCAGTTGGGCGAAACCAGGCAGCACTACAGAAGTTTTAAGATGCTGGAATAGAGATGGCAATGCAGAAAAAAACGAGAAGAGATGGAAGATGGTCCCAGCTTGCATGTGGTGGACAACATGGAAGGAAAGGAATCAGAGATGTTTTGAAGGCAAACACAGCAATATTCAGAAGTTTAAGATAACTTGCCTAGGCCTTTATTATTTTTGGTGCAAAAAGTAGTGATAGGAAGTATTGAAGATGTTCTAAATGCTACTGATTGGCTGTAACTAAAAGATCCTAGGATTTTGTGAGTAACACTTTTGTAAAGGGGGACTACACTAGGTGTAGTATACATGTGGATATATAGAAGCAAAGTTTACCATTGCCAAAAATCAAAAACTACTTCAAAATAGTTTCAAAATCTCAAGAGTTAGGAATGCTATAATGTCGTTGCGTACAACTTAAGACTTTTTAGAAATATGCATGTACCCTTGGTGTTGGTAAGAGCTTACCTGTTGTATCACAGCATCCCGATAAAATCTGTAACAATGGAGCTGCATTGCTATTTTATCAAGTTGCAGGCAGTAAATTCTACCATAACTGCGAATTAACAGGGAAACATGTCACAACATAGAAGAAAAATCTACTTAACAGAAAAACTAGGTGAAAGATCTCACTTAAGAAAAGAGAACAGGATAAGCACTTACACTGTGACGATATAAATGTCTTCTGCGGCAAGGACAGGCTTACTATTTGCCTCAGATTTTGCCATTGCCATGTCAAACCTTGGCAATCGAACTATTCCTACGGATGAAATCTATAAAACAGAATTAAAACTAACGTCAAGCTATCAAAAACTGAAAGGATTTAGTGATGAATGCCTCGCACCTATCGAATTCTGAACACGCAGGATTGAGATTATTTTTTATCATAGAAGGCATAATAGGAGAATTTATTTATTTTTCGATAAGGCAAGTGTATTAGCATAATAGGAGAAAATGATAAGCCCAATAAATGACAAAAACTCACTTCTAAAAACTTTTTATCAGCTAGAGGGCTAATCATAAAATCCGAATAACGAGAAATGATGAACCATAAAGGTGAAGACAGAGATGGATATTACTTCCTCGGAGAACAGATAAAGTTTTCCTACCGGCTACCAGTGAAGCTTTATATACTTCAGCTCTGAAGCTTAACCCTGAAACACTCAATCATGAAAAACCTTAAAAACTAGGATGGTAAACTATTCTACCCCACAACAGTTTTGATCTTCCTACAGATTATTAACCAACCAAAGAATTGTATTTATCACGTATCGCACCACAATCATGCTGATATACTGCAAAAGTGATGTAATGCATTTTCATACCAACAAGGTAGAGATCTAAAATGAAAGACAAGAAAGACCAGAAATAAACCTGATATCCTGTAAGGCTCTTGCACTGCATTCCCGTGGCAAGAAGCACCAATCTACTTTCATGTGTATAGACATACCAGCTCACATTCAGTTTCTTAGTCCCTGCCAATTGAAGTGATCTTATTCCAGAACTGCACAAGAATAACTCCAGTCCACTGCAGTTGAGGATCTAGATCAGAGATGCATGCCAATAATTTTGAAATAGTTAAAACAAGCTTACCTAAACTAAATAGTTAAAACAAGCTTACCTAAACTAATGGCAATGCTTGTTTGGGATTGAAACATAGTAGTAATTGTTACTATTGAATGAAAATGCCTACATGATATAAAGGCGTGATATATGATATAATGGCAATGCTCGTACCAAGAAAAAAAGATTCAAATTTGCCCCTATACTATCCGAAATTGCTCAATTTTTCCATCCGTTACACTTTGGTCCATTCATACCCTTAACGTTAGCAAATATCTCGTATTGTGTGGACTCCACATGTCCAAAATCTCTGAGAAAAAGATTCAAATTTATCTATTAACTTTTGACTTGGTTTACAATTACCCTCAGGCAGGAGCAACATTAGGGGTCAAGAGAGAAAATGAAACTTGAATGTGTCCTCCTATTTCAAGATAAAGTTTCACCAACGCTTGGTGTCATAATTATATTTAGCGCAATGTCCATTCCAATAAGTTTGGCGACATTACTGGATTTGAAAATTTCAGTCTTAGCATTATTGGAGAATTTTTTTGAATCATTTGTTGTTGAAAACCATCCCAGATTCAAGTTGGAAATTTGAATTTCATCAAAGAACATTGAAGAATTAGAGTTGAGTTTTGACGATTCAAATCTGAATTTCGTTGATTGGAAGTGTTTGGGTGTGATTGAAACTTGTTAAGACATAGCTAAGGGAACTTGAATCTGAAGTTTAAGCATGCTTGGAGTTGATTTGAGTACTTGGGGTTCGAAAAATTGTTTCACCATTAAAGAACTTGAAGTTCTTGAGGTGGGTTTCAAGATTTCGATTAAAAAATGGTGTTAGAATTGAGTGGAAAACTCTTGATATTGATTGAGGACACCACAATCCAAAGTTTCGGAGTGTTTGGAGTTGATTTGAACAAGTTTGGATCAGATTTGAATCGATTTGGGGATGAAAAAGACGAACTGGAAATGGATCAAATTGTCTAGCCGAAAATTATCATGGACTTGAACAGATATGAACTCAGAACTTCAGCTCAATTTCATCAAGATGTTTCAGAATCGTCGAGACGTTTTACTCAAGACTAAGGCATTTTCGTCTAGACGTTTCAAAAATGTTTCAAGGTTTTTTGCCTGCACCAGAAAATTTCAGCAATGAATTTTTGATGTTTTGAGTGGATTTTTGGGTCCTAACCTGTGATCATTCATTCCTTTCAATTGATTTGAACTTCCTAAGCTAGATTACACTTAGTAATAGTCCTACTAAGTATTTTCTAGTTATTTGTGTCCGTATTGTTTTGCTTCGTGCTTTTCTCTTTTATTTTCATTGTGTTTTCTTGATTCCGAGTCCGTTAGTTTGATTGTCCTTCTTTCTTGAACATAACTTCCACTCCGATCGATACTTGAATGCCTACTTGGAGTTATTTGAGAATTTCTGTTGTTTAAGAGAATTTTGGATAGCCTTGTGCGGAAAACGGCTAGAGTGATGAGTGCAATTTAGCGAGGTCGCAAATGGCAATGACCTAATAGTGTGAATCTGAGGGTTGAGTGTCAATTGTGAGGATACACTAAAGAGGGTTCGTGAGGAACTCTTATTGCCAATTGTTTGTTCATTTTGCAGTATAAACTATGGAGGACAGTCAAGGTTCAACTCCTATTAGTGAACCTATTTTGAATGATATAGTGAGTTGCATCAAGGCGATTATAGATGAAAGTAATAGATGTTACTTATGAGAAAAAGAGTTGGAGATCGTGAATCACCTTCTGATGCATTGCAGAATAGCTAGCCAATGCTGAGAATCTTGTTCCCAGCATTTGTGGGATCTCTTGGATTATGCCTCAGAGTGTGAAGGAATTATCGGAGAGTTGGCTGCACCAGAGAACACATAAAGCTTTGAAGCAAATCTGGAGAACTATATCTTTGTGCATATTCTGGACTATTAAGCTAGAAATAACGCTTGTTTTGTTTTTTCAGCATTTGTCATTTGTGTCTTGAATAAGTTCTATCAAGATTTCTATGACACTAGGCTATATCACAAGTGTTACATTTGACTGTATCATTAAGAATTCCACTTTTTGCTTTTGGATACCCTATGCTTTACAAGGGTTTGACTTGCTGCTTATGCTAGGCCTTTCTTTATTCTACAAGGTCCAAATTTGAGGACAATTTTTTTTTTCATGAGAGAATGATAACTTTTGGTTTCGCACTCAAGACATCAAGGGCTTCATCATGGACATCAAGAGCATTAGAGTGCTTCAACAGGGTTTGGAAACCAAGTTTCGAGCAAGCAAGAGGGCGTGGAAACCAAGTTTAGAGCTAGCAAAAATCATCTATACGTTTTACTTTTGTGCAATCACTTTCTAGAATCGTGGATCAAATTGTCTAGATGTTTTTCGTTTTTTTTTTTTGAGAATTGGTAAGTAGTATTCTTCCGCATTAAAGAAGTGCTGGTCACCATCAAAAAGCGATTACAGCCATGACCAAAAAAGTTACAAACTTCCTATAAGATCTATGATTTGATCTACATCTTCTATACACAATTGTTTACACCAAAAAAGTAAAGATACTAAACAATTCCATTTAACTTTGTGAATGGAATTAGATCTATCTTCAAAACATCTTGCATTGTCTAGATGTTTATTTTCGTGGAGACAACTAGAAGTTATAGAAAAAGGCATTCAGAAAACCGTCTTCTCGTTTATTTTCGTGGAGCCGCTTATCTCTGCATAGAGCTCTTCCATTTCTGACCTAAATGTATTTAAGGGCCTAGTTTATGGGTATTTAAGAGTTCTATTATTATTTCCTAAACCTATTATTATTTCCTAAACCTAGTATAAATACCATTATTTCAGCTTTTGGAAGAGTAGACTTTGATGAATGATGAGATACTCTCTTAGATTAGAATAGTCTTGTTAGCTTATATTAGGGCTAACTTAGTTCTCTTCTACAGCCTCGCTTGAATTACACAATAGCTAAGTGATTCAGGTATGAGTTTTCTTCCTCCCTTCAATGGATTGTTTTGTTAATGGAATGCTATTCTAATTAGTGTCAAGTTCTCATTGTATGTTCTCGGTGTTGATTGTTTGCATCTTAATTACTTGATTCATCCTTTACCTCTTTTGGGTAGTGATTATAGTTCTTGCAACTCATCGGTGTGTTCAACTAGTTCTTAGTTGGGTGCTTGATAGTTCTAGCCTAAGTTGCTCAGACTCAGGTGTGGGTGTCTGATACAGGTGCGGATCTTGAGGTCGGATCCTTCATGATCTAAATTTTAAGATTCAGGGATATGGATCCAGGTATGGATAAGGGTGCAGGAATTCAGCTAAAAATAATTCTAATATCTAAAAATAGAGTTATAAAACTAAATTATGAGATATCATGTGGAAAAATTGAGGAGAAAATATTGATCAAGAAGGACTTTTCTGGAAGGAGATAAAAGGAAAAGGAGTGATGTAGAAATTTCTATATACAAGGTATTCCATTTTTTTCAATTTCGACTTAGCTTTTGTTTTTATTACAAAAATCATTGAATTTGTCCAAAATTTCTCCGTCTAGTTTGGTCGAAGTACCCAAAATTGGTTGACTAGATTGGGTACGTTGTGTCAACACGGGATGAATTTCTACAGCACACTAAGGCCACATTTGGCCATGAGAAATATTCACTTTTTTCCGGAAAATTATTTCACTTTATTCAAAAGACGTTTGGCCATAAAAATTCCAAATACAACTTGAAGTTGTATTTGGACAAGTGAAAAGCCTCAACTTGTTTTCACTTTTTTCCAACTCGCTATTTAACCTTTTGTATTTCCAAAAGTCAAAAAAAGTCTTTTAAAAAAGATATGGCCAAACACAACTCCAACTCCAACTCCAAACTTTTTTTGTTTTCATGGCCTAACGCCTACTAAAGTAGGGGTAGTGAATGGAGCCAAGATAAGGTTTTGGAGAGATTATTGGATTGAAGATGAAAGCTTAATACGTTCAGTTGTTCTATGAAGAAAGATGGTTATATCGACTTCTATTCAAGTTCCGGGTAGTAGCTAACTTTCAGAAAATATGTGATGACTGGGAAATGGAAGACTTCATCAGTTACTTCAACAGTTGGAATCAATAAATTGATCAAAATAAAGTGGATAGTTTGGTTTGGGTCAACAGCAGGGATAAGAGGGTTTTAGTAAGGAATTTCTACAGCTTGTTACTGCAGCAGGGTGGCTATGGTGTGCCAAATTGGCCATGGGAGATGATTTGGAAGACTAAAGCCTCGGTTAAGGCAGCCTCTTTTGGATTGGATTGCAACCAAGGAGGCATGTTAACTCAAAACAATCTGCAGTGAAGAGGTTTTTCATCCAGAAACAGATGCTATCTTCTTCTTCTTCTTTTTTTTTTTTTTTTTGAAATTGATGCAACAGATGTTATCTCTGTAAAAAAGATCAGAGAATTAAGGAGCATTTACTACTTCATTACAGGTTTTCTGGACAATGCTGGGAGCTCTTTCTAAACAATGCTGGTATATCATTGGTTATGCCTCAGAAGATTCAATATTTATTGGAAAGCTGGCAAGGCCAAAAAGTCTCAAGAAGCATGAAGTATGGAAGACCATTCCCATTTGAATATTCTCGACCATATGGATAGAAAGAAATAATGCTTTACTTTGAAGGGAAGAGAAGTCGTATCTCTAGAGTCAAGAACAAATGTTGGCATAATTTGTATTTTTGGTGTAAAAGTAGTACATTAGAAAGTATGGATCAATATCTGGATTTTTTGTATCTGTTGGGAGGGAACATGTAGCATAGTCTGCTATTTGGGAGGTACTTGAGTCCTGTTCTATTTCTATACCATCTTGGTACCTTACTAATAAAACATTACCTTATAAAAGAAAAGCATTTTGTAGCCCTTACAAAAAACATGTGGATAAGTATATAACTGAACAAATGAAAATATTATTCACCATTTGGAAAATAGACATTTCTAATTTTCTTGTAAAAAAAGAATTTTTTTTGGTCACCATGAGTATAAAAACAGAGTAACTTTTCCAGCATCATCATTTGTTGGTTTTACTGTTATTAATACAAAGTTACCCTTTACTGATAAGAAAAATTAGTATAAAGCAGAGTTCACAACAGCAGGCTGTTTAGTTTGGAATGTGAAACTGATTTTTAGATAGCTGATTATTGCCTCATTAAACAATTGTCAGCTGTTTTCTGAAGTAATCAAACTCTAGTTATGATTACGAAAATGACTTAAAATTCAGACACAAATAAGGTAATATATCCAAACCCGACATGCCAATATAGCAAATAGATTATAAAGATCTATCATAGTGAGGAAGTTAATTATAAAGTCAATTGTATCGATTTCAAAAGGACACAAAAAGTAGCTTTAAGATAGTAATGAAAAATCCATTTATTCTTTTGGTAGGTAAATATTAAAAACCACGAAGTAATCAAATCGTTACGTTTGAAAACCGATACAGATAAGAAACTTAAGAGATAAGTATTTGTGCTATATACCTGGTCTTCACAAAGACAATATCACACGTCGGTGAATCTGTCCAAAAGAATCCAAGAATCCTTTCTGACTCAGACCTGCACTTGTGAATTAGAGTATCCCCACTCTCTCTGTTCTGGATATGAATCTCATGAGGGGATCGTTGTACAGCCAAAAGTTTTAAATCTAAGGAATATCGAATGGACAAAACTGGACCTTCGCCTATTATATCAGAGGATGGAGTCACATTTGGATTAAATGGAGTTGTTTTCCAACAGAAAACCTGTAAAAGGAGTGACCAATATTTAGTTTACTGAAAAGAGGCAGTTCCTGCAGTATGATTTATCAAAATGTCAATTTAAACCATTTGTGATTGGGTATATAAATTGAGTTCATCTTTCTCGCCTAGCATTTTACCTGATCAGATGTGGGTACAATAAGCTGTTTCGTGCCATCGTCATAGAAAATATTTCTTGCTCCTGGGATTTTGCATCTTAAAGGTGGATACTGAATATACACATGTGATAGAGCACCAGAACTACCAAAACCAGAAGGCTGAGAAGAAGATGCTTGTGCTGACATGTTTCACTTCCCCCTATGTAGAACTATTTACTGACTTGAGAAACACCTAAGCTATGTGAAAATGCGAATGATTAAATAAATATAACGGTGCAACGAGCTAAATGCTATCACTTTATAATTAAATGAACAATATTTTCCTTCAAAAACTGAAACGTCAAACCTTATCATGCAGGATTCAATTTTCAACAATAGCTGCTTTTCGCTCTAACCTGCATATATATACTATTCAAACCTTTCTTCTTATCTGTTAAATAAACAGGAAAATTAAGCAAGCGAAGGGATGATATGGCACATATTTAGGGAACTTTTCTTTATCAAACATGGCGGTGAGTTTATCATACCACACTCTGCATGCAGTTTCTCAATTCAAGGAATTCTTTTAAACACATATCACGTTCTACTTCTGGAACCTTTGCTGCAACACAAGTGCCGTAGACTTTTGCCTGTGTTTTATGAAGTAAGAGCAATAGAAATAAGTTGTTAAAGATGCTGATGTTTTCAGTATTTCTCAATCTCCGACAAAAGGTTATGGAAATAATTGAAACGGGATGGTGGGTCTGGTCTCTTTTTAAGTAATATTTCATCTCCTCCTACATTCATAATTTAAGATACACATGTAAACAAATTCCTCTTTCTGAAAATAGAGTTGGTTCAAATCAATGGACATGTATAACAAGGTACAGAGGGAGAGACCACCCACCAAATATATCTTTTTATAATCACATAAAAATTTGAAGTATCGCATCCACTCATTACAAAATCAAAATATACATGATAATATAAAACCAAAGCACATAAAAATAATTCAAAAATTCGTTTGTCCAATTGATCAACCAAACATAAAGTTTATTTCTTTAGCTATATTTTTTTTTATTCAAGGAAAAAAAAGACAACAAATGGAAGGGAAACAAACCTGAGCTGAACAAGTCAACAATACTTTCTTGAAAATGGAAGTAGAAGAAGCAGCAACAATTGGATTCTTCTCTTTCATTATCTCATGCCTACAATTACACTTTCCGATCGGCAACCAAACATCTACCAATAATCTTTTCTTTTACCGAACAGTCTCGGATTTGTCATTTCATCTTCCTTATTTAGGCCCGATATCAAGTTGGACTATAAATTGGCCCAATAGGTCATCTTAAGCTTATGGGAAATTTTCACTATCAATATCCTAAATAACTAGATTATTTAGTTTTTATAAACAAGTATTATTTTTTTTCAAGGAAAAATTACAAAAAAAAAATGCAACTAGTAATGTTACATTATAAAATATAGCCCACTCTATCTAACATTACCAAAAATGATCCAACTGTGTAGGACCAAAACATTAGATTTCATCCCATAGCCAACTTATGTGAAGTAGGTCATTTCGTCCTCTCTTCCCAATACTCTCATTCCTCTTCCTTCTAGAGAACTCTCATTCATTCCAATTTTATAATTCAAGTATTTTATGTTCATTTTATATGTAGGATCTCCAAAACACGTTTAGCCAAATAATTCATTGTTCCTAAAAGAACTAGCTGAATTAAAACTGCATTATTAAGGAGAAAAACCATGTTGGTTAATCTAGCTCCATGACCTCCTTACACTTTTTTTTTTTTTTAAATGTAAAATCTGATTATTTTGAAAACTCATTCAAACAACTCCTTCTTCTTAAACCCATTCAAAAGTGAAAGTTACAACACAAACACTTAACAAATGACATTATTGTAATTTCATGATTTAAGAACATTTGGTACAAACATGTTTCTTCCGCAACTCTTCACTAACATCTTGTTGTTCATTATTGCTACAACTAATGAGCATCTAAGGGAATACGTGTCTATAAAATTCATAGACCAAGTATATAGTAAATTTACATTACAATCTGTATCATAATTTTTTTAGATGTTCAGACATTATTGAAGCTCCAAGCTTCAAACTTTGAAAATCAGATTTTCATAAATAAGTTCTGTTCCGAGTGGGTATGATTGCAAAAGATAGGTTATGTATTGAGGAGCCCAAATCTGAAGTTTTGGATGATTTGGTGTAGTTTTGAAGTGTTTTTAGATGAATTTGGTGCTTGGATTCATGGAAGAAGAATAAGTTTGTTTTTTGTATACATTTGTATATTGTATTGTATATACAATACAGTCTTTTTATTTCAATGATTTTCTTGTTCCTCTTCATTTTATACACACTCATACAATTATTCAACAATATACATAATTATACAAACATGTACATATGTATATACAATGCTTAAACAATGTATCTACATTGTATAAGTGTGTATAAAATGAAGAGAGAAGAAAATCACCCAAATAAAAAGACTGTATTATATATATAATAATATACAATACAGTATACAAATATATACAAAAAAATGAACCTCGTCTTCTTTCTCGAATCCAAGCACCAATTCATCCAAAAACACCTCAAAACTACACCAAATCATCCAAAATTTCATACTTGGGCTCCTCAATACACAACAGATCTTTTGTAACTAAACCCACTCAAAACAGAACTTATTTACGAAAATTTTGATTCTCAAATTTTGAAGCTTCGAGCTTCAACAATGATTGAACCAATTCTGCCCTATTTATGTAAGATGGAGTAATTAAAATTGAATGACGAAGAAGCAAACTGGGCTAGATATTATTGATTCCAAACTTATGATTTTCAGTTGTCACTGACGAAGAAACCATTTTTGGGGGGATAATGGGAATTATGAGTAGCATTATATTTTGTAATTAATTCATATGGGGTAACCAAATAAAGAGTAAAACAACAAATAACAACAGAATGTGAATTACCTGAAGAAAGAAAATGATAAATTTGAAGGTGAAATGGGAGTTTGGAAAAATGTCAATGAAGAAAGAGAGAAAAGGAGGAACTGGGAAGAAAAGTTAGTTTACAATGAATGTCCAAATTAGATTTTGGGCTATAAAGTGTAACATATATTTTTAGTTACTTAAACGTAAAGTATATTTATTAGTTGTACTTTTGTGTAATTATCCCTTTTTTCAAAGCATATTTTACATATATATTCTAACTGTCATACATACACACAATATACATATGCTTGAGATATAGGATCCATACACTCAACATACAGGGGTATATCACTTGTATTTCATATAAATGTTAATGTATATGCAATGACACTACAAAAAATAGGAATTACGAGAAAAAGTTTACAAATTAGCAGTAAAATCCATTGCTAATCCTATTGAGCGATAAATTATCAAAAAAGTTGTTAACTATAGATGATTCAAACATTAAGTCCATAGCTAATTTCAATTATGCTTTTAGTGTGATAAATATGACATACAATGATTTACAGCATCACCGCCTCCTCTTCCACCGACAAACTATCTCTGATAACCAATCATACACCACCAATCATCACTCAAGTTCACTCAAAAATACCATAGCTCCATAGATAAATAAATACCATCTATAGCTCTTCCATTTCTCAACTGTAGCATCTTATCTCATTGTCCCTTTATTTCATTATCGGATTCCACGGATTTCCACCTCTCCTCTGCCAATAGACCACCGTAGAAGCAACCCTAAATCACCATAAAATTCAGATCCTATGTAATATCCTTTCCATAGTTTACTTTTAGAGTTAGTCCCATTTTGTCTTACTTTGAAAAGGGAATTCTTGTAGGATTTTGCCTGGTATAAAAAAGAGAAGAGCGAGTTTGCTCCCGAAATGGAGGGATTAGAGAATAACTTGGTCCATGAAAATGGAAGGAGAGAGAAACTTAGAAATAATGGAAAGAATTAGGTTTACCAAAATTAAAGTCTAAAATCAAGGGATTGTTATATTTTATTGTCACGACCCAAAATCTACAAGCCCCGAGGGAACTTAAACCTAAGCCTGATAGGCAAACCCTAATCTAATTTTAGTTTATTATCAATAATTAAGCGGATAGTAAGCAGGAATGTCATAAAAAAAATATAAATTCAGTCTAATAATCATACATTGTAGAAATAAGAAACAACACCCCCAAAACCTAAAAGTCAAAGTACAAGAGCCTTTAAAGAGCTTACATGAGTGAAATACAAATAACATCATCTGAACAAAAGACAAAAAGTAAATGGATAGAAGGAGATTGGCATAGGGAATCTGTCGGGCAGCTCACCACAAAATTTCCAAAAGTCTACAACAGACGCAATCAGCCCCGCGTGCTCCATTAGCACTTGAAACAGAACCTGCACCCAAAGAAGAAGCATAAAATATAGTATGAGTATAAAGATAATATTCACCCAATAAGTACCATTACCGACTCTCCTCAGATTCATGGCGAGGTTAAGTCACAAAAAAATTTACGTTATTTTGAACATATATATCGCAAATATTAACCAGTATCATGTACAAGGCAAGTAAATCAAGTGCCATAGATAAGATCTAATAAATCATAGCTATGAAGATAGGTTATGCCACCACATCAGTCAAATAAATTGATTATGATGCACATGCAATGTAATGAAATGGCCATGAATGCAACTGATACACATAAACTCTTTTAATAGGGAGTCGTGATCCATGAGGAATTTGCAAGTCTATATACTTAGGGCTGGGCACATTTTGGTTCAAACTGAAAAAACCTATAGAACTGATTTATTTTTTAATTTTGGTCTCGATTATTTGATTTTTTTCGATTGGTTTATATTTTAATTTTCAAAATTTCGATAATTCAGTTCGATTTTCAATTTTTCTTTTAAAACAATTCGATTAATCGAAAAATTGAAATTCTAATCATACATTATATACACTTGACACTTCATACTCAGCCAGTAGCCTCTTACCTTTAGGCCCAACCAATTACCCAAGTCCTAATCCTCCAACTCCAAACCACAGATTACACACACCTCCATCAAATCACACAGCCATACCCACCACCGATTACATCGCAACATCAAATCTCACTAATCACTGATTACAACCACTACCATCGCCGACAACTGACCAATCACTATTGACAGTGTCTAAAAGGAAAGAAGCCAAAATATAACAATCCACTGATAAACATGACTTCTCAATTAATGTGTATTATATATTGATACTTTTTTCCTTAGCAAATTGATATCATTAAACCAAAGAAGAATATAAATCAATATAGACTAAGAGAAGGACCAGAGAAACAACAAGTGCTAGAAGCAATATCAATTTTGTTTCAGTTTTATAGGCTCAATACAAATAGTATCCAAACTGAAAAACCGAACCGAAATTACAAAAATCAAACCAAACCAAATTTATTTCATTTTGGTTTCGGTTAGTATTTTTACCAAAATGAAAACTGAAAAAACAAACCAAATTTCTTAAACCGAACTAAACGATCGAATGCCCAGCCCTACATATACCAATCTGGAATAACTTTACATCAGGCATGCAACTCTATATCCAGAATAATTTCAATCTGACATGCATCACCCCACCCAGATCAATTTCCCATTGGGTAGCAAGAATAAAATTATTTCCTCACAGAATGAATATTAATAATTCCATAAATTGGCCCACCAAAACAGAATCCCATGAATCATCATAACATGAATAATATAATCATCCACATGGTGTGTCAACTGTACTATAAGTGAACCTAAGCAATGCAATTATAATAATCATGTGGGTCTGGAGATGCCTCAATAGAAGTGGACTCCCCTAACTCTCCCCAATACTACAAAAGAGAACTCTTCTTCATCGAAATAACATTTCAAAAGAAAGAAATAAGTCATAGGTGCAGCTACACCATGGTTAACTGAACCAGCAACTACACAACCACCTCAAAATATGAAATCAACCACCAAAACTCATTCGTTCACCTTGAGCATAAACCAAAATGCAACCCAATCCTAAAACACATTGTGATGTGATGGTATCTGTTATAGTCTTGTTGTTAGAATTCAAACTTCTGTAGAAGATCTAAATCAAAGTATAACTTGGTATTCAGTGATTTGAGAAATTTTGCAGCTTTTTCTTAAACCTCAACTAGGTCTCGTACAACACCTTCGAATGTAAATGCCGGAAGTTATAAATCTCATCTTTCTACTGCAACATTCTGGATGGTGGGAAAAATTTCTCTAAGAACTAAGTCTTCAATTCTTGCCAATTAGTGATCGATCTTCGTGGCAACTCTGTCAACCATAATGTAGCTTCTCCAGTCAGATAAGAAGGAAACAATCGTAGTCTGATCAAATCTTGGCTCACTACAGGTAGATTATAGGAATTACAAATCCCTACAAAGTTCATCAGATGGAAGTTTGCATCAGCAGTAACAAAGCCTGTTCAAATTCAGCAATTATATCATTGCATTGGTGATGTCAAACTTAGCTCCTACTGGGGCAGTGGAACAATAGCACCAATTTTACATGTATCATATAAACCGACGTCATTATCTGAATAATCAAACTGAGGAACATAACTTTAGGAACGCTCTTGGCCCTTTAGCCCTCTTTGCCTTGGTTGCTCCTCAATCCTAGCCAGACGAATAACCTCTACTTGTCTAGCCTGCTCATTTGTCATATGACCTGAATTTTTGGGTCATGACAGTTTATTATCAGAGCCTAGGTTCACCAGTATCATTGGTGCAAGGTCAAAATATCTAGTAAACTTCTATAGATTGGTAAGATCACGTCCATATCCTATCTTTGGGATGCTATAAGATATTCTTAGGAAAATGTCACCTTCTGATTCCTTAATATGCCTTATTATTCCTATTGGCTTCAGAAATTTTACTTGTTTCACTCATTTGTAAATGGTTAAGATGAGGGCTACAATGGTCGAGGGCGAGGCCACCACGTCGGTAGATGTCACGACCCATTTCACAGATCGTGTGAGCACCTACCCTAATCTACCCTAGATAGGAGAACCCTTACCACCGAATAATTTAATTAATGTGGAAGATATTTTAAATAGCTTTAAGTATAAATAAATAAAACCTTCAGTTTAAACACACTTGTTACATAAATACATTGCGGAAGTAAGTTATACAATCCCCAAAACCTAGTCTAAACAAACACTAGATCACTAAACAATGAAATCCGACTCAAGACACACCATCCATGTAGGAGTTCAATAATAAGAGCTATTAAAGAATAACCACCGCTGCACCTATAGAAACTCCAACGGACATGCAACATAACAATATCCCCAAAAGAAGATATAGGAAGCGTAGTATCAGTACAACCACACGTACTGGTAGGTATTATCGGCCGACTAGGTTTAGAAATAAATAATAGCAATAGGAACTATGGAGGGATCATGAAAATAGTAAACACTCAGGAAACTGAACCTTACTAACGTCTTTCAGCATTTTTCCCAACTCTCAACCTCACACCCTTATTTTATGCTTGCCCTATTTATTTTTCCCTAAACGACCAAGTAACCACAATCCTCTAGCACTGCCTAAGGCATCATTATTTATGCACTCACTTTCATTAAACAACACCTAGTACCCTACACTCATGACCATTCTGACCTACAACTCTATGTCTGAATACCCATTGTCAAGCAACTACTTCCACCCTAAAGTAGGCAACACAATCTAGAACCAGGTAATACAGTTCCCTCACATATAAATAACATATATATATAGAAAATTAAATCTACACATAGCTAAGACATACCTTGTATCTATGTACCCATGTCCATCACTTATACTCAAACAATTCAAGCAACAATAATCAAGATAATATATGTGCAAATGAAGTGATGATTGCATGCATGCAAAGTGTTCACACATACTAGGGTCAGCAGGGACCCTCAATTATGACCTACAGGGGACGATCTTAGTTCATGTACCAGTGTCGGCGTGACACTCAATTTAATAACAGTGTCGGCGTGACACCCGATCCCAATATCATCTCAATGTATAATCTCAGCTTCAATGCTCAATGCATAATGATAATCAACAATCATAAGTAATGCCCGAAGGCTAATCACAAACATTCAGCTTACATATAAGCACATAGTCAAATCAAGTCTATATCTACATTTAAACTACTCATACATACCCCAACACCAAAGATCTTTACCAATCGATTGCTATTTGTACTTATCCCGACTCCCACATCTATTTACGAGCAACATAACCCTACTTTTTTTCCTCTTCTTTACTATATAAATATCAATTCTAATACGAGCAACTATCTCCTAATTTGGTTTCACACACACAACATCTTTCTATTTCTCTTAACACCACCATAACTATCCTTACAACCTACCGACTCCTTTCTCCACCATCAACCAGACTCTATTTACTCCCTCTCTATAGTCAATTGCAATACATACCAAGCCATTCTTATTCACTCAATAAGTTCACCATTAACCTACCCTTTTTAATGAACTCACAACCACTCCTATTTACCAACCTGCCTCTAGTTCTTATAAGTATCATGACCTCCCAGCAAACTAAAGGTTAACATAGTACAATAACTCAACATGCATCACCAAATTCATCGATTCATTATCCTAAGTTCAGTTTATTATCAAAACCATCCAAACTATGTGCCCATAGATCTAAGCATGAAACCTCCCATCATCACTACAGATATTACATATGTCTAGCCCGATTCTACGACAATTAAACCATAACCTACCTTATATATGAGTTCTTCTACTATGGAGAGTGAAAAGTCGTTTCTCACATGCTTTTTCCTTTCCAATCATTGGAATCTCCACTGAGAGTGCTTTGGAAATTGGCCTCTTGGAGCTTGGCCTCTAAAACCTTGTCGTTCTAAAAATAAGGTTCACCTAGAGTGTTTTTGGAGAAGTCAAATGAAATAAGAGCCTTAGATGGGGGGGAAGGGTTTAACTAAACTCGGGCAGCTTACTACCTACCATAATTGCGGTTATAAAAGTGTCACTGCAGTAACGTTGCTACAACGGTAGATCTATCACTGCAGTAATGGGTCAGCAGGCATGGACCAATTTTGAGGATTCAATCCAAAATTAATTTGAGCCATGTCTTTTTCCCACGAAAAATAATTCCTTAATGGTCCAAAATGAAGATTTCTTTATCAAAGTATTTTTCTAGAATGGTTTTTAGGATAATGATGATTTGGATCATTACAATAGATATCAATTAGCCCACCATTCATCCTTGAATGGTTACAGAAAGTAGGAGAGGAATTTTTTAGCATGGTTCTCAGAATCCAACATACACAATAGATAGGATTTTACACGACCTTCTACCCTTATTAATTAATTTGATAACACTTTTCCAAACCATGGTCAATTAATTTTATTACTACTATTACCCGACAAGTTTATGCATCACAAACCACTAGGCTCTAACACAATGTAATATCACTATAACACAAGGAAAGTGATTCATAATTAAATTTTATGTAAGGGGTTGTTCAAAATACCCAAAACACCACAAATGTTATGACGTATAAAAATTCATGATAAAAATGGAACTTTACGGATCCCGTCACTACAGCGATGGATCTATTGCTATAGCAACAGATCTGTATCTATCACTGTAGTAATAGTTCGACAGGTTCAAATAGGAAAGTGAGATTTATTTACCCTACTTCCCAACTCTCAAAATCTATCAAACTCTCTCAGAGTTTCACTAGCAATCAACTTTTTGGCATTACTACTAAGGTAATTCTTCATCCCTATTACTTTATTATGCATTTATAGTCATAGAATTTAGAAATTTGGGTAGAAGATGGATTTATGGGTTGGTTTTGGGTTCCTTGAACTATTTTCTTCAAACCATGAAAAATACCACTTCTCTTATTTTCTTCAAACCATGAAAAATACTATTTCATCAAGTTCACTTCTCTTATTTTCTTCCTTAGATTGTTTTTTCTTGAGATTTGAAGAAACTCCTTGAGAGTATAGTTCAAGGGTAGATTCCCTTTAGACTAGATTAGTGTAGCTAAATCTAGATTAGTGATGGATGAACTTCCCTTGTTGGTTTAGAACTCTTTACCTTGATGTTTATTTTGAGTCACTCATTTGTGGATTCAAATTGAGTCTCTCTTTTATTGAATTCAAGTCTCTTTCTCTCTTAGTTTGACTGTTGTTTAATTGAGCCTTTTTTTTCACTTCTCTTATCCAATTTCTTCTCTATCTTAATTTCCATGTTTTGATCCTATTTTTTGGATTAGGATCGTATCATTTGGCATCAGAGCTTAGTCTAGAGATTCGTCCTTATGAATTTCAATCCTAGGTTTATAAATTCAAAAATCATAATTTTTTTTGAGAAATTCGAAAATTCCAAAAAAAAAAATTCAAAAATTTGAGTTAAATCAAATCTTGTTTTGAGTTTCTATCGTTAGATTAGTGTTCTCTAGCATTTTTGAAGTTTGGATCTGAGATTTGGTTCAATTTGGAGTTGTTTGGAAATTTCACCATTATTGAGCTTGAAAAATCTTGAAGAAGGTGAGTGGGTTATTTGATTCGGGCTGGGCTAAATTGGAGTTCTATTTGTATTGGGGATTGTTCTCCTTATTGATTGGAACTCGAATATAAAATTTGAAGGCAAACAGAGTTGAATTCCACTAGGTCCAATTCTGGATTTCATCAAGTTCATGGTATTTTTCATGGTTTGAAGAAATTACAAGTGGGTTTTAATTTTCGAGAACAATTGGTTGAGAATTGAAGCCTAAAAACATTTGGGCTAGGTTTGGGAGGTTGAAAGGAGCTCATGGTTAAAATTTCATTGAATTTGGAGCTCGTTTGATCGAGGGTCAAATTTTGAATATTCAAATGTTTTTCATGATCTTCATAGCTTGTTGAAGATGAATATTCAAAAAGGTGTGACTGATCCAAAAGGAAAAAAAAGAAGGTATATTTGTTTTTGAAAAGGAATTTAACAAAAGCGACAAGTACAAGTTCAAGGAAAAGTATATAGGACCACAGAAGTACAAAATTCATCATCATCAGGTGTGTCTTCTGGTAAGTTAGGAGATACAAGACGAGCATCGCCTAATTTTGGCGATACAAGGTGAGCATCGCCTAAAACTTTGGTGATATACAAAATAGTTTGGCAATAGTTTGTTGATTAGTCCAACAAACTATCAAGTGTGGTGTTACAAAGTCAATTTTGACGATGTACACTTGAGTTTAGCTATAGTACCCTATAGTTTGGTGATATAAAAGTTACTTGGGTGTGCTAGGGTGACACTTTGGCAATTGGGACATAGTTTGGCAATCTAGAATTGAACTTTGGCGATCCTAAGGCGAGTTTGGTGATGGAAACCAAGTTCAAACAATGTGGTACTAAACTTCTTCACCCGATCTCATGATCTAATTCCCAAGTCTCAATTCCTTGATTCTAACTTCAATGCCTTGATTCCTAAACTTATTTTCAATAAGCAATTGTTCTACTTAGTTGTTAATTAGTTCTTGGGTGCATATTTTTTTAAGCTAATTCCTTATAAGCTTTTACCATTTATCTCGTTGAATATTTCTTGGCTCTTTCATTTGTTCTTTTAGTTATCTGTTGTTTGATCAACAAGAATCTATTCCTCCACAAAGGATAAGTGACCTTGTGAATTTATTGGACAAAAGTAGTTCTCTATCAACTTTAGGTTTTTAGGTAAATTGAGAGTTTCCATAAACGAGAGACGTGAGAAATTTTACTACTAACCTTGTTTGCTAGTTTTGCAGGTAGGTATAAGGTGATATAAGGAAGGATGTTATCCATGAACCAAAGATATTATGGGGATGACTCTTGTGAACACGCTTGTAGCAATATGAGCTATGAGCATGGTGATAATAGAAGAGGAAGTAGTGAGGTTGGCTTTACTCCCTCCTCTTGTGCTACTTCTTATCCTAATCAAGGAAGAGTAGATGTATGGACGACACCAATTTGAATCCGTCATACTAATAATAGGTGGATTACATTCACTACTTCTCAGAATGCAAGGTTCCAAGATAGGAATGACCCGATAAGGAAAATACTTGGAACTAAAATGAGTATAAATGGTGTCACGGGATTTGATCTTGATCTTAATGATTAAAGTGTTACCAATGTCATTTCCCGTGAGGGGGTAGAATATCTTGGGTTACATTAATATCCAATTAGAGATCCTATCCATAACTAGAGAGGGTTTTGGATTTATCAGCAAGTAAGGGTACTCATGTCACTTGGGAGCAACCAAGAGGAGGTACGGTGTGGTATAGACTCATTAAATACTTGTCAACTATGTTTGGGGTGCACTTGGTGTTAGCCCGAAATAAATTTTTAATAAATGACACATACTAACTTCTATTACAGGCAGGATATTCATGGAAGCAATCAATTAAAAAGAAAATCCCTTTTTGGAAAGGAAAGAATCAATCAAGATCCATAGTCCAATCGGAAAGCAGAAAATCACAAAGGAGAAAATCTCGGTGGCATAAGAATTTAAGGAAGGAAATATGGACATATCTGAAATAGAGATGTAACATCATCTAGGTATTACAAATTCAACCTAGATGACCCCGCAAATCCCTTGGGTTCCCCTATCTGATAGAGCACTGAATTAGAAGAAGAAAATTCTAATTCCACATTCAAGGCAAATCAATTCTATATGGAAAGAGTACATTGAAGACTATCAACTGCAACAGTAGGAAATAAAATCCATTATGGCAAGGGAACATCGGTCAATATTCTGGAAAGCTTTCGGCCACAACGGTCACCTTGTTTGAATTCATATAAATAGACTATAGCAGCCTAGACTTTATTTCCTGTACATCTTCACTTGAGGAATATTCTAGTTACTTCTTTAGCCTTATACAATTCATTGTAATACGTTATAGTGAACACAAAAGAGAGAAGAAACTAGGTGCTATACAAGTAGAGACTGCTACCTTTCTCGGAGAAGCGAATCTATAAAGCTCTCGGAGAAACATTTTGTAATCATTCAAGTTGCTCTAAAGGGAACCTTTTATAACCCAAGGGGACTGGAAGTAGGAACCACGAGGGTGTTCTAAACCAGGATAAATCTTATTGTGTCTTTTACCTTAATTCCTATTTTTTATATTTTGTTATCAGCAATTCTGGAACTAATATCTCTATGCAGGAAAGTCGACTTACTAATAGCTTTAGTCGACTGAAAGTATTAAAATTTCAATTCCCCTGTAACACCCCGTACCTTTCCGACCCTACTTGTCGACTTTGAACAATGTTTACTTAGGTGTCGAGAGCCCTAAGTATGTATTTTGTAGTGTCATTGATGAAATATTTGATATTGGGCCTAGTACATGTGGTTAGACCTTTGTAGTGGGTGGCGTTTGTGACTTTGTGGAGCATTTGTGGGGTGAAAAATTGAGGTTTAAGGGACATCCAAGCAAAGAATCTTAAAGCTAAGAGGTAAGCAAAAGGTTGGGACTTGAAAGATCCAACCAAATCCGCAAAGAAAAGCCAAAATAAAAAATTTGGCATGGGGCGCTGTAGAGGGCGTGCCAGGCTGCTCTGACCCAAATTTTTGTTTCCACAGGCAGAAAAGGGTCGCGCCAAGTGGTGTGACGGGGTGGTTTTAGCCAAAAAGTTTTTCCGACTATTATGATGTATATAAGACCTTTGAGTCATGGTATCATTACTCCATCATAGTAGGACTATTCTTAAGCGCGTTTAGCATCCGAGTTGGGGTTAATTCTTCGTCACAAATATTTTAACAAATTATGTTCAAATAAGCCATGAGCGACTAGAATTTCTATTTTTGCAATTGAGGCTACGATCGGGAATCTCGTAAGTAAATATTGTCGTGACAATTATGGAGGTAATTAAACATGAGATATATGATGGATTACACATTGATTTTTGTGGGCTGAGATAATATATGTTAATGGGCTCAAAGGAAGGCCCAAAATGAATTAAAAGACATGGCCCAATGGGTCAAATGGCCCATTCTTGCTTTGACAAGTCAATTATTGACTTAAGTGGCTAAGGATGAGTTAAAGGGGATATAAAAGGGCAAGGAAATCAGATTTTATTCATGAGAAGGCACATGTATTTCTAGACTTTTCCAAGAAACCAAAAAGAGACATTTTCTCTCAAATTCTCAAACCCTAAGTCATCTCCTTGAGCAAGATCATCATTCTACAAGCTTGGGTAAGTGTTTATTCTTATGAATTAATATATTATGTACATGAGAGATTATGTATATCATGGTGGTTATGTTGGCAAGGTCTTGAATAGTGCACTTTGGCTTTTTGCTAAACGATGTGCATTCTTGTGAATTAAACTTGAAAAAGGACTTGATGTTTTGATGAAAGTGAATGGTATGGATGATATCTCAACATGTATGGTGTGGTTATGTCCATAACTTGTTATTTTTATCTATGAGTAAATTGTGGAATTTTGGTATAAAATGTATTAGAGTGATTTGATGGATTCATTGTGATGTGGTGTTAATGAGAACATGTAAAGGAGGAACTTGGTATGAAAAGCTATTGGTTTATGATGTTTTGGTCAATGTATAGAATGTTATGATATTGTTGGTATGAAAAGACCATGAATGGTATTATAAAGGGTGAAATAATGTTATAGGGAAATCATGTAACTCATGGTCGTCTTATACACTTGGAATGTAGCTTGTGGTTAATGTTGGTTCTGTTATGTACTTGTGATGTAGAGTGAAATGTAAAGAAGGAGCGGAATTGTTGTACTCACATATTAGATTGTATATTCATATTGGGAAGACAAGGTATGTAAGGTTATTTTATCCGTATCCTTCTGCAGCACATAATAGTCACATTGACATATTATTTATCTTATTCCGAAATGTTCTAAGGTATCCTATATCCGGTTACCAATTGTTATTATCACATGTTTCCTACTCATTGATCAATTGTGATTCACATGTATCATGTTCATTGATTAATGTTCCAAAGGTCCCATGGTTCCAATAATGTTATGTTCTAAAGTTCCAATAAGTGTTTATACACATGTCTCTTATTTATTGATTATCGTTCCAATGCTCCCAATAATATTATGACAAGTGAGTGTACCAATCTCTCACATGTAAAGGTATCAATCTCAAAAGTAAAGAATAAAGTAGTGCATATATGTGTGTAATGATTGAGTATGGGTGGTAGCTTTGGGGGCGAAATGCCTAGCTCAAGCCGATCCCGAGATTATTGGATCAGGAGGCAGTCCTAGAGGCATAAGCCTAGCTCGGACCGAACCTGACAGGGGGTAGCTCTAGAGGTAAAAATACCTAGCTCGAGCCAAACCTGATAAGTTGATTTATGGGTGGCAGCTCTAGAGGTAATAACCTAGCTCGAGCCGAACCCGATGCTTTGATTTATGGGTGGTAGCTCTAGAGGCATAAGACTAGCTCGAGCCGATCCCAACATAACGTTATGTTATGTAAATACCCACTGATCAGTTGAGGCCCGGATACGATATAGCACAGGTGACGATGAGTGAATACAGAAGCAAAGAAATTAATGAACGTAAAGTACATAGTTCCAAACATACAGAACGATGGGTTATTCGTAATGAATGTAAGGTACATGATTCCACATATGCAGAAAGGTGATTTATCCATATTGATTACTCACTTATATTGGGTTACATTGAATTATTTTGTGTCATACAGTTTCATATGGCCTTACATACTCAATACATTCTTCATACTGACCCCCTTGGGGAGATTTACCTTACTTGCTGCAGGCACAGGTACTAGTAGACCTCCACGGTAGAGTGCGGGTCATTTGCAGATTTTTGGTGAGCTCCAGTTGGTTCGGGGCTTTCTGAGTCATAGTGTACACTAATTTTGGTATTGTAAATGCTGTATAAAGCGGGGACTTGTCCCGACTCTAGCTTGGCTATGTATATGTATATGTAGAGGCTTTGTAGACATATGTAGGATGAGGAATGTAAGAGATGTATGTCCATGTTGACTCGATGGATAGCTCTAACGGCCAAGTTTCTTATATACATATATCACATATTTCCATAACTTCCGCTATTGACATTTTATACCTCTATGTGATAGTGCTGTTTATTGAGTGACATGTATATGAACAGAAATAAGCAAAGATTGGTTCTCTCGGGCCTCATCGGCTTCGGGTGCCAATCCGTCCCGAATGGGATTCGAGGTGTGACAATAGTGGTATCAGAGCAGGTCGTCCTAAGGGTGTCTACAAAGCCGTGTCTGAGTAGAGTCTCACTTATGAATGTGTTGCACGCCACATTTATAAGTAGGAGTCTATGGGCATTTAGGAGTTATTTCTGTTCTTCATTCCTAGATAGTGCAATAGAGCCAAAGTTGTAGGTGACACTGGTTTTCTTTTGCATAGTCAAATGCTGATTATCAGACAAGATAAGGGCAAAGGTAAGCAGGTTGATATGCCTGCCCAAGAAGAAATGAGTAAATCACCACCTGACCAAGCTAGTCAAGGTGGGTCTGACATGGAATTTGCAATACGGGTTTCTCTTAGCCAAAAGGTAGAGAAGTATCCGCAGAACCACCTATAAATGCCACCGAACAGGATTTAAGAAATGTAATGCATATGTTGACTCAAATAGTTGTTATACACTGTCACGGGCGAGCTGGCCCAGTGACGAGTGATGATGGTGCGGCTAGGGCAGCTAGTCGTCGAACACAGGATTTTCTGAAATTAAACCCTCCCACGTTCACCGGGTCGGATCTGAATGAAGACCCACAAGACTTTATAGACCAAATCAAAAGGGCTCTAGATGTTATGCATGTGACGGTGTATTGATGTACTTTCAACTAGTTGGGAGGAATTTAAAACGACATTCCTTGATCAGTGCCTCCCATATGAGGTCCGAAAAGATCTTGCGGACCAAGTGCTAAATCTTTGCCTATGACCGATAGAGTACATTGGTATGTGGATAGATGGATTGTACTATTACGGTCTTAAAAAAAAGATATGGATATAGCTAGAATACAGGATTTGTGCACAGATAATGGAGGATCAGAGGCAACAGAAAAGGACATAAATATTTGAAGAGGGGTAGTCAAAGATGGCTAGACCTATGGGACAGTTCATGGCGTCCCAAGGAGAATTTAGGTCTAGGGGTGTTTAACAGACCGCCTAGACCATTATTTCCTTAGTCTATAGTAAATGTTCTACCTCGATCCCAAGGGTTTAGAGACAATCGGTTAGCACAAAAAAGTGAGATTCAGGATTCATGGGCAATGGGGTATCAAGTATAAGAACGTAGAAAGTAGGAACCAACCGACGTCTCTTCGTTAGCCGTGTTAGTACTGCGAAAGTTATCATCTGGGTGAATATCAGTTGGGGCCAAATGTTTGTTATTGGTGTGGTATGTCGGGCCACAAAATGAGGCTTCTCCTGATGTAGCTACAGGTACAATACACGTATTGATTAACCCATATTCGACACTAGCATAAGTTATTTCATTAATTGCTGGAAATTCAAAAGAACACCAGAATTACTAGTTATGTCACATGAAGTTTATACATCAGTGATGAATCTATTACAGTTAAAAGAGTATATCATAAATGCATAGTAATTGTTTGTGGTCATGAGACACTGATTGATCTTATTGAGCTGGAAATAGTGGAGTTTTGATGTTATAAAGGGATTGTGCCATAGTAGATTGCCGAACGAAGAAGTTATATTGTCGTTTTCCCCAAAAGAATGTTTTTGAATGACCAGGGAAATGTGGGGGCACCAAGAGGAAAATTTATTCCCTATCTTAGAGCAAAGAAAAGGATACTCTAAGGGATACATATGTCACTTAGTAAGAGTAAAATATACTG
This sequence comes from Capsicum rhomboideum, assembly GCA_031232105.1. Taxonomy (NCBI): domain Eukaryota; kingdom Viridiplantae; phylum Streptophyta; class Magnoliopsida; order Solanales; family Solanaceae; genus Capsicum; species Capsicum rhomboideum. Next base: position 94,457,528 of record CP124716.1, on the reverse strand, counting down.
ATGTGAAGCCACCAACTCTTCAACCTCAATGTATGAGCTGGTAGTAATGTGATGTCAGGTACTCGGCCTATTTTTATTTCTTCATATAGCATGGCCCCGGTAAAGTTACGGGAATGAAATGAGATATTAAAAGACATGATGAACAAGGGATTCATAAGACCTAGTACGACCCCTTGGGGTGCATCAGTGTTTACTAACGACAACCGAATAAGGTGACAATGAAGAATACATGTCTTCTCCACGGAGTTGATGACTTATTTGATCGGTTATAGGGTGCCAAATTCTTCATAAAGATTGACTTAAGGTCAGGAGATCATCAAGTAAAGGTCAGAGAAAATAAAAATACCCAAAATAGAGGTATGGTTGTTATGAATTCGTAGTTATGCCATTTGGGCTAACGAATGCACCAGCTGCGTTGATGGGTTTGATAATTAGGGTGTTTAAGCCATCGCTAAGCGTATTCATGATACTGTTTTAGATGCTATACGAGATTACTCAAGATCACAAAAGGACCATGCTAATAACTTGTGACAGGTGCTACAGATTCTTCGTGACCGTAAGATATATGCAAGTTCTTTAAATGCAAGTTTGGTCACAATCCGTATCGTCCTTAGGAAATATTGTATAGAATGAAGGAATAAGGATTAATATGCACAAAAGAAGTGGCCAAGGCTTACGACGCCTACGGAAAGCTAACACACAAAGTAACTACGTTTCAGGGGAATGATGTATGTGAGAAACCTTTGCAAGAGTTGAAAGATAAATTGACTTCTACACCTGTACTAGTACCTCCCAAAGACACATAAGAGTATGCAGTGTATTGTGATGTTTTAGAAGTTGGTATGGGATGTGTAGACATGCAGCACGACAATGTGATAGCGTATGCCTTAAGACAATTGCGTCCACATAAGAGAAATTATCCACATATGATTTTAAGTTAACAGTTGTGACAATTACTTGTAATAGATGGCACCACTACTTGTATAAAATTTCAGGTGAAAGAATTATAGTGTCAAATGTGGCAGAATTTTCATTAGTATTTAAGATGAAGGAAAAAGTAATATGTAAGTCATATTTTTAGTTCAATTGGAAAAAAATATACAACAAAGTTCGACGAAGGTATTTGAGCAAATACAAGGGGGAGTACTTTAACGCCAATGTAGATTGTATGTACTTGGTATAGACGAGTTAAGGAAATGAATTATGATAGAAGAACATCATTCACGGTATTTTTTTCATTCCGAAGCAACCAAAATATACCATGGTTTAGCAGAGATGTCTTGGTAAGGTTACCTGAAAAGCACATTGTAGAACTTGTAGCTCAATGTCCAAGCGGTCACTGATTAACAGTATGACATCAGAAATCTATATGTTTTATGCAATGTATTACCCTTCCAGTTTGAAAGTGGAACATGAATGACATGGATTTAACCACAAGGTTGCCTCGTATATTGCGAGGGTTGATTCCATATAGGTAATAGTTGACAGGCTTACCGAGTCAGCGTATTTCCTACCAGTTAGGACCATCGATACAGCTGAACATTATGTAAAGTTGTGTGTAACAGAGATAGTAAGATTACATGGGATTCCATTCCCTATTATATCAAACAGGAGAGCTCACTTTATTGCACAGTGTTGGGAGCCTTTTTAGTAAAGCATGGGTACACAGGGTGGATGTAAGTACGACTTGCCATCCTCAGATGGATGGACAAATAGAACGTATTATATGAACATTTGAAGATATGCCACGAGTTTGTACATTTGACTTTAAAGGTAGTTGGGATTAACATCTATCGTTTATTGAAATTGCTTACAATAAAAGTATCAAAAGGAACCTTACGAAGCTTTATGTGAAAGCAAATATAGATCATCAATTGGATGGGTTACAACTTATGAAATTTGCCTTGCTCGGGTCAGGTTTTGTTCATCAAGCCATAGAAAGGGTGAAGGTGATATTACAGCAGCTACAAATCGCCCAAAGTCGATATAAATCATATGCCGATATTAGAAGAAGGGAATTAAAATGTGCCATAGGTGATTAGGTATTTTTGACAGTGTCCCCAATGAAGAAAAATAATGGGATTCGAAAAGAAAGGGAAATAGTCCAAAGATTTGGGCAAATTACGTGTCTATTAGCACTAGTCCAAGAACTCTTCACAGTTCATTCAGTGTTTCATATTCGCTGCTTTGAAAGTGTATAGTAGATTATCTCGTATTGCTCCCAGTGGTGAAATATAAGTTACAGAAGATCTCACATGTGAAGAGGTACTGCTTACTATTCTATATCGACAAGCGAAAGAAATGAGAAATAAAGAAGTAGCTTCTGTAAAGGCACTATTGGAGAAATTAGCACGTAGAATAAATCACAAGGGAAAGAAATCTAAAGTCCTCATAATTGTTGGACACGAAACAAAAAGTTCAAGATACGGAATTAGAGTCATAATAAGTAAGTCTTTACAAGTAGTATGTGTGTATATGATAGTGTGAAGGATCCACTTCGACTTAAGTTGTTACAATGAGACAATGTTACTAACATTCGAGGACGAATGTTCCTCATGGGGGAAAAATGTAACACCCCGTACCTTCCCGACCCTACTTGACGACTTTGAGCAATGTTTACTTAGATGTCGAGAGCCCTAAGTATGTATTTTGTAGTGTCATTGATGAAATATTTGATATTGGGCCTAGTACATGTGGTTAGGCCTTGCGTTTGTGACTTTGTGAAGCATTTGTGGGGTGAAAAATTGAGGTTTAAGGGACATCCAAGCAAAGAATCTTAAAGCTAAGTGGTAAGCAAAAGGTTGGGACTTGAAAGATCCAACCAAATCCGCAAAGAAAGCCAAAATAAAAAATTTGGCATGGGGCGCTGCAGAGGGTGTGTCATGCTGCTCTAGCCCAAATTTTTATTTCCACAGGCAGAAAAGGGGCGTGCCAAGCGGCGTGACGGGGTGGTTTTCGCCAAATTTTTTTTCCGACTATTATGATGTATATAAGACCTTTGAGTCATGGTATCATTACTCCATCATAGTAGGACTATTCTTAAGCGCGTTTAGCATCCGAGTTGGGGTTAATTCTTCGTCACAAGTATTTTAACAAATTTTAACAAATTATGTTCAAATAAGCCATGAACGACTAGAATTTCTATTTTTGCGATTGAGGCTACGATCGGGAATCTCGTAAGTGAATATTGTCGTGACAATTATGGAAGTAATTAAACATGAGATATATGATAGATTACACATTAATTTTTGTGGGCTAAGATAATATGTGTTAATGGGCTCAAAGGAAGGCCCAAAATGAATTAAAAGACATGGCCCAATGGGTCAAATGACCCATTCTTGCTTTGACAAGTCAATTATTGACTTAAGTGGCTAAGGATGAGTTAAAGGGGATATAAAAGGGCAAGGAAATCAGATTTTATTCATGAGAAGCACATGCATTTCTAGACTTTTCCAAGAAACCAAAAAGAGACATTTTCTCTCAAATTCTCAAACCCTAAGTCATCTCCTTGAGCAAGATCATCATTCTACAAGCTTGGGTAAGTGTTTATTCTTATGAATTAATATATTATGTACATGAGAGATTATGTATATCATGGTGGTTATGTTGGCAAGGTCTTGAATAGTGCACTTTGGCTTTTTTCTAAAAGATGTGCATTCTTGTGAATTAAACTTGAAAAAGGACTTGATGTTTTGATGAAAGTGAATGGTATGGATGATATATCAACATGTATAGTGTGGTTATGTCCATAACTTGTTATTTTTATCTATGAGTAAATTGTGGAATTTTGTTATAAAATGTATTGGAGTGATTTGATGAATTCATTGTGATGTGGTGTTAATGAGAACATGTAAAAGAGGAACTTGGTATGAAAAGCTATTGGTTTATGATGTTTTGGTCAATGTATAGAATGTTATGATATTGTTGGTATGAAAAGACCATGAATGGTATTATAAAGGGTGAAATAATGTTATAGGGAAATCATGTAACTCATGGTCGTCTTATACACTTGGAATGTAGCTTGTGGTTAATGTTGGTTCTGTTATGTACTTGTGATGTAGAGTGAAATGTAAAGAAGGAGCGAAATTGTTGTACTCACATATTAGATTGTATATTCATATTGGGAAGACAAGGTATGTAAGGTTATTTTATCCGTATCCTTCTGCAGCACATAGTAGTCACATTGACATATTATTTATCTTATTCCGAAATGTTCTAAGGTATCCTATATCCGGTTACCAATTGTTATTATCACATGTTTCCTACTCATTGATCAATTGTGATTCACATGTATCATGTTCATTGATTAATGTTCCAAAGGTCCCATGGTTCCAATAATGTTATGTTCTAAAGTTCCAATAAGTGTTTATACACATGTCTCTTATTTATTGATTATCGTTCCAATGCTCCCAATAATATTATGACAAGTGAGTGTACCAATCTCTCACATGTAAAGGTATCAATCTCAAAAGTAAAGAATAAAGTAGTGCATATATGTGTGTAATGATTGAGTATGGGTGGTAGCTTTGGGGGCGAAATGCCTAGCTCAAGCCGATCCCGAGATTAGTGGATCAGGAGGCAGTCCTAGAGGCATAAGCCTAGCTCGGACCGAACCTGACAGGGGGTAGCTCTAGAGGTAAAAATACCTAGCTCGAGCCAAACCTGATAAGTTGATTTATGGGTGGCAGCTCTAGAGGTAATAACCTAGCTCGAGCCGAACCCGATGCTTTGATTTATGGGTGGTAGCTCTAGAGGCATAAGACTAGCTCGAGCCGATCCCAACATAACGTTATGTTATGTAAATACCCACTGATCAGTTGAGGCCCGGATACGATATAGCACAGGTGACGATGAGTGAATACAGAAGCAAAGAAATTAATGAACGTAAAGTACATAGTTCCAAACATACAGAACGATGGGTTATTCGTAATGAATGTAAGGTACATGATTCCACATATGCAGAAAGGTGATTTATCCATATTGATTACTCACTTATATTGGGTTACATTGAATTATTTTGTGTCATACAGTTTCATATGGCCTTACATACTCAATACATTCTTCATACTGACCCCCTTGGGGAGATTTACCTTACCTGCTACAGGCACAGGTACTAGTAGACCTCCACGGTAGAGTGCGGGTCATTTGCAGATTTTTGGTGAGCTCCAGTTGGTTCGGGGCTTTCTGAGTCATAGTGTACACTGATTTTGGTATTGTAAATGCTGTATAAAGCGGGGACTTATCCCAACTCTAGCTTGGCTATGTATATGTATATGTAGAGGCTTTGTAGACATATGTAGGATGAGGAATGTAAGAGATGTATGGCCATGTTGACTCGATGGATGGCTCTAACGGCCAAGTTTCTTATATGCATATATCACATGTTTCCATAACTTCCGCTATTGACATTTTATACCTCTATGTGATGGTGCTGTTTATTGAGTAACATGTATATGAATAGACATGAGCAAAGATTGGTTCTCTCGGGCCTCATCGGCTTTGGGTGCCAGTCCGTCCTGAATGGGATTCGGGGTGTGACATCCCCCCTCTTGATTATTAATTGGTATCATAGCAGGTCTCACAATCATGTTGCTTAACCAAACATGAGAAAAGATCAAATGGCAAACTATCAATTTCCAGGAGCAATACTTCAGGATGGTCATTCATCAAAAAAGCTCCCATACTTCAATGGACAACACTACTCTCATTAGAATAACAGATTTAAAATCCCTGTTCAATTAATTGATTTTCAAGCCTGGGTGGTACTCAAGAAAGGACCCAAACCAATTAGAGGACTCAAGGACAAAGGAAAGGACTCATGCAGCACCATTGACCTCAAAACATTTGAGGTCACCAAAGAATAATAAGTGGTAATTGAAACTAACACTAAAGCAATAAGTTTACTTTATTACGCAGTTAACGGATCGGAGTACAACAAGATTTCAACATGTGAAATAACTAAAGAGATATAGGATAAGCTTGAAGTTACTTATGAAGGTACTACAAAAGTAAAAGAAGCCAGGGTTGGTGCACTTGTTAATGAATATAAACTGGTCAAAATGGATGATGATGAAGGAGTGGATTCCATCTTTTCATGATTAAGTAAAATTGTCTGTGAACTCAAATCACTAGGAATGACCTATTCAAATAGTCTACAAGTAAAGAAGCTTGTGAGAAGTTTTCCCAAAGCATAGGAGACAAAGGCAACCATTCTGGAAGGTGGGGATCTTCACAATATGACATACGATGAACTGCGAGGCAACCTTCTTGCTTATGAACAAAATCATATCAACAGATACAACAAAGAAAATAAAAAGAAGACTGTGGCATTTATCCTCGTAAATCTTGATGAAGAGGGAAACATTGATGAAGAAAATAGTGAAGGAATGACTCTCATAAATCTAGGAGTAAGGCATATCCCGAGACAAAGACAACAAATACCTCAACAATCCTTCAAAAACAATGACTACTCAAGAAATAATGATCGATGCTACAACTGTGGTAAACCTGGTCATATCAAACAAAACTGCCTTGAGTTAAAACAAAGATTATCAAAGAAAAACAAGAACTTTAGGGCATAGAGTGATGAAGATAAAACTGAGGACAATGCAGAAGCCACAAATATGTGTTTCATGGCTATAAGAGAGCCAAGCTAGATAAAATCTTTTGATTATCATAACTATAATAACTTGCAATCAAATCTTAATATGATAGCTAATGAACTCCAAAAGGTCATTAACGAGTATAATAAGATTGCTCAAGAAAATAAAAATTAGGTGACTCACTTAAATAACAAAATTGCTCAAAAAAAAAAAAAGGACTGGTAGATCCTCTTAGAGCAAGCTAGATATAAGTCAACTTGCTTTAAGAAGAACTTGATGAACTTAAGGTATAATTTAATAGCATCAGGAATCACCAAGTCATAAATCTGTCAGATCCAATGATTTTAAAACTAAATCAAAATCAAGCTTTAATTTTTTGTATTTGCTAAATATTCTTTCTCCCATTATAAACCTACTTGCTATACTTGTGGAAAGAAAGGTCACAAATCATATAACTGCAGACAAAAATCTCATGGAATATGGATTTGGAGACCAAAGGAAACCGCTTCTAACCCTCAAGGACCCAAGAACACTTGGGTACCTAAAAGAAACTAATCTGTTTGTCTTACAGGAACACACACTATACAAGAAGGGAATTTGGGTAATAGACATAGGTTTTCTAGATATATGATAGGAAGAAAGAAAGCTTCTGTTCTATAAAGAAAATAGATGGTGGATCAGTTGGATTGTAGATAATGCTAAAGGAGAAGTTGTGGGTGTCGGCTCTATAAAAATTAGTTCTTCCTGTGATCTGATTGAAGTTTACCTAATGGATAAACTCAAACACAACTTTCTAAGCATAAGTCAACTATGAGATGCTAGATTTGATATAGTATTCACTGCTATGAAATGCACCATCAACAACTCTGTAAGAAATTTCACCCTTATCGGTGATCGAGTTGAGAATATCTAAGTTTTAAATAATGTTGATTTACCTACTTCAACATGTCTTACTGCTCAAACCTATAATCCCTGGTTGTGGCATAGAAAGCTTGGTCATGCAAGTATGCATGCTTTCAAGAAGCTCTCTAGACTTGAACTAGTTAAAGGTCTGCCTAAACTTAAGTTTGAAAAGGATTATATTTATGATGCCTGCCAACTTGGTAAGCAGACTCAAACATCATTCAAAGTCAAGGATATTGTTAGCACATCCAATCCACTCAAACTATCCACATGTATCTATTTGGACCAACCAAAACAACCAGAATTGGTGGAAAAAGATATGCGTTTGTTATTGTTGATGATTTTTCATGATTTACATGGGTAATTGTTCTTGCACACAAGCATGTAGCATTCACTAACTTTGAAATATTTTGTAGAAGAGTTCAAAGAGAAGCAAGATACTTTATATCCACCATTCACAGTGATCATAGAGGAGAATTTGAAAATAAAGCATTTGAAGATTTTTATGCACAAAATGACTATACTCAGAATTTCTCCTCAACAAAACAGAGTGATTGAATGAAAGAATAGATCTCTTCAAGAGACTTCTAGAACTATGTTATTGGAACAAAGCCTGCCTAACCACTTTTGGGTAGAAGCAGTAAGCACGGCATGCCATATACTCAACAAATATTTAATCAGGCCCATTCAAAAAAGGACCCCCTAAGAACTTGGAGAGGAAAGAAGCCAGACATCAGCTACTTTTATCCATTTGGATGTAAATGCTTCATTCTCAATAATGGTAAGAACACTCTAGGAAAATTTGATCCTCAGAGTGATGAAGGTATTTTTCTTGGATACTCTCCTACTAGTCGTGCATATAGGGCTTTTAATAAAAGAACCTTAAGTGTTGAAGAATCTATGCATATAGTTTTTGATGGATCTAATTCTATTCCTGTGATTATGAGTTTTGATGAAGATTAGGTGAATTATTCTCAAATCAAGGTATCCACTGAAACTATAGAGCCAGTCAACACAGAGTCGACTATAATGGTATTAGAGTCGACTACTCCACCAGAGCCCCAAATCATAAATGTACCAAGGGAATGGAGACATAATGCAAGCTTTCCAAATGAGTTCATTAGTGGAAATCCAAATGACAAAATGCAAACAAGAGCCTTATTGGGAAAGCAAGCATCAGTGGCATTGGTGTCACAATTTGAACCTAAGTGAATTAATGAAGCTCTTAAATATGAAGCATGGGTTCAGTCCATGAAAATAGAACTGGATCAGTTTGAAAGAAATCAAGTCTTTACCTTGGTAAAATGACCAAATAATTGCTCAGTAATTGGAATGGGTCTACAGAAACATAATGGATGAGGAAGGTAAGGTTGTAATAAACAAAGCTAGGTTAGTAGCTTAAGGCTATTCTCAGCAAGAAGGTATCAATTACGATGAAACCTTTACTCCTGTAGCAAGGTTAGAATCCATTCATATTTTACTAGCTTATGCCTCTTTTAAACATTTTAAGCCTTTTCAAATGGCCGTAAAAAGTGCTTTCTTAAATGGTTTTATAAATGAAGAAATTTTTGTCAAACAACCCCTGGGGTTGGAAAATCCCTCTTGTCCTGACTATGTTTTTAAACACTCAAAGGCACTTTATGGACTCAAACAAGCTCCACAAGCTTGGTATGAGCGACTAAGTACCTTTTGACTGCATAATAATTTTTAAAGAGGAAAAATTGATACTACTCTTTTTACTTAAAAGTTAGATTTAAGTATTCTCATTGTACAAATTTATGTGGATGATAGTATTTTTGGAAGTCCTAATACATCTTTGTGTGATAATTTTGCTAATAATATTAAAGGAGAATTTGAGATGAGTCTCATAGGAGAGATGACCTTCTTCTTTGGACTTCAAATAAAGTAGCCAACTTATGGAACTTTCATAAGTCAAAGCAAATATACAAAAGAATTGATCAAAAAATTTGGTATGTAAAAGGGAAAAGTATTTGGAACGCCTATGAGTCCCTCAACATGTCTTGAAACGGATGCTCAAGGGAAAAGTGTGGATGAAAAGACCTATCGAGGAATAATCGGCTCATTATTGTACTTAATCGCAAGTTGTCCAGATATTATGTTTAGTGTATGCAAATGTTCTAGGTTCCAAGCAACTCTAAAGGAATCTCACCTCACAGCGGTAAAATAAATTCTTCGATATCTTATCGGAACCCAAGATCTTGGATTATGGTACCCTCATTGCTCCAACTTTGATTAATTGGGTATTCAGATGCTGACTTTGTAGGTGATAAAAATGATCAAAAAAGTACAAGTGGAACATGTCAACTACTTGGTAACACATTAGTATCATGGCATAGACAAAAGCAAACATCAGTTGCTCTATCCACTACTGAATCCGAATATATGATGATAGGAAGTTGTGGTACTCAATTACTCCGGATTATACATCAATTACTTGATTATGATCTTTAGTATGAACTAGTCCCAATTATGTGTGATAACACTAGTGCTATTAGCCTCTCAAAATATACTGTGCATCATTCGAAGTCTAAGCATATTGATATTAAGCATCATTTTATTAGAGATCATGTTGAAAATAGAGATTTTGTGCTTAACTTTGTTGATTCTGAAAATTCGCTTGCTGATATTTTCACAAAGCCTCTTTTAGAGGAGAGATTTTGTTTTCTAAGAAAAAGGCTCGGAATTACCAACATTTTATTTTATTCGTGTTGTTTTAATTGTCATTTTTAAACAAATTAAATTATATATATTTTTACTTTATTTCATTTCCTTGTTTACACATATTTGCTTACCTTTTGATTTCCCTTAAATAGATTGTGTATCCCAGAATTTGTAACCCCTCATTTCCCGCACCCCTTAAATATTCACTCTGATCCATAGTTAAACTCTACCACTTTTCATTATTACTTCCCCCCTCTCGTGTCTTTTCAGTCGATTTACTGAATCGTCTTTTCCTCTTTCCTCTTCCCTCTCCTCTCTATAAATCCTCTCAATTTCTCTATGTTCTTATCTCTTTTTTCTTCTCATAATGACAAGAACTAGATCTATGTCATCTCTCCCTTCTCCATAAGCCAACTTCTCCAAGAGTTGCTCCACCAACATTCTTAATCTCTCCTCGAACTTTCCTAAGGGAAAATCCCACGTTCTTTCAAAATCTGCATCTAACAAGCGTCCTCATGGTGACAAAAGTCCCTCTTGCAAGAAATCCTGAACTGATGTTCATGGGTCTTTCAATCAAGAGGACATGCAAAAATTCTGGGGTATTAAGCAAAAAGAAATATTTGAAGCGTTTAAGGACCATTATGTTGTCGCTAGGAGAATCATAAATCTGAAGCAATTGAAGGAATCTCACTGTTTAGTAAGTGCCATTTTTAAAGCCTAAAAATTGAACCTTTTTGTTAAGCTTTGTGGTATTGAAGTATACGAAGACACTATTCGCTTGTTTTATGCTAATCTTTGTGTGTCTCAAAATAATGGAGAATTGGAAACCCTAGTGCTAGGCATTAGAATTGTTTTAAATGATTTTCTATTTGAAAAGATTTTTTTTGACTCATTTGGAGGCATACCATACATGAATGGTGCTTGGACAGATGATTTTGAGATGCCAATTGAAGGTGCTAAAAAAGCTGTTGCTGAATGTGGAACTGACATCTCTGATTTTGGTCCCATGTCTCTTTGTATTGAAAATAGAATGTTAGCTCACATGATAGCTTCTACTCTAGTTACCCATAAGATCTTTCTCAAAAGCATCACTACTAGAGATCTGTTTGTGTTGTACTATCTGATTAAGAAATACCGGTTGAATTGGTGTGCTTGGATATGTGAATAGATGTTGGAAAGTGCTTATGAGTCTGGCTCTAGTCTACCCTATGGTGCACTTATCTCCCACATTCTGATTCACTCATGATTGATCTATCTGAGCTTTCAAAAGCATAGGGTATGTGCTCGTTGATTTTCAGTGGTGTAAGAAGGACTCAGTAAAGCCCCATTTAGTAAAACCCAACTCTGGAAAAGCCTCAGTTGACTCTGCGGCTAGGATCTTTAAGGAACTAGAAGGGTTACAGGAATGTCTGACATCTCTAGAAGAAGGTATGGTATCTTTATAGGTAAGCGTTGGAAAAATCTATCAGGTGACAAAGGATACAGGCACTGATGTAGGACTACTAAGAATAGCAGTGGACAACCTGAAGAATGAAGGAATTTGCACTATGAACAGGTTGATCAAGCTAGTCGATTCCATCAAGTCTAAAGTTGGCTCTTTACACAATGAACTTGCTGTCACCTTTTAAACATCCTACTCCAACATCTCAAAAAATGTGCAAAATTCCTATGACGCCTTCTGCAATAATGTGATCTGTACCCTGAACTACTTCTTAAAGTAAAGATGATCTCCGATTCTTGATTCAATAGGGGTGTGTCCTTATAAGACACTTTGATTCTGTACTCTTTTCCACTACTGTCTTTGACTCCTCCCTTTACCAGGGGTTTGTTTTTTTGACCTTTTTCCCTACTCTGTTTACTATGTGCATGTTGCCTGTTACTTGTTATCTATCTTTTCTCCTTTCTTTTTGATTATGCCAAAGGGGTGAAAAAAGCAGGTAAAAACTCAACATAACTTAAGGGGGAGCTGGCTCAACCGACAACACAACTTCAGGGGGAACATGTGTAGCAAATCAGGGAAGTTTGATTATTTGAGTTTTTACTTTCTTTTTGTCATTATCAAAAAAGGGGAGATTGTTAGCCCCAAATATAGTTTCAATAATGACAAATACTGACTTCTATTTACATGCAGGATATTCATGGAAGCAATCAATTAAAAAGAATAGCCTTTTTTGGGAAAGGAAAGAATTAATCAAGATCCATAGTCAAATCGGAAGGCAAAAAATCACGAAGGAGAAAATCTAGATGGCACAAGAATTTAAGGAAGGAAATATGAACGTATCTGAAATAGACATATAACATCATCTAGGTATTGTAAATTCAATCTAGATGACCCCGCAAATCACTTAGGTTCCCCTATCTGATAGAGCACAGAATTAGAAAAAGGAAATTCTAATTCCACATTTAAGGCAAATCAATTCTATATGGCAAACGTATATTGAAGACTTTCAACTACAACGGTGGCAAATCAAATCCATTATGGCAAGATAATATTGGTCAGTATTCTAAAAAGCTTTTGGACACAAAGGTCACCTTGTTTGAATTTATATAAATAGACTATAGTAGCCTAGACTTTATTTCCTGTACATCTTCACTTGAGCAATATTCTAGTTACTTCTTTAGCCTTTACAATTCATTGTAATACTTTATAGTGAACACAAAAGAGAGAAGAAACTAGGTGCTATACAAGTAGAGGATGCTACCTTTCTCGAAGAAGCTAATTTATAAAGCTCTCGGAGGAACATTCTGTAATCATTCAAGTTGCTCTCAGGGGAACCTCTCGTAACCCAAGGGGACTAGAATTAGTCACCACAAGGGTGTTTTGAACCAGGATATTCTTATTGTGGCTTTTACGTTAATTCTATTTTCTTATATTTTGTTATCAGCAATTCTGGAACTAATATCTCTATGCAGGAAAGTTCACTTACTAATAAATTTAGTCGACTAAAAGTCTTAAAATTTCAATTCACCTCCTATTGATTATCACTTGGTTCCAAAAACATGGAATCCCAAATGTACAAGATTGGTACAAGTATATGATGGACTATAACGGGGATCTTCTCTTTCCCTCAACACCTCCTAGAGAAGAAGTTACAAGTGATCCACCACGAATTGAGGTCCCTAGTATTTTGAGCACTGAAGAATTGTTTGCTTTAATACAAAGGAACATTGAAAAGGTTACTCAATTGATCACCATGATGCCACTTAAGGAGTTGGAAAGTCTATTGAAAGTGTAATACTCCTCAAGAAAAAGAACCTAAGAAGTTGCTTCTGGAAGCACAACAAGTGATGGTGCTAAGGAGTTGAACATATAAGTCAACACATCTACTCTTTGTGCACCAAAGTGGAAGCTAGATGTGATGGGACCTCCAATACCTTCACAAGGAATCCTTGACACTTGTCCTAACTCTAAGCAAAATAAGAGATAAAAGATTGAAAGGAGTAAAGGTGCGATAATTGATAACTCTAGAGTGGAAAAAGGAGAGGTTGTGTGGAGTGATGTGAGAGGGTTGTAATGACCTTATCCTAACTCAAATGACTTTATCTTCTCTAGTGGTTATGATACTTGTGCAGGTGTGCATAGAAACAAGCACAGTGAAGAGCCTCAAAACTTGAAGAACCATGAGGCCCTTGAAAGCTTCCTAAAGGAGAAAATGTGCTCTAATGATAATAGCCAAGGTGAAGATACTTCTTCTTATGAGATGCAAGGTACAATTCTAACTTTTACCCTTTATTAAACTTGGAAAATTATTGTGTAGCTAGTATCCAATTGAGTGAGGGTGAAATCTTGTATATGTGTGATAGTACCTTGATGAATAGTTATAATGCATTTATGTGAAAGTGCAAACACTAGTTGATCCATTTGATGATAGGATTATTTCTCCTAGTGAGATCATATGATTATTTCTCCTAGTGAGATCAATTTGTATCCACCTAATGTTGGCACTTGTGCTATAAAGAAGAAGGATGGGTCTATGTGAATGTGTATTGATTACAGGCAGCTAAATAAGGTGACAGTAAAGAATAAGTATCCTATGCCTCGTATTGACGATTTGTTTGATCAACTTCAGGGTGCCGCGGTGTTCTCAAAGATAGATTTGAGATCTGGATATCATCAGTTGAGAGTTAGGGCTGAGGACATCCCAAAGACAGCCTTCAGGACTCGGTACAACCATTATGAGTTCCTGGTGATGTCTTTTGGATTGACTAATGCCCCTGCAGCTTTCATGGATTTGATGAATCGGGTATTCAGGCCATACTTGGACTCCTTTGTCATTGTGTTTATTGAAGACATCTTAGTTTATTCGAGGAGTAGCGAGGAGCACGAGAAGCATTTGAGCACTGTGCTCCACACTTTGAGAGATCATCGGCTTTATGCCAAATTCTGAAAGTGTGAGTTTTGGCTTGAGTCTGTTGCTTTCTTGGGGCATGTTGTATCCAGACACGTCATCATAGTAGACCTAGCGAAGATTGAGGCTATTTGAGGTTGGGCTAGGCCCACGTCGCCTACCGAGGTTCGCAGTTTTATTGGATTGGCAGGTTATTACAGACGGTTTGTTAAGGGCTTCTAGTCTATTGCATCTCCTATGACCAGATTGACCAGGAAGGAGGTTTCGTTTCAGTGGTCTAAGGATTGTGAGGCAAGCTTCCTGAAGCTCAAGGATCAACTTACTTCTGCCCCTGTGTTGTCTCTTTCAGTTGAGGGCGAGGGTTTCACCGTGTATTGTGATGCCTCTGGTATCAGTTTGGGGTGTGTTCTGATGCAGCGGGGTCATGTTATTGCTTATGCATCGAGACAGCTAAGGTGCACGAGCGTAACTATCCCACTTATGATTTAGAATTAGTGGCGGTTGTGTTTACACTGCGGATTTGGAGGCATTATCTCTATGGTGTTCATTGTGAGATCTTTATAGACCACCGCAGTCTTCAGCATATTATGACTCAGAGAGATCTTAATTCGAGGCAGCGCAGGTGGATTGAGTTGCTGAAGGACTATGATATCTCTATTCTCTATCATCCGAGCAAGGCGAATATGGTAGCGGATGCCTTAAGCCGGAAGACAGTGAGTATGGGTAGCTTAGCCTTCATTCCAGTCTCTCAGCGGCCATTAGCTTTGGACATTCAGTCCTTAGCTAACTCGATGGTTGGATTGGATATTTCTGACCCCAGGAAGATTGTTGCTTGTGTTGAGGCCAGATCTACTTTGTTGGAGCAGATTTAGAGTCGTCAGTTCGAGGATAGCGGTTTTCGTAGCATTTGAGATCAGGTATTGAGGGGTGAGTCTGAGAGAGCTACCTTGGGTTTTGATGGTGTTCTGAGGTTTGACGGTCTTATTTGTGTCCCGAGGGTTGGAGATTTGATTCAGTTGATTCTGCACGAGGCACACAGTTCCAGATATTCTATTCACCCTGGGACAACTAAGATGTATTGGGATCTGAGGTAGCACTATTGGTGGAGTGGTATGCAGAGAGACATAGCAGGGTTTGTAGCTCGATGCCTTTGTTGTCAGCAGGTAAAGGCCGAGCACCAGAGACCCGGTGGTCTACTTCAGCAGTTACCCATTCCCGAGTGGAAGTGGGAGCGGATCACTATGGATTTCGTTGGTAGGTTACCTCATACCTCTTGTGGCTTTGATAGTATTTGGGTTGTTGTAGATCGGTTGACTAAGTCCGCGCACTTTATCCCTGTTCGAGTTTCCTACAGTGCTGAGAAGTTAGCTCGCGTATATATTTAGGAGGTAGTTTGCTTACATGGAGTGCCAGTATCTATTATCTCAGACCGAGGGTCTCAGTTTACCTCCAGTTTCTGGCAGACTTTCCAGGAGGAGTTGGGTACTCAGGTGGACCTTAACACTGCATTTAATCCTCAAACCGACGGGCAGTCAGAGTGGACTATTCATGTGTTAGAGGATATGCTCCGTGCTTGTGTGTTAGACTTTGGGGGTCAGTGGGATCAGTTCTTGCCTTTAGCGAAATTCACGTATAATAATAGCTTCCACTCCAACATTCAAATGGCTCCGTTTGAGGCTTTGTAAGGTAGACGGTGTCGGTCTCCAGTTGGATGGTTTGAGACTTTAGAAGTCAGTCCTCGTGGCACAGATTTGCTCCGAGAGTCTTTGGACAGAGTTCGGGTGATTCAGGACAGGCTGCGGACAACAAAGAGTAGACAAAGGAGTTATGCTGACCGTAGACGTCGTCCGTTGAGATTCAGAGTTGGTGATAGGGTCTTCTTACGAGTATCCCCAATGAAGGGCGTGATGCGATTCGGTAGGAGGGGCAAGCTTAGTCCCAGGTATATTGGGCCCTTTGATATTCTTCGGACAGTCGGGGAGGTAGAATATGTACTGGCCTTACCTCCGACCTTTTCAGCTATCCACCCGATATTTCATGTTTCTATGCTGCGACAGTATATCCCGGATGAGTCGCATGTGCTTCAGTGGGACTCGGTTCAGTTAGACGAGAAGTTGGCATTTGTGGAGGAGCCTGTGTCCATTTTAGCCAGAGATGTCAGACGATTGCGTTCCCAGGACATTTCAGTAGTTAAGGTACAGTGGCGTCACCGTCCGATTGAGGAGGCCACTTGGGAACTTGAATGTGATATGAGAGTCCAGTATCCCTACTTGTTCACGTCTTCAGGTATGCATTTACTGTTGACTTTCGCGGACGAAAGTCCTTTTAGTAGTGGATGTTGTAATAACCCTCCTGGTCATTTCCCTCGTTTTCGTATGTTCTCAGCATTTAGAGCTTTTTTATAACTGCCCCAAGTTCTTTATGACTTGCTAGGACTGACAGTTCGGTTTTCGGGCAGTTCGTTTGAGAGTATTATTTATATCGAGCGTGTTGCAAAATATTTAAATTAAATTAGAATTTGGTAAAATGATATATCTATACTACTTTATAAAAGTTCTATAATTTATGAATATTTTTAAATGGAGATAGTAAATCTAATTTTGTTAAAATGATATTTTTATTTTATAGAGGTTTTGTTCAAAATAATTTTCTATTCATGATGGTATATTTAAAATATTATATCTATTTTACCACGAGCCTATGCAGTATCCGAATATATATATATATATACGGAGAGCAAAAATGGATAAGACCATGTGCATGTAACATTAATTCATATTGGACTACAAGATTGCTTTCTTTTTGGGACTTTGTACGTGTAGTATACATATATATATATATATATATATATACACTATAATATTAATTCCTTTTCTTATTTTGTCTTCTTTAAGAAAAAAAAACTACATATATTCCACCATTTTTTAAAGCACTTTAAGCTCAACTTTAGGAATTTCTAGAGAGATTTCAAGGTTAGGGGTTGGTATATTTGATTTCGTGGACTCATTCTCGTCGTTTCTATGGTACGTTTTCTTATTTTTACGGTAGTTTTAGTTACGGTGGTTGTTGGAATTGGTGTTGATATTTGAGCTAGATATTGAGCTCAAATTGAGCGGTGTTAGTTGTGACTATTGGTCACGAGGTGATTTGGGAGGCTGTGATGGTTTCGGTTTTGTGATTCCGCAAATGGGCCCCACATGGACCGTTCGAATATTTTTTTCGAACTAATGCAATATGGGTATCAAAATTCATGTTTTAACATGTAATTTATTATTTTGCTAGCCTGGCAGAAATCTGAGGTCTCGCGAAAGGGGAAGACTCCTATTTAGCTAGCTTTGGTAGGCGTTTGGTGGCGTCCAGGTAGGCTAGGCTTACCATATACCTAGACTGAGTTTATTTATAGTATTTGCATACTATTATGCTAGTGTTTGGGCTGGTAGTTGTGGATTGGCATTGGCTTGCTATGATTAGGCCTTTTGGGCAGGTTAGGGCCTTGTTCGGATGTGTTTCGGGCCCGTTATCCTCGTGTTGTGCCAGATATTACTTTTATAGGATTGGTTAATGTTGTACTGCTGTTAGTAAGGGTTTGGGGAACCTTAACCCAGACTTGGTTCCGGGACCCCATAGTGGGCCCCGCTACTCTTCACAGTCGGTGTAGTTAGCTTTAAACATTATTAGGCTTAGTTAAGCCCTGAGATGATCTTTTAGGATAAAATTTGTATTGAATTACCCTAGTTATGCCCTTTTGACCTGTTATGCCTTGTCAGTCCCTAATAGCACCGTATTTGACCGGGGCCGGCTAGTTTGATTTAGAATGCGGACCCGCTTTGCCCTGACTTATAATGTATACCCACACTTATATACACATATTGTTTATAGTAGATAGTTGACCTAGAAAGATCCCGAGATTGACTTGTAGTACGTGGTGGGTTAGCTCCTTTACTTATGTTTTGGGTTCATTTTGGGGATGGTATGTCCCCGTTTACTTGTATTTGGGTGGATTCTGGCACTACTCTGTCACTTGGTTACTGATTATTATGAGTTCCGGTTCGAGTCCGACCACTGATTCAGATATGATGGTTATTGATTATTATGAGTTCCGGTTCAAGTCCAGCCACTGATTATTATGAGTTCCTGAATACTGTCAGAATAGGATAGTTCATCCTTATTGCTCCATTAGCAACATTATGTTTAGTTTCATAGTATTCCTGCTCTTCCTCATATTGTTAGTTTGATCTCTATTTATGTATTTTTGAGACGGCTTTGTATATATATTGACACTGTATTCCATTTTGTACGCCTGTTGTATTAGAAGCTCTTTTACTGACTTCACCAGGTCTTGGGATTGTAATCTATATTAGTCTCTTTATTAAATTCCTTTTTGCTATTTTCTTCATTTCTATTGGTAGTCTGTTACTAGCTATTCTGGACTACGGGTTGGCTTACCTACTGGTGGGTTAGAGTAGGTGCCATCATGTCCTGAGAAATTGGGTCGTGACAGTGACACCTGATCCAATAACAATGTCTGCATGACACCCGATCCAATAACAGTGTTGGGGTGACACCCAACACCAATATCATTTCAATGTATAATCTTAGATACAATGCTCAATACATAATGATAACTAACAATCACAGGTAACGCTAACTAACAATCACAGGTAACGCCCAAAGGCTAATCACAAACATTCAACTTGCATATAAGCACAAAGTTAAATCAAGTCTATAACTACATTTAAACTACTGATACATAGACCAGCACCAAGGATCATTGCCAACTGATTGCTAGCTAGGCTTATCCCGACTCCCATATTTATTTACAAGCACCATAGCCCTATTTTCTTTCCTCCTCTTTATTACATAAATATCACAACTATTTCTCAATTCAATTTTACACATATTACCTCCTCTTATTTCTCTTAACACCATTATAACTATCCTTACAACCTACTAACTCCTTCCTCAACCATTAACCCGACTCTATTTACTCCCCATTTATAGTTAATTTCAACACATAGCAAGCTACTTCTGTTCACTCAATAAGTTCACTATTAACCTACCCCTTTTTAACAAACTCACAACCACTCCCATTTACGAACCTGCCTCTAGTCCTCTAAGAAAACTAAAGGTTAACATTGTTCAATAACTCAACATGCATCCCTAAATTCATTGATTCATTATCCTAAGTTTGGTTTATTATCAAAACCATCCAAATTTCATGCCCGTAGGCCTAAGAATGAAATCTCCTATCTTTACTATAGTTATTACATTCTTCTAGACCAAGTCTACTACAATTAAACCATAACCTCCCTCCTAGATGAGTTCTACTGCTACGGAGAGTAAAGTTCATTCCTCGCGTGCCTCTTCCTTTCTATTTATTGGAATCTCGACCAGGAGTGCTTTGGAAATCACCTTCTCAGAGCTTGGCCTCTAAAATCTTATTGTTCTAAGTATAGGGTTCACCCAGGGAGTTTATGGAGGAGGCAAGCAAAATAAGAGGCCTCAACTGAGGGGAAGGGTTTAACTAAACTCGGGCAGCTTACTGCCTTACAGTCATTGTGGGGACGAAAATGTCATTACATAGACATCTCTGCCGTGACAGATCTATCGCTACAGTAATGGCTCAGTAGTCCTGGCCTAATTTTGAGGATTTGGCCTAAAATTAATTTGGGCCATGTCTTTTTCCCACGGGAAATAATTCCTAAATAGTTTGAAACAAAGATTTCTTTATTGAAGTATTTTCTTGGAATGATTTTTAGCATAATGACGATTAGGTCTTTATAGCAGCTAGGGCTCTAAATAAGGGCCGATGTAGAGATCAACCTCAAGGTTAAGGTCAAACTCAAGTTACCACACCAGCATAGGACCAGGCTAGAGTGCTATCACAAGAGCCAGTCATTGACCCAAAGTTAGTGCCAGTAGATCTACCACCATAGCAGTCGATAGGCTAGGGAACAACCTAGGCTCCACCTAAATTTGTGTCCTCACCAGTTCTGCAGGACACCTTAATCAGTTATTGAGTATTCTTGAGGGTCAAGCTAGATATGGGGCCCAGATATCAACCCATGGAGTGGCACAGGGTAGCCAAGATTTATAAGCACAGCCTACTACTGTGACTCCCCATTTAGAGTTTCTACAAGTATCTAGGGTTTCTTAACCGATGGAAGCCCATCCAACTATGACATCAGAGGTAGAAGATGTTGAGTTGGTTTATTAGACTAGGTCCTCAGAGGTTTTCAAGTGCTTCATGGGAGGATGCACATGAGTTCCTTATCAGTTGTCAGGAGAGTTTGCATAACCTTAGTTTAGTGGAGTCACATGTAGTGGATTATGCCATGTTTCAGCTAGATGGGTTAGTAAAGTAGTGTTAGAGGGCTTATGTTGAGTGTAGACCAGTGGGATCCCCTCCTATGACTTAGGTATAATTCTCCGAGGCTTTCTTAGGGAGATATTTGCCTCACAACATAAGAGATAAATTAAGGGATGAGTTTATAGACTTGTACTAGGGTTCTATGACATTGTCTGAGTATGAGTCTATATTCCATGAGCTATCCAGACATCCTACTATAATTATGCCTACCAAGCACGAGAGGGTACGTCAATTTGTTTGAGGACTGAGGTATAAGCCTTGCCTAACTACTGAGCTGAAGTTATCTTTGGATTATCCATTTATAGAGGTTGTTAACTATGCGTGAACTATAGATGGTATATATTAAGAGGCCCATTGGGCTAATAAGAGGTCCCATCGTTAGGGAAATTTCAGTAGTTCTCAGTTTAGAGGTAGGAGTTTCTTAAGCTGAGGTAAGTAATAGTATATTCAGTCTAGAAAACCCATACATGTATTAGTTCAGACTATAGATAACAGTTAAATAGGTCATAGTGGTCAGATCTTTGAACAATCTTCATGAGGTTCTCTTTTTAGGTCTTTAGGTCGAGGAGGCTAGTCTGGATCAGTAAATCTTTGCACCATATTTTGGCTGACATGGGTTGCTTTAAGTGTGGAGATATTAGTCACTTCACCAGAGAGTGTCCTCATGTGGGATGATTAAGCAGTCAGCATTGCTAGTTCAGCTTCTTAAGGCAGTGACATCACTAGAAAAAGGTGGTGCACTAGGTAGTAGGTGTGGTCCCTAAGGTTCTCATCTAGGTGCTTTGTCAGGTAGGGCAGGTGATCATTCAAATACTAAGTCTGTTGGCGGACGTAGTCTGTTATATACCTTTTTTGGTAGGCTGAAGGTGGAGGCATTATATCATGATCACAGGTACAATTCCAGTGAGTCATAAGCCAGCCTCAGTTTTATTTGATTTGGGCTCCAATTATTCATATGTGTTGGTCTACTTTGCTTCTCGATTGGGGTTGACTAGTGAGACTTTGTTGGTACTTTTGTATGTAGCTACTCATGTAGGTGATTCTTTAGTATTGGATCGGGTATTCAGGTTATTTATGGTGTCTATTGGGAGTATGATAGTTGGGCAAATCTAGTTTTGCTTGATATGATTGATTTTAATGTGATTCTGGGCATGGACTGGTTATACCCTTATCATGCGGTCTTGGATTGATTTGCCAAGACCATTACCCTAGCCACTCATGGTATCCCCCCAATCATTTGGTAGGGTTCTAATGGTCATGTACCGCTAGGGATTATTTCTTATATTCAAGCTAGGAGGTTAGTGTCGAAAGAATGCTTGGCCTATCTTGCTTATGTCCATGATACTAGTGCCGACATTCCTTCACTTGATTTTGTTCCTATGGTTTGCTAGTTTGCTGATGTATTTCCTATCGACTTGTTTGATTTCTTGCTTGAGCATGATATTGACTTTTCTATTGATGTTTAGCCATGAACTCAACCCATTTCTATTTCACTTTACTATATGTATACCATTGAGATGAATAAGCTTAAGGTGTGGCTCCAGGATCTTCTAGTTAAGGGTTTTATTAGACTGAGTGTGCCTCTGTAGGGTGCTTCTATCCCATTTGTGAAGAAAAAGGATGGTACAATGTTTATGTGTATCGATTACCCGTAGCTGAATAAGGTGACTATAAAGAATAAATATCCAATATTGCATATCAAAGACCCATTTGATCAACTTCAGGGTGCATCAGTGTTTAATAAGATTGACATGATATCTAGCTACCATCATTGGAGGATTAGGGTTGCAGACATCTCCTAGACAACCTTCATGACTCTCTACAACCATTATAATTTCCTAGTAATGTCTTTTGGGTTGACTCATAGACTTGATGAACTGCATGTTCAGGCTATATTTAGACTCCTTTGTGACAGTATTTATTGATGATATTCTGGTCTTCTCAAGGAGTAGGGACGAGCGCGAGCAATATTTGAGAATTAGGCTCCAGACTTTGAGAAACGAGTAGTTTTATGCTAAATTCTCAAAGTGTGAGTTCTGGCTTGAGTCTGTAGCATTATTTGGGCACATGGTATCCAACAATAGTATTATGGTAGACCCAATAAATATTAAGGCAGATTATAATTAGGCTAGACCCACTTCTTTTATAGATGTACATAGTTTTATTGGTTTACCTGGGTATTACAGACAGTTTGTAGAGGGGTTTTCTTCCATTGCAGCGGCATTGACTAGATTGACCAAGATGAATGTCCCATTTGAGTGGTCCAATAAGTGTGAGGTGAGATATCTGAAGCTCAAGCCCTTATTGGCTTTAGCTTCGATTTTGACACTTTTATTCTAGGGCTAGGGTTTACTATTTATTGTGATGCTTTTGGGATTTATTTGGGTTGTGTTCTAATTTAGTAGGGTAGAGTGATAGTGTATCCTTCTAGGTAGATGAAGGTACACGAGTGCAACTACCCCACCCATGACTTGGAGTTGGTGGTGATAGTCTTTGCACTTAAGATATGGAGACATTACTTGTATGATGTGAATTGTAAGATATTAACCTACCATCGTATCCTGCTATACATTCTCAGCCAGAAGGATCTTAATTCGAGGCAACACAAGTGGTTGGAGTTACTAAAGGACTATGACATCTCTATTTTGTACCATCTGGGCAAGGCAAACATGGTAGAAAATGCCTTAAGCCGAAAGGCGGTGAGTATGGGGAGTTTGGATTTTCTTGCAGCTTTGGAGTGACCTTTGGTTTTGGAAATCTAGTCCGCAGCCAATAGGATGGTTTGACTTGATATTTCTAACCCTCAAAGGATTCTTGCTTGTGTTGAGGCCCGATCTATGTTGATAGAGCAGATTTAAGAGCAATAGTTTGAGGAGTAGGATCAGGGGATTTCGAGATCAGGTGTTGGGAGGCAAATCCAGGAATTCCACCTTAGATCCAGAGGGTGTTCTGAGATTAGAGAGTCATATTTATGTTTCGAGGGTTGGTGGTTTAATTCGATCGATATTCCATTATTCTGAGATTAGAGAGGCCCATTATTCTAGATATTAGGGTGTTCTGAGATTAGAGAGGCCCATTATTCTAGATATTCCATTCATCCAAGTAGCTAATATGTTCAAGGGTTTGAGACAACATTACTGGTGGTCCGAGATGAAGAGGGATATAGTAGAGTTTATGTCTTGGTGCTTGAACTATCAATAGGTAAAGTTTGAGCACTTGAGGCCTAGTGGCTTGACTCAAAGGCTACCTATTCTTGAGTAGAAATGGGAATGGGTTACTATAGATTTTGTGATTGGTTTATCTTGCACTATTCGAGGTTTTAATTCTACTTAGGTCATCACTGATTAGTTGACTAGGACTTCTCACTTTCTACTGGTTCAAATATCCTACAGTTGAAAGAGGTTGGCCCAGATTTATGTTTGTGAGATAGTTCATTTGCATGGGGTGCCGGTTTCCATTATTTCTGATATAGGTACCTTGTTCTCCTCTAATTTTTAAAGGGCTTTTCAAGAGGAGTTGGGTACCCAGGTTGAGCTCAGCATGACATTTCGCCATCAAATCAATGGCTAGTCTAAGTATACTATCTAGGTTCTAGGGGATATGTTGCAGGCCTATGTTATTGATTTTGGAGGTTAATGGAACTAGTTCTAGCCTTGGCACAGTTTGCATACAACAACAACTATTATTCGATTATCCAGATGGATCCTTTTGAGGCATCATATGGTAGGCAATGCAGATCTCCAATTAGATGGTTTGATACATTTGAGATTAGGCCACAGGGTATGGACCTACTTTGTTATTCATTGTATAGGGTTAGGGTGATTTAAGTTAGTCTATGAGCATCTTAGAGTAGCCAAAAAAGTTATGCTGACTGTAGGTTTCCAACCTTTGAGTTTGGAGTTAGGGATCGGGTTTTACTTTGAGTATATCTTATGAAGGGCATGATGAGGTTTGGGAAGATGGGCAAGCTTTGCCCTAGGTATATCAGTCCATTTGAGATTCTATAGTAGGTAAGTGATATGGCATATGAGTCGACTTTGCCTCCCATATCTTAGGTATTTGTCCTATTTTCCATGTATCAATGCTATGGTGGTATATTACTGACGAGTCTCATGTGCTCTAGTGGAATTTAATCCAGCTTGACGACCGTTTTACTTTTGAGGTGGAGCCAGTTGCTATTCTAGCCAGAGATGTTAGAAGGTTATTGTCTAGAGAAATTCCAGTGGTTAAGGTTTAGTGGAGGTACTATCCAGTTGAGGAGGCTACCTGGGTACAAAGCATGACATGTGGAACCAATATCCTCACTTATTTGAGCCTTCAGGTACCTCTTATCCCTTGACTTTCAAGGACAAAAGTCCTTTTAGTAGTGGATGTTGTAATGACCCTCCAAGTCATTTTTTCTATTTCATGTATTTTCTATGTTTTGAGTTTTCTTATAGTTGCTATAGGTCATTTATAACATGATGGGATCGGCAGTTTGGTTCTAGGTTTAATTGTTTGAGTTTTAAGCTAATTCCTTCTTTTGGAGCTTTTAAAGTTAGGAAATAGGAATTTAGTCAAAACTTCTAGTAAATAGCCTCAGATGAAGATTATAATAGTTTCGTTAGCTCTAGAATGTGGATTTTAGTCTGGGGGACCTTTGATTTGGGTCATGAGGATTCTAGGCTCATTTTGGGCTATCGAGTGAATTTTAGTTAAAATAGAAAGAATGGGCTTGGATCCCACATTTCATCAAAACGACCTTTATTGGGAATTTGTCGACTTCGTTGAGTCTTAAATGTCATTTCTAGTAGGATAGTACTAGACCCTCAGCTTGATGAATCGAGTTGCTTAGACATGGCTAGGAATTTATATGATGAACCTAGACATGAATTCGGTTAAGGTTAAGTTTACTTGAGGCTTGTCTGCAGGCATGGGCATGTTAAAAGGGTATATCACGTTTTAGCAAGGCATGGAAAAACCTTGGCAGTGGCATGGCTAAGGCATTCAAGGCATAGCTAAGGCATGAAAAGAGCTGGGAAAGCTAAGGTAGTTCAAAGCTAAGGCAAGTCATATTGTGATAACGTAGCTAAGACAAGGCCAGCAAAGTTGACGTGGCAAGGCAAGAAAGTTGAAAGCTAACAAGGAAGTGGGATTGGCATGTACACAATTCCACAGGGCCCTGGCGTGAATTTAGCATTAATGCTGCCAATAGTGTGCTGGAACAGGGTGTGTGCCTTGCACATGCCGGTAGTTAGGAAATTACAACCGACTTGGCCATGTGGCAGACTTTGTTGTTGTTGTAATTTGAATTTGAATTTGTCTATTAGTTGGGGATGCCAATTGTTTTAGGATAGGAGTATGTGTATAACATGTGCTTGGCATATGCCTCGTATGTGACTAAGCTGTGGCCTATATGTAGGCACAAGTGGGCAGTCACAAGCCAGATTTGGTTGCGTTGTCTAAATTTTATAAGGCTAATTTTATGTGCTTCTTTAAGGCACGAGTTTAATACAAAGTTGGGAAAGTGATTTCATGTATATGCTCGTGTTGTTCATTTCGTAAGCCTAAACAAACTGAGTGTTGAGGGGAAAACATGAGGGCTAAAGCCATAGGTGTGTGGCTGTCGAGTAGTGTCTAAACAAAAAATATTGACCCCATTACAATTGGTATCAGAGCTTTGTATTTTGATGGCTTGCGGAAGTAATTAAAACAAGTTATGTGAGAAATTTGCAAAGCTGGAGGCCATGGTTGGTCAGACAGATGATGCAGACAAACTGGTTGATATGTTGACTCAGATTCATAGCATTAACACAGAACTGGCAAGTTATCGTGCTGTTGTTGATTGATACTTGGATGGTCTTGTTACTTTTAGTGAGACTATAGGTACACAAGTTGAGGGCCTGTTGAAGGAAAATGAAGATCTTAAGGCGGAGGTGGTGGCCCTTCACCCAGCTGTTGCAAGTTCGTCCTATGGCAGTGAAAAACCTGCCAAAATTAAGGTCCCAGAACCAAAGTACTTTGATGGTGCTAAGGAACTAAAAAACTTTTTGTAGGACTTGGAGCAGTATTTTGCTACTGCTCATGTGCCTGCAACTAACAAGTTGACCATGACAATTCACTATTTTAGGAATGATGCAGTATTGTGGTGGCGACAAAGAATGCCAATAATGAAAGTACTAGTAGACCCATGTGTGATACATGGGAAAAATTAAGGGATGCACTTCACAAAAAGTTTTTACCTAGAAGTTTGTCTTGGGTTGCTAACGTTTGCAACCGTTAGAAAAGCAATCACAACGAAGGAAAAAACAATACATGCATTCACAATGATACGAAATTGCTTTGCACTTAACCGATTTCGTTAATTCCTCATGGTTCACACAACCCTAGTTGATGGGTTAAGCTGCTCATAATTGCAAGAACAAAAGAATAATTAAA
Source organism: Capsicum rhomboideum (assembly GCA_031232105.1). Lineage (NCBI taxonomy): Eukaryota > Viridiplantae > Streptophyta > Magnoliopsida > Solanales > Solanaceae > Capsicum > Capsicum rhomboideum. Next base: position 94,430,205 of record CP124716.1, on the reverse strand, counting down.
GATGAAAACATAATTATGAACTCACAATAATGAAGAAAAACCAAAATTTCAATTATCAATAAAACTCAAGTTAGAGTTTATGACTACAAAACCAAGAATATGTCTGAAACTGTATGAAATAACTCTCAAAATAGTATATTGACTAACTCTCGCACCTAGGACTATACGTAGGTATTTATAGATACAAAACTAGTCCTATCCAAAACCAAATAGGAGAACAGAGTCGGCAACTTCCACGGTATCGTGACTTGGTGTCGTGGAACCAAGTCACGCCACGTAGGTTGTTGTCGTGGGAATCAGGCTCAATTAGAAGTCTTCAGAAGTTGGGTCACGATAGGCTTCCACATCACGTGGATGGTAGTCACGCCACGTGACTCCTGCCGTGGAAATCAGGCTTTTTATTCAATCTCTGAAAATGAGTCACGACAGCCACTCACGTCACGTGAGTGGCTTCCATGGCACGTAGGTGGTGGCGTGACTCCTCCTCTGGTGTGGAATCTTGCTCTTTCTTCTTCTGACACGTCGTTCTCGGGCTTGATTCTTCCTTTTTGATCATTTTGCCTTTAAACCCTGTTTTCCTGCAAAGTAGGACAGAAACCACATCATACCAACAAAACACACCCAAGTTATTGCATATTTTCCTTGTTTTAAGCGTCAACAGTGCCATGTAACCATGACACATCCGCACCCTCAACTTAGAACGTTTGCATGTCCTTAGGCAAACAAAATAAAAATGCATAAACACAATGCTTAAATAAGAGAAACCTAAGTGACCTATGGCAGTCTATTCATTTCCTTTGACCAAAAACTTTTCCGACCCCTCCTCTTTACAAATCAAGACCAATGTGTGTATTCAAGTAGCATAGTATCATGATACAGAAGGGATCAAGTGATGGCACCAGATTATGTACAAACAACTAAGCATATATGCAATTTGACATTTCTCGAACAACTAGCAGCTAATGATGCAACCCATGTGCTCTCACAATCAAAGAAGTCCCATGCACTCACAGTATACTTTAATGAATATCATAGGGACGAGATCAATACACTCACGCTCGCAAAGAAGTCAAGACAGTGTGCATGAAATACCATAGACTTGCCCTTATTTTCTACGCCTTCATTTTCAGAAAGTTGGACTAGGATCACTATAGGACTTTACTCGGCTTGTAATGTAGGCTTAGGGACGGGTATGGTACATATGGGTATGGTGACTCAACCCTCCTTGAAACTACACTATTTTTGGCTCCAACTTTCAACCTTTCTCATTTTTACTCTCCCTTATTCTCCTTTTTCTTATTTTCAGATTTTGGGTGTGATTTTTCTCAAACTTCACAACACAACTCCCCTTTTTTTTTCTTTTTCTTTGCAATTTTTCTTCTTTTCACTTTATTTTTCTTTTTTTTTCTTCACACCTAAACCCGTTTTCCCTTTTTGTTTTACTAACCTCTTCTTCATACCCACTCACTCTACGCACCCCTATAATAGCCACCCTCAACTTAGGCGATTTGCCTGAGTTGAGGTACACAGTGTCCAAGGAGGGACTAGGCCCAAGACAGGTTCATTGTAAATAAAAATGGGAAGGTGAATAGGCTAATGAAAGAAATAGGACAATTATGGTTCAAAGTCGGGATCAAGAGATACTTGTTCATTTGGTTTGGCATTTTAGGCTAAAAGTGGACTTTATTCAAAAACGACCTATGATCCTTTCCTAACTACTATCCTCTAACTTAGACAAGACTAACCGGGCAAGTTCTGGATCGCACACACACAGTTAACTAAGTAGTGACCTCACACACTCATAGCACAGGGTTATATTACCAACTACTACCTATCCGGTTCATGCAATGCTAGCTACAGTAATTTGCCTATAATCCTAGTGCCATAACAAGATCCAACAGCTGTCACACACAAGCATGCTATTCACACAATTAAAAAACAGAAATTTTAGGAGTGGTATCCTTAACATTCAAAACACATAAAAATCTTTCAAAACTAGACTGCACTATAGTTCCCTCATTTTTATCCTAATTTAGTAAGAAACACAAAAGCATCATCAATAACATCCTAAACATGCCGGTTCTACTATGATAGCATACTCGGGGGAAAAGAAATACGGCAACAAAATACCCTACGTGGTGGTACACCCCCACCCCCAACTTAACATGGTGCAATGCCCTCAACGCACCGATATCAAATCAAATACAAGGAAGTGAAGACATACCTGTGGCGCCCTAAGCCCCAAAAGTGGGCCCGCCAGCAGCGGGATCATCAGACTGTGCAACAGTAGGTGCATCCGGTGGAGGGGCAGCCTGACTGGCAGATGCACCACACGCCCTCTGCTCCGCCTCAATCTGGATCGCATGGTACTCTACCCGGGAGGCTTTGACCTCCCTTCATAGATCACTCTCGTACTCAGCATCACTCTCACCCCATCCTCCTGACTGCGGGGTCTCTTGCCTCTATCCAACTGAGGCTCCTCATCAGCAAACAAATCAACCTCAAATGCTGGTCGCACAGAGGTCTGGGTAGGCATAGGTGGTATAAGGGGAGTGCTACTCTATGCCAATGCCCGAACCTCCTCTCTCAAAGCAGATACCTCCTGGGTCAAGCCGGCCATATCAGGGCTCGGTGCAACACTTAAGCGGGAGGCCATACGTGCCTTAAAACTATCAATCCGCCCATGCAATCCCCTTATAAACTGGTCCATCGCTGCATTCATCCGAGCCTCCACCTTAGTCTTCGCAGCCTCTACTGTGGTCCTAACCCAAGGCTTAAGCTGGGATATCAACTTAGCCATCTGGGTCTCAGTGTGATTCTGGCGCTCAAATATCTCCATTTGCCTATCAATCAACTGCTGCAGAAAGTCCCTCGATATTGAAACCATCCCAGCAGGAGTCGGTGGGGCACTAGCACTGGGTACCCCATCATCAATAGGGCCAGCGCCTTCAGTCTGCGCAGGTACCCTAACTGGGGCAGGAACAGGAAAAAAGGCACTACTTGGCTTATCCAGGGCTGCACCCGACGACTCAAACAGTTGGGACCCTCGTGGAAGAATGGGGTGTGAACCCCTCTGCTGCATCAGCCCAATGTCCGCAATGCGGGTAACCTCGATATAATGGTCGAGGGAAGGTAACCTGGCCAACCCTGCCCTATCACACAGCCCCTGGATCAAGCATGGAAAGGGTATACTTGTGTGATCTCTGAAAGCCCGCTCAGGGATCTCCCGGACTATGTACCTCGCAAAATGAATCTCATAACCAGCTAAGATGCTGGCTACTACTACAGCCCGCTCTAACATGAGTGAGTTGTCAGCATTGGTTGGACCCAACCGATGCCAAACCATGGACCACCAGAATCTACCAGCAAAATGAAGCGTGGACTTTTTGATGTCCAGCTTCCCAGTCACCCAACTAGCCGCCATACCATCTTTGGCTATGTACCCTACAATCCATTTAAGCAGTTCCAATTTCTGCTCCGCATCTCGCATCTTAGCTCTATCTCTGACAGTGTCCATCCTATGATCAAATTCAGCAGTGACATCGAAAGTGGACGGTTATCCCCAAATAGAAAGCGGTGAATGGTCTGCTTCGAAATATCCACGCGGGTACCATGAACCATGACATGAGTCAAAAATGGCTGCAAAATAAATTTCTGCCCAACAAGAGTGTCCAAATCCACCGACGCAGCATAAGAGGCATAAAACTCTCAGACTAACTCCGAGCTATATTGACCTGAAGGCTGCGCCATCCATCCCAAACCGTATCTCTCAAAGACAGGCCATATGTCAGGTAATGACCTCAACTCATCCACCCTATATCGAGGCTCCTCCATAATGCTCCTACGACCACCCCCTCTCAGTCAGTTCATTATCTCTATCATAGAAGGCACGCATGCCCTGCACATACCAACGCTGAATCTCCGTACTCTGCGCGGGAGTCGGAGCACTCTGTGCACCAATACTTGAAACAGAAGCTGTAGTCTCCGCCGCAGAAGTACCCTGACCTGTAGCTTCATCTGCGGAGACTGACGTAGAAGCATCCTCCCCCTCTTCAAACTGGGGGGGGGGGGCAAACTCAGAAGACTCAGCCGGAACAACTGGCTCAACAGGTGGTGGGGTCGATTGAAGTACTGCCCGGGCAGCTGCTCGGGCTCGCGTTTGTAACCTCGTAGCCCGAGGAACCAAAGCAGTATCGTCATGGCTAATGTCAAATTCCTATACAGAACCACTTTGGTCAGACTTAGTTGGTTCATCCCGCAGACGGGTCGGTAAATTCAGATTTTTGGTGCGAATCCAGGATGAGGCATCAAGGTGGTCACTCTTGGGGTTGGATTTGGGAGGCATGGTAACAGGTTTGGGTCGGATTTTTGATTTCAAGGGTCAGATTTGGATCGAATTTGGGTCAATGGGTCAGATATTTGGGTAAATGGGTAGAATTTTCTGACTTGTGGGGAAATGTGGTTCGGATTTTTGGAGATTTGGGAGTCTAGGGTTTGGATTTTTGAGATCTTAGTGATGGGAGGTTCGGATTTGATGGGATGAAGGATGAGAAAAGTTGGATTTTAGGGTTTAATTAGAGGAGTTTGAAAGTGGGGAAATAAGGGAATGGGTCGATTTATATTGGGTAGAGAAGAAGGGTTCCGATTTTATTTTGGCAAAATAGGACTGGGTCGGGTCGGATCTTTGTACTTGCAGGGTTTTAGTTTTCACGACACTTCCCACGTCACGTCGGAGTGACTCACGTGACGTGAGGCATGGCGTGGATAAATTTTTGTAGTACAAAATGTCCCTCTGATTTCCACGAGACATCCCACGTGATGTGGGTTAGACTCACGCCACGTGGGTCCTAACGTAGGTGAGGTTCTGAAACTTGAATTTTAACTCTGATTGTCACAATCCCAACCACGTGACGTGGGTGTGACTGATGTCGCCAAAAATATACCTCCGAAAAAGTACAATGCGGTTGCTGAATCAAATATAGAACCCAAGTAGGTTGGGGTCGATCCCACAGAGAATAGGTCGAAGTATGAGTAGAATACCGGATGGAACAACTGGAAAGTAAATAAAACTGGGGGTTTTTGCTAATAAATAGTAACAATGTCGATTGATGGCTGTGTTGAGTTTGTAAACAATAAGAGAAATTCACTAGGACTGTGATCCCCAATGATTCCTTAACTCCACCAGTTACTTGTGCTTAACAAGATTGCCCCGCTGCGCTGTATGCAAAATCTAACAAGTTAGGTTCATCTAACTGTCTCTCGACCTTCATTAGACAAATTTCACTCTTCTCCTCTCGGACTCCTAGTGTCGCAATACTAACCCTTGTCCTGGATTTCAGATAACCTTTCCCGCTAAGGCTCTGGTTATTAGATGAAGGTTGATAGCTCCAAATCTCTATTGTTATCTCCTTTTCCCAATCTCTACCTCTCTCTCGATCAAGTCTAGAATACAGGCGAGTTTCTAACATTTGCAACCGTTAGAAAAGCAATCACAACGAAGAAAACAACAATACATGCATACATAACAGTACAAAGTTGTTTTACACTTAATCGGTTTCGTTAATTCCTCATGGTTCACACAAACCTTGTTGATGGGTTTAGCTGCTCATGATTGCAAGAACACAAGAATAATCCAAAGATGAAAGCATAATTATGATCTCACAATAATGAAGAAAAATCAAAATTTCAATTATCAATAAAACTCAAATTAGGGTTTGTGAATACAAAACCAAATATATGTCTGAAAATGTATGAAATAACTCTCAAAAGAGTAAATTGTCCAACTCTCGCACTTAGGACTACATAGGGGTATTTATAGATACAAAACTAGTCCTATCCAAAACCAAATAGGAGAACAGAGTTGGCAACTTCCACGGTATCGTGACTTGGTGTGGTGGAACCAAGTCACGCCACGTAGGTTGATGTCGTGAGAATAAGGCTCAACTTGTGGTCTTCAGAAGTTCCATCACAACAGGCTTCCACATCACGTAGGTGTCAGTCACGCCACGTGACCCTTGCCGTGGAAATCAGGCTGAGTTTTTAGTTTCTGAACTTGAGTCACGATCGTGAGTGGCTTCCACGCCACATGACTTGTGGCGTGACTACTCCTCTTTTGCAGCCTCTTGTTTTTTCTTCTTCTAACACTTCGTTCTCGGGCTTGATTCTTCCTCTTTTGCTCATTTTGCCTTTAAAACCTGTTTTCCTGCAAATTAGGACAAAAACCACATCATGCCAACAAAACACACCTAAGTTCTTGCATATTTTCCTTGTTTTAAGCATCAACAGTGCCATGTAACCATGACACATCAACACCCTCAACTTAGAACGTTTGTATGTCCTCAGGCGAACAAAATAAAAATACACAAACACAATGCTTAACTAAGAGAAAACTAAGGGACCTATGGCAGTCTACTCATTTGACAAAAAAAACTTTCTAACCCCTCCTATCTTCAAAGCAAAACCAAAGTGTGTATATAAGCAACATAGTATCATGACACAGAAGGGATCAAGTGATGACACCATATTATGCACAAACAACTAACCGTATATGCAATTGGCATTTCTCGAACAACTAGCAGCTAATTATGCAACCCATGTGCTCTCACAATCAAAGAAGTCCCATGCACTCTCAATATACTAATGAATATCAACATAGGGACGAGGTCAAAACACTCACGCTCACAAAGAAGTTAATACAGTGTGCATTAAATACCATAGGCTTGCCCTTATTTTCTACGCCTTCGTTTTCGGACAGTCGGACTAGGATCACTATAGGACTTTACTCGGCTTGTAATGTAGGCTTAGGAACGGGTATGGTGCATATGGGTATAGTGACTCAACCCTCCTTGACACTACACTATTTTTGGCTCCAACTTCCAACCTTTTTCATTTTTACTCTCCCTTATTCTCCATTCTTTTATTTTTAGATTTTGGGTGTGATTTTTTTTTTTCAAACTTTAAACACATATAAATTTTTTTCTTTTCTTTTCTCTTTTTTTTTTCTTCACACCCAAATCTGTTTTTCTCTTTTTTTCTTTTACTAACTACTATCCTCTAACTTAGACAAGACTAACCGGGCAAGTTCTGGATCGCACACACACAACTAACTAAGTAGTGACCTTACACACACATAGCACAGGGTTGTATTACCAACTACTACCTATCGGTTCATGCAATGCCAGCTATGGTTATTTGCCTATAATTCTAGTGCCATAACAAGATCCAACAGCTGTCACACACAAGCACACAATTCAAAAACCAAAATTTCAGGAGGGGTATCCTTAATAGTCAAAACACATAAAAATCATCCAAAACTGGACTGCACTACAGTTCCCTCATTTTTCTCCTAATTTAGCAGGAAACATTAAAACATCAACAATAACATCCTAAACATGTCGGTTCTACTATGATAGCACACTCGGGGGAAAAGAAACACGGCAACAAAACCCCCGAAGTGGTGGTACACCCCCACCCTCAACTAAACATGGTGCAATGCCCTCAATGCACTGATATCAACTAAATATAATGGAGTGAAGACATACCTGTGGAGTTCTAAGCACCGAAAGTGGGCCCGCCAGTAGCGGGATCATCAGACTGTGCAGTAGTCGCATCCGGTGGGGGGATAGCCTGACTGGCAGATGCACCACGCGCCCTCTGCTCTGCCACAATTTGGCTCGAATGGTACTCTACCCGGGAGGCTTTAACTGCCCTCCTCAGATCACTCTCGTACTCAGCATCACTCGCACCCCCATCCACCGGACTACGGGGTCTCTCGCCTCTATCCATCGGAGGCTCCTCATCAGCAAAAAAATCAACCTAAAATGCTAGTCGCATGGAGGTCGGGACAGGCATAGGTGGTAGAATGGGAGTGCTACTCGATGCCAATGCCCGAACCTCCTCTCTCAATGCAGCTACCTCCTAGGTCAAGCCGACCATATTAGGGCTCGGTGCAACACTCAAGCGGGAGGCCATATATGCCTCGAAACTATCAATCCACCCATGCAATCCCCGCATAAACTGGTCCATAGCCGCATTCATCAGAGCCTCCACCCTAGTCTCCGCAGCCTCTACTGTAGATCAAACCCAAGGCTTAAGCTGGGATACCAACTTAGCCATCTGAGTCTCAGTGTGAGCCTGACACTCAAACATCTCCTTCTGCCTGTCAATCAACTGCTGCAGAAAGTCTCGTGATACTGAAACCATCCCAGCAGGAGTCGAAGGGGCACTAGTACTGGGTACCCTCTCATCAATAGGGCCAACGCCCTCAGTCTGTATAGGTACCCTAACTGGTGCAGGAACAGGCAAAGGTGCACTACTCGGCTCATCCAGGGCTGCACCCGATGACTTAGACGACTCAGACTCAGTTGGTTCATCCCGCAGATGGGTCGGTATATCCGGATTTTTGGTCTGAATTCGGGATGAGGCATCAAGGTGGTCACTCTTGGGGTTGGATTTTGGAGGCATAGTAACGGGTTATTGATCAAATTGTGGGTATTTGGGTAGGATTTAGGTTGGGTTTGGTATATTTGATTTGGATTTTTGGACTTATTTGGTAATGGGGTTTGGATTTTTGAGCTTTTGGGAATCTAGGGTTTGGATTTGGTGAGTTTTTGGGAAAGGGTTTTCGGATTTTTGGAGTTTGAGAAGGAGGGGATTTGGATTTAATGGGGAGAAGAAGAGAAAATTAGAATTTTAGGGTTTTAGTTGAAGAATTTAAAAGTGGGGAAAGAAGAAAATGGATCGGACTTATATCGAGTAAGGAAGAAGGGATCTGGATTTATTTTAGACGATAAATGGGCTTGGGTCGGGTCAGATTTGGTGTTTCTGAAGTTTTTATGATTCACGACACAACCCACGTCACGTTGGTGTGACCTACGTGGCGTGAGTCCTGGCGTGGTTGAGGTTCTGGACCTGACTTTTTGGCCTCTGATTTTAACGACACAACTCACGTGGCATGGATCACATCCACGTCACGTGAATGCCTTCTGTGGAAGAGATTCAGAACCTGGAAATTTTCCTCTGATTTTGATGATACAAGCCACATGGCGTAGTATACCTTCACGTGACTTGATTCATGTCGTGGATGACATTTCACTCCTTCAGGTGAATTTTGTGATTTTCAGTTAACTGTTCCTCAATAATCCGATCTCCACATAACAAAATCTTGGGTTGCCTCCCAATCAGCGCCTGATTTAATGTCGCGGCACGACATGGCTAACTTGGATACTCAGACTTCCCCAACTAGCCCATGGGTTGGCTCCCATGAAGCTCCTGATTTAACGTCGCGGCATGACATGGCTGACTTGACTACTCAGACTTCATCAAGTTCAAATCTGTTTGACTTTGAATAGGACATTATCTGCTCCTTTTAGCTCAATAGCACCATGTGAGAATACCCGAATGACATTGAATGGGCCAGACCATTTGGATTTCAGTTTTCCAGCAAACAGGCAAAGCTTAGAATTATACAATAAAATCGAGTCGCCCGAGTGAAATTCGCGGTTCTCAATCCGACGATCATGGTACAATTTCATCTTCTCTTTATACAATGCTGAACTTTCATAAGCCCGGAGACAAAATTCATCCATCTCATTCATCTGCTCAAGTCGCAATTGGGTCGCTTCACTCCAGTCCAAATTTACCCTTTTCAACTCCCACAAAGCTTTATGTTCTAGTTCAACAGGCAAATGGCAAGACTTCCCAAATACCAACTGATATGGTGATTCACCAATTGGTGTTTTGAAAGCCGTCCGATATGCCCATAACGCATCATCCAATCGTCGAGCCCAATCAGTCCTATTTGCATTAACTATTTTTGCCAGAATAGACTTAATCTCGCGATTTGACACTTCCACCTGCCCGCTTGTCTGAGGATGGTAAGGTGTTGCCACCTTATGTTTGACACCATATTTTACAAGCAGGGCTTTGAACATTCGGTTGCAAAAGTGGGATCCTCCATCACTAATAATAACTCGGGGTGTCCCAAAACGTGAGAATATGTTCTTTTTCAAGAAAGTTGTGACACTTATCCCTTCGTTATTAGGAAGCGCAATTGCCTCCACCCACTTAGAAACGTAGTCAACGGCTACCAAATGTATTTCATTCCATGCGAGCTCACAAACGGACCCATAAAATCAACTCCCCACACATCGAACAATTCAAGATCAAGTGTGGTTGTCATAGGAAGTTCGTATCTGTGTGAAATGTTACCTTGCTTTTGACACTGGTCACAAACGCGGGCATATTCATGAGCATATTTGTAAATACTAGGCTAGTAGTACCCACATTGCAAGATTTTATGGGCGGTTCGTGCACCTCCATGATGACCCCCAACTGGAGATGAGTGACACGCCTCTAGAATACTTATCATTTCGGACTCCGGGACACATCTTCAAATTATGCCATCAGCACACACCCTAAACAAATACGGCTCATCCCAGAAGAACATTCTTACCTCATGCATGAATTTCTTTCTCTACTGATATGTCATATCTTCCGGGACTAGATCACTTGCCAAAAAGTTGGCAAAATCAGCAAACCAAGGGATTAAGTCTTGCGATGCTGCCAGTACTTGCTCATCCAGAAAAGTGTCATCAATCTCAAGATCATTCTTTAATTTAATCATGGCCTCCTCCTCAAGGCGTGAAAGATAGTCAGCCACTTGATTTTCGGTCCCCTTACGATCCTTGACTTCAAAGTCAAATTCTTGCAACAGAAGTACCCACCGAATCAGTCTTGGCTTAGCATCTTTTTTCGACATAAGATATCGAAGGGCTGCATGATCTGTATGCACAATCACCTTCGTACCAATCAAGTAAGATCTGAATTTTTTGAAGGCGAATACTACTGCCAACAACTCCTGCTCAGTCACCATGTAATTCTTTTGAGCTGGATTAAGCACTTTGCTAGCGTAGTATATCGGGTGTAATATCTTCTCACGTCTTTGGCCAAGGACTGCACCCAAAGCCACTCCACTAGCATCACACATAACCTCAAAAGGCTTAGCCCAATCCGGTGACACAATAATAAGGGCTGAAACCAACTTCTCCTTAAGACACTCAAACGCTTTAAGACATGCTTCATAAAACACAAACTTCACCTCTTTCTCTAAGAGTTTGCACAAGGGATGATCAATCTTGGATAAATCCTTGATGAATCTTCTATAAAAACCCGCATGACCTAGAAAACTTCGAATACCTTTTATAGAGATAGGTAGGGGCATCTTCTCAATTACTTTAATTTTTGCCGTATCCACCTTAATGCCGTTCTTCGAAATCTGATGCCCCAATACGATACCCTCATTGACCATAAAGTGACATTTTCCCCAATTCAGCACTAGGTTGCACTCCTCGCATCTTTGTAGCACATTGGCAAGGTGTACCAAACAACCCTCAAACGAGTCCCCCACAACAGAAAAATCGTCCATAAAAACCTCGATGGTGTCTTCCACCATGTCGGAGAAAATAGACATCATACAGCGTTGGAAGGTGGCCGGTGCGTTACACAAATCGAAAGGCATCCTCTTAAAAGCAAACGTCCCATATGGACAAGTGAAAGTGGTCTTCTCTTGGTCTTCGGGGGCAATAAAAATCTGATTGTACCCCGAGTAACCATCAAGAAAACAATACCATCCTGTACCAGCAAGACGGTCTAACATCTGGTCCATGAAGGGTATAGGAAAATGATCCTTTTCAGTCCACGAATTCAGCTTTCAATAGTCCATCCAAACTCTCCATCCATTCACCGGCCTCATTGGAATCAACTCATTTTTGTCATTAGGAACCACAGTGATTCTTCCCTTTTTCGGCACACACTAAATCGGGCTCACCCACTTGCTATCCGCAATGGGGTAAACCACTCCTGCATCCAACCACTTGATAATCTCTTTCTTCACAACCTCTTGCATAGGTGGGTTCAGACGACGCTGGTGCTCAATGCTAGGTATGCACTCAGGAACAAGCTGGATCTTATGAGTGCAAATGTCGGGTGGAATACCTATGATATCCGCTATGGACCAACTAATGACCCTCTTAAATTTTCTCAAAACTGAAACCAAAGCCTCTACTTGAAAATCCACTAGCTTAGCAGAAATAATCACTGGAAAGGTATTGTTGGCTCCAAAGAAAGTGTAGCGAAGGTGGGCCGGAAGAGCCTTAAGCTCTAACACTGGAGGCTCCTCAATAAATGGACGAGCTGGTGGAGTCATATTATTCTTCAAATCAAGATCCAGTTTCTTGGGTGCATAAGTGTACGCTTCTTTACAAGCTAGTGCACCCACCATCTCATTATAGTTTTCTATATCATCGTCTTCAAAATTCATGATCACGGCGGCCAGAGGATCTACTCCCATCCTTTCTTAAATGGACACAGCAACCTCACTATCAACAACAATATCTATCACTGAAATCACTCGCTTATCTCTTGGCTGCTTCATAGACCGACAGAAATTGAAAGTAACCTGTTCATCATTCAATCTAAATTTTAGCAGTCTGATTTCTATAGCAACCAATGCATGACCCGTGGCAAGGAATGGTCTTCCCAGTATGATGGGAACCTCAAAGTCAACTTCACAATTGAGAATCACAAAATCAGCCAAAAATATGAAAGAGGCAACCTTCACCAAGACATTGTACAGAATGCCAACCGGCTTTTTCACAGTTCTATCGGCCATGAGAAGTCTCATGGAGGTTGGTTTTGGTGATCCCAACCCCAATTGATTAAACATGGCTAATGGCATTAGGTTGATGCTAGCACCCAAATCGCACAGTGCTTTAGCAAAGTCGTAGGACCCAATAGTGCAAGGAATTGTGAAAGCTCCTGGATCCTCCTTCTTTTCAACTAAGGACCGTGAAGCAACTGCATTACAATGATGAATGTTATCTGCTGGCTCAAAACTGATTGTTCTCTTCTTTGTCACCAAGTCTTTCATGAACTTTGCATAACCTGGCATCTGCTCCAATGCCTCTACAAGAGGGATGTTTACTGACAGCTCCTTAAATATGGTGATGAACTTCTTATACTTTCCTTCCTCCGCCTTCTTCTTCAACCTTTGAGGATAGGGAGGAGGAGGTCGTGGGATAGTTTTGAGCACTTTTGGTACCTCGTTCTCCTTCCTCTTCTCAGATTTTGCATTGTCGCTATCATCATGCTAATTTAGACCCATGTCACCCTTTGCATTATCCGGCTCTAATGCAGCTTCTACATCAACAATCACTGGATCATTAGACACACTACTGTCGGCAGACATAGGTGGATCTGTCGTGCACTTCCTGCTTCTAGTAGTGATGGCGAGGAAATGACTATCATTTTTAGGATTCTGGACAGTATTGCTTGGAAGGGTGCCTGGCTGACATTGATTCAGTGCCAATGAAATCTGCCCAAATTGTTGTTCCAGCTGTTTAATGGCAGTTGAATGAGATTTCACTTTCTGACTTATGCCCGAAATGTCAGTCCTAATATCTTTCAAGCAATTCTCCTGACTTTCTGCTCCTTTGACCAATTTATTGAGAAGTGCCTCCATTCTCGAATTTCCAGAATCCTCATCACGTCCTCCAGGTGGTACATAAATGTCATTCTTTTCTCGATTATCATCTTTTCGCCTCCAATCACCATCACGGTCCCGTTCTCAATCTCTGTATCCCGATTTGTTGTAGCTGTCTCTATAATAGTTCCGACCTTGATTCCCTTGCCTTGAGTTCCAAGAGTCTTGATTAGACCCTTGGCCCTTGGCTCGAAAACCCGCCACTTCGCGATCTAGATACTTTGCCTCTTCATCAGACTTACTATCATCGTGTCTAGCTGATTTGCTTTGTGCACCAACAGCATGCACCTTTTTCGCATCTCTAGCAGCTATCTGTTTGGCCAGAAGACCAATCTCTGTCCTCAACTGAGCAACCTCTTGCGCCACAGATTCATCCAAAGCCCTTTGAGCTACTGAAGCTCCAATAGTATATGTTCCAACCGGCATGTATGCCTCCCGAGTATTCCATCCTCGGCTGGTCTTAGTGATACGATCTAATATCTCAGACGCTTGGTCCCATCTCAAACTCATGAATGCTCCACCAGTGATAGTATTTGCTACCGCCTTTGTGTTGACATTCAAAGCTCTGTAGAAGATTTCAAGTAAATTTCGGCCACTCATCTTGTGATTTGGCATGTTTCCAGCTTCTTTTTAAATCTCAGCCAAGTTTCATAGAGTGCTTCCGAATGAAGCTGTCTGAAATTGTAGATCTCGTCTTTCAACTGCAGTATCTTGGACGGTGGGAAAAATCTTTCCAAGAATTGATTTCTCAATTCCTGCCAAGTAGTGATGGAACCTCGTGGCAGCTCAGCCAACCACAACGTGATTTCTCCTGTAAGAGAGAATGGGAACAACCTCAACCATATCGCCTCTTGGTCAACTCCAGGCAGATTGTATGACGTGCAGACCCCCACAAAATTCATTACATGCATGTTTGGATCATCAGTAGGAAGACCCGCAAACACGCCCTTCAAGTTCAACAGATGAATCATGGCACTAGTGATGTCAAACTTAGTGCCCGGAGGTAACTTAGGTGGAACAATGGCACCGTTCTCGATTGGCTCAAAATAGGCCACATATTCATCTTCAGGATCATCATAAACAGGCACATGTTGTCTCGGTTGTTCTCTTAATCGTCTTTGTTGCTCTTTAGCATCAGCCAGACGCTGTTCTGCTTCTTGCATAGCTCGATTATCTCTTTCTGCTTTTCTAAGAGCAGCTTGTCTAATATGCTCTTCTCGTGTTAATCGAGCAGTAGTTTGTTCCGCTGTTTCCTAACCAGCTAGATGAATTGGCTGGTTGTGAATGTCTCCCGCAGCTGCGGGATTCTAGACTCCTTCAGTATTCACCATTCTCCGATTAGCTCTCAGAGTCCTTTCGATTTCAAGATCAAGTGGAATCAGGGGATTGCCTTGACTCCTAGTATTTGACATACACCGGCGTATGTCCTCAAAAGAATATAAAAACACAATCAATCAAATCCACCCAGTAATGTTCAACTTCGTAACCGTATTCCCCGACAACGACACTAAAATTTGATGTTGCCCAAAATATACCTCCGAAAAAGTACAATGTGGTCGCTGAATCAAATATAGAACCCAACTAGGTTGGGGTCGATCCCACAGGGAATAGGTCAAAGTATGAGTAGAATATCGGATGGAACAACTAGAAAGTAAATAAAACTGGGGGGTTTTGCTAATGAATAGTAACAATGACGATTGCTGGTTGTGTTGAGTTTGTAAACAATAAGAGAAATTCACTAGGACTGTGATCCCCAATGTTTCCTTAACTCCACCGGTTACTTGTGCTTAACAAGATTGCCCCGCTGCGCTGTATGCAAAATCTAACAAGTTAGGTTCATCTAAGTGTTTCTCGACCTTCATTAGATGAATTTCACTCTTCTCCTCTCGGACTCCGAGTGTTGCAATACTAACCCTTGTCCTGGATTTCAGATAACCTTTTCCGCTAAGGCTCCGATTATTAGATGAAGGTTGATAGCTCCAAATCTCTGTTGTTATCTCCTTTTCCCAATCTCTACCTCTCTCTCGAGAAAGTCTAGAATACAGGCGAGTTTCTAACGTTTGCAACCGTTAGAAAAGCAATCATAACGAAGGAAACAACAATACATGCATACACAGCAGTACAAAGTTGTTTTTCACTTAACCAATTTCATTAATTCCTCATGGTTCACACAACCCTAGTTGATGGGTTTAGATGCTCATGATTGCAAGAACACAAGAATAATCCAAAGATGAAAGCATAATTATGATCTCACAATAATGAAGAAAAACCAAAATTTCAATTATCAATAAAACTCAAATTAGGGTTTTTGAATACAAAACCAAATATATGTCTGAAAATGTCTGAAATAACTCTCAAAAGAGTAAATTGTCCAACTCTCACACTTAGGACTACATAGGGGTATTTATAGATACAAAACTAGTCTTATCCAAAACCAAATAGGAGAACAGAGTCGGCAACTTCCATGGTATCGTGACTTGGTATCGTGGAACCAAGTCACGCCACTTAGGTTGATGTCGTGAGAATAAGGCTCAACTTGTGGTCTTCATAAGTTGGATCAGCGCAGGCTTCCACGTCACGTGGGTTTCAGTCATGCCACGTGAAGCCTGCCATGGAAATCAAGCTGAGTTTTCTGTTTCTGAACTTGAGTCACGATAGCCACGTGACTTGTGGCGTGACTACTCCTCTTTTGCAGATCTTGTTCTTTCTTCTTCCAACACTTCGTTCTCGGGCTTGATTCTTCCTCTTTTGCTCATTTTGCCTTTAAAATCTGTTTTCCTGCAAATTAGGACAGAAACCACATCATACCAACAAAACACACCTAAGTTCTTGCATATTTTCCTTGTTTTAAGCATCAACAGTGCCATGTAACCATGACACATCAGTGACTCACGTCACGTGATTCCTATCGTGGATTATGATCTGAACTAATTTCGATAAATTTTGTGATTTTCTCCTAACTGCTCCATAATAATCAGTTCTCTGCATAACACAATCTTGGGTTGCCTCCCAATCAGCGCTTAATTTACCATCGCAGCACGTCATGGCTAACTTGGATACTCAGACTTCACCAACTAGCCCATGGGTTGCCTCCCATGAAGCGCCTGATTTAACGTCACGGCACGACACGGCTAACTTGGATACTCAGACTTTACTAACTAGCCCATGGATTGCCTCCCATGAAGCGCCTGATTTAACGTCGCGGCACGACATGGCTAGCTTGACTACTCAGACTTCATCAAGTTCAAGTTCTTCAATCGTCCTTATCTCTTTCGGAACTCCCACATAATGCTTAACACGCTGTCCATTGACTTTGAATAGAATGTTATCTGTTCCTTTTAGCTCAATAGCACCATGTGAGAATACCCGAACGACCGTGAATGGGCCTGATCATTTGGATTTTAGTTTTCCAGCAAACAG
This sequence comes from Capsicum rhomboideum, assembly GCA_031232105.1. Classification (NCBI taxonomy): domain Eukaryota; kingdom Viridiplantae; phylum Streptophyta; class Magnoliopsida; order Solanales; family Solanaceae; genus Capsicum; species Capsicum rhomboideum. The sequence goes on along the minus strand of CP124716.1, from coordinate 94,413,245 downwards.
GCGAAGCTTAGAATTATACAGTAAAACCAAGTCTCCCGGGTGAAACTCTCAGTTCTCAATTCGACGATCATGATACAATTTCATCTTCTCTTTATACAATGCTGAACTTTCGTAAGCCCGGAGACAAAATTCATCCATCTCATTCATCTGCTCAAGTCGCCATTGAGCAGCTTCACTCCAGTCTAAATTCACCCTTTTCAACGCCCACAACGCCTTATGTCCAGTTCAACGGGTAAATGGCAAGACTTTCCAAAATCCAACTAATATAGTGATGCACCAATTGGTGTTTTGAAAGCAGTCCAATATGCCCATAACGCATCATCCAATCGTCGAGCCCAATCATTCCTATTTGCATTAACTATTTTTGCCAAAATGGACCTGATCTCGCGATTGGACACCTCAACCTGCCCACTTGTCTGAGGATGGTAAGGTGTTGCCACCTTATGTTTGACATCACTAATAATAACTCGGGGTGTCCCAAAGAGTGAGACTATGTTCTTTTTCAAGAAAGTTGTGACACTTCTCCCTTCGTTATTAGGAAGCGCAATTGCCTCCACCCACTCAGAAACATAGTCAAAGCTACCAAGATGTATTTCATTCCATGCGAGCTCATAAAAGGACCCATAAAGTCAACTCCCTATACATCGAACAATTCAAGCTCAAGTATTGTTGTCATGGGAAGTTCGTGTCTGCATGAAATATTGCCTTGCCTTTGACATCGGTCACAAGCGCGAGCATAATCATGAGCGTCTTTCTAAATACTAGGCCAGTAGTACCCACATTGCAAGATTTTATGGGCAGTTCCGTGCACCTCCGTGATGACCTCCAACTGGAGATGAGTGACATGCCTCCAAAATACTCATCATCTTAAATTCTGGCACACATCTTCGAATTATGCCATCAGCACACACCCTAAACAAATACGGATCATCCCAGAAGAATTTTCTTACCTCATGCATGAATTTATTTCTCTGCTGATATGTCATATCCTCAGGAACTAGATCACTTGCCAAAAAGTTGTCAAAATCAGCAAACCAAGGGATTAAGTCTTGGGATGCTACCAGTACTTGCTCATCTAGAAAAGTATCATCAATCTCAAGATTATCCTTCAATTTAAGCATGGCCTCCTCCTCAAGGCATGAAAGATGGTCAGCTACTTGATTTTTGATCCCCTTACGATCCTTGACTTCAAAGTCAAATTCTTGCAACAGAAGTACCCACCGAATCAGTCTTGGCTTAGCATCCTTTTTCGACATAAGATACCGAAGAGCTGCATGATCTGTATGCACAATCACTTTCATACCAATCAAGTAAGATCTGAATTTCTCAAAAGCGAATACTACAACCAGCAACTCCTGCTCAGTCACAGTGTAATTCTTTTGAGCTGGATTAAGCACTTTGCTAGCGTAGTAAATCGGATGTAATATCTTCTCACGTCTTTGGCCAAGGACTGCACCTAAAGCCACTCCACTAGCATCGCACATAACCTCAAAAGGCTTAGTCCAATACGGTGACACAATAATAGGGGCCGAAACTAACTTCTCCTTAAGACACTCAAATGCTTTAAGACATGCTTCATCAAACACAAATTTCACCTCTTTCTCTAAAAGTTTGCACAAGGGATGTGCAATCTTGGATAAATCCTTGATGAATCTTCTATAAAAACTAGCATGACCTAAGAAACTTTGAATACCTTTTACAGAGATAGGTGGGGGCAGCTTCTCAATTACTTCAATCTTTGCCTTATCCACCTCAGTGCCGTTCTTCCAAATCTGATGCCCCAATACGATACCCTCATTTACCATAAAGTGACATTTTCCCCAATTCAGCACTAGGTTGCACTCCTCGCATCTTTGTAGCACGTTGGCAAGGTGTGCCAAACAACCCTCAAACGAGTCTCCCACAATAGAAAAATCATCCATAAAAACCTCGATAGTGTCTTCCACCGTGTCGGAGAAAATAGACATCATACAGCGTTGGAAGGTGGCCGGTGCATTACACAAATCGAAAGGCATCCTCTTGAATGCAAACCTCCCATATGGACAAGTGAAAGTGGTCTTTTCTTGGTCTTCGGGGGCAATAAAAATCTGATTATACCCCGAATAGCCATCAAGAAAACAATACCATCCTCTACCAGTAAGACGGTCTAACATCTGGTCCATGAAGGGCATAGGAAAATGATCCTTTTTAGTCCACGAATTCAGCTTTTGATAGTCCATGCAAACTCTCCATCCAGTCACCGACCTCATTGGAATCAACTCATTTTTGTCGTTTGGAACCACCGTGATTCCTCTCTTTTTCGGCACACACTGAACTGGGCTCACCCACTTGCTATCAGCAATAGGATAAACCACTCCTACATTGAACCACTTGATGATTTCTTTCTTCACAACCTCTTGCATAGGTGGGTTCAGACGATGCTGGTACTCAATACTAGGTACGCACTCAGGAACAAGCTGGATCTTATGAGTGCAAATACCGGGTGGAATACCTATGATATCAGCAATGGACCAACCAGTGGCCCTCTTAAATCTTCTCAAAACTGAAACCAAAGCCTCTACTTGCCAATCCACCAATTTAGCAGAAATAATCACTGGCAAGGCATTGTTGGCTCCCAAGAATGTGTAGCGAAGGTGGGACAGAAGAGCCTTAAGCTCTAAAACTGGAGGCTCTTCAATAGACGGATGAGCTGGTGGAGTTACCCTATTCTTCAAATCGAGATCCAGCTTTTTTGGAGCATAATTGTATGCTCCTTTACCCGCGAGTGCACCCACCATCTCATCATAGTCTTCAATACCATTATCTTCAAAATTCATGATCACGGCCGCCAGAGGTTCTACTCCCAACCTTTCTTCAAGGGACACAACAACCTCACTATCATCAATCGCATCTATCACTGAAATCACCCGCTTATCTCTTGGCTTCTTCATTGAACGACAGACATTAAAAGTAACCTGTTCATCATTCAATATAAATTTGAGCTGCCCTATTTCCATATCAACCAATGCACGCCCCGTGGCAAGGAATGGTCTTCCCAATATGATGGGAACCTCAAAGTCAACTTCACAATCGAGAATCACAAAATCATCCAGAAAAATAAAAGATGCAACCTTCACCTAAACATCGTACAGAATGCCTACCGGCTTTTTCATAGTTCTATCGGCCATGAGAAGTCTCATAGAGGTTGGTTTTGGTGCTCCCAACCCCAACTTCTTGAAAACGGCTAATGGCATCAGGTTGATGCTAGCACCCAAATCGCACAGTGCTTTAGCAAAGTCATAGGACCCAATATTACAAGGAATTATGAAAGCTCCTGGATCCTCCTTCTTTTCAACTAGGGAACGTGAAGCAACTGCACTACAGTGATGTATATTATCTGCTGGCTCAACATTAATCGTTCTTTTCTTTGTCACCAAGTCTTTCATGAACTTTGCATAGCCTGGCATCTGCTCCAATGCCTCTACAAGAGGGATGTTTACTGAAATCTCCTTCAACATGGTGATAAACTTCTGATATTTTCCTTCCTCAGCCTTCTTTCTCAATCTTTGAGGATAGGGAGGAGGAGGTCGTGGGATAGTTTTGAGCACTTGTGGTACCTCTTTTTCCTTTCTCTTCTTAGATTTTGCATTATTGCTATCATCATGATGATTTGGAACCATGTCACCCTTTGCATTATCCGGCTCTAACGCAGCTTCTACATCAACAATCACTGGATCATTAGACACACTACTGTCGGCAGACATAGGTGGATCTGTCGTGCACTTCCCGCTTCTAGTAGTAATGGCGAGACAATGACTATCATTTTTCGAATTCTAGATGGTATTGCTTGGAAGGGTGCCTGGCTGACGTTGATTTAGTGCCAATGAAATCTGTCAAAATTGTTGCTCCAACTGTTTAATGGCAGTTGAATGAGACTCCACTTTCTGACTTATGCCCGAAATGTCAGTCCTAATCTCCTTCAAGCAATTCTCCTAACTTTCTGCTCTTTTGACTAATTTATTGAGAAATGCCTCAATTCTTGAATTTGCAGACTCCTCATCACGCCTTCCTGATGGTACATAGATGTCATTCTTTTCTCTATTATCATCTTTCCACCTCCAATCACCATCACGGTCCCGTTCTCGATCTCTGTATCTTGATTTGTTGTAGTTGTCTCCATAATAGTTCCGACCTTGATTCCCTTTCCTTGAGTTCCAAGAGTCTTGATTAGACCCTTGGCCCTTGGCTCGAAAACCCACCACTTCCCGATCTAGATACTTCGCCTCTTCATCAGATTCACTACCATTATGTCTAGCCGATTTGCTTTGTGCACCTACAACATGCACCTTTTCCGCGTCTCTGGCCGCTATCTGTTTAGCCAGAAGACCAATTTCTTTCCTCAACTGAGCGACCTCTTGAGCCACCGATTCATCCAAAGCCCTTTGAGCTGCTGAAGCTCCAATAGCATATGTGCCAGCCGGCGTATCTGCCTCCCGAGTATGCCATCCTTGGTTGGTCTTAGTGACACAATCTAATATCTCAGAAGCTTGGTCCCATCTCAGACTCATGAATGCTCCACCAGTGATAGTATCTGCTACCACCTTTGTGTTGACATTCAAATCCCTGTAGAAGATTTCAAGTAAGTTCCTCCCATTCATCCTATGATTTGGCACATTCTGCAGTTTCTTTTTAAACCTCAGCCAAGTCTCGTAGAGTGCTTTCGAATGAAGCTGTCTGAAATTATAAATCTCGTCTTTCAACTGCAGTATCTTGGAAGGTGGGAAAAATCTTTCCAAAAATTGATTTCTCAATTCCTGCCAAGTAGTGATGGAACCTCGTCGTAGCTCAGCTAACTACAAAGTGGCTTCTCCTGTAAGAGAAAATGGGAACAACCTCAATCGAATCGCCTCTTGGTCAACTCCAGGCAGATTGTATGACGTGCAGACCCCCACAAAATTAATTACATGTATGTTTGGATCATCAGTAGGAAGACCCACAAACACACCCTTCAAGTTTAGCATATGGATCATGGCACTAATAATGTCAAACTTAGTGCCTGGAGGTAACTCTGGTGGAATGATGGCACCATTCTCTATTGGCTCAAAATATGCTACATATTCTTCTTCAGGATCATCATAAATAGGCACATGTGGTCTCGGTTGTTCTCTCAGTCATCTTTGTCGCTCTTCAGCATTAGCCAGACGCTGTGCTGCTTCCTGCATAGCTCGATTATCTCTTTCTGCTTGTCTAAGAGCAGTTTGTCTAGCATGCTCTTCTCGTGTCAATCGAGCAGTAGTTTGGTTCGCTGTTTCCTGACCAACCGGATGAATTGGCTGGTTGTGAATGTCTCCCGCAGCTGCGGGATTTTGAATTCCTTCTGTATTCACCATTCTCCGATTAGCTCTCAGAGTTCTTTCGATTTCAAAATCAAGTGGAATCAGGGGATTGCCTTGACTCCTAGTATTTGGCATACACCGGCGTATGCCTTCAAAAGTATGTAAGAACACAACCAATCAGCTCCAACCAGTAATGTTCAACTCCGTAACTGTATTCCCCAGAAACGACGCCAAAATTTGATGTCGCCTAAAATATGCCTCCTAAGAAGTATAAAGCGGTCGCTGAATCAAATATAGAACCCAACTAGGTTGGGGTCGATCCCACAGGGAATAGGTCAAAGTGTAAGTAGAATACCGGATGGAACAATTGGGAAGTAAGTAAAACTGGGGGTTTTTGCTAATGAATAGTAACAATAACAATTTCTGGCAGGAAGGGAATGATAAAGGCAAGGGAAATATGGAAGTTGTTGCGCTAGCCAAAGCAAGTAGGCAGGTGAAAATTTTTGCTGGACTTGTCAAAAACCAGGGCATTGGTCAAGAAACTGTCCAAAAGTAAGGGAAAATCAGTGCTCATCTTGTTGAAGAGGAGAAATAGGGAAAAAGATAGGAAATTATTGCCCATGTGAACCCAATGCATTTGTTGAATTTGTTGTTTAGCATGAATATGGTGGAGATAGAGGAAGATGATGATATTGTGAAGGTTGCCTATATAAATATTATTGAAAAGGTTGATGATCTATCAGATGCCTATGGTACTTTGATGTATATTGACATGAAAATTAGGGACAAAAGTGTGGTGACAATGGTTGATACTGGCACTACTCACACTTTTATGGCCTCAAAAGCCATGGAGGAGTATGGCTTGAAGGTGATTGATTGTGCAACGAGAATGAAAGTTCTAAATTTTACAACACAACTAGGCTATGTCATGGTGCTGGATATCCCACTGATAATAGGACATTGGACTGAGATACATAACCTGACAGTGGTATCATTTGATGACTTCATCTTCTGCTTGGAATTGATTTTATGAGGAAGTTCAAGGTTTCTCCAATTCCTTATTTGGGTTTCTTGATGTTTATAGGGGAAAACAACCCTAGATTTATGAAGGGTATTCATCCCTTTGACGAGGAAAAGAAGGGGTAACATACAAATCGCTGCAATATTGTCGGCCATGGCCTTTGAAGAAGGGTGAGACTGCTTATCTTGCTGTCTTAGTTGAAGTGAAGCTTGATGTGCAGATTGAAGTGTCAGATAGTGTTGATAATTTTTTGGCAAAATTCAAAGATGTGCTACCACCAGAATTGCTTAAAGAGTTGCCTCCACTAAGGGAAATTGATCACAAGATTGAACTGATTCCTGGATTAGTGCCACCGACATGGCCTCCTTATCATATTTCTCCATTAAAGTTGGAAGAATTAAAGAAACAATTGTCAGAATTGCTTGAGGCTAGACCAATATAGCCTTCAAAGGCTCCATATGGTTCCCCAATTTTATTCCAAAAGAAGTAGGATGGAAGTATGCAAATGTGTGTGGACTATTATATGTTAAATAAAGTTATTGTGAAGAACAAGTATTCGGTGCCGCTGGTTCAATACTTGATGGATAGGCTATCTAAGGCCAGTTTTTTTTTAAGTTAGACTTAAGGTCTGGGTATTGGCAAGTGCGCATACTGAAGGGGTAACCCAAAGACCACTTGTGTAGCTAGATAAGATAGCTATGAATTCCTTGTACTGCCATTTGGGCTGACTAAAGCCCCGACTACTTTCTGCAACTTAATGTATAATGTTCTTTATGAGTACCTTAATGACTTTGTAGTTGTTTAATTAGATGATATAATCGTTTATAGTAGAACAATAGAAGTTCATTTGTTGCATTTGAGAATGGTGTTGCAATGACTTAAAGAGTATGAACTCTATGTCAAGATGGAAAAATGTGAGTTTGCATGTCATGAGATCAAATTTTTGGGCCATTTGATCAATGAAACTAGGTATGGATGGACCCTAAGAAAGTGCAAGATATTATTGATTGGCCGGCACTGAGTCAGGGCTAAAGAATTAAGATCGTTTTTGCGCTTAGCAAACTATTATAAAAATTTAATTACAGGCAATTCAAAGAAGGTTGTCCCATTAAAAGATTTGTTGAAGAAAATGGTTAAGCGAATTTGGTCAGATTCAAGTGATAAGGATTTCAAGTCTTTGAAGAAGTCCATTGTTTAAGAGCTAATATTGCGGTTGCCTAATTTTGATTTGTCACTTGAAGTTCACACTGATGCTTCTAATTATGCATTCAGTGGTGTGCTATTGCAGGAGGATCATCCGGTAGCATTTAAGAGCAAAATATTGAATCCTGCAGAGGAAGGTATTCTTCTTATGAAAAGAAGATGGTCTATTGTCTTCAAATCTGACGAGTGTATTTTCTCAAAAAGTTTGTTGTCAAGACGGATAATTGGCTAGTACATACTTCAAAACTCAACAAAAATTGAGTCCAAAATATGCCCCATGGCGAGAGATGCTTGCTGAATATGACTTTGTTTGGGTACACAAGCTAGGCAAGCAATATCAAGTTGCGGATGCATTAGGTTGCAAATAGGTATTTGCTGCAATTTATGTACTCACTAGATTTGAATCTGATTTCTTAGATAAGATAAAGTTTAGTGCAACTTTTGATTCATTATATGTGAAATTGATGGATCAAGTGAAAGAAGGGTCAGTTAGACGTTATTGGATTGAGGATGATCTACTGTATTTTAACGAGGAGAATCGTGATACCTCAAGGTGATGGGTTGGATCAAAAACTTCTAAAAGAAACACATGATACTGTCTGTATTGATCATTCGAGTGTTACGAGGATAATGACATTGCTGTCTCAAAATTATTTTTGGCCGAAAATGGAAAATGACATTGAAGCCTATGTGAATTCTTGTCTTGTGTGTCAACTTGATAATACTGAAAGAAGGATGAAAGCTAGTTTGTTGCAGCCTGTGCCTATTTCACAATATCCATGGGCTTCTGTTTCTATATATTTCATTAGCGGGTTTCCAAAAGTTTATGGCAAAGCGTCGATCATGGTTGTGATTGATAGGTTCTCAAAGTATACTATTGTCATTGTTACTCCTACTCTTTCTTCTTTGGAGATAGTTTTTGAATTATTCTACAAGTTCGTTGAATTATTCTCCAACTTTCCAATCCCTAGAACGAATATTCTCTCCTCTTCACTTCATCACACATCAAGGTAAGTCTCCCCCATGTAATTCTAGGTATTTTCAAGTAATTCTAACATCAAAATACGGATTCTTAATGAATTCTATTTCATAATCCTAGGGTTTTCAAGAAAACCCATATCATGATCTCCAGAACAATTCTTGAAGTTCTTCTTCTTCAAAAAAAGTTTGATCTTTTTTCAAGTAATTTGGAGCATTTAAGGTATGTAGAACAACCCTTCTCTAGTAAAGATCATGAATTAATAGTTTTTCATATTATTTAATACAATTTTACATGATATATAAACTAGGGTTGGAATTGAATTTATGAAAGATGAAAGATTTAAACTTGGGAATACCTCTTTGATGAAGTTACTCTGATTTTATATTTGAAATTTGATTTGAGCTTTCCACTTGGGTTATTGAATCTCTTTCATCTTCAAATCCTAAATTTCAGTATGTAGAACGAATCTTCTTCAACCTAATTTCAAAAGTATGTTTCCTTAACCTTTATATATGCTTAAATCATGAATTAAAAACTAAGGTTCGAAATTATTCCATGATGGATGAAAAAATTGGGTTTTTATGAATTCTCTCTCCATTAAATTGCTTTTGATATTTACGTAAATGGCGTTGGAGGTTACTGTCATGCCTCGAATTCCAATGGGGCGGACCGGCACCCGAAGTCGATAAGGCCCGAGAGAACCAATCTTCATCCACGTCCATTCATATGCATGTCATTCAAGAAACATCACCATCACGTATAGAGATATAAGATACCAATAGCGGAATTCATGGAAACATGTGATATATACATATAAGAAACTTAGCCGTTAGGGCCACCAAGTCAAAATGGATGTACATCCCTTACATTCATATTCCCACATACGTCTACAAAGCCTCTAACAGATGCATATACATAACCAACCTAAAGTCGGGACAAGTCCCCGCTTTATACACCATTACAGTACCAAAACAAATATACACATGTGACTCGAAAAGCCCCGAACCAACTGGAGCTCACCAAAGATCGGCAAATGATCCGCAACCTACTGTAGAGGTCTACTAGCACCTGTGCCTGCAACAAGTAAGGTAAGTCCCCCAAGGGACGTCAGTACGAAGAATGTACTGAGTATGCAAGGCTATTTGAAACTGCATGATAAATAAGTACTTTCATGGAATCAAATATAAGAGAATAGTCAATACGGATACACTACCGGTCTGCATATATGGAACCATGTACATAACATTCTTTACTTCTTTTGCTTTTACGTTATTCATCTTTATCGTTCTACCCATGTTAGGATTTTCTGTCGCCCCTGGGATGAGATTAACCCATGCTAGGTATTGTAACCCCTGGGATGTGATTAACCCATGCTAGGCTTTTCTGTCGCCTCTGGGATGTTACTGTAATAACCCATGCTAGGCATATCTGTCGCCCCTGGGATGTTACTCAAGCATATACAACAATTACATTACTTCATTTCTTTACTTCTATGAAATTGATACATTGGTGATTGTACATTATTGGAACTTTGAAATATTAGCCAATGAACATGAGTCATGTGAATCACAATTGATCAATGAATAAGGAACATGTGAGTAACAATAATTAATAACCGGAAATGGGATACCTTAGAACATTTCGGAATGGAACAAGTACAATGACAATGTGAACACTATGTGCTGCAGAAGGATACGAAAAGAGTAACCTTACATACCTTATCTTCCCAATATGAATACACAGTCCTATATGTGAATACAATAATCCAGCTCCTTCCTTACGTTTTGCTCTACAACACAAATATATAACGGAGCTCACGTTAACCACCAACTACCTTACAAGTGCATAAGACGACAATGAGTTACATGATTGCCTTATAACGTCATTTCTCCCTTTACAATACAATTCACGGCATTGTCATACCAACAATACCACAACATTCCATACATTGACCAAGACATCATAAACCAATAGCACTTCACACCAAGCGTATCGTGTACTCTTCCTCATTAACACTACGTCACAATTACTCCATCAAGTCACCTCAATACGGTTCATAACAATAATCCCACAAGTTATATCCACAAGTTATACACATATAAAAAAACAAGTTAAGGTCATAACCACACCATACATGTTGATATCTCATCCATACCATTCACTTCCATCAAAACCTCAAGTCTCCTTTCAAATTTAAATCACATAGATGACACATCTTTTAGCAAAAAGCAAAAGTGCACTACTCACACTTTTAAACATAACCATCATGATCTATCTACACCATCTCTCATGCATAATATATATTAAATCACAAGAATAAACACTTACCCAAGCTTGCAAATGAGTGATCTTGTCCAAAGAGATGGTTTAGGGTTTGAGAGCTTAAAGAAATATCTTGTGGAAATGTCTAGAATGGCATGTGTGCTTTGTGGAAATAAAAATATGATTTTTTTTCCACCTTATATAGCCCCTCAAGTCATACTTACTCAACTCTTGGCATTAAATGACATGGTTACTTGGTCAACATGGAAAAATGGGTCATTTGCCCACTTTGGGCCTTGTCTTTTGCATCATTTTGGGCCTCACATTGAGCCCATTAACACATGACTCATTTATCCCAACAAATTTAATGTGTAATGCCCTAAAATCTCATGCTTGAATAATTCCATAATGTCAAGATAATATTCAACTCGCGAGATTCACGTTCGTAGCTTCAATCCTCAAGAATAAGCGATTTTTAGCCACTCATGGCTTAATTTAACATAATTTGATAAAATACTTGTGACCACGAATCAACCCCAACTTGGATGCCAAACTCGCTCAAGAGTAGTCCTACTAAGATGGAGTAATGATACCATAACTCAAAAGTCTTATTTATAGAACAATAGTCGGAGAAACATTTTGGCGAAAAGCAACCCGGCACGCCGCCTGGCGCGCCCCAATGCTGCCTGGCACGCCCCAGTGCTTCCTGTGCCAAATTTTTTTGGCCAGAAGCGGCCTGGCACGGCCTGGGCGCGCCCCCCACACTTAAAATGTGATTTTCTTCTTTTCTTTGACTTTTCTTTGCGGACATTAGCACAACATCAATAGTCCATCAAAAACACTACAAGATACACACTGTTCTCCCTCAAAACTAAGGTACACATGGTTCAAATAAGGCATATAAATCCTAGAACACCAATCAAGTAGGGTCGGAAATGTACGGGGTGTTACAGTTACTACTTGAATTATGAGACTTGCTCTTGTTCCAAATATACATATATGATGATTTGAGAGAGTTGATTCACATTCTAACAATTTAAAGAAATCTTGAATAAGTTATGATGCCTTAATCTTTAAATAGATTTTTAAAGAGAGTCTTGCATGATCCTTTAGTGATTCTTTACGTTCAATCCTTATTATGGTGGGGCTAAATAGTTATAAATGTCTACGATGATGATAAGAGATGGTATGTTTGGCTTGCAAGTCCTGGTACGGCGATACCAATTAAACGAATGCCCTAAGAATATGAAATGTTACTAAAGAATGGTTCTTATTATTAGAAAAGGTTAAAATATGGGCTTAAAAAGAATTAGATGGTTAACCAAGAAGGTATGAATCCAAAAAACTTATCATCCAAAATCGTGTTTTGCCTACGCGGGAATAATTTTGTCATGAATTATAGGTAACCTCACTGTATACTTGTTTCACTCAATAGTATACAAGAGATAAGATGAAGAGATATGATATGCCTCTGAAAAGACTTTCCAACGAAAAATATTTCTTGAAAAAATAACTTTTATCATAACAAAAACACATCCAACTATTCATGTACTTTTTCCTTAACTCACAAAGGACAAATATCTAAGCCCAAATACATAATGAAAAACTATAATTAATAACACTATGCATATAAATGTTAGTATCATGACACATTCGAGTTCATCTACCAAATAGTTCACTAATAGCCGACACACTATGGAAAATAGAGGAATGTTTTTTATTCTTCTTAAATTTTGTTGTGTACACTTACAAGAAATTTAGGAAACTTATGTCATTCACCCGCTAATCCTATTTTAATAGACTTGATTACCTTAGACAATCAAACATAATAGAATTCATTAGCTAGGTCACCGCAAAATATTCTTAGTACTTAAAGAGAATATTCTTGGAAAGGGAAAAAGATATTCTCGTATTTTTTTTTATAAAAGTGGTAGAAAAAAGAAAAATTGAAAGATATTTGTACGAAATGAAATTTGTACAAATGATGTTATGGTTAAGTAAGGATTACATTAATTCTCTTATTAAAATGTTATACCTAAGTTATATATATATCGATTATAGTGACCACGGTAAATAAATGAATAAAACATAGCCCTGAAGAAAGAGTCAAAGTAATTCAGACCTTATGTAAAATTATGGATACAAGAAATTAAGTGCGTTTAAATTTCTATTACAAACTTATAAACACCCCTCCCCCCACCCCTCCTCCACCACCCAAAAAAAAAAGAAAAAAGAAAGGATGAAAAGGAGCTTAACCAAACAAGTCACGTTCTTCATGCATGCCATAATTTTTGAGTGCAAAAATTCGGGCATTTAGATATCCTATGCATTTTTAAATGTTTTTGATCTCCTTTAGGTTTGGCAACATTAACAACTATTTTTCTCTCTTGAATATAAATGAAAGAGAGAGAAATAAATACACATGCTAAATTTTCTGTCCATTTTTTTTCTAATTTCCTTTTCTGGCTGTCAATTTCTTGGATAAGAGAAATTTTTTTGATCAGAGAAAAATTATTTAAATATCCACATTGATTTTTGATAATAGGGGAAAGAATGAAAAGAATGGATAAGGAAGAGCAATTTTTGAGAAATGTCATAGCAAAGCGTCGAAACTCAATTAATTCTATGATATGTGATTTATTCTCTGAACTACCTAGAAAGGTTAAGACAGGGCTTGATCCTGAAGTCCCTTTTCGTTTGGACTTTTCAAAAATAACTGGTTTGATTGAAGGTAAAACCTTCAAGGTCTAGTCAATGAAAGCTGCTAGCTTCTCTCTCTCTTCTCACATTAATTGTATTGCTTGTTTCATAGCTCAATTGTAAATTTCACTAGTTTATAATTTCTCCTATAAAAATATTATTATAATTCTTTTTTATTATTGATGATCTTATTGTTCCCTTATAAGAGAGAAAGAATATTATGAAAGACCTTTGAGGAAATTGACTCAGTTGATTCAGCTGATGTCATTGTTGAAGAGAAAGACCCGCTAGAGGAAGCACAACATGAAAGAGCAATGCATATATCTAATTGGGAAAATGTCTTATTACTTGATTTTAAGGTAAAAATACATTTTCTTTGCTTCTGTTGAAAAATGTGCAAATATTTAATACCTCAAACCTTCTCCTTGCTGCTTAATATTAACCTCCCTATTTTTCCCACTCAAGAATGTCTGTAATTTTTTATTATTGTTATTATTTTCTTATAACGGTCATGTCTGAATTAACTCTTGTCTATATGTCAATCATTCCATTAGGCAACGACTATCTCCCATCAGTACACGTTCCAGGTCCACTGTAATGTTAAAATAAAAAAACTCACATATTATTTTTTTGTCTCTAAACTCAGTAATCCATAATTTTCACCAAATTTATTTATCACTGACTACATTCTTGAGTGTCCAATATCCATTTTATCATCTCAAAAAATAAGGACAATCCTTAATTTTTGGGCAAGGTAAAGTTTGCTACAACTAGTTTAGCTAGTTAGTTTTCTTGCTCCAACTATATCACATATAAGTTTAGTATGAATGATTTATTGAATTATTATTATGAGGTAGAAGGTAGTTTTCTCCAATTATGTTCTTTGTGAGAAAATGAAGATACATTTGTTACTTCATCATTACTTGTGATTATTTACAGATATATGCTAATGTATAAAGTCGTTCGTTAGCTATTGAAGCATCAACATTGGATTCATTACTTGATCTAATGGCTGGTGGTATTCTTTGGTTCACACATCTGTCAATGAAAAGTATAAACATTTACAAGTACCCTATAGGGAAGTTAAGAGTACAACCAGTTGGGATTATCATTTTTGTTGCTGTTATGGCAACTCTAGGTATGTTCTCATGCACCTGCCATATCTTTGTTTTTATTTTAGCAGTCTACAATACATGAATAACCAATTAATATTAGAGAGGAGAATAAAAAATTTCATCTTATGAAAAAATTAGATCTCTAAGTTTTCTACTAAAGCACCACAAAATAGAAAATGATGGTGAAGATGTATGAATCTCAGCCACTTCTTAAAATGATACATTTTGTGTATTTTTGATTGTTTAATTAGGGGAAAAATTCAAGTATACAAATAATTACAAATTGAATTCACAAATCTAAGATGATTGTTTGTATCGATCATGATTTTAGTCCTCGAGAAAAAGAAATGGGAAAGAAAAATCTAAAGGAGTTATAATAAAATGTACAGCGCAATCAGGGTCGAATCTATGTAGTAGCTTGGGGTGAAATGGCACCCGCACATCTCGATTGAAACTGTCTATATATAGGTATATCTATATAAATATTTGTATAAATAAAAAGCATGGCACCCTCAACAACAGGTGAATTCATGGTGCCATTGGCAAAGATTCGAGTTTTGCTCTCCACGGTCTTAAGTTTGGGTCTGCATTGGGACTTCTTTTGGGAAAATATTTAATTTGTTTCAAAAATAGGTTCGGTTAGGCAGAATCTAACCCTAGATCTCTTCTATTAAAATATTAAGAGAAACCAACAAACTGGACCATAACTTTTGGCATAAGTGATGATAAAATCTATTTATAGTTAGTTTAGTCAAACTACTAAAATCTTAACTTATTTTGAAAAACGCGCTTCTAAAATATATATTTTTTATGAGAACAAGTTTGTATTTGACCAATAAATTTACAAAATACTTTTAAATGATGATTAGTGTTTGGCTAAAACTTTTTAAAAATTAAAAGTGTTTCTAAGTGTATTTTTTAAAAAATGTTTTTTTCTAAAAAGGTACTGTATCAAGATTGTTTTTTTTAGCTTTTGAAAATACTTTTTGCTACTCCCAAAAATATTTTTTTCTCCCAAAAACTTGGTCATACACTTTTTCCCCTAGAAAATAAGATTTTTAAAGGCCAAATAGGCTATTTGTCTCCTATGTAAATATTGAAATTGCGCTACCGTTCATAGAATGTGGCACCTGGAACCTCAAAATCCCGAATCCACCTCTGAGCACAATATTTATTTCATCATAGTAAAAACTTTTCTTGTGCATGTGAGAAACAAAAGTTATTCTATGAAGGTTCAATATCTTTATGAGCTTTTACCAGTTGTAGTTTGCTAGGTGCCAATCTCCACTGGGTATGGTTCCTTTTTCAACACTCCCATTTTAAGTTGATCTGGAAAGTTCCAGCCATTGTATTTTAGGATGTGAATCTTATATAACCTATGTATTGTAACATTATTCTATCACACTAATTGAGTATGTATAATTGCATAGGCTTTCAGGTTTCAGTGCAGGCTGTAGAACAATTGATAAAAGATGCACCTTCAAATGAGATGACTGAGGAGAATTGTATTGGCTATATGTAATCATGCTGACAGCTACTGGAGTGAAGCTTGTCTTATGGATTTAATGTAAAAGTTCGGGAAACAGTATCGTTAGAGCATATGTGAAGGTTTTACCCCATATATATTTTTCGTATAAACATATGACATCATTTTTTAACTGTTTAACACTTGACATATTGTGGAACCATGATATCTAGGATCACTACTTTGATGTGGTCACAAATGTTGTTGGCTTAGTTTTTCCTGTTCTCGGTGATCATTTTTATTGGTGGATTGATCCTGTTGGTGCCATTGTTCTTGCTGTATATACAATTACAAATTGATCAGGAACTGTGTTGGAAAATACATGTTCTTTCTTTTTTCTTTGTCAGCTAACATGCAATTACAAATGATGCTAAGTCTGAGTTTGTTTAACTAAACAATCAACATAAGTGTACGGAAGCTTGAACTCTCAAAGTCTAATCAATTCTACATACTAAATGTTGTTGTTTGTAATTAGCAGACAAACTATGAGAAAGTAAGTTGTAATGTAATTAAGCTATGTATTAACATTTCCTGGTTATGTTTCTGCATTTTCTAGTTCTAACACGGTAGAAATTTGCTAAACTCAAGTGCTTTCGAATGATTCTTTTGCCTCTTTTATTTTTTTCTTTCATGGGGTATGTAAGGAAAAATCAGAATCAGTTGAATTACAAATAAATTTTGATATTTATATGCCAATTCAGTATGGTAATAACATATGATGTTCCTTCCTGCAGTTTCACTTGTTGGACAATCAGCCCCACCCGAATTTCTGCAGAAACTTACATATCTAGTCCTAAGGCATGACCCTCAAATAAAAAGAGTTGACCCTGTTCGAGCCTATACTTTTGGAGTTCTTTACTTTGTTGAGGTGAGATGACTATTCGTGAAGTGGCTTTCTCTTGCACAAATTTTCATTTCTAATAGTTTATAATACAAACCGAAAAGAGACATAAGTTTAGGAGAGTGTTTGAGTAAGATTATAAGTTGGCCAACACACAACCTCTTATTCATAAAAATCAGGTTCAACACTTGATGGTTATAAATAGTATCGGAGTAAAAATCTTTACAAGGGAGTTCTAAAATTTTGAACCTGTGACCTAAAGTAATTTTGAACTACATTTCTAACTACAATGGAACATCCCTCATGTAAAGTGGATTCAAAAATACATGAAAAGTGTTATTTTTGTTACCTTTGCATAATCTAATAATTTGTTAAGTGTTTGTTGTTCAAACAGGTTGACATAGAGCTCCCAGAAGGCTTGCAACTGAAAGAAGCCCATGCCATTGGAGAGTCACTTCAGATCAAGATTGAAGAACTTCCAGAAGTTGTGCGTGCTTTTGTCCATCTTGATTATGAGTGTGATCACAAACCAGAACACTCTATTTCGAGTAGAATTCCCAATTGTTCACCTTAATTAGTATGCTAATGTTATTTCTTGTAATGCAATTTTAAGAGACCATTTTACTATTTGAAGAGTGAGGCATGAGATTTTGATATGATATAGAAAAGAACTGAGAATTCCATTTCCCTTATGTGATATCTTCACATTTTCTAAATAATTGAGTGATGAATTTGGTTTACCAGGATTGCATATGCATCTAGAATATTCTAAATAGTCGCTTGATTAGTGTGAAAATTTATAAAGACCATTTTTATAAGAGGATTAACAATCAGTTATTTAACTAATGTATATGCTTCTGCGATAATGCTTTTCTAATTCTTTACCCAAATCAGGTACGTGATAGTTAGGATCTATTTCTCTAGCACCCTACTTATCAATACCCAATGTAAGTCCATGTGGTGTCGAAATTTTTAATTTTCAGCGAATCATATTTATTATGTTCGATTTAAAACTCATTATACAATTGAATTTAGATATGATTCTAATTCAAATATGCATTAACATTAAAAACGTTTGAATTATGAGCTTTTCAGAAGTTAGTTTCAATTTATGCAATTTTTTATAATTTGCTTTGACAAGTCCTCAGTTATTTTCTGTCAGTGGATTAAACTGAATTTGGGAATTTAATTTTGAATTGATCGGCTCTTTTCAGAAGATGAAGTATCATAGAAGTTCATGTAAAGAGTCAACCAAACATGTCACGACCCAAACTCCATTGTGAGTGGCACCCATACAAACCCTCTGGTGGGAGAACTATCTAACCCAAATACTGAATACCAACACTTAACAAATTAAAGTGCAAAAGAATGCAAATATATAGTAATACCGTATCCAAAATAATCCAAAAGAATGAAATAGTGCAGAATAAGTCAAATGTCTAAAATGCCCCCCCAAAACTAAAAGTCATTATACCAAACATCTAGAACAACACAATCTACAGGTACAACCTGGATATCATGACCCAACTTATTGGATCATGCGTGCACCGACTCTAATCTACCTAGATAGGAGAACCCTCACCATGCATTTGAAATATACATGCGGAAGTCAATACGAAACAAGAATACTTCGTTCATTACCATCAACTTACAAACCTTTAATTTCAACCAAAAAGATTTCCCAAGGAACTAGTCTAAACAGGTACAAGAGCTACTAAGGGGAAACACAAGACAACAGACACAACTTCTACTGTGGAATAATAACAGAAGCTACTGGAGTTATTTACCATGTCAAGCCTGAAAAACCTACTGATTCTGCAGCCAGACTATACCCCAAAAAGGGTATAGCAAGAGTAGTATCAGTACAAAACCACTCATACTAGTAAGCATCATCGATCGACCCGAATTAAATCACACAAAAATCACATAAATATTCAAAAGGAAACATACAACTTGAGGGACATTAAATCAGGATCATTCATTAAACCGATCATTGTCATCTGGATATTAACCGCCTTAAGCACCCAATACCCATTACTTGACAAGTCAAATCTCCCTCTGTAAATTATCTATGAGTCCTACAATCCCTTACCTCAAGGTTTTCTTACCCTTAACCATTCACAACTAAGACCCTTAGGTAACTCTAAGCCTTGTTCCATAAATCTGGTCATACTTTAATACCCTAGCATCCTTCGGTCCATTAAGTCTACCAATGAGTAACAAGATGGTGACACCCTCCTTCACACTAACTGCTATACCACTGACCATAGCATGACATACAATCACCAACACCTATCTAGTAAGGGTTAACATAGACAACAACTCAATTCAACACCCCACTACTCTCCTCAGACATTCAGACAAGCATAGTCAATATAAAGACAACAGGTCAACAATCATGACTCATCATCTATGTAATTAGACAATATAGATTACACCCTCTTCTTTTCTTAGCCTTAACCCAGACCTCTCATGGATCCCTTTACAACAAATGGACAACATCATAATCATAAACCCCAATTCATAAAAAGACCAACAAATTTGTTATTACATAGACCGGCTCACGCAAGGAACCAATATACTAGAATAACTAATGACCCGATCCGCTCAAGGAACTAATATAACATAGCAATGACAAATATCATGCATTTCAATTTACATAGGAAACCACCTTTAGCAATTAAGCAGATAACCCGGTTCACTTAGGGAACCACCCACATACAATGATAACAAGTAAGCCCGATCCACTCAAGGAACTCATATATAATGATAAGAAGTAAACCCGATTCACTCAAGGAACCCACATATAATGAAAACAGGTAAGCCCGGTTCACTCAAGGAATCCACATATAATCAAGAAATACATAATCCCCAATTTACTCAAGGAACCGTCACACTCACCTGTACCTTGTACACACATACAAGGTGTCTTTTAATAACGATGAAACAGGTCGTTACACCAGAAAACTAGAACAACTAAACTGTCTATGTCCAAAAAAATGGACAAGAGCATAATGTAAGATGACCCATGGATGCTCGAAAGATAAAGCTTATCCTTAAGTCAGAAGCGATCACTATCTACAACTGAGGTCTCATCGGAGGCACAAGAATATGCTATGCACTCAATAAAAGAAGAGTATAGGTAGTATTAGTACAAAGCCACTACGTACTGGTAGGGTCATAGGCTGACTCAAATCAATAAATATGAACACATAACCAACAATTTGTAAAGAAGAGAAACCATGTAACACTTAGCAATTACACCTTCACTTAGTCTTTCCTCAATAATTAATCAAGTAAATCGGAAAGCATAGAATAAGCACAAATATTCAACCAAGTCAAAACCATGGCTCATAAGAGTTAACTTAACTTGCCATAATTAAGTCTTTTATTTCACTACAACAATATTGAGTTAGTTCAAGTATATCTATAGCTCAGACCTCTCATGGATCCAAATAACAACTACAATATAACCCAATCCACTCATGGGACCATCAAACTCACCAATACCATGTACACACATGCTATAGGTCTTATAAATGCCCACTAGCCATTACCTATAGGGGATGAGTTCAGTCCATGTACCAATAACCCAGACATCCAGTGTCTACCACCCTTACCCCCAACCAGTGTTATACCAGCCTTATTCTAACGTCCCCACCCTTATACTCCCTATTATCCACCAATTTCGTGATGATGACCTTTACTGGTTCATCTCAAAATATCAACCCATGTCATAACATGTACAATCACAATATGAGATAATTAAACCACACTTGTACTTTAAAATAAGCCTTTTTACATAATCTCATTTCAGGTGATCAAACAATTTGTAAATTTATTCAACAAGTTAACATTCAATGATATGCATTGCAACAGGTAGACAATAGGTAGTTAACATGCACACATAAACCAAATTGAGTCTTAAACTACAATTCAACCATCACCTACCTTAATCCAAGCCTCTCAATGCTTTAACGAACTTGAGCCTTGCCTTTTCTTGCAACCTCAGCTTGATTGTGGACTAAAAACAACAATACATTCACAATTCAAACAATGCTCTAACAAATTCAAGGATTACAGCTTAATCCCATAACGCCAAGGTCAAAATCATGATCATTTCCTTATTCTAGGGTTTTTCTATCTTCATTCCACTTTAATTCTATCAAATTCATGTTTGTAATAGTGAATTCTATCCATGTAATCAAAACTCATCCACCCTTAACAAGAACCTAAGGATTACACCTTGTTTTACTACTTTAAACCAGAAAATCAACCTTGGTCAAGTTAATTCCTCCACCATAATCAAAACCTACTGATTCTAGGATTAATCATCAAAATACTAGTTAAATAGGTGGATTAACTTACCTTAATAAAGGAATTTGGGTGGAAACTGATGACTTTCACCCTAAATTTCCCTCTTTATATCTTCATTGAATTTGAAATAAAAATGCATTGTAAGTTTAAAAACTGCATTTAAGTTCTCATAGCCTGCTATAGTGGCCTGATTTTCACTATAGAGCATCGCTATAGTGGGATCTGCCTGCTATGGCAGGACTGATCGACTTTGACTTTCGCTATAGCAGGAATATTCTCGCTATAACAGGCCTGTGGTAGTGGCCTGCCTCTCACTATAGCGGCCTAGGCGAGGCAAAAAGTCTAAAAGTCCCTTATTTTTGCCAATTTTGTAATACATTTCCAGATTTTGACATCCCAAACTAACCCCTATACGTTAAATGCTATATCCAAAGTTCTACTAACCCAAATTCACTTCTAAAATTTGCTACAAACTCCTTAACCTCTTAGTTGTCATATTATGGTCTCAAATCACAAAATCAAAAATCTATCCATTATCAGTTTTATCTAGACCACAACATACTTGGAATTCTTCCTAGCCTAGCCTAGCCTGAAATTTCTAACACTTCATCTAGAGAGAATCTTAACTCAAATGCTAGACTAGACCATAACAATGAAAAGGGTCGTTAAAATAGATAACAATTTACCCATTATTCATACCCAAATAATAAAGTAAGAGAAGTGGGGGAGTAGTAACAAAGGAAGTACCTAAATCCTAAAACAAATGAGGGTAATTTCTACACACATCTAACTTAGTCTCCCAAGTGGCCTCCTCAATAGGATGGTGGTTTCACTAGACTTTCATGGATCTATTCTCTTTGGTCCTCAACTTTCAAATATCTCGATCAAGAATAGCTGTCGGTTCCTCCTCATAAGAAAAGTTCTTGTCAAGTAACACTGAGTCCCACTTAATAATGTAATCACCATCCCCATGGTATTTCTTAAAGCATAGAGACATGAAACACCATATGGACTCTCGGCAGACTTGGAGGTAATGCAAGTCTATAAGCTATCGGACCCATATCATCAAGAATCTCAAATGGACCGATATACCTGGGGCTAAGCTTACCCCTCTTAAAAAATCACATAAAGTGCATAGGAGACACCTTCAATAGTACATGCTCACCTGACTTAAAGTGCATGTCTCTTACCTTGCTGTCAGCGTATTCCTCATGTCTACTTTGGGCTGCCAACACCTTATCCTAAATAAACCTTACCTTTTCTTGAGATTTTTTCACCAAGTATGTGCCTAAAGACTTCACATTACCCACCTCAGATATGGGTGATCTATGTCTTCTCTTATAAAGAGCTTCAAATGGGGCCATGTCAATGCTAGAGTGATAACTGTTGTTGTATGAGAATTCACACAACGGTAATATCTGATCCCAATAACCCCCAAACTCAGTAAAATATGCTCATAGCATGTCCTCAAGAACTTGAATGGTCCTCTCAGACTGCCCATCGATATAAAAATGAAATGTGGTACTAAGACCAATCTTTATCCCCAACTCCTAATGAAATTTATGCCAAAATTTGGAGGTAAATTATGTACCTTTATCAGATATGATGGACAATGGTACCCCATGCAATCTCAGAACCTCCTTAACATAAATCTTGGCTAACTTATATGAGTTGTAGTTCACCGTAACCAGAATAAAATGAGCGGACTTTGCTAGCCTGTCAACAATGACCCAAATTGAGTCATACTATCCCAAGGTCTAAGGGAGACCTACCATGAAATCCATAGCAATCCTCTCCTACTTCTCCTTGGGAATGGGTATCTTTTGAAGAAAACCTGTAGGCATTTGATGTTCATACTTTACCTGCTGGCAATTTTAACAATTGGCCACATATTCTACTATATCCCTCTTTATTCGGGGCAACCAATAGAGTTATCTCAAGTCACGATACATCTTGGTTGCACTAGGATGTATAAAATATCGAGAACCATGAGCTTCTACAAGCAAACTAGTAATGACATCATCAACACGAGGCAAACACATATGCCCCTTTATCCTCAACATACCACAAGCATCAAGTAGGACATCTTGGGCTTTTCCATACACCACCTTGTTTTGAATCTTGTTGAGCCTTGCATCTTCAAACTGCTTATCCTTGATTTGATCAAGGAATGTTGACCTCACCTTAAAATAGCCAATACTCCACCCCTTTCAGATGCACCAAACTGCATAAACCGCATTGCTAGAGTTTGGATTTCTCTAGCCAAAGGTCATTTTACCACTCTCAAACAAGCAAAACTGCCCATACTTATAGATTTCTTGCTCAATGCCTCTACCACCACATTGGCCTTTCCCAGATGATACTGAATGATCATATCATAATCTTTTAATAACTCCATTTATCATCTCTACCTCATATTCAAATCCTTTTAAGTGAACACATACTGCAAATTGTGGTGGTCTATGAAAACTTCACACTTTACACTTCACACCATAAAGGTAGTGTCTCCAAATCTTAAGTGGAAAAATCACTGCTTCTAGCTCCAAATCACGATTTAGATAATTCTTCTCATGAGGCTTCAATTGCCTTAAAGCATAAGCTATCACATTTCTATCCTGCATCAACATAGAACCCAAGCTAGAATGTGAAGCATCACAAAACACTATAAAATCCTTACCTTTACTAGCAAATCAAGGATGGGAGCTGTGATTAAAAGAGACTTGAGCTTTTGAAAGCTCTCCTCACACTTGTTATACCAAACAAATGGTATCTTCTTCTGTGTCAATCTTATCAAGTGAGTAAAAATAGAGGCAAAGTTCTGGAAAAATCTATGGTAATAACTAGAAAAACCAACAAAGCTTCGAACTTTAGTCACAAAGCTAGGCCTAGCCCAGCTCTTAACAACCTCAATCTTTTAGGGATCCACCATCGTCCTATTTTCAGAAATCACATGCCCCCAAAAGGACACAAATAATATCCAAAACTCATACTTAGATAATTTAGCATAAATATGCTTCTCCTTCTGTAATGAGCCAAAGCTTCCTTACGCTGAAATAAAGAATAGAATCCTTGACTATTTTTCCCTTAGACCAAAAATTGAAAGTTTAGGGTTTGCCTAGTCTTAGGTGTATTTTGAGAGTGTGGTGGTCTAGAGAAATTTGGTAGTGATTTGAGCATAGATTGATGTTTTTGATTTGATTTTGTATTACAAGATGAGTTTAAGAGGTCATAGTAACTTCCGGTATATAAAACAAATTTGTAAAACTCCAATTATAGAGATTACCATGAAAAGGTTAGTTCGTGATGTCAGATTTTGAGAAGTGTGTTGTGAAATGGCTAGAACTAGGACAAAGTCCCGAGTTACTGGTTTGAGCCTACTGTAGTAGATAGAAGTGTCACTGCAGCGGCAGAAGTGCCATCTCGGTGGTAACCCATTTGGCCTGAGGGCCACTGCAACAACAAATTCTCTGCCGTAGTGGTGCCGTTACAGCAGCAAAAGTGCCACTGCAGTGGTAAAAATGCAGGATTTCAGTTTTTAAAACTAGAATATACATTTTTATTCCCACTTTTCTAAAAACATCAAGGGCTTAAAGAAAGGTGATTTTCTATAATTTTTGGGGTTTTCATCTTTGGAAATAAGTTTTCGTACATTATAAACTTGAATTCCTACTTTAAATTCTTAGAAATTGCAAGAATCTTATTCATGGTGGAACTAGAATTTAGCCCTAATTTTTGAACTAGTGGGAATTAGTGGGGTTTTGGTTTATTATTAGTTGTTATTGATTCTAGGGTGTTAGAAAACACTTCCTATGATATAATTCTTGTTGATAATGCTAAAATATGTGAAATACATGAGGTTTAAAGGGTAGAAAATCCTAAGATGATGAACTAGGACAATTCCATTGGTTAAGTTGATAAATGTAAGTTCCTAATGTTTATGAAGGGTGAAATATTGTGTTAAGAATTGTGTAATTATTATTTATAGATCAAGAACGGGCTGGGATTGAAAGGAAGGGCAAGTTTGTGGCTATATAGTGTTTACAAGTAAGGAATTAAGGTAGGATATGGTTTAATTGTTGTAGAGACTTGCTTGACTCTATGCTTATATATGAATTGGGTGTTTGTGATTACTTTCGGGCACTACTTGTGATTATTAATTGTATCTCGCATTTACATTGATATGGATGAAGATATTGAGATGATGTGGATATGAGTTTGAGATGATATAGATGATGATATTGAGATCATGTTGAGATTGTATCTTCAGAAGATTGAAGTTGTTAAACACTAGGCTAGATTGATAAATGTTACAGAGGTTTGTAGTTTTGTGGGGTTGGCCAGTTACTATCGTAGGTTCATCAAAGGATTTGCATCCATTGCTTTATATATGACTCGCCTGACTCAGAAATAGGCACCTTTTGTGTAGGATGATAAGTGTGAGGAGAGTTTTCAAAAGCTCAAAACCTTGTTAACTTCAACTCCTATTCTCACCTTGCCTGTTGAAGGTAGGGATTTCATTGTGTATTGTGATGCTTCACGGTCTGGTTTAGGTGTTATTTTGATATAGGATCAGAACTTTTGGCATCACTACCTCATGGCAAGCTTACTGAGTGTCCTACTCATGATTTGGAGTTGGCAGCAATGGTCTTTGCTTTTAAGATTTGGAGACACTACGTCTATAGGGTGAAGTGTGAAGTGTTCACATACCACCATAGTTTACAACATGTGTTTACCCAAAGAGACCCGAATTTGAGGCAGAGAAGGTGGATGGAGTTGATCAAAGATTATAACATATCAATCTTATATTATTCGGGCAAGGCCAATATGGTGGCAGACACATTGAGTCAGAGGCCAGAAATTATGGGAAGTTTGTCATGGTTAGAGGTGTCGAGACGCCTATTGACTAGAGAGGTACAGACTCTAACTAGTGGTTTGATAAGATTGTAGGTGACTAGCAAGGGAGGGGTGTTAGCTCATGTGGAGGTTGTGTCTAATTTCTTTGAGAAGATTAAGAGCAGACAATTTAAAGACAAGAAGTTGAGCAACCTTAGGGAGAAAGTGTTGCAAGGTGAGGGAAGTGAGGCCATTCTTGATGAATAAGAAGTGCTAAGGATTCAGGGGCGCACGTGTGTGCCATGTGTGGGCAACTTGATTCCTCTATTCTTGTAAAGACCCATAATTCTAAGTATTCTATACATTTGGGTGCAACCAAAATGTATAGAGACTTGAGACACACTATTGGTGGCGAAGAATGAAGTAAGATATTGTAGATTTTGTGATCAAGTGTCAAAATTGTCAACAGGTCAAGTAGAAACATTGAAAATCTGGTGGCACTTTTCAGAGAGTGCTCATTTTAGAGTGAAAGTGGGAAAGAATAACCATTGATTTTTTTGTGGGTATTCCTAAGACTTTGAGGAAGTGTGACTCCATATGAGTGATCATCAATCGATTGGCCAAGTCGGCTCACTTCATCCCGATAAGGGTGGACATAATACAATTAAGTTGGCCAAGATATATCTGAAGGAGATTGTAAGGCTCCATGGGGTACCTATTTCTATTGTGTTAGACAGAGGTACTCAGTTTACCTCCAGATTTTGGGAGAAGTTTCAGTTAAAATTGGGTTCTAGGTTGGATTGAAGTTTATCTTTTCATTCACAGATCGACGACAGTCAGTACAGACAATCCAAGTACTTGAAGATATGCTTCGGGATTGTGTGATGGACTTTGGTGGTCAATGGGACCAGTATTTACCCTTGTGTGATTTTTCATATAACAATAGCTACCACTCAGTATTAACATGGCTTCTTTTGAAACTTTGTATGGTAGAAGATATTGGTCGCCAATCGGATGGTTTGATGCTTTTGAGGTGAGACTTTGGGGCACTGATATGCTAAAGGAGTCGATAGAGAAAGTAAGGTTCATCCAGGATAAGTTGGTAGTAGCTCAGAGCCGATAAAAGGAATATGTAGATAATAAGGTAAGATATGTGAAGTTTGAGAAAGGTGAGAAAGTGTTGTTGAAAGTGTCACCCATGAAGGGTGTGATGCATTTTGGTAAGAAGGGGAAGTTGAGTTAGAGGTATATCGGACCCTTTGAGATTTTGAATAGAGTAGTGTCAGTGGGTTATAATCTGGTTTTGTCTCCTAGCTTGTATGGGGTTCACCCGATATTCCATGTGTCAATACTTAAGAAGTACCATGGTGATGGAGATTACATCATTCGTTGGGACTCCAAATTGTTTAACAAGAATCTCGCTTATGAACAGGAGCCAATTGCAACCTTGGATAGGGATGTGAGGAAGATAAGAACCAAATTTATCCCATCCATGAAAGTTTAGTGAAGGAATCGTCCGGTTGAGGAAACAACATGAGAGACAGAGGCAGATATGTGCAAGCGATATCCACACTTGTTTATTGACTCAAGTAATTATCCTTGCTCTTTGCAATGTCATTTTGGGCAAGTTTTTGTTTGGGGAAAAATGAGGGGTAAATTGGTATCTAATATAACAACCCAAATTGATGTTACAATGAAATAGAAAATAGAATTAATTCCTAGTTTTCCCTTAGACCAAAAATTAAAAGTTCAAGGCTGCCCTAGGCTTAGTTATATTTTGAGGGTGTGGCATTCTAGGGAAATTTTATAGTGATTTGAGCATTGGTTAATGTTTTCGATTTGATTTTGTGTTAGAGGATAAGTTTGGATATCATAGCAACTTCCAATACGTAAAATGGATTTGTAAAACTCTGGTTGTAACGATTATCGTGAAAAGGTTAGTTCGTGATGTTGGATTTTGAGAAGTGTGTTCTAAAATGGCTAGAGTTGGGACCAAGTCCCAAGTTATTGGTTTGGTCCTACCACAGTAGATAGAAGTGCTGCTGCAGTAGAGGAGCTATAATGGTAGAAGTTCCGCGATAGCGGCAACTCATTTGGCCTGAGGACCGCTGCAGCGGCAAATCCTCTGCTGCAGTGGTAAAAACACAGGATTTCAGTTTTAAAAACTAGAATATACATTTTTATTCCCACTTTTCTAAAAACATCAAGGGCTTAGAGAAAGAAAAATTTCTATAATTTCTGGGGTTTTCATATTTGGAGATAAGTTTTCTTTACGTTCTAAACTTGAATTCCTTCAATAAATTTTTAGAAATAGCAAGAATCTTAGTCATAGTGGAATTAGAGTTTAGCCCTAATTTATAAACTGGTGGGAATTGGTGGGGTTTTGGTTTATTATTAGTTGTTATTGATTCTAGGGTGTTAGAAAACACTTCCTATGGTAGAACTCTTGTTAATAATGCTAAAATATGTGAAATTCATGAGGTTTAAAGGGTAGAAAACCCTAAGATGGTGAACTAGGGCAATTTCATAAGTTAAGTTGATAAATGTAAGTTCCTAATGTTTATGAAGGGTGAAATATTGTTAAGAATTGTGTAATTGTTGTTTATAGATCAAGAACGGGCTGAGATTGAAAGGAAGGGCAAGTTTGTGGTTATATAGTGTTTACAAGAAAGGAATCAAGGTAAGTTATGGTTTAATTGTAGTAGAGACTTGCTTGAATCTATGTGTATATATGAATTTGGTGTATGTGATTGCTTTCAGACACTACTTGTCATTATTGATTGTATCTTATTTTACATAGATATTGGTGATGACATTAAGATGATGTGGAGATAAGATTGAGATGATATTGAGATCATGTTGAGATGATGTTGAAAAATGGTGTTGAAACAATGTTGAGATGATATTGTTATGTTGTTGATGTTGAGATGATAATGAGATAATGTTGAGATGATGATGAGATGATATTTATGATGTTGTTGAGATGATACGTACATCTTGCATGCCTGCACCCGTCATATGCTTTTGAATGTACATATATATATATATATATATATATATATATATATATATATATATATGCATGTATATGTTGTGGTGAACCTTGTTGAAGAGCTTGCCTAAGTGTAATTGGTGTTGTCACGCCCCGAATCCCAACGAGGCGTGATTGGCATCCGAAGCCGATATGGCCCGAGAGAACCAATCTATGCTTATGCACCTTCGTATGTATAACCTCGTATGGATCTTATTATTCCCCATGCAACTATGCGTAAGTCATGGACATGGAAACATATGCCATATCTATATATATATGAAACTTGGCCATTAGGGCCATCAAGTCAAAATAATCATACGTCTCTTACATTCACATACCCACATACATCTACAAAAGCCTCTAACTAATGCATTTACAAGACCATCTAAAAGACGGGACAAGTCCCCGCTTTATACAACATTTACAACTTCAAAACAACTGTACAACTGTGACTCGGAAAGTCCCGAAGCAACTGGGGCTCACCAAAAATCTGCAATTAACTGTCAACCTACTGTCTGTTCACAAATCTACTAGTGTCTGCACCTGCAACATGTAAGGTAAGTCCCCCCCGAGGGGGTCAGTACGAGAAATATACTGAGTATGTAAGGCTCATAAGAAACTACATCATACATAAGAATGTCAATGGAAGAAAATATGAGAGAATATTTAAGGTGGATAAACCATCATTCTAAATGTGGAAACATGTATATTGCTTTTGTTATTGTTATTTTAGATCACTCATTTACATCCTTATTATTCATAGAATACCTTTCATACACATCTTCACTCAAGAGACTCTTCCTTTAGTCAAGAGATTCTTCTCTTCTATTCAAGAGATTCTTCTATTCAAGAGGTTCTTCTATTCAAGAGATTCTTCTAATCAAGAGTTTTGAATTAATAATATAACGTACATCCACTCTATTGGTGGGAGAACTTACATCCACTCTATGGTGGGAGAACATACATCCACTCTATGGTGGGAAAACTTACATCCACTCTATGGTGGGAGAACATACATCCACTCTATGGTGGGATAACTTACATCCACTCTATGGTGGGATTATAATGACAGGACCGACCCATGCTAGGTGTTCTTTTCACCCCTGGACTGCCACTCGAGAATTCTTATCAATTAAATCTCTTCTTATTCTTATTCTTCTTGGAAAAGGTTGATTTATTCACTTATGAGAGATTGATATACTCACTTATGAGATATTGATACATTGAGGATCATGACACTATTTGAACCACACAAATATTACTTCACTCCTTGACTTCATGAGATTAACACCTTAACTTGGGAGGGGTAGATATATTAGCTCGCACATTACCTCCTCACTACTCTTATGAGATCTTATGAGATTGGTACAAACATAATCATAATATTACTTAGACTTTGGAACATGACATGATTGGAAATACTATTCAAGCATAAATAGACTCTCTTTACATCTCTTCTCTCTTTTAAATAGTTCTTTTAGAAATTTCAACGTTATGACATCTTTGGAACTCCAGTCAATGAATAAGAGATAAGTGAATCATCATTCATCTAAGAATAGGACACGTATGAATAACAATATACCTCAACCTGAGCTGGGATACTTTAGAACACTTCGGACATGAGTAAGTACCATAACAAGGTAAATACTCTATACTGCAGAAAGATACGGAAAGAGTAACCTTACATACCTTGTCGTCTTACTATGAATACACAAGCCTATATGAAGATACAATAGTCCAGCTTCCTCTTTATGTTTCACTCTACAATACAAGCACATGCCAAAGCTTACATTAGCAACTAGTTACTATACAAGCGTACAAAACGATAATGAGCTATATGACTGCCATATAACGTCATGTCACCCCACACAATACAATCCACTGCATTCTTATACCAACTACACCATAACATTCCACACATTGACCAAGATATCATACATCAATAACATTTTACACCAAGTTTACCCTTTACACTTCCTCATTAACACTACGTTACCTTTTCTCCGTCAAGTCACTCGATAGCTTTCACAATAACACTTTAACATCAATCCATATTTTATACCATTCAAAATACCTCCGGGATACTCCTTTATAGTCATTTAAAAGGTACCATAAGTTGATAATTGCATCCATGAAGGGTATAGGGGTTTCGGGGGCCCAAAGGGATGCAAAAACAAGCAATTCAGAGTTCTGGGATGACCTGATAAGCCACCTGCGCCCGCAGGTGGATGACCTGCATCTGAAGGTGACCTTTGGTAGTAGCCAGAGGCACCTGCGTTGTCACCTGCGCCCGCAAGTGCTTCGTCTGCGAGGGCGGGTGCCCGTTTCGGCCAAAAAGGGTCTCTTTTGGGTCTTTTTATGCAATGAATGGTACATGATCATAACTAAACTCCTATTAACATATTTTAGATCATCTT
Organism: Capsicum rhomboideum; assembly: GCA_031232105.1. NCBI lineage: Eukaryota > Viridiplantae > Streptophyta > Magnoliopsida > Solanales > Solanaceae > Capsicum > Capsicum rhomboideum. The sequence goes on along the minus strand of CP124716.1, from coordinate 94,381,680 downwards.
AGATGCCAACAATCAGCCATGGTTTTACAACACACATGAACATCACCAAAACCACACTTTTCCTTCAATACACCACCAAATCCATGCACAATTTTGCAATAACAATTCCAAACATTATAGACAAGGATAAAACAAGGTAAGACTATAATCACATCTCACATGTCAATATTGAATGCATCAAGTTCACTTCCTTCAATACCACAAGTCTATGTTCAAGTTTACAAGGCAAAACCATCCTCCGATTTAGCAAACACAAATTGTTTTACACATAGTGAACTTCTCATACTTCACCAACATAACCAACATGATATAAACCATATTACATGCATAAAATATATTAAACCATAATAATATACACTTACCAAGTCTTGCAATATGATGATCTTGGTCCAAGGGATGAAGGATTAGGGCTTGTATGAGATAAGGATGTGTTGAGAAAATTCTAGAAAAGGCATGGGTGTAACAAATGAATAAAATCTGATTTTCCCTCATATATATAGTCCCCTAATGGTCCTTGATTCACCAAAAACTTGGTCCAATCATGATATAGCAACTTGGTCTTGCAAGAATGGGTCATTCCTTCATTTGGGCCATGTATTTATATGATTTTTGGGCCTCCATTGAGCCTAATGGCTCAAGACTTCTTTAGCCCACCAAATTTTATGTATAATTCCTTATATATATATATATATATATATATAGGTCCCTCAAGTCACTCTTATCCATCTCTTGGCATTAAATGCATGGTTTATTAGTCAAATGGAAGATTGGATCATGTTTTGCCCTATTGGGCCAAGTCTTTCTTATGATCCTTGGGCCTCATTTGGCCCAATGGCACAAGACTCATATAAGCCCCAACAAATAAATGAATAATTCATCAAATCTCTCATGTTTAATTAATTCCATAAATGTACACGTAGTCGTATAGGTTTGACAATATATGGGGTGTCACACCTCCCACGAGGGTCTAATCCCATGTACTAGGCCCAATATCCATTACCTCATCAATAGAATTACAACATACAAAATTTTGGCTCTCGAAACTTAAGTAAACATTGTTTAATCATCGTCAAGTAGGGTTTGGTAGGTACGGGGTGTTACAGGTGTAATTGCGTACTTGTATTCCTGATGATGTGAAGTGTCATATCTGTACTTTTTTGTCATTAATTGTAAGTTCTATTTGATTGTTGTTACTTGTGTCTGATATGCCTATTTGTATAGTGTTGAGTTGAGTCAGCCAATAAGGCCAACCTGTACTTATTTATTGTACTGATACTACCTGTACTCTTATTTTTGTTGAGTGCAGAGCGTGTTCCAGCATTTGAGATGAGATCTTGACTCTAGCCGGTGATTTCAGACATCGATTCAAGGATAAGCACCACGATCGGGAATCCATTGGATCTTCTTATTATCGTTCATGTCCCTTATTTTGGGACTAAGACTTTCCTATTATTTCATATTTTTGGATAATCTATTAGACTTTGTTTTGGATATTGTTAGATGTTCTTGTACGATGACTTCATTTCCCGGGGGTTGTAATAATTAGAGATGTTTCGCACCTTATTTCTTGGTTATGACTATTGATTAAGTTAGATTTTACTTCAGTTGAACATTATTGTGTTTTAGTGATTTAAAGATAAGGAAATTTATGAAAGAGACTTGTAAAGGGTCTGACTTAGTTGGTAAGGGTTGGTTTAGATGGTCCTCCCACTATAGTGTTAGGGTGGGTGCCAATCATGACCACTTGGGTCATGACACCTTCAAAATACCCAAGACTATGCGCAAATGCCTTGCATGCTCCTCTTTACTCTTAGAATAAACCAAAATATCATCAATAAGTACAATAACAAACGAGTCCAAGAAAGAGGGTTGTCAGCGCATTAGTCAACCCAAAGGACATCACTAAGAATTTGTAATTACCATAACGAGTCTTGAAAGCTATTTTGGGAATATCCTCAGGACATATCTTCAACTGGTGACACTCAAACCTCAAATCTATCTTATAAAATAATGAAGCACCCTGCAACCAATCAAATAAATCAGCTACTCGGGTCAGTTGGTACTTATTTCGTATGGTTACCTTATTCAACTGTCGATAGTCTATGAACATTCTCATGCTACCTTCATTTTTCTTATCAAACAACACTGGAGAACCCCAAGGCATAGCACTAGGACGAATGAATCCCTTATCGAGTTACCCCTGCAACTGAGTCTTAAGCTCTCTCAACTCAACCGAAGCCATCCTATAGGGAGGGATAGAGATTGGGCGAGTACCTGACTCCAAATTAATGTAAAAGTCAATGTCTCGATCCGGAGGCATACCCGACAAGTCAGTGGGAAATACCTCCTGAAATTCAGATACTACGGGAACTGACTCATTGGAGGGGACCTCTGCACAAGTGTCCCAAAGATATGCCAGAAAGGCTGAACACCCTTTCCCACTAGCTTCTTAGCACGGGTGAGGGAAATTATTTTCACAGGGTTAGACTTATAAAACCTTCCCATTCTAACTTATCCATCCCTGGCATGTATAAGGTCACAGTCTTAGCATTACAATTCAGTACAGCATGATACGGGGACAACCAAGTCATACCCATGATAATATAAAAATCAAGCATATCTAGAATTACCAAATCTACCCAAGTCTAAAAACCCATAAATATTACATGGCAAGCATGATAAACTTGAGTCACTATCGTAGAGTCTCCAACCATAGTAGATACATACACAGGTGAGTCAAGCATATCACAAACCATATCTAAACCAAAGGCAAAATTAATAGACACATATGAATATGTGGAACCTAGATAAAAATGATCATAGCCATCCGATCACAGACGAGAATAGTACTTGTAATGATTGCATCAGAAGCTTCTGCCTTGGATTTTCCTAGAAAGGCATAGCAATGAGCTCTATCATCAATCTGAGCAACCCTCTAGCAGGTTGTGCACCACCTCTTGCTGCATTATTGATAACGATCCTAATCGAACAACTAGAATCGATGTCAGAAATGCAAAATTCAACAACACAAAATAAGGATAGATAAGAAATTGAGATGAGAATAGAAGAAATGGAGATAAGAAATAGAAGAAAGAAAGGCTCAATTGAACAACAATTAAACCAAGAGAGAAAGAGACTTGAATTCAATAAAAGAGAAACCCAATTGAAATCCATAAATGAGCAACTCAATATGAAATCAAGGTAAAGGATTTTTCAATCAATCAATGGGAATTCACCCATCAACTAATCTCACTAACACTATACCTACACTAAAGGGATTCCACCCTACTCTCTCAAAGAAGTTCAATTTTTAATTCATCAAAGTCTAAGAATGAAAATGGCTATAACAACTATTTATAGTTATTGCCTTTACACAAATTGCCTATTACAAAAATAGCCCAAAAGTGACTACCTTAGGAAATTACCCACAAGGGCCCTTCTTGATTGCTCAAGTGACATCTTGGTCGCCTATGGCCTTGTGTATTTATTGCTCCATGGATTCCTATGGGCTCTAAGCTATCATCTATATGTGGAATCCCCCTCTAATGTGCTCCAAGCTAGCTGTGATCATATCACTCTCTCCTTTTTCAAAAGGATTCGTCCTCGAATCCGAACCTTGCAAAAATATAAGAAGGACAAGCAACCAAGAAATCCTCATAGTATGAGGGTTAACACCAATATCATCATGCCAAGGCGGCACAAATTTGAAATAAAACCAAGAATCCTTTGTGTTTAATAAGAGCATTGCATTGTGCAACATACAAAGGATCCGGCTATGAGAAATATCGTGAAACAAAGAAACCACAAAGTACCTAAGACATAATTGTTTCCATATTCTGCCATAAAGCCATACCAAAGGTGGTGTCATAATTGGTTCAAACATCCATAAGGGTTTATCGGGGTCAAAGATATAAAAGACCCACATAATTTGGTTACAAAAGAAAATAGACCAACCCAAGAAACCCCTACCTCTATATAAATAAATCCCATACAAATATGGATATCATCATATTCAAAGAGGTAGTGGTATGGACTGCGTACACTTTACACCCCCCCTCCAGACCCCACCTAGTGGGAATAAACTGGGTATGATGATGATAATGATCATATGCAAAGAGGTAGTAGAGAAAGGAAACAAGAATATGAGCCTCATCTAAGGTGATACCATATACAGGAGTACCAATATACTCAAGAGAGCTAGCAAGCAAATCACTACAAGTTGGAATACCCAAGGATGGAATCATGATATTTAGGTACACATTACCCTTCCTTTCAAGAAAACTTCCCACGAAAAGTGAGTTCACAAATTGAGTCATGCCATTAGAGGTGTTGAGGAATCTATTAGAAACCAATTCAATCAAAAAAAAATGGTCCTCCCAAGAAGTTATGTTCCCTTTACTCATGATATCAAGCATGCTCCCTAGATTCCCATTCGATACTTCAAATTGTCTAACCCTATGAAGGTGACAATAAGTCTTGAAAATCCATGGACTCTTCTAAGCCACAATTTGCTTGTCATCCTGACCAAGCAACATACCACAAGTGCCACATTCTATTTTATTACCTAGGTTAAATGGAAAGAGATTCCATGAAAATAGGTTAAGAAAACACCCATATGCCCCATTGTCACTCTTATCTTCACACAATATACTCCACTCAAAGGCATGAGCATCATCATATGCAAACAAATAATATAGAAAGATGTCACACAAGTCAATTTCATCTAATGTATTCTCATGCAAAGGTTCACTCATTTATTCAAGCACATTAAGGCCTTGACCAAGAATGGGAACACATAAAGATGAAAGGATAATTGTAGCACATACCTCACCTTCCTTTTGAACACCATCCCTTCCAATATACATACTATCATCTTCCAAGAAGAGATTTCCACTATTGAAAAGTGTGTCATCACACCATAGTGAATTTTCAAACAATTGGTAGCCTTCAAGAGTGGCTACACTTCCAACATTGTAAAACACACTACTAGGTACTTTACTAAGAGCTATCTCGTTATTTTCAAACAAAATATTATACTTAAAGAGAGAATGATCAATCCAAGAAGGAGAATTAAAACATGTAATTTCACTCTCAAATAAACAAATATCATTTTTCGAAGCACTTTCAAGCACATGATCTCAATGAGCAAAATAAATAATAGGATCTTCAACAAAAGATATGCTCAAAGAGTCACTCCTACTCAATTGATCAACTTCATCAATATTACCACTAACTTGAGGCTCAATAATCACTTCACAAGATACCTCAAGTAGTGTACCACACTCAAAATCTAGTTGATAAACACCAATATCACTTGATAATGAACTATCTGTCAAAGCACATGTATCAACACTAGGTGGACACAAATTGATCATACTATAAAAATGGATTTGGTCATCAATAGGATCAACTAGTGTATCCATATTCTCAACACGCACATTATCAAAACATGGAAAAGAATCACATAACAATGTACTATCATTCAAGGCATAAGTGTCAACACTAGGTGGACACAAATTAATCTTGCAAGAAGAATTAATTCGATCATCAATATGATCAACTAGTGTATGATCACTCTCAACAAATACATTATCACTATGCAACAAGGTTCCATCAAGATCATCACAAGGCAAAGTATCTTTAAGATTACACACATATAAGCCATCACTTACACTTAATTGGATACTAGCCACACAAGGATCTACTTTCGAAAAAGTGTAAGGTTTAGCTTTGTTACCTTGTAGGTCATAGGAAGGATTGCATTCACCTTGCTTTTTAACATTGGAGCATATTTACTTCTTTGAGAAGCTTTCTAGTACCTTATGATTCTTCATTGCTCGAGGTGCCTTACTAGGCTTGTTTCCAAGGATACCTGCGCAAGAATCAAGAAGAAAAGGAATAGATGTTACAAAAGTTAGTATAAGATTGTGACATCCCTCTCACACAGGGACATCTCAATAAAATTAGTGGCCTAAAGCCAAATTTTAATAAGAGGCCTTACATATATAAACATACATACAAAAATACTACTGTAATAATTTAGAGTTTTCTTATTTGTTCTTGCATATTAGTTGTTTTTGGTGTAGTATTTTTAAAATACATATAACCTTTAACTTCACATATTAATATGATTATTAATAATAGTAAGGATTAATTCTAGTTAATAAGATGTTAGCCATTTGTTTGCAATACATTAACTTGGATGTTGTTGTTAAAACTTTATTTATTAATATGAAGTTTGAGTTGTTTAATTCAAAGTTCTAAAATATTTTTGGTAAAAATTAAATAGTTTTTTGTTTCATTATTATTTCTTTTTTTAGATAATTTTTTTAAATGTATTTCACAATCGTCATTATTATTTCAAGTGAAGTTGAAATCATAAAATTTACTATTAAAATTTTTGAGGCCTAAAAAATTGGGGGGCCTAAAGCAACTGTTTTACTAGCCTTACCCTTGAGCCACCCATGTTCTCATATCACTCCACACAACCTCTCCTTTTTTCACTCTAGAGTTGTCACATATCACACCCTTACACCTCTCAATCTTTTGTCACTCAATTTTATTGAAGTTCGGACAAGTGCCGAGGATCCCTTGTGAAGGGTTTGGAGATCCCTTCAACTCTAACTTCCACTTTGGTGCATACAGAGTGGATGTGTTGACTTGTATGTTCGACTCCTTAGCACCAACCTCACAAGGAGTATCTTGCTTTGTTTCTACAGGCAACTCCGTAGGTTCTTCGTCATGAGGAGTGGTACCCTTCAATTGCCTTTCCAAATCCTCGGGTGCCATCTCAGTGATTAATTAAGTGATATTTTCTATGTTTCTTTGCATTGAAGCAAACAATTCGTTTGTCCTCAAAGTACTAGGATCCTCAATTGGGAGTGGTTCACTTGTAACTTCTTCTCTAGAAGGTGTTGAGGGAAAAAGAAGCTTCCCATTGGAGTCCATGATATACTTGTACCAATCTTGTGTATATGGAAATACATGACTTTGGAACCATAGAATTCCCAAATATATTTGATAAGCATCCATAGGTACTACATCACACCAAACCTCCTCTTGATAATTTCCAAGTGAAATAGGTAATTTAACTCTCCTATCAATCGAATATCCCATTCGAGTAAAAAAAAGGATTTTATTTTGGAAAGAAAGGCAACCCAAGCATGCTAACCATTAAGGTAGTTATATAGTTGGCAACACTATAATCATCCATCACGACTATAAGCTTCACTTTCTCACAGATGATCATTTTTGTTTCAAGAACTAATCTTTTCGGAACATGCATACCTTGAAACATTGAGTTTACTTTACTTTCATGGATTATTGATCCCTCTATCCTACCTGCAAAGCTCAACAAACAAGTTAGTAGCAAAATTCCTCACGCCTCTCATATGTGGAAACTTTCAGCTCACCCAAAGTATCTTTCTGAAGTTGATAGAGAACTTTCTTTGTCTAATCAATTCACAAGGTTACTTATTCTTTGTGGAGGAATGGGTTTTTGTTCAAAGAAGAACGGATGACTCAATTGAAACTAACAGACTTGAATGAAGTAATTAACAACAAAAAAAACTAGAAAAGCACACAAAGAAAAGAAATTAGACTCAAAGAACTTGATAATATTTAGCAATGTAATCTACTAATTCAAATAAAGTTATGAACCTAAAAGAAGGTAGAATTAATGAAAAAGAAAATAATTTACCAAGATTTTGACTAAAAAAATTATTTGGAAAGAAATTTGGTTGAAACCCATGGAGAAAATGCTCCAAAAAGTGGAGAAAAACCTGAAAAATAGCTTCAAATTGGAGTTGGCTAGGAGAAATAAGCATGGTGCCATCACTAGAAAGGGTCTGAGCCGATATGGAGGCCCTAGAGCCGGCTAAAGTGGGTGAAAGCCATTTGAGGAGGGCTAGAGCCTCTTTGTTGGATGGCTCACACGGAAGCCGCAACTGGATCTGGAGCCGCGCGGGCTGATACAGGTGCTGACGTCACGTTCACTGATTGGCTGCATGCATGGGACTGGTACAACTGGCAACATCCTGTTAGGCCACGAAAATCGCTGGAAATTCCTATTTTTTCAAATTTTTTGATATTTTTTTGTACACTTTGGGCCCACAAACACCTTAACACTTTCTCTTTCTTTTCTTTTTTGATCTAATGTACTATTCTTCACCTTCTTCTTTAAGAACACTTGATGAACACACAAAGAACACAAATAACACCAAAAATTCCAACACCAATCAAACGAGCTCCGATTGTCATGAAATCTTAAACACGAGCTCCTGTCAACTCCACGAATAAACTTCAATAATTTTTAGCCCTCAATTTCAAGCAAAAAATAAACCTATTTCTTCCATCTTCAAGCTATGAAGAACACCATGAATGAGCATGAAATTCACCAGAGAAACACGAATCTAGTATTTAAAACTCAAAAAAATACGAATCAAACTATTTTTTTTATTTTTCAAAATTGACACTTTTTTTTTTGAATTTTCAAATTTATGAGCTAGAATTCAGAATTGTTGGAACAATCCTTTAGCCTAGGCTCTGATACCAAGATGATAATGATCCTAATCGGATAACTAGAATCGATATCGGAAATGCAAAATTCAACAACACAAAATAAGGATAGATAAGAAATCAAGATGAGAATAAAAGAAATAGGATGAGACATAGAAGAAAGAAAGACTCAATTAAACAACAATTAAATGAAGGGAGAAAAAGACTTGAATTCAATGAAAGAGAAACTCAATTGAAATCCACAAATGAGCAACTCAATATGAAATCAAGGTAAAGAAGTTTTCAAACAGTAAATGGGAATCTACCCATCAACTAATCTCACTAACACTATAGCTACACTAAAGGGATTCTACCCTACACTCTCAAATGAATTCAATTGTCAATTCATCAATGTCTAAGAATGAAAATGGCAACAAAAACTATTTATAGTTATTGTCTTTACACAAATAGCCTATTACAAAAATAGCCCAAAAGTGACTATTTTAGGAATTAACCCACAAGGGCCCTTCTTGATTGCCCAAGTGACATCTTGATCGCCCATGGTCTTGTGTATTTATTGCTCCATGGCTTCCTTGGGCTTCAAGCTATCGTCCATATATAGATGCCCTTCCTAATGTACTCCAAGCTAACCATGGTCGTATTATCCGTGGAGCTGACACATCTGCTGGCTTGTGATGGGTCCAGTTATACGCGTGGGACTTGGAATAGCTGGCAGCCTCTGATTGGGTGGTGGAAAATTATTGGAAATTCCCTTTTTTTCTTCTTCTTTTTTCAAATTTTCAGATATTTTTTTGAACTCCTTTGGACCCACCTCATCCAATTTTGGGACCACAAAGGCCTTTTCAATAATTTCCAATTGGGACTTTGAATTAAATGTACCTTTTTCACCTTCTTACTCAAGAACAAATGAACAACATTAAGAACACTAAGAACATTCAAATTTCCAACTTCTTCAATTCTTCAAAAAATCACCCCAAAATTTAGGAGTAGCTTTCTTCCCCATAGAGAACAAAACCCAACAATTTTTACGCTCAAAATCATGTTAAATCATCAAGACCTCTTTTCAAGTTCATAAAAATCTTCAAACCTTCAAGTTTCTTAAGAACACCCAAATTTCCAACAACCTCTAATCAGCTAAAATCCTCTCATATTTTAGGAGTAGCTTTCCCTTAAGCTAGAGAACAAACCCCAACACTTATTTTATCTCAAAACACTCCTAATCTTTAAAACCAATTTTCAAGTTTTCAAACCTTCAAGCTCCATTAATGGTGATTTTTCTTCCCAACTCAAAACAACTTGAAATCTTGGATGTAGGCACAAAAAACATTAGAGAATACAAATCTAGTGTCAAAAACAACAACAAAAACACGGATTGAAGCAAATTTTGGGATTGATTTTTAAATTTTTAAATTTATGAACCTAGGACTTAAAATTGATGGAACAACACTTAAAATCTAATCTATAATACCAAGATAATAACGAGCTTAATCGAGTGAGTAAATCGATATCAAAATGCAGAATCCAACAACACAAAAATAAGGATAGATAAGAAATTTAGATGAGAATTAGAAGAAATTAGGGATGAGACATAATGGTTGATTAAAACCACAATTAACCTAGGGAGCAAGAGAATTTGATTTTAATTAGAACAGAGAGACCCGATTTGAATCCACAAATGAGTAACTCTTATGAAAATCAAGGTTAAGAAGTTCTAAATCAACAATGGGAATCCACCCATCACTAACCTAGATTTAGCTACACTAAACTAGACTAAAGGGATTCCACCCTCAAAATACTCTCAAAGAGTAATATTCTCATTCTTAGCTTTTGATGAATTGAGAATATTACTCTTTGAGAGTGTTTTGGGGTGGAATCTCTTTAGTCTAGTTTGGTGTAGCTATATCTAGATTTGTGATGGGTGGATTCCCATTGTTGATTTAGAACTTCTTAACCTTAATTTCACAAGAGTTACTCATTTATGGATTCAAATTGGGTCTCTCTATTCTAATTGAAATCAAGTTCTCTTTCTTCCTAGGTTAATTGTGGTTTCAATTAGCCATTCTTTTTTCTATCTCATCCCTAATTTCTTCTAATTTTAATCTAAATTTCTTATCTATCCTTATTTTTGTGTTATTGGATTCTGTATTTCGATATCAATTTTAGTCACTCAATTGAGATTGTTATCAATTACCACCACCTAAATTGACACCACGACTACCCTGATAACCACCATGCCCACCCTGTGGGCAACCTCTACCATTACTTCCACTACCTCTACCAGTTGGGACTATAGCTCTGGACTATTGATGACCCTAAAAACTCATATGCCTGCCATTAGGATAATTCCTCTTTATGTTCTCAACACCACCGCAAGTAAAGAAAGTTTGATCTAATATAGGTCGGTTGGCAGAAGAATATGAATCCCTTTGGCTTCCCACAACTAAAGTTTTTTGAGTGGTCCCTGACAGACCCCTTGTAGATACTGGAAGAGCCTACTATATAGGACAAACTAAATAGACTTGATGACCATGTCCTCTGGAGTAAAATATGCTAAAGTTAGCCATATTCTGAGCCTTCTTCACTACCATCTTAGCTTGCCTAACCTATTTGACTTTTTCCACTTTCTTTACAAAGTCAAAAACATCGTTAAAAGTCTTCCCTGCAAAAGTCATTTGCAATGCCATAACATGCAAGACAGTATTCAAGTCTTTCAAAAAGAGGCAAATCGTCTCCTCTTCAGTACCAAGCAACTGAGTAGCACATCTGTACAAGGCATGAAACTTAGCCTCGTAGGCTAAAATTGACATACTACCCTGTTCAAGGGCTAGAACTCATCCTTCTTCTTGTCACGCAAGGTGCATGGAATATAGTTTTCTAAGAATAGGGTATGGAATTAAGTTTATGCCAGTGGAGGTAAAGCTAGAGACTGACATTCCATGTAATCCCTCCACCACTGCTTATTATCACCCTACAATTAAAAGGTTACAAATTTTACACCATGCTGCTCCATAATGCCTATCTTATGAAACCTCTCATAATAGTAAAATATAAACTAAAAATCATCCTCTATCCCAGAACCAACAAAGGTGGGAGGTTTTATCTTTAAAAACATAGTCAACATATCATGCTCAGTTCTAGTCATAACTGGACCTAGAATCGGATGAAGGAAAGCTTTTGTCCCAGAGAACTCATTCATCTGAGAGGCCACCATAATAGCATAATGCACTCTTAAATACTGTTAAGTAGGCATGGCTCCAGTACCTTCCAGCTCACTTTGAAAAGTAAGCACCTATTTAACCAATTTAGATGATATTTGGGGAAGAGTTGAACCTCTCAAAACTGGTACTACCTTGACATTTTCCAGGAAATCCTCATTCATAACCTCATCATGATGATCCTTGGGTAGGGAAGGTGTCTCAAATCTCTGTCAGGCTGGATTAGCTGCAGCTCGAGCTCCACCCCTGGAGAGTGCTGCCTTACCTCTTCCTCTCTCTACACCATCTTTTTCCTATGGCAGCAGGCTCTGCAACTGGAACTGCTGGTATGGGAGTTGTTGCTCAAGCTAATCAACTCTTGTATTCACTATCTGCGAACAAAAGAGTGAAGAGATTAGATACCAATTTAGATCGCTAGATACCAATTGAAATCAAGTTATAGAATGAAAGAAGAAAGAATATGATACTTTTCTAAAGTCCCAAAGCCTATCAAATAGAAGTATAGACATCTCTGTACCATTATGCAAGACTCTACTAAACTTGTTTTGGTACAATGAGATCAACAAACCTAGGGCTCTGTGATAATGCTCAAGATTGATGAGTCAGAAAATTGTGACTCATTTGCCCTAAAATTAGGGAGAAAACATGTCCTCAATTCTAAATTAAAGTGTTTTAATGTTGATTTAGTTTGATTTTAGGGTAAAGGCCTAGAAGTGATCAAAATAGCAAAAAGGAGTAAAAAGAGGTAAAAAAATGGAAGACTGAAGCAAAAATTACACAAAGGTATAAAAGATACACTTCAGTGCATCGATGAAGTGAAGGGCCAATCTCCGATTTAACATCTCCATCATAAATCTTAACAGATTGGGGCCAAGAAAAAGAGAAACAAAACAACGACACTATGAGCATTTTGGCGCATCGCCGAACCAATCAGCAGACCAAGCTCCGCATCGCCAAAAGGAATAGAATCTAACCTATAGGGCTTGTCATGTTGACAAATAGATGAGCCAAGATCAATTTGGTGTAGTTCTGACTCATTCGTCGATGGACTTTGCTCAGTCAAATTGCCAAGAGGTGGCATTTCTATAATTACGTAGCTAATTTTTTTTGATGTTATTTAAGCCTTTTTAGTCATTGGAAATCCTATCTTTTGTCAATTTGCTGAATCTTAGGCTTGTAATCAAACCTTAATTGTGGGACTAACTGCTTTTGTGCTTGGAATTTACAGTTTTCTTGTGAAACATTTGAATTTTTTGATGAATATGGAGGAAGAATATGGTGTAATCCCTTTTTCCTTTATTATGAGTAGCTAAGTTCCCAAACTTGGGGTTATGCATTATTGAGTATTGATTGTGTGTGGGTAGTGATTATTTACCTTTGTGTTAGATTGTGTGTTATGATTTTAGCTAAATATTTATATCTTAATCTATAGATTGAGGTTGCAAACTTGGTCTAATCTTGGATCTCTTGTGTTGCTCGAAAGGGGATACAAGAGTGATGAGATTTAGTTAACAAACTAGAGTTGTACTCATTTAAGTAGTGATGCTAGTGATAGATTGCCCATTTTGAGGCTATTAGTTTTTTGGTAGTGTAGACACTTGGATGTTCAAGAGAAACCCATTGAAATTTGGGTGTGGATTGAGAAATCAACCACAATCCCTAAAACCATGCCTAATCATAACTAGTATTTGAATCTTAGGTATATTTTCACTTACCCATGCATGCAATCATTCTCAAGAAGGTATAACCCCAATTGATTTAACTCATTTCTATTACAACCTTATAGCATTCACTTTGGCAAAACAAACGTTGAAACTGTTAACTCAATACAAAACAATTGCTCAAACAAAAGCCCCCATTTTACTTTCTTGTTTAATTTTAGCATTGCGTGCAAACCTATACTTGCTTGTGATACTTGAGAGTGAATCTATCGCTCTCATTTCTTGTGGATTCGACCCCGACTCTAAGTTGGATAATTATATTAACAACGATCGCTTATACTTTTAAGGTATAATTTGAGCATTATCAAAAATGGCACCGCTGCCGGGGAATGAAACGTAGCGTTTATTACTTTTAGTGTTATAAGTTACTTTGAGTTATGAGTCGTGTAATTTTTACATTTCTTGTTTTTTTGTATTTTCTTCAGGTGAGAACCAAAGTCTTCATGATTCAATAAGTCAAAACAGTAGCAATAACGCTTCATTCGACGGACATCTTGATAATGAAGACCATTTAAGAGATGCTGGGAGAGCTAGCGCCATTCGCATCCCACCCGCGGAAGGCAATGGAGTGTTCCATATTACTAGTGTGATGCTCCATCTACTTCAAATGAAGGGTTTATTTGAGGGTCAAGCCCATGAAGATGCCAACCTTCATTTGACAAACTTCATTGATGTGTGCATCCAGTTTGATATTGCTCATATTTCACAAGAGTCCATTCGGTTGAGACTCTTTCCTTTCTCATTAACGGGTGAGGAAGTATTGTAGTTGCGGCAATTGCCCGCGGGTTCAATAACTACATGGGTTGAATTGACGGAAGCATTCTTGGATCTATTTTTTCCACCATCCCGGATACTACAATTGAGGGCTGAGATTATTAAATTTTACCAATTTAGTGGTGAACCATTACATGAGGCATGGAAAAAGGTTTAACAAGAAATTCTTGCAATGTAAGACTCATGAGGTCTCGTACAAGATGCTCCTCCAAATATTTTATCGAGCATTGGATCAATTGAATAAGACAATTGCAGATAATGCTTCTCCAAATCTTTTATCGAGAATTAGGCCGAGATATTTTGTTTTGAGTTGACAGGTTGAGGGGAAGTCTGAGTACCCAATATCTTAGCTAAGGAGCATGGTAAAAACTGAGTGTGGGATCCCCCGTACCTCCTTGATAAATATGATGTTACTAGCTAGGCCTAGAGGCCTCAGGGAGTATTCTATCCTTACTTTTAATTTATACTTTGGGGACAAAGTGTGATTTTAAGTGTGGGGTGGGGAATCTTCCGACAACTATTTCCTTGGAGCATCACTTTCACTTTTTTCCATCTTCAATTTTACACCCCTTAACATCTTAATTTTTCAACTAAAGCGCTAAGGAATTTTGGGTCAAATTACGGTCAATTGAAAGAAAGGGAATAAGCTACATATAAGGCTATCAAAGAATAGGCTAAAGGTTCAACGGGGCTAACTAAGATCATGCAAAAAAGGTAGATAAAGAGGGTATAAAACATGGCTATCAAAGAAATGCCTATATCATCTCCTAAACTTAACATTCTTTATTTCACTTTCTAAACACACCAGGCAAGTTCTAGACATCACTATGCAACATGGAATATAACAAAATCTTACTCACACATGGCACATGTTTAAGTCAAGATGGATCCCTATAGACTCTCAACCAAGCAATAGTAAGAATTCAATACTAAGCCAACATCACACAAGAGTCAAACAAATGAGCCTAAGTGTTTCACAATAGTCATTCAATTCACTACCCATGCTTCAATATTCAACACCAACTTGCATCAAGTAATCATGCGCAACATCTAACTAGAGCATCTCAATTTTTTTAAAATTACTCCTAAAAATAAAAAAGGATACTGGGCTCAAAGGGCTCCTCTCGAAAAAGAACCGAAAAGAAAAATCGAGGGGTGGATGAAGTATGCTCCTAAATAAAACTAAAAATTACTAAAAGAAAATCTTTTTGTATTTTTCAAATTTTCAGTAACATAAACAAAAACAAATAACCAAATAACCAAAAGGCTCCTATAGCACACTCCACCCTAACCAAATCGAAAGATTCCCCACCCCACACTTAAAATCACACTTTGTCCCCAAAGTATAAATTAAAAGTAAGGATATAAATACTCTTTAAGGCCTCTAGGCCTAGGTAGTAGCATCATATTTATCAAGGAGGTCCGGGGGACCCCAGACTCAGTTTTTGCCATGCTCCTTAGTTAAGATCTCGGGTACTCAAACTTCCCCCCAACCAGTCAACTCAAAACAAAAAACAAAAACAAAGGTGATACTAAAGATAACTAAAAAAAAATTAAAACAACTACCTTAACTTGGGTTGCCTCCCAAGAAGCACCTGATTTATTATCGCGACATGACTCACATTACAACTTCATCATCCATATTTTCTCATCCTCTTCCTCCTACTTGGAGCCCATCTTCTCCTTCTTTTCTGACCTCTCAAATGCTCATGATCGAGGTCTACAACTTTTCTTACACCTACCTTTTCAGCATACCATTCAAGTTTTACAGGTTCAGGTATTGGTCAATTTAGGAAATTTCATGACAGTGCTCGAAGAGTTAATTGGTAGTTTTCACATTTCCACCCCACACTTATCCACTTCCATCGCTATGATCATGCATAGATCTCTATAATGTGAGGGTGTGTTGAGTGCTTTGTACACCATGATGACCACCTCTTCATCATTCAATCTCATCTTGAGTGTGCCCTCTCTCACGTCTATCAATGCTCCACCAGTAGCCAAGAATGGATGTCCCAATATGATTGGCACTCTGTCATCTGCATCATAATCAAGATTGATAAAGTAGGCAGGAATAATGAACTTACCAACCTTAACGAGAACATCCTCCATAATTCCTTCGGGGACCACTCTTGTTCTGTTCGCCATTTATGACACGACTGAGGAGGGCTTCGACTTTCCCAAACCAAGAATATTAAAAACTGAAAGGGGAACCAAGTTGATGTTTGCCTCCAAATCACTCAAAGCATGGACAACTTCATTTTCACCAATTTGTATAAGGAGGGTGAAACTCCCAGGGTCCTTGAGCTTTGTGGGCATCTTGCTCTTGACCAAAGAACTGCACTCTTGAATAAGTGCTAGAGTCTCAATATCACGAAGCCTCCTTCTGTTGGTCACCATATCCTTTAAGTACTTAGCATACTTTGGCATTGCCTGCAAAACATCTACAAGAGGAAGGTTAATGTGTATTTCTCTGAATGTGCCAAAGAACTTCTTAAAACAAGCATCTTCGTTTGCTTTATTGAGACTTTGAGGGAAAGGTGGTGGTAGTTTGTTTTGAGGTTGCTCAACAGGCTTCTTATTAGGGTACTCAGATTTCCCCTTTTTGTCAGCTTCTTTGGGATGAGTTTGTTTCTCTGTTTGCTTCGGTGTGGTTAATTCTGCTTACACCTCATGGAGGTACATCAATAAAATCTCTACCACTTCTCAATGTGATTTCCATAACTTACTTAAGAGCTTGCTCTGTATCACCAGGTTAACCCCCTTGAGGTCTTGTGTTATGTGCTTGAGCTAACTGACCCATTTGTAGCTCCAAATTCTTTTGGCCAAGTTTCTAATTTTTGATTTCTGCAACCATTTTTCTTGGTTGGCCAGTATTTTTTTCAATGTGTCTTTAATATTGCTGGTCTGAGTGTTATTCTAGGCAACTTGCTGCTGCTGAAACTATGGGGGTTGAGCTTGATTATTGCCCCATGAGTAATTGGGTTGTCTCTGCCAGTTGCGGTTGTAAGCATTACCATAACTTTGATTACCTCTCTACGCATTGCCTACAAAATTCACAGACTCTGGATTTGCTATACATAATTTTGAATAATGACCACCATTTCCACAAGTTTCACACCAAGCCTAAACTTGTTGAACCACATTAACTTCTGCCTGAGGTTAAACCACACTCAACTTATTGAACTAGGCTATTATTTGATTCTAAAAGATGGCCAATTGTGCGGACAATGCTGTGACACCATCTACCACCCTGCAGACTTCTTGACCATGCTTCTAGACATATCACTATTCCAATCTAGATTACCTTGTACAATTCTATTCAGGAGAGTGTACAGCTCATCATAAGTTTTCTCTAAAGCCTGACCACCTGCTGTAGAATCTAACAATTTTTTTGTATTGTGGTCAATACCTTCAACAAAAGTATGAGCTAATACCTCATTGGTCTGTTGGTGATATGGAAAATCTCTGAGAAGTGACTTAAATCTCTCCCATACATGATAGAGATTTTCATCTGGCTTTTGCTTAAAACTCAGAATCTCACTCCTTAACCTTTCAGTTTTGCCTGAAGAAAAGAATTAGATAAGGAACTTCTTTTCCAAATCGTCCCAAGTTGTAATTGAGTTTGATGGTTTTGCCTTCAACCATTTCTTCGCTTCTGCTAAAAGTGAGAATGGGAAAAGTGTGAGCCTCACATAGTCTGTGGAGGCTCTAGCGAGGATGAAAGTATTACTATTCTCCAAAAAGTTTTGAAGATAAACCTATGGATCCTCATGTGATAAGCATGTAAACTGCTCGCTTGTATGCAACAATTACACCATGTTTCGCTTTAGCTCAAATCTACCTCCTGCGTCTGGATTTTGAATACAGGAGGTCACATTAGTTATGAGTGGGATTGCCACATCGTACACTATCCTGCAAGGTGGTTGTTCATCACCCATTGCTGTAGGAATAGTCTTACCTTCTTAAACTTGCGAGATTGGATAGAGAAGTGTTGCTTCTCTCCTCAATTGGTATAAGCATTGCTCAGGTTTAGTATGTGGTTCAACTAATTCCCTCTCCCTTGCCAGCTTACTCAATATTCAAACCTGTACCTGCAAATTCAGTAGCTAAGACCAAGTTGTTAGCACTTATCAAACAAAATAGCAAAACTGAAAATTAGAAGGTTGCTAATTTTCAAGTCTCTAACAATGGCGCCAAAAACTTATCACTCCCAAGCTTACACGCAAGTGTACGTGGTTGTGCAATTAATATAGTGGCTCTTCGTGAGCCGAATATCAATCCCACAGGGACTTGTGTTTAACAAGCGATCTAATTCAAGCATTATTATTCAAGTTAAACAAGTGCGATTTGTAACCAAGAGAGATTTAGTTTATTTTTATAACTACAGAATAGAAATGAAAATGATAAGTAAATTGGATTGTCAACAACATATGGAGAGTTCCAGGATTGAGGCATTTACTTCATATTCATGCCTAACTATGGTTTCTAGCCGGTGTCAGTGTCTATCGTGATTGTTGATCTATGGGGTTGATATTTAACTTGGAAATGGTCATCCTCTAAGTATTCTACCCAAATTAATCTCATAACTACATTGTTGAGTGGTGATATTAGTCTTTAATTTGTATGCATTAAACTATCTTTCCGTTTCATTAATCGAGCGGGCTTTTAGGTATATTGCTATCTTAACCACAAATCATTCTTCAACAATCAATATATAAATATTCAAGACATGATACACACTCCTTAAGTTCTTCATTCTATCTCTCCACTCCTATGGTCAATTCATTTTGAGACTAATAGTTATCCTAAAGTTTATGACGCTTTAGAACAGTATAACAAGAATGCAAGAACAATCACAAGACTTGATAGACAAATAAACCAACTATAAAACCATAAGTAAGCAATCATGTTAGTAACCTCAACCCTATAATGAGGGTGTTTATACACTCATATTCATACAAATAATCTCCATAAAAGAGTTCATAACTTTTAAACTACAAGAATGAAAAGTAAAAGAAGAAAAACCCTAGTGTAGAGCCTTCCTTGCCTTCTCCTCCTATCCAATTTGTATGTATCCCAAGAGATTTCAAAATATGTGAATAAATGTGGATAATTACTCCTTTTATAGTGCTTTAGGTCTTCCATGAGGTTCCCCAAACGAATCCCATGCATTTACAACTTTGCCCCCACTTAAAAACAAGTTAAAAATCAACTTTGGGTCTGATTTGGGGGTGGTGCACCGCGTGGCTCATCGCACGCCCAAAACAGTAGCATGGTGCAATACATTGTGCGGATAACACCCTCCTACATTACTTGGGGTGTGCGGTGTACACCCTCCCACACTCTTTGGGAGGTATGGCGTATGGCCCCCCTCCAAGGTGTGGGGGTTGAGTCTGTTCCTTCTCGTGCTTTCGTTCCTTGTTCCCATTCATCTTGTGGCTTATTTGTAGGATTGATTTATCTTCCATAGCTCCTAAATTGGTCTCCTACAATATCTCACAATAACCATAAGTCCATACAACACAATAGAACATATCAAAGTACACGAGAACAAGCATAGCTCAAGCTAGCGACACTAGTTTCCTCATCTAACTTCTATTTAAACTTTTTGACTCGAGACTTGGTTCGAATGCACCTTAAACACTATTAATATGTACTTTAACACATAAATACATATATACACACTTAAAAACTCAATAATCACATCAAGTTATCCTTAAAACTAAGCTAAAAGTGCATAGATAATGACACTTAGGAGTACAAATATGCCTAAGATCAAGGGTCTATAGTGAAACAAACTTATGGTGTTGCATCGGCATTATTGGATCAGGTAAAAAAACAAAGTTGAGTTTGGAACATAAGAGATTTTGAGGTGGCTGTGGGGGCTATGCCCGCATCTTTTACGAGTCAAGAACAGAGGAAGAAGGATAAGGAAAGAGATAAGAATATGGCAAAGGTGATGATGTAATTAGACCTCCTCACCAAACATGTAATGGGCTCAAATCCAAAGGCGGTAAATTTCATGGCTTCTAAGGGTGCTAAAGCATATGATAATGAAGAGACAGAGGCTCTTAATGTAGAAATCTGGTTCATGTCAATCCAAACGGGGGGTTTCCAACCTACCTATCAAAGGCAAGGCGGGAATCAAGGTTGGAAGGTAAGATATCGAGAGTAGAAAAACCGTGATTGGAAGGATCACAGTCGAGATAAAGATTGGAGGGATAAGTAAAGAGATAGAGACCAAGATTGAAGAGACAAATATCTGTACTATGATAGGTACATTCCTCAACATGATAGGGCCAAGGATAAAAAAAACAACCTCCATTGATCCAGAGAAGTATAAGAATAAAGATTTACTTGCTCGCATCCTCATAAGGGTTGAAGAAAATGATAGGATGCTAAGAGAAATAAATAGTAACTTTTTGCAACTCAACCAAACTGTCACTTATTTTCCTTCTGCAGAGGGTGGTGTTGATGTTAGGAAGCTATCTGATGTATGTGTTTCGCTTCAGTACAAGCAATGGTGGATCTTCAGAACTAGAAAAACCTTATGGTGTGCATTTTTAAGAGCTAAATATTGTCAAAGGGCTAACCCTTTGTCAAAGAAGTAGGCTACATATGATTCTCTAGTATAGAAACACATGATAAGAAATAAGCATCAAGCTGAACATCACATTTCATAAAGGCTCAAATCTGGTACTTGCTTCTTTTGGTGGGGAAATTGGCTAGGTGTAGGACCTCTTCACAATTTTAGAACTGATAATGTCAGGTCTAGCAATGTCAAAATGGCTTTCTTCTTGACTGATAGTGAGTGGAATATTCAGAGATTGACTGCAACAGTTCCTTATCACCTGGTACAACTTATTATCCAACATCAATTTTATTTTCAACATGGAATACCTGATTAACTTATTTGGATGCTCAACTCTACCAGTTCCTTTACTTGCTCATCTGTATGGGATGTGATAAGGTGTCATAAGCTTGTAACTATGCTGAATACTTTTACTTGGAATAAGTATATTCCTTTCAAATGTTCATTTTTTGTGAAGAGCCTTAAGAATGAAGCTGCCTACTAATGACACTCGTACCACCTTTGGACAAGAGCTTGTAGAGTGTTATTGCTGCTATAGACATGGTGTTGATATAATTGAGCATGTTTTTGTAGCTGGTTATTTTTCCAGAAATATCTGGGAATATTTCTCTCATTCTTTGGGTATTTTACACATTACAATACCCTTGAGAAATCTGGTACTGAAGTGGTGGTTATTGAAACATGAAAATGATGCTCAAAAGCTGATCTTGCATGCTTTTCCCATTTTTATTTATTGGAACCTGTGGAAAAACAGATGTGCTGTTAAGTATGGTGGACAAACATCTACTGTTTCCAGGGTTAAATTCTTGATATACAAAGATATTTCTCATCTTTTCTGTACTATTTTCCCTTATATCAGCTGGCCTGTAAGTTGGAATGATTTGATTACCTTAGTAGAAAAGTGCAGACATAACACTAAGGTGGATACAGTTTATTGGATGAAACCACCTGTGGATGTGGTTAAATTAAACTCAGATAGGAGTGATTTATTTAACCCTGGGAGCATAGGAGCTGGTGAGGTTGTTAGAGATAGGGGTGGGCATAAAAATCGGAGAACCGAAAAACTGTACCGAACCGAATTAGTTCGGTCCTTCGATTTTGGTTCTTTGTTTCTTCGGTTCGGTTTCGGGTTTTTTTCTGGTAGTTTGGTTCTTTGGTTCGATGTTCGATTTAGGGGTAACGGTTCTTCGGTGCACCGAAGAATTGAAGTTTTATTAAATTTTTTTTTTTTTTTAATTTTCATTTAGCTCATGTTTGGCCCAAAACTTTTCAAGACCAAGCCTCAAAGACCATACCCAATTACCTCATCAATATTTACCTTCCATCCTTATTACTTTTATATTTTCCTAATTTTTGATTTTAATTCCTAATATACTTATATTTCTAATTGTAATTTCTAAAAGATTTCACACATATACTCCTAATTTCTAATGGTAATTCCTAAAAATTTTTACACAAATACTACCACCGTATTGTGATATGAAAAATAGAGCACTACAATGATATGTATTTTAATTTGTCCTCACTTGATAGTCTATTTACAGTGTTTTAGATTTTTTAGTGTCTTATATTTTGATTCGATTCTCATTTTATTTTTTATTTTGAACTGAAAAACCGATTTAAAAACACCGAACCGAAATCGTTTGGTTCGGTGTTTGGTACATACTTTTTCAAAACCAAAAACTGAAGAACCGAACCGAAATTTGATAAAACCGAACCGAAGAACCGAACGCCCACCCTTAGTTAGAGATCATCAAGGGGAGCTCATTTATGTTTATGCTACTCCCTTGGGTCATGGTAAAAATATTCTAGCTGAAATAGAGGCTGCTTTATGTGGTCTTTCTTGGTGTTTGAATAATGGAGTTCCATAGGTGATCTTGGAAGTTGATTCATAATTGGTGGTTAAATGGATCAGCCTACAGGCTGCACCCCATTGGCATCTACAATATTCCTTATACACTCTTATCAGACTCACTACTCATTTCCAATATTTCAGTTGTAGACACATCTATAGAGAAGTTAATTTTATGGTTGTTTCTTTGTCTAAAATCAGTCACAAATTTGTTCATCCTCAACATTTTTTCAATATTCAGTAGCTCTCTCATGAAGTGCAACGCTATTTCAAACTTGATAAGTTGGGTGTTCCCAACTTCAGAAGAAGAAAGCTAAGAAGAATCAAGGTGCCTCCTTAGTGATTGATGATATATATGATGAACAGGCTCATATGTTGTATTGTAGTCCTAACTGCTTATAGCTTAGGAGGAGAGTTCTTTTTGGTTGACTTTATCATTGTTCTTTATAGCCTTATTTCTAGGTTTCATCTTTACATTGGAGTTAAGCTAATAGTTTACTTGTTAGTTAGCTTAATCTTCGTTATCATGTATAATGTTTACTTTTTTGGAGGTTTTGGTCTAGTCCCCCTCCCTGTACATACTTTTTTTGATGAAATAAAAAGCGTGGGGGAGTTTCTCAACCCCTAACCTACCTTGGGTCTATGACCTTTTAAAAATAAAACCAAATCATCCCTTCGCACTCAGCCTGGATCAAACAACTCAAATCCCAATTAGGTCAAATTTTCTCCCATTTGAATGCAAGGTAAAAAGGAGGTCTTCCTAGTGATACAATGTCAAATCCAAAAAATGATACTCATGTCATGGCAATTGTTACTAGAATCAGGAAAACTCTTAGGAACAATGTTGTAAATCTTGATGATGACCCTAGTAATAAGGGTGTTGGCAAACAAGTGAGCGGAAAGAGAAAGCAGCTTGATAAGTCAAAATATGAAGCCCAAAGGGCAAATGAGCCAAATATTGAGAAGTTAGGAGAAGTGGAAGAGAACGTCGTAGGCAAAGAAGTGCCACAAATGGTTGATAGTAATGTTTCAAAGCCAGATAAAATCCTGGTGATTTCAAAGCCGCAAGTCAAAATCCATCCTCCATTTTTGCAAAGGCTTAAGAAGAAATAAGATGATTCAAAGTTTAATAAGTTCCTCTCGAAGTTTAGCAACCTATTAACAAACATTCTATTGCTAGAGGCTTTACAAGAGATTCTCGGGTATACTAAATTCATGAAGGACTTGGTGACAAAGAAGCGAGTCATGGATTTTGAAATAATTGAAGTGACTAAAAATTGTAGTGCTATCATGACTAGCCAATTAATTGTGAAGAAAGAGGACCCGGGAGCATTCACCATCCCATACACTATTCGGGTGTACAAATTCAGAAATTTTTTATGTGATCTTGGGGAAAGTATTAATTTGATGCCATTGGCCGTATATCATAAGCTAGGTTTGGGTGCTCCCAAGCCAACGACAATGAGACTCTTGATGGCCGATCATTCTATTAAGAAATTCATGGGTGTGTTGTATTATGTACTTATGAAGGTGGATCATTTTAACTTTCAGGGTGATTTTGCAATCTTGGATTGCGAAATTGAGCATGAGGTCCCTATTGTTCTTGGTAGGCCATTCTTGGCTATCGGATGGGCTTTGGTTGATATTAAGTGTGGTGAGATGAAATTTTGGGTCGATAATGAAGAGGTGTCATTTAATATGTGCAAGTCATTGAAGCAACCTATGGACCTAGAACTTGTCTCCATAATTGATGTGATAGATGATGTGGTGACCGAGGCAATAAAAGTAAATTTTACTAATGAGCCATTAGCGGGGATGTTGTGGAAATATGAAAGTGATGATATCGAGGAATATGATAAAGTTGTGGCTTCTTTGAAAGGTCTTGGTTCTTACACCAAGAATCCTTGCAAGCTTGATCTTGATTTGAAGAATAGGGAGATCCCTCCTTCTAAGCCCTTAATTATAGAGCCACGGAAACTCAAACTTAAACCTCTACCGCCGCACCTACGTTATGTATTCTTGGGTGAGGATAACACCTTACCCATTATCATTGTGGGATATTTGATTCCATGGCAAGTTGAAGCATTGAAGTCAGTGGTGAGAAGATATATTCGGGCTATTGGTTGGACCATAGCCGATATTATTGGGATTGCACCCAATATTTGCACCCACAAGATAAAGTTGGATCCCGATTTCACACCAAGTGTTGAACATTAACGAAGGTTGAATCCTCCCATGCAAGAGGTTGTAAAAAAGAAAATCATCAAATGGCTTGATGCGGATGTAGTCTATCCTATCTTAAATAGTACTTAGGTAAGTCCCATCAAATGTATTCCTAAGAAAGGTGGCATCACAATGGTCCCAAAAGAGAACAATGATCTTATACCCAGCCATCCGATCACGGGTTGGAGAGTGTGCATTGATTATAGAAAGTCAATTCATGGACAGAGAAGGATCATTTACCCATGCCTTTCATGGACCAAATGCTTGATAGGATAGCGAGAAGGGGTTGGTATTGCTTCCTCGATGGATACTCGGGCTACAATCAAAATTCAATAGCCCCCAAAGATTAAGAAAAAAACTACCTTCACTTATTCTTATGGAACTTTTGCTTTCAAGCGCATGCCCTTAGGGCTATGTGATGCAACAACTATGTTCCAACGATGTATGCTTTCTATATTTTTGGACATGGTAGAGGACTTAATAGAGGTATTTATGTATGATTTCTTGGTTGTTGGTGATACATCTGAGGGTTGCCTCGAATATTTTGAAAAGGTCCTTGAAAGATTTATGGCAAACAATCTTGTCTTGAATTGGGAGAAGTGCCACTTCATGGTGAAACAAGGGATCATCCTTGGACACAAAATTTTGGTCAAGATATTCAAGTTGATCAAGCTTAAGTTGAGGTGATCTTTAAATTGCCCCCTTCGATATCTATCAAGGGTGTGAGGAGTTTTCTTGGCCATGCGGGTTTTTATAGGAGGTTCATCAAAAACTTCTCTAAGATTACTCATCCGATCTGCACACTTCTTGAGAATGAAGCAAAGCTCGAGTTTGATGAAGAATGTGTGAGGGCATTCAATTGCCTCAAGGAGAAACTTGTCTCCTCTCCCATTATTGTGGCCCCTAATTAGTCACAACCATTTGAACTCATGTGTGATGCTAGTGGGTTTGTATTAGGGTTGGTTCTTGGTCAAAGAAAAGAGAAACTTTTTCATCTTATATACTACGCTAGTAAATCTTTAAATGATGCACAAAGGAACTACATAGTTATGGAGCAATAATTACTTGCCATGGTTTATGGGTTTGAAAACTTTTAAGCATATTTGTTGGGCACAAAGGTTGTTGTGCATACCGATTCATGCCCCTACGATATTTGATGGTGAATAAAGAGGCTAAGCCAAGGTTGATAAGGTGGATCTTGATTTTACAAGAATATGATTTTGAAGTCAAAGATTGAAAGGGATATGAGAATCAAGTGGCGGATCACTTGTCACGCCTTGAATCAAATAATGTGAGGATAAAGGAATTGGAGATCAATAAGGAGTTTCTCAATGATCTTAGCATGGATCTCTCAGGGAAATTTGTGCCTTGGTATGCGAATTTTGCAAATTATATAATTTGTGGAGCACTTCCCGATGACTTGAGCTATGCTCAAAAGAAGAAGTTCCTCTATGATGTGAGAAGGTATTATTGGGATAAGCCCTATATTTTTAGTAAATATGCAGATGGCATGATTTATTGTTGTGTTATGGAAGAAGAGATGGGGCCTATCCTTGAGGCATGTCATGCGTCATCGGTTGGTGGCCATCATGGTGGTGTACATATGGCGTCAAAAGTTCTTCAAAGTGGTTTCTATTGGCAAACATTATATCGTGATTCATATGAGTTGGTAAAAGCATGTGAGCAATGTCAAAGGTAAGGAGGGATCTCGAGGAGACATATAACCAAGCATGGATATGGAATTGTTTGATGTATGGAATTTAGACTTCATGGGACCCTTCATGAGTGTATGGAAACCATTACATCTTGGTAACGGTTGATTATATTTCTAAGGGGTGGAAGTCGTTGCCTTGTCGAAAAATGAATCTAAGAGTGTTACTCAATTCTTAAAGAGGTAAATTTTTACCTGGTTTGGCACTCCTTGTGCTATCGTGAGTGATGGAGGTACTTATTTTTTCAACTAATCATTCTGGTCCTTTTTTACCAAATATAGGGTCAAGCATAAGGTGGCTTTCCCATACCATCCTCAAGCCAATGGGTTGGCAGAAGTGTCTAATTGAGAGATAAAGGAAACTTTGGCGAAGACCATAAATGCTAGTAGAATGGATTGGGCTAAAAACTTGATGATGCTTTATAGACCTATAGAATCGCATTCAAGACCCTCATTAGCATGTCTCCCTATCAGCTGGTGTTTGGAAAAGCTTGTCATCTTCCCGTCGAACTTGAGCACAAGGCATTATGGGCCTTGGGAGGTTGAATGTGGACTAGAGAGATGCATATAAGTTGAGAGTAGACCATTTTATGAGATGGCATGATGCCAAGATTTTAAAAAGAGAGTTCAAGGTGGGTGATGATGTCTTATTGTTCAATTTGAGGTATAAGTTGTTTTTGGGTAAACTCAAAACAAGGTGGTCGGGTCCCTTCAAAGTGGTGAAATATTTTCCTAATGGAGCGATTGAATTGGAGAATGACTCGAGGTTCCTATTTATCGAGAATGGGCAAAGAGTTAAGAATCACCATAGGTTACTCCTGAATGCAGATTTCTTAAAGGTGATCTACCTCGAGGATGCTTGATTAATGAAAGACAATATCGTTCCACAATGATAACTAAGGCGTTTCTTGGGAGGCAACCCAAGTTTAGTTTTTGTCATATTGAATAATGGTTGTTGACTTATGTAAGTGAATGATGGAGTTGAAATGTGACGAACATGATATGACCTAAAGTCAGAGAAGAAAAATTTGGGAAATCATGTGCCAAGCTCCAGTGACAAGGCTTTGGTGATGCGCAGAGCAAATCGGCGCATCACCGAAGCCCTTCGCCAAAGGGGTTTCCCAACCTCAAAGAAACTATTACAATCAGCGATGGTAAGTAACAATTGGTTTATCGCCGATATGTTTGGCGATACAAAACCCATTACCGATTTGCTCCGCCAAAATGAGAACTAGAGGTCCAATACACTGTCATATTTAGCGATTGAGCTCCACATCGGTGCATTGCCAATGTAATTTGTGATGGAAAAGTGACACTGATTTGTTCGAGTTTTAAAGTGATGGTTTGAATTTATTGACCTTTGAATTTCCATTATCCCTTGACCCTTAGTATTTATTCAAAGTCCTTTCATTTCCCCACTTTCCTTATTCTATTAACTCTTTCACTTTAACAACTTTTGCTCTAGCACATTTACACACATATTTCTCTTCTTCGAATTGTCGCACCAACATCACACACCCACTTTGGGTTGAAGTTCTTGTCTTTTTTGGAAAACACTCCATAAGTTTTGAAGGTTAGATTTTGTTTTACACTTTGAATTGAAATTGGTGATGCTGTAAGTGTTTTGGTATTGAATTTACTTGTACGTCAATAGAGTAGCTAAGTTCGCCCTTAGGAATTTGATTAATGATTAGTTTAGACTCATGATTGATGAAATTGGTTTCTTAATTGTCAAAAATAAAAGTTTGATAACATGCTTTTAGTTGTTTATGCTTTGGGTTTTGATAAAAGTGTTGAAATTGTCATGGGTTAGTTCTAAATCGACAAATTTTTCCCAATGATAGATTGAGTAATGTCGTTTTTAAGGAAAACATTTTCGTAGTATTGTTAAAAGTGAAACCTTGGGAAGTTTGAGTACCCATGGTTGAAAAAGTCTAAAAATTCTCCATTAAAGGCCATGGAATTTTGACTTGAAGGTAGGGGATGATGATAATTGGCGATGGGTTGAGAGCCTTGGTGATGCACCAAACTATGTGGTGCATCGTCGAAGTTCTCCCCTTATCGCTGAAAGTTATTGAAAGGTTGACTAATCAAAGTGCAAATTGGCAATGCCTTTACAATTCGGCGATGCTCGAGGAGTATAGCCAAATCCTTCAGCAAATCGCCAATCTCCCACCTTCTTTCACCGACTTGTACCCAAATTTGCTGTGAGTTTCGGCGATAGAAACTGACATTGCCAATTTGATTAGAAATGCACTGAATCGTTCATTGATGCATAACTGACAATTTCACTTGTTTTGTTTTTCTAGCATTGGCCAAGCCCATTGCTACTCTTATGTGTAGGTATGCCCCATATGAAGCACGTGTCTAAGAAACAAGCCAAGTCTCCTCTTCTTACCTCACAAATGGCTAAGAAAGTTGTGATTCGAGAGGCTAAAAAGACTTGGAAAGGTCTATAAATAGAAAAGAGTGGGTGAGGGTAAGTCTAAAGCCCTATAGGTTGAGGGAGAGAGCTCAGAGCACAACTCCAACTCTGAGAGGTACAATATTAATTCCTCAAAGGAGGGGAACATTACACCCATACATGAGCCTCTCCGCACTTCTGAGGTAGCTCCGATGAAGAGAAAGAGGGTTGAGCAGCCTTCTACTACTGTAGTAGTGCCTTTTGTACATCCTCATGGGGGCCATCATGTTTTGAATAGTCTCAAAGTACCACACTAATGTACTATCATAGAGGAGCAGCATTTGATCTTGCATGGTTTAGAGGGCAAGCACCCATGGGTCCTTTCGGCACTTCACTGTCATGACTTTTAGGTATTCAATGAACCCTTTAAACCATATGTCAAAAATTAGGCTAGGGAGTTCTATGTTGCTTATGGGAATTAATTGTCGGAAAGAAAAAAGAGGGGTCCCCAAGAAACTAAAGATGTTGTGAGGTTGAGAGGGGGTGATATGGTTTGTGATGCGTATACAATCAATAATGTATTAGGTTGTAAAAATATTAATGAGAACTATTTTGCATCTTGGGAGAAAGATCCAGTGAAGGATATACGGGCTTGGTTAGCCCCGTTGCTAAAGTGATGTCTCAACCAACTGGCTTGCGCTGGCAATTCAATTTCAAAAGATGGACATTCACTTAGAAGCTCGGTATTGGTTGATCTTTGTTTGTAGTAACATCTTGCCCTCCCAAAACCAGTCTATTCTAGTATGTCCCTGAGAGCTACTTATTGGCTCAATCATCACAAAGGAGGCTTTGAATTTGGGATCACTCATAGTCCCAGATATTGCTAGCCGGGCTTAGCAAAAGCAGACCTCACTTGTTTTTTTGTGTTTGATTATGAAATTATATCGGTGTGTGAAGGTTCCTTTTCATAAGAAGAGTGATTTTGAGTATAACCCTATCTCGATGGTTGATATTACCAGGATTGAGTTAATTGATGAGGTGAGAAAGAAGAAAGCCCGGGAGGAAGGTTCCCCGATAGTTAATATGGGTCCTTTTGATAGTGGTACCATCTAGCCACTCCTGTTACTATTTTAGACACTACTAGTTCTGAGTCCATCCCTTCTCCTACCCCTACAACCCCATCTTCGAACATATCTTCACAACCACCTAGACTGAGTGGCCCCAGTACTTAGCCTTCCACTACTTTGGGTTTATCTAGGGCCCATTGACTCAGGTTGACATCATCAAGATGGGGCAGTTAGGCTATTTAGGGGATACTAGGTTGGCTAGGCTTGAGAGGGAGATACTGGGCATGATTACTAGTGCTTTAAGAGCTTCTATAGAGCTGGTACATGAGGAGATACGGTATTTTTATAACACTTTGAGGCATTATGGGAAGAATTTGGATGAGTTGAGTGTTCCTCGGTAGTCTGTTCCACCTGAGGCATTGACTACGATGCAGGATGAGCTAGCTTCCCTTCAAAAGCATGTAGATGAGCTTTGGTTCCCTGATGTGACACTTCTCTGGGGAGCTTCATCTGAGACACCAGCCCCAGCTCTCACACCTATTCATAAGACTATCCCAGTGATTAAGGAGAAGGCAGTTGATAAGGATGACCGTGCTTCTAATGATAATGTTGACAGTGCTGAGGTCGAGGGCTATTTTAAGGAGTATAGTCAGATTGGCATCCAGGTTGAGACTGAGGTAGCTGAGCAGTTTGATAGGAAGGATACTGAGGATGTTATACTTGCTTCCACTTTAGAGAGGTCGGTCTAGGAGACTGCACACATTGGGACCTCCAGCTCAGTTGCTGCCATGGAGACTTCAAATCCTGTACCAGATCCACCCCATTGGACTCATGGAGCTAAGTCGGGCATTGATGCCCAGACAGTGGCCACTTTGGTGAGCCAGTCGCCGCTTCAGTCTTAGACACACACAGGGGGACCCTCACTCTCACTCTTTACTTTATTTGGTCCAATTACGTTGAGGACAATACATGCTTTTCAGTTGGGGGTGGGATGTTTATTTATTTGGATCTGTAATATTAGTACCTAGTTCTCTTTTGATATATTTTGGATATTTTCCTTTTATTTTGGTGTGGATTTGACATTTGAATACTCTTTTTATTCGGGTTGTAATATTTTGGTATTTGGTTCTTTGGATTTCATTTGGTGTATGATGTGTGATTTTTATTTCTTTATTTCGATTCATTTTGATTTTTAGCTTAGTAGTTGTTAGTTTCATTGCAAATAAAATTCATTTTGGCACGCATTCTCAAGAGAAAATTATACTAGCAATAGAACACTTTGACTCGAATGGTACACTTGGGTAGGTTTTTCACTTACGTGATTCTTGACATCATTATTCATTTTGATGTATGTCCAATTTTCAAAAATGGGCACATCTTTAAAAATTTTCCATTGGTTTAGTTAAGCTAGTTAGGCTCTTATTTTTGAAAAAACTTATATCTCATTTTGGCTACTTGAATACCTTCCTTATATGTTCTATTAATGTGGTACAATAATTGTGGAAGAGCACTTTGAGTATGCGATTGAGTGTCATGTGTGGGAGAGAGTTCATTTTGATCTTGTGCATCGAATCCACCTAGAACTTGCCCGGTTTCTCTACTTTTAAAGAAAAAAGTGTGCGATATTGGAGATTTTATCTTAAGCCATTAATCGAGAGCAAACCACCTTTTTGACCAAAATTTGAGCCATCCCTTGGTGAGTTGAGTGACCAATTTTGCCACTTATTGAGCCTTGGAACCCGTTTTCCTGAATAACCTTGTTACAAGTCGAAACCCTTTTCTCTCACATCCTTCTCTTGAAACAAACCTTTTCAAAGCATCTAGGTAAGGTTAAAGACCAACTTAGGCCAAAAGACTAAGTTGGGGGTGGAGGAAACCTCAGGATTTGCATGTACTTGGTAGTTCGTAAATATGGGGGCAACTAAAACCCTCTTCAAATTATACTTGTATCCATTGCAGATATATATAAAAAAATAGAGTTGGGGTTTATTTCTAGTTGTGAATATGTAGTTGTTTAAAGTTTGAAAGGATAGAAAGAGGAAAATATCTTGAAAAATAAATTGGTACGTGAAGTAATGCAAATAGTAAACCTTGGGAAAATTTATTGAGTAGAGGTCTCTCTAGACGCTTTGATGAGGTAGAGTCACTATAACCTTAACTTTCCCTACCTTGCCCGTTGCCTACTCTACGAGCAGAACTAAGACCTAGGTGATCTTCGAAGTAGCATGCTTGAATGTAGTGAAGTGTAGCTTATGGGCAAGCCTATAGTATGGTACTTGTGTTCTTGATCTTCTTTTAAAGAGTGAGTGATTTATGTTAGTCCCTAGAAGTTGTTGATAATCGTGTTTTGAGGAAAAGAATTTCTTTGTGTGAGGGCACTTAATTGTTATGCTTGAGTATTCTTCAATCTCGGTTGAAGTCTATGAGCATATGCTTGTCTTGGTAATATTTGCCAACGTTTGATGCTTGTTGTTGACAAATTGAGAGCTTGATAGGCGAAACATGGGCCTTTGTTTTCAAAACCATGAGGGAAAGCGTTTTCACAAAAGAAGTGTGTGTCTAAGTTCCCAAGTTGTACTATTTAAAGACATTGGTGATTTTGTTATGTGTGCATTGATTTGCTCGATGACGAGCAAAGGTTTAAGTTGGGGGTGTTGATGAGTCAGCAAATTGTGACTCATTGCCCTAAAATTAGGGAGAAAACATGTTCTCAATGCTAAATTTAAGTGTTTTTAATGTTGATTTGGTTTGATTTCAGGGTAAAGGCCTAGAAGTTATCAAAATAGCAAAAAGGAGCAAAAAAAGGCAAAAAGATGGAAGATTGAAGCAAAAATTGCACAAAGGCATAAAAGAGACACTTCGGCGCATCGCCGAAGTGAAGGGCGGATTGCCTATTGAACATCTCCATCGCAAATCTAAACAAATTGGGGCCATGAAAAAGAGAAATAAAACGTCGACGCTATGAGCATTTTGGCACATCACCGAACCAATCAAAGGACCAAGCTCCGCATCTCCAAAAGGAGCAGAAGTCAACCCATGAGGATTTTCATGTTAACGAATCAGCGAGCCACAAGCAATTCGGTGCAGTGCCGACTCATTCGTCCATGGACTTTGCTCAACCGAATTGCCAACCGGTGGCATTTTTGTAATTACGTAGCTCATTTTTTCCTAATGCTATTTAAGCCTTTTTAGTCATTGGAAACCCTATTTTTTGGCAATTTATTGAATCTTAAGCTTGTAATCAAACCCTAATTGTGGGATTAACTACTTTTGTTCTTGGAATTTAGAGTTTTCTTGTGAAACATTTGGATTCTTTGATGAATTTGGTGTAATCTCTTTTTCCTTTATTAGGAGTAGCTAATTTCCCAAACTTGGGGTTATGCATTATAGAGTGCTGATTGTGTGTGGGTAGTGATTATTTACCTTCGTGTTAGATTGTGTATTGTGATTTTAGCTAAATCTCTATGTCTTAATCTATAGATTGAGGTTCCAAACTTAGTCTATGCTTGGATCTCTTGTGTTCCTCGAAGGGGATACAAGAGTGGTGAAATTTAGTTAACAAAACTTGAGTTATCACTTGAGTTAACAAAACTTAGTCTATGCATGCAAACCTGTAGTTTCTTGTGACACTTGAGAGTGAAGCTATCACTCTCATTCCTCGTGAATCTGACCCCGACTGTAAGTTGGGTAATTATATTGACAACGATCGCTTATACTTTCAAATTATAATTTGAGCGTTATCAAAGATACACCTCAAGATGTATGCAGTCGCTAGCAATATAATTTTAATGAAGTGATAGGTTCACCGTCAAGTGTTGTAAGTGACTAAGTGTTTGCACGTAATGCTAAAAATTTTATGGTAAAGTAAAATGGGGGGTTTAATGTAAAAGGATTTGTTGTTCAAATTATCAATTTCAACTTTGGGTTGTCAAAACGAATGCTAGAGAATATAATCGATAGGTAATGCTACTTGGGGTTATGCCCTCTTAAGAGTGATTATAAGCATGAGTAAGAGAAAATGCACCTAAAATTTAATTGATAGTTATGACTAGGCTTGGTCTTAGGTATTGGAGGTAATATTTCAATCTACCACCAAATTTCATAAGGATTTCTTTTAAACACCTATATGTACGCAATACCAAGCAACAGCGACCTCAAATTTTTTAGTCTATTGCTAGTACTAGCTATTAAGCGAGAAATTCTCAAGTCTTTGTCAACTAAATCTCTCCACCCTTGTTTTCTCTTTTAAGTAAAACAAGAGATCTAAGCATGATTTGTAACCTCAATTCTTGAGTTGAAACATAGAGATTTAGCTAAAATCATTACATTCAATCAAATATAAAGGTAAATAATCATTACCCACACAATAATCAACACTCAAAATGCATAACCCCAAGCTTGGAAAATTAGCTACTCATAGCAAGAAAAAAAAGAAAAATACCTATATCATTCAAATCTACCATATAATCCAAATATTTTCAAAAACAATTCCAAATTCACAAGCAAGAAATTAGCAAGAAGCAACTAAGATTCTAACTAGGATTTCAATCAAAAGATTTAGCTTTAAGATAAGAAAAAAGATAGGGTTCCAAGCTACCAAAATAGCATAAAAAGCTTCAGCATAAACGGGCTTTAAAATTATAGAATTACCACCGTATCCAAATTGATTGAGGACATGTCCATCGCCTAACACTTCAGCGATATGCCAAAGTGAACTAGTGTCGTCAAATTGAATTTGAACTTGAGCTCCATGGGTTGACATCTGTTACTTTTGGTGATGGAACCTGGTTTCGCCAATCAGTTTGCTGATGTGACAAACTGAATCCTTCGTCATTGTTTTTTCAAAACTTGACCTGGCCTAGACTGTTAGAATTGGTGATGGAATCATCCATTCGGCGATACATAGAAGGGTTTGGCGGTGCGCCAATTGTCCCTTGTGATGCTCTTGTGTACTTTTATCTCCAATCTTCTATATTTTTGCTTCTTTTTGCTAGTTCAACCACCTCTTAGCCTTAACCCTGAAATTAAACAAAATTAACATTAAAATGCATTCAAATGTGCATTGAGGAAATGATTCCTTACCATTTTAAGGTAAAATTAGTCTCAATTTGCCGACTCATCAGCACCCTCAACTTAAATCTTTACTTGTCCTTGAGTAAATCAATGCACACACAACAAAATCAACAATGCCTACAAATGGTACTACTTGAGAGCTTAGACACATGCTTCTTTTATGAAAACATTTTGCACTTTTGGTTTTGAAAACAATGGCACAAGTCTCACCTATCAAACGCTCATAGTGTGAACAACGAGCCTCAAATGTTGACTAAATATTCCATACCTCGCACATGCTTAGAGTCTCCAACCAAGATCAAAATGTGATCATGTAATGTAATCAAGTGCCCTCACACAAATAAGTCTTTTCCCTCAAGAACAAATCAACATTAAAATAAAGGACTGTCATGAATCACTTTCACTCCAAACAATGATCATGTTCATGAGAACCATACCATAGGCTTGCCCATAAGCTCCTCTTCACCACATACAAATGTGATACTTTGGAGATCACTAAGGTCTTGCTTTGGATTGTAGCACAGGCATCGGGCAAGGTAGGAAAGGTTAAGGTTATAGTGACTCTACCCTCTCAAAGCATCTAAGGAGACCTCAATCACACTTATTTCACAAAACTTACTTCTCAAATCATTCCAAGGACCAATTATCAAATGTTTTCAAGATATCTTCCCCCTTCTATCCTTTCAACACAACTTCTTCTTATTAACACTCTAACATAATTTCCACTCTTTTTCAAATCTTTTTTATCTTTCTCTTTTTTTTTACAATTCACGAGGAATACTAGGATAACTAGGAGGAAGGAAAGTGATTGGTCCTCAAATTCATGAACTTCCTATTACAAAATTGGGATACAGGTTAAGCTTCAGGTTACGAAGCAGACGGATGAGCATACTATTAAGCAGGAGGCTGATGGTGCTATACTTGCTGCCATATTAGAGAGGTCGATGCTTGAGTCAACACAGATTGGGACCTCTAGTTTAGTTGCTGCTATGGAGACCAAGGACACTGTACCAGATCTACCCCCACAGGTTAGGTTCAAAAGAGGGGACTTTGAAAGTGGGTTTTAGCTTGTAATGAGATTATCCAAGAAAAAGTGTTCCAAGGCTTGAATTAGGGAAAAAATTGGTCAATCAACTCACAATGGAGTAGCTAATTTTGTCTAATTGGAGGTTCACTCTCGATCAATGGCCTAAGATCACTTCTCCAACATCACACACTTTTGCTTTATAATTAAAGCAACCGGACAAGTTCTAGGTGGACTCAATGAGTAAGATTAAGATGAATTCTCACCCACACATGGCACTCAATCGCCTACTTGAAGTACTCTTCCTCAATTGATGTACCACATTTATAGCACATATCGAGAAAGGTACTAAAGTAGTCAAAATAAGATGCGGGTGTTCACAAATGATAAGCGCCTAAGTAGTTAAACTAAACCAAAGAAATTTTTTGAAAAGGGGCACATTCTTAAAAAATGGAGCAATACACAAAAATTCATCATTTTTAAGAGTTGAACATGTGAACATCTCCCCAAGAGTACTATTGTTCTATTTCTAGCACACTTTTCTCTTAAGTACGCATGCTAAAAGAAATTTTATTTGCAACTAATTACGAACTACAAAGCTAAAAATAAAAAGTAAGGAATTAAAAAAAATAAAACATCACACACCACACACTCAAATATTACAAACCAAATGAAATATCCAAAATAATATCTGAATCGCTGCCACAACCACACACCAAAATAAATAGAGTATCCAGAATAGAGTATCAAAAGAACCAAATATTACAGAGCCAAATAAAATAAATACCCCCCACCCCCAACTATAAAATATACATTGTCCTCAATGCAACAGGACTAAAAGAAATAGAGGAGAATGTTAGTAAGGGTCCCTCTGAGCATGGCTAAGCCTGCGGCAGTGATTAGCTTATGGTAGTGGCCTCTGTATGGGCATCAGTGCCTGGCTCAACTCCAAGTGTATCATGTGGGGGTAGATCTGGTACAGTGTCCTCGATCTCTATAGTAGCAACTAAACTAGAGGTCCCAATCTTTGTCGACTCAAGCATCAACCTATCCAATATGGCAGTAACTATAGCATCATCAGTCTCCTACCTATCAGTATGCACCACAACCTGAGGCTCAACCTGTATCCCAATCTGGCCCTGCTCCTAAAAATAACCCTTGATTTCAATATCATCAACGTCCTTATCTGAATTTTGGTAATCCTTTTCCTCCTCCTCCTCTTCTGCTACCTGGAAATCTTCACGAATAGGTGCTAGAGTCGGTGTCTCAGATAAAGCTCTCCATAAATATGTCAAATCAGGAACCCAAAGTTCATCCACATGCTTCCATATGGAATCTAGCTCATCGTGTATCTTTTTCAATACATCATTAGTAACAACAGGTTATGGAGCACTCAACTCATCTATCTTGCTACCATAAATACGTAGGTCTCACGAATACCCCCTAACTCCTCATGAACTGATACCATAGAGACTTTTACTGCATCAGCAATCATCTGAGGTATCTCCCTCTCTAATCTGGCTGACCTCACATTACTAGAATAAGCTAATTGTCCCACCTGAATAATGTCAGCCTGAGTCAATGGGGCCCTCAATGTGCCCAGAGTAGTGGATGGGTGAGGGCAAGAAATAGTGGGTCCCAAAGGTTAAGTAGATGAACTTGTGGAGGGAATTGAAGGAGAAAGAGATGTAACTAACCCAGGAGGGGTAGGAACTATCATAGTAGCAGGAGTGGGTTGGCTGACACCACTATCAAGGGTAGCAATATCAATTACCAGGGAATCATCCACTCAGACTTTCTTCTTCTTCACTTTCTAAATGAGCTCAAGTTTAGTAATGTCTAATATAGAGGTAGGGGTATACTCAAAATCCTTTTTCTTGTTAAAAAGAACCTTGTCAAGATGGCATAGCTCAGTTATCAACCACGGGAAAGAAAGAGAGGTTTGCTTTTGTTGTGCCCAGCAAGTAATGTCCGGGACAATAATGGAAGCCATATTGAACCTCTCATTTGCAATAATAGTACCAATAAGCACTTATCGATAATTGGTTTTACGAAGGCAAGAGGTTGCTACAAACAGAGCTCAACCAATATAAAGCTTCTAAATAAATGTATCCTTTCTTAATTTAAACCTCTGGGCAAGCCACAAATGTGGACTATCACTTAGCAAAGGGACAACCAACCCAAAACCTCTTCAATCGACTTTATTGCTTGAGTGGCAATAGTGAACATTAAGGGTTTGGATCTCTAACATCATGTTTATTATGCTCTTATCACACAGAACACTAACACCCCAAACCATAACAAGATCTCTAATTTCCTGCGGCCTCTTTTTTTTCTTAGTCGGCAAAAGATTCCCATACGCCTCATAGAATTCCTGTACCCAACTTTCAACATAATGTTTCAAGGGTGCAGTGAATACCTGACATTCGTGGTACCGTATGGTAGATAATACTTTGGGATGCTTTCCTTCCAACCTATTTAGACTTAGCCTTTGTTTCTCAATGATTGTGTGTTGATTAAGCACCTTATGGTGATTGAAGAATCGATAAACCCCATGAGGATGGGGTGGATTCTTTGCTACAATAGTAGAGGGTTGTTCTAATCTCTTATTCTTTGGTGGAGCAGCCTTGGTGGTAGACAATGGTTCATGAATAGGTGTAGTGTTACCCTCTTTCGAGGAACTAAGATTATACCTCTCTGAATTTGAACTATGTTCTGAGCTTTCTTCCTCAACTATTGGTGCCTTGCTTGCGTTGTCATACATCCTTTTTCATTTATAAACACTTTTTACTTGAGCTTTTTCATTGAATTTGACGTACTTTGCAACCCTTGAGGAAGGAGGAGAAGAGCCGATTTGCTTTTTGGCCACACATTTGTTCCTAGTCATATTTACACATAAGAGTAGCAATGGGCTCGACCATAGTTAGCAAAACCACACATAAAACATTTCCAAAAAAGCATCGCCAAACAAATTAGTGCATCACCAAATAGTTCGGTGATGCAAATATCTATCACTAATTGGCATAGAAATAAAGGGGTCTGATCAGTGAAGGAAAGTGGGGTTTTGGCAATACACCAAAGGATTCAGCAATACTCCCTGAGCATCGCCGAATATCTAAGGCATCACCTAATCTCACCTTGAATAGACTAACCCACAGGGACTTTCGATGATATGGGGAGTGTTTTGGCATTACTCTACACAGTTTGGTGCATCACCAAAGTGCTTAACCCATCACTAATCGTCATCTTCCCCAAGGTGTCTATTGCGATTTTCAAGCCTTCAATGGCGATTTTCAATTCCAATAACCATGGGTACTCATACTTTCCCAGGTTTCAACATTTAAACCACAACACTATCATTGGGCAAAATTGGTCAATTTCAAATCCATTCAACTAAAACCCAAGACTTTTTCAACATATATTTCATCAACAATAATCCCCATAACACACATGACTAACAATTAAGCATTTAAAACCCAAAATTCAATGATTTAACTTTAATATAACAAGAATCTGATTTCAAAGCAATGAAAACTTCACAAAGATGCACCCACCATTAACAAGCAAGATAAATAACAAACTCTATCAGAATTATGCACATGTGCGATTGACCAAAAATTAAATCTAAGTACAAATTGATTTCTAACCTTACAAAATTGAAATGAATTCGATGAGGAAGAGGGGAAGGTGTGCCACTCTGGTGATAGTTGTACTCGTGTGGAAGTGGTGGTGATTTGTGAGAAGATGATGAGTATAGATATGTTTGAGTTTGTATGTGTGTGTGTGTTGATTAGAGTGAGTGAAAGAGAAGGGGGAAAGAGGGAATAGAATAACTTTTAATAATATCAAAGGTCAAAAGATAATGAATAGTAAAAGGTCAAAAAAGTCAAATCATCATCACTTTAAAACGTGACCCCTTTCGGTGATCTAATTTCCATCACCGATCTTATCAGCGATACGCCAATTTGTAGTTCTATAGCCAAATCTAACAGTTATCAAGACCTGGGTCCTCCCTAATGGGGAAGCATTTTGGTGATGGTTCGTTCTTTGCCAAACTGTTCGATGATATGTCGAATGGTAACTTACCATCGCTGATTGTGATAGTTCATTTGGGTTGGGAAAT
Source organism: Capsicum rhomboideum (assembly GCA_031232105.1). Taxonomy (NCBI): domain Eukaryota; kingdom Viridiplantae; phylum Streptophyta; class Magnoliopsida; order Solanales; family Solanaceae; genus Capsicum; species Capsicum rhomboideum. Next base: position 94,341,381 of record CP124716.1, on the reverse strand, counting down.
CTTTTTTGGTGAAGGGCTTCGGTGATTCGCCGAAGGGATCAGCACATCCCCAAAGCCTCTTCCCTGGAGCTTTGTGTATGATCTCCCAACTTTTTTTTCTTCTACTTGTGTTTTAGAATGTTTCCAACATTCCAAATCCATCACATACCTACACCAATCAACACACGTTGTTCAAAATAACAAAAATAAACTTGGGGTACCTTCAAAGATGCACCTTAGTTATTGTTGTGGCACGATGTTGTTCTTCATCAATCTGTCATCATCGAGGTAGAGCACCCCCAAGAAATCCACTTTTGGTGATATCACATGATAATGTTTAGCTCGTTGTCCATTCACTATAAATCGAGATTTGCGTTCATTGTAAACCGAGATCCCATGTCATTCTCTAATTTTATAACTCCACTAGGAAAACATTAAACCACCTTAAAGGGATCTGACCATCTAGTTTTGAGCTTACCCAGAAATAACTTGTACCTTGAGTTGAACACTGGGACATCATCACCACTCTTTAACTCCTTTTTCAAAATTTTGGCATCATGTCATCTCTTTTTACGCTCCTTGTAGAAGATGGAACTCTCATAAGCTCTCGAGCAGAATTCATTGATCTCTTGAAGTTGTTCCACCCTTGATTTTGAGGCATTCTCCCAATTTATATTCAACTTGTGCAAGGCCCACAATGCCTTATGTTCTAGTTTAAAGGGGAGATGAAAAGCCTTGCCAAACACCAATTGATATGGTGGCATGCCAATGGGATTTTTGAACACGATTTTATAGGCCCACAAAGCATCATCAAGTTTTTGAGCCCAATTCATTCTACTAGAATTCACGGTTTTTGCCAAAATACCTTTTATCTCCCAGTTGGACACTTCTACTAGCCTATTGGCCTAGGGATAGTGTGGAGAAGCCACCTTATGCTTCACTCCATATTTATTAAGTAAAGAACCAAATGACAGATTACAAAAATGAGAACCCCCATCACTTATGATAACACGGGGTGTCCCAAATTGGGTGAAAATGTATCTCTTCAAGAATTGAGTAACACTCGTAGCTTCATTATTATGTAATGCAATGGCATCGACCTATTTAGAAACATAATCAACCTCTACTAAGATGTAGCGGTTCCTATACGAGCTCACAAAGGGTACCATGAAGTCCAAGCCCCATACATCAAATAACTCCATATCCACACTCAGTTGTAAGGGCATTTCATGCCTTCTTGAGATCCCACCTTACCTTTGGCATTGCTCACATGTTCGCACTTACTCATGGACATCACAATACAAAGTTGGAGAATAAAATACACTTTGGAGGACTTTTACAGTTGTACGTACACCACCATGATGACCACCAACTGGTGATGAATGACATGCCTCAAGAATAGGCCTTATCTCATCCTCTATAACACAACAACATATCACACCATCTGTACACTCCCTAAAGAGATAGGGTTTATCCCAATAATACCTTTTTATATCGTGGATAAAATGCTTCCTTTGGTAATGGTTCAAATCATCGGAGAGTAACCCACTCAAAACATAATTCATAAAATCGGCATACCATGGTAGCAAACTCCCCTTGATAGCTATAACAAGCTCATCGAGAAATGTGTCATCAATCTCAATTTTACCCCATTTTTGTTTGTTTGACTCGAGGAGGGATAGGTGGTCCGATACTTGGTTTTCACAACCTTTTCGATCCTTAACTTCAAAATCAAATTCTTGAAGTAGCAAGATCCACCTAATCAATTGAGGTTTGGCCTCCTTTTTAGCAAAACTTTGTCTTTCTTTTGTCCTAGTACCGCCTAATGCCAAGCCACTTGCATCACCTATTAATTCAAAAGGTTGTGACCAATTTGGGGCCACAATGATAGGAGCCTCCATGAGTTTTTCTTTGAGGCAATTGAATTCCCTCACACAATCAACGTCAAACTCAAATTTTGCTTCCTTCTCAAGAAGCTTTCACATTGGATGAGCAATCTTAGAGAAATCCTTGATAAACCTTCTATAGAAACCGGCGTGCCCAAGAAAGCTCCGAACACCTTTCATGAAGATAGGAGGAGGTACCTTGGCAATAACTTCAAATTTTGCTTGGTCAACTTGAATGCCTTGACCTAAAATTTTATGCACAAGCATAATACCCTTTTTTACCTTAAAATGGCACTCCTCCCAATTAAACATAAGATTAGTTTTAACACAACGTTTGAGTACTTTTCCCATGTGTTCAATAAAAAAATCAAAATTGTCACCTACAATGGAAAAATCATCCATGATATAGTATCCTCTACCAAATCCGAGAAGATCGACAACATACACCTTTGAAAAATGGTGGGTGCGTTGCATAACCCAAAGGGCATGCGTTTGAAGGCAAAAGTTCGATATGTACATGTGAAGGTAGTCTTCTCTTGATCCTCAGGGGAAATACAAATTTGATTATAACCGGAGTACCCATCTAAAAAGCAATACCAACCTTGCCCCGCCAACCGGTCGAGCATTTGAACCATAAATGGCATGGGGAAATGGTCTTTCTCTATCCAAGAGTTTAACTTTTGATAATCCATTATACTCTCCACCCACATCACCGGTCTTATGGGAATAAGCTCATTGTTTTGTTTAGGAACTATCGTGATTTATCCTTTCTTTGGAACGCATTGAACTGGGCTCAGTCATGTGCTATCCAAGATCGAATACACGACGCCCGCATCTAACCACTTGATTATCTCCTTTTTAACAACCTCTCACATGGAAGGATTTAACCTCTATTGATGTTCAACACTCGGCACACAATCTGGCTCTAACTTTTTCTTGTAAGTACATATACCAGGAGATCTCCTGATAATATCCACAATATTCCACCCAATAGACCGAATATACTTTTTCACAACTGAATTAAATGCTTGGAATTTTCATGGCAACAAATCTCCCGCAATAATAATAGGGAAGATCTTACCTTCCCCCAAGAATACATAGCGAAGGTTCGATAGTAATGGCTTGAGCTCAAGTTGTGGTGGGTCCACAATTGAATGCTTCGGGGGAGGAATCTCTCGATTCTTCAGTCAAGATCTAATTTTCATGAGTTCTTGGTGTAGGATCCAAGACCCATCAATGAAGCCACGACCTCATCATACTCTTCAACCTCTTCACTTCCATAATTCCACAACACTCCCGCTAGTGGCTCAGTAATGAAATCCACCTCCATAACATTGGCGACCTCATTATCAATCATATCAATTACAGATATCACTTGCAAGTCCTTCGGTTGCTTCATCGAATTGCACACATTAAATGTTACCTCTTTATTGTTCACCCTAAACTTCATTTCTCCATACTTCACATCAACCAATACCCTCCTGGTAGCAAGGAAAGGTCTACCGAGAATGATAGGAACTTCATAGTCAATCTCACAATCTCGGATCATAAATTCGGTGGAACATATGAATTTGTTGACTCGAATAAGCACATCATATAAAATTACCACCGGTCATTTGATGGACCGATCCACCATTAAGAGTCTCATGGTTGTAGGCTTTGGAGAACCCAACCCTAATTTCTTAAATATATCTAGAGGCATCAGGTTTATACTTACCTTTAAGTCACACAAAGTTTTGCCAAATTGGTATATCCCAATGGTGCAAGGAATAGTGAATGCACCGGGGTATTCCTTCTTGACCACTATATGGCTTATCATGATAGCGCTACAATTATGTGAGATCTCTACCATTTCAAAGCCTATTGTTCTTTTCTTTGTCACCAAGTCCTTCATGAACTTGGCATACCCGGGCATCTCTTACAAGGCTTCTAACAAAGGAATGTTCACCGATAAGTTGCTAAATTTTGAGAGAAACTTCTTGAACTTTGTATCATCCTCCTTCTTCTTGATCCTTTGTGGGAATGGTGGAGGTATTTTGATTGAAGACTTAGAGACAACCAAACTTTCCTCCAATTTTAAGACAGTATCATCAACCACTTGTGGTATCTCTTCACTCTCAACCCTTGTTTCTACGTCTTTCGGCTTCCCAACATTTGGCTCATTTGGAATAGGGACTTCATCATTTGACTTATCAAGCTATTTTCTCATTTTGCTCACTTGTTCTTCAACACCCCTCTCATTGGGTTCATCATCAATATTCACAACATCATTGCCGAGAGTACTACCACTCCTAGTGACAATTGCCATGATATGAGCATTATTTTTTGAATTTACCTCGGTGTTACTAGGTAACAAACCCTTTTGCCTTGTATTTAAATGAGCTGAGATTTGTCCTAATTGCATTTCAAGTTGCTTGATGGAGGCCAAATTCTAGGTGACCATTTGATTGAGTTGCGAAAAGTAACTATTCATTTCCCTTAACATCTTGAGTTGGGATGTGAATTGCACTTGCCCTTTCAGCATCCCCTAGGTGATCTTCATCATCATGCTGTCCATAAAAGGTAGCGGTGTCGCTACCATGTTTACTCATCGTGTCGTGAAGACTTAAATTATCACCTGAACAAGACAAAAATAACAAATAAAGTAAAGTTTACACTATCGCTAACAAAAGTAACTTATAACACTACAATGAATGAATGTTACATTTCATTCCCCAGCAATGGTGCCATTTTGATAATGCTCAAGATACACCTCAAGATATATGGGGTCGCTAGCAATATAATTTTTACCCAACTAGGAGTTGAGGTCAATTCCATAGGAAATGAAGGTGATAGGTTCACCTTTGAGTGTTATAAGTGATTAAGTGTGGTCATGTAATACTAAAACTAATACGGGAAAGTAAAATGGGGATTAATGAAAAAGGATTTGGTGTTCAAATTATCAATTTCAACTTTGGGTTGTCAAAATGAATGCTAGAGAATGTAATTGATAGGTAAAGGTACTTGGGGTTATGCCCTCTTAAAAGTGATTATAAGTGTGGGTAAGTGAAAATGCACCTAAAATTCAATTGATAGTTATGACTAGGCATGGTCTTAGGTATTGAAGGTAATTTTTCAGTCTACCACCAAATTTCATAAGGATTTCTTTCAAACACCCATATGTACACAATACCAAGCAACTAACAACCTCAATTTAGTTAGTCTCTATTAAGCGAGAAATTTTCCAGTCTTTTATCAACTAAATCTCTCCACCCTAGTCTTCTCTTTCTAGCAAAACAAGATATCTAAGCATGAATAGAGTTTCCAACCTCAATTCTTAAGTGAAAACATAGAGATTTAGCTAAAATCATAACATTCAATCAAATATAAAGGTAAATAATCACTACCCACATAATAATCAACACTCAATAATGCATAACTCCAAGCTTGGGAAATTAGCTATTCATAGCAAGAGAAAAATTAAATATACCTATATTCTCATTCAAATCTTCCATAGAATCTAAATATTTCCCAAAAAAATTCCAAATTCACTAGCAAGAAATTAGCAATAAGCAACTAAGATTCCAACTAGGATATCAATCACAACCTTTAGCTTCAAGATAAGACAAAAGATAGGTTCCAAGCTACCAAAATGGCCTAAATAGCTTCAGCAAAAATAGGCTTCAAAATTATAGAATTGCCACCGCGTCCAAATTGGCTGAGGAAATATCCATCGCTGAACACTTCAGTGATACGATGAAGTGAACTAATGTCGCTGAATTGACTTTGAACTTGAGCTCCAAGGATTGACATCTGTTATTTTTGGCAATGGAACCTGGCTTTGCTGATCAGTTCGGTGTTACACTGAATCGCATCCTTTATCACTATTTTGTCAAAAGTCGACCTGGCCCAGAATGTTAGAATTGGTGATTGAATCATCCATTTGGTGATACACAGAAGGGTTTGGCGATGTGCCAATTGTCCCTTACGATGGTCTTTTGTACTTTTAGCTCCAATTTTCCATCCTTTTGCTTCTTTATGCTATTTCAATCACTTTTTGGCCTTAACCCTGAAAATTAAACAAAATTAACATTAAAACGCATTCAAATTTGCATTGAGGACATGATTTCTTACCATTTTTGGGCCAAATGAGTCGCAATTTGCCAAATCATCACTCTAATACCAACTTTTTCATGACCCAATCCCCCTCATGAGTGGCACCCACACTAACCCTTCGGTGGGAGAACCATCTAACCCAAATACTGAATACTAACACTTAGCAAATTCAAGTGTAAAAGGATACAAATCTATATTGTTACCGTAACAAAAATAATCCAAAAGAATGAAACAATGTGGAATAATTCAAATGTCTAAAATGCCCCCAGAAACTAAAAGTCATTATACCAAACATCTAGAACAACACACTCTACGAGTACAACCCAGAAAACTAGAACAACTAAACTGTCTATGTTTGAAATGAATAGACAAAAGCATATTGTATGATGACCCATGGCTGCTTGCAAGATGAAGCTCACCCTTGAGTTGGAAGTGGTCACTATCTACCACTGAGGTCTCGTCGAAGCCGCTAGAATATGCTTTGCAGTCAACAAAAAAAAGAGCACAAGTAGTATCATTACAAAGCATCTATGTATTGTTTGGGTCATAAACCAACTCAAATCAATAAATGTGAAAACATAACCAACAATTTATAAACAAGAGCAACCATGTAACACTTAGCAATTATACCTTAGTTTTTCCTCAACAATTAATTAAGTTAACCGAAAAGCATAGAATAAGCACAAATATTCAACCAAGTCAAAACCATGGCTCATAATAGTTAACTTAACTTGCCACAATTACCTCTTTTATTTCACTTCAATAATATTGAGTTAGTTCAAATATATCAATAATCCAAACCACTCATGGATCCAAACAACAACCACAATATAACCCGGTCCACTCGTGAGGTCATCAAACTCACTAATATCATGTACACACATGCTAAGCATATTATAAATGCCCACTAGTAATGACCTACAGGGAACAAACTCAATTCATGTACCAATAACCCAGACATCTAGTGTCTGCTACCCTTATCTGAAACCAGTGTTATACCACCCTTATTCCAATGTCCCCACCCTTATACTCCCTAATATCCACCAATTTTGTGACGATGACCTTTACCAATTCATCTCACAATATCAAGTCATGTCATAACATGTACAATCACAATATGAGATTATTACACCACACTTGCACTTTAAAATAAATTCTTTTTAGACGATCTCATTTCAAGTGATCAAACAACTTATAATTTTATTCAATAAGTTAACATTCAATAGCATGCATTGCAACAGGTTAATAAATAGGTAGTTAACATGCACACATAAACCAAATTGAGTTTTAAACTACAATTCAACCATCCCCAACCTTAATCCAAGCCTCACAATACTCTAAAGAACTTGAGCCTTGCCTTTTCTTGTAACCTCGACTTGATTGTAGTCTAAAAACAATAATACATTCACAATTCAAACAATGCTCTAAAAAATTCAAAGATTAAAATCTAATCCCATAACCCCAAGGTCAAAATCATGACCATTCTCTTATTGTAGGGGTTTTTCTACCTTCATTCCACTTTAATTTTATCAAATTCATGTTTTCAAGAGCGAATTCTAACCATGTAATCAAAACCCATCCACCCTTAACCAAAACCCAAGAACTATACCTTGTTTTTACTAATTTACATGAGAAAATCAATCTAGGTCAAGCTAATTCCTCAACCGTTATTAAAACCTAGTGATTCTAAGGATTAATCATCGAAAAAATAGTTAAATAGGTGGATTAACTTACCTTAATGAAGGAATTTTGTCTTGAATGAATTTGGAACAAAAAACATGTTTCAAGTCTAAAAACTGCATTTAACTGTGCAAAGCCCGCTATAGAGGCTTTTCTATAGCAGGACCTACCCGCTATGGCAGGACTGACCCACTTTGACTTCCATAATAGAGAGCTTGTGGTAGCGGCCTGCCTTCTGCTATAGCAGGCTAGGCAAGTTAGAAAGTCTGACAGTCCTAATTTTTTGCTAATTTTGCAATACACTTCCAGATTATGACATCCCGAACTAACCCATGTACGTCAAATGCTATATCCAGAGTTCTACTAACTCAAATTCACTTTTGAAAGTTGCTAAAAACTCCTTAACCTATTAGCTATCATATTATGGTCTCAAATCACAAAATCAACAATCTATCTATTACCGAATTTATCTAGACCACAACGCATTTGAAATTTGTCCAAGACTGGCATAACCTAAAATTTCTAATACTTTATCCAGGGAGAATCTTAACCTGAATTTTGGTATGCTAGACTATACCATAATAACGGAAAGAGTTGTTACAGAATATTTTATCTTCATACAATTTTTTCCTTCTCTTTTGCCTTATTGTGTAGTGGTTACAATTATGGAGATGATGAGCACAACAATTGAAAAGGTATGCATGCTATAAATAGTGAGTTTAAGTTCTCTAGAATATGTTAAATACTAAGAGAGCTCAATGCCTAATGAAGAATGGGTGAAGCTAAATGTAGATGAATGGTGTAATGATAATCCAGAGAATGCTAGAGGTGATGGCAGTTTAGGAGTTAAATCATTAGCGATATCCAATTTTCGCAAAATTAACTTATAAGTTTCACATCATTTATTTAGAATAAAATCTTTATATTTGTTCAAATTTCTTATGACTTACTACATTGTAGTTATCAAATGTGGCTTTCTTTTTTCCGATTTGAGTGTATTCCATCATTTTAGTTGGTTTAGAGATTTTATGGCGCTTTTCTTTTTAAAAGGGAAAAAGTTTCTACCAGTGAATCACTTCTTCACCTTCGCTGCTTATACTCCCACTCTTTATTTTCTTGTTTGTATTGGTCTCTTTCATTTATTGCTCGTCATGGGAAATTCAATTCCTTTTTAGTTTGTTTAGCTATTTTGTTTTGATAGCTATTTGATCAATGTGAATTAAATACTAATGAATTTATTTTAGCATTGAAAACGAGAATCAAAGGTTTGTATTTTTTCTTTTATCCTCAGTTTTGATCCCGTCTAGTAGCCTAACAATGTGCTTCTCAAACTTCTTGGTTGTTCCATTTGCTTTTTTCTATATAGCGGTTGTCTAAAGTTTATCAAAGAAACACCATTTCACAAAATCTTTTGGTATTGAATTACAATGACACCTAAGATAGAGAAGAAATTAGTTGATGAAACATAATTTCGTCAATGAGAAATATCCAAGGTACGATTCTTCATGTTTAGTTGGTGTTTGATTTTATATGTCGTCTTATTATATTAATTTTTCCCTTTATACATCAGATTTTGGTAGAATGGGTTCTGAGAAGTATTCACCTTTTGGTAATCTTTTTCTACCGGATCTTCTTTTTGCCTAGCAGCTATTCAAAAAAGAAAATATTTTTTATACTGAACAAGAATGATGATATATTTCTGCCTATTTAACTTGAAATTGGATCTTGTTGTATCTGTGTCTCATTTGTGTGTATTATTATGGTCTGAATCTAATTGTTTTTCTCTTTGTTCAATCATTTGACAGTTGTGGCTTCCTGTAGCACTTCTTTGATTTCTCTTTCACTTGCTAGATGTCGTGCTTTACTTTCTCTTGAACTCGGGTGCCATATGTTGAGCAAGTATCTTTAGATAGTTGTGATCATCTTGGAGGAGTATTATTTTTCTCAGCAAGTGATGATAGATTCTTTTTTAGCCTAAAGTAATATCATCTCTTCTTTTCTTTACATCCTCTTTGAGTTTGATACTGGAGTTGTATGTTTACTTAGTAATTTAGATTATTAATATGCATTTTTATTTGTATTTTTACCAAAATTTTGATAAATGTGTTGTCTTATTACAGGTTGATCACATGTCACTTAATCTTGACATAAACCCCAAAATAAATGTGTTCCAAACTTCCATATAGAAGCTCAACGAATGACTTCACTTGATCTGAAGGCCTGCAGTGTGCTATCTGAAGTATTCGTTAATTGCCCCTTCTTAGCCTCTTTTGATGCTTCATTAATCCTCAAGTTCTTAAGTATAAATACAATAATGAAAAAATTGAACATCATTGCAGATATTATTCCGGATCATACACGGAACCACAATCAAAATGGGAAATAAATAGAAAAGAACTATTTGCATTATATAAATGTTTGTTAGCATTTGAACCATATATTGTATATAACAAATTTATTGTAAGAACAGATAATACACAAGTAAAATGGTGGATAACACGGAAGATACACGATTCAGTAACAACAAAAGAAATACGGAGATTAGTATTAAATATACAGAATTTTACATTTACAATTGAGTTAGTTAAGTCTAATAAAAATGTCACTGCAGATTACTTATCAAGACAAAGCTACTCAAACTGAACCAGATAGTACAATGGAAGATATCCTCAAAGCTCTAACTACACTTTGTATAAAAGTGGACAGTATAGACTTTGAAGTACAAAAGCTAAAAATTGATGAAGCTAAACTGAAATCTAAAGCTAGTACAAGTCAGCCGCATGACTATAAATATGTTGAGATAAGTCGATCAGAAGACTCAAAAATTCCAGAGGTAGAAGGAGACGTTGGAAAACTCCAAAAAACCCATAACAATTTCTTTGTTAATATTGCAGGTACGAGCAATACAGCTAACAGGAAACAATATACAAACACCAACCTAAACAGCATATTTGGAAAACCATTTACCCAAAAAATACCAAAAGGCCAAGTTACCACAACACCACAAACTTCAACCTATGCAGAAAGTCTAAACCAAGAAAAAAAGATTTACAACCATATTGCCCAAAATTACATAAGAAATATACACAAAATCCAAACATATTTGAATCTCAACCCAAGATCTACCACAACCCAAGAAAAAACCCAAGACTACATAACCCAAAAATTACAAGGTTACAACAAGTTAATAGCACAACCAAAAACCAGTGCTAACCTAGTCAGAACCTGTTATTATTGTGGACTACTAAATACTGTATATACATACGATGGTGAAGAGCTAACCAAAATACCCGAGATACATAGAGCATTGTTAACATATAAAAGAATTACAAAAGGAAACCTATTTTATGTGAAATTCTATACCGCACCAGCAGAAATACTATACAATGAGATAAAACCGATCATGCAAGTAGTAAAAATAGGATTAACTCGAGATATGATAATCCCAGAGGAAATAACATCACAACCAGAGATACTAGAAAATGAGTTACCTAGTTTTTATGCCAACAAAAGAATAATTGGTATATCAACTATTATTCAAGAATTAGCAAATAATTATTTAAATGGCAACGCCATATGGAGCTATTACTCACGAGACCAGTTAATGATATACTCAAACTCAAGAGAACTACGACAAACAGATAAGGATGAAATCCAAAAATGGATATTATCCTTACTCAGACCAGAGGAACAACCTACAACAAGAGCATTAAAGCAAAACTTTATTTCACAAGAATTATTGACTAGATATTGCAAGCTAATAGGACACAAATACCCAGACCACAGATGCACAAAATGTAATGGAGAAGATAATGTGGAAATTCCAGACGTACAGCTGGAGTAGACACTAACGATAATATAATAACGTAAATAAGATACCCCGACATCGACAAGATATGTGAATAGTATTACTTTTTAAAAGTTTTTCGTTTTTTGTGAAAAGTCATAAAGTAAATAGTATAGAGTCATATTCATAAAAAGTAAAGGTCGTTTATGAATAGTAAGAGTCGTATAGTAAGAGTCATATGTGAATAGTAAAGGTCAATTTAGTTTTTCATTTTCTGAAAGGCCGTTTGTGAATAGTAAAGGCCATTTCAGTTTTCTATATATATGTAAGAATTAAAGAAGAGAAGACAGGCTTCAAGCAATCAAATCATGTGTTGAGCACCCAACTTAATAAAAATTCTCTCTTTTACAGATATATAAGCTATAAGTTATGGAACATACCGATTCCGATAAGCTACCAACTAAGGTATATCTATTCATAAATATGTATAGCTAAACTATTATATTCCTTATGATCTCTTGAATATCATTACTATTTATCATGTTATAGTATTGTTATATTGAATATCTTGAGAAAGCTTGCTATGAAATATTAGGCTAAGAGTAGTTAAGCCCAGACTATGTCATCCTAAGGTCGAAACCGAGTAGGCAAGGAAGCCGTTAAAGGGGATGTCACGACCCAAATGGCCATGAGTGGCACCCACTCTAATACTTCGGTAGGAGAACCATCTAACCCAAAACATTCCCAATCATTGCAGTCGATATTAAGACGGGGCTATCATAAAAACCAACATAATATTAATAAATCCAAAACTAATCTTTAATTATTGCGGAAATCAAACGAACTACTTATTAAAATCCCCAAGACCCGAAAGTCATCGTACAAAAACTTCTAAAACCAAAACCATGTCTAGAAGAAATATCTAAATAACAAAGATAAAGAGTGTCTCATTGTCCGAAAGAAGGGCAAGAGCTAATATGATGATCCATGGAAGCCTGGAGATGAAGTGCTCACCCTTGGATCGAGATCAACTATCAAACGCTAAAGATGAGGTCGTGTCTGAGCCTCTGAAACACTTTCTGCACTCAACAAAAGAAGAGTATAGGGTAGTATCAGTACAAGCCACTATGTACTGGTAGGTATCATAGGCCAATTCAATTTAATAGCATGTACACAACATAAATCAAATAACAAGTAGACAGGCATCAACACATAGAAAGTATTCAATGAATCAGCAAATACATCAATGACGGGCCAAGCAATGCTTATAAACAAGCCACGTAACCATCAAGAGTACCGACCATATTGTACACAACCATGAAATCAACAATAATACCATAAGTAACAACTATGTCCTTCTCAACCTCGCAATTAGAACACCATTAGCTCGTTATCAACTTATTAAACACATGATCTCTCAAAACCAACACTAATCTGTACACACATACTAAGGGACTTATTTCTGCCCAACTAGTCATGACCTGCAGGGGACAATCTAAGTCCATGTACCGTACCGGCGTGGAACCCGATCCTCCATAAATAAGTAATGTCAATATTCACATCCATGCCGGCGTGGTACCCGATCCTCCATAACCATATTATGTATACTTTATCAAATTCACACCATCCCTCAAGATACAACACGACGTACTAAATTTACAAGTACACTTATAGTCATAAGGCAATCTGATCAAGTTCAACTTTCAATGATTATTCATACAAGTATCAACAATCCAAATATCATCAAATTCAAGTATGTCCGAAGACCAATCAACAAGCATCCAATTTAGGAGCACACACACAATTAAATCGAGTCTAAACTCTAATTAAACCATAACCTACCTCAACCGAAGAATCCAAATGCAAGCTAATTTGCAAGGTTCTTGCCCTTCCGTAAAGCTTTCGAATGGTCAAAATCTGTCTAAATATATAATCCTCATAAGAGTATGAACTAGTACGCCAAATTTAACTAAATGGGTCATTATTCGGTCCCCAAATTAAGAATTCTTACTCTAAAAACCCTAACCTTTAGAATCTGAATTTATTTACAATTATAAGCTTCGAAGGATAAAAGTCCTATCAAACCCTCGAATTTCTGAAGAAAATACTGTAGTTGCACTTCTTTCAAATACAAAGAAAATCACTACATATAACATCCCTTCATCATAATTATCCAATCGTTACGTAACATTACTTTATAAGTCTAATGATTTACCCATCACCCATTCTATCATTATGGTTCAGTGATTGTCTTATCATTATCTTATCATTGTGCCATGACTAATTCCCTAAATCACACCCAATACTAATAGCACCAGAATTATAACTCACATGTAACTATGACACCATTAACAATTTGTACGTCCAATGATTAAAGAAACCATTGATTTATACTATTTCAATTCCAAAATTCATTCAACCCTCATGTTCACTGCCTAACATTTACTTTCTGCCTAACTTCTATTTACATACACACATCACTGTACACAAATTCCCATAACAATATTCACTAACTTACACCAATTTCTATAGCATATAAATTGTAAAACTTTACTTGGAGGTTGATAGAAATTTCCTTTTTCCCAAATTTAGTCAATCTCGTACGTTCTTGTTCAGCCGCCACTATTGCAAACCTTCGTTATTATGGTTTAATGTGGTAAATCCTTCCCACTTAAATTTATTCTAGTATTGGCCACATAAGTAAATAAATTGTGGTTTTGACCCATTTAATCACTAATTAAATCAATTATCTAAAATACCCAAAATGTCGAATAGATCCTCGAAAGTTGTTCGGAGTCCCATAGAAATAAATCAAATATGTAAGTTGACTAAAAGGTATGTTCCGAACCCATTGGAATCACTAAAACACTAATCCGGGGTCATCTTGACTGAAGGTTGACCGTGATTAAGCTTACTTCATTTAAAATCAAGAACCTAACTAATGACTTAAATCACTTTCGAACACCTCGAGGCTCGGTACTACCTATCCCCGTAAGTCATAAATCACGTATACAAATAACGGGGAGAGATAAAATGGGAAAGACAAGTAAAATTCACCAAACGACTAGGAGGGTCGTTACAACAGATACTAATTAAACAACCGCTCATCCTTTAACGGGCAAACAATAAATAAGAAGGGAAAACAAGATATTACCTGAATTAGCAAAAATATGCGGATACTTGCTACGCATGTCTGCTTCGGTCTCCCAAGTTGCCTCCTCAACAGGACGATTCTTCCACTGGACCTTTACAGACGCAATCTCCTTAGTCTTCAACTTACGGACATCTCTATCAAGAATAGCAACAGGTTCCTCTTCATAAGAGAGGTTTTCATCTAACAATATCGAATCCCAACGGATTATGTAGTTACCATTACTATGAAACTTCTTCAACATAGATACATGAAACATGGGATGAACTCCGGACAAACTCAGAGGCAATACCAATCTATAGGCCACCGCCCCCACACGCTGAAGGACCTCAAACGGCCCAATATATCTAGGACTAAGCTTACCTCGCTTCCCAAAATGCATGACACCCTTCATGGGCGAAACCTTGAGCAACACTTGCTCACCCTTCATAAAGTGCATATCTCTTACTTTTCGATCCGCATACTCCTTTTGCCTATTTTGAGCCGCTATAAGTTTCTCCTGGATGAACCTAACCTTCTCCAATGAGTCTCTCAACAGATCAGTACCCCACGGCCGCACCTCAAAGGCATCAAACCATCCAATGGGAGATCTACACCTCCTTCCGTACAAAGCCTCAAATGGCGCCATATCGATACTCGAATGATAACTATTATTATATGCAAACTCAGCCAAAGGTAGAAACTGATCCCAATGACCTCCAAAATCCATCACGCACGCACGAAGCATGTCCTCCAATACCTGAATTGTTCGCTCGGACTGCCCATCGGTCTGAGGGTGAAAAGCTGTACTAAGGTCCAACCTAGTACCCAACTCCTCATGCAATTTCTCGCAAAAGTTAGAGGTAAATTGAGTACCCCTATCCGAGATAATAGAAATTGGGATCCCGTGCAACCGAACAATCTCCTTAAGACAAATCTTGGCTAACTTTGCTGCATTGTAAGTCACCTGAACTGGAATGAAATGTGCAGACTTAGTCAGCCTATCTACTACCACCTATATAGAATCATACTTCCCTAAAGTCTTGGGAAGACCAACAACAAAATCCATAGCTATCCTCTCCCATTTCCATTCAGGAATGGGCAATCTCTGAAGAGTACCACCAGGTTTCTGATGCTCGAACTTTATCTGTTGGCAACTTTGGTACTTAGCAACAAAATCAACTATGTCTCGCTTCATCCGACCCCACCAGTAATGCTGCCTCAAATCACGGTACATCTTGGTGGTTCCAAGATGTATAGAGTATTTCGAACAATGAGCTTCAGCTAGAATAGTAGGAATCAAATCATCAACACGGGGCACACAAACTCGCCCTTTAATCCACAACACACCCTCACCATCAAGAATGGCCTCCTTGGCCTCACCATGTAAAACCTTATCACGAATTTTGCTCAACTTAGCATCCTCGAATTGTTTAGCCTTTATTTGATCAAGAAACATAGACCTTGCCTCTACACTAGCTAGCAATCCTCCTCTTTCAGAAACCTCAAGTCGTATGAACTTGTTAGCTAGAGTCTGAATCTCTCTAGCCAACGGACGTCTGGTAGCATTCAAATAAGCCAAGATACCCATACTTGCTGACTTTCTGCTCAATGCATCAGCTACCACATTATCCTTTCCTGGATGGTATAGAATGGTGATATCATAATCCTTCAGTAACTCCATCCATCTATGCTGTCTCAAATTCAAATCCCTCTGCGTGAACACATGTTGTAAACTGCGATGATCAGTGAACACTTCACAATGAACCCCATACAAGTAATGCCTCCATATCTTAAGAGTAAAAACCACAGCTGCCAACTCCAAGTCATGAGTTGGATAATTCCTCTCATTAGGCTTCAACTGTCTCGAAGCATAAGCAATCACGTTCCTTTCCTGCATCAAAATAGCACCTAAACCAGAACGTGAGGCATCACAATAAACAATAAAATCCTTACCCTCTATAAGCAAGGCAAGGATAGGAGCAGTAGTCAACAAGGTCTTGAGTTTTTGAAAGATCTTCTCACACTCATCAGACCAAACAAAAGGTACCTCCTTATGAGTTAACCATGTCATATGAGTAGCAATGGAAGCAAATACTTTCACGAACCTGCGGTAATAACAGGCTAACCCCACAAAGCTACGAACCTCTGTCACCGAAGTGGGCCTAGCCTAATTCTTAACCGCTTCAATCTTCTGTGGGTATACCATCACCCCTTCCTTCAAAACCACATGCCCCAGGAAGGAAACAGAAGCCAACCAAAATTCACACTTAGAAAACTTCGGATAAAGCTTCTTCTTTTTTAATAAGCCCAGAACAATTCTTAAGTGATTCTCATGTTCCTCCTTACTCTTAGAATAAACCAGAATATCATCAATAAAGACAATCACGAAAGAATCCAAGTAGGGCTTAAATATCCCATTCATTAAACTCATAAAAGCAGCCGGGGCATTAGTCGGCCCAAAGGACATCACAAGAAACTCATAGTGCCCATACCTAGTCTGAAATGCAGTCTTAAGAATATCATCAGCGTGAATCTTAAGTTGATGATATTCGGACCTCAAATCAATCTTAGAAAAGATGGATACACCCTGCAACTGGTCAAACAAATCATCTATACGGGGTAAGGGATACTTGTTACGAATTGTTACCTTGTTCAACTGCCTGTAGTCTATACACATACGAAGGGTACCATCCTTCTTTTCACGAACAAGACAGGAGCACCCCATGGAGAGGCACTCGAACGTATAAATCCCTTACCCAAAAAATCCTGCAATTGAGCCTTTAGCTCTCTCAACTCAGCCGGAGCCATCCTGTAAGGCGAAATAGAAATAGGACGAGTACCCGGCTCTAGATCAATACAGAAATCAATGTCCCGGTCTGGTGGCATGCCAGGCAAATCTACAGGAAACACCCCTTGGAACTCACACACCACAGAAACTGACTCAATAGATGGGACCTCTGCAGTAGTGTCCCGTAGATGCGCTAGGAAGGCCGAACACGCTCTCTCAATCAACCTTTTGGCACGAATAAAGGAAATAAGTTTCATTGAAGTAGGGCTGTAATCACCCTCCCACTCCAATCTATCTATCCCCGGCATAGCCACAATCACTGTCTTAGCATGACAGTCTAATATAGCATGATACGGAGACAACTAACTCATTCCCAAAATTATGTCAAAATCTACCATGTCTAGAATCACCAAATCTGCCCAAGTTTGATACCCCATAAACATAACAGAACAAGAGCAGTAAACCTTATCAACAATAACAGAATCACCAACAGGGGTAGACACATGAACAGGAAAGTCAAGTAGATCACACACCATGTCCAACCCCACAGCAAAACTAACAGATACATATGAGAAAGTAGAACCAGGGTCAAATAATACAGTAGCCATCCGGTTACAGACAAGAATAGTACTTGTAATAACAGCATCTGATGCCTCTGCCTCGGGCCTGCCTAGAAAAGCATAGAAATGGGCCCTATCACCAGTCTGAGCATCACCCCTGCCAAGCTGAGAACCACCTCGATTGGGTTGGTTACCACCCCTACCTGCCTGGTGACCACCACGCACACCCTATGGACGACCTCTTCCATTACCACCACCTCCCCTAACTGCTAGAGCTGGAGCTCGGGGAGTCTGATGCTGGCCAGACTGACCATACTGTCTGAGATTAGGATAATACTTCCGGATGTGGCCAACCCCACCACACTCATAACATGTACAATCTAAGGTGGGTCACTGAGCTGAAGAAGATGAAGTGAGATAACCACCAAAGTTTAAAGACGGTTGGCTAGCCCCTACTGGACCCCCAACAGATACTTGCATCACTGACTGAATAGGGTGGGCCGGGTAACCTCGCAAACTCTGACCCCTAGAATAAGAACCACTGAAACTTCCCCCTTTGCGGGCCTTCTTTCATGCTGCCTTGGCATAACCCTCTTGCTTTACACCCTCCACCTTCTTAACAAAATCAACCATCTTCTGAAAAGACTTACCTGAAGATGCCATCTGAAGAGCAAAAATCTGGAGACCTGTGTTCAAACCTTTCACAAAGAGACGGATCCTCTCTTCCTCAGTTTGCAGCAGCTGAGATGAATACCGAGACAATGAATGGAATTTGACCTCATAGGACGCAACTGACAAACTTCCTTGCTCAAGATTAGTGAACTCATCTCTTTTTCTGTCCCTCAATGTACGAGGCACATACTTCTCTAGAAAAACTGAACAAAACTGAGTCCAATTCAACGGAGGCGAACCTGCAGCCCTACACTCAACATAAGCTCTCCACCATATCTTGGCATCTCCCTGAAACTGAAAAGTGACCAATTCCACACCATACTTCTCAACCACTCCCATCTTGTGAACTCTCTCATGACAATCAATAATAAATTCATAGGCATCCTCAGACTCGGTGCCACAAAAAACAGGAGGCTTCATCTTGATAAACTTACAAAACAAGTCGTGCTCATCTCCAGTCATCACCGGACCTACTACCTGTCTCGGAAAAACACCTGATCCTGACATCTCTTCCATCCGAGTAGCTACAACAGCAGTATGCTGTAAACCTGGACGCTGAACCCTGGGTACTGCTGGCATAGTCCCATTTCCTTCTAACCCACTCAGAAAGCTCAAAACCTACTGAATTACTTCGGAAGACATCTGAATCGAAGTTGTACCTCTCTGGACTGGTTCTTCCCCATCATGAATCGGAATCTCCTCATCCTGCACCGGCATCGCTCCATCCTCTGCTATCTCAGGCATATCCCCAGGTGGAGGAGGAGATATTAACCTCTTCCGAGCCGGTCCTCTGGCTCGAGGCCTACCCCTGGCGGGCGCTGCTCTCCTTCCTCTACCTCTTCCTCCCCTCACCTGTCCTCTACCACGAAGAGCAGCCCCAACGACTGGTTCGGGTACCTCTGCTCTTGCTCTATTTTTCCGTGTTCTCACCATCTACGAGAATAAGAATGGAAGAAGTCAGATACCAATTTGTATCACCAGATACCAATTGAAATCAAGTAATAACACGAAAGAAAGAAAAATTTGAATTTTCCTAGTATCCTGTAGCCTCTAGAAGAAAAGTACAGACGTCTCCATACCGTTCGCAAGACTCTACTAGACATGTTCTTGTACGAAGAGATTGACGAACCCCTGGCTCTGATACCAACTTTGTCACGACCCAAATGGCCATGAGTGGCACCCACTCTAATACTTCGGTGGGAGAACCATGTAACCCAAAACATTCCCAATCATTGCAGTCGATATTAAGACGGGGCTATCATAAAAACCAACTTAATATTAATAAATCCAAAACTAATCTTTAATTATTGCGGAAATCAAACAAACTACTTATTAAAATCCCCAAGACCCGAAAGTCATCGTACAAGAACTTCTAAAACCAAAACCATGTCTAGAAGAAATATCTAAATAACAAAGATAAAGAGTGTCTCATTGTCTGAAAGAAGGACAAGAGCTAATATGATGATCCATGAAAGCCTGGAGATGAAGTGCTCACCCTTGGATCGAGATCAACTATCAAACACTAAAGATGAGGTCGTGTCTAAGCCTCTGAAACACTTTCTGCACTCAACAAAAGAAGAGTACAGGGTAGTATCAGTACAAGCCACTATGTACTGGTAGGTATCATAGGCCAATTCAATTTAATAGCATGTACACAACATAAATCAAATAACAAGTAGACAGGCATCAACACATAGCAAGTATTCAATGAATCAGCAAATACATCAATGACGGGCCAAGCAATGCTTACAAACAAGCCACTTAACCATCAAGAGTACCGACCATATTGTACACAACCATGAAATCAACAATAATACCATAAGTAACAACTATGTCCTTCTCAACCTCGCAATTAGAACACCATTAGCTCGTTATCAACTTATTAAACACATGATCTCTCAGAACCAACACTAATCTGTACACACATACTAAGGGACTTATTTCTGCCCAACTAGTCATGACCTGCAGGGGACAATCTAAGTCCATGTACCGTACCGGGGTGGTACCCGATCCTCCATAAATAAGTAATGTCAATATTCACATCCGTACCGGCGTGGTACCCGATCCTCCATAACCATATTATGTATACTTTATCAAATTCACACCATCCCTCAAGATACAACACGACGTACTAAATTTACAAGTACACTTATAGTCATAAGGCAATCTGATCAAGTTCAACTTTCAATAATTATTCATACAAGTATCAACAATCCAAATATCATCAAATTCAAGTATGTCCGAAGACCAATCACCAAGCATCCAATTTAGAAGCACACACACAATTAAATCGAGTCTAAACTCTAATTAAACCATAACCTACCTCAACCGAAGAATCCAAATGCAAGCTAATTTGCAAGGTTCTTACCCTTCCGTAAAGCTTCCGAATGGTCAAAATCTGTCCTAATATATAATCCTCATAAGAGTATGAATTAGTACGCCAAATTTAACTAAATGGGTCATTATTCGGTCCCCAAATTAAGAATTCTTACTCTAAAAACCCTAACCTTTAGAATCTGAATTTATTTACAATTATAAGCTTCGAAGATAAAAGTCCTATCAAACCCTCGAATTTCTGAAGAAAATACAGTAGCTGCACTTCTTTCAATGTAATGACCTTCCCGGTCATTTTCCCGTTTTCGTGAGTTTTCAGCGTTTAGAGCTTTTCTATAACTGCCCCAAGTTATTTATGACTTGCTGGGACTGACAGTTCGGTTCCCAGGCAGTTCGTTTGAGAATATTATTTAGACCGAGAACATTGTAAAATATTAAATTAAATTTGAATTTGATAAAATGACAGAGTTAATTACCTTTCGAAAATATTTTTGAAATTTATAAAATTCTTTAGTTATGATATATCTATATTACTTTATAATAGTTTTATAACCTATTAATAATTAAAGAGGAGATAGTGAATTTAAATATGTTAAAATAATATTTTTATTTTATAGAGGTTGTGTTCGAAATAATTTTCTATTAATTATGATATATTCAAAATATTATATTTATTTTACCACGAACCTATGCAATACCTGAATATATAAGTAACGGGACAAAAATAAAGTCATGGACTAATAAAGTGACACCACATTACACGTGGTGTCTATTGGATAAAGCATATAGTGACAAGGAAGGAGGAAGTTATTATTATATATATAGATATACGTACTACTTACAAATCTTAGGATTTGTTTCACTTAATGGTCTTTCATTTCAAAACAGTAGTCTAGTACTGTTACATATGTGCACGTTATTTCTTTTAAAAAGGATTTTAAAGGAAATTAATTATCTACATCAAGTTATTCAAGCTCGGGGATCGCGTGGTTGCTAGTATAGCATCTTTATATTGTAAGTTTTCAGTCAATTCTAGCTTAAAGTCGTGTATTTAAATTATTATTTGGCGGGATTGATATTGGTATTGATAGTTGGTGCTTATTTAGAGCTTAATATGAGCTCTGATTGGATAACATCTATTGTGACTATTGATCACGGGGTGATTTGGGACGCTGTGACGGTTTTGGTTTTGCGATTTCGCAAGCGGGCCCCACGTGGGATTTTCAGACATTTTCCGAACTAATGCAATATGGGTATCAATAGTCATGTTTTGAACTGTATTTTATTATTATCTTGGTAGCGTGGCGGCAGTCAGAGGCCTCTCGAAAGGGGAAGGCTCCTGAATAGCTGATTCTTTTAGCAAGCTTGCGGCGGCGTCCAGGTAGGCTAGGTTTACCTCCCTTTGCACTTAGATTGGGCTTATGTGTGATATATGTATGCTATTGTGCTGGTATTGTGGGCTGGTATTATAGACTTGGTGGTGGTGGTTTGCTGTGATTTAGGCCTTCTAGGCCGGATAGGGCTATTCGGATATATTCCAGGCTCGTTATCCTCGTGGTACCCCACAGATGACCTATTTGGGGTCGGATAGTATTGTTGTTGTTGTTGCTAGTCTGGGAATGTTATTGTTGGACCTTAGTCCAGTCTTAGACAGACTTAGCCCAGACTTAGACAAGTATAACCAGACTTGGTTTTCGGGGCCCGGTAGCTGGCCCCGTTACCCTTTTTTGTCGGCTTGTCGAAACTTTGACACCTTTGGGCTTAGATAAGCCCTATATGACTATTAGGGTTATGACGGGATTGAGTCACCCCGATTATACCCGGTTGGACTGTCTAGCTTTGTTCGTCTCTGATAGCACCGTAATTGATTGGGATCGGCTAGTTTGACTTAGAACGCTGAACCGCCTTTCCATGACTTGTAATGTATACCCAGACTTTTATATACATATTTTTACAGTAGGTAGTTGACCTAGAAGGACCCCGAGATTGACTTGTAGCATGTTGTAGAATTAGCTTCTGTACCTATATAATAGTAATGACTTGGCACTAAGGCGTTCCCCGTTTATTTGATATGATATGACCTTTGATTCTGTTCTGGTTACTGGCTATGATGAGTTCCGGTTCGAGTCCGGCTACTGATTCAGGTATGATGATTTTGGTTATTGACTATTGGGTGTTCCGGTTCGAGTCCGGCCCCGGATTGTGGTACACTATGAGTTCCGGTTCGAGTCCGGCCACTGATTATTATGAGTTCCGGTTCGAGTCCGGCATCTGGTTATGATATGATTGGAGAGTTTTGGTACTGGGTACCGTGATTATGATGTTGTTGTTCTATGAGTTCCGGTTCGAGTCCGACAGATATGATATATATGTGGCCTCTTGTTATTACCCACTGCTTCCGGTTCGACTCCGGCGTCTGGCCTCTTGTTATTACCCATTGGTGCCGGTTCAAGCCCGGTGCACTCCTGTTGGTTATTGTGGTTACTGGATACTGATACAGCCTCGAGACACTGGTGACTATGCATTTACTTTTCTTGTGTGTCCCGCTGGTTTATGGGGGCCAGACTGGGTTATTGTTTTCTTCCGTGTGCCTATCGGGCTTATGGGGGCCCAGATATGTTATGTTTGACTTGTGTGTTTACTTACGCATTTATTTACTCGTTATTATGTATCGCACTTATATTTTCCCTGAGCATATCTATACGCCTCGGCCGTTACTTATGTATCTATTGCTTGTACCCCGGACTTAGCATGCCCTCTGCACTTTAGCTTGCTTATATTATATTAAGCTCAGTTGGCCGATGATGCCTACTGAGTACCCGTTGCCCTGGTACTCATACTGCACTTCTGCATCTTTTTCCCCGATGCAGATCCAGGCACCAGTCGACGGTTTTGACGTGACTCTTTTCTCAGCACTGATTCTGGAGCAGGGTGAGCTTACTGACGTCCGAGGCAGATCCTACTCCATCCTCTACTGTATAGTCTTTTGCTCTCAAGACTATTGTACTTATTATACATGTTTGGTTTCTGTCTTGTATTTTGGGTATGTTAGTAGTGGCTCATGTACTGACCCCACCAGGTCTTGGGAGGGGTTCTGGACTTTATATACATTGTCCTCTTCCTTCTCAGTCTTAGCATGTTTATAAATATGGTTATGGTTACTTCCACTTCTTCTCTGATTTATGAGATTCCGCCCGTTAGCCCGTCGCTTGTTGCTCCGGACTAGGGTTTGGCTTGCCTATTGGTGGGTTACGATAGGCGCCATCATGACCCAAATATTGGGTCGTGACAGCTTGGTATCAAAGCCAGGTTGTATAAGTAGTGTCGGTACATGGTCCAATGTCTAGTAGAGTCCTGTGGATCGGTACGGGGACGCCTGTATCCTATCTTCGGGAGGCTACGGAGCATTCTTAGGGGAGTCTCTTATTTTCTTGCCTCATGTCCGTGCGTTGAGTCTATGTTGGTTTCTGATTTTCATTTTGTTCACTCTTTATGCAGATGGTTAGGACGCAAGGTGCGAGACCCGAGGGTCAGGACCCCGAGCCTACAGCGAGGGCTCCTGTTAGGGGCCGAGGTCGACCCAGAGGTCGGGGGCAGGGCAGAGCAGCAGCCCCAGGCCGAGATCATGCTAGGGATCAGTTACCCGATCCCGTTATAGCTCCAGATGTTCCGCCTCCGCAGCAGCTGGTGGGCCAGGGAGCAGCCCAGGCTCCACCTGGATTTATAGATGCTTCTTTGCTCCGAGGTACATTACTTCAGTTGTTGGGGCTAGTTGGAGGTCCGTCAGCCGAGGGAGCCCAACCAGCAGTACAGGGAGTTGGTGTTGGGGTGCAGCCTACAGCTGCAGCACCCAGAGTTGAGATTCCGCCAGCACCGGTAGCTCCACAGCCAGTTATAGATCAGCCTGCTATGTCTGTCGATGAGCAGAAGATGTTGGGGCGTTTCTTGAGGTTGACTCCACCGAGATTTGCTGGTACTCCGGGTGAGGATGCATATGAGTTCTTGTCCAGCTGCGAGGATAGATTGCAGAATTTGGGATTGGTACAGTCTCGTGGTGTTGATTTTGTGGCATATCAGTTTGATACTGCAGCGAGGAGATGGTGGAGGGGATATCTTGATTCCAGGCCAGCAGGATCTCCGTCGGTTACTTGGACCCAATTCTCTGAGATTTTCTTGGGAAAGTATATGCCCCGTACTATGCGGGAGCGACTTAGAGATGAGTTCTCCAGATTGACTCAGGGTTCGTTATCTGTCGCCGAGTATGAGGCGAGGTTTCATGATCTTGCTAGGCATGCTACTTCTATTTTGCCTAATGAGTATGAGAGAGTTAGATGTTTTGTCAGGGGACTGAGATTGCCACTCCGCAGAGCTACCCAGAGTTTAGTGACTTCAGGGAAGTCATTCGCAGAGATTACCGAGCATGTATACTCTATTGAGGAGATGGATCGCGAGGCCCAAGGGGGCAGCGATAAGAGACCTCGTGTTCAGGGTAGTTTCAGTGGGAGCCATAGTGGTTCACAGTTCAGAGGTCGTGGGTTCCAGTTTCAGGGTAGGTACCCTCAGCAGCAGCAGCAGTCTTTTCAGCGACAGGGTCAGCCCAGTAGGCCCGTACAGCCAGCTTTGCAAATATCTGATAGGGGTCAGCCCACCTATAGTGGTTCTGTTAGCCAGCCTCAAGGACGTGGTCAGTCCAGTTCATCGACTAGAGGTGGTCATACCAGCTCAGCCGGACCTTCTAGGCCGAGCAGGGAGCCAGGAGCATGCTACACTTGTGGGGTTGTCGGTCATTTTGCGCGTGAGTGTCCTCAGAGCATGGCGATTGAGCCTTCAGTTCAGACAGCACAGCCCCTCAGATCTATACCGCCAGCAGGTAGAGGTGGTGCACAGGGTCATCGGGGTGGTCCCCAGGGTTCTCGAGGTAGAGCGCAGGGAGGTCGGACTGGTGGTCAGGGCGGTGCTCAGACTAGTGGTAGCCAGCGTCAGTTATATGCCGTGCCGGCTAGACTGGAGGTTGAGGCTTCGGATGCAGTGATTACAGGTACGATTTCCGTATGCCATCAGCCAGCCTCTGCATTATTTGATCCTGGATCCACGTTTTCTTATGTATCTACTTATTATGCACCACGGTTGGGTTTGTGTTCTGAGTTATTATCTATGCCCTTACGTGCATCTACCCCCGTTGGTGATTCCTTAGTAGTGGATCGGGTATATAGATCTTGTCTGGTGACTATTCAGGAGTTTGAGACTCAGGTTGATTTTATTGTATTGGCCATGGTAGACTTTGATGTGATTCTGGGCATGGACTGGTTGTCTTTTCATCATGCAGTCTTGGATTGCTTTACCAAGACCGTTACCTTAGCCATGCCTGGTGTACCCCCGGTGGTGTGGCAGGGTTCTGTTAGCCGCACACCGACAGGGATTATTTCATATGTTCGTGCTCGTAGATTGATGTCGAGGGGATGTGATTCATTCCTTGCTTATGTTCGGGATGCTAGCATTGAGAGTCCGTCACTTGACTCCGTCCCTGTTATTCGTGAATTTTCTGATGTATTCCCGACTGACCTGCCTGGCCTTCCTCCTGAGCGTGATATAGAGTTTATTATTGACCTCGAGCCGGGCACCCGACCTATTTCTATAGCTCCTTATCGTATGGCTCCTGCTGAATTGAGAGAGTTGAGTACTCAGCTCCAGGACCTTCTGGGGAAGGGTTTTATCAGGCCGAGTGTGTCTCCGTGGGGTGCTCCAGTTCTGTTTGTAAAGAAGAAGGATGGATCTATGCGCATGTGTATTGATTACAGGCAGTTGAATAAGGTAACTGTGAAGAATAAGTATCCTATGCCTCGTATCGATGATTTGTTTGATCAACTTCAAGGTGCAGCGGTATTCTCAAAAATAGATTTAAGATCTGGATACCATCAGTAGAGAGTTAGGGCTGAGGACATCCCAAAGACAGCCTTCAGGACTCGGTACGGCCATTATGAGTTCCTGGTGATGTCTTTTGGGTTGACTAATGCCCCAGCAGCTTTCATGGATTTGATGAATCGTGTATTCAGGCCATACTTAGACTCTTTTGTGATTGTGTTTATTGATGACATCTTGGTTTATTCAAAGAGCAGCGAGGAGCACGAGCAGCATTTGAGGATTGTGCTTCACACTTTGAGAGATCATCGGCTTTATGCCAAGTTCTCAAAATGTGAGTTCTGGCTTGAGTCTGTAGCTTTCTTGGGGCACGTTGTATCCAGACACGGTATCATGGTAGATCCAGCAAAGATTGAGGCTATTCGAGGTTGGGCTAGGCCCACGTCGCCTACTGAGGTACGCAGTTTTGTTGGGTTGGCAGGATATTACAGACGGTTTGTTGAGGGCTTTTCGTCTATTGCATCTCCTATGACCAGACTGACCAGGAAGGAGGTTCCATTTCAGTGGTCTGAGGATTGTGAGGCAAGCTTTCTGAAGCTCAAGGATCGACTTACTTCTGCCCCTGTGTTGACTCTTCCAGTTGAGGGCGAGGGTTTTACCGTGTATTGTGATGTGTCTGGTATTGGTTTGGGATGTGTTCTGATGCAGCAGGGTCGTGTTATTGCTTATGCATCGAGGCAGCTGAAGGTGCACGAACGTAATTATCCTACTCATGACTTAGAATTAGCAGCGGTAGTATTTGCACTGCGGATTTGGAGGCATTAACTATACGGTGTGCATTGTGAGATCTTTACAGACCACCGCAGTCTTCAGCATATTATGACTCAGAGGGATCTTAATTCGAGGCAGCGCAGGTGGATTGAGTTGCTGAAGGACTATGATATCTCTATTCTCTATCATCCGGGCAAGGCGAATGTGGTAGCAGATGCCTTGAGCCGGAAGGCAGTGAGTATGGGTAGCTTAGCCTTCATTCCAGTCTCTCAGCGGCCGTTGGCTTTGGATATTCAGTCCTTAGCTAACTCGATGGTGCGTTTGGATATTTCTGACCCCAGAAAGGTTATCGCTTGTGTTGGTGCGAGATCTACTTTGCTGGAGCAGATTCAGAGTCGTCAATTTGAAGATAGCGGTCTCCGTAGAATTCGAGATCAGGTATTGAAGGGTGAGTCTGAGAGAGCTACCTTGGGTTCTGATGGTGTTCTGAGGTTTGACGGTCGTATTTGTGTTCCGAGGATTGAAGATTTAATTCAGTTGATTTTGCGTGAAGCTCACAGTTCTAGATATTCTATTCACCCCGGGACAGCTAAGATGTATAGAGATCTGAGACAACACTATTGGTGGAGCGGTATGCGGAGAGATATAGCAGGGTTTGTAGCCCGATTCCTTTGTTGTCAGCAGGTAAAGGCCGAACATCAGAGACCCGGTGGTTTACTTCAGCAATTACCCATCCCCGAGTGGAAATGGGAGCGGGTCACTATGGATTTCATTGTTGGATTGCCTCGCACCTTCCGTGGTTTTGATAGTATTTGGGTTATTGTGGACCGGTTGACTAAGTCTGCACACTTTATCCCTGTTCGAGTCTCCTATAGTGCTGAGAGGTTAGCTCGTGTATATATTCAGGAGGTGGTCCGCCTACATGGAGTGCCAATATCCATTATCTCAGACCGAGGGTCTCAGTTTACCTCCAGTTTCTGGCAGACTTTCCAGGAAGAGTTGGGTACCCAGGTGGACCTCAGCACTGCATTTCACCCTCAAACAGACGGGCAGTCGGAGAGGACGATTCAGGTATTGGAGGATATGCTCCGCGCTTGTGTGTTAGACTTTGGGGGTCAATGGGATCAATTCTTACCTTTAGCCGAGTTCGCGTATAATAATAGCTTCCACTCCAGCATTCAAATGGCTCCGTTTGAGGCTTTATATGGTAGACGGTGTCGATCTCCAATTGGCTGGTTTGAAACTTCAGAAGTCAATCCTCGTGGCACAGATTTACTCCGAGAATCTTTGGACCGAGTTCGAGCGATTCAAGATAGGTTGCGGACAGCTCAGAGTAGACAAAGGAGTTATGCTGACCGTAGACGTCGTCCGTTGAAATTCAGGGTGGGTGATAGGGTCTTCTTACGAGTATCGCCCATGAAGGGCGTGATGCGGTTTGGTAGAAAGGGTAAGCTTAGCCCCAGGTATATTGGACCCTTTGAGATTTTGCGGACAGTTGGAGAGGTGGCTTATGTGTTAGCTTTACCTCCGGCATTTTCAGCTATCCACCCAGTATTTCATGTTTCTATGCTACGACAATATATTTTAGATGAGTCGCATGTGCTTCAGTGGGACTCGGTTCAGTTAGACGAGAAACTAACATTTGTGGAGGAGCCTGTGTCCATTTTAGCCAGAGATGTCAGACGGTTACGCTCCCGGCACATTCCAGTGGTTAAGGTACAGTGGCGTCACCGTCCGGTTGAAGAGGCTACTTGGGAGATTGAATGCGATATGCGAGCCCAGTATCCCTACTTGTTCACGTCTTCAGGTATGTGCTTCTTCTTAACTTTCGCGGACGAAAGTCCTTTTAGTAGTGGATATTGTAATGACCTTCCCAGTCATTTTCCCGTTTTCGTGAGTTTTCAGCGTTTAGAGCTTTTCTATAACTGCCCCAAGTTATTTATGACTTGCTGGGACTGACAGTTCGGTTCCCAGGCAGTTCGTTTGAGAATATTATTTAGACCGAGAACATTGTAAAATATTAAATTAAATTTGAATTTGGTAAAATGACAGAGTTAATTACCTTTCGAAAATATTTTTGAAATTTATAAAATTCTTTAGTTATGATATATCTATATTACTTTATAATAGTTTTATAACCTATTAATAATTAAAGAGGAGATAGTGAATTTAAATATGTTAAAATAATATTTTTATTTTATAGAGGTTGTGTTCGAAATAATTTTCTATTAATTATGATATATTCAAAATATTATATTTATTTTACCACGAACCTATGCAATACCTGAATATATAAGTAACGGGACAAAAATAAAGTCATGGACTAATAAAGTGACACCACATTACACGTGGTGTCTATTGGATAAAGCATATAGTGACAAGGAAGGAGGAAGTTATTATTATATATATAGATATACGTACTACTTACAAATCTTAGGATTTGTTTCACTTAATGGTCTTTCATTTCAAAACAGTAGTCTAGTACTGTTACATATGTGCACGTTATTTCTTTTAAAAAGGATTTTAAAGGAAATTAATTATCTACATCAAGTTATTCAAGCTCGGGGATCGCGTGGTTGCTAGTATAGCATCTTTATATTGTAAGTTTTCAGTCAATTCTAGCTTAAAGTCGTGTATTTAAATTATTATTTGGCGGGATTGATATTGGTATTGATAGTTGGTGCTTATTTAGAGCTTAATATGAGCTCTGATTGGATAACATCTGTTGTGACTATTGATCACGGGGTGATTTGGGACGCTGTGACGGTTTTGGTTTTGCGATTTCGCAAGCGGGCCCCACGTGGGATTTTCAGACATTTTCCGAACTAATGCAATATGGGTATCAATAGTCATGTTTTGAACTGTATTTTATTATTATCTTGGTAGCGTGGCGGCAGTCAGAGGCCTCTCGAAAGGGGAAGGCTCCTGAATAGCTGATTCTTTTAGCAAGCTTGCGGCGGCGTCCAGGTAGGCTAGGTTTACCTCCCTTTGCACTTAGATTGGGCTTATGTGTGATATATGTATGCTATTGTGCTGGTATTGTGGGCTGGTATTATAGACTTGGTGGTGGTGGTTTGCTGTGATTTAGGCCTTCTAGGCCGGATAGGGCTATTCGGATATATTCCAGGCTCGTTATCCTCGTGGTACCCCACAGATGACCTATTTGGGGTCGGATAGTATTGTTGTTGTTGTTGCTAGTCTGGGAATGTTATTGTTGGACCTTAGTCCAGTCTTAGACAGACTTAGCCCAGACTTAGACAAGTATAACCAGACTTGGTTTTCGGGGCCCGGTAGCTGGCCCCGTTACCCTTTTTTGTCGGCTTGTCGAAACTTTGACACCTTTGGGCTTAGATAAGCCCTATATGACTATTAGGGTTATGACGGGATTGAGTCACCCCGATTATACCCGGTTGGACTGTCTAGCTTTGTTCGTCTCTGATAGCACCGTAATTGATTGGGATCGGCTAGTTTGACTTAGAACGCTGAACCGCCTTTCCATGACTTGTAATGTATACCCAGACTTTTATATACATATTTTTACAGTAGGTAGTTGACCTAGAAGGACCCCGAGATTGACTTGTAGCATGTTGTAGAATTAGCTTCTGTACCTATATAATAGTAATGACTTGGCACTAAGGCGTTCCCCGTTTATTTGATATGATATGACCTTTGATTCTGTTCTGGTTACTGGCTATGATGAGTTCCGGTTCGAGTCCGGCTACTGATTCAGGTATGATGATTTTGGTTATTGACTATTGGGTGTTCCGGTTCGAGTCCGGCCCCGGATTGTGGTACACTATGAGTTCCGGTTCGAGTCCGGCCACTGATTATTATGAGTTCCGGTTCGAGTCCGGCATCTGGTTATGATATGATTGGAGAGTTTTGGTACTGGGTACCGTGATTATGATGTTGTTGTTCTATGAGTTCCGGTTCGAGTCCGACAGATATGATATATATGTGGCCTCTTGTTATTACCCACTGCTTCCGGTTCGACTCCGGCGTCTGGCCTCTTGTTATTACCCATTGGTGCCGGTTCAAGCCCGGTGCACTCCTGTTGGTTATTGTGGTTACTGGATACTGATACAGCCTCGAGACACTGGTGACTATGCATTTACTTTTCTTGTGTGTCCCGCTGGTTTATGGGGGCCAGACTGGGTTATTGTTTTCTTCCGTGTGCCTATCGGGCTTATGGGGGCCCAGATATGTTATGTTTGACTTGTGTGTTTACTTACGCATTTATTTACTCGTTATTATGTATCGCACTTATATTTTCCCTGAGCATATCTATACGCCTCGGCCGTTACTTATGTATCTATTGCTTGTACCCCGGACTTAGCATGCCCTCTGCACTTTAGCTTGCTTATATTATATTAAGCTCAGTTGGCCGATGATGCCTACTGAGTACCCGTTGCCCTGGTACTCATACTGCACTTCTGCATCTTTTTCCCCGATGCAGATCCAGGCACCAGTCGACGGTTTTGACGTGACTCTTTTCTCAGCACTGATTCTGGAGCAGGGTGAGCTTACTGACGTCCGAGGCAGATCCTACTCCATCCTCTACTGTATAGTCTTTTGCTCTCAAGACTATTGTACTTATTATACATGTTTGGTTTCTGTCTTGTATTTTGGGTATGTTAGTAGTGGCTCATGTACTGACCCCACCAGGTCTTGGGAGGGGTTCTGGACTTTATATACATTGTCCTCTTCCTTCTCAGTCTTAGCATGTTTATAAATATGGTTATGGTTACTTCCACTTCTTCTCTGATTTATGAGATTCCGCCCGTTAGCCCGTCGCTTGTTGCTCCGGACTAGGGTTTGGCTTGCCTATTGGTGGGTTACGATAGGCGCCATCATGACCCAAATATTGGGTCGTGACATTCAAATACAAAGAAAATCACTACATATAACATCCCTTCATCATAATTATCCAATCATTACGTAACATTACTTTATAAGTCTTATGATTTACCCATTACCCATTCTATCATTATGGTTCAGTGATTGTCTTATCATTATCTTATCATTGTGCCATGACTAATTCCCTAAATCGCACCCAATGTTAATAGCACCAGAATTATAACTCACGTGTAACTATGACACCATTAACAATTTGTACGTCCAATGATTAAAGAAATCATTGATTTATACTATTTCAATTCCAAAATTCATTCAACCCTCATGTTCACTGCCTAACATTTACTTTCTGCATAACTTCTATTTACATACACACATCACTGTACACAAATTCCCATAACAATATTCACTAACTTACACCAATTTCCATAGCATATAAATTGTAAAACTTTACCTGGAGGTTGATAGAAATTCCCTTTTTCCCAAATTTAGTCAATCTCGTACGTTCTTGTTCAGCCGCCACTATTGCAAACCTCCGTTATTATGCTTTAATGTGGTAAATCCTTCCCACTTAAATTTATTCTAGTATTGGCCACATAAGTAAATAAATTGTGGTTTTGACCCATTTAATCACTAATTAAATCAATTATCTAAAATACCCAAAATGTCGAATAGATCCTCGAAAGTTGTTCGGAGTCCCATAGAAATAAATCAATATGTAAGTTGACTAAAAGGTATGTTCCGAACCTATTGGAATCACTAAAACACTAATCCGGGGTCATCTTGACTGAAGGTTGACCGTGATTAAGCTTACTTCATTTAAAATCAAGAACCTAACTAATGACTTAAATCACTTTCGAACACCTCGAGGCTCGGTACTACCTCTCCCCATAAGTCATAAATCACGTATACAAATAACGGGGAGAGCTAAAATGGGAAAGACAAGTAAAATTCACCAAACGAATAGGAGGGTCGTTACAGGGGAGTAGACAAAGTTGAGGCGCTGTTAGGGTAAACGGTTGAAGCTGAAAAATCATAGTAGTGGCCAGAAAAGATTATTCAGAATAACTTTATTATAAAATGATATGGGTAATGATAAACAAAGAGGTTAGAGGGAATATGTTTAGAAAATACATAACAATGAAATGAATACAAATAATACTGAAATGAATACACATAACACTGAAATAGATACATACCAACTAAGTACTTATACATACTTATTAGATAATAATGAAGATTATAAAATACTTTTACTACATACACTAAGACATCTTGACAGTGATGTTAGAAGAAAAATCTATGATATATTAGTTACTTATGAAATAATAGAATTAATGCAACAAAATTGGCTAGAATGTAACATATCAGATTATAACGATGATAGATATGAGCTAGATTTATACTACTCAGATTAATGAAACCAAGTACCGAAGAACCCAAGATATACAATATCTAACATGAATTCCGTTAAACACTCAATCTAAATGAATGATCCCACGCACCCCCCAAATTGGTATCAGAGCTATGAAACAAATAACTATGAAACAAATAACTATGAGACAAATAATTATGATCCCAATAATTATGATAACTATGAACAAAACATGAACTCAGATAATATAACAAAAATGAAAAACTATGAAGAAATTGGTCTAAAATTGGAACAAAGCATTGAAAATCAACATACATATATTGGAGACATACTATATGATAGTGAGGAATCAACAAAAGAGGAATCAGTCAAAACAACTAGGCAGAATATTGACACAAGGAAAAAAGCTAGAAAAAATAAAATCTAAGAAAAATAAAAAAGAAACTAAAAAGACTATATCCAGAATATAAACATCTAACTACTAGTAAAACAGATAGTGATAGATTATCCCAATTAATAGATATAATATCTAAAATAGAATATAAATATAATCGATATCTTAAAAATAAAATATGAATACTGAATACAGACAACAACTTTTCAAAAAAATTAGAGAATTAAGACAAGAGTTAAAACATAGACAAAATAGACTAAACTACAATATATTTGCAGGAACTTGCCACAAATCCTTAACAATACAAAGAAATATTATATTTGACTTAAAATTACAAATACAACACTTAGAATATAAATACCAACATAGGTTATAGATGAATAAAGAAGAATTTGCATTAGAAGAAAAAACGTATGAAAATTCAGAAGGATTAAAAATAACTATAATATTCTCAAATCTAGGAAGAAGATATAAGAAAATAGGAAATAATTTAAATTTAATGCTAGAAAAAGAAACGGTTAAATTAGAAGATAGCTTAACTGTTATGGTAAGAATAACAAAAGAGAATGAAGAAATAGATAGAAAAAGAGAAATTGAAAAAATAAAAAAACAAGCTAAGGAAGAAATACAACAATTAGAAGAAACAAAAAATACTAAAATAATAGAACTCGAAAAAGAATTAGAAATGCTCAAACAATTATATGCAGACAAACAAAAAGAAAAAGACAAACGAAAAGAACAAGAACAAGAACTAAAACTAGCAAATGAAATAGAACAGTTTAAAACAAAATCACAACTGGAAGAAGAACAAGATAAGTTACCTGGAATAAGAATAGACGAAATAAACGAAGAAAGTGACAATGATATAACACAAGAAAATTATTCAGAAATAAGTGAAACATACACAGAATTGATAGAAAAAATAAACGAAACTACAATAAATCCAGAAATAAATACAGGAGATATAAAGCCAAGCACATCAGGAGTAAAAAATCCAAAACATCTAGATACAAATTATGCTAATAGAAGTTATGAATCATACGATAGAAACAAAACTTTATGGGATGAAAGGTTAAATAGAAAATGGTCACCAAGACAAGTAACTGAACAATATAATTTCTTGGACTTAGTGTCATACTTGGCCCAATGATGCAAGATTTATTCATGCCCACAAATTAATGCATAATTCACCAATTCTCTCATGTTTTCGTATTTCCACAAATGCACACGTAGCCATATAGGTTCGACAACATGCGGGGTATTACACTTCCTACAAAGTTCTAATCCCATGTACTAGGCCCATTATCACTTATCTCATCACTAACATTATAAAATACATACTTTGTACTCTCGATACTTAGGTAAACATTGTTCAACATCGTCAAGTGGGGTTTGGTAGGCACGGGGTGTTACACTTAGACTGTGTAGCAGATATAAATAAAACAACCCAACTATGGGTAGGATATATTTCAAAACAATTAGTAGATAATAAAATATCAATGGCCGAAACACCAGGATACATAGAAAGAACACTGATAGAAACAGTAAAATTATGGTTACAAAACTTATAAACAGCAAGCCTAACCACATTAAGAAGTAATAGACAACATGATGGAATAGCTGCAACAACAACAATGGAAATCCTATATAAATATGAGATAGCAATAAGAAATGAATTTAGTAGTATGACAACAGAAATAGAAGAACAAAATAAAGAAAAAACTATAAACAAAAATTTAATGTCAAAATTAGCAATATGTAATATGTGCTATATAGATGAATATACTTGTGCATTTAGAGATTATTACTATAAAGGAACATACAGTACAGATGAAAGTGAAGAAATAAGAAAGTTATATTTTACTAAACTACCAGAACCATTTAGTTCAAAAATAACGAAAAATTGGAATGAAGCAGGACTAGCAGATACCCTAGGAGCTAGAATAAAATTTTTACAAAATTGGTTTGTAGAACTATGTGAAAAATATAAAGAAAATAAAAAGATGGATAAAATATTGGTAAAAAATTTAGCATGTTGCAAAAATAAAACAGCACCGCAATTCGGATGCATAGATAAGTATTATAAACGAGGTAAGAAAACAAGAAAATATAGTAAATATAAACCATATAAATCTAAATATAAATATAAGAAACCAAGAAGAAGATATTATGTAAAGAATTACAATAATAAAAAACCATATAAAAGAAAGAAAAAATTAGCAGAATGTACCTGTTATAACTGTGGAAAATTAGGACATTTAGCTAAAGATTGTAAAATACCCAAAGATCCAAAGAAAAAACAGATAATAGAAATACTAATAGAAAATGATGAATATACGCAAATAGAATATATAGATTACGAATTAGAAAGTGAAGATAGTATATATGAATTCTCAGATACTGATAATATAATAAATGAATCAGAAGAAGAATATGACTGAAAAAGACATACAGATACTTAAACATGAAGACTACCAAGATGAAGAATCTTCAGACCAAAAAATAATATTTGATAACAATATATTTGAACAAATAAAAGGAAAAGAATTAGATTTAAGTATAGATAAAGTTTTAGACGTACCTATAGTAAAACATTGGTTTAAAAGACAAAAAGAAGAATACTACGTAATTAGTCAAAAGGAACATATAATAGACTGTAGATACACCAAAGGAAAAGCTAAAATACCAATAATAAATAAGAAATTAGTGAATAAAGAAATACAAGATATAAGAGCAAAAACCACCCCAATTAAATATGTACACTTAGAGGGAACAGAAATATTAATAAAAGCATGTTTTAGAGAAGGAATAGACACCCCAATAGAAATATATTTAGCAGATGATAGAATCATACACCCTATAGAAAAAAGCGTTATAAGTGCAGTAAAAGGAAATTTAATATACCAAAAATTTAAATTTATAATAAGTGTCAACTATTCAGTAGCAGTAACTGATAAAAATATAGACAAATCATTAGTATTATACAGGAAAATTTCAGGAATAGAATTAGCACCAGGAAGTAAAATATTTACGGCAAGATGTAAAAATTTATATATATACACTAAAAAACATAAAATAATAGCAAAAAATAAAATAGATAAAGTAAAGATTGAAAATCCTTTTGAAAAAATAGTCACTATTATAGATAATAATGATTATAGTTACCAGGAACTAGATATAGAACAAGACTTAGAAATAGTAAAAGAAAGACTTAGTACCTCAAAACAATTAACAAATGATACACCTACATCCTCATCTAGAATGAGTACATCTAGAAGAATAGATTATGTAACTCCACAAAATTTAATAGACCATAAGATAGAAGAAATAAAACCATACCATTACTATATCACAGGAATAATGGACCAACGAAAATACTTAATATTAATAAATACCGGACAAGAAAAAAATTACATTATAAGAGAATTAGTACCAGAAAAAGAAATAATAACAAATGAACAATTATGTCCAGAATTACCAAAGGCATTGACAAATATTGAAGAAATAACAGAAAAAGAATTAATTATTGGAGGAATACCAATATCAATAAAATTCAAAATATACCAAGGAGATAAGAACATTAGCTTAGGAATAAGATGGTTAGAAACAGTAAAACCATACAATTTAGAAGATAAACAACTAACAATAACTTATGAAAATAAAAAAATAGTAATAAAATGAACCTTGATATGAGAAAATAACACCAAAACATATAAAATGACAAAAATATATATACTTGCCAAAATAATAATAGAAGGATATCACAATAGATATTATACGCCTATGATAGACACAGGAGCAGAAGCTAATTTATGTAAACATAACTGTCTACCAGAAGAAAAATGGGAAAAATTAACAACGCCTATAGTAGTCACAGGATTTAATAATGAAGGAAGCATGATAACATATAAAGCAAAAAATATAAAAATACAAATATG
This sequence comes from Capsicum rhomboideum, assembly GCA_031232105.1. NCBI lineage: Eukaryota > Viridiplantae > Streptophyta > Magnoliopsida > Solanales > Solanaceae > Capsicum > Capsicum rhomboideum. Next base: position 94,303,276 of record CP124716.1, on the reverse strand, counting down.
GGATAAAATATTAACTATAAAAGAAATGTATAGTTATGAATTTACAAATAAAGATATATTACTAGGAATGTCATTCTTAAACAACTTATATCCACATATACTAACAAGAACATATTCGTGGTTTACTACCCCATGTAAACAAAAAGTATGAGCTAAAAGAGTAAACAATAAATTAAGAAAAACAACACCTTGGATTAAAGGAAGTGAAAAAATTACTGACCAAAAGATAGAAATAATTATATTTTTGATAAATAAAATAAAAATAATACAAGACAAACTAGAATTATTGTGTAATGATAATCCCTTACAAGGATGGGAAAAACACAAAACAAAAGTAAAAATTGAATTAATAGACGAAAATAATATAATAACACAAAAACCACTAAAATACAATTTTGATGATTTAACAGAATTAAAACTACACTTCCCAGATGAAAAAAGGCAATTCATATACATAGTAGAAACAGATTCTAGTAATCATAGCTATGGAGGAGTTCTTAAGTATAAATACAATAATGAAAAAATTGAACATCATTGCAGATATTATTCCGGATCATACACGGAACCACAATTAAAATGGGAAATAAATAGAAAAGAACTATTTGCATTATATAAATATTTGTTAGCATTTGAACCATATATTGTATATAACAAATTTATTGTGTGAACAGATAACACATAGGTAAAATGGTGGATAACACGAAAAAGACAGGATTCAATAACAACAAAAGAAATAAGAAGACTTGTATTAAATAAAAAAAACTTTACATTTACAATTGAAGTAGTTAAATCTAATAAAAATGTCATTGCAGATTACTTATCAAGACAAAGCTACTCAAACTGAACCAGATAGTACAATGGAAGATATCCTCAAAGCTCTAACTACACTTTGTATAAAAGTGGACAGTATAGACTTTGAAGTACAAAAGCTAAAGATTGATGAAGCTAAACTGAAATCTAAAGCTAGTACAAGTCAGCCGCATGACTATAAATATGTTGAGATAAGTCGATTGGAAGACTCTAAAATTCCAGAGGTAGAAGGAGACGTTGGAAAACTCCAAAAAACCCATGACAACTTTGCTAATGTTACAGGTACAAGTGGACCAGCTACCAAGAAACCATATGCAAATACCAATTTAAATAGTATATTTGCAAAGCCATTCACACCAAAAATACAAAAGCCACAAAATGCCACACAACCTCAAACCTCTACATACGCAGACAGTTTAAATTAGGATAAAAAGATATACAACCATATCTCCCAAACCTATATAAAAAATATCCACAAAATCCAGACATATTTGCACCTTCAACCAAGATCTACCACAACAACAGAAAAAACCCAGGATTACATAACCCAAAAATTACAAGGTTATAATAAACTAATCGCACAATCAAAAACCAATTCCAATCTAGTAAAAACTTGCTATCATTACGGACTATTGAACACTGTATATACATACAACGGCGAAGAGATAAGCGGAATACCCGAAGTACATAAAGCCTTTTTTACATATAAAAGAATTTCAAAAGGAAATTTATTTTATATCAAATTTTATATAGCACCAGCAGAGATACTGTACAATGAGGTAAAACCCATTATACAAGTAGTAAAGATAGGATTAACCAGAGATATGATAATTTTCGAAGATATTGAACAGCAACCTGAGATACCAGAGATAGAGATACCAGGTTTTTATGCCAACAAAAGAATCATTGGCATATCAACTATTATTCAAGAGCTAGCAAACAATTATTTAAATGGCAATGCCATATGGAGTTATTATTCACGAGACCATCTAATGATTTATGAAAATTCACGAGAACTACGAGAAGCAGATATGGAAGAAGTCAAAAAATGGATATTATCCTTACTTCGACCAGAGGAACAACCTACAACAAGAGCACTTAAGAAAAATTTTATTTCAGAAGAATTATTGACCAAATATTGCAAGCTGATTGGACATAAATACCCCGATCACCAATGCACAAAATGCAATGGAGAAGACAAGGTAGATATGCCAGAAATCCAGCTGGAATAAACAACACAGAAATATGGAGAAGCTAAAGCAGATATGACATAAAACAGATAGGGACATCAAGATTCCCCGACATATGTAAATTATTGTACTACTTAAAGTTTTAAGTTTTCTTTTTTGAATAAGTCGTAAAATAGATAGATGTAAAGAGTTTTGTTTTCTTTTGCCAAAAGTCACAAAGATGTGACAAGTAAATAGTAATGAATAGTAGAGTCAAATACTATTCATAAATAGTATAGGCCGCATAGTAAAGGTCATTTTAGTTTTTAAGTTTTTGAAAGGCCAGATGTAAATAGTAAAGGCCATATGTAATTCCTATATAAAGGAACGTAAGAAGAGAAGGATAAAACATCCTCAACAATCAGCTCATGTGTTGAGCACCCAACTTAATAAAAATTCTCTCTTTTGCAGATATATAAGCTATAAGTTATGGAATATACCGATTCTGATAAGCTACCAACTAAGGTATATCTATTCATAAATATGTATAGCTAAACTATTATATTCCTTATAATATCTTGAATATCATTACTATTTATCATGTTATAGTATTGTTATATTGAATATCTTGAGAAAGTTTGTAATGAAATATTAGGCTAAGAGTAGTTAAGCCCAGACTACGCCATCCTAAGGTCGAAATCGAGTAGGCAAGAAAGCCGTTAAAGGGGAGTAGACAAAGTTGAGGCGCTGTTAGGGTAAACGATTGAAGCTGAAAAATCATAGTAGTGGCCAGAAAAGATTATTCAGAATAACTTTATTACAGGTAATGATAAACAAAGAGGTTAGAGGGAATATGTTTAGAAAATACATAACAATGAAATGAATACAAATAATACTGAAATGAATACACATAACACTGAAATAGATACATACCAACTAAGTACTTATACATACTTATTAGATAATAATGAAGATTATAAAATACTTTTACTACATACACTAAGACATCTTGACAGTGATGTTAGAAGAAAAATCTATGATATATTAGTTATATATGAAATAATAGAATTAATGCAACAAAATTGGCTAGAATTTAACATATCAGATTATAATGATGATAGCTATGAGCTAGATTTATACTACTTAGATTAATGAAACTAAGTATCTAAGAACCCAAGATATACAATATCTAAGATGAATTCCGCTAAACACTCAATCTAAATGAATGATCCCACGCACCCCCCAAATTGGTATCAGAGCCGAGGTATGCGATTGCGATCCTTACCGGAGTTCTGGCTCAGCCACATGTTGGCCCCCTTAATTGGTTACGGCCTTAACACATGCGTTTCGTGCGGGAATTTGGGGGTGCGTGGGATTATTTATTTAGATTGAATGTTTAGCGGAATTTATCTTAGATATTGTATATCTTGGGTTCTTCGGTACTTAGTTTCATTAATCTGAGTTCATGTTTTGTTCATAGTTATCATAATTTGTCACGACCCAAATGGCCATGAGTGGCACCCACTCTAATATTTCGGTGAGAGAACCATCTAACCTAAAATACTACCCAATCATTGCAGTCAATATTAAGAAGGGGCTATCATAAAAACCAACTTAATATTAATAAATCCAAAACTAATCTTTAATTATTGCGGAAATCAAACGAACTACTTATTAAAATCCCCAAGACCCGAAAGTCATCGTACAAGAACTTCTAAAATAAAAACCACATCTAGAAGAAATGTCTAAAATAACAAAAGATAAAGAGTGTGTCATTGTCCGAAAGAAGGACAAGAACTAATATGATGATCCATGGCAGCCTGGAGATGAAGTGCTCACCCTTGGATCGAGATCAACTATCAAACGCTAGAGATGAGGTCGTGTCTGAGCCTCTGGAACACTTTCTGCACTCAACAAAAGAAGAGTACAGGGTAGTATCAGTACAAGCCACTATGTACTGGTAGGTATCATAGGCCAACTCAATTTAATAGCATGTATACAACATAAATCAAATAACAAGTAGACAGGCATCAACACATAACAAGTAATTCAATGAATCAGTAAGTACATCAATGACGGGCTAAACAATACCCACAAACAAGCCACATAATCAACAATAATACCATGAGTAACAACTATGTCCTTCTCAGCCTCACAATTCGAATACCATTAATTTGTTATCAGCTTATAAACCACATGATCTCTCAAAACCAACACTAATATGTACACACATGCTAAGGGACTTATTTCTGCCCAACTAGTCATGACCTGCAGGGGACAATCTAAGTCCATGTACCGTACCGGCGTGGTACCCGATCCTCCAACAATAAATAATATCAATATCCATATTCGTACCTGCTTGGTACCCGATCCTCCATAACCATATTATGTATATTTTATCAAATTCACACCACCTCTCAGGATGCAACACAATGTACTAAATTTACAAGCACACTTATACTCATAAGGCAATTCGATCAAGTTTAATTTTCAATAATTGCTCATACAAACATCAACAATCCAAATATCATCAAATTCGAGTATGTCCGAAGACCAATCAACAAGCATCCGATTTAGGAGCATACACACAATTAAATCGAGTCTAAACTCCAATTAAACCATAACCTACCTCAACCGAAGAATTCGAATGCGAGCTAATTTGCAAGAGCCTTTCCCTTCCGTAAAGTCTCTGAATGGTCAAAATCTGTTCAAATTCATAATCCCCATAAGAATACGAATCTAATGACTTCGATATTGCTGTATTTATTTCGGTTCAAAAACATAGTCAAATCTCAATTTCCATAAATTTCAAACATAGAACTAACTCTTAATCACCTACACCAACCATATCTCAATATCACCATCCGAACTTAATTAGATAATATCACGCCTAATATGCTAATACCATATCCCGGAATGAAAATCCAAATCAAAATCCTAAAGAAGCAATTGAAACAGTGACTTATAATTATCAAACTCTACGCTTAAACATCAATTTCTCAATCTATTTTAATCTCCTTTTGTCAATATGATCATGGTGTCACCTACAGTTACCACGTTACTGTCAAAATAACACATATTAGATCCAATCTCTAAAGGCATAGCATTACTGCCATTAATGGCATAATATGATTACCTATTCACAAATCCACCTATTCTAAATATAGGGTAACAATACTTTCCCCATGATAGGCTACTGCTGCTCACGTTTTTTTAATCTTCTTTTCATAGTACTAGTAAGAACAACATTTGTTAATCATTAGCCCATAATTCTTGAAATCATTATTGGTCAAAAACATCTCATTCTTTAATCTTACCTATTTCTATGTACCCAAACTAACACCATGTACACCACTGCCCCACCATATCAATATAGAAGGAACAATTAAGAATAACTTCACAATAAAGTGTCTAACCTGAACAAAGTTGGCGAGAATATCCTCTCAAAGCAGCGAGTGAAAGCAAATTGTACTGTTAACCGTCGTGCCCCTCTCTCTGTTACTATCTGATTCTATTATTAATAAATAGGGTAAACTCTTCCCACTTAAATTCATCCTTATATTGACCGCATAAGTAATTAAATTGTGGTTTTGACCCATTAAGTCACTAATTATCTAAAATACTCAAAACTTCTAATAAATTCTTAGAATTTGTTCGGAACCCCATAGAAATAAATTAAATATGTAAATTGACTAAAAAGTGCATTTCGAGCCTATTGGGAACATTAAAACACCCATTGGAGGTCGTCTTGACCGAAGGCTGACCGTGATCAATCTTAACTTATTAGAACTCAATAACCCAACTAATGACTTAAATCAATTTTGAACACCTCAAGAATCGGTACTACCCATCTTCGTAAGTCAAAAATCACGTATCCAGCTATGAGAAAAGATAAAATGGGGAAAGACAAGTAAAATTCACAAAACGACTAGGAGGGTCGTTACATAATTATTTGCCTCATAATTATTAGTCTCATAGTTATCTGTTTCATAGTTATTTGTTTCATAGTTATTTGTTTCATAGCTCTGATACCAATTTGGGGGGTGCGTGGGATCATTCATTTAGATTGAGTGTTTAGCGGAATTCATTTTAGATATTGTATATCTTGGGTTCTTCGATACTTAGTTTCATTAATCTGAGTAGTATAAATCTAGCTCATATCTATCATCGTTATAAACTAATATGTTAAATTCTAGCCAATTTTGTTGCATTATTTCTATTATTTCATAAGTAACTAATATATCATAGATTTTTCTTCTAACATCACTGTCAAGATGTCTTAGTGTATGTAGTAAAAGTATTTTATAATCTTCATTATTATCTAATAAGTATGTATAAGTACTTAGTTGGTATGTATCTATTTCAGTGTTATGTGTATTCATTTCAGTATTATTTGTATTCATTTTATTGTTATGTATTTTCTAAACATATTCCCTCTAACCTCTTTGTTTATCATTACCCGTATCATTTTATAATAAAGTTATTCTGAATAATCTTTTCTGTCCACTACTATGATTTTTCAGCTTCAATCGTTTACCCTAACAGCGCCTCAACTTTGTCTACTCCCCTTTAACGACTTCCTTGCCTACTCGGTTTCGACCTTAGGATGGCATAGTCTGGGCTTAACTACTCTTAGCCTAATATTTCATAGCAAGCTTTCTCAAGATATTCAATATAACAATACTATAACATGATAAATAGTAATAATATTCAAGAGATTATAAGGAATATAATAGTTTAGCTATACATATTTATGAATAGATATACCTGAGTTTGTATCTTATCGGATTGCTCCATAACTTAAAAAAGATAAATATTTTATTTATATGGAATTGGAGAGGATTTGTTTTCTAAGGGCTTGTTGCTCAACACACGAGTTGCTTGCTTGAAGCCTGTCTTCTCTTCTTTCATTCTTACATATATATAGAAAACTGAAATGGCCTTTACTATTCACAAACGGCCTTTCAGAAAATGAAAAACTAAACTGACCTTTACTATTCACATATGACTCTTACTATGCGACTCTTACTATTCATAAACAACCTTTACTGTTTATGAATATGACTATACTATTTACTTTACGACTTTTCACAAAAAACAAAAAACTTTTAAAAAGTAATACTATTCACATATCTTGTCGATGTCGGGGTATCTTCTTTACGTCATTATCTTGTCGTCGGTGTCTACTCCAGCTGTACGTATGGAATTTCCACATTATCTTCTCCATTACATTTTGTGCATCTGTGGTCTGGGTATTTGTGTCCTATTAGCTTGCAATATCTGGTCAATAATTCTTGTGAAATAAAGTTTTGCTTTAATGCTCTTGTTGTAGGTTGTTCCTCTGGTCTGAGTAAGGATAATATCCATTTCTGGACTTCATCCATATCTGTTTGTCGTAGTTCTCTTGAGTTTGAGTATATCATTAACTGGTCTCGTGAGTAATAATCTCCATATGGCATTGCAATTTAAATAATTATTTGCTAATTCTTGAATAATAGTTGGTATACCAATTATTCTTTTGTTGACATAAAAACTAGGTCACTAATTTTTTGGTATCTCGGGTTGTGATGTTATTTCCTATGGGATTCTCATATCTCGAGTTAATCCTATTTTTACTACTTGTATGATCGGTTTTATCTCATTGTATAGTATTTCTACTGGTGCGATATAGAATTTCACATAAAATAGGTTTCCTTTTGTGATTCTTTTATATATTAACAATGCTCTATGTATCTCGGGTATTCCGGTTAGCTCTTCACCATCGTATGTATATACAGTATTTAGTAGTCCATAATAATAACAGGTTCTGACTAGGTTAGCACTGGTTTTTGGTTGTGCTATTAACTTGTTGTAACCTTGTAATTTTTGGGTAGTCTTGGGTTTTTTCTTGGGTTGTGGTAGATCTTGGGTTGAGATTCAAATATGTTTGGATTTTGTGTATATTTCTTATGTAATTTTGGGCAATATGGTTGTAAATCTTTTTATCTTGGTTGAGGCTTTCTGCATAGGTTGAAGTTTGTGGTGTTGTGGTAATTTGGGCTTTTGGTATTTTCTGGTAAATGGTTTTCCAAATATGCTATTTCGGTTGGTGTTTGTATATTGTTTCCTGTTAGTTGTATTGCTTGTACCTACAATATCAACAAATAAATTGTTATGGGTTTTTTGGAGTTTCCCAACGTCTCCTTCTACCTCTGGAATTTTTGAGTCTTCCGATCGACTTATCTCAGCATATTTATAGTCATGCGGCTGACTTGTACTAGCTTTAGATTTCAGTTTAGCTTCATCAATCTTTAGCTTTTGTACTTCAAAGTCTATACTGTCCACTTTTATACAAAGTGTAGTTAGAGCTTTGAGGAAATCTTCCATTGTACTATCTGGTTCAGTTTGAGTAGCTTTGTCTTGATAAGTAATCCGCAATGACATTTTTATTAGACTTAACTAACTCAATTGTAAATGTAAAATTCTGTATATTTAATACTAATCTCCGTATTTCTTTTGTTCTTACTGAATCGTGTATCTTCCGTGTTATCCACCATTTTACTTGTATATTATCTGTTCTTACAATAAATTTGTTATATACAATATATGGTTCAAATGCTAATAAACATTTATATAATGCAAATAGTTCTTTTCTATTTATTTCTCATTTCAATTGTGGTTCGGTATATGATCCTGAATAATATCTACAGTGATATTCAATTTTTTCATTCTATTTATACTTAAGAATTCCTCCATAGCTATGATTGCTAGAGTCTGTTTCTACTATGTATATGAATTGTTTATTTTCATCCGGAAAATATAATTTTGGTAATTTTTGGCACATAGTTTTAATTTTTTGTATGTATGTCTTATCTTTCTCATCAAAATAGTATTCACTATCTTTCTTTAATTTTTTCTGTAAAGGTTTTAAATTTTCTGCTAACTTAGGTACATATTCTCTTACTTGGTTAACTAGTCCTAAGAAGGATTGTAATTTCTTTTTTGTATCTAATGCTTCGTTTGAATTAATTTTTTTTGCACTATATGAGTTTGCATTTTTATTCCATTTTTATCTATTTGTATGCCTAAAAATTCTATCTGATTTTTCATTATTTCTGCTTTCTTTTTACTTAAACTAATTCCTGATATTTCTATAATATGTATAAATTTTTCTAATAGTTTTTTATGTTCGTCTTGTGTTCTAGAATATAATAGTATATCATCTATATATACTATGCAATTTTCTAATTGGTTAAAATAATTATCCATAAAATGTTGATATCTACCTGGTGCATTTTTATATCAGAAGTGTAATGACCTTCCCGGTCATTTCCTTCGTTTTCGTGTGTTGTCAGCGTTTAGAGCTTTTCTATAACAGCCCCAAGTTATTTATGACTTACTGGGACCGACAGTTCGGCTCCCGGGCAGTTCGTTTGAGAATATTATTTAGACCGAGCACGTTGTAAAATATTAAATTAAATTAAAATTTGGTAAAATGACATAGTTAATTACCTTTCGAAAATGTTTTTGAAATTTATAAAATGTATAAAAGTTTTTAGTTATGATATATCTATACTATTTTATAATAGTTTTATAACCTATTGATAGTTAAAACGGAGATAGTGAATTTAAATATGTTAAAATAATATTTTATTTTATAAAGGTTTTGTTAGAAATAATTTTCTATTAATTATGGTATATTCAAAAAGTTGTATTTATTTTACCACGAACCCATGGAATATCCGGGTGCACATGTTTAGAGACAAGTGTAAATATGGTGTTGACACCTCACTGCCACATGGAAGTGAGGCAGTACAACCACCTTAAACATTTGCATGTATTTTGTATTTTTGCATTAAACTACTGTTGCACTTTAAGCATATAATAGAAAATCCATTTGGTAAAATGGATGATGTTTCTGTCGCCAATAACACTTCATACGTATCTATATTCCTAACATTTTTTTCTATCAAATTAAGCTCAATATTGAGCTATTCTGTTAAGATTTGAGCATAAGGGTTTATATATATTTAGTTCGTGGACTCGTTCTCGTCGTTTCTACGGTACGTTTTCTTGTTTTTACGGTAATTTTTGTTTATGATGGTATTGTTGGAATTGGTATTGATGTTTGAGCTATATTTTGAGCTCAAATGGAGCAGTGTTAGTTGTGACTATTGGTCACGGGGTGATTTGGGACGCTGTGACGGTTTCGGTTTTGCGATTTTGCAAGCAGGCCCCACGTGGGATTTTTGGACATTTTCCGAACTAATGCAATATAGGTGTCAATAGTCGTGTTTTGATATGTAGTTTATTATTTTGGTAGCTTGGCAGCAGTCAGAGGCCTCTCAGAAGGGAAAGGCTCCTATTTAACTGGCTTTAGCAGGCGTTCGACGGCGTCCAGGTAGGCTAGGTTTACCTTCCTTTACACTTAGACTGGGCTTATGTGTGATATATGTATGCTATTGTGCTGGTATTGTGGGCTGGTATTATAGACTTGGTGGTGGTGGTTTGCTATGATTTAGGCCTTCTAGGCCGGATAGGGCTATTCGGATATATTCCAGGCACGTTATCCTCGTGGTACCCCACAGATGACCTATTTGGGGTCGGATAGTATTATTGTTGTTGTTGCTAGTCTGGGAATGTTATTGTTGGACCTTAGTCCAATCTTAGACAAGTATAACCAGACCTGGTTTTCGGGACCCGATAGCGGGCCCCGTTACCTTTTTTGTCGACTTGTCGAAACTTTGACATCTTTGGGCTTAGATAAGCCCTATATGACTATTAGGGTTATGACGGGATTGAGTCACCCCGATTATACCCAGTTTGCCTGTCTAGCTTTGTTCGTCCCTGATAGCACCGTATTTGATTGGGGTCGGCTAGTTTGACTTAGAACGCTGAACCGCCTTTCCATGACTTGTAATGTATACCCAGACTTTTATATACATATTTTTATAGTAGGTAGTTGACCTAGAAGTACCCCGAGATTGACTTGTAGCATGTTGTAGAGTTAGCTTCTGTACCTATATAATAGTATTGACTTGGCACTAGGGCGTTCCCCGTTTATTTCATATGATATGACCTTTGATTATGTTCTGGTTACTGGCTATGATGAGTTCCGATTCGAGTCCGGCTACTGATTCAGGTATGATGATTTTGGTTATTGACTATTGGGTGTTCCGGTTCGAGTCCGGCCCCGGATTGTGATACACTATGAGTTTCGGTTCGAGTCCGGCCACTGATTATTATGAGTTTCGGTTCGAGTCCGGCATCTAGTTATGATATGATTGGAGAGTTTTGGTACTGGGTACCGTGATTATGATACTGTTGTTCTATGAGTTCCGGTTCGAGTCCAGCAGATATGATATATATGTGGCCTCTTGTTATTACCCACTGCTTCCGGTTCGACTCCGGCGTCTGGCCTCTTGTTATTACCCATTGGTGCCGGTTCAAGCCCGGTGCACTCTTGTTGGTTATTGTGGTTACTGGATACTGATACAGCTTCGAGACACTGGTGACTATGCATTTACTATTTTTGTGTGTCCCACCGGTTTATGGGGGCCAGGTTGGGTTATTGTTTTCTTCCGTGTGCCTATCGGGTTTATGGGGGCCCAGATAGGTTATGTTTGACTTGTGTGTTTACATACGTATTTATTTACTCAATTATTCGGTATCACATTTATTTATTTATATCTACACGCCTCGACAGTTACTTATGTATTTGTTACTTATACCCCGGACTTAGCATGCACCCTCGCATTTTAGCTTGCTTATATTACATTGAGCTCAGTCGGCCGATGATGCCTACTGAGTACCCGTTGCCCCGGTACTCATACTGCACTTCTGCATTTTTTTCCCCGATGCAGATTCAGGCACTAGCTGACGGTATTGACGTGACTCTTTTCTCAGCATTGACTCCGGAGCAGGGTGAGCTTACTGATGTCCGAGGCAGATCCTACTCCATCTTCTACTGTATAGTCTTTTGCTCTCGAGACTGTTGGGTTTCATATATATTTGGTTTCTATTTTATATTTTGGGTATGTCCAGTAGTGGCTCTTGTACTGACCTCACCAGGTCTTGGGAGGGGTTCTTGACTTTATATATTGTCCTCTTCCTTCTCAGTATTGGCATATATACAAATTCTGATACTGTCTTTAGCGTTATAGAATGTTTATAAATATGGTTACTTCCACTTCATCTCTGTTATATGAGATTCCGCCCGTTAGCCTGTCGCTTGTTGCTCTGGGCTAGGGTTTGGCTTGCCTATTGGTGGGTTATGATAGGCGCCATCATGACTCAAAAATCGGGTCGTGACAAGAAGGGTAATACATTCCATTCATAAAATCCTTGTGGGACTGTGAATGCTGTTAATTTTTTAGATTCATCTTCTAGCTTTAAATGGTAAAATCCTGATTTACAATCAAATTTACTAAAATAATTATATCCTTGTATTTGTCTTATTTTTAGTATCTTGTTTGGTATTGGGTAATTATATATTTTTGTTAGTATATGTGGATATAAGTTGTCTAAGAATGGCATTCCTAGTAATATATCTTTATTTATAAATTCATAACTATACATTTCTTTTATAGTTAATATTTTATCCCATATTTGTATTTTTATATTTTTTGCTTTATATGTTATCATGCTTCCTTCATTATTAAATCCTGTGACTATTATAGGCGTTGTTAATTTTTCCCATTTTTCTTCTGGTAGACAGTTATGTTTACATAAATTAGCTTCTGCTCCTATGTGTCAATCATAGGTGTATAATATCTATTGTAATATCCTTCTATTATTATTTTGGCAAGTATATATATTTTTGTCATTTTATATGTTTTGGTGTTATTTTCTCATATCAAGGTTCGTTTTATTACTATTTTCTTATTTTCATAAATTATTGTTAGTTGTTTATCTTCTAAATTGTATGGTTTTACTGTTTCTAACCATCTTATTCCTAAGGTAATGTTCTTATCTCCTTGGTATATTTTGAATTTTATTGATATTGGTATTCCTCCAATAATTAATTCTTTTTCTGTTATTTCTTCAATATTTGTCAATGCCTTTTGTAATTCTGGACATAATTGTTCATTTGTTATTATTTCTTTTTCTGGTACTAATTCTCTTATAATGTAATTTTCTTCTTGTCCGGTATTTATTAATATTAAGTATTTTCATTGGTCCATTATTCCTGTGATATAGTAATGGTATGGTTTTATTTCTTCTATCTATGGTCTATTAAATTTTGTGGAGTTACATAATCTATTCTTCTAGATGTACTCATTCTAGACGAGGATGTAGGTGTATCATTTGTTAATCGTTTTGAGGTACTAAGTCTTTCTTTTACTATTTCTAAGTCTTGTTCTATATCTAGTTCCTGGTAACTATAATCATTATTATCTATAATAGTGACTATTGTTTCAAAAGGATTTTCAATCTTTACTTTATCTATTTTATTTTTTGCTATTATTTTATGTTTTATAGTGTATATATATAAATTTTTACATCTTGCTGTAAATATTTTACTTCCTGGTGCTAATTCTATTCCTGACATTTTCCAGTATAACACTAATGATTTGTCTATATTTTTATCAGTTATTGCTACTGAGTAGTTGGCGCTTATTATAAATTTAAATTTTTCGTATATTAAATTTCCTTTTACTGCACTTATAACGCTTTTTTCTATAGGATGTATGATTCTATCATCTGCTAAATATATTTCTATTGGGGTATCTATTCCTTCTCTAAAACATGCTTTTATTAATATTTCTGTTCCTCCTAAGTGTACATATTTAATTGGGGTTTTTGCTCTTATATCTTGTATTTCTTTATTCACTAATTTATTATTTATTATTGGTATTTTAGCTTTTCCTTTGGTGTATCTACAGTCTATTATATGTTCCTTTTGACTAATTACGTAGTATTCTTCTTTTTGTCTTTTAAACCAATGTTTTACTATAGGTACGTCTAAAACTTTATCTATACTTAAATCTAATTCTTTTCCTTTTATTTGTTCAAATATATTGTTATCAAATATTATTTTTTGGTCTGAAGATTCTTCATCTTGGTAGTCTTCATGTTTAAGTATCCGTATGTCTTTTTCAGTCATATTCTTCTTCTGATTCATTTATTATATTATCAGTATCTGAGAATTCATATATACTATCTTCACTTTCTAATTCGTAATCTATATATATTCTATTTGCGTATATTCATCATTTTCTATTAGTATTTCTGTTATCTGTTTTTTCTTTGGATCTTTGGGTATTTTACAATCTTTAGCTAAATGTCCTAATTTTCCACAATTATAACAGGTACATTCTGCTAATTTTTTCTTTCTTTTATAGGGTTTTTTATTATTGTAATTCTTTACATAATATCTTCGTCTTGGTTTCTTATATTTATATTTAGATTTATATGGTTTATATTTACTATATTTTCTTGTTTTCTTACCTCGTTTATAATACTTATCTGTGCATCCGAATTGCGGTGCTATTTTTTTTTGCAACATGCTAAATTTTTTACCAATATTTTATCCATCTTTTTATTTTCTTTATATTTTTCACATAGTTCTACAAACCAATTTTGTAAAAATTTTATTCTAGCTCCTAGGGTATCTGCTAGTCCTGCCTCATTCCAATTTTTCGTTATTTTTGAACTAAATGGATCTGATAGTTTAGTAAATTATAAATTTCTTATTTCTTCACTTTCATCTGTACTGTATGTTCCTTTATAGTAATAATCTCTAAATGCACAAGTATATTCATCTATATAGCACATATTACATATTGCTAATTTTGACATTAAATTTTTGTTTATAGTTTTTTCTTTATTTTGTTCTTCTATTTCTGTTGTCATACTACTAAATTCATTTCTTATTGCTATCTCATATTTATATAGGATTTCCGTTGTTGTTATTGCAGCTGTTCCATCATGCTGTCTATTACTTCTTAATGTGGTTAGGCTTGCTATTGATAAGTTTTGTAACCATAATTTTAATGTTCCTATCAGTGTTCTTTCTATGTATCCTGGTGTTTCAGCCATTGATATTTTATTATCTACTAATTATTTTGAAATATATCCTACCCATAGTTGGATTGTTTTATTTATATCTGCTACACAGTCTAAGTCCAAGAAATTATATTGTTCAGTTACTTGTCTTGGTGTCCATTTTCTATTTAACCTTTCATCCCATAAAGTTTTGTTCTTATCGTATGATTCATAACTTCTATTAGCATAATTTGTATCTAGATGTTTTGGATTTTTTACTCCTGATGTGCTTGGCTTTATATCTCCTGTATTTATTTCTGGATTTATTGTAGTTTCGTTTATTTTTTCTATCAGTTTTGTGTATGTTTCACTTGTTTCTGAATAATTTTCTTGTGTTATATCATTGTCACTTTCTTTGTTTATTTCATCTATTCTTATTCCAGGTAACTTATCCTGTTCTTCTTCCAGTTGTAATTTTGTTTTAAACTGTTCTATTTCATTTGCTAGTTTTAGTTCTCATTCTTGTTCTTTTCGTTTGTCTTTTTCTTTTTGTTTGTCTGCATATAATTGTTTGAGCATTTCTAATTCTTTTTCGAGTTCTAATATTTAGTATTTTTTGTTTCTTCTATTTGTTGTATTTCTTCTTTAGCTTGTTTTTTTATTTTTTCAATTTCATGTTTTCTATCTATTTCTTCATTTTCTTTTGATATTCTTACCATAGCAGTTAAGCTATCTTCTAATTTAACCGTTTCTTTTTCTAACATTAAATTTAAAGTATTTCCTATTTTCTTATATCTTCTTCCTAGATTTGAAAATATTATAGTTATTTTTAGTCCTTCTGGATTTTCATAGGTTTTTTCTTTTAGTGCAAATTCTTCTTTATTCATCTATAACCCGTGTTGATTTTTATATTCTAAGTGTTGTATTTGTAATTCTAAGTCAAATATAATGTTTCTTTGTACTGTTAAGGATTTGTGGCAAGTTTCTGCAAATATATTGTAGTTTAGTCTATCTTGTCTATGTTTTAACTCTTGTCTTAATTCTCTAATTTTTTCGAAAAGTTGTTGTCTGTATTCAGTATTCATAATTTATTTTTAAGATATCGAATATATTTATATTCTATTTTAGATATTGTATCTATTAATTGGGATAATCTTTCACTATCTGTTTTACTAGTAGTTAGATGTTTATATTCTGGATATAGTCTTTTTAGTTTCTTTTTTAGTTTTCTTAGGTTTTTATCTTTCCTAGATTTTTTCCTTGTGTCAATATTCTGCCTAGTTGTTTTGACTGATTCCTCTTTAGTTGATTCCTCACTATTATATAGTATATCATCAATATATGTATGTTGATTTTTGACATGTTGTTCCAATGTTAGACCAATTTCTTCAGAGCTTTTCATAGCACTGATACCAAAAAATGACGGGCTATACCAAATTGGTAACAGAGCTACCAATCTGTTTTACTCCCGTATGAAACGCACGTCTTAAGGCCTTAACCAATTAAGGGGGCCAACAGGTGGCTGAGCCAGAACTCCAGTAAGGATCGCAATCGCATACCTCGGCTCTGATACCAATTTGGGGGGTGCGTGGGATCATTCATTTAGATTGAGTGTTTAGCGGAATTCATCTTAGATATTGTATATCTTGGGTTCTTCGGTACTTAGTTTCATTAATCTGAGTATTATAAATCTAGCTCATATCTATCATCGTTATAATCTGATATGTTAAATTCTAGCCAATTTTGTTGCATTAATTCTATTATTTCATAAGTAACTAATATATCATAGATTTTTCTTCTAACATCACTGTCAAGATGTCTTAGTGTATGTAGTAAAAGTATTTTATAATCTTCATTATTATCTAATAAGTATGTATAAGTACTTAGTTGGTATGTATCTATTTCAGTGTTATGTGTATTCATTTCAGTATTATTTGTATTCATTTCATTGTTATGTATTTCTAAACATATTCCCTCTAACCTCTTTGTTTATCATTATCCGTATCATTTTATAATAAAGTTATTCTGAATAATCTTTTCTGGCCACTACTATGATTTTTCAGCTTCAATCGTTTACCCTAACAGCGCCTCAACTTTGACTACTCCCCTTTAACGTCATCCTTGCCTACTCGGTTTCGACCTTAGGATGACATAGTCTGGGCTTAACTACTCTTAGCCTAATTTTTCATAGCAAGCTTTCTCAAGATATTCAATGTAACAATACTATAACATGATAAATAGTAATGATATTCAAGAGATTATAAGGAATATAATAGTTTAGCTATACATATTTATGAATAGATATACCTTAGTTGGTAGCTTATCGGAATCGGTATGTTCCATAACTTATAACTTATATATCTGCAAAAGAGAGAATTTTTATTAAGTTGGGTGATCAACACATGAGTTGCTTGCTTGAAGCCTGTCTTCTCTTCTTTCATTCTTGCATATATATAGAAAACTGAAATGGCCTTTACTATTCACAAATGGCTTTTCAGAAAATGAAAAACTAAACTGACCTTTACTATTCACATATGACTCTTACTATGCGACTCTTACTATTCATAAACAACCTTTACTGTTTATGAATATGACTCTATACTATTTACTTTACGACTTTTCACAAAAAACAAAAAACTTTTAAAAAGTAATACTATTCACATATCTTGTCGATGTCGGGGTATCTTCTTTACGTCATTATCTTGTCGTCGGTGTCTACTCCAGCTGTACGTATGGAATTTCCACATTATCTTCTCCATTACATTTTGTGCATCTGTAGTCTGGGTATTTGTGTCCTATTAGCTTGCAATATCTGGTCAATAATTCTTGTGAAATAAAGTTTTGCTTTAATGCTCTTGTTGTAGGTTGTTCCTCTGGTCTGAGTAAGGATAATATCCATTTCTGGACTTCATCCATATCTTCTTGTCGTAGTTCTCTTGAGTTTGAGTATATCATTAACTGGTCTCGTGAGTAATAGCTTGTCACGACCCAAACAAACGGACCGTGCGGGCACCTATGCTATCCTAAGTAGCTAGGAGAACCCTTATTACCCAACCAAAAATATGCGGAAGACTTCTGTTTTTTAAGAGAATACTGAATTAAATATAACAAAGTAAATTAAACACCAATAAATAAACTTTTCAAAAAAAAACTTCTTACAACTGTCCTTCACTAGACCAAGACCTGGTCAGACATGTACAAGAGCTACCTATTACAGAATAGATTGACAATAAAATAAATAACACAAAGACTCTAACATCTGCCAGGAAGGAAGTGCAGAAGTTAGTGCTGAATATCGCCATTGATCTAGTAACTGCAAACTAACCTGCATCCAGTCTACATCCCAATAAGGGATGTAGAAGAGTAGGGTCAGTACAAACACACGTACTGGTAGGCATCATCGGCCGACCAGTGTTAGTCCACATAATCATAAAATAGAATCAAAGAAAAGAAATCATGACATCTTAATAGAGTATAATTCTACTAAGGCTGTAATATCATTATAACACTTTGCCAATATAATTTACAATTTTCCAACTCTATTAATGAGATTATATTCACCACTAGCATAGTCTAGCCTCACTAATTCACACCATCCACCACAATCTAACACTAAACCATCACTATCACCCTTTTATTCACGTTGCCGTTTCCATTATCCACATCTATAGGATCAACCCAATAATCATAGATAACTCACACTAAACTCTCGGGCTAACAACCAAACACTCTCTTATAATATTAAAGAATAATAACTAGCCAATCGGATAAGCCAAGATCACACCAAGTATAAATAAAGTAAGTCGACCAACATATAGCAAGTAAGCACAGAGTTTCACTTTTCCAAGTACATGTCACACAATCAATCTCAAGGATACAATCAAACAGGGAATACAAATCAACCCACATCTCAGTAAAACACACAAGAGAACTCAAGTTTCATTAGCAAACCTTATAGATACTCTTGGAGAAAGATTAATTCAATTATTGAAACTTTGGGATTGTTTCTTTGAGATTATTCATTGGATTCATCACTTTAGATCACTTCATTATCAATTCCTTTATTATTAATATTACCATGTCGGCTCGTGGCACCCGATCCAATCACGTCTTATAGCAATACCGAAATTTAACGTCGGCCACATTGCTACTAATAATCTTTCCACTTTTCTGTTCTTAATAAATATTCATCATTCACTTTTCAACCTGTATGAAGGTATATCACAAGCCTTCTTTACTCAAGGCATTCTTTTCAATCACATTATCATTATGAATCAAGATTTTTCATTTATCAACAATAGTCTGTACACACATGCTAAGGGACTTATTTCTGCCCAACTAGTCATGACCTGCAGGGGACAATCTAAGTCCATGTACCGTACCGGCGTGGTACCCGATCCTCCATAAATAAGTAATATCAATATTCATATTCGTACCGGCGTGGTACCCGATCCTCCATAATCATATTATGTATATTTTATCAAATTCACACTATCTCTCAGGATACAACTCGACATACTAAATTTTCAAGTACACTTATAATCATAAGGCAATTCAATCAAGTTCAACTCTCAATAGTTATTCATACAAGTGTCAACAATTCAAATATCATCAAATTCAAGTGTGTCCGAAGACCAATCCACCAACATCCAATTTAGGAGCATACACATAATTAAATCGAGTCTAAACTCCAATTAAATCATAACCTACTCAAATACCACAACTTGGGTTCTAACATCACCACCCATAACTAGCACATTCAACCTTATCATTATTCTTTACCTCTCTCCGCATAATACAATGCACACAATGATTCAAGTCATCTATCCCTTAGGCCTCACCATTATCATGGCACAATATGCAACTTAAACCTTTATAACTCAATTAGGTTCATCACTAGAACAACTAAGAAACATCATGTCCACATACTTCATTCACAACAATCCCCTTTCGGGCACATAACACATAATATCATAAATATCACATAATCAATCAATAACATAGTTTTCGGGATTAAAGTAAAGTTCTTATGTCTTTATTCACCTCAACTCCATGTCTGCAGGCCTAGACATGCTTTCTCCCATCAATTATAAATTATGAAAATATGAAATAACACAGTCTTCTACTCATTAACCTAGCCTACCTGGACGCCAAGCTTTTTGAATCAACAAGTCATGTCAAGGATGCTCATTCCCTTTCTTCATGCTTCGGAATGATCAATCATCTAAATATCAAACAATTATAAGAGTAATTAATCAATTACTCTTTAAATAAATATCTTTGGGAATTCAAAACCCACTAATTCTACCCTAATTCCAGGTCTATATCATTCTCCAAGGTCAATTAACTATTAACTAGTTCTTTCAAACTTAACCCATCTCCATTAATGGAGTTTTTATGCTAAAGGTCTCATCTTTATGGAATTCAAGATTTCCAACTAACAAAATACATAATCTAGTTTATCAAGTTCATGTTAGAAATCATTAATTTATAATCTAGAATTAGTTCTAGATGATATTAAGAACACCCATAAGTTTTTCCCAAAAATCCACCATTAAAGGTTCTAACCCAAAATTTCACCATTGAAGGTCTTTCTAATAATTCTAGGATGTTAAAGGATTAAAAGACGAAGAAGATGATGGAAAAACTTACCTCCACGAAGGACTTTCACCCTAAACCTTGAAAAATCACCTCTCTAGGGTTGGGGAATGAAGTTTTGGACCTGAAAATCGGCTAAATATGATTTAAATACCACCAGAATTTTCGCTACAGAGAATTACCGTTTCAGCCCGGACAGTGTTCAGTAAAACGGTCATAACTTTTTATTCTAAACTCGGATTGACAAACAGTTTATTGTGTTGGAAAGAAGACTCAGAGATCTTTGATTTGGTGGGTATTGGGCCCCCTAACTCCTTATATTCTAGGAGATATGATCGTTTGAATTTGGCCCTAATAAAAACTCATATCGAAACTCTATTGGTTAAAAATGTTTTCAACTTAACTTTGTGTTAGGGATATTGTACGACCTTAATTCATATCTAAAGAACTTCCAAATTAAAGTATTAATATTAGGATTCATGAATAATTAAATTCATCAGGCTTGAGTCTATCTAGACACATCGAAAGGCTAAAATCTTTGCCAAAAAGCTTGAGGTGACACAATGAATAAAATGATGGCTATTTTGGACTCAAGTTAATATTGAGGAATGGTTTATTTAGTAACGACAAAATGGGTCGTTACAATTAGATACCAATTTACCATCCGTTCGTCCCCGAACGGGCATTCGGTGGAGAGAAGCGCTATATTGAAATTAGAGAGACATTACTAACAGAGTTTCTTATTGCACCATATCTCACTCAATTGATATCATCAATAATTAACCTACATTCTATACTCAATCGTTCTATCAAGGCTTTTTAAAACACGAAGAGGTCGAGCCAAACATTTACGCATGAATCACTTATTCTCCTTACAACGGTCCAAGTCTCAAACTTGAGTATTATGAGTTAAAGCAAGATAAAAAGGGTTAAAAGATTCACCTTGAAGAGGACAATCACCCAAAATCACCTCTTTTTCACCCAAGGTACTTTCTCTCTTCTTACAACGGAAGAATAGGGAATGAACTCCGAAGAACGAAATAAAAACTGAAAAACTGCATTCTTTACCGTTGCTGCGGCGCGATTATCGTTGCAGTGCTAACCGCCACAGCGGACCCACGGTGCTAATTACCTTGACCAAACCAGTGAGCTCCGCCTAGCTCACATATGCTTCTATTTTACAACACAAAATCAATATTTGGATATAAAATTGCAAGCCTATCACGACAATTATTATTATCGGAGTTCTAGAGCTCCGAATTCAATTTCAAAAAGTGCTACGGGATGCTACATGAGTCTACTACTCAAATTTCAATACCAGACAAGTCACATCTAATCCACCCAATACACAGGCTCACCCTGAGACACCCGAGTAAGTTTCTAGCCAAGACTACCCCCTGGAAAATCTACATCTTGATCATATTTAAGTCACCACTCCATTTACAAGTCACATAACTTAGATACTTGTATGCGCCTAATCAAGACTACTGGATTCATTCTATAAAGCTAGCTTCAACATCTCACAACCACTATTCTTTTCATCTCAAGATCACCCACGGTTCAAGCTAACAGTTTACTACTATACATAGGTGACAACACAACCTCTCACTCATTACACAAACTTACAAATATTAGCCATAGAGATCCTACAGAATTAGAGACTACAACACATTCTCCTCCACAACATCGCTAATACTCATCTAATCATCATACCTTAATCACTCAATAAGCAATATCCAACAAGTATTACCCAAGGAAAGATCAATCATGTCATTTAATAATTCACTTATATTCTCCCATTTAGTATCATTCTTAATTATTTTATGGGTGTAACTACGCTATTTAATTCTGCATTAACACCATCATGGAGATTACTACCCTCTAAAATTGTTATCTATCAGTCAATTCTATAGGACGTTAATCACACAATTCAATCACAAGACCAAGTCAACAATCAACTTATCTTCTCAAGGCCTCCCTTAATACACCAATCCACAACTAAAACTTATGCCCAGGCAATCACTAACTTCAATAAGTATCACGACAAAACCTTCATTGTCAAGCCCAATTATGCTTCCCTCACCAACACCAAGCTAAGGTATACAATGTCATTTTTATTTCTACCTTACAACATTTTTATTACAGGCTTCACTAACTCTTAACCACTTCGAGATTGATCTCTATATAATAAGCATATGAGCAAAGTCAAACAACATCACCGATTACAGGTCATTAACAATCTCATTACCAATATCATATTTCAGATAAGTTATCAATCAAATTCCTTAGGTATCAACAACCTACACTAATTTTTGCCACTTTTATTTAAAACTCATTATTTTGTCAAATCTTAAAAATCAGTTCATACAAGGGACTCAAGGAGAATATCACTTAGCCAGTCCTCACAAGGAACTAATTAAAATTTCAAATAATAGGATTGCAGAAGAATCCAAATAAAGTCTCAATAACCGGGCAACACAAGGATGCACATATAATATCAAATAACTGAACCATACAATTGAATTCATTCACAATATCAATTGCAAGAGCCCGTCATTAAGAAAAACACATATCACCTCAGTCTTTTGTTCATGTCTTTTTCATTATCTTCCCTTGACATCATGTCCTCATATCATCCTCTCAATTCTCACATCATCAATTTCATCAGCATAACAATAATATCAAGAACAAGGAAGCACCAAAGAATTTATTAATTTCACAAAAATAAGATCACATAGTTCCATTACAATTTTCAACAAAAGCAACTTAGTCAATTTATTTCACCACAATTCAAATAAAAATAATTTACAACAATCATACAGTTTTACAATCCAAGTTCAGCCAAATATCAAACAACAGACAACCAAATAAATTCACTACTTTCATACATCTTCATATTATGATATTAATTCTTAGCCATTATTAACAGATACCAATTGGAATCTCCTAGATTCCAAAGCGAACTCACTAAGATACCAATTGGAATCAACTGGATTCTAATTGATCTTTGTTGAGATACCAATTGGATCCAACCCACTAGTCAAAGAATAGTATGCCATGATGGAGAGAGAAAAAAAAAGAAACGACTTCTACATGCCTTATAGCCTTCCAAAGATTGGGTGTGGGGCCCTACACACCAATCTGCGGAACTCTACTTGACATTGCTCTTGTACTTGTGGGACCGGTGAACCTAATGCTCTGATACCAACTGTCACGACCCAAACAAACGGACCGTGCGGGCACCTATGCTATCCTAAGTAGCTAGGAGAACCCTTATTACCCAACCAAAAATATGCGGAAGACTTCTGTTTTTTAAGAGAATACTGAATTAAATATAACAAAGTAAATTAAACACCAATAAATAAACTTTTCAAAAAAAAACTTCTTACAACTGTCCTTCACTAGACCAAGACCTGGTCAGACATGTACAAGAGCTACCTATTACAGAATAGATTGACAATAAAATAAATAACACAAAGACTCTAACATCTGCCAGGAAGGAAGTGCAGAAGTTAGTGCTGAATATCGCCATTGATCTAGTAACTGTAAACTAACCTGCATCCAGTCTACATCCCAATAAGGGATGTAGAAGAGTAGGGTCAGTACAAACACACGTACTGGTAGGCATCATCGGCCGACCAGTGTTAGTCCACATAATCATAAAATAGAATCAAAGAAAAGAAATCATGACATCTTAATAGAGTATAATTCTACTAAGGCTGTAATATCATTATAACACTTTGCCAATATAATTTACAATTTTCCAACTCTATTAATGAGATTATATTCACCACTAGCATAGTCTAGCCTCACTAATTCACACCATCCACCACAATCTAACACTAAACCATCACTATCACCCTTTTATTCACGTTGCCGTTTCCATTATCCACATCTATAGGATCAACCCAATAATCATAGATAACTCACACTAAACTCTCGGGCTAACAACCAAACACTCTCTTATAATATTAAAGAATAATAACTAGCCAATCGGATAAGCCAAGATCACACCAAGTATAAATAAAGTAAGTCGACCAACATATAGCAAGTAAGCACAGAGTTTCACTTTTCCAAGTACATGTCACACAATCAATCTCAAGGATACAATCAAACAGGGAATACAAATCAACCCACATCTCAGTAAAACACACAAGAGAACTCAAGTTTCATTAGCAAACCTTATAGATACTCTTAGAGAAAGATTAATTCAATTATTGAAACTTTGGGATTGTTTCTTTGAGATTATTCATTGGATTCATCACTTTAGATCACTTCATTATCAATTCCTTTATTATTAATATTACCATGTCGGCTCGTGGCACCCGATCCAATCACGTCTTATAGCAATACCGAAATTTAACGTCGGCCACATTGCTACTAACAATCTTTCCACTTTTCTGTTCTTAATAAATATTCATCATTCACTTTTCAACCTGTATGAAGGTATATCACAAGCCTTCTTTACTCAAGGCATTCTTTTCAATCACATTATCATTATGAATCAAGATTTTTCATTTATCAACAATAGTCTGTACACACATGCTAAGGGACTTATTTCTGCCCAACTAGTCATGACCTGCAGGGGACAATCTAAGTCCATGTACCGTACCGGCGTGGTACCCGATCCTCCATAAATAAGTAATATCAATATTCATATTCGTACCGGCGTGGTACCCGATCCTCCATAATCATATTATGTATATTTTATCAAATTCACACTATCTCTCAGGATACAACTCGACATACTAAATTTTCAAGTACACTTATAATCATAAGGCAATTCAATCAAGTTCAACTCTCAATAGTTATTCATACAAGTGTCAACAATTCAAATATCATCAAATTCAAGTGTGTCCGAAGACCAATCCACCAACATCCAATTTAGGAGCATACACATAATTAAATCGAGTCTAAACTCCAATTAAATCATAACCTACTCAAATACCACAACTTGGGTTCTAACATCACCACCCATAACTAGCACATTCAACCTTATCATTATTCTTTACCTCTCTCCGCATAATACAATGCACACAATGATTCAAGTCATCTATCCCTTAGGCCTCACCATTATCATGGCACAATATGCAACTTAAACCTTTATAACTCAATTAGGTTCATCACTAGAACAACTAAGAAACATCATGTCCACATACTTCATTCACAACAATCCCCTTTCGGGCACATAACACATAATATCATAAATATCACATAATCAATCAATAACATAGTTTTCGGGATTAAAGTAAAGTTCTTATGTCTTTATTCACCTCAACTCCATGTCTGCAGGCCTAGACATGCTTTCTCCCATCAATTATAAATTATGAAAATATGAAATAACACAGTCTTCTACTCATTAACCTAGCCTACCTGGACGCCAAGCTTTTTGAATCAACAAGTCATGTCAAGGATGCTCATTCCCTTTCTTCATGCTTCGGAATGATCAATCATCTAAATATCAAACAATTATAAGAGTAATTAATCAATTACTCTTTAAATAAATATCTTTGGGAATTCAAAACCCACTAATTCTACCCTAATTCCAGGTCTATATCATTCTCCAAGGTCAATTAACTATTAACTAGTTCTTTCAAACTTAACCCATCTCCATTAATGGAGTTTTTATGCTAAAGGTCTCATCTTTATGGAATTCAAGATTTCCAACTAACAAAATACATAATCTAGTTTATCAAGTTCATGTTAGAAATCATTAATTTATAATCTAGAATTAGTTCTAGATGATATTAAGAACACCCATAAGTTTTTCCCAAAAATCCACCATTAAAGGTTCTAACCCAAAATTTCACCATTGAAGGTCTTTCTAATAATTCTAGGATGTTAAAGGATTAAAAGACGAAGAAGATGATGGAAAAACTTACCTCCACGAAGGACTTTCACCCTAAACCTTGAAAAATCACCTCTCTAGGGTTGGGGAATGAAGTTTTGGACCTGAAAATCGGCTAAATATGATTTAAATACCACCAGAATTTTCGCTACAGAGAATTACCGTTTCAGCCCGGACAGTGTTCAGTAAAACGGTCATAACTTTTTATTCTAAACTCGGATTGACAAACAGTTTATTGTGTTGGAAAGAAGACTCAGAGATCTTTGATTTGGTGGGTATTGGGCCCCCTAACTCCTTATATTCTAGGAGATATGATCGTTTGAATTTGGCCCTAATAAAAACTCATATCGAAACTCTATTGGTTAAAAATGTTTTCAACTTAACTTTGTGTTAGGGATATTGTACGACCTTAATTCATATCTAAAGAACTTCCAAATTAAAGTATTAATATTAGGATTCATGAATAATTAAATTCATCAGGCTTGAGTCTATCTAGACACATCGAAAGGCTAAAATCTTTGCCAAAAAGCTTGAGGTGACACAATGAATAAAATGATGGCTATTTTGGACTCAAGTTAATATTGAGGAATGGTTTATTTAGTAACGACAAAATGGGTCGTTACAATTAGATACCAATTTACCATCCGTTCGTCCCCGAACGGGCATTCGGTGGAGAGAAGCGCTATATTGAAATTAGAGAGACATTACTAACAGAGTTTCTTATTGCACCATATCTCACTCAATTGATATCATCAATAATTAACCTACATTCTATACTCAATCGTTCTATCAAGGCTTTTTAAAACACGAAGAGGTCGAGCCAAACATTTACGCATGAATCACTTATTCTCCTTACAACGGTCCAAGTCTCAAACTTGAGTATTATGAGTTAAAGCAAGATAAAAAGGGTTAAAAGATTCACCTTGAAGAGGACAATCACCCAAAATCACCTCTTTTTCACCCAAGGTACTTTCTCTCTTCTTACAACGGAAGAATAGGGAATGAACTCCGAAGAACGAAATAAAAACTGAAAAACTGCATTCTTTACCGTTGCTGCGGCGCGATTATCGTTGCAGTGCTAACTGCCACAGCGGACCCACGGTGCTAATTACCTTGACCAAACCAGTGAGCTCCGCCTAGCTCACATATGCTTCTATTTTACAACACAAAATCAATATTTGGATATAAAATTGCAAGCCTATCACGACAATTATTATTATCGGAGTTCTAGAGCTCCGAATTCAATTTCAAAAAGTGCTACGGGATGCTACATGAGTCTACTACTCAAATTTCAATACCAGACAAGTCACATCTAATCCACCCAATACACAGGCTCACCCTGAGACACCCGAGTAAGTTTCTAGCCAAGACTACCCCCTGGAAAATCTACATCTTGATCATATTTAAGTCACCACTCCATTTACAAGTCACATAACTTAGATACTTGTATGCGCCTAATCAAGACTACTGGATTCATTCTATAAAGCTAGCTTCAACATCTCACAACCACTATTCTTTTCATCTCAAGATCACCCACGGTTCAAGCTAACAGTTTACTACTATACATAGGTGACAACACAACCTCTCACTCATTACACAAACTTACAAATATTAGCCATAGAGATCCTACAGAATTAGAGACTACAACACATTCTCCTCCACAACATCGCTAATACTCATCTAATCATCATACCTTAATCACTCAATAAGCAATATCCAACAAGTATTACCCAAGGAAAGATCAATCATGTCATTTAATAATTCACTTATATTCTCCCATTTAGTATCATTCTTAATTATTTTATGGGTGTAACTACGCTATTTAATTCTGCATTAACACCATCATGGAGATTACTACCCTCTAAAATTGTTATCTATCAGTCAATTCTATAGGACGTTAATCACACAATTCAATCACAAGACCAAGTCAACAATCAACTTATCTTCTCAAGGCCTCCCTTAATACACCAATCCACAACTAAAACTTATGCCCAGGCAATCACTAACTTCAATAAGTATCACGACAAAACCTTCATTGTCAAGCCCAATTACGCTTCCCTCACCAACACCAAGCTAAGGTATACAATGTCATTTTTATTTCTACCTTACAACATTTTTATTACAGGCTTCACTAACTCTTAACCACTTCGAGATTGATCTCTATATAATAAGCATATGAGCAAAGTCAAACAACATCACCGATTACAGGTCATTAACAATCTCATTACCAATATCATATTTCAGATAAGTTATCAATCAAATTCCTTAGGTATCAACAACCTACACTAATTTTTGCCACTTTTATTTAAAACTCATTATTTTGTCAAATCTTAAAAATCAGTTCATACAAGGGACTCAAGGAGAATATCACTTAGCCAGTCCTCACAAGGAACTAATTAAAATTTCAAATAATAGGATTGCAGAAGAATCCAAATAAAGTCTCAATAACCGGGCAACACAAGGATGCACATATAATATCAAATAACTGAACCATACAATTGAATTCATTCACAATATCAATTGCAAGAGCCCGTCATTAAGAAAAACACATATCACCTCAGTCTTTTGTTCATGTCTTTTTCATTATCTTCCCTTGACATCATGTCCTCATATCATCCTCTCAATTCTCATATCATCAATTTCATCAGCATAACAATAATATCAAGAACAAGGAAGCACCAAAGAATTTATTAATTTCACAAAAATAAGATCACATAGTTCCATTACAATTTTCAACAAAAGCAACTTAGTCAATTTATTTCACCACAATTCAAATAAAAATAATTTACAACAATCATACAGTTTTACAATCCAAGTTCAGCCAAATATCAAACAACAGACAACCAAATAAATTCACTACTTTCATACATCTTCATATTATGATATTAATTCTTAGCCATTATTAACAGATACCAATTGGAATCTCCTAGATTCCAAAGCGAACTCACTAAGATACCAATTGGAATCAACTGGATTCTAATTGATCTTTGTTGAGATACCAATTGGATCCAACCCACTAGTCAAAGAATAGTATGCCATGATGGAGAGAGAAAAAAAAAGAAACGACTTCTACATGCCTTATAGCCTTCCAAAGATTGGGTGTGGGGCCCTACACACCAATCTGCGGAACTCTACTTGACATTGCTCTTGTACTTGTGGGACCGGTGAACCTAATGCTCTGATACCAACTGTCACGACCCAAACAAACGGACCGTGCGGGCACCTATGCTATCCTAAGTAGCTAGGAGAACCCTTATTACCCAACCAAAAATATGCGGAAGACTTCTGTTTTTTAAGAGAATACTGAATTAAATATAACAAAGTAAATTAAACACCAATAAATAAACTTTTCAAAAAAAAACTTCTTACAACTGTCCTTCACTAGACCAAGACCTGGTCAGACATGTACAAGAGCTACCTATTACAGAATAGATTGACAATAAAATAAATAACACAAAGACTCTAACATCTGCCAGGAAGGAAGTGCAGAAGTTAGTGCTGAATATCGCCATTGATCTAGTAACTGTAAACTAACCTGCATCCAGTCTACATCCCAATAAGGGATGTAGAAGAGTAGGGTCAGTACAAACACACGTACTGGTAGGCATCATCGGCCGACCAGTGTTAGTCCACATAATCATAAAATAGAATCAAAGAAAAGAAATCATGACATCTTAATAGAGTATAATTCTACTAAGGCTGTAATATCATTATAACACTTTGCCAATATAATTTACAATTTTCCAACTCTATTAATGAGATTATATTCACCACTAGCATAGTCTAGCCTCACTAATTCACACCATCCACCACAATCTAACACTAAACCATCACTATCACCCTTTTATTCACGTTGCCGTTTCCATTATCCACATCTATAGGATCAACCCAATAATCATAGATAACTCACACTAAACTCTCGGGCTAACAACCAAACACTCTCTTATAATATTAAAGAATAATAACTAGCCAATCGGATAAGCCAAGATCACACCAAGTATAAATAAAGTAAGTCGACCAACATATAGCAAGTAAGCACAGAGTTTCACTTTTCCAAGTACATGTCACACAATCAATCTCAAGGATACAATCAAACAGGGAATACAAATCAACCCACATCTCAGTAAAACACACAAGAGAACTCAAGTTTCATTAGCAAACCTTATAGATACTCTTAGAGAAAGATTAATTCAATTATTGAAACTTTGGGATTGTTTCTTTGAGATTATTCATTGGATTCATCACTTTAGATCACTTCATTATCAATTCCTTTATTATTAATATTACCATGTCGGCTCGTGGCACCCGATCCAATCACGTCTTATAGCAATACCGAAATTTAACGTCGGCCACATTGCTACTAACAATCTTTCCACTTTTCTGTTCTTAATAAATATTCATCATTCACTTTTCAACCTGTATGAAGGTATATCACAAGCCTTCTTTACTCAAGGCATTCTTTTCAATCACATTATCATTATGAATCAAGATTTTTCATTTATCAACAATAGTCTGTACACACATGCTAAGGGACTTATTTCTGCCCAACTAGTCATGACCTGCAGGGGACAATCTAAGTCCATGTACCGTACCGGCGTGGTACCCGATCCTCCATAAATAAGTAATATCAATATTCATATTCGTACCGGCGTGGTACCCGATCCTCCATAATCATATTATGTATATTTTATCAAATTCACACTATCTCTCAGGATACAACTCGACATACTAAATTTTCAAGTACACTTATAATCATAAGGCAATTCAATCAAGTTCAACTCTCAATAGTTATTCATACAAGTGTCAACAATTCAAATATCATCAAATTCAAGTGTGTCCGAAGACCAATCCACCAACATCCAATTTAGGAGCATACACATAATTAAATCGAGTCTAAACTCCAATTAAATCATAACCTACTCAAATACCACAACTTGGGTTCTAACATCACCACCCATAACTAGCACATTCAACCTTATCATTATTCTTTACCTCTCTCCGCATAATACAATGCACACAATGATTCAAGTCATCTATCCCTTAGGCCTCACCATTATCATGGCACAATATGCAACTTAAACCTTTATAACTCAATTAGGTTCATCACTAGAACAACTAAGAAACATCATGTCCACATACTTCATTCACAACAATCCCCTTTCGGGCACATAACACATAATATCATAAATATCACATAATCAATCAATAACATAGTTTTCGGGATTAAAGTAAAGTTCTTATGTCTTTATTCACCTCAACTCCATGTCTGCAGGCCTAGACATGCTTTCTCCCATCAATTATAAATTATGAAAATATGAAATAACACAGTCTTCTACTCATTAACCTAGCCTACCTGGACGCCAAGCTTTTTGAATCAACAAGTCATGTCAAGGATGCTCATTCCCTTTCTTCATGCTTCGGAATGATCAATCATCTAAATATCAAACAATTATAAGAGTAATTAATCAATTACTCTTTAAATAAATATCTTTGGGAATTCAAAACCCACTAATTCTACCCTAATTCCAGGTCTATATCATTCTCCAAGGTCAATTAACTATTAACTAGTTCTTTCAAACTTAACCCATCTCCATTAATGGAGTTTTTATGCTAAAGGTCTCATCTTTATGGAATTCAAGATTTCCAACTAACAAAATACATAATCTAGTTTATCAAGTTCATGTTAGAAATCATTAATTTATAATCTAGAATTAGTTCTAGATGATATTAAGAACACCCATAAGTTTTTCCCAAAAATCCACCATTAAAGGTTCTAACCCAAAATTTCACCATTGAAGGTCTTTCTAATAATTCTAGGATGTTAAAGGATTAAAAGACGAAGAAGATGATGGAAAAACTTACCTCCACGAAGGACTTTCACCCTAAACCTTGAAAAATCACCTCTCTAGGGTTGGGGAATGAAGTTTTGGACCTGAAAATCGGCTAAATATGATTTAAATACCACCAGAATTTTCGCTACAGAGAATTACCGTTTCAGCCCGGACAGTGTTCAGTAAAACGGTCATAACTTTTTATTCTAAACTCGGATTGACAAACAGTTTATTGTGTTGGAAAGAAGACTCAGAGATCTTTGATTTGGTGGGTATTGGGCCCCCTAACTCCTTATATTCTAGGAGATATGATCGTTTGAATTTGGCCCTAATAAAAACTCATATCGAAACTCTATTGGTTAAAAATGTTTTCAACTTAACTTTGTGTTAGGGATATTGTACGACCTTAATTCATATCTAAAGAACTTCCAAATTAAAGTATTAATATTAGGATTCATGAATAATTAAATTCATCAGGCTTGAGTCTATCTAGACACATCGAAAGGCTAAAATCTTTGCCAAAAAGCTTGAGGTGACACAATGAATAAAATGATGGCTATTTTGGACTCAAGTTAATATTGAGGAATGGTTTATTTAGTAACGACAAAATGGG
Organism: Capsicum rhomboideum; assembly: GCA_031232105.1. Taxonomy (NCBI): domain Eukaryota; kingdom Viridiplantae; phylum Streptophyta; class Magnoliopsida; order Solanales; family Solanaceae; genus Capsicum; species Capsicum rhomboideum. Next base: position 94,270,441 of record CP124716.1, on the reverse strand, counting down.
TCGTTACAATTAGATACCAATTTACCATCCGTTCGTCCCCGAACGGGCATTCGGTGGAGAGAAGCGCTATATTGAAATTAGAGAGACATTACTAACAGAGTTTCTTATTGCACCATATCTCACTCAATTGATATCATCAATAATTAACCTACATTCTATACTCAATCGTTCTATCAAGGCTTTTTAAAACACGAAGAGGTCGAGCCAAACATTTACGCATGAATCACTTATTCTCCTTACAACGGTCCAAGTCTCAAACTTGAGTATTATGAGTTAAAGCAAGATAAAAAGGGTTAAAAGATTCACCTTGAAGAGGACAATCACCCAAAATCACCTCTTTTTCACCCAAGGTACTTTCTCTCTTCTTACAACGGAAGAATAGGGAATGAACTCCGAAGAACGAAATAAAAACTGAAAAACTGCATTCTTTACCGTTGCTGCGGCGCGATTATCGTTGCAGTGCTAACCGCCACAGCGGACCCACGGTGCTAATTACCTTGACCAAACCAGTGAGCTCCGCCTAGCTCACATATGCTTCTATTTTACAACACAAAATCAATATTTGGATATAAAATTGCAAGCCTATCACGACAATTATTATTATCGGAGTTCTAGAGCTCCGAATTCAATTTCAAAAAGTGCTACGGGATGCTACATGAGTCTACTACTCAAATTTCAATACCAGACAAGTCACATCTAATCCACCCAATACACAGGCTCACCCTGAGACACCCGAGTAAGTTTCTAGCCAAGACTACCCCCTGGAAAATCTACATCTTGATCATATTTAAGTCACCACTCCATTTACAAGTCACATAACTTAGATACTTGTATGCGCCTAATCAAGACTACTGGATTCATTCTATAAAGCTAGCTTCAACATCTCACAACCACTATTCTTTTCATCTCAAGATCACCCACGGTTCAAGCTAACAGTTTACTACTATACATAGGTGACAACACAACCTCTCACTCATTACACAAACTTACAAATATTAGCCATAGAGATCCTACAGAATTAGAGACTACAACACATTCTCCTCCACAACATCGCTAATACTCATCTAATCATCATACCTTAATCACTCAATAAGCAATATCCAACAAGTATTACCCAAGGAAAGATCAATCATGTCATTTAATAATTCACTTATATTCTCCCATTTAGTATCATTCTTAATTATTTTATGGGTGTAACTACGCTATTTAATTCTGCATTAACACCATCATGGAGATTACTACCCTCTAAAATTGTTATCTATCAGTCAATTCTATAGGACGTTAATCACACAATTCAATCACAAGACCAAGTCAACAATCAACTTATCTTCTCAAGGCCTCCCTTAATACACCAATCCACAACTAAAACTTATGCCCAGGCAATCACTAACTTCAATAAGTATCACGACAAAACCTTCATTGTCAAGCCCAATTACGCTTCCCTCACCAACACCAAGCTAAGGTATACAATGTCATTTTTATTTCTACCTTACAACATTTTTATTACAGGCTTCACTAACTCTTAACCACTTCGAGATTGATCTCTATATAATAAGCATATGAGCAAAGTCAAACAACATCACCGATTACAGGTCATTAACAATCTCATTACCAATATCATATTTCAGATAAGTTATCAATCAAATTCCTTAGGTATCAACAACCTACACTAATTTTTGCCACTTTTATTTAAAACTCATTATTTTGTCAAATCTTAAAAATCAGTTCATACAAGGGACTCAAGGAGAATATCACTTAGCCAGTCCTCACAAGGAACTAATTAAAATTTCAAATAATAGGATTGCAGAAGAATCCAAATAAAGTCTCAATAACCGGGCAACACAAGGATGCACATATAATATCAAATAACTGAACCATACAATTGAATTCATTCACAATATCAATTGCAAGAGCCCGTCATTAAGAAAAACACATATCACCTCAGTCTTTTGTTCATGTCTTTTTCATTATCTTCCCTTGACATCATGTCCTCATATCATCCTCTCAATTCTCACATCATCAATTTCATCAGCATAACAATAATATCAAGAACAAGGAAGCACCAAAGAATTTATTAATTTCACAAAAATAAGATCACATAGTTCCATTACAATTTTCAACAAAAGCAACTTAGTCAATTTATTTCACCACAATTCAAATAAAAATAATTTACAACAATCATACAGTTTTACAATCCAAGTTCAGCCAAATATCAAACAACAGACAACCAAATAAATTCACTACTTTCATACATCTTCATATTATGATATTAATTCTTAGCCATTATTAACAGATACCAATTGGAATCTCCTAGATTCCAAAGCGAACTCACTAAGATACCAATTGGAATCAACTGGATTCTAATTGATCTTTGTTGAGATACCAATTGGATCCAACCCACTAGTCAAAGAATAGTATGCCATGATGGAGAGAGAAAAAAAAAGAAACGACTTCTACATGCCTTATAGCCTTCCAAAGATTGGGTGTGGGGCCCTACACACCAATCTGCGGAACTCTACTTGACATTGCTCTTGTACTTGTGGGACCGGTGAACCTAATGCTCTGATACCAACTGTCACGACCCAAACAAACGGACCGTGCGGGCACCTATGCTATCCTAAGTAGCTAGGAGAACCCTTATTACCCAACCAAAAATATGCGGAAGACTTCTGTTTTTTAAGAGAATACTGAATTAAATATAACAAAGTAAATTAAACACCAATAAATAAACTTTTCAAAAAAAAACTTCTTACAACTGTCCTTCACTAGACCAAGACCTGGTCAGACATGTACAAGAGCTACCTATTACAGAATAGATTGACAATAAAATAAATAACACAAAGACTCTAACATCTGCCAGGAAGGAAGTGCAGAAGTTAGTGCTGAATATCGCCATTGATCTAGTAACTGTAAACTAACCTGCATCCAGTCTACATCCCAATAAGGGATGTAGAAGAGTAGGGTCAGTACAAACACACGTACTGGTAGGCATCATCGGCCGACCAGTGTTAGTCCACATAATCATAAAATAGAATCAAAGAAAAGAAATCATGACATCTTAATAGAGTATAATTCTACTAAGGCTGTAATATCATTATAACACTTTGCCAATATAATTTACAATTTTCCAACTCTATTAATGAGATTATATTCACCACTAGCATAGTCTAGCCTCACTAATTCACACCATCCACCACAATCTAACACTAAACCATCACTATCACCCTTTTATTCACGTTGCCGTTTCCATTATCCACATCTATAGGATCAACCCAATAATCATAGATAACTCACACTAAACTCTCGGGCTAACAACCAAACACTCTCTTATAATATTAAAGAATAATAACTAGCCAATCGGATAAGCCAAGATCACACCAAGTATAAATAAAGTAAGTCGACCAACATATAGCAAGTAAGCACAGAGTTTCACTTTTCCAAGTACATGTCACACAATCAATCTCAAGGATACAATCAAACAGGGAATACAAATCAACCCACATCTCAGTAAAACACACAAGAGAACTCAAGTTTCATTAGCAAACCTTATAGATACTCTTAGAGAAAGATTAATTCAATTATTGAAACTTTGGGATTGTTTCTTTGAGATTATTCATTGGATTCATCACTTTAGATCACTTCATTATCAATTCCTTTATTATTAATATTACCATGTCGGCTCGTGGCACCCGATCCAATCACGTCTTATAGCAATACCGAAATTTAACGTCGGCCACATTGCTACTAACAATCTTTCCACTTTTCTGTTCTTAATAAATATTCATCATTCACTTTTCAACCTGTATGAAGGTATATCACAAGCCTTCTTTACTCAAGGCATTCTTTTCAATCACATTATCATTATGAATCAAGATTTTTCATTTATCAACAATAGTCTGTACACACATGCTAAGGGACTTATTTCTGCCCAACTAGTCATGACCTGCAGGGGACAATCTAAGTCCATGTACCGTACCGGCGTGGTACCCGATCCTCCATAAATAAGTAATATCAATATTCATATTCGTACCGGCGTGGTACCCGATCCTCCATAATCATATTATGTATATTTTATCAAATTCACACTATCTCTCAGGATACAACTCGACATACTAAATTTTCAAGTACACTTATAATCATAAGGCAATTCAATCAAGTTCAACTCTCAATAGTTATTCATACAAGTGTCAACAATTCAAATATCATCAAATTCAAGTGTGTCCGAAGACCAATCCACCAACATCCAATTTAGGAGCATACACATAATTAAATCGAGTCTAAACTCCAATTAAATCATAACCTACTCAAATACCACAACTTGGGTTCTAACATCACCACCCATAACTAGCACATTCAACCTTATCATTATTCTTTACCTCTCTCCGCATAATACAATGCACACAATGATTCAAGTCATCTATCCCTTAGGCCTCACCATTATCATGGCACAATATGCAACTTAAACCTTTATAACTCAATTAGGTTCATCACTAGAACAACTAAGAAACATCATGTCCACATACTTCATTCACAACAATCCCCTTTCGGGCACATAACACATAATATCATAAATATCACATAATCAATCAATAACATAGTTTTCGGGATTAAAGTAAAGTTCTTATGTCTTTATTCACCTCAACTCCATGTCTGCAGGCCTAGACATGCTTTCTCCCATCAATTATAAATTATGAAAATATGAAATAACACAGTCTTCTACTCATTAACCTAGCCTACCTGGACGCCAAGCTTTTTGAATCAACAAGTCATGTCAAGGATGCTCATTCCCTTTCTTCATGCTTCGGAATGATCAATCATCTAAATATCAAACAATTATAAGAGTAATTAATCAATTACTCTTTAAATAAATATCTTTGGGAATTCAAAACCCACTAATTCTACCCTAATTCCAGGTCTATATCATTCTCCAAGGTCAATTAACTATTAACTAGTTCTTTCAAACTTAACCCATCTCCATTAATGGAGTTTTTATGCTAAAGGTCTCATCTTTATGGAATTCAAGATTTCCAACTAACAAAATACATAATCTAGTTTATCAAGTTCATGTTAGAAATCATTAATTTATAATCTAGAATTAGTTCTAGATGATATTAAGAACACCCATAAGTTTTTCCCAAAAATCCACCATTAAAGGTTCTAACCCAAAATTTCACCATTGAAGGTCTTTCTAATAATTCTAGGATGTTAAAGGATTAAAAGACGAAGAAGATGATGGAAAAACTTACCTCCACGAAGGACTTTCACCCTAAACCTTGAAAAATCACCTCTCTAGGGTTGGGGAATGAAGTTTTGGACCTGAAAATCGGCTAAATATGATTTAAATACCACCAGAATTTTCGCTACAGAGAATTACCGTTTCAGCCCGGACAGTGTTCAGTAAAACGGTCATAACTTTTTATTCTAAACTCGGATTGACAAACAGTTTATTGTGTTGGAAAGAAGACTCAGAGATCTTTGATTTGGTGGGTATTGGGCCCCCTAACTCCTTATATTCTAGGAGATATGATCGTTTGAATTTGGCCCTAATAAAAACTCATATCGAAACTCTATTGGTTAAAAATGTTTTCAACTTAACTTTGTGTTAGGGATATTGTACGACCTTAATTCATATCTAAAGAACTTCCAAATTAAAGTATTAATATTAGGATTCATGAATAATTAAATTCATCAGGCTTGAGTCTATCTAGACACATCGAAAGGCTAAAATCTTTGCCAAAAAGCTTGAGGTGACACAATGAATAAAATGATGGCTATTTTGGACTCAAGTTAATATTGAGGAATGGTTTATTTAGTAACGACAAAATGGGTCGTTACATAGCTCCATATGGCGTTGCCATTTAAATAATTATTTGCTAATTCTTGAATAATAGTTGATATACCAATTATTCTTTTGTTGGCATAAAAACTAGGTAACTCATTTTCTTGTATCTCGGGTTGTGATGTTATTTCCTCTGGGATTATCATATCTCGAGTTAATCCTATTTTTACTACTTGTATGATTGGTTTTATCTCATTGTATAGTATCTCTGCTGGTGAGGTATAGAATTTCACATAAAATAGGTTTCCTTTTGTGATTCTTTTATATGTTAACAATGCTCTATGTATCTCGGGTATTCCGGTTAGATCTTGACCATCGTATGTATATACAGTATTTAGTAGTCCATAATAATAACAGGTTCTAACTAGGTTAGCACTGGTTTTTGGTTGTGCTATTAACTTGTTGCAACCTTGTAATTTTTGGGTTATGTAGTCTTGGGTTTTTTCTTGGGCTGTTGTAGATCTTGGGTTGAGATTCAAATATGTTTGGATTTTGTGTATATTTCTTATGTAATTTTGGGCAATATGGTTGTAAATCTTTTTATCTTGGTTTAGGCTTTCTGCATAGGTTGAAGTTTGTGGTGATGTGGTAATTTGGGCTTTTGGTATTTTCTGGGTAAATGGTTTTCCAAATATGCTATTTAGGTTGGTGTTTGTATATTGTTTCCTGTTAGCTGTATTGCTTGTACCTGCAATATCAACAAATAAATTGTTATGGGTTTTTTGGAGTTTCCCAACGTCTCCTTCTACCTCTGGAATTTTAGAGTCTTCCGATCGACTTATCTCAGCATATTTATAGTCATGCGGCTGACTTGTACTAGCTTTAGATTTCAGTTTAGCTTCATCAATATTTAGCTTTTGTACTTCAAAGTCTATACTGTCCACTTTTATACAAAGTGTAGTTAGAGCTTTGAGGATATCTTCCATTGTACTATCTGGTTCAGTTTGAGTAGCTTTGTCTTGATAAGTAATCTGCAATGACATTCTTGTCAGATTTAACTACTTCAATTGTAAATGTAAAGTTTTGTATATTTACTACAAGTCTTCTTATTTCTTTTGTTGTTACTGAATCCTGTATTTTTCCTGTTATCCACCATTTTACCTGTGTGTTATCTGTTTGCACAATAAATTTGTTATATACAATATATGGTTCAAATGCTAACAAATATTTATATAATGCAAATAGTTCTTTTCTATTTATTTCCCATTTTAATTGTGGTTCCGTGTATGATCCGGAATAATATCTGCAATGATGTTCAATTTTTTCATTTATTGTATTTATACTTAAGAATTCCTCCATAGCTGTGATTACTGAAATCTGTTTCTACTATATATATAAATTGCCTTTTTTCATCTGGAAAATATAATTTTGGTAATTTTTGGCACATAGTTTTAATTTTTTGTATGTATGTCTTATCTTTCTCATCAAAATAGTATTCACTATCTTTCTTTAATTTTTTCTGTAAAGGTTTTAAATTTTCTGCTAACTTAGGTACATATTCTCTCACTTGGTTAACTAGTCCTAAGAATGATTGTAATTTCTTTTTTGTATCTAATGCTTCGTTTGAATTAATTATTTTTTGCACTATATGAGTTTGCATTTTTATTCCATTTTTATCTATTTGTATGCCTAAAAATTCTATCTGATTTTTCATTATTTCTGTTTTATATGTTATCATGCTTCCTTCATTATTAAATTCTGTGACTACTATAGGCGTTGTTAATTTTTCCTATTTTTCTTCTGGTAGACAGTTATGTTTACATAAATTAGCTTCTGCTCCTATGTGTCAATCATAGGTGTATAATATCTATTGTAATATCCTTCTATTATTATTTTGGCAAGTATATATATTTGTGTCATTTTATATGTTTTGGTGTTATTTTCTCGTATCAAGGTTCGTTTTATTACTATTTTTTTATTTTCATAAGTTATTGTTAGTTGTTTATCTTCTAAATTGTATGGTTTTACTGTTTCTAACCATCTTATTCCTAAGGTAATGTTCTTATCTCCTTGGTATATTTTGAATTTTATTGATATTGGTATTCCTCCAATAATTAATTCTTTTTCTGTTATTTCTTCAATATTTGTCAATGCCTTTTGTAATTTTGGACATAATTGTTCATTTGTTATTATTTCTTTTTCTGGTACTAATTCTCTTATAATGTAATTTTCTTCTTGTCCGGTATTTATTAATATTAAGTATTTTCGTTGGTCCATTATTCCTGTGATATAGTAATGGTATGGTTTTATTTCTTCTATCTTATGGTCTATTAAATTTTGTGGAGTTACATAATCTATTCTTCTAGATGTACTCATTCTAGACGAGGATGTAGGTGTATCATTTGTTAATCGTTTTGAGGTACTAAGTCTTTCTTTTACTATTTCTAAGTCTTGTTCTATATCTAGTTCCTGGTAACTATAATCATTATTATCTATAATAGTGACTGTTGTTTCAAAAGGATTTTCAATCTTTACTTTATCTATTTTATTTTTTGCTATTATTTTATGTTTTATAGTGTATATATATAAATTTTTACTTCTTGCTGTAAATATTTTACTTCCTGGTGCTAATTCTATTCCTAACATTTTCCAGTATAATACTAATGATTTGTCTATATTTTTATCAGTTATTGCTACTGAGTAGTTGGCGCTTATTATAAATTTAAATTTTTCGTATATTAAATTTCCTTTTACTGCACTTATAACGCTTTTTTCTATAGGGTGTATGATTCTATCATCTGCTAAATATATTTCTATTGGGGTATCTATTCCTTCTCTAAAACATGCTTTTATTAATATTTCTGTTCCTCCTCCTATGTGTACATATTTAATTGGGGTTTTTGCTCTTATATCTTGTATTTCTTTATTCACTAATTTATTATTTATTATTGGTATTTTAGCTTTTCCTTTGGTGTATCTACGGTCTGTTATATGTTCCTTTTGACTAATTACGTAGTATTCTTCTTTTTGTCTTTTAAACCAATGTTTTACTATAGGTACGTCTAAAACTTTATCTATAATTAAATCTAATTCTGTTCCTTTTATTTGTTCAAATATATTGTTATCAAATATTATTTTTTGGTCTGAAGATTCTTCATCTTGGTAGTCTTCATGTTTAAGTATCTGTATGTCTTTTTCAGTCATGTTCTTCTTCTAATTCATTTATTATATTATCAGTATCTGAGAATTCATATATACTATCTTCACTTTCTAATTCGTAATCTATATATTCTATTTGCGTATATTCATCATTTTCTATTAGTATTTCTGTTATCTATTTTTTCTTGGATCATTGGGTATTTTACAATCTTTAGCTAAATGTCCTAATTTTCCACAATTATAACAGGTACATTCTGCTAATTTTTTCTTTCTTTTATATGGTTTTTTATTATTGTAATTCTTTACATAATATCTTCTTCTTGGTTTCATATATTTATATTTAGATTTATATGGTTTATCTGTGCATCCGAATTGCGGTGCTGTTTTATTTTTGCAACATGCTAAATTTTTACCAATATTTTATCCATCTTTTTATTTTCTTTGTATTTTTCACATAGTTCTACAAACCAATTTTGTAAAAATTTTATTCTAGCTCCTAGGGTATCTGCTAGTCCTGCTTCATTCTAATTTTTCGTTATTTTTGAACTAAATGGTTCTGGTAGTTTAGTAAAATATAACTTTCTTATTTCTTCACTTTCATCTGTACTGTATGTTCCTTTATAGTAATAATCTCTAAATGCACAAGTATATTCATCTACATAGCACATATTACATATTGTTAATTTTGACATTAAATTTCTGTTTATAGTTTTTTCTTTATTTTGTTCTTCTAGTTCTGTTGTCATACTACTAAATTCATTTCTTATTGCTATCTCATATTTATATAGGATTTCCGTTGTTGTTGTTGCAGTTGTTCCATCATGTTGTCTATTACTTCTTAATGTGGTTAGGCTTGCTGTTGATAAGTTTTGTAATCATAATTTTACTGTTCCTATCAGTGTTCTTTCTATGTATCCTGGTGTTTCGGCCATTGATATTTTATTATCTACTAATTGTTTTGAAATATATCCTACCCATAGTTGGATTGTTTTATTTATATCTGCTACACAGTCTAAGTCCAAGAAATTATATTGTTCAGTTACTTGTCTTGGTGTCCATTTTCTATTTATCCTTTCATCCCATAAAGTTTTGTTTCTATCGTATGATTCATAACTTCTATTAGCAAAATTTATATCTAGATGTTTTGGATTTTTTACTCCTGATGTGCTTGGCTTTATATCTCCTATATTTATTTCTGGATTTATTGTAGTTTCATTTATTTTTTCTATCAGTTCTGTGTATGTTTCACTTATTTCTGAATAATTTTCTTATGTTATATTATCATCACTTTCTTCGTTTATTTTATCTATTCTTATTCCAGGTAACTTATCCTGTTCTTCTTCCAGTTGTAATTTTGTTTTAAACTGTTCTATTTCATTTGCTAGTTTTAGTTCTCGTTCTTGTTCTTTTCGTTTGTCTTTTTCTTTTTGTTTGTCTGCATATAATTGTTTGAGCATTTCTAATTCTTTTTCTAGTTCTATTATTTTAGTATTTTTTGTTTCTTTTATTTGTTGTATTTCTTCTTTAGCTTGTTTTTTTATTTTTTCAATTTCATGTTTTCTATCTATTTCTTCATTTTCTTTTGATATTCTTACCATAGCAGTTAAGCTATCTTCTAATTTAACCGTTTCTTTTTCTAGCATTAAATTTAAATTATTTCCTTTTTTCTTATATCTTCTTCCTAGATTTGAGAATATTATAGTTATTTTTAATCCTTCTGGATTTTCATACGTTTTTTCTTCTAATGCAAATTCTTCTTTATTCATCTATAACTTGTGTTGGTATTTATATTCTAAGAGTTGTATTTGTAATTCTAAGTCAAATATAATACTTCTTTGTATTGTTAAGGATTTGTGGCAAGTTCCTGCAAATATATTGTAGTTTAATCTATTTTGTCTATGTTTTAACTCTTGTCTTAATTCTCTATTTTTTTCGAAAAGTTGTTGTCTTTATTGAGTGTTCATAATTTATTTTTAAGATATCAAATATATTTATAGTCTGTTTTAGATATTGTATCTGTTAATTGGGATAATCTATTATTATCTGTTTTACTAGTAGTTAGATATTTATATTCTGGATATAGTCTTTTTGGTTTCTTTTTTATTTTTCTTAGGTTTTTATCTTTCCTAGCCTTTTTCCTTGTGTCAATATTCTGCCTAGTTGGTTTGACTGATTCCTCTTTAGTTGATTCCTCACTATTATATAGTATATCTCCAATATATGTATGTTGATTTTCAATGTGTTGTTCCAATGTTATACCATTTTTTCATAGCTTTTCATTTTTGTAATATTTTCTGAGTTCATGTTTTGTTCATAGTTATCATAATTATTGGGATCTGATTATTTGTCTCATAGTTATTTGTTTCATAGCTATTTGTTTCATAGTTATTTGTTTCATAGCTCTGATACTAGCCTAATATTTCATAACAAGCTTTCTCAAGATATTCAATATAACAATACTATAACATGATAAATAGTAATGATATTCAAGAGATTATAAGGAATATAATAGTTTAGCTATACATATTTATGAATAGATATACCTGAGTTTGTATCTTATCGGATTGCTCCATAACTTAAAAAAGATAAATATTTTATTTATATGGAAGAGGAGAGGATTTGTTTTCTGAGGGCTTGTTGCTCACACATGAGCTGCTTGCTTGAAGCCTGTCTTCTCTTCTTTCATTCTTACATATATATAGAAAACTGAAATGGCCTTTACTATTCACAAACGGCCTTTCAGAAAATGAAAAACTAAACTGACCTTTACTATTCACATATGACTCTTACTATGCGACTCTTACTATTCATAAACGACCTTTACTGTTTATGAATATGACTCACTACTATTTACTTTACGACTTTTCACAAAAAACGAAAAACTTTTAAAAAGGAATACTATTCACATATCTTGTCGATGTCGGGGTATCTTCTTTACGTCATTATCTTGTCGTCGGTGTCTACTCCAGCTGTACGTCTGGAATTTCCACATTATCTTCTCCATTACATTTTGTGCATCTGTGGCCTGGGTATTTGTGTCCTATTAGCTTGCAATATCTGGTCAATAATTCTTGTGAAATAAAGTTTTGCTTTAATGCTCTTGTTGTAGGTTGTTCCTCTGGTCTGAGTAAGGATAATATCCATTTCTGGACTTCATCCATATCTGCTTGTCGTAGTTCTCTTGAGTTTGAGTATATCATTAACTGGTCTCGTGAGTAATAACTCCATATGACATTGCCATTTAAATAATTGTGTAATGACCTTATCGGTCATTTTCCTCATTTTCGTGCGTTCTCGGTGTTTAGAGCTTTTCTATAACTGCCCCAAGTTATTTATGACTTGCTGGGACTGACAGTTCGGTTCCCGGGCAATTCGTTTGAGAATATTATTTAGACCGAGCACGTTGTAAAATGTTAAATTAAATTAGAATTTGGTAAAATGACATAGTTAATTACCTTTCAAAAATATTTATGATATTTATAAAATTCTTTAGTGATGATGTATTTATACTACTTTATAAAAGTTCTATAATTTATTTATATTTTAAACGGAGAGAGTAAATCTAAATATGTTAAAATAATATTTTTATTTTATAGAGGTTTTGTTCAAAATAATTTTCTATTCATGATGGTATATTTAAAATATTATATTTATTTTACCACGAGCCTATGCAGTATCCGAATATATATATACGGAGAGCAAAATAATGGATAAGTCCATGTGCATGCAACATTAATTGGTATTTGACTAAAAGACTTACTTTTTTGTTGGTCTTGTACGTGTAGTGTATATATATATACTATAGTTTTATTTACTTTTTCCTCATTTTGTGTTCTTTATTAAAACTACATAATACATATATTCCACCATTTTTTTTAAGCACTTTAAGCTCAACTTTAGGCATTTCTAGAGAGATTCAAGGTTAGGGGTTGGTATATTTGGATTCGTGGACTCGTTCTCGTCGTTTCTACGGTACGTTTTCTTATTTTTACGGTAGTTTTAGTTACGGTGGTTGTTGGAATTGGTGTTGATATTTGAGCTAGATGTTGAGCTCGAATTGAGCAGTGTTAGTTGTGACTATTGGTCACGGGGTGATTTGGGACGCTATGACGGTTTTGGTTTTGCAATTCCGCAAGTGGGCCCCACAAGGACCGTTCGGATATTTTTTTTGAACTAATGCAATATGGGTATCAAAATTCATGTTTTGACATGTAGTTTATTATTTTGCTAGCATGGCAGAAATCTGAGGTCTCACGGAAGGGGAAGACTCCTATTTAGCAAGCTTTGGCAGGCGTTCGGCGGCGTCCAGGTAGGCTAGGCTTACCATATACCTACACTGAGTTTGTTTATAGTATTTGCATATTATTATGCTAGTGTTTGGGCTGGTAGTTGTGGATTGGCATTGGCTTGCTATGATTAGGCCTTTTGGGGCGGTTAGGGCCTTGTTCGGATGTGTTTCGGGCCTGTTATCCTCGTGGTGTGCCAGATATTACTTTTATAGGGTTGGTTAATGTTGTACCGCTATTAGTAGGGGTTTGGATAACCTTAGCCCAGACTTGGTTCCGAGACCCCATAGTGGGCCCCGCTACTCTTCACAGTCGGTGTAGTTAGCTTTAAATATTATTAGGCTTAGTTAAGCCCCGAGATGATCTTTTAGGATAAAATTTGTATTAAATTACCCTATTTATGCCCTTTTGACCTGTTTAGCCTTGTTAGTCCCTAATAGCACCGTATTTGACCGGGGTCGGCTAGTTTGATTTAGAATGCGGACCCGCCTTGCCATGACTTAGAATGTATACCCAGACTTGTATATACATACTCTTTATGGTAGATAGTTGACCTGGAATGATCCCGAGATTGATTTGTAGTACGTGGTGGATTAGCTCCTTATTTATGTTTCGGGTTCGTTCTGGGGCCGGTATGTCCCTGTTTACTTGTGTTTGTGTGGATTCTGGCACTACTCTGTCACTTGGTTACTAATTATTATGAGTTTCGGTTTGAGTCCGGCCACTGATTCAGATATGATGGTTACTGATTATTATGAGTTTCGGTTTGAGTCCGGCCACTGATTATTATGAGTTTCGGTTTGAGTTCGGCATCTGATTATTATGAGTTTCGGTTCGAGTCCGGCATCTGATTATTATGAGTTTCGGTTCGAGTCCGACATCTGGTTATGATATGATTGGAGAGTTTTGGTATTGGGTACCGTGGTTACTAGATATTGATACAGCTTCGAGACACTGGTGACTATGCATTTACTTTTCTTATGTGTCCCGCTGGTTTATGGGGGCCAGACTGGGTTATTGTTTTCTTTCGTGTGCCTATCGGGTTTATGGGGGCCCAGATAGGTTATGTTTGACTTGTGTGTTTACTTACGCATTTATTTACTCGTTATTCTGTATCGCACTTATTTTCTCCTGAGCATATCTACACACCTCGGCAGTTACTTATGTACTTCTTATTTATACCCCGGACCTAGCATGCACCCTCGCATTTTAGCTTGCTTATATTATATTGAGCTCAGTCGGCCGATGATGCCTACTGAGTACCCGTTACCCCGGTACTCATACTGCACTTTTGCATCTTTTTTCTCAATGCAGATTCGGGCACTAGTCGACGGTTTTGACGTGAAGCTCTTCTCAGCACTGACGCCGGAGCAGGGTGAGCTTACTGACGTCCGTGGCAGATCCCACTCCATCTCTACTGTATAGTCTTTTGCTCTTGAGACTGTAGTACTTGTTGTATATATTTGGTTTCTGTCTTATATTTTGGACATGTCTAGTAGTGGCTCTTGTACCGACTTCACCAGGTCTTGGGAGGGGTTCTCGACTTTATATATTGTCTTCTTCCTTCTCAGTCTTAGTATGAATATATATTTTGATTTTGTTTTTATATTAGTATGGTTACTTCCACTTTGTCTCTGTTTTCTGAGATTCCGCCCGTTAGCCTGTCGCTTGTCGCTCCGGGCTAGGGTTTGGCTTGCCTATTGGTGGGTTACGGTAGGCGCCATCATGACTAAAAAAAATTAGGTCATGACAGCTTGGTATCAGAGCCTAGGTTTCACTGGTATTGTTGGTGCATGAGCCAATGTTTAGTAGAGTCTCGCGGATCGGTACGGAGACGTCTGTATCCTATCTTCGGGAAGCTACCGAGCATGTTTAGGGTAAATCTTATTTATTTGATTCACCTCCGTGCTTTGGTGTCTATGCTGGTTTCTAATCTCTATTTGATTCACTCTTTACGCAGATGGTTACGACACATAATACGAGAGCCAGGGGTCGGGACCCCGAGCCCGCAGTAAGGACTCCTGTTAGAGGTCGAGATTGACCTAGGGGTCGGAGGCAGGGCAGAGCAGCAACCCCGGTCCGAGGTTATGCTAGGGATCAGTTACCCCATCCGGTTATAGCTCTAGATGTTCCGCCGCCACAGCAGTCGGTGGGCCAGGGGGCAGCCCAGGCTCCACTCGAATTTATTGATGCTTCTTTGGTCCGAGGTACATTGCTTCAATTGTTGGGATTAGTTGGAGGTCTGCCTATTGCGGGAGTACAGCCAGCCGCACAGGGAGTTGGTGTTGGGGCGCAGCCTGTAGCTGCGACACCCAGAGTTGAGGTTCTGCCTGTGCCGGTAGCAGTCCAGCCAGTTATGTCTGCCGAGGAGCAGAAGTGTAATGACCTTCCCGGTTATTTCTCTCATTTTCGTGTGTTCTCGGTGTTTAGAGCTTTTCTATAACTGCCCCAAGTTATTTATGACTTGCTGGGACTGACAGTTCGGTTCCCGGGCAGTTCGTTTGAGAATATTATTTAGACCGAGCACGTTGTAAAATATTAAATTAAATTAGAATTTGGTAAAATGACATAGTTCATTACCTTTCGAAAATGTCTTTGAAAATTATAAAATTCTTTAGTTATGATATATCTATACTAATTTATAATAGTTTGATAACCTATTAATAATTTAAGCGGGGATAGTGAATTTAAATATGTTAAAATAATATTTTTATTTTATAGAGGTTTTGTTAGAAATAATTTTCTATTAATTATGGTATATTCAAAAAGTTATAATTATTTTACCATGAGCCTACGCAATATCCGAATATCTATCTAAAGAGATAGAGATAACCATGGTGAAGACACCTTAGTCCCCACGTGGATGATTAGCACCCATTGCATGGGATAGCTGGCAGAAAAATGAATAACTCTAATTATAAGTTCAAAACATATGAAATATTCTAGCACATTTGCTTATTAATTCTAACTTAAAACTATTGCAAATCTCAAGAAGATTTTGTTTGCTTTTATCACATTTTCACTTTCCCGTAATGATATAGAGGGTTATATTCTCATGGGAAAATAGTGGCTTCCCTAGTTAATCAAATTATTCAAGCTCGGGGATCACGTGGTTGATAATATAGCATCTTTATATAGTAAGTTTTCCCGGTTAAGTTTAGCTTGAAATTGCGTATTCGAATTGTAATTTAGTGGTATTGTTGTTGGTGCTTATTTAGAGCTTAATATGAGCTTGGATTGGATAGCATTTGTTGTGACTATTGATCACAGAGTTATTTGGGACACTGTGACGGTTTTAATTTTACGATACCACAAGCGGGCCCCACGTGGACTGTTCGAACATTTTTCCGAACTAATTCAATATGGGTATCAATAGTCATGTTTTGACATGTAGTTTATTATTTTGGTAGCTTGGCAGCAGTCAGAGGCCTCTCGAAAGGGAAAGGCTCCTATTTAGCTGGTTTTCTTGGCAGGCTTGCAGCATGCGTCCAGGTAGGCTAGGTTTACCTTCCTTTGCACTTAGATTGGGCTTATGTGTGATATATGTATGCTATTGTGCTAGTGTTGTGGGCCGGTGTTATAAACTTGGTGGTGGTGTTTTGCTGTGATTTAGGCCTTCTAGGCCGGATAGGGCTATTCGGATATATTCCAATCCCGTTATCCTCGAGGTACACCACAGATGACCTATTTGGGGTCGGATAGTATTGTTGTGTTGATTTCTGGTTGGGGAACGTTATTGTTGGACCTTAGTCCAGGCTTAGGCAGACTTAGCCCAGACTTAGATGGGTATAACTAGACTTGGTTTTTGAGACCCGTTAGTGGGCCCCATTACCCTTTTGGTCGACTTGTCAGAACTTTGACATCTTTGGGTTTAGTTAAGCCTCTATGACCTGTTAGGGTTCTGACGGGATTGAGTCACCCCGATTATACCCGGTTGGCCTGTTTAGCCTTATTAGTCCCTGATAGCACCGTATTTGACCGGGATCGGCTAGTTTGATTTAGAATACGGACCTACCATTCCATGACTTATAATGTATACCCAGACTTGTATATATATATTGCTTATAGTAGATATTTGACCTAGAAAGACCCCGAGATTGACTTGTAGCATATTGTGGGGTTAGCTTCTGTACCTATAAACTAGTATTGACTTGGAACTAGGGCGTTCCCCGTTTATCTGATATGATATGACATTTGATTCTGTTCTGGTTACTGGCTATGATAAGTTCCGGTTTGAGTCCGGCTACTGATTCATGTATGATGATTTTGGTTATTGACTATTGGGTGTTCCGGTTCGAGTCCGGCCCCGGATTGTGATACACTATGAGTTTCGGTTCAAGTCCGGCCACTGATTATTATGAGTTCCGGTTTGAGTCCGGCATCTGGTTATGATATGATTGGAGAGTTTTGGTACTGGGTATCGTGATTATGATACTGGAGTATTATGAGTTCCGGTTCGAGTCCAGCAGATATGATATATATATGTGGCCTCTTGTTATTACCCACTGCTTCCGGTTCGACTCCGGCGTCTGGCCTCTTGTTATTACCCATTGGTGCCGGTTCAAGCCTAGTGCACCCCTGTTGGTTATTGTGGTTACTGGATACTGACACAGATTTGAGACACTGGTGACTATGCATTTATTATTCTTGTGTGTCCCGCCGGTTTATAGGGGCCAGGCCGGGTTATTGTTTTCTTCCGTGTGCCTGTCGGGTTTATGGGGGCCCAGATAGGTTATGTTTGAATTGTGTGGTACTTATGCATTTATTTACTCGTTATTCAGTATCGCATTTATTTTTCTCTTGAGCGTATCTGTACGCCTCAGCAGTTATTTATGTGTTTATTACTTATAACCTGGACTTAGCATGCACCCTCGCATTTTAGCTTGTTTGTATTACATTGAGCTCAGTCGGCCGATGATGCCTACTGAGTACCCATTGCCCCGGTACTTATACTGCACTTCTGCATCTTTTTCCCCGATGCAGATCCTGGCACTAGCTGACAGTTTTGACGTTACACTCTTCTCAGCACTGGTTCCGGAGCAGGGTGGGCTTACTGACGTCCGAGGAAGATCTTACTTCATCTTCTATTGTATATTCTTTTGCTCTCGAGACTGTTGTACTTGTTATACATATTTCGTTTCTATCTTGTATTTTGGGTATGTTTAGTAGTGGCTCCTGTACTGACCTCACCAGGTCTTGGGAAGGGTTCTTGACTTTATATACTGTCCTCTTCCTTCTCAGTCTTGGTATATATACATATTCTGATTCTGTCTTACTTCTCTGTTTTATGAGATTCCGCCCGTTAGCCCGTTGTTTGTCTCTCCGGGCTAGGGTTTGGTTTGCCTATTGGTGGGTTACGGTAGGCACCATCATGACTCAAAAAATCGGGTCGTGACAAGAAGATGTTGGGTCGCTTCTTGAGATTAGCTCCACCTAAGTTTGCTGGTACTCCAGGAGAGGATGTATATGAGTTCTTGTCCAGCTGCGAGGATAGACTGAGAAATTTGGGATTGGTACAGTCTCGTGGTGTTGATTTCGTGGTATATCAGTTTGATACTGCAGCGAGGAGATGGTGGAGGGGATATCTTGATTCTAGGCCAGCGGGATCTCCACCGATTACCTGGACCCAGTTCTCCGAGATTTTCTTGGGAAAGTATATGCCTCGTACTATGCGGGAACGACTCAGGGATGAGTTCTCCAGATTGACTCAGGGTTCATTATCTGTCGCCAAGTATGAGGCAAGGTTTCATGATCTTGCTAGGCACGCTACTTCTATCTTGCCTGATGAGTACGAGAGAGTTAGATGTTTTGTCAGGGGACTGAGATTGCCACTCCGCAGGGCTACCCAGAGTTTAGTGACTTTAGGGATGTCATTCGTAGAGATTATTGAGCATGTATACTCTATTGAGGAGATGGATTGCGAGGCCCAAGGGGGAAGCAGTAAAAGACCTCGTGTCCAGGGTAGTTTCAGTGGGAGCCATAGTGGTTCGCAGTTCAGAGGTCGTGGTTTCCAGTTTCAGGGTAGTTACCCTCATCAGCAGCAACAGTCTTTTCAGCGACAGGGTCAGCCCAGTAGGCCCGTACAGTCAGCCTTGCAGATATCTGATAGGGGTCAGCCCACCTATAGTGGTTCTGTTAGACAGCCTCAGGGATCTGGTCAGCCCAGTTCATCGGCTAGAGGTGGACATATCGGATATTATAGGCTGAGCAGGGAGCCAGGAGCATGTTATACTTGTGGGGTTGTCGGTCATTTTGTGCGTGAGTGTCCTCAGCACAGGGCGATTGAGCCTTCGGTTCAGACTGCACAGCCCATCAGATCTGTACCGCCAGAAGGCAGAGGTGGTGCACAGGGTCGTCGGGGTGGTCCTCAGGGTTCCCGAGGTGGGGCACATGGAGGTCGGACTGGTAGTCAGGTTGGTGCTCAGACTAGTAGTAGCCAACGTCAGTTGTATGCCGTGCCGGCTAGGCCTGAGGCTGAGGCTTCAGATGCGGTGATTACAGGTACAATTTCCGTATGCCACCAGCTAGCTTCTGCATTATTTGATCCTGGATCCACGTTTTCTTATGTATCTACTTATTATGCACCACGGTTGGGTTTATGTTCTGAGTTATTATCTGTGCCCTTACGTGTATCTACCCCTGTTGGTGATTCCTTAGTAGTGGATCGAGTATATAGATCATGTCTGGTGACTATTCAAGAGTTTGAGACTCAGGTTGATTTTATTGTATTGGCCATGGTAGATTTTGATGTGATTCTGGGATGGACTGGTTGTCTTTTCATCATGCAGTCTTGGATTGCTTTGCCAAGACCATGACCTTAGCCATGCCTGGTGTACCCACGGTGGTATGGCGGGGTTCTGTTAGCCGTACACCGACGGGGATTATTTCATATGTTCGGGCTAGTAGATTGATGGCGAGGGGTTGTGATTCATTCTTTGCTTATGTTCGGGATGCTAGCATTGAGAGTCCGTCACCTGACTCCATCCCGATTGTTCATGAGTTTCCTGATGTATTCCCGACTGACCTACCTGGCTTTTCTCCCGAGCGTGATATAGAGTTCATTGTTGACCTCGAGCCAGGCACCCGACCTATTTCTATGGCTCCTTATCGTATGGCTCCTGCTGAGTTGAGAGAGTTGAGTACTCAGCTCCAGGACCTTCTGGGAAAGGGTTTTATCAGGCCGAGTGTGTCTCCGTGGGGTGCTCCAGTTCTGTTTGTAAAGAAGAAGGATGGATCTATGCGCATGTGTATTGATTACAGGCAGTTGAATAAGGCAACTATGAAGAGTAAGTTTCCTATGCCATATATCGATGATTTGTTTGATCAACTTCAGGGTACAGCGGTATTCTCGAAAATAGACTTGAGATCTGGATATCATCAGTTGAGAGTTAGGGCTGAGGACATCCCAATGACAGCCTTCAGGACTCGATACGGCCATTATGAGTTCCTGGTGATGTCTTTTGGATTGACTAATGCCCCTGCAGCTTTCATGGATTTGATGAATCGGGTATTCAGGCCATACTTGGACTCCTTTATCATTGTGTTTATTGAAGACATCTTAGTTTATTCGAGGAGTAGCAAGGAGCACGAGCAGCATTTGAGGACTGTGCTCCACACTTTGAGAGATCATCGGCTTTATGCAAAATTCTCAAAGTGTGAGTTTTGGCTTGAGTCTGTTGCTTTCTTGGGGCATGTTGTATCCAGACATGGTATCATGGTAGACCCAGCGAAGATTGAGGCTATTCGAGGTTGGGCTAGGCCCACGTCGCTTATCGAGGTTCACAGTTTTGTTGGGTTGGCAGGTTATTACAGACGGTTTGTTGAGGGCTTCTCATCTATTGCATCTCCTATGACCAGACTGACCAGGAAGGAGGTTCCGTTTCAGTGGTCTGAGGATTGTGAGGCAAGCTTCCTGAAGCTCAAGGATCGACTTACATCTGCCCCTGTGTTGACACTTCCAGTTGAGGGCGAGGGTTTCACCGTGTATTGTGATGCGTCTGGTATCGGTTTAGGATGTGTTCTGATGCAGCGGGGTTGTGTTATTGCTTATGCATCGAGATAGCTGAAGGTGTACGAGCGTAACTATCCCACTCATGATTTGGAGTTAGCGGCGGTTGTGTTTGTACTGCGGATTTGGAGGCATTATCTCTATGGTGTTCATTGTGAGATCTTTACAGACCACCGCAGTCTTCAGCATATTATGACTCAGATAGATCTTAATTTGAGGCAGTGCAGGTGGATTAAGTTACTGAAGGACTATGATATCTCTATTCTCTATCATCCGGGCAAGGCGAATGTGGTAGCGGACCCACCCCTTAAGCCGGAAGACAGTGAGTATGGGTAGCTTAGCCTTCATTCCAGTCTCACAGCGTCCATTAGCTTTGGAGATTCAGTATTTAGCTAACTCGATGGTTCGATTGGATATTTCTGCCACCAGGAGGATTGTTGCTTGTGTTGAGGCCAGATCTACTTTGCTGGAGCAGATTTCGAGTCGTCAGTTTGAGGAAAGCGGTCTCCGTAGCATTCGAGATCAGGTATTGAGAGGTGAGTCTGAGAGAGCTACCTTGGGTTTCGATGGTGTTCTGAGGTTTGACGGTCGTATTTGTGTCCCGAGGGTTGGAGATTTGATTCAGTTGATTCTGCACGAGGCACACAGTTCCAGATATTCTATTCACCCTGGGATAGCTAAGATGTATCGGGATCTGAGGCAGCACTATTGGTGGAGTGGTATGCGGAGAGACATAGCAGGGTTTGTAGCTCGATGCCTTTTTTGTCAGTAGGTAAAGGCCGAGCACCAGAGACCCGGTGGTCTACTTCAGCAGTTACCCTTCCCGAGTGGAAGTGGGAGCGGATCACGATGGATTTCATTAATAGGTTACCTCGCACCTCTCGTGGCTTTGATAGTATTTGGGTTGTTGTAGATCGGTTGACTAAGTCCGCGCAATTTATCCCTGTTCAAACTTCCTACAGTGCTGAGAAGTTAGCTCGTGTATATATTCAGGAGGTATTTCGCCAACACGGAGTGCCAGTGTCTATTATCTTAGACCGATGGTCTCAGTTTACCTCCAGTTTCTGGCAGGCTTTCCAGGAGGAGTTGGGTACTCAAGTGAACCTCAGTACTGCGTTTCATCCTCAGACAGACGGGCAGTCAGAGCGGACTATTCAGGTGTTAGAGGATATGCTCCGTTCTTGTGTGTTACACTTTGGTGGTCAGTGGGATCAGTTCTTGCCTTTAGCGAAATTGGCGTATAATAATAGCTTCCACTCCAGCATTCAAATGGCTTCGTTTGAGGCTTTATATGGCAGACGGTGTCGATCTCCAGTTGGTTGGTTCGAAACTTCAGAAGTCAGTCCTCGTGGCACAGATTTTCTTCGAGAATCTTTGGACCGAGTTCGAGCTATTCAAGATAGGCTGCGGACAGCTCAGAGTAGACAGAGGAGTTATGCTGACCGTAGACGTCGTCCGTTGAAATTCAGGGTGGGTGATAGAGTCTTCTTACGAGTATCGCCCATGAAGGGCGTGATGCAGTTTGGTAGGAAGGGTAAGCTTAGCCCAGATAAATTGGACCCTTTGAGATTTTGCGGACAGTTGGAGAGGTGGCTTACGTGCTAGCTTTACCTCCAGCATTTTTAGCTATCCACCCAGTGTTTCATGTTTCTATGTTGCGACAATACATTCCGGATGAGTCGCATGTGCTTCGGTGGGACTCAGTTCAGTTAGACGAGAAGTTGGCATTTGTGGAGGAGCCTGTGTCTATTTTAGCCAGAGATGTCAGACGGTTACGCTCCTGGGACATTCCAGTGGTTAAGGTACAGTGGCGTCACCGTCCAGTTGAGGAGGCTACTTGGGAGCTAGAACGTGACATGCGAACCCAATATACCTACTTGTTCACGTCTTCAGGTATGTGCTTATTCTTGACTTTCGCGGACGAAAGTCCTTTTAGTAGTGGATATTGTAATGACCTTACCGGTCATTTTACTCATTTTCGTGTGTTCTCGGTGTTTAGAGCTTTTCTATAACTACCCCACGTTATTTATGACTTGCTGGGACTGACAGTTCGGTTCCCGGGCAATTCGTTTGAGAATATTATTTAGACCGAGCACGTTGTAAAATGTTAAATTAAATTAGAATTTGATAAAATGACATAGTTAATTACCTTTCAAAAATATTTATGATATTTATAAAATTCTTTAGTGATGATGTATTTATACTACTTTATAATAGTTCTATAATTTATTTATATTTTAAACGGAGAGAGTAAATCTAAATATGTTAAAATAATATTTTTATTTTATAGAGGTTTTGTTCAAAATAATTTTCTATTTATGATGGTATATTTAAAATATTATATTTATTTTACCACGAGCCTATGCAGTATCCGAATATATATATACGGAGAGCAAATTAATGGATAAGGCCATGTGCATGCAACATCAATTGGTATTTGACTAAAAGACTTACTTTTTTGTTGGTCTTGTACGTGTAGTGTATATATATATACTATAGTTTTATTTACTTTTTCCTCATTTTGTGTTCTTTATTAAAACTACATAATACATATATTCCACCATTTTTTTTAAGCACTTTAAGCTCAACTTTAGGCATTTCTAGAGAGATTCAAGGTTAGGGGTTGGTATATTTGGATTTGTGGACTCGTTCTCGTCGTTTCTACGGTACGTTTTCTTATTTTTACTGTAGTTTTAGTTACGGTGGTTGTTGGAATTGGTGTTGATATTTGAGCTAGATGTTGAGCTTGAATTGAGCGGTGTTAGTTGTGACTATTGGTCACGGGGTGATTTGGGACGCTATGACGGTTTTGGTTTTGCGATTCCGCAAGTGGGCCCCACAAGGACCGTTCGGATATTTTTTTTGAACTAATGCAATATGGGTATCAAAATTCATGTTTTGACATGTAGTTTATTATTTTGCTAGCGTGGCAGAAATCTGAGGTCTCACGGAAGGGGAAGACTCCTATTTAGCAAGCTTTGGCAGGCGTTCGGCGGCGTCCAGGTAGGCTAGGCTTACCATATACCTACACTGAGTTTGTTTATAGTATTTGCATATTATTATGCTAGTGTTTGGGCTGGTAGTTGTGGATTGGCATTGGCTTGCTATGATTAGGCCTTTTGGGCCGGTTAGGGCCTTGTTCGGATATGTTTCGGGCCTGTTATCCTCGTGGTGTGCCAGATATTGCTTTTATAGGGTTGGTTAATGTTGTACCGCTGTTAGTAGGGGTTTGGATAACCTTAGCCCAGACTTGGTTCCGGGACCCCATAGTGGGCCCCGCTACTCTTCACAGTCGGTGTAGTTAGCTTTAAATATTATTAGGCTTAGTTAAGCCCCGAGATGATCTTTTAGGATAAAATTTGTATTAAATTACCCTAGTTATGCCCTTTTGACCTGTTTAGCCTTGTTAGTCCCTAATAGCACCGTATTTGACCGGGGTCGGCTAGTTTGATTTAGAATGTGGACCCGCCTTGCCATGACTTAGAATGTATACCCAGAATTGTATATACATACTCTTTATGGTAGATAGTTGACCTGGAATGATCCCGAGATTGATTTGTAGTACGTGGTGGATTAGCTCCTTATTTATGTTTCGGGTTCGTTCTGGGGCCGGTATGTCCCTGTTTACTTGTGTTTGTGTGGATTCTGGCACTACTCTGTCACTTGCTTACTAATTATTATGAGTTCCGATTCGAGTCCGGCCACTGATTCAGATATGATGGTTACTGATTATTATGAGTTCCGATTTGAGTCCGGCCACTGATTATTATGAGTCCGGTTCGAGCCCGGCATCTGATTATTATGAGTTTCGGTTTGAGTCCGGCATCTGGTTATGATATGATTGGAGAGTTTTGGTACTGGGTACCGTGGTTACTGGATACTGATACAGCTTCGATACACTGGTGACTATGCATTTACTTTTCTTGTGTGTCCCGCTGGTTTATGGGGGCCAGACTGGGTTATTGTTTTCTTTCGTGTGCCTATCGGGTTTATGGGGGCCCAGATAGGTTATGTTTGACTTGTGTGTTTACTTACACATTTATTTACTCGCTATTCTGTATCGCATTTATTTTCTCCTGAGCATATCTACACACCTCGGCAGTTACTTATGTACTTCTTATTTATACCCCGGACCTACCATGCACCCTCGCATTTTAGCTTGCTTATATTATATTAGGCTCAGTCGGCCGATGATGCCTACTGAGTACCCATTGCCCCTGTACTCATACTACACTTCTGTATCTTTTTCCTCGATGTAGATTCTGACACTAGTCGACGGTTTTGACGTGAAGCTCTTCTCAGCACTGACTCCGGAGCAGGGTGAGCTTACTGACGTCCGTGGAAGATGCCACTCCATCTCTACTGTATAGTCTTTTGCTCTCGAGACTGTAGTACTTGTTGTATATATTTGATTTCTGTCTTATATTTTGGACATGTCTAGTAGTGGCTCCTGTACCGACTTCACCAGGTCTTGGGAGGGGTTCTCGACTTTATATATTGTCTTCTTCCTTCTCAATCTTGGTATGAATATATATTTTGATTTTGTTTTTATATTAGTATGGTTACTTCCACTTCTTCTCTGTTTTCTGAGATTCCGCCCTTTAGCCTGTCGGTTGTCACTCCGAGCTAGAGTTTGGCTTGCCTATTGGTGGGTTACGGTCGGCGCCATCATGATTCGAAAACATTGGATCGTGACAAATTGTTTGCTAGCTCTTGAATAATAGTTGTTATGCCAATGATTCTTTTGTTGGCATAAAAACCTGGTATCTCTATCTCTGGTATCTCGGGTTGCTGTTAAATATCTTCGGGAATTATCATATCTCTGGTTAATCCTATCTTTACTACTTGTATAATGGGTTTCACATCATTGTACAGTATCTCTGCTGGTGCTGTATAAAATTTGATATAAAATAAATTTCCTTTTGTAATTCTTTTATATGTCAAAAAGGCTTTATGTACTACGGGTATTCCGATTATCTCTTCGCCGTTGTATGTATATACAATGTTCAATAGTCCGTAATGATAGCAAGTTTTTACTAGATTGGAATTGGTTTTTGGTTGTGCGATTAGTTTATTATAACCTTGAAAATTTTGGGTTATGTAATCCTGAGTTTTTTCTGTTGTTGTGGTAGATCTTGGTTGACGGTTCAAATATGTCTGGATTTTGTGGATATTTTTTATATAGGTTTGGGAGATGTGGCTGTATATCTTTTTATCCTGATTTAAACTGTCTGCGAATGTAGAGGTTTGAGGTTGTGTGGCATTTTGTGGCTTTTGTATTTTTGGTGTGAATGGCTTTGCAAATATACTGTTTAAATTGGTATTTGCATATGGTTTCTTGGTAGCTGGTCCACTTGTACCTGCAACATTAGCAAAGTTGTCATTGGTTTTTCGGAGTTTCCCAACGTCTCCTTCTACCTCTGGAATTTTAGAGTCTTCCGATCGACTTATCTCAGCATATTTATAGTCATGCAACTAACTTGTACTAGCTTTAGATTTCAGTTTAGCTTCATCAATATTTAGCTTTTGTACTTCAAAGTCTATACTGTCCACTTTTATACAAAGTGTAGTTAGAGCTTTGAGGATATCTTCCATTGTACTATCTGGTTCAGTTTGAGTAGCTTTGTCTTGATAAGTAATCTGCAATGACATTTTTATTAGACTTAACTAACTCAATTGTAAATGTAAAATTTTGTATATTTAATCCTAATCTCCGTATTTCTTTTGTTGTTACTGAATCGTGTATCTTTCGTGTTATCCACCATTTTACTTGTGTATTATCTGTTCTTACAATAAATTTGTTATATACAATATATGGTTCAAATGCTAATAAACATTTATATAATGCAAGTAGTTCTTTTCTATTTATTTCCCATTTCAATTGTGGTTCGGTATATGATCCTTAAGAATTCCTCCATAGCTATGATTAAGTAATGACCTTCCCGGTCATTTCCTTCGTTTTTGTGTGTTCTCGGCGTTTAGAGCTTTTCTATTACTGTCCCAAGTTATTTATGACTTGCTGGGACTGACAGTTCGGCTCCCGGGCAGTTCGTTTGAGAATATTATTTAGACGGAGCACATTGTAAAATATTAAATTAAATTAAAATTTGGTAAAATGACATAGTTAATTACCTTTTGAAAATATTTTTGAAATTTATAAAATGTATAAAAGTTTTTAGTTATGATATATCTATACTATTTTATAATAGTTTTATAACCTATTGATAGTTAAAGCGGAGATAGTGAATTTAAATATGTTAAAATAATATTTTTATTTTATAGAGGTTTTGTTAGAAATAATTTTCTATTAATTATGGTATATTCAAAAAGCTATATTTATTTTACCACGAACCTACGCAATACCCGAATATATACAAAACGGATAGATGAATTTGTTATGGACACCTCACTCCACGTGGACAGTGGAGGGGTGCCCATCAACATGGTTCTGTGTCAGCATTTAGTGAATTGGTGCTAATGATTCATCCTGGTGCACATATATATATATATACCTTCGGTGGACAAAATGTAATATTTTTACATTTTGTCCACTTTTTCCAATTACCTCTCACCATTATTGATTATTTAAGCTCAATATTGAGTCAATTTATTGAGGTTTGAGCTTAGGGGTTTATATATTTGAGTCCGTGGACTCACCCTCGTCATTTCTACGATATGTTTTCTTATTTTTACGATAATTTTCATTTACACGGTGATACTGTTGGGATTGGTGTTGATGTTTGAGCTATATTTTGAGCTCAAATTGAGGAGTGTTAATTGTGACTATTGGTCATGGAGTGATTTGGGACGCTGTGACGGTTTCGATTTTGCGATTCAGCAAGCGGACCCCACGTGGGATTTTCAGGCATTTCCTGAACTAATGCAATATGGGTATCAATAGTCATATTTTGACATGTAGTTTATTATTTTGGTAGCTTGGCAGCAGTCAGAGGCCTCTCGAAAGGGAAAGGCTCCTATTTAGCTGGTTTTCTTGGCAGGTTCGCGGCAGGCGTCCAGGTAGGCTAGGTTTACCTCTCTTTGCACTTAGATTGGGCTTATGTGTGATATATGTAGGCTATTGTGCTGGTGTTGTGGGCTGGTATTATAGACTTGGTGGTGGTGGTTTGTTGTGATTTAGGCCTTCTAGGCCGGATAGGGCTATTCGGATATATTCCAGGCCCGTTATCCTCGTGGTACACCACAGATGACCTATTTGGGGTCGGATAGTATTGTTGTTGTTGTTGCTAGTTTGGGAATGTTATTGTTGGACCTTAGTCCAGGCTTAGACAGACTTATCCCAGACTTAGACAAGTATAACCAGACCTGGTTTTCGAGACCCGGTAGCGGGCCCCATTACCCTTTTTGTCGACTTGTCGGAACTTTGACATCGTTGGGCTTAGATAAGACCTATATGACTATTAGTGTTATGACGGGATTGAGTCACCCCGATTATACCCGGTTGGCCTGTCTAGCTTTGTTCGTCCCTGATAGTACCGTATTTGATTGGGGTCGGCTAGTTTGACTTAGAACGCTGAACCGCCTTTACATGACTTGTAATGTACACCCAGACTTTTATATACATATTTTTATAGTAGGTAGTTGACCTAGAAGGACCCCGAGATTGACTTGTAGCATGTTGTAGAGTTAGCTTCTGTACCTATATAATAGTATTGACTTGGCACTAGGGC
Source organism: Capsicum rhomboideum (assembly GCA_031232105.1). NCBI lineage: Eukaryota > Viridiplantae > Streptophyta > Magnoliopsida > Solanales > Solanaceae > Capsicum > Capsicum rhomboideum. The sequence continues at coordinate 94,241,521 of CP124716.1, read as the reverse complement.
GTTCCCCATTTATTTGATATGATATGACCTTTGATTCTGTTCTGGTTACTGGCTATGATGAGTTCCGGTTTGAGTCCGGCTACTGATTCAGGTATGATGATTTTGGTTAATGACTATTGGGTGTTCCGGTTTGAGTCCGGCCCCGGATTGTGGTACACAATGAGTTTCGGTTCGAGTCCGGCCACTGATTATTATGAGTTACGATTCGAGTCCGACATCTGATTATGATATGATTGGAGAGTTTTGGTACTGGGTACCGTGATCATGATACTATTTTTCTATGAGTTTCGGTTCGAGTCCGGCAGATATGATATATATGTGGCCTCTTGTTATTACCCACTGCTTTCGGTTCGACTCCGGCGTCTGGCCTCTTGTTATTACCCATTGGTGCCGGTTCAAGCCCGGTGCACTCCTGTTGGTTATTGTGGTTACTGGATACTGATACAGCTTCGAAATACTGGTGACTATGCATTTACTATTTTTGTGTATCCCGACGGTTTATGGGGGCCAAGCTGGGTTATTGTTTTCTTCCGTGTGCCTATCGGGTTTATGGGGGCCCAGATAGGTTATGTTTGACTTGTGTGTTTACATACGCATTTATTTACTCAAGTATTCGGTATCACATTTATTTATTTCCTAAGCATATCTACACGCCTCGGCAGTTACTTATGTATTTATTACTTATACCCCGGACTTAGCATACACCCTCGCATTTTAGCTTGCTTATATTACTTTGAGCTCAGTCGGCCGATGATGCCTACTGAATACCCGTTGCCTCGGTACTCATACTGCACTTCTGCATCTTTTTCCCCGATGCAGATCCAGGCACCAGTCGACGGTTTTGACATGACTCTTTTCTCAGCACTGATTTCGGAGCAGGGTGAGCTTACTGACGTCCGAGGCAGATCCTACTCCATCTTCTACTGTATAGTCTTTTGCTCTCAAGACTATTGTACTCATTATACATGTTTGGTTTCTGTCTTGTATTTTGGGTATGTTAGTAGTGGCTCATGTACTGACCCCACCAGGTCTTGGGAGGGGTTCTGGACTTTATATACATTGTCCTCTTCCTTCTCAGTCTTAACATATATACGTATTCTGACTCTGTCTTTAGCGTTATAGCATGTTTATAAATATGGTTACTTCCACTTCTTCTCTGTTTTATGAGATTCCGCCCGTTAGCCCGTCGCTTGTTACTCCGGGCTAGGGTTTGGCTTGCCTATTGGTGGATTACGATAGGCGCCATCATGACCCAAATATTGGGTCGTGACATATTACTAGAATCTGTTTGTACTATGTATATGAATTGCCTTTTTTCATTTGGGAAGTGTAGTTTTAATTCTGTTAAATCATCAAAATTGTATTTTAGTGGTTTTTGTGTTATTATACTATGTTCATCTATTAATTCAATTTTTACTTTTGTTTTGTGTTTTTCCCATCCTTGTAAGGGATTATTATTATACAATAATTCTAGTTTGTCTTGTATTATTTTTATTTTATTTGTCGAAAATATACTTATTTCTATCTTTTGGTCACTAGTTTTTGTGTTTTCTAGCTTCTGGGTAATTTTTTCACTTCCTTTAATCCAAGGTGTTGTTTTTCTTAATTTATTGTTTACGCTTTTAGCTCCTACTTTTTGTTTACATGGGGTAGTAAACCACTAATATGTTCTTGTTAGTATATGTGGATATAAGTTGTCTAAGAATGACATTCCTAGTAATATATCTTTATTTGTAAATTCATAACTATACATTTCTTTTATAGTTAATATTTTATCCCATATTTGTATTTTTATATTTTTTGCTTTATATGTTATCATGCTTCCTTCATTATTAAATCCTGTGACTACTATAGGCGTTGTTAATTTTTCCCATTTTTCTTCTGGTAGACAGTTATGTTTACATAAATTAGCTTCTGCTCCTATGTGTCAATCATAGGTGTATAATATCTATTGTAATATCCTTCTATTATTATTTTGGCAAGTATATATATTTTTGTCATTTTATATGTTTTGGTGTTATTTTCTCATATCAAGGTTCGTTTTATTACTATTTTCTTATTTTCATAAGTTATTGTTAGTTGTTTATCTTCTAAATTGTATGGTTTTACTGTTTCTAACCATCTTATTCCTAAGGTAATGTTCTTATCTCCTTGGTATATTTTGAATTTTATTGATATTGGTATTCCTCCAATAATTAATTCTTTTTCTGTTATTTCTTCAATATTTGTCAATGCCTTTTGTAATTTTGGACATAATTGTTCATTTGTTATTATTTCTTTTTCTGGTACTAATTCTCTTATAATGTAATTTTCTTCTTGTCCGGTATTTATTAATATTAAGTATTTTCGTTGGTCCATTATTCCTGTGATATAGTAATGGTATGGTTTTATTTCTTCTATCTTATGGTCTATTAAATTTTGTGGAGTTACATAATCTATTCTTCTAGATGTACTCATTCTAGATGAGGATGTAGGTGTATCATTTGTTAATCGTTTTGAGGTACTAAGTCTTTCTTTTACTATTTCTAAGTCTTGTTCTATATCTAGTTCCTGGTAACTATAATCATTATTATCTATAGTAGTGACTATTTTTTCAAAAGGATTTTCAATCTTTACTTTATCTATTTTATTTTTTGCTATTATTTTATGTTTTATAGTGTATATATATAAATTTTTACATCTTACTGTAAATATTTTACTTCCTGGTGCTAATTCTATTCCTGACATTTTCCAGTATAATACTAATGATTTATCTATATTTTTATCAGTTATTGCTACTGAGTAGTTGACGCTTATTATAAATTTAAATTTTTGGTATATTAAATTTCCTTTTACTGCACTTATAACGCTTTTTTCTATAGGGTGTATGATTCTATCATCTGCTAAATATATTTTTATTGGGTTATCTATTCCTTCTCTAAAACATGCTTTTATTAATATTTCTGTTCTTCCTAAGTGTACATATTTAATTAGGGTTTTTGCTCTTATATCTTGTATTTCTTTATTCACTAATTTCTTATTTATTATTGGTATTTTAGCTTTTCCTTTGGCGTATCTACAGTCTATTATATGTTCCTTTTGACTAATTACGTAGTATTCTTCTTTTTGTCTTTTAAACCAATGTTTTACTATAGGTACGTCTAAAACTTTATCTATACTTAAATCTAATTCTTTTCCTTTTATTTGTTCAAATATATTGTTATCAAATATTATTTTTTGGTCTGAAGATTCTTCATCTTGGTAGTCTTCATGTTTAAGTATCTGTATGTCTTTTTCAGTCATATTCTTCTTCTAATTCATTTATTATATTATCAGTATCTGAGAATTCATATATACTATCTTCACTTTCTAATTCATAATCTATATATTCTATTTGCGTATATTCATCATTTTCTATTAGTATTTATGTTATCTGTTTTTTCTTTGGATCATTGGGTATTTTACAATCTTTAGCTAAATGTCCTAATTTTCCACAATTATAACAGGTACATTCTGCTAATTTTTTCTTTCTTTTATTTGGTTTTTTATTATTGTAATTCTTTACATAATATCTTCTTCTTGGTTTCTTATATTTATATTTAGATTTATATGGTTTATATTTACTATATTTTCTTTTTTTTCTTACCTCGTTTATAATACTTATCTGTGCATCCGAATTGCGGTGTTGTTTTATTTTTGCAACATGCTAAATTTTTTACCAATATTTTATCCATCTTTTTATTTTCTTTATATTTTTCACATAGTTCTACAAACCAATTTTGTAAAAATTTTATTCTAGCTCCTAGGGTATCTGCTAGTCCTGCTTCATTCCAATTTTTTGTTATTTTTGAACTAAATGGTTCTGGTAGTTTAGTAAAATATAACTTTATTATTTCTTCACTTTCATCTGTACTGTATGTTCCTTTATAGTAATAATCTCTAAATGTACAAGTATATTCATCTATATAGCACATATTACATATTGCTAATTTTGACATTAAATTTCTGTTTATAGTTTTTTCTTTATTTTGTTCTTCTATTTCTGTTGTCATACTACTAAATTCATTTCTTATTGCTATCTCATATTTATATAGGATTTCCCTTGTTGTTGTTGCAGCTGTTCCATCATGTTGTCTATTGCTTCTTAATATGGTTAGGCTTGCTGTTGATAAGTTTTGTAACCATAATTTTAATGTTCCTATCAGTGTTCTTTCTATGTATCCTGGTGTTTCGGCCATTGATATTTTATTATCTACTAATTGTTTTGAAATATATCCTACCCATAGTTGGATTGTTTTATTTATATCTGCTACACAGTCTAAGTCCAAGAAATTATATTGTTCAGTTACTTGTCTTGGTGTCCATTTTCTATTTAACCTTTCATCCCATAAAGTTTTGTTTCTATCGTATGATTCATAACTTCTATTAGCATAATTTTTATCTAGATGTTTTGGATTTTTTACTCCTGATGTGCTTGGCTTTATATCTCCTGTATTTATTTCTGGATTTATTGTAGTTTCGTTTATTTTTTCTATCAGTTCTGTGTATGTTTCACTAGTTTCTGAATAATTTTCTTGTGTTATATTATCATCACTTTCTTCGTTTATTTTATCTATTCTTATTCCAGGTAACTTATCCTGTTCTTCTTCCAGTTGTAATTTTGTTTTAAATTGCTCTATTTCATTTGCTAGTTTTAGTTCTCGTTCTTGTTCTTTTCGTTTGTCTTTTTCTTTTTGTTTGTCTGCATATAATTGTTTGAGCATTTCTAATTCTTTTTCGAGTTCTATTATTTTAGTATTTTTTGTTTCTTCTATTTGTTGTATTTCTTCTTTAGCTTGTTTTTTTATTCTTTCAATTTCATGTTTTCTATCTATTTCTTCATTTTCTTTTGATATTCTTACCATAGCAGTTAAGCTATCTTCTAATTTAACCGTTTCTTTTTCTAGCATTAAATTTAAATTATTTCCTATTTTCTTATATCTTCTTCCTAGATTTGAGAATATTATAGTTATTTTTAATCCTTCTGAATTTTCATACGTTTTTTCTTCTAATGCAAATTCTTCTTTATTCATCTATAACCTGTGTTGGTATTTATATTCTAAGTGTTGTATTTGTAATTCTAAGTCAAATATAATATTTCTTTGTATTGTTAAGGATTTGTGGCAAGTTCCTGCAAATATATTGTAGTTTAGTCTATTTTGTCTATGTTTTAACTCTTGTCTTAATTCTCTAATTTTTTCGAAAAGTTGTTGTCTGTATTTAGTATTCATAATTTGTTTTTATGTTATTGAATATATTTATATTCTGTTTTAGATATTGAATCTATTAATTGGGATAATCTTTCACTATCTGTTTTACTAGTAGTTAGATATTTATATTCTGGATATAGTCTTTTTAGTTTCTTTTTTATTTTTCTTTGGTTTTTATCTTTTCTAGCTTTTTTCCTTGTGTCAATATTCTGCCTAGTTGTTTTGACTGATTCCTCTTTAGTTGATTCCTCACTATCATATAGTATATCTCCAATATATGTATGTTGATTTTCAATGTGTTGTTCCAATGTTATACCAATTTCTTCATAGCTTTTCATTTTTGTTATATTGTCTGAGTTCATGTTTTGTTCATAGTTATCATAATTATTTGCCTCATAATTATTTGTCTCATAGTTATTTGTTTCATAGTTATTTGTTTCATAGCTCTGATACCAATTTGGGGGGTGCATGGGATCATTCATTTAGATTGAGTGTTTAGCGGAATTCATCTTAGATATTGTATATCTTGGGTTCTTCGATACTTAGTTTCATTAATCTGAGTAGTATAAATCTAGCTCATATCTATCATCGTTATAATCTGATATGTTAAATTCTAGCCAATTTTGTTCCATTAATTCTATTATTTCATAAGTAACGAATATATCATAGATTTTTCTTCTAACATCACTGTCAAGATGTCTTAGTGTATGTAGTAAAAGTATTTTATAATCTTCATTCCGTTTCAAAAAGAATGACCTACTTTCCTTTTTAGTCCGTTTCAAAAAGAATGACCTCTTTTCTTTTTTGGAAACAATTTAATTTCAGCTTTCCACGTGGCATGTTTAACACCACAAGATTCAAGGGCATTTGGGTACATTTGCCATAACTTTAATTTAGGACCACAAGATTTAAAAGTCTTCTTTATTTTCTTAAACTTCGTGCCAAGTCAAACTAGGTCATTCTTTTTGAAACGGAGGGAGTATTGTATAATAAGTATGTATAAGTACTTAGTTGGTATGTATCTATTTCAGTGTTATGTGTATTCATTTCAGTATTACTTGTATTCATTTCATTGTTATGTATTTTCTAAACATATTCCCTCTAACCTCTTTGTTTATCATTACCCGTATCATTTTATAATAAAGTTATTCTGAATAAAATTAACAACGCCTATAGTAGTCACAGGATTTAATAATGAAGGAAGCATGATAACATATAAAACAGAAATAATGAAAAATCAGATAGAATTTTTAGGCATACAAATAGAGAAAAATGGAATAAAAATGCAAACTCATATAGTGCAAAAAATAATTAATTCAAACGAAGCATTAGATACAAAAAAGAAATTACAATTCTTCCTAAGACTAGTTAACCAAGTAAGAGAATATGTACTTAAGTTAGCAGAAAATTTAAAACCTTTATAGAAAAAATTAAAGAAAGATAGTGTCACGACCCGATTTTTAGAGTCATGATGGCGCCTACCATAACCCACCAATAGGCAAGCCAAACCCTAGCCCGGAGCGACAAACAACAAGCTAACGGGCGGAATCTCATAAAACAGAGAAGTAAGACAGAATCAGAATATGTATATATACCAAGACTGAGAAGGAAGAGGATAGTATATAAAGTCAAGAACCCTTCCCAAGACCTGATGAGGTCAGTACAGGAGCCACTACTAAACATTCCCAAAATACAAGACAGAAACCAAATATGTATAACAAGTACAACAGTCTCGAGAGCAAAAGACTATACAATAGAAGATGGAGTAGGATCTGCCTCGGACGTCAGTAAGCCCACCCTGCTCCGGAACCAGTGCTGAGAAGAGTGTAACGTCAAAACTGTCGGCTAGTGCCAGGATCTGCATCGGGGAAAAAGATGCAGAAGTGCAGTATGAGTACCGGGGCAACGGGTACTCAGTAGGAATCATCGGCCGACTGAGCTCAATGTAATACAAACAAGCTAAAATGCGAGGGTACATGCTAAGTCCGGGTTATAAGTAATAAATACATAAATAACTGTTGAGGCGTACAGATACGCTCAAGAGAAAAATAAATGTGATACTGAATAACGAGTAAATAAATGCATAAGTAACACACAAGTCAAACATAACCTATCTGGGCCCCCATAAACCCGATAGGCACACGAAAGAAAACAATAACCCGGCCTGGCCCCCATAAACCGGCGGGACACACAAGAATAATAAATGCATAGTCACCAGTGTCTCGAAGCTGTGTCAGTATCCAGTAACCACAATAACCAACAGGGGTGCACCGGGCTTGAACCGACACCAATGGGTAATAACAAGAGGCCAGACGCCGGAGTCGAACCGGAAGCCGTGGGTAATAACAAGAGGCCACATATATATCATATCTGCCGGACTCGAACCGGAACTCATAGAACAACAGTATCATAATCACGGTACCTAGTACCAAAACTCTCTAATTATATCATAACCAGATGCCGGACTCGAACCGGAACTCATAATAATCAGTGGCCGGACTCGAACCGGAACTCATAGTGTACCACAATCCGGGGTCGGACTCGAACCGGAACACCCAATAGTCAATAACCAAAATCATCATACCTGAATCAGTAGCCGGACTCGAACCGGAACTCATCATATCCAGTAACCAAAACAGAATCAAAGGTCATATCATATCAAATAAACGGGGAACGCCTTAGTGCCAAGTCATTACTATTATATAGGTACAGAAGCTAACTCTACAACATGCTACAAGTCAATATCGGGGTCCTTCTAGGTCAACTACCTACTGTAAATAATATGTATATAAAAGTCTGGGTATACATTACAAGTCATGGAAAGGCGGTTCAGCGTTCTAAGTCAAACTAGCCGACCCCAATCAATTACGGTGCTATCAGAGACGAACAAAGCTAGACAGTCCAACCGGGTCTAATCGGGGTGACTCAATCCCGTCATAACCCTAATAGTCATATAGGGCTTATCTAAGCCCAAAGATGTCAAAGTTTCGACAAGCCGACAAAAAAGGGTAACGGGGCCAGCTACCGGGTCCCGAAAACCGAGTCTGGTTATACTTGTCTAAGTCTGGGCTAAGTCTGTCTAAGACTGGACTAAGGTCCAACAATAACATTCCCAGACTAGCAACAACAACAACAATACTATCCGACCCCAAATAGGTCATATGTGGGGTACCACGAGGATAACGGGCCTGGAATAATATCCGAATAGCCCTATCCGGCCTAGAAGGCCTAAATCACAGCAAACCACCACCACCAAGTCTATAATACCAGCCCACAATACCCGCACAATAGCATACATATATCACACATAAGCCCAGTCTAAGTGTAAAGGAAGGTAAACCTAGCCTACCTGGACGCCTGCCGCAAGCCTGCCAAGAAAACCAGCTAAATAGGAGCCTTTCCCTTTCGAGAGGCCTCAGACTGATGCCAAGATATCAAAATAATAAACTACATGTCAAAACATGACTATTGATACCCATATTGCATTAGTTCGGAAAAATGTCCGAACATTCCACGTGGGGCCTGCTTGCGGAATCGCAAAACCAAAACCGTCACAGCGTCCAAAATAACTATGTGATCAATAGTCACAACAGATGATATCCAATCCGAGCTCATATTAAGCTCTTAATAAGCATCAACAACAATACCACCAAATAAAAATTCAAATACGCGACTTGAAGCTAAAATTAAATCGAAAAACTTACGATATAAAGACGCTATACTATCAACCACACGATCCTCGAACTTGAATAACTTGATGTAGATAATTAATTTTCTTTTCAGTAGTCAAGTTCCACACCAAGTGAAAACACTTGCAAACACCTTTTTACGTAGCATGAACATGTATGTTAGTATGTGTAGAATGTATGAGAGAGAACGTTACACCTTAAAGTGAAAAATGTCCAACATTTCTTAGAAAGTGATATATGACATAAGAAGTTGGAAAATTCATGTTAGCATTAAAATGCTAGTTACAGAATGTGTAGATATACATCAAGGTTAGTCAAGTGTTGTACACTTCTCTTGACTCCACGTATTGCCTTGGTGTCAAGGCCATATGTTTTATTCTATATATTCGGATATTGCATAGGTCCGTGGTAAAATAAATATAATATTTTGAATATACCATAATTAATAGAAAATTATTTCTAATAAAACCTCTATAAAATAATAACATTATTTTAACATATTTAGATTTACTATCTCCACTTAAAATATCAATAAATTATAAAACTATTATAAATTAGTATAGATATATCATAACTAAAGAATTTTATAAATTTCAAAAACATTTTCGAAAGGTAATTAACTATGTCATTTTACCAAATTTTAATTTAATTTAATATTTTACAACCTGCTCGGTCTAACTAATATTCTCAAACGAACTGCCCGAGAACCGGACTGTCAGTCCCAGCAAGTCATAAATAACTTGGGGCAGTTATAGAAAAACTCTAAACGCTGAGAACACTCAAAAATGAGGGAAATGACCTGGAAGGTCATTACAATATCCACTACTAAAAAGGACTTTCGTCTGCGAAAGTCAAGAATAAGCACGTACCTGAAGTCGTGAACAAGTAGGGATACTGGGCTCGCATGTCACGTTCAAGCTCCCAAGTAGCCTCCTCAACCGGACGGTGACGCCACTGTACCTTAACCACTGGAATATCCCGGGAGCGTAACCGTCTGACATTTCTAGCCAAAATGGACACAGGCTCCTCCACAAATGCTAACTTATCATCTAACTAAATCGAGTCCCACTGAAACACATACGACTCATCCGGAATGTACTATCGCAGCATAGAAACATGAAACACTGGCTGGATAGCTGAAAATGCCGGAGGTAAAGCTAACATATAAGCGACCTCTCCAACTGTCCGCAAAATCTCAAAGGGTCCAATATATCTGGGGCTAAGCTTGCCCCTCCTACCAAACCGCATTACGCCCTTCATGGGCGATATTCGTAAGAAGACCCTATCACCCACCCTGAATTTCAATGGACGACGTCTACGGTCAGCATAACTCCTCTGTCTACTCTGAGCTGTCCGCAGCTTGTCCTGAATTACTCGAACTCGATCCAAAGATTCTCGGAGCAAATCTGTGCCACGAGGATTGACTTCTGAAGTTTCTAACCAGCCAACTGGAGATCGACACCGTCTGCCATATAAAGCCTCAAACGGAGCCATTTGAATGCTGGAATGGAAGTTATTACTATACGCAAACTCGGCTAAAGGTAAGAATTGATCCCACTGACCCCCAAAGTCTAACACACAAGCGCGGAGCATGTGCTACGGAGACCGCTATCCTCAAATGGACGACTCTGAATCTGCTCCAGCAAAGTAGATCTCACACCAACACAAGCGATAACCCTTCCGGGGTCAGAAATATCCAAACGCACCATCGAGTTAGCTAAGGACTGAATGTCCAAAGCCAACGGCCGCTGAGAGACTGGAATGAAGGCTAAGCTACCCATACTCACTGCCTTTCGACTTAAGGCATCCGCTACCACATTCGCCTTGCCCGGATGATAGAGAATAGAGATATCATAGTCCTTCAGCAACTCAATCCATCTGCGCTGCCTCGAATTAAGATCCCTCTGAGTCATAATATGCTGAAGACTGCGGTGGTCTGTAAAGATCTCACAATACACACCGTATAGATAATGCCTCCAAATCCGCAGTGCAAATACTACCGCTGCTAATTCCAAGTCATGAGTGGGATAATTATGTTCGTGCACCTTTAGCTGCCTCATTGCATATGCAATAACACGACCCCGCTGCATCAAAACACATCCCAAACCGATACCAGACGCATCACAATACACGGTAAAACCCTCGCCCTCAACTGGAAGAGTCAACACAGGGGCAGAAGTAAGTCGATCCTTGAGCTTCAGAAAGCTTGCCTCACAATCCTCAGACCACTGAAATGGAACCTCCTTCCTGGTCAGTCTGGTCATAGGAGATGCAATAGACGAGAAGCCCTCAACAAATCGCCTGTAGTATCCTGCCAACCCAACAAAGCTGCGAACCTCGGTAGGTGACGTGGGCCTAGCCCAACCTCGAATAGCCTCAACCTTCGTTGGGTCTACCATGATACCGTGTCTGGACACAACATGGCCCAAGAAAGCTACAAACTCAAGCCAGAACTCACACTTTGAGAACTTGGCATACAGCCGATGATCTCTCAAAGTGTGGAGCACAATCCTCAAATGCTGCTCATGCTCCTTGTTACTCCTCGAATAAACCAGGATGTCGTCAATAAACACAATCACAAAGGAGTCCAAGTATGGCCTGAATACACGATTCATCAAATCCATGAAAGCTGCTGGGGCATTAGTCAATCCAAAAGACATCACCAGGAACTCATAATGGCCGTACCGAGTCCTGAAGGCTGTCCTTGGGATGTCCTCAGCCCTAACTCTCAACTGATGGTATCCAGATCTCAAATCTATTTTTGAGAATACCGCTGCACCCTGAAGTTGATCAAACAAATCATCGATACGAGGCATAGGATACTTATTCTTCACAGTTACCTTATTCGACTGCCTGTAATCAATACACATGCGCATAGATCCATCCTTCTTCTTTACAAACAGAACTGGAGCACCCCACGGAGACACACTCGGCCTGATAAAACCCTTCCCCAGAAGGTCCTAGAGCTGAGTACTCAACTCTCTCAATTCAGCAGGAGCCATACGATAAGGAGCTATAGAAATAGGTCGGGTGCCCGGCTCGAGGTCAATAATGAACTCTATATCACGCTCAGGAGGAAGGCCAGGCAGGTCAGTCGGGAATACATCAGAAAACTCACGAATAACAGAGACGGAGTCAAGCGATGGACTCTCAATACTAGTATCCCGAACATAAGCAAGGAATGAATCACATCCCCTCGACATCAATCTACGAGCCCGAACATATGAAATAATCCCGATCGGTGTGCGGCTAACAGAACCCTGCCACACCATCGGGGGTACGCCAGGCATGGCTAAGGTCACAGTCTTGGCAAAGCAATCCAAGACTGCATGATGGATAGACAACCAGTCCATGCCCAGAATCACATCAAAATCTACCATGGCCAATACAATAAAATCAACCTGAGTCTCAAACTCCTGAATAGTCACCATACATGATCTATATACCCGATCCACTACTAAGGAATCACCAACGGGGGTAGATATACGTAAGGGCACAGATAATAACTCAGAACACAAACTCAACCGTGGTGCATAATAAGTAGATACATAAGAAAATGTGGATCCGGGATCAAATAACGCAGAAGCTGGCTGATGGCATACGGAAATCATACCTGTAATCACTGCATCCGAAGCCTCAGCCTCTAGCCTAGCCGGCACAGCATACAACTGACGCTGACTACTACTAGCCTGAGCACCAACCTGACTACCAGTCCGACCTCCCTGCGCTCTACCTCGAGAACCCTGGGGACCACCCCGACGACCCTGTGCACCACCTCTACCTACTGGCGGTATAGATCTGAGGGGCTGTGCTGTCTGAACTGAAGGCTCAATCGCCATGCGCTGAGGACACTCACGTGCAAAATGACCGACAACCCCACAAGTGTAGCATGCTCTTGGCTCCCTGCTCGGCCTAGAAGGTCCGGCTGAGCTGGTATGACCACCTCTAGTCGATGAACTGGACTGACCACGTCCTTGAGGCTGGCTAACAGAACCACTATAGGTGGGCTGACCCCTATCAGATATTTGCAAAGCTGACTGTACGGGCCTACTGGGATGACCTTGTCGCTGAAAAGACTGCTGCTGCTGCTGAGGGTACCTACCCTAAAACTGGAACCCACGACCTCTGAACTGCGAACCACTATGGCTCCCACTGAAACTACCCTGAACACGAGGTCTCTTATCGCTGCCCCCTTGGGCCTAGCGATCCATCTCCTCAATAGAGTATACATGCTCGGTAATCTCTGCGAATGACTTCCCTGAAGTCACTAAACTCTGGGTAGCTCTGCGGAGTGGCAATCTCAGTCCCCTGACAAAACATCTAACTCTCTCATACTCATCAGGCAAAATAGAAGTAGCATGCCTAGCAAGATCATGAAACCTCGCCTCATACTCGGCGACAGATAACGAACCCTGAGTCAATCTGGAGAACTCATCCCTAAGTCGCTCCCGCATAGTACGGGGCATATACTTTCCCAAGAAAATCTCAGAGAACTGGGTCCAAGTAACCGGCGGAGATCCTGCTGGCCTGGAATCAAGATATCCCCTCCACCATCTCCTCGCTGCAGTATCAAACTGATATGCCACAAAATCAACACCACGAGACTGTACTAATCCCAAATTCCGCAATCTATCCTCGCAGCTGGACAAAAACTCATATGCATCCTCACCCAGAGTACCAGCAAATCTCGATGGAGTCAACCTCAAGAAACGCCCCAACATCCTCTGCTCATCAACAGATATAACAGGCTGATCTGTAATCGGTTGTGGAGCTACCGACGCTGGCGGAATCCCAACTCTAGGTGCTGCAGCTGCAGGCTGCGCCCCAACACCAACTCCCTGTACTGCTGGTTGGGATCCCTCGGCTGACGAACCTCCAACTATCCCCAACAACTGAAGTAATGTACCTCGGAGCAAAGAAGCATCTATAAATCCAGGTGGAGCCTGGGCTGCTCCCTGGCCCACCGGCTGCTGTGGAGGCGGAACATTTGGAGCTATAACGGGATCGGGTAACTGATCCCTAGCATGATCTTGGCCTGATGCTCCCGCTCTGCCCTGCCCCCGACCTCTGGGTCGACCTCGGCCCCTACCAGGAGCCCTCGCTGTAGGGTCGGGGTCCTGACCCTCGGGTCTCGCACCATGCGTCCTAACCATCTGCATAAAGAATGAACCAAATGAAAAACAGAAACCAACATATACCCAACGCACGGACATGAGTCAAGAAAATGAGAGACTCCCCTAAGAATGCTCCGTAGCCTCCCGAAGATAAGATACAGGCGTCCCCGCACCGATCCACAGGACTCTACTAAACATTGGCTTATGTACCGACACTTCCCGTACAACCTGGGCTCTGATACCAAGCTGTCACGACCCGATTTTTAGAGTCATGATGGCGCCTACCATAACCCACCAATAGGCAAGCCAAACCCTAGCCCGGAGCGACAAACAACAAGCTAACGGGCGGAATCTCATAAAACAGAGAAGTAAGACAGAATCAGAATATGTATATATACCAAGACTGAGAAGGAAGAGGATAGTATATAAAGTCAAGAACCCTTCCCAAGACCTGGTGAGGTCAGTACAGGAGCCACTACTAAACATTCCCAAAATACAAGACAGAAACCAAATATGTATAACAAGTACAACAGTCTCGAGAGCAAAAGACTATACAATAGAAGATGGAGTAGGATCTGCCTCGGACGTCAGTAAGCCCACCCTGCTCCGGAACCAGTGCTGAGAAGAGTGTAACGTCAAAACTGTCGGCTAGTGCCAGGATCTGCATCGGGGAAAAAGATGCAGAAGTGCAGTATGAGTACCGGGGCAACGGGTACTCAGTAGGAATCATCGGCCGACTGAGCTCAATGTAATACAAACAAGCTAAAATGCGAGGGTACATGCTAAGTCCGGGTTATAAGTAATAAATACATAAATAACTGTTGAGGCGTACAGATACGCTCAAGAGAAAAATAAATGTGATACTGAATAACGAGTAAATAAATGCATAAGTAACACACAAGTCAAACATAACCTATCTGGGCCCCCATAAACCCGATAGGCACACGAAAGAAAACAATAACCCGGCCTGGCCCCCATAAACCGGCGGGACACACAAGAATAATAAATGCATAGTCACCAGTGTCTCGAAGCTGTGTCAGTATCCAGTAACCACAATAACCAACAGGGGTGCACCGGGCTTGAACCGACACCAATGGGTAATAACAAGAGGCCAGACGCCGGAGTCGAACCGGAAGCCGTGGGTAATAACAAGAGGCCACATATATATCATATCTGCCGGACTCGAACCGGAACTCATAGAACAACAGTATCATAATCACGGTACCTAGTACCAAAACTCTCTAATTATATCATAACCAGATGCCGGACTCGAACCGGAACTCATAATAATCAGTGGCCGGACTCGAACCGGAACTCATAGTGTACCACAATCCGGGGTCGGACTCGAACCGGAACACCCAATAGTCAATAACCAAAATCATCATACCTGAATCAGTAGCCGGACTCGAACCGGAACTCATCATAGCCAGTAACCAAAACAGAATCAAAGGTCATATCATATCAAATAAACGGGGAACGCCTTAGTGCCAAGTCATTACTATTATATAGGTACAGAAGCTAACTCTACAACATGCTACAAGTCAATATCGGGGTCCTTCTAGGTCAACTACCTACTGTAAATAATATGTATATAAAAGTCTGGGTATACATTACAAGTCATGGAAAGGCGGTTCAGCGTTCTAAGTCAAACTAGCCGACCCCAATCAATTACGGTGCTATCAGAGACGAACAAAGCTAGACAGTCCAACCGGGTCTAATCGGGGTGACTCAATCCCGTCATAACCCTAATAGTCATATAGGGCTTATCTAAGCCCAAAGATGTCAAAGTTTCGACAAGCCGACAAAAAAGGGTAACGGGGCCAGCTACCGGGTCCCGAAAACCGAGTCTGGTTATACTTGTCTAAGTCTGGGCTAAGTCTGTCTAAGACTGGACTAAGGTCCAACAATAACATTCCCAGACTAGCAACAACAACAACAATACTATCCGACCCCAAATAGGTCATCTGTGGGGTACCACGAGGATAACGGGCCTGGAATAATATCCGAATAGCCCTATCCGGCCTAGAAGGCCTAAATCACAGCAAACCACCACCACCAAGTCTATAATACCAGCCCACAATACCCGCACAATAGCATACATATATCACACATAAGCCCAGTCTAAGTGTAAAGGAAGGTAAACCTAGCCTACCTGGACGCCTGCCGCAAGCCTGCCAAGAAAACCAGCTAAATAGGAGCCTTTCCCTTTCGAGAGGCCTCAGACTGATGCCAAGCTATCAAAATAATAAACTACATGTCAAAACATGACTATTGATACCCATATTGCATTAGTTCGGAAAAATGTCCGAACATTCCACGTGGGGCCTGCTTGCGGAATCGCAAAACCAAAACCGTCACAGCGTCCAAAATAACTATGTGATCAATAGTCACAACAGATGATATCCAATCCGAGCTCATATTAAGCTCTTAATAAGCATCAACAACAATACCACCAAATAAAAATTCAAATACGCGACTTGAAGCTAAAATTAAATCGAAAAACTTACGATATAAAGACGCTATACTATCAACCACACGATCCTCGAACTTGAATAACTTGATGTAGATAATTAATTTTCTTTTCAGTAGTCAAGTTCCACACCAAGTGAAAACACTTGCAAACACCTTTTTACGTAGCATGAACATGTATGTTAGTATGTGTAGAATGTATGAGAGAGAACGTTACACCTTAAAGTGAAAAATGTCCAACATTTCTTAGAAAGTGATATATGACATAAGAAGTTGGAAAATTCATGTTAGCATTAAAATGCTAGTTACAGAATGTGTAGATATACATCAAGGTTAGTCAAGTGTTGTACACTTCTCTTGACTCCACGTATTGCCTTGGTGTCAAGGCCATATGTTTTATTCTATATATTCGGATATTGCATAGGTCCGTGGTAAAATAAATATAATATTTTGAATATACCATAATTAATAGAAAATTATTTCTAATAAAACCTCTATAAAATAATAACATTATTTTAACATATTTAGATTTACTATCTCCACTTAAAATATCAATAAATTATAAAACTATTATAAATTAGTATAGATATATCATAACTAAAGAATTTTATAAATTTCAAAAACATTTTCGAAAGGTAATTAACTATGTCATTTTACCAAATTTTAATTTAATTTAATATTTTACAACCTGCTCGGTCTAACTAATATTCTCAAACGAACTGCCCGGGAACCGGACTGTCAGTCCCAGCAAGTCATAAATAACTTGGGGCAGTTATAGAAAAACTCTAAACGCTGAGAACACTCAAAAACGAGGGAAATGACCTGGAAGGTCATTACAGATAGTGACTACTATTTTGATGAGAAAGATAAGACATACATACAAAAAATTAAAACCATGTGCCAAAAATTACCAAAATTATATTTTCCAGATGAAAAAAGGCAATTTATATATATAGTAGAAACAAATTCCAGTAATCACAGCTATGGAGGAATTCTTAAGTATAAATACAATAATGAAAAAATTGAACATCATTGCAGATATTATTTCGGATCATACACGGAACCACAATTAAAATGGGAAATAAATAGAAAAGAACTATTTGCATTATATAAATGTTTGTTAGCATTTGAACCATCTATTGTATATAACAAATTTATTGTGCGAACAGATAACACACAGGTAAAATGGTGGATAACACGAAAAATACAGGATTTAGTAACAACAAAAGAAATAAGAAGACTTGTATTAAATATACAAAACTTTACATTTACAATTGAAGTAGTTAAATCTGACAAGAATGTCATTGCAGATTACTTATGAAGACAAAGCTACTCAAACTGAACCTGATAGTACAATGGAAGATATCCTCAAAGCTCTAACTACACTTTGTATAAAAGTGGACAGTATAGACTTTGAAGTACAAAAGCTAAAGATTGATGAAGCTAAACTGAAATCTAAAGCTAGTACAAGTCAGCCGCATGACTATAAATATGCTGAGATAAGTCGATCGGAAGACTCAAAAATTTCAGAGGTAGAAGGAGACGTTGGGAAACTCCAAAAAACCCATAATAATTTATTTGTTAATATTGCAGGTACGAGCAATACAGCTAACAGGAAACAATATACAAACACAAACCTAAACAGCATATTTGGAAAACCATTTACCCAAAAAATACCAAAAGCCCAAGTTACCACAGCACTACAAACTTCAACCTATGTAGAAAGCCTAAACCAAGATAAAAAGATTTACAACCATATTGCCCAAAACTACATAAGAAATATACACAAAATCCAAACATATTTGAATCTCAACCCAAGATCTACCACAACCCAAGAAAAAACCCAAGACTACATAACCCAAAAATTACAAGGTTACAACAAGTTAATAGCACAACCAAAAACCAGTGCTAACCTAGTCAGAACCTGTTATTATTATGGACTACTAAATATTGTATATACATACGATGGTGAAGAGCTAACCGGAATACCCGAGATACATAGAGCATTGTTAACATATAAAAGAGTCACAAAAGAAAACCTATTTTATGTGAAATTTTATACCGCACCAGCAGAGATACTATACAATGAGATAAAACCAATCATATAAGTAGTAAAAATAGGATTAACTCGAGATATGATTATCCCAGAGGAAATAACATCACAACTCGAGATACCATAAAATGAGTTACCTAGTTTTTATGCCAACAAAAGAATAATTGGTGTATCAACTATTATTCAAGAATTAGCAAATAATTATTTAAATAGCAACGCCATATGGAGCTATTACTCACGAGACTAGTTAATGATATACTCAAACTCAAGAGAACTACGACAAGCAGATATGGATGAAGTCCAGAAATGGATATTATCCTTACTCAGACCAGAGGAACAACCTACAACAAGAGCATTAAAGCAAAACTTTATTTCACAAGAATTATTGACCAGATATTTCAAGTTAATAGGACACAAATACCTAGACCACAGATGCAAAAATGTAATGGAGAAGATAATATGGAAATTCCAGACGTACAGCTGGAGTAGACACCGACGACAAGATAATGACGTAAAGAAGATACCCGGACATCGACAAGATATGTGAATAGTATTACTTTTTAAAAGTTTTTTGTTTTTTGTGAAAAGTCGTAAAGTAAATAGTATAGAGTCATATTCATAAACAGTAAAGGTCGTTTATGAATAGTAAGAGTCGCATAGTAAGAGTCATATGTGAATAGTAAAGGTCAGTTTAGTTTTTCATTTTCTTAAAGGCCGCTTGTGAATAGTAAAGGCCATTTCAGTTTTCTATATATATGTAAGAATGAAAGAAGAGAAGACAGGCTTCAAGCAAGCAGCTCATGTGTTGAGCAACAAGCCTCAGAAAACAAATCCTCTCCTCTTCCATATAAATAAAATATTTATCTTTTTTAAGTTATGGAGCAATCCGATAAGATACAAACTCAGGTATATCTATTCATAAATATGTATAGCTAAACTATTATATTCCTTATAATCTCTTGAATATCATTACTATTTATCATGTTATAGTATTGTTATATTGAATATCTTGAGAAAGCTTCCTGTGAAATATTAGGCTAAGAGTAGTTAAGCCTAGACTATGCCATCCTAAGGTCGAAACCGAGTAGGCAAGGAAGCCGCTAAAGGGGAGTAGACAAAGTTGAGGCACTGTTAGGGTAAACAATTGAAGCTGAAAAATCATAGTAGTGGCCAGAAAAGATTATTCAGAATAACTTTATTATAAAATGATACGGGTAATGATAAACAAAGAGGTTAGAGGGAATATGTTTAGAAAATACATAACAATGAAATGAATACAAATAATACTGAAATGAATACACATAACACTGAAATAGATACATACCAACTAAGTACTTATACATACTTATTAGATAATAATGAAGATTATAAAATACTTTTACTACATACACTAAGACATCTTGACAGTGATGTTAGAATAAAAATCTATGATATATTAGTTACTTATGAAATAATAGAATTAATGCAACAAAATTGGATAGAATTTAACATATCAGATTATAACGATGATAGATATGAGCTAGATTTATACTACTCAGATTAATGAAACTAAGTACCGAAGAACCCAAGATATACAATATCTAAGATGAATTTCGCTAAACACTCAATCTAAATGAATGATCCCACGCACCCCCCAAATTGGTAAAAAAATAACTATGAAACAAATAACTATGAGACAAATAATTATGAGGCAAATAAAAATGATAACTATGAACAAAACATGAACTCAGATAATATAACAAAAATGAAAAGCTATGAAAAAATTGGTCTAACATTGGAACAACATGTCAAAAATCAACATACATATATTGATGATATACTATATAACAGTGAGGAAACTAAAGGAGAATCAGTCAAAACAACTAGGCAGAATATTGACACAAGGAAAAAAGCTAGAAAAGATAAAAACCTGTAATGACCTTCCTGGTCATTTCCCTTATTTTCGTGTGTTCTCAGCGTTTAGAGCTTTTCTATAACTGCCCCAAGTTATTTATGACTTGCTGGGACTGACAGTTCGGTTCCCGGACAGTTCGTCTGAGAATATTATTTAGACCGAGCACGATGTAAAATATTAAATTAAATTTGAATTTGGTAAAATGACATAGGTAATTACCTTTCAAAAATATTTTTGAAATTTATAAAATTCTTTAGTTATGATATATCTATACTACTTTATAATAGTTTTATAACCTATTAATAATTTAAGCGGAGATAGTGAATTTAAATTATGTTAAAATAATATTTTTATTTTATAGAGGTTTTGTTAGAAATAATTTTCTATTAATTATGATATATTCAAAATATTATATTTATTTTACCACGAACCTATGCAATACCCGAGTATATAAGTAACGGAACAAAATTAAATACATGGACTAATAAAGTGACACCACATTTACACGTGGTGTCTATTGGATAAAGCATATAGTGAAAAGGAAGGAGGAAGTTATTATTATATATAGATATACGTACTACTTAAAAGTCTTAGGATTGTTTTCACTTAATCTTTCATTTCAAAACAGTAGTATAGTATTGTTTACATATGTGCACATTATTTCTTTTAACAAGGATTTCAAAGGAAATTAATTATCTACATCAAGTTATTCAAGCTCGGGGATCACGTGGTTGATGGTATATCGTCCTTATATCGTAAGTTCTCCGATAAATAGCTTAAAGTCACGTATTTGAACCGTTATTTGGTGGTATTGTTGTTGATGCTTATTTAGAGCTTAAAATGAGCTTGGATTGGATAGCATCTGTTGTGACTATTGGTCACAGAGTTATTTGGGACACTGTGACGGTTTCAGGTTTGCGATACCGCAAGCGAACCCCACGTGGACTGTTCAGACATTTTTTTGAATTAATGCAATATGGGTATCAATAGTCATGTTTTGACATGTAGTTTATTATTTTGGTAGCTTGGCAGCAGTCAGAAGCCTCTCGAAAGGAGAAGGCTCCTATTTAGCTGGCTTTAGCAGGCGTTCGGCGGCGTCCAGGTAGGCTAGGTTTACCTTTCTTTGCACTTAGATTGGGCTTATGTGTGATATATGTATACTATTGTGCTAGTATTGTGGGTTGGTGTTATAAACTTGGTGGTGGTGTTTTGCTGTGATTTAGGCCTTCTCGTCCGGATAGGGCTATTCGGATATATTCTAGGCCCGTTATCCTCGAGGTACACCACAGATGACCTATTTGGGGTCGGATAGTATTGTTGTGTTGATTTCTGGTTGGGGAACGTTATTGTTGGACCTTATTCCAGGCTTAGGCAGACTTAGCCCAGACTTAGACAGGTATAACTAGACTTGGTTTTCGGGACCCGTTAGTGGGCCCCGTTACCCTTTTGGTCGACTTGTCAGAACTTTGACATCTTTGGGTTTAGTTAAGCCTCTATGACCTGTTAGGGTTCTGACGGGATTGAGTCACCCCAATTATACCCGTTTGGCCTGTTTAGCCTTATTAGTCCCTGATAGCATCGTATTTGACCGGGATCAGCTAGTTTGATTTAGAATACGGACCTACCTTTCCATGACTTATAATGTATACCCAGACTTGTATATACATATTGCTTATAGTAGATATTTGACCTAGAAGGACCCCGAGATTAACTTGTAGCATGTTGTGGGGTTAGCTTCTGTACCTATAAACTAGTATTGACTTGGAACTAGGGTGTTCCCCATTTATCTGATATGATATGACATTTGATTCTGTTCTGGTTACTAGCTATGATAAGTTTTGGTTCGAGTCCGGCTACTGATTCAAGTATGATGATTTTGGTTATTGACTATTGGGTGTTCCGGTTTGAGTCCGGCCCCAGATTGTGGTACACTATGAGTTCCGGTTCGAGTTCGGCCACTGATTATTATGAGTTCCGGTTCGAGTTCGGCATCTGGTTATGATATGATTGGAGAGTATTGGTACTGGGTACCGTGATTATGATACTGTTGTTCTATGAGTTTCAGTTCGAGTCCGGCAGATATGATATATATGTGGCCTCTTGTTATTACCCACTGCTTCCGGTTTGACTCCGGCGTCTGGCCTCTTTTTATTACCCATTGGTGCCGGTTCAAGCCCGGTGCACTCCTATCGGTTATTGTGGTTACTGGATACTGATACAGCTTCGAGACACTGGTGACTATGCATTTACTATTTTTGTATGTCCCGCCGATTTATGGGGGCAAGGCTGGGTTATTGTTTTCTTCCATGTGCCTATCAGGTTTATGGGGGCCCAGATAGGCTATGTTTGACTTGTGTGTTTACATACGCATTTATTTACTCAATTATTCGGTATCACATTTATTTATTTCCTAAGCATATCTACACGCCTCGGCAGTTACTTATGTATTTGTTACTTATACCCTGGACTTAGCATGCACCCTCGCATTTTAGCTTGCTTATATTACTTTGAGCTCAATCGGCCGATGATGCCTACTGAGTACCCATTGCCACGGTACTCATACTGCACTTCTGCATCTTTTTCCCCGATGCAGATCCGGGCACTAGTCGACGGTATTGACGTGACTCTTTTCTCAGCATTGACTTCGGAGCAGGGTGAGCTTACTGACATCCGAGGCAGATCCTACTCCATCTTCTACTGTATAGTCTTTTGCTCTCAAGACTATTGTACTTGTTATACATATTTGGTTTCTGTCTTGTATTTTGGGTATTTAGTAGTGGCTTCTGTACTGACCCCACCAGGACTTGGAAGGGGTTCTTGACTTTATATACATTGTTCTCTTCCTTCTCAGTCTTAGCATATATAAACATTCTGATTCTGTCTTTAGCATTATAGCATGTTTATAAATGTGGTTACTTCCACTTCTTCTCTATTTTATGAGATTTCGCCCGTTAGCCCGTCGCTTGTCGCTCTGGGCTAGGGTTTGGCTTGCCTATCAGTGGGTTATGGTAGGCGTCATCATGATTCAAATATTGGGTCGTGACAAAACCTAAGAAAAATAAAAAAGAAACTAAAAAGACTATATCCAGAATATAAACATCTAACTACTAGTAAAACAGATAGTGATAGATTATCCCAATTAATAGATATAATATCTAAAACAGAATATAAATATATTCGATATCTTAAAAATAAAATATGAATACTGAATACAGACAACAACTTTTCGAAAAAATTAGAGAATTAAGACAAGAGTTAAAACATAGACAAAATAGACTAAATTATAATATATTTGCAAGAACTTGCCACAAATCCTTAACAATACAAAGAAATATTATATTTGACTTAGAATTACAAATACAACACTTAGAATATAAATACCAACACAAGTTATAGATGAATAAAGAAGAATTTGCATTAGAAGAAAAAACGTATGAAAATTCAGAAGGATTAAAAATAACTATAATATTCTCAAATCTAGGAAGAAGATATAAGAAAATAGAAAATAATTTAAATCTAATGCTAGAAAAAGAAAAGGTTAAATTAGAAGATAGCTTAACTGCTATGGTAAGAATATCAAAAGAAAATGAAGAAATAGATAGAAAACATGAAATTGAAAAAATAAAAAAACAAGCTAAAGAAGAAATACAATAAATAAAAGAAACAAAAAATACTAAAATAATAGAACTCGAAAAAGAATTAGAAATGCTCAAACAATTATATGCAGACAAACAAAAAGAAAAAGACAAACAAAAAGAACAAGAACGAGAACTAAAACTAGCAAATGAAATAGAACAGTTTAAAACAAAATTACAACTGGAAGAAGAACAGGATAAGTTACCTGGAATAAGAATAGATAAAATAAACGAAGAAAGTGATGATAATATAACACAAGAAAATTATTCGGAAGCAAGTGAAACATACACAGAACTGATAGAAAAAATAAACGAAACTACAATAAATTCAGAAATAAATACAGGAGATATAAAGCCAAGTACATCAGGAGTAAAAAATCCAAAACATCTAGATACAAATTATGCTAATAGAAGTTATGAATCATACGATAGGAACAAAACTTTATGGGATGAAAGGATAAATAGCAAATGGACACCAAGACAAGTAACTAAACAATATAATTTCTTGGACTTAGACTGTGTAGCAGATATAAATAAAACAATCCAACTATGGGTAGGATATATTTCAAAACAATTAGTAGATAATAAAATATCAATGGCCGAAACACCAGGATACATAGAAAGAACACTGATAGGAACAGTAAAATTATGGTTACAAAACTTATCAACAGCAAGCCTAACCACATTAAGAAGTAATAGACAACATGATGGAACAGCAACAACAACAACAACGGAAATCCTATATAAATATGAGATAGCAATAAGAAATGAATTTAGTAGTATGACAACAGAGATAGAAGAACAAAATAAAGAAAAACCATAAACTGAAATTAAATGTCAAAATTAGCAATATGTAATATGTGCTATATAGATGAATATACTTGTGCATTTAGAGATTATTACTATAAAGGAACATACAGTACAGATGAAAGTGAAGAAATAAGAAAGTTATATTTTACTAAACTACCAGAACCATTTAGTTCAAAAATAACGAAAAATTGGAATGAAGCAGGACTAGCAGATACCCTAGGAGCTAGAATAAAATTTTTACAAATTTGATTTGTAGAACTATGTGAAAAATATAAAGAAAATAAAAAGATGGATAAAATATTGGTAAAAAATTTAGCATGTTGCAAAAATAACTTATGAAAATAAGAAAACAGTAATAAAATGAACCTTGATATGATAAAATAACATCAAGATATATAAAATGACAAAAATATATATACTTGCCAAAATAATAATAGAAGGATATTACAATAGATATTATACACCTATGATAGACACAGGTGCAGAAGCTAATTTATGTAATCATAACTATCTACCAGAAGAAAAATGGGAAAAATTAACAACGCCTATAGTAGTCACAGAATTTAATAATGAAGGAATCATGATAAGATATATAGCAAAAAATATAAAAATACAAATGTGGGATAAAATATTAACTATAAAAGAAATGTATAGTTATGAATTTACAAATAAAGATATATTATTAGGAATGCCATTCTTAGACAACTTATATACACATATACTAACAAGAACATATTAGTGGTTTACTACCCCATGTAAACAAAAAGTAGGAGCTAAAAGAGTAAACAATAAATTAAGAAAAACAACACCTTGGATTAAAGGAAGTGAAAAAATTACCCAAAAGCTAGAAAACACAAAAATTAGTGACCAAAAGATAGAAATAATTATATTTTCGATAAATAAAATAAAAATAATACACGAAAAACTAGAATTATTGTATAATGATAATCCCTTACAAGGATGGGAAAAACACAACACAAAAGTAAAAATTGAATTAATAGATGAAAATAGTATAATAACACAAAAACAACTAAAATACAATTTTGATGATTTAACAGAATTAAATCTACACTTCCCAGATGAAAAAAGGCAATTCATATACATAGTAGAAACAGATTCTAGTAATCATAGCTATGGAGGAGTTCTTAAGTATAAATACAATAATGAAAAAATTGAACATCATTGCAGATATTTTTCCGGATCATACACGGAACCACAATTAAAATGGGAAATAAATAGAAAAGAACTATTTGCATTATATAAATGTTTGTTAGCATTTGAACCATATATTGTATATAACAAATTTATTGTAAAAACAGATAATACACAAGTAAAATGGTGGATAACACGGAAGATACACGATTCAGTAACAACAAAAGAAATACGGAGATTAGTTTTAAATATACAGAATTTTACATTTACAATTGAGTTAGTTAAGTCTAATAAAAATGTCATTGCAGATTACTTATCAAGACAAAGCTACTCAAACTGAACCAGATAGTACAATGGAAGATATCCTCAAAGCTCTAACTACTCTTTGTATAAAAGTGGACAGTATAGACTTTGAAGTACAAAAGCTAAAGATTGATGAAGCTAAACTGAAATCTAAAGCTAGTACAAGTCAGCCGCATGACTATAAATATGCTGAGATAAGTCGATCGGAAGACTCAAAAATTTCAGAGGTAGAAGGAGACGTTGGGAAACTCCAAAAAACCCATAACAATTTATTTTTTGATATTGCAGGTGCAAGCAATACATCTAACAGGAAACAATATACAAACACCAACCTAAATTGCATATTTGGAAAACCATTTACCCAGAAAATACCAAATGCCCAAATTACCACAGCACCACAAACTTCAACCTATGCAGAAAGCCTAAACCAAGATAAAAAGATTTACAACCATATTTCCCAAAATTACATAAGAAATATACACAAAATCCAAACATATTTGAATCTCAACCCAAGATCTACCACAACCCAAGAAAAAACCCAAGACTACATAACCCAAAAATTACAAGGTTACAACAAGTTAATAGCACAACCAAAAACCAGTGCTAACCTAGTCAGAACCTGTTATTATTATGGACTACTAAATACTGTATATACATACGATGGTGAAGAGCTAACCGGAATACCCGAGATACATAGAGCATTGTTAACATATAAAAGAGTCACGAAAGGAAACCTATTTTATGTGAAATTCTATACCGCACCAGCAGAGATACTATACAATGAGATAAAACCAATCATACAAGTAGTAAAAATAGGATTAACTCGAGATATGATAATCCCAGAGGAAATAACATCACAACCCGAGATACCAGAACTCAGACAATATAACAAAATAAAAAGCTATGAAGAAATTGGCATAACATTAGAACAAAACATTGAAAATCAACATACATATATTGAAGATATACTATATAACAGTGAGGAATCAACTAAAGAGGAATCAGTCAAAACAACTAGTGACACAAGGAAAAAGGCTGGGAAAGATAAAAACCTAAGAAAAATAAAAAAGAAACTAAAAAGACTATATCCAGAATATAAATATCTAACTATGTAATGACCTTCCCGGTCATTTCCTTCGTTTTCGTGTGTTGTCAGTGTTTAGAGCTTTTCTATAACTGCCCCAAGTTATTTATGACTTGCTGGGACTGACAGTTCGGCTCCCGGGCAGTTCGTTGGAGAATATTGTTTAGACCGAGCACATTGTAAAATATTAAATTAAATTAAAAGTTGGTAAAATGACATAGTTAATTACCTTTTGAAAATATTTTTGAAATTTATAAAATTTATAAATTTCTTTAGTTATGATATATCTATACTATTTTATAATAGTTTTATAACCTATTGATAGTTAAAGCGGAGATAGTGAATTTAAATATGTTAAAATAATATTTTTATTTTATAGAGGTTTTGTTAGAAACAATTTTCTATTAATTATGGTATATTCAAAAAGTTGTATTTATTTTACCACGAGTCTATGCAATACCCGAATATATATATAATGAGATGAGACTTTGGGTGGCATCGCCACCTCCACGTTCACTCTTAGCATACTGCCACCTATCAAATTAACTTACAAATTAGTGTATATGTACATATATATCTCATCATTTCATCTTAAAAAAACAAACCTAACATTTTCTTTCTAATTCTACTATCTGTTATCAAATTAAGCTCAATCTTGAGCTATTCTGTTAAGATTTGAGCTTAGAGGTTTATATATTCGAGTCCGTGGACTCGCTCTCATCATTTCTACGGTACGTTTTCTTATTTTTACGGTAGTTTTCGTCTGCGATAGTATATTTTGGGATTGATATTGATGTTTGAGCTACATTTTGAGCTCAAATTGAATGGTGCTAGTTGTGACTATTGGTCACGGAGTTGTTTGGGATGCTGTGACGATTTCAGTTTCGAGATTCCGCAAGCGGGCCCCACAGGGACGGTTCGGACATTTTTCCGAACTAATGCAATATAGGTGTCAATAGTCATGTTTTGACATGTAGTTTATTATTTTGGTAGCTTGGCAGCAGTCTGAGGCCTCTCGAAAGGGAAAGGCTCCTATTTAGCTGGTTTTCTTGGCAGGTTCGCGGCAGGCGTCCAGGTAGGCTAGGTTTACCTTCCTTTGCACTTAGATTGGGCTTATGTGTGATATATGTATGCTATTGTGCTGGTGTTTCGGGCTGGTATTATAGACTTGGTGGTGCTGGTTTGCTGTGATTTAGGCCTTTTAGGCCGGATAGGGCTATTCGAATATATTCCAGGCCCGTTATCCTCGTGGTACACCACAGATGACCTATTTGGGGTCGGATAGTATTGTTGTTGTTGTTGCTAGTCTGGGAATGTTATTGTTGGACCTTAGTCCAGGCTTAGACAGACTTAGCCCAGACTTAGACAAGTATAACCAGACCTGGTTTTCGGGACCCGATAGCGGGCCCCGTTACCCTTTTTGTCGACTTGTCGAAACTTTGACATCTTTGGGCTTAGATAATCCCTATATGACTATTAGAATTATGACGGGATTAAGTCACCCCGATTATACCCGGTTGGCCTGTCTAGCTTTGTTCTTCCCTGATAGTACCGTATTTGATTGGGGTCGGCTAGTTGGACTTAGAACGTTGAACCGCCTTTCCATGACTTGTAATGTATACACAGACTTTTATATACATATTTTTATAGTAGGTAGTTGACCTAGAAGGACCCCGAGATTGACTTGTAGCATGTTGTAGAGTTAGCTTCTGTACCTATATAATAGTATTGACTTGGCGCTAGGGCGTTCCCCGTTTATTTGATATGATATGACCTTTGATTCTGTTCTGGTTACTGGCTATGATGAGTTTCGGTTCGAGTCCGGATACTGATTCAGGTATGATGATTTTGGTTATTGACTATTGGGTGTTCCGGTTCGAGTCCGGCCCTGGATTGTGGTACACTATGAGTTCCAGTTCGAGTCCGGCCACTGATTATTATGAGTTCCGGTTCGAGTCCGGCATCTGGTTATGATATAATTGGAGAGTTTTGGTACTAGGTACCGTGATTATGATGTTGTTGTTCTATGAGTTCCGGTTCGAGTCCGGCAGATATGATATATATGTGGCCTCTTGTTATTACCCACTGCTTCCGGTTCGACTCCGGCGTCTGGCCTCTTGTTATTACCCATTGGTGCCGGTTCAAGCCCGGTGCACTCCTGTTGGTTATTGTGGTTACTGGATACTGATACAGCCTCGAGACACTGGTGACTATGCATTTACTTTTCTTGTGTGTCCCGCTGGTTTATGGGGGCCAGACTGGGTTATTGTTTTCTTCCGTGTGCCTATCGGGCTTATGGGGGCCCAGATAGGTTATGTTTGACTTGTGTGTTTACTTACGCATTTATTTACTCGTTATTATGTATCGCACTTATATTTTCCCTGAGCATATCTATACGCCTCGGCCGTTACTTATGTATCTATTACTTGTACCCCGGACTTAGCATGCCCCCTGCACTTTAGCTTGCTTATATTATATTAAGCTCAGTCGGCCGATGATGCCTACTGAGTACCCATTGCCCTGGTACTCATACTGCACTTCTGCATCTTTTTCCCGATGCAGATCCAGGCACCAGTCGACGGTTTTGACGTGACTCTTTTCTCAGCACTGATTCTGGAGCAGGGTGAGCTTACTGACGTTCGAGGCAGATCCTACTCCATCCTCTACTGTATAGTCTTTTGCTCTCAAGACTATTGTACTTATTATACATGTTTGGTTTCTGTCTTGTATTTTGGGTATGTTAGTAGTGGCTCATGTACTGACCCCACCAGGTCTTGGGAGGGGTTCTGGACTTTATATACGTTGTCCTCTTCCTTCTCAGTCTTAGCATGTTTATAAATATGGTTATGGTTACTTCCACTTCTTCTCTGTTTTATGAGATTCTGCCCGTTAGCCCGTCGCTTGTTGCTCCGGACTAGGGTTTGGCTCGCCTATTGGTGGGTTACGATAGGCGCCATCATGACCCAAATATTGGGTTGTGACAGCTTGGTATCAGAGCCTAGGTTGTACGGGTAGTGTCGGTACATGAGCCAGTGTGTAGTAGAGTCTTGCGGATCGGTGCGGGGACGCCTGTATCCTATCCTCAGGAGGCTACGGAGCATTCTTAGGGGAGTCTCTCATTTAATTGACTCATGTCCGTGCGTTAAGTCTATGTTGGTTTCTGATTTTCATTTGGTTCACTCTTTATGCAGATGGTTAGGACGCAGGGTGCGAGACCCGAGGGTCAGGACCCCGAGCCTACAGCGAGGGCTCCTGTTAGGGGCCGAGGTCGACCCAGAGGTCGGGGGCAGGGCAGACCAGCAGCCCCAGGCCGAGATCATGCTAGGGATCAGTTACCCGATCCCGTTATAGCTCCAGATGTTCCGCCTCCACAGCAGCCGATGGGCCAGGGAGCAGCCCAGGCTCCACCTGGATTTATTGATGCTTCTTTGCTCCGAGGTACATTACTTCAGTTGTTGGGGATAGTTGGAGGTCCGTCAGCTGAGAGAGCCCAACCAGTAGTACAGGGAGTTGGTGTTGGGGCGCAGCCTGCAGCTGTGGCACCCAGAGTTGAGATTCCGCCAGTGCCGGTAGCTCCACAGCCGGTTACAGATCAGCCTGTTATGTCTGTTGATGAGCAGAGGATGTTGGGGCGTTTCTTGAGGTTGACTCCACCGAGATTTGCTGGTACTCCGGGTGAGGATGCATATGAGTTTTTGTCCAGCTGCGAGGATAGACTGAGAAATTTGGGATTAGTACAGTCTCGTGGTGTTGATTTCGTGGCATATCAGTTTGATAATGCAGCGAGGAGATGGTGGAGGGGATATCTTGACTCCAGGCCAGCAGGATCTCCATCGGTTACCTGGACCCAGTTCTCTGAGATTTTCTTGGGAAAGTATATGCCCCGTACTATGCGGGAGCGACTCAGGGATGAGTTCTCCAGATTGACTCAGGGTTCATTATCTGTGGCCGAGTATGAGGCGAGGTTTCATGATCTTGCTAGGCATGCTACCTCTATTCTGCCTGATAAGTATGAGAGAATTAGATGTTTTGTCAGGGGACTGAGATTGCCACTCCGCAGAGCTACCCAGAGTTTAGTGACTTCAGGAAAGTCATTTGCAGAGATTACCGAGCATGTATACTCTATTGAGGAGATGGATCGCGAGGCCCAAGGGGGCAGCGATAAGAGACCTCGTGTTCAGGGTAGTTTCAGTGGGAGCCGTAGTGGTTCGCAGTTCAGAGGTTGTGGTTTCCAGTTTCAGGGTAGGTACCCTCCGCAGCAGCAGCAGTCCTTTCAGCGACAGGGTCCGTCCAGTAGGCCCGTACAGTCAGCTTTGCAGATATCTGATAGGGGTCAGCCCGCCTATAGTGGTTCTGTTAGACAGCCTCAGGGACGTGGTCAGTCCAGTTCATCGACTAGAGGGGGTCATACCGAATCAGCCGGACCTTCTAGGCCGAGTAGGGAGCTAGGAGCATGCTATACTTGTGGGGTTGTCGGACATTTCGCGCGTGAGTGTCCTCAGCGCATGGCGATTGAGCCTTCAGTTCAGACAGCACAGCCCCTTAGATCTATACTGCCAGCAGGTAGAGGTGGTGCACAGGGTCGTCGAGGTGGTCCCCAGGGTTCTCGAGGTAGAGCGCAGGGAGGTCGGACTGGTGGTCAGGTTGGTGCTCAGACTAGTGGTAGCCAGCGTCAGTTGTATGCCGTGCCGGCTAGACCGGAGGCTGAGGCTTCGGATGCAGTGATTACAGGTACGATTTCCGTATGCCATCAGCCAGCCTCTGCATTATTTGATCCTGGATCCACGTTTTCTTATGTATTTACTTATTATGCACCACGGTTGGGTTTGTGTTCT
This sequence comes from Capsicum rhomboideum, assembly GCA_031232105.1. Lineage (NCBI taxonomy): Eukaryota > Viridiplantae > Streptophyta > Magnoliopsida > Solanales > Solanaceae > Capsicum > Capsicum rhomboideum. The sequence continues at coordinate 94,209,255 of CP124716.1, read as the reverse complement.
GAGTTATTATCTATGCCCTTACGTGTATCTACCCCCGTTGGTGATTCCTTAGTAGTGGATCAGGTATATAGATCCTGTCTGGTGACTATTCAGGAGTTTGAGACTCAGGTTGATTTTATTGTATTGGCCATGGTAGACTTTGATGTGATTCTGGGCATGGACTGGTTGTCTTTTCATCATGCAGTCTTGGATTGCTTTACCAAGACCGTTACCTTAGCCATGCCTGGTGTACCCCCGGTGGTGTGGCAGGGTTCTGTTAGCCGCACACCGACAGGGATTATTTCATATGTTCGTGCTCGTAGATTGATGTCGAGGGGATGTGATTCATTCCTTGCTTATGTTCGGGATGCTAGCATTGAGAGTCCGTCACTTGACTCCGTCCCAGTTGTTCGTGAGTTTCCTGATGTATTCCCGACTGACTTACCTGGCCTTCCTCCTGAGCGTGAGATAGAGTTCATTATTGACCTTGAGCCGGGCACCCGACCTATTTCTATAGCTCCTTATCGTATGGCTCCTGCTGAATTGAAAGAGTTGAGTACTCAGCTCCAGGACCTTCTGAGGAAGGGTTTTATCAGGCCGAGTGTGTCTCCGTAGGGTGCTCCAGTTCTGTTTGTAAAGAAGAAGGATGGATCTATGCGCATGTGTATTGATTACAGGCAGTTGAATAAGGTAACTGTGAAGAATAAGTATCCTATGCCTCGTATCGATGATTTGTTTGATCAACTTCAAGGTGCAGCGGTATTCTCAAAAATAGATTTGAGATCTGGATACCATCAGTTGAGAGTTAGGGCTGAGGACATCCCAAAGACAGCCTTCAGGACTCGGTACGGCCATTATGAGTTCCTGGTGATGTCTTTTGGGTTGACTAATGCCCCAGCAGCTTTCATGGATTTGATGAATCGTGTATTCAGGCCATACTTGGACTCCTTTGTGATTGTGTTTATTGACGACATCTTGGTTTATTCGAGGAGTAGCGAGGAGCACGAGCAACATTTGAGGATTGTGCTCCACACTTTGAGAGATCATCGGCTTTATGCCAAGTTCTCAAAGTGTGAGTTCTGGCTTGAGTCTGTAGCTTTCTTGGGGCACGTTGTGTCCAGACACGGTATCATGGTAGACCCAGCAAAGATTGAGGCTATTCGAGGTTGGGCTAGGCCCACGTTACCTACCGAGGTTCGCAGCTTTGTTGGGTTGGCAGGATACTACAGGCGATTTGTTGAGGGCTTCTCGTCTATTGCATCTCCTATGACCAGACTGACCAGGAAGGAGGTTCCATTTCAGTGGTCTGAGGATTGTGAGGCAAGCTTTCTGAAGCTCAAGGATCGACTTACTTCTGCCCCTGTGTTGACTCTTCCAGTTGAGGGCGAGGGTTTCACCGTGTATTGTGATGCATCTGGTATCAGTTTGGGATGTGTTTTGATGCAGCGGGGTCGTGTCATTGCTTACGCATCGAGGCAGCTGAAGGTGCACGAACGTAATTATCCCACTCATGACTTAGAATTAGCAGCGGTAGTATTTGCACTGCGGATCTGGAGGCATTATCTATACGGTGTGCATTGTGAGATCTTTACAGACCACCGTAGTCTTCAGCATATTATGACTCAGAGGGATCTTAATTCGAGGCAGCGCAGGTGGATTGAGCTGCTAAAGGACTATGATATCTCTATTCTCTATCATCCGGGCAAGGCGAATGTGGTAGCGGACGCCTTGAGTCGGAAGGCAGTGAGTATGGGTAGCTTAGCCTTCATTCCAGTCTCCCAGCGACCATTGGCTTTGGATATTTAGTCCTTAGCTAACTCGATGGTGCGTTTGGATATTTCTGACCCCGAAAGGGTTATCGCTTGTGTTGGTGCGAGATCTACTTTGCTGGAGCAGATTCAGAGTCGTTAGTTTGAGGATAGCGGTCTTCGTAGAATTCGAGATCAGGTATTGAAGGGTGAGTCTGAGAGAGCTACCTTGGGTTCTGATGGTGTTCTGAGGTTTGACGGTCGTATTTGTATTCCGAGGATTGAAGATTTAATTCAGTTGATTTTGCGTGAAGCTCACAGTTCTAGATATTCTATTCACCCCAGGACAGCTAAGATGTATAGAGATCTGAGACAACACTATTGGTGGAGCGGTATGCGGAGAGATATAGCAGGGTTTGTAGCCCGATGCCTTTGTTGTCAGCAGGTAAAGGCCGAACATCAGAGACCCGGTGGTTTACTTCAGCAATTACCCATCCCCGAGTGGAACTGGGAGCGGGTCACTATGGATTTCATTGTTGGATTGCCTCGCACCTTCCGTGGTTTTGATAGTATTTGGGTTATTGTGGACCGGTTGACTAAGTCTGCACACTTTATCCCTGTTCGAGTCTCCTATAGTGCTGAGAGGTTAGCTCGTGTATATATTCAGGAGGTGGTCCGCCTACATGGAGTGCCAATATCCATTATCTCAGACCGAGGGTCTCAGTTTACCTCCAGTTTCTGGCAGACTTTCCAGGAAGAGTTGGGTACCCAGGTGGACCTCAGCACTGCATTTCACCCTCAAACAGACGGGCAGTCGGAGAGGACGATTCAGGTATTGGAGGATATGCTCCGCGCTTGTGTGTTAGACTTTGGGGGTCAATGGGATTAATTCTTACCTTTAGCCGAGTTCGCGTATAATAATAGCTTCCACTCCAGCATTCAAATGGCTCCGTTTGAGGCTTTATATGGCAGACGGTGTCGATCTCCAGTTGGCTGGTTTGAAACTTCAGAAGTCAGTCCTCGTGGCACAGATGTACTCCGAGAATCTTTGGACCGAGTTCGAGTAATTCAGGACAGGCTGCGGACAGCTCAGAGTAGACAAAAGAGTTATGCTGACCGTAGACGTCGTCCGTTGAAATTCAGGGTGGGTGATAGGGTCTTCTTACGAGTATCTCCCATGAAGGGCGTGATGCGGTTTGGTAGGAAGGGTAAGCTTAGCCCCAGGTATATTGGACCCTTTGAGATTTTGCGGACAGTTGGAGAGGTGGCTTATGTGTTAGCTTTACCTCCGGCATTTTCAGCTATCCACCCAGTATTTCATGTTTCTATGCTACGACAATATATTCCAGATGAGTCGCATGTGCTTCAGTGGGACTCGGTTCAGTTAGACGAGAAACTAACATTTGTGGAGGAGCCTGTGTCCATTTTAGCCAGAGATGTCAGACGGTTACGCTCCCGGGACATTCCAGTGGTTAAGGTACAGTGGCGTCACCGTCCGATTGAGGAGGCAACTTGGGAGCTTGAACGTGACATGCGAGCCCAGTATCCCTACTTGTTCACATCTTCAGGTACGTGCTTATTATTGACTTTCGCGGACGAAAGTCCTTTTAGTAGTGGATATTGTAATGACCTTCCCGGTCATTTCCTTCGTTTTCGTGTGTTGTCAGTGTTTAGAGCTTTTCTATAACTGCCCCAAGTTATTTATGACTTGCTGGGACTGACAGTTCGGCTCCCGGGCAGTTCGTTGGAGAATATTGTTTAGACCGAGCACATTGTAAAATATTAAATTAAATTAAAAGTTGGTAAAATGACATAGTTAATTACCTTTTGAAAATATTTTTGAAATTTATAAAATTTATAAATTTCTTTAGTTATGATATATCTATACTATTTTATAATAGTTTTATAACCTATTGATAGTTAAAGCGGAGATAGTGAATTTAAATATGTTAAAATAATATTTTTATTTTATAGAGGTTTTGTTAGAAACAATTTTCTATTAATTATGGTATATTCAAAAAGTTGTATTTATTTTACCACGAGTCTATGCAATACCCGAATATATATATAATGAGATGAGACTTTGGGTGGCATCGCCACCTCCACGTTCACTCTTAGCATACTGCCACCTATCAAATTAACTTACAAATTAGTGTATATGTACATATATATCTCATCATTTCATCTTAAAAAAACAAACCTAACATTTTCTTTCTAATTCTACTATCTGTTATCAAATTAAGCTCAATCTTGAGCTATTCTGTTAAGATTTGAGCTTAGAGGTTTATATATTCGAGTCCGTGGACTCGCTCTCATCATTTCTACGGTACGTTTTCTTATTTTTACGGTAGTTTTCGTCTGCGATAGTATATTTTGGGATTGATATTGATGTTTGAGCTACATTTTGAGCTCAAATTGAATGGTGCTAGTTGTGACTATTGGTCACGGAGTTGTTTGGGACGCTGTGACGATTTCAGTTTCGAGATTCCGCAAGCGGGCCCCACAGGGACGGTTCGGACATTTTTCCGAACTAATGCAATATAGGTGTCAATAGTTATGTTTTGACATGTAGTTTATTATTTTGGTAGCTTGGCAGCAGTCTGAGGCCTCTCGAAAGGGAAAGGCTCCTATTTAGCTGGTTTTCTTGGCAGGTTCGCGGCAGGCGTCCAGGTAGGCTAGGTTTACCTTCCTTTGCACTTAGATTGGGCTTATGTGTGATATATGTATGCTATTGTGCTGGTGTTTCGGGCTGGTATTATAGACTTGGTGGTGCTGGTTTGCTGTGATTTAGGCCTTTTAGGCCGGATAGGGCTATTCGAATATATTCCAGGCCCGTTATCCTCGTGGTACACCACAGATGACCTATTTGGGGTCGGATAGTATTGTTGTTGTTGTTGCTAGTCTGGGAATGTTATTGTTGGACCTTAGTCCAGGCTTAGACAGACTTAGCCCAGACTTAGACAAGTATAACCAGACCTGGTTTTCGGGACCCGATAGCGGGCCCCGTTACCCTTTTTGTCGACTTGTCGAAACTTTGACATCTTTGGGCTTAGATAATCCCTATATGACTATTAGAATTATGACGGGATTAAGTCACCCCGATTATACCCGGTTGGCCTGTCTAGCTTTGTTCTTCCCTGATAGTACCGTATTTGATTGGGGTCGGCTAGTTGGACTTAGAACGTTGAACCGCCTTTCCATGACTTGTAATGTATACACAGACTTTTATATACATATTTTTATAGTAGGTAGTTGACCTAGAAGGACCCCGAGATTGACTTGTAGCATGTTGTAGAGTTAGCTTCTGTACCTATATAATAGTATTGACTTGGCGCTAGGGCGTTCCCCGTTTATTTGATATGATATGACCTTTGATTCTGTTCTGGTTACTGGCTATGATGAGTTCCGGTTCGAGTCCGGCTACTGATTCAGGTATGATGATTTTGGTTATTGACTATTGGGTGTTCCGGTTCGAGTCCGGCCCCGGATTGTGGTACACTATGAGTTCCGGTTCGAGTCCGGCCACTGATTATTATGAGTTCCGGTTCGAGTCCGGCATCTGGTTATGATATAATTGGAGAGTTTTGGTACTAGGTACCGTGATTATGATGTTGTTGTTCTATGAGTTCCGGTTCGAGTCCGGCAGATATGATATATATGTGGCCTCTTGTTATTACCCACTGCTTCCGGTTCGACTCCGGCGTCTGGCCTCTTGTTATTACCCATTGGTGCCGGTTCAAGTCCGGTGCACTCCTGTTGGTTATTGTGGTTACTGGATACTGATACAGCCTCGAGACACTGGTGACTATGCATTTACTTTTCTTGTGTGTCCCGCTGGTTTATGGGGGCCAGACTGGGTTATTGTTTTCTTCCGTGTGCCTATCGGGCTTATGGGGGCCCAGATAGGTTATGTTTGACTTGTGTGTTTACTTACGCATTTATTTACTCGTTATTATGTATCGCACTTATATTTTCCCTGAGCATATCTATACGCCTCGGCCGTTACTTATGTATCTATTACTTGTACCCCGGACTTAGCATGCCCCCTGCACTTTAGCTTGCTTATATTATATTAAGCTCAGTCGGCCGATGATGCCTACTGAGTACCCATTGCCCTGGTACTCATACTGCACTTCTGCATCTTTTTCCCGATGCAGATCCAGGCACCAGTCGACGGTTTTGACGTGACTCTTTTCTCAGCACTGATTCTGGAGCAGGGTGAGCTTACTGACGTTCGAGGCAGATCCTACTCCATCCTCTACTGTATAGTCTTTTGCTCTCAAGACTATTGTACTTATTATACATGTTTGGTTTCTGTCTTGTATTTTGGGTATGTTAGTAGTGGCTCATGTACTGACCCCACCAGGTCTTGGGAGGGGTTCTGGACTTTATATACGTTGTCCTCTTCCTTCTCAGTCTTAGCATGTTTATAAATATGGTTATGGTTACTTCCACTTCTTCTCTGTTTTATGAGATTCTGCCCGTTAGCCCGTCGCTTGTTGCTCCGGACTAGGGTTTGGCTCGCCTATTGGTGGGTTACGATAGGCGCCATCATGACCCAAATATTGGGTCGTGACAAACTACTAGTAAAACAGATAGTGAAAGATTATCCCAATTAATAGATATAATATCTAAAACAGAATATAAATATATTCGATATCTTAAAAATAAAATATGAATACTGAATACAGACAACAACTTTTCAAAAAAATTAGAGAATTAAGACAAGAGTTAAAACATAGACAAAATAGACTAAACTACAATATATTTGCAGGAACTTGCCACAAATCCTTAACAATACAAAGAAATATTATATTTGACTTAGAATTACAAATACAACACTTAGAATATAAATACCAACACATGTTATAGATGAATAAAGAAGAATTTGCATTAGAAGAAAAAACGTATGAAAATTCAGAAGGATTAAAAATAACTATAATATTTTCAAATCTAGGAAGAAGATATAAAAAAATAGGAAATAATTTAAATTTAATGCTAGAAAAAGAAACGGTTAAATTAGAAGATAGCTTAACTGCTATGGTAAGAATATCAAAAGAAAATGAAGAAATAGATAGAAAACATGAAATTGAAAAAATAAAAAAACAAGCTAAAGAATAAATGAAAAAATAAAAAAACAAGCTAAAGAAGAAATACAACAAATAGAAGAAACAAAAAATACTAAAATAATAGAACTCGAAAAAGAATTAGAGATGCTCAAACAATTATATGCAGACAAACAAAAAGAAAAAGACAAACGAAAAGAACAAGAACGAGAACTAAAACTAGCAAATGAAATAGAACAGTTTAAAACAAAATTACAACTGGAAGAAGAACAGGATAAGTTACATGGAATAAGAATAGATGAAATAAACAAAGAAAGTGACAATGATATAACACAAGAAAATTATTCAGAAACAAGTGAAACATACACAGAACTGATAGAAAAAATAAACGAAACTATAATAAATCCAGAAATAAATACAGGAGATATAAAGCCAAGTACATCAGGAGTAAAAAATCCAAAACATCTAGATACAAATTATGCTAATAGAAGTTATGAATCATACGATAGGAACAAAACTTTATGGGATGAAAGGATAAATAGAAAATGGACACCAAGACAAGTAACTGAACAATATAATTTCTTGGACTTAGACTGTGTAGCAGATATAAATAAAACAATCCAACTATGGGTAGGATACATTTCAAAACAATTAGTAGATAATAAAATATCAATGACCGAAACACCAGGATACATAGAAAGAACACTGATAGGAACAGTAAAATTATGGTTACAAAACTTATCGACAACAAGCCTAACCACATTAAGAAGTAATAGACAATATGATGGAACAGCTGCAAGAACAACAACGGAAATCCTATATAAATATGAGATAGCAATAAGAAATGAATTTAGTAGTATGACAACAGAAATAGAAGAACAAAATAAAGAAAAAACTATAAACAGAAATTTAATGTCAAAATTAGCAATATGTAATATGTGCTATATAGATGAATATACTTATGCATTTAGAGATTATTACTATAAAGGAACATACAGTACAGATGAAAGTGAAGAAATAAGAAAGTTATATTTTACTAAACTACCAGAACCATTTAGTTCAAAAATAACAAAAAATTGGAATGAAGCAGGACTAGCAGATACCCTAGGAGCTAGAATAAAATTTTTACAAAATTGGTTTGTAGAACTATGTGAAAAATATAAAGAAAATAAAAAGATGGATAAAATATTGGTAAAAAATTTAGCATGTTGCAAAAATAAAACAGCACCGCAATTCGGATACACAGATAAGTATTATAAACGAGGTAAGAAAACAAGAAAATATAAACCATATAAATCTAAATATAAATATAAGAAACCAAGAAGAAGATATTATGTAAAGAATTACAATAATAAAAAACCATATAAAAGAAAGACAAAATTAGCAGAATGTACCTGTTATAATTGTGGAAAATTAGGACATTTAGCTAAAGATTGTAAAATACTCAAAGATCCAAAGAAAAAACAGATAACAGAAATACTAATAGAAAATGATGAATATACGCAAATAGAATATATAGATTACGAATTAGAAAGTGAAGATAGTATATATGAATTCTCAGATACTGATAATATAATAAATGAATCAGAAGAAGAATATGACTGAAAAAGACATACAGATACTTAAACATGAAGACTACCAAGATGAAGAATCTTCAGACCAGAAAATAATATTTGATAACAATATATTTGAACAAATAAAAGGAAAAGAATTAGATTTAAGTATAGATAAAGTTTTAGACGTACCTATAGTAAAACATTGGTTTAAAAGACAAAAAGAAGAATACTACGTAATTAGTCAAAAGGAACATATAATAGACTATAGATACACCAAAGGAAAAGCTAAAATATCAATAATAAATAAGAAATTAGTGAATAAAGAAATACAAGATATAAGAGCAAAAACCCCAATTAAATATGTATACTTAGGAGGAACAAAAATATTAATAAAAGCATGTTTTAGAGAAGGAATAGATACCCCAATAGAAATATATTTAGCAGATGATAGAATCATACACCCTATAGAAAAAAGTGTTATAAGTGCAGTAAAAGGAAATTTAATATACCAAAAATTTAAATTTATAATAAGTGCCAACTATTCAGTAGTAGTAACTGATAAAAATATAGACAAATCATTAGTATTATACTGGAAAATGTCAGGAATAGAATTAGCACCAGGAAGTAAAATATTTACATCAAGATGTAAAAATTTATATATATACACTACAAAACATAAAATAATAGCAAAAAATAAAATAGATAAAGTAAAGATTGAAAATCCTTTTGAAAAAAATAGTCACTATTATAGATAATAATGATTATAGTTACCAGGTACTAGATATAGAACAAGACTTAGAATAGTAAAAGAAAGACTTAGTACCTCAAAACGATTAACAAATGATACACCTACATCCTCATCTAGAATGAGTACATCTAGAAGAATAGATAATGTAACTCCACAAAATTTAATAGACCATAAGATAGAAGAAATAAAACCATACCATTACTATATCACAGGAATAATGGACCAACGAAAATACTTAATATTAATAAATACCGGATAAGAAGAAAATTACATTATAAGAGAATTAGTACAGAAAAAGAAATAATAACAAATGAACAATTATGTCCAGAAATGGATATTGTCCTTACTCAGACCAGAGGAACAACCTACAACAAGAGCATTAAAGCAAAACTTTATTTCACAAGAATTATTGACCAGATATTGCAAGCTAATAGGACACAAATACCCAGACCACAGATGCACAAAATGTAATGGAGAAGATAATGTGGAAATTCCAGACGTACAACTGGAGTTGAAACCGACGACAAGATAATGACGTAAAGAAGATACCTTGACATCGACAAGATATGTGAATAGTATTACTTTTTAAAAGTTTTTTGTTTTTTGTGAAAAGTCGTAAAGTAAATAGTATAGAGTCATATTCATAAACAATAAAGGTCATTTATGAATAGTAAGAGTCATATGTGAATAGTAAAGGTCAGTTTAGTTTTTCATTTTCTGAAAGGCCGTTTGTGAATAGTAAAGGTCATTTCAGTTTTCTATATATATGTAAGAATGAAAGAAGAGAAGACAGGCTTCAAGCAAGCAGCTCATGTGTTGAGCAACAAGCCCTCAAAAAACAAATCCTCTCCTCTTCCATATAAATAAAATATTTATCTTTTTTAAGTTATGGAGCAATCCGATAAGATACAAACTCAGGTATATCTATTCATAAATATGTATAGCTAAACTATTATATTCCTTATAATCTCTTGAATATCATTACTATTTATCATGTTATAGTATTGTTATATTGAATATCTTGAGAAAGCTTCCTATGAAATATTAGGCTAAGAGTAGTTAAGCCCAGACTATGCCATCCTAAGGTCGAAACCGAGTAGGCAAGGAAGCCGTTAAAGGGGAGTAGACAAAGTTGAGGGGCTGTTAGGGTAAACAATTGAAGCTGAAAAATCATAGTAGTGGCCAGAAAAGATTATTCAGAATAACTTTATTATAAAATGATACGGGTAATGATAAACAAAGAGGTTAGAGGGAATATGTTTAGAAAATACATAACAATGAAATGAATACAAATAATACTGAAATGAATACACATAACACTGAAATAGATACATACCGAAGAACCCAAGATATACAATATCTAAGATGAATTCCGCTAAACACTCAATCTAAATAAATGATCCCACGCACCGCCCAAATTGGTATCAGAGCCGAGGTATGCGATTGCGATCCTTACCGGAGTTCTGGCTCAGCCACCTGTTGGCCCCCTTAATTGGTTAAGGCCTTACCACGTGCGTTTCGTGCGGGAGTAAAACAAATTGGTAGCTCTGTTACCAATTTGGTATAGCCCGTCATTTTTTTTCCATAATTTATAGCTTATATATCTGCAAAAGAGATAATTTTTATTAAGTTGGGTATCAGAGCTATGAAACAAATAACTATGAAACAAATAGCTATGAAACAAATAACTATGAGACAAATAATTATGATCCCAATAATTATGATAACTATGAACAAAACATGAACTCAGATAATATAACAAAAATGAAAAGCTATGAAGAAATTGGTCTAACATTGGAACAACATGTCAAAAATCAACATACATATATTGAAGATATACTATATAATAGTGAGGAATCAACTAAAGAGGAATCAGTCAAAACAACTAGGCAGAATATTGACACAAGGAAAAAAGCTAGGAAAGATAAAAACCTAAGAAAAATAAAAAAGAAACTAAAAAGACTATATCAAGAATATAAACATCTAACTACTAGTAAAACAGATAGTGATAGATTATCCCAATTAATAGATACAATATCTAAAACAGAATATAAATATATTCGATATCTTAAAAATAAATTATGAATACTGAATACAGACAACAACTTTTCGAAAAAATTAGAGAATTAAGACAAGAGTTAAAACATAGACAAAACAAACTAAACTACAATATATTTGCAGGAACTTGCCACAAATCCTTAACAATACAAAGAAATATTATATTTGACTTAGAATTACAAATACAACACTTAGAATATAAATACCAACACAGGTTATAGATGAATAAAGAAGAATTTGCATTAGAAGAAAAAACGTATGAAAATTCAGAAGGATTAAAAATAACTATAATATTCTCAAATCTAGGAAGAAGATATAAGAAAATAGGAAATAATTTAAATTTAATGCTAGAAAAAGAAACGGTTAAATTAGAAGATAGCTTAACTGCTATGGTAAGAATATCAAAAGAAAATGAAGAAATAGATAGAAAACATGAAATTGAAAAAATAAAAAAACAAGCTAAAGAATAAATGAAAAAATAAAAAAACAAGCTAAAGAAGAAATACAACAAATAGAAGAAACAAAAAATACTAAAATAATAGAACTCGAAAAAGAATTAGAGATGCTCAAACAATTATATGCAGACAAATAAAAAGAAAAAGACAAAAGAAAAGAACAAGAACGAGAACTAAAACTAGCAAATGAAATAGAACAGTTTAAAACAAAATTACAACTGGAAGAAGAACATGATAAGTTACCTGGAATAAGAATAGATGAAATAAGCGAAGAAAGTGTCAATGATATAACACAAGAAAATTATTCAGAAACAAGTGAAACATACACAGAACTGATAGAAAAAATAAACGAAACTACAATAAATCTAGAAATAAATACAGGAGATATAAAGCCAAGTACATTAGGATTAAAAAATCCAAAACATCTAGATACAAATTATGCTAATAGAAGTTATGAATCATACGATAGGAACAAAACTTTATGGGATGAAAGGATAAATAGCAAATGGACACCAAGACAAGTAACTGAACAATATAATTACTTGGACTTAGACTGTGTAGCAGATATAAATAAAACAGTCCAACTATGGGTAGGATATATTTCAAAACAATTAGTAGATAATAAAGTATCAATGGCCAAAACACCAGGATACATAGAAAGAACACTGATAGGAACAGTAAAATTATGGTTACAAAACTTATCAACAGCAAGCCTAACCACATTAAGAAGTAATAGACAACATGATGGAACAGCAACAACAACAACAACGGAAATCCTATATAAATATGAGATAGCAATAAGAAATGAATTTAGTAGTATGACAACAGAAATAGAAGAACAAAATCAAGAAAAAACTATAAACAAAAATTTAATGTCAAAATTAGCAATATGCAATATGTGCTATATAGATGAATATACTTGTGCATTTAGAGATTATTACTATAAGGAACATACAGTACAGATGAAAGTGAAGAAATAAGAAAGTTATATTTTACTAAACTACCAGAACCATTTAGTTCAAAAATAACGAAAAATTGGAATGAAGCAAGACTAGCAGATACCCTAGGAGCTAGAATAAAATTTTTACAAAATTGGTTTTGTAGAACTATGTGAAAAATATAAAGAAATTTAAAAAGATGGATAAAATATTGGTAAAAAATTTAGCATGTTGCAAAAATAAAACAGCACCGCAATTCGGATGCACAGATAAGTATTATAAACGAGGTAAGAAAACAAGGAAATATAGTAAATATAAACCATATAAATCTAAATATAAATATAAGAAACCAAGAAGAAGATATTATGTAAAGAATTACAATAATAAAAAACCATATAAAAGAAAGACAAAATTAGCAGAATGTACCTGTTATAATTGTGGAAAATTAGGACATTTAGCTAAAGATTGTAAAATACCCAAAGATCCAAAGAAAAAACAGATAACAGAAATACTAATAGAAAATGATGAATATACGCAAATAGAATATATAGATTACGAATTAGAAAGTGAAGATAGTATATATGAATTCTCAGATACTGATAATATAATAAATGAATCAGAAGAAGAATATGACTGAAAAAGACATACAAATACTTAAACATGAAGACTACCAAGATGAAGAATCTTCAGACCAAAAAATAATATTTGATAACAATATATTTGAACAAATAAAAGGAAAAGAATTAGATTTAAGTATAGATAAAGTTTTAGACGTACCTATAGTAAAACATTGGTTTAAAAGACAAAAAGAAGAATACTACGTAATTAGTCAAAAGGAACATATAATAGACTATAGATACACCAAAGGAAAAGTTAAAATTCCAATAATAAGTAAGAAATTAGTGAATAAAGAAATACAAGATATAAGAGCAAAACCCCCAATTAAATATGTACACTTAGGAGGAACAAAAATATTAATAAAAGCATGTTTTAGAGAAGGAATAGATACCCCAATAGAAATATATTTAGCAGATGATAGAATCATACACCCTATAGAAAAAAGCGTTATAAGTGCAGTAAAAGGAAATTTAATATACCAAAAATTTAAATTTATAATAAGCGCCAACTACTCAGTAGCAATAACTGATAAAAATATAGACAAATCATTAGTATTATACCGGAAAATGTTAGGAAGAGAATTAGTACCAGAAAAAGAAATAATAATAAATGAACAATTATGTCCAGAATTACCAAAGGCATTGACAAATATTGAAGAAATAACAGAAAAAGAATTAATTATTGGAGGAATATCAATATCAATAAAATTCAAAATATACCAAGGAGATAAGAACATTACCTTAGGAATAAGATGGTTAGAAACAGTAAAACCATACAATTTAGAAGATAAACAACTAACAATAACTTATGAAAATAAGAAAATAGTAATAAAACGAACCTTGATATGAGAAAATAACACCAAAACATATAAAATGACAAAAATATATATACTTGCCAAAATAATAATAGAAGGATATTACAATAGCTATTATACACCTACGATAGACACAGGAGCAGAAGCTAATTTATGTAAACATAACTGTCTACCAGAAGAAAAATGGGAAAAATTAATAACGCCTATAGTAGTCACAGGATTTAATAATGAAGGAAGCATGATAACATATAAAGCAAAAAATATAAAAATACAAATATGGGATAAAATATTAACTATAAAAGAAATGTATAGTTATGAATTTACAAATAAAGATATATTACTAGGAATGCCATTCTTAGACAACTTATATCCACATATACTAACAAGAACATATTGGTGGTTTACTACCCCATGTAAACAAAAAGTAGGAGCTAAAAGAGTAAACAATAAATTAAGAAAAACAACACCTTGGATTAAAGGAAGTGAAAAAATTACCCAGAAGCTAGAAAACACAAAAACTAGTGACCAAAAGATAGAAATAATTATATTTTCGATAAATAAAATAAAAATAATACAAGACAAACTAGAATTATTGTATAATGATAATCCCTTACAAGGATGGGAAAAACACAAAACAAAAGTAAAAATTGAATTAATAGATGAAAATAGTATAATAACACAAAAACAACTAAAATACAATTTTGATGATTTAACAGAATTTAAACTACACATAAAAGAATTCCTAGACAATAATTATATACAAGAAAGCAATAGTAAGCACACTAGCCCTGCATTTATAGTAAATAGACATAGTGAACAAAAAAGAGGAAAAAGTAGGATGGTTATAGATTATCGAAATTTAAATGCAAAAACAAAAACATATAATTACCTAATACCAAACAAGATACTAAAAACAAGACAAATACAAGGATATAATTATTTTAGTAAATTTGATTGTAAATCAGGATTTTACCATTTAAAGCTAGAAGATGAATCTAAAAAATTAACAGCATTCACAGTCCCACAAGGATTTTATGAATGGAATGTATTACCGTTTGGATACAAAAATGCACCAGGTAGATACCAACACTTCATGGATAACTATTTTAACCAGTTAGAAAATTGTATAGTATAAATAGAAAATAACTATTTGCATTATATAAATGTTTGTTTGCATTCGAAGCATATATTGTATATAACAAATTTATTGTAAGAACAGATAGTATACAAGTAAAATGGTGGATAACACGGAAGATACACGATTCAGTAACAACAAAAGAAATACGGAGATTAGTATTAAATATACAGTATTTTACATTTACAATTGAGTTAGTTAAGTCTAATAAAAATGTCATTGCAGATTACTTATCAAGACAAAGCTACTCAAACTGAATCAGATAGTACAATGGAAGATATCCTCAAAGCTCTAACTACACTTTGTATAAAAGTGGACAGTATAGACTTTGAAGTACAAAAGCTAAAGATTGATGAAGCTAAACTGAAATTTAAAGCTAGTACAAGTCAGCCGCATGACTATAAATATGCTGAGATAAGTCGATCGGAAGACTCTAAAATTCCAGAGGTAGAAGGAGACGTTGGGAAACTCCGAAAAACTCATGACAACTCTGCTAATGTTGCAGGTACAAGTGGACCAGCTACCAAGAAACCATATGCAAATACCAATTTAAACAGTATATTTGCAAAGCCATTCACAC
Source organism: Capsicum rhomboideum (assembly GCA_031232105.1). Classification (NCBI taxonomy): domain Eukaryota; kingdom Viridiplantae; phylum Streptophyta; class Magnoliopsida; order Solanales; family Solanaceae; genus Capsicum; species Capsicum rhomboideum. The sequence goes on along the minus strand of CP124716.1, from coordinate 94,193,560 downwards.
CAAAAATACAAAAGCCACAAAATGCCACACAACCTCAAACCTATACATACGCAGATAATTTAAATGAGGATAAAAAGATATACAACCACATCTCCCAAACCTATATAAAAAATATCCACAAAATCCAGACATATTTGAACCTTCAACCAAGATCTACCACAACAATAGAAAAAACCCAGGATTACATAACCCAAAAATTACGAGGTTATACCCAAAAATTACAAGGTTATAATAAACTAATCGCACAACCAAAAACCAATTCCAATCTAGTAAAAACTTGCTATCATTACGGACTATTGAACACTGTAAATACATACAACGGCGAAGATATAAGCGAAATACCCGAAGTACATAAAGCCTTTTTAACATATAAAAGAGTCACAAAAGGAAACCTATTTTATGTGAAATTCTATACCGCACCAGCAGAGATACTATACAATGAGATAAAACCAATCATACAAGTAGTAAAAATAGGATTAACTCCAGATATGATAATCCCAGAGGAAATAACATCACAACCCGAGATACCAGAGATAGGGATACCAGGTTTTTATGCCAACAAAAGAATCATTGGCATATCAACTATTATTCAAGAGCTAGCAAACAATTATTTAAATGGCAATGCCATATGGAGTTATTACTCACGAGACCAGTTAATGATATACTCAAACTCAAGAGAACTACGACAAGCAGATATGGATGAAGTCCAGAAATGGATATTATCCTTACTCAGACCAGAGGAACAATCTACAACAAGAGCATTAAAGCAAAACTTTATTTCATAAGAATTATTGACCAGATAGTGCAAGCTAATAGGACACAAATACCCAGACCACAGATGCACAAAATGTAATAGAGAAGATAATGTGGAAATTCCAGACGTACAACTAGAGTAGACACTGACGACAAGATAATGACGTAAAGAAGATACCCCGACATCGACAAGATATGTGAATAGTATTACTTTTTAAAAGTTTTTCATTTTTTGTGAAAAGTCGTAAAGTAAATAGTATAGAGTCATATTCATAAACAGTAAAGGTCGTTTATGAATAGTAAGAGTCGCATAGTAAGAGTCATATGTGAATAGTAAAGGTGGTTTAGTTTTTGTAAGAGTCGCATAGTAAGAGTCATATGTGAATAGTAAAGGTCAGTTTAGTTTTTCATTTTCTGAAAGGTCGTTTGTGAATAGTAAAGGCCATTTCAGTTTTCTATATATATGTAAGAATGAAAGAAAAGAAGACAGGCTTCAAGCAAGCAGCTCATGTGTTGAGCAACAAGCCCTCAGAAAACAAATCCTCTCCTCTTCCATATAAATAAAATATTTATTTCATAGTTATCATTTTTATTTGGGGGGTGCGTGGGATCATTCATTTAGATTGAGTGTTTAGCGGAATTCATCTTAGATATTGTATATCTTGGGTTCTTCGATACTTAGTTTCATTAATCTGAGTAGTATAAATCTAGCTCATATCTATCATCGTTATAATCTGATATGTTAAATTCTAGCCAATTTTGTTGCATTAATTCTATTATTTCATAAGTAACTAATATATCATAGATTTTTCTTCTAACATCACTGTCAAGATGTCTTAGTGTATGTAGTAAAAGTATTTTATAATCTTCATTATTATCTAATAAGTATGTATAAGTACTTAGTTGGTATGTATTTATTTCAGGGTTATGTGTATTCATTTCAGTATTATTTGTATTCATTTCATTGTTATGTATTTTCTAAACATATTCCCTCTAACCTCTTTGTTTATCATTACTCGTATCATTTTATAATAAAGTTATTCTGAATAATCTTTTCTGGCCACTACTATGATTTTTCAGCTTCAATTGTTTACCCTAACAGCGCCTCAACTTTGTCTACTCCCCTTTAACGGCTTCCTTACCTACTCGGTTTCGACCTTAGGATGACATAGTGTGGGCTTAACTACTCTTAGCCTAATATTTCATAACAAGCTTTCTCAAGATATGCAATATAACAATACTATAACATGATAAATAGTAATGATATTCAAGAGATTATAAGGAATATAATAGTTTAGCTATACATATTTATGAATAGATATACCTGAGTTTGTATCTTATTGGATTGCTCCATAACTTGAAAAAGATAAATATTTTATTTATATAGAAGAGGAGAGTATTTGTTTTTTGAGGGCTTGTTGCTCAACACATGAGCTGCTTGCTTGAAGCTTGTCTTCTCTTCTTTCATACTTACATATATATATAGAAAACTGAAATGGCCTTTACTATTCACAAACGGCCTTTCAGAAAATGAAAAACTAAACTGACCTTTACTATTCACATATGACTCTTACTATGCGACTCTTACTATTCATAAACGACCTTTACTGTTTATGAATATGACTCTATACTATTTACTTTACGACTTTTCACAAAAAACGAAAAACTTTTAAAAAGTAATACTATTCACATATCTTGTCGATGTCGGGGTATCTTCTTTACGTCATTATCTTGTCGTCGGTGTCTACTCCAGCTGTACGTCTGGAATTTCCACATTATCTTCTCCATTACATTTTGTGCATCTGTGGTCTGGGTATTTGTGTCCTATTAGCTTGCAATATCTGGTCAATAATTCTTGTGAAATAAAGTTTTGCTTTAATGCTCTTGTTGTAGGTTGTTCCTCAGGTCTGAGTAAGGATAATATCCATTTCTGGACTTCATCCATATCTGCTTGTCGTAGTTCTCTTGAGTTTGAGTATATCATTAACTGGTCTCGTGAGTAATAGCTCCATATGACATTGCCATTTAAATAATTATTTGTTAATTCTTGAATAATAGTTGATATACCAATTATTCTTTTGTTGGCATAAAAACTAGGTAACTCATTTTCTGGTATCTCGGGTTGTGATGTTATTTCCTCTGGGATTATCATATCTCGAGTTAATCCTATTTTTACTACTTGTATGATTGGTTTTATCTCATTGTATAGTATCTCTGCTGGTGCGGTATAGAATTTCACATAAAATAGGTTTCCTTTTGTGACTCTTTTATATGTTAACAATGCTCTATGTATCTCGGTTATTCCGGTTATCTCTTCACCATCGTATGTATATACAGTATTTAGTAATCCATAATAATAATAGGTTCTGACTAGGTTAGCACTGGTTTTTGGTTGTGCTATTAACTTGTTGTAACCTTGTAATTTTTGGGTTATGTAGTCTTGGGTTTTTTCTTGGGTTGTGGTAGATCTTGGGTTGAGATTCAAATATGTTTGGATTTTGTGTATATTTCTTGTGTAATTTTGGGAAATATGGTTGTAAATCTTTTTATCTTGGTTTAGGCTTTCTGCATAGGTTGAAGTTTGTGGTGCTGTGGTAATTTCGGCTTTTGGCATTTTCTGGGTAAATGGTTTTTCAAATATGCTATCTAGGTTGGTGTTTGTATATTGTTTCCTGTTAGCTGTATTGCTTGCACCTGCAATATCAACAAATAAATTGTTATGGGTTTTTTGGAGTTTCCCAACGTCTCCTTCTACCTCTGGAATTTTAGAGTCTTCCGATTGATTTATCTCAGCATATTTATAGTCATGCGGCTGACTTGTACTAGCTTTAGATTTCAGTTTAGCTTCATCAATCTTTAGCTTTTGTACTTCAAAGTCTATACTGTCCACTTTTATACAAAGTGTAGTTAGAGCTTTGAGGATATCTTCCATTGTACTATCTGGTTCAGTTTGAGTAGCTTTGTCTTGATAAGTAATCTGCAATGACATTTTTATTAGACTTAACTAACTCATTGTAAATGTAAAATTCTGTATATTTAATACTAATCTCCGTATTTTTTTTGTTGTTACTAAATCGTGTATCTTCCGTGTTATCCACCATTTTACTTGTATATTATCTGTTCTTACAATAAATTTGTTATATACAATATATGCTTCGAATGCTAACAAACATTTATATAATGCAAATAGTTCTTTTCTATTTATACTATACAATTTTCTAACTGGTTAAAATAGTTATCCATGAAGTGTTGATATCTACTTGGTGCATTTTTGTATTCAAACGGTAATACATTCCATTCATAAAATCCTTGTGGGACTGTGAATGCTGTTAATTTTTTAGATTCATCTTCTAGCTATAAATGGTAAAATCCTGATTTACAGTCAAATTTACTAAAATAATTATATCCTTGTATTTGTCTTGTTTTTAGTATCTTGTTTGGTATTGGGTAATTATATGTTTTTGTTTTTGCATTTAAATTTCGATAATGTATAACCATCCTACTTTTTCCTCTTTTTTGTTCACTATGTTTATTTACTATAAATGCTGGGCTAGTGTGCTTACTATTGCTTTCTTGTATATAATTATTGTCTAGGAATTCTTTTATGTGTAGTTTAAATTCTGTTAAATCATCAAAATTGTATTTTAGTTGTTTTTGTGTTATTATACTATTTTCATCTATTAATTCAATTTTTACTTTTGTTTTGTGTTTTTCCCATCCTTGTAAGGGATTATCATTATACAATAATTCTAGTTTGTCTTGTATTATTTTTATTTTATTTATCGAAAATATAATTATTTCTATCTTTTGGTCACTAGTTTTTGTGTTTTCTAGCTTCTGGGTAATTTTTTCACTTCCTTTAATCCAAGGTGTTGTTTTTCTTAATTTATTGTTTACTCTTTTAGCTCCTACTTTTTGTTTACATGGGGTAGTAAACCACCAATATGTTCTTGTTAGTATATGTGGATATAAGTTGTCTAAGAATGACATTCCTAGTAATATATCTTTATTTGTAAATTCATAACTATACATTTCTTTTATAGTTAATATTTTATCCCATATTAGTATTTTTATATTTTTTGCTTTATATGTTATCATGCTTCCTTCATTATTAAATCCTGTGACTACTATAGGCATTGTTAATTTTTTCTATTTTTCTTCTGGTAGACAGTTATATTTACATAAATTAGCTTCTGCTCCTGTGTCTATCATAGGTGTATAATATCTATTGTAATATCCTTCTATTATTATTTTGGCAAGTATATATATTTTTGTCATTTTATATGTTTTGGTGTTATTTTCTCATATCAAGATTCGTTTTATTACTATTTTCTTATTTTCATAAGTTATTGTTAGTAGTTTATCTTCTAAATTGTATGGTTTTACTGTTTCTAACCATCTTATTCCTAAGGTAATGTTCTTATCTCCTTGGTATATTTTGAATTTTATTGATATTGGTATTCCTCCAATAATTAATTCTTTTTCTGTTATTTCTTCAATATTTGTCAATGCCTTTGGTAATTCTGGACATAATTGTTCATTTGTTGTTATTTCTTTTTCTGGTACTAATTCTCTTCCTGACATTTTCCAGTATAATACTAATGATTTGTCTATATTTTTATCAGTTATTGCTACTGAGTAGTTGACGCTTATTATAAATTTAAATTTTTGGTATATTAAATTTCCTTTTACTGCACTTATAACGCTTTTTTCTATAGGGTGTATGATTCTGTCATCTGCTAAATATATTTCTATTGGGGTATCTATTCCTTCTCTAAAACATGCTTTTATTAATATTTCTGTTCCTCCTAAGTGTACATATTTAATTAGGGTTTTGCTCTTATATCTTGTATTTCTTTATTCACTAATTTCTTATTTATTATTGGTATTTTAGCTTTTCCTTTGGTGTATCTACAGTCTATTATATGTTCCTTTTGACTAATTACGTAGTATTCTTCTTTTTGTCTTTTAAACCAATGTTTTACTATAGGTACGTCTAAAACTTTATCTATACTTAAATCTAATTCTTTTCCTTTTATTTGTTCAAATATATTGTTATCAAATATTATTTTTTGGTATGAAGATTCTTCATCTTGGTAGTCTTCATGTTTAAGTATCTGTATGTCTTTTTCAGTCATATTCTTCTTCTGATTCATTTATTATATTATCAGTATCTGAGAATTCATATATACTATCTTCACTTTCTAATTCGTAATCTATATATTCTATTTGCGTATATTCATCATTTTCTATTAGTATTTCTGTTATCTATTTTTTCTTTGGATCTTTGGGTATTTTACAATCTTTAGCTAAATGTCCTAATTTTCCACAGTTATAACAGGTACATTCTGCTAATTTTTGTCTTTCTTTTATATGGTTTTTTATTATTGTAATTCTTTACATAATATCTTCTTCTTGGTTTCTTATATTTATATTTAGATTTATATGGTTTATATTTTCTTGTTTTCTTACCTCGTTTATAATACTTATCTGTGCATCCGAATTGCGGTGCTGTTTTATTTTTGCAACATGCTAAATTTTTTACCAATATTTTATCCATCTTTTTATTTTCTTTATATTTTTCACATAGTTCTACAAATCAATTTTGTAAAATTTTTATTCTAGCTCCTAGGGTATCTGCTAGTCCTGCTTCATTCCAATTTTTCGTTATTTTTGAACTAAATGGTTCTGGTAGTTTAGTAAAATATAACTTTCTTATTTCTTCACTTTTATCTGTACTGTATGTTCCTTTATAGTAATAATCTCGAAATGCACAAGTATATTCATCTATATAGCACATATTACATATTGCTAATTTTGACATTAAATTTCTATTTATAGTTTTTTCTTTATTTTGTTCTTCTATTTCTGTTGTCATACTACTAAATTCATTTCTTATTGCTATCTCATATTTATATAGGATTTCCGTTGTTGTTGTTGCAGCTGTTCCATCATGTTGTCTATTACTTCTTAATGTGGTTAGGCTTGCTGTTGATAAGTTTTGTAACCATAATTTTACTGTTCCTATCAGTGTTCTTTCTATGTATCCTGGTGTTTCGGTCATTGATATTTTATTATCTACTAATTGTTTTGAAATATATCCTACCCATAGTTGGATTGTTTTATTTATATCTGCTACACAGTCTAAGTCCAAGAAATTATATTGTTCAGTTACTTGTCTTGGTGTCCATTTTCTATTTATCCTTTCATCCCATAAAGTTTTGTTCCTATCATATGATTCATAACTTCTATTAGCATAATTTGTATCTAGATGTTTTGGATTTTTTACTCCTGATGTGCTTGGCTTTATATCTCCTGTATTTATTTCTGGAGTTATTGTAGTTTCGTTTATTTTTTCTATCAGTTCTGTGTATGTTTCTCTTGTTTTTGAATAATTTTCTTGTGTTATATTATCATCACTTTCTTCGTTTATTTCGTCTATTCTTATTCCAGGTAACTTATCTTGTTCCTCTTTCAGTTGTAATTTTGTTTTAAACTATTCTATTTCATTTGCTAGTTTTAGTTCTCGTTCTTGTTCTTTTCGTTTGTCTTTTTCTTTTTGTTTGTCTGCATATAATTGTTTGAGCATTTTTAATTCTTTTTCGAGTTCTATTATTTTAGTATTTTTTATTTCTTCTAATTGTTGTATTTCTTCCTTAGCTTGTTTTTTTATTTTTCCAATTTCTCTTTTTCTATCTATTTCTGCATTCTCTTTTGTTATTCTTACCATAACAGTTAAGCTATCTTCTAATTTAACCGTTTCTTTTTCTAGCATTAAATTTAAATTATTTCCTATTTTCTTATATCTTCTTCCTAGATTTGAGAATATTATAGTTATTTTTAATCCTTCTGGATTTTCATACGTTTTTTCTTCTAATGCAAATTCTTCTTTATTCATCTATAACCTGTGTTGGTATTTATATTCTAAGTGTTGTATTTGTAATTCTAAGTCAAATATAATATTTCTTTGTATTGTTAAGGATTTGTGGCAAGTTCCTGCAAATATATTGTAGTTTAGTTTATTTTGTCTATGTTTTAACTCTTGTCTTAATTCTCTAATTTTTTTGAAAAGTTGTTGTCTGTATTCAGTATTCATAATTTATTTTTAAGATATCGAATATATTTATATTCTGTTTTAGATATTGTATCTATTAATTGGGATAATCTATTATTATCTGTTTTACTAGTAGTTAGATATTTATATTCTGGATATAGTCTTTTTAGTTTCTTTTTTATTTTTCTTAGGTTTTTATCTTTCCTAGCCTTTTTCCATGTGTCAATATTCTGCCTAGTTGGTTTGACTGATTCCTCTTTAGTTGATTCCTCACTATTATATAGTATATCTCTAATATATGTATGTTGCTTTTCAATGTGTTGTTCCAATGCTATGTCAATTTCTTCATAGCTTTTTATTTTTGTTATATTGTCTGAGTTCATGTTTTGTTCATAGTTATCATAATTATTTGTTTCATAGCTATTTGTTTCATAGCTCTGATACCAAAAAAATGACTTTCACCGTTGACCAATGAGTAAGGAACACATGATAAACACTAGTCAATTATCGGATATGGAATACCTTAGAGCATTTCGGAATCAAATGAGTACTATGACAATGTGAACACCATATACAGCAGAAGGATATAGAAGAGTAACCTTACATACCTTCACTTCCAAGTATGAGTACACGAGTCTATATATGAACACAACATTCCAGCTTCTTCCTTACGTCTTACTCTACAATACAAGTACATATCGGGGCTTACATTAGCAACTAGTTACTATACAGGCGTACAAGACGACAATGAACTATATGACTGCCGTATAACGTCATGTCACCCCTTAAAATACAATCCACTGCATTCTCATACCAACAACACCATAACATTGCACACATTGACCAAAATATCTTACATCAATAGCATTTCACATCACACTTACCCTTTATGCTTCGTATTAGCATTTCGTCACAATTTCTCCTATCAACTTGCCTTATAACAACATATGAACAACAATACATACTTAATACAGTCCAACATGCCTCCATACAACACTTTAAATTCATTAAAATGGTATCACAAGTTGCTAATTATATCCATAAAGGGTATAGGTGCCTTCGGGGATTAACTAGAGACGGAAACATACAAAACCAATTCTGGAACTGACCTGCGCTGCCACCTGCACCTAAAGGTAGCTGAGGTACGCGCGTAGGTGACCTTTGGTAGTAGCCAGAGGCACCTGCGCCCGCAGGTGCCCTCGTCTGCAAGGGCGGATGCCCGTTTTGGTCCGAAAGGGTCTCTTTTGGGTCTTTTCATGAAATGAATGGTCCATGATCATAACCCAACTTATTTTAACATATTTTTGATCATCTTATATGCCAACAATCAACCATGGTCTCACAACACACAAAAACATCACCAAAACCTCACTTTCTTTTCAATACGCCACCAAATTTACAACAACAATTCCAAACATTATATATAAGGGTAAAACAAGGTAAGACTATATTCACATATCACAAGTCAATATTGAATCCATCAAGTTCATTTCCTTCAAGATCACAAGTCCATGTTCAAGTTTACAAGACAAAACCATCCTCCGATTTAGCAAACACAAATTGTTTTACACCTAGTGACCTTCTCACACTTCACCAACATAACCAACATGATATAAACAAGCTTCCATGCATAAAATATATTAAACCATAATAATATACACTTACCAAGTCTTGCAAGACAATGATCTTGGTCCAAGGGATGAAGAGTTAGGGTTTGTGTGATAATGGAAATGTTAGAGAAAATTCTAGAAAAGGCATGGGTGTATAAAATGATATAAAATCTGATTTCCCTCTTATATATTGGTCCTTTAAGTCTCTCTTATACAATTTTGGCATTAAATGCATGGTTGATTTGGTCAAAAGGGAAGATTGGATCATTTTTGCCCCATTGGGCCTAGTCTTTTGTTCTTACATTGGGCCTTATTTGGCCCAATGGCTCATGACTCATTAATACCCAATAAATTAATGTCTAATTCATCAAATCTCTCATGTTTAACTAATTCCATAAATGTACATGTAGTCGTATAGGTTCGACAACCTACGAGTGCTTCACCTCCTACAAAGGTCTAATCCCATGTACTAGGCCCAATATCAATTATCTCATCAATAACATTACAATTTACAAACTTTTGACTCTTGACACTTGAGTGACCATTGTTCAATGTCGTCAAGTAGGGTTTGGTAGATACAGGGTGTTACAGTTCCATGGAAATCAGACAACATTGTACATCTCTGAAGTTGACTCACAACACCCACCCATGTCACGTGGTCATGTCGTGAGTCACTTCTCTGGTGCAGAACCTGGTTCTTTCATCTTCAGATACTCCATTTTCAAGCATGATTCTTCCTTCTTGATCATTTTGCTTCCAAAAACCTATTCTCCTGTAATATAGAATAGAAAACAATCAAACATACCCAAGTTATTACATATTTTCTTAGTTTCAAGCATCGAAAGTGTCATGTGATCATGACACATCAACTTCCACTTCGTATGGCTACTCAGAGTTTGGTTGCTGTTGGTAGGTCTTTCATTGAGGTTTTTGATTATGCCCAGACTATGGAGGAGATGCATCGTGAGGCCCAAGGGGACAACGATAAGAGACCACATCATTAGGGCAGTTTTAATGGGAGCCATAAAGGCTCGTGGTTTAGAGGCAGAGGTTCTTATGGTAGGTTCCCTCCACGTCAGTCTTTCTAGCCCCTGGGTCAGTCTAGTAAGCCCATTCAAGAAGTACTTCAGATTGTTGATGGAAGTTAATCCAGCTTCAATGATTATAATAGCCCGAGTGGCGACCAGTCTTTGAGAGGTGCATATTCTGGGTCTTTTAGTCGAGGTGGCTATTCTGGGTTAGCCGAACATTTTGGACAGAGTAGTATTTCTAGGGATTGCTACACTTATAGAGTGATTGGTCATTTCACTAGGGAGTGTCCACAGCGAGGGACGATTTAGCCTGCAGCGTAGAGTGTTCAGCCGATCAGATCAGTACCACCTCAAGCTAGAGGTGGTGTTCAGGGTTACAGGGGTGGTCCCCAGGGTTCTCGAGAAGGTTCTTAGGCAAGTAGGACAGGTGGTAGGTAAGACGCCCAGCCAAGTGGTGGGCAAGGTATTTTTGATGTTGTACATGGTAGGCCAGTGGTAGAGTTTTTGGATGTTGTCACTACAGGTACGATTTCAGTGTACCGTCAGTCTGTTACTTTATTTAATCCGAGATCCACTTATTCATATGTTTCTACTTAGTATAAACCACCGTTAGAGTTGTCTTGAGAGCCTTTATCTATGTCATTACATGTATCTGCTCCCATGGGTGATTCTTTAGTAGTGGATCATATTTATAGATGATGTGTTGTGACCATTCGACAGTTTGATACGCTGATCTTATTGTGTTAGATATGGTGGACTTTGATGTGATTCTGGGCATGGACTAGTTATCCCCTTATCATGCGATCTTGGATTATTTTGCCAAGACCGTTATCTTAGCCATGCCTATCATTCCCTCGATTATGTGGTAGGGTTCTTTTAGCCGCCCACTGACGGGGATTATTTCTTATGTTTGGGCATATATATGTGATGTACGCGCAAAGAGTCCTTCATTTGATTCTGTTTCTATAGTCCATGACTTTTCTAATATTTTTTGTATCGACCTACCAGGCCTTCCTCCTGAGCGTGATAGTGAGTCTGCTATTGATCTTAAGCCGAGCACCTGACCTATTTTTATGGCTCCTTATCGTATGTCTCCTGCTGAGCTCAGGGAGTAGAATTATCAGCTCCAGGATTTATTGGGTAAGGGTTTTATTAGACCCAACATATCACCTTAGGGTGCTCCTATCTTGTTCGTGAAGAAAAAAGATGGTTCTATGTGTATGTGTATGGACTATAAGAAGCTAAATAGGGTGACCGTGAAAAATAAGTATCATATCCCTCGCATTGATGATTTATTTGACCATCTTCAGGGTGCGGCAGTTTTCTCTAAGATTGACTTAAGATCGGGTGACCATCAGTTGAGAATTCGGGCTGAGGACATCCCTACGACAACCTTCAGGACTCGGTATGGCCTTATGAGTTCATGGTGATGTCTTTTGGGTTGATCAATGCCCCAACAACATTTATGGATTTGATGAATAGAGTTTTCAGGCCCCATTTGGACTCCTTTATGATTATTTTCATTGATGACATACTGGTGTATTCGAGAAGTAAGGAGAAACATGAGCAACATTTGAGGATTATGCTTCAGACTTTGAGAGATCACAGACTTTATGTCAAATTTTGAAAGTGTGAGTTTTGGCTCGATTCAGTTACATTCCTAAGACATGTGGGTTCTAAGGATGGGATTATGGCAGATCCGGCAAATGTAGAGGCTATTCGTGATTGCGCCAAACTTACATCTCTGACCGAGGTTCGTAGCTTTATTGGCTTGGTAGGTTACTACAGACGATTTATTGAGGATTTTGCTTCTATTGCCGCACCTATGACCAGATTGACTAGGAAGGAGGTTCCTTTTCAGTGGTATATTGAGTATGGGTTGAGCTTTTGGAAGATCAAGGAGATGCTCACTTTAGCACCTATATTGACTCTTCCTGTTGAAAGCGAGAGGTATACAGTTTATTGTGATACTTTTGGTGTTGGTTTGGGTTGCGTACTGATGCAGTAGGGCTGAGTTATAGCTTATGCATCAAGGCAACTTAAGGTTCATGAGTGCAACTACCCCACACATGACTTGGAGTTGGCAGCGGTAGTTTTCGTGCTTAAGATTTGGAGGCATTACTTGTATGGTGTTCATTGTGAGATCTTCACTGACCATCGTAGTCTTCAACATCTTATGACTCAGAAGGATCTTAATTCCAGACAGCGCAAGTGGACTGAGTTGCTGAAGTACTATGACATCTCTATTCTTTACCATCCGAGCAAGGCAAACGTGGTAGCGGATGCCTTGAGTCGAAAGGCGGTGAGTATGGGTAGTTTTGCTTCTATTCAGTTTCAGAGCGGTCGTTGGCTTAGGAAGTCCAGTCCTTAGCTAACTTGATAGTGCAGCTCGATATTTTGAACCCCAGGAGGATCCTTGCGTGTGTTGAGGCTAGGTCTACCTTATTTGAGCAGATTTGGAGTTGCCAGTTTGAGGATAGTAAACTTTGTGGCCTCCGTGACCAAATTTTGAGAGATGAGTCCAGTTGGACTACCCTAGATTCAGAGGGCATTCTGAGATTTGATGGCCATATTTGTGTTTCGAGGGTTAGGGGCTTGATTCAATTGATATTACTGGAGGCTCATAACTTCAGATATTCTATTCACCCTGGGACAACTAAGATGTATAGAGATTTGAGACAACTTTACTGGTGGAGTGGTATGACGAGAGATGTTATAGATTTGGTAGCTCATTGCCTATGTTGTCAGTAAGTAAAGACCGAGAATCAACGACCGGGTAGATTACTTCTAAGGCTACCCATTCCTGAGTGGAAATAGGAGTGGGTTACTATAGACTTTATGACTGGTTTGCCTCGTACTTCTCGAGGTTCCGATATTATTTGGGTCGTAGTAGATCAGTTGACCAAATCAGCTCATTTCATCCCGATTCAGATTTCCTTCAGTCCCGAGAGGTTAGCCCGTATCTATGTTCGTGAGATAGTTCACCTTTATAGAGTACCAGTGTCCATTATTTCAAATAGAGGCTCAGTTTTCACTTCTAGCTTCTGGAGGACTTTTCAGGAAGAGTTGGGCACTCAGGTTGAAATTAGCACCACATTTCATGCCCAGACTGATGGTCAGTCGGAGCGTACTATTTAGGTCTTGGAGGATATTCTCCGTGCTTGTGTGATGGACTTTGGAGGTCAGTGGGAGCAACACTTAGCTTTAGAGGAGTTAGCCTATAATAATAGCTACCATTCGAGCATTGAGATAGCACCTTTTGAGGCTTTATATGGTAGGCGTTGTCAATCTCTGATTAGATGGTTTAAGAATTGGATATTAGCTCCCGTGGTACTAACCTGCTTCATGAGTCGTTGTATAGGGTACGGGTGATTCAGGATAGGTTAAGAGCAGCTCAGAGTACATAGAAGAGTTACGCTGATCATAGACTTTGTACCTTGAAGTTAAGAGTTATTGACTGGGTTTTCCTCTGTGTATCACATATGAAAGGCCTGATGAGGTTCGGGAAGAAGGGTAAGCTCAGTCCCAGATATATCAGTCCATTCGAGATACTGGAGACAGTTGGAGAGGTAGCTTATGAGTTAGCCTTGCCCCCAGATTTCGTAGCTGTTCATCCAGTTTTTCATGTCTCCATGTTGCGGCGTTACATCCTGAATAAGTCACATATACTTCGGTGGGATTCGATTCAGCTGGATGAGAAGTTGACATTTGTAGAGGAGCTAGTCCTTATTTTAGCCAGAGATGTCAGACGGTTGTGCTCTAGAGAGATTCCTGTGGTTAAGGTTCAGTAGAGGCACCGTCCAGTTAAGGAGGCTACCTGGGAGATTGAGAGCGAGATGCAGACCCAGTATCCCCACTTGTTTGAGCCTTCAGAAACTTCTTGACCTTTACTTTCGCGGGCAAAAGTCTTTTTAGTAGTGGATATTGTAATGACCCTCCAACTCATTTTCTGCATTTCCATATTATTTCGGTATTTAGAGCTTTCCCGTAGCTGCCCCAAGTCATTTATGACTTTTTGGAGATGGCAGTTTGGTTACCGGGCAATTCATTTGGTTTTTAGAGCCAATTCCCTATTTTGAAGTCTTTATTGTTCAAATTTGGCTACCCAGGCCTAAACTTCAGGTAAGCGACCTCGTATGCCAATTCTGACTATTCCATCAGCTTTGAAACGTCAATTTTAGGCTAGGTATACCCTTGGTCTTGGTCCCGAGGCTTCCAGACTTATTTTGGGGTATTGGGTGGAAAGTGATAAAAATGGCCATTGGGTGTGGGACCTATTTTTGGTCAAAACGACCCAGGATAAAGATTTCGATTATGCCATTGAGTCTGGAATGTCAAATTTAATAGGGTATCATAGTTTGTTTGCATTCATGGGATTCCGAACGAATCCCGAGGGTGCGTCGGAGACTTGGCTAAAACCAAGTCATAGCTGGTGCATGCCTTCAACTGGTGCGACCGCTTAAGCGGGCGTTTAGCTGCAACGGGCGTTTGGCCGCTTAAGCGGATGTCGCTTTAGCGGCTAATACTGGTCCCTGATGGACCGCTTTAGCAGAGGTGGGCCTGGTCCATGGACCGGTTTAGTGGTAGTGTGCCGCTTTAGCGGTGACCACTTTAGCGGTCAAGTGGGCGCTTTAGCGGTACCTGCAGTGCATTTAATCCCCTTTTCACCCATTTTTCTCTTATTTTCTCTAAGTGTTGAGAGCATTAAAGCCCTAGAGAGATAGTGAGAGAGGGGAGGCAATTCTTGGGAGATCAAGGGAGGTTAGAGAGTTCGTCAAAGACTTTTTCCTCGTTTTAATCCTTGTAAGTTCTGCCTAATTTCTCGATAGATTCTCCGTTTTAGGTTTAAATCCCCAATCCATTTATGGGTTGGTTTTGGATGTGTTGGAACTTCGAATTTACCCATTCTTGAGGGTAAATAATCCTTGAGCCTTGAGGGACGTTTTGATGATTTTAAATTTATGATTCCGTAAACGGGCCCCACATGGGATTTTTAGCTCAATTTTGGATCCAAAGCATTTTTATGCAATATGGGTATCATTTATTCTCGTATTAATAAGTAGATTGTTCTTATGATAGAGTGGCATCGTGAAGAGGCTTCTTGGGAGGGAAAAGCCCCAATTTAGTGGACTTTATTGAGCATTCTTTGGTGTCCAGGTAGGCTAGGCCTATCTAACTTATAAATTGAGCTTTATTATGATATTAGTATGATATTGTGCTAGTTTTGGGTTGGAAATTACGGTTTGGTTGCTTAGTTAGTGAAGTTTGATTTATTTGGTCGATTTGTGAGTTGTTTCGGGGGGTAGAATCGACTCATTTACCCTTCCTTTAGGTCAAATAGTGATTTTAGGCTTTATTTAGACTTATGTAATAACTTGTAGTGGAATTTTGGAGACGTAGTCATTTTCGGGTAGAGATCGCCTTAATATGGACTTTTAGGTTTAGAAGCGGGCCCTACCAGCCCTCTTTTAGGTTGTGCAATCTCTTTTAGCTCCTTGTAGACTTAGGAGACCTTTGTTCACAGCATTATAGTTAATCTTGAGACTTAGGCTATATAGTATTAACCTTGTTCAGGGCTAGGCTAGTTATTGTGACTTTAATCTATTAAAGATTGGTTTGAGTCTGGCATCAATGAGATAGTTATGGTATTAAAGACCGGTTTGAGTCTGGCATCTATGATATTACTATGGTATTAAAGACTAGTTCGAGTCTGGCATCTATGATATGATTATGGTATGAAAGACCTGTTCGAGTCTGGCACTTTATGGTTCATCTATGATATTGCGAATCTGGTTTGAGTCGGGTATTTTGCGGTACGAAGGGTTTCACAGATATGGGAGTATTGGTTGGTTATATCATGCTTAGCATCTATAGATCTCATCTTGATTGTATCCATCGGGATTATGGGGGCTCGTTTGGGTTAGTCTTCTCTTGTTTGCATCTTCTAGGCTTATGGGGCCTAGTTAGGTTATAATTAGTTTACTTTAATTTTGGTATCGCATGTTTAATTATTTATCTTTCCTGCTTTGGAGTATGATCTCAGATTTGCCCCTTTTGTAATGACCTTCCCGATTATTTTCCTCATTTTCGTGCGTTCTCGGTGTTTAGAGCTTTTCTATAACTGCCCCAAGTTATTTATGACTTGCTGGGACTGACAGTTCGATTCCCGGGCAGTTCGTTTGAGAACATTATTTAGACCGAGCACGTTGTAAAATATTAAATTAAATTAGAATTTGGTAAAATGACATAGTTAATTACCTTTAGAAAATATTTATAATATTTATAAAATTCTTTAGTTATGATATATTTATACTACTTTATAATAGTTTTATAACCTATTAATAATTTAAGCGGAAATAGTGAATTTAAATATGTTAAAATAATATTTTTATTTTATAGAGGTTTCGTTAAAAATAATTTTCTATTAATTATGGTATATTCAAAATATTATATTTATTTTACCACAAATCTATGCAATACCCGAGTAAATAGGTAATGAGATAATTAAGAGTGGTAGGAGGGGATAAAGACAACAATTTATGGTTAAAGGAATTGATATATGATGGTGGCACCACACTTACACGTGGGTCTATAGAAAAAGTCATTTGATGACTATTGAAATATGTTATTGAAATGTGTTATTATGTGTTTATGTTTAAGCTGTAAGCGGTGGTCTTAGCCTAACATATAGAACCTATTCACAATATGCTACTACATATTCCTTTTTGAATATGGAATCTACAAGGAAAGGTATGACATAGAGTAAATACCTTGTCTTCTTTCTTGAAACAAACGTTTTAACACTAATACTCTTATTTGCATACACCACTGTTGATCATTTTTAAAGCTCAAATCATAGATAAAACTATGTGTGAAGGTTGGGATTGAGTGGGAGAGTGTTTGTGGATGCGTGGTTATCGTTATTTCGGTAAGTTCGTCATTTTTACGGTATATTTTTAGATACTGTTGGTGGTTTTTGCTGTTGGTATTAATGTTTGAGCTATATTTTGAGCTCAAATTGAGGAGTGTTAGTTGTGACTATTGTTTACGGAGTGATTTGGGACGCTGTGATGGTTTCGGTTTTGCGATTCTGCAAGTGGGCCCCACGTGGGATTTCGGTCATTTTCCGAACTAATGCAATATGGGTATCAATAGTCATGTTTTGACATGTAGTTTATTATTTTTATAGCTTGGCAGCAGTCAGAGGCCTCTCGAAAGGTAAAGGCTCCTATTTAGCTAGTTTTCTTGGAAGGCTTGCGGCAGGCGTCCAGGTAGGCTAGGTTTACCTTCCTTTACACTTAGATTGAGCTTATGTGTGATAGATGTTTGCTGTTGTGCTGGTATTGTGGTCTGTTATTACAGACTTGGTGGTGGTGGTTTGCTGTTATTTAGGCCTTCTGGGCCGGATAGGGCTATTCGGATATATTCCAGGCCCATTATCCTCGTGGTACACCACAGATGACCTATTTGGGGTCGGATAGTATTGTTGTTGTTGTTGATAGATGGGGAATGTTATTGTTGGACCTTAGTCCAGGCTCAGACAGACTTAGCCCAGACTTAGACAGGTATAACCAGACTTGGTTTTTGGGACCCGATAGTGGGCCCCATTACCTTTTTTGTTGACTTGTCAGAACTTCGACATCTTTGGGCTTAGTTAAGCCCTATGACCTGTTAGGATTGTGACGGGATTTAGTCACTCCGATTATACTCAGTTGGCCTATTTATCCTTTTGGTCCCTGATAGCACCGCACTTGATCGGGATTGCTGGCCTTGGCTTAGAATTAGGAGCCACCTTGCCATGAGCTACTCTAAATACCCAGACTAACTTAGACATTGCATGATAGCAGACTATGGACCTAGGAGGATCCAGGGATTTACCTTGTAGACTTCGGTTATGGCCTAGGACTAGCATGTTTTCCTCGTTTATTGGTTATGATGTGACATTTGGCTCTGTTCTGGTTACTGGCTATGATGAGTTCCGGTTCGATTCCGGCTACTGATTCAGGTATGATGATTTTGGTTATTGACTATTGGGTGTTTCGGTTTGAGTCCGGCCCCGGATTGTGATACACTATAAGTTCCGGTTCGACTCCGACCACAGATTATTATGAGTTCCGGTTCGAGTCCGGCATCTGGTTATGATATGATTGGAGAGTATTGGTACTGGGTACCGTGATTATGATACTGTTGTTCTATGAGTTTCGAATCGAGTCCGACAGATATGATATATATATGTGGCCTCTTGTTATTACCCACTGCTTCCGGTTCTACTCCAGCGTCTGGCCGCTTTTTATTACCCATTGGTGCCGGTTCAAGCCCGATGCACTCCTATTGGTTATTGTGGTTACTGGATACTGATACAGCTTTGAGACACTGGTGACTATGCATTTACTATTTTTATATGTCCCGCCGGTTTATGGGGGCCATACTGGGTTATTGTTTTCTTTCGTGTGCCTATCGGGTTTATGGGGGCCCAGATAGGTTATGTTTGACTTGTGTGTTTACATACGCATTTATTTACTCAATTATTCGGTATCACATTTATTTATTTCCTAAGCATATCTACACGCCTCAACAGTTACTTATGTATTTGTTACTTATACCCTGGACTTAGCATGCACCCTCACATTTTAGCTTGCTTATATTACTTTGAGCTCAGTCGGCCGATGATGCCTACTGAGTACCCGTTGCCCCGGTACTCATACTGCCCTTCTGCATCTTTTTCCCCGATGCAGATCCAGGCACTAGTCGATGGTATTGACGTGACTCTTTTCTCAGCATTTACTTCGGAGCAAGGTAAGCTTACTGACGTCCGAGGCAGATCCTACTCCATCTCCTACTGTATAGTCTTTTGCTCTCAAGACTAGTGTACTTGTTATACACATTTGGTTTCTGTTTAGTATTTTGGGTATTTAGTAGTGGCTCTTGTACTGACCCCACCAGGTCTTGGGAGGGGTTCTTGACTTTATATACATTGTTCTCTTCCTTCTCAGTCTTAGCATATATAAACATTCTGATTCTGTCTTTAGCGTTATAGCAAGTTTATAAATGTGGTTACTTCTATTTCTTCTCTATTTTATGATATTCCGCCCGTTAGCCCGTCGCTTGTCGCTCCGGGCTAGGGTTTGTCTTGCCTATCGATGGGTTACGGTAGGCGCCATCATGACTCAAATATTGGGTTGTGACAGCTTTGTATCAGAGCCTAGGTTGTATAGGTAGTGTCGGTACATGGTCCAATGTTTAGTTGAGTCCTGTGGATCAGTGCGGGGACTCCTGTATCCTATCCTCAGGAGGCTACGGAGCATTCTTAGGGGAGTCTCTCATTTTCTTGACGCATTTCCGTGCGTTAAGTCTATGTTGGTTTCTGATTTTCATTTGGTTTACTCTTTACGCAGATGGTTAGGACGCATGGTGCGAGAGCCGAGGGTCAGGACCTCGAGCCTGCAGCGAGGGCTCCTGTTAGGGGCCGAGGTCGACCCAGAGGTCGGGGGCAGGGTAGAGCAGTAGCCCCAGGCTGAGATCATGCTGGGGATCAGTTATCGGATCCCGTTATAGCACCCTATGTTCCGCCTCCACAGCAGCCGGTGGGCCAGGGAGCAACCCAGGCTCCATCTGGATTTATAGATACTTCTTTGCTCCGAGGTACATTACTTCAGTTGTTGGGGATAGTTGGAGGTCCGTCAGCCGAGGGAGCCCAACCAGCAGTACATGGAGTTGATGTTGGGGCACAGCCTGCAGCTGCAGCACCCAGAGTTGAGATTCCGCCAGCGCCGGTAGCTCCACAACCGGTTATAGATCAGCCTGCTATGTCTGTCGATGAGCAGAAGATGTTGGGGCATTTCTTGAGGTTGACTCTATCGAGATTTTCTGGTACTCTGGGTGAGGATGCATATGAGTTCTTGTCCAGCTGCGAGGATAGACTGAGGAATTTGGGATTGGTACAGTCTCGTGGTGTTGATTTTGTGGCATATCAGTTTGATACTGCAGCGAGGAGATGGTGGAGGGGATATCTTGATTCCAGGCCAGCAGGATCTCCGCCGGTTACCTAGACCCAGTTCTCTGAGATCTTCTTGGGAAAGTATATGCCTCGTACTATGCGGGAGCGACTCAGGGATGAGTTCTCCAGATTGACTCAGGGTTCATTATCTGTCGCCGAGTATGAGGCGAGGTTTCATGATCTTGCTAGGCATGCTACTTCTATTTTGCCTGATGAGTATGAGAGAGTTAGATGTTTTGTCAGGGGAATGAGATTGCCACTCTGCAGGGCTACCCAGAGTTTAGTGACTTCAGGGAAGTCATTCGAAGAGATTATTGAGCATGTATACTCTATTGAGGAGATGGATCACGAGGCCCAAGGGGCAGCGATAAGAGACCTCGTGTTCAGGGTAGTTTCAGTGGGAGCCATAGTGGTTCGTAGTTCAGAGGTCATGGTTTCCAGTTTCAGGGTAGGTACCCTCAGCAGCAGCAGCAGTCTTTTCAGCGACAGGATCAACCCAGTAGGCCCGTACAGTCAGCTTTGCAAATATATGATAGAGGTCAGCCCGCCTATAGTGGTTCTGTTAGACAGCCTCAGGGACGTGGTCAGTCCAGTTCATCGACTAGAGGGGGTCATACCGAATCAGCCGGACCTTCTAGGCCGAGCAGGGAGCCAGGAGCATGTTATACTTGTGGGGTTGTCGGTCATTTCGCACGTGAGTGTCCTCAGCGTATGGCGATTGAGCCTTCAGTTCAGACAGCACAGCCCCTTAGATCTATACCTCCAGCAGGTAGAGGTGGTGCACAGGGTCGTCGGGGTGGTCCCCAGGGTTCTCGAGGTAGAGCGCAAGGAGTTCGAACTGGTGGTTTGGGCGGTGCTCAGACTAGTGGTATCCAGAATCAGTTGTGTGCCGTTCCGGCTAGGCCAGAGGCTGAGGCTTCAGAAGCGGTGATTACAGGTATGATTTCCATATGCCATCAGCCAACTTCTACATTATTTGATCCTGGATCCACGTTTTCTTATGTATCTACTTATTATGCGCCACGGTTGGGTTTATGTTCTGAGTTATTATCTGTACCCTTACGTGTATCTACCCCCGTTGGTGATTCCTTAGTAGTGGATTGGGTATATAGATCATGTCTGGTGACTATTCAGGAGTTTGAGACTCAGGTTGATTTTATTGTATTGGCCATGGTAGACTTTGATGTGATTCTGGGCATGGACTGGTTGTCTTTTCATCATGTAGTCTTGGATTACTTTGCCAATACTGTGACCTTATCCATGCCTGGCGTACCCCCGGTAGTGTGGCAGGGTTCTGTTAGCCGCACACCGACAGGGATTATTTCATATGTTCAGGCTCGTAGATTGATGTTGAGGGGATGTGATTCATTCCTTGCTTATGTTCGGGATGCTAGTATTGAGAGTCCATCACTTAACTCTGTCCCTGTTGTTCGTGAGTTTTTTGATGTATTCCCGACTGACCTACCTGGCCTTCCTCCTAAGCGTGATATAGAGTTCATTATTGACCTTGAGCCGGGCACACGACCTATTTCTATGGCTCCTGCTGAGTTGAGAGAGTTGAGTTCTCAGCTCCAGGACGTTCTGGAGAAGGGTTTTATCAGGCTGAGTGTGTCTCCGTGGGGTGCTCCAGTTCTGTTTGTAAAGAAGAAGGATGGATCTATGCGCATGTGTATTGATTACAGGCAGTTGAATAAGGTAACTGTGAAGAATAAGTATCTTATGCCTCGTATCGATGATTTGTCTGATCAACTTCAGGGTGCAGCAATATTCACAAAAATAAATTTGAGATCTGGATACCATCAGTTGAGAGTTAGGGCTAAGGACATCCCAAAGACAGCCTTCAGGACTCGGTACGACCATTATGAGTTCCTGGTGATGTCTTTTGGGTTGACTAATGCGCCAGTAGCTTTCATGGATTTGATGAATCGTGTATTAAGGACATACTTGGACTCCATTGTAATTGTGTTTATTGACGACATCTTGGTTTATTTGAGGAGTAACGAGGAGCATGAGCAGCAATTGAGGATTATGCTCCACACTTTGAGAGATCATCGGCTGTTTGCCAAGTTCTCAAAGTGTGAGTTCTGGCTTGAGTCTGTAGCTTTCTTGGGCCATGTTGTGTCCAAAGACAGTATCATGGTAGACCCAGCCAAGATCAAAGCTATTCGAGGTTGGGCTAGGCCCACGTCACCTACTGAAGTTCGCAGTTTTATTGGGTTGGCAGGGTACTACAGGTGATTTGTTGAGGGCTTCTCATCTATTGCATCTCCTATGACCAGACTAACCAGGAAGTAGGTTCCGTTTCAATGGTCTGAGGATTGCGAGGCGAGATTTCTGAAGCTCAAGGATCGACTTACTTCTGCCCCTGTGTTGACTCTTCCAGTTGAGGGTGAGGTTTTCACCGTGTATTATGATGCGTCTGGTATCAGTTTGGGATGTGTTCTGATATAGCGGGGTCATGTCATTGCTTATGCATCGAGGCAGCTGAAGGTGCACGAGCATAACTATCCCACTCATGATTTAGAGTTAGCAGCTGTTGTGTTTGCATTACGGATTTGGAGGCATTATCTCTACGGTGTTCATTGTGAGATTTTTACAGATCACCATGGTCTTCAACATATTATGACTCAGAGGGATCTCAATTCGAGGCAGCGCAGGTGGATTGAGTTGCTAAAAGACTATGATATCTCTATTCTCTATCATCCGGGCAAGGTGAATATGGTAGCGGACGCCTTGAGTCGGAAGACAGTGAGTATGGGTAGCTTAGCCTTCATTCCAGTCGCTCAGCGGCTGTTGGCTTTGAACATTCAGTCCTTAGCTAACTCGATGGTGCGTTTGGATATTTCTGACCCCGGAAAGGTTATCGCTTGTGTTGGTGTGAGATCTACTTTGCTGGAGCAAATTTAGAGTCGTCAGTTTGAGGATAGCGATCTCCGTAGCATTCGAGATAAGATATTGAAGGGTAAGTGTGAGAGAGCTACCTTGGGTTCTGATGGTGTTTTGAGGTTTGACGACCGTATTTGTGTTCCGAGGTTTGGAGATTTGATTCAGTTGATTTTACAAGAGGCGCACAGCTCTAGGTATTCTATTCACCCTGGGACAGCTAAGATGTATCGGGATCTGAGGCAACACTATTGGTGGAGTGGTATGTGGAGAGATATAGCAAGGTATGTAGCTCGATGCCTTTGTTGTCAGCAGGTAAAAGCCGAACATCAGAGACCCGGTGGTTTACTTTAGCAATTACCCATTCCCGAGTGGAAATGGGAGCGGGTCACTATGGATTTCATTGTTGGATTGCCTCGCACCTCCCGTGGTTTTGACAGTATTTGGGTTATTTTAGATCGATTGACTAAGTCCACGCACTTTATCCCTGTTCGAGTCTCCTATAGTGCTGAGAGATTAGCTCGTGTATATATTCAGGAGGTGGTGCGCCTACATGGAGTGCCAATATCTATTATCTCAGACCGAGGGTCTCAGTTTACATCCTGTTTCTGGCAGACTTTCCAGGAAGAGTTGGGTACCCAGGTGAACCTCAGCACTGCATTTCATCCTCAAATCGATGGGCAGTCGGAGAGGACGATTCAGGTATTAGAGGATATGCTCCGCGCTTGTGTGTTAGACTTTGGGGGTCAGTGGGATCAATTCTTACCTTTAGCCGAGTTCACGTATAATAATAGCTTCCATTCCATCATTCAAATTGCTACGTTTGAGGCTTTATATGGCAGACGGTGTCGATCTCCAGTCGGCTGTTTCGAAACTTCAGAAGTCAATCCTCGTGGCACAGATTTGCTCCGAGAATCTTTGGACCGAGTTCGAGTGATTCAAGATAGGCTGCGGACAACTCAGAGTAGACAGAGGAGTTATGCTGACCGTAGACGTCATCCGTTGAAATTCAGGGTGGGTGATAGGGTCTTCTTACGAATATTGCCCATGAAGGGCGTGATGCGGTTTGGTAGGAAGGGTAAGCTTAGCCCCAGATATATTGGACCCTTTGAGATTTTGCGGACAGTTGGAGAGGTGGCTTATGTGTTAGCTTTACCTCCGGCAATTTTAGCTATCCACCCAGTATTTCATGTTTCTATGCTACGACAATATATTCCAGATGAGTCGCATGTGCTTCAGTGGGACTCGGTTCAGTTAGATGAGAAACTAACATTTGTGGAGGAGCCTGTGTCCATTTTAGTCAGAGATGTCAGACGGTTACGCTCCCGGGACATTCCAGTGGTTAAGGTACAGTGGCATCACCGTCCGGTTGAGGAGGCTACTTGGGATCTTGAACGTGATATGCGAGCCCAGTATCCCTGCTTGTTCACGTCTTCAGGTATGTGCTTCTTCTTGACTTTCGCGGACGAAAGTCCTTTTAGTAGTGGATATTGTAATGACCTTCCCGGTTATTTTCCTCATTTTCATGCGTTCTTGGTGTTTAGAGCTTTTCTATAACTTCCCCAAGTTATTTATGACTTGCTGGGACTGACAGTTCGATTCTCGGACAGTTCGTTTGAGAATATTATTTAGACCGAGCACGTTGTAAAATATTAAATTAAATTAGAATTTGGTAAAATAACATAGTTAATTACCTTTAGAAAATATTTATAATATTTATAAAATTCTTTCGTTATGATATATTTATACTACTTTATAATAGTTTTATAACCTATTAATAATTTAAGCGGAAATAGTGAATTTAAATATGTTAAAATAATATTTTTATTTTATAGAGGTTTCGTTAGAAATAATTTTCTATTAATTAAGGTATATTCAAAATATTATATTTATTTTACCACAAATCTATGCAATACCCGAGTAAATAGGTAGTGAGATAATTAAGAGTGGTAGGAGGGGACAAAGACAACAATTTATGGTTAAAGGAATTGATATATGATGGTGGCACCACACTTACACGTGGGTTTATAGAAAAAGTCATTTGATGACTATTGAAATATGTTATTGAAATGTGTTACTATGTGTTTATGTTTAAGCTGTAAGCGGTGGTCTTAGCCTAACATATAGAACCTATTCACAATATGCTACTGCATATTCCTTTTTGAATATGGAATCTACAAGGAAAGGTATGACATAGAGTAAATACCTTGTCTTCTTTCTTGAAACAAACGTTTTAACACTAATACTCTTATTTGCATACACCACTGTTGATCATTTTTAAAGCTCAAATCATAGATAAAACTGTGTGTGGAGGTTGGGATTGAGTGGGAGAGTGTTTGTGGATGCATGGTAATCGCTATTTCGGTAAGTTCGTCATTTTTACGGTATATTTTTAGATACTGTTGGTGGTTTTTGCTGTTGGTATTAATGTTTGAGCTATATTTTGAGCTCAAATTGAGGAGTGTTAGTTGTGACTATTGGTCACGGAGTGATTTGGGACGCTGTGACGGTTTCGGTTTTGCGATTCCGCAAGTGGGCCCCACGTGGGATTTTCGGGCATTTTCCGAACTAATGCAATATGGGTATCAGTAGTCATGTTTTGACATGTAGTTTATTATTTTGATAGCTTGGCAGCAGTCAGAGGCCTCTCGAAAGGGAAAGGCTCCTATTTAGCTAGTTTTCTTGGAAGGCTTGCGGCAGGTGTCCAGGTAGGCTAGGTTTACCTTTCTTTACACTTAGATTGAGCTTATGTGTGATAGATGTCTGCTGTTGTGCTGGTATTGTGGGCTGTTATTATAGACTTGGTGGTGGTTGTTTGCTGTGATTTAGGCCTTCTGGGCCGGATAGGGCTATTCGGATATATTCCAGGCCCGTTATCCTCGTGGTACACCACAGATGACCTATTTGGGGTCGGATAGTATTGTTGTTGTTGTTGTTGTTGATAGATGGGGAATGTTATTGTTGGAACTTAGTCCAGGCTTAGACAGACTTAGCCCAGACTTAGACAGGTATAACCAGACTTGGTTTTCGGGACCCGATAGTGGGCCCCGTTCCCCTTTTGGTTGACTTGTCAGAACTTTGACATCTTTGGGCTTAGTTAAGGCCTATGACCTATTAGGCTTGTGACGGGATTTAGTCACTCTGATTATACTCAGTTGGCCTATTTATCCTTTTGGTCCCTGATAGCACCACACTTGATCGGGATTGCTGGCCTTGGCTTAGAATTAGGACCCACCTTGCCATGAGCTACTCTAAATACCCAGACTGACTTAGACATTGCATGATAGTAGACTATGGACCTAGGAGGATCCAGGGATTTACCTTGTAGACTTCGGTTTCGGCCTAGGACTAGCATGTTTTCCTCGTTTATTGGTTATGATGTGACATTTGGCTCTGTTCTGTTTACTGGCTATGATGAGTTCCGGTTCGAGTCCGGCTACTGATTTAGGTATGATGATTTTGGTTATTGACTATTGGGTGTTCCGGTTTGAGTTCGGCCCCGGATTGTGATACACTATGAGTTCCGGTTCGAGTCCGACCACAGATTATTATGAGTTTTGGTTCGAGTCCGGCATCTGGTTATGATATGATTGGAGAGTATTGGTACTGGGTACCGTGATTATGATACTGTTGTTCTATGAGTTCTGATTCGAGTACGACAGATATGATATATATATGTGGCCTCTTGTTATTACCCACTGCTTCAGGTTCTACTCCATCGTTTGGCCGCTTGTTATTACCCATTGGTGCCGGTTCAAGCCCGATGCACTCCTGTTGGTTATTGTGGTTACTGGATACTGATACAGCTTTGAGACACTGGTGACTATGCATTTACTATTTTTGTATGTCCCGCCGGTTTATGGGGGCCATACTGGGTTATTGTTTTCTTCCGTGTGCCTATCGGGTTTATGGGGCCCCAGATAGGTTATGTTTGACTTGTGTGTTTACATACGCATTTATTTACTCAATTATTCGGTATCACATTTATTTATTTCCTAAGCATATCTACACGCCTCGGCAGTTACTTATGTATTTGTTACTTATACCCTGGACTTAGCATGCACCCTCACATTTTAGCTTGCTTATATTACTTTGAGCTTAGTCGGCCGATGATGCCTACTGAGTACCCGTTGCCCCGGTACTCATACTGCCCTTCTGCATCTTTTTCCCCGATGCAGATCCAGGCACTAGTCGACGGTATTGACGTGACTCTTTTCTCAGCATTGACTTCGGAGCAGGGTGAGCTTACTGACGTCCGAGGCAGATCCTACTCCATCTTCTACTGTATAGTCTTTTTCTCTCAAGACTATTGTACTTGATATACATATTTGGTTTCTGTCTTGTATTTTGGGTATTTAGTAGTGGCTCCGGTACTGACCCCACCAGGTCTTGGGAGGGGTTCTTGACTTTATATACATTGTTCTCTTCCTTCTCAGTCTTAGGATATATCAACATTCTGATTCTGTCTTTAGCGTTATAGCATGTTTATAAATGTGGTTACTTCTACTTCTTCTCTGTTTTATGAGATTCCGCCCGTTAGCCCATCGCTTGTCGCTCCGGGCTAGGGTTTGGCTTGCCTATCGATGGGTTACGGTAGGCGCCATCATGACTCAAATATTGGGTCGTGACAGCTTTGTATCAGAGCCTAGGTTGTATAGGTAGTGTCGGTACATGGGCTAATGTTTAGTAGAGTCCTGTGGATCGGTGCGGGGACTCCTGTATCCTATCCTCAGGAGGCTACGGAGCATTCTTAGGGGAGTCTCTCATTTTCTTGACTCATGTCCGTGCGTTAAGTCTATGTTGGTTTCTGATTTTCATTTGGTTTACTCTTTACGCAGATGGTTAGGACGCATGGTGTGAGAGCCGAGGGTCAGGACCCCGAACCTGCGACGAGGGCTCCTGTTAGGGGCCGAGGTTGACCCAGAGGTCGGGGGCAGGGTAGAGCAGCAGCCTCAGTTCGAGATCATGCTGGGGATCAGTTACCCGATCCAGTTATAGCTCCAGATGTTCTGCCTCCACAGCAGCCGGTGGGCCAGGGAGCAGCCCAGGCTCCACCTGGATTTATAGATGCTTCTTTGCTCCGAGGTACATTACTTCAGTTGTTGGGGATAGTTGGAGGTCCGTCAGCAGAGGGAGCCCAACCAGCAGTATATGGAGTTGATGTTGGCGCGCAGCCTGTAGCTGCAGCACCCAGAGTTGAGATTCTGCCAGCGCCGGTAGCTCCACAGCCGGTTATAGATCAGCCTGCTATGTCTATCGATGAGCAAAATATGTTGGGGCATTTCTTGAGGTTGACTCCACCGAGATTTGCTGGTACTCCGGGTGAGGATGCATATGAGTTCTTGTCCAGCTGCGAGGATAGACTGAGGAATTTGGGATTGGTACAGTCTCGTAGTGTTGTTTTTGTGGCATATCAGTTTGATACTACAGCAAGGAGATGGTGGAGGGGATATCTTGATTCCAGGCCAGCAGGATCTCTGTCGGTTACCTAGACCCAATTCTCTGAGATCTTCTTGGGAAAGTACATGCCTCATACTATGCGGGAGCGACTCAGGGATGAGTTCTCCAGATTGACTCAGGGTTCATTATCTGTCGCCGAGTATGAGGCGAGGTTTCATGATCTTGCTAGGCATGCTACTTCTATTTTGCCTGATGAGTATGAGAGAGTTAGATGTTTTGTCAGGGGAATGAGATTGCCACTCCACAGGGCTACCCAGAGTTTAGTGACTTCAGGGAAGTCATTCGAAAATATTATTGAGCATGTATACTCTATTGAGGAAATGGATCGCGAGGCCCAAGGGGCAACGATAAGAGACCTTGTGTTCAGGGTAGTTTCAGTGGGATCCATAGTGGTTCGCAGTTCAGAGGTCGTGGTTTCCAGTTTCAGGGTAGGTAACCTCAGCAACAGCAGCAGTCTTTTCAGCGACAGGATCAGCCCAGTAGGCCCGTACAGTCAGCTTTGCAAATATCAGATAGAGGTCAGCCCGCCTATAGTGGTTCTGTTAGACAGCCTCAGGGATGTGGTCAGTCCAGTTCATCGACTAGAGGGGGTCTTACCGGATCATCCGAACCTTCTAGGCCGAGCAGGGAGCCAGGAACATGTTATACTTATGGGGTTGTCGGTCATTTCGCACGTGAGTGTCCTCAGCGCATGGCAATTAAGCCTTCAGTTCAGACAGCACATCCCCTCAGATCTATACCTCCAGCAGGTAGAGGTGGTACACAGGGTCATCGGGGTGGTCCCCAGGGTTCTCGAGGTAGAGCGCAGGGAGGTCGCACTGGTGGTCAGGGCGGTGCTCAGACTAGTGGTAGCCATCGTCAGTTGTGTGCCGTGCCGGCTAGGCCGGAGGCTGAGGCTTCAGAAGCGGTGATTACAGGTATGATTTCCGTATGCCATCAGCCAGCTTCTGCGTTATTTGATCCTGGATCCACGTTTTCTTATGTATCTACTTATTATGCGCCACGGTTGGGTTTATGTTCTGAGTTATTATTTGTACCCTTACGTGTATCTACCCCCGTTGGTGATTCCTTAGTAGTGGATCGGGTATATAGATCATGTCTGGTGACTATTCAGGAGTTTGAGACTCAGGTTGATTTTATTGTATTGGCCATGGTAGACTTTGATGTGATTCTGGGTATGGACTGGTTGTCTTTTCATCATATAGCCTTGGATTGCTTTGCCAAGACCGTGACCTTAGCAATGCCTGGCGTACCCCCGGTGGTGTGGTAGAGTTCTGTTAGCCGCACACCGACAGGGATTATTTCATATGTTCGGGCTGGTAGATTGATGTCGAGGGGATGTGATTCATTCCTTGCTTAT
Organism: Capsicum rhomboideum; assembly: GCA_031232105.1. Classification (NCBI taxonomy): domain Eukaryota; kingdom Viridiplantae; phylum Streptophyta; class Magnoliopsida; order Solanales; family Solanaceae; genus Capsicum; species Capsicum rhomboideum. The sequence continues at coordinate 94,163,412 of CP124716.1, read as the reverse complement.
GTTCGGGATGCTAGTATTGAGAGTCCATCACTTGACTCCATCCCTGTTGTTCGTGAGTTTTCTGATGTATTCCCGACTGACCTACCTGGCCTTCCTCCTGAGCGTGATATAGAGTTCATTATTGAACTTGAGCCGGGCACCCGACCTATTTCTATGGCTCCTTATCGTATGACTCCTGCTGAGTTGAGAGAGTTGAGTACTCAGCTCCAGGACCTTCTGGAGAAGGGTTTTATCAGGCCGAGTGTGTCTCTGTGGGGTTCTCCAGTTCTGTTTGTAAAGAAAAAGGATGGATCTATGCGCATGTGTATTGATTACAGGCAGTTGAATAAGGTAACTGTGAAGAATAAGTATCTTATGCCTCGTATCGATGATTTGTCTGATCAACTTCAGGGTGCAGCGGTATTCTCAAAAATAAATTTGAGATCTGGATACCATCAGTAGAGTGTTAGGGCTGAGGACATCCCAAAGACAACCTTCAGGACTCGGTACGACCATTATGAGTTCCTGGTGATGTCTTTTGGGTTGACGAATGCCCCAGCAGCTTTCATGGATTTGATGAATCGTGTATTAAGGACATACTTGGACTCCTTTGTAATTGTGTTTATTGACGACATCTTGGTTTATTCGAGGAGTAACGAGGAGCATGAGCAGCAATTGAGGATTATGCTCCACACTTTGAGAGATCATCGGCTGTATGCCAAGTTCTCAAAGTGTGAGTTCTGGCTTGAGTCTGTAGCTTTCTTGGGCCATGTCGTGTCCAGACACGGTATCATGGTAGACCCAGCCAAGATCGAAGCTATTCGAGGTTGGGCTAGGCCCACGTCACCTACTGAAGTTCGCAGTTTTATTGGGTTGGCAGGGTACTACAGGCGATTTATTGAGGGCTTCTCATCTATTGCATCTCCTATGACCAGACTAACCAGGAAGGAGGTTCCATTTTAATGGTCTGAGGATTGCGAGGCGAGCTTTCTGAAGCTCAAGGATCGACTTTCTTCTGCCCCTGTGTTGACTCTTCCAGTTGAGGGTGAGGTTTTCACCGTGTATTGTGATGCATCTGGTATCGGTTTGGGATGTGTTCTGATGCAGCGGGGTCATGTCATTGCTTATGCATCGAGGCAGCTGAAGGTGCACGAGCATAACTATCCCACTCATGATTTAGAGTTAGCAGCTGTTGTGTTTGCATTACGGATTTGAAGGCATTATCTCTACGGTGTTCATTGTGAGATTTTTACAGATCATCGTAGTCTTCAACATATTATGACTCAGAGGGATCTCAATTCGAGGCAGCGCAGGTGGATTGAGTTGCTAAAAGACTATGATATCTCTATTCTCTATCATCCGGACAAGGCGAATGTGGTAGCGGACGCCTTGAGTCGGAAGACAGTAAGTATGGGTAGCTGAGCCTTCATTCCAGTCGCTCAGCGGTCGTTGGCTTTGGACCTTCAGTCCTTAGCTAACTCGATGGTGCGTTTGGATATTTCTGACCCCGAAAAGGTTATTGCTTGTGTTGGTGCGAGATCTACTTTGCTGGAGCAGATTTAGAGTCGTTAGTTTGAGGATAGCGATCTCCGTAGCATTCGAGATAAGATATTGAAGGGTAAGTGTGAGAGATCCACCTTGGGTTCTGATGGTGTTTTGAGGTTTGACGACCGTATTTGTGTTCCAAGGGTTGGAGATTTGATTCAGTTGATTTTACAAGAGGCGCACAGCTCTAGGTATTCTATTCACCCTGGGACAGCTAAGATGTATCGGGATCTGAGGCAACACTATTGGTGGAGTGGTATGTGGAGAGATATAGCAGGGTATGTAGCTCGATGCCTTTGTTGTCAGCAGGTAAAAGTCGAACATTAGAGACCCGGTGGTTTACTTCAGCAATTACCCATCCCCGAGTGGAAATGGGAGCGGGTCACTATGGATTTCATTGTTGGATTGCCTCGCACCTCCCGTGGTTTTGATAGTATTTGGGTTATTTTAGATCGGTTGACTAAGTTCGCGCACTTTATCCCTGTTCGAGTCTCCTATAGTGCTGAGAGATTAGCTCGTGTATATATTCAGGAGGTGGTGCGCCTACATGGAGTGCCAATATCTATTATCTTAGACCGAGGGTCTCAGTTTACCTCCTATTTCTGACAGACTTTCCAGGAAGAGTTGGGTACCCAGGTGGACCTCAGCACTGCATTTCATCCTTAAATCGATGGGCAGTCGGAGAGGACGATTCAAGTATTAGAGGATATGCTCCGCGCTTGTGTGTTAGACTTTGGGGGTCAGTGGGATCAATTCTTACCTTTAGCCGAGTTCACGTATAATAATAGCTTCCATTCCATCATTCAAATGGCTCCGTTTGAGGCTTTATATGGAAGACTGTGTCGATCTCCAGTCGGCTGGTTCGAAACTTCAGAAGTCAATCCTCGTGGCACAGATTTGCTCCGAGAATCTTTGGACCGAGTTCGAGTGATTCAAGATAGGCTGCGGACAACTCAGAGTAGACAGAGGAGTTATGCTGACCGTAGACGTCGTCCGTTGAAATTCAGGGTGGGTGATAGGGTCTTCTTACGAATATCGCCCATGAAGGGCGTGATGCGGTTTGGTAGGAAGGGTAAGCTTAGCCCCAGATATATTGGACCCTTTGAGATTTTGCGGACAGTTGGAGAGGTGGCTTATGTGTTAGCTTTACCTCCGGCATTTTCAGCTATCCACCCAGCATTTCATGTTTCTATGCTATGACAATATATTCCAGATGAGTCGCATGTGCTTCAGTGGGACTCGGTTCAGTTAGACGAGAAACTAACATTTGTGGAGGAGCCTGTGTCCATTTTAGTCAGAGATGTCAAACGGTTACGCTCCCGGGACATTCCAGTGGTTAAGGTATAGTGGCGTCACCGTCTGGTTGAGGAGGCTACTTGGGAGCTTGAACGTGATATGCGAGCCCAGTATCCCTACTTGTTCACGACTTCATGTATGTGCTTCTTCTTGACTTTCACGGACGAAAGTCCTTTTAGTAGTGGATATTGTAATGACCTTCCCGGTTATTTTCCTCATTTTCATGCGTTCTCAGTGTTTAGAGCTTTTCTATAACTGCCCCAAGTTATTTATGACTTGCTGGGACTGACAGTTCGATTCTCGGGCAGTTCGTTTGAGAATATTATTTAGACCGAGCACGTTGTAAAATACTAAATTAAATTAGAATTTGGTAAAATGACATAGTTAATTACCTTTAGAAAATATTTATAATATTTATAAAATTCTTTAGTTATGATATATTTATACTACTTTATAATAGTTTTATAACCTATTAATAATTTAAGCGGAAATAGTGAATTTAAATATGTTAAAATAATATTTTTATTTTATTGAGGAGTGTTAGTTGTGACTATTGGTCACGGAGTGATTTGGGACGCTGTGACGGTTTCGGTTTTGCGATTCCGCAAGTGGGCCCCACGTGGGATTTCGGGCATTTTCCGAACTAATGCAATATGGGTATCAATAGTCATGTTTTGACATGTAGTTTATTATTTTTATAGCTTGGCAGCAGTCAGAGGCCTCTCGAAAGGTAAAGGCTCCTATTTAGCTAGTTTTCTTGGAAGGCTTGCTGCGGGCGTCCAGGTAGGCTAGGTTTACCTTCCTTTACACTTAGATTGAGCTTATGTGTGATAGATGTCTGCTGTTGTGCTGGTATTGTGGGCTGTTATTACAGACTTGGTGGTGGTGGTTTGCTGTTATTTAGGCCTTCTGGGCCGGATAGGGCTATTCGGATATATTCCAGGCCCATTATCCTCGTGGTACACCACAGATGACCTATTTGGGGTCGGATAGTATTGTTGTTGTTGTTGATAGATGGGGAATGTTATTGTTGGACCTTAGTCCAGGCTCAGACAGACTTAGCCCAGACTTAGACAGGTATAACCAGACTTAGTTTCCGGGACCCGATAATGGGCCCCGTTACCCTTTTGTTGACTTGTCAGAACTTTGACATCTTTGGGATTAGTTAAGCCCTATGACCTGTTAGGCTTGTGATGGGATTTATTCACTCCGATTATAATCAGTTGGCCTATTTATCCTTTTGGTCCCTGATAGCACCGCACTTGATCGGGATTACTGGCCTTGGCTTAGAATTAGGACCCACCTTGCCATGAGCTACTCTAAATACCCAGACTGACTTAGACATTGCATGATAGTAGACTATGGACCTAGGAGGATCCAGGGATTTACCTTGTAGACTTCGGTTTCGGCCTAGGACTAGCATGTTTTCCTCGTTTATTAGTTATGATATGACATTTGGCTCTATTCTGGTTACTGGCTATGATGAGTTCCGGTTCGAGTTCGGCTACTGATTCAGGTATGATGATTTTGGTTATTGACTATTGGGTGTTCCGGTTAGAGTCCGACCCCGGATTGTGATACACTATGATTTCCAGTTTGAGTCAGACCACTGATTATTATGAGTTTCGGTTCGAGTCCGGCATCTGGTTATGATATGATTGAAGAGTTTTGGTACAGGGTACCGTGATTATGATACTGTTGTTCTATGAGTTCCAATTTGAGTCCGACAGATATGATATATATATGTGCCCTCTTGTTATTACCCACTGCTTTCGGTTCGACTCCAGCGTCTGGCCGCTTATTATTACCCATTGGTGCCGGTTCAAGCCCGATGCACTCCTGTTGGTTATTGTGGTTACTGGATATTGATACAGCTTCGAGACACTGGTGACTATGCATTTACTATTTTTGTATGTCCCGTCGATTTATGGGGGCCAGACTGGGTTATTGTTTTCTTTCGTGTGCCTATCGGGTTTATGGAGGCCCAGATAGGTTATGTTTGACTTGTGTGTTTACATACGTATTTATTTACTCAATTATTCGGTATCACATTTATTTATTTCCTAATCATATCTACACGCCTTGGCAGTTACTTATGTATTTGTTACTTATACCCCGGACTTAGTATGCACCCTCGCATTTTAGTTTGCTTATATTACTTTGAGCTCAGTCGGCCGATGATGCCTACTGAGTACCCGTTGCCCCGGTACTCATACTGCACTTATGCATCTTTTTCCCCAATGCAGATCCAGGCACTAGTCGACGGTATTGACGTGACTCTTTTCTCAGCATTGACTTCGGAGCAGCGTGAGCTTACTGACGTCCGAGGCAGATCCTACTCCATCTTCTATTGTATAGTCTTTTGCTCTCAAGACTATTGTACTTGTTATACATATTTGGTTTCTGTCTTGTATTTTGGGTATTTAGTAGTGGCTCCTGTACTGACCCCACCAGGTCTTGGGAGGGGTTCTTGACTTTATATACATTGTTCTCTTCCTTCTCAGTCTTAGGATATATAAACATTTTGATTCTGTCTTTAGCGTTATAGCATATTTATAAATGTGGTTACTTCTACTTCTTCTCTGTTTTATGAGATTCTGCCCGTTAGCCTGTCGCTTGTCGCTCCGGGCTAGGGTTTGGCTTGCCTATCGATGGGTTACGGTAGGCGCCATCATGACTCAAATATTGGGTCGTGACAGCTTTGTATCAGAGCCTAGGTTGTATAGGTAGTGTCGGTACATGGGCCAATGTTTAGTAGAGTCCTGTGGATCGGTGCGGGGACTCCTGTATCCCATCCTCAGGAGGCTACGGAGCATTCTTAGGGGAGTCTCTCATTTTCTTGACTCATGTCCGTGCGTTAAGTCTATGTTGGTTTCTGATTTTTATTTGGTTTACTCTTTACGTAGATGGTTAGGATGCATGGTGCGAGAGCCGAGGGTCAGGACCCAGAACCTACAGCGAGGGCTCCTGTTAGGGGCCGAGGTCGACCCAAAGGTCGGGGGAAGGGTAGAGCAGCATCCCCAGGCAGAGATCATGCTGGGGATCAGTTACCCAATCCCGTTATAGCTCCAGATGTTCCGCCTCCACAGCAGCCGGTGGGCCAGGGAGCAGCCCATGCTCCACCTGGATTTATAGATGCTTCTTTACTCCGGGGTACATTACTTCAGTTGTTGGGGATAGTTGGAGGTCCGTCAGCCGAGGGAGCACAACTAGCAGTACATGGAGTTGATGTGGGGGCACAGCCTACAGCTGCAGCACCCAGAGTTGAGATTCCGCCAGCGCCGGTAGCTCCACAGCCGGTTATAGATCAGCCTGCTATATCTGTCGATGAGCAGAAGATGTTGGGGCATTTCTTGAGGTTGACTCCACCGAGATTTGCTGGTACTCTCAGTAGCAGCAGTCTTTTCAGTGACAGGATCAGCCCAGTAGGCCCGTACAGTCAGCTTTGCAAATATCTGATAGAGGTTAGCCCGCCTATAGTGGTTCTGTTAGACAGCCTCAGGGACGTGGCCAGTCCAGTTCATCGACTAGAGGGGGTCATACCGGATCATCCGGACCTTCTAGGCCAAGCAGGGAGCCAGGAGCATGTTATACTTGTGGGGTTGTCTGTCATTTCTCACGTGAGTGTCCTCAGCGCATGGCGATCGAGCCTTCAATTCAGACAGCACAACCCCTCAGATCTATACCTCCAGCAGGTAGAGGTGGTGCACAGGGTCGTCGGGGTGGTCCCCAGGGTTCTTGAGGTAGAGCGCAGGTAAGTCGGACTTGTGGTCAGGGCGGTGCTCAGACTAGTGGTTGCCAGCGTCAGTTGTGTGCCGTACCGACTAGGCCGGAGGCTGAGGCTTCAGAAGCGGTGATTACAGGTATGATTTCCGTATGCCATCAGCCAGCTTCTGCATTATTTGATCCTGGATCCACGTTTTCTTATGTATCTACTTATTATGCGCCATGGTTGGGTTTATGTTCTGAGTTATTATCTGTACCCTTACGTGTATCTACCCCCGTTGGTGATTCCTTAGTAGTGGATCGGGTATATAGATCATGTCTGGTGACTATTCAGGAGTTTGAGACTCAGGTTGATTTTATTGTATTGGCCATGGTAGACTTTGATGTGATTCTGGGCATGTACTGGTTGTCTTTTCATCATGTAGTCTTGGATTACTTTGCCAAGACCGTGACCTTAGCCATGCCTGGCGTACCCCTGGTGGTGTGGCAGGGTTCTGTTAGCCGCACACCGACAGGGATTATTTCATATGTTCGGGCTGGTAGATTGATGTCGAGGGGATGTGATTCATTCCTTACTTATGTTCGGGATGCTAGTATTGAGAGTCCATCACTTAACTCTGTCCCTGTTGTTCGTGAGTTTTCTGATGTATTCCCAACTGACCTACTTGGCCTTCCTCCTGAGTGTGATATAGAGTTCATTATTGACCTTGAGCCGGGCACCCAACTTATTTCTATGGCTCCTTATCGTATGGCTCCTGCTGAGTTGAGAGAGTTGAGTACTCAGCTTCAGGACCTTCTGGAGAAGGGTTTTATCAGGCCGAGTGTGTCTCCGTGGGGTGCCCCAGTTCTGTTTGTAAAGAAGAAGGATGGATCTATGCGCATGTGTATTGATTACAAGCAGTTGAATAAGGTAACTGTGAAGAATAAGTATCCTATGCCTCGTATCGATGATTTGTCTGATCAACTTCAGGGTGCAGCGGTATTCTCAAAAATAAATTTGAGATCTGGATACCATCAGTTGAGAGTTAGGGCTGAGGACATCCCAAAGACAACCTTCAGGACTCGGTACGACCATTATGAGTTCCTGGTGATGTCATTTGGGTTGACTAATGCCCCAGCAGCTTTCATGGATTTGATGAATCGTGTATTAAGGACATACTTGGACGCCTTTGTAATTGTGTTTATTGACGACATCTTGGTTTATTCGAGGAGTAACGAGGAGCATGAGCAGCAATTGAGGATTATGCTCCACACTTTGAGAGATCATCGACTGTATGCCAAATTCTCAAAGTGTGAGTTCTGGCTTGAGTCTGTAGCTTTCTTGGGCCATGTTGTGTCCAGACACAGTATCATGGTAGACCCAGCCAAGATCGAAGTCATTTGAGGTTGGGCTAGGCCCACGTCACCTACTGAAGTTCGCAGTTTTGTTGGGTTGGAAGGGTACTACAGGCGATTTGTTGAGGGTTTCTCGTCTATTGCATCTCCTATGACCAGACTAACCAGGAAGGAGGTTCCGTTTCAATGGTTTGAGGATTGCGAGGCGAGCTTTCTGAAGCTCAAGGATCGACTTTCTTCTGCCCCGGTGTTGACACTTCCAGTTGAGGGTGAGGTTTTCACCGTGTATTGTGATGCGTCTGGTATCGGTTTGGGATGTGTTCTGATGCAGCGGGGTCATGTCATTGCTTATGCATCGAGGCAGCTGAAGGTGTACGAGCATAACTATCCCACTCATGATTTAGAATTAGCAGCTGTTGTGTTTACATTACGGATTTGGAGGCATTATCTCTACAGTGTTCATTGTGAGATTTTTACAGATCACCGTAGTCTTCAACATATTATGACTCAGAGGGATCTCAATTTGAGGCAGCGCAGGTGGATTGAGTTGGTAAAAGACTATGATATCTCTGTTCTCTATCATCCGAGCAAGGCGAATGTGGTAGCGGACGCCTTGAGTCAGAAGACAGTGAGTATGGGTAGCTTAGCCTTCATTCCAGTCGCTCAGCGGCCGTTGGCTTTGGACATTCAGTCCTTAGCTAACTCGATGGTGCGTTTGGATATTTCTGACCCCGAAAAGGTTATCGTTTGTGTTGGTGCGAGATCTACTTTGCTGGAGCAGATTTAGAGTCGTCAGTTTGAGGATAACGATCTTCGTAGCATTCGAGATAAGATATTGAAGGTTAAGTGTGAGTGAGCTACCTTGGGTTCTGATGGTGTTTTGAGGTTTGACGACCGTATTTGTGTAACGAGGTTTGGAGATTTGATTCAGTTGATTTTACAAGAGGCGCACAGCTCCAGATATTCTATTCACCCTGGGACAGCTAAGATGTATCGGGATCTGAGGCAACACTGTTGGTGGAGTGGTATGCAGAGAGATATAGCAGGGTATGTAGCTCGATGCCTTTATTGTCAGCAGGTAAAAGCCGAACATTAGAGACCCGGTGGTTTACTTCAGCAATTACCCATCCCCGAATGGAAATGGGAGCGGGTCACTATGGATTTCATTGTTGGATTGCCTCGCACCTCCCGTGGTTTTGATAGTATTTGGGTTATTTTAGATCGGTTGACTAAGTCCGCGCACTTTATCCCTGTTCGAGTCTCCTATAGCGCTGAGAGATTAGCTCGTGTATATATTCAGGAGGTGGTGCGCCTACATGGAGTGCCAATATCTATTATCTCAGACCAAGGGTCTCAGTTTACCTCCTATTTCTGACAGACTTTCCAGGAAGAGTTGGGTACCCAGGTGGACCTCAGCACTGCATTTCATTCTCAAATCGATGGGCAGTCGGAGAGGACGATTTAGGTATTAGAGGATATGCTCCGCGCTTGTGTGTTAAGACTTTGGGGGTCAGTGGGATCAATTCTTACCTTTAGCCGAGTTCGCGTATAATAATAGCTTCCATTCCATCATTCAAATGGCTCCGTTTGAGGCTTTATATGGAAGACGATGTCGATCTCCAGTCGGCTGTTTCGAAACTTCAGAAGTCAATCCTCGTGGCACAGATTTGCTCCGAGAATCTTTGGACCGAGTTCGAGTGATTCAAGATAGGCTGCGGACAACTCAGAGTAGACAGAGGAGTTATAATGACCGTAGACGTCGTCCGTTGAAATTCAGGATGGGTGATAGGGTCTTCTTACGAATATCGCCCATGAAGGGCGTGATGCGGTTTGGTAGGAAGGGTAAGCTTAGCCCCAGATATATTGGACCCTTTGAGATTTTGCGGACAGTTGGAGAGGTGGCTTATGTGTTAGCTTTACCTCCGGCGTTTTCAGCTATCCACCCAGTATTTCATGTTTCTATGCTACGAAAATATATTCCAGATGAGTTGCATGTGCTTCAGTGGGACTCGGTTCAGTTAGACGAGAAACTAACATTTGTGGAGGAGCCTGTGTCCATTTTAGTCAGAGATGTCAGACAGTTACGCTCCCGGGACATTCCAGTGGTTAAGGTATAGTGGCGTCTCCGTCCGGTTGAGGAGGCTACTTGGGAGCTTGAACGTGATATGCGAGCCCAGTATCCCTACTTGTTCACGTCTTCAGGTATGTGCTTCTTCTTGACTTTCGCGGACGAAAGTCCTTTTAGTAGTGGATATTGTAATGACCTTCCCGGTTATTTTCCTCATTTTCGTGCGTTCTCGGTGTTTAGAACTTTTTTATAACTGCCCCAAGTTATTTATGACTTACGGGGACTGATAGTTTGATTCCCGGGCAGTTCGTTTGAGAATATTATTTAGACCGAGCACGTTGTAAAATATTAAATTAAATTAGAATTTGGTAAAATGACATAGTTAATTACCTTTAGAAAATATTTATAATATTTATAAAATTCTTTAGTTATGATATATTTATACTACTTTATAATAGTTTTATAACCTATTAATAATTTAAGCGGAAATAATGAATTTAAATATGTTAAAATAATATTTTTATTTTATAGAGGTTTCGTTAGAAATAATTTTCTATTAATTAAGGTATATTCAAAATATTATATTTATTTTACCACAAATCTATGCAATACCCGAGTAAATAGGTAATGAGATAATTAAGAGTGGTAGGAGGGGACAAAGACAACAATTTATGGTTAAAGGAATTGATATATGATGGTGGCACCACACTTACACGTGGGTTTATAGAAAAAGTCATTTGATGACTATTGAAATATGTTATTGAAATGTGTTATTATGTGTTTATGTTTAATCTGTAAGCGGTGGTCTTAGCCTAACATATAGAACCTATTCACAATATGCTACTGCATATTCCTTTTTGAATATGGAATCTACAAGGAAAGGTATGACATAGAGTAAATACCTTGTCTTCTTTCTTGAAACAAACGTTTTAACACTAATACTCTTATTTGCATACACCACTGTTGATCATTTTTAAAGCTCAAATCATAGATAAAACTGTGTGTGGAGGTTGGGATTGAGTGGGAGAGTGTTTGTGGATGCGTGGTTATCGTTATTTCGATAAGTTCGTCATTTTTACGGTATATTTTTAGATACTGTTGGTGGTTTTTGCTGTTGGTATTAATGTTTGAGATATATTTTGAGCTCAAATTGAGGAGTGTTAGTTGTGACTATTGGTCACGGAGTGATTTGGGACGCTGTGACAGTTTTGGTTTTGCGATTCCGCAAGCGGGCCCCACGTGGGATTTTCGGGCATTTTCCGAACTAATGCAATAGGGGTATCAATAGTCATGTTTTGACATGTAGTTTATTATTTTGATAGCTTGGCAGTAGTCAGAGGCCTCTCGAAAGGGAAAGGCTCCTATTTAGCTAGTTTTCTTGGAAGGCTTGCTGCAGGCGTCCAGGTAGGCTAGGTTTACCTTCCTTTACACTTAGATTGAGCTTATGCGTGATAGATGTCTGCTGTTGTGCTGGTATTGTGGTCTGGTATTATAGACTTGGTGGTGGTGGTTTGATGTGATTTAGGCTTTCTGGGCCGGATAGGGCTATTCGGATATATTCCAGGCCCATTATCCTCGTGGTACACCACAGATGACCTATTTGGGGTCGGATAGTATTGTTGTTGTTGTTGTTGATAGATGGGGAATGTTATTGTTGGACCTTAGTCCAGGCTTAGAGAGACTTAGCCCAGACTTAGACAGGTATAACCAGACTTGGTTTCCGGGACCCGATAGTGGGCCCCGTTACCCTTTTTGATGACTTGTTAGAACTTTGACATCTTTGGGATTAGTTAAGCCCTATGACCTATTAGGCTTGTGACGGGATTTAGTCACTCCGATTATACTCAGTTGGCCTATTTATCCTTTTGGTCCCTGATAGCACTGCACTTGATCGGGATTGCTGGCCTTGGCTTAGAATTAGGACCCACCTTGCCATGAGCTACTCTAAATACCCAGACTGACTTAGACATTGCATGATAGTAGACTATGGACCTAGGAGGATCCAGGGATTTACCTTGTAGACTTCGGTTTCGGCCTAGGACTAGCATGTTTTCCTCATTTATTGGTTATGATGTGACATTTGGCTCTGTTCTTGTTACTGGCTATGATGAGTTTCGGTTCGAGTTCGGCTACTGATTCAGGTATGATGATTTTGGTTATTGACTATTGGGTGTTCCGGTTCGCGTCCGGCCCCGGATTGTGATACACTATGAGTTTCGGTTCGAGTCCAACCACTGATTATTATGAGTTTTGGTTCGAGTCCGGCATCTGGTTATGATATGATTGGAGAGTTTTGGTACTGGGTACCGTGATTATGATACTATTGTTCTATGAGTTCCGATTCGAGTCCGGCAGATATGATATATATATGTGGCCTCTTGTTATTACCCACTGCTTTCGGTTCGACTCCAGCGTCTGGCCGCTTGTTATTACCCATTGGTGTCGGTTCAAGCCCGATGCACTCCTATTGGTTATTGTGGTTACTGGATACTGATACAGCTTCGAGACACTGGTGACTATGCATTTACTATTTTTATATGTCCCGTCGGTTTATGGGGGCCAGACTGGGTTATTGTTTTCTTTCGTGTGCCTATCGGGTTTATGGGGGCCCAGATAGGTTATGTTTGACTTGTGTGTTTACATACGCATTTATTTACTCAATTATTCGGTATCACATTTATTTATTTTCTAAGCATATCTACACGCCTCGGCAGTTACTTATGTATTTGTTACTTATACCCCGGACTTAGCATGCACCCTCGCATTTAAGCTTGCTTAAATTACTTTGAGCTCAGTCGGTCGATGATGCCTACTGAGTACCCGTTGCCCCGGTACTCATACTGCACTTCTGCATCTTTTTCCCCGATACAGATCCAGGCACTAGTCGACGGTATTGATGTGACTCTTTTCTCAGCATTGACTCCGGAGCAGGGTGAGCTTACTGACGTCCGAGGCAGATCCTACTCCATCTTCTACTGTATAGTCTTTTGCTCTCAAGACTATTGTACTTGTTATACATATTTGGTTTCTGTCTTGTATTTTGGGTATTTAGTAGTGGCTCCTGTACTGACCCCACCAGGTCTTGGGAGGGGTTCTTGACTTTATATACATTGTTCTCTTCCTTCTCAGTCTTAGCATATATACACATTCTGATTCTGTCTTTAGTGTTATAGCATGTTTATAAATGTGGTTACTTCTACTTCTTCTCTGTTTTATGAGATTTCGCCGGTTAGCCCGTCGCTTGTCGCTCCGGGCTAGGGTTTGGCTTGCCTATCGGTGGGTTACGATAGGCGCCATCATGACTCAAATATTGGGTCGTGACTCCTTTCTCCTTGACTTAGCTTACATTCTCGCATTTTATTATACTTTTATTATGATTTAGCTTAGTCGACCGATGATGCCTACTGATTACCTATTGTTTTGGTACTCATACTGCACTTCTGTATCCTTTTCTGGTACAAATTCGAGTACTAGTTGTCGTTGCTGATATTCCTTCCAGCTTGCTTATAGGATCCGGAGATAGGGTGAGCTTTCAGAGCCGGAGCTGATCCCCTCTCCTTCCTAGATTTTAGGATAGTCTTTACATTTGAGACTATCTGTATATTGATACTACTAGTACTCTTATTCTTTTGATTAGTGGCTCTTGTACTGGCCTTACCAGGTCGTGGGATGTTTTTTTTACACTTTCTCTTTTTCGTTTGGAATTTTAGGATCATATTCATATTTATATCACCTTCAATCTTATTTTATGCTTATTTCTCGGTATTTATCCCGTCTTCTGCCATTTAGCCCATTACTTGTCGTTCCAGGCTACGATTTGGCTTGCCTACTGATGGGTTATGGTAGGTACCATCATGACTTCGAACGCTGGTCGTGAAGATTGATATCATGAATTATGGACATATTGAGTTGATTTCACAGTTCACCTATATATATATATATATATATATATATATATATATATATATATATATAACGTATTGAATTGATTGGATATCTTCATACTGATTTGATTGTGAGCGTTATATACTTATTCCATACATATGCATCATGAGATACTGGTACCATTGAGAAACACTATTTTTGAAAGAAAATGAGACATTTTCATAGAAACCCTCTCCGTGAACACGAGCCGGAGAGGTGGGGTGTGTTGAAATTGAGATATGAGATAAAGTCTATGGGTTACGAACCCCTCATGGGTCCTATTGTAGAGTTGCAAACTCGCTAGGTATATACTGAAAGTCAGCGATGACTTTCACCATTCCACCCCATCATCATCATCACATCATTGCATTGCATCATTTGCATTTGCATTATCATCCTTGGTATGTTTTGATTCTGTGTTAGTATTTACTCCGGTATAGCAAATTCTGTGTTAGGACCTTGTTGTTGATATTGTTTTTGAGCATTCATTTCACTTCATTACATTATCTTATGCCATCTTATATTGATTGAGAGGTGAGGTATTATGAGACTTAGGGTATGACTCGCTTAATCTGAGAGATTGTTGAATTGCACTTCTAGGTAGCTTGTAGTTCATTGTTATGTACACTCTCTCTGTCTTTATCCAATATGATTGGTTGATTGTCATTGATTAAGTTTGAATTATTATGTTAGTGAGACTCCCCATAGATGACCTCCCTTATTTTTGAGAGAAATGAATAGTATTGACTCACCTAGATTAGCGTGCCTACCCTATTTTTGATATGTTTGTTAACTATTGTGTTGGGTTACCCTGATAGGCTGAGGCATTATATTTGGCTGGCATAGAACCATTGGGGAACCCTTAGGTAGTTGGAGTGGTGTTTCTCGTCATCACTTTGAATTAGGATCGGTTATCGACGATGCTTACTTCGTACATGTGGTTTCGTACTCATCCTTACTCCTTTTCCCTTTTTCTTATCTTTATGCTCCTCGAGCAAGTATTGGTCCAAGTAGCCATTTGTAAATCGTCTTCATCCGGAATTGGCGTTGTGGTGACCGAGGTAGTGGTTGTTGGACTTCAAGCTATCAGATTTCTCTTTACTTATCTTATGCTTATCCGCATTTAAGAAACCATAGTTATTGATGTCTTCTGTATCTAGAGGCTTGTATTAGTGACAACCAGACCTAAGATGTATCATTGAGACTTATGTCTCGTTTATATTTACATTTGGGATTTATTTCTATTCTGCTGTTTTCTCCTTTGACTTTCCTTATATTTGTGAATTCGGATTGGATTAGGCTTACTTGTCCGGAGGGTTTGACAAGTGCCATCACGTGCCTATTTTGGGTCGTGACAAGCATGCTTTATGATACTCTTGAAAGAACCACCCAAAACCATAAGCTGAGCTGTCACCAACTGATAATAACCTGCCAAACCCTTAACAACCTTCCTGATCCTCCCATGCTCGGTTGAGATACTAGCAATGGCTGTCGCGCCCTATTTTGAACCGGTCAAAATAGTACACAACATGTGGTCGTTGTGACTCTCTGGTTTTTTAAAAAAATCATTTTTAGAGTCGCCACCTAATTTTTTTTAGGGAAAATTAGGGAAACTTTTTTTTTTTTTTTTTAAAACTCTGCCTTTTTGATCTTTTGAAAACGTTTGAGATTCTGAGTAAGGGTTTTGGTTACTCGAGGGGAAGGTGTTAAGCATCTTTCAGAGCCTATCCAAAGATAGTTCTTAAACTCAGTTTTAGAAAAATATTTGGAAAATAATTTATTTTATTATTTAAGAAAAATAGCGATAACTACATGAATTGACATTTATTAAATATTTTTTAAAAATGAAAACGTACGAGGTACACAAACATATGCCTACAATATACGAAGATTTAATATGGCCTATTGCAAAATATACATGCATGTTTCGAAATATGGAAATGAAGGGAAGAAAGGTTAACAATAGTAGTTTTGTTATAATATGTATATTAGAAAGTACAAAGTTCTGTATTTTTACAAGAATATAGTGTTAAGGACATATAAAGTTAAGTACATAATGAAATCATTTTGCGAAGTAAAAGAAAAATATAATTTTTAAAACATATAAAAATTTATTATAAAATAAACATGTATTTGAAGAAATACAAAATCTATTTAATTTGAAAATGAGTTTATATAAATGCGTTTATCCTAAAGTAAAAAAAAAAGATGTTAAAACGTATTAACATATTAGCTAGAGAGTAAAATAGGCTTGCATATATTTAAGATATAGGAAAATCACACTAACATTCATTTTATTTGTGAAAAAAAAATTAATAGGCGAAAGTAATAAAATTAATGTAATAGACTAAAGTAGATTAAATAAATGTAAAAGTAAATATACATGTATGTAAGTATAGTTAAAATAAAGCGTAAATAATAATAATAATAATAATTTGAAAATAAATAAATAAATGATAATAGTGATAAAGTATACCTTGTATATGGTAGTGTATATGTATATATACCTCGCATTTTTGAACCTTTTAAAATCTGAAAACTCAATCAAGTGTGGGAAAATAGAAACTAACGTAAAATGTTGGGATTATTTAATTTATTGAAATAAATTGAAATTGGGGAATAGGTTCCTTTTAAAAAAAATCTGAATTTAGGTATTCGTAGCCATTCCACAATAATATTGAAACTCTCTTTTGTTTTAAGAAAATGTTGAGGTTGCGACGTTCATTTTTTTTATTAAAAAATGTTTTTAAGGCAAATAATTAGTTTTCAAAAAAAAATTAGCCAAATATTAAAGTTTCTAAAGCCCTTTTTTAAAAAAGAAAAATCCATTTTATGAGTTAATTAGTCATGTGTTAATTGCGAAAAAGTGAGGACGTTAACTTACTTCAAAGGAAATCCGTAAAAATTAAAGAAATATAAACACAATAAAAAAATAATATAATTCAAATAACATATAATAATTAAATACCATTTCAAGTTTCAAAAGACTAACAACATAACATGAATAATAAAGACTAACAACATAACATGAATAATAAATAAAAGAGAAGTGGCTAAGAGATACTAGACTCCTAATGGAGTTGAGCTTCTAATCTACGAGATTGCGAAGCGCTGCGATTCTAGTAGTTGTTGACCCGATGCTATAGGTCAAAACGAGTTTCGATTGAAACTCCAACTCCCATATTTACATGAAACGAAGATGATGATAAGGATTAGAAAACCAATAAAGTAATTAAAATAGTATGATAAAATCATATGGATTAGTACATTAGTAAAAAACATAAGTACTAAGTAAACAAAACTAAGAATCTGAACATGTCAGCTTATCGTCAAATACCAAAATAATTACAAAGAAAACGTCCACTTATCGTTTGAAAAAATTCATAATTAATCAGTTGAACAAATCATCCCTATTCACAGAGAGATGAAAACATTCCCTTGCTGAAAATCAAGCATATAAGTTGTAGTAAAAACCAAAGTGGAACTTTCCAAGGAAATATGTAGAATTTCAAAACAGTAGTGCTACCTCAATAAACGATTATTCCTAAGGCTATCAGGACGCCCCCAACTGGTCATTTGATTCTGGAACATAAACATAACAGAGAGCACGTTGTTGTGATGGATTCATGTGAACATGTTAATCAAGATGAAAAATAGAAAATAGAGAAGGAAACATGATTTTTACATTATTCCTTATATTCAAATATGACGCAATCATATTTCAAAACAAACAAAGGAATTAAGACAAAACCATGTTCATAAACATAACCTGAAAAAACGGACAACCATGTTGAACGAAATGGGCACCTATAAACTTATACTCAAAGAATCGGAATAGCCGAAAGAGAAAAGAGCAAGGCAAAACAAAGATGGATTTACATAATAGGCTCAACATAGCTCTACCTTTTCCATTTAAGCACAAAATCCTCCCAAAATATACTATTGACTTTAATCTATTAAAAATAAAATCAAGGAAGCAAAAGATGAAAATATTCACTCGACGAAAAAAACATACTTCTCCATATATTCACAAAAAAACTCTCATTTTTGATAATAAGAAGAAGCAAAATAGGGAAGGTTGAATTTCTCAACTTACATGTTTTGGACACAGACCATCAACATATATTGAGACAACAACAATTTAAAAGACAACCAGATTCATAAATTCAACTCGGAGACAGTGAACAGCAACACCATAACTAAACTTGAAAACCAAATACACTATACATTCACATACAAATCCATTTTTTCAGAATTAACAACAATAATATAAACTCGATTGAAATTCACATACAAACCCATTTTTTAGAATTAACAACAACAACATAAACCTGATCGAAATTGAAGCAAAAATAACATCTTCATGGAATCAAAATGAGATGAAAGAAAGGAAGGTGAAAGTAATATGAAAGGGTGAATTCGCACTTTGTTTGGGGCAGCAAGACCCAGGCTTTTCGTCAAATTGTACCAAGAGAAATAAGAGAAACTGCAGAGAGAAATAAGTAATGGACTTTTATAACTTAATTGTTTTTCGAATGCTTTATTGATCAACTTTTACGAATGTTAACCCATTCTTCCAAATCTTCAACTTGTTTGATAGAGTGAAGAACACCCATATTTATGTAATGACCTGTTCCGTCGTTACTGAAAATATATATAAAAAAATCATGATAACCTCTATCATCGTAAGTTATAGGACTAATTCTTTAGTATGGGAGAGCATTGGACATGTACTAAGGTCATACAATACCCCAAGAACAAAGTCAAGTTGAAAGTGTTCCTACCGATTGAGTTTTGAGCTAAGTTTAAACTAGGGTCAAATACAAACGAGCATATCTGCTAGAATATAAAGGGTTATGAGGCCAAACACCACCAAATCCTTAATGCTTATTTTGAGATCTTCGATCGAGGTAGGTTATGGTTTAATGTGTAGTAGATTGGGATTAGTTGTATGTAGTAACTGTAGTTGACGGGATATTTCATGTCTATGACTATGGGCACGGTGTTTGGATGGATAAAATATGAAATTAATGTAATAATAATATAATTGTGTGATATTATGTGTTGTGTGGATCCCTTGATGCCTGTTTGTGTTTATATGACTTACTTGATGATGGATAGAGTTTAATATGCGAAGGTGTGTAATAATAGAAAAATTAGGTGACCTTATAATCTATAGAGCTAGTTTTTACTACCTTAAAAAGGGTGAACTCGATATTGTGTACAGTTGAAGTATGAGATATAATTGCTAGAAGATTTATAGAAGGATTGATTATGATAAGAGGAGGTGATGATATAACTGAAGAACCTAAAGTTAAGTTTGGTTAAGTGCTAGGAAGTAAGATGCTTAAATGTGTATGATTCTAGCTAGAATTGTACGTTGAACAGAATCTATTAGTTGAATGATCGACTAAAGGCAGATAGTGCCTTGAACTTAGTGATGACTTGAGTGTAGGGATTACTAGCTAGTAACTAAATTTACCTGTTTCAATATGAATAAAAGAGAGTTAAATTGGTGAAAGAAATAGGAGGATGATTTAGAGTGTAGATATCAATCTTCATGGAATGTGAACTCCTAAAATGGATACTTGGTTGATTGGTCTTCGGACATTTTTGTGATTGATGATTGAGTTTGATAATGCTCAATTGAGCAAGTGGTGAATTGGCCTTTGGGCATACTTGTGATTTTCTCTATTAGTGAATAATTGGTGTACTTGTTATGATAAACTTGTGATTATTGACTGTATTTACTTGGTTGTTATTAATTGTAAGTCTGTTTTGATCGCTGCTACTTGCATCTAATTTTGATTGGGTGTTTGTAATTCGCCTTCATTCATTACTTATAATTGTTGACTGCATCTTGCATTTACATTGATGATGATTATGATGATATTGAGATTACGATGTTCTTGATGCTGATTATATTGATGATGATGATGGGTCAGGTACCACGGCTGTACAAAGATGATATGTTTTGATAGATGGTCGGGTTTCATGCCGTTACGGATATGATATGTTGTGATAAAGGGTCAGGTACCATGCCAGTACGTTATGATGTTGTTGGTGATGAGTTAAGAATGGAAAGAGAAGTTGTGCATCTTGCATACATACATTCATCATATGCATTTGGATGCACATTTATATTTATAGGTTGTTGATGGTTTCTTAAGTGGACCAAATTATATTGATGATGTATCATGGTTTCTTTTGTTGACCAATTGTTTGATGAGATATTATGGTTTCTTAAGTGGACCAATTACGTAAATGGTTGTGATTGTCATTGCAGCAGAATGTGAATAGGAGGTATGTTTTGGATTGTGTATAAATCTTATCCCCCTGTGTGTATAGTTATATATGTGAGGTATATTGTAGTGCCTTTTCTTGTAAGGTTATTGATATTATCTATTATCTTGGTGGTTGCAATCCCAATTGTTAATGGTAGTATAATAAGCACCGGGGGTTGTCCAATAAGAAGATTAATGAAAAAGAGAGAGGAAAGTATATAGAGTTATTGTATTAAGGAAATGCATAAGAATTGTAGGATTGGATTAATCCCTAGAACATAGTTAGTTAATCACGTCCTAAGGGCAAAGCAGTATTGCGTAAACAAATAAAGGATGGTAGGTTTTTGAAAGTTGAAGTAAGTTAAGTATGTTTAGATTATTAACCTGTATACTTGTCATGATATCTTCTTGTTTGCTATATATTATTATATGTTTCTAACCCTGGTTGGCCGATGATACATACCAGTATGTGTAGTTTGAACTGATACTATACTTACTATATCTCCATTTGGGGATATAGCCATTTTGCAGGTCAGTTGGAGTTTCTATAGGTACAATGATGATTATTCTTCCGCAGCTTCTGTCATTCTACTCATACATGGATGTTGTGTCTTGGGTCATCTTTCCATGTTTTTAGTTCTCTTGTACTGATTTAGACTAGTTTTGGGAAGTTGTTTAGTAGAATTCCGTAATGTGCATTTTGTAAAATTTTGTTTTGAACATAAGATTTATTTAATTATTTATACTTGAGGCTATTGCGAATGTCTTCTGCAATGATTTAATGGTTGGGTGGTAAGGGTTCTCCTATCTAGGATAGAGTTGGTAGGTGCTCGGCACGATCTGGTAGGTTGGGTCGTGACAAAGATGGTATCAAAGCTCAGGTTACCAATCTCCCAGTATAAGAGCAAATGTTGAGTAGAGTCCTATGGATTGGTGTGTTGATATCTACATCAAATCTATAGGAAGATACGAGGCATCTAGGAATCTATTTCACTTTCTTCTTTCCCATCGTGCTATCCCAAGGTTTTATCTTCTGGTTTAGTCCAATTGGTATCTAGTTGATTCCAATTAGTATCTCAATCATAATAATTAGGACTAGTTGGTCCTAATTGGTATCTCTTAACATAGAAGGTTCAAAATCGAATGCTCAATGAATAGAGGCCAATAAGGGCATAGGAAGTGAATTGTTATGTTATGAAGTTCGCTTGATATTATGTTAAAATACATGTGCTTTAAAGTTTTAATTGTGGTATGATTGAATGCGACGTGTATTATTTATATGGATGGTTATTGTTTGATCATATTATTACCTAGTTGTTTGATTGTCAAATATTTTAAGTGCAAGCAATTATTAAAAGTAATATGAAATAAGTGGTTGCAATGGATATTTGGGAATCGTAAAGCTGGGTATGATTTCAAGGTATGTCTTCATTATTGTGATTTGAGATATGTCTTGATTTTTCTTGAGTGGACCGAGTTATGTTGATGATGTATCATGGTTACTTGTGTGGACCAATTGTTTGATGAGATATTATGGTTCCTTAAGTGGACCGATTATGTTAATGGTTGTGATTGCCATTGCAGCAGAATGTGAATACGAGGTATGATTTGGATTGTGTATAAATCTTATTCCCCCGTGTTATAGTTATATACGTGAGGTATATTGTAGTGCCTTTTCTTGTAAGGTTGTTGATATTATCTATTATCTTGGTGGTTACAATCCCAATGGTTAATGGTAGTGTAATAAACACCGGGGGTTGTACAATTAGAAGATTAATGAGAAGGAGAGGGAGAAGTATATAGAGTTATTGTATTAAGGTAATGCACAAGAATTGTAGGATTGGATTAATCCCTAGAATATAGTTAGTTAAGCACGTCCTAAGGGCAAAGTAATATTGCTTAAACAAACAAAAGATGGTAGATTTTTGAAAGTTGAAGTAAGTTAAGTATATTCAAATATTAACCTGTATGCTTGTCATGATTTCTTCTTGTTTTCTATATGTTGTTATATGTTTCTAACCCTGGTCGACCTATGATACCTACCAGTATGTGTGGTTTGTACTGATACTACACTTACTATATCTCCATTTGGGGATATAGCCATGTTGTAGGTCAGTTGGAGTTTCTATAGGTATAACGATGATTATTCTTCAACAGCTCCTGTCATTCTACTCATACATAGATGCTGTGTCTTGGGTCATCTTTCATTTGTTTAGTGCTCTTGTACAAGTTTAGACTAGGTTTTAGGAAGTTGTTTAGTAGAATTCTGCAATGTAGTTTTTGTAAAGTTTTGTTTTGACCAGAAGGTTTATTTAATTATTTATACTTGAGGCAATTGTGAATGTCTTCCGCAATGATTGAATGGTTGGGTGGTAAGGGTTCTCCTATCAAGGATAGAGTTGGTAGGTTCCCGGCATGATCCGGTGGGTTGGGTCGTACAATATATAGGTGAAAATATGGACTTGAAAGTCTGGATTTGAAACATGAATTTGCAAAAAAGTGTGAAAAAAGGGGGATTTGAAATTCAAATTCAAATCCTTGAATGATTCGTCCCTTTCTTTATAGACAATTTCTAGGTCGGATTTGAAATTATTGCACAGATTTGGGACTGATTTACTGGTAGGAAAGAATTCACAGGTTGGGTGATATTAAAATAGGGGGGAATCTTGCAGGCTATTGGTAGCGCCGCGACAGCTATGGCGTCTTGGTTTTTTTTCGATTTGGTGGAGGTGGAAGAGAGGGGAAGGAGAAAGGGATTGGTTCGCTGTTGTTCTTTTGGAAACCATCGATGGGGATTGATCGTGCTATGGCCAGAGGAGAGAAGCATTTTTTGATTTTTGGGGGAAAGGGAAACCGTGCATTAGTTTTGGGGATTTGACCGCTATCTGGACCGTTCGATCATTTGATCGGACGATTCAGGTTGAATAGGATATAATAAATAATATATATATATTGAAAATTCATGTCCCTTGGATCAAAACAATTTAAACGGTCAAAATGAGTTTGTGCTTTTTTTGATAAGGATTGTGCTTTCTTGATTTTGCCAACGTGGCGACATATGATTGGTGGATATGGTGTGGTGTAGATTGATGAGGTAGATGAATTAGGAGTGGATTAGACCTGTTTTGGACCAAATTATTGGGCCTCTTTGGTCTGAAATGGGTGAATAATATTGGGCTTGAACAAATATAATTGGAATAGAATTAAATTTGGCCCCAACACTTTTTTTCTACTAAATTAGTTTTAAAATGCTTCTTTTTGTCCTAATTGATTTTTTAATCTATATGAATATAAATAAAAAATAATAATTTAGTATACGTATTGAAACATAATTTTGTATTAAATAAATAAATAAAAAAATATATAATATATTATGAAAATATAATTAGAAATTATGTGAATGCGAGTATCAAAATATTTTTTGTGTGATTTTCATATAAAATAACTAATTATATTTAATTAAAATATTTAAAAAATATGTTAGGGGAAAATAAACCCTTTTTTTTTCTTTCAAAAATTTATAGAAATTAAAAGACGAATTTATTTTAGTAAATTATTTAGTACTAAGAAGCATAGAAAAATTAATTAAAGGAAAAAGATGAGCCAAAATTAGGTGTCAACAGTTGCCCCTGTTTGATCGAAGACGATGTAAGAGTCTTTGGACAAACAAGTTGACATAAGCCAATTTTGTCTCAGGTGAAAAAGGAGGTTTGGAAGATTATGGTAGAGCTTCTGTTTCTGAGCTGCCTACATATTTTGGGTTTCATGAGAAGTCAGGCCATTTGTAGTTCGAATCATAGAAAATTTTGATCAACTTCAAAATTTGCCCAGTATAGAATTATGGTAACACTGAGTTCTTTTGGTGGTGACTACGAAGATTTAGCATAAATGATGTGGATACGGCTGCGCATAAGCTAAGCTTAACCACATTTCACTGAATATGGGAACTAGGCCGGATGTAGTCATTGAATATAGATTGGAATGAGAAATGCTCGATAGCAGTTCCCACTAAGGATTTTGGAACGAAAACCATGATTGTGGATTTGAAAAATTGCCCTAGCGTCGAGTTGCGATGACACACGGATGTAGAAGAGTTATGAGATCAAATCTGAGTTGAGTTTTGAGGATGAATCCTTAATGTAGCCAGGGATGCTTGACATTCCGCTAGCTTGCCCTAGTGTAATGGTCAGAGGGTAGTTCCATATTATAATGCGTTGACCTGCAAAACTGGTAAAAGGGTGAAAAGTACCAGTTGCGGTTCAAAAATTTTAACTTGAAATTGTAATGTAAAGAGTAGAGTGTAGATATTCAAACTAACACTGTAATCTCTGTTCTGCAGTGTAGAGGCCCCCAACTAGTAGGGTAATTGCTAAAATGTAAAAACCTTTGTCGACAGAGCAATTGCTGAAGAGTAAAAGCCTCCATCCGGTGGGGCGATTGCTGGAATGTAAAGCCCCCGTCGAGGCAACCTTTGACACGAACTACCTGACAATGCTGCAAAGGAAACTTCGAATGATACTACGATAGTGGATTCTTAATTGAGCTGCGATAACGAATTTCTAATGCTTCTACGATAGTGAATTTCTGATGGTGCTTGCTATGGTATGAATCTCTTATTGGCAGGGGGTGCTTTGCTTCCTAAAATCCAATTCTTCGATATGGCGGAGTGTCGCTTGGCTCTTGTACAAACTCCGATATGGCGGAGAGTCACATTGCTTATTTACATCCTCTGATATGGCAACGACTCACTTTGTTTGCTTATGTACAATCTTTGAAATGGAAAATTTAAATTTGTTTACTTAGAGGGTCCTCAAAATGCGGGAGTTTGACTTTTTTTGATTTTGTACAGTCCTCAGAATGCGAAAGTTAAACGTTGTTTGCTTATGTACAGTCTTCGAGATGTGGAGCTTTTGATGAAGTTAGACGACATTCTCTAATTGGCGAAGTTATTCGACATAATTAGACGGTGATTCTTTGATTAGCTAAGTTATTCGATGCAGTAAAACGGCAAGCTCCGGTTGGCGGAGTTTATTTGGAAGAAGTAAAATAGCCTATTTGTCCTATGAGGATCCTTTACTTTCATTCTTTCTATTTGGATCTTAGATGTCCCTGCAAAAATTTCAAATGAAACTTTTAGAGTTTGTGACGGTCAGTATAAATGTCCTAAAAATAGAGTAGGGAGAGATTATTTGGCTCATGTTGTCGTGATAAGCCGCATGATGTTTCCTATCATGTCCAAAAACTTGATATCATCTTTCCTAATTCCTATTTTCCTGTGCTCAAAGAAAAATTCTTAGTTGGGAGGGGATGTTGATTTGTATCAACTCGGGAACCCTGGCTTCGTCAACGGAATCCTCAAACACTTCCTTGGCTGCTCGATCTTTCCAATTTTAGAGACTTGGTAGGTGGAAAAGTAGGAAAATAATTTTGAAAAGTATATATATTTTTGCAAAAATATTACGTATATATTGAGTATATATATATATATTAATCCTTTATCAATTTTAGATTATCACATGTTTCGAAATCCGTTGAGCCTCTCAATTTATCAATAGTAACCCATGCAGCTTTATCCTTCGGATGACACTCTTCTGGCTTTTGCATATGCCAAGAAGATTCTGACGGCGAGGTCTCTTATATTCTGGGGCTATGCTACGAACAAAAAAGGTTTTTTCCTAAAGGTAAGACTGAACTTTTTGGATTGCCTACATATCCTCGAATGGGGATCAGGTCTGTACGTAGTTCTTCGA
Organism: Capsicum rhomboideum; assembly: GCA_031232105.1. Classification (NCBI taxonomy): domain Eukaryota; kingdom Viridiplantae; phylum Streptophyta; class Magnoliopsida; order Solanales; family Solanaceae; genus Capsicum; species Capsicum rhomboideum. The sequence continues at coordinate 94,137,505 of CP124716.1, read as the reverse complement.
GGTTAGATAAAGAAATATGATATGTAATAACCGAGCATGACTTAGGCTGCCTACGTATCCATGTGGAATCAGGTTATGACGTAGTTCAAGTGCAAAAGGAAAGTACAATAATAATGACTGGGTAAGACTCAAGCTGCCTACGTATCCAAGAAGAATCAGGTCAGACCGTAGTTAAGTACAATAAAAGAGTAAAATATGAAGGGACCAAATCCAATGAGGATTGCCCGTGTATCCCACCGAGGGAAGTCAGGTCGAGCGTAGTTCTGAATACATGAAGGATGACGTTTTTGATTTTTCTAAGGGAGACCGGGCCCGATGAGGGTTGCCTATGTATCACACCATGGAAAGTCAGGCTAATACGTAGTTCTGTTACATTACAGAAAAATACAAAAGTACAAGAAATAGAAGGCTAATATTGATGTCTTCAAATATGGTACTTCTTCATGATGTCCGAACTGATTGGCTTTGTGCTCACTATGCCATCCATTTCTGCAAGGATTGCTGCTCCTCTTGAGAGTACTCGGTGAATCATGTAGGGACTTCGCCACTCATTCATTTTGTTTTTTTTCAAAAATTAAGTAGGCGAGATCAGGTTGCAGCCTGTGTGAAACAATATCAGTGCTTAATCATGGCATGTCATCGCAAGATTAGGCAAACACATCAACATATTGCTTGGGAAATTTTATCAATTCTTGTTTCCCTTCGGCTTCCAAGTGTATGCGGACTCATATTTCCTTCATCGCTTCTTTGTCTGTCATGTTGACAATTTTGATCTCATCCACATTGGGTTTCTTCTGACTTTTAAGTTGTTCAATCTCATGTTGTAGGTTTTTGAGCATCGTGCTTTCATTGTGACTTTCATAATTATGCACGTTGGTCGTACTTTGCTCAATGGATTTGTTACATGTCATAATCATTGAATGAGGATTTTTACTAATACTAGCATTGAAAAATTTAAAAGGTGAGTAAAATAAATAGATATTAAAGGAAAAAATAGGGAAAATAACTTCTTTTTTTTAAATAAAGATTTTTTTTTAAAAAAAACACTCAGCTTTTGGCAAGAGGTGAGTAGAAAAAAGGGCTAAGGCATGATTCAAGCCTCAATTGATCACGCAAAAACAACTTTGAAGTAATGACCTTCCCGTTCATTTCCTTTTTTTTCGTGTGTTCTTGGCGTTTAGAGCTTTTCTATAACTGCCCCAAGTTATTTATGACTTGCTGGGACTGACAGTTCGGTTCCCGGGCAGTTCGTTTGAGAATATTATTTAGACCAAGCACGTTGTAAAATATTAAATTAAATTTAAATTTGGTAAAATGACAGAGTTAATTACCTTTTCAAAATATTTTTGAAATTTATAAAATTCTTTAGTTATGATATACCTATATTACTTTATAATAGTTTTATAACCTATTAATAATTAAAGAGGAGATAGTGAATTTAAATATGTTAAAATAATATTTTTATTTTATAGAGGTTTTGTTAGAAATAATTTTCTATTAATTATGGTATATTCAAAAATTTGTATTTATTTTACCACGAAGCTATACAATACCCGAATATATATATATAATGGGGTTAGAATTAATGGGATAGTGCTACCTCCACTTCCACGTGGAAGTGGAGGAAAGAGTACAACACTCTTAAATGATGTAGTGGTGGCAGCATTAGTCATTAGTAGTTATATGACAAATCATATCACTATGTAAAACATAGTTGATAATTCAGATGTCATGAAAATGTTGCTTTTTCAAATGTGTTCTGCCATTTTCAGAAGTTGAAAGATCATCGTCGGCAATCCTTGGTTCTATTTCGATTATATTTTTGAGTCCGTGGACTCGTCCTCGTCATTTCTACGGTACGTTTTCTTATTTTGACGGTAGTTTTCATTTGCAATGGTACATTTTGGGATTGGTATTGATGTTTAAGCTACATTTTGAGCTCAAATTGAGCGGTGCTAGTTGTGACTATTGATCACGGGGTGATTTGGGACGCTTTGACGGTTTTTGGTTTTGCGATTCCGCAAGCGGGCTCCACGTGGGATTTTAGGACATTTTTCAAACTAATGCAATATGGGTATCAATAGTCATGTTTTGACATGTAGTTTATTATTTTTGTAGCTTGGCAGCAGTCAGAGGCCTCTCGAAAGGGGAAGGCTCCTATTTAACTAGCTTTAACAGGCATTCGGCGGCGTCCAGGTAGGCTAGGTTTACCTTTCTTTACACTTAGATTAGGCTTATATGTGATATATGTGTGCTATTGTGCTGGTTATGTGGACTGGTGTTATAGACTTGGTGGTGCTGGTTTGCTGTGATTTAGGCCTTCTAGGCCGGATAGGGCTATTCGGATATATTCCAGGCCTGTTATCCTCGTGGTACACCACAGAAGACCTATTTAGGGTCCAATAGTGTTGTTATTATTGCCAGTTTGGGAATGTTATTGTTGGACCTTAGTCCAGGCTTAGACAGACTTAGCCCAAACTTAGACAAGTATAACCAGACCTGGATTTCGGGACCCGGTAGTGGGCCCCGTTACCCTTCTTGACAACCTGTCAGAACTTTGACATCTTTGGGCTCAGTTAAGCCCTATATGACCTGTCAGGGCTGTGATAGGATTGAGTCACCCCAATTATACCCGGTTGGCCTGTTTAGCCCTGTTAGTCCCTGATAGCACTGTATTTGACTAGGGTCGGCTAGTTTGACTTAGAACACTGGACCGCCTTTTTATGACTTATAATGTATACCCAGACTTGTATATACATATTGACCTAGAAGGACCCCGAGATTGACTTGTAGCATGTTGTGGAGTTAGCTTCTGTACCTATATACTAGTATTGACTTGGCACTAGGGCATTCCCCATTTATTTGATATGATATGAAATTTGATTATGTTCTGGTTACTGGCTATGATGAGTTTCGATTCGATTCCGGCTACTGATTCAGGTATGATGATTTTGGTTATTGACTATTGGGTGTTTCGGTTCGAGTCCGACCCCGGATTTGGTAGACTATGAGTTCCAGTTCTAGTCCGGCCACTGATTATTATGAGTTCCAGTTCGAGTCTGACACCTGGTTATGATATGATTGGAGAGTTTTGGTACTGGGTACCGTGGTTACTGGATACTGATACAGCTTCGAGACACTGGTGACAATGCATTTACTTTTCTTGTGTGTCCCGCTGGTTTTTGGGGGCCAGACTGGGTGATTGTTTTCTTTCGTGTGCCTATCGGGTTTATGGGGGCCCAGATAGGTTATGTTTGACTTGTGTATTTACTTACGCATTTATTTACTCGATTATTCGGTATCACATTTATTTATTTCCTAAGCATATCTACACGCCTCGGCTGTTACTTATGTACTTATTATTTATACCCCAGACATAGCATGCACCCCCTGTCACGCCCCGAATCCGATCGAGACATGATTGGCACCCGTAGCCGATAAGGCCCGAGAGAACCAACCTTTGCCTATGTTCAATCATTCACATGCATCTCATAATCATAACTACCATGGCATAAGAACATGGAAGACGAATAAAGGAGAACATGGGACATCTTTATACATACATATGAAACTTGGCCGTTGAGGCCATCCAGTCAAAACAACATATGTCTTTTACACTGATACACCCACATCGGTCTACAAAAGCCTCTAACAAGAGCATTGACCAAAATGAACCATAAGTCGGGACAAGTCCCCGCTTTATACATGTCAATACCAAAACATATATACACTTTGACTCGGAGAAGCCCCGAATGAGCTGGAGCTCACCAAAGAACTGCTAACACTGGCAGTCTATTGAGGAGGCCTACTGGGACCTGCGCCTGCAGCAAGTAAGGTAAATTGAGTCCACGTTACATAGGCCCATATGAAATCATTAGAATATTTGGGCAAGTTGCGTATGAGTTGGCACTACCCCAGGACCTTTCGTCAGTCCATCCGGTATTCCATGTGTCGATGCTTCGGAAATTCATAGGAGATCCATCTCGTATTGTTCCCGTAGAGGATGTTCAAGTTACAGAGGATCTCACTTATGAAGAGGTGCCCATTGCTATCCTAGATCGACAAGTAAAGAGATTGAGGAATAAAGACATAGCATCCGTGAAAGTCCTATAGAGGAATCAACAAGTAGAGGAGATCACGTGGGAAACGGAAGAGATGATGAAATCCAAGTACCCCTATCTATTTCAAATGGATGAAGAAGTTCAAACTACAGAGGTGGAACAATGACAAGTAAGTATTCATGAGCCTTAAGTGTTTGTGTGTATGCATGTTAACATAGCGATGTATTTGTTGATTGAAACGACATTGTTAACATTCGAGGACGAATGTTCCTAAGGGGGGAAGAATGTAACACCCCGTACCTTCCTAACCCTACTAGACGACATTGAATAATGTTTACTTAGGTGTAGAGACCTATGAGTATGTATTTGGTAATGTTAAGGATAAGCAAAATTGAATTTGGCCTCGTATATGTGCAAAAACCTTCGTAAGAGTTGTTTTGTGATTTTCATGGCACAATTGTGGGGTTCAAAATGAGGCTAAGAGGACCTCTAAACGAAGGATATTAAGGCTAAGAAGTAAGTTAAAGGATAGGATTTGAAGTGTCTAACCAAGCCCGCGAAGAAAAGTTGAAAAATGAATTTTGTCAAAAATTAAGGCAGGGGCTCGTTAGGCAGCGTGCCACGCTGCTCTGGACTAAAATTTTTAGTCCAGGGGCAGAGAGCTAGCGCGCCAAGGGGCGTGCCACGCTGGAAATCCCACTTTTTCAAAGTTGGAAATTTTCTTAAGTCCCAAGGGTATCCGGGGACGTTTTGAGCCGATTTTTGCCACGTCTCTTCTACAACACATATGAAATGATTAAAATATGATATTGATATGAAAAATTTCTCGAGAACAAATTTGGCGTCAAAATGACAATTTTACCCCTAAGGTCAAAATAAGCCAAACGTGGCTAGAATCACTTGTTCTTGGGATTGAGGCTACGGATATGAATATTATGAGTGGATGACTACCCAAAATAAAGTGGATGACTACCAAAAGTGGATGACTACCCACAATAAAGTGGATGCCCACCAAGAATGGATGACTACCCACAACAAAGTGGATGCCCACCAAGAGTGGATGACCACCCACAATAAAGTGGATGCCCACCAAAAGGTGGATGATCATAATAACCCCCCCAATAAGATGACGAATGTAAGGAAGGAAAATAATAAACGTAATGCACATGGTTGTTGTTATTATGTACGAATCCTTGAAGATAATCATAAAGAAAGAAAGGTACATAATTCCACATATCGAGTTTTTCTTATAATCATTTCCATTGAAGTTCTTATGTATTAATGCATTGATGTCATTGTCATTTTCTTAAGGCCTTACATACTCAGTACATTCTTCGTACTGACCCCTCTTGGGGATTTACCTTACATGCTGCAGGTGCAGGCATTAGTAGACCTCCACAGTAGGCTGCGGATTTTATACAGGTCTCTGGTGAGCTCCAGTTGCTTCGGGACTTCCCAAGTCACATGTGAACACTAGGTTTTTGGTATTACATAAATATTGTATAGACATGGTCATGTATCTGTAGAGGCTTTGTAGACAGTTGTGGGAAGACAAATGTAAGAGGTGTATGTCCATGATGAATTGATGGCCCTGTCGGCCAAGTTCTACATATGTATATATATTTAGCACATGTTTCATGAATGTTGTTATTAGCATGGTAAATTCTCACGTGGTAATGATATTTCTTATGGCATGCATATGAACGAACATAAGCAAAGATTGGTTCTCTCGGGCCTTATCGGCTTCGGGTGCCAATCACGCCTCGTTGGGATTCGGGGTGTGACACCCCCGTACTTTAGCCTGTTCATATTACATTAAGCTCAGTCGGCTGATGATGCCTACTGAGTAGCCATTGCCCCGGTACTTATACTGCACTTTTGCATCTTTTTCCCCGATGCAGATCCAGGCACCTGTCGATGGTTTTGACGTGACTCTTTTCTCAGCACTGATTCCGAAGCAGGGTGAGTTTACTGACATCCGAGGCAAATCCTACTCCATCTCTACTGTATAGTCTTTTGCTCTCGAGACTGTATTACTGGTTGTATATATTTGGTTTATGTTTTGTATTTTGGACATGTCTAGAAGTGGCTCTTGTACCGACCTCACCAGGTCTTGGGAGGGATTCTTGACTTTATATACTGTCCTCTTCCTTCTCAGTCTTGGCATATATACATATTTTAACTCTATCTTTAGCGTTATAACATGTTTATAAATATGGTTACTTCTACTGCTTCTCTATTTTATGAGATTCCGCCCGTTAGCCCGTTGCTTGTCGCTCCAGGCTAGGGTTTGGATTACCTATTGGTGGTTACAGTAGGCGCCATCATGACTTGAGTATTGGGTCGTGACAGTTTGGTATCAGAGCCTAGGTTGTATGGGTAGTGTTGGTACATGAGCCAAGGTGTGGTAGAGTCCTGCGGATTGGTGTGGGGATGCGTGTATCCTGTCTTCGGGAGGCTACAGAGCATTCTTAGGGGAGTCTCTCATTTTCTTGACTCATGTTCGTGCGTTGGGTATATGTTGGTTTCTGATTTTCATTTGGTTCACTCTTTATGCAGATGGTTAGGACGCATGGTACGAGAGCCGAGGGTCAGGACCCCGAGCTTGCAGCGAGGGCTCCTGTTAGGGGTTGAGGTCGACCCAGAGGTCGGGGGCAGGGCAGAGTAGCAGCCCCAGGCCGAGATCATGGAAGGGATCAGTTACCCAATCCCATTATAGCTCCATATGTTCCGCCTCCACAGTAGCTGATGGGCCAGGGAGCAGCCCAGGCTCCACCCGATTTTATTGATGCTTCTTTGCTTCGAGGTACATTACTTCAGTTGTTGGGGATAGTTGGAGGTCCGTAAGCCGAGGGAGCCTAACCAGCAGTACAGGGAGTTGGTGTTGGGGTGCAGCCTGCAGCTGCAACACCCAGAGTTGAGATTTCGCCAGCACCGATAGCTCTACAGCCGGTTATAGATCAGCCTGCTATGTCTGTCGATGAGCAGAAGATGTTGGGGAATTTCTTGAGGTTGACTTCACCAAGATTTGCTGGTACTTCGGGTGAGGATGCATATGAGTTCTTGTCCAGCTGCGAGGATAGACTGAGGAATTTGGGATTGGTACAGTCTCGTGGTGTTGATTTCGTGGTATATCAATTTGATACTGCAGCGAAGAGATGATGGAGGGGATATCTTGATTCCAGGCCAGCAGGATCTCCGCCGGTTACCTGGACCTAGTTCTCTGAGATTTTCTTGGGAAAGTATATGCCCCGTACTATGCGGGAGCTACTATGGGATGAGTTCTCCAGATTGACTCAGGGTTCATTATCTGTCGCCGAGTACGAGGCGAGGTTTCATGATCTTGCTAGGCATGCTACTTCTATTTTGCCTGATGAGTATGAGAGAGTTAGATGTTTTGTCAAGGGACTGAGATTGCCACTCCGTAGGGCTACCCAGAGTTTAGTGACTTTAGGAAAGTCATTTGCAGAGATTATTGAGCATGTATACTCTATTGAGGAGATTGATCGCAAGGCCCAAGGGGGCATTGATAAGAGACTTCGTGTCCAGGGTAGTTTTAGTAGGAGACATAGTGGTTCGCAGTTCAGAGGTCGTGGTTTCTAGTTTCAGGGTAGGTACCCTCAGCAGCAGCAACAGTCTTTTTAGCGACAGGGTCAGCCCAGTAGGCCCGTACAGTCAGCTTTGAAAATATCTGATAGAGGTCAGCTCGCCTACAGTGGTTTTGTTAGACAGACTCAGGGACATGGTCAGTCCAGTTCATCGACTAGAGGGGGTCATACCGGATCAGCCGGACCTTCTAGGCCGAGTAGGGAGCCAAGAGCAAGCTATACTTGTGGGATTGTCGGTCATTTCATGCGTGAGTGTCCTCAGCGCATGGCGATTGAGCCTTCAGTTCAGACAGCACAGCCCCTCATATCTATACCGCCAGCAGGTAGAGGTGGTGCACAGGGTTGTTGGGGTGGTCCCTAGGGTTCTCGAACTAGAGCGCAGGGAGGTCGGACTGGTGGTCAGGTCGGTGCTCAGACTAGTGGTAGCCAGCATTAGTTGTATACCGTACCGGCTAGGCCGGCGGCTGAGGCTTTGGGTGCAGTGATTACAGGTACAATTTCCGTATGCCACCAGCCAGCTTCTGCATTATTTGATCCTGGATCCACGGTTGGGTTTATGTTCTGAGTTATTATCTGTACCCTTACGTGTATCTACCCCCGTTGGTGATTCCTTAGTAGTAGATCGGGTATATAGATCTTGTCTGGTGACTGTTCAGGAGTTTGAGACGGGTTGATTTTATTGTATTGGCCATGGTAGACTTTGATGTGATTCTGGGCATGGACTGGTTGATTTTCCATCATGCAGTCTTGGATTGCTTTGCCAAGACCGTGACCTTAGCCATGCCTGGCGTACCCCCGGTGGTGTGGCAGGGTTCTTTTAGCCGCACACCGACAGGGATTATTTCATATGTTTGGGCTCGTAGATTGATGTCGCGGGATGTGATTCATTCCTTGCTTATGTTTGGGATGCTAGTATTGAGAGTCCATCGCTTGACTCCGTCCCTGTTGTTTGTGATTTTTCTGATGTATTCTCGACTGACCTACCTAGCCTTCCTCCCGAACGTGATATAGAGTTTATTGTTGACCTCGAGCCGGGCACCCGACCTATTTCTATAGCTCCTTATCGTATGGCTCCTGCTGAGTTGAGAGAATTGAGTACTCAGCTCCAAGACCTTCTAGGAAAGGGTTTTATCAGGCCGAGTGTGTCGCCATGGGGTGCTCCAGTTCTGTTTGTAAAGAAGAAGGATGGGTCTATGCGAATATGTATCGATTACAAACAGCTAAATAGGGTGACGGTGAAGAATAAGTATCCTATGCCTTGTATCGATGATTTGTTTGATCAACTTCAGGGTGCAGCGGTATTCTCAAAAATAGATTTGAGATCTGGATACCATCAGGTGAGAGTTAGGGCTGAGGACATCCCAAAGACAGCCTTCAGGACTCGATACGGCCATTATGAGTTCCTGGTGATGTCTTTTGGGTTGACTAATGCCTCAACAGCTTTCATGGATTTTATGAATCGTGTATTCAGTCCATACTTGGACTCCTTTGTGATTGTGTTTATTGATGACATCTTGGTTTATTTGAGGAGTAACGAGGAGCACGAGCAGTAATTGAGGATTGTGCTCCACACTTTGAGAGATCATCGGCTTTATGCCAAGTTCTTAAAGTGTGAGTTCTGGCTTGAGTCTGTAGCTTTCTTAGGGAATGTTGTATCCAGACACGGTATCATGGTAGACCCAGCCAAGATTGAGGCTATTCGAGGTTGGGCTAGGCCCACGTCACCTACCGAGGTTCGCGGTTTTATTGGGTTGGTAGGATACTATAGGGGATTTGTTGAGGGCTTCTCGTCTATTGCATCTCTTATGACCAGACTAACCAGGAAGGCGGTTCCATTTCAATGGTCTGATGATTGTGAGGTGAGCTTTTTGAAGCTCAAGGATCGACTTACCTCTGCCCCTGTGTTGACTCTTCCAGTTAAGGGCGAGGGTTTTACCGTGTATTATGATGCGTATGGTATTGGTTTGGGATGTGTTCTGATGCAGCAGGGTCATGTTATTGCTTATGCATCGAGGCAGCTAAAGGTGCACGAGCGTAACTATGCCACTCATGATTTAGAGTTAGCAGCGGTTGTGTTTGTACTACGGATCTGGAGGCATTATCTCTACGGTGTTCATTGTGAGATCTTTACAGATCACCATAGTCTTCAGCATATTATGATGCAGAGGGATCTTAATTCGAGGAAGCGAAGGTGGATTGAGTTGCTAAAGGACTATGATATCTCTATTCTCTATCATCCGGGTAAGGCGAATGTGGTAGCGGACGCCTTAAGCCGAAAGACAGTGAGTATGGGTAGCTTAGCCTTCATTCCAGTCTCTCAGCGACCGTTGGCTTTGGACATTCAGTCCTTAGCTAACTCGATGGTACATTTGGATATTTCTGACCCCGAAAGGGTTATCGCTTGTGTTGGTACGAGATCTACTTTGCTGGACCAGATTCAGAGTCGTCAGTTTGAGGATAGCGGTCTCCGTAGCATTCGATATAAGATATTGAAGGGTAAGTCTGAGCGAGCGACCTTGGGTTCTAATGGTGTTTTGAGGTTTGACGACCGTATTTGTGTTCCGAGGGTTGGAGATTTGATTCAGTTGATTTTACATGAGGCACACAGCTCCAGGTATTCTATTCACCCTGGGACAGCTAAGATGTATCGGGATCTGAGCTAGCACTATTGGTGGAGCAGTATGCGGAGAGATATAGCAAGGTTTGTAGCGCGATGCCTTTGTTGTCAGTAGGTAAATGCTGAGCACCAGAGACCTGGTGGATTGCTTCAGCAGTTGCCCATTCCCGAGTGGAAATGGGAGCGGGTCACTATGAATTTCATTGTTGGATTGCCTCGCACCTTCCGTGGTTTTGATAGTATTTGGGTTATTGTAGATTGGTTGACTAAGTCTACACGCTTTATCCCAGTTCGAGTTTCCTACAGTGCTGAGATATTAGCTCGTGTATATATTCAGGAGGTGGTTCGCCTACATGGAGTGCCAATATCTATTATCTCATACTAAGGGTCTTAGTTTACCTCCAGTTTCTGGCAGACTTGCCAGGAATTGTTGGGTACCCAGGTGGACCTCAGTACTGCATTTCACCCTCAAACCGACGGGCAGTCGGAGAGGACGATTCAGGTATTGGAGGATATGCTCCGCGCTTGTGTGTTAGATTTTAGGGGTCAATGGGATCAATTCTTACCTTTAGCTGAGTTCGCGTATAATAATAGCTTTCATTCCAGCATTCAAATGGATCCTTTTGAGGCTTTATATGGTAGACGGTGTTGATCTCCAGTCGGCTGGTTCAAAACTTCAGAAGTCAGTCCTCGTGGCACAGATTTGCTCCAAGAATCTTTGGACCGAGTTCGAGTGATTCAAGATAGGCTGCGGACAGCTCAGAGTAGACAGAGGAGTTATGCTGACCGTAGACGTCGTCCATTGAAATTCAGGGTCGGTGATAGGGTCTTCTTACGAGTATCGCCCATGAAGGGCGCAATGCGGTTTGGTAGGAGGGGCAAGCTTAGCCCCAGGTATATTGGACCCTTTGAGATTCTGCGGACAGTTGGAGAGGTCGCTTATGTGCTAGATTTACCTCCGGCATTTTCAGCTATCCACCCAGTGTTTCATGTTTCTATGCTGCTACAATACATTCCGAATGAGTCGCATGTGCTTCAGTGGGACTCGGTTCAGTTAGACGAGAAGTTAGCATTTGTGGAGGAGCCTATGTCCATTTTAGCCAGGGATGTCAGACGGTTACGCTTCCGGGACATTCCAGTGGTTAAGGTACAATGGCGTCACCATCCGATTGAGGAGGCAACTTGGGAGCTTGAACGTGACATGCGAGCCCAGTATCCCTACTTGTTCACGTCTTCAGGTATATGCATATTCTTGACTTTCGCGGACGAAAGTCCTTTTAGTAGTGGATATTGTAATGACCTTCCCAGTCATTTCCTTTTTTTTCGTGTGTTCTCGGCATTTAGAGCTTTTCTATAACTGCCCCAAGTTATTTATGACTTGCTGGGACTGACAGTTCGGTTCCCGGGCAGTTCGTTTGAGAATATTATTTAGACCAAGCACGTTGTAAAATATTAAATTAAATTTGAATTTGGTAAAATGACAGAGTACAACACTCTTAAATGATGTAGTGGTGGCAGCATTAATCATTAGTAGTTATATGACAAATCATATCACTATGTAAAACATAGTTGATAATTCAGATGTCATGAAAATGTTACTTTTTCAAATGTGTTCTGCCACTTTCAGAAGCTGAAAGATCATCGTTGGCAATCCTTGGTTCTATTTCGATTATATTTTTGAGTCCGTGGACTCGTCCTCGTCATTTCTACGGTACGTTTTCTTATTTTGACGGTAGTTTTCGTTTGCGATGGTACATTTTGGGATTGGTATTGATGTTTGAGCTACATTTTGAGCTCAAATTGAGCGGTGCTAGTTGTGACTATTGATCACGGGGTGATTTGGGATGCTTTGACGATTTTCGGTTTTACGATTCCGCAAGCGGGCCCCACATGGGATTTTAGGACATTTTTCGAACTAATGCAATATGGGTATCAATAGTCATGTTTTGACATGTAATTTATTATTTTGGTAGCTTGGCAGCAGTCAGAGGCCTCTCGAAAGGGGAAGGCTCCTATTTAACTAGCTTTAACAGGCGTTCGGCGGCGTCCAGGTAGGCTAGGTTTACCTTTCTTTCACTTAGATTGGTCTTATGTGTGATATATGTGTGCTATTGTGCTGGTTATGTGGGCTGGTGTTATAGACTTGGTGGTGCTGGTTTGCTGTGATTTAGGCCTTCTAGGCCGGATAGGGCTATTCGGATATATTCCAGGCCTGTTATCCTCGTGGTACACCACAGATGACCTATTTGGGGTCGGATAGTGTTGTTGTTGTTGTTGCCAGTTTGGGAATGTTATTATTGGACCTTAGTCCAGGCTTAGACAGACTTAGCCCAGAGTTAGACAAGTATAACCAGACCTGGTTTTTGGGACCCGATAGTGGGCCCCGTTACCCTTCTTGACGACCTGTCAGAACTTTGACATCTTTGGGCTCAGTTAAGCCCTATATGACCTGTCAGGGCTGTGACGGGATTGAGTCACCCCAATTATACCCGGTTGGCCTGTTTAGCCCTGTTAGTCCCTGATAGCACTGTATTTGACTAGGGTCGGCTAGTTTGACTTAGAACACTGGCCCGCCTTTTTATAACTTATAATGTATACCCAGACTTGTATATACATATTGTTTATAGTAGGTAGTAACCTATAAGGACCTCGAGATTGACTTGTAGCATGTTGTGGAGTTATCTTTTGTACCTATATACTAGTATTGACTTGGCACTAGGGCGTTCCCCGTTTATTTGATATGATATGACATTTGATTCTGTTATGGTTACTGGCTATGAAGAGTTTAGGTTCGAGTCTGTCTACTGATTCAGGTATGATGATTTTGGTTATTGACTATTGGGTGTTCCGGTTCGAGTCCGACCCCGAATTGTGGTACACTATGAGTTACGGTTCGAGTTCGGCATCTGGTTATGATATGATTGGAGAGTTTTGGTACTGGGTACCGTGGTTACTGGATACTGATACAGCTTCGAGACACTGGTGACTATGCATTTACTTTTCTTGTGTGTCCCGCTGGTTTATGGGGGCCAGACTGGGTTATTGTTTTCTTTCGTGTGCCTATCGGGTTTATGGGGGCCCAGATAGGTTATGTTTGACTTGTGTATTTACTTACGCATTTATTTACTCGATTATTCGGTATCACATTTATTTATTTCCTAAGCATATCTACACGCCTCGGCTGTTACTTATGTACTTATTATTTATATCCCGGACCTAGCATGCACCCCCGTACTTTAGCCTGTTCATATTACATTAAGATCAGTCGGCTGATGATGCCTACTGAGTAGCCATTGCCCTGGTACTTATACTGCACTTTCGCATCTTTTTCCCCGATGCAGATCCAGGCACCTGTCGATGGTTTTGACGTGACTCTTTTCTCAGCACTGATTTCAGAGCAGGGTGAGCTTACTGACATCCGAGGAAAATCCTACTCCATCTCTACTGTATAGTCTTTTGCTCTCGAGACTGTATTACTAGTTGTATATATTTGGTTTCTGTCTTGTATTTTGGACATGTCTAGTAGTGGCTCTTGTACCGACCTCACCAGGTCTTCGGGGGGGGGGATTCTTGACTTTATATACTGTCCTCTTCCTTCTCAGTCTTGGCATATATACATATTCTGACTCTGTCTTTAGCGTTATAACATGTTTATAGATATGGTTACTTCTACTGGTTCTCTGTTTTATGAGATTCCGCCCGTTAGCCAGTTGCTTGTCGCTCCGAGCTAGGGTTTGGCTTACCTATTGGTGGTTACAGTAGGCGCCATCATGACTCAAATATTGGGTCATGAAATTTGAAATCGTTTACAATTTTGCACTACCAGGATTCCGATCGAAATAGGGATGGGATGATAGTCCAATTCTGCAAGACTTCTTTGGGTACAACATCACGGATGGTCAATTTCTTCAGACCTACCTCCAATTCTTCATCCATCACTGCTGTAAACAAATTCTGTATTCCTTATATTATGTCTTCATTAGCCGTCTGCTCTAGAATCAGAACTTGTTCTAGCACTAATACTATCTTACATGACCCTATGTTGTAGAATCCTCCCGAATGACGTTCATATCCAATCGCAGTGGTACATTTCTGGAATTTCCACTACATTTGGTTCAATTATTCCATTGGCCTTTGTGCCAAGTATTGTCTTGGGTTGATACCCATATTTAGTGGCAACTTCCTCTGTGTTCCAAACAGGCATAATGGTTCCCTCCAAGTCATAATTTTCCTCCAGAGTAATCATGTTAACTTCTTGATTATCATGATTTGGAAAAGGGTTGTTCACACATGGAGGAGATGTGGTGCACTTGATTACTTCTTTTGTGATTAGAGACTCGATCTGGTTCTTCAAACCAAAACACTCTTCCATGTCGCGCCCTTTGGCTTCTGAGTAGTAAGCACATTGCTTGTTTCCATCAAAGTTTTGAGAGGTCGGATTAGGGGTTCTTCCTACAAGTGGATGTAACACTCTTGCTGCCTTCAACCTTCAAAACAAACAGGCCAATGGTTTGTTAATAGGTGTGTAGGTGCAGGTGTTCCTGGCTTCACGATTTGAATGTTTTCTTGGTGCATATGTTGGTCTATTCTGGTGGACTGGTGCTTTGACAGGAGCATGCGGTCTTGGTAGGTTTTGGTATGCTGGATCTCGGAGTGGATATACTATGTCTGGGTATTGTATACTAGATATGAAATATATGGGGTGTTAGCAATAATTTGGGGGTTGTTAGGATATTGGCGGGACAAATTTATGGGTTGTTAGTATGGTATGATAGTTGAGACATCTTCCATATTCATCTTGATACCACTAATAGAACTTGATTGAATGGCCTCATTCGTAGCTTGTGATGCCACCATAGGTTGAATCTTCCCCGACTTGATGCCCTCTTCTATAAAATCACCCATCTTGACTAATTCTACAAACTTCTGGCCTATCATTGACATCATCTTATCAAAGTAAAAACCTTCTTGAGCTCGGATAAAATACTAGGAGAGGTCACTGATGTCGCCCAAAGTATACCTCCGAAAAAGTACAATGCGGTCGCTGAATCAAATATAGAACCCAACTAGGTTGGGGTCGATCCCACAGGGAATAGGTTGAAGTATGAGTAGACTACCAGGTGGAATAATCAGAAAGTAAATAAAACTGGGGGGTTTGCTAGTGAATAGTAACAATGGCGATTGCTGGCTGATATTGAGTTTGTAAACAATAAGAGAAATTCACTAGGACTGTGATCCCCAATGATTCCTTAACTCCACCGGTGACTTGTGCTTAACAATATTACCCCACTGTGCTGAATACAAAATCTAACAAGTTAGGTTCATCTAACTGTCTCTCGACCTTCATTAGATGAATTTCACTCTTCTCCTCTCGGTCTCCTAGTGTTGTACTACTAACCCTTGTCCTGGATTTCAGATAACCTTTCCCGCTAAGGATCCGGTTATTAGATGAAGATTGAGAGCTTCAAATCTCTGTTGTTATCTCCTTTTCCCAATCTCTACCTCTCTCTCGAGCAAGTCTAGAATACAGACGAGTTTCTAACGTTTGCAACTGTTAGAAAAGCAATCACAATGAAGGAAATAATCAATACATGCATTCACAGCAGCACAAAATTGCTTTGCACTTAACCGGTCTCATTAATTCCTTATGGTTCACACAACCCTAGTTAATGGGTTTAGCTGCTCATAATTGCAAGAACACAAGAATAATCCAAAGATGAAAGCATAATTATGATCTCACAAGAATGAAGGAAAATCTGAATTTCAATTATCAATCAACCTCCGAATTAGGGTTTGTGAATACAAAAACCAAATATATGTCTGAAACAATTTAAAATAACTCTCAAAGTAGTAAATTGTCCAACTCTCGCACTTAGGACTACCTAGGGGTATTTATAGATACAAAACTAGTCCTATCCAAAAATAAAATAGGAGAACAGAGTCGGCAGTTTTCACGGTGTCGTGACTTGGTGTCGTGGAACCAAGTCACGGCACATGACATGTATCGTGGAAATCAGCCTTTTCTTGGATCTTTGAAGTGGACTCACGCCAGCAAGTCATGCCCCGTAGGTGGACTCACGTGGCGTGAGTCCTGTCGTGGAACTCAGGTAAAATGTTGGTCCTCTGGAAGTCAATTCACGACACAACTCACGACTTGTGAGTGGTAATCACAGCTCGTGAGTAATGTCGTGGGTCACTCTCAAGTGCAGATCCATTCTTTCATCTTCAGACACGTCGCCTTCGGGCTTGATTCTTTCTCTTTTGGTCATTTTCCCTTTAAAACCTGTTTTCCTACAAATTAGGACAGAAACCACATCATACCAACAAAACACACCCATGTTATTGCATATTTTCCTTGTTTTAAGCATCGAAAGTGCCATATAACCATGGCACATCAACACCCTCAACTTAGAATGCTTGCATGTCCTCAGGCGAACAACATAAAACTACACCAACACAATGCTTAACTAAGAGAAACCTAAGGGACTTATGACAGTCAACTTATTGCTTTTGATACAAAACTTTTCCGACCCCTCCTATTTTCAAAGTAAAACCAAAGTGTGTATGTAAGCAACGCAGAATCATGACATAGCATGGATCAAGTGATGGCACCAAATTATGCACAAACAACTAAGTGTATATGCAATTGACATTTTTCGAACAACTAGCAGCTAATTATGCAATCCATGTGCCCTCACAATCAAAGAAGTCCCATACCCTCTCAGTATACTAATGGATATCAACATAGGGACGAGGTCAAAACACTCACGCTCACAAAGAAGTTAAGACAGTGTGCGTTAAATACCATAGGCTTGCCCTTATTTTCTACGCCTTAGTTTTTGGACCGTCGGACTAGGATCACAATAGGACTTTGCTTGGCTTGTAATGTAGGCTTAGGGACGGGTATGATGTATATGGGTATAGTGACTCAACCCTTCTTGACACTACACTATTTTTGGCTCCAACTTCCAACCTTTTTTATTTTTTTTTATTTTTTATTCTCCCTTATTCTCCATTCTTTTATTCTCAGATTTTGGGTGTGGTTTTTCTTCTCAACTTTAAACACATATACATTTTTATATATATATATATTTTTTTCTTCACACCCAAATCTGTTTTCTCTTTTTCTTTTATTAACCCTTCTTCATACCCAACTCAATCTACGCACCCCTATAATAGCCACCCTCAACTTAGGCAATTTGCCTGAGTTGAGGTACACAGTGTCCAAGGAGGGACCATGGCCAAGACAGGTTCATTGTGATTAAAATGGGAAGGTGAATAGGCTAATGAAAGAAATATGACAATTATGGCTCAAAAGTCTGGATCAAGGGATACTTATTCTTTTGGTTTGGCATTTAGGCTAATAGTGGACTTTTTCAACAACGGCCTATGATCCTTTCCTAATCTTTATCCTCTAACCTAGGCAAGACTAACCGGGCAAGTTCTGGATCGCACACACACAGCTAACTAAGTAGTGACCTCACACGCACATAGCACAGGGTTATATTATAACTACTACCTATCCGTTCATGCAATGCTAGCTAAGGTTGTTTGCCTATAATTCTAGTGCCATAACGAGATCCAACAGCAGTCACACACAAAGAAATTTCAATTCCAAAAACCAAAATTTCAGGAGGGGTATCCTTAGCAACAAAAACACATAAGAAATTTTTCAAAACTGAATTGCACTAAAGTTCCCCTCATTTTTCTCCTAATATAGAAAGAAACATAAAAACATCAACAATAACATCCTAAACATGTCGGTTCTACTATGATAGCACACTCGGGGGAAAAGAAACACGACAACAAAAACCCCCAAGTGGTGGTATACCCCCACCCCCAACTAAAAATGGTGCAATGCCCTCAATGCACCGATATAAAATCAAAAACAAGAGAGTGAAGACATACTTGTGGCGCTCTAAGCACCGGAAGTGGGCCCCGCCAGCTGCGGGATCATCAGCCTGTGTGGTAGAAGGTACATTTGGTGGAGGGACTGCTTGGCTAGCAGATGCACCACGTGCCCTCTGCTCTGCCTCAATCTAGCTAGCCTGATACTCTACTCAGGAGGCTTTAACATCCTTCCTCAAATCGGTCTCACATTCAGCATCACTCGCACCCTCATCCTTCGGACTGCGGGGTCGCTTGCCTCTATCCATCGGAGGCTCTTTATCAGCAAATAAATCAATCTCAAAGGCTGGTCGTACGTAGGTCGGGACAGGCATAGGTGGTATAATGGGCGTGCTAGTCGATGCCAGTGCCCGAACCTCCTCTCTCAATGCAGTAACCTCCTAGGGTCAAGCCGGCCATATCAGGGATCGGTGCAGCACTCAATCGGGAGGCCATACGTGCCTTAAAACTATCAATCCGTCCATGCAGGCCCCGCATAAAATGGTCCATAGCTGCATTCATCCGAGCCTCTACCCTAGTCTCTGCAGCCTCTACTGTAGATCGAACCCAAGGCTTAAGCTGGGATACCAACTTAGCCATCTGAGTCTCAGTGTGAGCCTGGCGCTCAAACATCTTCGTTTGCCTGTCAACTAGCTATTGCAGAAAGTCCCGGGATACTGACACCATCCTAGCAGGAGTTGGTGGAGCACTAGTACTGGGTCCTCCCTCATCAAGAGGGCCAACACCCTTAGTCGGTACAGATATCCTAACTGGTGCATGAACAGGCAAAGGTACACTACTCAGCTCATCCAAGGTAGCACCCGACGCCTCAGACGGCTGTGACCCTCGGGGAAGAATGGGGTACAAACCCCTCTGCTGCATCATCGTAATATCTGCCAAACGGGTCACCTCAATAGAATTATCGATGTCAGGTATCCTGGATACCCCTGCTCTATCACACAGAACCTGGATCAGGCATCGGAAAGGGATACTCGTGTGATCTCTGAATGCTCGCTCGTGGATCTCTTGGATGATGTACCTTACGAAATAAATCTCATAACCAGCCAAGATGCTAGCTACTACTACTGCCCTGTCTAATGTGAGTGAGTTATCAGCGTTGGTTGGACCCAACCAATGACGAACCACTGACCACAAGAATTGACCAGCAAAATGGAGCGTAGACTTTTTGATGTCCAACTTCCCAGTCACCTAACTAGCCGCTACACCTTCGTCGGCTATATAACCTGCAATCCATTTAATCAACTCTAATTTCTGCTCTGCATCTCTCATCCGAACTTTATCTCTGACCGTGTCCATCCTGTGATCAAATTCAGCTGTCGAAGACGGAAGTGGATGGTTAGGCCCAAACAGGAAGCGGTGAATGGTCTCTTCCGAAATGTCTACTCGGGTACCGAGCACCATGACATGATTCAGCACTTGCTGCAAAATATATCGCTGTCCAACTGGGGTGCTCAAACCAACTGATGCAACATAGGAAATATAAAACTCTCGGACCAACTCCGAGCTATATCGACCAGAAGGCTGCGCCATCCAACCCAAGCCATATCGCTCAAGAACAGGCCAAATATCCGGCAATGTCCTCAACTCCTCCACTCTATATCGGGGCTCCTCCATAATGCTCCTCCGACACACACCACGCTCTGTCAGCTCAGCATCTCGATCATAAATAGCACGCATGCCCTGTACACACCACCGCTGAACCTCCCTATCCTGTGCAGTAGTCGGGGCACTCTCGGCACCAGTACCGAAAAGAGAGGTTGTAGCCTCTGCCACAGATGTATCCTGACCCGTAGCCTTATCCGCAGACAAACCCTGACCCGTAGCTTCATCCAAAGACCCTGAATCAGAAGCATCCTCCCCCTCTTCAGACTGGGGGACGGACTCAGAAGACGCAGCTGGTACAACTGGCTCAGCAGGTGGTGGGACCGGATGAATTACAGCCTAGGCAGCCGCTCGAGCACGCGTCTGTAACCTCGTAGCCCGTGGGACTAAGGTCGTGTCGTCCTGACTAATATCAAACTCCTCCACAGAACCACTTGGTTCAGACTTAGTGGGTTCATCCCTTATACGGGTTGGTAAGTCCAAATTTTTGGTCTGAATCCGGGATGATGCATCAAGGTGGTCACTTTTAGGATTGGATTTTGGAGGCATGGTAACGGGTTTGGATCAAATTTTTGGGTATTTGGGTCGGGTTTGGTATGTTTGGTTTGAATTTTTGGACCTATTTGGTAATGGGGTTCGGATTTTCGAATAGGGGTCGGATGTGGTGAGTGTTTGGGATTGGGTTTTTGGATTTTTGGAGTTTGGGAAGGATGGGATTCAGATTTAATGGGGAGAAGTAGAGAGAATTTGAAGTTTAGGGTTTTAATTGAAGGATTTTAAAATGGGGAGTGAAGAATTTTAATCGGGTATATATCGGGTAAGGAAGAAAGGGTTTCGGATTTATTTTGGAAAAACTGGGCTCGGGTCGGGTCGGATTTGGATTTATGATTTTTTTAAGTTTCACGACACTACCCACGCCACGTGACTGACACCCACGTGGCATGGAGTCTGTCTTGACTGGTGTGCTGTGACTAGACTGAGTGTCCAATTTCAATGACACCAGTCACGTGGCGTGAATTCCATCCACGTCGCGTGAATTCCATCCACGTCACGTGAACTACTTTCGTGGAATGGATTCAGAACCTGGAAATCTTTCTCTAAGTTTGAAGATTTCATCCACGTGGCGTAGAACTCCCTCACGTGTCGTGATTCATGTCGTGGAGGAAATTTCACCACTTCAGGTGGATTTGTGATTTTCAACTAACTGCTACTTAATAATTCGATCTCCACATAGCAAAATCTTGGGTTGCCTCCCAATCAGCGCTTGATTTAACGTCGCGGCACGACATGGATAACTTGGATACTCAGACTTTCCCAACTAGCCCAAGGGTTGCCTCCCATGAAGCGCCTGATTTAACATCATGGCACGACATGGCTAACTTGACTACTCAGACATCATCAAGTTCAAGTTCTTCAATCGTCCTTATCTCTTTCGAAACTCCTACATAATGCTTAACACGTTGTCCATTAACTTTGAATAGGACATTATCTGCTCCTTTTAGCTCAATAGCACCATGTGAGAATACCCGAACGATAGTGAATAGGCCAGACCATTTGGACTTTAGTTTTCCAGCAAACAGGCAAAGCTTAGAATTATACAGTAACACTGAGTCGCCCAGGTGAAATTCGCGGTTCTCAATCCGACGATCATGGTACAATTTCATCTTTTCTTTATACAACGCTGAACTTTCATAAGCCCGGAGATGAAATTCATCCATCTCATTCATCTGCTCCAGTCTCAGTTAAGCCGCTTCATTCCAGTCTAAATTCAACTTCTTCAACGCCCACAAAGCTTTATGTTCTAGTTAGACGGGCAAATGGCAAGCTTTTCCAAAAACCAACTGATATGGTGAAGCACCAATCGGTGTTTTGAAAGCTGTCCGATATGCCCATAACACATCATCCAATCTACGAGCCCAATCAGTCCTATTAGCATTAACTGTTTTTGCCAAGATAGACTTGATTTCACGATTTGATACCTCAACCTTCCCACTTGTATGTGGATGGTAAGGTGTGGCCACCTTATGCTTTACACCCTATTTTTCAAGAAGGGCTTTAAATAGATGGTTACAAAAGTGGGATCCTCCATCACTAATAATAACTCGAGGTGTCCCAAATCGTGAGAAAATGTTCTTTTTCAAGAAAGCTGTGACACTTCTCCCTTGGTTATTAGGAAGCACAATTGTCTCCACCCACTTAGAAACATAGTCAACAGCCACCAAGATGTACTTCATTCCATGTGAGCTCACAAATGGACCCATAAAGTCAAATCCCCACACATCAAACAATTCAAGCTCAAGAATCGTAGTCATGGGAAGTTCGTGTCTGCGTGAAATATTACCTTGCCTTTGACACCGGTCATAAGCGCGGGCATAGTCATGAGAATCCTTGTAAATGTTGGGCCAATAGTACCCATATTGCAAGATTTTATGGGCAGTCCTTGCACCTCCATGATGACCTCCAACTGGATATGAGTGACAGCCTCCAAAATACTCATCATTTCGACCTCTGGGACGCATCTTCGAATAATGACATCAGCACACACTCGGAACAAATATGGCTCATCCCAGAAGAATTTTCTTACCTCATGCATGAACTTTCTTCTCTGCTGATATGTCATATCCTCCGGGACTAGATCACTTGCCAAAAAGTTGGCAAAATCAGCAAACCAAGAGATTACATCTTGGGATGCTGCCAGCACTTGCTCATCTGGAAAAGTATCATCAATTTCAAGATCATCTTTCAGTTTCAGTATGGACTCCTCCTCAGCGTAAAAGATGGTCAACCACTTGATTTTCGGTCCCCTTTCGATCCTTGACTTCAAAGTCAAATTCTTGCAACAGAGTACCCACCGAATCAGTCTTGGCTTAGCATCCTTTTTTGACATAAGATACTGAAGAGCCGCATGATCTGTGTGCACAATCACCTTCGTGCCAATCAAGTAAGATATGCATTTCTCGAAAGCAAAGACTACTGCCAACAACTCCTGCTCAGTCACAGTGTAGTTCTTTTGAGTTGGATTAAGCACTTTGCTAGCGTAGTAGATCGGATGTAATATCTTCTCAAGTCTTTGGCCAAGGACTGCACCCAAATCCACTCCACTAGCATCGCACATAACCTCAAAAGGCTTAGTCCAATCTGGTGACACAATAATAGGGGCTGAAACCAACTTCTCCTTAAGAAACTTAAATGCTTTCAGACATGCTTAATCAAACACAAACTTCACCTCTTTCTCTAAAAGTTTGCACAAGGGATGAGCAATCTTGGAGAAGTCTTTGATGAACCTTCTATAAAAACCAGCATGACCTAGAAAACTCCGAATACCTTTTACAAAGATAGGTGGGGGCAGTTTCTCAATTACTTCGATTTTTGCCTTATCCACCTCCATGCCATTCTTCGAAATCTGATGCCCCAATACAATACCTTCATTGACCATAAAGTGACATTTTTTCCAATTCAGCACTAGGTTGCACTCCTCGTATCTTTGCAGAACATTAGCAAGGTGTGCCAAACAACCCTCAAACGAGTCACCCACTACAGAAAAATCATCCATAAACACCTCGATAGTGTCTTCCACCATGTCGGAGAAAATAGACATCATACAGCCTTGGAAGGTGGCCGGTGCATTACACAAACCGAAAGGCATCCTCTTGAATACCAACGTCCCATATGGACAAGTGAAAGTGGTCTTTTCTTGGTCTTCGAGGGCAATAATGATCTGGTTATACCTCGAATAACTATCAAGAAAACAATACCATCCTCTGCCAGCAAGACGGTCTAACATCTGGTCCATGAAGGGGATAGGGAAATGATCCTTTTCAGTCCACGAATTCAGCTTTCTATAGTCCATGCAAACTCTCCATACGGTCACCGGCCTTATTGGAATCAACTCATTTTTGTCATTTGGGACCACCGTGATTCCTTCCTTTTTCGGCACACACTAAACCTGGCTCACCCACTTACTATTAGCAATAGGGTAAACCACTCCTGTATCCAACCACTTGATGATCTCTTTCTTTACAACATCTTGCATAGGTGGGCTTAGACGACGCTGGTGTTCAATGCTAGGTATGCATTCTTGCACAAGCTGAATTTTATGAGTGCAAATATCGGGTGGAATACCTATGATATCCGCAATGGACCAACTAATGGCCCTCTTGAATCTTCTCAAAATCGAAACCAAAGCCGCTACTTGCCACTCCACCAGCTTAGCAGAAATAATCACTGGCAAGGTATTGTTGGCTCCCAAGAATGTGTAGCGAAGGTGGGCCGGAAGAGCCTTAAGCTCTAACACTGGAGGATCCTCTATAGATGGACGAGCTGGTGGAGTTACCCTATTCTTTAAATCAAGATCCAGTTTCTTGGTCGCATAAGTGTACGCTCCTTTACCAGCTAGTGCACCCACCATCTCATCATAGTCTTCTATACCATCGTCTTCAAAGTTCATGATCACGGCAGCCAGAGGTTCTACTCCCAACCTTTCTTCATTGGGCACGACAACTTCAATATCATCAACCACATGTATCACTGAAATGACCCTCTTATCTCTTGGCTGCTTCATTGACCGACAAACATTGAAAGTAACCTGTTCATCATTCAATCAAAATTGCAGCTGCCCGATTTCCATATCAACCAATGCACGACCCATGACAAGGAATGGTCTCCCTAGTATGATGGGAAACTCAAAGTCAACTTCACAATCAAGGATCACAAAATCAGTCAAAAATATGAAAGAAGCAACCTTCACCAAAATATCGTACAGAATTCCAACCGGCTTTTTCATAGTTCTATCGGCCATGAGAAGTCTCATGGAGGTTTGTTTTGGTGCACCCAACCCCAATTTCTTGAACACGGCTAATGGCATTAGGTTGATACTAGCACCCAAATCGCACAGTGCTTTAGCAAAGTCGTAAGACCCAATAGTACACAGGATTGTGAAAGCTCCTGGATCCTCTTTATTTTCAACTAAGGGCCGGGAATCAACTGCACTACAGTGATGAATGTTACCTGCGGGCTCAAAACTGACCGTTCTCTTCTTAGTCACCAAGTCTTTCATGAACTTGACATAATCTGGCATCTGCTCCAATGCTTCTATAAGAGGGATGCTAACTGATAGCTCCTTCAACATGGTGATGAACTTCTGATACTTTCCTTTCTTTGCCTTCTTCTTTAAACTTTGAGGATAGGGAGGAGGAGGTCGTAGAATAGATTTGAGCATGTCTGGTACCTCTTTCTCACTCCTCTTCTCAGATTTTGTATTGTCGCTATCATCCTGCTGATTTGGAACCTTGTTGCCTTTTGCATTATCTGACTCTAACTCAACTTCAACATCGATAGCCACTGGATCATTAGGCACACTACTGTCGGCAGACATAGGTGGATCTGTCATGTACATCCCGCTTCTAGTAGTGATGGCGAGGCAATGACTATCATTTTTAGGATTCTGGACTGTATTACTTGGGAGGGTGCCTGGCTGACGTTAATTCAGTGCTACTGAAATTTGCCCAAACTGTTGCTCCAACTGTTTGATGGCAGTCGAATGAGACTCCACTTTCTGACTTATGCCTGAGATGTCAGTCCTAATTTCTTTCAAGCAATTCTCCTGACTTTTTGCTCCTTTCACCAATTTATTTAGAAGTGCCTCCATCCTCAAATTTCCAGACTCCTCATCACGTCTTCCAGGCGGCACATAAATGTCATTCTTTTCTCTATGATCATCTTTGCACCTCCAATCACCATCACGACCCCGTTCTCGATCTCTGTATCCCGATTTATTATAGTTGTCACCATAATAGTTTCGACCTTGATTCCCTTGCCTTGAGTTCCAAGAGTCTTGATTAGACACTTGGCCCTTGGCTCAAAAACCCGCCACTTCACGATCAAGATGCTTCGCCTCTTCATCTGACTCACTATCATCATGTCTAACTGATTTGCTTTGTGCACCAATAACATGCACCTTTTCTGCATCTCTAGTAGCTATCTGTTTGGCCAGAAGACCAATCTCTGTCCTCAACTGAGCAACCTCTTGCGCCACAGATTCATCCAAAGCCTTTTGAGCTGCTGAAGCTCCAATAGCATATGTCCCAGCCGACGTATCTGCCTCCCGAGTATGCCATCCTCGGTTGGTCTTAGTGACACTATCTAATATCTCAGAAGCTTGGTCCCATCTCAAACTCATGAATGCTCCACTAGTGATAGTATCTGCTACTGCTTTTGTGTTGACATTCAAAGCTCTGTAGAAGATTTCAAGTAAGTTCCTGCCGCTCATCCTATGATTTGGCACCATCTGCAGCTTCTTTTTAAATCTCAGCCAAGTCTCATAGAGTGCTTTCGAGTGAAGCTGTCTGAAGTTATAGATCTCGTCTTTCAACTACAGTATCTTGGACGGTGGGAAAAATCTTTCCAAGAATTGATTTCTCAATTCCTGCCAAGTAGTGATAGAACTTCGAGGCAGCTCAACCAACCACAATGTGGCTTCTCCTGTAAGAGAAAATGGGAACAACCTTAACCATATCGCCTCTTGGTCAACTCCTGGCAGATTGTATGACGTGCAGACCCCCAAAAAATTCATTACATGTAAGTTTGGATCATCAGAAGAAAGACCCGCAAACACGCCCTTCAAGTTCAGCAGATGGATCATGGCACTAATGATGTCAAACTTAGTGCCCGGAGGTAACTCAGGTGGAACAATGGCACCATTCTCGATCGGCTCAAAATAGGCCACATATTCATCTTCAGGATCATCATAAACAGTCACACGTTGTCTCGGTTGTTCTCTTAATCATCTTTGTCGCTCTTCAGCATCAGCCAAACGTTGTGCTACTTCCTGCATAGCTCGATTATCTCTTTCTGCTTGTCTAAGAGCAGCTTGTCTAGCATGCTCTTCTCGTGTCAATCGAGAAGTAGTTTGTTCCGCTGTTTCCTGACCAGCCGGATGCATTGGCTGATTGTGAATATCTCCTGCAGCTGCGGGATTTTGGACTCCTTTAGTATTCACCATTCTCCGATTAGCTCTTAAAGTCCTTTCGATTTCAAGATCAAGTGGAATCAGGGGATTTCCTTGACTCCTAGTATTTGGCATACACCGATGTATGCCCTCGAGAGTATGTAGAAACACACCCAATCAACTCCAACCAGTAATGTTCAACTTCGTAACAGTATTACCCGGCAACGGCGCCAAAATTTTATGTCGCCCAAAGTATACCTCCAAAAAAGTACAATGCGGTCGCTGAATCAAATATAGAACCCAACTAGGTTGGGGTCGATCCCACAGTGAATAGGTCGAAGTATGAGTAGACTACCAAGTGGAATAATTGGAACGTAAATAAAACTGGGGGGTTTGCTAGTGAATAGTAACAATGACGATTGCTGGCTGATATTGAGTTTGTAAACAATAAGAGAAATTCACTAGGACTGTGATCCCCAATGATTCCTTAACTCCACCGGTGACTTGTGCTTAACAAGATTGCCCCACTGCGCTGCATGCAAAATCTAACAAGTTAGGTTTATCTAACTTTCTCTCGACCTTCATTAGATGAATTTCACTCTTCTCCTCTTGGTCTCCAAGTGTCGCACTACTAACCCTTGTCCTGGATTTCAAATAACCTTTCCCGCTAAGGCTCCGGTTATTAGATGAAGGTTGAGAGCTTTAAATCTCTGTTGTTATCTCCTTTTCCCAATCTCTACCTCTCTCTCTCTAGCAATTCTATAATACAGGCGAGTTTCTAACATTTGCAACCATTATAAAAGCAATCACAATGAAGGAAATAATCAATACATGCATTCACAACAGCACAAAATTGCTTTGCACTTAACTGGTCTCGTTAATTCCTCATGGTTCACACAACCCTAGTTAATGGGTTTAGCTGCTCATAATTGCAAGAACACAAGAATAATCCAAAGATGAAAACATAATTATGATCTCACAAGAATGAAGGAAAATCTGAATTTCAATTCAATCAACCTCCGAATTAGGGTTTGTGAATACAAAAACCAAATATATGTCTAAAACAATGTAAAATAACTCTCAAAGTAGTAAATTGTCCAACTCTCGCACTTAGGACTACCTTGGGGTATTTATAGATACAAAACTAGTCCTACCCAAAACAAAATAGGAGAACAGAGTCGGCAGTTTTCACGGTGTCGTGACTTGGTGTCGTGGAACCAAGTCACAGTACGTGACATGTATCGTGGAAATCAGCCTTTTCTTGGATCTCTGAAGTGGACTCACACCAGCAAGTCACGCCCCGTAGGTGGACTCACGTGGCGTGAGTCCTGTCGGGGAACTCAGGTAAAATGTTGGTCCTCTGTAAGTCAATTCACGACACAACTCATGACTCGTGAGTGGTAATCACGGCTCGTGAGTAATGTCGTGGGTCACTCTCAAGTGCAGATCCATTCTTTCATCTTCATACACGTCGTCTTCGGGCTTGATTCTTCCTCTTTTGGTCATTTTGCCTTTAAAACCTGTTTTCCTGCAAATTAGGATAGAAACCACATCATACCAACAAAACACACCCAAGTTATTGCATATTTTCCTTGTTTTAAGCATCGAAAGTGCCATATAACCATGGCACATCAGTCACTCTGATTAAGTGGGGGTTGGACCCTAGCAGCCTCAGTTCTCTAATGCCATGTGTATTCTTGGAATATTTCTGATGACTTTTTCTGTATATTTGCTAATGAGAACCTATCTGGGGTAATCTTGGTATTAAACCTGAAGCGAGCCATGAAATTCTCAGCCATTTCTCGCCAATCACACCATTTTTTAGGGTCTTGGTAGTGTACCAAGTCAAAGCTTCGCCTGACATACTTTGAATAAAGAGTTTCATTAACTTCTCATTCCTGCCTCCGCCAACTAGCTTGTCGCAACAAGATCTGAGATATGCATGAGGGTTACCCTTTCTATCAAATACGTCAAACTTATGCGGCTTATACCCGACCGATATGTCGATGTCTGGATGGATACATAGGTCATCATAATATAAGCTATCGGTTCCCCTAGTGTCTTGTAAGTTCTTTAATGCCATTCTCAAAGTGTGTATTTGAGCTGTTATCGACTCTTCTTTTTTCAATCGGACGTCCTTCTCCATTTCCATGTACTGATCGACCTCATATGGGACTTTGACAACCGCAGATGCTGTAAAAGTAGGAGCTTCAGTAGCATATACCGTTGGCATATGTATCTCTCAAGTGACGTGTGCCTTAGGTATGTGTTACATTGGTAGGTGAATGGGAATGGTGAAGTTCTAATTAGGCAATGAAAGATTAGGTGTAGCTTTTATGCCAAGCAGAGGAATAAGTGGAACTTGAGCATGTGGTGTTTGTTCAAGTAGGTTGGTTAAGTTTGCAGGAGTGATTGGAGGTAGTTCAATATTTGGAATTTGGAATTGAGCGTGGAAAGTAGCGGTCACAAGCTTAGTCAAGTACCATACTTGGCGTAGTTCTTCTTTAAGCATCTCGAGTTGTTGGGCCATGTTGGCCATCTGCTCGTCATTCCGTGTATCTAGCAGCTTTTGGGAACTTTCAACACCATCTATTGGTACCATCGAGGCGTTGTTAAATTCTTCAGTCATTTTTTATTGGATCGGAGGTTGTATTGTGATTCAGCCAGTTTGTAAATCGACATAAATCAATGTTCTTTGGGGGATTAATAATGAACAACAAAAAAAGAAAATAAAAAAAAAAGAAAGAAAAAGGGAAACCATGTTAGTTTGGGAGATATAGAAAGATGTACCAAATATGTAACACATATATACACCAAGTTGGTGATATTCACTCAAAACGTGTCCTAATATGGAGCCTCTTTTCAATAGAGGTGGGCCTAGGTTGCAATCAATTTGATGATAAATTCTCCATTTAACACATTTTAGATTTGGAATAAACATGACTTTCATTAAGCAAAATACAGCTTCAAGAGGTTACAATGAAGTAGGTTAATGTAAACCTAAAAAGATGAAAGTACATGGGTGGCCGCAAAGGCGTACAATGGGATAGGCCAAAAGGCTCTTTAGAAAAAAAAAGGTACAATAAAAAAGGATAATCTAAGGCCATGTAGGGTCGTCTTCATCATCACACAGGCCCATATAAAGATGTATGTGGTATTCTGAGAAATCATCTTCTCTCATCAGCTAATCTTGGTAGTCCGGATTATCTTTTTCAAGAAACACTAGAGATCAGTTCTCTGATTGATCTTCAGGTTCCTCTTCTATGTCTTCCCTTATGTCATCATCATCACCCGGAGGTATCATGTCATTAAATGATCCTAAAATGACTTGTCGATACATGGATGTGGTGAGATACATGTGAGGTAATATTTCACTTGCCACTTGACACACCATGTCATAGACTACCAACCCATAGATTCTTTCCCATCTTGGTCGCATTATGGGAACTCATTCTACTTTCCATTCATAATATTGTGAGGTGCACCAACTTGTTTGGATGATTTCTGCTGAAAGTACGTTCATCCATGTTCCCTATAGTCTTTTGATTTTGGCCAAAGGTACTTCTCTTCCGTAAGTGACTTCTGCTGGAGCCATGTGTAACCATAAAGGGATATTTTGTTCGATGCCAAATTGACACAGGACTCTGAGTCGAGCATACGGTTGGATCTCTTCAAAACCGATCAACTTGATAAAATAGCTAGTGTACCTCCTTAGCAATGCCCTTCCTGTGATTCAAGGAAGCCTCCATTATATGTCATCTCCTATGAGATACGTCAGATAAGCCCACCATTCTTCCAGTCCTATTGGTGCTTCCTAAAATCTCAACCTCTATTCATGGCTTTGTATCCTATTGTGGATGTCCTCTGGGTTGTCGTTGATTGGCTCTCTTTGATAGAAATGTTCTATGGCCCAAACTTGTAGCAACAAGTTACATCCACCAAAGAAATCATCCCCCCTAGAACAATGCAAAAACCCCCTGAATATTTCTGTCATTAACATTAGTACTAACGCCAATCTCTCAGAACTAGTAAACATGGTAAATACCAGGGGCATCAAGTTGATATTGATGTGGCCTCTTCTTCTAGGTAAGACCATAATCCCCAGGAAATCGAGCACAAAGTCCGTGGGGCAAACAGTCTCTCATTTTGCTCTGTTGCAGGTGAAGTCATTTTGGTGATTGTCATAGCCCTTTTGACACTCAAATCTCTGAAATAGATAGCTCAAGTTAACCCAACTGTCTCCGATATTTCTTGGGGAATGGACTACACTCTAACCCAAAATGTGTAAGAAACAGTTTCTGTACATGGCTGATGGTACCAACGATATTCTCCCTTCAAGAGGCAAGTCTATGAGGCTACTGACGTCTTCCAAAGTAGGGGTGATTTCAAAATCTATAAACTGAAAAGTCACAGTGGTCAGGTCCTAAAACTTGACCAATAGCTTTGTAAGAATCTCGTTGGCTTGGATATCCATGTGTGACATCAAAAAAACTAAGTATTCTCTAACCTCGGCCCCATGCACTGCACAAATGTTCCGCCACTAGTTTTGTATGCTTTGGGGAGCTGAGACAACCATTTGGATATTTGGTAGGTTCTGATTGATATTCATCTGAAAGAAAGGGTAAAGGATATGATAAGTCTCTTTGCTCCAAATCCATCACGTGTTTTCATTTGGATCATTTACATCAATCTTCACATAAAAGGTATGTCGTCAGGTTATATAACCTTTGACAAAAAGGGTGGCATCTTAATAGCGGAGATGATGCTTTGGACCGTCCCACCTAAGATGTATGCAACATGACCTATTTCTAGAGTAAGATTTTTTCCTAAACATTTAAGAGTGTACTGAATAACTGCAAGACATCACACTAACCTTATTGCACCCACTCTGAAACTAAGGAATCCAAAAGAAGGTTTGGGGGAGTGTGTGACACCCCCCGCGTGAACCACAGTGTGTGAAGTGTGTACGGTCAAAGACTCAATAAAAAATACAAATGCAAAAGCAGTAGCAAGTAGTGTTTATCAAACAAATACGGAACACAAGTTTGGATTTGGCTTGCGTCCTTTCAAACAAAGCAGGATATAAACATAAATAAAGCAAGTAATGTACTAAAAATAAACAAATGTTCCCAAATAAAATTCCTAAACTAAGACTGCTAAGGTAAAAGCCTAAGTTAAATTTCCTAGCAGAGTCGCCACACTGTCGAGCCCTATTTAGAACCGGTCAAAACAGCACACAACATGTGGTCATTGTGACTCTCTGGTTTTTAAAAAAGAATCATTTTTTAGAGTCTCCACCTAACTTTTTTAGGGAAACTTAGGGAAACCATTCTTTTGTAAAACTCTATTTTTTGGTCTTTTGAAACATTTGAGATTCTGAGTAAGGGTTTTGGTTATTCGAGAGGAAGGTGTTAAGCATCCCTCAGAGCTTATCCAAAGATAGTCGTTAAACTCAGTTTTAGAAAAATATTTGGAAAATA
This sequence comes from Capsicum rhomboideum, assembly GCA_031232105.1. Taxonomy (NCBI): domain Eukaryota; kingdom Viridiplantae; phylum Streptophyta; class Magnoliopsida; order Solanales; family Solanaceae; genus Capsicum; species Capsicum rhomboideum. The sequence goes on along the minus strand of CP124716.1, from coordinate 94,105,283 downwards.
ATTTATTTTGTTATTTGCAAAAATAGCGATAACTACATGAAAAGACATTTATTAATAAATTAAAAAAAATGAAAACGTGCAAGGTACACAAACATATGCCTACAATATGCAAAGATATAATATGGTCTATTGCAAAATATACATGCATGTTTCAAAATATGGAAATGAAAGGAAGAAAGGTTAACAATAGTATTTTTGTTATAATATGTATATTAGAAAGTACAAAATTTTGTAATTTTACAAGAATATAGTGTTAAGGACATATAAAGCTAAGTACATAAAGAAATCATTTTGTGAAGTAAAAGAAATCATTTTGCGAAGTAAAAGAAAAATATAATTAAAAATATGTGAAAATTTATGATAAAATAAACATGTATATGAAGAAATACAAAATTTATTTAATTTGAAAATGAGTTTATATAAATGCGTTTATCCTAAAGTAAAAAAAAAAAAAGATGTTAAAACATATTAACATATTAGCTAGAGAGTAAAATAGGCTTGCATATATTTAAGATATAGGAAAATCATGCTAACATTCATTTTATTTGTAAAAACAAGTTTAATAGATGAAAGTAATAAAATTAATGTAATAGACGAAGGTAGATAAAATAAATGTAAAATTAAATATACATGTATGTAAGTATAGTTAAAATAAAGTGTAAATAATAATAATAATAATAATTTGAAAATAAATAAATAAATAATAATAGTGATAAAGTATACCTTGTATATGGTAGTGTATATGTATATACACCTCGCGTTTTTGAAACTTTTGAAATGAAAACTCAAACAAGTGTTGGAAAATAGAAAGTAACGTAAGATGTTGGGATTATTTAATTTATTGAAATAAATTGAAATTGGTGAATAGGTTCCTCTTTTTAAAAAATATGAATTTAGCTATTCGTATTCATTCCACAATAATATTGAAACTCTCTTTTGTTTTAAGAAAATGTTGAGGTTGCGACGTTCATTTTTTATTAAAAAATGTTTTATTAAGTCAAATAATTAGTTTTCAAAAAAAAAAATTAGCCGAATATTAAACTTGCTAAAGCCTTTTTTTTTTAAAAAAAAAGCAATCCATTTTACGAGTTAATTAGTCATGTGTTAATTGCGAAAAGTTGTTGACATTAACTTACTTCAAAGGAAATCCACAAATATCAAAGCAATATAAACACAATAAACAAATAATATAATTCAAATAACTAATAATAATTAAATACCATTTCAAGTTTCAAAAGACTAACAACATAACATGAATAATAAATAAAAGAGAAGGAGCTAAGAGATACTAGACTCAATCTATGAGACTCCGAAGCTCTGCGATCCTAGTAGTTGTTAACCCGGTGCTATAGCTCAAAATGAGTTTCGATTGAAACTCCAACTTTCGAATTTACATGAAACGAAGAAGATGATAAGGATTAGAAAACCAATAAAGTAATTAAAATAGTATGATAAATTCATATGGATAAGTACATTAGTAAAAAACATAAGTTCTAAGTAAACAAAACTAAGAATCTGAACATGTCAGCTTATCGTCAAATACCCAAACAATAACAAAGAAAACGTCCATTTATCGTTTGACAAAATTCATATTTAACCAGTTGAACAAATCATCCCTATTCACATAGAGATGAAAACATTCAATTGTTGAAAAACAAGCATATAAAGCGGTAGTAAAAATCAAAGAGGAACTTTCCATGGAAATATGTAGAATTTCAAAACAGAAGTGCTACCTCAATAAATGATTAATCCTAAGGCTATCAGGATGCCCCCAACAGGTCGTTATTTCGGAAGATAAACATAACAGAGAGCATGTTGTTGTGATGGATTCATGTGAACATGTTAATCAAGATGAAAAATAGAACATAGAGAAGGAAACATGAATTTTACATTATTCCTTATATTCAAACACGACACAATCATATTTCGAAACAAACAAAGGAATTAAGACAAAACCATGTTCATAAACATAAATTTGAAAAAACGGACAGCCATGTTCAATGATATGAGCACCTATAAACTTATACTCAAAGAATCGGAATAGGCGAAAGAGAAAAGAGCAAGGCAAAACAAAGATGGATTTACATAATAGGCTCAACATAGCTCTATCTTTTTCATTTAAGCACTAAATCCTCCCAAAATATACCAATGACTTTAATCCATAAAAAAATAAATCAAGAAAGCAAAAAATGAAAATATTCACTGGACGAAAAAAACATACTTCTCCATATTTTCACAAAAAAACTCCTATTTTTGATAATAAGAAGAAGCAAAACAGGGAAGGTTGAATTTCTCACCTCACATGTTTTGGACGGACATCCGCATATACTTAGACAACAAGAATTTAAAACAAAATCACATTCATAAATTCAACTCTGAGACAATGAACAACAACAACATAACCAAACTTTAAAACCAAATACACTATACATTCACATACAAATTCATTTTTTCAGAATCAACAACAACAACATAAACTCAATCAAAATTCACATACAAACCTATTTTTCAGAATTAACAACAATAACATAAACCTGATCGAAATTAAAGGAAAAATAACATGTTCCCGGAATCAAAATGAGATAAAATAAAGGAAGGTGAAAGTGAGATGAAAGGGTGAATTTGCACCTTGTTTGGGGTAGCAAGACCGAGGATTTTCGTCAAGATTCCGGCGATAAACTCAAGCTCGAACTCGCACCAAGAGAATTAAGAGAAACAACAGAGAGAAACAAGTAATGGACTTTTATAACTTGAGTGTTTTTTGAATGTTTTCTTGATCGACTTTTCCGAACGTTAACCCATTTCTCTGAATTTTCAACTTGTTAGAGAGGGTGAAGAACACCCATATTTATAGGTGAAAATTCGGACTTGAAAGTCCAGATTTGAAACATGAATTTGCAAAAACGTGTGAAAGAAAAGGGGGATTTGAAATTCAAATTCAAATCCTTGAATGATTCGTCCCTCTCTTTATAGACGATTTCGAGGTCGAATTTGAAATTGTTGCACGAATTCAGGATTGATTTGCTGCTAGGAAAGGATTCACGTGTTGGGTGAAATTAAAATGGATGGAATCTCGCAGGCTAGCGGCAGAGACGCAGAAACTATGGCGTCTAGTTTTTTTTCCCAATTTGGTGGAGGTGGAAGAGAGGGGAAAGAGAAAGGGTTTGGTTCGCTGTTGTTCTTTTGGAAACCATCGATGGGGATTGATCGTGCTTTTGGCAGAGGAGAGAAGAGTTTTCTAATTTTTGGGGGAAAGGGAAACCATGTATTGGTTTGGGGAATTGACCTCGATTTGGACCGTTCGATCGTTTGATCAGAGTGTTTTCTTGATTTTGCCGATATGGCAACATATGATTGGTGGATATGTTGTGGTGTGGATTGATGAGGTGGATGAATTGGGAGTGGATTGGACCGGTTTTGGGACAAATTATTGGCCTCTTTGGTCTGAAATGGGTGAATAATATTGGGCCTGAACAAATATAATTGGAATTGAATTAAATTTGGCCCAAACACTTTCTTTTCCACTAAATTAATTTTAAAATGCTTCTTTTTGTCCTAATTGATTTTTTAATATCTACGCATATAAATTAAAAAATAATTTAGTGCATGTATTTAAATTTAATAATTTTGTGTTATATAAATAAAAAGATATATAATATATTGTAAAAATATAATTAGAAGAAATGCAAATGCAAGTATCAAAATATTTTTTGTGTGATTTTCATATAAAATAACTAATTATATTTAATTAAAATATTTTAAAACATGTTAGGGGAAAATAAACCCTCTTTTTTTTTTTTTTTCTTTCTTTCAAAAATTCATAGAAATTAAAATACAAAGTTGTTTTAATAAATTATTTCGGACTAAGAAGCATAGAAAAATTAATCAAAGAAAAAAGACAAGATAAAATTGGGTGTCAAAAGTGGCATATCGGGAATGAAAATGTGCCGCATACTCTGCAATGGTCATGGAGTCGGAGTCCTGCTCCAAATGATCAAACTCATCTCTCATCTGATCCCTCAAACTGTAGGGCAAGAACCTCTCCAAAAAGCCTCAAAAAACTATCACTACAACACTTTAGGCTTTTAGTCACCCTTGTAAAGTGTGGCCTAAAGTAGTAAAAAGTGTGGCCTTTGATCAAAGGCTACGCTTTTGGCCTTTACACCACGCTTTTCCGGGGGTGGGCTAAAGAGGCGTAATCTTTGACTTTAAGCCACACTTTTTAAGTGTGTCCAAAGAAGTTATGCTTAAAAAGCGTGGCCGATGAGGTACAAAGGCCACACGCTTTGTAGCATCTCATTAGCAACAATTTTATTTGATAATTCTACACTTGAAAAGCATGGCCTTTGCTTTGTTATTGGCCACACTTTGAAAGTGCAGCCTTTTATACCTCCTCTACAACATCACTCATAAAGTGTAACCTTTTCTTATGTACATGCACACAATTGACATTCCTATAGCCACACTTTTGAAGTGTGCCAACATTGTCTAGAATTCTATAGCCATAAATTCTAATTAGAAAATAATAATTTTGGTTTGCATCGAATCACTATATATACATATAGATATATATATATATACACATATATACATATACATACATGCATGCATGCATACATACATACACACATACATACATACATACATATACAAATGATCTCAAACACCAAATTATCTAATAAATATTCAAATGTATAGATCATTTGCAATAAACTTCAAAAATAACAATGTATTCAAAATGTAATAACACCTGATTAGAATGCAATATTGACAAGATCTGTACTAAAGTTAAATTCCATTACACAAAATAAAATGTATTCAGAGGCCTATCAAAATAGCTCAAAAACTTTTTATCATTCACTTCAATAGGTCGAGTTGACTAGTGGCCACCATTTAAATTTGATCAGCGATATTTCCATACACAGTCAAACCTGCAATGAGGATGAGCATTATAAAAAACCAAATAAGTTCAGTCCATTAGAGTTGCAGTTTTGAAACTCTAGAGATGCTACAAGCCAAGACAGTTCTCATCTTACAGAACTATGTTGATTTGTCTGTGGTGGAATTGCTACAAATTCAGGAAAATAAAATCACAATGGAATCAATCATACAAGGGAAAGATCATTCAGTAAACAAGAAATTGATTCCCACATATTCAGACAGCCCATATGAATCATACTGTCAATCTGCTAATTCTTGACCCTTTACTTGTATAAAGTTGAAGCACCAGATCTTTATGGGATTCTTTGATGGTAACACTAAGAATCCTAGAAGAGAATAGCCAAACTCAACATCCTAGGATAAAAGAGAAGGTTTAATATAATTCAAGGAATTGTATGAGTTGTAAGCTATGTACACAACTGAAATTCCTGACACCAATTTGGGAAGGAAAAGAACTTTCACTGTGGCTCAAGGAGAAAATTTCAATAGGATTTCCACTAAGAATGGGAAAAAAATGATGGTAGAAAATAATGTAAATGGCAATTGTGTTTATAAATATCAGTAGAAATCAACGCAATTAACATAATAGGAGGTAGAATGATTAATTATTACATTTTACCTTTTGCACCACTCATAGTTAGGGTTAAGAATCAACACAATTATCTTTTGCACCACTCTTTTGATTATTACAAACTTAGGATAAATTAAGAAGCACCACTCACAAAACAATCAATATATGTGTTTTCCTGGTGGAAAGAGAGGCATAAATAGATATGAATAAATAAAGAATATTCTCAACTTCTGCAAGGTATAGTAAGGTGCATATCGGAAGACCTACGACTTCTTTTCATCAGTTGCAGGATGCAAATAAAACTCTTTAGCTAAAACATATCTTTAGATTTGGAAGTATACCTAAAACATATCTTTAGCTACACATGAGACTAAACCATATACCACAATTAACATTGAAAGAATAAAGGATGAATAAGGTCCAAACTCAAGAGGTAAGTTGATGAATTTAAAACCAGTTACGTAACATAATAGATGGGAATACATATTAATATACCAAGGCAAGATCATGTCAAGAGGGTTAAAAGGTACTACATTAGTTATATACACAAATATTAGATAATCAGCTAACATATAAAATCAAGAATAGAAGAAACTTACATCATTCAGCTTTTTGTAGTCCAACCTCTCTATGTGCCTTTTTGCAGAGACAAGAGGGCTAACAGACTGCATAAGATAGGACAACTCATCCTTCAGTGAATTCCTTTTAGCTTTGCCAACTTTAGATTTTTCCTTTTGGGAAGCCGAGTTAGGCATACTGTTATCTACTGCACTGGAAATCCCTTTCTCATCAACTCGCAACTTATCAATATCAACTATCAAACTAAAATTCTCAGAGTCGGACGTAAAATCAAAACCTGAACTTTCTTTCTTAATAGGCTCATCCTTATCTGGATCATTAGGATTAAAGTCATCATCTTCTGAGTCTTCAGAAGAAAGCCCCAAGATCTCATCATCTTTAGGAGGGGCTTCTGCTGGACTCGTCTCCGGAATCATTTTTTTCTACATCTGGATTTTCAGGGTTGTAGTCATAATCCTCCGAGTCATTTGATAAAAGAAATATCATCTAGATTTTCCCCAGATGCAACAACAATAGCTTCCTTGGGATATACTTTCTACATATTATAAGAAGACACTTAGAAACAACGCTTAAGACCATAAAGATCAGAAAAACTAAGTGCTTATTATCCGGAGAGAAAGATCAAGACAAGACCTCCCAGTTGTCAGTGATGAAAATGTTTGTTCCTTGAAGATCATTAAGCAAGTCAATGCATCACATTACAATATATCAAAGGGCAGGATGACCATTATCTGACTAGTATCTTTTCTCTCCTCTCTATAGTAGCTGATCTATATTGGCTGTTTCTTTTCCTTTCTTGGAGCTCAAAGTATGTCCTTGCATAATCTGAAGAAACTGGAAAATCACCATGTTCATCTACTTTGTCATTTCATTTTTGTACTTTGTATTGGATAAGTTATGTTGCCGTTGTCTTATTGGAAATAAGCATTGAATTAGTGCACAACGTGCTACCTAAAACTTAATGACTGGTTGGCCAATTTGGAGTGTTTATGTTGGTATTAGGAGTACTATACTGTTAAAATCTTGATGAAAATATGTTCTCATTGTATCATTTTTCAACATTTGGATCTTGTTACCTAGGATGCAGAAAACTCTCTCCCCCCTCCCTCCTAAACAAAAAGAAAGGAAAAAAGAACTTCCTGTAAGAAGGAAGTATACTTTCTGTACTGTAGCTATTTCTTAGCAGTAAAAAAAAGAGTAGTGATTTATCTTGGATGTGTTAAAGGTTCCAGCATATTCTAATTCTTTGTTAATGCAATCTCTAGAGACACCATCTACCGATGAAGCGAAGGTCTACCGAAACTTGCAAGTTTGTCTTGAAATGAGACAGAGTTATGTATTCAAGGAGGCTATTGCTCCTTGGGTGAAGGAAGTAATTTATAATCCATGCACCCCAAATCCAAATCCAAATCCATTTGAATTCACTCTTGAAGGAAAATCTGATGTAAGTTTTTATGTGCAAGAAACATAACCATCACTATCATTAATGCTAGATTTGTGGATATGGTACATGTTACTACTGTTATTTTATTTTTTAGAATAGATATATGTGCCCTATTACTCGTGATTTCTGCGGATTAACTTCTTTATCACTTCTACAACATTATTTTGATATGGAAGATGGAGTTGTTCATGTTTATGCCAATAAAGATTGTAAGCTTGGAAGCTCTTGTACTTCTTTATTTTTACCTTTTTAAGTTCACAATGACCATCTAATTCCTTGTCTATTCACTCTTAATGTCTGTCGCTTCCCCTTGCACTTGGACTAGCTAAGGAGAAACTTTTTCCTGTTGCCCAGGACAGAGCCAGCCTTCATAATCAGGTGGAACTGTGAGCATAGCAAAGAACAACAGAACCATGAGTGTGAGGAAGTTATTTGACACTTGATAAAACAAAAGCTATCAGAACAACTATCAACAGATAACTGAACATTACTGTCTTCTTTTAACAAAGGTGGATCCACACACACTTGGTGAAATCCATGCTCACAATTTCCATCACAGAGGATAATGTCATTATCAGCTGGCAGATCCATAGAGCCACACTTTGCACAGAATATCTACAAAAGAATAAAGATGCCTGAATAAATCAACTTATCGCATCATAGCACCGTGAACACATCCAAAAATATTAGCAGCCAACAAGCATATCCTACATCTTCACTGTCAATCTCCTCTTCATTGTCAAATAAGGAGGCTGGAAGCCTCCCTTGAGCAAGTAATGTATCAAGGCATTCAAGCAAATCTTTAATTTTCAATTTGTAATGAAAAATATGAGTCTTGGCTCGTTGTAGCTCCTTCTCTAGCTTAATCTTTTCTAAGCTGCAAGAGTGTCGACACCGTAAAACCTAATAATGACTTTGCAAAGTATGTTCTCAAAATTTTAAAATAAATAGGAAAATATAGAAAAATTGAGATAAGCAAGAAATAACAGCTACCAGACATGAACATGATTTCTAATAGATTTGAAAACAATTACTTGTTTCAGCTTCTTAGATGTATTGCTTAACTAGATCACTAGGTTGATAAAATGAACTCTTAGTAGGAGTTTTTCCTTTTGTTGTCAAAGATTTAAGCCCTCGTCCTCATACCTTTCCAATTGCACCAGGTGCGCAAAATGTATATTTGATAGTAATCTTCATCGTTGATCCATCCTCATTTCCAGTCTTCATATTTAACCTGCAAAAAGAGCGAAAAGTTAAAAAAATAAATAATAAGAAATCCATATTTTTGCAATCTGTCGTGATGCTATTATTTTTCAATTATGCTAAATACAAATGAAAATAAACACAAACTATTTAAGATATAACCAGAAAGTTCAGAAATAATGGATGATACATTTTGTTCAAAAGGCGCTAGACATATCCGGTCATAGTTATAGAGAAAGTTGACAATTTTTTCTTCTTCCTCTTCAATGATTATGGTTTTGGGATTCCCTTAAGTTGTGTTCAGCTCAAAAACTCTGAAAATCGAATTGCATCACAACTTCAAGCAACAAGAGAAAATATAGTTATAGCTTGGAGAACTAACATTGAATTCTTTCAAATAGTCATAGAAATAACCTGATATAATCAAGCAAACTCACCTTCAATCTATACTCAATCAAAATTCTCAGGAACCACATAATTTTACAGTAGGAATAAGACATTTTTTAGTTCACTTGGGTAGTTGACCTATTTATACATATGATTGCACAACTGTATGGACATATTTACAACTACAGACTCGATTTAATTTCTTGACTGTTCATCCGTTATGTGAAACAAACCTTACTAATTACTCCCAAAACTCGAAGAAAGAATAAATCAAACCACTGAAACACAAAGCCACATATCTCCTATAGAAATGTTCATAAAAATCAAAATACAAACTCAATTACAAGACATAGAAATAAGTAGACTAGAATTGACTCATATTGGTTCTTAGTTTAATAGCTTCAGTTCCATAAAGTTGGAAACAAGTAGAAATAGAAACGAGTGAAACCTAAAAATTCATAAATAAATCTATCAAAATATACTTAAGATTTGACAAAAATTTAACTCGATGTTCAAATTCTCCAAAGACATAAACATAGAGAACAATTCCTCACACACATACATACTATCACACAAGAGTGTGGAGATGCAAAAATTTTAGAAACCCTACCTGAGAGTTGTGAGAATTACTGAAACCACACCTGAGAGTTAATGGCTACTGCTATTCTTCTTCCTCCAAAGCAAACTCCCCAATGATAACACACGCACCACCTCTTCCTTTAACACCTAGAAGAAACCTTGTTTTCTCTCTATTTCCCAAAAAAACCAAAATCCTAACACTTTCTTCCTATCTCCTTCTACCAAACAACTTATAATCTAATTTTTAGAGACAGAAACAACAATAACAACTAAAGTTTTATCATGGATGAAATTTCAGTTGATAAATCGCATAAAACAAATAAGAAAAGTGAATATGTGATGAAGAGAGAAACAAAATATCATAAAATTTAAGATTTGAGTGTAGAGAATCTAAGCAAGAAATCCTTGAGAATGAAATTAGGGCAGATAGTAATTGGGGGAAATAGATATATCAAAAATTTGGGGAAATAAATATATCAAAAATTATTTGTTGCATGTTGAGATATATATATATATATTTGTTAAATAATTACTTTTCGCATTTATTTTTGGCCAATTATAAATTGGACAAAGATTGAAATATTTTGGAGGGAGAGTGAAATATTTTAATAAAAATCTTAGCCCACACTTTTAAATTGTTGTCTTTTAAATTATAATAATAACACACTTAAAAGTGTAGTTGCGTGTGTAAATAAGCATTGCCAATTATATCATGATTTGGCAATGCTTGTAAAGTGTCATTTATACCATTAAAGACCATACTTTCAAAGTGTTGCCAAAGTTAATGTGGCCAGAAGCTCAAAATTAAGGCTACACTTTAAAAGTGTGGCTTTTAATGGTATAGGCCACACTTTACAAGCGTGGTCTAGATTCAGTGTGGCCAAAAGACTAAAATATTGTAGTGTAGCCAAGTTGAAACCTTCCTTACCGGTGGTTTTCTTACGAAGAATCTCCCTATAGTCAACTTAAAATGAGTATAAATCCTAGATTCTAAAGTAATTTTAAGTTCAAGACCCACCAAAAGATATATATTTGAATTATCTTTCCAACGCATCCAGTTTCATCTCAATCCGATGTCGGAGCTAAGAGTTATGACCATTTTAGTGAAATACTACTATCCAGCAGTGAGAACATACGATCATACCCACGATCTTGGTTAGAAACCACGACTATATAATGGTCTCACCTGATCAAAACAGCCCCAAAAACCTAAAAGTTGACAAATATACCTTCCAACCATGAGAGGGAACCACGACCATGGCTTGAAACCATGGTCTTAGGTACAATCGTGACTTCTAAGGTTGATCTGTCTTGGATTTCAAACTATATATACATGACTTGCTGTTGGGGCCACAACTGTTATGAGACTAAACATATTTGAACTTTATACATTAGTCTACAAAGCCTCTATAGGATAGAAAACATAGTCTAGGTCGGGACAGACCCCACCTTACAAAACTACTGTACAATACCAAAATACACATATCAAAGACTTGGTAAAGCCCCGAATCAACTTAGAGCTCACCAATCACAGCTGAGTGTCCTGTGCTTCTATTGAGGAGGTCTACTAGCTTGAGTACCTGTACCTTTGGCATGAAACACAGTGTCCCCATGAGGGACGTCAGTACGAAAGAATGTACTGAGTATGTAAGGCATAAAGTGACCATAGGTAAGATAAGATCATAATAAAATTAGATATCAATATGTAACTGTATAGATAAAAATAAAAAACCACCTTTGCTTGTATTTATGGGATCATGTACATTACATCTGTTACTTTACTTTATCCTTCTTTGCATTATGAAATTGTAAAGAATATGATACAAATGACCAGCTGATCAGTGGTAAAAGAGGATGACCCATGCTAGGTATTTTAACCCCTTGGATACGGTCCTCATAAATACACAAATCGAGATCGACCCATGCTAGGCTTTCCTTTCACCCCTGGGATACTACCCGTGATATTGGGATCGACCTATGCTAGGTGTTCCTTCCACCCCTGGGATACCACCCAAGAATATACAGATTCTCTTTACATCATTTCTTTAATCTTTGAGATAGTTCTTTTGGTTGCCATAACATTATTGAGTTTTAAACTATGGACCACTAGTGAGAGACATGTGAATGCGCTTTTAAGGCAGTAACAATGACATAGGGAGCAAATGTAACATCAATGTATTAGATTTCATGCCAAAGAACATAGAATCGAATAGCCTTACATACCTTGCTGTACAACTTCGATATTACCCCAAATTAACCTCCTGCCCTTTGGACTACTTATCTATAATAAAATAAGTGGTAAAACTAGTATTAGTAGCTAATCAACACATTTAAGCCACTTAACCTCACCAAAATAATAGCCGGACAGTAAGCCAGTAATTAATTTATTCAAGGGTGTTCTTTCAACCCTTACTCCTCCAATTACATTCACATACAATACAAATCCTTATAAGGTCCCCCAAAACAACTTTATCCTCATTACACCCTCAAAACAATATACAAAGTGGAGTGGGCAGTAGTCTTACATAATATTCAGTTCAGTGGTGTATCACCACATCCTCCGTCTATAATTCAATACAAGTTAGTTACATCCTTTTCCAACATCAACAAAGCTATACCCAACATACACACATAACAAAATTTCTAAAACAGCCCTAATATCCTTTATCATAGCAACCAAATATTGAACTCATCATCCCTTGAGTTCTTAACAACAATATATACACAATTCTCCACCAAAACATGTATATAGGAAGGGGGCAAAATTGGGCAATAGCCTTACCTTAATTTTTTGATAGTTTATTCTCTTAACTTGTATTTATTCAATATCTTGGTTCCTTCACACACAAACCAAAGGAGAAGAGAAAAATCTTTTAATAACCAAGAAAAATAGGACTGCCAAACTTATAGAGGGCTGTCTTATAATTTAAACATGAAGAACATAATTTCCATATTCTTTTTGAGATAAGCTCATGATTTGTTCACTTAACTTTAGCTTGGAAAAAAGGTAAATCCCAATAACCCTAATAGAAACTTAGGGCTGCAGTAGAAGCTAAGAGAGAGTAAGAGAGAAAACTCTAGAAAGCTGACTTTTTGTCTAAGTTAAAATCGGTCAAATAAGCTAGTTTCAATCCCTTTAAAGGGAGATGCTCTTGGCTAATTTGGGTCATATTTTATCAAGTATTTTTTGCATGTACTTTCCCATTATACTTGGGCCTTTGTAGATCTGAAACTGTTGGGCCTTGGCTGCCCATTCTTCTCCTTTTCCCTCTTTTAACTTGGGCCAAAATTAATTCAAGTAGGTGATAGTGTACTTGACCCAATAAACTGGTCAAAGGAGTCTTAGTAGGTGATGCACCTACTTGGTTCTTAGATTGGTCAATAAGTCAAAGTAGCTGATGCACCTGCTTGTCACCTATTAGCTTAATTTAAGTCAAGCAAGCAGCTCACTTATTTTATTCCATATTCTAATTCTTAACCCTTTATGTTAACTTAATACTTACATACACTTGGACACTTTAATCCTTGAGGTAGAATACCACCTTACTAGCCTGTATTTAAGCACTTCCGATTAGGTTAACTTGGCGTATACATACTGAAATGTTTGGGCCATTATAATATCCTTTAAATCCTCTTTAAACCACCGCTAATCACTTAATAAACTTGGTTCGTTACCTATACAACAAGGTTACCTCAAGTCCTATATCAATAGAACAAGTACATGCAAAATATGGGGTGTTACAATATCTCCTAACAAATCTACAAGTATAAGATTTATATAAGAATAACTACACATGAATATATAAGAAAAGCTAAATACATGGTAACAAATATATAAAAGGAAGTACAAATAATGCAATGCAATAAAATGAATGTGGAATGATAATGATATAAGCCATCGTATGGCTCTCATATACACCTTTCGCGCTAAAGCTCTCAGGACAGGACCCATGGGGGGTTTGCAACCTATATACTTGCACAATCTCAATCTCATATCTCAATAACCTTGTCGTCACAATGCTCGATCAAGGGTTTTGTAAAGTGTTTCATTTTCTTTCAAAATTAGTGTTTCTCAGTGGTACCAATCTCATGAATATGCATGGATTAAATATGGATATAATGCTCACAACCATTAAATATGAAGATAATAATCAATTCAACACAGGTATAAATGAACTCAAAATCAACTTCAATAATTCATGATATACGCTGTCACATGGCACCACTGGAATATATAGTCATGTAAGACATCAATAATATCAATACAATCCCCTTACTTGGGAATTAATATAATGATAGAGGAAAATAATGCTCAAATAAGGCCTATAATATCAATCTAAGCCCTTGCTCGGGCATCACGATAATGGTAATGCAAATAAATATACAGATAAGGCATATAAAATCAGGCCAAGCCCCCCCTACATGCATCACAACAAATATAACCTCTCAAGTAAATAATAATATGCATATAGGCCCCCACACAGGCAACATAATAAATATAGCAATCCCAAAATATGAGCTTTCGACTAAATGCCTAACCAATAGCGTGCTTTACATGAATGGTTACTACCTAGCATTCCGAAGAAATTTAAGCCATAACCTACCTTGAAAAGCCAAAATCCAAGCCTAAACCCTTCAACGCGGAGCCTTCCCTTCATGAATAGCCTCAAAAGTAGCTGATGCACCTACTTGTCACCTACTAGCTTAATTTAAGTCAAGCAAGCAACTCACTTATTTTATTCCATATTCTAAGTCTTAACCCCTTATGTTAACTTAATACTTATATACACTTGGACACTTTAATCCTTGAGGTAGAATACCACCTTACTATCTCACATTTAAGTACTTCCGTTTGGGTTAACTTGGCGTATACATGCTGAAATGTTTGAGACATTATAAAATCCTTTAAATCCTCTTTAAACCACCACTAATCACTTAATAAACTTGGTTCGTTACCTATACAACAAGGTTACCTCAAGTCCCATATCAATAGAACAAGTACACGCAAAATATGGGGTGTTACATCCTCTCCCTCTAGGAACATTCGTCCTCGAATGCTAGCATAATTAGCCTGCTTAAACAAGTTCAAGACCAAGTTTAATCTTCATGTTACCACATAACACTTACAGATTTATACTTACTTGTTAATTCTCCAATTCAGCATCTTGGACTTTCACTTCAGATTCGAATAAATGAGGGTACTTAGATTTCATTACTTCCTCGGCTTCCCTTATGATCTCTTCTATTTGTTGGTTCCTCCAAAGTACTTTTACAGAAGATAATTATTTATTTCTTAACTTCTTGACTTGTCGATCTAAAATAGCAGTAAACACTTCTTCGTAAGTAAGTTCTTCTGTAACTTATACATCTTTAGTAGGAGTAATATGAGATGAATCACTTATGTATTTTCGGAACATTGAGACATGAAACAGCGGATGTACTGTTGAAAGCTCTTGGGGAAGATCTAACTCATATGCAACTTGGCCAAATCTTTGAATAATCTTATATGGCCCTAAATAGCGTGGATTCAGTTTTCCCTTTTTATCAAACCTCATTACCCCTTTTATTGGTGACACCTTTAAGAATACCCAATCTCCTATAGCAAACTCTAGCCCTCTTCTTCTAACATCTGTGTATGATTTATGTTGACTTTGAGCTGTTTCTAGCCGTTGTTGTATACTTTGAGCTGTTTCTAGATGTTGTTGTATCACCTTAGCTTTTTCCATAGCTTGATGAACAAGATCTGGCCCAAATAAGGCAGTTTCACCCGCTTCAAACCACCCAATTAGTGATCTACACTTTCTCTCATATAAAGTTTCATAAGGTGCCATTTTGATACTTGAGTGATAACTATTATTATATGCAAACTCAATAAGTGAAAAATGATCATCCCAACTACCTTTGAAGTCCAATACACAAGCTCGCAACATATCCTCAGGTGTTTGGATCGTACGTTTTGCCTGACCATCCGTTTGAGGGTGAAAAGTTGTACTTAAACTCACTTGCGTTCCTAAACTCTTTTGAAATGACTTCCAAAAGTTTGCGGTAAATTGAGCTCCCCTATCGGATATAATAGAAATTGGAACTCTATATAGTCGAACTATCTCTTTAATATACAACCTTGAATACTCTTCAGTTGTGTAAGTGGTCTTAACAGGTAGGAAATGTGCTGAATTGGTGAGTCTATCAATTATTACCCATATGGAATCAAACTTCTGAGAGGAGCGAGGAAAACTAGTGATGAAATCCATGTTGATCATGTCCCACTTCCAAATTGGGAGCTGCATACACTGCATATAACCTCCTGGCTTTTGATGGTCTACTTTAACTTGTTGACAATTTGGACATTGGGCTACAAATTCTGCAATGTTCTTCTTCATGTCTCCCCACCAATACACTTCTTTCAAGTCATGATACATTTTGGTTGACCCTGGATGGACAGAATATCTTGAATGTTGTGTTTCCACCATAATCCTCTTCCTTAGTCCATCAATATTAGGTACATATAATATGTTTTGGCACCAAAGTGCTCCCTCTTGCGTAATTTCAAATGCCTTTGTCATACCTTGTTGTACATTCTCCTTAATCTGTAATAGAATATGATCCGGATACTGTTTTTCTTTCACTTCAGTTACCAATGAGGATTCTACCGCATTTTGTACAATAACTCCTTCATCTGGAGATTCAAGAAGGCAAACCCCCAAGCTAGCTAGTTGGTATAGATCTTTAGTTATCCCTTGTCTTTCCATGGACTGACCATAAGTGCATGCCATTGTCTTACGCGTTAAATTTTCAGCTACCACATTTGCTTTCCCCAGATGATACAAGATATCGACGTCATAGTTTTTTAATAGCTCAAGCCATCTTCGCTGCCTTAGATTCAAGTCCTTCTACTTAAAGATATATTGTAAACTCTTATGGCCAGTATATATATCAACATGAACCCCATACAAGTAATGGTGTCATATCATTAAAGCAAATATAACCGTTGTTAGCTCAAGATCATGTGTTGGGTAATTCTTCTTATGTGGATGCAATTGTCTTGACGCGTAGGCTATTACCTTACCATGCTGCATCAATACACATCCTAGACCTACTTTCGAAGCATCATAATACACTGCATACCGCTTTGTACCTTCTGGAAGTACTAATAAGGTGTGGAAGTTAACTTATTCTTCAGCTCTTGAAAGCTTCTTTCACAGGCATCATTCCATTGAACCTTGACTGCTTTGTGTGTTAACTTGGTTATTGGGGCAGAAATGGAAGAAAATCCCTCAACGAACCTTCTATCATAACCTGCCAAGCCTAGGAAACTATGAACCTTTGCAGGTGTTCTGGGTTTTGGCCAGTTCTTCACGGCTTCTATCTTTTGAGAATCAACCCTTATCCCTTCATCAGATACAATATGCCCCAAGAATGCCACTGATTTTAACCAAAACTCACATTTAGAGAACTTTGCATATAACTTACGATCACGAAGAATCTGTAATACCTGTCATAAATGATTAGCATGGTCCTCTTTCAATCTTGAATACACCAGAATATCATCTATAAATACTATCACAAACACATCCAAGAATGGCTTGAACACTCTATTCATTAGATATATGAAAGCTGCTGATAGCCCCTAAAATACGATAAGAGGAAGCAAACACGAAAAGTAAAGAAATAATAGAATTAAAATGCGAAAAATAAAAGATAGACAGATAGAAATAGAAAGATAGACACAAACAAGGAAATCCAACAAAACTTAAGGATATATTGAATCCAAAAACCCCGATAGATTAATCCAAAGAAAGCACCTAACTCTAACGAAAGACCACGAGGGAATCGTAACGCCCTCGCAACCACCGTTTCTAGGCAAGAATCAACATAAGCTTTTCCAAGCTACACTCTCTCAAGAGTTTCATAACATTAATATTCATCAAAAACTAAACTAAAATGAACAAGAACTAGTATTTATAGCCTTGGGACTTTTATTACATTTAATGGGCCCAAAAGTGACCCATTTTAGAAAATTGAGCATCCGCCCACGTAGGTGGGGCACCTACTTGCGTATGTGAGGCCGCATATGCCTCTGGACAGGCTAAAATGGCCACCTGCGCTGGTCATTTTTTAGCTTCGTTTAGCTCCCCGATATAATAGATCAACGACGAAAGTCATGTAAAGACATTCAAAATAGATACGAGACTTGGCCGTCGGGGCTATAACGTCTAAAAGGTAAGAAAATTCTACATTTGAATTTACAATGTCTACAAAACCTCTTAAAGATATATAACCATGACTAAGGTCGGGACAAGTCCCCGCCTTATACAACACAACTACTACACAGTACCAAAAATATATACAATTGACTCGGAAAGCCCCGAATCAACTTGGAGCTCACCAATAGCCTGCAGATGATTTGTACCCTACTGTGAAGGTCTACTAGCTCTTGTGCCTGCAACAAGTAAGGAAGGTCCCCCAAGGGACGTCAGTACGAAAGAATGTACTGAGTATGTAAGGCTATAAGTAAATGAAATATAGGAACTCAAATGGAATCAAATACCAGTGAATAAATAATACTGATATACCACCGTACTATATATGTGGAACCATGTACATTACATTTATTTCTTTCCTTTTACCTTCATATCAATATACATCATACAATTCCCGGGACCAACTGATCAGTGGTAAATAACATTGGGATCGACTCGAGCTAGGCTTATGCCCTCAGAGCTGCCCCCCATAAATCAATAAATCAGGTTCGGCTCGAGCTAGGTTTTCACCCCTAGAGCTTCCCCCTGTATCCAATAAATCAGGTTCGGCTCGAGCTAGGCTTTCGCCCCCAGAGCTGCCCCCGTACTCAACCAAATATGCATTACTTCAATCTTTACTTTTTTTGTGAGATTACTACATTGGTGGTCATAACATTATTGGAGCTTTGGAACAATAGTCAACAATAAGATACAAATGAATAACAATTGCTAATAAACCTGAAATGAGACACTTTAAAATGTTTCGGAGTGGAAACAAGGTCATTAACTATGTGGACAGTATACGATGCCAAAGGATACGGAAAAGAGTAACCTTACAAACCTTATCTTTCCACCACGTGACTACAACAATTCAGCTCCTTCCTTATGTGATACTCTATAACACAAGTACGTAACAGAGCTAACATTAAAAGCTAATTAAATTACAAGTTTGCAAGACAACAATTAGTTACTTAACGGGAAGTAAAAACTATCCAGCATCCCAAACACATGGTACATCATTCCACCTTACTTTCTACTGCCACATAACTTCATTCCACCCTCCTACAATGAAATTTACTGCCTCACAACACCAACAATACCAAAACAGTCCACAAACCAACATAGACGTCACAAACCGACAAGATTTCCCACCAAGTGCATATTTCACATTGTTTTACCTCAATGCAACTCCACATATTTATTCCATCAATTCACATAAATACCTTCCACAATAATATACCAAATATAGCCCACACAGTTTTAGAATTCACTTTAATATAACAAGAGAGTATTCTCTTTTCACTACGCCAAATGTTCCATATTCAAACACGTATAAACATTTCACCAAACCATACATAAAAAGAAATGAACTAGGGGTAGAACCACACTTTAACATACTGAAAATTCATCCTCCAACTTCATTTCTTCAAGACCTTAAGCTCCTTTACAAGTTTAAACCACAAAGAAGGTAAATCCTTTAAAATTAAGCACAAGTGGACTGCCACCAAAAAGAGGGACTGCCCTATACATTTTAAACATAACCAACATGATTTCCACAACCTAATGTAAATATATTACATTAATATATAAAGGTAAACACTTACCAAGGCTTGCAAAGTGGAGAATTTGTCCAAGAACCCTAGGGAAAAATAGGGGCGGCTGTTTTAGTTTAGGAGAGGGGAGAGAGAGTTTAATTTTTAGAAACTGTTTTTCAGTAGTGAAATGAATAGAAAATCAGCTGAACTAAGCTTTATATACTACCTCTTGAACCTCCTCTTTAGCTCATTCTTATCCACTTTTTTTGATCAAAAATAGTCCAAGTAGGTGATGCACCTACTTGGCTATACAAGTTGTCCAAAACAGTCCATTTACTTACTTTATTTCTACTTGGATCATATCTTGTTGGGCCTAAATTAATCTTAGGTGTTGCGCTGGTCATATTTACATTTTTATGTACTTAGTTTGGGCTCAATTGAGTCCATTAACTTATATCCAAATGCAGCCCAATAGTTTAAGTAGGTGATACACCTACTATCTTAATTAAGTCGTGGAAGCACCTCGCTTATGTTCTTCCCTTTTTCCAACGTCTTAATCTTTCTACTTTAATCCATCACTTAACTTTAACTCTATTCTTAAACATGTCCTTATCATCTAAAGTTTAAATACTTTTATCCATGCTAGGTTGATCGTATAAGTTCGGACTTGACTCCAAGCTATCTTCCATACGCGATATTGCTCTACTTAAAGTGCAAAATGGACCTTATTCCCACATCCTTGTGGCCATAAGCTCTTTGTGGTTTGGGTCTCTTGTTGTTGCCCTTGAAATACAAGCCAAAAAATGTTGACACCAATTTGACTTGTATCATCCTCCCCTTCTTGAAAAGGATTCGACCTCGAATCCAAACCTTGCAAAACCATTAGAAAAATAAGCAACAACAATATCCTTAAGGGACAAGGGTTAGTGTTAGAAAAATCAATCATAGCACCATGCCAAGGTTGCTCACACTTAAAATATAACCAAGGATCCTTTGTGTTTAACACAAAAAGCTTATTGAAAAGGGTACAAAGGAACCGACTATGAAGAATACCAAGAGATAAGAAAACCATAAAGGTCGTAATGGCATCAACAAACCAAGTGGGTAAAATCACATTCATTTTTGGAGCCATATGAAACAATTGTTTCAATACCTCTCTAAGATACCACACCAAAGGTGGGGCCACCAATGGTTCAAAAATCCACATGAGTTTTCTGGGGTCAAAGATATGAGAGACCCACATTGCATCATTACTCAAACAAGTTGACCAACCAAAGGACATACTACCTCCAAATAAAATAATTCCACAGCTAGCATGGACATCATCATAAGCAAAGAGGTAATATAGAAAGGAATCAAGCATAGAAATCTCATCCGGGGTATTGCTATCTACAAGAATGCCAGATGGCTGAAGAGATTTAACAATTAATACACTCAAGGATGGACTCAAATCATTGAGGCACACAACACTTTTCCTTTCTATGTAATTCGAGCCTACATAGGTTGTTAATTCAACATGGTTATGAATAACATCATATGCAAAAAGGTAGTAAAGAAATGTGCTAAGGACACTATTCTCTTCCAAGGTACGCTCATGGGTAGGCACACACAAGGAGAGAAAGAGACATTTCAAGCACATAAAACCTCTCTTCTTCAAGTAACTTCCAAGAGTCCTACTTGACACTTCAAATTGTCTAACCCTATGAAGGTGACAAGAAGTCTTTAAAAACTATGTGCTTTCCCACAAACAAGTAATCAACTTAGCATCCACAAGTTGTGGTCCACACAACTTAAGCACAAGTGTGTCAAATAAGGATGCAAGTATATCAGTAATACCCCAAAAAGGCAATGAAACATTTGCCCTAGTGTTCTCAAGAATGATACCACCTTTAAGTAAGGGGTCATCAATTGCTAACAAGAAATAAAGAAAGGTGTCACATAAAAGGAACTCATCCAAAGTGTTTTCAAGAGAAGACTCACTCTTTGACCTACAAGCAATAAAGTCTTGGTCATGAATGGAAACACACCATGGAGAATTTTCTTGGACCATTTCATTACTCCCCTTCTTTAAAGAGCACTCATCATTGTTGGACATGTCTCCCATGCACAACTTGAGTCTATAAAGTGGATTGTAAACCCTTAAGAAAGGCTCTCCATTGTATGGAAGGATACTAACAACCTCATTTAAATTTCGCTTGTCATCTTGACCAAGCACCAAGTTGGGTGTATAAAAACCACCACATTCTAAGAGGTCACCGTGGTTAAATGGGAGAAGTATCTAAGAACATGGGTCAAGACAATACCCATTTTCCCCAAAGGTGTTAACCTCACAAATAGACATACCCTCTATACTATCATTAATAATGTCATAAGCAAAGAGAGGGTATAGAAAGGTGTCATGCAAGTTAACTTCAACTAAGGTGTCCTCATCCATGTACTCACTATTAGATTCAAGATCGTCACCATGAGTATCCTCGATAAAGGAAGCACACAAAGAAGAAGTAGAAGAAATTTCTAGACAAATAACGCCTTTTTCAAGGGAGGAATCCTCAAGTAGACACAACCCACAACCAACATAAAGGAGGTCATGACTCAAGTCATTACAAGAACCACACAATTCATCCTCACATTTATCAAACAAGGGTGGGGTTTCATACAAAGGATCACTATCAAAATAATTTTCATAAGAACAATAATTAGTTGGGTTCCTCAAATATTCAAGCAAATCAAGATTATCTTCACCCAATTGATCATTCTTTTTCTCAAGTGAGAGATCACTATCAAAAATTGGATAGTTAGCACAACCCTCACTCAATCCTATATTCTTAATGGATTTCAAGAAATAAGATAACAAGTGAATCTTAAGCATACCTTCCTTCTTTTCAAGAACATCAAAATGCACACCACTATATGCCACACTAGGAGTGATCTTAAAATTACCAATCAAGACATCATTCTTTGAGAGAGGATCATTAACCAAAGGTGAGGAATTAAAGCATGCAAGTTCACTCTCAAAAAGATACATGTCATCTTTCACAACATTCTTATTCACATGATCAACTCTATCAAAAACATCACTATCTTGAGGCTCATCAAGCACACAACAAATATACTCAAGTAGTGGATTAGATTCACAAGCAAGTTGATCAATGTACACACTTTCACTAGTTGTAGGCAATTCACATACCAACATAGACTCACTTTGATTTTCACAAGGGTCAATTAGTGTGTGAATACTCTTATCACATGAAAATGGGGCCTCATTCAAGTTACAAGTGCTAGCACTAGGTGGACATAAATCGATCTTGCTAGAAGAGTCAATTCGGTCATCTAAAGGATCAACTAGTGTTTGGAAACTCACAACAAGAATTTGATCATAATGCAACTTATTTCTATCAAGAGTATCATAAAGGAAAGACTCATGAGACTCTACATTAGACAAGCCACCAATCACACTCACTTGGCCACTAGCCACATCATGATATTTCAAATTTAGGGAAGTGCAAGGGTTATCTTAGTTACCTTGTGGCTCATGCAAAGTATGGTCTTCACGTTGGTGTTCAACATGGGAGCACATTTGCTCCTTTGGGGAGTTCTCATCACTTTGGAGTTTGTTAATTTTACTCCCTTGAATCAACTCCTCCTTTGGGCACCCTTCAAGCACCTCTTGGATCTTCACACTTTGGGAATCTTCATTAGGTTTGCTTCCAACTGTAACACCCCGTATGTTTACGAACCTACTTAATTATCGTAACATTCATGGAATTATTTAAACATGAGAAAGATGGTGGATCATACATTAGTGAGATGGGCTGAATTTAATTTTTGCAATTGGGCTCAAATAAGGCCCAAAAATCAAATAAAAGACATGGCCCAAAACAAATGGAAATGAACCATTCTTGTGACCATGTCAACATAAGATATTTATTGATTAAGAGTGGCTAAGGATAACTATAAAGTGTCTATAAAATTCACCAAAAATCAAATTTTATTCCACAAAAGACATGTCTCATTTCTAGAAAATTCCATAACATTTTTCTCTTCAACTAAACCCTAAGGCAACCATCTTTGGGACAAGATCACTCCTTAGGAAGCTTTGGTAAATGTTTAATCTCATGGTTTAATATATTATATGCATGGAATATGGTGTATATCATGTTGGTTATGTTGGTGAAGTGTGAGAAGTTCACTATGTGTGAAACAATTTATGTTTGCTTAATCAGTGAAGGTTTTTGCCTTGTAAACTTGAAAATGGACTTGTGGTCTTGAAGGAAGTGAACTTGAGGGGTTAAATATTGACATGTGAGATGTTATTATAGCCTTAAATTGTTTTAATCTTGTACATAATGTTTGGAATTTTTATTGCAAAATTGTGCATAAATTTGGTGGTGTATTGAAGGAATAGTGTGGTTTTGGTGATGTTAATGTGTGTTGTGAAACCATGGATGATTTTTGGCATCCAAGATGATCTAAAATATGTCAAGAGAATTTTATTTATGATCATGGAACATTCATTGCATAAAAGTACACAAAAGAGACCTCTTTTGGCCGAAACGAGCACCCGCCCTCGCAGACGAAGCACCTGCGGGCGCAAGTGACCCTGGACACTGCCAAGGGTCACCTACGGATGCAGTTCATCCACCTGCGGGCATAGGTGACTTTGAAGGTCGGGCCATAACCCCTTTTCAATTGTTTTTGCATCTCTTTGACCCCCCGAAACCCCTATACCCTTCATGGATGCAATTATCAACTTATGGTACCTTTTAAATGACTATAAAGGAGTATCTCGGAGGTATTTTGAATGGTATAAAATATGGGTTGTTGTTAATGTGTTATTTTCAAAGCTATCGAGTGACTTGACGGAGAAAAAGTAACGTAGTGTTAATGAGGAAGTGTAAAGGGTAAACTTGGTGTGAAATGTTATTGGTTTATGATGTCTTGGTCAATGTGTAGAATGTTATGATATTGTTGGTTTGGTTATGCACTAATTGGTAACGTAATAGGGCGAAATGATGTCATACGACAGTCACATAACTCACTATCGTCGTATGCACTTGTAAGGTAGTTGGTTGTTAACATGAGCTTCATTATGTACTTGTGTTGTAGAGTAACACGTAAGGAAGGAGATTGATTATTGTATTCACATATAGGACTGTGTATTCATATTGAGAAGATAAGGTATGTAAGGTTACTCTTGCCGTATCCTTCTGCAACAGATCTTGTTCACATTGTCATAGTAGTTGTTCCATTTCGAAATATTCTAATTTATCTCATTCAGGTTTGATATATATTGTTATCCACATGTTAACTATTCATTGACCAATTGGCATTCATATGTCTCTTATCCATGGACTGAAGTTCCTAAGCTCTCATAATGTTGTAACTACTAAAAGAAACTGTTTCAAGGAAAGTGGCAACGTAAGGAGAATCTATTAATTCTTAAGTCACATATCCCTCATTCATTAGTCGTTGTTGTTCATGAGTTACATAATTAATGGAAATGGTTCCAAAGTCTCATTAATGTTATGTTCCACGTTCTAATAATGTTTTAACCATTAAGTATCAATCTCATGAAGTGAAGGAGTGAAGTAATGCATATATGTGTGTTTCCAATAATGTCATGATCCTCAATGTATCAATCTTTCACAAGCGAATGTATCAATCTCTCAAAAGTAAGAAAAGAAGTAATGCATATTGTTGGTTGTAAGAGTATGGGTGGTAGCTCTAGAAGCATAAGCCTAGATTGAGCCGATCCCTAGATTTATTGGATCAGGGCGTAGTCCTAGAGGCATAAGCCTAGCTCGGGCCGATCCTGACAGGTGGTAGCTCTAGAGGTAATAACCTTTCTTGAGCCGAACCTGATATGTTGGTTTATGGGTGGTAGCTCTAGAGGTAATAACCTAGCTCGAGCTGAACCCGATAGATTGATTTATGGGTGGTAGCGCTAGAGGTATAAGCCTAGCTCGAGCCGATCCCAACATAATGTTATGTTATGTTAAGACCCACTAATCAGTTGGGGATCGGGTACGATATGATATGAGTGATGATGAACAAATAATATAAGCAAAAGAAAGAAATGAATGTAAGGTACACGGTTCCACATATGCAGATCAACGATTTATCCATATTGACTATGCTCTTTTATATTGTTTTCGTTGAAGTATTATTGTGTCATACAGTTTCTTATAGCCTTACATACTCAGTACATTCTTCGTACTGACCCCCTTGGGGGGGGGGATTTACCCTACTTGCTGCAGGCACAGGTGTTAGTGGACCTCCACAGTAGAGTGCGGGTCATTTGTAGATTTTTGGTGAGCTCCAGTTGGTTCGGGGCTTTCCGAGTCATAGTGTATATTGATTTTGGTATTGTACATGCTGTATAAAGTGGGGAATTGTCCCGAATCTAGTTTGGCTATGTATATGTATCTGTAGAGGCTTTGTAGACATATGTGGGAAGAGAAATGTAAGAGATGCATATCTAGTTTGACTTGATGGCCCTATCAGCCAAGTTTCATATATATAATACATGTTTCCATGACTTCTGCATAGTTGTATGAGATACAATGACATTATTACAGAGGCATGCATATGAATGTTCATGAGCACAGATTGGTTCTCTCGAGCCTTGTCAGCTTCGGGTGCCAGTCCGACCCGAATGGGATTCGGGTTGTGACAAAAGTGGTATCAGAGAAGGTCGTCCTAAGGGTATCTACAAAGCCGTGTTCGAGTAGAGTCTTACTTATGGATGTGTTGCGCGCCACATTTATAAGTAGGAGGCTACGGGACATTTAAGAGTTGTTTCTTTTCTTCACTTCTAGATCGTGCAATAGAGCCAAAGTTGTAGGTAGACGCATATGTACGCATTAACATTGGTTTTTTTTTGCAAAGTCAAATGCTGATTATCAGTGAAGGTAAGGGCAAAGGTAGGTAGGTTGATATGCCTGCCGAATAAGAAATGAGTAAATCACCACCTGACCAAGTTAGTCGAGTTGGGGCTGACATGGAATTTGCAATAAGGGTTTCTCTTAGCCAAAAGGTAGAGAAGTACCCGCAAAACCACCTATAAATGCCACTGAACAGGATTTAAGAAATGTAGTGCATATGTTGACTCAAATAGTTGCTGTATAATGTCACGAGTAAGCTGGACCAATGACGAGTGATGATGGTGGTGTGGCTAGGGCAGCTAGTCGTCGAACACAGGATTTTCTGAAATTAAACCTTTCCACGTTCACCGGGTCGAATCTGAATGAAGACCCACAGAACATTATAGACCAAATCAAAGGCGCTCTAGATGTTATGCATGTGACTGTGTATTGATGTACTTCCAGCTAGTTGGGAGGAATATTAAACGACATTCCTTGACCAGTACCTGCCATATGAGGTCCAAAAAAAGCTCATGCGTACCAATTGTTAAATCTTTGCCAAAGGACTATGAGTGTCAGAAAGTACAGTCTTCGGTTTAATTCTTTGGCTAGGTATGCTCAAAATGTGGTAGCTATTATGACCGATAGAGTGCATCGGTATGTGGACAGATGGATTGTACTATTGCAGCCTTGAAAAGAGATATGGATATAGCCAGAATACAGGCTTTTTGTACAAATAATGGAGGATCAGAGGCAACGGAAAAGGACACAAATATTTGAAGAAGGTTCGTCAAAGAGGGCCAGACCTATGGGACAGTTCATGGCATCCCAAGGAGAATTTAGGTCTCGGGTGTTTAACAGACCGCCTAGACCATTATTTCCTTTGTCTATAGTAGATGTTCTACCTCGATCCCAAGGGTTTAGAGACAATCGGTTTGGGCAAAGAAGTGAGATTCAGGATTCATGGGCAATGGGGTATCAAGCACAAGAACGTAGAAAGTAGGAACCAACCGGAGTCTCCTCGTCAACCGTATTAGTGCTGTGGAAGTTGTCATCTAGGTGAATGTCGGTTGGGGACGAATGTTTGTTATTGGTGTGGTATGTCGGGCCACAAAATGAGGCTTATCCTGATGTAGCCAAAGGTACCGTATATGTATTGATTGACCCATATTCGACACTAGCATATGTTATTTTATTAATTGCTGAAAATTCAAAAGAACACCAGAATTACTAGTTATGTCATATGAAGTGTATACATCAATTGGTGAATTTATTGTAGTTAAAAGAGTATATCATAAGTGCATAGTAATTGTTTGTGGTCGTGAGACACTGGTTGATCTTATTGAGCTGGAAATAGTGGAATTTTGATGTTATAAAGGGATTGTGCCATAGTAGATTGCCGAACTAAGAAGTTATATTATCGTTTTCCCCAAAAGAATGTTTTTGAATGGCCATGGAAATGTGGGGGGCACCAAGAGGAAAATTTATTCCCCATCTTAAAGCAAAGAAAAGGATAATCTAAGGGATACATATGTCACTTCGTAAGAGTGAAAGATACTGATGTGATGCCACCAACTCTTCAATTAGTTCTGGTGGTAAATGAATTCCTCGATGTACTCAGCCTATTTTTATTTCTTCATATAGCATGGCCCCGGTAGAGTTACGGGAATGAAATGAGAAATTAAAAGACGTGATAAACAAGGGATTCATAAGACCTAGTACGACCCCTTGGGGTGCATCAGTGTTCACAATACAAAAAAAAAATGGCACATTGAGAATGTGTGTTTACTATCGGCAACTGAATAAGGTGACAACGAAGAATACATGTCTTCTCCCCAGAGTTGATGACTTATTGATCGGTTATAGGGTGCCAAATTCTTCCTAAAGATTGACTTAAGGTCAGGATATCATCAAGTAAGGGTCAGAGAAAATAAAGATACCCAAAATAGAGGTATGGTTGTTATGAATTCGCAGTTATGCCATTTGGGCTAATAAATGCACAAGTTGCGTTGGTGGGTTTGATAATTAGGGTGTTTAAGCCATCGCTAAGCGTATTCGTGATAATGTTTTAGATGTTATACTAGATTACTCAAGATCACAAAATGACCATGGTAATCACTTGTGACAGGTGTTACGGATTCTTCGTGATCGTAAGATATATGCAAGTTCTTTAAATACAAGTTTGGTCATAATCCGTATCGTCCTTAAGACACATTGTATAGCATGAAGGAATCAGGACTACTATACACAAAAGGAGTGTCCAAGGCCTATGACAGTTGGCCAGTTATTACAGAAGAATTGTTAAAAAAAAAAAGCTTTTTGCCATTACCCTTCATAAAGCTAACACACAAAGTAACTAAGTTTCAGCGGAATGATATATGTGAGAAAGTTTGCAAGAGCTGAAAGATGAATTGACTCCTACACCTGTACTAGTACCTCCCAAAGGCATATAAGAGTATGCAGTGTATTGTGATGTTTTAAAAGTTGGTGTGGGATGTGTATACATGCAGCACGACAATGTGATAGCGTATGCCTTAAGACAATTGCGTCCACATAAGAGAAATTATCCCACATATGATTTTAAGTTAACAGTTGTGGCAATTGCTTATAACAGATGGCACCACTACTTGTATAAAAACTTCAGGTGAAAGAATTATAGTGTCAAATGTGGCAGAATTTTCATTGGTATCTGGGATAAAGGAAAAGCAATATGTAAATCCTATTTTTAGTTCAATTGAAAAAGAATGTACAACAAAGTTCGACAAAGGTACTTGAACAAACACAAGGGGGAGTACTTTAACGCCAATGTAGATTGTGTGTACCATGGTTTAGCAGAGATGTCTTGGTAAGATTACATGAGAAGCACATTGTAGAACTTGTAGCTCAATGTCCAAGTGGTCACTGATTAACTGTATGGCATCAGAAATCTGTATGTTTTATGCAATGTATTACCCTTCCAGTTTGGAAGCGGAACATGAATAACATAGATTTAATCATAGGGTTTCCTCGTACACTGCAAAGGTTGATTCCATATAGGTAATAGTTGACAGGCTTACCGAGTCAGCATATTTCCTACCAGTTAGGACCACCGATATAGCCGAACATTATGCAAAGTTGTATGTTACATAGATAGTACGAGTACATGGGATTCCACTCACTATTATATCAAACAGGAGAGCTCACTTTATTGCACAGTGTTGGAAGTCTTTTCAGTAAAGCATGGGTACACAGGTGGATGTAAGTACGGCTTGTCATCCTCAGATGGATGGACAAATAGAACATATTATATGAACATTTGAAGATATGCCCCGAGTTTGTACATTGGACTTTAAAGGTAGTTGGGATGAGCATCTATCATTTATTGAAATTGCTTACAATAAAAGTATCAAAAGACACTTTACGAAGCTTAATATGAAAGAAAATATAGATCATCAATTGGATGGGTTACAGCTGATGAAATTTGCTTTGCTCAGGTCAGATTTTTTTCATTACGCTATAGAGAAGGTTAAGGTGGTACAATATTAGCTACAAGCTAACACAAGTCATATGCCGAGATCCATTGTTTTTATTGAAAGTGTATAAGTTAGGGAGGATCTCACTTATGAAGAGATATATATTGCTATTCTTGATGGATAAGTGAAAGAATAAGAAATAAAGAAGTAGCTCTGGTAAAGGTACAATGGAGAAACAAACAAGTAAAAGGAATCATGTGGGGAGCCAAAGAAATGATGAAGTCAAAGTACCCGTAACTGTTTCAAACGGGGGAGAAAGTTCAAGGTGTGGAATTGGAACAATAACAAGGAAGTATCCATAAGTATTATGTGTATATATATATATATATATATATGTTAATATAGAGATGCATAGGATGTACATGAGATGATGCTATTAACATTCGAGGACGAATGTTTCCAAGGGGGGAAGAATGTAACACCCCGTATGTTTTCGAACCTATTTAATTACCGTAACATTCATGGAATTATTTAAACATGAGAAAGATGGTGGATCATACATTAGTGAGATGGGCTGAATTTAATTTTTGCAATTGGGCTCAAATGAGGCCCAAAAATCAAATAAAAGACATGGCCCAAAACAAATGGAAATGGCCCATTCTTGTGACCAAGTCAACATAAGATATTTATTGCTTAAGAGTGGCTAAGGATGACTATAAAGTGGCTATAAAAGTCACCAAAAATCAGATTTTATTCCACAAAAGACATGTCTCATTTCTAGAAAATTCCACAACATTTTTCTCTTCAACAAAACCCTAAGGCAACCATCTTTGTGTCACGCCCCAAATCCCATTGAGGCGGACTGGCACCCGAAACTAATATGGACCAAGAGAACCAATCTTTTCTCATGTACATTCGTATGCATCTACTCGTATGAATCTTATTATACCTCGTGCAACTATGAGGAAGTCATGAACATGGAAACATATGCCATATATATATATATTTATACAACTTGGCCGTTGGGGCCATCAAGTTAAAACAGACATTCATCTCTACATTCACATACCCACATATGTCTACAAAGGCCTCTAATAGAAATACATACACGACCAACCTAAATTCGGGACAAGTCCCCGCTTTATACAACATTTACAACATCAAAATAATTGTACAACTGTGACTCAGAAAGCCCCGAACCAATTGGAGCTCACCAAAAATCTACAAATGATCAACAACCTATAGAGGAGGTCTACTAGCACCTGTGCCTGCAGTAATTAAAGTAAGTCCCCCGAGAGGGGTCAGTACGAAGAATGTACTGAGTATGTAAGGCTCATAAAAACTGTATCATACATAAGAACAACAACAATGGAGTCAATATAAGAGCAATAGTCAATGTTAATAAACTCTCTTTCCGTATGTGAGGAACCATGTATATTACATTCAGTACTTCTCTTGTCTTCATTTATGTTCATCTTTATTGTTCTACCCATGCTAGGCTGTTCTGTCGCCCCTGGGATGAGATTAACCCATACTAGGTACTTTGACCCCTGGGATGTTATAGTAACCCATGCTAGGATTTCGTGTCGCCCCTGGGATGTTATTAATCCATGCTAGGTACTGTGACCCCTGGGATGTACTGTGATAACCCATGTTAGGCTTTCATGTCGCCCCTGGGATGTTATTAACCCATGCTAGGTATTGTGACCCCTGGGATGTACTGTGATAACCCATGCTAGGCTTTCGTGTCGCCCCTGGGATGTTATTAACCCATGCTAGGTACTTTGACCCCTGGGATGTTCTTATGTTATAGTGGGATCGACCCATGCTAGGTATTTCACCCCTGGGATACCACCCAAGATTACTCATCGATTATATCTCTTATTATTCTTACCTCCGTGCTAACAGTGATACATTGAAGATCATGACATTATTTAAAGCACACACATATATAAATTACTTCACTCCTTTACTTCATGAGATTGACACCTTTACTTGTGAGGGATAGATATATAAGCTCGCACATTACCTCCTTCACTACCCTTATGAGATTGGTACTTCTACTTGTGACAGATTGGTATAAAGATAATCATAATATTATTGGACTTTGGAACATGAAATGATTGGAAATGCTATTCAAGAATAAATAGATTCTCTTTACATCTTACTCTCTTTGAGATAGTTCTTTTAGCAAGTACAACGTTATGACATCTTTGGAACTTCAGTCAATGAATAAGAGATAAGTGAATCATAATTCGTCTAAGAATAGGACACATGTGAATAACAATATACCTCAACCTGAACTGGGATACTTTATAACACTTCGGACATGAGTAAGTACCATAACAGGGTGAATACTCTATGCTGCAGAAAGATACAGAAAGAGTAACCTTACTTACCTTGTCCTCTCAATATGAACACTCAATCCTATACGTGAATACAATAGCCCAGCTTCTTCCTTATGTGTTACTCTACAACACAAGTACATAACAAAGCTCATGTTAACAGGCAACTACCATACAAGTGCATACGATGACAATGAGTTACGTGACTGTCGTATAATGTTATTTCATCCTCTTAAAATACCATAACATTTCACACATTGACCAAGATATCATACATCAATAGCATTTCACAACACACTTACCCTTTATGCTTTCTTATTATCATTCCGTCACAATTACCTTATCAACTTGTCTCATAACAACTTATGAACAAAAATACATACTGAATATAGTCCAACATACCTCCATACAACCCTTTAAAGTCATTAAAACGGCGTCACAAGTTGATAATTACATCCAAAAAGGGTATAGGGGCCTTCGGGGGTCAAATAGATGCAAAAACATACAAAATCGAACCTGGGGCTGACCTGCGAAGCCAAATGCACCCACAGGTGGCTGAGGTACGCCCATAGGTGGCCTTTGGAAGATACCATAGGCACCTGCGTAGGCATCTGCGCCCGCAGGTGCCCTCATCTGCGGGGGCGGATGCCCGTTTTGGTCCAAATTGGTCTCTTTTGGGTCTTTTTATGCAATGAATGGTCTATGATCATAACTAAACTTCATTTAACATATTTTTAATCATCTTGAATTCCAACCATCATCCATGTTCTCACAACACACATAAACAACACCCAAAACTATACTTCTCGCTCAATACGTCACCCAATCCATAATCAATTTCACAATAACAATTCCAAACATTATACCCAAGGATAAAACAAGGTAAGACTATAATCACATCTCACATGTCAATATTTAATCCATCAAGTTCATTTCCTTCAAGACCACAGGTCCATGTTCAAGTTTACAAGACAAAACCATTCTCCGATTGCAAAAATAGACAGTTTTACACATTGCACACTTTCCAAGACTTTTACAACACAACAAAAATCATATAGGAACCCTATAATGCACATAATATATTAAACCATAAGCATAAACACTTACCAAGTCTTGCAAGATGTTGATCTGGGTCAAAGGGATGAAGGCCTAGGGTTAGTGTGAGATAAAGAAATGTTTGAGATAATTCTAGAAATGGCATGGGTGTCACAATGAAATAAAATCTGATTTTTCCCTTTTTATATCCCCTTTAATTCTCTCTTATCCAATTCTTGGCATTAAATGCAATGGTTGATTAGTCAAATGGAAGATGGATCATATTTGCCCCATTGGGCCAAGTCTTTCTATGGTTTTTGGGCCTCATTTGGCCCAATGGCACAAGACTCATTAATGTCCAACAATTTAATGTATAATTCATCAAATCTCTCATGTTTCAATATTTCCATGAATGTTACGGAAATTAACTAGGTTAGGTTCGAAAACATACGGGGTGTTACACTTTGGGGCAAGATCACTCCTTGGGAAGCTTTGGTAAGTGTTTACTCTCATAGTTTAATATATTATATGCATGTAATATGGTGTATATCATGTTGGTTATGTTGGTGAAGTGTGAGAAGTTCACTATGTGTGAAACAATTTATGTTTGCTTAATCAGTGAAGGTTTTTGCCTTGTAAACTTGAAAATGGACTTGTGGTCTTGAAGGAAGTGAACTTGAGGTGTTCAATATTGAAATGTGAGATGTTATTATATCCTTAAATTGTTTTATTCTTGTACATAATGTTTTGAATTGTTATTGCAAAATTGTACATATATTTGGTGGTGTATTGAAGGAATAGTGTGGTTTTGGTGATGTTCATGTGTGTTGTGAAACCATGGCTGATTGTTGGCATCCAATATGATCTAAAATATGCCAAGAGAAGTTTATTTATGATCATGGAACATTCATTGCATAAAAGGACACAAAAGAGACCCTTTTTGGCCGAAACGGGCACCCGCCCTCGCAGACGAAGCACCTGCGGGCGTAGGTGACTTTGTAGGTGCCCCTGTACACTGCCAAGGGTCACCTGCATATGAAGTTAATCCACATACAGGCGCAGGTGGCTTCGCAGGTCGGGGAAGAACCCCATTTTAGTTGTTTTTGATCTCTTTGACCCCCCGAAACCCCTATACCCTTCATGGATGCAATTATCAACTTATGGTACCTTTTAAATGAATATAAAGGATTATCCCGGAGTTATTTTGAATGGTATTAAATATGGTTTATTGTTAATGTGTTATTGTGAAAGCTATCGAGTGACTTGACGGAGAAAAGGTAACCTAGTGTTAATGAGGAAGTGTAAAGGGTAAACTTGGTGTGAAATGTTATTGGTTTATGATGTCTTGGTCAATGTATAGAATGTTATGATATTGTTGGTTTGGTGATGCACTAATTGGTAACGTAAGTGGGCGAAATGACGTTATACGACATTCACGTAACTCATTATCGTCGTATGCACTTGTAAGGTAGTTGGTTGTTAACATGAGCTTCATTATGTACTTGTGTTGTAGAGTAACACGTAAGGAAGGAGATTGATTATTGTATTCACATATAGGACTGTGTATTCATATTGAGAAGATAAGGTATGTAAGGTTACTCTTGCCGTATCCTTCTGCAGCAGATATTGTTCACATTGTCATAGTAGTTGTTCCATTTCGAAATATTCTAATTTATCTCATTCAGGTTTGATATATATTGTTATCCACATGTTTCCTATTCATTGACCTATTGGCATTCATATGTCTCTTATCCGTGGACTGAAGTTCCTAAGCTCTCATAATGTTGTAACTACTAAAAGAAACTATTTCAAGGAAAGTGACGACATAAGGAGAATCTATTCATTCTTAAGTCACATATCCCTCATTCATTAGTCGTTGTTGTTCATGAGTTACATAATTATGGACATGGTTCCAAAGTCTCAATAATGTTATGTTCCACGTTCTAATAATGTTTTAATCACTAAGTATCAATCTCATGAAGTGAAGGAGTGAAGTAATGCATATATGTGTGCTTCCAATAATGTCATGATCCTCAATGTATCAATCTTTCACAAGTGAATGTATCAATCTCTCAAAAGTAATAAAAGAAGTAATGCATATTGTTGGTTGTATGAGTACGAGTGGAGCTCTAGAGGCATAAGCCTAGCTCGAGCCGATCCCGAGATTTATTGGATCAGGGGGTAGTCCTAGAGGCATAAGCCTAGCTCGGGCCGATCCTGATAGGTGGTAGCTCTAAAGGTAATAACCTAGCTCGAGCTGAACCTAATATGTTGGTTTATGGGTGGTAGCTTTAGAGGTAATAACCTAGCTCGAGCTGAACCCGATATATGGATTTATGGGTGGTAGCTCTAGAGGCATAAGCCTAGCTCGAGCCGATCCCAACATACCGTTATGTTATGTTAAGACCCACTGATCAGTTGGGACCCGGGTACGATATGATATGAGTGATGATGAACAAATAATATAATCAAAAGAAAGAAATGAATGTAAGGTACATGGTTCCACATATGCAGATCAATGATTTATCCATATTGACTATGCTCTTTTATATTGTTTCCGTTGAAGTATTATTGTGTCATTCAGTTTATTATAGCCTTACATACTCAGTACATTCTTCGTACTGACCCCCTTGGGGGGGGGGGATTTACCTTACTTGGTGCAGGCACAGGTGTTAGTGGACCTCCACAGTAGAGTGCGGGTCATTTGCAGATTTTTGGTGAGCCCCAGTTGGTTCAGGGCTTTCCGAGTCATAGTGTACATTAATTTTGGTATTGTACATGCTGTATAAAGTAGGGACTTGTCCCGAATCTAGCTTGGCTATGTATATGTATCTATAGAGACTTTGTAGACATATGTGAGAAGAGGAATATAAGAGATGCATGTCCAGTTTGACTTGATGTCCCTATCGGCCAAGTTTCATATGTATAATACATGTTTCCATGACTTTCGCATAGTTGTATGAGATACAACAACGTTATTACAGAGGCATGCATATGAATGTTCGTGAGCACAGATTGGTTCTCTCGGGCCTTGTCGACTTCGGGTGCCAATCCGGACCGAATGGGATTCGGGTTGTGACACTAACAATACCTACACAAGTGTTAAGAAAACTAGAGAGAGAAGAAGACTTACATGAGTTAGGATAAGGTTGTGACAACCCACTCACATCACTCCACACAACCTCTCCTTTTTCCACTCTTAGGTTGTCACTTTGCATTCCCTTACTTCTCTCAATCTTTTGTCTCTCAATCTCATGGGACTTGGAATAAGTATGCAAATTTTCTTGATAAGAAGTGGGGGAAGTAGTTGGAAAGAGATGATTTCCTCATTGGTCCACAACATGTTTGGGCCATATTTGCTCCTTTGGAACCCTATGCCTTTGAAATCAATTGGCCCCCAAACATAGGTGACAAAAGTCCATGGGTATCATATCACACCAAACCTCTTCATAGTACCCATGACGTGTGAAAGATACCTTTACCATCTCCCTGACTTCACATCCATCCATGGTATATGGATATTTCCTTGCTACTCGAGGTATCCTCAAGTAGTCCACCGTAGATGGGGTGATGTAGTTTTTATAACACCAATATTCTAAGGCAAGATCAAACCCCAAAGTTCCACAAATATCAACCTTCATTATTAGACCAAGTCTTTGCGGGTCCACATTATAAAGCTTTGTGTATCCATCCGACACATACTTAAGCCTCATAAGCCCATTCAACTCTTCCCATGTTGGAGTGCATTTTCTCATGGATTTCCACCAACTTAATGCATGCCCCTTAAGGTGTCCAATGGCACATATGGCTTCCTCGACTTCATTCAAGTCAAG
Source organism: Capsicum rhomboideum (assembly GCA_031232105.1). Taxonomy (NCBI): domain Eukaryota; kingdom Viridiplantae; phylum Streptophyta; class Magnoliopsida; order Solanales; family Solanaceae; genus Capsicum; species Capsicum rhomboideum. The sequence goes on along the minus strand of CP124716.1, from coordinate 94,068,276 downwards.
GTTTTAGAAAACCAACTCACATTGCTACTCCCAATCAAGATAGGCCTCGGGATCACACTTTCCTTCAATGTTAGGAAGTGTGATCTTGATGGACTTGAAACTCATATCACCTTTCCCATAATCGCTTTGGTTCCCATATATCGTCATTCGTTCATTAGAATGAGATGAATAGGATATGGTATTTATAGATGGGGAAAAGGTATTTGACATGTTTCCTTGTACCTACAAAAAGACACTCACCAATGACAACAAACAACGTTAGCATTAGTAAAATAAAAGCTCACAATCACTCGTGTTTACACACCTTTGATTACCTCACAATTAGATTGGCTAATGTTGAAGATTGCCTATACTTCAGTAGTACATAAGGTGTCAATTGCTACTCTTGGCCAGAGGTGTCAATTGCTACTCTTGGCCGAAGTGGATTATTGTTAAGAGAAGGACAGACGACTCGATTACAAACTAACGTACTTGAATCAAGAAATAATTACGAAATAAAACTAGAAAAGCACACAAAGAAAAAGGATGAAGAAAGAAGTAAGACTCAAAAACTAATCAACAACTAAGTAGGATAATTACTAGTTGAAAATTAGTTTAGGAATCAAAAGAAAAATTAATTAAGGAATCAAGATATGAAACTAAGACAATGGAACCTGAGTAAAGTTGGTTTTGGAATGCTTGAGGTGCCTTTGGATGGGTTGTGGACACATGTACTGACCTCCCTCCACAGGTGAAGATCGCATGTAAAGGCAGGAGGCCACTGGAGTGTCCTGTGTTGTCCAGGTGCGGCCGCATGTGCCACCTGCGCCCGCAGGTGCTCCAGTCAGCTTAGCTGGAAGCTCCGATTTTTGCTCTTTCTGTGGGCCCTTTTGGGTTCTCTCTCCTAGAATATTCCCTTTTCTTTGGGGATATTACTTGTAATAACACCCAAAAACTTTTCTCTTCCTTCCTTTTTGGATCTAACACACCTTTTTGAATATTCCCTTTCAACAAGATATGAATGTCATAAGAACACCAAGAACATGGATGAGCTTCAAAATTTCATATCTTCTTCGTTTTAGCTCGGAATTCAATGAAATTTGAAATCTAGGCTCTCTTTGATATGAGGAACAATCACCAATACTCTTTAACCCTCAATTACAAGCCAAATTTTCAGATTTTCAAACCCATTTGAAGCTTCTTCAAGCTTCAAACTCAAAAATGGTGGATTCTCCAAAACTCTTCCAAACAACTCTAAATTTTATATCTACGGTCCCTTTGATATGATAAGCACTTTACAAATATTTTCAACCCTCAAATCCACACCAAAATCACAAGATCGAGAAACCCTTTTTCAATTTTCTTCAAACTCAAGAACACAACATTAGGGTTGCTTCAAATCTACTCAAAACACATCCAAAGCTCAAGATTCTGACTCTAATAACACCATAGGAAACAAATCTAGTGTTGAAACTACAACAAAACTCAAAAACACAAAAATATTTTTGGAGATTTTCTCAAAAATGAATTTTCAGATTTTTTTTTGAGATGTTCGATTTTTGATTTTCTGGATAAAAAGAACCCAAGATTGAATTCGTGGGAACGAACTCAATCTCAGCTCTGATACCAAATGATAGCCCCCAAAATACGATAAGAGGAAGAAAACACAAAAAGTAAAGAAACAATAGAGTTAAAATGAGGAAAATAAAGGATAGATAGATAGAGATAGAAAGATAGACACAAACAAGGAAATCCAACGAAACTTAAGGATATATTGAATCCAAAAACCCCAATGGATTAATCCAAACAAATCATCTAACTCTAACGAACGACCACGAGGGAATCGTAATGCCCTCACAACCACCGTTTCTAGGCAAGGATCAACATAAGCTTTTCCAAGTTACTCTCTCTCAAGAGTTTCATAACATCAATATTCATCAAAAACTAAACTAAAATGAACAAGAACTAGTATTTATAGCCTTGGGCATTTTATTACATTAAATAGGCCCAAAAGTGACCCATTTCAGAAAATTGGGCATCCGCCCACGCAGGTGGGGCACCTGCTGGCACATGTGAGGCCGCAGGTGCCTCTGGACAGGCTAAAATGGCCACCTGCAGCTGCAGGTCAGGGCTCAGGTGGCCCCAGGTCATCATTTAGCTCCGTTTAGCTCCCCGATGACCTCTCCAATGGTTCCCTTGACTCCAAGCTATCTTTCATACGCGAAATTGCTCTACTTGAAGTGCAAAATGGACCCTATTCCCACATCCTTATGGCCTTAAGCTCTTTGTGGTTTGGGTCCCTTGTTGTTGCCCTTGAAATACAAGCCAAAAAAAGTCGACGTTAATTTGGCTTGTATCATCTGCTGGTGCATTTGTTAGCCCGAATGACATAACTAAAAACTCAAAATGACCATACCGTGTTTGAAAAGATGTTTTGGGTATATCTTTATCCTTCATTTTGACTTGGTGATAACCTGACCATAAGTCGATCTTTCAGAAACACTTAGCACCTTGTAACTGATCAAACAAATCATCAATTCTAGGGAGGGGATATTTGTTCTTAATTGTCACCTTATTCAGTTGTCGGTAGTCAATACACATTCTTAATGTGCCATCCTTCTTACGTACAAATAACATGGGTGCGCCCCAAGGAGACATACTAGGACTTATGAATCCCTTTTCTAACAAATCTTTTAATTATTCCTTCAATTCACGTAATTCTGCCGGGGCCATTCTATACGGAGGAATAGAAATAGGTTAAGTACCTGGGATCACATCAATACAAAACTCTACTTTTCGTTCTAGTGGTAAACCAGGAAGTTCTTCAGAAAACATATCAGAAAATTCATTTACCACTGGAATGGATTGAAGAGTCTGTGGCTCCGCATCTATATCTTTCACCCTCACTAGATGACATATGTACCCTTTGGACATCATCTTTTTTTCCTTAACATAAGAAATAAACTTACCCCTTAGTGCTCCAATATTACCTCTCCATTCAAGGACTGCTTCTTTTGGAAAATAGAAATGCACCATCTTAGCTCGGCAATCTACTGTGGCATAACAAGAAGCCAACCAATCCATACCCATTATAACATCAAAATCTACCATTTCTAGCTCAACAAGATCAGCCAATGTGTTACGATAACAAACAGTTACTATGCAATTATGATAAACTCTTCTAGCTATAATAGACTTGCCAACTGGTGTAGACATTTCAAATGGCTTAACCAGTGATTTCAGTGCTCTTTTGAACTTTTCAGCAATCAATGGAGTGACATATGATGGCGTAGAGCCCGGATCAATTAATGCATATATATTATGTGAAAATATGGAGAATGTATCTGTAACCACATCAGGAGAAGCCTCCAAATTTTGTCGACCCGCTAGAGCATATGTACGATTTTGGACTCCGCTAGAACTAGCTGCTCCTCTACCACCTCTACCATGACCAGTAGGCATCTGTTGATCCCTACCTAAAGGAGACATCGGTGATGATGATGCTATAGATGATCCAGTGGTTTGTGCCATACCACTCATGCCACTTCAAGGGTAATTTTTCATCATATGGCCCGGTGTACCACACTAATAACAAACATCTATCCCAAACCAGCATGCACCTAGATGATGTCTCCCACATTGTTTACAAGGCTGTCTAGGAGGTCTTGATTGGCTCATGCTTCCATTCTCTTGGTTTCCCACAACTGAACCTTGACTCTCACTTTTTTGCCCAAATTGATTTCCCATAAACCCTTGAAACTGGGTGGAGCACTTGCTATAAAGTAGGACGATGGTGTCCTAGGCGGTCTATTTAAAAATTGAGTCCTAAACTTACTTTGGAATGGCATAAACTACCCCATATACCTAGCCCTCTTGGAGTAACCTCTTTCTGGCTCTTGTGTCCTTCTTCTTTGTCTTTGATCTTCTATTTTCTATGTAAAAGCTTGTATCCTTGCTATATCCATGTCTTCAAGGCAGCAATAGCACAATCTCTAACTAGATATGGATTTAATCTATCCACATATCGATGAACTCTATCTTCCATAGTAGGTACTACATTAGGAGCATACCGGGCCAAAGAGTTAAATTGAAGACCGTACTCCCTCACACTCATATTTCCTTGGTGAAGATTCAAAAACTGATCTGCATGGGCCTCTCGGATCTCAAATGGAAGGTAATGATCAAGAAATGCTACTTTGAACACTTTCTAATTAGCTGAAGGTGCACCTGTACCCCTAGATCATTTCCAGTCTTCATTCCATAATATAGCCTCCCATTTTAATCTATCCGCTGCTAGCTCAACCATCTCTTTACCGAATACATGCATGACATCTAAAGCCCTTTGTATTTGATCAATAAAGTCTTGTGGGTCTTCATTAATATCTGACCCAGCGAATGTGGGAGGGCCCAACTTAAGGAAATCCTGTGTCCGTAGACTAGCTGCCCTATCCGCACCACTAATACCCATAGTTGGACCAGCTTGTCCTTGACCTTGTCCAGTAACTATGTGAGTCAACAATTACACCTCATTTCTTAAATCTTGCTCAGTAGCATTAATAGGTAATTCTGGGGGTACTCCTCTCCTTCTTAGTTCTTCTGGGAATGGAGGAGTAGAAGAAGTCCGTGATGCAAACTTATCCTAAGCCTCACTTTGATTAGCTTGTCTAGGTGGTGACTTACTGGTCCCATTTTCGGTAGCCACATCTTCTTGCTTACCTATATTCTTACTCCTTCTTGTAACCAACATCTTTACTATAATGAGAACAAACAAATTCAAAGGTTAAATACAATCCCACCTACAACATTAGCTCTATCGCACGATCTAAGAAATGAAGAAAAAGAAACAACTCCTAAATGTCCCGTAGCCTTCTACCTATGGATGTGGTGCACAACACACCCATAAGCAAGACTCTACCTAAACACGGCTTTGTAGACTCCCTAGGATAACTTGCTCTAATACCACTTTTGTCCCACCTCAAATCCCATTGAGATGGACAGGCACCTGACGCCCTAAAGACTCGAGAGAACCAACTTTAACCGGTGCTTACCATGCATATAACTATGAGAATCCCGAAACTTTGACACATATATATAAGCTACAGTAATGAAAGACCAGCATAGATAAACACAAACCATATATACATGATTTGCTGTTGGGGCCACAACAGTTACGAGACTAAACACACTTGAACTTTATACATTAGTCTACAAAGCCTCTATAGGATAGAAAACATAGTCTAGGTCGGGATAGACCCCACCTTACAAAACTACTGTACAATATCAAAATACACATATCAAAGACTCGATAAAGCCCCGAATCAACTTAGAGCTCACTAATCACAACTGAGTGTCCTGTGCTCCTATTGAGAAGGTCTACTAGCTGGAGTACCTATACCTGTGGCATGAAACACAGTGTCCCCATGAGGGACGTCAGTATGAAAGAATGTACTAAGTATATAAGGCATAAAGTGACAATAGGTAAGATAATATCTTAATAAAATCAAATATCAATATGTAACTGTATAGATAAGAATAAAAGACCGCCTTTTCTTGTATTTATGGGATCATGTACATTACATCTTTTACTACTTTATCCTTCTTTGCATTATGAAATTGTAAAGCATATGATACAAATGACCAGCTGATTAGTGGTAAAAGAGGATGACCCATGCTAGGCTTTCCTTTTACCCCCGGGATACGACTCGTAATATTGGGATCGATCCATGCTAGGTGTTCCTTCCACCACTGGGATACCACACAAGAATATACAGATTCTCTTTACATCATTTCTTTAATCTTTCAGATAGTTCTTTTGGTAGTCATAACATTATTGAGTTTTAAACTATGGACCAGTAGTGAGAGACATGTGAATACGCATTTAAGGCAGTAATGATGACATAGGGATCAAATGTAACATCAATGTATTAGATTTCATGCCAAAGAACATAGAATCAAATAGCCTTACATACCTTGCTGTACAACTTCGATATTATCCCAAATTAACCTCCTGCCTTTCAGACTACTTATCTACAATAAAGTAAGTGGTAAAACTAGTATTAGTAGTCAATCAACATATTTAAGCCACTTAACCTCACCAAAACTATAGCCGGGCAGTAAGCCCGTAATTAATTTATTCAAGGGTGTTCTTTAAACCCTTACTCCTATAATTACATTAACATACCATACAAATCCTTATAAGGTCCCCTGAAACAACTTTAACCTCATTACACCCTCAAAACAGTATACAAAGTGGAGTGGGCAGTAGGCTTACATAATATTCAGCTCGGTGGTGTATCACCACATCCTCCGTCTATAATTTAATACAAGTTAGTTACATCCTTTCCAAACATGAACCAAGTTGTCCCCAATATATACACATAACATAATTCCTAAAACAGCCCCAATATCTTTTACCATAGCAACCAAATATTGAACTCATCATCCCTTGAGTTCTTGACAACAATAGATACACAATTCTCCACCAAAACATATATATAGGAAGGGGGCAAATATGGGCAGTAGCCTTACCTTAATTTCGTGATAGTTTATTCTCTTAACTTGTATTTCTTCAATATCTTGGTTCCTTCACACACAAACCAAAGGAGAAGAGAAAAATCTCTTAATAACCAAGAAAAATGGAACTGCCAAACTTATAGAGGGTTGTCTTATAATTTAAACATGAAAACACAATTTCCATAGTCTTCTTGAGATAATCTCATGATTTATTCACTTACCTTTAGCTTGGAAGGATGGTAAATTCCAAGAAACCTAATGGAAACTTAGGGCTGCCGGAGAAGCTAAGAGAGAGCAAGAAAGAAAACTCTAGAAAGCTGAATTTTTGTCTAAGTTAAAATCGATCAAATGAGTTAGTTTCAATCCCTTTAAAGGGAGCTGCTCTTGGAAGAATTTTTGGCTAATTTGGGCCATATTTTATCAAGTATTGGTGCACCTACTTGCCCATTATACTTGGGCCTTTGTGGATCTGAAACTGTTGGGCCTTGGCTACCTGTTCTTCTCTGTTTCTCTGTTTTAACTTGGGCCAAAATTAATTCAAGTAGGTGATAGTGTACTTGACCCAATAAACTAGTCAAAGGAGTCTTAGTAGGTGCTTTACCTACTTGGTTCTTAGATTGGTCAATAATTCAAAGTAGCCGATGCACCTACTTATCACCCACTAGCTTAATTTAAGTCAAGCAATCAACTCACTAATTTTATTCCATATTCTAAGTCTTAACCCCTTATGTTAACTTAATACTTATATACACTGTAACACCCCGTACATTTCCGAACCTATTTAATTACCGTAACATTTATGGAATCATTTAAACATGAGAAGGTTGGTGTGTTAAACATTAAGTTTAGTAGGCTTAATTGGTCTTGTGTTAATGGGCTCAAATGAGGCCCAAATATTAAGCAAAAAGACATGGCCCAAGTGGGGAAATGACCCATTCCACCTTTGACCAAGTAAACATAGCATTTATTGGCCATAGTGTGGATAAGGATGACCATTAAGGGACTATATAAGGCAAGTAAAATCAGATTTTTATTCACAACAATACACATGCCAAGTCTAGACTTTTCTAAAGATATTTCATTTCTCTTTCAAACCCTAAGCAACTATTCTCTTTGGACAAGATCACTCTTTTTGCAAGCTTTGGTAAGTGTTTAATCTCATGGTTTAGTATATTATATGGTTAATATGGTGTATAAATCATGTTGGTTATGTTGGAAAAGTGTTGGACAGTTCACTATGTGCAAACAGTTTATTTTTGCTTAATTGGTGAAGGGTTTTGCCTTCTAAACTTGAAAGTGGACTTGTGGTCTTGAAGGAAGGGAATTTTATGGACTAAATATCAAAATTTAAGATGTGTTTATGTACTTAACTTGATTTTTATTTGTATATAACATTTGGAATTGTTGTTGTGAAATTGTGCATGGAATTGGTGACGTATTGAAAGGAAATGCAGTTTTGGTGATGTTTATGTGTGTTGTGAAACCATTATTGTTCGTTGGCATCCAAGTTGACCTAAAATATGAATATAGAAGGTTACTTATGTTCATGGACCATTTATTACAAAAAAGGACCCTAAAATGACCCTGGAGGCTGAAACGGGCACCCGCCCTCGCGTCTGGAGCACCGCGTCTGGAGCACCTGCGGGCCTAGATGCCAATGCAGGTGGCTCTGGACAAGGCCATAGGAGCACCTGCGGCCATATGTCATCCACCTGAGGGTGTAAGTGGCTCCAAAGCCCAATCCAAAATTTTGTTTTGCATGTTTTTGTCTTTCTTTGAACCCCCAAGACCCCTATACCCTTCTTAGATGCAATTATCAACTTATGGTACCTTTTGAATGGATTTAAGGGGTTGTTCGGAGGCATGTTGGATTATATAGATTATGGATTGTTGTTAATGTGTTATTGTGAAAGGTATTAAGATGACTGGATGGAGTAATTGTGACGTAGTGTTAATGAGGAAGTGTAAAGGATAAACTTGGTGTGAAATATTATTGGTTTATGATGTCTTGGTCAATGTGTGGAATGTTGTGGTGTTGTTGGTATGGTGATGCAGTGATTTGTATTGTAGAAGGATGAAATGACGCTATATAGCAGTCACGTAGCTCATTATCATTTTATGCACTTGTAATGTAGTTAGTTGTTAACGTGAGCTCCGTTATGTACTTGTGTTGTAGAGTAACACATAAGGAAGGAGCTGGATTGTTGTATTCACATATAGAGTTGTGTGTTCATATTTGGAAGAAAAGGTATGTAAGGTTACTCTTTCTGTATCCTTCTGCAACACATGTTGTTCACATTGTCATTGCACTTGTTCCATTTCGAAATGTTTTAAAGTATCTCATTTCAAGTTGGTTAGCAAATGTTATTCACATGTCTCTTATTCATTGACTAATGTTCCAAAGCTCCATAATGTTACAACCACCAATGTATCACTCTTATAACAAAATAATTGAAGTAATGCATACTTGTTGAGTACGGGTGGCAACCCAAGGGGGCAAAAGCCTAGCTAGGGGCGATCTCGAATGAATGTTGAGTACGGGTGGCAACTCGAAGGGGCGTAAGCCTAGATAGAGGTGATCCCAAAGGATTATTGGGAATGGGTGGCAACTCGAAGGGCATAAGCCTAGCTAGAGGCGATCCCGAACGGGTGGCAACTCAAAGGGGCGGAAGCCTAGCTAGAGGCGATCCCGAATGATTATATGAATGATATTATATGAACGATGTTATATAAATGATTGTGACAATGATATGAACGAAAACGAAAGAAATGAATGTAATGTATACGACTTCACACATGTATATTATGGTGGCTAATCTATATTTTCCACCCACTTGTACTTGATTTCATTGAAGTCCTTCTATCTTATGCAGTTACTTATGGCCTTACATACTCAGTACATTCTTTGTACTGACGTCCCTTGGGGGACTTACCTTACTTGCTGCAGACACGGGTACTAGTAGACCTCCACAGTAGGCTGAGGGTCAGCTACGGAATATTGGTGAGCTCCCGTTGGTTCGGGGCTTTCCGAGTCACATGTGTACACTTGTTTTGGTATTATGTAAATGTTGTATAAAGCGGGACTTATCCCGACTTTAGGTTGGTTATGTATATGTATCTGTTAGAGGCTTTGTAGACCTACATGGTGAGATGAATGAAAGAATGTATGTCCATTTTGACTTGATGGCCCTAACGGCCAAGTTTCGTATATATCATATGTTCTCCATGACTTTCGCAATTAGTATCTTGTAATTACATGAGATAGAATGTAGTTCACTCAGAGACATGCATACAAATGTACATGAATGAAGATTGGTTCTCTCGGGACTTAATGGCTTCGGGTGCCAATCCGCCCCGTTGGAATTCGAGGCGTGACATACACTTGGACACTTTAATCCTTGAGGTAGAATACCACCTTACTATCCCGCGTTTAAGCACTTCCGATTAGGTTAACTTGGCATATACATGCTGAAATGTTTGGGTCATTACAATATCCTTTAAATCCTCTTTAAACCACCGCTAATCACTTAAGAAACTTGTTTCATTACCTATACAACAAGGTTACCTCAAGTCCCATATCAATAGAACAAGTATATGCAAAATATGGGGTGTTACAATATCTCCTAACAAATCTACAAGTATAGGATTTATATAAGAATAACTACACATGAATATATAAGAAAAGCTAAATACACGGTAACAAATATGTAAATGGAAGTACAAATAATGCAATGCAATAAAATGAATGTGGAATGATAGTGATATAAGCCATCGTATGGCTCTCGTATACACCTTCCGAGCTAAAGCTCTCAGGACAGGACCCATGGGGGGTTTGCAACCCATATACTTGCACAATCTCAATCTCATATCTCAAAAACCTTGTCGGCACAATGCTCGATCACGGGTTTTGTAAAGTGTTTCATTTTCTTTCAAAATTAGTGTTTCTCAGTGGTACCAATCTCATGAATATGCATGGATTAAATATGGATATAATGCTCACAACCATTAAATATGAAGATAATAATCAATTCAACATAGGTATAAATGAGCTCAAAATCAACGTCAATAATTCATAATATCAATCCAATCCCCTTACTTGGGCATTACTATAATGATAGAGGAAAATAATGCTCAAATAAGGCCTATAATGTCAATCTAAACCCTCGTTCGGGCATCAGAATAATAGTAATACAAATAAATGTACAAATAAGGAATATAAAATTAGGTCAAGCCCCCCCACAGGCTTCACAACAAATATTAACTCTCAAGTAAATAATAATATGCATATAAGCCCCCACACAGGCAACATAATAATTATAGAAATCCCAAAACATGATCTCTCGACTATATACCCAACCAATAGCGTGCTTTACATGAATTGTTACTACTTAGCAATCTGAAGAAAGTTAAGCCATAACCTACCTTGAAAAGCCAAAATCCAAGCCTAAACCCTTCAACCCGGAGCCTTCCCTTCACGAACAGCCTCAAAATGGAATAAATATATCAAAAACATAATCTACACTTCAAAAGGAGTCCAACGATACCTATATTGGCTAAATGTATTTCGGGTAAAAAAAAAAAAGTTCAAAAATCGACTCTAAATCAAAAAGGGTAAATTTGGATTTAATTTAAGAATCATGTTCTCTATATCAAGAGGAGTCTAAATCTGAAAACGAGTTGAAATCGTACTTCAAATTGGAAAAAAAATAATTTTATAGTTTACAAGGTAAAAGCCCCAAAATCCTAGTTTGAAATCCAAGATTTGAAGTTGTTTTGAAGATGAAATCACTAGGAAATGATGAAAATAGGAGTTTAGATATTAACCAAGAAAGATTGATGAAAACCCCCTTTGAAATCATCAAAAAACCAAGCTCCCCAAAATCTAATAATGGTGAAAATGGGGTTTTGGAGTAGAAAAATGATTTAAGTTTTTCCAGGTATAAAATACCCTTTGTGAATATGAGCCATTGGTCATGTTAGAGACCTGACCCAAATGGGAACCATCACAATCACGGGCGGTCTATCGCAAATACAATGAGTGACCGACCCAGACCCGATCCCATTTACCCTTCGCGAATGCGGCCAACACCATATATTCACGATGAATGAACAAAAAAAACCTTTCCAAATATGGTCCATCCATTGCATTCATGATGAACGATTAATTCCTTCACCACGAACATGACCAAAGGCTTGCAAACACGAAGAAGGTTTTTATGCTGCACCAGAAACTGCAAACCACCAGTTTGGACTTGGAAAATTAGTCCCAATTGGACCCCTCAAGATTCGTTTAGGACTCTACAAAAATAAACTAATAGTTCTAATAGGCTAATTTCGACATTCTAAACTCAATGGAATCATTAAATTTTTTAAAAGAGATCGTTTACAATGAATTAGCTCCTGGGACCCCTTTTAAGCTTATTTTACTAGTTTTCTCTAAAAGGTCAAAATGTAATATAAAGGCTCGGGACCCAAAATAACTATGCTGCTAACCCAAAATCAATATTTTAGATCAAATGGAAATGACTAGATCAATTCTACCCTCGGATCACAAAATATTGACCAAAGTTAAACTAACCATCTTAAAAGCCTCTAAGGACCTCAAACTCACTTAAATTATTCCCGAACGCATCGAGGACTGTACCAACCAACCCCACAACTCATAAATAGCGTATAACAACTATGGGGAGGGGAAAAATTGTCAAAACACAAACAAAGCTAAAAATTACAACTACGATTGTTGCGTAAAGGAATCTTGGCTTAGATATTAAGTAAGCAATGGAGGTGAACCTTAGGACATGCTGTCAACAAGTATAATTCTCCTTTTAGTAATTTAGTCTAATAATGTTATGATTGGGAATGATGGAAACTTATCATGTAAAATAAGCTAGGTTTTTGGTAAGTTCTCTATATTTACGTTGTTTGAATTATCTATTTTTATTGTGTTACCCGTGTGAGGGATTTTGTGAATGTTATAATTGACTTGAGGGATTATTATTAGTGTGATCCCTATGTGGGGGCTGATATTGGTCTTATTTAAGAATTATTTGCCTTCATTATTATCGTGATGCCTGAGTAGGGGCATTGATTAATATTATTGGCCTTATTTGAGCATTATTTACCTTATTATTATCGTGATACCCGAGTGGGGGCTTGGATTGATATTATTAGCCTTGATTGAGCATTATATGCCTTACCATTATTGTGATGCCCGAGTGAGGGGATTGGATTGATATTATTGATGTCTCATATGACTCTTTATTACAATGGTGCCACGTGATGACTTATATCATGATCTATTGAGATTTGAGGAGATTTTGAGCTCATTTATACCATTGTTGAGTTAATTCATTTTATGATATTAATTTATTTATAAGCATAAATCCTTATTTCATTCATTTATACTCAAGGAATCGATGCCACTAAAAAACATTAATTTTGAAAGAAAATAAAATACTATAAAAACCACTTGACCGAGGAATGTGCCTACAAGGTTGATTGAGATGTATGATTGTGATAGTATATGGGTTGAGAACTCCCCATAGGTCATGTACCGGAAGTTTATGATCATAAGGTGTATACAAGGTGCATGCAATGTCTTACATCATTAATACTATATTACATTGCATCACTTGCATTGCATAGCATTCCTTTGTATGATTGATATTGAATTTGATTATTCCCTTTCATATTTTATTGTCGTGACTGAATTTTGTTTGTGATATTGTGTATTTTTCATCTCATATTACTACATTACATTGTATTGTACCTTCTCTTGGGTAATTTGGTGATTAAGATATTATGAGACGTGGGGTATTGTTATGGCTTGATCCTTTGAGACTGTTGTGTCACATCTAGCTTTTGTGGGATATGTACCTCCTCTACCTTAGTCTAGATTATTGGTTTGAGATAGTGAGTGGATATCATATACCATGTCGGTGATATTCTCTTTTGATATGACTTATCTTTATTGCCTTTGATCTTGAACCTGTACGTGTATGCCTTAAATGCATTGATTTGATTATCTTGATAAATGTTTTATCTACTAGGATAGGCTGGGACTTTTCTGAGTGTAGGTTTATTTGGGATAAATTGGATGGTTGGTGTGGTGGTACTCACCATCACTTTGGATTAGTATCGATTATCGACGATGCTTGTTGAGTATATATGTTTCTTACTCACCCTTGCTTTTCTTTCCTTTTTCTGTATCCCGTGCAGGTATTGATTTGAGTTATGGAGCATAGATTGTGTTCTATAAGTGTTGTCTTTACGGAGATTGAGGTAGCAACTATCGGGTCTCAGAGCTAACCTGAATCTCTCCTTATCTTATCTTATGCTTATTTCGCATTTAAGATACATTAGATTATTTGATCCTATTTTGTATTAGAGGCTTGTACTAGTGACATCCAGACCTGGGATATATCATTTAAATTCTATTTCCTTCTATATCATTTGGGGTTATTTCCATTCTTCTTCTTCTTCTTCTTCTTTTTCTTCTTCTTCTTCTTCTTCTTCTTCTTCTTCTTATTATTATTATTATTATTATTATTATTATTATTATTATGATGATGATGATGATGATGATGATGATTGTGATTTACTTTAATGATTAAGCTTGGGTTGGGATAGGCTTACCTATACTAGAGGGTGTGACAGGTGCCATCACAGACTCTATTTTGGGTTGTGACAATGATACATAGGGTAAAAATTTCAAAAGTTTAACAAGCGCATGAAATACATTTTGTCTCAAATAAAACCAATTGCTAAACTAAAGAGAGTCTATATATGACTAAAAATAAAGATTCAACATAGTTCAAAATATTACTCAAATTACTTCATCGATTGCACAAAATTAGTTCATTTTTTCAATAAAATAGAACAACCTTCATAAATAACTAAAACTAAAGTACAATAACATGAAATTAGTTGAAAATGAAACAAGCTAAGATGAACACTATAAAAAAGCAACATGAAAATATTGATAGAACCTCTTAAGTATTACACTCTCAATCTAAGTCTTTGGGATGTCCATCATCTTTAGCATTGATGTCATCACCTTTTGTTGGTGCAGACTCAGCACTGCTTCTACCTCTTAAGCCAAGAGAATTTTGGTTAGTAGCCATGGTTTCAAAAAACCACATTTGATTGATCAAATCTTCAATTGAACTTGGTGATTGTGTAACCTTTTCATCTGCAAGCTAGAAAATGGAGAAAATTTTTTGAGTTTGAGAAGGTTGTTGTTGTAGATTGAGTATTTATTTTCTTTAATTAATTTTAGCCATCGTAGCAGCAAACAATTTTAACAAATCTTTAATTTTTCTAGAATCAAATTCAATATTACTCTTTCCCTTCACAAGTTGGTTGAAGAGGAGTTCTATTTCCTTCTCCTCATTTATTTTTTCTATTTTATTAACTTTTTCTCGTTTCTCATTCAATTTCTTTAAAAGATAGATTTTGTATGTAACCAACTTTTTCATCCTTTCTGTCACAACTCAAATTATCGGATCATGAGGGCAGCTACTCTAATCCACCTAGATAGAAGAACCCCTTACCACCTATTCAACATGATATGCGGAAGCCTTAAGTAAAGTAACAAGATACCAAATCTTTATTACAACAAATTTTTGCAAGCTTAAAATACAATCTGCGGAAAATGTAAACTACCCAAGGACCTAGTCTAATAGGTACAAGAGCTTTTAAGTAAGAAGGTAAGACTGGACACAACTTCCACCATGAATGAGAGGAGTAGAAGCTGCTGGAGATCACAATCCACATCACCTGTGAAACATCAACTGATCCTGCAACCAGACTATACCCCTAAAAGGGTATAACAAGAGTAGTATCAGTACGAACAACACGTACTAGTAGGTATCATCGGCCAACCAGGGTTAGATCACGTAAACACAATATAAAAATCACAGAAAAAAGCATGACCACTTATATAACAATTTAATCTACATCACTTCCATCCACTTGTGTTACCTAAGAGTATTCAATTCTTATTCCCATTGATCATTCATCACCTACACATCAAGTGTCATCCATCCTTACTCTCCCTTGTTTAACCCCGATAGTTATTAAGTCAATCTATTTCACTTAAGCCTGAATTAACCTCAATGATAAATGAAAACCAATAATCATCACCTTGTGACAAATACAACTATGAATACACATTATGATAAACACCTCAAGTTTATGACACTTAGCCTTTTCAAGCAACTCTATAACTTCAGTCAAGTACAAGTCAAGAGACAATATGTAAAGTCAAACCATGACCAAGTCAACAACCCTAACTCTAACAACAAGAATCCCAAAATATATGCCAAGTAACAGAACCACAGAAGAATCCCAAATATATCAAGCAACATCATAATCTAGTTAACTCAAGGAACTCACAACCAAAAATACAATATAACTTGGTCCACTTATAGAACCAATATAAACATCAACAGTAACAATAATCATATACCCGGTCCACTCAAGGAACCGGCACACATATACATACCTTGTACATATACGTAAAGGGTCTTATGGTTGCCCACTAGTCATGACCTACAAGGGACAAGCTCTATCCATGCACCAAAACCCAGACATCAAGTGCCTGTCAACCTTATTCCACCAAATCCTATGAAGATGTCCAAATATCGGTACATCCCACAAAAACCCAATATAATATCACAACAATCACAGAAAGTAATGATAACAACCAACACTTGTAACAACCACAAAATTTACATATAAATTCATTTAATGCTATAACACTTAGAATATCAGTTAACACATTCCTTCCATAAGTATTCATTGCAACAACCTGTAACCATCCAAACATTTGGTCAACTCGAGTTAATCATTTTAGGTAAACAACAATCATACTTTAATACACCAAATCACAAGTATCTATGAATCATTGGTTTCAAGAAATATAGCATGTCCTAAAATCAATCCACAACTTATTCAATCAAGCGTTATCAAGCCATATTCATTAAATCCAAGTACTTATTTTAGGAGAGCACATTCAACCCAAAGAAGTCTAAACTCTAGCTCAACATTCATAAATTTATTCACTAATCCAACCCTCCTTTATTTATATCAGGATTGGGGATTCTGCTATTATCTAGCAACCCCTATATTCAAGTCATTACTAGGTTCAAGACTTACTCTATTAGCCAATCATTCAACTCTATTCAACTTACAACCTAGCTTCAGTCATACACCTTTATACCTTCTACTTTTTAACCCTTAGCCTAACTTGACATTAGGCTCTTAAGTTATTCTACCGCCTCTTATCATAATCCATTCTCATAACTATACCCCAGCAAATATATTTCATATTCCAAATACATATAATAACAATTTCACCCTCTTAAGGTAATTAGACTAAACACGATCACCTTATCACCTATATTCAAAAATTCATATTACAATCCACCATCGAGTCATACCAACATAAAATATCACTCAAGGATTCATACATTAACATAATAACACATAATGAGGCCATATTTACATTAAATCCATATTTTATCCATCCAAACTCCATGCTCGCAAGCCTAAGCATGATTTCTCCTGTCAAATCTACATTATGGATATGATTACTAACGACAATCTAGTACTCATAAACCATAACCTACCTGGGCGCCCAAGCTGCTCTAACAAGTAAGCTATATCACAGATGTTCCTCCTTTTTCTTCATGTTTCTGAAGGCTAATCATCTAATAAACAACAATTATAAGAGTAATTAATAAACTACTCTTCAAACAAATACCTTGGGAATTCAAACCCACTAATTTTTCCTTTATTCACGGGCCCACAAATTTACCCAAGAGTCAATTAACCATCAAATAGTTCCTTTAGGCTCAACCCAACTCCATTAATGGAGTTTTTAGGCTAAAAGTTCCACCTTTTATTGAATTCAAGGTCCCTAACTATCAACTTTCATGTTTTTGAACCTTAATTTCATACTAGGTAGAGTTAATTCACAATCAAAAATTAATTTTAGGTGAAAATACATATACCATGGGATTTCCTCAAAAATTCATGAACCTAGGTTTATAAACCATAAGAATTTCACCATAAATTCCCCATTCTTATGATTCTTGAAGATGAACAGATTAAGCATTGTTAAAAAGGAGTAAAATCTTACCTGAACGAAGGATTTCCACCCAAACCAAGTGAAAATCACCCCTCTAGGGCTTAGGAATGAAATTTTAGAGTTTGGGGGCTGAGACCCATTAAAAATAGGTTACAAACTGCTGTTACGTTGCTATAGTGACATGCCATCACTATAGCGACCTAACCGCTACAACGCTCTCAGATTTTCAGAATCGACAATCTTCAGTAAAATGGTCTTAACTTTTTACTTAGGAAGTGGCTTAACGAACAATTGATTGCGTTGGAAAGAAGACTCAGGGATCTTTTATTTGGTGGGTATTAGGGCCCCTAACTGTTTATATTATATGAGGAGGGATAGTTTGAAGTTGACCCTAGTTTAAACTTAGCCCGAAACTAAATCGGTAAGGACACTTTCAACTTAACTTGGTGCTAAAGGTATTGTATGACTTTAGTACATATCAAATGCACTCTCATACTAAAGAATTAATCCTAACACTCATGACGAATGAGAAGCACATGCCTTTACCGTATATATTTTTAGTAATAATGGAATCGATCATTACAATAGATGCCAATTTACTATCCATTCATCTTCAAATTGGCATTGAGTGAAGAGAAACATGAGTTTGGAATTAGAAAGATACTACTTTCAGAGTTGCTTATGAAACACCTTACTTACCCACTCGCTATCGTTTATCAACTAAATCACCACAAATCTCCCTTGCCCTTCCCTAAAATAGATTTTGAAATAATGAAAGATTTTGAGGAAAAATCTAATTAAATGAGGTCGCTATAGCGGGACTCTTTCTACTTTGGAGCATGTCGCTATAGCGACATGCACGTCTCTATATCGAATTGGGCGAGGCAGAATGTCTAATTTTCTTCCAAACTCCCCTTTTTCACAACACACCTTAAATCCAAGACATCTCGAACTAACCCCTTTACGTCAAGATAGATATCGGGATTTCTACTAGCCTGAATTTGATTCCAAAAAGTTCTGCAGGTTCCTTATCATCTTAAATAACATAAAAGTAAGCTAAAATTTATTATATCTACCCAATCCCTTCCCGGATTTCCCTAGACCATACCTCGCTCAGATCTTATCTAACACTAGCCTAACTTGTAATTTCTAACTCCCAATCTGGAGAAGATCTTAACCCAAATATGTGTACGCTAGACTTATCTGTAACAATAGAAAAAGGTCATTACAAAACCACACAATGACGAACTTCCATTGGAACTCACCCTAGCATGAGATTTTATCAACTCCTATCCTAGGGAAAGCTTTACCCGGGCAATTACACCCTAACAATGATATAACAAACACAACATCACCAAATACTAAATCATCACAAATATAAGAGAACTTGGTCCCACCATATTTCATGATTTCTTCATCAGCTATACATTATCATCACAATGCAAGTAGTTACTCAATCAACAGTAAAAGCCACCAAGGCAAATAAAGTCAGATGTTCAAATATATATATATATGTTACCCCAATAGACAACATCATCCATATCAAACATTTAACTTTCATGTTAAGGGATACGATATCCACCCTTTCATTTACTTGACCGACAACCCCATTATCAATTAAACCTTCAAGTTATCACAAAATTCAAAACCAAAACAAATTTTCCTTAAGTCACAATCATGAATTACCACAAGAATTTTCTTACCGCAATTCCTGCTATCAAGCAACAATAGCCCTTTTTACATGGTACTTATTCACATACCAATTGTTTGAAACAAGACTTTCCATAATTCTGTACTATTTTTCCCTTATCATTTTACCAATGATAAGATCATGTCTAGTATTTAGCATACCATTTTCCATTTAAATCCCATAACATTGTTTAACCATTAACACATAACCAAGTTATGACCTTTCACAATTCATGAAATTTACAATAATTCAACAAACTACGATTCACATAAGTACCAAGGAATTAACCTTATGCACCAATTTAAACCTTTATGTTACTATCAACAAAACAAGCAACAATCATAGTCAAGTTCTATCACACGCCACACAACACATGGCAACTTGCAACATTCACCTATCACAGATTCAAAGTTAATCAAGTAACTAAAAATCACAAACACATCTTATGTTACACCAACAAAGTTACAACCAATCAATTTCATCATAATTCATATGACAATTATAAGTTCCATCCCTTATAGACAGATAAAAATTAGAAACAATTAAGTTCCAATTGTGAACTCCTCAAGATACCAATTGGAATCGACTAAAATTCAATTATGATTGTAGAGATGCCAATTGGAATAGAGAGATATCAATTGGATTCAACCCATACAAGCAACTATAAAAATCGCACGAGAGGAAGGAAGGAAGTAAAACAATTTCCTGAAATGACTCATAGCTCCCCAAAGATTAAATGTGGATGTCAACACACCAATCCACAGGACTCTACTCGACATTTGCTCTTGTACTAGGAGACCGGTAACCTAGGCTATGATACCAAATCGTCACGACCCAAATTACTAGATCGTGAGGGCACCTACTCTAATCCACTTAGATAGGAGAACCCCTTACCACCCTTTCAATATGATATACGGAAGTCTTAAGATAAGTAACAAAATACCAAATCCTTATTACAACAGATTTTTACAAGCTTAAAATACAATTTATAGAAAACTTAAACTACCAAAGGACCTGGTCTAATAGGTACAAGAGCTTCTAAGTAACAAGGTAAGATTGGACACAACTTCCACTATGAATGAGAGGAGTAAAAGCTGCTAGAGATCGCTATCCACGTCACCTGTGAAACATCAACTGATCCTGCAACCAAACTATACCCCAAAAGGGTCTAGCAAGAGTAGTATTAGTACAAACAACACGTACTAATAGGTATCATCAGCAAACCAGGGTTAGATCATATAAACACAATATAAAAATCACAGAAAGAAAGCATGACCACTTATATAAAAATTTAATCCACATCACTTTCATCCGCTTATGTTACTTAAGAGTATTCCATTTTTATTCCCATTGATCATTCACCTTCACATCAAGTGTCATCCATCCTAACTCTCACTTGTTTAACCCCGATAGTTATTAAGACAATATATTTCACTTACACCTCAATTAACCTCAATCATAAATGAAAACCAATAATCATCACCTTATAACAAATACAACTATGAACACATATTATGATAAACACCTCAATTTTATGATACTTAGCCTTTTCAAGCATCTCTACAACTTCATTCAAGTACAAGTCAAGAGACAACAAGTCAAGTCAAACTATGACCAAGTCAACAACCCTGACTCTAACAATAAGAATCCCAAAATATATGCCAAGTAACCAAAACATACAAGAATCCCAAATGTATAAAGCAACATCATAATCTGGTTAACTCAAGGAACCCACAACAACAACCACAATATAACTTGGTCCACTAATGAAACCAATATAAACAGCAACAATAACAATAATCATATATCCGGTCCACTCAAGGAACCATCACACATATACATACCTTGTACATACATGTTAAGGGTCTTATAGTTTCCCGCTAGTCATGATTTGTAGGGGACAAGCTCTTTCCATGTACTAAAACCCAGACATTAAGTGCCTGCCAACTTTATTCTACCAAATCCCGTGAAGATGTCCAAATACCAGTACATCACATAAATAACCAATATAATATCACGACAATCACAGAAAATAATGATAACAACCAACACTTGTAATAACCAGAAGCTTTATATATAAATTCATTTAATGCGATAACACTTAGAATATCAGTTAACACATTCCTTCCTTAAGTATTCATTCTAACAATAGGCAACCACCCAAACACTTGGTCAACTCGAGTTTATCATTTTAGGTAAACAACAATCATACTTTAATACACCAAATCACAAGTAGATATGATCATTAATTTCATCAATTATAGCATGTCCTAAGACCAATCTACAACTTATTCAAGCAAGCGTTATCAAGCCATATTCATTAAATCCAAGTACTTATTTTAGGAGGGCACATTCAACGCAAAGGAGTCTAAACTCTAGCTCAACATTCATAAATTTATTCACTAATCCAACCCTCTTTTATTTGTATCGAGATCGGAGATTCTGCTCTTATCTAGTAACCCCCTTGCATTCAAGTCATTACTAGGTTTAAGACCTACTCCATTAGCCAATCATTCAACTCTATTCAGCTTACAAGATAGCTTCAGTCGTACACTTTTATACCTTTTACTTTTTAACCCTAAGCCTAACTTGACTTTTGGCTCTTAAGTTATGCCACCACCTCTTGTGATAATCCATTCTCATAACTATACCCCAGCAAGCATATTCCATGTTCCAAACACACATAATAACAAGTTCACCCTTTTTAAGGTAATTAGACTAAATCATTAGATTATAAGATCACATAATCTCCTTATCACCTATATTCACAAATTCATATTACAATCCACCATGGAGTCATACCAATATAGAAAACCCCTCAAGGATTTATACATTAACATAATAACTCATAATTAGGCCATATTTACATCAAATCCATATTTTATCCATTCAAACTCCATGCTCGCAGGCCTAATCATGATTTCTCTTATCAAATCTACATTATGGATACGATTTTTCACGACAATCTACTACTCATAAATCATAACCTACTTGGGCGCCAAGCTGCTACAACCAGTAAGCTATATCACGGATGATCCTCCTCCTTCTTCACATTTTTGAAGGGTAATCATATAACAAACCACAATTATAAGAGTAATTAATAAACTACTCTTCAAACAAATACCTTGGGAACTCAAACCCACTAATTTTACCTTTATTCATGGCCTACAAATTTACCCAAGAGTCAATTAACCATCAAACAGTTCCTTCAAGCTCAACCCAACTACATTAATGGAGTTTTTAGGCTAAAAGTTCCACCTTTATTGAATTCAAGGTCCCCAACTATCAACTTTTATGTTTTTGAAACTTAATTTCATACTAGGAAGGGTTAATTTACAATCAAAAACCAATTCTAGGTGAAAATACATATACCCATGGGTTTTTCCCATAAAGTCATAAACCTAGGGTTCTAAACCACATGAATTTCACCATAAATTCCCCATTCTAGTGATTCTAGAAGATGAATGGATTAAACATTGTTAAAATGGAGTAAAATCTACCTCAACGAAGGATTTCCACCCAAACTAAGAGAAAATCGCCCCTCTAGGGCTTAGGAATGAAATTTTGGAGTCTGGGGGCTGAAACCCATCAAAAATAGGTTATAAACTATTGTTGCATTGTTATAGAGACATGTCATCTCTATAGCAACATCGCTATAGTGACCTGACCTACTACAATACTCTTAGCTTTTCAGCATGGATAGTCTTCAGTAAAATGGTCTTAACTTTTTACTTAGGAAGCGGACTAACGAATGGTAAATTGAGTTGGAAAGAAGACTCAAAGATATTTAATTTGGTAGGTATTATTCCCCTAACTCTTTATATTTTAGGAGGAGTACTCATTTAAAGTTGACCATAGTTTAAACTTAGCCCGAAACTAAATCGGTAAGTATACTTTCAACTTAACTTTCTGCTAGGGGTATTGTATGAACTTAGTATATATCAAATGCACTTCCATACTAAATAATTAATCCTAACACTTATGATAAATGAGAAGCACATGAATTTACCGCATATATTTTCGATAACGATGGAATCGGTCATTACACTTTTAAACTCTAGAAAAACTAAAATACCTCATTAGTATCTCTTTGGCCATATTTGTAGATTTCCATACAATGGGATGAAATTCTCCTGGACTAGAAATGATTATGACGACATCTACTTCACATAAAATTCAAGACTCTTTTGCTTTCTTAAATAAACTTGTTGTTCTTTTTATCAAAAATGGAGTTTCTTACATTTTTGCTACAATTCCTAGTATGACTAAGCCTTTTTCTAGCTATATTTGATACTCAAACCTATAAATGCCCTTTATTTTGGAGTAGAATATATATAGAGTGAAGATGCCTAACAGGAATTGTTACTATAGTTAAATTAAGAAATTTTAAGTTTATTTAGATAATTTAGACTAATTATTAAATAAGCTGATTAACTCGTGGACAGTAACATTTGGTATAAAATATTTTTTTATAAAAAATATGTTAGAATATTCTTAGAAAATATTTTGAGTCATATTTAAGTATTTGAATTAATAAAAAGTTTGTTATATGTTTTACTCATCCACGCCATCGGAATAGGTATAAAATTTAAGTCATAAAATAGGGGATGAGAATTTAGTAATGAAAAATCTCGCTAATGAAAAATCTCATTTTCATTAGCGAGATGCCATTGTCAAAATACTTTTTTGAAAAAAAATAATTTTCACAATTAAATTAATCTAATACTAAAAAAATATTTCTTTAGGGAAAATAATTTTTATTTTTCCAAACACATACACCTTTAGTATAGTATGAGTTACATCTAGCTGGTGCACTAAAGCTTTTTGTATTCTCAACATATATCTCAAAATTTTATGGTAATGTGAAGTCAAGAGTACTTTTTGTTCCTTAGTTATCAATAAATTTTTATTTTAGTCCTTGTGATGTTTGACTAAACACACTTAACCTTCAATTACATTAAATATTTATTTTTTAAATTTATTTACTTGTGAATATTCAAATATATTTTAGAATGCTTAATCCTTTCTTCATTTAATTATCCATATATAAGTTAAGCTTGTAATGTTACTACATATTTAAGAGTAATATATATTAAAGAATAGTTCAAATATAATATATTTCCTACATAAAAGAAATACAAAAGATAAATCTTAATTAACTAAAAGTTAGATATACCTATTCTTATATTGCAAGGATCAAAATTAAAATTTATTAATATTTGAGAGACCAAAGTGTTATTGTCTCCAATAATTTTCTTTTTTAGGCATTTGAAGGTATGATCTAAGGCTAGTGTATCAACCGTAGTTCTGAATTTCACCTTTTTATGTGTTTTGAACATTTTTCCCTTCCCCGTAGTTTCTATATGCTATTTGTGAGTTGTGGGGTTGGTTGGCATGGTCCCCGATGCGTTCAAGAGTGATTTGAGTAGGTTGAGACCCTTAGAGGCTTTTAAAAGAGGTTAGTTTGACTTCGGCCAATATTTTGTGAGCCAAACATTGGATGGTAATTTGGTTAGTTTCATTAGATCCAAAATATCGATTTTGGGTTAGTAGCGTATTTAGTTGGCCTTGAGACTTTATATTGCATTTTGACCTTTCTGACAAAATCTAGTAAAATAGCTTAAAAGGGGTCTCGAGGGCTTATTTGTTGGAAATGACCTCTTTTCATAAATTCGAAGTTCCATTAAGTCCGAAATGTCAAAAATATCCTAGTAGCATATCTAATTTATTTATGTAGGGACCCGAACGAATCATGAGGGTCCTTTCGGAGACATTTAAAAACTTGTGCCATTGCTGGTTTTTACAATCTGGTGCCAACTGAAAACCTTATTTACGAATGTGGGCCCTTGGCTACGAACGCGGAGAAATAAAATGTTCTTCATCACGAACATGATGGTGTGACCACATTCATGAAGGTAAAATTGAGGATCAGGTTGGGTCTTAGGCATCGCGTTTGCAATCGAACCCTTACGAAAGTGAGAGGTCTGGGTAAACAGGCTTCGCAAACATGGAGGATTGACCGCGAACACAAAGAGAAACTAAATTCATGAAAACATTAACCCTCGTGAATGTGAAGGGTTGAACATGTTTACGAGGAACTATTCACCAGAACAGTGTATTTCTCCTTCTTTTCGCGATCTTCCTCCATTTTTGACTTTGAGACCTCGGGTAGTGGCGATTTCACAAATTTTTTTCATAAACATTGTGTGAGTAAGTTCCAAAATCATATTTATATCTTTTCCCATGTATTTCATATTCAAAGTGGCTTTAAAAACTTGTTTTCAAACTTGGATTTTGGGGTTTTTATCCGGTAAGCTTTAAATTGATTTTTCTTCGATTTGAAGACTGATTTCAAATCATTTTTAGTTGGATTTTCAGATTTATACTCCTCTTGATATTATGAACATTATTCTCAAATAAAATTTTAGATTTACCTTTTTTGATTTTAAAGCAATTTTCAAACTATTTTTAGACCCGAACCAAATATAGCTAATATGGGTATCGTTAGCTCTCTTTTGATGTGTAGATTATGTTTTTGATAGATTTAGTCCATTTTGAGACCATTTATGAAGGAAAGGCTCCACGTTAAAGGTTCTAAGCTTGGATTTTGACTTTTTGAGGTAGGTTATGGCTTAACTTTCTTCAGACTAGGCTGAGTAGTTAACCACTCATGTGAACTATTCTATGGGTTTGGAAATTAGTCATGGGAATTTTATTTTGAGGTTATTATTAATATCGTGTTGCCATATGGGGGCTTATATACATATTGTTTTGACTTGAGAGATTATACTTGTTGCGATGCCCGTGTAGGGGCTTTATTTGATATTATAGGCCTTATTTGTGCTTTAATTGTCACTATTATTATTGTGATGCCCCTGTGGGAGGGGGGGGGGGTTGGAATAGATATTATAATCCTTATTTAAGTATTGCCTCTATCATTATCGTGATGCCTAAGAGAGGGGCTTGATATGATATTAATGATGTCTTACATGACTATTTATTTTAGTGGTGCCATGCAGTGACTTATATCATGAATTATTGTAATATTGAGTTGATTTCGAGCTCATCTATACCTATAATGAATTGATTATTATCTTCGTACTGATTGTTTGTGATCATTTCATCCTCATTTTATCTATACATATTCACAAGATTGGTACCGCTGAGGAACACTGATTTTGAAAAAAAAGGAAATATTTTATAAGACCTTTGGCCGAGGTTATTTGCCGGCAAGGTTGATTGTGATATTTTGAAAATCCTTGGTCAAGGTCATTTGCCGGCAAGGTTGATTGTGATATTTGGAAAACCCTTGGTTGAGGTTATTTATTGGTAAGGATGATTGAGATTGTGAAAGTATATGGGTTGATAACCCTCCATCGGTCCTATACTGAAGTGCTAAGGTTCGAAAGGTGTATACAAAAGTCATGTGATAGCTTATATCATCATTATCCCACCATCATTACATTGCATTGGATCATTGTACTTTTCTTATGTGTTTGTTGTCATGTACTTAGTTTTTCGAAAATGTAGTTATTCTTATTCAGATAATATATTGTAGAAACTATTAGGTTATTTAGTGTGAGTTACCATTTGGAAACTTTTTTATATGCAGATAGAGGCGTGCTCATAGTATTCTTTACTTGTTTAGTTTTCTACTTTGCTCAGTCGGCCTATGATACCTACTGAGTATAAATGGAACATACTCACTCCTACTTCTATGCCTTTTTAGTGCAGATCCCAGTATAAGTACAACCTGCGGTGTCTGATTAATGCAGAGAGAGAGCTATATCGAAGCTCTGGTGAGCTCTCCGTCTGAAGCCTTGTTCCAGCCTCTCTCTATCTTTATGTCTTTATCTTGTATTTCAGAGATAGAGTTGTATTTATCAGATTCTAATATTATATTAGATGCTCTTTACACCTATGACACCAAGTTTTGGGGATTGATGTACTTTTTTGGGATATTTATGCTATTTAAATATTATAGCCGGACTTTGTTCTAGAAGTCTCATATTTATTTAATCTATTTCATATTTAAATTTTCTTTTCTATTATGGGGTTTTGGCTTACCTACCAATGTTAGGTTGGGGCAGGTGCCATCATCACCTCAACATTTGGGTCGTGACAAATTGGTATTAGAGCTAGGTTCACTGATCTCATAAGTGAAAGAGTATGATAAATAGTAAAATCTCACGGATCGATACATTGACATTCATATCTATCTTGAAGAGGCTATAGGACATCTTTAGGAAAAACTTCTCTAAATTGATTCCTTATTGTGCGGGTTGTTCATGCCCAATATTATAAACTTGTATTCCATTCTTTCTGCATAGATGGTTAGGACTAGATCCAGAGATGGTGAGGATGCTGAGCCAGTACCCTCTGTTGGATCCCCAGTTAGGGGGTGAGGCAGGGGTCGTGGATAAGCTAGAGGTAGAGGTCGGTCATGAAGAGCTGCCCCGGCTAGAGGGTGAGCTAAGACGTCCTCTCCTAAGCCTGGGATTTATTTTGATGGGGAGGGTTATCAGATAGGGGATATGAGACCAGCTCAGACCCCTTAGGGTTCAGTTGCTACCCCAATGTTACAAAATTTGTTGATTTATCTTTTGGGCTATTTGGATGGCATTTTGTCGATAGGTATTCTACTGAGTGTGCTGAGTAGTTCTCAGACTCTAGGAGGTATTTGGCAGCCAGGACAGGCTCTGAATTATGGTTTTATGACCTAGGGGGTACAACCAGATGGTGTGGTACCCCATCATGCTGATACTTTGCCTACTAGACTCTTTGTTCCTCCTATTAAGTTGGGTCGTATGATGTCTTCTGATGATTGGAAGAGGTTTGAGAGATTTATTTGCTTGTGTCCTCCTAAGTTTAGTGGTAACATTAGAGAAGATGGCAATAAGTTTTTACTTGACTGCTAGGAGAGGTTTCATAACTTTGGATCCCTTAAGTCCCATGGTGTTGCTTACACTACCTACTAGTTAACTGATATGGCTAGGTAGTGGTGGAGGTCTCTTTCTAGTTGTAGATCATTGGGTTCTCCTGCTATGACATGGACCCAATTTTTTGAGGCTTTTCTGGAGAGGTTCATGCCTTATAGTTTAAGGGATCAGATAAGAGATGAGTTTGATCACTTGGAGCAGGGCTCTATGACTATTGCAGAGTATGAGACATGGTTTCATACACTATCTAGATATAACACTACTAGTATTTCGACAGAGTTTGAGAGGATTTGGAAGTTCATTAAGGGTTTGGCAGGTTATTATCAGTTGGCAACAACTTAGCTTGTGGTTTTAGGGGGTTCTTTCTAGAGATCGTAGATCATGCTAAGTTGATTGAGTTGATTCATTAGGGTACTCAGAGTGGTAGTGCTATGAAGATACACCGACAGGGAGAGCTTAGTGGGCATGTATCCCAAGGTAGGGATTTCTTTGGTAGAGGTTCTCACAGTTACCATGGCAGACCAGTTCAGGCAGTATTATAGAGTTTAAGAAGTAGGTTTGTCATTTGTGAGGCTGCAGGTAGCCATGGATAAGGTCATGCAGGCAGAGGCTCCAATTTTGGTTCTTCGGGATAGGGAGGGCGTTCTGGTACTTTTGGGCCCTCTCAGTATATTTGGGGCAGTAGGGAGTGTTTTGTATGTCATGATCCTACTCATTATGTGATAGATTTACCTCGGTGTGCATTGGGTCATGCTCAGTATGGTTCTCAGCTTTAGCTTTTCCCTACTCCTATATCTGTAGTTAGAGGTGGTTCACAGAGCAGCATGGGTGGTTCTAGAGGTACTAGAGGTAGAGCTTGAGGAGCTTGTGGTAGTGTATGTGGGGTTGCACAGTCTGGTAGTGGGTGAGGTTAATGCTACGCTATACCTAGGAGATCTGAGGTAAAGGCCTCTGATGCAGTTATAACAGGAATCATCCTTGTATTCCATCATCTTGCTTCAATATTATTTGGCCCTAGGTCTACATTCTGCTATGTGTCTACTTATTTTGCTACTGGATTTGATCCTACATGTGAGTCTCTTGCTCTGCCTATTCTTGTTTCCACCCTCATAAGAGATTCTTTAGTGGTGGATCAGGTGTACCAATCAAGTGCAGTGACCTTTACGGGGCATGAGACTTGGGTAGACCTGATTATCCTAAATATGGGAGATTTTGATATTATCTTGGGTATGGATTGGTTATCTCCTTATCATGCGGTTTTGCATTGCTTTGCCAAGATCATAACGATAGCTACTCCATGTGTGCCAAGGTTAGCATGGAAGGTTACTCCTAGTTCGTGTCCAAAAAGGGTTATATCTTTTCTAAATACTCATCACATGGTAGAAAAGAGATGTCTTTCTTATTTGGCCTATGTGCACAATACTAGTGATGCTTTACCGCCGCCCTTATATTTTGTTTGTGTTGTTAGAGAGTTCCAGGACGTTTTTCTTATGAACTTACCTAGTATACCTCTAGATCAGAAAATTGATTTTGTCATTAATATCGAGCCGGGCACCAAGCCTATTTCCATTCCTCCTTATAGGATAGCCCCAATTGAGTTGAAAGAATTGAAGGAACAATTGCAAGATATGTTGGGTAAAGATTTCATATACCTAGTGTGTCTCCTTAGGGTGCTCCTATCTTGTTTATAAAGAAGAATGAGGGATCTATGTGCATGTGTATTGACTATCGACAATTGAACAAGGTGACCGTCAATAACAACTATCGTCTTCCTTGCATTGATGATTTATTTGATTAGCTTCAAAATGCATCAGTGTTTTCTAATATTAACTTTGAGATTCGTTACCATCATTTTAGGATTAGAGCTTTGGATGTTTCGAAGATAGCTTTTTGGATGTGGTATAGTCGTTATGAGTTCTTGGTCATGTCTTTTGACTTGACCAATGTCCCAACGTCATTTATGGACAGGATAAATAAAGTATTCTGGCCTTATCTTGATTATTTCATGATTGTATTCATCAATGATATCTTAGTTTATTCCAAGAATGAGGCTGACCATGTGAGGCATATGAGGAATGTCCTTCAGAGTCTGCGAGATGAGAAATTGTATGCCAAGTTCTTTAAGTGCAAATTTTGGTTGGATTCTATTTCTTTCTTGGGTCATGTAGTGACCAAGGATGGTATTATGGTCGATCCGACCAAGATAGCAACAGTTCGTAATTGGGCTAAACCCACTTCTCCTACCGAGATTCAGAGTTTTATTAGACTAGCAAGTTATTTTCAGTGCTCTGTGCAGGGTTTCTGTTTTATTGTGGCTCCT
Organism: Capsicum rhomboideum; assembly: GCA_031232105.1. Lineage (NCBI taxonomy): Eukaryota > Viridiplantae > Streptophyta > Magnoliopsida > Solanales > Solanaceae > Capsicum > Capsicum rhomboideum. The sequence goes on along the minus strand of CP124716.1, from coordinate 94,037,743 downwards.
TTGACCAAGTTGACTCAGAAAAAGATTGTATTTTAGTGGTCAGATACATGTGAGGAGAGCTTTCAAAAGCTCAACTAGTTGTTGACTTTGGCTCCTATCTTGACTTTACCTAAGGAAGGCATGGGTTTTACCGTATTTTATGATTCTTTTGGAGTTGGCTTGGGTGGTGTGTTGATGTAAGAGGGTAAGGTGATTGCATATGCTTCTCGACAGTTGAAGCCTCATGAGAAGAATTTCCCTACCCATGACTTAGAGTTTGCCGCGGTTGTGTTTGTGTTGAAGTTATGGCGACACTACTTGTATGGAGTCCATCGTGAGATTTTCTCCAATCGTCATAGCCTTCAGTACTTCTTTACCCAGTGAGATCTTACTATGAGACAGTGTTGATGGTTTGAGTTGCTCAAGGACTATGATATCACTATTCTTTATCATCCGATCAAGGCTAACGTGGTAGTGGATGCCTTGAGCTAGAAGGCAGTGAGGATGGGGAGTTTGGCCCATCTCTTGACTCAGGAGTGACCTTTGTCCTTGGAGGTTCAGTCCTTGGCTAACCAATTTTTTAGGCTTGATATTTCAGCACTTGGGTATGTTTTGGATTTTGTTGAGGCTAGATTTTCTTTAATGGAGCAGATTCGACCTTATCAGCTTGATGATGAGAAATTGAGGGTGATTGGGGACAATGTGTTGAGTGGTGAGGCTAAGGCGACATCTCTTGATCTTGAGGGTGTTTTGAGGATTAGTAGTGGCATTTGTGTGCCTAGAGTTGGTGGTTGTGTTAGGTTGATCTTGGAGGAGGCTTATTGTTCAAGGTATTTTATTCATCCAAAAGAAACCAAGATGTATCATGACCTAAAGCAAAACTATTGGTGGGGTAGTATGAAGAAGGACACTATTTTATAGTTGGCCTACCCCAAACTTTGGGGAGGCTTAATTCTATTTGGGTGATTGCGGATAGATTAACCAAATCAATGCATTTTGTACCTGTGATGGTGAGTTATAATGCAGAGAAGTTGGCCAAGATCTACATTAGAGAGGTGGTTCGATTGCATGGTGTGCCTATTTCCATTGTTCTGATAAAGGTACTCAATTTACGTTGAGTTTTTGGAGTACTATGTAGAGTCAGTTGGGTACACAACTTAATTTGAGCATAACTTTTCATCATCAGATGGATGGTAAGTCTTAGAGGACTATTCAGGTGCTAGAGGACATGTTTCGAGTGTGTGTTATGGATTTTGGTAGTCATTGCGACTAGTACTTGCCCTTAGTAGAGTTTTCCTTCAATAACAGTTACCATTCCAACATTCAGATGACGGCTTTCGGGGATTTATATGGGTGGAGATGTAGATCCCCTGTGGGATAGTTTGACTCTTTTGAGGTGGGGCCTTGGTTCACAAATTTGTTTAGAGATTCAATGGATTGAGTGAGATAGACCCAACAGAGGCTAGTGGCTGCAGAGAGTAGGCAGAAGAGTTATGACGACCATCGAGTTCGTGTTATTGCATTCATGGTTGGAGAGCAGGTTTTGTCAAAGGTTTCACCCATGAAGGGTGTGATAAGGTTTTGAAAGAAAGGGACGCTTAGTCCGAGGTTCATTGGCCCTTTTGAGATCCTTGAGAAGTATAGAGATGTGGCGTATAGGCTAGCTTTGCCTCCACATCTATCAGTTGTTCATCCGATATTGCATTGTTCTATGTTGATGAGATGTCATCCAGATGATGCACATGTAATCCAGTGAGATTCTGTTGTATTAGACCATGATTTATCCTTCGAGGAGAATCCCATTGCTATCCTAGATAGGCAGACTAGGAAGTTGAGGTCTAAGCACATTGATTCAGTGAAGGTCTAATGGAGACATCGCCCTATTGAATAGTCTATTTGGGAGATCGAGTCCTATATGCAACGTAGATACCCCCAACTTCTTACCGCTTTAGGTACTTTATTTTCTTTATAGTTCGAGGATGAACTTATGTTTTAGTGGTGGATAATGTAACAACCGTAGTGTGAATTTCACCTTTTTCTATGTTTTGACCTTTTTTTCCTTCTCCTTAGTTGCTATATGCTATTTGTAAATTATAGAGTTGGTTGGCACTATCCCCGATGCATTTGGGAGTGATTTAAGTAGGTTGAGACCCTTAGAGGCTTTTAAAAGAGGTTAGTTTGACTTTGGTCAACATTTTGTGATCCGAATGTCAGATGGTGATTTGGTCAGTTCCATTAGATCTGGAATGTCGATTTTTGGTTAGTAATTAGTTAGTTCGGGCCCCGAGCGTTTATATTACATTTTGACCTTTTTGACAAAATCTAGTAAAATATCTTAAAAGATGTCCTGGGGTCTAATTCATTGTAAACAACATCTTTTCGTAAATCCAACATTTCTATTGAGTTTGAAAAATCAAAAAAATAGCCTAGTAGCATATTTGGTTTATTTATGTGGGGTCCCAAACGAATCCAAATGGTCAGTTTTGCGACATTTCAACACTTGTGCAATTGCTAGTTTCTGCAATCTGGTGCCAGCTAAAAATCTTCTTCACAAATGCAGACCCTTGGACATGAACAAGGAGAAGGAAAATGTTCTTCATCACGAACGCGATGGTAGGACCGCATTTGCTAAGGGTAAATTGGGGATCAGGTCGGGTCTTAGGCATCGCGTTCGCGACCGAACCTTCAAGAATACGAGGGTCTGGGTCAACAACCTTCGCGAATGCAGAGGGTTGACCATGGATGTAAATAACAATTAAGTTAGGTTAATGTTGACCCTCACAAATGCCAAGGGTTGATCGTGTTTGTGAGGCACTGTTCACCAAAACAGTGCATTTCTCCTTCTTTTCGCGATTTTCCTCCATTTTTGACTTTGAAACCTCGGGTAGTGGTGATTTCAAGAGAGTTTTTCATCAAAATTGTGTGGGTTGGTTCTAAAACCATATTTCTTTCTTTTCCTATGGATTTCATCTCCAAAGTAGCTTTAAAAACTTGTTTTCAAAACTTGGATTTTGGGGTTTATACCCGATAAGCTTTAAATTGGTTTTTCTTTGATTTGAGGAATGATTACAACTCATTTTTAGTTGGGTTTTAAGATTTAGACTCCTCTTGATATGAGTAAAATGATTCTCAAATAAAATTCCAGATTTACTCTTTCTGATTTTGAACCAATTTTCAAACTATTTTTGGATCCGTACTAAAGATAGCCAATATGGGTATCGTTAGTTCTCTTTTGACGTGTAGATTACATTTTCTAATAGATTTAGTCCATTTTGAGACCGTTCGTGAAGGAAAAAATCTGCGTTGAAGGGTCTAGGCTTGGATTTAGGCTTTTCGAGGTAGGGTATGACTTAACTTTCTTCAGACTGGGCTGGGTAGCTAACCACTCATGTAAAGTATGCTATGAGTTAGGAAATTAATCGTGGGAAATGTATTTTGAGGTTATTATTCTTATCGTGTTGCCAGTGTGGGGGCTTATATACATATTATGTTGACTTAAGAGATTATACTTGTTGTGCTGCCCGTGTGGGGGCCTTATTTGATATTATAGGCCTTATTTGTGCATTAATTTCCATTATTGTTGTGAGGCCCGTGTGGGATGCTTGAATAGATATTATAGGCTTTTTGAGCATTATTTGCCTCTATCATTTTAGTGATGCCCGAAAGAGGGGCTTGAGTTGATTTTGAGCTCATTTATACCTATATTGAATTGATTATTATCTTCATACTGATTGGTTGTGAGCATTACATCCTCTTTCATCTATACATATTCATGAAATTGGTACTACTGAGGAATACTGATTTTGAAAGAAAAGGAAATATTTTATAAAACCCTTGGCCGAGGTCATTTGCTAGAAAGGTGTCACGACCCAATTTCTCAAGTCATGATGGCACCTTAACCCACCAGTAGACAAGCCAAATCATAGCCCAGAATGGTAAGTAATGGTTAACAAGTGGAGGATAAGGAAATAATGATACAACTGTAATAATAAGCAACGAGAATAAGGGTATGTATATATATATATATATACACACACACACACACACATGCTATACAAGAGGGGAAAGAGGACAAAATATCAAAATGAATCCTCCAAGACCTGATAAGTTCAGTACAAGAGCCACTATGCCAAATGAGTACTAGACAGTGTAAAAATATACATCATAGTCTCAGAACATACAAAACATGACTATCAAGGAAACCGTAATGATTTTCCAAGTCATTTTCTCTATTTCAACAAATTTTTGATATTTTGAGCCTTCCCACAACAGCTACAAGTCATTTATGACTTGCTGGAACTGTCGGTTTGGTTATCGAACAGTTCGTTTGGATTTTAGGCTCATTTCTCTTTTTTGGAGCTTTAATTGTTAAGAAATTAATCTTGGAGAAAGACTACTAGTAAACAAGCTCAGACGAGAATTTTGACAGTACCATCAGCTCCGAAACATTGATTTTAGGCTAGAGGAACCCTTTGTTTAGGTCTCGAGGCTTCTGGACTCATTTTGGGCTATTGGGTAGATTTAATGAAAAATGAAACTAGATGTGGGACCCATATTTAATTGAAACGATCTCGGATGAAAGTTTTGATGGTTCTGTTGAGTACAAAATGTCGAATTTGGTTTGCTAGCATTGCTCGTTTGTGCGCATGGTGTTTCAAAGGAATCCCGAACACCCGGTCAGAGTCCATTTGGACTTAGAAGTTTTGCTGGTTTTCCGGCATCTGGTGCAGCCAACTTTTTTTCTTTGCGGTCATTAGGCTAGGGACGCGTTCGCGAAGGGTCAAGTTCTTGACCTTTGCAATTGCGAGCCTCACCTCTCGCATTCGCTATGCGGGTCAGCCCTGACCCAGTTAACTCCCTTTTTCGCGATCGCGGCTGGTTGTTTGCGTTTGCGATAGCCTAATTTCTTTGCCTTCGTGTTTTCAAGAATTTGGTTGCGTTCACAAATAGCAATGCCCTTGTTCATCATTTTTGCAACCCTTGGCCCACGCATTCGCAAATGCCAACTGCGTGGAGGTATATATACTCTCTTCCTTGATTTCTCTTCATTTGTCAACCCTTTTCCGCCATTAAGGAACCTTGGAGCTTGGAAATTATTGGGATTTCATCCCAATAAGCTCTGGTATGTTAACCCATCGTCCCTTTGTCGTTTTTCCTTATTTTCTCCATCAAATTCCGTCCATTTCCTTGTTAATTCTTAGAATTTAGGTCTTAAAATCCATAAGCTTTAGGGGCTGATTTGGGCCCCGATTTGTGTCCTATTTGTGCTCTACTTTTGAGCACACATTCCTAGTCCTTCAAGGGACCTCATGATGGATTCAATTTTGGATTTTATTTGAGGGCCCTACAGCCCCATTCTTGATTCAAATTTCAACCCGACCTTTTATATAATAATATGGGTCTCATTTTACTCGTATTGACATGCAGATGATTGTTTTGATAGCGTAGCGGCATTTTGTGATCGTGGAGCAAGATCGAGCGATTTGTGGATGATTAAAGAATTGTGATTTGGCATCGAGGTAAGCATCAATCTACTCTTCTCTATATATTGTGTATTGCATAGATTACATGCTAGGTAGGGATTATAGGATAGGATTATGACTAGTATATCATGGCTTAGTCTAGGTAGGGAATTTGAGGTAGAAATGTGACCTGAAACTAAGCATCGGATACTTGTTATGGCCATAGAATCCTATTACCTTTGATTATAAGCATGTTAACCACAGTGGATGATTAAGGATCCTGTGGTATGAGATTTATCATTTGACTTAGTGATTTGGGTGGTATTTCTCCAATTAGATCCTTGTAGTAGCTTTATGCCCTTGATTACTGTGGCTTTCTGACTGATGAGGATTAATTATATATTGTTGGGCCCGAGGCCGTGGTTATGATACTAGTTGGACTCCAGGTGAGTATTCTATCCTTAGGAGGACATAGTTCTAGCATATAGATGCTTAGGCGCTTAAAGTGGTAATGTTTGGATACTGGTGATGGCATGCATACTTTTAGGCACATTCATGCCAACTTACTGGTACGATTCCAACCAAAACCTTGATTTTACATTGTTTTCTAAAAGGGGAATTATTCCCACTTTTCACTTTTAAAATGGGTTCTTTTATAATGGCATTCGTACCACTTTATTTATTGGATTATGACTTTTGGAACTAAAAGTGATGTTTTGGAAATTAGACTGAGGTTGATTTCGGTCCGTGGTTTATCCACTCTATTACTACTACTATTTACTTCGGTCGACGGAGATTTCGACATTAGTCCCGAACTTGATCTCGGGCAATAGCTTACAGATGTACATTCTTTTAGTCACGGTTTGAGTTTGTGCACTTATTATACAATGTACACTCTTTTAGTCATGGTTTGAGTCCATGCACTCATTACATATGTACATATATATATATATCCAGTACTGGATGAAGTAGATGGATTATAATGATTATTGGAAGTCCTGGTTTGGGACCAAGTAGTGTATACTAATATTTCGAATCCCTTATGGGCCCCTTCGTCCGTATGCCACAATACCTGAGAAGGATGGTCACCATAGGTCCTGCCTTTGCAAGCTACGGAGCTGGAGGAGTTGTATACACTTGGTACTTTATGGCACTTGGATTGGTTATGGTATTTCAGATTATGTTGCATTCAATCATTCATATGCATCGCCTATCACCAGTATAATTGTTTGGCACCTGTATCTATCAGTTTTATGGGGGGCCGTGTAGGTATAGGTTATGATTGTTGTTTGTTGAGTGCTTCCGCGAACCTTCCGAGCTTATGGGGCATGATTAGTTATTCTTTGTCCGGACTAGCTGGTTACTTATGTATTGGTTATTATGGTTAGTTCGTGGCAGGATGATTATGGACTGGTACCCGAGATTGGCGGTAGATTTCTGATTCCCTTCTTTATTATGGTAGATTACATTATTGATAGTTACCTCACAGTTAGACATTATGGTTAGGGACCCTGATTATGCTAGTATTAGCGTCCCTACTTGATTACGATCCTTGAGATGTTAGGTTGACTCCCCCAGGAGGTTACCAGTGATTTAGGACTATATGTATATATATATATATATATATATATAGATAGATATAGATATGGTATTACCGCATATCCCTTTCTTTCCTAATCTATTCATATTGTATATGTATCCTTTGGCCTAGTATTATTACTATATATGATTCTTACACTCTTCATTTGTATATTGTTTGGTGATATCCGGTATTTCACTTTAGTTCTGGAATACGGCTAGAATATGGTAGTTTATCCTCCTTGCCCTGTTAGTTTCCTGGATAACTCATACTATGATCTGCAGGTTGCAGAAGTGTAGTATGAGTACCAAACACATGATACTCAGTAGACATCGGCCAACTGAGCTCCAGAAATAATGCAAGTATAAATAATATGCAAGGCAGGAATGGTCCAAAATATGCAGTATGTACCTTATATTCCATTTTTCCAATCATAAAAACCATTCTATTAGTATTTACCAATTTTCCGGACCCTCGATCAATAATAGTAATGATAATAAATATCGGACTCGAATCGAAACTAATAAATAACAAGATAGCATATGCCGGACTCGAATCAAAATTGATAGATAATTATATAGCAAATGCCAGACTCGAATCGGAACTCATATATAGTAATGATATGCCAGGTGTTGGACTCAAATCAAAACTACTAATTAATAACAATATATAGCGGTATCCCAGAATTGTAACCCATTTCAAGACCATATAATCATAAGCTCCAATATTATGCAGCCAAATCCTTTAAGGCGAAATGGGTTCCAATCATTAAGTTAGAAAGGTGTAGTTTACGACCAAATACAACCCTACCCGGGGTAATGAAGCTAAATAAGCTTATAATAATATCTAAGTCAACCCAAACCCGGGTAATAGCCTAAGGAAGTGGTTATGCGATCATTTAGGTCTAACAGGGCATTATTCTAAGCATCCTATCTTAAAAAGAGCGGTGGGCCAGCTACCAGTTCTGAAAACCCAACCTAAGGCACACCTACCCGAACCTAGGATAAGGCTTCTTAATCCCATCACCAGGCACTAAATAGGCTAAGCCTAATCCTATAGTATAATTATAGACTAACATAAGGGAAACAGGGTCGAAATTTACCCGAAAAGGCCTCTAATCAGCTAAATAAAGTAGAAATAGCGAAAAGAATATCCACACCGTAAGAACCCACCCACAACTAGCACAATCTCACACTAAAACCATAATCAGGAAAAGTATGGAAGAAGGGTATGTCTAGCCTACCTGGATACCGCCGGAAGTATGCGAGAAACCTCTACAACAGGGATTTTCCCTTCCGAGAAGCCTCCGACCACTTCCACTCTATCAAAAAAAATTATACACGACAAGATGACAACATCGATACCTATATTGTAAATTTATGCTTCGGGTCAAAAATTAGGCAAAAATCAACTAGTCGGGCCCACAGACAAAATCAAAAATTAAATCCGTCATGAGGTCCCTCTCAGCTCAGGGATTACTTGCCCCAAAATTGGGTGTAATATAAGCTCCAAATATACCCAAAATAGTCCCAACATAATTTGATAAATCAAGAACCAAAATCGAGAATTATAATTAAAATTAAATCAAGAACTTATGGGGTAAAGACGAGGAAATGCTAAAAATAATGTTCTCAAGCTAATCCCAGTTCCAATTATCAATTGCCCATGATTCTTCGAGCTCCCTCACTCATCAATGAAGTTTTATACTTAAAAAAATAGTTGGAAAATGAAGGGGAAATATTTATACTGCCAGGGCTCGTTCATCGAGAACGCATCGCAATCGCGGGAGATGATCGAGACTGGCCTTCATGACCGCGGTCAGTCCAATGAGATCGCAAAAAAAGAGCCTGGACCGTCCATGTCGACTTTCTCTTTACGAACGCGAAGGCTATCTAACGAATGCAATCTTGACCTTTACGACTGCGACTAAGGCCCCGCAAATGCAAAGACCAAAATCCTTGACCTTTTTGATCGCGGCCAAGGCCTTACGAATGAAAATGCCAATTTTTACCTGCACCAAGTGCTGATGCACCAACAACTTTGCTAAGTTGCAAATTCTCCGAATGGGCCCTCGGGATTCATTCGAAATCCCATGAATACAAACAAACTATGCTACCCTACCAAATTAGGCAGTCAAGACTCAATGAAACCATCCAAATTTCCATCAGAGGTCATTTTGATAGAAAGTGGGTCCCACACTTAAGATTCTATTTTAACTAAAATCCATCCAATAGCCCAAAACGAGCTCGGAAGCCTCGAGACCCAAACCAAGGCCCCCTAGACTTAAATCAACATTATGGAGCTAACGAAGCTGTCTGAATTTGTATTTGTGGCCGTTTACATGAGGTTTTAGCCCGAGACAAATATTTTAACTTCAAAAGCTCCAAAATAGGGAAATAGCTATAAAAACCAAACAAACTGCTCGGTAACCAAATTATCAGTCCTAGCAATTCATAAATGACTTAGGATAGCTATAGGAAAGCTCTAAACGTAGAAAAAGTAAGAAAATGCAAAAAATGACCAGGAGGGTCATTACAACATCCACTACTAAAAGGACTTTCATCCCCGAAAGTAAATAGTTAAGAAGTACTTGAAGGCTCAAGCAGGTAAGGATACTGAGTCCACATATCATGCTATGTCTCCCAGGTAGCCTCCTTGACTGGAAGATGTCTCTACTGAGCCTTAATGACAGGAATATCTCTGGAATGCAACTGTCTGACATCTCTAGCTAGGATAGAAACTGGCTCCTCTACAAAGGTCAACCTATCATCCAACTGACCTGAGTCCCACTAAAGCACGTGATACTCATTGAGAATATAGCATCATATCATCGATACATGAAAAATTAAGCATGACTGTCTGAAAAGTATAGAGGCAAGGACAACTCATAAGCTACCTCTCCAACTGTCTAAAGGATTTCAAACAACCTAATATTCCTAGATGAGCTTGCCCCTCTTCCCGAACCTCATCACGCTCTTCATGGGTGACACTCAAAGGAAAAACTGGTTACCAACTCCAAATATTAAAGAACGAAGCCTACAATCAGCATAACTCTTATGCCAGCTCTGAGATACCCCTAGCCTATCCTAAATCCCCTAAACTCTGTCCAATGATTTTCGAAGCAAGTCGGTACCTCGTGGCCTAGCCTCTAATGTCTTAAACCAACCAACAATAGAACGATACCGCATGCCATATAATGTGTCGAATGGCGCCATTTGAATACTTAAATGGTAGCTGTTATTAAAGGCAAACTACGCTAAGGATAAAAATTTCTCCAACTGACCTCCAAAGTCCAAAACATATGCATGGAGCATATCTTTCAAAACCTGAATGGTCCACTCTAACTGTTTATCAGTCTGTGGATGGAAAGTTGTGCTAAGATCAACCTGGGTAACCACATCCTCCTGAAATGACCTCCAAAATCTAGAGGTGAACTGAGAACCTCTATCTCAAATAATAGAAATGGCACCCCGTGAAGGCGAACCACCTTTCAAACGTAGATCCAAGCCAACCTCTCGGTACTGTAGGAAGTCTAACTAGGGATGAAATGATCAGACTTGGTCAATCGATCTATGAAGACCCAAAAGCTATCAAAACCATGGGAAGTACGAGCCAAACCACCTACGAAGTCCATAGTAACCCGCTCCCACTTCCACTCAGGAATGGGTAGCATCTGAAGGAAACCACCAGGTATCAGATGCTCGACCTTCACCCACTAATAACACAAATACTGAGCTATGGAATCTGCTATGTCTCTCCTCATATCGCTCCACCAGTAAAGTTACCTCAAATCTCTATACATCGTATCTATCCCAGGGTAAATAGAATATCTGGAGCTATGAGCCTCTTAAAGTATCAACTGAATCAAACCTCCTACCTTCGAAACACAGATGCATCTATCGAATCTTAATATACCCTCAGATTCTAAGGTAGCCATCCTAGACTCACCCCTCCGCACTTGATCAAAAATGCCACACAACCTACTATCCTCAAGCTGTGATCTTAAATTTACTCCAACAAGGTAGACCTAGCCTCCACACTAGCAAGAATCCTCCTAGGGTCTGAAATATCAAGTCGAATCAACTTGTTGGATAAGGAATAGAGGTCCAAGGCCAATGATTGCTCTAAAAATGAAAGGGGCCAAGCTTCCCATAGTCATTGCCTTTCAGCTCAAGGCATCTGCTACCATATTTGCCTTGCCCGGATGGTATAGAATAGAAATATCATAGTCCTTCAATAACTCAATCAACCTATGTTGTCTCGAATTAAGTTCTTTCTGAGTCATAACATAATGACGAGTTTGATGATCGGTAAATATCTCACAGTAAACACCATACAAGTAATGCCTACAAATCTTAAGCACGAAAACTATTACCACTAGCTCCAAGTCATGAGTGGTGTAGTTATGTTTGTGGAACTTCAGCTACCTCAAAGCATATGATATAACTTGGACTTGTTGTATTAAAACACACCCCAAACCAACACCAGAAGTATTGCAATATACATTAAACCCCTTGGCCTCAACAGGAAGAGTCAAATTAGGAGTTGAAATGAGAAATTCCTTGAGCTATAGAAAGCATGCCTCACAGCTATCTGACAACTGAAATGGAACCTCCTTCCTAGTTAATCTAGTCATAAGTGCTGCAATTATGGCAACTCTCTTGACAAACCTCCTGTAGTAGCCTGCCAACCCGATAAAACTGTGATCCTCGATCGGAGATGTAGGCCTAGACCAATCACGAATGGCCTCAATCTTTATCGATCTACCATAATCCCACCCTTCGACACCACATGTCCCAAGAATGCTGTATACTCAAGCCAAAACTTGCACTTTGAGAATTTGGCATAAAGTAGATGATCTTTTAATATGTGGAGCATAGTCCTCAAATGTTGCTCATGCTCCTTCTTACTCCTCAAATAGACAAGAATTCATCAATAAATACGATCATAAAAGAGTCCAGATAAGGCCTAAATACGCGGTTTATTAAGTCCATAAATGCTGATAGGGCATTGGTCAAACCAAAAGATATCACCAGGAGCTCGTAATGGCTGTAGTGAGTCCTGAAGGATATCTTAGGGATGTCCTCCATCCAAACCATCAACTGATGGTAGCTAGATCTCAATTCAATCTTAGAAAACACTTCCGCACTATGAAGCTGGTCAAATAGGTCATCGATACGATGTATAGGATACTTATTCTTCACTGTCACATTATTCAGCCACCTGTAATCGATACACATACACATAAAACCATTCTTCTTCTTTTAAAATAGAATAAGAGCACCCTAAGATGGGATACTAAATCTAAGAAACCTCCTACCCAAAAGATCCTGAAGCTGAATATATAGCTCTTTTACCTCGATAGGAGCTATATGGTAAGGCTCCATAGAAATAGGTCGGGTGCCCGACTCAAGATCAATAAAAACCTCTATATCATGCTCTGAAGAAAGACCAGGTAGGTCAGTAAAAAATACATTAGGAAACTCATAGACTATAGGAATAGAGTCAAGTGAAGGACTCTCAATACTGACATCACGAACATAAGCCAAATAATCCAAACAATCCCTCGACACCCGTCTCCTAGCATGAATATAAGAAATAGTCCCTTTTAGTGCATGGCAATAAAAACCATGCCATATGATCGGGGGTACACCAGACATAGCTAAGCTAATGATCTTGGAAAATAAATCCAAGACCATATGATAGAGGAATAACCAGTCCATGCCCAGAATCACATTAAAGTCAACAATGTCTAGAACAATAAGGTCAGCCCGAGTGTCATACTCCCAAATAGTCATAATACACTATCTATATACCTGATCCACAACTAAAAAATCACCCACGTGAGTATCTTCATGCAAAGGCACAAATAATGGCTCCCAAGACAACCCCAACCGTGGTTCGCAATAAGAAAACACATAAGAATACGTAGAGTCTGGATCAAATAAAGCAAAAGTTTGCTAATGGCAGACCAAGATCATACCTATAATAACAAAATTTGAAGACTCAGCCTCTGGCCTACTAGGAACAGCATAAAGGTGACCCCATCCTCCTCCGAAATAGGTGCCTACCCGACCACCTTCCCTACCTGCCTAAGGACCTCCTCTAGAACCCTAGGAACCACCCTTGTAACCTTGTACACAATCTATAGCTAGAGGTATCACAAATTTGATTGGTGGAATACTTTGTATAGCAGGATCAACCATCCCACGCCAAGGATACTCTCTGGTAAAATGGCCCGTAATACCATAATCATAATATTTCTCAAGCACTCTACCCTATCGAGAAGGTCCGACTGACCCAAAATGGCCACCTTAGACTGAAGACCCGGACTGGATACCCCTCAAAGTCAGACCACTACTATGCATACTATAATCGCTAGAACTAGGGTGACCCCTATTAAAAATTTATAACTCTGCTTGAATGGGCCTACTAGACTGACCCTGATACTGATACAGCTGATGCTAGGGGTACCTATCCTGAAAACCTCTACCTTTGAACTGTGAACCACTATGGCTCCTATTGTAACTGCCCTGCTGATGAGGCCTTTTATCGCTGCCCCGTTGGGCCTCATGATGCATATCCTTCGTAGACTGAGCATAGTTAGCAATATCAAGAAATAACCTTCCCACAACTAGTAGACTTCTAGTAGCCATACATAGTAGAAGTCTCAACCCTCTAACAAAAAACCAAATCTGCTCTTCAGAAGTCATGTTAGCTGGGCTGCTGCTGCCTGTAGAACTACTAGTACCAGTGGAACCTCTACTTTGGGAGCCGCACCTGCAAGTTGCTCCCCTATACCAAGTCCACCCTGGGATACCCCCTGAGCAGATGTCTGGGCCCCATTCATCATCTGGCCCCCAATGATACCCAATAGCTGAACCAAAACATCACAAAAGACTAAATAAGATATAAATCCAGGTGGGGCCTGGGCACCTCCTGGCCCACCAGATGCTATGGCGGTAGATCCTTTGGTGATATCTTAGGTGTAGGATTAATAACTAGATCTGGTGAAGGCTCCATAGCCTGGCCTCGAGTTTGGGCTACAACTCTGGCATGACCTCAACCTCATGGATGACCTCTACTTCTAATCGGTGCCACAGTTGCAACCTCAGGGTACCCAACCCTAGCCACCATAGCCCGCGTCTTATCCATTTGTGAAAGAGTGAAATAAAGAATCTAGAGACCAATATAGACACAACACACGATAATGAATCAAAAAGATAAGATCTTCCTAAGAATGTCCTATAGCCTTTTGAAGATAGGATACAGACATCATCAAACCAATCCACGGGACTCTACTAGATACTTGCTCTTGTACTAATAATACCGATGAATCTAGGCTTTGATACCTAACTTTCACGACCTAAGTTATCAAGTCACGATGACACCTACTTTAAACTACCAGTATGCAAGCCAAACCATAGCCCATAATGGCAAGTAATGGGCTAACAGGTAGAAGATAAAGAAATAACGATACAACTATAATAATAAGCAATAAGAATAGGGATATATATATACACATGCTATACAAAAGAGAAAATAGGATAGAATATCAAAATGAATCCCCCAAGACCTGGTAAGGTATGTACAAGAGCCATAATGACAAAAAGTGTACTAGACAGTGTCAAAATATACACCACTGTCTCCTAAAAGACAAAATAAGACTATCAAGATAGCAAAAGGAGGAGAATCAGCTTCGGACTCTAAAAGCTTACCCAATTTTTGATCAGCAGCACAACTAGAGGATGTCGTCAGTGACGGTCACTCGTACTCAATTATGGATCAGGGAAAAGATGCAAAAGTATAGTATAAGTATCAAAACCACACAGACTCAGTAGACATAGGTCGACTAAGCTTAATTATAGTAAAAGTATACATAAAGTGCGAGTATGTAAGTTAAGTCAAGAATAAAAGGGGCATAAAATAGAAATAATAGTCCATGATAGGAAACTACGATAAATTGAAAACAAGTAACTCAGAATCGAAAATAAAAGCCTAGCTATAACCTAACTGGACCCCTATAAACCTAAAAGGAACACACAAAGAGAAATAAATCCATTCGAGCCCCCATAAGCACGGTGGCAACAAACAAAGAGTAATACTAAAGTAAGGATGGGATTTAGCAGTAACGAACATAAAATTGTCAAAAATATGTGATATGCGTACCTTATACTCACTTTTCATATCATATCCACCATTTTATTGGTATTTACCAATTTTCCCAAAGCCCGATCAATAATAGTAATGATACTGAATGCCGAACTTAAACCGAAACTAGTAAATAACAAGATACCATATGTCGAACTCAAAACTGATACATAATAATATAGAAAATGACAGACTCAAACCAAAACTCATTGATAGTAATAATATGACAGGTGGCAGATTCGAATCGAAACAAATAATTAATAATAATATATAGTGGTATCCAGAGTTTTAACTCATTACAAAACCATACAATCATAAGCGTTAATATTATACAACCAAATATTTTAAGTCGAAGCGGGTTCCAGTTATTAAGTCAAAAAAGTGTAGTTTAAGGCCAAATACCACCCTCCCAGGGTAACAAAGCTAAATAAGCTTATAATAATGTCTAAGTCAACCCAAACCTAGGTAATAGCCTACGGAAGCGATTATGCAATCATTTAGGTCTAAAGGAGCGTTATTCTAAGCATCCTATCTTAAAAAGGGCGGTGGAACCTGCTACCAGTCCCAAAAAACCCAACCTAAAGAAAGCACCCACTCAAACCTAGGCTAAGGCTTCTCAATCCCACCTAAGGCACTAAATAGGTTGTCTAATCCTAAAGGATAATTATAGATTAACTTAAGGGAAATGGGGCTGGAATTTACCCAAAAGGCCCCTAATCAGCTAAATAAGGTAGAAATTGCTCAAAGAGTATCCAGGCTATAAGAAGTCACCCTCAGCCATAATTAAATAAATTCTGGAAGAAAGGTAAGCCTAGCCTACCTAGAGGATACTGAAAGAATGTGAGAAAACCTTACAACGGGGTTTTTCCCTTCTAAGAAGCCTCCGATTTCTGCCATGCTATCAAAAACACATTCTTCATGCCAAGATGAGAACATCAATACCCATATTATGAATTTATGCTTCGAGTCAAAATTGGGCTGAAATTGAATTGTGGAGCCCACTAATAGAATCGAGAATTGAATCCATCAAGAGGTCCTTCTCAGCTCAGGGATTATTTGCCCTATAATTGGGCATAATCTAAGCTCCAAAACAGCCCCAAAATAGTCCCAACATAATTCCATAAATCAAGAAATAAAACCGAGAATTTTAATTGAAACTAAACCCAGAATATAATGACCCTTTCCATCATTATAGGTAAGTCTAAGATACAAAAAATCGAGTTAAGATTTTCCCCAAATTGAGAGTTAGAAATTCAAGGCTACGCTTATGTTGGAAAATATTTTAGTGAGGTATGGGCAATCCAAAAATGGATTGGGTAAATGTAATAATGTTTAGCATGTTTTTATGTTAGCTAAGACAATAAGGAATCCGTAGAAGTTATTAGAAGGGAATTCGGGTAACTAGAACTCCCGGTATCAAACTTGACGTAAACGGGTTAGTTCAAAATGTCATGGTTTGAGGGTGCATTGTGAAAAAGGAAAAAATCGGGAGCAATCTCGAGTTTCTGCTTTTCTACACCTGCTATAGCGGGTGGCATACCGCTGTGATAACACCACTTTAGCATAAAAATTCCCACTATAGCAGGAGTCAAAGTCGGTCAATCCCACTATAATAAGTAGATTCTGCTATAGCAATACTGCTATCTCGAGATAGGGCCACTATAGCGAGCTCTACACGGATTTATGCAGAAATTACCCCAAAATAGTTTATAATTTTCTAAACTAGTTTTGGGAAGAGCATAGGGGATTTTGGGTGATTTTCACCTGTTTTCCACCAAATCTTTTTGTAAAGGTAAGTTAATCACTCCCATTAACTAGTTTTTTTGATTTCTAAACCTTAGAATCACTAGTTTATAGGTTTTAGGGAGGATTTAGCTTAACCTAGCTGATTTTTCTGTTGTAATAGGGTAAATTAGGTCTAACCTTTGGGTTATGGATAAAAGTTGATAATTTACTATTGTATGACTATAATTCACTATTGTAACCATGAAATTGGTAGGTTTAAGATGGAATTATAGAAGAAAAACCCTAGAATGGAAGTAATAATTATGAAACTGGCCATGGGGTTCGGGATTAGGTTATAATGCTCGATATTGTAGGTTATTTGTTTCATTATATGTTATATTCCTTTTTTAAGATCATAATCAAGCCGAGGTTGCAAGAAAAGGGAAAGCTCAAGTTAGTTAGAGCATTTCAGGCTTGGATTGAGGAAGGTGATAGTTTATTGTAGTTGAAACACAATTTGTTTTTATGTGTGCATGATAACTATTCCTTCATATTACTTGTATAATGCACATTCAAGGAAAGTGAATGACTATTTGATATCCTAAGTGTTAATCGAATGCAATGAGGTTATGTGAAATCTTGTTGGTTATTACAAATGTTGTTTAGTTAGCATTGTGATTGTGATTGTTGTGATATCTGTCATTATTGTGAGATGTACCGATATTTGGATATGTTCACAGCATTGGTTTGTATAAGGTTTGTAGACACTTGATGTTTGGGATTTGGTACATGGACAAGAGCTTGTCCCCTACAGGTCATGGTTAGTGTATGACCATAAGACCCTTAGCATATATGTACAATGTACAAGTAAGTGTGACGGTTCTATGAGTGAACTGGGGATTATGTGTTTACTGTTATATTGGTTCCTTGAGTGAACTAAGATTAAGTCTTGACTTGTTTCATTGGTTTCTTTAGTGAACTAGTTTATGTGTTGACTTGCTAAAGGTTGTTTATTTATGTAAGTCGAGTTGCATGATAATTGCCATCGTTGTTATTCTTATGGATTCTTGCTTGGTTTGGGCTAATTGTATGTTGTAGCATAACCCTGTATTGTCTATTTACTTGTGTAATTGATACATGGTTGATCTATATGGTTTTTTGACTTGGAGTCTTGTTGATAGTCATGGTTTTCACTTGACTTGTTATCCATGTTGATTTAAAATGACTAAACTGCATTATGCTGTTGAAAAAGGTTAAGTGTTATGACCTTGAGGTAAGGTTACATGGTAGGTGTTCATGGTTTTCTTTCTTTACTAAGTTATGGTTACTTATTCATATTTCTCATTTTGGGTTGGCAGATGACCCTACCAGTACAGTGTGGTTTCTTGTGTACTGATACTACACATGCTCTTTTTTTAAATGAATAGCATATTCTGGTGACTGTTTCAACACCTTAGTTGTGATTCATATAGTTTTCAAACTCAAGGGTGAGATACATCTTCTGAGCTGTCATGAGTTCTTCATTCAATTTCTGGTCCATTGTTTCAAACCTAGACATATTTCAGTTGTTTTAGGTGGAACCTATTTATTGACAATGTAGTAGTTTTAGTACAATGACTTTCAGGTTCTAAAGGTCTAAGGGATTGGTTAAGTTTCGTTAATTTCCACATTGTTTCTCATTTAGAATATTTGAGACATTGTTCATTTAATGAAAAATAGTTAGTTGTCTTATTTTTGGATAAGTGTTGGGTTGATGGATTAGGGTTAGTTGGTTCTCCCACCGGGGAGTTATTAGGTTTGGGTCATGAAAAATTTGGTATCAGATCCCTAGGTTTATTGATCTCATTATACCAAAATGGGTCTAGTGGAGTCTTGCAGAATGGTACGGAAACGTCTGTATTTTTCATCGAGAGGCTATAGGACTTTTGAAAGCTATCATTTCTTTCTTCTTTTATGCTATGAATTGATTCAAATTGGTATCTGACCTTCTTCATTCTTTTATTCGTAGATGGTGACTACTAAAGCGAACGGAGCTAGAGTTGCAACCCCCACACAAATAGCTCCAGCTGCAGAACCAGCTATTTGAGGATGAGGACATAGAAGCGATAGGGTAGGAGAAGAGGGAGAGACTCCTCCCCTTCCCCAGGATCATTATAAGGAGGTTGAAGAGATGAATTAGGATGTTGTAGAGCAGAAAGAGGTGGAGCCAGTTGGAGGTGCAACTCTTCCCCCTACGTTTTTGGAGATGATTCAGCAGGTGCTTTCCTTTCTGAGTGGACTGGTCGATACTTCTGTATACCAATTTCCAGGTGTTCAGCCGACTGCTACAGTTGCTCCTATAATGGGCGAGGCCTTAGGGACAAAGATCTCCCTCATCCGATGTTACGTCCTGTAATGAATGGGACTGAATATGACATGCTGACCAAGTTCCTGAATATGAAATCTCCTACTTTTGTTGGCTCTTAGGCGGAGGATGCATTTGAGTTCATTTTTGATTGTTATGAAAGGCTGCATAAAATGGGTATTGTTAAGCAGTACTATGTTGAGTTTATTACTTTCTAGCTGCAAGGTTATTCCAAGCAATGGTGGAAGGCATATGTGTAGTGTCGGTCACCAGCTTTGCCTTCATTGACATAGGATCAATTTCATACCCTATTTTTGGAGAAGTATGTATCCCGTGCTCTTTGTGATAGCAAAAAGGATGATTTTTTATCCCTTGAGCAGGGTAATATGTCTATTGTGGCTTAAGAGGCTAATTTTTATGCTCTATCTCATTATGCTACTCAGTTATTTGGTACATATGAGGAGAGGATTCAGTTGTTTATGAAAGGCATAAACACCAACTTGTAGGTTTTAACTGTTCATATGACTTCTGCCTGAAAGACCTTTATAATATGGCTGATTATGTGAAAAAGGTAGAAGGGTTGAAGCTAGTTGGTCAGGCAAAGGTGTTAGTGAAAAAGTCTCAGAATATGAGTTGATTTGGTGGTTCTTACTTGAGGGGTCATAACCAGTAGGTTTATTCAGCTAGCCCTATCCAGTCAGCTTCTACAGGTGGTTATTCAGGGTCTATTCAGTAGCCATCATTTGCTAGAGGCCAAGAACGACCAATAAGCCTTCTCTTGAGCAAGGTTGTTATACTTGTGGTGCTGTGGGCAGTCCAAGAGAGAGTGTCTTCAGAGACAAGATGGGTTATAGGGCCAGTAGCAGGCTAAAGCTATGGTTCCTACTGGTAGAGTTGGTGGAGGTAATGGTAATGGTAAGGGTCGCCCACAGGGTGGGCGGGGTAATAATCAGGAAGGTCATGGTGGAAACCGAGGTAATGGTAATGCAGGGAAGGGTGAAGTGTAGACTGCTAGGGAGATTTCCCAGCTTAATGATAGATCTCACTGTTATGCCTTCCCAGGCAAGACAGAGGCCTAGGCATCTGACGCTGTCATTACATGTACTATTATCGTTTGTGACCTGATGGCTACTATTTTGTTTGATTTGGGTTCCACTTATTCTTATGTACCAGTTAGATTTGCCTTGGTATTGGACTTGATTTTTGATATACTTGACTCTCCTGTTTATGTGTCTACGCTATTTGGAGACTCTGTGGTAGTGACCCATGTTGATCGTGCATGTTTTGTTTTATTCATGGGTTTTCAGACTTGGGAAGATTTTGTAATGTCGGATATGCTTGACTTTGACATTATCCTGGGTATGACTTGGCTATCTCCGTATCATGTTGTTTTCAATTGTAATGCTAAGACAATGACTTGAGAGATGCCCAAAATAGATAAGTAAGAGTGGGAAGGTGTGTATAAGCCTAAGCATGTGAAGAATATATCTTTTATTTAGGCTAAGAGGTTAGTTGGGAGAGGGTATTTCACTTTTATAGTCTATCTTTGGGATGTTAGTGCAGGATCTCCTTCTATCAAGTAAGTCCCCATGGTGTTGGAATTTTAGAAGGTGTTTTCCATAGATTTGCCTGGCATACCTTCAGATCGGGACATTGACTTTTGTATTGATTTGGAGACGAACACTCACCCTATTTCTATTCCTCCCTATCGAATGGCTCCAGCTAAGTTGAGGGAACTCAAGACTCAGTTACATGAGTTACTTGATAAAGGATTTATTAGCCCTAGTACATCTCCTTGGGGTACTCCAGTGTTAATCGTTAAGAAGAAGGATGGTAGCCTTAGAATGTGTATTGATTATAGGCAGTTGAATAAAGTTACCATTAGGAATAAGTATCTCTTGACCCAGATAGATGATCTATTTCACAAGTTACAGGGTGCTTGTGTTTTCTCCAAAATAGACTTGAGATCTAGTTATCACCAGTTAAATATTCGGCTTGAGTATATACCCAAGACAACCTTTAGGACTCGATATGGGCATTATGCGTTCTTGGTGATGTCATTCAGGTTGACTAATGCATCGAATCATGAGATTAATGAATGATATTTTAAAGTGTTTTTTGGATTCTTTTATGATTATCTTTATTGATGATATTTTGGTTTACTCCAAGAGTAAAGAGGAACATGTAGGTCATCTTGGCATTGTGTTGGAGATTTTAAAGGAGAAGAAGTTATATGCTAAGTTTTCAAAATGCAAGTTTTGGTTGTCTTCAGTTGCCTTTTTAGGGCATGTGGTTTTGGAAAAGTGGGTAATGGTAGATCCCCAAAAGATTGAGGCAGTTAAGAGTCAAGTTCGGTCAAGCTCTATGACTGAGGATAGAAATTTTATGGGTCTTGCTAGTTACTATCGCAGGTTTGTCAAGAACTTTGCATTCATTGCTACTCACTTGACTAGGTTGACCCAGAAGGAGGTGCCATTTTTTTGGTCAAATAAGTGTGAGGAGAGATTTCAATAGCTCAAGACGCTCTTGAGTACAACTCCTATTCTTTCTCTGCCAGTTGAAGATAAGGATTTAATTGTATATTGTGATGCTTCACTCTCTGGTTTGGGTGTTGTGTTGATACATGATAGGAATGTGATTGCCTATGCTTTAAGGAAATTGAAACCTCATGAGAAGAATTACCCAAATCATGACTTGGAGTTGAAGGCAGTGGTCTTTGCACTTAAGATTTGGCGACACTATCTCTATGGTGTCTAGTGTGGGGTGCTTACAGACCATCGTAGTTTGCAGCTTGTGTTCACGCAAAGGGACTTGAATTTAAGGCAGAGAAGATGGATGGAATTGTTGAAGGATTATGATGTAACCATCCAATACCATCTGGGTAAGGACAAA
Organism: Capsicum rhomboideum; assembly: GCA_031232105.1. Classification (NCBI taxonomy): domain Eukaryota; kingdom Viridiplantae; phylum Streptophyta; class Magnoliopsida; order Solanales; family Solanaceae; genus Capsicum; species Capsicum rhomboideum. The sequence goes on along the minus strand of CP124716.1, from coordinate 94,015,611 downwards.
GTGATGGCAGACGTATTGAGCCAGAAACTGGTAAGTATGGGTAGTCTGGCTTGTTTGAGGGTATCAAGGCAACTCTTGGCTAAAGAGATTCAGACTCTAGCATCTCAGTCTATGCAGTTTGGTATGTATAAAAGGGGTGGAGTGTTGGTCAGTCTTGAGGCAAGGTCAACATTTCTTGATCAAATCAAGTCCAGATAGTTCAAAGATTAAAAATTAAACAAACTTTGGAACAAGGTTGTATGTGGTGAAGCTTCTGATGCCACACTTGGTATGTGTAGGTTATTGATAGTGAGGGGATGCATGTACTTACCCTGGGTTGGTGATTTGATTACAGATTACTTGTAGAAGCTCATGGTTCTTAATATTCTATTCATCCAAGTGCAACCAAAATGTACCGTGACTTGAGACAGGTTTATTGGTGGCTCGAGATGAAAAGGTATATAGTGGAGTATATTTATAAATGCCACAATTCTTAGCAGGTGAAGTACAAGCATCAAAGGCCTGCAGGTTTATTTTAGAGGATGTCCATTCCCAAGTGGAAATGGAAAAGGATAGCTATGAACTTTGTGGTGGGTCTTCCTAATACCTTGGGGCATCATGACTCAATTTATTTCATAGTAGTCAAGCTAACCAAGTCGGCTCATTTCATCCCAATTATTGTGGATTAGAGTTCGAAACAGTTAACTAAGATTTATGTCAAGGAGATATTTGGGCTACATAGGATGGAAATTTCTATCATTTCTGATAGAGGAACGCAGTTCACCTTCAAGTTTTGGGACAGGCTAAATAAAGAGTTGGTCACTAAGATCGACTTCGGCACTACTTTCCATCCTCAGACTGATGGACAATTAGAGAGGACTATTTAGGTGTTTGAGGATATGTTAAGGGCCTGTGTGATTGACTTTGGTGGTCACTAGGATAAGTTTTTTCCACTGTGTGAGTTTTCATATGACAATAGCTATCACTCTAGCATTGATATGGTTTCATTCAACGCACTCTATGGGAGGAGGTGCAGATCACCCATAGGATGGTTCAAAGTTAGTGATGTTAATACTTTGGGCATGGACTTGGTGAAGAAATCTTAGGAAAAGGTGAGGTTCATCCAAACCAAGTTGTTGGCAGCCCAGAGTAGGCAAAAGGAGTATGCAAACAATAAGGTAAGGGATATGTCATTCAAGGTTGGTGAGGAAGTTTTGTTGAAAGTATCTCCTATAAAGAGAGTCATAAGGTTTGGTACGAAGGGCAATCTTAGACCTTGGTGTACTAGTCCATTCGAGGTTCTTGATGATTTGGGTCTGATAGTGTACAGGTTTCCTTTGCTACCAAGCTTGTCAGGAGTCAATCCAGTGTTCCATGTATCCATGCTTTAGAGATACCATGGGGATGGGGATTACATTATCAAATCAGATTCAGTTTTGCTAGATAAGAATCTTTCTTATGAAGAGGAGTCGGTTGCTATTCTTGATTGGGACGTCCGTAAGTTGAGTATGAAGGAAATTTGATCGGTAAAGGTACAATGGAAGCATTGTCTAGTTGAGAAAGCTACTTGGGAAACCGAGTACATGCAGGACAAGTACCCTTACTTGTTTGAGGATACATGTACTCTTTTCTTTTCTTGACCTAACTAATTTTTATTGTTTAATCATTTGGGGATGAATGATGGGTAAATTTTTATCTATTGTAACGACCCTTTCCGTTACGAGTAAGTCTAATGTACAAAAAATTGGGTTAAGGTTTTCCCCGAATTGGGAGTTATAAATTTCATGCTAGGCTAATCTTAGATGAAATTCGAGCGAGGTATGGCCTAGGGCAAATCAAAAATGTATTGGGTAAATGTAATAAGGTTTAGCATGTTTTAATGTTAGCTAAGATGATAAGGAATTCGTAGGATTTTTTTGAAGTGAATTCGGGTAAGTAGAACTCCCGATATCGAACTTGACGTAAAGGGGTTAGTCAGGAATGCCATAGTTTGAGGGTGCATTGTAAAAAAGGAAAAATTGGGAGTAATCCTGAATTTTTGCCTCACCACACCTGCTATAGGGGGTCGCAGACTGCTATGATTGCGTCGCTATAGTGGGAGTCAATGTCGGTCAATCCTACCATAGCGAGCAAATTCTTCTATAGCAATGCCACTATGTGGTATAGGGCCGCTACAGCAGGCTATACGCGGATTTATGCAAAAATTACCCCAAAATAGTTTATTATTTTCTAAACTCGTTTTGGAAAGAGATAGGTGGTTTTGGGAGAATTTCACCTGTTTTCCACCAAATTTCTTCGTAAAGGTAAGTTAATCACTCCCATTAACTAGTTTTTTGATTGCTAAACCTTAGAATCACTATTTTATGGGTTTTGGGGAGGATTTAGCTTAACCTAGCTGATTTTTTTGGTGCAATAGGGTAAATAAGGTGTAAACCTTTGGATTTTGTTAAAAGTTGATAATTTACTCTTGCATGACTATAATTCACTACTGTAACCATGAAATTGGTGGGTTTAAGGTGGAATTATGGTACAAAAACCTTAGAACAAAAGGAATGATCATGAAATTGGCCCTGGGGTTCGGTATTAGGTTATAATCCTCGATATTATAGGTCATTTGTTAGATTATGTGTTATATTCCTATTTTTAGACCATAATTAAGCCGAGGTTGCAAGAAAAGGGAAAGCTCAAGTTAGTTCGAGCATTTTAGGCTTGGATTGAGATAGGTGAGGTTTAATGTAGTTGAAACCCAATTTGTTTTATGGGTGCATGATAACTATTCCTTCGTATTGCTTGTATCATGAATGTTCAAGGAAAGTGAATGACTATTGATATCCTAAGTGTTAATCGAATGTAATGAACTTACGTGAAAGCTCGTTCTCATGCAATGAACTTATGTGAAAGCTTGTTGGTTATTGCAAGTATTGTTTTGTTATCATTGTGAATGTGATTGTTGTGATATCTTTCATTATTGTGGGATGTATCGATATTTGGACATCTTCACCGGATTGGTTGGTATAAGGTTGGCAAACACTTAATGTCTTGAATTTGGTACATAGACAAGAGCTCGTCCCCTATAGGTTATGGCTAGTGGGCCACCATAGGTCCCTTAGCATGTATGTACAAGGTACAGACGAGTGTGACAATTCCTTAAGTGAATTAGGGATTATGTGTTTACTATTATATTGGTTTCTTAAGTGAATCGGGCTTAAGTGTTGACTTGTTGCATTGGTTCCTTGTATGAACCGGGTTTATGTCTTGATTTGCTAAAGGTGGTTTCTTTATATAAACCGACTTGCATGATAATTACCATGGTTGTTGTTCTTATAGATCCTTGCCTAGTCTGGGCTAATTATAAGTTGTGGCATAACTCTATATTGTCTATTTACTTGTGTAAATGAGATATGGTTGATTTATATAGTTGTTTAACATGGAGTCTTATTGGTAGTCAATATTTTGACTTGACTTGTTATCCATGTTGACTTAAAATGACTAAACTCCATCATGTTGTTGAATAAGGTTGTGTTATGAACTTGAGGTAAGGTTAAATGGTAGGTTTTCAGGGTTGTCTTGCTTTACTAAGTTATGGTTACTTGTTCATATTTCTCATTTTGGGTTGACCGATGACCCTACCAGTACACCATGTTTTCTTGTGTACTGATACTACACGTGTTCTTCTTTTTGTTAAGTGCAAAACATATTTCGGTGACTATTTCAAGACCTCATCTATGATTCAGATAGTGTTCAAACTCAAGGGTGAGCTATATCTTTTGGGCTGCAATGTGTTTTTCATTCAGGTTTTGGTCCATTGTTACGAACCTAGACATATTTTAGTTGTTTTGGGTTGAACCCGTTTATTGACAATGTAGTAGTTTTTGTACAATGACTTTCAGGTTCTAGGGGATTTGTTAAGTTTCATTAATTTCCGCATTGTTTATCATTTAAAATATTGGAGACATTGTTTATTTAATGAAAAATAGTTAGTTCCATTATTTTAGGATAAGTGTTGGGTTGATGGATTGGGTTAGTTGGTTCTCCCATCGGGGAGTTAGTGTGGGTGCCACTCAAGGCGGGTTCGGGTTGTGACAGAGAACTTACGGGATAAAGATGAGAAGTTTCTCACAATAACGCCCTCAAGCTAATTCCAACTCCAATTATCGATTTCCTACGATTTTTGAGCTCTCACACTCAGTAATAGAGTTTTATACTTAGAAAATAGATGGAAAAATGAAGGGGAAATATTTATACTACCAAGGCTCCTTCATCGCAAATGCGGGACCCCTGTCATGATCGTGGGAGCTGACTGGTACTGGCCTACATGAACGCCGCCGGTCCAACGCAATTGTAAAGAAAAAGCTTGGACCGACCAGGCCGGCTTTCTCCTTACGAACGCGAAGGCTATCTTATGAATGCAGAGGTCAAGATTTCCTGACCCTAGCGATCGCTGCCAAGGCCCCACGAATGCAAAGAACAAAATCCTTGACCTTCTCAATCACGGTCAAGGCCTCACGATCGCAAAGACCAAATTTGTCCTATACTAGGTACTGATGCACCTGCAACTTTGCTAAGTTACGAATTCTCCAAACGAGCCCTCGGGATTTTTCCAGAATCTCGTGAACACAAATGAACCATGCTACCCTACCAAATTCAAAATTTCTGACTTAATGAAACCATTGAAATTTTCATCAGAGGCCATTTCGATTATGTTTTCACTAAAATTCATTAAATAGCCAAAAATGAGCTTGAAAGCCTCAGGACCAAGACCAAGAGTCTCCCTAGACTAAAATCGACATTCCGGAGCTAAAAGAGAATTGCCATTTGAGACCATTTACCTGATAGTTTGGCTCGAGACCAATTTTTTAACTTTAAAAGCTCTAAAATAAGGAAATGGCTATAAAAACCAAACAAACTTCTCGGTAATCAAACTGTCAATCCTAGCAAGTCATAAATGACTTGGGACATCTTTCAGAAAGCTCGAAACTAAGAAAAAGCACAAAAACATAGAAAATGACATGGATGGTCATTACACAAGGTTGATTGTGATACTTTGAAAACCCTGGCCCGAGGTTATTTGCCGGCAAGGTTGGCTGAGGTTATTTTTCAATAAGGATGATTGAGATTATGAAAGTATATGGGTTGCGAACCACCCCCAATGTGTCCTGTCCTGAAGCTCTGAGGCTTTGAAGGTGTATACGAAAATCATGCGATGCATATCATTATTATACCACCATGATTATATTGCATTGCATCATTGTACTTTCCTTATGTGTTTGTTTCCCTGTACTTAGTTTTTCTTATATTTTTTAGTGTAGTTATTCTTATTCAAATAATATATTGTAGAAAATGATAGAAGATATAGCATGAGCTAATAATTGGAAACCTTTTTGTATGCAGGTGGAGGCATACTCATAGTATTCTATACTTGTTTAGTTTTCTTGTTTGCTCAGTCGGCCTATGATACCTACTAAGTATAAGAGGACTATACTCACTCATACTTCTGTGACTGGTTCAGATCCCAGTACGAGTACAATCCACAATGGCTGATTCATGCAGAGAGAGAGAGCTATATCGGAGTTCTGGTGAGCTCACCATCTAGAGCCTTATTCCATCCTCCCTCTATCTTTATGTCTTTATCTTGTATTTCAGCGACAGTTGCATTTATCAGATTCTAGTATTGTATTAGATGCTCTTCACCATTATGACACCAGGTTTTGGGGATTGATGTATTTCTTTCGGATATTTGTGCTATTTGAGTATTATGACAAGACTTAGTTCTAGAAGCCTCATATTCATTTAATCTCTTTCATATTTTGATTTTCTTTTCTATTATAGGGTTTCGGCTTTCCAACCAAGGCTGGATCGAGGTAGGTGCCATCATGGCCTCAACTTTTGGGTCATGATAGCTAGTGATGAATTGGTTATGACATTAACATTTTAGACTCCTAATTAGCTTCTAGTCTATGATAGTATTTTAATACTTTTATCTTTTTTAATCATACAAACAGAATATACTTTTAATATTTTACCATTCAAAATCATATAATCAAGAAGTTCCTATATTACAAGGATCAGAATCAAAATTTTCCAATAATTGAGAAAGCAAAGTATTATTATCCTCAATAATTTTCCTTTTTAGACATTTGAAGTAATCATATAAGGCTAAAATGATCAACAGATAATGATATTACAATTTTAGACTACTAGGAAATATCTACTTCAATAGGATAGTAATTTAATATATTTAACTTTTTTAAATCATAATAATTTCATACTTTTACCTTTTTAATCATACAAATATTCTACGATGTTAATATTTTATTATTCACAATCATATAATTATGACTTTTATAGTCTCCATTGAAGGAAAAATAGTAGTTTTCTTAACACCCAATTTTTGCCCTCCACTGTCTAATTAGGTTTGAGCTTCTTCAATTTATAATATTTTAAAATAATTATTTTGCAAAAAATATCTTCAAGGCTCGCGAAGTAGACAGCAAGCAACAAGCAAGAGCTTCTCAGCCCCCTAACCTTTCTCTTTCTTGCCACTTTTCAAAATAAATATATATACCTCTATATAGTTATAATATATTGATTTATATATGATTTCAATTTTTTAAAAAATAACTGGAAAATAATTTTTCCAAAGTTAGTGACTAAATTAATCGAGTTCAAAACTTGCATAATTAGTCTTTTGTTTAAAAATTAGTTAAAATATTATGTAAATGATTATTTTAAATTGACTGCTCAGTCGGTTTCCATGGCTGACCAGTCCCCTAATGCTACAAATATTGAAGACTTCCCACCATTACCCCTTAAAGCCATAGATACTAGAGTACCTGCTGGTTCATCACCGTTATATGCTTTAACCTCTAAACATGGACAATATTCTGATTTATTAAAGCCTTTGAATATTAACAGTCCAAAAATCCAAAATCACTTAGTGGATCCAATTCCCATTAAGAAGCTTTCATTCGTAGATGGAGTTCCACGAGTAATGTGGACTGAGGAAGAAGCGGATTGCATGAACAAAATTGAGAATCTACAATATACAATAATTGGCAAATTCGCTTATGGTTGGCCAGAGTTGGAAGAATTGAGAACCCTAATACCCAAGTTGATAAGTCTGAAAAAAGATTGTAAAATAGGGTTCTTAAGAAATAGACATATTCTCATTAGGTTTAACCTAATGGAGGATTTCATAAACATTATGTCTAAAAATGCTTACTACCTCAATGCTACGGATGGCTATTCTTACCAAATAAGGCGTTTGATCTATGATGCAAAATTCAATGTGAATGAGAAACGACCCATGCAATGGCCTGGATATCATTCCCAGACCTAAAACCAATGCTATTTGTTAAGGAATCTTTATTACACTAGCCTCAGCTGTTGGAAAACCTATTCACTTGGATTCGACTACAGTGGACAAGACTAGACCAAGCTGTGCTAAGGTTAAGGTACAGGTGAACCTACTGGCAGATTTCCCTAAGTTTGTTGGAATGGAAATTGTAAATAATGTGACCAAAGATTCAAGAATTGAAAAGGTGAAAATACAATATGACCTTTTGCGAATGTATATTACAGGGGCATAATGACATGGAGTGTAGAGTGCTTCATCCATAATTAAAACAAGATCAGCAGGAGAATGAATACAATGAGAACAGTAATTAAATAGGAGTAGGGGAGCATACTAATGTAAGAGAACAACCATACAGATCAGGTTACTATAAGAAGCAATGGAATCCCACTCGAAGAAGGTTTATCAACAAAGGTTATTTAAGTGAAATAGCACTACCACCTGGGAAGGACATACGCAATGACAATTCATTTGGAGCTTTAGAAAATGGAAATGAAGAAGAAGAGAATAGTAATGCAGAACATGAGCTTATTACATCAATGACAATAAGGAAAATTACAAATGAAATGCAAGGAAAAGAGGAAGGGACAAGCCAAGTATCAACCGAAGACTGGATATCCAGGTCTTTTCATAGCAACCAAGGAGGTGAGTCTCCTGTTAAGCAAATGGAGAGTAATCAGAAGTTAGTGGAAAGTAATGCTACCAGGTTGATGTCTGATAATGAAAGAAGAAGAGACAATACCCCAGTTTTTGGATATATCAAGAAGAAGAATAGAGAAGAAGTAGATGCAGCTATAAGTCTTGAAAAGAAAACACAGTCAAGGTTTGACAAACGAAATGCAAGGGAAACAATGTATACTAATGATAAGGAAGACATAGCAGGCAAGGTCCAATCATGGAGTGGGAAGGATGCAGATGAATCCAATAATGATCAGACAAAAGACAATAATATAGAAAGGTATAATATAGCAGTAATAAAAGAGGTTGATAATGCAGAGAAGCAAAATGTAGGGAAAATAGAAGAGGCTAATGCAGACAAGATACAAACATGCAATAAAGAAGACGTTGTTCAGTCAAATACAAATCATACAAGTGGGAGTGAGGCTTTAGCAATTTTTGATGTCCCAATAGCTATGATGATAAATTACACACAGATTTGCAGTGGGAGATTTGATCCTAATGAAATACATTAGCAAATTCTTACTCATAATGTATATGAGGTGGTGGAAGAGACCAAGATGATCGAAGATGGAGAAAGGAAAAACCACACTGAACCCCAGGATGAGGAAATTGATAGAAATGCTGACTTATCTCCAAGAGCCCTAAAAGTATTAAAATCTACAAAAAGGGGAAAAAGTAGCTTAATAGTGAGACATCACAACCTAGTAGAGTACAACTAAAGAGAAATGTGGTCAACCAACAAGGTAAATGATGATGAAGGCTTTAATTTGGAACATAAGATCTGTTAAGTCTCAAAAAGCTTTTCAGAGGGTATATATGTTACATAAATTCCATTAGTTTACTTTTATAGCTTTAGTGGAGCCTTTTCAACATGTTAATACAATTGACAAATATAAAAATAGACTGCATATGCCTCTTGCCTTTCATAATCTTAATGGACAGATATGGTTGTTTACTACCATGGGTTTGATGTATCAGTTGTTAGTAATTCAAAGCAACAATTATCAACACTGATAGAAAATCAGACCTTAGGTCTTAGTTTTTTGACAACTATAGTGTATGCCAAATATGGCAGGAATCAGAGACTAGAGTTATAGGAGGATATATATATTCTATTGCAAGTGATATCTCCAGTCCATGGATGGTAGGGGTGATTTTAATGTTTTCCTCAATAGTACAAAAAAGATTTGGGGATGTCCTGTGTTGGCTTCAGAGGTAGAAGATTTTTATACTTGTATAGAATCATGTGATCTTCTTCAAATTCATCATAAGAGTAGTCCATTTACTTGGTGGAATGGTAGAGCTGGGGATGATTGTATATTTGAGAAATTGGATAGAATTCTGGCTAATAAAGAGTTAAAAGGTTTATTTTCTCATTCTGAAGTGGAGCATTTTCCTAGAGATGGATCTGACCATACACCATTACTCCTGAGATGCAGTAACAACATCAGCAATGCTAAAAGGACTTTTAAGTTCTTGAAATTCTGGACTAAGCATGAGAATTTCAAATTTGTGGTTAGAATGAACTGGGACTCTGATAATTTAGAAAATCCTTTTTTGGATGTCAAAAGGAAAATTAAATAGGTAAAGAAAGCTCTTTATTTATAGAGCAGGGCTACCTATGGTGACATTTCTTAGCAACTAATAATTTGACAGGAGATAGTAAAGATTAAATAAAAATTATTTGAAAAACTTCTCACCCAGGAGAATAGGGTTGTGATGCAAAGGCCTAAAGCTGAATATATCAAATACTTACACCTGGAAGAGAGTTACTGGCAATAAAAAAAAAGGTTATGATTGGTTCCAAAGTGGGACAAAAATACTAGATTTTTTCATAGTTTAGTTAAAGGTAGAAAAAACAAGCTCAAGATCTGCATAATTTTAAATGAACAGGGAAGGTGGGTAGAAGGTGATAATAATATTGTTGATCAGGCAGTTGCATTCTATCAAAAATAGTTCTCTCAGGAAAGGGAAAGTAATTAGTTTTTATTGTTACAACATGTCCCTAAGTCAATTACTGAAAAGGAGTATTCTTTATTAGAAGCCATTCCTGATGAAGCTGGGGTGCAGAAGGTTGTGTTTAGACTAAATGGAGATAGTGCTTGTGGTCTTGATGGCCTTTCTAGGCTCTTTTTTCAATCTTGTTGGGATATTGTAGGTCTTGATATTATTAGAATGGTGGAGAATTTTTATGCAGGAAACACTCTTCAAAAATCAATTACTCACACTAATTTAGTCCTTATTCCTAAGAAAGATAATGTGCAATCTTTCTCAGAAGTGACACCCCGTACTTTCCCAACCCTACTTGATGACATTCAATAATGTTTACTTAGGTGTTGAGACCTATAAGTATGTAATTGGTAATGTTAACGATGAGAAAATTGAAATTTGGCCTCGTACATGTGATTAGCCCTTCGTAAAAGGTGTTTTGTGATTTTTGTGGAGCATTTGTGGGGTTCAAAATGAGTCAAAGAGGACCTATAAACAAAGTATTTTAAGGTTAAGAATTAAGTTAAAGAATAGGACTTGAAGTATCTAACCAAACCCGCGAAGAAAAGTCGAAAAACAAAATTTTCGAAAAAACTAAGGCCCAGGCGCTCCAGAGGGCGTGCCAGGCCACTATGGGCCAAATTTTTGTGCCCAGAGGCAGCAAGCTGGTGTTCCCAAGGGCGTTCCAGGATGGTTTTTTCAATTTTTTGAAAGTTGGAAATTTTCTAAGTCCTAAGGTGCCTGGTGACGTACCGAGCCGGTTTTTGCCACGTTTCTTCTACAACCATGATTATATACATGGAATGAATGAAATATTATATTGGTATGATAAAATTACTCGAGAACGAATTTGGCATCAAAATGACAGTTTTACCCTTTTGGTCAAAATAGGCAATACGTGGCTAGAATCACTTATTTTTGGGATTGAGGCTACGGATATGAATGGCGTGAGTGGGAATATTGTTGTAACACATATGGGATGATTTAAACACGAGAAATTATTGATTTTATTGGGTTAGGTGAATTGGGCCCAAAAAGGACCCAAAAATGAAAAGAAAACATGAATGGGTCAAAAGACCCATTCTTGCCTTGACCTTCTAGAACACCATATTAAATTCCATAGAGTGGCTGAGGATGGACTTAAAAGATTATAAAAGGGACGAAAAATCTGATTTTTATTCTACACAAGTCTCATGCCTTTTTAGACCAAAAGAAGATATTTGCTCTCAAAACCGTAAAGACTCAAAGCCAACTTTTGGAGCAAGATCATCACTTTTCAAGCTTGGGTAAGTGATTATTGTTATGGATTAATATATTATATGCATGAAAGAGTATGTAAATAATGTTGGTTGTGCTTGGAAATGTTGGACATGGTACTTTGTGTTTTTGTATAAGATTTGTGATCCATGAGGTTCAAGCTTGAATTATGACTTGTGCCTTTGATGAAAGAGCATGGTATGGATAAAATATGAACATGTATGGTGTGATTTTGTTATTAAATTTGTTATTTTTCTATAAGTATAAATTGTGGGATTTTGGCCGATATGTGCTATGAGGTGTATTAAGGTAATTTGATGGATTATTTGTGATGTGGTGTGGATAAGAAAGTGTAAAGGAGAAGTGTTCTGGTGGAATGTATTGATTACCATGTATTGGTCAATGTTGGGAATATTGTGGGATTTTTGGGATAAGAATTTCATCCATGGTCTTGTCAAGGGGAAATGACATGTTTAAAGGCCAATATGTAACTCATTGACGTTATATGCATTTGTAAGGTAGTTGGTGGTTAATGTGAATTCCGTTATATATTTGTGTTGTAGTGTGACACATAAAAAAGGAGCGGGACTATTGTATGCACATCTAAGGTTGTTTATTCGTATTGAGAATACAAGGTATGTAAGGTTACTCTGTCCGTATCTTTCTGCGGCAAATAGTATTCACATTGACATTACGCTTGTCCCATTCCGAAATATGCTAATCCTATTTCCGGTTATCAATGGTCCTTATCATATGTTTCCTACTCATTGATCAATTATAAATCTCATGTCTCATATTCATGGTTAATGATCCAAAAGCTCAATAAGGTTATGTTCCAATGTTCCAATAGTGATTATATTCATGTCTCTTGTTCATGGATTATGGTCCAATGGTATTATAGTTCTAATAATATTATGTTTCTCACAATGTTTATTTACATGTCTCTCACTCTTTGGTTAATGATCCAAAGCTTCATATAAAGTTATGACTATCGTAGTACCAATCTCAAAGTAATGAATAAAGTAATGTAAATATGTGGTCAATGATCAAGTATGGGTGGTAGCTTTGGGGGCAAATGCCTAGCTCAAGTCGATCCCGAGATTTGTTGGATCAGGGGGCAGTCCTAGAGGCATACGCCTAGCTCAGACCGATCCTGACAGGGGGCAGCTCTAGAGGTAATAACCAAGCTCGAGCCGAACCTGAAATGTTGGCTTATGGGTGGCAGCTCTAGAGGTAATAACCTAGCTCGAGCCGATCCCGATATATATTTATTCATGGGTGGCAGCTCTAGGGGCATAAGCCTAGCTCGAACCAATCCCAACATAACGATATGTTATGTTAAAACCCATTTTTCAGTCGGGGCCGGGTATAACAGGTCAAAGGCAAAGATGAATAATCATGGAATCAAAGATGCAAAGAAAGTAATGAAAGCAATATACAAGGTTCCCAAAGTTCAGCATAGTGACTTATCCATATTGATCATTCATTTGTATTTGAGTTCGTTGGCATATTTACATATCTTACAAGTTTTATATGGCCTTACATACTCAATACATTCTTCGTACTGACCCCTCTTGGGGAATTTACCTTACTTGTTGCAGGCGCAGATACTAGTAGGCCTCCACAGTAGGTTACCAGTTGTTGCAGATCATTGGTTAGCTCCAGTTAGTTCAGGGCTTCTTCGAGTCACAGTTGTACATATGTTTTGGTGTTGTACATGTTATATAAAGTGGGGACTTGTCTCGAATTTTAGTTCATTTGGTCAATGCATTTGTTAGAGGCTTTTATAGACGGATGTGGGTGTATAAATGTAAAAGGTACATGTCGTTTTGACTTGATGGCCTCAACGGCCTAGTTTCGCATATGTATATATATATATCATGTTCCATAAGTTCTGTTGTTGGTATCTAAAGTTATTATGTGATTATGGGTTTCTTATGGCATGCATATGATTGAATAGAAGCAAAGCTTGATTCTCTCGGGCCTTGTCGGCTACGAGTGCCAATCCTTCCCGATGGGATTCGGGGCGTGACATCAGACCTGAGGCCTATTAGTTTGAGTAATTTTGTGAATAAGATTATTTCAAGAATATTACTTGATAGGCTGGATGGTATTCTTCCTAGATTGATGTCTCATAATCAATCAGGATTTGTTAGAGAAAGGAGCAATATTGAGAATGTTTTATTAACTCAGGAACTGGTTTCACATATTGACAAAAGAGGGAAACCTGCTAATGTGGGGCTGAAATTGGATATGGCAAAGGCATATGATAGAGTTTCCTGGTTTTTCTTGATAAAGATGCTAAGTAAAATGGAATTTTCTAGTAGGGTAACTGATTTGGTTTGGAGATTAATTTCAAACAAGTATTACTTCACTCTACTAGGGGGTGAAACAAGGGGACCCTCTATCACAAACACTCTTTATTTTATCTTCTGAGTTTTTAACAAGGGCTCTAAATCATTTCTTTGAGGATCCTTTATTTATGGGATATGGAATGCCTAAATGGAGTTCTAAACTAAATCATCTAGCATATGTATATGACATAATAATTTTTTGCCTCTTCTAATGAATATTCTATTGAGAAAACAATGCAGGTGTTAAAGGAGTATGAGCAATAGTTAGGCCAGAAGGTGAATAAGGACAAGAGTCTCTTTTACATGCATCAAAATGCTGCAAGAAGGTTCGTGAAACATGTGGAAAATAGTACAAGAATCTCTAAAGGTTCCTTCTCTTTGTAATATTTGGGATGCCCTATATCTCACACCAAGAAGAGCAAAGAACATTTTGCAGAATTATTGGATAGAGTTAGAGGTAAACTTCAGCCATGGAAGGGTAGGATGTTTTCTTATGGAGAAAAAAAAGTGTTACTGACAAGTGTACTACAAAGTGCTCCTATCTATGTATTATCTGTAATTACTCCCCAAAAATATGTAATTAAAAAACTGCACAGGATTTTTGTAAAGTTCTTTTGGAGCAATAAAGAAGATCGTAGAAGTAAGCATTGGTCTGCATGAAACAAAGTATGCTTACCTAAAAGGGAAGGAGGTTTAGAATTCAAATCCCTATATAATGTGTCTCAGGCTATGCATGCAAAGCCATGGTGGAGGTTTAGGACCCAAAGTAATTTGTGGACTAATTTCATATGGAATAAGTACTGTAAGAAACAAACTCCAGCTCTAGTTCTATGGAAAGGGGGTTCTCAAGTTTGGAAAGCAATGTTTGAAAGTAGGGAGAAACTGGAAAAGTTTATATGGTGGGAGCCTAAAAGTGGTACATCTGTAACCTGGTCTGATAATTGGACAAACACTGGCCCTTTATACTTGTAGCCTACTATAGTACAAACCTATCATCCTATGAGTGATATTATAGAATTCTTGAACGAGGAAGGTTGGGACTTTGATCATATGCAAGAAGTGTTACCACAGGAGGTGGTTGAGCATGTTATAAGTAAAATGAATATGGTTCACTTTGTGAACATAGGGGATAGACCTTGGTTGACAAAAACAAGCAATGGAAAATTTACTATCAGAAGTGCTTGGGACATACTAAGACAAATGGCTAATATTAATGATGATATGCAGGATATATGGTGTAAGGGAATTCCTTTCAAATTATACTTTCTTTCATGGAGAATTTGGGTAGGAAAGGTACCAGTTGCAGCAATTATGAACCAGTGGGACACCAATATTTCTGCAAACTTTGGCTGCTATCATAATCCAGAGAGGGAAACAATTGATCATTTATTTTTAAGAGGGGAGGTGGCAGAAAAAATCTGGCATTACTACTGTGGTTCTACAAGTATTGTTAATCAAAAATTTAACTTGAAACAAACTATAAGGATATGGAAGGAAATGATGGAAATGCAAGAGAAAAATAGGTCTTTCAGGTGATACCAATCATTATTCTTTGGTTTCTCTGGAAAAGAAGAAATACTTGACTTTATGGTGGTTTCTATCATGAGAGGAAGGTGATTTGGGAAATAAATAATACTATTGCAAGGTTTGTTAAACTCAGATTTAAATGGAGATGATAGGAAAGAGTTGGCCTATTATTGCTGATGCTTTTAAGGGGTACATAGTCTCTTATATCTCAAGGGTGGTGAGATGGACTCCTCCTCTTCATGGATGGTTGAAGGCTAACACTTATGGGTCCTGAGGGGGAAACCCTGGCCCCAACTCAGTTTCTTTTTGTATTAGGGGTTTTAATGGTAATCTGATGGTGGCTAAAGGGGAAAGAATTCAGGATACAAATAGATTGGTGGATGAGGCTACTGCTATAAGGAAGTGTTTAATGTTCTGTTATAATAACTCTTTACAGTAAATCATAGTAGAATTTGATTCTTGGAGCATTGTTCAATTCATTCAGGGAATTTGGGAAACCCCATGGAGTGTGGCAATAGAGATTAACACTATAAAGGCTCTAGTTGGACTCATGTCAGCAAGAATAATACACTCTCTCCGGGAAGGTAATGTTCTTGCTGACTTTTTTACTAACTTAGCTTTTGATTTTACAGGTGAATATCAATTTAACAATATAGAAGAGGTACCAACTAGAGGAAGAAGCATAATTCAACTGGAAAAACATGGAACAACCTATATTAGAATATGTGCACAAGTCAACTAATACAGTGGTTCTAAAGTGAAGTGTACATACGATTAAACAGTTAAGCAGTAAGCAATCACATAGAAAGGAAACAACACAATTCAACATTCTGGAAATTATCGTTGTGCAAAGTAATCTCAAGGGATGAGTGTACCTATACCTGGTGAGAGCTTGGGGTAAGGCGAGTACAAACATTCACATGATGGGAATGCACAGTAGTTGGTGTTCTTCATTTATATCTAAAGAAGGCTGTACCTGTATCAAGAAACAATGGATTAGCTTAAAAGCACTGTTATCATGTTCTAATGTTCAGATCTGATGCTGGTATCAACTTCATTCGAAGTTCATTCCATCTATCTGAGTAAATGGAATACGATGACACTCGATTTAAGAAAGCTTTGACTTAGCTTGAATTGTAGCTGAG
This sequence comes from Capsicum rhomboideum, assembly GCA_031232105.1. Classification (NCBI taxonomy): domain Eukaryota; kingdom Viridiplantae; phylum Streptophyta; class Magnoliopsida; order Solanales; family Solanaceae; genus Capsicum; species Capsicum rhomboideum. Next base: position 93,999,325 of record CP124716.1, on the reverse strand, counting down.
GAGGAAGATAGTAATAGATATCACAGAGCATCTACAGAAATGGAGTTTACATCATGACCATGGCATCAAAATCACCTTAGCATAATCAGATCTGGAAAAAGAGGATCGGAGAAGCCTAGAAGTTTCTTGGATGCTACTTTTCTAATTATTTTTCTAGGAATATTTTTTTGTAATAACCTGATTGGGGTATTATTTTAGGCCGGGGCACTTTTGGTCCTGGTCTCTCTTTGTGTCAAACAATATTTTTTGGTTAATAAATGGGGTTTTGCTCGATTTAGATTTAAAAAAATCATTAATTAATCAAAAATTAATTTGTCTCGATCTATTTTAAGCTTAAGGAGAATTTAAGACTAAGGGATCATTTTTTATAAAGGATAAGGTGGGATCGTTTTGGTTTTAAACAAAAAAACCAAGTCCTTTCTATCTTCACTCAATTCAGTACAACATAGCATGCCTAATTTCATTTAGAACCCGATCCAATTTGTAACAAACCAACAGACCCCACCTAAAAATCCCACACGCACCTCTCTCGTATCTCTCCTTAAGAGACCCACATGCCCTCCCCGCTATTCTTTCATTCATCTCTTTCCTTCTTTTTCTCTCCAAGTTATTTTGGAGTTTAAAAAGAAAATAGTTTCTTTAAGGCTACTCTTTAGTTCCTCCTAAAGTCTTCTTTTAGTTCACAATACTATTCTAAGGCTAATCTATAGGATAATGGATCCCCTCTTGAGACTACTCCCTAGCTTTTCCTAGGAAAAGAGGCCAAAAATAGGAGAAGGTTGTCCCCTTAACCTGATCCTAAGTCCTAAAGGTTGTTATTTGCTTGCTATGAGGGTTAATAATATGAGCTCACAAAGTAATGTGTATTTCCATGATACTGTGTTAAGCTTAGCACTTTAACTTGTCTTAAAAAGGATTAAGACCATTGCTTATCTAAAAAGTATCACATTATGAAGTTCTTGAAACTTAAAGTATTGTGACTGCCTGAGATGTCCAAAGGCAAAACCTTTGTCTTAAAGAGAAGTCGACAGGATTGTAGGACATTGTTTGATTCCCAGTAATGGGTATATTTTCTCTGTTTTACCCTATTCTGAAGTTGTAATTTTTGTACGCCTTTCAAATTAGTTTCAAGTCTTAATAAGAGTTGCATTCTGTAATGACCTTCCAGGTCATTTTCATGATTTTGTGCATTTTCCCTATTTTTACCCTTACTGTAGCTTCAATAGAGTTATTTTGGTCTACAGGGATGGGCGGTTTGGTTGGGTTTTAATCGAGATTCCTTATTTTGGAGCTTTTAAAGTTGAAAAGTTTAACTTTGGTCAACATTCCCAGTAAATAGATTTAGATGAAAATTCCATTAGTTCCGTTAGCTTCGGAATATAGATTCTATATTAGAGGGACCTTTGGTTTGTGTCTGAGGCTTTTGGACTCATTTTGGGCATTTGGGTAGAATTTGGTAATTTGGACAAGTGTTGACTTCTGTCAATATTTCATCGAAACCACCTCTGTTGGTCAGTTCCATTAAGTTTAAAACACTGTTTCTAGTTTGATAGGGTGTTTGGGTTTTGTTACTGGGGTTCCAAATAGGTTTTGAGGGTCTTTCAGGACTTGGACTATTTGGCCTATGTTGCTGGTGCAACTATTACTGGTGTAGCCACTACTGTGGAAAATTGGTCACACCAATGATGCCTGCTAACGTCAGCTGGCCATCGCTTCTGCAGGCCTTTTTTGCTTTGGTGGATCTGCTTATGCAGGATTTTCTCTGCTTCAATAGTAGCCCAGATCGTTAGTGGCTTCTGCTTTAGTAGAAGATTCACCACTAAAGTAGTGTCGCTTCTGCAACCAATCATCCTCAAAAGTGGTGTTCGTTGTATATATATGCCCTTTTCTTGACCAACACTTCATTCTTCATTCTAAGTGTTGTAAGCTCGATTTTTGAGATATTTGGGGCCATTGTTGAAGGATTCTACGCCTAGTAAGTCCCACTTCTTCACCGTAATGTTCCATCATGTTTCCTAATGTTATTCTCAGCTTTAGATCCTGAATTGGGTCCTTAATTCTTGGTTTTTCCTTCAAATTAAAGTAAGTTTTTTGGACCAATTGATGTTCGAGCTCAATACCGTCTTCACACAACTTTTGTTCATGGGTTTATTACCCTTGGAAGTGGGTAATTGAGTTAGGAATTTCTAGTTTGGTAGTCGGACCTTAAGGGTTGCTTTTTGACTTGATTTTCAGCACAAATTTCATAGTACAAATATGGATATCGTTTCTCTTGTCTTAATGAGTAGATTGTGTATTTGATAGTGTGGCAGTGTTGAGAGGCCATACAAAAGGGGACGGCTTCTGTGTGACAGTCTGAGACTGTTGTTCAACCTTGAGGTAGGTTACGATTTCTCTCTCTTTAGACTTAGCTTGATTAGGTAGTATATTTTATAAACTGCATGTTGGATAGGGAAAGATTCAATATAGTATCAAATCAATTGGCAAACTAAAGAGAGACTTTATATGACTAAAAATAAAGATTCAACGTAGTTCAAAATATTACTCAAATTACTTGTCGATTGCACAAGATTAGTTCATTTTTCCAATAAAATAGAACAACCTTCATAAATAACCGAAACAAAAAGTACAATAACATGAAATCAATTGAAAATGAAACAAACTAAGATGAACTCTATAAAAGGAAACATAAAAACAATGATAGAACATATTAAGTATAATACTCTCAATCTAGGTCTTTGGAATGTCCATCATCTTAAGCATTGATGTCATCGCCTTTTATTGGTGCAGACTGGGTACCACTTCAATCCCATAAGCCCAAAGAATTTTGGTTAGTAGCCATGGTCTCAATAAACCACATGTCATTGATCAAATGTTCCATTTAACTAGGTGATTGGGCAACATTTTTCGTCTGCAAGATTAAAATTGGAGTGAGAATTTGGAGTTTGAGAAGGCTGTTGTTGTTGTAGATTGAATATTTCTTTTGTTTCATTAATTTTAGCCATCATAGAAGTAAACAATTTTAACAAAATCTTTGATTTTTCTAGAATCAAATTCAGCAATATTCTTTCCCTCCACAAGTTGGTTGAAGAGGAGTTCTATTTCCTTCTCCTCATTCATTTTTTCTGATTTATAACGTTTTCTCGTTTCTCATTCAATTTCATTAAAAGATAGAATTCGTGTGTAACCAACTTTTTCATCCTTTCAAACCCAGAAAAATTAAAGTACCTCATTATTACCTCTTTGGCCAGATTTGTAGATTTTTAAACAATGGGTTGAATTTCTCTTGGACTAAATATAATTATGGCGACATCTACATCACATAAAATTGAAAAATCTTCTATTTTATTAAATAAACTTGTTATTTTTTTTAATCAAGAATGAAGTTTCTTATATTTTCGTTACAGTTCCTAGTATGCCCAAGTCTTTTTCTAGCCATATTTGATACTCAAACCAAAAAAAACACTTTCTTCAGGAGTAGAATACATAAAACATGAAGAGGCGTGTAGCTTTTATAGATGCCTAAAAAGAATTGTTACCGTAGTCAAATTAAGAAATTTTAAGTTTATTTAGATAATTTAAGCTAAATATTAAATAAGCTGATTGGTGTAGTCTGATTCCCGAAAATTGTCTTACTTTTGTTTAAAAGATAAACATTGCTAAAATTCATATTCCATGATTATTTTTGGAGTTGGAAAGTGAAAATAATTAACTCTAAGATAGTAACATTTGGTATAAAATATTTTGTATAAAAACTATGTTCTACAAAAGATGTTAGTGTATTCTCAGAAAATATTTTGGGTCATATTTAGATATTTGAATTTTTAAATTTTTTTTTATGTGTTTTACTCATTCACGCCATTGGAATAGGTATGAAAATTAAGTCATAAAATTGGAGATGGGAGTTTAGTAATGAAAAATCTCATTTTCATAAATAAAAGATGCCATTGTCAAAATACTTTTAGGGAAAAAAATAATTTTCATAGTTAAATTAATCTAATACTTAAAGAATATTTCTTTAGGAAAAATATTTTTTATTTTGCCAAACACATAAACCTCTAGTAATTATGAGTTACATCTAGTTGGTGAACTAAAGCTTTTTGTACTGTCAACATATATCTCAAATTTTATGGTAATGTAAAGTCAAGAATACTTTTGGTTCCTTAGTTATCGGTAATTTTTTATTTTAGTCCTTGTGATGTTTGACTAAACACATTTAACCTTCAATCACATTAAATGCGTATTTTTTTTATTTACTTGTGAATATTCATAAATATATTCATAAATATATTCATAAATATTTTAGAATTCTTAATCCTTTCTTCATTTAACTATTCATATGTCATGTTAAGCTTGTAATGTTACTACATATTTAAGAGTAATATATATTTAAGAATAGTCCAAATATAATATTTTTCCTACATAGAAGGATTAATAACATACTTTTTAATTAATTAAAAGTTATATATACCTATTCATCTATTGCAAGGATCAAAATTAAAATTTATTAATAATTGAGACACCAAAGAGTTATTGTCACGACCCAAAAGTTGAGGTCATGATGACAACTATCAAGACCCAGCCTCGGTAGGTAAGACAATTACCCAAAAAGGAAGGAATACCAAAATAATAATAAAGAAAAGATAAAACGAGACTTTAAGAGTGAAGTCAGGCCAACACCATATACATCATAACGGAAGTGTGAAGAAAATACCATAAACCCCCCAGAAATAGTGTCACAAGTGTAAGACCATCTATTACAACTCAGAATCTTGAATAATACATAGTTTGTCTCCAAAAATAGAAATAAAGACAACTAAATAGATAAAAGGAGGTCTGAAGTCGACTCTGAAAAGCCTAGAGCGGGCCAGTACCTCAAAAATCACCAACTCAATAACACGAAATCAGCCTCTGCATGTCATACACGTGCTAGGATCTGCACCGAAAAGGCATAGTAGGAGTGAGTACGGTCCACTTGTACTCAGTAGGTGTCATAGGTCAACTGAGCAAAACAGAAAATAAGACAAGTAAAGAAATACTATGAGCACGTCACCTGCAAACAAAAAATTTCCCAAATGGTAGCTCACATCGTCTCCACTAACAGTTCTAATATCAATACAAAAATAATAGGGAAGGTAGGTAATCACGAAAGTACATAGGAACTAGTTACACATCAAGAAAAAAGATAAAATAAGCATAGAATATGTGTATGCAAATGCAATACAATTAATGATGAAATTAATGGTTGAAAGTCATTGCATGACTTTGTGTAGACACCTATCGAGCCTCAATGCTCCCAAAATAGGACCCATGGGGGGTTCGCAACCCATATACTATCTCAAAGATTCCACCAATCTTAATCTACCCGACCGGCACATCCCTCAATCTAGGCATTTTTAAAAGTGTCTCATTTTCTTTCAAAAATCAGTGTTTCTCAATGATACAGATATCTCATGAATGTGTATGTATGAAATGTGGATAATATGCTCACAATCACATATATGTCAATAATTCATAATATCAGTTCATGTTCGGTACCATTGGACTAAATATGCATGTAAGATATCATTAATATCATGTCAACCCATAACTCGGGCGTGTTTATCATGATAAAGGAAAACAATGCTCAGCAAGGCCTATAATATCTATTCAAGCTCCCGAACAAGCATCACATTAAGAATAAAGCATGTAAATGCACAAATAAGGCCAATGATGTCAAATAAAGCCCCCACATGGGCAACATGCAATTTATGATATTACAAGTCAATAACAACAAGAATATAAGCCCCTAATCAGGCACACAATAGTAATAATAATCTCAAAATATGATTTCCATGGTTATTTTTTCCCAACCCATAGCATGCTTTATTTATTTATTAACTACCCAGCCCAGTCTGAAGAAAGTTATACCATAACCTACCTCGAAGCATCAAAATCCAAGTCTAAAGTCCTTCAACAAGGAGATTTCCCCTTTCAAACGGTCTCAGAATCAACTAAAATATTCAATTTTAGCATCTAAGCATTAAAAGGAACCTAATGATACCCATTTTGACTATATTTAAGATGAGTCCAAAACGGACTCAGAAAATAAGTTTGAAAAAGTAAGGGGTCAAACTGAAATTTTATTTTAGAAACACATTCCGCAAGGTTATAAGAGTCTACAGTTGAAAACCCATAAGAAAATTAGTTAAAAACAAGGTCCAAATCGAAGAAAAATCATTTTTAAGCTTTACTGGCAAAACCTCAAAAATTTATTTGAACAGCAAGATAAAAAAGTGTTTTCGAAGACATAATCGATGGAAAATAATGGAAATATGAATTTAGATGTTACCCACATGAAAAATGATGAAGAACACCTCCAAAATCGCCTTACCCACATGAAAAATGTTGTCGCGTTCGCGAGGGCCAACATTAACCAGAACAAGAAATGGACTTTCCGTTTGTGAAGGTCCATGACCCGGACCCTAGCATTCGCGACATCTCTATCACGTTCGCGATGAAGGATTACATCCTTCTCTGCGTTCATGGCTAAGGACCGCATTCGCGAAGAAGGGTGGGGTCTGCACCAGATATCAGTAAGTGCTGAGTTTTTGCAAGTTGAAATATTTCCGAATGGATCATTGGGATTCGTTTGGGACCCCATAGAAATAAATCATATATGCTACTAGGATATTTTTGATCTCTCGGACTCAATGACAACGTTGGATTTTCGAAAATAGATCGTTTTCAACAAATTATCCCTCGGGACCCCTTTTAGGCAAATTTCACTAGTTTTCAAATGAACCGTCGAAATGTAAAATAAAGGTTTCGAACCCGAACCAATCCAGCTGCTAACCCAAATTTTTACATTTCGAACCTAATGGAACTGTCCAAATCGCCATCCGAGACTCAAAAAAATCAAATGTTGACCGAAGTCAACTATAGGACTTTTAAAGCCTTTAAAAACCTCAAACTCTCCCAAAAACCTCTCAAAGGCATTGAGAATAGTTCCAACCATCACCACATCTCAAAATCAACATGTAGCAACTATGGGGAAGGGAAAAATGGTCAAATCACATAAAAAGTAAAAATTCACAATTCAGGTCATTACAATTATTGTCTCCAATAATTTTCTTTTTTATGCATTTCAAGTTATAAGGCTAGTGATCAATTGGTTATGTCATTACCATTTTAGATTCCTAATCAGCTTCTAGGCTATGATAATATTTTAATACGTTTACCTTTTTTAATCAGACAAACAGGAGATACTTTTAATATTTTACCATTCATAATCATATAATTATGAAGTTCCTATATTACAAGGATCAAAATCAAAATTTATCAATAATTGAGAAAGCAAAGTATTAGTATCCCTAATAAGTTTCCTATTTACACATTTGAAGTAATCAATATAAGGCTAAAATGATCAACAAATAATGACATTACAATTTTAGACTCCTAAGCAATATCTAGTTCAAAAGGATAATAATTTAATATTTTTACCTTTTTTAATCATTATAATTTCATACTTTTACCTATTTAATCATACATATATTCTATGATTTTAATATTTTACTATCACAATCATATAATTATGACTTTCTATTCTCCATTGAAGGAAAAATATTAGTTTTGTTGACACCCAATTTTTTCCTCCACTGTCTAATTAGTTTTGAGCTTCTTCAATTTTTAATATTTAAAAGTAATTATTTTGCAAAAATCTATCTTCAAAATTAATCCCAAGACATTTTTTCCATTTTCAAAATAAATATATACCTCTATATTCTCTTAATATATAGAATTATATTATTTGCAATTTTAATAAATAACTGGAAAATAATTTTTCCAAAGTTTGTGACTAAATTAATCGAGTTTCAAAATTGCATAATTATTCTTTTGTTTCAAAAATAAGTTTAAATATTCTGTAAATGATTATTTTAAATTAATAAGTGAGGAAGCTCATTACTTAATCAGGAATTAATTTGTCTTGATCTGTTGTAAACTTTGGCCAAATTTTAGACTAAGGGCTCATTTGTTGTAAGGGACAAGGGATACCAATTCGGCGATTAATTTTAGGATGAGCTTATCTCATGTTTGATTGGGATAAAATTCATAGGATAACTCATCTTGGAATTAGTTATCTTGGAATTATAGTGTTATATTTTTATCCCGCCTTGAGGTGGGATAACTAATGTCGGGATAATTAATGCTGGGCTAACTTGTTTCCCAATCAAACGACCCCTAATTATCAAAAGAACGAAGTCCTTACTCTCTTCACTCAATTCAGCACAACATAACATGCCCAATTTCATCTAGTACCCAGTCTAATTTGTAACAAACCAACAGACCACGCGCCCTCCCCACTATCCTTTCATTCATCTCTTTCCTTTTCTTTCTCTCCAAGTTATTTTAGAGTTTAAAAAGAAAATAGTTTCTTTAAAGTTACTCCTTAGTTCCTCTTGAAGTCTTTTTTTAGTTCACAATACTATTCAATGGCTAGTATAGAGGTGCCACGACCCAAACCCATCATGAGTGGCTTCTACACTAACCCTCCAATGGGAGAACCATCTAACCTGAATGACCAACACCAACACTTTAAATCAGGACAAAACTACTTCTATTTATAAAACCAATATCTCTGACAGTTTAATAAAATGCGGATTATAATCATCAATTCTAAAAGGTCCCCAGAACCTGAATATCACCGTACCAGAACTCTAACTAAAACTTGTCTAAGGGTACAACCCAGAAAATACTAACAACAAATAAAGTTGTCTTTGCCTGAAACAAGTTGGGAAGATCAAAATGAGGTAGATCCATGGCTTCCTAGAAGATGAATGCTAACCCTTAGATCTGACGTTGCTCTATCAGCTACAACTGAGGTCTCGTAGAAGCCGGCTAGAATATGCTCTGCACTCAATAAAAAGAAGAGTACATGGTAGTATCAATACAAAACCACTATGTACTGGTAGGATCATAGGCCAACTCAACTTAATCAATGTGAACACTTAGTTAAAAGTTTGTAAACAAGTAGAAAACATGTCACCTTAACAATATGCATTCAATTCAGACTTTCCACCACAATTCCTCTTTATACCAACCAAGACAAACAAAATGAAATCACATTTATGTATATAATCTTCAATTCAAGGTCAAAACCACAATAAGTCTATAGAACCAACTCAGTTCATCACTACCATAAAAGCATCTTAATATAGTACATCAACAAGTGCTAGTTCATTTTAAGTACAATATCAATAACCAATGGTTCGCACAAGGAACCAAAAGTATGAACAACAAAGTATAACCCGATTCACTCAAGGAACCATCAAACTCTCTGAAATCGCAATGTACACACATGCTAAGGGTTTATGATTGCCCACTAGCCATGACCTACATTGTACGAGCATATTCCATGTACCAAATATACCCGACAACTAGTGCCTTACTATCCTTATCACAAACCAAGTGTTATACTACCCTTATTTCAACGTCCCCACCCTTATTCTCCCTTAACTCCACCAATACAATTATAAACAACCCTTATCAAATCAACTTATAACAAATAAACAGTACCACTTACATGTACAATCACATAGTGAGTTCAAGTCAACAACACTTGAATAACAACAAGGTTGTTTTTATCAATCACATTACAAGTTATCCATTGACACACTTGTATTCAAGATTCAACAAGTACATCATATTACTAGCATGTATTGCAACTAAATAAACAAAAAATCAGTTAAACATGCACACATACAATCAACTTGAGTCTTAAATCCAATACAACCATAACCAATCTTAATCCAAGCCTTGCAATGCTCTAAATGACTTGAGCCCTTTCTTGTAGCCTTGGCTTGATCTCTATCTAAAATTAACAAATGAAGAGCAATACAAATAAAGTCTTTCCAATTCTAAGGATTATAACCTAAATTCATTACATTAAGGTCAAGTACGTGCACAATTTCCTCATTCTAGGGTTTTCTACCCTTCATCCCACTCAAATTCTCCATAAAGAAAGATTACAAAGATGAATTCTAGTCTAGTAACCATAATTTGATCATTCTAGACTATAATCAAGTGAATATAACCCATCCATAACCAAATCATATCAAGTTCTTAATCGTGAATATAACCCCTCTATAAACAAATCATATCAAGTTCTTAACCTAAGGTTAAATCCACCATCCCCACCACAATGAATCCTACGAATTCTAAGGATTTGGGAATTGAATTATATGTTAGGAGAAAGGAAACTGACTTACCTTAAGAATAGGAGTTGAAGATTACCCTAAATTGACTTTTACAACTTTTGAAATGAAAAGTACATTTTAACATTGAAAACTGCTATTTACTGTGTCGAGCCCTCTATAGCGGTTTAATTCTCTCTATTGCGGCATCGCTATAGCAGGATCCTCCCACTATCACAATGCTAACCAAAGTTGACTTTCGCTATATTGGAATAATTCCTGCTATAGTGGGACTGATATAGCGGTATATCACCCACTACAGTGAGGTAGGTGAGGCAAAAAATTGGGAATAGTTCTCATCTTTGGCATTTTTACAACATATTCCCAGATTTCAACCTTACAAACTAACACCTTTAAGTCAAACACTATATCCAGAGTTCTACTAATCAAAATTCCATTTCAAAAGTTTCTACGGATTACTAAGCCTCTCAACTAACACATTATGATCTTAAATCTACGAACCAACACTTCATAAATTATCGAATCTACCTGGACCACAAAACACCTGAAATTCATCTAAAATTAGCCTAGCCTGAGATTTCAAAAACATCATCCAGGGATAAACTTAACCCAAATTTTTGCATGCTAAGAAATGCCATAATGACAAAAAGCATATGTGGAGGGGCGCAAATGGCACCAATGCCTTACTTGACTGAGCAAACCATTAAAACCCAACCAAATGACATAACTTGTGACAAGTTGGGGCCGACGAGGCCCAAACAACAACAATAATTCATAATATAAAAGCAAGAGAATAATAAAATTGACTGATAAGGTCTCTTTAAACCACAAACTGTACGGAAGTGTCATGACCCAAATTACCATATCGTGAGAGCACCTACTCTAATCCACCTAGATAGGAGAACCCCTTACCACCCTTAAAGAAGATATGCGTAAGACTTAAATAAATAACAAAATACCAATCCTTATTATAATATATTTTATAAATATTGAATGCAGAATGAATACTACCCCAAGGTAGTCTAAATAGGTACAAGAGCTTCTAAACAAAAGAAAAATAAAAACTGGACACAGCTTCCACCATAAAAGAGAGAAGTATATGCTGATGAAGATCACTATCCATACCAAGCATGATATAGATACCCCAAAAAAGGTATAACAAGAGTAGTATCAGTACAAACAACACATACTAGTAGGTATCATCGGCCGACCAGGGTTAGATCAAGTAAACACAATACAAAAATCATAAGGAGAAAGCATGACAAGTTATATAATAATTTAATCGACATCACTTTCATCTACTTATGCTATATTTACCCCTAATTTTACCTAAGAGTATTTTCGTTCTTATTTTCATTGATCATTCATCACCTTCACACCAAGTGTCATCCAACCTGACTCTTATTTGTTTAACCCCCAACAGTCATTATAAGCCAATCTAATTCACTTATACCTCAATTAACCTCAATAATAAATGAGACAATTAACCATAATCTTGTAACACGTACAACCATGAACACCTTAACACTACCTTTACATCAATTATAATTACTATTTAGCCTTTCTCAAACAACACCAAATAATTTAGTCAAGTATAATCAATAAGGACATTAACCAAGTCAAAACATGACTATCAATCATTAACCAAGTCAACTACCAAGACTCAACATCAATAACTTACACCTTGTATCAAATACACAAGTAAGTAGTCAATAACAACATATATGCCATTTTTTTATATCCTTAGCCCAGACAACTCAAGGATCCAATATACTCAATAATAACAATAATGATCACATATCCAGTTCTCTCAATGAACCACAGTAATAAGTATAAATGCCATGATGATGTCTAAATACCGGTACATCCACAATAATAAGTATAAATCTCTTGAAGATGTCCAAATCTCGGTACATCCCACAATAATAAGTATAAATACCGTGAAGATGTCCAAATACCGGTACATCCCACAATAATAAGTATAAATCATGACAATCACAACCACAATGAGAATAAACAACCACACTTGTAGAATCCCTTAAGTCTTTAATATAACCTCATTATATGTGATTAACACTTAGGATATCATTCAACTATCACCTTCCTTAAGCATGCATTGAACAAGTGGAAAAACACCCCAAACACTTGGTCCAAACTAAAGTTAATCATCACAAATATGCCCGAAGGCCAAGGAACAACTCATAATTCAAGCCTTATCAACTCATATTCATTAATTGAAATATTCCTAAGGGACTATTCATGGCTTATTCAAGTAAGCATTACCAAGCCATATTCATTAAATGCAATATTCATTTTAGGAGTGTACATTCAACCAAAAGGAGTCTAAACTCTAGTTCAACAGTTATAAACATATTCACTAATCCAATCCCCCTTTATTCATATTGAGATGGGGGATTATGCTATTAGCTAGCAACTTTTACATTCAAGTCATTACTAGGTTCAAGGCACTACTCCGTTAACCAATAATTCAACTCTATTCAACTTACAATCTAGCTTTAGTCATACACCCTTATACCTTTTACTTTCTAACTTTTAACCTAACTTGACATTAGGCTCTTAAGTTAACTCACCGCCTCCTTATACCGCAATCAATCCTCATCGCTAACTTTAATGCATATTATCCCATATTCCAACCACACATAATACAAAGTTCACCCTTTTATGGTAATTAGGCTAAATCACTAGATTATGAGTTCACACAATCTCCTTATCATCTATATTCACATAATTCACATTATAATACACCATGGAGTCATATAAACACAAAACATCCATAAAGCATTCATACATTAACATAATGACACACCATTAGGTCTTTATTGCATTAAATACACGTTTTATCCACCCAAACTCTATGCCCGCAGGCCTTAGCATGATATCGCTTGTGAAATCTATATTATGGATATGATTACTAACCACAGTCTACTACTCATAAGCAATAACCTACCTGGGCACCAAGCTGCTGCAACAAGTGAGCTATATCACGGATGATCCTCTTTCTTCTTCACGTTTTCCAAGGCAAATTATCTAACAAACAATAATTATAAAAGTAATTAATAAACTACTCTTCAAACAAATACTTTGGGAATTCAAACCAACTAGTTCTACCCTTATTTAAAGTCTACAAAATTAACCAAGGGGTCAATTAACCATCAAATAGTTCCTTCAAGCTCAACCAAACTCCATTAATAGAGTTTTTAGGCTAGAGGTTTCACCTTTATTCAATTCAAGGTCCCCAACTATAAACTTTCATATGTTTGAACCTTAATTTCATACTAGAAAGAGTTAATTTATAATCTAAACTCAAATCTAGGTGAAATATACATACACCCATAGGTTTTCCCCACAAATTCATGAGCTTAGGGTTCTAAATCAAAAGAATTTCAAAGTAGATTCCCCATTAAACTGATTCTAGATGATAAACGGATTAATCAATGTTAAAAAGAAGTAAAAATCTTACCTCAACGAAGGATTTCCACCCAAACCAAGAGAAAATCACCCTCTAGGGCTTAGGAATGAAACTTTGGAGTTTGGGGGCTGAAACCCTTCAAAATAAGGTTATAAAATGTTATTGTGTTCATAATGTGATGTTCTGTCTCTATAAATACGTTGCTATAGCTACCTGAACCCGCTACGGTTCCCTTGAGAAGGTGAGTACTTTTTGGTTAACCTTGACTTTCCACTCGATTATTTATAGTACTTTATGATATCAGATCAACTATTCATAGATTCAGGAGCAGCTGGACACACTTATATTATCCTTGACTCTTATTTGTAGTTACATTCATTACTTCATAACACCTTGTCAGTTATTATTCCCCTTGCATACTCGGTATATTATTTTGTACTGATGTCTCCATTTCCTAGGGGACACTACATTCATGCCTGTAGGTTATTAGGTACAGAGAGGTCCTTATTGCGTGTGGTCGAGTTTACCTGATAATTGGTATGCTCTGTTCTTTCTAGAGTTGCTGGATTTGGAGTCCTCTTATACTTTACATAGTTGATGGGATTGTCGGGTCCTTATCCCGAATAGTTATTAGTGGTTCATCATCTTAGAAGCTTGTAGACATTTGTTGTAGGTATGTGAGTCAGTTGTGGCCTTGTAGCCAGTTTTATTCTTAGTTTTGGCCTTGCTGTCCTTGTGTATATGTTTGTTAGATGGGCTGGCTTCCGTACAGTTTGTGGTTTAAAGTGACCTTATTGGTCAGTTGTATTATTCTCTTGCTCTTATGCTATGAATGATTGGTGTTGTTCATGCTTCGTTGGCCCTGACTTGTCGCAAGTTATGTTATTTGGTTGGGTTGTTAGTTGGTTCACTCAGTCAAGTAAGGAATTGAGTGCCAATTGCGCCCCTCCGAGTTTGGGGCGTGACAAACTTAGTATTAGAGCCACTCTTGTGTTAGACTTGTCAATGTAGGCCAGAGTTCAAACTGAGTTTATTCAAATCCCAGTAAGGTAGGGCAAACCTCAATCCTGAGTCTAGACAAATCCCATTCTGTGAGGGTAAACCTCAGCAAAGACACTGAGTCCATAAGAGGGGGTGTACGTGACACCCCAATTTAGGAAATGAATTCCCACATTGACAAAACACAAGAGAGATGCTGGGTATATAAGTATGCTAACTTTTCTCAATGATGATTCATTTTAAAGTCATGGGGGTCTAGGCCAAGAACGGACGATATTACTAGTGGGTTGGGCCATTACAAGTCTGATTTTGGGAAATTGTTTTACTTTTATTGAAAAGTAAAAAAATGCTAAAATTCATATTCCATGATTATTTTTGGGGTTGGAAAGTGCAAACAATTAACTTGTGAGATAGTAACTTTTGGTATAAAATATTTTGTATGAAAAATATGTTCTACAAAATATGTTAGTATATTCTTAGAAAATATTTTGGGTTATATTTGAATTGATAAATAATTTTGCTATGTGTTTTACTAATCCACGCCATGGGAAAAGGTATGAAAATTGTGTCATAAAATAGGGGATGAGAATGTACTAATGAAAAATCTCATTTTCATAAATAAAAGATGCCATTGTCAAAATACTTTTTTGGAAAAAAAATTAATTTCACAATTAAATTAATCTGATACTAAAAGAATATTTCTGTAGGGAAAATATTTTTTACTTTGCCAAACACATACACCTCTAATATATTATGAGTTACATCCAGTTAGTGCACTAAAGGTTTTTGTATTGTCAACATATATCTTAAATTTTATAGTAATGTGAAGTCATGAATACTTTCATTCTTTGGTTAACGATAAATTTTTATTCTAGTCTTTGTGATATTTGACTAAACACATTTAACCTTCAATTACATTAAATGTGTAGTTTTTGATTTTTTTTACTTGTGAATATTCATAATTTTAAAATTCTTAATCCTTTCTTTATTTAATTATCCATATGTCATGTTAAGCTTGTAATGCTACTACATATTTAAGAGTAATATATATTTAAGAATAGTCCAAATATAATATATTTCCTACATAAAAGGATTAAAAAACATACGTTTTAATTAATTAAAAGTTAGCTATAACTATTTATATATTGCAAGGATCAAAACTAAAATTTATTAATAATTGAGAGACCCAAGTGTTACTGTCTTCAATAATTTTCTTATTTAGGCATTTGAAGTTATGATCTAAGGCTAGTGTAATGACCCCTCTAGATCATTTTCAGTTTTCTCATGCTTTTTCTGTGTGTAGGGAATTTCTATACCTGACCCAATTCATTTATGACTATTTGGGATTGGTAGTTCGGTTACTGGGCAGTTCGTTTGGCTTTTATAGCCATTTCCCTGTTTTGGAGCTTTTGAAGTTGAGGAAATGTTCTCAAGCCAAAACACAAGGTAAATGACCTCAGATGACAATTCTGACGGTTTCGTTACCTTCGAAATATTTATCTTAGGCTAGAGGGACCCTTGGTCCAGCTCCAAGGCTTTTAGGCTCGTTTTGGGCTATTGGGTGAATTTTGGTAAAAATATAACCTTGGGTGTGTGACCCACTTTTTATCGAAACAACCTGTTGTAGAAAATTTGATGGTTTCATTTGTGTCTGGAATGCCAAATTTGGAGGGTAGCATAGTTTGTTTGTGTGTATGGGATTCAAAATGAATCCCGAGCACCCAGTCGGAGTCCGTTTGGACTTAGAAAAATTGGCTGGAGCCAAGTTGCTGGTGCAGCCACTTAAGCGGCTTGGAGACCGCTTAAGCAGCAGCCACTTTAGTGGATAAGCACCAGTTAAGTGGAGTTTTACCATCTTAGCAGGGGTCGCTTAAGGGCCCTTTAGCCACTTAAGTGGTAACCGCTTTTGTTGTCATTTGGCCGCTTAAGCGGCTATCACTGGTACTTTATATATATATATATATATTCCATTTTTGATTTTAGCCATTATGTTTCTAATTATAAATGTTATTATCAATATTGGGAGCTTAAAGTTAGGCGGTAAATCGTCTAATTGAGGCGGGGATTAGCTGGGGAACTTTAAAGTAAATATTTCAGGGCCATTTCTCCTTAATTTCCCGATTTAATTTTGAGTTAATTCTCTATCTTAGTTCTTGATTTTCGTCTATGTTTGGAAAATTTGGGGACTGTTTGTAGAGCTTGGATCACACCCAATTTTGAGGTAAGTTATCCTTGAGGTAAAAGGGACCCGATGACAGACTTAATTCTTGATTCCATCGATGGGCCCCACTATTTAATTTTTAGCCCAAATTTCTGACCTGGAACATAAATTTGCAATATGGGTATAAATTTCCATTTTTGATGTATAGAATATAATTTTGATAGTGTGGCAGAAGTTGGAGGCTTCTCAAAAGGGAAAAGCTCCTTTGTAGAGGACTTTACGTGCTTTTGGAAATTGCCAGGTAGGCTAGGCTTACCCTTCTCCTAGACTTTCCAATGTTATGGTACTAGTGTGACATTGTGCTAGTAGTGGGTGGATTCTTATGGCAAAAATATTCATTTAGTAATTTCTAACTATTTTTAGCCAATTAGGGGGCTTTTAGAGTATGTTCCGGCCCCGTTTCCCTTAGGATAGTAGTTTCTTATCCTTTAGGATTAGACTTAGCCTATTTAGGACCGTGGGATGGGATTGTGAAGCCTTATCTTAGGGTCAGGTAATAGCTTGCCTTAAGTTGGGTTTTCGAGACTTGTAGCGGGCCTTATCGCCCTTTTGTAAAATAGGTTGTTGTGGAATAATGTCCTTTGAGACATACCTTGGTCATAAATTATCTTTGGGAGACGATCATGTGGGATTGGGTTGCCTTAATCATTTACATTTAAGACTGTTAGCTTTGAGACCCTTGCCTTAGTAAAATTTCAACCTCATATCATGACTTTAACCTTAATAAATGGAATTTGGTTTACCCTTAATGATTTGGCTTTTAAGATAGAATAATGACTTGACGAACTGGGGAAGAATCATAAGCTTGGTGTAATTCTACAAACAACTTACTTATGAGTTCTGGTTCGAGTCCGACAACTGGCATATTGTTTATTATCTATGAGTTCTAGTTCGAGTTTGACATCTTTCATATTGTTATTATTAACTAGTTTCAGTTTGAGTCCATCAGTTATTATCATTATTATTACTGATTTGGGTTGGTAATTTGGTGATGACCAGTAATATTTATGGTTATGGATGGAGAAGGAGTATACGATATGCATATCACACATTGTGGCTTATTTTTCTTTTATTATAGTTATATCCTGTCCTTACCTTAGTTTTATTCCTTGCTTGCAGCCACTATGCTTATGGGGGCTCCGTTGGATTTATTTTACCTTGAATGTGCCTTTTGGGCTTATGGGGGTCCAGTTAGGTTATAGTTAGGCTTTTATTTCTACTTTTGAGTTATTTACATTCGAGTTACCTCATTTGCTTAGCATAGCCTATTATTTCCATTTCTGTGCCTTATTTATTGCCTTTAGATTATATACTCTCACATTACCTATACTTTTACTGTAATTGAGCTTAGTCGGCCTATGATGACTATTGAGTACTCTTGTTTTGGTACTCATACTACACTTCTGCATCTTTTTTCTTTGATGCATACCCTAGTACGAGTTAAGGTCGTTGACGCTGACCTCAATATGTGTTTTTGATTGAAGATTGGGTGAGCTTTTAGAGTCCTAAGCTGATCCTTCTCTTTCTGCTATTATGATAGTCTAATTTTGTATTTTCTGAGACTATGATGTATATTTTGGCACGGTCTAGTACTCTTTTGTCTTAGTGGATCTTGTACTGACCTTATCAGTTCTAGGGAGGACTCATTTTATGTATTTTATCCTCTTCCCTCTCTTGTATAGCATGTGTGTATATATATATATATATTCATCTTTTAGTAGCTTATATTAACTGTTTTATCCTTATTTCTTTATCTTCCACTTGTTAGCTCGTTACTTGCCTTTCCAGGCTATGGTTTAGCTTACCTAGAGGTGGATTTAAGTAGGTACCATCATGACCTAAGAAATTAGGTTGTGACAGTTTTGTATTAGAGTCTAGGTTAACTGGTATTATTGGTGTAAGAGAAAGTGTCTAAAAGAGTCTCGTGGATCGGTACGATAACGTCAGTATCCTATCTTCAAGAGGCTACAGGACTTTCTTAGGAAAATCTCATCTTTCTGATTTATTATCGTAAGTTTTGTCTTTTTGATTGTGCTTTGTTTCACTCTTTCACAAATGGCAAGACATGGGTTACGACAGTCAGGGACGGGGCCCCCAAGCCTACAACTATTGCACTGATTAAAGGCAGAGGTCAACCCTGATGTTGAGGTTAGGATTGAATTGCGGTCCCAGCTCGAGGCTAGGCAATGCCAGGGAGCCTTTACCAGATTTGATTATTGATCTTGCACATGAGATAGCACTAGAAGATATATCACCATAACAGTCGATGGGCCGGGGGAAGCCCAGGTTCCACCTGGATTTATATTTTATTCTATCCTCAATGATGCTTTGGTGCAATTATTGGGTATGGTTGGTGGCCAGCCAATAGATGGGGCCCAGAGATCCACTCAGGGGCAGCCTCGAGTGGACTTGGTATAGGAGCGCAGCCTGCAGCTGCTCCCAAATTAGAGGTTCCACCAACACCGATAATTCTACAGCCAACAATAGTCCAGCCAACCATGACTTCATAGGAGCAAAAGATGCTGTACTGGTTTTTTAGATTGGCTCCGCTGATATTTGCAGGGGCCCAGGAGAGGATGCATTTAAGTTCCTTATAAGCTATGAGGAGAGGATGCATAAGTTGGGCCTGGTTGAGGTGCATGGTGTGGATAACGCCACTTTTCAATTTGATAGAGCAACGAGACAGTGGTGGAGGGGATATTTTGATTCTAGGCTAGCTGGATCTCTTCCTATGACTTAGACTTAGTTCTCTGAGGTTTTCTTGGAGAAGTATATGCCTTGGAACATGCATATGCACTTGAGGGATAGTTCATCGGGTTACAACAGGATTCTATGAATGTGGTGGAGTATGAGGTGAGATTTCATAAGTTTGCTAGACATAACACTATAATTCTTCCCATTGAGTATAAGAGGATATGGTGCTTCATTAGAGGATTGAGACTTCCATTCCATATGGCCGTTCAAAGTTTGGTAGTTATAGGTAGATCTTTTATTGACATCGATAATTATGTTTACACAATAGAAGGTTTGCATTGTGAGGCCTATTGGGGGAATCGATAAGAGGCCTCGACATTAGGGCAACTACTGTAGGAGTTATAATGGTGCTTAGTTTAGGGGAAGAGGTTTTCAGGGCTGGTATCCTCAGAAGCAGTCATATCAGCAAGCAGGGTCAGTCTAGTACGCCCATTCAGACAACATTACAAATTTTAGATGGGGTTCAGACTGGTTATAGTGATTTCAGTAAGGAGAGCAGTGGTCAGTCTTTAAGGGGCTTCCAGTCAGGGTCTTCAAGTTGAAGTGGACATTCTGGGTCAGTAGGACTTTCTCATCAGGTTATAGTGCCTGAGGCATCCTACGACTGTGGGGTTGTTAGTTATTTTGCTCGAGAGTGTCCACAATATAGGATGATTGAGCCTTCTGCATAGAGTGTTCCATCGATTAGATCAGTGCCTCCCCCAGCTAGGGATGGTACCCAAGGTAGGTGGTTAGGTCGGCACCAAGTCTAGGTACGGGCGGTGTCATCTATATATTATTCCTGGCAGGCCAGAAGTTGAGTCTTTGGATGCTGTTGTTAAAGGTACGATCTCGGTCTGCCATTAGCCAGCTTCTACTTTATTTGATCTAGGCTCAAGTATTCTTATGTGTCTACTTATTATGCATCTCGGTTAGGGTTGTCTTGGGAGCCATTATCTGTGCCTATGTGTGTAGTTACTCTCGTGGGTGATTCTTTAGTAGTTGATCAGGTGTAGAGATCATATATTTTGACTATTCGACTGTTAGACACTCGGGCTGATCTTATTATGCTAGACATAGTTGATTTTAATGTGATTATGGGCATGGATTGGTTATCCCCCTAACATATGGTCTTGGATTGCTTTACCAATACCGTTACCTTAGCCATGCCTGACATACCCCCAGTTGTGTGGCAGGGTGCTTATAACCACACGTTGACAAGGATTATTTCTTATATCTAGGCTAGGATACTTCTATCTAGAGGGTGTATGCCTTATCTTGTGCATGTTCATGATATTAGTATCAAGAGTTTTTTGCTTGACTCTATTCCTGTAGTCCTTGAGTTCCCTGATGTCTGTCCTACCGACCTACCTAGACTTTATCCTGAGCATAATATAGACTTTGCTATTGATCTTGAGTTGAGCACCTGACCCATTTTTATTGCACCTTACCATATGGCTCCTATTGAGCTAAAAGAGCTAAATTTTCAACTTTAGGATCATTTGGTTAAGGGGTTTATTATACTAAGTGTATCACTTTGGGGTCCTCCAATTCTGTTGGTGAAGAAGAAAGATGGTTCTATCCGTATGTGTATCGATTATAGGTAGCTGAATATGGTGATAGTGAAGAATAAGTATCCTATGCCTTTTATCGATGATCTATTTGGCCAACTTCAGGGTGCAACCATGTTTTCCAAGATTGACTTGAGATCTGGCTACCATCAATTGAGGATTTAGGTAGAGGACAGCCTTCAGGACTCGCTATGTCTATAACTTCTTGGTGATGTCTTTTAGGTTGACCAATGCCCCAACAATGTTCATGAACTTGATGAGTCATGTATTTAGGCCTTATTTAGACTCTTTCATAATCATGTTTATTGACGACATGCTTGTCTATATGTGGAGTACAGAGTAGCATGTGAAATATTTGAGGACTGTGCTCCACACTTTGAGACATCATTGACTTTATGCCAAATTCTCAAAGTGTGAGTTCTTGCTTAAGTTTTTAGCATTCTTGGGGCACGTGGTGTCTAAGGACGGTATTATAGTAGATCCGGCAAAGATTGAGGCCATTCGTAATTTGGCTAGGCCTATATCTCCAACTGAGGTTTGCAGATTTATTGGGTTGGCAGGATACTATAGATGGTTTGTCAAAGGATTCACCTCTATTGTAGCACCTATGACCAAACCAACCAGATAGGAGGTTCCATTTCAGTGGTCCAATATATGTGAGGGGAGCTTTCTAAAGCTTAAGGACTTGCTCACTTCAGCTCTTATTCTGACTATTCCAATTGAGGGTGAGGGGTTTACTATCATTATGATGCTTTGGGTGTTGGTTTGTGTTATGTCCTGATGCAACAGAACTGAGTGATAGCATATTCTTTGAGATAGCTGAAGGAGCACGAGTGTAACTACTCCACTCATGACTTGGAGTTGGCGCCAGTAGTGTTTGTGCTTAAGATTTTGAGGCATTACTTGTATGGTGTTCTCTACAAGATATTTACTGACCACTATAGTCTTCAGTACATTATGAGTCTTAAGGACCTTAATTCGAGATAGCACAGGTGGATTAAGTTGCTGAAGGACTATGATCTCTCTATTCTATACCATCTGGGCAAGGCAAATATGGTAGCAGACGCCTTTAGCCGGAAGGTGGTGAGTATGGGGATCTTGGCCTTCCTTTCAGTTTTGGAGCGACCATTACCCTTGAACATCTAGTCCTTATCCAATAGGTTGATTCGACTAGACATTTTAGAACCCAAGAGGATTCTTGCAAGTTTTAAGGCCAGGTATACTTTGTTAGAGCATATTCGAGGTCAGTAGTTTGAGAATAGTAGGTTCTGTGGAATTCAAGATTAGGTGTGGAGGGGTGAGTCCAGGAGGGCTACCTTAGACTATGAGGATATATTGAGATTCAATGGTCGTATTTGTTTTTCAAGGGTAGGAGGTTTGATTCAATTGATACTTTAGGAGGCTCATAGCTCTAATATTCTATTCACCATGGGAAAATTAAGATATATAGAGATTTGAGTAGCATTACTGGTAAAGCAATATGAGGTGAGATATAGAATATTTCATCACTCACTGTTTCTATTTTCAACAGGAGAAAGCCGTGCATTTGAGACTAGGTGGTTTACTTTAGAAGCAACCCATTCATGAGTAGAAGTAGGAGCGAATTACTATGGATTTTCTGGGTGGATTGCCTCATGATTCTTATGGTTTTGATATCATTTGGGTCATCATAGATCAGTTGACCAAGTCTGCTCATTTCATACCTATTCAGTCTTCGAATAGTATCGAGAGGTTGGCTCAAATTTATGTTCTAGAAGTGGTTCGCCTTCACAGGGTGCCCATGTCTATTATTTCAGATAGAGGTTCCTAGTTTACCTCTAGCTTTGTAGGGCATTTTAGGAGGAGTTGGGTACCCAGGTCAATCTTAGCACTACTTTTCATCCCCAAACTGATGGACAGTTGGAGAGAACTGTTTAAGTTTTGGAGGATATACTCTGAGAATGTGTCTTGAATTTTGGAGTTTAGTGGGAGTTGTTCTTAGCCTTAGTGGAGTTTACCTACAATAATAGCTACCATTCGATCATTCAAATGGCACCATTCGAGACACTATATTGTAGGCGGTGTCGATCTCTGGTTGGTCTGTTTGAGACATCAGAGGCTAGACCTACAAGGTACCGACTTGCTTGAGAGTCATTGGATAGAGTTATAGCTATTCAAGATAGGCTTCGAGAAGTTTAGAGTAGGGTGAAGAGTTATGCTGATCGTAGGCTACTTGCATTGAGATTTGGAGTTGGTGATTTGATTTTCCTTCATGTATCGCCCATAAAGGGCAAAATAAGATTAGGGAAGAGGGGAAAGCTTAGCCCCAGGTATATTGGGCCATTTGAGATCCTTCATATAGTTGGGGAGGTAGCCTATGAGTTAGCTTTGACTCCAACATTTTTAGCTATTTATCCAGTCTTTCATGTGTCAATGCTTTGATGCTACATTCCAAATGAGTCTCATGTGCTCTAGTGGGACTCGGTTTAGTTAGATGATAGGTTAACCTTTTTGGAGAAACCAGTTTCTATCATAGCCAAAGATGTCAGACGGTTGCATTCCAGACATATTCCTATGGTTAATGTTCAGTGGAGACACCATCAAGTCAAGGAGGCTACCTATGAAACCGATCATGACATGTGGACTCAGTGTCCCCACCTTTTTAAGCCTTCAGGTACTTCTTTACTCTTTACTTTTGCAAACAAAAGTCATTTTAGTAGTGGATGTTGTAATGACCCTCTAGGTCATTTTCGGCTTTATCATGTTCTTTCTATATTTAGGGCCTTCCTATAACTGCCGAGTCATTTATGACTTGCTGGGATTGACAGTTTGGTTATTGGGTAGTTCATTTGGCTTTTATAATATTTCCCTGTTTTAGAGCTTTTGAAGTTGAGAAAATGGTCTCAGGCCAAAACTTTAGGTAAATGGCCTCGGATGGCAATTTTGACGGTTCCATTAGCCTCGGAATATTGACTTTAGGCTAGGGGGACCCTTGGATTGGGTTTTGAAGCTTTTGGGTTTGTTTTAGGTTATTGAGTGGATTTTGGTAAAAATGGAACCTTGGGTGTGGGACCCACTTTTTGTCGAAATGACCTCTGATGAAAATATTGATGGTTCCATGTAACACCCTGTACATTTCTGACCCTACTTGATTTGGGCGTATTTATATGCCTTTTTGCCAACTTTGAACCATGTTTACCTTAGTTTTGAGAGCAATAAGTACGTAGTTTGTATTGTTTTTGATGGAATATTTGATATTGTGCAAATAAATGTGATTAGACCCTTGTAGGAGGAGTTT
The DNA here is from genome assembly GCA_031232105.1 of Capsicum rhomboideum. NCBI lineage: Eukaryota > Viridiplantae > Streptophyta > Magnoliopsida > Solanales > Solanaceae > Capsicum > Capsicum rhomboideum. The sequence continues at coordinate 93,974,901 of CP124716.1, read as the reverse complement.
GTGACTTTTGGAGCATTTTTGGAGTAACAAGTGAGGCTTGAAGGACTTCCAAGCAAAGGATCTTAAAGATAAAAGGCAAGCTAAAGATGTGAACTTGAAGAATCCAACCAAATCCGCAAAGAAAAGTCGAAGAAAGGAAGAAAATCAGAGTTTAGGTGTCAGGCGCGCCAGGCAGCGTGCTGGGCTGCTTTTGACAGAAATTTTTATGGCATGGACAGCAGATGGGCATGCCAGGCAACGTGCCGGGCCATTTTTTGCCAAATTTCTTCTCCGACCACCAGTCTATAAATAGGGCTATTGGGTTATTGTATCATTATTCTATCTTGGTAGGCCTACTCTTGGGCGATTTTGACATCCAAATTAGGGTTAATTCTTCTTCCTTTTTATTTTTATTTCAAAATGTTAAATTAAGCCATGAGTGGCTAAACTCGCTTAGTCTTGGGGTTGAGGCTACGAACATGAATCTCGTGAGTTGAATATTGTCTTAACATTTATGGAATTCTTTAAGCATGAGATAGTTGGTGGATCATGCATTAAATTTATTAGGCTAAATTAATCTTGTGCTCTTGGGCTCAATTGAGGCCCAAAAATCAAACAAAAGACATGGCCCAAGTAGGGCAAATGATCCATTCTTGTGTTGACCAAGTAAACATGGCATTTAATGACCAAGAATTGACTAAAGATGACTTGAGGGACTATATAAAGGCACAAAATCATATTTTTATTCATTACAACACATATGCCATTTCTAGACATTTCCAAGATATTTCTTTTATCTCTCAAACCCTAATCCATCACTCCCTTGGACAAGATCATCACTTTGCAAGCTTGGGTAAGTGTTTATTCTTGTGATTCAATATATTATATGCTGGAGAGATTGTGTAGATCATTATGGTTATGTCTAAAAGTGTTGAGTAGTGCACTTTTGCTTTTTGCTAAAAGATGTGTCATCTATGTGACTTGAACTTGAAAGGAAACTTGAGGTTTTGATGGAAGTGAATGGTGTGGATTAAATATCAACCAGTAAGATGTGGTTATGTCCTTAACTTGCTTTTTCTAGGTGTATAACTTGTGGGATTGTTGTTATGAAACGTATTAAGGTGACTTGATGGGGTAATTGTGACGTAGGGGTAATGAGGAAGCGTAAAGGATAAACTTGGTGTGAAGTGCTATTGGTTTATGATGTCTTGTTCAATGTGTGGAATGTTGTGGTATTATTGGTATAACCATGCCTTGAATTGTATTATAAAAGGTGAAATGACGTTATGGGAAATCATGTAACTCATTGTCGTCTTATGCACTTGAAGGTAGTTAGTTGTTAACGTGAGCTCTGTTATGTACTTGTGTTGTAGAGTAACACGTAAGGAAGGAGCTAGATTATTGTATTCACCTATAGGACTATGTATTCATATTGGGAAGATAAGGTATGTAAGGTTACTCTTTCCGTATCCTTCTGTAACACATATTCTTCACATTGACATTGTACTTGCTCCATTCCAAAATGTCCAAAGGTATCTCATTTCAGGTTGTCATATAGTATTACCCACAAGACCAATTGTGATTCACATGTCTCATGTTCATTGACTAATGTTTCAAAGTTCCACTAATGTACAATCACCAATGTATCACTCTTATAATGGAAGAAAGAAGTAATGTATAATTGTTTATATATTCTTGAGTAACATCCCAGGGGCGATAGAAAAGCCTAGCATGGGTTATCATAGTAACATCCCAGGGATGACAGAAAAGCCTAGCATGGGTTATCACAGTAACATCCCGGGGCGATAGAAAAGCCTAGCATGGGTTAATCTCATCCCAGGGGTTAAAATACCCAGCATGGGTTAATCTCATCCCAGGGGTTAAAATACCTAGCATGGGTAATCCTCTTTTACCACTGATTAGTTTGTCATTACAATTTATTAATGCAAAGAAGGATAAAGTTAAGTAATAAACGAGAATGATGAATGAACGTAAAGGCAAAGAAAGTAATGAATATAACATACATGGTTCCTCACATACAGAATGATGGTTATCCATATTGACTATTCTCTTGTATTTGATTCCATTGATGTTCTTGTGTATGATGCAGTTTCTTATAGCCTTACATACTCAGTACATTCTTCGTACTGACGTCCCTTGGGGGACTTACCTTACTTGCTGCAGGCATAGGTTCTAGTAGACCTCAACAGTAGGTTGCGAATCATTTATCGATCATTGGTGAGCTCCAATTGGTTCGGGACTTTACGAGTTACATGTGTACATTTATTTTTTATTGTAAATGTTGTATAAAGTGGGGACTTATCCCAACTCTAGGTTGGTTATGTCCATGTATATGTAGAGGCTTTGTAGATGTTGTGGGACAAATGAAGGAAAAGTAAGGAACGTATGCTTTTGACTTGATGGCTCTAACGACCAAGTTTCATATATATCATATATTTTCCATGACTTCTGCCATTGGAATCTTATATCTATATGTGATGGTGATGTTTATTGTGTGACATGCGTATGAGTGTATATGAATGAAGATTGGTTCTCTCGGGTCTTAACGGCTTGGGGTGCCAGTCCGCCCGATTGGAATTTGAGGAGTGACAAAAGTGGTATCAGAGCATGTCATCCTAGTGTGTCTACAAAGCCGTGTCTGAGTAGAGGATTTGTACACCACATTTATAAGTAGGAGGCTACGGTATATTTAGGATTTGTTTCTTTTCTTCATTTCTAGATAGTGCAATAGAGCCAATGTTGTAGGTGGAATTATATTTGACCATTGTACTTGGTTTTCTTTGTTATAGTAAAATGCGGATTACAAGATGAGGTAGAGGCAAAGGTAAGCAGGTAGATATGCTTACCGGAGAAGGTGCGAGTAAATCACCACCTGACCAAGCTAGTCGAGGTGGGGATGACACTGAGTCTGTATCACGGGCTTCTTCTACTTTTCCAGCTCCAGAAGAGCCAAGAGCTGGAGAAGTACCTGCAGAACCGCCTATGAATGCCACTGAACAGGATTTAAGAAATGTCGTGCATATGTTGACTCAGATAGTTGCTACACAAACTCAGGTACGAGCTAGTCCAATGACAAGTGAGGATGACACGGCTAGAGTAGCTAGTCGGCGGACATAGGATTTTCTAAAATTAGACCCTCCTTGGGTTTTCCACTTTTTCGAAAGTTGGAAATTTCTAAGTCCCAAGGGTATCCGGAGATGTACCGAGCCGTTTTTTGCTACGTTTCTTATACAACCAAGATCATATACATGAAATGAATGACATATTACATTAGTATGACAAAATTATTCGAGAACGAATTTGGGGTCAAAATGACAGTTTTGCCCCTAAGGTCAAAATAAGCCAAACGTGGCTAGAATCACTTATTTTTGGGATTGAGGCTACGGATATGAATATTATGAGTGGAAATATTATTGTAATATGTATAAGACGAGAAATTATTGATTTTATTGGGTTAAGTGATTTGGGCTCAATAAAAGCCCAAAATGGGATAAAAGACATGGGTCACATGACCCAATCTTCTATTGACTTGGTCAATTGAAGCATTAAATATCAAGAAAGGCTAAGGATGACCCAAGTACTATATAAAGGACCACAAAATCAGATTTTATTCATTTAAACTCTCATGTTCTTTGAGATATTTTCTCAAACCTTCTACAATATTCTCTCAAGAACCCTAAAAACTCAAAGGTAATTTTGGAGCAAAATCATCCCTTTGCAAGTTTGGGTAAGTGAATATTATTATGGATTAATATATTATATGCATGAAAGAGTATGTAAATCATGTTGGTTGTGCTTGGAAATGTTGGATATGGTACTTTGTGCTTTTGTATAAGATTTGTGATCCATGGGATTTGAACTTGAATTAGGACTTGTGCCTTTGATGAAAGAGCATGGTATGGACAAAATATGAACATCTATGGAGTTATTTTTGTTGTTAAACTTGTTCTTGTCTATAAGTGTAAATTGTGGGAATTTGGCCGATATGTGCTATGAAGTGTATTAAGGTGAATTGATGGATTATTTGTGATGCGGTATGGATAAGGAGGTGTAAAAGAGAATTGTTATGGTGAAATGCAATGATTATTATGTATTGGTCAATGTTGGGAATATTGGAGGATTTTTGGAATAATGATGCTATCAATGGTTTTGTCAAGGGGAAATGACATGTTTCAAAGCAAACATGTACCCCATTGATGTTATATGCATTTGTAAAGTAATTGTGGTTAATGTGAATTCTGTTATGTATTTGTGTTGTAGAGTGACACATAAAGAAGGAGCGGGACTATTGTATGCACATCTAGGATTGTATATCCGTATTGAGAGTACAAGGTATGTAAGGTTACTCTGTCCGTATCTTTCTGCGACAAATAATATCCACATTGCTATTTCACTAGTCCTATCCCGAATTGTGCCAAGGTATCCTATATCCGTTTATCAATAGTCATTGTCATATATTTCCTACTCATGGATCATTTGTGAGTCTCATGTCTCATAATCATGGTTAATGTTCCAAAATCTCAAATAAGGTTATGTTCCAATGTTCCAATAGTGATATTACTTATGCCTACTGTTCATAGATTATTGTCCCATAGTTCCCATGGTGTTATGATTCTAATAATGTTATGTTACCAAGTTATTCACATGTCTCTTACTCATTGGTTAATGGTTCAAGTTTCCAACAATGTTGTGTTCCAAAGTTCAAGTGATGTTATGACTATCAAATATCAATCTCAAAGTATAGATCAAAGTAATTCAAATGTGGTCAATGATCAAGTATGGGTGGTAAATCTAGGGGCATAAGCCTAGCTCGACTCGATCCCGATGTGTTGATTTATGGGTGGCAAGTCTAGGGGCGCAAGCCTAGCTCGACTCGATCCCGATGTATTGATTTATGAGTGGCAAGTCTAGGGGCATAAGCCTAGCTCGACTCGATCCCGATGCAGTGCTTTATGGGTGGCAGGTCTTAGGGGAATAAGCCTAGCTTGACCCGATCCCAACATGACGATAAGTCATGGAAAGACCCACTGATCAGTAGGGGCCCGGGTACATTGTGACACATGTATTGACAAGCAAGCATTGAATATAAAGGAACATAATGGAAGTAATGAAAGCAATTCACATGGTTCCCAAAATGCAAAAATGGTGACTTACTCACATTGTCTAGTCATTTGTATTGAGTTGATTAGTATGTTCATGTGTTACAAAGTTTTATTTGAGCCTTACATACTCAGTACTTATTTCGTACTGACCCCTCTCGGGGAATTTACCTTACTTGCTGCAGGCGTAGGTCCCAGTAGGCCTCCCCAGTAGATTGCCAGTGTTAGCGGTTCCTTGGTGAGCTTCAGTTAATTCGGGGTTTCTCCGAGTCAGAGTAGATATATGTTTTGATGATGTACATGTTGTATAAAGCGGGGACTTGTCCCGAATTTTGGTTTGTATTGGTCAATGCTCTTGTTAGAGGCTTTTGTAGACGGATGTGGGTGTATCAGTGTACAAGACATATGTTGTTTTGACTGGATGGCCTCAACGGCCAAGTTTCATATACATGTATGACTATGTCCCATGTTTTCCTTTATTCGTCTTTCATGTACTTACACAATGGTGGTTATGATTATGATATGCATATGATGGAACATAGGCAAAGGTTGGTTCTCTCGGGCCTTATCGGCTACGGGTGCCAATCATGTCTCGATGGGATTCGGGGCGTGACAGCGAATCAATTACGGCAGGTGTTACGGATTCTTCGAAATTTTAAGTTATATTCAAAGTTCTCTAAATGTGAATTTTGGTTAAAATCCATACCATTCTTGGGTCATATTGTGTCAGATAAAGGAATAAGGGTGGATACACAAAAGATCGAAGCGGTGAAGAATTGGCCAAGACCTACGACGCCTACAGAGATTCATAGTTTTCTTGGATTGGCTGGTTATTATAGAAGATTTGTTGAAGGATTTTCTTCCATTGTTGCACCTTTAACTAAACTAACACACAAGGTAAGCAAATTTCAGTGGAATGATGCATGTGAGAAAAGTTTCCAAGAGCAGAAAGATAAATTAACTTCTACACCTGTGTTGGTACTTCCAGAAGGCACAGAAGGGTATGCAGTATATTGTGATGCGTCCGGAGTTGGCCTAGGATGTGTATTGATGCAGCACGGTAATGTAATAGCGTATGCCTCACGACAGTTGTGACCACATGAGAGAAACTATCCCACACATGATCTTGAGCTAGCAGCTATGATATTTGCTTTAAAGATATGGCGCCATTATTTGTATGGAGTTCATGTTGACATCTACACTGATCACAAAAGTTTGCAATATATCTTTAAGCAGAAGGATTTAAATCTGAGGCAGCGGAGGTGGCTTGAACTATTGAAAGACTATGATATTGATATCCTATATCATCCGGGACAAGCAAATGTGGTAGCCGATGCATTAAGCCGCAAGGCAATAGGAGGCACTAGTGGCCAGTTGATGGAAAAGCAAGACCTAGTCAAAGATCTACATCAACTAGCCAGCTTGGGAGTTCGTATTCTTGAATATTCAGATGAAGGGGTTATTGTCCAAAATGTGGAAGAATCTTTATTAATAGCTGAAGTGAAAGTGAAGCAGCATGCGGATCCTTTGTTATTGCAGCTGAAAGAAAATGTACAACAGGGTCTGATAAAGGCATTTGATCTTACGCAAGAGGGAGTACTTTAGTGACAAGGAAGATTGTGTGTACCGGATGTAGATGAACTAAGGAAACAAATTATGATAGAGGCACATCATTCAAGGCATTATATTCATTCGGGAGCCACCAAAATGTATCACAATTTGAAAGAAATGTATTGGTGGGGTAACATGAAGAAGAACATTGCAAAATTTATAGCTTAATATCCAAATTGTCAACAAGTAAAGGTAGAGCATCAGAAACCTGGAGGTTACATGAAATGTATCAATCTTCCAGTCTGGAAATGGGACATGATTAACATGGATTTCATCACAGGTTTGCCTCGTACACTATGGAAATTTGATTCCATATGGGTAATAGTTGACAGGATTACCAAGTCAGCGCATTTTCTACCAGTCAAGACCACCTATACAGCTGAAGATTATGCAAGGTTGTATGTTAAAGAGATAGTGTGGCTACACGGGATTCCAGTTTGGCAGGGGTTGCTTAAGCGGCTACTGTTGGTACTTTATAGATATACTCCACTTTTGATTTTAGTCATTATTTCTATTATTGTAAACTCCAATATCACTATTGAGAGCTCAAAATTAGTGGGTAAATCATATAATTGAGAAGGTATTATCTGGGGAACGTTAAAGTAAATATTGCGCGACTATTTCTCCTTAAGTTCCTGATTTAATTTTGAGTTAATTCTCTACTCTAGTTCTTGATTTTCGTCTATGTTCAGACTATTCTGGGGTTGTTTTTAAGCTCAGATCATGCCCAATTTTGAGGAAAGTTATCCTTGAGATGTGAGGGGCCCGATGACAGACTCAATTCTCGATTTCATCAGTGGGCTCCACTATTTAATTTTTAGCTTAATTTCTAACCCGTAGTGTAAATTTGCAATATGGGTATCGACGTTCTCATCTTAATGTGCAGAATATTATTTTGATAGCATGGCAGTGGTTGAAGGCTTCTCAAAAAGGTAAAGCTCCATTATAGATGACTTTACGTGCTTTCGGCGGTATCCAGGTAGGCTAGACTTACCCTTCTCCTACACTTAGTATTGTTATGGTACTAGTGTGATATTTTGCAAGTGGTGGGTCGGTTCTTATGGCCCGAATATTCATTTAACAATTTCTAACTATTTTTAACCAATTAGGGGGCTTTTAAAGTAGATTCCGACCCCGTTTCCATTAGGATAGTAGTTGCTTATCATTTAGGATTAAATTTATCCTATTTAGGGATATGGGATGGGTTTGTGAAGACTTAGCTTAGGTTCGGGTAGGAGCTTAGCTTAGGTTGGGTTTTCGGGGCTTATAGCAAGCCTTATCACCCTTTTGTAAGATAGGTTGTTGTAGAATAATGTCCTTGTCGACTTACCTTGGTCATAGATTGTCTTTGGGAGAAGGTCATGTGGGATTGGATTGCCTTAATCATTACCTTTAAGTCTATTAGCTTTGATACCCTTGCCTTAGGATCATTTTGACCTCATATCGTGACTTCAACCTTAATAAATGAAATCTGGTTTACCCTTAATGATTTGGATTTTAAAATGGGGATATGACTTGATGAACTTGGGAAGAATCATAATCTTGGTGTATTTATATGAACGACTTACTTATGCGTTCCGGTTCGAGTTCATAATCTGGCATATTATTTATTATCTATGAGTTTCGGTTTGAGTCTGGCATCTTTCATATTGATATTATTCACTAGTTCTGGTTCGAGTCCGGCAGTTACTATATTCCTATTACTGATCTGGAGTTGGGAATTTGGTGGATACCGGTAAGATTTTTGGTTATAGATGGAGAACGAGTATATGGTACGCATATCGCATATTCTGTCTCATTTTTCTTTAATTACTATTGTATCCTGTCCTTATCTTTTTTTTACTCCTTGCTTTCACCCATCGTGCTTATGGTGGCTCGATTGGGTTTATTTCTCATTATGTGTGTCTTTTGGGCTTATAGGGTTCCAATTAGGTTATAGCTTGGCTTTTATTTTTGCTTTTGAGTTATTTACATTTGAATTACTACATTTGCTTAGCATAGCTTATTATTTCCATTTTCGTCCCTTAATTATTACCTTTAGATTATATACTCGCACATTACCTATACTTTTACTGTAATTGAGCTTAGTTGGCCTATGATACCTACTGGGTACCCGTGTTTTGGTACTCATACTACACTTACGTATCTTTTTCCTAATGCAGACCCTAGATCAAGTCACCGTCATTGACGTTGACCTCAGGCTGTTCTGTTGATTAGAGATGGGTGAGCTTTCAAAGTCCGGAGCTGATCCTCCTCCTTATGCTATTATGAAAGTCTTATTTTGTATATTCTGTGTAATGACCTTCCCGGTCATTTCCCTCGTATCCGTGTGTTCTCAGCGTTTAGAGCTTTTCTATAACTGCCCCAAGTTATTTATGACTTACTGGGACTGACAGTTCGGCTCCCGGGCAGTTCGTTTGAGAATATTATTTAGACCGAGCACATTGTAAAATATTAAATTAAATTAAAATTTGGTAAAATGTTATAGGTAATTACCTTTTGAAAATATTTTTGAACTTTATAAAATTCTTTAGTTATGATATATCTATACTATTTTATAATAGTTTTATAACTTATTAATAATTAAAACGGAGATAGTGAATTTAAATATGTTAAAATAATATTTTTATTTTATAGAGGTTTTGCTAGAAATATTTTTCTATTAATTATGGTATATTCAAAATATTATATTTATTTTACCACGAACCTATGCAATACCCGAGTATATAAGTAACGGGACAAATTAAAGTCATGGACTATAAATGACACCACATTTACACGTGGTGTCTATTGAACAAAGAAGAAAGTGACTAAATGTGCAAGTCATTATTACATTACATATATATATGTGTATTCGGTGGTGGACAGAATGTAATATTTTACATTCTGTCCACTTTTTCCAATTACCTCTCACCATTATTGATTATTTAAGCTCAATCTTGAGCTATTCTGTTAATATTTGAGCTTAGAAGTATATATATTTGAGTCCGTGGACTCGCTCTCGTCATTTCTACGGTACGTTTTCTTATTTTTACGATAATTTTCATTTACACGGTGATACTGTTGGGATTGGTGTTGATGTTTGAGCTATATTTTGAGCTCAAATTGAGGAGTGTTAGTTGTGACTATTGGTCACTGCATTATTTGGGACGCTGTGACGGTTTTGATTTTGTTATTCCGCAAGCGGGCCCCACGTGGACTGTTCGGACATTTTCCGAACTAATGCAATATGGGTATCAATAGTCATGTTTTGACATGTATTTTATTATTTTGGTAGTTTGGCAGCAGTCTGAGGCCTCTCGAAAGGAAAAGGCTCCTATTTAGCTGGTTTTCTTGGCAGGTTCGCGGCAGGCGTCCAGGTAGGCTAGGTTTACCTCCCTTTGCACTTAGATTGGGCTTATGTGTGATATATGTATGCTATTGTGCTGGTAGTGTGGGCTGGAATTATAGACTTGGAGGTGGTGGTTTGCTGTGATTTAGGCCTTTTTAGGCCGGATAGGGCTATTCGGACACATTCCAGGCCCGTTATCCTTACGGTACACCACTTATGACCTATTTGGGGTCGGATAGTATTGTTGTTATGGACTACTGATTGGGGAATATTATTGTTGGACCTTAGTCCAGGCTTAGACAGACTTAGCCCAGGACTTGGTATCCGGGACCCGGTAGTGGACCCCGTTACCCTTTTGTCGACTTGTCAGAACGTTGATATTTTTGGGCTTAGTTAAGCCCTCTATGACCTGTTAGACTTGTGACGGTATTTAGTCACCCCGAATATACCCAAATTGACCTATTTAGCATTTTAGTCCCTGACAGCACCGCACTCGATCGGGATTGCTGGTCTTAGCTTAGAATTAGGACCCACCTTGTCATGAGCTACTCTAGATACCCGGACTGACTTAGATATTGCATGATAATATACTATGGACCTAGGAGGACCCGGGGACTTACCTTGTAGCAAGTAATGGGTTAGCTCATTTACCTATACTTCAGTTTTGGCCTGGGACGGACTAGCATGTTTTCCCGTTTATCTGATATGATATGACATTTGATTCTGTTCTGGTTACTGGCTATGATAAGTTCCGGTTCGAGTCCGGCTACTAATTCAGGTATGATGATTTGGTTATTGACTATTGGGTGTTCCGGTTCGAGTCCGGCCCCGGATTGTGATACACTATGAGTTCCGGTTCGAGTCCGGCCACTGATTATTATGAGTTTCGGTTCGAGTCCGGCATCTGGTTATGATATGATTGGAGAGTTTTGGTACTGGGTACCGTGATTATGATGTTGTTGTTCTATGAGTTCCGGTTCGAGTCCGGCAGATATGATATATATGTGGCCTCTTGTTATTACCCACTACTTCCGGTTCGACTCCGGCGTCTGGCCTCTTGTTATTACCCATTGGTGCCGGTTCAATCCCGGTGCACTCCTGTTGGTTATTGTGGTTACTGGATACTGATACAGCTTCGAGACACTGGTGACTATGCATTTACTTTTCTTGTGTGTCCCGCTGGTTTATGGGGGCCAGACTGGGTTATTGTTTTCTTCCGTGTGCCTATCAGGCTTATGGGGGCCCAGATAGGTTATGTTTGACTTGTGTGTTTACTTACGCATTTATTTACTCGTTATTATGTATCGCACTTATATTTTCCTGAGCATATCTATACGCCTCGGCAGTTACTTATGTATTTGTTACTTATACCCCGGACTTAGCATGCATCCTCGCATTTTAGCTTGCTTATATTACATTGAGCTCAGTCGGCCGATGATGCCTACTGAGTACCCATTGCCCCGGTACTCATACTGCACTTCTGCATCTTTTTCCCCGATGCAGATTCAGGCACTAGCCGACGGTATTGACGTGAACTCTTTTCTCAGCATTGACTCCGGAGCAGGGTGAGCTTCCTGATGTCCGAGGCAGATCCTACTCCATCTTCTACTGTATAGTCTTTTGCCCTCGAGACTGTTGGGTTTGATATATATTTGGTTTCTATTTTATATTTTGGGTGTGTCCAGTAGTGGCTCTTGTACTGACCTCACCAGGTCTTGGGAGGGGTTCTTGACTTTATATATTGTCCTCTTCCTTCTCAGTCTTGGCATATATACATATTCTGATTCTGTCTTTAGCGTTATAGAATGTTTATAAATATGGTTACTTTCACTTCATCTCTGTTATATGAGATTCCGCCCGTTAGCCCGTCGCTTGTCGCTCCGGGCTAGGGTTTGGCTTGCCTATTGGTGGGTTACGATAGGCGCCATCACGACTCAAGAATTGGGTCGTGACATTCTGAGACTACGATATATACATTGGCATAGTCTAGTAATCTTTTGTCTTAGTGGCTCTTGTACCTAACTTATCAGGCCTTAGGGGGGGCTCATTTTGTGTATTTTGTCCGCTTCCCACTCTTGTATAGCATGCATATATATATATATGTATGTATATATATATGTGTATGTATGTATGTTTATATATATATATATGTATGTATGTATATATATATATATATATGCATGTATGCATGTATGTATGTATGTATGCATATATGTATGCATATATATATGTATGTATATTCCTCTTTCGGTTGGCTTATATTTACTATTTTATCCTTATCTCTTTATCTTCCGCTTGTTAGCCCATCACTTGCCGTTCTGGGCTATGGTTTGACTTACCTCCGGGTGTTGAAGTAGGTTGCATCATGACCTGGGAAATTGGGTCGTGCCAGCAAGTGATCAATTGGTTATGACATTAGCATTTTAGACTCCTAATCAGCTTCTACTCTAAGATTAAATTTAACACTTTACCTTTTTTAATCATACAAATAAGATTTTTTTTGGTTTTCCACCAGGTGTTCGGTACCCGCATTGGAGCCCCGACTAATACAGATCACGTACTGCAAGGACCATTTTGGGGGTGACGCTCCTAATAGAATTTTTTTCATACCCAAGGCTCAAACACGAGATGTCTGGATAAGGGTGGAGAAGTCCCACCAGTACACCACAACTCATGTTGGTATACAAACAGGATTTGCTTTTAATATTTTACCATTCATAATCATATAATTATTAAGTTCCTATATTACAAGTATCAAAATCAAAATTTATCAATAATTGAGAGAGCAAAGCATTATTTTCCCCAATTATTTTCCTATTTAGACATTTTAAGTAATCATCAAAGGCTAAAATGATCAATGGTTAATGACATTACAATTTTAGACATCTAGACAATATCTAGTTCAATAGAATAATAATTTAATATATTTACCTTTTTTAATCATAATAATTTCATACTTTTACCTATTTAATCATACAAATATGCTATGATTTTAATATTTTACTATTCACAATCATATAATTATGACTTTTCTATTCTCCATTGAAGTAAAAATAATAGTTTTGTTGACACCCAATTTTTTTCCTCCACTGTCTAATTAGTTTTGAGCTTCTTCAATTTTGAATATTTTAAAGTAATTATTTTGCAAAAAATATCTTCAAAATAAATGTATATACCTATATATACTCATAATATATAGATTTATGTATGAATTTCAATTTTTATAAATAACTGGAAAATAATTTTCCCAAAGTTAGTGGCTAAATAAATCAAGTTTCAAAATTGCATAATTAGTCTTTTGTTTTAAAAATTAATTAAAATATCATGTAAATTATTATTTTAAATTGATTAGTTAAGAAGCTCATTAATTAATAAGGAATTAATTTGTTTCGATCTGTTTTAAACTTTAGACAAATTTTAGACTAAGGGCTCGTTTTGTATAAGGGAAAAGGATACCAATTCCTCTATTAATTTTAGGATGGGCATATCTTATGTTTGTTTGGTTTAAAATGCATGGGATAACTCATTCCACTGCTTCTTCATCCTGAGCTTCTCCCTTTATGCACCAGTTGTTCCAACATTCTCTACCTTCTCTTCTTGACCATTGTCATTATCATTAGGGGACTTTTTCTTCAACTCCGGATGGAGTACTCTACACTCTTGTTCATCATTCCCCTGTAGTTTACACTCTTTATAATACTTAGGGACCAAGTCATATTGGATTTTAATCGTCTCAATTCTGGATTCATTAGTGCTTAGATTAATAATTTCCATCTCAATAAACTTAGGATAATCTGATAAAAAATCCACTTGCACTTTGACCCTAGCACAACTAGGTCTAGTTTTACTAATGGTAGTTGTATCCAAATGATGAGGTCGGCCTACTGCTGAGGAAATTGAAAATAGGGATTCCTTAACAAAAAAAGGTAGGTTTAAGATCAATAAAGGAAATCCATGCTAATGTCTACGTTGTTTCTTCATCCACTTTGAATTTGGCATCACAGATTAGAGGTCTCAAAGGATAGGAATAACCTTCTTTATCAAAAAAGTAGTATCTATTTTTGGATATCATGTTGATAAAATCATCCTCCCTGGTAAATTTGATGAGAATGTGTCAATGCCTTAATAAACCAATTGTGAATTCACCCTTAACTTTACACTTCTTTAGGATTTAGGATCAAAGTTCTTCCATTTCTGGCCAACCATAAGAAAACTTCCCAACAACCACATATTGCAAGTTTTTAATGGTGTTCATTCATTTTACTTCATCTTTAGTCCATTAGATTCTGCGAAATCCATCATTGTACGATATCTTCTTCATGGGGATCGGTTCTACTACGGGCTTAGTGGTATGATTATTAATAGGAGCTTTTAATAAATTGACATAACTACCAAGCTTCATGGATTCAGTACCCTTATCGCCTATAATAGGAAAATTAATAGGCAACTTATCATATTCAATAGGCAAATTTGATTCGTCATTAGGGTTTGAACTCAAGGCTTTTGAGGGGGAAAGAAAGGGAAAGTCTACATTTGAATGTGGAGGGATGGACTGGTCAGCCTTAAGAGCCAGCTGACCAGTGGCCGTTAAGTCCATCGGCGGTGAGTAACTTATATAATGGTGGTGGCTATCTAGAGAGATAAGAGAGAATTTTGGTTCTCGGGGAGTTCAATTGGGTTTTAAACGAATTTCCCTATTTTGGATCTTTTGAAGTTGAGAAGTTTGACACTGATTAATATTCTTAGTAAATAGACTCCGATGAGAATTCTGTCAACTCCATTAGCCATAATATATAGATTTTGGGTTACGGGACCTTTGGTTTTGGTCTCAAGGCTTTTGGACTCATTTTGGGCACTTGAGTAAAATTTTGGTAAATTTGGACACGAGTTGACTTCTATCAATATTTCACCAAAATGACCTCCGTTGGTCATTTTCATTAAGTCCAAAATGTCGTTTCAAGTTGTATAGAGTGTTTGTGTTTTGTTACTGGGGTACCAAACATGTCCCGAGTGTTTTCTCGGATTTGGGATGTTTGGCCTAAGCTACTGCAGTTGTTACTGGTGTAGCCACATCTACGGAGCTGCTCCTATAGAAGTTTGGCGCACTGGCAATGGCTGCTGACGTCATCTGGCCATTGCTTCTATAGGCATTTTTTCTATGGTGGATTTACTTATGCAGAGTTTCCTCTGCTTCAGCTATGGTCCAGATCTATAGTGGCTTCCACTTTAATAGAAGATTCACCACTAAAGCAGCATCGCTTCTGCAACCAATCATCAGCTAAAGCGGTGATAGATATATATGTATATATGCCTCTTTCTAATGCAACACTTCATTCTTCATTCTAAGTGTTGTAAGCTAGGTTCTTGGGATATTTGTGGCCATTATTGAAGGATTCTACACCTGGTAAGACCCACTTCATTACCATAATATTCCATTATGTTCTTAAATTGGATTCTCAGCTTTAGAACTTGAATTGGGTCCTTAATTCTTGGTTTTTCCTTCAAATTAAAGTAAGGTTTCCAGACCAATTAAGGTTCAAGCTCAATGTCGTCTTCACACAACTTTTGTACATGGGTTTATTACCCTTGGATGTCATGACCCAACCAGACATGATTGGTACCCGCCCTAACTTATGGCAGGAGAACCATACTACGCTCACCTTTACTCACTTAAGTGTCATCTCCTTATTCATTACAGAATTAGCTCACGTGTTTTTAACAAGTTTCTAGAAGTGTCTCATTCAATAACTAATAATCATTAAAAAATAAAAACATCATCATCCATAACGAAATAGAGTGCGGAAACTTCTATCTATTACAATCCCCGGGATCTAAAGTTACCGTACAAGAATATCTAAAAAGAACAACTAAGTCTGAAACATATCTAGTAATAACCCAAAACATAATCAAGAGAAATTGGCTTAGTCCTAGAAACAAGGGACACCAAAATCATAAGAAGATCGGAAGGTTTCCCGAATATAGTGCTCACCCTCAAAATTAGATCCGAACTACTTACTGGAGCCGAGGTCATGTGTCAATAGATAGAAGATGTGTTGCACTCAACAAAAAGAAGAATACATGTAGCATCAGTATAACAACAAGTACTGGTAAGCATCATAGGTCGACTAACTTAACAATGTACAAGTAAGCAAGTCAAACAAGTATAAAAGCAATCATAAAAGGATTCATAATCAATGATACCAATCAAATAACATATCATGAATCACCATATAATTACACTCACAATTTCACTTTTTGTGCTTTCATACTTAAACATTTCCACCAACCATTCGTTAACACATATAATCATCAAATAACACTCAATGCATGTAAATAATTGCATGCATGCAAGGTGTGCACATCATCTCTTACCCTTCTCATCATCAACATAACATACCGACGTGGTACACAACCCATTATCACAATATATCATAACGTATCAGCGTGGTACCCGACCCATCAACATATCATATCATAATGTACCAACGTGGTCCCCAACCCATCACTACAACACCTCATCCAAATGCAATGAAAATGCAATACAGTCATTAAATGACAAACCATGCTATAGGGCAATCATAGATGCTCAAATTCACAAACAAGCACAAAGCCAAGGAAGTCTATGTGCTATACAAAACCCAAAGCCTACCTCAACTTCTTTACTCAAAGTCACCTTTAAGCCACATTTTCTGTGTTTTATTCTCATTCAATTTGTTCTTGATCTATACAACTCAAACTATACACACATTTCAATAATTCATCCCTTTTTAACTAATACGGATCAAAATCACTGAATTTAGGCATAATTTTACCCTATTTCATCATCTTAGGTTTTCCTCATCATTTCAACTTCATGAAAACCACTTAATTTAGTAGATTTAGTCATAATTCTAGTCCCATTAGTATTTTCTAACATCCCACGATCGTTATATACCGAATTCATAAGCAATTCCATTATTTTACACCAATATCCATAAACTAGGGTTTAACCCCCAACCCACCATTAATCTATTTTCTAGTGATTTTCTAAGGTTAAACAAAGTGAATTCAAGTTTAGAACATAATCACTTACTTCCAAAGATGAAAAACATCGAATTCTTACTGAAAATCGCCTCTCCCCAATGCCCTATTGTATTTTTCAAAAAATGGGGAATGAAAATGTTTTTCTGGGATTTAAAACTAATATTTTACTATGCATTACCGCTGCAATGGATAATTACCACTGCAACGGATAATTACCACTGCAGCAGTTAAATTTCCACTGCAGCAGTTTGCGTCCATTTTGCTGAAGGCCGCCGCTACGGTTCCCCTGACCACTGCTGCGGTACTGCTTCAACAGTTAATTTTTTCACTGCAGCTAGTCGAGGTAAAAAATCGAGACCCCTTCACTGTTTTTTCTCATTTTACAACACACACTCCAAATCTTAATAATATGAACAAACCTCTCCACGATAAGCACTATAACCAGAGTTTTATATCTCCATTACAGGTGTCAGAAGTTGCTGTGGCTTCCTATACGCGTTGGCTATCTAAATGTTATATCAAACCCCGCTATTACTAATCATATCAATACCAGATTTCATTTAAATATCACACCCTCAAATTTGAGCCAAAACTAGACTAGTCCTGAATTTCTCAAATTTTAGCTAAGGAAAGTCTAGGTGCAACTTTTACCTCCTAATTCAGTGTAACGGCATTTCGGGTCGTTACATTGGAAGAGGTAATTGTGTTAGGAATTTTTAGTTTCATTATTGGGGCTCGAGGGTTGCTTTTTTACTCGATTGTTGGCTCGAATTTCTTAGTAGCAATATGGATATTATTTCTTGTCTTAATGAATAGATTGTGTATTTGATAGCGTGGTAGTGTTTGGAGGCTATATAGAAGGTGAAGGCTTTTGTGTGATGGTTTGAGACTGTTGTTCAACCTTGAGGTAGGTTACAATTTTTGTCTCTTTAGACTTAGCTCGGTTAGATAGTATATTTTATAAATTGCATGTTGGCTAAGGGGTTTATAGGGTAGGCTTGGGTTTATTTTAATATTTCTGATTTTATTGTCCTATTTTGGGGACCTTAGAGTAGAATAGTTTGAGCTTTAGATTAGGATGCTTACCATTGTATTAGAATTAGATTACAGATATTTACTACAAGTTTGGGCAAGGATTTCGTGGTAGAGTAGTTTTTTATCGATCATTTTACTTTTATATTTATTCCTTTCCATGCTTTCATTAGGCTATAAGATTGTGGTCCTGTGTGTCACAACCCAAGCACCTCATGAGTGGCACCCACACTAACCCTCTAGTGGGAGAACCATCTAAACTGAATAACCACTATAAACACTTCGTCATTGTTTAATGCGAAAGAAAGAAATTCTTTATTAATAGACAATATCTGAAATTGTTCAACTAAAATAGAGTAGAACAATATTAATAAGTCTAAAATGCTCTCATAAATTGAAGGTCATCATACAAGAACATCTAAGCAAGACAATCCACGTGTACAACCTAGAAAACTAACAATCAACTAAAATTGTCTGTGTCCAAAACAAGTGGACAAGAACACAATGTAGGAAGATCCATGGCTGCTTAGAAGATGATGCTCACCCTTGGACCAGAAATCGGTCACTGCCTACAGATGAGGTCTCATCTGAGCCGCTGGAATATGCTCTGCACTCAACAAAAAGAAGAGCACAGGGTAGTGTTAGTACTAAACTTCTATGTACTGGTAGGGTTATGGGCCAACTTAAGTTAACAAATGTGAATACTCAACTGACAATTTGTAAAAAAGAATTAACCATGTAACATTAACAAATATCCATTCAATTAGTCTTTCCTTTATAGATTCACTTAAACAAGCAATCAAGTAAACAAGGAAAGCATATTATAAGAACAAAATGTTAAACTCAAATCAACTACCAGGACTCATAAAACAGACAACTTAACCTTTTCACAAATACAACTTTATTGAACTTCAACAACACTAACTCAGTTCAAATACTATATCCATAGTCTGGACCACACCAGGATCCAACAATAACACACAACAATATAACCCAGTTCACTCAAGGAACTGTCAAACTCTCCAATACCATGTACGTACATACTAAGGGTCTTATAAATGCCCATTAGCCATAACCTGCAGGGGACGAGCTCAGTCCATGTACCAAAATAACCCAGGCAACTAGTGTTTGCCCCCTTATCCCAAACCAAGTATTATGCAACCATTATTCCAACATTGCCACCCTTATACTCCCTAAATCCACCAATTTTATGATGATCAACCTTTACTGGTTCATCTCACAATTTCAAACAATGTCACTACATGTACAATCACATAATGAGATAGTTTAACCACACTTACATATTAAAACAAGACTTTTTTACATAATCTTATTTTAGGTGATCAAACCAACTTGTATAATTATCCAACAAGTTAAACATTAAATAGAATGCATTGCTACAAGTAGACAAATAGACAGTTAACATGCACACATAAATCAACTTGAGTTTATGACTGCAATTCAACCACCACCTACCTCAATCCAAGCCCCGCAATGCTCTAACGAACTTGAGCCTTGCCTTTTCTTGAAGCTTTGGCTTTGTGGTCTAAAAATAACATAATAAGCACTAACCAAACAATGCTCTAACAATTTTAAAAGTAATAACCTAATCCTATAAACCCATGGTTCAAAATCATGAATCACTCTAGCGTTTTTCTACCTTCATTGCACTTTAATTCTATCAAATTCACATTTACAAGAATGAATTCTAACCATGTAATCAAAATCAATCCGCCCTTGACCAAAACCAAAGGCTTACACCTTATTTTCATTACTTTGCACTAGAAAATCAACCTAGGTCAAGTTAATTCCTCACCATGATCAAAATATAAAGATTCTAGGGATTAATTAATAGAAAACTAGTTAAATAGAAGGATTAACTTACCTCAACGCAAAAAATTGGATGGAAACCGATGAAATTTTCCCTAAATCACCTTCTCTTGGCCTTGAACGAGTTTGGAATAAAAATAATGTCTTTAGTCTAAAAACTATTATTTACTGTGCATAACCCACTATGGCGGCCCAAATCCCACTATAGCAAGATCTGCCCACTATAGCGGTACTAACCATTATTAACTTCCGCTATAGCGGGAAAATTCTCGCTATTGCAGGCTAGTGGTAGCATCCTGCCTCCCGCTATAGCAGCATAGGTGAGGCAGTAACTTTGGGCAGTTTAATTTTTTTACAATACACTCCTAGATTTCAACATCCTAAACTAACACATTAACATCAAATGCTATATCCGGAGTTCTACTAACCTAAATTCAATTCCAAAAGTTTTTATGAACTCCTTAACCCCTTCACTAATACATTATGGTATTAAATCATTTTCCTCAACCTATCGATTACCGTATTTACCTTGACCACATCACACTTAAAATTCATCCAAGACTAGCCTAGCCCAAAATTTTGAACACTTCATTTGGGGAGAATATTAATCCAAATTTTGGCATGCCAATAAATACCCTAACAATGGAAAGGGTCATTACAATAGATATCAATTTACCCAATGTTCATGCTCGAATGATAAATCAAAAAAAACAAGAGAAAACTATCAAAAGAAGCACATGAATCGTCAAACAAGTGAGGGTACTTGTTGTGTATGTTAGACTAAGTCTCCCAAGTGGCCTCCTCAACAAGACAGTACTTTTAATGGACTTTCATGGATCTAATCTCTTTGGTCCTCAACTTTCAAACATCCTGAGCAAGTCTTGCTACTAGTTCCTTTTCGAAGGAAATAATCTTATCAAGTAATATGGAGTCCCAATGTATTATGTAATCTCCATACCATAGGTATTTCTTAAGCATAGAGATATGAAACATAAGATGGAATCCTGAAAAGCTTGGAGGCAATGCAAGTTTGTAAGCCACTAGACCTACATTCTCAAGAATTTTGAATGGACCAATATACATGGGGCTAAGCTTGCCCCTCTTACCAAATTTCATCACTACCTTCACAGGATACACCTTCAGTAACACATTTTCACCTGACATAAAGTACATAGCTCTTACCTTATGATCGACGTCTTCCTTCTGTCAGCTTTGGGCTGCCAAAAACTTATCTTGAATAAACCTCACCTTCTCTTGAGCTTATTGTATTAAGTTTATGCCTAAAGGTTTCACATCACCTACTTTGAACCAGTCTATGGGTGATTTACATCTTGTCCCATAAGGAGCTTTAAATTGGTCCATGTCAATTGTAACACCCCGTACGTTTCTGAGTCTAGCTAACTACTGTAATATTTATGGAAAAATGGAAACATGAGAGATTTGGTGAATTATGTATTAAATTGTGGGCATTAACAAGTCTTGTACAATTGGGCCCAAAATGAAGCCCAAAAACCATAGAAAGACATTGCCCACGTGGGAATTTGACCCATTCTTGCCTAGTCTTCCATTGACCAAGTAAACACACCAAGTGTGTGGATGAGGTTCATTATAAAGGGAATATATAAAGAATATAAAATCAGATTTTTATTCCATTTGGACTCTCAAGTTTTTTTTTTTAGAATTATCCAAAGCCTTTTTCTCACACAAACCCTAAGCTCTCATCTCTTTGTGGCTAAGGTCATCAACTTGTATGACTTGTAAGTGTTTATTATGATGGTTTAATATATTTTATACATTATATATGGTGTATATTATGTTGGTTATGTTGGTGGAGTATTGATAAGTTCACACTGTGTGAAGTGTTACATGTTTGCTAAATCGGAGGATGGTTTTGTCTTGTAAACTTGAATATGTACTTGTGGTTTTGAAAGAAGTGAACTTGATAGAGTAAATATTGACATGTGGGATTTTATTATAGTCTTAATTTGTTTTATCCTTGTGAATAATGTTTGGAATTGTTATTGTGAAATTGGTTATGGTTTTGGTGGTGTAATGACCATAAAATGTCGTGTTGGGTATTGTTTATGTGTGTTGTGAGACCATGGCTGATTTTTGGTGTTCAAGATGATCAAAAATATTTCAAAATAAGTTTGGTTATGATCATGGACCATTCATGGCCTTAAAAGACCCAAAAGAGACCATTTCGGAAAAAAACAGGCATCCGCCCCCGCAGACGAGGGCACCTGCGGGTGCAGATGCCAACGCAAGTGCCACTGGAATCTGTCACCAGACACCTACGGGCACACCTAATCCACCTGCGGGCACAGGTGGCATCGCAGGTCAGCCCCATGTACGGCTTTGTATGTTTTCGCATCGTCTTGGTCCCCGAAGACCCCTATCCCCATTTTGGATGTAATTATCAACTTGTGATGTCGTTGTAATGACTTTAAAGTGTTGTATGGAGGTGTGTTGGACTATATTAAGTATGTATGGTTGTTCATATGTTGTTATGAAGGAGTAATTGTGATGGAATGATAAAGAGAAAAGTGTAAGGGGTAAGTATGGTGTGAAATGCTATAGATTATGATCTCTTGGTCAATGTGCGTAATGTTATGGTGTTGTTGATATGATAATGCACTGGATTGTATTTTAAGGTATGATATGACATTATACAGCAGTCATATAGTTCATTGTCGTCTTGTACGCCTGCATAGTAACTAGTTGCTAATGTAAGCTCCGATATGTCCTTGTATGTAGAGTAAGACGTAAAGAAGAAGTTGGACTATTGTGTTCATACATAGGCTTGTGTATTCATTCTTGGAAGTGAAGGTATGTAAGGTTACTTGCTACGTATCTTTCTGCAGCATATAGAATTCACATTGACTTTACACTTGTCCTATTCCGAAATGTGCTAAGGTATCCTATTCCCGGTTATCAATGGCTATTATCACATGTTTCCTATTCATTGATCAATTGTGAATCTCATGTATCATATTCATTGATAGTGTTCCAAAATCCCAATAAGATTGTGTTCCAATGTTCTAATAGAGGTTATGCTCATGTATCTTGTTCATTGATTATTGTCCAATGGCTATAATAGAGTTATGTTCCAATAAGACTATGTTTCCAAAAATGTTTATTCATATGCCTCTCACTCATTGATTAATGATCCAAAGCTTTGAATAAATTTATGACTATCATTATATATATCTCAAACTATGAATAAAGTAATGCTTATATGTGATTAATGATCAAGTATGGGTGGTAGCTTTAGGGGCACAATGCCTAGCTCAAGCCGATCCCGAGATTGTTGGATCAGGGGGCAGTCCTAGAGGCATAAGCCTAGCTCGGACTGATCCTGACAGGGGGTAGATCTAGAGGTAAAAACCTAGCTCGAGCCGAACCTGATAAGTTGATTGATGGGTGGCAGCTCTAGAGGTAATAACCTATCTCGAGCCGATCCCGATATATATTGATTCATAGGGTGGCAGCTCTAGGGGAATAAGCCTAGCTCGAGCCGATCCCAACATAACGTTATGTTATGTTAAACCCACTGTTCAGTTGGGGCCCGGGTATCACAGGTCACAGGAAAAGATGAATAATCATAGAATCAAAGAAACCAAGAAAGTAAAGAAGGCAATATACATAGTTTCCAAAGTTCAGTATAGTGACTTATCCATATTGGTTATGCATTTGAATTTGATTTCATTGGCATATTCACATATCATACAATTTCATTTGAGCCTTACATACTCAGTACATTCTTCGTACTAACTCCTCTTGGGGGATTTATCTTACTTGCTGTAGACGCAGGTCCTAGTAGGCCTCCACAGTAGGTTGCCAGTCGTCGCAGATCATTGGTGAGCTCCAGTTAGTTCGGGGCTTCTCCGAGTCACAGTTGCACATATGTTTTGGTGTTGTACATGTTGTATAAAGTAGGGACTTATCCCGACTTTTAGTTCATTTTGGTCAATATATCTATTAAAGGCTTTTGTAGACGGATGTGGGTGTATAAATGTAAAAGGTACATGTCGTTTTTGACTTGATAGCCTCAACGGCCAAGTTTCATATATGTTTATATGTCACATGTTCCATGAATTTCGTTGTTAGCATTATAAGCTCCTCCGTGATAAGGGTGTTTCTGATGGCATGCATATGAATGAACATAAGTGCAATTTGGTTCTCTCGGGGCCTTATCGGCTACCGGTGCCAATCAAGGCTCGCTGGGATTCGGGGCCTAACAAAAGTGGTATCAGAGTAGGTCGTTCTAAGTGTGTCTACAAAGCCGTGTCTGAGTAGAGTCTTACTTATCGATGTGTTGTGCACCACATTTATAAGTAGGAGGCTACAGGACATTTAGGATGTTGTTTCTCTTCTTCATTTCTAGATCGTGCAATAGAACCAGTGTTGTAAGTTGAATTGTATCTGACCATGATAAATGTTTCTCTTTGATATAGTAATCATGTCGATCATGAGAAGAGGCAGAGGTAAAGGTAAGCAGGTGGATATGCCTGCTGATGAAGGCATGAGTAGATTACCACCTGACCAAGCTAGTCAAGGTAGAGCACATGCTAAAATTTCCTCGCGGTCTTCCTCTACCTTTCCAGCTCCGGAAGAGCCAGTTGGTAGGGAAGTACCCACAGCACCACCAATGAATGCCACATATCAGGATCTTGGAAATGCAGTACATATGTTGACACAGTTAGTGGCGGCACAAAGTCAAGGATGAACTGGTCCAATGACAAATAAAGATGATGCGGCTAAAGTGGCGAGTAGCAGAACACAAGATATCCTGAAACTGGACCCTCCTATATTCACTTGGTCAGATCCGAAAGCAGATCCATAGGACTTCGTGGATCAAATTCAGAGGGCTTTGGAAGTTATGCATGTGACAGGGGTAGAAACAGTTGAACTTGCTGCATATAGATTGAAGGGTGAAGCGATACTGTGGTCTGAGGATTAGAAGAAATCTCATGATATCGGTGCAATGCCACCTAATTGGGAAGAGTTTAAAGCAGCATTCCTCCATCATTACCTTTCCTATGAGATCCGTGAAGCACGTGCAGATCAGTTCCTAAATCTCCATCAAGGAAATTTGAGCGTCAGAGAATATAGTTTACAATTCAATTCCTTGGCACGGTATGCTCCAAATATGGTGGCTATAATGATAGATAGAGTCCATCGATACGTGGACCGATTAGAACCATATTTGGTAAGGGATTGCACCATTGCTGCTTTGAACAAGGACATGGACATAGCTAGAATACAAGCCTTCGCCCAGAAAATGGAAGATCAAAGACATAGAAGAAGGGCACATGAATTTGACAGGGGACAATAAAAAAGGGCTAGACCTATGGGATCGTCTATGATGTCCTAAGGAGGATCTAGGCCTCGTATGTTTCCTAGACCACCTAGACCATCGTTCTCTCATTCTACAGTAGGTGCTCACTCTCAGTTTCGAGGGTTTAGAGGTGGTTCATCTGGACAGAGTAGCATAGTTCCTGGATCACAGGCAGCAGGTTTTCCTCATCAGCAGTGTCAGCAGTGCGGACATATTCATGCAGGTACATGCAGAGTGGGGACAAATGATTGTTTTTGGTGCTGTATGACGGGGCACATGATGAAAAAGTATCCCCAGAGGAGCATGGGTGGTATATCACGGCCTGCAGGATCGACCGTTGCATCATGAGCACCGGCTCCTTCTTTGGGCCAAGGTGTGCAGTATGTTGGTTGGGGTAGAGGTGCCAGAGGAGCAGCCAGTACTAGTAGGGTCCAGAATAACACTTATGCTTTGGTGGACCAACAAAATTCTGAGGCTTCTCCTGATGTTGTCACAGGTACATTATCTGTATTCTCATATAATATATATGCATTGATTGACCTCGGTTCTACATTATCCTATGTTACTCCGTTGATTGCTGCAAAATTTGCAATGACACCAGAATTATTAATTAAATCAATTAAAGTGTCTGCATCGGTTGGTGAATGTATTATTGCAAAAAGAGTATATTGTAATTGTGTGGTAACGGTGTGTGGTCATGATACACTGGCCAATATCATTGAACTTGACATGGTGGATTTTGATGTGATAATGGAAATGGATTGGTTAGCTTCTTGTTACGCCACGGTTGATTGCCAGGCCAAGAAGGTACATTTTCATTTTCCACAAATGGATGTCTTTGAATGGAATGGTTATGCAGGGGCTCCTAGAGGAAGATTTATTTCTTATCAAAAAGCCAGGAAAATGATTGCTAAGGGTTACATATGTCATATGGTACAGGTGAAAGATACTGAAGTGGAACCACTAACTCCTCAGTCGGTTCCAGTGGTTAGTGAATTTCTGGATGTATTTCCAGAAGACCTTTCAGGCTTACCCCCAGAAAGGGAAGTAGAATTTGGCATTGATATGATTCCAGGCACTCAGCCTATTTCTATTCCTCCATAAAGAATGGCTCCAGAAGAATTGCGTGAATTGAATGAGCAATTGAAAGATTTGCTGGACAAAGGCTTCATCAGACCTAGTATATCCCCGTGGGGCACACCGATATTATTCGTACGGAAGAAATATGGCACATTGAGAATGTGCATCGACTATCGGCAATTGAATAAGGTAACAATCAAGAACAAATATCCCCTCCCTCGAATTGATGATTTGTTTGTTCAGTTACAGGGTGCCAAGTGTTTTTCAAAGATTGACTTGAGGTCGGGTTACCATCAAGTCAGAGTTAGAGAAGAAGATGTACCCAAGACAGCTTTCCGAAAATGATATGACCATTATGAATTTTTAGTTATGTCATTTGGACTAACAAATGCACCAGCTGTGTTCATGGATCTGATGAATAGGGTGTTTAAGCCATTTTTGGATGTGTTCATCACAGTATTTATAGATGACATCCTGGTTTACTCAAGATCACTAGAGGACCATGCTAATCACTTACGGTAGGTGTTGCAAATACTCCGTAGCATAAGTTGTATGCAAAGTTCTCCAAGTGTTAGTTTTGGTTAAACTCAGTTACATTATTGGGTCACATTGTGTCAGGTGAAGGGATACAGGTTGATACACAGAAGATTGAAGCAGTGAAAAATTGGCCAAGACCTACGACACCCACAGAAATTCATAGTTTTCTTGGACTGGCAGGTTATTATCGAAGATTTGTGGAAGGTTTTTCCTCTATTGCGGCACCTTTAACAAAGATTACACATAAAGCAATTAAATTTCAGTGGAATGATGCGTGTGAGAAAAGCTTCCAAAAGTTGAAAGATAAATTAACCTCCACACCAGTTTTAGTACTTCCTGAAGGTACCGAAGGTTATGAAGTGTATTGTGATGCTTCCGGGGTTGGCCTCGAATATGTATTGATGCAGCACGGTAATGTCATAGCATATGCCTCACGGCAGTTACGGCCACACGAGAGAAACTATCCCACACATGATCTTGAATTAGCAGCAGTGGTTTTTACTTTAAAGATATGGCGTCATTATTTGTATGGAGTTCATGTTGATATCTATACTGATCACAAAAGTTTACAATATATCTTTAAGTAGAAAGAACTTAATTTGAGGAAACGGAGGTGGTTAGAGCTCTTAAAAGACTATGATATTAACATTCTTTATCATCTAGGAAAAGCAAATATAGTAGCGGATGCATTGAGCTGCAAGGTAATAGAAAGCACTAGTGGCTAATTGACAGAAAAGAAAGAGATAATAAAGGACCTACATCAATTAGTTTGGGGGTTCGTCTTCTTGAATCCTCAGATGAAGGGGTTATTGTACAAAATGCAGCTGAATCTTTATTGATAGATGAAGTGAAAGAGAAGCAGTTTGATGATCCTATGTTATTGCATCTAAAGGAAAATGTACAACAGAATTTGACAAAGGCATTTGATCTTACACAAGAAGGGGTGCTTCAATGCCAAGGTAGATTATGTGTCCCAGAGGTAGATGAGCTGAGGAAATGAATTATGGATAAGGCGCATCATTCGCGCTATTCTATTCATCCGGGTGCTACTAAAATGTACCATGATTTGAAAAAAGTGTATTGGTGGGGGAAACATGAAGAAGAATATTGCAGAATTTGTCGCTCAATGCCCGAATTGTCAACAAGTAAAGGTGGAGCATCAGAAACCAGGAGGTTACATGCAATGTATCAATCTTCCAGTCTGGAAATGGGATGTGATTAATATGGATTTTATCATAGGTTTGCCTCGTACGCTGCGGAAATTTGATTCTATATGGGTTATAGTTGACAGGCTTACCAAATCAGCGCATTTTCTACCAGTCAAGACCACCTATACAGCTGAGAATTATGCAAAATTATATGTTAAAGAGATAGTGAGGTTACATGGTATTACACTTTCCATTATATCAGATAGAGAAGCACAGTTTACAGCGCACTTTTGGAGATCGTTTCAGCAGAGTTTGGGTACACAGGTGAATCTGAGTACGGCTTTCCATCCTTAGACTGATGGACAAGCAGAACGTACTATTCAAACACTTGAATATATGCTACGAGCTTGCACGTTAGATTTTCAGGGCAGTTGGGATGACCATTATCCTCTTATTGAATTTGCTTACAACAATAGCTATCACTCAAGTATTAAAATGGCACCTTATGAAGCTTTGTACGGAAGGAAATGTAGATCACCAGTTGGATGGTTTGAAGCGGGTGAAACTGCTTTACTTGGACCATATCTTGTTCATCAGGCTATGGAGAAAGTTAAAGTGATTCAACAACGGTTACAAACGGCCCAGAGTCGACACAAGTCGTATGCCGATGTTAGAAGAAGAGGACTTGAATTCGTCGTAGGTGATTGGGTATTTCTGAAGGTGTCACTGATGAAAGGGGTAATGCGGTTCGAAAAGAAAGGAAAATTGAGTCCACGTTATATAGGCCCATATGAGATTGTTGGAAGATTTGGGTAGGTTGCATATGAGTTGGCACTACCTCAGGAACTCTCCACAGTTCATTCGGTATTTCATGTGTCAATGCTTCGAAAGTGCATAGGGGATCCATCTCGTTTTACTCCTATTGACGATATACCTATAGCTATTCTGGATAGACAAGTGAAGAGGTTGAGGAATAAAAATATAGCATCCATAAAGGTACTTTGGAGAAATCAGCAAATAGAAGAGGTCACATGGGAAGATGAAGAAATGATGAAATCCAAGTACCCTCATTTGTTCCAAAAGGAAGAATGACAAGTAAGTATTTATAAGCTTTGAGTATATATCTATATGATGACATGAAGAATGATCCTAAACTTTTAATTGGTTACTTTGAAATGATAACACTAACATTCGAGGACGAATGTTTCTAAGGGGGGAAGAATGTAACACCCCGTACGTTTCTGAGTCTAGCTAACTACCGTAATATTTATGGAAAAATGGAAACATGAGAGATTTGGTGAATTATGTATTAAATTGTGGGCATTAACAAGTCTTGTACAATTGGTCCCAAAATGAAGCCCAAAAACCATAGAAAGACATGGCCCAAGTGGGAATTTGACCCATTCTTGCCTAGTCTTCCATTGACCAAGTAAACACACCAACTGTGTGGATGAGGTTCATTATAAAGGGACTATATAAAGAAGATAAAATCAGAATTTTATTCCATTTGGACTCTCATGTGTTTTTTTAGAATTATCCAAAGCCTTTTTCTCACACAAACTCTAAGCTCTCATCTCTTTGTGGCCAAGGTCATCAACTTGTAAGACTTGGTAAGTGTTTATTATGATGGTTTAATATATTTTATACATGATATATGTTGTATATTATGTTGGTTATGTTGGTGGAGTATTGAGAAGTTCACAATGTGTGAAGTGTTACATGTTTGCTAAATCGGAGGATGGTTTTGTCTTGTAAAATTGAATATGTACTTGTGGTTTTGAAGGAAGTGAACTTGATGGAGTAAATATTGACATGTGGGATGTGATTATAGTCTTAATTTGTTTTATCCTTGTGAATAATGTTTGGAATTATTATTGTGAAATTGGTTATGGTTTTGGTGGTGTAATGACTGTAAAATGTCATGTTGGGTGTTGTTTGTGTGTGTTGTGAGACCATGGAAGATTTCTGGTGTTCAAGATGATCAAAAATATGTCAAAATAAGTTTGGTTATGATCATGGACCATTCATGGCCTTAAAAGACCAAAAAGAGACCATTTCGGACCGAAACGGGCATCCGCCCCCGCAGACGAGGGCACCTGCGGGCGCAGATACCAACGCAGGTGCCACTGGCATATGCCACCAGCCACCTACGGGCGCACCTCATCCACCTGGAGGCGTAGATGGCTTCGCAGGTCATCCCCAGGTACGGCTTTGTATGTTTTCGCATCGTCTTGGTCCCCGAAGACCCCTATACCCATTTTGGATGTAATTATCAACTTGTGATGTCGTTTTAATGACTTTAAAGTGTCGTATGGAGGTGTGCTCGACTAGCTCGACTATATTAAGTATGGATGGTTGTTCATATGTTGTTATGAAGGAGTAATTGTGACGGAATGATAAAGAGAAAAGCGTAAAGGGTAAGTATGGTGTGAAATGCTATCGATGTATGATCTCTTGGTCAATGTGCGTAATGTTATGGTGTTGTTGATATGATAATGCACTGGATTGTATTAAGGGATGATATGACATTATACGGCAGTCATATAGTCCATTTTCATCTTGTACGCCTGCATAGTAACTAGTTGCTAATGTAATCTCCGATATGTACTTGTATGTAGAGTAAGACGTAAAGAAGAAGCTGGACTATTGTGTTCATACATAGTCTTGTGTATTCATACTTGGAAGTGAAGGTATGTAAGGTTACTTGGTCCGTATCTTTCTGCAGCATATAACCGGTTATCAATGGCTATTATCACATGTTTCCTATTCATTGATCAATTGTGAATCTCATGTCACATATTCATTGATAGTGTTCAGAAAGCCCAATAAGATTGTGGTCCAATGTTCCAATAGAGGTTATGCTCATGTATCTTGTTCATTGATTATTGTCCAATGACTATAATAGTGTTATGTTCCAATAAGACTATGTTTCCAAAAATGTTTATTCACATGTCTCTCACTCATTGATTAATGATCCAAAGCTTCGAATAAAGTTATGACTATCATTGTATCAATCTCAAAGTAATCAACGGCCAAGTAATCACCCTTATCACTTATGTCGTTTTTTACTTGATGGCCTCAACGGCCAAGTTTCATATATGTATATATGTCACATGTTCCATAAATTTTGTTGTTAGCGTTATAAGCTCCTCCGTGATAAGGGTGTTTCTGATGGCATGCATATAAATGAACATAAGTGCAGTTTTATCAGCTATGGGTGCCAATCACGTCTCGATGGGATTCGGGGCGTGACAACAATACTAGAGAAATTATTGTTGTTGTATAAGAATTCACACAATGATAAGAACTAATACCAATGACCCCCAAAGTCAGCAGCATATGCTTGTAGCATATCCTTAAGCACCTGAATGGTCCTCTTAGACTACCCGTTAGGCTGAGGATGAAATGCAGTACTAAGATCAAGTCTTGTCCCCAACTCCTCATGCAATTTATACAAAAACTTGGAGGTAGATTATGTACCTCTATTAGATATAATAGATATTGGAACCCCATGAAATCTCACAATCTCCTTAACATAAATCTTGGATAACTTCTGCGAGTTGTAGTTCACTTTAACTGGAATGAAATAAGCGGATTTTGTTAGCCTGTCAACAATGACCCAAATTGATTTCTATTGTCCCAAGGTCTTAGGAAGACCCACCAAAAAGTCCATAGCAATTCTCTCCCATTAACACTCGAGAATGGGCATCCTCTGAAGCAAACCTGCAGGCCTTTGAAGTTCATATTTCACCTGCTAACAATTCTGACATTTGGCTACATACTCTAATATATCCCTCTTCATTCGAGGCTACCAATATAGTTGTCTCAAGTCATGATACATCTTGGTTGCACAAGGATATATAGAATATCGGGAACCATAAGATTCTGCCAGAAAAATAGGAATCAAATCATCAACATGGGGCACCACCCTCACCCCCTCACCCTCAACAGGCCACTAGCATCAACTGTGGCTTTCTAAGCCTCACCACACACTACCTTATTTTGAATCTTGTTCAACTTTGCATCTTTGAATTGGTTATCCTTGATTTGATCAAGGAATCTTGACCTTGCCTCAATACTATCTAACACTCCACCCCTTTTGGTTACCCTAAACTTCATAAAGCACATTGCTAGATTTTGATCTCTCTAGCCAAAGGTTGCCTTGTTGCTCTCAAACAAGTTAAAATGCCCATACTTATAGATTTTCTACTCAATGCATCTACCACCACATTGGTCTTTCTTGGATGGATGGTCACATCATAATCTTTTAGTAACTCCATCTACTGCCTCTTCCTTTGTTTCAAGTCATTCAGAGGAAAAATATGCTATAAGCTGTGATGGTCTATTAAAACCTCACACTTAACACCATAAAGGTAGTGTCTCATATCTTAAGTGCAAAAATCACTACTGCCATCTCCAATTCATGAGTTGGATAATTCCTCTCATGAACCTTCAACTACCTTTAAGCATAGGCTATCACATTCTTATCCTACATCAACACAGCACCCAAGCCAGAATGTAAAGCATAAAAAAACACTATAAAATCCTTACCTTTAACAGGCAAAGCAAGGATGGGAGTTATGGTAAAAAGAGACTTGAGCTTTTGAAATCTCTCTTCAAACTTGTCAGACTAAATAAACGGTACCTCCTTCTGTGTCAGTCTTTTCAAGTGAGCAGCAATGGAGGCAAAATTCTTGACAAATCTCCAGTAATAGCTAGCAAGACCCAAAAATCTCTAAACTTTGGTCACAGAGTTAGGAAAAGCCCAACTCTTAACAACCTCAATCTCTTGGGGATCTACCATTACCCCCTTCTCAGAAACCATATTCCCCAAAAAGGACACGAATGACATCCAAAACTCATATTTAGAGAATTTAGCATAAAGCCGCTTCTCCTTCAAAATACCTATAACTATTTATAAATGACTTGCATGCTCCTCCTTACTCTTGGAGTAAACCATAATATCATCAATAAATACAAATAAATCCAAGAAAGATTTGAATATACCATT
The DNA here is from genome assembly GCA_031232105.1 of Capsicum rhomboideum. NCBI lineage: Eukaryota > Viridiplantae > Streptophyta > Magnoliopsida > Solanales > Solanaceae > Capsicum > Capsicum rhomboideum. The sequence goes on along the minus strand of CP124716.1, from coordinate 93,941,858 downwards.
CATGAAAACTCCTAACATCTGTCATAGAGGTAGGCCTAGTCCAACTCTTAACAACATCAATCTTTTAGGGATCTACCATCACCTTTTTTTAGAAACCACAAGCCCTAAAAAGGACACAGACGACATCCAAAACTCCCACTTAGAGAATTTAGCACAAAGCTTTTTCTTCATCAAAATATCCAAAACTATCCACAAATGACCTCCATGACCCTCCTTAATCTTAGAGTAAACCAAAAATGTCATCAATAGATACAATAACAAAAGAATCCAAGAAAGATTTAAAGATACCATTTATTAAACTCATAAATGTTGTCTGTGCATTAGTCAACCTAAAGGATATCACTAAGAATTTGTAATGCCCATAATGCATCCTGAAAGTTGTTTTGGGAATATCTTCATGCTGGATCTTTAACTAGTGATACACTGACCTCAAATCTATCTTTGACAACATGGAAGCACCCTGCAACTTGTCAAATAAATCATCTATTCTAGGGAATGGGTACTTATTTCTGATGGTTACCTTATACAACTATTGATAGTCTAAACACATTCTTATTCTACCATCCTTTATCTTAAGAAACAACACTAGAACACCCCAAGACGAGACTCTAGGATGAATGAATCTCTTTTCAAGTAACTCCTACAACATAGCCTTCATCTCTCTTAACTCAGCAGTAGCCATCCTATAGAGAGGAATAGATAAAGGGTGAGTGCCCGTGTCACGCCCCAACTCCCATCGAGGCGTGATTGGCACCCGAAGCCGTTATAGCCCGAGAGAACCAATCGTTGTCCATGCACTCTCATATGTATGTCCGTGTATGCATATCATTTTATTTCATGTAATTAAATATCAATGGCGGAAGTCATGGCAATAAGTGCAATACATGAAACTTGGCCGTTAGGGCCATTACGTCAAAATGAATGTACATCTTTTACTTTCATCTTCTCACATATGTCTACAAAGCCTCTAATAGATACATGACCATGTCTAAACAATGTTTACAAAATACAAAAACCTAGTATGCACATGTGACTTTGGAAGACCCGAAGCAACTGGAGCTCACCAAGGACCTGTATGTGATCCGTAGTCTACTGACGAGGTCTACTAATACCTGTACCTGCACATGTAAGGTAAGTCCCCAAGAGGGGTAAGTACGAAGAATGTATTGAGTATGTAAGGCCCTAAGAAAATGACATCAATGCATCAATACATAATAACTTCAATGGAAATAATTCTAAGAAAAACTCTATATGTGGAATTATGTACATTTCTCCTGTTATTGTCATTTACGCTCATTCATACATAACAACAACCGTGGAATCAATATAAGAGAAATATCAAGTGGGAATAAACTCTCTTTCTGTATGTGGGGAACCATGTACCTTACGTTTATTATATTCCTTGCTTACATTCACCATCTTAATTAGTCATCCACCTTATTGGTGGGTTATTATGATCATCCACCTTTTGGTGGGCATCCACTTTGTTGTGGGTAGTCATCCACTCTTTGGTGGGCATCCACTTTGTTGTGGGTAGTCATCCACTCTTGGTGGGCATCCACTTTATTGTGGGCAATCATTACATAACATTGCTTCTTTACTTTGATTACTCTTTACTCCATACTTTGAGAGATTGGTACATGTGCTTGTGAGAGATTGATTCATTCACTTGTGAGAGATTGGTATTTTTGCTTATGAGAGATTAATGCAATGATAGTCATAACTTTATTTGAAGTTTTGGATCAATAATCAATGAGTGAGAAACACGTGAATAAGCATTATTGGAAATATCACAATATTGGAACTATTGGACAATGATCAATGAACAATATACATGAGTATAACTACTATTGAAACCTTGGAACATAACCTCATTGGACTTTTGGAACATTACTAATGAATATGAGACATGTATATCACCTTATTGGAACTTGGATCGTGACATGATTGGAACAATGCTATTCAACTAAACAAGCCCTCTTTACCTCATCGCTCTTGTTGGGATAATTCTCTTAGGATCTACAACAAATGACAACTTAACAACTTCCATCCATAAATAAGAACTAAGTGGGTCATAACTCGTCTAGGAATAAAACACATATGAATAACAATATATATATCAACCTTAATTGGAATACTATCGAACCACTTTGGAATAGAACACTTTTGGAACTTTAGGACAATGAGCACTAAATAAGACACATGATCATAACCACTATTGAGCTTTCGGAACATTATCAAGGCATATGAGACATGTGATTCATAAGTGATCAATGAGTAAGAAATATGGGACCATTACCCTTGGTAACCGGAAATAGGATATCTTAGAACATTTGGAACTTTTGACATATTAGCCAGTGAACACAATTAAACCCATGGACATGAGTCATATGATTCACCATTGACCAACGAATAAGGAACATGTGAGTAACACTAGTCAACAACCGGAAATAAAATACCTTAGAGCATTTTGGAATCGAATAAGTACAATGACAAAGTGAACACTATATGCTGCAAAAGGATATGGAAAGAGTAACCTTACATACCTTTGCGTCTCACTATGAATACCCAAGCTTATATGGAAATACAACAGTCCAGCTCTTTCCTTACGTCTCACTCTACATCACAAGTACATAACGAAGCTTATATTAGCAACCAACTACCTTACAAGTGCACAAGGTGACCATGAATCACATAGTTACTTTAAAACGTCATTTCATATTCTTACAATGTAATTTATCATATCAACATGCCAAAACCACCATAACATTCCACTCATTGACCAAGAGTTCATACGACAATAGCATTTCGCATCACAATTACCCTTCATGCCTTCTCATTATCATTCCGTCATATTTACGCTTCTCAATTTGCCTCATAACAACATATGAACATTCATACATATTTAGTACAGTACAACATGCCTTCATACGACACTTTAAAGTCATTAAAACGACATTACAAGTTGATAATTACATCCCAAAAGGGTGTCGGGGCTTTCGGGGATCAACTAGGGACGGAAACATATAAAATCAATTCTGGAGGTGACCTGCGCTGCCACCTGCACATGCAGGTGGATGACATGCGCACGCAGCTGCCCTCGTCTGCGTTTGCATCTGCTCCCACAGATGCCCTCATCTGCATTGGCATCTGCGCCAGCAGATGCCCTCGTCTGCGGGGGCGGATGCCCGTTTTGGTCCAAAATGACTTTTTTTGGGTCTTTTAATGCCATGAACGGTACATGATCACAATCAAACATATTTGAACATATTTATGATCCTCTTAAACACCAACATTCATCCATGATCTCATAACACACATAACGACACCCAAAACCACATTTCACGGCCAATACGACACCAAAACCATAACCAATGTCACAATATCAATTCCAAACGTTATACAAAAGGATTAAACCAAGTAAGACTATAATCACATCTCACATGTCAATATTTACTCCACCAATTTCATTTCCTTCAAAACCACTAGTCCATAGGCAAGTTTATAAGACAAAACACCCATCGATTTAGCAAACATGTACACTTCACTTATTGTGAACTTCTCAATGCTCCACCAACATAACCAACATAATATACACCATATGTTATGCATAAAATACATTAAACCATCATCATAAACACTTACCAAGTCTTACCAATCGATGATCTTGGCCAAAAGAGTGACTTAGGGTTCTTGAGAGCAAAGGAGAAAATGTTGGAAATTCTAGAAATGAGATGAGAGTTCAAGTGAATAAAATCTGATTTTTTTCCTTTATATAGGCCCTCATGTCTCTCTTATCTTCTCCTTAGCATTTAATGCAAGGGTTGATTTAGTCAAAAGGATCCAAATGGAAGAATGGGTCAAAAATCCCCTTGTTGGGCCATGTCTTCTTTGTTATTTTGGGCTTCATTTAAGAGCCCAATTGTCTTAGACTTTTAAATGCCCATAATTCCTTACAAAAATTATCAATTTTTCTCATGTTGTCATATTTCCATAAGTGTACATGTAGTCGTATAGGTTCGGCAACATACGGAGTGTTACACCTCCCACGAGGGTCTAATCCCTTGTACTAGGCCCAATGTCAATTAACTCATCAATAACATTACAAGAACACATACTTTTGACTCTCGGCACTTGAGTAACCGTTGTCCAACATCGTCAAGTAGGGTTTGGTAAGTACGAGATGTTACAGCCCGGCTCCAGGTCAATACAAAAGTCAATGTCTCGATTCAGAGGCATATCATACAAGTCGGTACAAAATCACTCCTTAAATTATGACACTACGAGAACTGACTCAATAGAGGGAACCTCTACACTAGTGTTCCGTAGATGTGCCATGAAGGTTGAACAACCGTTCCCTACTAAATTTTTAGCATGAAGGATGGAAATTATTTTCACTGGAAAAGACTTATAAACACCTTCCCATTCTAATTTATCCATCCCCAGCATATGGGAACAACCAAGTCATACCTAATATGATATCAAAATGTTGCATATCTAGAATCACCATATCCACCCAAGTCTGAAACTCCATAAATATCACAGAGCAAGCATGATATACTTGATTCACTAACACAGAATCTCCAATTGGAGTAGATACATACATAAGTGAGTTAAATATATCACAAACCATGTCTAAACCCAAGGCAACTTTAACAGACACATACGAATAAGTAAAACCCAGATCAAACAAAATCATAGCCATCCGATCACAGAAAAGAATGGTACCTATAATGACTACATCTGTCACGACCCGATTTCTCAATTCATGATGGCACCCACTTAAAACTGCCAGTAGGTAAGCCAAGCCATAGCCCAAAATATTAGGTAATGGGCTAGACGAGGGACGCCGAAAGATAAAGAACTATTGAATGTAAACATGCAATAGGAATAAAAAGTAGTGGAATACATAAATACGATAGTACTAAAAAGGAAGGGAATGTACAAAACAGTATCTCAGGACCAAGTAAGGTCAGTATGAGAGCCAGAACGTGGACCCAATTAAGCCTAGAACGTGCAACATGTGAGGAATAACCCAATCAATCCCCCATAAGTATGATGGATACAACAAGGAGGAAATATCAATAATAGTAAGTTAAAATATGCCCGCAAGTGATAACATACCTAGAACTTTCTTTGTACCATATATGCCAGACTTAAATTAGAATTGAGAATAGTACCGTTATAATAAAGTACCCTATACAGATCATGAATGCCGGACTTGAACCAGAACTAGTAATTGTGTACCATGTGGTAAGTACGCCATAAATAAACTCAACATAATCAATAATGAGAGAGCAACTATTCACCGAACTTGAACCAAAACTTAATAAACAAGCCAAGTGTCCAAATATTCCAAGATCATGACTTTACTTAACATCCAAATAGTATCTAGATCCCCAAGTCACACGGTCAAGTTAATAAGGGAAGTAATATTTATCTTACAATCTAGTTATATAGATCTACAAGATCAAATAATACTTTAGCCCGGATAGTAAGACTAACTAAAGTTCATGGGATGGTTTAAGTCATCCTAAGGATAAAGGTTTAGTCTTAGGGGATGTTTAGGGAATTCTTAGTTCTACAAGGAGAAAAATTAGTCTTTTGACCTAAAGGCGCGGCCCGTTACTAGTCCAAAAAGTCCAAACTAAGGCAAGTATCTACCCTAAAACTAGTCTAAGGTCCTAAAATCTCATTCCAAGGTCTTGAATATCCCAAAACTAGCCAAAAGTATCATTGTAACCATTACTAGGGAAAATGAGTCCAATTTCTACCAAAAGGGCCCACAAACCGGGTAACTTTAATCCATAAAAGACCAAACTAACAACCAAATCATAATTACCTACCCATCGTTAGCATAATACTACATTAATACCATAAAAAAGCTCAATCTATGAAGAAAGTCAACCTAGCCTACCTGGATGCAGTCGAAAACTAGAGAATGTCCACTACTCTGGAGCCTTTCCCTTTCGAGAAGCCTTCGTACTCTGCCACGCTATAAAAATAATAATCTATGCATTACAACGAGAACAATGATACCCATATTATATAAATAACTTGGGTCAAGAATTGAACAAAAAATCCCACGTGGGGACTTCTTGCGGAATCACAAGATTGAAACTGTCAAAGCGTCCCCCATAGCTCAAGGCTCATTTACCCCAAAGTTTGGGTGAAATTCGAGCTCAAATGAGCCACAAATTAGCCCCAACATTATTTGAAAACTAAGAGTTAAATCAGAAATTTAAACAAGAATTTAACCGGAACTTATGGAAAATAAAGTCAAGGGAATGACATCAACCTCGCTCTTAGATCAAACCCGACACTAGCTAATCGATCCCTTACAAGAATTGAGCTCCCAAGGTCTTTAATGAGGTTTTATCCTTTGGAAAATGACCTATAAACCGAATAGGCAAGGGATTTTAATGCACCAGCCCCATCACCTAAGTGGCCATGGCATTGCCAAGGCCTCACTTGGGCGATGGCATGCCGGGCAGCCTTAGTGCCAAGGCGGCACATGGCTTGCCCAGGCGCCCTCGCCTAGGAGGCCAAGGCCTCGCTTCGGAGATATCTATGACAAGGTAGGCTACTCTCCTTGGAGACCCAAGGCATGCTAAGGTGACATCGCCTAGGCAGCCAATGCATCGCCAAGGCGATGCCACCAGCACTTGGCAGAGATGCCAAATCTCTGGCCGACCCCTTGGGACTTGTTCGGAATGCTGTGACTGCAAACAAACTATGCTACCACACCAAATCTGACATTTTGAAATCAACAACGCCATCAAAATTTTCATCCGAGGTCGTTTTGATCAAATATGGGTCCCACACCCTAAGGGAATTTTAACCAACTTCCATCTAATACTCCAAAACAAGTTCGGAAGTGTCGGGACCCAAACCAAGGGTTCCCCTAGCCTAAAATAAACATTTCAGAGCTAACAAAATTGTCTGAATTGCCATCCGAGACCGTTTGACTGAAGTTTAGGTCTAATACCTATTTTTAACAGTAAATGCTCCAAAATAGGGAATTGGCTCTAAAAGACAAACGAACAATTCGATGACCGAACTGTCAGTCCCAGCAAGTCATAAATGACTTGGTGCAACTTTAGGAAAGCTCTAAACTTTGATAAAGCATGAAAACACAAAAAAATGTTCTGGAGGGTAATTACAATATCCAATACTAAAAGGACTTTCATCCGCGAAAGTAAAGGACCAAGACGTACCTGAGGGATCAAACATGTGGGGATATTGGGCCTGTATTTCACTCTCTATCTCCCAAGTAGACTCCTTGACTGGACGATGTCTCCACTGACCCTTAACTACTAGAATCTTTCTAGAGCGCAACCGCCTAACATCCCTGGCTAAATGGAAACTAGCTCCTCCACAAATTCCAACCTATCATTCAACTGAACCTAGTCCCAATGAAGCACGTAAGACTCATCTGAAATGAAGCACCGCAACATCGATACATGAAAAGCTAGGTGAATAGCTGAAAAGTTTGGAGGCAAGGCCAGCTCAAAAGCTACCTCTCCAATAGTTCGAAGTATCTCAAATGTCCAGATATACCTGGGGCTAAGCTTGCCCCTCTTACCAAAACCTCATCACACCCTTCATAGGAGACACTCGAAGGAAGACCTGGTCACCAACTCCAAACTTCAAAGTGCAAAGCCTATGGTCAGCATAACTCATTTTCCTACTCTGAGCTGTTCGTAGCCTATCCTAAATCACCCGAACCATGCCCAAAGACTCATAAAGCAAGTCAGTACCACAGGGACAAACCTCAGAAGTCTCAAACAAACCAATCAGCGATTGACAATGCCTACCATACAATGTCTCAAATGGTGTCATCTCAATAATGATAGCTATTATTATAAGTAATCTCCGCTAAGGCTAAGTGTTGCTCCCAGTGAACTCCAAAGTCCATAACACATGCGCAGAGCATATCCTCCAAAACCTGAATAGTCTGCTCCAACTATCCATTGGTCTGAGGGTGGAAGGCGGTGCTAAGATCAACCTGAGTACCCAACTCTTCCTAAAATTTCCTCCATAAGCTAGAAGTGAACACTGAGCCTCTATCTGAAATAATAGAAATAGGTACCACATGAAGGCAAACTATCTCTCGAACATAGATATGGGCTAACCTCTCGGCACTGAAGGACATCTGAATAAGGATGAAATGAGCCAATTTGGTCAATCGATCTATAATGACCCATAAACTGAGAGAACCACGGGAATTATGAGGAAAACCACTTACAAAGTCCATAGTAATCCACTCCTACTTCCACTCAAGAATGGGTAGTCTTTAAAGCAATCCGCCCAATCTCTGATGCTCGATCTTTACCTACTGACAACACAAACACTGAGATATAAAGTCCGCTACATCCTTGTTCATACCACTCCACCAGTAATGTTGTCTCAAATTTCTATACATCTTAAACGTCCCAAGATGAATAGAATATCTGAAGCTATGAGACTCCTGCCATATCAACTGAATCAAATCCCCAACTGTAGGAACACAAATATGACCGTCGAATCTTAGAATACCCTGTGAATCTAACTAACGACTCTGAATTTACTCAAACAAGGTAGACCTAGCCTCGACACTAGCAAAAATCCTCCTGGGGTATGCAATATTAAGTCTAACCATCCAATTGGCTAAGGATTGAATGTCCAAAGCCAGCGCCTGATCCAAAACTAAAATAAAGGACAAGCTACCCATACTCACTGCCTTTCGCCTCAAGGCATCCGCTACCATATTCGCCAAGCCCAGATGGTATAGAATAAATATATCATAGTCCTTCAGCAACTCAATCCACCTGTGCTGTCTCGAATTAAGCTCCCTCTAAGTTATAATAAACTGAAGACTACGATGGTCAGTATATATCTCGCAATGAACACCATTCAAGTAATGCCTCCAAATCCTAAGCATAAAAACTATCACTGCCAACTCCAAATCATCAATGGGGTAGTTACCCTCGGGCACCTTCAGCTGCCTCGATGCGTAAATAATAACTCAGCCCTAGTGCATCAAAATACAACCCAAACCAACTCCTGAAGCATCACAATAAACTGCAAACTCCTCGCCCTCAACTGGAAAAGTCAAAATAGGAGTGAAAGTGAGCAAGTCCTTGAGCTTCCAAAAGCTCAACTCACACTCATCGAACTATTAAAAAGGAACCTCCTTCCTGGTTAGTCTAGTCATAGGTGCTGCAATGGAAGCAAATTTCTCAACGAACCGCCTATAATAGCCTGCTAAACCAATAAAATTGCAAACCTCAGTCGGAGATATTGGTTTGGCCCAATCATGAATAGCCTCAATCTTTGCTGAATCCACCATAATCCCATCCTTAGACGCTACATTTCCTAGGAATGCCACAGACTCTAACTAGAACTTACACGTGGAGAATTTGGCAAAAACCTATGATATCATAAAGTCTGGAGCATAATCCTCAAATGTTGCTCGTGCTCCTCCCTACTCCTCAAATAAACAAGAATATTATTAATGAAAATGATCATGAAGGAGTCTAAATAAGGCCTGAAAACATGATTTATCAAGTCCATAAATGTTGCTGGAGCATTGGTCAACCCAAAATACATCACCAAGAACGTATCATGGCCATAGCGAGTCTTAAAGGTTGTTTTAGGGATGTCCTCTACCCGAATCATCACTAACCAGATCTCAAGTCAATCTTAGAAAACACTATCTCACCTTGAAGCTGGTTAAATTAATCGACAATACATGGAATAAGATACCTATTCTTCATTGTCACCTTATTCAACTGCCTATAGTCTATACACATACGCATAAAACTATTCTTTTTCTTCAAGAACAAGACAGGATAAGCCCAAGGTGATACACGATGCCTAATGAAACCCTTACCCAAAAGATCATAAAGTTGAGAATTTAGCTTCTTAAGCTCAGCAAGATCCATACGATAAGGTTCCATGGAAATAGGTCGGGTTCCCGACTTAAGATTAATAACAAACTCAATATCACGCTTAGTAGGAAGACCAGGTAGGTCCGTAGGGAAAACATCAGGAAAGTCACAAATAATAGGGATAGAATCATGTAAAGGAATCTCTGCACTAATATCATGAACATAAGTAAGATAAGACTCGCAGCCCTTCGATACCAATCTCCTAGCCTGAATATAAGAAATAATCCCCATGGGTGCGACACTAAAAGAACCCTTTCACACAACTGAGGGTATGCTAGGTGTGGCTAAGGTAATGGTCTTTGTTAAGCAATCCAAGATCGTATGATATGGGGATAACAAGTTCATGCTTAGAATCACAGTAAAATCCATCATATCTAGCACAATAAGGTCAGGTCGAGTATCAAACTCTCAAACGGTCATAACATATTATCTATAAACCCAATCCACTACTAAAGAATCACCCACGAGTGTAAATATAAGCAATGGCATAGATAAAGTCTCCCAAGACAACTCTAACCGCGGTGCATAATAAGTAGAAAGATATGAATAAGTGGATCTCAGATCAAATAAAGCAATACTAGGATAATAACATACTGAAATCATACCTGTAGTAACGACATCCAAAGTATCCACTTCTGGCCTACTCGGTACAACATACAGCTGACCCCATCTACTTCTGAATTGGGTACCTGACCGACCACATATCCTATTGGCCTGAGGACCTCTTCTAAAACCCTGGGGACTACCCCTGTGACCCTGTGCACCACTTCTAGATAGAGGTGGCACTGCTCTAATTGACTAAACACTTTGTGCTGCAGGCTGAATTATCCCACGCTGGGAATACTCTCTAGAGAAATAATCGAAGACCCAACAATCATAGAATACCCCAGGAACTCTGCTCTATCTAAAAGATCCGACTGATCCAAAATGGCCACCTCATCCTGAAACCCTAATTGTACACCCCTCAATGACTGACCACTACCCTGGCTACTGAAGTTGTTATAACCGAACTGACCCCCATCCGTGATCTGAAGTGATGCATGAACGGGCCTACTAAACTGACCCTGGTGCTAATAAGACTGATGCTGGGGGTACCTCTCCTGAAAACCTCTGCTTTTGAACTGTGAGCTACTCTGACTCCCACAAAAACTACCTTGTTGATGTGGCCTCGTATCGCTGTCCCCTTAGGCCTCGCGATGCATCTCCTCCAAAGTCTGAGCATAATCAGAAGTATCCACAAAGGACCTACTACTAGCAACTAGACTCTTAGTAGCCATGAGAAGAGGAAGTCTGTGTCCTCTGAAAAAACACAGAATCCTATCACACTCGATAGGTAAGATCATAGTAGCATGTCTGCCCAACTCATGGAATTTCACCTCATACTCAACAAATATCATAGAACCCTACTCCAAACTGGAAAACTAATCCCTCGGATGCTCGCGCAGGATGCGAGGCATATACTTCTCAAAGAAAGCCTCGAAGAACTGAGCCCATGTCATAGGTGGAGATTCTGCTGGCTTGGAATCCATATAACCTCTCCACCACTGTCTGGCGATCTGATCAAACTAAAAGGTGTTGTAGTCCACACAATATGACTCTACATGGACTAAATTACTGAGCCTCTCCTCGTAACTAGTCAGAAACTCAAATGCATCCTTTCCTGGGACCCCTACAAACCTAGGTGGAGTAAATTTCAAGAATCATCCTAACATCTTCTGCTCCTTGGCTGTCATAACTGGCTGAGCAACTGTCGGCTATAAAACTATCGGTGCTGAAGTAATCTGAACTCTGGGAGCTGTAACTGTACGTTGCACCTTTACTTTAGTACCACTCTAGTCAACTGACTGAGCACCATCAGACGGTGCACCACCTACTAACCCTAATAACTGAATCAAGGTACCCCTAAGAAATAAGGAAAAAATAAACCCTAGTGGGGCATGGGCTAAGCCCTAGGCCACAAGTAGCTAGGGTGGCTGAACCTCTTAAGATACCTTTAGCTTGGGAGCAATAATAATATCTGGCGAAGGTTCTCTATCCGAACCTCCAACTGGTACTACAAATCTACCCTTGCTTCAACCTCGGGGTATCACATCCTCTAACAGGAGCCCCAGCTACACACTCGAGGTCTTCGTTCTAGTTGTCATAGCTCACGTCCTAACTATTTACAAAAGAGTGAAACAATAAGAATTTTAGAAATCAACATAGACTCAACGCAAAAAATGAATAAATAAGATGAGATTTTCCTAAGAATGTATTGTAGCCTCCCAAATATAGGATACAGACGACATTGTTCTGATCCACGGGACTAGACTAGACACTTGCTCCTGTACCACCAATATCTATAAACCTAGGCTCTGATACCAATTTGTCACGACCCAATTTCTCAAGTCATGATGGTACCTACTTCAACCCATTAGCAGGTAAGCTAAGACATAGCTCAGAATGAGAAGTAATGGGCTAGACAATGGAAGATAATGAAATACAGAATAAAAACATGCAATAGGAATAATAAGCAGCAGAATACATAAATTCTATAGTACTGAAAAAAAGGGAATGTACAAAAGAGTATCCCATGACCTATTAAGGTCGATACAAGAGCCACTAAATCAAAATAGAGTACTAAACTGAATCAAATATACATGTAGTCTCCAAAAATGTAAAGACTGTCTAAAAATAGCATAAGGAGAGAGAATCATCTCCGACTCTAAAAGATCACCCTATCTCTGAAGTTCCAAAAGCAAGTGCGTGTGAAACATCAACGGCGATAACTCATACTTAGATCTGTATCAGAAAAGGATGCAGAAGTATAACATGAGTACCAAAAATAATAGGTACTCAGTAGACATCATTTGCCGACTGAGCTAAATCATAATAAAAGTATAATAAAATGCGAGAAAGTAAACTAAATTCATGGATAAGGACTATGTCTGAAATACTACTCTGAAACAAGATAAACCGAAAAATATGCATGAATAGATAAATACAGTCTAGCTATAACCTAACTAGATCCCCATAAGCCTAGAAGGTGCAAACATGTAAGGAATAACCCAATCAAGTTCCCATAAGCTTGATGGACCCAATAAGCAGGAAATGCTAACAATAGTAAGCTAAAATGTACCCGCAAGTGATAACATACCTGGAACTCCCTTCGTACCATAATTATAGAACTTAAACCAAAAATGATAAAAGTACCACTATCATAAAGTATCATATATAGATCACGAATGTCGAACATGAACCATAACTATTAATTGTGTACCATGTGGTAATTACGCCATAAATAAACTCAACATAATGAACAATAAGAGAGCAACTATTCGTCGAACTTGAACCAAAACTTAATAAATAAGCCAAGTGTCCAAATATTCCAAGATCATAACTTTCCTTAATATCCACATAGTATCTAGACCTCCAAGTCACACGGTCAAGTTAATAAGAAAAGTAATATTTAGTGTACAACCTAGTTATATGGATCTACAAGCCGAAATGATACTTTATCCGAGATAGTAAGACTAACCAAAGTTCATGGGATGGTTTAAGTTATCCTAAGTCTCAAAGTTTAGTCTAAGGGGATGTTTAGGGAACTCTTAGTTCTACAAGGAGCTAATTTACTCTTTTGAATCAAGGAAGGGCTAGTGAGGCTTACTACTAGTCCCGAAAGTCCAAACTAAGGCAAGCATCTACCCCAAAACTAGTCTAAGGACTTAAAATATCATCCTGAGGACTTGAATATCCCAAAACTAGTCCTAATGTATCATTATAACCATTACTATGGATAACGAGACCAATTTCTACCAAAAAGGACCCAAATAGGCTAACTTTAACCTATAAAATAGCAAACTAACAACCAAGTCGTAATTACCTACCCATCACTTGAATCATACTACACTAATACCATAATAAAGCTCAATCTATGAATAAAGTAAACCTAGCTTACCTGGACGTCACTGAAAGCTCAAGAAAGTCCACTACCCAGATCCTTTTCCTTTCGAGAAGCCTTCGCACACTGCCATGCTCTCAAAATAATAATCTACACATTAAAATGAGAATAATGATACCCATATTGCATATAAATTCCCCAGGTTGTGAATTAAATCAAAAATCCTACATGGGGCTTGCTTGCAGAATTACAAAATCAAAACTCTCAATGCGTCCCCCATAGCTCAAGGATCATTACCCCAAAGTTTGGGTGAATCCGAGCTCAAATGAGCCACAAACAAGCCCCAACATTATTCAAAAATTAAGACTTAAATAGTAAATTTAAACAATAATTTAACCAAAACTTATGGAAAATAAAGTCAAGGGAATAACCTAAACCTTACCTTTAGATCAAACCCGACACTAGCTAATCGATCCCTCACAAGAATTGAGCTCCCAGGTTTTTTAATGGGGTTTTATCCTTTGGAAAATGCCTTAAAATGAATTGGAAAGGGCTTTTAAATCACCAGCCCCATTGCCTAGGCGGCCAAGGCCTTGCTTGGGTGATGGCATGCCAGAAAGCCTCAAAGCCAAGGCGGCACAAGGCTCGCCCAGGAGGTCTCACATAGGCGGCTAAGGCCTCGGTTGAACGATGGGCATGTCAAGGCAGCCTACTCACCTTGAAGACCCAAGGCATGCTAAGACGACATTGCCTAGGTGGCTAAGGTATCTCTAAGGCGATGGCACCAACAACGACATACATCAATACTTGGCCAAGATACCAAGTCTCTAACCGAACCTTCGGGACTCATTTGGAATCTCGTGAGTGCAATGAACTATGATACCAAACCAAATTCGACATTTCGAACTCAATAACACCATCAAAATTTCTATTCGAGGTCATTTCGATTGAATGTGGGTCCCACACCCTAAGAGAAATTTTAACTAACTTCCATCTAATAGCCCAAAATAAGTAAAAAGTTTTGCGACCCAAACCAAGGGTCCTCCTAGTATAAAATCAAAGTTTTGGAGCTAACAAAACTGTCATAATTGGCATCCAGGACTATTTGGCTAAAGTTTGGGTGCGATACCTATTTCTTAAAAACAAAAACTTCAAAATAGGTAATTAGCTCTAAAAGACAAGCGAACTACTCAGTGACCGAACTGTCTATCCCAGTAAGTTATAAATGACTTGGTGCAGCTGTTGGAAATATCTAAACATTGAAAAAGCATGAAAATGTAGAAAATACAGAAAATGACCTGGAGGGTCATTATAACATTTGAAGCCTCTGCCTCGGATTTGCCTGGAAAGACATAACAATGGGATCTATCATCAATATGAGCAAACTATCTAGCAAGTTGAACACCACCTCTACTTGCATTACCATAACCCCATTACCAACGCGGCCTGCCCAATAAAAACCACACCCAACTTGTGGATAGCCTCTACCATTTTTACCACATCTTTGTCTGTCAAAACCATAGCCCTAGATTGATGTTGACCCTAAAAACCTGATTTCTTACCATTAGGTCAATTTTTTTAAAATGCCAAACACCACCATAGGTTTAACAAGATCGATCCAATGAAGACCAGCTAGAAGAAGAATACGAAGCCCCATGGCTTCCCACACTTGAAGTCTATTGAGTTGTCCCTGATGGACCCCTTGTAGATACTGGAATATCTCATTGTATCAAACATACAGGGTAGGCCTAACAACCATGGCCTCTATAGTATGATCCGCTAAAGTTGCCAGCATTCTGTCCATCTTCGCTACCATATTTGCATGCCCAACCTGTTTGACTCCTTCTACTTTCTTTGCAAAATTAGACACCTCATTAAAGGTCTTTTCGGAAGATGTCATCTGCAATGATAAAAACTATTAGTTAGTATTCAAACCCTTTACAAAAAATTGAATCCTCTCCTCTTAAGTATAAAGCAACTAGGTGGCATATTTTGACAAGGCATGGAATTTAGCCTTGTAGGCTGCAACAGTCATAATTCCCTACTCAAGGACGAGAAACTCATCCTTCTTTTTGTCGCACAAGGTGTGTGGGCATAATATTCTAAAAATAGGGTATGGAACTGAGTCCATGTAATGACCCAATTCATCATGATGTTGAAATAAAGAGTAGAACCTTTTCTAATTTTACCCTTAGACAATTTTTGAAAAATTCAGGTCTGGCCTAGTCTTAGGTGTATTTTGAGGGTGTGATGGTCAAAGAAAATCTTGTAGTAAATTGAGCATTGGTGGGTTTTTTGATTTGATTTTGTGGTAGGGGATGAGTTTAGGAAACTATAGCAACTTTTGGTACATAAAATGGATAAATAGAACTCCGGTTATAGAGTTTACTGTGAAAGGGTTAGTTCGTGATATTGGATTTCGAGAGGTGTGTTGTAAATTAGCCAAAAATGGGATGAGGTCTTGAGTTACTACCTTGGGATCACTACAGCAATAAAATAACAACCATAGTGGTACTACTACAACGGTGACTTCAGTTGGCCTACAAGCCGCTGCAGTAGTAACTTTACTGCTGCAGTGGTAACTTTGCCGCCATAGCGGTAAAAACACAGAATTCCAATTTCATACCTAATTTTCTAAAAATAAATTGAGGCTTAGCAAAGGAAAATTTTCTACACTTTTGGGGGTTTTTATCTTTTGAGGTAAGGTTTCTCTACTTTCTAAACTTGAATTACTTCCTAGAATTCTTAGAAATCGCTAGAATCATGTTCACGGTAGAAATTGGGGTTTAACATAATTTATGAACTGAATATAAATTGATGGGAATCTGAGTAAATTCAGTTGATAATGATTCTACGATGTTAGAAAACACTAGATTGAGTAGAAATTTTATTGTTCATGCTAAAATATGGAGAATTCATGTTGTATAAAAGGTAGAAAACCCTAAGATGATGAACTAGGGAAAGTTTATGGTTGAAATTGGTAATTGTAGGTTTCTAATGATTGGGAAATATGAGATTATTGAAATGGGTGTGTAAATTGTTGTTTATAGATCAATAATGGATTAAAGAGAGTGGAAAGGCAAGCTTTGTGGTCTTAAAGTGATTCGAGTAGGAAATCAAAGTAGGTTATGGTTTCTTTGTAGCAAAAATACTAGCTTGAATCTGTGCTTATATGAATTAAGTGTTTGTAAGTGCTTTCGAGCACTACTAGTGATTATTCTCATGGATGTTGATGGGGGATATTGTGTTGTTATAGAGATGAGTCGATGATATTAATGATGATGTTGTGATCATGATGATATGATAGATGATGATGATATTGAGATGAGAAAGTAATGATATGTACATCTTGCGTACATACATTCATCATATGCATTTGAATGTACATTTAAAGTTATATGTTGTGATGAACCTTTTTGATGAATTCGGCTGAGTGTAAAAGGTTTAAATGTGAGCTTGTATTCATACTGAAGTGAAGTGTCATATTTGTAGTTGGTTGTCATTTATTACAAGTTCTGTTGTGATTGTTGTTACTAATAACGCTCAAATACACCCTCGAAATGAATGTATGTGGTTGTTAGCAATATATTTACGCAACTTAGAGTAGGGATTAAATCCAGAGGAACAATGTGACTAGCGATCGAGAAAGTATGAAATAAAAAGAACTCGCTAAAATCCAAACAAAGATACAAATGTTTTTTTTGCGGGGGGGGGGGGTTGTAATTATAGACGTTACACGGATAGAACAAAATATAATATGAACAAGGCGATCAACGGTTTTCACAATGATGGGAAAAAAGGAACATGATATGGGGAATCAATTCTATCAATTATCCAAAGTATTTAAATCAAATACTCATCATTAACTATGGGTTGGAAAGTAGCCTTGGAACCTCAAGTATCCGCCACATCTTTTGACCGATTGACGAATATTTCTTCGATAAAGTCCATCGAACATTAGCCAAGTGTCAACCCGAATAGTTCCAATCTGTGGCTACACAAAGATTTGACTATGTCTAGCAACAAAATCCATAAGATGGGCCATATATCCAAAATCGCGCAAAACTAATCTTTTCCAACCTCAATTAGCTCTTTCAATCATTAATTGAAGTAAATGGGCGATTCCCACTCTAATCTCCTCTTTCAAGCTTAACTAGAGTAGAAATCGATAAAGCATGAGACTAATTTAGACAAGAAAAACCCATTTATAAATCAAGAGTATTCAACTAATACAAAGCATACGATAAAATCAAAAGCCGAATTCAAAACATAAGTATTGCATTATCTCTAACTACTATTGCTCAAGCATCAAATTTAAACACCCAAATATTCTATACAAGGCAAGAAAAAGAAGAAAATTTTTAAAAATTAACAATACAAAGCTTCCAATCTTTAAATCCAAGGGTGTTAGGTCAAAAACCCTAGCCTCCAAAGTTATAAAATAAGCCAAAGATGATTTGGAATGGCTTGGGATCGAGTATTTGATGAATTGGGATCGAAAGTAGTGGAATTCCAAACTTGCCCCTTAGAAGTAGCTAATGACCGCTAAAGCGGTCCAAATAGCTGTTTAAGAGATACATTTGACATTGATCGAACCGCTAAAACAGTCATAATTATCTCATTTCCAACTCTTCTATTTAAGTTCTTTTTCATCTCATTTCAACTTTTTTTCCATCAAAAACTCTTTGTAAACCCAAAATAACTGAAATAAACACACTTGAAAGGATAATTAGCCTCATATTATGAATAAACGACACAAAATCATAAGAAAAAAGTTACAAATAAGTGGCAAAATCGCCACTTATCAACACCCCCAACTTAAAGTCTTTACTTATCCTCAAGCAAACACAAAATCAAACTCAGTGAGGCTACAGAATTAAGCTCAAAAACTAACATCAACACTTTCACTTCTCATTTTTTAATTAAGCACTGTGACTATGACTTTGGTTGGTACTAACAATTAGTCAACAAGCATGTGAGTCTTATCCAAGCAACTCCCTCAAAATCAAACACACTTTTAAGAACACAATGGAATTTCAAGAATGATCATGTAACAACAACCAATTCTCAGGAAGTGACTCACAATCAATAGTCAATCAACCATTCTTCTTTGACTCATATTCGGAATTTGTAAACTTCACCAATCTATCCTAGTTCACATTCCCTCAAAAGAAAGAAAGTACCAAAATGCACATTATTTACAATACTTCTACAAGGGACAAACACTCACACTCAACAAAGAATTCCTAATGCAAAAAAAATATCATACCATAGGCTTGCCCTTATTTTCAATCGCCACTAAATCAAAAGCATCGGTTGAAGATGAATGATTTTTTCTAGCTTGTGATGTAGGCTTGGAGAAGGGTTGGATAAGCATTTTGGAAAAGTTTCTACAACCTCCTTGAAATATACAAAACACCATACAATTCAAACTTCGATCATTTGCCTCATCATTTTCATACAACACAAGTGCCTAGCATTTTCGTTCTAGTTCACCACCTTATTGACACTTTCTCTTTTTCCTTTTTTTTTTTCTCATTTTCATTTTTTTTGTCTTTTTCTTTTCTTTTCTTATTTTCTCTCATTTTATTGAATCACTAATTTGCTCTTAAGGTACTCACTTACAAAATTACAGCATATAATCACCTATTCCAAGTTCCACCACCACCCCCAACTTAGGCTTTTAGCATCAAGTTGACAATTTTAAGTTAAACGAGGATAGGGTTAAGGAGAGGGAAAATTTTCAAAAGGTTCGAGGCTTGTAGTATAGGTACCAAAGAAAGGTTATTTGTCTCAAATAGGGTAACTAGTGATAACATTTATGCACAGGTAGGCTTTTAAGGCTAAAGTGGTTTCCAAAAATCACAAAGAAAGCTTAACATCATTTCACCAACCAACACAATCAAGACTAGCATTGAAAGACCAAGTGGCAATTTCAAGATGATACAAGTGGGCACAAGAATTATTCAAAAAAAACTCACCATACATGGCATGCAAACTATTCTAGAAGAATCAGTTTCATTTCTTGAACGAGAACAAAAGAGTCATTTTCCACACTCTCACCACCTAATGAACTAAGAGTCACAAAAAGAGTCAAAGTTTTGTCACAACATCATTCACTTCCATGCAGTTTTTTTTTACAAAAAAATTTTAGTCGGAGGGGTTTGCTCATTGCAATATTTCACAATGCAAGACTAACTCTATTAGCACAAAACAAGCAACAATCTCACATTTTTTTTACTCTAACAAAGGTGATAGTGCCACGGCTATTCAGACTTCACCATAGCACTTGGTTACTCAGACCTCACTATAACAACAAACATAATCCCAATTCACAATGGCTATGGGCACTCAGACTTCCCTGCACAAATGACATCAATATCCAAAAACGATGATTTTCCCTTAAGAATGTCGTTACTCAATCTATCATTGGGAAAAGATCCCCCGAAACAACTATTAAAATAAAAATTACAAGAAGTTATGCTGAAAATGAAAAAAAATAAATAAAGATGACTAATCCATCAAAATTAAAAATAAGCACAAGCCCAACAAGGGCGCACAATACTATCCATAATGATTAAGCCCAACAAGTGCACAAAATATCCATAAAATAATGAATAGCCCGACAAGGGCGCAATAGTCTCCAAAACATAATCCAAAGGCCTGAAAAAGTCATACAAATATCCAAATTAAAATATCTAGCTCGACGAGGACACAAATATATCAAAATAAAACAGCATATCATAAATATCAAAACAAGCCACCCCTAACTAAAATATGTTGCATCATCCCCAATGCAAGCAAAATAAAGTAGAGAAGGAGGTAGTGGGCTCCTTGGAACTGCATCATGCACTCTCGTCACTCTTGATCTCATCATCATCATCCACACCTTCAGCATCATCATCATCAGAACACTATACCAGAACATCATTATCTTTGTCTGGCCTCGATGAAGGAAATGGATCCTTAAGCTTAAGGACCTTCCATAACCCTTTCACACCCTTCCACATTCGGGTAAAGAACTTGTCTCTTTTGTTCTCTCTCTTCTTCATCTTTGTATGGAACTCACTTTACTCTCTATGTAAATTTGCTAGATCGGTGTAACCCATCTCAAATCTCAAGAAACTAGGTGGCATAGTTAGAAAAGGTATAGAATTTTGCCTCGTAGGCTGCAACAGTTATAATTCCCTGCTCAAGGGTGAGAAATTCATCTATCTTTTTGTCACACAAGGTGCGAAGGCATACTTTTATAAAATTAGGGTATGGAACTGAGTCCATGTAACAACTCAATTCATTGTAATGTTGAAATATGAGTAGAACCTTCTCTAATTTTTCCCTTAGACAATTTCTTAAAAATTCAGGGCTAGCCTAGTCTTAGGTGTATTTTGAGGGTGTGATGGTCAAAAGAAATTTGGTAGAAAATTGAGCTTTGGTGGGTTTTTTTGATTTGATTTTGTGGTAGAGGATGTGTATAGGAAGCTATAGCAACTTTCAATACATAAAATGGATTAATAGAACTCTGGTTATAGAGTTTACCATGAAAGAGTTCGTTCATGATATCAGATATTGAGAGGTGTGTTGTAAAATAGTCCAAACTAGAATGAGGTATTGAGTTACTTCCTCGGGACAATTGCAGCAATAAAAGAAGTACTACAGTGGTACCGCTGTAATGGTGACCTCAGTGTGCCTGTGAGCCGCTGCAACATTAAATTTTCCACTACAGTGGTACACTGTAATGGTAACTTTGCGACCATAGAGGCAAAAACACAGAATTCCAGTTTTTAAAACAAAAAAACTCATTTTTCATTCCCAATTTTCCAAAATTGAGATGTGGCTTTGCGAGGGATAATTTTTTGCACTTTTGGGGTTTTTCATCATTGGAGGTACGGTTTTTCCACTTTGTAAACTTGAATTACTTCCTAGAATTCTTAGAAATGACTAGAATCATGTTCACGGTAGAAATTAGGGTTTATCCCTAATTTATGAACTGAATGTAAATTGATAGGAATTTGAGTAAATGCAGTCGATAATGATTCTAGGGTATTAGAAAACACTAGATTGAGTAGAATTATTGTTGTTCATGCAAAAATATGGAGAATTCATGTAGTATAAAAGGTAGAAAACCCTAATATGATGAACTAGGGCAAGTTTATGGCACAAATTTGTACTTATAGGTTTCTAATGACTGGAAAAGATGAGATTTTTGAAATGGGTGTGTAAACTTTTTGTTTATAGATCAACAACGGATTAAAGGGAGAGTAAAGGCAAGCTTTGTGTCCTTAAAGTGATTCAAGTAGGAAATCAAGGTAGGCTATGGTTTATTTGTAGAAAAAAGACTTGCTTGAATCTATGCTTATATGTAAGTTAAGTGTTTGTAATTGCTTTCGGGCACTACTAGAGATTATTGACTACATTGCGTTCTCATTGATGTTGATGGGGGATATTGTGTTGTTATGGAGATGAGTTGATGATATTAATGATGATATTGAGATCACGATGAAATGATAGATGATGATGATATTGAGATGAGAAAGTAATGATACGTACATCTTGCATACATACATTCATCATATGCATTTTGAATGTACATTTATAGTTATATGTTGTAATGAACCTTGTTGATGAATTTGACTAAGTGTAAAAGGTGTAAATGTGAGCTTGTATTCGTCCTAAACTGAAGTGTCATATTTGTAGCTAGCTGTCTTTAGTTACAAGTTCTATTGTGATCGTTGGTGTTGATAACGCTCAAATACTCCTTACAAATGAATGTACATGATTGTTAGCAATATATTTTCCTAACTTACAGTCGGGGTTGAATCCACGAGGAACAATGTGATGAGCGATCGAGAAAGTATGAAATAAAAGCAACTCGCTAAAATCCAAACAAAGATACAATTGTTTTGGGGGTTTTTGTAATTAAAATCGCAACAGGGATAGAACCTTATATAATATGAACAAGGTGATCAATGGTTTTCTCAATGATGGGAAACCAAGAAAATGATAAGGGGAATCAATTCTATCAATGATCCAAAGTATTTAAATCAAATACTCATCATTAACTATGGGTTAGCAAGTAGCCTTAGAACATCAAGTATCCGTCATGTCTTTCGACCGATTGACGAATATTTCATGGCTAAATTCCATAGAACATTAGCCTAGTGTCAACACAAATAGTTTCAATCTATGGCTACACTAGGATTTGAATATGTCTAGCAACAGGATCCATAAGATGGGTCATACGTTCCAAATCTCGCTAAACTAATCTTTGCCAACCTCAATTAGCTCTTTCAAGCATTAATTGAAGCAAATAGGCAATTTCCACTCTAATCTCCTCTTTTAAGCTTAACTGGAGTAGAAATCGATAAAGCATGAGACTAATTTAATCAACAAAACCCATTTATAAATCAAGAGTATTCAGCTAATACAAAAGCATATGATAAAATCAAAACCAAAATTTAAACAAAAGTATTGCATTGTCTCTAACTACAAATACTTAAGAATAAAATTTAAACAAACCAATATTCTATACAAAGCAAGAAAAAGAAGAAAGATTTGAGAAATTAACAATACAAAGCTTCCAATCTTCAAATCCAAGGGTGTTGGGTCAAGAACTCTAGCCTCCAAAGTTTAGAAATAAGCCTAAGATGATTTCGAATGGCTTGGGATCGAGTATTTGATGAATTGGGATTAAAAATAGTGGAATTCCAGACTTTCCCCTGAAAAGCACCCAATGACCGCTAAAGAGGTCCAAATTGTCGTTTAAGCGATACCTTTGACTTTGACCAAACCGCTAAAGCTATCTTAATTGTCGCTTAAGCGACATTTGACACGACTTGACTAGATCGTGAAAGTGATCAAGACTGGCGCTTAAGCGCTCATTGACTCTGGTTGACCATTGCTTAAGCATTCCTCAGACTGCATTAGCAGTACCTGAGGGCTAATTCTCATTGTTCTTTTCCAACTCTTCCATTTCAGCTCCTTTTCGTCTCATTTCCACTTTTTCCATCAAAACTCCTTGTAAACCAAAAATACTAGAAAAAAACACATTTCAAAGGATAATTAGCCTCATATTATGAATAAATAACACAAAATCATAAAAAAAGAGATACAAATAATTGGCAAAATTGCCACTTATCAACACCCCAACATAAAGACTTTGCTTCTCCTCAAGTAAACACAAAATCAACCTCAGTGAGGCTATCAAATTAAGCTAAAAAACCAACATCAATACTTTCACTTCACATTTTTCAATTAAGCACAGTGACTATGACATTGGTTGGCACTAATAATTAGTCAACATACTTGTCAGTCTTATCCAAGCAACTCCCTCAAAATCAAACATACTTTTAAGAACCCAATGAAATTTCAAGAATTCTCAAGTAACAACAACCAAATATCAAGAATTAACTCACAATCAATAGTCAATCAACCATGCTTCTTTGACTCATATTTGGAATTTGTCAACTTCACCAATCCATCGTAATTCACATGCCCTCAAAAGAAAGAAAGTCCCAAAATGCACAATATTTACAACACTTCTACAAGGGACAAATGAACAAACTATCATACTCAACAAAGAATTTCCAATGCAAACAATTATCATACCATATGCTTGCCCTTATTTTCAATCCACAAACTCAAAAGCATCGGTTGAAGATCTCGAAGGAATTTTTCTAGCTTTTAATGTAGGCTTGGGGAAGGGTAGGATAAGCATTTAGGAAAAGTGCCTACACCCTTCTTGAACTCTAAAAAAAACCATACAATTAAAGCTTTTATCATTCGCCCCTTCATTTTCATACAACACAAGTGCCTATCATTTTCATTCTAGTTCACCACCTTATTGGCACTTTCTCTTTTTCCTTATTTCCTCATTTTCATAGCTTCTATCATTTTCTTTTCTTTTCTCATTTTCTCTCATTTTATTCAATCATTGTTTTGCTCTTAAGGCACTAACTTACAAAATCACAACTCATGATCACCACTTCCAAGTTCTACCACACCCCCAACTTAGGCTTTTAGCCTCAAGTTGACAATTTCAAGTTCAAGGAGAGTAGGGATTAACAGAGGGAAAATTTTCAAAAGGTTTCAAGGCTTGTAATGTAGTTCCAAAAGAAAGGTAATTAGGCTCAAATAGGGGAACTAGTGATAACATTAATGCACGGGTAGGATTTTAAGGCTAAAGTGGTCTCCAAATATCACAAAGAAGACCTAAGATCATATCACCAACCAACACAATAAAGACTAGCATTTAAAGACCATCTGGGCAAGTTCTAGATGACACAAGTAGACACAAGAATTATTCAACAAAAAATCACCACACATGCCATGCAAACTATTCTAGAAGGATCAGTTTCATTTCCTGAACGAGAACAAACGAGTTATTTTCCACACTATCACAACCGAATGAACGAAGAGTCACAAAAAGAGATAAAATTACTGTCACAACATCATTCACATCCATGCACTTGTTATTACAAAAAAATTTTAGTCGGAGGGGTATGCAAATTTCAACATTTCACAATGCAAGACTAACTCTATTAGCACCAAACAAGCCACAATCTCACATTTTTTTACTCTAACAAAGGTGATAGTGCCACGACTATTCAGACTTCACCATAGCACTTGGTTACTCAGACTTCACTATAACAACAAACATAATCCCAATTCACAATGGTACGGGCACTCAGACTTCCCTGCACAAATGCCACCAATATCCAAAAATGATGATTTTCCCTTAAGAATGTCATCTCTCAATCTATCATTGGGAAAAGATCGCCCTAAACAACTATTAAAAGAAAAACTATAAGAAGTTACGTTAAAAACAAAAAAAATAAAGATGACTAATCTTACAAAATCAAAATTAAGCACAAGCTCGAGAAGGGGAACACAATACTATCCATAATGATCAAGCCCAACAAGGGTACAAAATGTCCATAAAAGAATGAAAAGCTCGACATGGGGGCAATAGTCTCCAAAACATAATCCAAAGGCCCGGTAAGGGCACACTGATATCCAAATCAAACTATGAAGACCGACGAGGGCACAAATGTATCAAAATAAACAACATACCATAAATAACAAAAGAAGCCACCCCAACTAAAAGATGTTGCATTGTCCCCAATGCAAGCAAAATAAAATAGAGAAGGAGGTAGTGGGCTCCCTGTAACTGCATCATGCACTCCCATCACTCTCGATCTCATCATCATCATCCACACCCTCAACATCATCATCATCAGGCTACAGTACCGAAACATAATCATCTTCACCGGGCCTTGACGAGTGAAGTGTATCCTTAGGCTTGAGGACCTTCCACAACCCTTTTACACCCCTTCCATATTCAGTTGAAGAACTTGTCTCTTTTCTTCTCTCTCTTATTAATCTTAGTATGGGACTCACTTAACTATCTATGTAAATTAGATAGGTTGGTGTAGCCCGTCTCTAATCTCAAGCAACTAGGTGGCATATTTAGAAAAAATCATGGAATTTAGCCTCATAGGCTGCAACAGTCATAATTCCCTGCTCAAGGGTGAGAAATTCATCGTAAAGACCCTATTCATCTTGATATTGAAATAAAGAGTAGAACCTTTGCTAATTTTTCCCTTACAGATAATTTTTGAAATATTCAGGGCTGGCCTAGTCTTTGATTTATTTTGAGGGTGTGATGGTCAAATTAAATTTGATCATAAATTGAGCGTTGATGGATTTTTCTAATTTGATTTTGTGGTAGAGAACGAGTTTAGAAAGCTATAGCAACTTTCGGTACGTAAAATGGATTCATAGAACTCTGGTTATAGAGTTTACCATGAAAGGATTAGTTCATAATATCATATATTGAGAGGTGTGTTGTAAAATAGCCGAACTGGGATGAATCTTGAGTTACTTCCTCGGGACTGTTGCAGCAGTAAAAGAACTCCTGCAGTGGTACCACCATAGCAGTGACCTCAGTTAGCCTGCGAGTCGCTACAACAGTAACTTTACTACCGCAGTGGTAAGTTGCAGTGGTAACTTTGCCGCCACAGTGGTAAAAACACAAAATTTTGGTTTTTAAAACCAAAAAATTCATTTTTCATTCCTAATTTTCCAAAAATCAGTTAAGGCTTAGAAAGGGATAATTTTCTGCACTTTTGGGGGTTTTCAGCTTTGAAGGTAAGGTTTCTCTACATTTTAAACTTGAATTACTTCCTAGAATTCTTAGAAATCTCTAGAATCATATTCAGGGTAGAAATTAGGTTTAGCCCTAATTTATGAACTGAATGTAAATTGATGGAAATTTGAGTAAATTCAGTTAATAATGATTCTAGGGTGTTATAAAATACTAGATTGAGTAGAATTATTGTTGTTCATGCTATAATATGGAGAATTCGTGTGGTATTAAAGGTAGAAAACCTCAAGATGATGAACTAGGGAAAATTTATGGTTCAAATTGATAATTTTAGGTTTCTAGTGATTGGGAAATATGAAATTATTGAAATGGGTGTGTAAACATGTTGTTTATAGATCAAGAAAGGATTAAAGGGAGAGGAAAGGCACCCTTTGTGGCCTTAAAGTGATTTGAGCAGAAAATCATGGTAGGTTATGGTTTATTTGTAGCAAAAAGACTTGATTGAATCTGTGCTTATATGTAAATTAAGTGTTTGTAATTACTTTCGGGCACTACTAGTGATTATTTACTACATTACATTCTCATTGATATTGATAGGGGAAATTGTGGTGTTGTGGAGATGAGTTGATGATACTAATGATGATATTAAGATCATGATGAAATGATAAATGATGATGATATATTGAGATGAAAAAGTGATGATACGTACATCTTGCATACATACATTCATCATATGCATTTGAATGTACATTTATACTTATATGTTTTGATGAACCTTATTGATGAATTTGACTAAGTGCAAAGGTGTAAATATGAGCTTGTATTCATCCTGAAGTGAAGTGTCATATTTGTTGTTGGTTTTCATTAGTTACAAGTTCTGTTCTGATTGTTGTTACTGATTTTATTTCAAATACACCTTAGAAATAAATGTACGCGGCCGTTAACAATATATTTACCCAATTTAGAGTCGGGGTTGAATCCACGAGGAATAATGTAACTAGCAATCAAGAAAGTATGAAATAAAAGCTACTCACTAAAATTCAAACAAAGATACAAAAATTTTGGGGGGTTTTGTTATTAAAGATGTAACACGGATAGAACCGAATATAATGTGAACAAGGTGATTAATGGATTTCTCAAAGATGGTAAACCAGGGAAATGATACGGGAAATCAATTCTATCAATGATCTAATGTATTTAAATCAGATACTTATCATTAACTATGGGTTAGCAGTTGCCTTGGAACCTCAAGTATCTGCCACACCTTTTGATCGATTGACGAATATTTCTTGGCTAAATTCCATCGAACATTAGCCAGGTTTCAACAGAAATAGTTTTAATGTATGGATACACTAGGATTTGACTATGTCTAGCAACAAGATCCATAAGATAGGTCATACGTCCCAAATCACGCTAAACTAATCATTTTCAACCTCAATTAGCTCTTTCAAGCATTAATTGAAGTAAATGGGCAATTTCCACTCTAATATCCTCTTTCAAGCTCAACTAGAGTAGAAATCAATTTGGAATTGGCTCAAGTATTTGATGAACTAATATAAAAAATAGTGGAATTCT
The DNA here is from genome assembly GCA_031232105.1 of Capsicum rhomboideum. Classification (NCBI taxonomy): domain Eukaryota; kingdom Viridiplantae; phylum Streptophyta; class Magnoliopsida; order Solanales; family Solanaceae; genus Capsicum; species Capsicum rhomboideum. Next base: position 93,913,369 of record CP124716.1, on the reverse strand, counting down.
AGACTTGCCCCATAAAAGTACCTGATGACTGCTAAAACGGTCAAAATCTCCGTTTAAGCAATACCTTTAACTTTGACCAAACTGCTAAAGTGATCATAATTGTCGCTTAATTGACATTTAACTGCACTTGACCAGATCGCGAAAGCGATCTAGACCGGTGCTTAAGCACTCAATGAATCTAGTTGACCAATGCTTAAGCATTCCTCAGGCCGCTTTAGCGGTACCTGAGTGACATTTCTCATTGGTCTTTTCTAACTCTTCCATTTCAACTCTTTTTCGTCTCATTTCCACTTTTTTCCCTCAAAACTCCTTGCAAACAAAAAATACCTAAAAAAACACATTTCAAAGGATAATTATCCTCATATTATGAATAAATGACAAAAAATCATAAGAAAGGAGATATAAATAAGTGGCAAAATCGCCACTTATCAACACCCCCAACATAAAGACTTTGCTTGTCCTCAAGCAAACACAAAATCAAACTCAGTGAGGCTATCAAATTAAGCTCAAAAACCAAAATCAACACTTTCACTTCATATTTTTCAATTAAGCACCGTGAATATGACTTTGGTTGGTTCTAACAATAAGTCAACATGCATATGAGTCTTATCCAACTAACTCCCTCAAAATCAAAAACACTTTTAAGAACACAATCGAATTTCATGAATTATCAAGTAACAACAACCAATTATCCAGAAGTGAATCACAATCAATAGTTAATCAACCATGCTTCTTTGAATCATATTTGAAATTTGTCAACTTCACCAATCTATCCTAGTTCAGATGCCTTCAAAAGAAAGAAAGTCCCAAAAAGCACACTATTTACAACATTTCTACAAGGGACAAATGAGCAAACACTCACACTCAACGAAGAATTCCTAATGCAAAAAAGTATCATACCATAGGCTTGCCCTTATTTTCAATCGCCACAAACTCAAAACCATCGGTTGAAGATCCCGATGTACTTTTTCTAGCTTTTAATATAAGCTTGGGGAAGGGTAGGATAAGCATTTAGGAGAAGTGCCTATACCCTCCTTGAACTATACAAAACACCATACAATTAAAACTTTGATCATTTGCTTCTTCATTTTCATATAACACAAGTGCCTATCATTTTCATTCTAGTTTACAACCTTATTGACACTATCTCTTTTTTATTTTTTCTCATTTTCCTTTCTTTAATCTTTTTCTTTTATTTTCTTATTTTCTCTCATTTTATTAAATCATTGTTTTGCTCTTAAGGTACTCACTTACAAAATCACAGCGCATGATTACCTCTTCCAAGTTCCACCTCACCCCAATTTAGGCTTTTAGCCTCAAGTTGACAATTTCTAGTTCAAGGACGACAGGGTTCAAGAGAGGGAAAATTTCAAAAGGTTCAAGGCTTGTAATGTGATTTCCAAAGAAAAGTTATTAGTCTCAAATAGGGAAACTAGTGATAACATTTAAGTACGGATAGGCTTTTAAGGCTAAAGTGGTCTCCAAAAATCACAAAAAAGGCTTAAGATCATTTCACCATCCAACACAATCAAGACTAGAATTGAAAGACCAACTGGGCAAGTTCTAGATGACACAAGTAGGCACAAGAATTATTCAACAAAAACTCACCACACATGGCATACAAACTATTGTAGAATGATCAGTTTTATTTCATTAACGTGAACAAAAGAGTCATTTTCCACACAATCACCACCTATTGAACTAAGAGTCACAAAACGAGTCAAAATTATTGTCACAACATCATTCACTTCCATGCATTTGTTTTTATAAAAAAATTTTAGTCAGAGGGGTATGGTTATTTCAATATTTCATGATGCAAGACTAACAAGGGCAATAGTGCCACGACTATTCAACAAACATAATCCCAATTCACAATGGCTACGGATACTTAGACTTCCCTACACAAATGGTACCAACACTCAAAAATGATGATTTTCCCTTAAGAATGTCGTCACTCAATCTATCATTAGAAAAAGATCGCCCTAAACAACTATTAAAATAAAAACTATAAGAAGTTATGCTAAAAACAAAAATAAAAAACATATAGAGATGACTAATCCTACAAAATCAAAATTAAACACAATTTCGAGAAGGGTACACAATACTATCCATAATGATCAAGCCCAACAAGGGCACATAAAATCAATAAAACAATTAGAAGCCTGACAAGGGGGCAATAGTCTCCAAAACATAATCCCAAGGCCCGACAAGGGGACACAAATATCCAATTCAAAATATCATGCCCGGCGAGGGAACAAATGTATCAAAATAAAACAACCTAGCATAAATAACAAAACAATCCACCCTCAACTTAAAGGTGTTGCATTATCCCCAATTCAAGCAAAGTAAAGTAGAAAAGAAGGTAGTGGGCTCCTTGGAACTGAATTATGCACTCCCATCACTCTCGATCACATCATCATCATCCACACCCTCAGTATCATCATTATCATACCATTGTATCGAAACATCATCATCTTCATCTGGCCTCGATGAGGGAAGTGGATCCTTAGGCTTGAGGACCTTTTCCAACCCTTTCATACCCTTCTAGATTCGGTTGAAGAACTTGTCTCTTTTCTTCTCTCTCTTCTTCATCTTAGTATGAGACTCACTTAACTCTCTATGTATATAGGCTATATCAGTGTAGCCCATCTCCAATCTCAAGCAACTAGGTGGCATATTTAAAAAAGGCATAGAATTTAGCGTTGTAGGCTGCAAAAGTCATAATTCCCTACTCAAGGGTGAGAAACTAATCCTTCTTCCTGTCACACAAGGTGTGTAGGTATATTTTTCTAAAAATACCATGTATCTACTAAATTTGTTGTGATGTTAAAATAAAGAGTAGAACCTTCGCTAATTTTTCCATTAGATAATTTTTGAAAATTTTTGGGCTAGCCTAGTCTTAGATGTATTTTGAGGGTGTTATGGACAAATGAAATTTGGTAGTAAATTGGTCATTGGTGGTTTTTTTTTATTTGATTTTGTGGTAAAGGATGAGTTTAGGAAGCTATAGTAACTCTTAGTACTTAAAATAGATTAACAGAACTCTACTTATAGAGTTTACCATGAAAGGATTAGTTTGTGATATCAGGTTTCGAGAGGTGTGTTGTAAAATAGCCCGAACTGGGATGGGGTCTTGAGTTTCTTCCTCGGGACTGCTGCAGTAGTAAAAGAACTCCTGCAGTGGTACCGCCATAGCAGTGCCCTTAGTTGGCATGTGAGTAGCTGCAATAGTAACTTTACCACCGCAGTGGTATGCTGCAGCGGTAACTTTGCTGCCACAACGGTAAAATTACAAAATTCCAGTTTTTAAAACCAAAAACACTCATTTTTCATTCCCAATTTTCCAAAATTGAGTTAAGGCTTAGCAAGGGACAATTTTCTACATTTTGGGGGGTTTTCATCTTTGGAGGTAAGGTTTCTCTACTTTCTAAACTTAAATTACTTCCTCGAATTCTTAGAAATCGCTAGAATTATATTCATGGTAGATATTGGGGTTTAGGCCTAATTTATGAACTGATTGTAAATTGATGGAAATTTGAGTAAATTCAATTGATAATGATTCTAGTGTGCTAAAAAATACTAGATTGAGTAGAATTATTGTTGTCATGCTAAAATATGGAGAATTCATGTGGTATGAAAGGTAAAAAATCCTAAGATAATGAACTAGGGCAAGTTTATGGTTTAGATTAGTAATTATAGGTTTCTAATGATTGGAAAAGATGAGATTATTAAAATGGGTGTGTAAACTTTTTGTTTATAGATCAACAACGGATTAAAGGGAGAGGAAAGGTAAGCTTTGTGTCCTTAAAGTGATTCAAGTAGGAAATCAAGGTAGGTTATGGTTTATTTGTAGCAAAAAGACATTCTTGAATCTGTGCTTATATGTAAGTTAAGTGTTTGTAATTGCTTTCGGGCACAACTAGTGATTATTGACTGCATTGCATTCTCATTGATATTGATGGGGGATATTGTGTTGTTATGGAGATGAGTTGATAGAATTAATAATGATATTGATATAATAATGAAATGATCGATGATGATGACATATTGAGATGAGAAAGTGATGATACGTACATCTTGCATACATACATTGATCATATGCATTTGAATGTACATTTATACTTATATTTTGTGATGAACCTTGTTGACGAATTTGAGTAAGTGTAAAAGGTGTAAATATGAGCTTGTATTCGTCTTGATGTGAAGTGTCATATTTGTAATTGGTTGTCATTAGTTACAAGTTCTGTTGTGATTGTTGTTACTAATAACACTCAAATACACCCTCGAAATGAATGTATGTGGTCATTAGCTATATATTTACGCAACTTAGAGTCAGGATTGAATCCACGAAGAACAATGTGACAAGCGATCGAGAAAGTATGAAATAAAAAGAACTCGCTAAAATCCCAAAAAATATACAAATGTTTTGGTGGTTTTTGTCATTAAAGACATAACACGGATAGAACCAAATATAATATGAACAAGGTGATCAATGGGTTTTACAATAATGGGAAACAAGGAAAATGATACGGGGAATCAATTGTATCAACAATCCAAAGTATTTAAATCAAATACTCTTCATTAACTATAGGTTAGCAAGTATCCTTGGAACCTCAAGTATCCGCCACTTCTTCCAACCGATTGACAAATATTTCTTGGCTAAATTCCATCAAGCATAAGCCAAGTGTCAACATGAATAGTTTCAATCTATGGCTATGCTAGGATTTGACTATGTCGAGTAACAATATCTATAAGATGGGTTATACATCCCAAATCGTGCTAAACTAATATTTTCCAACCTCAACTTGCTCTTTCAAGCATTAATTGAAGTAAATGGGAAATTCCCACTCTAATCTCCTCTTTCAAACTCAACGAGAGTAAAAATCGATATAGCATGAGACTAATTAGACAAGCAAAACCCATTTATTAATCAATAGTATTCAATTAATACAAAAGAATATGATAAAATAAAAACCCAAATTCAAAACATAAGTATTGTGTTATCTCTAACTACAAATAATCAACCATAAAATTTAAACACCCAAATATTCTATACAATGAAAAGAAAAGAAGAAAGTTTTGAGAAATTTACAATGCAAATCTTCCAATCTTCAAATCAAAGGGTGTTGGGTCAAGAACCATAGCCTAAAAGTTTAGAAATAAGCCAAAGATGATTTGGAATGGCTTAGGATCAAGTATTTGTTGAATTGCGTTAAAAAATAGTGAAATTTTAGACTTGCCCCTAAAAAGTACCCGATGACTGCTAAAGCGGTCCAAATGGCCGTTTAAGCGGTTCAAATGGTTGCTTAAGCAATACTTTTGACTTTGACCAAACCTCTAAAGCGGTCATAATTGTCGCTTAAGCGACATTTGACTGGACTTGATCGGATCGCGAAAGCGATCAAGATTGGCACTTAAGTGCTCATTGACTCTGGCTGACCATTGCTTAAGTAGTCCTCAGGCTGCTTTAGCGGTACTTGAGGGCCTTTTCTCGTTGGTCTTTTCCATCTCTTCTATTTCACTTCTTTTTCATCTCATTTCCACTTTTTTTCTATCAAAACTTCTTGTAAACCCAAAATACATGAAATAAACACATTTCAAAGGATAATTAGCCTCATATTATGAATAAAAAATACAAAATCATAAGAAAAGAGATACAAATAAGGGGCAAAATTGCCACTTATCAACACCCCCAACTTAAAGACTTTGCTAGTCCTCAAGCAAACACAAAATCAAACTCAGTGAGGCTATCAAATTAAGCTCAAAAACTAACATCAACACATTCACTTCACATTTTTCAATTAAGCACTGTGACTATGACTTTTGTTGGTACTAACAATTAGTCAAGCATGTGAGTCTTATCCAAGCAACTCCCTCAAAATCAAACACACTTTTCAGAACGCAATGGAATTTCAAGAATGATCAAGTAACAACAACCAATTCTTAAGGATTTGCTGACAATCAAAAGTCAATCAACCATTCCTTTTTGACTCATATTCGGAATTTGTCAACTTCAATAATCTATCCTTGTTCATATGCCCTCACAAGAAAGAAAGTCCCAAAATGCACAATATTTACAACACTTCTACAAAGGATAAATATACAAACACTCACACTCAACAAATAATTCCCAATGCAAACACGTAGCATACCATAGGCTTGCCCTTATTTTCAATCTCCACTAACTCAAAAGCATCAGTTGAAGATCCCAAAGGACTTTTTCTAGCTTGTAAAGTAGTCTTGGGGAAGGGTAGTATAAACATTTAGGAAAGGTTCCTACACTCTCCTTGAACTCTACAAAACACCATACAATTAAAACTTTTATCATTCACCCCTTCATTTTCATACAACACAAGCGCCTTCATTTTCATTCTAGTTCACCACCTTATTGATGCTTTCTATTTTTCCTTCTTTTTTTTTTTTCTCATTTTCATCTTTTATCTTTTTGTTTTCTTTTCTCATTTTCTATAGTTTTATTCAATCATTGTTTTGCTCTTAAGGAACTCACTTACAAAATCACAGCACATGATCACCTCTTCTAAGTTCCACCATACCCCCAACTTAGGCTTTTAGCCTCAAGTTGACAATTTCAAGTTCAATGAGGTAGGGTTTAAGAGAGGGAAAATTTTCAAAAGGTTGAAGTCTTGTAATATGGTTGCTAAAGAAAAGTTATTAGGCTCAAATGGGGTGCTAGTGATAAAATTTATGCATAGGTAGGATTATAAGGCTAAAGTGGTCTCCAATAATTACAAAGAAGGCCTAAGATCTTTTACCAACCAACATAATCAAAACTAGCATTGAAAGACCAACTGGGCAAGTTCTTGATGACACAAGTAGGCACAAGAATTATTCAATATAACTCACCACACATGGCATGCAAACTATTCTAAAAGGATCAGATTTATTTCTTGAACGAGAACAAAAGAGTCATTTTCCATACTATCACCACCTAATAAACTAAGAGTCATAAAAAGAGTCAAAATTATTGTCACACTATCATTCACTTCCATCCACTTGTTTTTACAAAAAAATTTTAGTCGGAGAGGTATGCTCATTTCAACATTTCACAATGCAAGACTAACTCTATTTGCACCAAACAAGCCATAATCTCACATTTTTTTACTCTAACAAGGGCGATATTTCCACAGCTATTCAAACTTCACCATAGCACTTGGTTACTCAGACTTCACTATAACAACAAACATAATCCCAATTCACAATGGCTACGGCTACTCAGATTTTCCTGCACAAATGACACCAACACCCCAAAACGATGATTTTCCCTTAAGAATGTCGTTATTCAATCTATCATTGGGAAAAGATCGCCCTAAACAACTATTAAAATAATAACTACAAGAAGTTACGCTAAAAACAAAAAAACAAAAAAAATATTACTAATACAACAAAATCAAAATTAAGCACAAGCTCGACAAGGGTGCATAATACTATCCATAATGATCAAGCCCAACAAGGGCACAAAATATCCATTAAAGAATGAAAAGCCCAACAAGGATGCAATAGTCTCCAAAACATAATTCGAAGGCCCAACAAGGGCACACAAATATCCAAGTCAAAAAATCCAGCCCTGCGAGGGCGCAAATGTATCAAAATATAACAATATAGCATAAATAATAAAACAAGCCACCCCAACTAAATGATGTTGTGTTGACCCTAATGCTAGAAAAATAAAGTAGAGAAGAAGGTAGTGGGCTCCTTGGAACTGCATCATGCACGCTCATCATTCTAGATCTCATCATCATCATCCACACCCTCAACATCATCATCATCAGAAAACTTTAATGAAACATCATCATCTTTATCCAGCCTTAATGAGGGAAGTGGTTCCTTAGGATTGAGGACCTTCCACAACCCTTTTACAGCCTTCCACATTCAGGTGAAGAACTGGTCTTTTTCTTCTCTCTCTTCTTCATCTTAGTATGGGATTCACTTAACTCTCTATGTAAATTGGCTAGGTCGGTGTAGCACATTTCAAATCTCAAGCAACTAAGTGACATATTCAGAAAAGGCATGGAATTTAGCCTCGTAGGATGCTACAGTCATAATTCCCTGCTCAAGGGTGAGAAACTTATCCCTCTATTTGTCTCACAAGGTGTGTGGGAATACTTTTCTAAAAATAGGGTATTGAACTGAGTTCATGTAATGACCCTATTTGTCGTGATATTGAAATAAAGATTAGAACCTTCACTAATTTTTCCCTTCGACAATTTTTGAAAAATTCAGGGTTCGCCTAGCTTTAGGTATATTTTGAGGGTGTGATAGTCAAAAGAAATTTGGCAGTAAATTGAGCATTGGTGGGTATTTTTTATTTGATTTTATGGTAGAGGATTAGTTTAGGAAGCTATAGCAATTTCTAGTACATAAAATGGATTAATAGAACTCTGGTTATAGAGTTTGCCATGAAACGGTTAGTTCATGATATCGAATTTCAAGAGTTGTGTTGTAAAATATCCTGAACTGGGATGAGGTCTTGAGTTGCCTTGGGACTGCTACAGCAGTAAAAATACTGTTGTAGTGGAACCGCTATAGTGGTAACCTCAGTTGGCCTACGAGCCACTGCAACAGTAATTTTACCTTTGCAGTGGTACTGCTGCAGCGGTAACTTTGCCGCCACAGTGGTAAAAACACAGAATTCCAGATTTTAAAACCAAAAAACTCATTTTTCATTTTTGATTTTCCAAAAATGAGTTAAGGCTTATCAAGGGACAATTTTCTGCACTTTTATGGTTTTTCATCTTTAGAGCTAAGGTTTCTCTACTTTCTAAACTTGAATTACTTCTTAGAATTCTTAGAAATTACTAAAATCATGTTGATGGTAGAAATTGGGGTTTAGCCCTAATTTATGAACTAATTTTAAATTGATGGGAATTTGAGTAAATTCAGTTGATAATGATTCTAGGGTGTTAAAAAATACTAGATTGAATAGAATTATTGTTGTTCATGCTAAAATATGGAGAATTCATGTGGTATAAAAGATAGAAAACCCTAAGATGATGAACTAGGGTAATTTTATGATTCAAATTGGTAATTGTAGGTTTCTAAGGATTGGGAAAGATGAGATTATTGTAATGGGTGTGTAAACTTGTTTTTTTTAGATCAATAACGAATTAAAGAGAGAGGAAAGGCAAGCATTGTGGCCTTAAAGTGATTTGAGTAGGAAATCAAGGTAGGTTGGGGTTTATTTGTAGAAAAATGACTTGCTTGAATCTATGCTTTTATATAAATTAAGTGTTTGTAATTGCTTTTGGACACTATTAGTGATTATTGACTACATTGCATTCTCATTGATATTGATAGGGGATATTGTGTTGTTGTGGAGATGAGTTGATGATATTAATGATGACATTGAGATCATGATGAAATGATAGATGATGATGATATTGAGATGAGAAAGTGATGATACGTACATCTTGCATACATACATTTATCATATGCATTTGAATGTACGTTTTTTCTTATATGTTGTGATGAACCTTGTTGATGAATTTGACAAAGTGTAAAAGGTGTAAATGTGAACTTGTATTCGTCCTGAAGTGAATTGTCATATTTGTAGTTGGTTGTCATTAGTTTCAAGTTATGTTGTGATTGTTGTTACTGCTAGTGCTCAAATACACCCTAGAAATGAACGTACGCCATCGTTAGTAATATATTTACCCAACTTAGAGTCGGGGTTGAATACACGAGGAACAATGTGGTTATTATTGGCGCTTTGTAGAGGGTTTTTCATCTATTACAGCTCCTTTGACTAAGTTGACTTGAAAGAAGGTTATATTTCAGTGGTCGAATGCTTGTGAGGTGAGATTTCAAAAGCTCAAAAAGTTGTTGACTTCGACTCCTATCTTGACCTTGCCTAAGATGGGCATGGGTTTTACCGTGTTTTGTGATGATTCTAGTGTGGGTTTAGGTATGGTGTTGATGCAGGAGGGTAAGGTGATTACTTATGCTTCCCGTCAATTAAAGCCTCATGGGAAGAATTATCCTACCCATGATTTATAATTGGCCACAGTTATGTTTGTGTTGAAGTTGTAGAGGCATCACTTGCATGGAGTTCGTTGTGAGATTTTCTCAGATCATCATAGTCTTCAATACTTCTTCACCAGTGAGATCTTAATATGAGACAAAGACATTGTCTTGAGTTGCTTAAGGATTATGATCTAACTATTCTCTATCATCCGGGTAAGGTTAACATGGTTGCGGATGCCTTGAGTTGAAAGTCAACTAGTATGGGGAGTTTAGCTCATCTATTGACTTAGGAGAGACCTTTAGCCTTAGAGGTTCAGTCTTTAGCTAATCGAATGGTTAGGCTTGATATTTTGGCACCTGGATGTGTTTTAGCCTTTGTTGATGCTAGGTCTTTTTTGATGGAACAAATTCCAGCTCGCCAGTTTGATGATGATAATTTGAGAGTGATTTAGGATAAGGTGTTGAGTGGCGAGGCCAAGGAGGTATCTCTTAATTCTGATGATGTTTTAAGGATTGGTGGCCGATTTTGTGTGTTGATAGTCGGGGGATGGGTTAGATTGATTTTGGAGGAGGTGCATTGTTCCAGATATTCCATTCATCCTGGAGTGACTAAGATGTACCATGATTTGAAGCAACTTTACTGGTGGGATGGTATGAAGAAGGATATAGCAAATTTTGTAGCTCGTTGCTTGTGTTGTCAGCAGGAAAGATCGAGCATTTGAGATTGGGTGGTTTGCTTCAGAGATTACCCATTATCGAGTTAAAGTGGGAGAGGATCACTATGGATTTCGTGAGTGGGTTACCTCATACTTCTCATGGTTCTGACAAAATTTTGGCCATCATGGATTGATTGACCAAATTGGCTCATTTCATTCCTATTCAAGTTTCCTTCAGTGTCGAGAGATTGTCTCATATCTATGTTCGAGAGATAGTTCATCTTCATGGGGTACCCATGTCTATTATTTAAGATAGAGGCTCAGTGATCACTTCTAGCTTCTGGAGGACATTTCAGGAGGAGTTGGGTACTCAGGTTGACCTTAGCATAGCCTTTCACCCATAGACCAACAGTCAATTAAAATGGACTGCTCAGGTTTTGGAGGATATGCTCCACATATGTGTTATGGACTTTGGAGGTCAGTGGGAGCAACATTTAGCCTTGGCGGAGCATGCTTATAATAATAACTACCATTTTAATATTAAGATGGCTCATTTTGAGGCATTATATAGTAGGCATTGTCGCTCTCCGATTAGTTGGTTTGATACTTCCAAGGATAGACCTCGTGGTACCGACTTGCTTCGCGAGTCTTTGGATTGAGTTTGGGTGATTCAATATAGGCTCTGAGTAGCCTAAAGTAGGAAAAAAATTTATGCCGACCACAGACTTTGCGCCTTGGAAGTTAAGATTAGTGATTGGGTCTTCTTTAGTGTGTCACCTATGAAAGGCGTGATAAGGTTTGGAAAGAGAGGCAAGCTTAGCCCGAGGTACATTAAACCTTTTGAGATTCTTTGGATAGTTGGAGAGGTTGCTTATGAGTTGGACTTACCTCCAGATTTTTCAGCCGCTAATCCAGTTTTTCATATATCCATGATTCGATGCTACATTTTGGATGAGTCTCGTGTGCTTTGTTGGGATTCAACTCAATTGGATAAGAGGTTGACCTTTGTTGAGGAGACCATTTCCACTTTAGCTAGGGATGTTAGAAGGTTGCGCTCTAGCGATATTCATATAGTTAAGGTTCAATGGAGACACCATTCCATTGAGGAGGCTACTTGGGAGGTCGAGTCTGATATGCATAGTAGTTACCCCCAGCTTTTCACCGACTCAGGTATTTCTTTGCTTTTTAGTTCAAGGATGAACTAGAGTCTTAGTGGTGGATATTTTAATGACCTGGTTTTCGAAACTTTGATTTTTATGAGTTTTGATTATTTTGCCCTTCCCTGTAGTTGCTGCATGTTGGTTTTGGGGTTTTTAGAGTCTTTGAAATCTCTATAGTTGACTTTGGTCAACATTCGAAGTTCTGAGTGTTGGTTGGTGATTTGGACAGTTCCATGAAATTCAAAACATTGAATTTGGGTTATTAGTTGGGTTGGCTCAAGTTCAAGACCTTTATACTACATTTCAACCCTTCGTTGGAAAACTAGTTTAAATAGGCTTTGAGGGGTTCCGGGGGGTTAACTTGTTGAAAACAATATTTTTTCAACCATCTGATGTCACCATTGAGTCTAAAACATCAAAATTAGCCTAGTAGCATATTTTGTTTGAATTCACGGGATTCTAAATGAATCACGTGGGTTTGATCAGAAACTTGGCATTTTTGCCAAGTTACTGATTGTGATGTTGTCTGGTACTGCCTCTTAAGCAGCCAAGGACTGCTTTAGAGGCAGCCGCTTTAGCGGGCTGGCACCGCTTAAGTGATAACAACTTTTGTGGCCAGGCATCACTTTAGCGGCCATGCGTTGCTTATGCGATGGCTAGCCTAATTGGCTTGGAAGCTTTAGCAACCTTTTAGATGCTTAAGAGGTCAATTAGCCGCTTAAGCGGCCATCGCTCATACAAAAATCCCTTTTCATAATTTTCACTATTTTTTGACTTTGAGCTTTGGGTTTGGGCGATATTTAGGGTTTTCATCACCATTTAAGCTTGGGTAAGCTCCAAAAACCTTATTCACATTACTTTACCTTGAATTATATCATCAAAACACTCTTTAATCTTGGTATTAACATGGGATTTTGAGGATATTTTTAGAAAAGCTTTAAAATGGTTTTCCTCGATATAGACCTCGGTTTTAACTCGTTTTCGCGTGGGTTTTCAAATGTAGATTCCTTTAACCTTGGAAAATGTATTTCTAAAACCAAAATCCAATTTCACCCTTTTCATTTTTGAACCCGCTTTGGACCCCAGCTTAAATATGGGAAAATTGGGTAACATTAGCTTTCTTTTAATGCGTAGATGTTATATTTGATTGTTGTAGTTGACTCCGAGGCTGTTTGAAAAGGGAAAGCTCTATCTTGAAGGACTTTAGGTTCGGATCTCATCATTTCCATGTAGGTTATGGCTTAACTTCTTTCAGATTGAGTTGGGTAGGTAATAATTAAGTAAAGCATGCTATGGGTCGGGGAGAATTACTATGGGAATGTTATTTTGAGATTATTATTACTGTTGTGTGCCCGTGTAGGATCTTATATTCTTGTTGTTGTTGATTGGTGATATTATATATTGCGACATCATTGGTCTTATTTGTGCATTCAAATGTCTTTATTCTAGATATGATGCCCGTGCGGGGGCTTGAATTGTTATTATTGGCCTTATTGAGCGTTAGTTACCTTTATCATGATAGAAATTTCCGAGTTGGGGGTTGATATGGTATTAATGATGTCTAACATGCTTATTTATTCTAATGGTGCCTAATTAGAGTTAATATCATGAATTGTGGACATATTGAGTTGATTTCTGGGCTCACCTATATACATATTGAATAGATTGGTTATCTTCATACTAGTTTGACTGTGAGCATTACATTCTTATTCCATACATATACATTCATGAGGTATCGGTACCATTGAGGAACACTATTTTTGAAAGAAAATGAGATATCTTTAAAAAAAAAACTTCTTCGCGAACATGAGTCAGAGAGGTGGGTTGAGATTTAAGATTTGAGATATGGTATATGGGTTGCGAACCCCCATGGGTCCTATCTTTGGAGCTGCGAGCTCGGTAGGTGTATACAGAAAGTCATGCGATGACTTTCACTATTCATCCCATCATCATTGTATTGCATTGTACATGCATCTTTCATGGTCCTTTTGCTCTTCTTGATGTGTATTTAGTTTCAGTATACTTTTCATGTATGTTTGTGTTGTTTGATTTCAGTATTTTTTTTAGAATTGTTAGTGGAGATGGTGTGAGCTACCGTTGGAAACTTTTCTGCTTGCAGGTGATGTGCTCATAGTGTTATTTTACTTGTATTATTTTCTACTTTGCTCAGTCGGCCTATGATATTTGCTGAGTGCAAGTTGACCATACTCACTCCTACTTTTCCCTTTCGGTGTAGATCCTAGTTTGAGTATGACTCACGGTGGTTGATCGTCCTTTTTTGAGACTGTGATCGAGATACTAGTTTGCTCGAGGGACAAGAGTTGACTTTCGAACCTCCTCTTACCTTTATTATGTCTTTAATTGTTTTTGGAGACAAACATTGTACCTTACCTATATTCGGATGATGTATTAGATGCTCTATACTTATGACACTATATTTTGGGCATTTTATGTTATTTCTTTCAGACTTCTGCTCTATTTATGTTTTATGTTGGCCTGACTTCGTTCAAGAAGTCTCACCTTATTATTATTGTTCTTGTTAAGAATTTCTTTTCCTTTTTAGCGATTGGCTTACTTATCAAGGTTGGGCCGCAATAAGTGTCATCATGACCTAGTTTTTGTGTAATGATACATAATGATTGAAAAGTGTATTTGATGTTATGGATTACAATATGGTCTAATTGTTTGTGTCAACCAAAGTGGTGGTGTTCCTAGACTTGATTAATTAAGATTAGCTTTAATTCTTGCTCGAGGACGAGCAAGAGTCTAAGTGTGGGTGTTGATGTGAGGCCCAAATTACATATATTTAGTAATTATTTGCCTCATATTTAGAATTTTTATTTGTCCTATTTGAGTAATAATTTTATGATTATTTTTAACGTTATAATTTTATGTGTTGGGTTAAATTAGTGTGAAGATGAAGAAATTTGGAGCAAAAACAAATTAAAAATGAAAGATTGTATAAGGAAATCAAGCATGCAACTTAATTGATTTAATATACTAAAATATTATAATATGATATGTTGCAATTGTGAACTATGAAAATTGAAAGTTGAAGCGGCAAACCTTACCTGGACATGTTGCAACACACATCAATATTATTCCTTGGCGGCAAGCTGGACAGTTCATCCAATTTAGATCGGGTTTTTATTACCAGCCCATTTTGGACTTAGTTATTTTTTTGGAGTTTTTTTCTACACCTATAAATATTCCATAAAAATAGTTTTTACAAAACTATTGAACTAGAGAGAGCTAGGAGCCACCATGGATGCTGGAGAAAATTAGTTTATTCTTTTCTTCTTCATATTTATTTATTTATTAAGATTTCTTTAAGAATTCAAGATTTTGGATTTATTCTACTCAATTCGTAAGTTCATAATTATAATTTTGTCTGTAACTTGTAATGGTGATTCTCAAAGCATGAGTAGCTAAATCCACAACTAGGGTTGTGATAACCATGGTGAATTAACAAAGTAGTTAAGGTACTTAGTGATTCTTGAATTGTGTTTATGCATGTATTGTTCTTCCCTTCGTATTGATTACTTTTTAACAAGTGCACACGTTAGAACTCGCCTTATTCTTAGTTGCTGGACCAAAGAGGTAACAAATGGGAAAATGGATTAACAATGAAGATTTGAGGCTATCAATCTTCATCTAATAGCGTGGCCCTGTCCAGAAAGAGCTAATCTGTGATCAAGGGTAAGGGTTAGTAAAGCAAACACTCGTAGATGGACCAAGTGGCATAGTGATATTCATCTATCTAGGGAACCAACCATTCAGGTGAACTTAACTTACTGATTTTACTTGTTAAGCACCAAGGTAGATCTCTAGTATGACATGCTTACTAAGTTATGAAATCATGGGGAGCACAATCCTAGTCTACTCTTTCTGATTTTCTCAATATACACTTATAATTATTTCCTTGTTACTTCAATTTGCAAACTATTTACTTGTTCTTTTAAAACCCCCCCCATTAAAAATAAACGACTAAAAGCCTAATTAAGCATATTGACTTAGGTCCTAACCATATTCCTCTTGGGATAGACCCTAACCTTGGTTGGGTTCTATATTTGAACAGTGACCGCTTTATACTTTGTTAGAGAGGTGTAATTTGGGCGACATTAAATTTTGGTTCCGTTGTCGGGGAATACGGTTGAGGGTTAGATCAATTACGTTTATTTGACTATTAGTCCTTATTTTCTCTATATATATTTTATTTATTTTGTAATTTTATTTCTTTTTTTGGATTATTTTACTACTTTTCTTGATCTGAAATCTTTTCAAGATAAAGTGTGGAGTGATAGGGACTCTTGTTTTATTGATCCTTGTACTTTTGTGTCACGACCCAAAAACATAGGTCATGATGATACCTACTATAACTCACTAGTAGGTAAGCCAAGGCATGGCCCTGAACTATACATAATGAGCTAACAGACGGAAGAGAGAAGAACGTCGTGAAAATAGTAAATAAAGCGACTACTGACCGAAAGAAAATAGAGCATGCATATTATAAGTAGGGAGGGGAAAGAGTAAAATATACAAAATGAGTCCCCCTAAGACCTTGGTAAAGCTAGTACAAGATCCACTGAACACAAGGAGTACTAGACAAGTGCAATATATATAAAGTAGTCTCCGAAAGATACAAAATAAGACTAACCCCATAATAGAAGGAGATAGATCATCTTCGGACGCTGAAAGCTCACCCTAATATACAATCAACAACTCCACTTGAGTGCAACATCAATGGAGATGAATCGTACTAGGATCTACATCAAGGAAAATATACAAGAGTGTAGTATGAGTACCATAACACGCGATACTCAATAGGCATCATAGGCCGACTGAACTCAATTAAGGTAAAAACATAATAAAGTGTGAATGCATGCTAAAGGTAATAAAAGAGGGGTGAAAAAGGGAATAACAGGATAAAGCTAGGAAAATACAAGAACCATAAGTAAAGAACCCAAAATATATAAATAAGCGCCTAACTATAACCTAACTGGAACACGATAAGCCCAGAAGGTACAATTCATGGCTGACTCTAACTAGGACTAAATATATAATAAGCTGTAAAATCGGGTGTCGGACTCGAACCGGAACTAAATATGCAATAAGTAATAAAATCAAGTGCACTTGATCCAGGACAATATCTCAATGACTAAGTATGAGACTCGATTTTATTCTTTGTCTTATCTTGCTGTGGAGATTCTACCAGATGAGACTGAGATGATTCGGCCTTGCCTAAAAGTCATCGACTAAACCTAATGTTAAGCAAGTATCCTAGACTAAGTCAAACCATGAATATTACACTAAAGTCCTTTAAACCAGCCAGATGAATTAGAAATTAAAGATAACCTATACCTATACCTAACTAATCATTTTTCCCAAACTAATAAGTAATTTACACTATATAGAGTAACCAAATTAATTATGGAAGAAAGAAAGTCGTAAACTAACTTGAGGCTGATCGACAAATCCCAAGCCATCATAGAGTCGCCTACCCCTTTAGCATGGCCTCAGTACTCTCCCACGCTAAAAAATATAACCTACTTGTTAAGATAAGTAAAACAATACCCATATTATAAATATGAAAAATGGAGATGAAATCAGGTCAAAAATTGACCATCGGGGTCTATCAACAAAAAACCAAAATTCTCAACTCAATTACCCTTACCAAGGGTAAGAAACATATACCTGAAAGTTGGGAAAAGACAAAATCAAATTTGGACACAAATTGGTTTGAAAAGCTTACATTACTGGTGCAATTACCAAGAATCAAAGACCCAATTCATGATTAAAAGATAGAATTAACACCAGATGAAGTAGTAGAACATAAGGGTTAAGAATTAGGACTTACCTGACATAAAATTTCCCAAGAATCACTATAAATCCTCACAACCCTAACTCTAAATTAACTAGGGAGGAAGAAGTATATATATAATGATTACCCCTTATGTGGAGAATTTGTGGCATAAGCAACGTCACTTTAGCAGTGAATCTTCTGCAAAAGAAAAAGTCACTGAGGTGACAGGCCTTAGATGAAGCAGAGGACCGTTCTCAAAAGTGGACTCAACTTAGTGGAGATGGTCTGCTTATGCAATAGACAACTGAAATCAGCAGCTATTGCTGATGCAGCCACCTTTTTACAGGAGCGACTCTGCTTAAGTGAGCCAAGCTCCGTAAAATCGGCCACACCAGTTGTTGCTCCCAAAAGTAGAGTCCACAATGACCCCTCGGGACTTGTTATGTACCTCACGAAGACAAACTAAACATGATAACCAATTGGAAACAACATTTTGGACTTAATGGAATCGATGAGATAACCAACATAGGCCATTTTTATGAAATGCTAACCAAAGTCAACACTTTCCCAATTTAACCAAATTCCACCCGATCACCCAAATTGCGTCTGAAAGCCTCGGCACTCAATCTAAATATCCCTCTATGCCAAAATCAATTTTTTGGAGCTAGAAACTGTCTAATTTCCCATCCGAGGTCATTTACTAAGAATATTGATCAAAGTAAAACTTCTTAACCTCAAAAGCTCCAACATAGAGAAATTAGTTTACAACCTAACCAAACTCCTCAAGAACCAAGCCACCCATCCCAGCAAGACACAAATACCACATAGCAACTGTAGGAAGGGCCCAATTAGCAAAAACTAACAAAAATATGGAAATTACATTGAGGGACATTACATTGCAAAATTTGTTAATGAGGGGGAAAACCACAGTAATTAGTTTTCTTATATGGTAGTTTGTTTATTTTTCCCTTTTTCTTTTATTTATTTGGGAAAGATTTAAATTTTGGCAAACCAAATTAGGTCATGTAATAAGTAAATATCCAATTGTTTTATTTTAATGAGACTGTTAGAAATAATTGTAGATTGAGCCAAAAAAGTAATATCAAAGGTACTTTTGGCATGAAAAGTTTCCATCAAAGAAAATTTTACCGTGATAAATTAGGGGAATTTTGGACCTTCTCCTTTGTATTAATTCCATTTTGAGACAACAATAATGTTGGGTAATGAATTGATAAATTTTTGAGTCAATAATAATCCAAGGAGAAACAAGTCCTACAATTCTTGCTAGTCCTACTAGGCTTGCTTACCTTAAAAGCCTAAAAAAGAGTAGCATAATCAAAATCTAATATATACATATCTATGACATAAACATACATATAATGATTGACATGCTTCACACTTGCCCTAATAAAATGCCTAGGAATCTTATTTCCCCATAATTTTGGGAGCTTCGCCATAAATAGAAACTCATTTATCAGGCTATACAAATCAAAGTATTATATATACACAAAAAAATTGAGGACAACATATAAAGTTGTAATAGAGTCGGCAATATTAGCATTTTTATGAGTCTCTATAAGGGAGTTAGGATCGTCAGTATTGGATGAAGGATTCACAGCAAGAAACTTATCCAGAACTTAATTGACATAAGGGTGTCCAATTGAGTAAATGTTTTCAATTCAACTATTGGTAAGTTCCTTTGTTTGAATCCTCCACACAACACCGATGATCCTCACCACCTCACCAAGTCTAATGAAAATGGCAATGTTAGTGATATAAATATGAAACTAATACATATGGAAGGGATACATGAAGCAGAGAAGACCCATGGAGAAAGTATTCAAGCAATGAATATGTAAGGTTCATATGAAGAACTCAGTCATATCTGACTTCATGAACTGAGCATGACCTTAAAGTCCAAGTTGAACGCAGCTGAAAGAGTATCACTCCAATAAAAGAAGTGTGATATTCCATTCCCCTCCAATTCATATAGACATGCCTTGTCTCCTAGAGAAAATCCTTTGTCGGTTCTAATATTGGATCATCTGAATCTCATTAAATGTATTGTATATATGATTATAATCATATATTTCAATATGTGTATCAAGAAATGTTATGAATAACATATACATTTTTTTTTGTATGTGGTGATTTATCATTCATTGACACTAAAATTGATATGTAAGTGTTGAATGCAAAAATAATTAAACAATAAATTGCTAGTTTTGTGATAATCCTCAAAGTGATTTTTTTATTTTAATATATTTTGACTATTTTATCCCTCCCTGTAGTTGCTTTATGGTACTTGTGTCCTGTGGGTGTGGGTGGCACAGTTCCCGAGGTAGTCGATTGAGCATTATGCAAATTTTTAATTATGTAAGGTTTAGAAATTGGATGGTTGACCTATGTAATATTTGATTATATTGAGGTCATATGAGAATTCAAATAGTTTTTTTAGATTTAGAATATGCTATTAGGGTTACTATGACATTTGGTCTGGATCCCAAGGCGTTAGGATGAGTTTGAGAAGTTGGTTAGATGTTTAATGCATAGGATTGACTTTAGCAAATATTCAGTGTAACAACCCTCGTAGTGATTTTTAGATTTTTATGTGTTTTGATCATTTTCCCCTCCTCGTTGTGGCCTTATAGAGTATTTAAGTTTCAGTAGTGAGTAGCAGGGCTTACGAAGTGTTTGAGCAGCTTTTAAATTGATATAGTTGACTTTCGTCAATATTCAAAGATTCGAGTGTTGTATCAGAATTATGTTAGTTCCATTATCTCTGGAACATCAAAATTGGGCTGGTAGAATAGTTGGTTTGGGTCCAAGGCATTTGGACGAGGAGTTGGAATCTTATGCCTAATGTTGACTTTGATCAACATCTATAGAGGAAGGTGTTTGTTGGAAATTCTGACTGCTCCATTGAGTCTAGAAAGTCATTTTCAAGTAATTAGCATATTTCATTTGTGTTTGGGAGGTACCATCTGAGTTTTAGGTGTATTTTTGAATATTTTAGGGGCTTTGGCCTTGTTTAAGTAAAATCTTTCGGCAAAAAGCTTCGTTATTAGTTTTAAAGATGAAAAATTTATTCTGAGACTTCTAAAATTTTAAGCATGAACTATAGGGCTGATCTAAAACGTTTGGTGTAATTCCGATAAGTCGAGATCGAGTTTTTATTAAGAAACATGAAATAATTCTTGTAAAAAATAATATCTGACTGGGAAAACGAGCATGAAATTGAGTTCTGATTAGACGAGTATGTATGCATACTAATTAGAAATTATAGGAAAAAAATTAGATCACTTCACTATTGTATGAGGAATTTACGGCCTTTATAGTGAGAAATAATATTGCTTGTAAAAAAATTCTAGTGCAAATTTTCTGAATAGTGTATTTTAATTTTAGACTGTGTTTATTTGGTATTTTGAGCATATTATGAGTTTTAGAGCTCAAAATTAATTGATTCTTGTGGTGTTCTTCTAGGTTTAACAAGGGGGTAAGTATCTAATGCTTAGGTTGGTATTCTTCTATGATTTCTTCAGCTGGTTTTCATTCTTTATTCGTGAATAGTTGGAGAAAAATTGGGGGTTTTCGATTCAGACTCATTTTTGGATGAAATTTCATATTTAGGATCCTTATGTTATGGGTAAATTGATTTTTATAAAAATCAACTGAATTAACAATCATTTTCTCTATTATAAACCGCTTTTGAACATGGAAGTTTGGGAGTTTCTCGGTAAGGTAAAATATTGATATTTTGAAGATTTCTAAGTCGATTTCAACTCCATTTTTTATGAGATTTTAGATTTGAAATCATTAAATTATGGGTAAAGTAAATTTCTACAAAAATTCCAATTTTACCATTTCATTTCAGGGTTGATTTTCATAGTGATTTTGGGGCCGAAATTAAAGTATATCAAAATGGGTATCGTTTGACTCATATTTATTTGTAGATCTCATCATTGAATAGATTGGGCTCGCTTGGAGGTATTTTGGGAATGTAGTGATTCCCTTTGATTCTTCGGGCTATGGTATAGCTTTGCGGGTCTTCTTTAAGGCAAATTGAGATTTACCTTGACTCTTTTCTGAGGTGTTTATGTGTTATGTGCTAGTTGCTTGTATATTGTGAAAAAATGGGTGTTTGAAGATCCCGTATAGATGATATGGTGAGTATCTATGAGGGTACCACTGATTATTATTTGGTTAAAGTAATAAAATAAGTATATTGACTGTTCTCTCTACTTGTTGACATGTTTATAGTAAATGGTATTGAAAAATAACTTGTTTATCATGAATAATGGATAGTGAGTATCTAATTGAGGGTTTGGATCATGTTTAGCAGAATTTGATGGAATAATTAGGGTTAGTAACTACTTAAGGCATAAAGAGAATGGATTTTTAAATAAGAAGTTAAAAAGAGGGATTGTGACATAAATACTTTGTATTGTGAATGAAGGTGAGCTTTTAAACATTCTTGTCGAGGAGTATATTTCTAATGTCAGTATTTGAATCTAATTGTGGCATAATTAGAGAAGCTAGAAAACTTATCATGTATAGTATGTTTTGGGTTGAGTGAATTCTCAATATTTACATTATTTGGGATAATTATCATTATTATGATGCCCGTGTGGGAACTTGTGTAAACATTATTATTGATTTGATTGATTATTATCATTGTGATTCCTAAGTGGGGGCTTGTACTAACTTTATTATTGAATAGAGAGCTCATTATCCTTGTGATGCCCGAGTGGTGGCTTGTGTTGACATTATTATTGATTAGAGGTCTTATTATCATTGTGATTCCCGAGTGGGGGCTTGTATTGGTGTCTTATTTGGTTCTTTTACTATTGAAGTGCATATGTTAGGGGATTGTATTATGATTTAATGTGATTTGGGTGACTTGAGTTTGTTTATACTATTGTTGAGCTGCTTATTGTGCATTGTTGATTTTTCCATGATCATGCATTCTCATTTATCACTCATTTTCATGGAACTGGTACTACTATGGAACTTGAATTATTTGCAAAACAAAATGAACTATTTTATAAAATGCCTTAGCGGAGAAAATTACTGTTAAGGTTGATTGATGAGATTGTGATTAGTATATGGATTGTGAACCTCTTATGGGTACTTTCTTGGAGATTAGGCTTGGAAGGTGTATACAAGTTGTACTTTGACCATTGCATTTCATCTCTTACCACTAAATTGCACTGCACTTTCTCTTAGGTGTTATTGTGGTTGAGATATTATTCTGTGTTGTGTATTGGTCATGGATTGATCATTGAGATTGTTGCATCACACCCATTAGTTGTGTGATATGCATTTTTCCTATCTTATCCTTGATTGCTAGTTTGGCATAATTAGTGGATATAATATACTGTGTTGTTGAAATTCTCTCCTGATGTGACCTATTACTATTACTATTGATATTAAACCCTTATGTGTCTACCTTTATTGAAGTGATTTGGCTACCTTGTTAATTATTTCTATCTACAAGAATAGGCTGAGACTTTTCTGAGAAGTGGTTCTCGCTATTACTTTGGATTAGGGTCGGTTGTCGATGATGATTGTTGTGTACATGTGTTTCATACTAATTCTTGATTTTCTTTTCTCCACCTATATACAGGTATTGAGAGAGTAGCTGAGCATAGATTGTGACTCATGGTGTTGGGTTTTCAAGATATTAAGGTAGCGGTTGTCAGATCTCAGAGCTTACCCAGTTATCTTCTTCTTTTATCTTATGCTTATTCGCATTCGAGATACTTTAGACTATTTCATTATATTTGATATTAGAGGCTTGTACTAGTGACAACCATACCTGGGATATTGTACCTCTTTCTTATGTCTTTTGGAGATTATTTCTATTTCTTACTTATTCTGATTCTATCTTGCTTCTATTATTATGTTTTAGTTGGGACAGGCTTACCTGTACCAGAGGGTGTGACAGGTGCCATCATGGTCCCTATTTTGGGTCATGACAAGTTGGTATCAGATCCTTAGGTTTGTTTGTCCCACAAGTCCAAGCCGAGTCTAGTAGAGTCTTACAGATTAGTATGGGGACATCCATTATCTTTCTTCCGGAGTTTATATGATTTTAGGAGAAATATTTTTCTTTATTCTGTGTTGTGAATTTATAGCTTAATATAACTCAAAAACCTCTTATTCAGTCCCTCACATATCATGATGACATATTTTTATTTGGCTAGAGATTCAAAGTCCATGCCTTTGGTACATGGAGGGGGTAGAGGTCGAGACATAGGTCAGACTAACGCATTTGGACCAGCTAGAGGTTAGGCGTGGGTTACCTCCTTAGGTTTAGGAGTTTCTCATGATGATGGTTCTGTGGGAACAAAGGGGTTGAGCTTAACACAAACACCACCTATTTTTTATTTCCATACCTATGCTTGAAAATTTATTTGTACGGGTTTTGGGTATCCTTGAGGGGATGGCTCAGACTTTCAGTTAACTTACTAGTTCAGGGCTTTAGACTCTAGATACATAATTGGCTATTGCTACAGATTTTTTAGTGTTGATGTGATACTGCCAGGTGTTACTCCACATCTAGTGACCTTTCCTACTATGTTTGTAAAAGGACAAAGGAGGTTTATGGAGTGCATGAAGATGGATGCCCCATAGTTTAATAGGGATCCTGATGTCGGTGCTTATGTGTTCTTGGTTGGTTTCCATGAGAGGTTACATAGTTTGGGCATGATAGACTCTAATAGAGTGGATTTCTCGGCTTTTTAGTTATCTAGACCAGCTAGATAGTGGTGGAGGACTATTGTTGAGAATAGATCATATGGATCACCTCCTCTCTCATAAAATCATTTTACTCGATAGTTTCTAGAGGAGTTTATGTGGAGGCGTGAGGGGTGTGCAAAAAAGAGGCCCCATAAACTCGGCAGCTGTAGTTAAATGTATGGTAGATGCCAGAATTCTCCTACTTATTCTTAGAGTTGGTTAGGACGTAGTATCCATTCATGTTCTGCAGATTCAGTTTAGCAGATCATACTCATTTAGGTTGCTTCATATATAGTGGTCTTCGGTATGATAAGAGGGATAGCCCACATCATAGATAGAGAGATGCATCATTAATAGTTCAAGGAGATAACATGGCTTAGTATTATATTCATTAGGGTGGACTCGAGGCAATAGCTTCTAGTATATCTGTCATAGATATGATTTTAGTAAAATTTTAATTTGTCTTGGTAGTGTTTGACTATGGTTCTACATTTTCCTATGTGCTTACTTTGCTATATTGGGTTTTGATGTGATTTATGAGTTTATTGCCATGTGTATTCATGACACTACCCTAGTAGGTGATTTTTTAGTAGTGGATTGAGTGTGTCGATCATGTCTTGGGAATCATCTAGAGTATATCACTGGGATAGATTTGATTTCTCTAGATGTTGTGTATTTTGGTGTGATTTGGGTATGATCTTCTCAACAATTGTGTTGTGGGATAGAAGTGGATCGATGTTAGGTATTGGTATGCTCAGATTATGGGATGTAATTTAGAGGTTTACTTGAGGGTCGTGATATCAATTAGGAATGAGAAAGTGATTTGATTATTAAGAGGATAAGTTGTAAATTGGGGATGCTTACAACTGGTATACTTGTGTGGTATTATCTATAAGTGTTAGCAAAGGTGTGCATGTATAGGTTAGTTGTCTTACAGGGTCAAATTGGTACATTTATGTTTTGGGTTAGCTCATTAATGATGAGATCAGACATGCGGGATGACTAGGGTTACTAATCAGATTGGGCAAGAAGACCTTGCGAAGGATCAGACCTATGATATGACTAATTATGAAAGATTGCAATTTAAAGGATTTTAGTTAGGTAGGGGAGGATTTTTAAGTATTCGGGGCTTGTAGTATGTTATTACCTTGGTGATTAGTTTTTCTTACCTGGAAAGACTTATGGTGCTTTGAAAAACTCCTTAGGTAGACTTGAAGGAATTTAACTTATAAGGGTATTTGCTTTCGATTTGGAAGGTTATGAGTTCATCTTTAAGGATTGGGACGTGCATTTAGAGCGACATGGTTACTTGATTCTTGTTCAGATTATAATGGTGCTACTTCATATTTTGAAAGGTTTGTTATGGGTCGATAAAGAAAGTTTTCTACATGGGTTGAGGTTAAAATTCTGGGTTTTTGTCATAAGGCTACATGGTGGTAGTGGATTATGCTATGACATGGATTAGTAAGATAAGAAAGATTATGCATGTTTATTTTAGAGGAGTTGGAAGGACTTATGCATGGAAAAGTACATGGATTGTAGTAATTACTACTTTGGAAGTTAAAAGGCTTAATAAAGTATTCTATTCAAGAGTTTAGAATTAAGTATCAGGTGTTATTCTATGGATCTTGTGTCAAATAATACAAAATGGTGAACGAGTTAAGGAAAAGGATAAGAAACTTGTACATAAGAATTTTGAGGTATTCAAAATTATGTTATGGGTATGAGTTGGAAATTCAAAGTCCTGACAACATGGTTCGAAAGTGACTTATGATAAGATTAGTGATGACTTTTTTAAGATTTGATTCTGATTTAGGTGACTACCATTGATATGTGGTAATCTTTCACTTCAACTCTGGGTCGAATGGTTCATGTTATGTGATTATTTATGTGTGTGTCATCAAAAAGGACTTTAGATCTATGAAGTTTTTAAGGACTGTAGGTTGATTACTATTATTTTGTTACTGAAAAACTGCACTGGCTATCATGAATAGGTTAGTTAAGAGTCTGGTAACATGTAAAGGATACATGATGTGGTACGAAAAGTTTTGTGGTAATTCACGTCTTTCTCCAAGGGTTGAACATAAGAATATGACTATTCGAATGGTAATCGAGGTATGACATTTGAGAATTTTTGTGGAATTGATATCAATTTCTCACTCAGTTGTTTCAGCTCAGGGTGACAATACTATTCGATTGGGCAATTATGGTATAAGCCTTGGATTAATTTGATTTAGTCAGAAAATACATAAATTGGTCTTGAAAATAACGGAAGTTCTTTTGAGATTGAGGAAGGCATGATTCAGTATTATGGAGAGTGACAATGTGGTTCCATGGTTTCTTTTGTAGTTTATTGGTACAGTGAAGACATTGGATTTGTGGTATAGTTTGTTTCTTGTGGTGCCAGTGATGGATTCAGGTATATTCGGTATGTTCAGAACCTCTATTACGGTCAACTCAGTTATTAGGTACAGAGACAGTTCAAAAATAAAGAAAATCGCATATATTGAGAAATTTAGTTTCAGCTACTAGAGTTGTGGCCTTAAGAGTCAAAATGTGAAGGAATATTGGTTACTAGAGTGCACTGGTGGTACTTCAAACGTGACTCTGCTTGAGAGTTCTTGCATGATATCTATGGTGGTATTTTTTGTTACTTGTCAGTTTTGGTACTTTTCTTGCCTTTACATTTGAGGATGAACGTAAATTTTAGTGGTGGATAATATAATAATCCTCGTAGTGATTTTCAGTTTTTTCTTAATTTGGACCATTTTTCCCCTCACCATTATTGTCTTATAGCATTTGTGAGTTGCAAGAGTGGGTGGCAGAGCTCCTGAAGTGTTTGGGAGAGTTTTATGCGAGTTTTTGGTTTTGAGAAGTTATTAAGCTGATATAGTTGACTTTGGTCAACATTCGAAGATCCAAGTATCGCATCAAAATTTCTTCAGTTCAATTAGCTCTAGAACGTCGACATTAGGTTTGTAGCATGGTTGGTTTGGGTCCCAAGACTTTTCGGTCTGATTTTGAGCATTTGGACGAGAAGTTGAAATTTTATGCTTAATGTTGACTTTGATCAACATCCATTGATAACGATCTTCGTTGAAAATTTTGACTTCACTGTTGAGTTTGGAATGTCATTTTTAATCTATTAGCATATTTGGTTTGTGTTCGGGAGGTTCCGGATGAGTTTTACGTGAGTTTTTGAACATTTTAGGTGCTTTGGGCTTGTTTAAGTAAAATATATCAACAAAAAGGTTCTTTATTAGTTTTAAAGATTGAAAAATTATTCTGCGACTTCTGAATTTTTAAGCATAAATTATAAGGCTGATCTGAAAAGTTTGGTGTGATTCCAATAAGTTGAGATTGAGATTTTATTGCAGAATATGAAATAGTTCTTTAACTAGTAAAAATAATATCTGACTTGGCAAACGTGCATGAAATTCAGTTCCAATTAGACGAGTATATCGGTATCATTATTTAGGAATTATAGGAAAAAGAATCAGGGCATTTCACTATCGTATGAGAAATTTACGGACTTTTATTGAGAAATAATGTTGCGGGTGTGAATATTCTACTCCACAGACAGCTGGTACAAATTTTCTTAACAGGGTGTTTAAATTTCAGACTGTGTTTATTTGGTATTTTGGACATATTGGGAGTTCTAGAGCTCAGAATTAAGTGATTCTCATGGCGTTCTTCTCAGTATATCAAGAGTGTAAGTATCTAATTCTAAGTTTGGTATTCCTCCATGATTTCTTCATTTACTTTTATTTCTTTATCCGTGAATTGTTGGAGAAAAATTGAAGTTTTGTCGATACGGACTCGGTTTTTGATGAAATAATATATTTAGGATCCTTATGTTATGGGTAAACTGTTTTTTATAAAAATTTAGTGATTTATCAATCATTTTCTCATTTTTAAACCGCTTTTGAACATGAAAGTTTGGGAGTTTCTCGGTAAAGTGAAATATTGATATTTTGATGATTTCTAAATCGATTTCAACTCCATTTTTGATGGGATCTTAGATTTGAAACCCTTAGATTATGGATGAAGTAATTTTCTACTGAAATTCCAGTTTTAACCTTTGATATTTGGGGGTGATTTTCAAGATGATTTTAGACTCGAAACCAAAGTATATCAATATGAGTATCGTTGGACTCATATTTATGTACAGAAATCATTTTTGAATAGATTAGGCTCACTCAAAGGCATTTAGGGAGAGTAGAGCTTCCCTTTGATTCTTCGAGCTGTAATTTAGCTTTGCGGGCCTTCTTTAAGGCAAGTTGAGATTTACCCTGACTTTTTTCTGGGGTGTTTATGTGCTATGTGCTAGTTGATTGTATATTGTGAATAAATGGGTATTTTGGGGTCCCGTATAGATAAGATGGTGAGTATATATGCAGGTACCAGTGTTTATTATTAGGTTAAAAGTAATAAAGTGAATATCTTGACTCTTCTCTCTACTTGTTGACATGGTTATAGTAAATGGAGCTGATAAATGACTTATTGATCATGAATAATTGATAGTGAGTATCTATGGTTTGAATCATATTTAGCTAAATTTGATGGAATAATTGGGGTTAGTAACAACTTAAGGTATAAAGAGATTAGGGTTTGTAAATAATAAGTTAAAAAGAGGGATCTTAGCGTAAATGCTTTGTATTGTGAATGAAGGTGAGCTTCTAAATATGCTTGTCGGTGAGTATATTTCTCTTGTGAATAGTTGAGTCTAATTATAGCATAATTAGGGAAGATAGGAAACTTATCATATAAATCATGTTATGAGTTGAGTGAATTCTAAGTATTTACATTATTTGGGTTGATTATTATTATCATGATTCCCATATGTGGGGCTTGTGTGTGCCTGATTATTGATTTGGTTGATTATTATTATTGCGATACTTGAGTAGGGGCTTGTGTTGACTTTATCATTGAATAGAGAGCTCATTATCATTGTGATGCTTGAGTGCGGGCTTGTGCTGACCTTATTATTTATTATATAGATTATTATCATTGTGATGCTCGTGTGGCAGCTTATGTTGACCTCATTGGTGTCTTATTTGGTTCTTTGACTATTGTGGTGCCCATGATGGGGGCTCGTATCATGATTTACTAAGATTTGGATGACTTGAGTTTATTTATACCATTTTTGAGCTCATTATCGTGCATTTTTCATTTTGCCATGATCATGCATACTCATTAAACACTCATTTTTATGGAACTGGTACTATTATGGAACATGGATTCTCTGCAAAAAAAAATGAACCATTTTATAAAATGCCTTAGCGGAGGGAAGTACTGGAAAGGTTGATTGATGAGATTGTGATTAGTATATGGGTTCTGAACCCCCCATGGGTCCTCTCTTGGAGATTAGACTCAAAAGGTGTATACAAGTTGTACTTTGGCCATAAAATTTCATCTTATATCGCTACATTGCATTGTATTTTTTCTTGGGTGATATTGTGGTTGAGATATTATTAAGTTTGGTGTATTGGTTACGTCTTGATCTGTTGAGAGTGTTGCATCACATTCGTTGGTTGCAAGATATGCATTTTCTTATCTTATTATGGATTGCTTGTTTGGCATGGTGAGTGGATATAATATACTTTGTTGGTGGAATTCTCTCCTAATATGACCTATTACTGTTACTGTTGATATTACCCCTATACGTGTCTGCTTTAACTTAACTGATTTGGCTACCTTGTTAATTGTCGCTATCTGCTAAAATAGGTTAGGACTTTTCTAAGTGCAGGTTTATTTGGGGTAATCTCGAATGGTTGGTGTAGTGGTACTCGCCATCACTTAGGATTAGAGTTGGTTATCGATGATGCTTGTTGTGTCTATGTGTTTCTTACTCACCCTTGCTTTTCTTTTCTGCACTTACATGCAGGTATTGAGAGAGTAGATGAGCATTAATTGTGACTCCCGGTGTTGGATATTCCATAGATTGAAGTAGCGGATGCCAAATCTCAGAGTTTACCCTGATCTTTGTTTCATTTATCTTATGCTTATTCGCATTCGAGATATTTCAGACTATTTCATTATATTCGGTATTAAAGGCTTGTACTAGTGAGACCAGACCTAGGATATTGTGTTGATATTGTACCTCTTTTATATGTCTTTAGGGGATTATTTCTATTGCTTACATATTTCGCTTATATTTTACTTCTATAATTATGTTTGGGGTGGGATAGACTTACTTGAACCTGAGGGTGTGACAGGTGCCATCACGATCCATATTTTGGGTCATGACATTCAATCATTATGATCTCTATTTGGTGCTTGGATGATCCCATTGATTCTGGAATGCAATTTTTAGTCTAATAGCATACTTGGAATGTGTTCATGGGGTTCTGGGTGAGTTTCGAGGCTCGATTCCAAGTTTGGTGATCTATTTTAGTTCCTTGATAGTGGTTGGTATCTTGTATAGCCCTTCATGCGGGACTTAACCGCACCAGCGGAGCCGTACTAGTAGAATTTAGCCACTTCTAGAGAGTCACTCCTACAATTAAGAGGTCTCTCCTGTGGAACTAGGCTAGGCGGGAGTGTCCACTCATGTGGAGACTCATCTGCACAAATGGAGCCGCAACTGCAATGTCGCACTACGAGCTTTCTCTTACTAGACTAGGTCCTCTTCTACAAGTGTTTGTGTGGCAAGTGACTTCCATCATTGTTGAAGATTCATCACACCTGGGACATCTCTCTTGTGACTAGATCTAGGAAGGTAAATAGATCACTATAGGTTAAATAGTAGATTTTTCCTAGACTCATTTTAATCTTTCATACCTTTATTTTGGAACTTCAGAACTCAAATTTGGGAGATTGAAATAGTGTTATTCATGGATTCTTTTTGGGTATGATTCTTACACTATATTTACATATTCCTCAATGATTTATTTATGATTTCATCTTCAAATCTAGCATTTTAAATTGTGAAATTTTGAGATTTTTGGGTAAAGTTAAGAAATTGCATTTTTATGATTTGAAGATCAATTTTAACTCCATTTTCAATGAAATTTCATATTTTGGTTTCTTAAATTATGGGTAATTCAATTTTTAACTAAAATTTCATTTTTTCCTGTATGGATTTGGGGTTGATGTTTTTGACTCAGTACTGAATTATAGCAAGATACGTGGCTATGGTTTTGTTTCCTCAGGTAGAATACATATTTTATAAGATTGGGCTTGTTTGGAGGTTCTACAAAATGGTAAAGTTTCGGTTTGATTTCTCAGAATTTCTTTAAGGCAAGTTGAAGCTTTCTTTGACTCTTTTTTGAAGTGTTTATATGCTCGTTGTTTATATTAGGAGTAATTTGGATAAGGGGGACCTTATAGATAAGATGATGAGTATTTATTTGGGTATCGGTGTATCATGAAAAGGTTAAAAAAGTAACTAATTGATTGTTTGGACTGTTGTGGTCCTCATCCACCTTCGAACCAAAAAAACTCAGGTGGATTCATCCCTATGAAGTTTCGGATTCTGGCTACAGCTAAGTTTCCATTTTGCTGAATTGGGGCCACCGTCTGTTGATTAACCTGAGCTCTTATAGCCGGAGCCAACACCTGAAAGGTAGCCCAAAATTCAGCATAGGAAACCTGTTTGTTTAAAGTATCCACAGGTACTTGTGGGGATGGTTGGTTCCCATTTCTGTGACCGTTAGCTCTGCAAGGAGGCATTTTTTGTCTCGTGAAAAGCACGAGTTAGAAGAGGGATAGAATTAAACTTTGGAGCACGATAAAGATTATGAAAGAAGGGAAAATTCCTAATAACGTATCATAGCTTCTTACTGATAAGTGTGGCGCACTTCACACCTATGAACAAGACTCTACACAATGCGGCTTGTCAGAATCCCTAGGACACCTTAAACCTTAGCTCTGATACCAAGTTTGTAACCCCCAAAACTACCCCCTAGACGTAACACGGTGCTTAGGACTACAAGTAGCCCAAAGCTAACCCGAGGCATATGGCATAACACTAAACTATATTCAATCTGTTTAAAGTCATGACCAGAAGCTATTATTTATTCAAAAGAAACATGGATACAAGGTATCAAGTTTGAAATCTGTCAATATAAACTGTAAGCAATACCAACATGAATTACAAATCTTATACTAATAATTCTAGACAAGTATCTAACATACTGAAGATTCACTAGGACAGACCCCCAGGTGACCCAAAACATGAAAGTCTGAACTACTGAAAAGAGGAAATATCTCCATAGCCCTCGAAACATGAGGACTCACCAACTAAATGGGAATAGGCACTGGTGATCATGGCTAATCATGACGTTGAGGGCAAGTAGCAGAACTTACAACATGATAGGATGTAGAGTGCAAAAGTATATGGTCAGTACTATGGAATGTACTAGTATATGGGGGATGCATACAATATGTAGAAATGATGGAAATCATGTAATAAAGATATGCATATTAAGTGTATAAAGACTCACCCTTTCTCGAAAATAAAGTTGAAACTGAAATATCATATACGTAGAGATTTCAAAACATGATTTGCCAAATCTAGTGAACCTTTCACACTTAAGTTATAAAAACTGATTTTTCTGTGGGAGATTCTCATAAGCAACATGAAGCCCAATTTGTAACCCTTGTTGGGAAGGTATTTAATACCGTGCTAGGGGTAGAGAACTATAATTTGGTGTGAATTCACTTGTGAGCCCATCTTAGGGTGAAGGGAGATAGTCTCAACTGGAGAGGACCAATTTTTATTAACATACGGTGGCACATAGTTTGGGAATTTGGGTTTTATCTGAACCCGCATTCCTTCGGTGCTAAATACTACTCCAAAATCATTTCATATTCCTTATACTGTAGTAGTTCATCATGAAGTAATTGTAAATTAGTTTATGAGTCTAAAAACCAATTATGCTTCTATTTATATCTCATGTCAACATGTAATATTTCTTGATATTCACGTGAAGTCTGTGACCATAAGGTCGAATTATGTCAAATAATCCATATCATGCTGAAATCGTGTAGAAGATAATAATTCATGGAAACTTAGGTAAATTCATATGAAAATAGGTAAACTTCATGCTTTAGGTCATGCTGAAATCATGTAGAAGATGATAATTCATGGAAACTTAGTTAAATTTATATGAAAATAGGTAAACTTCATGATTTAGGTTCATAAACTAGTAATTCATGCATCTTGAAAGTAATAACAACCATAGGAAATATGGAAAACGTAGGATGAAACCATAATCACATAGAGGGTATGAAACCTAGGATTTAAATACGGGAAAACCATGTTTAGAAACCAAATTTAGGGGCACAAGGAGGGAAGGAAATCATTGTTGAATTCCCACATACCTTGTATTGTTGATTTTTTGATGGAAAGCTTGAATTTGGGGCCATGGAACTTGAATTTTGAGAGAAAACCCTTACTTCTGTTTCTTGAGAGTTGAGAGGAGAATGAACAATGAAATTTTGATAAGTGTTGAGGTAATAACAACTTTACACCAGTAATAGGGTCATTAAGGGTCTAAAGGACTGATTTGCAAAAATCCAAAGAAAAATGGGGGAATTACGTCGTCGGGGCACTAGCGTGGCACGACCTTATCACGCCTGGCCAACAGCATGACATGACCTTATTTCACCTAGACAATAACATGGCACAGAGCCATTGCACAACCTAGACAGTGTGGCACGCCTACTTAGGTCGTGCCTTACCTCCATGACATGACCCTAACATGGACCCTCATTGTTTTAGTGATGTATTTGACCCCAAAACTCATCCTAAGAATCCCAGAACATTTTCTAATGGTCCCACATCCCCACCTAATTATAAAACAACCTCAAAATCGCTTCAAACCTCTCAGGATCTATCAAAATAAAATTATCATACTTGTGGGATAACACCTTCATGGCCTAATTTTGAGTCATGACAGATTTGTATCAGAGTCTAGATTCACCGATCTTGCAAGTACAAGAGCAAGTGTATAGTAGAGTCCCACAAATCGGTAAAATAATGTTTGTATCCTATTTTCAGGAAGATATAAGACATTCGTAGGAAAACCTATATTTTGAATCCATATCTTATGTCATTATTCATATTGGTTCTCAAAATCTTTTTTTTTCAATCTTTTACAGATTGTTAGGATGAGGTCTTCAGTGCATGAGAGTGAGGCCCCTGCGCATATAGATAGGGCTCTTTTCAGGGGCCGAGGGTAGAGGTCAACATAGATGTTGAGGTCGTACACATGCTATAACACCATCTCGAGGTTCGAATAATGCATAGTCACCTAATCTAGAGAGAGCTTCCTAGAGGGTATGTCA
This sequence comes from Capsicum rhomboideum, assembly GCA_031232105.1. Lineage (NCBI taxonomy): Eukaryota > Viridiplantae > Streptophyta > Magnoliopsida > Solanales > Solanaceae > Capsicum > Capsicum rhomboideum. The sequence continues at coordinate 93,878,735 of CP124716.1, read as the reverse complement.
TCGACGGGGAGTTACCCAATTCTTCTTAATTGTTCTCTGGTCATAGATGGAACAATAGACTTTAACCCAGATATCAGCATAGGGCATTTAGAGTTTAAGAGCACAGCCTGCTGTTGTAGCTCCCTAATTAGAGGTATTGCTGGTGCTAATTAATTCTCATTCTATTGCAGCTAGATAGGGGATGAATTTTGAGGAGCAGAATATGCTTGGTTAGTTTTTCAGATTGGGTCCTTTGAGGTTTTTGGGTGCTCTACGAGAGGATTTTCCTGAGTTTATAGTGAGATGTCAGGAGAGGGTGCATAAACTCGGTCTTATGGAGTTGCATAGGTATGATTACACTACATGTCAGATGGATGGGTTAGCTAAACATTGGTGAAGAGCATATCTCGAGTGTAGGCCAGCTAGGTTACCTATGATGACCTGGGCACAGTTTTATAAGCTTTGTTGGTGAAGCATGTGCCCCCGCAGTATGAAAGTGAGGTTGTAGGATGAGCTTATAGAACTTCAGTAGGGTTCTTTGTCAGTTTTAGTATATGAGATGTGGTTTCATGAGTTGGCTAGGTATGCTGCTATGATTATGCCTGCATAACATGAGAGGATTCACAGATTTGTTAGGGGGTTCACTTATAATTCCATTTGGTGACAGAGCATATTATGGCTTTTGATCTACTTTTCTTCAACTTTTTGATCATCCACAGACTATTTAGTGGATTCATCATAAGGCCTATGACGGCTAGGGGTGTACAAAAACAGAACCGACCAATAAACCAAAATAAAAAAGAAGCTATTGGTTTATTGTTATTGGGTTATTAGGTTAATGTTTTTAATATTTTTATAATTTTTTTATCAAGTTATCAATTTGGTTTCAATTTTTTAGTATTGGGTTATTGGGTAAACCGATAACCTATTAAGACTATTCAAAATTAATACTTTACCCCTACTTATATATTATTGGCTTCACATTCTACAAAACCCTATTCAATTTACTTTCCCTTTTCCTCTTAATTTCTCTCTTCCTCATTTATTATCTGTAAAACTGCACTTGCCCTTCACTGGTGGGGGGTTAGGCAGACCCCAACCTCATATAATAAAATCAAATAGCAAAATACATGGGTGAGAGGTATGTGATGCCTAACCCCTTCAACGATATATAAAGTGGATATGCCCATTACTTAAAAAAATTAACCTCTATGCCACTAGTATGGACAATGGAGTTATAAGATAGGACTACTCTTTATTAGAGATTTAAGTATGAAAGAGTTTAAAATAATTTGAAATTCATACAACATCATCATAGAAAATCTCCTTTGGTGTTTTAATCCTAGTCAAAAAACTAGGAATGCCCCAATCATTCATGTTGATCAAACCTTTCACTTGCTTAGGAAGAACTCTATTAGACAGATATATCTTCTCTGTGTGCAAGATGTGGCTCTTAGTTGCCAATTTATCGACCACCTAATTTTCTACACTAAAATAGTGGTGAAAGAACCATTTACATCCATTCAAAACTCTCTTGATTTCCTAGACGATAGGTGCTAGTTACTATGGAATTTTGAACCTTTTTAGGATACAAGCCATGAGCACCATGAATCTATTTCAAGCACCAGATTAGATAGGTTGTTTTGTATGCACCATTTGATACCAAATAGTATTGCTCTTGCTTCAGAAAGGTTGCATGAATCTCCTTCAAGGGGTGTGGATTAAAAAATTAATTAATGACCAAAAGTTGATACAAAATATTGTAATGGTTTGGTATTGGTTTAGCATATTTATAAATTGAAAACTGATAAACTGAAATGATAATACATAAAATTGAATAAAATCGACTGATGTATACCCCTAGTGGCAGCGGTAACAAGAGGTTCTGTTGTTAGGTCGGATTCGGTGGCTCTCTGTCCATAGAAAGAGGTTTCCTGGTAGAGGTCGTTAGCAATATTTACACCCTAGTACACCTATTCTGGCAACATATTAAATATCATATGAGGGTTAGTTTGGTTATAGCAATCACTTGATACCAAGTTTGTCATGCCCCAGAATAGAAGGGGAGGACAAGAATCCATATGAACACTTGCTATACAAATGATTTTTTTTAGAGGGATTAGCCACTTTTCATAAAATAATTATTAGAGTGGTAAATAGGTAGCACTGGCCAATTGGCCACACTAATGCAGTAGAAAAATAAAACTATATTTATATGAGATAACATTACATTGTCCACAAAGCCTCTAATTAAATTTCTTACTATACAACAGTAGATGGTTGTGATAGGACCCCGATATTCCCTGCTATAACTATAAATATGACTAAATATACTAGATGTCTATTAGCTCCTAATGAGAGAAGAGCTCACCAACTGGTTTCCTAATACGGAATGAGTGCCTAATATAGAAGTCCTTAATAAAATTATCCATTTGCATCCTTATTTAAAAAATTTATCATTAATTTAGTAGTACATGTACGAGTGGTTGTGGGCTATTACATTAATGTATGAAGCTCAGGTCAGGCTTTAGAGGGTTCACATTTTGGGTTTTTAGGCCATGGTGGCCATTATAGTTTGGCAGGGAGTTCTCTCCAAGGTATAGTTGGTAGAGGTTGTTATAAATGTGACAAGTTTGGGCATTTTTCTAGGGAGTGCCTCATGCATGGGCTTGTTAGGTAGCCAGTTCAGCAGCTTCATGCCCCCAAGGCTCCATTACCACCAGCTAAAAGTGGTACACATGATAGTAGTAGTGGTACCTAGGGTGCGAGAGGTGGTGCTCATCCAGATAGAGTAGGTGGTCATATTGGTACTCAGTCTAGGGTGGACATGGTCATTTATATTGTTTTTTGTGTAGGTTGGAAATTTAGGCATAAAATATCATTATTATCGGTACGATGTTCATTTGTCTAGTGAGCTTTTGCCTGTGCCTATGCGTGAAACAACTCTTTTGGATTTATCTAGTTAGATTTTTCCTATGTATATACGTACAACTACTCCTATATGTGATTCTTTAGTAGTGGATTGAGTATATTGGTCTTTTGTAGTAACTATATTGGGTATTACACTTGGGTTGATCTTGCCTTCTTAGAAATGGTTGATTTTGACGTGATTATATGAATGGATTGGTTGTGTTTTCTAAGATTATTTTGATATATGACTCCCATTAGTTGAGAGTCAAGGCAGTGGACATACCTAAGTCTTCCTTTAGCACTCGTTTCAACCACTATGAGTTCTTGATCAGGTATTTTTGTTTGACTAGTTCCCTAACATCATTTATGGACTTGATGAACTATGTGTTCAGGCCCGACTTGGATTCATTCATTATAATATTCATCAATGACTTCCTAGTCTACTTGAGTAGTAGAAAGGAGAACGAGCAACAATTGAGGATTGTTCTCCAAACTTAAGGGACCAGCAATTGCATGCTAGTTTTCTAAGTGGGAGTTTTGGCTTGAGTCTGTATCATTCTTAGGTCACATGGTGTCTAAGGATGGTATTTTATTAGACCCAATGAAGATTGAGGTAGTTCATGATTGGGCAAGGGGCACTTCTCCTACCAAGGTTTGCAGTTTCATTAGGTTTGCAGGTTACTACAAATGGTTTCTTAAGGGGTTTTCTTCTATTGCAACTTCGTTGACTAGCTTGACATGGAAAAAATTCCCTTTCCAGTGGTCCAATAAATGCAAGGCGAGCTTTCTGAAGCTCAACGCCCTATTGACTTCAACCTTAATTCTGACTCTTTTGGTTAAGGGTTAGGGGTATATAGTTTATTGTGAGGCTTCTAGGATTGGGTTGGGTTATGTTTTAATGCAGTAGGGCAGCGTCTTTATGTATTCTTCTAGGAAGATTAAGGTGTATGAGCAGAACCACCCCCACCTATGACTTGGAGTTGGAAGTGTTAGTTTTCACGCTGAAGATTTGGAGGCATTATTTTTTTGGTGTCCATTGTGAGATATTCATCGACCATTATAGCCTTCAGTACATCTTTAGCTAGAAGGATCTTAATTTTAGATAGTACAGGTGGCTAGAGTTACTTAAGGACTACAATATATCTATTATTTACTATCCAGGCAGGGCAAATATTGTAGCAGATTCCTTGAGCCGAAAGACAGAGAGTATAGGGAGTTTGGCTTTCCTTTCAGTTTTGGAGTGACAGTTGGCCTTGGACATCTAGTCATTAGCTAATCGATTTTTTGACTTAATACTGGAGACCCTAGGCAGATTTTTCCATATGCTGAGGCCAGATCTATGTTGAATACGAATATTCAGGAGTGGCAATTTGAAGATGATAAATTGAGGATAATTTGGGATAATGTGTTGAGGGGTGATGCTTGGAAGGCGACCTTAGATCTAGAGGGTATTTTAAGGATCGAAGGGAGTAACTATGTTCCTAGAGGTAGAGATTTGGTTAGGATGATTTAAGAGAAGATTTATTATTCTAGATATTCTATTCATATGGGGGCGGCTAAGATATACATGGACTTGAGGGTGCATTTTTGGTAGTGCAGGATAAAGAGAGATATTATAGACCTTATATCTCTATGCTTCAACTGTCAACAGGTGAAGTTCGAGCACTTTAGTTTTGGTGGATTGAGTTAGAGGCTACCCATTCCTTAGTGGAAGTGGGAATGGATAGCCATTGACTTTGACATTGGTTTGTTATGTACATTTTGGGGATTAAAATCCATTTGGGTCATCGTTAATCAATTGACAAAGTCTGATCTCTTCCTACTAGTTCAATCTTCCTACAGTTCAGAGAGGTTGGCCTAGATTTATATTCGGGATATCATCCCTTTACACAAAGTGACAATTTATATTATATCTGATTGTGGTCCTTAGTTCATATCTAGTTTATAGAAGTCTATTTAGAGGTAGTTGGGCACACAAGTGAAGCTTAGCATAGCTTTTCACCCTTAGATCGATGGAAAGTCAGAACGGACCATTCAGTTTTAGAAGGACATGCGTAGGGCATGTGTTATTGATTCAGAGGCCAGTAGGACCACTTCTTGGCTTTGGCAGAGTTTGTGTATAATAATAGCTATCATTCAAGTATCCATATAGCTCCAATTATGGAGTTATATAAGAAGAGGTATAGGTCCCTGGTAGGTTAGTTTGATGCTTTCGAGGTTAGGCTATGGGGCATAGACTTTTTGTATGATTTAATGTATAGAGTTCAAATGATGTAGGAGAGACTTTGTGCATCTCAGAGTAGGTGAAAGAGTTATGCCAAACAGAGAGTGTGAGACTTGGAGTTTAGGGTCGATGATTGAGTGTTTTATGGGAATCTCCCATGAAGGGCTTGCTGAGGTTCCGGAAAAGGGCAATCTCAGTCCTTGGTATATTTTTCCATTTGAGATCCTACACTGGGATGGTGATATGGTATATGAGTTAGCTTTATCTCCTGCTTTTTTGGGTGTTCATCATGTATTCGACGTGTTTATGGTAAGACGTACATTCTAGATGAGTCATACATGCCCCTGTGGGATTCTTTTAAGTTGGATAAGAGTTTCACTTTTGAGGAGGAGCCAATGGCTATTTTGGATAAAGAGATCAGGAAGTTAAGATCTAGAGATATTCCAGTAGTTAAGGTCCAATAGAGGCACCATCCAATTGTGTAAGCTACCTAGGAGACCAAGCAGGACATGTATATCTAGTATCCTCACCTTTTCAAGCCTTCAATTACCTCTTATCCTTTGTCTTTCAAGAATGAAAGTCTATTTGATAGCAGATGATGTAATTTCCCTCCAGGTTATTTTCTTAATTTTCATGGATTTTCCCTATTTTTACCCTCCCTGTAGTTGCTATTGGGTATTTATGACTTGCTGGGATGGATGGTTTGATTCACAGAGAGTTCGGTTAGGTTTTAAACCAATTACCCTATTTTGGATATATTACAGTTCCTTAGCTCTGGAACATGGATTTTGGGCTAACAGTACCTTTTCTTTGGGTCCCTATGCTCTCAGACTCATGTCAGGCGCCTGGGTGGATTTTAGTGAAAACCAAAAAAGTGCTGACTTCGATCAACATTTGATCAAAACGACCTCCATTGGCCATTTCTTTAATTCCATTGAGTCTGGAATGCCATTTCCTTTGGGTATCTTATTCGTTTTACATTCACGAGATTTCAAATAAATCTTGAGAGTCTATTTGGAGTAATTTTTAGACTTGGCAATTGTTGGGTTCTCAGGTCTGGTGTAGGGTAATTTTACCCTTTGCGTTTGTGAAGGGTCAGTTTCTTGAGCTTCGCATTAGCAAAAGACCCTATGTGTTCGCGAAGAAGGGCCTGCCAGACCTGGTCCAGCTTGTTCTTTGCATTTGCAAAGAACCGCTTATATTTTTGAAGGGTCGGGTGTAATGACCTATTTTGTCGTTACTCTTAAGGCACCCTATCCCACGGCACAGGGTACTAGAATTGTTTTGAAATATGATCTCAAGCTAGTGCGTATAGACTTTGTTGAAAATTTTGAAATTTGGAATTTTGGGTCATGCTGTGTCATCCTGCTGTAGCCAGAATTTTCCAGCTGTAGCAGCACCGTGGTAGCGGCCTACCATCCACAATAGCGAGATGTCAAGGACTAGAAATTAGTCCTCATTTTATTATTTTCCCTTCTTCTCTTTAGTTGAAAATAGGATGAGGTTTACTTCTAATAACCCCCTATGGTTGCCTTATGGCCTTAAAGCAATGGAGAGGGAGAAATATGCTTGAATGGGGCAAAACCTATTGATTTCTTATGAACCGCACGTAGGGAGTCATTGGCACAGAGTCAAAAGTTCATATTCATGCTTCCATCGCAGATGCTTGGCGTCCAAGTAGGCTAGGTTTAATTGAGTAGTATAGATCTGAGTTAGAAAACATATGCATGACGTAGATTGATGAGAGATTTCATATTTAGGCCTGTGGGCACGGTGTTTGGATGGATAAAAATAATAATTTCAGAATTTTTGAATACGACTTGTTATTGTGTGCAATATTGAAATTGTGGCATGAACTGTGTATATTGTTGTTTATGCTTAACCCAATTTTGGTGATTGTAATGGTATTATACTAGGAAATTATGTTAGAATCTAATGAAAGTTGAATTAGAGGTGATTGGTAACCCGATGTAAGTTAGATAAGGATGCTACGTAAAGAAGTACACTCAATAAAGAATTAGGGTTAAGGTGGAAGCTTTGATGTATTAGGGTATGAACTAATGTGGGGATGTGTCTTAGACATTGAAAGTCCTAGTTAAGCCCTTAATTGATATACGAAATGTAGGTGATGGTTAAATGCAATTGAATACCCAACATGATTTATGTGTGTATGTTAATTGTTTCTTTGTATACTTGTTACAATGCATGTTCAAGAAAAGTAAATGTTTGAATGATATCTTCAGTGTTAATCACATATAATGAGGTTATATTAAAGACTTGTTGATCTTACAAGTATGATTGTTCTATTCTCGTTGTGGTTGTGATTGTTGTGATATGAATTATTATTGTGGGTTGTGCGGGAAAGGACATCTTCACAGGATATATTATTATTATTGTGAGATAAGCCGATAATGGACATCATTATGGGATTTTGGTTGATGTAAGGTTGGTAGACACTAGATGTCTGGGATATTGGAACATGGACAAAAGCTTGTCCCCTGCAGGTAATCGCTAGTGGGCGATCGTAAGATCCTTAGCATGTGTGTACAAGGTTTTGGTGAGTGTGACGATTCCTTGAGTGGACCGGGTTTTGTGATTATTGTTATTCGATTTTTATTATGGTTGATTATATTGGATCCTTGAGTTGTCCGAGCTAAGGATATAAAAGAATGGCATATATTCTATTATTGTCTACTTAATTGTGTAGGTTATACAAGGTGTAAGTTATTATTATTGAGTCATGGGTGTTGACTTGGTTAATTATTGTTAGTCATGGTCTTGACTTGGTGTATTATCTATATTGATTACACTTGGCTGAATTACTTGGTGTTTATTGAAAGAGGCTAAAATATTTATGCTTGAGGTAAAGGTAATTGTTATGTTTTCATGGTTGTACTGGTTTACAATTAGTTGGCTAGGTGGTTACATTATGTAGGTGTTGTCCCTAAATTGTGAATAGTCCTAAAACATGATTACTTCAGAGTCTGAACTGATTGGCTGTTAAGGGTTGGAATTCATTGCACTTATGTATGGTTGTGTTCATAATTAAGTGAGTGTTAAATGCATAACTATAGTTGACAAAAATATTGAAAGGTAGTGCATTAGAGTTCAATGTGGTGTCGAAGTTGACTTGCAGGTTGTGAGATTGGCATAATATAAGGGAGCTAAAGAATTAATGGGAAGAAGGTTTGTAGAATAATATGAATTCTTAAGGTACATGTTTTCCTTCCGAACATTTATGTGGTGTTTATGTGATTTAATTTGGGTCGGCTGATGATGTTTACCAGTATGTGTTATTTGTACTGATACTACTCTTGCTATACCCTTTTCTAGGGTATAGTCTGGCTGCAGAATTAATTGATGTTTCTTGCTTGATGTGGTAGAGATCTCTAGCAGCTTCTATCCCTTGCCTCTTGTAGTGGAAGCTGGGTCATATGTATTTTCTGAATTAGTTTGTAGTAGCTCTTATACCTGTTTAGACTAGACCTTCGAGGTAGAGTATTTCCTTTTGTATTCAAGAAATTGTAATCATATTTGTAATAAATTTGATGATTTATTGGTACTTTTTATGACTTTTGCATATTTTTGAATTGGGTGGTAAGGGTTCTCTTATCTAGGTAGATTAGAGTAGGTGCCCTCATGATCCGGTTAGTTGGGTCGTGACAGTTGGTATCAGAGCCTATGTTACCGGTATTCTAGTACATGAGCAAATGTCACATAGATTCTTATGGATTGTTGTGTTGATGTGCACATCTAATCTTTGGGAAGCTATAAGGCATTCTAGGAAATTATTTCACTTCTTTCTTTCCTCTTGCGTAGTTGTATGATTGTTTGTAAGGGTTGAGTCCGATTGGTATCTCCCAATAGGTATTTCAATAAGACAAATAGATGTCACTTGACTCCATTTTGTATGGCATAGGCAATGAAATTGGAACTGGGGAGATTCCAATTAGTATCTGACCGTAAGGGTCGTGTATGATTTCTCAATAATTAGTTAGTGGTTGTCCATGATACGAGTAAAGGAATACTGAAATGGTTTATTTGTTGAATGCAATCTTTTGGGTTGATACTTATGTTAATTGTGACTGCTTGAATGACTGTGAATTTGGTGATTTGTGAAGTTGTCATAAATTATTTATATGTTGTTGGTTAAGGAATTGTTTTCTACATGGTTAAGTGGAAAATGGGGTGCTAAATATTAAGCATGGTGTTATTACTGATAAAGTGGTAGAGAAAATGGTATATGATTGTGAAATTCTTGCTTTGAGCAGTTGATATGTGAGTAAGACTATAACAATGGCAATTGTTGCATGATAGTGGGTATTGTTATAGGAGGAATCCTTGTTGTGGTTCATAATTGTGACTTAAAGTGGTGTTATGTTTAATTGATTGTTTTTTTTTGAATTGTTGGGTTTGATCTTGGGATTGTAATTTAGACCATGATGTGATTTCGATTTTTAATGTTGTGGAGGGGAATAGGAGTGAAGGGAATTGCAAATAAATTGAAATTTCTAGGCTATTGTTGTAGGGCCGCCATAGCAGGCACTGTCCCATTACTGTGAGCCCTCTATAGCAGTACCATAGTAGTGACGTGCAGCCCGCTATAACAGGATGAACTGGGACAGATTCCCTGCACAGTTTTCCCCTATTTTGCATTTCATTCCCAACCTGTATAATACGTCATTTTAAGCTACGAGCTACCATGTGATCGATAGAAAATCACATAGAATAATGTAAGAAGCATGCATTCACCACTAGTTAGGAAAATAAGCATCCATGTTCGAATAAAACAAAGGAAAAGAATGAATGTTTGTTACATGCCCTAAATGGGGGAAACCCAAAACCAGTATAAATTAAAAAAACAGGGGGGAAATAAGCTAACATGCACCAGGGACCTAGCTGGATGCCCCGTCATCATCATTGGGCTGTGGATTTAGGGCCTTCTCTTCTAAATTCACTCAGGATAAGGAACTCCTGCATGTCCTCTGGCTCCAACTAGGGAAGCTCCTTGTCAGGTACGGTGTATTTGAGCATGACCTTGATGGTCTCCCACATCTGGGCAAGCATGCGATCATGGGAGTGCCTCTTCCTCTTCTCTTTGTCGAGCTCTCTCAAAAGCACTACATAGTCCTGAGTCGTAGGAGGTGGGGTTGTAGATCTACAAGGGGTTTTACCCTAAAGAGGCAGTGGTCCTTCTATACGAGTCTCCTTACGATGACCAAGTACACCTCCAGGAGACTGCTGGAAATTGGGGGCCAGGAAGGAGGGGAATCATCGCCATCCTCATCATTATAGTCTGCGGCCTGGCGGATCTCAGCCTTACCCAACTTCCTTTTCTTTTTGCTCTTGGACAAGGCACCCTTCACTTTGAGGGATAGAAGGGTATGTCCATCTCCATGTCCTCGTCAGCATCATCCTTGGGAACCCCTACGCACCTGCACATCTCAGAAACTAGTTTAGGATGGTAGGGGCACTTTTTGTTGCGTCGGTAGAAGTCCTTCCACTTCATTACAATCTGTGTCCCCACATTAAGCTGTATTTCTTGCATAGCATAGGCCACCACCAGAGCCCAAGGGTAAGTCACATCAGAAGTGTTGCCCGACGAACGAATCCTTAGGGTCACCAAGTTTAGCAACCTCCGAGCATCGGTAGTGAAATAAGTTCTCCTAACCCCCTCAGTAGTAGGTTAATGATCTTTTCCCTATCCTCTTTGGCTATCAGTGTGTCCTTCAGCCACTTTGTATCCATCTCCCAGTCCTTGGCTAAGTACCTAGTGTTGGATACATTCGGCACCTTGAGCACCTCATTAATAGTAGCAACGTCCTCGGGGACATCCACTCCCCAAATGGGGATAGTAGAGTTGGGTTTGTCCCAAAGCATGATTGGGAGTATGGTATTGAACTCCATGACCCAGCCTGCGACCCCAGTCGGAAGAGCCTCCACAAGTGGCATCCAATCGAACACATAGAGCCGGCAGTAGAAGTTTGGTGCTCCAGCTACTACACCTTTTAAAGAAAACCCTATCTACAAGCAAAACACCATCCTCCGGTAGTCTCAGAATCATTCACGACAATTTTTATCGTGGAATCACACAAAAGCAGGGTGAGTGTCTTCTTGCATTCCCGTCATTGAAGTAGCAAAACATACTAAAATCGTGTGAAAATGAGTTAGAACTCATAGGAGTATCAAAAGAATCTTAATTTTAGAAAAAAGCTAAGTTTGAAAAATAGTTGAGAGGCTACTGCCTGCCTGCCTCCCGCTATAGGGGGTTGCATCCCCCCCTACCACGGGACCTCTATAGTGGGAATTTTCCTGATATAGCGGGTCTGCAATAGCAGGATGAGGCCACTATAGCTGCCTTTATCATCCACAAGCTTTAAAAGGTGCATCAATAGCGCCTCTTGAAATAATGTTCCATTTTTGGCATTTTAAACAAAGATCAGTGAAGGGGAAGTGTCTTAGGACTAGTATATGCAAACATCTAGGCATTTAAACTCCTAAAACTTGCCCAAATAATCAAAACAAAATCAAGAACAACCCTTCACAGTCCTCATAATTTCAAGCGCCATTTGGCCATGAATACCGTAATTATTATACATAGAACGCCATAGAAGTGTTTAAATGTAAGAGAAGAAACCATGCTTCGACAATTCATTCAAATCAAGCCATAATTTGGAATTCAGAAACCAACCCCAAATCTATGCTATTTCTATGATTTCAAGCATAATTCTTGCGATAATGCGAGTAATAACGTAAAAAGATGAAGTTTAACAATAGTTTCCTTAATTGCAACAACAAAGAAGTGATCGGGGAGGGGAGGGGAGTTTTGGAGTGTAGTATGAAACCCATTTCTCAACTTTTAAAACTGTTCCCTCCCGCTATAGCAGCTTGTAGCCCGCTATAGTAGTGCCACTATGGCGGGAATATTCCCACTATAGCGGGATCTAGTCTCTCGGGGACAATTTATTTTTCCATTTTGTTTTGAAATCATTTTCTTTTCTATATATTGGCGAGGCCTCAATTACCTTGGGTACTCGAAAAAATTTTGTTCAAGTAGTCTCGTGCGACTATTAAGTAGGAAAAACTATTTAAGTAAGGTAGCAGAGTAGTAAAGAATGCGACTTAAAAATTTAGTACATCAGTAGTAAAAAATTCAGTGATCCAGGGAAGTGTTGTATTTGCATAATCATTAAAGGGGAATTAATGTTCGAATAACTTTTGTTCCATCCTCTTCCTCTAGTGATCATTCAGGGACACATGATGGGTAGATTGGTATCTGTTTTAATGACCTTTTTCATTGTTAATTAAAGTACCTCATCCCAGGGTACAAGGTATGGGAACTCATGTGAAATATGGTATCGAACTAGTGCGTATTGACTTAGTTGAAAAATTTGGAATTTGAAATTTTGGGTTAGGTTGACATCATTCCGCAATAGCGGGAATTTTCTCACTATAACGGCGTTGTGGTAGCGGTCTATCGGCTACTATAGCCAGACATCGAGGACCAGAAATCAGTCCATATTATATGATTTTTCTTTCTCCTCTTCAATTGTAAATAGGGTGAGGTTTAATTCTAAAACCCCCAAGGGTTGCCTCATGTCCTTGGAGCAACATAGAGGGAGAAATAAGCTTTAACGGGGCAAAACCTATTATTTTCTCAAGGATTTCATGCCACTAATCATTGGCATAGAGTCAGAAGTTCGTGTTCATGCATTTGTAGCAGTTGCTTGGCATCCATGTAGGCTTGGCTTAATTGAGTACTATATACCCAAGTTAGAAAAAATATGCCATGACGTAGATTGACGGGAGATTTCATATTTAGGCCAATGGGAATGGTGTTTGGATGGATAAAATTAATAGTTTCAGAATTGTTGAATGCGACTTGTTGTTGTGTGCAATACTAAGATTGTGGCATGAACTGTGTATATTATTGTTGATGCTAAACCCAATTTGGGTGATTGAAATGGTATTATACTAGGAAATTGTGTTCGAATCTAATGAAAGCCGAATTAGATGTGATTGGTAACTCGGTGCAAGTTAAATAAGGATGCTAGGTGGAGAAGTACACTCGGTAAAGAATTAGGGTTATGTCACTACCTAAACCCACCGTGAGTGGAACCTATACTAAACTCCCGGTGGAAGAACCATCCAAAACAATATGTCAATAACCCCTTAGCCCAAAAATAGGCAACTAAATTCATTTCCATTGAATAAGAGCAATATCCAATAACATAACGAAAATAATGCAGAAAATAATCCCTTAGGAACTGAAAGTCATCGTATCAAAATACTAATAAATGTCAAAAGAAAGGATGAAACCCCAAAAACTAAGTATTGCCTGAGTCCAAAACAAACCAAAAACTAAGTATTGCCTGAGTCCAAAACAAAGGGACCATAAAATGATAGAGGAACCCATGGTAGGTCGAAAGATGCAGCTCACCCTTGAGTTTGGAAATGATCCAAATCACGGCTGAGGTCTCAAAACAATCACTGGAATATGATCTGTAGTCAACAAAAATGAAGAGCATGTGTAGTATCGGCACATAAGAAACAACAGTGTGATGGTAGGGTCATCGTCCGACCCAAACTGAGAAATATGGACACATAACCAAAACATAGTACAACAAGACAACTACGAACCCTATCATGCAACTATCTTTCTAGTTCATAATACTTAACCTTGTAAACAAGTACAATATGAAGTCTAGTCAAAAAAGTCAACGAGGATAACCAGTCAAGTCAACTAGGACCAACCATAAGACTCCAAGTCCACAACCATGACGCAATTATCATATAAAACATGAATAATTCTTACAAGTAATAGAAAACATAGAGCCATGTCCTATCATGAAAGAAACCCAGACCACTCAAGGATCCTTAATAACAACAATAATAGCAATAACATGCATCTCAATTCACACAAGAACATAATGCAATAAAATGCGCATAATCCCCAGTTAACTCAAGGAACCATCACTCATTTGTACCTTATACACGTATACTAAGGGTCTTATGTGGCACTTACTAGTTATGATCTGCAAGGGACGAGTCCTTGTCTATGTACCAAATCCCAGAAATCAAGTGTCTACTAACCTTATATCACCAATCCCATGGAGATGTCCAAATACTGGTACGTTCCACAATAATGAAAGATATCACAACAATCGCAACCACAATGACAATGGAAACTACACTTGTAAAGACCAACTGCCTTTCATGTAATTTCATTTCATGCAATTAACACTTAGGATATCAAATAGTCATTCACTTTCCTTGAACAAGCATGGTACAAGCAATACTCAGAACTAGTTATCATGTACTAACACAAATTGGGTTTCAACTACATTAAAACCATCACCTACCTAAATCCAAGCTTGCACTACTCAATTAAGCCTGAGCCTTGCCTTTTCATGTAATTTCCACTTGGTCGGGGTCTACAAACATGAACACAACAATAATCAACCAAATGACCGACCATGTCAAGGATTACAACCTAATCCCTAACCCCCAAGGCCAAATTCATGATCATCCCACCCAAGCTAGTATTTTCTCACCATCAATTCACCCTAAAACTACCAATTTCATAGTTACATTAGTGAATTAATGATATGCAAGAGTAAATTAATGATTAACAACTAAAATCCAAAGGTTTTACAACTACTTTACCCCCTTGTACTAGAAAATCTAATAATTCAAGGTTAAACTTCTCCCAAACAAGTAAACTAGTGATTCTAAGGTTAATTAATCCAAAAACTAATTTACGAAGAAAATCAATGGTAAATGGAGGAAAATTGCCTAAATTGCCTATGCCCTTCTTTAAAATGAGGTTATAATAATAAACCATTTTTTAGGGAAATTTTTGCATTTACAGCGATTTACCCTATTATAGTGGCCTATTCCTGCTATAGCCCCAACGTCCGCTATAGCGGGATTAACCGACATTGACTTCCCTCTATCGAGAATTTTTCTGCTATAGTGGGAGTCGCTATAGCGACGTGTCACCCTCAATAGTGGGAGTGGCGAGGCAGAAACTCGATAGTACTCCCAGTTTTTCCATTTTCGAAACACACCCTCAAACCATGATATCTCGGACTAACCCTTTTGCATCAAGGTTGATATTGGGAATTCTACTCACCTGAATTCACTTTCAATAAGTTCTACAGATTCCTCATTGAGTTAGTTAAGATAAAATCAAGCTAAAATTTATTACATTTATCCAATCCCTTCTCAAAATACCTTAGACCATACCTTGCTCCAATTTTGCTTGAAACTAGCCTAGCCTAAAAGTTTTAACTTTCACCTCAGGGAAAATATTGAACCTAATTTTTGCACGATTGACTCACACATAAGGACGAAAAAGGTCATTACAACAGATACCAATTTATCCATCGTTCTTCCTCGAATGAAAAAACAAGAAAATAAGCCAAGTCAAGAAGAGAAAAAAGAGTTCATGTATCATCAATCAAGTAAGGGTACTTGTCCCGCTTGTCCCTCTCGTTTTCCTAAGTGTCTTTCTCAATAGGATGATGCTTCTATTTTACCTTCACCGATCAAATTTCCTTTGTCCTCAATTTTTAGATGCCCCGATCAAGAAAAGCAACTGGTTCCTCCTCATAAGTAAGTTCCTTATTTAACAAAACTAGATCCCACTTAATAATGTAATCCCCATCACCATAATACCTCTTAAGAAAGGATATATGGAATACCAAATGGACCCCCAACAAGCTTGGCAGCAATGCCAATTTGTACTCCATCGGCCCCACATCATCAAGAACCTCAAATGGACTGATATACTGGGGGCTAAGCTTGCCCTTCTTGCCATATATCATGACTCCTTTCATAGGAGACACCTTCAATAAAACCCATTCACCAACTTTGAACGACATGTCCCTTACCTTACGGTCTGCATACTCTTTTTGCCCGGTCTGTGCTATTAGTAATTTGGCTTGGATGAACCTCACCTTTTCAATAGCTTAATTCACCAAGTCTATAAATAGATTTCCTTAACATCACCACTCTCAAACCACCTTATGGGCGGTCTACATCGCCTCCCATAGAGTTCCTTGAATGGGGCCAAATTAATGCTCGAGTGATAACTATTGTTGTATGACAATTCACACAATGGGAAGAACTTGTCCCAGTGGCCCCCAAAATCAATCACACATTCCCTCGACGTGTCCTCAAGCACCTGAATCATCCTCTCTGATTGCCCGTCTGTCTGAGGATGAAAAGTCATGCTAAAAGTAAGTTGGGTGCCCAACTCTTCGTGCAACCTGTCCCAAAATTTGGATGTGCAGATCATATCTCTATCTGAAATGATGGAACGTGGCACCCCATGAAGCCTCACTATCTCCTTAATGTATATCTTGGCTAACTTGTTAGAGTATACAGTCTACTCATATCAAAATAAAGTAAGCTGATTTTGTCAGCCTGTCCACTATGACCCAAATCGAGTCATACCTTTCCGTTATAGCGGCACCGTGGTAACGGCCTACCGGCTGCTATAGCGAAAGGTCAAGGACCAAAAATCAGTCCTCATTTTATTATTTTCCTTTCTCCTCTTCAATTTCAAATAGGATGAAGTTTACTTGGGTTGCCTTAAAGTGACTTATAACACCAAAAAGAATGAAAGCTATGTTTCATTCCCTGGTAACGATGCCATTTTTTTGGTTCCGCTTAAATTATACTTCAAGAGTATAAGCTATAGTCGTCAATATATTTTACCCAAGAGTCGGGGTCGAATCCATAGGGAATGGGAACAAGACCTTAAATCTCAAGTGTTATAGGCAACTAGAAGTTGGCTTGCAATGCTATAATAAATAAAACAAGAAAGTAAATTGGGGGTTTAATTCAAACACTTTGTAATTATCAAGTTAATCGCAAGTGAAATGTAAAATTCGAAGATTAGAGAAATAGAGTTGAAATCAAGTATGAAGTGGGACATGGGGTTATGCTATTGTAAGGGCGAATGCATGTATGGGTGATTGAACATTTGTATAGATTTAGCTATTAGTCATGGGTAGGCTAAATTAAAGGTATTTAGTGTTAATTTGTCAATCAAACACCAAATCTCACAAGTGGGTTCTTTCAAACACCTCACAAGTGTAACTATATGAGCAATCAAAGACCTCAATTAGCATCCTTGTCTAAGAGACACTATTAAATATGAACAACAAGTTATTGTTCACTCCTATTCCTCACCTTCATCCCCTTTGTCAAGGATGATAAGGGTTCTAGAGTTAACTAGAGCTTGCAACCTCTAATTTTAGATGAAGAACATGGAATAGGAGCAAAACCCACAATAATTAACTAATTAGGAAGACTAATAAACAACACCCATACAATTATCAAACTTTAATCAAGCATATCCCCAAACAAAGAAATTAGCCATTCATTGAGAGAGAAAGAGGAAAATTACCCAAATTCTCATTCCATTCTTCCATTGAATCAAAGATTATCACAAGAATTGAGATACAAATTCAATAATAGACTAAAGAAAGTGACTAATTTCATTCTTAGGGTTTTCACTCTATGTTTCTCAAGCTTCAAAAAGTACAAAGATGAAGTTCTAGAGTTGAAAACCCCCTTTTTAAGGTCTAAAATAAGTGTTCCTAAAAATTACAAAATTGCCACCATACTGGTCACCTGCTGGCACAGGTGTCAGTGCAGGTGGAGATCCTGTGTGCGCAGGGGCTCAATACAGGTTCCACTGCCTCAATGTTTCTTTAGCCACCTGCATGCGCAACTTATGGCATGCGTGCGCAGGTGGCCTCTAATCCTCCCAAGTGTTCGTTTGAGCTCCTTTTCTTCACTTTTAGCATTCCAATTGGCTCGTATGGATAGCTCGACCTTGTATTCATCCATTACCTGGACAAATGAGCAATATGACATGAGAATCACCTAGAATCAATGGATAATAAGGATAATTCAAGCTTAAAAGTTCTAAGACAACTTATCAGTAACCAACAAGAGCCATAAAGATCTTAATCTCAGTCATAGAGCTAGGATGAAACCAACTCTTAACCACCACAATCTTTTGGGGATCTACCATCACCTCTTTTTTGAAAGAACATGCCTTAGGAAGTCAACAAAAGACAACTAAATCTCACATTTTGAGAACTTTGCGTATAACTGTTTCTCCTTCAAAATTCCCAAGACAATGCAAAGATAACTTGCATGATCCACCTTGCTCTTGGAGTAAACAAAAATATCATCAATAAAAACTATCACAAAAGAATAAAAGACAGACTTAAAAATACCATTCAACAAACTCATGAAGGCCATAAGCGCATTGGTCAACCCAAAAGACATCACTAGTAACTCGTAATGCCCATACCAAGTCCTAAAGGCTATCTTGGGTATATCTTCAACCTGAATCTTCAGCTGATGGTAAATCGGCCTCAATTCAATCTTTGAGAATACCAAAGCACCCTGCAACTGGTAAAAGAGATAATATATATGAGGCAAGGGATACTTATTCCGGATGGTAACCTTGTTCAAAAGCCTGAAATCAATGCACATCCTCATGCTACCATGTTTCTTTTTAACGAACAACACTGGAGCACCCCAAGGAGAAGCACTGGGATGAATAAATACCTTATCAAGGAGTTCCTATAACTGAGTTTTAAGTTTTCTTAACTTCGTTGGATCCATGCGATAAGGAGGAATAGAAATTGGGCGAGTACCCGGTGTCGCGCCCTATTTCAAATTCGTCAAAACAGCAAACAACATGTGGTTGCCGTTGTGATTCTCTCTGATTTTGAAAATTGTTTAGAGTCGCCACCTAAATCTTTTAGGAAAAATTTTATTTATGTAAAACTCTATTTTTTGGTCTTTTTCAAAATGAGATTCTGAGTAAGGGTTTTGGTTACTCAAGGGGAAGGTATTAGGCACCCCTCAGAGCCTGTCAGAAGATAGTCCTTAAACCCAGTTTAGGAAAACATTTGGGAAAATGTTTATTTATTACTTGCTAACAATAATTAATTACAAAAATTTATCAAATTTTAAAAAGGGGAAACACACAAGGTATATAAATATATACCTACGATATACAAAAATGTAACGTAATTTAATGTAAAATGTAGATGTATGTTTTTAAAAAGTATGAAAGTGAAGAGTAAAAGTTGATATTAGTATTTTGTTATAATATGTATAAAAAATGTAAAGGTTTATAATTTTGCAAGAATGTAAAGTCTAGTGACATGTAAAGTTAAATATATTAATGAAATGATTCATGAGGTTCTAAAGCATGTCAAAATTTATTTATTATAAACATTATTATGTATGTCTAAAAATATGAAAAATTATTTATTTTGAGTGTGAATTTTATACAAACACGTTTGTTGCAAAAATAAAGATATTTATATAAAAAAAAATGATGTCAAATGCTGTAACATATTAGTTCTTGAGTAACATAGACTTGAGTATATTTAAAATATAAAAGTCACGCTAATAGTTGTTTATTTGTAAAATTTTAAAGGTAATAATTAAAAGTAGATAAAATAAATGTAATAGTAAAAATACACATATAAATAGGTAGTTGAAATAATGTGTAAATAATAATAACAATAAATTTTGTTAAGAAAAATAAATAAATGAAAATAGTGAGAAAATATCTTGTATAAGGTAGTGGATACATAAATGTACCCTGTGTTTTTGGAGTATTTTAAACTCTGGAAACTTGAAATAATGTCAAGAAATAAATATAAAAAGTAGTAAATATTCGAACTATATTAAGTTAAAATCGAATTTTTAATGGGTGAGTTATTTGAAAAATTTAGAGGGTTGGACTGATTAAAAATCATTTTTGTGATTTATTAAAAAAATAAACTCAAATTAAGAGGATAAAAAGTCGTTAACTAATATTTTGAAAAATGAAGGCTATAGTTAACCATCATAATTAATTCCAAAAAATATATTTTTTCATTTCGAGATTGCACCTTAAACCAAAATTTGCCCTTTTTATTCTAAAAGATTTTATTCACGGTTAAGTCGATAAACATCGAATATATAAAAGATTAGCTGAGGAAACTAACTCTAGACAATTTTAACTAAATGAATTAAAAAAAACGTTAATCTATTTCAATCAAAACCACATAAAATACATATTCAATGTAATACAAAGTTAGTGAAATAAATGCGAACAATAAGTAATGAGGAGGGTAAGAAACTAGATACTATAAGTTCCTATATAAGGAACCGGCTCCTAGCAATTTACACCCCAAGTGTTGACGACCCTAGTAGTTGCAGACCCAATATTTTGGATCAAAATGAGTTCCGTTGCGGAACTCCAACTCCCGAGTTGTACCATGAAAAGAAAAAGGTAAAGGATTAGTAGCTAATCAAATGGCAGGGTAATGTAATACTACGGAATAAGAAAAAAAAACATGTTAAACAACTATTTTGAGTTAAACCCCAACAGAACACGTTGAACAAATGCACTAATATTTACACAGGAATTCATATTTTGGTTGCCTGAAAATGCAAAGGAGGTGGTTAAGTCTTTTTATTTTGGTAAGAGGAAATCAATTGCTTGGATTCACTTATACTTCTTAAAAAACAAAGGGAATGAAAAGGAGAATTCACATGTAACAAATGCGAGTTTGTTGAACTCTCATAAGGCTTTTCTGTCACAAACACAACTGCACACATAGCAATGTATATACATTTGCACTTCAAAATTTGTAGAAACCAAAATAAAATTCTCAAGAGAAATATTGATAATTCTATGAACCAATATGTGCGCACTTATTATTAGTACACTATTAACTTAAATGGCTATTGTAGAACCCAAATATGCATTTGAAAGAAGAGAGTACAAACACAAACTTATACATAGGCATGCTTTGAATAAGGAAGAAAAATGCTAGACCGAAAAAGATACATGTTTTGCAGCTATTTTAATGAATCGATAATCACATTCGTACCCAAAGTTATGTGAGAACCAATACAAAGATAACAACCAATACAGGAGTAGGAATCCCTACCAAGGTCTCATCTGAACTTCCTAAGCACTACATGAAGCCATACACAAAGATTAAACATTTAATAATAGCATAGCCTAAACAAAATCAATTTTGTTAGAGTGGAAAATAAGTAGCCATGTTTCTACAAACTGATTCAGGCACCTAATTGTCTTACCTACTTCAAATAACAATTACTGTGTCACTAAGGCACACATGGGAACATATAGGTAACTTGGAGCAAGTGGATCTTTTAAATAAGATTAGTTATGCAGTCCATATTTGTATTGGTTACAAATACTCTATTAAGTTGTCACTTAGTGATTAAACAACATCAAGATTTCAAGCAAAGCAAGAACACAATGATCTTAAGGGAAAATAATTGGTCACCTTTTAGAACCTGGAAAGGTAAAATCTTTTTTAGCACATAGATAAGTAAGCTGAATTTCTATTCAAGTGCACAATCTACCCATGACATGTCAAGAAGACGATGGCATATTCAAGTATTCAAGTGAAAGTTACAAGGATTCCATGACGGACAGTCAAATATACGTAAAATTCTTGAGCTTAGGGCCCTTTTCATATTAAATTAAGGACTTCTAACGTTATATAGGCATGCAACCAATCAGAGAGAAAACCAAACAGCAGTTATCATGTTAATTATATCCGAATCGATATAGCAATGACATTTTGATGGACAGCTAGATCCACACAAGAAATTTAAAACTCATGGAATTTATTCAAAGTTAAGTCACAAGTTCTAAGTACTTCACAAACACTTCATCCGATAAAAACCGATCAAGCAACCAAAAAAAAAAATTCTTCTATTTCATGCTTCTATGCCCCAAATCAGCCAGACAATATCTCGCCTAACCACACGATAAAAAGTTTGGCTTCAGGTTTGCATTCACAACCAGTAAAACAAACAACCAACTCCATTTGAGACCTCAGAATTCATAAATTTCTTTTAGGCTAAATCACAAACTAAAAATATTCCACAAACACATCACCTAATGTAAACAAAATTAAAAGACCAGCCATAATTCCTACTTCATATTCAAGTCCTTGACCATCCAACCAAACTTAACATATCAACAAATCAAGAAAACTAAATATGATGTAATTAGACGAGATAGAATTCACCTTGTGTTGGGAAGCGATTGAGACCATCGAGTTCCAAACTAGCGATTTTGACTCCAATTCGAACTTGAAGTATCCAAAAAGAGAAAAAAACTAATTAGAGATGGATAAAATAGAGAGCAATTTGAAGAAAGCTATTGAGATATCTAAGTGTATGTTTCTGTCTCTCAGTTTTCTGATCTTTTTTTCTCCAAATGGTAGCCGAAGCCCCCTTTTATAGCCGAGAAATAGGGCTACAACGGATCTAATGGAAGCTCCAAGAATTCAAAATTTGAATTCTTGGAAAGATAATTTCAGAGATGTAATGATGAAATTGGAGAAAGAAAAGAGTTGGGTTTACCTTTTTAGATTAATTTTAAGGGGAGATAAGATCGCTTGGAGGTTTCTTGTTTGGATCCATCGGATTTAAAAGAGTGAAAAACCCTAAACCAACGGTCCTTAAAATTAATCCATTCCCCAGGAGCATCAGCGACGGTGGAGATTATTTTCGAGGTTCGACTTTTCAGAAAAAGGGTGACGGAGAGCTATAAAGGTGATGGAAAAGAGAGGGAAAGTATAAGACCACTGGATTTCTCCATTATCCGGTGGCCTAGCAGTGATGGCGGAGGAAGGAATGAAGAGGTCGAAAGTTGGTTGGGGTGTTCTGGTTTGGTTTCATCGTGAAGGAGAAGGGAAAATAGTAGGCGTGTTTGGCTGATTAGGTTATTTGGGGTGTTATTTGGGCAGGGTCAGGCATAAGTTAGGTTGCGCTGGGTAGTTTTAGGTAAAAGAATTGGGCCAAAAATGTAGGTAAACTAATTTGAGAAATTCGAGTTTCTTAATTATTTATTTTTTCACTTAATTAATTTAACGATGCTTGTTTTCATCCTAATAGATTTCCCCGAAAGTGTACATATACACATATATATTTTCATACACACATGTACGCATACACACATGCGCGATTTTAAATACATACATATGTTATATTTTAAATACGTATAGCTATAGTCCAAAATTAAATAAAAAGTAAAATAAAGTAAATTTGTAAAAAATATAATATAATAGCGAGGATTTTTTAGAGTCTTTGAAATAAAAGTTAATACGCTGGCGTATATTTATATATATATATATATATATTATAGAGAAAAAATAGTGAAAATAATGAATCAAGATATATTGCTATCATTAATTCATTTTTACGGGTAATTTTATAACATACGACATAAGTAATTTGATAGAAAACTAATAATAATTATAAGAAGAAGATATTATTTTTGGAAAAAATTGTTATTAGTGTTAATTTTATTGAAATTAATGTTAAACAATAAGGAATCCAAATATTCAGGACTCATAAGTATCGAGAAATTAATTTTAGGAAAAAGGAGAGACAAATTTGGGTGTCAACACCCTGTTCCAAATCTATACAAAACTCAATATCCCTATCTGGAGGCGTACCAGGCAAATCCATAGGAAATACCCCCTGAAACTCTGAACCATAGGAACAGACTCAATAGAAGGGGATTGCGCAGTAACATCCCGAAGTTGAGCCAAGAAGGCTGAACAACCCTTTTCTACTAGCTTTCTAGCCCGAAAAAAAGATATGATTTTCACCCGGTTAGACTTATACACTCCCTCACACTCTAGTTTACCCATACCCAGCATTTATAGAGTCATTGTCTTAGCTTTACAATTTAAGACAACATGATATGGAGAGAACCAAGTCATACCCAAAATAATGTCAAAATCCAGCATTTCCAAAATAATTAAATCTACCCAGGTCTGAAAACCCACAAACAACACAGAGCATGCACGATAAACATGGGTCACCACCACAAAATCCTTTACAGGAGTAGAAACATACACAGGATATTCAAGTACATCATAGACCAATTTTAGACTCAGAGTAAATCTAACAGATACATAAGAGTAATTAGAACCCGGATCAAACAAAATAGAAGCCATCCGATCACAGACGAGAATAGTACCTGTAATAATATCGTCAAATGCCTCATCCTCGGCCTTACCTAGAAAGGCATAAAAGTGAACCTTATCATCAAGTTGGCCAACCTCTCTAGCTACCTACGCTCCACCCTTCCCTGCTTTACCATTACCTCTGTTTCCACTACAACCTCACTGATTATTACCCCATCTACCCTATTGACGACCCTTACTATTGCCACCTCCACCTCTACCTGTTGCAACCATAGCCTTAGTCTGCTGTTGTGCCTAATTCCTTTCCCCAAAGGATATTCTCTCTTGAAGTGTCCTTTAACACCACAATGATAACAACCTCGCTGAATAAAAGTCCTATTGGCTGAAGAAAAGGAAGCCCCAAAGCCTTTTGCAACTGTGAGCTACTGAATAGCCCCTGAATGACCACCTGTAGAGGCTGGCAAAGCTTACTAAATAGGGCGGGCTGGATGAGCCTACTAACTGAGACCCCTAGAATATGAATCACTGAAGTTGCCAGTATTTTGGGACTTTTTGGCTAATGCCTTGACCAACCTACTGAACTCCCTCAAGCTTTTTCACATAGTCAGTTGCATCATTGAAACTTTTCCCTGCAAAAGTCATATGAACAAACAAAACCTGAAGATGTGTGTTCAAACCTTAAACATATAACCGGATCCTTTCCTCCTCAGTTCCCAATAGTTGAGTAGCATAGTAAGACAGAGCATGAAACTTGGCCTCATAGGCCGCAACAGACATACTGCCCTATTCAAGTCCTAAGAACTCATCTTTCTTATGGTCACGAAGGGTACACCGCACATACTTCTCCAAAAATAGGGCATGAAACTAGGCCCAAGTCAATGGAGGCAAAACTGGTGACCGTCACTCAATATAGGCTCTCTACACTGATTGGCATCCCCTTGCAATTGGAAAGTCATAAACTCAACACCATGCTATTGCACAATGCCTAACTTGTGAAGCCTCTCACAGCAATCAATGATAAACTCAAATGCATCCTCAGTCTCAATACTATGAAATGAAGGAGGCTTCATTTTAAGAAACTTGGTCAACAACTCATGCTAGATTTCGATCATGGCGGGGCCTAACACAGGATGGGGATATGTATCAGTACCCGAAGTGTAATCTATTCTTGGAGCTAAGGCAGTAGTGGGATGAGTACCCAAAACCAGAAAGATTAGCATAGTGGGGGTGGCTCCAGTACCCGCCAACCCACTAATAAAAGCCAAAACCTACTGAATGACCTCAAAAGACACCGGAGGAAGAGTTGCACCTCTAGCCAGTGTTGCTACCTTTAGTTCCACACCATCTTCATCCACTACCTCAACCTCCTCAAAATTATCTTGGGGTGGGGTGGGGGTGATACTGACCTCTAATAAACCAGGTCAGTTCCTGCTGCTTGAGCTCTACCTTTGACGTGCATCACTCTCCCTCTTCCACTCCACCTACCCCTACCTCATCCTCATCCCCAAACAGCCAATTCCACAGCTAGAGCTGCTCTCGCTCTATTCGACCTAGTGTTCACCATCTACAAAAAAAAATAAAGAGGGTCAGATACAAATTTGGATCACCAAATACCAATTGGAATAAATCTATAGCACGAAATAAGAAAGAAAGGATAGTTTTCTAATGTCCTATAGCCTCTCAAAGAAAAGTACAGACCTCTCCATACTATTTTGCAACACTCTACTTGATCCATTTTGGTATGACTAGATCAATTAACCTGAGGCTATGATACAAACTTTGTCATGACCTAAACCCACCATTAGTGGCACCCACACTAAACCCCCTATCATGATCCAAATCAAGGATCGTGCCGAGCACCTATGATAAGTTGACACTTTACCCATTTGTTAACGCAGTTGAGCTTGAATTATCTCATATTTTACATTGATTTGATGTTATTCTTATGTTATATAGCTCTTTATGTAGGTAGTGGATGAATACAAGCTCGAGCTAACCATGCGAGTCAATGGGAATACCAAAAGTGAAGAAAGGGAGCTCAAATTAACACCTGGGGGGACTAAAGGCCACCTGCGCACGCATGTCATGGGCTGCATACACAGGTGGTTAACTAAGCAACAAGGCAGTGTCACCTGCGCTAGTCTCCTGCATGCGCAGGTCAGGCATGTGCGCTAGCACCTGCGCCAACAGGTGACTAGTGCGGTGGCATTCTCATAATTTCTAGGAACACGATTTTTGGGCTATAAAATAGATATTTCCAGATCTGCAAAAGGAGTTTTTTTTAGCATTCTTGGAAATCTAGAGATAAAGAGAATGAAACACTAAGGAGAAATGAGTTACATTCTTTCATTTTGTATCAAATTTGTATCAAATTCTTGTGAAAAACTTGGATTCGATGGAAGCTTGGGAAGAGAATTTAGGTGATTTTCTTCTTTCTCCTTCTGTGAGTAGTTAATTTCTTCACTTGGGGTTATGATTGAGTAATATGTGATAATTGTATGGGTTTTTCTAATTTGATTTTTTATTTAGATAATTGTTATGGGTTTTAATCCCATTCCATGTTTTCATTCAAATTAGAGGTTGCAAACTCTAATTAACCTTAGAACTCTTATCCTCCTTGACAAAAGGGATGAGGGTGAGGAATGGGAGTGAACAATAACTTGATATGTATCATTTAATAGCACCTCTTAGACATAAGGATGCTAGTTGAGGTATTGGATTGGTTATATAAGATGCACTTTTGAGGTGTTCGAAAGAACCCAATGGTGAAACCTTGGTGTTTGGTTGACAAATCAACACCAAGCACCTATAATCTAACCTACCCATACAATTTTAGTCTTACGATGGCATAACCCCAAGTCCCATATTACACTTGATTTCAACTCTATTTCTCTAGTTTCCAAATTGTGTTTCCCAAACTACAAAAAGTTTCAATAATTACAAATTGATAAATTATATTCCTCCATTAACTTTTACGCATTAATTTTTTATAGCATCATGTATTAACTCTAGCTACTTTTAACACTTAGATGTGAAAGCTAACACATTCATTCCTCGTGGATTTGACCTTGACTCTAAGTTGAGTAATTATATTGACAACGTCCGCTTATATCCGTGAGGTATAATTTGAGTGTTATCAAAAAATGGCGTCGTTGTCGGGGAATGAAATGTAGCGTTCATTCTTTTTAGTGTTTTAAGTTACTCGTGTATACCGTGGTGTAAGTTTACTTTATTTGTTGTTTTTGTTCTCCACAGGTGACAACCAAAGTCTTCACGATTCAATGAGTCAACATGGTAGTCATGCCGCTTCATTTGACGGACATTTAGAAGATGAAGATCATTTGGGATATGCTAGGAGAGCTAGTGCTATCCGTATCCCGCCCGCGGATGGCAATAGAGTGTTTCACGTTACTAGTGTGATGCTCCACCTTCTTCAGATGAAGGGGTTATATGGGGTTCAAGCACATGAATACGTAAATCTTCACTTGACAAAGTTCATTGATGTGTGCATGCCGTTTGATATCGCCCACATATCATAAAAGTCCATCCGATTGAGACTCTTACCCTTTTCATTGATCGGTGAAGCCGCATTGTGGTTGAGGCAATTGCCTGCGGGTTCAATCACTACATGGGTGGAATTGACGTAAGCATTCTTGGATCGGTTCTTTCCACCATCCCGGATGTTATAATTGAGAGACGAGATTATTAACTTCTGCCAATTGAATGGTGAACCATTACACGAGGCTTGGCAAAGATTTAACAAGAAACTAATCCAATGTTCGACTCATGAGGTTCCGGATAAGATGCTCCTCCAAATATTTTATCGAGCATTAGATCAATTAAACAAAACGATTGTGGACAATGCAACTGGGGGATCTTTGGCGAAGCAAACTTATGGTGTTGAATCGGCATTATTGGACCAAGTAACCAAACAAAGTCAAGGTTGGCATACAAGAGATTCCAAGGTAGTTGTGGGGGCTCTCTCCACATATTTTGTAAGCCAATAAAAAAGAAAGAAGAATGAGGAGAGAGAAGAGAACATGGCTAAAATGATGACACAACTAGAACTTCTCACTAAGCATGTAATGGGGTCA
Organism: Capsicum rhomboideum; assembly: GCA_031232105.1. Lineage (NCBI taxonomy): Eukaryota > Viridiplantae > Streptophyta > Magnoliopsida > Solanales > Solanaceae > Capsicum > Capsicum rhomboideum. The sequence goes on along the minus strand of CP124716.1, from coordinate 93,850,512 downwards.
ACACCATAGGTGGTTAATCCAAGGATGCTACGAGCTATGATGATGATGAAATGGAGACTCTTGATGAATAAATACGATTTATGTCAAACCAAACGAGGAGTTTTTTCCCCACCTATCAAAGGAAAGGCGGGAATCAAGGTTGGATGGATAAAGACCGTGATTGGAAAGATCGTGAGTGGAAGGATTGTGATAGAGATCGTGAGTGAAGGGATAAAGATAGAGACCGTGATTGGCAAGATACAAATTGGGACTATGATAGGTATGTTCCTCCATATGATAGGTCCAAATGTAAAGAAGCAACTCCGATTAATTCGGAGAAGTACAAGAATTAAGATGTGCTTGCTCGCATCCTCTTGAGTGTTGAAGAAAGCAATAAGATGTTAAGAGAAATGAAAGGTGATTTGTTGCATCTCAATCAAATCGTCACCTCACACTCGGCTTTGATAAAGTAACTTGAAACTCAAATGGGTCAACTTTCCTCCCAAATAAAAGCAAGACAAAGAGGAGGACTCCCTAGTGATACGGTTGTGAATCCAAAAAAATGACACTCATGTCATGGAAATTGTTACTAGAAGTGGGAGAACTCTTGGAAATGATGTTGTGAATCTGGATGACGACCTTAGTAATAAGGGTATTGGGGGACAAATGAGCAAAAAGAGGAATCGACTTGATAATTCAAAATATGAACCTCCAATGTCGCAAGAGCAAGGTGTTGACGGGTCAAAAAAATGGAAGAGAAGGTTAAAAATGATGCAGACCCACAAGTGGTTGATTGTGGTACCTCCAAAACAAAAAAAGACTCGGTTGTCTCTAAGCCACAGATTAAAATCCCTCCTTCATTTCCATAAAGGCTTAAGAAGAAGGAAGATGATTCAAAGCTTAAAAAGTTCCTTTCTAAATTTAGCAACCTTTCGGTAAACATACCATTATTGGAATCCTTACAAGAGATGCCCGGGTATGCTAAGTTTATGAAAGAACCGGTAACAAAGAAGTGAATCATGGAATTTGAAACAATTGAAGTTACACATAATTATAGTTCTATCATGTCTAGTACAATGGTTATGAAGAAGGATGATCCGGGGGCATTCACTATCCCATGTACAATTGGAGTGTACTAATTTGGGAAGGCTTTATGTGATCTTAGGGCAAGTATTAATTTAATGCCATTAGCCGTGTTTTGGAAGCTAGGCTTAGGAGCTCCAAAGCCAATAACAATGCGGCTATTGATGGCCGACCGCTCTATAAAAAGACCAGTGGGTGTGATGTATGATGTACTTGTGAAGGTGGACCGTTTCATCTTTTTGGCCGACTTTTTCATTTTGGGTTGTGAAATTGACCATGAGGTCCCCATTATTCTTGGTAGGCCATTCTTGGCTACCGGTCAAGCTTTAGTTGATGTTGAATGCAGTGAAATGAAATTTTGAGTAAACAATGAAGAGGTGTCATTCAACGTCTGCAAGTCCATGAAATCACCTATGGATATACAAGTTGTCTCCGTAATCGATGTGATTGATGATGTAGTGGTTAATACTATGGAGACTGAATTTGTTAGTGAACCTTTGGTGGGGGTCTTGTGAAATCTTGAAGGCGAGGGGAATGAAAGATATGATGAAGAAGTTGCATCCTTGAAAGGCCTTGGAACTTACCCAAAAAATCCTTGTAAGTTGGACCTTGACTTGAAAAATCAGGAAAATCCTCCGGCAAAGCCTTCAATTGAAGATCCACCACAAACTGAGCTCAAGCCGTTGCTATCACATCTCAGTTATGTGTTCTTAGGAGAAGCTGAGACTCTACCTATTATTATTGCAGGAGACTTGTCATCTTGGCAAATTGAGGTGTTGAAATCGGTGGTGATTTGGCATATTAGGGTACTTGGATGGGCTATAGCCGATATTATTGGAATTCCACCCATCATATGCACTTAAAAGATCAAGCTTGAGCCCGAGTTTGTAGCAAGTGTAGAACAACAAAGAAGATTAAATCCTCCAATGCAAGAAGTTGTGAAGAAAGAAATCATCAAGTGGCTTGTTGCGGGTGTAGTTTATCCTATCTTAGATAGCACTTGGGTAAGTCCAATTCAATGTGTTCCTAAGAAAGGTGGTATTACGGTGGTCCCAAATAAAAATAATGATCGTATACCCGTCCATCCGATCACGGGTTGGAGAGTGTGTATTGATTATAGAAAATTAAATTCATGGACCAAGAAGGATCATTTCCCCATACCCTTCATGGACCAAATGCTTGATAGGTTGGCGGGCAGAGGTTGGTATTGTTTCCTCGATAGATATTTGGGCTATAATCAAATCTCCATAGCTCCCAAAGATCAAGAAAAAAACCACCTTCACTTGTCCTTAAGGAACTTTTGCCTTCGGGCGCATGCCCTTCTTGCTATGCAATGCACCGGCTACCTTTCAACGGTGTATGCTTTCTATCTTTTCTGACATGGTAGAGAGTTCTATGGAGGTATTTATGGATGATTTCTCAGTGGTTGGTGATACATTCAAATATTGCCTTGAACACTTGGAGAAGGTACTTGGAAGATGTGTGGCAACCAATCTTGTGTTGAATTGGGAGAAGTGTCACTTTATGGTAAAGGAGGGAATTGTTCTTGGACACAAAATATCGGGCCAAGGAATCCAAGCCGATCAAACTAAGGTGTAAGTCATTGCTAAGCTACCACCTCCAATATCTGTCAAGGGGGTCCGGAGTTTCCTTGGCCATGTGGGTTTTTATAGGAGGTTCATTAAAGATTTCTCTAAAATTTCCCATCCGATATGCAAGCTCCTTGAGAAAGAGGTCAAATTTGAAATCAATGGAGAGTGTTTAAAGGCATTTAATTGCCTTAAGGAGAAGCTTGTTTCAGCCCCTATTATAGTGACCCCAAATTGGTCACAACCATTTGAACTTATGTGTGATGCTAGTGGGCTGACATTGGGAGTTGTGCTTGGACAATGGAAGGAGAAATTTTTTCATCCCATCTACTATGCTAGTAAGTCATTGAATGATGCTCAAAGGAACTACACTATTACGGAACAAGAATTACTAGTCTTGGTTTATGGGTTTGAGAAATTTCAAGCTTACTTGTTAGGAACAAAGGTTATTGTGCACATCAATCATGCTGCTCTCCGGTATTTGATGGAAAATAAATAAGCAAAACCTCAACTAATAAGGTGGATTCTACTACTTCAAGAATTTTACTTTGAAGTGAAGGACCGAAAGGGTTGTGAAAACCAAGTGGCAGACCATCTATCACGTCTTGAGACAAATGAATAAATGTGGGGCGATTTTGATCTTGATGACACATTCCCTGATAAACGAGTCTTGACCTTGAAAGAGAGCATACCACCATGGTATGCTGATTTTGCAAACTATATAGTAAGCAGACTGATTCCTGATGAGTTGAGTTACTATCAAAGGAAAAGATTCATCCATGACGTGAAGAGGTACTTTTGGGAAGAACCCTATCTTTTTAGGGAATGTGCGGATGGAATTATACGTCTATGTGTCATGGAAGAGGAGATGAAATCCATTCTTGAAGCTTGCCATTCTTCCTCTTTTGGTGGCCATCATGGTGGTGTGAGAATCGCTGCCAAAGTTCTTCAGTGTGGGTATTATTGGCCTAACATTTACCATGATGCTTAAGAATTGGCAAAAACTTGCATACAATGCCAAAAGCATGGTGGTGCTTCGAGAAGGCATGAAATGCCTTTAAGGCCCAATCTTGAGGTAGAGCTATTCGATGTATGGGGCCTTGATTTTATGGGTCCATTTGTGAGCTCATATGGTAATAAGTATATATTGGTGGTTGTTGATTACATGTACAAATAGGTGGAGGCCATTGCCTTGCCGACCAATGAAGGTAAAAGTGTCACACTCTTCTTAAAAAAATACATTTTCACTAGGTTTGGAACTACCCAAGCCATCATTAGTGATGGAAGCTCTCATTTTTGTAATCAGCTATTCGAGGCTTTGCTTGAAAGATACGGGGTGAGGCATAAGGTGGCTACCCCGTATCATCCTCAAACGAGTGTCCAGGTGGAGGTGTCCAATCCAAAGATAAAGTTAATCTTGGAGAAAACAGTAAATGTCGGGCGCACAAATTGGGCAAGACAACTTGATGATGCTCTTTGGGCATATAGGACAACCTTTAAGACTCCTATTGGCATGTCTCCTTATCAGCTGGTGTTTGGAAAGGCTTGTCATCTCTAGGTCGAATTATAGCACAAAGCGTTGTGAGCCTTGCTTAAATTGAATATGCATTGGGTGGATGCCTCCAAATCAAGAATAAACCAAATTCATGAGTTAGAAGAGTCCAGACTTAAGGCATATGTGAGCTCAGCATTATACAAGGAGAAAATAAATAGGTGGCACGATACTAAGATATTAAAAAGAGAGTTTCATGCGGGTGATAAAGTGCTACTCTTCAACTCGAGGTTAAAACTCTTTGCGGGCAAGCTAAAATCTAAGTGGTCGGGCCCTTTTGTAGTGGTTAACGTTTATCCTAGTGGTGCTATTGAGCTTGAGTACCATGAGAAAATGAGGTTCATGGTGAATGGTCAAAGGCTAAAACACTTTTATGAGGGTGGATCTAGAGTGGCGAAGGTCGAGTTGCTCCGTTTTAAGGATTCATGATAATGAGGGACAACATCGAGCCATGAAGATAACCAAGGCGCTTCTTGGGAGGCAACCCAAGGTTTATTATTGACATTTTCAAACCATTTTGATTTCTAATTCTTAATTACTTTGGTGAATGCAGGTGAAAAATTCTAAGTGTGGGAGATGGGAAACACTGTTTTGAGCTAAATTAACCACCTGCTGGTGAAGAAGCCCACATGCCACCAGGTGAATTGCAACTTACTGGTTGGAGTCCAGGAGCCACCTGCGGGCGCAGGCTAGGCACCTGCGGGCGTAGGTCGGCCAAAGCAGGTGGCTCAGCTTCATCACCCCATTGTTCAAATTTCACTCACCTGCATGTGCATGTCTCCAATATGCGTGCGCAGGTGACTCTCCACAGCTGATCAAGTCACAGCAGGCATTCTTCCCAGGTAAGTCAGGCCACTTGCTTGCGCATTCCCCCCACATGCATGCGCATGGTGGAGCGCAGGTGGCGTTTGGATCTCTAATTTTTTTTTTAAGTTGTTGGGTCGACCCGACCCAGGTTGACCCATTATTTTATTTAAAACATAACCATAACCCATAACCCATATCCTTATAATTTCAAAATTCAACACATCTACAACAACCTGAAAATTGGCTCCTCTCTCTCTAATCTCAAGCTTTCTCTTTTCCTCATCTCACCTTCACTTCCAAAAGAGATTAGCACACTTCACTATTTACAATTCAAGAGCTCTTAATCTTCCACAATCTCTTTTCATTACTCCACATCTTCTCTTGAGTTTGGTAAGTTCACTTGGTTTAATCATCTCTAAGAAGCTTTTGGACAAAAATGGTGAAGCATGTGATATGCTTGATTATTGTGAAGAGTTGAATCATATGGACTTCTTATGGTGTAATGTTGATGTTTTTGTGGATTATTTGAATTGGGGGTGGTGCTTTATATACAAAATGGGGAATTCTTGAGTACCCAAAATTTATGCACACCATGTGTTTGATTAAATTCCTACATGAGCATTTCTTTGTATTTTCTTTTGTGAATGATCTAAGAGACTTATCATGGTTTTTTGAGCTTATCTTGATCACTATTCCATCAATAAATGATTTGTTATAATGTTGTAGTGGAGATGTGTGAATTGAGTGCTTTTTCAAGTACCATGCCCCTTAGTGCATTTCTCCACTTCATGATACATACCACATGTTTGTTCAAATTCACATGAGGAGGTTGTAACTTGATTGCTTCAAATGGTTTATAAATGTGATTGTGGTACATCTTTTTACTAGTCTTTAAAGTCATTAATAATGGAACATAACCGGTAATTCTTGTTGATGATATGAGTTATTAAGGATAATTGTTCATAGCAAAAATGCATAGTTTACCCTATGATAGATTAGGTGACACCATTCTTAAGGGTAACACGTCATTTTTGTTCATCTAAAGGTCATGGATGGAGTGTGCATTTCAAGATGAAGTAGATTGTGTTTGAAGTTTAGTGGCACTTATTTACTCCTATGTGGTTTCGTATGATATTTTTCCTTGCATTCACCTCATTTAACATAGCTTTAATTTTCTTTTATATATATAAAAAAAAATTCCAAAAACAAGTTTTATCTTTTTCTTTTTGTGTTGTTTGGTTCTTTTGTGTTTTTTTTTAGGAATGGCTCCACGAAAATCAATGTCGCGAGACGCAAAGAAGGATAACATCAAAGACAAAGGTAATGCCATAGCTACTACTTCAAAGAAAAAGATTCTGACGCAACAAGGCAATCCTAACATCCCCGATGTTCAAAGTACGCTTGATGTTTCAAGGGGACTAGCTGAGGATGTTGTCAAAATCCAATTTGCAGTCAAAGAAATGCAGGAACTTTATGATGAATGGGTTTATAATCAGGGTTTCAGTCCCAAAAAAGTGTTTAGCTTGAAAGGGGTTCATGATCACTTCCCGGACATAATAAGGCAAGTCAAAAAGTATGAAGGGGAAGTCTTCACAGATATTGACCCCGAGTCTCCTCCAGAGGTTTATTATCGAGATATTGTCAGGGAATTCTATGCCTCCTATGTCATCCGGCACAACCAACACATGTATAAACCACCGGTGGCGGACCAACCTTGTATACCTAGTGTACTTGTTAGGGGAGTAGAGTGCCTTGCTTTGCCTCCGCGATCAACAAGCTATATTCTGGTTGTGAGGGAATACCTGGAATTGAAAGGAAGAAGCGGGTGCTAGGGTGTCATGCTCATTTTCCATGGCTTTCCCAAATAATTGCAAAAGGTTTTCCACTTTGGGCTAATGGAGTAGGACAAATCAAAAGAAGAGACCTTTCCATTCAAGCCAAACATTGGCTTGGTTTTGTGGGCAACCGATTACTTCCCTCCACCAATGATCAAGATGTCACCATCGAAAGGGCTATAATTGTGGGATGCATTATGGATGGATTGGATGTCAACCCGGGAGAGATTATTGTCGAAGTGATAAAACTCTGATCAAAACAAGTGGGCACTTTACTACCTTTTCCTGCTCTTATATCGGCATTATGTGCATTCCACAAGGTTCCTCTCTTCCCAAAGATTGAAAAGAAAATTAAATGTACGGGAGTCATTGATATTTGGACTAGTCAGGATGATGACAATCCGGTGGGCCTAAAAAGAAAGTTTGGTGAGGTTTTCGGTTCATCCATGAGAGAGGTACCCACTGCTAGTACCTCTCCTATGACTTCACATGCATCTGATTCTCCACCAAGTCACAGTGATACGACTCCAGTTATTGATCTCCCTCCAATACCGCTTCTAGCACACACTACTCAGTCTACCAAGCCTCCACGATATTCTAAATTGACATTTGCTAAGGTTGCAGCTATGACCTTAGCAAACGACAGTTCCATATCTCGATTGGTGGATGATATTCCCCACTTCATTTAGGTGGATATTGAGAGGAGTCTTGGTCCTCTACGTGTTCAAATGCTAGACTATGAGCGAAAATTATCTGCGGTTGAGGCTAGAGGGGATAGTGAAGCGGTTACTATATTGAGGACTGACCTTGATAGTCTGTGTTTGGAGGTTCAGTCGATCCAGCCATCCTTCACTTTTGATGATGCCCAGATCGCCATTCCACAGGCTGAGACTGACCCTATCCTACCATTTGCTGACTTGTTCGGGTACTCTTCTGTAGGGGAAGAGACAATAATTGATTTTGGTGCAGGGCTTTCTGAGGCTCAACAGGTGGAGTTGGCCAAGCGAAAATCCATTGAGTAACAACATGCACGGATAGTTGGTGTCGGTCCTTGTTCACAGCCTCCCGTGGAGGTACATACAGGAGCCCAGTCTGAGGAGGCTCCTACTATTACAACCACAGCGCAGTCACAGTCTTCACGTGAGATAGATCCATGCGCTTAGTGTGCCTCAGGGAGTTTTGTTTTCCCCCTCCTCTTTTCTTATTTTATATTATTGCATTGGGGACAATGCAATATTCTTTAGTTGGGGGTAGGGCATTTTATGGTTTGTAATATTATTTCAGTTCATGATATTATTCGGATAGTGCCCTTGCCAGGCCTTCTTTGTGTTGTTGATTCAGATACTGATATTGCCCTTGTCGGGCCATCTTTATGATGTGATTCGGATACTGCCTTTGTCGGGCCCATATTGTGCGCATGTTATTAAATGAGACCCAAATGTCATTATTCTGATGCTAATTCTTATTTGGGTGATGTTTATTTTAAACATGTGTACTTTCTTTATCGCCTCGTGTCTATACGTGTCAAATAAAATCCAAGGGTTTTCTTCAAAACTCGGTTCTTTCCCAAGGATCATTTTCTTTCCTTTTTTTTTTCTTGTCGAACGAGTGTTATTCCCCCATCATAGATGGATCGGGCATCATTCTTAGGGGAAATACCCATTGTCTTAAATTAGAGTCAAGTAGTAGTTGAAAAAGTTGGAAAAGTCCCCCCAAATTTGTCGTGGCAAAGAAAAATAATTTGTGAAGGATAAAATAGTCTTTGAAAATGATTTTTGAAAGGAAAAAAGAAAAGTGATTTCAAGCTTTCTCTTGTGTGTGACTTTCTAATTTAGTTTTTTTGCTCATTCTTCATAAAAGAGAAGTCTTCGACTCAGAGTAGGTTGTCAAGTTCATTTGCTCAAATTGGGGGGGAAGATTAGCTTTCTATTTTAAAGAAAAAGAGCCTAGTGTGGTGAGGTTTTTGATTAATTCTTGTGCACACATAATAGTCTAGAACTTGCCCCGCGTGTATTCAAGGCGAAATCTGGGACCTAGCTTTGTTTGGAGAATGACCCGAGGCCATCTTGATCCACCATTTAACCTAAATCCCACCTTGACATTTGTCCCTAGTTAACCCACTTAAACCTTTTCCCACTTTCATTCTCCTTTTGGAAATATCCATACTATGACACCCTACTTTTGTCTTTGCCAAATCCGTTTTTGTCACTCAACCTCCGTAAGCACATCATGTGATTCTAACGTGGGCCAACGTAGGCAAATGCCTAAGCTTGGAGAAGCATGTTTGTGAGAATGATTGAGATGGAATCAAAACCTAAGTTGGGGGAAAAGGAGATCTGTAAGATTGTCAAGAGAGGTGTATGCTTGGTTATTTCATAAAAAAATAAAATAAAATAAAAAATAAATAAAATAAAATAATAAATAAATAAAATGATGAGAAAATTTGTAAAAAGAAAAGAGGGACATAAGTAACTAAGGAGTAGAAAGTCTCTTGAAAGAGCCCCAAAAGCAAATGAAGAGGGAAGTTCGTTTGGAGGGTTAACAAAAGGGGGTTAGAAATCTAAATTTAGCAAAGGCAAAACAAGTGGGGGCGAATAATGTGGAAAACTTGAACGAAGTGGGCTTAAGAAGTGATAATACGATTGTGTTTAGGGAGATCTTCTAGTCCCATAATCCATAAATCTTTTCCCTCAACCTAACCTTCATCATTGCCCGTAAGTCCTTGGTGACTTGAAACCTCGTTGGTCCCCATTAGTGGCTAATAACACAAAGGGCAAGCCTATGGTTCTACTTGCGGTACTTGAATTTCTTTGTGAGAGTGAGTGAAAGTTCTTTCTATCCTTATGCTCCTAGTGAAATATACTATCTTGTGGGATTGGAAAAAACTTTTGCAAGTGAGAGGCATGGATACCTTGAAATGAAGAGTGATGTCTTACCTTCAATTGGGGAAAATGAGCAAGACAAATTGCAAATTGAAGATGAGGCAATTTTTGAAAAATCTTGTGTCACACCTTGAGAAGCACCTCAACTTGAAAATTGTTTACTTGTTGATCTCTTATGCTCTTGATTGATGAAGATTGACTCTTGAAAAGGAAAGCGTAACTTACTTGTTTGTCATGACTTTTTGGAGGAATCGATTGAACTTAATAGTCGTATTTGTTTAGTGTAGTCCCTTGTGGTTGTTTCATGGTTGAGAGTACCTTTTTTCTTTTCACTTTAAGCATACTTGATTGCTTGAGGACAAGCAATAGTTTAAGTTTGGGGGAGTTGATAAGTTGACATTTTACCCATTCCTTAATGCAGTTGAGCTTGAATTATCTCGTATTTTCATTGATTCGATGTTATTCTCATGTTATATAGCTCTTTTATGTAGGTAGTGGATGAATACGAGCTCGAGCTAACCATGCGAGGGAGCTCAAATTAACACCTGGGGGACTAAAGGCCACCTGTGCACCCATGTCATGGGTTGCGCACACAGGTGGTTAACTAAGCAACAAGGCAGTGTCACTTGCGCTAGTCTCCTGCACGCGCAGGTCAGACATCTGCGCTAGCACTTGCGCCAGCAGGTGACTAGTACGGTGGCATTCTAGTAATTTCCAGGAACGCGATTTTTGGGCTATAAAATGGATTTTTCCATATCTGAAAAGGAGTTTTTTTTAGCATTCTTGGAAAGCTAGAGACAAAGAGAGTGAAACCCTAAGGAGAAACTAGTTACATTCTTTCATTTTGTATCAATTTTGGATCAAATTCTTGTGAAAAACTTGAATTCCATGGAAGCTTGGGAAGAGAATTTGGGTGATTTTTTTCTTTCTCCGTCTATGAGTAGCTAATTTCTTCACTTGGGGTATGCTTGAGTAATATGTGATAATTGTATGGGTTTTGGTTATTTGATTTTTTATTTAGATGATTTCTATGGGTTTTAATCCCATTCCATGTTTTCATTCAAATTAGAGGTTGCAAACTCTAATTAACCTTAGAACTCTCATCATCCTTGACAAAGGGGATGAGGGTGAGGAATGGGAGTGAACAATAATTTGATATGTATGTCACGCCCCGAATTCCAACGAGACATGATTGGCACCCGTAGCCGATAAGGCTCGAGAGAACCAAGCTTTGCCTATGTTCATTCATATGCATGCCATAAGAAACCCATAATCACATAATAACTTTGGATACCCACAATGAAATTCATGGAATGTGTGATGTATATATATACATATGCGAAACTCGGCCGTTGAGGCCACCAAGTCAAAAACGACATATACCTCTTACATTTATACATCCACAACCGTCTACAAAAGCCTCTAACAAGAGCATTGACCAAAATGAACTAAAAGTCAGGACAAGTCCCCGCTTTATACAATATGTACAACACCAAAACATATGTACAACTGTGACTCGGAGAAACCCCGAACTAACTGGAGCTCACCAAAGATCCGCAACACTGGCAACCTATCGTGGAGGCCTACTAGTACCTGCGCCTGCAGCAAGTAGAGTAGATTCCCCAAGAGGGGTCAGTACGAAGAATATACTGAGTATGTAAGGCCATAGGAAACTTGTATGATAAGCAACTATGTTAATGAAATCAAATACAATGACCAACATAGATAAGTCACTATTCTGTACTTTGGAAACCATGTATATTGCTTTCGTTAATTTCTTTGTATCTTTAATTCAATGATTATTCATCTTTGCATGTGACTTGTGATACCCGGGTCCCGACTGAACAGTGGGTTTTAAACATAACATCATGTTATGTTGGGATCGGCTCGAGCTAGGCTTATGCCCCTAGAGCTGCCACCCTATAAATCAATGTATATATCAGGATCGGCTCAAGCTAGGTTAGTACCTCTAGAGCTGCCATCCGTACAACATTTCAGGTTTGGCTCGAGCTAGGTTATTACCCCTAGATCTTCCCCCTGTTAAGATCGGTCCGAGTTAGGCTTATGCCCCTAGGACTGGCCCCTGATTTGGGATCGGCTTGAGCTAGGAATTTTGCCCCCAAAGCTGCCACCCCTACTGATCATCGACCACATATGCATTACGTTGTTTATTACTTTGAGATTGACACATGATAGTCATAACTTGACTTGAAACTTTGGATCATTAACCAATAAGTAAGGGACGTGTGAATAACATTATTTGGATATAGAGCCTTTTGGAAAACATAACCCTATTGGAACCATTGGACAACTAGTAATGAACAAGATACATGAGCATAACCAATATTGGAACTTTGGAACACAACTTTATTGGCTTTTGGAACATTATCAATGAATAGGAGACATGTGATTCATAATTGAGCAATGAATAGGAAACTTGTGATAACAACTACTTGAAACGGAATTGTATACCTTAACACATTTCGGAACAGTACAAGTGTAACGTCAATGTGAATCCTATATGCTGCAGAAAGATACGTACAAAGTAACCATACATACCTTCAATTACAAGTATGAATTCACAAGCCTATGTATGAACACAATAGTCCAGCTTCTTCTTTACGTCTTACTCTACAATGCAAGTACATATCGTAGCATACATTAGAAACTAGTTGCTATACAGGTGTACAAGACGTCAATAAAATATATGATAGTCGTATAGAGTTATGTCACCCCTTAAAATACAATCCAAGTCATTATCATATCAACAACACCATAACACTATGCACATTGACCAAGAGATCATACATCGATAGCATTTCACACCATACTTATCCTTTACTCTTTTCCCTTGATCATTCCGTCAGAATTACTCCTTCATAACAACATATGAACAACCATACATACTTAATACAGTCCAACACACCTCCATACGATACTTTAAAGTCATTAAAACAACATCACAAGTTGATAATTACATCCAAAAAGGGTATAGGGGCCTTCGGGGATCAACTAGAGACGGAAGCACCCAAAACGAAAATCTGGAAGGACCTGCGTTGCCACCTGCGCCCTCAGGTGGCTGAGTTATGCACGCATATGCCCTATGGAAGCAGCCAGAGGCATTTGCATTGGCATCTGCGCCCGCAGGTGCCTCCGTCTGTGGGGGCGGATGCCCGTTTTGGTCCGAAATGGTCTTTTTGGGGTCTTTTCATGACATGAATGGTCCATGATCTTAACCAAACTTATTTTACATATTTTTGATCATCTTAAACAACAACATTCATCCATGATCCCACGCCACACATAACAACACCCAAAACTGCACTTTACGACCAATACGTCACTCAAAACCATAACCAACTTTACAATAGCAACTCCAAACATTATGCACAAGAATGAAACAAGGTAAGACTATAATAACATCTCATATGTCAATATTTAATCCATAAAGTTCAGTTCCTTCATGACCATAAGTCCATGTTCAAGTTCACAAGACAAAAACCAGTCTCCGATTGCAAAAATAGACAGTTTTACACATAGCACACTGTCCAACCTTTGCCAACACAACCAACATGATTTATACATCATCTTAAACATATTATATACTGAACCATGAGAATAAATATGTACCAAAGTGTGATCTTGGCCCAACAAGTAGTTGCCTTAGGGTTTGTATCTTGAGAAATAATGTTTAAGAAAATGTTAAAAAGGCATGTGTATATCTAATGACTAAAAAACTGATTTATGGGTTTATATAGTACCTTTTGAATGATTCTTATCCACACACTTGGTGGGTTTACTTGGTCCATGGATAAGCAATGCAAGAATTGGTCAAAAAGTCTTTTGGGCCATGTTTTCTTATGATTTTTGGGCTTCTTTTTTGGGCCCAATTGTGCAAGACTTTTAAATGCCCACATATTGATACATAATTCATCAATTCTCTCATGTTTCCATATTTTTGTAATTGTTACGGTTGTCAGCTAGACTTAGAAACATACCGGGTGTTACAATGTATCCTTTAATAACACCTCTTAGACATAAGGATGCTAATTGAGGTATTGGATTGGTTATATAAGATGCACTTTTGAGGTGTTCAAAAGAACCCAATGGTGAAACCTTGGTGTTTGGTTGACAAATTAACACCAAGCACCTATAATCTAACCTACCCATAGTTCTTATCTAAATTTAGTCAAATATTCAATTACCCATACACAATTTCACTCTTACGATGGCATAACCCCAAGTCCCGTATTACACTTGATTTCAACTCTATTTCTCTAGTTTCCAAATTGTGTGTCCCAAACTACAAGAAGTTTCAATAATTACAAATTGATAAATTATATTCCCCCATTTACTTTTACGCATTAATTATTTATAGCATCACGTGTTAACTCTAGTTACTTTTAACACTTAGAGGAGAAAGCTAACACATTCATTCCTCGTGGATTCGACCTCGACTCTAAGTTGAGTAATTATATTGACAACGTCCACTTATATCCTTGAGGTATAATTTGAGCATTATCACTCTACCCTAGATAGGAGAACCTTTACCACCCAACCATTCAATTAATGCGGAAGACGTTTTTAAACCTTAAACATAAATAAATCCATGAATAAATAACCGTTCTTTTTCAACAACAAAACTTTATTACAAAAAGATTCATTATGGAATTCTACTTAACAACTTTGCAGAACCTAGTCTAAACCGGCACAAGATCAATAAACAAATTGAAAGATGACCCAAGACACAACATCCATGTTTGAGTAGAATGATAGGAGATGCTGAAGAATAATCACCGTTGTACTTATAGAAACACCGACCTGCAACACGGCTATATCCCTAAATAGAGATATAGTAAGTGTAGTATCAGTACAAACCACATGTACTGGTAGTTATCGTTAGCCGACCAGGGTTAGAAATACATAACAACATATAGCAAACAAGAAGACATCATGACAAGCATATAGGTTAATATCTAAAAATACTTAACTTACTTCAACTTTCAAAACCCACCATTGTTTGTTTGTTTAAGCAATATTACTTTGCTTTTAGGGCTTGATTAACTAACTATATTCTAGGGATTAATCAATCCCACAATTCTTATGCATTTACCTTATTACAATAACTCTATATACTTCTCTCTCTCCTTCTTATAAATCTTCTTATTGGAAAAACCCCAGTCGTTATTATACTACCATTAACATTGGCATTGCAATGACTAAGACAATAAATAATATCAACAATCTTATATGAAAAGGCACTACAATATACCTAATGCATATAACTATATACACGGGGGAATAGGATTTATACACAATCCAAAACATACCTCGTATTGAAATTCTGCTACAATGACAATCACAACCATTAACATAATCGATCCACTCAAGGAACCATAATATCTTATCAAACAACTGGTCCACACAAGGAACCATGATACATCTTAAACATAACTCGGTCCACTCAAGGAACCATCAACAACCATATAAATAAAAATGTGCATTCAAATGCATATGATGAATGTATGCATGCAATATGCACAACTTCTCTTCCCCTTCTAAAATTATCACCAACAACATCATAACATACTAGGATGGTACCCAGCCTTTTATCGCAACATATCATATCCATATCGGCATGGTACCCAACCTTTTATCACAATATATCATATTCGTAGTGGTGTGGTACCTGACCCTTTATCACAATATATCATATCTGTATCGGCGTGGTACCCAACCCATCATCATTATCTCATCATCATCAATATCATCGGCATCATTAACATCATGAGCTCAATATCATTATAATCATTATCAATGTAAATGCATGATGCAATCAATAATTATAAGTAATGCCTGAAGGAAAATTGAAAACACCTAATCAAAATCAGATGCAAGCACCAACGATCATAACAGAACTTATAATAAATGAAAACCAAGTAAATACAGTCAATAATCACAAGCTTATCATTTTAAGTACACCAAATATCCACTAATAGGGGAAATCACAAGTATGCCCGAAGGCCAATTTACCACTTGCTCATTTGAGCATTATCAAACTCAATCATCAATCACAAACATGTTTGAAGACCAATTAATCAAGTATCCATTTTAGGAGTTCACATTCCCCAAAGATTGATAGTTATACTCTAAATTATCCTCCTATTTCTTTCACCAATTTAACTCTCTTTTATTCATGTTGAAACAGGTAAATTTAGTTACTAACTTGTAATCCCTAAACTCAAGTCATCACTAAGTTCAAGACACTATCCCCCTTTAGTCGATCATTCAACCAATAGGTTCTATTCAACTTATAATTCTAGATAGAATCATACACCTTTACACATCTTACTTCCTATCACTTAGCAAAACTTAACTTTAGGTTCTTAAGCTATATCATCACCCTCTCTTATCATAATAATCCTCCTATCAATCATCTAATTAGGATATCTCATACTTCAACTATACACAATATTGGCTTACCCATTTTTAAGGTAGTAAAGACTAGCTCTATAGATTAGAAGGTCACCTAATTCTTCTATTATTACACACCTTTACATATTAAACTCTATCAATCATCAAGTAAGGCATACAAAAACACACCCATCAAGGGATCCATACAATTCACACTATCACATAATTATATTATTATTATATTAATTCTATATTTTATCCATCCAAACACCATGCCCGTAGGCCTAGACATGAAATCTCCCATCAACTATAGTAATTACATGCAAATAATCCTAGTTTACTACACATTAAAGCATAACCTATCTCGATCAAAGATCTCAAAATAAGCAAGCCGCACCAAGATTGCTCTTTTCTTTCCTTCATGCTTCCATTAGCCCAAATAGCTAGAAATCATACAATTATAAGAGTAATTAAGCAACTACTCTTTGAATAACTAATTTTAGAATTCAGTCCCCTAATTCTACCCCTATTCTTAATCTAAAACATTAACCAAAGGTTAATTACCCATAAAAAGCTCTATCATATTTAACCCATCTCCATTAATGGAGTTTCAAAGTTAAAGGTTCCATTTTTATAGAATTCAAGATCTCCAACCACCAATTTTATATTTTAGAATCACTAATTTATGTTAGGAATCATTAATAAACAATTTAAAAGTGATACTAGGTGATATTAACCAAATCCATAAGTTTTCCCCAAAATCTTATGAACTTAAGATTCAAATTCCCAAGAATTTCACCATTAAAGATTGTTCTAGGGATTCTAGGATGTTAAAGGATTGAAATACGAAGAATATGATGGAAGGAACTTACCTCAATGAAGAATTTCACCCCAACCAAGAGCAAATCACCCCTCTAAGGCTTGAGAATGAAATATTTGAGTTTTGGGGCTGAAACCTATCAAAATAAGCATTAAATGTTATCTATTACCATTGCAGCGGTTAAATTACCATTGCGACTGTAAATTTCTCAGCTCAAATAGTGTTTAGTAAAATAGTCATAACTTTTTACTGTAAAAGAGGATTACTGAATGATTGGATGAGTTGGAAATAAGACTCAAAGTGTGTTTGGTATGAAGGAAAACATTTTTCAAAAAATGTTTTCCAATTTTCTCATGTTTGGTTGGGTTAAATGCTTTGGAAGATGTTTTCCAAATGAACTTATTTTCCTCAAATTTAAGGAAAATGACTTCCTTTTAAAAAGTAGGGAGATCATTTTCCAAAACTCTATTTCAACCTCATACCTCAACTTTACACCCTAACCCAAGACTCGGATACCAATTCTTAACACTAACCCAGGATACAACTCCCGACCCTGACTTAACTCAAAAGTTGGGTTGGGTCTTGGGATGGGAGTCGCGGTCGAGTGTTGGGTCGAAAGTCGGGGTTGGGTGTGAGGTGTCGGATCTCGGGTCGAGAGTCGAGGCCAGATGTCGGGGATGGGTCCTGGGTCTCAGGTCGAGTTTCGAGTCAGGGGTCTAATCCTAAGTCGGGAGTAGGGATTGGGTACCGATTTTGAGCACTAACTTGGGATCTGACTCCCAATCCTAACTCTACTCGAGAGTCGAGGTTAGAAGTTGGGGGTCCTGAGATGGGAGTCGCGATCGGTTCATGGGTCAGGTGCCGGGTCGTGAGTCAGCTGTCGGGTGTCCGGTTATGGGTCGGGTGCCAAGTCAAGAGTTAGGGTTGTGTCCCGAGTCTTAGGTCGTGAGTCAGGGATGGGTCTTAGATAAGATATCTGGGTCGGGTCTCAGGTCAGGAATTAAGATTGGGTTGAGATTTGGTGTTAGCTATCTGGTCAGTGTCGGGGTTGGATCTCGGGTCGGGTGTCGAAGTCGAGTCTCAAATTATGTGTTAGAGTCGGCTCTCAAGTCGGGAGTTGGGACTGGGTCTCAATTCAAGTGTCGAGGTTGGGTCTCGAGTTGGGATTTAGGGTCAGGTCCAGAGTTGAGAGTTAGGGTCGGGAATTGGGGTCTTGAGATTTGAATTACAGTCAGGTTGTAGGTCTGGTGTCGGGTCGGGAGTCAGGGTCTGGTGTCAGTTTTCGGGGTCCGGTGTTAGTTTTCGGGTCCTAGGTCGAGATTTGGAGTCAAGTCTTAAGTCTCAGGGTCATGTCTTGGGTCGGGTGTAGAGGTTGGGTCTTGAGTCTAGGGTCGGGTGTGGAGGTTGGGTCTTAAATCATGAGTCGAGGTTGGGTGTTGGGGTCTGGTCCCAGGTCTTGGGTTGGGTGCTGGATCTTAAGTCGGGTGTTGGGTCTCAAGTAGGGAGTTGGGGTCGGGGATCGATTCCCAACACTAAGCCAGGATTCAACTCCTGACCTTACTTGGGAGTCCGAGTCGGGTCTCATGATGGGAGTCGTGGTCGGCCCATGGGTCGGGTGTTAGGGTTGGGTCCCAATTTAATGGTTAGGGTCAGTTATCAAGTTTGGAGTCAGGGTGGGTCTTTGTTCGGGTGTCAAAATTGGATCGGGAGTTTGGTGTCGGGGTCAAGTTTTGAGTTGGGTGTTGGGGTCGGGTCTAGCGGTCAGGTCTTGGGGTTGATTCTTGGGTGCTGGAGTTGGGTCTCGATTTGGCTATCGACATCGATTATCAGGTTTGGAGTCTGGGTTGCATCTTTGGTAGGGTGTAAGAATTGGGTTTCGATTTGGGTGTCGGAGTCAGGTCCTGGATCGATCATCGGGGTTAATTTTTGAGTCAGAAACTATTTTCCCAAAAAGTATTTTTTACTCTCTAGCCAAACACTAAAAGAAATTTTCATAAAAATATTTTTCATTCACCAAGCATACATTAGAAAAAAAATTCTGGAAAATGTTTTCCACTCACCAACAAAACCTGAAAAAATAAGTAAGAAACCAACTTGTTTTCCATGAAAATATTTGGTTGGAAAGCATTTTCCTTTATAGCAAACACACCCTTAAAGATATTTTATTTGGTAGGTATTTGGCCCCATAACTCTTTATATTCTAGGAGATATGCTCGTTTGAAGTTGACCCTAGTTTAAACTTAGCTCAAAACTCAATCAGTAAGAACACTTTCAACTTAATGTTGTGCTAGGGGTATTGTATGACCTTAGTACATGTCCGATACAATCACATACTACTGAATTAGGCCTATAACTTATGATGAATGAGGTTCTTATTCCTTTACCGCAAATATTTTTAGTAACAAAGAAACGGGTCATTACATTAGATACCAATTTACCCACCTTTCATCCTCAAACGGTCATTGGTGAAAAGGAGAGTTTTTAACATGATTTTTGGAGCTCAGCATACTCAACTAGCCTATGCACCACAGGCCACTAAGCTCTAGCCACGAAGAACGATCCCTATAACCCAAGGAAAACAATTTATAATAAAATTTATGTAATGGGTCATCAATAATACCCAAAACACCACACGATATTACTATGCCTGAATATTTGGGATAAAAGCAGAGATAGCGGGAAGATGAAATTATATACTGCTGCAACGACACTTTTACCGCTGCAGTGGTACCGCTATAGTGGTAAATCTTCCATTGTAGTGGCTCGAAGAAGTAACTTGGGACTTGGTCCCAGTTCAGGCCATTTCACAACACACTTTTCAAAATTTGATATTATGAACTAACCTTTTCACGGTAATCGCTATAAACGGAGTTCTACTAACTCGTTTTACGCACCAAAAGTTCCTATGACTTTCTAAACTTGTCCTCTAACGCATTAACCACTAAAATCCACCAATAAATACATCATAATCCCCTTTCCACACTAATTTACACGATGCCATATATTTAACCAAAACCACACTACTCTGAGGTTGTCATCCTTATACTAGAAAAAAGTTTAGTGGGGTACTTACACCCTTACCAATTCTATAACATCATAACACCACCAATCACACCACTATGAGTTTTCACTATCACATATATTCTCTACCATAACTCATATTAGTCTATTCGACCCTACAACATACCTCAATAACTCTAGGGGTAATGCCAGCCAAAGGTTATCATGTAACAACAAAAGGGATATGAATATGCGAAAACTCATCTAATAATTCTACTCCCTCGATCTACCCTACAACTAAAGATCACCAACACAAATCACACTTACTTATTTCACCAACCTTATCAACTCAACTATTATACGTTCAAGGGATACTATCCACCGATGATTATTCCCACACACTAAGCACTTATGTGATATCAATCCATAATCAACCAACTGCAAGGTCAGTCTAGTAGCCCTGCCTCCTCACTAAGCCTATGAACATTATTCAACTATCACTTTATTTTCATCCTTAAAACTTAACCCATTATATTCATTCATAGCCACCATGGGTTTTGTACAACTGGTTAGTCTTCCTTTAGGACATCAAAGCCCTTGCCCTCATAAGATCATTCCAATCACTTAACCAAATAAGCTACATAATTGTCAATCACACAGTTAAGGTTCAACTTACCCATACCAAGTAAAACCATCATTACTATCTCCCCTTATCATACAATAGAAAGCAGCTAATTTTTTATACCAAGTCCATTTACCTTGCATTAGTGACATCAACTAAACAATTCACCTTACATTCAAATCACCACGTTTGTTCAAGATAAATAAATTCATCTCATTTTAACCAATCACTTATTAAGGCATTATTAACAAGTGAACTCATTAACTAGAGTGTTAACACAAGGATGACCCAATAGCACTTCAGGATCAAATATAATTATCAAAGATCGGACCACACAAGGATCCCCAGTTATAATTATTAAAGTTTGAACCACACAAGGATCCTAAATATAATTATCAAAGTTTGGACCGCACAAGGATCCTAAGTATATTGTCATTAATCAGACCATACAAGGATCCCAAATATCATTATTATTAGGTAAACCACACAAGGATCCCAAATATCATTATCATTAATCAAACCACACAAGGATTACAAATATCATTGTCAAAATCAGACCACACAAGTATCCTAGATATTTTTATCCTCAACGATCGGACCATTGATATCCAAGTATATTGTCAAGGACCAAATAGAAATCAAGGCATACTTCAAATCATGGAAAATGAATACATATCTCAAATCACAGAAATGAAGACACGCCTTGAAATCATACCCAGCCTTTACAATTCCCAAATATCTTATTGCAACCACTCATCTTATATTACTTTTAATAATCATTTACACTTAAAAAGTTAGACAATCAAATACCTAGGTAATAGTATGATCAAACAATAACCATCCATATAAGTAATACACGTCACATTCTATCATACCACAATCAAAACATTTAAAGCACAAGTATTTTAACATAATATCAAGCAAATTTCACAACATAATAATTCAACCCTATGCTTCTTGTTGACCTCTGTTGGTTAGAATGTTTGGATTCAACCTTTCAACATTACGAGATACCAATTTGGGCAAACTAGTCCCAATTGGGGTAGTCAACATACCAATTGGAATTTGTTCGATACCATTTGGACTCAACTCGAGGAGACAACACTGAGATAGCATGATAGGAGAGAAGAAAGTGAAATAGATTCCTAGATGCGGTGTAGCCTCTTACAAATTTGATGTGGACGTAAACACACCAATCCATAGGACTCTACTCAACATTTTCTCTTGTACTGGGAGACTGGTAGCTTGGACTCTAATACCATTTTCTCAAGATCAAAATCACGGATCGTACCGGGAACCTACCCAACTCTACACTAGATAGAAGAACCCTTACCACCTAACCATTCAATTAATATGAAAGACATTATTAAACCTTAAACATAAATAAATACATGAATAAATAACCATTATTTCTCAACAACAAAACTTTATTATAAAAAGATACATTGCGAAATTCTACTAAACAACTTCCCAGAACCTAGTCTAAACCTGTACAAGAGCACTAAATAAATGAAAAAATGACCCAAGACACATCATCCATGTATGAGTAGAATGACAGGACATGCTAAAGAATAATCACCATTGTACCTATAGAAACTCCAACTGACCTGCACCAGGGCTATATCCAAAATAGAGATATAGTAAGTGTAGTATCAGTAAAAAACCACACATACTAGTAAGTATCATTATTCTACCAGGGTTAGAAACATATAACAACATATAGAAAACAAGAAGAGATCATGACAAGCATACAGATTAATATCTGAACATACTTAACTTACTTCAACTTTCAAAACCTTCCATCTTTTGTTTGTTCAAGCAATATTAATTTTCCCTTAGGGAGAGATTAACTAACTATATTCTAGGGATTAATAAATCCCATAATCCTTATGCATTTACCTTATTACAATAACTCTATATACTTCTCTCTCTCCTTTTTATTAATTTTCTAATTGGACAACCCTCGGTCCTTATTATACTACTATTTATATTGGGAATGCAATCACCAAGACAATAGATAATATCAACAACTTTACACAAAAAGGCACTACAATATACCTCACGTATATAACTATATACACATGGGAATAATATTTATACACAATCCAAAACATACCTCGTATTCACATTCTATTACAATGACAATCACAACCATTGACATAATCGGTCCACTCAAGGATCCATAATATCTCATAAAACAACCGGTCCACATAAGAAACCATGATACATCATAAGCATAACTTGTTCCACTCAAGGAACCATAAACAACCAATAAATATAAATATACATTCAAATGCATATGATGAATGTATGTATGTATACTTCTCTTCCGCTTCTCAACTCATCACCAACAACATCATAACATACCCGCATGGTACCAACCCTTTATCATAATTTATCATATCTGTACCAATATGGTACCCAACCCTTAATCATAATATATCATATCTGTATCGGTGTGGTACTCGACCTCTATCACAACATATCATATCTGTACCGACGTGGTACCCGACCAATTATCATCATCTCATCAACATCATAAACATCATGAGCTAAATATCATCATAATCATCATCAATGTAAGTTCACGATGCAGTCAATAATTATATGTAATGCTTGAAGGCAAAATGTAAACACCCAATCGAAATCACATGCAAGCAATAACGATCAAAACAAAAATTATAATTAATGATAACCAAGTAACTACAGTCAATAATCACAAGTTTATCATTCCAAGTATACCAAATAACTACTAATAGAGGAAATCACAAGTATGCCCGAAGGCTAATTCACCACTTGCTTATTTGAACATTATCAAACTCAATCATCAATTACAAACTTGTACGAAGACCAATCAATCAAGTATCCATTTTAGGAGTTCACATTCCACAAAGATTGATAGCTACACTATAAATTATCCTCCTATTTCTTTCACTCAAGTCATCACTAAGTTCAAGACACTATCCCCTTTTAGTCAACCATTCAACCAATAGGTTCTTTTCAACTTACAAATCTAAGTAGAATCATACACCTTTACACATCTTACTTCCTAGCACTTAGACAAATTTAACTTTAGGATTTTAAGTTATATCATCACTTCCTCTTATTACAATAATCCTCCTATCAATCTTCTAGCAAGGATATCCCATACTTCAACTATACACAATATTGGGTTACCCCTTTTTAAGGTAGTAAAAACTAGCTCTATAGATTAGAAGGTCACCTAATTCTTCTATTATTATACACCTTCACATATTAAACTCTATCAATCATCAAGTAAGTCATATAAATACAAACACCCATCAAGGGATCCGCATAACACACAATATCACATAATTATATTATTATTACATTAAATCTATGTTTCTTCCATCCAAACACCGTGCCCGTAGTCCTAGACATGAAATCTCCCCTCAACTACAGTTATTACAAGCAAGTAATCCCAGTTTACTACACATTAAATCTGAAGCTAGCTTGACCGATGATCTCAGAACAAGCAAGCCGCACCAAGATTGCTCTTTTCTTTCCTTCATGCTTCCATTAGCCCAAATATCTAGAAATCACTCAATTATAAGAGTAATTAAGAAATTACTATTCGAATAACTAATTTGAGAATTCAATCCACTAATTCTTCCCTTATGCATACTCTAAAACATTACCCAAAGGTTAATTACCCATAAAAAGATGTATCATATTCAACCCATCTCTATTAATGGAGTTTCAAATCTAAAGGTTCCATTTTTATAGAATTCAAGATCTCCAACCACCAATTTCGTGTTTTACAATCACTAATTTATGTTAGGAATTGTTAGTGAATAATTTATAAGTGATACTGGGTGATATTAACCCAACCCATAAGTTTTTCCCAAAATCTTATGAACTTATGGTTCAAATCCGAAAGAATTTATAAATTAAAGATTGATCTAAGGATTCTAGGATGTTAAAGGATTGAAATATGAAGAAGATGATGGAAGAAACTTACCTCAACAAATAGTTTTTACCCCAACCATGAGCAAATCACCCCTCTAGGGCATAGGAACGAAATAATTAAGTTTTAGGTCTAAAACCCATCAAAATCAACATTAAATTCTGCTCATTACTGCTGTAGTGGTTAAATTACCATTGTGGCGGTAAATTACTCAGCCCAGACAGTGTTCAGTAAAATTGTCATAATATTTTATTTAAAAGAAAGATTAACAAACGGTCAGATGAGTTAGAAAGAAGACTCAAAGATATTTCATTTGGTGGCTAATTGGCCTCATAATTCTTTATATTCTAGCAGATATGCTCATTTGAAGTTGACCCTAGTTTAAACTTAGCTCAAAACTCAATCAATAGGAACACTTTCAACTTAACGTTGTGCTAGGGGTATTGTATGACCTTAGTACATGTGCAATACGCTCCCATACTATAGAATTAGTCCAATAACTTTGATGAATGAGTTTCTTAATCCTTTAACACAAATACTTTTAGTAACGATGAAATAGGTCATTAATCCCCTGGTGCCAGAATAAACCAAAACCATAAGTCAATCAACCCTTAGCCCAAAATTAGGACTCTAAACCCAATTCCATTGAATAAGAGCAATGCCCAATAACATAACAAAAATAATCCCCTAAGAATTGAAAGTCATCATTGTAAAACTCTAATAAATGTCAAAAGAGGGGATGCAACCCCCCAAACTAACTAATGTCTGAGTCTGAAACAAATGTACTAGAAAATAATAGAAGAACCTATGGTAGCCCAAAAGATGCAGCTCACCCTTCAGTTTGGAAATGATCCAAATCACAGCTGAGGTCTCAAAACAGTCGCTAGAATATGCTTTGCACTGAACAAAAAGAAGATCACGCGTAGTATCAGCACACAAGAAACAACGGTGTGCCGGTAGGGTCAGCGGCCATCCAAAAATGAGAAATATGGATACATAACCAACACATAGTATAACAAGACAACCATGAACCCTATCATGCAACTGTCTTTCAAGTTTATAATACTTAACCTTGTAAACAAGTACAACATAAAGTCTAGTCAAAAGAGTCAACAAGGATAACCAGTAAAGTCAACTAGGACTGATAATCAGACTCCAAGTCAATAACCATGATGCAACTATCATATAAACCATATACAATTCATACAAGCAATAGACAACTTAGAGCCATGTCCTATCATACAACCAACCCGGACAACTCAAGGATACTTAATAACAATAATAATGGAAATAACATGTATACCAATTCACACAAGAACTCAATGAAATCAAAAGCGCATAATCCCCTATTCACTTAAGGAACCGTCACACTCACCTGTACCTTGTACATACATGCTAAGGGTCTTAAGGGTGCATCCCCTTGTCATGACCTACAAGGGATGAGTTCTTGTGCATGTACCAAATCCCAGACATCAAGTGTCTGCCAACCTTATATCTCCAATCCCATGGAGATGTAAAAATATTGGTACATTCAACAATAATGACAGATATCACAATAATCACAACCATAATGATAATGGAAACAACACTTGTAAGGACCAACAAACTTTTATGTAAGTTCATTGCATGTGATTAACACTTATGATATCAAACAGTCATTCACTTTCCTTGAACATACATTGTACAAGAAATACTAAGAATTAATTATCAAGTACACATAACACAAATGGGGTTTCAACTTTATTAAAACTATCACCTACTGTAACACCCCGTACCTTCCCAACCCTACTTGACGACATTGAACAAGGTTTACTTAGGTGTCGAGTATGTATTTGGTAATTTTAATAATTGATATTGGGCATCGTACATGTGCTTAGCGAGTGTTTTGTGATTTTCGTGGAGCAGTTGTGGGGTTCAAAACTGTAACACCCCGTACGTGTCTACGTGTAGCTGACGACCGAAACATTTAGGGAAACATGAAAACATGATAAAAGGGATGAATTATAAATTAAATTGTGGGCATGAACAAGTCTTTCATCATTGGGCCCAAAAGATGAAGCCCAAAAATTGACAAGAAGACATGGGCCAATATGACATTTTGACCCATTCTTGCAATATTGGTTCATTTGACCAAATCAACACCTCATTAAATGCTAAGAAAAATATAAGGGAGATTTGAGGGTCTATATAAGCAAAGGAAATCAGATTTTTATTCATTTGGACTCTCATGTTTTGTTTAGAATTATCTCAACATTTCCTTGTTCAACACAAACCCAAGACCTTTGTCTCTTGGACCAAGATCATCATCTTGCACACTTTGGTAAGTGTTTATGTTTATGATTTAATATATATTGTGCAGGAGAGGGTGCTTATCTCATGTTGGTTATGTTGGTGATGTATTGAGAATTCACTATGTATGTATGTGACATGTTTGCTAAGATGGTTTTGCCTTGTAACTTTGCACATGGGCTTGTGATCTTGAACGAAATAAACTTTATGGATTCAATATTTTTATGTGAGATGTGATTATAGTCTTCACTTATTTGGTCATGGTGTATAATGTTTGGAAAGGCTATTGTGAAATTGGTTATGGTTTTGGTGACATATTGACCGTAAAATGTTGTTTTGGTGATGTTCTTGTGTGTTGTGAAACCATGGATGGTAGTTGGCATGTTATAGGATTATAAATATGTTAAAATGAGGTTGATTATGATCATGGACCATTCATGGAATGAAAAGACCAAAAAAAATAACGTTTCGGACCCAAACAGGCATCCGCCCCCGCAGACGAGGGCATCTGCGGACGCAGATGCCAATGCAGAAGGCCCTGGAATTTTCCAGAGGCCATCTGCGCGCGCATCTTTCCACCTGCACACATAGGTGGCAGTGCATATCACTCCAAATTGTTGATTTGTTTGTTTTCGTACCCCGTTGATCCCCGAAAGCCCCGATACCCTTTTGGGATGTAATTATCACATTGTGATGACGTTTTAATGACTTTAAAGTATTGTATGGAGGTATTTTGGACTATATAAAGTATGGAAGGTTGTTCATATGTTGGTATAAAGGAGGAAATGTGACGGAATGATAAAGAGAAAAGCGTAAGGGTGCGTGTGGTGTGAAATACTATCGATGTATTATTTCTTGGTTAATGTATGTACCGTTATGGTGTTGGGAATATGAAAATGTATTGTATTGTATTGTAAGGGGTGACATGAGAGTTCATTGACGTCTTGTACGCCTATATGTTAACTAGTTTCTAATGTAAGTTTCGGTATGAACTTGTATTGTAGACTAAGACGTAAAGAAGGAGTTGGACCATAGTCACACATACATCGACTTGTGTATTCATACGTGGAAGTGCAGGTATGTAAGGTTACTCTGTCCATATTTTTCTGCAGCACATATTGTTCATGTTGTCATTGTCATTGTCCCATTCCGAAATGCTAAAAGGTATCTCATTTCAAAGTTGTCATATGTTATTATTCTCGTGTATCACATAATTATGGACATGATTCCAAGTTCCAATAAAGTTTAGTTACATGTCTTTTCCGCAATGTTAGAGCTACAAAAGTGTCACTCTCTCATAAGCTAAGGGTATCCTATTTCCAGTTATTCATGGTTATTGTCACATGTTTTCTATTCATCGCACGATGGAGATTCTTGTCTCATAGTCAATGCTAAGGTTCCAGATGTCCAATACTTATTGAGCAATTGTGCATCTCATGTCTCATATTCATTGGTCATGTTCCACAAGCCTAATACTCATGTATCTTGTTCATCGATTATCATTCAATGGTTCCAATAGTGTTATGACTGATCTTATGTTTCTAACAATGTTACTCACATGTCCCTTACTCATTGGTTAATGATTCAAAGTTCAAAGTGATGTTATGACTCTCATTGTAACTCAACAATCTCAAAGTATCAATCTCAAAGTAAAGGATAAAGTAATGCATATGTGGTCAATGATCAAGTATGGGTGGCAAGTCTAGAGGCGTAAAGCCTAGCTCGACTCGATCCCGATGTATTGATTTATGGGTGGAAAGTCTAGGGGCATAAGCCTATCTCGACTCGATCCCGAGGGTGGCAAGTCTAGGGGCATAAGCCTAGCTCGACTCGATCCCAACATGACGATAAGTCATGAAAGACCCACTGATCATTTGGGGCCCGGGTACAGTATAGCACAGACAAAGATAAATAAGTACAGAAGTAAGAATCAATGAACGTAATGAGCGTAATGAATGCAATGAACGCAATGAACCTAATCGACATGTTTCCAAATGCAATGGTTTATTGACTTGAATATTATTAACCCCAATGAAGTCTCTATGTTCTACACAGTTTCTATGGACTTGCATGCTCAGTACATTCTTCGTACTGACCCCTTTGGGGGCCTTACTTTACTTGATGCAGGCACAGGTGTTCGTAGACCCTCACCGAAGTCTACGCTATATCAGCAGATCATTGGTGAGCTCCAGTTGTTTTGGGGCTTCCTAAGTCACTATGTACATTTGTTTGGTGTTGTTTTGATACTATATGTATAAATAGAGCGGGGGCTTGTCCCGACTCTAAGATTGGTTTTGGTTATGCATCCGTAGAGGCTTTGTAGATGTTGTGGAAAACGTGAAGGGTAAGGTAAGGAACATATGTTTTGTCATGATGGCCCCAACGGCCAAGTTTCATACGTAGTATCTATATATATTTTCATGAATTCCGCTATTGATACTTTATATTCATTTGAGATGGTGTTGTATATTGAGTAGCATACATATGCGTGTACATGAGCACAGATTGGTTCTCTCGGGCCTCAACGGCTCCTGGTGCCAGTCCGGCCCGAATAGGATTCGGGTCGTGACACCTACCTCAATCCATGCTTGGACCACTCAATTAAGTCTGAGCCTTGCCTTTTCGTGCAACTTCTGCTTGGTCGGGGTTTATAAACATGAACACAACAATAATAAACCAAATGATCTACTTTGTCAAGGATTACAACCTAATAACTAACCCCCAAGGAAAAATTCATGACCATCCCACCCATTCTGGGGTTTTCCACCATCAATTCACCCTAAAACTACCAATTTCATGGTTACATTAGTTAATTAATGACATGCAAGAGTAAATTCATGATTAACAACTAAAACCCAAAGGTTTTATACCTAATTTACCCCCTTACACTAGAAAATCCACTAATTTAAGCATAAACCTCTCCCTAAACTCGTAAACTAGTGATTTGAAGGTTAATTAATTGAAAAACTAGTTAATGGGAATGAAATACTTATCTTTACGAAGAAAACAGAAGGAAAATGGAGAAAAATCACCTAAATCTCCTATGCCCTTCCCTAAAAACAAGTTTATAATAATAAACCATTTTTGGGGAAATTTCTGCATTTACTGAAATTTACCCCACCTCTGTTCTGAGCCGGGGGTCTATCAGAAATAGCCTCTCTATTTCATCTGAGGTATTGTTACGGACTGCGTACACTTTACCTTCCCCAGATCCCACTTGGTGGGTATACACTGGGTATGTTGTTGTTGTTGTCATTGTTGTACAATAATTTACCCCACTATAGCATCCTGATCCCGCTATAGCAGGATTGACCGGCATTGACTTCCGCTATAGTGAGAATTTGTTCGCTATAGCGGAAGTCGTGATATAAACATGTCACCCGCAATGGTGGGAGTGGCAAGGCAGAAACTCGGGAATCCTCCCAGTTTTTTCTTTTTTGTAACACTCCTTCAAACTATGACATCCTGGACTAACCCCTTTGCATTAAGTTCAATATAAAGGGTTCTACTCATCCAAATTCACTTTCGCAAAGTCCTACAGATTCCTTATCAAGTTAGATAACATAAAATAAAGTTAAACTTTGTTAAATTTACCCAATCCCTTCCTGTATTGTCCTATATCATACCTCACTTTGATTTCATTTGAAACTAGAATAGCCTAAAAAATTTAACTTTCACCTCAAGGAAAATCTTAACCCAAATTTTTATATGATTGACTCACCCATAAGAATGGAAAGGGTCGTTATAGGTTAAGATGGAAGGTTGGATGTATTAGGGTGTGAATCAATGTGGGTACGTGTATCTTAGACATTAAAAGTCCTAGTCAAGCCCTTAATTGATATACGAAATATAGGTGACGGTTAAATAGAGTTGAAAACCCATCTTGATTTATATGTGTATATTGATTATTCCTTTGTATACTAGTTACAATGCATGTTCATGGAAAGTAAATCGTTGAATGATATCCTCAGTGTTAATCAAAGATAATGACGTTATATTAATGGCTTGTTGATTGTGCAAGTATGATTGTTCTATTCTCATTGTGGTTGTGATTGTTGTGATATATATTATTATTGTGGAATGAGACGGTAAAGGACATCTTTATGGAACATATTTTTATCATTGTGAGATAAGTGGGTAATGGACATCATCATGGGATTTTGGTTGATATAGGTCTGGCAGATACTAGATATTTGGGATATTAGTACATGGAAAAGAGCTCATCCCATGCAGGTCATGGCTAGTGGGTGACCATAAGACCTTT
This sequence comes from Capsicum rhomboideum, assembly GCA_031232105.1. Taxonomy (NCBI): domain Eukaryota; kingdom Viridiplantae; phylum Streptophyta; class Magnoliopsida; order Solanales; family Solanaceae; genus Capsicum; species Capsicum rhomboideum. The sequence continues at coordinate 93,819,448 of CP124716.1, read as the reverse complement.
AGCATGTGTGCACATAGTATTGGTGAGTATGACGGTTCCTTGAGCGAACTGAGTTTTGTGATAATTGTTATTCTATTGTTATTGTGGTTGATTATATTGGATCCTTGAGAGGTCCGGGATAAGGATATAAAAAATAGCATATATTTTGTTACTGTCTAATTATTTGTGTAGTTGATACAAGGTGTAAGTTATTGTTGTTGAGTCATGGGTGTTGACTTGGTTAATGATTGGTATTCATGGTCTTGACTTGGTTTATTATCTATATTGATTACACTTGGCTTAATTATTTGGTGTTGATTGAAACAGGCTAAATGATTTATGTTTAAGGTAAAGGTAATTGTTTGGTGTTTGTGGTTGTACTTGTTTACATTTAGTTAGCTAGGTGGTTATATTATATGGGTGTTGCCCCTAAATTGTGAAGTACTAAAGCATGATTACTTCAGAGCCTTAACTCATTAGTTGTTAAGGATTGGAATTCATTGCAGTTATGTATGGTTGAGTTCATAATTAAGTGAGTGTTAAATGCATAGCTAGAGTTGACAAAACTATTGAAAGGTAGTGTATTAGAGTTAAATCTGGTGTGGAAGTTTACTTGCGGGTTAGTCAGATTGGCAGAAGAAAAGGGAGCTAAAGAATTAATGGGAAGAAGGTCATTAGACTAATAAGAATTATTAAGGTGAATGTTTTCCTTCTAAATATTTATGTGGTGTTTATGTGATTTAATTTGGGTCGGCTGATGATGCTTACCAGAATGTATTGTTTGTACTAATACTACTCTTGTTAAACCCTTTTCAGGGGTATAGTCTAGTTGTAGGATTAGTTGATGTTTGTTGCTTGATGTTGTAGGTATCTCCAACAGCTTCTATTCTTTGTCTCTTACGATGGAAGTTGGGTCATATGTATTTTCTGAATTTCCTTGTAGTAACTCTTGCACCTGTTTAGACTAGATCTTTGGGGTAGAGTATTTCCTTTTGTATTTAAGAAATTGTAACGAGGTTTGTAATAAATTGAATGATTTATTGATTCTTTTAGTGACTTCCACATGATTTTGAATTGGGTGGTAAGGGTTTTTCTATCTAGGTGGATTAGAGTTGGTACCTGCATGATCCAATTAGTTTGGTCATGATACCAAATTGGTGCTCTTCTCCATTCGTGGTGGGTCCTCATGTTCGCAAAAGAGAACCCCCGACAGTATATAAGATTGCTCCATCTATTTTAAATACATTTCTCACAAACTTAGGATTATTGGTTGAGCTAAGAGGAGTATAGTTAGTGGGAATTTCATCACAAATCATCAAGGTAGGTTTCTTCTACTCCCTCGTGTAATCTTAGTCGATTCTATGCTAAATTCCGCCCTTAATTCCTCTTAAAATCATATTCAATCCTTAAAAATTAGGGTCTTTCTGGGTTGTTTAGAGCCCGAAACAAACTCTGTTTGTGCTCAACTTTTGGGAATGAGTCCCTTATCCTTCGAGGTATATAATGCGGAGCCAATTTTGAATTTTGTTCTCAGGCTCTGAGGATAGATTTTTGACCCAAGCTTCGGTCAAAAATATAATTTTGTAATATGAATATTCTTTCTATTGTCTTAACAAGTAGGTTATGTTTTTGGTAGCAAGGCAACATTCTGAGGTGTTAGGAAGGGAAAGGCTTCTGTGTGACCGTTTTTGGATTTTTTGTTCGGCCTCTAGGTAGGTTACGATTTTCCTTCTTATAGACTTAGCTTGGATACACCTTATATCATATAAATTTCTTGTGGGTTATGGGTAAGTAATGTTTAAATGCGGGGATATTTAGGATTTCCAATTTATTAGGCTCGCTTTGGGGCTTTAGAGTAGGACTTAGGTTGGGCCTATGTTTAGGCTACTTACTTAGTCCATTGAGCCGTAGTTTAGGTTTCTTACTTAGTTTTATGTGTAGATTAGAGATCCTTAGTATGGGTATGAGGTAGGATTTCTTCGTTGGCTGGGTTTCATTATTTGATTTGCCTTCATAACATTTCCCTTCCAAGTTATTTTGGATTATGAAGTTGTGGGGCCTACGGGTCGAGGATAGTATTAGTCGAGGTCCCGTTTGGTTATAGTATTGGTGTGGTGGGATTTTTTTCTAGGTTATCTCGCATACATACTTCCGTGAATTTATATTATATATTGTATAATTACCTGTACCTGCATATGTATACTCACATATGCATTATCATGAGACATCGCTGGAATTGTGGGAAAATACGCTAGTATTAAAAGACATGATCGAATAGGAAAGGATGGACATTGTTTAGAGCTCTTGATGAGGTCAAAATAACAAAGTACAAAAGATAACTTTTTTAAGCAAGTTGATCTTGCAACTTTTTTATAGACCTCAATACCCTCAAACTTTTATTTAATACAAAAAATCTGACATGTTGAAATCATTGCTTCTATATTATAGAAATATGAAAAGTTACTTCTTAAATAAGTTTCCCAATACAAGCTTCTACTTTTAAAAAATATTTTTCCAAAAATTTTAATATAATAAAATATCATTTTGTAGTTTTTAGAAATTTGGCTAAACTGGCTTTATGTCAAGCAACAAGTTTCTACAAATGACTATCAAATATTATTAGTCTATTTGACTAAAGCTTCTAAAATCAGCTTACTATGAAAAGTTAATTTGTTTTTTTTAAAAGCATTTTTTGACGAAGTACTTTTGGGGAAAACCTAATTATTTTAGCTTTTGAAAAATATATTTCACTACTCTCTAAAAGCACTAATTCCCTCTCAAAACATGGCCAATAACTCTTTTTATAAAATAAATACTTATGACCTCCCAAATATAATTAGTAAAAATTTACCAAAGAGTTGACCTCAAATGGTAAGAGTATTGGAAAATTGGATGCCAAGTTATAGTCACAGAATTGTGAGATGGGTTCACCCTCCTTTTGGTTGGTACAAATGCAACACTGATGGTTCATCAAAGGGTAACCCTGGCCATAGTTCTATTTTTTGTGTGTGTGTAAAAAATAGTGAAGGTAATATTATAGGGGAAAAAGGAAGGGGATTGCCTGAGTCTACTAACTTATTTGCAGAAGCTGTTGCAATAAAAGAAGGCATCCAATTCTGTATTGAAAGAAATTTGATCCCTCTGATAGTAGAAACTGATTCTCTCATTATGCTTAATATGTTAGAGGAAAATTGAGAGGTACCTTGGAGTGGTGTTATGGAGGTTGAGCCAATAAAGGGAATGAGGGAAGGAGTCCCTATTCTATTAAAACACACTCTAAGAGAAGGCAATTCCCTGGCTGATTTTTTTGCTAACCTAGTTGTTAATTTTGCAGGTACTTATTTGGTGGATAATTTCCAAGAGATGCCAGTAGCTGCAAAGAAAATCCTGAATTTGGATAAGATGAGTATGCCCCATTTAAGACTTACTCAGCTTAACACCAAATAAATTCAGTTAGTAATAAATCACTTACTTAGCTCTAATTTGAAGCATGAGAAGATATAATTACCCTAATGTATTGCCTAAAGTGATTTCAGATAGTCTCTTTACTGTTCCACCTAGTGAGAGTTTAAGGTGTACAATGGTAAGAGACTAAGGCATAAGCATTTAGGTGAATTATCTTTTAATACTTCAAAGGTGCAATATTCTGATTTTCTTGCTTCAACAGTAATTAGTGACATCTGGTCTTTGATGTTTCACTAAACATAGATCCTAATTTTTCTCATTTATGTGTGGTATTAATCTCTATTAGATTTATCCTATCATGAGAGAAAAAAAAATAAATGATCAGTGGATTGTTATGGACTGGATGTCGGCTAATTAATATAATAGACTAATGGTTTTAACTAGGAACTGTTCCTTAGAGTTCATCTTCAGATAGGTAGCTCATCATATTAGAGATGAACATGCGAAAGGTTAAGTTTTAGCTTATCGAAGAAAGCTATGAACAAAAGAGTCATAAAGGTTCCACTACTAGGTCTGCAGAATCACAGCTAAGATCATAAATATCACCTACTTTAAATGAACAAGAAAAGTACCAGATGCAGAGCTTTCTCTGTTTGAAGCAACTGCTGGACATAGAAAAGAAGAAGATCGATGCTTTATTGCCATCCATAGTAGCGATTTGCTATAGATCTTCGTATGTTGACCAAAGTCGAGGTCAAGAGATGAAGAACTTGAACTCAGAAATAAGGAAAATAAAAGCTTACCTCATCGGAGCTTTACTCCATATCCTGCTACAGCTCCTCATCTATTGTACAAGAGATGAAGATCCAAGCTTTGTCGGAGAATTTTCATCCAGATGCTTTCCAGATTCTTCTTGAATTCTCTTTCCAAAAATGACTTTTCATTTCCTGTTGGTTCTTTCTTTTTTGATTTTGTCTTTATTTCTTTTATGTTTTGGGAATGGTCACTTGGGCTCATTCCTTTATTTGTACAAATTTTTGTTTATTTAATAAATGGGCTTCAAGCACACTTTTAATTTTTTTAAAAAAATAATTAGTAAAAATCATAACTGAGAAGCTGATGGTAGACTTTAAACATGATTTTTTAGCTATTCTTCATGTATTATTTATTGCACTTTAATTGAGCTTTTAGCTACTCATTGTGCGTGCATATTTTTAGCTACTCACTATGCGTGTTTTGTTGTGTAGGATATGTTCTTGAGCTAACAAATAAGTTTGGAGCAAAAACAAATATTTTGGGGCTTAAAAGTCTAAATAGAAGACCAGAAAATTAACTTAGGATCATGTTGGGAGTTTGAGGATATAATGCACATACGAGAATGAAAGAAAACCAAAAGATGAATAAAAAATGGCTTGACGTACTAGGCTGACTTTAGATATACAACTTTGACATGTTGTTGAGATAACAAATGAGTTTTGAGCTAAAACAAATATTATGGGGCTTAAAAGTCTAAGTAGAAGACCAAAAAAGTCACTTAGGATCATGTTGGGAGTTTGAGGATAGAATGCACGTACTAGAATGAAAGAAAAATTGAAAAATGCACAAAAATTGGGTTGGCGTGCCAGGCTAGCTTTGGATATGCAACTTGCTGAGAAAAAAAGTTATAATTGGCAAAAAAAAAAATTGGGAATCATAATGGGAAAAATATTTGCATAAATAAGTTTGGCAGACAATGTTTGAAATCATAAAGGACCAATGAGTTGAACCATTGGAAACATCCGCTTCTATGACGCAATAGATCAATCATGGGATAATTTTTTCACTTTGTTTAGTTAAGGGTTATTTTGATTTGAGGTCAATTTTAGACAGTAAATTTCTTGGGGAATTTTTACCTAGAGATCATTAGGTGAACGTAGAAGAGTTCAGAGCATGACATTCATTACTTTCTTCGTGATTCGATTCAATATGAAATTTGAATCAATCATCGACTGTAATGTTTTATTATACTTATTCTTTGATGTTATTTTCTTCTATCATAGAGTAGTTTCTACTAGGGTTTAGAAAGATACAAAGTGTGGATTATAAGTCATGGTTTTTAATTTTTATTTTCATGCTTTAATTTGTTTGTGGAGTGTGAATTAAACTGCAGATTTGTTCACAATTTTATTTAATCAAAATAATAATATATTAGTGAATATCATCTTCATAATCTTGTTTGGTATGAATTAATATTTCTTTAAAGTAATTTTAAGATCTTGTTGAAATCATTGATTGAACCAAGATAACAAATATTAGAAAGATTTTTTTCCTGTAGACTAAACCTTGACCATATTCTTGTACCTATGCCCATTGATTGTAATTAATTTGTTTTTAAAGTTTAGATTTAATCAGAAGAGGAATATGAATATTAGAAATACTCTAACAAACTGTCGAATTCATGAGAATTGATAAGACTTTATACGTGACTATTGAGCAGGATCATAGCTTGATTATCATTTTGCACTTGTCTATTACCCTAACTTCACATATATGTAGTGTAATGATCCTCCAGGTTATTTTCTGAATTTTCATATAATTTCTATATTTCAAGCTATCCTATAGTTGCTACAGGTCATTTATGACTTACTAGGATAGGTGGTTTGGTTCCCAGGCAGTTTGTTTGAGTTTTAAGCTAATTTCCCTATTTTGGAGCTTTTGAAGTTGACAAGTTTGACTCCAGTCAAAACTCCTAGTAAATGGCCTCGGATGAGAATGTTGACGGTTTCATTTTGTTTAGAACATTAATTTTGGTCCAGGGGGATCTTTGGTTCGGGTTTTGAGGCTTCTGGACTTGTTTTGGCCTATTAGATGGATTTTAGTGAAAATAAAAAGAATGGGCTTGAGCCAAAATTTCATCAAAATGACCTCCATTGGGAATTTCATCATTTTTGTTGAGTCTGCAATGTTGTTTCCAATAGGATAGCATATTTGGTTTGTGTTCACAATGTTCCAAATGAATCCACAGAACCCGATCAGAGAAATTTCTAACTTGGAATTTTACTGGTGCAACAACACCTAGTGCAAACCAATTCTCTTCATCGCATTCGCGATGAGACCTTCACAATTATAAAGGGCTAATTTTCCTGGGCATCACTATCATGTGAGGGTTTGTTGAAATACAAATGAAGTCACTGTAGGACTGGGCTAGGTTTGTTCATCGCGATCAGGAGGTGGTCCACCATGATTCTAATAGCTTGGACCAGTAGAGACTCATGGTCGTGATAAGGATCCCATAATTACGACGGACCCTTGGGCAGTATAAATTCCCTAAAATTGATCTTCTGTCCATTAATCCATCTAAATTTGGAGCTTGTGAGTTGTGGAAATATAATTCTAGTGGGATTTCATCATATTGAGCTAAGGTAAGTTATGTCTTTGTGCCATGGTCAAAATTATATGTATTTCTCGTTGAAATTCACTCTAATTCCATTCAAATCCCTTGGTTTAAGTTCTTGATTACTTGTATCTTTTGGGGAAGTTTTGTACCTTGATATAGGCTCCGATCATGCTCAAATCTTGAGCATGTGATCTTTGTCCTACGATGGAGCTAATTGCGGGTTTAATTTTTAAATTTATTAGTGGGACCCACGAGCAAATTTTTTAACCCAATTTTTGGCCCAAAGTGTTAAATTTCTATATGGGCATTATTATACTCATAATAACTATAAATTGTTCTTTTTATAGCATGGCAGCATTCTAAGGTTAAGTAGAGGGGACGAGTAATTTTTTGTTAGTCTGAGGCTACGGTTCGATTTTGAGGTAGGTTACAGTCTACTTTCTTATATACTTTGCTCTATGAGATGGTATATGTTATAAATTTTATGTTAGGTAGGAGATTATTGGATAAGCTTAAGATTATTTTATCATTTATTCTTTATTGGCCTTCTTTGGGGTATATTAGAGTAGAATATCTTCTTAGGGTTTAGTTTAGGATACTTTCTATAGCTTTAGGACTAGGTTAGGGGTCCTTTGTATCAGTTTGGGGTGGAATCTCATGATAAAACTAATATTCCATGGTAGGGTTGGCTTCATGGTTCGGGTTATGCTTATTACTATCTCTTTTCCTTTATTCTTATATTATACTGTATATTTGTGGGTTCAATGCCATGGAAACGATCTAGGAGGACTCCAGGAAAATACCACAACTAGGATTATGGGAACCATGATGAAGTAATAAAGTAGGAAAAGTATTTAGTGATTCTTGAATAGTGTTTATGCATGTATTGTTCTTCCCTTTGTATTGATTGCTTTTTAAGAAGAGCATGCGTTAGAACTCTCCTTAAGTCTTTACTTGCTTAACCATAGAGGTAAAGGATAGGAAAAGGGAAGTAACAATGGAAATTTGTGGCTGCCAACCCTCATCTAATAGCTTAACCTTATCTAGGATCAAAGGTAAGGGTTAACATGCAAAGCTCATGAGACCTAACCAGTAATTGAGAATAGTCATCTTTATAGGCAACCATCTGTTTAGATGAACCTAACTTACCAATCTTGAATGCTAAGCACCAGGATAGAACACAAGTATGACACAAAGTTATGAAATCATGGGGAACACAACCGTAGTTCACCACTCTTATTGATGGTAACACAACTAAATTGATACTTTTTGACTTATTACACAATTTACAAACTGTTACTTGTCCTCTTGGAATACTTTTTTTTTTTGGAAACAATTTACTGATAGCTTAAATAATTGCATCAATCAAGCTCCTAGCTAAATTCTCATATGGGATCAATCCCAACTTAGTTGGGTTCTATATTTGATTCAACAACTATTTTATACTTCAATTGCAAGGTGTAACTTGAGCAATATCAATGGAGCACAGAGCTATTGAATGATTCTATAGATAGGGTTCATATGATTCGCAAAAGTTATACTGATTGAGGGATGTGAGACTTAGAGTTTGGGTTAGCGACCAAGTGTTTCTGCCAGTGTTGCCTATGAAGGGAGTAGTGAGGTTAGGGAAGGGAGGTAAATTTATCCATAAGTATATCAGGCCATTTGAGATCTTTTAATGTGTTGGTGGTGTAGTATATGAGTTATCTTTGCCTCTAGAATTTTTGGGTGTTCGCTTGGTACTTTGTGTGTTTATACTGAGATGGTACTTTTCAGATGAGTCCAACGTGCTTCAGTGGAATTCGATTCAGTTGGGTGTGATTTGACTTTGAAGGAGAAATTGGTTGCCATTTTAAGTACAGTGGTAAGGAAGATGGGATCGAGGAGATTACTATAGTTGAAGTCTAATGGAAGTGTTGGCTAGTCTAAAGTGTTATCTATGAAGCCTAATAGGGCCTGCGAACTAGTACCCTCATCCTTTTGAGTCGTTGTGCACTTTCTGTTCCTTGACTTCTTACGATTAAAGTCCTTTTAGTAGTGAATGTTGTATTGACCCACCAGATCATTGTCTGAATTTTTGTGTGTTTTCTTTATTTCAAGTTTTCCTATAGTTGTTGCAGATCATTTATGACTTACTAGGATAGGTTGTTTGGTCCCTGTGACGTTCGTTTATGTTTTCTAAGCCAATTTCACTGTTTGAGAGCTTTTGAAGTTGAGAGGTTTGACATCAGTAAACTACTTTGTATGAGAAGTTTGATGGTTCCTTTAGCTCTGAAATGTGGATTTGGGCTAGGGGGACCTTTGGTGGGTCTCGAGGCTTCTAGATTCATTTTGGACTATTGGGTGGATTTTAGTGAAAACAGAAGAATGGGCATGGGCCTATATTTCATCAAAACAACCTTTGTTAGGAATTTAATCAATTCCATTGAGTCCAAAATGTCGTTTCCAGTAGGGTAGCATACTTGGTCTGTGTTTAGAGGGTTCCAAATAAATCTCGAGGACCCATTCGGGGAAATTCTAACTTGGGATTTTATTAGTGCTCTAGCACTTAGTGCAGCCCAATTATATTTATTGTGTTCATGATGAGATCTTTGTGATCGTGAAGGTCTAATATTCCAAGGCATCACAATCGTATTAAGGTTGTCATGATCATGATGAAGCCGCTATAGGACTAGCCTGAGTTTGTTCATCATGATTGCGGGGCAGTCCACCATGAACGTGATGGCCTGGACCATTGAGTCTCGCATTCGCGACTGGGGTCCCACAATTGCGAGGGACCCCTGGTCTAAATAAAATCCCAACTTTGATTTTCTCTCTATTTTTTCATCCAAATTTAGAGCTTGTGAGTCGTGGAAACATAATTCTTGTGGGATTTCATCACATTAAGCCATTCTTCATCCCGTGGTTAAAATTCAAATGTATTTCTCATTGAAATTGCTCTAATTCCATTATAATCCATTTGTTTAAGTTCTTGATTTCTTGTATCATTTAGGGCTGTTTTGAGCCTCGGTATGGGCTCCGATCATGCTCAAGTTTTGAGCATGTGATCCTTGTCCTACAAGGGAGCTCAATGCCGGTTCAATTTTCCAATTTCATTAGCCGACCCCACATACCAATTTTTAGCTTGAAGTGTTAAATTGCTATATGGGTATCATTTCAGTTATAATGACTAGTAGATTGTGCTTTTTGATAGTGCAATTGCATTTAGAGGTCAAGTAGAGGGGAAGAGCAACTCTTTGTTAGTCCTAGGTTATAGTTTCGTTTCAAGGTAGGCTATAGTTTACTTTCTTATTGACTTTGCTCTACGAGATTATATACGTTATAAATTTAATATGGAATAGGGGATTATAGGATAGGCTTAAGATTATTTTATCATTTTTGCTATTATTGGCCTTCTTTGGGGAATCTTAGAGTAGAGTATTTACTTAAGCCTTAGATTAGGATACCTACTATAGCATTAGGATTATGTTAGGGTTTCTTAGTATTGGTTTGGGTATAATCTCATGATAAGACTATTATTCCCTGGTAGGGTAGGCTTTATGGTTTGGGTTACACTTATTACAGTTTTTTTCCCTTATTATTATATTGTACTATATTTTTATGGGCCTAAGGCCGTGGATATGATCTAGCAGGACTCTAGGTTAGGGTTACCTTTCTTCGAAGGGTGATGTTACCCTATTTATGCATATTTGTATGTTTTTGTCCATATTTTATATAGCGGTGATGGGATACGTACGTTCACTTGTGAATACACATGCATTATGGCAGGATTCCTAGAAAAATATTGATTTTACACTTTTAAAGGAATAGGGAAATCATACAACCCTTACTATTGATTGAAGGCTTTTTAAAACTGAAATGTACCACCTTTACTGCAGATTTCTAGTGATCTTTAAAGGATTTTTAACCCTTTTATCACAGATTTGTCATTTTTAAAATATGTTACTGTAACAACCCATTCTGTTGTTACGGGTGAGTCAACAAAAATTTGGGTCAAGATTTTCCGTGAGGTGAAAGTTAAAAATTTCAAGCAAAGCTAGTTTCAAACAAAATCAGAGTGAAGTAAGCTCTAGGGAAATCCATGAAAGGATTGGGTTAATTTAATAAAGTTAAGCTTGATTTTATATTTGCTAACTCAATAAAGAATCTGTAGGACTTTTCGGAAGTGAATTCAGGTCAATAGAACTCCCAATATCAAACTTGATGTAAAAAGTTTAGTCCATGATGTCATGGTTTTAGGGTGTGTCATGAAAAAGGAAAACTCGAGGTGATTCACAATTTTCTGCCTCACCACTCCCGCTATAGTGGGTGACACATCACTGTAGAGACTCCCACTATAGAGGAAAACTTTCCGCTATAGCGGGATCAGGACGCTATAGTGGGGTAAATCGTTGTAAATGTTCAAATATTTCCAAAAATGATTTATTTTTCTACACTAATTTGGGGAAGGGCATAGGTAATTTGGGCAATTTTCCTCCATTTTTTATAGATTTTCATTGTTAATTTAAGTATTTCATCCCCATTAACTAGTTTTTTAATTAATTAACCTTAGAATTACTAGTTTACGAGTTTGGGGAGAGGTTTAAGTTGAATTAGCGGATTTTCTAATGCAAGGGGGTAAATTAGGTGTAAAATCTTTTGGTTTTAGTAGTTAATCATTAATTTACTCTTGCATGTCATTAATTCGCTAATTTAACCATGAAATTGGTAGTTTTAGGGTTAATTGATGGTGGGAAAACCCAAGAATGGGTGGGCTGATCATGTATTTGTCCTTAAGGGTTAGGGATTAGGTTTTAATGCTTGACATGGTAGGTCATTTGTGTGAGTATTATTGTGTTCATATTTATAGACCCCAACCAAGCAGAAATTGCACGAAAAGGCATGGTTCAAGCTTAATTGAGTGGTGCAAGCTAGGATTGAGGTAGGTGATGATTTTAATGTAGTTGAAACCCTCTTTGTGTTATGTGTACATGATAACTAATTCTTAGTATTGCTTGTACAATGTATGTTAAGGAAAGTGAATGACTTTTTTATATCCTAAGTGTTAATTACATGCAATGAACTTACATGAAAGCATATTGGTCTTTACAAGTGTTGTTTCTATTATCATTGTGGTTGTGATTATTGTGATTTCTAGCATTATTGTGGAATGTGCTGGTATTTGGACATCTCTACGAGATTGGTGATATAAGGTTGGCAGACACTTGATGTCTGGGATTTGGTACATGGACAAGGACTCATCCCCTGCAGGTTATGACTAGTGGGTGCACATATAAAACCCTTAGCATGTATGTACAAGATATAGGTAAGTGTGACGGCTCCTTGAGTGAACTAGGGATTATGTGTTTTTTAGTTCATTGGTTTCTTGTGTGAACCGAGATGCATGTTATTGCTATTGTTGTTGTTATTAAGGATCCTTGAGTAGTCCAGGTTGCTTGCATAATACGATATGGATCTATGTTGTATATTACTTATATAAATTTTATATGGTTTATATGATAGTTATGTCATGGTTGTTGACTTGGAGTCTTATTATTGGTCCTAGTTGACTTTACTGGTTATCCTTGTTGACTTTTTTGACTAGACTTCATATAGTACTTGTTTACATGGTTAGGTATTATAAACTTGAAAGGTAGTTGCATGATAGGGTTCATGGCTTACTTGTTGTACTATATTTTGGTTATGTGTTCATATTTCTCATTTTGGATTGGTCGATGACCTTACCGGCACACCATTGTTTCTTATGTGTTAATACTACGGGTACTCTATTTTTGTTGATTGCAGATTATATTCCAAAGACTATTTTGAGACCTCATCTATGATTTGGATCATTTCCAAACTCAAGGGTGAGCTACAAATTTTGGGTTACCATGGGTTCTTCTATCATTTTCATGCCCCTTTGTTTCGGACTCAGACATTACTTAGTTTTGAGGGTTGCATCCCCTCTTTTGACATTTATTAGAGTTTTCATACAATGACTTTTAGTTCCTAGGGGATTATTTTTTTGCATTAATTTCGTTATGTTATTGGATATTGCTCTGATTCAATGGAATTGGATTTAGTTGCCTATCTTTGGGCTAGGGGTTAATTGATTTATGGTTTTGGTTGGTTCACCTATCAAGGGTTTAGCGTGGGTGCCACTCACGGTGGGTTTAGGTTGTGACAAAGTTGGTATCAGAGTCCTAGATTCGTTGATCTTGTCATCCCAAAATAGGTCTAGCAGAGTCTTGCAGAACGGTACGGAGGCGTCTGTACTTTTCTTCGAGAGGCTATAGGAGCTTAGGAAAAGGATTATTTCTTTCTTCTTTCCTGCTATAACTTGATTCCAATTGGTATTTAGCGATCCAAATTGCTCTTTGACCCTCTACATTCTTTTCTCCACAGATGGTGAACATTAGGTCAAATGGAGCGAGAGCTGCAGCCCCAGCACCAACGGCTCCAGCTACAGAATCGGTTGTTTAGGGATGAGGATAAGGTAGGGGTAGGGGAAGGGGAAGAGGGAGAGCAACGCCCACCAGAGGTGGAGCTTAGGTAGTAGCTGACCGAGCTCGTCAGAGGTTAGTATCACCCCCCACCCACCCCAAGATCATTTTAAGGAGGTTGAGGCAGTAAATAAGGATGGTTTGGAATCGAAAGTAGCGGCACTGGCTGGAGGTATAGATCGTCCTCCGGTGTCTTTTGAGGTTATTAAATAGGTTTTAACTTTTCTTAGCAGGTTTGCAGGCACTGGATCCACCCCCACTTGTTGACTTTTAAGGTTTCGGATGCTCATTCCATTGCCACTTTAGCTCCTAAAATGGATGAGGCTTTAGGTAGTGATGTGTTTCCCCGTCCTGTGTTAGGCCCCGTTATGACCGGAACAAAGCATGAGTATTTGACCAAGTTTCTGAAAATGAAGCCTCCTTTATTTCATGGTACTGAGACGGAGGATGCATTTGATTTTATCATTGGTTACTATGAAAGGCTTCACCAAGTTGATGATTGTGTAATTGTATGGTGTTGATTTCGTGACTTTCTGTAATGACCCTCCAGGTCATTTCCCTCATTTTTGCGCGTTCTCGACATTTAGAACTCGGTACAAAAAAAAAGATAATATATAGTTAATTACCTTTCTAAAATATTTTTGATATTTATAAAAGTTCTATAGTTTAATATTGTATTAATTAGTCTCATTATTTTGGACACTTAGTATATTATTTAAGTCATATATATGTAGACATATTTGGTCAAAGGTGTCTGAAATTTCTTTACTTATATCAAAATATATATATCTACATAACCCTACCTTTTTCTTCTACAATATTTCCAACATTTATCTCTCTATATTTCACCATTTTTGATCAACTTAAGTTTATATTTGAGCAATTCCCTTGAGGTTTAAGGTTAGAGGTTGGTAGATTTGAGTTCGTGAACTCGTTCTCGACGTTTCTACGGTGCGTTTTCTTATTTTTATGGTAGTTTTAGTTACGGTGGTTGTTGGGATTGGTGTTGATGTTTGAGATATATATTGAGCTCAAATTGAGCAGTGTTAGTTGTGACTATTGGTCACGGGGTGATTTGGGACACTGTGACGGTTTCAGTTTTGCGATTTTGCAAGTGGGCCCCACATAGACTGTTTGGATATTTTTTCTGAACTAATGCAATATGGGTATCAATATTCATGTTTTGACATGTAGTTTATTATTTTGCTAGGGTGGCAAAAATATGAGGTCTCGCGGAAGGGGAAGACTCCTAGTTAGCAAGCTTTGGCAGGCGTTTGGCGGCGTCCAAGTAGGCTAGGCTTACCATATACCTAGACTGAGTTTATTTATAGTATTTGCTTACTATTATGCTAGTATTTAGGCTGGTAGTTGTAGATTGGCATTGGCTTGCTATGATTAGGCCTTTTGGGCCGGTTAGGGCCTTGTTCGGATATGTTTCGGGCCCGTTATCCTCATGGTGTGCCAGAGATTACCTTTATAGGGTTGGTTAATGTTGTACTACTGTTAGTAGGGGTTTGGGGAACCTTAGCCCAGACTTAGTTTCGGGACCCCGTAGAGGGCCCCACTACTCTTCACAGTCGGTATAGTTAGTTTTAAATATTGTTAGGCTTAGTTAAGCCCTGAGATGATCTTTTAGGATAAAATTTATGTTGAATTACCCTAGTTATGACCTTTTGACATGTTTATCCTTGTCAGTCCCTAATAGTACCATATTTGACCAGGGTCGGCTAGTTTGATTTAGAATGCGGACCCGCCTTGCCATGACTTATAATGTATACCCAGACTTGTATATACATATTGTTTATAGTAGATAGTTGACCTGAAAGGATCCCGAGATTGACTTGTAGTATGTGGTGGGTTAGCTCCTTATTTATGTTTTGGGTTCGTTCTGGGCTAGTATGTCCCCGTTTACTTGTGTTTGTGTGGATTCTGGCACTACTTTGTCACTTGGTTACTGATTATTATGAGTTCCGGTTCGAGTCCAGCCACTGATTCAGATATGATGGGTACTGATTATTATGAGTTCTGATTCGAGTCCGGCCACTGATTCAGATATGATGGTTACCGATTGTTATGAGTACCGATTCGAGTCCAGCATCTGGTTATGATATGATTGGAGAGTTTTAGTGCTGGGTATTGTGGTTATGATACTATTGTTCTCTGAGTTTCGGTTCGAGTTCGGTGGTTATGATATATATGTGGCCTTCCGACGTCTGGCCTCTTGTTATTACCCATCGGTGCCGGTTCAAGCTTGGTGCATACCCTTGTTGGTTATTGTGGTTACTGGATAGTGATACAGCTTCGAGACACTGGTGACTATACATTTACTTTTCTTGTGTGTCCCGCTGGTTTATGGGGGCCAGACTGGGTTATTATTTTCTTCCGTGTGCCTATCGAGTTTATGGGGGCCAGATAGGTTATGTTTGACTTGTGTGTTTACTTACGCATGTATTTACTCGTTATTCTATATCGCACTTATTTTCTCCTGAGCATATCTATACGCCTCGGTAGTTACTTATGTACTTCTCATTTATACCCCGAACCTAGCATGCACCCTCGCATTTTAGCTTACTTATATTGTATTGAGCTCGGTCGGCCGATGATGCCTACTGAGTACCCGTTGCCCCGGTACTCATACTACACTTCTGTATTTTTTTCCCAGATGCCGATGGTTTTGACGTGACTCTCTTCTCAGCACCGACTCCGGAGCAGGGTGAGCTTACTGACGTCTGAGGTAGATCCTACTCCATCTCTACTATATAGTCTTTTGCTCTCGAGACTATAGTACTTATTGTATATATTTGGTTTTTGTCTTGTATTTTGGACATGTCTAGTAATAGCTCTTGTACCGACCTCACCAGGTCTTGGGAGGGGGTCTTGACTTGATATATTGTCCTCTTCCTTCTCAGTCTTGGTATGAATATATATTTTGATTTTGTTTTTATATTTCTAGCATGTTTATTAGTATGGTTATTTCCACTTCGTCTCTGTTTTTTGAGATTCAGACCGTTAGCCTGTCGCTTATCGCTCCGAGCTAGGGTTTGGCTTGCCTATTGGTGGGTTATGGTAGGCTCCATCATGACTTAAAAAATCGGGTCTTGACACTTTCCAACTGCACGGGCATCTAAGCAGTGGTGGAGAGCCTATGTTAATTGTCGGTCACTAGGTTTGCCTCCATTGACTTGGGCCCAGTTTCATGCCCTATTTTTGGAGAAGTATGTGCCTCACACCCTTCATAACCATAATAAAGATGAGTTCTTGGGCCTTGAATAGGTCAATATGTCAGCTGCAACTATGGGTCCAAGTTCCATGCTCTGTCTCGCTATGTTACTCAGTTGTTGGACATTGAGGAGGAGAGGATTTGGTTATATTTTAAAGGTTTGAACACTGATCTTCAGGTTTTATCATTTCACATGACTTCTGTAGGGAAAAGATTCAATGATGTAGATAACTATGTGAAAAAGCTTGAGGGATTTCAGCAAGCTGGTCAGGCTAAGGAATTAGCCAAGAAGTCCCAAAATGCAGACAACTTTAGTGGTTCATATTCTAGGGGTATCAGTCAGATGGATCATCCAGCCCGCCACATTTAGTCAGTTTTGCCAGCCTCTATAGGTGGTCATTCAGGGGCTATTCAATAACCCACAGTTTCTAAAGGCCAAGGGACTTCCTATTCTTCGGCCAACAGGCATTCTTTTGAGCGAGGTTGTTATCATTATGGTGCTTCAGGGCGCTTCAAGAGAGAATGTCCTTCGAGAAAAGACGGGAGTCAGGCACGGCAGCAGACTAAGATGTGGTTCCAGCAGGTTAAAGTAGAGGTGGCAATGGTAAGAGTCGTCCATAGGGTGGACGGGGTAATAATCATTGAGGTCGTGGTGGAAACAGAGGTAATGGTAATGCAGGGAAGGGTGGAGCGCAACCAGCTAGATATGTTTTCCAGCTTGATGATAAGGCTCAGTACTATTCCTTCCCATGCAAGACAGAGGATGAGGCATCTGACGCCGTTATTATAGGTACTATTCTCGTCTATAACCGAATGGCTTTTGTTTTGTTTGATCCGAGTTCCACTTACTCTTATGTATATGTTAGATTTGCTTTGGGTCTAAAATTGATCTATGATGTTGTTGAACCTCCTGTGTATGTTTCTACACTGGTTGGGGATTTTGTGGTGGTGACCCATGTTTATCATGCATGCTCTATGTAGTTTATGGGTTTTTAGACCTGGGTAGATTTGATTATTTTGGATATGCTAGATTTTAACATTATTTTGGGTATGACTTGGTTGTCTCCATATCATGATATCTTGAATAGTAATGCAAAGACAGTGACTCTAGAAATGCCGAGTATGGGTAAACTAGAGTGGGAGGGAGTGTATAAGTCTAAGTCGGCGAAAATCATATCTTTTGTTCAGGCTATAAAGCTAGTGAGGAAGGGTGTTCAGCCTTACTGGCTCATCTTTGGGATGTTAGTGTGGAGTCCCCTTATATTGAGTCTGTTCCTATGGTTTCTAAGTATCAGGAGGTATTTCCTAGGGATTTTCCTAGTATGCCTCCAGACAGGGATATTGATTTTTGTATAGATTTAGAGCCGGGCACTCGCCCAATTTCCATTCCACCTTATTTCATGGCTTCGGTGGAGTTAAGGGAACTCAAAACTCAGTTACAGGAACTTCTTGATAAGAGATTTATTCATCCCGGTACTTCACCTTGGGGTGCTCCAGTGTTGTTCATTAAAAAGAAAGATAGTAGCATGAGGATGTGCATTGATTACAGGTAGTTGAACAAGGTTACCATAAAGAAGTATCCCTTATCTCATATAGATGACCTTTTTGACCAGTTTTAGGGAGCTTCGGTATTCTCCATGATTGACTTGAGGTTGGGTAACCATCAGTTGAAAATTTGGCCTGAGGATATACCAAGACAGCCTTTAGGACTCGGTATGGGCATTATAAGTTCCTAGTGATGTCTTTTGGGGTTGACCAATGTGTCGGTGGCCTCTATGAGCTTGATGAATGGTATTTTCAAGTGTTTCTTGGATTCTTTTGTGATACTTTTTATTGATGATATTTTGATTTAATCCAAGAACAAGGAGAAGCATGTAGGTCATCTTCGCATTTTCTTGGGAATTTTGAAGGAGAAGTAGTTGTTTGCAAAGTTTTCAAAATGTGATTTCTGTTTGTCTTCGATTACCTTCTTAGGGAATGTGGTTTTGAAAAAAGGGGTGATGGTAGATCCATAAAAGTTTGAGGCAGTTAAGAGTTGGATTTGGCCTAGATCTGTGACTGCAATTAGGAGCTTTGTGGGTCTTGCTAGCTACTATCGCAGATTTGTCAAGAATTTTGCTTCTATTGCTACTCACTTGACAAGGTTGAACAAGAAAGAGGTTCCATTTGTGTGGTTGGATAAGTGTGAGAAGATATTTCAAAAGCTCAAGACACTTTTGACTACAACTCATATTCTTTCATTGTCGGTTAAGGGTAAGGATTTTTGTTGTAATTTGGGATGCATCACTCTTGGGTTTGGGTGTTGCGTTGATACATGACAAGAATGTCATTGCTTATGCTTTGAGGAAATTGTAGCCTACTGAGAATAATTACCCAACTCATGACTTGGAGTTGGCAGCGGTGGTATTTGTATTTACGACTTGGAGACACTGCATTTATGGTATCAAGGGTGAGGTATTCACGGAAGCTTGCAGCATATGTTCACACAAAGGTATATGAATTTGAGATAGAGCCAATAGATGGAATTGTTGAAGGATTATGATGTGACCATCCAGTATCATCTGGGTAAGGCTAATGTAGTGGCAGACGCATTGAGCCAAAAGGCAGTAAGTATGAGTAGTTTGGCCTATTTGAGGGTGTCAAGGCGACCTTAGGCTAGGGAGTTTCAATATCTAGCATCGTGGTTCATGCAGTTTGGTGTTTCAGAAAGGTGTGGAGTGTTGGCTAGTGTTGAGGTAAAGTCAACATTCCTTGACGAAATCATGGCTAAACAGTTTGAGAATGGAAAATAAACAAACTCTAGAACAAGGTGGTGTGTAGTTAGGCTTCACATGCCATATTGACACATATGGATTATTATAGTTTATAGGGCGGATATGTGTTCCTCGGGTTGGTGATTTGATTTAGAATGTGCCTGCAGAAGCTCATGGTTCACGATATTTGATTCATCTAGGTGTAACTAAGATGTACCGTGACTTGATGCAGCTTTATTGGCGGCCTAGGATGAAAAGGGACATAGTGGAGTATGTATCCAAGTGTCACAACTATCAGCAGGTAAAATACGAGCATCAAAGGCCTGTAAGTTTTCTTTAAAGGATGCCCATTCCCTAGTGGAAGTGGGAAAGGATAGCTATGGACTTCGTGGTAGGTCTTCCTAAGACCTTGGGAAAGTATGACTCGATTTAGGTCATAGTGGATAGGATGACAAAATCAACTCAATTTATTCCTATTAGAGTGGACTATAACTCTAAGTAGTTAGCCAAGATATATGTTATGGAGATAGTGAGGTTGCATGCGGTGCCACATTCTATCATTTCAGATGTAGATACAATCTACACTTCTAAATTTTTGGACAGGTTGCATGAAGAGTTGGGTACCCAACTCACTTTTAGCACAACTTTTCATCCTCAGACAGATGGCAGTCAGAGAGGATGATTTAGGTGCTTGAGGACATATGTGATCGATTTTGGGGGCCATTACGAAAAGTTCTTGCCATTGTGTGAATTCCCATACAATAATAGTTATCACTCGAGCATTGACATAGCCCCATTTGAGGCACTCTATGAGAGGCAGTGTAGATCGCCTATAGGGTGGTTTGAGACTTATGATGTTAAGCCTTTAGGCACTAACTTGGTAAACGAATCTTAGGAAAACATGAGGTTTATCCAAGCCAAATTGCTGGCATCCCAGAGCAGGCAAAATAAGTATGCTGACCATACGGTAAGGGACATGTTGTTCAAGTTTGGTGAACGAGTTTTTTTGAAGGTTTCACCTATGAAAAGAATCATGAAATTTGGCAAGAAAAATAAGCTTAGCCCTTAGTATATCGGTCCATTCGAGGTTCTTGAGGATGTGGGTTCGGTGAAGTACAAATAGGCATTATTGCCAAGCTTATCGGGGGTTCATCCAGTGTTCCATGTATCCATGCTTAAGAGGTATTATGGGGATGGTGATCACATTATTAAGTGGGATCCATTTTTGTTAAATAAGTACATTACTTACGAGGAGCAGCCGGTTACTATTCTTGATTAGGATATCCAGAAATTGAGGACAAAGGAAATTCAATTGGTGATGGTATATTGGAAGAATCATATTGTTGAGGAAGCCACTTGGGAATTGAGAGAGACATGCGGAATTTGTAGGATTTTTTGGAAGTGAATTCAGGTAAGTAGAACTCCCGATATAGAACTTGACCCAAAGGGGTTAGTCCTGGATGTCATGGTTTGAGGGTGTGTTGCAAAAAAGGAAAACCTGAGAGGCTGCCTGAGTTTCTACCTCACCACTCTTGCTCTAGCGGGTGACATGTTGCTATAGCAATTCCCGCTATACCAGAAAAATTCCTGTTATAGCGAAAGTTAACACCAGTCAGTCCCTCTATGCCACTAGGTAAATCATTGTAATGACCCTACAGGTCATTTTCTGAATTTCCATATTATTTTGGCGCTTAGAGCTTTTCATAACTGCCCCAAGTTATTTATGACATGCCAGAGCTGACAGTTCGATTACCGGGCAGTTTATTTGGTTCTTAGAGCTAATTCTATATTTTATAGTCTTCGCTGATCAAATTTGGCTAACGCCTAAGGGGACCCTTGGTTTGGTTCCCGAGGCTTCTGGAATCATTTTGGGCTATTAGGTAAAGAGTGATAAAATGGTTATTTGGGTGTGGGACCCAATTTTCATCAAGATGACCCCGGATGGGAATTTTGATTGCACCATTGAGAAGAGAATGTTGAATTTGATAGGGTAGCGTAGTTCGTTTGCATTCATGAGATTTCAAAAGAATCTCGAGGGAGTGTCAGAGACTTTGCAAACACCAAGTCATAGCTGGTGCAACCGCTTAAGCGGAGGTCGCTTTAGAGGCCTGCGTGCCGCTTTAGTGGCTAGCACTGGTCCCTGATGGACTGCTTTAGTAGAGACCATACCACTTTAGCAGACGCTGCTTAAGCGATATTTGGTCTACTTTAGCGGAGTTTGGCCTAGTCCATGGACAACTTTAGCTATAGTGTGCCGCTTTAGCGGTCAAGTAGGTATTTTAGCGGCACCTGCAGTGCATTTAATCCCCTTTCACCCATTTTTCTCTTATTATTCGTTTAGTATTGGGCAGTAAAAGCCCTAAAGAGATTGTGAGGGAGGGGAGGTAATTCTTGGGAGATCAAGAGAGGTTGGAGAGTTCGTCAAAGTCTTTTTCCTCGTCTTAATCCTTGTAAGTTCTGTCTAATTTCTCGATAGATTCTCCATTTTAGGTTTAAATCCCCGATTCATTTATGGGTTGATTTTGGATGTATTGGAGCTTGGAATTTACCCATTCTTGAAGGTAAATGATCCTTGAGCCTTGAGGGACGTTTTGACCATTTCAAATTAATGATTTCATAAGCGGGCCCCATATGGGATTTTTAGCTCAATTTTTGACCCAAATCATTTTTATGCAATATGGGTATCATTATTCTAGTATTAATGAGGAGATTGTTATTATGATAGTGTGGCATTGTATGGAGGCTTCTCAGGAGGGAAAAGCCCCAAGTTAGCAGACTTTATCGAGCATTCTTCGGTGTCAAGGTAGGCTAGGCTTACCTATCTTATAGATTGAGATTTATTATGATATTAGTATGATATTGTGCTAGTTTTGGGTTGGAAATTACAGTTTGGTTGCTTAGTTAGTAAAGTTTGATTTATTTGGCCTTTTTGTGAGCCGTTTCGAGGGTAGAATCGACCCATTTACCCTTCCTTTAGGTAAAATGATATTTTCGGATTTATTTAGACTTATGTAATAACTTGTAGTGGGATTTTGGAGACTTAATCATTTTTGGGTAGAAATCACCTTAGTATGGACTTTCGGGTTTAGAAGCAGGCATCGCCAACGCTCTTTTAGGTTGTGCAATCTCTTTTAACTCCTTGTAGGCTTAAGAGGCCTTTGTTCGCAGCATTATAGTTACTCTTGCATCTTAGGTGATATAGTATTCACCTAGTTCAGGTCTAGGATAGTTATTGTAACTTTACACTACTATACTGATTCAAGTCCATCCTTCTACTATATGATTATGGTATTAAAGACCGATTCGAGTTCGGCATCTATGATATGATTATGGTATTAAAGACTAGTTCGAGTACAACATCTATGATATGATTATGGTATTAATGACTGATTCAAGTCCGACATTTATGATATGGTTATCATATTGAAGACTGATTCGAGTCTGGCATCTATGATATGATTATAGTATTAATGACTGGTGCTAGTCCTGCATCTATGATATGGTTATCATATAGTACGAATGGTTTCACGGATATGGGATTATTGGTTGGTTATATCATGCTTATTTCCTATAGATCTCCTCTTGATTGATCCATCAGGCTTATGGGGCTCATTTGGGTTAATCTTCTCTTGTCTGCACCTTCTAGGCTTATGGGGGCCTAGTTAGGTTATAATTATTTTACTTTAATTTGCCTATCACATGTTTAATTATTTATATTTTTTGTGTTGGAGCATGATCTCAGATTTTCCCCTTTCTCCTTGACTTAGCTTACATTCTCACATTTTATTACGATTTTATTACGATTTAGGTCAGATGATCGATGATGCCTACTGAGTACCTATTGTTTTGGTACTCATACTGCACTTCTGTATCCTTTTATGGTGTAGATCCAAGTACTAGCTGCCGTCGTTGATATTCCTTCAAACTTGCTTACAAAATTCAGAGTTAGGGTAAGCTTTTAGAGCCAAAGCTGATCCCCTCTCCTTCCTAGATTTTGGGATAGTCTTTACATTCGAGACTATCTGTATATTGATACTACTAGTACTCTTATTCTTATGATTAGTGGATCTTGTACTGGCCTTACCAGGTAGTCGGATGTTTCTTTTGTTCTTCCTCTTTTCTGTTTGGTATTTTAGGATTGTATTCATACTTATATCACCTTCGATCTTATTTTATACTTATTTTTGGGTATTAATCCCGTCTTCTGCCTTTTATTCCATTACTTGTTGTTTCGGGCTATGATTTGGCTTACCTACTAGTGAGTTATATTATGTGCCATCATGACTCTGAAAATGGGTCATGAAAAGTTGGTATCAGAGCCTAGGCTCACTGGTATTGTTGGTACAAGAGAAAGTGACTAGTAGAGTCCTGCCGATCTGAGCGATGACGTGTGTGTCTTATCTTTAGGAGGCTACAAGACATTCTTAGGATGACTTCACTTTCTTTATTCATCTCATACGTTGAGTTTGTATTGGTCTCTAAGGTTCTCATTGTTTCACTTTTTCACAGATGGTCTGGATGCGCGCTACTACTACTGATAATGAGGATCCCGAGCCTGCGACTAGGGAACCCGCTAGAGGACGTGGCTGACCAAGAGGTTGAGGCCAAGCTAAGAGCTGCAACCCTAACTAGGGTTCAGGCTAGGGAGCCATCACCAAATCCTGCTATTGCTCCTGAGCCAGAATTTTTGCCAAACCAACCATTGGTGGGCCAAGGGACAGTCGAGGCACCACCGGAGTTTATTTTTTCTTCATTACTCAGAGATACCTTGGTCAAGTTATTGGGATTAGTTGGTGGTGCACTGTCTGATGTGCAAAATCTACAGATCAGAGTGGTATAGACGCAGGGGCCCAGCCTGTAGCTGTGTCTCCCATAATTGAAATCCCTCCAGCACCGGTAGTTGCTCAGTCGGTACCCGCCTAGCCTGCAATGTCTGTTGAGGAGCAGAAGATGTTGGGTAGATTTCTAAGATTGGCTCCACTGAGGTTTACAGGGGCTCCAGGCGAGGATGCATTTTAGTTCATGACTGCATACAAGGATAGGCTCAGTAATTTAGGCCTAGTTGAGGCTCATAGGGTTGATTACACTACTTTTAAGTTAGACTTAGTAGCTAGACATTGTTGGAGAGATTATCTTGATTCTAGGACAGCTGGATCTTCCTCTATGACATAGACTCAGTTCTTCAGGGTCTTCTTGGAGAAGTATATGCCTCGCAGTATTTGTGAGCGCCTGAGAGATTAGTTTACCCGCTTACAGCAAGGTTCAATGACAATTCTCGAGTATGAGGTATGATTTCATGAGTTTTCCAGACATGCTACTCCTATTTTTCCTATCGAGGATGAGATGATTCGGTGTTATGTTAGGGGACTGAGACTTCCTCTTTGCATGGCTACTCAGAGTTTGGTTGCTGCTGCTAGGTCTATCATTGATATTTCTAATTTTACCCAGTCTATAGATGGGATACATAGCGAGGCCCAAGGGGTAGTGATAAGAGACCACGTCATCAGGGCAGTTTCAGTGGAATCCATAGAGGCTCACGGTTCAGAGGCTGAGGTTCCAAAGGTAGGTACCATCCACGTCAGTCTTTTCGGCCCCTGGGTTAGTCTAGTACGCCCATTCAAGCGTCACTCCAAATTACTGATGGAGGTCAGTCCAACTTCAGTTATTACCATGGCTTGAGCAATGGGCAGTCCCCGAGAGGTGCATATTCTGGGTCTTTCAGTCGAGGTGGCTATTCTGGGTCGGCCGGACCTTTTGGATGGAGTGGTATTTCTGGGCCTTGCAACACTTCTGGAGGGGTCCCCAGGGTTCACGAGAAGGTTCTCAGGCAGGTAGAACGGGTGGTAGGTTAGATACCCAGCCAGGTGCCGGGCAAGGTCATTTATATGTTGTACCTGGTAGGCTAGTGGTAGAGTCTTTGGATGCTGTTATTACAAGTACGATTTTAGTGTGCCATCAGTTGTTGCGTTATTTGATTTGAGATCCACTTATTCATATTTTTTTGCTTATTATGCACCACGGTTAGAGTTGTCTTGGGAGCCTTTATCTGCATCATTGCGTGCATCTACTCTTATGGGTGATTCTTTAGTAATGGATCAGATTTATAAATCATGTGTTGTGACAGTTAGAGAGTTTGATACTCGTTCTGATCTTGTTGTGTTAGATATGGTGGACTTTGATGTGATTCTGGGAAGGGACTGGTTATCCCCTTATCAAACAGTTTTAGATTATTTCTTTAAGACCGTTACCTTAGCCACGTCTGGCATTCCCTCAGTTTTGTGGCAGTGTTCTTTTAGCCTCTCTTTTTATATTCGGGATAGGAATTTGGTGTCGAGGGGTTATGAGTCTTATCTTTATTATATCCACAATGTCTATGCGGAGAGTCCGTCGCTTGATTCTATTCCTATTGTCCGTGAGTTTTCTAATATGTTCCCTACTGACCTGCCTGGACTTCCTCCTGAGTGTGACATTGAGTTTGCTATTGATTTTGAGCTGAGCACCTGACCTATTTCTATAGCTTCTTATTATATGGCTCCTTCTGAGCTCAGGGAGTTGAATTCTCAGCTCTAGTATTTGTTGTGCAAGGGTTTAATTAGACCAAAAGTATCACCATGGGTTGCTCCTATCTTGTTCGTGAAGAAGAAGGATGGTTCTATGCGTATGTGTATTGACTATAGGTAGCTGAACAGGGTGATCATGAAGAATAAGTACAATATGCCTCACATTGATGATTTATTTGACCAGCTTTAGGGTGCAGTAGTTTTCTCTAAGATTGGCTTGAGATTCGGATATCATCAGTTGAGGATTCGGGCTAAGAACATCCCTAAGACATCCTTTAGGATTTGGTATGGCTATTATGAGTTCCTGTTGATGTCTTTTGGGTTGACCAATGCCCCAGCAATGTTTATGGATTTAATGAATCGACTTTTCAAGCCCTATTTGGACTCTTTTGTGATTGTTTTCATTAATAACATATTTGGGTACGCAAGGAGTAGGAACGAGCACGAGCATCATTTGAGGATTGTGCTTCAGACTTTGAAAGATCACAGGCTTTATGCCAAATTCTCAAAAAATGAGTTTTGGCTTGATTCAGTTACATTCCTAGGACATGTGGTGTCTAAGGATGGGATTATGGTGGATCCGATGAAGATAGAGATTATTCGTTAATGGGCTAGACCTACATCTCCGACCGATATTTGTAGCATTAACGGATTAGCAGGTTACTACAGACTGTTTGTTGAGGATTTTGTGTCTATTGCCGCACCTATGACTAGGGTAACTAGGAAGGAGGTTCCTTTTCAGTGGTTCATTAAGTGTGAGTTGAGATTTTTAAAGCATAAAGAGATGCTCACATCAGTTCCTATATTAACTCTTCCTGTTGAGGGTAAGGGGTATACAGTTTATTGTGATACTTTTAGCGTTCGTTTGGGTAGCATACTGATGCAGTAGGGCTGAATTATCATTTATGCATCGAGGTAGCTTATGGTTCATGAGCGTAACTACCCCACACATGACTTGGAGTTAGTGGTGGTAGTTTTCGTGCTTAAGATTTGGAGGCATTACTTGTATGGTGTTCATTGCGAGATCTTCACTGACCATCATAGTCTTTAGTACCTTATGACTCAGAGGGAGCTTAATTCTTGACAGCATAGGTAGATTGAGTTGCTAAGGACTATGACATCTCTATTCTTTACTATCCGGGCAAGGCGAATGTGGTAACGGATGCCTTGAGCCGAAAAGCTGTTAGTATGGGCAGCTTGGCTTTAATTTAAGTTTCAGAGAGGCCGTTGGCTTGGGACGTCCAGTCCTTAGCTAACTTGATGGTTTGGTTCAATATTTCAGAATCTAGGAAGAACCTTGAGTGTTAAGGCTAGGTCTACCTTATTCGAGAAAATTCGGAGTTGCTAGTCGATAGTAGACTTTGTGGCTTCCATGACCCAATTTTGAGGGGTGATTCTCGTCGGGCTACCCTAGATTTAGAGGTCATTCTAAGATTTGATGGCCGTATTTATGTTTTGAGGGTTGGGGGGCTTGATTCAGTTGATATTGTGGGAGGCTCATAAATCCCGATATTTTATTCACCTTGGGACAGCTAAGATGTACAGAGATTTGAGATAGCCTTATTGTTGGAGTGGCATAAAGAGAGATGTTTCAAATTTTGTAGCTCATTACCTATGTTGTCAACAGGTAAATATCGAGCATCAGCCATCGGATGGATTACTTCAGAGGCTACCTATTCCTGAGTGGAAATGGGAGCACATTACTATGGACTTTGGGACTGGTTTGCCTCGTACTTCCTGAAGTTCCATAGCATATGGGTAATAGTAGATCTGTTGACCAAATCGACTCATTTCATCCTGATTGTGATTTTCTCTAGTGTCGAGAGGTAGCCTGCATCTATGTTCATGATATAGTTTGCCTTCATGGAGTACTAGTGTCCTTTATTTTTGACAGAAGCTCAGTGTTCACTTCTAGTTTCTAGAGGACTTTTCAGGAAGAGTTGGGCACTCAGGTTGATCTTTGCATCGTATTCCATCCCCAGACTAACAGTCAGTTGGAGCGGACTATTCAAGTCTTGGAGGACATGCTCCATACACGCGTGCTAGACTTTGGAGGTCAGTAGGAGCAGCACTTAGCTTTAGCGGAGTTTGCCTGTAATAACAACTACCATTTGAGCATTGAGATGGCACCATTTGAGGCATTATATGGTAGGCATTGTCGGTTTCTGATTGGCTGGTTTTAGACTTCAAAGGTTAGCCCCCGAGGTAGTGACCTGCTTCGTGAGTCATTGGATAGGGTATGGGCGATTCAGGAGAGGTTGAGAACAGCTCATAGTAGGCAGAAGAGTCACGCTGATCGTAGACTTTGTGCCTTGAAGTTTGGATATAGTGACCAGGTTTTCCTCCTTGTATCGCGTATGAAGGGTATGATGAGGTTTGGGAAGAAGGGTAAGCTCAGTCTTAGATATATCGGTCTATTAGAGATACTGCAGACAGTTGGAGAGGTAGCTTATGAGTTGTCCTTGCACCCAAATTTTGCAGTTGTTCATCTAGTTTTTCATGTCTTTATACTATGGCGTTACATCCCTTATTAGTTCCATGTACTTTGGTGGGATTCGATTCAATTGGACGCGAAGTTAACATTCGTAGAGGAGCCAGTCCTTATTTTAGCCAGAGATACTAGACGGTTGTGCTCTAGAGAGATACCTATGGTTAAGGTTTAGTGTAGGCACCATCCAGTTAAGGAGGCTACCTGGAGATCGAGAGAGAGATGTGCACCCAGTATCCCCACCTGTTTGAGCCTTCTGGCACCTCTTGACCTTTACTTTCACGGATTAAAGTCTTATTAGTAGTGGATATTATAATGACCCACCTGGTTATTTTATGCATTTCCATAAAATATTTTGATGTTTAGATTATTCCCATAGCTGCCCCAAGTCATTTATGACTAACTGGAGTTGATAGTTCGATTACCGGGCAGTTCATTTGGTTTTTAGAGCCAATTCCCTATTTTGAAGTCTTCGCTGTTCAAATTTGGCTACCGGACCTGAACTTCAGGTAAACGACCTCGTATACCAATTTTGACAGTTCCATAAGCTCCGAAGTATCGATTTTAGTCTTTGGAGACCCTTGGTCCTGGTCTCGAGGCTTTCAGACATATTTTTGGCTATTGGGTGAAGAGTGATGAAACTATTATTTGGGTGTGGGACCCACTTTTTGTTGAAATTACCCCGGATGGGAATTTCGATTGTTCTATTGAGTCCGGAATCTCGAATTTGATAGGGTATTGTTGTTTGTTTGCATTCGTGGGATTGCAAACAAATCCCAAGGGTACGTCGGAGACTTGGCAAAAACCAAGTCATAACTAGTGCATGCCTTCAGCTGGTGCAACCGCTTAAGTGGGCCTTTGGCCGCTTAAGTAGAGATCACTTTAGCGGCCTGGGCGCCACTTTAGCAACTAGCACTGGTCCCTAATGGACCGCTTTAGCGGAGACCATACTGCTTTAGCGGATGCCGCTTAAGCGACGTTTGGTCTGTTTTAGAGGAGGTTGGCCTGGTCCATGGACCGCTTTAGCAGTAGTGTGCCACTTTAGTGGTGACCGCTTTAGCGGTCAAGTGGGCACTTTAGCAGTACCTGCAGTGCATTCAATCCCCTCTCACCCATTTTTCTCTCATTATTCTCTAAGTGTTGGGCATTAAAAGCCCTAGGGAGAGAGTGAGAGAGGAGAGGCAATTCTTGGGTGATCAAGGAAGGTTGGAGAGTCGTCAAAGCCTTTTTCCACGTCTTAATCCTTGTAAGTTCCGTCTAATTTCTTGATAGATTCTCCATTTTAGGTTTAAATCCCCAAATCATTTATGGGTTTATTTTTGATGTGTTAGAGCTTGGAATGTACCCATCCTTGAGAGTAAATGATCTTTGAGCCTTGAGGGACATTTTGACGGTTTTAAATTTATGATTTCGTAAGTGGGCCCCACGTGGGATTTTTAGGTTGATTTTAGAGCCAAAGCATTTTAAGCAATAGGTGTATCATTATTCTTGTATTAATGAGTAGATTGTTATTATCAAAGCATGGCATCATGTGGAGGCTTCTTAGGAGGGAAAAGCCCCAAATTAGTGGACTTTATCGAGCATTATTCGGCATCCATGTAGGCTAGGCTTACCTAACTTAAATATTGATCTTTATTATGATATTAGTATGATATTATGCTAGTTTTTGGTTGGAAATTACGTTTTGGTTGCTTAGTTAGTGAAGTTTGATTTATTTGGCCTATTTGTGAGCCATTTCGGGGGTAGAATCGACCCATTTACACTTCCTTTAGGTCAAATGATTATTTTAGGATTTATTTAGACATATGTAATAACTTGTAGAGGAATTTTGGAGACTAAGTCATTTTTGGGTAGAAATTACCTTAGTATGAACTTTCGGGTTTAGAAGGGGGCCCCGCCGTCCCATTTTTAGGTTATGCAATCTCTTTTAGCTCCTTGTAGGCTTAGGAGGACTTCGTTCACTGGATTATAGTTACTTTTACACCTTAGGCAATATATTATTCACCTAGTTCGGGGCTAGAAAAGTTACTGTAACTTTACTCTATTATACCGGTTTAAGTCCGGCCTTCTACTATATGATTATGATATTAAAGACCGGTTCAAGTCCGGCATCTATGATATGATTATGGTATTAAAGACCAGTTTGACTGAGACATCTATGATATGGTTATCATATTAAAGACCAGTTCGAGTCCGGCATCTATGATATGATTATGGTATTAAAGACCTATTAGAGTCCGGCATTTATGATATGGTTAGAGTATTAAAGACCGGTTTGAGTCTGACATCTATGAGATGGTTATGGTGTTAAAGATCGGTTCGAGTCTGGCATTGCATCATACGAATGGTTTCATGGATATGGGATTATTGGTTGGTTATATCATGCTTAGTGCCTATAGATATCTTCTTGATTGTATACATCGGGCTTATCGTGGCTCGTTTTGGTTAATCTTCTCTTGTTTGCACCTTTTAGACTTTTGGGGGCCTAGTTAGGTTATAATTAGTTTACTGTAATTTTTTTATCGCGTGTTTAATTATTTATCTTTTCTGCGTTGGAACATGATCTCAAATTTGCCCCTTTCTCCTTGACTTAGTTTACATTCTCGCATTTTATTATGCTTTTATTATGATTAAGGTCAGACGATCAATAATTCCTACTGAGTACCTATTGTTTTGGCACTCATACTGCACTTCTGCATCCTTTTCTGGTGCAGATCTGAGTACTAGATACCATCGCTAATATTCCTTCCAGCTTGCTTATAGGATCCGGAGATAGGGTTAGCTTTCAGAGCAAAAGATGATCCCCTCCCCTTCTTAGATTTTGGGACAGTCTTTACATTCGAGACTATCCGTTTATTAATACCACTAGTACTCTTATTCTATTGATTAGTGGCTCTTGTACTGGCCTTACCAGGTCGTGGGATATTTCTTTTGTTCTTCAAGTTTTCTGTTTGGTATTTTAGGATCGTATTCATACTTATATCGCCTTCGATCTTATTTTATGCTTATTTTCAGTATTTATCCCGTCTTCCTCCTTTTAGTGCATTACTTTACATTTTCGGCTATGGTTTGACTTACCTACTGGTGGGTTATAGTAGGTGCCATCAAGACTCCAAAAATGGGTCGTGGCAAGTTGGTATCAGAGCCTAGGTTCACTGGTACTGTTGGTAAAGAGCAAGAGTCTAGTAGAGCCTCACTGATCGGAGCGATGACGTTCGTGTCTTATCTTTGGGAGGCTATAAGACATTCTTAGGATGACTTCACTTTCTTTATTCTTCTCGTGCGTTGAGTATGTGTAAGTCTCTTAGGTTTTTATTTTTTCACACTTTCACTGATGATCAGGACACGCGCTACTATGACTGGTGATGAGGATCCCGAGCCTGCGACTAGGGAAACCTCCAAAGGACGTGGCCAACCTAGAGGTCGAGGCTAGTCCAGAGTTGCAGCCCCAGCTAAGGGCTAGGCTAGGGAGCCATCACCTGATCCTTTTATTGCTCCCGAGCCAGAGTTTCTACCAACCCAGCTATTGGTGGGCCAGGGGACAGCCCTGGCGCCATCAGGGTTTATTTTTTCTTCATTTCTTAGAGGTACCTTAGTCCAGTTATTGGGATTAGTTGGTGGTGCACCGTCTGATGTTTCATAATATGCAGATCAGAGTGGTATAGACATAGGGGTGCAGCCTGTAGCTGTGACTCCCAGAGTTGAGATCTCTCTAACACCGGTAGTTGCTCAGCTATTAGCCGCACAACTTGCTATGTCTGTTGAGGAGCACGAGATGTTGGGTAGATTCCTGATATTGGATCCACTGAGGATTACACGGGCTCCAAGCGAGGATACATTTGAGTTCTTGACTGCATGCAAGGATAGGCTGAGTAATATTGGGCCTAGTTGAAGCTCGCAGGGTTGACTACACCACTTTTCAGTTGGCCTTGGCAGATAGACATTGGTGGAGAGGTTATCTTGATTCCAGGCCAGTTGGATCTTCCCTTATAACATGGACTCAATTTTTCGGGGTCTTCTTGGAGAAGTATATGCCTCCCAGTCTTCGTGAGTGCCTGAGAGATCAATTTCACCCACTTACAGCAGGGTTCTATGACATTTCTTGAGTATGAGGAACAATCTCACGAGTTAGCCAGACATGTTACTGCGATCTTGCCTATAGAGTATGAGCGGATTCGGTGTTATGTTAGGGGATCAATACTTCCTCTTCGCATGGCTACTTAGAGTTTGGTTATTGTTGGTAGGTCTTCCTTGAGATTTTTGAATTTTCCTAGACTATGGAGGAGATACATCGCAAGGCCCAAGGTGGCAGAGATAAGAGACCACATCATCAAGGTGGTTTCAGTAGGACCCATAGAGGCTCATGGTTTAGAGGCAGAGGTTCTCAGGGTAGGTACCCTCTACATCAGTCTTATCAACATCAGGGTCAGTCTAGTAGGCCTGTTCAGGCAGCACTCCAGATTACTGATGGAGGTCAGTCCAGCTTTAGTGATTACCATGGCCCGAGCAGTGGCCAATCCTCGAGAAGTGCACATTCTGGGTCTTTCAGTCGAAGTGGCTATAACGAGTTAGCCAGACCTTCTGGAAAGAGTAGTCTTTCTAGGCCTTGCTACACTTTTAGAGTGATTGGTCATTTCTCTAGGGAGTGTCCGCAACATGGGATGATTCAGCTTGTAGTGCAGAGTGTTCAGCCAATCAGATCAGTGCTGCCTCCAGCTAGAGGTGGTGTTTAGGGTTGCAGGGGTGGTCCTCAGGGTTTTGGATGAGGTTCTTAGGATGGTAGGATGGGTGGTATATCAGACGCCCAGCCAGGTGGCGAGTGAGGTCATTTATCTACTGTAGTTGGTAGGCCAGAGGTAGAATTTTTGGATGTTATTATTACAGGTATGATTTCAGTGTACCGTCAGCAAGTTGTTGCTTTATTTGATCCAGGATCCACTTATTCAAATGTTTCTTCTTATTATGCATCGCGGTTAGAGTTGTCTTGGGAGACTTTATTTGTTCCATTGGGTGTATCTACTCCCGTGAGTGATTCTTTAGTAGTGGATCAGATTTATAGATCATGTGTTGTGACCATTAGAGAGTTTGATACTCGGGCTAATCTTAGTATGTTAGATATGGTGGACTATGATGTGATTCGGGACATAGACTGGTTATCCCTTTATCATAAGGTCTTGGATTATTTTGCAAGATCGTTACCTTAGCCATGCCTGGCATTCCCTCTGTTGTGTGGTACGGTTCTTTTAGCCACGCACCAATGGGTATCATTTCTTATATTCGAGCTAGGAGTTTGGTGTCGAGGTGTTGCGAGTCTTATTTTCCTTATATCCATGATGTCCGCGCGAAGAGTCCCTCACTTGATTCTGTTCCTGTTGTCTGTGAGTTTTCTGATGTGTTTCCTATCGACTTGCCTGGCCTTCCTCCTGAGCATGACATTGAGTTTGCTATTCATCTTGAGCCGGGCATCCAACCTATTTCTATGTCTCCTTACTATATAGCTCCTGTTGAGCTCAGGTAGTTGAATTCTTAGATTCACGATTTGTTGTGTAAAGGTTTTATTAGACTTAGCGAATCTCCATGGGGTGCTCCTGTCTTGTTTGTGAAGTAGAAGGATGGTTCTTTGCATATGTGTATTGACTATACGCAGCTGAACAGGGTGATCGTGAAGAATACATACCCTATGCCTCGCATTGATGATTTATTTGACCAGCTTCAGGGTGCAACAATTTTCTCTAAGATTGACTTGAGATCCGAATATCATCAGTTGAGGATTCGGGCTGAGGACATCCTCAGGACTCGATATAGCCATTATGAGTTCCTGTTGATGTCTTTTGGGTTGACCAATGCCCCAGCAGCTTTTATGGATTTGATAAATTAAGTTTTCAGGCCCCATTTGTAGTCATTTGTGATTGTTTTCATTGATGACATATTGGTGTATTCGAGGAGTAGGGAGGAGCATGAGCAACAGTTGAGGATTGTGCTTCAGACTTTTAGAGATCACAGGCTTTATGCCAAATTCTTAAAGTGTGAGTTTTGGCTCTATTCGGTTACATTCCTAGGACATGTGGTTTCTAAGGATGGGATTATGGTGGATCCGATGAAGATAGAGTCTGTTCGTGATTGGGCCTGACCTCCATCTCCGAACGAGGTTTGTAGCTTTATTGGCTTGGCAAGTTACTACAGATGATTTGTTGAGGATTTTACTTCTATTGTCATGCCTATCACCAGGTTGACTAGGAAGGAAGTTCCATTTTAGTGGTCCATTGAGTGTGAGTTGAGCTTTTGGAAGATCAAGGAGATGCTCATTTCAGCTTCTATATTGACTCTTCCTGTTGTGGGTGAGGGACATACAGTTTATTATGATGCTTCCGATGTTAGTTTGGGTTGCGTACTGATTCAACAGGGCTGAGTTATCACTTATGCATCGAGGCAGCTTAAGGTTCATAAGTGCAACTACCACACACATGAATTGGAGTTGGTGGCTGTAGTTTTCGCGCTTAAGATTTGAAGGCACTACTTGTATGGTGTTCATTGCTAGATCTTCACTGACCATCAAAGTTTTAATCACCTTATGACTCAAAGAGAGCTTAATTCTAGACAGTGTCGGTGGATTGAGTAGCTGAAGGAATATAACATCTTTATTCTTTACCATTCAGACAAGGAAAACGTGGTAGCGGACGCCTTGAGCCGGAAGGCGGTGAGAATGGCCTGCTTGGCTTATATTTCCGTTTTAGAGCATTCGTTGGCGTGGGACATCCAGTCCTTAGCTAACTTGATGGTTCGACTCGATATTTCAGACTTCAGGAAGATCCTTGCGAGTGTTAAGGCTAAGTCTACATTATTCAAGCAGATTTAGAGTTGCAAGTTTGAGGATAGTAGACTTTGTTTCCTCCGTGACCAAATTCAGAGGGGTGAGTCCAGTCGGGCTACCCTAGATTCAGAGGGCATTCTGAGATTTGATGGTTGTATTTGTGTTTCGAGGGTTGGGGCTTGATTCAGTTGATATTGTGGGAGGCTCATAGCTCCAGATATTCTATTCACCTTGGGACAGGTAAGATGTATAGATATTTGAGACAACTTTATTAGTGGAATGGCATGAAGAGAGATATTGTAGATTTTGTAGCTCGTTGCCGATGTTATCAGCAGGTAAAGGCCAAGCATCAGCGACCGGGTGGATTACTTCAGAGGCTACCCATTCCTGAGTGGAAATAGGAGTGAATTACTATAGACTTTATGACTATTATGCGTCATACTTCCCGAAGTTCCAATAGTATTTGGGTCATAGTAGATTGGTTGACCAAATTGGCTCATTTCACCCCGATTCAGATTTCCTTCAGTACCAAGAGGCTAGCCTACATCTATATTCATGAGATTGTTCGCCTTCATGGATTACCAGTGTCCATTATTTAAGACAGAGGCTCAGTGTTCACTTCTAGCTTCTGGAGGAATTTTCTAGAAGAGTTAGGCACTCAGGTTGATCTTAGCACCGCATTCCATCCCCAGACTGATGGTTAGTCGGAGTACACTATTCAGGTCTTGGAGGATATACTTCGTGCGTTCGTGATAGACTTTGGAGGTCAGTGGGAGCAACACTTAGCTTTAGCGGACTTCGCCTATAATAATAGCGACCATTCGAGCATTGAAATGGCACCATTTGAGGCATTATATGGTAGGCATTATCGGTCTCAGATTGGCAGGTTTGGGACTTCAGAGGTTATCCCTCGTAGTACAGACCTGCTTCATGAGTCGTTGGATAGGGTGCGGGTGATTCAAGATAGGTTGAGATCAACTCAGAGTATGCAGAAGAGTTACGCTAATAGTAGACTTTGTGCCTTAAAGTTTGGAGTTGGTGACCTGGTTTTCCTCTGCGTATTGCTTATAAAGGGTGTGATAAGTTTCAGGAAGAAGGGTAAGCTCAGTCCCAGATATATCGGTCTATTAGAGATATTGCAGACAGTTGGAGAGGTAGCTTATGAGTTGGCCTTGCCCCTAGATTTTGCAGCTGTTCATCCAATTTTTCATGTCTCTATGCTACGACGTTACATCCCGAATGAGTCGCATGTACTTCGGTGGGATTTGATTCAGTTGGATGAGAAGTTGACATTCGTAGAGGAGCCAGTCCTCATTTTAGCTAGAGATGTCAGACGATTGCACTATAGAGAGGTTCCTGTGGTTAAGGTTCAATGGAGGCACCATCCAGATGAGAAGGCTACCTAGAAGTTCAAGAGCGATATGCAGACCAGGTATCCCCACCTGTTGGAGCCTTCAGGTACTTCTTAACCTTTACTTTTGAGGACAAAAGTCTTTTTAGTATTTTGTAATGACCCTCCATGTCATTTTCTGCATTTTCACATTATTTCAGCATTTAGAGTTTTTGCATAGCTGCCCCAAGTTATTTATGACTTGCTGGAGCTGACATTTCGGTTACCGGGCTGTTCGTTTGGTTTTTAGAGCCAATTCCCTATTTTGAAGGCATTGTTATTCAAATTTAGCTACTGGGCCTAAACATTAGGTAAACAACAATGTATGCCAATTCTAACATTTCCATTAGCTCAAAAACATCGATTTTATGCTAGGAGGACCCTTGGTCCAGGTCCCGAGGCTTTCAGACTTGTTTTGGGCTATTGGGTGAAGAGTGATGAAATGACCATTTAGGTGTGAGACCCACTTTTCTTCTAGACGATCATGGATGGGAATTTTGATTGCGTTGTTGAGTTTAGAATGCCGAATTAGATAGGGTAGTGTAGTTCATTTGCGTTCGCGTGATTTCAAACGAATTCGGAGGGAGCGTTGGAGACTCAGCAAAAACCAAGCCATAGCTAGTGCATGCCTTCAGCTGGTGGAACCACTTAAGCGGGCCTTGATGGACCGCTTTAGCGGAGACCATACCGCTTTAACAGCTGCCGCATAAGCGACGTTTGGTCTGCTTTAGTGGAGGTCGGCGTGGTCCATCAACCACTTTAGAGGTGATCGCTTTAGCGGTCAAGTGGGTACTTTAGCGGTACCCGCAGTGCATTTAATCCCCTTTCACCCATTTTTCTCTCATTATTCTCTAAGTGTTGGGCATTAAAAGCCCTAGAAAGATAGTGAGAGAGGGGAGGCAATTCTTGGGAGAGCAAGGGAGGTTGGAGAGTTTGTCAAAGCCTTTTTCCTCGTCTTAATCCTAGTAAGTTTCGTCTAATTTCTCGATAGATTCTCCGTTTTAGGTTTAAATCCCTAATTAATTTATGGTTTGATTTTGGATGTGTTGGAGCTTGGAATTTACCCATTCTTGAGGGTAAATGATCCTTGAGCCTTGAGGGACGTTTTGACCATTTCAAATTTATGATTCTGTAAGCGAGCCCCACATGGGATATTTAGCTCAATTTTGGACCCAAAGCATGTTTATGCATTATGGGTATCATTATTCTCGTTTTAATGAGTAGACTATTATTATGATAGTGTGGCATTGTGCGGAGGCTTCTTAGGAGGGAAAAGCCCCAAATTAGCGAATTTTATCGAGCATTATGATATTCTTTATTATGATATTAGTATGATATTCTGTTAGGATAGGCTTACCTAACTTATAGATTGAGCTTTATTATGATATTAGGATGATATTCTGTTAGTTTTGGGTTGGAAATTACGGTTTGGTTGCTTAGATTGTGAAGTTTGATTTATTTGGCCGATTTGTGAACCGTTTCGGGGGTAGAATCCATCCCTTTACCCTTTCTTTAGGTCAAATGATGTATTTAGGCTTTATTTAGACTTATATAATAACTTATAGTGGGATTTTGGAGACTTAGTCATTTTCGGGTAGAAATAACCTTAGTATGGACTTTCGGGTTTAGAAGCGGGCCCCACTAGCCCTTTTTTAGGTTGTACAATCTCTTTTAGCTTCTTATAGGATTTGGAGGCCTTCATTTGCAGCATTATGCTTAGTGCCTATAGATATCCTCTTGATTGTATTTATCGGGCTTAATGGGGCTCGTTTGGTTTAGTCTTCTCTTGTTTGCACTTTCTAGGGCTTATGGGGGCCTAGTTAGGTTATAATTAGTTTACATTAATTTCGGTATCGCGTGTTTAATTATTTATCTTTTCTACATTGGAGCATGATCTCAGGTTTGCCCCTTTCTCCTTGAGTTAGCTAAACATTTTTGCATTTTATTATGCTTTTATTATGATTTAGCTTAGTAGGCCAATGAAGCTTACTGAATACCCATTGTTTTGGTACTCATACTGCATCCTTTTCTGGATCAGATCCGAGTACTAGCTGCCGTCTTTAATATTCCTTCCAGCTTGCTTACAAGATCTAGAGATAGGATGAGCTTTAAGAGTTGGAGTTGATCCCCCCTCCTTCATAAATTTTGGGACAGTCCTTACATTTGAGACTATCTGTATATTGATACTACTAGTACTCTTATTCTTTTGATTAATGGCTCTTGTACTGGCATTACCAGGTCTTGGGATGTTTCGTATGTTCTTCCTCGTTTCTATTTTGTATTTTAGGATAGCATTCATACTTACATCACCTTCGATCTTATTTTATGCTTATTTTTTTGTATTTATCCCATCTTACACCTGTTAGTCCATTACTTGTTGTTCCGGGCTATGGTTTAGCTTACCTACTGGTGGGTTATAGTAGGTGTCATCATGACTCCGAAAATGGGTCATAGCAATCGATGTAAATGTAGAAATTTCTCCAAAAAGTTGTTTATTATTCTAAACTTTTTTGGGGGGAAGTGCATAGGCGATTTGGGTAATTTTCCTTCGCTTTCCATCTATTTTATTCGTAAAGGTAAGTATTCCATCCCCATTAACTAGTTTTTCGATTAATTAACCTTAGAATCACTAGTTTACGGGTTGGGAGAGAGGTTTAAGCTTGAATTAGTAGATTTTATAGTGCAAGGGGGTAAATTAGGTGTAAAACCTTTGGGTTTTAGTTGTTAATAATTAATTTACTCTTGCATGTCATTTATTCACTAATGTAACCATGAAATTGGTAGTTTTAGGGTGAATTAATGGTGGGAAAACCCTAAAATAAGTGGGATGATCATGAATTTTGACTTAGGATTAGGTATTAGGTTGTAATCCTTGACATGGTAGGTCATTTGGTTGATTATTATTGTGTTCATGTTTATAGACCCCGACCAAGTGGAAATTGCACAAAAAGGCAAGGCTCGGGCTTAATTGAGTGGTGCAAGCTTGGATTGATGTAGGTGATGGTTTTAATATAGTTGAAGCCCGATTTGTGTTATGTGTACATGATAACTAATTCTTAGTATTACTTGTACAATGCATGTTCAAGGAAAGTGAATGACTGTTTGATATCCTAAGTGTGAATCACATGCAATGAACTTACATGAAAGCTTGTTAGTCTTTACAAGTGTTGTTTCCATTATCATTGTGGTTGTGCTTGTTGTGATATCTATCATTATTGTTGAATGTACCAGTATTTGGACATCTCCACGGGATTGGTGATATAAGGTTGGCAGACACTTGATGTTTGGGATTTGGTACATGGACAAGGAATCGTCCCCTGTATGTTATGACTATTGGGCACTCACATAAGACCCTTAACATATGTGTACAAGGTACAGGTGAGTGTGATGGTTCCTTGAGTGAACCGGAGATTATGTGCTTCTAATTTCATTGGTTTGTTATGTGAACCGGGATGCATGTTATTGCTATTGTTGTTGTTATTAAGGACCCTTAAGAGGCCTTGGTTGCTTGCATGATAGGACCTGGCTCTATGTTGTCTATTACTTGTATGGATTGCACATGGTATATATGATAGTTGTGTCATGGTTGTTGACTTGGAGTCTTATTGTTTGTCCTAGTTGACTTGATTGGTTATCCTTGTTGACTATTTTGACTAGACTTCATATTGTACTTGTTTACAAGGTTAAGTATTATGAACTTGAAAGACAGTTGCATGATAGGGTTCATGGTTGTCTTGTTGTACTATGTTTTGGTTATGTGTCCATATTTTGTCATTTTGGGTTGGCCGATGATCCTACCGGCACACCGTTGTTTCTTATGTGCTGATACTATACGTGCTCTTTTTTTTTTGTTGAGTGCAGAGCATAATCTAGCGACTATTTTGAGACCTCAGCTATGATTTGGATCATTTCTGAACTCAAGGGTGAGTTACATCATTCGGGCTACCTTGGGTTCTTCTATCATTTTCTGGTCCCTTTGTTTCGGACTCATACTTACTTAGTTTTTGGGGTTGCATACCCTCTTTTGACATTTATTAGAGTTTTGGTACGATAACTTTCAGTTCCTAGGGGATTATTTTTTCACATTATTTTAGTTATGTTTCACGACCCGATTTTCGAGTGATGATGGCGCCTACCGAGAACCACCTATAGGCAAGCCAAGCCCTAGCTCAGGGTGACAAGCGACGAGCTAATAGGTGGGATCTCATAAGAAAGGAGATGAAGCAAAACTACTATCATCAATATGCTACAAATGTAAAGACAAAGGAAGTATACATATCGAAACAACAAGGAAAAGGACAGTATATAACTCTAAAACCCCTCCCAAGACCTGGTGAGGTCAGTACACGAGCCACTACTAGACATATCCAGAATACAAGACAGAAATCAAGCATACACAACATATATACAACAGTCTTAGATCCAAAAGGCTATGCATCAGAGATGGAATGGGAGTTGCCTCGGACATTGGTAAGCTTTCCCTGCTCCGAAATCAGTGCTGAGAAGAGAGTCACGTCACGGCCATCGGTTAGTGCCTAGATTTGCATCGAACAAAGATGCAGAAGTGTAGTATGAGTACAGGGGCAATGGGTACTCAATAGGCATCATCGGCCGACTAAGCTCAATGTAACATAAACATACTGAGGTACGGGAGTGCATGCTAAGTTTGGGTATAACTGATAAATAAATGTGATATTGAATAACAAGTAAGTAACTGCGTACTGAACGCATAAGTCAAACATAACCCAACTGGGCCCCCATAAGCCCTCTAGGCATACAGAAAAATATAATACCCAACCTGGCCCCTATTTACCAGCGGGATACACAAGAATAGTAAATGCATAATCACTAGTGTCTCAAAGTTGTACTAGTATCCAGTAGTCACAATAACCAATGGGGCGCACCGGGCTTGAACCGGTACCAATGGGTAATAACAAGAGGCCAGGCGCCGAAATTTAGCCGGACACTGTGGGTAATAATAATAGGCCACATATATATCGTATCTGTTGGACTCAAACTGAAACTCAGAGAATAACAGTGTCATAATTACGGTACCCAGTACCAGAACTCATAGTGCACCACAATATGGGGCTGGACTCGAACCGAGACACCCAATAGTCAATAACCAAAATCATCATACCTGAGTTAGTAGCCAAACTCGAACAGGAACTCATAGTAACTAGTATCTCAAAGCATCATACCTGTAGTGGCAGAACCCACACCCAAACACATATAAATGAGCACACCAGCCCAAGCTTGGCCTAATATATAAGTAGGGAAACTATCTCGTAATATGCTATAAAGCTATCTCGGGGTCCTGAAGTCACTAGCCTATAATCATACAATATATGCATAAGTCGCTGAGTAGCTAAAACAAGTTTTGGCAAGGTGGGTCACAACTCTATGTCGTGGCTAGTGACACCTGTAAAAGGTAAGTGCTATCAAGGGACTAATAAGGTCAACTAGGCTAAACCAACATAACTGGAGAAAGTTTACTTCATGTCAACACCAATGGGCTATCTCAAGCTTAACTAGGTCTAACAATCTCAAAGACTAAATATGCCGACTAAGAACGATAGTGCGGCCCTCTACGGGTCCCGAAACCAAGTCTGGCAACATCCGCCCAGATCTGACTAATTCAGGCCAAGTCTGAACCATAATCTCATAATTCCCCAGCCAATAATAGTATACTACTTACTGACCCTAAATGGGTCACCTGTGGCGTACTACGAGGATAACGTACCGGGAACGTGTTCGGGTGGCATAATTCAACTCAAAAGCCTAAATACAGCAACCCAACACCATAACTACAATACCATCCCAAAACCTGCACAACCACGTATATACATCACATATAAACCCAATCTATGTGCACGAGAAGATAAGCCTAGCCTACCTGGACGTTGCCGTAAGCCTGCTAAAGAATCCGCTAAGCTGGAGCCTTCCCCTTCCGAGTGGCCTCCAATTATTGCCACACTATCAAAATGGTAAAATAGATGTCAAAATATAACCAATGATACCCATATGTCACTAGGTCAGTAAATGACCAGACAACTCATGTGGAGCCCGCTTGCAGAATTCGCCAAACCAAAATAGTCACAGTGTTCCAAATCTCACCGTAACCAATAGTCACAACATCTACCTTATCATTTGAGCTCAATACACAGCTCAAATACCAATAACAATACCAACAAATCCAATGGAAACGTAAATGACCTTAAAACTGGGAAAACATACTGTAGAAATGTCGAGAACGAAGATACAAACTCAAATATGTAAGTATCGAAGCTTGGACCTTGCTTTACAAGCTTATACAAGAGCTTAAAGCTCTGAAAATGGTGTTTCTATGGACTTTGGTCTTTAAACATGAGAGAGAAGGTGAAATATATATATATATATATATATAGCCAAGGCAGGTGCCGCTAAAGCGCCTTTATGGCCACTTAAGCGCCTAGCGCTAAAGCTCCATAAGTGGCTTCTTAAGCACTCCAAGCCCCAAGGGCAGACTCGACATAGCCAATAGTCGGCCTATCACCCAAAACAAGTCCAGGAACCTCAAGACCCAAACAAAGGTCTACCCAAACTAAAGTTGACATTCTTAATCCAATGAGATGGTCAGAAATGGAATCCAAGGCCGTTTAACAGGGATTTATGCTCGAAACAAATACCTGACTACTAGAAAATTCAACATAGAAAAGTGACTCTAAAAGTCAAACGAACTGCAGGTAACCGTATCACCAGTCCTAGTAAGTTATACACGATGTGGGGCAACCATGGAAGGGCTCTAAACATTGTAAACACGCGTAAGCACTAGGAATGACCTGGAGGGTCATTACATCATGTTATTGGATATTGCTTTTATTTAATGGAATTTGGTTTAATTGCCTATCTTTAGGCTAAGAGTTGATTGATTTATGGTTTAGGTTGGTTCTTCCATAGGGGGTTTAGTGTGGGTGCCACTCATAATGAGTTTAGGTCATGATAGTTACTCTCTTACTACTAATTATAAATTTAAAAAAGGATTTATACTTATTTCTACTCCCTACTTTGGCTTTTAAAAGAAATTATGCCACTTTCCAAATTTGGGTCGAGGGATATTTTTGGTCTTTTTCCCCATTTACTTTCTTTTATTTATGGTGGTGAGATAGCCCTAATTTAATGTGATACTTTTTATTTGGGATAAATATTGGTTGATCGGCTTATTTTCTTCTGCTTTTCACACACATTATTCTTGCATATTCATGGTATAAGACTGACTCAGTTTTAAAACACTGTTTTGGACTTTAGAAAAGTAACTTGGTGTCACGACCCAATTTTTGAGTCATGATGGCACCTACTATGTTCCACCAGTA
Source organism: Capsicum rhomboideum (assembly GCA_031232105.1). Classification (NCBI taxonomy): domain Eukaryota; kingdom Viridiplantae; phylum Streptophyta; class Magnoliopsida; order Solanales; family Solanaceae; genus Capsicum; species Capsicum rhomboideum. Next base: position 93,775,632 of record CP124716.1, on the reverse strand, counting down.
GGTAATCCAAACCGTAGCCCGGAATGACCCGTAATGGCTAAATGACGGAAGATAAAGAAATTACCAGAAAATAACATATACATAGATAACAATAAGGAGGGAGCAAAAGAATATCCCACGACCTAGTAAGGCCGGTACAAGAGCCACTAACCAAAAGAATAAGAGTACTAGTAGTATCGATATAAAAATAGTCTCGAATGTAAAGACTGTACAAAATAAAGGAAGGAGAGGGGATCATCTCCGGCTCCGAAAGATCGCCCTATCTCTGGATCCTGTAAGCAAGTTGGCTGGAATGTCAACGACATCTGCTAGTACTCGGATCTGCACCAGAAAAGATGCAGAAGTGTAGTATGAGTACCAAAACAACGGGTACTCAGTAGACATCATAGGCCGACTGAGGTAAATCATAATAAAAGTATAATAAAATAAGAGGATGTAAAATAAGTCAAGGGAGAAGGGCAGACCTGAGAATATGCTCTGACATAGATAAATAAATAAAGAAACACGCGATGCCAAAATTAAAGTGGCTACTACAACCCAACTAGTCCTCCATAAGCCCGATGGATGCAGTCAAGGAATAAACCACTACCATACTTATGAACCCTTCCATACCATAACTCACTGGACTGGAACCGGTACCATAATAACATGAAATAACCCATAAACACCGGACTTGAACCGAAATTCCCTTTTCATAACTCACCATAATTGTCGGACTCAAACCTGTAATTTAGTACAATAAATAGATAGAGTATGCCAAACTCGAACCGTTCTTTAAATGCCATAAATTGATAGAAAATGCTAGACTCAAACCGGTCTTTAAATACCACAAATCGATAGAATATGCCGGACTCGAACCGGTCTTTAAATTCCATAAATTGAGATCATTAACCTAGCCCCAAACTAAGTATATGTTATGTAGTCTAAGGATCAAGATTAAGGATAACGTTGTGAAAGAAGGAATCCTAAGTCTACAAGGAGCTAAGAGCGATATCACAACCCTAAAACATAAATTTACCTAAAGAAAGGGTAAATGGGTCAATTCTACCTCCAAAACGACTCTCAAATCAACCAAATAATCCAACTTTTACTAGCTAAGCAACCAACCATAAATCCCAACCCAAAACTAGCATAATATCACACCAATATCATAATTAAGCTCAATCTATAATGGTAAGCTTAGCCTACCTAGACGCCGAAGAAAGCTCAATAAAGTACGCTAATATGGGGCCTTTCCCTTCTAAGAAGCCTCTGCACGACGCCACGCTATCAAAAATAACAATCTACTCATTAATATGAGAATAATAATACCCATATTACATATAAATGCATCGGGTCCAAAATTGAGTCGAAAATCACATGTGGGACCCGCTTACGGAATCATAAGTTTGAAATGGTCAAAAAGTCCCTCAAGGCTCAAGAATCATTTACTCTCAATAATGGATAAATTTCAAGCACAATAACATTCAAAATAAACCCATCAATGAACTAGGGTTATAAATTTAAAACGAGGAATTTACCGATAATATTTGATGAGGAAACGTTCTCACGCACTCTCCAACTCACCCCGAACACCCACGTATAAACCCTCCAACTTTCTTAGCTCTCTAGGGCATTTAATGTTGTTTGGGACTTGTGAAAAATGAATAAAATTGAGTTTGGCATGTATTTATACTGCCAGGGGTCCATTCATCGCGAACGCGAGGACCCCGCAGCGAACGCAACCCTGGGCCAGAAGGACCCTTCACGAATGCGAAGGGGGACTCGCAAATGTGATGGCCTAAAAAATTGGCCTTCATGAACGCGGTCAAGGTCTCGAGAATGCAATGGCCTAAAGGTTTGGCCTTCGCAAACGGGAAGGCCATTCTTGGCTTGCACCAACTGATGCTACATCAGCTAAACTTATCAATTGCTAAGTTTCTGATCGGACCCTCGGGATTCGTTAGAAACCCTATGAATGCAAACAAACTATGCTACCCTATCAAATTCGGCATTCCGAACTCAAGGAAAAATCAAAATTACCATACATGGTCGTTTTGATGAAATATGGGTCCTACGCCCAAATTGTCGTTTAAGTCAATTTCTACTCAATAGCCCAAAATGTGTCCGGAGGCCTCGGGACCCTAACCAAGGGTCCCTCTAACCTAAAATTGATGTTTTAGAGCTGATGGAACTGTCAGAATTGGCATACGAGACCGTCTACCTAATGTTTAGGACCAGTAGCCAAATTTGAAAAGCAACGATTTTAAAACAGGGAAATGGTTCTAAAAACCAAACGAACTGCCTGGTAACCGAATTGTCAGCTCCAGCAAGTCATAAATGACTTTGGAAAGCTATGGGAAAGCTCTAAATACCAAAATAATATGGAGAAGTAGAAAATGACCAGGAGGGTCATTACACTTGGAGATATTTTATTTCTACATTGGTTTTCAAAAGAGGAAAATGGATCATTTTAGTCCTGGTTCGATTATAGGCTCCTGTTATACTCATCCTTACTTCTGGATCAAGAAAGGGTAATGTCTATGGATATCGCTAGTCCCCTTAGGTCCTTCCTTTGAGAGCCACAGATGTCGGAGGTGGAGTATGGGTCCTTCCTTTGTGAGCCACAATGTTGGAGGAGGAGGAGTATACGGTATTATTTGAAATGGTATTCATCTCATATTGCATTACATGATCTCCATTTGCACTCATTTTTTCATATGCACTGCTTCAGTTTGTTTGTTGTTTGTACCTGTCGTGCTTATGAGGGCTGATTGGGTTATTGTCTGTTTTTTGTACCTTCTGGACTTATGGGGGACTTGTTAGGTTGTTGTTGTTTTTTATTGCTTAACTTGTGACATGATAGTTACTTACGTTTTTACTCATTGATTAGATATGCCCTATTGGTACTCTTTCTAGTATTTCTATACTGGTGAATATATTCGCACTTAGCGCGATCAGTGAATTGATAAATATTTTTTTTTGTAAATTTAGTCGCGATAAAAGACATAAAATTGTTAGTATTATTATATATTAATTAAATTGATAAATTACTCATATAAATCTTTTCATTGAAATTTCGTTGGTTAATTGGTTGCTCTTTTTAGAGTATTCAAGTGTCATTTTTGTTTTTATGTACTCGTGTCAAGCATAATACCTTCAATTTCAAGTTGTTCTCTAATAAGGATTATTATTTCTGTCAATAAAAAGTTTTTCATCTTAAAATGCTTTTCATAACATGTAACTTGCATGTTTTTCAATTCTTGGATTTTTGTATTTGTTGTTAAGACCCTTACTGAAGTATTTAATGGTACTTCACGGTTTGGATGACATAATGCATAACAAATTTTTGCTTGAAATAAAATAAAATTAAGTAATAAATTAAATTAAGAATCGTGCTTTCTGTAGTGAGATTAAGATATGATTTTTTTTCTAAAGCCCAAATATGAGCCCCTCTATTGCTAAACTCAAAGCGAGACTCCTATATTTATTTGCGTTATCAGTGCCTAATGCAACACGAAAAAACCAATTCTTCCTTAATTAATGAAAATAACACTATTGATGTAGTCCAAGAATGATTTTTATCTGATAAATGGTTAAGTGAAAAAATTTCTTAGCCGATTTCTTTTCTTAAACTTCTACATATTTTAGTTAGTTAGAAGGGCAACAATGGTAAACATTTAATTTTGATCCTCCCATCTCAATTATTTTCTTAAGATTTCTGTAGTAAATATCTTTAAGGACTTGTGTTTTTAAAGTTTTAGGAATTTAACACCGAAAAACAACAAATCATATCAATCATATTATTTTAGGCGCATGTAGATACTAATATAAGAAGAATTCGATATTCTAAAGCATTAATTTTTTGGGAGCATGTAGATAATCTTACTCGTCATATTACACTTATTTATAAAATTTGAGACAATGTTATATTCATGATTCAAAGAAGAAAAATGTTATATTCATGATTAGAATAAGAAAGAATAACTATATTGTCACCATAAAGTTTATCTAAAAAATAAAAAAAGAATGAGGAAAATTAAAATCATTTTAGAAATAATTCTTCCCATTTATGATATGAAGAAGATAAAAACAAAATTGTTCTTTCTTGACTATTGGTAATAATTTGAAGGAGTCACAAACTTGCATATTAAATAATTGAGAGGTTATAAGCATAAAAAGCTTGGGAGTTATGAAGATGAAGAGATTGTGAGTTATAAAGATGTCATTTTACAATAAAATTAAAAAAATAAGAGAAAAAGTTTAAAAAAAAAAAAGATAAACAGAATCCTTGACCAAAAAAGGTATCACATCATTCTTCTTTTACCTAGCTTTAATGAGTCACTAACAAAAATAAAGATAAAATTGAATCTAATGTCATAATGTCTCATTTAAATCATTATGTGTGAATCTAAATAGGAAAGAAAGAAATAAAAAAGAGAATAAATAGTAATGTTAAAATCTAGGAATGTAGACCATTTCTTCTCTTCTTGTCTAAAGGTTCTTGTCTAAGACCTTTTAATTAGTAAGAAATGATTTTCAATGTTCCATGTTATGATGTGTTCTTCTCCATCCATCACTACTGTTATTTTCTTGGCATGAGCCTTCCAAATGCTGACTATGCAAGACAATATTTTAAATTTGGCATTGACTGCAATTTTTTTTACTGATTTTAGTTAGTACTATATGAAATCCTATAATTTTGAGACAATACAATACATAGAAATAGCTTTTAAAAGCTTAATATCCCAAATTCACATTCTACAAAAAGAAATGAATAAAAAATATCATTCAAATTATCATAATAACAAAAACACATAAAAATTATTATTTATTCAAGGTTGGATATTAGCTATACTAAGGATTGTATCTATTGAACATTTGATATTAGCTAAAAATATATCTACTAAAAAAAGTCGGGCGAATTCCTTCAACTAATTACCAAAACTAAATGTTTACAATTTATCAAAGTGAAAAGATATGATATGACCACACTCAAAATTGATAGTGTCAAAAAAAATACAATATCTCAATAAAAAATTTATGTTTAAGATATCTTTTTCTGCATATATATTATCCAAATAGTATAATCCATACCAAACAGAGGGAAAAATATATCCAATAGGTATTACTTAAAAGTTAAAACTCATCATAATAAACCAAAAAAAAGACATGAATTCCGATCCAATGATTGCACTTACATGCCAATTAAATATTTATTCATTCCAGAAAGAGTAACAAAATTCAATTGATACAAAAATGAAATATTACATAATAATAGATAAAAGGAAAAAATTAGTGAGAATAATATCTTTGATATAGAGATTGATATTCCGCAATCAATATTACTCTTCATTTCTTTTTTGACCAAAATAATATATAAAACTTGTTATAGATGTCACATTACCTTGTCTATGTTTCAAACACAAACATCCATGAGAGTATATAATACATGCTCTTTCAAATTTGTACACTAATCTACCTACAATCAGAGTGAGGCAACTTTGACAAGCGTCAGATTGTCATACTCTTTCAAATTGAAAACCTGGACAATCCAAAAAGAACAACAAAATAAATCAATTAGAAAAGAAAACTTCACATACTTAAACAATGAAAAAACTTAAGCTTGATATAAAGAATATGCAAATATTTTCAGAAGCATTCTCTAAATGATATTGCGGAAGCAACGTATGAAAAATATAAACAGATTGCTATTACTCTTGTTTGTTGTCACTCTTCATTGTTTTACATAAATGAGAAACTATAAAAATCTGAAAACTTTATGAGATTATGAAAAGAAATGGGAAGGAGAAATGATTTGTAACCAATCTGCAATTATGTTAAATTAGTAAAAGTTAATCAATTGAAATAAATACGATTCAGATTTATGGGAATTGATTAAGTGTTTTTTGGAGGCTTTTTATATAGCACATAAATGCAAAAAATATGAAAGAAATCATCTATATATAATAATAAAGGAGAATCAAGATAAGGTGATGTGGCACTTCTCTATGACCTCCATTCACATTTATCTTTTTTCTCCTTTTTTTGAATTTTTTCTTTCATTTCTATTATTAATCAATTTGTTTATTAATTTAAAAAATCTATCATAATTACTATATCTAAATAATATCTCATGAGTTACAAAAAAACCTCCATCTATTTGCATTCTCTTTTTTAATATCATGTCTTCTCAACTCCCTTCTACCTAATTCTTATGGGTTAACCAATCTATAAATAACAATCATCTATGGAGTTGTTGGGTGCTCATTTTCATTTTCTCTTTCTTTTTTATTAGTATATATTTTTCTCCGTTTTTGATTTTTTCGTCTTCATCTTTTTAATCAATCATCTATTTAGTAATCAAATGAGCGGATATAGAAAAGGTGATGTGACTATATGGCCATCACTTTGATGAAGATCACAAATATATTCTTTATAATTTCATTTTTTGTCATATCAAATGAAGAAGGAACTTGAGGAGATGAAGTTTGAAAGAAGTTTGATGTATTTAGCCATGGACAAGTTTCATCAAGATGAAGAAAAAAATTTAATGGCGGTGTAAGATTCATGAAAAAGAGATTCAGATTGGTGCAAGTTCATCAAAATGAAGAAGGAAGTTTAATGGTCTTAGAAGATTCATCAAGAAAGATGGTCGGATTAGCTTGGTGAAGTGTTAGAAGTTTGAATAAGTTACAAATATATAAAGATAAATCTTTTGTTGCTTATTTTAGTATTTTTAATTAATTATTTCTTCAAATGTAAGATATGCACTCTCCAAGAACAAGATTCTATTACAAAGTTTAGATGCACACGTATCGTATAAAAGTTCAAAATTTATACATGATTTTGAACATCAATAGCATATTATTGTGGAGATAACATTTTATCATATTAAAGTGATGCAGTCTTAGTCCATTTTTTCCCTACTGTTTTTTTTTTTTGATTTTTTTAGGTGCATTTTTTGTAACTTATAGAGTAATAATAAATATTTAGTATGTTATCCTCTCTTTCTTCTTCTTCTTCATGCAACTTTTTTCATTTTAAATTTTAGCCTTCTCTTGTACTATTAATTAGCACATCAGAAAAGAAAAGAAAAAATTCACATAACTGTTTTCATTTATGTTTTGATCTTATGAAATTCTTTGTGGTATAGCTATTTGATAATAATCTTTATTTTGTGAATAATGTAAAGTTCTTTCCTTCTTTGTTCCACTCCTAAGAATAGTTTATTTTTCATACACAAATAACTAATTAAGACAACATTTATTATTACAAAAATCAATCACATTACATGTTGCAATGACAATAAATGGAGAAAAATAATCATTTACGAAACGATATACATGCTATCAGATATTATTTTTTTTTCACTAACATAATAAAGTTTTATTTTTGTGGGTAAACTCTTATGGATATGTTTATTTTAATTAATGATTTAAGTTGTGTTTGAATAGTACGTACTTTCTTTAAACACATCTAAGAAAGTTTGGAGTCGATCATGATAGAGATGGAGAAAAGATTTCTACAAATGACATGCGGATGTAATGAAGGATTTATCATTTTTGAAATTTCGTATTTAAATCATTCTATAACTTTATGTAGTTCAAAAGATCTACTATATTTCTTTCTCATATAAGATTTACCTTATTTTAAAATATTTTTTCAACAATCAATATCATTTATTACATTTAATAGGAGTAGAAGGTGAAAGGTTATCTTATAGGAGACCAAAGGTTTCTAATTATGAATAAAAACTAACGTTAAGTATAATTGCTAATGATATCATTATTTAGAATAACTAATGCAGTGCTATTACTATAATTGTGAAACATCTTTTATGTAGAAAAGAAAATTAAAGGATATATGAAGCTTACAAATTTTAACATTAATTTATTTCTCTTTTCAAATTGGAAGGATATTTCTTGAGAACTTGCCATAGAACCTTTTGTTTTATATAGAACTTAATTAAAAATTGTATCTTTACATGTACATTAGGTTTCTATTGTATTTTTCTTCATACATTGATTTTATTTTTACTTTTGATATTATAAAAAAAATTTCTTTTCATATCAATCAACTTATTCAATATATATATATATATATGTTCGTTCGCGCGATGCGCGAATAAGTTTGCTAGTTATATAATAAAGAAGAATGTATAAGAGGTGATGTGGCACCTCCTAATGGCCTCTATTCCTATTTTTTCTTTTTTCTCCTTTTTTTGACATTTTTCCCATCATTTTTCTTATTTACTATATTTAAAAACTCATGAAAAGACAATAATTAAGTAATTATAGTAAGTAAATGAAAGAAATGAAGGGTCATGGCAATTAGCATGGGCGGCAGTTACAACAAAATTAAGAATTAAGAATTTTTCATTAAATTCTCTCTTTTTTATGAATATTTATTAATTATCTATAAATATATTAAAGAAAAAAAAAGAGTAAAGACAAAGGCAAAGTAATATGCCATCTTTGGTCAAAAAATATATTTACCATTTTATCTCATTTTTGTTTAACAATCTTCCATTTATCCTTTTATCTCATTTTTGTTTTACAATTTTCCTTATTTAATTATTTATTTCTTATCATTGTAAAAAAATGAATATATCAATTACTACTCCTTCATTTATTCATAGTCTTCAATACAAAAACTTATTGGACTTCATTTCCATTACTCCCATGACTTTTGTTGATCATAACTCCTAAATTATATTAATAATCATGTTCATGAGTCATTTGATATTCTACATTATTGTCCCATAAATAGAGGCATTCTAACCTTCTGCCCTCCTTCATCAAAATTAAAGCTAAATCTTTCACTATTTATTGTTTAGAATTTAAATTATTTGAATTCCCATATATTCTTTCTTCTAAAAAAAAATCATTTGTACACCTTCTAAAATGTCACATAATTTAGACGATGACGTCGTATTGGAGGAAAGCAGAGTTCGAAGAGAATTGAGAGATGCTGCAATTCCAAGTAGGTGGGAAAGTGGTGGAGAGTATGGATTTGTTGAAGAAGATAAATTGGACATGGACGTTAGGATGTTTGGCCCTTTGTTATTCCTTACGATATTTGGCTTCTAGCTTAAACATTGTGGATGCCTTCATAGTTCTTGATGCCCTGTTGACTTTCATGTTCTAATATTCTTATTTACTGTCTCATTTATTTGTTTTAAGCGTTTAAATTGTTCATAACATCAATGGCATGATACTATAAATACATATCTCACAATCTAAATGGAGGAATTATATCAGGTAAAGCTTGAGAAATCTTCAGGTTGCATCTCTTTTAATATTATCAGTAGAATTTTCTTTTGTTGTTATTTAGTTATTTATTCGTAGCAAATCAAACAAAGCGATTAAATATAGAGCCTGTTTGGATTGACTTATTTTAAGTGCCTCTAATCCAAATAGTTTTTAAGCATTTTCATATTGCGAGTGTGGGTATGTAAATATCAACTTAAATATTTGTTTGTTCTCCAATTTCAACCGTAGGTAAAATGAAAGTTGAGATGAGAATTCATAAATTCATCACAATGTAGTTTCAAGAAAAAAAAAATATAAAACATTATATATGATCTTGGATATAAATTGATTTTTCATATAGAGGATTAGAAAGAAAAATAAATTATATATTGAAATACACTTTCATACTTATAATTTTATGAAGTACTTAATTTTCATGCCATTTATATTGTATATTATCTTCAAGCTCGTCGGCCTATGATGCCTATTGAGTACCAAATGTTTTGGTACTCATACTACACTTTACACCTTTTTCCCTGATGCAGACCCTAGTACAAGTTTGCATCGCTGATTCTGATCATTCAAAGTTCGTTACTCGGAGTTGCAGTGAGCACTTGGCGTCTGATTGCTTGCACATCTGTAATGACCCTCCTGGTCATTTTCTCAATTTTTACGTGTTTCTAGCATTTTGAGCTTTTCCATAGTGGCTACAGGTTATTTATGACTTGGTGGAACTGTCGGTCCGGTAATCGGACAGTTCGTTTGGATTTTAGTCCCATTTCTCTATTTTGGAGCTTTCGCTGTTAAGGAATTGGTCTTGGACCAAAACTGCTAGTAAACAATTTCAGATGGAAATTTTGACAGCACCCTCAGCTCCGAAACATTGATTTTAGGCTAGGAGACCCTTGGTTCATGTCCCAAGGATTCCGGACTCGTTTTGGGCCATTGGGTAGATTTGATGAAAAATGGAACTATAGGTGTGGGGTCTACATTTAATCAAAACGATCTCAGATGAAAGTTTCGATGGTTCCATTGTATTTGAATATCGAATTTGGTATGGTAGAATAGTTTATTTTTGTGCACGGGGTTCCGAATGAATCCCGAGCTATCCGATCGGAGTTCATTTGGACTTAGCAAAATCTGGTGCCTCAGCTACTGGTGTAGTCGCTTAAGCAGCTTGGGAACCGCTTAAGCGATAGCCACTTTAGCAGCTTGGTATCATTTTAGCGATACTTGGCTTCCCAGATGAGGATGTCGCTTAAGCAAACCCCGCCTCTCCTGACCCATCAGTTTAGCGATCAATTGTCGCTTAAGCAACCTAGTAGTCACTTTAGCAGCACCTGGGGGTGTTAAATCCCCTTCTTCACCCAATTTTCCATTCATTTCTTAACCCTATTTTCCCTATTTTTGAGAGCTTGGAATGAGGGAAAGTGTGGGAAATCATCCATTGAAGTTAAGTTAAGCTAGCCCAACACTTCTTTGTCGTTTTCCATTATTTTTCCCCGTTAAATTCCATGCTTTCCATTATAAACTCTTAGAAATTAGGTCTTTGGTTCATAAATATTAGGGGCTGATTTGAGTCCCGATTTATGCTCCGTTTGTGCTCAACTTTTGAGCACATATTTCTTGTCCTTTAAGGGACCTCGTGACGAATTCAATTTTTAAATTTCATTTGCTGACCCCACAGGCCGTCCCATTTTGACCCAACTTTCGACCCGACCTTTGATATGGAAATATGAGTCTCGTTTTACTCGTATTGACATGTAGATGATTGTTTTGATAGCGTGGTAGTATTACGGGATTGTGGAGCAAGGAAGAGCAATTCATGGACGATTTGGGATTCCAGTTTGGCATCGAGGTAGGCTTCGGTCTACTTTTCTCTATGAGGTTGTGTATAGTATAGATTGCATACTTGGTAGGGATTATAGGATGGGGATTATGCCTAGTATATCTTGACTTAGTCTATTTAGGAAATTTGGGCTAGAAATGTGACCCAAACCTTAGCATAGGATACCTGTTATAGCCTTTGAATCCTACTATCCTTGATTATAGGCTTGTTTAGTCATACATTCTCATTATGTATCCTTTAGTATAAGGTTTACCATTTGACTTAGTGATTTGGGTGGCATTTCCCTAATTAGATCCTTGTAGTGGCTTCATGTCCTTGATTACCGTAGTTTCCCAAGTTATGAGGCTTAATTATGTATATTATATATTGTTGGGCCCGAGGCCATGGTTACAATACCAGATGGGATCCAGGTGAGTGTTTTACCCCTAATATGGACATGATTCTAATTTATAGAGGCTTAGGCGCTTATAGTGGTATTGTTTGGATACTGGTGATAGCATGCATACTTTTAGGCACATTCATGCTCATTTAGTGGTACGATTCCAACCAAAACCTTGATTTTACTACTATTTTCTAAAAAAGGGATTTATTCCTACTTTTCACTTTTAAAATGGATTTTTTTACGACGGAAATCATACAACCTTATTTAATTAATTATGATCTTTTGGAACTAAAAATGAGGTTTTGAAAATTCAACCGAGGCTGATTTCGGTCCATTATCCACTCATTTTACCACTACTATTTACTTTGATCGATGGAGATTCTTACCCTTTCTACATTATTATGATAATTTCGTCCCAAACTTGATCTCTGGCAATGGATTTACAGACTTACACTCTTTTAGTCACGGTTCAAGTCCGTGCACTTATTATACTTATATATATCTCTAGTACTGGACGGAGTAGACAAATTATGATGATTATTGGAAGTCGTGGTTCGGGACCAGGCAGTGTGTACAGATATCCCATATTCCATAGGGGCCCCTTCGTCCATGAGCCACAGTGCTGGAGAAGGATGGTCATCGTAGGTCCTGCCTTTGTGAGCTCCGAAGCTGAAGGAGGTGTATACACTTAGTACTTTATGGAACTTGGATAAGATATGGTATTTATGGTTATGTTGCATTCATTCATTTATATGCATCACCTATCACCAGTATGATTGTTTGGCGCCTGTATCTATGGTCTTATGGAGGGCTGTAAAGGTATATGTTATGATTTTTGTTTACTGAGTGCTTCCGTGAACCTTTCGGGCTTATGGAGGCCCAGTTAGGTATTGTTTGTCCGAACTAGCCGGTTACTTTACTGTTGATTATTATAGTTATTTAGTGGCAGGATGGTTATGGATTGGCACCCCAGGTTGTTGGTACATTTCTTATTCCCTTGTTTTATCGTGATAGAATATGTTATTGGTAGGTTGTCCCATGTTTAGTCACCGTTAGTTGGAGGCCTTAATCATGGTAGTATTAGCTCTTTTAATTGGCTAAGGACCTCGAGATGTTAGGTTGACTCCCTTTGGTTATTTCCTTTGAATATTTATTGTTTGTCCTTACTACCATATATACTTCTTTCACTCTTTATTAGTATATTGCCTAAAGATATACGGTATGGTACTTCAGTCCCTCTTTACTATTAGAATAGGGTAGTTTACCCTTATTTTTCCATTAGCCTCATTATGCTTAGCTTTCCTGGATAGTTGCCTATAATTATATTCATGCCTTACATGTTATTTTATGCTTAAATTATTTCTGGAGCTCAGTCGGTAGATGCCTACTGAGTACCACATATTTGGTATTCATGCTACACTTCTTCAGCCTACAGATCATAGTACGAGTTATCGCAGTTGATGTATACGTCGTGCAGAGTAGCCATGGATCGTAGATACAGAGTGAGCTCTTGACTCTTGGAGTGTTCCTATTCTCCCTCATATTGCTAGTTTGATCTCTATTTTATATTTTAGAGATGACTTATACTTATATTTATTCTGTATTTCACTTTGTACTCCTGATGTGTTAGAAGCTCTTGTAATGGCTCTACCAGGTTTTGGGATTATAGTAGCCTTTTTATTATATTTATTCTATAGTTTCTTCTTTTCTATTGGTAGTCCATTACTAGCTGTTTCAGACTATGGGTTGGCTTACCTACTGGTGGGTTAAAGTAGGTGCTATTATGACCTGAGAAATCGGGTCATGACAAATTGGTATCAGAGCCTAGGTTTACCGGTGTTGTTGGTACAAAAGCTAAGTGTCTAGTAGAGTCCTATGGATCGGTACAGAGACATCTGTATCCTATCTTCGAGAGGCTTTAGGTCATTCTTAGGAAATTCTATTCTTGATTCTCTATCGTGTGTCTGTATTTGTATGAACCTCTAATACTTTCTTTGACTCCATTCTTTCCCAGATGGATGGAATGAGGTTATCGATAGATAAGGTACTTCTGTGTGTGTGACCAGAGTTTCAGTTCAGCGATGGACTATGGAGTTAGAGTTTGATATCGAAGATCTTCGGCATCAGTCAGAGGATCTGGGGTCAGCCCAGGCTCCAACAGAGTTTGTGACCACCTCAGTTTCTCAGGATCCAGTTTTAGGGATTCTGAGTATTTTAGTGGATACCTCCCAGCTAGAGATGATGTTTGGTACATCGAGTGCTTCTCAGAGCAAAGTTGAATTTGTTGGTGTTTAGTAGGGTTCTTTATCAGTTTCAGAGTACGAGGTTAGGTTTCTCGAGTGGGCCAGTCAGACATTTATGTTATATAATACTGAGCATGCGATGCTGCAGAGATTTATTAGAGGATTGGCTTTACCACTCCATTTGGTATTAGAGCGTTTGATAGCAGCTAGGTCTTCTTTACGAGGTTAGGTTTCTCGAGTGGGCCAGTCAGACATTTATGTTATATGATACTGAGCATGCGATGCTGTAGAGATTTATTAGAGGATTGGCTTTACCACTCCGTTTGGTATTAGAGCGTTTGATAGCAGCTAGGTCTTCTTTCTCTGAGGTTGTTAATGATGCCAAGGCTACAGAGAGGGCTTGCTTTGAGACATATGGAGGTGGATGTAAGAGGTGATGTCACCCAAACTATACCTCCAGAAAAGTATAACGTGGTCATTGAATCAAATATAGAACCCAACTAGGTTGTGGTCGATCCCACAGGGAATAGGATGAAAGTCTATCAAGTGTTTGTCTGAGTAATTGGTACATAAGTAAAAAGGGTGGGTGGGTGGGTGGGGGGTTGTAAATAGACCAACAATAGTTACAAGTGTTAATTGTTAGATTTGTGATCAATACGAGAAAGACACTAGGACAGTGATCCCCAAGATTCCTTAACTCCACCGGTTACTTATGCTGGCAAACTGTCCCACTGCGTTGTATGCAAAATCTAATAAGATAGGTTCATATAAACATCTCAAGACCTTGGTTAGATGAATTTCACTCTTCTCCTCTCGGTCTTCGAGTGTCGCTCTAGTAACCCTTGTTCTTGATCTCAGATAACTATCCCTGTTACGACTCAAATTATTAGATTAAGTTTGATAGCTTCAAATCTCTATTGTTATTCCCTTTTTCCAATCTCCTTCTCTCTCGAGCAAGTTTAGAATACATGTGAGTTTCCAATGTTTGAAACCGTTAGAAGATAAATTGTAACAAAGAAAATAACAATATATGCAGTTACACCGGTTCAGAATTGCTTCACACATAACCCATCTCGTTAATTCCTCATGGTTCACACAACCCTAGTTATGGGGTTTAGCTACTTATGATTACATGAAAACGAGAAGAATTCAATGATGAAAACATAATTATAAACTCACAATAAGAATAAAACTCTGAAATCTCAATATAAATCATAACCTTAGAATCGATGTTTGAGATTACAAGATCAATGTGTTTATGAACCTCAAAACAATGTAATAGACAACTTAAAATAATGTAACAACCCACTCCTAAACATAGGAAAACCTAAGGGTATTTATGGATACAAAGAGAATCTTATCCTAAAAAAAGTAGGAGAAAAAAGTTGACAACTTTCCATGCACCGTGACTTGAGGTAGTGGAATCAACCCACGGACCGTGGTTCCAGGTAGTAGGAATCAGGCATCACTGCACAACTGCATAAGTTGACCCACGGTCATGACTCACGGACCGTGGGTGGACCTACGAACCATAGGTACAGGTCGTGGGTCACTTTCGTGGATTTTAACTCTGCTTTTTCGTCTTCAAAAACTTCCTTCCAGTGCATGCTTCATCCCGTCTTCTCCATTTTGCCTCCAAATCCTATTTTCCTGTAAGATAGAATAGAAAAAACATCATACCTACCAAACATACCCAGTTTATTGCATATTTTCCTTGTTTTAAGTATCGAAAATGCCATGAAATCATGACACATTAACACCCTCAACTTAGAACGTTTGCATGTCCTCAGGCGAACAAAACAAAACAAACACATTCGATGCTTAACTAAGAGAAACCTAAGAGAACTATGGCAGTCGAATCATTGCTTATGACACCAAAACCTTTCGACCCCCTCCTATTCACAAGTCAAAATCATTGTGCGTATATATGCAACATATTATCATGACACAGAAGGGATCAAGTGATGGCATAAGATTATGAACAAACAACTAAGCATATATGCAAATGACATTATCTGAACAAATAGCCGCTAACAATGAAACCTATGTACTCCTATAGCAAAGAAGTACCATACACTCACAGTATACTAATGAATAACAACATCGGGACTGGATCAAAATACTCTCTCTCACAAAGAAGTTAAAACAGTGTACATGAAATACCATAGGCTTGCCCTTATTTTATATGCCTTGGTTTTTCGGACAGTTGGACTAGGATCACTATAGGACTTTCATCGGCTTGTAATGTAGGCTTGGGGATGGATGTGGTACATATGGATACAGTGAATCAACCCTCCTTGACACTACACTATTTTTTGGCTCCACTTTCCAACCATACTCATTTTATTCTCCCTTATTCTCCTTCATTTGTTTTAAGATTTTGGGTGTAATTTTCTTTATGATTTTAATATTTCTTTTTTTTTCTCTTTTTTTCTTTTTGCAACCTCTATTTTTTCACTTTTTTTTCTTCACACCTAAATTTGTTCTCTTTTCTTTTACTAACCCCTACTTCATACCCATATCAAGCTACGCACCCCTATGATAGCCACCCTCAACTTAGGCGATTTGCCTGAGTTGAGGTACACAATCTCCAAGGAGGGACCAGGGCCAAGACAAGTTCATTGTAAGTTAAAAGGGAAGGTGAATAGGCTAATGACAGAAAAAGGTCAATTAAATCTCAAACTCGGGATCAAGGGATACTTACTTCATTTGGTCAGCCATTTAGGCTAAAAGTGGACTTATTCAAGAATGACCTATGATCCTTTCCTAACCACTATCCTCTAACCTAGGCAAGACTAATCAGGCAAGTTCTGGATTGCACACACAAAGTGAACTAGGTAATGACCTCACACACACATAGCACAGGGCTACACTATCAACTACTACTTATCTAGTTCATGCATTGCTGAGCTACAGTTATTTTACCTATAATAATAATGCCATAAAAAGTTCCAACAACTGTCACAAACTATCATAACTACACACAGAGTCCAAAACAAAAACTTCGAGAGGGGTATCCTTTAAACACATAAAAAGCATCATTATCATTCAAATTTCGTTCAAAATTGAATACACTAAGATTCCCCTTGTTTTCTCCTACTTAAACACAAAAACACATAATAATATTATAACAACCTAAATGCGCTAGTTCTACTATGATAGCACACTCGAGGGAAAAGAAACATGGCAACAAAAAACCCCGAGTGGTGGTATACCCCCACCCCCAACTATATAATGGTGCACTGTCCTCAGTGCACAACTATAAATATGATAAGTGTAAAGGAGTGAAGGACATACTTATGGCACCTTAAGCGCCGGATATGGGCCCACCCACAGCAGGATCATCTGTATGCTCTCTGGCCTCCAGGCTGGGTGCTGACGGTGGAGGGGGTGGCTGACTAGAAGTTGCACCCAAGGCTCTCTGTTCATGGGAAATCTGGCTAACCTGGAACTCTACCCGAGAGGCTTTAGTCTCCCTCCTAAAATCACTCTCAAAATCATCTTCACTCATACTCTTGTCCTTAAAACTCCTGGGCCTCCTGCCTCTAGCAATAAAAGGCTCCTCATCCGCAAATAAATCAACCACAAATACTGGCACTGTCGGTACCGGTGTCGGCATAGGAAGAATAATAGGTGTTTGGCTGACTGCTAAAGCTCCAACCTCTACCCTCAAAGAAGCCACCTTTTATGTCACACTCATTAAGTCTGGAATATGGGCCTCCCGCAACCAGTTACCCATCCGTTACTCAATGTTGTCAATTCTCCCAAGCAACTCACATAAATCTATCCATGGTAGCTAGCATACAGGCCTTGAATCTCGCCTCAGAAGACTCAATCAAAGACTGGACCCATAACTTAAGTTGAGTTACCAACTTAGCCATCTGGGCCTTTGTGTAAGTCTTCCTCTCAATTACCTGTGTCTGTCTATCCACCAGCTGCTTCAAAGAGTCTCTCGAGACTGAAACTATGCAAGACGGGGATGGTGGTGCAGTAGTGGCTGCCTCCCCCTCATCAATCACAGGGTTTGTCCCCTCAGTAGTCTATCTCACAGCCTTAGGCTCACTAACCGGTGTTGGCGTGCTAACATACTACTTTTGATCCATATTCCTTTCAAAAAGGGCTACTCCTAACAAAGTAGATGGCTGAGACCTCCACTGGGAAATTAGGTTGGCCCGATGCTGCATCAACCCTACATCAACCACTAGGGTCACCTCAATGTGGTGATCAACCCCAAGTACTGTGACCACACCAGTAATATTTCATAAACCCTGAATCATACATGGGAAAGAAATGCTGGTGAAATCTCAAAAAGCTCACCCATGAATCTTCTCAATAATGTAGCGGGTGAGGTTGATGTCATAACCTGCCATGATGCTAGCCACTAGAACCACTCGATCAAGTGTAAGGGAATTATCAACACCTGTGGGACCGAGATAGTTCTGTACAACCGACCACCAAAACTTTCCCGCAAAGTGGAGTGAGGACTTCTTAATATCCAACTTCTAAGCTACCCATCTAGCATCTACCCTATCCTCAGCTATATAACTCACAATCCACCGTAATAGCTCTAACCGCTGACCCATATCCTTCATTTTGTTCCTATTCTTCACCGTATCCATGCGGTGATCAAACTCAGCTGTATTTGCTGGAATATCATGGACGAAACCAAATAAGAACCTCTGTATCGTCTGCTATAATATATCAACTCGTGTACTGTAAACCAAAGTGTTAGTCAATGGTGGTTGTTCCGAGCTCGCTGCTCCAGAGGTGTGATGAAATCAACCGAAGCAGTATACGAGGTATAGAATTTACAGACCAACTCTGAAATATAACAACCACAAGGATCCGTCATCCACCCAAAGCCATATCTATTAAACAGTGTCTTAATCTCATGCATCTCATTCAATCATAAATTAATATATCGGGCTCGGTTCAAGCTAGGTTATTACCTCTAGAGCTTCCACCCATAAACCAACATATCAGGTTCGGCTTGAGCTAGGTTATTACCTCTAGAGCTACCACCTGTCCGGATTGGCCCGAGCTAGGCTTATGCCTCTAGGACTGCCTCCGGATCCAACAAATTCAGGATCGGCTCAAGCTAGGCTTATGACTCTAGAGCTACCACCCATACTCTCGCAACCAACCAATATTCATTACTTTGTTTCTTACTTTTAAGAGATTCATACTTTTACTGGCGAGAGATTGATTCATCCACTTATGAGAGATTGATACAATTAGTTATGAGAGATTAATGTATATATCCATAGTCACAACATTATTGGAAGCTTAAGAACATAACATTATTGGGACTTTTGGAACATGTCCATAATTATGTAACTCATGAACAACAACGACTAATGAATGAGGAATATGTGACTTAAGAATGAATAGATTCTCCTTACGTCGTCACTTTCCTTGAAACAGTTTCTTTTAGTAGTTACAACATTATTGGAACTTTTGACTTGTGAAAGATTGGTACAAAGATAATCATAATAATATTAGACTTTGGAACATGACATGATTGGAAAAAAAAATGCTTTTCAAGAATAAATAGATTCTTCTTACATCTTACTCTCTTTGTGATAGTTCTTTTAGAATTGACAACGTTATGACAGCTTTGGAACTTCAATCAATGAATAAGATATAAGTGAATCATAAGTCATCTAATAATAGGACACATATGAATAACAACATATGTCAACCTGAATTGATATACTTCAAAACCTCTCGGAATAGAACAAGCCCAACGTCAATGTGAACAATATGTTGCAGAAGGATACGAAAAGAGTAACCTTACATACCTTATCATCTCAATATGAAAACTCAATCCTATCTAAGAACACAATAGTCCAGATCCTTCTTTACGTCTTACTCCAAGCTTGAAAAATAATGATCTTGCTCCAAGAAATGTCTTAGGGTTTGGAGTTGAGAGAAGAGGCTTGTAGAAAATTCTAGATTTGGCATGAGAGTTTTATGTGATAAAAAATCTTATTTTGGACCCTTTATATAAGCCTTGGGGTCATCCTTAGCCACTCTTGGCATTTAATGCTATGTTTGGCTTGGTCAATGGAAGAATGGGTCATTTGGCCCATGTTTTCTTCCTTATTTTGGGCTTTTATTGAGCCCAAATCACTTAACCCAATAAAATCAATAATTTCTCATGTTTAAATCATTTCATATGCGTCACTACAATATTCCCACTCACGCGATTCACATTCGTAGCCTCAATCCCAAAAACAAGTGATTCTAGTCACGTATGGCCTATTTTGACCACAAGGGTAAAACCGTCATTTTGATGCCAAATTCATCACGAGTAATTTTACCACACCAATATATGTACGTCACTCATTCCATGTGTATGCTTATGGTTGTAGAAGAAACGTGGCAAAAATTGGCCCGGTACGTCCCCGGGCACCCTTGGACACTTTGAACAAATTTTGGAAGCTTACTAGTTTGGTCGTTCCAGCAAGCGTCTAGCCCTTCCCAGGGCACTGAGCCTTAGAATATTTATGGTTTGTGTGCCAAAACAAGCGCCTGGCCCTTCCTATGGCACTGAATTTTTTTTTAATTTTTTTTTTTTAAGTGGAAGCTATTGACTAGAGTTGACTGCTGAGTTGGAGCTAATTTGGCTCTGACTTGACTACTGACGTGGCGCCACGTGGAAGGTACGGGGTGTTACATTCTTCCCCCCTTAGAAATATTCATCTCGAATGTTAACAATGTCCCTTCAATTACAACAAATGCATCTCTATATTAACATACATATACATAGACACTTAAGGTTCATAGATACTTACTTTTTATTGCTCTACTTCCGCACTTTGAACTTCTTCATCCATTTGAAATAGATGGGGGTATTTGGATTTCATCATTTCTTCAGCTTCCCATGTAATCTCCTCTACTTGTTGATTTTGCCATAATACCTTTACGGAAGCTATGTCTTTATTCCTCAACCTCTTTACTTGTCAATCTAGGATAGCAATGGGTACCTCTTCATAAGTAAGATCCTCCGTAACTTGAACATATTCAACGGGAATGATACGAGATGGATCCCCTATGCACTTCAAAGCATCGAAACATGAAATACCGGATGGACTGAGGAGAGTTCTTGAGGTATTGCTAATTCATAAGCAACTTGCCCAAAACTTCTAGTAATTTCATATGGGCCGATATAACGTGGACTCAATTTTCCTTTATTTCCGAACCGCATTACTCCTTTCATCGGTGACACCTTTAAAAATACCCAATCACCTATGGCGAATTCAAGTCCTCTTCTCCTAACATCAGCATATGACTTGTGGCGACTTTGGGCCGTTTGTAACCTTTGTTGGATCACTTTAACTTTCTCCATGGACTGATGAACAATATCCGGCCCAAGTAAAGAAGTTTCACCCGCTTCAAACCATCCAATTGGTGATCTACATTTCCTTCCGTACAAAGCTTCATAAGGTGCCATTTTAATACTTGAATGATAACTATTGTTGTAAGCAAATTCAATAAAAGGCAAATGGTCATCCCAACTGCCTTGAAAATCTAACGCGCAACCTCGTAGCATATCTTCAAGTGTTTGAATAGTACGCTCCACTTGTCCATCTTCCTGAGGATGGAAGGCCGTACTCAAGTTCACCTGCCCAAACTCTGCTGAAAAGATCTCCAAAAATACGCAGTAAACTGTGCTCCTCTATCGGATATAATGGAGATCGGAATCCCATGTAACCGCACTATTTCTTTAACATATAATCTTGCATAATCCTCAGCTGTATAGGTGGTCTTGACTGGTAGAAAATGCGCTGATTTGGTAAGCCTGTCCACTATAACCCATATAGAATCAAATTTCCGTAATGTACGAGGCAAACCTGTAATGAATTCCATATTAATCATATCCCATTTCTAGACTGGAAGATTAATACATTGCATGTAACCTCCTGGTTTTTGATGCTCTACTTTCACTTGTTGACAATTTGGGCATTGAGCGACAAACTCTGCAATGTTCTTCTTCATATTCCCCCACCAATACATGTCTTTCAAATCATACTACCTTTTGGTAACTTTCGAATGAATAGTTAGTTCATCTACATCCAATACACACGATCTACCTTGACATTGAAGTACTCCTTCTTGCGTAAACTCAAATTCCTTCATCGAACCTTGTGGTACGTTCCTTTTTCAGCCGAGCTAAAAATTGGATTCGCATGTTACTTTTCCTTCACCTCTACGAATGATGACTTTATCGCATTTTGCGCTATAACTCTTTGAACTGGCGTTTTAAGTAAATTCCCTACCAAACTTTTTAATTAAGGTGGGCTATACCTTACTTTCCCATGACCCGACGGTCCGTACTTTCTAGTGCTTTGCGGCTTAATGCATCGGCCATCACATTTGCTTTTCCCGATTGTGATCTCGATATCATATCATCATCTCTTAATAATTTGAGTCACCTCCCATACCTCAGATTTAAGTCCCTCCACTTTAAGACATATTGCAAACTCTTATGATCAATATTTATATATATATCAATATGAACCCATCTTTCAAATAAATACCACAATTGTTACCTCAAGAGCATGTGTGGGATAGTTTCTCCCTAATGGCTGCAACTGTCGTGAGGCATACGCTATTATCTTACCATGCTGCATTAACACATATTCGAGGTCAACCCCGAAAGCATCACAATACATTGCATAACCTTTTGTGCCTTCGAGAAATACTAAAACTGGTGTAGAAGTTAATTTATCTGTTAGCCCTTGGAAACTTTTCTCACATGCATCGTTCCATTGAAACTTAATTGTCTTGTATGTTAGTTTAGTTAAAGGTGCGGCCATAAAATAAAACCCTTTCACAAATCTTCTGTAATAACTTGTCGTAAGTGTTTGGCATGGTCCTCTTGTGATCTCGAATAACCCAGAATATTATCTATGAACACGGTCACAAATACATCCAAGAATGGTTTGAACACCCTATTCATCAAATCCATAACAACAGCTGGTACATTTGTTAGTCCCAATGACACAACTAAGCATTCATAATCGTCAATCCGTGTTTGAAAAGCTGTCTTGGGTATATCTTTGTTTCTAATTATGACTTGGTGATAACCCGATCTTTAAGTCACTCTCGTTCCAGAGAAATTGGTGCAATAAAGAGTGGATACAATCTTTTTAATAAAAGGAACAACACAATTGGCATCCTGTAACTGATCAAACAAATCGTCAATTCTTGGGAGGGGATATTTGTTCTTGATCGGTACTTTATGCAGTTGCCAATAGTCAATACATGTTCTCAAGTACCTGTAGACACGAGATTTTTGACCCTCTACAAACTTTTATCTATTTTTTTTAAATATTTATTTTAGTTTAAGATTTATATTAGCTTTTCATTTTTTTTTTAGTAAGTTTATTTGAAAAATTGTGAAAAAAGGGGATTTCAAAAAAAAATAAAATAGAGTCACATTTTTAGGATAAGTTGTGTTCTTACTTTTTAAAAGAAAAAGAATTCTTTCAAAAAGTATGTTTTCTTTTAGTTTTTTTTTATAAACAAGCTAGTAATGTTATTATATTTTTCCTTTTCTTAGCCATATATTTTTAGGATTAGCTAGTTAACTTTTTCTATATTCGTATTAGTTTTAAATAGTTAGCTAATACTACTTTCTACTACTATATTTTTTATTTATTTCTTTAACTAAAAAATAAATCAATAAATAAACAAATTAAAAAAAAAAAAAAATAAATAAAAAAATCCTAAACTACCCTTTCCCCACCTGCACGCCCCCCACCCCACTTTTCCCTTTTCCCCCCACTAACTACACACTACACTACATACACGCACACTACACTACAACACACACACACGTACTACTACACACACACCCTCACCTGCACACTACTCCACATACACACACACCACTCCTATATAAACATGCACACACATGCACTATAAATAGAGGAAAACGTACACAGAAAAAAAGAAGAAGAAAAAGGCAGAAAGAAAAGATAGAGGAAAAAAAGAGGAAAAACTAAAAGTTGAAAAAGATAGAAACAGAGAAAAAAGGGAGTGACAAAAGGGAGAGAAAAGAAAACAGTAACAAAAAGAAGAGAAAACGGATAGGAGGAAGAAGAGAAGAAACAGAAAAAACATGCGAGAGGAACAAAAAATGGATAGAAAAACATAAGAGAAAAAGAGAGTATGACTTGAAGGTTCGGGAGTTAGAGTTTGGGTGTGGATTTTCGTTTCGAGTTTCCGGTGAAGACGTCCTTGCTTATATTTTAGCGATTGTATCACACAGGTTCATGTTCTACTCTTGTTCTGTACTTTTACGTTCCGTATAAGTTTGGAAATGTGATGTTAATTGATTAATTGGGAATTTGGTTAAATTTTTAATGAATGTGTTACAAGTATAGTTAATTCCTCTACTGCCATGATTGATTATTGGGTGCACTTGTGAGTTTTAAATGATATTAATTATTAAAGTATGCTTGGCCGTGAAGTCTCTTGGTTGAAGAATGTTATTAGGCTTTAAAAGCTTGACGTGAAAAGTAATATTTTTTTTTATTTTTTATTTCTATTTTTCCTTTTGGCTTTGATTTCCAATTCATTTCGCCATTACCTGGAGTTAAAATTGTAACTAAGTGATCTAATGATTTCAATTAGCCTTGCCGTGCTTCAAAGATTAATTATCGGGATGGGAATTAATTTGTTATTAAAATATTATTAGTTCTATTTCTGTTAGTTAATATACGATATTTTTTTATATAAGAATAAAGGGAAATTGGTCAAAAGTTAATTTCAGAAGGATTTGTATCCATGCTTTAATCACTTATTTTATCTCGTCATTTACTAGTGTTAAATCCTCTATATATTTATTTTAATCATTACAGTTTTTTAAGAAATCGGCTGTAATCCTTGAGTCTTTAATTAGACTCTATCAGAAGACGTTATTAGGACTATACTATGCTTAAGACCTAGTTAATTATTGTCATTTAGAGATGGGTTGCGGACTTATTCTAAACACCATTGCATAAAGAAAATAAAGCATAGAGAATAGCAATTAGGGAGAAAACACTTACAATAAAATAACACTTGGAGTGAAAAGAAAAAAAAAACTTGTTGATTTTATTCTAGTCTCTGTTTGTCTTGGGAAACTATGTAAATAATTCTTTTTTCCTTCGGTTGCATTAGTTGAGAAGCTAAGTGTATTTACCTAGAATTATTATTTAACAATTTGCATATAATAAAGTGTATTAACTAAGTGCTTGTATTAAAGATATTAAAGCTGAAAAAAGGGCTAAAAGAAGTAAAACAGGGAAGGAGGAATTATCTTTAAAACGAAGAAACTGCTTTAGTTTTAAGTCGAAGATTAAGTGGGTGGTTATTTAATTTGAATTTTAAAATCCTATGAATAAGCAAGTTTGATTTCACTATTTTATCCTTTCTTGTCAATTTTAGTGCTATTGATTAGATTAGTTGATTCCTAATAATTTGTCTAATAATAATGGCTATAGTAAATTCAATTGTGAGAAACGTAAATAAGTATAAATATTAGTGCTCTTGATTATATTTATCTATTGTATGTTGGAAATTTAAATTATATTTTTAGTTACACATGTTGAATGTGTACTATGAGAAATTGTGCAATGTTGGATTTTGTGTTTGTGCCGAGGGTGGGTTGGTTTTAAAATGGAAAACGCTCTCAATCCTAGAACTAATATTTATGGCTAAATTATTCTATTCATTATTAATAATTTGAGAAATAGTGAGATGGGATACAAATTTATTCAAGACCCATCACAAATGATAAAAGAAAAATATTTGTAAGGGAGCGAGGTCAGTTGCGAATTAATCTAAAACTCGTTGTAAATATAAAGAAAGGAGTTGAAAGAAAAAAAAGCGGATAAGAAAATTATCTCGAATTTAGAAAAGATGAGTAAATGCCTTTAACGCTAACGTGAGAAAAGGAGCGAAAATAAGTCACGACATAGTAAGAATGAAAAATAAAAAATGAAAAATAAAAAAATAAATCAATTGATATGATATATCGAGGTCGATCATGTGTGTGGTTACGCTCCTTGATCAACTTCTATAATTACGAGGCTTTGTGTGTGGTTACGC
This sequence comes from Capsicum rhomboideum, assembly GCA_031232105.1. Classification (NCBI taxonomy): domain Eukaryota; kingdom Viridiplantae; phylum Streptophyta; class Magnoliopsida; order Solanales; family Solanaceae; genus Capsicum; species Capsicum rhomboideum. Next base: position 93,749,823 of record CP124716.1, on the reverse strand, counting down.
TCCTCAGCCGAAAACATAAGTCGTAATTTCTCTCGTAGTCCTTAGGTAAATTGAGTAACTAATCAAACCTAGTTTATCCAAGAATTAATTTAAGTCGAATATAAGTCAATAAAGCGACCGTGCTAGAACCACGGGATTCGAGGGATGCCTAACACCTTCCCCTCGGTCAATAGAATTCCTTACTCGAATCTCTGGTTCGCAGACCAATATTAAAGAGTCAACTTCCTTTTGATTAGGGATTCAATAACGGTGACTTGGAACACCATAACTCAATTCCAAGTGGCGACTCTGTAAATAAAATAATCCCTATTCAATACCGTCACTTTAATTGGAAAAACCTTTCGACCCGAACGAAAAAGGGGTGTGACAGTACCATTTCATTTATTTTATTTTTTTCACACTCAGACGGATGCTCCCTAAAGGGAATATTAGATCTTATGTATCCCTTGGCTATCACTTTTGTTGTTTTAAGATAGAAAATAAAATTTTCCTCTTGGTGCCCCCACATTACCCTTCCATTCAAAAGTATCTTCTTATGGAAAATGACTATGTACCTTCTTAGCCCGGCAATCTACCATGGCATAACAAGAAACCAATCAATCCATTCCTATTATAACATTAATATCCACCATTTTCAATTCAATAAGATCAGCCAACGCATCATAACCCCACACAGTTACCACATAATCATGACGCACTCTTTTAGCTACAATAAATTTACCTTTTGGTATAGATACCCCAAATAGGTTAACTAAAAATTCTAGTGTTCTTTCACAACAATTTGTTTTTTCCATAGTCAAGGGGATAACATATGATAGGGTAAAACCCGAATCAATCACTGTAAATATGTTACATAAAAAGACAGATAATATACCTGTCACGTCATCAGGAGAAGCCTCAAATTTCTGCCGATCCACCACGGCGTAGGTACTGCCCTGAATGCCACTAGAACTAGATGCTCCTCTAGCACCTCTGCCATGACCAACAGATTGTGCACCTCTACCTAGAGGAGGAACAGAGGATGTCGATACGACGGTTGGTCCCGTGGGTCCTGCCATGCCACCCGTGTTCCTTTGTGGACGCACTCTTACCACATGCCCTAGCATGCCACAAAAATAGCAAACATTCATTCTGACCCGATATTCACCTGCATGAAACCTCTCGCAGCGCTGGCACAATCGACGATAAAACCTCGGGTGGTTCATACTTCCTTGTACTTGATACCCCACTGTCCGTAAACCTTGAATCTCACCTCCTTGCCCAAACTGGTTGATTCTAAACCCTTGGAATAGAGGGGGAGTAATTGTTGTGGAATGGGGAAATGATGGTCTAGGAGGTTTGGGAAAAATCCGAGGCCCAAATCCTCCTTGGGACGCCATGATTTGTCCTATGGGTTTAGCCTTTTGTGACGATCTTTCTTCCAATCCTTGAATCCTCTTCCTCTACCCCTGTCCCTCCTTCTGCTGCACAAGAGCTTGTCTTTGAGCTTGTGCAGCAATTACACGGGTTAATATTTGTACCGCACTCATCAAATCCTTCTCAATAGTATTAACGGGTAGTTCTAAAGATACTTTTCTTCTTCTCAGCTCTTCCGGAGCTGGGAAAGTGGAAGAAGCTCTTGATGCAAATTCAGTATCAGCTCCACCCTGACTAGCTTGGTCAGGTGGTGGTCTACTCAATCCTTCTCCGGCAAGAGCAACAACCTGCTTACCCTTGCCTTTACCTCTGATTGTCATCGACAGTTTCTATATCAAAGAAAACCAATGACCATGGTCAGATATGATTTTTTTTTCCACTTACACTTTTGGCTCTATTGCACGATCTAGAAATGAAGAAAAGAAACAACTTCTAAATGTCCTGTAGCCTCCTACTTATAAATGTGGTGCACAACACATCCATAAGCAAGACTCTACTTAGACACGGCTTTTTAGACACCCTCAGAACGATCTGCTCTGATAACACTTTTGTCACGACCCAAAATCCCATTCAGGCCGGACTGGCACCTGGAGCCGATGAGGCCCGAGAGAACCAATCTTCATCCTCACACACTCATGTGGATGCTACTCAATAAACATCATCGCCACCAATAGATACAAGATGCCAATAGCGTAAATCATGGAACATACATGATAACTATGAAACTTGGCGGTTGGGGCCTTCAAGAAAAAACATACGTTTCTTACATCTTCTTTATCTATCCCACAACATCTACAAAGCCTCTACAGATACATAACCATAACTAACCTAGAGTCGGGACAAAACCCCGCTCTATACACATATACAATACCCAAATAAATGTACATAGCAACTCAGAAAGCCCCGAACCAACTGGAGCTCACCAAAAGTCCGCAAAAGATCCGTAACCTACTATGGAGGTCTACTAGTACCTGCGCCTGCAGCAAGTAAGGTAAATCCCCCAAGAGGGTCAGTACGGAAAATATACTGAGTATGTAAGGCCATATGAAACTGTCGCAAATACGTCAATAGAATCAGAATGTAATAGGATAGTCAATATGAATAACCCATCGATCTACATATGTGAAACCATGTAACTTACATAACTTATTTTATTTGCTTTATTGTTTATTCCTCATCGCTTATATCATATCGAACCCGAGCCCCAACTGATCAATGGGTCTTAACATAACATAACGTTATGTTGGGATCGGCTCGAGCTAGGACTTTGCCTCTAGAGCTACCACCCATAAATCAATATATCGGGCTCGGTTCAAGCTAGGTTATTACCTCTAGAGCTGCCACCCATAAACTAACATATCAGGTTCGGCTCGAGCTAGGTTATTACCTCTAGAGCTACCACCTATCCGGATTGGCCAGATCTAGGCTTATGCCTCTAGGATTGCCCCCGGATCCAATAAATTCGGGATCGGCTCGATCTAGGCTTATGACTCTAGAGCTACCACCCGTACTCTCGCAACCAACCAATATGCATTACTTTGTTTCTTACTTTTAAGAGATTCATACCTTTACTGGCGAGAGATAGATTCATCCACTTATGAGAGATTGATACAATCAGTTATGAGAGATTAATGTATATATCCATAGTCACAACATTATTGGAAGCTTAAGAACATAACATTATTGGGACTTTTGGAACATGTCCATAATTATGTAACTCATGAACAACAACGACTAATGAATGAGGAATATATGACTTAAGAATGAATAGATTCTCCTTACGTCGTCACTTTCCTTGAAACAGTTTCTTTTAGTAGTTACAACATTATTGGAACTTTTGACTTGTGAAAGATTGGTACAAAGATAATCATAATAATATTAGACTTTGGAACATGACATGATTGGAAAAAAAATGCTTTTCAAGAATAAATAGATTCTTCTTACATCTTACTCTCTTTGTGATAGTTCTTTTAGAATTGACAACGTTATGACAGCTTTGGAACTTCAATCAATGAATAAGAGATAAGTGAATCATAAGTCATCTAAGAATAGGACACATATGAATAACAACATATGTCAACCTGAATTGATATACTTCAAAACCTCTTGGAATAGAACAAGCCCAACGTCAATGTGAACAATATGTTGCAAAGGATATGAAAAGAGTAACCTTACATACCTTATCGTCTCAATATGAAAACTCAATCCTATATGTGAACACAATAGTCTGGATCCTTCTTTACGTCTTACTCCAAGCTTGAAAAATAATGATCTTGCTCCAAGAAGTGCCCTAGGGTTTAGAGTTGAGAGAAGAGGCTTGTAGAAAATTCTAGATTTGGCATGAGAGTTTTATGTGATAAAAAATCTTATTTTGTCCCCTTTATATAAGCCTTGGGGTCATCCTTAGCCACTCTTGGTATTTAATGCTATGTTTGGCTTGGTCAATGTCTTGGCCCATGTTTTCTTCCTTATTTTGGGCTTTTATTGAGCCCAAATCACTTAACCCAATAAAATCAATAATTTCTCATGTTTAGAACTTTTCATACGCGGCACAAAAATATTCCCACTCACGTGATTCACATTCTTAGCCTCAATTCAAAAAACAAGTGATTCTAGACACGTATGTCCTATTTTGACCACAAGGGTAAAATCGTCATTTTGATGCCAAATTCGTTCACGAGTAATTTTACCACACCAATATAATACTTCACTCATTCCATGTATATGCTCATGGTTGTAGAAGAAACGTGGCAAAAATCAGCCCGGTACGTCCCCGGGCACCTTTGGACACTTAGAACAAATTTTGGAAGCTTATTAGTTTGGCCGTTCCAGCAAGCATCTGGCCCTTCCCAAGGCACTGAGCTTTAGAAGCTTGCTGGTTTGGGTGCCAAAACAAGCGCCTGGCCCTTCCTATGGCACTGAATTTTTTATTTTTTATTTTTTATTTTTTTTGAAGTGGAAGCTATTGACTAGAGTTGACTGCTGAGTTGGCGCTAATTTGGCTCTGACTTGACTTCTGATGTGGCACCACGTGAAAGGTAAGGAGTGTTACAAAAATGTAGTTGTCTGAAAGTATAAATCTCATCCTTCAACTGTAGCATCTTGGAGGGTAGGAAAAATCTCTCTATAAACTGATTTCTCAACTCTTGCCAAGTAGAGATTGAACCTCGTGGTAACTTGGCCAACCACAAAGTATCTTCTCCTTTTAGGGAGAATAGAAATAATCTAAACCGAATAACCTATTGATCAACTCTAGGCAAATTATATGAAGTACAGTCCCCACAATGTTCATCACTTGCATGTTTGAATCATCTGTAGAAAGACTGGCAAACACTCCTTTCAAGTTTAGAAGGTAGATAATGGCACTCTTGTAATATCGAACTTAGTGTCCTGAGGTAACTCTAGTGGAAAAATGACACCAATTTTAACCGGCTCCAAATAAGCCGCATCTTCTTCTTCGAGATCATCATAAACTGGCACGTATGGTCTTTGTGGTGGTTGTTGCACCCTCAGTCTTGTTTGTCTCTCTTGAAGTACAGCAAGACATTGTGCTGCCTCTTGCATTCCTTGATGATCTCTATCTGCTTGTCTAAGAGTTGCTTGTTTTGCAGTCTCCTCAGCGCTTAAATGAGCAGTGATTTGTTCAGCAGTTTCATGACCAATCAGATGAATTGGTGGCTGGTTATGAATATCCACACCGGCTACGGGGTCCTGAACTCCATCGGTATTTACCATTCTTTGATTGTTCCTTAGGGTTTTTTCTATTTTCGTATCAAGTGGAACCATGGAAATGCCTTGACTCTTAGTGTTGGGAATACACTGGTGTACACCCTAGAAATAGTAGGAAAATAAAACTTGCAGCAACACCAACACCTGAACAAACACAATCAATCAACTTCGTAACCTTAGTCCCCTATAACGGCGCCAAAATTTGATATCGCCCAAATTATGCCTCAAGAAAAGTATAATGCGGTTGTTGAATCAAATATAGAACCCAACTAGGTTGGGATCGATCCTATAAGGAATAAGATGAAAGTCTATCGAGTGTTTATCTGAGTAATTGGTACGTAAGTAAAAAGGGGTTTTTTGTAAATAGAACAATGATAGTAACAAGTGTTAATTGTTGGATTTGTGATCAATAAAAGAAAGACACTAGGAATGTGATCCCCAGGATTTCTTAACTCCACCGATTACTTATGCTGGAAAATGGTCCCGCTGCGTTGCATGCAAAATCTAACAAGATAGGTTCATCTAAATGCCTCTCATCCTTGGTTAGATGAATTTCACACTTCTCCTCTCGGTCTCTAAATATCGCGCTACTAACCCTTATTCTTGATCTCAGATAACTATCCCTGTTATGGATCAAGTTATTAGATGAAGGTTGATAGCTACAAATCTCTGTTGTTATTCCCTTTTCCCAATCTCTACTTCTCTCTCAATAAAGTTTAGAATACAGGCGAGTTTCCAACATTTGGAACCGTTAAAAGATCAATTATTATGAAGAAAATAACAATACATGCAGTCACACCTGTTCAAAATTGCTTAGCACTTAACCCATCTCATTCATTTCTTATAGTTCACACAACCCTAGTTATAGGGTTTAACTACTCATAATTGCAAGAACACAAGAAAAATTCAATGATGAAAACATAATTATGAACTCACAATAAGAATTGATGTTTGATATTACAAGATCAATGTGTTTATGAACCGAAAAATAATATAATAGATAACTTAAAATAATATAACAACCCACTGTTAAACATAGGACAACCTAAGGGTATTTATAGATACAAAGTAAATCCTATCATAAATGAAGTATGAGAAAAAAGTCAGCAACTTTCCACGGACCGTGACTTGAGGTCGTGGAATCATGCCTCGGACCGTGGGTCTAGGTCGTAGGAATAAGGCATCACTGCATAAATTCAAAAGTTGACCCACGATCATGACACACAGATCGTAGGTGGACATACAGACCATAGGTCCAGGTTGTGGGTCACTCTCATGGATTTCAACTCTGCTCTTTTATCATCAAAAACTTCCTTCTAGTGTATGCTTCATCTCGTCTTCTCTATTTTTCCTCCAAAACCTATTTTCCTGCAAGATAGAACATAAGACATATCATACCTATCAAACATACCCAAGTTATTGCATATTTTCCTTATTTTAAGTATCAAAAATTCCATGAAATCATGGCATATCAAGAGGCCATGCTAGTAATTCAGTGTTAGTGGTATTCCATTTGGAGGTCGGGATCTTCCCAGCAGAGGTCAGCCCTTAGGCCCGTACAGGTAGTACCTCATCTTATAGGTAGCTCTCAAGCAGATTGTTATAGTCTCAGTGGATAGAGTTCTGGTCAGGCAGTACGGGTTATTCAGTCTTGGTTGTCAGGCTATGGCGGCCATTCTAGATCAGTGGCTATAGCATCTCAGAGTATTCTAGGGGCATGTTTTGATTGTGGAGAAATTGGTCATTGGTCTAAGGAGTGCCCCAGGCGTGAGTTAGTTGTTTAGACAGGGTCAACACGTGTTCCTCGCCATCCTAGAGCTCCTCAGGTCTTTTATAATTGTAAGGAGGATGATCATTTCAATAGAGAGTGTCCCAGTCATCAGTTAGTCAGCCAGTTGGGGATAGCTTGTGTTTCTTATCGAGTTAGAGCTTCAGGGGTTTGTTATGACTGCAGAGAGATCGGTCACTAGTCCAGAGTATGTCGTCGGCATGGCGTTATTAGTCATTTAGTTCATCCAGATCAATCCCATATTATTATAACACCTTCGGTTAGAGGTAGTACACTTAGTGCCTCAGTTGTTCATTCAGACGCTCAGTCCTGGTTTGGACATTCTCAAATATGTAATGCTTCAGGTAGGTCAGGGATATGACTTCGAATTTCCACCGTGATAGGTGCACTTTTGATTTACTATATTTTTAGCTTCTATTTGAATTATGTTGGGGTTTTCATACCTATCAGCGGTTACCTACCTTGACATTTCTATATTGATTTTTGTATCTCCTTCTATAGATTTATGCATATATAACTACCCCCTAGATGATTTCTTTTAGTAATAGATCAATATCGTAGGTTCTTTGGGGGTGCAACATTTGGGTTCGAGTCCCATTTCCCTTGGCATATTGGCTTTGTTATGGCCCTAGAGTGGTACTTGTGTTGATTTTCAATTTTGGTACCACCTGCATCTTATGTTGTTGATTATGATAGTCATGGTTTGACGTCGATTGATTCTTTCTTAATAGATGGATAGACTATGTTATCTAGTTAGAATTTTTCTCCCCTTAAGATTCTTGCTCGTTTGGCTTAGAACCTAGGTTGGTTGTTTTTTCCTTCTATTAGCGAGTTTAGACCAGTTGTGGAAAGGAAGTGTAGGTAAGTTTGGCCTTTCATGGCTTAGTTGTGATTTTTGCATTGGCGATCTTCTTCCATAGGCAATTTCTACTGGTGATAAGTTTGGGATTTGATTCCTCCGTTCTAGATAGTTCATCGCCTGGCAGTGGTCTTGATCTTGATGTTGATGTTATGTTGGAGTTGGTAATTCTATTTGGTTGCCCATTTCTAATGTCGAAAAGTTTGAGGCTTACTTTTTGATTTATTGGGTTCGTCTCCTGGTGAATATTTTGATCTTGGTATTGGTGTGGAGTTGTATACTCTGTTCTTGCTGCGATGTGGTTTATAGTTCAATCGAGTTAAAGTTGGGATAATTGGGAGAATTTAGAAAATTCTCATTTCGACAGTTGTTCAGCCTAATGTGACTTCGTGGAGTGCTTCTGCTAAATGATATATGCCTATGGGCATTTGTGGTCAAGAATCGAGTATTAGATTGACCAAATTCAGGCTAAGGTTGTATTTATCTGAGTTACTTGAGTTTTGACTATCACTAGTATTGTTTGAAGCACTGGTGAGTTCTTGGTTATGCCTTGATGTGTTATGCTCTTAGTGGATGTGGATTTTATTGCTCATATCTTTAGCATGCAATTTTCCTCTGCCATGAATATGTTCTTCGGTGACATTTCAGTTTAGCCCTTGTAAAATTTGTGTGATATGTGTTTGATTTCTGGTAGTGAGATAGATTTTGGTATTTGACCTTAGTGAAGGCTTGTTGACTTCAGTTTTGGATTTTTATGCCTTCGGATGACGGCTTGAAATTTGCAATAGATTTTGGGTTGTGGATGCTTTTTCTTCAACGGGATTGATTTGGGCAATCGAGATAGAGCGGTTCAACTTCGGTGTTGAGATTTCAGCTATGGGTTGTAGGGCTTGGTTGCATCCTTATTTCCAGACTCACTTTAGTCGACCACTTATATATAGGTTGACTAAGCCCACTCATTGCCTACCGACTCAGTTTTTGTCAATCCAGGCAGACGGTGCTTGATAGATGCTCGAAGGATAGTCCATTGGCACACAATTTTTGTTTCTACTACTTTTCTTCTTGAACTCTACATTTTCGTCAAAAATTTTGTATGTCTACTTTGTGGGATAAATGTGATTAAGTTGGCCTTAGCATGGTTTCACCCACAATCGGTGGGGTATTTTAGGAGTGGATTGATCAGTTTTAAAGGTTGTACTTAGGACTCGTGGCTATCAGTTTTGAGGGTCATCAGGACCAATATTGGCTTTGGTAGAGCTTGTAAGCTTCAGTCGCCACCATTTGAGTATCTAGGTAGACCTTATTTTGCATTGTTCATATACTTTCTATTATGGATTTTTAGTACATCCACTTTAGTCTTTCGAGGCCCGTGTAATATGAATGTGTGGACAGGACTAGATTGATATTTTGTATGGTTCAGAGTATATAGCATGTTTGGAAAGGTAAAAGAAGATTAGATTTGGAAATTGGAGTTGGTTGCATGATTCATCCCTGGATTGCCTTTATCTTGGGTGAATTTTTACAGGGTTGTGCTTGTTTCAGCTTGGTATCTGCATGTTGTGATTTGGGTTTGTGTGCTTCAGCTGTTCTCCATTTAGTTGGAGCCAATTGGTTATTGAGGATGAGCTTTGGGCTATTTGGAAAGTGAAGTAAGAAAGTTGGTTGAGAAAGGGATACCTTTAGCAAAATCCCTTGGAGGCATTTTTTCTTCTTAGAGGTTATTTGGGGAGACATGCTCGGGGAATGCAGGCCCAATACCTTATCCTATCGAGCTTTCAAACTTTTTATATCCATTGAATTTTGCGGACAAAAGTTCTTTTAGTAGTGGATATTGTAATGACCCTCCAGGTCATTTTCTAGATATTCATATGTTTTCAGCATTTCGAGCCTTCCCACAGTAGCTACAGGTCATTTATGACTTGGTGGAACTATTTGTTCGGTCATCGGACAATTCGTTTGGATTTTAGGCCCCATTTCCCTATTTTGGAGCTTTCGCTGTTAAGGAATTGGTCTTGGATCAAAACTGCTTGTAAATGATCTCAGATGGAAATTCTGACAGTGCCCTCAACTCTGGTACATTGATTTAAGTTTAGGGGGACCGGACCCTTGGTTCAGGTCTTGACGCTTCCAGACTCATTTTGGGCTATTGGATAGATTTGATGAAACATAAAACTATGGGTGTGGGCCCCATATTTAATCAAAACAATCTCATATTAAAGTTTTGATTATTCCATTGAGTCCGAAATGTCAAATTTGGTATGGTAGCATAGTTAGTTTGCGTGTACGGGGTTTCAAACGAATCTCGAGCACCTAGTCGGAGTCTATTTGGACTTAGCAAAATCTGGTGCCTAAGCTGCTGATGCAGTTGTTTAAGCCGGTTGGGAGTCGCTTATGTGATGGCCACTTAAGCAGCTTAGTGTCGCTTTAGCGATACTTAGCTTCCCAGCTGAGGATTGCTTTAGCGACCAGGGTGTCACTTAAGCGAACCCCGCCTCTCCTAACCCATCGCTATAATGATCAATCATCCCTTAAGCAGTAGTCACTTAAGAGACCCAGTAGTCACTTTAGCGGCAGTTGAGGGTGTTAAATCCCCTTCTTCACCCGATTTTCCATTCATTTCTCAACCCTATTTCCCCCATTTTTGAGAGCTTGGAACGAGGGAAAGTGCGGGAAATCATCCATTGAAGCTAAGGTAAGCTAGCCTAACACTCCTTAGTCATTTCCCATTATTTTTCCTCATTAATGGGGAATATATTTCTAAAGAAAAATTTTAGTTTTACCCCTCTTATTTTCGAACTCGTTTTTCAAGTCCGTTTTGGACCCATTTTAAATATGGTCCCTATGGGTATCGATAGCTTTCTTTTAACTTGTAGATGCTATATTTGTATATTTTAGTTGATTATGAGGTCATTCGAAAGGGAAAAGAGCCATTTTGAAGGACTTTAGGCTTGTATTTCATCGTTTTGGGGTAGGTTATGGCTCAACTTCTTTCAGATTGAGCTGGGTAGTTAATAAATAGGTAAACCATGCTATGGGTTGGAGAAAATAACTATGAGGTTTATATTTTGAGATTATTATTACTGTTGTGTGACCGAGTGGGGTCTTATAATCTGTTGTTGTTGACTTGATATATTTGATATTGCATGTTTCCCGAGTGAGGGCTTCATTTGACATCATTTGCCTAATCTGTGCATTTCAATGCCTTTATTCTAGATATGACCCCGTGCGGGGGCTTAAATTGTTATTATAGGCCTTATTGAGCATGGGTTGCCTTTATCATGGTAGAAATGCCTGAGTTAGGGGTTGATATGATATTAATGATGTCTTACATGCATATTTATTCCCATTGTGCCTAATAAGAGTTGATAATCATGAATTGTGGACATACTGAGTTGATTTCTGGGCTCACTTATATATGTATTGAATGGATTGGATTTCTTCATACTGATTTGATTGTAAGCATTACATCCTCATTCCATACATATACATCATGAGATATTGGTACCATTGAGGAACACTATTTTTTTAAAAAAATGAGATATTTTCATAAAAACTCTCTCCGTGAATGCGAGCCAGAGAGGTGAGTTGAGGTTTGAGGTATGAGTTATAGTATATAGGTTGCGAACCTCCTATGGGTCCTATCTTGGGAACTGCGAGCTTGGTAGAGATATACAAAAGTCATGCAATGATTTTCACCATTTCATCCCATCTTCATTGCATTGCATTGTATATGCATCTTTCGTGGTTGCTTAGTTTTCTTGACTTGTGTTTAGTTTTTGTATTCTTTTCATATATATTTGTGTTGTTTCATTTCAGTATTATATTAGAACTATTAGTGGAGATGGTGTGAGCTACCATTTGGGAACTTTTCTGTTTGTAGGTAATGTGTTCATAGTTTTCTTTACTTGTATTATTTCCTGTTTTTCTCAGTTGGCCTATGATTCCTACTGAGTACAAGTGGACCGTACTCACTCCTAATGTGCCCTTATGTTGTAGATACTAGGAAGAGTACACATGCTGGGGCTGAGTTCGTGCTACTGTTGGTGATCTTTTGAGGTACTGGTACACTCTAGAGTTCAGAGTTTCTCCCTAGATCTCATCTTTTCTCATTTATGTCTTTATTTTGGTTTTCAGAGACAGATATGTATTCTTAGATTTAGTAATGTATTAGATGCTCTTACATTATGACACCAGATTTTAGGTGGTTTATGAGATTTCTTTCAGACTTCTGCTTTACTATGTCTTGTATTTGCCTGACTTCATTCTAAAAGTCTCGCCTTATCTTTATTTGTTGTTATGATTGAGCTTTTCTTTCCTTTTTGGGTAACGAGCTTACTTATCAAGGCTAAGTTACGATAATTTCCATCATGAGCTTTTTGGTTCGTGACAGAAGTAATCAAGACACAACTCCTAATCAATTGAAAATCAAATGTATAGTCATAACACTACAACTAACAAATCAACAACCACTCTCTTCATATAATCAGTGTTCAAGTATACAAGTAAATCCTTTACACATAGGCATATTCAGTCAACATTAGTCAAGTACAATATATGTGCAAATATAATAATGATTGCATGCATGCTAAGTGTACACACATTTTAGGGTCAGTAGAGACCCTCAACTATGACCTGTAGGGGACGAGCTCAGTCCATGTACCAATATTAGTGTGACACCCGATCTAATAACAATGTCGGTGTGACACTCGATCCAATAACAGTATCGGTGTGACACCCAATCCCAATATCATCCCAATGTATAATCTCAGATACAATGTTTAATGCATAATGATAATCAACAATCACAAGCAATGCTCAAAGACTAATCACACACATTCAGACTACATATTAGCACAAAGTCAAATCAAGTCTATAACAACATTTTAACCATAACCTACCTTAATTCCTTGTCCTAAAATACTATTTGGTAATAACCTTGCCTTTCCTTTTGATTTTTGTTCGTCCTTGATGTAAAAACAACAAATAAACATATTTCAAAACAACATTCCCCGCTTCTAAGCATTATAAACCCAAACCCATCAATTTCAACCTATGAACTCAACATCGCTCATCATTATATTATTTTCTATCCTTTAATCTCTCTTAATTCTCTATATTTCATTATTACAAGGAGGAATTCTACACTAGGAAGTGTTTTCTAACAATCTTGGATAAAAACAACTGAATTTAAGTCATACCCCACCAATTGTCACAAGTTCATGAACTTAGGGTTAAATCTTCATTCAACCAAGGTTATGATTATTACTATCTTAAGAATCTAAAGGAGTAAATTCAAGTTTAAAGAGTAAAGATAGTTTACCTCAAAGATGGAAAACACCCAAATTGGTGAAAATCACCATATTTCAGCCTTTGAACAAATTTTTAAAAGTGGAAATAAAAAACAAAGTTTTCTGATTTAATACTAAAATTCTGTGTAACGACCCATTCCGTCGTTACTAAAAATATATGCGGTAAAAGCATGAACCTCTTTCACCATAAGTTATAGGACTAATTATTTAGTATGGGAGTGCATTGGTCATGTACTAAGGTCATACAATACCCCTAGCATAAAGTTAAGTTGGAAGTGTTCTTACCGATTGAGTTTTGAGCTAAGTTTAAACTTGGGTCAACTTCAAACGAGCATATCTCCTAGATTATAAAGAGTTATGAGGCCAAATACCCACTAAATTAATGATCTTTGATTCTTCTTTCGAACGCATCTGATCATTTGTTAATCTGCCTTTAGAGTATTATGACCATTTTACTCAACACTATCTGGGCTGAGACATTTACAGCCACAGTGGTATTGCTGCAGCAGTAGCTGGGCAGTTTATAACTTTGTTTTTATGGGTTTTTGAGTTTTAACTCAAAAACTTTAAACCAAAGCCCTAAGAGGGCATTTAAAATTCTTCGTTGAGGTAAATTCTTACGTCATCTTCTTTGTATTTCTATCCTTTAACATCTTAGAATCATTAGAATGATCTTTAATGGTGGAATTCTTGGGGATTTGAACCCTAAGTTCATGATATTTTTGGAAAAACCTATGGGTTGGGTTAATATCACCTAGAATTACTGTTAGATTCTTAATTATTAATTCCTAGCATGAATTAGTGATTCTAAAACATGAAATTTGGTTCTTGGAACCCTTGAATTCAATAAAATGGAATGTTTAGCTTTGAAACTCCATTAATGGAGATGGGTTGTAACAACCTGATATGTGAAATTTTCCTTTTTAGGTGTTTTTGACCTTTTTTCCATTCTCCGTAGTTGTTACATGTTGATTATAAAGTGTGGGGATGGTTGGCACAGTTCCCGATACATTCAAGAGTGATTTGGGAGATTTTGAGACTCTTGAGGTTTTAAAAGCTACTAGTTTGACTTTGGTCAATATTTTGTGTTTCGAGCATTGGATGATGATTTGTATAGTTCCATTAGATCTGGAACGTTGATTTTGGGTTAGTAGCATGGGTAGTTCGGGCCCAAAGCCTTTATTTTGCATTTCGACCTTTGATTCAAAAACTAGTGAAAAAAACCTAAACACGGTCCGGGGGCGTAATTTGTTGTAAATGACTTCTTTTCAAAAATATGACATTGCTATTGAGTTAGGAACGTCGAAAATAGCCTAGTGACATATATGGTTTATTTCTGTGGGTTTTGAATGAATTCTGAGGGTTCAATCGGGATAATTTCTCCAAGAATCCCAACTACTGGTGCATCATTCTCTAGTGCATTAGGCACTTCATCGCAATTGCGCGGACAATATAAATAATCTATTTTCATGATTTTTCACTATTTTTGGGCCTAAGAGCTTCAACAAAAGGTGATTTTTAGGGTTTTCTCCATCATTCTTTCTTGGGCTAGCTTCTAATTCAACTTCCCCTAATTTCCTATTGATTACATCTTTGAAAACACCTTTTAATCATGATTTCAAAATTAGAATTTTAGGGGTTTTGCCGGTAAACTCTTAAAATGGGCTTTCTTCAATTTGAGACTTATTTTTAACCCATTTTGGCTTGGATTTTCGACTGTAGACTCCGTTAATCTTGGGGGACATGTTTCTAAAATTTATTTTTGTTTTGCCCTTTTATTTTTTAACCCATTTTTTGAATTGATTTTGGAAAAGTTTCAAATATAGTCGATCTGGGTATTGTCACCTTTATTTTGACACATAAATGATGTTTTTGATAGTTTTATCTAGTGAAGAGATAGTTCAAAGAGAAACGGCTCTGCGTTGAGGGTTTTAGGCCTGGATTTCAGTACTTCGAGGTAGGTTATGGCTTAACTTCCTTCTGACTGGGCTGGGTAGTTAATGAACTTTTAAAGAATGCTATAGGTTAGGATTTTAGACATGGAAATTGTATTTTGAGACTATTATATTTTAATCGTGTTGCCCGTCTGTGGGCTTTTATGCTTATTATCATTGACTTTAGAGGTGGTAAATGATGTGATGCACGTGGGGGGGACTCTATTTGATGATTAAAGCCTTACTTTTGCACCATTTTCCATGATTAATGTTGTGTTGCCCGAATGGGGGCTTGACTAGACAGTGTAGGCCTTATTTAATCATTTAATGGCCTTTATCGTATAATTGATACCTAAATGATGATTTTAAATGATATTATTTATGTCTTACATGAATATACATACCGGTAGTACGTTGTAATGGATTATATCATAAATCATTGTCATATGGAGTAGATTCTGAGCTCTTTCATACATGTATTGAATTGATACTTATCTTCATAATTATTGGTTATGAGCATTATATCCTCATATCATCTATATGTTCATAAGACTTGATGCCACTAAGACATTTTGATTTTGAATGAAAAATGGAGATTCTTTTTATAAAACCCTTAGCCGAGGTCATTGTCGGTAGTGTGGATTGTGAGATATTGGAAACCCAAGTCGATTTCATTTGCTAGTAATGTTTGTTGAGATTATGATAGTATATGTGTTGTGAACCCCCCCATGGGTCCTGTCCAAAGTGCTGAGGCTTGGAAGGTGTATAAGTAAGTTTCACCATCACTACATCTTTGCATTGCATTGCATTTACATCTTTTGTGTATTTTCCATGTACTTGTTACGTATCTATATATTCCATCTTTTGCATCTACATATATATATATATATATATATATATATATATATATTTTGTGTTTAGTTATTTCTTTTTGATCTTATATCTTAGAACTATTAGTGGAGACGGTGTGAGCTACCGTTTGGGAACTTTCATGTTTGCAGGTGTACGTGCTCATAGTATTCTTTATTTGTTTATTTTCTTTTTTGGTTAGACGGCTTATGATTCATACTGAGTACAAGTGGACCGTACTCACTCCTACTTCTGTGCCTTTTTTGGTGCAGATCCCAGTACGAGTGTGACTTATGGTGGATGATTTGTTCATTAACAACTGACATTCAAGGTACTGGTGCGCTCCAAAGTTTAGGGCTGCTTTTGGACCTCTTAAAATTCTAGCTTATATCTTTATTCACTATCAGAGATAGACTAATGTAGTATGATCAGTTATTTGGATTTGTACTTAGATGATCTTATCATTTATGACACCTGGTTTTGGGATTGATTGTATTTCCTTTGAATCTATATTATCTATATGATATTGCCTGACTTCATTCTAGAAGTCTCATGTTTTTTGCCTTATTTCATATTTCGATATTTATTTTATTTTTCGAGTTACTAGGCTTACCTACTATGGCTGGGTTGGGGTAGGTGTCATAATGACCTCAATTTTTGGGACACAACAAATTTGTATCAGAGCGTCAGGTTTCACAGGTCTCATAAGTGAAACAGTAGGATGTAACACCCCGTACGTTTCTAAGTCTAGCTAAAAACCGTAACACTTATGGAAATATGAGAACATGGGAGAATTGATGAATTTTGTATTTAATTGTGGGCATTTAAAGGCTTGTACAATTGGGCCCTAAATGAGGCCCAAATATATGAGAAAGATATGGCCCAAAAAGTGGTTTTGACCCATTCTTCCAATTTTGTCCAATTGACCAAATCAACATAGCATTAAATGCTAAGTAAAAGATAAGGGAGACATGAGGGCCTATATAAAGAGGAAAAATCAGAATTTTATGGCATTTGAACTCTCATGCCTTTTCTAGATTTTTCCAAATATTTCTTATTTGACTCTCAAGAACCCTAAGGCATTTTCTTGGCCAAGATTATCCTTGTACACGGCTTGGTAAGTGTTTATTATGATGAATTAATATATGATATGCATGGAAGATGGTTTATATCATGTTGGTCATGTTGGTGAAGAGTGAGAAGGTCACTATGTGTAAAACACTTTGTGTTTGCTAAATCGGAGGATGATTTTTGTCTTGAAAACTTGAACGTGGACTTGTGATCTTAAAGGAAATAAACTTGATGGATTCAATATCGACATGTCATATGTGATTATAGTCTTGAATTGTTTTGTAATGATGTATAATGTTTGGAATTTCTATTGTGAAATTGGTTTTGGTTTTGGTGGCGTATTGGCCGTAAAGTGTCATTTTGGGTGTTGTATGTGTGTTGTGAGACCATGGCTGGTTTTTGGAATATGATATGATCATCAATATGTTAAAATGAGTTTGGTTATGATCATGAACCATTCATTGCATGAAAAGACCCAAAATAGACCATTTCGGACCAAAATGGGCATCCGCCCCCGCAGACAGAGGCATCTGCGGGCGCAGATGCCAACGCAGATGGCTCTGGATGCTGCCAAAGGCCATCTGCGGGTGCAGGTGGCTGACCTACGGGCGTAGGTGGCTGACCTGCGGGCGCAGTTGGCAGCGCAGGTCAGCCCAGATTTGTGTTTTGCATGTTTTCGTATCCCTTTGATCCCCGAAGGCCCCGATACCCTTTTTGGATGCAATTATGAACTTGTGATGTCGTTTTAATGACTTTAAAGTGTCGTATGAAGGCATGTTGGACTGTATTAAGTTTGGATTAATGTTCATATGTTGTTATGAAAGAGTAATGGCGACGGAATAACAATGAACGGACGTAAGGGGTAAGTGTAGTGTGAAATGTTATTGGGTTGTGATGTATTGGTCAATGTGTGGTATGTTATGATATTTTTGGCATTTTAATGCAGTGATTTGTGTTGTGAAGGACGAAACGATGCTATAAAACAGCCACGTAACTCATTGTGACACTTATGCGTTTGTAAGGTGAATAGTTGTTAACAAGAATTCTATTATGAACTTGTGATGTAGAGTAAGACGTAAGGAAGGAGCTGGCTCATCGTAATCACATATAGGATTGTACTTTCACATTGAGTACATAAGGTATGTAAGGTTACTCTTCACTTTCCTTCTGCAACATATGGTGTTCACATTGTCATAGTACTCATTCGATTCCGAAATACTCTAAGGTATTCCGTATCCGAGAGTTGGCTAGCGTTACTCATATGTTCCTTATTCATTGGTCAATGGTGAATCATATGACTCAGGTCCATTGGTTGAATTGTGTTCACTGGCTAACATGTCAAAAGTTCCAAATGTTCTAAGGTATCCTATTTCCGGTTACCAAGGGTAATGATCTCATATGCATTGATAATGTTCCGACAGCTCAATAGTGGTTATGTTCATGTGTCTTATTTAGTGCTCATTTTCCTAAGGTTCCAAAAGTGTTCTATTCCAAATGGGTTCTATAGCATTTCAATTAGGGTTGATATATATATTGTTATTCATATGTGTCTTACTCCTACACGAGTTATGACCCACTTCGTTCTTAATTATGGACGGAAGTTCTTAAGTTGCCATAACGCTATAAATTATAGGAGAACTACTTCAACGAGAGTAATGAGGTTAAGAGAGCTTGTTTAGTTGAATAGCATTGTTCCAATCATGTCATGATCCCAAGTTCCAATAGAGTTATACACATGTCTCTTATGCATTGACTATTGTTCCAATGGATCCAAGATAATAGTAGTTAGACTCATGTGTCTTGTTCAATGATCATTGACCAATGGTGCCAATGTTTCCAATAATGTTTATTTGCATGTTTTTCACTCATTGATTATTGATTCAAAGCTTCAACTAAAGTTGTGATTATCATTGTATTAATCTCTCATAAGCAAGAGTATCATCTCTCTCAAGTGAATGAATCAATCTCTCACGAGCAAATGTACCAATCTATCAAAGTATGAAAGAAAGAGAAATGAAGTAATGAGTAATGAAAGTAAAGGAAGCAATGTTATGTAATGACTACCCACAATAAAGTGGATGACCACCAAGATTGGATGACTACCCACAACAAAGTGGATGCCCACCAAAGAGTGGATGACTACCCACAACAAAGTGGATGCCCACCAAAAGGTGGATGATCATAATAACCCACCAATAAGGTGGATGACTAATTAAGATGGCGAATGTAAGTAAGGAATATAATAAACGTAAGGTATATGGTTCCCCACATACAGAAAGAGAGTTTATTCCCACTTGTTATTTCTCTTATATTGATTCCACGGTTGTTGTTATGTATGAATGAGCGTAAATGACAATAACAGGAGAAATGTACATAATTCCACATATAGAGTTTTTCTTATAATTATTTCCATTGAAGTTATTATGTATTGATGCATTGATGTCGTTTTCTTAGGGCCTTACATACTCAGTACATTCTTCGTACTGACCCCTCTTAGGGACTTACCTTACATGTGTAAGTGCAGGTATTAGTAGACCTCGTCAGTAGGCTGGGGATCACATACAGGTCCTTAGTGAGCTCCAATTGCTTCGGGGCTTCCAAAGTCACACATGCATACTAGGTTTTGGTATTTTGTAAACATTGTATAAACATGGTCATGTATTTATTAGAGGCTTTGTAGACATATGTGGGAAGATGAAAGTAAAAGATGTACATTCATTTTGACGTAATGGCCCTAACGGCCAAGTTTCATATATTGCACTTTTTGCCATGACTTCCGCCATTGATATTTAATTACATGAAATAAAATGAAATGCATACGCGGACATATATATGAGAGTGCATGGACAACGATTGGTTCTCTTGGGCCATAACGGCTTCGGGTGCCAATCACGCCTCGATGGGAGTTGGGGCGTGACAGAGTTGGGGCATGACAAAAGTGGTATCAGAGCAGTTCGTCCTAAAGGTGTCTACAAAGCCGTGTCTGCGTAGAGTCTTACTTATGGATGTGTAGCGCGCCACATTTATAAGTAGGAGGCTACGGGACATTTAGGAGTTGTTTCATTTATTCATTCTAGATCGTGCAATAGAGCCATTGTCATAGGTGAGATTACATCTGACCATTGTGCTTAGTTTTCTTTGATATAGTAAAATGCCGATTACAAGACAAGATAAGGGCAAAACTAAGCAGGTAGACATGCTGGTAGGAGAAGGAAGTAGTAAATCACCACCTAACCCAGTCAGACAATATGGGGTTGAAACTGAGTTTACATCACGGGCACCTTATCCTCCCCCTTCTCCAGGGAGGCCACAAAGGAGGGAAATATCCCCAGAATCGCCTGCTAATGTTACTAAGCAGGAGTTACAGGATTTGAGAACTGCGGTGCAAATGTTGACTCAGATAGTTGTTGCCCAGAGTCAAGGCCGAGTTGGTCCAGTGATAAGTGATGATGGTGCGGCTAGGGTAGCTAGTCGGCGGACACAGGATTTCCTGAAATTAGATCCCCCCACATTTATCGGGTCCAATTTTAATGAAGATCCGCAAGACTTTATAGATCAAATTCAAAGAACCCTAGAAGTCATGCATGTAACTGGTATAGAAACAGTTGAACTTACGGCCCATAGATTGAAAGGTGAAGCTATATTATGGTATGAAGCCTGGAAAAAATCGAGGGGTATAGATGGACTTCCAGATAGTTGGGAGGAATTTAAAACGACTTTTCTTGATCACTACCTCCCATATGAGATTCGACAAGCTCGTACGGACCAATTTTTAAATCTCCATCAGGGAAATATGAGTGTTAGAGAATACAGTCTTCAGTTTAATTCCTTGGATCGATATGCCCCACATGTAGTGGCCACAATAGAAGATAGAATCCACCGATATGTGGATAGACTGGAGACGTACTTGGTAAGGGACTACACTATTGCTGCCTTGAACAGAGATATGGACATCTCCATAATTCAGGCCTTTGTACAAAAGATGGAAGATCAAAAGAAACGAAGGAGGTTACATGAATCTGAAGGGGGGCCTTCAAAGAGGGCTAGACCTATGGGACAGTCTATGGGTTCCCAAGGAAGACCTAGGCCTCGGAGTTCTCGTCGACCGCCTAGGCCATCATATTCTTCCCCTACAGTAGATATTCCATTACACTTTCGAGAAGCTAGAGGCAGTCATATAGGGCAAAGCAGTATGGGTCGAGGTTCACAGATAGAAAGATTTTCTTGTCAACTGTGCCAGCACTGCGGGAAGTTTTATTTAGGTGAATGCTGGTATGGATCGAATGTTTATTTGCGGTGCGGTATATCAGGACATCTGATGAGAGAGTATCGACAAGAGGACACGGGTAGTATGGCGCGACCTACGGGGTTAATCGTCAGGGCATCATCGTCTAGTGTACGACCTGTTGGTCAAGGTAGAGGTGCTAGAGGAGCAGCTCGTTCCAGGGGAACTCAGAATCGCACCTACGCTCTCTTAAACCAGCAGAACGAGGAGGAACCCCCTGATGAAGGTACAGGTACATTACCATATTTTTACATGATGTATATATACTGACTGATCCGAGTTCTTCCCTATTCTATGCTACTCCATCTATTACCGTGAAATAACGGGACACCGGGATCATTAGCTAAGCTAATTGAAGTATTTCCACCTGTCGGTGAATTTATTATAGCTTAAGGGGCACATCGGAAGATGGACATGAAGGATTTCTAATGTTTTAATGGGTATGAAGTGGTTGAATTCTTGTATGACACGACGAATGCCGAGTTAAGAAAGTACATTTCTATTTTTCTTCCATAAATGACCGTCTTGAGCGGAAAGGTAAATTTGTTCTTATCATGACATAAGAGAAGTTATGCCAAAGGTATATACATGTGAGTGGTAAGACTTAGTATGTCCTTGTAGGATGCACCAGTGTTGAGGCGCACAAAAGAGAAATGGCACATTGTGAATACGTATTGATTATCGGCAACTATATGAGGTAACCGTTAGAAATACAGAACGTTTGAGTATACAAGTGAAGTTGGGTATAGTTTTCCATCCCTAAATAGGTGGACAAGCAAACGTATCATCCAAATACTTGAACTTATGTTACCAGCTTATATGTTGTATTACAAAGGTAGTTGGGGTGACCATCTACCCTTTTCAGAATGTACTTGTAATAATGGTATTATTCGAGTATCACCATGGTGTATTACAAGGGTTTATATAGAAGAAAGTTTAAAGCATCAATTGATTTAGTGCAAGTGGAAATGCCTTACTTGGGGCTCGATTTTGCTCTCTAAGATATAGAGAGAAGATTTAGGTAGACCACTGTAGCTACAAGTTAACACCTGTCATGAGCCGAAATCCATTGCGCTTATTGAAAATGTACAAGTTATGGAGGATCCCACGAAGAAAAGATGCCTATGACTATTCTAGACCGACAAGTGCAGGGGGTTAGTCAATAAATGATGAGAAGATGGAAACAAAGTGATGAGACCAAGGTACTTATAGTTGCTCCAAACGAAAGGGAAAGGTGCAAAAGTGCAAAAGTGGAGAGAGACTAAGTAAGTACCTATATGAGCATACATATAGAAATACATTTGTTTACACATAAGACGACGTCGTTAACATTCGAGGACGAATGTTTCTAAGGGGGGAAGAATGTAACACCCCGTACGTTTCTAAGTCTAGCTAACAACCGTAACACTTATGGAAATATGAGAACATGGGAGAATTGATGAATTTTGTATTTAATTGTGGGCATTTAAAGGCTTGTACAATTGGGCCCTAAATGAGGCCCAAATATATGAGAAAGACATGGCCCAAAAAGTGGTTTTGACCCATTCTTCCAATTTTGTCCAATTGACCAAATCAACATAGCATTAAATGCTAAGTAAAAGATAATGGAGACACGAGGGCCTATATAAAGGGTAAAAATCAGAATTTTATGGCATTTGAACTCTCATGCCTTTTCTAGATTTTTCCAAATATTTCTTATTTGACTCTCAAGAACCCTAAGGCATTTTCTTGGCCAAGATTATCCTTGTACACGGCTTGGTAAGTGTTTATTATGACGAATTAATATATGATATGCATGGAAGATGGTTTATATCATGTTGGTCATGTTGGTGAAGAGTGAGAAGGTCACTATGTGTAAAACACTTTGTGTTTGCTAAATCGGAGGATGATTTTTGTCTTGAAAACTTGAACGTGGACTTGTGATCTTAAAGGAAATAAACTTGATGGATTCAATATCGACATGTAATATGTGATTATAGTCTTGAATTGTTTTGTAATGATGTATAATGTTTGGAATTTCTATTGTGAAATTGGTTTTGGTTTTGGTGGCGTATTGGCCGTAAAGTGTCGTTTTGGGTGTTGTATGTGTGTTGTGAGACCATGGCTGGTTGTTGGCATATGATATGATCATAAATATGTTAAAATGAGTTTGGTTATGATCATGAACCATTCATTGCATGAAAAGACCCAAAATAGACCATTTCAGACCAAAATGGGCATCCGCCCCCGCAGATGCCAACGCAGATTGATCTGGCTACTGCAAAAGGCCATCTGCGGGTGCAGGTGGCTGACCTGCTGGTGCAGGTGGCTGACCTGCTGGCGCAGGTGGCAGCGCAGGTCAGCCCAGATTTGTGTTTTGCATGTTTTCGTATCCCTTTGATCCCCGAAGGCCCCGATACCCTTTTTGGATGCAATTATGAACTTGTGATGTCGTTTTAATGACTTTAAAGTGTCATATGAAGTCTTGTTGGACTGTATTAAGTATGGATTAATGTTCATATGTTGTTATGAAAGAGTAGTGGCGATGGAATAATAATGAAGGGACGTAAGGGGTAAGTGTAGTGTGAAATGTTATTGGGTTGTGATGTATTGGTCAATGTGTGGTATGTTATGATATTTTTGGAATTTTAATGCAGTGAGTTGTGTTTTGAAGGACGAAACGATGCTATAAAACATCCACATAACTCATTGCGACACTTATGCGTTTGTAAGGTGAATAGTTATTAACAAGATTTCTATTATGAACTTGTGATGTAGAGTAAGACGTAAGGAAGGAGCTGGATCATCGTAATCACATATAGGATTGTACTTTCACATTGAGAACATAAGGTATGTACGGTTACTCTTCACTTTTCTTCTGCAACATATGGTGTTTACATTGTCATAGTACTCATTCGATTC
This sequence comes from Capsicum rhomboideum, assembly GCA_031232105.1. Classification (NCBI taxonomy): domain Eukaryota; kingdom Viridiplantae; phylum Streptophyta; class Magnoliopsida; order Solanales; family Solanaceae; genus Capsicum; species Capsicum rhomboideum. The sequence continues at coordinate 93,725,681 of CP124716.1, read as the reverse complement.
CGAAATACTCTAAGGTATTCCGTATCCGAGAGTTGGCTAGCGTTACTCATATGTTCCTTATTCATTGGTAAATGGTGAATCATATGACTCAGTTCCATTGGTTGAATTGTGTTCACTGGCTAACATGTCAAAAGTTTCAAATGTTCTAAGGTATCCTATTTCCGGTTACCAAGGGTAATGGTCTCATATGCATTGATAATGTTCTGACAGCTCAATAGTGGTTATGTTCATGTGTCTTATTTAGTGCTCATTGTCCTAAGGTTCCAAAAGTGTTCTATTCCAAAGGGGTTCTATAGCATTTCAATTAGGGTTGATATATATATATTGTTATTCATATGTGTCTTACTCCTAGACGGTTTATGACCCACTTAGTTCTTAATTATGGACGGAAGTTCTTAAGTTACCATAATGCTATAAATTGTAGGAGAACTACTTCAACGAGAGTAATGAGGTTAAGAGAGCTTGTTTAGTTGAATAGCATTGTTCCAATCACGTCATGATCCCAAGTTCCAATAGAGTTATATACATGTCTCTTATGCATTGACTATTGTTCCAATGGATCCAATATAATAGTAGTTAGACTCATGTGTCTTGTTCAATGATCATTGACCAATGGTGCCAATGTTTCCAATAATGTTTATTTGCATGTCTTTCACTCATTGATTATTGATTCAAAGCTTCAACTAAAGTTGTGATTATCATTGTATTAATCTCTCATAAGCAAGAGTATTATCTCTCTCAAGTGAATGAATCAATCTCTCATAAGCAAATGTACCAATCTATCAAAGTATGAAAGAAAGAGAAATGAAGTAATGAGTAATGAAAGTAAAGGAAGCAATGTTATGTAATGACTACCCACAATAAAGTGGATGCCCACCAAGAGTGGATGACTACCCACAACAAAGTGGATGCCCACCAAAGAGTGGATGACTACCCACAACAAAGTGGATGCCCACCAAAAGGTGGATTATCATAATAACCCACCAATAAGGTGGATGACTAATTAAGATGGCGAATGTAAGTAAGGAATATAATAAACGTAAGGTACATGGTTCCCCACATACAGAAAGAGAGTTTATTCCAACTTGCTATTTCTCTTATATTGATTCCACGGTTGTTGTTATTTATGAATGAGCGTAAATGACAATAACAGGAGAAATGTACATAATTCCACATATAGAGTTTTTCTTATAATTATTTCCATTGAAGTTATTATGTATTGATGCATTGATGTCGTTTTCTTAGGGCCTTACATACTCAGTACATTCTTCGTACTGACCCCTCTTGGGGACTTAGCTTACATTTGTAGGTGCAGGTATTAGTAGACCTCGTCAGTAGGCTGCGGATCATATGCAGGTCCTTGGTGAGCTCCAGTTGCTTCGGGGCTTCCAAAGTCACACGTGCATACTAGGTTTTGGTATTTTGTAAACATTGTATAGACATGTTCATGTATCTATTAGAGGCTTTGTAGACATATGTGGGAAGATGAAAGTAAAAGATGTACATTCATTTTGACGTAATGGCCCTAACGGCCAAGTTTCATATATTGCACTTATTGCCGTGACTTCCGCCATTGATATTTAATTACATGAAATAAAATGAAATGCATACGCAGACATATATATGAGAGTGCATGGACAACGATTGGTTCTCTTGGGCCATAACGGCTTCGGGTGCCAATCACGCCTCGATGGGAGTTGGGGTGTGACAGAGTTGGGCCGTGACATAGGATATATAGTAGAGTCTTACAGATCAGTACATAGATGTTCGTATCTATCTTCGAGAGGCTATAAGATGTCTTTAGGAAAACTTCCCTAATTTGACTCTTTATCATGCGGGTTGTTCATACCCTATGTTCTAAACTCATATTTTTTTGTTTTCTATGTAGATGGTGAGGAATAGGTCGAGTGACACTAGGGATGATGAGCCAACACCTAATGTAGGAGCCCTAATCAGGGGGAGAGGTAAGGGTCATGGATAAACCAGAGGTAGAGGACAGGAACAAAGAGCTGCCCTGATCAGAGGACGTGCTAGGGAGACCTCTCCTGAGCTCGAGGTTAATTATGCTGAGGATGACATCAGACAGTGGGTGCAGGACTAGCTCGGGTCCTACAAAATTCAGTGGATACCTCAATACGACATGATCTATTAATTTGTCTCTTGAGCTATCTGGATGGGGTTCTCGAGGTTGGTGTTCCTTTGAGTATACCAAGTATTCCTTAGACATCTAGAGGTGTTGAACCATTTGGTACGACTTCTGATTATGGTATTCCAACTTTAGGGATATAGCCATCTTCTGTGTTACACCCATGTGTTGATTCACTTCCTACTAGGCTCACTGTTCCTTCTATTATTTCAGCCCCGATGATGTATTCTGATAATCAAAAGAGGTTTGAGAGGTTTATTTGCTTGGCTCCTCCCAAGTTTAGTGGTACCAATAGATAGGATACCTATCAGTTTTACTGACTGTCAGGAGAGGTTGCATAACCTTATATCCTTTGAGTCTCATGGAGTTGCTTATATGACTTATCAGTTAACTGACGTGTCCAGACAATGGTAGAGGTCTCTTTCTAGTTTTCGAGTATTGGGTTCTCCTACTATGAGATAGACTTAGTTCTTGGAGTCTTTTATAGAGAGGTTCATGCCTTACAGCTTGAGGGATCAGATAAGAGATGTGTTTGATCACCTGGAGTAGGTCTCCATGACTATTACTGAGTATGAGGCACACTTTCATGCTTTACCCAAATTTTTTGCCACCAGTATCTCCACTGAGTTAGAGAGGATTAGAAAGCTTGTCAAGGGATTGGATAGTTCTTATCGGTTGGATACAGCTCAGACGGTAGTGTCAGGAGCTTTTTTACAAAGTATTATAGAACATGCTAAGTTGATTGAGTCAAATAGTCAGACTACTCAGGGTGGCACCAAGAAGGTGCGTTGGCAGGGTGAGTTTAGTGGACATATATCCTAAGGTAGAGATTTCTCCGATAGACATTCTCATAGTTATTATGGTAGACTAGTTCAGGCAGCCTTGCAGAGTTAAAGTAGTAGGTCTGTGTTTTCTCTGGCTCTAGGTAGTCAGAGTTTAGCTCACACAGGTAGAGGCTCTGGTTATGGTTCTTTAAGACACGGAGGTCATTCTGGTTCTTTCAGGCCCTCTCAGCATTGCTAGTAGAAGGAAGCATTTCATGTGTCATAATATTAGACATTATGCGAGGGATTGTCCTCGACATGTATTAGGTCCTACTCAGCAGGGTTCTCAGCTTCAACATTATATTACTCCTCTTTATATAGTTAGAGGTGGTTCATAGAGCGGCAGGGGTGGTACTAGAGGTGTTCTAGGTAGATCTCAAAGAGCTTGTGGTAGGGGACGCGGGGTTGCTCAGTTCGGGGGCGGACGTGGATAGTGTTATGCCATACCTGAGAGACCTAAGGTAGAGGCTTTTGATATAGTTATCATAGGTATCATCCCAGTTTACTATCGATCTACTTTCGTGTTATTTTACCTTGGGTCTACATTCTCCTATGTGTCTACATATTTTGCTACTATTTTTGAATCTTCCTATAAGTACCTTTTTATGCCTCTTCATATTTCTACCCTCGTAGGAGATTCTTTAGTGGTGGATTAGGTGTACCGATCTTGTGTTGTTACCTTTGCGGGGCATGAGACCTGGGTAGACTTGATTATCCTAGATATGGTTTATTTTGATGCTATCTTGGGTATGGATTGGTTAGATTCTTATCATGCTGTTTTGGATTTTTATGTCATGACCGTAGCTCTAACTACTCTAGGTGTGCCAAGGTTAGCTTGGAAAGGTACTCTCAATTTGGATTTGAAAGGAGTTATATCTTTTCTATGTGCTCGTCACATTTTAGAAAAAGGATGTTGATAATTCTTGGCATTCATTCATAATACTAGTGTTGTTTCACCGCTTCCTTTGGATTTTGTCTGAGTTGTTAGGGAATTTCAGGACGTGTTTCCTACAGATTTTCCTAGTATGCCTCAGGATCGTGATGCAGTTTTTGCTATTGATATTAAGTCGGGCACCAAATCCATTTCTATTCCTCCGTATAGGATGGCCCCGGTTGAGTTGAAGGAATTAAAGGAGCAGTTACAGGATTTTTTGAGTAAGTGTTTTATTAGACCTAGTGTATCTCTTTGCTATGCTTCTATGTTGTTTGTGAAGAAAAAGAATGACTTTATGCGTATGTGTATTGACTATCAGTAATTGAACAAGGTGACCATCAAGAATAAGTATCCTCTACCTCGCATTGATGATTTATTTGACCAGCTTCAGGGTGCTTGGGTGTTTTCCAAGATTGACTTGAGATTCGGGTATCACAAGTTGAGGATTAAAGCTTCGGATGTTCTGAAGATGGCTTTTCAAACTTGATACGATCACTATGAGTTTTTGGTCATGTCCTTTGGGTTGACCAATGCCCCAGCAACATTCATAGAGTTGATGAACTAGGTATTTCAACGTATCTCGACTCTTTTGTGATTGTATTTATAGATAACATCTTAGTTTACTCCAAGAATGGGGATGATCATGTGAGACACTTGAGGACTATACTTTGGAGAATGCGAGATGAGAAGTTATAGGCTAAGTTCTCCAAATGCGAGTTTTGGTTGGATTATATTTCTTCTTGAGTCATATTGTGACTAAGGATGGCATTATGGTTGATCCAACCAAGATAGCAACGATTCATGATTGGGCTAGATCTACTTCTCCTATCGAGATTTAGAGTTTCATGGGTTTAGTAAGTTATTCTAGATGTTTTGTAGATAGTTTCTCTCCTATTACGGCTCCTTTGACCAAGTTGAATCAGAAGAATGTTGTATTTTAGTGGTCGGATTCTTGTGAAGCCAGTTTACAAAGGCTCAAGGAGTTTTAAATTTTGGCGCCTATCTTGACTTTACCCAGGGAGGGCATGGGATTTACTATATTTTGTAATAATTCTGGAGTTAGATTGGTGGCTGTGTTGATGCAGAAGGGTAAGATGATTGCTTATGCTTCTCAACAATTAATGCCTCGTAAGAAGAATTACCCTACCCAAGACTTAGAGCTGGCAGCAGTCATCTTTGTGTTGAAGTTGTGGCGGCATTACTTGTATACGGTCTATTGTGAGATTTTCTCAAATCATAGTAGCCTTCAGTACTTCTTTACTCAGCGAGATCTTAATATGAGATAGCGGCATTGGCTTGAGTTGGTTAAGGACTATGAGCTCACTATTCTTTATTATCTAGGCAAGGCAAATGTGGTTACAGATGCCTTGTGCCGAAAGTCGACTAGTATAGGAAGTCTAGCTCATCTCTTGACTCAGGAGAGATTTTGGCCTTGGAGGTTCAGTCTTTAGCTAACTAGTTGGTTAGGCTTGATATTACACCCGGGCATATATTAACCTTTTGTTTAGGCTAGATCTTCCTTGATGGAGAAGATTCGAGCTTATCAGTTTGATGATGATCGGCTGAGGGTGATTATTTATAAGGTGTTGAGTGGTGAGGCTAAGGCGACATCTCTTAATTCTGATGGTGTTTTGACGATTAGTAGTCAAGTTTATGCGTCGAGAGTTGGTGGATGAGTTAGATTGATTTTGGAGGAGGCTCATTGTTCTAGATACTCCATTCACCTAGGAGTGACTAAAATGTATCATGACCTAAAGTAGCATTATTGGTGGGTGGTATGAAGAAGGATATTATGGAGTTCATTACTAAGTGTTTGAATTACCAACAGGTGAAGTATGAGCATCAGCAACCAGGTGGTACTATGTAGAGGATGCTCATTCCTAAGTGGAAGTGGGAGCGGATCTTTATGGATTTCATATCTGGCCTACTCCCAACCTTGGAGAAGTTTCACTCAGTTTGGGTGATTATAGATCAACTGACCTAATCAGCTCATTTTGATTCCAGTAAAGGTGACTTACAATGCAGAGAAGTTGGCCAAGATCTACATTAGAGAGATTTTTTGACTGTGTGGTGTCCCTATTTCCATCATATCAGATAGAGTTACCTTGTTCAACTGATAGCAGAACTTTATACAACACTTACACCTCAGTCGTATAGTATAACATTCTTCTTATGGTTAGGGGTAGCAAGACCTGAAAGAAACGTTAAAGAATCAAAGGAAACAAAGAATAAGAAGTGCAACTATCTCCGCCTCACAACATTAGTTTACCGTATAATTGGGTTCTCGGAGTACTATTTAGAGTGAGTTGGGTACTCAACTTGATTTGAGCATAGAGTTCCATCCTCAGACCATCGGTCAGTCCAAGAGGACTATTTAGGTATTGGAGGATATGCTCAGAGAATGTGTCATGGACTTTGGAGGTCATTGGGTCCAGTACTTACTCCTAGTAAAGTTTGCCTACAACAACAGTTATCATTCTAGCATCCAGATGGCAACTTTTAAGGTTTTGTAATAACGGAGGTGTAGATCCCCTACAGATGACTCATTCGAAGTGAGGCCTTGGGATACAAATTTATTGAGGGATTCGATGGATCATGTGAGACTGATCCAGCAGAGGATACTGGCTGCCTAGAGTAGGCATTAGAGTTATGCCGACCGTCAATCCTGTGATGAATCAAACATGATTAGAGATCGACATCTATTGAAGGTTTCACCTATAAAGGGTATGATGAGGTTTGATAAAAAATGAAAGTTGAGTCTGAGGTTCATTGGCCCTTTCGAGATTCTTGGAAAGTATGGTGATGTGGCGAATAAGCTAGCTTTGCCTCCATATCTATCAACTATTCATCCAGTGTTTCACATCTCCATGTTGAAGAGGTACCATTTAGATGATGCCCATGTGATTTGATTGGATTCCATTGTGTTTGACCCTGATTTATCCCTTGAAGAGGACCTATTGCTATCCGAGACAGGCAGACTAGGAAGTTGAGGTCTAAGAGTATTGATTCAGTGAAGTTCCAGTGGAGACATCGCAATATTGAGAAAGCTACTCGGGAGGTCAAGTCCTATATGTATCATAGATACCCCCAGATTTTTACTGCTCCAGGTACCTTATTTGACTTTACTTCGAAGACAAACTAGTGTTTTAATGGTGGATAATGTAATAGCCTGATATATGAAATTATCCTTTTAGGTGTTTTGAGTATTGTGCCCTTCCCTATAGTTGTTACATGTTGATTATGAGGTGTAGGGATGGTTGACATAGTTCCTGATGTATTTGGGAGAGTTTGAGACTTTTAGAGGCTTTAAAAACCACTAGTTTGACTTTGGTCAACATTTTGTGTTTCAAGCACTGGATGATGATTTGGACAGTTTAATTATATATGGAACGTCGATTTTGGGTTAGTATAATGGATACTTTGTACCGAAGCCTTTATTTTGTATTTTGACCATTGATTCGTAACCTAGTGAAAAATACCTAAACAGGGTCCTGGGGTTAATTTGTCGTAAACGAATTCATTTAAAAAATTTGACATTGCCATTTAGTCTGGAAAATCAAAAATAACTTAGTGGTATAGATGGTTTATTTCTATGGGTTCTTGAACGAATCCCGAAGGTTCAATTAGGATAATTTCTCCAAAAATCTGGTGTATCAGGCCCTTCATCACGATCCCATGGACACGTGTCTCGATTGTAGGCCTCGATGACCTTCTCTATCGTGATCGCGGAGTGGTGGTACTAATCATGATTGTGAGGCCTTGCTACTTGACCATGATGACCAACTTATTGACCGGTCAACATTGATCCTCGCAATCGCGAGTTGGGGTCTGCGATAGCGAGGTATTATTTATAAAACAGTATAAATAGTCCATTTTCTCAATTTTTCACCATTTTTAGTCCTAGGAGCTTCGGGAAGAGGTAATTTTGAGTGTTTTCTCCGCCATTCTTCCTTGGGTAAGCTTCTAATCCATCTTCCTATCATTTTCTATTGATTACATCTTTGAAAACACCTTTTAAAAATGATTTCAAAACTAGATTTCAGTGGGTTTTGCCGGTAAACTCTTGAAATGGTTTTTCTTTGTTTTGAGCCTCATTTTTGCTTAGGTTTTTGACTATAGATTCCTATAATCTTAGGGGACATATTTATAAAATAAAATTCTGGTTTTACATCTTTCGTTTTTGAACCCATTTTTCAGACTAATTTTGAAACCATTACAAATATAGTTGATTTGGGTATTGTTAGCTTCCTTTTGACCCGTAGATGATGTTTCTGATAGTTTTAGCTCATTATGAGTCTGTTTGAAGAGGAAAGGATCCACACATTGAGGGTTCTAGGCTTAGATTTCGGCACTTTGAGGTAGGTTATAGCTTAACTTCCTTCAGACTAGGCTGGGTAGTTAATGAACTTGTAAAGTATGCTATGGGTTAGAGTTTTAGACGTGGAAATCATATTTTGAGACTATTATATTTTTATCATGTTTCTTGTGCGGGGACTTGTATGGTTATTATCATTAACTTGAGAGGTGGTAAATGATGTGATGCCCATGCTGGGGATTTATTTGATGATTTAGGCCTTACTGTTCACTATTTGCCATGATTATTATTGTATCACCCAAGTGGGGGCTTGACTATAGTGTAGGCCTTATTTGAGCATTTAATTTCTTTTATCACGTAATTGATACTTGAATGAGTATTTTAAATGAGATTATTAATGTCTTACAAGACTATACATACCAGTGGTACCCTATAGAGGCTTATATAATGAATCATTGGCATATGGAGTAGATTCTTAGCTCATTCATACCTATATTGAATTGATGTTTACCTTCATACTTATTGGTTATGCGCATTATATCCTCATATGATCTATACATGTTCATGAGACTTGATGCCACTGAGACATTATGATTTTTAAAGAAAAATAGAAATTCTTTTTATAAAACCCTCGGTCGAGGTCATTGCCGGCAAGGCGGATTGTGAGAAATCTAGCCCAAGGTCATTTGCCTGTAAGGTTTGTTGAGATTATGATAGTATATGGGTTGTGAGCCTCCCATGGGTCCTGTCTGAAGCGCTGAGGCTTGGAAGGTGTATACGTAAGTTTCACCATCACTAAATCTTTGCATTGCATTTGCATCTTTTGTGTATTTTCCATATACTTGTTGTCGTGTCTTGTATTCTTTTCCATATATATATATTGGGTGTTTAGTTGCTTTCTTTCGATCTTATATCTTAGAATTGTTAGTGGAGACGGTGTGACCTACCATTTTGGGAACTATACTGCTTGTAGGTGTACGTGCTCATAGTATTCTTTATTTTTTTATTTTCTGCTTTTCTCAGTTGGCTTATGATTTCTACTGAGTATAAGTAGACCGTACTCACTCTTACTTCTGTGCCCTTTCAGTGCAGATCCCAGTACGAGTGTGACCCATGGTGGCTGATTCGTGCATTGAGAGTTGACATTTGAGGTACTAGTGCACTCCAGAGTTTGGGGCTGCCTCCGGACCTCTTTACATACTAGTTTATGTCTTTACTCACTATCAGAGATAGAGTTATATAGTATGATCAGTTATTCAGATTGTTCTTAAATGCTCTTATCATTTATGACACTTGGTTTTAGGATTGATTGTATTTCCTTTGAATCTATGTTATCTATGTGATATTGCCTGAATTCATTCTAGAAGTCTCGTATTTTATGCCTAATTTCATATTTTGATCTTTATTTTATTTTTTGGGTTACTAGGCTTACCTACCAAGGCTGGGTCAGGGTAGGTGCCATAATGACCTTAATTTTAGAGGCGTGACATAGGTTGAGTATGATATAACTAGTTAGGGGTTAATTGACCTTGGGTAATGATTTAGACCATGAATAAGGATTGAATAAGTGGGTTGAATTCCCAAATTAGTTATTTGAAGAGTAATTGCTTAACTACTCTTATAATTTTTTTATTTCTAGATTATTGGGCCAATGGAAGCATAAAGGAAAGGAAAGACCAACCTTGATGCAGCTTGTTTGTTAGGTAGGTTATGGTTTAATGTGTAGTAGACTTAGATTAGTTGCAGGTAATAACTGTAGTTGATGGGAGATTTCATGTCTAGGCCAACGAGCACAGTGTTTGGATGGATAAAACATGGAAATAATGTAATAGTGATATAATTGTGCGTTATTGTATTTTTTATGGATCCCTTGATGGGTGTTTGTATTTTTATGATTTACTTGATGATTTATAGAGTTTAATATATGAATGTGAATAATAATAGAAGAATTAAGTGACCTTCTAATTAATAGAGCTAGTCTTTAATACCTTTAAAAGGGTGAACCCAATATTGTGTATATTAGAAGTATGAGATATTCCTGCTAGAAGATAATTAGGAGGATTGATAATGATAAGAGGAGGTGATGATATAACGTAAGAACCTAAATTCAAGTTTGGCTAAGTGCTAAAAAGTAAGATGTGTAAAGATGGATGACACTAGCTAGAATTGTAAGTTGAATAGAGCTGAGTGGTTGAATAACTGGCTAAAGGGGATAGTTTCTTGAACTTAGTGATAATTTGAATGTAAGGGTTACTAGTTAGTAACTGAATATACCAGTTTTAATAGGAATATAAAAGAGTTAAATTGGTGATGAAATAGGATGATGAATTCGAGTGTAGAATCAATCCTGATGGAATGTGCACTCCTAAAATAGATACTTGATTGATTGGTTCTAGGTTAGAATTATGTGTTAGATTAATCCATATAATATAGTTGGTTAATCACGCCCTAAGGGTAAGGTAATATTGCTTAAATAAAAGAAAGGTGGTAAGGTTAGGAGTTGAAGTAAGTTAAGTATGTTCATCTATTAACTTGTATGCTTGTCATGATCTCTTCTTGTTTTCTATATGTAGTTATATGCTTCTAACCCTGGTCGGCTGATAATACCAACCAGTACGTGCAGTTGTACTGATACTACACTTACTATATCTCCATTTGGGGATAGAGCCATGTTGCATGTCATTTGGAGTTTCTATAAGTACAGTAGTGTTTATTCTTCAGCAGCTCATGTCATCCTACTCATGCATGGATATTGTGTCTCGGGTCATTCTTTTATTTGTTTAGTGCTCTTTTATCGATTTAGATTAGGTTCTGCAGAAAATTATTGATTTACTTCCGCAATGTTCTTATGTAATAAACATATTTTGAAAAAGAAATGTTATTTATTCATGGATTTATTTATTTTTAATAGTTAATAATGTCTTCCATAATAATTAAATGTTTGGGTGGTAAGGGTTCTCCTATCTAGGGTAGAGTTGGGTAGGTGCCCGCACGATCTGTGATGGGTTCTAACAAGATGGTACCAAAGTACAGGTTACCGATTTCCCTGTACAAGAATAAATATCGAGTAGAGTCATGTGGATTGGTGTGTTGACTTCCACATCTAATTTGTAGGAAGCTACTAAGCATCTAGGAATCTATCTCACTTTCTTCGCTCCTATCGTGCTATTTCGATGTTGTCTCCCTGAGTTGAGTCTAATTGGTATCTAGAAGATTCCAATGGGTATCTCAACCATCACAATTGGGATTAGTTTATTCCAATTGGTATCTCGATAATGTTTGGAAAGTTAGAATAGTGTTATTCTAATCGGTAGAGGTCAATAAGGGGCATAAGATTTGTATTCTAATATTGTATATTATATTTTGCATGAGTGATACGTGCACCTTTTAGGTGGTTATGTTGTTTGATGTAGTGAGTATTTTAGTTGTCAGGGCCATTGGTAAGCGTAACTCTTTAATTAATTGATTGATTATGCTTAATGGAAAAATACTTGTGCTTAAATGTTCTTATTGTGTTATGACAGAATACTACGTGTGTTCCATATGTGGATTGTTATTGTATGGACTATATTATTGATTTGTTTTTTGATGGCTGAATTCCTCAAGTGAAAGTGATTATTATGAGTGATATAAGATGAGTTTTTACAAAAGAATACCCGAGAATCATAAAGGCTGGGTGTGATTTTGAGGTATGTCTTGATTTCTATTTAGTCTTTTACAATATACTTAGGATCCTTATGTGCTCCAAACTTGATGATTATAATTAGGATCCTTGTGTGGTCCGAACCTTTGATGATTATAATTAGGATCCTTGTGTCGTCCTATGTTTGGTGACTATATCCTACACTGAAGTGCTATTGGGCTATTCTTGTGTGAATAATCCAGTAATGAGTTGAATTGCTAACAATGCCTTAATAAGTAATTAGTTAAACTGAGATAAATTTAGTTATCTTGCACAACCTTAGTGACTTGAACGTAAAGTAAATTGACTAGGTATAAAAAATTGGTTGTTTTCTTTAATATAATAAGGGGAGATGGTAATAATGGTTTTACTTGATAGTGGTAAATTGAACCTTAACTGTGTGTTTGACAATGATGTAGATTAATTGGTTAGGTGAATTGAATGATCTCATGGGGATAAGGGCATTGATGTCCTAAAGAGAGACTAACCAATTGTACAAAAACTCATGGTGGCTATGAATAAATATAATGGGTTAAGTTTTAAGGATGTGAATAAAGTGATAGAAGGATAATGTTCATAGGCTTAAAGAAGAGGCAGGGCTACTAGACAGACCTTGTAGTTGACTTGTTATGACTCAATCTTGCGTATATCCTTATTGTATGGGAATAAATTTGGTTAATAATATCCATTGAATATGGTGTAGTTAAGTTGATAAGGTTGGTGAAATAAGTTAGCTTGGCTATGGTTGATGATCGTTAGTTGTAGGGTCAACTGAGGGAGTAGAGTTATTAGATGTGCTTATACATATTCATAGCCCTCCCCTCGACACATAGTAATACTTGGTTGGTATTGCCCATTGAGTGGTTTAGGTATATTGTAGGGTTGAATAAACTAATATGAGTTGTGAAGAATATATGTGATAGTGAAAACCTATAGTGGTGTGTTGGTGGTGTTGTGTTAGTTATAGTATTGGTTAGGATGCAAGTACCCCACTAAACTTGTTCCTAGTATAGAAATGACACCCTTAGAGTAATGTGGTTTTGGTTAAAAATCTGGCATTATGTGGATTAGTGTTTAATGGTGGATCATGGTGTGTTTATTGGAAGATTTTAGTGGTTAATGTGTTAGAGGATGAGTTTAGCAAGTCGTAGAAACTTTTGATGCATAAAATGAGTTAGTAGAAGTTTGTTTATAGCGATTACCGTGAAAAAGTTAGTTCATAATGTCAAATTTTGAGGGGTATGTAGTAAAGTGGACTGAACTGGGATGAGGTCTCGAGTTACTGCCTTGGGACCACAGCAGTGGTAAGATTACCACTGCAACGCTACTGTTGCAGCGGTAAAAGTACCACCGCAGTGGTAACCTGAATAGGTCTGCTAGCCACTGCAGTGGTAACTTTACCGCCGCAATGGTAACTTTACCGTTGCAGCAGTAAAAATACAGGTTTCAGTTTTCATTCCCCATTATTTTCATTATCGCCTCGAATGTTCATGCATTGTAACATTATGTGGTGTTTCAGGTAGTATAGATGACCCATTACATAAATTTCATTATGAATTGTATTCCTTGGGTTATAGAGATCATTTTTAGTGCCTAGAGCTTAGTCGCATATGGTGTGTAGGCTAGTTGGCGTTATTATGGGATGGTTGTTTGGTAAGGGTTATCAAATTATGTTAGAAGTTGATGGGAGGTTGCATTAGTTTCGTAACCATTGTGTATGATGAATTTCGAGAATCATGCTAAAAACTCTCCACTTTACCAATGACCATTCGGGGACAAACAATGGGTAAATTGGTATCTAATTTAACGACCTGTTCCATCGTTACTGAAAATATCTGATGTAAAATCATGAGAACCTCTTTCACCATAAGTTATAGGACTAATTCTTTAGTATGGGAGTGCATTGGACATGTACTAACGTTGTCATACAATACCCCTAGAACAAAGTTAAGTTTGAAGTGTTCTTACCGATTGAGTTTTGAGATAAGCTTAAACTAGGGTCAACTTCAAACAAGCATATATCCTATAATATAAAGAGTTATGGGGCCAAATACACGTCAAGTGAAAGATCTTTGACTCTTCTTTCCAACACATCTGACCGTTAGTTAATCCACCTTTGGAGTAAAAAGTTATGGCCATTTTACTAAATATTGTCCGGGCTGAGAAATTAACCTCCGCAGTGGTACCCTGCAACAGTAACTGGGTTGTTTATAACTTTTTTTTTGGATGGGTTTTTGAGTTTTTAATTCAAAAACTTCATCCCAAAACCCTAGGAGGGTGATTTTCCAACGTCTTGGGTGAAAATTCTTCGTTGAGGTATATTCTTTTGTCATCTTCTTTGTATTTCAATACTTTAACATCATAGAATCATTAGAACGATCTTAAATGGCGGAATTCTTGGGGATTTGAATCCTAAGTTCATGATATTTTGGGGAAAACCTATAGGGTGAATTAATATCACCTACAATTACTTCTAGATTGTTAAGTAATGATTCCTAGCATGAATTGGTGATTCTAAAATATAAAATTTGATTCTTGGGAACCTGGAATTCAATAATAATGAAACTCCTAGCTTTGAAACTCTATTAATGAAGATGGGTTGATTATTATAGAACTAGTTAAGGGTTAGTTGACCTTGGGTAATGATTTAGACGATGAATAAGGATAGAATTAGTGGGTTGAATTCCCAAATTAGTTATTCAAAGAGTAATTGCTTAATTACTATTATAATTGTTTGATTTCCAAATTATTAGGCAAATGGAAGCATGAAGGAAAGGAAAGATCAACCTTGGTACAACTTGCTTGTTTCAATATCTTCGGTCGAGGTAGGTTATGGTTTAATGTGTAGTAGACATGGATTAGTTGTATGTAATAACTATAGTTCACAGGAGATTTCATGTCTAGGCCCGTGGGCACGGAGTTTAAATGGATAAAACATGGAAATAATGTAATAATGATATAATTGTGTGTTATTTTATTTTGTATAGATCCCTTGATGGGTGTTTGTATTTGTATGACTTACTTGATGATTTATAGAGTTTAATATATGAATGTGAATAATAATAGAAGGATTAGGTGACCTTATGATATATAAAGCTAGTTTTTAATAGCTCTAAAAGGGTGAACCCAATATTATGTATATTATAAGTATGAGATATTCCTTCTAGAAGATAGTATGGAGGATTGATTATGATAAGAGGAGGTGATGATACAACATAAAAACCTAAAGTCAAGTTTGGCTAAGTGCTAGAAAGTAAAATGTGTAAAAGTGGATGACTCTAGCTAGAATTGTAAGTTGAATAGAGCCGAGTGGTTGAATAACTGGCTAAAGGGGATAGTGACTTGAACTTAGTGATGACTTGAGTGTAAGGGCTACTAGTTAGTAACTAAATTTACCAGTTTCAATAGGAATAAAAGAGAGTTAGGTTGGTGAATGAAATGGGATGATGAATTAGAGAGTAAATATCTATCCAGATGGAATGTACACTCCTAAAATAGATACTTTATTGATTGGTCTTCGGAAAAGTTTGTGATTGATAATTGAATTTGATAATGCTTATTTGAGTAAGTGGTGAATTGGCCTTCGGGCATACTTGTGATTTCATGTGTTAGTGGATTTCGTTGTTTACTTGGAATGACGAAATTGTTGAGTATTGACTGCATTTATTTGGCTGTCATTAATTGTAAGTTCTGTTTAGATCATTGTTGCTTGCATCTAATTTCAATTGGGTGTTTGCGACTCTCCTTCAAGTATTACTTATAATTATTAGCTGCATCTTGCATTTGCATTGAAAGTATTGATGATATTAAGATCATGATTTTCATGATGTTGAGATGATATTAATGATGATGAGTTGATGATATTGATGATGATATTGAGATCATGATGTTGAGAATGATATTGATGATGATGCTGAGATAATATTGACGATGATATTGAGATCATAATGAAATGATAGATGATGTGATGTTAAGATGAGAAATAGATGATACGTACATCTTGCATACATGCATTCATCATATGCATTTGAATGTACATTTATATGTATATGTTATTGATGGTTCCTTGTGTGGACCGATTCTATGATGAGATATTGTGGTTCCTTGAGTGGACCGGTTATGTTGATGGTTGTGATTGTGCATTACAACAAATTGTGAATACAAGCTATGTTCCGAATTATGTATAAATCTTATTTTCCCGTGTATATAGTTATATACGTGATGAATATTATAGTGCCTTTTCTTGTAAAATTGTTGATGCTATCGATTGTCATGGTTATGCAATCCTGATTGTTAAGGGTATTATAATAAGGAGCGAAGATTGTCACGAAAGAGGATTAATGAGAAAGAGAGAGAGAGAAGTATATGGAGTTGTTGTAATAAGGAAAGTGTGTAAGAATTATGGGTTAGACTAATCCATATAATATAGTTAGTTAATCACGCCCTAAGGGTAAGGTAATATTGTCATGATCTCTTCTTGTTAAGTATATTCAAATATTAACCTATAATATTGTCATGATCTCTTCTTGTTAAGTATATTCAAATATTAACCTATATAATTGTCATGATCTCTTCTTGTTTCCTATATGTTGTTATATGTTTCTAACCCTGGTCGGCTAATGATACCTACCAGTACGTGTGGTTGTACTGATACTACACTACTATATCTCCATTTAGGAATATAGCCATGTTGCAGGTTAGTTGGAATTTCTATAGGTATAGCGGTGTTTATTATTTAGCAGCTCATATTATCCTACTCATACATGGATGTTGTGTCTCAAGTTATTCTTCCATTTGTTTAGTGCTCTTGTACCAATTTAGATTAGGTTCTGGGGAAAATTATTGATTTACTTCCGCAATGTTCTTATGTAATAAACATGTTTTATTTATGCTTAACATTTAATAATATCTTTCACAATAATTGAATATTGGGTGGTAAGAGTTCTCCTATATAGGATAGAGTTGGGTAGGTGCCCGTACTATCCGCTATTTCGGTCCTGACATTTTTAGTTTTTCATCACTGCAACAACAGATTCATCGCTGCAATGATGGATATGTCGTTGCAGTGACACTCAGGCTAAAATGGCCTGTCGCTTTGGCGACACTTCTGCGATTGTGGTGACATTGCTACAGTGATGGAACTGTAGTTGTAGCGACTCCAAAATAGTAGCTTGGGATTCATTCCCAGCTCTATTAATTTCACAATACACTTCTCGAATTTTGACATTACGAACTGACTCTTTCATGGTGATTGCTAAAATTAGAGTTTTACTAATCCATTTTATAGACTAAAAGTTTCTACGAATTTCTAAGCTCGTCATCTAACACATTATAAACTTAAATCCACCAATCAACACACCAATAACTACCAAATTTCCCTATACCACACCACACTAAAAATCTACCTAAAACTAGGCTAGCCCTAAATTTCATAAAATTTGTCTAAGGAGAGACTAAGCTGAGATTTTACTCTCTATTTCAGCGTAACAATATTTGGGTCATTACATAACCACTCCAATAGGAAAAATATGATTTATAAGATCTTATGTATAAGTTCGTATTGAGTACTAAAGAGAGAATTCTACAGAGTGATATGTCATTAAGAGCCAAACTTTGCAAGTTAGTCGATTAGTAAGTATGATTTTAGAAAACTAATTGCATTTTGATAGTGAATATCTAGAGAAAATATTTGGTAATAGTGAACCAACTTAGGAGGTTAAGCAACTGAAGAAAGAAGTTGTCACTCTAAATGAGAACTCTGATTCAGTTGAGAAAATTGAAGATAGTCTTAGTTGACGGTAAATAAATGGAAGAAGAATTTAGACATCCATCCAGCTTTCCACATACACTACCCTTATTGGAGAATGAGAAATGAATCGTCTTGAATATATCAGAGGAATATTCTCACAATGTTTTTTCTTTATTTTCTTATCTTCATATATATCATGTGGATTTTATTTTTGGCAATATGTAGGAATACACATGTATTGACCCTGTGAAATAATGCAAAAACAAGTTGTGGATTATCCTATAAGGATGAGTTTCTGCTCAAAATGAGGCAAAGGAAGAAACGAAAAAAGTGGATCTTACTTATATTTTCAAAAGTATTTGGCCCAATGGAATCGCTGATAAATCCCAATAAGCAATAATGGGGAATTAGCTCAGGATTAGAGATTGAGCTCATAAGTTATCAGAAAAGAAATAAACTTAGGTGAGTTTCCTTGCTTTTATAATTTATTTGTGTGTCATAGGGACATGACATAATTTAAAGTGTGGGGTGGGGAATGTATATAATATAGCATTTTTTTTACATTTCATATAATTTTGGTTCTAATGTTTTAGATAATAATCCCTTGATTTTTTTGTATCACTATTCTTTTTTGAGGGTTGATATTCATTGTACCGAGCGTAGTTAATTTTTATGTTTTAGGAGTCTAGAGACACTTTTCTTGATTTTGTCTGTGCCTTGATAATAACGAGTCCTTTATTTGGATTGAATGAATCATCATTTTGAACTTGTGACCTCCCTTGAGCACTTGATGTGTGTGAGCATTGAAAAGCTAAGTGAGGAAGTATTGAGTTTTGAATGAAACTATATAAGAAAAGAGAAAGGTGCACTAAAGAAAGAAATGAATGCATAGAATTTCTTGTTAGCAACTGGAAAATGAAAAAAAAATTTGCTGAAAAGAAAATATATCGTTGAACAACAAATTTTCTTGTTACTGGTAACTTGTGTTATAATTGTGCTTAAAGAAAAAGGAAATTGGGTGTGAATTCTGTAAATTGATTAGTTTTGTTCAACACAAGTGTGTGGTATGAGTAGTGAAATGGTATGTATTTAAAGTACTTAGAGAGGTGTAGTCACTATTATCCATATGTATCTTACCGTTTCTTAGCTTACATTACAATAAATTTAAGCCCTTCTTGAAATTAGTGGAGTAGTACACTAAGGGCAAGCCTATAGTATATCTTTTGTGGCACGTGTACTTTATTTATGAGAGAGTTTAAATTCTTTTTATCCTGAGTCCCTAATTGTTCTTGAATTCTATTTATGTGGGACTTTTCTCTGTAATTTGTGTGAGGGGCACATGATTTGTGAAGGAAAAGTGATATTCTTTGGCCCCTCTGAAGAAGTAGATGAGCAAGGTGTGCAAAAATTACTTTCGCGTAGAGTCCTGAGGCTAGATAGTATGAACAGGTACTTTAATTGTTTTAAATATTCTTGATACGGCAAGTTAGGAAGAGTTATTTGAAAGCTTTTCCATGTTTTAGAGTATAATTTGATTGCTCGAGGATAAGCAATAGTTTAAGTGTGTTGATGATAGACCAAAAATTACATAATTTTTTGGGAATAAGTTGGGTGGAAGTTGACCAAAAAGAAGATGATACCCACATACTTTCTATACTTAAATGATTCCTCATTATTATGTACGGATGGGAATCATATATAAGTTTGGTGGTCAATGTTGAGAATCATAAATATCAAAGAGTTGAACCACTCGAAAGCCCCTCTACCGCGACATGGTAGTTTAATTTTAGGGTAGTTTTTTTACTTTATCTCATTAAGGGTTATTTTGGTTCAAGGTCAATTTTAGACTATATAAATATACCCAAAATACATTTGAAAGGCGACTTTTGACCTAGAGATCTTTTAGGGAGGTAGAAGAGTTTATAGCTATCATGACCCAAATTATGGGATCGTGTGGACACCTACTCTATTCTTAACTAGATAGGAGAATCCTTCAGCACCCAACTATTGATTATGATAAATTTATGAAAGAATATATTTATACAATAGCCAGTTCAATTTAAATACCAATTATGGAAAAATAAACAACAATACTCAAGTCCTAACTTAACAAAATTGAACCTAGTCTAGAAATGTGCAAGTGCCTTTAATACAAGAGTAAGACAAGATAAATGGAGAAAGA
The DNA here is from genome assembly GCA_031232105.1 of Capsicum rhomboideum. NCBI lineage: Eukaryota > Viridiplantae > Streptophyta > Magnoliopsida > Solanales > Solanaceae > Capsicum > Capsicum rhomboideum. Next base: position 93,705,849 of record CP124716.1, on the reverse strand, counting down.
CACAACTTCCATGGAAAAGAGGTGCAGAAGTTCATGCTGAATGACCACTGCTCCACATAAGAAACTCCTAATCAACATGTGGCATACCAATATCTCAAAAAAGAGATATATTAAGAGCAGTATCAGTACACTACAAGTGCTGGTAGACATCATCCGTCGATAAGGGATAGATCACGTAAACATCATATAGCAATCAACAAGAAAAATATGACAACCTCAATTAAGTCACCTAACACCAAATCAAGTTTCATATTATAACATTCCAACCACTCGCAACCCTATCAATTACCTACTTTAATTCACTTAGTCTATTTAGTTATGCTAAAATGTTCTACGATCTGCTAAAGTTAGTGTTACTTTCCATCCAGTAGTATTGTGCCATAATAATGACTCAAGGAAAATGTAAGTTCAACCTCCCTTATAGCTCAATAAGGACTAGGCACAACAACAATCCCAGTCAGAATCATTAACAATACAAACATCAGCACCTTCAACAAAACAGTCATTCAAATAAATCAACAGTCCAGTAAACCATACAGAGTTAACAATGAGAGCACATAAATCATACCCAGTATAACCATAGCCTCCACTATAAAATCACAGCCATAATATTCCAATAGCAAAAGTATTTAATAAAGTCAACAAGTGCAATAACCACAACCAATAATGACATAGACAAACACATAAGCAACAAGAGTATAAACCACTTCATAAACAACCACAAAAATAACAATCGTAACATAAGTATAACTTATTCATCTCAACCTCACAGCTTAGAACACCATTAGTTCACTATTGATTATCAACCATATTACCTCTCTCAACATCACAAATTTGTACACACATACTAAAGGGACTTATCTGTCCAAGAGTCACGACCTGTAGGGGACGCACCAGGGTCCATGTATCATACCAGCTCATGGTACCCGATCCTTAATAATCACATCAATAAAAAATTTGTATTAGCTCGTGGCACCTGATCCTTAATAATTACATCAATAACCAAATCCATACTAGCTCATGACACTCGATCATCAACAATCTTATTATAAGAAACATGTAACGGTGTGGTACATACCCGACCTCCAAATATCATAATATAATATCTCTCTATCAATTGTCACTCAGGATATAATACAGTACACTAATAATGCAAGTACATATTTTATCTAGACACTTAGTTAAATTTAGTATTCACCATTTCTTGTACACAACCAATATCAATAAGTATGCCCGAAGGTTAGTTCACAAATATTTAACTTTAAAATACACATACAATCAACTATCACCAAATACAAGTATATCTAAAGACCAAGCAAAATCTTATTCATAAACATTATCAACCAAATCGAGGATATACTCTAATTCAACATACATAAGTTCATTCACTAATCCGGTCCTCTTTTATTCTCATCGAGACCGATGAATTTTGTTACTAAATAGAAATCCTTACATTCAAGTCATAACTAGGTTCAATATTCTATTCCATTAGCTAATTATTCAACCATTCGACTCTATTCAACTTTTAATTCTTGTTTTTAGGTATGTGCCTTTACACATCTTACTTCCTAACACTTAGCCAAACTTGACTTTGGGTTCTTAAGTTATGACACTGTATCCTCTTATCATGATCAATTCTCATAACTATCTTTCCACAAGAATATTAGATAGTCAAAATGCGTACAATAGCAAATTCACCCTTTTTAAGGTATTATGGACAAGTTTTATAGATTACAAGCTCAAATAATTCCTCTATTGTTACCCACATTCACATATTCACTTTGTAATTCATCAAGTAAGTCATAAAAACACAAATCACCCATCAAGGGATTCATACAACAACGTATCAACACAAAATAAGATCTCTTTCACTTAAATTCCTCATTTAATCCATCCCAACACCATTCCCGTAGGCCTAATCATGATTCTCCCGTTAATTCTATATTATGCATATAATTACTAACCACGGTCTACTACTTTTAAACAATAACCTACCTTGACCGAATATCTTAGAATAAGCAAACCACACCACAGATGCTCCTTCTCTTTCTTTATGCCTCAGAATATTCAATCATCTAATAAACAAGAAATTATAAGAGTAATTAATTAATTACTCTTCGAATAAATAGTTTGGGAAATCAAACCAACTAATTATACACTTATTCATGGTCTATATCATTACCCAAGGATCAAATAACTTATCTCAAAATGGATTTTTAATGCTAAAGGTCCCATCTTTATTGAACTCAAGGTTCCCAACCACAAAAAATCATGTTTTAGAATAATGAATTCATGTTAGGAAGTGTTAGTTAACAATCTAGATGTAATTCTAGGTGATAATACATATACCCATAGGTTTTCCCTATAATTTCATAAACCTAGGGTTCTAACCCTTAAAACTTTTACCATAATTCCCCATTCTAATGATTCTAGAAGAAGAATGGATTAATTGATGTAAAAAGCAATTAAAAATTCTTACTTCAATGAAGAATTTTCATCCTAACCTTGGAAAAAATTGCCCCACTAGAGCTTTGGAACAAAGTTTTTGAGTTTATCACATCAAACCCCGCAAATTAAGACTTATGTACTTCCCACCATCGCTTCAGCGGACCTATTAGTCATTACAACAGCCTTACTGTAGCGGTCATGGTCGCTACATAGGTCCTGTTCGATATAGTGGTCCTGACACGCAACAATTTCTCAACGCAAACACCTTTCTGTTAAATGGCCTTAATTTTTTCCTCCAAAAATGGATTACCAAACAGTTGGTGTTGTTGGAAAGAAGACTCAAAGATCTTTAATTTGATAGGTCTTGGTCCTCGTAACTCTATATATTCTAGAATGGGTGCGCATTTGAAGTTGACCCTAGTAAAAAGTTTTATGAAAACTCAATCGGTAAGGACATTTTCAACTCAACTTGTGCGAGGGGTTTTGTACAACCTTAATTCATATTTAATGCAGTCCCAGATTAATGAATTCACCCTAACACCTTTGGCAATTAAGATTCTTATGCCTTTACTACAGATATTTTCAGTAATGATGGAACGAATTGTTACATTAGATACCAATTTATGAGTAGTTCATCCCCAAAAGGACATTGATAAAGTGGAGTAAGAGATCGAAATTAGAAGGAATTAGTTTTATGGTTACGTACTGCGCCCTTACCAGCCCCACTTTCTCTCATTTATTAACTAACAACATTTTATACTCATCCTCTCTATCGAGATCTTTCAAAACAAAGAGATGCAAAGTCTAATATTTACGCACGAATCAAATTATTACTCTCACAATGGTTTAAGAACGAACCCTTTGAATTTTTAGGAGAAATAATGTCAAAATTAGGAATCAGGAAATTTAACTTCTGATGACTACTGCAGCGGGCAGTGGTCACTTGACGGCTACATCGATCTTGTTGTGGCAACCAGTGGCTTGCTACAGCGGTCCCGAATGGAAAATCGCTAATCACTACAATAATTGGTTGACCGTTGCAGTAGTCCCACTACAACTGTGATGAGTTCGCTACAGTAGTGACTGGTAGAAAATCACAACACACACCAGAAGTATGATGATTCAGATTTATCCTATCATGGAAAATGCCATAATTGGGGTTCTACAAATCTGATTCTTATATCAAAAGTTTCTATAAGCTACTATGTCCCTCAACTATCATAATACAACTATCAAACCATCAAACACTACATGTCTAGGCACAAACGATCTTTAAACCACACAACACCAGATTTCTATTAGAAATAGCCCTAGCCTGAGATTTTATCGACTCTCATCCTAGGGAAAACTCTACCCGACACTTACACCCTTACCATTGATATAACAAACACACCACCACCAGACACTACACTATGTTTTCCCCTCGGGACATCTATGTTATGACTTTTTTTCACACCTTAATAATAAATCATCTCAAGTATAAACACCATCAAACACAAAACTGTGAGTTCCATTAATACATAAATTCTCCACCACAACTCACATCAGTCTATTCAAGTAGAGATCACATCAATTTAATTCCATATATTTACTGGTTGCATACCTTTTTTATTATGTTAATATCGATAATTGATTTAAATCCACCAATTAGAGCATCTTTACCTAATTTAAGGTTATTTAGCAGCACAAACATCAAGTACTTCACAACCACAGGTGGTAGACATCAGTCATACCAATTAAATCTATGTTTATAAGGACATGCAAGTCACCAACAGGAAATCAATGTCTAAACATCAAGTACATGCAATTCACCAAAAGGAAATCAATGTCTAAACATCCAGGACGTGCAAGTCACCAAAAAGTCATTAGTCTCACTCTAACCGTACCAAAACTCACTATAACACTCACCAGAACTATTTCATATCTACACAATAACACTCGTCGAAACCATTTCCCATCAGTACAATAAGAATATGAATTTCTCAATTAGCTCAATAAGCAATACCAACTAATAACTATCATGCAATAAAGAGAGTGGTATTAATATGCACAACCATATACAATAACTCTAGTTACTCAATCGATTGTACAACCAAGAATCATCAATCATAATCAAGTTCACTTAATTCACAAGCCTTAGAAGTTCAGCTATACCACACTCAAGAAATACTATTAACTGATAATTATTTTATATAGTTTCCTATAACATGACACTGATACCCACCTAGATGCTCATTATCTTATTTATATAGGATCGATAATTACCCATTATCCTTAATTTGTTTAATACATCATATCCACTACTTTAAAGAAATAGAATTCTTATTCACACAACAATTTATCATCATACCAACACACCACAATTTATCGTAATCTTAGTACATGCCAATTTATTGACTCCACAAGCAACAAGCAATCAACTAGTTTCACCATAATTTGTACAATAAGCACACAAATACATTGGTATACATCAATACACCACAAATCATCATAAACCCATGAACATTGGTTCCTTATTATTAATATCCATAAATAAACAATTTCACCAAAACTCACCCAACAATTAGAAGTCTTGACTCTTATAAATAGATACCAATTGGAATTGACTAGGTTCCAATTGTGAATTCATCGAGATACCAATTGGAATCAACTAGATTCCAATTGTGGTTTTATAGATACCAATTGAAATTGACTAGATACCAGTTGGGCTCAACCCAAGTAGACAACAAACCGAGGTAGCATAATAGGAAAGAACAAAAAGAAATGACTCCTAGATGCCTCATATCTTCCTAAGGATTTGATATGGATGTCTACACACCAATTCGTAGGACTCTACTCGAAATTTGCTCTTGTACATATAAGACCGATAACCTAGTGCTCTGATACCAACTGTCACGACCCAAATTAAGAGATTATGTGTGCACCTACTCTATTCTTAACTAGATAAGAGAATGCTTCACCACTCAATCAATGATTATGTAGAATTTATGAAAGATGATATTTATGCAATAGTCAGTTTAATTTAAATACCAATTCTTTAAAAATAATACAACAATTCTCACAAGCCGTAACTTAACAAAATTGAATCAACTCCCAAGGACCTAGTATAGAAATGTACAAGTACTTCTAATATAAGAGTAACACAAAATAAATAGAGAAAGACACAACTTCTATGTAAAAGAGGTACAAAAGTTGATGTTGAATGACTGTCGTTCCATAAAAAAAACTCCTAATCAATCTAAACTAGACTTGTATTCCAAAAAGGGGATATATCAAGAGTAGTATCAGTATACAACAAGTACTAATAGGCATCATCAGCGGTTAGGGTTAGATCACGTAAACATCATATAACTATCAATAAGAAAACATGACAATCTCAATTAAGTCACTTAACACCAAATCAAGTTTTATATTATAACATTCCAACCACTCTCAATCCTACTAATTACCTACTTCAATTCACTTAGTACATTTAGTTATGCTAAAACATTCTATAAACCACTAAGGTTAGTGTTACTATCCATCCACTAGTACCATCCTATGATAATGACTCAAGGAACATGTAAGTTCAACCACCCTTATAGCCCAATAAGGATCAGCCACAATAATTAGCCCAGTCAGAAATAATTAACAACATAAATATCACAACATACAACAACAACCATTCAACCAAATCAACAGTCTAGTCAACCATATAGAGTTTATAATAAGAGCACATAAATCATACACTGGATCACCATAGTCTCCACTCTGAAATCACAATCATAATATCACAATAGCAAGAGTATTCAATAAAGTCAACAAGTGGAACAACCAAAACCAGTAATGACATAGACAACAACGTAAGCAACAAGAGTATATACCACTTTATAAAAAACCACAAAAATAACAATCATAGCATAAGTATAACTTATTCATCTCAACCTCACAATTTATAACACCATTAGTTCATTATTAATTATCAACTATAATAACTCTCTCAATATCATAAATCTGAACACATATGTTGTAATGACATGTTCTGTCATTATGAAAAAACACCTCATTATAGGTATGAGTTATGGAAATTTTTGAAAATACGATCTCGAACAAGTATGGGATGATGCAACTAAAAATTTAGGAATTTAAAATTTTGAGTCTAGCTGACGTCATCCCGCTATAGCAGAATTTTTCTCGCTATAGAAGCATCGTCGTAGTGGCCTACAGGTTGTTATAACTAGAAGACGGGACCAGAAACTCAGGCATGATTTTAATATTTTCCTTGCTCTTTTTCAGTTATAAAAAGGATGAGGTTTGCTCTAAAAACCCTTCCAGGGTTACATTATGGGCTTGAAGCAATAGAGAGGAGGGATTTTACTGGAATGGGGTAAAACCTATAGTTTTACCATGGATTCCATGCCAAAATTCACTAGCACAAAGTCAAAAACTTACATTCATGCTTTTGCAGTAGCTGTTTGGCATCCAGGTAGGCTAGGTTTAACTGAGTAGTTTAGACCTAGGTTAGAAAGCATTAGTATGACTTAGATTAATGGGATATTCCATGCTTAGGTCTTCAGGCATAATGATGGGATGGATAAAAAGGATGAAAAACCCAGTTGTTTGGGTGGGAATTTGTTGTATATTGTGATATTGAAATTGCCAAGTAATTAATATGTTTGCTTTTATTGTTATTCGTCCATGCATGATTAAAAGTGGTATTATACCCAGAAATTGGGGTGAGCCTAATAAATGCCTAAATTAGAGGTGGTTAGTGGTGGTGGATTTGGAAGAACCTATGGTAGTAACCAAAGGAATGGGAAATTGGTAAGGCATAGTGTAAGGATAAATGGTTGGTGTGTATTATGGCATAGTTCATAGGTGTAAACTATACGTGATGGTTTAATATAGTTGAAACCTAACTTGTTTTATGTGTGCATGATTATTGTTCCTTCGTATTGCTCATTACAAAGCATCTTCAAGGAAAGTGAATAACTGTTTGATATCCTAAGTGATAATTGCACGCAATGAACTTCTATGTAAAGCTTGTTGGTTTTTAGAAGTGTTGTTTCTGTTATCATTGTGGTTGTGATTATAGTGATATTTGTGATTAATGTGGGATGTACTAATATTTGGACATCTTTACTGAATTTATACTATCACTATTATTATTATGGGATGTACGATATTTGAACATCTTCACGGGATTGGCTGGTATAAGGTTGGCATACACATGATGTCTAGGATTTGGTACATGGACAAGATCTTGTCTTCTGCAGATCATGGCTAGTGAGCGACCATTATACCCTTATAATGTGTGTATATTTATTGGTAAGAGTAACGGTTCCTTGAGTGAACCAGGTTATTTATTTACTTATTATATATTGTGTTATATTGGTTCCTTAAGTGAACCGAGGATTATGTGTTACTTGTTATATTGGTTCCTTGAATTAACCACCAATTAAGTGTTGGCTTGCTATATGGGTTCCTTGAGTGAATTAGGCTTATGTGTTGACTTGTGTTAATTGGTTTCTTGATATAAACCGAGATTCATGATTATTGTCATTATTATTGTTGGAATGGATACTTGAGTGGTCCGAGCTTAAGTGCATGTTTTGGTGTAACTCTATATTGTCTAATTACTTTTGTAACTGAGATAGGGTTGATATATTTGATTGAGTCATGGTTTGTTGACTTGGAGTCTTGTTGATAGTCATGGTCTTGACTTAACTTATTGTCCATGTTGACTTATATTGACTGAATTCTTTGGTACTGCTGAGTAAGGTTAAGTGTCACAAACTTGGAGCAAGGCTACCTAGTAAGTATTCATGGTTATGCTTGTAGTATATGTACAGTTGTTGGTTTATTGGTTATTGCAGTTGAAATCGAAAAGGCGGGGTATTTTTTTTCTTACTATTAATTTGCATAGCATTAAAGGAATCTAAAGATACTAGGGTATTAATGCACAACCGTATTAGTAGAACAAGGTTAAGTATTACATAAGGGTCTTAAATGACAAATTATTAAGGGTAAGAAACCATGGGGGTTGAGTATCATAGAACTCACAGGTAGTTACAAAATAAAGTCTGACTTAATGACGTAGTGGATAAATAGTGAATAAGGCTGAATATGATGAGGGAAATTTGTTCTCAATGATAAGGCTAGTAAAAGCCAAAGTGTTAAGGAATTATTATAACAAAAGATATTTGGCTAAATAAATTTCAAGTTGTATGTTTCTTTTCGGATATTGATATGATGTTTATGTGAATTAATTTATGTCAACCAATGATGCTTACCAATACATGTTGTTTGTACTGATACTACTCTTATTATACCCTTTTCTGGGGTATAGTCTGGTTTCAGGATCAGTAGGTGTTTCATGCTTAACAAGGTAAAGATCTCCAATAACTTCTACTATTATTCCTACGGTGGAAGTTGGGTCGTGTATACAGTTTTGTAGCTTCTCTTAGTAGCTCTTGTACCTGTTTAGACTAGTTCCTTGGTGAAAGTGTTCAGCTGTATCAAAATTTTATTAATCTTGTTGTAATAAATGAGGTATTTTACTATTTCTTAATTGACTTCCGCATATATTTAAAAGGGGTGGTAAGGGTTCTCCTATCTAGGTTGATTAGAGTAGGTGCCCGCACGATCCGGGTAGTTGGGTCATGATAGTTGGTATCATAGCCTAGGTTACCGGTCTCCCATTACAAGAGAAAATGTTGAGTAGAGTCCAGTGAATTGGTGTGTTGACGTCCACATCTAATCTTCGGGGAGCTATGAGGCATTCTAAGAAATTGTTTCACTACTTTCTCTCCTTTTGTACAATGTGTATGCTTGCTTATATGAGTTGAGTCCAATTGGTATTTCCTGACACCAATTGGTATCTCAACAAGGAAAATGGATGTTGTTTGACTCCGTTGGAATGACACAAGCAATGGAAATCAGAACTGGAAAGGTTCCAATTGGTATCTAGCCATAAAGGCAGTGTATACTTACAAATAATTGGCTAATGGTTATTCACAATGGTAATAAAGGATAATAAAAAGGGCTTGTTTATAGATTAAACTTAAGATTGATACTTATGTGGATTAGTATTGCTTGAATGACTGTGAATTTGTGAATTGTGAAAGGTCACAACTTGGTTATGTGTTGATGGCTAATGAAATTGCTTGCTATGTGGATTAATTGGAAAATTTATTCTAAATGCTAGGCAAAGTCTTATCATTAGTGAAATGTTAAGGGGAAAAAATGGTTTATGATTGTGGAAAATTTTGTTTCAAACAGTCGGTATTTGGTTAAGGACCATGGGAAAAAGGTTATTATTGCATAATAGCAGGATTTGTTGTAATGAAAAGTTTCTTATTGTGATTCATAACTAATTTAAAGTAATATGATAGGTTGTTGTTTTATCAGTTATTGGGTTAGGTCTTGGGATGACATTAAAGGACATAGTGCAATTTCATACTTTATTGCAGGAAACAGGGAAGGGAAATAAGGGATTTTGCAGAAAATATCAAATTTCTGGGCTACTACTGTTAGGCTGCCATAGCAGGACTGACCCACTACAGTGAGCCTTCTATAGTATCATTGACATAGCGGTGTGTAAACCGCTATAGCGGCATTGCCATAGCTGTTATAGCTAGATGAGCTGGGACAGAATCCCTACCTTGTTTTCATCTATTTTGTTTTTCATTCCTAGCATGTATTATTCGTTAATTTAAGCTACAAGCTACCACATAAATTATAGAAATCGCATAAAGAAAGGTAAAAACATGCATTCAATATAAAAAAATTATTAAAACTAGCATCCATGTGTAATAAAATAAAGGGAAAAGGAATGGACAAATATTATTTGTTACATGCCCCAAACGGGGGCAACCCAAATCAAAACAATGTATAAAAAGGGGGAACTGAATTGATATGCACCAAGGGGTCTAGCTGGATGCCCTGTCACCATCATGGGTTATCGGGGTAAGTCCTTCTTCCTCTGTATCACTCAAGAATAAGAACTCTTGCATGTACTTCAGCTGCAGCTGGGGAAGCTCCTAGTCTAGGACTGTGCCTTAAACATGACCTTCAGGATCTTCCATATCCATGCGAGCATGCAATCCCAGGAGCGCCTCATTCTTTTCTCCTTATCGAGCTCTTTGTGGAGAGATGCATAGTCCTTGGCAGTAGAAGGTAGGGCTATGGAGCTAGAAGGGGAGTACTCCATGTATCTCGTCACCACAGCCAAGTACGGATCCAAGCGTCTGCTAGAAATCTTGAGTTGGGAGGAAAAGGAAACATCATCCTTATTATCGTCGTCTCTTCTATGGATCGGCTGCTTTCAGCCTTACCTACCTTTCTTTTCTTCTTTCTCTTGTTCATGACCACCTTTACCTTTAAGGGTTAGAAGGGGATGACCATCTCCTGCTTAGTATCAGCATCCTCCTCGAGCACCCTGACTCACCTGCACAGTGCAAAGACCAGAATAGGAAGGTAGTGGCCCTTTTTGCTGCCCCGATAGAACTCTTTCCACTCCATCACTATATGTGTCCCCACATTCAGTGGTATACCCTATATAACTTAGGCTTCCACCAGAGCCCAAGGGTAGGTCATGTAAGAAGTGTTGCCCGATAGATGAATCCACTAGGACACCAGGTTTATCCATCTCCTAGCGTCAACTGTGAAGTACGTGCTCCTGATCCCCTCAGTAGTGGGCCAATAGATCTAGTGCCTCTTTTCCTTCACAATTAGAGTGTCCTGTAGCTATATCATATCCATCTTCCAAGACTTATATAGGAACCAAGTATTAGAGAAGTTCGGCACCCCAAACACCTCATTGAGAGTCCCAGTGTCTACGGGAACATCCACTCTCCTAATACAGATAGTGGGGTTAGGGTCGTCTGAAAGCATGATACGGAGTATGTCATAGAACTCACTAACCTATCCCAAGACCCCAGATGGAGGAGCCTCTACTAGTGGCATCCATCCAAATTCCTAGAGCTGGTTGTAGAATTCTGGTGCCTTAGTCGCCACTCTATTCATCGAGAAACCCCGCTCATAGTAGAATCCCATCTTCCAATACTCCAGAAATCTCCCTCAGGAGTTTTCATAGAGAAATCACTCAAAGGTGGGGGCATCCTTTTGGTTTTTATACATTGGGGTAGTAAATCTGAAAAACCCTTGTAAGGAAACAAGTTAGAACTCATAAATATATCAAGGAAATCAAATTCCATAAAAAGGCCAAAGCTGGGTTAGACTGGAAGGCTAATGCGAGCAACCTCCCACTATAGCGGCAGTATCCCACTACTATGGCACTGCTATAATGGGAATTTTTCTGCTATAATGGGGTCGCCATAGAGGGATGAGGCCGCTATAGTGGCCTTTATCATACCAAAAACTCAAGAGGTACAACAATGGCGCTCTTGATGAAAAGTTTCATTTTTGGTAATCCGACCCCATGTCAGCGTTCATAAAGCACCCTAACACTAGTTTATGCAAATATTTGGGCATGATAACTCCTAAAATATGCCCAAATCATCAAAACCAAATAAAGAGTAATCTTTCACGTTCCTTACTATTTCGAGCCCATTTTGGCCATGAATTCTATAATTCTTATGCCTAGAATGCTATAGAAGCGTTGTAGACATAATGGAAGCACCATACTTCAACATTTTGGCCAAATCAATCTCAATTTCAAAATTCACATAACGACCCCAAAACCTATTCTATTTCTATAAATTCAAGCATAAAACATGCAAAAATATGAGTAACAAAGTAAAGAGGTGAAGAATATCGATAATTATCTTGGTTTGATGATAGAAGCGAAGTGATTGGGGAGGGGAGGGGAGTTTTCGAATGAAAAAAGGGAGAAATGGATGAGATACCCATTTTCAACCCTTTAAGCTATTAGCTCCCACTATAGCGATGCTGCTCTGATGGGAATATTCCTGCTATAGTGGGATCCAGTCTCTCAGAGTGTGGAAAAAATTTCATCCATTATGTTTTTGGATTGTTTTCGTTGTGATATATTGATGATGCCCCGGATATCGTGGGGGCTCAAAAAATGTGTTTCTCTAATTAGTCTTGTGTGACTTGTAAGTAAGAAAGATTTCTTGACAGAGCAGAGTAGTAATAAAATACAGTTTGAAAATTTAGTGCCCAGGGAAACAATAATTTGATGTTTCACTTAAGTCTGTAAATGTGTTATTATTAAGAGGGCGTTAAGGTTCAATTTAGACTGGTACCATTCTCTTCTTATCGTGATCATTTCAAGACAAATGATGGGTAAATTGGTATCTATTGTAGCAACCTGTTCCATTATTATTAAAAGACACCTCATTATGGGGATTTTTGAAAATACGTTCTCAAACTAGTATGGGATAATGCGGCTAAAATTTTTGGAATTTAAAATTTTGGGTCAGGCAGATATCAGCTCGCTATAGATGGAATTTTCTAGCATCTCCGTAGCGGCCTACAGGCTGCTATAGCAGGATGATGAGACTAGAAACTCAAGCATTATTTTAATATTTTCCTTTCTCTTTTTCAGTTGTAAACAGGATGAGGATTTCTCTAAAAGCCCTCCTAGGGTTACCTTATGGCCTTAGAGAAATGCAGGGGAGGTATTTTTCTCAAATGGGGTAAAATCCATGGTTTTACCATGGATTCCTTTCCAAATTCACTAGCACGGAGTCAAAAACTCGTATTCATGCCTCCATAGTAGCTGCTTGGCATTATGTAGGCTAGGATTAACTGAGTAGTGTAGACTAGGTTAGAATGCATAAGCATGATGTATATTGATGGGAGATTCCATGTTTAGGCCTTCGAGAACGATGTTGGGATAGATAAAAAGGATAAAAAAACCCTGATTGTTTGGGTGGGAATTTGCTGTTAATTATGATATTGAAATTATCAAGTAATTAATATGTTTGCTTTTATTGTTGCTCATCCTTGTATGATTAAAAATAGTGTTGTACCCAGAAATTGGGTTAATACCTAAGAAATGCCTAATTTAGAGGTGGTTAGTGTTGGTGGATTCTAAAAAATCTATGGAAGTAACCAGAGGAATAAGAAATTAGTAAGGTATCGATGTTAAGATGAATGGTTGGGGTGTGGTATGGCATGGGTCATAGGTGCAAACTGTACGTGATGGTTTAATGTAGTTGAAACCCAACTTGTTTTATGTGTGCATGATCAATGTTCCTTCATATTTCACGTTACAATGCATGTTTAAGAAAAGAGAATGACTGTTTGATATCCTAAATGTTAATCGCATGTAATGAACTTATATAAAAAGCTTGTTGGCTTTTACAAGTGTTGTTTTTGTTATCATTGTGATTGTGATTGTTGTGATATAAGTGATTAATATGGGGTGTACTGGTATTTGGGCGTTTTCACAGGATTTATACTATTACTATTATTATTATTATTGTGGAATGTACTGGTATTTGGACATCTTCACTGGACTGGCTGGTATAAGGTTGGCATACACTTGATGTCTAGGATTTGGTACATGGACAAGAGCTCATCCCCTATAGGTCATGGCTAGTGGCCGACCATAAGACCCTTAGTATGTGTGTACATGTAATAGTGAAAGTGACAGATCCTTGAGTGAATCAGGTTATTTGTTTGCTTATTATATATTGTGTTAGATTGACTACTTTAGTGAACTGAGGATTATGTGTTACTTGATATATTAGTTCCTTGAGTGAACCGAGAATTAAGTGTTTGCTTGTTATATGGGTTCCTTGAACGAATCGAGCTTACGCGATGACTTTTGTTAATTAGTTTCTTGAAATAAACCAAGACTCATGATTATTTTCATTACTAGTGTTGGAATGGATCCTTGAGTGGTCCGAGTTTAATTGTAAGTTTTGGTGTAACTCTATGTTGTCTACTTACTTGTGTAACTGAGACAGGGTTGATGTATTTGATTAAGTCATGGTTTGTTGACTTGGATTCTTGTTTGTAGTCATAGTCTTCACTTAACTTGTTGTTCATGTTAACTTATATTGACTGAATTTTTTGGTAATGTTGAATAAGGTTATGTGTCACAAACCTGGGGCAAGGCTACCTGGTAGGTGTTCATGGTTGTGTTTGTGGTATGTATATGGTCGGTGGTCTATTTGTTATTGCAGTTGAGTCCAAAAAGGCAAGGCATTACTATTTTGCTATTAATTTGTATAGCCTTAAAGGAATCTAAAGATACTAGGGTGTTAATGCACAACCGTATTAGTGGAACAAGGTTAAGTATTACATAATGGTCTTAAATGATGAATTGTCAAGGGTAAGATACCTTGGGGGGTGAGTATCATAGAACTTACAGGTAGTTACAAAATGAGGTCGGACCTGCTGATGTAGTGGATAGATGGTGATTAGGGATGAATATGATGAGGGAAAGTTGTTCTCAATGATAAGGCTAGTAAAAGCTAAAGGTGTTAAGGAACTGTTATAATAGAAGATATTTGGCTAAATAACTTTTAAGTTGTATGTTTCTTCTCAAATGTTTACGTGATGTTTATGTGATTTAGTTTGGATTAACCAATGATGATTACCAGTGCATGTTGTTTGTACTAATACTACTCTTGTTGTACCCTTTTTGTGGGGTATATTCTGGTTGCAGGATCAGTATGTTTTTCAAGCTTAACACGGTAAAGATCTCAAACAACTTCTATTTTTTGTCCTACGGTGGAAGCTGGATCGTGTGTACAATTTTGTATCTTCTCTTAGATGCTCTTGTACCTAGTTAGACTAGTTCCTTAGGGAAAGTTTTAGTTGTATCTAAAGTTTATTAAACTGGTTATAATAAATGAGGCATTTTACTGTTTCTTAATTGACTTCTGCATGTATTTAAAATAGGTGGTAAGGGTTCACCTATCTAGGTTGATTAGTGTAGGTGCCCGAAGGATTCGAGTAGTTGCGTTGTAACACATACTAAAGGGACTTATCTACCCAATAGTCAAGACCTGCAGGAGACGCATGAGGGTCTATGTACCATATAAAATCATGGCAGACAATCCTCAATAATCACATCAATAACCAATTCGTGCAGGCTCGTGGCACCCGATCCTTAACAATCACATCAATAACCAAATTTGAACCAGTTCGCATCACCTGATCCTCAACAATCACATTATAAGTAAC
This sequence comes from Capsicum rhomboideum, assembly GCA_031232105.1. NCBI lineage: Eukaryota > Viridiplantae > Streptophyta > Magnoliopsida > Solanales > Solanaceae > Capsicum > Capsicum rhomboideum. The sequence goes on along the minus strand of CP124716.1, from coordinate 93,690,297 downwards.
AGGTACTGGCATGGTATCTAATCTTTTGAATATCACAACATAAGATGTCTCATTCAATTGTCACTTAGAATATAATGCAGTATACTAATAATGCAAGCACACACTTTATCTAGACACTTAGTAAAATTCATATTCAAGATTTTATGTACACAACCAATTCACCAATCACAAGTATGCTCGAAGACCAATTCACAAACAATTAACTTAGAAATATAGATACAATCAACTATCACCAAATACAAGTATATTTAAAGACCAATCAACAACTTATTCAGAAGCATTATCAACTAAATTGAGTCTATAATCAACATACATAAGTTTATTCACTAATCTATTTATTTTTTATTCTTATTGAAACTGGTGAATTCAGTTACTAAATAGTAACCCTTACATTTAAGTCTTAATTAGGTTCAAAACACTATCCTTGTAATAACCTAATACGTCGTTACTAAGAAATGCCTTGATATGAGTATGAAAGTGAGAATATTACTGAAATTACATTCATAAACTTGCATGGGTTCATGCAACTCAAAATTTTTGAATTTAAAAGGTATCGGTCGGGCTAATGTCATCCTGCTATAGAGGGACTTACTCCACTATAGAGGCGTCGCTATAGAAACATCTCCCTCTATAGCCATATGACGCGACCAGAGACCCCACTTAAGCGGGTTTTAATTCTTTTCTCTCCATAAGTTCAAACCAATAATGTGGGAGGGCTCTAAAAACCCTTAGGGTTTCCTCACATGCCTTGGAGCTATGGAGGAAGGAAAATAGGTGTGACTGGGGTGTAAACCCATGGATTTTAGAGGAATAACGCATCCGTAATCATAGCACGAGGTTGGAATTTGCATTTGTTCACCCTTCCTATAGCTGGTTGGAATGTAGTTAAGCTAAGGTTAATTGCATAGCGTAGACCCAGGTTAGAAAGCATAAATGTAATGTAGATGGATGGGAGATTTCATGATTGGGCCTTCGGGCATGGAGTTTGGATGCCTAAAATTAGTTAAGATTAGGGTAACTTACAGGAAGGTGGTGTATCATATATTTTATCATGTTATGCTATAGTTATTTTATAAATTAGGTGGTTCACCATTGCAGACTCGTAATTATGGTAGTAGAAAGGGCGAATTACTGGTCATTAGTTTAAACCCCTAAAGGAAGTGATGATACTGTGTGAAGTGTTGATGAATTCCAAAGCATCTAGGGTGGTAATTTAATTAGTTGTTTTAGAAAAGAGGAATGAGTTAGGTGGCGGTGAGGATTACGTAGTTAAATTTATTTGTGTTATATGGGTATGTTAACTATTTGTTAGCCTTGTTGTTAGTGCATGTTATTTAAGTATGGTCATCTTTCAAATTGAACTATATGTACAACTTGTGGATGTTGCAAGTGTTGGTTGATATCTTTGTTTTGTATGATTTTGTATGTCTTATTGTTTATTATGGAATGTTTCAGTAATTAGAAATTCTCAGGAATGTTGGTGGAATAAGGTTGGCAGGCACTTATGTATAGGATTAGGTACATGGACAGAATTTGTCCCCTGCAGGTCATGACTATAGGGAGGTGACAATACCCTTTGTGTATGTGCAAGGTACAGGTGAGTTTGATGGTTCCATGAGTGAACTGGGTAACCTATATATGTGTTGTCGTACTTGGTACTTGACTTGACTTGACTATTAATTCTTGTTGGTTTCTTGACTTGTTATATTACCTCTTCTAGTGATATGGCATTTTTGTTTAAGGATGAATTAGGATTTCTTGTATAAGTAGGATAGTGGGAAGATGGTAGTAAGTTATTGGTTAAGTCTGGGTTAATGAATTGAAACCTTGTTGACGACTCAGTTAACTGGGTAGGTTATATCTATGAATGTTGGGTTTAATTTTATTAGAGCCTTGATGTGGGTTAGGGTAATCATAGATGTAGTGGTTTCTTTATGATTCGTGGTAGTCCTTGGTGTAAGGCCAGACTTAGTGGTCCAGGGTAGTGAAGTCGTAAGGGTAAGAGCGGTACCTCGGAGCCCATAACTAGGAGTTTAGCAGTAGATAAAGGAAATAATTTGGGAAGGGGGATAGAAAAGGTAAGGTTAAGTGATTATTAACTGTCCAAAATATGGAAATAGGTGATGTGGGTTTCGATAATGAGAATAATAAGATGTATATTTTCTTTTGAATATTTATGTTATGTTTGTGTAATCTAATTTGGGTCGACCAATGAGGCTTACCAGTACGTGTGGTTTGTACTAATACTACTCTTGCTCTACACTTTTTGAGGTATAGTCCTTTGTAGGAATCAGTGTTGGTTTCATAATTGTTACGGATAGTGATTCTTCAGTAGCTCCCACTCCCTCTTACTCATAGTGGAAGTTGTGTCCAGTTTTATTTTTCCCTTAGAAGCTCTTGTACATGTTTAAACAAGATCCTAGGGTAGTTTATACTTTCCGCTTTTGTCTAGTAAAAATTGTTTTAATAAAAACTTTTGCTTAATTTCTTAAGGGGGTGGTAATGGGTTCTTCTATCTAGGTGGATTAGAATTGGTGCCCTCATGATCCAGTAATTTGGGTCATGACAAATTGGTATCAGAGCCTAGATTACCGGTCTCCTTGTACAAGAGCAAATGCCGAATAGAGTCCTCAGATTGGTGTGTTGACATCCACATCTAACCTTCGGGGAGCTATGAGTCATTTTAGGAAAATTGTTTCACTTCTTTCTTTCCTCTTATAAGGTTGTTTGATTGTTTCATAAATTGAGTCCAATTACTATCTCTTGATTCCAATTGGTATCCCAACTAGGCAAGTGGATGTCACTCGACTTTACTTAAATGGATACAAGCAACGTAAATTAGAACCAGGAAGGTTCCAATTGGTATCTGGTCATAAGAGCTATGTATAACATGCTTGATGACCAACTTAGGGTCATCGCGTACACAAATAGAAGTTATGTTAATGAGATATGAAAAATGATCATTGATTTTGAAATTCTCTGAATTCATGTGTTGTTATTTATGATAGATTTATTAGCTCTAAATATATGCTATGTGAATGTTGCAAGTTGCCAGGTATTGTGTGGTGTCGGATAAAATTTTTACTTTGACTATTGTTGTCTGGTTGTTAGTGATATAAAGGTTTAAATTGATGCACAAGGTTAAGGTAGTTGGATACTCATATGAAACCATAACTGCTTGAAAGATTGTGAAATGGTAGACTTATTTGGGGTCTATTTTGTTGATGTTGCTGTAAAATCAGAAATCTATGTTGGGCCTAACCAAACATGTTATTTGTGTGCTTGTCTGTTGGAAAATTAAATTGCACTTCACGAAAACAAAGATCGAATCTACAATAGCGAGAGTAGTTTTACAAGAATTTTTCCCTTGTAAATAATGGTTTCTTGAAGCATTAGTTGTTTATAATGAGGCATTATGTGTCTGTTGATGCGGCTGGGTTAGTTCATGGGAAAATTATCAAAGCCTAAATGTTTCCTTGATTGCATTAATGGTATTAAGGGGTTTTGGGGAGGAGAAATCATTGAAAATAGAAAAATTAGGGCAGCTACTGGTTTGGACCGCTATAGCGATGTGAGTGTTGCTATAGCAACCATGTCGCTATAGTGGGGACTTTCTTCGCAATAGAGATGTCGCTAGAATGACATGTAGGCCATTATAGCGATATAGGCAGGACAGTGGCAGTGTCTTATTTTCCCCTATTTTTGACCCTCACTTTTGGCTTGTTTTATTTGATGTGCTGAGTACGAAGCGTTGCATGAATATAGAAATAACATAAATATAGTAAATGAAGCTTATATTATTATTGCGGGTAGAAAATATTGCATCCATGTGCATAAAGGAATGAAAAGGTGCAATGTCTAGTACATACCCTAAACGGAGGCAACCCAAATCATAAAGACGTATATAAAAAGGGGGAAGGGGAGGAACCTAGCTGGGTGCCTGGTCAGTCATGGGTTGCTAGAGCAGGGTGGTCTCCTTATGCATCACTCAGGAAGGGAAACTCCATCAAATCCTCCGGCTCTTAATGGGGAAGATCCTGGTTGGGAGCCATACACCCGAACATGACCTTCATGGTCTTCCATAATCGGGCCAGCAAGCGATCCCAGGAGCATCTTTTCTTCGTCTCCTCATCAAGCTCCCTGCGGAGTGTTGAAATGTCCTGGGCAGTGGAAGAGGTTGTGGAACTGGAGGTGGCCTTCTTCATGGACCTCCTAACCGCGGTCAAATCTTCCTCCAGCTAGCTTCTAGGGATCGGGGACTGAGTTTAGGAGGGAGGAGAATAATCATAGTCCTCGTCAGCATCAAAAACCTCCTCTGCAGCCCTGCTGCTCTCAGCCTCACCTGTCTTCCTCTTCTTAGATGTGAGCACTTTCACCAAGAGAGAGTGAAAGGGAATGTCCATCTCCACCTCCATATCATAAGGCTCCTTTGGCACCCCAGCACGCCTGCATAGCTCCAAAACAAAACCAGGGAGGAAGGGGCTCTTCTTACTGACCCGATAAAGGTCCTTCCACTCCAGCATGATCTGGGGCCCCACATTCAGCTTGATGCCCCAAATAGCACAGGCCACCACCAAAGCCTGAGGGTAGGTCACGTCAGAAGTGTTACCCGATGGATAAATCCTTCGGGACACCTGGTTCAACCATCTCCGAGCATCGTCTGAAAAATAAGTACTAGTAATCCCTTTAGTGGAAGGCAAGTAGGCCTTCTCCCTGAACTCCTTCGAAACTAGAGTGTCCCGCAGCTATATCCTATTCATCTCCTGGGCCTTGGCCAAATACTTAGCATTATAGATGTGTGGCATCCCAAGCACTTCATTAATAGTGTGAATACCTATCGGGACATCCACTCCCCAGATGCAGATACTAGGGTTGGAGGTGTCCCAAAGCACGGTAGGGAGTATAGCATAAAACTCTCTGACCCAGCCTGAGACCCCATTAGGGGGAGCTATGATGTGTCATAGTTTCATGGAACTTTCAATGCTTAAAATAAGGAAAATATGCAATAACTTAGGTATGTTTGGTTGGTATGATGTGTTTTTTAGTCCTAATTTATAGGGAAGTAGGCTATGGAGGCAAAACGGAGAATAGGGGAAGAAGCATGCACTAGAATGGAGCATTGGAAGATGAAAGAGCCAAGTTGAAATCAGGGGAGTAACCCACGGCAAGGACTCACGTCCTATTAGTTGACCTATGCCACAAAGGTTGGTACCGTGGGTCAACTCCTGAAAGTTATAACTTGGCCTAAGTTCCATGAGATGGACCCACGTGATCTGGGTTGGGTCTACGATACCAAGTAACAAAACCGTGGAAAGTTGCCAACTTTTTTCTCCTACTTTGTTTAGGATAGGATTCACCTTGTATATATAAATACCCCTATGTTGTCCTATGTTTAGGGTTGGAAAAATTACATTGTTTTAGATTATTTTTTCATTATTTTGAGTTCATAAACACATTATTGATTTTGTAATCTTGGAACATTGATTCTAGGGTTTTATTGATATTGAGATTTCAGAGTTTTCTTCTTTATTGTGAGTTTACAACTATGTTTTCATCGTTGAATTCTTCTTTTGTTCTTGCAATCATGAGTAGCTAAACCCATCAACTAGGGTTGTGTAAACCATGAGAAATTAACGAAACGGGTTAAGTGCAAAGCAATTCTGAACCGATGTGACTGCATGTATTGTTATTAACTTTATTATAATTGATCTTCTAATGGTTACAAACGTTAGAAACCTACCTGTATTCTAAACTTTCTCAAGAGAGAGGTAGAGTTTGGGAAAAGAAAATAACAACAGAGATTTGAAGCTATCAACCTTAATGTAATAACTTGAGCCATAACAGGGATAGTTAAATAAGATCCCGAACAAGGGTTAGTAGTTCAACACTCGGAGTCCGAGAGAAGAAGAGTGAAATTCATCTAACCAAGGTTGAGAGACGTTTAGATTAACATAACTTATTAGATTTTGCATGCAATGTAACGGGAAAGTTTGCCAGCACAAGTAACTGTTAGAGTTAAGGAATCATTGGGGATCATAGTCCTAGTGTATTTCCCATATTGATAACAAATTCAAAAATCAATAATCATTACTGTTACTATTTGCTTACAAAAACCTCCCTTTTTACTTACTTGTCAATTACTCAGACAAACATTCAACAGAACTTCGTCCTATTCCTTGTGGGATCGACCCCAACCTAGTTGGGTTCTATATTTGATTTAGCGACTCCTTTATACTTTTTCTGGAGGTATAGTTTGGGTGACATCAAATTTTTAAGCCGTTGTCGGTGAATACGGTTACGGAGTTGATCAGTTTATTTGTTAGAGTTGATTGGTTTTATTTTTCTACACTTTTAAGGGCACATGCCAGTGTATGCCCAATACTAGGAGTCAAGGCAATCCCCTGATTCCACATGATACTGAGATAGAATGAACACTGAGACCTAATTCAAGAATGGTGAATACTAAAGGAGTTCAGGATCCCGCAGCTGCGGGAGATATTCATAACCAGCCAATTCAGCCAGTTGGTTAGGAAACTGCTGAGCAAATCACTGCTCGATTAACGGTTGAGGAGTATACAAGACAAGTAGCTCTTAGGTAAGCAGATAGAGAACTTCAAGTAATGCAAGATGTAGCATTACGTCTTGCTGCACTTAAATAGAGACAAAGAAGGTCGAGGGCGTAATAACCACCACAAAGACCATATGACCCAGTTTACCATGATCCCGAAGAAGAGGATGTGGCTTATTTTAAGCCGATTGAGACTGGTGCCATTATTCCACTAGAATTACCTCAGGGCACTAAGTTTGACATTACAAGTGCCATGATCCACCTACTAAACTTGAAAGGTGTGTTCGCCAGTCTTCGTACAGATGATCCGAACATGCACGTGATGAATTTTGTGGGGTTCTGTACTTCATAGAACTTGCCTAGAGCTGATCAAGAGACTATTCGATTGAGATTGTTTCCATTCTCTCTAATAGGAGAAGAGACTTTGTGGTTGGCTGAATTACCACGAGGTTTTATCACTACATGGAAAGAATTGAGAAATCAGTTTCTAGAAAGATATTTCCCAACCTCCAAGATGCTACAGTTGAAGGATGAAATTTACACTTTTAGACAACTACATTCTAAAGCACTTTACGAAACATGGCTAAGGTTTAAGAAGAAGATGCAGAATGTTTCAAACCATAAGATGAATGGTTGAAATTTACTTGAGATCTTCTACAGAACTTTAAACGCCAATACCAAGTCTGTAGCAAATACTATCACTGGCGGAGCATTTATGAGTCTGAAGTGGGAACAAGCTTCAGAGATTTTAGATCGTAACGCTAAGACCAACCTAGGATGGCATACTCAGGAGGTAGATACACCTGTTGGGATGTATGCTATTGGAGCCTCGACAGCACAACGGGCTTTGGATGAATCTGTAGCTCAAAAGGTCGGACAGTTAAGACAGAAATTGGCTTTCTAGCCAAACAAATTATGGTCGGAGGTGTTGAGAAGGTGCATGTCGTAGGTGCATAAGATAAAACACCTAGTCATGACAATTATGAATCTGATGAGCAGGCTAAGTACTTGGATCAAGAGGTGGCAGTTTTACGAGCCAAGGGCCAAGGGTCTAATCAAGACTCTTGGAACTCAAGGCAAGGGAATCAAGGTCGAAACTACTATGGAGACAATTACAGCAAGTCAGGATATAGCGATAGAGAATGAGATCATGATGGTGATTGGAGGAGAAAGGATAATTATAAAGAGAAAAGTAGTACATATGTTCCACCGGGGAACTGCGATGCTGATTATGGAAATTAAAGAATGGAAGCCCTTTTTAATAAAATGGTTAAAGGGTTGGAGAGACAGGAGAGTTGCTTTAAGAATATTAGGTCAGACATTTTGAGAATAAGTCAGAAAGTTGAATCTCATTTGACTACCATTAAACAGTTGGAGCAATAGTTTGGGCAGATATCTGTGGCATTGAACCAGCGTCAACCAGGCACCCTTTCGAGAAACACCACCAAGAATATGAAGAATGATAGTCGTTGTTTTTTCATTACTACTAGAAGTAGGAAGTGCACAACTGACCCATTTATACCTGTGGATAGTGGTAAGAAAGATGAGCTGATGATAGTTGATGTAGAAACTGAGATAGAGCCAGAGAATTCAAAGGGCAAAATCTGATAACGGGAAGGAAAAGGAGGACCCTCAAGTATTCAAACATATTCCTCGAATTCCTTCTCCCTTTTCTCAAAGGTTGAAAAAAAAAGCTGAAGAGCATAAATACCAGAAATTTATTTCAATTTTAAAGGAGTTATAGGTAAATATTCCTATTCTCGAGGCTTTAGAACAGATGCCAGGTTAGGAAAAATTCATGAAAGATTTGGTGACAAAGAAGAGAACTGTCAGTTTTGAGTTGGTAGATAAATTACACCATTGTAGTGCAATTATTTCTCGTTCACTTGTCGAGAAAAAAAAAGATCTGGGAGCCTTCACCATTCCTTATAATATTGGGTCCTACTATTTTGCAAAAGCTCTGTGTGACTTGGGTGCTAGCATTAACTTGATGCCGCTAGCCGTTTTCAAGCAGTTAGGATTAGGAACACTGAAACCAACTTCTATGAGACTTTTTATGGCAAATAGAACTATGAAAAAGCCGATGGACATTCAAAATGTTTTGGTGAAGATTGCATCTTTCATATTTCAGGCTGACTTTGTGATTTTAGATTTTGAAGTTAATTTCGAGGTTCCCATGATATTGGAAAGACCATTCCTTTCCACTGGCCATGCATTAGTGGACATGGAAATTGGGCAGATGAAGTTTAGCTTGAATGATGAACATGTCACTTTCAATGTTTTTCATTTCATAAAGCAACCGAAAGATATGCGGGTGATTTCTATAATAGCTACGGTTGATAAGAATGACACGGTCGTTCCTATTGAAAAATGGTTGGGGGTAGAAGCTCTTGTAGCCGTGATTATGAATTTTGATAGTGATTGTATTGAGGAGTACGATGAGATGATTGGTGCACTCGTTGGCAGGGGATCATACACTTATGCTTTGAAGAAACTTGATCTTGATTTAAAGAATAGGGTGACCCCACGGGCTCATCCTTCTATTGAGGAACCTCAAGTTTTGGAGCACCAACGTCTTCTGAACCCACCTATGCAAGAAGTTGTGAAGAAATAAATCATCAAGTGGTTAGATGCGGGTGTGGTTTACCCCATTGCTGATAGCAAGTAGGTGAGCCCAGTTTAGTGTGTGCCAAACAAGGGAAGAATCACTGTGGTTCCAAATGACAAGAATGAGTTAATCCTAATGAGGTCGGTTACTGGATGGAGAGTTTGCATGGATTATCGAAAGCTGAATTCTTTGATCAAAAAGGATCACTTTCCTATGCCCTTCATGGATCAAATGTTACACCATCTTGCTGGTAGAGGATGGTATTATTTTCTTGATGGTTATTTGGGGTATAATCATATTTTCATTGCTCCCAAGGACCAAGATAAGACCATTTTCACTTGTCTATATGGGACGTTCGAGTTCAAAAGGATGCCCTTCGATTTATGTAATGCACCGGTCACTTTTCAACGTTGCATGATGTCTATTTTCTCCTACATGGTGGAAGACACTTTTGAGGTTTTTATGGATGATTTCTCTATTATGGGAGACTCATTTGATAAGTGCTTAGCCCACATTTCTAATGTGTTGCAAAGATGCGAGGAGTGCAACTTAGTGCTAAATTGGGAAAAATGTCACTTTATGGTTAATGGGGTTATTATATTGGGGCATCGAATCTTAAAGAAGGGTATTGAAGTTGACAAAGCCAAGATTAAGGTGATTGAAAAGTTACCTCCACCTATTTTGGTTAAAGGAATTCAAAGTTTCTTGGGACATGCAGGGTTCTATAGAAGATTAATCAAGGATTTATCTAAGATTCCACAACCATTATACAAGCTTTTAGAGAAGGAGGCAAAGTTTGTGTTGGATGAGGCTTGCCTAAAAGCATTCGGGTGTCTAAAAGAAAGTTGATTTCAGCCCCTATCATTGTTTCGCCAAATTGGACGATGCCATTTGAGGTTATGTGTGATGCTATCGGTGTGACCTTAGGTGCAGTCCTTGGCTAAAGGCGTGGGAAGATTGTACATTCAATTTATTATGCTTGCAAAGCTTTTAATCTTGCTCAAAAATATTATACTATAACCAAGCAAGAATTGTTGGTAGTGGTCTTTGCTTTCGAGAAATTTTGATGTTACTTGATTGGTACGAAGGTGATTGTGCATACAGACCATGCAGCACTTAGATATCTTATGTTAAAGAAGGATGCCAAGCCAAGACTGATTCAGTGGGTGCTTCTATTGTAAGACTTTGATTTTGAGGTCAAGGAACGAAAGTGGACTGAGAATCAGATTGCAGACTATCTATCACGCCTTGAGGAAGAGGCCATGCTTAAGTTAAGGGATGATATTGATATTGATTATACTTTTCAAGACGAGCAAGTGTTGGCAGGATCAAAAGATTTAATCCCTTGGTTTGCAGATTTTGCCAACTTTTAGGCAAGTGATCTAGTCCCGAAAGATATGTCGTATCAGCAGAGGAAGAGATTCATTCATGAGGTGAGAAAATTCTTCTGGTATGACCCTTATTTATTTAGGGTGTGTGTGGATGGCATAATTCGAAGGTGTATTCTGGAAGTTGAGATGATGAGTATTTTGGAAGCATGTCATTCATCTCTAGTTGGGGGCCATCATGGAGGTGCGCGGACTGCTCATAAGATCTTATAATGTGGGTATTATTAGCCCACTATCTATAAAGATGCTCATGACTATGCTCGGGCTTGTGACCAATGTCAAAGACAAGGGAACATCTCGCGCAGACACGAACTTCCTATGACAACTATTCTTAAGCTCGAATTGTTTCATGTATGGGGAATTGATTTTATGGGCCCATTTGTGAGCTCACATGCGATGAAATACATTTTGGTAGTTGTTGACTATGTTTCTAAGTGGATGGAGAAAATTGCGCTTCCCAATAATGAAGGAAGGACTGTTACGGCATTCTTGAGAAAGAACATATTTTCGCAATTTGGTCACCCCGAATTATCATTAGTGATAGAGGATCCCACTTCTGTAATTGGCTGTTCAAAGCCCTGCTTGAAAAATATGGTGTCAAACATAAGGTGGCAATACCTTACCATCCTCAGATGAGCGGGCAAGTTGAGGTGTCAAATTGTGAGATTAAGTCTATTTTGGCAAAGACTGAGATGGGTGGCTGAGAAGTTGGATATTAAGAAATCCTTGCTTCACTTTGAGGCAGGTTTTGGTGGTTAGTTGTACGGAACCGTCTCAGTCCCACAGGTGCAGATAATTCTCTTACACTTGACCGGGTTATTCTAGTAGCAAGCATCATCGCCGAATATGACATCAACATCGCCCGCTACATTATTGAGGAGATTTATGAGCGTACCTTTAGAGACTTTACCAGCATCCCTTTCCCCTACCTGATTCAGGGCCTATGTAATATTTCTGGTGTGGTTACGATGACTGCAGTCGATCATGACATTGAGGTGACCTGCATAGCTGATATAGGGTTGATGTAGTAGTGAGGTACTAACCCGGTTTCCCAGAGGGGGTCCCAGCCCTCTACTTCATTAGGCACCGCCCTTTTTGAAGGGCAACCAGATCGAGAGAAACCGATTAGTACTTCAGTACCAGTTAGTGAACCCGAGGCTAGGAGGTTACCTACTGAGGGCACAAGCCCCAAGACTGATGAGGGGTTAGCAGGCACTACTGCACCACCACCCTCCATTTATCATGGTTACAGTTTCATGGGAGTTTTTGCAGTAGTTAGTGGATAGACAGACTCAGGCTATTGAGTGACAGGCTCACACAGAGGCCCAAATGGCCAAGTTGGTATCTCAACTTAAGTCATGGGTTCGAACTTTGATAGAGGCTTCTAAGGTGAGAGTTGAGGCTCGCATGTCTACCACTATGGAGAGGTTTATGCATAGGCTGCATGGGAAAATTTACAATTTTAAGCAACGGATGGGTAACCAGCTGCGGGAGGCCCATATTCCAGACTTGACGAGTTTGAAATAGGAGGTGGCTTCTTTTAGGGTACACATTGGAGCTTTAGAAGTCAGCTACACCCCTATTATTTCTCTTATTCCCAGATCGATCCAGACAACATCGATTTTTGAGGTTGATTTATTTTCTGATGAGGAGCCTCCTATTGCTAGCGGCAAGAGGCCACGAAGTCTAGAGGGTCGGACTGATAATGGTGATGAGTTTGAGAGTGATCTGAAGAGGGAGACTAAGGCCTCCTGGATAGAGTACCATGCCAGTCAGATTGCCCATGATCAGAGAGAACAGGGTGTATCTTCTAGTCAGCCACCCCCTCCACCATACGTACCTAGTATGGAGCCTAGAGGGTATACAGATGATCCCGTTGTGGATGGGCCCACATCCGATGCCTAGGGCACCGCAGGTATGTCTTCACTCCCTTACACTTATCATATTGATAATTGTACACTGAAGGCAGTGCATCATTATTTAGTTGGGGGTAGGGGTATACCACCACTTAGGGGTTTTTGTTGCCGTGTTTCTTTTCTCCCAAGTATTCTATCATAGTAGAAATGGCATGTGTAGGGTGTTATTTATATTATTTATGTGTTTTCATGTTTAATTAGGAGAACAATAGGGGAACCTTAGTATAGTCAAATTTGAACAAACTTTGAATGATAATAATGCTTTTTGATTGTTTAAAGGACACCCCTCCTGGAAATTTTATTTTGAACTCTGTGTGTAGTATGTTAGTTTGAGACAACTGTTGGATCTTGTTATGGAATTAATATTATAGGCAACATGACTGTAGCTAGCAATGCATGAACTGGATAGGTAGTAGTTAATAGTGTAACCCTATGATAAGTGTGTGTGAGGTCATTATCGAGTTTACTTTATGTATGTGATCCAGAACTTTCCCTGTTAGTGTTGCCTAGGTTATATGATAGTGGTTACGAAATGATCATAGGTCCTTTTTGAATAAGTCCACTTTTAGCCTAAACATCAAACCAAATGAAGTAATTATCCCTTGATTTCGATTTTGAGCCTTAATTGACCTATTTCATTCATTAGCCTATTCACCTTCCCATTTTGACTTACAATGAACCTGTCTTGGCCCTGGACCCTCCTTGGGCATTGTGTACCTCAACTCAGGCAAATCACCTAAGTTGAGGGTGGCGATTATAGGGGTGCATAGTTTGACTTGGGTATGAAGAAGAGGATATTAAAAGAAAAAGAGAACAATTTGAGTGTGAAGAAAAAAATGAGTGAAATAAGGATACAAAGAAAAAAAAATTGTGTTTTGAAAGTATGAAGAAAATCACACCCAAAATCTGAAAATAAATGAAGGAGAATAAGGGAGAATAAAATGAGAATGACTGGAAAGTGAAGCCAAAAATAGTGTAGTGTCAAGGAGAGTTGAGTCACCATATCCGTATGTACTACACCCGTCCCCAAGCCTACATTACAAGTCGATGAAAGTCCTATAGTGATCCTAGTCCAACTGTTAGAAAAACTAAGGCATAAAAAATAAGGGCAAGCCTATGGTATTTCATGCACACTGTTTGAAATTCTTTGTGAGAGAGAGTGTTTTGACCCAGTCCCTACTTTTATATTCATTAGTATATTGTGAGTGTATGGGACTTCTTTGTTGTGAGAGTATATGGGTTGCATTATTAGCTGCCATTTGTTCGGATAATGTCATTTGCATATATGCTTAGTTGTTTGTTCATAATCTGATTCCATCATTTGATCCCTTATGTGTCATGATAATATGCAGCATGCATACACACTGTGGTTTTGATTTGCAGATAGGAGAGGTCGGAAAAAATTTTGTGCCAAAACCAATGAGTCGACTGCCGTAGATCTCTTAGGTTTCTCTAAGTTAAGCATCGATAGTGTTTATTTTGTTTTGTTTGCCTGAGGACATGCAAACGTTCTAAGTTGAGGGTGTTGATGTGTCATGGTTTCATGACACTTTCGATGTTTAAAACCAGAGAAATATTCAATAACTTGGGTATATTTGGTTGGTATGATGAGTTTTCTGTCCTATTTTGCAGGGAAATAGGTTATGGAGGCAAAATGGAGAATAAGGGAAGAAGCATGCACTACAATGGAGCATTGGAAGATGAAAGAGCCAAGTTGAAACTGGGGGAGTGACCCATAGCAGGGACTCATATCACGTGAGTCGACCTACGCCACGTAGGTTGGTACCGTGGGTCAACTCCTGAAAGTTTTAACTTGGCCTGATTTCCATGAGATGGACCCACGTGATGTGGGTTGGGTTCACGAAACCATGGAAAGTTGCCAACTTTTTTCTCCTACTTTGTTTAGGATAGGATTCACCTTATATCTATAAATACACCTATGTTGTCCTATGTTTAGGGTTGAAAAAATTATATTTTTTTAGATTATATTTTCATTATTTTGAGTTCATAAATACATTATTGATTTTGTAATCTTAGAACATCGATTCTAGGGTTTTATTGATATTGAGATTTCAGAGTTTTCTTCTTTATTATGAGTTTACAACTATGTTTTCATCATTGAATTCTTCTTGTGTTCTTGCAATCACATGTAGCTAAACCCATCAACTAGGGTTGTATAAACTATTAGAAATTAAAAAAAATGGGTTAAGTGCAAAGCAAGTCTGAACCGGTGTGACTGCATGTATTGTTATTACCTTCATTATAATTGTTCTTCTAATGGTTGCAAACGTTAGAAACTCATCTGTATTCTAAACTTGCTCGAGAGAGAGAGGTATAGATTGGGAAAAGGAAATAACGACAGAGATTTTAAGCCATCAAGCTTCATCTAATAATTTGAGCCGTAACAGGGATAGTTATCTGAGATGCAGGACAAAGATTAGTAGTGCGACACTCAGAGTCCGAGAGGAGAAGTGTGAAATTTGTCTAACCAAGGTCGAGAGACGTTTAGATGAACATAACTTGTTAGATTTTGCATGGAATGCAGTGGGACAGTTTGCCAACATAAGTAACTGGTGGAGTTAAGGAATCATTGGGGATCATAGTCCTAGTGTATTTATCATATTGATCACAAATCCAAAAATTAACAATCTTTAGTTTTACTATTTTCTTACAAACCCCCCCCCCCTTTTTACTTACTTGGCAATTTCTAAGACAAACATTCGACAGGCCTTAATCCTATTCCTTATGGGATCGGCCCCAACCTAGTTGGGTTCTATATTTGATTCTGTGATCGCTTTATACTTTTTATAGAGGTATAGTTTGGGCGACATCAAGCTACCACCGATGGGCCTTATCTGAATTCCTGAAGCCAGTTGTAGAATTTTAATGCTTTCTCTTCCACCCCTCTCATGTCAATGCTCTGCTTGTAGAAAAACACGGTCTACCTGTAGTCGTGATGTCGTTCCTGACTAGCTTCATTGGGAAATCTTTCATAGGTGGGAGCATTCTCTTGGTTTTCAACCATTGGAGATGAGTGACCTATAAATTTTGGTACGAAGACCTGTTAGAAATCATAAAGCGTAAAGAAAATAATCGAATTAGAAAAGACAAACTTCAGCTTTTTAGCTGGGAGGCTAATGCCTGAAGCCTCCCGCTATAGCGACAAGCATGTCGCTATAGCAACGTTGCTTTAGTGGGACTTTCTCCACTACAGCAGTGTTGCTATAGCGACCACTTTCATCATCCCTAGCAGTCAAGAGGTGCAACAATGGTGTCTCTTGACTCAAAATTCCCATTTTCAATTTTCACTTCAGATCTGTGTCCCAAAAGTATCCTAGAACTATTTTACACAAAAATTCATGCAAATAACTTCTAAATCATGCCCAAATCATCAATTAGAATCCAAGAAAAGCCTTTCACTTTCTCTTTCGTTCTGAGCTCAATTAACCTATAAACCCTGAGTTTCTTACGCTCAGAACACTATAGAAGCATTGTAAACGTAAGGGAAGAAACCATGCTTCAAATTTTTGTCCCAAACAAGCCCAAAATCAAAATTCAAAAAACTCAGCTCTAAAACCCATTTTATTCAATGAAACTCAAGTCTAAATCATGCAAATCACGAGTAATGAAGTAATAGAGTGTAGGGAGTCAAGTGTTACCTTGTTTTGACAACGAGAGCAAAGTGATCGGGGGAGAAGGAGAGAGTATTTTCAAATGAGGGAAGAAAAATGGGTAATAAACCCATTCCCTTCCCTTTTGAACTATTTTAAACCGCTATAGTGACATGTGTTGCTATAGAAACATCTCTATAGTGGTTAGATCTCACTATAGCGGGGTCCCACCTCAAACCCCATATAATTTTTGGGCTTTGTAATTTTGAACACCCAATCTGATTTCAGTAATTTGACGAATCCCTGGGTACCTCAGGCACTCGGGAAATGGGTTCCTTGTTTCGTATCATGCCACGTTGAGTGCAAAAGGCTATTTCGGTTAGATGGACAATGGAATTTTGGTACTAGAATTTTAGTAACTGGGGGTTTTTGGTGTTTCTTATTCCCGTAAGTTCGCCTTGTATTTCAATTCAAAGCTTAGGGACCGGGTATTGAAAATTAGTTACCTATTATATTGCGGGAAGGGTGTTAAGATCAAATCTAGGCTCGGGTTGGTCCTTCTTCATGATTGTTCGGGGATGAATGATGGGTAAATTAGTATTTGTTGTAATGACCTAATCTATCGTTAGTAGGAAATGCCTCGATATAAGTATAGAAGTACGGGGATTATCAAAATTACTTTCATAAACTTTAATGTTGACTCACAAGTCAAAATTTTGAAATTTAAAAGGTATTTGTAGGGTTGACATCATCCCACTATAGCGGGACTTATTCCACTATAGCAGTGTCGCTATAAAGATATGACGCGACAAAACCCCCCACTTAAGCCAGTTTTAATTCTTTTCTATATAAGTTAAAACCAATGATGCGTGTCTTAGAGCTATAGAGGAAGGAAAATAGGTGCGAATGGGGTGTAAACCCATGGATTTTTTAGGAATAACGCGTTCATAATCTTAGCATGAGGTTGGAATTTGTATTTTTTCACACTTCCTACAACTGGTTGGCATCCAGGTAAGCTAAGTTTAATTGAGTAGTACAAACCCGGGTTAGAAAGCATAAATGTAATGTAGATGAATGGGATATTTCATGATTGGCCTTCGGGCACGAAGTTTGGATGGTTAAAATCTGTAACTTATGGGAAGGTGGTTGTATCATATATTTTATCATGTTATCCTATAGTTATTTTATAAATTGGGTTGTTCAGTGTTGTAGACTCGTAATCGGGGTAGTAGAAAGGGTGAATTACCGGTCATTAGTTTAAACCCCTAAAGGAAGTGATGATTCTGTGTGGGGTGTTGATGAATTCTGAAGCATCTAGGGTGGTAATTTGATTAGTTGTTTTAGAAAAGAGGAATGAGTTAAGTTACAAGTTTAGGGCTCTAGACAGTAATAGAGGTGAGGATTACATAGATAAATTTAATTGTGTTATATGGGTATGTTAACTATTTCTTAGCCTTGTTGTTAGTGAATGTAATTTAAGTGTGGTCATCTTTCAATTGAACTATATGTAAAACTTGGGATGTTGCAAGTGTTGGTTGATATTTTTGCTTTGTATGATTTTTTATGTCTCATTATTTATTGTGGAATGTCTCGGTAATTGGACATTCTCACGGGATATTGGTGGAATAAGGTTAGCAGGCACTTATGTCTGGGATTAAGTACATAGAAGGAATTTGTCCCATCCAGGTCATGACTAGAGGGAGGTTACAATACCCTTAGCATGTATATACAAGGTACAGGTGAGTTTGATAGTTCCATGAATGAAGTGGGTAACCTATATATGTGTTGTCGTACTTGGTGCTTGACTTGACTTAACTATTAATTTGACTTGACTATTAATTCTTGTTGGTTGCTGATGTGTCGGCTAATGATGGTACATTTTGTGCTTTTAACTAAGGATAATTAGGAATTTTTCAAGCAGCTGTTGGTATTTTTAATGTGTTTTGTGTTTGTTCTCAGAAAATAAGTCCAAAGTAATATAAAAGGAAGAATTGTTCTAGAGATGAGGATGCGGCTCTTCTGATAGACCATCAGTGCTCTGACAAGACACCACATCTCCCGTCGAGACAAACTAGAATGAGGGCGAACTTGAATTTGGGTGACAGCCCATCAGGGCCTCGACGAACCGTCACCCTAGTCGTCGTGCCTAAACAGAATGGGCTACTAATTAAAGTCAAGTGACAGTTCAACTGATGGGCCGTCAGGGACTCAAAAAACTCGTCACCCAACCCATCATTGCTTAGATAGAATGTGAACCTAAGTGAACTTATGTGACGGATCAGGTGATGAACCGTCACTCTGTTGGCGAACCACCGAATGAACCATCAAGGGTAAAGGCCGCCCAGAGTTAAATTTTAAATTCCCACATTACTGGAGCCTATAAATATCCATTCTAGGGTTTAGAATAGGCATCTTCCATACTTTTATTATTTTGTAACGCATTTTCTCTGGAGATTCGACGTACTTGAAGGGAAAAACACATCTTTTTGGTTTTTCCAAGGATTGAAGGACAGAATTTCTTCTTTGTAAGATCTTCTTTTTATATTATGAAATTTATTTCTTTCATCTCTTTTATTACTATGAGTGGCTCAAAATCCTATAATTAGGGTTGTGGAATCCTTGTGGAAAATTACTTTAGGGTTAATTTATTGGTGAATTTGGATTAATCTTGCAGTTACATTACTAATTCCTTCAGTTTAAATGATTTCTAATGATTGCAATCATTGGAATAAGTGCTAGTTTAACTTTCTTGAACAAAGAGGTTAACAACAAGATAAGGAATCGGTAACAAGAATTTGGAGTTTCTAACCTCCGTCGTCTGAAAATTAATGCTTTGATGAGATTAATCTCTTAAGGCTTGGATCGATTTTTAATCCCATCACTTTAAGTTTGAAAGAATTAAAGTGGAAATCATCCATTTAGGTTGGAAAACACTTAGATGAATAATCGAAATCGATCGCTTTATACTTGCATATGTTGATATGAATTCATGTTTTACTTAACCTAAAAGTGATTGGAAACACAGATGAACACTATCCTAGTTTGTCTTCTCTCCATTGAATTAAGCATTGCAAATTTAACCATCACGATTTGACATAAGTTCTACTCTTCAACAAACTCTCAATACAAACCCCCCATATCATGGAAATTGTCGTCTAATAGTTATTTAAACTATATACAACTTAGTTATCACCTTATTCCCTGTGGGATTCGACCCCAACCTCTATTGGATTCTATATTTGACAATGACCGCTTACGCTTCCTTAAGGGAGTTGTAGTTTGGGCGTATCAGTTGCTTGACTTGTTATATTGCCACTTGTAGTGATATGGCATTTATGTTTACGTCTGAATTAGGATTTCTTGTATAAGTAGGATAGTGGGAAGATGGTAGTAAGTTATCGGTTAAGTCCAGGTTAATGAATCAAAACCTTGTTGATGGCTCAGTTAACTGGGTGGGTTATCTCTATGGATCTGGGTCTGATTTTATTAGAGCCTTGACGTAGGTTAGGGTCATCTTAGATGTAGATAGTTCTTTATGATTCATGGTAGTCCTTGATGTAAGGCCGGACTTAGTGGTCCAGAGTAGTGGAGTCATAATGGTAAGAGTGATACCTCAGAGTCCATAACCAAGAGTTTAGCAGTAAATAACGAAATCAATTTGGGGGGGATAGAGAAGGTAAGGCTAAGGGATTATTAGGTGCCCAAAATGGGTAAATGTGTAACGTGGGGTTTGGTAATAAGAATAATAAGATGCATGTTTGCTTTAGAATATTTATTTTATGTTTGTGTAATCGAATTTGGGTCGACCGATGACGCTTACCAGTACTTGTGGTTTGTACTAATACTACTCTTACTATACCCTTTTCAAGGTATAGTCCTTTGTAGGAATCAGTGTTGGCTTCATGATTATTGCAAATAGTGATTCTTCAGCAGCTCCCACTCCTCTTACTCATGGTTGAAGTTGTGT
Source organism: Capsicum rhomboideum (assembly GCA_031232105.1). Taxonomy (NCBI): domain Eukaryota; kingdom Viridiplantae; phylum Streptophyta; class Magnoliopsida; order Solanales; family Solanaceae; genus Capsicum; species Capsicum rhomboideum. The sequence continues at coordinate 93,670,239 of CP124716.1, read as the reverse complement.
CCAATGTTCTTGTACCTGTTTAGACTAGCCCCTAGGGTAGTTTATACTTTCCGCTTTTGTCTTGTAAAAATTATTTTAATAAAGACTTTCGTTTAACTTCTTAAGGGGGTGGTAATGGGTTCTCCTATATAGGTGGATTAGAATAGGTGCCCTCACGATCTGATAATTTGGGTTGTGACAATTCTATTACCTAATTATCCAACCATTCGACTTTATTCAACTTACAATTCTAGATTTTAGGCATGCACCTTTACACACCTTACTTCCTAACACTTAGCCAAGTATAACTTTAGGTTCTTAAGTCATGACACTGCATCCTCTTATCATGATCAATTCTTATATCTATCTTTAAACAAGAATATTCCATAGTCAAAATGCACACAATAGTAAATTAACCCTTTTGAAGATATTAAATATGAGTTTTATAAATTACGAGTTCCTCTGTTGTAACCCATATTCACCTTGTAATTCTTCGTGTAATTCATACAAATTCAAAAAACCCACTAAGGGATTCATACGACAATGTATCAACACACTATAAAATCTCTCACTTATGTTCTATGTTTTATCCATCCCAAAGTCGTGCCTGTAGGATTAATCATGATTCTCCCATCAATTTTATATTATGCATACGATTACTAACCATAATCTATGACTCATAAACCATAACCTACCTCGATTGAAGATCTTGGAACAAGAAAGCCACATCATGGATGGTCTTTCCCTTCCTTCATGCCTCAGAATATAAATCATCTAATAAAATAAGTAATTATTAGAGTAATTAATCAATAACTCTTTGAATAAACACTTTGGGAGTTCAAAACAGTAATTCTATCCTTAATCAAGGTTTAAATCATGATCAAGGGTTAACTAACTATTAACTAGTTATATCATACCCACATTATCTTAATTAATGGAGTTTTAATGTTAAAGGTCCCATCTTTATTGAACTCAAGCTTCGCAACGACAAAAAATCATGTTTTAGAATAGCATATTCATGCAAGGAAACATTTTTTAACAATATAGAAGTAATTCTAGGTGATAATACACATACCCATAGATTTTCCCATAATTTCATGAACCTAGGGTTCTAACCTTCAAGAATTTTACCATAATTCCCCATTCTCACGATTCTAGAATAAGAATGGATTAATCAATGTAAAAAGAGAGTAAAAATCTTACCTCAACAAAGAATTTTCATCCTAACCTTAGGAAAATCGCCCCTCTAGGGCTTTGGAGTTAAGTGTTTGAGTTTATGATATCAAACCCGGTAAAATAAAACTTACGTACTGCCAGCCACTTGTCACTCCCAAGAGCACACGCAAGTTTACGTGGTCATGCAAGTAATATAGTGGCTTTTGCCAGCCGAATATCGATCCCACGGGGACTTGGTGTTTAGCAGACAATCAAACTTAAGTATTACTATTAAAGTTAAATAAGTGTGATTTGCAACCAAAGAGAGTTTGAGTTTTGTTTTTATAACTAATTACTAGAAATAACGACTATATGAAATTCGAGGATTGTAAACAATATATGGAGAGTTCTAGGGTTGAGGCAATTACTTCACATTCATGCATAACTATGGTTTCTAGTCGGTATTGGCGCTTATCATGATTGTTGATCTACGGGGTTGCTATTCAACTTGGGAATGATCATCCTCTAAGCCATCTAACCAAATAAATCTTACAACTACATCGTTGATCGGGGATCTGAGTCTTTAATTTGGCTACATTAAACTATCTTCCCGTTTCATTAACCAAGTGGGGCATTTAGGTATATCTCTAGCCTAATAGCAAATCATCCTTTAATAATTAGTTTATAACAATTAAAGACATGATCGACACTACTTACGTTCTTAATTCTGCCCCTCAACTCCTATGGTTAATTCGTTTTGGAACTATAATTTATCCTAAAGTTTATGACACTTTAGAATAGTAAAACAAGAACGCAAGAACAATCACATGACTTGATAAACAAATATACCAACTATAAAACCATAATTAAGTAATCATGTTGTGGTATCAACCCTAGAATTAAGGTGTTTATCCACTAATATTCATACAAACAATCTCCATAAAAGAGTTCATAAAGTAAAACTACAAGAAAGTAAAGTAAAATAATAAAGAACCCTAGGTTGAACTCCTTGATGTCTCCTTTGCTCCCCAATTCGTGTGTAATCCCAAAAGATGTCAATAAATGTGGCTAAGTACACCTATTCGTGTTTAATCCCAGAAAATGTCAATAAATGTGGCTAAGTACACCTTTTATAGTGCTTTAGGTCGTCCATGAGGTTCCCCAAAACAAATCATTTGAATTTACAACTTTTCCCCCACTTAAAACAAGTTAAAAACCCACATTGAGGTGGTTTAGGGGAATGTGCGTCCCGGGTTCCATCGCACCATAGGGGAGGTGTGGCATAACATCAAGGCATGCCCAATCCAGTAGATATCCACACTAATGGGCACAAGGCAGGACCTTCCACACTCTTTGGGTGTGCGTAATATGGCCCCCCTCCCTTGCTTTGCATGGCCCCCTCCAATGTGTGGGGGGTGCGTCCGTTTCTTCTCATGCTTTTGATCCTTGTTCCCATATATATTGTAGCTTATTTTTAGGCTTGATTTATATTCAATAAATCCTACATTGGTCTCATACAACATATCACAACAACCATAAGTCCATACAACACAATAAAACAAATCAAAGTACACTAGAACAAGCATAGCCCAAGCTAGCGACACTAGTTTTCTCTTCTGAGTTCTATTTGATTATTTCGACTCTTGACTTGTTTAAAATGCACCTTAAACAATATAAACATGTACTTTAACACAAAAATACACAAATAAAAACTTTATTACTCAATAAGCACCTCAAGTTATCCTCATAACTAAGCTAAAAGTGCATAGATAATGACATTTAGGAGTGTAAATACGCCTAAGATCACCACCCCACACTTAAAGCCTTGTTCGTCCTCGAACAACTCTTTAAATTAATCACCATAAAGGAAGACTCTAACAAAATTACTAAAACTAAGGCACTCAATATAGAACTACACAGACCACATGAATAGCAAGTTTTATACTCATCATGTTATCTTACAACTTGAAAAGCATGGATTACTTTGAAACTTCCTAGCCTCATGACTTGACTCTACCAAGTTGGAAAACTCATGCATATTACTCAACCAAGAGATAATATAAGTCACCTATCTATCATCAAACATTCACCCTCACCATAAGAGAGTCACCCACATTCACTCACAAATATGCAATTTATCACAAGAATGGGTGTAAGAATCAAATTCCGCTCACTCTCACAAAGAATTCACATGCGATATTAGATGAACCATATGCTTTCCCTTAGTGTAGTACTCCACTAATATAAGAATGTCAAATCTCAAGATCAAGTAGGACTTTAAGGGTTGTAATGTAGGCTAAGGGATGGGTATGAACTATTTTGGTCAAGAATAGTGACTAACTTTCCCAAGTGCCTTAATACATCACACTTTCCATTAAAAATATCTCCAATCAACCTATTTCACACCACTTTTATCTTCCCAACTCTCTTTTGTTTTGTCCCATCTCTTTAAGCTAGCTTACACATCTTTAGCAAGGAGTATTTACTATCAACACAAGATTCACCTTTGATCAATTTTTCTTTTCAATACATCGCCCCCAACTAACAACTCATAAACTATTTGACAATACCAATATCTACTCCTTTGGGGCTTCACTTTCACTTTTTCCTTCTTCATTTTTCCACTCCTTAACATCTTAATTTCTCAACTAAAGCATTTAGGTATGGATGATTTTCTACATCTATAACTAGAAATGTTAGAAGTAAGCCCAAGGAACAAAGAAACTCCTGATAGGAACACTTTCTCCTCTATTTACTTTACGTACAAGGAATCTAAATAAGTTGGGAGAGTGGGTTTCAGGAATCAAATACAACACTATATTCAATTTAATTCTACAAGTGGAGTCTGGAGAAGGTGATGTGTATGTAGCCTTACTTCTATCTTCTGCAGGAAGAGAGGTTGATTCCGATAGACCCTAGCTCAAGTGAAGAATATAGAAAATAATAAAGAAAAGAATTGTAGAAACCACAAATAATATGATAAACAAAGCAAAAAATAATAGGTAATAGTAAAATTGGAACTTACAATAGTACGAGAATTACTGATAATACTACTAATAAGGGAAAGTAAGCAACACTCGACTACCTACTAACATTTTATCCTAATTTTTGACCTTTGTATCCTTCTATTTAGGATCATGTCCTAGGTAAGTTATAAGTGTTTCATGTCCTCTTTAATCACCTCTCTCCAACACTTCTTTGGTGTACCTCTACCTATCATAAAACCCACCATATCCAACCTCTCAATTCTCCTCACTAGGGAATCTATGCATCTTCTCTTTTGATGTCCAAACTTTCTCAGTCTCTCTTCCTTTATCTTGTCCACTATAACAACTTGAATAATAAATTTTGAATTTTTATGCATTTCGATCAGTTTGCCCCTCCCCATAGTTGTGATTTGGTATTTATGGTTTGCAGGAGTGAGTGACATAGTTCCCTAGGTGTTTGGTTGTGTTTTGTGGAAGTTTTTCATTTTTGAAGGTTTTGAAGTTGGTAGGATTGACTTTGATTAATATTTGGAGATTTAGACATCATATGAGAATTTCGTCAGTTCCATTAGCTCCAAAATGTCATTTTTGAGTTAGTAGCGCCATTGGTTAGGGTCCCGAGGCCTTTAGATGAATTTTTGATAGTTGGCCAAAAAGTTGAAATTTTTGGCCTAGAGTTGAATTTGTTCAACATCCGTTGATAATGACCTCCGCTGATAAATCAACGACTCTATTGAGTTTGAAATGTTAAGTTTTAGGCTAGTAGTATAGTTTGTTTGTTTTTGTTGGTCTCAAATGAATTTTGAAGGTCCATTTGGAACTTTTAGAAGTTGTTGTTTTTGTTGTTGCTGGTGTAGATAAAAAAATTCTCCTTCCCATTTACGAGGCTCCTGTATATAATTGCATAGAACAAAATCCTTCCACATCACAAAGAAGTTATTAATTGGGTTTGAGATGGGCCCTGAATTGTTCTACGCGAATGTGACTATGCCATCGTGATGATGATGGACCCAGGTCGGTCAACATCATGATCATGAGGTGGTGGTCGCGATCCCGATGAACAACATTGTTTTCAACCTTTTTAAATTAATTTTTCAAACAAGAACCCCCTAACTCCATTTTTGAAGCTTTGAAACACAATTTTGAGATATTCAAAAGGAGATTTTTAAGATTTCAACATTGGGTAAGTTTCTAAACCAATATTTTATCATTTTCCAATGATTATTTCATGATTTTACCTTCCAATCTTTGTTTTTTATCTTGAAAATTTGAGGTTTTCTAAGTAAAGTTTAAAATTAATAAACTGATTATTTCAACTTGATATTTGATGAAATTTTAGATTTGAACTTCTTAAAATATGGGTAAATTAATTTTTCAATAAAATTTCAATTTTTCCCTTGTGGCCTCGAGGTTGACTTGTTGAACCCAGATTATAAGTATAGCAATATGGATGTCTTTGGTTTTATATTCTCCTATACAATGCATATTTGAATAGATTGAGCTCGTTTGGAGTCTCTTCGTAAGGGCAAGTCTTTGATTTGACTTTGTACGTCTTTTTTTAAGGCAAGTTGAGACTTTATTTGACTCTATTTCTAAGATATATGTGCTAGTTATTTATAAATGGGAGTAATAGGTATATGGGGATCCTGTATAGATGAGATGACGGTATTTATGTATTATTATGCAAAGGGTTAAAATTAATAAATTGGCTTATTCAGCCTATTTTCTGTATTTGTTGGCATGGTTAATGTGAATTCTATTTGAAAGTGACTAGCTGAACATACTAGTTGATGATTGTACTTTTATTTGAGTACTTAAGCCAGTTTACATTCGTATTTGATGAAAAATGAGATTTTATGGTTACTTAAGATACGAAAAAAAGCCTATGTGATTGTGAAATCTAAAAGAGGTAATTCTTGAGTTGGTAATTAATTTGTCTCATGACATGTTGTAACGACCCTTTGCGTCATTATGGTATAGTCTAGCGTGCCAAAATTTGAGTTAGTATTCTTCCCAAATGAAGTGTTAAAAATTTTAGGCTAGTCTAGTTGTGGATGAATTCCATGTATGTTGTGGTTTACATAAATCTAGTAATGGATAGATTTCTAATTGTGTGATTTAAGACCATAATATGATAGCTAAGAGGTTAAGGAATTCGTAGCAACTTTCAAAAGTGAATTCGGGTTAGTAGAACTCCGGATATAACATTTGATGTAAAGGGGTTAGTTTGGAATGTCAAAATCTAGAAGTGTGCTACAAAATTGGGAAAAATCTGGGACTGATGGACTTTCTTCCTCACTTACGCCGCTATAGAAAGAGACAAGCTTCTACCACGAGCCCGCGATAGCAGGAATATTCCCGCTATAGCGGAAGTTATAGTCGGCCAGTCCTGCCATAGCAGGCATATCCCGCTATAGCAAGGCCACTATAACGGGAATAGATCCGCTATAGCTAGCTACGCAGAGTTAAATGTAGTTTTTAGAATTAAAATATATTTTTCATTCCACAATTATTCAAGACCAGGAGAGGGCGATTTAGGGAAAAATTCCTTAGTTCCAACCTAATTTCCTTCTTTGAGGCAAGTTAATCCACCTAGTTAACTAGTTTTTTGACGATTAATCCTTAGAATAACTAGGTTTTGATCATGGTGGAGGAATTAACTTGACCTAGGTTGATTTTCTGGTGTAAAGTAGTAAAAACAAGGTGTAATCTTTGGGTTTTGGTTAATGGTGGATGGGTTTTGATTACATAGTTAGAATTTGCTCTTAAAAACATAAATTTGATAGATTTAAAATGGAATGAATATAGAAAAACCCTAGCATAAGGGAATGATCATGATTCTTGACCTTGGGGTTATGGGATTAGGTTGTAATCCTTGAAATTGTTAGAGCTTTGTTTGATTAGTGCTTGTATTATTGATTTTAGACCACAATCAAGCTGAGGTTGCAAGAAAAGGCAAGGCTAAAGTTTGTTAGAACATTGTGGGGCTTATATTGAGGTAGGTGATGGTTAAATTGTAGTTGAAGACTCAATTTAGTTTATGTGTACATGTTAAGTGCCTATCTGTCTAGTTATTGCAATGCATGTTGTTGAATGTTAACTTGTTCGATAATTTTACAAGTGTTTGATCACCTGAAATAAGATTGTGCAAAAAGGGTTATTTTAAGTGCAAGTGTGGTTAACTTATATTATATTGTGATTGTACATGTTATGACATGGGTTGATATTGTGAAATGAACTGGTAAAGTTCATCATCACAAAATTGGTGGATCATATGGAGTACAAGGGTGGGGACATTGGGATAAGGGTGGTACATCACTTGGTTTGGGATAAGGATGGCAGACACTAGTTGTCTGGGTTATTTGGTAAATGGATGAACTTGCCCCCGTAGGTCATGTCTAGTGGACATTTATAAGACCTATAGCATGTGTGTACATGGTATTGGTGAGTTAGATGATTCCATGAGTAAATCAGGTTATACTGTGGTTGTTATTTTGGTTCCTTGAGTGAACCAGGTTATATTGTGGTTGCTATTCTGGTTCCTTAAGTGAACTGGGTTATATTGGTATTGTTATTTATATCCATAAGTGTTTCGAGCTATTGATATGCTTGAACTGAATTGATATTGTTGAAGTGTAATGAAGAGGAAATTGTGACAAGGTTGAGTTATCTGTTTATGAGTCATGGCATTTGACTTGGTGGAATATTTGTACTTGTTCTATGCTTTCTAGTTACTTGTTAATTGATGAGGAAAGACTAAGTGAAGATATATTTACTAAGTGTTATGTGGTTGCTCTTGTTTACAAATTTTTGGTTATGTGTTCATAGTTATTAAGTTACGTTGGCCTATGACCCTACATAGACATAGTGTCTTTGTACTGCTACTACCTGTGATCTTTTTTTTGTTGAGTGCAGAGCATTTTCCAGTGACTCATATGAGACCTCAGTTATTGACAGTGACCTATTCCGACTTAAGGGTGAGCTTTATCTTCCGAGCAGCCATGGGTCATCTTATATTATGCTCTTGTCCTTTTGTTTCATACATAGATAGTTTAGTTTTTCTTGTTTTTCGGTTGTACCCATAGATTATTTGTTTAGATGTTTTGGTACAATGACTTTTGGTTTTTGGAGGTGTTTTAGACAGTTTGAATTATTTCCATATTATTTCGTTTCGAACTATTGAACACTGCTACTAATATATATATATAATTGTTTCGTCTTATCAAATTGGTTAAGTGTTGGTATTAAGTATATATGATTAGATAGTTCTCCTACTTGAGGGTTAGTATGGATGTTACTCGCAATGGGTTTGGGGTCATGACAAAGTCGGTATTAGAGCCCTAGGTTTGTTGATCTCATTATACCAAAACGAGTCTAGTAGAGTCTTATTGAACTATACGGAGACGTCTATACTTTTCTTTGAGAGGCTATGGGACTTTAGAAAAATATCACATTATTTCTTTTTTCATGCTATAACTTGATTCCAATTGTTATCTGGCAATCCAAATTGGTATCTGACCCATTCACTCTATTGTTTCATAGATGGTAAATACGAGGGCTAATGGATCTAGAGCAATAGCTCTCCCGCTAGAAGTTCCAATTGCATAGCATGCCGCTAGAGGCAGAGAAAGGGGTAGATGGAGAGAAAGAGGTAGGCAACACCCGTCAGAGGTGGAGCTCGAGCTGTAGCTAATCTATCCAGAAAGAGATTTGAGACACCTCCCCTACCCTAGGATCATCATGATGAGGTTATGAATGAGAAAAATTTGGAATAAGAGGAGGCAACACCAGTTCTGGAAGGTGCAGCTCTTCCCCAAATGTCATCTTAACTGATTCAGCAGGTGATTGCTTTTCTGAGTGGTCTAGCAGGTACTGGAGCCATGCCTACAGTGCCTACTTACCAGCATCTGGGGGTGCATCTTGTTGCTTCTGTGGCCCCTGTGATGGATGAGTTATCTGGGACGAAAGCTTTTGCTCATCCGATTTTAGGTCCTGTTATGACTGGGACTAAGCATGATATGTTGGCTAAGTTTTTGAAGATAAAACCTCCCATCTTCATTGGTTCTCAGATAGAGGATGCTTTCGAGTTTATTAGCGATTGTTATGAGAGGCTTCATAAAATAGACATTGTGGAGTAGCATCGTATCAAATTTATGACCTTTCAAATACAGGGTTATGCTAAGTAGTGTTGGAGGGCTTATGTGGAATGTCGATCTCCAGCTTTACCTCTGTTGACATGGACTATGTTCCATATCCTGCTCTTAAAGAAGTATATGCCACACACCTTGCATGACAAAAATAAAGATGAGTTTCTAGCTCTTGAGCAGGGTAGTATGTCCGTTGCAGCCTATGAGGCTAAGTTTCATGCTTTGACTATATATACTACTCAGTTGCTTGGTACTGAAGAGCAGAGTATTCGCCTCTTTGTGAAAGGTTTGAATTATGACTTGCAGGTTATGGCAACACAGATGACTTCTACAGGAAAGACTTTTAATAATGTTTTTGACTTTGTAAAGAAAGTGAAAGGAGTCAAACAAGTTGGTCAGGCATTCAGGGGGAGATGGTAGCAAAAAAAGGCCCGAAATAGAGGTAACTTTAGTGGGTCTTACTCCAGAGGCTATGGTCATCAGTCCATCTAGCTTGCCATATACAGTGAACTTTGCTAGTATATACAGGGGGTCCATCAGGGACCACGTAGTAGATTTCAGTAGTGGGAAACCAATGTAACACCCCAAAAGTACCTAAGACTCCATTTTAGACTTAGCATAGAAAACCAGTTGAAGACTCAGGCAATGAGTCATCATCGATTCCAGTGACTCGTTAGGTGAGTCATTCTGAGTATTAGCCAAAAATTCCAGAAGATTGGAATTTTCCCTAGTGACAATGACTACTAATGACGAGTCATTATCAGTCACAATGAATCATTTCAGCAGTCGTTCTGAGTGAAATTTCCCAAGGTCCAGAAGGATGAAATCCATCCCATTCACAACTCATGATGACGAGTCATCGTCTGTCATCCTGAAGGAATCCAATGAAAGTCCTAAAAGTTGAAAATATTGCCTAGTAACGATGAGCTCTAACGATGGGTTGTCAGATGTCACAATGAGTCATTGTGACCACCCGTCATTAGACTACACTAGAACAGTCCCCTCACAATGACTCTAGAAATAAGTCGTTACAAGTGATGATGATTTATCTTGAGACTCGTCCGTCGTAATTCAATAGTTTTTAAATATATTTCCCTAGGGGTATCTTCGTACTTACTATCACACCCCATATCCCAACGGGGTGGACTGGCACCCAAAGCCGACAAGGCCCGAGAGAACCAATCTTTTTTTGAACCATTCGTATGCATGCCATAAGAAACATCACCATCACGTAAGAACATAAAATACTAATAACGAAAATCATGGAGCATGTGATATATATATATATATACGTGAAACTTGGCCGTTAGGGCCATCAATTCAGAAAGAACATACATCTCTTACATTCATGTACCCACATATGTCTACAAAAGCCTCTAACAGATGCATTTACAAGACCATCTGAAAGTCGGGACAAGTCCCCGCTTTATACAACATGTACAATACCAAAACACATGTATAACTGTGACTCAAAAAGCCCCGAACCAACTGGAGCTCACCAAAGATACGCAAATAACTGGCAACCTACTGTGGAGGTCTACTGGCACCTGCGCCTGCAGTAAGTAAGGTAAGTCCCCCAAGGAACATCAGTACGAAGAATGTACTGAGTATGTAAGGCTCATAAGAAACTGTATGATACATAAATACGTCAATGAACTCAAATACAAATGAATAAACAATATGGATAAGTTAACATTCTGTATGTTGGGAACCATGTATATTGCTTTCATTACTTTCTTTTCTTCTTTACTTCCATGCTTATTCATAATCACTTGTGTCACAATGTACCCGGGCCGCGACTGATCAGTTGGTCTTTACATAACATAACGTTATGTTGGGATCGGCTCGAGCTAGGCTTATGCCTCTAGAGCTACCACCCATAACTCAATACATCGAGCTAGGTTATCACCTCTAGAGCTGCCACCCATAAACCAACATATCAGGTTCGGCTTGAGCTAGGTTCTTACCTCTAGAGCTACCCCCTATCAGGTTAGGTCTGAGCTAGGCTTATGCCTCTAGGACTACCCCCTGATCCAATAATCTCAGGATCGTCTTGAGCTAGGCTTTCTCCCCCAAAGCTACCACCCGTACTCAATCATTAACCACATGTGCATTACTTCATCCATTACTTTTGAGATTAATACAATGATAGTCATAACATTATTGAAAACATGAGATCTTTGGAAAATTAGCCAATGAACACGAGACATGTGAATCACAATTGATCAATGAGTAGGAAACATGTGATAACAACAATTGGTAACCGGGAATAGGATACCTTAGAACATTTCGGAATGGAACAATTAAAATGTCAATGTGACTACTATGTGCTGCAGAAGGATACGGATAGAATAACCTTACATACCTTCACTTCCAAGTATGAATACACAAGCCTATATATGAACACAATAGTCCAGGTTCTTCCTTACGTTTCACTCTACAATACAAGTACATAACGGAGCTTATGTTAACAACTTGTTACCGTACAAGTGTACAAGACGACAATGAGCCATATGACTGCCATATAACATCATCTCACCCTTCACAATACAATCCACTACATTATCATACCAATCAACACCATAACATTCCATACATTGTCCAGGACATCATAGACCAACAATATTTCACATCATGTTTACCCTTTACGCTTCCTCATTATCATTCTGTCACAATACCTTATCAAATCGCCTCATAAAAACTTATGAACAACAATACATAGTTAATATAGTCCAACATTCCTTAATACAACCCTTTAAAGTGATTAAAAAGGTACCATAAGTTGATAATTACATTCAAAAAGGGTATAGGGGCCTTCGGGGATCAAAGTGAGACAAAACCATACAAAATGACTTTATAGTGTGACATGCGAAGCCACATGCACCCGCAGGTGGCTGATATGTGGCCACATATGTCCCTTGTCAGTGTACAGGGGCATCTGTATTGGCACCTGCGCCCGCAGGTGCCTCCGTCTGTGGGGGCGGATGCCCAAATCGGCCAAAATGGGTCCTTTTTGGGTCCTTTTTTGTAATAAATGGTTCAAGGACATAAGTAAGATTTTATTTACATATTTTTGGTCACTTTTATTCCAACTAACATTCATGGTTCCATAACGCACATAAACAACACCAAAACTACACTTCCCTTTTTCAATACGTCACCAAATCCATAACCAATTTCACAATAACAATTCCAAACATTATACACAAGGATAAAACAAGTTAAGAATATAATCACATCTCACATTTCAATATTGAATCCATCAAGTTCACTTCCTTCAAGACCACAAGTCCATTTTCAAGTTTATAAGGCAAAACCCTTCTCCGAGTGCAAAAATAGACAGTTTTACACATAGCACACTGTCCAACACTTTGCCAACACAACCAACATGATTTATACACCATATTAAACATATAATATACTAAACCATGAGAATAAATACTTACCAAAGCTTGCAAGATGATGACTTTGGCCAAAGAGACTAGTTGCTGAGGGGTTGTGTGAGAGAGAGAATGTTGGAGAAAATTCTAGAAAAAGGAATGTGTGCTTGTATGAATAAAATCTGATTTTTCTTGACTTATATAGTCCCTTATTAATCATCCTTATCCACACATTTGATGTGTTTACTTGGTCAATGGAAGAATGGGTCAAATTCCATTTTAGGCCATGTATTCTTATGAATTTTGGGCCTCAATTGGGCCCAATGGCACAAGATTCATTGAAGTCCAACAAATTAATACATAAATCACCAATTCTCTCATGTTTAAAGGATTCAATAAATGTTACAGTAATTAACTAAGTTCGGAGACATACGAGGTGTTACATAAACATACGGGGTGTTACATTCTTCCCCCCTTAGAAACATTCGTCCTCGAATGTTAATGACATCATTCAATTTAAACAAATGCAAGTTTAGGAGGATTCTTCATGTTATCATAGATACACTTAATGCTTATAAATACTCACTTTTCATTATTCCGATCTCGTATCTTGAGCTTATTCTTCCCTTTGGAACAAATGAGGGTACTTTGACTTTATTATTTCTTCAACTTCCCATGTGATCTCCTCTATTTGTTGATTTCTCCAAAGTACCTTCACGGAAGCTACGTATTTATTCCGTAACCTCTTCACTTGTCTATCCAGAATGGCAATAGGTATCTCCTCATAGGTAAGATCCTCTGTAACCTGTACATCGTCAATAGAAGTAAAATGAGATGGATCCCCTATGCACTTTCGAAGCATCGAAACATGAAATACTGGATGAACTGTGGAGAGTTCTTGGGGTAGTGCCAACTCATACACAACTTGCCCAAATCTTCTAATGATTTCATATGGGCTTATATAACGTGGACTTAATTTTCCTTTCTTTCCGAACCGCATTACCCCTTTCATCGGTGACACCTTCAAAAATACCCAAACACCTATAGGGAATTCAAGCCCTCTTCTTCTAACATCAGCATAGGACTTGTGTCGACTTTGGGTCATTTGTAGCCGTTTTTGGATCACTTTAACTTTCTCCATAGCATGATAAACAAGATCTGGCCCAAGTAAAGAAGTTTCGCCTGCTTCAAACCATCCGATTGGTGATCTACATTTCCTTCCATACAAAGCTTCATAAGGTGCCATTTTAATACTTGAATGATAGCTATTGTTGTAAGCAAATTCAAGGAGAGGCAAATGGTCATCCCAACTGCCTTGAAAATCTAACGTGCAAGCTCATAGCATATATTCAAGTGTCTGGATAGTACGTTCTGCTTGTCCATCTGTCTGAGGATGGAAAACCGTACTCAGATTCACCTGTGTACCCAAACTCTACTGAAAAGATCTCCAAAAATACGCAGTAAATTGTGCTCCTCTATCTGATATGATGGAGATCGGAATCCCATGTAACTGTACTATCTCTTTCACATACAATCTTGCATAATCCTCCGCTGTATATGTGGTCTTGACTGGTAGGAAATGTGTTGACTTGGTAAGCCTGTCAACTATAACCCATATAGAATTAAATTTGCACAGTGTACGAGGCAAACCTGTGATGAAATCCATATTAATCATATCCTATTTCCAGACTGGAAGATTGATACATTGCATGTAACCTCCTGGTTTCTGATGCTCTACCTTTATTTGCTGAAAATTCGGGCATTGAGCGACAAATTCTGCAATGTTCTTCTTCATATTTCCTCACCAATACACTTCTTTTAAAGCATGGTATATTTTAGTAGCTCCCGGATGCATAGAATAGCGCGAATGATGCGCCTCAGTCATAATTCGTTTCCTCAATTCGTCTACATCCGGTACACATAATCTACCTTGGCATTGAAGCACCCCTTCTTGTGTAAGATCAAATGCCTTTTTCAAATTCTGTTGTACATTCTCTTTTAGTTGCAATAATATAGGATCTGCAAACTGCTTCTCTTTCACTTTAGTTATCAATAAAGATTTAGCCGCATTTTGTATAATAATCCCGTCATCTGAGGATTCAAGAAGACGAACCCCCAAGCTGGCTAATTGATGTAGATCTTTGAATAACTCTTTCTTTTCCATCAATTGGCCACTAGTGACTCCTACTGCCTTGAGGCTCAATGCATCAGCTACCACATTTGCTTTGCCTGAATGATATAGAATATCAATATCATAATCTTTTAAGAGCTCTAGCCACCTTCGTTGTCTCAAATTGAGTTCCTTCTGCTTAAAGATATATTGTAAACTTTGTGATCAGTATAGATATCAAGATGTACTCCATACAAATAATGACGCCATATCTTTAAAGCAAATACCACCACTGCTAGTTCAAGATCATGTGTGGTATAGTTTCTCTCGTGTGGCCGCAACTGTCGTGAGGCTTATACTATTACATTACCGTGTTGCATCAATACACACCCTAGGACAATTCCAGAAGCATCACAATATACTGCACAACCTTCGGTACATTTCGGAAGTACTAACACTGGTACAGAAGTCAATTTATCTTTCAGTTCTTGAAAACTTTTCTCACATGCATCATTCCACTGAAATTTGACTGCTTTGTGTGTAAGCTTCGTTAAAGGTGCAGAAATGGAAGAAAAACCTTCCCTAAATCTTCTGTAATAACCTACTAATCCAAGAAAACTACGAATCTCTGTGGGTGTCGTAGGTCTTGGCCAATTTTTCACCGCTTAAATCTTCTGTGTATCAACCTGTATCCCTTCATCTGACACAATGTGATCCAAGAATGCAATGGATTTTAACCAAAACTCACATTTAGAGAACTTTGCATACAACTTACGCTCACGGAGAATTTGTAACACCTGTCATAAGTGATTAGCATAGTCCTCTGGTGATCGTGAATAAACCAGAATATCATCTATAAACACCATCACGAACACGTCTAGAAATGGCTTAACAACCTATTCATCAAATCCATGAACACAGCTGGTGCATTTGTTAGTCCAAATGACATTACTAAAAATTCATAATGGCCATACCGTGTTCGGAATGCTGTCTTGGGTACATCTTCTTCTCTAACTCTGACTTGATGGTAACCTGACCTCAAGTCAATCTTTGAAAAACACTTGGCGCCCTGTAACTTATCAAACAAATCATCAATTTGAGGGAGGAGATATTTGTTCTTGATCGTTACCTTATTCAATTACAGATAGTCAATTCACATTCTCAATGTGCCATATTTCTTTCGTACAAATAATACCGGTGCACCCCACGGAGACATACTCAGCCTAATGAAACCCTTGTCCAACAAATCTTTCAATTGCTCCTTCAATTCACGCAATTCTGCTAGAGCCATTCTATATGGGGGGAATAGAGATAGGATGTGTGCCCGGAATCACATCAATACCAAATTCTATTTCCCGTTCTGGGGGTAAACCTGTAAGATCCTCTGGAAATACATCAAGAAATTCATTAACCACTGGAACCGACTGAGGAGTCAGTGGTTCCACATCAGTATCTTTTACTCGTACTAAGTGACATATGTACCCCTTGGCAATAATTTTCCTTACTTACAGATAGGAAATAAATTTTCCTCTTGGTGCCCCCACATTACCCTGCCATTCAAGACCATTTTCTTGTGGAAAACAAAAATGTACCTTCTTGGCCCATCAATCTACCGTGGCATAACAAGAAGCCAACCAATCCATTCCTATTATCACATCAAAATCCACCATGTCTAGTTCAATGAGATCGGCTAATGTATCATGACCACACACAGTTACCACATAATTACGATATACTCTTTTTGAAACAATATAGTCACCAACTGGCGTAGCTACCTCAATTGACTTAATTAATATTTCTGGTGTTCTTGCAAATTTTGCAGCAATCAATGGAGTAACATATGACAATATAGAACCCGGATCAATCAATGCATATACATTATACGAAAAGATGGATAATGTACCTGTGACTACATCAAGAGAAGCCTCCAAATTCTGTCGGTACACTAGAGCATAAGTGCGATTCTGGATCCCACTAGTACTGGCTGATCCTCTAGCACCTCTACCACAACCAACAGACTGTAAACCTCGGCCTAAAGAAGGAACCGATGATGATGATGTAACGGCTGATCCTGCAGGTCATGCTATACCACCCATGCTCCTCTGGGGACACTCCTTCATCATGTGTCCCATCATACCGCACCAAAAGCAAGCATTTGTACCCAACCAGCATGTACCTGAATGAATACGCCCACAGTGCTGACACTGCTGATGAGGAAATCCTGCTGCCTGCGATCCGTGAACTCCACTACTCTGCCCAGATTGACTACCTCTAAACCCTCAGAATTGAGAGTGACCACTGTTGTGGAATAAGATAATGATGGTATAGGTGGTCTAGGAAACATCCAAGGCCTAGATTCTCCTTAGGACATCATAGACTATCCCATAGGTCTAGCTCTTTTGGACTGTCCTCTGTCAGATTCATGTACCCTTCTTCTCTGTCTTTGATCTTCCATTTTCTGGGTGAAGGCCTGTATTCTGGATATGTCCATATCTTTGTTCAAGGCAGCAATGGTGCAGTCCCTTACCAAATATGGCTCTAATCTGTCCACATATCGAAGGACTCTATCTGTCATTGTGGCTACCACATTCGGAGCATATCGAGCCAAGGAATTAAACTGAAGACTATATTCTCTAACACTCATGTTCCCTTGTTGTAAATTTAGAAACTGATCTGTAGGTGCCTTTCGAATCTCATAAGGAAGGTAGTGATCAAGGAATGCCGCTTTAAATTCTTCCCAATTAAGTGGAATTGCACCGATACCACGAGACTTCTTTCAATCTTCATACCACAATATCGCCTCTCCTTTCAATCTATATGCCACAAGTTCAACTATTTCAATGCCAGTCACGTGTATAACCTCTAAAGCCCTTTGAATTTGATCCATGAAATCCTGTGGATCTGCTTTCGGATCTGACCCAGTGAATATAGGAGGGTCTAGTTTCAGAAAATCCTGTGTTCTGCGACTCACAACTCTAGCCGCATCATCCTCATTTGTCGTTGGACCAACTCGTCCTTGACTTTGTGCCGCTACTAGCTGATTTAACATAGGCACTGCATTTCTTAGATCCTAGTCAGTAGCATTCATTGGTGGTTCTGCGGGTACTTCTCTACCGATTGGCTCTTCTGGAGCTGGAAAAGTAGAAGAAGACCGCGATGTAATTTCAGTATTTGCTCCACCTTGACTAGCTTGGTCAGGTGGTGATTTACTCATTCCTTCACCGGCAAGCATATCTACTTGCTTACCCTTGCCTCTACCTCTTCTTGTCATCGGCATTTTTACTATATCAAAGAAAATTAATTCCAATGGTTAGATACGATTCCACTTACCACATTGGCTCTATTGCACGATCGAGAAGTGAAGAAAAGAAACAACATCCTAAATGTTCCGTAGCCTCCTACTTATAAATGTGGTACACAACACATCCATAAGCAAGACTCTACTCAGACACGGCTTTGTAGACACCCTTAGATCGACCTGCTATGATACCACTTTTATCACGCCCCGTATTCCAACGGGGTGGACTGGTACCCGAAGCCGACAAGGCTCGAGAGAACCAATCTTTGCTTGAGCCATTCGTATGCATGCCATAAGAAACATCACCATCATGTAAGAACATAAAATGATAATAACGAAAATCATTGAGCATGTGATATATATATATATATATGTGAAACTTGGCCGTTAGGGCCATCAAGTCAGAAAGGACATACATCTCTTACGCTCATGTACCCATATATGTCTACAAAAGCCTCTAACAGATGCATTTACAAGACTAATCGGGACAAGTCCGTGCTTTATACAACATGTACAATACCAAAACACATGTATAACTGTGACTCAAAAAGCCTCGAACCAACTGGAGCTCACCAAATATCCACAAATAACTGGAAACCTACTGTGGAGGTCTACTGGCACCTGCGCCTGAAGCAAGTAAGGTAAGTCCACAAAGGGACGTCAGTACGAAGAATGTACTGAGTATGTAAGGCTCATAAGAAACTGTATGATACATAAATACCTCAATGAACTCAAATACAAATGAATAACCAATATGGATAAGTTAACATTCTGTATGTTGGGAACCATGTATATTGCTTTCATTACTTTATTTGCTTCTTTACTTCCATGCTTATTCATCATCACTTGTGTCACAATGTACCTGAGCCCTGACTGATCAGTGGGTCTTTACATAACATAACATTATATTGGGATCGGCTCGAGCTAGGCTTATGCCTCTAGAGCTACCACCCATAACTCAATACATCGGGCTCGGCTCGAGCTAGGTTATCACCTCTAGAGCTGCCACCCATAAACCAACATATCAGGTTTGGCTCGAGCTAGGTTCTTACCTCTAGAGCTACCCCCTGTCAGGTTCGGTCTAAGCTAGGCTTATGCCTTTAGAATTACCCCCCGATACAGTTTGGGAACTCATGTCTTCTCGATCGCCTTCTTGATTGTTGCATTGGTTTAGTCAATCTGACCGGCGCACTTGCTTTGGAAAATCTCCTGGCTCAGCACTAGTCAACTTGTGGGGTCTCACATACCCTGCAGACAACAACAGCAGCAGTCACCAGTCTGGTCCCCTACCCCATAAAGTATCTTGATGGCCGAACCACTCCCAAAAAGCTACCACCCATGCTCAATCATTAACCACATGTGCATTACTTCATCCATTACTTTTGAGATTGATACAATGATAGTCATAACATTATTGGAAACATGGGATCTTTGGAACATCATTCAATGAAAATGAGACATGTGAATCACAATTGATCAATGAGTAGGAAACATGTGGTAACCGGGAATAGGATACCTTAGAACATTTCGGAATGGAATAATTAAAATGTCAATGTGACTAGTATGTGCTGCAGAAGGATACGGATAGAATAAACTTACATACCTTCTCTTCCAAGTATGAATACACAAGCCTATTTATGAACACAATAGTCCAGCTCCTTCCTTACATTTCACTCTACAATACAAGTACATAACGGAGCTTACATTAACAACTAGTTACCGTGCAAGTGTACAAGACGACAATGAGTTATATGACTGCCATATAACGTCATATCACCCTCCATAATAGAATCCACTGCATTATCATACCAATCAATACCATAACATTTCACACATTGTCTAGGACATCATAGACCAATAATATTTCACATCATGTTTACCCTTTACGCTTCCTCATTATCATTCCGTCACAATACCTTATCAAATCACCTCATAAAAACTTATGAACAACAATCCATAGTTAGTATAGTCCAACATGCCTTCATACGACCCATTAAAGTCATTAAAAAGGTACCATAAGTTGATAATTATATTCAAAAAGGGTATAGGGGCTTTCGGGGATCAAAGAGAGACAAAACCATACAAAATGATTTTCTGGTGTGACATGCGAAGCCATATGCACCCATAGGTGGCTTTCATATGGCCGCATATGGCCCTTGGCAGTGTCTAGGGGCATCTGCATTGGCATCTGCGCCCGCAGGTGCCTCCGTCTGTGGGGGCGGATGCCCAAATCGGCCAAAATGGGTCCTTTTTGGGTCCTTTTGTGTAATAAATGGTTCAAGTACATAATTAGGCTTTTATTTATATATTTTTGGTCACTTGTATGCCAAAAAATATTCATGGTTCCATAACACACATAAACAACACCAAAACTACACTTCCCTTTTTCAATACGTCACCAAATCCATAACCAATTTCACAATAACAATTCCAAACATTATACACAAGGATAAAACAATTTAAGACTATAATAACATATCACATTTCAATATTGAATCCATCATGTTCACTTCCTTCAATACCACAAATCCATTTTCAAGTTTATAAGGCAAAACCCCTCTCCGATTGCAAAAATAGACAGTTTTACACATAGCACACTGTCCAACACTTTGCCAACACAACCAACATGATTTATAAACCATATTAAACATATCATATACTAAACCATGAGAATAAATACTTACCAAATCTTGTAAGATGATGACTTTGGCCAAAGAGACTAGTTGCTTAGGTTTTGTGTGAGAGAGAGACTGTTGGAGAAAATTCTAGAAAAAGGCATATGTGCTTGTATGAATAAAATATGATTTTTATTGACTTATATAGTCCCTTATTAATCATTCTTATCCACACATTTGATGTGTTTACTTGGTCAATGGAAGAATGGGTCGTCAAATTCCATTTTGGGTCATGTCTTCTTATGAATTTTGGGCCTCAATTGGGCCCAATGGCACAAGACTCATTGAATTCCAACAAATTAATAAATAAATCACCAATTCTCTCATGTTTAAAGGATTCCATAAATATTACGATAATTAACTAAGTTCGGAGACATACGGGGTGTTACACTTACCCTATTTCCTAGACATATACTATGTCATTTAAGGGTATTTTGATAGGGATTAGTTGATCCTTTATTATCATTCTCACCCAAACACTCAGAGAAACAAATGAGATGTTTCATCTTCTCAAAATAAATAAAGGCTAGGGTTCCATTTCAACTTTAGAATCCTCAAAATACTTAGCAAGAACTCTCCTTCTAGGTATGTGGGGTTTCATCAATGGGTACCCTCTCACCTATTAAGTCCCAAATAACTCAGAATTTCTTAGTTCTTTATAGATTAAAGTTAGGGTTTTCTTTTAGTTTATAATTTCCTTATTTATTTTAGTTCTCTCATGATTCCTATAGCATAATTATGTATTTTTCATGAATTTGGTATCTTGTACAACCCATCTATTTTATGAATGGGTATTTAGCTTAGTTTCATAGTATTTCTATATGAATTGCGATGGGTATTTAGCTTAGTTTCATAGTATTTCTATATGAATTGCTTTTCAGTCCTAAAGCTTGGCGTGTTATGTACACACGATACTAGTAATTGCTGATTTCTAGTATGAATAAAGTAATTTAGTCTCAATTTACAGCATAACTTCAGTTAAGCAGATTTTCAAAATACTTTTAGATAAAGCGTATGCTGAATCAGTTTTTAGTATATTAGTTTATTGAGCTATCAGTATAAATAGTATGGGGTAGTACTTAGAACTTAGTTGGAATGGGGTTCAATGCACCCAAGTCCTAGAACTATGTGCCACCATAGGTTTATTTAGTCCACCCAGTTAGACATCAGTTTAGTGATCATGCCAACCATGCCTCTATACCCTGGCATTGTATATTGGGCCTTTTCGATGGGGTGTATACATAAGATTCCACATTTAGCTCATGCAGTTTATGTCGATTAACAAATTCTTTCATAGTTATAGATTCAAATGTAGTATTTGTTCATGACCCTCAGTTTAGTATACTTACTTTAAATTATGATTTCTCAAACTTATCATTCCTTATCAGTTTAGATGCATTTATAATAGGGTCATAGTACATCAATTTAGCTTATGAATTCAGTTTTGCAGTTTATCTCAGCTATCGATATTTTCCAACATGCTTAGTTATTTACAGTTGCATATCTCACATGCTCAGTACATTTAAAGCATTGACTATATTATCTCTTTTGTATTATATCATATTATGATATAGGTTCCGGTGCTCAGCATCAGACTCACGATTAGCATGATCCAGTACCCTTCAGCAGTAGCTATTGGTTAGTCCTCGCCATCCGAGGATGAGAGTCTTTATTTATTTTAGTATTTCTTTCTAGTTTTAAGATGGTCTAGAGTTAGCTGGGGACTTATCCCAGTAACTCATCATTTATTAGAAGCTTCCAGATAGATAGTTAGTTATTTTTGCTTTATGATTATATTAGACATTTCTAGTTTTGAAATTCAGTTTTAGTATTGATTGAGACTCTTATTTTCATAAATTCAGTTTTAGCTTCCACTTAGTGTACTTATCAATTAATGTTAGTATTCATAGTGTCATGCCAGGCCATGGGTTAGCTTGGAGTCACTTGTGGCTCTAAGCACCGTGCTATGTCCAGGTGTAGTCTCAGGTCGTGACAACCATGGAGTTTTATATTCTTCTGCTAGTCGGCCTTCACTGGATCAATCTTTTTTTACTTGTGGTGATGTTAAAAACTTCAAGAAAAACTATCCTAAAGGTAGGCATTCAAGTTTTCAGGGTCATCAGCAGTCCAGATCTATGGTTCCTGCTGGTAGAGGTGGTGAGGTTAATGGTAGAGGTCATCCACATGGTGTCCATGGTTGATATTGAGGTGGTGGTAATGCAAGTTGGGTTCGTGCACAGCCTACTAGAGATGTTGCTTAGATTGATGATAGATATCATTGTTATGCCTTTCCAGGAAAATCTGAGATGGAGGCTTCAGATGCAGTAATTATAGGTACTATTCTCATTTATGACCGGATGGCTATGGTTTTGTTTGATATGGGTTTCACTCATTTATATGTTTCTATTAAATTTTTCTTGGGTTTATACATAGTTTGTGATATGCTTGACTCACATGTGTATGTATCTACTCCGGTTAGAGACTATGTGGTAGTTACTCAAGTGTATCGTGCTTGTTCTCTAATGTTTATGGGTTTTCATACTTGGGTAGATTTGGTGATTCTGGATATGCATGATTTTGATATTATCCTGGGTATGACTTGGTTATCCCTATATCATGTTGTACTGGACTGTAATTCTAAGAATGTGATGTTAGACATACCGAGGATGGATAAGTTAAAATGGAAAGGCGTTTATAAGTCTATCCCTGTGAAAATAATTTCCTTCATTCGTGCTAAGAATATAATGGGGAAGGGGTGCTCGGCCTTTTTGGCACATCTTTGGGACACTAGTGTAGAGGTACCCTCTATTGAGTCCGTTCTCATAGTGTTTAACTTTTAGGAGGTATTTCCCACTAACTTGCTCGATATTCCTTCGGATTAGGACATTGACTTTTTTATTGATTTGGAGCTGGGCACTTGCCTAATCTCTATTCCTCTCTATAGGATAGTTCTGGCTGAGTTGAGAGAGCTTAAGACTCAGTTTCAAGAGTTACCTGATAAGGGATTCATTCATCCTATTGCTTCGCCTTAGGGTGCTCCAGTGTTGTTCGTTAATAAAAAGGATGGTAGCATGAGAATGTGTATAGACTATCAATAGTTGAATAAGGTGGCCATCCGAAATAAGTGTCCATTACCCCAAATATATGATTTATTTGACCAGTTGTAAGGTGTTTCAGTGTTCTCCAAGATAGATTTGAGGTAAGGGTATCACCATTTAACGATCCAGCCTGAGGATATTCCCAAAATAGCTTTCAGGACTCGTTATGGGCTTTACGAGTTCATAGTGATGTCCTTTGAGTTGACTAATATGCTGGTAGAATTCATGAGTTTGATGAATGTTATGTTTAAAACTTTCTTGGATTCATTGTGATTGTATTTATTGATGAAATTTTTGTTTACTCCAAGAGTAAGAAGGAGCATGTAGGTCATTTTGAAGGGAAAATAGTTTTATGCTAAATTCTCTAAGTGTAAGTTTTATATGTCATCTGTATCCTTCTTGGGGCATGTGGTTTCTAAAAAAGGGGTTATGGTTTATCCCCAGAAGATTTAGGCTATTCAGAGTTGGGCTCGGCCTAACTCTGTGGCTGATGTTAAGAGCTTTGTGGGTCTTGCTACCTATTACCAGAGATTTCTCAAGAACTTTGCCTCCATTGTTATTTACTTGAAAAGATTGACATAGAAGGAGGTACAATTTTTTGTTCTGACAAGTGTGAAGGGAGCATTTAAAAGCTCAAGTGTAATGGTCCATCCTACTAGTGATATTGTCTACTCTGGGCCTAGACCGCATGGCTTTAAAATGCATCATTAGAGAGTAAGACCTGCTTACTTATATATCCAATTTCTCTCTTGTGTTTTGCCAATGTGGGACTTTTAATTCTAATATGAGGTGTTACATACACTCCCTTTTATGGACAAAATATCCTCACTGAGGTTTGCCTCACCACATGGGATTTGCCTAGATTCAGGACTAAGGTTTACCCCGCCTTACCAGGATTTGCCTAAAATCAATTTAAATTCCGGCCCACATTGACAAGGCTGATGTAGGAGTGGATCTGATACCATTTTAATGGCCCAACAAATCTAGGACTCAACTTTCCTTTCTTTCCAAACATCATGACTCCCTTCATTAGTGACACCTTCAAGAACACAAAGTCACCTTCCATAAACTCTAAATCCCTATGCCTTTTATCTATATAAGACTTTTGGTGACTCTGAGCTACTTTAAGTCTTTCTCAGATAATCTTCACTTTTTCTAAGGCATCCTAGACTAGCTAGGGCCCAATCAATGATAACTTTGATGATTTAAACCAATTTATTGGAGACCTACATCGGCGTCCATATAGTGATTCATAAGGAGCCATGCCAATACTTTCCTAATAGTTGTTATTATATGAAAACTTTATAAGTGGCAAATTTTCATCCTAATTTCTGCCAAAGTCTATAACACATGCTTGTAACATATCTTCATGAGCTTGAATAGTCCTCTCAACCTGTCCATCAGTATGAGGATGAAATGTAGTACTCAAATTAACTTTAACAACCTAGATTAGTATTAGAAGTCTTATATCGGCAAAACATATGAGAGATGTTGGGTATATACGTAAGCAGGCCTTACTCCCTAGTGATATGTTTTAAAGTCATATGGGCCTAGGCCCAGAGCAAATAATATCACTAGTAGGCTGGACCATTACATCAAGTCTCTTTTGACCATAGCTCCCATCCTTTCTTTTTCAACTGAAGATAAGGATTTTATAGTGTTTTGTGATGTTTTATATTCCGACTTGGGTGTTGAGTTGATATAGGATAGGAATTTGATTACATATACTTCAAGGAAATTGAAGCCTCATGAAAGGAATTATCCAACTCATGACTTTGAGCTAGTAGTGGTGGGTTTTTCACTTAAGATATGGAGATACTACCTTTATGGGGTTAAGTGTGAGGTTTTCACAGACCATCATAGTTTACAACATGTTTTCACTCAAAGGGATTTGAATCTGAGATAGAGGCAGTGGATGGAGTTACCTAAAGATTATGATATGATCATCCAGTATCATCTAGGAAAGGACAATGTGGTGGCAGATGCATTGAGTAAAAAATCTATAAATATAGGTAATTTGGCTTGTTTGAGGCTACAAAGAGGACCTTTGGCTAGAGAGATCCAAACTCTAGTAATGCGGTTTGTGTAATTTTATATTTCTGAAAGGGGTAAAGTGTTGGCTAGTGTTAAGGTGAGGTCAACATTTCTTGATCAAATCAAGGCTAAGCAATTCAAAGATGCAAGGTTAAACAAGATTTGGGACAAGGTAGTGTGTGGTAAGGCCCAAGATTCCGCGTTTGATACTTAGGTGTGTTAAGGGTGAGAGGGTACATATGTGTTCCTCGTGTTGATGATATGATTCTGAGTTTGCTTGCAGAAGCTCATGGTTCCCGATATTTTATACATTCTATTGCAACAAAGATGTATCATGAATTGAGACAGCTCTATAAATGGCCCCAAAAATATAGGGATATAGTAGAGTATGTGGCTAATTGTTATAATTTCCAGTATGTGAAGTATAAATATCAAAGGCCTATAGGTTCACTTCAAAGGATGCCTATTTTTGTGTGGAAATAGGAGAGGATTGCTAAGGAGTTTATGGTTGGTCTTCCTAAGAACTTAGGACAGTATGACTCCATTTGGGTCATTATTGATAGGCTAACAAAGTTTGCTCATTTCATTTTGGTTAAGATGAACTACAACTCGGAGAAGTTAGCCAAGATTTATGTTAAAGAGGTTCTGAGATTGCATGGAGTGCCAATATCCATCAAATTAGATAGGGGTACGTAGTTTACCTCCAAATTTTGGCAAAAGCTGCATGAGGAGTTGGGTACAAATCTTGTCCTTAGTACTGCATTTTATCCTCAGACCAATGGGCAGTCTGAGAGGACCATTCTGGTTTTTAAGGATATGTTATGAACATGTGTTACTGATTTAGGGGTCATTTGGATCAGTTCTTGCCATTGTGTGAATTCTCATACAATAGCAGTTATCACTCTAGCATCGACATGGCCCAATTTTTAGCTCTTTATGAAAGAAGATAAAGATCACCCATAGGTTGGTTTGAGATAGGAGATCTGAAACCTTTGGGCACAGACTTAGTAAAGAAAGCTCAAGAGAAAGTGAGTTTCATTCAGGATAAGTTGTTGACGACCCAAAGTACATAGAAGGTATACGTTGATCGTAAGGTAAGAGACATATACTTTAAGTCGGGTGAGCATGTATTGTAAGAGATGTTTCCCATGAAGGGAGTTATGTGATTTTACAAAAGCGGTAAGCTTAGCCCTAGATATATCGATCCATTTGAGATACTTGATCATGTAGATTTGATTGAGTTATGACCCTTTTCGTCGTTACGGGTTAGTCAATCATGCAAAAATTCAGGTCAAGATTTTTCCCAAGACGAAAGTTAAAAATTTTAGGCTAGGCTAGTTTTGAATGAAATTAGAGCGAGGTATAGTCTAGGAAAATCTTGGAAGGTATTAGGTAAATTTAATAAATTTTAGCTTGATTTTATGTTAACTAACTCGATAAGGAATCCATAGGATTTTTCGAAAGTGAATACGGGTTAGTAGAACTCTTGATATCAAACTTGAAGCAAAGGGGTTAGTCTGGGATGTCATGGATTGAGGGTGTGTTGCAAAAAAAGTAAAATTAGGAGGATTCCTGATTTTCTACCTCGCCGCTCACACTATAGTGGGTGACATGTCCCTATAGCAAAAGAATTTCCCTTATAGAAAAAGTCAACACCGGTCAATGCCGCTATAGTGGGCGATACTGCTATAGCGGAATCAGGCCACTATAGCAGGGTAAATCGATGTAAATGCAAAAATTTCCCCAAAAATGACTTATTATTCTAAACTCATTTTTGGGGAAGGGCATAGGCGATTTGGGTGATTTTCCTCCATTTTTCATCAGTTTTCTTCTTAAAGGTTAGTATTTCATCTCCATTAACTAGTTTTTTGATTAATTAACCTTAGAATCACTAGTTTATGAATTTAGGGAAAGGTTTAAGGTTAAATTAGTGGATTTTTTGGTGCAAGAGGGTAAATAGGTGTAAAACATTTGGTTTTTAGTTGTTAATCATAAATTTACTATTGCATGTCATTAATTCACTAATGTAACCATGAAATTGGTAGTTTTAGGGTGAATTAATGGTGGGAAAACCCTAAAATGAGTGGGATGATCATGAATTTTGACTTAGGATTAGGTATTAGGTTGTAATCCTAAACATGGTAGGTCATTTGGTTGATTATTCTTGTGTTCATGTTTATAGATCCCGACCAAGTAGAAATTGCATAGAAAGGCAAGGCTCGGGCTTAATTGAGTGGTGCAAGCTTGGATTGAGGTAGGTGATGGTTTTAATGTAGTTGAAACCTAATTTGTGTTATTTGTACATGATAACTAATTCTTAGTATTGCTTGTACAATGCATGTTCAAGGAAACTGAATGACTATTTGATATCCTAAGAGTTAATCACATGCAATGAACTTACATGAAAGCTTGTTGGTCTTTACAAGTATTGTTTCCATTATCTTTTTGGTTGTTATTATTGTGATATCTATCATTCATGTTGAATCTACCAGTATTTAGACATATCCACGGGATTGGTGATATAAGGTTGGTAGATACTTGATCTCTGAGATTTGGTACATAGACAAGGACTCGTCCCCTGCAGGTCATGACTAGTGGGAGCACACATAAGACCCTTAGCATGTGTGTATAAGGTACCGGTGAGTGTGATGGTTCATTGAGTGAATTGGGGATTATTACTTTTGACTTTATTGGTTTCTTGTGTGAACCTAGATGCATGTTATTGCTATGGTTGTTGTTATTAAGGATCCTTGAGCGATCTGGGTTGCTTGTATTATAGGACATGGCTTTATGTTGTCTATTACTTGTATGAATTATACATGGTTTATATGATAGTTGCGTCATGGTTGTTGACTTGGAGTCTTATTGTTGGTCCTAGTTGACTTGATTGGTTATCCTTGTTGACTCTTTTGACTAGACTTTATATTTTACTTATTTACAAGGTTAAGTATTATGAACTTGAAAGATAATTGCATGATAGGGTTCATGGTTGTCTTATTGTACTATGTTTTGGTTATGTGTCTATATTTCTCATTTTGGGTTGGTTGATGACCCTACTGATACATCATTGTTTCTTGTGTTCTGATACTACACGTGCTCTTTGTTTTGTTGAGTGTAGAGCATATTCCAGCAACTATTTCGAGACTCAACTGTGACTTGGATCATATTCGAACTCAAGGGTGAGCTTCATCTTTCTGGCTTCCATGGGTCCTTCTATTTTTTTTTTGTCCCTTTGTTTCGGACTCAGACACTTCATTTTTTTTTAGGGTTGCATT
Source organism: Capsicum rhomboideum (assembly GCA_031232105.1). Classification (NCBI taxonomy): domain Eukaryota; kingdom Viridiplantae; phylum Streptophyta; class Magnoliopsida; order Solanales; family Solanaceae; genus Capsicum; species Capsicum rhomboideum. The sequence goes on along the minus strand of CP124716.1, from coordinate 93,641,101 downwards.
CCCTCTTTTGATGTTTATTAGAGTTTTGGTACGACGAATTTTAGTTCCTAGGGGATTATTTTTCTGCATTAATTTTTGTTATGTTATCGGATATTGCTCTTATTCAATGGAATTGGATTTAGTTGCCTATTTTGGGGCTAAGCGTTGATTGACTTATGGTTTTGGTTGGTTTTCCCACTGGGGGGTTTAGTATGGGTGCCACTCACGGTGGTTTTAGGTCATGACAAATTTGGTATTAGAGACCTAGGTTTATTGATCTCATCGTACCAGAACGGTTCTAGTAGAGTCTTACGAAACCGTATGGAGACGTCTATACTTTTATTTAAGAGGCTATAGAACCTTAGAAAACTATCCTTTCTCTCTTCTTTCGTGCTATAATTTAATTCCAATTGGTATCTGGATATTCAAATTGGTATCTGACCCTCTTCATTATTTGGTTCGCAGAGGGTAAACACTAGGTCGAATAGAGCGAGAGTAGTAGCCCCAGCGCGAGCATCTCCAGCTGTAGAATTAGCTTTTTAGGGATAAGGATAATGTAGGGGTAAGTAAAGGGGAAGAAGGAGACCGATGCCCGCCAGGGGTGGAGCTCAGGTAGCAACTGACTGGGTTCATCAAACGTCAGTATCACCTTCCCCACCCCAGGATCATTTTAAGGAGGTTGAGGCAGTGGATAAGGATGGTTTGGAACCGGAGGCAGTGGCACCGGCTGGAGGTGTAGATCTTCCTCTGATGTCTTCTGAGATTATTTAGCAAGTTTTGACTTTTCTTAGTAGGCTGGCTGGTACTGGATCCACCCCACTGTACCAACTTTTCAAGTTTCAGGTGCTCATCCCACCGTAGTTTATCTCCCAGAATGGATGAGGCTTCAGATACTGATGTGTATTCCCATCCTGTGTTAGGTCCCATCATGACCAGAATCGAGCATGAGTTGTTGACCAAGTTTTTGAAAATGATAGCCTCCTTCATTTCATGGTACTGACACTGAGGATGCATTTGAGTTTATCATTGATTGTTATGAGAGGCTTCACAAGTTAGGGATTATGCAACAGCATGGTGTTGAGTTTGTGACTTTCCAACTGCAAGGGGATGCCAAGCAATGGTGGAGAGCCTCGATAACCAGTTTTGCTTCCATTGACTTGGTCCCAGTTTCATATCCTATTTTTGGAGAAGTATGTGCCTCGCACCCTTAGTGACCATAAGAAAGATGAGTTCTTGGGCCTTGAATAGGGCAGTATGTCAGTTGCGCCATGCTCTGTCTTGCTATGCTACTCAGTTGTTGGGCACTGAGGAGGAGAGGATCTGATTATATGTTAAAAGTTTGAACACTAATCTTTACTTTTTGTCTATTCACATGACTTTTGTAGAGAAAAGCTTCAATGATGTAGCTGACTATGTGAAAAAGCTTGAGGAATTTCAGCAGGCTGGTCAGGCTAAGGCATTAGCCAAGAAGTCCTTAAATACGAGCAACTTCTATTGTTCATATTCTAGAGGTCTCAGTCAGCAGGTTCATCCAGACTGCCCTATTTAGTCAGCTTTTCCAGCCTCCAAAGGTGATCATTCAGGGGCTATTCAGCAGCCTATGGTTGCTAAAGTCCAAAAGGCTTCCTATTCTTCGGCCAACAGGCCTTTTCTTAAGCGAGGTTGTTATTATTGTGGTACTGTAGGGAACTTCAATGGTGAATTTACTTTAAGGCGGGGAGGGAGTCAGGCACAGCAGCAAACCAAGGTTGTGGTTCCAACAGCTAAAGGTGGAGGTGGCAACGGTAAGAGTCATCTACAGGGTAGATAGGGTAATAATCAGGGAGGTTATGGTGTAAACAGAGGTAATGGTAATGCAGGGAAGGGTGGAGCACAGCCAACTAGAGAGGTTACCTAGCTTGATGATAAGGCTCACTCTTATGCCTTTCCAGGGAAGACCTAGCCTGAGGCGTCTGACGCTATTATTATAGGTACTATTCTCGTCTATGACTAGATGGCTTCTATTTTGTTTGATTCGGGCTCCACTTACTCTTATGTATCCGTTAGATTTGCTTTAGGTCTAAAATTGATTTGTGATGTACTTGAATCTCCTGTGTATGTTTCTACTCCTATTGGGGATTATGTGGTGGTGACCCATGTTTTATCGTGCATGCTCTGCGTTGTTTATGGGTTTTCAGACCAGGTAGATTTGATTATTTTGGATATGTTGGATTTTGACATTATTTTGGGTATGACTTGGTTGTCTCTATATCATGTTGTCTTGAATTGTAATTCTAAGATAGTGACCCTAAAAATGTCAGGTATGGGTAAACTAGAGTGGGATAGAGTGTAAAAATCTAAGCCGGTGAAAATTATATATTTTGTTCGGGCTAGAAATCTAGTGGGGAAGGGGTGTTCAGCCTTTCTGGATCATCTTTGGGATAATAGTGCGGAGTCCCCTTATATTGAGTCTGTTTTTATGGTTTTTGAGTTTCAAGAGATATTTCTTACGAATTTGCCCGGTATGCCTCCAGACAGGGATATTGATTTTTGTATTGATTTGGAGCTGAGCACTTGCCCAATTTCTATTCCTCCATATCGTATGGCTCAGGTGAAATTGAGGGAACTCAAAACTCACCTACAGGAACTCCTTCATAAAGGTCCCAGTGCTTTATCTTGGGGTGCTCCAGTATTGTTTGTTAAAAATGAAAATGGTAGCATGAGGATGTTCATTGATTATAGGAGTTGGACAAGGTTACCATTACGAATAAGTATTGCTTGCCTCATATAGATGATCTCTTTGACCAGTTGTAGGTGCTGTGGTATTCTCTAAGATTGACTTGAGGTCGGGTTACCATCAGCTAAAGAGTCGGCCTGAGGATATACCAAAGATAGCCTTTAAGACTTGGTATGGCCATTACGAGCTCCTAGTGATGTCTTTTGGGTTTACCAATGTGTTGGCGGCCTTCATGAGCTTGATGAATGGTATTTTCAAGTCTTTCTTGGATTCTTTTGTGATAGTTTTATTGATGATGTTTTGGTTTATTCCAAGAGCAAGGAGGATCATACAGATCATCTTTGCATTGTCATGGGAAAGTTAAAGGAGGAGCAGTTGTATGTAAAGTTCCCAAAATGTGAGTTCTGGTCATATTTGTTAGCTTTCTTAGGGTATGTGGTCTTAGAAAAAGGGGTGATAGTAGATCCCCAAAAGATTGAGGTGGTTAAGAGTTGGGTTCGGCCTAGCTCTGTGACTGAAGTTAGGTGATTTGGGGTCTTGCTAGTTACTATCACAGATTTTTCAAGAATTTTGCATCTATTGCTACTCACTTGACAAGGTTGACCCATAAGGAGTTGCCATTTGTGTGGTCGGATAAGTGTGAGGAGGGTTTCAAAAAGATCAAGACACTTTTGACTACAACTCCTATTCTTTCATTGCCTGTTGAAGGTAAGGATTTTGTTGTATTTTGTGATGCTTCACTCTTGGGTTTGGGTGTTGTGTTGATGCAGGATAGGAATGTCATTGCTTATGCTTCATGGCAGTTGAAGCCTCATGAAAACAATTACCCAACTCATGAATCGGAGTTGGAAATAGTAGTGTTTGCACTTAAGATTTGAAGACACTACCTTTATGGTGTCAAGTGTGAGGTATTCATAGACCACCACAACCTGCAGCTTGTGTTCACACAAAGGGATCTAAATTTGAGACAGAGGCAATGGATGAAATTGTTGAAGGATTATAATGTGTCCATCCAATATCATTCAGGTAAGGACAATGTGGTAGCAGACGCATTGAGCTAGAAAGCGGTAAGTATGGGTTGTTTGGCCTATTTGAGGGTGTCAAGGCGACCCTTGGATAGGAAGTTTCAAGCTCTAGCATCGCGATTCGTGCAGTTTGGTGTTTCAAAAAAGAATGGAGTGTTGGCTAGTGTTAAGGTAAAATCAACAATTTTTGCGAAATCAAGGCCAAATAGTTTGAGCATGAGAAATTGAACAAACTCCAGAACAAGGTGGTGTGTGGCGAGGCTTCAGATGCCATACTTGACACGTATGGAGTATTGTGGTTTAAAGGGCATCTAAGTGTTCCTCGTGTTGGTGTTTTGATTCAGAATGTGCTTGTAGAAGCTCATGGATCATGATATTAGATTCATCCAGGTGCAACCAAGATGAACCGTGACGTGAGGCAGCTTTATTGGTGGCGAGGCTGCAGGTTTGCTTCAGTGGATGCCTATTCTCGAGTGGAAGTAGGAAAGGATATCTATTGACTTTGTGGTGGTCTTTCTAAGACCTTGGGAAAGTATGACTCAATTTTTGTTATAGTGGACAGGCTAACCAAATCAGCTCACTTCATTTCGGTTAGAGTGGACTACAACTCTAAGTAGTTAGCCAAGATATACTTTAAGGAGATAGTGAGGCTACATGGGGTTCCACGTTTTATCATTTCAAATAGATATATGATCTACACTTCTAAATTTTGGGATAGGTTGCATGTAGAGTTGGGCACCTAACCCACTTTTAGCATGGCTTTTCATCCTCAGATGGACTGGCAAATTGCTGGTAGCCCAGTGCAGGCAAAAAGAGTATGATGATTGTAAGGTAAAGGACATGTTGTTCAAGGTTGGTGAATGAGTTTTATTGAAGGTGTCTCCTATGAAACTATCCATAAGATTTGGAAAGAAGGGAAAGCTTAGCATTCGATATATAAGTTCATTCGAGGTTCTTGAGGATGTGGGTCCGGTGGCATACTTATTGGCATTGCCTCCAATCTTATCCATTCGGTGTTCCATGTATCCATGCTTAAGAGGTATTATAGGGATGGGTATTACATTATTAAGTTGGATCCAGTCTGTTTAATAAGGACCTTACTTATAAGGAGGAGCCGATTGCAATTCCTGATCGAGATATCTAGAAATTGAGAACAAAGGAAATTTGATTGGTAAAGGTATAATGGAAGCATCATCTAGTTGAGGAACCACTTGGTAAACCAAAAAAGACATGCAGTACAAGTACCTTCACTTGTTTGAGGATACAGGTACTCTTTTTTCTCTTTTTGACTTGGCTCATTTTCTTGTTTAGATTGTTTGGAGATGAACGATGGGTAAATTGGTATTTCTTGTAATGACCCTTTCCGTCATTATGGGTGAGTCAATCATGCAAAAATTCAGGTCAAGAGTTTCCCCTAGATGAAAGTTAAAAATTTCAGGCTGGGCTAGTTTCTAATAAAATCAAAGCGAGGTATGGTTTAGGGAAATCCTGGAAGAGATTAGGTAAATTTAATAAAGTTTAACTTGATTTTATGTTAGCTAACTAGATAAGTAATCCGTAGGACTTTTCGAAAGTGAATTCAGGTGAGTAGAACACCCTATATGGAACTTGATGATTAGTCTAAGATGTCATGGTTTGAGGGTGTGTTGCGAAACAGGCAAAACTGGGAGGATTCTTGAGTTTCTGCCTTACCACTCCCGCTATAGTGGCTGACATGTGATTCGCTATAGCGAAAAAATTCTCTCTATAGCGGAAGTCAACGTCAGTCAATCTCACTATAGCGAGTGATGTCGCTATAGTGGGGTAAATCGATGTAAATGCAAAAATTTCCCCAAAATGGTTTATTATTCTAAACTTATTTTTGGGGAAGGTCATAGGTGATTTGGGCGATTCTCCTTTATTTTCCATTGATTTTCTTCGTAAAGGTAAGTATTTCATTTCCATTAACTAGTTTTTTTATTAATAACCTTAGAATCACTAGTTTACGGGCTTGGGGAAAGCTTTAAGCTTTAATTATCAAATTTTCTGGTGCAAGGGGGTAAATTAGGTGTAAAATCTTTGGGTTTTTGTTGTTAATCACTAATTTACTCTTGCATGTCATTAATTCACTAATGTTACCATAAAATTGGTAGTTTTAGGATGAATTGATAGTGGAAAACCCCTTGAATGGGTGAGATGATCATGAATTTTGCCTTGTGGGTTAGGTATTAGGTTATAATCCTTGATGTGATAGGCCATGTAGTTGATTATTGTTGTGTTCATATTTATAAACCCCGACAAGAGGAAATTATACAAAAAGGTAAGGCTCAGGCTTAATTGAGTGGTACAAGCATGGATTGAGGTAGGTGATGGTTTTAATAACTCAATTTGTGTTATGTGTGCATGATAACTAATTCTTAGTATTATTTGTACAATGCATTTTCAAGGAAAGTGAATGGTTGTTTGATATCCTAAGTGTTAATCGCATTCAATGAACTTACATGAAAGCTTGTTGGTCTTTACAAGTGTTGTTTTTATTATCAGTGTGGTTGTGATTGTTGTGATATGTATTATTATTGTGGAATCTACCAGTATTTATATATCTCCACTAGATTGGTTATACAAGATTGGTAGGCACTTGATATCTGGAATTTGGTACATGGACAAAGACTTGTCCCCTGCAGGTCATGACTAGTGGGCGTACACATAAGACCCTTAGCATGTATGTACAAGGTACAGGTAAGTGTGACGGTTCCTTGAGTGGATCGGGGATTATGTGTTTTGATTTCATTGGTTGCTTGAGTAAATCAGGTTTGTATGCTTAATTGCTAAGGTGGTTTCTAGTGTAACTAGGATGCATGAAATTGCTATGGTTGTTGTTATTAAGGATCCTTGAGCGGTCTGGGTTGCTTGCATTATAGGACATTTCTCTATGATGTCTATTACTTGTATGAATTGTACATGGTTTATATGATAGTTGCATCATAGTTGTTGACTTGGAGTCTTATTGTTTGTCCTAGTTGACTTGAATGATTATCCTTGTTGACTCTTTTGACTTGACTTCATGTTGTACTTGTTTACAAGGTTAAGTATTATGAACTTGAAAGATAGTTGCATGATAGAGTTCATGGTTTTCTTGTTATTATGTTTTGGTTATGTGTCCATATTTATCATTTTGGGTTGGTCAATTACCCTTCCGACATATCGTTGTTTCTTATGTTCTGATACTACACATGCTCTTCTTCTTTTTGAGTGCAGAGCATATCCCAGCTATTGTTTCGAGACCTCAATTGTTACTTGGATCATATTCGAACTCAAAGGTGAGCTGCATCTTTCAAGCTTCGGGCTGTCATGGGTTCTTCTTTTATTTTCTGGTCCCTTTGTTTTGGACTCAGACACTTCATTAGTTTTTGGGGTTGCATCCCCTCTTTTGACATTTATTAGAGTTTGGTATGACGACTTTCAGTTCCTAGGGGATTATTTTTCTGCATTAATTTTTGTTATGTTATTGGATATTGCTCTTATTTAATGGAATTGGGTTTAGTTGCCTATTTTGGGGCTAAGTGTTGATTCACTTATGGTTTAGTTGGTTCTCCTATCGGGGTTTAATTTGGGTGCCACTCATGGCGGGTTTAGGTTGTGACAGATTGCTTACAGGCTTGCTTTGCCAACAAGCCTGTCAGGATTCCATCAGGTGTATCATGTCTCTATGCTTAAGATGTTCAGAATTTGAGGACTAAAGAGATTAGATATGTGAAAGTTCAGTAGAAGCACCATCTTATTGAGGAGGCCACTTGGGAGACTAAGTCGGATATGCGCAACAAGTACCCTCACTTGTTTGAGGATTTAGGTACTTCCCTTGTTACTTTTCCTTTATTTTTCTTGATTTATCAATTGAGGATGAATAATTGGAAAATTGTTATCTGTTGTATAGACACTTTCAGTTTTTATGATATAGTCTAGCGTGCCAAAATTTAGGTTACTATTCTTCCCGAATAAAGTGTTGAAAAAAATTCAGGCTAAACTAGTCTGGATGAATTACATGTGTGTTGTGATCTAGGTAAATATGATAATGGATAGATTTTTAATTGTGTGATTTGAAACCATTTTATAAATGACTTCAGGTTAGAAGAACTCTGGATATAGCATTTGACAAAAAGGGATTAGTTTGGGATGTCAAAATCTGGAAGCTTGTTGCAAAATTGGCAAAAATCTAGGACTGTCAGACTTTTTGCCTCACCTAGGCCACTATAGCGGGAGGCAGGCTACTGTCATAGACCTATTATAGGGGGAATATTCCTACTATAGTAGAAGTCAAAGTCGGTCGGTCCTGCCATAGTAGGCAGATCTCGCTTTAGCAAGGCCGCTATAGCGGGAATTGGGCTGCTATTAGCGGGCTAGGCACAGATAAATGCAGTTTTTAGAATTAAAAGGTATTTTGTATTCCACATTCGTTCAAAGCCAGGAAAGGGCAATTTAGGGAAAAAATCATCAGTCCCAACCTAATTTCCTTCATTAAGGTAAGTTAATCCACCTGTTTAACTAGTTTTTTTATGATTAATCCTTAGAATCACTAGGTTTTGATCATGGTAGAGGAATTAACTTGACCTATGTTAATTTTCTAGTGTAAAGTAGTAAAAATAAGGTGTAATCCTTGGGTTTTGGTTAATGGTGGATGGGCTTTTGGTTAATGGTGGATAGGTTTTGGTTAATAGTGGATGTGTTTTGATTACATGGTTAGAATTCACTCTTACAAACATGAATTTGATAGAATTAAAGTAGAATAAAGGTAGGAAAACCCTAGCCTAAGGGAATGATCTTGATTCTTAACATTGGGGTTATGGGATTAGGTTGTAATCCTTGAAATTATTAGAGCAAGAAAAGGTAAGGCTCATGTTTGTTAGATCATTACGGGACTTGGATTGAGATAGGTGATGGTTAAATTATAGTTGAAGACTCAATTTAGTTTATGTGTGCATGTTAACTGCTATTTGTCTACTTGTTGCAATACATGTTCTCGAATGTTAACTTGTTGGATAATTTTACAAGTGTTTGATCACCTTAAATGATAAAAAGGCTTGTTTTATATGTAAGTGTGGCTAAATTATCTCATATTATGATTGTACATGTTATAACATGAGTTGATATTGTGAGATGAATAGGTAAAGGTCATCGTTACAGAATTGGTAGATTATAGGGAGTATAAGGGTGGGGATGTTGGGATAAGGATTCTACAACACTTGGTTTGAGATAAGGCTGGCAGACACTAGTTGTCTGAGTTATTTGGTACATGTACTAAGCTCATCCCCTGCAGTTCATGGCTAGTGGGAATTTATAAGACCCATAACATGTGTGTACATTGTATTGGTGAGTTTGACATTTCAATGAGTGAAAAGGTTATATTGCGGTTTATATTTTGGTTCCTTGAGTGAACTGGGTTATATTACTATTATTATTTGGATCCATGAGTGGTCCGGGTTATTGATATGCTTGAACGAAATTGATATTATTGAAATGTAATAAAGAGGAAATTGTGACAAGGTTGAGTTAACTGTTTGTTAGTCATGGCATTTGACATAGTGGAATATTTGTACTTGTTCTATTCTTTCTAGTTACTTGTTAATTGTTAAGGATAGACTGAGTGAAGATATATTTTCTAAGTGTTACATGGTTGCTCTTGTTTACAAATTGTTTTTGTTATATGTTCATATTTATTAAGTTGAGTTGGCATATGACCCTACCAATACATAGTGGCTTTGTACTCATACTACCTGTGCTCTTCTTTTTGGTGAGTGTAGGGCATATTCTAGCGACTCAGACAAGACTTTAGTTGTGGACAATGATTGATTTCGACTCAAGGGTGAGCTTTATCTTTCGGGCAGCTATGGGTCATCTTACATTATGCTCTTGTTTATTTGTTTCAGACATAGACAGTTTAGTTGTTCTCCTTTTCTAGGTTGTGCCCATAGAATGTTTGTTTAGATGTTTGGTACAATGACTTCCGATTTCTAGGGAATTTTAGATAGTTTGAATTATTTCCACATTATTTCCTTTACGACTATCGAACATTGCTATTAATATATATGAACTATTTTGTCTTATCAAATTGGTTAAGTGTTGGTATTATGTATTTGGGATTAGATGGTTCTCCCACCGGAGTGTTAGTGTGGGTGCCACCCGCGACGGGTGATGTAACACCCTGTACATTTCCGATCCTACTTGATTGGTGATCTAGGGCGTATTTATATGCCCTATTGCCAACTTTGAACCATCTTTACCTTAGTTTTGAGAGAAATAAGTACGTATTTTGTATTGTTTTTGATGGAATATTTGATATTGTGCAAATAAATGTGATTAGACCCTTGTAGGAGGAGTTTGCGACTTTTTGGAGTATTTTTGGAGTAAAAAGTGAGGCTTGAAGGACTTCCAAGCAAAGGATCTTAAAGATAAGAGGCAAGCTAAAGATTTGAACTTGAAGAATCCAACCAAATCCGCAAATAAAAGTCGAAGAAAGGAAGAAAATCAGAGTTTAAGTGTCAGGCGCGCCAGGCAGCGTGCCGGGCCGCTTTTTGCCAAATTTCTTCTCCGACCACCATTCTATAAATAGGGCTTTTGGGTTATTGTATCATTATTCCATCTTGGTAGGACTACTCTTGGGCGATTTTGGCTTCCAAGTTAGGGTTAATTCTTCTTCCTTTTTATTTTTATTTCTTTTTACATTTTTTATCAATTTATGATAAATTAAGCCATGAGTGGCTAAAATCGCTTATTCTTGGGGTTGAGGCTACGAACATGAATCTCGTGAGTTGAATATTGTCTTAACATTTATGGGATTCTTTAAACACGAGATAGTTTGTGGGTCATGTATTAAATTTGGTGGGCTGAATTAGCATATGTTAATGGGCTCAATTTAAGGCCCAAAATTAAGTCATAAGACATGGCCCAAATGGGAAAAAATGACCCATTCTTGTGTTGACCAAGTAAGCATAACATTTATGACTAAGTAGCCATTGCACTTGGTTTTCTTTGTTATAGTAAAATGTTGATTACAAGACAAGGTAGAGGCAAAGGTAAGTAGGTAGATATGCTTGCCGGAGAAGGAACGAGTAAATCACCACCTGACCAAGCTAGTCAAGGTGGGGCTGACGTTGAGTTTGCATCGTGGGTTTCTTCAACTTTTCCAGCTCCAGAAGAGCCACGAGGTAGAGAAGTACCTGCAGAACCGCCTATAAATCCCACTGAACAGGATTTAAGAAATGGCGTGCATATGTTGTCTCAGATAGTTGCTGCACAAACTCAGGGACGAGCTGGTCCAACGACAAGTGAGGATGACGCGGCTAGAGTATCTAGTCGGCGAACACAGGATTTTCTGAAATTCGACCCTCCCATATTTACCGGGTCAGATTCGAAGGCCGACCCACAGGACTTCGTGGACCAAATTCAAAGGGCTCTAGATGTTATGCACATGACTGGTGTAGAAACAGTTGAGCTTCCAGCCTATAGATTGAAAGGAGAAGCTATATTGTGGTATGAAGATTGGAAACGATCGAGGGGTACTGGTGCAATTCCAGCTAGTTGGGAAGAATTTAAAATGGCATTCCTTGATCATTATCTTCCATATGAGATTCGGTAGGCACGTGCAGACCAGTTTCTAAATCTTCGACAAGGGAATATGAGTGTCAGAGAGTATAGTCTTCAGTTTAACTCTTTGGCTCGATATGCTCCGAATGTAGTAGCTACAATGACAGACAGAGTCCATTGATATGTGGACAGATTGGAGCCATATTTGGTAAGGGACTGCACTATTGCTGCTTTGAACAGAGATATGGATATAGCCAGAATACAGGCTTTTGCACAGAAAATGGAGGATTAGAGGCAAAGAAGAAGGGTATACGAATTTGAAAGAGGGTCGTCAAAGAGGGCTAGACCTATGGGACAGTCTATGGTGTCCCAAGGAGAATCTAGGCCCCGAATTTTCCCTAGACCGCCTAGACCATCATTTTCTTCCCCTACAACAGGTACTTCATCACAATCCCGAGGGTTTAGAGGTGGCCATTTTGGGCAGATTAGTGGGATTCAAGGTTCACAGACAGCAGGATTTTCTCGTCAGTCGTGTCAGCGCTGCGGAAGGTATCATTTAGGTGAATGTCATGTTGGGGAAAAATATTTTCTTTTGGTGCGGTATGTCGGGGCACATAATGAGAGAATACCCACAAAGGGGCACGGGTGGTATGGCATGACCTACTGGATCAATCGTTGCATCATCATCATCGGTTCCTTTCTTAGGCAGAGGTGTACAGACTGTTGGTCGTGGTAGAGGTACCAGAGGAGCAGCCAGTTCCAGTGGAGCCCAGAATCGCACCTATGCTCTGGTGGACAGGCAAAATTCAGAGGCTTCTCCTGATGTAGTCATAGGTACATTATCCATATTTTTGCATAATGTATATGCATTGATTGACCCGGGTTCTACATTGTCATATGTTACTCCATTGATTGCTGCAAAATTTGAAAGAACGCCGAAATTATTAATTAAGTCAATTGAAGTATTTACACCAGTTGGTGAATCTATTGTTCCAAAAGGAGTATATCATAATTGTGTAGTAACTGTGTGTGATCATGATACGTTGGCTGATCTTATTGAACTGGAAATGGTGGATTTCGATGTTATAAAGGGTATGGATTGGTTGGCTTCTTGTTATGCCACGATGGATTGCCGAGCTAAGAAAGTACATTTTCATTTTCCACAAACGAATGTTCTTGAAGGGAAGGGTAAAGTAGGGGCACCGAGAGGACAATTTATTTCCTATCTTAAAGCAAGGAAAATGATAGCCAAAGGGTACCTATGTCACTTAGTAAGAGTGAAAGATACTGATGTGGAACTACTAACTCTTCAGTCGGTTCTAGTAGTAAATGAATTCCTTGATGTATTTCCTGAAGATCTCCCAGGTTTGCCTCCAGAATGGGAAGTAGAGTTTGGTATTGATGTGATGCCAGACACTCAGCCTATCTCTATTCCTCCGTATAGAATGGCTCTAGCAGAATTGCGAGAATTGAAGGAGCAATTAAAAGACTTGTTGTACAAGGGGTTCATAAGGCCTAGTATGTCCCCATGGGGAGCACCAGTATTATTTGTACGAAAGAAAGATGGCACGTTGAGAATGTGTATTGACTATAGGCAATTGAATAAGGTAACGATCAAGAACAAATATCCTCTCCCCAGAATTGATGATTTCTTTGATCAGTTACAGGGTGCCACATGTTTTTTAAAGATTGACTTAAGATCGGGTTACCATCAAGTCAGGGTTAGAGAAAAAGATATACCCAAGACAGCTTTCCGAACACGGTATGGCCATTATGAATTTTTAGTTATGTCATTTGGACTAACAAATGCACCAGCTATTTTCATAGATTTGATGAATAGGGTGTTTAAGCCATTCCTGGATGTGTTCGTGACAGTATTTATAGACGATATTCTGGTTTATTCCAAATCACAAGAGGACCACGCAAATCACTTACGGCAGGTGTTATGGATTCTTCGTGATCGTAAGTTATATGCAAAGTTCTCTAAATATGAATTTTGGTTAAAATCTGTAGCATTCTTGGGTCACATTGTGTCAGATGAAGGAATAAGGGTGGATACACAAAAGATCGAAGCGGTGAAGAATCGTCCAAGACCTACGACGCCTACAGAGATTCGCAGTTTTCTTGGATTGGCCGACTATTATAGAAGATTTGTTGAAGGGTTTTCTTCCATTGCTGCACCTTTAACGAAGCTAACACATAAGGCAAGCAAGTTTTAGTGGAATGATGCATGTGAGAAAAGTTTCCAAGAGCTGAAAGATAAATTAACTTCCACACCCGTATTAGCACTTTCGGAAGGCACCGAAGGGTATGCAGTATATTATGATGCATCCGGAGTTGGCCTAGGATGTGTATTGATGCAGCACCGTAATGTAATAGCGTATGCCTCACGACAGTTGCGGCCGCATGAGAGAAACTATCCCACACATGATCTTGAGTTAGCAGTTGTGATATTTTCTTTAAAGATATGGTACCATTATTTGTATGGAGTTCATGCTGACATATACACTGATCACAAAAGTTTGCAATATATCTTTAAGCAGAAGGATTTAAATTTGAGGCAGCGAAGGTGGCTTGAACTATTGAAAGACTGTGATATTGATATCCTATATCATCCAGGAAAAGCAAATGTGGTAGCCGATGTATTAAACCGTAAGGCAGTAGGAGGCACTAGTGGCCAGTTGACGGAAAAGCAAGACCTAGTCAAAGATCTACATCAACTAGCCAGCTTGGGAGTTCATATTCTTGAATCTTCAGATGAAGGGGTTATTGTGCAAAATACGGCAGAATCTTTATTAATAGCTGAAGTAAAAGAGAAGCAGTATGCGGATCCTATGTTATTGCAGCTGAAAGAAAATGTACAACAGGGTCTGACAAAGGCATTTGATCTTACGCAAAGAGGGAGTACTTCAGTGCCAAGGAAGATTGTGTGTACCGGATGTAGATGAACTAAGGAAATGAATTATGACAGAGGCACATCATTCACGGTATTCTATTCATCTAGGAGCCACCAAAATGTATCACTATTTGAAAGAAATGTATTGGTGGGGTAACATGAAGAAGAACATTGCAGAATTGGTAGCTCTATGTCCAAATTGTCAACAAGTAAAGGTAGAGCATCAGAAACCTGGAGGTTACATACAATGTATCAATCTTCTAGTCTGGAAATGGGACATGATTAACATGGATTTCATCACAGGTTTGCCTCATACACTGCGGAAATTTGATTCCATATAGGTAATAGTTGACAGGCTTACCAAGTCAGCGCATTTCCTACCAGTCAAGACTACCTATACAACTGAAGATTATGCACGGTTGTATGTTAAAGAGATAATGCGACTACACGGGATTCCAATCTCTATTATATCAGACAGGGGAGCTCAATTTACTACACATTTTTGGAGATCTTTTCAGAGGAGTTTGGGAACCCAAGTGAATTTGAGTACGGCTTTTCATCCTCAGATAGATGGACAAGCAGAACGTACTATCCAAACACCTGAAGATATTCTACGAGCATGCACGTTGGAATTTAAAGGTAGTTGGTATGATTATCTACCTCTTATTGAATTTTCTTACAATAATAGCTATCATTCAAGTATCAAAATGGCACCTTATGAAGCTTTCTACGGAAGGAAGTATAGATCACCAATTGGATGGTTTGAAGCGGGTGAAACTGCTTTACTTGGGCTAGATCTTATTCATCAAGCTATGGAGAAAGTTAAAGTGATCCAACAGCGGCTACAAACGGCCCAAAGTCTACACAATTCCTATGCTGATGTTAGGAGAAGTGGGCTCGAATTTGTCATAGGTGATTGGGTATTCTTGAAGGTGTCACCGATGAAAGGGGTAATGCGATTTGGAAAGAAAAGGAAGTTGAGTCCCCGTTATATAGGTCCATATGAAATTGTCCGAAGATTTGGGCAAGTTGCGTATGAATTAGCATTACCCCAAGAACACTCCACAGTTCATCCAGTATTTAATGTTTTGATGCTTCGAAAGTTCATAGGAGATCCATCTCGTATCACTCCCATTGAAGATGTACAAGTTACGGAGAATTTCACCTATGAAGAGATACCTATTTCTATTCTGGATAGACAAGTGAAGAGGTTAAGGAATAAAGACGTAGCTTCCGTAAAGGTACTTTGGAGAAATCAGCAAGTAGAAGAGATTACATGGGAAGCTGAAGAAATGATGAAGTCAAAGTACCCGTATTTGTTTCACACGGAAGAAAAAGTTAAAAGTGCGGAAAGGGAGAAATAACAAGTAAGTATCTATAAGCATTATGTGTATATGTATATATGCTAACATAAAGGTGCATTTGTTGTAAATGGAAATATGTTATTAACATTCGAGGACGAATGTTTCTAAGGGGGAAGGATGTAACACCCCGTACATTTCCGACCCTACTTGATTGGTAAACTAGGGCATATTTATATGCCTTATTGCCAACTTTGAACCATGTTTACCTTAGTTTTGAGAGTAATAAGTACGTATTTTGTATTATTTTTTATGGAATATTTGATATTGTGCAAATAAATGGGATTAGACCCTTGTAGGAGGAGTTTGAGTGTTTTTGGAGCATTTTTGGAGTAAAATGTGAGGCTTGAAGGACTTCTAAGCAAAGGATCTTAAAGATAAGAAGCAAGCTAAAGATTTGAACTTGAAGAATCCAACCAAATCCACAGAGAAAAGTCAAAGAAAGGAAGAAAATCGGAGTTTAAGTGTCAGGCGCGCCAGCAGCGTGCCGGGCCGATTTTTGCCAAATTTCTTCTCCGACCACCAGTCTATAAATACGGCTCTTGGGTTATTGTATCATTATTCCATCTTGGTAGGACTACTCTTGGGCGATTTTGGCTTCCAAATTAGGGTTAATTCTTCTTCCTTTTTATTTTTATTTCTTTTTATATTTTTTATCAATTTATGATAAATTAAGCCATGAGTGGCTAAAATCGCTTATTCTTGGGGTTGAGGCTACGAACATGAATCTCGTGAGTTGAATATTGTCTTAAAATTTATGGGATTCTTTAAACACGAGATAGTTGGTGGGTCATGCATTAAATTTGGTGGGCTGAATTAGCTTGTGTTAATGGGCTCAATTTAAGGCCCAAAATTAAGTCATAAGACATGGCCCAAATGGGAAAAAATGACCCATTCTTGTGTTGAACAAGTAAGCATAACATTTATGACTAAGTATGTGGCTAAGGATGATCATGAGGTCCTATATAAAGGCACAAAAATAAGATTTTATTCCACAAAACACACATGCCATTTCTAAACATTTCCAAGATATTTCTTTTATCTCTCAAACCCTAAGCCATCACTCCCTTGGATAAGACCATCCTCTTGTAAGCTTTGTTAAGTGTTTAATCTCATGGTTTCATATATTATATGCTTAATATGGTGTATAAATCATGTTGGTTATGTTGACAAAGTGTTGGATTTGCTCAATCGGTAAAGGGCTTTGCCTTATAAACATGAAAGGAGACTTGTGGTATTTAAGGAAGTGAATTGGATGGATTGAATCAAAACGTAAGATGTGGTTATGTCCTTAACTTGCTTTTTCTATGTTTATAACTTTTAGGATTGTTGTGATGCAACGTATTAAAGTGACTTGATGAAGTAATTGTGACGTATTGTTAAAGAGGAAGCATAATGGATAAACTTGGTGTGAAATGCTATTGGTTTATGATGTATTGGTCAATGTGTGGAATGTTGTGGTATTTTTGGTATGACAATGCCATGAGTTGTATTGTAAAGGGTGAAATGACGTTATAGGGAAATCATGTAACTCATTATCGTCTTATGCACTTGTAAGGTAGTTAGTTGTTAACGTGAGCTCCGTTATGTACTTGGGTTGTAGAGTAACACGTAAGGAAGGAGCTGGATTATTGTATTCACCTATAGGACTGTGTATTCATATTTGGAAGATAAGGTATGTAAGGTTACTCTTTTCGTATCCTTCTGCAACACATATTGCTCGCATTGAAATTCTACTTGTTCCATTCCAAAATGTCCAAAGGTATCTCATTTCAGGTTGTCATATAGTATTACCCATAGGACCAATTATGATTCACATGTCTCATGTTCATTGACTAATGTTTCAAAGTTCCAATAATGTACAATCACCAATGTATTACTCTTATAATGGAAGAAAGAAGTAATGTATAATTGTTTGTATATTCTTGAGTAACATCCCAGGGGAGATATAAAAGCCTAGCATGGGTTATCATAGTAACATCCCAGGGGCGATAGAAAAGCCTAGCATGGGTTATCACAGTAACATCCCAGGTGCGACAGAAAAGGCTAGCATGGGTTAATCTCATCCCAGGGGTTAAAATACCTAGCATGGGTTAAGCTCATCCCAGGGGTTAAAATACCTAGCATGGGTAATCCTCTTTTACTACTGATCAGTTGGTCATTACAATTTCTTAATGCAAAGAAGGATAAAGTTAAGTAATGAACGAGAATGATGAATGAACGTAAAGTAAAAGAAAGTATTGAATATAACGTACATGGTTCCTCACATACAGAATGATGGTTTATCCATATTGACTATTCTCTTATATTTGATTCCATTGATGTTCTTATGTATGATGCAGTTTTTTATAGCCTTACATACTTAGTACCTTCTTCGTACTGACGTCCCTTGGGGGACTCACCTTACTTATTGCAGGCACAGGTGCTAGTAGACCTCCACAGTAGGTTGCGGATCATTTGCTGATCATTGGTGAGCTCCAGTTGGTTTGGGGCTTTTCGAGTTATATGTGTACATTTGTTTTGGTATTGTAAATGTTCTATAAAGTGGGGACTTATTCAGACTTTAGGTTGGTTATGTCTATGTATCTGTAGAAGCTTTGTAGATGTTGTGGGACACATGAAGGAAATGTAAGGAAAGTATGCTTTTGACTTGATGGCCCTAACGGCCAAGTTTCATATATATCATATATTTTCCATGACTTCCGCCATTGGCATCTTATATCTATATGTGAAGGTGATGCTAATTGAGTGACATGCGTATGAGTGTATATGAATTAAGATTGGTTCTCTCGGGCCTTAACGGCTTCGGGTGCCAGTCCGCCCCGTTGGAATTTGAGGCGTGACAAGTTAGGGGTCGTGACACATGAAATATTTTTCTCAAATTAAACTTTTCATTAATGGGATTAGAGTTTCACGCTGCACTTCATGCATTGTATATGGATTAGTGGGCCCAACTGCTCTATATTATTATATAATATTATGGATTAATAGGCACACCTACTCTATTATTGTATTATTATTGATTGAAGGACACACCATCATGTATTATATGGATTGTTAGGTATGATGCCCTGGTATATTGGCCTTGCAAGTCTCACATAGGTCCCAGGTAGCTAGACTGAGCAACGGGTGTATATTGTGTCATACATGGCATCATATTGCATTCATCTTATCATTTCTTTATAATTGGATTCACTGTGATTAAATATTCTAATTGGTGGTTTGTTGATACTATACTATAGTGAGAAACCTTGAGTTGGAACTGTGTTATTGGCCTACTATGGTTGTTATTTGTTAGACTAGGTGTGGATTTCCTAAGTGTAGGTTTGTATGGTTGTTTTGGATAGTTGGATGACTCTTTCCATCACTTTGAATTAGGGTAAGGCAATAATGATGATGAGTACATATGGTTAGTACTCACATTTGTTTACTTTCTGCACTTTACGTGCAAGTACTAAGCTAATGGTCCCCAAACATTGATTGTGTTTCTTTCCTGATGTCTTACTAGACTAATAAAGATTGTACCCATAATAATGGCACATGCACAGCCGATGATGATGGCATAGTTCCCGAGGCATTTGATTGTGTTTTGTGCTAGTTTTTTGTTTTGGAAGGTTTTGAAGTTGATAGGGTTGAATTTGGCCAACATTTGTATATTTAGCTATCATATGTGAATTTTGTCAATTTTATTGTCTCTCAAATATCATTTTTGGGTTAGTAGCCCTTTTGGTTTGGATCCCGAGGATTTTTGATGAATTTTGGGTAATTGGTTGGAATTTAGAGTGTTTTGTCTAGAGTTGACTTTGGTCAACATCAATTGATAGCAACCTCTGTTGGTAAATTTGATGATCCCATGAAGTCTGGAATGTCAATTTTAGGCTTGTAGCATAGTTGGTTTGTGTTCTTGGGGTCCCGAACAAATTCTGAGGATCCATCTAGGACATTTGGGAGTTGATGTTTTTATTGGTGCAGAGGAAAATCCTCTTTCACATTCAAGATGCCCCTATCGCGATCACTTAGAAGGAAATTCTTCCACATTGTGATCACAGGGGCTTGATGACAATCACTAAGAAGGAGTTAGTTATCTTGTGGATGGGTACTATTTTGTTCTACTCAAATGCAATCAGGCCATCGCGATCCCGATGGACCCGGGCCGGTCAATGTCACAATTATGAGGTGGTGGTTGCGATCACAATGAACAACATCGCTTACAACCTTTTTAAATTGATTTTTCAAACAAGAACCCCATAACTCCATTTTTGAAGCTTTGAAACATGATTTTGAGAGACAAAAGGGGATTTTCAAGATTTTAACATTGGGTAATTTTCTAAACCAATAGTTTATCATTCCCCAATATTTCATGATTTCATCTTCAAATATTGATTTTTAACTTGAAAATTTGAGGTTTTCCCAGTAAAGTTAAAGATTGATGAATTGATGATTTCAAGGTCGATTTCAACTCCTTGTTTGGATGAAATTTTAGATTTGAACTCCTTAAGTATTGGGTAAATTGAGTTTTCAATAAAATTCTAGTTTTTCCCTTGCACGCTTGGGGTTGACTTTTGGATTGAGTTTTTGGTGTCTTTGATTTCATATTCTCATTTCGGAGACTCTTTGGAAGGGCAAGGCTTCGATTTGACTCTGTGGGTCTTCTCTTAAGGCAAGTTGAGAACTTGTTTTGACTCTTTTTCAAAGTATTTATGTTCAAGTTGTTTGTAAATAGGTGTAACAAAAATATGGGGTCCCGTATAGATGACATGGAGAGCATTTATACGGGTACCGGTGTTATGTAAAGGGTTAAAATTAATCAATTGGGTTGTTCAGATTGTTTCTTCTATTTGTTGGCATGCTTAACGTGAATTGTATTTGAAAGTGACTTACTGAACATACTAGTTGGCGAGTGTGCTTCTATTTGAGAACTTGAGCCATTTTACAGTGGTATTTGATGAAAAATTGAGATTTTGTGGCTACTTAAGCTACAAAAAGAGAGCTTATGTGACTATGAAAGCTGAAAGAGGTGATTCTTAAGTTGATTATTAATTTTGCTCGTGACATGAAATATTTTTTTCAAATTAAACTTGTCATTTATGGGATCGGAGTGCTTCTTTTTTATTTTGTACTTTTCATATGCATAGTAAGGAACCTAATGTCATAGTTTTTTCTCTCTCTTCTCTCTCATATGGCCGTCAAAACCTAATGTCGGGTTTGGCCACCGTCGGCCACCCACATCCAGTGGCTGGCCATTCTTTCTCTCATTCACTTTCAAAAGCAAATTTCCCACCATTAAATCAAAATTCAGAAGAAGCCTTATATATTAACCCTAGTTTGCCTACTGAGAAATGGACTGAAAAGGGGGTGGATACCATGAATAGAATTAAAAATCTACAATTTGCAGTAATAGGTAAATTCACTTATGAATGGGCTGACCTGGATAAGTTGAGATTAATTATTCCTCAACAATATGAAATCAAAGGAGATTGCCAAATTGGTCTATTTCGTAGTAAACACATTCTAATTCACCTATCGCAACATGAGGACTTCATTAATTTGATCTCTAAAGGTGCTTTCTATATTAAGTGTAAGGATGGGTACTCTTATCTAATGCGCACTTTAATATATGATACAAGATTCAAAATTAATAAAGAAACGACTAAGGTGATGGCATGGATTTCATTCCCCAACTTGCTACCCACGTATTTTGCAAAGGAGTGCTTGTTCTCCCTAGCTTCTATTATTGGGAAACCCCTCCAACTTGATCTAGCCACAATTAATAGAACTAGACCAAGTTGTGCAAGGGTGAAGGTTATGATTGATTTAAAATGAGAACTCCCTAAGTCAGTTGTGATGGATATTGAAAATGAAATTTTTAGAAAGGTGAGATCAGAAACAATCAATATCAGATATGACTACATCCCAAAATATTGTGAGGAATGTAAAATGCAAGGGAATAATGTAGATGAATACAAATCTAATAGCAGAAACAAAGAAGAGAAAATGAAAGAGGTTGTAGAGGTTACAAAAGAGAAGGGGGAACACATGGGGAAGAAAACTCATCAAAATATTCTGAAGCCTTAGGTTCATAAGTTCCAAAAAGGGAAGGCTAGAATTCTTTCTAGTGGTAAGGTGGTTAGGGATCCGGGTCTATGGAATGTAGTGAAAGATAGAAATCCCAGTAAATAAAAAAAGAATGAACCTTTGCCTCAACCTAAAAATAGTAATAGCTATCAAGTGCTAGGGAAGAGTTCTGGAGAAGACAACATCAAAGACAATCCCAGCAATACAAAAGAGAAGGAGAACAACAAACAAATTAATACAATTACAAGTAACAATGCAAAAAATAAAAGGAGGGAATCATCTAAGGATTGGGTGCGCAAGATTTTTGGTAAGAGCACAGCAGCTACAAGTGATCAAATAGTTCTTGTTGAAGCACAGCAAAAGAATAACAAGTAACATGGCACATCTTAACTGAATGCTAATGAAAGTGGCATTTATGATGATGGGGAGAAGCCTACAGATAAGCAACATGCAGAAGGCAACTTGAGCAGTACAATTGAGGGAGATAAGATTGCAGACTTGGGCCTAGAAAAGTCAGGTGATCATGGTGAGATAGCAACAACAGCAATAAAGGTCCCTATAAAACAGCATATAATAAGTGATAAACAACAGAAAAGTTATTTTACATGGGTTAAGCAGCATGGTACATCACAAATAAATGCTACTAATAGTGGCATCACAGAAGAGAGGGAGAAGCTTAAAGAGGAGTTATAGTCAGCAGACAAGAGTGATCTGAATTCAGCAGCAGCAGCAGTACCAACCTCTGTAACATAGCAAATAGATAGTTCTGAGCAGCAGCAGAATGATTCTAGAGTCCCAACTGAATTAAAGCAAAAGAGTGTTAAACAGATTGACACTTCACAAAAAAATAATAATGAAAGAGGTATCACAGAAGAAGGGAAGAAGGGTATAGAAGAGATACAAGATGATATCATCTTGAGAAGTACACCTGAAGGAGATAAAATTGCAGACTTGGTCTTAAAAGAGAAAAAGGAGTCAGCTGACCATGGTGATAGTGAGCAAAATATAGCAGCAGCAGCAATAACAATACCTGAAACACAGCATATATTCAGTTTAGAGCAGCAGCATAAGAATGAAAATAATCAGGAGAATGAAAATACTCATGGAATTGATAATACAGGCAAGAAAGTGATAGCTTCTAAGTGTGACTTGATGGCTAATAGTGAAAAGAGTCTATAAGAGAAGGCTATAATGCTCATTCCCACAGTAGTTCAGATAGATGAATCTAATGCAAATAATAGAATCGGCTTAAGCTGAAACACCCCGTACCTTCCCAACCCAATGTGACGACGATGAACAATGGTTACTTAGGTGTTGAGATGCCATGAGTATGTAATTTGTAATGTTAGTGATGAAAAAAATTAAAATTTGGCCTTGTACATGTGATTGAACTTGCGTAGGAGGTGTTTTACGATTCTCATGGACCATTTGTGGGGTTCAAAACGTGTCTAAGAGTAACTATAAACAAAGGATATTAAGGGTAAGAAGTAATTTAAAGAATAGGATTTGAAGTATCTAACCAAACCCACGAAGAAAAGTCGAAAAATAAAATTTTCAAAAAAACTAAGTCTGGGGCGCGTTAGGGGGCGTACCACACCTCTATGGGCTAAAAATTTTAGTCCAGAGGAAGCAATTTGGTGCGCCCAAGGGCGTGCCACGCTGGTTTTACCACTTTTTCAAAGTTGGAATTTTTCTTAAGTCCCAAGGGTGCCTGGGGACGTATTGAGCCAATTTTTGCCACGTTTCTTGTACAACCATGAGAATATACATGAAATGATTGCATTATTATATTGGTATGATAAAATTACTCGAGAACGAATTTGGCATCAAAATGACGATTTTACCCTTTTGGTCAAAATAGGCCATACGTGGCTAGAATTGCTTGTTTTGGAACTAAGGCCACGAGTATGAATTGCATGAGTGGGAATATTGTCGTAATGCGTATGAAATGAATTAAACATTATAAATTATTGATTTTATTGGGTTAAGTGAATTGGGCTCAAAAGGGCCCAAAATGTGAGAAAACATGGGCCAAGAATGGGTCAAATGACCCATTCTTCCATTGACTAATGCAACACATAGCATTAAATGCCAAGAGTGGATAAGGATGAAAATTAAGGGCCTATATAAAGGGTAAAAATGCTGATTTTATTGGAGAGAAATACACATGCTTTTTCTATCTTTTTCTAGAGAATTCTCAAGAAAGCTTCTTTGGCTCCCAAAACCCTAAGGCATTTTGGACAAGATCACCATCATCCAAGCTTGGGTAAGTGATTATTCTTGTAATTTAACATATTATAATCATGAGAGATTATGTATATCATGTTGGTTATGGTTGAAAGTGTTGGACATGGCACTTTTGGTTTTTGTTACAAAGATGTGTTATCCATGGGATTGCAACTTGAATTATGACTTGTGGTCTTGATGAAAAAGCATGGTATGGATAAAATAACAACCTGTATGGTGTTATTATGGTTCTAAACTCGTTATTTTTCTATAAGTGTAAATTATGGGAGTTTGGCCGATTTGTTGTTGTGAGGTGTATTGAAGTAAATTGATGGAATAATTGTGATGTGGTAGTGATGAAGAAGTGTAAAATATGAACTTGGTGTGACATGCTATTGGTTATCATGTGTTGGTCAATGTATGGAATATTGTGGGATTATTGGTATGATGATTTCATAAATGGTATTATCAAGGGGGAAATGACATGTTAAAGCTAAACATGTGACTTATTGTTATTGTATGCCATTGTAAGGTAATTGGTGGTTAATGTTGGTTTCGTTATGAACTTGTGTTGTAGAGAGAAACACAAGGACGGAGCGGGACTATTGTATGAACACTTAATATTGTAGAATCGTATTGAGAATACAAGGTATGTAAGGTTACTCTTTCTATATCCTTCTGCAACATATTGTTCATATTGACATTGGGCTTATGTCCTATTCTTAGATGACTTATGATACACTTATCTCTTGTTCATTGATTGTAGTTCCGAAGATGTCATAACGTTGAAATTTCGAGAAGATCTATTTCAAGAGAGTAATAACATAAGAGAATCTCTTTAATCTTAGATGGAATTTTCCAATCATGCCTTGTTCCAAAGTCCTATAATATGATGATTGTCCTTGTACCAATCTTTCATAAGTAAAAGTACCAATCTCATAAGATCCCATAAGAGTAATAAGAGAGGTGATGTGCAAGTTAATATATCTATTTCCTCATAAGTGGAGATGTCAATCTCATGAAGTACAAGAGTGAAGTAATATATATGTGTGATTCCAATTATGTCATGATCCTCAATGCCTCAATCACTCTTACGAATGGAATTAACAATAACAAGTGAAATAAGAGATGTGTAATTAATAAGTAATCATGGGTGGTATCCCAGGGGTTAAAATACCTAGCATGGGTCGATCCCAATAACACGGGTGGTATACCAGGGGCGACAGAAAAGCCTAGCATGGGTCGATCCCGATATATCCCAGGGGCGATATAAAAGCCTAGCATGGGCTATGACGGTACATCCCAGGGGCGACATGAAAGCCTAGCATGGGTTACGATAACATCCCAGGGGTCACAGCACCTAGCATGGGTTAATGATATCCCAGGGGCGACACGAAAGCCTAGCATGGGTTCACATAACATCCCAGGGGTCAAAGTACCTAGCATGGGTTAATCTCATCCCAGGGGCGACAGAATAGCCTAGCATGGGTAGAACAATAAGGATGAATAAAAGATGAAGACAAGAGGAGTAAAGAACGTAATATACATGGTTCCCCACATGCAGAAAGAGAGTTTATTCACATTTCTATTTCTTTATATTGATTCCATTATTATGGTTATTATGTATAATGAATTTCTTATGAGCATTACATACTCAGTACATTCTTCATACTGACCCCCTCGGGGGAATTACCTTACATGTTGCAGGTGCAGGCACTAGTAGACCTCCATTGTAGGTTGACATTGCGGATCTTTGGTGAGCCCCAGTTGCTTCGGGACTTTTCGAGTCATAGGTGTACAGTTGTGTTGATGTTGTAAATGTTGTATAAAGCGGGGACTTGTCCCGACTGTTAGTTGATCTTGTCAATGCATATGTTAGAGGCTTTTGTAGACATGTGTGGGTTATGAATGTAAGGGATAAATGTTCGTTTTGACGTGATGGCCCCAATGGCCAAGTTTCCTAAATCTATATATAGCATATGTTTCCATGTTCATGTTTTCCACATAGTTGCATAAGGATTAATAATATTCATACGATGATATGCATATGAATGTTCATGAGCAAAAATTGGTTCTCTTGGGCCATATCGGCTTCGGGTGCCAGTCTAGTCTGAATGGGATTTCGGGTCGTGACACAAGCAATAGGTCTAGTAGAGGCAGAAAACTCAGAGGAAGTTCTAGAGAATTTTCCTATTGATGCAGATCTTTCACCAAGGTTGTTGAATAAAGCTAAAAGAGGGAAAAAGCAAGGAAATGGGGATAATTCTCATCCTATCAGAGTTTAGCCTAGGAGAGCAACAACAGCAAATAAGAGATGAAATCTCTTATACAAAACATCAGATTAGTGAGGTCCCAACAAGCATTTCAAAGGGTTCAAATGTTATACAATTATCATAAGTTCTCTTTTGTTGGTTTACTTGAACCCTTTCAACATCAAAGGCATATAAACAACTACAAAAGAAGGTTGAAGATGCCCATAAGAGTGTCAAACTATAATGGTAAAAGCTAGTTTTTTATAAACTCAAATTTTGACTTCTCAGTATTCAGGGACACAAAGCAACAGTTAATATTAAGTCTGAAACATCACACCCAAAATTAGACTTTCTTCGTTACCTTAGTGTATGTTAAATGTACTGTAGTAAAGAGCCTGGTATTGTGGGATGATATGTATCAACTGGCAGAAGAGGTAGATAATCCCTGGGTAAAGGAGAGAATTTCAATATGGTGATAAATGCAGAAGAAAAATTGGAGGTTTACCTATGCTAGAGTCAGATCATGAAGATATTGATAATTGTATTGAAGCCTCTAATTTGTCTAAAATTCAATTTAAAGGGAGTCCATTCACATGGTGAAATAGTAGAGTAGGGAATGATTGCATTTTTGAAAGGTTGTATAGGATTCTTACAAATCGTGGAATGCAAGAGTGGTTTAATTATAAAAATGGATCATTTGCCAAGAACAGGATCTGATCATGCTCTTGTGTTCTTAACTCTTGAGGAAAAGGTCAGAAGATTGAAGAACCTTTCAAATTTCTTAAATTCTAAACTGAAAATAAGTCCTTCATAGAGGTGGTAAGACAAAATTGAAAGGTGAATGAATCGCAAAATCCCTTCTTGGATTTTAAGGAAAACATAAAAAGAGTTAAGGCTGCACTGACTAGTTGGAGTAAAGAAGCTTATGGTGATATTTTTAAATAGTTGATCATCAGAGAATATATTGTAAAAATCAAAGGGATGTTATTTAAAGAAGACCCCAGTACTGAAAATAGATCAGTACTCCAAAAAGCTCAAGCTGAGCTAAAGAAGTACTTGCATTTTGAGGAAATACATTAGCAGCAAAAAGTAGGGTATGAGTGGTTTGAGAATGGAGACAAAAATACCAGATTCTTTTACAGTATTGTGAAAGGTAGAAGGAAAAAGCTTTATTTGTAAAGGATCATGGACAATGGGGGTAACTAGCTAGAGGAAGAAGGTCATATAGCAGCTGAAGCAGTGTCCTTTTATACTCAGCAATTTCATCAAGAAAGAGATGCTACCTCATTTTCATTATTGAAACATATTCCTGAACTAATTTCTGAGGCAGACAATGCAAATATTAGTAAAATACCTCATGTGAATGAAGTCAAAAAGTTGTTTTCAATCTAAGTTGAGATAGTTAAAGTGGGACAAATGGATTGACTGGTAGGTTTTATCAGTGTTGCTGGGACATTGTGGGTAATGACATTTTCATATTGGTTGAAGATTTTTTTCAGAGGCAATATCTTTCTAAGTCTATTACTCATACTAATTTGGTTTTTTTGGCTAAAAAAGAGCAGGTCAGATCTTTTATAGACTTAAGACCAATTAGTTTGAGTAATTTCACTAACAAGACCATTTCTAGAGTTATTCATGATAGATTGGAAGAATTGCTACCTAGCCTAATTTCTTCCAATCAATCAGGGTTTGTGAAAGGTACAAGAATCATTGAGAATGTGTTGTTAACTCAAGAAATTATTTCAAACATTAGGAAGAGGAGTAAAACTGATAATGTAGTTATTAAGCTTGACATGGCTAAATCTTATGACAGAGTATCATGGTTTTTCCTTATAAAAGTTCTGAGGAGGATGGGATTTTTTGAAATGGGGGTAGATCCAATTTGGAGACTTATATCCAATAATTGGTACTCTATCTTGATAAATGGTCAAGCTCATGGATTTTTTTCATTCTAGAAGAGGGTAAAGCAGGGAGATCCTTTATCTCCAGCTTTATTTATTCTTTCAGTTGAAGCCATATCTAGGGCCCTAAATGTTGTTTTTGATGATGATATGTATATAGGGTATGGTTTACAAAAATGGAGTGGAAATATTAATCATCTGGCTTAAGCAGATAATACTATCATTTTCACTTCAGCTAATAGATATTCTTTGAGGAAAATCATGTGTATTTTACAAGATTATGAAACTCAATCAGGATAAAAGGTGAATAAGGAGAAAAGTGTATTTTATCTACATCGGAATATTGCAATTGTTAATAGAACATTGGTGGAGGAGTGTACAGAGATAAATATAGGACAATTCCCTCTAATTTATCTTGGATGCCCTATTTCTCATGCTAGGAAGAGGAAGGAACACTATGTTGATTTGATCAATAGGGTAAAATCTAAACTTCAGGCCTGGAAAGGGAATATGTTATCTTATAGAGGTAAAGAAGTTTTAATTAACAGTGTGTTATAAAGTGTTCCCATTTATGTTTTATCAGTCATTGTTCCTCCAAAGTGTGTTATTAAAGATCTACATAGAATCTTTGCAAAAATTTTTTGGAGTAACAAAGTTGAAGGCAAAAGTAAGCGCTGAGCTGCCTGGGATAAAATTTGTTTACCCAAGCAAGAAGGAGGGTTGGGTTCAGATATATGTTTAAGGTATCTCAGGCCATGTATGCTAAACTTTGGTGGAAATTCAGGACTCAAAATACATTGTGGGGTAACTTCATGTGGAACAAGTATTATAAGAAGAAAATACCTTCCCTAGTACAGAGTAAGGGTGGCTCACAACTGTGGAAGTACATGCTACAAAACAGGGAGAAAATTGAGCAAGTTATATGGTAGGAACCTAAAGGAGGTACTTCTACTACATGGTTTGATAATTGGTCTAGAATGGTTCCATTGTTTACCAAGCCATCAGAAGTACTTACTTGTCATGATTTGTCTGATTTTGACATTTTCTGTCACGCCCCAAATCCCATTGAGACGTGATTGGCACCCGAAGCCGATATGGCCCGAGAGAACCAATCTTTACTCCTAAACCTTCGTATGCATATCCTCATATGAATCTTATTGAACCTTATGCAATTATATGGAAAACATGAACATGGAAACATATGCTATAAACATATATATCAAACTTGGCCGTTGGTGCGGCCATTACGTCTAACTGAACTTACATAGCTTACATCCATATACCCACATATGTCTACAAAAGCCTCTAACATATGCATTTACCAGACCAACTAAAAGTCGGGACAAGTCCCCGCTTTATACAAAATTTACAATGCCAAAACAACTATACAACTATGACCCAGAAAGCTCCGAATCAAGTGGAGCTTACCAAAACTCTGCGAATGATCCCCAGTCTATAGAGGAGGTCTACTAATGCCTGTACCTGCAACATGTAAGGTAAGTCCCCCGAGGGGGTCAGTACGAAGAATGTACTGAGTATGTAAGGCTTATAAGAAATAACATCATACATGAGAATGTCAATCTAATAAAAATATGAGATAATAGTCAACATAGATAAACCATCATTTTAAATGTGGAAACATGCATATTGTATTAATATGTTAGATCACTCACTTAACTCCTTATTAGTCATATAATATCTTTCATACACATCCTCATTCAAGAAATTGTTCCTTCACTCAAAAGACTTACCTCCAAGAGGTTCTCCTATTCCCGAAATTCTAGAGGTTCCTCTATTCCATAGATTCCAGAGATTCTTTCTTGCTTCTATGCCCACTAACATTAATATCTCCTTGGTTGGTCGGTTGTAAAAGAATAATACTCATCCACATACATCCACTCCAGTGGTAGTGTAGGGAATTAATAATATAACGTACATCCACTTTAGTGGTGGTTTATCCTACATCCACTCTCATGGTGGAAGAATATACATCCACTCTATTGGTGGTTTATCCTACATCCACTCTCATGGTGGGAGAATATACATCCACTCTCTTAACGTACATCCACTCTATTAGTGGTAATTTAACTTATGCGTACACCTTTCTTCATTTCTTACTTTTGAGTGATTGATAAATAGTCATCATAAAGATGTGTTGTTTCACCCCATGGATGCACTCATACTATTAGGATCGTCATCAGACATAATAACAACAAAAGTGAAAAGAATTAATGAACGTGAATAAACTCTCTTTCTGCATGTGGGGATCTATCTAAATTACGTTCTTTACTTCTTTTGTCTTCATATTCATTCATCTTTGTTGTTCTACCCATGCTAGGCTGTTCTGTCGCCCCTGGGATGAGATTAACCCATGCTAGGTACTTTGACCCCTGGGATGTTATGTGAACCCATGCTAGGCTTTCGTGTCGCCCCTGGGATGTCATTAACCCATGCTAGGCTTATCACCCCTTGGATGTTATGTTATGTGAACCCATGCTAGGCTTTCGTGTCGCCCCTGGGATGTCATTAACCCATGCTAGGCTTATCTCCCCTGGGATGTACCATCATAACCCATGCTAGGCTTTTATATTGCCCCTGGGATGTACCATCATAACCCATGCTAGGCTTTTCTATCGCCCTTGGGATGTATCGGGATTGACCCATGCTAGGCTTTTTTGTCGCCCCTGGGATACCACCCGTGTTATTGGGATCGACCCATGCTAAGTATTTTAACCCCTGGGATACCACCCATGATTACTTCTTAATTATACACCTCTTATTTCTCTTGTTATTCTTACTTCCATTCTTAAGAGTGATTGAGATATTGAAGATCATGACATAATAGGAATCACACATATGTATATTACTTCTTCACTCTTGATTCATGAGATTGACATCTTCACTTATGAGGAATAGATATATTAGCTTGCACATCACCTCTCTTATTCCTATTATGAGATTTGTACTTCTACTTGTGAAAGATTGATACAAAGATAATCATCATAATTGAGGACTTGGAACATGTCATGATTGGAAAATGCTATTCAAGAATAAATAGGTTCTCTTATGTTATTACTCTCTTGAGATCGTTCATTTAGGAATGGTAACGTTATGACATTTTTGGAACTTCACTCCATGAACAAGAGACAAACGAATCATCAGTCATTTAAGAATAGGACACATATGAATACTAATATACGTCAACCTGAATTTGAGATACTTCAAACCTCTCAGAATTGAAACAAGTCCAATGTCAATGTGAACAACATGTTGCAGAGGGATATGGAAGAAGGAACCTTACATACCTTGTATTCTTATAAGAATACACAATCTTAGACGTGCATACAATATTCCTGCTCCTTCCTTATGTTTCGCTCTACAACACAAGTTTATAAAGAAACCAACATTAACCACCAATTACCTTATAATGGCATACAACAACAATAAGTCACAAGTTTAGCTTTAACATGTCCTTTCCCCCTTAACAAAACCATTCATAAAATTATTATTCCAAAAATCCTTCAATATTACCAACATTGACCAATACATGATAATCAATACATTCCACCAAAACACTTCCCCTTTACACTTTCTTATCCATACCACATCACAAACAATCCATCAATTCACCTTAATACACTTCATAGCACAAATCGACCAAAATCCCACAATTTGCACTTATAGAAAAATAAAAAATTTAATAACAAAAATAACACCATAGACGTTCATATTTTATCCATACCATGATCTTTCATCAAAGGCACAAGTCCAAATTCAAGCTCAAATCCCATGGATCACAAATCTTCTACAAAAGCACAAAGTGCCATGTCCAACATTTCCAACCATAACCAACATGATATACATATTCTCTCATGTTTATAATATGTTAAAGTACAATAATATTCACTTACCCAAGCTTGGAAGATGATGATCTTTCTCCAAGAAGTGCCTTAGGGTTTTGAAAGCCAAAGAGATGTTCTTGGGAAATTTCTAGAAAAGGATAGAAAAGGCATGGGTGTTTCTCATGATAAAATCATATATTTGGACCCTTTTATAGACCTTTAGTCCATCCTTAGTGTCTTCTAGAAGGTCTTGGCAAGAATGGGTCATTTGACCCATTTTGGGCCATGCTTTCATTTCATTTTTGGGTCCTTTTTGGGCCCAATTCACGTAACCCAGTAAAATCAATAATTTCACGTGTTCAAATCATCTCATACATGTTACAACAATATTCCTACTCATGTTATTCATATCCGTAGCCTCAATTCTAAAAGCAAGCGATTCTAGCCACGTATGGCCCATTTTGACCAAAAGGGCAAAATCGTCATTTTGACCCCAAATTAGTTCTCGAGTAATTTTATCATACCAATGTGATAATTTAATCATTTAATGTATATGATCATGATTGTATAAGAAACGTGGAAAAAATCGGCTTGATACGTCCCCGGGCACCCTTGGGACTTACACAAAATTTCCAACTTTTGAAAGGTGCGCAGGGGCGGCGTGGCACGCTGCCTGGCATGCCCCTTTACTGCCTATGAACTGAAAATTTCATCCCAGAGCGGCGTGGCACTACCCTGGGCGCACCCCTCCTTATTTTTTTTCCAAAATTTTTGTTTTCGACTTTTCTTCGCGGGTTCGGTTAGATACTTCAAGTCCTATTCTTTAACTCACTTCTTATTCTTAATATCATTTGTTTATAGGTCCTCTTAACCTTGTTTTGAACCTCACAAATGTCCCACGAAAATCACAAAACACTCCTATGAAGGTTTACTCACATATACGGGGCCAAATTTTAACTTTCTCATCATTTACTTTACCAAATACATACTCATGGTATCTCGACACCTAAGTAACCCTCGTTAAGTGTCATCCCATAGGGTTGGGAAGGTACGGGGTGTTACATTTTCCTAGCTGCTAATGGTTGGGATTATGAGTTAATAAGGAATTATCTTCCTGAAAATATTGTGGAGCATAAAAAACAACAATTACACTATTATAGGCAGGAGGATATGGGGGACAGACCATGGTGGACTAAGACTAGTTCTGGGAAATTTTCTGTGAAAAGTGCTTAGGAGTTGCTGAGAAAAAAAAAGTCTATTTTTTTTAAGAAAATATAGGTTAATGGTCTTCCTATTAAAATATCTTTCTTTACTTGGAGGATTTAGACTAATACGGTTCCATTAGCTATAGTCATGGCACTTTGGAACCCTAATATTTCCCATCTTTGTCAGTGTTGTGAAGTCCTTGTAAGGGAAACCATGGAACACTTGTTCCTAAAGGGAGAGGTTGCATCATCTGTGTGAAATTTTTTCACTAATGTTGCTGGTATTGCATGACCATTGATTCACGTGAAATAGGCTATAAAGAATTGGTGGGAGACTTAAGGAAATGATAGACAAAAAGCTCTTTTTAATGCTATTCCTAATGCTATTTTATAGTTCCCTTGGAAGAGAAGGAATTTTGTTCTTCATGGGGGTAGATATTCTAATTTGAAAGTGATCTGGGATATTAACAACTCCATAAGAATGTTAATGCAGTGGAAGTTTGACTACAAGTATATTCCAAGGAATTGGCCTCAAATGGTAGCATTATTGGAAGTGTACATGCCTAAGTTGAAGGCTACAGTTGTAAAATGAAATGCTCCTCATAATAGTTGGTGGAAATATAATACATATGGGGCTTCCAAGGGCAATCCTGGCCCTAGTTCTGCAGCATTTTGTATTAGAAATGAGCATGGAGACCTAGTTGGTGCTAAGGGATTCAAGATTCCTGATTCTACAAATCTAGTAGCAGAAGTTGTGGCAATGAGAGAAGGCCTGCAATACTGTTTTGATGACAATCTATTTAATGTTATCGTGGAAATAGATTTACTTGCATTGGTTCATATGGTTAATAGAGATTGGGATGTACCATGGAGTGTGACATTGGATGTCAACTCTATAAATAAATTGATTGCCCTACTGTCAGTAAGAGTACAACACTCCCTTAGGGAGGGACATACTCTTGTTGACTTTTTTGCTAACCTAATTTTTCATTTTGCAGGTACATTTGAGTCTACCTAATTCCAAGAGGTCCCAAGTAAAGGAAGAAAGATCATTAATTTAGACAAACATGGCATGCCACAGTTCAGAATTAGACAAGTAAGCAGCAAATAAGGAATCACAAATCAATAAGGTATGATTGTAACATAGGTGGATAGTTTAAAGTGCTATACTAAAACTCACATGAAGTCTGAATTAATTTTGGTTGGTTAAGGTACCATGCACCTGGTGAGAGCATTGAGGTGTTGCATGTGATATAAAACCAGAACTTAAGAGTTAAATATAGCATACTAAATGCTCATCTATGTAAAAATCATACACATATACAGCTTATGCATGATTTAACTAGAAGCATACAGTGACTACATGTTTCATTCACACTCAAATAAATTTGGTTGCAAAAAATATAATAGTTTATGTTCTAATCTTGGATTTTATCTTAGATGGTGGTATTAAGTCTCTCAGAGATTTCAATCCATCAAGATTTAAATTTGAGATGAGATATATACTTACAAGCAATTAGAGTAGAGCTACAGGAAGCGGCTTTCAGATCTTTGTGAAGATCAATTTGTACATTTATAAAGATCATCACTTTGATCTTTTTGAAGAAGCACAGAACAAAATCAAAGTAAGAATAAGAGGAGAGACTTAGCTTGGGAAATAAATTGAGAAGACATAAACTATGTAAGGATTTAGAGGGGGTAGTGGTATTAATCTTGATTGGGATTCAACCTACTCTCCTTAAGATTCAAGCAAAGAAAGTGGTTTTTCATGGATGTCTTAAGCAGGTGATAAACATATGAGTACAGATCTGTTACAAACAAACAAAGTTTAGAAATTCTAAGCCATAGGCTATTGAAGGACAACGACTGAAAGGGTATAAGAATCGATACAAATTAAAGCTAACCTCAGTAGAGAGAAGATTAAATTAGTGACCTTAACTCAAAGGCTAAAGAGCAGATTCAGTAGCAAGAAGACTTGGAGTTTAGCTTCATAAGCTCTGCTTGAAATAGAAAGAAAAGGAAATATATGCTTTGATTTTACCTGATCCAGACAAGGGAGAGAAGATCCACTCAAGACCTTCTTCATCTCCATGGAGATTCTGAGTATTTGAGCTCCAGTTTTATCTCAAGAAGGTTCGAGTAGATCAAAGAAGGGACTTTCCAATTTCCAACATCAGATATTTTAGGATTTGTGTTTGTTTTTCTTTTTTGTTTTGTTTTATCATTTTTGTTTGGACTTGGTATAGACTTTGGGCCTGTTTATTTGATGTAAATATTTCACTTTTAATAAATCATGCCCATGGACATATACTTAAAAAAAAAGGATAGGAATGGCAAGATAGCTAGACAGAGTAGTGGGTGTACACTGTGGCCTTCATTGTATCATATTGCATTCATCTCATTATTTCTTTATGATAGGATTTGTTGTGACTGAATATTATGATTGGTGGTTTGTTGATATTGTACTAGACTAAGAAACCATGAGTTGGAACTATGTTAGTCCCCTACTATTATTGTCATCTATTAGAATAGATGTGGCTTTCTTAAGTACAGATTTATATGGTTGGTTTTGGGTGGTTCTCCCCATTATTTTAAATTAGGGTTAGTCGATGATGTTGTTGAGTACATGTGGTTAGTACTCAGGCTTATTTATTTTTTGCACCTTATGGGCAGGTACTGAGCTGGTGGTCCCTGGACGTTGATCTTGTGCTTGTGATTAGTGATTCACTTAGAGATTTTTGAGGTAGCGGCTATTGATCCCAGTCATTTTGGATTCTCCTCTATCCTTGTCTTATGCTTTCTTTTGCATTGTTGACACTTTGGATCATACGTTGTATTATTCTTACTTTTAAAGTCTTGGACATTTGACTACCAGACCTGGGATGTTATTATTGACTTCTGTATCTTTCTTATCTACCTATTTTAGAGTTTATTTTTGATTTTGACATTATCTTTACCCTTCTGCTTCTTAATCATTTTATTATATATGTTGGTTTGGGTTTAGGCTTACCTATCACAGTAGGTGTTAAAGGTGCCATCACGATCGAGTTTTGGGTCGTAACATCCACCATTAGGGTCACTCCCACCTTTATCTTGTATATCTTCATTCCTAATCATATATATCCTATAATGCCTATACATCCATCTCAATATCCTCATATCTGATACTTTCATCTTCTAAATGTGAGAGTTCTTACTAGCTAACACTCTACCCAATACAACACACACTCTGATACACTTTGCCCCATACAACATAGTTGGTCTATAAACCACTTTATAAAACTTCCCTTTAATTCTAGGTGATACATTCTTATCATATAAGACACCAGATGCAAGCCTCCAATTTTTATCCCTCCTGCTTTAATACGTTGTGTAACATCATCATCAAGCACTCAATTTCCTTGTATAATTCACCCAAGATAATTAAAACTCCCTCGCTTGGAGATGACTTGAGTATTAATCTTTACTTCCATATCTACCTCGTGAGTTACGTCACTGAACTTGCACTTGAAATACTTTATCTTAGTTCTGCTCAACTTGAACCCTATGGACTCCAGAGTCTTTCTCCAAACGTCCAGCCTAGCATTAACTATGTTGTTGGTCTCGTTAATCAACACTATGTCATCAAGAATTAACAAACCATGGTACCTCTCCTTGAATATGTCACGTCAGTTCATCTATCCCAAGGCAAATAAAAATGGGCTACGATTTGAACCATGGTGCAACCTCATCACGATAAAAAAGTGTTCTAAGTCTCTTCTCCTTGTCATCACTCGGGATTTGACTCCATCATACATATCCTTAATCGCCCTAATTTTTGCTATATGTACACCTTTAACCCCCAAACATTTCCATAGAACCCCCAGGTACTTTGTCGTATGCCTTTTCTAGATTGTTGAACACCATATGTAAGTCTGTCTTGCTCTCTCTTTACTGATCCATCAATCTCCTTGTGAGATGAATGGCTTATGTAGTTGAATTTTCTGGCATGAAACTAAATTGATTCTCAATAATAGATGCACCATACTGCACCTACATCCCCACCATGTTCTCCAGACTTTCATAGTGTGACTTAGCAACTTGATACCCCTATAGTTATTGCAATTCTGAATATCATCCTTTTTTGTACTACAAATTATTGTGTTCCACCTTCGTTCTCGATCATCGGATAGTTATATAAAAAAAAAAAGAAAAAAATGACGACTCTTAAACAATCCAACATTTTTATTTAAGAACCATATGGTTATTATGATAATATAAAAAAGGAAAGACTAAGTTAACACTAAATAAAAAATTATTTTGAAGTAGAAGAAAAAAGCAAATTATTTTTAAAAAAACTCTAAGAAGAGAAAGAAAGAGATATAGAGAGTGGAAAGATTTACCATACATCAAATACACTGATATTTTAATAGATCCTTGAGAAAACTTTCCCTAGTACATGAATCCTCAAATATTTTAAGGAGAAATAGGAAAATCGTTTATCACAAATACTACATTCATATTTCAACAAAAAAGTATAACTCATCCAAAATCCTATCCTAAATGAGAAAATATATTATAAAAATGTATGTTATAGAATTGTATTCAGATGTGATAAGGCAAATAATCGCTACGTCAATATGTCACTTTAATATTTTACAAATATGTATTAGCTTTGTATTAATAGATGTTGACCTCACATTTTTCTGAGCCTCGACCAGAAAGAATTGCAACATCCTTGGTGGTTGGATAAATTTCCAACTTCACATCCCAACATGAAACAGTCATTCTATACTTTTGTGACCATCCTTCTCCTGGAAAATATTTAATCCATCCAAGAATTTTCACATTTACAAACATTGGTAGTTTTGAATTCTAACTCCTTGAAATGGCCCCAGAAACATATTCATCGGTAGGTAATCCTTTAGAAGCAAAGGTAGCATCAACAATTTTTGTGCTATTTATTCCTTGGTAGAACCCGGGTAACGTTGTAGCTGAGATAATGTTACTTTCAGATAAGATTATGATGATAGAGTTCTTATAAAAGAAGTCATTTGTGAGCTTTGTCGTATAGCTACAGTTTTTAACCATCATGGTGATGTTCCAATTTCCTTTCATTTGCATGGTTGATACATTTAAGGAGCAGGAAACCTTGTCAACCATGAATTCATGTTCCATGATCTGGTCATTTCTGTGCATGATTGAATCAGTTATGGTGTACACCATACATGAACCCAACATGAACACAAGGAGGGCCAACATAAATTGATCAAAACATCTATTATTTCCACCCTCATCTATGCTTATTGTCGTGTGTAGGCATGGTTTAACCTCGGTTTCAAGAGGATTAATTTATCTTGGTTGTTGCGTTGCTACGGTAGTGTACCCTTCTTGTTTTGAACTACTTGTGTACATGGTTTAATTAATCGATTCAAACATGCATGAAAATTCAAATAGAAGGGAAATTCCTAATTCATCTAGCTTTCTCAATTATCTAACTAGATTTTGCCTCTTAGAAATATGTGGACTTCAATAGAAAAGACAGAGATGTAAATGGCTAGCTAAAAATGAATTAGTATAAATAACGGTATAACTAACTTTTTATGAATGCAAAATTCAATTCTTGTGCATGTAAAATAAGTTAGCAAAGTTATCTAAAGTTAGTTACGGTTAACATTTTTAGTTTTTTTGTTAATTTAGCTTTATACCTGCGGTAACCTCGTATTGTCATCTGAAAAAAAGTACTAAAGAAGGGAGGGGGATCTTATTGTCAATCCTCTTTAAATTCCTTTCAATATAACCTCTCAATGGCAATCAAGATCTCAGAGGTAGGGGTGGTTGTTATCACCCAAATTCCAAGGTCATGATGACACTTATCCTGAACTAACCTTAGTAGGAAAGCCCAACACAATAGAGAAATAATGAGAAGAAAATCAATAATAATGTAAGAACTCGACACTTTAAAATAAAGTCAAACTAAAAGTAATAATAAAACAATATCTGAACAATACAACTTGAATAACCCCAAAATCTAGTATCATGAGTAAGAGTGACTCTAAATTGTCTTAGAATACGAGTACATATTTGTTTGTCTCCAAAATAAAGTAAATACATAAATAACATAGATGAATCCAGGAACATGCTTTGGATGGGGAGCTCACCACGACTCTAAAATCCCAAAGCTACACGGTTCACTTGTATTAAGTAGGCATCATAGGCCGACCAAGCTAAGTAGACAACAAAATAATTAAATTATGAGTGATGTAACCTCCCTGCATGATATGCTTATACTATTGTGGAGATTAAATTATTCTACTGTTAGGAGCTGTACGGCTTGAGCCGTTGGGATTTTTCTATTTGCAGGGGGATACATTACTTGTAATTTACTTTATTTGTTTAGTTGTCTATTTTACTTTATCGGCCTATGATGCCTACTAAGTATAAGTGGACTGTACTCACTCCTACTTTCTGTACCCTTTTGGTGTAGATCCTAGTTTAAGTGTTACCCGCAGATTGTAAGTTTATGCAGCCTTAGAATTTTGAAGTCAGGGTGAACTCCCCGTCTGGAGCCTGTTTCCCCGCTTCATCTAGTTCTTTTATGTCTTTACTTTATTTCAGACATATATATTATGTATTCATACTTTATGTTAGCTTTAGAGTTGCTCTTACTCATGACACTAGATCATTGGGGATTTAGGTTG
Organism: Capsicum rhomboideum; assembly: GCA_031232105.1. Taxonomy (NCBI): domain Eukaryota; kingdom Viridiplantae; phylum Streptophyta; class Magnoliopsida; order Solanales; family Solanaceae; genus Capsicum; species Capsicum rhomboideum. The sequence continues at coordinate 93,601,383 of CP124716.1, read as the reverse complement.
TATTATTCAAATATTTATCTTTGTTATGGTATTTGCTTGACTTTATTCTAAAGTCTCGTATTTTTCTTATAATTGACCTTCTTTTGATTATCTTTTCTCTTTTGGAGTTGGGCTTACCTACCAAGGTTGGGATGGGGTAGGTGCCATCATAACCTCAGCCTTTTAGGTCATGAAAAATTGATATCAGAGCGCTAGGTTCACCAGTCTCATAAGTAAAGAGTAAAATGTCTAATAGAGTCCCGTGGATTGATATGTTGACATTCGTATCTATCTTTGAGAGGCTCTAGGATATGTTTAGGAGACATCTCTAATTTTATTCCTTATCGTGTGTGTTGTTCATACTCAGTATTCTAAACCTGTATCTCACTATTTTTGTGCAGATAGTGAGAAGCTAATTAGGAGTTGTTGGTGATGCTGGCCAGAATTCATTATAGGGGGCCTGTTAGGGGATGAGGTAGGGGTCGCGATCGAGACCATGGTAGTGGTAGATCAGAAGGAGTGGCTCCGACTAGAGGGTGAGCTAGAGCGACCTCTCTCAAACTAGTGATTGATCATAATGAGGCAGCTTATCAGCCATGAAGGGGTGGGACTATCCTAGGCCCCTTAGGGTTTTGTTGCTACTCTAGTATTGCAGGATGTTCTGATTCGGCAAGTGAGCCACTTGGATGGAACCTCTCAGGCATGTACCTTATTGGGTACACTAGATTGTTCTCAGGTAAGAGAGGGTGTTCAGCCACTAGGGCAGGCTTCTATTTAGGATTTTCTGACTCGCGAGGCATAACTAGCTGTTGTTGTGGTCCCACATATTGAGACGTTACTTACCAAACTTGTCACTCCACCTATAGTTCCTAGTCTAATGATGTCTACTAATGAGCACAAGAGGATTGAGGCATTTATGAGATTAGCCTCTCCCAAGTGTAGTGGTGCTATTTGTAAGGATGTATATGAATTCTTAGTCAGTTGTCAGGAGAGGTTGCGTAACCTCATTTTGCTTGAGTCTCATGTATTAATTATACTACCTTCAAGTTGGCTGATGTAGCTAAAAAGTGGTGAAGATCTTTTGTTGGTTGTAGGCCAGTGGATTCCCCTTCTTTGACTCAGACCTAATTTTCAGAGATTTTTGTTGAAAGATATATGCCCTTTAGCTTGAGGGATAATCTAAGGGATGAGTGTGATGACTTAGATCAAGGCTCCATGATTATTGCTGAGTACGAGGCCTATTTCCATGCTTTGTCTAGGCATGCTATGTCTAGTATCTCTACAAAGGCTGAGAGGATCAGAAAGTTAATGAAGGGGTTGACTATTTCTCTTCAGTTGTCTATGTCTCAGTTAGTGACTATAGGTAGCTCCTTTCAGAATATTATGGATCTTTCCAAGAGAGTCAAGAGTATTCGATGGGGTGCTCAGGGTGGTGGTGGTAAGAGTTTACACTAACAGGAGGTGGTTTTAGTGGTTATTCATCTCGTGGTAGGTATTCTTTAGGTAGAGGTTTTCATGGTTACCATAGCAGAACAATTCAGGTAGGTTACAGGGTTCAGATAATGGGTTTACAGGTTCTGGGGCTTCTAGTAGTTAGAGATCAAGTCATGTAGGTTGAGGGTCTCCTTCTGGTTTTTTATAATATGGAGGGCATTCTAGTACTTTTGGACCCTCACAGCGTGATTTGTCTAGCTGGGGATGCTATGTGTGTGATGAGTTTGGCCATCTAGCTAGATATTTCCCCAGGCAAGTATCAGGTCCTCCCCAATAGAGTTTACAACTTTAGCTTTGTCCGACACCAGTGCCTCCAGTCTGAAGGGAGGTTGCACAAGGCAGTAGAGATGGATCTCAAAGTACTAACGGTGGATCTCAAGGAGCTTATGGTAGTGTACAAAGAGTTTCTCAGTCCGGTAGCAGAAGCGTGTAGCGCTATGCTTTTTATGAGAGACCTGAGGCAGAGGCCTGTGATGTAGTGAGGTATCATCCCGGTTCATCATCATCCTACTTCTATGTTGTTTGACTAGAGGTCCACATTCTCTTATGTATTTGCATATTTTTCTTCTAGTATTGATTTTATGTGTGAGTCCCTTTCCATACTCATTCGTATTTCTAACCCCATAGGTAATTCTTTAGTGGTGGATTGAGTGTAGCGATCATGTGTAAGGACTCTTTTGGGGCATGAAACTTGGGTAGATTTGATCATTCTTGATATGGTCAATTTTGATGTTATTTTAGGTATGGATTGATTATCTCTTTATCACACAACTTTGGATTGTTTTGCCAAGACTGTTACCTTAACTATGCTTGATACACCGAGGTTAGTGTGGAATGGTACTCTTAGTTCATGTATAAAAGGTTTTATATCTTTTTTTCATGCTTGTCACATAGTAGAATAGGGTTGTCTTTCTTATTTGGCTTAAGTGCGCGATGCTAGTGCTGACTTACCACCTCTTTTGGATTCTATGAGAATTGTTACGGTGTGCATGGATATGTTTCCTATGGACTTGCCTGGTGTTCCTCTAGATAGGGATATTGATTTTACTATTGATGTGGAATCGAGAACCAAGCCTATTTTTGTTTCTCCTTATAGGATGGCCCCGATAGAGGTGAAGGAATTAAAGGAGTAATTGCAAGACTTGTTGAGTAAGGGTTTCATTAGGTCGAGTATTTCACCTTAGGTTGCTCCTGTCTTGTCAAAGTGACTATCAAGAACAAATATCCTCCTTCATGCATCAATAATTTATTTGATCAGTTTCAGGGTTCTTTAGTGTTTTCTAAGATCGACTTGCGGTCTGGTTACCAGCTGCTGAAAATTAGAGCTTTGGATATCCCAAAGACGACTTTAAGGACGCGATATAACCGCTATAAGTTCTTGGTTTTGTATTTTGGTTTGACCAATGCCTTGGTGGTATTTATGGAGTTTATGGTCAGGGTGTTTCAGCCTTATCTTGATTCTTTCATGAATGTGTTCACCAATGATATCTTGGTTTATTCTAAGAGTGAGGCTGAGCATATGAGGCATTTGAGGGTCGTACTTTAGAGGTTGACTGATGAGAAATTGTATGCCAAGTTTTCCAAGTGCCAGTTTTGGCTAGATTCTATTTCTTTCTTGGGTCATGTAGTGACCAAGAATGGTATCATGGTAGATCCGTCCAAGGTGGCGGCGGTTTGTAATTGGGCTAGTCCCAAGAATGGTATCATGGTTGATCTGGCCAAGGTGGCGGCGGTTTGTGATTGGGCTAGGCCTACTTCCTTCACCAATATTTAGAGTTTTCTTTGGTTAGCAGGCTATTATTGATGGTTTGTAGAGGGTTTCTCTTCCATTAAGGCCCTTTTGACTAAGTTGACTCAAAATAAAGTTGTTTTCTAGTGGTCACACGAGTGCGAGAGGAGCTTTCCAAAGCTCAAGGAGTTGTTGAGTTTGGCTCCTATCTCAACTTTGCCCAAGGAGGGTATAGGTTTCACAGTGTTTGGTGATGCTTCAAGACTTGGCTTGGGTGATATGTTAATATAAAAGGGCACAGTGTTAGCTTATGCTTCTCGACAATTAAACATCCATGGGAAGAACTACCCTACTCATGATTTGAAGTTAGCAGTGGTTGTGTTCATATTGAAGTTGTGGTGTCACTATTTATATGGGGTTCATTGTGAGATTTTCACTGATTATTGTAGCTTTCAATAAATCTTCAATCAGCCGGATCTTAATATGAGGCAACGTAGATGGTTGGAGTTGCTTAAGGATTATGATCTCACTATTTTTTATCATCAAGGAAAGGCTAATATGGTAGTGGATGCCTTGAGTCATAAAGTGGAGAGCATGGGGAGTTTGGCTTATCTCTCGTTGGAGAAGCGACCTTTTGCCCTAGACACTAAGTCTTTGGCCAACTAGTTGATTAGGCTTGATATTTCAGTCCCAGGGCGTGTTTTAGCTTATGTCAAGGCTAGATCCTCTTTGATGGAGCATATTTGAGCTTGACAGTTTGATGATGAAGTTAAGAGTAATTCGTGATAAAGTGTTGAACAGTGAGGTGAAGGCAGTATTCTTGATCCAAATGATGTCTTGAGGGTTAGTGATCATGTTTGTATGCCAAGAGTTTGTGACTTGATTAAAGTGATCTTAGAGAAGGCTAACAGTTTGAGGTACTCTATCCATCCATAAGCAGCTAAGATGTACCATGACTTAAAGCAACACTATTGGTGGTGTGGGATGAAGAAAGACATTATGGAGTTTGTGACCAAGTATTTTAATTATCAATAAGTAAAGTATGAGTATCAGCAATCAGGTGGTATGATGCAGCAGATTCTTCCCGAAGTGGGAAAGGGAACAGATTACTATGGACTTTGTGGTTGGTCTACCCCCGAATTTGGAAAAGTTTGATTCCATTTGGGTGATTGTAGATAGGTTGACCAAATCAGCACACTTTTTACCTATGAAGGTGAATTACAATGCGAAGAAGTTGGCTAAGATCTACATTCAAGAGATTGTTCAGTTATATGGTGTGCCTATCTTCATTATTTCCAATAAAGGTACTCAGTTTACCTCAATTTTTTTGAGTTCTATGTAGAGTGAGTTGGGGACACATCTTGAGATGAGAACGATATTTCACCCTCAAACGGATGGCCAGTCAAGCAAACCATTCAGGTGTTGAAGGATAGCTCCGAGCTTGTGTTATAGATTTTGGTGGTCATTGGGGCAAGTTCTTTCCTTTAGCAGAGTTCGCCTACAATAATAATTACCATTCCATCAGTCAGATGATGCCTTTTAAGGCTTTGTATAGGAAGAGGTATAGATCCCCCGTGGGATGGTTTGATTCCTTTGAGGTTAGGCCTTGGGGTATTGACTTATTGAGAGACTCAATGGATCAAGTGATATTGATTCAGCAGAGGCTTATGGTTGCCCTTGACCAGAGTTGGCAGAAGAGTTATGTCGATCGATGGGTTCATGATGTGGTGTTCATGCTTGGTGAGCGGATCTGTTGAAGGTATGACTCATGAAGAGTGTGATGAGATTTGGAAAGAAAGAGAAGCTTAGTACGAGGTTTATCGGACCTTTTAACATTCCTTAGAAGGTTGGAGATGTGGCTTATAGATTGGCTTTACCTCTGAACTTGTCAGTTGTTCATCCGGTATTCCATGTTTTGATATTAAAGTGATACTGTCCTGATGATTCTCATATGATCCAGTGGGATTCTGTTCCTTTAGACCGTGATTTGACCTTTGAGGAGAAGCCGATTTCTATTTTGGATAGGCAAACAAGAAAGTTGAGATCCAAGAAGATTGATTCTGTAAAAGTTCAGTGGAGACATTTCCCAATTAAGGAGGCTACGTGGGATGTTGAGTCTGGTATATGAAATAGATCCCCTCCCCCCCCTCCCTCCCCACTTTTTATCGGTTCAGGTACTTTCTTTGCATTTTTGTTTCAAGACAAATGAGTGTTTTAGTGGTGAATAATGTAACAACCCTCGTGGTGATTTTTAGCCTTTTCTATATTTTGACTATTTTGCCCTTTTTCATTGTTACTTTATATCATTTATGATTTGTGGGGATGGTTAGCACGGTCCCCAAAGCATTTGGGAGTAATTTAAATGAGTTTGAGACTTTGAGTATCCTTTAAAGTTATATAATTCACTTTGGTCAATATTTTATGATCAGATCGTCGGATGGTGATTCTGTCAATTCCATTAGATTCAGAATGTCGAGTTTGGATTAGTAGCGTGGTTGATTTGTATTTCGAGGCTCTATTATGATTTTTGAATATTTGAGGTGGGAATTAGTTTTGGTAAAACTGATAGTTCCATTGACCATGAGATGTCGAGATTAGCCTAGTAGCATTATTGGTTTATTTTTGTGGGGCCCTGAATAAATCTCGAGGGTCCATTTAGAGAGATTTTAAGCCTTAAACCATAGTTGGTGCAAGGTTTCTGCTGCAGTCCTCAAGACTTCTTCGCGTTCACGGCCATGCCGTCGCTTTTGTGGAGAAGGAAATTATTCTCCTTCACTATTGCAATGGTTAGTTCGGGTTGGGTTTTCGCCTTCTATGAGTTCATGACTGGTCCACTGCATTAGCAGTTGGTCCGAGTCGGTAGCATTCGTAAATGCAAGAGGCTGACCATGTTCGTAAAAAAGGTATTGTTTACCTGAACAATATTTAAAACCCTATTTTGTGATTTTATGCTATTATCACCATTTTCAAGCTTGGGGAACACGATTTTGGGCGATTTCAAGAGGATTTTTCATCAACTTTGATTTGGGTAATCTTCTAAACCTATTTTTGATCATTATCCATTGATTACATTGCAAAATCATCTTCAAAACATAGACTTTAAACTTAAAATTTGGGGTTTTACCCGATAAAGTAAAAAATGAGTATTTCGATAATTTCTAACCCAATTTTAGCTCCATTTTCAATTGAATTTTAGATTTAGAATCCTTGAAGTATGGGTAGTATGATTCTTTATTAAAATTCTAGTTTACCCTTATATTTTGGGGTTGATTATCAAAGTGATTTTAGATTCGAAATCAAAGTATGCCAATATGGATATCAATTGACTCCTATCTAAATGTAGAATCTATTTTGAATAGATTCGGAGCATTTTAAAGCCGTTCGAAAGGGAAAGACTTCTTGTTGAGGGGTCTAGGCTCGTATTGTTTTTATCTTTTGAAATCATTATTACTATCATGTTGCCCGTGTGGGGGTTTACCTGAACCTTATTATTGATGTGGGAGATTATTATTATTGAGATACCCGTGTTGGGGTTGGTATTGATCTTATTTGAGCATTAATTATTCTTTATTATTTTTGTGATTCCCGTGTTGGGATTGATATCATTGATGTCTTATATGATTCTTTACTATTATGTTGCCATGAGAGGGCTTATATCATGACTTATTGAGATTTGGCTGATTTGAGTTCATTCATGCCATTGTTGAACTGATTATTGTATGTTGTTAATTTTTCTATGATCATGCATACTCATTCATCACTCATTTTTATGGAACTGATATTACTATGGAACTTTGATTTTTTGCAAAACAAAACATACCATTTTATAAAACTCCTTAGCCGAGGGAAGTGCCTACAAGGTTGATTGACAAGATTGTGATTAGTATATAGGTTGCGAACCCTCCATAGGTCCACTTCTTGAAGCTTAGGTTCAGAGGGTGTATACGAGGTGAACATTCGAGCATTGCATGCATATCATATTATTGTGTTGTACTACTTTTCATCTCTTTTATGAGAATGGTACTGTGAATTGGACTTCTTCCTATGTGGTGTTTATATCCTTATACTATTTTTGACATTTTATTATTATACTGTTCAAAACTGTACAGCTTGAGCTGTTGGGACTTTTCTGTTTGCAGGGCAGATGTTTTACTCATAGTTTACTTTACTTGTTTAGTTGTCTATTTTGCTTGGTCAGCCTATGATGCATATTGAGTACAAGTGGACCGTATTCACTCCTATTTTTTGTACCCTTTTGTGCAGATCCTAGTTTGAGTGCTACCCATAGATTGTGATTTCGTGTAGCTTTGGTATTTCAAAGTCAAGGTGAGTTCCCCGTCTGGAGCCTGTTTCCTCGCTTCATCTAGTTCTTTTATGTTTTTACTTAATTTCAAAGAAAGATATTATGTATTCATACTTTATGTCGGTTTTAGAGTTGTTCTTACTCATGACACTAGATGGTTGGGGATTTGAGTTGTATTATTTAGATACTTATCTTTGTTATTGTATTTTCTTGACTTTATTCTAAAGTATCGTGTTTTCCTTATTATTTACTTTTCTTCCATTATCTATTCTCTTTTAGAGTTAGGCTTACCTACCAAGGTTGGATCGGGGTAGGTGCCATCATGACCTCAGCTTTTTTTGATCGTGACACTAATCTAAACTAGTTGAGCTAGTAAATTTTGAATACCAGATACTTAAACAAAAAATCATTTTGCTTAACTTGTTGGAAGTAATAACCTATAAAATTTCTCCTTAAAATGTCTTTAAAAGTTTCTTGCATGTAAATATGTCAATTGAACACAACAATAATAACATATCCAGTATAGTCCCATAAAGCTGGGTTTGGGTAGAGTGTATACAGACCTTACATCTACCTCTTTGGTAGAGAGGTTGTTTTGATTTTAATCAAATAAATGCATACTTAACCATTAAGATAGATAAGTTTCAAGTTGTACTCCTGAAATAGCTAAAGGATTAAAGTTATAGGAATATTAAAGAGCTATAGGATTAGGTTATAGGAAAATATTTAGAATCCCTACCAAACTGGTAAACTTGATCATGGAGTATGTTATTAGTGTGCGCAATATTCACTATCGATATGTTGAATATTAACTCTTATTTAAGGAAAAAGGGGTCTTAGATAAGGGGATCCTATACCTCTATATCTATTTGCACTACCAATGGAATACCTCCACAAAACCCTTTAGCTATTGAGGCATAATTTTCAATTTAATTACCATATCATGTGAGCCAAACTAGGAAGAGGTTGTTTTTTATAGACTCTCAACTTAAAACAATAAACAAGAGTATAATCATAACAAGCAGGAAGAACGACACAAAAATACAATACTCAAGGCTAAAGAAATAACAAAGAGAAACAGAAATAGAAATCTAAGAGTACAAAAATACAAGACTAATATTCTGTAACACCCCAAAAGTTCCTTAGACTCCATTTCAGACTTAGCACCGAATAACCAGCTGAAACCAAAATTTTTCCCCACAATACAACTCAGGCCACGAGCCATTGTCAGTACCAACGACTCATTGGGTGAGCCATACTGAGGAAATAACCAAAATTCCAGAAGGATGAAAAATCATCCTAGTGCCCACAACTTATGGCGGTGAGTCGTAGTCAGTCCCCACGAGTCATCGTCTCTACCCGTTCTGAGAAAGTCCTAAAAGTTGACAGTTGGGCACAGTCCCAATGAGCCAACACAATGACTCTGCATCAGTAAAGATGATTCATTGTATCTATTCTTCCCCAGACCCCAGCAATTTTACCCAGTCACAACAACTCTGGCGATGAGTCTTTGTCAGGCACGACGACTCGTCTTGACGACTCATGGCTATTCTTGCAGCAAAATCAGTTACGTTTTATCAGGGGATTTTTGGTATTTTTCTATTCTTTTGACACCTATACTACATCATTTAAGACCTTTTAAGGGAATTTAATAAGGATTAGTCAACCCTTTTCAATTCATTCCCCCTTATCACTTAGAAAGTAGAAAATTAAAAACGACTCTTTTTCTCTCAAGGTAGATCTAGCGTTCATCTACAAGTTCAGAATCCTCCAAGTTCCTAGCAAGAATTCACTTCCATGTATGTGGGGTTTCATCAACGGGTATCCTTTCACCCCTTGAGTCCTAAATAACTCAAAATTCTCAGTTTTTTTATAGATTAGAGTTAGTGTTTCATTCAGTTTATGATTCCTCTTATGATTTCAGTTCTCTTATGATTCCCATAATATAATTATGTATTCTCCATGGTTTTGGTTTCTTGTATAACTTAGCATTTCTTAAATAGACACTCAACATGATTTTGCAGTATTTCATTATGCTTTGCTTTTCAGTCATATATATCTTGGCATGTTATGAACACATGATACCATTAAATTGTTGACTTTAGCATGAGTAAAGTAATTAGTCTCAGTTTCAACATAGTCTGAGTTAATTAGATTTTCAGAGATCTTTCAGATAAAGTATCTTCTGATACAGTTTTCAGTATATCAGTTTTAAAGAGCTAATAGTATAAATATTATGGGAGTAGTACTTAGCACCAAGTTGGACTGGGGTTCAGTGCACCCAAGTCCCAAAACTACTTTCCACCATAGGATTATATAGCCCTATTAGTTGGGCATCCATTTAGTGATCATACCAGCCATGCCTCTATACTGTGGAAAGGTATATTGGACCTTTTCGAAGAGGTGTATACATCAGAATCCATGTTTAGCTCACATGGTTTATGTCGGTTAACAGGCTCTCCCTCAGTTACAGATTCAGACTTAGTATTTGTACATGACCCTCAGTTAGTTTATTTAGTTTAAAATATTTTTTTTCAGACTTTTCATTCTTATCAGTTTACATGTAGCTTTAATAGGGTCATTATACTTTAGTTCAGTTTATGCATTTCAGTTCAATTATCAGTATTTTTCCAGCATGCTTAGTATTTATAGTTGCATACCTTACATTCTCAATACATTTAAAGTACTGACCGCATATTTCTTTTGTGTTGTATCATATTATGATATAGGTTCCGGAGTTTAGCATCAGACTCACAGTTATCACGATCCAGTACATTTCAGCAGCAAACAATTGGTGAGTCCTTATCATTTGAGGATGAGTTTTTAGTATTATTTTATTCAGTTATTATTTCAGTTTTCAAACAGTTAGAGTTAGCTGGGGACTGGTCCCAATAACTCATCTTTTAGTAGAGGCTTTTAGACTGACAAATTAGTTATCTTTGCTTGTGTTTGTTTTTAGATTGGATGATTGTCTTAAATTATTTCAGAACCCTATTACTTCTCTAATTAGCTTCCACATTCAGTAATTTTTCATTTATTCTCAGTGTTCTTAGTGTCATGCTCATTCCATGGGTTAGCTTGGGGTCACTTAGGGCTCTAAGTATTGTGTCACAATTAGAGTGTAGTCTCAAGTCGTGACTAACTTGGTATCAGAGCATCAGGTTTAAAGTGTCTGATGATTTCTGAAAGCCACGTTAAGTAGAGTCTCATTCATGGGTCTGAAGCTTGTCACACTTATGAGTGATAGGCTATGAAGTATTTTAGGAAAGTCTCACTTCTTTTATATTTATATCGTGTGATAGAGTGTGAACTCTATTTAACCTTCTTCTAATTCGTGCTTTATGCATTTGCAGAAAATGCCTCCCAGAAAATCCAATAGAAGAAGAAATAGAAATGGAAACCAACAAGCTCCACTAGCTTCAGCAGACCCTCTGAATGAACAAGTCTCTCATGTTGAGTTCAGGGCTAATTTTTAGGTGCTTGCTCAAGAGATGACCACCCAGGTCAACCAGCAGGTTTTTGTACCGGTTAACCCAAATGGGAATGCGGTAGCAACAAGAGTTTGGGACTTCACTCGAATGAATCCTCTAGAGTTCCATAGTTCTAATCCTCTAGAGTTCCATAGTTCTAAGGTGGAGGAGGATCCCAAGAGTTTATTAACGAGATTCAAAAGGTCACTCAGATTATGGGCATCTCTTCAATTAAGAGTGTAGATTTAGCCGCTTATCAGTTGAAGGAGGTGGCTCAGACTTGGTGCAAATAGTGGAAGGAAGATAGAGGTGTAGATGCAGGCCCAGTGGATTGGGATGAGTTTGTGACTGCTTTTCTGGATAGATTCTTTTCCCTTGAGTTGAGGGAAGATAAGGTTTAGGAGTTCATCAATCTGAAATAGGGCAACATTTTAGTAAAAGAGTATTCTCTAAAATTTACTCAGCTCTTTAAGTATGCTCTAGCGATGGTGGCCGACTAAAGGATCCGCATGAGTAAGTTTGTTCCGGGTGTCTCCGAGTAAGTAGTCCAGGAGTGTAGGACCCCTATGCTGGTCAAGGAAATGGACATCTCCAGGCTTATAACTCACACCCAATAGATTGAGGAAGAAAAGATAAAGGAGAAAGAAAGTGTAACGCCCCGTACATTTCCAAACTTATTTGATTACCTTAACATTTATGGAATTATTTAAACTTGAGATAGTTGGTGTATTACCCACTAATTTTATTAGGCTGAATTAATATTGTTCTAATGGCCTCAATTGAGGCCCAAAAATTAAGCAAATAAGACATGGCCCAAAAGAAAATGATCCATTCATAATTTGACCAAGTAAACACCTCATCTTTGACCAAAAGTTTGGCTAAGTATGACCATAAAGAGAGGTGTTTTTGAGGGACTATATAAGGCTGAAAATCAGCTTTTATTCACCAAAATACACTTGCAAAATTCCAGATTTTTCCAAGAAATATTTTCTCCTCTCAAACCCTAAGCAACCACCCCTTTAGACAAGATCTTCCCCTTGCAAGCCTTGGTAAGTTTTTACTCTTATGGTTTAATATATTATATGCATGAGGGGTTGTATAGATCATGTCGGTTATGTTTAAAAGGTGTTGAGCAGTCCACTTGTTGTGAAGCTGTCCACTTTTGCTTCTTTACTAAAGGATTTGCCTTCTATGTGGTTTAAACTTGAAAGGGGACTTAAGGTATTAAAGGAAATGAATTAGATGGGTGAAATTTCAATATGTTAGGATGTGGTTATGTCCCTAACTTGTTTCCTACTTGTGTATGACTTGTGGAACTTTTGTTATGAAATTGTGCATGGAATCGGTGGTGTAGTGAAAGGAGAATATAGTTTTATGATGTTCATGTGCATTTTGAAACCATAATTGTTCATTAGCATCAAAGTGAACCTAAAATATGAAAATATAAGCTTACTTATGGCCATGGACCATTTATTACAAAGATGGACCCAAAAATGACTCATTTTAGCCAATTCGGGCATCCGCCTTCGCGGATGAGCCACCTGCCCGCGCAGGTCACTTCGCAGGTGGCCCTGGACAAGACCAAAAGGGTACCTGCAGTCGTACCTCACCACGTGAAGGCGCAGGTTGCTCTGCAGGTCCTTCCAGAACCTCGTTTAGCTTGTTTTTACTTCTCTTTGACCCTCCAAGGCCCCTCTACCCTTCGTAGATGCATTTAACAACTCATGGTACCCTTTGGATAACTCTAAGGGGGTAGTTTGGAGGCATTTTGGATTGTATCAGTTGTGGATTATTTTTAATGTATTGTTGTGAAAGGTATTTAGGTGACTTGATGGAGTAAATGTGATGGTGTGTTGAGGAGGAAATGTAAAGTATAAACTTGGTGTGAATTCCTATTGGTTTGTGATATCTAAGTTGATATGTGGACTGGTTTGGTGTTGTTGGTATGGTGAGGCAGTAAATTGTATTATAGGAGGGTGGAATGAAGTTATATGGCAGTCAAGTAGTTTATTATCACCTTGTGAACTTGGAATGTAGTTGACTTTTAATGTAAGCTCTATTATGTATTCATGTTGTAGAGTAACGCTTTAAGGAAGAGCTGAGCTGTTATAGTCACATGTTGGAAGGATAAGGTATGTAAGTTTACTCTTTTCCGTATCCTTTGGTAGAACCTATTGTTCTCATTGTTACCGAACTTATTTCCACTCTGAAATGTTCTAAAGTATCTCATTTCAGGTTTGTTATAAATTGTTATTCACATGTCTTTTATTCGTTGACTATTGTTCCAAAGCTCCAATAATGTTATGACCACCGATGTAATAATCTCACGAAAAGTAAAGAAATGAAGTAATGCATATTTGGTTGAGTACAGGGGGCAGCTCTGGGGGCGAAAGCCTAGCTCGAGCTGAACCTGATTTATTGGATACAGGGGGCATCTCTGGGGGTGAAAACCTAGCTCGAGCCGAACCTGATTTATTGATTTATGGGTGGCAGCTCTGGGGGCATAAGCCTAGCTTGAGCCGATCCCAATGTTATTTACCACTGATCAATTGGTCTCGGGCATTGTATGATTGATGTTGATGTTGATATGAACGTAAAAAGGAAATGAATGAATGTAATGTACATGGTTCCACATATACAGTACGGTGGTGTATCAGTATTATCTATTCACTTGTACTTGATTCCATTGGAGTTCTTATATTTCATACAGTTACTTATAGCCTTACATACTCAGTACTTTCTTTTGTACTGACGTCCCTTGGGGGAACTACATTACTTGTTGCAGGCAAAGGAGCTAGTAGACCTTCACAGTAAGATACAGGTCATCTGCAGACTATTGGTGAGCTCCAGATTGGTTTGGGGCTTTTCGAGTCACTTGTACATACTTGTTTTGGTACTATGTAACAGTTGTATAAAGCGGGGACTTGTCCCTACTTTAGGCTTGGTTATGTATCTGTTAGAGACTTTTTAGACGTTGTAAGTTAAACGATGGAATGTCTTACTCTTTTTGACGTGGTGGCCCTAACGGCCAAGCCTCATATCTATTTGAATGTCTTTCCATGATTTCCGTCATTGATATCTTGTATCCATATGAGACAGAATGTTGTTCACTTAGTGATATGCATATGAATGTACTCGATCATAGGTTGGTTCTCTCGAGCCTTGACGACTTTGGGTGCCAGTCCGCCCCAATGGGATTCTAGGCGTGACAGAAAGGGAGACTAAGAGGGCGAGTGACGCGCCCTATTTTAAACTTAGCCAAAGTATGTTTACAACGTTCGGATCTTCTACCTGGTTTTGAAAAGGATTTAGAGTCACCACCTAATTTTAAGGAAAATATTAGGAAAACCATTTTTTGTAAAATGTAAACTCTGTTTTGGTCTTTTGAGAAGAAGTGAAATTCTGAGTAAGGATTTTGGATACTCGAGGAGAAGGTGTTAAGAACCCCTCAGAGCCTATCTGAAGATAGTCCTTAAACTTAGTTCGATTAACACGGGAAATTCTTTATTTCATCATTACTTTTTTAAAAGGAAGATGTTTAAAAGATGTAATTTTAGATAAAGTGTGAAAAATGAAGTAAAAACACTTTTTATATTAAAAATAGGTATGAAAATATATAGATATATAAAGTGAAATAAATATGCATGTGTATACTTGAGTTATATACAAGATAAAAATAAAGTATATGTAAATATGAGATATATACTATGTGTATAAAACATGTGTACATGTGCAAATGTATATGATAAATATATGTAAATAAGCATATGCATGGAACAATGTATATTATATGTTAGGCAATAAGTATGTATATGTATATATATATATATATATGAGGTAAAAATATTCTAGAATAAATTTGATGAAAAATAATATATAATATATCTTATTGTCTTGCTTTTTGAAGAAAATGGCTTGGGCCAATATACGATCTTGATAAGAGTCCACTTTTTGCAAAGAACTTGAAATATTAGACATGTTCTTTGATAGTGTCAAAATGATGTATATTTATTTATATCTTATTTTTTATGAAAAACATGTGATAAATATAAAGAGCGATAGTTTTAGTGATGGACCTAATTTCTACTTGAATCTCAAATAATAAAATAAAGTTAAAAGTGTTATTGTTCAGAATGGTTCGTGAATCTTCTCTTGTGATGGAAGTTAAGGCAAAGCAAGATAATGACCCTACTTTTCTTAAGTTGAAAGAAGTTGTCCACAATCCGAAAGTGGAGGTTTTATCCTAGGGAGAGATGGTGTTCTTCATTATCAAAGTCGTTTGTGTGTTCCGGATGTGGGTTATTTGAGACAACGGATGTTGACAGAGGCTCACAGCTCTTGATGTTTTATTCATTCAGATGCCACCAAGATGTATCGTGATCTATGGTAAGTCTATTGGTGGAATGCCATGAAGAGAGATATTGTAGATTTTGGGGCTAAGTGTCCTAATTACCTGCAAGTGAAGGTAGAGCATCAGACCGGGAGATATGACCCAGGATATCAGCATTCCCACTTGAAAGTGGGAGATGATTAATCTGTATTCAATTCAATAAAAATACATATCATTATTAGTTTCATATTCACACAAAATTATTAAAACAAAATATCTTATATATGTTTTTGTCATTACATTTGTCACGACCCAATTTCTAAGGTCATGATGGCACCTACTATAACCCACCAGTAGGTAAGTCAACCTGTAGTCCGAAACAACTAGTAACGGAATACCAATATAAATAAAGGAAACAGCAAAATAAATATAATAACAAGGCTAGTATAATCCCAAAACGTGGTGGAACCAGTACAAGAGCTTCTAATACAACGGGAGTGCAAGTGAAATACAGGAAAAATGTATGTATACAAGCAGTCTCTGACACAACATAGAGAACAGTCTAACAATAAGAGGGAGAGTAGGGATACTCCAAAACGTCGGGAGCTCACCACAAATCTCCAATCCATAGCTGCTCTGCACGATACACACATCAACGGCGATGCTAATGGAACAATAAGGATAACTATCCTATCCTAACAATAATCCGGGACTAAAGTGCAATATCGTATATCACTGGCCAAAATACAAATGAAGAGTGAAGGAAGGATATAAAATAGTAGTATAGGGCCAAAAAATACATATACGATATGAATAGGAAAAGAAAAGATAGGGCCAAAAAATACATATACGATATGAATAGGAAAAGAAAAGAGGGATATATGGTACCACCATTTATATATATATGTATATATATATATATATATATAGGACTATCTCAGTGGTAACAACCTGCGGGAATCACCTTAACATCTCAAGGCCCATAATCAAGTAGGGAAGTTAACTCTAGCATAACCAGGATCCCTAACCAGGCATGACTAAATATGAGATAACCAAACTATAATGTAACTAACTACAAGAGTAAAGGAATCAGAAACGTACCTTCAACTAGGGTACCTGTAACACCCCGTACTTTTCTAACCTCACTTGATACCTTGGGATCATATATACATAGGTGTTGAGATGCCATGAAAAAGTTTTTTATAATGTCATTGGTGAAACATTTGATATCGGACTTAACATGTGCGATTAGACCTTCGTAGAAAGTGTTTTGTGAATTCGTGATGCATTTGGGTGATGCCCCGCACATGTTCTAACCTCATTCGGTGACTTTAAGTCATGTTTACTTGATGGTTAAGATCACTAAGTAAGTATTTTGTAGTGTTTTGATAAGGGATTGGATGATACGCAACCATTGGATTAGTGGCCGAAAAATTCAGCAAAGTGCTGAAACTTGCGCCACTACCCTGTTTCAGGGGTGTGGCGCAAGCCACCTACATTCTGAAAATTTAGATAAGGCTGAAAACTTGCGCCACAGCCTGCTTTGCAGCTAGTGGCGCAAGGCACAAATTTTGTGCCTTTCCGGACCCGTTTTGTAACGCAATTCTACGACGATTCTTGGATGGTTTCTTTTAGTTCTTTGGAGTTATTTGAGCATTGTTAAAGCTTCAAACACTTCAATACACTCCTACATACTCCTACATGATCAAATCATGAAATGTGAATAGTGACCCAAAAATGTCCAATGAAGTCAAGGGCGACTAGAATTCCTATTTTTGCGATCGAAACGACGAATGAGAATCTTTTAAGAGAATATTGTCGTGATATTATGGAATTATGTAAACATGAGATATATGGTGAATAATACATGAAATGTGATGGATTACATGGATATGTGTTATTGGGCCCAAAGTTAGGCCCAAAATGGGATTAAAAGACTTGGCCCAAAGAGGAAATAACCCATTCTTCCAATAATTGACTAAGTACACATATCATTTAGTGCCAAGTGTGGCTAAGGATGACTTGAGGTCCATAAAAAGCCCCCAAAATCAGATTTTTAATCATACAAGACTCTCATGTCTTTATGATATTTTCTCAACATTTCCCCTTTCCAAACCCTAAATCAAAATAATTCCTTTGGACTCTTTGGACAAGATCATCCTATTCCAAGCCTTGGTAAGTATCTATTCACATGAATTAACATATTATATGCATGGGATATTATGTATATTATGATAGTTGTGTTGGCAAGGTGGTGAATAGTGTATTTTTGCCTTTGGTGAAAGATGTGCTATCTTGGTGATTTGAACTTGAATTAGGACTTGTGCCTTTGATGAAAAAGCATGGTATGGACAAAATATGAACATGTATGGTGTTATTTTTGGTATTAAACTTGTTCTTGTCTATAAGTGGAAATTGTGGGATTTGGGCCGATATGTGTTATGAGTTGTATTAAGGTCATTTGATGGGTTATTTGTGATGTGTTATGGATAAGAAAGTGTAAAGGAGAAGTGTTGTGGTGAAATGTATCAATTATCATGTATTGGTCAATGTTGGGAATTTTTGGAATAAGAATTTTATCAATGGTTTTGTCAAGGGGAAATGTCATGTTTAAGGACACATATATGACTCATTGATGTTACATGCATTTGAAGAGTAATTGGTGGTTAATGTGAATTCCGTATTGTATTTGTGTTGTAGAGTGACACATAAAGAAGGAGCGGGATTATTTTATACGCATCTAAGGTTGTATATACGTATTGCGAACCCAAGGTATGTAAGGTTACCTTGTCCGTATCTTTCTGAGGCAAATAGTGTTCACATTGACATGTCACTAGTCCTATCCCGAAATGTGCTAAGGTATTCCATATACGGTTAGCAATGGTCATTGTTATACATTTCCTACTCATTGATCAATTGTAAGTCTCATGTCCTATAATCATGGTAAATGTCCCAAAGTTCCAATAGTGATTATACTTATGTCCCTTGTTCATGGATTCTTGTCCAATGGTTCCAATGGTGTCAAGGTGCTAGTAATGTTATATTTCTCATGATGTTTATTCACATGTCTCTCACTCATTGGTTAATGATTCAAAGCTTCCAACAATGTTATGTTCCAAAGTTCAAGTGATGTTATGACTATCAAAGTATCAATCTCAAAGTAAAGATCAAAGTAATGCATATGTGGTCAATGATCAAGTACGGGTGGCAGGTCTCGGGGCGTAAGCCTATCTCGACTCGATCTCGAGATATGGATTTATGGGTGGCAGGTCTAGGGGCATAAGCCTAGCTCGACCCGATCCCGATGCATTGATGTATGGGTGGCAAGTCTAGGGGCATAAGCCTAGCTTGACTCGATCCCAACACGGTGATATGATATGAAAAGACCTACTGATCAGTCGGGGCCCGGGTACATTGTGATATGTAATGACAAGTGAACATTGTGATATGTAATGACAAGTGAGCATTGAATGTAAAGAAAGCAATGAAAGCAATCCACATGGTTTCTAAAATGCATCATGGTGACTTATTCACATTGATAGTCATTTGTATTTGAGTTCATTGAGATATTCATATGTTGTACAGTTTTAGTTGAGCCTTGCATACTCAGTACTTATTTTGTACTGACCCCTCTTGGGGAATTTACCTTACTTGCTGCAGGCGCAGGTACTAGTAGGCCTCTCTAGTAGATTGCCACTGTTAGCGGTTCTTTGGTGAGCTCCAGCTCATTCGGGGCTTCTCCGAGTCAGAGTGTATATATGTTTTGGTATTGTACATATTGTGTAACGCGGGGACTTGTCCCGACTTATGGTTCATTTTGGTCAATACTCTTGTTAGAGGCTTTTGTAGATGGATGTGGGTGTATCAATGTAAAAGACATATGTTGTTTTGACTGGATGGCCTCAACGGCCAAGTTTCTTATGTATGTATAAATATGTCCCATATGTTCCTTTATTCGTCTTTCATGTTCTTCCGCAATGGTGGTTATGATTATGATATGCATATGATTGAGCATAGGCAAAGGTTGGTTCTCTCGGGCCTTATCGGCTACGGGTGCCAATCATGTCCTGATCGAACTCGGGGCGTGACAGTACCAATCCACAACCAACCTACCACGAACTAACCATAATAACCAATAATTAAGTAACTGGCTAGTCCAAGCAAACAAGTACCCGATCGGACCCCCATAAGCCTGGAAGGTTCACGAAAACACTCAGCAAATAGCAACCATAACCTATACCTATACAGCCCCCCATAAGACCAAAAGATACCGGCGCCAAACAACTATACTGGTGATAGGCAATGCATATGAATGGATGAATGCAACATAAACCGAAATGCTATAACCATATCGAGGACACCGGACTCAAACCGGTTCCGCAATCTTAAACCATACCGTACCAAGTGTATAGACCTCCTCCAGCTCACCTAGCTCGCAAAAGTAGGACCTACGGCTACTAAGCTTCTCCGACACGATGGATCTCAGATGAAGGGGTCCCCTAGGGGATTCAAGAAATCCATCTACACTGCTTGGTCCCCATCCAGGACTTCAAATAACCATCATAATCAATCTACTCCGTCCAATACCGGAGAGAGAGAGAGATTTAAAATCAGTGCACGGACTCGAACCGCGACTAAAAGGATATAAATTCATAAATCCATTGCCCGAGATCATGCTTAGGACTAAATCATCATAATCATGTACAAAGGGTCGAAATATCCCTCGACCAAAGTAAATAGTAGTGATAAAATAAGTGGATAAATATTGGACCGGAATCATCCTCGGTCGAAGTTCTATAACATCATTTTTAGTTCTAAAAGCTCATAATCCAATAAATAAGGTGGTACGACTCCCGTTATAAAATAACCCTTTTTAAAGTGAAAAGTGGGAATAAATCCCTTTTTTGTAAATAGTAGTAAAATCAAGGTTTTGATTGGAATCGTACCACTAAATGAGCATGAATGCGCCAGATAGTATGCATGCCATCACCAGTATCCAAACAATATAACCATAAGCGCCTAAGCATCTATAAATGATAATCATACCCTTGCTAAGGGTAGAATATTCACCTAGAGTCCAACTAGTCTCATAATCATGATCTCGGGTCCAATAAAATATACCCAATATAGCAAGGTCTCATAACCCAGGCAACCACATTAATCAAGGGCATAAAGCCACCACAAGAAGCTAATAGGGGAAAAACCTCCTGAATCACTAAGTCAAATGGTAAGTCTCATATCAAAGGATCCTTAATCATCAACTGTGGTTAACATGCTTATATTCAAGGTAATAGGATTCTATGGACATAACAAGTATTTATTCTAGGGTTCGGGTCACATCTCTACCCCAATTCCATACAATAGGCTAAGTCATTCTACACTAGCCATACTCACATCCTATAATCCCTTCCTATCATGCAATCTACACTATACATAATCTCTCAGAGAAAAGTAGAACGAAGCCTACCTCGATGCCGAATCGCAATTCTTGAAATATCCACAAATTGCTTGACCTTGCTCCACGACCCCGAATTGACGTCACACTATTAAAATAGTAACCTACACATCATTACGAGTAAAATGATACTCATATTGTAATATAAAACTACGGGCCCAAAATTGGGTCAATAATAGGCCCATGGGGCCCGCTAACGGAATCCCAAAATTGAATCCATTACGAGGTCCCTCGAATGATAAGGAATGTGTGCTCAAAAGTTGAGGACAAATGGAGCGTAAATTGGGGCTTAAATCAGTCCCCAAAGATTAGGATTTCAAAAGACCTAATTTCTAAGAATTTACAATGAAATGGGATGGAATTCAATGGGTAAAATGATGAAAAATGACCAAGGAGTGATAAGCTAGCTTACCTTAGTTTCAATGGATGTTTTCCCCCATTTTCCCACGTCTCATGCTCTCAAAAATTAAGGAAAAGAGTTGAGAATGAGGGAGAAAACGGGTGAAGAAGGGGATTTATCATCCCTCAGGTGCCTCTAAAGCGGACATTTGTCCGCTTAAGTGGCTATCGCTAAAGCGAACTTTGACCGCTTAAGCGGTCACTGACAAAAGAGTTAAGGCCACTAAAGCGACACCCCAATGCTTAAGTTGTCCTTACCGAAATGGCTAAGGCTGCTAAAGCAGCTTGGTACCGCTAAAGCTACTCCTAGACCGTTTTAGCAGTCACACCAGATATCAGCTACCAGATTTCAGCTAAGTCCAAGATGGACTCCGATTGAGTGCTCGAGATTCGCTCGTAACCCCGTGCCCAAAAATGAACTATGCTACCATACCAAATTCGACATTCCAGAATCAAGAGAACAATCAAAATTTCCATCCGAGGTCGTTTCAATTAAATATGGGTCCCACACCTACAGTTTTATTTTTCACCAAATCTACCCAATAGCCCAAAATGAGTTCGGAAGCCTCGGGACCCAGACCAAGGGTCCCCCTAGCCTAAAATAAATGTTCTGGAGCTGATGAAACTGTCAGAATTTCCATCTGAGATCGTCTACTAGGAGTTTTGATCTGAGACCAAATCCTTAATAGAGTAAGCTCAAAAACAGGGAAACGAGTCTAAAACTCAAACGGATTATCTGATAACCGAACCGACAGTTCCAGCAAGGCACAAATGACCTATAGCCACTGTGGAAAGGCTCAAAATACTGGAATACACGAAAATCAAGAAAATGACCTCGAAGGTCATTACAACATTAAAGGACATTACTGGTGAAATACCATCTGAAATCCATGAAGGTATAAACACTCCCACTACCATGAATGTCGAAGTTCCTAAAGCATCCACAATAGATATTCAATACATGGATATTTAGTCACCAGGCCATACTAAATCAGTGGTATGTATTCATTTAGCATTTGTATACAATTGTACTATTGCCTTTTCTTTATTTGATTTAACTAAATAATTCATTTTACATGTATATTATATACTTCTCTTATTTTTTTAAGGTGTCTGAACATAAGATAAAAACTAGAATACCTAGAACAACATATGGTGGAGTCTCCTTAGATGCAGGTATAGACATGAATTATTTTGTGCCCAAAACTACTGATACAAACATACAGTCACACAAAGAGGCCACTGCCACAAATGACCAGATTATGGATGCAGTCTCCATTCAAGTAATACGTATTACCGAATCAAAAAATTGATCCAGTTGTAATGGATTCACAATTTCTGATTATCGATGAGCTGCTTCCATGCTTCCAAGCCTCAACACAGAGAGAAGTCTAATCTTACATTCCTCAAGTGTTGCCCATGAACAAACACCAGCACCCATACAGAGACGTCGGCGTCCATCTAAATGGAATATATCGTTATATGAGTAAAAATTTAAATCAGAAGATGGTAAATACAAATGCATTACACCTTTTTCAATGTCAATTGTATTTTAGTTCATATATCTCAAGTTTTTTATATCTGTATCTGACTTTAGTATACATCAGATATGTATCTGTATTTGACTTCATAGTTTGTATATCAAAAGTTTTTTGTATTTGTTTTCTGACTTCATACTTATATTTGTATTTGTTTTAGTAGACATAAGCTATGTATTTGTATTTGGCTTCATAGTTTGTATATCTAAAGTTTTGCATATTCGTACTCTTTTGTAGGTACTACATCAGGGGGCAACCCATATTTGTGGACAAGCATCCATTCGTATCTGATTTCCTTTATGGGACACAAGATACAAACCTCACTGATAAGTTCTTGAAGTGGGTTCGGGAAGATCTCCTCGTTAGGCATGATAAAAAGTATGTATATCTTTTTCATATGTGTTTGTATATATTGAAAATCCATTATTATCTTACACTTTTGTTATAAAAAAAGGCATGATGGGAAAAGACAATCGATACAAGAGGAACAAGTCAGCTTTGTCACCTATGATGCACTTTGGTGTTGATACAATTGAAGACAAAAATTGGTTCTACATACTATTCTTTGAGGATTAGCCATTGACCTACTCAGTATCATATATTTTGAAATTTAATGTTGGATCCTCATTATCTATAAATGATAAATGTCGTATATGTATTTTTTGCCCTAGCATATTGATGTCGTCCTAAACTACTTGCGAAAGAAGTGCAAGTATGATCCTCAAAGCACATACAAATTCAACACGGTTTATTGCAACTTCATAACCATAATTGCGAGCATATTTGCAAAGTACAGAGCTGATCTTGAATCAGATGCACATGAGTTGGCTGGTCAGGAAGATCAGATTCATGAATCTATCAATAGTTATAGGACAAATGCTACAATACCTTGGCATACGATTGACCATATTTTCATTCTAGTGAATATTGAGGAGAAACTTCATAGGATGCTCGCTATTGTATCATTAGAAGAAATAGAGAAGTTATCCGAGCTTATATCAATATACCTTAAATCCACTGATTTCTACAACAAAAAAGGTACCGATCACGGAAAATATCCAAATATAAAGGCCATGAAAAATCTTTTGATGTCACTTTTGTGGAAGCTTTACTTCAACTGCCCCGTGGAAGCGTGTAATTTCATCATAAAGGCATATTTATATTTTTTTTTGACTCAGATCAAATTGTATCATAATTACATTTTTTTCATTATGTACAAGGATTGTGGTCTGTATTTGGTGACATATGTAGAGTACTTGAGTTATGGTCATTGTATCCCATCAGTCGAGTTCAAGTTTGATTTACTTTGTACCAGTTATGTAGCACTCAAATGGGACTATGATGTACAAAAATCCTTGTCGACACTACGAGTGATAATGAGGCCCCAATTCGACTAGTTAGGCTTGTTTGGGAATTCAATAGTGGTGAACAGACTTTAAATGAATAGGATATTTATTTGTATTTCTCTAATGGACCATGTAGTTCTTTTTCTTTTTTAATTGTTTCAGTGCAAACTACCCTCTCAATGCAATCTATAAATTTTTGATCAATCTATTATTGTTTTTTCAAGCTCACTACTGTATACAAATACTATCATGCACTTCACACATCTACAGTATAATTAAAACAAAATACAAATACAAATTACATATATACATATTGCAGTTGATTTTATTTTTATGTATATGTATATATGTACTTTGTTACATTCAATAATATATACATCATAATATAAATACAAATACGTATATGCATATAATATAAAATACAAACACAAATTACAAATGTACGTACCCCAGAGATGATTAACTTATACATATATGAATATAATACATTTAACTTATTGTTACAACTTGTATATATAACATATCTACGTACAAACACATGGCATAAAATTAGTTCACCTTTTTTTTTTTCCTTCTCAATATGGCCACACAATGAAAATAACAGTAACACTAACAATAAACTATAACATGATAGAAAAATTCTAAATAGTTCATTTTGTAAGTTTTGAACATAAAATTTGTAACACCCCGTACCTTCCCGACCCTACTTTCGAACCTTGAACCATGTTTACCCTAGGTTCGAGAGCAATGAGTACGTATTTTGTATTGTTATCGATGGAACATTTGATATTGTGCTAGTAAATGTTATTAGACCTTCGTAGGAGGTGTTTGTGACTTTGTGGGGCATTTGTGGGGTGAAAAGTGAGGTTTAAGGGACATCCAAGCAAAGGATCTTAAATATAAGAGGAAATCAAAAGGTTGGGACTTGAAAGATCCAACCAAATCCACAAAGAAAAGTCGAAATCAAAAAATTAGTATGGGGCGCTGCAGGTGGCGTGCCAGGCCGCTTTGGCCTGATTTTTTTTTGGAACAGGCAGCAAGGGGGCGCGCCCAGGGGCATGCCAGGCCGCCCCTGCACACCTTTTACAAAGTAGAAATTTTTCTAAGTCCCTAGGGCGTCCGGGAGCGTGCCGGGGGGGTGCTTTTTGCCAAATTTCTTCGACGATTATTAGTCTATAAATAGGACTCTTGGGTTATGGTATCCTTACTCCATCGTAGTAGGACTACTCTTGAGCGAGTTTGGCATCCGAGTTGGGGTTAATTCTCCGTCACAAGTATTTTATCAAATTATGTTCAATTAAGCCATGAGTGGCTAGAATTTCTTATTTTTGAGATTGAGGCTACGAACATGAATCTCGTGAGTTGAATATTGTCGTGACATTTATGGGATTATTTAAACATGAGATATATGGTGGATTACACATTGAATTTGGTGGGCTAAGCTAACATGTGTAATTGGGCTCAATTTAAGGCCCAAAATGGAGTAAAAGACATGGCCCAAAAAGGGCAAATGACCCATTCTTCCATTTGACCAAGTAAACATTGCATTTAATGCCAAGAATTGGCTAAGGATGACTTGAGAGACTATATAAAGGAACAAAAGCTGATTTTTATTCATTATAACTCTCATGCCTTTCTAGATATTTCTAAACACATTTCTCATTTCACAAACCCTAAGGCAACCATTTTCTTTTGACACTTTGGACAAGATCATCACTTTGCAAGCTTGGGTAAGTGTTTATTCTTGTGATTTAAAATATTATATACATGATAGATTGTGTAGATCATGATGGATGTGTTGGCAAGGTTGAATAGGGCACTTTTTGCTTTTTGCTAAAAGATGTGATATCCTTGTGATTTAAACTTAAAAGGAGACTTGGGGTTTTGATGAAAGTGCATGGTATGGATGAAATATCAAAATGTATGGTGTGTTTATGTTCCTTGACTTGTTATTTTTCTATGAGTGTAAATTGTGGGATTGTTGTCGATATGTTGTTATGAAGTGTATTGAGGCGACTTGATGGAGTAATTATGATGTTGTGTTGATGGAGAAGTGTAAAGTATGAACTTGGTGTGACATGATATTGGTTTATTATGTCTTGGTCAATGTATGGAATGTTGTGGTATTGTTGGTATGATAATTCCATGAATGGTATTCTAAAGGGTGAAATGACATTTTTAGGCAAACATGTAACTCATTGTCGTCTTATGCACTTGTAAGGTAGTTGATTGTTAACGTGAGCTCCGTTATGTACTTGTGTTGTAGAGTGAAATGTAAGGAAGGAGATGGACTATTGTGTTCAAATATAGGATTGTATATTCATATTGGGAAGATAAGGTATGTAAGGTTACTCTTTCCGTATCCTTCTGTAGCACATAGTGTTTACATTGTCATTGTACTTGTTCCATTCCGAAATGTTCTAAGGTATCCCATTTTCGGTTATTCATTATTATTAATCACATGTTCCGTACTCATTGATCAATTGTGATTCATATGTCTCACGTTCATTGACTAATGTTCCAAAGTTCCCATTATTCCAATAATGCTATGTTCAAAGTTCCAATAATGTACAATCACCAATGTGTCAATCTCATAGAAGTAAAGATATGAAGTAATGTATAATTGTTTGGTTGAGTAACATCCCAGGGGCGATATAAAAGCCTAGCATGGGTTATCACAGTACATCTCGGGGGCGATATAAAAGCCTAGCATGGGTTAATTACATCCCAGGGGTTAAAACACCTACCATGGGTTAATCTCATCCCAGGGGCGACAGAAAAGCCTAGCATGGGTAGATGAATAAACGTAAAGGCAATGAATGTAATAAATATAACGTACATGGTTCCTCACATACAGAAAGATGGTTTATCCATATTGACTAGTTCTTTTATATTGACTCCGTTGTTGTTATTATGTATGATCCAGTTTCATATGAGCCTTACATACTCTGTACATTCTTCGTACTGACGTCCCTTGGGGGACTTACCTTACTTACTGCAGGCACAGGTGCTAGTAGACCTCCACAGTAGGTTACGGATTATTTGCCGATCTTTGGTGAGCTCCAGTTGGTTGGGGGGTTTTCGAGTCTCATGTGTATATTTGTTTTGGTATTGTAAATGTTGTATAAAGTGGGAACTTGTCCCGACTGTAGGTTGGTTATGTATATGTATCTGTAGAGGCTTTGTAGACATATGTGGGAATATGAATGTAAGGGATGTATGTCTATTTTGACTTAATGGCCCTAACGGCCAAGTTTTTATATATATATATCACATGTTTCCATGACTTCCGCTATTGGTAGCTTATATCTCTATACGTGATGGTGATGTTTCTTGAATGACATGTATATGAGTGGACATGGATGAAGATTGGTTCTCTCGGGCCTTATCGACTTCGGGTGCCAGTCCACCCCGTTAGAATTCGAGGTGTGACAAAAGTGGTATCAGAGCAGGTCATCCTAAGGGTATCTACAAGGCCGAGTTTGAGTAGAGTCTTGCTTATGGATGTGTTGTGCACCACATTTATAAGTAGAAGGCTACGGTACATTGAGGAGTTGTTTCTTTTCTTCATTTCTAGATCGTGCAATAGAGCCAGTGTTGTATATGGGATTATATCTGACCATGGTAATTATTTTCCTTTGGTATAGTAAAATGCCGATGATAAGACGAGGTAGGGGTAAAGGGAAGCAGGTAGATATGCCTGTCGGAGAAAGCACGAGTAAATCACCACCTGACCAAGCTAGTCAAGGTGGGGCTGATGCTGAAATTGCATCGCGGTCTTCTTCTACTTTTCCAGCTCCGAAAGAGCCAAGAGGTAGAGAAGTACCCGCAGAACCGCCAATGAATGCCACTGACCGGGATTTAAGAAATGCAGTGCATATGTTGACTCAGATAGTTGCTGCACAAAGTCAAGGACGATCTGGTCCAACGACAAATAAGGATGATGCGGCTAGAGTGGCGAGTCGCAGGACTTTCTGAAATTAGACCCTCCTATATTCACTGGGTCAAATCCGAAAGCAGATCCATAAGACTTCGTGGATCAAATTCAGAGGGCTCTAGATGTTATGCACGTGACTAGTGTTGAAACAATTAAACTTGCGGCCTATAGATTGAAAGGTGAAGCTATATTATGGTATGAAGACTGGAAAAGATCGAGGGGTATTGAAGAACTTCTAGCTGGTTGGGAAGAATTTAAAATGGCATTCCTAAATCATTACCCCCCATATGAGATTCGGAAGGCACGTGCAGACCAGTTCCTAAATCTAAGTCAAGCGAATATGAGTGTTAGAGAATATAGTCTTCAGTTTAATTCCTTTGCTCGATATGCTCCGAATGTAGTGGCCATAATGACAGACAGAGTCCATCGATATGTGGACAGATTAGAGCCATATTTGGTAAGGGATTGCACCATTGCTGCCTTGAACAAAGATATGGACATAGCCAGAATACAGGTCTTCGCACAAAAAATGGAAGATCAAAGGCAAAGAAGAAAGGTGCACGAATTTGAAAGAGGGCCGTCGAAGAGGGCTAGACCTATGGGACAGTCTATGGCGTCCCAAGGAGAATCTAGGCCTCGGATGTTTCCTAGACCGCCTAGACCATCATTCTCCTATTCCACAGCAGGCACTCACTCTCAATTTCGCGGGTTTAGAGGCAGTCAATCTGGGCAGAGTAGTGGAAATCACGGATCACAGGCAATAGGATTTTCTCGTCCTCCGTGTCAGCACTGCGAAAGGTATCATTTAGGTGAATGCCGATTGGGGACAAATGTTTGTTTTTGGTGTGGTACAATGGGGAACATAATGAGAGAATGCCCACAAAATAGGCACAGGTGGTACAGCACGACCGACAGGATCAACTATTGCATTATCATCATTGGTTCCTTCCCTAGGCAGAGGTGTATAGCCTGCGGGTTGTGGTAGAGGTGCCAGAGGAGCATCCAGTTCCAGTGGAACCGAGAATCGCACCTATGCTCTAGTGGACCGGCAGAATTTGGAGGCTTCTCCTGATGTCGTCACAGGTACATTATCCATATTTTCATATAATGTATATGCATTGATTGACCCGGGTTCTACATTGTCATATGTTACTCTATTGATTATTGCAAAATTTGAAAGAACACCAGAATTATTACTTAAGTCAATCGAAGTATCTACACCCGTTGGTGAATATATTGTTGCAAAAAGAGTATATCATAATTGTGTGGTAACTGTGTGTGGTTATGATACACTAGTTGATCTTATTGAACTGGACATGGTGGATTTTGATGTCATTATGAGTATGGATTGGTTGGCTTCTTGTTATGCCACGATGGATTTCCGGGCTAAGAAAGTACATTTTCATTTCCCACAAACGAATGTTCTTGAATGGAAGGGTGATGTAGGGGCACCGAGAGGGAAATTTATTTCCTATCTTAAAGCAAGGAAAATGATGGCCAAGGGGTACATATGTCACTTAGTAAGAGTGCAAGATACTGATGTAGAACCACTAACTCCTCAGTCGGTTCCAGTGGTTAATGAATTCCTTGATGTATTTCCTGAGGATCTTCCCGGTTTGCCTCCAGAATGGAAAGTAGAGTTTGGCATTGATGTGATTCCAGGCACTCAGCCGATCTCTATTCCCCCGTATAGAATGGCTCCAACAGAATTGTGTCAACTGAAGGAACAATTGAAAGACTTGCTGGACAAGGGCTTCATCAGGCCTAGTATGTCCCCGTGGGGTGCACCAGTATTATTTGTACGAAAGAAAGATGGTACATCAAGGATGTGTATTGACTATTGGCAATTGAATAAAGTAACGATCAAGAACAAATATCCCCTCCCTAGAATTAACGATTTGTTTGATCAGTTACAGGGTGCCAAGTGTTTTTCAAAGATCGACTTGAGATCGGGTTATCATCAAGCCAGAGTTAGAGAAAAGGATATACCCAAGACAGCTTTCCGAACACGGTATGGCCACTATGAATTTTTAGTTATGTCGTTTGGACTAACAAATGCACCAGCTGTTTTCATGGATTGATGAATAGGGTGTTTAAGCCATTTTTAGCGTGTTCGTGATGGTGTTTATAGATGACATCCTGGTTTATTCGAGATCACAAGAGGACCATGCTAATCACTTACGGCAGGTGTTACAAATTCCCTGTGAGTGTAAGTTGTATGCAAAGTTCTCTAAATGTGAATTTTGGTTAAAATCTGTAGCATTCTTGGGTCACATTGTGTCAGATGAAGGAATTCAGGTTGATACACAAAAGATTAAAGCGGTGAAAAATTGGCCAAGGCCTACGAAGCCTATGGAAATTCGTAGTTTCCTCGGGTTGGCAGGTTACTATCGAAGATTTGTTGAAGGGTTTTCTTCCATTGCTACACCATTAACGAAACTGACACACAAGGCAATCAAGTTTCAGTGGAATGATGCATGTGAGAAAAGTTTCCAAGAGCTGAAAGATAAATTAACTTCCACACCCGTATTAGTACTTCTGGAAGGCATCGAAGGGTATGCAGTCTATTGTGATGTGTTCGGAGTTGGCCTAGGGTGTGTATTAATGCAGTACGGTAATCTCATAGCATATGCCTCACGACAGTTGTGGACACATGAGAGAAACTATCCCACACATGATCTTGAGTTAGCAGCGGTGGTATTTGCTTTAAAGATATGGCGTCATTATTTGTATGGGGTTCATGTTGGCATCTATACTGATCACAAAAGTTTACAATATATCTTTAAGCAGAAGGAACTCAATTTGAGGCAGCGGAGGTGGCTTGAACTATTGACAGATTATGATATTGATATTCTATATCATCCAGGGAAAGCGAATGTGGTGGCCGAAGCACTAGTGGCCAGTTGACGGAAAAGCAAAATATAGTCAAAGATCTGCATCAACTAGCCAGCTTGGGAGTTCGTCTTCTTAAATCTCCAGATGAAGGGGTTATTGTGCAAAATGCGGCAGAATCTTCATTAGTAGCTGAGGTGAAAGAGAAGCAGTATGTAGATCCTATGTTATTGCAGTTGAAAGAAAATGTACGACAGGGTCTGACAAAGGTATTTGATCGTACGCAAGAAGGAATACTTCAATGCGAAGGTAGATTATGTGTACCGGATGTAGATGAGCTGAGAAGATGAATTATGACAGAGGTACATCATTCACGATATTCTATTCATCCGGGAGCTACCAAAATGTACCATGATTTGAAGGAAATGTATTGGTGGGGAAACATGAAGAATGACATTGCAGAATTTGTAGCTCAATGCCCGAATTGTCAACAAGTAAAGGTAGAGCATCAAAAATCGGGAGGTTATATGCAATGTATCAATATTCCAGTTTGGAAGTGGGACA
Source organism: Capsicum rhomboideum (assembly GCA_031232105.1). Classification (NCBI taxonomy): domain Eukaryota; kingdom Viridiplantae; phylum Streptophyta; class Magnoliopsida; order Solanales; family Solanaceae; genus Capsicum; species Capsicum rhomboideum. The sequence continues at coordinate 93,570,007 of CP124716.1, read as the reverse complement.
TGATTAATATGGACTTCATCACAGGTTTGCCTCGTACACTACGGAAATTTGACTCCATATGGGTAGTAGTTGACAGGCTTACCAAGTCAACGTATTTCCTACCAGTCAAGACCACCTATACAGTTGAGGAATATGCAAGGTTGTATGTTAAAGAAATAGTGTGATTACATGAAATTTCGGTCTCCATTATATCAAACAGGGGAGCTCAATTTACTGCACATTTTTGGAGATATTTTCAAAAGAGTTTGGGTACACAGGTGAATTTGAGTACCGCTTTTCATCCTCAGACAGATGGACAAGCAGAACGTGCTATCCAAACACTTGAAGATATGCTACGAGTGTGCACGTTAGATTTTCAAGGCAGTTGGGACGACCATTTGCCTCTTATTGAATTTTCTTACAACAATAGCTATCATTCAAGTATTAAAATGGCACCTTATGAAGCTTTATACGGAAGGAAGTGTAGAGCACCAATCGGATGGTTTGAAGCGGGTGAAACTATTTTATGTGGGCCAAATCTTGTTCATCAAGCTATGGAAAAATTTAAAGTGATCCAACAGCGGTTACAAACGGCCCAAAGTCGACACAAGTCCTATGCTGATGTTAGAAGAAGAGGGCTCGAATTAGCCATAGGTGATTGGGTATTCTTGAAGGTTTCACCGATGAAAGGGGTAATGCGATTTGGGAAGAAAGGGAAGTTGAGTCCCTGATATATAGGGCCATGTGAAATTGTCCGAAGATTTGGGCAAGTTGCGTATGAATTGGCACTACCCCAAGAACTCTCCACAGTTCATCCAGTATTTCATGTTTCGATGCTTCGAAAGTGCATAGGAGATCCATCTCGTATTGCTTCCATTAAAGATGTACAAGTTATGGAGGATCTCACCTATGAAGAGATACCGATTGCTATTCTGGATAGACAAGTGAAGAGGTTAAGGAATAAAGAAGCGGCTTCCGTAAAAGTACTTTGGAGAAATCAACAAGTAGAGGAGATCACATGGGAAGCTGAAGAAATGATGAAGTCCAAGTACCCTAATCTGTTCAAATGGAAGAAAAAGTTCAAAGTGCGAAAGTGGAGCAATAGCAAGTAAGTATCTATGAGCATTATGTGTATATGTATATATATGCTAATATAGAGATGCATTTGTTGTACATGAGACGATGTTACTAACATTCGAGGATGAACGTATCTAAGGGGGGAAGAATGTAACACCCCATACCTTCCCGACCCTACTTTCCAACCTTGAACCATGTTTACCCTAGGTTCGAGAGCAATGAGTACGTATTTTGTATTGTTATTGATGGAACATTTGATATTATGCTAGTAAATGTGATTAGACCTTCGTGGAGGTGTTTGAGACTTTTTGGAGAATTTGTGGGGTGAAAAGTGAGGTTTAAGGGACATCCAAGCAAAGGATCTTAAAGATAAGAGGCAAGCAAAAGGTTGGGATTTGAAAGATCCAACCAAATCCGCAAAGAAAAGTCAAAATAAAAAATTTAGTATAGGGCACTGCAGGTGGCGTGTCAGGCTGCTTTTGCCTGATTTTTTTGTGGCACAGGCAGCAAGGGGGCACGCCCAGGGGTGTGCCAGGCCACCCCTGCACACCTTTTCCAGAGCTGAAATTTTTCTAAGTCCCTAGGGCGCCCGGAAGCGTGCCGGGGTGCATTTTGCCAAATTTCTTCGACAATTATTAGTCTATAAAGAGGACTCTTGGGTTATGGTATCCTTATTCCATAGTAGTAGGACTACTCTTGAGCGAGTTTGGCATCCGAGTTGGGGTTAATTCTCCATCACAAGTATTTTATCAAATTATGTTTAATTAAGCCATGAGTGGCTAGAATTTCTTATTTTTGAGATTGAGGCTACGAACATGAATCTCGGGAGTTGAATATTGTCGTGAAATTTATGGGATTATTTAAACATGAGATATATGGTGGATTATACATTGAATTTGGTGGGCTAAGCTAACATGTGTAATTGGGCTCAATTTAAGGCCCAAAATGGAATAAAAGACATGGCTCAAAAAGGGCAAATGACCCATTATTTTGATTTGACCAAGTAAACATTACATTTAATGCCAAGAATTGGCTAAGGATGACTTGAGAGACTATATAAAGGCACAAAAGCTGATTTTTATTCATTATAACTCTCATGCCTTTCTAGATATTTCTAAACACATTTCTCATTTCACAAACCCTAAGGCAACCATTTTCTTTGGACAAGATCATCACTTTGTAAGCTTGGGTAAGTGTTTATTCTTGTGATTTAAAATATTATATACATGATAGATTGTGTAGATCATGATGGATGTGTTGGCAAGGTTGAATAGGGCACTTTTTGCTTTTTGCTAAAAGATGTGATATCCTTGTGATTTAAACTTAAAAGGAGACTTGGGGTTTTGATGAAAGTGCATGGTATGGATGAAATATCAAAATGTATGGTGTGTTTATGTTCCTTGACTTGTTATTTTTCTATGAGTGTAAATTGTGGGATTGTTGTCGATATGTTGTTATGAAGTGTATTGAGGCGACTTGATGGAGTAATTATGATGTTGTGTTGATGGAGAAGTGTAAAGTATGAACTTGGTGTGACATGATATTGGTTTATTATGTCTTGGTCAATGTATGGAATGTTGTGGTATTGTTGGTATGATAATTCCATGAATGGTATTCTAAAGGGTGAAATGACATTTTTAGGCAAACATGTAACTCATTGTCGTCTTATGCACTTGTAAGGTAGTTGATTGTTAACGTGAGCTCCATTATGTACTTGTGTTGTAGAGTGAAATGTAAGGAAGGAGATGGACTATTGTGTTCAAATATAGGATTGTATATTCATATTGGGAAGATAAGGTATGTAAGGTTACTCTTTCCGTATCCTTCTGTAGCACATAGTGTTTACATTGTCATTGTACTTGTTCCATTCCGAAATGTTCTAAGGTATCCCATTTTCGGTTATTCATTATTATTAATCACATGTTCCGTACTCATTGATCAATTGTGATTCACATGTCTCACGTTCATTGACTAATGTTCCAAAGTTCCCATTATTCCAATAATGCTATATTCAAAGTTCCAATAATGTACAATCACCAATGTGTCAATCTCATAGAAGTAAAGATATGAAGTAATGTATAATTGTTTGGTTGAGTAACATCCCAGGGGAGATATAAAAGCCTAGCATGGGTTATCACAGTACATCTCGGGGGCGATATAAAAGCCTAGCATGGGTTTATTACATCCCGGGGGTTAAAACACCTAGCATGGGTTAATCTCATCCCAGGGGCGACAGAAAAGCCTAACATGGGTAGATAAATCTCATCCCAGGGGCAAAAAAGCCTAGCATGGGTAGATGAATGAATGTAAAGGCAAAGAATGTAATAAATATGTAGATGAATGAATGTAAAGGCAAAGAATGTAATAAATATGTAGATGAATGAATGTAAAGGCAAAGAATGTAATAAATATAACGTACATGGTTCCTCACATACAGAAATATGGTTTATCCATATTGACTAGTTCTCTTATATTGACTCCATTGTTGTTATTAAGTATGATACAGTTTCATATGAGCCTTATATACTTAGTACATTCTTCGTACTGACGTCCCTTGGGTGACTTACCTTACTTGTTGCAGGCACAGGTGCTAGTAGACCTCCACAGTAGGTTGTAGATAATTTGCCGATCTTTGGTGAGCTCCAATTGGTTCGGGGCTTTCCGAGTCTCATGTGTATATTTCTTTTGGTATTGTAAATATTGTATAAAGCGGGGACTTGTCCAGACTGTAGGTTGGTTATGTATATGTATCTGTAGAGGCTTTGTAGACATATGTGGGAATATGAATGTAAGGGATGTATGTCCATTTTGACTTGATGGCCCTAACGGCCAAGTTTCTTATATGTATATATCACATGTTTCCATGACTTCCGCTATTGGTAGCTTATATCTTTATACGTGATGGTGATGTTTCTTGAATGACATGCATATGAGTGGACATGGATGAATATTGGTTCTCTCGGGCCTTATCGGCTTCGGGTGTCAGTCCGCCCCGTTGGAATTCGGGGCGTGACAAAAGTCACACAATAGGAAATCACGAATACGCATTGAAAACTTTATGAAATAATATCCAATTCCTCTAAAATGTCAAGATGAACATAACAAAATTAATCTATTCATCCCGAGATTCAATCCTACACGAATACGGTCCTTCTTTGATGGCCTTCTAGGTGGTCTCTTGTATTTCGGTGGTAGCACTATCTCTTGTCGTTTATCTTCAGGTATCACCTAGTATTCTTTGTCTGACAAAGAATGTATCGAAAAATCATATGTCTTCAAAATTGTTTTAGGCTTGTACAAGTCTGAGCAATATCCATCTGCATGGAAATTCTTCGTCTTTAAAATAGTCCAAGCATGCTTACATGGGATTTCATCCACCTGAAACTTCATACAACTAAAAGTTTTATTGTTCAGGCATATTTTGAAATGCCTATCACGATCATGTATTATATGGACATATTCAGTGGCTAGTACAACCTGCATTGTCCATGATTAATTTTAAAAATAGACATATAAATTCAAATAAATACGAATACAAAAAAATATAAATACAAATGAAATGTGCATATACAACTACATAATGTTTGTTTCAGATGTCCCATACGAATACAACTGAAATATATAGTCATACGTGTATTGTTTGCCTCATTATCTTTGAGAATTTGTTGAAATTACCCACACAAAGTTGTGAATGTATATGTGGCTTCCTGTCGATTTCGCAAGTCCACCTGCCAAACATTAGTCTAACCTTCTCCATAAAATCATATATAGGTCTCTTGCTAATACAAATGCATAATTTATCGATTCTGCAATATTTGTTGTCATAATTCAGCCCCTATGGACTGGTGCATACAACCTACACCACTTTTTGTACCCTGCCAACTCCAAATACTCCTTCACTCTCATATCAACACTTGCTACCTTCTCCATCAGTTTGTCAAATTCGGATTTTGTATACGATTTGTCCATCGTATAAAAAAATCTCAGATAATGCCTCATGAGACTTTCTGTATCTTTTTCACATTACTCCAAAGATGTAATATGCATGCGCAATGAGGTACACCATTGAACACCTGAGAAACAACATTTATGATGCTCTGATTTATATTTGATACAACACACATGTTTACCCTTTCGACATACGCTTCTTTGAATTGCTCGAAGAACCAAGTCCAAGAGACATCATTAACTAAGTCAACAAGATTGTACGGTACGGGAAATATATGTCTTGGAAATACAAATACATGTTGTATATTAACATATTTGTATATGAGATAATTTTCAGATTTATAAACAAAAAAATACAACATGCTCCATCCATAGTGCTTGTTGAAACAAAAATTACAATTATATGTTCCTCACAAGTGATTGCCATCAACTACCATAGCCGTTATACAATGTTCAAAATCTTTAATGAATGCATACAGTGATACATACAGATGCAAGACCTTATTTTTTTAAAAAAAAATCTATTCGTGTATGTGAACAAGATAAGTAGTGTCCAAAATGTATAAGTTTGCAGTCAATTTGTTGTATGAGGCAGCCGATTTCCCCTGACTCCAAAGCTTTTTCCTTAACCCGCCAACACATGTCAAATCAAGATCGAGGGCTTCCTTCATGTCATCTTTGATCTCTTTTGCACTGTATTTTCTTTTGTGGTTTTCAAATTTTGGCTTAACAATACCACCAACCAATTTACTTGTTGTAAGTCGTTGACAATACATCCTATCCTTCAATGGACATGTATACTCCGGCCTAAATTTTCTAATTCTGAACATTCCCGGATGGTTATATCAGAGGACTTCATCAAAAAATCACATTCTTTTGATGCACATGTGAGTGTATAACTGTATTAGAAAAAAATATGATTTATGCAATATATTGTATATACATCAGAAACAGAAATATACATTACAGTACAATATATACTTACCAAGTTTTGTTTGACCTTTCTGCATAGAACAAAAACCTTTCTTTAATTGCATAATCTTCCATCACAGCCTTCAAAAAAAATTTGGTCCTGTAAACCTAGTCTTCCTGAATATCTTTGTGATTAGGGTCTGAGATAATCACCATATTCTTAGCCAAATCGAACACATCCACATGCTCCACATCATATGCAATCATTAGTTTTCCAATATCAACTGTATTTATCCCTTCTAAGCAGTTGAATCCTATACTTTCATCATTAACCGACAATGAATTCCTTATACTGATTTCACTATCCTTATCCAATACAGTTACATACAAAGGTAGGGCGTTCATCTCTTTCATTTCTTTCTTTTGCATAACATACACCCTTACCCCCATGTCATTATGTATTTGCACACGATGTGTGTCACCTTCAATTGTATTCGATTCTGATATTTCTGCATCTCACTTAAATACAAATGTGAGTTACAAGTAAATCATACAGCTCAATGTATATTGCGTAGGGGCTGACAGCAACTATGTCTACAGTGTAACCATCATAAATATTTTTCTCAGTTCACCTGCCAGAATGTTTCAGAAGAACAACAATACCTGCCATTTATTTTCCTAAACAAACTTCAAATGCTTATGTCCATTAAGAAATCACTCAACCGTGATATACACATACAAATCAAAACGTATTTATTCGAATGTATTCAGATCCATTTTAACAAGTTTAACCTTCAATGTATTCGAATTTAAAATATACAAACCATAAATATACATTTCCTTAATTCAATATGTGTCAATACCGTACTTTCCTGAAATAAATTTAGCTTAATGTTCATTGTTTTTTTCTGCCTCAACGTATTCAAATCGAAAACAAACATACAACAATATATGTATTTGTATATAATTACATAATCAAAATACATTTCGTAATCTCATCAACCTTCCTGAGATATATTGATCGTAAAATTCATATTCAATTTACACTTCTATTGATACAACTAGTTTCGAAAATGTATTTAGAATAAAGTTCATCGTGACTTTCCCCTGGTTATTCTTCAACAGATTTAAATCTACAACACAACATTACATGTATTTGTAGCAAAATATATAATGAAAATACGTTTCGATTCAGTAAACGCATTCGTTGAACTTACTTACCATTATCAAATTCGTTTTGAAGAAAACAAATACAGGTATTGAGAGGTTTATGTATCAACAATATACGCCTTACTTGGGAAAATAAGAATCCAAATATTTCAATTGAAGTTATGTAATTTGAAATTTGATTCTCCACATTATGTAGTTTGATTTTGGATTAAGGTTTTCCTCTTATTTGAATATCGAAATTGCAAATGCGTATTTGGAAATGGAATGTTCACCGCGTGATTTCAGCTCTTAATAACAAACGTTTCCTTTTCTAACTGAAACGGTTACCCAATATTTACTCCCCCACAAACGATTGTATTTGTATTTACTATTAAAAACACATGCCAAATACAACTCGGAAGGTTTACTCTAAGCGAAAATATTGCTATCACTCGTAATTATGATAATGTTGGTATCTCCTATTTAATTACTACTTAAGGTTTGCTATTTCAGAAATTTCCTTAAAATGAAATGGCATGCTGGGCATATTGGATAAAATAAATGCGTCACTTGAGCCAAGGATGGGCTCTTATCACACTTGCTAGAATAAGGAGGTAAGGGGCGTGCAAGTGTATTTTATACAATGTTTCGGAGGCAACCTATGTGTTCTCCCAAAATTTCATACAGCCATATCACACACTAGTATCCCCATTTTAAAATACTCCCTCCGTTTCAAAAAAAATAACATACTTTACTTTTTAATCTGTTTAAAAAAGAATGACTTTCCTTTTTTGACAATACTTTAATTTCAACTTTCCACATGACATGTTTAAAATCACAAGATTAAAAGACATTTTAGTACATTCAACACAACTTTAATTTATGGCCACAAGATTCAAAAATCTTCTTTATTTTCTTAAACTCCGTATTAAGTCAAAATAGTTCATTCTTTTTTAAACGGAGGGAGTAACAGATTTACAACTAAAAGCGAGCTATGTATAAGATAATATTAATTACCATTTTTCAAATACCTACTAGAAATAAATCATCAGCTTTTCTTTCATTTGCATACAGCTTTACTAAAACTCGATGTATGGCAAAATACACTACAACTAATTTCTGCAGGCAGTATCCAACAGATGGGTAAAATCTTGCATAGTTGCATGATTGAAGTTATAGATAGAACTATTTGAGGTGAATTGAGTAGTAGATCGAGTCGGTAAACTAGATTTAGAAAATACATTCCATGATCACAAGAAAACGGAAAATTCAGGATACATAGTTTAATAAGACACAATACATGCAGCTCCAGAATTGCAAAACAACACAACACACCCACAAGAGTTGTGAAAGTACAAAGATGACCAAGGCAAAACCTTAGAGACCTAGTCCAACCCACAAGAGTTGTGAAAGTACAAAGATGACCAAGGCAAAACCTTAGAGACCTAGTCCAACTGTACGACCATCTCTTCGGCGAAGTCCAGCAGTGTATTGCTTCTCCAAGTCCATCTGGAGCTCCCTTTGCCTCTCTGCATCGTGGATGACTGGCTTGTTCTCTGTCTTCACGTCGCCTTTCACACCCTACAATTGGCCATAGGTACCAAGGCAACCTCAGACTCTAAAAGTGTGTTAGTACATACGAGGAAAAACTTTACTTAGATGACAAGTTAATAGCATTCAACACTGATAGCGGCTAATACTTCTGAGAATCTAAAGCAAATAAAAGGAACAGAAATTACCATGAGTTTGTTGAATTTTTCTTGTCGCTCGCGATCACCAAATAGTGATGTATCCCAATGATGAGTGGACTACATAATCGACCATCAATTGAACATACAAAGAGAGAGAGAGAGTGAATAACATTGAGCATTGGATAGAGAGATATAACAAGCAAAAAATAAATATATGTTGATGCAACAGCCAAAATCAAGTTGCTACAGGCTGATGTCAGCAAAAAGGGATCAAATAACACTTTAAAACGTGTCTCCCCTTGAAATGGAACTAATTTATCTAGATTATACACAAGCTGCAACTTCACTTCCCCCGCAAGCCGACAAAGGAGATACCAAGTTTTACGGAGAGGTGAAGGTGTAACAGGTTGACATGCAGATTAATAAAATGGAAATAACTACCCACACCTGCAGGAACACAAGAAGAGAAGAGGACATATATGTAGAGCAAAATTACCTCTTCAGTATTACTGGTCGTTTTCTTGTTTCCCCAAAGCAACTTCTTCTTTTGGTCGGTAGTCATGACACCCGTTCCAATAAGGTTTCTATTAACTGTTATGTTGCAAAATTAAATCAGTAAGATAACATGACCAGACTAATGAATTACTGAGGAATATAATTGCAAACATAAGAACTTCGTAATAGTGCTTGAATAAAGCACATATAGTGAAACAACCATCAGTATAGACAACTAAAGAAACATATAAATATACATAAAAACATAGTGCAGGGATGCTTCCCATCTACGCCCAAAGGCGCCTTGGCAAGCCTCCAAGCGCCTAGCACAATGGACGGCCTAGAGGTCTTGGCTATGCCAAATGAAAATTGTGCTTGGTGTCTATGTCGCCCAATCAGTAGCTCATGACAGCACTCGTTAGCGTACAATGCCCACAGCAGTCAGCAGGCACCGTCCATCCATGCCCGCCCGCAGCCTGCACACTCACTGAAGATAAAGATAAGGACGTGTTCTCTCCAAGAGCCTTGCCATGAAGCCGAACAAATTGTTTGGAGTCATTGTCTAAGTAAGCCCATTTCCATGTAAATATAGATTAGTTTTACTTCCAAGTTTTTACATCATGTTTTTCCAGCTTATTTATGTCATGCCCTTCGCTTAAGTTTATATTTATAAAGCATAGATATAGTGATTATAGTAGGCAAAGTTTCAGCCAGCATTCAAATCTCTGCGCTGGCGCTTTCACCCCTGGCACCATATTGGCGTTCTTGTAAAATTATAAAGGAGACTTTCACTCGATTCTTTCTTTTGCATATTATGATCTTGAGTTTCCACCTACGGCACTAACAAATTCAGTCTCTTTGGACTAACGTTTTGATAACAATATAAAGACACCGATATTCCCTCATCAATATTTGTAATGAACAATTTATCATCCATGCCTTTGAAGTCTAACAAGTGGACAAAACAAGTGGTATTATGTGTTTTGATGTCAAAAGTTCATCTAACATCTTAAAATTACTGCCAGATATTTTCTTGGGACCCCAATAACTTTTAAAGTTTATCATTGTCCTTGTGTTAATTGATGAAACCAGCAAAAGAAAATCCAAGAGTCTGAATAATTAATAATGCACAAGTATGGGCTTTTAAAGTAAGTAGAAGATTGACAGTCTGACAAAATATATGCATCACAAGTTTTTCTCCCATAACAATGAAACGAATAGTATGTTTGGGTTTGGCCAAGCTTCCAAAAATCTAGTTATTTTGAAAAGCATTTTTTATCACTAGTCTTTTTCGAAAAAATATTTTTGGAGAGTTGCAGTATATTTGGTTAATCAATTTGAAAAACACTTTGCCAGTATTAGAGCAACAATTTGTATTCCGCCAAAGCAAAACTTGGTCAAACAAATTGAAATACAAAACAAAAGTGTTTTGTAGAAAAGCAGCTTCTGAAAATTGAAATACAACTTAAGCTTTTTTTACCTAAAAACTTGGTCAAACACCTCAACTCTCTAAAATAAGCATTTTTCTTTAAAATAAACACTTTTGGCTTCTCGGAGACTTGGCCAAACAGGCTACAAAGTGAAGAAATTAGCGGGGATTCCTGTCCTAAATGCAGACAATTCTAGGGGAATGACATGATAGATGGTGATATAACATATAGAACAAAAACAAGATCGTTGGACAGAGAAGAGATACCTAACAAAATGAAATGCAAAAACGCAGACAATTCTAGGGGAATGACATGATAGATGGTGATATAACATATAGAACAAAAACAAGATCGTTGGGACAGAGAAGAGATACCTACAAAAATGAAACGCAAATTTTATAGTACGGTTGCACAAGCAATAATATTATGTAGGAGCAAATGCTAGCTTTAGTTCATATTCATAAAATGAGTATCATAGAAAAGTGGATGCTAAGATGAATGTACAATTATACACGACAAAACAGTGTAAATAACACACCTAGAGGAAAAAAAAACACGGAGTTAAACGTAACTCACATGGAGGGAAATCACCTAAAACAGCTACGATCTCTGGGAATCCATTTAGATTTAGTAAAGAACAGAACATATGAGACAGATTCATACAAGAGATACAAGCTAATTGGAACTAAGGTTTCAAAGTAGTTGTGAAAAAAGAAATACAACAGTGAAGAAAACATGTCAATTAATAAGGATACAGAGCATTCAGCAAAAGAACAGTAACGATGAAAGTATGCGGTAACTGAAACACAATAGACAATAGATGCTAGCAAATACCAAAAGTAAAAAACTACATGTATACAATGAATACTACGACAAACACGGTGGGGTATCAGACTCCCACCAAGCCTAATTTATAAAGAACCCTACTTTTTCTTAAAAGATAAATTATAGAGTAATGAAATGGAATTGGCACCACTGAAGAAAAATCGATATACAAGACTAGTATAACGGAAGAAACTACCTTGTGATTAAGGCCTAACTTGTTCTTTTTTACATCCTCGTGGCGGGAGATAGGGTGTCTTTCATGACTCTCACCCTATATGCAGCCTTCGCGACTCATAAATGGAATGGTTAGTCCCCCTCATACTAAAACTTGACCCAATAAACACCGATGTCTTTTGGAACCCAAAACTCGAATGCGAGCACTTTGTTGTCATCAATAATTTATGTGAGTCTCACCTCGTGGTTGTTCTTTGAAAATAATTTGGTGCTCTACCGTAGTTTTTAAGTGGTTATGGACAACCAATTCGGATTCATGCCGGGGCGATCAACTATGGAAGTCATTCAGCTTCTAAGGAGATTGTTGGAGCAGTATAGTATAGGTATAGAAAGAGAGACTAACATATGGTATTCATTGACTTAGAAAAGGCATACAAGAAAGTCACTAGGGAGGTTTGAGGAGAATGCTTGGAGTTTATAATTGTACCTGTGGCATACATTAGCAATCAAAAGACATGTAAGATGGAACCAAAACTTGAGTGAGAATAGTGGGAAGAGACTCAGAACAATTCCAAGTCAAGATAAGGTTGCACCGGGGCTCAACTCTTAGCCCGTTTATATTTTGCCTTAGTGACGGATAAACTAACACGGCATATTCAAGGGGAGGTACCATAGTGTGTGTTATTTACAAATGACATAGTATTGATTGATGAGACACACGACGAAGTTAATGATAGACTAGAGGTTTAGAGACAAATCCTAGAGTTTAAAGGTTCATGTGAGCAGGACCAAAACAAAGTACTTGGAGTGCAAGTTTTGTGACGCACATGAGGCGAATGTGGAAGTGACGATTGATACGCAGGTCATCCTCAAGAGAGGAAGCTTCAAGTATCTTGGGTCAATAATCCAAGAAAATGGGGAGATATGTCACACATTGTATTAGAGGAGGTGGACGAAATGGAGGCTTGCATCCGATGAACTCTGTGATAAGAATGTGCTACCTAGACTTAAAGGTAAGTTCTATAGAGTGGTTGTTAGACCAACTATGTTATATGGGGTAGAGTATTGGCCAGTCAAGAATTCACACATTCAGAAAATGTATGTCGCAGAGATGAGGATCACTTACATGGATGTGTGGACACACTAGGAGAGATAAGATTAGGAATGAAGATATACAAGGTAAGTGGGAGTGGCAGATGAGGAAAGCGAGGCTAAGATGATTCGGACATATAAAGAGGAGGATCACAGATGCCCCGATGAGGAGATGCGAGGGGTTGGCAGTTATAGGTCTAAGAAGAGGTAGAGATAGACCGAAGAAGAATTGGGCATAGGTGATTAGACATGTCATGACACATCTTCAACTCACCGACAACATGACCCTAAATAGGAAAGCATGGAGGTCGAGGTTTAAGGTAGAGGGTTAGTAGGTAGACAAATAATTTCTATCTTTCCTGCGGAGAGCATAGTTCTAACTTAGCCCACCTTTGTCTTCTCCCTCTTCTACTTATCAATATCATTATTATTATTCTATTACTTTCCTATTCTTCAAATTGTATTACTATTGCTATTTCTCTTACTTGGGGTTATCGTTACTAGTTTCGTTGTTAGTACTTTCTTTTCGACTATAGTTTCACTCTAACTTTTACTCTTGCAATTGTCAAACCTATTTTTGAAAACGCTTTATTTTAGCCAAGACTCTATTGGAAACCAGCTCTCTACTTCACACAAGGTAGGGTAAGGTTTGCGTACATCCCACCTTCCCAGACCCCCACTTGTGGGATCACACTGGGTTTGTTGTGGGGGTGGGGGGAGGATAGGCTTAAAAGCCGTCTTTGTGGTTTAAGAAACGTTGCATCTAACACCCCTAAAACAAATAATATCTAATTTTCCTATATGGAAAGAACTCAGAGAAATAAATGTAACAACACAATGTTGTTAATCTTTAGAACACATTTTCAATATTAAGCTAGACCCATCAATATAAAAGTAAATGTGTATCTAAAGAGGGGAGAGGGGGGGGTTCCATAAGGGTGTTGATGCTCCAAACCAAGTTGCAGGAACATTTAAAATAAATTGGAAGTTCTTAGACTTGAAAGATGATGGTATTTTGGACATCTAGTAAGATTAATGTATGGAGAAAAAACAACCCGATTAGTGTTTGGAGAAAAAACAACCCAAAATAGGTCAAGTGTGTTTCAGATTTCTGTAACCACAAGGAAGCTTTTAGCCTAGTTACACTTTGTATGGGATAAAACAGGAGCAAAAGTCATATAGGATATAATGTAAACACCCTTAAATGTTCTGATGTCCCATTTAATGTAAGGAACCTTTCAAGAACTTATCCAAAACAAAACCAGTGCGCTGTGGTCAAAGAACAATTTCGACTTCCAGAAATCAGACCAAAGTGTTGCCCAAAAACCAAAACAATCTAAAGGTAGGTTTCTAGAAAAACTCACACATGTTTCCAGGAACTTCTCATCAAAAAATAATCCGAACATAACTTTTCCCAAACTTATTTTCTAGAACTTTTCCTAGAGAATATTTTTCCAGAAACAAACCAAAACTACATCAAAACCTACCTATGATTCCACTGTACACCATCAATTCCCCACCACTACCCCCACCGCCCACAAAGAAAACGAAAATAAAAGAAGAAATATACCTAATTCAGCAGCCTTCATTGCAGCAATTTTTGCAGCATCTATATCAGAGTCTTTCACGCCCTGTTCCAAAGCCAATTCACTGTTTGGATCTTGAACTTGGTTTGAGTTCGCAGAGAGTTTTCCATCAGCTGCACTTGCTGGATTCAAGCCTGAATAATAGTGTGTGATTAAAAACATAATAATAGCAGTCCAGGAAGAAGAACAAGGTGGTTAATACCATCTTTTCCCTGCTCAGAACTCTGATCCATGCCTGAGAATTTTGATTTCTTAGATGGAGATTCTCGCCCTTTACCAGAAGCAACATTTCTGTCTTCAAATATCTTCTCTCGATCCTCATAGTTCTTCCTTCCCTCTTTGATGTATTTCTCACCATCCAACTCCATAACAGCAAATTGCGAATCTTTTCTTGAATTTGACTCATTTCGGTGGCTTCTAGACTCCTCATAAGCAGGTGAACGATCACTCTTGTGATCGCTCCAACGGTTCCCTTTCTCATCTCGGTTGTCTCTATACTCCTTATACCTATCACTCTCCCTGGATCTATTATCGTCAATGCTAGAGTTATTATAACGCCCACCTGATCCTACTCTATCAAATGATAAATCTTTATCTTTGAATGATGAAGTTTCTTTCTCCCGATTCTTGCTTCTATACCCTAAATCCTCATACCTATCTCGATAGTGTTTGTCAATGTCACATGAGGAGTATCTTGATCTATGATCATTATCTCGCCTGGAGTTATTAGAATAACTGTTCACTTTTGAATCACGAAGAGAATGAGAGCATAGCTTTGAATATCCTCTATCATCATCATCAATATGCCTGTCATATCTGGGATAATCATCGTGCCTATGGTGATTGCGGGAACTCCTAGAAGATTGTCGATCAGACTGCCTGTGAGATTCACCACTTCGACCTTGTCGGTTTCTACTGGAATCCCTATCTAAATAATCATCCTTGTGTCGCCAATCATCCTTCCTTGATGAGATAGGACTAGGGCTCCTCTTGCGGGATGGGCTCCCTACACTCACCAAAAATAGGATAGTTAAGAAGCAAACATCACATGTCAAGCTTTACCAAGATTTTTTTAATCAACACAAAGCTCTATCAAGATATTTAAATAGATGATAATCATATTCACAAGGCAGACTCAAAATGATGCCTAGATTTTGTCTATGAAGCATTAAATAATAGCCTTAGTATGGGGCTTAAATTATTAGTTTAGAACTGGAGAAGCAAATTACTTAAGGTTGTGCTGGAATGACAATATTTTCCGCAAAAAATATTGTCCGAGATAAATGTCTTTACATACAATAAATGTTTCATAGATCACTTTCTGATGGTTGAGCAATAGATAAGTCACCACAACAACAATACTAGTATGAATAGCGAAACCCGAATATCAAAGAGCTAAATATAAATCGACAAAAATATTACTAAAACATTAACAAACTTCTATGCCCCTAAGAAGCAAAATTATCTCTTCAAATAAAGAATCCACATGGAATAAATGAAATTGCAAAATTTAAATTTACCTAATATTTAGAAATTAGAATTTTAATTCAACTAAATTATGTCTACTTGAATATTAGTCAATCTGCCATGAATTTGAAATCATTCCCAATTCAAATAGAGTATGGTAAGACTTTTATATGGATGATATAAAGTTGAATTCATTAAAAGAACGACATGAATGGGTTGTTCAATATCACTCAATGATAGAATAATTCTCACCTAATTTTATAGATCTATTGTATGGTTTTTAGGCATATACAAATTTGACTCGCGCTTGTCAAATGAAAAGTAAAGGACAGAGGAATTGGAGGAGCTGCCAGAATATTTTCCAGCTAAGTCCTGGTTGGTGTTTTCTGGTGGGTTTTTATTGAAGGTGAGGTGGATGGTTTTGGGGTTAGTTTTAACAGATTTTTAGAACGAAAATGTTAATGTCAGGGATTTGGGGCAAAAGTCTTAAGGGGCGTTTGGTCATGAAAACCAAATATTTTTCACTTTATTTGAAATTTTTGAAGTTGCAGTTGTGTTTGGAAATAGTTTTTGCAAAAGAATATTTAGAATTTGAATGTATTTTTTCTAAATATGGTTTATACGCCCAATTGCTAAAAATTAGCAAAATCACTCATTTTGACTAATTTACATACAACAAATCTGCTCAATAAGAGTAATATCTCAAAATAGATAGTCACATAATGTCATAGATTATATCTCATATACGAGCTACTACATACTATTACAAGTATTTTTCACATTATTTGAAATTTTTGAAGATGAAGTTGAAGATAGAGTTATGTTGTGGTTATAATTTTTGCAAATAATATTTGGTTATTTGAATGTACTTATCCAAAACCATATATAATTTAAATGAGGGGTCATTTTTATAAAAACAAAAAATTTAGGGTAAAATTTGAAAAAGAAAAATATAGTGAAAGTGAAAACAAGGTTCTGAGTGTTTTCCAAATGTACAACTTCAAGTTGTATTTGGAATTTTCATGGCCAAACATTGATTTTCAAATAAAGTGAAAAAGATTCGGCAAAAGGAGAAATTCTCATGGACAAACAGGTCCTTAACTTTTTGTATACATTAAGGACTATTTCTCCCGAGTGGTATATATCAATGACCAATACTTCAACTCTCATACATTAAGGACCATTTGGCCATTTTCTCTACTGGTTTTTAACCTATTTTGTACCGTAGTTGATTTTTTCTTTTAAAAAAAATGGATATGAATCGTAGCTAATGTATTTAAGCGAGCAAAAGTAAATTACATGTATTAAGCCTATAATTTTGGATCTTTTTGGGCATTTGATTAACATGTATGGATTTTATGAACCGCACATTGGATAGCATGTGAGGTTTTTGGTTAACATGGGTTGGGTTTAATATTTTCTACATTTTTGCTTAAAATCCACCTCAATATTTAGAATACAACACCAAATGACATTTCAACTCACAAGTTCATCCCAAAATTTTATGTTAAATTCAAATTGTTCTTCCTTCATATGAATGATTGACAAACGTAACATGTTGATCGACTAAATATCCACTTACTATTATTAACATGTGCTGCACGTTTGTAGAAACTAGTAAATAATAAATACAAAAGCCTAAATTGGACAATTGGCACAAAACAGAACCCAAACAATCATACTGATACTAGTGACCTCCAGCAAACCCAATCAACCCAAATAATTTTTTTTTCTCTTTCCAGTTATACTACTAGCCTAAGAATGCCATATCCAGAAAGGGCCCATTTTACTTGACGGGGCAAAACCACCTCTTGTCTAGTAAAGACTGACAATATGATAAGCAATTTGCAAGAAGAAGATAAAAGTCTCTTTAATTTATTTTTTTGATAAGTAAAATGTCTCTTTAATTTTTGGCTTTATAAATGCCATTGAGCAAAATATAAAAGCAGCCTGACGTTGGAAGGAATGGGATAAAGGAGGGAGCGTACTATGAATACTCATCCTGCTCTAAGGTGAAAACAGCCAGAGGTTATTAGAGTGCACATCCTGTCTTTTATATAGAAACTGCAATACTTCCGGACAATTCAATCACAAAATATGCATCAAACCTCAATTGTTATAGAACGTTTTATCCATCAATCAACTACGCCTCAATCCCAATAAATTCTGTCTATCCAGTCCTCACTATTCATGTCCATTTCATTCCAATACAGTTGGATATATGTGTGTGTGTGTATATATATATATATATATATATAAAAAAAAAAAAAATTATACCATCATGTCTTCTTTTCCTATTGTACTAGGTCACTTGTCTTATTGAACTTCATAGTCTATTCAAGTTTAAGACCGACAAACTCACATAGAGCTTTGCTACAAACATCTTACTTTTCATAAAATGCACGTGCACATGCAAGTATCTCACAAATTCAGGAAAAAGAAGCAACTAAATGCTAACAAATCTACAAAAAAGCACATGAATAATGTTTTTTTTGATTACTTAATAGCACAAATTTCTTCTAATTAAAGAACTAACCCTCAGACGAGGACGATCCACCAACAGGAGAGCGACGCCTGTATTTCCTGTTAACTGCATCATTGGAGAGCTTACGGAATGCCCCCTTTGAATCCATAGTATTCTCTTGAAGTGATTTGTTTCCATCTGAGTCCATACTTTTTAACCTGAACTCCGCATCATACCCAAAATGAAATCAAATACAAAATTTCAAACTGCCAACCATATAACCTAATATACTTCTTCTTTTCCTTTTCTTAATTGATATGAAATTATCGGAACCCAAAAGAAAAATAATTAATCGGAATACATATTCAAATTTATTATTCCAACAAGTTGACGAGTGAAGAAACACTAATCAGACAAAAAGGAAATTCACCATCCCCTTACTTATTCTTGAAATTAGAAATGCAAAATTTAAAGGAAAAAGGAAAGAAATATGAAAAATTAGGGTTTAGAAAACGAAGAAATAAATCAAAGGGCAAACCTTTGGTGGGTATTTGAAACTAAAAGGCCAGACCCATGTACTTTGCAGGAATTGATTATCTTCTTCACGCTTCGTGTATCTACTTGTGCTGTGTAAGAGCTAGGGCTTTTTATTTTTGCACCTACAAGCAAATGAAAAGGTATGTTGTTTTCCACAATAATAAATACTTAGCACCCGTTTGCCAATGATTATTTTTTATTTTTTTCCCCGAAAAATTTAAAAAAGGGTAGTCCGATATACTAATGGGTCGCTTGGTAGAGTGTATAAAAATAATGTTCAATAGAATGTAATAGTAATGTCTGCATTAGCAATGTTTATATTAATTATGCTGGCATTAGTTATGCAGGCAATATTTCTTATATACTGTTTGGTTTGATGTATTAAAAATAACATGTAAGACATAATTTTTATCAAATAATATTTATTTACTAAAATACCCTTCATTTAGCTTTCTAGACTCTCTTTACGAGCGGACAAGTAGCAACAACAGTAGTGTTGTAGAAAGAAACCTAATTTCCACTTCGTCTAAATCAAAAATCCTGGCAACGAAACCGGCAAACTTTTCGCCCAAAAAAAAGAGAAAAAAAACAAAAAAACAAAAAAATCAAACAGAGACAAAATTTGAGCAAATTACAACATTCAATTTCCTTCGGCATAAAAGAGTCAAACGATAAACTACTTTACAACAATTTTATATCAATTACAAAATTCAATTTCCAGTGCAATGAGTTTACTTTTGGGACAAGAACGGAAAAGGAATCGGGATAAAATTTGAGGGGTAAAATTGTCATTTAATAAGCTAATGCATGTGTTGAAAGCTTTGTATTACTAATACATAGAAAATGGTGGTATTAGTTATGCATAGCATAATACACAATAGAGTGTCTAACTAATGCTTGCATTAGTTATACATAAGTTGAAAAAGTGTACCAAACAAGGTATTAGTAATATATAGAGCTAACGTATGCATTATTTTTTTAACACATTCTACCAAACGACCCCTAAAGCTCCCGCTATGCGCAAGGTCTGAAGAAGGGACCGACCACAAGGGTCTATCACACGCAGTCTTACCTTGCATTTCTGTCAGAGGTTGTTGTCAAGGCTTGAACTCGTGACCTTCTGGTCACATGGCAGCAACTTTACCAGTTACTCACTTTTTATTAACGAAAAATTATTTCACTTTATTTAAAAAATAGTATTTGGCCATGAAAATATCAAATACAATTTTAAGTTGTATCTGGAATTTGAAAAACAACCAAAACCTTGTTTTTCAATTTTTTCACTTCTTAATTTCTTTATTTTTCAAAGAATCCTAAATTTTTTTATTTTCATCAAATAACACTATTTAAATTATATTCCATTTTCAAATCATATTTTATATTTTTTAAAAAATTACATTTAAATTCTAAAATATTAACTGTAGAAACTATGGTCAAACACAACTCCAACTCCAACCTCAATTTTGAAAGAGAGAAATATACAACATAATAAACCTAAGCCCTTAATTATGACCCGTAACAACACTTTAAAATAATTACCAAGTATAATAAAAATAATAATACTTTAGTGAATTCCTCATCTTATACCTTTGAATACACATAAGAGAATATTCACCCCCACTTTTCACTTCCCACATTTTAATCACTTCCTTTTTTATTTTTACCCCTGTCTCTCTTACTTTACCCTTTCTTCACTTTTCAAGCCTCTCCTTTTTATCACTTCTTTTTCAAATTTGCCTCTCTCATACTTTACCTTCTTTCCTCCAATTTTTTTACGATTTCAAGCGGGTTTTTATCAAAAATTCGAGTGTTCCATAAAATGGAGAAGGCGGTTGCGGTATGGATGGTGTATGGTCTGCCAGCATGAGCCGTAGTGTGACTCGTTCTAAGCAGTGAAGCCAAAAGTCCTGAAAAGATGAAATTTCATCCAATGGCAACGACTTGAGGACACGAGTCGTAGGTCTAGTATGAGTCTTTAAGTGACTCATACTGACAAGGAACCCGAGAGACAACATTTTTCTCTCAGGAGCCATGGGTCCATGTCACGACTCGTAGGTTGACCTCACGAGTTGTGAGGTAGAAACCGTGCCCCAAGGCAGCAAAACCAATCCAGGAACCATGAGTTAGAGGATGACTCATAGGTTCAAGGTATGATCCGTACCCCAGATTCGTGACTACTGAACCAGAAATTTCAGTTACATTTTAAATTGGGCATTTTCTTATTTTTCTTATTCCCTACATCTATGCTACATCATTTTAAGGTTTATTAAGAGGGGGTTAAAAGGGACTTAGGCATTTCTTTTCCCCAATATTCCCCCAACACTCAAAGAAACAAAAAATCATACGCTCCTCATTCCTTCAAGCAAGAGAAACTAGGGTTTTTCTTCTCAAGTCAAATCTCAAGTGCCTTGCAAGAATTCTCCAACTCAGGTATGTGGGATTTCAATAATGGGTATCCTTTCACCCTTGTGTCCCAAAATAACTTAATAAATTTCAGTTTCTCCATGAATTATGATTTAGGGTTCATACTCAGTTTATGATTTCCCTTGAACTTCAGTCTTCTCATGATTTCTATACTATTATGACATGTTTTCCATGATTTAACATTCAGTATGATATTATCTTATATGGATTGAATACTAGCATGATTTCAATAGAAATTTATATGTCTCAGTTAAGGGTGTACAGACCAAACCGCCAAGTCAAACCGAACCGACGAACCAAACCGAGAAAAAAAAATAGACTTATGATTTGGTTTGGCGTTAGAAAAAAAATCACTCATTCATGGTTTGGTTTGGAATTAAAAAAAATAAAGTCAAATCGAACCCAAACAAAACTGACATAATACCTATATAATTTTAACTTTTTATACATAAAAATATTAATTATAATCTATTTTTTAAATTATTTTAATTAATTTCAATATTTAGAAAGTAGATATATATTCAAATTTGGGCCTTTAAGTTGTAGTATTTGTCCATTATCTTGTAGATAAATGACCAAAGCCCAATATTGGCTATGCCCAGGAGGATGAATGAACTTTTTGTTTTAGTTAAGCGTTGTCAATAGAATATTTGATTTGCAATTAGACATTTTTTGAAGTATACTCAGTATTGATGTATATTGATGTACTGTTTAATTTTATTAGGTGAGTGTCATGCACTTTGAGAATATATTTAGGAAAAATATTTTTGATCTTTTTAGTGAAAACATATTTGATTTTTTCTTCAATCACAATATAATTGTAACAAAATGAGAAAACTGAAAAACTGAGAAAACTGAAAAAACCTACTAAAACCGAAACTGAAATAACCAATTGTATGTTGGTTTGATTTTGTTTATAGATTTTAAAAAACCAACTTGATTGGTTTGATTATTTTTTTATGAAAAATCAAACCAACCCGGCCTATGTATATCCCTAGTCTTGGTTATGTTTTCAAAACATGTTTCATGCTATTAGAGTTTTTATATGAACAAGCATGATCAGTTTTCAGCATACAATACTTTCAGATAAATTGGGTTCTGATCCAGTTTCAGAACATCAGTTTCAAATGAGCTATCAATATATTATCAATTTGGGAGTAGTACATAGCACCAAGTTGGACTAGGACCTAAGTTTTTCCCAAAGTCCGAAAACTACATGCCACCTAGAATTATTTAGCCCTTCCAGTTGGGCATTAGTTTAGAGATCACGCCAGCTATGCCTTTATACCCTGACATGGTATATTGCGTCCTTTCGATGGGGCGTATACATCAGACTCCATGTTAGCTCACGTGGTTTATGTCGGTTAGTAAATTTTCCCACAGACTCAGACTCAGTATATTTGTACATGACACTTAGCTCAGTGTTACTTGCATTATATTATGATTTTTCAAAATATCTTTGCATGGCAGGATTATGTTTATCATTATGGGGCATTATACTACAACTCAGTTCTTTACGCTCAGTTTGCATTCAGTACAATGTATCAGTACATTCAGCATGCTCAGTTTATTTTATAGCTTGCATATCTCACATGTTCAGTATATTAAAAATATTGATCGCATACCTTCTTTTGCGTTGGATCATCTTATGATAATGATTCGGGTGCTCAGTCTCAGTTTCACGGTTAATACGTTATATCCATATCAACGACTAACATTGGTAAGTTCTCATCATCAGAGGACAAGAGTTCATTATTACTTTCTTTCAATATTTTTAGTTTCAGTATTTAGAGTAAGCTAGGGACTTTTCCCAGTAGCCCGTCAGTAGTAGAGGCTTTTCAGACATAGAGTATGACTTTCAGCTTTTCAGTTTATTTCAGTATTGGTACTTTTGTTCAGACTTAACTTTATTTCAAATTTTATATTTAAACCACTTTAACTTCCACTCAGTTTTATTTATTTCAGAATATTTAGATTTATTCCATGCCATGGGTTAGCTTGGGGTCACTTATGATTCTAAGCGTCGTGTTACATCTAAGGTGTAGTCTCGGGTTGTAACCAACTTGGTACTAGAGCCAGGTTTAAGGTGTACTAGGGTGTTCGAAAGCCTCGTTAAGTAGAGTCTCTTTCATAGGTGTGAAACGTGCCATACTTATGAGAGAGAGGCTGCAAAACATTCTAGAAAATCTTCACTTCTTTCTTGTTCATATCATGTAATAGAGTATAACTCTATTTATCCTTCTAACGTGAGCTACATGTTTACAAAATATGCCTCCCATAAGAGTTAACGGAAACTAGCCAGCCCCACCAGCACCTGCAGACCCCTTGAATGAACAAGTCACTCTTGCGGAATTCAGGACTGCTTTTCAGATGCTTACTAAAGCTATGACCAACTAGGTCAAACAGCAAGCGGTTGCACCCGTGAATCCAAACTAAAATGCAACAGTCGTTAGAGTCCAAGACTTCACTCGCATGAACCCTTCAGAGTTTCATGGTTTGAAGGTGGATGAGGATCCATAAGACTTTTATAAATGAGGTACAGAAGATCACTCAGATCATGGGTATTACACTAGTTGAGAGTGTAGACATGACCTCTTATCAGTTAATGGGGGGGGTTCAGCTATGGCTTAAGCAGTGGAAAGAGAGCCGACGTGATGATACATGCCCAGTTGATTAGGCTAAGTTTGTGAATGCTTTTCTAGACAGGTTCTTTTTCTGTGAGCCGAAGAAGCTAAGGTTGATGAACGGGTAACATGTTCGTGAAGGAGTATTCTTTGAAGTTTACCCAGCTCTCCAGGTATGCTCTAGAGATGGTTGCGGAGCCGAGGGCTCGGATAAGCAAGTTTGTTTTTGGTGTGTCAGAATTAGTGCTCAAAGAGTGCAGGACTACTATTCTTATTAGAAAAATGGACATCTCCAGATTTATGACTCATGCCCAGCAGATATAGAAAGAAATGATATAAGAGAAAGAGATAGAGAATATGAGGGAAAGGACAGGAAATTTTTACTACTCTTATCAAAGGTTGGGCGATGGTAATCACTTTCAGTTTCAGCAAAGATATTCAACTCCAGTACCTTCTTCAGCTAGTGTTTCATCCCCTAGACCTCATCATGATCAGAAGAATAGAGCATCAGGCTCTAAGTTTCAGAGCAGTATCACAAGCAGCCGCATTTTTCCTGTGTGTCTTAAGTATGGTAAGAACTACCCAGGTGAGTACCTGGCTGGCAACGAAGGTTGTTTTAGATGCGGTCAAACTGATAGGTTGAAGAATTACCCCTCCACCAGATGTGAGAGATGGGAGAAATAAGGCCCAGTCTACTTCTTCAGCAGCCCTTTCAGCTCACACAACTCAGTAGGGTGCTTCTACTAGTGCAGACGGTGGTCAGCGCCAAAATCTCTTTTATACTTTGTCTTTTTGTCAGGACCAGGTGAGCTGGCCAGACATAGTCACTAGTATGTGATGAGTCTTTCATATAGATGCGTATGCATTATTAGATCCAAGGGCCACACTTTCCTTCATGACTCTTTATGTTGAAGTAAATTTTGGTATCAGTATTGAAACCCTTTCAAAACCCTTCTCAGTCTCTACTCCTATTAGTGACTCAATTTTAGCCAATCGGATATACAAAAGTAGCCCAATTTCAATTTTTCACAAAATTACCACAGTTGATCTACTAGAGTTAGACATGATCAATTTTGAAGTCATTCTTTGCACGGATTGGTTACGCTCTCATTATGCCTCAGTCTACTGTAGAACCAGAGTCATTAATTTTCAGTTTCCTAATGAACTAGTCGTAGAATGGAAGGGTAGTACCTTAACGCCTATAGGTCGGTTTGTCTCTTACCTTAAGGAAAGAAAGATAATATCTAAGGGTTGAATTTATCATCTAGTTCGGGATAAGGATTCTAAGTCCAAGACCCCATCCTTTCAGTCAATTCCAATTGTTAATGAGTATCTAGAGTGATTTCTTGAAGATCTACTCGGAGTCCCTCCCGAGCGGGAGATCGACTTTGGAATCGACCTTGTTCCAGATACCCAGCCTATCTCAATTCCTTATTTCAGAATGGCTCCAGCTGAGCCTAAAAAATTAAAAGAGCAGTTGAAAGACCTCTTACAAAAATGTGTAATCAGACCCAACATCTCTTCATGGGGTGCTCTAATTCTCGTTGTGTGTAAAAAAATAGTTCCCTCAAAATGTGCATTGATTATCGTCAGTTGAACAAAGTCACAATCAAGAATAAGCATCCCATTCCTAGGATTGATGACTTGTTCAACCAGCTTATTGGTGCTAGTTGCTTCTCAAAGATACACCAATGATTCGGCTATCATCAGAGAATGCGATATTTCGAAGATGGCCTCAGAACTCAGTATGGTCACTATGAATTTATTGTTATGTCTTTTGGACTAACAAATGCCCTACAACTTTTATGGACTTGATGAACGGGTGTTCAAATAGTATTTGGACATATTCGTTATTATTTTCATAGATGGCATCCTTGTTTATTCTCGGAGTGAGGATAAACATACAGACCATTTTAGGATTATTTTGCAGACTCTTAAGGATGGCCAGTTATCGCTAAGTTCAGAAAGTGTGAATTCTGGTTGAAATCAGTGGCATTCCTTGGTCATATCATTTCTAATAAGGGCATTTAGTTTGATTCTCAAAAGACCAAAGCAGTTACGAACTGGCCTAGAACTATCTCTCCATCAGACATTAAGAGTTTCTTGGGCTTAATCAGTTACTGCAAGCAGTTATTTGAAAGATTTTCATCCATTGATTCTCCTATGTACAAATTGACTCAGAAGAAAGTAAAGTTTCAGTGGTCCGATGCTTGTGAGAAGATTTTTCAGGAGTTGAAGACTCAACTCACTTCTGCTCTAGTTTTGAATCTACTAGAGGGTCCAGATAGGTTTGTGGTATATTGTGATACTTCCAGAGTTGGTCTTGGGTGTGTGTTGATACAGCACAGTAAGGTCATAACTTATGTTACTAGACAGTTCAAAGTTCATGAAAAGAATTACCCGACTCATGATCTTGAGTTGGAAGCCGTAGTTTTTGCCTTGAAGATTTGGAGGCACTATCTTTATGGAGCTCATGTGGATGTGTTTACGAATAAAAAATTCTTCAGTATGTTTTAGTCAGAAGGATTTAAATCTTCATCAGAGAAGATGGCTAGAGTTGTTGAAGGATTATGACATGAGTGTGTTATACCATCCGGGTAAAGCCAATGTGGTGGCTGATGCTCTTAACAAATTTTATTAGGAAGTGTTTCTCATATGAAGGATAAAAAGAAGGAGTTGGTTCGTGATGTTCATAGACTTGCTCATTTGGGAGTTTATCTTGTTGATTCAGCTAATGGTGGAGTTATAGTTTAGAATCTTCATTACTGATAAAGGTAAAGACTAAGCAAGATTGTGATCCTATTCTTCTTAAGTTGAAGGAAGGAGTCCACAATCAGAAAGTGGAACTCTATTGGTGGAATGACATGAAGAGGGATATCATAGAGTTTGTAGCTAAATGTCCAATTTGTCAGTAGGTTAAGCTTGAACACTAGAGACTGGGAGGTATGACTTGGGATATTGGAATTCCTACTTAAAAGTGGGAAGATATAAATATAGGCATCATCACAAGGTTATCTCATATGTGCTGATAACATGATTTGATATGGGTTGTTGTAGACCGAATGACTAAGTTAGCACATTTCCTGCTAGTTAATACTACATATTTAGTCAAGGATTATGCTAGACTTTACTTTCTAGAGTTGGTCAGGTTGCATGGAGTTCCCTTGTCTATCATCTTAAATAGGGGTACTCAGTTCATATTGCAGTTCTGGAAGTCTTTCCAGAAGGGTCTCAATACCCAAGTTCATCTCAACACCATTTTCCACTCACAAATAGATGATTAAGCAGAGTGGATAATTTAGACCTTAGAAGATATGTTGAGAGCTTGTGTGATCGACTTTAAAGGTAGTTGGGATGATCACTTACCTCTCATTGAGTTTCCTTACAATAACAATTTTCACTCTAGTATTCAGATGGCACAGTTTGAGGCGATTAGGTAGGAGGTGTAAATCTCTTATTGGATGGTTTGAGGTTAGTAAAGCTACTTTGATAGGGCCTGATTCAATTCATGAGGCTATGGAGAAAGTTTAGCTAATTAGAGAACAACTGAAAATAGCTCAGAGTCATCATAGATCGTATGCAGATGTGAGGAGAAGAGAACTTAAGTTCGTAGTTGGTCTATTTGAAAATTTCACCTATGAAATGGGTGATGAGATTTGGTAAAAAATAGAATCTTAGTCCCTGAGACGTTGGTCCTTATAGGATTCTGTGGCACATTGGCAATATGGCCTATTAGTTAGAGTTGCCTGCACAGTTAGCATTGGTGCACCCAGTCATTCATGTGTCTCTGTTGAAGACGTGCATTGGCGATCCAGCTTTAGTTGTCCCATTAGAAGTGTGGGTGTGAAGGATAGCTTTTTTTACGAAGGGGTCCCAGTTGAGATTCTTGACTTTTAGGTTCGTAAAGTGAGAAATAAGGAAGTCTCTTCGGTGAAAGTCCTTTGGAGGAATCAGCCAGTTGAGGGAGCTACTTGGGAAGTAGAAGCAGACATGA
This sequence comes from Capsicum rhomboideum, assembly GCA_031232105.1. NCBI lineage: Eukaryota > Viridiplantae > Streptophyta > Magnoliopsida > Solanales > Solanaceae > Capsicum > Capsicum rhomboideum. Next base: position 93,542,139 of record CP124716.1, on the reverse strand, counting down.
TAACCTAGTACCCTCACTATTTTCCTTCATGTTCAGTATCAACTTGAGGTAACAATTTCCTCGTTAGTATTTTTACTAGTTTCTTGTCCCATCAGTTGTTCTTATGCTCGTAACATGCTTGCATGTCTCATAAATTAAGCTTAGCTTATATTCCAATTAGAAATCAGTTACTATGTCAGTATTTCAGCTTTTAGAAGTTAGTTCTTGGGATTGCAGCTCTTTCCCTACCGTTCCAACTAAGTCTTCATTCGAGAACGAATGTTCCCAAGGAGAGATATTGTAACACCCCAAAAGTCCCTAAGATCCTATCTTATACTTAGCACAGAAAATCAGTTGGAACCAGTAGATTTCCCTCAGACCGACTTACTGTATGAGCCATATAGTAAGTCCACGGGCCATGGGTTGACTTGTGGTAAGCAGTCTAGCACCAGTCCAGTCCCCTGTGCACACGACTCAGACCACGAGTCGTTATCTGCCAGTACAAGCCGTATTTTGACTCGTTTTGAGTAGTGAAGCCAAAAAAACTAAAAAAATGAAATTTCACCTAAAGGCAATGACTTGAGGACACGAGTCATAGGTCCAGAGTATGAGTCTTTAAGTGACTCGTACCGATAAAGAAACCTAGAGACAATATTTTCTCTCAAGAGCCACGGGTCCTTATCATGAGTCATAGGTTGAACTCATGTGTCATGAGGTGGAACCAGTGCCCTAAGGCAGCAAACCCAATCCTGGAGCCACGAGTCAGAGGATAACCCATTGGTTCAAGGTACTATTCGTACCCTATACCTGTGAAGACTGAACTAGAAATTTTAGTTACATATTAAATAGGGTATTTTTGTATTTTCTTTATTTCCTACACCTATGTGTCTTTTCAAGGTTTATTAGGAAAAGGGACTTAGGCATTTCTTTTCCCCATTATTCCCCAACGCTTAGAGAAATAAAAAATCATACGCTCCTCATTCCTTCAAGCAAGAAAAACTAGGGTTCTTCTTCTCAAGTCAAATTTCAAGTGCCTTGCAAGAATTCTCCAACTCAGGTATGTAGGATTTCAGCAATGGGTATCCTTTCACCCTTGTGTCCCAAAACAACTTAGTAGATTTTAGCTTCTTCATGAGTTTTGATTTAGGGTTCATACTCAATTTATGATTTCCCTCAAACTTCGGTCTTCTCATGATTTCTATATTATTGTGACATGTTTTCCATGATTTTACATTCAGTATGATATTATTTTATATGGATTGAATACTAGCATGATTTCAAGAGAATTTCATATGTCTCAATTATTTTTTCAAAGCATGTTTCAGGATATTAGAGTTTTTATATGAACAAGCATGATCAGTTTTCAGTATATGATACTTTCAGATAAATTGGGTTCTGATCTAGTTTTAGAACATCAATTTTAAATGAGCTATCAATATATTATTAGTTTGGTAGTAATACTTAGCCTCGAGTAGGTCTAGGGCCCAGCTTTACCTAACGTCCCAAAACTACGTGCCACCATCGGATTATTTAGCCCTCCCAGTTGGGCATCAATTTAGATATCACGCCAGCCATACCTTTATACCCTGACATAGTATATTGGGTCCTTTTGATGGGGCGTATACATCAGACTCCATGTTAGCTCACGTGGTTTATGTCAGTTAGTAAATTTTCCCACAGACTCAGACTTAGTATATTTGTACATGACACTCAGTTCAATGTTACTTGTATTATATTTGTATTTTTCAAAATATATTTGCATAACAGTATTTATGTTTATCATTATAAGGTCATTGTACTGCAGTTCAATTCGTTGTGCTCAATTTGCATTTAGTATAGTATATTGGTACTTTTTACATGCTTAATTTATTTTATGCTTGTATATCTCACATACTCAGTACATTCAAAATGCTGATCGCATAGCTTCTTTTCTGTTCAATCATCTTATGATATAGATTTCGACGCTCATTCTCAATATCACGGTTATTACGTTCTAGTGCCATATCAGTTACTACTAGATGTGAGTCCTCTTCATCTGGGGACAAGAGTTGATAATTGCTTTCTTTCAATATTTTTAGTTTCAGTATTTAGAGTTAGCTGGGGACTTGTCCCTGTAGCTCGTCAGTAGTAGAGGCTTTTCAGACATAGAGTATGACTTTTAGCTTTTCAGTTTATTTCAATATTGGTACTTTTGTTCAGACTTAGCTTTACTTCAGATTTTATATTTAAACTAGTTTAGCTTCCGCTCAATCTTATTTATTTCAGAAAAAGTAGAGTTATGTCATGTCATTGGTTAGCTTGGGGTCACTTGTGACTCTAAGCACCAGTTGCATCCAGGATATAGTCTTAGGTGTCATAAACTTAGTATCAGAGCCAGGGTTAAGGTGTCCTAGGGTGTCTAAAAGCCGCGTTAAGTAGAGTGTCTTTCGTGGATGTGAAGCGTGCCACACTTATAAGAGGGAGGCAGCAAAATGTTCTTAGAAAACTTCACTTCTTTCATGTTTATATATTTTGATAGAGTATAACTCTATTTATCCTTTAACTCGTGCTCTACACGTTTACAGAATATGCCTCCCATAAGAGCTAACGAAAGAAGAAATGGAATCCAGCCAGCCCTACCAGAAACTGCATACCCTTTAAATGAACAAGTCACTTATGCAAAATTCAATGCTGCTTTTCATATGCTTGCTCAAGCCATGACCAATCAGGTTAATCAGCATGCGGTTGCACCAGTTAATCCAAATGGGAATGCAACAACTATTATAGTTTGAGACTTTACTCGCATGAACCCTCTAGAGTTTCATTGTTTGAAGGTGGATGAGGATCCATAAGACTTTATAAATAAGATATAGAAGATCACTTGGATCATGGGTATTACACCAGTTAAGAATGCAGACTTGGCCTCCTATCATTTGAAAGGGGTGGCTCAGCTATGGCTTAAGCAGTAGAAAGAGAGCTGATATGAGGATACATGCCCAGTTGATTGGGATAAGTTTGTGACTAATTTTCCAGATAAGTTCTTTCCCTATTAGCTGAAGGAAGCTAAGGTTGAGGAGTTCATAAAACTGAGTAGGGTAATATGTCTGTGAAGGAGTATTCTTTAAAGTTTACCTAGCTCTCCAGATATGCTCTAGGGATGGTTACGGAGCTGATGGCTCGGATGAGCAAGTTTGTTTCTGGTGTTTCAGAATTAGTGCTTAAAGCGTGCAGGACCACTATTCTTATTAAATAAATGGACGTCTCTAGACTTATGACTCATACCCAGCAGATATAGAAAGAGAAGATATAAGAGAAAGAGAGAGAGAACATGAGGGCAAGGACTGAAAATTATAAATACTCTTATCAGAGGCTGGGCAATAGTAATTGCTCTCAGTTTCAATAGAGATCTTCAACTCTAGCACCTTCTTCAGCTAGTTCTCCATCCCCTAGACCTCATCATAATCAGAAGAATAGAGCATCAGGCTCTAAGTCTCATAGCAACATCACAGGCAGCCACACTTTTCCTGCATGTCCTAAGTATGGTAAGAACCATCCAGGTGAGTGCCTGGCTGGCAACAAACATTATTTTTAATGCAGTCAAACTGGCCATAGGTTGAAGAACTACCCCTTTACTGGACATGGAGATGGGAGTAATAGTGCCCAGTCTACTTCTTCCGTAGCCTCTTCAGGTTACCTAGCTCAGCAGGATGCTTTTACTAGTACAGGCAGTGGTCAGTGCCAAAATTGCTTTTATGCTTAGTCTTTCCATCAAGACTAGAAGAGCTCGCTAGACATAGTCACTGGTACGTGATGAGTTTTACATATAGACGTGTATGCATTATTAGATCCAAGGGCCACACTTTCCTTCTTAACTCCTTATGTTGCAGTAAATTTTGGTGTCAGTATCAAAACCCTTTTAAATCCCTTCTCAGTCTCTCATCCTATTTATGACTTAGTTTTAGCCAAGTGGATATAGATAAATTGCACAGTTTAAGTTTTCTAAAAAATCACCACAATTGATCTAGTAGAGCTAGACATTGACCAATTTTGATGTCATCCTTGACAAAGATTGGTTACACTTTTATTGTACCTTTGTCGACTGTAGAACTAGAGTTGTTAAGTTTTAGTTTCCTAATGAACCAGTCATAGAATGGAAGGGTAGTACCTTAACGCCTATAAGTCAGTTTGTCTATGACCTTAAGGCCAGAAAGATAATCTTTAAGGGTTGCATTTATTATCTAGTTTGGATTAAGGATTATTAGTCCTAGATCCAAACCTTTTAGTAAATTCCAGTTGTTAATGAGTATCCGGAATTATTTCCTGAATATTTACCTTGTGTCCCTCCTCGGCAGGAGATCAACTTTGGAATAGACATTCTTACAGATACCCAGCCTATCTCAATTCATCCCTACAGAATGGCTCTAAATGAGCTTAAGAAATTAAAACAATTGAAATACCTCTTAGACAAAGGTTTCATCAGACCAAATATCTTTTTATAGGGTTCTCCAGTTTTCTTCCTGCGTAAGAAAGACGGTTCGCTCAGAATGTTCATTAATTACCGTCAGTTGGACAAAGTCACAATCAAGAATAAGTATCCCATTCCTAGGATTGATGACTTGTTTGACCAGCTTTAGAGTGCTAGTTGCTTCTCAAAGATAGACCTCAAATCCGACTATTTTTAGCTTAGATTCAAAGAATGTGACATTCTGAAGACAACCTTTAGAACACGGTATGGTCACTATGAATTTATTGTTATGTCTTTTGGACTAACGAATGCTCCTGCGACTTTTATTCACCTAATGAACAGGGTGTTTAAATAATATTTGGACATATTTTGCATTATTTTCATACATGACATCCTCATTTATTCTCGAAGTGAGGATGAGCATCCAGATTATTAGAGGATTATTTTGCAGACTCTTAATGATTGCCAGTTATTCGCTAAGTTTAGCATGTGAATTTTGGTTAAAATCAGTGGAATTCCCTGATCATATCATTTCTAGTAAGGATATTCAAGTTGATCCTCAAAAGGCCAAAGCAGTTAGGAACTGGCCTAGACCTATCTCTCCATCATACATTAGGTGTTTCTTGGGTTTAGCCGGCTATTACAGGTGGGTTGTTGAAGCCTTTTCATCCATTGCTTCTCCTATATCTAGATTGACTTAGAAAAAAGTCAAGTTTCAGTGGTCCGATGCTTGTGAGAAGAGTTTTCAGGAGTTGAAGACCCGACTTACTTCTGCTCCAGTTTTGACTATACCAGAGAGTCTAGATTGTTTTTTTGTATATTGTGATACTTCCAGAGTTGGTCTTAGATGTGTGTTGATATAGCACGGTAAGGTTATGTGTCATAACTTACGCTTCTAGACAACTCAAAGTTCATGAGAAGAATTATTCAACTCATTATCTTGAGTTGGCAGCCATGGTTTTTGCCTTAAAGATTTGAAGGCACTATCTCTATGGAGTTCATGTGGATGTGTTTACGGATCACAAAAGTCTTTTGTATGTGTTCAGTCAGAAGGATCTAAATCTTTTCTAAGGAAGATGACTAGAGTTGTTGAAGGATTATGACATGAGTGTGTTATACCATCTGGGTAAAGCCAATGTACTAGTTGATGCACTTAACAGACTTTCTTGAGTACTGTTTCTCATATGAAGGATGGAAAAAAGGAGTTGGTTCGTGATGTTCATAGACTTGCTTAGTAGGGAGTTTATATTATTAATTCAGCCAACGGTGGAGTTATGGTTCAGAATCTTCATTAGTAATGAAGGTGAAGACTAAGCAGCATAGTGATCATATTCTTCTTAATTTGAAGGAAAAAATCCACAATCAGAAAGTGGAATTCTATTGGGGGAATGGCATGAAGAGAGATATCACAGAGTTTATAGCTAAATGTCCAAATTGTCAGCAGGTTAAGCTTGAACACTAGAGACCAGGCAGTATGACTCAGGATATTGGCATTCCTACTTAAAAGTAAGAGATAAATATGGATATCATCAAAGGGTTACCTCGTATGCACTGATAACTTAATTTGATATGGGTTGTTATAGGCAGAATGACTAAGTCAACTTATTTTCTGCCAATTAATACTATAGATTCAACTGAGGATTATCCTAAACTTTACATTCAAGAGTTGGTCTGATTGCATGGAGTTCCCTTGTCTATCATCTCAGATAGGGGAACTCAGTTCACATTGCAGTTCTGAAAGTCTTTCAAGAAGGGTCTCGGTACCCAAGTTCATTTCAGCACCGCTTTCTACCCACAGATAGATGGTCAGGTAGAGTGGTCCATTCAGGCCTTAGAGGATATATTGATAGCTTGTGTTATCAACTTTAATGGTAGTTGGTATGATCACTTACCTCTTATTGAGTTTTCTTATAATAACAGTTTTCACTTTAATTTTCAGATGGCTCCGTTTGAGGTACTTTATGGTTAGTGGTGTAGATCTTTTATTTGATGGTTTGATATTAGAGAAACTACTTTGATTTGGCCTAATTCAGTTCATGAGGCTATGGAGAAAGTTTAGCTAATTAGAGAACGACTGAAAATAGCTCAGAGTCATCAGAAATCGTATGTATATTTGAGAAAAAGAGTACTTAAGAGTTGCCTGCAGAGTTAGCACCGGTTCACCCAATGTTTCATGTGTCTCTGTTGAAGATGTGCATTGGTGATCCAGCTTTAGTTGTCCCATTAGAAAGTGTGGGTATGACAGATTGTCTCTCTTACAAATAGGTCCAGTTGAAATTCTTAACCGCCAGGTTCGTAAGTTAAGAAATAAGGAAGTCGCTTCGATGAAAGTCCTTTGGAGGAATTAGCTTGTTGAGGGATCTACTTGGGAATCAAAAAAAACATGATGACCAAATACCCTTACCATTTTCCTTCCAGTTTAGTATTAGCTTGAGGTAACAATTTCCTCGTTAGTATTCTTGCTAGTTTCATATTTCATCAATTGTTCTTATGCTCTTAGAATGCATGCATGTCTCATAAATTAAGCCTAGCTAATATTCCAGTTAGAAATCAAATACTATGTTAGTATTTCAGCTATTAGAAGTAATTTCTTGGGATTGCAAGTCTTTCCCTACCATTCCAACTTAGTTAGTCTTCATTCAAGGACGAATGTTTCCATGGGGGAGATATTGTATTACCCCAAATGTCACTAAGATCCTATCTCAAACTTTGCACAGAAAACAAGTTAAAAACTAGAAGATTTACCTCAGGATGACTCACGGTATGTGCCGTACTATGAGGCATGGGTTGACTTGTGGTAAGCAGTCCAACACCAATCCAGTTCCCAATGCACACAACTCAGACAATGATTTGTGGTCTGCCTGCACAAATCGTAGTGTGACTCGTTTTAAGCAGTAAACCCAAAAGTCCTGAAAAGATGAAATTTCACCCAGTGGCAATTACTTAAAGATATGAGTTGTAGGTCCAGAGTATAAGTTATTAAGTGACTCGTACTAATAAGAAACCCGACAGACAATATTTATCTCAGGAACCATGAGTCCTTGTCACGACTCGTAGGTTAACCTCATGACTCGTGAGGTGGAAATCATACCCCAAGATAGCAAAACCTATCTAGGAACCATGAGTCAAAGGATGAATCATAAGGTCAAGGTACGATTCTGTCACACCCCGAATCCCAACGAGGCGTGATTGACACCCGAAGCCGATATGGCCCCGAGAGAACCATCTTTGCTTATGTTTGTTTATGCATTCCATAAGAAATACCATTACCACGTAAGAACGTATCATGTTAATAACGAAATTCATGAAACATGTACAATATATATATATATATATATATATATATATATATATATATATATATATATACATAAGTAAAACTTGGCCGACAGGGCCATCAAGTCATCATGGACATACACCTCCTACATTTGTCTTCCCACAACTGTCTACAAAGCCTCTACAAATACATGACCATGACTATGCAATATTTACATAATACCAAAACCTAGTGTTCACGTGTGACTTGGGAAGCCCCGAAGTAACTGGAGCTCACCAGAGACCTGTATATGATTCGCAGCCTACTGAGGAGATCTACTACTGCCTGCACCTGTAACATGTAAGGTAAGTCCCCAAGAGGGGTCAGTACGAAGAATGTACTGAGTATGTAAGGCCATAAGAAAATTGCATCAATACATAATAACTTCAATGAAAATAATTATAAGAGGAACTCTATATGTGGAATTATGTACCTTTCTTTCTTTATTATCATCTCCAATCATTCGTACATAATAATAACAACCATGGAATCAATATAAGAGAAATAACAAATGTGAATAAGCTCTCTTTCTTTTTCTTGCATTTACTTTACTTTACTCTATAACTTATTAACCATATACTGCCCGGGCCCAACTGATCAGTGGGAAATTCATAGAACCATCATGCAGGTGTTCATTTTACCCCATGGATGCTGTATAGAGAACCATCATGCAGGTGTTCATTTCACCCCATGGATGCTGTATAGAGAACCATCATGCAGGTGTTTATTTCACCCCATGGATGCTGTAACATCATCATTACTTGCTCTTACTTCATTTCTCTACTTTTGAGATTGATACTTTAACTTGTGAGAGGTTGGTACTTTTGCATAATCAATGAGTGAAACATGCAAATAAAATAAACATTATTGAAACATAGCCTCTATGGAAACATAACACTGTTGGACCCCTTGGACAATGATCAATGAACAAAACACATGAGTATAACCTCTATTGAAGCTTTGGAACATAACCTCATTGGACTTTTAGAACATTACGAATGAATATGAGACGTGTATCTAACTCTATTGGTACTTAGACTCATGTCATGATTGGAATAATGCTATTCAACTATACATTACTTTATTGTTTCCTTATGAGGGATCTATGTATTCACTTATGAGAGATTGCCTTCATGAGATCAACATCTTACCTTGTGAGGGATAGATATTAGCTCGTCTATTACCTCTTCACTACTCTTATGAGATCTTATGATACCGGGCCTCCACCTTTGGTGGAATGCACTAACTAACATAGCATAATATTGGGATTTCCTATATTGAACTTATACCCTTTTAGATTGAGACCCCTACTCAATGAAACATATTACAACCACGCACATTACTCCTTTACAATCTTATAATTATGAGAATGACACGTTAAGGGTCATGACATTAAGGCACACACTTATACTTCACTCCTTCACTTCATGAGATCACTAGCACACATATTCCTATGTGAGATACACACTTCATCTATTGAGAATTTACATACTGAGACACTATTTGTAGCACACAAATATATATTACCTCACTTCTTTTCTACGTCATGAGATCAATACCTTAACTTATGAGGGATGGTTAAACTAGCTCACATATTACTTCCTTCATTGCTCTTATAAGATTGGTACTTCTACTTATGGAAGATTGGTATCTTTACTTGTGAGGGATTGATACATTAACTTGCGCATTACTTCTTCCATTACTCTTGAGAGATTGGTACATTTTCTTGTGAGAGATTGTTATATTCACTTGCCATAACATTGTTTGAAACCCAACATCTTGGAACAATAATTAATGTACAAGAGACATGCGTATAACTCTATTGGAACTTTGGGTCATGACATGATTGGACATGCTAAGCAAGCATTCATAGATTCTCATTATACCTTACTCTCTCTTGAGATAGTCCTTTTAGGACTCACAACATTATGCCATCCTTGGGACTTCAGTCAATGAATAGTCAACGGATAAGAGATAAGTAAATCATAGTTCATCTAAGAATAGGACATATATGGATAACAATATATGTCAACCTGAATTGATGTACTTCACAATCTTTAGAAATAGAACAAGCCCAATGTCAATATGAACAACATGTTGCAGAAGGATACGGAAAGAGTAACTTTACATACCTTGTATTCTCAATACGATTCTACAATTAGTCCAGCTTCCTCTTTACTTATTAGTCTACAATACAAGTTCATACCGGAACTTACATTAGCGACTAGTCACTATATAAGCATACAAGACGACAATGAACTATGTAGATACCATATAATGTCATGTCACCCCCTCACAATGCAATCTACTGCATTTCCATATCAACAACACCATGACATTACACACATTGACCAAGAGATCATACATCGATAGCATTTCACACCATACTTACCCTTTACGCCTTTCCATTATCATTCCGTCACATTTACTCCTATCAATTTGCCTCATAACAACATATAAGCAATAGTCCATACTTAATACAGTCCATCATACCTTCATACGATACTTTAAAGTCCTTAAAACGACATTACAAGCTGATAATTACATCCATGAAGGGTACGGGGGCTTCGGGGAACCAACGGGAGATGAAAACATACAAACCAGACCTGGGGGCTGACCTGCGCTGCCACCTGTGCACGCAGGTGGCTGAGGTACGCGCGCAGGTGCCCTCTGGCAGCAGCCAGAGGCATCTGCGATGGCATCTGCGCCCGCAGGTGCCTCCGTCTGCGGGGGCGGATGCCCGTTTGGTCCGAAATGGCTCTGTTTTGGGTCTTTTAATGCCATGAATGGTCCATGATCATAAACAAACTCATTTTAACATATTTTTGATCATCTAACATGTCAACTACCAGCCATGGTCTCACAACACACATACAATCCCCAAAACGACACTTTACGGCTAATATGCTACCAAAACCATAACCAATTTTTCCATAGAACTTCCAAACACTAAACACAAGTATAAAACAAGTCAAGACTATAATCACATCCCATATATAAATATTGAATCCATAAAGTTTATTTCCTTCAATATCACAAGTCCATGTTCAAGTTTTCAAGACAAAATCATTCTCCGATTTAGCAAACACAAATTGTTTTACACATAGTGACCTTCTCACTCTTCACCAACATAACCAACATGATATAAACCATATTACATGCATAAAATATATTAAACCATGATAATATACACTTACCAAGTCTTGCTCCAAGGTGATCTTGACCAAAGGAAGAAAGGCTTAAGGTTTGGTTGAAGAGAGAAATGTTGTGGAAAATTCTAGACAAAGCATGGGTGTCCAATGGAATAAAAAAATCTGATTTCATGATTATATATAGGCCCTCATGTCTCTTCTTATCCTTTATCAACATTAATGAGCATGTTGAATGGGTCAAATGGGTCAAAATGGAAGAATGGATCTCTTTCCTCCAATTGGGCCATGCATTTGGGCTTAAATTAAGCCCTTTTGCATATATCAATGTGGCCCAACACTTTTATGTGTAATTCCTCAAAAATATCATGCATTTTTGATTAATTCCATGTATATCACGGGAATCTACGGGGTGTTACATTCTTCCCCCCTTAGGAACATTCGTCCTCGAATGTTGACATTATCGTCTCATGTGCAACAAATGCATTTCTCTAGTAGTGTCTCCATGCATATACTCTCATAGATACTTACTTATTCTTACCCCTTCCCCCTTTGTGATCTTATGTGCAACGAATATCCTAGTGCAATCCTCTGTTATTTACATATTTTCAATGGGAAGAATATGAAAGAGGACTCTTGATGCACCTCCGGCAATTTCACATGTCACATTGCATAGGGCCATTTTGCCCTTTCTTTCCAAATCCCATTATCCCGTTCATTAGGAACACTCTTCAGAGTACTTAATCATCTATAATCATCAACATCTACTATACCACGTGACTCTAATAACTTCACCAACAGGTGGAAAGTAATCGATGGAGTAGCATATAATAAGGTAAAGCTTGGATCAATCAATACGTATACATCATGTGAAAATATGGTAAGGTATCTGTACCGTCCTCAGGAGATGTTTCCTCATTCTGCCGATCCACTACTCCTCTCATATCTCTACCACGGCCAATAGGCTGAACTCCTCTGCCTGGGAAAGGAACCGATGCTGATGATACAGTGGCTGATTCCGTAGGTCGTACTACACCACTCGCACCCCTTTGCGGGCATTCTCTTATTAAGTGCCCCTCTATGCCACACCAATAACATATATTAGTCCCCCATCGGCATTCACCTGAATGAAATCGTCTACAATACTGACACAGCGGACGAAAAGATCCTGTTGTCGGTGAACCTGAACCGCAATCCCCGCTACTTTGCCCGGCTTGATTTAAACCTCTTGACCCTCGAAAGTGAGAGGAAGTGCCTGCCGGGAAATGAGAAACTGAAGGCCTAGGCAGTGTTTTCAAACTCCGAGGTCTAAACTCTGCTTGGGAGGCCATAGACTGTCCCGTGGATCTAGCCCTTTTGGACGGCCCTTCTTCAAACCTTTGTATTCTTCTCTGTTGCCTCTGAGCTTCCATTTTCTGCGCAAAGGCCTGTATTCTAGCTATATCCATATCCCGATTTAGGGAAGCAATAGTGCAGTCTCGTACCAAATATGGTTCCAATCTGTCTACATACCGATGAACTCTATCGGCCATTGTAGCCACCACATTTAGAGCATATCGGGCCAAAGAATTAAATCGAAGACTATATTCTCGAACACTCATATTCCCTTGACGTAAATGCAGAAACTGGTCTGCACGTGCCTCCCGAACCTCATATGGGAGGTAATGATCAAGAAAGGCTGTTTTAAATTCTTTCCAACTAGCTGGGAGTACATCAATACCCCTTGATCTTTTCCATTCCTCATACCATAATATGGCCTCACCCTTCAGTCTATACGCTGCCAATTCAACTGTTTCTACACCTGTTACGTGCATCACTTCTAATGCTCTTTGAACTTGATCTATAAAGTCTTGCGGATCTTCATTAAGATCTAATCCGGTAAATGTGGGAGGATCCAATTTCAGGAAATCCTGTGTCCATCGACTAGATATCCTAGTCGCACCGTCATCATTTATCATTGGACCAACTCGTCCCTGTGTTTGTGCAGCCACTAGTTGAGTCAACATATGTACTGCATTTTTCAATTTCTGTAACTCTTGCTTCATAACATTAACAGCTGATTCTGGGGACTCAGTGTCAGCCCCATATTGTTTAGCTGGGCCGGGTGGTGATTTACTCATTTCTTCTCTCGCCAGCATATCTACCCCCTTACCTTTGCCCTTATCTTGTCTTGTCATCGGCATTTAACTATACAAAGGAAAACCAACGTCAATGATCAGATATGATTTTACTTACCATATGGGCTCTATTGCACGATCTAGGAATGAAGAAGTGAAACAACTCCTAAATGTCCTGTAGCCTCCTACTTATAAATGTGGCGCGCAACACATCCACAAGCAAGACTCTACTCAGACACGACTTTGTAGACACCCTTAGAACGAACTTGCTCTGATACCACTTTTGTCACACCCCGAATCCCAACGAGGCGTGATTGGCACCCGAAGCTGATATGGCCCCGAGAGAACCATCTTTGCTTATGTTTGTTCATATGCATTCCATAAGAAATACCATTACCACGTAAGAACGTATCATGTTAATAACGAAATTCATGAAACATGTACAATATATATATATATATACATATGTAAAACTTGGCCGACAGGGCCATCAAGTCATCATGGACATACACCTCCTACATTTGTCTTCCCACAACTGTCTACAAAGCCTCTACAAATACATGACCATGACTATGCAATATTTACATAATACCAAAACCTAGTGTTCACGTGTGACTTGGGAAGCCCCGAAGTAACTGGAGCTCACCAGAGACCTGTATATGATTTGCAGCCTACTGAGGAGGTCTACTACTGCCTGCACCTGCAACATGTAAGGTAAGTCCCCAAGAGGGGTCAGTACGAAGAATGTACTGAGTATGTAAGGCCATAAGAAAATTGCATCAATACATAATAACTTCAATGGAAATAATTATAAGAGGAACTCTATATGTGGAATTATGTACCTTTCTTTCTTTATTATCATCTCCAATGATTCGTACATAATAATAACAACCATGGAATCAATATAAGAGAAATAACAAATGTGAATAAGCTCTCTTTCTTTTTCTTGCATTTACTTTACTTTACTCTATAACTTATTAACCATATACTGCTCAGGCCCAACTGATCAGTGGGAAATTCATAGAACCATCATGTAGGTGTTCATTTCACCCCATGGATGCTGTATAGAGAACCATCATGCAGGTGTTCATTTCACCCCATGGATGCTGTATAGAGAACCATCATGCAGGTGTTTATTTCACCCCATGGATGCTGTAACATCATCATTACTTGCTCTTACTTCATTTCTCTACTTTTGAGATTGATACTTTAACTTGTGAGAGGTTGGTACTTTTGCATAATCAATGAGTGAAACATGCAAATAAAATAAACATTATTGAAACATAGCCTCTATGGAAACATAACACTGTTGGACCCCTTGGACAATGATCAATGAACAAAACACATGAGTATAACCTCTATTGAAGCTTTGGAACATAACCTCATTGGACTTTTAGAATATTACGAATGAATATGAGACGTGTATCTAACTCTATTGGTACTTAGACTCATGTCATGATTGGAATAATGCTATTCAACTATACATTACTTTATTGTTTCCTTATGAGGGATCTATGTATTCACTTATGAGAGATTGCCTTCATGAGATCAACATCTTACCTTGTGAGGGATAGATATTAGCTTGTCTATTACCTCTTCACTACTCTTATGAGATCTTATGATACTGGGCCTCCACCTTTGGTGGAATGCACTAACTAACATAGCATAATATTGGGATTTCCTATATTGAACTTATACCCTTTTAGATTGAGACCCCTACTCAATGAAACATATTACAACCACGCACATTACTCCTTTACAATCTTATAATTATGAGAATGACACGTTAAGGGTCATGACATTAAGGCACACACTTATACTTCGCTCCTTCACTTCATGAGATCACTAGCACACATATTCCTATGAGAGATACACATTTCATCTATTGAGAATTTACATACTGAGACACTATTTGTAGCACACAAATATATATTACCTCACTTCTTTTCTACGTCATGAGATCAATACCTTAACTTATGAGGGATGGTTAAACTAGCTCACATATTACTTCCTTCATTGCTCTTATAAGATTGGTACTTCTACTTATGGAAGATTGGTATCTTTACTTGTGAGGGATTGATACATTAACTTGCGCATTACTTCTTCCATTACTCTTGAGAGATTGGTACATTTTCTTGTGAGAGATTGTTATATTCACTTGCCATAACATTGTTTGAAACCCAACATCTTGGAACAATAATTAATGTACAAGAGACATGCGTATAACTCTATTGGAACTTTAGGTTATGACATGATTGGACATGCTAAGCAAGCATTGATAGATTCTCATTATACCTTACTCTCTCTTGAGATAGTCCTTTTAGGACTCACAACATTATGCCATCCTTGGGACTTCAGTCAATGAATAGTCAACGGATAAGAGATAAGTAAATCATAGTTCATCTAAGAATAGGACATATATGGATAACAATATATGTCAACCTGAATTGATGTACTTCACAATCTTTAGAAATAGAACAAGCCCAATGTCAATATGAACAACATGTTGCAGAAGGATACGGAAAGAGTAACCTTACATACCTTGTATTCTCAATACGATTCTACAATTAGTCCAGCTTCCTCTTTACTTATTAGTCTACAATACAAGTTCATTCCGGAACTTACATTAGCGACTAGTCACTATATAAGCATACAAGACGACAATGAACTATGTAGATACCATATAATGTCATGTCACCCCCTCACAATGCAATCTACTGCATTTCCATATCAACAACACTCATACATCGATAGCATTTCACACCATACTTACCCTTTATGCCTTTCCATTATCATTCCGTCACATTTACTCCTATCAATTTGCCTCATAAAAAAATATAAGCAATAGTCCATACTTAATACAGTCCATCATACCTTCATACGATACTTTAAAGTCCTTAAAACGATATTACAAGCTGATAATTACATCCATGAAGGGTACGGGGGCTTCGGGGAACCAACGGGAGACGAAAACATACAAACCAGACCTGGGGGCTGACCTGCGCTGCCACCTGCGCACGCAGGTGGCTGAGGTACACGCGCAGGTGCCCTCTGGCAGCAGCCAGAGGCATCTGCGATGGCATCTGCGCCCGCAGGTGCCTCCGTCTGCGGGGGCGGATGCCCGTTTGGTCCGAAATGGCTCTGTTTTGGGTCTTTTAATGCCATGAATGGTCCATGATCATAAACAAACTCATTTTAACATATTTTTGATCATCTAACATGTCAACTACCAGCCATGGTCTCACAACACACATACAATCCCCAAAACGACACTTTACGGCCAATATGCTACCAAATCCATAACCAATTTTTCCATAGAACTTCCAAACACTAAACACAAGTATAAAACAAGTCAAGACTATAATCACATCCCATATATAAATATTGAATCCATAAAGTTTATTTCCTTCAATATCACAAGTCCATGTTCAAGTTTTCAAGACAAAATCATTCTCCGATTTAGCAAACACAAATTGTTTTACACATAGTGACCTTCTCACTCTTCACCAACATAACCAACATGATATAAACCATATTACATGCATAAAATATATTAAACCATGATAATATACACTTACCAAGTCTTGCTCCAAGGTGATCTTGACCAAAGGAAGAAAGGCTTAGGGTTTGGTTGAAGAGAGAAATGTTGTGGAAAATTCTAGACAAAGCATGGGTGTCCAATGGAATAAAAAAATCTGATTTCATGATTATATATAGGCCCTCATGTCTCTTCTTATCCTTTATCAACATTAATGAGCATGTTGAATGGGTCAAATGGGTCAAAATGGAAGAATGGATCTCTTTCCTCCAATTGGGCCATGCATTTGGGCTTAAATTAAGCCCTTTTGCATATATCAATGTGGCCCAACACTTTTATGTGTAATTCCTCAAAAATATCATGCATGTTTGATTAATTCCATGTATATCACGGGAATCACTTTGGTTCGGAAATCTACGGGGTGTTACAGATTCGTACCCCGGACTCATAACTATTGAACCAGGAATTTCAGTTATATTTTAAATAGTGTATTTTCATATTTTCCTTATTTTCTACACCTTTGCAATTTTGCTTTAAGGTTTATTAGGAGGGGGCTAAAGGGACTTAGGCATTTCTTTTCCCTATTTTTCCCCAAAACTCAGAGAAATATAAAATCATACGCTCCTCATTCCTTCAAGCAAGAGAAACTAGGGTTCTTCTCCTTAAGTCAAATTTCAAGTGCCTTGCAAGAATTCTCCAACTCAGGTATGTAAGATATTAGCAATGGGTATCCTTTCACCCTTGTGTCCCAAAACAACTTAATAAATTTTAGTTTCTCCATGAGTTTTGATTTAGGGTTCATACTTAATTTATGATTTCCCTTATGCTTCAGTCTTCTTCTGATTTCTATACTATTGTGACATGATTTCCATGATTTTACTTTCAGTATGATATTATCTTATATGGATTGAATACTAGCATGATTTCAAGAGAATTTTTATGTTTTGATTATGTTTTCAAAGCATGTTTCAGGCTATTATAGTTTTTATTTGAACAAGCATTATCAATTTTCAGTGTACAGTACTTTCAGATAAATTGGGTTCTGATCTAGTTTCATAATATCAGTTTTAAATGAGCTATCAATATATTATTAGTTTGGTAGTAATATTTCGCATCGAGTTAGACTATGGCCTAGCTTTACCCAAAGTCCCAAAACTATGTGCCACTATAGGATTATTTAGCCCTCCCAGTTGGGCATCAGTTCAGTGATCATGCCAGTCATGCCTTTAGACCCTGTCAAGGTATATTGGGTCCTCTCAATGTGGTGCATACATTGGACTCCACATTGGCTCAAGTGGTTTATGTTGGTTAGTACACTCTCCCACAGACTCAGAGTCTAACTTAATATATTTGTACAAGACGCTTAGTTTATTGTTACATGCATTATATTATGATTTTTCAGAATATCTTTGCCTAGAAGTATTTATGTTTATCATTATGGGGTCATTGTATTGCTGTTCAGTTCTTTTTGCTCAATTTTCTTTCAGTATAGTATATCGGTACTTTCAGCATGCTTAGTTTATGTTATAGCTTGCATATCTCACATGCTCAGTACATTCAAAGTACTGATTGTATACCTTATTTTGTGTTGTATCATCTTATGATATAGGTTCTGGCACTCTGTCTCAGCATCGCGATTAGTATGTTCTCGTGCCATATCAGTGACTACCAACGGTGAGTCCTCATCATCCAAGCACAAGAGTTCATTATTGCTTTCTTTTAGTATTTAAAGTTAGCTGGGGACTTGTCCCAACAACTCATTAGTGGTAAAGTTTTTTTAGACATAGAGTTAGACTTTCAGCTTTTCAGTTTATTTCAGTACTAGTACTTTTGTTCAGACTTAGCTTTATTTTAGATTTTATATTTAAACAATCTTAGCTTCTGCTCAGTCCTATTTATTTAAGAATATTTAAAGTTATGTCATGCCATGGGTTAGCTTGGGGTCACTTGTGACTGTAAGTACCGTGTTATTTAAGAATATTTAGAGTTATGCCATCGATTAGCTTGGAGTCACTTGTGACTCTAAGTACCATATTATGTCCAGGGTGTAGTTTACGGTCGTGACAAACTTGGTATCAGATCCAGGTTAATGGTGTCCTAGTGTGACTCATTTTGAGTAGTGAAGCTAAAAGTCCTAAAAATATGAAATTTAACCCATTGGCAATGATTTGAGGACACGAGTCATAGGTCCAGAGTACGAGTCTTTACGTGACTCATACTAATAAGGAACTCAAGAAACAATATTTTCTCCCAGGAGGCACAGGTCTTTGTCACGACTCATAGGTTGACCTCACAAGTCTTGAGGTGGAAACCGTGCCCCAAGGCAGTAAAACTATTCCAAGAATGATGAGTCAGAGGTTCAAGGTACAATTTTTGCCCCAAACCCGTGACGACTGAACGAAAAATTTCAGTTATATTTCAAATATGGTATTTTCATATTTTCCTTATTTCCTACACCTATGATACTTCTTTTTAAGGTTTATTAGGAGCAGGTTAAAGGGACTTAGGTGTTTCTTTTCCCCATTATCCCTAATAGTCTGAGAAATAGAAAATCATACGCTCCTTCTTCCTTCAAGCAAGAGAAACTAGGGTTCTTCTTTTTAAGATATTGATTGTCAACATTAATATTTGGTAGATTTATCCCCCTAATTTTTAGTCAATTCTGAGGAGGTCAAGATCACAAAGTCTGGATCTAAGTTGAATACATCAGCTCATTTATGCCATTGTGGGAACTCTAAAGCTACAATTATAGCTCTCCTTCTTTAATTCTTTGAGGCGACGACCTCTACCATGGTCACTCTGGTAGAGAAAATAGAGTATCAGGAGAACTGTGTGATGGAAAAAGGTAAAATCTTCTCTTACGTTCCTTCTAGTACAGGGTAAGATGGTGCTAACTATCGTAGAAGATGATTTGAAATTTCAATATGATTATTGGAGCACTACCTTAATTGTCTATGTAATCGGGGATACACCTTATCTGATATTAATTTTAAATTACACCTCCCTTGACTGGCCTAACTCAACCCCTATGGTTTTTGTGCAAGATGATAGTTACTTCATATTTTGTTTTGAGACAGCTCAAAATATGATAGAATATTTCAGGGAGAATGTTATACCTTCCACAATAAACCTTTTATCTTACAGAAATAGGAGATTGATTTTAAATTTAAACTTGAGTGTTTAACTATAATTCTCCTATGGGTTACTTTCCCAGGCTTACCAGTGGGATTTAGCCACAAGAAGCATTGAGTAAAGTAGCTAGTATGGTGGGAAGAGCAATGTATTTCGATAAAGTTATAGAAGACATGGATAGGATCTCGTATGCTACAGCCCTAATCGAAGTTGATGTATCTCAACCTTTCCTGGACAATATCAAAATTATAACACCCTCAGGGACCATTCAACAGATGATGGATTATGAGTGGAGGCCAAGGTTTTGCACTAGTTGTATCCCCTTTGGTCATACAGAAAAGGACTGTTAGATGTAGAAACAAGTAGAAGATGAGTCATTTCAAGAGATTCCTCAAAAGAAAAAAAGGTCTAGGAGGAGAAGAAGGTAATTTAGACAAGACTGGATGGCTAAAACTGGGAAGAAACAGGTGGAGGTAGAGAACTCGGAGGCTGAAAACACTGGAGGAAATGGTGCACATACTTTGATGACTACGATTATAATAACTTTTGCAACTTCCCCCACAGAATTAGGAAAGCAAGGTAGTGTTAAATGTGACTGTCTCAAATTATTTGATAGGGATTCCACTAGTTTCCACAACACTGGGAAAAGTTAAGGACCCTGGGGTTGCTCATAATCCCCCATGATCTTTACAACCTAGAATATTAGGGAGTTAAATCAACCCCTAAAGCAAAAGTAGATGTTGCTCTTTTTGTAGAAGTACAAGGTGGATGTTTTAAGGTGTCTAGAAACAAGAGTAAGAGAAAACAAAACACAAGGTATATTGAGGATAATTGGTGTCGGATGAAAGACATGTTGCAACTACCCCATGCCCCCAAATGGTAGGATATGGTTATTCTAGAAACCACACATAAATTTGTAAATTCTGAGAATGAAAGAGCATTTAATACATTGCCACTATGGAAGATATAAGAACTAATTTTTGCACCGACTTACTATTGTCTATGTAAAAAATTACGGACAAAACAAGAGTTGTCTATGGAGAAAGCAGAGTAATATACAACAATCTGTCCAGGGTGCCTGGCTACTAAGCGGGGACTTCAAAACTATTCTCTCCTCTAATGATAGGTTGGGCTTTCCTGTAACTCAGGCAGAAACTCAAGAATTCAAGGACTATATTGATACTCTCCAGCTTACTTCTTTGAGGTAGAAGGGGTGGTACTACACCTTTTTCCACAAATAGAATCTGACTAGCAGGTATACTCTAAAATAGATTGGGCTTTTGGTAACACTCAATGTCTCCAAGACTATGGCCATGTGGAATATGATTCTCTAGTCCATGTGTGTTAGATCAATCTCTGTATACATACAACATGAACCTAGGATGTCTCTACACCCAAGTCATTTTAGGTTGTTTATAATAGTAATGTAACATCCAGATTTTATGAGAGTCTCGAAGACAGCATAGATCAGGCCTTGACAAGGAACTAGATAGTTTCAACTTAGTCAAAAACTCAAGTAGGTGAAAATTAGGCTCAAGGGGATAAACTCATATGTGGCTTCCTACTCCCAAAGATTGATGCAGGCAACACAGAGACTAGTGATTATTTGGGATTAAATATTCAAGCCCTTATTAATGCTGATAAAAAATCCTGATGGAGATCCATAAGTGGAGTAGTATGGTGGAATAAGTCCTTTGTCAGAAATCAAGAGCTAGATATCATGTGGAGATGCATACTCAAAATATTTCCATGCTTAGTGTAAAATAAAAGCAAGCAGGAGCAATATTACTACTATATTTTATGATGCTAATAATAAACTTACTAACCCCTTATAGGTGGAAAATGAATTTATTTCATTCTTTGCTAATCTCATGGGCACATTAACTGAGGAAGTACCCTACCCAAATTCAGTTGTGATAAAAAAAGGCCCCTACTTGTCTTGTCAACAGAAATGTAATCTTATCACATAAGTCACAAACCAGAAGATAAAGGATGCGGTGCAATCTATGCCTTATGATAAGGCCCCAAGAGTGGATGGTTTTCTATGAAATTCTTCAAGAAAAACTAGGATATTGTCCAAGAGGAGGTTATTTTAGCTATTAAGGAATTCTTCAAGTCTGGTAAATCGCTTAGATCTTTTAGCTGTACAATAGTTACTTTTGTTCCTATAACTGCTTTTTCTTCCAAAGTAAAGGACTGTAGGCGTATTTATTGCTGCACATTTATATATAAGATCATCAAAAATATTCTAACTAAGAGGATTAAAGGTGTAATAAGTGATATTGTGAGCCCATCCCAGACAACTTTCATTGAAGGTAGGAGTGTCCTTGATAATGTCTTATTTAACCATGATGTAATGACCCCATTCTATTGTTATTAGAGACACCTCGTCCAAGGGCATGAGGTACAGGAATTCTTATAATGTATCATCGAATTAGTTCTGTAAAAGACTTGTTTGAAAATTTTTGGAATTTGAATTTTAGGGCGGCCATATGTCATTCCACTATAGCAGGAATGACCCATTCTATTGTTATTAGAGACACCTCGTCCAAGGGCATGAGGTACAGGAATTCTTATAATGTATCATCGAATTAGTTCTGTAAAAGACTTATTTGAAAATTTTTGGAATTTGAATTTTAGGGCGGTCATATGTCATTCCACTATAGCAGGAATTTTTCCCCTATAGCGGCACCATGGTAGCAAAAAACCAGCATATATTGTAGGACGCCGAGGACCAGAAGCAGTCCCCCATTTTATTATTTTCCCTTCTTCTCTTCAGTTGTGAATTGGACAAGGTTTACATGCCCCAAACGGTGCCTTTTTTGACTCTGTGGAGAATTGTTTGTTACATGCCCCAAATGGGGGCAACCCAAATCCAAATGTCTTTTAAATAAAAAAGAGAGGGGGAAATAAGCTGACATACACTCGAGGGGAGGGGGAAGGGTGGAGGTGCTAGCTGGATGCCTTATCATCTCCAAGGGCTATAGGATTGGGGCCTTCTCCTCCCAAGCAACTCAGGAAAGAGAACTCATGCATGTCCTTTGGCTCCAGCTGGGGAAGCTCATTGTTAGGGACAATATACTTGAACATGACCTTGAAGGTCTTCCATATTTGGGCAAGCATGAAATCCCGGGAGCGCCTCTTCTTCTTCTCTTTATTGAGCTCTCTCCAGAGCTCTGATAGTCCTGGGCAGTAGGAGATTGGGTTGTATAGCTAGAAGGGGATGTACCCTGGGGAGGCTAGTGAGATTTCTCCAAGAGAGACCTAACTGCATCTAAGTCCTGCTCAAGCTGCTCGTATGATATCCGGGGGATGGGTAGTGGGGATATCATCATCCTCACCATCCTTCTCTGCTGCCCTACTACTCTTACCCTTGCCAAGTTTCCTCTTCTTCTTGCTCTGGAATGAGGCACCTTTCACCTTGAGGGGATGGAAGGGTGTGTCCATCTCTAGGTCCCTATCAGCATCCTCCTTAGGCACCCCTATATTCTGAAAAAACTCTGAGATTAGGATGGGAAGGTAAGAGGCCTTTTTGTTTCCCCGACAGAAGTCCTTCCACTCCATTACAATCTGTGCCCCTACATTCAGCTTAATTCCCCATATGGCAAAAGCTATCACCAGAGCTCAGGGTAAGTAACATCATAAGTGTTGCCCAATGGACGGATCCTCCAGGTCACCAAGTTTATCCACCTCTGAGCATCTACAATAAAGTAAGTGCTCTTCACCCCCTTAGTACTAGGACAGTAGACCTTGTCCCAGTCAACCTCCTCTATCAGTGTATCCCGTAGCCAATACATGTCCATCTCTGGGGCCTTAGAGATATACTTGGCATTAGAGATATTTGGCACCCCGAGCACCTCATTGATTGTTGCAGCATTCATGGGGACATCTACTTCCTAAATACAAATAGTAGGGTTGGGGTCATCCCAAAGCATGATCGGGAGAATGGCATAAAACTCCTTGACCCCGCCCGAGACCCCATCCCGAGGAGCCTCCTCGAGTGGCATCCAACCAAACACCTGGAGCTAGTTGTAGAAATCTGGTGCTGTTGCTGCTACGCCCTCATCAGGAGTCCCCTCTCATAGAAGACTTCCACCTTCCGATATTCCTAGAATCATTCCCGATAGTTCTTGTCGGGGAATCTTTCAAAGGCATTTTCTTGGTTGTCAGCCATTGCCATAGTAATCCTGCAAAAGTGAGTGAGAAACCATATAAGTATCAAAAGAATCTCAGTTTAAAAATAAGGCCAAGTTTGAAAAATGGTTTGAAGGCTACTGTCTGCTGCCTACCGCTATAGCGGGCTGCATCTTGCTACCACGAGATAGTTATAGCAGGAATATACCCGCTATAGTAGGGACACTATAGCGTGATGAGTATGCTATAGTAGCCATCATCATCCCCGACCTCCAAGAGGCGCTTCAATGGCGCCTTTTGCAAAAAATGCCTTTTTTTGACATTTTAAGCACAAACAGTGTTGATGAAGTACCCTAGGACTAGTATATGTAAAAATTTGGGCATTTAAACTCCTAAAAATTCCCAAATCATCAAAAACAAAATTGAGAACAACCCTTCACATTCATCACTATTTTGAGCCCAATTTGGACATGAATTCTGTGATTATTGTGCATAGAATGCCATAAGAGTGTTGTAAATGTAAGAGAAGCAACCATGCTTCAACAATTTGTTCATATCAAGTCAAAATTCTGATTTTAAAAACCAACACAAAAACTACTCTAATTTCTCAATTTCAAGCAATTTTCTTCTATAATGCGACTTATAAAGTAGGGAAATGGAGTTATAGTGATAATTATCTTAATTTTGGCATCGAGAGCGAAGTGATCATAGAGGGGAGGGGAGTTTTTAGGTGTAAGAAGTGAGAAATGGTGTGAACACTTTAAACTGATCTGCCCCACTATAGCTGGACCCACTTCACTCGGGGAGGAATTTTTTTTCAACTGTTGTGTTTTTTAATTCATTTTTCTCTCTGGTGTATTAGCAAGGTCCCAGTTATCCTAGGAACTCAAAGAACTTTTGTTCACGTGGTCTCATGCGATTAGCGGTTGTGGAAAAATTATTTGGGGAAAGAAGTGGAGTAGTAATAAGGTGCGGTGTAAACATTCAGTGAGTTCGCAGTAAAATTCGGTGAGCGAAGGAGTAATGTATTTTCATGGTCAATGAGGGAGAATTAGTGTCCAAGTGTGTTTTGTTCCATCCTTTTTCTACTATGATCATTTGGGGATAAGCGATGGGTAAATTGGTATCTGTTGTAACGACCCATTTCGTCGTTACTAGAGGAACCTCTTACAAGGGCATGGGGTACGGGAATTTTATAACGTATCCTAAAATTAGTTTTGTAAAAGACTTAGATAAAAAAATTTGGAATTTAAATTTTGGGGCGGGCTGATGTCATCCCGCTATAGTGAAAATTTCCCGCTATAGCGGCGCCATGGTAGCAACCTATCGGTTGCTATAGAGGGACACTGAGGACCAGAATCAGTCCCCTATTTTATTATTTTCCTTTCTCCTCTTCAGTTGCAAATAAGATGAGGTTTACTTCTAAAAAACCCTAGGGTTGCCTCATAGCCTTGGAGCAATGGAAAAGAAGGGATATGCTTGAACAGGTTAAAACCCATCATTTTCTTACAAATTTCACACCAGAAATCACTATAACGGAGTCAGTAGTTTGAGTTCTTACCTTCGTAGAAGTAGCTTGGTGTCCAGGTAGGCTAGGTTCAATTGAGTAGTGTAGAACTGGATTAGAAAACATATGCATGATGTCGATTGGTGGGATATTCCATGTTTAGGCCTATGGGCACGGTATTTGGTTGGATAAACATTAGTAACTTTGATTTTTTCTTGAATACGAGTTGAAGTTGCGTGTAATATTAAAATTGTGACCTAGACTAGTATGTATTATTGGTAATGCTAAATTAATTTGTGGATTACTGTAATTTTATTATGCTTAAAAGTTGTGTTACGAACTAATAAATGTTGATTTAGAGATGATTGGTGACACAGTGTGAGTTAAATGTGAATGCTAGGTAGAGGAGTACATATGGTGATAATTTAGGGTTAAGATGGAAGCCTGGATGCATTAAAGTGTTAACCAAGTATGTGGATGCGTATTTAGAAATTAAAAGTCCTAGATAATTCCTCAATTGATATACAAAATATTGATATGATACGTGACCTAGTAGGCGATGGTTAAATGTAGTTGAAAATCCAATTTGGTTTTTATATGCATATTATTTGTCTCTTTGTGTACTTGTTACAATGCATGTTTAAAAGGTGTTGTTGTTAAATAATATTCTAAGTGTCTAATCACATCTAATAAGGTTGTATTAAAGGCTTATTAGTTGTACAAGTATGATTGTATATTCCCATTGTAATTGTGTTATCCTCATTGTGATTGTACTTGTGTGATATCAGTTGTTATTCTGAGATGAATCGGTAAAGGTCATCATCACAGAATTGGTGATACTCATGTAGTATACGGGTGGGGATGTTGTAATAAGGGTGATGCCTGGGATGTTTGGTACATGGATATTAGCTCGTCCCCTGTAGGTCATGGCTAGTGGGAAACCATAGGACCCTTAGCATGTGTGTACAAGGACTGGTGAGTTTGACGGTTCCTCGCGTGGACCGAGTTTGTTATTGATTGATCTATATTTGGTTTCTTGAGTAAACCGGTGGATATTATTGTTGTTATATTGAATCCTTGTGTGGTCTAAGATATTGACATGATTGAAAGGTATAAATTATATTAATGTCTATTTAAAGGACAATTGATGTATGTTTTAACTTATTATTGCTAATCATGGTTTATTGATTTGGTTCGTTGTTGTTAGTCATGGTCCTGACTTGATGAATTTCCTATAATAACTTATATTTGCCTGGTTATTAGTTTTTGTCATTGGACAGATATGCCTTGGTGGATTCCTGTATTAAACTGTATTTGTCTGATTGGTTAACATTATTGAGATTAATTAAGTGATGGTGTTGATGTCTTGCTAATAATTAGTTATGTGTTCCTATGATGCATGAGCGTCTTTACAGGTAGGTATTTCTGAGAAGAATGATAATTGTTAAGGTCAATTGAAATGGGTATTAAGGGCTGAAATTTGTCATGGACACTGTTGTTGAGTCCTTAATTAAGTGGGTATTAAATGAATAACTAGAGGTGACAAAAGTACTAAGAAATGATACTTAGAGTTGAATGTGGTGTGGTGGTTGACTTATAGATTAGTGAAATTAGACAAAAGATAAGGGAGTTACTGATAAGGAGTGTATAAAACTAGGGAGGTAAAGAATTAAAAGGATGGAGGTTTTTTGACTAATTAAATTTTGTAAGGGTATGTTTTCTTTTGACTATTTATGTGGTGTAATTTGGGTCAGTTGATGATGCTTACCAGTACGTGTGGTTGTACTGATACTACTCTTGCTATACCCTTTTTGGTTATAGTTTGGTTGTAGGATCTGTTGGTGTTTCTTGCTTGATGTGGTAGAGATCTGCAGCAGTTTTCATCTTCTCATTCGTATGGTGGAAGCTGAGTCTTGGTTACTTTTCCTTGTCTTGTAGTAGCTCTTGTACCTGTCTAGACTAGATCTTCGGGATAGAGTTTGCTTATGTATTTGAAGATTTGTAACTAAATTATTGTAATAAATGAAGGTTTAATGTTTTCTTTATGCCTTCCCCTTGTTTTAAAAAGGGGTGGTAAGGGTTCTCTTATCTAGGTGGATTAGAGTTGCTGCCTGGATGATCCAAGTAGTTGGGTCGTGATAGTTGGTATTAGAGCCTAGGTTATCGGTCTCACAAGTATAAGAACAAGTGTCAAATAGAGTCCTATAGATTGGTGTGTTGACGTCCATATTAATTCCTCGGGAATCTATGAAGTATTTTAGAAAACTGTTTCACTTCTTTCTTTCCTTTCGTGCGGTCTGTATGATTGCTTGTATGGGTTGAGTCCAATTGGTATTTCTCAATTCCAATTGGTATCTCAAATGGAACAAAGATATGTCACATGAATCCATTTGGAATGACACAAGCAACAAAATTAGAACCTAGGAGGTTCCAATTGGTATCTGTTTGTAATGTTTATGTGTAACTTCTGGATGACCAGATAGTGGTCGTTAGAGATGTGAGTAAAGGATATGTTTAGAGAAATAAAAAAATGGCTTATTTGATGAACGAAACCTTTTGAGTTGATATTTATTTAAGTTGTAACTGCTTGGATGACTGTGAATCTGTGATGAGTGAGATGGTCGTAAATTAATTATGTGTTGTTGGTTGAGAAATTGTGTGCTACATGGTTTGAGTGGAAAACTGGATGCTAAGTGCTAACTGTGGTGTAGTTACATGTATAAGTGGTAGTCAAAATGGTGAATGATTGTGAAATTCTTGCTTTAAGTGGTTGATTTGTGGAAAGCAATAAAAATGGCAATGTTGAATAATAGTGGAAAGTGTTGCGAAAAGATGGATCTTTGTTGTGATCTATAATCATGATATATAGTGGTGTTTTACTTAATTGATTGCTTTCTTTAATTTGCTGGGTTCGATCTTGGATTGTGATTTAAACCATTGTGCGATATCAAAATTAAGTGTTGTGGAAGGGAATGAGAGTGAGGGAAATTGCAGAAAAGGTGAAAGTTTCTGGGCTACTGCTATAGGGTCGCTATAGCACTGTCTCGCTACAGCAAGCCTGCCATAGCGGGGATATTCCCGCTATAGTAGCGCTATAGTAGCGGCATGCAGACCGCTATAGTGGGATGGGATGGGACAGAATCCCTACCCTGTTTTTCCTTGTTTTGTATTTCATTCTCAACCTATCCGAAATGTTATTAAAATCTACCAGCTACCACATGAGGGATAAGAATGACATAGCATTATCTATCTATATATATATATAGTATGCATTCACCATTAGTTAATAAAAATAAGCATCCATGTGCGATAAAATAAAGGAAAGAGAATTATTTGTTACATGCCCCAAACATGGGCAACCAAATCCAAATGTCCTTAAAATAAAAAAGGGAGGGGGGAATAAGCTAACATGCACTCGGGGGGGGGGGGAGGTGCTAGCTGGATGCCTCATCTCCAGGGGCTGCTTGATTGGGGCCTTCTCCTCCTAAGCCACTCAGGAAGGAGAACTCATGCATGTCCTCCGGCTTTAGCTGGGGAAACTCCTTGTTAGGGACAACAACTTGAACATAACCTTGACGGTCTTCCACATTTAGGAAAGCATGCGATCCAGGGAGTGCCTCTTCCTCTTCTCTTCATCAAGCTCTCTCCAGAGCTCTGCATAGTCCTGGGGAGTGGGAGGTGGGGCTGTGTTGCTAGAAGGGGATGTACCCTGGGGAGGTTAGTGGGGCTGCTCCAAGAGAGCTCTAACTGCATCCAAGTCCTGCTCAAGCTGCTCGTATGAGATCGAGGGATGAGTAGTGGGAACATCATCATCCTGATCATCCTCCTCTGCTACCCTACTACTCTCACCCTTGCCCATCTTTCTCTTCTTTTTGCTCTGGGGTGAGGCACCCTTTACCTTGAGGGGATGGGGTGTGTGTCCATCTCTAGGTCCCTGTCAGCATCCTCCCTAGGCTCCCTTATATGCCGAAAAAACTCTGAGATCAGGATGGGAAGGTAAGGGGCCTTTTTGTTGCCCCGGTAGAATTCCTTCTACTCCATTACAATTTGCGCCCCTACATTCATCTTGATTCCCCACATGGAATAAGTTATCACCAGAGCTCGAGGGTAAGTAACATTAGAAGTGTTGCCTAAAGGACGGATCCTCCGGGTCACCAAGTTCAGCCACCTCCGAGCATCTATAGTAAAGTAAGTGCTCCTCACCCTCTTAGTACTAGGCCAGTAGCCCTTGTCCCTATTAGGCTCTGCTATCAGTGTATCCCATAGCCAATACATGTCCATCTCTAGGGCCTTGGTGATATACTCGGCATTAGAGACATTTGGCACCCCGAGCACCTCATTGATTGTAGCAGCATCCATGGGGACATCTACTTCCTAAATATAGATGGTAGGGTTGGGGTCGTCCCAAAACACGGTCGGGAGAATAGCATAAAACTCCCTGAACTATCCCTAGACCCCATCCCGAGGAGCCTCCACGAGTGGCATCTAACCAAACACCTGGAGCCAATTGTAGAAATCTACCGCTGTTGCTGCTACACCCTCTTAAGGAATCCCCTCTCATAGAAGAATCCCACCCTCCGATATTCCCAGAATGATTCCCAACAGTTCTCCTTAGGGAATCATTCAAAGGAATTTTCTTGGTTGTCAGCCATTGCTATAGTAATCCTGCAAAAATCGTGCAAAAGTGAATTAGAACCCATAGAAGTATCAAAAGAATCTCAGTTAAAAAAAAAGGCCAAGTATGAAAAATGGCTGGAAGGCTACTGCTTGCCGCCTCCCATTATAGCGGGGGCTGCATCCTACTATCACGGGATAGTTATAGAAGGAATATTCCCGCAATAGTAGGGCCATATAGCGGGATGAGTCTGCTATAGTGGCCATCATCATCCCCGACCTCTAAGAGGTGCATCAATGGCGCCTTTTGCAAAAAATGCCTTTTTTGACATTTTAAGCGCAAATCAATGTGGGGGAAGTACAGTAGGACTAGTATATGCAAAAATTCGGGCATTTAAACTCCTAAAAAATTCCCAAATCATCAAAAACAAAATTGAGAGCAACTCTTCACATTCATCACCATTTTTAGCCCAATTTGGCCATGAATTATGTGATTCTTGCACATAGAATGCCATAAGAATGTTGTAAATGTAAGAAAAGCAACCATGCTTCAACAATTTGTTCATATCAAGTCAAAATTCTAATTTTAAAAACCAACCCAAAAACTACTCTAATTCCTCAATTTCAAGCGATTTTCTTCTATAATGCGACTTATAAAGTAAAGAAATAGAGTTATAGCGATAATTGACTTAATTCTAGCATCGAGAGCGAAGTGATCGAAGAGGGAAGGGGAGTTTTTGGGCGTAAGAGTTGAGAAATGGGTGTGAAACCCATTTCTCAATACTTTAAACTGATCTTCCCCATTATAGTGGGACCAATTCACTCGGGGGAGGAATTTTTTTTCAACTGTTGTGTTTTTGAATTCATTTTTCTCTCTGGTATATTAGCGAGGCCCTGGTTATCTTGGGCACTTGAAAAACTTTTGTTCATGTGGTCTCGTTCGATTAGCAGTTGTGGAAAAATTATTTGGGGAAAGGAGTGTAGTAATAAGGTGCGATGTAAACATTTAGCGAGTCCACGGTAAAATTCGGTGAGCCAGGGGAGTAATGTATTTTTGTGGTCAACGAGGGAGCATTAGTGTCCTAGTGTGTTTCGTTCTGTCCTCTTTCTTCTATGATCATTTGGGGATAAGCGATGGGTAAATTAGTATCTGTTATAACGACCCGTTTAGTCGTTACTAGAGGAACCTCATCCAAGGGCACAACGTGCGAAAATTTTATAATGTATCCTCAAATTAGTTTTGTAAAAGACTTAGTTGAAAAATTTTGGAATTTAAATTTTGGGGTGGGCTGATGTCATCCCGCTATAGTGAAAAATTTTCTGCTATAGGGACACCATGGAGGCGGCCTACCGGTTGCTATAGAGGGACGCCGAGGACCAAAATCAGTCCCCCATTTTATTATTTTTCTTTATCCTCTTCAGTTGCGAATTGGATGAGGTTTACTTGTAAAAACCCCTAGGGTTGCCTCATAGCCTTGGAGCAATGGAGAAGAAGAGATATGCTTGAACAGGTTAAAACCCATCATTTTCTTATAGATTTCACACTGAAAATCACTATCACGGAGTCAGTAGTTTGAGTTCTTGCCTCCGTAGCAGCTTCTTGGTGCCCAAGTAGGCTAGGTTTAATTGAGTAGCATAGAACTGGAATAGAAAACATATGCATGATGTAGATTAGCGGGATATTCCATATTTAGGCCTACGAGCATGGTATTTTGTTGGATAAACATTAATAACTTTGAATTTTTCTTGAATATGCTCAAAAGTTGTGTTAGGAACTAATAAATGTTGATTTAGAGATGATTGGTGACACAGTGTGAGTTGAATAAGAATGCTGGGTAGAGGAGTACACATGGTGATAACTTAGGCTTAAGATAGAGGGCTGGATGCATTAAGTGTGAACCAAGTGTGTGGATGCGTCTTTAGATATTGAAAGTCCTAGATAATTCCTCAATTTATTTACAGAATATTGGTGTGATATGTGACCTAGTAGGTGATGGTTAACTATAGTTGAAAACCCAATTTGGTTTATGTGTGCATATTAACTGTCTCTTTGGGTACTTGTTACTAATGTCTAAATAGGAATGTTATTGAAGATAATAATACTTTGTTTTCTCAATTTTTGAAAAATTTAGATTTTGATCCTTATAATATAAGAAATTCATAATTATATGATTATGAATGGTAAAATATTAAAAGTATATCCTGTTTGTATGATTAAAAAAGGTAAAAGTATTAAAATATTATATTATTGACTAGATTCTGATTAGGAGTCTAAAATGGTAATCTTATTACCAATTGGTCACTAGCCTTAGATAATAATTTCTAATGCCTAAATAAGAAAATTATTGGAGACAATAACACTTTGATCTCTCAAATATTAATAAATTTTAATTTTGGTCCTTGCAATATATCAACAAACATATCTAATTTTTAATTAATTAAAACATATGGAGTTTATCCTTTTATGTAGAAAATATATTATATTTGGAATATTCTTAAATATGTATATTACTCTTAAATATATAGTAACATTACAAGCTTAACACGACATATGAATATTAAATGAAGAAAGGATTAAGAATTCTAAAATATTTATGAATATTCACAAGTAAAAAAAATAATCAAAAAAAGCACATTTAATTTAATTGAAGGTTAAATGTGTTTTGTCAATATCACAAGGACTAAAATAAAAATTTGTTGATAACTAAGGAACCAAAAATACTCTTGACTTCACATTACCATAAAATTTGAGATATATGTTGTCAATACAAAAAAGCTTTACTGCACCAACAAGATGTTACTCATAATATACTAGAAGTGTATGTGTTTGGCAAAATACAAAAATATTTTCCCTAAAGAACATATTCTTTTTTGTATTAGATTAACTTAATTGTGAATTTTGTTTTGACAATAACAACTTTTATTTATGAAAAATGATTCATTTTTCATTACTAAACTCTCATCTCGTATTTTATGACTTATTTTCATATCTTTTCCTATGACGTTGATGACTAAAACACATAACAAACTTTTTTATCCATTCAAATACTGAAATATGACCCAACATATTTTCTGAAAATATACTAACATATTTTGTAGAACATATTTTTCATAAAAAATATTTTATACCAAATGTTGCTGTCCCACTAGTTAATAATTATTATTTTCCAACTCCAAAAATAATCATGGAATGTGAATTTTTAGCAATTTTCAACTTTTCAATAAAAGTAAAATAATTTTCTCGGAATCAGATTACACCAATCACCTTATTTAATATTTAGCCTAAACTATGCCAATAAACTTGAACTTACTTAATTTGACTATAGTAACAATTCCTGTTAGGCATCTATAAAAGCTACACTCTGGTACAAGCTTTATGTATTCTACTCCTAAAGAAAGTGTGTGTTTAAATTTGAGTATCAAATATGGCTAGAAAAAGGCATGGTAATACTAGGAACTGTAGTGAAAATGTAAGAAAATCTATTCTTGATATAAGAACAACAAGTTTATTTAAAAAAGAAGAAGAGTTTTCAATTCTATGCGATGTAGATGTCGCCATAATTATTTTTAGCCCAGAAAAAAATTAGCCCATTGTTTGAAAATCTACAAATCTGGCCAAGGACATATTAATGATGCATTTTAGCATTTCTGAGTTTGAAAGGATTAAAAAATTGGTTATCCATGAAATTTATCTTTCAAAGAAAGTGAGTGAGAAACAAGAAAAAGTTAACAAAATAGAAAAAATGAACGAGGTGAAAGAAATAAAACTCCTTTTCAACCAACTTGAAGAGGGAAAGAGTTTTACTGAATTTGATTCTAGACATATTAAAGGTTTGTTAAAATTGGTTGCTACTACGATGGATATAATTAATGAAAGAACAGAACAATTCAATCTACAGCAACAACCTTCTCACCCTCCAAATTCTCCCTCTAATTTCAAGCTTGGAGACGAAAATGTTACTCAATCACCAAGTTCAATGGAAGATTTTCTCAATGACATGTGGTTTGTTGAGGCCATGGCTTCTAACCAAAATCTTTTCGGCTTAGGCGGTGGGAGAGGTACCAAGTCTGCAACAATAAAAGGCGATGACATCAATACTAAAGATGATGGACATTCCAAGGACCTAAATTGAGAGCGCAATACTTAAGTTGTTCTATCATTATTTTTCATGTTGTTTTTTATAGTGTTCATCTTAGTTAATTTCATTTTTCATCAATTTCATGTTATTGTATTTTTTATTTCAGTTATTTATGAAGGTTATTCCATTTTGTTAGAAAAATAAACTTATTTTGGTCAGTCGACGAAGTTATTTGAGTAATATCTTAGACTATGTTAAATCTTTATTTTTAGTTATATATACTCTCTCTTTACTCTAGCAATTGATTTTATTTGATATAAAAGATATTTCATGCGCATGCTAAAATTTTGAAATATTTATCATGTGTATAATAGTCCGTTCAACACCATTTAAAGAAAAGCCTCAATATTTTCAAATTACCCTAAATAAATATCAAATTTAAAAGATCACAAATTCAGCTAATGCTTTTTTTTTTGGTGCCTGTGACATCTCTTCTCCTTCTTTTCCCATCCTCTATCTCCTCCTCATCTTCTATTCTTCTCTGGACTTCCTATATTTATCTCTAACGGCCCCCTCATTTCCTTCATCACTTCATCTCTTCCAAATGATATAGCGTTTAAATTTATTTGTCGCGATCCAAAACTTGAATCATGATGGCACCTATCTCATCCTGTCGTGATAGGTAAGCCAACTCAACACCCAAACCATGAAAACAACTAAAAACACGGAAGGAGTAAAATAATAATCCTCAACTAAAATTCGTAATCAACTAGCAAAGAAGTTAAAAAGACAACAACTATCCCCAAAACTCAGAAGTCACAAGTCAAGCCTCTAGAAAAAGAAATACAATCGAAGTATTTGGAATGTCTCCAATACAATGAAATGACATAAGGATAAAAGAAGAAATCTGAAGAAGCCATGAAGCCAATGTATCTATCTTCAAGTCTCAAAAGTTTTCTGTACTAAGCGCTGAGTATTTGTAGGTTTGGAATCTGAGGTGTTACATAAATAACTCCCTTTTTTCTCCTTAAATACCCAAACTCTCATTTCCATTTTTATCAAATATTCTATACAAAGATTCAAGTTCTTAGAATGAGTACAAATATTAACTAGAATGCTCAACAAGTCACTTTCGATTATATTACACAAATCCATGATAGCAAATAGAAGAAATAGTCGAAACAAGTCAATTAATCAGTTTTAACCCATCTTATAACTCTAATACCCATATAGGTGTTCGTCACCTCACCTATATGGGAGCCACATATCCCTATTACTCCTCTTACAAGCAACTAGCACACAAACACTTCGAATAAGAGTCTAAGAAAGTTTCAACTTTCCATAAGGAAGCCTGACGAATCAAACCAACGCTTTGTCCTTCCGAATTACCTTCAAACGAGCCAATCTATTAAAATATGAGTTCTATATATGAAAATAAAGCTAATGAATACTTCAAATTCGGGTTCAAAAAGTCAACCTAAAAGTTTACTCCAGGCCCACAAGGACAAAGCAGGAATTTTTTGAAAATCATGTTATCCAAGACTCAAGGAGTTCAAATTTTCATAAAAAACAGAGTTGAAATCAACCTTAAAATCATTAATTTATCAAATTTTAACTTTACCAGGAAAACCCCAAATTTTCAAGTTGAAGAACCAAGATTTGAGGATGAAATCATGATTAATCATTGGGTAATGTTAAAAATGCTATAAAGATCTAGCATATAGGTTAAGAGACTTAAATATAAGGTTTTGATTGAAAAATCAAATAAGACTTGATCTTTTATTCAAACCCTAACCTTGATTTAGCCCAAAAATCAAGGTAAAATAGTGAGATAAGCACAAATCTAAGATTTGTGAACTTACCCCTTTTCAAGAAAAAGAAAACAAACCAAAAAATCACCCAAAACCGAGCTCTAGAGCTCCAACAATAGAGGAAATAAAATGACCAAAATTGAGGAGAAAATTTGATTCAAGTCACTGTAGCATGATTAGCGCGATCGCGCTAAAGTAGCACTATCGCACTCAAGGCGGCCACAAAACTCAATGCCATCGCGCCACAACATTGATACCGCATGCATACTATCATGCCACAACAATGCTATTGCACTACAAGTGCACGATCTCGTGCGTACCAAACACCAACAATTTTAAAAACCTATTTTTAACACCCAAAACTCATATAAAAACCTATTAACTTGAACTAATAGTGAAAATCAATCAGAAAAAGCATTTCAAACCAAATAGAATCATCGAAACAATCAATAGAGATTGTTAACATAAAATGTTGATCAAAGTCAACTCTAGGACAAAGCTTCCAACATCTCATATAAGTGCTAAAAATCACATTGAAATCCTCGGGACCCAAACCAACCACGCTACTAACCCAAATTCAATATTCAAAAGCTGATAGAACTGATGAAATTCTCATAAGATGCTTGAATCTCCGAATGTTGATTAAAGTCAACCATTTCCAACTCTAAATCCTTCCAAATGACAATCTCACTTAAAACTCAACATATACCTCGGGAACTATCACGACCCAAATGGTTGTGAGTGGTACCCATACTAACCCTCCGGTGGAAGAATTATCTAACCCGAACCATTGCCCAATACTTAACCATTTTTAAGATTGAATACTCAATGAAAAAATGTTAATCATAAATATCTCAAGAACTACTAAATAAAGTGAGGAATAAAACAACTACCTGTTACAAATTCCCAATGACCCAAAAGTTATCGTACAAGAACATTCTAACCAAAGCTGAAGTCTATGATAAATATTCAAAAATAAAATAAACTAGTGTATCACTGTCCAAAATAATGAACATGATCAAATAAGGTGATCCACTGGATGCTTGAAGGTAGATACTCACCCTTATATCGGAAAGCTGCTAGTCAAATTCTATATCCGAGGTCTCATCTCAATCGCTGGAATATTATCTACACTCAACAAAAGAAGAGCACAAGTAGTATCAGTATAAATGCTATGTCCTGGTAGACATCATCGGTCGACTCAACTCGGATCCACACTTAAGCATAAATCAAATATGATCAAATTAACATTCAAAACATAACAAGTAATTTCAATCAATAAATGCCAATTCACAGATAATCACTTAGTCAAATCCTAACCTCAACTAGACCATCCTTCATGCACATAAGTTCAATAATAAAATGGAGGGTCTATGACTCTTCTAAATACCACAAGTATAAAAACATCAACCATTTATTACCAATTCATCTCACAAGAGTGGACTTATGCTACCTCGATTTCAATACAACATGTTATGAAATGCAAATGAATACTAAAATGACTATGCACATGTAACCATGCATCAAAACCATCATCACCTCATCTCAAATTTGTACATACATACTAAAGAGACTTATTTGTCCAATAGTCATGACTTGCAGGGGACCAACTTCATCTATGTATCTTACTGGCATGGTACCCGACCCTTGATGTGTAGTGGACTTACGACACTTTCAACCCGTAAAACTATAAATAATTACAAGTATGAGGGTATTTTTATATGGATATGATGTGTTTATGGGGTATTTGTAGTAAATTATCCCTAAAAGGAAAAGTGTAGGAAATTTGACATTCAAGGCATCAAATGACCCATTCCACGACCGTGAGATCTAACCACAATCATACCAAGCTATCGTAGGTTGAATCAAAGAGTGAACATTCAGTGGTTAATCAGATGAAAGCCTTCCATGACATACATTGATGTTACGATTGTACAACTTGATCATGGAAAGAGGTTCCTGAAATAGTATTGCAGAAAGCTAAGTGTGAGGGAGATAAGATGAAGAATTACCACAATCGTAACTAGATGTCATGATCATACCAAGGCATTATAGGAAGAAAGTCGAGATTTAAGGTTTGCAGGTGTTAAGTGTTAAGAGGAACAGACGTGAGAGAAGCACGGTTATACCAAGAAGCCAAAAGCTTGTACTGAGGGTCGTACCAACCATGATCTGAAGAATACAAAAGTAAAGATTCAACCTACGAGAACCAAGGACGATCGTGGGATATCACCATGATCGTACCTTCCTTAGTTCGAGACACCGACTCAGCAAAACCCTGTGTGTTTAGAAATAGTTTTTATTTTGTCTATAAATACTCCTATTGGGTCTTTTGTGCCAGTTTATGCTTTACTACATTATTTTAAGGTTTCAAGGCATATTCTTGTTCTTAGAATTACGAACATCAATTTTTAAGGTTTAATTCAAAGTAAGATTTTTGGAGTTTTCATCTTGTTCTTGTAAGTTCCTAATTATGCTTTCTTCCATGAATTCTTATGTACTTGCAATTATGAGTAACTAAACATTACAACTAGGGTTGTGGGAACCATGACATATAACAAAATAATATTCGTAGTATGAGGTGATTCTCATAGGGTGTTTAGGCATGTATTTTTATTCTCTTCAGTTTGATTACTTTTTAACGGTTGCAAATGTTAGAACTCACTTTATCTCTACTCTAGATTTTAGCAGGAGTAACGGATGGGAAAAGAAAATCAACAATGAGACTTGGAGCTATCAACCTCCATTTAATTAGACTTGAGCTGGTAAATGGGATAAACTAATATAGGATCAATGATAGGGGTTAGTAATGCAAAACTCATGAGATATGAACCTTTGTGATTAAGGATTGTCATCTATTAGGGGTGTAACATAGTTGTTTAGATGAATATAACCTATTGATTCTACATGTCGAGTACTTCAATAGATCACTAAGTATGAAGAACCTACAGAGTTATGAAGTTATTGGGAAACACAATCCTAGTGCCTCTCTCATACTGATTACTAATCTAACAAATCAATAATTGTTACTATTAATATTTTGATTTAGAAAACCCCCTATAATACTGGAGATTGTTATTGATTGCTTAGACAGACAACTTGATAGATATTTTGACCTATTTCCTATGGAATCGACCCCAACCTATTTGGGTTCTATATTAGATTAACGACCACTTTATACTTTGTTTAGAGATGTAATATGGGTGACATAAAATTTTGGCACCGTTACTGCGATGGAATATAGTTACGGGGTTGATTGATTATGTTTATCAAACTGTTGGTTTTTGTTTCTTGATTTTACTTTTCTGTTGTTTCTCGGGCGTACACTGATGTATGCCCAGTACTCGGAGTCAAGGCAATCCCCTGATTCCACTTGATATGAAACTTGAGAGAACTCTAAGAGCTAATGAAGGAAGGTGAACGACAGAGTTTATAATCAAGAAGTTTATAACGTGGGAGTTAAGGATGTGGGAGTCCTGAATGAGCTAGGGCATCATCCTAAGCTTCCAGATACTGTGAAAGAGACAACTGCTTGTTTGATTGCTGAAGAGAATGCTAGGCAAGAGGCTTCCAGGCAAGAACCTAAGGAAGAGAGGGCTAAACAAGCTAAATCAGACCATCTAGCCATATTTGATGAGTGATAAAGGCAGAGAAGGTATAAGGGAAACAACCTTTATAATAGTATCTTCCTTATTATGATGATGCAGAAAACGAGCAAGATTTTTTAGAGCTGATTGAAACAGGTGCTATAATCCCACCAAAATTGCCTTAGGGAACTTAGTTTGACATTACCAGTCCTATGATACAGTTGCTGAACTTAAAGGTGGTGTTTATAGGCCTTTCGACTACTAATGTGAACATGTATGTGATGAATTTTGTAGGGATATGCAATTTCTATAATCTATCTGAAGTGCGTCAAGAGGTGATTAGACTGCATTTATTTCCCTTCTCTTTGATGGGAGAGGCTACATTATGGTTTACAGAGTTGCTACATGGATCGATCACTGCATGAAATGAGTTGAGGACTCAGTTCTTAGATTAATTTTTCCCACCTTCTAGGATGTTGCAATTGAAAGATGAGATTTATAACTTCAGGCAGCTACATTCAAAGGTGTTATATAAGACCTGGTTGAGGTTTTAGAAAAAGCTACAGAACGTCCCTAACCACAAAATATTAGGCCGTAATTTTCTTGAGATTTTCTATAAAGCTTTGAATTCGAACAATAAGGCTATAGCAGACACTATCACTAGTGGGGATTTTATGTGGTTACATTAGGATCAGGCTTCTGAGATTCTAGATCGAATCACTAAAACTAATCGGGGTTGGCATACTCGAGACGTACACGTACCCGCAGGAACTTATATAATTGGGACATCTGCAGAGCAGAGAGAACTAGATGAATCTGTTACTTAAGAGGTAGCATAATTAAGGACTGAGCTTAGCCTGTTCACTAAGTAATTTGCCGTAGCTGGAGCAGAAAAGGTGAATGCAGTTGGTTCGTAAGGTAAGGCACCTAGGCATGATGATTTGGATTATAAGGAGGAGGATAAGTACCTAGACAATCAGGTGGCTAGTTTTTGAGCCAAGGGACAAGGGTCTAATCAAGATAATTTGAACTCTAGGAAAAGAAATCAAGGTCAAAACTACTATAAGGATAACAACTACAATAGGTCTGAGTATAAAGAGAGGAGTAGAGGATAAGATGGTGATTGGACGAGAAAGGATGACTACAATGATAGAAGTGACCTTTATTTCCACTGGGGAATCGAGATGCGAATTCTAGCAATTCGAGGATAGAAGACATACTTGTGAAAATAGTGAAGGGGTAGAAAAGATGGAAGACTACCTTAATGAGATTAGGGCATATGTTTTGGGAATGAGTCTAAAGGTTAAATCGCATGCTACCACAATTAAGAAGCTTGAGCAGCAGTTTGGTTAGATGTCCGCTGCATTGAATCAGTATCACCAAGGTACACTTCCGAGCAATACAATTCAAAATCCAAAAAATGATGGTCATTGTTTTACTATTACTATGAGGAGTGGTAAGATGACTGTTGATCCACCTATGCCTGTGGTTGTTAAGAATGAGGTAGAGCCAGTGATTGTTGATGATGAGAAATAGGCTGAATCTAAAAATTTGGTTATTGATAAGGATGCACCTAAAGAGTCTCTAGTTGATAAAAAGAGGCTAAGGTTAAAAAAGGGGAAGGAAAAGGAGGTCACAAAAGTATTGACTCCATTCCAAGGCCTCCTTCTCTTTTTCCTCAAAGACTAAAGAAGAAGGCTAAAGAGGGAAAGTGTTAAAAGTTTATCTCTATGTTGAAAAGTTGTCAGTGAAAATCTCTCTAGTTGAGGCTCTTGAACAAATGTCGAGTTACACAAAGTTTATGAAAGAGTTAGTGACAAAGAAGAGGATGTGAGTTTTAAGCATACTGATAAGGTGCACCATTATAGTGCAATAACTTCCCGCTCTCTGGTTGAGAAGAAAGAAGATCTTGGGGAGTTCACGATTCTATGCACTATTGGGTCTTTCAACTTCATAAAAACTTTGTGTGACTTTGGTGCTAGCATTAATTTGATGCCGCTAGCAGTTTATAGACAGATGGGGTTGGGAGAGCCCAAACCAACTTTGATGAGACTTTTCATGGCAGATTGTACTATAAAGAAGCCAGTGGGAATCCTATGTGATGTTTTGTTGAAGGTTGCATCCTTTATTTTTTTAGATGATTTTGTCATCCTTTACTGTGAGGTTGACTTAGAGGTTCCTATTATTTTGGGGAGACCATTCCTTGCAACTGGACGTGCGTTGGTTGACATGAAGTCTTGACAGATAGAGTTTAAATTGAATGATGAACATGTGACCTTTAATGTATGTCAATTTATGATCTGCCAAAAGATATGCGTGTGATTTCTGTGATTGATACAGTCGATGAGGATGAATTGGTATCTCTTATAGAGGACAGGCTTGGAGTTGAAGCACTTGCAGCGGCTATTATGAAATTTGAGGGTGATGATATTAAGAGCTATGATGAGATGGTGAGTGCTCTTAATGGTAGGGGTTCATACAATTTTGCACCAAAGAAGTTAGATCTTGATTTGAAGAGTAGAGTGACCCCGCAAGCTAAGCCTTCTATTGAGGAGCCTCCAATCTTGGTGATCAAGGCGTTAAGTATTTTTGGGAGCCAATAACACTTTATTGGTTATTATTGTAGCTGATTTGGTAGATTGTCAAGTTGAGGCTTTGGTGTCTATGTTGTAGAGATTCAAGAGGTCCATTGGATTGTTCATTCTTGATATTATTAGAATTCCGCCTGAAATTTGCACACATAAAATCCAACTTGAGACGGATTGTATACCTAGTATTGAGCACTAACGAAGACTAAATCCGCCTATACAAGAGGTGGTAAAGAAGGAAATTATCAAGTGGTTGGATATGGGAGTGGTTTACCCTATTATCGACAACAAATAAGTGAGCCCAGTCCAATGTGTGCCTAAGAAGGGTGAAATCACCATGGTTCCAAACGAGAAGAACAATTTTATTCTTATGAGGCCAATCACTGGTTAGCATGTATGCATGTACTAGGGAAAGCTAAATGCATAGACTGAGAAGGATCACTTTCTGATGCCTTTCATGGATCAGATGTTAGACAATCAAATTTATATTGCTCCCAAAGACCAAGAGAAGACCACTTTCACTTGTCCATATGGAACTTTCACGTTCAAGAGAATGCTTTTGGTCTGTGTAATGCACCAACAACTTTTTAGCGTTGCATAATGGTCATATTTTCTGACATGGTTGAGGACACTATTGTGGTGTTTATAGATGACTTCTCAATTGTTGGTGATTCATTTGAAGATAGTCTGACACATCTTTCTAGTGTGTTGAGGAGATGCAAGATTGTAACTTGGTGCTAAACTGGGAGAAGTTCCACTTCATGGTCAAAAAGGGAATAGTGCTTGGTCATAAGATTTTGAAGAAGGGGATTGAAGTTGACAAAGCGAAGATTGAGGTGATTGAAAAATTGCCTCCACCAATTTCTATGAAAGGTATTAGAAGCTTTCTAGGGCATGTAGGTTTCTACCATAGATTCATTAAGGATTTCTCTAAAATTACACACCCCTTGTGTAGGTTTTTGGAGAAGGAGGTAAAGTTTGTGTTTGATGTTGTGTGCCTGAAGGCGTTTGAGTGTCTGAAAGAGAAGTTAATTTCAGCCCCTATTATTGTGTCACATGATTGGTCCAAACCATTCGAGGTTATACATGATGCTAGCAGCGTGTCACTAGGAGCAGTCCTAGGCCAAAGGTGAGAGAAGATCTTACATCCCATCTATTATGGTAACAAAGCACTTAACCCTGCTTAGAAAAATTATACAGTGACTGAACAAGAGTTTCTTGCTGTGGTGTTCGCGTTTGAGAAATTTTGATCTTATTTGCTTGTTACAAAAGTGATTATGCATACATACCATGCAGCTCTAAGGTACCTCATGGCGAAGAAAGATGCTAAGCTAAGTTTGATTCAGTAGGTACTTCTGTTACAGGAGTTTGACTTTGAGGTCAAGGATCGAAAGGGGACTGGAAATCAAGTGGCTGACCAGTTATCACACCTTGAAGAAGAGGTAATACTAAAACTGAAGAATAAGCTTAAGATTGATGATACGTTTCTGGATGAGTAGGTTTTGAAAACATCGCAAAATTTGGTTCCATGGTTTACAGACTTTGCCAATTTTTTGGTAAGTGATATGGTGCCTAAAGACCTACCATTTCAGCAGTAGAAGAAGTTTATGCATGGTGTGAGAAAGTTCTTCTGGGATGATCCATACTTATTTCAGATTTGTGTAGATGAACTAGTTCGAGATGTGTTCCTGATAAAGAGATGATGAGTTATTTAAATGCATGTCACTCATCACCAGTTAGGGTCATCATAGTGGTGCATAGACTGTGCATAAGATCTTGCAATGTGGATACTATTGGCCCACCATTCATAAAGATGTACACAACTATGTAAGGTCTTATGACCAATGCCAAATAAAAGGAAACATCTAGCAAAGGCAAGAGCTTCCAATGATCGCAATTCTAGAGCTTGAGCTATTTGATGTATGGGGCATTGACTTCATGGGCCCTTTGTGAGGTCATATGGCATGAAGTATACTTTGGTTGCTGTTGACTATGTTTTAAAGTGGGTGGAGGCAGTTGCGCTTCCAAACAACAAAGGAAAGAGTGTTACAACATTTTTGAGAAATAATATATTCTCCAGATTTGGTACACCAAGGGCAATGATTAGTGATGAAGGCTCACACTTTTGCAATCGTATATTTAAAACTTTGCTTAAGAAATATGGCATGAAACCTATAGTGGAAACACCTTACCATCCTCAGACAAGCAGGCAAGTTGAGGTCTCCAATCGTAAGATCAAGTCCAATTTGGTGAATACTGTGAATACCAATTGATTGGAATGGGCTTGAAAATTAGATGATGCATTATGGGCCTACCGGACAACATTCAAGACCTCTATCGGTGTTTTCCTATATCAGCTTGTATATGGAAAAGCGTGCCACTTGCCTGTCGAACTTCAGCATAAGGAATTATGGGCACTGAAGAGGTTGAATCTAGAGTGGAGTGATACAACAAAGTTGAGACTAGAATAGCTGAATGAGATAGATGAATTCTATCTCTGAGCCTATGAAAGTTTTGCCTTGTACAAAGAGAAGATAAAATTATACCATGATCGCAGGATTGAGAAGAAAGAATTCAACGCTAGCGATATGGTACTACCATTTGATTCAAGGCTGAAGCTGTTTCCAAGCAAGTTGAAGTCAAAATAGAGAGGGGTGAAAGTGCTTCCCTATGGCGCAATTGAGCTTGAGAATTGTGA
Source organism: Capsicum rhomboideum (assembly GCA_031232105.1). Lineage (NCBI taxonomy): Eukaryota > Viridiplantae > Streptophyta > Magnoliopsida > Solanales > Solanaceae > Capsicum > Capsicum rhomboideum. The sequence goes on along the minus strand of CP124716.1, from coordinate 93,497,446 downwards.
GGGTCATAGGTTTAAAGTGAGTGGCAAAAAGGTAAAACACTATCTCAGTGAGGTTGAAATGGTCAAGCTGATCTGTGAAGTGGACCTAAAGGGTGCTTGAGAAATCAGGCACACCCAAGTCATTCCGCTATATTAAATCAGGCGCTTCATGGGAGGTAACCCATAGTTAGTTAGTGAAGTCTGAGTCACCGAACTAACCACATTGTGCCGTGACGTTAAATTAAGCGTTGCTTGAGAGGCAACCCAAGGATTTTGTACTTAGTTTATTTTATTTTATAGGGTAATGTGTGCTACTTGTGCAAGGTTAATGCAGAGAAGAAGCTACAAAACTGGAACCAGAAATGAACCCACGAAAGGATTGCATGATCATAAGTTCCTACGATCGTGGGTTCAGTTGTCTACATGATGTCTAGAGAATTGATTTTCTGGAGTTGATCTCCCGATTGAGCACCAACTATCATGCTAACATAGCATGATCGTGGTATCCATCGTCTGATTGAACTTCTGAAAACCAACATTTAGGTATGCAAACCTACGATTTTAAGGAATGATCGTGGCTAGATACCACGATTTTCCTTAAGCTTCATAGGTTCCTAGGTAAGTTTTATAAAATCTCCTAGTACAAAAACCTACCACTGTCATGGTTTGAACCCACGATCGTAGGTATGAGTCTTCTGTCTGTCCAATATTTTTAATATACACCGATTCGACCCAATCCAACTCGGTTGTAAATTTTTTTAAACCCTATACCCTTGGTATAATAGCACCCATTCTTCATTCAAACAAATTTTCTCCCTCTAGTGTGGATCTTAAGGTCAAATTATGAAAATTCCACCTAAACTTGGTGTGATCTCACCTGCTATTCAACTACTCCCTCAAGTGTTCAAATTTTTCAAGTTTTTAAATCACTTTCATTGAAAGTAAGTAATTCACCCATGTTGGGTTACTTTTTGCTAATTATTAAGACGAGAGAAAAAAGTTTGAGTACCCCCTTAATGTTTGAATTAGGGTCAATAGCTAGAGATTTAAGTTGATTAAGTATCAGTGCGCAATCCATGACACAATCTACGATCATTAGATCATTGTATGATCATAGGCTGGATCATTATGGGTGCCAGTTTTTATAGTTATAGGAGTTCATCAGATGATCACATTTTAAGATCGTGGTATCTTTTTATGATCGTGGTATGTAATCGTCTGATGTGACAAACCCCCCAGGATTTTTAATAGATGCTTTCTATGATCGAAGGTACGATCGTGGTACCTTAACACAATCGTACCAAGGGTTGTCTGTAGGAATTCCTGAGCCTGTATTTCTGTTTCAAACTGAGACTAATGACTTTTTGTATAGGTACTATGGCACCCAAGACTCTCAAGCAGATGCAAAAAAAGATCAGAAGAGGTCAACCCAAGACACACCTATGGCCTTAGAAAGTGAATCGGAGGAATAGATTGGTTTAGAGATTGAATACTCCGAGAGCAGTGAGGAGAAGCAACACTCACCTTGATAGACTAGAGCTAAATCTAAGGATGAGTCCACACCCTTCACTGCTTTGTTACCCATGGATACCCCCATTGAACTTCTCCAGTCTGAGGAGGAAGGACAAAGCTCAAACCCTGATAGGGGTGAGCTAGTAGCTGCTAATAAGGAGAGTTCCTTCGAAGAAGAAGAATCTGCGGATGGCTCTAGCAGTACTAATCCAAAAGACTTCGAAGGTGCTGCGGCTGCAACTCAGCCCCCAAGGGGTGTTAACCTGAGTTGATAAAGTGTACCATACTCCCGAGACTACTACACTGATGGGGTTTCCCTAAACAACAAAGGGAACTAAAAGCAAAGTATCCAAGAAGAATCCCGTATCCTTCTTGAGTCACTACAAAGGGTTCCTAAATTGATGCTGGTGTTCGAGAAGTATTAGCTGGAGTAGATGACTAGACTACTTTGCAACTAAAGTTCGACGATGGTGCAGGAGTTTTATGCCAACTATGTGGCTATGATCAAGAATATGACTCATTTCGAGAAGGAGAAGGATATAAGGAAGTAGCTACGACTTGATATGGTGAGGGTGTGGGATAAAGAGATTGACAATTCAGTGAAGGCTATCTCGAAATCCTTATTTGGTGATGATTTTGAGCCAGCAGCAGAGACTTCAGAATATGATTACCGAATGATTGAATTGAAAAAGGTTAAGAAGATGAGTACCAAAGATACGCTAATGCACTACAAGTGGTTGGTGAACCACATTACAGAGGCTAAAGAAGGGGCAATTTGGGTAAATGGTTCAATGATATACAAACACACATTGAGTTTCACCGCCAAAGCCTGATGGTCCATAGTGAGGCACCGCATAGCACCAACTACAAATGACAACACATTCATTACTAAAATATAGGCATGGTAGCAGCTTTTATGGTAGAGTTTGAGCTAAATATTTCGAGGATCATTGTGGAAGAGATTCGGGAAAGTGCAGCACTACTTTACCATTCCCGTGCTTAGTTACTTGATCTAAGACGTATTTATATGCCTTAGTAGCAACTTTAACCCATGATTACCTTAGTTTTGAGAACAATACTCATGTATTATATAAGTGTTTGATGGAAAATGGGATAGTGTGCTAACCAATATGATTAGACTCGTGTAGGTGGAATTTGCGACTTTTTGGAGCATGTTTGGCATGGAAAGTGAGGCTTGGAGGAGCTACGAGTGAAGAATATTAAAGATAAGAGACAAGCCAAAGAGTTAATCTTGAATAATCCATCCAAATCCGCGAAGAGAAGTCGACGAAAGCAAAACATTACAAAAAAAAGGGCCTGGCGCGCTAGGCCGCGTTTGGAAAAAATTCCACTTGCCTAGGCAGTGCCCAGGCGCGCTGGCCAGCATGCCACGCCGCCTGAGAGCACCCTTTTTGCTGAGGCAAAATTTGACTAAGTACTAGGAGCGCCCAATGGCGTGCCGGGCCACTTTTTGGCCGATTTTTGCCTTGACTTGGGTCTATAAATAGGGCTTTTGAGTTATTGTATCACATTCGATCATCCTTAGAATATTTTGGGAGTTTTTGGGCATCTCAATTAGGTTCCATTCCTCTCCTTTTCAGTTTTTATTAATTTTTAGAGTATTTATTACTTGTGGATGTTGATAAACATTATGAGTGACTAAAATCCCTCATTCTTGGGGTTAAGGCCAAGAACATGAATCTCTTGGGTTAATTGTATTGGTTTTTTGCTGGAGTTTATCATAAAGTGGTTATTCATATATTCTAAAATTCATTATTTTGATGTTTTATCACCATTGGAATATATTACTTGTCTTGAAGTGAGCTCGAGAGAGAAACTGAGAGATAGAACCTGAATATATGAAGTGTGATCTTTCTCGGGGAAGTAATTCTGAGGGATTGGCATGTGGTTAGGACCAATAGGTACCTAACTACCCACACTTGGTCAATTACAAGAAGAAAACTTGAATGCTCTAGAATTGGTTAAGCTTATCACCACTCACGGATGTAGGTAGGTTTCTAAGTTCTAGTAGAAAATTATAATTTGGAGACGAATATAGTTATAAAGTTAACCTTGGATCAATAACCACGATAAACAACTCAAAGTGCTTAAAACAACAACAATTATGCTCAAGAGACTACGTTCCAGGTGCCTTAGCCCTGGGAATTCACTTTTTATTGATTTTTCAAGCATATTTGCGAAAATCAAAGTTACGATAGCGAAGATAGGAGTTCTTAGTCCGCAATCATTAAATTTTAAGCACCAAATCTCTTGTCGTTTTTGCAACACTAGTTTTTAATTATAGTTTGACGTCCAGAGTTGATTTCTGTTGACGAAAGTCCCTTGGGTTCGATATCCGGCTCTTTAAAAGGAGTCACTTTATTACTTACACGATCACGTACACTTGCGTGTATAGCTGGGTCACAACAAGTTTTTGGCGCCGTTACCGGGGACTTTCAAATAGATAGATTTCAACTATCGATGTTTGTACTTTAATTTTCAGCTACGTGTTGACAACTTTATCTTAGCTGTTCTAGTTTGCAGGCTAACTTTGTCGGAATACTGGCAAGGAACAAAGATTTGGTAGCCCCGCAGTCTGAACCTGAAAGATATTTCAATAGATTGAGGAGACAGGCTGCAGACTACCCAATCCCACAAGTCGAACTGGCTGGCGAAGGAATACAGGGTAATCCCGTAAGAATTGAAAAACCAGGTGCAGAGAGACGTGAACCGAAAGTAATGGCAGCTAGAACAGTTCGCGATGTGGCAATCCCACTCGCCACTAATGTGACCTCTAGTATTCTCAAACCGGTAGCTGGAGGTATATTTGAGCTTAAACAGAACATGGTGCAACTCTTGCACTCAAGTGGACAGTTTACTGGTCTTGCTCATGAAGACCCGCAGAGGCATATTCAGAATTTTCTAGAGATAAGTGACACATATATTCCTGCGGGTGTATCTTCAGATTATGTGAGACTTACTTTGTTTCCCTTTTCTCTGCTGGGGGAAGCAAGAAGGTGGTTAGATGCAGAACCGGCCAATTCTATCACTACTTGGGATGATCTTGCTCGAAAATTCTTGATAAGGTTTTTTCCGTCTGGAAAGACAGCAAAGCTGAGTAGTGAGATACTAAGTTTCAGACAGAGAGATGATGAGAATTTGTACCAAGCTTGGAACAGATTCAAATCCATGCTGAGGGATTGTCCTCACCACCACCAAGCTAATGAAGTGTTGGTGCATACGTTTATTGAGGCTCTCGACCCCAACACTAAAATTCTACTTGATTCAGCTGCAGGTGGACAGGCTTTAGAGAAGACGTATGATGAATTATATGCTCTGTTAAATCATATTTCGCAGGGAAATCCAGACTGGCATAGTGATAATTCTAGGAATTCTACAAAGAAGGTTGCTGGGAAACTAGATGTGGATGCAGTCACAGCATTATCTGCCCAAATTTCAGCTATGCAAAACATGATGAACAATAACTTTAGTAGTTTGAATTTAGGGCAACAACCAACTCCCGTGAATGCAGTCCAGCAACAGGTTTCTGTGATGTGTAGTGTATGTGGAAATGTTGATCATACCAGCGATTTGTGTAGTGCTAATTCGAATTCAGTAAATTTTTTTGGTAATGCCCAAAGGGGAGGTGGAGCTCAGAACTATGGTAACACTTATAATGCCGGGTGGAAAAACCATCCAAACTTCTCATGGGGAGGAAATCAAACTCAATATAGGCCTCAAGGATATGCCCCTCAGTACAACCAACAGAAAGGCCAAGGAAATCAAGTGGGTGCTAAGCCTGGAGACATGAGTGTGGAGGATATGTTAAAACAGATTATGGCTGAACAAGCAAAGCTGGCAGCAGATGTGAGGAACAATCAGTTGGCTACTCAGAATTTGGAAAAGCAGATTGGCCAGTTAGCTAATGCACAGAATACAAGGCCTCAAGGAGGTCTTCCAGGATATACTGAGCCAAATCCCAAGCAGGTGAATGCTATAGTTACCCGTAGTGGTAAGCAGTTAGAGGATACAGTTGCACCAGCGAAAGAATTGGAGCCAAAAGTAATGGTGATTGAAGACGAACAAGTGGATTCTACCAAAAGCTCCAAAGATGATAAAGTGATACATAGTGTGAAGTTGCCTCCTCCGTTCCCTCAGAAGTTCAAAAAGAAGAAGGAGGATGAATGCTTTGGTAAGTTCATTGAATTACTTAAACAAGTGCACATTAATTTGCCTCTTGTGGATATCTTGCAGGGTATTCCAAAGTATGCCAAGTTCGTGAAAGACATTGTAGCAAACAAGAGTAGATTGACAGAATATACCACAGTGTCTTTGACTGAGGAGGTTAGTTCTCGCATTCAGAACCAGTTACCTACTAAGCTGAAAGATCCTGGAAGCTTCACTGTGAAAATTACTCTGGGGGATCGTGTCTGCGCTCGTGGATTGTGTGATTTGGGGGATAGTATAAATCTGATGCCCACTTCAGTTTTCAAGGAATTGGGTTTGGGTCGTCCAAAGCCTACTACTATTATTTTGCAGCTGGCAGATCAATCTGTGACTAGACCTGATGGTATTATTGAGGATGTTCTGGTACAAGTGGGGTCATTGATCTTTCCCGTTGATTTTGTGGTGCTGAATTTTGAGCCTGACCCGGAAGTCCCATTTATTTTGGGGCGTCCGTTCCTGGCTACAGGAGGTGCAATCATTAATGTAGCAGCCGGGAAACTTACTATGCGAGCTCATGATAAGGTTGAAGTCTTTGATGTATATAGGGCTTTGAAGCTTCCAAAAATTTATGAGAACTTGTAGGCTATCACAGCTATAGATTCGGCGGTTGAAAGCATCTACACTTTGTCTACAGATCCGTTGGAAAAAGTTTTGATGGGGCAAGATGTGTTTGGTGATGCAGAAGCTAGTGAGATGGTGCAAGTTCTTGATCTTATGGGTATCTATGCTAAAGAGGGTAGATGGGAACCATTAAATCGTCCACTCGGTCCTCCAACTAAGCCCTCAATTAAGGAAGCACCGAAGCTTGAATTGAAGGAACTTCCATCTCACCTTCAATATGTTTTCCTAGGTGAAAACAAGACTCTTCCTATTATTCTGGCAGCAGATTTGTCACAGGAACAAGTTGATGCGGCATTATTGATTCTAAAATGAAGAAAGAAGGCCATTGGTTGGCAGATGTCTAACATCCATGGTATTAATCCGGGTTTATGCATGCATAAAATTTACATGGAAGAAGGGCACAAGCCAAGTGTGCAACACCAACGACGCTTAAATCCGGTGATGAAAGAAGTAGTAAGGAAGGAGGCAATTAAGTGGCTAGATTCTGGCATTGTTTACCCTATATCTGATAGTACGTGGGTGAGCCCAGTACAATGTGTTCCAAAAAAGGGTGGTATGACCGTGATCACAAATTACAATAATGAATTGATTCCTACAAGAACTGTAACTGGATGGCGTATTTGCATGGATTACCGGAAACTTAATGATGCTACGAGGAAAGACCATTATCCAATCCCTTTTATTGATCAGATGCTGGATCGTTTAGTCGGGCAGGAGTATTATTGCTTTCTTGATGGGTATTTCGGATACAATCAAATTGCTATAGATCCCCAAGATCAAGAGAAGACTACATTCACATGTCCTTACGGCACATATGCTTTCAAGCGTATGCCATTTGGATTGTGTAATGCACCGGCTACCTTTCAGCGTTGCATGATGGCTATTTTCTACGACATGGTGGAGGAGTTCGTAGAGATTTTTATGGATGATTTTTCAGTCTTTGGTAACTCTTTCGAGGTATGTTTGTAAAACCTTGATAAAGTCCTTGCTCGATGTGAAGAAACTAATCTTGTTCTCAATTGGGAGAAGTGCCATTTTCTTGTGACAGAAGGTATAGTTCTTAGGCATAATGTGTCAAAGCAGGGGCTGGAAGTTGATAGGGCAAAGATCGAAGCTATTGAAAAACTCCCTCCACCTGTATCGGTTAAAGGGGTACGAAGTTTTTTGGGTCATGCGGGATTTTACAGAAGGTTTATTCAAGATTTTTCCAAAATTGCACGTCCCATGTGTGCACTCTTGGAGAAAGATGTGAAGTTTGTATTTTGTGAATCATGTGTGAAGGCATTCGAGGTTTTGAAAAAGAAGTTGGTAGAGGCACCTATTCTTATTGCTCCTGACTGGGCTTTGCCATTTGAGCTCATGTGTGACGCAAGTGATGTGGCAGTGTGTGCGGTTCTAGGTCAACGGAAGAATAAGGTATTTCACTCTATTTATTATGCAAGCAAGACCCTTGATGCAGCCCAAATGAATTACACGGTGACTGAAAAAGAGATGTTGGCTTTGGTATATGCATTTGATAAATTCAGATCGTATTTGGTCTGCACGAGCGTCATTGGATACACGGATCATGCAGCAATACGATATTTGTTCAATAAAAAGGATGCTAAGCCGCGCTTGATTAGATGGATCCTATTGCTACAGGAGTTTGACTTAGAGGTTAAAGATAGAAAGGGGACAGAAAATCAAATTGCTGACCATTTTTCTAGACTTGAGAGCTCGACACATATAGTGGATGATGGGCATATTTGTGAGGAATTTCCAGACGAGAAGTTGTTGGTATTAGAGGTCGATGAGTTGCCATGGTATGCATACATTGTGAACCTATTGGTAAGTGGATTATTTCCTCCTGATTCGAGTCCTCAACAGAAGAAGAAACTGGCATATGAGGCACGTTTTTATATATGGGATGAGCCTTATTTATTCAAGCAAGGGCCTGATCAGATAGTACGAAGATATATTCCGGATGCGGAAGTTAAGCAAGTGTTAGAGAGATGCCACGCATCACCTTATGGTGGACATCATGGTGGTGAACGAACAGCCCGAAAAATATTGCAATCAGGTTTCTTCTGGCCTTCGATATTTAAAGATTCTCATGCCTTTGTGAAGAATTGTGATCAATGTCAACGTATGGGGACGATTTCCAAGATACATGAGATGCCTCTTAACAACATCCTAGAAGTTGAAATTTTTGATGTATGGGGGATTGATTTCATGGGCCCTTTTCCATAGTCGAATGGAAATCTATACATACTCGTTGCAGTGGATTATGTATCCAAATGGGTAGAGGCTGCAGCTCTTCCTACGAATGACTCCAAAGTTGTGGTAAAGTTTCTTCAAAAGCACATCTTCACGAGGTTCGGAACTCCAAGAGCTATTATTAGTGATGGAGGATCACACTTCATTAATTATTTGGTGAAGAATGTATTGGAAAAGTATGGAGTGAAACACAAGGTCTCAACAGCGTATCATCCCCAAACAAGTGGCCAAGTGGAAGTGTCTAATCGTGAGATAAAGCAAATCTTGCAAAAGACGGTGAATACTCAGAGGAAAGACTGGTCACTTAAGCTGGATGATGCTCTTTGGGCCTATCGAACGGCGTATAAGACTCCTATAGGGACTTCTCCCTATCATTTGGTCTTTGGGAAAGCTTGTCACCTCCCAGTTGAGCTTGAGCATCGAGCATTTTGGACGGTAAAGAAGTTGAATCTAGATCTGGGGTTGGCGGGTAATAAGAGGTTGTTACAACTCTATGAGTTGGAAGAATTTCGTGCCCATGCATATGAAAATGCTAAGATCTACAAGGAGAAAATGAAGCGATGGCATGACAAGCATATTCTCCCCCGTACTTTTGAGACAGGCCAGTTGGTACTCTTGTTTAACTCAAGACTTAGGTTGTTTCCGGGCAAGCTAAGATCTAAGTGGAGTGGGCCTTTTGAGGTAAGTCGCACGACACCTCATGGTGCGGTGGAACTTTTGAACAAGGCGGATGGTACAAGGTTTATGGTAAATGGCCAGAGATTGAAGCATTATTTCGGTGAGGAAGAGAAGCAGATGGAGGACGTGCTTCGCCTTGATGATAACTGAGCTCTTATAATTGGTCGATCCGCGACATTAAACCAGGCGCTACATGGGAGGCAACCTATGCTTGTGTTGTAATAGTTAGATTTATAAAGTAAAAATACAAAAAGAAGAGTCGCGCCCCGACCAAAACTAAGGCGCTTGATGGGAGGCAACCCATCTCTTTTACAGTTTTTTTTGTTTTCTAACGTAGTGCTAGGATCTTGTGTTTATGCAGAGGCATGGAGTATGTTGGTATGAGAATCCACAAGACAAAGGTAAATTTGGCGGATGGATGATTATTTGAAGGTGCCGTGCAGGCAGGACATGTTTTGGAGCAAAGTTTTGAGCCTTGGGACTTGTAAAAGCCCCAAGATTATGAAAAGAATGTGAAAAATTGCTCAGGTATGAGGATAAGTGTGGGGTAAGCTACCCAGCGTGCCAGGATGAAAACGCTAAAAAAATTATTTGTTGAGGCAGTGGGGAGGCGCGCTGGCCAGCGTGCCACGCTGCCTTCCCCAAAAATCCAACACGCATGGGCAGTGCACAGGCGCGCTGGCCAGCGTGCCACGCCGCCTGTGCACGATTTTTGATTCAGGTTGGCAGTGGGGTAGCGCGCTAGGCAGCGTGCCACGCCGCTACCCCCTAGTAAAATTTTTTTTTTTTTTGTTCTTTTCTTTAAGTAGAACCGACCCACCCCCACCCCTTTTCCTTTAAATCCCCAAATTACCTCATTCTTCATAAATATTCCAACACCCCACACCCAAACTCATGATTTTCTCCCCACATCTTCACAAATTTTCTCTATTATTTTTCTCCTCTTGCCCACACATAGCTCGACTCTTTGCTTTCTCATTTTGGGATTGAGTTCAAGTCTCCATTCAAAGCTCTCCAGGTATGTCCCCTTCACTTTCTCTTTCTATAAATTGCCATGAAGTATGCGATTTTGGGTACTCTTGATTTCATTTATGAACACAATATTTTCGTGGTTTGTTGACTTGCTTCTTATCATATGATTAGGGTTTCTGGGGTGGTATGACAATGAACTTGGAAGGCCTGTGCATTTGTGGTTAATAATCTTATTTTAGTGCAAAAAGTGGAAGTGGGTTTATCTTTATTGGTGAAAATTGAGCAAATTGGTGGTGGCAATCACTGAATACAACTCATATGTGTGGAATATGTATGACTATTGTTGGATTTATTTATTGGGAATGTACATTTATCTATGGTGGGGACTTGGTTTTGGGGCATTAAGTGCTGAGGGGAAGTCTGAGTACCCTCCGCCCATATTTATTTTGACTTGGTGCTAAGCGACTAGGTGTGGGGTGGCCCTCAATGTCACCGCGCATCAAGTTGGTTAGCTATTTTTACATGGTTTATTGACTTGTTTGTGGACCTCTGCTACAGGTACTATGTCTGATTCTAATGTAGCAGCCTCTAGCTCTCACAAGAGACGTCGGTCGGGTAATAAGGTGCCCGCAGCTCCCCCAGTCCCAAAAGGGAAAAAACAGAAGTATGGGATAAACGCGGTCTCTAGTGCGGGGAAAAGTTGGTACAAAAGCCATTCGGAAGCTAAATATTTCTCCGATGAGTGTATTGATAGGGCAAGCCTTGCTCGGGCTTACCCAAGAATTTTGGCTCGGCTTGAGCAAGTTGGGATGGGCTTTGTTTTCAACAGACCCACAGATTGCAACCTCCACCTGGTGAGAGAATTGTACGTAAATTGGAACCCAGACGCACCTACATGCTCGGTGGTGGTACGAGGTTCTGATGTGATACTTGACTCCTTGAGCTTGACTGGATTATTAGGAGTTCCCACTCGGGTTAGTCCCCAAGACATACTCAGGCTAAATGTTAGGCCTCCATATACTGAAATTCGACACACTCTATGCGGCCCACGTTCAACTGTGAAGTGGCTTCGCCATCACCAACGAGGGTATCACAAGAGTCTACCCTTTGCCCATCTAAACAAAGAGGCGAGGATTTAGCTAAAGATTGTGTGTTGTTGTTTAATTTCGGGGAGCCACATGACTGAAGTTACAAGAGATCGTGTCTGTCTGGTATATGCTCTCATGACTGATGCAGAGATTGATGTAGGTTCTGTGTTGTTGTCAGCGATGCGGCGAGCTCGCCTCCATGGAGGTCTTTGATATGCTTTCGGTGGACTATTGACCAAATTAATGCGAGCATTCGAAGTGCCCGAAGAAAATTTTGACTATCATCCTCCTTTAACGACGACGCCTGTGGATGTCAACCAGACTAAGGCGCCGGATTCACTCGGCCCCACTTTGACATTAGCAGAGCATCATGCTCTAGATGACGGGATTTTAGCCCGCATGTATGGGTTGGAGATGCTGCGACACAGGACTGGGGGTAGGCCTTCCACGACGGATGAGCTGAGCCAGGTAGAGAGGGATTTTCCTCTCAATGAGCATGCCATGGCCTTATTGAGGACCACCGTTAGAGGTTCGTGGGCCGGAGGACGACGACTACCTCGACTGACCAGGGAGCTCCTTACATCCTACTCTTGCTTTGTTTATTTTGGTAGCATTGGGGACAGTTCTAATCTTTTAAGTGTGGGGTGGGGAGTGATGGACTTCTCTTGTATGTATGTATATGTGTGCTGCTGTATGCTTTTATTTTGGGTTCCTTAGCGTTTGTTTTCGGTTCTTTTACTAAGGAGAGTCCCTTTGAACCGTACCAAAAAAAAATGTTAAATTTTGGATTTTTGATGTTATTTTGTGTTGTTTTTGGGGTTTATTACTTTTGAGTCGCCTTAGTCAGAGGACTAAGGGATTTGCTCTATGATGGATGGATGACGACCGTCTTAAGAGCAAATTAGTCATGTAGTATCGTGTCGGGTGTTCTTGCTTGCTATAAAATTATTCTTACACGTGTGAAACATGCCCGGATATATAATAGAAAGTGTTGAGATGCCTAATTCTCACTTAGTTGACTTGCTAAGTTGCTTAATATTGAATTTATGCATGATTTCGGAGGTTTTATGGTGAACCTGCTGAGCTGAACATGTGCCATGTGTGAGTAAGGTTTTTTTTATGATATTCTATGTGCATAATGATGTCTAGAACTTGCCCGGGGTGTGTGCAAAGCGAAATAAGAGATGTTAAGTTTAGGAGATGATATAGGCATTTCTTTGATAGCCATATTTTAGACCTACTTTACCTACCCTCTGTGCATAATCCTAGTTAGCCCCGTTGAGCCTTTAGCCTTTTCCTTGATAGCTTTACATGTAGCTCAATCCTCTTCTTTCAGTGAACCAGAATTTGATCCAATAACTCCTAAGCGCTTTAATTAGGAAATTAAGAGGTGAAGGAGTATAGGAGTTTGGAAGAAGGAAAGAGTTAAGTTAAAGCCTCAAGCATATCTCCTATAGGTGTGTGAAAAAGTTTGTGCATGTTGGTGGGGAATATGTTTAAAAAAAAAAATAAAATATATATATATATATATAACATATAAAAAATTGTTTTTGGAATCAATGGGTGATAACAGTATTCCTTATCCAATGTGCTGAAGCTAGTTTAAAGTTACAGGGCAAAACAAAGAAAAGTTGGGAAGAGAAAAGTAGTGGAAAATAGGTCGGTTGAAGGTTCTCTGAATATAATTTGTAGTGTAGTAAAGCGCTCAGGAAAGATAGTCACTATTCTTGACCAAATAGTTCCTACCCGTCCTTGTGCCTACATTACAACCCCTACAAAGTCCTACTTGATCTTGAGCTTTAACATTTTAACATTAGTGAAGTATTACACTAAGGGCAAGCCTATGGGTCATCTTTATGTTGCATGTGAATTCTTTCTGAGAGTGAGTGACTTTCATTCATGCACCCGGTTAGTAATTACATTGTAGAATTGAGGGGTGATTCTCTTGTTGTGAGGGCACATGGTTAGTGAAGTTTGGTGATCTATTAATAATGTTTCACGCATGAATTTGCAACTAGTAAGTTGTTTTGTGAGGGTAGGTTGTTTCAACTTGTTATTTAATTGAGTAATATCCTAGTATATGGTGCATAAGTTGATAAATGTGGTTGTGTAAGCTGTGCAAGAATGCTCATTTTGTGTCTATTGTTTAAAAGTCGGCCGGAGTTGAGTGTGATTAATTGTTCGAGGACAAACAAAGGTTTAGGTGTGGGGTGGTGATCTAAGGCGTATTTATATGCCTTAGTAGCGACTTTAACCCATGATTACCTTAGTTTTGAGAACAATACTTGTGTATTATACAAGTTTTTGATGGAAAATGGGATAGTGTGCTAACCAATATGATTAGACTCATGTAGGTGGAATTTGCGACTTTTTGGAGCATGTTTGTCATGGAAAGTGAGGCTTGGAGGAGCTACGAGTGAAGAATATTGAAGATAAGAGACAAGCCAAAGAGTTGATCTTGAAGAATCCATCCAAATCCGCGAAGAGAAGTCGACGAAAGCAAAAAATTACAAAAAAAAGGGCCTGGCGCGCTAGGCAGCGTGCCAGGCCGCGTTTGGCAAAAATTCCACTTGCCTAGGCAGTGTCCAGGCGCGCTGGCCAGCGTGCCACGCCGCCTGAGAGCACCCTTTTTGCTGAGGCAAAATCTGCCTAAGTGCTAGGCGTGCCCAATGGTGTGCCGGGCCGCTTTTTGGCTGATTTTTGCCTCGACTTGGGTCTATAAATAGGGCTTTTGAGTTATTGTATCACATTCGATCATCCTTAGAATATTTTGGGCATTTTTGGGCATCTCAATTAGGTTCCATTCCTCTCCTTTTCAGTTTTTATTAATTTTTAGAGTATTTATTACTTGTGGGTGTTGATAAACATTATGAGTGACTAAAATCCCTCATTCTTGGGGTTAAGGCCAAGAACATGAATCTCTTGGGTTAATTGTATTGGTTTTTTGCTGGAGTTTATCATAAAGTGGTTATTCATATATTCTAAAATTCATTATTTTGATGTTTGATCACCATTGGAATATATTACTTGTCTTGAAGTGAGCTCGAGAGAGAAACTGAGAGATAGAACCTGAATATATAAAGTGTGGTCTTTCTCGGGGAAGTAATTCTGAGGGATTGACATGTGGTTAGGACCGATAGGTCAATTACAAGAAGAAAACTGGAATGCTCTAGAATTGGTTAAGCTTATCACCACTCACGGATGTAGGTAGGTTTCTAAGTTCTAGTAGAAAATTATAATTTGGAGACGAATATAGTTATAAAGTTAACCTTGGGATCAATAACCACGATAAACAACTCAAAGTGCCTAAAACAACAACAATTATGCTCAAGAGACGACGTTCAGGGTGCCTTAGCCCTGGGAATTCAATTTTTATTGATTTTTCAAGCATATTTGCGAAAACCAAAGTTACGGTAGCGAAGATAGGAGTTCTTAGTCCGCAATCATTAAATTTTAAGCACCAAATCTCTTGTCGTTTTCGCAACACTAGTTTTTAATTATAGTTTGACGTCCAAAGTTGATTTCTGTTGACGAAAGTCCCTTGGGTTCGATATCCGGCTCTTTAAAAGGAGTCACTTTATTACTTGCACGATCACGTACACTTACGTGTATAGCTGGGTCGCAACATTACTCAGCTGTTGTGGAATTCTCAAGTGCCGTCAATTCCAAAAATTGATAGATTTACCCAACCGACAAAAAATGCAGATATTGCACTGATCAAGAATTTGAGGAACCTGACAACTCTAGCCCGGGGTCCTTTGCCCAACTTGCCTCCACAGGATTAAGAGGGGGTTGTCCCCACTATTGAGATTTTGGATTCCGAAGCTAATGGTTCTTTTTCATCGACACTGCAGCCTACAATGCCTTTGGGTACAGTTCAGTTTGTGCCTGCATGCTACACATTGATACCTATATCTCTTCTAAAGTAGCTATTGAGAAATCAGGCCCTTCATGATGCCATAATTAAAAAGTTGGAGGTAGGGGTGAAGCCCTACGTGGAGAATGAGTTCAAGGTAATAGTCTGAGGCATGCAGACCCAGTTTAATAGATTTGAGAGCCAGATGATGGATAAGTTAGAGAAGGAGATGGCCGAATTGAAAAAAATAGTGAAGGACCTGACTGAGCGACCACTTCAGGTTGTGCCACCTCCACCTCCACTGATCTTGTCTTTTGCAGACTTTGCCATAGATGTGGATACATTAGTGACGGATTTCTATACCCAGGCCCCGGACTTTGCCATTGATATTGGGGTTGATTCGCAGCTAAGTACGAAAAGTAAAAGGAAAGACTATGATGGTAAGAATAAAAAGAAGAAGAACGAGAAGGAGCGTGAGAGGACCTCTAAGATGCTTAGTTCGGAGAAGGGTGAGGTCCCCACTGCTGCTAAGACAGAGACCACTATTGCTACTCATGATGTAGTGGTTGAGAGTGGAGGGGCTATGGAGATTGCCCCGTGATGACTTCTTTGAGTGCATCGGCCTCCACCGGTGTCCACTTGACCAAGAGTGCCCTGGCCACAGCCGAGGCTGCTAGAGTTGAGGAGTTTGGAGGGGTTCCATCTGTTACCCTAGCTGATTAGTTAACAAAAGGTGTCTAGTGCGCCATATGTCTGTTCCTACCCTAACATTTAATTTATACCCTAACATTTAATTTATCTCTATGTTTTTGTACAATAGGGACATTGCATGATTTCTCAGTTGGGGGTGGGGGTGTACCACTTTTGAGGTTTTTTGTTGCCATGTTTCTTTTTCCTCGGATGCATTATTTAGTTGGAAACAGCATATCTAGGAGTTTTATTTATGTTTTTGTGTTGTTTTGTGTCATGTGTGTAATCGAGAGAGAAATAGTAGAACTTGGTGCAGTCGAAATAAAAGGAGCATGCAAAAAGTTTTTAATGTTTTAATGATACCCCTCCAGAAAAGTTGTTTTTTTTTTGCTGTGTTGTGTGCTTACTTAAACTGTGACCAATGTGGATCTTGTCATTAGATTAGGAGTATAACGTGATAACTGTAGCTCAACTGTGTATGAACCGGATAGGTAGTAACTATGTGTGTAGCCCAAAGCCAAGTGTGTGTGAGGTCTTATCGAGTCGGTGTGTATGTGCGGTCTAGAACTTTCTTGGTTAGTCTCGCTAAATTTGTAGGATAGGAGGTTGGAAAGGATCATAGTTCATTTTTGATTAAGTCCACTAAAAAGTCTAAAAGCCTACCAAATAAAAAAAACTAACATCCCTTGATCCCGTAATTTGAGCCTAAATAGACCAATTACTTTCATTAGCCAATTCACTTTCCTAGCTTCAAGTACAATGAATCTGCCATGGTCCATCCTTGGACACTATGTACCTCAACTCAGGCAAATTGCATAAGTTGAGGGTGGCCATCATAGAGGTGCGTAGTTTAGCATAGGTATGAAGAAAAAGTTAGTAAAGGAAAAGAAAAGGAATGCGGGTGTGATATTGTGTGAAAAAGAAAAGTTTGAAAAAAAAGAGAAAAAAGTAAAAAAAAACAAAAAAAACCGCACCCGGGGACCGAAAAGTTGAAAAAGGGAGAAAAATAAAGAAAGTATGAAAATGGAGCCAAAAGTAGTGTAGTGCCAAGGAGGGTTAGTCACTTTGTCCATATATACCATACCCATCCCCAAGCCTATGTTACAAGCCAATAAAAGTCCTATAGTGATCCTAGTCTAACTGTCCGAAAGACTAAGGCGTAGAAAATAAGAGCAAGCCTATGGTATCAAACATGCACTATCTGAACTTCGTTGTGAGAGTGAGTGCTTTATTTCAGTACCTATCCTAATATTTATTGCATATATGTTGAGTGTGAGGGACTTCTTTAATGTGAGGGCTAGGGGTTGCAGCGTAGTCTGCTTGTTCGGGTAGTGTCATCTGTTAGCATGCTAGGTTATCTGTTGATAATATAATGCTCTTACTTGATCCCATTGTGTCATGGTGAGGAGTTTGTCTATGCACAACGAATGTGGGTTTTGATGGAATAGGAGGGTGTTGAACTTTTGTTTTGGTTTGTACGTGCTTAAATTGATTTTGTAAACAGTATGACTGCCATAGTACTCTTGGTTAAGCATCGTGTTAAGTTGTGTTTTGTTTGCTTGAGGACATGCAAACATTCTAAGTTGAGGGTGTTAATGTGCCATGGACTTACCACACTTTTGATGCTTAAAACTATGAATATTTGCATGTACGAGGGTATTTTTATGTGGATATGATGTGTTTGTGGGGTATTTGCAGGTAAATCAATCTGGAGAGGTAAAGTGCAAGAAATCTGGCATTCAAGGCATCAGATGACCCATTCCATGACCGTGGGATCTGGCTGCAGTCGTACCAAGCTTTCGTGGGTTAAATCAAAGTGTGAGCATTCAGTATTTAATTAGACAAAAGCTTCCCGATCGTACAACTTAATCGTGGGAAGAGGTTCCTGAAATAGTGTTGCAAAAAGCTAAGTGTGAGGGAGATGATACAAAGACTTCCCACAACCATACCTAGATTTCACGATCGTACCAAGGCATCGTGGGATGGAAGTCCTGATTTGAGGTTTGCAGGTGTTAAGTTAAAGAGAATCAGACGAGAGGGAAACACGGTCGTACCAAGAAGCCAGGAGCTCGTACTGAGGGTCATACCAACCATGATATGAAGAATGCAAAAGTCAAGAGCCAACCTATGAGCACCGAGGAGGATCTGGGATAGCACCATGATCGTACCTTCCTTCGTTCGAGGCACTGACTCAGCAAATCCCTGTGTGCTTAGGATAGGTTTTTATTTTGTCTATAAATACTCTTATTGGGTCTTTTATACCAGTTTACACTTTATTACATTATTCTAAGGTTTCAAGGCATATTCTTGTTCTTGGAATTACGAACATCAATTTTTCGGGTTTAATTCAAAGTGAGATTTTTGGAGTTTTCATCTTATTCTTGTAAGTTCATAATTATGCTTTCTTCCATGAATTCTTCTTGTGTGCTTGCAATTATGAGTATATAACTACCACAACTAGGTTTGTGGGAACCATGACAGATTAATGAAGTAGTATTCGTAGTACGAGGTGATTCTCAAAGGGTGTTTGGGCATGTATTGTTATTCTCTTCGGTTTGATTTCTTTTTAACGGTTGTAAATGTTAGAAATCACTTTATCTCTACTCTGGACTTTAGCAGGAGTAACAGATGGGAAAAGCGAATCAACAACGAGACTTGGAGCTATCAACCTCTATTTAATTAGACTTGAGCCGATAAATGGGATAGTCTAATATAGGATTAATGATAGAGGTTAGTAATGCAAAACCCATGAGACATGAACCTTTGTGATTGGGGATAGTCATCTATTAGGGGCGTTACATAGTCGTTTTGATGAATATAACCTATCAATTTTGCATGCTGAGCACCTCAAGAGATCACTAAGTACGAAGAACCTATGGAGTTATGAAGTTATTGGGGAACACAGTCCTAGTACCTCTCTGATACTGATTACAAATCCAACAAATCAACAACTGTTACTATTTATATTTTGATATACAGACCCCCTATTCTACTGGAGATTGTTATTAATTGCTTAGACAGACAACTTGACAGAGATTTTGACCTATTCCCGTGGGTTCGACCCCAACCTAGTTGGGTTCTATATTGGATTAACAACTACTTTATGCTTTGTTTAGAGGTGTGATTTGGGTAACATCAACGCTCTGAATATAATCATGTACCAGCGTGGTACCCAACCCTCTGAATATTATAATGTATGAATGTCAACCAAATATCAACAAGACATAATACAGTGCCCCAAATATGTAAGCACACACTTTGTCTGGACACTAAGTCAAATTCAAGTTCATTATTTCATATCCACAACTCACATAATCACAAGTACTCTCGAAGGCTAATTTACCAACATTTAACCTATGAATAGGTACGGAATCCAAATCAAGTCTATACCTACAATACATTCATAACCTACCTCAAAAGACAAGCCAAAATGCACTAATTTGCTAAAGTGTTGCCCTTTCCAGCCGCTTTGAATTGTTCTTGGTCTAAAAATAACAAACAAAGCGTAATTAACAACTTACTCACCACTTTTTGGCATTAGGAACTAAAACCCATTGTTTTTACCCTAGTTCATAGCCTAAAACACCAATTCAGGGTTTTCACCCATTAATCCACCTCAATTTCCCATAATCCACGTAAAAGGGAAGTGATTCTACACTAGGTAGTATAAACTATCATCCTAGAATCATTATCAATCATTTTTAAGGCTACCTAATACCCATGACAATTCTCCCCAATTTCCATCAACTTTGAAACTAAACCCCAACTTTCTCCAGCGCCGACTGGCAGAAAGTCATGGGAGGTTTCAAATTTCCCACATTTTACAACTCAACCTTTTTTTCTGACAACAAAGATATAACCCACTACGACAAAAGCCATAACCGGAGTTCTACAAACCTGAATACCATTCCAAAAGTTTCTATGGATTAATAAATCTCTTGTCTATCAAGTCACATCTATAAAACCATCAAGCATAGCACTATGGAACACAAGCAGTCTCTACATAACACAACACTCAGTTTTGTCTGAACTCTTCCTAGCCTGAGATTTTCACAACTCTTATCATAGAGAAAACTCTACGTGGACTCTTATATTGCAAGCAATGCTATAATGATAGGTATGTATCATTACATCAAATACTAATTAAACAATCGTTCATCCCAAAATAATAACTAGAATGAAAAGAGGAAAACAAGCAAGAATTACACAAATCGGTGAACAACTATGGATATCTCTTACACATACCCGCTTCAGTCTCCCAAGTGGCCTACTCAATAAGATGGTTTCTCTATTGGACCTTCCCTTAATAGTTTATTTAGTTCTCAACTTCCAGACATCTCTATTAAGAATGGCAATAGTAACTACCAACCTCATAAAGCTACAAATTTTGGTCACAAAGGTAGGCCTAGTCCAATTCTTAACCACCTCAATCTTTTACAGGTCTAAGATAACCCCTTCCTTCAAAATCACATGTCCCAAGAAGGACACTGAAGACAACCAAAACTCATAATTAGAATATTTGGCATAGAGCTTCTTCTTCCTTAGAAATCCCAACATAATGCACAAGTGAGCCTTATAATCCTCCCTACTTTTGGAGTACACCAAAACATCATCAATAAAACAATAACAAAAGAATCAAAATATATCTTGAACACCCCATTAATCAACCCATAAAAGCAGCCAGGTTGTTAGTCAATCCAAACGACATTACCAAAAACTTATAATGACCATAATGAGTTTGTAAAGCAGTCCTTAGTATGTCTTCAGCCTGGATCTTAAGCTGGTGGTAATCGGACCTCAAGTAAATTTTGGAAAACACAGAAGCAACCTGTAACTGATGAATCAAGTCATCTATCTTAGGCAATAGGTACTTGTTACAAATTATAACCTTGTTCAATTACTAGTAGTATATGCATATACGTAGAATACCATCCTTCTTCTTAAGAAACAAGATATAAGCACCTGACGAAGAAGCACTAGGGCAAATAAATCCTTTTCCCAACAATTCTTGCAACTAAGCCTTAAGCTCTCTTAACTCAGCTAGCACCATCCTATAAGGAGAGATGTAAGTGGGACGAGTGACGGGCTCAATGTAACGTAGGTGGAATCCCAGGTAGATCATCAAAAAACACTTTTAAGAATTAACATACCACTAAAATGAATGTAATAGGAGGGACCTCAGCACTAATATCTCGAAGATGAGCAAGAAAAGACCGACACCTTTTCCCAACTAACTTCTTGGCATGAATCAATGATATAAGTCTCAGAAGAGTAGACTTATAATCACCCTCCCACTGTAATCTATTAATCCTATGCATATGCGCATAAATATTTTTGCATGATAGTCAAGAATAACATGGTATGGAGATAACCAACTCATCCCCAAGATGATGTCAAAATTATAATGATCCTTCAGGTTATTTTTTTCTTTTAATGCTTTTTCTGCATTTAGAGCTTTCCTATAGCTACCTTAAGTCATTAATGACTTGTTGGGACTGATATTTCAGTTACTAGGCAGTTCGTTAGGTTTTAATAGTCATTTCCCTATTTTAGAGCTTTTAAAGTTAAGAAAATGGTCTCGGCCAAAAAAGTCAGGTAAACGACCTCAAATGGCAATTATGATGGTTTTGTTAGCTTTGAAATATCAATTTTAGGATAGAAGGACCCTTGGTTTGGATCCCGAGGTTTTTGGGCTTGTTTTAGGCTATTGGATGGATTTTAATAAAAAATTAAACCTTGGGTGTGGGACCCATATTCTATCGAAACGACCTTGGATTGGAATTTTGATAGTTTCTTTGAGTCCAAAATGCTGAATTTGGTAGGGTAGCATGGTTCATTTGCATTCATGGGATTTTGAATGAATCCCGAGCACCCGATCGAAGTTCGTTTAGACTTAGCAAAAATTGTTGGTGCAGACGCTTAAGCATCTTGGGACCGCTTTAGTGGCTAAGGAATGATTTTGTAGTAGCTGGCCAACTGTTGGGGGTCGCTTAAGTGCCCAAGATTTTCTAAGTGTAAAAACTCCATAGTTGATAAAAGAGCTCAAGAAAGTGTGGGAAATCTTAAATTGGAGCTGGATTTGAGTAAGGAACGTTAAAGTGACCATTTTTTCATCATTATTCCGTAAGTTCTCGATCTATTTTAGATTTAATTCTTCATTTTAGCTCTTGATTTTTTATCTATCATTGGGACTATTTTGGGGTTGTTGTTAAGCTTAGATTGTACTCAATTTTGGGGCAAGTGATCCTTGAGCCAAGAAGGACCTAGTGACAGACTCAATTATCTATTCTATCGATGGGTCCCACTATTAGATTTTTAGCCCAATTTTTGACACGAAGCATAAATTCATAATATGGGTATTATTTTTCTTATCTTGATGCCTAGATTATTATTTTGATAGCATGGCAGCGGTTGAAGGCTTCTTAGAAGGGAAAAGCTACGGTATAGAAGACTTTGTGTGCTTACGGTGATGTTCAGGTAGGCTAGGCTTACCTTTCTTCTAGACTTTGATTTGTTATGGTATTAGAGTAATATTGTGCCAGTTGTGGTTGGGTTCTTATAGTCTGTATATTCATTTAGTAACTTTTGATCATTTTTAGCCGACTAGGGGGCTTTTAAGGTGGATTTTGACCTCGTTTCCCTTAAGTTAGTATTTGCTTATCCTTTAGGATTAGACTTAGCTTATTTGGGGCCTTAGGATAGGATTGCAAAGCCTTACCCTAGGTTTGGGTAGGTGATTACCTTAGGTTGGGTTCTTGAAACTTGTAGTTGGCCTTATCGCTTTGTTTTTAAGATATGTTGCTTTAGAATAGCGCCCATGTTGACCTAAATGATTAAAGAACCGCTTCTTTAGAATGTTACTTGGGATTGGGTTGACTTAGTCATTATAATAAGCTTATTTAGATTCATTACCTTGGCAGGTTAGCATTTGACCTTGAATCGCGCTTTCTGACTTAATAAATAGAACCTGGCTCTCCTTTAAGGATTTGGCCTTCTAAAATGGGAATACTGACTAGATGTACTTGAGGTGAATTATATATCTGAGATATTACTATGTATTTCTTACTTATTAGTTTTGATTTGAGTTCGACACCTGTTTTACTACTTATCACCTATTAGTTCCAATTCAAGTCCTACATCAGGCATATTGTTTATGATCTATTAGTTTCGGTTCAAGTTTGGCATCTAGAATATTTCTTATTATCTCTTAGTTTCGGTTCAAGTCCAGCATTGATTATTATTATTGATCATTTGTTGGTAATTTGGTTGAGACCGGTAAATTTTAGTTATGGCTAGGGGAGGAATATACAGTACACATATCACATCTTGGCTCACTTTTACTTTTCTCACCAAATATATTTGGCTTTGTACTAACACTACATGCTGTTTGTATCCACTGTGCTTATGGGGGCTCGGTTAGGTTTATTTCTCCTTATATTTACTTTCTGGCTGATGAGGGTCCAGTTAGGTTATAACTAGGCATTTATTTCTGCTTTTAAGTTACTGAAATTCAATTTACTACATTTGCTTAACATAGTCTATTATCTCCATTTCTGACCCTCATTTATTGCCTCTAGTTTAGATTCACACTTTATTTATCCTTTTACTGTAATTAACCTTAGTTGGCCTATGATGCCTACTGAGTACCCTGTGTTTTAATACTCATACAACACTTCTGCATCTTTTTCCCTGATGTAAATCCTAATATGAGTCATTGTCATTGATGCTGATCTCAGTCTCTGATGTTGACCGGTGATTTAGGTGAGCTTTCAGAGTTCGGAGATGGTCCTTTCACTTCTGCTGTTGTGATAGTCTTTTTTTGTATATCTTGAGACTACTTTGTATATTTTGGCACTTTCTAGTGCTCTTTTTGGTATAGTGGCTCTTGTACTGACCTTGCCAGGTCTTAGGGGATTCATTTTGGTATATTTTGTCCTCTCCCCTCTCTTGTATGTCCTACTTAGGCATATATATTTCCCTTTTTTGCTTTTTATTACTGTTTAAACCTTATTTCCCTCTCTTTCGCCTATTAGCCTGTTACTCACTATTCTGGGCTATGGTTTGGCTTACCTAATGGCGGGTTAAAGTAGGTGTCATCATGACTTGAGAAATTGGGTCATGACAGTCTGGTATCAGAACCTAGGTTCACTAGTATCATCGGTACAACAACAAATGTCTAGTAGAGTCCCACAGATCGATACGATGACATCCGTATCCTATCTTTGGGAGGCTACAAGACATACTTAGGAAAATCTCACCTTTTTGACTCATTATCATGCATTGTGTTTATATTGTTTTCTAGATTCTCATTTGTTTCACTCTTTCATAGATGGCTAGGTCGCGGGCAACACCAGTTGGGGATGGGACCCCATGCCTGTAGTTAGGGCCCCTATTAGAGGCAGAGGTCAACCCTAAGGTCAAGGACAGGCTAGATCTATAGCACTAAATCAAGGCCAGGCCAGGCTTCACCAGAACTGAATATTATACCAGAGGATTTGCCGCCACAGAAACCAGTAGGCCAGGGGGGATCCCTGGCTCCACCCAAATTTATACCTTCATCTATCCTTCGTGATGCCTTAGTACAGTTATTAGGTATGGTTGGTGGTTAGCCGAAGGATAGGGCCGGCCCAAACATCCTCTCAAGGGGCAGCTCAAGGTGGATTGGGTATAGGGGTGCAACCTGTAGCTGTAGCTCCCAGTGTAGAGATTCTACTAGCACCAGTGGTTCCACAACTAGTAATAGCCCATCCATTCATGACTTCTGATAAGAAGAAGATGCTGGGACGATTTCTTAGATTGGCTCCACTGAGGTTTACAGGGGCACCAGGGGAGGATGCATTTAAGTTCCTTACCAGCTACGAGGAGAGACTACTCAATTTGGGTTTAGTTGAGTCGAACGGTGTGGATTACACCATATTTCAATTTGATATAGAGGTGAGGTAGTGGTGGAGGGGATACCTTGATTCCAGGCCAGCTGGATCTCTTTCTATGACATGGAGTTAGATATCATAAGGTTAAACAGGGTTCTATGATAGTGGCGGAGTACGAGGTGAGATTTCATGAGTTATCCAGACATGCCAACATGATTCTACCTACTGAGTATAAGAGCATATGGTGCTTCGTTAGAGGATTGAGATTTCTACTCCATATGGCTACTTAGAGTCTGGTAGCTGTGGGTAGATCATTTGTTGATATTGGTGACTATGCTCACACTATGGAGGATTTTTATTGCGGCCCGTGGGGTCAGCAGTAAAAGACCGGGTCAGCAAGGCAGTTATAGTGGGATCCATAGTGGCTCACAGTTCAGGGAAATATATTTTTAGGGTAGATATCCACAAAGGCAGCTGTATCAACATCAGGGTTAGTCTAGTAGGCCCATTCAGACAACGCTACAGATTTCAGATAGGGTCAGCCTGGTTATAGTGATTTTGATGGTCAGGGTAGTGGTCATCCATTGAGGGGTATTCAAATAGGGTCTTCAGGACTAGGTGGCCATTCTGGGTCAGCCAGACCTTCTCACCAGGTTAGAGTACCCGAGGCATGCTATGATTATGGTGTTATGGGTGTTTTTGCTAGAAAATGTCCCCAATGTGGGATAATTAAGCCTTCTTCATAGAGTATTCTATCGATCAGGTTAGTGCCGCCTCCAGCATGGGGTGGTGTACACGATCATCGGGATTGTCCCTAGGGTTCTTATGGAGGTCCTTAAGCAGGTAGGGTAGGTGGTCGGGCAGATACCTAGTTTGGAGGTGGGTGGGTTATCTATATTTTGTTTCGGGTAGGACGGAGGCTGAGGCTTTGGATACTATTATTATAGGTATGATTTTGGTGTGCCATCAGCCAACTACTGCATTATTTGATCCTGGCTTGACTTCCTATGTTTCTACTTACTATGAATCTCGATTGAGGTTGTCTTATGAGCCATTATCTGTGCCTATAAATGTATCTACTCTTGTGGGTGATTCCTTAGTAGTGGATCATGTATATAGATCTTGTATTGTGACTATTCGAGAGTATAACACTCGGGCTGATCTTATTGTGCTAGACATTATTGATTTTGATATGATTCTGGGCATGGACTGGTTATCCCCCTATCATGCGGTCTTGGATTGATTTACCAAGACCATTACCTTAGCCATGCCTGGCATACCCCCGTTTGTAATGTAGGGTGATTATAGCCGCAGGCCAACCAGGATTGTTTCTTAAATTCGGGCTAGGAGACTGCTATTGAGGGGGTGTTTGGCTTATCTTGCATATGTTAATAATGTTAGTATTGAGAGTCCTTTGGTTGACTCTTATTCTTGTATTCCGTGAGTCAGGGTTGATCCAATATGGAATGAACATAAAAGGTTCACCTTAAAGTGTAGTAACTCACTAAATGTTTGCTCGTATAATTAAAAATGCAATAAAAGTAAATGGGGGATGTTGTAAATAATTTGAACTTTTTAGAATGTAGTTATCACAAAAGAATACTTGTACGAATTGAACACAAGAGTTGTAATCAATATGAGAACGACTTAAAGATATGCTAGTTTGATAGTTGATCACATGTATGGGTGGTTGACCTTTGATTCAACAAGCACAAAGTATGAGTAGGCTAGGTTTTAGATATTGATGACAATCTTTCAATCTATCACCAAATTTCATATGGGTTTCTTTCAAATACCCATATGTTTACCTTACCGAGCAACCCAAAACCTCAATTTAGTTAGTATATTACTGGCACTATCTATTGAAATAAGGAATACTCAAGTAATTAACAACTAAATCTCTTTACCCTTGTTTTCTCTTTCAAGCAAAACAAGGGATCTAAGTTTGAATATAGTTTGCAACCTTAATTCTTGAGTTGAAACAAAGAGATTTAGTCAAAACCAATAATTTATAGCTCAAATTAGAAGCAAATAATCAACACCCACACACAAATCAACCATCACCATCACCCCCCCTAAGTATTGGGGGTTTAGCTAAGCATAATAGAGATAAAAGAAATTATATCATCCTTCTCATCAAGAGCTTCCATAGATTCAAATATTTAAGATGAAATCTTCAAATCCAAGATAAAAAGCTAAGATGAATACTAATCTCAATCTAAGGGTTCAATTACACTTTCTAGGTATCAACTTTTACAAAGTATGAATAATAGTCCTAAAAAAACTAGACCAAAATAATTACAAAATTGCAATTGGAGCACATTGTGTGTGTATCATCAGGATTGGATAACTCTTATGCATTGGTGCACTTTTATCTCTCCAAGATGCCCAATCTTCCCATTTAGCGCTTGACCCTTCAGGAGTTCTATTACCTTTTTCATCTTCATACGGTACTCGTATACCTGTTGTGCGATGCGCACAACTCAACCCAATGCTCGCATAACCGTCATTAGAGGATTCCTTAAGAATCTATCTCTTTGTGTGATCATTTTTCCTATTTTGCATCTAGCACGCACCTTGTGCAATATGCACTTGGCTTGTGCGATGCCACGTTTTGTTCTTATAAATCTAACATTCATCACATCTTCATTTTCTCTAAGCTTTTGCTCTTTTATGGTTCTTGTCATCCTTTGGTAGGTTATTCAGGCTTATTACCTACATACAACCAAATTAACATAAGAATTACCTCAAATTAGGCATTGAGGACATCACTTTAGTATCAATTGTACATATAATGAGTCATAAATTGTCGACTCATCAATACCCCCAACTTAAACTTTTGCATGTCCTCAAGTGAATCAAAATTATCAACAAAACAACCATTCCTACAAATGATACTACTTGGGAGTTTAAACATATGCTTCTTTGTGAAAACAACTTTGCCCTCGTGTTTTTGAAAACTTTGGTATAAGCATCACCTATCAAACAATCAATTCATGAACTACAAGCCTCAAATGTTGACTAATTGCTATCAAACCAAGTACATGCTTGTAGAATTCAATTAAGGTCAACAAATGTTCTAAAGAAATGCAATAAAGTGCCCTCACAAAAAAAAATTATCCCTTCCCTCAAGATATGATCAAATTTAAATAAGGGATTAGTATAGTTCACTCTCGCTCTCAAAGACGATCATGAACACAAGTGCCATACCATAGGCTTGCCCATATGTTCCATCTCACCATACTTAAGCATGCTATATTGGAGATCATAAAGGTCTTACTCAAGCTTGTAACGTAGGAAATGGGTTAGGTAGGATAGATTAGGGTTATAGTGACTGTACCATTTTGAAGCACCACATGAGACCTCAACTAAATTCCTTTACCAAAGATTAATTCTTGTGACACACTAAGGACCGATTCTATAAGATTTATATGAAATCTTCCTCCTCCTATCCTTTTAAAAACTAAACTCTTCAAGTATTTACAAGATAAGTTCACAATTGCAACTCTTTTTTTCCTGTTTTTTTCATTCTTTTTCTCTTTTTTTAAGTATCTACAAGGAGTACTAGGATTACTAGAGGAGGAAGTGAGTTGTCCCTAAATCTACTAACTTTCGGTAGCAAATCTCACCTGATAGCTCTTCCACCCCCAACATAAGTTTTTAGCCTAAGTTGGTTTAAGGCTTTACATAAATGGTTCAAGAAGGATTTGGTTCAACAGGGGGGATTGTAGAAGATGAATTATGGCTTATAATGAGGTTGTCCAAGAAATAGGTTCCAAGGCACAAATTAGGGAAAAAATTGGTCACTCGACTCATAATGGAGATGTCTATTTGTTCAATTTGAAGGCTTACTCTCACTTGATGGCCTAAGGTCATTTATCTAATATCACAACACTTTTTGCTTAGTGATAGACCAACCGGCCAAGTTCTAGATGGACTCATCAAACAAGATCAAATTGAAACCTCACCATTCATGGTACTCAATCACATAATCGAAGCAACACTTTTACTTCCTCAATTGATGTACAACATTCATAGCACATATCAAGGAAGGTAATCGAGTATTCAAAACAAGATGCGGGAACTTACAAAAATGAGTGCCTAACTACTTCAACTCAACCAAATAAAATTTTAAAAATGAGCACATTTTGAAAGGTGGAGAAATTCACAAACCAAATTGTCATGTTTTTAGAGATGTGCATGTGAAAGATCTCCATAAGTGTACTCTTCGAGACAAAGAATTCTATCTCGAACCATGGCTCACCCAAGCCCAAAACTAATATGAGCCAAAGAAATTTAAACTAAGAATAACATAAAACACAATAAAGCAATGAAATAACTAAAAGCATTGTCAAACCACACAATACCATCACACAAGCATAGCCTAAGTACCTGAACAATACACACCCAAAAAAAATTCAAAATGAATACCTACATCCCCAATAAAAATAGTTTGTCCTCAAATGCATAAAAGAGAGAGATAAGGGAAATAAGAGCAAAGGTGCGGGTCCCTCTGTGGTGTCTAAGGAAGAGTAGGAGTCTGTTCTTTTGGTTTAGACTCAAGATGGGTATTAGTACCCCGATCCAAGATAGGTGGTGCAGTGGATGAGATGGTAGGATTTGTGCTTACATCAAATGTATCCTCAGCTAGTTTGGAGCTTCTGGGCCCCTCCATAGTAGTCTCCACCTGTGAACGCTCTAGAGTGGCAATGACTTGGACATCCTCAATGCCCTAAATCTCCTCAAAGTCTTCATGCCTCATGCTATCAACAGCCTCATCTCCATGGTTACCAAGATCATCCTCTTCGATCTCCTTCTCTACAATCATAGAAGCATCATCATCATCATCTCCATCAAGTGAAGTCCACTCTAGGACTTGCTCAACAATCTGTGGGGCAACCTGAGGTGCAAATTACTCAACAATAACTGGTGGAGTAGTGGATGGTATCGCTATAAAAACATTATCGAACTCGGTAGAGTGAAACTGATCCATCTCTGCTCTCAACTTAGCAATATCATCTCAAATTCAGCCCAACTATCACAACCAAGTATCACACCTCCCTATTTCTCTTAAAGATCTCTTTGATCATCTCTCTCAATCATCCTATTTAACTTATCACCATGTGATTTCAAGGTTTGCTTCACCTCCTTTATGTCCCATCAAAGAGGCTCTAAAGCCAAATAAATCATCTCTGGAATTTGGCCTGACAGAAGAGTCACCCTAGAATCGGTAGCCTTAGCCAAAACACCCACCCTCAATACAATATCCTGAGTAAGAACTTATTTTAAACCCGATGGTGGAGCACTAGGAGGTATTAGTATGAAAGATACGTCTGGAGTGGGTGCATTAAATGTATAGGAGGGACTGAAGTAGTAGTAGGAGGTGGCACTGGGGTGGATAAAGTCGAATCATCTCCAGGTGCAAGTGACTACAACTCAACTATAGGAGACTGCAAAACTAGAAGCTCTGACTGACTTTTGTTATCCGCAAGATCACGATCAAAGGCTGACTAAATCCTTAAGATATAGAGTGGTCTTAGCAGGAATCATGAAATCAGTGCCAACATTCTCAGGCACTTTGGCTCTTTTGCACATGTAAGAGATTAAATAAGGGAATGGATAAGATGATTGACCTTGTTGGGCCCTCTTTGCAATTTTTGATTGAATGACCATCCATAAGTTTATCCTCGATTTCTTCATAATACACCCAATTAGCAATGCTTTTTTGGGACTAATCTTTGACTTATTCTGAAAAGGCATCAATCGGCTACTCATAAACCTAAGCCAAAATTGTGCCTCAACATTCAAATCCTTCTTTTGAATAATACCCCTGGACTCAATCCACGAGGTATTCATGACACATATCAAAGCACAAAGCCATGCACAATGAACATTAAACTCATATTTCAATATGGTAGAGTAGTAGTGGTCGGTGATGATGGTCTGAATACTTTGTGGCCCAAGAAGATCATTTATGGTTGTCTGACAACACTTCACATCAACTCCACAATCCTTTACCATGTCTTTCACTACTTGAGGCTATCCTCTCTTTCTGTTTGCAGGAAACAACAGGGCATATGCCTCATAAAATTCCTTCACCCACATAGCATTGTAATCTGACAATGGTTTTGTAAAGATTTAAAGCTCATGATACTTCACCTTAGCCCAAATGGCTGGATACTTGTCAATCAAACCATTCAATGATACCACCTGTTCTTCTAAGATTGTTCTATCCAGAAATAACTTGCACCTGTTCAGTAGTCGGGGAATAACTTTAAGGATAGGAATGGCTACTATTGTTTTCTCTTTGTTGACTCGCTTTCTCTTAGTGAGAGTGCTTGGGTGCAAGCAATCGGGCCATAAATAGGAGTTCGATACCCCTCACGCTCTTGTTCATAAGATGTGTTCCAGTTAGCAATGGGGATTGAACCCCTTTCATCCTTAGAGTCACTAACTACATGCCTTAGCTTATGTTTACGTGGTTGCCTAGGCTTGTCTATCCCTGCAATCACTTTCTCTTTCTTTCTAGTACCCCTAACTGGGTTCGAATATTTTGGGATAGCATCCTCCTTGTCTTGTGGAGCTTTAGAGTGGGAAAGAGATTTGGAGGAGAAGAGATCAGATGAAAGAGTCTTTTTTAGGAGCCATATCTACACAAGGGAGCAATGTACATTCAAGTATGGGGTCATTAGACACAATAAAGATCTAACAATAACATAAGTAAAAACCTTTAAGAGGTATCGCACAAGGGTAATGCCCATCGCATAAGGTGTTTAATAGTGCTCAACCCTATGAAAGTTGGTCATTGTGCGATGACACCAAAGTTATGCATTCACAACTGAAAGTGCATAACTTGCACCTCTCCAACCTAAATAATTATGTAACATTGTGCACTCAAGAGGACCTTTATACATATCGCAAACAGCTATGAGCTCACGATGAAGAGCGTACAAATGAAACCTAGCCAACATTCAGTGACTGGATCAAGATGCATTCATGGGGTGCCCTTGTGTGAATCACATAAAAACAATACATACTGTACAAGGGTTCAGACTCATCAAACAAGTTCTTCGTTTTCCCCAATCTGACATAGCTCAACACCAACCACAATTTTCATGGCAAATTCGATCCCAAGGGTACTTAGACTTCCCCTTTTGTAGCTAATCAACACATACCCAATCAGTTTAAACTCCTAAAAACAAGATTCCACCCATAACTTTTAGCATGATAATCCCCAATTTCATTCAAGGCACCCCTTTCATGGCAAAAATATAATCTTTCTAAGAATACAAATACGGGTTCATATAAACAAGTACAAACAAAATTCGAACAAGGTAGTGATGGAGAAACACGAAATAGGCATTAACTAACATTAACCATACACACAAACACATGAACATAAACAACTTAACCATGGGGATTTATGCAAAGTCGAAGAGGGTGGCCGGTGGTATGAGTTTTAACTAGTGTGTGCTTGTGTGTTCTTTACAATAAAGGTTGAACAATAGTGATGTGTGTATGAGTGAAGTATGGGTTTTGCAAGATTAGGGAAAAGAGAAAAGGTTTAGGGGTTTAAGTGTAGATAAAGACCAAAGGTCAAACCCTTAGACTTCTACTCATTATAAATGACCCTCACTTACAGACCAGTTGTGCGCACCTGCTTTATATCGCATAATATTGGTGCGGTGCTCACAACTTCAATGTAATAACATGTATTTGCTTTTCAATTGGGAAGCCACTGTAACTTTTTGTAATACACTTATGATGTGTGCATCATGGTGTATATAAGTGCAATGCGATATGCACAAGTGTTTCACCAAGCTGGAGCTTGGCTCATGGCTACTGTAACTTTATGCGAACCACTTGTGCGATGCACATTACTGCAGTCTGATGTACACAAGTGCTGCATTGTATTGTAAAATTATTGCAAAGCAGCCATATACAAACTTTTGACCTAAACTCTTTTACATACCTGCACCATTGAACAAACATTATTCAAAACAACAAAAAGGAAACTTGGGTTGCCTCCCAAGAAGTGCCTTATTTAACATCCTGTCATGATGCGATTAGGAGCTTTCAAGCATCATCGAGGTAGAACACCTAGATGAAATCCACCTCCGACATCATTCTAAAGTAATGCTTTACTCTTTGATCATTCACCATGAATTGGGACCCCTTTTCACCTTCCAATTCAATGGCTCCACTTGGGAAGCTTTGTACCACCTTAAATGGTCCTGACCACCTTGACTTGAGCTTTCCCAGAAATAACTTGTATCTCGAGTTAAATAGTAGGATATAATCACTACTCTTAAACTCCATTTTCAAAATCTTGGCATTATGCCATCTTTTCATGCATTCTTTGTAAAGAGTGGAGCTCTCATAAGATCTCAAATGAAATTCATCAATCTCTTGAAGTTGCTCCACCCTCGACTTGGAGGCGTCTTCCCAATTCATATTCAATTTATGCAAGGACCATAATGCCTTGTATTCTAACTCAAAGGGGAGATGGAAAGCCTTACCAAACATCAATTAATATAATTACATGCTAATAGAAGTTTTGAAAGTTTTTCTATATGCCCACAAGGCATCATCAAACTTCTGGGCCTAATTCGTCCTTTTAGCATTTACGATTTTAGCCAAAATTTCTTTAATTTCTCGGTTAGAGACCTCCGCTAGCCCATTTTCTTGAGGATGGTATGGTGAATCCACCTTATGTTTTACTCCATATTTGGCAAACAAAGAGTCAAAGGAGTAGTTACAAAATCCCCATCACTTATAATAGCATGAGGTATTCCAAACTGAGTAAATATATGCTTCTTCAAGATTTGAGTGGCACTCCTAGCTTTATTATTTTGCAATGCAATAGCTTCAACCCATTTGGAAACATAATCTACCGCTACCAAGATATAGCAGTTCCCATACGAGCTCACAAAGGGTCCTATGAAGTCTAATCCCCATACATAAAACAACTCAACATCTACACTTGGTTGCAATGGCATTTCATGCCTCCTTGAAATTCCTCCTCGCCTTTGACATTGCTCGCATGCACAAAACCAACTCATATTCATCACTATATAAGGAGGGCCAATAGAATCCACTTTGGAGAACTTTTGCAGCTGTACGAACACCACCATGATGACCACCTATCGGTGAGGAGTGACATGCCTCAAGAATTGGTATCACCTTATTTTTAGCTACACATCTCCAAACCATAGTATTAGTGCATTCCCTAAAGAGATAAAGCACATCCCAAAAACACCACTTCACATTATGGAGGAAGCGCTTTCATTGATATTGATTATGGTCATTGGAGAGTATGCCACATACAATATAGTATGCATAATCTGTATACCATGGTTCCATACACCCCGAAAGATCCATGACAAGCTCATCGGGAAAAGCCTTATTAATATCAATTTTGCCCAACTTCTCATCATTATATTCAAGGATGGATATATATCACATCCTTTATGATCTTTGAACTCAAAGTAAAATTCTTTAAGCAATAATATCCACCAGATGAGTCATGGTTTTTGCTGCTTTCTTAGCCATCAAATATCGAATAAGGCATGGTCAGTGTGAACAATCACTGTGGTGCCTAACAAATAGGCACAAACTTTTTCAAATGCATAGACCACATCTAAAATTCTTGTTCAGTGTAGTTCCTTTATGCATTATTCAAGGACTTACTTTTATAATACACTGGGTGAAAGAACTTGTCCTTTCTTTGGATGAGAACCACACCTAATTCCAATCCACTTGCATCACACATGATCTCAAAGGAAAGTGACCAATTTGGGGCCACAATAATTGGAGCCGTTACAAGCTTCTCTTTGAGGCAATTGAATACATTCTCATAATCCCCATTGAAATCAAACATGGCTTCTTTTCAAGAAGCTTGCACATTGGGTATGCTATCTTGGAGAAATCCTTAATGAATCATTGATAGAAGTCGACATGCCCTAACAAGCTTTTCTCACCGTTAATAGAGATTGGAGGAGGCAACTTGGAAATTACTTCAACTTTGGCTTGATCAACTTGGATGCCTTGCTATGATATCTTATGCCTAAGTACAATTCCTTCTTTTACCATGAAATGCCATTTTTCCTAATTTAGAACAAGGTTTGTTTCAACACACCTTTGGAGAGTTTTGCCCAAATGCTCAAGACAAGCTTCAAATGTATCACCCACTACCAAAAATTCATCCATGAAGACTTCCATTGAGTCTACCACCATATCCAAAAATATTGACAATATGCACCTTTGGAAGGTAGAGAGAGCATTACATAACCCAAAAGGCATATGTTTGAAAGAAAATGTACCATACTAACATGTGAAAGTGGTCTTCTTTTGGTATTTAGGGCCTATAGAGATTTGGTTGTACCTAGAATACCCATCAAGAAAATAATACCAACCCCGCCTTTCCAAATGATCTAGCATTTGATCCATGAAAGGCATAGTGGTCCTTTTCTAACCATGAGTTGAGTTTCCAGTAATCCATACATACTCTCCATCCCATAACTGGACTAGTAGAGATAGTACATTATTCTCATGGGGATTCACCGTAATTCCTCCCTTCTTAGGCACACATTGCACTAGGCTCACCAAGTGCTATCCGAGATTGGATACACTATACCCTCATCAAGCCACTTAATGATCTCCTTCTTAACCACCTCTTGATTGGAGGATTCAACCTCCTTTTATGTTCCACACTTGGTACACATTCGGGCTCTAACATGATTTTATGAGTGAAAATACCGAGAGGGATTCCGATAATATTGGTGATAGTCCAACCAATAGCCTTTATGACTTTATTCAATACCAATTTCAAAGCCTCGACTTGCCACAATAAAAAGTCCGCCGCTATAATGATTGGAAAGGTGTTGTCTTGCTCCAAAAATACATAATAAAGATGAGGAAGAAGTGTCTTGAGTTCATGTTGTGGAGGTTCCTCTATTGATGGCTTGGTGGGAGGATTCTCCCAATTCTTTAGATCAAGTCAAGCTTATGTGGGTTCTTGTTATATGAACCAAGGTCGGTCAAAGAAGAAACAACCTCATCATATTCTTAAACATATTCACTCTCGTAGCTCTATAAGACCGCCGCTAGTGGCTCACTTATAAAATCCACCTCCAATGCATCGACAACCTCATGATCAATTACATCAATCACTGAAATCACTTGCAAGTCTTTAGGTTGCTTCATGGACTTGCATACATTAAAGGTGACTTAATCACCATTGCCCCGAAATTTTAACTCTCCACACTCCACATCAATGAGAGCTCTTTCGATAGCCAAGAAAGACCTACCAAGAATGATAGTGATCTCATAGTCAATACTCAAACAAACACATCATAGAGGACTCCCAACAGTCTCTTAATAGAACGATCTACCATCAATAGCCTTATAGTGGTGGGTTTGGGAGTTCCCAAGCCTAACTTTTTGAAAATGGCCAATGATGTCAATTTTGTGCTTGCTCTTAAATTACATAAGGCTTTACCGAATTGATAAACCCCAATAGTACAAGGAATGGTAAATTTCTCTGGATATTCTTTCTTCACCACCATGTTTCTAGACATTATCGCACTACAATTATGCGATACTTCAACCGTTTCAAACTCCATGATTCTCTATTTGGTTACCAAGTCTTCATAAACTTGGCATAGCCGGGAATTTTGAGTAAGTCCTCTACCAATGGGATATTCACGGACAAATTTTTGAACTTAAAGAGAAACTTTTTGAATTTAGTATCCTCCTTCTTTTTCTTGAGTCTTTACGGGAATGGAGGGGGTATCTTGATTGTTGGATTTGAAGCAATCAGGATTTCTTCCAGTTTTGAGACGTTTTCATTGACCACTTGTTGTTTCTCTTCATTCTCAACCACATTTTCAACTTCACCTAATTTTTCAATATTCGACTCTTTGGGAATAAGATCTTCTTCATTTGGCTTGTCAACCCTTTTTCTCTTGACACTTGCTTAATCCTCAACCCCCTATCATTAGGGTCTTCATCGAGATCTACTACGTCACCACTAAGATTATTTCTGCTCCTAGTGACAATGGCTATACAATAAGCATCATTCTTGGGATTTGTCATGGTGTCACTAGGGAGCCCTCTCTTTTATCTAGGGTTGAGGTGAGTGGAGATTTGGTTTAATTGAGTCTCAAGTTGTTTAATCGAAGACACATAGGAAGTGACCATTTGGTTTAATTGAGAGAAGTCACTCTTCATTTCTTTTAGCATCTTGTCACTCCCTTTAACTCCCATGAGAATTCTAGCAAGCATATCTTCCTTTTGTAGTTTTATGAATCTACGGAGGTGGCCTCTTTGCCCTTTTGTCTATTATGAGGTGGGACATATCTATAAAAATTATGCTCCTTGTCCCTCCAATTATGATCTCTTTCTCTTTTCTTGTCCCTCCAATCACGATCATAGTCACAATCTCCCCAATCTCGATCCTTATCCGTGCAATCTCTATCTCTATCCTTCTAACCTTGATTCTTGCTTTGCCTTTGACAGGTAGGATGGGAACCCCCCATTTTCTTCAATAAGAAATAGATATCTTCATCAATTTAATTGACATCATCCTCCTCATAAGTTCTATTTCCTCTTGAAGATACAGTATTAACCGTTTTGGGGGTTGACCCCATGAAGTATTTTGTCAAGAGATCTATTTGTGTGATCATTTTAAACATATTTTCATCCCACTATTCGTCCTTCTTCCTTTGATCATGGCTCACCCAAATAAGGAAGGAGCCCTCATGTCCACCTCGTCATCTCGGGTGTGCCTAGCTTGATTTTGCATAGTCATTTGAGCGAGCAAATCTATAGCGATTCCAACTATTTGGTTTATCAAAGGCCCACCGACCAAATTGTCCACCATGGTTTTATTCAAAGAGTCCAAAGAGAGATAGAATATTTAGAGAACCATCTTATCTGGTAGTTCATGGTTGGGGAAACGAAGTAACTTCTTCTTAAATATTATCCATGACTCATGTAAGGGTTCGCCACTCACTAGGCAAAAGTTTGTAATTTCATCTCCAAGTTGAAGCATACGAGATGGAGGGAAAAATCTATCAAGGAATGCCTCCGTCAACTCAACCCATGAAGAAGTGGATCCTTCGAGCAACTCCTTTAACCAAGTCACCGCCTCTCTAATCAATGAGAACAGGAACAATCTCAACCGAATGGATTCTTTGAAAATGTTTGTGATATAAAAAAGGGTGGAAACATCAATAAAATTCTTTAAGTGCATGTTTGTGTCCTCATGTGGTTGACCACCAAACATCCCCTTTATTTGAAGCAAGTAAAGCATGACGCTAGTTATATGGAAAGCCGCATTGTCCACTCTGGGTGGTAAGCTAATAGCACTAGCCCTTTTGGCATCTCCCAAATTGTCATCATCCTCGAATTGCCCTTCAAAAGTCGCAGTATCACTATCGTGTTTGATCATATTACCTTGTTGGCTCATATTAAACAAAATAAAAACAACAAACAAAGTAAATTCAAACTACGACTAACACAAGTGATTGACAACACTGCACAAAATGAACGCTAACTTTCATTACCTAGCAACGACGCCATTTTTGATAACGCTCAATTACAACAAGTAAAGATGTATGCGGGTATTATGAAATTTATTTACCCAACTCAATGAGTCGGGGTCGATCCCATAGGGAATGAACACGAAAGGTTAACCTTAGAGTGTAGTAACTCACTAAATGTTTGCTCGTATAATTAAAAATGCAATAAAAGTAAATGGGGTATGTTTTAACCAATTTTGAATGTTTTAGAATGTAGTTATCATAAGAGAATACTTGCACGAATTGAACACAAGAGTTGTAATCAATATGAGAACGACTTAGGGATGTGATAATTTGATAGTTGATCGTATGTATGGGTGGTTGACCTTTGATTCAATAAGCATAAAGTATGGTTAGTCTAGGTTTTAGATATTGATGACAATATTTCATTCTATCACTGAATTTCATATGGGTTTCTTTCAAACACCCATATTTTTACCTTACTAAGCAACCCAAAACCTCGATTTAGTAAGTCTATTTCTAGCACTATCTATTAAATGAAGAATACTCAAGTAATTATCAACTAAATCTCTTCATCCTTGTTTTCTCTTTCAAGCAAAACAAGGGATCTAAGCTTGAATAGAGTTTGCAACCTCAATTCTTGAGTTAAAACACAGAAATTTAGTCAAACCCACAATTTATAGCTCAAATTAGAAACAAATAATCAACATCCACACATAAATCAACAATCATCCATCACCCCCCTAAGTATTGGGGGTTTAGCTATGCATAGTAGAGATAAAAGAAATTATACCATCCTGCTCATCAAGAGCTTCCATAGATGAAGTCTTCAAATCCAAGATGAAAAGCTAAGATAAATAATAATCCCAATCTAAGGGTTCAATTACACTTTCCAGGTATCAACTTTTGCAAAGTTTGAATAATAATCCTCAAATTCTGAAAAAGATTTTATTTATATGACCTAGAAAATTGGACAAAAATAATTATAAAGTTGCCATCGGAGAACATTGTGCCGGTATCATCGGGATCACATAACTCTTGTGCAGTGCGCACTTTCAGCTCACCAAGATGCGCACTCTTCCCTTTCAGTGCTTGACCCTTCAGGAGTTCTGTTGCCTTTTGCGTCTTCATACAGTGCTCGCATAACTATTGTGCGATGCGCACAACTCAACCCAGTGCTTGCACATCCTTCAGAATCTATCTCTTTGTACAATCCTTTCTCTTGTTCACGCACCTTGTGCGATGCCTCATTTTGTTCTTGTAAATAATATTCTTCACATCTACATTTTCTCCAAGCTTTTGCTCCTTTATGGTTCTTGTCATCCTTTTGTAAGTTCTTCAGCCTTATTACCTACATGTAACCAAATCAACATAAGAATTGACTCACATTAGGCATTGAGGACATAACTTTAGTATCAATTGTATGCATAATGAGTCACAAATTGTTGACTCATCAGTCATTACACTAATCAAATAGGCAAACTTCCCTAAAAGAAAAGACTCTCAAATACTATGAAACCAGAGAAAAATCCTCCTTAAATAGTGAAGAGGGAGGGTATTTATAGATGGGAATTTGAGATTTTTAGGGGGAAATTGAATTTGGGGTTTTGAGAATTTTTCAAAATTTCTTGAAGGATAAGGCATGGACAACCAATGTTTGGTACAAAATAGTATGTTCAGATAAAATTTTAAGAAAATTCTAAAGGAAAATTAATTTTGGAAAAGGATTACAGTTGCCAGCACGTACCATCATACGATTTGAGAAATAAATCAATGGAAATTGGGCGGTATTATTTGATGATTCTAGGGTTCTTAGTCTAGTTGTTTGGTTGTTGTTGTTGATGTCCCGTTATTTTTTAAGAAAAAACGAAAGAGAGCAATCAAAGGAGAGTGGGGAGGGCGCGTGGGTCCATTGAAGAGGGAGAAGAGAGAGGGGTGCGAGGAGCGTTTGGGATTTTTAGGTGGGGTCTGTTGGTTTGTTACAAATTGGGTCGGCTTCTAGATGAAATTGGGCCTGCTATGTTGGGTTGAATTGAGTTAAAATAGAAAGGACTTGGTTCATTTGACAATTAGTATAAAATTTGGCTAAAGTTTAAAGGGAAAAGTACATGTATGTCTCGTAGGAGCAAACTATTTACAACTAATTACCCCCTTACAAGAAATATCCCCTAACTAATTATAAAAAATGTCCCCTTCTCTTGTAGCTTTTGTAGTTATTTAACTCATTTTTCATTCTTTCTCTTTTTATTTTTCTACTTTTTTTTTTCTTCTTTTCTCTTTTTTTCTTTTAATGTTTCTTTGTTCATTTTATTATTTTTTCTTTTCTCATTATTTATTTAATTTTTTATTTTTATGCTTATTTGTTTATTTATTTTTTCTTAAATTATGTTATTCTTTATTTTCTTTTTTTTCACCATACTCAATTTTGACTCCTTTTTTTTTTCTTCTTTCCTTTTTCTTGTTTTTTTTCTTCTTAATGTTTTTCCTCCTTTATTGTTCATTTCTTTTGTTCCCAACTTATGTTATTTTTATTTTCTTCTTTCAACATAATCAATTGTTGTTCCTTTATTTCTTTTTGTATTTTTTAGTTTTTTGTTTTCTCTTAGTTTTTAAATTTCTTTATTTCTTGTTTCTTTTCTAATTTTTATTTTTTCCTCCATAATCTAATTTTATTCATGATTTTGTTTGTTCTTTTTATTTATTATTTTTCTATATTGTTAAAAAAGATAATTTTTATAGTAAACATTCATACATTTATTTTTATATACTCCTTTTTTTTCCCTTTTTTTTCTCATTTATTTCTTTCCTGTTTTTTTCATTTATTTTTTTTCTCAAATCATATTATTCTTTAGTTTTTAACCATAATCTAGTTTCATAGTCAATTTTGGGTCCTTTTTATTTTTAGTTTTAAATTTTATTTATTTCTTGTTTTTCTAATTTCATTTAGTTCTTTTTTTCTTTTATTTTTGGCTCCATAATTTAATTTCATTCATTTTTTTTGCTCTTTTTCATTGAGATATGATTTGTTACTTAAGTCTAAAACTATCCAGTTCTTCATGATACCATCACAGTATATCTATATACTGATATAGTATCATGGAGAACTGCTTCAATTTTTTAATGTGACACGCCTTAATATACCATCATAATATATCTACTTACTAACATAGTAGCATAGAGGATTGCTTCAGTCCTTCAATGAGACTTCCTCAGTGTACCATCATATATCTATATATTTGCATCTTATCATAAATGACTGCTTTAGTCCTTCAATGGGACATTGCTCATTCCTCCATGATATCATCACAGTATATCGATTTACTAGCATGGTATCATCCTTATGTGATACACTTCTTAGACCTCCATGATACCATTACAATATATCTATATACTAGCATGGTATCATGGACACTCATCTATATGCCATCATAATATATTGGCATGGTTTCATCCTTTGAATGAGGCACTCTTCAATCTTTTATGATATCATCACAATATATTGATATATTGTGATGGCATCATAAAGGACTGATTTAGTCCTTCAATGTGACACCCCTCAATATACCATCACAGTATATCTATATGCTGGCATGGGATCATCCTTCAATGAGACACTCATCAGTCCTCTATGATACCATCATAATATATTTATGTACCGATATGGTATCATCCTTTAATGAGACACTCTTCAATCCTTCCTGATACCATCATATTATATCGATATATTATGATGATATCATAAAGAACTGCTTCAGTCCTTTAGTGAGACCTTTATGATACCATCATAGTATATCTATATATTGTCATAATATCATTGAGGTATAATTCAGTCCTTCAGTGAGACCTCTATGATACCAACACAGTATATCTATATATTGTCATGGTATCATAAAGAATTAATTAAATCCTTCAACAAGACACTCCTTATTCCTTCATGATACCATCACAATATATCAATATACTGACATAGTATCATCCTCCAATGAGACACTCATCAGTCCTCTATGATACCATCACAATATATCTATATACTAGCATGGTATAATAAAGGACTATTAAGTCGTTTAATAAAATACTCATCAATATACTATCATAATATATCTATATACTAGGATGGTTTCATCCTTCAATGAGACACTCTTTAATCCTTATGATATCATCACAGTATATAAATATATTGTGATAGTATCGTGAAGAACTGCTTCAGTCCTTCAATGAGACATTCCCCAGTATGCCACCACAATATATCTATATACTGGTATGATATCATCCTTCAATGAGACACTCCTCAATTCTTCATGATACCATCGTAGAATATTTATATACGAGCAAGATAACATGGAGGACTGCTTCAATTCTTCAATAAAATACTTCTCAATCTTCCATGTTACCATCACAGTATATCTATATACTATAATGGTATAATTGAGGTTTACTTCAGCCTCAATGATACTATCGCAATATATTTATATACTGTAATAGTATCATTGATGTCTGCTTTCCTTCGGTAAGACCTGCATGCTACCATCACAGTATATCTATATACTGACATGATATCGTTGAGGTATCTTTAGTTCTTTAATAGATCACCAGATTTAAAAATTTACTTCACTTTCTAAAACACCTTGTCAAATCAAAACATTACAAATAAATTGAAATGGAGGGAGTATATTTTTCATTTTCATTTGCAAAAGAGAAAAAACTACTAGTTTTATTAATTTATATTTTAATAAACAAGTTAATCTACTCTAATAGTATCATAGTATCATGAACATCCATAATATCTCTATATACGGCATGGTGTCATGGAGGACTACTTCAGTTCTTCAATAAGACATTTCTCAATTCTCCATGATACAATCATATTATATTCATATACTGTTATAGTATCATTGTGCTCTGGTTTAATCCTTAATGATACCATCACATGTGATGGTATCAAAGAGGACTGTTTCAGCCCTTTAGTGAGATATTTATTTTCTTAATTATTTATTGTTGTGATATATTTATTTATTTAATTATTTTACGTTTTTATTAGTCTAAAAATAATTAGATAATATCTTTATCTTTATAGTTTATTTTATCTTTAAAATGAAATGATAAAATAGTTAATTAATTTAGTAGTACTCTATGTTTGTTTTCATTTGCAAAAGCAAAAAAAAAAAACACTATAAAAATATGTATTTCATTAATTTAGATTTTTAATAAACAAGCTAATGGACTTTAATACTTTTCTTATTTATTTTTCATTATAGTCTAGCTATTTAAGTATTTATTTTTATTAATCTAAAAGTAGCTAGTTAATATTTTTCTCTTTGTTAGTCTTTATTTTTATTTTTTCAGAAAGGCAAAAATTTAGAAAGAGACAAAAAGTTAAAAAGAAGATAAACGATTAAAAAAGAGAAAAAAAATAGGATCCATGTATTTTAAATAATGAATAAACTAGTAATTTTAACATTTTTATTAATTATTTCTTTTTGTAGTTTAATTTTTTTTTTTTTTGGTAATTTTAATTTCATTTCTTATTTAACTAGGTGAGAACAAAAGTTTTTTTTTTTAAAAAAAAGGAAAGTTCATTCAAAGTTAGTTCAATTACTAATTTATACTACTACTAAATTAATTATTATTTAATTAAAAAATGTAAAATCAAAAAGAGTTGAATAAAATGAAATGCCTACTATTATTTTAATGGAAAAGGGTCAGAAATACCCCTTAAGTATTGAAATTGGTTCAAAAATACCCTCCGTTAACCTATTGGGCCAAAAATTCCCTTCTACCCACCTTTATGG
Source organism: Capsicum rhomboideum (assembly GCA_031232105.1). Taxonomy (NCBI): domain Eukaryota; kingdom Viridiplantae; phylum Streptophyta; class Magnoliopsida; order Solanales; family Solanaceae; genus Capsicum; species Capsicum rhomboideum. The sequence continues at coordinate 93,453,364 of CP124716.1, read as the reverse complement.
CTCAAAAATACCCTTCCATCTACCTTTATGGCTCAAATATACCCTTATAACTAACGGTCCTTTTTTAAACCATAATTAAAAAAATTATTTATTACGTGTCAGTTTTCTATTGGTTGCAAATTAAATTAATTAAAATGTTATTATTTTATAATCAAACCCAGACCCAAACCAGACAAAACCGCCCCCAACCAATTAAATAAAGAGGCAAATCCATTTCTTCTAAACCTAATTTCATTCATATTTTACGTCTGTTGAAAGCTGGGTCTTCTTCTTCTTCAATTTTTAGGGTTCTTGAAAACTATTTCGTGTTCTAAACTCTTTTTTCTTCTCACTGCGAATGAGACTTGCAAGTAAGTAGGTTGTTGCCAATGAAAACTTTTAATAAAACTTCGGTTCTTCGGTGCAATGAAAATTAAAAAAAAACTTTTAATAAAACTTTTGTTCTTCGGTGCACCGAAGAACCGTTACCCCTAAACCAAACTCCGAACCAAAGAACCGAACTACCGAAATAAAAACGGAAACCGAACCGAAGAACCGAAATCGAAGAACCGAACTAATTCTGTTCGGTACGGTTTTTTGGTTCTCCGGTTTTTATGCCCACCCCTATCCCTAAAGTATTTGCAGGCAGACACAGAAAGTAGAAAATTATTCACCTTTGAGGTATGGTGTAACTGATATAAACCAAAAAACTATGGGTCACCGTTATTTAATTGGTTGGGACGGGTTTTGTCGGGTAGTTTTAGTTGGGTCCAGATTTGGTTATAAGATAATAACATTTTAATTAATTTAATTTGCAACCAATAAAAAGCTGACACGTAATAAATATTTTTTTAATTATGGTTTAAAAAAGGGTTGTTAGTTGTAAGGGTATATTTGAGCCATAAAGGTGAATGGAGGGGTATTTTTGGCCCAATAGTTAAACGGGGGGTATTTTTGAACCAATTTCAATACTTGAAGGGTATTTTTGGCCCTTTTCCGTTTTTTTAATTATGGTTTAAAAAATGACCGTTAGTTATAAGGGTATATTTGAGCCATAAAGGTGGATGGAAGGGTATTTTTGAGCCATAAAGGTGGGTATAAGGGTATTTTTGGCCCAATAGGTTAACGAAGGGTATTTTTGAACCAATTTCAATACTTAAGGGGTATTTCTGACCCTTTTCCCTTATTTTAATTTAATGAAGAAAAGAAAGGGGGAGAAAGGGACCCACCATGTCAAAAAGGGGAAACAAAACTTTTTAAAGTGGAGAAAGTTGGGGAGTAGTTTCACGGTGATTAATACACAATCATTTATCGTGCCATGCTTGGGCAGCAAGCGTAAATATTATCTGGCGCATGAGTATTCCCCAAATTATTATGGAAGAGAGATTTGAGTGTAAATATTTTAAGTTTTTGATCTATTTAATGTACTTTTCCCAAGTTTAAAACATATCGAGACTAATTAATTTCTAATTAATTAATGAGTTTCTTAACTTATTAAATTAAAATAATCATTTACATAGTATTTCAACTAATTTGAAAAATAAAAGACCAATTATGCAATTTTAAGACTCGATAAATTCAGTCATAGTGGTATGCATGTGTCTTCTAGTTTCTTGTTCGCAGTGTTTTGATGATGTTTGTGTTTTCAGATGGACAGTTTATAGTTGTGGGCGTCTCATTTCTTTTATTATTTAGTGGGTGTTATCCCATTTTGTTGTTTGTTTTTATGTTTTTTGTTTGTTATACTATTATTTGTCTTGAGCCGGGGATCTATCGGAAATAATTTCTCTACTTCTTCTGAGGTAGTGGTATGGACTGTGTACACTTTACCCTCCCCAGACCTCACTTTATGGGAATACACTGGGTATGTTGTTGTTGTTGTTGTAAAATCATAAATAAATCTATATGTTTTGAGTACATAGAGGTATATATATTTATTTTGAAAAATGGAAAAAATACCCTGGGATTAATTTTGAAGATATTTTTTTTTTACAAAGAAATTATTTTAAATATTAAAAATTAAATAAAATAAAAATTAATTCGATAGTAAAGGGTTAAAATTGAGTGTCAACAATTTTTTTTTTTTTTGGGTTTCTCACCTGGTGTCCAGTACCCACATTGGAGTCCTACTAAATCTGAATTCATGACGAAAAGTCCCACATTGGGTAGGGGTGGGGGGTGAAACACTCTCTAACAAAGGCGACTCCGTACCCAGGAAAACTCGAACCCGTGAACTCTGGTTAAGGATGAAGGAGTACTTACCACTCCACCACAACCCTTGTTGGTAACAAAACTATTATTTTCCCTTCAATGGAAAATAGAATAACTAAATAGAAAAGTCATAATTATATGACTATGAATAGTAAAATATTAAAAGCATAGCATGTTAGTTACAGAAACACAATTTTTCAAATTCTTAAAAAATTGTACTTGAAGCAAAAATCAGAAAAATTCTATAATCAGTGAAATTACAGAGAAGAAAAGAAGAATATTTTAGAAAAATCAAAACTTGAAGATTCTAATGACTTGAAGAATTAGATGTACAAAAAATTTGTGAGTCGTGGAAAATAAAATTTTAATTTCACCTTTTAGAAGAAAATTCAATTTTTTAGATTTTTTATTTGGCTGATTTAATTAATGATGTGGATGGATCATTGTTGGCCACGTGTACAAAAGGGATTTGCAAAAAATACCAAACCAGAATGTTAAAAAAATGGCATGATTGAGCCTTTTTTGTAACAACAATAGCATGAATGAGCCAAACTTTTAACGGATGGCATAGATGAGCCTTTTCTCGAAGTTTGATGGCATATTTGATCAATGACATGGACCTCTAGTAAGATGCCATGTGGCAAAGCTATTTTTAAATAACCACCATTAAGAAGCAATGGCATAGATGAGCCTGTTTTGTAACGGCGATGACATAAATGAGCCAAACTTTTAATGGATGGCACAAATGAGCCAAACTTTTTACGGATGACATAAATGAGCCATTTTCAATAGTTCGATGGCATATTTGAGCCTTTTTCCTTATTTCAAAAGGGAGTGTCCCCAGTGTGGGATTATTGAGAAGTCAGTACAGTTGAATCAGCCTCTTAAAGATGTGGCACCTTTGGTTAGAGGCAGTACCCTAGGTATTATAGATGGTTGTATGGATGCTTAGTCCGGGGTTAGACATAATCAGTTATGTGCTTCTTTAGGTAGGACATGGGCCATGGCTTTAGATGTAACATAATTGTAATTTTACTTTGTTATCCTTTATCCCTTATGCTGTTTTGATTTGAGGTTTTCAGACCCATACATGTTTGCTTACTTTATTTGTTGTTATGTAATTGTTATGTGATTGTTATCTGGGTTATGCATGTATAACTACCCCCTTAGATGATTTCGTTTAGAAGTGGATTGATCATGTGTTGTTTCTTTCTTGGGGTATAGTACTTGAGTAAATCCCTTTTATCCTTAGCATAGTGGATTTAATGTGATCCTAGAGTTGGACTAGTTGTTTTTCTTTCATTCAACTCATATTTTATGCTATTACTATTTGTTATTACCTTAGATATTGTTGATCCTAAGTTTATAGATATCTAGACTAGTATTAGCTAGTTAGTTTCTATTTTCATGCGATTCTTATCCTCTTAGCTTAGATTGCTACGTTGGTTTATTGGCATTCTTCTATTAGTAAAGTGAGAGGTAGGTTATTGAGAGGGTTGTTGTGAATGAAGGTTTAGCCTTCCATGGTTATGTTGTAGTTCTAGTATTGAAAATATTTTTCTTTAGTCAGTTTCTAAGGTTGGTAAGTTGAGGTTTGTTTTTCCAGTTTGTCTGGTTCATCAAATGATAATGGTCTTGATCTTGCGTATTGATGTTGACTTGGGTACTCATTTCTTTTTGTGATGACATTCATGGTTCAGTTGAGTTTAGAGAGGTTAAAATGAGTGGTTTAGGTAGCTTCTCATTGTGGGATTTATTCAGCGTAGTTTGACTTCATGGAATGCTTCCGTTTGGTGAATGAAAAAGAAGGATGGTCATATGTACTTGTGTATCAGATGTTGGCAACCATAGATGGTGTCTATTGGGGGTGAGTGTTTGTTGCTATATATTGACTATCTATTCGACAAGATTCAAGGTATGGTTGTGTTTCCTAAGTTGCTTGAGATTTGGCTATCATTAGAATTCTTTACAATCCCCATAATTTCTTAGTTATGCCTTAGTTTTTCCTATGTACTGCAGCAGGTTCAAATTTTTTAATTATTTTTTAGTAAATCAGTAGATTTTCATTCATACCAAAAAAGTTATAAGTACAAAGCTAAATAGATGCAGACCATCTATTTCTCAAGTCCATCTGCTCTTACTACCAATCCTAGTTTAAACTAGCTGATTACAAAGAATAAAGTCAACAAAAGCTAATCTATATACTGGTAGACACTCATCACTACTCTATCTTCCCTTTATTCATGACTGTTATGTATTCCTTTTTTCATGGGCTTCCAATGAGCTTAGGGAGAGCAATGTTCCACTTAGGAGAGGCTTGACCCCTGATATGTATGTGGAATTCTATCTCCCTGCATAGCTTTAAAATTTACCCTCCTAGAATCGAATCATGTTTACCTCCCTCTATATAAATGCAACAACCATTACAAATACACAACTTGTGATTGCCCCAATGCCTGAAGTGTATTTCGCATTGCTATTTGCCTATGTCAATTCATCGTGCCAAATACAATGGATCGTTGGAACCCCAAACATGTCAGTAGCCTCTGCTATAGTACCTTTGTCATAGGACAATCAAAAAATAAATGATCTATGGAGTCCAGTTCAGCATTGAACAAGTTACACTCTAAAGGAACATGAATACCAATCTTTTGTAGTCTATCAGCTGTGGCAAGTAATTTCAGGCTGCTACATAGCATGAACTTATATCAAGGATGAATAGATGGTTTCAAGGCTATACTCTTCCATTCCATCCTCTGGTAGTTAGGTAGTAGGCATAGGTACATCTTTTTGATAGAAAATTTCCCATGTATGACCATCAACCTCAACCTAGTCTTCAAGTCACCTTGTAGGTTCAAAGCTCCCATAGCATACTTTCTAGCCTCCAATATCTTTCCAAAACCCATATTGCATTAGGTGTGGATTTTATTGCTAGTGTGTTTAGCCCGTGGTTTAACCCATTCATGATAATGTTCATTAACAATACCTTAGTTTCAACCCTTGTAGGACTATTGGATATATACTTAGTTTCTGATGGAGAGATTGGCTTGGGTATGCGTCATTTTTGAGGAATTATTTGCTCTAGTTGTGATTTTGACTCTTTTAGATGAGGGCATGAGAGTTGTGATAAATTTTGTGCTTGGACACTTATTCGTCAGCGGGATCAGTTTGGGCAATTGAGGCCGAGTGGTTTGCCTATAGTTTTAAGCTCATATCTATGGATTGCGTAACGTGTTTACAACCTTTGTTTTAAGGTTTGATTCAGTTGAGACATTGTTAATAAGATGACTAGGCCTACCTACTACCTATTAGTTCAGTTTTTTCAGTTTAGAGAGATTGACTTAGATGGATATTCGAGAGATGGTTCATATGCACATGGTATTGGTTTCTAATACTTCTGACCGTGGTTCTCACTTTATGTCAGGATTTTTTAAGTCTACTTAGCGAGAGATGGGAATTAGAGTAAAGTTTAGAGTGGCTTTTCACCCTTTGATTAATATTCAGTTAGAGTGGATTGTTTAGGCTTTGGCGACCATGCTTCTAACTTATGATTTCGGTTTCGAGGGTCATTGGGACCAGTTCTTGTCTTTGGTTAAGGTTGCATACATTAGCCACCACAAATCGATTTCAAATAGAGCCTTACGAGGCATTGTTCATATACTAGTTCGTGTAATTCTCTAATAGGTTGGTTTTATGCTTATAAGGTTTGTTGTAATGTCATTATGCAGACAGGACTCGGATAATGCTAGAGAGATTTTATGTAGTTCAGAGTGGACAGAAGGTTTTGAAAAAACAGAAGAAGTTAGACCAGGAGTTTAAAGTTGGCGATTTGGTTCATGAATTGGGTTATCTTTAGCCTTATTGGGTGGTTGCTGAGTTGTGCTCATATCTAGGTGGCATCGGTGTTTGTCTGATAAGTATTGCGTGCTTCAGTCAAAATTGGTTCAGTTAGAGGGTAGTTAGCTTTCGAGGAAGAGGTGGTAGTTATTTGAGCAGTGAGGGAAAGAGGTTGAAGTTGATGGGATTTCCTTGGCAAAGTTTCTTGAAAGCGTTAGTAGTTTTAGAGATTACCCAGGGAGCCTTTCAGGGCATGCGGACCAAGTACCTCATCTTTTTGAGCTTTTGGGCTCTTCTCATTCCTTGACTTTTGAGGATTAAAGTTCTTTTAGTAGTGGATATTGTAATGACCCTCCAGATCATTTTCTCTTTTTTCGTGTATTTTCTGCATTTTGTGTTTTCCCATAGCGGCTACAGGTCATTTATGACTTTTTGGGACCATCGGTTTGGTTCCTAAGCAATTCATTTGGGTTTTAAGACAATTTACCAATTTTGGAGCTTTTGAATTTTGAAAGTTTGACTTTGGTCAAAACTTTGAGTAAACAGACTCGAATGAGAATTTCAACCATTTTGTTAGCTACAAAATGTGGATAAGGCTAAGAGGACCTTTGGTTTAGGTACCTAGGCTTCCGAGCTCTGGTTTAGGTACCTAGGCTTCCGAGCTCTGGTTTAGGTACCTAGGCTTTCTAGCTCATTAGGTTATTGGTTAGAAGTTGGTAAAAATTGAAAAGTGGGTTAGGCATCCATATTTTGTCAAAACAATCTCGATTGGAAATTTGACGGTTCTGTTGTGTCCAAAATTTCTTTTTGGTAGGGTAGCATAGTTGTTTGCATTCATGGGATTTTGAACGAATCTCGAGGACCCAATCATAGTCATTTGTAACTTAACATGTTGCTGGTTTTTCAATAGCTGGTGCCAATACAGTTTCCCTTTGCATTCGCCAAAGGAGGGCCGTATTTGTGAAGGATCAAGTTCTTAACCACCGCATTTGCGAGCCCATCCTTGGATTTATGAAGAAGGCCTATCTTTCTAGCTCATCTTTGCTCTTTGCAATCACACAGACCTGGCAGCATTCGCAAAGGCTTGAGTCGATTAAGCATCACATTCCCGACAGGGGTCCCTCGATCATGATGAAGGGACCCCTGGCGGTATATATACTCTTTCTCTATGATTTTCATCCATTTTCAAGTATCCTTTCACTATTACTGGAGCTTAGAGCATGGGAAATAGTGGGAATTTATCTATTAAAGCTAAGTTATGTTAATTCAACACCTCTCGATCGTTTTCCATTGGTTTTCCCTGTCTAATTTCATCCTAATTCCATTTAATTCCTGGTGTTAGGTTCTTGAATTCTTTAACTCTTTGAGGATGATTTAAGCCCCAATTGGGACTCTGTATGTGCTTAATTTTTGAGCATGTATTCCTTGTCCTTCAAAGGATATAATGATGGATTCAATTTTTGAATTCTGTATGCAGGTCGCACGATCCTATTTTTATCCAATTTTTGGCCCGTAGTTTTATATTTTAATATGGGTCTCGTTTTGATCGTAATGACCTGTAGAACTTATTTATGATAGTGGTGCAGCATTTTAAGATAGAGTAGAGGGGACAAGCAGCTCAAGGTAGGTTTGAGGCTACTGTTCGGTATCCTGGTAGGTTATGGTCTACTTTTTTCTAGACTTTACTCTACGAGACTGTGTATTGTATAGATTGCATGTGAGGTGGGGGTAATAGGGTAGGTTTAAGGCTACTTTAATATTTTGCTGATCCTTGGCCTACATTGGGGATTATAGAATAGAATAGTAGCCTGATCCTTAAATTTAGAATGCCCACTATAGCTGTAGGATGATGTTTGGACTGCTTATATACTTGCTTGGATCTTAGTGTTACAGTGGCAATCCTTAGCATATGTTTGGGGTAGTATTCTTTGATAAAAAATGTTACTGCTAACATGATTCTTAGTATTACACTTTCACTTTTTACCTTCATTTACTGGCTTGCTATATATAAATATACATATATATATATATATTTACATTGTTCGTTATATTTGTGGGTCCGAAGCATTGGTTACGAACTAGTTGCATATCATATTAGTTTTTTGTGCTCTGAGAGAGCTGTGATTTTAGTCTATAGATGCTTGGGTGATTACATTTCTATTGGTTGGATACTGGTGATGGCATCCATACATTTATACGCGCTCTACCATGTTTATGGTATGATTACAAATAAAAACATTGATTCTACTACTATTTTCAAAAAAGGAGTTATTCCCACTTTTTCACTGTTAAACTAATTTTCAAAATAAGAGTCCTACCACCCTTACTATTGGTTGATGGTCTTTCAAAACTAAAATACACTACTTTGAAAACTTAGACAGAGGTAGATTCTTGTCCATTCTCTATTTATTCATTCACTTGATATTTCCTTATTCCGGCCAATCGAAGTTCCCTACCCTTTTTACACTAATCTCTATCATTTTTGTCGCAATTTAATATCAGGCACTGGATTTTATTAAATGCTACGTATTTAGTCTTGGTTTGAGGTTGAGCATTTATTACCCTTATACTTATCTCTGATACGATTATGGAATGAATTTATTTTGAATTATCTTTGGAAGTCTTGGTTTGGGACCGGGTAGAATATACAGATATCCGAGTCCCCTATGGGTCCCTCCGTCTGGGAGTCACAGCGCCTGAAGAGAGGGATATCCTATAGGTCCTGCCTTGTAGCTGTAGAGTCGAAGGAGGTGTATATACTTAGTTAAACATGGCATTCAATTCAAGTGGTAGTATTTTATTTACATTTCACTCATGCATTCATATGCATTATCTATCACCAATATGATTGTTTGTTGTTTGTACCTACTAGTTTTGTGGGGGTGCGGGGGTGGTTAGATTATTTTGTTGTTGTGTACCTTCCGAGCTTATGGGGGTTCAATTAGGTTATTATTTTGTTAATACAATATAGCTTGTGGCAGGATGGTTATTGGCACGTACTAGTGGTTTTAGGTACGTCTTGTGGTTCCTTTCTTATTTAGCATTATCATTCGTGGTATTAGATTATCTTTCTACTCTATTACTTCATCAAGGATATTTGGAGTATACCACTATTAGCATTCTCCCTTAGTGCGATTCTTGATATGATTAGGATGATAGGCTAGCTCCTTTATGTAAGTACTTTCGTCTCTAGTTATTTGCGTAGTATTGTTGTATATCTTTTCTTCTCTAGGTATTCAAAGTGTATAGCTCTTCTTCTTTAGTTATCTTCATGGGACATACTTATTTAGTCACTTGTAATGTATATCCTTGCCTTATATGTTTTTTATACTTGCATTTATCTTTAGAGTTCAGTCGGCCTATGCCTACTAAGTACCACGTCTTTGGTACCCATACTACATATTTGCAGATCATAGTATGAGTTCTCACTGATAACGTATGCATCGTGTAGAACTGTCATGGATCGAAGATTTTGAGTGAGCTCCTGGCGTCCGGAGTTGTTCCTTCTCCCTCTATCTTTTGTTGGACTGATCATTATTTTGTATTTCAAAGACATTCTGTATATATTGTGTTTTCCTTGTACTCCTATTATGTTAGTGGCTCCTGTATCAACTGACACTAGGTCTTGTGGGTATTTGTATTCTTCTAGTTCTCTTTCTTTTTTAATTCATGTATGTTGTGTCTTGTGTATCCATATTAGCCTCTTTATTTAGCCTTGATTTCCCATATTTATCCTTTCCCTTGTATTAGTCAGTTATTCATCGTTCTGAGCTATGGGTTGGCTTACATACTTGTGGGTTACAGTAGGTGCTATCACGTTCTGAGATTTAAGGTCGTGACAAAAAACTTACTTTAAGGCTAATGGTACTTTGCAACTATACTATTTTAATTTCATTATATAAAGCGACTATTTGTTATTTGATTAGTAATAGACAAACATCTATTAATTATCTAAATGAAGAAGGGTCAAAAATTCCCCTAATGCATTGCAAATTCCTAATGTTTCACTCCTTCCACATATTTGTAACAACCTTCAAGGTTGAGAATTACTCAAGTTTTCATTTTCAAAGGTTAGAGAGTTGATATGGTTGACTAAAGTCAACATTTAATGATAACAAGGTCGGAATAAAATTCTGATAGTTTCATTAGCTCAAGAATGTGATTTTTTTGGATTAGTAGGACCTTTGTTCGATTCCTAAGGTATTCAGATAGATTTTGAGTAGTCAGTTGGAAAGTTGGAAGCTTACGTCAATGGCTAACTTCGGTCAATATTTGGTTAAGGCGATCTCTATTTGATATTTTGATGGTTCTACTGAGTCTAGAATGTCAATTTCAGTCTAGTAGAATATATGGTGTGTGTTCACTGGGTTCCAAATGAATCTGGAGGGTCCATTCAAGAAATTTAAATTGCCTTAGTTGTTCTATGCAACTGATATCTGGTGCATCCTTCGAGTTCTTGAGAGCCTTGTCGCATTCGTGTAGGAGAATTTTGTCCACCTTTGTATTTGTGAGAAGGCCATCGCATTTGCAATGGGTATTGGGATAGGGTCGGGTCGGGTGAGTCAACTGATGGTTTTCGCGATCGTGGAGCTTTGGTACTTTTCACAATGGGCTCAGATAAGGGTTGGTCACGTTCCTGAAGAAGGAAATTGATCTGAAAAGATTTAAAATGAAATTTTCAATCATAAACCCCATAACTTAATTTTTAAAGCTTGGGAACTCATTTTTGGTAGATTGAAAAGGTGATTTTCAAGGATTCTTCTTAATGATTCTTACACTATGTTTACACATTCCCCAATGATTTACTTGTGAGTTCATATTCTACTCTTGAATTTTAAATTAGAAACTAGGGAAATTTGGGGCTAAAGTTAAGAAATGGTATTTTAATAATTTGAAGGTTAATTTTAGCTTCGTTTTTTCACGACCCGATTTCTCAAATCATGATGGCACCTACTTCAACCAACTAGTAGGTAAGCCAAGCCATAGCCCGGAACGACAAGTAATGTGCTAACGGGCAGAAGATAAAGGGGAAACAAGAAGGAAGACAACAACAACAATAATATAGGTGGAAGCAGAAAAGATATACATACATAATATACTGTAAAAAAGAGGAAAAAGGACAAAATATACAAAATAATCCCTCCTAAAACCTGGTAAGGTCAGTACAAGAGCCACTATAACCAAAAGAAGAGTACTAGACATTATCCAAAATATACATATATACAAAATAGTCTTGAAAACATAAAAGACTGTAATTGAAACAAATAGAGGTGGATCAGCTCCGGACACTAGAAGGCTCATCCACCCCATCTCCGGATCAATAGCAAGGCCTGAGGATAATGTCAGCGTCGGTGGCTCATACTCAAATCAGCATAACGAAAAAGATACAGAAGTGCAGCATGAGTATCAAAGCTATGGGTACTCAGTAGGCATCATCGGCTAAATGAGCTCAAATGTAGTAAAAGCATAAATATAATGCGAGAGTGTAAGCTAGAGTCAACAGTAAAGGGGGTAGAAATGTAAATATCAAAAATAAAAGCAAAGGCCTAGCTATAACCTAACTGGGCCCCCATAAGCCCAGAAGGCACAAACGAGAAGGCAATTAACCCTACCAAACCCCCATAAGCCCGATGGGTGCAAACAAAAGTAAATCTAAAATAAGGAGCATAAATAACCTTTATCTAAACCAGTCTCAAATAACATTCCAATCCCAGATCAATAGTGAAAATGTATATATATATATATATATGTACCTCGCTTGAATCGGAACCAGTGGATAATAACAAAAGGCCACACATCGTGCTCGAACTGGACATAGTGGATAGTAACAAGAGGCCAAAATATCCATATATAGAAGAGAGAAATCCCATTACCAGAATCAAGTACAACTACCAGAACTCCCAATAATAACCATAATCAACCCAGAACACTCAAATAGTAGTCATAGACTAATGCCAGACTCGAACCGAAACTCAAAACTAACAAATCGTAACTGTAATAGATATCTAATCAAGAACAGACCATAACCTTAAGTCGATGCCAGAATCATACCAGAATTCATAATAATAGCAAGAGAGCACATGTCGAGCTTAAACTTGAACTGAAATATATATACATAAGCGTGGAATAGCTAGCAGAAGTCCTGGGGTTTTCAAGACTATCACTAGTCCATTTCTTTACTAACTATAAATCTTGGGCTACTAAATCTAGTAAAGCCCGACGGGTTCCCATTTCTAGGTCAAGGGGGAACGGTCAAGGGTCAGGCACAATCTTATCCGTGGAAAAGAAGCTAAAGAGGTGAATAATTAAGTCTAAGTCAACCCCAGCACAAGGTAATATCCTAGGTAGCCATCATGAGTTCAACTAAGCCTAAAGGAGCTTCCTATCGAATATTCTATCTAAAAAGGGGTCATGGGGCCCACTATGGAGTCCCGATAATCCAACCTAAGTAGAACCTACCCAAATCTAGTGTAAGGCTTCCCCATCCTATACCAGGTACTATAAGCACTAGTCTTAGTCCTAAAGGATGATAATTCACTGTGCTAAAGTGAAACAGTCCCAGATTCTACCGAAGAGGGGCCCTAACTGGCTAAATATGACGCAAAATGCTAAACTAATAATCGAGCTAAAACTATTCAACCAAAAATAGCATATTACTACACTAATACGATAATTAAGCTCAATCTAAGAGAAAGGTAAGCCTAGCCTACCTGGAGGCCGCCGAACGCTCATCGAATCCTCTACTCCGGAGCTTTCCCCTTTCTAGAAGCCTTTGAGAGTTGCCATGCTATCAAAACAACGATCTATGCATCAAGATGTGAAAATCAATACCAATATTACGTATCTACGTTCTGAGTTAGAAATCAAACTAAAAATCCCACATGGGACCAACTTGCAGAATCATAAAATTAAAACCAACACAGCGTCCCACGCAGCTCAAGGATCATTTTCCACATAAATATAGCCAAATTTGGGCTCAAACAGCCCCAAAATCAGTCCCAACATAACTCTAATTACATGAACTAAGCGGAGAATTAATTGAGAAATTAAATGGAAACTTACGGGAAAATGATGATGTAAACCCAACTCAATTATATGATTCTCTTACAATTTATAAGCTCAAATAGTTTATAATGGCGTTGGTACTTAGAAAAATATTAGGGAAAAATGAAGAAGAAGATATATATATTGCCAGGGGTTTCCTCATCGCTGTCGCGATGTCCCATGGTCACGGTCGCGACATCCCACTAATGGGACTATCGAGATCGCGGTGGCCTAGCCACACGGTCGCGATGAACAAGTTGACCCAGGCCCACAACCTCTTTCATTGCTATCATGAGCCCTCAAGCCTCACAATCTCGATGACTAAGTTCATGGCCCCTTGTGATCGCGAGGGTCCTCATCGTGATAGAGATAAAGGACCTGGGCATGCACTAGGTGCTGATGCACCAGCAATTCCACCAAGTTGTAAATATTCTGACCCGGCCCTTGGGATCTATTTGAAATCTCGTGAGCGGAAACAAACTATGCTACCCTACCAAATTCGGCATTCTGGACTCAATGGTACCAACAAAATTTATATATGAGGTCGATTCAATAAAAAATGGGTCCCACACCTAAAGGGCCATTTTAGCCAAAATACTCCTTATATCCCAAAATGAGTTCGAAAGCCTCGGGACCCAGACCAAGGTGCCCCCAGCCTAAAATCAATATTTCGGAGATGATGAGATTGTCAGAAATAGTATTGGAAGCCATTTACCTAAGGTTTAGGCCCGAGACCCATTCTTTAACTTTAAAGGCTCCAAAACAGGAAAATGGCTCTAAAAACCAAATGAACTGCTTCGTAACCAAATTATCAATCCCAGCAAGTCATAAATGACCTGGGGCAGCTGTAAGGAAGTGATAAATGAAGAAAAACTAAGAAAATGGGGAAAATGACCTAGAGGGTCATTACAACATCCACTAATAAAGGACTATCATCTGCAAAAGTAAAGGATCAAGATGTACCTGAAGGCTCGAACAGGTAGGGATACTGGGTCCGCATATCATGATTGGTGTCCTAGGTAGCCTCCTTAACTAGATGGTGCCACCACTGAACCTTTACTACAAGAATATCTCTGGAGCACGACCGCCTGACATCTCTGGCCAAAATGGACACAAGCTCCACTGTAAAGGTCAATCGCTTATCCAACTATATCGAGTCCCACCGAAGCACGAGAGATTCATCCGAACTATAGCTTCAAAGCGTTGATACATGAAAAAAATAAATGGATGGCTGAAAAGGCCAGATGCAAAGCTAACTCATACGCTACCTCCCCAACTATCTGTAGGATCTCAAATGGTCCAATATACCTAGGGCTAAGCTTGCCCCTCCTCCCGAACCTCATCATTCCCTTCATGGGAGATACTCGCAAAAAGACCCATTCACCAACTCTAAAATTCAAGGCATAAAGTCTATGGTCAGCATAACTTTTTTACCTAATCTGAGCTTCCCGTAACCTATCCTGAATCACCCGAACCTGATCGGTCCAATGACTCATAAAGCAAATTTGTACTATGACACCTAACATCAGAAGTCTCAAACCAACCAACCGTAGATCGACAACGCCTACCATAAAACGTCTTAAATAGTGCCATCTGAATAATCGAATGGAGGCTATAATTATAAGAAAACTCTGAAAAAGCTAAAAATTAGTCCCACTGACCTCCAAAATCTAAAACACAAGCACAAAGCCTATCCTCCAAAACCAGAATAGTCCGCTCCAACTACCCATCGGTCTGGGTATGAAAGGCGGTGCTAAGGTCAATTTGGGTACCCAACTCTTCCTGAAATATCCTCCAAAAGCTAGAAGTGAACTTATAGCCTCGATCTGAAATACTATTTAAAGGTACTTCATGAAGGCGAACCACATTCCAAATATAGATATGGGCCATCCTCTCTGCACTTAAGGAAGTTCGAATAGGGATGAAATGGGTAGACTTGGTCAATCAATCCACGATGTCTCATTTCCACTCAGGAATGGGTAGCATCTGAAGCAATCCACCAGGTCTCAGATACTCGGCCTTCACCTGCTGATAACATAGGTACCGAGCCACAAACACTATTATATCTCTCCACATAACACTCCACTAGTAATGCTACCTCAAAATCCCTCTACATCTTAGTTGTCCTGGGGTGAATAGAATATCTGAAGCTATGAGTCTCTAGAAGTATCAACTGAATCAAATCTCCAACCCTCGAAACACAAACACGACCGTCAAATCTTAGAATACCTTCAGAATATAAGGTATCCCTCCTAGACTAACCCCTCAACACCTGGTCTTGAATGATACAAAGTCTGTTATCCTCAAATTGACGACTCTGAATCTGCTCTAACAAGGTAGATCTAACCGCAATACTAGCAAGAATCCTCTTCAGAAATATTAAGATGAACCATCATGTTGTCTAAGGACTGGATGCCCATAGCTAATGGCCACTGAGAAACTTAAAAAAAGTCCAAGCTACCCATACTCACTGCCTTCTGCCTAAAGGCATATGTTACCACATTCGCCTTGTTCGGAGATGGTATAGAATAGAGATATCATAGTCCTTCAGCAACTCAATACATCTGTTCTACCTTAAATTAAGCTCCCTCTAAGTCATAATGTACTGAAGACTATGGTGGTCAGTGAAGATCTTGCAACAGACACCATAAATGTAATGCCTCACAATCTTATGCATGAAAACTACCGCTACCAACGCCTAATCATGAGTGTGGTAGTTGGGCTTGTACACCTTTAGCTGCCTCAATGCTTATGTAACAGCATAGCCCTGCTGCATTAGAATACACCCCAAATCGATACCAAAAGCATCACAAAAGACACTGAACCCCTCGCCCTCAATTAGAAGAGTCAGAATAAGAGTTGAAGTGAGCAAGTCCTTGAGCTTAAGAAAGCTGCCTCCCAACTCTTGAACCACCTAAATGGGACCTCCTTCCTACTCAGTCTAGTCATGGGGGCTGCAATATTAGAAAATCTCTTGACGAACTGCCTGTAGTAGCCAGCTAACCCAATGAAACTACAAAACTTAGTGGGAGACATAGGCCTAGCCCAATCATAAATAGCCTCAATCTTTGTAGGTTCCACCATAATACTATTCTTGGACACTACTTTCCCCAATAAAGCTACAAACTCAAGCCAAAACTTGCACATTAAGAATTTGGCATAAAACCTATGATCTCTCAAAGTGTGGAGCACAGTCCTCAAATGTTGCTTGTGCTTCTTCCTACTCATCAAATAGACAAGGATATCATCGATAAAAAAAATCATGAATGAATCCTAATAAGGCCTAAAAATATGGATCATCAAGTCCATAAATGTTGCTAGGGCATTGGTTAACCCAAAAGACATTACTAGGAACTTATAATGGTCATAACGCATCTTGAAGGCTGTGTTATGGATGTCCTCAGCCCAGATCCTCAACTGATGGCAATCAGATCTCCAATCAATTTTAGAAAACATAGCTACACCCTGAAGCTAGTCAAATAAATCATAGATACGAGGCAAAGGATACTTATTCTTCACTATCACCTTATTCAACTGCCTATAGTTAATACACATACTCATAGAACCATCTTTTTTCTTCACAAACAGAATCGGAGGACCCCAAGGCGATACACTCGGTCTGATAAAACCCCTACCCAAAAGATCCTAAAGCTGAACATTATCTCATTTAGCTCAGCAGGATCCATTCGGTAAGGAGCCATAGAAATAGGTTTGAAGCTTGGCTCAAGGTCAATAGCAAACTCTATGTCACTCTCAGGAGGAAATCCACGTAGATCGATATGAAAAACATTAGTTAAAATCACAAATAATAGGAACAGAGTCAAGCAAAGGACTCACAACACTAACATCCCAAACATAAGCAAGGAATGACTCACAACCCCTTGATATCAGTCTCTTAGCCTAAATATAAGAAATGATCCCCATCGGCTCTCGGCTAAAAAAACCCTACCACACAACCGAGTATATACCTGGCATGACTAAGGTAACAACCTTGGTAAAGTAATTCAAGACTGCATGGTAGGGGGATAACCAGTCCACGCCCAGAATCATATCGAAATTCACCATATCTAACACAATGAGATCAACCTGAGTATCATACTCCCGAATAGTCACCAAACACTATCTATACACCCGATCCACTACTAAAGAATCACCCAGGCGAGTAGCTACATTCAATGTCACAAATAAAGACTCCAAAGACAACCCTAACTATGGTGCATAATAAGCAAAAATATACAAAAATATAAAGCCCAAATCAAATAAAGCAGAAGCTGGATGGTGGCATACTGAAATTGTACCTGTAATCACAGTATCTGAAGCCTCAGCTTTCGGCCTACCAGGTACAGCCTACAAATGACCCTATTTACTACCAAACTAGGTACCTTCCCAACCAACTATCCTACCTATCTGAGGAACACCTCTAGAACTTAGAGTACTACCCCTATGACCGTGTGCACCACCCCTAGCTGGAGGTGGTACTGATTTGATTGTCTAAAAACTCTAAATTGCAGGCACAAGCATCCCATGGTAGGGACACTCTCTAGAAAAGTTGCCAACAACTCTATACTCATAACAAGCCCCGAGCACTCTACTCTTTCTAGAAGGTCTGGCTGACTCATAATGGCCATCTCCGCCTAATAACCCTAACTGAACACCCCTCGATGGCTGACTGTTGCTCTGACTACCAAAACTGGCATAGCTGGGCAGACTCCATCTAAAATCTGAAGCAATGTCTAAACGGGCCTACTAGACTGACCCTGGTGCTGCTAAGACTGACGCTGGGGGTACCTATCCTGATATCCTCAGACCCTAAATTGTGAGCCGATGTGGCTCCCACTGGAACTGCCCTAATAATGAGGCCTCTTATTGTTGTCCCCTTGGGCCTCATTATCCATCTCCTTGATATTATAGGCGTGATTAGCAATATCACTGAAAGACTTCCCCGAAGTCACAAAACTCAGAGTAAAGCCACGGAGTGGTAGTCTCAACCCACTAGCAAAATACTGAATACTCTCGTACTCTGTAGGCAAAATCATAGTGGCATGCCTGGATAGGACTTGAAAATTCACCTTATACTTGACCACAGTTATAGAACCCTACCTCAATCTAGGAAAAACATTCCTCAGGCGTTCGCGCATAATGTGAGGCATGTACTTTTCCAAGAAAGCCTTAGAGAATTGAGTCCAAGTAAAAGAGAGAGATCCAGCTAGCTTGGAATCAAGCTAACCTCTCAACCACTGTCTCTCTACTCTATCTATATAATAAGTAGTATAATCCACTCTGCGCAACTCAACCAACCACAAATTATGTAGCCTCTCCTCATAACTAGTAAAAAACTCATAAACATCCTCTCCTAGGGCCCCGACAAACATGGGTGGAGTCAATCTTAGAAACTGGCCCAGCATCTTCTGCTCCTCCGCAGTAATAATTTAATGGGCTACTTTCGGCTATAGAACTATCGATATTAGCGAAACCTCTACCCTGGGGCTACAGCTGCAAACTACGCCCCTAAATCAATACAACCCTAGGCTACTGTCTGAGCCCCATCCATTGATGGACCACCAACTAACCCCAAAATATGAACCAATAAATTATAGAGAATTGAAGAAGGTATAAACTTGGGCGGGCCTGGGCTGCCCCTGGCCCATTTGCTGCTGTGGCGGTGGAATCTCTGGAGCTATCTCTGGTTCGGAAGAAATAATAGGATCTGGAGATGGATCCTTAGCCTGATCTTGAGCTGGAGTTGTAGCTTGAGCCTACCCTCAACCTCGGGGTCGACCTCTATCTCTAACTGGATCTCTAGCAGCAGGCTTTGGGTCTTGATCCCCGACTGCCATACCCCATGTCCTAACCATCTGTAAAAGAGTGTAACAAATAAAAATCTAGAAACCAATACAAACACAATGCATGGAAGCAAACCAAAAAGATGAGATTTTCCTAAAAATCTCTTGTAGCCTCCCGAAGATAGGATACAAACGTCTCTATACAGATCTGCAAGACTCTATCTGCTCTCGTACCAACAATATCAGTGAACCTAGGCTCTGATACCAAGCTTTCATGATCCAATTTCTAAGGTTATGATGACACCTACTTTAACTCACAAGTAGGTAAGCTAAGCCATAGCCCAAAATGAAAAGTAATGGGCTAACGGGAAGAAGAAAAAGGAGAAACAAGAAGGAAGCCAACAACAACAATAATATATGCGGAAGTAGAAAAGATATACATTTATAATATACTGTACAAAAGAGGAAAGAGGACAAAATATACAAAATAATCCCTCCCAAGACGTGGCATGGTTGGTGTACGAGCCATTATAACCAAAAGAAGAGTACCAAAAAATATCCAAAATATACATATATACCTCCTAGTAGTCTTGGAAATACAAAAGACTATAACTAAAATAGATGGAAGAGGATCTGCTCCAAACTCTAGAAGGCTCACCCCATCCTCGAATCAGTAGAAAGACTCGAGGATAATGTAAATGTCTATGTCTTATACTTGGATCTGCATAGGTAAAAAGATGCAGAAGTGCAATATAAGTACCAAAGCAATGGGTAATCAATAGGCATCATCGGTTGACTGAGCTCAAATATAGTAAAAGCATAAATATAATGCGAGAGTGTAAGCTAGAGTCAACAGTAAAGGGGGTAGTAATGTAAATATTAACTATACTTGAAAAATACAATAAAGGAATTGAATAACTCAAAAATAAAAGCAAAGGACTAACTACAACCTAACTGGGCCCCTATAATCCCATAAGGCACACACAAGAAACTAATTAACCCTACTGAACCCCCATAAGCCAAGTGGGTGCAAACAAGAGGAAATCTAAAATAAAAGAGCATAAATAACCTTTATCCGAACCAGTCTCAAATAACTTTCCTATCCCAGATCCATAGTGAAAATATTTATGTATGTACCGGGCTTGAACTAGAATCTATGGATAATAACAAGAGGCCAGTCATCGGGCTCAAACCAAATATAGTGGATAGTAATAAGAGGACAGATGATCCATATATAATTGATCGAACTCCCATTACCAGAATCAAGTACAACTGCCAGAACTCCCAGTAATAACCATAACCAACACTAGAACACCTAAATCATAGTCATAGATTGATGTCGAACTTGAACCAGAACTCATAAGTAACTAAACATATCCATTTTAGATGATCCAATCAGGAACAAACCATATCCATAAACCGATGCTAGAATCCTACAAAAATTTATAATAATATAAAGAGAGCACACGCCGAGCTTAAATTAAAATCAAAATATATATACATAAGCATGGAATAGCTAGCAGAAGTCCTGGTGTTTTCAAGCCTATCACTATTACAATTATTCACTAAGTACGATTCTCGGGTTGTTAAATCTACTATGGCCTGATGGGTTCCCATTTCTAGGTCAAAGGGGAGCGGTCAAGGGTCAGGTACTATCTTATTCGAGGAAAAGAAGCAAAGAGGTGAATAATTAAGTCTAAGTCAACCCTAAATGAAGGTATTAGCCTAGTTAGCCTTCATGAATTCAACTAAGCCTAAAAGAGCTTACTATAGAATATTCTATCTAAAAGGGGGTTGTGGCGCCTACTATGGGGTCCCGGTAATCCTACCTAAGTTAGAACCCGATAATCCAACCTAAGTTAGATCCTTCCAAAATCTAGTCTTAGGCTTTCCTGTCCCATTTTGAGGTACTATAAGCACTAATCCTAGTCCTAAAGGATGATAATACACTATGCTAAGGGGAAGTGGGCCTAGATTCTTCCAAAAAGAGGCCTAAAGGGCTAAATATAACGTAAAATGCAAAAGCAATAATTGGATAAAAAATGTCCACCAAAAACTAGTTTAATAATATTCTAATACCATAATTAAGCTCAATCTAAAAGAAGGGTAAGCCTAGCCTACTTGGAAGCCACTGAACGCTCGCCAAATCCCCTACATTAGAGCATTCACCTTCTGAGAAGCCTCTAAGAGTTGTCACGCTATCAAAACATTGATCTATGAATTAAGATGAGAAAATTGATATCCATATTGTGTATATATGCTCCGAGTCAAAAATCAGACTAAAAATCCCACATGGGGCCCACTTGCAGAATCACAAAATTGAAATTGTCACGGTATCCCATGCAGCTCAAGGATCATTTACCATATAAATATAGCCAAATCTGGGCTCAAATAGGCCCAAAATCAGTCCCAATATAACTCTGATTACATGAACTAAATGGAGAATTAATCGAGAAACTAAGCGGAAACTTTTGAGAAAATGATGATATAGGACCCACAAACATATCCCCAAGCTAAAACCAACTTAATAATATGATTATCCCATAAATTATGAGCTGTAATAGTCTATTTGGCATTGGTACTTAGAAAAATATGAGGGAAAATGAAGGAGAGGATATATATACTGCCAAGGGATTCCTCATTGCTATCGCGAGGTCCCCTGGTTGCATTCGCAACATTCCACTAATGAGACCATTGCGATTGCAGTGGTCTAGCCATGCAGTCATGATGAACAAGCTGGCTCGGCCCCATGACCTCCTTCATCGCTATCGCGAGCCCTCAAGCCTCGCGATCGTGAAGACTAATTTCATGCCCCCTTGCGATTGTGGGGGTCCTCACGAGCCGCAATGAAGATATTTTCTCCAAGTCTTACAGATATTTGGAGGCCCAAATTAAAATCCAAGATGAGATGGAATTGGGCTAAAATCTGCCCCAAAATGGAGAAAAAAGACTGCAACATTTTTTAATTAATTTCTAAAACGGAAAAGGGTCAGAAATACCCCTTAAGTATTGAAATTGGTTCAAAAATACCCTCCGTTAACCTATTGGGCCAAAAATACCCTTCTACCCACCTTTATGGCTCAAAAATACCCTTCCATCCACCTTTATGGCTCAAATATACCCTTATAACTAACGGTCCTTTTTTAAACCATAATTAAAAAAATTATCTATTACGTGTCAGTTTTCTATTGGTTGCAAATTAAATTAATTAAAATGTTATTATTTTATAATCAAACCCAGACCCAACTAAAACTACCCGACCCAAACCAGTCAAAACCGCCCCCAACCAATTAAATAAAGAGGCAAATCCATTTCTTCTAAACCTAATTTCATTCATATTTTACGTCTGTTGAAAGCTGGGTCTTCTTCTTCTTCAATTTTTAGGGTTCTTGAAAACTATTTCGTGTTCTAAACTCTTTTTTCTTCTCACTGCGAATGAGACTTGCAATTAAGTAGGTTGTTGCCAATGAGACATAGTTTTACCTCCCTAACTAGGGGTGGGCATTCGGTTCTTCGGTTCGATTTTATCAAATTTCGATTCGGTTCGGTTCTTCGGTTTTCGATTTTGTAAAAGTGTGCACCGAACACCGAACCAAACTAATTTGGTTCGGTTTGGTTTTTTCAACTTCAGTTTGGTTTAGTTTGGTGTTTTTAAATCGGTTTTTCGGTGCAAAATAAAAAATAAAATGAGAACCGAATCAAAATATAAGACACTAAAAAATCTAAAACATTGTAAATAGACTATCAAGTGAGGACAACTTCAAATACATATCATTGTAGTGCTCCATTTTTCATATCACAATACGGTGGTAGTATTTGTGTGAATTTTTTTAGGAATTACAGTTAGAAATTAAGAGTATTTGTGTGAAATTTTTTAGGAATTACAGTTAGAAATTAAGAGTATTTGTGTGAAATTTTTTAGGAATTACAATTAGAAATATAAGTATATTAGGAATTAAAATTAAAAATTAGGAAAATGTAAAAGTAATAAGGATGAAAGGTAAATGTTGATGGGGTAATTGAATATGGCCTTTGAGGCTTGGTCTTGAAAAGTTTTGGGCCAAACATGAGCTAAATGAAAATTAAAAAAAAAAAACTTTTAATAAAACTTCGGTTCTTCGGTGCAATGAAAATTAAAAAAAAAACTTTTGTTCTTCGGTGCACCGAAGAACCGTTACCCCTAAACCAAACTCCGAACCGAAGAACCGAACTACCGAAATAAAAACGGAAACCGAACCGAAGAACCGAACTAATTCGGTTCGGTACGATTTTTTGGTTCTCCGGTTTTTATGCCCACCCCTATCCCTAACGTATTTGCAGGCAGACACAGAAAGTAGAAAATTATTCACCTTTGAGGTATGGTGTAACTGATATAAACCAAAAAACTATGGGTCACCGTTATTTAATTGGTTGGGACGGGTTTTGTCGGGTAGTTTTAGTTGGGTCCAGATTTGGTTATAAGATAATAACATTTTAATTAATTTAATTTGCAACCAATAAAAAGCTGACACGTAATAAATATTTTTTTAAATTATGGTTTAAAAAAGGGTTGTTAGTGGTAAGGGTATATTTGAGCCATAAAGGTGGATGGAGGGGTATTTTTGGCCCAATAGTTAAACGAGGGGGTATTTTTGAACCAATTTCAATACTTGAAGGGTATTTTTGGCCCTTTTCCATTTTTTTAATCATGGTTTAAAAAAGGACCGTTAGTTATAAGGGTATATTTGAGCCATAAAGGTGGATGGAAGGGTATTTTTGAGCCATAAAGGTGGGTAGAAGGGTATTTTTGGCCCAATAGGTTAACGAAGGGTATTTTTGAACCAATTTCAATACTTAAGGGGTATTTCTGACCCTTTTCCCTTTCTAAAATTATATTTAAGAGTTGTTTAATTCTTTGTTGACTTCCTAGGTCTTTGTGTGTGGCATACTTCTATGCCATTTAATAGATATTTCCTTCTATGTTGACTTTATAGGATAATGTGTGTAGTAGTCTTCTAGGCACTAGGAAGTATCATTTCATTTAATGTTTATTTTTACCAACCCCTTTCTTACTACTATATAAAGGGGTGTTTTATTTCATTGTAAATGATATTTTGAAGATAAATACATTTGATAGTTCTTTTGAACCTATGAGGTAGATTACCTTGGGATTTATGTTTCAACCTAACTAGTTCATAGTTTAGGGTAGTAAGATAATTTCTTTCTTTGATATCTTTGGTTTCTTCTTGGTATTCTTAGAAGACGATTAGTACTCATACTAATTGTCGTCTAACGTTACTCATGAAGAGTTCAAGATCCATTTCCAAACCTGATTAGTTTCTCAAGTAAAGGCATTTGGTTTCTCATTACCAATTCGTTGTTACTTTGATTCAAATCCATATCTTTTTAATTTCTATTTTGTCTTTTTCATTAGTTTCTTAGTTTTTGCGTCTGCATTCTTTTAAGTTAATACTCTAGTCTTTAGATTCCCAACCTCCGTGTTATCAAGTGGTATCAGAGCGGTTCTATCGTTCTTGATAATCTTGGGAATTTCTTGAACAAAATGAGGGAATTTTTTTTTAAAAGTATTGTAGCAGTGAACAATACGTTTAAAAAACAAGAGTTAAAAAAAAAACTTTCATAGTGAATAGTAATATTGAAAAAAAAAAAGAAAAAAAGAATTGTTACTCTTCAAGGAATTTTCTTCATCTAATTGTTTCTACAAAGTAGGTTTTGATAGAACACAAGAAGAGGGGATCCTAGATCTTTATCTCATTCTAAAATCCTTTCCTTTTGTTTGAGTCTTGTTTCAACTAAATCCTATTCTTTCTAGGATTGGTTCTTTACTTTTTTTCTTGTGCCACAAAATTCCTTATTTTACTACTAAAGGCATGATACGAGTAGGGTTTAATTATAAATCCACAAAGTATTTTTCCAAAGGTTATTTGAGAGGAAAAAGGCAAGAATGGGTGAGAAAAATTGAGGGAAAAGTTAAAGTTTTAGTGGTTTATTTTAAATAACTATGTATTTTGCAAGAATATATGACTATAAAGGATTGACCAAGTGGGGTAGTAGACATGTGATACTACTAAAATTATGCATGTATGCTGATAAAGAAACTTACCTCCAATGAGAATATCACATGGAACATATATTTTCTTGTAATTATCTTTGGGAGTTTGAGAAATTGAATTTTGCCACAAGATCCTTGTCCCAAGAATTATGAAAAGTAGTGGATGATTATAGTAACCCCCATTGGTGAAATTTAATCGACTTCTTTTTACATGGGGTGATTTGAAAGAAGAATTGTGGCGTATTCATTCTATAACACATTCCCAACAGAAAATTAACTCCAAAAGTGATCATTCTACTCTTTTTAATAAGATTGTAAAGTATGTAATTTTCCAAGGGGAGGAGTCAAGTTGTGAACAAGAGAGTATCTCTTCCTTATGTGCAACTTCTTCTATTGAAGTTCCTACTCTAGTAAAAGAAAAAGATGAGAGTATAAAAGAATTGAGTGAAAAATAAAATGAAATGGAAGAGAGATACAAAACTGAGAGAAGTAAAGGAGAGAAAAACAACAACTCAAGAGAGGAAAGAGGGGAACATCAGTTGAAAAAAGTGAGTAAGTTGTGAAAAGATAAGAAAGGAGAGAAAAAAAAAACAAGAATGAAAAGAAAAAGAGAAAAGAAGTCGAGGAAAAAGAAAGACAAGAGAGTTTGAGTGAGCTTAACACTAATGTTTCTTCTTCTTCTTCTTTTGGTATTGTGTTTTCTTTTGTAGGTACTCTTGAGATGGAACAAATGGAGGAAGCCAACTATGATCTAAAACACAAGATCTTTGGTTCTGTCAGATTCTTGTACTCACCCAATATTTGTGAAATTCTTGTGAGCCAAGATACTTTATTTGGAGAGATAATCTTTATGGGATTATATGATTCTTGGCTATATCATAAGAGTGTGTTGTTTAGGATTCAAAGGTCTCCTACCAAAAGAAGATCCAAATTATTTGAAAGAGGAGATCAGCCATTTTAAGTCCTTGAAAGGATTGGAAACAGTGCTTACAAACTTGATCTTCCTAGCGAATATCAAGTTCCATCCAAGTCACTTCTCAATGAAATTACTTTTGATCGATATCTTGACTATGGTATATCCAATAGTGAGATTAGGTTGTTTAGCAAGAACAAATATGGTATGTTTGTTTGGTATTATATACTTTTGGTCTAGGTAATGATCCTTTCTTATTTAAGGAGCTTATAATTGTGTTTTTAGTTCTTATGTTGGTGATTACATTATTCTATTAGATGATGCAGTGCATGGATATGTAAAGTGGGTGTTTGTGCATAAAAGAGTTAAATGGGTTAAGTGGTTGCATGGTCACTACCTTGTGTTAGTTTTACCAAATGCTTGTTCTACTTTCTTTATTTACCTTCTAGTGATTGTGATTATCATGTTGGTTGTAGGTATTGGTCAAGCTTTAAGGGCAAATCTTCTTTAAGTGGGGGAGAATGATAGCAACCTTGGAGGCTCAAATCCAAAGAAAGAGCCGTTATAATCAATGTCAAGATTTGAGGATGAATCTTCTTTAATAAGGGGAGAATGATAGCATCCATGGAAGCTCAAAATCAACTAAGGAAGCTTTGGAGTTTCCAAGAGGACCCATGACAAGATCCCAAACAAGGAAATTTGAAGACAAGCTAAATGGGCTGGAATTGGTAATTAAAAGGTCTCTTATAATGGAAGAAGATCTAAAGCCCAATAAAGACATTTTATCCAAGTCTTACATATATTTGGAGGCCCAAATTAAAGTCCAAGATGTGATGGAATTGGGTTAAAATCTACCCCAAAATGGAGAAAAAGGACTGTAATATTTTTTAATTAATTTCTAGAATTAAATTTAAGAGTTGTTTAATTCTATGTTGACTTCCTAGGGCTTGTGTGTGGAAGCCTTCTATGCCATTTAGTAGTTGTTTTCTATATTTACTTTATAGGATAATGTGTGTGGTAGTCTTCTAGGTACTAGAAAGTATCATTTCATTTAATGTTTATTTTGACCAACTCCTTCCTTACTACTATATAAAGGGGTGTTTTATTTCATTGTAAATAAGATTTTGAAGATTAAAACATTTGAGAGTTCTTTTGAACCTTTGAGGTAGATTACCTTGGGATTTATCTTTCAACCTAACTAGTTCATAGTTTAAGGTAGTAAGATAATTTGTTTCTTTGATATCTTTGGTTTTTTCTTGGTATTCTTAGAAGGCAATTAGTACTCATAATAATTGTTGTCTAACATTACTCACAAAGCAATCAAGATCCTTTTCTAAACTTGATTAATTTCTCAAGTAAAGGATTTTGGTTTCTTCAATACCAATTCGTTGTTACTTGGATTCAAATTCGTATCTTTTAATTTTTGTTTTGTCTTTTTCATTGGTTTCTTTGTTTTTGCTTCCACATTCTTTTAAGTTAATACTCTAGTTTTTGGATTCCCAACCTCCATGTTATCAGTGGATCCTACACCCAAAGGGTCATTTTAGCCAAAATCCTCTCAATAGCCCAAAACGAGTATGGAAGCTTTGGGACCCGGACCAAGGTTCCCCCTAGCCTAAAATCAATATTTCGGAGCTGAAAAGACTGTCAGAAATTACATCCAAGGCTGTTTACCAGAGAATTAGGCCCAAGACCCATTCCTTAACTTCAAAGGCTGCAAAATAAGGAAATGGATCTAAAAACCACATGAACTGCCTGGTAACCAAACTATCAGTCCCAACATGTCATAAATAACCTGGGGCAGCTATAGGAAAACTCTAAAAGTAGAAAAAGCACAAAAATGGGGAAAATGACCTGGAAGGTCATTACATATTTTTTAATGAAAATTTAGATTTGAGCTTCTTAATATATGGGTAATGTGATTTCAAAAAAAAATAATAGTTTTTCCCTTATAGGCTTGGGTTAACTTTTTGAATTTGGAATTATAGTATAGCATTATGAGTTTCTATGGTTTCATTTTCTTATGTTGTATATGTTTTTTGATCAAATTAGGTTCGTTCAGAGGATTTATGAAAAGGGAAAGATTCTATTTGGTTTTTGACCTTTCTTTATGGCAAGTTGAGACTTTCTTTGATTCTTTTTTGGAGTGTTTGTGCTAGTTTCTTGTGTAAGGGAGTAATGGGGATATGGAATTCCTCAGAGGTGAGATGATGAGCACCTATGCGGGTTCTGGTGTCATATGAAGGGTAAAAATAATGTTTTGACTTTACTAAATTGAGTTTTTGAAGGCTAACATATGTACCTTAAAATGAGTCGAGTTGGATATCGATTGTCTCCTTATATTAATACACACACACACACACGCGAATACACACACACACACACACACACACATACACACACACACACACACACACACATATATATATATATATATTTAGGAGATTGGTAAGTGAATAAGCTATCTGTTGTTTAGTGTCGTGATTCGCCCAATAGGCAAGAGATAAGATTCCTACATGCCATGTAATATTTATAATTAGAAGGCATCCATATATTCAGTCATTGTGACATATTTTCTTCTTTATCTGAGGCATTTCATTACATTCCATATGAGTTCACATGCATATTATATTATTTGATGAATCATAAGGTTCTTCTATGATGGCATACAAGTAGGATCTGGGGTTTTTGAGATATAGTTAAGATATAGTGCCTTATTTTATATTACCCCCGAGAGCCCAAGGGGTCGGATATGAAAGGGGTATATGGACCTCTCTAGTCTCCCATGGGTCCTAGCTAACTATACAAAGCAACAGGTGTAAATAGGTTTTTTTGACCAATAATATGTATATGCATCATATGCATTCAACTCATCAATTTTATTTGCTTTACTTATGCTGATACTTTTTTTTTAAAAATAAATTTAAAACCTCCCAAGGAGGGGGGTGAGGGGATTAGGTGTGACCTCGACCTATTTATTAATAAAAGTTAATAGTAAAATAGGATAGTTGCTACCTACAACTACTATCCCTAGTAGGAAAGAAACAAAGCTCTTAACCTACATCAAAATAGTGGGGGAACCTCTATAACCAAGAAAGCTTACCAAAAATATGCTATTGATAAAATATAGAATCTGGCTATTAGAACAGATTCCTAATTTGATCACATCTATATTAACTTGTGCCTTTCTTCCTTAGTTTAAAGTTGACCATACCATATTTATCCATTCCAAGTGGCCCAATGGCATCCTTAGGAAGATGTTGAACATCAGAGAAGATTACACTTTTACCCATGGATAGGGCATCTACAATAATATTAACCTATTTAAAATGATGTTGATACTTTATATGAAAGGTGATTAAGTAGTTTGATACTTTATTCTGATTGAGAGTTGTGAGAACTATTTATACTAGGATAAACCTTGTTTTTGTTGTTATTGACTATTAGACCAGGTATGGCCTTCCTGGATTTGACATGTATATATGGATAGTGTTGAATAGTTAAAAATTCAGTTGTTCTTGTCTTTGCTTTGAATTAGGTTCAATCGAAGTTGTTGCTGAGTATATGTGGATTAGAACTCAAGCTTTTTCTATTCTTCACATTACATGCAAAAACCTAGCCAGTTACCCCCAGATGTTAATCCAGTACCTATATTTGAGACTATCACTCTTGGGATCCTGAGTTAGCGGCTTGATTGCCATTTGGACTGATGGATACCTTCTATCTCTTATGTTTCCTTATTTTTACTTTCCCTTTTTTAAGACTGTTGATTCTATTGGTGATGTTTTGATTTCCTTAGAGAATTGTACTAGTGACTTTGGGGTCTTGGGAGAGATGTTGTTATTATTTTTGTTCTTCAATTTTGACATTACTTTGGAGGATTCCTCTTATTCACTTATTCGTATAATTTCATAAAGTTTCCATATTTATTTTGTACATTTGAATTGTGGGTTTTGGGTTGGCTTACCAATCTGGTCATTACTACCCTTGGTTTTGGGGTCGTGGAAATTTGATATCAGAGTGCTAGGTTCATTGGTTTCACAAGTACAAGCAAAGTCTAGTTAAGTCTTTTGGATTAGTATGGAGATGTTCATTATGTATCATCAAGATGCTTTATAACTTTAGAAGAAATCCTTTCTTTCCTTCTTATTGCGCAAAGTTGATTACATTAGTTACTGAGATTGTTTGTTTCATTCTCTCACAAATAATAAGGACACATGCGACTGTGGATAGAGAGAAGGAGCCCATCCCAACATCTATGCCTACTACCCATGTTGTGACACACAAATATGGAAGAGAACACAGTAGGGTTCAAGGCTGAGGTTGGGCTAGTGGTAAAGCATAGGTAGATGCTTGGTCCTCATTAGAGAAAAGTCTCCTAAGATTGAGTTTGATATTGAGGCTGATCATGTTTCAACTGAGGAAGTAGTCCCAGTTCAAGATCCACTGGGTTTGTACCTACTCCAGTACTCAAATCTAAAATCCCATTAAAAATGGAGTAAAAATCGCGTTAGAAATCATCAAAATATCAATATTTCACTTTACAGGTAAAACCCCAAAATATCAAGTTTAAAAGCTCTGGTTTGAAGATTATTATGTAATTTAATCAATGTGTAATGATGAAAAAAATCATTAGAAA
Source organism: Capsicum rhomboideum (assembly GCA_031232105.1). Classification (NCBI taxonomy): domain Eukaryota; kingdom Viridiplantae; phylum Streptophyta; class Magnoliopsida; order Solanales; family Solanaceae; genus Capsicum; species Capsicum rhomboideum. The sequence continues at coordinate 93,422,906 of CP124716.1, read as the reverse complement.
CTCACACAAGGTTTAGATGTCAAACACCTACTTGAAAATGCCTCAATCTGAGCTCCCAAGCTCTAAAAATTGCAAAGATAAGGTTTAGGGTAAAAAAGGAAATAAAAAGCTAACCAGGGGTCATTTATGCTTCGCAAACATAACCCCTTTATCACGAACATGAGGTTACCCCAGCCTAGATCTTTGTAAATATAGGCCTCTAGTCATAAATGTGAAGAAAAAAACCCAACCCAGACCTACCACGTGCCTTCATAAAATACAACCTCTTTGTTGCGAACGTCCAAACTCTACAACGCATCACGTACATGGTGCCTCTTTGTGAATGCGAAGAAGGCATCAGATAGCAGCTGACAGTAAAACCAAGAAAAGAGTGAATTCCCGATCAGATCCTCAAAATGCATTTGGAACCCCGTGAACATATTCCAACTATGCTACTAGGCTAATTTTAACGTTTTGGACTCGACAAAAATATCATAATCACAAACAGAGGTCGTTACTAACAAGTTATACCCAAAACCAACTTTAAACAACTTGAAACCAACTTCTTAAATCTAACCAAATGCCTCAAAATTTGAACCAACCATACTTCTAACCCAAAATCAACATTCCAAAGATGATGGAACTGACAAAATTTTCATCCAACACTTGGATCTCAGAATGTTGACTAAAGTTAACTATATTAACTTAAAAGCCTTCCAAAACCAAAAACTCATGTAAAACTATCTATAATACATTGGGGTTAGTACCACCCACTCCCACAACTCACAAATTCTATATGGAATAATGAGGAAGGGTAAGTAGAGTGATTGCCATAACCTAGGTATATTTCAGAGAATAATAAGAAGAGACCTCATTCAAGATTATCTAAATTCTTAGGATGGATGGAATTCCCTTAATAATTTTGGTTATTATAGCCATAGTTGGGATTTAGATAGCCACATGAGAGCTCTAAAAGTCCTAGCAGATTAAGAATTTTAATTGACCCGTTCTGAAGATTTATATGGTCTTCCTGACACTATAATCCTTGAGAGTGGTTCAGGACTTAGATTGATGCCTATCGGTAAGAGAAAAATCAAGGGCTGTTCCCCACTCTATGGCATGATATCTTTTGCTCATCTATTCCACATGTTAGGGAAGCACTTAAATGTGACTTTGATTGGATGCAGGTATCAAATCTCACCACACTCTTAGCCTTTTGCTTGAGAGTAGGACTTGGGAAGTCAAAGTCTCTTACAATGTAATTTTTGAGTTTAGAGAGTTACATTCAACTATGCTTCGGAAACATGGTCATGTCATGAGATATTTGGTCAAGTCCTATAACGAGTGAAACCCAAGATCCTCAATTTGACCCAGTCCATCAAACATTGGACATTGCCACCGAGATCGTTCATGCCCTATTTTTTGCTTTGAATGACTTTGGTCCTTTTGAATTTGTTAAATAGATAGTCGAAGGTAAAGGAAATTTAAAAAATGTAACCACTTGTAGTCTTGGAAATTTCTCTTTAACCAAGCAACCTCTTAAAGAATACAGAGTTAACAACCCTTGTATCTAGATCAGTGATTTTGTTCACTCGAGCTAGCTATCAAGAGTTTTAGGAATATTAGAGAAGTAATTTCTATTGTAAAAGAGGGTCGAGGATGCATTGGTGTGAGATGTTTTCCCCCAAATACTTAAGCTTCAGCTTCAGCCACTCAAATTTTTGATATCCTTTTTATTTCTCATCAAAGAAATGGCATCTTCTGCATAAAAAAGGCAATGTGTAATCAAAAAATTTATTCAAAACACAAAAAAATCTAAAAATCACTACAAGGGTTGTTACATTATCCACCAATAAAACACACATTTTTCCTTGAACGTAAAGAGAAGAGAAAAAACAAAACTGAGTAGTGATCAAGAATACCACCACAAACTGTAATGACCCTCCAGGTCATTTTCCACTTTTTCATGCTTTTTATATGTTTAGAGCTTTCCTTTAGTTTCCCTAAATCATTTATGACTTATTAGTAATGACAATTTGGTTCCTGGGCAGTTCATTTAGTTTTTATACCAGGTTTCCTATTTTGGTACTTTTGAAGTTGAGAAATTGGTTTCAGGCTAAAACTTTAGGTAAACAGCCTTGGATGTCAATTCCATATATTCTTTAAGCCTTTAAATGTTTATTTTATGCTGGAGGGACCATTGGTTTGGATTTCAAGGCTTCTGAGCTCGTCTTGGACTATTGGTTGAATTTTTGTAAAAATACAATATTGGGTGTGGGATCCACTTTTTGTCTAAACGACCTCTATTTGAAATTTTGATGGTTTCGTTGAGTTCAGACTGCTGAATTTTTTAGGGTAGCATAGTTAGTTTGCATTCACGAGGTTCCAAATGAATCCCGAGGACCCATCCAAAGATTTTGCAACTTAGCTAAAGTTGTTGGTGCATCAATATCTAGTGCAGGCTTAGGTCCTTCATCACTATCGTGATGAAGACCTTCACTATCATGAGGGTCTATGGACCTTGGTAAGTTTGATCATGACGCTAAGGGCTGTGATTGCAATAAATGAGGGTTGTGGGACTGAGCAACCTTATGCATTGCAATTGCATGGCTAGGCCATCGTGATTATGATGGTCCTGTTAGTGGGGTCCCGTGGTTACGACCATGGGGTCCCGTGGTCATTATGAAGAAAACCCTGGAAGTATAAATATTTCTCTCATCATTTTTCAGCCATTTTTCTAAGTAAAAAAATACCATAGTCTATCTTTCCATCGTTTCCCCGTAAGTTCCCGACTTGATTTCCATTTAATTCTTCAATTTGTTCTTGGAATTTTGCCTTTTGTTTTAGGGATGTTTTGGGATGATCATTAAGCTTCTGGCGCTCAATATTTTAGCATAAGCTCATTGCTCCTCGAGGTACGTTATTGCTGTTTCAATTTCTAGATTCTGCAAGCATGGCCATGGGATATTTTCAACCTGATTTCTGACCCAGAGTGTATATTCGCAATATAGGTATCGTTGTTCTTGTCTTGATACCTAGATTATTATTTTGGTAGAGTGGCAACAGTCAGAGGATTATCATAAGGGAAAAGCTCTGATATAGAGAATTTTGAGTGATTTCAACAGCGTTTTTGCGCCCAAGCACACACGCAAGTGTACGTGGTCAACCAAGTAGTAAAGTGACTCTTACGAGCTGAATATCGATTTCATAGGGACTTGGAGATTAGCAGACCATTTAATTATAGTATTACTATTTAAGTTAAACAAATGAGATTTGCAACCAAAAAGAGTTTTTGTTTTGTTTTCTTCTAAAATAAATAATAGAAATAACAACGATATGAAACGTTGATTATAAACAATATATGGAGATTTCCAGGGTTGAGACATTTACTTCACATTCATGCATAACTATGGTTTCTGACTGGTGTTGGTGTTTATCGTGATTATTGATGTATGAGGTTGATAATAACACTCGGGGATGATCACCCTCTAAGTCATCTACCCAAATTAGTCTCATAACTACACCATTGAGTAGAAATGTGAGTCTCTAATTCAAATGCACTAAGTTATCTTCCAATTTTATTAACCAAGTGGGGAGTTTAGGTATATCTCTATCCTAATCGTAAATCATCTTTAACAATTAGACTTTAATACATTAAAGATATGATCCAAACTCCCTGTGTTCTTCATTTCGTCCCTCCACTCCTGTGGTCAATTCATTTTGGGACTAGGATTTATCCTAAAGTTCATGACTCTTTAGAATAGTAAAACAAGAATGCAAGAATAATCACATTACTTGATAAACATATGCACCAACTAATAAACCATGATTAAACAAAATATGGTGTTTAGCCACTCATATTCATACAAAAAATCTCCAGAGATGAGTTCATAAATTCAAACTACAAGAAAGAAAAGTAAAAGAAGAAAGAGCCCTAGTTTGAGCTCCATGATGTCTGATTCTCCTCACCAATTCGTGTAGCCTCCAATAATGTGTGTAAATGTGGTTAATTACTCCTTTTATATCCCTCAATTTCTTCCATGAGGATCCCCACATGAAATAGACACATTGACCCCTTTGCCCTCAACTAAAAATAAGTAGAAAACCAAATACTAGTCTATTTAGGATTTTATGTGTGTTAATTTCGTGTTGTGGAATGGTCCCACGTGTTACCCACTCCTTTGAAGAATTTTAAGATGTTTATATACCCTCCAAGTCGTCAAATACAAGTCCCACAAGGATTGGGTACAAGTACCACACGTTTCATACACAAACTAGGACTCCTAGACCAACTTAGCCCGCTTCTATAGGTTGTGCACCGCGAAGCTTGTTGGATGGTGTCACGCCTCGAATCCCAACGGGGTGGACTGGCACCCGAAGCCGTTAAGGCCTGATATAACCAATCTTCATTCATATACACTCATACGCATGTCACTCAATAAGCATCACCATCACATAGAGATATAAGATGCCAATGGCGAAAGTCATGGAAAATATATGATCTATATATGAAACTTGGCCGTTAGGGCCATCAAGTCAAAAGCATACGTTCCTTACATTGCCTTCATTTGTCCCACAACATCTACAAATCCTCTACAGATATATGGACATAACCAACCTAAAGTTGGGACAAGTACCCGCTTTATACAACATTTACAATACCAAAACAAATGTACACATGTAACTTGGAAAGCCCCGAACCAACTGGAGCTCACCAATGATCGGCAAATAATCCGCAACCTACTGTTGAGGTCTACTCGTACATGTGCCTGCAGCAAGTAAGGTCAGTCCCCCAAGGGACGTTAGTACAAAGAATGTACTGAGTATGTAAGGCTATAAGTAACTGCATAAGATACAAGGACTTCAATGAAATCAAGTACAAGCGGGTGGGCAATATAGATTAGCCACCAGAATATACATGTGTAGAGTCGTATACATTGCATTCATTTCTTTCATTTTCGTTCATATCATTGTCACAATCATTCATAAAATATTGCTCTTGTAATATCATTCATATATTATTTCGGGATCGCCTCTAGCTAGGCTTCCGCCCTTTTGAGTTTCCACCCGTTCGGGATGGCCTCTAGCTAGGCTTACGCCCCTTCGAGTTGCCACCCCTTCCCAATAGTCATTAGGGCTTGCCTCTATCTAGGCTTACGCCCCTTCGAGTTGCCACCCATTCCTAATATTCATTCGGGATCGCCCCTAGCTAGGCTTTTGCCCCTTTGGGTTGCCACCCGTACTCAACAAGTATGCATTACTTCAATTCTTTTATTATAAGAGTGTACGTTGTTGGTTGTAACATTGTTGGAACTTTGGAACAATAGTCAATGAATAAGAGACATGTGAATAACAATAGATGACAACCTGAAATGATATACCTTAGAACATTTCGGAATGAAACAAGTACAATGACAATGTGAACACTATATGCTGTAGAAGGATATGGAAAGAGTAACCTTACATACCTTATCTTCCCAATATGAATACACAGTCCTATATGTGAATACAATAATCCATATCCGTCCTTACATTTTACTCTACAACACAAGTACATAACGGAGCTTACGTTAACAACTAACTACCTTACAAGTGCATAAGACGCCAATGAGTTACATGAGTGCCCTATAACATCATTTCCCTTTTTACAATACAATTCACGGCATTTTCATCACAAAAATACCACACCATTCCATACATTGACCAATACATCATAAACCAATAGCATGTCACACCAAGTTTATCCTTTACGCTTCCTCATTAACACTACATCACAATTACTCCATCAAGTCACCTCAATATGTTTCATAACAACAATCCCACAAGTTATACATATAGAAAAAAAACAAGTTAAGGACATAACCACACCATACATGTTGATATTTCATCCACACCATTCACTTCTATCAAAACCTCAAGTCTCCTTTCAAGTTCAAGTCACATGGATGACACATCTTTAGCAAAAAGAAAAAGTGCACTACTCAAAACTTTTAGACATAACCATCATGATCTACACCATCTCTCATACATATAATATATTAAATCACAAGAATAAACACTTACCCAAGCCTGTAAAGTGATGATCTTGTCCAAGGGAATGATGACTTAGGGTTTGAGAGCTAAAAGAAATATCTTGGAAATGTCTAGAAATGGCATGTGTGTCTAAATGAATAAAAATCTAATTTTTGGCCTTTATATAGTCCCTCAATTCATCCTTAGCCAATTATTGGTCATTAAATTCCATGTTTACTTGGTCAACATGGAAGAATGGGTCATTTGCCCCATTTGGGCCATGTATTTTGCATCATTTTGGGCTTTAAATTGATCCAATCAACACATGTTAACTTAGCCCACCAAATTCGATGCATGATCCACCATCTCATGTTTAAATAATTCCATAAATGGTAAGACGATATTCAACTCATGAATTTCATGTTCGTAGAATAAACGATTTTAGCCACTCATGGCTTAATTTATCATAAATTGATAAAAATTGTAAAAAAGAAATAAAAATAAAAATAAAGCAGAATTAAACCTCATTTGGATGCCAAAATTGTACAAGAGTAGTCCTACCAAGATGGATTAACGATACAATAACCCACGAGCCCTATTTAGAGACAAGTGGTCGGAGAGATATTTTGGCAAAAATCTATCTGGCACGCTGCCTGGAGCGCCCCTTTGCTGCCCATACCAGAAAACTTTTGGCAAAAATCTATCTGGCACGCTGCCTGGCACGCCCCTCTGCTGCCCATGCCAAAATAATTTCTGTCAAAAGCGGCCCGACACGCCCCTGGGCGCGCCTGACCCTAAAATTTCAATTTTCTTCTTTTCTTTGACTTTTCTTTGTGGACATCAGCATACTATCAATAGTATCTCAAGAACAATACAAAATACGTTCTTAGTTCTCTCAAAACTAAGGAAACATGGTTGAAAATTGGCAATAAGGCATATAAATACGCCCTAGATCACCAATCAAGTAGGGTCAGAAATGTACGGGGTGTTACATCCTTCCCCCCTTAGAAACATTTATCCTCGAATGTTAATAACTTCTTCCCATTTACAACAAATGTACCTCATATATACATATACACATAATGCTTATAGATACTTACTTGTTATTGCTCTCCTTCCGCACTTTGAACTTTTTCTTCCATGTGAAACAAATATGGGTACTTTGACTTCATCATTTCTTCGGCTTCCCATGTGACCTCTTCTACTTGCTGATTTCTACAAAGTACCTTTACAGAAGCTACGTATTTATTCTTTAACCTCTTCACTTGTCTATCCAGAATAGCAATAGGGATCTTTTCATAGGTGAGATCCTCCGTAACTTGTACATCTTCAATGGGAGCGATACGAGATGGATCTCCTATGCACTTTCGAAGCATCAAAACATGAAATACAGGATGAACTGTAGAGAGTTCTAAGGGTAGTTCCAATTCATACGCAACTTGCCCAAATGTTCAGACAATTTCATATGGCCCTATATAACAAGGACTCAACTTTCCTTTCTTTCCAAATTGCATTACCCCTTTCATCGGTGACACCTTCAAGAATACCCAATCACCTATGGCAAACTCTAGCTCTCTTCTCCTAATATCAGCATAGGACTTGTGTCGACTTTGGGCCGTTTGTAGCCGCTGTTGAATCACTTTCACTTTCTCCATAGCTTAATGAACAAGATTTGGCCCAAGTAAAGCAGTTTCACCCGCTTCAAACCATTCAATTGGTGATCTACACTTCCTTCCGTATAAAGCTTCATAAGGTGCCATTTTAATACTTGAATGATATCTATTGTTATAAGCAAATTCAATAAAAGGTAGATAATCATCCCAACTGCCTTGAAAATTTAACGTGCAAGCTTGTAGCATATCTTCAAGTGTTTGGATAGTACGTTCTGATTGTCCATCTGTCTGAGGATGAAAACCGTACTCAAATTCACTTGTGTACCTAAGCTCGTCTGAAAAGATCTCCAAAAATGAGTAGTAAATTGAGCTCCCCTGTCTGATATAATAGAGATTGGAATCCCATGTAATCGCACTATATCTTTAACATACAACCTTGCATACTCCTCAACTGTATAGGTGGTCTTGACTGGTAGGAAATGCGCTGACTTGGTAAGCCTATCAACTATTACCCATATGGAATCAAATTTTTGCAGTGTACGAGGCAAACCTGTGATGAAATCCATATTAATCATATCCCATTTCTAGACTGGAAGATTGATACACTGCATGTAACCTCCAGGTTTCTGATGCTCTACTTTTACTTGTTGACAATTTGGGCATTGAGCTACAAATTCTGTAATGTTCTTCTTCATGTTTCCCCACCAATACATTTCTTTCAAGTTATGGTACATTTTGGTGGCTCCCGAATGAATCGAATACCGTGAATGTTATGCCCCTGTCATAATTTGTCTCCTTAGCTCATCTACATCCGGTACACATAATCTACTTTGTCATTGAAGTACTCCTTCTTGCGTAAGATTAAATGCCTTAGTCAGACCCTGTTGTATATTCTCCTTCAGCTGAAATAAAATTGAATCCACATACTGCTTCTCTTTCACCTCAGCTACTAATGAAGATTCTGCTGCATTTTGTACAATAACCCCTTCATCTGGAGATTCAAAAAGACGAACTCCCAAGCTGGCCACTAGTGCCTCCTATTGCCTCGCGGCTCAATGCATCGGCTACCACATTTGCTTTTCCTGGATGATATAGGATATCAATATCATAGTTTTTCAATAGCTCAAGCCACCTCCGCTACCTCAGATTTAAATCCTTCCGCTTAAAGATATATTGCAAACTTTTGTGATCAGTGTAGATGTCAACATGAACTCCATACAACTAATGGCGCCATATATTTAAAGCAAATACCACAACTGCTAACTCAAGATCATGTGTTGGATAGTTTCTCTCATGTGGCCATAACTGTTGTGAGGCATATGCTATTGCATTACCGTGCTGCATCAATACACACCCTAGGCCAACTACGGAAGCATCACAATAAACAACATACCCTTCTGTGCCTTCCGAAAGTACCAATACCGGTGTAGAAGTCAATTTATCTTTCAACTCTTGGAAACTTTTCTCACATGCTTCATTCTACTAAAACTTGACTGCCTTGTGTGTAAACTTCGTTAAAGGTGCAGCAATGGAAGAAAACCCTTCAACAAACCTTTGATAATAACCTGCCAACCCAAAGAAGCTACGAATTTTCGTAGGCGTCATAGGCCTTGGCCAATTTTTCACATGTTCAATCTTTTGCGTATCAACCTGAATTCCTTCATCTGACACAATGTGACCCCAAAATGCTACGGATTTTAACCAAAAGTCACATTTAGAGAACTTTGCATACAACTTACGCTCACGAAGAATTTATAACACCTGCCATAAGTGATTAGCATGGTCCTCTTGTGATCTTGAATAAACCAGGATGTCATCTATAAACACCGTCACAAACACGTCTAGAAATGGTTTAAACACCCTATTCATCAAATCCATGAAAACAGTTGGTGCATTTGTTAGTCCAAACGACATAACTAAAAATTCAGAATGACCATACCGTGTTCGGAAAGCTGTCTTGGGTATATCCTTTTCTCTAACTCTGACTTGATGGTAACCCAATCTCAAGTCAATCTTTGAAAAATATTTGGTACCCTGTAACTGATCAAACAAATCGTCAATTCTGGGGAGGGGATATTTTTTTTGATCGTTACCTTATTCAATTGCCGATAGTCAATGCACATTCTCAATGTGCCATATTTCTTCCATACAAATAATACTGGTGCACCCCATGGGGATATACTAGGCCTGATGAAGCCTTTGTCCAGCAAGTCTTTTAATTGCTCCTTCAATTCTTGCAATTCTACAGGAGCCATTCTACATGGAGGAATAGAGATAGGCTGAGTACCTGGCATCACATCAATACCAAACTTTACTTCCCATTCCAGAGGTAAGCCTCGAAGATCGTTAGGAAATACATCGAGGAATTCATTGACCACTGGAACCGATTGAGGAGTTAGTGGTTCCACATCAGTATCTTTAACTCTTACTAAGTGACATATGTACCCCTTGGATATCATTTTACCAGCCTTAAGATAGGAAATAAATTTGCCTCTCGGTGCCCCTACGTTACCCTTCCATTCAAGAACATTCGCTTGTGGAAAATGAAAATGTACTTTCTTAGCGCGGCAATCCATCGTGGCATAACAAGAAGCCAACAAATCCATACCCATTATGACATCAAAATCCACCATTTCCAATTCAATAAGATCATCCAACGTATCATGATCACACACAGTTACTAGATAATTATGATATACTCTTTTTCCAACAATAGATTCACCAACCGGTGTAGATACTTCAATTGACTTAATTAATAATTCTGGTGTTCTTTCAAATTTCACAGCAATCAATGGAGTAACATATGACAATGTAGAATCTGGGTCAATCAACGCATATACATTATGCAAAAAGATGGATAATGTACCTGTGACTACGTCAGGAGAAGCCTCCGAATTCTGCCGGTCCACTAGAGCATAGGTGCGATTCTGGGTTCCACTGGAACTAGCTGCTCCTCTAGCACCTCTACCATGCCCAGTAGGCTGCACTCCTCTACCTAGGGAAGGAACCGATGATGATGATGCAACGGTTGATCCCATAGGTCATGCTATACTACCCATGCCCCTTTGTGGGCATTCTCTCACCATGTGCCCCGGCACCCCGTAAAAATAGCAAACATTCATTCCAACCCGACATTCACCTAAATGAGAATTCCCACAATGCTGACACGGTTGGCAAGAAAATCCTACCGTTTGTGAACCTCAAACCACACTGCTCTGCCCAAAATGGCTGCCTCTAAACCCTCAAAATTGAGATTGAGTGCCTGCTGTGGAATAAGGAAATAATGGTCTAGGTGGTCTGTTAAAATTCCGAAGCCTAAACTCTCCTTAGGACGCCATGACCTTTTCCATAGATCTTGCCATTTTAGACGGCCCTCCTTCAACTTCTTGTGTCCTTCTTCTTTGCCTTTGATCCTCCATTTTCTGTGCAAAGGCTTGTATTCTAGCTATATCCATATCTCTTTTCAAGGCGGCAATGGTACAATCCCTCACCAAATATGGCTCCAATCTATCCATGTACCGATGAACTCTGTCGGCCATAGTAGCTACCACATTCCGAGCATACCTAGCCAAAGAGTTAAACCGTAGATTGTACTCTCTAACACTCATATTCTCTTGGCGAAGATTTATAAATTGGTCCTGACGAGCCTCTCGGACCTCATATGGAAGATAATGATCAAGGAATGCTGCTTTAAATTCTTCCCAATTATCTTGAATTGCACCAATACCCCTCGATCGTTTCCAATCTTCATACCACAATATAGATTCTCCTTTCAATCTATATGCCGAAAGTTCCAATGTTTTTACACCAGTCACCTGCATAACCTCTAGAGCCCTTTGAATTTGGTCCATAAAGTCCTGTGGGTCTGCATTCAGATCTGTCCCAGTGAATGTGGGAAGATCTAATTTCAGAAAATCCTGTGTCCGCCGACTAGCTGCTCTAGCCACTCCATCCTCACTTATCATTGGACCAACTTGTCCTTGAGTTTGTGCAGTAACTATACGGGTCAACATTTGCACCGCATTTCTGAGATCTTGCTCGGTAGCATTAACAGGTGGTTTGGCAGGTTCTTCTCTCCTTCTCGGCTCCTCCGGAGCTGGAAAAGTAATAGAAGCCCGCGATGCAAACTCAGCGTCAGCCCCACCTTGACTAGCTTGGTCAGGTGGTGATTTACTCGTTCCTTCTCCGGCAAGTATATCTACCTTCTCACCTTTGCCCCTACATCATCTTGTCATCAAAATTTTACTATAACAAAGAAAACCAATTTCAATGGTTAAATACGATTCCACTTACAACATTGGCTCTATTGCATGAACTAGAAATGAAGAAAAGAAACAACTCCTAAATGTCCTGTAGCCTCCTACTTATAAATGTGGTGCACAACACATCCATAAGCAAGACTCTACTCAGAAACGGCTTTGTAGACACCCTTAGGACTGCCTGCTCTGATACCACTTTTGTCACGCCTCGAATCCCAAAGGGGCGAACTGGCACCCGAAGCCGTTAAGGCCCGAGAGAACTAATCTTCATTCATATACACTCATACGCATGTCACTCAATAGGCATCACCATCACATAGATATATAAGATGCCAATGGCATAAGAAATGGAAAATATATGATCTATAATGAAACTTGGCCGTTAGGGCCATCAAGTCAAAAGCATACGTTCCTTACATTGCCTTCATTTGTCCCACAACATCTACAAAGCCTCTACAGATATATGGACATAACCAACCTAAAGTCGGGACAAGTACCCGCTTTATACAACATTTATAATACCAAAACAAATGTACACATGTAACTTGGAAAGCCCCGAACCAACTGGAGCTCACCAATGATCGGCAAATAATCCGCAACCTACTGTTGAGGTCTACTCGTACATGTGCCTGCAGCAAGTAAGGTCAGTCCCCCAAGGGACGTTAGTACAAAGAATGTACTGAGTATGTAAGGCTATAAGTAACTGCATAAGATACAAGGACTTCAATGAAATCAAGTACAAGTGGGTGGGCAATATAGATTAGCCACCAGAATATACATATGTGGGGTCGTATACATTGCATTCATTTATTTCATTTTCGTTCATATCATTGTCACAATAATTCATAAAATATTGCTCATGTAATATCATTCATATATTCTTTCGGGATCGCCTCTAGCTAGGCTTCCGCCCCTTTGAGTTTCCACCCGTTCGGGATGGCCTCTAGCTAGGCTTACGCCCCTTCGAGTTGCCACCCATTCCCAATAGTCATTAGGGATTGCCTCTATCTAGGCTTACGCCCCTTCGAGTTGCCACCCATTCCTAATATTCATTCGGGATCGCCCCTAGCTAGGCTTTTGCCCCTTTGGGTTGCAACCCGTACTCAACAAGTATGCATTACTTCAATTCTTTTATTATAAGAGTGTACGTTGTTGGTTGTAACATTGTTGGAACTTTGGAACAATAGTGAATGAATAAGAGACATGTGAATAACAATAGATGACAACCTGAAATGATATACCTTAGAACATTTCGAAATGAAACAACTACAATGACAATGTGAACACTATATGCTGTAGAAGGATATGGAAAGAGTAACCTTACATACCTTATCTTCCCAATATGAATACACAGTCCTATATGTGAATATAATAATCCAGCTCCGTCCTTACATTTTACTCTACAACACAAGTACATAACGGAGCTCACGTTAACAACTAACTACCTTATAAGTGCATAAGACGCCAATGAGTTACATGAGTGCCCTATAACATCATTTCCCCTTTTACAATACAATTCACGACATTGTCATCCCAACAATACCACAACATTCCATACATTGACCAAGACATCATAAACCAATAGCATGTCACACCAAGTTTATCCTTTACGCTTCCTCATTAACACTACATCACAATTACACCATCAAGTCACCTCAATACGTTTCATAACAACAATCCCACAAGTTATACATATATAAAAAAACAAGTTAAGGACATAAACACACCATACATGTTGATATTTCATCCACACCGTTCACTTCTATCAAAACCTCAAGTCTCCTTTCAAGTTCAAGTCACATGGATGACACATCTTTAGCAAAAAGAAAAAGTGCACTACTCAAAACTTTTAGACATAACCAGCATGATCTACACCATCTCTCATGCATATAATATATTAAATCACAAGAATAAACACTTACCCAAGCTTGCAAAGTGATGACCTTGTCCAAGGGAATGATGACGTAGGGTTGGAGAACTAAAAGAAATATCTTGGAAATGTCTAGAAATGGCATGTGTGTCTAAATGAATAAAAATCTGATTTTTGGCCTTTATATAGTCCCTCAAGTCATCCTTAGCCAATTATTGGTCATTAAATGTCATGTTTACTTGGTCAACATGGAAGAATGGGTTATTTGCCCCATTTGGGCCATGCATTTTGCATCATTTTGGGCTTTAAATTGAGCCCATCAACACATGTTAACTTAGCCCACCAAATTCGATACATGATCCACCAACTATCTCATGTTTAAAGAATTCCATAAATGGTAAGACGATATTCAACTCACGAAATTCATGTTCGTAGCCTCAACCCCAAGAATAAATGATTTTAGCCACTCATGGCTTAATTTATCATAAATTGATAAAAAATATAAAAAGAAATAAAAATAAAAAGGAAGAAGAATTAACCCTTATTTGGATGCCAAAATCGTCCAAGAGTAGTCCTTCCAAGATGGAATAACGATACAATAACCCATGAGACCTATTTAGAGATAAGTGGCCAGAGAAATATTCTGGCAAAAAGCGGCCTGGCACGCTGCCTGGCGCGCCCCTCTGCTGCCCATGCCAAAATTTTTTTGTCAAAAGTGGCCCGGTACGCCCCTGGGCGCACCTGACACTAAAATTTTGATTTTCTTCTTTTCTTCGACTTTTATTTGCGGACATTAGCATACTATCAATAGTCCCTAAAGAAAATACAACATACGTACTTAGTTCTCTCAAAACTAAGGTAAACATGGTTCAAAATTTGCAATAAGGCATATAAATACGCCCTAGATCACCAATCTAGTAGGGTCAGAAATGTACGGGGTGTTACAGATGGAGTAGGTGGCATGGCGAAGGCCTTGTAGGATTTAAATTCCAGTAGCTCACTTCATGTTGTTGGGTGGTGCATGTCAGGGAAACTTGGCTAGGCTACGTGGCGTGAAAGGGGCAACAACTAGGCACATATTCACCTGATTTTGTCCCTTATTGCCCGTCAAACTTGCTACTTCTTCCATCATCCATTGTAGATCATTTTAAGATTCAAATGTCACCCAATACATCTCCATTAACCTCCTGCACATTCTCATAACAACTATTAGAGAATACAATGGTTTAGGCTCATCAAAATCACTCAAGAATAAACACAACTCAAGCTTGGTTTGACTAGTTAACTCGTCTAGCCTTGCCTTTGTTGTTTTTACTCTTGAATTTATTAAAATACACCTTAAACAACCTAAACATGAGGATGAGCATACAAATACACCAATGTCACTAATTATTCACATAAGCACACTAAGTTATCCTTAAAATTAAGCTTAACGCGCGTAGATAATGACACTTGGGTGTATAAATATGCCTAAGATCACCACCCCACACTTAAAGCCTTGTTCGTGCTCGAACAACTCTTTACATTAACCACCATCAAGGAAAACTCTATCATCACTACTTGATGTAAGACACTGAAGCTAGAACTACAATGACTACATGAATAGCAAGTTCAATATTAGGCATATCACATTCCAATTGAAAGCACATGAATACTACTTCAAGACTTCCTAGCATCAAGAATTGACTCTAACAAGTTGGTAAACATATGCAAAATACTCAACAAAGAGATCATATAAGTCACCTATCCATCATTAAACATGCGCCCTCACCACAAGAGTATCACCCTTATTCACTCACATATTTGCAATTTATAACAAGAATGGGCGCAAGAATCAAATTTCCCTCACTCACAAAGAATTCACATGTTACATGAAATGAACCATAGGCTTTCCCTCAGTGAAGTTCTCCACTAATATCAGAATATCAAAGTACAAGATCAAGTAGGACTTAAAGGGTTATAATGTAGGCTAAGGGACATGTAGGAACTATTCTGGCAAGTAATTGTGATTACCTACTGTCACGACCCGATTTTTCGAGTCCTGATGGCGCCTACCGTAACCCACCAATAGGCAAGCCAAACCCTAGCCCGGAGCGACAAGCGACAGGCTAACGGGTGGAATCTCAGGAAACAGAGATGAAGTGGAAGTAACCATACTAATAAACATGCTAGAAATACAAAAAAAAAAAAAAAAAATCAAAATATATATATCCATACCAAGACTGAGAAGGAAGAGAACAATATATACAGCTGAGAACCCCTCCCAAGACCTGGTGAAGTCGGTACAAGAGCCACTACTAGACATGTCAAAAAAAATAAGACAGAAACCAAATATATACAACAAGTACTACAGTCTCGAGAGCAAAAGACTATACAATAGAGATGGAGTAGGATCTGCCTCGGACATCAGTAAGCTCACCCTGCTTCGGAGTAAGTGCTGGAAAGAGAGTCACGTCAAAACCATCGACTAGTGCCCGGATCTGCATCGGGGAAAAAGATGCAGAAGTGCAGTATGAGTACCGGGGCAACGGGTACTCAGTAGGCATCATCGGCCGACTGAGCTCAATATAATATAAGCAAGCTAAAATGCGAGGGTGCATGCTAGGTCCGGGGTATAAATAATAAGTAAATACACTACTGCCGAGGCGTGTAGATATGCTCAGGAGATAAATAAATACGATACTAAGTAAAGAGTAAATAAATGCATAAGTAAGCACTCAAGTCAAACATAACCTATCTGGGCCCCCATAAACCCGATAGGCACACGAAAGAAAACAATAACCCAGCCTGGCCCCCATAAACCGGCGGGACACACAAGAATAGTAAATGCATAGTCACTAGTGTCTCGAAGCTGTATCAGTATCCAGTAACCAGAATAACCAACAAGGGTGCACCGGGCTTGACCCGGCACCAATGGGTAATAACAAGAGGCCAGACACCGAAATCGAACCGGACATAGTGGATAATAACAATAGGCCACATATATCATAACCGCCGGACTCGAACCGGAACTCAGTACCAAAACTCTCCAATCATATCATAACCAGATGCCGGACTCGAACCGGAACTCATAATAATCAGTGGCCGGACTCGAACCGGAACTCATAATAATCAGTAACCATCATGCTGAATCAGTGGCCGGACTTGAACCAGAACTCATAATAATCAGTAACCAAGTGACATAATAGTGCCAGAATCCACACAAATACAAGTAAACGGGGACATACCAGCCCCAAAATAAACTCGAAACATAAGTAAAGGAGCTAACCCACCACGTACTACAAGTCTGGGTATACATTCTAAGTCATGGCAAGACGGGTCCGCATTCTAAATCAAACTAGCCGACCCCAGTCAAATACGGTGCTATTAGAGACTAACAAGGCTAAACAGGTCAAAAGGGCATAAATAGGGTAATTTAATACAAATGTTATCCTAAAAGATCATCTCGGGGATTAACTAAGCCTAATAAGGTTTAAAGCTAACTACACCGACTATGAAGAGTAGCGGGGCCCACTACGGGGTCCCGGAACCAAGTCTGGGCTAAGGTTCCCCAAACCCCTACTAACAGCGGTACAACATTAACCAACCCTATAAAAGTAATATCTGGCACACCACGAGGATAGCAGGCCCGAAACACATCCGAACAAGGCCCTAACCGGCCCAAAAGGCCTAATCATAGCAAGCCAATGCCAATCTACAACTACCAGCCCAAACACTAGCATAATAATATGCAAATACTATAAACAAACTCAGTCTAGGTATATGGTAAGCCTAGCCTACCTGGACGCCGCCAAACGCCTGCCAAAGCTTGCTAAATAGGAGTCTTTCCCTTTCGAGAGACCTCCGATTGCTGCCACGCTAGCAAAATAATAAACTACATGTCAAAACATGAATTTTGATACCCATATTGCATTAGTTCAAAAAAATATCCAAACGGTCCATGTGGGGCCCACTTGCGGAATCGAAAAACCGAAACCGTCACAGCGTCCCAAATCACCCCGTGACCAATAGTCACAACTAACACCGCTCAATTTGAGCTCAATATCTAGCTCAAATATCAACACCAATTCCAACAACCACCGTAACTAAAACTACCGTAAAAACAAGAAAACGTACCGTAGAAATGACGAGAACGAGTCCACGAACTCAAATATACCAACCCCTAACCTTGAATCTCTCTAGAAATGTTTAAAGTTGAGCTTAAAGTGCTAAAAAAAATGGTGGAATATATGTAGTTTTTTTTTTCTTTAAACAAGACAAAATAAGAAAAGGAATTAATATTAGAGTATATATATATATATACACTACACGTACAAAGTCCCCAAAAGAAAGCAATCTTGTAGTCCAATACTAATTAATGTGACATGGCCATGGCCTTATCCATTATTTTGCTCTCCGTATATATATATTCGGATACTGCATAGTCTCGTGGTAAAATAAATATAATATTTTAAATATACCATTATGAATAGAAAATTATTTTGAACAAACCCTCTATAAAATAAAACTAAATATTATATCAACAAAATTAGATTTACTATCTCCATTTAAAAATATTACTAAATTATAAACTTATTATTAAAGTAATATAGACACATCATAACTAAAGAATTTTATAAATATCATAAACATTTTTGGAAGGTAATTAACTATGTCATTTTACCCAATTCAAATTTAATTTAATATTTTACAACGAGCTCAGTCTAAATAATATTCTCAAACGAACTGCCCGGGAACCGAACTGTCAGTCCCAGCAAGTCATAAATAACTTGGGGCAGTTATAGAAAAGCTCTAAACACTGAGAACGCACGAAAATGAGGAAAATGACCGGGAAGGTCATTATAATATCCACTACTAAAAGGACTTTCGTCCGCGAAAGTCAAGAATAAGCATATACCTGAAGACGTAAACAAGTAGGGATACTGGGCTCGCATGTCACGTTCAAGTTCCCAAGTAGCCTCCTCAACTGGACGGTGATGCCATTGTACCTTAACCACTGGAATTTCCCGGGAGCGTAACCGTCTGACATCTCTGGCTAAAATGGACACAGGCTCCTCAACAAATGCTAACTTCTCGTCTAACTGAACCGAGTCCCACTGAAGCACATGCGACTCATCTGGGATATATTGTCGCAGCATAGAAACATGAAATACTGGGTGGATAGCTGAAAAGGTCGGAGGTAAGGCCAGTACATATGCTACCTCCCCGATTGTCCGAAGAATCTCAAAGGGTCCAATATACCTGGGGCTAAGCTTGCCCCTCCTACCGAATCGCATCACGCCCTTCATTGGCGATACTCGTAAAAAGACCCTATCACCAACTCTGAATCTCAACGGACGACGTCTACGGTCAGCATAACTCCTCTGTCTACTCTGAGCTGTCCGCAGCCTGTCCTGAATCACCTGAACTCGGTCCAAAGACTCTCGGAGCAAATCTGTGCCACGAGGACTGACTTCTGAAGTCTCAAACCATCCAACTGGAGACCGACACCGTCTACCATACAAAGCCTCAAACGGAGCCATCTGAATGCTGGAGTGGAAGCTATTATTATACGCGAATTCCGCTAAAGGCAAGAACTGATCCCACTGACCCCCAAAGTCTAACACACAAGCACGGAGCATATCCTCTAACACCTGAATAGTTCGCTCTGATTGCCCGTCGGTCTGAGGATGAAACGCAGTACTGAGGTCCACTTGAGTACCCAACTCCTCCTGGAAAGCCTGCCAGAAACTGGAGGTAAACTGATACCCTCGGTCTGAGATAATAGACACCGGTACTCCGTGTAGGCGAACTACCTCCTGAATATATACACGAGCTAACTTCTCAGCACTGTAGGAAGTTTGAACAGGGATAAAGTGCGCGGACTTAGTCAACCGATCTAAAATAACCCAAATACTATCAAAGCCACGAGAGGTGCGAGGTAACCTACCAACGAAATCCATCGTGATCCGCTCCCACTTCCACTCAGGAATGGGTAACGGCTGAAGTAGACCACCAGGTCTCTGGTGCTCGACCTTTACCTGCTGACAACAAAGGCATCGAGCTACAAACCCTGCTATGTCTCTCCGCATACCACTCCACCAATAGTGCTGCCTCAGATCCCGATACATCTTAGCTGTCCCAGGGTGAATAGAATATCTGGAACTGTGTGCCTCGTGCAGAATCAACTGAATCAAATCTCCAACCCTCGGGACACAAATACGACCGTCAAACCTCAGAACACCATCAGAACCCAAGGTAGCTCTCTCAGACTCACCCCTCAATACCTGATCTCGAATGCTACAGAGACCGCTATCCTCAAACTGACGACCCTGAATCTGCTCCAGCAAAGTAGATCTAGCCTCAATACAAGCAACAATCCTCCTGGGGTCAGACATATCTAATCGAACCATCGATTTAGCTAAGGACTGAATGTCCAAAGCTAATGGCCGCTGAGAGACTGGAATGAAGGCTAAGCTACCCAGACTCACTGTCTTTCGGCTTAAGGCATCCGCTACCACATTCGCCTTGCCCGGATGATAGAGAATAGAGATATCATAGTCCTTCAGCAACTCAATCCACCTGCGCTGCCTCGAATTAAGATCTCTCTGAGTCATAATATGTTGAAGACTGCGGTGGTCTGTAAAGATCTCACAATGCACACCTTATAGATAATGCCTCCAAATCCGCAGTGCAAATACTACCGCTGCTAATTCCAAGTCATGAGTGGGGTAATTACGTTCGTGCACCTTCAGCTGTCTCGATGCATAAGCAATAACACGACCCCGCTGCATCAGAACACACCCCAAACTGATACCAGACGCATCACAATACATGGTGAAACCCTCGCCCTCAACTGGAAGTGTCAACACAGGGGCAGATGTAAGTCGATCCTTGAGCTTCAGGAAGCTTGCCTCACAATCCTCGAACCACTGAAACGAAACCTCCTTCCTAGTCAGTCTGGTCATAGGAGATGCAATAGACGAGAAGCCCTCAACAAACCGTCTGTAATAACCTGCCAACCCAATAAAACTACGAACCTCAGTAGGCGACGTGGGCCTAGCCCAACCTCGAATAGCCTCAATCTTCGCTGGGTCTACCATGATACCCTGTCTGGATACAACATGCCCCAAGAAAGCTACAGACTCAAGACAGAACTCACACTTTGAGAATTTGGCATAAAGCCGATGATCTCTCAAAGTGTGGAGCACAGTCCTCAAATGCTGCTCGTGCTCCTCGCTACTCCTCGAATAAACTAAGATGTCGTCAATAAACACAATGACAAAGGAGTCCAAGTATGGCCTGAATACCCGATTCATCAAATCCATGAAAGCTGCAGGGGCATTAGTTAATCCAAAAGACATCACCAGGAACTCATAATGGCCGTACCGAGTCCTGAAGGCTGTCTTTGGGATGTCCTCAGCCCTAACTCTCAACTGATGATATCCAGATCTCAAATCTATCTTTGAGAACACCGCGGCACCTTGAAGCTGATCAAACAAATCGTCAATACGAGGCATCGGATACTTATTCTTTACTGTCACCTTATTTAGCTGTCTGTAATCAATACACATTCGCATAGACCCATCCTTCTTCTTTACAAAAAGAACTGGAGCACCCCAAGGCGACACACTCGGCCTAATAAAACCTTCCCCAAAAGATCCTTAAGCTGACTACTCAGCTCCCTCAACTCAGCAGGAGCCATACGATACGGAGCCATAGAAATAGGTCGGGTGCCCGGCTCGAGGTCAATAATAAACTCTATATCACGCTCAGGAGGAAGGCCAGGTAGGTCATTCGGGAATACATCAGGAAACTCACGAACAATAAGGACAGAGTCAAGTGACGGACTCTCAATGCTAGCATCCTGAACATAAGCAAGGAATGAATCACAACCCCTCACCATCAATCTACGAGCCCGAACATATGAAATAATCCCCGTCGGTGTGCGGCTAACAGAACCCTGCCACACTACCGGGGGTACACCAGGCATGGCTAAGGTCACGGTCTTGGCAAAGCAATCCAAGACTGCATGATGAAAAGACAACCAGTCCATGCCCAGAATCACATCAAAATCTACCATGGCCAATACAATAAAATCAACCTGAGTCTCAAACTCCTGAATAGTCACCAGACATGATCTATATACCCGATCCACTACTAAAGAATCACCAACGGGGGTAGATACACGTAAGGGCACAGATAATAACTCAGAATATAAACCCAACTGTGGTGCATAATAAGTAGATACATAAGAAAACGTGGATCCGGGATCAAATAATGCAGAAGCTGGCTGACGGCATACGGAAATCGTACCTGTAATCACCGCATCCGAAGCCTCAGCCTCCGGCCTAGCTGGCACGGCATACAACTGACGCTGGCTACCACTAGTCTGAGTACCAACCTGACTACCAGTCCGACCTCCCTGTACTCCACCTCGAGAACCCTGGGGACCACCCCCGACGACCCTGTGCACCACCTCTGCCTGCTGGCGGTACAGATCTGATGGGCTGTGCTGTCTGAATTGAAGGCTCAATAGCCCTGCACTGAGGACACTCATGCGCGAAATGACCGAAAACCCCACAAGTATAACATGCTCCTGGCTCCCTGCTCGGCCTAGAAGATCCAATATGACCACCTCTAGCAGATGAACTGGGTTGACCACGCCCTTGAGGCTGGCTAACAGAACCACTATAGGTGGGCTGACCCCTATCAGATATCTGCAAAGCTGACTGTACGGGCCTACTAGGCTGACCCTGTCGCTGAAAAGACTGCTGCTGCTGATGAGGGTACCTACCCTGAAACTGGGAACCACGACCTCTGAACTGCGAACCACTATGGCTCCCACTGAACCTACCCTGGACACGAGGTCTCTTATCGCTGCCCCCTTGGGCCTCGCGATCCATCTCCTCAATAGAGTATACATGCTCAATAATCTCTGCGAATGACTTCCCTGAAGTCACTAAACTCTGGGTAGCCCTGCGGAGTGGCAATCTCAGTCCCCTGACAAAACATCTAACTCTCTCGTACTCATTAGGCAAAATAGAAGTAGCGTGCCTAGCAAGATCATGAAATCTCGCCTCATACTCGGCGACAGATAATGAACCCTGAGTCAACCTGGAGAACTCATCCCTGAGTCGCTCCCGCATAGTACGGGGCATATACTTTCCCAAGAAAATCTCGGAGAACTGGGTCCAGGTAATCGGTGGAGATCCCACTGGCCTGGAATCAAGATATCCCCTCCACCATCTCCTCGCTGCAGTATCGAACTGATATGCCACGAAATCAACACCACGAGACTGTACAAATCCCAAATTCCTAAGTCTATCCTCGCAGTTGGACAAGAACTCATATGCATCCTCACCCGGAGTACCAGCAAATCTCGGTGGAGCTAATCTCAGGAAGCAACCCAACATCTTCTGCTCCTCGACAGACATAACTGGCTGATCTATAACTGGCTGTAGAGCTACTGGTACAGGCAGAACCTCAACTCTCGGTGCCACAGCTATAGGCTGCGCCCCAGCACCAACTCCCTGTGCGGCTGGCTGTACTCCCGCAGCAGGCGGACCTCCAACTAATTCCAACAACTGAAGCAATGTACCTCGGAGAAAAGAAGCATCAATAAATCTGGGTGGATCCTGGGCTGCCCCCTGGCCCACCGGCTCCTGTGGCGGCGGAACATCTGGAACTATAACGGGATCAGGTGACTGATCCCTAGCATGATCTGGTCCTGGGGCTGCTACTCTGCCCTGCCTTCGACCTCTAGGTCGACCTCGACCCCTAACTAGAGCCCTCGCTGCAGGCTCGGGGTTCCGACCCCCGGCTCTCATATTATGCGTCCTAACCATCTGCGTAAAGAATGAACCAAATAGAGATTAGAAACCAACATAGACACCAATGCACTGAGGCGAATCAAAGAAATAAGATTTAGCCTAAACATGCTCGGTAGCCTCCCGAAGATAGGATACGGACGTCTCCGTACCGATCCGCAAGACTCTACTAAACATCGGCTCATGCACCAACAATACCAGTGAAACCTAGGCTCTGATACCAAGCTGTCACGACCCAATTTTTCGAGTCCTGATGGCGCCTACCGTAACCCACCAATAGGCAAGCCAAACCCTAGCCCGGAGCGACAAGCGACAGGCTAACGGGTGGAATCTCAGGAAACAGAGATGAAGTGGAAGTAACCATACTAATAAACATGCTAGAAATACAAAAAAAAATAAAAAAAAAATCAAAATATATATATCCATACCAAGACTGAGAAGGAAGAGAACAATATATACAGCTGAGAACCCCTCCCAAGACCTGGTGAAGTCGGTACAAGAGCCACTACTAGACATGTCAAAAAAAACAAGACAGAAACCAAATATATACAACAAGTACTACACTCTCGAGAGCAAAAGACTATACAATAGAGATGGAGTAGGATCTGCCTCGGACGTCAGTAAGCTCACTCTGCTCCGGAGTAAGTGCTGGAAAGAGAGTCACGTCAAAACCGTCGACTAGTGCCCGGATCTGCATCGGGGAAAAAGATGCAGAAGTGCAGTATGAGTACCGGGGCAACGGGTACTCAGTAGGCATCATCGGCCGACTGAGCTCAATATAATATAAGCAAGCTAAAATGCGAGGGTGCATGCTAGGTTCGGGGTATAAATAATAAGTAAATACACTACTGCCGAGGCGTGTAGATATGCTCAGGAGATAAATAAATACGATACTAAGTAAAGAGTAAATAAATGCATAAGTAAGCACTCAAGTCAAACATAACCTATCTGGGCCCCCATAAACCCGATAGGCACACGAAAGAAAACAATAACCCAGCCTGGCCCCCATAAACCGGCGGGACACACAAGAATAGTAAATGCATAGTCACCAGTGTCTCGAAGCTGTATCAGTATCCAGTAACCAGAATAACCAACAAGGGTGCACCGGGCTTGACCCGACACCAATGGGTAATAACAAGAGGCCAGACACCGGAATCGAACCGGACATAGTGGATAATAACAATAGGCCACATATATCATAACCGCCGGACTCGAACCGAAACTCAGTACCAAAACTCTCCAATCATATCATAACCAGATGCCGGACTCGAACCGAAACTCATAATAATCAGTGGCCGAACTCGAACCGGAACTCATAATAATCAGTAACCATCATGCTGAATCAGTGGCCGGACTTGAACCGGAACTCATAATAATCAGTAACCAAGTGACATAATAGTGCCAGAATCCACACAAATACAAGTAAACGGGGACATACCAGCCCCAAAATAAACTCGAAACATAAGTAAAGGAGCTAACCCACCACGTACTACAAGTCTGGGTATACATTCTAAGTCATGGCAAGGCGGGTCCGCATTCTAAATCAAACTAGCCGACCCCGGTCAAATACGGTGCTATTAGAGACTAACAAGGCTAAACAGGTCAAAAGGGCATAAATAGGGTAATTTAATACAAATGTTATCCTAAAAGATCATCTCGGGGATTAACTAAGCCTAATAAGGTTTAAAGCTAACTACACCGACTGTGAAGAGTAGCGGGGCCCACTACAGGGTCCCGAAACCAAGTCTGGGCTAAGGTTCCCCAAACCCCTACTAAAAGCGGTACAATATTAACCAACCCTATAAAAGTAATATCTGGCACACCACGAGGATAGCAGGCCCGAAACACATCCGAACAAGGCCCTAACCGGCCCAAAAGGCCTAATCATAGCAAGCCAATGCCAATCTACAACTACCAGCCCAAACACTAGCATAATAATATGCAAATACTATAAACAAACTCAGTCTAGGTATATGGTAAGCCTAGCCTACCTGGACGCCGCCAAACGCCTGCCAAAGCTTGCTAAATAGGAGTCTTTCCCTTTCGAGAGACCTCCGATTGCTGCCACGCTAGCAAAATAATAAACTACATGTCAAAACATGAATTTTGATACCCATATTGCATTAGTTCAAAAAAATATCCAAACGGTCCATGTGGGGCCCACTTGCGGAATCGAAAAACCGAAACCTTCACAGCGTCCCAAATCACCCCGTGACCAATAGTCACAACTAACACCGCTCAATTTGAGCTCAATATCTAGCTCAAATATCAACACCAATTCCAACAACCACCGTAACTAAAACTACCGTAAAAATAAGAAAACGTACCGTAGAAATGACGAGAACGAGTCCACGAACTCAAATATACCAACCCCTAACCTTGAATCTCTCTAGAAATGTTTAAAGTTGAGCTTAAAGTGCTAAAAAAATGGTGGAATATATGTAGTTTTTTTTTTCTTTAAACAAGACAAAATAAGAAAAGGAATTAATATTAGAGTATATATATATATACACACTACACGTACAAAGTCCCCAAAAGAAAGCAATCTTGTAGTCCAATACTAATTAATGTGACATGGCCATGGCCTTATCCATTATTTTGCTCTCCGTATATATATATTCGGATACTGCATAGTCTCGTGGTAAAATAAATATAATATTTTAAATATACCATTATGAATAGAAAATTATTTTGAACAAACCCTCTATAAAATAAAACTAAATATTATATCAACAAAATTAGATTTACTATCTCCATTTAAAAATATTACTAAATTATAAACTTATTATTAAAGTAATATAGACACATCATAACTAAAGAATTTTATAAATATCATAAACATTTTTGGAAGGTAATTAACTATGTCATTTTACTCAATTCAAATTTAATTTAATATTTTACAACGAGCTCAGTCTAAATAATATTCTCAAACGAACTGCCCGGGAACCGAACTGTCAGTCCTAGCAAGTCATAAATAACTTGGGGCAATTATAGAAAAGCTCTAAATGCTGAGAACGCACGAAAATGAGGAAAATGACCGGGAAGGTCATTACACCTACCCTAAGCGCTTTAGTACACTACACTTTGCATTAAAACTCATCTCCAACCAACCCATTTTCCACCAATTTTATCTTCCTATCTCTCTTTTGTTTTGCCCCATCTTTTTAAGCTAGCTCACAAATCTTAAGAAGAGAGTATTTGCCATCAACACATGATTCACTTCTTTTGATCAATTATCTTTTCATTACATTACTCCCTACCAACGACACATAAACTCTTTAACACACCAAAAGTTACTTCCTTGGGACATTACTTTCACTTTTTTTTCTTCAATTTTACACTCCTTAACATCGTAATTTTTCAACTAAAGCACTTAGGAGTTTTGGATAAAATTATGGTCAATTGAAAGAAGGGGATAAGCTATATATAAGGCTACCAAAAAAAAGGCTAAAGGCTCACGGGGCTAACTAAGATCATGCAGAAAGGGTAGATAAAGTAGGTATAAAACATGGCTATCAACGAAATGCCTATATCATCTCCCAAACTCAACATTTTTTTATCTTAATTTGCAAACACACTGGGCAAGTTCTATACATCATTATGCAAACATGTAATATAACTAAAACCTCACACATACTTGGCACATGTTTAACTTAAGAAAGATCCCTACAAATTCTCAATCAAGCATTCGTAAGAATTTAAATTTAAGCTAAAATAGTAAAAGAGTCAAACACATGAGCCTTGGTGTCCCAAAAATAGTCATTCAATTCCTTAAAATGCTTTTCAATTAACAACACTTGCATCATATAGTGATGTAGCCTAACAAGAGCACCCATTATCCAGTAAGTGAAAGGGTTCTGGTTATTAAATCCAAACGACTAATTTTCCCTCAAGACGGTTGTCATCCATCCATCGTCTAGAAGAGTCCCAAAACTATGACTTCAAAATTTTTATATTTTACTCTTAAAAATCAAAAAGGGATAGTCGGTTCAAAGGGAACCCCATCGGAAAAGAACAAAAAAGAAAAACCAAGGGGTGAATGAAGTGTGCTCCTAAAAAGTAAAAAATAAAAAGAGAATAAAACTAAAATTACTAAAAGAAAATCTTTTTGTATTTTCAAATTTTTCATCACATAAGCAAATAACCAAAAGACTCCTATAGCACACTCCACCTTAAACATAAATCGGAATATTTTCCACCCCGCACTTAAAATCATACTTTGTCCCCATAGTATAAATCAAAGTAAGGATAGAAATACGCTTCCTGAGGCCTCTAGGCCTAGCTAGTAGCATGCCACTTTCTTAGATTTCCATCTTGGGGTCCGGAAGACCCCACACTTATGCTTTAATCATGCTCCTTATCTTGGATTTTAGGTACTCAGACTTCCCCTCCCCTCAACCTGTCAACAAAAACAAAACCAAAAACCAAAGGCGATACCAAAAAAATAAAGAATTCAAAACAAACTACCTTAACATGGGTTGCCTTTTAAGCAGCGCCTGATTTATTATGGTGAAATGACTCACATCACGACTATCATCCATATTCTCTCATTCTTTTACTCCTTTTTAGGTCCTATCTTCTCCTTCTTTTCTGACCTCTTGAGTGCTCACAATCAAGGTCCACAACTTTTCTTACACTCACCTTTTTAGGATTCCCTTCAAATTTATCTAGCTCTAGCTTATTTGTCAATTTAGGCAACTCCATGAAAGAGTCTGAAAAGGCAGTGAGAGGTTTGATCTCCTCCACCCCACACTCATCCACTTCTATTGATGTGATCATGCATAAATCTCTGTAGTGTGAGGGTGTGTTGAGTGCTTTGTACACTCTGAAGACCACCTCTTAATCATTGAATCTCATCTTGAGTGTGCCCTCTCTAACATCTATCAATGCTCCACCAGTAGCCAAGAATGGGAATCCTAATGTGATTGATACCCTATCATCTGCATCATAGTCAAGAATAATAAAGTATAGGCATAATAAATTTACAAACCTTAATGAGAACATCCTCAATGATCCCTTCGGGAACCACTCGTGTTCTGTCCTCCATCTATAGCACAACTGATGAAGGCCTTGGCTTTCCAAACCTAAGAGTATTAAACACTGAAAGGGGCATCAAGTTGATTCTTGCCCCTAAATCACTCAGTTTTTGAAAAATATCACTTTCACCAATTTGTATGGGGAGGGTGAAATTCCCAGGGTCTTTTATATTTTTGGGCATCTTGCTCATAACCACAGAACTGCACTCTTCAGTAAGTGCCACAGTCTCAATATTACCAAGCCTTTTTTTGTTCGCTACCGCATCCTTTAAGTACTTAGCATATTTGGGCATTCCCTACAAAACATCTAACAAAGGAAGGTTAATGTGAAGTTATCTGAACGTGTCAAAGAACTTCTTGAAACAACCATCTTCTTTGTATTTGTTAAGCTATTGAGGTAATGGTGGTGGTGGTCTATTTTGAGATTGATCAACCAGTTTTTCATTCGGGTACTCATAATTCCCCTTTTTGTTAGTTTCTTTGGTTTCAACTCACTTTTTTGTCTGCTTAAGTGCGATCAAATCTAATTGCACCCCATGATTATTCTGTGGAGATGCATCAATCAAATCTCTACCACTCCTCCAGGTGATTACCATAACTTGCTTTGGATTTTTCTCATTATCACCAGGTAAGCCCCCTTGAGGTCTTGTGTTTTGCACCTAAGTAAACTAACCTACCTACATCTCTAAGTTCTTTTAAGCCATTTGCTGACTTTTTATCTTTGCAGCCATTTCTTCTTGATTGGCCAAAATCTTTTTCAAAGTCTCTTCAATATTATTGGCATGGGTGTTAGTCTGGGTACCTTGCTGCTGCTGAAACTATGGATGTTGGACTTGATTATTAGCCCATGTTAAATTGGGTTGAGTCTGCCATGTTCGATTGTAGGTGTTACTATAAGACTAATTTCCTCCCAGAGCATTTCCAACAAAATTGACTGACTCTGGATTAGCACCGCAAAGTTTTGTATAATGATCACTTCGTCTATAGACTTGACACCAAATCTGAGCTTGTTGAAGCTGTTGCACTGATTGTGTAACATTGGATAGAGCTTGGCCCTGAGCCATAGCCATACTCAATTTATTTAACTGAATTATCATCTGATTTTGCATGCTATCTATTTGTGCAGTCAATTCTGTGATGGCATTACTTTCTGATGTACTTCAAACATGCTTCACTACAACTCTGTAAACATTACTATGCCAATTTGGGTTACTTTATGCATGTCTGTCTAACAAAGTGTAAAGCTCATCATAAGTTTTCTCTAAAGATTGACCACCTGCAGCTGAATCTAAAAAAAAATTAGTATTTGGGTCAAGACTTTTAACAAAAGTGTGAGCTAGCACTTCATTAGACTGCTGACAATGAGGGCAATCTCTGAGAAGACCCTTAAATTGTTCCTAAGCCTGATACATATTTTCTTTGGGCTTCTAAGTGAAACCCACTATTTCACTTCTCAATTTCTCAGTATTACCAGACCAAAATAATTGGATGAGGAATTTTTTTGCAAGATCATTCCATGATGTGATGGAATTTACAGGCTTTCCAATTAACCACTTCATAGCATCTCCCGAAAGTGATAGTGGGAAAAACGTAAGTCTTACATAATTTGTAGAGACCCCTGTAGGAATGAATGTGTCACTAAACTCTAAGAAATTTGTAAGATGGACCTATGGGTCCTCATGAGTCAGACCAGTGAGTTGTCCGCTCGAGTGCAATAATTGAACTATATTCCGTTTCAGCTCAAATCTACCTTTAGATTCCAGTTTGCGGATGATGGAGGTAATATTAGTTGCGAGTAGGATTACCACATCGTGCACTGTCCTTGGTGCTACCATGACTTCAGGAACAACCTCGACCTGTTGATCATGCTCAACCTGTTGTATTGGGTAGAGAAGTGTTGCTTCTTTTCTCAATCGGTGTAAATGACGCTCAAGTTCAGGATCTTGTTTGACAAAATCCTCGTCCCTTGCCATCTTACTAGTGTCACAAATGTGTACCTGCAAGATGAGTAGCTATGACCAAGTAGTTAGCACTTATCAAATAATATAGTAAACCTAAAAATTAGAAGGTTGCTAATTTTTCAATACCCTGGTAATGGTGCCAAAAACTTGTTGCGTCCAAGCACACACGTCTTGTACATGGTTAATGAAGTAGTATAGTGATACTTACGAGCCGAATATCGATCCCACAAAGACTTGGTGTTTATCAAACAATCCAATTATAGTATTACTATTTAAGTTAAGCAAATGCGATTTGCAACCAAAAAGATTTTGAGTTTTTTTTTCTTCTAAGCTTAATAATATAAATAACAACGATATAAAACTTGGATTGCAAACAATATAAGGAGATTTCCAAGGTCGAGACATTCTTCACATTCATGCATAACTATGGTTTCTAACCGGTGTTGGTGTTTATCATGATTATTTATTTAGGAGGTTGATAATATCACTTGGGGATGGTCACGATCTAACTCATCTAACCAAATTAGTTTCAAAACTACATTGTTAAGAGGGGATGTGAGTTTCTAATTCGAATGCAATAAGTTATCTTCCAATTTTATTAACCAAGTGGGGGTGTTTAGGTATATCTCTATCCTAATGACAAATAATCCTTTAACAATTAGTATTTAATCAATTAAAGATATGATCCACACTCCTTACATTCT
Source organism: Capsicum rhomboideum (assembly GCA_031232105.1). NCBI lineage: Eukaryota > Viridiplantae > Streptophyta > Magnoliopsida > Solanales > Solanaceae > Capsicum > Capsicum rhomboideum. The sequence continues at coordinate 93,391,663 of CP124716.1, read as the reverse complement.
TCATACAGTCCCTCCACTCCTATGGTTAATTCATTTTGGGACTTGAATTTATCCTAAAATTCACGACTCTTTAGAATAGTAAAACAAGAACGTGGGAATAATCACATTACTTGATAAACATATGCACCAACTAATAAACCATAATTAAAAAATCATGTTTTAGACTCAACCCTAGAAATAGGGTTTTTAGCCATTCATATTCTTACAAAAAATCTCCATAGATGAGTTAATAAATTCAAACTACAAGAAAGAAAAGTAAAAGAATAAAGAACCCTAGTTTGAGCTCCTTGATGTCTGGTTCTCCTCTCAAATTCATGTAGCCTCCAATAATGTTTGTAAATGTGTCTAATTATTCATTTTATTTCCCTAAAATTCTTCCATTATCATCCCCACACGAAATATACACATTGACCCTTTTGCCCTCAACCTAAAATAAGTAGAAAACCAAATCCTAGTCTATTTAGGATTGTGTGTCTGTTAATTTCGTGTTGTGGAATTCTCCCACGTGTTCACCACTAATTTGAAGAGTTTTAATATGTTTATATAGACTCCAAGTCTTCCAATCCAAGTCCCATAAGGATTAGGTAGAAGTACAACACGTTTCCTACACAAACTAGGACTCCTAGACCTACTTAGCCCGCTTCTGTGGGTTGTGAGTCATGGAGCTTATTGGATGTAGTAGGTGGCATGGTGAAGGGATTGTAGGATTTAAATTAAAGTATCACACTATATGTTGTAGGGCAGCTCATATCTGGGAGACTTGGCTAGGCTGTGTGGTGTGGAGCGGCAACAACTGTGCACAAATTCCCCTGATTTTGTCCCTTATTGCCCGTCGAACTTGCTCCTTGTTCCATCATCCATCATAGCTCATTTAAAGCTTAAAATGTCACCTAATGAACCTACATTAACCTCCTTCACATTATCAAAACAACCATTAGAAAATACAATGGTTTAGGATCATCAAAATCACTCGAGAATAAGCACAACTCAAGCTTGGTTTGACTAGTTAACTCATCTAGCCTTGCCTTTGTTGTTTTTACTCCTGAATTTATTCAAATGCACCTTAAGCCACATAAACATGAGGATTATCACAAAAATACACAAATATCACTAATTATTCATATAAGCACACTATGTTATCTTTAAAACTAAGCTAAACACGCATAGATAATGACACTTAAGTGTATAAATAGGCCTAAGATCACCACCCCACACTTAAAGCCTTGTTTGTCCTCGAACAACTCTTTACATTAACCACCATCAAGGAAAACTCTATCATCACTTATTAACATAAGACACTAAGGCTATAACTACATAGACTACATGAATAGCAAGTTCAATATTAAACATGTCACATTCCAATTGAAAACACATGAAAACTACTTCAACACTTCCTAGCCTCAAGAATTGACTTTACCCAGTTGGAAAACTCATTCACAATACTAAAAAAAGTGATGAAATAAGTCATCTATCCGTTAATTAATATATGCCCTCACATCAAGAGTATCACCCTTATTCACTCACATATATGCAATTTATAACAAGAATGGGCACAAGAATCGAATTCCGCTCACTCTCACAAAGAATTAACATGTCACATGAGATGAACCATAGGCTTTCCCTTAGTGTAGTACTCAAGTAATATCAGAGTATCAAAGTTCATGATCAAGTAGGACTTAAAGGGTTGTAATGAAGGCTAAGGGATGGGTAGGAACTATTCTGGCAAGTAGTAGTGATTACCTATCCCAATAACTTTAGTACACTACACTTTGCATTAAAACTCATCTCTAACCAACCCATTTTCCACAAATTTTGTCTTCCCATCCCTCTTTTGTGTTGCCCGATCTCTTTAAGCTAGCTAATAAATATTTAGAAGGGAGTTTTTGCCATCAACACATGATTCACTTCTTTTGATCAATTATCTTTTCATTACATTACTCCCTACCAATGACACATAAATTTTTCAACACATCAAAAGCTATTTCCTTGAGGCATCACTTTCACTTTTTTCTTCTTTAATTTTACACTCAACATTTTAATTTTTCAACAAAAGCGCTTAGGAGTTTTGGATCAAACTACGGTCAATTGAATGAAGGGAATAAGCTATATATAAGGCTACCAAAGAATAGGCTAAAGGTTAAATGGGGCTAACTAAGATCATGCAGAAAGGGTAGATAAAACAGGTATAAAACATGGCTATCAACGAAATGCCTATATCATCTCCTAAACTAAACATTCTCTATTTCAGTTAGCAAAACACACCGGGAAAGTTCTAGACATCAATATACAAACATGGAATATAACAAAAACATGACACACACTTGGCACATGTTCAATTCAAGAAAGATACCTACAAATTCTCAATCAAGCAATCACAAGAATTCAAATTTAAGCTAAAATAATAAAATAGTCAAAAAAATGAACCTCGGTGTCTCAAAAATAGTCATTCAATTCCTTAACATGCTTTTCAATTCACAAAACTTGCATCATATAGTCATTTATCCTAACAAGAGCACCCATTATCCAGTAAGTGAAAGGGTTCTAGTTATTAAATCCTACTGAATAATTTTCCCTCAAGATGTTCGTCATCCATCCATCGCCGGGAAGAGTCCCTAAACTATGACTTCAAGAATTTTAAATTTTACTCCTAAAAATCAAAAAGGGATAGTCGGTTCAAAGGGCACCCCCTCGAAAAAGAATCGAAAAGAAAACCCTTGGGGTGAATGAAGTGTGCTCCTAAAAAATAAATAAAAAAAGAAAATAAAACTAAAATTACTAAAAGAAAATCTTTTTGTATTTTCAAATTTTTCATTACATAAGGACATAACCAAAAGACTCCGATAGCACACTCCACCCTAAACATAAATTTGAAGATTCCCCACCCCACACTAAAAATCATGTTTTTTTCCAAATTATAAATCAAAGTAAGGATAGAAATACTCTCTGAGGAATTTAGGCCTAACTAGTAGCAAGTCACTTTCTTAGATTCAAATCATGGGGGTCGGAGTACCCCACACTTATGTGTTCATCATGCCCTTTAGCTTATATTTCAGGTACTCAGAGTTCCCCTCAACCTGTCAACACAAAACAAGAACAATAATCAAAGGTGATACTAAAAAAATAAAGAATTTAAAACAAACTACCTTAACTTGGGTTGCCTCCCAAGCAATGCCTGATTTATAGTCACGGTACGACTCACATCACAACTATCATCCACATTCTCTCATCCTTTTACTTTTTATCGGGGCCCATCTTCTCCTTCATTTCTGACCTCTTGAGTGCTCACAATCAAGGTCTCCAGCTTTTCTTACATTCATCTTTTCAGGATTCCCTTTATGTTTTTCCAGCTATGGCTTATTTATCAATTTGTAAAACTCCATGAGAGAGTCTGAAGAGGCAGTGAAAGGTTTGATCTCCTCTACCCCACACTCATCCACTTCAATTATTGTGATCATGCATAAAACTTTGTAGTGTGAGAGTGTGTTGAGTGCTTTGTACACTCAGAAGACCACCTCTTCATCATTCAATACCATTTTGAGTGTGCCCTCTCTAACATCTATTAATGCTACATGAGTAGCCAAGAATGGGTGTCCCAATATGATTGGTACCCTATCATCTGCATCATATTCAAGAATAATAAAGTCAGCAGGAATAATAAATTTACCAAGCTTAATGAGAACATCCTCAATGATCCTTTCGGGAACCACTCGTTTTCTGTCCGCCATCTGTAACACAACTGATGAAGGCCTTGGCTTTCCCAACATAAGAGTATTAAATACTGAAAGGGGTATCAAGTTGATTCTTTCCCCCAAATCACTCCGAGCTTGAGTAATATCACTTTCACTAATTTGTATGGGGAGGGTGAAACTCCCAGGGTCTTTGAGCTTTTTAGGGCATCTTTCTCATAACCACTAAATTGCACTATTTAGTAAGTGCCACAGTCTCAATATTACCAAGCCTTTTTTGTTCGCTACCGCATCCTTTAAGTACTTAGCATAGTTGGGCATTCCCTACAAAATATCTAACAAAGAAAGGTTAATGTGAAGTTATCTGAACGTGTCAAAGAACTTCTTGAAACAAGCATCTTCTTTGGATTTGTTAAGCTATTGGGGGAATGGTTGTGGTGGTCTATTTTGAGATTGATCAACCGACTTTTTATTTGGGTACTCATAATTCCCCTTTTTGTCAGCTTCTTTGGTTTCAACTCACTTTTTTGTCTGCTTAAGTGCGATCAACTCTAATTGCACCTCATGATTATTCTGTGGAGATGCATCAATTAAATCTCTACCACTCCTCAAGGTGATTACCATAACTTGCTTTGGATTTTGCTCATTATCACCAGGTAAGCCCTCTTGAGGTCCTGTGTTTTGCACCTAAGCAAACTGACCTACCTGCATCTCTAAGTTCTTTTAAGCCATTTGCTAATTTTTTATACTCGCAGCCATTTGTTCTTGATTGGCCAAAATATTTTTCAAAGTCTCTTCAATATTATTGGCATGGGTGTTAGTCTGGGTACCTTGCTGCTACTGAAACTGTGGATGTTGGACCTGATTATTACCCCAAGATGAATTGGGTTGAGTCTGCTAATTTTGATTGTTGGTGTTACCATAAGCCTGATTTCATCTCAGAGCTTTTCCTACAAAATTGACTGACTTAGCACCGCAAAGGTCTGCATAATGATCACTTCCTCAAAAGACTTGACACCAAATCTGAGCTTGTTAAACCTGCTACAATGATTGCATAACATTGGATGGAGTTTGGCCCTGAGCCATACTCACCTTATTTATTTGAATGATCATCTTATTTTACATGCTAGCCACTTGTACAGTTAATGTTGTGATGGCATCGCTTTCTGATGTACTTGAAACATGCTTCACTATAGCTCTGTAGGCATTACTATGCCAAATTAGGTTACTCTGTGCAAGTCTGTCCAACAAAGTGTAAAGCTCATCATAAGTTTTCTCTAAAGCTTGACCACCTTCAGGTGAGTCTAACAAAATTTTAGTATTTGGGTCAAGACATTCAACAAAAGTGTGCGCTAACACTTCATTAGAGTGCTGATGATGAGGACAATCTCTGAGAAGACACTTGAATTGCTCCCTAAGCCTGGTAAATATTTTCTTTGGGCTTCTGAGTGAAACCCTCTATTTTATTTCTCAATTTCACAGTCTTACCAGAAGGAAAGAATCGGATGAGGAATTTTTTTGCAAGATAATTCCATGATGTGATGGAATTTGCAAGCTCTCTATTTAACCACTTCTTAGCATCTCCCAAAAATGAGAATGGGAATAGTGTAAGTCTTACATAATCTGTAGAGACCCCTGCAGGAATGAACGTGTCACTGATCTATAAGAAATTTTAAAGATGGACCTATGGGTCCTCATGACTCTGACCAGTGAACTGTCCGCTCGAGTACAATAATTGCACCATATTATATTTCAGCTCAAATCTACCTCCAAGTTCTGGTTTGCGGATGGCAGAGGCAACATTAGTTGCCAGTGGGATTGCCACATTGTACATTATCCTTGGTGCTGCCATGACTTTAGGAACAGCCTCGACCTGTTGATCCTGCTCAACCTGCGGTATTGGGTAGAAAAGTGTTGCTTCTCTTCTCAATCGATGTAAGTGACACTCAGTTTCAGGATCTGGTTGGACCAAATCCTTGTCCCTTGCTAGCTTACTTGTATCACAAACCTGTACCTGCAAGATGAGTAGCTAAGCCAAGTTATTAGCACTTTTTAAATAAAATAGTAAAACTAAAAATTTGAAGGTTGCTAATTTTTTTGAAGTCCCCGACAACGGCACCAAAAACTTGTAGCGCCCAAGTGCACACACAAGTGTATGTGGTCAACCAAGTAGTAAAGTGACTCTTACGAGCCGAATATTGATCCTACAAAGACTTGGTTATTAGCACACAATACAATTATAGTATTACTATTTAAGTTTAAAATACACGATTTGCATCCAAAAAGAGTTTGAGTTTTGTTTTTGTCTAAACTAAATTATAGAAATAATAACGATATGAAACTTGGATTATAAACAATATATGGAGATTTCCAGTGTTGTGACATTTACTTCACATTAAAGCATAACTATGATTTCTAACCAGTGTTGGTGTTTATCGTGATTATTGATTTACGAGGTTGATAATATCACTCAGATATGGTCACCCTATAAGTAATCAACCTAATTTTTTCTCACAACTACATCGTTGAGTGGGTATGTACGTCCCTAATACGAATGTACTAAGTTATCTTCCCATTTTATTAACCAAGTGGGGCATTTAGGTATATCTCTTTCCTAACCTCAAATCATCATTTAACAATTAGTAGTTAATGCATTGAATATATGATCCATGCTCCTTACGTTCTTCATTTCGTCCCTCCACTCCAATGGGCAATTCATTTTGGGACTTGGATTTATTCTAAAGTTCATGACTCTTTAGAATTGTAAAACAAGAACACAATAATAATAACATTACTTGATAAACATCTGCACCAACTAATAAACCATCATTAAAAAATCTTGTTGTAGCCTCAACCCTATAGAAAGGGTGTTTATCCACTCATATTCATACAGAAAATCTCCATAGATGAGTTCATAAATTCAAACTACAAGAAAGAAAAGTAAAAGAAGAAAGAACCCTAGTTTGAGCTCCTTGATGTCTGCTTTTGCTCTCCAATTCGTGTAGCCTCAAATAATGTGTGTAAATATAGATTATTACTCCTTTTATAGCCCTCGATTTCTTCCATTAGAATTCCCACACGAAATATACACATTGACTCCTTTTCCCTCAACTTAAAATAAGTAGAAAACCAAATCCTAGTTGATTTAGGATTTTGTGTGTGTTAATTTCGTGTAGTGGAATGCTCCAACTTTTTCCCACTCATTTGAAGCGTTTTAAGATATTTACATAGCCTCCAATCTTCCAATAAAGGTCCCATAAGGATTGGGTCCAAGTACCACACGTTTCCTACACAAACTAGGACTCCTAAACCAACTTAGCCCACTTCTGTAGGTTGTGCATCACAGAGCTTGTTGGATGGAGTAGTTGGTGAGGCGCAAGGATTGTAGGATTTAAATTCCAGTAGATCACTCCATTTTTTAGGGCGGCGCATGGCTGGGAGACTTGGTTAGGCTGGGCGGCGCGGAGGGGGCAACAACTGAGCACAAATTTGCCCGGTTTTGTCCCTTATTGCCCGTCGAACTTGTTCCTTGTTCCATCATCCATGGTATCTCATTTGAAGCTTAAAAGTTCACCCAATGTACCTCCATTAACCTCCTTTACATGTTCAAAACAACCATTAGAGAATACAATAGTTTAGGCTCATCAAAATCACTCGAGAAAAAGCACAACTCAAGCTTGGTGTGACTAGTTAACTCGTCTAGCCTTGCTTTTGTTGTTTTTACTCTTGAATTTATTAAAATTTACCTTTAACCACCTAACCATGAGTATTAGCACACAAATATACCAACATCACTACTTATTCACATAAGCACACTAAGTTATCCTCAAGACTAAGCTAAATGCACGTAGATAATGACACTAAGGTGTCTGAATACGCCTAAGATCAGGCATCCAAGTAGGCTATGATTAAAATTCTCTAGAAATTGCTATTTTATGGTATTGGTATGGTATTGTCATAATTATTGGTGGGTTACTATTATTTGGATAGTTGTTTAGTCAATTTCCAATTATTTTAGCTGATTAGGGGAATTTCGGTAAGCTGACAGTTGACTCTTCTCTAGCACTTCACTTAGCATACTTAGGGTCTTGGGATTGAATTTAGATTCCTTAGTCTATTTTTAGGTAGCTACTTGCCTTAAGTTGGGTTCTCGAGACTTGTAGTTAGCTTTATCGCTCTTTTTAAGATAAGTTGCTTTGGGATAATGCCCTTCATTAGACATAGATGTTTATAGGGTTGCTTTGAGAGACTGGTTATTAGGATTGGGTCGGCTTGTTTGATATATTTTTGTTTATTAGTTTTGGGAACTTTGGTATTTTAGTATTTTGACCTTTAAAACATGGCTTTTAACTTAATAAATGGAACCTTGCACACCATTAATGAACTTGGCTTCTAAAATGGGAAAAAGGACTAGTTAGACTTAGATTAAGTGTGAGCCCTATATTGTTGCCTCATATTACTATCTATAAGTTTTGGTTTGAGTCTTGCACCTAGTTTACTAATTACCATCTATTAGTTCTAGTTTGAGTCTAGCTCATGGTTTACTGAGTATTATTTAATAGTCCCAGTTGAGTCCGACATTAATTATTACTGCTCTGTGGTTAGAAATACAATTCGAGATATGTGTGAGTTATGATTATGGTTAGAGGAAGAATGTATGGTATGCTTATTGCACACCTTGGCTTGTTTTCACATTCATTACTATTGTACATAGCTTTAGATCAGTATTATTCTTTGTCTACACCCATCAGGCTTATGGGGGCTTAGTTGGGTTTATTTTTATTGTGTGTACCTTCTGGGCTTATGGGGGTCAAATAGGGTTATAGTTAGGCATTTATTTCTATTTTTGAGTTATTATATCCGATTTTTGCATCTACTTAGTATAGACTATTATATTCATTCTTACCCTTATTTATTGCCTCTTAGTATAGATTTGCACTTTATTATGCTTTTACTTTAATTGAGTTTAGTCGTCCTATGATACCTACTGAGTTCCCCATGTTTAGCTACTTATACTACATTTCTGCATCTTTTTCCCTGATGCAGATCCTATCACGAGTCACCAACATTGATTTCTCCTTCGAGCGGAGCTGCTGACCAGAGATTTGAGTAATCTTTCAACATCTAGAGCTGATTCATCTGCTTCCATTTTAGTGCTAGTATTATTTTATATATTCAAAGAATACTTTGTATATTTTGGCATTTGTTTAGTACTTTTTATGTATAGTGGCTTTTCTACCAGCCTTACTAGGTCTTGGGGGATTTATTTTGTATATTTTGTCCCTTCCCCTCTTTTTGTTATGCCATACTTGTATATTTCCCTTTGTAGTTGTTTAAAATATTTTTTTTTACCCTTGTCTCTCTCCCTTCTTCCTGTTAGACTGTTATTTGCTAGTTTGGGTTGTGGTTTGGCTTGCCTATTGGTGGGTTAAAGTAGGTGCCTTCATGACCTGAGGCTTTGGGTCATGACAATTTCATATCAAAGCATAAGTTCATCGGTATCATTGGTACAAGAGCAATTATCTAGTAGAGTCTTGCGGATTGGTATGATTATGTCTGTGTCCTATTTTCTGGAGCCTACAGGACATTCTTAGGAACAATCTCACCTTTTTGATTTGTTATCATGCATTGTGTCAATATTGGTTTCTAGATTCTCGTATGCTTTACTCTTTCACAAATGCTTAAAATGACGGCCACGAATGACGAGGGTGAGACCCTTGAGCTTTCAGCTAGGGCTCCAGTTAGGGGCAGAGGTAGAGGTCAACTCTGAGGTCGATGTCGGTCTAGAGCTGGACCACCAGCTCAAAGCTAGGCCAGAGAGCCTTCACATGAGCAGGTTATTGATCCGAAGCCAGAGATTGCACCAGAGATTATACCAAAGGATCTTCCACCACACCAGTTAGTAGGCTAGGGAGCAGCCCAGGATCCACCGAAATTCATATTTTTATCAAATCTCTGTGATGCCTTGGTTCATATATTGAGTATGGTTGGAGGCCAGTCGACAGATGGGGCCCAAAAATCCACTCAGGGGGTGCTAAGGGTGGACTAAGTACAGAGGTGTAGCCTGTAGCTACGGCTACCAGAGCAGAGGTACCACCAGTACGAATAGTCCCACAGCCAGCAGTAGCCTGGCTAACCATGACTTTGGAGGAGCAAAAGATGTTGGGTCGATTTCTTAGATTACGGTAAACCTAGGGGATGATGTATTTTGAAAGAATGCATAATCTTAGATTGGTGGAGTTGCAAGGTGTGGATTGCGCCAGATTTCAGTTTGATACTATGATGAGGTAGTGGTAGAGGGGATACCTTGATTCCAGACCAATCGGATCTCCTTCTTTGACTTGGGCTCTATTCTTTGAGGCTTTCTTAGAGAAGTTTATGCCTCACAAGATGCTTAAGATACTTGAGATATGAGTTCACAAGGCTGTAGTAGGGTTCTATGATTGTGGTTGAGTATGAGGATAGATTTCATGAGTTACCCAGGCATGCCACCATGATTCTACCTACAAAGCACGAGGGAGTGCAGTGCTTTATTAGAGGATTAAGAGTCCCGTTCCATTGGTTACTTAGAGTATGGTATCTGTAGGTAGGTTATTTATAGATATTGCTGATTATGCTCACACTATGGAGGATATCCATCACAAAGACTATGGGGGCAGCGATAAGAGAACCCATCATTAGGGAAGTCATAGTGGTGAATAATTCAAGGGAAGAGGTTTATAGGTCTTGTATCCACAGTATTAGTCGTATCAGTAGCACAGGCAGTCTAGTACCCTCATTCATGCAAAACTATAAATTTCAAATGGGGGTCAACCTGGTTATAGAGATTTTTGTGGTCAGGGCAGTGGTCAGCTATTTTGGGGTATTCAGTCAGGGACTTCAGGCTGAGGTGGCCATTTTGAGTCAAAAGGACCTTTTCGTTAGGTTAGGGTTCTCAAGGCATGCTTTGATTATGGGGTTGTTGGTCATTTTTCCAGAGAGGGTACCCAACATGGGATAATCGAGACTTCTGCATAGAGTGTTCTTTCTATCAGTTCTGTGTCTTCCCTAGTCTAGGGTCACAGGGATGGTCCCCAGGGTTCTTATGGAGGTACTCAAGCAAGCAGAATAGGTGGTCGGGTAGGCACCCAATTCGAAGGTAGGCGGGGTTATTTATATGCTTTATTTTGTAAGCTAGAGGATGAGGCCTCAAATGCTCTTGTTACAGGTATAATTTCAGTGTACCATCAGCCGACTTCTGCATTATTTGATCTAGGCTCATCATATTCTTATGTTTCTTCTTATTATGTGTCTTGGTTGGGGTTGTCTTATGAGCCGTTATCTGTGCTTATACATGTAGATTCTCCCATGGGTGATTCTATAGTAGTGGATCGTGTGTATAGACCTAGTATTATGACTATTCAAGAGTATAACACTTGGGCCAATCTTTTTGTACATGATATGGCTGATTTTGATGTGATTTTGGGCATGGACTGGTTATCCCCCTACCATATGGTCTTGGATTGCCTTGCAAAGTAAGATAAATCAGCCATGCCTCGCATACCCCCCAGTTGTATGGCATGATGCTTATAGTTGCACCAGAATAAAGATTATTTCTTATATTCAATCTAGGAAACATGTGTCGAGAGGGTGTATGGATTATTTTGCATATGTCCGAGATGTTAGAATTGAAAATCCTATGCTGGATTATAGTCTCTATAGTCTGTGAGTTTGCAGATGTCTTTCCTTCTAGCCTACCTGGCTTTCCTCCTAAGTGTGATATAGATTTTTCCATTGATCATGGGCCAGACACCCTACCCATTTCTATTGCGCCTTTCTATATGGCTCCTACGGAGCTAAAAGAGCTGAATGTCAACTTAGGATTTTTTGTGTAAAGGATTTATTCAACTGAGTGTCTCTCTTTGGGGTGCTCCTATTCTTTTTATGAAGAAGAAAGATAGTTCTATATGTATGTGTATCGATTATAGGTAGCTATATAAGGTGATAGTGAAGAATATGTATCCTATACTGTGTATCGATGATTTGTTTGACCAGCTATAGAGTGTTGTAATATTTTCTAAGATTTACTTGAGATCTGGCTACCATCAGTTAAGAATTCCGGTGGCGGACATCCCTAAGACAACCTTCAGGACTTGCTACAGCCATTACGAGTTCCTGGTGATGTTTTTGGGTTGACCAATGCACCAGCAGCATTCATGGTCTTGATGAACCATGTATTCAAGACCTATTTAGACTTATTTTGTGATTGTGTTTGTTGATGACATCCTTATTTACTCGAAGAGTAGGGAGGAGCACGAGCATTAGTTGATGATTATGCTCCAAACTTTTAGAGATAAGTGGCTTTATGCCAAATTCTCAATGTGCAAGTTTTGGGTTAAGTCTGTATCATTCTTAGGACGCGTGGTGTCTAAGGATAGGATTATGGTAAACCCGGTGAAGATTGAGCTAGTTCATGATTGGGCCTGACCCATATCTCTGACTGATGTTCGTAGCTTTATTAGGTTGGTAGGATACTACAGATGGTTCGTCAAAGAATTTTCCTCCATTGCTACACCTATAACCAGATTGAGTAGGTAGTAAATCCTATTTCAATAGTCTGATGAGTGTGAGGCGAGCTTTATGAAGCTCAAGGCCTTACTCACTTTAGCTCCTATTTTGACTCTTTCAGTTGAGGGCGAGGGGTTTGCAGTATATTGTGATGCTCCAGGTGTTTGCTTGGATTATCTTATGTTGCAGCAGGGACAAGTTATAGCATATGCTTTGAGACAATGGAAGGTTCACCAGTGCAAATACCCCACTCATGACTTGGAGTTGGTGGCGGTAGTTTTTGCACTTAAGATTTGGAGGCCTTACCTTTATGGCTTTCATTGTAAGTTATTCACTGATCAACATAGTCTTCAGTACATTCTGACTCCAAAGGCTCTTAATTCGAGATAGTGCAGGTGGCTTGAGTTATTGAAGGACTATGACCTCTCTAGTTTGTACTATCCAGGCAAAGTGAATGTGGTAGCAGACTCCTTCAGCCAAAAGGCTGTGAGTATGGGGAGTTTGGCTGTACTTTCAATTTTAGAGAGACCGTTGGCCTCAGATATTTAGTCCTTGGCCAATAGGTTGGTTTGACTTGACATTCCAGGTCTACCTTGTTGGGGCAGATTTGAAATCACAAATTTAAGTATAGTTGGTTGTATGGTATTCGAGATCACGTGCGGAAGGGATAGGCCAAGAGTCCCACCTTAGACTCAGATGGTATATTGAGGTTTGAACGTCATATTTGTGTTTTGAGAGTAGGAGGTTTGATTCAGTTGATACTCTAAGAGTCCCATTACTCTAGATACTCTATTCACCCTGGGACGGCTAAGATGTATAGATACTTGAGGTAGCATTACTGGTGGAGTTGTATGAGGATAGATATAGTGGACTTTCTAGCTCGGTGTTTGTGTTGTCTATAGGTAAAGTCCAAGCATTTGAGACCTGGTGGCCTGATTAAGAGGCTACCCATTAGTGAGTGAAAGTGGGAGCGGATTACTATGGATGTCGTGAGTGGTTTAACTCACACTTCTTGTGGATCTGATAGCATTTGTGTCATCATAGATCGGTTGACCAAGTCTGCTCATTTTCTACCTATTCGGGATTCCTGTAGTGTCGAGTGATTGGCTCAGGTCTATGTTTGAGTGGTGGTTTGTCTTCACAAAGTTCATGTGTTTATTATTTTTTATAGAGGTTCTCAATTTACTTCTAGATTTTGGAGAGCTTTTTATGAGGAGTTAGTTGCCCAGGTCAACCTTAGTACAAGTTTTCATCCCCAAACTGACGGTCATTCAGAGTAGACTATTTAGGTGTTGGAGGACATACTCCGAGCTTCTGTTATAGACTTTGGAATTCAGTGGGAGTAATTTTTAGCCTTAGCAGAGTTTGCCTACAATAATAGCTACCATTCGAGGCATTGTATGGTAGGCGGTGTCGATCTCTGGTTGTTTGGTTAGAGACATCAAAGGTTAGGCCATGAGGTACTGATTAGTTTCGAGTGTTATTGGATAGAGTTTGAATTATTTATATCTAATTATAGCATCTACTTACCATAGCCTATTATTTCCATTCTGACCCTCATTTATTGCCTCTTAGTATAGATTCACACTTTATTATGCTTTTACTTTAATTGAGCTCGGTCGGCCTATGATGTCTAATGAGTACCCCGTGTTTTGGTACTCATAATACACTTTTGCATATTTTTTCCTGAAGTAGATCCTAGTATGAGTCATCGATGTTGACGCCGAATTTGAGCGGAGCTGCTGATCGAAGATTTGGGTGAGCTTTCAGCGTCCAGAGCTGATCCATCTCCTTCTGTTTTGGTGCTAGTCTTATTTTGTATATTCATAGACTACTTTGTATGGTTTGGCATTTGTCTGGTACTCTTTGTGTATAGTGGCTCTTGTACCGGCCTTACTAAGTCTTGGGAGATTCATTTTGTATATTTTGTCTCGTCTACTCTTTTTGTTATGTCATGCTTGTATATTTCTCTTGTAGTTGTTTTAAATTAATGTTTTACCCTTTTTCTCTCTCTCTCTTCCACCTGTTAGCCTGTTATTCGATGTTCCAGTCTATGGTATGGCTTACCTACTGGTGGGTTAAAGTAGGTGCCATCATGACCTGAGTTTTTGGGTCATGACACAAACATCATGCAAGCACTATCACGAGAAGTCACAATTGTAGAACTACTAGTTTACACTAGTAACAAAAATTCCTGCACATTTTAACTCTTGAGGCCTAACTCTAGTATCTAAACCCACATTTCTCAATGTATAAGATTTTCTGTATTTCTAATCCTTCTCTTTACCTAATAACTGTTTTGACCACAATAGAGTTTCTGAACATACTCGGTTTAACCGAATCCGTCATCGAAACCACAAGCCACTAAACACAGTTTACCTGAATCTGCCATCGACATCACAAGCCACTAACTGAACCACAAAATCCAATGTCATCACTGTACCAATAAAACTAGAAAGAACCCTTGGAACTATATTGTCACTGTCCATAATACTGAATCATGCCTCTCTCTGTCTCAAAAGAACTTTCCGCTATTTTCAAGCCTACTTTACACATTTTATGAGTGAATCACACTTACCTAAGGTTGATACAATAAATGTCGAATTGGATAGTACTGACTCTAAATGGAAACAACTGAGTCATAAATCAATATCAAATCCACCCAATTTCTCAAATGTCACACCTCGATCACCATTCAAATTGCCATATTCTCATGCGCAACCCTTGGAGCAAACCACAAATCACAACAAAACTTTCTATATTACGGTAGGTACCCTTTATACATCACCAAACTCTTATGCAACCCATTCACAATAGTCGGTGAAGTCCTTCCGCAACAAAATAATAGAAATCAACCTGAAGTCCTTAATAACTAAATAACTCTAAAATCCCTTTTTGATAACAAGCACACAAACAACTCGTCATAATCATGAACAATTCAACTAATAGTAGAAGTTGAAAATTACCACACATCAGTGATTTTCACCCAAATCAAAATCAAATCTTAAGAAAGTCATCACTAGTCTTTTCATAAGTCACTATTGAACCATGCCGTCAGCAGGATAACGAATTTCCAACTTGTACCCATAACACAATTCTAAAAACCTCAAAATTCCTATGTACAAGTTTCTTATTCTTTTCCTTAACTGATTCACCATTCTTTATTCTTTGACACAAGACCTATAGAATAATACCCCATACTCTAGTCCAAACTCTTGAGTAGAATAATTCATTATGCCCTTTGAATTCCAAAGTAATAATTTCTACTACCCATGTGCTTTCTATGCACAAGTCGTTCAAAGTCCTCTAAAAATGACATTCATAATTTTTTTTTATCATTTCAACTCATACTGTAGCATAATCCACCACCACAATGTAGCCTTTCCACAAAAACCCAATATTCTAACCTCAATCGATGTAGACAACTTTCTTTACCAACCCATTAAAAACACAAAGTAGTACCATCATAATCTAAACTAGACCCAAGAAACCACGCCGCTCTGAAAGCAAGTACTGATCTTTGAAGATGAAACCATAACCTTCCAATTTGAAAGCAGATACCCTTATAAGTTGAATTCATTCAAGTTACCCAAGAAGTGTTTCAAACACCATAAGTCTTCCCATGCAACTAAAGTTAATCACCAAGGTAGTAACAAATTGCAAGGCCCAAACTCCTGAAGATCTTCCCCTACTTAACTAGAATCCTTTAATTGCAATCTTTATGAGTTTATCATACCACGAGTCTAATTCATTACAAAGTCTCCTTGCCTAATATTATTAGTAACCCTAGTCGTACCACATGGTGGATCTCATAATCAATGCACTATCTCAAACCACAAATGTACTAATGCAATCTTGTAAGACAAGCAACCCATGCATGCACTTTTCTAATGACACCTTCACATAATTTCACACAAGTGTACCAGATGTAAGCTTTGTTTATCCACAACTCAACAACCCAATAATCTAATCACTCCCTCAATCCCAATTTATATCACGACCCTCAAATAAACCCCTGAAATACATCCCATAATCTAAACATACAAATATCTACCATTGATCCGTTGTATCCTACAACACAATATTCAGAATAATCAAATCTACCCTAGTGACTAACTCTAAATGAGTCATAACACAGGATTGGCACAACCTATCTATCACTAAAGAATCACCTGTTGGGAAGTAACATGAATAGACACGATAAGAAACTCACGAATCATTTAAAATCCCAATGCAGAATAAGTAAGCATATAGGATTATGTAGAACAATAGTTGAACGATATCGAGACAGATCAAAAGTGTACCAAAACCATACATGTGACCACTATACTGAAAGATCCTGCCTCGAGTCCACCACGAGGAACATAATTCTGAGCCATGTCATATCCCTGAGCCACTGATAGTGCATCTCTTTGTCTACTGTTTGAGCAATCCCTTCTATACTACCCGAGACCCCCACATATAAAGCAACCAAAATAAGTGGGAGTTTGCTGAACTGAATCTGAAGAGTTTAAATGACTACTACGACCTATCCACCTTTAAGAATAACCATGAGAAGTCTATCCTCTACCATATATGTCACTATCGCTATCGAGTCCATGGGGCCTTTTACCTACACGCCCTTCATGCCTCCACATAAACTCTTAAGTAAAATGATTCCGTGAGAGAGAAGGAGATCTGTCTGGACTACTCTCCACAAAAGTCCTCCACCATTGTCTAGCTAGTCCATACAACTAAAAAGTTATGAAATCCAATCCATTGGATTCTACCAAGCCCAACCTGTGAAACCTCTCATAGAAACCAACCAAGAACTCATAAACATAGACCCTAGGATCTCCATCAAAGTGATGGAGATCCGCCCTCATGAACTCCACAAACCTACTCTGCCCCTCCATACCAATAGTGCGTAAAGTCACTGGATGTGGAACAATACCCAGCAATATCTCATCCTCACTGACAGAATCTATATCAGTAGCTAACTTTGTATCTGGAGTCTAAATACCCAAAGAAGTATGCTGAATGAAAGTCTGAGCCATCCCCTCAAGGAAACCCAACACATGTACCAAGAAACCTCAAGCATAGAGATGGACATAAAAATAGGTGGTGTCTGTGATGGGCTAAACCCTTCTATCCCAATACACCCATCATCATGAGAAACTCCTGAACCTAAGAAGGCAACCCTAACCTGACATCTAGCTGGTCTAAAGGATCTAGTTCGACCTCTTCCCCTACCGCGTACTGAAGGCATGGGCTCTAAGTCTCTATCCAAAGAAGAATGTGTCCTCACCATCTGCGAGATAGTGAATGTTGCTTCCAAATACGCACACAAGTGTATGTGGTTATACAAGTAATAAAGTGTCCCTTTCGAGCCGGATGTCGAACCCACAGGGACTTGTAGTTTAACTATTCACTATACTAAACTAGTTCTTGATTGTTTATTTAAGTGGTGGACTATTGAGACTTGATGGTTTTAAAGTATAAAATAACTATGAACTAAACTAACATAATTAACTTGGGGTATAAATAATAGCAAGTTGAATTCCCAGGGACAAGACATCCCGAACATCATCTCGAGCGCATGAATATTAATGGTTCAAGCAAATTGAGTTGTCTATCATGGTTATTGATCACGAGGTTGATAATATGATTATATTCATCTCCAAACTATAACTTTCTATTAGAAATTGGAAACCTAACTACTTTGTTGAGCGGGGATAGATTTAACCAATTCTAACGCCTTTAAGCTATTTTCCCGTATTTGAACAAGCGCGGCGAATTAGGTACCTCTCAGTCGTAACAACACATCAATCTCTAGGAATCCCTTCCTCGAGTAAAGATCACGCTCCTTATATTCCACGTTCTATCTCTCAATTTCTCTCTTGAGCTCCTCTTAAGATAATAGATTTATTTCAATGGTGATCAAGCATTAAAATAGTAAAATTAAGAATATAAGAATAGCCACTAATTGATAAACTTCAGAAAAAACCAATAATATTCAACTCTAGAAATTCATTCTCATTGCCTCAACCCCAAGAATGAGGGATTTTAGCCACTCATAGCTTGATTTAACATCATAAATAGATAAAAAAAACTATAAAAAGAAATAAAATATGAAAAGAAGAAGTATGAACCCTAATTTCATTGCCAAAAATGCCCCAAAGTATTCTAATAATGATGGAGAGATTCCCATACAATAACCCAAGAGTGCTATTTATAGACTAGAATTCGGAGTCAAAAATTGCCCAAAAGTGGCCCGTTGGTGTGTCGTGGTTTCATGGAACTTTCGATGCTTAAAACAAGGAAAATATGCAATAACTCGGGTATTTTTAGTTAGTATGATGTGTTTTCTATATTACTTTTCAGAGAAATAGGTTATGGAGGCAAACTGTAGAAAAAGGGAAGAAGCATGCACTATAATAAAGCATTTGAAGAAGAAAACAGGCAAGTCGAAGTAGGGGAGTCTCCCACGGCAAGGACTCACATCAAATGAGTAGACCCACGCAACATGGATTGGTGCCGTGAGTAAATTCCTGTAGACTTGAAGGAAGTCTGCTTTCCACGCCACGAACTCACGGTACGTGAGTCTACCCACGTAACGTGGATTGATGCCATGAGTCAACTCTTGAAGATTGAAAGGAACCCTGTTTTCCATGATAGGACCTACGTGGCGTGAATTGGTTCCACGATACCAAGTCATGGTATAGTGAAAAGATGCCGACTCTATTTTCCTGTTTTGTTTATGATAGGATTCATCTTATATCTATAAATATCCCTATATTGTCCTATGTTTAGGAGTTGGTCAGTACATTATTTTGAGAGATATTTTCAATTATTTTTGAGTTCATACACATATTATTGATTTTGTAATCTTGGAACATCGATTCTAGGGTTTTATTGATATTGATATTTCAGAGTTTTCTCCTTATTATGAGTTTGCAATTATGTTTTCTTCATTGAATTCTTCTTGTGTTATTGCAATCATGAGTAACTAAACCTGTCAACTAGGGTTGTGTGAACCATGAGGAATTAACAAAATAGTTTAAGTGCAATGCAATTCTGAATCTTTGTGAATGCATGTATTGTTATTACCTTCATTACAATTAATCTTCTAACGGTTGCAAACATTAGAAACTCGCATGTATTCTAGACTTGCTCGAGAGAGAGGTAGAGATTGGAAAAAGGAAATAACAACAGAGATTTGAAGCTATCTACCATTATCTAATAACTTGAGCCGTAACAGGGATAGTTATCTGAGATCCAGGACAAGGGTTAGTGGTGCGACACTCGAAGACCGAGAAGACAAGAGTGAAATTTTTCTAACCAAGGTTGAGAGACATTTAGATGAACTTAACTTGTGAAGTTTTGCATGCTATGCAGCGGGACAGTCTTGCAAGCACAAGTAACCAGTGGAGTTAAGGAATCATTGGGGATCACAGTCCTAGTGTATTTCTCATATTGGTTATAAATCCAAAAATCAACGATCATTACTGTTATTACTTACTCATAAAACCCCCCCAGTTTTACTTACTTGCCAATTACTCAGACTAGCATTCGACATAATTTAGTCCTATTCCCTGTGGGATCGACCCCAACCTAGTTGGGTTCTATATCTGATACAGCGATCGCATATACTTTTCTGGAGGTGTATTTTGGGCGACATTAAATTTTGGTGTCGTTGATGGGGAATACGTTTACGGAGTTGAGTTGTTTGCTTATTGGATTTGATTGGTTTTATTTTTTATATACTTTTAAGGGAACATGACGGTGTATGCCCAATATTAGGAGTCAAGGAAATCCCCTAATTCCACTTGATCCTGAAATAGAAAGAACACTGAGAGCTAATTGAAGAATGGTGAATACCGACGGAGTTTAGGATCATGCAGCCACAGGAGACATTCATAACCAACCAATCCATCCAGTTGGTCATGAAACAGAGGACCAAACTACCTCTAGATTGTCACGGGAAGAGCAAGCTAGGGAAGCTACTCTTAGGCAAGCAGATAGAGATAATCGAGCTATGCAAGAAGCAACATAGTGTCTGGCTGATGCTAAAGAGAGACAAAGAAGACGGATGGCACACCGAACACCTCAAAGACCACATATACCAGCTTTTGATGATCCAAAAGAAGAGGATGTGGCTTATTTCAAGCTGGTAGAGACTGGTACCATTATCCCACTAGAATTACCTCAGGGCACTAAGTTCGACATTACAAGTACCATGATCCACTTGCTTAACTTGAAAGGTGTATTCACCAATCTTTCTACGGATGATCCGAACATGCATGTGATGAACTTTATGAGGCTCTGTACTTTGTATAATTTGGATGGAGTGGACCAAGAGGTTATTCTATTAAGTTAGTTTCTGTTCTTTTTAACAAGAGAAATGACTTTGTGGTTGGCCGAATTACCATGAGGATCCATCACTACTTGGAAAGAATTAAGAAATCAATTTCTGGAGAGAGTTCTTCCACCCCCAAGATGCTACAGTTGAAGGATGAGATTTACAACTTCAGACAACTACATTTTGAAGCACTTTATGAGACATGGCTAAGGTTTAAGAAGAAGCTACAGAATGTTCCAAATCATAGAATGAGTGGTAGGAGTTTACTTGAAATCTTCTACAGGGCTTTCAATACAAATACTAAGGCAGCAGTAGATACTATCACTGGCAGAGCAATTATGAGTTTGAGGTGGGAACAAGCGTTAGATATTTTAGATCGTATCACTAGGACCAACTGAGGATGGAATACTCGGGAGGCAGATACACCTGCTGATACATATACTATTGGAGCATCAGCAGGACAACGAGCGTTGGATGAGTTTGTAGGTCAAGAGGTCGCACAGCTGAGGACATAAATTGGTTTGCTAGCTAAACAGATTGTGCCTAGAGGTTCTAAAAAGGTACATGCCGTAGGTCCAAAAGGCAAAACACCTAAGCGTTATGATTATGAATTTGATGAGAAGCTAAGTACTTGAATCGAGAAGTGGTGGGTTTTTGAGCCAAGGGCAAAGGGTCTAATCAAGACTCTTGGAACTCGAGGCAAGAAAATCAAGGTCGGAACTATTATGGAGACAATTACAATAGGTCATGATATAGAGACTGAGAACGAGATCGTGATGGAGACTGGAGATGAAAAGATAATTATAAAGAGAAGAGCGGTGCTTATGTTCCACTAGGGAACCGTGATACTGACTACGAAAATTCATGAATGGAAACCCTTATTACCAAATTGGTTAAAGGATCAGAAAACCAAGAAAATTTCTTGAAGGAAATTAGGGCAGACATTTTGGGAATAAGTCAGAAAGTTGAATCTCACTCAACTGCCATAACATAGTTGGAGAAACAGTTCAGGCAGATATCGATGGCATTGAACCAACGTCAACCAGGCACTCTTCCAAGCAACACCATCCAAAATCCAAAAAATGATGGTTATTGTTTAGCCATTACTACAAGAAGCGAAAAGAGCACGACCAACCCATCTATTCCTGCGGATAATGATAAGAAAAATGAGCCAGTGGTGGTTGATGAAGAGGTTGAGATGGAGCCATAAAATTTAGCATCGAACAACAATGCAGCTCACAAACGCCACAGTATTAATAAGAAAGTTGAATATGAAAAGAGGCAGGAGAAGGAGGTTTCATAAATGTTGAAAACTATCCTACGACCTCCTCATCCCTTTCCTCAAAGGTTGAAAAGGAAGGCTGAAGAAGGTAAATACCAGAAGTTTATTACAATTTTGAAAGAGTTATCGGTAAATATCCTTCTTGTTGAGGCATTGGAGCAGATGCCAGGTTACGTAAAGTTCATGAAAGACTTGGTGACGAAGAACAGAACTGTTAGTTTTGAGCCGACAGATAACTTGCATCCTTGTAGTGCAGTTGCTTTGTGTTCCCTAGTAGAACAGAAGAAGGATCCAGGAGCTTTTAAAATTCCTTGTACTATTGGGTCTTACAACTTTGCAAAGGCACTGTGTGATTTGGGTGCTAGCATTAACTTAATGCTGCTAGATATTTTCAAGTAGTTGGGGTCGGGAGCACTAAAAAATGACTTCTATGAGGCTTCTTATGGCAGATAGAACTGTGAAAAAGCCGATAGGCATTCTGCATGATATTTTGGGGAAAGTTGCATCTTCTATCTTTCTAGCTGACTTTGTGATTCTAGATTGTGAAGTTGATTTTGAGGTTCCTATCATCCTGGGGAGACCATTCCTTGCCACTGGTCGTGTGTTGGTTGACATGGAAACTGGCTAGATGAAATTCAAGTTAAATAATAAAAATGTTACTATCAATGTTTGTCGTTCCATAAAGCAACCGAAAGATATGCGGGTGATTTCTGTAATAGATACAGTTGAGGAGAGTGACATAGTCGTTCCTATTAAAGAAAGGTTAGGGGTAGAAGCACTTGCAGCCGTGATTATGAATTTTGATAGTGATGAGATTGAGGAGTATGACAAGATGGTTGGTGCGCTCTCTGGGAGGGGATCATTCGCTTATGCTCCAAAGAAACTTGATCTTGATCTGAAGAATAGGGTAACACCACTAGCTCATCCTTTTGTCATGGAGCCTCCAATTTTGGAGCTTAATGCTCTTCCATCTCATTTTCGCTACGTATTTTTAGGAATCAATAACATTTTGCCCGTAATTATTTCTATTGATTTAGCAGAATGGCAGGTAAAGGCTCTGGTTTTGGTATTGAATAAATTTAAGAGGGCCATTGGTTGGTCCATCGATGATATTATCGGGATTCCACCCGGTATTTGCACTCACAAAATTCAACTTGATCCTGAATGCATACCGAGCATTGAGCACCAACGTCGTCTTAACCCACCTATGCAAGAAGTTGTGAAGAAAGAAATCATTAAGTGGTTAGATGCGGGTGTGGTTTACCCTATTGCAGATAGCAAGTGGGTGAGCCCGGTGCAGTGTGTGCCAAAGAAGGGAGGAATCAATCACTGTGGTTCCAAATGACAAAAATAAATTAATTCCAATGAGGCTGGTAACCGGATGGAGAGTTTGCATGGATTTTTGAAAGCAGAATATTTGGACCTAGAAGGACCATTTTCCTATGCCCTTCATGGACTAGATGTCAGACCGTATTACTGTTAGAGGATGGTATTGTTTCCTTGACGGTTATTCAGGGTATAATCAGAGTTTTATCTCTCCCGAAGACCAAGAAAAGACCACTTTCACTTGTCCATATGGGACATTTGCGATCAAGAAAATTCCTTTCAGGTTATGTAATGCACCGACAACTTTTCAGCATTGCATGATGTCCATTTTTTTGACATGGTGGAAGATACTATTGAAGTGTTTATGGATGATTTTTCGGTTATGGTAGACTCTTTTAACGACTTCTTGGCTCAGCTTGCTAAGGTATTGCAAAGATACGAGGAGTGCAATTTAGTGTTGAATTAGGAGAAATGTCACTTTATGGTGAATGAGGGTATTATGTTGGGACATCGCATATCGAAAAAAGGTATTAAAGTTGATAAGGCAAAGATTGAGGTGATTCAAAAGTTACCTCCACCTATCTCCATGAAAGGATTTCGAAGTTTCTTAGGTCATTCTAGTTTCTATAGAAGATTCATCAAAGACTTATCAAAGATTGCACATCCATTATGCAAGCTTTTAGAGAAGGAGGTGAAGTTCGTGTTTGATGAGGCATGCCTAAAAGCTTTTGAGTGTCTAAAAGGGAAATTGACTTTAGCCCCGATTATTGTCTCACCAGATTGGACGATGCCATTTGAAGTTATGTGTGATACCCGCGGAGTGGCCTTGGGTGCAGTCCTTGGCCAAAGACGTGAGAAGATTTTACATCCAATTTACTATGCTAGCAAAACACTTAATCTAGCTCAAAAGAATTACACTGTGACTGAACAAGAGTTATTGGCGGTGGTTTTCGCTTTTGAGGAATTTCGATCTTACTTGATTGGCATGAAAGTAATTGTGCATACAGACCACACAACACTTTGGTATCTTATATGTAAAAAGGACGGTAAGCCAAGATTAATTGGTGGGTGCTTCTACTACAAGAATTTTACTTTGAAGTCAAGGACCAAAAGCGAACTGAAAATCAAGTTGCAGACCACCTATCATTCCTTGAGGAGGAAGCCATGCTCAAATTAAGGGATGATCTTGATATTTATGATACTTTTCCAAACGAGCAAGTGTTAGCAGCATCACAAGACTTAATCCCATGGTTTGCAGATTTTGCCAACTTTCTGGCAAGTGATGTAGTCCCGAAAGATATGTCGTACCAGCAATGGATGAGATTCATGCATGAGGTAAGAAAATTCTTTTGGGATAAGCCTTCCCTGTTTAGGGTATGTGCAGATGGTTTTATTTGAAGGTGTATCCCAGAGGCCGAAATGATGAGTATTTTGGAAGCATGTCATTAATCTCCAGTTGGGGGTTATCATGGTGGTACGCGAACTGCGCACAAGATCTTACAATGCGGGTATTATCGGCCCACCATCTATAAAGATGCTCATGACTATGCTTGGGATAGATACGCCAATAGAACTTTACTTAGCAGATGATAGGATAAAATTCCCTATAGAAAAAAGTATAATCAGTGCAGTAAAAGGAAATTTAATATATCAAAAATTTAAATTTATAGTAAACCCAAACTACTCAGTAGCAATAAAAGATAAAAATATTGACAAATCTTTAGTATTATATTGGAGACTATCAGGAATAGAACTAACACCAGGAAGCAAAATATTCACAGCAAGATGTAAAAACCTATATATCTTAACAACAAAGCATATGGTAAAAGTAGTTAGTAAAATAGATAAAATAAAAATAGAAACACCATTTGACAATATAGTAACAGCAATAGATAACAATGAATATAGTTATGATGAACTAGATATAAACTAAGAATTAGAAATAGTAAATGAAAGAATAGGAACATCAAAAAGACTAATGGATACCCCAACAACATCATCTAGGATGAGTACATCAAGGAAATTAGAATACGAAAAACCTATGGAAATACAACCATACCATTATTATATAACAGGAGTATTAGGACAAAGAAAATATCTAATACTTATAGATACCCTCATAAATAAAAGTTTGTTTTTAACTACTTACTTTCAATTAGCTATGGAAGAATCCAACATACAGACTTCAGTATCACATACCACAGAGGAGATAATAACTACGGTACACTCATATTTAATTATGTGTAACTAAATCATATATTCCTGCTAATCTCTAGAATATTATTACTGTTTATCATGTAGTAGTTTGATTATGTTAAATTATTCGAGTAAGTTTGCTATGGTTAGGTAAGCTGAGAGTTAGGTAAGCCCAGACTAAGCCATCCTAAAAGTCAAAGATAAGTTTCAGAGCACAGTAACGAAAATGAGATAACTAAGCACAGTAACGAAAATAAGATAACTAAGCACAGTAACGAAAATAAGATAACTAAACATCGTAACAAAAATCAATTTATAGAACAAACAAATAAAATGATAGGACTTGAATATGGAGAAGAATTAACTTATGATGACCCAAGAATGGTAAGACTTAATAAACAGATAAATATAGACAATAAAATACAAAATATACGAATAGAATTAAACAACTTATACAACGAATATGAACATATACGAATACCAGCATTAATAGATATAATCTCATACACAGAATATAAATATATTAGACAAATTAAGAAACAACGAGAATACAGATATGCCAAATAAGTTACCAAACACAAAGATTGTTAAACCAATAAAAATACATTACCTGACAAAAAAGATTCAAAAAAGATATAGGAAAAACATTCAGAGAAAACAAAAACTTAAAGAAATTACGCAAATAATTAAAAACATAAGCAACTTAGAGAAAGCCATGACTAAACTACTCATAGCTATAGACAAAATAACAGTAGCATGAAAACAAACCATAAATGGATAAACCCGAATCAAGTAACCCAGTATACAAAAATCCAAACACACCAAGAATATTAAGAAAAGCGGAATTACTTAGAAAAATTATAGACATACGAGATGAAATTAGCCATAGGAAAAATAGATTAAACTATAATATATTCGCAGGAGTAAATAATAGATCACTAACAGCACAAAAACAAACGATAACTGAATTAGAATTGGAATTACAAGTTTTAGAACATAAATACGCATATGAATAAAGAAGAATATCCAGTAGAAGAAAAAACATTTATAGGAACAGAAGGTTTACAAATAATTATAGTACATTCAAATTTAGGACGCAGATACAGAAAAATAGGAACTAATCTACATCTAATGCCAAACCAAAATTCAGCTAAGTTAGAAGATAGTTTAACAGAAATGGTAAGATTACAAAAAGAAAATAGTGAGATAGATCAAAATTAGAAGTTGAAAAAATACGCATGGAAGCAAAAAAGGAAATAGAACAATTAAAATTGAAACAGGTAAAAGAGGAACCACAACAAGAATTACCTCAAGAAATAAATCCAAGTATCCCACAAATAGATTTTGAACCATCTACAAAAATAAAAGAATTAGAAAAAGAATTAGCCATGCTTAAACAGATATATGCAAAGAAAGTCAAGGAAAGAGAAGAACGTCAAAAAATGTATAGGGAAAAAGAAAAAGAAAAACAGCTAGCAGAAGAATTAGAAAGGATTAAGGAAAAAATACAAATTGAAGAAACTAACCCAGATTTAGCGAGTGAATTCACAACTTTAAGTATAGACAATATAAACATTATAGAAGAGGATGAACAATCCGAAGAAGACCAAGAAATTAGTGAAACTTACACAGAAATTATGGATCAAATCACGAATACAGAATTATAAATAAACACAACAAATACCAAACCACAAATAAATACCATAAAAGATGAAGCTAGTACCAGTAAAACATCATATGATAAAAGAAGAAGAACTATTTGCTTTATATAAATGTTTATTATCATTTGAACCATATATTGTGTATAACAAATTTATTGTTAGAACAGATAATACCCAAGTAAAATGGAGGTTAACAAGAAAAATACAAGACTCAGTTACTACAAAAGAAATACGACGACTTGTATTGAACATACAAAATTTTACTTTTACAATTGAAGTAGTTAGCACTAACAAAAATACTGTTGCAGACTACCTATCAAGACAAGGCAACTCAGACAGAGCCAGAAAAACTAAATAACCCATGTTCATTTAGGAGCAATAGAAATACTAATAAGAGCATGTTTTAGAGAAGGAATAGATACACCAATAGAACTTTACTTAGCAGATGATAGGATAAAATTCCCTATAGAAAAAAGTATAATCAGTGCAGTAAAAGGAAATTTAATATATCAAAAATTTAAATTTATAGTAAACCCAAACTACTCAGTAGCAATAAAAGATAAAAATATTGACAAATCTTTAGTATTATATTGGAGACTATCAGGAATAGAAGATATAAAGAAAAAACAAATAACAGAGATACAAATAAAAGATGACAAGTACACAGAATTACCATATATAGATTATGATATGGAAAGTGAAGATAGTATATATGAAATAGATGAATTAGATAATATCACAGATCTTGATGAAGATATAATAGAACAAATAAATAATGAAGATATAGACATAGAAGAAGATAATTATGACTGAGATTGGAGTAATTGACAAAGAAAACCATCAAGATGAAGAAACTTCAAGCCAAAAAGTAATATTTGATGCAAATATATTTAATCAAATTACAAAACAAGAAATATCACTAAAAATAGACAATGTTTTAGATGTACCCATTGTGAAAAATTGGTTTAGAAAACCAAAAGAGGAATATTATGTTATAAGCCAAAAGGAACATACAGTAGACTGTAAATATGCAAAAGGAAGAGCAATGGTCCCAATTATTAACAAAAAAGAACTTAATAAAGAAATACAAGCATTAAAGACTAAAAACGAAATAACCCATGTTCATTTAGGACCAATAGAAATATTAATAAGAGCATGTTTTAGAGAAGGAATAGATACGCCAATAGAACTTTACTTAGCAGATGATAGGATAAAATTTTCTATAGAAAAAAGTATAATCAGTGCAGTAAAAGGAAATTTAATATATCAAAAATTTAAATTTATAGTAAACCCAAACTACTCAGTAGCAATAAAAGATAAAAATATTGACAAATCTTTAGTATTATATTGGAGACTATCAGGAATAGAACTAACACCAGGAAGCAAAATATTCACAGCAAGATGTAAAAACCTATATATCTTAACAACAAAGCATATGGTAAAAGCAGTTAGTAAAATAGATAAAATAAAAATAGAAACACCATTTGACAATATAGTAACAACAATAGATAACAATGAATATAGTTATGATGAACTAGATATAAACCAAGAATTAGAAATAGTAAATGAAAGAATAGGAACATCAAAAAGACTAATGTATACCCCAACAACATCATCTAGGATGAGTACATCAGGGAAATTAGAATACGAAAAACCTATGGAAATACAACCATACCATTATTATATAACAGGAGTCTTAGAACAAAGAAAATATATAATACTTATAGATACAGGAGAACAAGACAATTATATTACCAGAGAATTAATATTAGAAAATGATATTACGATACCAGAACAAGGATGTCTAGACTTACCTAAAGAGTTAAGACAAACAAAAGAAATAACAACACAAGAATTAATTATAGGAGGAATACCCATCAGTATACAATTTACAATAACACAGATAAATACAAATATTATTTTAGGATTAAATTGGTTAGAACAAGTTAAACCTTATAAGATAGAAGATAAACAACTAATAATTCGATACCAAAAACATGATATTATGATTACTAGGACTATAGTATAATGACAAAAGTATACGTTTTATCAAAAATTATAGTAGAAGGATACAATAGTAGATATTATACACCAATGATAGATACAGGATCAGAAGCTAATCTTTGTAGATATAATTGTTTACCAGAAACAAAATGGGAAAAACCAAAAGATCCAACAGTATTAACAGGATTTAATGATGAAGGAAGTATGATTACCTATATAGCAAAAGATGTAAAAATACAGATATGGGATAAAATACTAACTATACAAACAATGTACAATTATGAATTTACAACTAGAGACATGATAATAGGAATGCCTTTTATAGATAAACTATATCCTCATATATTAACCAAAAAATATTGGTGGTTTACAACACCATGTAACCACAAAGTTGCAGCTAAAAGAGTACAAAATAAACCCCGGAAACCCACTCCATGGATTAAAGGAAGTGAAAATATAGTACAAAAATTAGAAAATAGCCCCAATGTAGAAAAACACGTAGAAATAATAACCTTTTCTATAAACATATTAGAACCGATACACCAAAATTAGAATCACTATATAGTGAAAATCCCCTTAAAAGATGGGATAAACATAAAACAACAGTTACAATAGAATTAATTGATCCAAACAGTATAATTACCCAGAAACCTCTCAAATATAACTATAATGATTTAAAATACTTTACCCTTCATATTAATGAACTACTTACCAACAAATATATCCAAGAAATTAATAGCAAACCTTTTTTTTTTTTTTTTTTTTTTTTTTATCTAAAAAAAAATACAATATCAGAATAGATAATAATTTTAGAGAATATTATTATAAAGGAATATATACACATGAAGTTCCTATGCTTTGATACCAATGTGGGATGGGGGGGGGGGGTTCCATTCTGTGTATGAGATTATATCTATTAATGCTGGTAAACAATTATATCTACAAAGATTAGCTTCTGATCAACCAATTTTTCACAATGGGTACATCTAAAACATTGTCTATTTTTAGTGATATTTCTTGTTTTGTAATTTGATTAAATATATTTGCATCAAATATTACTTTTTGGCTTGAAGTTTCTTCATCTTGATGGTTTTCTTTGTCAATTACTCCAATCTCAGTCATAATTATCTTCTTCTATGTCTATATCTTCATTATTTATTTGTTCTATTATATCTTCATCAAGATCTGTGATATTATCTAATTCATCTATTTCATATATACTATCTTCACTTTCCATATCATAATCTATATATGGTAATTCTGTGTACTTGTCATCTTTTATTTGTATCTCTGTTATTTGTTTTTTCTTTATATCTTCTATTCCTGATAGTCTCCAATATAATACTAAAGATTTGTCAATATTTTTATCTTTTATTGCTACTGAGTAGTTTGGGTTTACTATAAATTTAAATTTTTGATATATTAAATTTCCTTTTACTGCACTGATTATACTTTTTTCTATAGGGAATTTTATCCTATCATCTGCTAAGTAAAGTTCTATTGGTGTATCTATTCCTTCTCTAAAACATGCTCTTATTAGTATTTCTATTGCTCCTAAATGAACATGGGTTATTTAGTTTTTCTGGCTCTGTCTGAGTTGCCTTGTCTTGATAGGTAGTCTGCAACAGTATTTTTGTTAGTGCTAACTACTTCAATTGTAAAAGTAAAATTTTGTATGTTCAATACAAGTCGTCGTATTTCTTTTGTAGTAACTGAGTCTTGTATTTTTCTTGTTAACCTCCATTTTACTTGGGTATTATCTGTTCTAACAATAAATTTGTTATACACAATATATGGTTCAAATGATAATAAACATTTATATAAAGCAAATAGTTCTTCTTCTTTTATCATATGATGTTTTACTGGTACTAGCTTCATCTTTTATGGTATTTATTT
Organism: Capsicum rhomboideum; assembly: GCA_031232105.1. Lineage (NCBI taxonomy): Eukaryota > Viridiplantae > Streptophyta > Magnoliopsida > Solanales > Solanaceae > Capsicum > Capsicum rhomboideum. The sequence goes on along the minus strand of CP124716.1, from coordinate 93,360,724 downwards.
GTGGTTTGGTATTTGTTGTGTTTATTTATAATTCTGTATTCGTGATTTGATCCATAATTTCTGTGTAAGTTTCACTAATTTCTTGGTCTTCTTCGGATTGTTCATCCTCTTCTATAATGTTTATATTGTCTATACTTAAAGTTGTGAATTCACTCGCTAAATCTGGGTTAGTTTCTTCAATTTGTATTTTTTCCTTAATCCTTTCTAATTCTTCTGCTAGCTGTTTTTCTTTTTCTTTTTCCCTATACATTTTTTGACGTTCTTCTCTTTCCTTGACTTTCTTTGCATATATCTGTTTAAGCATGGCTAATTCTTTTTCTAATTCTTTTATTTTTGTAGATGGTTCAAAATCTATTTGTGGGATACTTGGATTTATTTCTTGAGGTAATTCTTGTTGTGGTTCCTCTTTTACCTGTTTCAATTTTAATTGTTCTATTTCCTTTTTTGCTTCCATGCGTATTTTTTCAACTTCTAATTTTTGATCTATCTCACTATTTTCTTTTTGTAATCTTACCATTTCTGTTAAACTATCTTCTAACTTAGCTGAATTTTGGTTTGGCATTAGATGTAGATTAGTTCCTATTTTTCTGTATCTGCGTCCTAAATTTGAATGTACTATAATTATTTGTAAACCTTCTGTTCCTATAAATGTTTTTTCTTCTACTGGATATTCTTCTTTATTCATATGCGTATTTATGTTCTAAAACTTGTAATTCCAATTCTAATTCAGTTATCGTTTGTTTTTGTGCTGTTAGTGATCTATTATTTACTCCTGCGAATATATTATAGTTTAATCTATTTTTCCTATGGCTAATTTCATCTCGTATGTCTATAATTTTTCTAAGTAATTCCGCTTTTCTTAATATTCTTGGTGTGTTTGGATTTTTGTATACTGGGTTACTTGATTCGGGTTTATCCATTTATGGTTTGTTTTCATGCTACTGTTATTTTGTCTATAGCTATGAGTAGTTTAGTCATGGCTTTCTCTAAGTTGCTTATGTTTTTAATTATTTGCGTAATTTCTTTAAGTTTTTGTTTTCTCTGAATGTTTTTCCTATATCTTTTTTGAATCTTTTTTGTCAGGTAATGTATTTTTATTGGTTTAACAATCTTTGTGTTTGGTAACTTATTTGGCATATCTGTATTCTCGTTGTTTCTTAAGTTGTCTAATATATTTATATTCTGTGTATGAGATTATATCTATTAATGCTGGTATTCGTATATGTTCATATTCGTTGTATAAGTTGTTTAATTCTATTCGTATATTTTGTATTTTATTGTCTATATTTATCTGTTTATTAAGTCTTACCATTCTTGGGTCATCATAAGTTAATTCTTCTCCATATTCAAGTCCTATCATTTTGTTTGTTTGTTCTATAAATTGATTTTTGTTACGATGTTTAGTTATCTTATTTTCGTTACTGTGCTTAGTTATCTTATTTTCGTTACTGTGCTACTATCCCAACAATGAAGGAAGAAGTGTCACGACATTCTTGAAAAAGAACATATTTTCACGATTTGGTACACCCCGAGTAATCATTAGTGATGAAGGATCCCACTTCTGCAATCGGCTGTTCAAAACCCTGCTTGAAAAATATAGTGTCAAATATAAGGTAGCCACACCTTACCGCCCTCAGACAAGCGAACAAGTTGAGGTGTCAAATTATGAGATTAAGTCTATTTTTGGCAAAGAAGGTGAACGCTAATAGAACCGATTAGGTGAGAAGATTGGATGATGCATTATGGGCATAACAAACTGCATTCAAAACACCGATTGGTGCCTCACCATATCAGTTAGTGTGCCATTTGTCTGTCGAACTTGAATATAAGGCATTATGGGTATTGAAGAGGTTGAATCTAAACTGGAGTGAAGTGGCTAAATTGAGGTTAGACCAGATGAATGAGATGGATGAATTTCATATACACGATTATGAAAGTTCAGCACTGTATAAAGTAAAGATGAAATTATATCATGATTGGAAGATTTAACGATGAGAGTTTCACCCGGGAGAGTTGGCATTACTTTATAACTCCAGGCTTCGCTTGTTTCCTGGAAAGCTAAAGTCCAAATTGTCCGAACCATTCATGGTGGTTAGGGTGTTCCCACATGGAGCAATCGAGCTGAAAGGTGATGATAATGTTCTATTCAAGTTCAATGGGCAGCGTGTAAAGCACTATATGGGAATCATGGAAGAAATAAGGACATGTGAGGAGCTTAGTCTTGATGAAGTCTGAGTAGTCAAGTTAATCATATCGTGCCGCGACATTAAATCAGGCACTGCTTTGGAGGTAACCCATGGGATGGTTAGTTAAGTATGAGTATCCAATTTAGCCATGTCGTGTCGTGACTTTAAATCAGGCATTGCTTGGGAGGCAACCCAAGGTCTGAGTTGGTTGTGATTTGATTATTGGAGGATGCGAAAGATAAGTTAGCTAGAATTTAAAATATTGAACTAAAAATGTTCAGTATAACCCACGACAGTGATTCACGTGTTGTAAGTTCATCCACGTGACGTGGGTTTGTACCATGGAAGTCAGAGTAAATTATTCATATGCAGAACCCGACCCAAGCCAGTGACCTACAAGACGTAGGTCAACCCACGTGGCGTGGGTGGGTACCGTGGAAATTGAACCAGATTTTAAATCTGAGATCCAACCCAACCCAACACTATTTATTTCGGTATAACATAAACCCGACCACATATACGCCTAAACCCTCTCAAATCTGAATCCTAACATCATCCTCATTTTAAAAAACTTCATCAACTCTTCATCTCTTAAATTCCCGCATACCAACTCCGAAATTCATAAATTCCCTACCACCATTTAGCCGAAAATCATCAACCCCATAACCCTAAAATTTGTAAAACCCTAAAACCCCAAACTCAAACCAACTCCGACTTAAATCCACCCCAAACCTAACCTATTTGATCAGAAATGCCTCCAAAATTTAACCCCAAACGTAGAGATATGGGATCACCTTCGAGAATCTAAACTAAGAACCCTAAGTTTATGACCATGTAGCGCGATGAACCTTTGGGGTCTGATAAAAGTGGGTCCGAGGAAGTGATTGATATTTCTCACGATGATTCTGCACTTGTACCTCACACAATGGGGCTACAAACTAGGGCGCAAGCTGCTGCCCGAGATGTACTCAGCCTATTCCACAGCCCCTGTAACCTGCCAAATCGGTTGCTCCTGATCAGTCTTCTGATTTCGTACCCCAGTCTGATGAGGGGATGGATGCTTCTGTAATCAGTGATGACCACGAGGATGATGTATCTGGGTATGAGGAACTTGTTGAGGGTACAAATGAGTTTGCATCCAGTGAGAGTAGTACGACTGCTGGGACAACTTCTGTCTCCGGTACTGGTGTCCAGGGTTGGACTACCTCCTCACAAAGAGCTTCGAATACACGTCAGGCTGCAGCTATGGTCCAAATGGATGACAGGAGGTGGTGTGTTGAAGGTATGAAAGACATTTCTGATAGGGATCCTGAACAAATCTAGCGGGGTACTTGGACAAGAAATATCAAGGAGGAGGCTCATTATCGGATAGATGAGGTGAATGCACTTCCTGAGATAAAGGAATTGTTTGATTGCTATGGATTTGGGTGGGTCACGGAGCCTTTGGGAAGCTATATCCGTGAGTTGGTCCATAAGTTTTATTCTTCATATGTTGCATTGTTAGCGTTGACTAGACCTAATAAGCAAAGATATCGGGACCAACCACCACTGACTCATATTTTGGTTCGTGGAACCAGAGTTAACATATCTAAGCGGACGATCCATAGGTTTTTATGTGGAGCAGAAAGGGAGACTCCGTCCATGACTACTGAGTTTGATCACCACATGGATATGGTGAGAAACAGGACTAAGATGAGAGATGCTGATCAGCAGTTGGAGTTACTGCGGTGGAATGCAGGTTACATAGCGGAGGATGGTGCAGATACTAGTTGGGTTGCTGGGAAGATGGACATTAAGAAGTCCTCACTTCACTTTACAGTATGGTTTTGGTGGTACCTTGTAAGAAATCATTTGGGTCCCACTAATGTTGATAATTCACTCACGCTTGATTGGGCAGTTCTGGTAGCGAGCATTCTGGGAGGTTATGACATTAACTTCGCTTGCTACATCATTGACGAGATCCATGAGCGTGATTTCTGTGACTTCACCAGCATTCCTTTTCCATGTTTGATCCAGACCTTATGTAATACTACTGGTGTGGCCTCAATACCTATAGTTGATCATGATATTGAGGTGACTCGGATTGCTAATATACGTTTGATGCAGCAGTGGAGGGCTAATCCAGTTTTTTTGAAGAGATCTCAACCTTCCACGTCATATGGCGCTGCCCTTTTTGAAGGGCTTAGAGATAAAGGGGAGTTGGTTAGTACTCCATCACTGGTGAGTGTGCCTAAGCCGATACGTATACCTGCTGAGGGCACAAGCCCGGTGATTGATGAGGTTGCAGGCACTACAGCACCACCGCCCCCATCTAGTATGGTCTCAGTTCTAAGGGACTTTCTCCAGCAGTTGGTTGATAGGAAAACACACATATTTTAGAGGCTGGCGCACACAGAGGCCCAGATGGCTAAGTTAGTATCCCAGCTTAAGCCATGGGTTAGGTCCATGGTAGAGGCTTCAGAGGTGAGAGTTGAGGCCCCGTATGACTGTGGCCATGGATAGCTTTATGAGAGAGTTGGATGGGTGGATTGATAGTTTTGAGACACAAATGGTTAACCGGATGAGTTCGGCATAGATTTTTGATATGGCAGGGTTGACACAGGAGGTGGCTGCATTGAGGGAGTAGGTTAGAGATATGGCACCGAGCAGCACCCCTGTCATTCTACCTATGCCTGTGCCAGTCCCGATGAGGCTGGCTTCGAGGTGGATTTATTTGTGGATGAGAAGACACTGATTAAGAGGGCCAAAAGGCCTCGTATCCCGGAGGGTCAGCAGATGAGTGGTGATGATTTTGACAGGGACCTAAAGAGGGCTATGAAATCCTCTCGAGTCGAATATCACCTTAGTCAAATCGCAGAAGAGCAAAGTGTAACACCCCGTACATTTTCGAACCTAATTGATTGTCTTAACATTTATGGAATTATTTAAACATGAGATGGTTGGTGGATTATATATTAATTTTGTTGGGCTAAATTAATCTTGTGCTATCGGGCTCAATTGAGGCCCAATAATTAGGCAAAAGACGTGGCCCAAAATGGAAAATGACCCATTCTCAATGTTGACCAAGTAAACACTTCAATTATTAACCCAAGTGTGGCTAAGGATGGCCATGAGGGGCTATATAATGTGGAAAATCAGATTTTTATTCCTTTAGACACACATGCAAATCTATAAATTTCCACAAGATATTTCTCATCTTTCACAAACCCTAAGCTACTAACTCTTTGGACAAGATCACTCCTTTGCAAGCCTGGGTAAGTGTTTACTCTTGGTTATGTTGGCAAAGTGTTGGACAGTTCACTATGTGTAAAACAGTCTACGTTAGCTTAATCGGTGAAGGGTTTTGCCTTCTAAACTTGAAAGTGGACTTGTGGTCTTGAATGAAGTGAACTTGATGGATTAAATATCAACATGTAAGATGTGGTTATGTCATTGAATTGCTTTCTCCTTGTGTATAACATTTGGAATTGTTGTTGTGAAATTGTGCATGGAATTGGTGACATATTTAAAGAAAAATGTAGTTTGGTGATGTTTATGTGCATTGTGAAACCATGGCTGTTCTTTGGCATCTAAGATAACTGTAAATATGAAAAGAAAATTTTAATCATGACCATGGACCATTCATTGCAAAAAAGGACCTGAAAATGACTCTTGGAGCCTGAAACAGGCATCCACCTTCGCGGATGAGGCACCTGCGGCACAGATGCCAATGCAGGTGACCCTGGACCAGGACCATGGTCACTTACAGATGCACCTCACCCACCTACGGGAACAGGTGGCTTCGCAGGTCAGTCCGGAACCCTATTTTGATTGTTTTTGCATCTCTTTGACCCCCCAAAGCCCCTATACCCTTCATGGATGCAATTATCAACTTATGGTACCTTTTGAATGACTTTAAAGGAGTATTCCAGAGGTATTTTGAATGGTATCAATTATGGATTATTGTTCATTTGTTGTTGTGAAAGGTATTGAGATGACTTGATGGAGTAATTGTGACATAGTGTTAACGAGGAAGTGTAAAGGATAAACTTGGTATGAAATGTTATTGGTTTATGATGTCTTGGTCAATGTGTGGAATGTTATGGTATTTTTGGTATGGTGATGAAATAAATGTTATTGTAAGAGGGTGAAATGACATTATATGGCAGTCACGTAATTCATTGTCGTCTTATGCACTTGTAATATAGTTAGTTGTTAACGTGAGCTCCGTGATGTACTTGTGTTGTAGAGTAACACGTAAGGAAGGAGAGGGATTGTTGTACTCACATATAGGACTGTATATTCATATTGGGAAGATAAGGTATGTAAGGTTACTCTTTTTGTATCCTTCTGCAGCACATAGTGTTCACATTGTCATTGTACTTGTTCCATTCTGAAATGTTCTAAGGTATCTCATTTCAAGTTGTCATATATTGTTATTCATATGTTCCTTATTCATTTATCAATTGTTATTCATGTGTCACATAATTGTGGACATGGTTCCAAAGTTCCAATAATATTATGACTACCAATGTATCAATCTCACAAAAGTAAAGGAATAAAGTAATGCGTAGTTGCTTTTATGTATTTATGGATCGCAATCTAAGGGGCATAAGCCTGGCTGGAACGATCCCAATGTTATGTGATAGAGTTATGGATCGCAATCTAAGGGGCATAAGCCTGGATGGAACGATCCCAATGGTATGCTATATTATGATGTGACCCACTGATCAGCTGGGTGAATGATAATATTGATGAACACAAAAGCAAAGAAAGTAATGAATGTAATGTACATGGTCCCACATATACAGAACGATGGTCTATCCATAATGTTTATTCACTTGTATTTTCTTCCATTTGAGTTCCTATATCTCATGCAGTTGCTTTTAGCCTTACATACTCAGTACATTCTTCGTACTGACGTCCCTTAGGGGACTTACCTTACTTGCTTCAGGCACAGGTGCTAGTAGACCTCTATAATAGGCTGCAGATCATCTACGGATTATTGGTGAGCTCCAGTTCAGTTTGGGGCTTACCGAGTTACATGTGTACACTTGTTTTGGTATTATGTAAATGTTGTATAAAACGGAGACTTGTCCTGAATTTAGGTTGGTTATGTCTATGTATTTGTAGAGGCTTTGTAGACGTACATTCTGGGATGAATGAAGGAATGTCAAAAATGTATGCTTTTGAATCAATGGACATAACGGCCAACTTTCATATCTATATGAATCAAATGTTTTCCATGACTTCCGCCATTGGTATCTTGTAGCCGCATGTGATAGAGTGTTGTTCATTTAATGACATGCATACGAGTGTACATGAATGAATGTTGGTTCTCTCGGGCCTTATCGGTGTCGGGTGCCAGTCTGCCTCTTTGGAATTTGAGGCGTGACAAAAGAGGTATTAGAGCAGGTCGTCCTAAGGGTATCTACAAAGTCGTGTCTGAGTAGAGTCTTTCTTATGGATGTGTTGCTCGCCACATTATAAGTAGGAGGCTACGTGACATTTAGGAGTTGTTTCTTTCTTTCATTTCCTAGATCGTGCAGTAGAGCCAATGTTGTAGGTGAAATTATATCTGACCATTGAAATTAGTTTTCTTTGTTATAGTAAAATGCCGGTTACAAGACAAGGTAGGGGTGAAGGTAAGGAGGTAGAAATTCTAGCTAGAGAAGGAACTAGTCAATCACCACCTGACCAAGTCAGCCAAGGTGGGACTAAAACTGAGGTTGCATCATGGGCTTCTTCTACTCTTCAATCTCTAGAAGAGCCAAGAAGGGAAGAAGTACCCGTAGAGCCACCCGTGAATACTACTGAATAGGATTTACGAAATGCGGTGCAAATGTTGACTTGTATAGTTACTCGTATAGTTGCTGCACTGAATCAAGGCCAAGTAGGTCCAACGACAAGTAGTGATGGTGCGTATAGGGTAGCTAGTCGGCGGACACAGGATTTTCTAAAATTAGACCCTCCCACGTTCACCGGGTCAGATCCGAATGAAGACCCACAGGACCTTGTGGACCAAATCAAAAGGGCTATAGATGTTATGCATGTGACTGGTATAGAAACAGTGGAGCTTGCAGCATATAGGCTAAAAGGCGAGGCTATATTATGGTACGAAGATTGGAAATGATCTAGGGGTATAGGTGCACTTCTAACTAGTTGGGAGAAATTCAAAACGACATTCCTTGATCATTATCTCCCATATGAGATCCGAGAGGCTCGTGCGAATCAGTTTTTAAAACTTCGACAAGGGAATATGAGTGTCAGAGAGTACAGTCTTCGATTTAACTCTTTGGCTCGATTTGCTCCAAATGTAATAGCCACTATGGATGACAGAGTCCATCGGTATATGGACAGACTGAGCCCATACTTTGTGAGGGATTGTACTATTGCTGCTCTGAACAGAGATATGGATATAGCCAGGATACAGGCTTTTGCAAAGAAGATGGAGGATCAGAGACAACGGAGAAGGGTGCAAGAATTTGAAAGAGGGCCGTCAAAAAGGGATAGACCTATGGGATAGTTCATGGCATCTCAAGGAGAATCTAGGCCTTGGGGTTTTTCCTAGACCGCTTCGACCATCATTTTCTTATCCTACAACAGGTACTCCATCCCAATTTCAAGGGTTTAGAGGCAGTCAGGTTGGGTAAAGTAGTGGAATTTGGGGTTCGCAGATAGCGAGACTTTCACGCCAGTCGTGTCAACACTGTAGGAAGTATCATTTAGGTGCATGCCGGGTCAAAACTAATGTTTGCTTCTGGTGTGGTTTATCGGGGTACACAGTGAGAGACTGCCCAAAGAGGGGCACGGTTAGTATGATGCGACCTACGGGGTCAGCCGTTGTATCATCATCATTGGTTCCTTCCTTAGGCCGAGATGTACACCCTACTGGTTGTGGTAGGGGTGCCAAAGGTGTAGCCAGTTCTAGTGGAACCCAGAATCGTACCTATGCCTTAGCGGATCGACATAATTTAGAGGCTTCTCCTGATGTAAATACAGGTACATTATTCATATGTTTACATAAGATATATGCATTGATTGACCCGGGTTCTATATTATCATATGTTACCCCATTGATTGCGGAAAAAGTTGTAAGAACATTAGAATTACTAGTTAAGCCATTTGAAGTCTCTACACCAGTTAGTGAATCTATTGTAGTTAAAAGAGTATCTTATAATTGTATAGTAACTATTTGTGGTTACGATACACTGGTTGATATTATTGAGTAGGACATGGTAGTGTTTGATGTTATAATGGGTATGGATTGGCTAGCTTTGCCGAGCTAAGAAGGTACATTTTCATTTTCCACAAAAGAATATTTTTTGAATAGAAGGGTAATTGGGGGCACCAAGAGGAAAAATTTATTTCCTATGATACCCAAAGGGGTACATATGTCACTTAGTACGAGTGAAACATACTGATGTGAAGCCACCAACACTTCAATCGGTTCTGGTGGTAAATGAAATTCTTGAGGTAATTTCTGAAGATCTTCCGGGTTTGCCTCCAGTACGGGAAGTAGAGTTTGGTATTGATGTGATGCCAGACACTCAGCCTATTTTTTTCCTCCGTATAGAACGGCCCTGGAAGAGTTACGGGAATTAAAGGAGCAATTAAAAGACTTGTTGGACAAGGGATTCATAAGACCTATTACGTCCTCTTGGAGTGCACCAGTATTAATTGTACGAAAGCCAGATGGCACGTTGAGAATGTGTAATGATTATTGACACTTGAATAAGGTGAAAGTTAAGAATAAATATTCCCTCCCCAGAATTGATGAGTCACCTAACCAATTACAGGGTTTTTCAAGGATTGACCTGAGATCAGGATATCATCAGGTAAGGTATAGAGAAAAAGATATACTCATGACAGCTTTTTGAACACGGTATGGTCATTATGAATTTCTAGTTACGTCATTTGAGCTAACAAATGCACCTACAGTTCTTATGGATTTGATAAATAAGGTGTTCAAACCATTTTTGGATGTGTTTGTGGCAGTGTTTATAGATGACATCTTGGTTTAATCAAGATCACAAAAGGACCATGCTAATCACTTACGACAGGTGTTACAGATTCTTCATGATCGTAAGTTATATGTAAAATTCTCTAAATGTGAGTTTGGTTAAAATACGTAGCTTTCTTGGGTCACATTGTATATGATGAAGGACTCAGGGTTGATAAACAAAAGATAGAAACGGTGAAAAAATTGGCTAAGGCCTACGATGCTTACAGAGATTCATAGTTTTCTTGGATTGGTTGGTTATTATAGGAGATTTGTTGAAGGATTTTCTTCTATCTCTGCACCCTTAACAAAGCTAACACACAAGGCAATCAAGTTTCAGTGGAATGATGCATGTGAGAAGAGTTTCCAAGACCTGAAAGATAAATTGACTTCTACCCCTGTATTAGTACTTCCCGAAGGCACAGAAGGGTATGCAGTATATTATGATGCTTCAGGAATCGTCTTAGGATGTTTATTGATGCAGCACGATAATGTAATAGCTTATGCCTCAAGACAATTGTGTCCACATGAAAGAAATTATCCAACACATGATCTTGAGTTAGCAGTCGTGATATTTGCTCAAAAAAAATATATGGCACTACTACTTGTATGGGGTTTACGTTGATATATATATACTGATCATAAAAGTTTGCAATATATCTTTAAGCAGAAAGACTTAAATCTGAGGCATCAGAGGTGGCTGAAACTCTTAAAAGACTATGATATCAATATCTTATATCATCCATGCATTAAGCCGCAAAGCAATAGGAAGCACTAATAGCTAGTGGACGAAAAAAGCAAGATATAATTAAGGACCTACATCAACTAGCCAGCTTGGGAGTTCGTCTTCTTGAAACTCCAGATGAAAGAATTATATTGTAAAATGCGGCAGAGTCTTCACTTGTAGCTAAGGTGAAGGAAAAGCAATATGCAAATCCTATTTTATTTCAGTTGAAAAAGAATGTACAACAAAGTTTGACAAAGGTATTTGAGCTTATGCAAGGGGGAGTACTTCAATACCAAGGTAGAGTTTGTTTACCGGATATAGATGAGCTAAGGAAATGAATTATGACAGAACCACATCATTCACGGTATTCTATTCATACGAGAGCTACCAAAATGTATTATGATTTGAAAAAAACGTATTGGTGGGGGTAACATAAAGAAGAACATTGCAGACTGTGTAGACCAATGTCCAAATCGTCAACTAGTAAAAGTAGAGCATCAAAAACCTGGAGGTTATATGCAATGTATTAATCTTCCAGTCTGGAAGTGGGACATGATTAACATGGATTTCATCACAGGTTTGCCTCGTACACTGCAGAAATTTGATTCCATACGGATAATAATTGACAGGCTTACCAAGTCAGCGCACTTCCTACCCATCAAGACAACCTATACAGCTGAAGATTATGCAAGGTTGTATATTAAAGAGATAGTGCTATTACATAGGATTTCAATCTCTCTTATATCAGACAGGGGAGCTTAATTTACTGCACACTTTTGAAAAGTTGTTCAGAAGAGTTCGGGAACCCACGTGAATTTGAGTACGGCTTTTCATCCTTAAACAGATGGGCAAGAAGAACGTACTATCCAAACGCTTGAAGATATGGTACGAGCTTGCACGTTAGATTAGTGTAGATCACTAATCGGATGATATGAAGTGGGTGAGACAGCCTTACTTGGGCCAGATCTTTTTCATCAAGCTACAAAGAACGTTAATGTTAAGGTGATCGAGTATTCTTGAAAGTGTCACCAATGAAAGGGGTAACGAGAATTGGAAAGAAAGGAAAGTTGGCCCTATATAGCGTGCCATATAAAATTGTCCGATGATTTGGGCAAGTCGCGTATGAATTTGAAATACCTCAAGAACTCTCCACAGTTCATCTAGTATTTCATGTTTCGATGCTTCGAGAGTGTAAAGGAGACCCATCTCGTATGGCTCCCATGGAAGAGGTACAAGTTATGGAGGCTCTCACCTTTGAAGAGATATCTCTTGCTATTCTGGATCGATGAGTGAAAATACTAAGGAATAAAGAAGTAGCTTTCAGAAAAATGCGTTGGAGAAATCAACAAGTAAACGAGATCACATGGGAAGTCGAGAAAATAATAAAGTCTAAGTACCTTCATTTGTTTCAAATGGAAGGAAAAGTTCAAGGTGCTGAGTTGAAGAAATAACAAGTAATCTTTACAAGAATTATGTGTATATGAGAGCATGAAGGATAACCTTAAACTCGAATATGTGTAAATTGGTTATGTTACTAACATTCGAGGACGAATGTTCCTAAGAGGGGAAGGATGTAACACCCCATACATTTCCAAACCTAATTGATTGTCTTAACATTTATGGAATTATTTAAACATGAGATGTTTGGTGGATTATATATTAATTTTTTTCGGATAAATTAATCTTGTGCTATTGGGCTCAATTGAGGCCCAATAATTAGGCAAAAGACATGGCTCAAAATGGAAAATGACCCATTCTCAATGTTGACCAAGTAAACACTTCAATTATTGACCCAAGTGTGGATAAGGATGGCCATGAGGGGCTATATAATGTGGAAAATCAGATTATTATTCATTTAGACATACATGCAAATCTATAAATTTCCACAAGATATTTCTCATCTTTCACAAACCCTAAGCTACTAACTCTTTGGACAAGTTCACTCCTTTGCAAGATTGGGTACGTGTTTAATATTATGGTTTAATATATTATATGCTTAAGATGGTGTATAAATCATGTTGGTTATGCTGGCAAAGTATTGGACAGTTCACTATGTGTAAAACAGTCTGCTTTTGCTTAATCGATGAAGGGTTTTGCCTTCTAAACTTGAAAGTGGACTTGTGGTATTGAAGTAAGTGAACTTGATGGATTAAATATCAACATGTAAGATGTGGTTATGTCCTTTAATTGCTTTATCCTTGTGTATAACATTTGGAATTGTTGTTGTGAAATTGTGCATGCAATTGGTGACGTATTGAAAGGAAGATGTAGTTTGGTGATGTTTATGTGCGTTATAAAACCATGGATGTTTTTTGGAATCTAATATAACATAAAATATTAAAAGAGAGGTTTAATCATGACCATGGACCATTCATTGCAAAAAAGGACCCGAAAATGACTCTTGGAGGCTGAAACGGGCATCCGCCTTCGCGGATGGGGCACCTGCGGGCGCAAATGCCAACGCAGGTGACCCTGGAAAAGGAAAATGGTCACCTAAGGATGCACCTTACCCACCTGCAGGCGCAGGTGGTTTCGCAGGTCGGTCCAGAACCCCATTTCAATTGTTTTTGCATCTCTTTGACCCCCCAAAGCCCCTATACCCTTCATGGATGCAATTATCAACTTATGGTACCTTTTGAATGACTTTAAAGGAGTATCCCGGAGGTATTTTGAAGTGTATCAATTATGGATTGTTGTTTATGCATTGTTGTGAAAGGTATTGAGATGACTTGATGGAGTAATTGTGACGTAGTGTTAACAAGGAAGTGTAAAGGATAAACTTGGTGTGAAATGTTATTTGTTTATGATGTATTGGTCAATGTGTGGAATGTTATGGTATTTTTGGTATGGTGATGAAATAAATGGTATTGTAAGAGGGTGAAATGAATTATATGGCAGTCACGTAATTCATTGTCATCTTATGCACTTGTAATGTTGTTAGTTTTTAACGTGAGCTTCGTGATGTACTTGTGTTGTAGAGTAACACGTAAGGAAGGAGTGTGATTGTTTTACTAACATATAGGACTGTATATTCATATTGGGAAGATAAGGTATGTAAGGTTACTCTTTTCGTATCTTTCTGCGGCATATCGTGTTCACATTGTAATTGTACTTGTTCCATTCCGAAATGTTCTAAGGTATCTCATTTCAAGTTTTCATCTATTGTTATTCATATGCTCTTTATTCATTGATCAATTGTTATTCATGTGTCACATAATTGTGGACATGGTTCCAAAGTTCCAATAATGTTACGTTCTAAAGTTCCAATAATGTTATGACTACCAATGTATCAATCTCACAAAAGTAAAGGAATGAAGTAATGCATAGTTGTTTTTATGTATTTATGGATCGCAACCTAAGGGGCATAAGCCTGGCTGGAATGATCACAATGTTATGTGATAGAGTTATGGATCGCAATCTAAGGGGCATAAGCCTGGCTGGAACGATCCCAATGGTATGCTATGTTATGTTGTGACCCACTGATCAGCTCGGTGAATGATAATGTTGATGAACAAAAAAGCAAAGAAAGTAATGAATGTAATGTACATGGTCCCACATATACAGAATGATGGTCTATCCATAATGTTTATTCACTTGTATTTTCTTCCATTTGAGTTCCTATATCTTATACAGTTGCTTTTAGCCTTACATACTCAGTACATTCTTCGTACTGACGTCCCTTGGGGGACTTACCTTACTTGCTGCAGGCATAGGTGCTAGTAGACCTCCACAATAGAATGCAGATCATCTACGGATTATTGGTGAGCTCCAGTTCAGTTTGGGGCTTACCGCGTCACATGTGTACACTTGTTTTGGTATTATGTAAATGTTGTATAAAACGGAGACTTGTCCTGAATTTAGGTTGGTTATGTCTATGTATTTGTAGAGGCTTTGTAGACGTACATTCTGGGATGAATGAAGGAATGTCAGAAATGTATGCTTTTGAATCAATGGCCCTAACGGCCAAGTTTCATATCTATATGAATCATATGTTTTCCATGACTTCCGCCATTGGTATCTTGTAGCCATATGTGATAGAGTGTTGTTCGTTTGATGACATACATACGAGTGCACATGAATGAAGGTTGGCTCTCTCGGGCATTATCTGTTTCGGGTGCCAGTCTGCCCCGTTGGAATTCGAGGCGTGACACTGAGAAACTAGAGAGCATCTTCTAGTCAGCCACGCCTCCCACTGTCAGTACCTAGCATGGAGCCTAGAGAGCATACAGATGATCCCACTGTTGAAGGGACCATATCCACCGCCTACGGTGCCACAGGTA
Source organism: Capsicum rhomboideum (assembly GCA_031232105.1). Classification (NCBI taxonomy): domain Eukaryota; kingdom Viridiplantae; phylum Streptophyta; class Magnoliopsida; order Solanales; family Solanaceae; genus Capsicum; species Capsicum rhomboideum. Next base: position 93,345,550 of record CP124716.1, on the reverse strand, counting down.
TGTATTCACTCCTTTACAATTATTATATTGATAGTTGTGCACTGGGGACAGTGCACCATTATTTAGTTGGGGGTGGGGGTATACCACCACTTGGGGGGTTTTGTTGTCGTGTTTTCTTTACCCCCAAGTGTGCTATCATAGTAGAACCAACATGTTTAGGTTGTTACTTATATTATTTGTGTGTTTTCTTGTTTAATTAGGAGAAAATTAGGGGAACCTTAGTGCAGTCCAGTTTTGAACAAGTTTTTCAATATGATGCTTTTTGATTGTTTAAAGGACACCCCTCCTGAAAATTTGTTTTGAACTATGTGTAGAGTATGTTAGTCTGTGACAGTTGTTGGATCTTTTTAAGGAATTAGTATTATATGCAGAATGACTATAGCTAGTAATGCATGAAGTGGATAGGTAGTAGTTGATAGTGTAACCCTGTGCTTTGTGTGTGTGAGGTCATTGCTGAGTTCACTTTGTGTGCGTGATCCAGAACTTTTTCGATTAGTGTTGCCTAGGTTAGAGGATAGTGGTTAGGAAAGGATCATAGGCCATTTTTGAATAAGTCCACTTTTAGCCTAAATGCCCGACCAAATGAGGTAAATATCACTTGATCCCAATTTTGAGCTGTAATTGACCTATTTCTTTCATTAGCCTATTTACCTCCCCATTTTGATTTACAATGAACTTGTCTTGGCCCTGGTCCCTCCTTGGACATTGTGTATCTCAACTCAGGCGAATCGCCTAAGTTGAGGGTGGCTATTATAGAGATGTGTAATTTAACTTGGGTATGAAGAAGGGGTTAGAAGAAGAAAAAGAGAATAGAATTGGGTGTGAAAAAAAAAGAGAAAATATATATATATATATATATATATATATATATGTGTGTGTGTGTGTGTGTGTGTGTGTGTCTTAAAAGTATAAAAAAAAAATCTAAAAATAAATGAAGGAGAATAAGGGAGAATAAAATGATAATGGTTGGAAAGTGGAGCCAAAAATAGTGTAGTGTCAAGGAGGGTTGAGTCACCATATCCATATGCACCACACCTATCTGCAAGCCTACATTACAAGTCGATGAAAGTCCTATAGTGATCCTAGTCCAACTGTCCGAAAAAAAACTAAGGCATAGAAAATAAGGGCAAGACTAAGGTATTTCATGCATACTGTTTGAACTTCTTTGTGAGAGAGAGTGTTTTGACCCAGTCCCTACTTTGATATTCATTAATATACTGTGAGTGTAAGGGAATTCTGTGTTGAGAGAGTACATGGGTTGCATTGTTAGCTTCTATTTGTTCGAATAATGTCATTTGCATATATGCGTAGTTTTTTGTTTATAATCTGATGCCATCACTAGATCCCTTCTGTATCATGATAATATGTTGCATATAGACACACCGTGGTTTTTGATTTGAAAGTAGGAGGGTGTTCATAAATTGTTGGTGCAATAAACCGACTGACGTAGGTCTCTTAGGTTTCTCTTAGTTAAGCATCGTACGTGTTTATTTAGTTTTGTTTGCCTGAGGACATGCAAACGTTCTAAGTTGAAGGTGTTGATGTACTGTGGTTTCATGCACTTTCGATGCTTAAAACAAGAAAAATATACAATAATTCGGGTATGTTTAGTTGGTATGATGTGTTTTCTGTCATACTTTGCAGATAAATAGGTTATGGAGGTAAACTAGAGAAAAAGGGAAGAAGCATGCACTATAATGGAGCATTTGAAGAACAAAAGAACAAAGTCGAAGCAAAGGAGTGTCTCACGGCAGGGACTCACATCAAGTGAGTAGACCCACTCCACATGGATTGGTGCCACGAGTCAATTCCTGCTGACTGGAAGAAAGTCTGCTTTTCATGTCAGGGATTCACAGCATGTGAGTCTACCCGCCTCACGTGGATCGAAGCCGTGAGTCAACTCTCGAAGATTGAAAGGAACCCTATTTTCCATAGCAGGACCTATGTGGCATTACTTGGTTCAACGATACCAAGTTACGGTACCGTGAAAAGATGCCGACTCTATTTTCCTATTTTGTTTAGGATAGGATTCATCTTGTTTCTATAAATATCCCAATGTTGTCCTATGTTCAGGATTTGGTCAATACATTGTTTTATGAGATATTTTCCATTTTTTTTGAGTTCATACACATATTATTGATTTTCTAATCTTAGAACATCGATTCTAGGGTTTTATTGATATTGAGATTCAGATTTTTCTCCTTATTGCGAGTGTGCAATTATGTTTTCTTCATTGAATTGTTCTTGTGTTATTGCAATCATGAGTAGCTAAACTTATCAACTAGGGTTGTATGAACCATGAGGAATTAACAAAACGGGTTAAGTGCAAAGCAATTCTGAACCGTTGTAAATGCATGTATTGTTATTACCTTTATTATAATTAATCTTCTAACAGTTGCAAACATTAGAAACTCGTTTGTATTCCAGACTTACTCGAGAGTGAGATAGAGATTGGGAAAAGGGAATAACAACAGAGATTTGAAGCTATCAACCTTCCTCTAATTACTTGAGCCGTAACAGGGTTAGTAGTGCGACACTCGGAGATCGAGAGAAGAAGAGTGAAATTTGTCTAACCAAGGTCGAGGGACGTTTATATGAACTTAACTTGTTAGGTTTTGCATGCAATGCAGCGGGACAGTCTTGCCAGCACAAGTAACCAGTGGAGTTAAGGAATCATTAAGGATCATAGTCCTCGTGTATTTCTCATGTTTATTATAAATCCAAAAATCAACAATCATTACTGTTGTTACTTACTCGCAAAACCCCCCCAGTTTTACTTACTTGCCAATTACTCACACTAGCATTCGACATAATTTCATCCTATTCCCTGTGGGATCGACCCCAACCTAGTTGGGTTCTATATTAGATACAGCTACCACATTATACTTTTCTGGAGGTGTATTTTGGGCGACATCACCTGGCACGCTGCCTAGCGTGCCAACTTGCTGCCCCTCCTTTCAAAATATCGGTCCAAAGCGGCCCGGCATGTCAGTTGGCGCGCCAAAGCCATAAAATCTAATTTTCTTCCTTTATTCAACCTTTCTTTGAGGATTTGGGTGGATTCTTCAAGGCCAAATTTTGGCTTGTCTCTTATCTGCAAGATTCTTTGCTCGTAAATCCTTCAAGCCTCAGTTTCCACTCTAAAAATTCCCTAAATAGTTGCAAATTTCACCTACAAGGGTCTAATCACATTTATTAGCACAATATCAAATATTCCATCAAAACAATACAAAATAGGCACTTATTGCTCTCAAAACTAATGTAAACATGGGTCGAAGTCGACAATAGGGCATATAAATACACCCTAGATCACCACCCAACACTTAAAGCTTTATTCGTCCTCGAACAAATCTTCACATTAATCACAATAAAAGAAGACTCTATAATTACTACTACAACTAAGACACTCAAGCTAGCACTACAACGACCACATGAATAGAAAGCTCTACATTCAGTATGTTATATTACAACTTGAAACACATGAATACTACTTCAAAACTTCCTAGCCTCAAGAATTGACTCTACCAAGTTTGCAAACTCATGCACATTACTCAACATAGTGATCATATAAGTCACCTATCTATCATCAAACGTGTGTCCTCACCACAATAGAGTCACCCACATTCACTCACAGATATGCAATTTTATCACAATAATAGGTGTAAGAATCAAATTCCGCTCACTCTCACAAAGAATTCACATGTCACATAAGATGAACCATAAGGTTGCCCTTAGTGTATTACTCCACTAGTATCAGAATGTCAAAGCTCAAGATCAAGTAAGACTTTAAGGGTTGTAATGTAGGCTAAGGGATGGGTAGGAACTATTTGGTCACGAATAGTGATTATCTTCCCTAAGCGCTTTGATACACTACAATTTACATTAAGATCACCTCCAACCAACCTATTTTACACCACTTTTGTATTCCCAACTGTCTTTTGTATTGCCCCATCTCTTTAAGTTAGCTTACACATATTAGTCAATGAGTATTTGCTATCAACACATGATTCACTTCTTTTGGTCAATTTTTTCTTTTCATTACATTACTCCCTACCAACAATACATAAACTTTTTAACACACCATAATCTATTTACTTGGGGCTTCAACTTCACTTTTTCTTTCTTCAATTTTTACACTCCTTAACATCTTAAATTCTCAACTAAAGCGCTTAGGATTTTTGGATCAAATAATAGTTAATTAAAAGAAAAGGATTAAGCTACATATAAGGCTACCAAAGAATAGGCTATAGGCTCAACAGGGCTACTTAAGATCATGTAAAAAGGGTAGATAACGTAGGTATAAAACATGTCTATCAAAGAAATGCCTATATCATCTCCTAAACTCAACACCCTTTATTTCGCTTTGCAAACACACCGGGCAAGTTTTAGACATCCATATGCACATGGAATATCACAAAAACCTCACTCACACATGGCACATGTCTAAATCAAGACGGATCTGTATAGATTCTCAGCCAAGCAATAGAAAAAATTCAACATTAAGCCAACATCACAAAAGAGTCAAACAAATGAGCCTAGGTGTCTCGACAATAGTCATTCAATTCACTACACATGCTTCAACGTTCAAAACCAACTTGCATCATGCAATCATGCATAGCATCTGATTATAGCATCTCTAAAATTTTAAAATTACTCCTAAAAATAAAAAAGATACTAGGTTCAAAGGGCATCCCCTTGGAAAAGAACCGAAAGAAAAAATTGAGGGGTGGATGAAGTGTGCTCCTAAATAGAACTAAAAATTACTAAAAGAAAATCTTTTTGTATTTTTCAAGTTTTCAGTAACATAAGCAAAAAGAAAATAACCGAAAGACTCCTATAGCACAGTCCACCCTAACCAAATCAGAAGATTTCCCACCCCACACTCAAAATCATACTTTGTCCCCAAAGTATAACTTAAAGAATAAAGAAAGAGAAATACTCCTTGAGCCCTCTAGGCCTAGCTAGTAGCATATTATCTATTAAAGAGGTCCGAAGGACCCCCCCACTTAGTTTTTGCAATGCTCCTTAGCTTAGATTTTGGGTACTAAGACTTCTCCTAATCTGCAAAACAAAACAAACAAGAACAATAAAAAAGGTGACACTAATAAAAAAAAAAAACAAAAAAACTACTTACTAAACATTGGGGTGCCTCCCACAAGTGCCTAATTTAACGTCGCGGCACGACCTATCAACTTTTTCCTACACCTTGAGGATATATATTTCACCCCCAACATCACATCCATATTTTTGCTTCACTCATGGGTAGTGATGCACAAATGAAGAGACCAAGTGATGGATGGTGCATGTTAAATCGCTTGGCCCTGAGGTTAGGCATGTTGTTTTGTTGCTTGTCTGGTGCAAATTTAAGAATGTAGGATTCTTTTTCCTCATCTACACAATCCTCCACTAGTTCAGATGAATCAAAATACATGTCATCATCTAAACATAGTGTATCAAAATACTCTGAATAAAATCCAATACGTCCCACTTTCCCGCTTGTACTAGCTACAACATGATCACATTTATATTCCCTCTCAACGTCAGCCTCAATCAAAGAATGATAGTTGAATCATTGACATTCTTCTTCTTTCTCTATAGAATTGATAGTCTCCTCAACTATTGGCGATTGGACATCAGACATCTCAATCTTTTTCATCAACTGAACATTCAAGTCATGGATATCTAAGCCAAATTGAGCAATCTTTGAAATAAGCTCATCTCTCCCTCTTTTTAATTGGGTTGCCATGGTTGTGAGACCATCCTAGAGATACTCATGAATTTTTAATTGCTCTGCTTGCTCCATTATCCATTCATGGCTTACTATGTCTTCTTCATCACAATTTTCTTCTACTAGTGCCTCCCTTTCTTCATCAATTCGGGGTTCCTCTTGAGTGTTGGATAAGACTGTAACTTGCTGATTAACACAAGCTTCAACCCTTGCCTGTAACTTAGTGACTTGGGAATGCATCTTCTCTATGGCTTCCCTCATTCTCTGCATGTCTTCCATTTATTGTGTCTGCAACTCCATTATTCGCTTCAGCATATCCATAAAGTGAGCCTCATGTTCTGCCTCATTAACTCCATTAGCCCTACCAACATCCCAAACAACAGACTGGTCATAATAGGGGTTCAGGGGAGGGGAATAATAGTTTGGACAGTCACTCCAATGGCTATCCTGATCACCACACATCTGACATCTATTCAATTCAGTAGATTGGGCAGGTGCGCACAACCCTCTCTCTTGAACATCATGACAATTACCATCCAAGTGTGGACCTCCACAAAAATAACACAAATTGTTATCATTAAATGACCATCTATCCCAGGCTGACATAGAAACAAGAGTGGTAGAAAAGTAAAATAAAACATCGTACAAAAATAAATTATATACAACTCAAACAAATAAAAGGATAAAGTCCAATCTAGATAAACAATTAAAACTGAAGTCCACGAAAACGGCACCAAAAACTTGTTGTTTCCAACTGCACATGCAAGTGTACATGGTCGTACCAATAATAAAGTGGCGCTTTCGAGCCGGAGGTCGAATCCACAGGGACTTGTCGTTTAACTATTCACTAGACTAAACTAGTTCTTGATTGTTTATTTAAGTGGTGGAATATAGAGATATGATGGTTTTAAAGTATAAAATAACTATGAACTAAACTAACATGATTAACTTGGGGTATGAACAATAGTAAGTTGAATTCCAGGGTCAAGGCATCCCGAACGTCATCTCGAGCGCATGCATATTAATGGTTCAAGAAAATTGAGTTGTCTATCATGCTTATTGATCATGAGGTTGATAATATGATTATATTCGTCTCTAATCTATAACCTTGTATTAGAAATTGGAAACCTAACTACATTGTTGAGCGGGGATAGAGTTAACCAATTCTAATTCCTTTAAGTTATCTTCCCGTATTTGAACAAGCGCGGCGAATTAGGTACCTCTCAATCCTAACTGCACATCAATATTTTGGAATCCCTTCCTTGAGTAAAGATGACACTCCTTATATTCCATGTTCTATCTCTCAATTTCTCTCTCAAGCTCTTCTCAAGACAATAGATTTATTTCAATGGTGATCAAGCATTAAAATAGTAAAATCAAGAATATAAGAATAACCACTAATTGATAAAATTTAGTAAAAACCAATAATATTCAACTCTAGATATTCATGCTCGTTGCCTCAACCCCAAGAATGAGGGATTTTAGCCACTCATAGCTTGATTTAACATCATAAATTGATTAAAAATCATAAAAAGAAATAAAAGGTGAAAAGAAGAAGTATGAACCCTAATTTCATTGCCAAAAATGCCCCAAAGTATTCTAATAATGATGGAGAGATTCCCATACAATAACCAAAGAGCGCTATTTATAGAATAGAATTCGGAGTCAAAAATTGCCCAAAAATGGCCCGTTGATGTGCCGGGGTTTCATGGCACTTTCAATGATTAAAACAAAGAAAATATGCAATAACTCGAGTATGTTTAGTTGGTATGATGTGTTTTCTATCTTACTTTGCAGAGAAATAGGTTATGGAGGTAAACTGCAGAAAAAGGGAATAAGCATGCACTATAATGGAGCATTTGAAGAAGAAAACAGCCAAGTCAAAGCAGGAGAGTGTCCCACGGCAGGGAATCACATCAAGTGAGTATACCCACGCAACATGGATTGGTTCCGTGAGTAAATTTCTATAGACTGGAGGAAGTCTGCTTTCCACGGCACGTGAGTCTACCCACGTCACGTGGATTGATGCCATGAGTCAACTCCCAAAGATTGAAAGGAACCCTGTTTTCCACGGCAGGACCCACGTGGCGTGACTTGGTTCCACAATACCAAGTCACGGTACCGTGAAAAGATGTCGACTCTATTTTCCTATTTTGTTTAGGGTAGGATTCATCTTTTATCTATAAATATCCCTATATTGCCCTATATTCAGGAGTTGGTCAGTACATTTTTTTGAGAGATATTTTCCATTATTGTTGAGTTCATACACATATTATTGATTTTGTAATCTTGGAACATCGATTCTAGGGTTTTATTGATATTGAGATTTTAGAGTTTTCTCCTTATTATGAGTGTGCAATTATGTTTTCTTCATTGAATTGTTCTTGTGTTATTGCAATCATGAGTAGCTAAACCCGTCAACTAGGGTTATGTGAACCATTAGAAATTAACAAAATGGGTTAAGTACAAAGCAATTATGAACCGTTGTGAATGCATGTATTGTGATTACCTTCATTATAATTAATCTTCTAACGGTATCAAACGTTAGAAACTCACCTTTATTCAAGACTTGCTCGAGAAAGAGAGAGAGAGATTGGGAAAAGGGAATAACAACAGAGATTTGAAGCTATCAACCTTCATCTAATAACTTGAGCAGTAACAGGGATAGTTATCTGAGATCCAGGACAAGGGTTAGTAGTGCGACACTCGGAGACCGAGAGAAGAAGAGTGAAATTTGTCTAACCAAGGTCAAGAGACATTTAGATGAACTTAACTTGTTAGGTATTGCATGCAATGCAGCGGGGCAGTCTTGCCAGCGCAAGTAACTAGTGGAGTTCAGGAATCATCAAGGATCACAGTCCTAGTATATTTCTCATATTGATTATAAATCCAAAAATCAACAATCATTACTGTCATTGCTTACTCAGAAACCCCCCCCCCCCCAGTTTTACTTACTTGCCAATTACTCAGACTAGTATTCGACATAATTTCATCCTATTCCCTATGGGATCAACCCCAACCTAGTTAGGTTCTATATTTGATACAATGATTGCATTATACTTTTCTGGAGGTGTATTTTGTGAATTCAGTTGGATTCTTCAAGTCCAAATCTATTGCTTGTCTCTTATCTTCAAGATTCTTTGCTCGTAAATCCTTCAAGCCTCACTTTCCACTCTAAATATGCTCCAAATAGTCGTAAATTCCACCTACAAGGGTCTAATCACATTTATTAACAACATATCAAATATTCCATCAAAACAATACAAAATACGCACTTATTGCTCTCAAAACTAATGTAAACATGGGTCGAAGTCGACAATATGGTGTATAAATACGCCCTAGATCACCACCCCACACTTGAAGCTTTGTTCGTCCTCAAACAAATCTTCACATTAATCACAATCAAGGAAGACTCTATAATTACTACTACAACTAAGACACTCAAACTAGCACTACAACGACGACATGAATAGAAAGCTCTACATTCAATATGTTATATTACAACTTGAAACACATGAATACTACTTCAAAACTTCGTAGCCTCAAGAATTAACTCTACCAAGTTTGCAAACTCATGCACATTATTCAACATAGTGATCATATAAGTCACCTATCTATCATCAAACATATGTCCTCACTATAAGAGAGTCATCCATATTCACTCACAGATATACAATTTTATCACAATAATGGGTGTAAGGATCAAATTCCGCTCACTCTCACAAAGAATTCACATGCCACATAAGATGAACCATAAGCTTGCCCTTAGTGTTGTACTCCACTAGTATCAGAATGTCAAAGCTCAAGATCAAGTAGGACTTTAAGGGTTGTAATGTAGGCTAAGGGATGGGTAGGAACTATTTGGTCACGAATAGTGACTATCTTCCCTAAGTGCTTTAATACACTACAATTTACATTAAGATCACCTCCAACCAACCTATTTTACACCACTTTTGTATTCCCAACTGTCTTTTGTATTGCCCCATCTCTTTAAGTTAGCTTACACATATTAGGCAAGGAGTATTTGCTATCAATACATGATTCACTTCTTTTGGTCAATTTTTTCTTTTCATTACATTACTCCCTACCAACAATACATAAACTTTTTCACACACCAAAAGCTATTTACTTGGGGCTTCAAATTCAATTTTTCTTTCTTCAATTTTTACACTCCTTAACATCTTAAATTCTCAACTAAAGCGCTTAGCATTTTTCGATCAAATTACGGTTAATTGAAAGAAAAGGATTAAGCTAAATATAAGGCTACCAAAGAATAGGCTAAAGGCTCAAAGGGTCTAATTAAGATCATGCAAAACGGGTAGATAAGGGAGGTATAAAACATGGCTATCAAAAAATGCCTACATCATCTCCTAAAATCAACACCCTTTATTTCACTTTGCAAACACACCGGGAAAGTTCTAGACATCAATATGCACATGGAATATCACAAAAACCTCACTCACACATGGCAAATGTCTAAATCAAGACGGATCTGTATAGATTCTCAACCAAGCAATAGCAAAAATTCAACATTAAGCAAACATCACAAAAGAGTCAAACAAATGAGCCTAGGTGTCTCGACAATAGTCATTCAATCCACTACACATGCTTCAACATTAAAAACCAACTTGCATTATGCAATCATGCATAACATCTGATTAGAGCATCTCTAAAAATTTAAAATTACTCCTAAAAATAAAAAGGATACTGGGTTCAAAGGGCTTCTCCTTGGAAAAGAACCGAAAAGAAAAATTGAGGGGTGGATGAAATGTGATCCTAAATAAAACTAAAAATTACTAAAAGAAAATCATTTTGTATTTTTCAAATTTTGAGCAACATAAGCAAAAAGAAAATAACCAAAAGACTCCTATAGCACACTCCACCCTAACCAAATCGGAAGATTTCCTACCCCACATTCAAAATCATACTTTGTCCCCAAAGTATAACTCAAAGAATAAAGAAAGTGAAATACTCCCTGAGGCCTCTAGGCCTAGCTAGTAGCATCTTATCCATTAAAGAGGTCCGGAGGACCCCCCACTTAGTTGTTGCAATGCTCCTTAGCTTAGATTTTGGGTACTCAGACTTCCCCTAATCTGCAAAACAAAACAAACAAAAACAAAAACAAAGGTGACACTAATAAAAAAAAATAAAAACAAACTACTTACTAAATATTGGGGTGCCTCCAACAAACACCTAATTTAACATCGCGGCACGACCCATCAAGTTTTTCCTCCACCTTGAGGATATAAATTTCACCCCAACATCGCATCCATCATTTTTCTTCATTCATGGGTGGTGATACACAAATGAAGGGACCAAGTGATGGATGGTGAATGTTAAATCGCTTGGCCCTGAGGTTAGGCATGTTATTTTGTTGCTTGTTTGGTGCAAATTTAAGAATGTTGGATTCTTTTTCCTCATCTACACAATCATCCACTAGTTTAGATGACTCAAAATACATGTCATCATCTAAACATAATGTAGAAAAATGCTTTGAATAAAATATAATACGTCCCACTTTCCCGCTTGCACTAGCTGCAACATGCTCACATTTATATTCCTTCTCAATGCCAGCCTCAATCAAAGAATGATAGTCGAATCGTTGACATTCTTCTTCTTTCTCCATAGAATGGCTAGTCTCCTCATCTATTGGTGATTGAACATCAGACATCTCAATCTTTTCATTAACTGAACATTCAAGTCATGGATATCTAAGCCAAATTGAGCAATCTTTGAAATAAGCTCATCTCTCCCTCTTTTTAATTGGGTTGCCATGGTTGTGAGACCATCCTGGAGATACTCATGAATTTTTAATTGCTCTGCTTGCTCCATTATCCATTCATGGCTCACTATGTCTTCTTCATCACAATTTTCTTCTACTAGTGCCTCCCTTTCTTCATCAATTCGGGGTTCCTCTTGAGTGTTGGATAAGACTGTAACTTGCTGATTAACACAAGCTTCAACCCTTGCCTGTAACTTAGTGACTTGGGAATGCATCTTCTCTATGGCTTCCCTCATTCTCTGCATGTCTTCCATTTGTTGTGTCTGCAACTCCATTATTCGCTTCAGCATATCTATAAAGTGAGGCTCATGTTCTGCCTCATTAACTCCATTAGCCCTACCAAAATCACAAATAATAGACTGGTCATAATAGGGGTTCAGGGAGGGGAATAATAGTTTGGAATGTCACTCCAATGGCTATCCTGATCACCACACATCTGACATCTATTCAATTCAGTAGATTGGGCAGGTGCGCACAACCCTCTCTCTTGAACATCATGACAATTACCATCCAAGTGTGGTCCTGCACAAAAATAACACAAATTGTCATCATTAAATGACCATCTATCCCAGGCTGACATAGAAACAAGAGTGGTAGAAAAGTAAAACAAAACATCGTACAAAAATAAATTATATACAACTCAAACAAATAAAAGGATAAAGTCCAATCTAGATAAACAATTAAAACTGAAGTCCCCAAAAACGGCGCCAAAAACTTGTTGTTTCCAACTGCACATGCAAGTGTACATGGTCGTGCAAGTAATAAAGTGGCCCTTTCGAGCCGGATGTCAAACCCACAGGGACTTGTCATTTAACTATTCACTAGACTAAACTAGTTCTTGATTGTTTATTTAAGTGGTGGAACATAGAGATATGATGGTTTTAAAGTATGAAATAACTATGAACTAAACTAACATGATTAATTTGGGGTATGAGCAATAGCAAGTTGAATTCCCAGGGTCAAGGCATCCCGAACGTCATCTCGAGCGCATGAATATTAATGGTTCAAGAAAATTAGGTTGTCTATCATGATTATTGATCATGAGGTTGATAATATGATTATATTCATCTCCAAACTATAACCTTCTATTAGAAATTGGAAACCTAATTGCATTGTTGAGCGGGGATAGAGTTAACCAATTCTAATGCCTTTAAGCTATCTTCCCGTATTTGAACAAGCGCAGCGAATTAGGTACCTCTCAATCCTAATTGTACATCAATCTCTTGGAATCCCTTCCTCGAGTAAAGATCACGCTCCTTATATTCCATGTTCTATCTCTCAATTTCTCTCTCAAGCTCTTCTCAAGACAATAGATTTATTTCAATGGTGATCAACCATTAAAATATTAAAATCAAGAATATAAGAATAACCATTAATTGATAAACTTCACCAAAAACCAATAATATTCAACTCTAGAAATTCATGCTCGTTGCCTCAACCCCAATAATGAGGGATTTTAGCCACTCATAGCTTGATTTAACATCATAAATTGATTAAAAATCATAAAAAGAAATAAAGGATGAAACGAAGATGTATGAACCCTAATTTCAATGCCAAAAATGCCCTAAAGTAGTCTAACAATGATGGAGAGACTCCCATACAATAACCCAAGAGCCCTATTTATAGACTAGAACTCGGAGTCAAAAATTAACCAAAAAGTGGCCCGGCACGTTGCCTAGCACACCAACTTACTGCCCCTTCTTTCAAAATATTGGTCCAAAACGGCCCGACACGTCATTTGGTGCTCCAAAGCCTTAAACTATGGTTTTCTTCCTTTCTTCAACCTTTCTTTGTGGATTCAGGTAGATTCTTCAAGTCCAAATCTTTGGCTTGTCTTCTATCTTTAAGATTATTTGCTCGTAAATCCTTCAAGCCTCACTTTCCACTCTAAAAATGCTCCAATTAGTCACAAATTCCACCTACAAGGGTCTAATCACATTTATTAGCACAATATCAAATATTCCATCAAAATAATACAAAATACGCCCTTATTGCTCTCAAAACTAGTGTAAGCATGGGTCGAAGTAGGCAATAGGGCGTATAAATACACCCTAGATCAGTGAATTAGAGGTTTTTAGTCACATTAAGCTATGAATGTACAACATAGAATGAAGAAATGGATTTTATCTAAAGTTTTGTAGCCTCTCGAATATAGATAATGGGTTTCTCCACACTGATCTGGAAGACTATACTAGACTCGACTTGTACTTGTGAGAGCAATGAAACTAAGGCTCTGATACCAACTTATGATAACCCAAAATAAGGACCATGAAGGCACCTATCAAACCATCCTGTATAGGTACGCCTATCCCAACCCAAAGATGATTATCAAAGTAATACAAAAGCGGAAGATGTAAGAAAAATAAATAATCTTAAGTCTGTTTGTCACTAGTACAAGCCTCTAATACTGAATACAATAAAATGATCTAAAGTATCTTCAATGTGAATATGCATAAGATAATATAAGGAGAGATCTTAGTAAGCTCTGCAATCCATTAACTGCTACCTCGATCTCAAGAAAAAGCCGACACCGAGCACAATCAATGCTCATCTACTCACTCAATACCTACACATAGGTGCAGAAAAGGAAAGCAAGGGTGATTACGAAATATGTGTACTCAGAAAACATCATCGATAATTTACCCTAATCCAAAGTGATTGCGAGAACCACCAGACCAACCATCCAAGATTACCCCAAATAAACATGCACTCAGAAAAGTCCCAGTCTATTCTAGCAGATAGCAACAATTAACAAAGTAGCAAAATCGATTCAATTAAGGCAGACACGTACAGGTTTAATATCAACAGTAATAGTAATAGGTCACATAGGAGAGAACTTCACCAACACAGTATATTATAATCACTCACTATACCAAACCAGCAATTCAAGATAAGATAGGGAAAATGCATATCACACAACCAATGGATATGGTGCAACAGTCTCAATGGATCATGCCATAACCAATACACAATATATAATAATATCTCAGCCATGATATCATTTAAGAGAAAGTGTAATGCAATGACAATGTATTGATATAAGATGAAATGCACTAGCAAAAGTACTACTTGTATACACCTTCTGATCCTAAGCTTCCAGGAGAGGACCCATAGGGGGCTCGGAAACCATATACTAACCACAATCTCATCAATCAACCTTGTTGACAGATCCCTTGGCTACGACATTTTATAAGATGGTTCATTTTCTTTCACAAAAATTCAAGTTTTACAATAATACCATTTCCATGAATGAGAGATGAATGAGTACACATGACTCATGGCAAAATCAATAATGCACAATGATCAACTCAACAATGGTATAAATGAATCCAAGTCATCAAAATCTCAGTAAATCATGATACAAGCCCCCAACACGGGCACCATAATAGTAAAAGAACCAAATAAAATACCAATAAGGTCAACACAAGCCCCCACTCAGGCATCACAATGATAATAAGCCCTCTAAGCAATGATAAAGCCAACACAAGCCCCCACTCAGGCATCACAAAGATAATAATCTCCTAGATCAATGATAAGGTTCACACAAGCCCTACACAGGGCATCACAATAATGATAATCAACCTAAATAGTTTAAACATTAAGAATCCACCCAACCCATGGCTTGCTTTACACGATAAGTTTTCTACATTTCTAATTATGACACAATTAGACTCAAATGCTCAAAACAGAAATATACTCATCAACAAGCATGTTCAAAAATCCACTTTTGTTCACAATAGAAGTAATTACGCCAAGATCTCATTTTTAATTTTTTATTTGTAACTCCAATCTCTTTATACCTTAAGTAGATACTAACCAATTCTTCGATCAAATTCTACTATACATGATCCAAACCCTCAAGTAGATACTCACTGTCAATTTATTCATCATAAATAAGTCTTTTATCAACACCATTTACCATAAATATGTCAACAAGTAGAGAGAATAGTCAAGATATTCACTTTATTATTTTTAAACCATCAATAACCTAATATCTTCATAGATGCTCACCATCTCATCTTTACAGGACCCCTAAATACCTAGTTAATCACAATATACAAGCAACTAGCACATAACACATAAATACCTCAGAAAAGATTTAAGGTAAATCTCAACTTACCTTGAAGAAGACCCACAGAGCCAAATCATAGTCTAAATAATCAAAGAAAGGCTCCATTCTCCCAAAATGCCTCAAAATGAGCCAAATCTATTCAAATATAAGATTTACACATAAATATGAGGTCATCAATACCCATACTGATAGATTCTTTTTTTGAGTCCAAAATTACATCAAAAATCAACCCCAAAAACAAAAGGTTAAAACTAGAATTTTACTAAAAAATCACTTTACCATGGTTGAAGGGTTTCAATCTAAAATCCCATTGAAAAAAGAGTAGAAATTGGGTTAGAAATCATTAAAATATCAATATTTAACTTTATCAGTAAAAACCCAAAATCTCAAGTTTAAAAGCTATGATTTGAAGATGATTTTACAATTTAATCAATGGGTAATGATGAAAACAAGCTTTAGAAACTCACCCAACGTTTAGATATCAAAAACCCACTAGAAAACACCTCAATCCGAGCTCCGAATCTCTAAAAATTGTGAAGATAAGGTTTGGGGATAAAAAGGAAATAAAAAGCTGACTAGGGGTCATTTGTCCTTTCCGAACGCAAGGTTTACTGAGCCCAGACCTTTGTGAATGCGTGCCTCTAATTTCCAACGGAAAAAAGAAAACCAAAACATAGCCCAACACATGCCTTGGCAAACATGACTCCCTTATCGCGAATGTGAAGGCCAAATTCGACCACACATTACATATGGTTCCTCCCCACGAACGTGATGATAGAACTAGATATTGCTGACAACAAAACCAAGAATTGATCACATTCTCTATCGAACCCTCGAAATGTATTCAAAACCTCGGGAACAAATTCCAACTATGCTACTAGGCTCATTCTGATGTTTTACAATCGACAAAACTATTAGAATCACCAACAGAGGTTGTTACCAATAAGTTACACCCAAAACCAACTCTAGGAAACTTAAAACCAACTTCTCGTATAAAGACTCAAAATCAAACTGGAAGCCTCAGAACCCAAACCATCCAGTATACTAACCCAAAATTGTCATTTTGAAGCTGATGGAACTAACAAAATTTTCATTCGATACTCGGATCTCGCATTGTTGACTAAAGCCAACTATATCAACTTAAAAGCCTTCCAAAACCAAAAACTCAAATAAAAATCTCCCAAACACTTCAGGGACCATGCCACCCACTCTCCCACAACTTACATATTCTATAAGGAAACAATGGAAAGGGGCAAAATGGTCAAAACATAGAAAACTCTAAAAACTACTACGAGTTTTATTACATTACTCTAGCTTGGCCCAGGCCCACGTGGATCTCCAAAAGGAGATGGAGGCAGAGAAGAAGAAGAGGACCTCCCAGGATCAGTTGCTGGCACATATATGGAAAGGAATGAAGGTTGTCTTGAATTTTGTCTCCTTGGGGTAGAAGCAACCTAAGGTGAAGACAAGTGATGCCCAGGAGTTCTTATTTTGGTATGGGATTGACGAGGAAGGCTTAGATGCATCCATCCTTGGAGATGATGATTCAACTAGTCATGCCTAGCTTGTTACTCACCTCTTATTTCAGACTATGTTAGTTTTAGCCCCTGTGTAGGCATGTTCCAGACATCTCTTTTTCTCCCATATTAGATATTTATGACTCATTTATTATATTTTTGTGTCATTGGTTGAATTTTTAGATGATGGCCTTGTTTGTAGGTCCATAATTTTTATGGATTTTAGCATCATATTTTAAAAATTTCTCCAGAATTGCATTTTTTTAAAAAATAGATTTTTCTAGAAAAATTATGCTAAAATTCTATCTATGACCCCTATAGCGGTACCTCACCCACTGTAGCGATTAAGGGCCTGCTATAGCCACCTCGACCAACCCGCTACAATGGGTAAACAAATACTATAACTGTCTCGATGTAGTGACAGTTCCACCACTATGATGACCCCAACCAGTAGCCTGGACAAATTTTTGCTCCCTTCCCCATTAATGTGACATGATGATCTCAACTTGAATTTATGGGTCTGATTGTACCCACTATGGTCATATTTTCTCAACTAAAATTAATCTGCTCTCGACAAAAGCTGCACTACCTCACCCAATAAAAAAGGAATGGATCTTTTTAGTTAAATTTAAATCAATTTGTGAATCTCATTATTTTACTTTTCACCCTCGATTTCTCACGATCCTATCACAATGTAAAATTCACCAACTCTACAAGTGCAATTATTCAATTTAGTATATATTGGTATTAGCATACATCAAAGCACAAAATCATTGTAAAACCACCGTACACTAGCTTCTTATTAACAATATTTACATGTATGAGTGAACCCAACAAATTCACCATAACTCACATGATGATTATAAACCATAACTCTCATCTACATATATCAATTGGAATCAACTAAGTTCCAATTGTGAACTCCTCAAGACACCAATTAGAATTAACTAGATTCCAATTGTAGTTGTAGAGATACCAATTGGGATCAACTTGATACCAATTAAGCTCAATGCAGGTAGACAACAATCTAGGTAGCACGATAGGAAAAAAAAGGAATAACTCTTAGAATCCTCATAGCTCCCTAAGGATTTGATGTGGATGACTACACACTAATCCGCATGACTCTACTTGACATTGCTCTTGTACTTGTGAGACCGGTAACTAAGGGATCCGATACAAACTATCATGACCCAAAATACGGGATCATATAGCCACCTACTATATTCTAACTAGATAGGAGAACCCTTATCACCCAATCGATTATTTTGCAGAAATTCAAGTGAAAGACTTATTGTAGTTAAGCAATCTCAATATGTAAGTCAACATAATCATAAGCCAAAGGTTTATACAACATTTACACAAAATAAACACTTATGATGTTACCCAAGACCTAGTCTAGACATGTACAAGAGCTTCTATGTAGAGAATAAAAAATAGAAAAGACACAAATTCCACAGAAAATGAGGTGCAAAAGTTGATGTTGCATAACTTATGCTACATAAAATAAACTCCTAGTCAACCTGTAACATATCTATATCCCAAAAAAAGGATATAGCAAGAGTAGAATCAGTATACCACAAGTGCTGGTAGGCATCATTGGTCGACCAGGGTTAGATCTCGTAAACATTACATAGAAAATCACAGAAGGAAAACATGACAATTCTTCTTATAGCAGTTCAACACCAAGTTCACAACTTCCATTCCCATATTATCATCCTAGTAACTTCTAATTATGTCTAATTAGTTGGGTTTAACCAAATAGTTATAAGCGCACAATCAGAGTTTTATGTTTAATAATTTTGGCTTCCTCACTAAAACTTATCAACTTCAAAAGCTCTAAAATAAGGAAATGGCCTTAAAACCCAAATGAATTGCCTGAGAACCTAATCGATGATCTCGGTAAGTCATAAGTGACCTGTAGCCACTGTGGGAAAGCACAAAACGTAGAAAATACATGGAAATAGAGAAAATGACCTAGAGGGTCATTACATAACTTCTAAATAAAAATCTTCCCATTGGCCCTCGAAGAGTATTCCAAAATCCTGGTGCCTTAAATGAATTACAACATCTGACTCCCATAAGACCTTTGAGAAGAATCAGTGATAACATGATAATATGAATGTTAAGTGACATTAAATATAGTGGGATGTATCAACAACATACAGAACATCATGACAATAGAAAAAGGTTTTCACTTAACAAACTGTCCACTCTAGTATTAGGTCACAATTCCTAGTTTCTCAAAATGGAAAAAAAAACATAAAATAAAGGCATGTCAAAATCACTTATTACCAAAACATAGCATGTGTATTGATATTCTAAAAAACTCAGTCCAAATAGGTAATAGATTACTTTTAACCCTTTAATGATACACCATTACCACCCATATTTGTTCTTCATCTCACCTATACGGGATCCTCATATCTCCATTACTCTTTTTTATATCAATTAGCATATATTCACTTGAAAAAAGTAAAAGAAAATCTCAACTTGTCTTAAGGGAAGTCCAAAAAATTAACTGAAGCTTTACCCTTTCATAGAGCCTACGAACGAGCCTAATATGATCAAACACGTATTTTACATAAGAAAATGAAACTAAAGAAACCCATATTGTTATTTAAAAAGTCAACTCAAAAATCAATTCTCTAAACAAAAGGGCCAAACTAGAATTTTATTTTACAATCATGTTACACATAAAGTAAGGAACTCAAATATTAAATTTAATAAAAAAATGGAGCTAAAATCAACCTTCAAATAATCAAAATATGATTTCATAACTTTTTCCCAAAAATCTCCAAATTTCTCTATTGAATATTAAGATTTGAAGATGAAATCATAAGCAAATCATTGGGGATTGTGTAAATATTAATCAAGAATCATACTGAAAGAAGAATCCTTGAAAATCACCCTATGAATCTCCTAAAAATAAGTTCCCAAGCTTCAAAAATTGAGTTATGGAGTCTAAGTTTGAAAATAAGTTTTAATTCTTATCTGGTCGATTTTCTTCTTTATGAACGTGAATAACCCGCCATGAACATGACTCGACCCAGACCATGCTCTACGCAAATGTGATGAGCCCATCATGAATGTGAAGGAAAATTTCTCTAAACCCAACCCCACTCTCTTTTGCAAACATAATACCCACCTCACAAATGTAGAGGGCAAAAGTACTCCTTCTCTGCTAACCTGACCAAGGCCTCGCAAATGTGAAGAATGAGAATTAGATGCACCAGTAATAGTTATGACTGCTAAAAGCAACCCACTCAAAAAGTCCTAAATGGACCCTACGAATTCATTTTAGACCTCATGAACATAAATCAAATATTCTACTAGAATGGAAACAAATTTTGGACTTAATGAAACCATCAGAAACTGAACAGAGGTAATTTGACCAAATGTTGACTGAAGTCAAACCATAACCTTAAACACCTAACATTCTAACCAACTACTCATAATCTATCCGAATACCTTGGGCCTAAACCAATGGTCTTACTAACCTAAAACCCACATTCTGAAGCCAACAAAACTATCAGAATTCCAATTCAACCTCATTATTATCAAATGTTGACTTTAGTAAACCATGCTAATTTTCAAGCCTTCTAAAATAAAAAGCTAGCATAACTCACATCCAACCACCTCGGGAATTCTCTCCACCATACTCATAGATCGCAAATTCCATAAAGCAACTACAACGGAGAGGGGAGTATAATGGTAAAAATACATAAAAAATGGAAAAAAATCTACCTTGGGGTTGTTACAGGTAGATATGATTTGGTCATATAAAGAGAAGATATGTGGATACCCCTGCAAGAAGGTGTGAGAGGTTGGCTATAGATAGCTATGGGAGGGGTATATGTAGGTCTAATAAGTATTGGGATGATGCAATTAGGTAGGACATGTCACAGCTTTAGCTAATTAAGGATATAACCCTTGACAATAGGATGTGTAGGTCAAGGATTAGGGTAGAAGGTTAGTTGATAGGCGTTATGATTTGATACTACACCCTAGTTGCGACATGGTACTTAGAGCCACAAGTAACCTCAAGCTAACCCATGGTATGGCATGACACTATGAACACTAAAAATAATGAAAAATACTGAATGCAGAAGCTAACTAGAGAATTAATAGGGCTCTAAAGTGATTTAAGACAATCATCCAATCTAAAAACAAACACAAGCTGAGATAACTAATCTGTTTGTCTAAAAGCCTTTACTAAAAGATGAGTTGCTGAGACAAGTCTCCATCTAACTCTAACTGTCCGAAAACTAAAATAATTATTGAATAAATTAAAAACTCATCCTCAAATGATGAGGACTCACCAATAGTCTGTTGTTGAAAAGTACTGGATCGTGCTAACCATGAGTCTGTTGCTGAATGCTAGAACCTATATCATAATATGATGTATTGAGCTTGTATGGTATGCAACCATAAATACTAAGCATGCTGAAAAAATACTGATAACTGAACAAAATGCAAGACTGAATGCATAAACTGAACTGAAGTACAATGAACCTATTAAAGATGCATGTAAACTGATAAGAATGAAAAGTCTGATAAAATATTATTTTAAAACAAGTAAACTGAACTGAGGTCCATGTAAAAATACTAGTCTGAATTTGTAACCGAAGGAGAGTATGTTAACCGACATAAACCACTTGAGCTATTCATAGAGTTCGATGTATACACCCCATCAAAAGAGCCCAATATACCTTGCTAGGGTATAGAGGCATGGATGGCATGATCACTAAATTGATGCCTAGCCGATAGTGCTATATAATTCGATAGTGGCACGTATTTCTGGGACATGGGTGCGTTGAAACCCAGTCCAACTCGGGGCTAAGTACTAATCCCATAATATTTATACTGTTAGCTCGTTAAAACTGATATACTAAAAATTATATCAAAAGATATTTTATCTGAAAGTACTCTAAAAATTTGGTTAACTGATGTTATGCTGAAACTGAGACTAATTACTTTACTCATGCTAAAGTCAACAATTTAATGGTATCGTGTGTTCATAATATGCCAAGATATATATAACTGAAAAGAAATGCATAATGAAATACTATAAAATTATCCTGAGTGTCTATTCAAGAAATACTAAGTTATCCAAGATACCAAAACCATGGAGAAAACATAATTATACTGTGGGAATCATGAAAGAGCTGAAATCATAAGTGGGATCATAAACTGAATGAAACACTAACTCTAATCTGTAAAGAAATTGAGAATTCTCAGTTATTTGGGACTCAAGGGGTGAAAGGATACCCGTTGATGAAACCCCACATACTTGGAAGTGAATTTTTGCTTGGAACTTGGAGGATTCTTAACTTGTAGATGTACCCTAGTCTGCCTTAGAGAAAAAGAGTCTCTTTTAATTTTTCACTTTCTAAGTGTTAAGAGGGAATTAATTAAAAAGGGTTGACTAATCCTTATTAAATTCCCTTAAAAGGTCTTAAATGACAAAGGATAGGTGTCAAAAGAATAGGAAAAGTCCAAAAAGGCCCTGATAAAATGTAACTAATTTTACTACACCAGTCATCACGAGTTGTCAGAATGAGTCATTGTGCTTGGTAAGGACTCATCATGACTGGGTACAATTTCTAGGGTCTGCAGATGAATGTACATAATGACTCATCTTCACTGATGATGGGTTATTTTGTTGACTCATTGGGACTATACCCAACTGTCAACTTTCATGCTTTTTTTAGAATGGGTGGAGATAATGACTCGTGGGGACTGACTACGACTCATCACCATAAGTCATGGCCACTCAGATGATTTTTCATCCTTCTGGACTTTTGATCACAATGACTTATGGCCTAAGTCGTACTATGGGGAAAATTTCTGGTTCTAGCTGGTTTTTGTATGCTAAGTATGAAATGGAGTCTGAGGAACGTTTGGGGTGTTAAAATACCACCACCACCCCCCTTGGGAATATTCATCCTTGAATAAAGACTAACTAGACTGCAAATATAAAGAAAGAGTTGCAATCCCAATCTGAGTGCTAAAAGCTGAATTCTGGCATAATAACTTATTTCTGACTGAAACATGAGCTAGACTGAATTTATGAAACATGTATGCAAACTATGTAATGAAAAAAACTAAGGGACATGAAACTAAGAGGAGTACTAAGGAGGAAGTTGTAACCTTAAGCTAGAACAAAATTCGAAGGGAAAAGATGAGGGTAGTTAGTCATCATATCTGCTTTTGCTTCCCAAGTAGCTCCTACAACTAGCTGATTTCTCCAAAGGAATTTCACTGAAGTGACTTCTTTGTTCCTCAACTTATGAACTTGATGATCAAAAATCTCAATGGGAACCTTTTTGTAAGAGAGACTATCTTTCATGCCTACACTCTTTAAAGACACAACCGACGTTGGATCACCAGTGCATTTCTTCAATAAAGACATGAAAAACTGGATGCACCACTGCTAAATCTACAAAAAAGTCTAATTCATAAACCACATTGACAATGCGCCTTAAAATCTTATAAGGACCAACATACCGGGGACTGAGTTTCCCATTCTTGCCAAATCTCACTACCCCTTTCATGGGTGAAATTTCTAAGTAAACCCAATCATCAACTGAAACTCAAGCTCTCTTCTCCTTATATCTGCATAGGATTTTTGATGACTCTATGCTGTCTTCAGTCTCTCTCGAATTAGCTAAACTTTCTCCATAGTGTTATGGACTGAATTGGGACCTATCAAAGTAGCTTCAACAACCTCAAACCAACCAATAGGAGATATACACCTCCTACCTTAAAGCACCTCAAATATAGGCATTTGAATACTAGAGTGATAAATGTTATTATAGGCAAACTCAAACAAAGGCAAGTAATCATCCCAATTATCTTTGAAATCGATCACGCAAGCTTTCAACATATACTCTAAGGTTTAAATAGTCTTCTCTACGTAACCATCTATATATAGATAAAAGCTTGTACTGACATGAACTTGGGTACCGAGACCTTTCTAAAAATCTTCCAAAACTATAAAGTAAACTAATTTCTAAAAATCTTCCAAAACTATAAAGTAAACTAAGTACCCCTATTTGAGATGATAGTAAAAGGGACACCATGTAACTTGAAAAACGCTCTAAGGTAGATTATAGCATAATCCTCAGCTGAATCTAAAGTATTAACTGGCATCGACTTAGTCATTCAGTCCACAATAACCCATATCGAATCATGTTATCGGTGAGTATGAGGTAACCCCATAATAATGTCCATATTCAATCCTAGGAATGGGGTACTTATTCTTAATTGTGACCTTCGTCAACTTATGATAATCGGAGCATATTCTGAGGGAACCATCTTTCTTATGTAAAAAGAACTGGAGCACCCCATAGAGAGATGTTGGGTCTTATGAAACCTTTATCGAAGAGGTCTTTTAACTATTCCTTTAATTCCTTAAGCTCAAGATGGAGCCATTCTGTAAGAATAAATTGAGATGGGCTAGCATCTAGAAGAAGGACTATTTCAAAATCTATCTCCCACTCGTGAGGAACTCCAAGCCGGTCTTTAGGGAACACTTCAAGAAATTTGTTCACAACTGGGACTGACTGAAGAGTTGGGGTTTTGGACTTAGAATCCTTTATCTAAACTAGATGGTAAATTCAACCCTTGGAGATTATTTCCTTAGCCTTAAGGTAAGATACAAACTGAGCTATAGGCACTGAAGTACTACCCTTCCATTCTAACACTGGCTCATCAGGAAACTAAAACATAACGACTTTTTTTCTACAGTCGACTGAGGCATAACAGGAATGTAACCAATCAATGCCAAGAATGACATAAAAATCAGTCATCTCTAACTCTACTAGATCAACTGTAGTGATTTTCTGGGAAACTAAGACTGGCCAATTCCTATAAACTTGCTTATCGATAAATGAGTCACCAACAGTAGAAGAGATTGAGAAGGGTTCTGAGAGGATTTCGAGACTGACACTATAGTCTACATTTATATAGGGAGTCAAGAAGGTAAGTGTGGCTTTGGGATCTAAGAAGGCATAAATGTCTAGTTGGAAGACTCGTAACATACCAGTGACTACATCAGGGGAACCCTACTGATCTTATCGAGTATACAAAGCATAGAATTTTTTCTGGCACTGCCTATCACCAATACTAGATAAGGCATCCTATTGAGTTGGGTGACCTGGTGGAGCTGCTGAATTTGTAGACTGAGCCCTGCTACCCCTATTTCTCTGTCCAGTATAAGGACACTCTCTCAAACTGTGGCCTATCTGACCTCATCCAAAGCATCCCTCCTTACAAAGATGGCACTCACTTGGGTGGTTCTTTCCATACTTGGTACATACTGGAAAAATGTGGCTACATAGAACACTGCCTTGTAACTTAAAGTATGATTCTCTAAAATTCCGATTATGCGAGGCCTAGGGGATGGCACATTGGCTGAAGATGGTGCTAGAGCTAAAAACCTCTGCTGATACTGAGAAGGATTACCACCACCCGACCTCTTCTGAGAGTAGTCAAAATATCCTTTTCTCGTTGTTGACACCCAATTTTGACTCCTGTGCTTAGAATTATCGTCTTTTGGCTCTCTTATCATTAAAGAGCACAAAATATATTTTTATGCATTTTCTTTATTTTAAGCATTTTTATTGATATTTTTCCTTATTTTATGATTTTTACCAAATTATTGTCATTATCTTAATTTTTATAAATATTAGAATTTTTATCGACTTTGATAATCACAACATTTTTACAGTTGCATAAATGCTACAATTTTAATCATTTACAATACAATATATTTCAACTCAATTGAATTTATTTCTATATTTCATAATTTTAAATTAACATTCATATTTTTTACATGTTATTTAAATTCTTTATCACAGTCCGAAACGTAAAAAGTCAAAGCATTTTATTTGAACACAGAACAACAACTCGATCAAGTCACGATCTCATCACCATTTAAAAAGGATACATTTGAGGTGATGGCTTGATTCTTTAATACTTTGGTTAAGGTTTTTGCATTTTGGGTAAAAAGGGCAGAATAGCCATTAGATAATTACTTAATGATTAAATTGTGTATTAAGGGGAGAAGAGGGAGAATTTTTTTATTTTTTGGATAAAGTGGGGGGTTATTTTATATTATAAATTAATGGGAAGGCTGATTATCTTTATTATCTCTTAACATCATATTTTTCAATTTTTTATGCGCTTCTCCTTTCTCATTGTTTCTTCACCGAAGGTGATGACCAGCGATGCTCCGGACAAATACCAACCATGGCGCTTCGCTCTCCTCCTCTCTTCCATTCTCTCATATTTCCCTTATTCTTCTCCCCTAGCTCCTGCCTTCATCGTAAATGGTCAGATTTGTCCGGGTTTAGGCTCTTTTTAGAAGCCTTCTGGCAAATTTATTATTTCACGCGTTTCGATGTTACTCCGGCATTCGCTGTTAAAGCTATGCCACTCACTCTCCCACTATTTTATCACTATATTCACCATAAAATGCTCCAGCTACTTATTTTTTTATTGCATTGTACACTACAAGAAAAATAGCCTATAAGGAACGAAAATCTGGTCCCCGAAAGTCCAAATCTGGTCCCAATTGGTCATTTAGGACCAAAAAAAACTGGTCGCGCCCCGTCCTAATAGGCTCCGACGCTAAAGGTCAATAGCGACGAGTCTAATTTGCTGGTCCTTAAAAGTCTTTTTGAGACGGAAAAAAATATGGTCGTAATAGTCTTTTAGAGACGACAGATCTTGTCCCAAATAGATTTATTATCTGGTCGTTAATTTCTTTTTTGACCAACAATTAACTGGTCCTAGATTATCCTTTATGGACGAGCAACTACTTGGTCATAAATTATCCTTTTGAGACGAGCAAAATTCTTGTCCTAGATTAACCTTTAAAGACGAGCAACATCCCTAGTCCTAGATTAACATTTAAAGACGAGCAATATTTGTAGTCTCTAATTGACCACAAATGAGCCTAGAGCTTGATATTACAAAATAATAAATTTCATCAAATAAATATCAAATTGCTATTGAGAATCTCGATACAAAAATATGAGATGATTAGAGACCAGAAAAGTTAGTTAATAACATCCCATGATATTAGTTTCAATATTTGTTTAACAAAAAACTTAGTTAACATCCCGAGCTAAAGTATGATATCAAATTTTTCATAACATTTGAATTCATAGCAAAATAATAGTGAGCTTGTGCATCTTCGAAGCTTGCATCTTGACTTGTCTTCAATCATCAGAATCTGTAAGTATAAAATTTTGAAAAGACGATAAATAACTAATGTTACAATATAATAATATATGTAAAGTTTACACAAGAATTAGTTAAGCCTCTCACCCCAAAAATAGTCTAAATGTTATCTAGAAACATCAACGAACGCTGCAACAAAATAAGAAAAACTAATTAGAAAAGCTTTGAGATGCTTTAACCAAGAACATAAAAGCTTTTCAAAGCAGTACATGACTACTGAAAAACATACTTGTGAGTAAGTGAAAGTTTTGGTTGTTGATATTACATCAATCTTTAAAGTGCTTAAACATATTATGCCTTAATATATGACCTCAACTAAAATTTCTAAGTTTCATTGTATAACTAGCTAGTTTTGCGAAAAAGTTTCTACTGGTTTCATGCTTTCGAATTTTATTAGGAAACTGCACAATTAAGATTCTCCTGTTTCTCTGAAAAGATTCCTCATTTATAGACTGATATTTCTTACTGAAATTTGGTTTTGTGTTGTCACAGGACCTGCCTGTTAATTAAAGTTGTTTCATCCCTTATGGATTGAAACAGATGCATAGCAGTACGATTGTCGTGCAGGCATTGCTTGCACCTGGGACTCCAGACTATTGGGACCCTAAGAAGAGTAAGTGTGGTGCTAAACCAAGAAAGCTGAACAGCAAAGATATTTTTTAGCAAAAGCAATGAGAAATTTTCCCCTAAAAATACTGAACAAATGAGTACAAAGAAGAGGGAAACACTAGAAAGAAAGCAAGATAAGCTGGAGAAAGAGGAGGCTAAGAAAAAAGATAGGGCTAGGAAAAGAGACAAGCAACTCAAAGGTCAAAAGAGGTTTGTTCTGGTTGCAGAACAGACTGATGAGTAATGATCATTTTCCAGCTCTTATAAGACCTGCAAAAGAGCCTGCTATCTCCAAGGACAAATGCACTCAGAACTAGTCTACTTCTCCTTTAGATGATGATGAGACAGGGATATACACTCAGAGGATGACGTAGACTATGATAACCAATCTACAGAAGAGGAGCTTATTAAAGCATTTGGTCCATCTGTTAACAGTGATGAGCACAAGGAAAAATAACAAGCTGCAGAGAAAATTGATTTATCTCCAAAAAAATTTCAGCAAAGGGTCCTTATTTTAAAGCTGCCACTAATTCTACAACTAACAGAACCCTTACAAGGTCACAAAGCAGGGGACTCTGAGCTCAGGGTGTGGTGGATTCTTGAGAATTGGACTATCTTTGGAGATCTCATGTCTTGTGTAAGCTCAGTAATTTCGAAGCATGAGAAAATTCAAAAATCAAGTTTCATCAGTAGCAAAAAGAGTGAGTGTCAACAATCCGAAGTCAATGCAAAACAATTAATTTTTCTGGAAAAGTTTCCAGGAAATCATTTGGTCTTTTGATTTTCAGAAACAGTCACTTTAGGAGTAGATGAAATGATTTTGTGCAGATCCTACAACTTAGTGATGGTTTTGTGCAGATCTTACAATTTTTTCAGAATAGTTTCAACAGGATAGATGTGAAGCAAGAGGTCGAGCAACTGCTAGAATTGGCATAAATAGAAAATAACTATACACAAACCGACAAAATAAATTTAAAAGTCAGGTATATGGTTACTAACTTGGGCAGCATAAAAAGCAGTGGTCAATCAGTTGAAACGGGCGATGTTGTAGCCGTGACTTGTGGTTGTTGAGCAGTGAAGAATTCTTTCATTTTTCTTATTTCTTTCATCTCATCTTCTAAGGTAGACAAACGATCATTCAAGGATTTGTTTTCCTCATTCAAGGATTTGTTTTCCTCTTGAGTAGAACGTAGTGTGGACAATAATTCAGCCTTGGAAGAATTGCCACCTTTCAAGTCTTTCGCCTTTACTCCACCGCCAAAGCCAAATACATGGCTGCGATTTTGAGGTCCAAAACATTTTTCAACAATCTCTATGCTAGGTAGAGATGGCTCTGTGTTCACCATTTCTTTTATTCGAGCCTACAAAGTATATAAAGTAATATTTTCTATCAGTATTTCATGTAATTTCAAGTAATTAATGTACATATTCAATTCACCAGACGCACATGTTTTTCAATTGCTTCAGGTTCAACAAGCTTGTTATCTTTCTTACGAGTCTCAAAGAAAATAGTCACCAAATCTGGTGGATTGCCATCTTTCCCCCCCTTTTACATCAAAGACAAACATGTCAAATAACACCTCGTAATATTTTTTTAGGAAAATAACTTTATGATAATACCTTTTCATAAATAATATCTCGAATAGGCTTACTACCCATGTGATGAAGCATCGTCAACTTAGCTCAGTTTGCTGCATTCCTGTTGCTTCTCGCCTGTATTTGTGAAACAATAAGCTTAATTTTCACAAATACTAGATACCAGAAGATTTTTTGGAAGGGAGGGGAAAAATAGAGTATTAAATAACTAGGTATACCTGAAAACTTTCGGAAGAAAAATGTTCCTTTACCAACCACTCCCATTCTTTCTTGTCTATTCCCATTGGTTTATTCTTAAGAGCCTGTTGAAGTGACTTATTCTTCACATATTTTACATGTAAGTGTCCTCTCCATTTGTTCCATAACTCATTCATCCATCCCAAAATATGATCACGATGATCATTCAGTTCAACACCCTTAAATTTATCCTACAATAATCAAAAGATGGGTTAAGTTAATGCATTGCAAGTACAATAAAAAAAAATTACCAAGAAAGAAGTACCAGGAAAGGACCAGAACATGAACAATATGGTGAGCTCAGGTTTTATGAGAATAAGCAGAGCTTCTATAGTAAAAAAGAATCTGAATTAGATGTAGATTTGTTACCTCAACAGCTGCCCACATGTGATTCAATTTTTCTTGGCTAATATCACTCCATGATGATACTCCCAGTGGACATATATTACGATCACGAACAATTTTTCCCAAATGCCTCGAAAACAGTTTGCCATTTTTTTCAACCGTTCGATTATTGTAAAAGGTTAATTTCAGCTTTTGTCCGATTTCAAGTGCAGCAACTTCTTTGCACTTATTGCTACCTCGAACTCTTTTTACCTTTCCAGGATTAGATGAACCTACAGTTGTACAATTTGGTGAAAACTATAACAATCAAATTTAGTTCAACAAATTGATTAACATATGAATTCAACATATACCTTTTTCAACAGTTTGAGAGTGTTGCATGACTTGATCAACAGATGGATGCAATGAAATATTGTCTTGCATATCCTCTTTCTGAAGAACCAAGGGATCTTTATCCCTTGTTCGCATTTCTTGACTAGAAGGCATGGTAGAACTTGTTCTTGTGATTTTAGAAGTAGTTTGCACATGTTGGTTAGCATAGAGAGCACTCTTGTTGAAAGATTCCAACTTTTTTTCAGAAACCCCTGAAGAGGAGCTCAAAGATCTAGGTCTTTGCTCTAGTGCCTTTCCTATAGCACCTGGACCCAAGAAACATATCATAAAAGTTTGTCAATACATAGCAGATTTGGAAAAACACAACATATTTGAAAAAAAAAAAAACTTACTTGTCTCAACTTCTTCGCTGTATTTTTTTACTTGATTAGTAGATGTAGGATAAGAAGTATTATTTTGGATGTACTCTTTCTCATGAACTACGGAATTCTTACGTATGGTTTCCATTCCTTGACTATCAAACATGGTAGAATATTTAAGCCCTTGTCTTCGACCCATTCCTATAGAACCTGGACAAACAAATCATATTACTATAAATTCATATAACTGTAGGGCACCTAATTTTATCACAGGTGTGTTCGTTGAAGTCATCTTTAGTTCCCAGCCTAGAATATCAATAGCAACCTGATTTCATTATGTAGAATTAATTGCAAGAAGCTGAAAATAGGTGAACGATGAAACAATACCAAGATGAACAGAATAATGTCCTATAAAACTCATAGCTGACTTGAGAACAGCAGGAATAAACCCCCAAGGTGCATTTGCAATCAGCACTGAGAAACTACATCTGTCAGCAGTAATGGAAGTAGGACGAGCCCCAACATAAAAGTTCACCCACTACCTCAAACTTAGACTAGGTGTCTTATAACGATCAAATTAGTTGAAGATTCAGACTTTTGTAGATCAAACAAGTAAAAGAATAGGAAGATAGTTCTAACGTAAAAGAATACAAAATATTGTTAATATAAATTCAAAATAGTATATATAATATGTCTTACCTGTTTCAAATTCTTGGAGGTATTGCTTAACAATATCACTAGATTGAGGAAATAAACTCATAGTTGACATATTTTGTTTCTCATCCAAAGATCTAAGTCCTCGTCCTCGTCCTTTTCCTATAGCACCAGGCGCAACTAATGTATACTTGATAGTATTCTTCACAGTTGATCCGACCTCATCTTCAGTCTTCAATGGTTTCATCTTGAACCTGCAAAACAACCAAAAGTGGAAAAAAACAATAAGAGAAAATGTGTGGCAATATAATAATAAAGGAAATCATGCCATCAGAATGTGTAACAATGAAATTATTAATTTTTGATAAACAAAATTTTACCTCATTAGTTTTTTTTTGTTTTTTTTTGTGAAGGACGTCCTAACTCTACAATATCATCATCCATTTCAATAGCATCATCCATTTTTTCCAATATCTCATAAGAATCACGAGGTTGAGTCTTCCTCACTACTTGCCAACCTTTGTTGGAATTATCATTAACATAAAACACTTGAGATGCTTGGTCCACTAAAGCAAAAGGCTCATCTGTTTTCAAAAACCTATTCGGATTAACACTCACGAAGTCATACTCATCTTTCTTGACTCCTTTTATCTCATCATATACATCAAACCAATTACATCGAAATAACATCACTCTTCTATCCGATACAAATTGCAACTCAATAACCTCTGTTAAAACTCCATAGTAATCAATGTTCTCACTAGGAGTACCATTCTCGCCAACTACAACAACACCACAATTTTGAGTCCTTAACTTTTTATCATAATCTTCGACATGAAATCTATATCCATTAATAATATAACCATTACAATGTGTCGAATATTGGGTAGGACCGCGGGAAAGTGAAAGCAGATCTTCCATGATCCGACTATCATCTCCTTTATGCAGTTGTGCGACCTATCAACAAGATTACATTGAATACTTTAGAATGATTAATACAACATTAAAATATCAAATTTGATGTTTATGTATTACTCACCCTATCTTTAAACCATTTAATAAATTTTCGATTCCATTCTGCATCAGACAAGTGTCGAGCAGTATCCTTATGAGTTCGCGCAAATTCTCTACAAAATTGAACTAAATAATAAATCTCATATAGAAAAAAAATTACCCTAAAGAAAATAATAAAAATGAGACTATATGAATGCTCTCCATACTTGAGATATGGTAAGACTTCTTCACAATTCTTCAATATGTATATATGTGCTTGTTCCAATTCATCGGCCTCAAGTTCACATGGATCTTTAGCTCCCAAAGCTTTTCCAGGTTGACAAAATATAGATAAACCTCCATTGGATTCTTTTAAACCCCCATCATAATTTCGTTCAGGACGATTGAATTTTGTGTCAATTCTATGAAGATACCTTGAACATAAGGTCATACACTCATTTGCAATGTAGCCCTCTGCAATAGAACCTTCTGGACATGCCCTATTACCAATGAGAGATTTCAAAAAATATAACCATCGCTCCACAGGATACATCCACCTATAATGAATAGGCCCGGCAATCTTAGCTTCACTAGCTAAATGAATAGGCAAGTGTACCATGACATCAAAAAATGAAGGAGGAAAGACCTTTTCTAAGTTGCAAAGTGTTATGGGAATTTGCGCTTCAATACGTTCCAAATTATCAATTCTCAACTCTTTGGATCCAAGCACACTAAAAAATAAAGATAACTCAATAAGTGGTTCACACACTTCTTTGGACAACATACCACGAAGTGCAAGAGGGAGTAGATGTTGCAGAAGAACATGACAATCATGACTTTTCAAACCAGATATCTTGTGATCTTTTAAGTTCACACATTGAGAAATATTAGATGAAAAGCCATCAGGCACTTTTAAATTCTTTAAAAAAAGACATAATTTGTGCTTATCTTCAGGAGCCAATGTGTAGCATGCAGTTGGAACTTCAAATTTCTCTCCCTTTTGGATAGGGTGCAATTCCGGCCTAATGTTCATTTCTTTCAAGTCTAACCGAGTTTTAATTGTATCCTTGGTCTTTCCTTTGACATTCATGAATGTCCCCATAAAACAATCACATATATTTTTTTCAATATGCATAACATCCAAATTATGTCGCAACAAGAGACACTTCCAATATGGAAGTTTGAAAAAGATACTTTTCTTGTTCCAATTATCCTTTCGATCTTTATGTGATATCTTCTTCCTTTTCTTTGGATCTCTTGATAATTGTTGACCTTCAAGATCTTGCACTTGATTAAGTATCTCAATACCAGAACGATTTTTTGGTGGGGCCCTTTTCTCTTCTGTACCATCAAAGGACTGCTTCTCATATCTCCATTTATGACTAAGAGGAAGGTAACGTCGATGACCCATAAAACACTGCTTCTTACTATTAGCCAATCGATTTGAGGAAGTGTCTTTGTTGCAACACGGACATGCCAATTTTCCTTTGGTACTCCATCCAGATAAATTTACATATGCTGGAAAGTCATTGATGGTCCATAATAAAGAAGCATGCAACTTAAAATTATGTTTAGTTGATGCATCATAGGTCTCAATACCAATTTCCCACAATTCATTCAATTCCTCTATTAAAGGCTGAAGATATGTATCAATTGCATCTCCTGGACCATTTGGACCAGGAATAAGCATTGACAAAATAAAATTTTCTTGTTTCATACACAACCAAGGTGGTAAATTATAAGGAATAAGAACCACAGGCCAAATGCTATGTGAGGTTTTTGAATTCCGAAATGGCTGAAATCCATCACTAGCAAGTCCAAGTCTAACATTACGAGGCTCAGCCGCAAATGAAGGATAAAGTTCATCAAATGACTTCCACGCCATTGAATCAGCTGGGTGCCTCATTATTCCATCATCAACTCTTTTATCCTTGTGCCATGTCATTAGAGTAGATGTCTTCGTAGACATAAACAACCTCTGAAGTCTAGGTTTTAAGGGAAAATAGCGTAAACTCTTTGCTGCTATCTTTTTACCTTTTTTGTTCCTTGTTTCCCCGCTATGTGTATCTATTTTCCATATAGACGCGCCACAAATTCCAGTATAACATGCAATCATTAGTGCAAGCATCTATCTTATTGTAAGAAAGCCCGAGTTCTTGAATTATTTTCTTTGCCTCATAATATGAGTTTGGCAAATTGGCGCCATCAGGCAACAACTCCTCTTTCAACATTTTCAATAACATTGTAAATGACGCATTACTCCAACGACCCATACTTTTGATGTGAAGCAATTTAATCAAAGAGGAAAGCTTTGACGCTTTTGAATTTTGGTATAGTGGCTGCTCGAAATCCTTTAATAGTTTGTAAAAAATTTTGGCTTCAACATTTGGTTCCTCCTCAAATAAATCATCACAATCAGTGTTTGTAGTTCCACCATCAAGATTAGCATACAAATCTCTCAATAATTCTTCTACTTCATCTTCACTCTCACATTCTTCCACTTCATCATCATCTTCATCTTCAGATTCAGATAATGGTTCACCCAAACGTTCCCCATGGTGAAACCAGAAAGTATAATTCTGAACTATTCCATGTACTTTTAAATGTGTCGCAATTGTTTCACGAGTTCCTATAGTTGTATTGCAACATTTGATACAAGGACATCGTATTTCATGTTCTTCTCCTGTTTTTCAAAAAGCATAATTCAAAAACTTTTTCACCCCATTTTCATAGATTTTATTGGACCGGTCATTAATAAGTTGCATCCATTGCTTACTTGGTGCCATAACCTTGTAGAATACACAAAATATTAGATTAAGAAATAAAAAAGAATAAATAAAATTATACTAAGATGCACACAACTAGTTAAGATTAATGCACAAAATTAGGTTGAACTCTAAGTCCGCACTTTCTAGTGGACGTTGGCTCCTTCTTTAGTTAATGCATAGCAATACACAATTAGATGGACTAAGTATATAAAAAATTATAAATTAACTTTTATGAATGGAAAAGGGCAAAGCTTGATAGATTAAGTGTTCATTGAGGGATTTACATTTTTCCTAACATATGCATAAAAACAAAAAAAATTTAATAAAATAATCCTCTAACTTAACGAGCAGATGCTCTTATCACACAAAAACACCATCAGAATGAAATAACTCTTTAAATTTCATCAAGTAAATCGCACAAGATAAGGGATTGATTTAGTTTAGCAAAAAAAGGCCTCACACAGAGAACATGTTGAGTAATATGCTTTCCGACAGCGGGATGATTGATTTAAAGCTTACAAACTTATAACATATTCAAGGTCTATCAATCCCAAATACGAGAGGTGTTAGAACAGTTTCAACATGATTTTCACAGCTAAAATTCAAAAATTATCCAGTCAAGAGCACCTAAAAGCATTTCTTAATTTCAAACTTCGCTTCTAGACAAAACAGGCTTCATGGATTGTGAAAAGAATATTGACGGCTAGTAAGAACTACACAGAATATGGATATTCACCTCTGGAGATAGCAAGCATGGGCACATTCTCAACAAAACAATTCTACATGAGGTTAAGAGGCCAATTCCCAAAAGTACAATGAAAGAAGCTAGTTTGTAATTGCTGCCCACAGGAAACTATATACAAAAGACAGACTATTTAGATGGGGGATAATTCGAGATCAAATCTGCCCATTATGCAAACAGGAGGATCAAAGTATTCTGTAATTTTTTTTGCATGTAGAGTCTCTAAACAAGTATGGGGTAAGCTATTTCACTGGCAAGGCATATATAGAAATCTCGAGACATGGAACTATGAATTACAATGAGCTAGTAACCATGCTAAAGGGAAGTGCCCGAGGGATGAAGTCTATAGGATGACAATAGCAGTAGCGATGTACTTCTTGTAGAGGGAAAGAAATAACCAAGCTTTCCAGGAGAAAATGCAGAATCCAGATGTTATAGTAAAGCAGGTCATACAAGAGATCCATGTTCGAGGAAGCACCATGTTTCATATTGCTAGATAACTAGAAAAGCTTAATTTTTACCCAGCTTAGGGAGTACTGATATGAGTAGCTAGTTTCATGGTATAGCATAGTTTGATTCAGAGAATGACCGGAGAATGGAGCATGTTGTTCATTACTCTTGTCTGCAATTTTATTTGAGCTATGTACTTAACTCCAAATTTGGTAATGAAAGTACTCAGTTACAATTAAAAAAATGTGTTTGAACAGCCCGTGAAAATAGCTATATTTATCAAAGGAAGCAACGTGATCATAGGTTAATCAAAATAATCACCTTGACCCGTATGAAAGCTACATCCAAAAAAACACCAGTAACAAGATGATGAACTCAATTATTCAATTAACTGTCACACAAAAGATCACACCCTTTATGTAAACGCAATCAACTTCACAATAAGAGCAAAAACCCAATAGCAAATTATTTTTCACTAAATGAACCCTAATACTACTACTTCACTTTGATCTAAACTACCCCTAATAATACAAACTTGAATACACTTCAAAAAATTCAAATTATCAATTGAGAATTCCAACCTAATAACCTGTTCACTAATTGTAAAAAAAAAAAAAAAAAGAATAGGAAGAAGAAGAGTAAATGGAACCAAACAAGCAATAGAAAGGAGAAATCTTCTAGAAAATAATTAGGACGAAACGATGGATTGATCCAATTATACCTGACCTGTGGTAGAAAACAGAGATTAGGGAAAAACTTGATGGCAAAACGAAAGTGGCAAAGCTGTGAGAAGCTGCGATGGAAACAATTAGGGCAAAGTATTAACCACCTGTGTTTTGGAGAGAAAACAGAGACTTTCTTAATTTTTAGAAAATAATATTTACTTTTGGCGCCTTATATTTTAGTGAAAACAAAATTCGTATTTTTTATTAAACATTTTATTAGAGTTTGGCGGCACTCTTTCCCGCTCAAGGCCCCAAATTATCATTTGGGACCGGTTAATAATTTTCTTAAGACCAGATTTTGTACCTTCACAATAAAATATACAATTAGGAACCGGAATATAATCTCGTCCCAAAACATAAATTTTTAGAGACGGAATTATTAGCTCGTCCCTGAATGTTGGTCTTAAATAGACCATTTTGTTGTAGTGGTATATTATTCTATGTCTACTTTAAGATCTGTTCGGAGTTGACCAAACCCGGCTGAAAAAATGCTTTTTCGCTAAACTCTACTAACATCGGTGAAAATCTCCCTTGTTTCTTATAAAGAGGCCATGACGAAAAATTAAATTAGAGAAAGGTAAAATTGACAGACGTATTGTGGTTGTATACTAGGATGACTGCCGAGCAATCAGTTGTCACAACCACAACTCGACTCAATCTCTCACCTAAAGTTTCATTTCAATATATCTGAGCCTCATCAGTCAAAATCTTTACAGTTTTTTATTTACATGTGCAAAATTGATGTGGGTTTAAATTATTGGAATACTATATGGACTGACTAATTTCTTTTATCTTTTCAGGTATAGTCAACAATAGAAATTTGTGGAGTTTAAAAAATAAAATAGTAACATATTGATCTTAGCATTTTTGACAAAGGATTAAGAGCAAAATTGGGCTCAAACTTACAACTTTAATTATTGCAAGTTTATATATAATTTGTATTATTTATTTATCTCGCAATGAAGTACTAACAATTTTAACTTTATTTTATTATTTGAGATTCAAGTAGAAATTAGGTCCACCACTAAAACTACCGCTCTTTATATTTATCACAAGTTTTGCATAAAATATAAGATATAAATAAATATACATAATTTTGACACTAACAAAGATGAGGTCTAATAGTCGAAGTTCATTATAAAAAATGGACTCTTATCAAGATCGTATATTGGCCCATGCCATTTTATTCAAAAACCAAGACACTAAGGTATATTATATATTATTTTTCGTCAAATTTATTGTAGAATATTTTTGCCTCATATTTATTATATATAGATATACTTGTTACCTAACATACAATATACATTGTTCCATACATATGCTTATTTTCATATATTTATCATATACATTTGCACATGTACACATGCTTTATACACATATTATATATCTCATATATACATATATTTTATTTTTTATCTTGTATATCACTTATGTATACACATGCATATTTCTTTCACTTTATATATCTATATATTTTCATATCTATTTTTAATTCATTTTTCACACTTTAACTAAAATTACATCTTTTAAACATCTTCCTTTTAAACAAGTAATGATGAAATAAATAATTCTCTTTGTTAATCGAACTAAGTTTAAGGAATATCTTCGGATAGTCTCTGAGAGGTGCTTAACACCTTCCCCTCGAGTAACCAAAACCCTTACTAAGAATCTTACTTGTTTTGGAAATACCAAAACAGAGTTTACATTTCACAAAAAAATGGTTTATCAAAGTTGATGCGTTCAGATTACTACACGCCTTCTCTTAGTTATTCAGTCCCACTCTCAATACCTAGGAAATATTCTTACTCTAGAAAATAAGTCATATTGCATACACCTTAGGCAGGACAATCCAAGGAATTGTCGCTATAATTAGGAAACAACCCTTTATCAAATAGGTTATGTACCTAATGATATACTTTGTGTGTGAATTGATTCAGATAGTCCATAAACTAAACACTAATGGATTCAGAACAATTGGGTTGATCTTTTTTTAACCTCGTAGGTGGAAATGGAGTATTTTCAAAACTCTGCCTTCATCTGACATCCTTTTCAAAGCAACGAGCGTAGAGTAATACCAAAACTCCACCAACATTTGACACCCCTTTCTCAAATAAAAAGTATCATCAAAAGTCTTCATCACTTGACGCCCTTTTCAAGTCAACGAACACGGACATTTTCAAAAGTTTTTCTTTTGACTTCTTTCATGACACAATTTCCCATGTCATGATGGCACCTACTTCAACCCACCAGTAGGTAAGCCATAGCCCGAAATGACAAGTAACAGACTAACCGACCAAGAGTAAAGGAAAACAGGAAAGAAATCAACAACAACAATAAAATAGGCGGAAGCAGAAAGGTAATGCATACATAATATTGTACAAGAGGAGGAAGAGGACAAATTAAACAAAATGAATCCCTCCCAAGACCTGTTAAGGTTGGTACAAGAGCCACTATAACCAAAAAAAGAGTACTAGACAGTATCCAAAATATACATATACGATACTCTTGGAAATACAAAAGACTGTAACTGAAATAGATGGAGGAGGATCATCTCTGGACTCTGGAAAGCTCACCCCATCTCCGGATCAGTAGCAACGCCTAAGGATAACATCAACGCAGGTGGCTCGTACTCAGATCTACATCAAGAAAAAATGCAGAAGTGTAGTATGAGTACCAAAGCAACGGGTACCCAGTAGGTATCAATGACCAACTGAGCTTAAATATAATAAAAGTATAGATCTAAAGTGCGAGAGTGTAAGCTAAGTCAATCGAAAATGGGTTAGAAATGTAAATATCGAGCTATGCTAGGCCAATGCGATACAGGAAATATATAACTTGAATGTAAAAGCAAAGGACTTACTACAGCCTAACTGGGCCCTCATAATCCTAAAAGGTGTAAACAAAAAGACAAATAACCCTACCGAGCCCCCATAAGCCTGGTGAGTGCAAACAAAAGCAAAGCTAAGATAAGAAACATAAATAACCTTTAACCGTGCCCATCTCAAGTAACTTTCCAATCCCATATCCATGATAATAGTATATACCGGGCTTGAACCAAAACCAGTGGATAATAACATGAGGCCAGACAATCCATTTAAAATCAATACCAAAATACCCAGACCGTAGTTGTAGACCGATGCTGGACTCAAACCGAAACTCATAAGTAACCAACCATAGCCAAAAACAATTGATACCATAAGAAGCCAACCTTTACCATAAACTGCTGCGAAACTCCCATTGGAGTTCATAAATAGTGTTCATAACCAAAAACGTAAATGATGCTAGTATCGCCAGCACTCATAATAATAGTAGCAATAAAGCATATGCCAGACTCAAACCGGAACTAAAATGCATTTATATAGAATTAAGCATAACTAGATATCAGGATGCTATTAAAGGGTTCCAAGATTATCTCCAACCCATAAAGTCATAAATATGAATCTCGGGCGGATAATTCCACTATGGCAAGGTGGGTCCTAAAACTAGGTCAAGGAGGTGCGGTCCAGGACTAGTTACTACTCTACCTGAGAAAATGAGCTAAAATAGGCCAAAAATCAAGTCTAAGTCAAACCCAACCCAAGGTAATATCCTAAAATAGTAGCAAGGAATCTAAATAAGCCTAAAAGGACTACATTTCTATCATTCTACCTAAAAGAGATTGTAGGGACCACTATAGGGTCCCGATAACCCAACCTAAGGAAACACCTGCCCGAGTCTAATGTAAGGCTTCCCAACCTAACCCGTGGTGCTAAAAATACTAATTCTAGTCCTAGGGGACGGTAATACATTAAAATAAGGGAAAATAGGTCCCTATTCCATCGAAAAAGGGCCCTAACCGGCTAAATAAGATGAAAATGTGCTAAAACAATAACCAGGCTAACCTAACCAATCAAAAACTAGCACAATCGTACACTAATATCATAATTAAGCTCAATCTAAGGAAAGCGTAAGTCTAGCCTACCTGGATGCCATCAAAGGCTCGCCGAGTCCTCTAAAACGAAGCTTTCCCCTTTCGAGAGGCCTCCGCGAATTGCCATACTATCAAAACAATGATCTATGCATCAAGACGAGAAAAATAATACCCATTTTACGTATAAATGCTCCGGTTAGAAACCAAACTAAAAATCGCACGCGGTTCCCCCTAGAGGAATCCCAAAATTGAAACAGTCACAGTGTCCCACACAACTGAAGGATCAAAAGCCACTTGAAATTTAGGTAAATCTGAGCTCAATTAATCCTAAAATCAGTCCCAATATTTCAGAACATAATAAATAAACTAGGGAATTACATGAAAAAATTGACGAGAAACTTATGGATTAACGATGGCATGGGGTCCACAAACACAACCCCAAGCTAGACCAACTCGTTTATATGGTTCCCCATGATTTACAAGCTATATTAGCCCTCTAATGGAGTTTACACTTGGAAAAAAGTGAGAGAAAATGAATAGAAAGGTATATATACTGCTAGGGGTTTCCTCATTACTGTCACGAGGTCCCCTGGTCGCGGTCCCAACATCCCATTAATGGGACCATCGCGATCGCTGTGGCCTAGCCAAGTGATCGCGATGAATAAACTGGCTCAGCCCTACGATCTCCTTTATCAAGATCGCGACCCCTCAAACCTCGCGATTGTGATGACAAAAATCATGGCCCCTCATAATCGCGGGGGTCCTTATTGCGGAGTGATGAAGGAACTGGGACTGCACCAGGTGCTGATGCACCAATAATTTTAGGCAAATTGCAAATATCCTGACCGTCCTCAAGATTCATTTGGAATCTCATGAAAGCAAACGAACTATGCTACTATACTAAATTTGACATTTTGAACTCGATGGCGCCATCGAATTTTCCATCCCTGGTCATTTTGATAAAAAGTGGGTCCCACACCCCCACGGGCTGTTTTAAGAAAAATCTATCCAATAGCCCAAAATGAGTCTGGAAGCATCGAGACCCAGACCAAGGGTCCTCCTAGCCTAAAATAAACATTCCAGAGTTAATGAGACTATCATAAATGGTATCTGAGTCCATTTACCAGAGGTTTTGGCCTAAGATCCATTCCTTAACTTTAGAAGCTTCAAAAC
The DNA here is from genome assembly GCA_031232105.1 of Capsicum rhomboideum. NCBI lineage: Eukaryota > Viridiplantae > Streptophyta > Magnoliopsida > Solanales > Solanaceae > Capsicum > Capsicum rhomboideum. The sequence continues at coordinate 93,303,309 of CP124716.1, read as the reverse complement.
AGAGAAATGTCTCTAAAAACCAAACAAACTACCCGGTAACCAAACTGTCAGTCCCAGCAAGTCATAAATGACTTAGGACAACTATAGGTAAGTTCTAAATATGGAAAAATCATGAAAACAAGGAAAATGACCTGGAGGGTCATTCAACATCCACTACTAGAAGGACTTTTTTCCATAAAAGTAAAGGATAGAGATTTACCAGAAGGCTCGAATAGGTAAGGATACTGGGTCTGCATATCACGCTCGGTCTCCCAGGTGTCCTTCTCAACTGGATGGTGTCACTACTAAACCTTAACTACTAGAATGCCTCGGGAGAGCAACTGCCTAACATCTCTCGAAAAAATAGACACAGGTTCCTCTACAAATGCCAACCTCTCATCCAACTGAACTAAGTCCCACCGAAGCACGTGAGACTCATTTGGGATATACCGTCGTAGCGTAGATACATGAAAAACTGGATGGATGACTAAAAAGACAGGAGGCAAAGCCAACTCATGTGCTACCTCTAGAACTGTCCGTAGAATCTCAAATGGTCCAATATACCTAGGGTTAAGCTTACCCCTTCTCTCAAACCTCATCATATCCTTCATGGGCTATACTCACAGAAAGACTCGATCACCAACTCTGAAACTCAGGGTACGAAGTTTACGGTCAGTATAACTCTTTTGCCTGCTCTGAGTTGCCCGTAGCCTATCCTGAATCACCCAAACCCAGTCCAAAGACTTACAAAGAAAACCTGTACCCTGGGGCCTAACCTCAAAAGTCTCAAATCAACCAATCGGAGATCGACATTGCCTACCATATGATGCCTCGATTGGGCCATCTAAATACTCGAATGAAAGTTGTTATTATAAATAAACTCTGCCAAAGCTAAAAACTAGTCCCACTGATCTACAAAATCCAAAACATAAGCACATATCATATCATCCAAAACCTAAATAGTCCGTTCAGACTGCCAGTTGGTCTAGGAATAAAATATAGTACTAAGGTCAATCTGGGTACCCATGTCCTCTTGAAATGTCCTCCAGAAGCTAGAAGAAAACTGAGAATATCAATCTAATATAATGGACACAAGCACCCCATGAAGGCAAACCACTTTTGAATATAGATACGAGCCAACCTCTTGGCACTGTAGGAAGTCTGAATAAGGATGAAATAGGTAGATTTTGTCAATTGATCCATGATGACCCAAATGCTACATAAACCATGATAAGTGCGAGGCAAACCACCTACAAAATACATAATGACCCGCTCCCATTTCAACTCGGGAATGGGTAGCCTTAGAAGCAATCCACCATGTCTCTGATGCATGGCCTTCACCTACTAACAACATAGGCATGGAGCCATAAAATCTGCTATATCTCTCTGTATACCACTTCACCAATAATGCTTCCTCAAATCCCTATACATCTTAGCTATCCCGGGGTGAATAAATTATCACGACTCAAAATCCCATTCGAGCCGGCTTGCACCCGAAGCCGATATGGCCTGAGAGAACCAATCTTTGATCATGAACCTTCGTATACGTATCCTCGTATGAATCTTATTATACCTCATGCAGCTATGTGGAAGACATGAATCATGGAAACATATGCTATGAATATATATACAAAACTTGGCCGTTGGAGCCATCACGTCGAAATGAACGTACATCTTACATCCATATACCCACAAATGTCTACAAAGCCTCTAATAGATGCATCTACAATACCAACTTAAAGTCGGGACAAGTCCCCGCTTTATACAATATTAAAACAAATACACAACTATGACCCAGAAAGCTCCGAACCAAGTGGAGCTCACCAAAACTCTGCAAAAATGATCCACAGTCTACAGAGGAGGTCTACTAATGCCTGCACCTGCAACATGTAAGGTAAGTCCTCCGAGGGGGTCAGTACGAGAAATGTACTGAGTATGTAAGGCTATAGAAACTACATCATACATGAGAATGTCAATGGAATAGAACATGAGAAAATATTTTATGTGGATAAGCCATCATTCTAAATGTGGAAACATATATATTGCTTTTGTTATGGTCATTTTAGGACACTCATTTTTTCATCCTTATTATTCATAGAATATCTTTCATAGGCATCTTCACTCAAGAGACTCATTCTTCTCTTCTATTCATGAGATTCTTCAATTCAAGAACTTCTTCTATTCAAGAGTTTTGGATTGATAATATAACGTACATCCACTCTATTGGTGGGAGAACATACATCCACTCTATGGTGGGGGAACATACATCCACTCTATGGTGGGAGAACATACATCCACTCTATGGTGGGGGAACATACATCCACTCTATGGTGGGGGAAAACACATCCACTCTATGGTGGGAGAACATACATCCACTCTATGGTGGGATTATAATGACGGGATCGACCCATGCTAGGTGTTCATTTCACCCCTGGGCTACCACCCGAGAATTCTTATCAACTAAATATCTTTTTATTCTTATTCTTCTTGGAAAAGGTTGATTTATTCACTTATGAGAGATTGATATACTCACTTATGAGAGATTGATACATTGAGGATCATGACACTATTTGAACCACACAAATATTACTTCACTCCTTGACTTCATGAGATTGACACCTTAACTTGTGAGGGGTAGATATATTAGCCCACACATTACCTCCTCACTACTCTTATGAGATCTTATGAGATTAGTACAAACATAATCATAATATTACTTAGACTTTGGAACATGACATGATTGGAAAATGCTTATCAAGGATAAATAGATTCTCTTATGTTATTACTCTCTTGAGATAGTCCCTTTTAGGAATTACCACATAATGATACTTTTGGAACTTCAATCAATGAATAAGAGATAAATGAATCATAAGTCATCTAAGAATAGGACACTTATGAATAGCAATATACCTCAACCTGAACTGGGATACTTTAGAACACTTCGGACATGAGTAAGTACCATAATAAGGTAAATACTCTATACTGCAGAAAAATATGGAAAGAGTAACCTTACATAACTTCACTTCCAAGTATGAGTACATGAGTCTATATATGAACACAATAGTCCAGCTTCTTCCTTACGTCTTACTCTACAATACAAGTACATAACAAAGTTCATATTAACAACCAACTCCCTTACAAACGTATAAATGTCACAATGAGTTACGTGACTGCTACATAGCATCATTTCATCCTTCACAGTACATTCCATTACATTATCATACCAACAACACCATAAAATTCCACACATTGACCAAAATATCGCACATCCATAGTATTTCACATCACACTTACCTTTATGATTTCTCATGATCATTCCGTCAAAATGTCTCCTATCAACTTGACGCATAACAACATATGAACAACAATCCATACTTAATACAGTCCAAAATTCCTCCATACGACACTTTAAATTCATTAAAGCAACATCGGAAGTTGCTAATTATATCCATAAAGGGTATAGGGGCCTTCGGTGGTCAAAGGGGAACAAAAACATGCAAAACGGAGTTCTGGATGTGACCTGCGAAGCCACCTGCTCCTGCAGGTGGCTAAATTCATATGCAGGTGCCCTTTGGCAATATCCAGGTTCATCTGCGTTGGCACCTGCACCCGCAGGTGCCTCACCTGCGAGGGCGGGTGCCCCTTTTCGGCCAAATTGGTCTCTTTTTGGGTCTTTTCATGCAATGAATGATCCATGATCATATATAAACTTATTTTAACATATTTTTGATCATATTACATGTAAAAACCAGCCATGGTCTCACAACACACAAAAACATCACCAAAACCTCACTTTCCTTTCAATACGCCACCAAATACGTAACCAAATTTACAACAACAATTCCAAACATTATATATAAGGGTAAAACAAGGTAAGAATATATTCACATCTCACATGTAAATATTGAATCCATCAAGTTCATTTCCTTCAAGATCACAAGTCCATGTTCAATTTTACATGACAAAACCATCCTCCGATTTAGCAAACACACATTGTTTTACACCTAGTGAACTTCTCACACATCACCAACATAACCAACATGATATAAACCATCTTACATGCATAAAATATATTAAACCATAATAATATACACTTACCAAGTCTTGCAAGACAATGATCTTGGTCCAAGGGATGAAGAGTTAGGGTTTGTATGATAATGGAAATGTTATAGAAAATTCTAGAAAAGGCATGGGTGTAAAAAATGATATAAAATCTGATTTCCCTCTTATATATAGGTCCTTTAAGTCTCTCATATCCAATTTGGGCATTAAATTCATGGTTGATTTGGTCAAAATGGAAGATTGGATCACTTTGCTCCATTGGGCCAAGTCTTCCATATGATGTTAGGCCTCATTTAAGCCCAATGGTTCATGACTCATGTAAGCCCTAACAAATAAATGAATAATTCATCAATTCTCCCATGTTTTACTAATTCCATAAGTGTACACGTGGTCGTATAGATTCGACAACATACGGGGTGTTACACCTCTTACGAAGGTCTAATCCCATGTACTAGACCCAATATCAATTACCTCATCAATAACATTACACAATGCATACTTTTGGCTCTCGACACGTAAGAATCCATTATTCAACATCGTCAAGTAGGGTTTGGTAGGTACGGGGTATTACATTCTCCCCCCCTTAGGAACATTCGTCCTCGAATGTTAACAACATCGTCCCATGTGCAACAAATGCACTTCTATATTAGCATCTTTATACATATACTCTCATAGATACTTGCTTATTCTTTCCCCGCTTCCCCTTTGTGAACTTTTCCTTCCATTTGAAATGAATACGGATACTGTGATTTCATCATTTCTTCAGTTTTCCAAGTGACCTTTTCGACTTGTTGATCTAGAATAACAACAAGCAACTCTTCCTAGTGAAATCCTCTGTTATTTGTATATTTTCAATGGGAACAATATGAAATAAATCTCTTTATGCACTTTCGGCAGTTTCACATGGCACAAATCCCATTATCCCTTTCATTAGTAACACTCTTAAGAGTACTTAATCATCTATAATCACAAACATCTACTATACCATTACGATATGTGTCTTTCATTCTAATAAATTCACCAACAGGTGGAAATACTTCAATTAACTTAGCTAATAACCCCCGGTGTCTTATTAGCTTTTATAGTAATCAATGAAGTGATATACGATAGGGTACAAATATGGATAATATACTTGTATCTCCATCAGGAAATGCCTCCGCATTCGGACGGTCCACTAAAGCATAGGTGTGATTCTGAGTTCCACTGGAACTGGCTACTCCTCTAGCACCTCTACCGCGACCAACAGACTGTACACCATCTGCCGATGCCACATCGGCTGATCTGGTAGGCCGTGTCATACTACCCGTAGGCCTCTGTGGGCATTCTCTCATCATGTGTCCTGGCCTACTACATACAAAGCAAACATTCGTATCAAATCGGCATTCGCCTGCATGAAATCTCCCACAGCGCGGGTACAACTGACGAGGGAGTCTCATTGCCTGTGATCTATGAATCCCACTACTCTATTCAGATAGACCACCTCTAGACCTTCGGGATTGAGAATGAGCACCTGCTGTGAAATAAGAGGATAAGGGTCTAGGCGGTAACATTTGAGATCCAAATTCTCCTGGGGACACCATAGACTGCTTCATAGGTCTCGCCCATTTTGATGGCCCTTCCTCAGCTTTCTGTGTCCTCCTTCTTTGCCTTTGATCCTCCATTTTCGGTGCAAAGGCATGTATTCTAGCTATGTCCATATCTCAATTTAAGGCAGCAATAGTGCAGTCTCGTACCAAATAAGGCTCCAACCTGTCCACATATCGATGGAATCTAGCCGCGTCATCTTTATTTACCATTGGACCAGTTCATCCCTGGGTTTGTGCAGCCACTAACTGTGTCAACATATGTACTGAATTTCTTAAATATTGATCTGTGGCATTCATTGGTGGTTCTGCGGGTACTTCTCTACCTCTTGGCTCTTTCGGAGCTGGAAAGGTAGAAGAAGACCGCGATGCAATTTCAGCGTCAGCTCCACCTTGACTAACTTGGTCAGGTGGTAATCTACTCATTCCTTCTTCAATAGGCACATTCACCTTCTTCCCTTTACCTCTACCTCTTCTCGTGATTCGCATTTTAACTATACCAAAGAAAAACAATCACCATGATTAGATACAATTCAACTTACAACGCTGGCTCTATTGCACTATCTAGAATGAAGAAAAGAGACCACATCCTAGATGTCCCGTAGCCTCCAACTTATAAATGTGGTGCACAACACATCGATAAGTAAGACTCTACTCAGACACGACTTTGTAGACACCCTTAGAACGACCTACTTTGATACCACTTTTGTCACGACCCGAAATCCCATTGGAGCCGGACTGGCACTCGAAGCCAATATGGCCCGAGAGAACCAATCTTTGCTCATGAACCTTCGTATACGTATCCTCGTATGAATCTTATTATACCTCATGCAACTATGCGGAAGACATGAATCATGGAAACATATGCTATGAATATATATACAAAACTTGGCCATTGGAGCCATCACGTCGAAATGAACGTACATCTTACATCCATATACCCACATATGTCTACAAAGCCTCTAATTGATGCATCTACAAGACCAAATTAATGTCGGGACAAGTCCCCGCTTTATACAATATTAAAACAAATACACAACTATGACCCAGAAAGCTTCGAACCAAGTGGAGCTCACCAAAACTCTGCAAATGATCCACAGTCTACTGAGGAGGTCTACTAATGCATGCACCTGCAACATGTAAGGTAAGCCCCCCGAGGGGGTCAGTACGAGAAATGTACTGAGTATGTAAGGCTATAGAAACTACATCATACATGAGAATGTCAATGGAATAGAACATGAGATTCTTCCATTCAAGAACTTCTTCTATTCAAGAGTTTTGGATTAATAATATAACGTACATCCACTCTATTGGTGGGAGAACATACATCCACTTTATGGTGGTTGAACATACATCCACTCTATGGTGGGAGAACATACATCCACTCTATGGTGGGAGAACATATATCCACTCTATGGTGGGATTATAATGACGGGATCGACCCATGCTAGGTGTTCTTTTCACACCTGGGCTACCTCCCGAGAATTCTTATTAATTAAATCTCTTCTTATTCTAATTCTTCTTGGAAAAGGTTGATTTATTCACTTATGAGAGATTGATACACTCACTTATGAGAGATTGATACATTGAGGATCATGACACTATTTGAACCACACAAATATTACTTCACTCCTTGACTTCATGAGATTGACACCTTAACTTGTGAGGGGTAGATATATTAGACCCCGCAGATTACCTCCTCACTACTCTTATGAGATCTTATGAGATTGGTACAAACATAATCATAATATTACTTAGACATTGGAACATGACATGATTGGAAAATACTTTTCAAGGATAAATAGATTCTCTTATGTTATTACTCTCTTGAGATAGTCCCTTTTAGGAATTACCACATCATGACACTTTTGGAACTTCAATCAATGAATAAGAGATAAATGAATCATAAGTCATCTAAGAATAGGACACTTATGAATAACAATATACCTCAACCTGAACTGGGATACTTTAGAACACTTCGGACATGAGTAAGTACCATAACAAGGTAAATACTCTATACTGCAGAAAAATATGGAAAGAGTAACCTTACATACCTTCACTTCCAAGTATGAGTACACGAGTCTATATATGAAAAAAATAGTCCAGCTTCTTCCTTACGTCTTACTCTACAATACAAGTACATAACAAAGTTCATGTTAACAACCAACTCCCTTACAAATGTATAAATGTCACAATGAGTTACGTGACTGCTACATAGCATCATTTCATCCTTCACAGTACATTACATTACATTATCATACCAACAACACCATAAAATTCCACACATTGACCAAAATATCGCACATCCATAGTATTTCACATCACACTTACCCTTATGCTTTCTCATTAGCATTCCGTCAAAATGTCTCCTATCAACTTGCCTCATAACAACACATGAACAACAATACATACTTAATATAGTCCAACATGACTCCATACGACACTTTAAAGTCATTAAAATGACATCACAAGTTGCTAAATATATCCATAAAGGGTATAGGGGCCTTCGGGGGTCAAAGGGGAACAAAAACATGCAAAACGGAGTTCTGGATGTGACCTGTGAATCCACCTGCGTCCGCAGGTGGATGAAATGCGTCCGAAGGTTCCCTTTGGCAGTATCCAGGGGCATCTGCATTGGCGCAGGTGCCTCACCTGCGAGGGCGGGTGCCCCTTTTCGACCAAATTGGTCTCTTTTTGGGTTTTTTCATGCAATGAATGGTCCATGATCATATATAAACTTCTTTTAACATATTTTGGATCATATTACATGCCAAAAACCAGCCATGGTCTAACAACATAGAAAAATATCACCAAAACCTCACTTTTCTTTTAATACGCCACCAAATACGTAACCAAATTTACAACAACAATTCCAAACATTATATATAAGGGTAAAAAAAGGTAAGACTATATTCACATCTCACATTTCAATATTGAATCCATCAAGTTCATTTCCTTCAAGATCACAAGTCCATGTTCAAGTTTACAAGACAAAAGCATCCTCCGATTCAGCAAACACACATTGTTTTACACCTAGTGAACTTCTCACACTTCACCAACATAACCAACATGATATAAACCATCTTCCATGCATAAAATATATTAAACCATAATAATATACACTTACCAAGTCTTTCAAGACAATGATCTTAGTCCAAGGGATGAAGAGTTAGGGTTTGTGTGATAATGGAAATGTTAGAGAAAATTCTAGAAAAGGCATGGGTGTAACAAATGATATAAAATCTGATTTCCCTCTTATATATAGGTCCTTTAAGTCTCTCTTATCCAATTTTGGCATTAAATTCATGGTTGATTTGGTCAAAATGGAAGATTGGATCACTTTGCTCCATTGGGCCAAGTCTTCCATGTGATGTTGGGCCTCATTTAAGCCCAATGGTTCATGACTCATGTAAGCCCCAACAAATAAATGAATAATTCATCAATTCTTCCATGGTTTACTAATTCCATAAGTGTACACGTGGTCGTATAGATTCGACAACATAAGGGGTGTTACACCTCTTACGAAGGTCTAATCCCATATACTAGGCCCAATATCAATTGCCTCATCAATAACATTACACAATGCATACTTTTGTCTCTCGACATGTAAGAATCCATTATTCAACGTTTTCAAGTAGGGTTTGGTAGGTACGGGGTGTTACAAAAATTTCTAAAGCTATGAGCCTCTCGAAACATCAACTGAACCAAATCTCTGACCTTCAGAATACAAAAACGACCATCAAATCTCAGAATACCCTTAGAATCTAAGGTAACCCTCTTGGACTCACCTCTAAACACTTGATCCTAAATGTCATAAAGCCTGCAATCCTTAAACTGACGACCTCAAATATGCCCCAAGAAAGTAGATCTCGCCTTAATACTAGTAAGAATTATCATGGGGATAGAAATATCAAGACGAACCATCATGTTGGCTAAAGACTGGATGTCCAAAGCCAATGGCCATTGAGAAACTAAAATGAAGGCCAAGCTACCCATACTCACCACCTTCCAGCTTAAGGCATCCGCTACTATATTCGCCTTGCCCGGGTTGTATGAATAGAGATATCATAGTCCTTCTACAACTCAATCCATTTATGTTGCCTCGAATTAAGCTCCTTCTGGGTTATAAGGTACTGAAGATTACGGTGGTTAGTGAAGATCTTGGAACAAACACTATACAAGTAATGCCTCCAAATCTTAAGAGCAAACACTACCGTTGCCAATGCCAAATTATGGGTACGGTAGTTGTGCTCGTGCACCTTCAGCTTCCTAGACGTATATGCAATGACACAACCCTACTGCATTAGAACACACCCCAAACCAACACTAGAAGCATCACAATAGATGGTGAACCCCTCGCCCTCAACTGAAAAAGTAAAAATATTAGCTAAAGTGAGAATTCCTCTGAGCTTTAAGAAGCTTGCCTCACAACTCGCGGACCACTAAAATAGGACCTCTATCCTAGTCAATCTAGCCATAGGTGCTGCAATAGTAACAAAACCCTCAACAAACTATCTGTAGTAGCCTTCTAACCAGATGAAACTGTGAACCTTAGTAGGAGATGTAGGTATATCCCAATCACATATAGCCTCAATCTTCATCGGGTCCACCATAATACAATCTTTGGACACCACGTGCCCTAAGAAAGCTACAGACTCAAGCTAGAACTTGCACTTTAAGAACTTGGAATAAAGCCTATGATCTCTTAAAGTGTGGAGCGTAGTCCTCAAATTCTTCTCGTGCTCCTCCCTACTCCTCGAATATACAAGAATGTCATTAAAATGATCACAAAGGAGTCTAAATACGACCTGAAAATATGGTTCATCAAGTCCATAAATGTTGTTGGGGCATCGGTCAACCCAAAAGTCATCACTAGGAACTTGTAATGGTTGTAGCGAGTCCTATCTTCAAAACCCTTACTCAGAATCTCACTTGTTTTCAAAATACAAAAATAGAGTTTACATTTTACAAAAAATGATTTTTCTAATATTTTCCTTAAAACTAGGTGGCGACTCTAAACCCTTTTAAAAACCATGTAGAAGAGCTGGATGTAGCAAACATATTTTGGATAAGTTCAAAATAGGGCGTGACACTCGCCCTCTTATTCTCCCTATCTTTCTCCTTTATATTTTCTTCCCCAATCTATTGGGCGTGAGTTATAAGCTTGGAGATGTCTATTTCTTTGATCAACACAGGGGTCCTACACTCCTTGACCACTTACCCCAAAACAAACTTACTCATGCGTACCCTTGAGTTGTCCATCATCGCTAGAGCATACTTAGAGAGCTGCATAAAATTTAGAGAATACTCTTTCAGTAACCTGTTTGCCTATTTCAGATTGATGAACCCCTAAACCTTAGCTTCCCTCAACTCAAGGGAAAGAATCTATCAAGAAAAGTAATCACAAACTCATCCTAATCCACTTGTCCTGCAGCTACACCTCTATCCCCTTTCCACTATTTGCACCAAGTATGAGCCACCCCCTCAACTAATAAGCGACTAAATCTGCACTCTCAATAGGAGAGATGCCCATAACCTGAGTGACCTTCTGAATCTCATTAATAAACTCCTGGGAATCCTCCTCCACCTTAGAACCATGGAACTCTAGAGGATTCATCTGAATGAAGTCCCAAACTCTCATTGTTACTGTATTCTCATCCAGGTTAATTGGTGCAACACCCTGCTTGTTAACCTGTGTGGTCATTGCCTAAGCAAGCACTTGAAAAGCATCTCTAAACTCAACATGAGTGACTTGTTCATTCAGTGGGTTTGCTAAAGTTGGTGGAGTTTGTTGTTTACCATTTTTATTTCTTCTTCTATTGGATCTTCTAGGAGGCATTTTCTGCAAATGCGCGGAGCACAAATTAGAAGAAGGTTAAATAGATTTCATACTCTATGCATGATATAAACATGAAAGAAGTGAGGCCTTCCTAAAACACTACATAGCCTGTCACTCATAAGTGGTGTGCGCTTCAGACCCAAGAATGAGGCTTTACTTAATGTGGCTTTTAGAACCATATAACACTTTAAACCTGATGATCCATTACTAAGTTAGTGACGACCCGATACTACACCGTAGTCGCGACATGGTACTTAGAGCCATAAGTGACCCCAAGCTAACCCATGGTTTGGCATGACCCTAAGAACATTGAAAAATACTGAATGCAAAAGCTAATTGGAGAAGTAATAGGGTACTAACATGATTTAAGACAATCATCCAGCCTAAAAACAAACACAAGTAGAAATAACTAATTTATTTGTCTGAAAGCCTCTCATAAAAGATGAATTACTGGGACAATTCCCCAGCTAACTCTAACTTCCTGAAAACCAAAATAATAACTGATTAAAAAAATACTAAAAACTCATCCTCGAATAATGAGGACTCACCAATAGTCTACTGTTGAAAAGTACTGGATCGTGCTAACCGTGAGTCTAATACTGAATGCTAGAACCTATATCATAATATGATACAACAAAAAAGAAGTATGCGACCATTATTTTGAATGTACTAAGCATGTAAGGTATGAAACTATAAAAACTAAGCATTCTAGAAAAATACTGATAATTGAACTAAAATGCATAAACTAAACTAAAGTTTAATGACCCTATTAAAGCTGCATGTAATCTGATAAGAACGACAATTCTGAAAAATAATATTTTAAAATAAGTAAACTGAACTGAGGGTCATGTATAAATACTAAGCCTGAATCTGTAACTTAGGGAGATCCTATTAACCGACATAAACCATATGAGCTAATCTTAGAGTCTGATCCATACACCCTTTCAAAAGGGCCCAATATAATTTTCCAGGGTACAGAGGCATGGCTGGCATGATCACTAAATGGATTCCCAACTAATAGGGCTATATAATCCTATGATGGAATGTAGTTTAGGGACTTTGGTGCGCTAAACCCCATCCCAACTCGATGTTAAGTACTACTCCCAAAATATTTATAATATTAGCTCTTTAAAACTGATATACTAAAAACTTTATCAAAAGATACTTTATCTGAAAGTACTCTGAAAATCTTATTAACTAAGGCTATGCTGAAACTGAGACTAATTACTTTACTTATGCTAAAGTCAATAATTTAATGGTATCGTGTGTTCATAACACTCCAAGTTATATATGATTGAAAAGCAATGCATAATGAAATACTGTGAACTCATATTGAGTGTCTATTTAAGAAATAATAAGTTATGAAAGACACCAAAACTATGGAGAATAAATAGTTATATTGTGGGATTCATGAAAGAACCAAAATCATTAGAGGAATCATAAACTGAATGAAACCCTAACTCTAATCTGTAAATAAACTTAGCATTTTAAGTTATTTAGGACTCAAGGGGTGAAAAGATATCAATTGATGAAACCCCACATATCTAGAAGTGAATTCTTTCTAGGAACTTGGAGGATTCTGAACATGAGGATGAACCCTAGATCTACCTTGAGATAAAAATAGTCGTTTTTAATTTTTTACTAGTGATAAGAGGGAATAAATTGAAAAGGGTTGACTAATACTTATTATATCCTCTCAAACGGTCTTAAATGACGTAGTATTGGTGTCAAAAATATAGGAGAAGACCAAAAGTCCCCTAATAAAACATAACTGATTTTGTTGCAATAATAGTCACGAGTCGTCATGATAAGTCATCGTGCCAGGCAATGACTAGCCGCGAGATTCATTATGACTAGGTAGAATTGCTGGGGTCTGGGGAAGAATGGACATAATGACTCATCTTTACTGATGACGAGTCACTATGTTGACTCATAGGGATTGGACCTAACTGTAAACTTTCAAGACTTTCTCAAAATGGGTGGAGATGATGACTCGTGGGGACAGACTAGAACTCGTCACAATAATTCATGGCCGCTGGGATAATTTTTCATCCTTCTGGACTTTTGGTTAATTCCTCAGTATGGCTCACCCAACGAGTCGTTGGAACTAATAACGACTCATGGCCTGAGTCAACTATGGAGATAAATTCTGGTTCTAGCTGGTTTTTCTATGCTAAGTTTGAAATGGAGTCTAAGAAACTTTAGGGGTGTTACAGAATATTAGTCTAGTATTTTTGTACTCTTAGATTTCTATTTCTATTTCTCTTTGTTGTTTCTATAGCCTTGAGTATTGTATTTTTGTGTCGTTCTTCCTGCTTGTTACTATTATAATCCTGTTTATTTGTTTTAAGTTGAGAGTCTACCAAAAACAACCTTTTTATTTTATGGTATAGGTATGGTCTGCGTACACATTACCCTCCCCAAATCCTATTTGTGAAATTGCACTAGGTATCTTGATGTTTTGATTTTATATATTATGTTGTAGCCTTGATATCCTTGAGAATGCTAGAAGGTATTGGATAGTAGGTGTATTGATACCGCATCAGCTTTACAATAGTAAAACATCAGCAAAATAACTATGAATAATTCCTAGTTTGGTTCACATGAGATGGTAGTTAAATTGAGAATTATGCCTCAATAGCTAAAGGGTTTTGTGCAGGTATTCCATTAGTAGTACAAATAGATATAGAGGTATAGGATCCCCTTATCTAAGACCCTTTTTTCCTTAAAATAGGATTTAATCTTCAATAGATCATATCTGGTACCATGTAAATCAAACTTGAACTCGACTGATGAGACATAATGACCATAACTCAAGTACTTTGTATATGTCACCAAATGTAGACCACAATCACTATACATAATGGAAAAAATGTAATTATGATACAATTTGATTTTAGTTAAAAAAAAATACAAATATGCCTTTATGGTGAACTTACAGGCTTCCATGGGGTTGTTGAAGTAAATCTTCCATAAAAGAGACATAAAAAAAGTCTGATTTTTCATGACCTTTATATTTTGTATGTTTTCCGTGATTGATACCTTTTTGGTTGTAGAAATCAGTAGATTCAAGGTACATTGGTATAAGCTCAGATAACTTCTCTATTTCTTTTAATGATACAACAACGAGCACCCAATGATGTTTCTCCTAAATATTCAACAGAATGAAAACGTTGTCAATTTTATTCCATGGTATTGTAGCATGTATCCTATAACCATTGACATATTCATGAATCTGATCTTCCTGACCAACCAACTCATGTACATCTGATTCAAGATCAGCTTTGTACTTTTCAAATATGCTCTCAATTATGGTTATGACGTTCCAATCAACCTTGTTGAATTTATATGTGCTTTGAGGATCATACTTGCGCTTCTATCGCATGTAGTATAGTATGACATCAATATGCTGGGGCAAAAAATACAAATACGACATTTATCATTTATAGATAATGATGATCCAATATTAAATTCCAAAATACATGATACTTATTGAGTCGGTCAATGCTAACCCTCAAAGGATAGTTAGTAGAACCTATTTTTGACTACAATTGTATCAACACCAAAGTTCATCATAGGTGACAAAGCTGACTTGTTCCTTTTGTATCGATCCTCTTTTCCCATCATGTATTTTTTATGCTAAAAGTGTAAAATAAAAATGGATTTTCAATAAATACAAATACATATGAAAAGGATATACATACTTCTTCTCATGCATAATGAGGAGGTCTTACCGAACCCATCAACGAGGTTTGTATCTTGTGTCCCATAAAGGAAATCATATACGAATGGATTCTTGTCCACAAATATGGATTGACCCCTAATGTAGTACCTGTAATAGAGTATGAATATGCAAAACTTTATATATACAAAATATGAACTCAAATACAAATACATAGCTGATGTATACTAAAACAAATACAAATGTAAGTATGATGTAAGAAAACAAATACAAAAAGCTTTTGATATACAAACTAGGAAGTCAAATACTGATACATATCTGATGTATACTAAAGTCATATACAGATACAAATAACTTGAGAAATATGAACTAAAATACAATTGACATTTAAAAAAGTGTAATGTATTTGTATTTACCAACTTCTGATCAAAATTATTACTCATATGGTGATATATTCCATTTATATGGATGTTGACGTCTTTGCATTGGTGCTGGTGTTTGTTCATAGGCAACACTTGAGGAATCAAAGATCATCCCTCTCCCTGTGTTGAGGCTTGGGAGCAGCTCATCTATAATTAGAAATTGTGAATCTGTTACAACTGGATCAATTTTTGGTTCGGCAATGCATGCATACTACCTGAATTGTAACACCCCGTACATTTCCGACCCTACTTGATTGGTGATCTAGGGCGTATTTATATGCCTTATTGCCAACTTTGAACCATGTTTACCTTAGTTTTGAGGGCAATAAGTACGTATTTTGTATTGTTTTTGATGGAATATTTGATATTATGCAAATAAATGTGATTAGACCCTTGTAGGAGGAGTTTGCAACTTTTTGGAGTAAAAAGTGAGGATTGAAGGACTTCCAAGCAAAGGATCTTAAAGATAAGAGGAAAGCTAAAGATTTGAACTTGAAGAATCCAACCAAATTCGCAAAGAAAAGTCGAAGAAAGGAAGAAAATAGTAGTTTAAGTCTCAGGCGCGCCAGGCAGCGTGCCGGACCACTTTTGACAGAAATTTTGATGGCATAGACAAAAGTGTCAGGCCAGCCAGGCAGCATGTCTGGCCGCTTTTTGCCAAATTTCTTCTCTGACCACCAGTCTATAAATAGGGCTCTTGGGTTATTGTATCATTATTCCATCTTGGTAGGACTACTCTTGGGCGATTTTGGCATCCAAATTAGGGTTAATTCTTCTTCCTTTTTATTTTTATTTCTTTTTATAATTTTTAACAATTTATGTTAAATTAAGCCATGAGTGGCTAAAATCGCTTATTTTTGGGGTTGAGGGTACATACATGAATCTCGTGAGTTGAATATTGTCTTAACATTTATGGAATTCTTTAAAAACGAGATAGTTGGTGGATCATACATTAAATTTGGTGGGCTGAATAAGCATTTGTTCATGGTCTCAATTTAAGGCCCAAAATTAAGTCATAAGACATGGACCAAATGGGGAAAAATGACCCATTCTTGTATTGACCAAGTAAGCATAACATTTATGACTAAGTATGTGGCTACGGATGATCATGAGGGCCTATATAAAGGCACACAAATCAGATTTTTATTCCACAAAATACAAATTTCCAAGATATTTCTTTTATCTCTCAAACCCTAAGCCATCACTCCCTTGGACAAGATCATCCTCTTGTAAGCTTTGAGTAAAACGTAAGGAAGGAGCTGGATTATTGTATTCACCAATAGGACTGTGTATTCATATTGGGAAGATAAGGTATGTAAGGTTACTCTTTCCGTATCCTTCTGCAACACATATTGTTCGCATTGACATTGTACTTGTTCCATTACGAAATGTCCAAAGGTATCTCATTTCAGGTTGTCATATAGTATTACCCACATGACCAATTGTGATTCACATGTATCATGTTCATAGACTAATGTTTCAAAGTTCCAATAACGTACAATCACCAATGTATCACTCTTATAATGGAAGAAAGAAGTAATGCATAATTGTTTGTATGAGTAACATCCTAGGGGCGATAGAAAACCCTAGCATGGGTTATCATAGTAACATCCCAGGTGCGACAGAAAAGCCGAGCATGGGTTATCACAGTAACATCCCACGGGCGAAAGAAAAGCCTAGCATGGTTTAATCTCATCCCAGGGGTTAAAATACCTAGCATGGGTTAATCTCATCCCAGGGGTTAAAATACCTAGCATGGGTAATCCTCTTTTACCACTGATCAGTTGGTCAATACAATTTCTTAATGCAAAGAAGGATTAAGTTAAGTAATGAACAAGAATGATGAATGAACATAAAGAATGAACGTAAAGGCATAAAAAGTAATGAATATAACGTACATGGTTACTCACATACAGAACGATGGTTTATCCATATTGACTATTCTCTTATATTTTATTCCATTGATAGTCTTATGTATGATGCAGTTTCTTATAGACTTACATACTCAGTACATTCTTCGTACTGACGTCCCTTGGGGACTTACCTGACTTACTGCAGGCACAGGTGCTAGTAGACCTCCACAGTAGGTTGCGGATCATTTGCCGATCATTGGTGAGCTCCAGTTGGTTCGGGGCTTTCCGAGTTACATGTGTACATTTGTTTTGGTATTGTAAACGTTGTATAAAACGGGGACTTGTCCCGAATTTAGGTTGGTTATGTCCATGTATCTGTAGAGGCTTTGTAGATGTTATGGGACAAATGAAGGAAATGTAAGGAACGCATGCTTTTGACTTGATGTCCCTAACGGCCAAGTTTCATATATATCATATATTTTCCATGACTTCCGCCATTGGCATCTTATATCTATATGTGATGGTGATGTTTATTGAGTGACATGCATATGAGTGTATATGAATGAAGATTGGTTCTCTCGGGCCTTAACGGCTTCGGGTGCCAGTCCGCCCCGCTGGAGTTCGTGGCGTGACAAAAGTGGTATCAAAGCAGGTCGTCCTAGGGTGTCTACAAAGCCATGTCTGAGTAGAGTCTTGCTTATGGATGTGTTGTGCACCACATTTATAAGTAGAAGGCTACGAGACATTTAGGATTTGTTTGTTTTCTTCATTTCTAGATCCTGCAATAGATCCAATGTTGTAGGTGGAATTATATCTGACCATTGTACTTGGTTTTCTTTGTTATTGTAAAATGCTGATTACAAGACGAGGTAGAGGTAAAGGTAAGCAGGTAGGTATGCTTGCCAGAGAAGGAACGCGTAAATCACCACCTGACCATGCTAGTCAAGGTGGGGCTGACGTTGAGTTTGCATCGCGGGCTTCTTCTACTTTTCCATCTCCAGAAGAGCCAAAAGGTAGAGAAGTACCTGCAGAAACGCCTATGAATGCCACTGAACATGATTTAAGAAATGTCGTGCATGTGTTGACTCAGATAGTTGTTACACAAACTCAGGGATGAGCTGGTACAACAACAAGTGAGGATGACGTGGCTAGAGTAGGTAGTCCGCGGACACAGGATTTTCTGAAATTAGACCCTCCCATATTCACTGGGTCAGATCCAAAGGCTAACCCACAGTACTTCGTGGACCAAATTCAAAGGGCTCTAGATGTTATGCACGTGACTGGTGTAGAAACAGTTGAGCTTGCAACCTATAGATTGAAAGGAGAAGCTATATTGTGGTATGAAGATTGGAAACAATCGAGGGGTATTGGTGCAATTCCAGATAGTTGGGAAGAATTTAAAACGACATTCTGTCACGCCTTGAATTCCAACGGGGTGTACTGGCACCCAAAGCCGTTAAGGCCCGAGAGAACCAACCTTCATTCAAATACACTTATACGCATGTGACTCAATAAACATCACCATCACACATAGATATAAGATGCCAATGGCGGAAGTCATGGAAAATATATGATATATACGAAACTTGGTCGTTAGGGCCATCAAGTCAAAAGAATACGTTCCTTACATTTCCTTCATTTGTCCCACAACATCTATAAAGCCTCTAAAGATACATGGACATAACCAACCTAAAGTTGGGACAAGTCCCCGCTTTATACAACATTTACAATTCCAATACAAATGTATACATGTAACTCGGAAAGCCCCGAACCAACTAGAGCTCACCAATGATCGGTAAATGATTCGCAATCTACTGTGAGGTCTACTAGAACCTGTGCCTGCAGCAAGCAAGGTAAGTCCCCCAAGGGACGTCAGTACGAAGAATGTACTGAGTATGTAAGGCTATAAGAAACTGCTTCATACATAAGACCATCAATGGAATCAAATATAAGAGAATAGTCAATATGGATAAACCATCATTCTGTATGTGAGAAACCATGTACGTTATATTCATTACTTTCTTTGTCTTTACGTTCATTCATCATTCTTGTTCATTACTTAACTTTATCCTCCTTTGCATTAAGAAATTGTAATGACCAACTGATCAGTGGTAAAAGGGGATTACCCATGCTAGGTATTTTAACCCTTGGGATGAGATTAACCCATGCTAGGTATTTTAACCCCTGGGATGAGATTAACCGATGCTAGGCTTTTCTGTCACCCCTGGGATGTTACTGTGCTAACCCATGCTAGGCTTTTGTATCGCCCCTGGGATATTACCATGATAACCCATGCTAGGCTTTTCTATCACCCCTGGGATGTTACTCAAGAATATACAAACAATTATACATTACTTCTTTCTTCCATTATAAGAGTGATACATTGGTGATTGTACATTATTGGAACTTTGAAACATTAGTCGATGAACATGAGACATGTGAGCCACAATTAGTCCTGTGGGTAATACTATATGACAACCTGAAATGAGATACCTTTGGGCATTTCGAAATGGAACAAGTAGAATGTCAATGCGAATAATATGTGTTGCAGAAGGATACGAAAAGAGTAACCTTACATACCTTATCTTCCCGATATGAATACATCGTCCTATAGGTGAATACAATAATCCAACTCCTTTATTATGTTTTACTCCACAACACAAGTACATAACGGAGCTCACGTTAATAACTAACTACCTTATAAGTGCATAAGACGACAATGAGTTACATGATTGCCCTATAATGTCATTTAACCCTTTACAATACAATTCATGGCATTGTCATACCAACAATACCTCAACATTCCACACATTCACCAAGACATCATAAACCAATAGCATTTCACACCAAGTTTATCTTTATGCTTCCTCATTAACACTACGTCACAATTACTTCATCAAGTCACCTCAATACGTTGCATCACAGCAATCCCACAAGTTATACACATAGAAAAAGCAAGTTAAGGACATAACCACATCTTACGTTTTTATATTTAATCCATCAAATTTACTTCCTTCAATACCACAAATCTCCTTTCACGTTTATAAGGCAAAGCCCTTTACCGATTGAGCAAAAGTAGACAGTTTTACAGATAGTGAACTGTCCAACACTTTATCAACATAACCAAAATGATTTATACACCATATTAAGCATATAATAGATGAAACCATAAGAGTAAACACTTATCAAAGCTTACAAGAGGATGATCTTGTCCAAGGGAGTGATGGCTTAGGGTTTGAGAGATAAAAGAAATATCTTTGAAATGTCTAGAATTGGCATGTGTGTTTTGTGTAATAAAAATCTGATTTTTGTTCCTTTATATAGGCCCTCATGATCATCCTTAGATATAAATGTTATGCTTACTTGGTCAACACAAGAATGGGTCATTTTTCCCCATTTGGGCCATGTCATATGACTTAATTTTGGGCCTTAAATTGAGCCCATTAACACATGCTTATTCAGCCCACCAAATTTAATGTATGATCCACCAACTATCTCGTTTTTAAAGAATTCCATAAATGTTAAGACAATATTCTACTCACGGGATTCATGTTCGTACCCTTAACCACAAGAATAAGCGATTTTAGCCACTCATGGATTAATTTAACATAAATTGATAAAAATTATAAAAAGAAATAAAAATAAAAAGGAAGAAGAATTAACCCTAATTTGGATGCCAAAATCTCCCAAGAGCAGTCCTACAAAGATGGAATAATGTAACAATAACCCAAGAGCCCTATTTATAGACTGGTGGTCGGAGAAGAAATTTGGCAAAAAGCGGCCCGGCACGCTGCCTGGCACGCCCCTCTGTTGTCCATGCCATCAAAATTTCTGTCAAAAGCGGCCCGACACACTGCCTGGCGCGCCTGACACTTAAACACCGATTTTCTTCCTTTCTTCGACTTTTCTTTGCGGATTTGGTTGGATTCTTCAAGTTCAAATCTTTATCTTGACACTTATATTTAAGATCCTTTGCTTGGAAGTCCTTCAAGCCTCACTTTTTACTCCAAAAATGCTCCAAAAAGTCGCAAACTCCTCCTACAAGGGTCTAATCACATTTATTTGCACAATATCAAATATTCCATCAAAAATAATACAAAATACGTACTTATTGCTGTCAAAACTAAGGTAAACATGGTTCAAAGTTGGCAATAAGGCATAGAAATACGTCCTAGATCACCAATCAAGTAGGGTCGGAAATGTACAGGGTGTTACATCCTTCCCCCTTAGAAATATTTGTCCTGGAATATTAATAACATCTTTTCATTTACAATAAATGCACCTTTATGTTAGCATATATATATATACACATAATGCTTATAGATACTTACTTGTTAATGCTCCCCTTCCGCACTTTGAACTTTTTCTTCTGTGTGAAATAAATACGGGTACTTTGACTTCCTCATTTCTTCAGTTTCCCATGTGATCTCTTCTACTTTCTGATTTCTCCAAAGTACCTTTACGGAAGCTACGTCTTTGTTCCTTAACCTCTTCACTTGTCTATCTAGAATAGCAATAGATATCTCTTCATAGGTGATATCCTTCGTAACTTTTGCATCTTCAATGGGAACGATACGAGATGGAGCTCCTATGTACTTTTGAAACATTGAAACATGAAATACTGGATGAACTACGGAGAGGTCTTGGGGTAACGCTAATTCATATATAACTTGCCCAAATCTTTGGACAATTTCATATGGCCCTATATAACGCAGACTCATCTTCCCTTTCTTTCCAAATCGCATTACCCCTTTCATCGGTGACACCTTCAAGAATACCCAATCACCGATGGCAAATTTGAGCCCTCTTCTACTAACATCAGCATAGGACTTGTGTCAAATTTGGGACGTTTGTAGCCACTGTTGGATCACTTTAACTTTCTCCATAGATTGATGAACAAGATCTGTCCCAAGTAAAGCAGTTTCACCCGCTTCAAACCATCCAATTGGTGATCTACACTTCCTTCCTTATAAAACTTCATAAGGTACCATTTTGATACTTGAATGATAGCTATTATTGTAAGCAAATTCAATAAGAGGTAGATGATCATCCCAACTACCTTTAAAGTCCAACGTACACACTCGTAGCATATCTTCAAGTGTTTGGATAGTACGTTCTGCTTGCCCATCTGTCTGAGGATGAAAAGTCGTACTCAAATTCACTTGGGTTCCCAAACTCCTCTGAAAAAATCTCCAAAAATGTGCAGTAAATTGAGCTCCGCTATCTGATATAATAGAGATTGGAATCCTGTGTATTCACACTATCTCTTTAAAATACAACCTTGCATAATCTTCAGCTGTATAGGTGGTCTTGACTGGTAGGAAATACGCTGACTTAGTAAGCCTGTCAACTATTACCCATAAGAAATCAAATTTCCGCAGTGTACGAGGCAAACCTATGATGAACTCCATGTTAATCATGTCCCATTTCCAGACTGGAAGATTGATACATTGCATATAACCTCCAGGTTTATGATGCTCTACCTTTACTTGTTGACAATTTATACATTGAGCTACGAATTATGCAATGTTCTTCTTCATGTTACCCCACCAATACATTTCTTTCAAATCGTGATACATTTTGGTGCCTCTCGGATGAATAGAATACCGTGAATAATGTGCCTCTGTCATAATTCATTTCCTTAGTTCATCTACATCCGGTACACACAATCTTTCTTGGCACTGAAGTACTTCCTCTTGCGTAAGATCAAATGGCTTTGTCAGACCCTGTTGTACATTTTCTTTCAGCTGCAATAACATAGGATCCGCATGCTGCTTCTCTTTCACTTCAGCTATTAATAAAGATTCTGCTGCATTTTGCATAATAACCCCTTCATCTGAAGATTCAAGAATGCGAACTCCCAAGCTGGCTAGTTGATGTAGATCTTTGACTAGGTCTTTTTTTTTCGTCAACTGGCCACTAGTGCCTCCTATTGCCTTGTGGCTTAATACATCGGCTACCATATTTGCTTTTCCTGGATGATATAGGCTATCAATATCATAGTCTTTCAATAGTTCAAGCCACCTCCGCTGCCTCAGATTTAAATCCTTCTGCTTAAAGATATATTCCAAACTTTTGTGATCAGTGTAGATGTCAATATGAACTCTATGCAAATAATGGCGCCATATCTTTAAAGAAAATATCATAGCTGCTAGCTCAAGATCATGTGTGGAATAGTTTTGCTCATGTGGCCCAACTTTTGTGAGGCATACGCTATTACATTACCGTGCTGCATCAATACACATCCTAGTCCAACTACGAACGCATCACAATATACTACATACCCTTCTGTGCCTTCCGGAAGTACTAATACGGGTGTGGAAGTTAATTTATCTTTCAGCTCTTGGAAACTTTTCTCACATGCATCATTCCACTAAAATTTGCTTGTCTTGTGTGTTAGATTCGTTAAAGGTGCATCAATGGAAGAAAACCCTTCAACAAATCTTCTATAATAACCGGCCAATCCAAGAAAACTACGAATCTCTGTAGGCGTCATAGGTATTAGTCAATTCTTCACTGCTTCGATCTTTTGTGTATCCACCCTTATTCCTTCATCTGACACAATGTTACCCAAGAATGCTATGGATTTTAACCAAAATTCACATTTAGAGAACTTTGCATATGACTTACGATCACGAAGAATCTGTAACACCTGCTGTAAGTGATTTGCGTGGTCCTCTTGTGATTTGGAATAAACCAGAATATCATCTATAAATACTATCACGAACACATCCAGGAATGGCTTAAACACCCTATTCATCAAATCCATGAAAACAGCTAGTGCATTTGTTAGTCCAAATGACATAACAAAAAATTCATAATGGCCATACCATGTTCGGAAAGCCATCTTGGGTATATCTTTTTCCCTAACCCTGACTTGATGGTAACCCAATCTCAAGTCAAACTTTGAAAAACATATGGCACCCTCTAACTGATCAAACAAATCATCAATTCTGGGGAAGGGATATTTGTTCTTGATCGTTACCTTATTCAATTGTCGATAGTCAATACACATTCTCAACGTGCCATCTTTCTTTCGTACAAATAATTCTGGTGCTCCCCATGGGGACATACTAGGCCTTATGAACCCCTTGTCCAACAAGTCTTTTAATTGCTCCTTCAATTCTCGCAATTCTGCTGGAGCCATTGTATACGGATGAATAGAGATAGGCTGAGTATCTGGCATCACATCAATACAAAACTCTACTTCCCATTCTGGAGGCAAACCTGGAAGATCTTCAGAAAATACATCAAGGAATTTATTTACTACTGGAACCGACTGAGGAGTTAGTGGTTCCACATCAGTATCTTTCACTCTTACTAAGTGACATAGTTACCCCTTGGCTATCATTTTCCTTGCTTTAAGATAGGAAATAAATTTTCCTCTCGGTTCCCCTACATTACCCTTCCATTCAAGAACATTCGTTTGTGGAAAATGAAAATGTACTTTTTTAGCTCAGCAATCCATCGTGGCATAAGAAGAATCCAATCAATCCATACCCATTATGACATCAAAATCCACCATTTCCAGTTCAATAAGATCAACCAACGTATCATGTTCACAAATAGTTACTACACAATTATAATATACTCTTTTTGCAACAATAGATTCACCAACTGGTGTAGATACTTCAATTGAATTAATTAATAATTCCAGCGTTCTTTCAAATTTTGCAACAATCAATGGAGTAACATATGACAATGTAGAACCTGGGTCAATCACTGTATATACATTATGCGAAAATATGGATAATGTACCTGTGACTACATCAGGAGAAACCTCTGAATTCTGTCGGTCCACCAGAGCATAGGTGTGATTCTGGGCTCCACTGGAACTGGCTTCTCCTCTCGTACCTCTACCACGACCAGCAGGCTGTACACCTCTGCCTAGGGAAGGAACCGATGATGATGATGCAACGGTTGATCCCGTAGGTAGTGCTATACCACCCGTGCCTCTTTGTGGGCATTCTCTCATTATGTGCCCCAACATACCACACCAAAATCAAACATTTGTCCCTAACCGGTGTCACCTAGATGATACCTTTCGCAGCGCTGACACGGCTGATGAGAAAATCCTGCTGTCTGTGAACCTTGAATCCCACTACTCTGCCCAAAATGGCCACCTCTAAACCCCCGGGATTGTGATGAAGTACCTGCTGTAGGGGAAGAAAATGATGGTCTAGGTGGTCTAGGAAAAATTCGGGGCTTAGATTCTCCTTGGGACACCATAGACTGTCCCATAGGTCTAGCCCTCTTTGACGACCCTCTTTCAAATTTGTTTACCCTTCTTCTCTGCCTCTGATCCTCCATCTTCTGTGCAAAAGCCTGTATTCTGGCTATATCCATATCTCTGTTCAAAGCAGCAATAGTACAGTCCCTTACCAAATATGGCTCCAATCTATCCACATATCGATGGAATCAGTCTGTCATTGTGGCTACTACATTCAGAGCATATAGAGCCACAGAGTTAAACGGAAGATTATACTCTCTGATACTAATATTCCCTTGTCGAAGATTTAGAAACTGGTCTGCACGTGCCTCCTGGATCTCATATGGAAGATAATGATCAAGGAAAGCCATTTTAAATTCTTCCCAACTAGCTGGAATTGCACCAATAGCCCTCGATCGTTTCTAATCTTCATACCACAATATAGCTTCTCCTTTCAATCTATAGGCTGCAAGATCAACTGTTTCTACACCAGTCACGTACATAACATCTAAAGCCCTATGAATTTGGTCCACGAATTTCTGTGGGTCAGCCTTCGGATCTGACCCAGTGAATATGGGAGGGTCTAATTTCAGTAAATCCTGTGTCCGCAGACTAGCTACTCTAGCCGCGTCATCATCACTTGTCGTTGGAACAGCTCATCCCTGAGTTTGTGCGGTAACTATCTGAGTCAACATATGCACGACATTTCTTAAATCTTGTTCAGTGGCATTCATAGGCAGTTCTGCAGGTACTTCTCTACCTCTTGGCTCTTCTGGAGCTGGAAAAGTAGAAGAAGCCCGCGATGCAAACTCAGCATCAGCCCCACCTTGACTAGCTTGGTCAGGTGGTGATTTACTCATTCCTTCTCCGAAAAGCATAGCTACCTGCTTACCTTTCCCTCTACCTTGTCTTGTAATCGACATTTTACTATAACAAAGAAAACTAAGTACAATGGTCAGATATAATTCCACCTACAACATTGGCTCTATTGCATGATCTAGAAATAAAGAAAAGAAAAAAATCCTAAATGTCCCGTAGCCTCCTACTTATAAATGTGGTGTACAACACATCCATAAGAAAGTCTCTACTCAGACACAGCTTTGTAGACACCCTAGGACGACCTGCTCTGATACCACTTTTGTCACGCCTCGAATTCTAACGGGGTGGACTGGCACCAGAAGCCGTTAAGGCCCGAGAGAACCAATTTTCATTCAAATACACTCATACACATCTCAATCAATAAACATGACTATCACATATAGATATAAGATTTCAATGGTGGAAGTCATGGAAAATATATGATATTTATGAAACTTGGCCGTTAGGGCCATCAAGTCAAAAGCATACGTTCCTCACATTTCCTTCATTTGTCCCACAACATCTACAAAGCCTCTACAGATACATGGACATAACCAACCTAAATTTGGGACAATTCCCCACTTTATACAGCATTTACAATACCAAAACAAATGTACACATGTAACTCAGAAAGCCCGAACCAAATAGAGCTCACCAATGATCGGTAAATGATCCGCAACCTACTCTGGAGGTCTACTAGCACCTATGCCTGCAGCAAGTAAGCTAAGTCCCCCAAGGAACGTCAGTATGAAGAATGTACTGAGTATGTAAGGCTATAAGAAACTGCTTCATACATAAGACCATCAATGGAATCAAATATAAGAGAATAGTCCATATGGATATACCATCGTTCTGTATGTGAGGAACCATGTATGTTATATTCATTACTTTCTTTGCCTTCACGTTCATTCAACATTCTCTTTCATTACTTAACTTTATCCTCCTTTGCATTAAGAAATTGTAATGACCAATTGATCAATGGTAAAAGGGGATTACCCATGCTAGGTATTTTAACCCCTGGGATGAGATTAACCCATGCTAGGCTTTTTTGTCGCCCCTGGGATGTTACTGTGATAACCCATGCTAGGATTTTCTGTCGCCCTTAGGATGTTACTATGATAACCCATGCTAGGCTTTTCTATCGCCCCTGGGATGTTACTCAAGAATATACAAACAATTATACATTACTTCTTTCTTCCATTATAAAAGTGATACATTGGTGATTGTACATTATTGGAACTTTGAAACATTAGTCAATGAACATGAGACATGTTAATGACAATTGTTCCTGTGGGTAATACTATATGACAACCTGAAATGAGATACCTTTGGACATTTCTGAATGGAACAAGTACAATGTCAATGCAAACAATATGTGTTGCGGAAGGATACGGAAAGAGTAACCTTACATACCTTATCTTCCCAATATGAATACACAGTCCTATAGGTGAATACAATAATCCAGCTCCTTCCTTACTTTTTACTCTACAACACAAGTACATAACGGAGCTCAAGTTAACAACTAACTACCTTACAAGTGCATAAGACGACAATGAGTTACATGATTGCCCTATAACGTCATTTCACCCTTTACAATACAATTCATGGCATTGTCATACCAACAATACCACAACATTCCACACATTGAACAAGTCATCATAAACCAATAGCATTTCAAACCAAGTTTATCCTTTATGCTTCCTCATTAACACTACGTCACAATTACTTTATCAAGTTACCTCAATACGTTGTATCACAACAATCCCACAAGTTATACACATAGAAAAAGTAAGTTAAGGACATAACCACATCTTACGTTTTTATATTTAATCCATCAAATTTACTTCCTTCAATACCACAAATCTCCTTTCACGTTTATAAGGCAAAGCCCTTTACCGATTGAGCAAAAGTAGACAGTTTTACAGATAGTGAACTGTCCAACACTTTATCAACATAACCAAAATGATTTATACACCATATTAAGCATATAATAGATGAAACCATAAGAGTAAACACTTATCAAAGCTTACAAGAGGATGATCTTGTCCAAGGGAGTGATGGCTTAGGGTTTGAGAGATAAAAGAAATATCTTTGAAATGTCTAGAATTGGCATGTGTGTTTTGTGTAATAAAAATCTGATTTTTGTTCCTTTATATAGGCCCTCATAATCATCCTTATCCACATACTTAGTCATAAATGTTATACTTACTTAGTCAACACAAGAATGGGTCATTTTTCCCCATTTGGGCCATATCTTATGACTTAATTTTGGGACTTAAATTGAGCCCATTAACACATGCTAATTTAGCCCACCAAATTTAATGCATGATCCATCAACTATCTCATGTTTAAAGAATTCCATAAATGTTAAGACAATATTAAACTCATGAGATTCATGTTCGTAGCCTCAACCCCAAGAATAAGCGATTTTAGCCACTCATGGCTTAATTTAACATGAATTGATAAAAATTATAAAAATAAAAAGGAAGAAGAATTAACCCTAATTTGGATGCCAAAATCGCTCAAGAGTAGTCCTACCAAGATTGAATAATGATACAATAACCCAAGAGCCCTATTTATTGACTGGTGGACGGAGAAGAAATTTGGCAAAAAGCGGCCCGGCACGCTGCCTGGCGCGCCCCTCTGTTGTCCATGCCATCAAAATTTCTGTCAAAAGCGGCCCGACACGCTGCCTGACGCGCCTGACATTTAAACTCTGATTTTCTTCCTTTCTTCGACTTTTGTTTGCGGATTTGGTTGGATTCTTCAAGTTCAAATCTTTAACTTTCCTCTTATCTTTAAGATCCTTTGCTTGGAAGTTCTTCAAGCCTCACTTTTTACTCAAAAAATGCTCCAAAAAGTCGTAAACTCCTCCTACAAGGGTCTAATCACATTTATTTGCACAATATCAAATATTCCATCAAAAACAATACAAAATAAGTTCTTATTGCTCTTAAAACTAAGGTAAACATGGTTCAAAGTTGCCAATAAGGCATAGAAATATGCCCTAGATCACCAATCAAGTAGGGTAGGAAATGTATGGGGTGTTACACATTCCTTAATCATTATCTTCCATATGAGATCTGGGAGGCACTTGCAGACCAGTTTCTAAATCTTCAACAAGGGAATATGAGTGTCAGATAGTATAGTCTTCAGTTTAACTCTTTGGCTCGATATGCTCCGAATGTAGTAGCCAAAATGACAAACAGAGTCCATCGATAAGTGGACAGATTGGAGCCATATTTGGTAAGGGACTGCACTATTATTGCTTTGAATAGAGATATGGATATAGACAGAATACAGGTTTTTGCACAGAATATGGAGGATCAGAGGCAAAGAAGAAGGGTACACAAATTTGAAAGAAGGCCGTCAAAGAGGGCTAGACCTATGGGACAGTCTATGGTGTCCCAAGGAGAATCTAGGCCCTGGATATTTCCTAGAACGCCTAGACCATCATTTTCTTCCCCTACAACAGGTACTTCATCACAATCCTGGGGGTTTAGAGGTGGCCATTTTGGGCAGAGTAGTGGGATTCAAGGTTCACCGACAGCAAAATTTTCTCGTTAGCCGTGTCAGCGCTGTAGAAGGTATCATTTAGGTGGCTACCAGTTGGGGACAAATGTTTGATTTTGGTGCGGTATGTTGGGGCACATAATGAGAGAATGCCCACAAAGAGGCACGGGTGGTATAGCACTACCTACGGGATCAACCGTTGCATCATCATCATCGGTTCCTTCCATAGGTAGAGGTGTATAGCTTGCTAGTCATGGTAGAGGTACCAGAGGAGCAGCCAGTTCCAGTAGAGCCCAGAATCGCACCTATGTTCTGGTGGACCGACAGAATTTGGAGGCTTCTCCTGATGTAGTCACAGGTACATTATCCATATTTTCGCATAATGTATATGCATTGATTGACCCGGGTTCTACATTGTCATGTGTTACTCCATTGATTGCTGCAAAATTTGAAAGAACGCCAGAATTATTAATTAAGTCAATTAAAGTATCTACACCAGTTGGTGAATCTCTTGTTGCAAAAAGAGTATATCGTAATTGTGTAGTAACTGTGTGTGATCATGATATGTTGGCTGATCTTATTGAACTAGAAATGGCGGATTTCTATGTTATAATGGGTATGGATTGGTTGGCTTCTTGTTATGCCACGATGGATGGTCGAGCTAAGAAATTACATTTTCATTTTCCACAAATGAATGTTCTTGAATGGAAGGGTAATGTAGGGGCACCGAGAGGAAAATTTATTTCCTATCTTAAAGCAAGGAAAATGATAGCCAAGGGGTACCTATGTCACTTAGTAAGAGTGAAAGATACTGATGTGGAACCACTAACTCCTCAGTCGGTTCTAGTATTAAATGAATTCCTTGATGTATTTCCTAAAGATTTTCCAGGTTTGCCTCCAGAATGGGAAGTAGAGTTTTGTATTGATGTGATGCCAGGCACTCAGCCTATCTCTATTCCTCCGTATAGAATGGCTCGGCAAAATTGCGAGAATTGAAGGAGCAATTAAAAGACTTGTTGGACAAGGGGTTCATAAGGCCTAATATGTCCCTGTGGGGAGCACCAGTATTATTTGTACGAAAGAAAGATGGCACGTTGAGAATGTGTATTGACTATCGACAATTGAATAAGGTAACGATTAAGAACAAATATCCCCTCCCCAGAATTGATGATTTGTTTGATCAGTTAAAGGGTGCCATATGTTTTTCAAAGATTGACTTAAGATCGGGTTACCATCAAATCAGGTTTAGAGAAAAAGATATACCTAAGACAGCTTTCCGAACACGGTATGGCCATTATGAACTTTTAGTTATGTCATTTGGACTCAATAATGCACCAGCTGTTTTCATGGATTTGATGAATAGGGTGTTTAAGCCATTCCTGGATGTGTTCGTGATAGTATTTATAGATGATATTCTGGTTTATTCCAAATCACAAGAGTACCCTGCGAATCACTTACGGCAGGTGTTACAGATTCTTCGTGATTGTAAGTTGTATTCAAAGTTCTCTAAATGTGAATTTTGGTTAAAATCCGTAGCATTCTTGGGTCAAATTGTGTCAGATGAAGGAATAAGGGTGGATACACAAAAGATCGAAGCGGTGAATAACTGGCCAACCTACGACACCTATAGAGATTCGTAGTTTTCTTGGATTGCCCGGTTATTATAGAAGATTTGTTGAAGGGTTTTCTTCCATTGCTGCACCTTTAATGAAGCTAACACACAAGGCAAGCAAATTTCAGTGGAATGATGCATGTGAGAAAAGTTTCCAAGAGCTTAAAGATAAATTAACTTCCACACCCGTATTAGTACTTTTGGAAGGCACAGAAGGGTATGCAGTATATTGTGATGCGTCCGGAGTTTGCCTAGGATGTGTATTGATGCAGCACGGTAATGTAATAGCATATGCCTTACGACAGTTGCGGCCACCTGAGAGAAACTATCCCACACATGATCTTGAGCTAGCAGCTGTGATATTTGGTTTAAAGATATGGCACCATTATTTGTATGGAGTTCATGTTGATAGTTACACTGATCACAGAAGTTTGCAATATATCTTTAAGCAGAAGGATTTAAATTTAAGGTAGCGGAGGTGGCTTGAACTATTGAAAGACTATGATATTGATATCCTATATCATCCAGGAAAAGCAAATGTGGTAGTCGATGCATTAACCCGCAAGGCAATAGGAGACACTAGTTTCCAGTTGACGGAAAAACAAGACCTAGTCAAATATCTACATCAACTAGCCCGCTTGGGAGTTCGTATTCTTGAATATTCAGATGAAGGGGTTATTGTACAAAATGCAGCAGAATCTTTATTAATAGCTGAAGTGAAAGAGAAGCAGCATGCGGATCCTATGTTATTGCAGCTGAAAGAAAATGTACAACAGGGTCTGACGAATCCATTTGATCTTACGCAAGAGGGAGTACTTCAGTGCCAAGAAAAATTGTGTGTACCAGATGTAGATGAACTAAGGAAATGAATTATGATAGAGGCACATTATTCACGATATTCTATTCATCTGGGAGGCACCAAAATGTATCACAATTTGAAAGAAATGTATTGGTGGGGTAACATGAAGAAGAACATTGCAGAATTCGTAGCTCAATGTCTAAATTGTCAACAAGTAAAAGTAGAACATCATAAATCTGGAGGTTACATGCAATGTATCAATCTTCCAGTCTGGAAATGGGACATGATTAACATGGATTTCATCACAGGTTTGCCTCGTACACTGCAAAAATTTGATTTCATATGGGTAATAGTTGACAGGCTTACCAAGTCAGCACATTTCCTACCAGTCAAGACCACCTATATAACTGAAGATTATGCAAGGTTGTATTTTAAAGAGATAGTGCGACTACACAGGATTCCAATCTCTATTATATCAGATAGCGGAGCTCAATTTACTGCACATTTTTGGAGATCTTTTCAAAGGAGTTTGAGAACCCAAGTGAATTTGAGTACGGCTTTTCATCCTCAGACAGATGGACAAGCGGAACGTACTATCCAAATACTTGAAGATATGCTACGAGCGTGCATGTTGGACTTTAAAGGTAGTTGGGATGATCATCTACCTCTTATTGAATTTGCTTACAATAATAGCTATCATTCAAGTATCAAAATGGTACCTTATGAAGCTTTATACGGAAGGAAGTGTAGATCACCAATTGGATGGTTTGAAGCGGGTGAAACTGCTTTACTTGGGACAGATCTTGTTCATCAAGCTATGCAGAAAGTTAAAGTGATCCAACAGCGGCTAGAAACGGCCCAAATTCGACACAAGTCCTATGCTGATGTTAGAAAAAGGGGGCTCAAATTTTCCATAGGTGATTGGGTATTCTTGAAGGTGTCACCGATGAAAGGGGTAATGAGATTTGGAAAGAAAGGAAAGTTGAGTCCCTGTTATATAGGGCCATATGAAATTGTTCTAGGATTTGGGCAAGTTGCGTATGAATTAGCATTACCCCAAGACCTCTCCAAAGTTCATCCAGTATTTCATGTTTCAATGCTTTGAAAGTGCATATGAGATCCATCTCGTATCGTTCCCATTGAAGATGTACAAGTTATGGAGGATCTCACCTATGAAGAGATACCTATTACTATTCTGGATAGACAAGTGAAGAGTTTAAGGAATAAAGACGTAGCTTCCGTAAAGGTACTTTGGAGAGATCAGTAAGTAGAAGAAATCACATGGGAAGCTGAAGAAATGATGAAGTCAAAGTACCCTTATTTGTTTCACAGTTCAAAGTGCGGAAGGGGAGCAATAACAAGTATCTATAAGCATTATGTGCATATGTATATATGCTAACATAAAGGTGCATTTGTTTTAAATGGAAAGATGTTATTAACATTCGAGGACGAATGTTTCTAAGGGGGGAAGGATGTAACACCCCGTACATTTCTGACCGTACTTGATTGGTGATCTAGGGCGTATTTATATGCCTTATTGCCAACTTTGAACCATTTTTACCTTAGTTTTGAGAGCAATAAGTACGTATTTTGTATTGTTTTGATGGAATATTTGATATTGTGCAAATAAATGTGATTAGACCCTTGTAGGAGGAGTTTACGACTTTTTGGAGTATTTTTGGAGTAAAACGTGAGGCTTGAAGGACTTCTAAGCAAAGGATCTTAAAGATAAGAGGAAAGCTAAAGATTTGAACTTGAAGAATCCAACCAAATCCGCAAAGAAAAGTTGAAGAAAGGAAGAAAATCAGAGTTTAAGTGTCAGGCGCGCCAGGCAGTGTGCCGGGCCGCTTTTGACAGAAATTTTGATGGCATGGACAGCAGAGGGGAGCGCCAGGCAGCGTGCGGGCCGCTTTTTGCCAAATTTCTTCTCCGACCACCAGTCTATAAATAGAGCTCTTAGGTTATTGTATCATTATTCCATCTTGGTAGGACTACTCTTGGGCGATTTTGGCAGCCAAATTAGGGTTAATTCTTCTTCCTTTTTATTTTTATTTCTTTTTATAATTTTTATCAATTTTTGTTAAATTAAGCCATGAGTGGCTAAAATCGCTTATTCTTGGGGTTGAGACTACGAACATGAATCTCGTGAGTTGAATATTGTCTTAACATTTATGGAATTCTTTAAACACAAGATAGTTGGTGGATCATACATTAAATTTGGTGGGCTGAATTAGCATGTGTTAATAGGCTCAATTTAAGGCCCAAAATTAAGTCTTTAGATACGGCCCAAATGGGGAAAAATGACCCATTCTTGTATTGACCAAGTAAGCATAACATTTATGACTAAGTATGTGGCTAAGGATGATCATGAGGGCCTATATAAAGGCACTAAAATCAGATTTTTATTCCACAAAACACACATGCCAGTTCTAGACATTTCCAAGATATTTCTTTTATCTCTCAAACCCTAAGCCATCACTCCCTTGGACAAGATCATCCTCTTGTAAGCTTTGAGTAAAATATAAGGAAGGAGATGGATTATTGTATTCACCTATAGGACTGTATATTCATATTGGGAAGATAAGGTATGTAAGGTTACTCTTTTCGTATCCTTCTACAATACATATTGTTCGCATTGACATTGTACTTGTTCCATTTCGAAATGTCCAAAGGTATCTCATTTCAGGTTGTCATATAGTATTACCCACAGGAACAATTGTGATTCACATGTCTCATGTTCATTGACTAATGTTTCAAAGTTCCAATAATGTACAATCACCAATGTATCACTCTTATAATGGAAGAAAGAAGTAAATGTATAATTGTTTGTACATTCTTGAGTAACATCCCAGGGGCGATAGAAAAGCCTAGCATGGTTTATCATAGTAACATCCCAGGGGCGACATAAAAGCCTAGCATGGGTTATCACAGTAACATCCCAGGGGAGACAAAAAAGCCTAGCATGGGTTAATCTCATCCCAGGGGTTAAAATACCTAGCATGGGTAATCCTCTTTTACCACTGATCAGTTGGTCATTACAATTTCTTAATGCAAAGAAGGATAAAGTTAAGTAATGAACGAGAATGATGAATGAATGTAAAGGCACAAAAAGTAATGAATATAACGTACATGGTTCCTCACATACAGAACGATGGTTTATCCATATTGACTATTCTCTTATATTTGATTCCATTGATGGTCTTATGTATGATGCATTTCTTATAGACTTACATACTCAGTACATTCATCGTACTGACGTCCCTTGGGGGAATTACCTTACTTGCTGCAGGCACAGGTGCTTGTAGACATCCACAGTAGGTTGCGGATCATTTGGCGATCATTGGTGAGCTCCAGTTGGTTCGGGGCTTTCCGAGTTACATGTGTACGTTTGTTTTGGTATTGTAAATGTTGTATAAAGCGGGGACTTATCCCTAATTTAGGTTGGTTATGTCCATGTATCTGTAGAGGCTTTGTAGATGTTATGGGACAAATGAAGGAAATGTAAGGAACGTATGCTTTTGATTTGATGGCCCTAACGGCCAAGTTTCATATTTGTCATATATTTTCCATGACTTCCGCCATTGGCATCTTATATCTATATGTGATGGTGATGTTTATTGAGTGACATGCGTATGAGTTTATATGAATAAAGATTGGTTCTCTTGGGCCTTAACGGCTTCGGGTGCCAGTCCGCCCCGTTGGAGTTTGAGGCGTGACATGAATGGGTGTTGCATCCATAATCTGGTCATCTATGGCAGTGGCCTCTTTGTGTGACTGCATGTTTGTATCTTTGGTTTCGGGCACAAAATAATTCACATCCATACCTGCATCTGAAGAGACTCCACCATAAGTTATTCTAGGTATTCCAGTTTTTATCTTATGTCCAAACACCTTAAAAAGATATGAGAAACATATTATATACATCTAAAATGAATTATTTAGTTGAATCAAATAAAGAAAAGGCAATGGTACTATTGTATAAAAAGGTTAAATGAATACATACCGCTGATTTATTATGGCCTGATGACTAAATATCAATGTCTTGAATACCTATTGTGGATTCTTTAGGAACTTTTGCATTCATGGCAGTGGGAGTGTTTATACCTTGATGGATTTCAGATGGTATTTCACAATAATGTCCTTCAATGTAATGACAAAAACATATATAAGATATTTTGTTATAATAATTGTATATGAATATGAAACCAATAATGATATGTATTTGTATTGAATTGAATACATATTGATCATATCCCACTTCCAAGTAGGAATGATGATATCCTAGGTAATATCTTCCGGTCTCTGATGCTCTACCTCCACATACTGGAAATTAGGACACTTAGTCCCAAAATCTACAATATCTCTCTTCATGGAATTCTACTAATAAACTTACCATATATCATAATACATCTTGGTGGCACATGGATGAATAGAATACCAAGAGCTGTGAGAGCCCCTATCAATAGTCGTTGTCTCAAATCACCCACATCTGGAACACATAAAATTTCCCTAATAATGAAGAACACCATCTTTCCATGGGATAAAACCTCTACTTTATGATTGTGGAAAACTTTTTCAACTTAAGTAAAATAGGTTCATTATCTTGCTTTGCCTTAATTTCCATCTCAAGAGAAGATTTCGTACCATTCTGAACAATAATACCACCATCTGTTGATTTTGTAAGATGAACCTCTAATCGAGCAAGCTTGTGAACATCCTTAGCCAATTCTTTCCTTTCTTCATCAAC
The DNA here is from genome assembly GCA_031232105.1 of Capsicum rhomboideum. NCBI lineage: Eukaryota > Viridiplantae > Streptophyta > Magnoliopsida > Solanales > Solanaceae > Capsicum > Capsicum rhomboideum. The sequence continues at coordinate 93,266,151 of CP124716.1, read as the reverse complement.
ATGAGACACACTACCCATAGACAACCTGCTAAGAGCATCAACCACTACATTAGCCTTGCCCAGATGGTAAAGCACACTCATGTCATAATCCTTGAGAAGCTCAATCCACCTCCGTTGTCGAAGGTTCAAATCCTTCTGACTGAATATGTAAAGAAAACTCTTATGGTCCATGAACACATCAACATGAATACCATACAAATAGTTTCTCCAAATCTTCAAGGTAAATACCACAACTTCCAACTCAAGGTCATGAATTGGGTATTTCTTTTCATGAACCTTAAGCTGTCTGGAAGCATAAGCGATGACCTTACCATGATGCATCAACACATACCCAAGGCCAACTTTAGAAAAATCACAATACACTATGAAACCATCTGAACCCTCTAGCAGAGTTAAAATTGTAGTCGAAGTGAGTCGAGACTTCAACTTCTAAAAGAACTTCACAAGCTTCAAACCACTAAAACTTAAACTTCTTATAAGTCAACCTGGTCAATGGAGCAGTAATAGATTAAAACCACTTAACAAACCTCTTGTAGTAACTAGCTAAGACCAAAATATCTCTTGATGTTTAATAGAGAAATGGGTATAGACAAGTTCTTTACTACCTCTGTCTTTTGGGAGTCTACCTGTACATCCTTACTGGATACAACATGGCCAAGGAACTCAGCTGATTCCAGCCAAAACTCACACCTACTGAACTTAACAAATAATTGACGGTCCTTGAGAGTCTACAACACAATTCTCAAATTACCTATATGTTATTTCTCACTCCGGGAATAGATACAAATGTCATCTATGAAGACAATGAAAAACATATCCAAGTACTATTTAAATACAATGTTCATCAAGTCCATAAAGGTTGCAAGAACATTTGTTAGTCCTAAAGACAGATCCACAAATTCATAGTGACCATACTAAGTTCTGAAGTCTATCTTCTGGATGTCACATTCCCCAACTCTGAGCTAATGATAGCCAGAACTGAGGGCAATCTTATAAAAACAATTTCACACTGAAGCTGGTCGAACAAGTCATCAGTCCTAGGGATGGGATGCTTATTCTTGATTGTGACTTTGTTCAACCGACGGTAGTAGATACACATTCTGAGAGAACTATATTTCTTATGCATGAAAAGAAATGGAGCACCCATATGGGGAAATACAGGGTCAAATAAAACATTATCTAGAAGGTCTTTCAATGGCTCTTTCAATTTCTTAAGCTCAGCTAGAGCCATTCTGTAAAGAGGAATAAATATGGGATGCACATCTGGAAGAAGGTCTATCCAAAAGTTGATCTCTCGTTCAAGAGGGACCCTATGCAGATCCTTAAGAAGCACTTTTAGAAATTCACTAACCACTGGGACTTATTGAAACGATAGGGTGTCAGAATCAGAGTCTTTAACCCGAACTAGATAATAGATGTAACCCATAAAAATCATCTTTTTAGACTTAAGGTAAGAGTGAAACTACATATAGGCATTGTAGTATTACATTTCCACTCTAAGACTAGTTCATTTGGGATTTAAAATTTTACAACTCTAGTTCTGCTGTCGACAGAGGTATAACAAGAATATAACTAATCCATGCTAAGAATGACGTCAAAGTCTGTCATTTCTAACTTAACTAGATCAACTATGGTGACTCTATGAAGGACTAAAACTGGGTAATTTATTTATACCCATTAAGTTAGGACTGACTCACCAACTAGATTGGAAATAGAAAAGGTATCTAGGAGTTGCTCAGGACTGAATTCAAATTTAAAAGAAAAAATAGGGTTACGAAAGGCAAAGTGGACCCAAGGTCTAGCAAAGCATATAAATCATGGGAACAGACTTGTAACATACATGTGACTACATATAGTGAGCTTTCATGATCCTGGCGAGATAAAAGTGCATAAAAGAAGTTCTGACGCTAACCAGTGCCTACACTAGAAGATGCACTTTGTTAAGCTGGGCGACATGCTGGAGAAACTGAGAAAGTAGATTGAGCCCAATTTCCACCATTACCATGCATGGCATAGGGGTAATCTCTCAGCCTATGATTAATATGACCACACCAAAAGCATCCGTCTTTTCTATAAAGGCACTCTCCTGGGTGGTTCTTACCATACTGTTGCAAGTGGGATAGGAATTTCCCTTATCAATGCTACCTTGTGAATGAGAGATTGATGCCCTACTTCTTTTTATCATACCAGGGTCTAGGTACTAGAGACAAAGCACTAGCTGATGAAGGTGCCGGCGCTAATGATTTCTGCTGGAAGGAGGATTTGTTCCTATTACCGGACCTCTGTTGGTTGTACTCAAAGTTACTTGTTTTAGCCTTCTTATTATTTATTTCCCTTTCTTTTAATTTCTCTTCCTAATTGTACTGGGCATGGTCATCAACCTGCAAATATACATATCCCCCAATCAGTATAGTTGTTCTGCACTCTTTCTTTACTAAGTCGTAAAGCCCAAATTAAACTTACTCATTTATTTTAGCCCTAGTCTCGACCACCATCTCCAGAGCATACATAGAAATTTGGGTGAACTTTAGGCCATAATCTTTTACTGATATAGATCCCTGCCTTAAGTTTATAAACTCTTCGCCTTTTGCCTCACTCAACTCTCTCAGGATGAACCGATCAAAAAAGGCATCAACAAAGTCATCCCAAACTGCGGGAGCCACTTTCTTGCCATGACTATCCTTCCACTGAGTAAACTATACGTAATCCACATCTTTGAGCTGATAGGGAGCTAGCTCAACCCTATAAACCTGAGACACTTGCATAATCTAAAGTATTTTTTTACCTCATAAATAAAATTTTATAGGTACTCCTCCACCTTTGATCCAAAGAACTCAGGTAGCTTCATACGTACAAAATCTTTGACTCGGGCGACAACTCACACACTATTTGGGTTAATTGGAACCGCTACCTGCTAGTTCACCTGAATAGTCATTAGCTTGTGCCAATATCTTGATGAAATTGCAAAACTCAACATTAGTAACTTCATTAATAGTTGGTGCATGTGGGTTTACATTCTTATTGTTTCCCCATTTGTTGTTTTCGTGAGGAGGCCTTATTTGAAAAATACAAATCATGAATTAGAAAGGAGTAAATAAAGTCAAACTCTATTGCACGATAATGAACATGAAACAAGGAATGTTTTTCTAAAATATCTCATAACCACTCTCTCATAAGTGCGGTGCACTTTACACCTTTGAAAAAGACTTCTAAACGTGGATTTTCAGACACCTAGGACACATAAACCTAGTGCTTTGCTACCAAGTTTGTCATGTCCTGAGTATACACCCTAGATGAGACACGATACTCAGAACCACAAGTGGTCCCAAGCTAACCCTTGATACTAGCATACTACTAGAATCATGAAAACAAATACTCTGCAGAACCATAAAGATAACTAAAATGGGCAACTTTAAATAGATGAAGTTATAAAGTAACAAATCTGAAACCTAAATGAAAACTGGACTAAGTGACTATCTCTAAAAGCCTCTACTAAAAATAGATAAGTTGTTGGGTTAAGACCTCAACTATCTCTAAAGTACTGAAATAAAATGAAGTCTGGACTAAACAAAATAAAAAGAAAAGTACATCCTCGACTAATGAGTACTCACCAAGGCTGCTGCTGAATCTTGCACCGGATTTTATCTAACTGCATGACTTGGAGCACCTAAATCTACATTATAAAATAGTATAGGACAGAAGAGGTATGCAGTCAGTACTTTGAATGTAATGACCATTTGAGAAATGTAATGAGCATTTGAGGTATGTAATGCTATATACATACTGAAAAAGCTTTAAAACTGATATAGGGGTAATATGTAAAGCTGAAAAAGTATCTGAACTGTAGTACAATGACCCAAAAGTATAATCATAAAATAAATTTTGAAATGTAGCTTTAAATCTTAAAGTAACTCAATTTAACTAAAGTTGTGGGTCATTTACAAAATCAAGTTAAAACTATTTCTATGGGAGGTTCTTATAACTGACATAAATTGTACGAGCAACATGGAGTCCAATAAACAACCCCAGTTGGGAGGGTGCCCTATACCTGGTGAAAGGTGTAAAACCTGTCTGGTCTGGATCCACTAACTAAGCCCATTATGGCTAGAGTTGACACTTTTAACTGGCCAGGACCCTCATCATACGGTGGCAATATAGTTCTGGGACTTGGGTTGTATGGAACCCATGTCCTCTCGGTACTAAATAGTTCTTCCAAAACATAGATGCTAACTACTTATAATTGTATATTGATATATAAAAATAAAACATGAACTAGTTTGATTACTATTTTACTAATGTTTATATTTGAAAACTAGTCATGCTATATTCATCAAGTTATGGGATCATGTGTTCATAACATGCCATATTTTTTGAAAAACTATCTTGCAATCAGTCAAACCATACACCATTATTCACAAAATATAATAACTGATTTAAGAGTATTGAAAACATGTATATTTAATAAAAACCATATCCATAGCATTATAATGATTTTTAAGAACTGAAAAGATCATAGTTTAGCAAATTTGGGTTTTAACACTAAGTCATGAAATCATGGAAAGTTGTACGAAAATCTAAAAACCTTGGGCATGAGGGTGAAAGGATACCCTCATTGAAATCCCACATACATAATTCCTGAAGATTATTAAACTAGAGCTTGGTGGATTTGAGGTTGAAGAGGAAACCTAGGCTTAGAACTTGAGAGACTTGAAAATTCTCTTCCTCTGAGTTCTTGGGAGTTGAATACGTGAGAATGAAGGATAATTCTACAGTTTTTCCTTTAACCCCACCTAAATTAAACTTAAACAATGTAGTATAGGGCTTAGGAAAAACACCATTTTCCCCCTTTAAAATGTAGCTGAAGTTTCTAAAACTGCATCCCACGAGTCAATGGTAAGACTCGTATATAAACCTATGATCATACATTGACTTGTGCTTTCTTTGGATCATCTACCCACGAGTCACTATAAATCTTGTAGGTTGATACCATGAGTTGTACTAAGACTCGTGGTCTCTAGAACTTTGCCAGGGGGTCACTGGATTAGGACTCTATGAGTTGTGGTTTGACTCGTACATTGATACCATGACTCGTGTTAAAGAGTCGTGGTCCTTGGGATAAATTTCAATCTTCAAGACTTTTCCTTTACTTATGAGTATAATTTAACCTATGACTCATACATTGATCCCATGACTTGTGGTCTAAGTTGTGGTGATTGGAATTTTTAAAAACTCTAGATAGCTTAGTATGAGTCATATCTGTAATGACCCTCCAAGTCATTTTTTCTATTTTCATACTTTTTAAATGTGTAGAGTTTTCCTACAACTGTCCCTGTTCATTTATGACTTGTTGGGACTGATAGTTTGGTTATCGAGCAGTTCATTTAGTTTTTAGAGCTATTTTGCTGTTTTGGAGTCTTTGAAGTTAAGGAAGGGGTTCGAGCCTAAACCTGAGGTAAATGGTCTTGGATGCCATTTCTAATTGTATCATCAAATTTGAAATGTCAATTTTAGGCTAGGGGGACCCTTAGTCCAGGTTCTGAGGCTTCCAGACATAGTTTGGGCTATTGGGAGGATTTTGGTTAAAATGGCCCTTTGGGTATGGGATCCACTTTTATCAAAACAACCTCCAATGGAAATTTCAATGGCGCCGTTGAGTATAGAATGCCAAATTTGGTAAGGCAGTATAGCTCATTTGTGTTCAAGGGATCCTGAACGAATCATGAGGGTCCGATCAAAATATTTACAACTTGGTCAAATTATTTGTGCTTCCACACCTGGTACAGGACCTGGTACTTCATAACTATCGTGATGACGACACCCACGATCGTGAGGGGCCATGATCTTAGTCATCGCGATCGTGAGGATTGAGGGCTCATGATAGGAATGATGGAGGTCATAGGGCCAACCAACTTTTTCATCACGACCGCGTGGCTAGGCCACCGCAATCGGTATGGTCCCGTTAGTAGGATGTCGCGACCGCGACCAGGGAACCTCACTACAACGATGAGGAAACCCTATATCCTTATTTTCCCATAAGTTTCTGCTTAATTTTTTGATTAATTCTCCATTTAGTTCATGTAATTAAAGTTATATTGGGACTGATTTTGGGGCTGTTTGAGCCCAAATTTTGCTATATTTATGTTGCAAATGATCCTTCACTGTATGGGACACTGTGATTGTTTCAATTTTATAATTCAGTAAGTTTGGCCCACGTGAGTTTTTTAGTTTGATTTTTGACCTGGACTGTATATACGTAATATAGGTTTCAATTTTCTCATCTTGATGCATAGATTCTTGTTTCGATAGTGTGGCAACTCTCGGAGGCTTTTCGGAAGGGGAAAGCTCTAGTATAGAGGATTCAGCTAGCGTTCAGCGACATCAAGGTAGGCTAGGCTTCCCTTCTTTTAGATTGAGCTTAATTATGGTATTAGCATATTAGTGTGCTAGTTTTGGGTGGATAGTTTTAGCCCGCCTATTGTTTTAGCATTTTATGCCATAATTAGCCGGTTAGGGCCTCTTTTTGGTAGAATCTGGGTCCGTTTCCCATTAACATAGTGTATTATCATCCTTTAGGACAATTATTAGTGCTTATAGTACCTTGGGATGGGATGGGGAAGGCTTAGACTAGATATGGGTAGTATCTAACTTAGGTTGGATTACTGGGACCCTGCAGTGGGCCTTACTGGCCCTTGTTAGATAGATTATTTGATAAGAAGCTCCTTTAGGCTTAGTTGAACTCATGACAACTACCTAGGGTACTACCATAGTTTGGGATAATCTTAGACTTAATTATTTGCCTCTTTAGCTTCTTTTCCCAAAATAAGATAATACCTAACCCCTGATCGCTCCCTCTTGACCTAGAAATGGGAACCCGTTAGGCCTTAGTAGATTTAACAGCTCAAGAATTGTACTTAGTGAACAAATGGACTAGTGATAGGCTTTAAAACCCTAGGACTTATGTTAGCTAATCCACGCTTATGTATATATATTTCGATTCTAGTTTAAGCTCGGCATGTGCTCTCTTGCTATTATTTTGAATTCTGGTACTACCCTGGCATCAGTTTGTGGCTATGGTTTGTTCCTGATTGGAGCATCTATTATGGTTACAGTTTGTTGATTATGGTTATTACTAGGATTTTTGGAAGTTGTACTTGATTCTGGTAATGGGAGTTTTATCGGTTATATATGGATCATTTGGCCTCTGGTTACTATCCACTATGTCCGGTTCGAGCCCTGTGTCAGGCCTCTTGTTATTATCCATTGGTTCTAGTTCAAGCCTTGTACATTCATTCATACATATATATATATATATATATATATATATAATATATATGTATATATAGAGAGATATTTTCATTATGGATCTGGGATGGAAAATTTATTTGAGACTGGTTCGGATAAATGTTATACATGCTCATTATTTTAGATTTCCTCTTGTTTGCACACATCGGGCTTATAGGGGTTTGGTAGGATAAATTGTCTTCTTGTGTGTTCCTTCTAGGAATATGGGGGCCCAGTTAGGTTTTTGTTAGTCCTTTACTTTTTTTTTTTTGGAGTTTTTTATTTCCTTTATTGCATTATCCAAGTTGTCACGACCCAATTTCTCAGGTCATAATGACATCTACTATAACCCATCAGTAGGTAAGCTAACCCATAGTTCGGAACAGCTAGTAACGGACTACTAATCGAAATGAAGAAAACAATGAAAAGAAATCTAATAAAGACACTAATATAGATTACAACCCCAAGGCCTGGTGAAGTCAGTTTAAGAGCTTCTAATACAACATGAGTATAATTGGAATACAGAATCAATATATATACAAAGTCTTCACTGAAATACAAAATAGAGATCAAACTAACAATATGAGGGAGTGCAGGAATACTCCGAAAGTTAGGAGCTCACCCCAAATCTCCGATTCATGGCTGCTCCGCACGAGGCACATATCAAAGGCGAGAACTCATACTATGACCTGCAAGCTGTAGAAATGTAGTATGTGTACCAAACACGTGGTACTCAGTAGGCATCAGCCGACTGAGCTACTAATGTAATGCAATTATAAATAACATGTAAAGCAAAAATATAACTACAAGCAGCTATCCAAGAAACTAAGCATAATAATGCTAATGGGCAATAAGGATAAACTATCTTATTCTAACAGTATTCAAGAATTAAAGTGCAGTACCGTATATCACTAGCCAATAACTAAAGAGTGAAAGAAGGATATTATACAAGGCCAAAGAATACATATACAATATGAATAGATAAGGAAAGAAAGGGGTATACGGTAATACCATATATTTATATAGATACATAAATATGACTAAACTCAAAGGTAATATCCTGTGGGATCCAACCTAACATCTCAAGGAATCCTAACCGAGTATGAAGGCTAATACTTGCATAACTAGGGCCTCTAACCAAAGGATGACTAAACATGAGATAATTGAACCATAACGTACCTTACTACCATAGAGAAATGGGATTAGGAAAGTACCACAACCTCGGGTACCATTCCATAAACATCATGTGTTGAACTAACCATAATAATAACTAATAATAAAGTAACCGGCTAGTCTGGACAAACAATAAGCTAATTGGACCCCCATAAGCCTGGAATGTTCAAGCAAGCACTGAGCAAACAACAACCATAGCATGTACCTAGACAACCCCTATAAGGCCGATAGATATAAGCACCAAACAATTATACTAGAGATAGGCAATGCATATGAATGAATGAATGCAACATAAACCATACATACCATGTCCAATCCATGTGCCATAATGTAACAAGTGTATAACCTCCTCCAGATCAGTAGCTCGTAAATCTAGGACCCACTATGACCATCCCTCTATGGCACTACGGCTCATAGACGAAATGGCCTATATGGGACTCGGGATATCTGTATACACTGCCTGGTCCCAAACCAGGACTTCCAGTAGCCATCATAATCAATCTACTTCATCTAGTAATGGAGAGAGATATAAGTATAATAAGTGCACAAACTTGAACCGTGACTAAAAGGGTATATGTCTTTCAATCCATTGCCTGGGATCAAAGACGGGACTAAAATAGTACAGTGATGTAGAAAGTGTCAGAATCTCTCTTGATCGAAGTAAATAAGTAGTGGTAAAACAAGTAGATAAATAATGGACCAAAATAGACCGTGGTCTAATTTTAAAAATAGCATATTTAGTTTCAAAAGCTCATAATTCATTAAATAAGGTGGTATAATTCCCGTTTGTAAAGAATCCATTTTAAAAGTGAAAAATGGGAATAAATCCCTTTTTAGAAAACAGTAGTAAAATAAAGATTTTGGTTGGAATCGTACCACTAAGTGAGCATGAATGCGCCTAAAAGTATGCATGTCATCACCAATATCAAAACAATGCAACCATAAGTGCCTAAGAGTATAAACTAGAATCATGTCCCCTATAGGGATTAAATACTAACCTGGAGTCCAACTGGTATTATAACTATGACCTCAAGCCCAACAATATGTAACCAACATAATAAAGCCTCATAATTCGGGCAACTACGATAATCAAGGGCATGAAATCACCACAAGGATCTAAAAGGGGAACTACTGCCCAAATCACAAAGTTAAATGGTAAGTCTTATGTTAAAGGGTCTGTAATGTCAATCTATGACTAAACAAGTCTATAATCAAGGATAATAGGATCCTAAGGACAAAACAAGTATCCTATGTTATAGTTCGGATCACAACTCTATCCCTAATTCCCCAAATAGGTTAACTCATGATATACTAGTCATAAACTTATCTTATAATCCCTACCTAGCATGCAATTTACACCTAACACCATCTCATAGAGAAAAGTAGACGAAAGCCTACCTCGTAGCCGAATCATAATTTCAAACCATCCGTCAATTTCTCTTCTTCACCCCATGATCCTGAAATGATATTGCACTATTAAAATCATAATCTACACGTTAATCGAAGTAAAACAATACCCATATTGCTATAGAAAACTCTGTGCTCATTATTGGGTAAAAATAGGCCCATGGGGCCCGCGAATGGCATCCTAAATTTGAACTTGTCACGAGGTCCCTGGAAGGACAAGAAATGTATGCTCAAATGTTGAGCACAAATGGAGTACAAATTGGGGCCTAAATCAGCCCACACAGATTAGAAATTTAAGACCTAAATTCTAGGAATTTAGAATGAAAAGGATGGAATTTGATAGGGAAAATAATGGAAAATGACCAAGGAATGTTGAACTAGCTAACCTTAGCTTAAATGGATGATTTCCTACACTTTCCCACATCCCAAGCTCTCACAAAAAAAAGGCAAAACCATGGAGAAATGACGAAAATTGGATTAGGAAGGGGATTTATCACAAGCAATCGCCGCTTAAGCGACTACTGGGTCGCTTAAGCGATTAATAACCACAAAAGCGATTAGTAAGAAGGGGCGGGGTTAGCTTAAGCGATGCCCTGATCACTAAAGTGATATACTCTTAAGCTGACTGGGATCGCTAAAGCGATCCTGAGCTGGGCAACCAAGTATCGGTAAAGCAACACCTAGCCACTAAAAAGGCTATCGCTTAAGCGACTCCCGAGTCACTTAAGCAACTACACCAGCAGTTGAGGCACCAAATTTTGCTAAGTCCAAATGGACTCCAACCAGGTGTTAGGAATTCATTCGAAACCCCGTGCACAAAAATGAACAATGCTACCATACCAAATTCGACATTCCGGACTCATCAAAACCATAGAAACTTTCATCCAAGATCATTTTGATTAAATTTGGATTCCACACCTAGTTTTGTTTTAACTAAATTCTACCCAATAGCCCAAAATGAGTCTGGAAGCCTTAGGACCTCGACTAAGGGTCCCCCTATCATAAAATCAAAGTTTCGGAGCTGATGGGGTTGTCAGAATTCTCATCTGAGATCATTTACTAGTATTTTTGGTTTGAGACCAACTCTTTAACAACTAAAGCTCCAAAACAGGGAAATGAGCCAAGTCATAACGCCATTGTGGGAAGACTCAAAATGCTATAAATGCATGGAAATTGAGAAAATGACCTGAAGGGTCATTATAATATCCACTACTAAAAGGACTTTCCTCTGCAAAAGTCAATGGATAGAAAGAGCCCGAAAGCTCGAAAGGACGAGGTACTGTTCCCGTATGCCAAGAGTATGTCTCCCCAGATAACCTCTAAGCTGAAACAACGCTTTCAAGGGATTTTGCTATTGGTATCCCTTTTTCAACCAACTTTCTTAATTCACTTTCTAAGAAGCCAAAACTCAGCCTCAGCAACCAACTGGCCCCCAACTGAACCAAGAACGACTGTTATACAAAAATCCACACCATAACACGCTGATAACATACCTATACAAGCACAACCAAGCAAAAACTCAACCAAGTTAAAGGTGATCCGAGGCATGAATCATGAAACCAACTCTAATTTCCAAATCTAACCTTCTTTAGCCCTTATAAAACTGATGACTACTCTGAACCACGCAGAATCCTTCCCACATCATCTGAGTCCTATCCGCACAACCACATTACACTAATCTTGAAAAACTAAAGTTGGTATACTAAAAATCCATAATGGCAAGCATAAAAATAAGCCCATAAAGTGCAACCTGGATATACAAATGGAGATGATTAAAGTTTGCAATCTCTAGCCAAAGCTACAACTTGTCTAAATGACCCTTGAAATCAACAATCATGAATCCCAAGTGTAATCTTTGGAAGTTGAATGATCCACTCTAGAATGCCCACCAACTGTGGGTAAAACCATGCTAAGCCCACTTCTTCTGCTAAGAAGACAGTTAAAATTCTGACAAACATAGAAACCAATATCGTACACCAACAGATCATCTTTTAAGTATCTATAAAGCACAGACTATCTGGACTGAAGAGAACCAAATTTGTAGGTAAAGAGTAGGCTTAGTCAGCCAATAAATGAATGCTCAATTGAAACAAATCTGGAAATGAGGCTGCAATTAAGTTACGTAATCTGTAGCTATAATCTCAACGCTGAAGCTGTACTACTCGATCTCAACTATCCAAATCAATCCCGCTAATGACTAGTATCCTTACTCAAAAATATATCACTATTTTTAAGTCGTCATCTGAAATAGTCAAAATCAGAACTTGAGCTAACAAGTCTTCACTGAGGAAAAATATCCAAACCAATATCAATACTAGAAATCAAGCATATACCCCAAACCAATTCTCACCTTCATAAACTAAGCACATATCCAACGGTTCCCATAAGGCCTAAAATTGAAATACTGCCAAAGAACATAACCACCACAGAGAAAAACCACCGGCTGAAGACACAAGTAATCAAATCCATATCTGTTGAAGGGCATAACACATCAAGGCATAACCATGAACACCAAGGCTACAAAGGGTACTAACGGTAGCCAAATCTCGAGCAACTTTAAAAAATTCAATCTTAGCATGAATCTGGTCAAACCACTACTCAATACATGGCAACGAATACTCACTTCCAAAGTACATCCACTTAGATTACCAACTGCTGCTACACAAGCACATATCGCCAAGCAGAAGCATTACCCAAAGTCATATTAAGCTAAACAAATGTTGAGATGACAATTTTCTGAATTCACCCATTTATACAAACTTTAACTCGGCTGGACCATGAACCCCATTACAGAAGAATAGAGTACCTAACTCAACATCAACACCAAGATCAATACTACTAGTAGGACATGAACTAGATAAACCAAAATAACAACCACAACTTATCAATATTTGAAATGGGATGCAGAATAAGAGTCGCCACCGCTAGAATCACAAATAAACCATAGAAGTCCAAACCTTCCTTCACTCCTCAAAATCAATCTAACTTTGCCAACAGAGAAGGAAAACAACCAACCTTACCTCACTTTGAGGGAGAAAACCAACCAAACGAGTTAGCCATCTAAGCTAATAAATAAGAATCGCAAGAAAGAGGATTCTAACTAGATAATGCTAGTCTATCCATCTATCAAGTTAGAGTCAATCAATGTCAAAACAATGACAATAATAATAACAATATAAGGGCAAGTGACATGAAAACTGAAAAACGCCAACCAATACCACTCTAAGATAACAATAAGGCCAATATGCAAAGGAAATGGGACTTTAACCCAAGTACCACACCCCTAGAAAATCATCACACCAATTCACTACTAAAAGAATTTATCTACAGGGGTAGTCATAAATACATAACTCTACACAAAGGCATACAACAATCAATGCAGTAACATCAAGGTATATAAACACCGGTGGGTATGAAAACCCCAATTCAACTCAAATAAAAAGTAAAGGATAGTAAGTTAAATCGCACCTATATCGATGGAGCCCAAAGTCACGGTCCCTGACCTGGATGAAGAAGTACGAATCTAAATGTGTCCAAACTCAGACTGAACATCTGAACAATCTACTAAAATACTAAGGACATCGTCTCTAGCCGAAGGTGCCATAACACTAAGAGACTGGTCTAGATGTATTGAATGCCCAATAATCCCATACTGGAGACACTCTTTGGAACAATGGTTGGTCTCTCTATAGTCATGACAAACCCCTGAAGCTCTAACCTGATGAGAAACATGAGCTGACCCCAACTGGCTGACCAACTGACGCCTAGGGTACACCCTAGACCAATGACCAATCTCACCACAATCAAAACATGCCTCTGGAACTCTCAGATCCACTGCACCTGCTGACCCAGAATGGTCGCCACAGCCTGAGGATTTATATCAAATACTCAGTATTATCTGGTGAGAAGTTTGTCCACTATGACCACCATGACTTATCTAAGAGCCATTTATAATCTGAGGCACTACCTGTATGGACCTAATAGTTTATAAGTGAAGCTGAACTCTGCTCGGAAGATCTTGACCTCCAGACAAAATACCACTAACACTATATTATTGGCATGACCTATTACCGCCACCTCTATATGTATCAATACATGCCCTCTCTGTAGTCCTTACGTGATCAACAACTTGAGAGAAAGGTGTGACCCACCTGCTATTAAATACTTTATCACCAAGTGGAGTGATAAAGTTAATTCTCTGATAAATCCATGCACCATCTCATGCTCTGTAGGAAATAACATAGTAGTGTGTCTGGCCCACTCCAAAAACCCAATTTTATACTCTAAAACTGATAGAGAACCCCACTGAACAACTATAAACCCAATAACGGCATGAAAACCACTCGATATACCGGGCGCACCACCTCTGACTATGACGTATCCACAAAAGGACTCAAAATCCCTAGTAAGGTATCCTGACAAGCTGAAGTAGTCACCAACTCTGTCGGAGCCTGGGCTGGCCTAGATCCTCTAGCTGATGTCGAAGATCCTTGATATCAATATCTAACTCCCTAGCCCAATGTTGAGCTGAAACTCTGGTTACACGCGTAGAAGTTCCATCTACATCTATTGACAACCTTGTGTTATCCATCTGGGAAAGAGTGGAGTTAAAAGAAGTACTTAGAGGTTCATAGAAGTACGAACACAGGACAAGGAATCAAGGATAGAATTTCCTATGAATTCCCTATAGCCTCCCAAAGATAGGATACATACGTCTCTGTACTGATCTACCGGACTCTACTAGGCACTTAGCTCTTGTACTAATAACACCGGTAAACCTATGCTCTTATACTAATTTCTCATGACCCAATATCTCAGGTCATGATAGAACCTACTATAATCCACCAGTAGGTAAGCCAACCCATAGTCCAGAACAGCTAGTAACGGAATACCAATAGAAATGAAAAAAATAGTAAAAATAAATCTAATATAGATTACAACCCTAAGACCTGGTAAAGTCAGTACAAGAGCTTCTAATACAACAAGTGTACAAAATGGAATACAGTCAATATATATACAAAGCCATCTTTAAAATACAAAATAGAGATCAAACTAACAATAGAAGGAAGAGTAGAAATACTCCAAACGTCAGGAGCTCACCCCAAATCTCTAATCCATGGCTGCTCCGTATGATGCACATATCAACTGTAAGAACTCATACTATGACCTACAGGCTGTAAAAGTGTAGTATGAGTACCAAACACGTGGTACTCAGTAGGCACCAGCTGACTGAGCTCTAAAGATAATGCAAGTATAAATAACATGTAAAGTAGAAATATAACTATAGGCATCTATCCAAGAAACTAAGCTTAATAATGCTAATGGGATAATAAGGATAAACTATCCTATTCTAATAGTATTCAAGAACTAAAGTGAAATACCGTGTATAACTAGCCAATAAACAACTGAAAAGTGAAAGAAGGATATATAGTAGTAATACAAGGACAAATAATACATATACATTATGAATAAATAAGGAAATAAAGGGTTAATATCCTCAGGGAGCCAACCTAACATCTCAAGGAATCCTAACCATGTAGAAAGGCTAATATTAGCATAACCAGGGCCTCTAACCAAAGGATGACTAAACATGATATAATTGAACCATACTGTACCTTACTAACATAGAGAAAAGGGATCAAAAACATACCGACAACCTTAGGTACAAATCCATAATCATCCTTCCATGAACTAACTATAATAAAAACCAACTATAAAGTAACTGGCTAGTCTGGATAAATAATAACCTAATCGGGACACCATAATCCTGAAAGGTTCAAGCAAGCACTCAACAAATAATAACCATAGCCTATAACTATAAAAAAAACCATAGGACAGATAGATATAAACACTGTGGCTCACGATTGAAAGTGCCCATAGGGGACTCGAGATATTCGTATACACTGCCTGGTCCTAAACCAGGACTTCCAGTAACCATCATAATCAATCTACTCTATCCAACACCACAGAGATATATAAGTATAATACATGCACATACTCAAACCATGACTAAAATGGTGTAATTCTATAAATCCATTGCTCGAGATCAAATCCTGGACTAAAATAGTACAATGATATAGAAAGGGTCGGATCTCTCTCGACCATAGTAAATAAGTAGTGGTAAAATGAGTGGATCAATAAAGGAATGGAATCAACCATGGTCTAATTTCCAAAAAATCATATTTAGTTTCAAAAGCTCATAATTCATTAAATAAGGTGGTACGATTCCTGTTTGTAAAGAATTTATTTTAAAGTGCAAAGTGGGAATAAATCCCTTTTTAAACAATAGTAAAATAAAGGTTTTGGTTGGAATCGTACCACTAAGTGAGCACAAATATGCTTAAAAGTATGCATGGCATCACCAATTTCCAAACAATGCAACCATAAGCTCTAAAGCGTCTTTAAACTAGAATCATGTCCCCTTTAGGGATAAAATACTTACCTGGAGTCTAACTAGTATCGTAACTATGGTCTTGGGCCCAACAATATGTAACCAACATAATAAAGCCTCATAACTCGGGCAACTTCGATAATTAAGGGCATGAAATTACCACAAGGATCTAATAGGGGAACTACAAGCCAAATCACTAAGTTAAATGGTAAGTTTTATATTAAAGGGTCTGAAATGTCAATCTATGACTAAACAAGTCTATAATCAAGGATAATAGGAGCCTAAGGCCATAACAAGTATCCTATGTTAAGGTTTGGGTCACATTTCTATCTTAAATTCCCTAAATAGGTTGACTTATGATATACTAGTCATAAACTTATCTTATAATCCCTACCAAGCATGTAATCTATACCTAACTCAATCTCATAGAGAAAAGTAGATCGAAGCCTACCTCGTATTCGAATCATAATCTCAAACCATCCGCAAATTGCTCGTCTTCACCCCACGATCCCAAAATGATGTTGCACTATCAAAAACATAATCTACTCATTAATAGGAGTAAAACAATACCTATATTGCTATATAAAACTCTAGGCCCAAAATTGGGTCAAAATAGGCCCGTGGGGCTCGCTAATGGAATCCCAAAATTAAATCCGTCATGCGGCCCCTCGAAGGACAAGGAATTGTGCTTAGTAGTTGAGCTCAAATGGAGCACATATTGGGGCTTAAATCAGTCCACAATGTTTAGGAATTTAAGACCTAAATTCTAGGAATTTAAAATGAAAAAGGATGGAATTTGATGGGGAAAATAATGGAAAATGACAATTAGTGTTGAACTAGCTTACTTTAGCTTCAATGGATGATTTCCCATATTTTCCCACGTTCCAAGCTCTCAAAAATAAAGGAAAAGCCCTAGATAAATGAGGAAAAATTGGGTGAAGAAGGGAATTTTTCACCAGTAGTTGCCGCTTAAGCAACTACTGGGTCTCTTAATTGACTGCCACTTAAGTGGCCAATGACCACAAAAGCGGCAGGTAAGAAGGGGTGGGGTTCGCTTAAGCGACGTCCGCTTAAGAGGACAGGGATTGCTAAAGTAATCCTAAGTTTGGTAGTAAAGTACCGCTAAAAAGACACCAAGCCTCTAAAGTGGCTATCACTTAAGCAATTCCAAAGCCGCTTAAGCTACTGCACCAGTAGCTGCGGCACCAAATTTTGCTAAGTCCAAATGGACTTCGATCGGGTGCTCGGGATTCATTCGGAACCCCATGCATTCAAATGAACTATGCTACCATACCAAATTAGTTATTTTGAACTCAATGGAACCATCAAAACTTTTATCCGAGATCATTTTGATTAAATATGGGTCCCACACCTAGTTTTGTTTTAATAAAATTCTACCCAAAAGCCCAAAATGAGTTCGAAAGCCTCGGGACCCAGACCAAGGGTCCCCCTAGACTAAAATTATTTTTTAGAGCTGATGGTGCTGTCAGAATCCTCATCTGAGATCATTTACTAGGAATTTTGGTCCTAGACCAATTTCTCAATAACAAAAGCTCTAAAATAGGGAAATGAGCCTAAAACCCAAACAAACTATCTAATAACCAAACTGATAATTCTGGCAAGTCAGAAAGGACCTGTAGCCACTGTGGGATGACTCAAAATGCCAAAAATGCATAGAAATAGAGAAAATGACCTAGAGGGTCATTACACAAGTATAATTGATGTTTACATTTCTACTCCCTTTAATATTGACTTTATCTTGCACTCTGGCATTATATTTATTCTTTTACTATATTTGAGCTTAGTCAGTCGATGATTCCCACTAAGTACCCATTGAATTGGTACTCATGCAACACTTCTGTATCTTTTTCCTGATAGAGATCCAATAATGAGCCACCGACGCTGACATTATCCTCGAGCCTTGCTACTAATCTGGAGATGGGGTGAGCCTTTTAGAGTGCAGAGCTAATTCTCCTCCATCTATTTTAGTTACATCCTTTTGTATTTTTGAGACTACTGTTTATATATGTATATTTTGGATATTGTCTAGTACTCTTTGTTTTGATTATAGTGGCTCTTTTACCGACCTTACCAGGTTTTGGGAGGGATTATTGTGTATATTTTATCTTCTTTTGTACAATATATTATTCATGTATTTCTTTTCTGCTTTCGCCTATATTATTGTTGTTGTTGGCTTTCTTTTTATTTCCCTTTTATCTTCTTCTTGTTAGTCCATTACTTACGATTTTGGGCTATGGCTATGCTTACCTACTAGTGTGTTGAAGTAGGTTCCATCATGACCCGGGAAATTGGGTCATGACAGCTTGGTATCACAGCCTAGGTTCACTGGTATTATTTGTGCCAGAGCCAATATTTAGTAGAGTCCCGCGGATAGGTACGGAGACATATATATCCTATCTTCGAGAGTCTAAAAGACATTTTTAGGAAAATCTCATCTTCTTGGTTCACTTTCGTGCATTGTATCTATATTAGTTTCTAATTTCTAATTTCTTCTACTCTTTCACAGATGGTTAGGTTGTGAGGTACGACAGCTGGGGATCAGGACCCTGAGCCTATTGCTAGGGATCTAGTTTGAGGAAAAGGTCGAATTCGAGATTGAGTGTAGGCTTGAGCTACAGCCCCAACTCAATATTAGGCTAGAGAGCCATCGCCAGATTCTATTATTGCTCCTAAGCCAGAGCTAGATCCAGAGAATCCACCACCACAGTAGGTGGGTAAGGGGAAGCCCAGGACTGACCAGAGTTTATATATTTTTTTATTCTCTGTGATGCATTATTTCAGCTTTTTAGGATAGTTAGTGGTCCATAGATGAATGGGGCTTTGATAGCAGCCCAGTGTGGTATTGATTAAGGGGTGTAGCTTGCAGCTGTGGCCCTCAAGGAAGAGGTTCTGTATGTACCAGTTTTTCCACAACCAGTAGCTGCCCAGCCCGTTATAACCGTAAAAAAAAAAATGCTGGGATAATTTACGAAATTAACTTCACCTAGGTCTGTTCAGGCCCTAGGAGAGGATGTTTATGAGTTTCGTAAGAGTTGTAAGGAGAGGCTACATAATTTGGGGTTGGTTGAGTTGCATGGAGTAGATTATACTACTTATCATCTAGATAGAGCAACGAGATAGTGGTAGAGAAGTTATCTTGATTCTAGGCCAGTTGGATCTCTCTCTTTGACTTAGACTCGATTCTATGAGGCTTTATTGGGGAAGTACATGCCTTACAGCATATGCAAGCCCTTGAGGGATGAGCTTTTTGGATTGATGCAGGATTCTGTGACTGTGGTTGAGCATGAGGCAAGGTTTCATGAGCTAGCCAGGCATGCCACTATGATTTTACCTACAGAGCATGAGAAGATTTGATGTTTTGTTAGAGGGTTGAGACTTTTACTCAGTAAGTATTTTCAAACTTTGGTGACTTTGGGGAATTCTTTCACTAATATTGTTGATCACACTTATACTATCAAGAAAATAGACTGTGAGGCCCAAGGAGGCAACAATAAGAGGCCCCGTTATCAAGGCAGTTACAGTAGGATCCACAATGACTCATAGTTCAGGGGCCAAGGATTTAAGGGTTGGTACCCCCTGCTTTAGTCTTATCAGCACCAGGGTCAGCCTAGTATGCCTCTTAAGGTAGCATTTCAGATTTTAGATAGGGGTCAGCATATCTATGGTAGTTTGGGTGGCCAGAGCAGCAGTCATCCATTGAGGGGTTTTCAGTTAGGGTCATCAGGTTGAGCTGGCCATTTTGGGTCAATTGGACCTTCAATATAGAGTTGAGTTCCCGGGGCTTGTTATGAGTTTGGTGTACTTTGAAAGAGAGTGTCCCTACCATGGGATAATTGAGCCTAACGATCAAAGTATTCAGCCAATCAAAATAGTACCACTTCCAACTAGGGGTGGTGCGCAGGGTCATAGGGGTGGTCCCCAGGTTCTAGAGGTGGTACTCAGGTAGGTAGGATAGGTGGTCGGGCAGGCACGCAATCGGGTAGTAGACAAATCCATTTGTATGTTGTACCTGGTAAGTCGGATACTAAGGCTTCGGATGCTGTGATTACCTTAGCCATACTTGGTATACCCTTGGTTATGTAGCAGGGTTCTTTTAGCTGCTCGCTGATGAGGATCATCTCTTATATTCAAGCTAGGATACTGCTATCGAGGGATTGTGATTCATTCCTTGCTTATGTTTGAGATGTTAGCATTGTGAGCCCTTTACTTGACTCCGTTCCTGTTGTTCGTGATTTTTCTAATTTTTTCCTACCGACGTACCTGGCCTTCCTCTTGAGTGTGACATAAAGTTTGCTATTAACCTCAAGCTGGGTACATGACCTATTTTTATGGCTCCTTACCATATGGCTCCTGCTGAGCTAAAGAAGCTAAATATTCAGCTTAGGGATCTTTTGGGTGAGGGTTTTATCAGATCGATTATATTGCCTTGGGGTGCTCCAGTTCTGTTTGTGAAGAAGAAGGATAGTTCTATGCGTATGTGTATCAACTAAAAGCAGTTGAATAAGGTAACAATGAAGAATAAATATCCTATGCCTCGTATTGATGACTTATTTGACCAGCTTCAGTGCGTAGCCGTGTTTTCTACTATTGATTCTAGGTCTGGTTACCATTAGTTAAGGTTCAGGGCTGAGAACATCCATAAGGCAGGCTTTAGGACTCGTTATGGCCATTACAAGTTCTTGGTGATATCTTTTGGGTTGACCAATGCCCCAACAATATTTATGGACTTGATCAACTGCATTTTCAAGCCTTATTTGGACTCCTTCATCATCGTTTTTATCAATGATATCCTTGTCTATTCAAGAAGTAGAGAAGAGCATAAGCAACATTTGAGGACTGCGCTCCACACTTTGAGAGATCATAAGCTTTATGCCAAATTCTCAAAGTACGAGTTCTGGCTTGAGTGTATAGCTTTCTTAGGGAACGTGGTGTCCAAGAATGGTATTATTGTAGATCCAGCAAAGATTGAGGCTATTCATTATTAGGCTAGGCCTACGTCTCCTACTGAGGTTTGTAGTTTTATTGGGTTAGCAGGCTACAACAGGCAGTTCATCAAGAGATTTGCTACTATTGTAGCCCTTATGACTAGACTGACTAGAAAGGAGGTCCTATTTTAATAGTCTATGAGTTGTCAAGTGAGCTTTCTGAAGCTCAAGAATTTTCCCAATTTAGCTCTTATTTTGACTCTTCCAGTTGAGGGTGAGGGGTTCACTATTTATTGTGATGCTTCTGGTGTTGATTTAGGGTGTGTTCTAATGTAGCAGGGTCATGTTATTGCATATGCATTAAGGCAGCTAAAGATGCACGAGCGCAACTGCCCAACTCATGATTTGGAGTCGGCAGCAGTAGTTTTTGCTCTCAAGATTTGGAGGTACTACTTGTATGGTGTTTGTTGTGAGATCTTCACTAACCACCATATCTTCAGTACATTATGACTCAAAGTGAGCTTAATTTGAGGCAGCATAAATGGATTTAATAGATGGACTCAGAGTGAGCTTATACCATTCAGGCAAGGCTAATGCAGTAACAAATGCCTCAAGTTCGAAGGTAGTGAGTATGGGTAGCTTCGCTTTCCTCTTAGTTTCTCAGCAGCCGTTGGCTGTGGATATCTAGTCCTTAGCCAACATGATAGTTCATCTTGATATTTCTGACCCCATGAGGATTCTTGCTAGTGTTGAGGCTAGATCTACATTGTTGGAGCAGATTTAGGGTCGTCAGTTTGAGAATAACAGATATTATGGCATTTGAGATCAGGTGTAGAGGGGTAAGTCCAGGAGGGCTACATTAGATTCTAAGGGAATTTTGATATTTGGAAGTCGTGTTTATTATCTAAGGTTTAAAGATTGGATCTAGTTAATACTTCAAGAGGTTTATATCTCCAAATATTCTATTCACCTCAGGACAACTAAGATATATATGGATTTAAGGAAGCATTACAGGTGGAGTGGTATGCGGAGAGATATAGTGAAGTTTGTGGCTTGGTGCATATGTTATCAGTAGGTGAAGGCCGAACATTTGAGACCTGGTGGATTGCTTCAGAGGCTACCCATTCTTGAGTGGAAATAGGAGCGGGTCACCATGGACTTTGTAGGTAGTTTGCCTCACACTTATCATGTTTTTGATAGCATTTGGGTCCTTATGGATTGATTGACTAAGTCTGCCCATTTTATCCCTATTCAAACTTCCTTCAGTGCCGAGAGGTTGGCCCATATCTATATTCGGGAGGGGGTTTTCCTTCATGGAGTACCCATGTCTATTATTTCATATCGAGGCTCTTAAGTCACTTTTAGCTTCTGGTGGACATTTCAGGAGGAGTTGGGTACCCAGGTTAACCTTAACATCACCTTTCATCCCCAAACTGATGGGCAGTCAGAGCAGACTATTTAGATTTTAGAGGATAGACTCTGTTTGTAACACCCCGTACCTTTCTGACCTTACTTGAAAACCTTGAACCATGTTCACCCTAGGTTCGAGAGAAATAAGTACGTATCTTGTATTGTTATTGATGGAATAATTGATATTGTGCTAGTAAATGTAGAAGGTGTTTGTGACTTTGTGTAGCATTTGTGAGGTGAAAAGTGAGGTTTAAAGGACATCCAAGCAAAGGATCTTAAAGATAAGAGGCAAGCAAAAGGTTGGAACTTGAAAGATCCAACCAAATCTACAAAGAAAAGTCGAAATCAAAAATTAAGTGTAGGAAGCTGCAGGTGGCGTGCCAGGCCGCTTTGGCCTGAAATTTTTTTGGCATAGGCAGCAAGGGGGCACGCCCAGGGGAGTGCCAGGCCGCCCCTGCACACCTTTCATTTGCTGAAATTTTCTCTAAGTCTTTAGGGCGCCCGGGAGCGTGCCGGGGTGCTTTTTGCCTAATTTCTTCCACGATTATAAGTCTATAAAGAGGACTCTTGGGTTATGGTAACATTATACCATCATAGTAAGGCTACTCTTGAGCGATTTTGGCATCCGATTTGGAGTTAATTCTTCGTCATAAGTATTTTATCAAATTATGTTCAATTAAGCCATGGGTGGCTAGAATTTCTTATTTTTTGAAATTGAGGTTACTAACATGAAGTTCGTGAGTTAATATTGTCGTGAAATTTATGGAATTATTTAAACATGAGATATAGAGTGGATCATGCATTGAATTAGGTGGGCTCAGTTGATATGTGTTATTGGGCTCAATTTAAAGCCCAAATTGGAACAAAAGACATGGCCCAAAAGGGTAAAATAACCCATTCTTCCTTTGACTAATCAATGATTGATCAAAGTGGATAAGGATGACTTCAAGGGACCATATAAAGGGCACAAAAAATAAAATTTTATTCCCACAAATAGACATGCCAATCTAGAAATTTCTACAACATTTCTCTCAACTCAAACCCTAATAACCCTAAGGCAACTACACTTGTTTGGGTAAGATCATCACTTTGCAAGCTTGGGTAAGTGTTTATTCTTATGATTTAATACATTATATGGATGGGATATTATGTATATAACAGTGGTTATGTTGGCAAGTTGTTGAATAGTGCACTTTTGCTTTTTGCTAAAAGATGTGCATCCTTGTGATTTAAACTTGAAAAAGGACTTGAGGTTTTGATGAAAGTGCATGGTATGGATGAAATATCAACATGTATGGTATGGTTATGTTCCTTAACTTGTTATTTTTCTATAATTATAAATTGTGGGATTATTGTGGATATATTGTTATGAAGTGTATTGGGGTGACTTGATGGAATAATTGTTACGTCGTATTAATGAGGAAGCGTAAAGGATGAACTTGGTGTGAAATGCTATTGGTTTGTAATGCTTTGGTCAATCCATGACATGTTGTGGTATTGTTGGTATGAAAATTCCGCGAATGACATTGTAAAGGGGGAAACAACATTATAAGGTAAACATGTAACTCATTGTCGTCTTTTGCACTTGTAAGGAAGTTGGTTGTTAACGTAAGTTCCGTTATGTACTTGTGTTGTAGAGTGAAACGTAAGGAAGGAGATGGACTATTGTGTTCACATATAGGATTGTATATTCATATTGAGAAGATAAGGTATGTAAGGTTACTCTTTCCCTATCCTTCTGCAGCACATATTATTCACATTGTCATCGTACTTAATCCATTCCGAAATGTCTCAAAGTATCTTATGTCAAATTATCCTGTGATGTACTCATATGTATTTTAATCATGGACTAACATTCCAACATTCCAATAATGTTATGACTACAAGTGTATCAATCTCTCAAGGCGAGTGTATCAATCTCTCACAAGCGAAGCGAATGTATAAATCTCTCACAAGCGAAGCGAATGTATAAATCTCTCGTAAGAGAATGTATCAATCTCTCACAAGCGAATGTATCAATCTCTCAAAAGTAGGAAATAAAGTAACACATATTTTTTGGTTGCAAGAGTAAAGGAATAAAGTAATGCATTTATGGTTTAATGTTTGAGAACTGGGACAATTAAAAGGGGCACATAAGCCTAGCTCGAGCGGACCCTAATACTATTTATATTGACCCACCAATAAATTGGATGACTACCCACTAATAAAGTGGATGACTATATTATGACCTACCGATAAGGTGGATGACTAATAATGGCAATGAACGTAAAGGCAAGATAAGTAATTAACGTAATGTACATAGTTCCAAACATACAGATTGATGGTTTATCCATTTTGGGCATTCTCCTATAATTATTTCCATTGAAGTTCGTATGTATTGATGCAGTTTCTTATAGCCTTACATACTCAGTACATTCTTCGTACTGACCCCCCTTGAGGGACTTACCTTACTTGCTACAGGCACAGGTGCTAGTAGACCTCCACAGTAGGTTGCAGATTATTTACCAGTCATTGGTGATCTCCAGTTGGTTCGGGGCTTTCCGAGTCTCATGTGTACATTGGTTTTGATATTGTAAATGTTGTATAAAGGGGGAGCTTGTCCCGACTGGAGGTTGGTTATGTGTATGTATCTGTAGAGGCTTTGCAGACGTATGTGGAAAGACGAATGTAAGAGATGTATGTCCACTTAGACTTGATGGCCCTAACGGCCAAGTTTCATATATAGTATACATTTCCATGACTTCCACATAATTGCATGAGATATAATGATGTTCATATAGAGACATGCATATGAATGTACATGAACAAAGATTGGTTCTCTCGGGCCTCAACGACTTTGGGTGCCAGTCCGTCCCGAATGGGATTCGGGGCATGAAAAAAGTGGTATCAGAGTAGGTTGTCCTAAGGTTATCTACAAAGCTGTGTTTAAGAAAGGTTGTCTACAAAGCTGTGTTTAAGTAGAGTCTTTCTTATGGATGTGTTGCGCACCACATTTATAAGTAGGAGGCTACAGGACATATAGGAGTTGTTTCATTTCTTCGTTTCTAGATCGTGCAATAGAGCCAATGTTGTAAGTGAAAATTGTATCTAACCATGGAATTGGTTTTCTTGTTTATAGTAAAATGTTGATCACAAGAAGCAGTAGAGGAAAGGGTAAGCAGGTAGATAGGCCTTTCGGAGAAGGAATAAGTAAATCACCACTTGACTAAGCTAGTCAAGGTGGGGCTAACACTGAAATTGCATCGCGGGCTTCTTCTACTTTTCCATTTTCTCAGGAGTCAAGGGGTAGAGAAGTACCCGCAGAACCGCCTATGAATCCTACTGACCAGGATTTAAGAAATGTAGTGCATATGTTGACCCAGCTAGTTGCTGCACAAACTCAAGGACAAGTTGGTCCAATGACAGGCAATGACAGTGAGGCTAGAGTAGCTATCGGAGGACGCATGATTTTCTGAAATTAGACCCTCCCATATTCACTGGGTCAGACCCAAAAGAAGATCCACAGAACTTTGTAGATCAAATTCAAAGGGCTCTAGATGTCATGCACGTGACTGGTGTAGAAACGGTCGAACTTGTGGCCTATAGATTGAAAGGTGAAGCTATATTATGATATGAAGACTGGAAAAGATCAAGGGGTATTGATGTACCTCCAGCTGGTTGAGAGGAATTTAAAACGACCTTTCTTGATCACTACCTCCCATATGAAATCCGAGAGGCATGTACAGAACAATTTTTAAATCTCCATTAGGGGAATATGAGTGTTAGAGAATACAGTCTTCAGTTTAATTCTTTGGCTCGATATGCTCCAAATGTAGTGGCCACAATGACAGACAGAGTCCATCGATATGTGGACATATTAGAGCCACATTTGGTAAGGGACTGTACCATTGCCGCTTTGAACAAAGATATGGACATAGCAAGAATACAGGCCTTTGCACAAAAGATGGAGGATCAGGGCAACGAAAGAGGGTACATGAATTTGAAAGAGGGCCTTCAAAGAGGGATAGACCTATGGGACAGTTTAAGGTGTCCCAAGGAGGATCTGGGCCTCGTAGTTCTTCTCGACCGCCTAGACCATTATTTTCTTCCACTACAGTAGATATTTCATCACAATTCCTAGGGTCTAGAGGCAGTCATGCAGGGCAGAGCAGTGTGGTTCGAGGTTCACAGACAGTAAGATTTTCTCGTCAGCTGTGCCAGCACTGCGGGAAGTTTCATTCAGGTGAATGCTGGTATGGACCAAATTTTTGTTTGAGGTGCGTTATGTCAGGACATCTGACGAGAGAGTGTCTACAAGGAGACACGGGTAGTATGGCATGACCTACGAGATCAGTCGTTATGGCATCGTCGTCTGGTGTACAACCTGCTGGTCGTGGTAGAGGTACTAGAGGATCAGCTAGTTAGTTTAAAATAGGAAATGCACTTTCGGCGAGTGTATCAATCTCTCACAAGAGAAGCAAATGTATAAATCTCTCACAAGTGAGTGTATCAATCTCTCACAAGCGAATGTATCAATCTCTCAAAAGTAAGAAATAAAGTAACGCATATTTGTTGGTTGCAAGAGTAAAGGAATAAAGTAATGCATTTTTGGTTTAATGTTTGAGAACCAGGATGACTCAAAGGGGCACATAAGTCTATCTCGAGCGGACCCTAATACTATTTATATTGAACCACCAATAAAGTGAATGACTAACCACTAATAAAGTGGATGACTACCCACTAATAAAGTGGATGACTACCCACCAATAAGGTGGATGACTATATTATGACCCACCGATAAGGTGGATGACTAATAATGGCAATGAACGTAAAAGCAAGATAAGTAATGAACGTAATGTACATAGTTCCAAATATACAGATTGATGGTTAATCCATTTTGGGCATTCTTCTATAATTATTTCCATTGAAGTTCGTATGTATTGATGCAGTTTCTTATAGCCTTACATACTCAGTACTTTCTTCATACTGACCCCCCTTGTGGGACTTACCTTACTTGCTACAGGCACAGGTACTAGTAGACCTCCACAGTAGACTGTGGATTATTTACCAGTCATTGGTGATCTCCAGTTGGTTCAGGGCTTTTCGAGTCTCATGTGTACATTGATTTTGGCATTGTAAATGTTGTATAAAGTGGGGGCTTGTCCCGACTGTAGGTTGGTTATGTGTATGTATCTGTAGAGGCTTTGTAGACGTATGTGGAAAGACGAATGTAAGAGATGTATGTCCACTTAGACTTGATGGCCCTAACGGCCAAGTTTCATATATAGTATATGTTTCCATGACTTCCGCATAATTGCATGAGATATAATGATGTTCATACAGAGACATGCATATGAATGTACATGAGCGAAGATTGGTTCTCTTGGTCCTCAACGGCTTTGGGTGCCAGTCCATCCCGAATGGGATTCGGGGCGTGACACTATTCTTGTGTTTTGGATTTTGGAGGTCAGTAGAACTATTTTTAATCTTTGGTAGAGTTTGCTTGTAATAACAACTTGTTTTTGAGTATTCAGATGGCACCATTCAAGGCGTTTTATGGTAGGCGTTGTAGATCTCTGATTGGTTAGTTCGAGACTTCTGAGGTTAGGCTCTGTGGTACATATTTGCTTTATGAGTCATTGGAACAGGTTTGGGTGATTCAAAATAGGCTACGGATAGCTCAGAGTAGGCAAAAGAGTTATGCTGACTGTAGACTTCATGCCTTGAAATTTATAGTTGGTGACCTAGTCTTTTGTGAGTATCACCCATGATGGTCGTGATGAGGTTTTGGAGGAGGGGCAAGCTCAACCCCAGGTATATTGGACCATTAGAGATCCTATAGACAGTTGGAGAGGTAGCATATGAGTTAGCTTTGCCTCCAGCCTTTTCATCCATCCATCAAATTTTTTATGTATCTATGTTGTGGTACTATATATCAGATGAGTCTCTCATGCTTTGGTAGGACTCGATTCAGTTGGATGAGAGGTTGACCTTTATAGAGGAGCCTGTATCCATTTTGACCAGAGTTATCAGTCGGTTGCGCTCTAAAGATATTTCTGTAGTTAAGGTTCACTGGTGAAACCATCCAGTTGAGAAGACTATCTAGGAGACCAAGCATGATAAGCAGACCCAGTATCCCTACCTGTTCGAGCCTTCAGGTACATCTTGATCCTTTACTTTTAAGAACGAAAGTTCCTTTAGTAATGGATGCTGTAATAACCGTCCTGGTCATTTTTCCTGTTTTCATGTTTTTTCTGTATTTAGAGCTTTCTTACAGATGCTCTAGGTCATTTATGATTTGTTGGGACTAACAGTTTGGTTATCAGGCAATTTGTTGGTTTTAGATCCATTTCCTAGTTTTGGAGCCTTTGAAGTTAAAGAATGAGTCTCGGTCATAAACCTCAGATAAACTGCCTTAGAGTCCATTTTTTACAGTTTCATCAGCTCTAGAATATCGATTTTAGGCTAGGGGGACCCTTGGTCCGGGTAGCGAGTCTTCTGGACTAGTTTTAGGCTTTGGGAGGATTTTCCTAAAACAACCCTTTAGGTGTGGGAACCACTTTTATCAAAATGACCTCAGATGAAATTTTGATGGCGCAGTTGAGTTTGGAATGCCAAAATTTGTTAAGGTAGCATAGTTTGTTTGCGTTCATGGGATTCCAAATGAATCCCGGGGGCACGTTCAAAATATTTTCAACTTGGTGGAATTGATGGTGCATCAGCACCTGGTGCAGGCCCTGGTTCTTCATTGCTATCGCGATGAGGACCCCAGCGATCGCAAGCGACCATGAACTTTGTCAATATGATAGCAAGGCTTAAGAGTTTTCAATAGCGATGAAAAAGGTCATGGGGCCGGGTAGCTTGTTTATTATGACCACATCGCTAGCCACCGTGATCGATACTATCCTTTTAGTGGGATGTCGCGACTGCGACCACGGGATCTCGCGATAGAGATGAGGAAACCCCTGGCAGTATATATATCCCCTCCTTTATTTTTCCCTCATATTTTTATAAGTACCAACTCTATTATAGACTATTAGAGCTCATAAATTGTGGGAGAATCATATAATAGAGCTGGATTTAGCTTGGGGACGTGTTTGTAGGCCCTATATCATCGTTTTCCCATGAGTTTCTACTTAATTTCTTGATTAATTCTATGTTTAGTTCATGTAATTAGATTTATGTTGGGACTGATTTTGGGGCTGTTTGAGCCTTAATTTGGCTATAGTTATGTGGCAAATGATCCTTGATCTGCGTGGGATGCTGTGACAATTTCCATTTCATGATTTCGCAAGAGGGTCCCACGTGGGATTTTTAGTCTGATTTCTTACCCAGAATGTATAAATGTAATATGGGTATCGATTTTCTCATCTTGATGCAAAGATTGTCTTTTTGATAGTGTGGCAGCTCTCAAAGGCTTTTCTGAAGGGGAAAACTCCAATGTAGAGGATTTGGCAAGCGTTTGGCAGCATCCAAGTAGGATAGGCTTACCCTTCTGTTAAATAGAGCTTAATAATGTTATTAGCATATTATTGTGCTAGTTTGGGGTGGATAGTTTTAGCCAATTATTGTTTTAGCATTTTACGCTGTATTTATCCAGTTAGGGATACTTTTTGGTAGAATCTTGGCCCATTTCCCCTCAACATAGTGTATTATCATCCTTTAAGACTAGGATTAGTGCTTATAGTACCTTGGGATGGGACGGGGAAGCCTTAGACAATATTCAAGTAGATTCTAACTTAGGTTGGATTTCTAAGACCATGTAGTAGGCCCCACGACCCCTGTTTAGATAGAATATTCAATAGAAACCTCCTTTAGGCTTAGTTGAACTCATGACGGCTACCTAGGCTACTACCTTGGGTTGGGGTTGACTTTGACTAATTATTCGGCTCTTTAGATTCTTTTCCGCGAATAAGATAGTACCTGACTATAGATCGCTCCCCCTTGACCTAGAAATGGGAACCCATCAGGCCTTAGTAGATTTAACAGCTCAAGAATTGTACTTAGTGAACAAATGGACTAGTGATAGGCTTGAAAACCCCAGGACTTCCACTAGTTATTCCATGCTTATGTATATATATTCCGGTTCCAGTTTAAGCTTGGTGTGTGCTCTCTTGCTCTTATTATGAAATCTAGTATGATTCTGGCATCGGTTTATGGTTATGGTTTGTTCCTAATCGGATCATCTATTATGGTTATGGTTTGTTACTTATGAGTTTTGGTTCAAGTCCGACCTCAGTATATGACTACGATTTGGGTGTTTTGGAGTTTATTATGGTTATTACTGGAGTTCTATCAGTTGTATATGGACCTTTTGGCCTCTTGTTACTATCAATTATGTCCGATTCGAGCTCGGTGTCTGGCCTCTTATTATTATCTACTAGTTTTGGTTCAAGCCCGGTACATATATATATATATATATATATATATATATATATATATATATATTTACTATGGATCTAGGATTGGAAATTTATTTGAGACTGGTTCGGATAAAGGTTATTTTTGCTCCTTATTTTAGATTTCCTCTTGTTAGCACCCACTGGGTTTATGGGAGTTCGGTAGGGTTAATTGTCTTCTTTTGTGTTCCTTCTAGGCTTATGGGGGCTAGTTAGGTTGTAGTTAGTCCTTTGCTTTTATTTTCGAATTATTTATTTTCTTTATCGCATTTGCCAAGTATAGTTGATATTTACATATTTACCCCTTACTGTTGACTCTAGCTTACACTCTAGCATTATATTTATGCCTTCACTATTTGAGCTCAGTCGGCCGATGATGCCTACTGAGTACCCGTTACTTTGGTACTCATGCCGCACTTTTGCATCTTTTTCCTGATATAGATCCAAGTACGAGCCACCGATGCTGACGTTATCCCCGTGCCTTGCTACTGGTCCAGAGACGATGTGAGCCTTTTAGAGTTTAGAGCTAATCCTTCTCCATTTGTTTTAGTTACAGTCTTTTGTATTTTCTAGACTATTGTGTATATATGTATATTTTGGATACTGTCTAGTGCTCTTCTTTTGGTTATAGTGGCTCTTGTACCCACCTTACCAGGTCTTGAGAGAGATTATTTTGTATATTTTGTCCTCTTTCCACTTTTGTATAGTATATGCTTCATGAGGTACTCATAGGGGGGATGGTCTATTTTTTTTTCCAGTTGAGCAGTCGTGGAATTCCATCACCAACCTTAACAACAATCTTTGGGTCAACCTTTGAACAAAACTCGTACAGCCTTACTTGCATAGCAATTATCATGCCATGAATGCAATAAAACTTCCTAGTGGCACTAAACTTGTTTGTTATGGTTTTTGTCTGCTCATCAAACGCTATAGACCCCAGAAAAAATTGACATACTAACCACTCTTCACCAGGTCAAAATGAGTTCGTGACACATTGTCCTTTTCTTTTCCACTGATAAAATAAATCGGTGTATGAAATAAAGAATAGAAAACTTCAATGCATCATCGTCGTTCTTCCCCATACCTTATTTGACAATATAGTAAATAGTAAATTTTTTGAAACTGTATTTTGACCTTGAAAAAACTTAGTGAGGAACCTGTTGGGTACCTTCATTTCAAATACAAAATCTTCCATTTTTGAAAATTTAAAGAAGATATTATGCAAAATTTCCTACGGGTGAATCGTAGTATGGTCCCATTTGCATGTATAAAGATTGCATCGGCACAACTACCCTTAACCTTTAACGACAAAATACATCTACACATTTATGCATGAACATAACAATGGTTCAGTTTTGTGTACTATCCAGTGCTTAGCTTTAGCCTCAAGATCTCAAAAATGTTGTTCTTTGTGTAACAACACATGTGTGGTGCAAACATGGGGAGTTCTCTATGAAAATTTCGCCGCAGATCACCTATGGAAATAAAATTAAATGGATATATTACACATAAAAATGGAGTACCATAAAACATGTTCAATTATATAATTATACAATACTATGTAAAATACAAACTCAAAACTTATGTATGAATACTTTTCAAACCAAAATTTATCAAACACAAATACATACATCAGCTGCAAATGTATTGAAGTAGTTGTGTACATATACATATACAAATGCACTATCCTCTATAAATCAAATACAAATAAATACAATTGTATTTTGTATAACAAATATGAAAAATGTATTAAATGCAAAATGTACATAGGCATATATGATGTATTTTGTACATGACATCTACAAATATAAAAATACAAATACAAATGGAAAATATTTTGAAGCTAACATGTATATAGTTAGTCAATATTAAATACATATATAAATAACTGAATATGTGCATAAAAACAACTTCTATTCCTTGATGTTCTCCTATATAAATCAATGAAATAATTGCTTAAAATAAATAGAATTATGACACAAAAAATTATTTTACCTCTTCTTCTTCGTCGTCCTCCTCTTCATCTGATTCAGAAACAACAAATTTTTCTCCTCAAACTCTTACTAGCAAATGCAATTTCTTTAGCTTCCCCCTTATTTATCACTCTTTGCCTTTTCTGTAACTTGTAGAAGGATGAAGAACAATGTTTTTTGGATCTTGCTACTTCCATGATTTCCGCCATTTTTACGGGATTATTATTATTCTTAGATCTAATCTTTTCTACAGGAACTATTTTTTCCAAATTAGCATCGGCAAAGCCTGCATTTGTATCTATACATTGAGATATACCCAGATCAAATGATGTTATATCATCCAAATTAGTATTTGTGTGTGGTTTACCTCTTGTAAACCTCTTAGTTGGTATATGTTCTGCCATTAAAGCAGATCTCACCCCTACTAACAATTGTAAATTAAGAATAAAGTATAGAAGATGACTAAAAATACAACAAAATTTACTAAAATACAACTAAATGCATAATGTATTTATTGATGAAATTGATTAAATAAGTGATAATACTGCTTACCAAATTTATGGAGAACACGAATTAGGAGAGAACCTCGGTGAAATCATGTAGAAGATGGTAAGTGAATAAATTAGTAAAGTAAGAAGTTGAATCCAAAATGGAAAGTGGTAACTCTTAAAAGACGTGAAATATGGGTAATGACACTTTTCCAAATGTATTAGAGTAAAACTGTTGAGGACCACAGAAAATATTGCTATTATTGTTGCAGTTAGTAATTTTTTAAACTATTGTTACGGGCTATAATTAATGGCTTATGTTTCTTAAGCCATATAATTTTTCCTTTTATTTGTGAACAATCAAAAGAGTTCTATCATAAGAGGCACAGTCCAATATAGACCTAACCCAAAAAGAAAAAAAAACAAAATCCGTATCTACAAAAAGGGAAACTAAACGAGAAAACAAAAGGACTCTGGGCTGAATTAATTAAGGGTGACAAAAAAGAATTGAAATGTAAAAAGAGTGACTCAAGTCTTAAATATTAAGTGTAGGTGACAAGTTTATAATTAAACTTTAATAATAATTGACTTTGTTTCGAATAAATTTCCAAGTTTTTTTTTTTACACTTTAACCCAAATTTTAACTAAAACCCTAGTTCCTAAAAGGGGGAAAATGAGGTTTTTTTCTCCTCTCCTCTCCCAACGGATTTCTCCTGCTTTTTTCTTCTTCCTCTTCTTCTTCATTTTTCTTTTTCTGCTCCTCTGTTTTGTTGTTATCTTCTTGGTGGTGGTGTTGCTGCTATTGTTGTGAGTTTCTTCTATGAAGAATTTGAGAGAAAAATATTTTTTTCTCAATTTTGGACTAAAATTTTGTTCGTGTAGCACTGGGAATTACTTAAGAGGTGATTTTCGATCATTTTGATAAATGAATTATGTAGTTTGGTGTGTATTATTTATCTAAGTTTGAGTTTTATATTGTTGGTTCTGCCATTGCAACATATGTTTCAGCAACTGTTGCAGCAGGTGCTGAAACATATACAACAACTACTGAAAAATATGCAGCAGTTGTTGAATAATTTATTTAGAAAATGCTTCATCAATTGCAGCAACTGCTGAAAAATATGCAACAGTTGTTGAATATTTATTCAGCAAATGTATCATCAATTGTAGCAACTACTGCATATGTTTTCCGCAATTACTGAATTTTTTGCAGTAATTGCTGCAACATATTCAGCAATTCATGAAACAAAATGTTGTAGTTGCTGAATAATATACAACACCTGTTGCATCTGTTGTTGTAATTGATGAAGCAGTTGCTGAATAAACTACAACAGTTGTGACATTTTAGTACAATTTTTTCTCTTCTTTCATGATTAATTTTTTGTTGGTTTAAATCATAATATCTTCAGGTATCTTCAAGATAATTAATGGGGGACAAAATACATTGGGGGTTGATTGTCATGGTCTATGGGTTGAGTCCAACAATCGTTATATTTATTATTGAAAAAATAAAGAAATGGTCTAGATGATAGAAATGATTGTGCATCGAGATGTCGCATATGATCCAATCAATTAATGATCATTTAACTCAATTTTAGTTGTTTTAATGCAGCAATTGCTATGAAATGTTTAGCAACTAACGTACTTGTTGTAGCATAATTCAGCAACTGCTATGAAACGTTCAGCAACTAACGTACTTGTTGTAGTAAATTTCAGTAATTGTTATGAAATTTTAGCAACTAACTTACTTGCTATGGCAAATTCAATTAAGACCATAATCAAATCTAACTTTTACTCTTAAAGTAGACTAATATCACCCTATTTATTATTAAATATGATTGATACAATCAATTAGTGATCATTTAACTCAATTTTAGTTGATTAGATTTGCAATTGTTTAATTGATCATCAGTATATCTCAAATTACTATCTCATTGTATTTGATAACTATAAAATCTAACTTTTGGACTTAGATTACACTAATATCACCCTATTTATCATTGAATATGATTGATCCAATCAATTAATGATCATTTTAACTCAATTTTAATTGCTTTAATGCAGCAATTGCTATGAAACGTTCAACAACTAACATACTTGTTATAAAAGTTCAACAAAACATAACAAAAAAGTTCAACAAAACATAACAAAACAATTATTAAAAAAGCTTAAAGTAAACTGTCTTTGAATCAACTAGGGCACCAATTTCTTCTCAATGATTGGCTCAACCTGTCTCTTTGCCTTTTTTGACACTTGACAATGCCTTCAAAATTTGGTTTTTCCTCCTTCCAACAACATCAAGAATATACGGGTTCGAGATAATTGATGATGGCCTAATGCCCCTCTTAGGCATCATGGCGATGATAGCTTTCTCTAAAGCCTCCATCCTAGCAGTTAATAAGTCTATCTTCTCATGACAAGGTTTACAAGAAGACAACTTAGTGGTGGATGGGGCTTCTTTAGGACGTGAAACATTCTCATCAATCAGAGATCCTCCTACTCCAAAACCACTACTAACACCACTGAATCCACTAGTAACAAATGGAGAAGATCCTCTTCCTCCTCCTTTGGCACCAACACCACTAGTACTTCTATCAACCTTTATAGAAGATCTTCCTCCTCCACCACTAAAACCTCTATACACATTTGGAGAAGATCCTCCTTTTCCTCCACCACCAACACCAAAAACTCATGATGATTCACCAATACCATTACCACCTACAACAAGTGCCCTTGAAGGTTAAAAATCCTTCTCAACAACTGTACAATCTCTTTTAATTGCCACAACACTGTTCAAATATCTCTCAAGGTTTTCAATCTTGTCATCCTTAGTTAATTGTAAAAGCACAAACCTAGTGAGGAAATTCATCTCCATCTCACTAGGTGTAGGACTTATCCATGGATGCACAATCTACATGTAAAAAATAATAATACTAAAATATGATAACACAAAGATAATTTTAGAAAAATAAAAAGAATGGATTCATATACTGCAAGCTTGATAAGTTGCACAATGCTCTACTTTGATTTAAGATAAGAAATCAGTTTCAAGGTAATCAACTACTAAAATTAGAAAAAACAAACTATGATTAAACACACACTCTACCCATTCAGATTACCAAGTAACTATGCAACCAAGCAATAATATAAGCTCAAGGATAACATAGAATATTTTTTTCTCCATTTTATCTACACCACATGAAACAAAACAGAAACCATTAACTAATTTAACCAACAACAACAACTACATACTTAACATGAATATTTGGTAAAATGTATGGTAGTTTATGACATTTTATATACTGTGAATAATAGAGATAAGACATTATACCAAAGAAATTCTAGCACAACTCAATCTAAAGAAGCTAAGAAATAAAGATATTGAGGAAATTAGATCCTTTTTTGCAGTAGGAGAAAGCTGCTTCTATTGGTATTATCATGGAAACATTCTTCACAGTTACTGTGAACCTATCAAACTAGGCTGAGGTTGTCTGGTTGACCAAACAACTTGTAAACTACTGTTACACTGTTCTCTTGTCAGAGTTCTAAGGAAGTTAATGGTTTCCATAAATTTGGTTGTCAGGATAATCCTATTGCCAGATTAAGCTTTTCTTGAAATGTTAATCATTTATATAAGAAGTAACAAAACTCATTAGAGTTTTCCAGTCTCCTCAAGCAGTAAAAGCAAGTTAATTGGGTTAGAGTATAACACTTAAGAAATTATCCAAAATCATTGAGTCAATGAGAGTTAAGGATTTCTATATGATCTCTAAATACTTATAGATGTATAGCCTCCTTTTGTAGTTGTCTTTCATCTATAAAATTTGTTAGTTGAATCACTTTTGTTGAAATTAGTTTACTGATTACTTTTTCTTATCATTGAAGGCGAAAAAATAGATCCACATTTGATAAGAAAATGCCATAAATATATTGCAAATATATGAATCTTCATCCAAACAACCTCTTCACAATAGTTCCTCTTAATGTCATAAACATGAATTGCCAAATCAAATTAAAAGCTAGTTTCTTTGAACAGGATTGATGAACTAGGTCAAAAACCATTATTACGCCTCAATCCTAAATAATTCATCACCAAGTCATCAAATAAAGTTCAAACAAGAACAATTTCAAGATACCATATCCATAAAAATCATAACTTTATAAAAATTCAAGTAAAACAAAGCCCTTCCTTTTCAAGAAATGCATAAATGTATCCACACTTCAATTCAAACATGCCCATAAAAAGAACAAATCCAAAATAAATTTAGATGTATATCTTCACTGTACAAAATTCAAATGTATTGTATATGTTCAATGTACAAAAAATCCTTTTTCACTTCTAAAAAGATCACTTTTTTTTTCTAAATTATCATATGTGAGTTTTCAAGAAACTACATTGTTGGAGTTGTTTTATGATTAATAAGGCAGCAAATTTTTTATTTCAAAAAGAACAAACCTAAACAGAATCAGAACCCATAAATCTAAATCCATATTTCCAAAATCAACAGATTCTTTCTTGAAAATGGATGAAACCCTAACTGCGAGAGTAAAGAAAAGAGTTTTACCTTTGAGAATCGAAATCTTAACTTAAGGTCAGAGATGGCGAAAATGAAGGCAACTTGAGGTCGAAGATGGAGACGCGATGGAGACCATCGATTTGTTTGAGAGAAAGAGAGGAGAAAATTAGTGAAGTGACCATATTTGGGTGATTCTCTGAGAAGGAAAGAGAAATTAGTAAAGTGAAATATTTTTTTTTATGTGGGGGAGGTGGATGGGTGGGGGGTTTGGATTATTTTTATATACTTTTTAAAAGTTTAGGAGTTTTAAGAATTATATTTTACACCCCAATTTAACTTAATCATTAATTAGAAAAGATTTGACTTGAATTGATCAAACTTTTCATCAATTTTAATTTCAAGAATTATTTGTCACCCTACACTCAGTTTACTCAGAAATCTGGGAGTGGAAAAGTCTGGAACTTCTAAGGTCAACATACCTCTCTTCTTTAACTTTGGTCGCCTTCTCTTATCTTTTTTTATTACAACCATGGCACTCCCCTACTACTTCATTGTAAGACTTTGTCAAGTAAATATCGATTTGTTTTCTTTTCATCTTATTTCTCTTTGCCTTTCAATGGACCTGTGCTAATTCATCCTTTATTCTTGGTTGACATGTATCTTTTCTTTGTGTTGGAGGTACGATCGTCAGGCTTTATTTTAGGCTCTAAAGACGTCTATTTGTATGCTCCCATCTATAAAGGTTTGTTCTCATGACTCTCATTGATGTGTTAATGCTAAACAACATTATTTTCCTCTTCCCTACCATGGTGTGACTTTTGTCATCACTTGTGTGTTTTGTTTTGTAACCTTATATGCTTGTATGATTTCATCTCTTGGTGATTGGCTTTCTGCTGAATTTTAGATTTGGATTTTGTGTTTTTCCATGTTATATTGTGCTTTTTCTTGTTTTGGTAACTCTGAGAACTGTCTGATTTTTTTCTTATCTACTTCTTCTAGGGATAGATTAGCTAAGTTGCATTTCCTTCCATTTATATGTGCTTGATCTGAAATCTACTATGTTCCATAAAAGTGTTAATATCCTCCCCTATGCTGCTAATTTGCCTTGGAATTCTCCAAGTACCTTCCAAAACATTTTTCTTTAGTAATGAATCCTTCACTATATGCAATATTCATACCCTCATGCGACACAAAAAACTATAGATTCCTTTATAGCACCTGCCTCTATTTCCATGTTAGTGGTATCTGGTATTACCTATGGTTGTACAAAAATAAGATCCCCATTGTAGTTTCTTGCACAAAATCTGTAAGAGTTTTTCCTTGGGTTCCCCATACATACACCATTAGTATTGCATTTGATTGTGCCTCTAGGTGGGGGGGGTCCAATTCACAATCTTATAATGTATCTTTTCTCTTTTCTATCCCAAGCAATCAATTATGGTAAGCCATTGTGTTGGTATATCCTTTATTCCAGGGAACATAGATCTAACCAACTGCCATATATTATTGTTCACCTGATGGGACAGTTTTGCAAACCTAATCCTGCCTTCATGCTTTAGTGTGTTTCTTCTTTTCCATAACTCCCACAGTATTATGCTTGGTACAGCTATCAGTACCTTCTCTAGCTTTCATGAGTAGCTCCATGTCCACTATTTTGTAATTAGTTGAGATAGCTATACTCCCTCACAATTGATTCCTACACAAGTAGCAAACATTCTCCACAGCCTTGCAACTGTAGGAGAGGTTAGAAAAACATGAGACATTGTCTCTATTTTTGGACTGGTATACCAGTAATATCTGGATGGCATACGTATGCCCATCCTCTTTATCACATCATCCACTTGTAATCTGAATTTTCATGCTCTCCACCAAAAATAAGACATCTTAAAAGGAAACTTTTTAACCCATATTCTCCTGTATATGTCCTTCTTTCCTCTCCTATGTCTTATATAATGCCATACACTTTTAACTGAAAAGTTACCACTCAGCTCTGCCATCCACACTAGTTTATCTAATTCTTCTCTACTATATAAGGGGGTAATGTTAGCTGTGATATGATGCACAATATCCTCTGGTAGGTACTGGGCCAGTAAGTCCACCTTCAAACCTTGATTATTAGCAAACTGCCTGACCTTAATTTCTTCATTTTCAAGTACATCAAGTAACACATAATACAAAGCTCTCAAATATGTCCAATTTTAAAACCAAAATCTAGACTCCCTTTTTTATTTGGTAAAAAATCTGCTGCTCCACCAATTCCCTAATAGTTAACATTCTTTTTCAAGTCTGAGAAGCTCCTCTAGCAGTGGAAATTACAGGGTGTAGCTTTTTGAAATGCTTTTTTATCATGTATGAACTCCATAGAGTAGGTCTGACTCTAACATGGCACCATAGTTTGCAAAATAAAGCATTTAACATATCATATAGGGATCTAAAACCAATACCTCCTTCTTATTTTCGGAGACACATATCTTCCCACTTCACCCAGTGTCTTTTTTACTCTTATCTTTGCTTTCCAAAAGTAACTACTAAACAGTCTATGAAGCTAATTGATTACCCCTTTTAAAGGATCTAGTGCAGATAATAAATGTAAAGGCGTACTCTACAACACATGACAAATCAAGACCGCTCTCCCTCTAAATTATAAGATCTTTCCCTACCAGGAGTGGATTCTATTTGCAATCTTCTTGACAATGAAATCATAATGCGATATCTTGTTCCTACTGTAGAAAATAGGACATCAGAGATATATGAATGGGAAATTACCTACTCTAATTCTTGAAATCTTCTTCAATCTTGCCAC
Source organism: Capsicum rhomboideum (assembly GCA_031232105.1). Classification (NCBI taxonomy): domain Eukaryota; kingdom Viridiplantae; phylum Streptophyta; class Magnoliopsida; order Solanales; family Solanaceae; genus Capsicum; species Capsicum rhomboideum. The sequence continues at coordinate 93,225,384 of CP124716.1, read as the reverse complement.
TATGTGAATGGGGGTCTTCTCATGAACCAAAAAGGCACGTTTGTTTAGATATATCAGTTGGCCTGAAACATTTTCATACTTCTTCAAAACCTTTATTATCTACCTCAAATGTTTTTCCTCTGTAGTAGTAAATAAAATGGTATCATCAGAATATGCTAGATGATTTATAGGGGTGCTCCACTTTGGTACCCCTGTACTTTTCATAGGGCATTTATCCCTCTAGAAAGAACTTCAGTAATTAGAATAAACAAAGTAGAGGAAAATGGGTCTCCTTGCTTGACCCCCCTAGAAGACAGGAAGAAACCACATTCCTGTCCATTGTGTAACACTGAATACGAATTATTGGACACTAGTCTAAACACCATGTCTATAAGTATTTCATAAAAGCCAAAATGTCTTATAACCTTTGTCAAAAACAACCAAGATACCTTATCATAGGCTTTTGTCAGGTCTAGTTTGACCACAACATTAATTATCTTGGTTCTCAATCTGAACTCTTACTATCTCTTGAGTTAGCAATACGTTCTCTACTATACTAATCCCTTTGACAAAAGCAGCTTGTTCTGCTGAAATTAATCTAAGGAACAACATAATTAATCTCTCATAAAGAACTCTATAAATAATTTTGTTGCTGAAATTAATAAGGCAGATTGATTGAAAACCTGAATCGATTTTCGTATTCTTTTTTTTTGGGATCAAAACCAAATTAGTGAGTTATCCATCTAGGGAGCTCCTGACCCACAAAAAAGGCTCTATCCATTGATATGGTGTCCTCCTTAATGATTTCCTAGCACACTTTGTAAAATTTACCTGTTAAGCCATCAAGTCCACTTGTCTTATATCCATTTTGGTCAAAAACAACATGTTTTACTTCTTCTTTAGTTTGTTATTCAACCAACATGTTCTTTTCATCTGTTACTAGTCTGGGTATATTCTCTTGCATTCTAAAGTTAGTAGGTGTGAATCTTCAGAGTATTGATTTTGGGAAAACCTTACCATCTCACTTACCATGTCCTTATGTGTATTCAACCAGTCCCCTTCCTCATTCTTGATTCTTCTAATTGGTAGCTTTCTTCTTCTCCTATTCACATAAGAGTAGAAAAACTTTATATTACCTTCCCTATTATGAAACCACTATAGTCCTGATTTTGTCCCCAAAACTCTTTTTCTAGGTGTAGGTGTAGATATCTGCTCAGATCTTCATATACTCTGTTAAGGCTTTCTCTATTCTAAGGGGAGGGGTCTTCTTTAAATAAAAATTCATGAATCATGATTACATTTTCTTGGGTGGCGATCCTTTGGAAAATGTCTTCATAAGTATTTTTGTTCCATTTTTTCAAAGCACCTTTTACCTTCTTTAGTTTATGTTGTACAATGATAAAAGGACTGCATGTAAAATTTTCCACTCAATTCTCCTTCATAACTTCTTTATAAGTAGCAGTTTTTGGTCTATAAATTTAAGAATTTAAAAGGCTTATCCACTGGAGCATTAGTTTATGAGCATTCCAGTAATAAGGGTGCATAATCCGAGCCTTTTCTTATCAAATATGATACCTGCAATGTAGGGAATAGGTCTAGTAGTTTTTAATTGCTAAGAACACAACCCAGTCTTTCAAAAATACAAGCATAATCTATTCTTCTATTCCAGCATGTATATGTGCTTCCCTTATATCCTATGTCCACCAGGTCATATGCATTCAAACATTCCGGGAAATCCTCAATTTTATTATAGTACACTGGAAGTCTACCTATCTTCTCTTCTACATTCAAAATCACATTAAAGTCACCACCCACGAACCATGGTATCTGCCATTGCCCTATGATAAGTTGACATTTTACCCGATTCTTAATACATTTGAGCTTGGATTATCTTGAAATTCGCATTGATTCGATATAAATTCTCATGTTATATGGCTTTTGTATGCAGGTAATGGATGAATTCAAGCCCGAGCTAATCATGCGAGTCAATGGGAGTTCGAAAAGTGAAGAAAGGATGCTTGAAGTAACACCCGGGGAGACTAACAGCCACCTGCGCACGCAGGTGGCTGATCGAGGAGCTGAGCGGCGCAAGGCAGTGTCATCTGCGCTAGCCTCCTGCGCGCGTAGGTCAGCCATCTGCGCTGGAACTTGCGCCAGCAGATGGCTAGTGCAGTGGCACTTCCATAATTTTTGGGGACACAATTTTTAGCTATAAAATGTAATTTCTCCAGCTTTGAAAAGGATCTTTTTGGGCATTTTTGTAAATATAGAGTAAAGGAGAGTGAAACCCTAAGGAGAAACAAGTTACATTCTTGCCTTTTTGGATCAAATTCGTGAAAACATTTGGATTCAATGGAAGTTTGGGATGAGAATTTGGGTGATTTTCTTCTCTCTTATTTTATGAGTAGCTAAATTCTCTACTTGGGGTTATGCTTGAATAAGATGTGATAATTGTATGGGTTTTGTTTATTTGATTTATGTTTAGATAATTGCCATGGGTTTTAATCCCATTCCATGTTTACATTCAAATTAGGGGTTGCAAACTCAAATTAATTTTAGAGCTCTTGTCATCCTTGACAAAGAGGACAAGGGTGAGGAATGGGTGTGAACAATAACTTGATGTGTGTCATTTAATAGCATCTCTTAGACATAAGGGTGTTAATTGAGGTATTGGATTGGTCTTACAATCGTCACTTTTGAGGTGTTCGAAAGAACCCAATTGTGAAACCTTGGTGTTTGGTTGACAAATCAACACCAAGAACCTGTGATCTAGCCTACCCAAGGTTCTTAGCTAAATGTAACCAAATGATCAATGTACCCATACATAATTTCACTCTTACGATGGCATAACCCAAGTCTCGTAATACTCTTGGTCTTTACTCCTCTTCTCTACTCTTGAACTTTTGTGTCCCAAGTTACAAAAGTCTAAATAGTTACAAATTAACAGATGATAAACCCCCCATTTACTTTTATGTATTATTTTCATAGCATCGCGTGTTAGCACTAGTTGCTTCTGACACTTAGAGGTGAAAGTTATCGCATTCATTCCTCGTGGATTTGACCCCGACTCCAAGTTGGGTAATTATATTGCTAACGACCGCTTACATTCTATTCTAGGGTGTATTTGAGCGTTATCAAAAAACGGCGCCGACGCCGGGGAATGAAACGTAGCGTTCATTTCTTTTAGTATTTTAAGTTACTTGTGTTTACCGTTATGTAAGTTTACTTTATTTGTTGTTTTTGTTCTTCATAGGTTACAACCAAAGTCTTCACGATTCAATGAGTCAACATGGTAGCCATGCCGCTTCATTTGACAGACATTATGAAGATGAATATTATTTGGGAGATGCTGGGAGAGCTAGTACCATCCGCATCACACCCGCGGATGGCAATGGAGTGTTCCATGTTACTAGTGTAATGATTCACCTCCTTCAAATAAAGGGTTATTTGGGGGTCAAGACCATGAAGACGTAAATCTTCACTTGAAAAATTTCATTGAGGTGTGCATGCCGTTTGATATCGCCCACATATCACAAGATTCCATCCGATTGAGACTCTTTCCCTTCTTATTAACGGGCGAGGCTGCATTGTGGTTGAGATAATTGCCCGCGGGTTCAAACACTATATGGTCGGAATTGACGGAAGCATTCTTGGATCGGTTCTTCCCACCATCCCAGATGTTACAATTGAGAGATGAGATTATCAACTTTCGTTAATTGAATGGTGAACCGTTACATGAGGCTTGGCAAAGGTTTAACACGAAATTGATGCAATGCCCGACTCATGAGGTTTCGGATAAGATGCTCCTCCAAATATTTTATTGAGCATTAGATCAATTGAAAAAAACGGTTGCGGACAATGCAGCTGGGGGGTCTTTGGTGAAACAAACTTATGGTGTTGCATCTACAATATTGGACCAAGTTACCAAACAAAGTCGGGGTTGGAATACAAGAGATTCTGAGGTGGCCGTGGGGGCTCCCTACGCATCTTTTGTAAGCCACAAAAAAAGAAAGAAAGATGAGGAGAGAGACGAGAGTATGGCTAAGATGATGACACAACTAGAAATCCTCACTAAGCATGTAATGGGTTCAACACCAAAGGCGGTTAATGCCATAGCCTCCAAGGATGTTAAGAGCTACGATGATGATGAAGCGGAGACTCTTGATGAAGAAATCTGATTTATGTCAAATCAAGCGGGGGGTTCTCGCCCCACCTATCAAAGGAAGGGCGGGAATCAAGGTTGGATGGATAAAGACCGTGATTGGAAAGATCATGAGTGGAAAGATCGTGATAGAGATCGTGATAGAGACCGACATTGGAGGGATAAAGATAGAGACCTTGATTGGCGAGATGTGAATCGGGATTATGATAGGTATATTCCTCCACATGATAGGTCCAAGGGTAAAGAAGCAACCTCGGTTGATCCGTAGAAATATAAGAATGAAGATGTGCTTGCTCGTATCCTCTTGGGAGTTGAAGGAAGCAATAAGATGTTGAGGGAAATGAAAGGGGATTTGTCGCATCTCAACCAAACTGTCACCTCACATTCGGCTTTAATAAAGCAACTTGAAACCCAAATGGGTCAACTCTCCTCCCAAATGAATGCAAGACAAAGAGGAGGACTCCCTAGTGACACGGTGGTGAATCCCAAAAATGACGCTCACGTCATGGCCATTGTTACTAGAAGTGGGAGAACCCTTGGAAATAATGTTGAAAATATTGATGACAACCCTTGTGATAAGGGTGTTGGGAACCAAGTGAGCAAATCAAGAACTCGGCTTGATAATTCAAAAGAGAAAACTCAAATGTCACAAGAGCAAAGTGTTGACGGGTCGGAAAAGGTGGAAGCGAAGGAGGTAAGCCCACAAGTGGTTAATCATGGTAATGCAAAACCGAATGAAAACTCGGTTGTCTCTAAGCCACAAGTTAAAATTGCCCCTCCATTCCCACAAAGGTTTAAGAAGAAAGAAGATGATTCGAAGTTCAAGAAATTCCTTTTTAAATTTAGCAACCTTTCGGTAAATATACCATTGTTGGAAGCCCTACAAGAGATTCCCCGGTATGCTAAGTTTATGAAAGAATTGGTAACAAAGAAGAGAACCATGGACTTCAAAACAATTAAAGTTACTCTTAACTGTAGTGCTATAATGTCTAGTACGATGGTTGTGAAGAAGGATGATCCGGGGGCATTCACTATCCCATGTACTATTGGGGTGTATCAATTTGGGAAAGACTTATGCGATCTTGGAGCAAGTATTAATTTGATGCCATTAGCCGTATTTCAGAAGTTGGGTTTGGGAGCCCCGACACCAATAACAATGCGGCTATTGATGGCTGACCGCTCTATAAAAAGACCCATAGGTGTGTTGTGTGATGTGCTTGTGAAGGTGGATCGTTTCATTTTTCGGCTGATTTTGTGATCTTGGATTGTGAAATTGACCATGAAGTCCCCATTATTCTTGGTAGACCATTTTTGGCTACCGATCAAGCTTTAGTTGATGTTGAATGCGGTGAAATAAAATTCCGAGTAAACAACAAAGAGGTATCATTCAATGTTTGCAAGTCCATGAAACAACCTATGGATTTACAAGTTGTCTCCGTAATCGATGTGGTTGATGATGTCGTGGCTAATACTATGGAGTCTGAATTCATTAGAGAACCTTTGGTGGGAGTCTTGTGGAATCTTGAAAGTGAAGGGAATGAAAGATATGAAGAAGAAGTTGCATCCTTGAAAGGTTTTGGGTCTTACCCGAAAAATCCTTGTAAGTTGGATCTTGACTTGAAAAATTGGGAAACTCCTCCCACGAAGCCTTCAATTGAGGATCCACCACAAATAGAACTCAAGCCATTACCACCTCATCTCCGGTATGTGTTGTTGGGAGAAGGGGAAACTCTTCCCATTATTATTGCAAGTGATTTGTCATCGAGGCAAATTGAGGTGTTAAAATCGGCGGTGAGTCGGTATATTCGAGCACTTGGATGGACTATAGTGGATATCATTGGGACTCCACCCGGCATATGCACTCATAAGATCAAGCTTGAGCCCAAGTTTGTAGCAAGTGTAGAACATCAAAGAAGACTAAATCCTCCAATAGAAGAAGTTGTGAAGAAGGAAATCATCAAGTGGCTTGACGCGGGTGTAGTTTATCCTATCTCGGATAGCACTTGGGTGAGTCCAATACAATGTGTTCCAAAGAAAGGTGGTATCATGGTAGTCCCAAACAAAAATAATGATCTTATACCCGTCCGTCCGGTCACGGGTTAGAGAGTGTGTATTGATTATAGAAAGTTAAATTCTTAGACTGAGAAGGATCACTTCCACATGCCCTTCATGGATCAAATGCTTGATAGGTTGGCTGGTAGAGGGTGGTATTGCTTCCTCGATGGATATTCAGGCTATAATAAAATCTCCATAGCTCCCAAATACCAAGAAAAAACTTCTTTCACTTGTCCCTATGGAACTTTTGCCTTCAGGCGCATGCCCTTTGGGCTATGCAATGCACCAGCCACTTTTCAACGGTGCATGCTTTCTATCTTTTCTGACATGGTAGAGAGTTCTATGGAGGTGTTTATGGATGATTTTTCAGTGGTTGGTGATACATTTGAAAATTGCCTTGAACACTTGGAGAAGGTGCTTGAAAGATGTGTGGCGAATAATCTTGTGTTAAATTGGGAGAAGTGCCACTTTATGGTTAAGGATGGGATTGTTATTGGACCCAAATAATCAGGCTGAGGAATCCAAGTCGATCAAGCCAAGGTGGAAGTCATTGCTAAGATACCACCTCCAATATCTGTCAAAGGGGTCCGGAGTTTCCTTGGCCATGCGGGTTTTTATAGGAGGTTCATTAAAGATTTCTCTAAAATTGCCCATCCGATGTGCAAACTCCTTGAGAAGGAGGTCACTTTTGAATTTAATGAAGAGTGCTTGAAGGCATTCAATTGCCTTAAAGAGAAGCTTGTCTCAGCCCCGATTATCGTGACCCCAAATTGGTCACAACCATTTGAACTCATGTGTGATGCTAGTGGGCTGGCATTGGGAGCTGTGCTTGGACAATGAAAAGAGAAAATTTTTCATCCTATCTATTATGCTAGCAAGTCATTAAATGATGCTCAAAAGAACTACACTATTACAGAACAAGAATTGCTAGCTGTGGTGTATGGGTTTGAGAAATTTTGTGCTTATTTGTTAGGCACAAAAGTCATTGTGCACACTGATCATGCTGCTCTCTGGTATCTGATGGCGAAGAAATAAGCAAAACCCCGATTGATAAGATAGATTCTACTACTTCAGGAATTTGATTTTGAAGTGAAGGATCGAAAAGGGTGTGAAAACCAAGTAGCCGACCATCTGTCACGTCTTGAGATAAATGAGAACATTTGGGGAGATGTTGATATTGATGATACATTCCCGGATGAACTTGTCATGAGCTTGAAAGAGAGCACTCTACCATGGTATGCCGACTTTGCAAACTATATAGTGAGTGGACTCCTTCCTGATGAGCTGAGTTACTATCAATTCCTCCATGATGTGAAGCGGTACTTTTGGGATGAGCCCTATCTTTTTAGGGAATGTGCAGATGGAATCATACGGCAATACGTCATGGACGAGGAGATAAAATCCATTCTTGGAGCATGCCATTCTTCTCCTTTTGGTGGCCACCATGGTGGTATGAGAACCGTAGCGAAAGTCCTTCAGTGTGGGTATTATAGGCCTACCATTCACCATGATGCTCACGAATTAGTAAAGACTTGCATTCAATGTCAAAAGCATGGTGGTATCTCGAGGAGGCATGAAATGCCTTTAAGACCCAATCTTGAGGTGGAGCTATTCGATGTATGGGGCATTGATTTTATGGGTCCGTTGTGAGCTCATATGGTAATAAGCATATCTTGGTGGCCGTTGACTACTTTTCCAAGTGGGTCGAGGCCATTGCCTTACCAACCAATGAAGGTAAAAGTGTAACTCTCTTCCTAAAAAAATTCATTTTCACCAGGTTTGGAACTCCTCGAGCTATCATTAGTGACGGTGGGTCACATTTTTGAAATCGGCTATTTGAAGATTTGTTTGAAAAATATGGGGTGCAGCATAAGGTGGCGACTCTATATCATCCTCAAACGAGTGGCGAAGTGGAGGTTTCCAATCGGGAGATCAAATTTATCTTGGAGAAAACTGTAAATGTAGGGCGTACAAATTGGGCAAGGCAACTTGATGATGCTCTGTGGGCATATAGGACCGCATTCAAGACTCCTAATGGCATGTCTCCCTATCAGATAGTGTTTGGAAAGGCTTGTCATCTCCCGGTTGAATTAGAGCACAAAGCTTTGTGGGCCTTGTGGAAATTGAACATGGATTGGGTGGATGCCTCAAAATTAAGAATAGATCAACTTCATGAGTTGGATGAGTTCCAACTTAAGTCATATGAGTTCTCAGCATTATACAAGGATAAAATGAAGAAATGGCATGATGCTAAGATCTTAAAAAGAGATTTCCATGTAGGTGATAAAGTGCTACTCTTCAATTCGAGGTTAAAACTCTTTGTGGGGAAGCTAAAATCCAAGTGGTCTGGCCCTTTTGTTGTGGTTAATGTCTTTCCTAGTGGTGCTATTGAGATCGAGGACCACGAGCAAAGGAGGTTCATAGTGAATGGTCAAAGATTAAAACATTTTTATGAGGGCGGACCTGGAGCGGCTAAGGTTGAGTTGCTCCGGTTTAAGGATGCTTGATGATGAAAAACAACATCGAGCCAAGACGATAACCAAGGTGCTTCTTGGGAGGCAACCCAAGGCTACTTTAAGTTTGTTTGATTGCTAATTCTTAGTTATTTTGGTGAATGCAGGTGAATAACACTAAGTGTGGGGGATTGGATACACTGTTTTGAGCTAAATTAGTCACCTGCTAGCGCACATGCCCACATGCCCATGCATGTTGGGATGCCTGAGGCTAGCAGGTGGAGGGCAACATTCTGCCTGGGGGCAAGAAGCCACCTGCGTGCGTAGTCTAGCAACGCAGGAGGCTCTGCCTTGTGCCTACTTCAAGCCAACTTCCTCACCTGCGTGCGCAAGTCCCAGCATGCGTGCGCAGGTGACCCTCCGCAGGTGCTACTGTTGTGCTCCACACGCCCAGGTAAACTAACCAGGTAAGGAATGCCCACCTGCGTCCGCATCTCCCCACATGCATGTGCATGGTGGGGCGCAGGTGGGGGTTGAACCTCCGAATTTTTTTTAAAAAATATTTGGGTCGACCCGACCCGGGTTGATCCATTCTCTTCTTTAAAACATGACCCATACCCACAACCCAATTCCTTCTAACTTTAAAGACCAACTCTCCCTTACAACATAACCATCGGCTCTTTCCTCTCTCTAAATCCAAAGTTGCTCTTGTCTTCATCTCGCATTCACTTTCAAAGAGGATTGCACACATTACCTCTTTCATTTCAAGAGTCTTCATTACTCCACCTCTTCTTTTAAGTTTGGTAAGTTTACTTGGTTTAATATTTTCTAAGAAGATTTTAGACACAAATGGAAACTCATGGTTTGTGCTAGATTTTTTGTGAATATTTGAGTCATATGGACTTCCTATGGTGTAGTATTGATGTTGTTGTGGCTTGTTTGAGTTGGGGGTGATGCTTCATATGCAATTGGGGAAGTCTTGAGTACCCAAAAATATATGCCCACCATGTGTTTGAGAATATTACCACATGAGCATTTCCTTGTATTTTCTCTTGTGCATGAATTAAGAGAACTACACATAGTTCCTTGAACTTATCTTGAGAATTATTCCATCCCTAAATGATGTGTTATAATATTGTAGTGAAGATGTGTGAATTACATGATTTTTCAAGTGCCTTGATTCTTCATGTATTTCTCCAATTCATGAGGCATAATTGGTTACTCTTGTTGGAAATATGAGTTAGTAAGCATACTTGTTCATAGAAAAAATGCATAGTTCACCCTATGATAGATTAGGTGACACCATTCTTAAGGGTAGAACGTTATTTTTGTTCTCATTAGGGTCATGATGGATTGTGTTTGAGATATAGTGGTCCACATATACTCCCATGTGCTTTCATATAGCATTTTGCCTTGCATTCACATTAGTTAACATAGTTTTCATTTTATTTTACATAACAAAAACCCAAAAATATGTTTTACCTTTTTTTGGTTTGTGTGGTTTGTTTCTTTTTGTTCTTTTTAGGGGATGTCTCCAAGGAAATCAATACCACGAGGAGCAAAGAAAGATCATCACAAGGACAAAGGCAAGGCCATCGCTACTACACCAAAGAGAAAAACTCTGACAAAACAAGAACATCCTACCATCCCCAACGTGCAAAGTACACTTGATATCTCAAGGGGATTGGCCAAGGATGTTGATGCAATCAGATTTGCCAGCAAGTAAATGTGTGACCTTTATAATGAATGGGTGCATACTCAGGGTTTCAACCCCGAGAAGGTGTTTAGTTTGAAGGGATTCCATGATCATTTCCTGGACATTGTCAGACAGTTTAACAAGTATGCTTGGGAGGTATTCACTGACATAAATCCCGAGTCTCCCCCCGAGGCTTATTATCCTGATCTTGTCAAGGAGTTTTATGCTTCCTACGTCATCCGGCACAATCAACACAAGTATAAATTGTTGGTGGCTGACCAACCTTGCCTACGTAGTGTGCTTGTTAGGGGAGCAGAGGTGCCTTGCTCCGCCTCCGCAATAAACAAGTTATATTTTTGGTGCGACCGTGCACCTGGGGTTGAGAGAAAGAGGCGATTGCTAGAGGGACGTGCTCATTTTCCATGCCTTTCCAAAACAATCGCTAAAGGTCTTTCGTTATGGGCGAATGGGATTGGACAAATCAAACGACGGGATCTTTCAATTCAAGCTAAGCATTGGCTTGGCTTTGTGGGAAATCGGTTGCTTCCTTCCACCAATGATCAAGATGTCACTATTAAATGGGCTATACTTGTGGGATGCATCATGGAGGGGTTGGATATAAATCCGGGAGAGATTATTTCTGAGGTGATAAAGCTCCGATCCAAGCAAGTGGACACTTTACTACCTTTCCCCGCTCTTAGATCGACATTATGTGCAGTTCACACGGTTCCTCTCTTCCCAAAGATTGATAAAAAAATTAAGTGTTTGGGTGTCATTGATATTCGAACAAGTCAAGATGATGACAATCCGATGGGCCTAAACAGAAAGTTGGGTGAGAGTACCGGTTCATCCATGAGAGAGGTATCCCTTGCTAGTATCTCACCTATGACTTCTCATGCATCCGAGGCTCCTTCTATCCATGGTGACAGTACTCTAGATCGTGATCTCCCTCAGGCACGACCTTCCTCACACACTACGCAGCCGGCGTAGCCTCCTCAGTCTTCCACATTAACATTTGCTAAGGTTACAGCCATGACTTTGGCAAATGATAGCTCTATCTCCCGCTTAGTGGCCGACATTCCTCATTTCATTCAGGTGGCTATTAAGCGGAGCCTTAGGCCTTTGCATGCTCAGATGGTAGACTATGAGCGAAGATTATCCGCAGTTGAGGCTCGGGGGGATAGTGAGGCAGTTACTACTCTCCGGACAGATCTTGATAGTCTGCGTGAGGAGATGCAGTCGATGCAGCCCTCCATCTCTTTTGATGATACCCAGTTCACCATCCCACAGGTGGAGACTGGCCCCATCCTTCCATTTGCAGACTTGTTCGGGTATTCTCCTGTGGAGGAAGAGACAGGGATAGAGTTTGGCACAGGGCTCTCTGAGGATAAGCAGGTGGAATTGGCCAAAAGAAAGTCCATTGAGGAGATCCAGGCACAGGCAGTTGGTGTTGGCCCTAGTTCTCGGCCTTTTGAGGAGGTTCATACAGGAGCTCAGTCTGAGAAGGCTCCTACTGTTACAGCCACAGCATCGGCATAGCCTTCACATGATACAGATTCGAGCGCCTAGTGCGCCTCAGGGAGTTTTGTCTTTCACTTCCTTCCTTCTTGTTCTATATTCATTGCATTGGGGATAATGCAATACTCTTTAGTGGGGGGTGGGCCAATTCATTCATTTTTCTTTATGGTATGTAATATTAATTCATTATTCTATTCGGATTCCATCTTGTTATGAGTTGTGACTCGAATATTGCCCTTGTCGGGCCATTCATTTTTGTTGATTTGGATATTGCCCTTGCCGGGCCAATTTTGTTGAATCGAATACTGCCCCTTTTTTCGCCCATTTTTGTGAGTTGTGATTTGGATAGTGCCCTTATCGGACACTTTTTGCATGCTAGTCCTAATTTAGGGTTGTGTAGTAGTTGAAGAGGTTCAAAGGTCCCTCCAAAATTGTCGTGGCAAACAAAAATGATTTGATACAATGATTTTTTTTTTTGAAAAGAAAAGAGCAAAGTGATTCCAAGCCTCCTCTTGTGTGTGACCTGTTAATTCAGTTTCTGGCTCATTCTTCATAAGTCTTTGACTTAGAGTAGGTTGTCAAGTTCAGTTACTCAAGTTTGGGGGAAAGACTAGCTTTCTATTTTAAGGAAAAAGTGCCTAGTGTGGTGAGGTTTTTGATTAATTCTTGTACACACATGATAGACAAGAACTTGCCCCGCGTGTATTCAAGGCGAAATTTGGGAGCTAACTTGGTTTAGAGAATGACCTGAGGCCATCTTGTCCACCATTTGACCTAAATTCCCACCTTGACATTTATCCCTAGTTAACCCACTTGAGCCTTTCACCACTTTCTTCGTGGATAATGACCATACTATGAAACCCCACCTTTATCTTTGTCAAATCTTTTTTTTCTTTTCTATCACTCAATCCCTGTAAACACATCGCATGGTTTTAATGTGAACCAACATAGGCAAGGGCCTGAGCTCGGAGAAGCATAAATGTGAAAATGGTTGAGATGGAGTTAAAAGTTAATTTGAAAAAGGAGTGTATAAGATTGTAAAAGGAGGTGTATGCTTGGTTGTTGCATAAACAAATGAATAAAGAAATAAAATGATGAGAAAAATATATCAAAAGAAAAGAGAGGCATGAGTTGCTAAAGAGTAAATGAAAGGGCCCCAAAAGAAAATGAAGAGGAATTTCGGTTGGAGGGCTATTTATCTAAAAAGAGAAAAGAAGAGCAAAAGAAAAACAAAGACAAAGCAATCAAAGGTGAATACGGTGAAGATCTTGAACAAAGAGGGCCTAAGAAATGATAATACGAGTGTGTTTAGGGAAATCTTCTAGTCACTTGATCCATAACCCTTTTCCCACAACCGAACCTTCACCCTTACCCGCAAGCCCTTGGTGACTTAAAACCTTGTTGGTCCCCATTAGTTGCGAATGACACAAAGGGAAAGCCTATGGTTCTACGTGTGGTACTTGAATTTCTTTGTGAGAGTGAGAGAAAGTTCTTTCTATCCTTACCCTCCTAGTGAATCACATTACCTTGTGGGGGTGGAGAAAACTTTTGCAAGTGAGAGGCATGGATACCTTGAAAGAGAGAGTGATGTCCTACCTTCAATTTGGGAAAATGAGCTAGACAATTTGCAATTTGGAGATGGGACAAACTCTGAAAATCTTGTGTCACACCTTGAGATTCAGCCCAACCTGAAAATTCTTTGTTTGAGGAATTTGTTTCTTTTTTTTTATGCTCTTGGTTGATGAGGATTGACGTGTGAAAAAGAAAGCATGATTCGCTTGTTTGTCATGACTTATTGGAGGAACCGATTGAACTTTATAGGCTTAATGATCTAGTGATGTCCCTTCTGGTTGTTTCATGGTTAAGAGTATCCTTTTCTTTTCACTTTAGGCGTTCTTGATTACTTTAGGACAAGCAATAGTTTAAGTTTGGGAGAGTTGATAAGTTGACATTTTACCCGAATCTTAATACATTTGAGCTTGGATTATCTTGAATTCGCATTGATTCGATATAAATTCTCATGTTATATGGCTCTTGTATGCAGGTAATGGATGAATTTGAGCCCGAGCTAATCATGCGAGTCAATGGGAGTTCGAAAAGTGAAGAAAAGATGCTTGAAGTAACACCCATGGAGACTAACAGCCACCTGCGCACGCAGGTCATGAGATGCGCACGCTGGTGGCTGACTGAGGATCTGAGCGGAACAAGGCAGTGTCATCTGCGCTAGCCTCCTGCGCGCGCAGGTCAGCCATCTGCGCTGGAACCTGCGCCAGCAGATGGCTAGTGCAGTGGCACTTCCGTAATTTTTAGGGCCGCGATTTTTAGCTATAAAATATAATTTCTCCAGCTTTGAAAAGGATCTTTTTGGGCATTTTTGTAAAGATAGAGTAAAGGAGAGTGAAACCCTACGAAGAAACAAGTTACATTCTTGCATTTTTGGATCAAATTCGTGAAAACATTTGGATTCAATGGAAGTTTGGGAAGAGAATTTGGGTGATTTTCTTCTCTCTTATTTTATGAGTAGCTAAATTCTCTACTTGGGGTTATGCTTGAATAAGATGTGATAATTGTATAGGTTTTGGTTATTTGATTTATGTTTAGACAATTGTCATGGGTTTTAATCCCATTCCATGTTTACATTCAAATTAGGGGTTGCAAACTCTAATTAATTTTAGAGCTCTTGTCATCCTTGACTAAGGGGACAAGGGTGAGGAATAGGTGTGAACAATAACTTGATGTGTGTCATTTAATAGCATCTCTTAGACATAAGGGTGTTAATTGAGGTATTGGATTGGTCTTATAATTTGCACTTTTGAGGTGTTCGAAAGAACCCAATTGTGAAACCTTCGTGTTTGGTTGACAAATCAACACCAAGCACCTGTGATCTAGCCTACCCAAGTTTTGTAGCTAAATGTAACCAAATGCTCAATGTACCCATACACAATTTCACTCTTACGACGGCATAACCCCAAGTCTCGTAATACTCTTGGTCTTTACTCCTCTTCTCTACTCTTGAACTTTTGTGTCCCAAGTTACAAAAGTCTAAATAGTTACAAATTAACAGATGATAAACCCCCCATTTACTTTTATGTATTATTTTCATAGCATCGCGTGTTAGCTCTAGTTGCTTCTGACACTTAGAGGTGAAAGCTATCGCATTCATTTCTCATGGTATCGACCCCGACTCCAAGTTGGGTAATTATATTGCTAACGACCGCTTACATTCTATTTTGGGGTGTATTTGAGCGTTATCACCCTGCAATAAGATTTAGAGACTCCCATAATTCCTTCCTTATACTTTGATAACAGGAAGCATACACAATTATCAACAATATAGCTTCTTATATTTATTGATGTGTCATTTTCACGGTGAATTGATGTGAGGTGTCCATAATCACATTCACCTAGACTTTATCACTTTCATACAATCATATTGTACCTGAATAATTAGCTATAGATATGGGTACTCACAGACTTCTTCTGTTTGAGTCAAGACTATATGGATCTTGAAAAGGTTCCATTAGTTCAATAACATAGTAGTGATTTCTCCTATTTAAGTTAGTCAATCTCTCAAAAGTTTGCTGACCTAAAATTCCATAGGACCGTATTCATTAGGACTAATTTGACTTTGAGGTAGCTAGCCACCTTGGTAGTTGTCTAATTGGAGGAGGATTCTCCTTATTTAGCTTTCCTCCCTTCTGTTTTGAGATAGTGCTTTTGAATTTACATTCCTGTCTAGAAGAAAGGTCTCCTTCTTTTGATACGAGTGCCACTTGTTCCCAATTAGTTCTTCTTCTACTTAAATCTCTTGCTCTATCATCTTCTCGAAACTATATCCCATTTGTATTGTCTAGTCCCTCATGTGAATCCCTACTCTTCTCTATTTCCTCTAGACTGATTATTTTCTGCCCTTTATCTTATGTTTCAATATTAATATCATCATGTCTCCCACTATCTACTTCCAAATATACTTCTTGGGCTTTATTGTCTTTTCCCACTTTGCTCTCTCCTACATATGATGTGAGCTTCGTCTCTGCACGTTGTTCATTTGTCAAACTTTTGTGCTATTATGGTTTCTCTATAGTAGTTTGTTATTGTTTGCGCTATGGTCTTCCAATAGTATGTATTTTGTCACATTGTCACCACATCCATCAGTTTTAGTGTTATAATTATGTTTTTTATGAATATGTCCCTCTCCATTAATAAAAACTCTTATCACCCATTATTTTGCAATTTCTCCTTCCTTTTGTTGATTCATCTGATTGTGTAGTATTGGTTGTTGGGTTCTAAGTGAAATATGAATGGAAAATTGAGGGAAAAAGTGAATTGTGCTTTCACTTTAAAGGAGTAAAGTTCTCCCACATTGATGGGAGAAAGGAACTTTCTTGTGTATATATTGAGATGTATTCCTTCATGTGGATAGTGAGGCAAGAACAAGTTAAGCCTCGGGCCTTCGTCGTCGTCGCTCGCTCGGCTTCGGCTTCAGATTTGGATTTGGATTTGTCAAATGATCGAGAGATTATTTTTTTGGACAAAATTCATTTGAAACTTGAGATTTAGTGAAGTTTTTAATCCAAAAATCCGATATGAAAATGTTCTCCATTTGTGGACTCACAATGCAAGTGCGGATGCATATCACAACGCACCTCGAAGGGACGTGACCCTTCGAGGCACTGTTTGAAGATGAAAAGGCCGACCTGCCCGCATAGGTGGTCACCTACGAGTGCAGGTGGCCAACGTAGATGATTCTTCTTCAGGCCATATGTCACATGCGGATGCAGGTCGACCACCTGCGGGTGCAAGCGGTTGCGACGTACAGAAACAGTGTGATTTTTTTGTGAACCATTGTTTCTCTTATAAAGCATCACCTTTTGGCTATAAATACCTGAAGTTTTCCTTAGGTATGGTGACGAATTTAGTGAAAGAAAGACACTATCTTCTTCTTAAAACACTCAAGTGTGATCATCAAATAGTAAAGTGAGTTCATTATTCGGTAGAATTTGAGGTACCACTATTCTACTGAAGTGAATCATTTTATCCTGGGAGGAAAGTTTCCATAACCTCGGGTAGTTGAGGGGAATAAATTCCTTAAGGACACACCATGAATTCGGTGGACTTGATTCTTTATTTCTGCTTCATCTCTTTTGTTTATGGTTTTGCTATTTTCCAGAAAATAGTAGAAACTTCATTTTGATAGTTCATAGTTGTTGAACTTGTGTTTGAAGTTGTTGAACTTCTTTGTTGTTCTTGAACTTAAATTTGATGTTCATAAGTTGGGTTGAATCTATTTTGAGGTTCAAAGTTGCAAAATACAAAGTTACAACTTCATGTGATTGTTCTTATGTAGTTTGAACATGTGATTGAAGTTATTTTTGGAAAATACAGATTTTACTAAACCCAGAAAACAACAATCTTAAGGAATTTAGAAGTACTTGTTAATCTGTATAGTGTCTGATTTTATGGACACTAAATCTTTTGATTTCTACTCCCTCGGTTTAAAGAATATAAAAACTTTGCTGAGAAATTGGATTGTGAATTCGGTTCGAAGAATATAAAAACTTCACCGATTCAATGAACTCTTTGTATTAGTTTCTGGAGTTTAAAATCTATGGATTTTTACTTTGTTTGAATTTGTGTTTGATCTGAAGAATATAAAAAATTCGTCAGATATCAAAGTTCATTCGGTTGATAATTTGAAGACATAAAAACTTCATTATTGACTAGAAACAAGTGTTTAAAGATTAAAGTCTTTATAGTTAGTATTCTGAAATACTAAAGTGTTTGTCAAAGTTTGACAAGAAAATGACGAATGAAACTGAACAACGAATTGATTCGGTTGTGACTGGTGTTGTCCCAACGACAACCAATGTTGCAGCATTAAGTCGTTCAGATATTGCTGAAGTAATGGAAACGATATAGAAACCAAAAAAATATTCTGGTGTGAACTTCAAAGAATGGCAGCAAATGATGTTCTTTTGGCTAACCAAACTTGAAATGCAAATGTTCACAAGTAGATATCCTTATGTTCCAGAAAAAGGAATGTTTGAAAACCAAGTATTTGGTTTAGAAGATCTTGTGATTCGTCTCAAGATAGAAGAAGATATTAAATTGCATGAGAAATCAGCAAAGATGTGTGTAAATCTTGTTAAAGATAATGTTGCACATAATATGAAGAGGAATAATTCTTCTAGACAAGAGAAAGAGCAGAACGAGAAAAAGTTCAAAGGCAAGTGCTCCAATTGTAGTAAAGTTGGCCACAAAGCTCTAAGTTGTCAAGTTCTGAAAAGGAACAAGAAAACAAATAAAATAAACATGTTGGAAACAACTGGAAAGATTGAAAATCTGTGTGCAATGATCACAGAATATAATCTAGTTGGAAATCCAAATGAATGGTGGTTAGATTTAGGAGCCACTAGACATATTTGTGCGGACAAAGAAGATTTTGCTACTTATGATACCGCTGGTCCCAAAGAAGTGATCTTCGTGAGAAATAATGCAACAGCCAAGGTTGAAGAAAGTGGGAAGATATTCCTAAAAATGATTTCCGTCAAGGTGTTGACTCTCAACAATGTTCTCCATGTTCCTACTATTAGGAAGAACTTAGTGTCGATAACACTACTCGTTAAAAACGAGTTTAAATGTGTGTTTGTTTTGGAGAAAGTTGAAATAAGTAAGATTGAAATGTATGTAGGAAAGGGCTACCTCTTTGAGGGTCTTTTCAAACTTAATGTAATGACTATTGAAAAGAATAAAGCTGAGGCTTCTTCTTACTTGCTTGAGTCAAATGAATTGTGGCATGAACGTTTGGGCCATGTCAATTACAAAACCTTGCAAAAAACTGATTAACTTGGAAGTTTAACCTAACTTTGAGTGCAGTAAATCAAAGTGTCAAACATGTGTTGAATCGAAGTATGCTAGGCATCCATATAAGTATGTTGAAAGGAATTCCAATCTCTTAGACTTAATTCACACAGATATTTATGATATGAAGTCGACACCATCTCGTGGTGATAAAAGGTATTTCATAACTTTTATTAACGACTGCACTAGATATTGTTATGTCTATTTGTTGAATAGTAAGGATAAGGCAATAAATGCATTTAGGCAATATAAAACTGAAGTTGAAAATCATTTGATAAAAGAATTAAAATGATAAGAAGTGATAGGGGTGGAAAATATGAATCTCCTCTTGCAGAGATATGTTTGGAAATTGGAATTGTCCATCAAACTACTACCCCATATTCACCTCAATCAAATGGGATTGCGGAAAGAAAGAACCAAACGTTCAAGGAAATGTTGAATTCCTTAATTATAAGTTCAGGTTTACCACAAAACTTGTAGGGGGAATCTATCCTTACAGCTAATCAAATACTCAATAGAGTGCCCCATAGAATGACACAATCTATTCCATATAAGAAATGGAAAGGAAGGAAACCCAACTTGAAATATTTCAAAGTGTGGGGTTGTCTAGAGAAAGTCCAAGTTCCTATATCCAAAAGGGTGAAAATAGGACCAAAGA
The DNA here is from genome assembly GCA_031232105.1 of Capsicum rhomboideum. Taxonomy (NCBI): domain Eukaryota; kingdom Viridiplantae; phylum Streptophyta; class Magnoliopsida; order Solanales; family Solanaceae; genus Capsicum; species Capsicum rhomboideum. Next base: position 93,206,002 of record CP124716.1, on the reverse strand, counting down.
CTGTGGACTGTGTTTTCATCGGATATGCTACAAATAGCAAAGCATGTCGATTTTTTGTTCATAAATCCTAACATCTGGATATCCATGATAATACGGTAATGGAATCAGATAATGTTGAGTTCTTTGAACACCATTTATCCGTATAAGACTAGACATGAGTTGTCTAGCGAAGGGTCTAAACAACCTAGGGATGAACCAAGGAAGAATGTACATAATGAAGAGAATCCAAGGCGTAGTAAGCGAAAAAGAATGTTGACTTCCTTCGCATCAAATTTTATAATATTTCTTTTTGAAAATGAACCTCTAACGTTTAAAGAAGCGATGTCGTCTGCGGACTCATCCTTTTGGAAAGAGGTTGTCAATAGTGAGATTGATTCAATCTTGAGCAACCATATATGGGAGTTGGTTGATCTTCGTATAGGAAATAAACCTTTAGGTTCTAAATGGATCATCAAAAGGAAAATGAAAGTTGATGGTACTATTGACAAATACAAGGCAAGACTCGTAGTGAAAGTCTTTAGACAAAAAAAAGGTCTTGATTATTTTGACACATACTCGCCAGTAACAAGGATAAAGTCCATTCGGATGTTGGTTACATTAGTTGCGGTATAAAATCCATCAAATGGATGTGAAAACAACATTCTTAAATGGAGAATTGGAGGAAGAAATTTACATGGAACAACCCGAGGGTTTTATGGTTCCTGGTAAAGAAAAGAAAGTGTGCAAACTTGTTAATTCACTTTATGGACTAAAACAAGCACCCAAACAGTGGCGTGCAAAGTTTTACCAAACCATGTTGGCAAGCGGATTCATGATAAATGAATGTGATAAATGTGTTTACATTAAAGACACTCCAAATCACAAGGTCATTGTTTGTTCGTATGTGGATGATATGTTTATCATCAGTAGAGACATTTCAGACATAAATGCTACAAAAAGAATGCTTGAGAACAAGTTTGATATGAAAGACCTTAGAGTTGCGGATGTGATATTAGGGATAAGAATTCATAGAACTCTATAAGGGTTGTCATTGTCACAGTCTCATTACATTGAAAATGTACTTGACAAGTTCAAGTATTTGGATTTCAATATTGCCAAGACTCTATTAGATGTGAGCTATGCACTTCAAAAGAATGAAGGTGAAAGTGACTCACAATAAGAGTATGCAAGAGTGTTGGGAAGTTTGATATACATCATGAATTGTATGCGACCAGATATGGCATGCGCTATTAGTAAATTGAGTCGGTACACGAGTAATCCCAATAAAACTCATTGGATGGCAATGAAAAGAGCTTTGGGGTATCTAAAACATACTCAATACTATGCTTTGCATTATAATAAATAGCTTACGGTAATTGAACGATATAGTGATGCAAATTGGATCACCATATCGAATGAAGTAAAATCCACGAGTGGATATGTGTTTACTTTAGGTGGAGGAGCAGTCTCTTGGAAATCATCCAAACAGATATGTATTGCCCGCTATACAATGGAATCTGAATTTATCGAGTTAGATAAAGCCGGTGAAGAAGCTGAATGGCTCCAAAATTTCTTGGAAGATATTATTTATTGGCCCAAACCTTTGGCACCAGTATGTATACACTGTGATAGCCAAGCTGTGATAGGTAGGGCAGGGAGCATGATGTATAACGGTAAATCTCGTCATATAAGATGGAGACATAATACCGTTAGAGGACTACTCTCTAGTGGAATCATCACAATTGACTATGTAAGGTCAAAGGATAATGTGTTGGATTCACTTACAAAAGGCCTATCTAGAGAGGGAGTTGAGAGATCATCGAAGGGAATGGGTTTACGGCCTAGGACAAGTCGCCATGGCAATAACTCTACCTAGCAGACTGGAGATCCCAAAAGCTAGGTTTAAAGAGATGAAACAAAGTTGTGATTGACGGTTCAACATTGTCAATAAACTCCACCTATTTGCATGATGAAGACAATGTTCAGGAAATAAGGATAAGACTTATGGTTAGTAGTCTTTTAATGGTTTCTAAGTTTGGCAGATTTGACCAAATAGTTTGATCTATAAGATTAAAACGTTTAGGAATCACTTATGTGAGGGTGAAGTGGAATCCGCTTCAAGGAGAATGAGAGTAAAGGCATATGCTCTACACTCTCATGAAACCAAGTCGTGTTCATGGCTGAAACAAACAAAACCGTGAGAACCATAAATGGTAAAATGATGGTTGTGTGAATTGTGTTGTCTTGGTGTACACTGAAGTTCAACGGTTCAAAGATATTACATCTACCGATTGACCGAGTGCATCCGATGCAAGTTCACTACAAAAAGTTCAAAGGGAAACCTACTTATCCAGATACAATTAGTATTTGCTTGTTGATCACACACTTGTTCGAATATTTTTAAATGAAATAGCCATTCCCCATTGATATGGGGAATTGTTGGGTTCTAAGTGAAATGTGAATGGAAAATGGAGGGAACAAATAGAGGGAAACAATGAATTGTGCTTTCACTTTAAAGTAGTAAAGTTCTCCCACATTAGTGGGAGAAAGGAACTTTCTTGTGCATATATTGAGATGCATTCCTTCATGTGGATAGTGAGCCAAGAAAAAGTTAAGCCTCGTATTGTTGTCCTCGTCGCTCGCTTGGCTTCGGCTTCGGCTTCAGATTTGGATTTGGATTTGGATTTGTCAAATGATCAATCGAGAGATTATTTTTTAGACAAAATTCATTTGAAACTTGAGATTTAGTGAAGTTTTAATCCAAAAATCTGATACAAAAATATTCTCCATTTGTGGACGCACAAGGCAAGTGCGAACGTATGTCACAATACACCTCAAAGGGACATGACCCTTCGAGGAACTGTTTGAAGACGAAAAGGCCGACCTGCCCACGTAGGTGGCCAATGCAGATGATTCTCCTTTGGGCCATACGTCACCTGTGGACGCAGGTCGACCACCTGCAGGCACAGGTGGTCGCGACATACAGAAACATTATGATTTTTTCGTGAACATTTGCTTCTCTTCTGAAGTACCACCTTTTGGCTATAAATACCTTAATTTTTCCTCAGGTATGGTGATGAATTTAGTGAAACAAAAACACTCTCTTCTTCTTGAAAAACTCAAGTGTGATCATCAAATCATTGAGTGAGTTCGTTGTTTGGTAGAATTTGAGGTACCACTATTCTACTAAAGTGAATCATTTTATCCTGGGAGGAAAGATTCCATAACCTCGGGTACTTGAGAAGAATAAATTCCTTAAGGACACACCGTGAATTTGATGGACTTGATTCTACATTTCTGCTTCATCTCTTTTCTTTATGGTTTTGCTATTTTTTAGAAAATAGTAGAAACTTCATTTTGATAGTTCATAATTGTTGAACTTATGTTTAAAGTTGTTGAAATTCTTTGTTGTTATTGAACTTGATCTTGAACATAAATTTGATGTTCATAAGTTGGGTTGAACCTATTTTGAGGTTCAAAGTTGCTAAATACAAATTTACAACTTCATGTGACTGTTCCTATTTAGTTTGAACATGTGATTGAAGTTATTATTGGAAATTACAGATTTTACTAAACCCAGAAAACAACATTGGTGCCATCCCATTCAGAGTTTTCCTTTGTATTTGTTTTATTACCTTCTTCCAGTGCTGCATATTTGTTGCTAGTTGGTAAGTCTATTTTTGTTTTTCTTCTCCTGGTCATTATTATTATCTGTTACAATTCTCCCACAACTATCCTTTTTGTGCTTACTTCTTCTCTACATCCATTCTTATTTCTTGTGTAAGATTCCAACTATCTTCCCACTACTCAACACTTTTCTGGTATGTGCTATTGTCCCTAATGGTTGGTCAGTAGTTTCTGTATTATCCTTTGTTGGGTATTGTTGTTCTTGCTCTGGATGAATGACTCAATGGTCCTTTTTGAATGCCCTTGTAGCCTACATTCTCTATGACATTTAAGGCAAAAATCCATCTTAATTGTGATCCATTTGAAAGTCAATTCTCTTGTAATGTCATTTTCCTAACTGATTTTTATTCTTTTAGGCAAATCTGCTAACAAATCCACATCAACTTTAACCTTGGCATAACTATGTCTACTATGATTCTTGGTGGCCATATCTGATGTCAAGGGTCTCCTAACATCTAAGGCTAATGAGAATACTACTTTTTTTGATAAAAAAGGGTGGTAAATCCGGGAAACTAATCCAGGCTACTGTAATAGAAGTTTCATCTTCAGCATTAAACCATGGATCCCATTTGAGTGGTCTTATTTGCTAGTATTGGTTTTGAACCTTCAAGTAGTATGCAGGTGTTTACAACATTCTTATATAATCTTCTAGCTGAGTAAGTTTTATCAAAGCATGTCTATTCTCAATCAATCGAACAGTGCCTACTCCCTTGATAACACATTGGCTGGGAAGAACCTTACCTAATTCATGTATATCTGGCTTACCATATGAGAATTTGCCTAAAATTGCATATTGAAGTTTTTGTTGCACAACTAGTTGTCTTACTTCTGAAAATTTCCATACTATATATGGTTCATCATTAACAAAATTAACCGACTTCATTGGTACATGCATGATTAATTGGTGAATTAGGCTTTAAAAAGCCTACATATGATGCACAATAGTATGTTCCACTATTGCAGGCTGTGGTGGTATCAACTGACTGGTGTGTGAGATAATGCTCAAATACACCCTAGAAATGAATGTATGCGGTCGTTAGCAATATATTTACCTAACTTAGATTCAAGGTCGAATCCATGAGGAGCAATGTGACTAATGATCGACAAAGTACAAAATAAAAGTAACTCGCTAAAATCCAAATAAAAGCTACAAATATTTTGGGGGGGTTTCAATAATAAAAACAAAACACTGATAGAACAAATTAAAATATGAACAAGTTGATCAATGGCTTTAACAATAATGGAAAACAAGGAAAATGATACGGGGAATCAATTCTATCAATGATCCATAGTATTCAATTCACTACTAACAATTTAATCACGGATTTAGAAAATTAGCCCTAGGATTCGAAATCAACCATTAATGTCTTTCGACAATTGAGGGTTTAGTCCTCACTTGTTATTTCAAAAAAATCTAAGAAGCATGAATCACAAAACCAACTTTTGGCTACAATAGGATTTGACTATGGCTAGCAACAAATTCCATAAGATTGGTCATACGTCCCAAATTGCGCTAAATTACCTTTCCCAACCTCGATTAACTCTTTCAAGCTTAATGAAAGTAAATGGGCAGTTCCCCCTCTAATATCCTCTTTCAAGTTCAACTAGAGTACAAACTGATAAAGCACGAGATTAATTAGATAAGCAAAACCCATTTATAAATCAAAAGTAGTCAACTAATACAAAAACATGAGATTGAATCAAAACCCAAATTCAACACATAAGTATTGTATTATTTCTAACTACAAATACTCAAATATGAATTTAAATACACCTAAATATTCTATACAAAACAAGGAAATGAAGAAAGGGTGAAGAATTTAACAATACAAAGCTTCCAAATCTTCCAAATCTTCAATCCAAGGGGTGTTGGGTCAAGAACCCTAGCTCCAAAGTAGAGAAATAAGCCAAAGATAGCCTTGGAATGACTGGGGATTGAGTTTTAATGGATTGGGATTAGGCCGATGTGAAATTACAGATTTGCCCTTGAATTTAGCCCGTCAGTCGCTTAAGCGACAGTTTGACCACCAAGGCGGCTTTTCCTAGGTGGAGTTTAGCTCACTAAGGCAATGGTTTGACTGTGCTGACTAGTCGCTAAGGAGATGCTTTGGTCGCCAAGGCAGGATCGCCTAGGCACTGAATAGATTGCTAAGGCGATGCCTGATGAGTAATGCCCCTTTCGCTAAGGAAACTCTTCTTCCACCTAAGCGAGACAGCTTAGGCGATCCTTTTCCTACTAAGGCGATTCACCTGGCAGCTTTAATGCAAATTCAACTCCTTTTTGCTCAAGTTGTGGTTCCTTTGTGCCAATTCAATGTTTACTTCATCATACCTGTATTTGGCATATTTCACTCCATAAATTGTCTCATATATACACTAAATAACACAAAGTCATAAGAAAAGAGATACAAATTAGTGAAAAAATCGTCACTTATCAACACCCCCAACTTAAAGACTTTGCTTATCCACAAGCAAACAAAAAATCAAAAAATCAATGAGGCTATCAAATTAAGCTCATGAACCAACATCAACACTTTAACTTCACATTTTTCAATTAGGCCCCATGACTATGACTGTTGACACCCAATTTTTGCTCTCCGTGCTTAAAATTAACGTCTTCAGGCTTCATGATTGTTAAAGAGCACAAAATACAACTTTTACGCATTTTTATAATTTATTGATAATTATCCTTATTTTAGAATTTTTATCAATTTATTGTCATATTTTAACTTTTCACAATTTATTGATAATTATCCTTAATTTCATAAATACAAGAATTTTTATCAATTTATTGTCATTTTAATTCTTAACAGTCATCTGCACATACACAATAAGAGTAGTATGATTTTTATTCTTTACCACACAATACATTTATTTTTACATTCTTTATATTTATGCTTATATTTTTAAAAAAAAATTATATATACATTAGCTATAATTTTAGACACAATCCATACATAACAAATAAAGTTAATTCATCGATATTTCAAAACTCACATTCAAAAATAAAATCACACAATATGTAATATCCTTGTCCAATCATATTCCTTATTTTATTTCTCTAAAAGGGAAAAAAAAAAACATCCCTTGATTTTCTCAACCACCATTTCTTACCACAAATTAATTTACACAATACACACACACACATGAATGAAGAAAAGGTGATATTTTCTTTCCCTCTTATCAAATGTCTTTTCTCCACTTTTTTTCTCTACGGTCTCCACATGTTCTCCTTTTCTTTGCTTTTCTCTACTCATTTTCTTACTTCATCTACTCAATTGTCTTTCTTTAAACTACTCCCTTGACTTTTTATTTTTAATTCTTTTCTTACTTTTTAAATTTTCTCTCCTTACCCTTTCAACTTTTTCTTTCCTTTTTACTCTCAATTCTTCTCCCTATTTTTTTAAAAAAAAAGAAGGGAAAAGGTTCAAATATGCCATCGAACTATTGAAAATGGCTCGTCTATGCCATCCGTTATAAGTTTGGCTCATCGATGCCAACTCCTTTAAAAGTTTGGCTCATCTATGCCACTGCCGTTACAGAAAAGTTTATTTATACCATTATTTTGCAACGGTGATTTTGTAAAACTATTTTTGACACATGACCTCTTATTAGAAGTCCACGTCACCAAATCCAAAATCAACCAATATTACTTAAATCAAAATAAAAAATAATACCCATTAAAATAAAATACGACATAATTAATGGGTTTGATTTTTATTTTTAATTAGTCCGATTTTTATTTTTAATAAGTCTAATTTTATTCTAACTGTGTGGATCAAATTTTATTTAATGGGACCGATTTTTAATTTTTTACTTTACGTAATATTGGTTGATTTGGATTTGGTAATGTGGACCTCTAATAAGAGGCCACGTGACAAAAATGGTTTTACAAAACTCACCGTTACAAAATAATGGCACGAATGAACCTTTCTGTAATGGCAGTGGCATAGATGAGCCAAAATTATAACGGATGGCATAGATGAGCCATTTCTAATAGTTCGATGACATATTTGAGCATTTTCCTAAGGAAAAAAAAAAGACAACCCTTTTTCCCTCTAAGTCCCTTTATATACACAAACACTACACTTTTAATTTTTTATTTTAACACAATCAGTAAATATAATAAGTCAAAGTAATTAAGTTTAAACAATTACAAATTATTTAATAATCAATTCCCTTTTCTTCATTAAAAAAATATAATAAGAAGAAAACATAATCTCTCTATTTAGGCTTTTTAGAAGATCACTTTCACCTACCCATCAATCAGGTTTCTTTCCCCCCATTTTTTCTCATGGTGGACCACACCCCTTTTGACTTTTACCCATTTTAAACTCTCTCCTTTATTATTTTTTCTTTCATCCTTATATCACTCCCTCTATTTATTTCATCATCTTCTCCATTTCACCTTTCTCCCTTCTTCCTCTCTTTTTTCTCTTCTCTCCATCACACCAACCAACACCTCCCGCACCACAACAACCTTCTCTCATTTTTCCCTCCCTTTTTATTCTCTTAATGCTCCCCTCTCTCTCCATTATTTTTTCCTTAAAGAAATCTATTGATCCTTTTTTTAGAGCTCTTTCTTTTAATCTTAGGCTCACAATTATCTCTCCTATCACATTTCTTGTCTTTCTTCTTCAGTGAACTACTACCTGACTCCAACAAACCTCACTTCATGACTGTGACTACATTTTTATGTATACATATTTTTATTGAATCTTGCTTCTTATTGTTTTGCTACTGATATTGCAATCTTTGTCCTGGTTTTTGCATGTTTTCAGTGGCCAATGACAATATCTCTCTGTTGAATTTTCGAGGCCTCCCCATAACAAAACAAGGATTTTATTTTTCAAATTAAGTCATTTTATATCAAATATCAATACCTGGCCATTGAAAAAAATTTCGTCGGTTTTTGAGGCCTCCACAAATAAAAAGACGGTAATCACATATACAAATACGTAACAATAAATAAATAAATTTGGGCGATGCCAAAATCTTTATATTATCACAAAAACACAAAAGTTTTATGATTCGTATCTTGATAAGGCGATTTAGGACGACAGATAAATTTGAGCAACCACTTTGTAGCCATGATGTATCTAAAACTTAATCTGAGCCCACTATATAATAAAATACTATTATATATATATATATATATATGCACACATATTTTCCAATTTATTTTGATAATTATTTATTCATTACTAACATTTCTACCAAGTGTTTATATAGGTTCTTGGAGATACTCTCAGAAATGGTATTCGAAAAAGGAGTTTCGTACTCTTATGTTTGTATTGTTATTTCTTATTCATATAATTGTACACAAAGTTAAAAGTATAGTGAAAACTTTACTTTTGGGGCGTCGGGCTGGAATGTCCTTTTCTTACATATACATTAACACATGCTTAGGCAAAATTTAGCCCGTAAATACTAAGATAAAAGACTAAATTGATTCAGGTATTTAATTATTTAATTTGCATCTTTTGCATTAAAAATATTGTGTAGTCTTTTCTCTTAAAATAAATCTTTATTTAATATTTTCTTCTCATGATTTTTGTCAAGTAAAAAGTATTATTTGAAATAATTTTCTTTTTATATAATACAAAAAATACTTTTCTTTTATTACAAAAAGTGTTTTCTATAACTTTTCTTTCATACATTTTTATATTGCTTATATATCTTTATATATATTTTTTACATATATTTTTTATAACAATGAGCTTTATTTATGTAATTGGTACACTATTCATGTATATATATTTTACATTATTTTTAGTATATATCTTACATATTTTTACTTTCAAAATTATTTACCTCCTCTCTTTTGATAAATTTAGTCTAGTCGGATACCACATTTTGTGGATTCTGAAGGATGCTAACCCCTTTTTTTCGGAATAATTTGAACCCTTAACTAGAATCTAAACTGGTTTTCACAGATTAAAATATAAGTCATACATTTCAATAATAAAATAGGTTTCCTTATTTTCCTAAAAATTAGGTGGCGACTCTGTACAAATTTAATTCTTTTAGAGTCCATAAGTCGTGCTTGTTTTAACCTTGGTAAAAAATAGGGTATGACATAATGGCGACTCTGCTGTTGATTAGCAGGTTCTAACTATAATTGACTCAAATTTTCAATTGAGGGAGGTAATTTTACATTTTGCATATACTAATTATTTAATTTATTGATTCTTTATTTGTTTCACATATTGCAAATTGTGTGAATTATCTGTGTTTTGCTCATAAATTCTCTACATTATTTGCGCAAATTAATTTTACAGTCTTATCAATTCTTTGATGCATTATTTGTTTATAAACATTGTATCCGTATATTCTAAAAATTATTGCACATTATTTTCACTTTATTTAATCTTAATCATGATTCTATCTAGTCTTGGTCGTAAACTTCACACACTGTGGTTCACGCGGGGGTGTCTTGCACTCCCCCAAACCTTCTTTGGATTCCTTAGTTTCAGAGTAGGAGCATTTAGATTACCACTCACCCTCTCGTGGTTGTCCGAATACCCTCTACCAATCTAGGTGAATCTACTCTTAGAATCCTTAGGTCATTTATACGCACGATTTTGATCATAACTTTGGCCGGATAAATTTTTATTCTTTATGTGTTAAACATTCTTTACTTGATACATGTTTATGAGATATTATACATTTTTTGCATTCACTATACATTCTTTAGTTATACATATACTTTACAAGTCATGTTCAACATTATCCACTCTATCTGATAATTTTGGTCGACTTGTATTGAATTTAGAACATTTATAATTCCTCACACTCATTTTCAGTCTCTACAATCATCCTTTACCGCCATATCACTTCACATCCATTTTTGATCCTTACAATCATTCTTTTGAACTCTACCATCCTTTTTCAAGAACTATTAATGTATTTTTTGTACATTCTCGAAACATATTTTTTGGATGAACTCTCAGTCATACCACTCTTTTTTTTTTCAGTACCATCAGCGATCCATAATAATCATACAAACCACCAATGACTGCGTATCTATCTGAACTACGTTTTGACTTGATTCTTTTCATGACAAGATACGTAGGCAGCCCTATATTAGGGTTCAGTCTCTTCACTACTTCGGAATAATTTCTCCGGTATTCAAACTGGGGCAATTTTTTGAAATAGTTCAAAGTCGCTCTTTAAATGTTTTCTAAAAGCGCAAATCAATAACCCCCACAAATTCAAATCGCAATGACATTAGTGTTTAGCTGGCCTACCTCTAAATTCTCACCTGATTTTGGTATGAGAATATCAAGCTTTCTCCTTCCAAACGTCGTAAAATATTAAATTTATGATGATCAATTCTCACTTTCAAAAACAAGGGTTCAACACCCTTTTAGCCATAACAATCCTTCCAACTGTGGTGAAGTAATGCCATAGCTTCTCCAATGTTTGACCTTCTCAATCTTGTTAACATACTGAAATAATGTCAAAGATCTGTCTACACTTGACATCCATCCTCTCGGTCACCTGAACAGAGTAATTTCAATGATTCATGTTTACTAGCAGTTCCCACTCGATCGCCTTTCACATCATTTTCAAGGATGGACATCACTCATGACAATCATACATGCCACATACTAGTCCATAAGTTCGCTCGAACTATGGTCTGACTTGATTCTCATCTCGATGAGATACGTAGGCAACCCTACATAAGGTTTCAGTCTTTCCACTATTTCAAAATAATTTTTCCAGGACTACAAATTGGGGTAAATTTTTGAAATAGTCCAATGATGCTCTCAAAAAATCCACAAATGCATCAACCACTCTCCTTAAATCCAAATTCAAGAATATCAATATCAGTCTAATCACAATATCCATCCGACTTTAGTTTCTAAATCTTAGACATAAGTATTTCCTCATACCTCCGCCTTTACATTCTAATTGCCCCGCCATTTGAGGGCCTTTACATTCCAGCTGCCCCACCAGTCGATGGCGTTTATATTTAAGTCGCCCCACTAGTCGAGGGCCTCTATATTTTAGCTGCTCTATCAGTCGGCCAGTCGGTCGAGCGGAGATCCTTACATTACATATCGTAGGTCATGACCCTTTATGAAGACGGACCTCACCCCTGCTATCACAATGCTTTGTTGATGCACCCAAGAAAAATCTGGTGCAGCTCCTATATGGTTTTAGCCCCTAAAATTCACTTGAACCCTCTAGATGCAATTCGAACATACGTATAAGTCAAAAATCATCATAAGTGTTAAGGTTTTGTCTTGATTTTTTTATCAAATTTAAATTTTACTTTTCTTGAAAGGAAAATAAAAGTAATACCATAATTACTTTTATTTTTCTTTTAAAAATCTATCATATTTGGTTTATTTCTTGTTTGGAGGGAAAGTTTTGAAACTCTATAAATAGAAGACTCCCTTCTCATACCAAAACACAATAGTATCCACAATGTAGTAATTAAGTAGGCGTTTGGCCATGGGAATTTTTTCACTTTTTTCAAGAAAATTATTTCACTTTAGTGAAAATAGCAGTGTTTGGCCATAAGAATTATTTCACTTTAGAATTATTTTTGGAAAAGTGAAAAATAATTTTAGAAATTTTTTCACTTTAAAACTTGTTTTCACTCCTATTTCTCTCACAAAATTTCAAAAAAAATCCAATTTATATTCATGGCCAAACACAACACCAACTCCAACTCTGAAAAATTATTATTTTCATGGGAAAATGGGACCTAAAAGAGTATTGTTTAGGGGGAGATTTTCTCTCAAAAAGTTTTTATGTTTTTAAATTAGTTTCATAATATGTAGGTCAATTGACCAAACCTATCAATAATATATTTTTTTTAATATTGTTTTATATGTCATCTGAATTATCGTCTACATTGTTTGCAACTATAAGCTTCCTCATGACGCCCTCTCGATTTCGAACCCAACAAGTGCTATCCGCATCAACGATCCCATGAGCCAATGGTTCAATGAGCTGACGATTCAGATTAAAGACATCTCAAGATTAAAGTTGCAACCAACTTGGCGCCAGTGAAAATATTTTATCGAAAAAAAGAGTCAAAAAAAAAGAACTACATTAACATGTGGAACAACTGTCAATCATATTTTCAACAATCATGCTGCTACATTTATTAAAAATAAAGCTCACTTTTAACCCTATAAATGGCTCTAATATTTTTAACCCGAAAGGGCTCACATATTTTTAATCCAAAAAGCTCCATTTTTAAGCATGCAAAAAGCAGTGATGAAGATTATGTGAAGAACGAAGATCATGCATATGAAGAAGGCGGATCAAGTTTTGTCAAGAAAATCAAGCCAAAAAGGGGAGATTTGTTAGGGTTTTTGCCCTGATTTTCTTACCAAATTTAAGTTTTACTTTTCTTAGAAGAAAAATAAAAGTAATGTCCATAATTACTTTTACTTTTCCTAAAAGGAAAATATAAAACTCTACCATATTTGATTTATTTTTTACTTGGAGAAAAAGTTTTGGAATTCTATAAATAGAAAATCCCTCTTCTCATACCAAAACACAATAGCATCCACAGTGTAGCTGTTTAAAGAGTCTTGTTTAGGTGGAGATTTTTTTCCCAATAGATTTTAAGCTTTTTGATTTAGCTTCAATATGTAGGCCTGTTGGCCAATTATATCAAATAATATGCTTTTTGATTATAGTTTTCTTTGTCATCTAAATTATCGCCTTTATGATTTGCAACTAATAGCTTCCGCATGAAACCCTGACGATTTCGAACCCAACAATAAGAACCTATAGGAACCTTCAAATCATGACTTTGTGTCCGTTTAATCAAATATTTGACTTTAATTTGGTCAACCCTTAACTTTTCATACTTCTAATTTTGGTTCTAGCATTCTAAAATTCACCTCAGGCCCCTCGAGTCACCCATACATGCAAATCATAAATCATCACATGAACCTACAGAAAATCTCAAATAGGGAAAGGTGGTCCTAAAACTCAAAAACGGGCGGACAAATTGTAACATCAATCAAGCAAAATAAGACTATCAAAATCAAAAGAAAAAACTAAAGGAGAAAGAGAGGTACGGAATTTCAGTTTCCATATAATATTATTGCTAGTTTTTTAAAAATGGAGAAGGGCCATATATACCCCTGAACTATCGAAAATGGTTTCAATTTCAAACACACTTTCAAGAGCACAATGGAGTTTCAAGAATGATCAAGTAACAACAAACAATTCTCAAGAAGTGACTCACAATCACTAGTAAATCAAACATGCTCATTTACCTTATTTTAGGAATTTATCAACTTCACCAATCTATCCTATTTTACATGCCCTCACAAGAGAGAAAGTTCCAAAATGCACAATATTTACAACACTTATACAAGGGAAAAATGCACAAACACTCGCACTCAACAAAGAATTTTCAATGCAAACAAGTATCATACCATGGACTTGCCCTTATTTTCAATCGCCACAAACTCAAAAGCATCGGTAGAAGATCCCAAAGGACTTTTTCTAGATTGTAACGTAGGTGTGGAGAATGGTAGGATAAGCATTTAGGAAAAGTGAATACACCCTCCTTGAACTCTACAAAACATTTTACACATCAACTTTGATCATTTGCCTTTTCATTTTCATACAACTCAAGTGCCTATCTTTTTTCATTCTAGATCACCCACTTTATTGAAAACTTTCTCTTTTTCTTTTCTTTTCTCATTTTCATTTATTTTTATTTTTATTAATTCAATCATTGATTTATTCCTAAAGAACTCACTTACAAAAACACAACAAATGATCACCTCTTCCAAGTTCCACCACACCCCCAACATCGGCTTTTAGCCTTAAGTTGTCAATTTCAAGTTCAAGGAGGGTAGGGTTCAAGAGAGGGAAAATTTTCAAAAGGTTCAAAGCTTGTAATGTGGTTGCCAAAGAAAGGTTATTAGGCTCAAATGGGGTAATTAGTGATAAAATTTATGTACATTGGGCTTTTAAGGCTAAAGAGGTTTCCAAAAATCACCAAGAAAGCCTAAGATGATTTCTCCAACCAAAAGCAATCAAGAATAGCATTGAAAGACCAACCAATCAAGTTATAGATGACACACGTATGCACCAGAATTATTTAACAAAAACTCACTACACATGACATGCAAACTATTCTAGAAGGATCGGTTTCAGTTCCTAAACAAGAACAAAAATAGTCATTTTCCATATTATCACAACCTAATAAATAAGGAGTCACTAAAAGAGTCAAAGTGTTTCCACAAACATCATTCACTTCCATGCACTTGTTTTCACAAAAAAAAATGATTTTAGTCGGTAGGGTATGCTCATTTCTCATTTCATAATGCAAGACTAACTCTGTTAGCACCAAAAAAGCCACAATCCCATATCTTGACTCCACCAAGGGCTATGTAACGACTACTCAGACTTCACCATAGCAATTGGCTACTCAGACTTCACCATAATAATAATTACAACCCCGATTCACAATGGCTACAGGTACTCAGACTTCCACTGCACAAATGACACTAATACCCAAAAATGATAATTTTTCCTTAAGAATGTCGTCACTCAATCTATCATAGGGAAAAGGTCGCCCAAAACCACTACAAGAAGAAAAGATACAAAAAACTAACACAATAAAGAAACTAATCTAAAAATGTAATAAAAGAAACGACTAATCCAACAAACTCAATGTAAAAGCAAGGAACAATATCCAAATCCACAAATATCATGTCAGAAGAGGGAACAAAATATCCAAATAATAAAGAAAAACCCAACCAAGGCATACAATAATCTCAAAAAGCATCATCCAAAGGCCCGACAAGGGCAAATACTCCAAAATACATAAATAAAGCCCGACAAGGACACACAAATATCCAAATCAAAACATAAAAGTGCATACCCAAACACAAAATAACTATCCCACCCTTAACTAAAAATGTTGAATTGTCCCCAATGCAAGCAAAATAAAGTATAGAAGGAGGTAAGGACACCCTTAAGTTTGCATCAGACTAGCAAACTACAAATGGGCCAATCAATGCTGATTCGAGTACTGAGCCTCATCACCACTGTCATCACCTTCTTCAGCATCTGAGAGGAAAGAATACTCATTGCTATCATCTACATCATCCACATATATATTCTTTCTCAGCTGTCCTCATTTGATGATAGCTTTGATGCCTCTCCACATCTTAATCATAAACATTCCCTTCTTCTTTTTCTTTTCCTTTTCATCTCTAAAGTCTGCCAGGACCTCAGTATGGGCCTTGTACATATTACTATATGTTGTCTTGAGCTTAGATACAGAAGCTGCCATCTTTGAGTAATCATTTATTTTCTTCTTCTGATCATCTAAGTAAGTCTGTATCTCATCTCTGGTGAAGTACTCAGGCTGCTGTAAAGACCCTGGAAGCTGGGACACTAACTCCTTAATTTGATCAAGCTGCGAGCTCATTACCCCGAAGGGTCCCTCTGGCTGTGTTTGTGCTCCCTAGGCTAAAGATTCAGGCTCCACTTGAATCTCAATCTTCTTCTTCTTACTTTGCAAAACAACTCCCTCTCCCTTAACCATTAATGGGTAAATCGATCCTTCGAGCTGTATCCAGTGAGCAGTAGGGCGCTCATCCACTCCTTCCTGTATGCAAAACTCTGTGATCAAAGATGAGAACATCAAACTTAGGCCATCCTTGGTCAGGTACTCCTTCATCTCCATAAAACTACAATGCTCGACATTCACTCGAATATCATTAAGAATACAGGCAATCATCCTAGCCCTGCAAGGTGGTACATCAAAAGTATTACTAAAAAGGGACACTCAACTACAAATGATCTTCTACCATATCCTAGCCTCAGCTGTGAAGTCACTCCCCCTACTGCCCTTCATTGCTCTAGCCCAACTCACCTTCTTTTCTAAAGGATACATTTTTGAAGCCACCCAACTACCTGGACTCTTGGACTTGGCTTGCATTGGATCAATTGGATAGTTTGGGAGCCCATAGAAATCATTTATTTGCTTAGCCCCTAATCACACTATCTTGCCCCTTATCATAAGGTAGGGGTCATTAAAGTCGTTGCGCTTTAGCTTAGCATAAAATTCTCGCACCCATTCTTCTTTGGATTTGTATGGGGTAGGTATTAAGTAAGTCCATCCTTGGGTTTCTAGCCTCCCATAGAAATTCGAGAGATTTTTGGCCAACCGGCCCTCCTTTATCTCTTTCTTCAGCTTTAACTTCTTGTCTAGCAAATTATTATAGTATCGTGTCTGACAGTTGTAGGACATAAATTGGCATGTGTCATATAGCTGATCCTCAGCCTCTTTTCTGATCTCATCAACCAATCCCAAATTTCCATGAAAGTGTTGTGCCATTTTGATTCTTTAAAGTACCTAAAAATGTGGAATCAAGTTAAGAGGAGAATGAATACATGTTAAGCAATTCAAAATATTACTTGTAATCCAAAAATTCAAGCCAAAAAGGCTCAGAAGGCATAAAATACAAGCATACTGGTTTGCAGAAATTCTGCCAGTGGTTGCCTAGGCAGACCTTTTGTTGCCTAGGCAGAATCACCTTAGCAGACAAATCATCATCTAAGCGACCTAGCAATTTGCCAGAACCATCGCCTGACCGAAAAATTCATTGCTCAAGCGGCATCACATTAGTGGTAGAAGTCCGCTTTAGCGAAAGGTTAGTATGGTCAAAACTCTGCTTAGGTGGAAGAAACCTCACCTAAGTGATGTCGCTGAGGTAGAAAAATTGTCGCCAAGGCGACATCATCTTCTTCAAGAACACCCCAAAAATCTGATTTTAAACAAGCATGCAAACATGAATTTTGACAAAATTTGCACTCAATACTTCTAAATTTACTATCATATAACAAGCACATAAGTTCACATGTCTTCAAATTATAGATCTATCAACTATAAGTTTCAATTTTAACCAAATTTAACACAAAAAAGAACACCCCATCATTAATTTTTTACATTATTTCGATTGAACAACATAATCATTTGAGACGTAGCAACATTTTTACCTTGAATTTCCAAGCAAAGAGGAGAGAATTAAAGACAACATACATCAAATCAAAGAAAATTGAAATGGTGATTTTTGCCTTCTACTCTTCTTTGAAAATTTTGTTTAAGTTCTTGAGAGGAAGTGGAGAGTTTATAGACTATATGTAGTATGTGTGAAGTGAAAATGGTGGAATATTAATGGAGGAAGTTTAAGGGAAGGTGGAGAATAAGAGGGTCTGGTGTTTGGAAGATGGAAATGGGGAAATGGATTGTAAGTAAACTCTTTGGAATTCTGAAAATCTTGACTGTCAATCGCCTAGGCAGAAAAACCATCACCTAGGTGATTTTGCTTGAGCGTGAACAAGTATCCTTTAGAGGCTCTCTATTTTTTAATTTCTTGTCGCCTTCGTGAATTAAAGGATCGCTTAGGCAGTCCCATATTAGCGACTAAAGGGTCACCTAGGTGACACCACTGCACATATTTCCCAAACTTACTGTTAAAATTAACGATGCTTATGCCATTTTGGCGATCTGCCAAATTATGATTTAGGCCTGGACAGTTTCTGTTCATTTTGGCGATGCCTAGGTCAGTTTTGGAAATATGCCATCAACTTTGGTGATTCAAACACTCCGAAAAAGTGTCCCAAGTCTCATTTTCAAGGTAATGCACCCTTGAACTTCATTCCACTTAACTTTTTGCATCCAAACCTGTCTAAATCACTTCCAACAAACTCCATAATTTTATGGATTAGTCAAAAATAAAATCCTAAGATATTATTAAAATTAAAATATCAAAAGTAAAAGCAAAATTTTTGGGAACAATAGGATGCCTCCCATCAAGCGCTTGATTTAACGTCGCGGCATGACGTATGCAACCTTACCATTTATGTCTCCACTTTGAGGATATGAACCTTCGACCTAATTTCAAATCAAAATCTCATTAAGGCTTGTGGGGAAATGGTAAGGAAGCAACGAGATAAACTCTTTCTCGCTACTTTGAAGACTTGAATCGTTTACCCAACTTCTCATAAAAAATTCATTTAGGTTTGTTGGGCATTGGTGAGAAGATAAATAGGACACTTGTTAGACACCGCATTTTTCACTTCTTGACCTTCAAGTGTGGGACGTCACTTTGCCCTCGTAAAATGACAAACTCCAAAATGTATAGACTTTGTCCTTCATCTCCAAAATACTCCATTTGCACAGTTATTTCGATTTCCATCATATCCACTAAGCACATCATCAAAAAATAGTTGGAATGAGGTTTAAGCATCTCTATTCACGAATTTGCATCTTTCTTGACATTCTCACCCCAAAATGAACTAGAGTCTTAACAAAGGAGTTGATTGACTTTTTTTTTGCAACTCTAGTATCACTTCTTCAATTTTGCCATCTTTCATTATATTTGGCTCGGTTGGTTGACAAATCACCATGAATTCTTTAAGATCAATATTGACCACATCTTCAATGGAACCCTTCTCATCATAATTTTTCATGACCATTTGACATTGAGCACCACATGCCTCAACTTTTGCATTCAATTTGGTTTTCGATTGTTAGGTAGCCATTTCAATTTGACCCACACTTGTCATCGTTAAACATCCAATTTGAGATATTCATCCACCATTAGTAACATTCTATAAAGTTAATCCTCATTGACTTCAAGTAGTTGAGCTTGATTTAATATCCACTCTTGGCTCACAATTTCCTTCTTGTCATGTTGTTTCTCATTTTGGGACTCAATCATCGCTTGCGAAAATCCACCCATGGAAAAATCAGTGTTTTGGACAAATTCATCATCACCATGTTGGATTAGGTCCCACCATTTAGCTAAAACTTTCCCACATTATTTGTTCTTCTCCATTGTGCCTTTCATTATCTCCTCTATTTGTTTCCTTGGAGAATCCGAGAACTCTTCATCAGAATTTCGCCCTTCTTCTTCAATTTGAGCCACTTCTCCGCTTTGAAAATTTTCATTTGAGTCATCACACATTTTTGCCTCAACCACATAACTTGAAATCTCTTCTTCAACAACTTCATTTTGAGGATTAGACAAATCCATGGCACTTGAGAGATTGGCTTCTTCATATGGTTTCTTCTTTGTTTTCACATTCCTTTCCAAATGCAGCCATGGATTGGTGCAAAAGATGTATATTCTCACCCACGTTAGTCACCAAGTCCAAGATAGTTTGAAGCATTTCTTCAACATCTTAGTGTCCGACACGTTGTTCTTCCTTTGCCACAATATGATACCTATCAAACTCAAATGAACAACTAGCATTTTCATTAGCATAACTAGGGGAGGGGGCACAATAATTAGGAAAATCACTCCAATATCCATTTTACCCCCACACAAATAACAATCATACTCCCTATAGGATAGCGATGGGGCACACACCTCTCTCCCGAGAGCATTTCTACAATCTTGCCGAAAGTGGGGTCCTCTACAATACGGACATGGGTCATCAAGATAAGATTTGCAAACACCAAACTCTTTTCATTCCATGATGACATAGTAATAAGTATAACAAACAAAAATCTTACTAACACAAGAAACAAAATAAAATCACGAACACATATTCACAAGTCTGACTCAAAGCAAGTAAGCTAAAATTCCAAACTAACTCAATACGCCAAATTATTCCCCGACAACTGCGCCATTTTTGATAATGCTCAAATACACCCTAGAAATGAATGTACACGATTGTTAGCAATATATTTACCTAACTTAGAGTATGGGTCGAATCCACGAGGAATAATGTCACTAGTGATCGAGAAAGTACAAAATAAAAGTAACTCCCTAAAATCCAAACAAAAGATACAAGTGTTTTGGGGAGGTTTCAATAATACAAATGAAACACGGATAGAACCAATTAAAATATGAACAAGTTGATCAATGTCTTTCACAACAATGGAAAACAACGAAAATGATACATAGAATAAATTCTATCAACGATTCATCGTATTCAATTAACTACTCACAATTTAATCATGGATTTAGAAAATTAACCTTGGAGTCGAAATCACCCACTAACGTGTTTTGACCTTTGAGGGTTTAGTCCTCACTTGTTCTTTCAAACTAAGCTAAGAAGCATGAATCGGAAAACCAACTTTTGGCACAATGTCTAGCAACAAATTCCATAAGATGAGAATATCCCAAATCATGCTTAATTAACCTTTCCAACCTCGATTAACTCTTTCAAGCTTAATCAAAGTAAATGAAAAATTTCCACTCTAATCTCCTTTTTCAAGTTCAACTAGAGTAGAAATCGATAAAGCATGAGATTAATTAGATAAGCAAAACCAATTTCTAAATCAAGAGTAGTCAACTAATACAAAAGCATGAGATAGAATCAAAAGCCAAATTCAACACATAAGTATTGTATTATTTCTAAATACAATACTCAAATATGAATTTAACTACACCCAAATATTCTATACAAAATAAAGAAATGAAGAAAGGGTGAATTTAACAATACAAAGCTTTCAAATCTTCAATCCAAGGGATGTTGGGTCAAGAACCCTGGCTCCAAAGTTGAGAAATAAGCCAAAGATAGTCTTGGAATAGATGGGGTTCGAGTTTTGATGATTGGAATTAGGCCAATGTAAAATTCCATATTTGCCCTTGAATTTAGCCCGTTGGTCACCTAAGCAATAGTTTGACCGCCAAGGTGGTTTCACCTAGGCAGATTTTAGCTCTCTAAGGTGATGGTTTGACTGTGCTGACAAGTCTCTAAGGCAATGCTTTATCCACCAAGGAGGGATCGCCTAGGTGATGAATACATCACAAAAGTGATGTATGATGAGTAATGTCCCTTTCGCCAAGGCAACTATTCTTCAACATAAGTGGGACCACTCAGGAGATCCTTTTCCTGCTTAGGCGATTCACCTGACAGCTTTACTATAAATTCAACTCTTTTTTTGCTCATGTTTTGATTCCTTTATTCCAATTCAATGTTTACTTCATCATACCTGCATTTGGAAAATTTCACACCATAAATAGCCTCATATATACACTAAACAACACAAAATCATAAGAAAAGAGATACAAATAAGTGGTAAAATCACCACTTATCAGTGTGGGAGATGGGGATAGTGATCTAGTGTTAATGAAAGTGGAACAACCTCTATTGGATGTTGTCCACCGGCCTTATTGGCCATCAACAACTAATTTGAGTCATAGGGTTTGAAGGAGAGAAACTGCATGCTATTACTTTTCTCAATTTTTTTATTTTTTAATATCTCAAATGAAGAATTTCATAAAAGGTTTGAAAATAAAATGCAGTAGTGATTAAGTCATGTGAAAATAAAGGAGAAAGGAACAAATGTAATATCAAATAATACAATAACCAAAGCACATGAAACAATAGGGAATAATAAAAATTGAAGAATAAGATAATAGAAGAGTAGTAATAATAATATCAATGCAGAAAGCTAGACATTGCTTGACTACCTATTAAACTTCAACCCTAATCTTTAACCTCCATATCCTATAATCTAGGTTCATGTCCTATATAAGTATCGTCGGCTAACCATAACATGAAGCGATGGCAAGGGCCATTCATACACTGATTTATCCTGTAATCAATTTAAACTGGTAAAATTAACTCCACAAGACCTGGACTAGCAGCTAAACCAAATAGTAATCGGATATATACAATAATCAACCTGCAATAATGCTGGATAAACACGAGTCCAGATTCATGACAATTAAGCACGTAGCTTTCCATGAAAATATAACAACCCTTATTGTCAATTTTTGCTTTTTCTGTGTTTTAAATATTTTTCCCTTCTCCGTAGATGATATATATCATTTATGAGTATTAGGATTGGTTGGCATGGTCCCCAAAGCATTCGAGAGTGATTTGAGTAAGTTTGAGGTTTTGAGTTACCTTATAAGTGATTAATTTAACTTTGGTCAGCATTTTGTGATCTGAGCATAAGATGGTGATGCTGTTAGTTTCATTAAATCTATAATGTCAATTTTGGGTTAGTAGTATGGTCTATTTCAGTTTTGAGCCTTTATTTTTAGTTTTGACTTCTTAGACGAGAAACTAGTTATAATAGCCAAGAGGGGTTCCAGGGGGTTAAATTGTTGATAACAACCTATTTTTGTAAATCTGTTGGTTCCATTGAGTTTGGAACATCGAAATTAGCTAAGTAACATTATTGAATTTTTTTATGGGCTCTCTATCGAATCCTGAGGGACCATATGGAGTCATTTTTATTTAGCATTCTTTCAGTTGGATCTGGTTCTGGTGCAACCACCTAAGTGACCTTTTGGTAACCTTAGATATAGTTCCTAGGTAGACCTTGGTCCACCTTAGCGTAATCCAGCCTACCCAGCATTATCACTTTAGAGATACCGCCTGAACGACTAATGAGCCTCCTAAGCAACCAACTGTGCGGCAAGTGACTACTGTCTTAGCGGTAGTTTTGCCTCTTAAATGACATTGCTTAGGTAATAAACTGACAATCTAGGCAATGTCACTGATATAAATTCCATTTTTCTTCACTTGTATTGCATTTTTCCATTTTCAAGCTTTAGGGTCCCAGTTTTGTCGATTTCAAAGATGATTTTTCATCAAATTGGATTTGGATGAGCTTCGAAACATGATTTTATCCTTATTCATTGATTATTTCACTAGATAATCTTCAAAATTTTTATTTTAAACTTGGATTTTTGGGGTTTCACCCGGTAAAGAGAGAAAATAGTTTTTCTTCAATTTCAAGCTCGATTTCAAATTGTTTTTCAATAGGTTTTCATATTTAGGACCCTTAGATATGGTAAAAATGAATCTTAAATGGAATTTTGGTTCTACCCTTTTTCCTTTGGGGTCACTTTTCAAAGTATTTTTAGACTTGAATTGAAAGTTGCTAATTTGAGTATCATTAGACTCCTTTTGATGTAAAGATCATATATTCAATAGTTTTGATTCATTCCGAGGCTGCACATAAAGGAAAGGCTTTGTGTTGAAGGGTCCAGGCTTGAGAGTCAACTTTTTGAGGTAGGTTATGGCTTAGCTATCTTCAGACTGGACTGAGTAGTTAATCATTCATGTAAAGTATTCTATGGGTTGGGAATGTTATCATGAGATTCATATTTTTAGATAGTTATTTTATTGTGTTGCCTGTGTAGGGGCCTATGTGAGTATTATTATTGTCTTGAGAGTTTATTTTTGTTGTGATGCCCATATGGAGGCTTATGTGAATATTATATTTGACTTGAGAGATGATTAAAGTTGTGATGCCTGAGTGGAGCTTGGTATTAGTCTTGTTTGAGCATTATTTTCCTTCATTATTATTGTGATGCCTGAGTGGGGGCCTGAATTGATAGATATATATTTGATGTCTTACATGACTATTAATTACTGTGGTGCCAAGCAATGGTGTATACCATGATTTACTAAACTTCAATGAGATTTGAGCTTATTTAATACCATTATTTAATTCATTCATTATGTAATATTGTTTTGATTATGAGCATGCATCCTTATTTCAATCATCTATATACATGGATTTGGTACTTCAGAGAAATAACTTTGAAAAAAATGAGACAATTTAAAAACTCTTGACCGAGGAATGTGCCGGTAAGGTTTATTAAGATATGAGATTTTGAACGTATATAGTTTGTGAACCCCCCAAACCCCATAGTGTCCTATCTTAGAAGCTTTTGCTCGAAAGGTGTATATGAGGTGATATTAAGATATTACATCATGGCAATTGCATTGTGTTGCATCACTTGCCTTTTATTTTATGGATTTTATATTTTGTATTTAGCCTTCTTTTATATATATTCGTGTGTATTCATTCTTATATTGATATTATACTTGTAGAATTGTTAGAAGATACAGTTTAAGCTATCGTTGGGAGCTTTTTTGTATGCATGTGGAAGCGTGCACATAGTATCATTTACTTGTTTAGTTTTTTACTTTGCTTAGTAGATGTATGATACCTACTAAGGGCAAATGTACCATATTACTCCTACTTTTTGAACCCTTTTGGTGCAAATCCTAGTTCAAGTGCGACCAATAAAGCTTGAGTTTATGTTATGTTAAAGGTTTATTTGGTGTATGGGTGATTATCTATCCTTATTGTCTTTATTCTACTTTTTAGAGATAGACTTATGTCATACTCTTTATCAGTTGTAGTGCTCTTTACTAATGACATCATATTTTGGGATTAGAATTATATTTTATTTAGTTTTTGCATTCTTTATATATTTAGGAGCTGGGCTTACCTACCCAGGGTTAGTATGGCGTAGGTGCCATAATGACCTTGACTTTTGGATTGTGACAAATTGGTATCAGAGTGCTAGGTTCACTGGTCTCATGAGTAAAAGAGCAGGATGTATAATAGAGTCTCGCAGATCAATACGTTAACATCCGTATCTATCTTCGGGAGGCTATAGGACATTTTTAGGAACACTTCCCTAATTTGATTCCATATCATGCGTATTGTTCATGTCTATTATTCTAAACTTGTATTATATCCTTTTCTGCAGCTTGTGAGGACTAGATTTAGAGTTGTTGAGGGTGAGGAGCTAGTACACACTATTAGATCCTCAGTCAAAAGGCGAGATAGGGGTCGTGACCTAGATAGAGGTAGAGGTTGGGCACGAAGAAAGACTCTGGCTAGAGGATGAGCTAAAGCGGCTTCTCCTGAGCTTGATATTGAGCATGATGAGGATATATATCATATAAAAGATGTGGTACCAGCTCAGGCCCCTTAGGGTTTTGTTGTTACTACTGTATTACAGGATTTGATGATTGGCCTTTTGAGTCATTTGGATGGAATTCCCCAGAAAAGTATTCCATTGGGTACACCAGATGGTTCAGAGACTATAGGAGGTATTTAGCCACCATGGCAGATTCCTATTGTTTGTTTTGAGACTCCTGAGGCATATCCAACTGCTGTTATGGCCCCACGTATTGAGACTTTGCCTACTAGACTTGTTATTCCTTATATAGTTTCTAGTCCTGAGATGTTTGATGAGGAGCAGAAGAGATTTGAGAGGTTTATTTGGTTGGCCCCTCTCAAGTTTAGTGGTACTATTGGTGAGGATGCTTATAAGTTTCTGATTGATTGCCAAGAGTGGTTCCACATCCTTGGTTCGCTTGAGTCCCATGGTGTTTCTTACACTACATACTAGTTGGATGATGTGGCTAGGCTATGGTGGAGATCTCTTGTCAGTTGTATACCAGTGGGTTCCTCTCAGTTGACATAGACCCAATTTTCTGAGTTTTTTCTGGAGAGGTTTATTCCTTATAACTCAAGGGACCAATTAAGAGATGAGTTTGATTATTGTGAGTAGGGCTCCATGACTATTGCAGAGTATGAGGCTCATTGTCATATATTGATAGACCTGCCACTACTAGTATATCCATAAAACATGAGAAGATTAGGAAGTTTATTAAGGGTTTAAATGGTTATTATCAGTTGGTGATAGCGCCCAGCTAATGGTCTCGGGTGGTTCTTTTCAGAGTATCATGGATCATTATAAGTTGATTGAGACTATTTTCTAGGGTACCCATAGTGGTGGTGCCAAGAGGATACGTCAACTTGGCTAGTTCAGTGGTCATCCATCTTGAGGCAGGGATTTCTCCAGTAGAGGCTCTTATGGTTACCATGGCAGACCAGTTCAGGTAGCATTATAGAGTTTAGGTAGTAGGTCTGTGGATTTTGAGGCTTTGAGTGGTCAGAGATCGGGGCATGTACATTGAGGGTCTTATTCTGGTTTGTTAGGTTATTGAGGGTGTTCTAGTTCTTATGGGCCCTCTCATCATGATTCTATTAGTAGGGGATGTTTTATGTGTGATAAGTTTGTTCATTTAGTGAGGGATTATCCTTGACGTGTTCTGAGTCCTCCCCAACAAAGTTTGCAGCTTTAGCTTTATTCGACTCTAGTGTCTGCAGTTAGAGGTAGTACACCGGGTAGTAAAGGTAGATCTAGAGGTACCAGAGATAGACCCTTAGGAGCACTTGATAGTGGATGTGAGATTGCTCATTCTGGTAGTAGATGCATTCAGTCCTGTGCTTTTTCTTGGAGATGAAGGCAGCGGCCTTTGATGCTGTGTTTACAGGTATTGTCCCAATTTTCCATCATCCTGCTTCTATATTATTTGACCTTGAGTTCACATTCTCTTATGTGCCTACATATTTTGCTACTGATATTGATGCTATGTGTGAGTCCCTTGCTATGCCTATTCGTGTTTCTACTCTCGTAGGAGATTCTTTAGTGGCAGATTGAGTGTACCGATCATATGTGGTGACCTTTTCAGGGCATGAGACTTGGGTGGACTTGATTTTATGTGACATGATTGATTTTGATGTCATATTGGGTATGGATTGGTTGGCTTCTTATTACGTGGTTTTGGTTCATGTTGATAAGACCGTGACTTTAGCTACTTCAGGTGTACTGAGATTAGAGTAGAAAGGAACTCCTAGTTCATGACCTAAAAGGTTATATCTTTCCTTCGTGCTCATCGCATGGTAAGAAAGGGGTGTCATTCTTATTTGGATTTTTTTCGAGATACTAGTATTATTTTATTGCCTCCCTTAACTTCTGTGAGAGTTGTTAGAGAGTTCATGGATGTTTTTGCTTAAGATGTAGAGCCATGCACTATGCCTATTTCCATCCCTCTTTGTAGGATGGCCCCGACAGAGTTGAAGTAATTGAAGGAAAAGTTATAGGATTTGTTGGGTAAGGGTTTCATTAGACTGAATGTGCCTCCTTAGGGTGAAGAAGAAAGATAGATCCATGTGCATGTGTATGTGTATTAATTATCGACCATTGAAGTTTGATCAGCTTTAGGTTGCCTCACTATTTTCTAAGATCGACTTGGGATCTGGTTTCTATCAATTAAAGATTAGTAATTCAGATATTCTAAAGATAGCCTTTTGAATGCAGTATGGCCATTATGAGTTCTTGGTTATGTCTTTTGGAGTGACTAATGACCCGACAGTATTTATGGAGTTGATGAACAAGGTATTCTGGCCTTACCTTGATTTTTTTGTGATTGTGTTCATCGATGATATCTTTGTTTATTCTAAGAATGAGGTTGAGCATGTGTGACATTTGAGGGCTGTACTTCAAAGATTGAGAGATAAGAAGTTGTATGCCAAGTTCTCCAAGTGTAAGTTTTAGTTGGATTATGTTTCTTTCTTTCATAGGTTGACCATGTGTGACATTTGAGGGCGGTACTTCAAAGATTGAGAGATAAGAAGTTGTATGCCAAGTTCTCCAAGTGTAAGTTTTAGTTGGATTATGTTTCTTTCTTTCATATTGTGATCAAAGATGGTATCATGGTCAATCCAGCCAAGGTAGCAACGGTTCATGATTGGGCTAGACCTACTTTTCCTATGAGGTTTGGAGCTTTATTAGCTTGTGGGCTATTATCACCAGTTTGTGTAGGGTTTCTCTTCTATCACGGCTTCTTTGACCAAGTTGACTCAGAAAAAAATATTTTTCAGTGGTCGAATGCTTCTGAGGAGAGCTTTCAAAAGCTCAAAGAGTTGTTGACTTCGGTTCCTATGTTGACTTTGCTTGAGAAGGGCGCGTGTTTTACCATGTTTTGTGATGCTTTTGGAGTTGTCTTGGGTGGTGTTTTGATACATTAGGGTAAGGTGATTTCTTATGCTTCTCGATAGT
The DNA here is from genome assembly GCA_031232105.1 of Capsicum rhomboideum. NCBI lineage: Eukaryota > Viridiplantae > Streptophyta > Magnoliopsida > Solanales > Solanaceae > Capsicum > Capsicum rhomboideum. The sequence continues at coordinate 93,177,704 of CP124716.1, read as the reverse complement.
TGAAGCCTCATGAAAAGAGCTACCCTACTTATGATTTGGAGTTAGCTGCAGTTATGTTTGTGTTAAAAATATGGCTACAATAGTATGCAGTTTATTGTAAGATTTTCTCCAATCATCATAGCCTTCAGTACTTCTTCATTCAGTGAGATCTTAATATGATATAGCATCGATGGTTAGAGTTTCTTAAGGATTATGATCTCACTATTCTTTACTATTCAGGCAAGGCTAATATGGTAGTGGATGCCTTAAGTCGGAAGGCAATGAGTATGGGGAGTTTGTCTCATCTTTTGGTAGGGGAGCAACCCTTAGCCTCAAATGTTCAGTCTTTGGCTAACCTGTTGGTTCGACTTGATATTTCGACACCTGGGTATGTTTTGGCATATGTTGAGTCTAGGTCCTCATTGATGGAGCAGATTTGAGCTTGTCAGTTTGATGATGAGAAGTTGAGGGTGATTCGCGATAAAGTGTTGAGTGGTTAGGCAAAAACTGCTTCTTGATGCCAATGATATTTTTAGGATTGGTGGTCATTTTTGTGTGCCGAGAGTTGGTGGTTGGATTAGACTGATCTTAGAGGAGGCTAATTGTTCAAAGTATTCTATTCACCTAGTTGTAACTAAGATGTATCATGATTTGAAGCAACACTATTGGTGGTATGGTACAACTAAAGACATTGTTGAGTTTGCGGCCAAGTGTTTGCAAAAGGTTAAGTATGAGCATCAATGACTGGGTGGTATTATGCAGAGGATGTCTGTTCCTGAGTAGAAGTGGGAGCCGATCACTCTGGATTTCATGGTTGGTCTACCCCCGACTTTAGGGAAGTTTGATTCTATTTGGGTGATTGTGGATAGGTTGACTAAATCAATGTACTTCATACATTCGACGGTGAACTATTCCAAGATCTACATCCGAGAGATTGTTCAGTTGCATGGTGTACCAATCTCCTTTATTTCTGATAGAGGCATGCAGTTTACCTCAAACCTTTTTAGTTCTTTGTAGAGTGAGTTGGGTACTCAGCTTGATATGAGCACAGTCTTTCACCCTCAGATGGATGGCCAATCCGAGTGGACCATTCATGTGGTAAAGGACATGTTTCAAGCGTGTGTTATGGATTTTAATGGTCATTGGGACTAGTTCTTGCCCTTCGCAGAGTTTTCCTACAACAACACTTACCATTCTAACAATCAAATAACGCCTTTTAAGCTGTATAGCCTAAGGTATAGATCCGTCGTGGGATGGTTTAATTCGTTTGAGGTTAGGCCTTGGGGCATTGATTTGTTGAGAGACTCGATAGATCGAGTGAGGTTGATTCAACAAAGGCTTATGGCTTCCCAGAGTAGGAAGAAGAGTTATACCGACCGTTGGGTCTATGATATTGCATTCATGCTTGGAGAGCGGGTTTTGTTTAAGGTATCACCCATGAAAGGTGTGATGAAATTTGGGAAGAAAGGTAAGCTTAGTTCGAGATTTATTGGCCCTTTTGATATCCTTAAGAAGTATAAAGATGTGGCGTATAGGCTAGCTTTGCCTCCACCTCTTTCAGTTATTCATCCGGTATTCCATGTCTCGATGCTAAAGCCATACCGTCGAGATGATATGCATGTGATCTGGTGGGATTCTGTTGCAATAGATCATGACTTATCCTACGAGAAGGATCTCATTACTATCCTAGATAGACAGACTAGGAAGCTAAGGTCCAAGCATATTGATTCTATGAAAGATCAGTGGAGACATCGCCCGATTAAGGAGGCCACATGGGAGGTTGAGTCCGATATGCATAGTAGATACCCCCAACTTTTTTACCAATTCAGGTCCTGTATTTGCTTTTCGTTTGAGGACGAACTCGTGTTTTAGTGTTGGATAATGTAACAACCCTTATTGTGACTTTTAGCCTTTTCCATGTTATGACTATTTTGCCCTTCCCTTAGTTGCTATATATCATTTATGAGTATTGGGTTTGGTTGGAACGGTCCTCAAAGCATCCGGGAGTGATTTGAGTGAGTTTTGAGTAGCCTTATAAGTGATTAGTTTGACTTTGGTCAACATTTTGTGATCCGAGCATCGGATGGTGATTCTTTCAATTTCATTAGATTCAGAATGTCGATTTTGGGTTAGTAGCATGGTTGGTTTCGTTTTTGATCCCTTATATTTAATTTTGATCTCTTATATCGATGAGAAAACTAGTTATAATGGCCTAAAGGGGTTTCGGGTGTGAAGCACCAGATGTTTTTATGACTTCCTAAACTCATCCTCTAACACAAAATAGAATTAAAAACACAAACCAACACTCTAATAATTCACAGATTTCCCTAGAACACCACATACTAAATTATTCCTAAAACTACGCCAGCCAAGGATCTCAAAATTTTGGTCTAAAGGAAAACTAGGCAAAGGTTTTACTCTCTATTTTAGCGTAACAAAAATTTGGGTCATTACACTCAAGGCATTTGCCACCATTTTTGGATTTCTCGAGTGATAAAGGATAGTCATGTCATAATGCTCAAGCAACTCAAATCACCTTCATTGTCTCATGTTCAGATCCTTTTGATTGAATATGTGATGTAAGTTGTGATGATCGGTGAAAACCTCATAAAAAAATCCATACAAGTGGTGCCTATGAATCTTTAAAGAAAAAATTACCACTACCCTAAAGTATAAGTTATAACTTTCACTTTCTGCATCAAAAAACAACACAGACTAATACCTGAAGCATCAAAATATACAGTGAAGCCTTACCTTCCACATGCAAAATCAAAGTAGGTGTTGAAGTTAGCAAAGTATGAGCTTTTGAAAGCTTGCCTCACAATCATCAGATGACTGAAAAGAAACATTCTTCTAAGTCAATTTGGTCAAAGTAGATGCATAGAAGAGAATCTGTCAATGAATCAGCTATGGTAACTTGCCAATACAACAAAAATTTGAATATAGGTGGGTGAAGTAGGAAAGCCTAATCCCAAACTTCCTCAATCTTGGAAATATCTATTATAATAAACTCCTTGGACACTACATGTCCTAAAAATTCCACGAAACTGAGCCAAAACAAACACTTGAAAAATTTAGCATGTAACTGCTTATCCCTAAAATTCTGAAGCACAATCCTCAAATGTTTTCCATACTCTTCGCTCCTTGAATATACCAAGATATTATTAACGAAGACAATAATAAAAGAATCCAAATGTGGTCAAAACACCCCATCTATCAACTAAATAAATACCTTTGGTGATTAGTCAACCCAAAGGATCTAAGAAAAAACTTATAATAGCCATCTAAAACCTAAAGGTTGTCTTATGGATGTCCAATGCCCTAATTTTCAAATAGTGATACCGTAACCTCAAGTCAATCTTCAAAAACACCAAAGCACCCTAAAGCTGATCAAACAATTCATTAATGAGTAGAATTGGATATTTATTCTTTATGGTCACTTTGTTCAATTGTCGATAATCAATACACATTTTCATAGAACCATCTTTGTTCTTCATAAAAAACACTAGAGCATCCTAAGATGAAATACTGGATCTAATGAACCCTTTAATTAACAAATCTTGAAACTGATCATCTAATTCTTTCAAATCTACCGAAGCCATCCTATAAGGAGGAATGTAATTGAGTTGAGTGTCAAGCTCCAAATCGATGCCAAAATCAATCCCAATTGTGAAGCTCTATCATAACTACATCCTGAAACTCTCTAACCATGATACTAACTCTAAAGGGGGCATGTTAACACTAGTATCACTAAAATAAATCAAATAAGAGAGATAACCCTTCGTAACAAACTGTCGTGTCTTAATAAATAAAATTACCCTCTTTGGGTACGACCTCTGGGTACTCTTCAACTCTATACTAGGGACACTAGAATAAGATGATATAGAGAAATCCAATCCATTCCCAACATAACATCAAAATCTACCATATTGAGTAATCAAGTCTACCCTAGTATCATAACGCCAAAAAGTCACAACAAAGGATTAGTACACCCAATCTGCCAGTAAGGAATCACCCACCTGCGTAAAAACATGAATAGGCACTGAAAAAGAATCACACATCATATTAAGATTTGATGTGAAATATGCACACACATAGGAAAAAGTAAAACCAGGATCAAAAAAGATTGTAACAGTTTGATGACATACTGGGATAGTACCTGTAATAATTGCATCAAAGTTCTCTACCTCTAGTCTATCCCAAAATACTTAACAATAAGAACGATTACCCTCTATCTAAATAATTTCTCTTCTACCACCTCTGCCAGTATATGAGTGCACCTCTACCTTCTTGTGAACTAACACGACCCCTATCTGGTGGTGTTGCCCTAAAGAATGCCTTTAAACTCTAATATTAGCCTTCTGCTCTAAGTCTAGGATGATCTCTCCTGATATGCCCTGGATCACTATACTCATAATAAGATCTAGGATCCATCATTTGCTGAGAACCTTTGAGAATGACTCTAAGAACCTTGACCTAGACTATAGGAATCTCATCCAAAATGACCTTTCTCAAATGCCCAAATACTTGTATGAACTGGTCTATAGGATTAAGGATAAAAAAAAACTCGAATGATCTCCCACCTCTAAATGAGGTACCACTAGAAGAACTAAAAGTGTTGGACATCTTATCTCTTACATTCCCAAACTCCACAAGGCGTATAAGGTCAAATTCCTTGGCAGCCTCAATCACTATCTTAAAAAAATCCCTAAAATAGGCTATTTGAAATATTGCAACATGGATATTGAAGGTCAAACCTCTCATAAATAGGGAATTCTCTCAATCTCATCCAATAGAATTGCTAAGGCATGTCGATACAGTGCATGGAAACTAGTCTCATACTTTGTCACTGAAATCCCATCTTTAGTCAAGTGCTCCCACAACATCCAAGGAGTGAACCTATCCAAGAAAGCCTGTACAAAATAATCCTAAGGAATAGGAGGAGAACCTAATGGTCTAGAATCAGCATAAGACTGATACCACTTCTTAGCTAGGCTACACATATGGAAATATATGTACTAAACTCCATAGGAATACCCCAACCCAACATTGTGTAACCTTTCATGACAACTCACAGGGAACTCATAAGTATATTATGTATGTCCACCCTAAAACTAAGGTGGTTCCATCTTGCCGAAGTGCGCAAACCTCTTCTGCTCCTAATATGATATAGCCTATCTAGTCTTAATTGTATCACCAACACCCAGTAAGGGTATGTCACCAAATTTAGAAGCAGTTGTGGAAGTTAGATGCCCTATTAGGCCATGAAAACCCATAATAGAACACTAATTGATAGGCCGTACTCCTACCTTAGTTTGGGAACACTTTAGAATACCAGACAAAACACTAGTCCTAGCCATAACTTCTAACAAACCGAGCATACAAATAAGAGCATAAAAAAGTAATGGGGTAGCTACAAATCAAATAGTGCCTGAGTTGTAGCCACCTCTCCCCCTGTAACCTGATAAACCTCTATATCATACTTACTTTCAAGAGACTCTACTTTATCTGGGACATGAGCATCTAGCTGTTCTTTTCTCTAGCCCAAACTCGGCCTCTACCAAGCTTTCTACCTCATTCATGTGTCCCAATCCGAGCAATATGTATGGGTGTTGGAATGGTCACCTTTTCTCTATCCACAGTAGCATGTATCCTCACCATTTAAGAGAGAATAAAACAATAAATTCTTTGTAACTGATGGAATCAAGTACCTACAATAAGAAAGAATGAAATAAATTTTACTAAAATTCTATAGCCTCTTGAAGATAGATAACAACTTATCCACACCGATCCACAAGACATTATTATTTTTTCTATTTTATTGTGACCATATAATTTAACAATTTTAGTTTGTCTCTTCTATTATATAAGATGTAAAATATAATTAAATGAGGTATTTTTTAATTCAAAATTTTGACCCATTGGGCCGTTTTAATTTATTGGAAAGCAAAAGGAAAAATTAAATAGTCTGGCTGGGCCAAAAGTGACCAACCCAATAACCAGAAAAATATAATTGAAAAACAAAAGATTGTCTAGAAGTGTCCTAAAACCCCCTCTTTTTTTGTTTCTCATCTATGGAATTAGGAAATTTACATCCCACAAAAAGATGGGCACACCCCCATTAGGGTTGACAAATTACAAGTTTACTAAGAAATCAACTAAGTTTACCACTTCCCCCACCAAGTCATGTTTTACCAAAAAAATAAAAGTCTTATACAATTCATTTTTACACTCTAAAATTGATCTTTTAGACTTCAAAACACCTAGCATTCCTTTCCTTCCATATGGTCCACCATATACATGCTAAGATTGTTTTTCACCATTTTCTTTGCTTGTCCCTGCTTCAAATCTGTGTCCATTTGTTCAGTAGTTCTAGGGTAGTCATTAGAATCACCCAGCTTTCCCCCAAGTACACATAAGAACATATTCCATAAATTAGCAGTTTCTTGGTACTGATGAATATATGATTGCTTATCTCAACCTCCTGTTCACACATAAAGCATCTTGAGAATATCTGCATACCTCTACTCTGTAAAGCCTTATGAGTAATATAGGATTCCTCGAGTAGCAATTTAAAATATGAAACTTTAAGTGGACGTCTTAATAATAGTATTTTTACTTCTTTTGGTCCATTTTTACCAGACTTATGTTACTGTTGAGATATTTCAAGGTCATAAAATTTGAATCCTACTACAAAATAAATGGTGTTTTCCATTATTGTAAAGGTTGAGAAGAAACAAAAGGAAGAAACAAGCTGGATTTCTAGTTGTTAGAAGAACCAACAGAAGTGTTGAGAGAGAGGTTCAAATTTTATTGGAATATTTGCATGAAAGCATTTTTAAGTAGAGCTTTTATGGATATAGGATTTCATAGAAAATAAAATATTTTCTTCTCTGTAATAATGGTGTCAAAGGATTTTCAATCATCTCCTTCACTTAGCTCAGATATGTCATAGATCCCAAAAATAGTGAGTAGCTCTCCCCCCTTCATATTTGTAATGTATCCATGTGTTTGATTTCTTCTCTTCAACTGTTCATTTTTACTTCTTTCATTTTATTTTAGGACTTCATAGGTGGTGAATGTTTGATATCCATAGATCTGTTAAGCTTCCACACCCTAAATTGATGTCTGAGGTATTATAATCATCAAAATCCAACCTTTGAGCTTTGCGGGTGAGTGCTTTCCTTCTTCCATTTCATAGATCCTTCATTTGTTTCCTTTAATGATTTGTCTTCACTGTCCAAACATACTGAAGAGATGGGCTTGGTCCCTCAAATTCTCTTAACCAAACAGCTGTTGACTCTATAGCTTGATGTATTTCCTTTCTATGTGAGTTTATAAATGATTTATTTTAGGTGTTGTAAAGATAATAGACCCTTTTTTCCTTTTGTATGGCCCATCATTAGATCTAAAAAATGTGTCTATGCCTTTATTATTATGATGTTTCATGATACTTGTTGATGCATCTTTTTATGACCACTCTCTTGTAAAATTAAGTTGTGATTGCTTATTTATTCACTGCACTCATTGATAATTTTGTTATCATTCATGTGATGATTGTTTTTGTATTTCCTCTCGTATTCGTTTCTTGAACAATTTTCCTTGTTCTGATTCTCAAAAATAGGAAACTGTTGTTTATCTATATTCATGATTCTCCTAGCTTAACATGGTAATTCTGTGAAAGAATTGTAAATAAGTCTACCTGGATTATTAAAAGCCAAATTGTCTAAGTAGTCATCCAAAACACTTCCTTCTTTGTAGACATGTTGAATTTGAACCTGACATTCTAGAGAGAGTCTACATATATCATCTATTATAATTGTTATCCTCAAGTGCACATCTTTCACGCCCCAAATTCCATCGGGACGGATTGGCACTCGTAACCGACAAGGCCCGAGAGAACCAAGCTTTGCCTCTATTCGATCATGTACATACTATGAGAAAATCCATAATCACATAATAACTTTGGATATCAACAATGGAAGCATGGAACATGATATATATATTCACATCTGTGAAACTTGGCCGTTGAGGCCACCAAGTAAAAAAAAATGACATATCCCCGTTACATTTGTACACCTAAATCCGTCTACAAAAGCCTCTAGCAAACGCATTGACCCAAAAATGAACTAAAAGTCGGGACAAGTCCCCGCTTTATACAACATGTATAACACCAAAACATATGTACAACTGTGACTCGGAGAAGCCCCAAACTAACTAGAGCTCACCAAAGATCTGCAACACTGACAACCTACTGTGGAGGCCTACTAGTACCTGCACCTGCAGCAAGTAAGGTAAATGCCCCAAGAGGGGTCAGTACGAAGAATGTACTAAGTATGTAAGGCCATATGAAACTTATAAGATATGTAAATATGTCAAAGAACTCAAGTTCAAATGCGTAACCAATATAGATAAGTAACAATGTAGATGAGTCACTATTCTGTATTTTGGAAGCCTGTATATTGCCTTCGGTACTTTCTTTGTATTTTTAATTAATGATTATTCATCTTCGCTTGTGACCTGTGACACCCAGGCCCCGACTGAACAGTGGGTTTTAAACATAACATCATTTTATGTTGGGATCGGCTTAAGCTAGGCTTATACCCCTAGACCTTCCACCCTATGAATCAATGTATATATCGGGATCGGCTCGAGCTAGGTTAGTACCTCTAGAGCTGCTACCCATACAACATTTCAGGTTCAGCTCGAGCTAGGTTATTACCCCTAGAGCTTCCCCCTGTTAGGATCGGTCCGAGCTAGGCTTATGCCTCTAGGACTGCCCCCTGATTTTTGGATCGACTTGGGCTAGGTATTTCACCCCCAAAGTTGCCACCCTTACTTGATCATTGACCACATATGCATCACTTTGTTTATTACTTTGAGATTGATACCATGATATTCGCAACTTGATATGAAGCTTTGGATCATTAACCAATGAGTAAGAGATATGTTACTAACTTGGAAACATAACATTATTAGAACTATAACACCAAGGAAACCATTGGACAATATTCCATGAACAAGAGACATAAGTATAATCACTATTGGACTATTGGAACATAACCTTATTTGAGCTTTTGGAACATTAACCATGAATATGAGACATGAGATTTACCAATGATCAACGAGTACGAAATATATGACAATGACCATGGATAAGCGGATATGGGATACCTTAACTCATTTCGAAATAGGACTAGTGAGATGTTAACATGAATACTATTTGCCGTAGAAGGATACGGACAGAGTAACCTTACATACCTTGTAGTCTCAATACGAATAAACAACCTTAGACGTGCACACAATAGTCCCTCTCCTTCTTTATGTGTCACTCTACATCACAAATACATAACGGAATTGACATTAACCACCAACTACTTTACAAATGCATATAATGTCAACGAGTTACATGTTTGCCTTTAAGCATGTCATTTCCCCTTGACAAAACCATTGATAAGATTATTATTCCAAAAATCCCCCAATATTCCCAACATTGACCAATACATGATAATCAATACATTTCACCACAACACTCCTCCTTTACACTCTCTTATCCACACCACATCACAAATAATCCATCAATTCACCTTAATACACTTCATAGCACATATCGGCTAAAATCCCACAATTTTCACTTATAGAAAAATAATAAGTTTAATAACAAAATAACAGCATACATGTTCATATTTTATCCATACCAGGCTTTTTCATCAAAGGCACAAGTCCTAATTCAAGCTTGAATCCCATGGATCACAAATCTTATACAAAAGCACAAAGTACCATGTCCAACATTTCCAAGCACAACCAACATGATTTACATACTCTTTCATGCATATAATATATAAATCCATAACAATATTCACTTACCCAAGCTTGAAAAGTGAGGATCTTGCTCCAAAATTGCCTTTGAGTTCATTAGGGTTTGAGAGAATGTTGGAGAAGGTTGGAGAAAATATCTAAAAGAACATGAGAGTTATAAGTGAATAAAATCTGATTTTTGGGTCTATTTATAGTCCTTGGGGCCATCCTTAGTCATCTTTGGTATTTAATGCTTCATTTGACTTAGTCAATAGAAGATTGGATCATGTGACCCATGTATTTTGCCTTATTTTGGGCTTTTCTTGAGCCCAAATCACTTAACCCAATAAAATCAATAATTTATCGTGTTTAATTCGTCTTATATGTATTACAATAATATTCCCACTCATGCTACTCGTATCTGTAGCCTCAATCCCAAAAACAAGTGATTCTAGCCACGTTTGGCTTATTTTGACCTTAAGGGCAAAACTGTCATTTTGACTCCAAATTCGTTCTCGAGTAATTTTATCATACCAATATAATATGTTATTCATTTCATGTATATACTCGTGGTTGTAGAATAAACGTGGCAAAAATAGGCTCAATACGACCCCGGATATCCTTGGGACTTAGAAATTTCCAACTTTCGAAAAAGTGGAAAAACCAGTGTGGCACGCCCTTGGGCGCGCCAACTTGCTACCTCTGGACTAAAAATTTTAGCCCAGAGAGGCGTGGCATGGTCCCAAACGCGCCCCACACTTAGTTTTTTTGAAAAATTCATTTTTTGACTTTTCTTCGCGGGTTTGGTTAGATACTTCAAGTTCTATTCTTTAACTTACTTATTAACCTTAATATACTTTGTTTAAGGGTCCTCTTAGCCTTGTTTTGAACCCCACAAATGTTCCACGAAAATCACAAAACACTTCCTATGAAGGTTTAATCACATTTACGAGGCCAAAAGTCAAGTATCTCATCCATAGCCTTACAAAATACATATGTATGGCTCTCGACACCCAAGTAAACATTACTCAACATCGTAAAGTAGGGTTAGGAAGGTACGGGGTGTTACAACATCCCACACTCTTTTGAGTATTTTGAGTAGCACTTGTGAGTCTATTTCCAGACACACTTGAGTGACTCCTTCTACAACACAATGTGCCAAAGCTTCTCTAATTGCAGTTTCTTCTGCCTCTAAGTTAGTGCCCTCTTAAATATCTTCTTACTAAGCATAGGCTAGGTTACATGTAGAGTTTCTGAGACAAAAGCCATAAGTACTTCTTACTGGGTTAACTGTAGATGCACTATTTGTATTAAGTTTAAGGATTCCTTATAATGGTTTCAATAAAATGGGAGAAAGTCTATCTTTGCCTTATAATTTTCTAGATAACCCACAATGTTGGACCAACCTGTTGATAAATTCATTTGCTTTGGAAAGATAAATCTCCCTAGTCTTCACAAGTCAAATTGACCTTGAACACCATATAATTGTAAGATAATGGTCATCCATGCTTCAAATTGTTTCTCCTCTTCCATAAGTTCCATATGATAATGGTTGGTACAACTCTCATAGGTGGTTTCGCAGTTAGTCAATAGTCACTTGTCCACCATTTAATGATCACTTGTGATAACTGCGTTCCTTCTAGGTGAATATCAATAAATATAACAAACATTCTCCATAACTTTGCAGCTGTATAAAAGGTTACAAAAAGGTGAGACATATTCTCCAATATAGTTTAACAACAACACCTAGACGCAATGTTCATCCCCATTCTTTTCACCACTTCATCCATAGGAACCCTGAACTTCCATATCCTCCAATTGAAGAAAGACATTTTTAAAGGTAGTTTTCTACTCCACATATATTTGGAAATGTCTTCCTCTTGATATTTCTGCCTAATGTACTCCCAAGCACTCCTCACTAAAATTTTCCACATGCCTCAAGAATCTAGACTATTTTATCTAAGATATTTGTTTGCTTTGGTGGTGGAATATTCTGAACAACAAACAATATAACCTTCACGAAGATATTTTCTTAATTCCAGTTCATCCCATCTTATGCATCTGTGAATTTTTCTACCCCTATTTCTTCCACTCCTACTTCTAGAACAATGTGATATGCCTCATGGTGGTACAATTATCATACTAGAAGCTAGAGTTAACTTTCCATATTTTTGCCCAAATTAACGTTCAATGAGCTCCAGCTCCCTGACAGTGACTAATTTCTTTCAAATTGTGGAGGCTCCTCTACGTTGAGGTACTATAGGATGTAAATTTTTGTAGTATTTGTTAACCATAAAAGTTCCCATGGAGATGCTTTAATTCTTAAATTCCAACAAAGTATACAGAATTGAGCATTAAAAGCATCAACAATGGACTTAAAACCAACATCTCTTTCTGCCTTTGGGAGGCTTAAAGTGTCCTAATTAACCCAATGTCTACTTTTTTCCAGTGGTATTCTTCCAAAAATACATAGCAAAAATGCTATGCAACTGCCTTATTACTCTTTTTGGAAAAATAATGGCTGACAATAAGTGAATAGGAATTTTGTTTAGAACATGATTGATTAGGACAAACCTTCCTCTATAGGATACGAACTTTCTTTTTCACCCTAAAACTTTGTTCCCTATATTCTTCACAATGTTATCATATTAACAAATCTTATTCCTGTCATAGAAAATACGACATCGTAGATAAATAAAAGGGAAAGTACGTTGCCTGATGTGAGTGACTTCTTTTATTCTAGCTACTATTAGTGCTGTAATTTTCTCATGAATGTAGAAAGCACTCCTGCTGAGGTTGATCACTTGACCAGAGGCTGCCTTATATATTTTTAGGACTTACATCATAAGCTTCATAGATCTTTTCTTTCTTGACAAAAATAGAATGGTGTCATCTAAATAATCCAGGTGATTTAACAAGATTAATCCATTTAGGAATACTAAAATCTTGGATATCCTCTCTCCCATTAAGTCTACTCAGACCCCTAGATAAAGCTTTTGCTGCAATGATAAACAAAGTTGGTGACAAAGGATCACCCTGCTTCTCTCATCTGGTATATTAAAATAAACTCTTGGTTTAACCATTTTTAAGTACAGAATACCAATTATTTGCGAGTACTATGTATATCAAATCAATAACCATCTCACAGAAGCCAAACTTTGAACATCTTTGCAATAAAAGCCAAGAAAGTTTATCGTAAGTTGTGGTCATGTCCAATTTAACCACCACATTTGCAGTTTTAGTCCTGATCCAAATGTCTTTTATGATTTCTAGTGCTAGTAGACCACTTTCCCCAACAATCCTACTTTGTTGGTTTTGGGAGAATCAGACTGCCTTCTTGGCTAATCCTATTTTCTCTTCTATCCATGCTCCTTCTGTATTATTTTGTATCCTTCTTTGTTGGTTTATTTCCTTCTTCTATTCACACAGGCATGAACCAACTTAAAGTTTCAATCTCCATTATTAAATCATTTCATACCTGCCTTTTGTCTCTAGTATTCCTCCTCCAGATGTGGGTATTATGCTTAGTGTAAGCTCTCCATATTTTTGTGTTAGTTCCATCTCAAAGTGAATTTCCTGACTCTGAATAACCTCTTCTAGGTGTTGTAATTCTTTAAAAGATATTGCCATATTCCACCTTACTCTATCCCATCAAATCTCTTTTCCGGTATTTGAGCTTGTGATGCAAACTATTGCAAGGATCTCCCTCAAAATCTACGCTCATTGTACTTTGACAACCTTTATGAGATTTGCATTCTTTATCCAAAAATTCAAGAACATGAAAGTTCTATGAATTACCCCTGTGTTGTCTGAAACTTGAACTTCCAAAGAAGAGTGATTAGAACCCTTTTTGATCAAGTGTTCACATAGATGTTGGGATATATATCCTGTAGCTTTTGATTACTGAAAACTCTATCCAATCTTTTGAATATAAAAGCTTCATTAGTTCTTTCTGTAATGACCCATTTCATCATTATGGAAAATATCTGTGATAAAATACCCATATTTATAAATTTACGTCGAATTGATTTTCAGTCGGGATTAACCATTGTCCGTTAAAGATCATTTCAGGTAGGGGATTAAAAATATGGGGCTTAATCTACCTGAGGTTCACTATAACGGTCCCTTAGCCTCTACAGCAAGCCTGTTGAAGCGATAGGATGGACATTATAGTGGTGCCAGGTTAGTAACACACGCATAGAAGCCCTATTTTGTTCAGCACTTGTCTTAAAAATAATAGTTCTTTCCTAAAAATACCCCTAGGGCTATTTTTAAGCAAGAAAGACCATAACAAAGAGGCAAGAATCTCAATGAATGCAATCCCATCACTATCCTTGCGGATTCTCCATCAAAATTGCTAGAATGTGAATGAGGAGTAAGGTTGCACGAACTTTATAGAAGCAACTTGGTGTTGAGGTAGATTATGGGTTTATGAATAGTTATACTATGATTAGTATTGTATGCAGTTTCTAGAATTGATGGGAGCATCATGATTAGCCTTCAGGCATGGCATTTTGATGACTAAAATAGAGAAATTACGTGAAAAGATCTAATTATATGTTGATATAATACCTTGTTGGTGATGTGTATTTTTATGACTTTCATGTTTAAAATACAATGTGGATAAAGTTGGTGTGGGTCACGATAGAGAAATTATGTGGTCTTGTAACTTATAAACCTAGTTTTAATATCTTAAAAAGGGTTAAACTAATGTTGTGCGTGTCTTAAATGTGTGATTTTCCTACTGTATTATTGTCCTAAGAGTGGAATACAATAAGGGAATTTGGACTTGTGTCTTAAGGAATCTAAATAAAAGTGTGGCTATCTATGTAGTTGTATATCTAACATTGGAATTGTAAGCCAAATGAAGTCGAATGGGTAAATAAGTGGCTAACAAAGTGGTTTCTATGAATCTAATAATGACTGGAACATTAGGGAAACTATTGTTGTAACTGAATCCACTATTCCTTGATATAAATAAATGAGGGTTGGGTAAGTGAACAAACTCATGTATGGTTAATTTGGAGTTTAGACATTGATTTGGTTACATGTGTGCTCCTAAATTGGATAACTTGTTGATTGATGTTCGAACATACTTGTGATTGATGATTATGGTTGCAAATGCTTGAATGAATAAGATATTGATTATCAAACTTGATTGAAATATATTATTATTGTAAAAGTGTACTTGCAAATTGGGTGCACTATGTTATATCATGAGAGAGTGAAATTGAAAGCATACATTGATATTTTTATGATGGATCAAGTGTCTTGCTGGTACGAGTAATAATTATTGATACTATTATGGTAGATTGGGTACCATGTTGGTATAGTAGATGGACGTAGTTGGTCCCCTATAGGTCATGACTATCGGGCAGAAATAAGTCCCATTAACATATGTGTACAGAAGAATGAGTGTTCTACAAGGTGAGTGAGGGTCATGAGTTGATGTAATATAGAGATGACACTGTTCATGAGATTTATATGGACGTGGATCCATGTTATGATATGGTTACTATGGTTGTTGGGTCTCATATAACTCGGTGTGTGATTTATGACTCATACACTACCTAATTGGTATTATGGTATGATTTATGGGATTATGTATTCCAATGCTATTGTGATATCTTTAGTGACTTACATGACCTTCTAACACCACAAAAAGTTCCCATGCTTAGAAATTAGACTTATATTAGAAATCAACAGAATATTTTAAGTTTTTGACCAGCACAACTCTTGATACGAGTCGTACCAAGGACCACGACTCGTAGGATCAAGTCGTGGTGGGCTGACAACCTTGTTCCTTGCTACTGGTGGATAAAGTGGGTGTAATTAACGATAGAGGAATTATGTGGGCTTGTAACTTATAAAACCAATTTTAATATCTTAAAAAAGGGTTAAATTAATGTAGCACGTGTCTTAAATGTGTGTTTTTTCTACTGTATTATTGTCCTAAGAGTGGAATACGATAAGGGAATTTGGAGTCATAACTTAAGGAATATAAAAGTAAGTGTGGCTATATATGTAAGGGTGTATATCTAATGTTGGAATTGTAAACCAAAAGAAGTCGAATGGGTAAATAAGTAGCTAACCAAGTGGTGTCTACGAATCTAATAATGACTTGAACATAAGGGCCACTATTGTAGTAACTGAATCCATTGTTCCTTGATATAAATAAATGAGGGTTGGGTAAGTGAACAAACTCATGTATGGTTAAATTGGAGTTTAGACATTGATTTGGTTACATGTGTGCTACTAAATTGGATAACTTGTTGATTGATCTTCGGTCATACTTATGATTTATTTGGACATACTTGTGATTGATGATTATGGTTGAAAATTCTTGAATGACTAAGCTATTGAATATCAAACTTGATTGAAATATATTATAATTGTAAAAGTGTACTTGCAAATTGGGTGTACTATGTTATATCATGAAAGAGTGAAATTGAAAGCATACATTGATATTTTTATGGTGGGTCAGGTGTCGTGCTGGTACGAGTATTAATTATTGATACTATTATGATGGATTGGGTACCATGCCGGTATGGTAGATGGACGTAGTTGGTACCATATAGGTCATGACTATCAAGAAGAAATAAGTCCCCTGAACATGTATGTACAGAAGAGTGAGTGTTCTACAAGGTGAATGAGGGTCATGAGTTGATGTAATATAGAGATGATATTGTTCATGTGATTTATATGGATGTGGATCCATGTTGTGAGATGGTTACTATGGTTGTTGGGTCTCGTATGACTTAGTGTGTTATTTATGGCTTATACATTCACTAATTGGTATTATGTTGTGATTTATGGGATTATGTATTCCAATGTTTTGATGATATCTTTTGTGACTTACATGTCCTTGTAACACCAAAAAAAGTTCCCATGCTTAGAAATCAGACTTAGATTACAAATAAGTAGAAAATTTTAAGTTTCAGACTAGCACGACTCTTGATACGAGTCATACCAAGAACCACGACTCGTGGGATCAAGTCGTGGTGTGCTGACAACTTGTACCTTGCTACCAGTGACCATAATTCCTTATTACCATTTGTGGTGTATTGGTATGAGTCATTTGATGAGTCATACTGATAAGGACCTCATAGTTGTCGAAGCTCTTCTAAGCACCACGACCCTGTGTACGAGCCGTGGGTTCAAACTAGTAGTCGTATTATGTAGTTGTAAATAGGTTTCACCAAGTTGATAGAGCTAAGATCAGTTATTTAAGTATGGTAACAGTATTTCATGTGAATTAAGGTCATAAGAAGTCCCTAACACTTATTTGAGTTTAAAACTCCTCTATAGATTAAGTTTTAGTTTATGATTCTACTAGGGTCAAATTCCAACGATCATTGCTCCTTGAATATGAAGAATTAGGTGTCCTAATACCTACCAAATTAAAGATTTTTGAGTTTTCTTTCCAACACCATCAATTTTTCATCGATCTAATTCTAGAGTAAAAGTTATGGACATTTTAGTGAAGCATTGTCAAGCTGTCAAGTAGTGAATACGACTCAACAACATGAGTCTTAGGTTGAAGTCATCGACTTGTGATCACTGTATGAAGTGCAAAATGGGTATGAACCTACGATTCAAGTTACGTCTCTTGCTCCCAACCTACGATTCGTGACTTGAGTCTTGGTATCAGACACCATCAACATTCCATGTGATTTTCAAAGGGTTATTTGGTCTTTTCCCATTCTTTAGTCGTAGATTTCAGCTTATTTTAGATTACATTATGAATGAGTTGATGGATTTAAGTCTCTTTTAATACGACATGGCATGTTATGAACATATGATCTCAGAATTCAGAAAATTTAGTATGGCTAGTTCAAGTATTTCAGAAACTCCATTAAAATAGTAATTTGAAATAGTTCATGCTCTATTTTTTAGAACATCATTTTTAATGATATATCAGTAAATTATCAGTTTGATAGTAGTACCGAGCATCGAGTTGGACTAGGGTCCCAGTTTCACCCAAATTCCCAGAGTTATGTGCTATCGTAGGTTTGTTTGGCCCTCCTAGTTGGGCATTATTTTAGTGATCAAGCCAGTCATGCCTTTATACCCTGGAAAGGTATATTGGGTCCTCTCGATGGGGCGTATATATCAAACTCCACGTTAGCTCACATGGTTTATGTCATTTAATAAACTCCCACAGAAACAATTTTGCATAGTTATCATACTTGACCCCTAGTTTTATTGATTTTGAGATTTTTTATGTGATTTCAGTTATACTTCAGATATGTAGATTATGATTTTTCATTTAGGGTCTTGTACTTGAACTCAGTATATTTTCTAAGCTATTCATCATCAGTTAAACTAGTTTTACAACATGTTCAGTATTACCTTTAAATCAAACTAAATATTTATGTTTCTACAGCTTTCTAGTTTTCAAAATGTTTTAGCTCATAATTCAGAGATTGCTTTATGTCTCACAGCTTTTCAGTACATACATGATTTAGTTCATATTATGGTAAATGGTTTATGTCCTCAGTTTTGAAGCATGTTTTAAGTGTTTTCCCTAACTAGTGAATATCTCACATGCTGAGTACATTCAAAATATTTACCGTATACTTTCCTTGTACTATATTATTTCATAATGTAGGTATCAGTGCTAGCTCACAGGATCATGGTCAGACAGATTGTAGCTTCCGGTCAACAAATGATGACTTCTCTTTATTTGGGGACTCCAATCAGTAGTAGTCATAGTGTTCCATTCTGTTCATATGTATTGTTTAGTTCATGTGTGATAATTTCAACAAAATTGGTGGGATTTCACCACCAGGGAGCTATGGACAGACACTTGTGGCAGTGGCCATAACATAACCAACGATAATAGGGGAGCTAGTGTTTTGTTAGGAAATTTTGTGTTCTGAATTTTTGGGTGCATTAGGCACTTCTTCAAATGAGGTAAAAAAAATTCTCCAATTAAAAATATTTTCAAAATAATTACCGCAATCAAGTTGAAAGTGTTAACTAAAAAGAATGACCATAGGAAAAGTAGAGGACAAAAAGGAACAAAATAATAGTAGAAAAAAAAGTTGGACCAAGAAGAAAAAAAGGAGAGAAGAAGAATAAAAGCAATAGAGTATACAGGAAGAGAATTAGAGGGCGATTGAAAAATAAAAAATCGTAAAAATATAGTTGTACACAATGATGTTTTATTAAATTTAAATCCGTACGAAATTCGGATTACATTAAATTTAAGATATATTAGTCCAAATAAATTTGTAGATTAGTATAATTGAATTAATAATTTAAGTCCAATAAATATAGATTTAACTAAAGGTCCAACTTCATCAGGCTAGTCCATTAATTTGATCTACAAATTATGAGCCCACGTTGATAAGCCCAAGATATCATCTTATTCTAGAAGCTCAATTTGGTGCCACATGTCAAATGACGCAGGATGCCAAGTCAAGTGAAGAAGCCAATAGGATTATACCACATATCAAAATGATGTAGTATGCCTAGTGAAATCAAAGACCAATGAAAATGAGTCACGTGTACAAGTTGACATGTTCCAACCAATCAAATGTTGCCATGTTACTTAAAGTTGATTGACCGAAAGAAGTCTTCCTTCACCATAACTCATCTATACCACAACTATAAATAGGGATCTCCACAATTTAGAAAGAGAACAAAAACTCTAATAAGAAACAAGAGAGAGATCGTGGATCAAACACTGCAGATTTCTATACAAGCTACAATTTCAAGAATTCAAGCACCCAAGTTCATAGATTAAAGATCAAGACCACCAAATTCAAGATCATACTCAAAAGACCTTTAATTCAAGTACAAGTCGAGATCAAGTTCATCAAATTCACCAAAAAGCTCAAAACCACTTGGATTCAAGTACAAGTCAAGATCAAGACCACCAAATTCAAGATCAAGCTCAAAAGCCCTTGGATTCAAGTACAAGTCAAGATAAAGACCACTAAATTCAAGAACAAGCTCAAAATCCCTTGAATTCAAATATAAGTCAAGATCAAGTCCACTAAATTTAAGATCAAGCTCAAAGGCCCTTGAATTTATATTCGAAAAGAAGAATCAAAGGATTGTAACACTCACTGTTTGAAATCAAATAATATGATTGCCACAATATTTTACTATCTTGATTATTATTTTCTCGATTTGAATTTTACTGTCTACAAATTCTGGCATGCCCAGTGGGACAATCTTTACCTCTCATCTCTTTCTTTAAAAGTTGAAGAACATCAAAATGACTCAAAAGAAGATCTACTCCAAATTATATGTCAATATGGTTGCTGACTCTAAAAGTGAATTGGAAGTCTCCATGGAGATCATTAGCCAAATCAAAAGGAGAAAAATGGAAAATCTAGGAAAATAAGTGATTCCAGTACCATCCAAGTCAGCTCCTATTTCTAATTTATCTTATCCAAAAGAGAGGTATCCTCTTCCCACATGCTAGAAGAAACAAATG
This sequence comes from Capsicum rhomboideum, assembly GCA_031232105.1. NCBI lineage: Eukaryota > Viridiplantae > Streptophyta > Magnoliopsida > Solanales > Solanaceae > Capsicum > Capsicum rhomboideum. The sequence continues at coordinate 93,157,477 of CP124716.1, read as the reverse complement.
ATATTACTAATCTGATCGAAAGAAGCTTGGCTCAACTTAATCTTCCACATTGCAAGTCCAACAACCATTTCATGTAAGTAGGTAATGTATTGAATTCTGAATGTGCTGCAATATCCACTCAAATTATTTCTCATTCCAGGCTCTATTCATATAGAGATTCACATCCTCTACCATGGTAGTACAAGTAATGATGGTCAATGCTTCCACTATAGAAGAACAACTTAAAAGTTTGACTGAAGCAATTAAAGGCCTGACAAAGCGTGTGCAAGAATAAGATGCTTAACGTTTCAAGCTAACAAATAAGATGGATAGCATGACTGAGAGAGAATCAAGTCAAGTACTTATGAAATTTTCTAAAATTGAAGAGAAAGTAGAGTCTTCCATAAAGAAAACAACAACGAAAAAAAAGATCCATGTCTCTGTTGAAGGTTTGATTCCTATTGACGGATTGAAGGACTTCATTATCAAAGCTATCGAAGACAAATTTGAGTGATCATCCAAATTCTCCCTCACATATGGAAAGTCATATACACAAAAGATTGATAACTTGAAGATGTCTGATGGTTATCAACCTCCTAAGCTCCAACAATTTGATGGCAAATGGAATCCCAAACATCATATAACACACTTTATTGAGACTTGCAATGATGTTGGGCCGTATGGGGATTATCTTATCAAGTAGTTGTTTGACGTCTTAAATAAAATGCCTTTGATTGGTACACAGATCTCAAACTTGGTTCTATAAATAGCTGGGAGCAGTTGGAGCGAGAGTTCTTCAATTGTTTCTAAAGCACAAGATGTGTCGTTAGTATGATTGAACTTACAAAGCCTCGCCAACGTGAAAATAAACCAGTTATTGACTTTATAAATCACTGGAGAAGCTTGAGACTTAACTACAAAGATCGCCATGGTAAAACTTCTAACATTGAAATATTTGTTCAAAGCATGAATTGGGGTCTTCACTATATCTTGCAAGGGTTAAATCCCAATACATTTGAATAGTTGACAACTCGGGCACATGACATTAAATTAAGCATGGCTAAAAGAGGAGATCAACGACTTCCTGTCTGTGAGCCTGAGAAGTGGCGATTTTGCCACTTATTTGTATCTCTTTTCTTATGATTTTTGGATGTTAATTCATAATAAGAGGCTAATTATCCTTTGAATGGTGATCATCTCAGGTACTTTGGGTTTAAAAGAAGCATAATATAAAAGAAAAGGAGCTTAGAATGATGCATGAATCAAAAATTGGTCACCTGCCCACGCAGATGGTGAGCTACCCACGCAGATAAGGCTGCAAATGGCCAAAATAATGAACTAAAAAGGGTTGAAAACTCACTTGCCCCCTGACCTGCGAGGGAAGATACCCACCTACTGAGGCAGATGCCTCACCTTTGTGCTGACCTGTGAGGGTAGATGCCTCACCTACGCCCTGACCTGTGGGCACTACAACATTTTATGCCTTCAACCACCCTTGAAAAGTGTGGCCTAAATTATCAAAAAGTGTGGTCTTTGATCAAAGGCCACACTTTTCGACTTTAGGCAACACTTATATGGGGGTGGGCTAAACTGGCATAACCATAGACCTAAGGCCACTCTTTTCAAATGTAGCCACAATTAAAAAGCATGGCCAATAGATATCAAAGACCACGCTTGTTACAACCCATATGGCAACACTTTCACTTCCTGGAGCTACACTTTCAAAGTGTGGCCTTTGTAACTTTTTTGGCCACACTTACAAAGCATAGCCTTTGCCTGTATATATGCCAAACTTATTTTCCCTATGGCCACACTTTTAAAGTATGGGAATTTCAATTAGGTTATAAAATATATTTTTTAAATATTTCTACTAGAAAAAATTCTTGTTAAAATGCTACATTTTGGATATATCTTGTAGTCACACTTATTTCCAACATATAAATGATTATTCAAGGTCGAAAGTGACTAAAACTAATGAAAAGAATCAAGAATTTTAAAGATAAACGAACAAAATGTTAAATCAAGATGACAACTTTATCCAGTACAAAATCAACAAAGGAAATTACAATCAATCACAGAGGATATTACCAATTCTTTTGCTTCAATAAGCTAAAAGCATTATCTTGAACTTAAAAATTGTGATAACTATAGGGCGTTATACAACAACTAATCCCGTACATTAAGTACTATCCTTTAAGATGAGCCCCCACTATTTTTCTTTGGTTACAATGACCCTCTTGGCAAATAATGGCAAACAAAATGATGCTTGGTGAATTTGGAGACGAAAGAGGGTGCATTTAATAGCAAAAGTGAGTAACAAATCAAAATTTGAGGAGCTATAGATGATGCGTGTGACAAAGATCAAACCAAGGATTAGAATACCAACATACCTCAGAGTTGTAGAACTTCACATATCCAAGGGTCTTGGCACCAATTTTTGTCATCAATGGGGTTAGTAAGGATCTTGAAATCAACTAAAGGTCCCTCAATATAGCAGAGCATGAACCAACCATGCCACTTGAAGTGAGATACAGCCAAACCACCCACATTAGGATCAAACCAGTATGTCAATAGCAAGAATATGCAGCAAAACAAATTAAACAAATATGCTTCAATCAAAAACTAGTAAAAGTGCCATGCAGCTCAAAGAATTCATACCCAAAAGAAGAGAAGAAAAGGAAATTACGAGAGAATCAACAATGCATGGATGAAAAAAAATCCATATATATGCACACTAGTGATGGTAGCCCTGACATGAAGTTATATTATTTGTTATGCATCATACATAGTAGAAACATTTGTCAGAGATAATAAATAGTGATAGAACATGTCTCAAAGCAATGAATAGGTAAAGTTTTACATAAGATGAGTGTTGTATAAGATATTTTGTTGGATAATAAACATACAATTTCAACTTAAGGAAAATATTAGAGCGCAGCAGGAAGTCTTTTCCAAGAACTAAGCTTAGGAAAAAAGTGGATTAATATGAGATGTGATCCACTGAAGGACATGAACTTACATTCATTACCACACCGGCGATGTCAGCAAGCGGAAGTCTGCAGCCTTGAGTTTGAGATATTGATAGAAAATTAGCATACAATGGAGTAAATTGGTAGAGTAATGTCATGGTAAGGTGTAAGTCATCGGGTCCAAATCTTATAAGGGGCTTTGTAAAACTGATCTCTTGCAGTAGGGATTTCCTTAAACTATTATTTCTCTAATCTTACGCTGATTAGGTCAGAGCAAAAAGACGTTTGGGGTGTATTGTGAAGCAGAAGACACATATCAATATCCCTACTTATCATTTACCAAAGGTATACTAAGAAAAAGGTAAGTCAGTTTTAAAACAGCCTCTCTCATTTTAGTGTATGATATAGGACTTATGTTATATGTCATAGCTAAAAAGAAAAAATGATTGGAAATAGGATTAAGCAAATTACAAATTCTTAATTGGAAGATGTAGGAATACCTTTCAATATTAACAAGATAAGTTTTATGGATAGCATAACGATTGTTGAACAAGTGCCAGTGCCTATAAAGTACCGTTGTTAGCACTATCATGAAGAATCTTTAAACATAATCAAAACAACAAAGACAATGAGAGCTTAACTTGGGAGTATGGATGGTACAAAGTTAAGGTGAGACTTCATTCGCCTCAAACCAATTGGCTTCTCTTAGTTCCCTGTAAATAAATAGGCAACATTAGAGGATAAATTATACAAAAAAAACAAAGAAAGGCTAGTAGGCGGTTGCTAAGATATTTTGTGAGTGAAAACTAGTTGTAAGAATTGCGATAAACTCACCTGAGTTGAAGTCAAAAATACAAAAGATTTCTAATAAAAAGGATTCTCTAAACAAAGAGTAGAACAATTAGATTTGTATTTATCAATGAGTATAACTGAACATCTTTCAAACTTAAATTTCTTATGTACAATATAGGCTTTAGAAGAGTAAAAAAGACTAATAAGGTGAACAAAAAATTAATTATAACCCCAAAATTTGGAAAGAAATAAATTTTTTCCTATATTTACATAAAACAGAAGTAACAAATTCAATGCTCACCTAAAATGATGAAGAAATTTAGTAATCAAACAAGGAAATTACGGTAACGATTTGAAAAATACAAAAGAAAAATAAAGTATTGGATCAAACGGGAGCCGAGGCTTTGTCCTTTTCATTCTAAAACTGAGCTCAGACATTACACGTTGTAACAACTATCGTAAGGGTTTAAAACATGTTAAATAAGCCTTGGTCAGCAATCTGGTAGGAAAATAGCCAGATGCTTCCTAAGCAACCTCTATTATGTGGCAGATAACAAAAATCATTGATCCTACCATCACCAAGGTGAAGATACACATGGGAAAAAAATTTAGCATCCTGTTGTAAGAAAAGGATGACTTAGCTTCAACATTGCATTATGCTCCAGGAGCTTCAAGCTGGTAAGTATGAGATGTCCCTAACACAAAGTAAATAAAGTAGAACATTAAAACCTTTTTATAAGTAATACACTGAATGGAAAATCTAGTAGCACTTCCTAATAAGATCAAATATTCCATAAGACACTACTAATACATGTAATTAGAAGAATTAACCATGAGAATAAGATTTCTAATTTATGGGCTTGATAAGAAATGTATCATAAGACTTCAAACTTTTAATATTTGGATGATACCAAAAAGCAAACCATAGCTAAAGATTTTGTACTTTCAAATCATGATTGAGTGTACGGACCTTTTTTAGGGTTGGGAATTAAACAAATATGAAGATGAGTGATCTTCTTTTGGTAAGCACATTCATACCTCTTGGTAAGTGAGATCGTACCATCCAAAACAATCACTCTCAGGGATATCAAACCTACGACAAAATAATGTGATAGACTCATAACTAAAAAATGCCTGTAAAATAAATAAAGCAGGAGTAACTTTGTTGTTTTCAATAATCCTTATCATATTTGCTTTCTCCGAAAAGAAAGCTGATAAAATAAGTAAGTAGTGTCAATGTGGACCTTTGCAAGGTCCATAATATAGTAGTAAATATTTATCCATAACTTTATTTTGGTTTTCAAGTTGGTTTTGAGGACATATACTTTTGGTTATCAATGTTCCAAGAAACCCCTGGAGAGTATGCCAAGTAGAAAATAGTTGTTTGTCATTCGATAAAATCATTGGGTATCGCAAGATGTTGATATAGAAAGATATCTCAAACCATCCATGAAGAAATAATAGCACTATAAATATAATACTTCAACTTAAGTCTATTAAAAAATTATTTAACTCAATATACTCATTCTTATATGAGTTACTTCTCTAGTTAAGAATATAGGACATGGGACTCTAGATTAGTTGTCTTATTCGATGTACAATTACCTGGAAAAAAAAGGACAATGTCATAAGGTCATATTTGATTTTTCAATGTCGTGACCATGACAACAAAGTGGTTATCATTTCTACAGCGTTCAAACATGTCGGATCAGATTGAGGAAAAAACTTTATTAACCTTTTTCTTAAAAGAGAAAAAATGCTGAGATAGAAAGAGAACACATAAAAATGGAGTTAATACAAAAGAGAAATAAGAAGAGGAAGAGACATACCTCAGATCCTTTCAAGTACTCCAAGAATGATAGATACATGAGGAGGTGGAGTGATACAATTAAAGAAAAATCTAGAAGAGTAAAGGTCATTAAACTATTATAGAGACAAACAAGGAAACTTCCAGTCACCACAGAAGAAAACAGGAGAGCTACATGAAGTACGCCCAAAATAGTATAGCAACAAGTTAACTTCAAAGACAAAATGAAACTTAGAGTTCAGCCTCAATAACATGGTTTCAGCAGCTTAGGGACATGAATTGCATCAAGTAGATCAAACCTAAATCATGTACATCGTGATTATAGGGCAGAAATAACTCTGTTGACATTGTTATATATCAAGGCAAAGCTAGTGTTTCTTGTATATTTCTATTTTCTCATTCTTATCAACAACTATTTTAAGTGACAAATCAATTTAAGTTTGTCAACAATTATGTGCAGCAACATTTAGCTTCAAAAATGACCCAATTTCTTACTGTACTTAATCTTGTAAGCAAGCAAGAAATGAATGCGGCAACATACATAAGGTCCGTTAACTAATAGGGAATGGAAATATGTAGTGTGCCCTCAACAACTCAACCACTGTAAGGATAAAATTTTCTTACCAAAATCTTTCAAAAAGTTATCTAAAGAGCACAACATTCAAAAACTAGGCATAAAAAAGGCACAAGTTCAAAGATCAGTAGTTTTGAGGCCAACAGTAGATGCAATTTCTGCTTCAAGCTACTTTTCCAAAAAACTGCAGTTATTCTTCAAACAAAAATTAGAAATAGATCAAACCTCTAAAACTTTGAAGTGTTATGTCACTCTTCCCATTCCAATTAAGTTCAAGTAATAAAAAGACATAATAAAATCAATTTACTGTTGCAAAAAATTAAAAAAAAAGAAGATGGGATAGAAACTTAATATTATGTGGAACTGAAACAATTCACAACCAGTGTCTGTAAACTTCTCATTAACTAGAAAATATGCAGTTGTTGATAGCGAATGATAGAAACTCAAACTAAAACTAGACCTACAAAAATTTGTGGACTGTCTTTGTGCTGCTATCTTTTTCCACACAGAAATTCACTGCTAATGAGACTTAAAATCTAAAATTTTTAGAACATACTCAGTTATAGCAACAACAAATTAAAATTTTTACCTTTATAATTTCATAACCAAATCAATTCAGAAAGAAAATAGAGGCACTGTGCAATTGTGAAATTCTCATTAAGATTTAGGTCTTAGAACAACAATCACAAGAAGCTCAGCTCAAAAACTCAAAAAAATCAATTTATGATTGCATCTCAACTTCAATTTGTGATTGTACCTCATCTTCAAAAAAGAGAAAAAATTGTAGTTATAGCTCAGAGAACCAACATTCAATCCTTTCCGTGTGAGTAAAGCACTGTCAGTATCCCCGCTGGATTTCTAAAGTTCACCACCACAATCTTTATTCACCTCTTCGTCAGTAGCTTCATCGCACCATAGTCAACTTTAATTTTCCCATCCATTCATCCTCCACCACTGCATATAGATGAGGATTCGACAGAGAAAACGAAAACATATGTTGCAGCTATAATTAAAAAGCATAGATACAAATACTCAATGGAATTGTGTTTTTATCAAAAAATCTTACCGGTAAGGTGATTTCTTTTGAAAATCTTAGGGGTGAAGCAACTTTGTCGGAAGATCTCACAGATGCGCGATGGAGTTGCTTGAAGAATTGAGCTAAGATGATGTATCGAGTGAAATTTAGAAATTTTACAGATGAGATCATACCATGAGAAGCCAAGAAACCCTTATGGTTTTAATTTTAGGAATTTGGGGAAAATTTTTAATGGAGGGAGTAGTATTATTTTAATTAAAATTTTATGAGAGTTAATGGGCCACACTTATAAAATGTTGTTTTAAGAATTTTAAATATAACACATTTAAAAGTGTTGCCATATTTATAATTAAGTGTTGCCAACTATTTTAGAATTCGGAAATGCTTAAAATGTGTAGCCTATGATTTTAAAGACCACACTTGAAAAGTATTGCCAAAATTTTTGTGGCCAAAAGCTATGTACAAAGGCCACACCTTAAAAGTGTGCCCTTAAATATTTTTGGCAACACTTTTCAAGTGTTGTCTAGAGTTAGTGTGGTCATAGGCCAAATTTTTTGTTGTGGGGAACAGATGCCCACTTGTGGTAGCAGGTGAGAAAGCAGATGATCAATGCAGTGGCATTTTTTTAATTACCTAAAATGTAATTTTTGAGCTATAAAAGGGACTTTTCAGATCTGAAACTTCATCTTTGGCATTTTTCTCAAGCTTGGAGGTTAAGGAACACCATCAGCACCCTTGGAGTGAAGATTTGGAAGCTTTGTATTGAGAATTTCTTGCCCTTTTCTTCATCTCCTTGCTTTTTAATGTTCATATTTGGGTGTAGTTTTTTATTTTAGTATTAAATATTGATTTGGAAACATAAAAATATTTGGGGTTGTGATTTTATCTCATGTTTTCGTGTTAATTAATTACTCTTAATTTATAAATGAGTTTTTCTTGTTTAAATTAATCTCATGTTTTATCGATTTCTACTCTAGTTGTGCTTAAAAGAGGAGATTGGAGTTTTAATTTCCCATCTACTTCGATTAATGCTTGAAAGAGCTAATTGAGGTTGGGAAAGATTAATTTAGCGCAATTTGGGATGTATGACCCATCTAATGGATGTTGCTAGACATAGTCAAATCCTAGTGTAGCTATAGATTGAAACTATTTGTGTTGACACTTGGCTAATGTTTGACGGAATTTAGCCAAGAAATATTCATCAATCGATCGAAAGACGTGGCGGATACTTGAGGTTCCAAGGCTAATTTGTCAATCCGTGAGTAATTCATGAGTAATTAGTTGAATACAATGGGTCATTGATAGAATTGATTCCCTATTAACATTTTCCTTGTTTCCCTTATTTGTGAAAGCCATAGAGCTTGTTTATATTAATATTGGTTCTAACCTTGTTACATTTTTATATTGAAAACCCCTAAAACATTTGTATCTTAGGTTTGGATTCTAACGAGTTGCTTTTATTTTGTACTATCTCAATCGCTAGTCACATTATTCCTCACGTATTCAACCTCGACTCCTAGTTGGGTAAAATATATTGCTAACGACCTCGTACACTTCTTTTTGAGGGTGTATTTGAGCGTTATCAAAAATGGCGCCATTGCCAGGGATCAATTTGGTGTATTAAATTAGTTTAGAATTTTAGCCTACTTGCTTTGATTTGGACTTGTGAATATATGTTCGTGATTTTATTTTATTTCTTATGGTAGTTAGATTTTTGTTTTATTTTACTTGTTACTATGGCATCATGGAATGAAAATGAGTTTGGTGGTTGCAAATCTTATGTTAATGACCCATCTCCTTATTGTGGAAGGCCACACTTTTGGTAAAATTATGAAAAAGTTCTCGGGAGAGAGGTGTGTGCACCATCTCAATCTTATGTGGAGTCTACTTTTTATGAATGTGGTTGTCAAAGTAGACACAGTGATTCTTCTGGAAATGTCACTTCTCCCTCCCCAAACTCTAACATATTTTCTAGTTGTGCTTTTGAGTTTGATAGGAGCAATAACCTGGAGTTGGAAGAACAAAGAGCTGGTCATGATGGAAATCAAGTAATGCTTCAAACTAACTTGGAACGGGTATCTAAAATGGGTGAGGAGATACCTCTTATGCATCAATCCATGGTGGCATCAAAAGTAGTTAGTGAAGGAGAAGAATACCCTTGTGAAGATGCCTTTCAAAATGAAGAAACACATGACAAATTGGAAATTGTGAGCCAAGAGTGGCTCTTAAACCGAGCACAACATCTTGAAGCCTATGGGAAACTATGTGAGGCAATCTTCCGAATAAAGGATGATTTCTTTCAAATGCATGTTGAGCGATGTAATGATATGATCCAACATAAACTTTCCATTTATGATTTGAAGTCTAATATGAAAGCAAAACTTGAGGCATATGATGCTCTTCTTCAAATGGTCAAGGATAATGAGTTCAAGTTGAGTTCCAATGAAGATTTGGTCAAGATTGATGTTGAATAATTCATGGTGATTTGTCAACCCACCGAACCAAAAATAATGAAGGATGCCAAAATTGAAGAAGTGATTCTAGAGTTTCAAGAAAAAGTCAAGCAAATTCTTTGTGAAAACTCTAGTTCATTTTGGGGTGAGAATGTCAAGAAAGATGCAAGTTTGGGAATGGAGAGGCTTAAACCTCATTCCAACCATTTGTCGACGTTGTGCTTGGTAGATATAACGAAAATCAAAATAACTGGGCAAATGGAGAACTTTGGAGATGAGGGACAAAGTCCCTACATTTTAGAATTTTTCATCCCAAGAGGGCAAAATGACGTCCGTCACTTGAAGGCCAAGAAATGTAAAATGCAAAGTTTAACAAGTGGCCGATTGATCTTCTCACTAATACCAAACGATGCCTAATCCATCAAGAGTGTTGCTCACACACAAACTAAGTTGGTGAAAAAGGTCAATGTAATGAGAAAGAAAGCGGAACAAACATCTACATGGCATGATGGACTTATCTGGGCCCTAGAACTTAGGCTCAAAACCTTGCACTATGACATATGTCCACCAGGTACCTCTCTATCCCACTTCTTCGACCAGCAACAAAAAGAAATGGCTTCTCTAAAAGAACAGATCCAACACCTGAAATATAGTACCTTTCAATCACAGAGAACCCATAGCTCACTACCCAAACCAACTTCATTCCATAGGTCACCTCAGACATACTCGCAACCAAGAATGGGCCACAACTTTATCACTTTCCCATCCAGTTCACCTTTACTTATGTCCTTCTCTCAAGCTCTTCTTAATGAACAAGAGTTTGACATAGCCAAGCTTGCTTGGGAAAGGAAAGATACCATCGCAGCAAAGAAAAAGGCTGATGCAGCCCACAAAAATTCCAAAAGAAAGATGGAATTTGGCAAGAAGGATATAGACAGAGGAACCATGATAATTTCATGTCATGACATCACCTTCCCCGATGATGACTTGATGGTTTGAGTACCCTAAGTACCATATGAAGATAAGGAATGGACCGCCTTGCTAAAAGATGGTCTCCCCAATAATGATTGGCTTTCTTTGAACCATGGTTTCTAAGATTCAACTGATAACTTAATTCTCTCTGATCAAGTTGTGCCGAATCTCTACAAAATAAAAAAAACCCAAGATCTAGCTGATCGGGATCCCACACAAGAATATTTGCAATGTAATTAAGATATTCGAGATATTGATACCCTTCCTGCTATGAAAGACCAAAAAAGTGAGTACTCATTTGATAGTGATCCTATGGATGAATATTCAGAAACTGGTGATAACTTTCCAGCTGGCGAATATGTCAAAGACAACGAAGAATCCTCAAGAGATTCATGAGAATATGTTGGGTAAACTACTAAATCCTCAATCAAATCCCCTGAAGAATACTATCCACCCATCTTCATGAACAATACCAAAGAACCAAAAGTCTCTGAAGCAGTCGACGATCAGGATAGGATGACGAATGGTCCGATCTTGAAAAAAAGGCCAGAACCAATGACAACTGCAAAGAAAACCTTTGGGACTGGATTCCATACCTTCACCTTCGACGATATCAAAGTATTAGCCTGGCCCTAATGGATCCAAGACTTCTATACTGGGATGGTAACAAAGAATCTGGCAGAACGAGAAAAGTACATGATCCTGTCAGAGTTCACTTCAAGGTTCTCCAAAATTCTCAGAGACTGGTGGAACACACTTGGGATTGCTGATAAGAACACCTACCTCACATCCCAAGACTTCGCCTTCAACATTTGAATCCTACAAGAGGTCTTTTGGGGAGACACAGGCCAAAGATAGGAGAAGTTGCGGAGGCAGCTCTTCAAAATTAAATGCATATCGTATGACAGAGATGTCATCGATGTCTGCTTCCAAAAGATGGTGAAGATCTACTTTGATATGGGTGGAGACCCCAGCCTGAAGCAAGCCTTCATATCATCACTACCAAAGATGCTAGCAGGCCACACCATGACGATTGTGGAGGACAAGTTCAAATCCATCAAAGTCCCAAAGGTAGGCTACATCAGGTAGGCTATCTTTCAGGCCCTGGACAGCATATACACGAAGAGATTTGTACTGAAGCAGATTGTATAGAATAATTCAACTCTCGATAGGGCATGCAGTAGGAACGATCTTGTTACTAAATCCAACTGCCCTTGTTCGAGCCGCCAGATAAGGTCTAAGAGATAGCTGCAGTTCAGGAGGTTCAAACTCATCAAGACCTCTAAACGACAGGTCCAGGACAACCAGGTATTTCAGGTGAAGAAATTACCACATATAAGAAGAACATTGGATGCTTCATCTGCAAAAAGCCTAGACACTTAGCGAGCAATTGTCCTCAAACCAAAAGTCAAAAGACTCAGTCCACCTCTTTGAAGAGATATCAGACCACACAAATATCTATCTCAGCAAAGACGATGACCTTGAATCGGTCTTCTCTCTGGAGGAGGAATCGGCAGAGGACACTCTATTCTCATTAGACGTCTATGAAGAATCAAGGTGACATCTATGCAGATGGTCTCTACTTGATACTAAGTGCAGAAAAAAAAGGCGTTTGTCTGATCACAAAAAAGTTGGTTAGTCAGTTTCTCATACTCAACACATCAGTGATACCCTCTTCTGGAATAGCAGACTACCCTCTATATCTTCTCAACTCGTATGTGGATACATTCGATCCATTCATTTTCCTAGAGAGAAAAACTTTCTATGAGCAACAGCTGTTCAGAAAGTATGGAGGATCCATCCTGAAGTCGTTCAGAGTTCATCCTGAATATCCGTTCTTCCATGTGTTCGTAGCGCTAGCCAATGACTTTCCACAAAAGCTCCTATGTCTATTTTGGTACTTGTGCCATCAGTACCACATCCTCATAGAGTTCAAGTGTGATGTATTCAGGCACTTTAATCGAATCCATCCAGCTCTCAGAAGGTTCATGCTGTGGTTCAAGCAACGACAATATTAGGTTCGATGCTTTAAAGATTCCTATGATGCAAAGGTATTCATGATACATCATCTGGTGGGAATCTCAAACCACGAGGTCCAAGCTCAGTCGGAGATTTCACTCTACTTGAAATTTCCCGTATCAATCCTACCCTTGGAAAATGAATACTATGATGCACAAAGAATTATCTTCTAGTAAAATAGATGCATTTGAAAAGAGATCTGGCTAAAGAATGGGGAAAATGGAACTACAACAATAACCATCCCCACTGGGACAAGGTTCGTTAGGAAGCAAAAAAATATCAACCTTCGTATGAATTAACGAGGGATGAAGTCACCAAAGCCATTAAAAGCATACAGTTGAATGTTCCACCGCAGGAATGGGAATGCAACATAAAAAGTTCATCTAAAAAGAAGGGTTACTTCACCAGATCACTGAAAAAAACTTGGAAAATAAAAAATGCCTCATTAAGAAGCATGACGTCGACTTGTGAAAGGAAAAAGGATACTCAAGCTCACTGTCATCACCTTCTAACACTGCATGAAGAGATGACAACTGATGACATGTGCAATAAATTACCACTTACCAAAAGCTACTTGAAATTACCTGCCAAGGTTTACCATGAAACCCTGCTCACAAGATTTTCCTTCAAGGTGCTTATCCAGCTGCTTCATCACAAAACCCTCCCCAATGGGTTTCCCTGCAAGCTGCTTATCCACCTACTTGCCAAAAGACTATAAGGAGCTTACCCACTTGCTTGCAACAAGCTTACAAGGTGATCACCCACCTGCTTGAAGCCGACTACAAGTTGCTGATCCACATGCTTGTACGTGATGTCACATGCCAACAACATATTTTAGTTTTATTTTGTTAGGTTACACCATATGTTTGAGGGGACCAATTTGAATAAACGGGTGATGTAATTTTGTTCTATTAGGATAGATGTGTGCCCGGGTAGGGCTTATCTTTTATTAAAGATAGAATAGGGCTTTACTATATTTAGAATAGTGGGCCACGTGTGTTTAGATAATGTTTGTCTTTTTTTTTGTTGTTGATTAGGACTTCATTCTCCTATAAAAGGAAGCATAGGTCTTTAGTTGGAGGATATCAATCTCTCCACCTAAAAACCCACTTGTAAAGTTTCTTGTTTTCAATAAAATGTTTGTTGTTTAAAGTTCTCTCTCTTGCTCTTCTCTTCCAAGGGGATGGGCACTTCGGTCCCTTAGGTTGGAGTAGTGGGGTAAGGAAAGATTATGCAAGGCAAGTGTTCTTGTTGTGATTCCAATATGGATTTCTAAGTCCTTTCCATGATCATGAAACGAAATTGATTTCTAAGTCCTTTCCATGTTTATGAAATGAAATTGGCTAAGTCCTTTCCATGTTTATGAAATGAAATTGGCTTAAGTCCAACATAATAGCTTTCTGATTTGCTTTTTACTTTATTATGAGATACGTAAATCCGTTAGTTGGGTAGAGAAACTTGTTCCCACTAGACTGTTGAGGGCGTTAAGGCCAGGAGAGCTACTAAAGCCCGTATATATTGCCGGGAAAAGTTATACTACCAAAGTACTAAATGATTTACTTGCTTGAAAAGACTGGAAAAGTCAAGCCATCCCATTGAGGGTTGAGAAGTCTTGGTTCCATGGCAAACCGTTCTTTAGGAGTTTGTGGATGCATAACCCCAGATGTAACAAAGTTGTTGTGGTGTCGATTAAAAGCTTTGATTTCATTTGGCTGCCACCTATATGGTCGTGAATCGCCTATCATGTTGGAAAGTTGGCTTTGATTTTGTATGGTTGTCGCCTATATGGTCGTGAATCGCCTATCATATTGGAAAGTTAGAGGTCTTTCGTATGGCTATCGCAGCCTATCATGTCATGTTGGGAAAGTTACCTCTATGAAGTAGATGTGTTGTCACCAGAAAATAAAATATCTTCCACATATCTACCTCTACTAAACTCATACTTAGCCTTTGTAAAGAAGGCATGCAACCCGTGGCTGCAGATCCGTTCTTTAGTCCAACAAAAGCCAAAAAGAGTAAAGGAATATGTTGCTGCATCAAAAATTGATCAGCACCCTATTCTTGCAACTCAGGAAGAACAGTTTATCACTCTGCTGATGCCGAATGATTTTCCATGAAAGTGGAAAAGCCAAGGCTTCACCCATATCTATTTTGGCGCCGTCAGAGTTAGGTTGACGTATCACGACGAAATGGCCAACCATTAGTGGTACATATTTCCCTCCTAGATACCAGATACAACAAGTACCAACATGCGAACTTGGGTACGACGAAAATCACACTGAACACTGGGACAGTCTTTGTTACTATATTTTCCAACTTCAATATGTCCTTCTCTGATCCATATCTGACAGAGGTGTTGAAGACCCAACTCCAAATTCTTGGAGCTCTTCAAGCTAGAGATGCCATGTTTGCATAAGATCTACTTCCATTGTTATTAATGCCAACTTTACATTTTCAGTCTTTACTTTAGTTTGATTGAGTCTAGTTTCCAAACAGTCCATAGTTCATAATTTTAAATTCTCAAATTTAGAGTCTTGTACATATTTGTGTCTTTGTTTGCTTTCCTTAGATTTTAGAACAAATAGTGTGTCAAGTCCTTTCTTAGATTTTTAGAACAAATACATCGAGTCTCTATTCTCCAGAAAACACAAAAATCTATCGATTTCAGAGTCTTTACCGTCTTTCTCGTCTGTGTCCAGTCCGTGTAAATCTTTAGCAAAATTACATATGTCTCCTACTCTCAGTAAAACTCCGTCATGTAAATAAGACTACCTCTATGAACTAGATGCGTTATCACCAGAAAATAAAATATTTTCCACATATCTACCTCTACTAAATCCATACTCAGCTTTTGTAAAGAAGGCATGAAACCCGTGGCTGCAGATCCTTTCTTTGGTCCAACAAAAGTCAAAAGGAGTTAAGGAATATATTGCTGCATAAAAACTTGACCAGCAACCTATTCTTTCAACTCAGGAAGAATGGTTCGTCACTCCACATATGCCAAAAGATTTTCTGCGATAGTAGAAAAGCCAAGGCTTCACCCATATCAATTTTAGTGTCGTCAGTGTTGCATTGACATATCACAAATGAAAAGGCTAGTCAGTAGTGGTGTGTCTTTATCTCCTAGATACGCGATATAATGAGTACCAATATGCAAACTTGGGTACGTCGTAGATCACACTGAAAGCCTGGACAGTATTTGTTACTATATTTCCCAACTTTAATATGTCCCTCTCTGATCATTATCTGACGGAGGCGTTGAAGATCCAAGTCAAAATTCTTGGAGCTCCTCAAGATCAAGATGCCATATAGGCAAATCTGCACTACCCAATAGCTTGGTATGTTCAAAACCATGCTATGGATCTATCTCTTCCAGGTGGAGACAATGCTTTGTTCCTAAATGTAGATGCTACCAATGGAGCCACCAAGTGCACCCAAATTCCAAGGCAAATATCCGTAGAAGAACTCACCAAAATTCTTCCAGACTCTTGGGTCACACATTACTAGGAATTAAGAGACCATCCTCAACCTCTCCAGTCCACTGAACCCACTTTTACCAAAAATAACGACAACAGAGTCGCTATAAGTTTCGACCACTCCCATATCAAGAAGCCTTATAGAACAACCTTCTCTATCCATATGTACCAACCTTCTGATGACCTTCCAGATAAGAAGAGCACCAAAATCATCAAATGGTTTCTATCAAGCTTCATGAGAGATCATGATTGGATAAAACACTCCAATCATGAGGGTCGCAACAAGATATGGTATAGATGTCCTTTTTCGGGACATTGCCCATGGAATATTGACTGTGACTGTAACATATGTCACGGGGATACTTTACACACCAAAGAAGAGCCCGAGCCTAAAATACTAATGATGTCCCCTTTTAGCTCCAGTCACCCAAATGACTTCCCAACAAACTAAAACTTTGAAAAGGATAACTTGAACCACGCTCCAAAAATACCTCCTACAAATATTATCCTACCGACAGGGAAAAAGAAATCCATAAGCGACACAGAAACCACCTTCAACAAGCAATCTAAAAATGCCATGTGCCAGAATAAAATGCTAACCAGCATTAGCCAATCCCCCAAGGGAGTTACTCACACATAAAATAAGTTGGTAAACAGGGTCAAAGTAATGAAAAAAACTGCGGAACGAACATCCGCTGACCATGATGGACTTATTAGAATCCTGGAACACAGGATCCAAACCTTGTAATATGACATATGTCCACCAGACACCTCACTATCCACTTCTTCGACTAGTAACAAAAAGAAATGGCTTCCCTAAAAGAATAAATTGAACACTTAAAATATGGACACTTGAAACCTCAGGGAACCCCCATCTCATTACCAAAGCCAACTTTGTTCCTATGTCTCCAGAGACATACTCCTCAGAAAAAATGGGCAATACCTTTGCCACTTTTCCTTCTAACTCACCAATATCCATGACTTTCTATTAAAATTCTCCAAATTAACAAGAGTTTTACATTGCCAATCTCGCATGGGAAAGAAAAAATGCTCTTACATCTCAAACGTAACAAGCTCAACTAGCTCATAAACAGGAAAAGAGGAAAAAAGAATCTGGCATGGATACTCAGGTTGGTGACCCATCAAATATGATGATCTCAGGTGGCACTATTCTAGATAATAACTTAGTCTCCTCAAATCCAGGTATTACCATTCCTGAAGATGATTTGATGACCTCAGATCATGTATTAGATGATGATGATTGGGCTGCTCTGAAATAAAGCCTTCTAAAAAGCAACCATGTACTGCCAGATTTTGCCTTTCAAAACTAGACTGCTAACTTGATTCCCATAATTCAAGTTGATCCAGATCCCTCTGACCTAAGGAATGATGACCTAATAGCAAAGGGTCACCTTCTGACAAAGAATCTCATCTTATGGATTCTCCATGAAAACATGAGAAAGATTCCTTTAATGGATGTCCTAGAACTAGCAATATTAACCTGCACCAAGATTCCATAGGTAACACAGCCCCCCAGCCGAACAAATCTACCCATCTCTCTAACTGCCATGCAAGGCACAAAATTCGTTCTAACTGCCAAGCAAGGCATAAAATGTACATACAATACAGGCGGGCTAAGAGGCAAGCCACTAGATAATGAACCAAAGGCTACCTGGGCTACCATGTCCGCCAGGAGAAGGAACTCGGGCAAAGAAAAATGCTTCATTTGCCATGAGGCTGGAAACTTTGCAAAAACTTTTCATCGGTCTAGAAAAGCCAAAAGATCCTGAAGATGATTTGATCGACCCTCAGTCAAGTCCTCATCCCATCATAGATCCCGAGCCTTTCTTCCCAACGTAAGAATGAGTATCCGAGGAATTACCATCTTTTATCATTGATGGCCAACCATAACCTCTCACCCTCGATAGCCAACCATAGCAACTACCATCCACCATCATTACAGGACCCATGTGACGTGACTCATTTCCACAATACCAAGTCACGGTATCGTGGAAAAGTGTCGACTTTGTTCTCCTATTTTGTTTAAGATATGACTCATCTTATATCTAAAAATACCCTTATATTGTCCTATGTTTAGGAGTTATTCACTACATTAATTTAGTTGGTTGTTTCATTATTTTAAGGTTCAAAAACACATTATTCGTTTTGTAATAAAAAACCCTAGATTCGAGTTTTTATTCATATTGAGATTTTAGAGTTTTCTTCTTATTGTGAGTTTACAATTATGTTTTCATCATTAAATTATTCTTGTGTTCTTGCACTCATAAGTATCTATACCCATCAATTAGGGTTGTGTAAACCATAAGGAATTAACGAAGTGGGTTAAGTGCAAAGCAATTCTGAACTGGTGTGACTGCATGTATTGTTGTTACCTTCGTTATAATTGATTTTCTAACAGTTGGAAATGTTAGAAACTCGCCTGTATTATAAATTTCTCAAGAGAGAGGTAGCGATTAGGAAAAGGAAATAACAATAAAAATTTAAAGCTATCAACCTTCATCTCATAACTTGAGCCGTAACAGGGATAGTTATCTAAGATCCAGATCAAGGGTTAGTATTGCGACACTCAGAGACCGAGAGGAGAAGAGTGAAATTTTTCTAACTAAGGTCGAGAGATATTTTGATGAACATACCTTGTTAGATTTTACATGCAGCGCAACGGGACAGTTTTGCCAACACAAGTAATTGGTGGTGTTAAGGAATCATTAGGGATCACAGTCCTAGTGTATTTCTCATATTGATAACAAATATAATAATCAACAATTGATACTGTTACTACTTGCTTACAAAAATCCCCTAGCTTTACTTACTTGCCAATTACTCAGACTAGCATTCGACAGACTTTCGTCCTATTCCCTGTAGGATCGACCCTAACCTAGTTGGGTTCTATATTTGATACATTGACCACGTTATACTTTTCTGGAGGTATATTTTGGGCGACATCAAATTTGATGCCGTTACGGAGAATACGGTTATAGAGTTAATTAGTTTGATTATTGGAGTTGATTGGTTTTATTTTTCTATACTTTTAAGGGCACACGTCGGTGTATGCCTAACACTAGGAGTCAAGACAATCCCCTGATTCCACTTGATACTGAGATAGAATAAACACTGAGAGTAATTCAAAGAATAGTGAACACCGATGGAGTTCAGGATCCTGCAGTCGCAAAAAGTATTCATAACCAGCCACCAATTCATCTGGCTGGTCATAAAAATGTTAAGCAAATCACTGCTCGATTAAAGGCTGATAAAAATGTGAGGCAAACAGCTCTTAGACAAGTGGATAGAAATCATTAAGGAATACAAGAAGCAGCACAACGTCTCGCTGCACATGAAGAGAGAAAAAGAAGACTGAGGGTGCAACAACCACCTCAAAGACCATATGTGCCAATTTTTGATGATCCTGAAGAAGACGATGTGGCTTATTTTAAGCCAGTTGAGACTGGTGCTATTATTCCACCAGAGTTACCTCAGGACACTAAGTTTGACATTACAAGTTCCATGATCCACCTGCTAAACTTGAAAGGTGTGTTCACTGGTATTCCTACAGATGATCCAAACATGCATGTGATAAACTTTGTGGGGGTCTGCACTTCATATGATTTTCCTGGAGTTAACCAAAAGGCTATTCGTTTGAGATTGTTTCCATTCTCTCTAACAGGAGAAATAATTTTGTGGTTGGTCGAGTTACCAAGAGGTTCCATCACTACTTGGCAAGAGTTGAGAAATCAATTTCTGGAGAGATTTTCCCACCCTCCAAGATGCTACAGTTGAAGAAAGAGATTTATAACTTTAGACAACTATATTCTGATGCATTTTACGAGACATGGCTAAGGTTTAAGAAAAAGTTGCAGAATGTTCCAAATTATAGGATGAGTGGTAGGAGTTTAATTGAAATCTTCTACAAGGGTTTAAACATCAATACCAAGGTTGTAAAAGATACTATCACTGGCAGAACATTTATGAGTCTGAGGTGGAAACAAGCTTCAGAGATTTTAGATCATATCAGTAAGACCAATCGAGGATGGCATACTCAGGAGGTAAATGCACCTGCTAGGACATATGCTATTGGAGCCTCAATAACACAACGGGATTTGAATAAATTTGTAGCTCAAGAGGTCGCACAGTTGAGGACAAAAATTGGCTTGCTAGCAAAATAGATTATGGTTGGAGGTGCTGAAAATGTGTATGTCGTAGGTGCACAACGTAAAAAACCTAGGCATGACGATTATGAATCTGATGAAGAGGATAAGTATTTGGATAGAGAGGTGGAGAGTTTCCAAGCCAAGGGACAAGGGTCTAATCAAGACTGTTGGAACTCAAGGTAAGGGAATCAAGGTTGGAACTACTATAGAGACAATTACAACAAGTTAGGATATAGAGATAGAGATTGGGATTGGAGGTGAAGAGATGACTATAGAGATAAGAGTGGACTTTATGTCCATCTAGGAAATCATGATGTTGAGGCTGGAAATTCGAGGATGGAAGCCCTTCTTAATAAACTAGTCAAGGTGTCAGAAATCCAAGAGAACTATTTAAAAGAGATTAGGGCAGACTTCTCGGGAATAAGTCAAAAGGTAGAATCTCACTCGACAGCAATAAAAAAACTGGAGCAACAGTTTGGGCAGATATCTATAACATTGAATAAGCATCAATAAGGTACACTTTTCAGCAACACCATCTAGAACTCGAGAAATGATGCTCATTGTATGGCTATCATAATGATAAGTGGAAAGACTCTCATTGAGGCATCCAAACAAGTTGAGGGTTTTCATGCTACACTGTAAGAGTAAACGAATGCCACGAAAAGAGTAAAGAAAGCTCTAAAGAAGTATGTTCCATTTCCAAGACTTCCTCCACCTTTCCCTCAACGTCTAAAGAAAAAGGTGGATGAAAATAAAATTGTTAGTGGGGATATCATGAAAGAATTTGAAAAGCCTCATACTGATGAAAACAAGGTGAATGCTGAAAACGAGAAAGAAAAAAAAGCCCCACAAATGCTAAACTCTATTCCTAAGTCAGCACCTCCATTCCCTCAGCACTTGAAGAAGAAGAAATTCCCTCAGCACTTGAAGAAGAAAAAGGAGAATGGAAAATTTCATAAGATTATGTCCATATTGAAGCAACTTTCTATAAACATCCCATTGGTGGAGGCACTGAAACAAATGTCGGGATATGCAAAGTTCATGAAAGAGTTGGTCATGAAGAAGAGAATTGTCAGTTATGAGTCTGTTGGTGATTTGCACCATTATAGTGCAATTGCATCCTGTTCTCTTATGGAAAAGAAAGATGATCCCGTAGCCTTCACAATTCCATGCACAATTGGGTTAGTTAACTTCCCCACAACTTTGTGTGACCTAGGTGTAAGTATTAACTTGATAGCACTGGCATTATTTGAGAAATTAGGCTTGGGAACCCTCGAGCCAAAAAAGATGCAGTTATTGATGGCAGATTGTACGATCAAGAAGCCTGTGGGCATATTATTTGATGTTTTGGTCAAAGTTGAAAACTTTATCTTTCCTGCTGACTTTGTTGTCTTGGACTGTGAGGTCAATTTTGAGATGCCCATAATTTTTGGGAGACCATTTTTAGCCACCGGTAGAGCGTTAATGGATATGGAGCAAGGTGAGCTGAAATTCAGGCTGAATAATAAGGAAGTCATGTTCAATGTTTGAAGAACTATGAAGCAACCAAAGGACCTGAGGGTGGTTTCAAAAATAAATAGTTCAAATGACCCAGGAAGCCAACCCAAGGGATATCTCGATAAAGTATGAGTAATCAAGACACCCACATCGTGTCGCGATGTTAAATCAGGCGCTGCTTGGGAGGTAACCCAAGATTTCTTGCTATTCCTACATTTGCTTTGATTTTTGTTATTTTGATCGTTATTAGACCCACACACCTAGGGTGCCACAGGTATGTTCCTAACTCTCTTATTTTACTTTGGTCTAATACATTGAGGATAATGCATGCTTATTTGGTGGGGGCGGAGGTACTTGTGGGTCTATATGTCCTCTTGGGATTTTTTGTTGTCGTGTTTCTTTTCCTTCAAGTGCTATCATAGTAGAACCTGCATGTTTAGGTTGTTATTTATATTATTATGTGTTTTTGTGTTTAATTAGGAGATAAATAGGGGAACCTTAGTGCAGTCCAATTTTGAATGAACTTTGAATGATAATGATGCTTTTTGATTGTTTAAAGGACACCCCTTCTGAAAATTTTGTTTTGAACTGTGTGTGTAGTATATTAGTTTGTGACAGCTGTTGGATCTTGTTATGGCATTAGTATTATAGGCAAAATGACTATAGCCAATAATGCATGAACTTGATAGGTAGTAGTCAATAGTGTAACCCTGTGTTATGTGTGTGTGAGGTCATTAATGAGTTCACTTTGTGTGTGTGATCCAGAACTTGCCCGGTTAGTCTTGCCTAGGTTAGATGATAGTGGTTAGGAAAGGAACATAGGTCATTTTTGAATAAGTCTACTTTTAGCATAAATGCCTGACCAAATGAAGTAAATATCCCTTGATTCTAATTTCGAGCCTTAATTGATCTATTTATTTCATTAGCCTATTCACCTTCCCATTTTGACTTAAAATGAACCTGACTTACCCCTGGTCCCTCCTTGTACATTGTGTACCTCAACTCAGGCAAATAACCTAAGTTAAGGGTGGCTATCATAGGGGTGCGTAACTTGATATGGGTATGAAGAAGTGGTTAGTAAAAAAAAAAAGGAACAAATTTGGATATGAAGAAAAAAAAGAGAAAAAAAAGTGAAATAAATAGAAATTACAAAAAAAGAGAAAAAGAAAAAGAAAAAATAATTGTGTTTTGAAAGTATGAAGAAAACCACACCCAAAAATCTAAAAATAAATGAAGGAGAATAAAATACAAATGGTTGGAAAGTGGAGCCAAAAATAATGTAGTGTCAAGGAGGGTTGAGTTACTATATCCATATGTACCACACCCATCCTCAAGCTTATATTACAAGAAGATGAAAGTCCTAATGTGATCCTAGTCCAACTGTCCGAAAAACTAAGGTATAGAAATTAAGGGCAAGTATATGGTATTTGATGCATATAGTTTGAATTTATTTGTGAGAGAGAGTGTTTTTACCCGGTCCCTATTTTGATATTCATTAGTATACTGTGAGTGTATGGGACTTCTTTGTTGTGAGAGTACATGGGTTGCATTGTTAGCTGTTATTTGTTCGGATAATGTCATTTCCATAAATGCGTAGTTGTTTGTCCATAATCTGATGCCATCACTTGATCCCTTCTGTGTCATTATAATATACTACATATATACACATCGTGGTTTTTGATTTGCAAGCAGGAGGGGTAAGAAAATTTTTGGTGCCAAAAGCGATAAGTCGACTGACGTAGGTCTCCTAGGCTTATCTTAGTTAAGCATCGATTGTGTTTATTTTATTTTGTTTGCCTAAGGACATGCAAACGTTCAAAGTTGAGGGTGTTGATTTGCCATGGTTTCATGAAACTTTCGATGCTTAAAATAAGGAAAATATGCAATAACTTGGGTATGTTTGGTTGGTATGATGTGTTTTCTGTTCTATATTGCAGGAGAATAGATTTTTGGAGGAAAAATGGACAAAAAAGGAGAATCATGCATGAGAATGAAGTATTTGAAAATGAAAGAGCCAAGTCCATACCAGAGGAGTGACTCACGGCAGGACCCACATCACGTGAATTGACCTACGTGATGTAGGTCGGTGCCGTGGGTCGACTTCTGAAAGTTTGTGAAGTGGCCTGATTTCCATGGCAGAGCTCACGCCACATGAGTCAACCTACATCACGTAGATTGGTGTCATCAATCAAAGTCCTGAAGATTGTGAAGAAGCCTGATTCTCATGGCAGGACCCATTTGACATGACTCGGTTCACAATACCAAGTCACAGTACCATGGAAAAGTGCCGACTTTGTTCTCCTGTTTTGTTTAGGATATGATTCATATCTATAAATACCCTTATATTTTTCTATGTTTAGGAGTTAGTCACTACATTATTTTAGTTGGTTATTTCATTATTTTGAGGATTAAAAACACATTATTGGTTTTGTAATCAAAAACCCTAGATTTGAGTTTTTATTCATATTGAGATTTCAGAGTTTTCTTCTTATTGTGAGTTTACAATTATGTTTTCATCATTGAATTTTTCTTGTGTTCTTGCAATCATGAGTAGCTAAACCCATCAACTAGGGTTGTGTGAACCATGAGGAATTAACGAAATGGGTTAAGTGCAAAGCAATTCTGAACCGGTGTGACTGCATGTATTGTTGTTACCTTCGTTATAATTGATCTTTTAACGGTTGCAAATGTTAGAAACTCACCTATATTCTAAACTTGCTCGAGATATTGGCAGATATTGGGAAAAGGAAATAACAACAAAGATTTGAAGCTATCAACCTTCATCTAATAACTTGAGTCGTAACAGGGATAGTTATCTGAGATCCAAAACAAGGGTTAGTAGTGCGACACTCGGAGACCGAGAGGAGAAGAGTGGAATTCATCTAAACAAGTTCAAGAGATGTTTAGATGAACATATCTTGTTAGATTTTACATGCAGTGCAACAGGACAGTTTTGCCAGCACAAGTAACCGGTGGAGTTAAGAAATCATTGGGGATCACAGTCCTAGTGTATTTCTCATATTGATAATAAATCTAATAATCAACAATCATTACTGTTACTACTTGCTTATAAAAATCCCCCAGTTTTACTTACTTGCCAATTACTCAGACTAGCATTTGACAGACTTTTGTCCTATTCCCTTTGGGATCGACCCCAACCTAGTTAGGTTCTATATTTGATACATCGATCGCGTTACACTTTTCTAGAGGTATATTTTGGGCGACATCAGAGTCTTGTGCAGAATCTTACAAGGAGTTCATGAAGAAGAACACAAATCCTTTATGGCTCAATAATGACTTCTTCATCAAGCTCCCTTTCAAGAAAAATAAGAACATCAATCCCACGAAGGCTAGTCATTCGGGTATGAACCCTGAACATCTTCAGCTTGCACAAAAGGAGTGCTCAAAACTTCTGGAATTTGGGCTTATCGAGCCATCTGATTCCCAGTGGGCTTGTGAGGCATTTTATGTCAACAAGCAAGACGAACAAACAAGGGGAAAACTCTGTCTTGTTATATATTACCAGTCTCTAAACCACTTCTTTTTTGACGATAAATTCCCTATACCAAATAAGCTGACCCTGTTCTCACACCTAGATAAAGCCACCCACTTTTCAAAATTTGCTCAAATCTGGATTTTGGCAGTTGGGTATACACCCAGAAGAGATATCTAAGACTGCCTTTTGCATTCCTGACCACTACTACAAGTGGAAAGTTATGTCATTTGTGCTCTAATCTACCCCCTTTCTTTTCCAAAAGGCCATGATAAAGATTTTCCATACTATCCTCTACACATCACTGTTTTATATTGATGATATACTATTATTCAGCAATACTCTGGGGGAACACCTTGAACTGCTTCGCCAATTCCATGGCCTAGTGAAAAAGTATGGCATTATGCTCTCAGCAAAGAAGATGACTCTTGTAAAGGATAAAATTGACTTTCTAGAAATACATTTTGCTCATGGAGTATACAGTCCAAGACCTCACATCTACTAGGAGCTTCTCAAATTCCCTGATACTGATTTCTTGATTAAACAGCTCTAGCAGTTCCTTGGGGTGATTAATTATGTTAGAGATTTCATCCCTGATGTCTCTACATACATAGCCGTCTCTACATACATAGCCCTACTTTCAAAGATGTTGAAAAAGAATGATCCGCCTTGGGGAAAGGAATAAGATGATGCAGTCCAAAAGATCAAAAGGATATGAAAAGACGTTAGAACACTCCACATCCCTTCGGACAAAAAAATGATATTATAGATAGATGCTAGCAATGACTATTGGAGTGTCGTACTTCTGGAAGAAAAAGATGGCCGACAAAGAATATGCGGATACGCAAGTGGCAAATTTAAGGATGCTGAACAACACTAGCACTCTACATTCAAAGAAATCCTTGCCGTAAAAAATGGAATCAAAAAGTTCAACTTCTTCCTAATCCACACAGAATTCCAGATCGAGATGGATATAAGGGCCTTCCCAAAAATGGTCCAGATAAACCCAAAGATTATCCCAAATCCGCAAATTCTCCGATGGGCACAATGGCTCTCTCCCTATAAATCTCAAGTCAAAAACCTCAAAGGGGAGGAAAACATTATGACAGATTTTCTGTCGAGGCCAGGAGAATTCTCCAAAAACTCTCATTTACGAAGAACACTAAAGAAATGGTGCCTGTCATAAACCTTTTGTTGCTGCGTACTAAGCACGGCGTCGACTAGTGGAAGGAAGAAGGATACACAAGCTCACCGTCATCACCTTCCAACATTGAATAATGAGATGACGCTCGATGACATGTGCAAGAAATTACCACTTACCAAACCCTCCTCAAAGTGTTTACCTACAAGATGCTTATCCAGCTGCTTCACCAAAAAACCCTCCCCAATGGGTTTCCCTGCAAGCTGCTTATCCACCTACTTTCCAAATGACTACAAGGAGCTTACCCACCTGCTTGCAAGAAGCTTACATGCTGCTCACCCACCTGCTTGAAGCCAATTACAAACTGCTAATCCATCTGCTTGTACGTGATGTCACATGCCAACAACATATTTTAATTTTGTTTTGTTAGGCTCTGCCACATGTTTGAGGGGACCAATTTGAATAAAAGGGTGATGTAATTTCATTTTATTAGGATAGAAATGTGTGCCCGGATAGTTCTTATCTATTATTAGAGATAGTATAGGGCTTTACTATTTTTAGAATAGTGGGCTACGCGTGTTTAGATATGTTTATCTTTCATTTTTGTTTGTATTAAGACTTCCTTCTCATATAAAAGGAAGCATAGGTCTTGAATTGGAGGACATCAATCTCTCCACCTAAAAACCCACTTGTAAATGTTTTTGTTTTGAATAAAATGTTTGTTGGCTAAAGTTCTCTCTCTTGCTCTTCTCTTTAGAAAGGATGGGCACTTCGGTCCCTTAGGTTGGAGTAGTGGGGTAAGGAAAGAATATGCAAGGCAAGTGTTCTTATTGTTATTCCAATATGGATTTCTAAGCCCTTTCCATGATCATGAAATGAAATTGATTTCTAAGTCCTTTCCATGTTTATGAAACGAAATTGGCTAAGTCCTTTCCATGTTTATGAAATGAAATTGGCTTAAGTCCAACACAACAACTTTTCGATTTGCTTCTTACTTTATTATGAGACACGTAAATACATTATTTGGGTAGAGAAACTTGTTCCCACAGGACTATTGAGGGCTGTAAGGCCAGGAGAGCCACTACAGCCCGTGGATGTCCCTGGGAAAAGTTATACTACCAAAGAACTAAATGATTTACTCTTTTGAAAAGACTGGCAAAGTCAAGACATCCCATTGAGGTTTGATAAGTCTTTGATCCATGGCAAACCATCCTTTAGGAGTTAGTGGATGTGTAGCCCCAGTCGTAAGAAAGTTGTTGTGGTGTCGATTAAAAGCTTGGATTTCATATGGTTGTCGCCTATATGGTAGTGAATTGCCTATCATGTTGGAAATTTAGCTATGATTTCGTATGGCTACTGCCTATATGGTCATGAATCGCCTATCATGTTGGAAAGTTAGAGGTATTTATGGCTGTCGCAGCCTATCATGTTATGTTGGGAAAGTTAGAGGTCTGTTGTTATTCTTCTAGCCTAATATTGCCTGCGTGCCTTGTCGTGCCCCGCTCCTTCTCTACTTGGGATACCTTAATCGGTCTCCTTGACGAATTTGGTTAGCTAGTGGTGGTGAAATTATTGGCGCGCAGTGGTCAGTTATGATTAGGCTAGGAGTTATTACTCATTGCATATACGAGGGACTCTTAAACCAGTATGTGGAGGTGCAAACTTTGGATAAGATCCACGAGTATCATACTAAAAAAATGGGTGGAAAATTTTGTCCTTGATAACAACTCATCAATGCTATCATATAGTTTTGTAATTTTCTTAGATATCAAGAAGTAAAATTTTGCCACAACAACTTGCATCCAACCAAAAGGAATGAAATGTTTATCAGCAAGGCAAGCTACAGGGGCCCACACCATTAGATTGCTTGGAAGGATAATAATCATCGTAATGTTTGAAATTAATTTACATCTTAAACATGATACTTCAAATAAAAATAAATGTTATCAAGTCAAATCCTTCAAGACTAGTCTACTAAAATTTAGATACTCTGACAAGTCTTGAAGTGGGGGCATTTGTACACAACAAAGTTTTATTGGATTAAAACCCGTACTAAATTAGGATTATATTAAATTCAAGATATATTAGTCTAAATAAATATTGTGGTTTAATATAATTGAATGAATTATTTAAGTCCAATAAATATAGATTTAATTAAAGGTCCAACTTCATCGGGCTAGTCGATTAATTTGTACTACAAATGATGGGCCAACGTTGTTAAGACCAATATATCATATTATTCTAGAATCCCAATTTGGTACTACATGTCAATTGATGTGGCATGCCAAGTCAAGTGAAGAAGCCAATAGGATTATGCCACATATCAAAATGATGCAGCATGCCTAGTGAAATCAAAGACCAATAAAAATGGGCCACATGTACAGTTGACATGTTCCAACAAGTCAAATGTCGCAATGTTACTTAAATCTGATTGGCCGAAAGAAGTATATCCTCACCATAACTCTTCCATCCCACAACTATAAATAAAGGTCTCCATAATTCAGAAAAATAATAAGAACTCTAACAAGAAACAAGAGAGAGCTCGTGGATCAAACGCTGTAGATTTCTCTACAAGGTACAAGTTCAAGTATGCAAACACCCAGTTCATATATCAAACATCAAGATCACAAGATTCAAGATCAAGCTCAAAATCCCATGAATTCAAGTACAAGTTGAGATCAAGTTCATCAAATTCACCAAATTCAAGATCAAGCTCAAATGCCCTTGGATTCAAGTACAAGTTAGGATCAAGACCACTAGATTCAAGATCAAGCTCAAAAGCCATTGGATTCAAATACAAGTCAAAATAAAGACCACCAAATTCAAGAACAAGCTCAAAAGCCCTTTAATTCAAATACAAGTCAAGATCAAGTCCATCAAATCCAAGATCAACATCGAAGGCCCTTGAATTTATATTCAAAAAGAAGAATCAGATTATTCATAGAGATTGTAACACTTACTATTTGAAATTAAATTATACGATTGTGGCAATATTTTTCTGTCTTAATTATTATTTTCTCGACTCAAATTTTATTGTCTACAATAGCAATAAAAATATGGAAAATGAAAATTAGGAAAAGAAATATATAACAAAATGGAATTCGATGACAAACTATGCAATTATATTGCACTACTTTTTGTGTTTAATTTATTTACTTTTGGTTTCATATCCTGATACTTGTTTAGAAAAAGTTAAGAAAAATAAATATTTACCGACTTATGAAAAAATAAAAATAAATATATATATAAATTATATAATTAGACTAATTTTGATGGGCTGAAATGAGTTGAGCTAATAAATGGGTGTGTCAATAATCCGTCCATATTTTGATAAGCTGGGCGGATTACGTTTTCGTGAGTTAATTTTGTCAACTCTAGCGATTGCCCTTATTTTAGGGTGGTCTTTAATTCATTCCCCTCCAAATAGTGATCGTTAGTTTTTGCTCCTGCTGCTCACACTACAAAAATAGGTAAAAATCAACGAATGACCTTCATTGTTTTGCTAAAAAGCTACCCAAAATTGATGGACTTGACTATGTCAAAATATTGTGGGTCAATTTTCTAGGGGTAAAATCAAGGGACGTCTGTTGGTTTTCTAATATTAAAATCAATATAATCTTTTTTTAAAAAAAGGTTGTACTCCATCGGTTTTATAAAACTAAGGGACTACATCAGATTTTTAGATATATATATAAAAAAAGTTGCTACTTGAAATTGAAGCTAAGAATTTACTATGACATTAAACAATTCTATCACTAGACCACACATTCTCTTTGATGAAATACTTTTGTTGTTTTTAATTTATTCTGTTCAACTACAGTTTTGTACTTAAAAATCAGGCAGAGTCCCTCATTTTTAGTAAATGAAAAAAATTTGAGGGAATCTATCGGTTTTTTTTAATAGATTATACTACATTTTTGCATGAAAAATAACCAAGGACATCAGTCACTTTTCCTTAAAAACTAGTTTTGTGAATTTTTACATGAAAAATGATTGACAGACATCCGTCAGTTTTCTTCAAGTCCATCCGTTTTCTTTACCAAAAATCATTGAAAAATTGACAGATTCTGTTATTTTTAAAAGTCATTTAATAAAAATTTGTGGATCAAAGTACCATTAACTATGGCCTAATTATTTCACAACACAATAGTTTAGAGAACTTTTGTGTTGTTCGGCGAAAATTTCGTAGGAATAAGTTCTGTCTCTTAATGCATAACTTCGTGGGTCCTCAAATTGAACCTATGCCTCTATCAGCTTAAGTTCTGTAGGAATTAAGTTATGCCTTGTAAGACATAACATGCAGGTTATGAACTTCTTAAGGCATAACGTTCTGAAATCAAACTTATGCCTCTATCGACTTAAGTTCAGCAGGAAATAATTTATACCTTGTACAAAATAACTTGTGAGTTATGAACTGAACTTATACCTCTAATGTCATAACCTTTATAGAAATTAAATGATATAACTTCTTATACATCGTAAGGTTAACTTGTATTATATTATAAAACTAAATAAACTTTTTTCTTGTGATTTTTTTTCGATGTCAAGGATATTTTCAGTCACATTTTTGTGTCACGACCCAATTTCTCAGGACATGATGGCACCTACTTTAACCCACCAGTAGGTAAGCCAAACTATAGTCCAGAACGACAAGTAACAAGCTAGCAGGAAAAAATTAGGAAAATAGGCATACAACTGCGTTATGTCACGACCCAACTAACTGGATCATACGGGCACCTACTCTAACCCACCTAGATAGGAGAACCCTTACCACCCATTCAAAATATATATGCAGAAGTCAATAAGAACCAACAAAATACCATATTAATTACAGTCGGTTTGTAAAACTTTAAATAAAATTGAAAAACCTTTTCCCAAGGAGCTAGTCTAAAAAGGTACAAGAGGTACTAAGAGAAGATACAAACTGTACACATGACCCAGTTTCTACTGTAGGAACAATAACAGAAGCTGTTGGAGAACTTTACCGTGTCAAGCATGAAACACCTACTGATCCTGCAACCAGACTACACCTTAAAAAGGGTATAGTAAGAGTAGTATCAGTACAAACAACACATACTGATAAGCATCATCGGTCGACCCAAATTAAATCACATAACCAACACATAAATATCTGAAAAGAAACATACAACTTGAGGGTTATTTATCCAAAGGGTTCTAGTTATAATCTTTCGTTAACACCCTTATATTTTACTAGCCTTATCATATTCAACCCTAATCACCATTTATCCACTAGGACATCAAATCAGGATGTATTCCATAATTACCTATGATTTCTACGATGCTCAACCCCCAAGGTCTCTTACCCTTAACAATTCGTAATTAAGACCCTTACATAATACTTAACCTTGTTCCACTAATTTGCTTATGTCTCAACACCCTAGTATCTTTAGACTCATTAAAGTCTATATGAATTTAATAGCAAAGCTGTAACACCCCGCATTTCTGGTCTCAACTATAGTAACCACTAAACCACCGACCATACACATACTACAAGCATGTGACACTTATATCTTTTCAATTAATTTTACAAGCTTCAATTAAGTGCAAGTCACAAGACAACTAGTCAAGTCAAAATCATGACTACTAGGCAATATCCAAGTCAACAACCATGTTTCTAGCCATATCCAAGTCAACAACCCATGACTCTAACAATATACAAATCAACCAACCATGATTTATCATTATTTACACCTCAATTCAAGACATGAGAAGAACAACAAGAGATATGTCAAGTACTTGCCAATTTAGCCAGGACCACTCGATAATTCATTCCACAACAATAACGACAATAATCATGAATCCCAGTTTATATCAAGAACCCAAATATAGTAAGTCAACATAAGCCCAGTTCACTCAAGAAGTAACATAGCATGTAACACAAGGAACCATCACACTCGCCTATACATTGTAAATAAATAAATAAATAAATATACACAAGGAACCATCACACTCGCCTATACATTGTACATACATGCTAAGGGTCTTATGGTCGCCCACTAGCCATGACCTGCAGGAGATGAGCTCTTGTCCATGTACCAAATCCTAGACATCATGTGTCTATGAACCATATACAAACCAATCTTGTGAAGTTGTCCAACTATAAGTACATTCCACAATATAAGTAGATAAACCCGTGAAGATGAACAAATACCGGTACATTCCACATTTAATCAAGATATCACCACAATCACAACAATAATGAGTATTCAATAATTACACTTGTACAACACGCAAGATTTCATAAAAACTCAGTACAATGATTAACAATCAGGATATCAATCAAGCACAATGATTAACAATAAGGATATCAATCAAGCCTTTACTTCTTTTAAACATGCATTCCATCAAGTAATACAAAGACCATTTAGCAAACATATATACAATTCCAGTCGGATTTCAACTAAGTAAAACTATCACCTACAGTTGTCACATATGGCCCATTCCATATTACACCCCAACCGTTCACCCTAGCAATTATACCTTACTAATTTCCTATTCCTCTACTTACTATAATAAATTCTTTGGAATCCACCAACACTAACCACCTTTAATTTAGGCATTAATAGGTTTAACTTAATTTTCGGGTACAACACCATTTTTAATGACGCAAGTATGAACCACAACAAGGTAAACACATTAATTAATAAAAAATTTCAATACCACAAAATAACAGCAAATTCATACTGAATTAGTTGAGTTTTCATCCATTTTATCCTCCTAAATACCGTGCCCAAAGGCCTAAGCATGAAATCTCCCGTCAATAAACATCATGCTTATGATTTCTAATCTAGGTCTAACTTTTTAGTTAAACCTAGCCTACCTGGATACTAAGCAGCTGCTACAGAGGCATGAACGCAAGCTTTGACTCCATGCTACTGAATTCTGACATGAAATCCATGAGAAACCATGGTTTTTCCCCCATTAGAGCGAAATCCATCCTCTCCATTACTCCAAGGTCATGAGGTATCCCTAGGAGGGTTTTTAGAGAAAATCTTATGCTTTTTACAACTAAAGAGGAGAAAACAGAAATATTAAAATTGCACCTGAGATTCTGGTCCCGCCAACCAACTATAGTGTCCTACCAGACGCTATGGTGTTGCCTCTATAGCGGGATAACGTCAGCACGACCAAAAATTCAAATTCCAAAAATTTTAGCGGCGGCGTCCTATACTAATATGAGACCATATTTTAAAATAAATCTCTATAACCCGTACCTATAATACGATGTCTTTTAATAACTATAAAACATGTCATCATAACATATTTCAATTTACCCATCGTTCATCCCCGAATGATCACTATAACAAATGAAAGGTAAGAGTCTAAATTTGAACCTTAATGCCCTCCCAATGATAACACATTACAAACTTGAGCGAAACACTAAATTTTTGTTTCCTTGGAGTACTAAATTTTCACATGTACTTTGTTACTACTCCGCTCCATCAAAGAATCTTCCTTTCTTATGACTCACACGAAGCTAATTAAAGTAAAACATTTCCCAAGTACCCAAGGTATCCGAGGCCTCATTATTATATCGAAACAAAAAGCGTTTCCAAAAACATAACAGACAAAAAAAATTTGTACCTCAAGACTAGATCCCGATATAGCAGGAATATTCCTTCCATAGCAACATTGCTATAGTATGAGAGGGCTGCTATAGCAGGGCCCAATAGTTTAATGGGGTGAGAAATAGATTGCTCACCTATTTCTCCATCTTTCACCCGAAACACTCCCCTTCCATCCCGGATCACTTTGATCCTATTGTGGGAAACAAGGTAATTATCTATACACTTCATCTCTTTACTTTATTACACACATTTTTGCCTATTTTATGCTTTAATTCATAGAAATAGAATGGGTTTTGGGGTTATTTTGTAAACATTGAAATTGGGATTATTTTGGTCAAAATTTTGAAGCATGGGTGCTTACCTTATGTTTACAACGTTTCTATAGCATTTAGGGAGAAAGAATTATAGAGTTCATGGCCAATTTAGGCTCGAAATAGTAGGTAATGTGAAGGGTTGTTCTTGGTTTGGTTTTGAAAAATTGGGCATGTTTTAAGAGTTATCATTCCCAAATTTTTGTATGCTCTGGTGTTAGGGTACTTTATAAACACTGATCTGGAGTTAGAATGCCAAAAATGAGACTTTTCTCCAAGGGGCACCATTGACGCACCCTTGGAGCTCGGGGATGATGAAAGCCGCTATAGTGGCCTTGTCTTGCTATAGAGACCATGCAATAGTGGAAAAATTCCTCCTATTGCGGCATTGCCATATTAGGGTACAGCCTGCTATAGAGGGAGGCTGTAGGCAATAGCCTCCCAGTCCGGCCCAGGCTGGGCCTTCTTCTGAAATTTGATTTCCTTAATACACTATGAGTTCTAACATGCTTCCTTAAAAATATTTTGCATATTAAATACCCAAATGGCTAAAAGTCAAGAGAATGCCCCATCTTACAAGAGATTTCTAGACAAAATTATCGGGAGAGATTTCTGGGGTATAGAAAGATGGGGTTCGATTATGAGAAGGGTTTTGCGATGAAGGGGGTGGCGACTAAAGTGTCTGAGTTCTATAACCGTCTCTAGGAGTTTGGCTGAATGCCACTAGTGGAGGCTCCTCCGTCTAGGGTCTCAGGCTAGGTTAGGGAGTTTTATGTCATACTTTATACCATGCTTTGGGACGACCACAACCCTACCATCCGCATTAGGGGAGTAGATGTCCCTGTGGATATTGCCTATATAAATAAGGTGCTTCGGGTACTGCATGTATCTAATGTTGGGTACCTGACCAAAGCCCAGGATATGGATATGAAGTAGCTGTGGACACCCTGATTGTGGAGGAGCAAAGGGACCGAATCTACTAGCCCACTACTGAGGGGATCAGGAGCACATATTTCTCAGCCGATGCTAGGAGGTGCCTGAACCTAGTGTCCCAGAGGATTCATCCTTCGGGCAACACTTTATACATAACCTACCCTCGGGCTCTGGTGGTGGCCTACACCATATAGGGCATACCATTGAATATGAGGGCACGAATAGTGATGGAGTGGAAGGAATTCTACCTGGGTAGGAAGATATGCCCCTACCTTTCCTATCTGGTCTCTGTGTTGTGTAGGCGCGTTGGGGTGCTCGAGGAGGATGCTGACACCGAGTTGTATATGGACATACCCTTTCACCCCTTCAGGGAGAAAGTGGTCATGTCTAAGGGTAAGAAGAAGAGAAAGGTAGGTAAGGCCGAGAGTAGCTAGGCTGCAGAGGAGGAGGACGATGATGATGATACTACCCCTACCTCCCAGTCCCAGCCCCCACCCCAGATTTCTAGTAGCCGCCTAGAGGTGGACTTAGCTGCGTTTAGGAGATACACAAAGCACGCCCCTTCCTACTCCGCAGCCCCACCTCCCATAACCCAGGACAATGCAACACTCTGTAAGGAGCTTGATGAGGAGAGGATGAGGATGTGCTCCCGAGACCGCATGCTCGTACGGATGTGGAAAACCGTGAAGGTCATGTTTGGGTGTGCAGTCCTTAACCAGGAGCTTCCTCAACTGGAGTCATAGGATATATTGGAGTTCTCCTTCCTGATTGATGAGGAGGGAGAAGACCCCACCCCAGCAATCTGTGATGGTGACATGGCATCCAATTAGGACCCTTGGTGTATATTAGCCCCATTCCCCCCTATACATGTTACTGATTTGGGTTTCTCCCCTTTGGGGCATGTAACAAACAATATTTCTCCCTTTCTTTTCCTTTATATTTAACCGCACATGGATGCTAGTTTTAACAATTTTTATATATTGAATGCATGCTTTTACCTTCTTTATTTGATTTCTACAATCCATGCGGTAGGTCGTAGATTAAACTAATGAATAATACAGGCTAAAACTGAAAAACAAAATAGGGGAAAATATGGCAGGGATTTTGCCCCACCCATCCCGATATAGCCACTTGCACGCCACTATGACGATGCATCTATAGCAGAAAAAATCTTGCTATAGCGGGCTTGCTGTAGCGGGTCAGTACCGCTATGGCGGCCCCAATAGCAACAGTAAGTAATCCCCTTAGCTATCAGCTTATTCACAAATTATGACTTTTTACCAATCACGAATTCCACAGAACTTAACATAATCACATTTTACAAATTCATAGTCATTCAAGAAATACTAGTCCACTTAAGTATCAACCTCAAGGTTTCATCAATAAAAAATCCTTTTTTATTATCCTTTATTCGCCTCATGGATAACCGTTAGCCGAGTATCCATACATTTACGTAGCCTTTATGGCCAAATACCAATTGGAACCTTCCCAGTTCCAATTTCCACTACTTGTGTCATTCCAATGAAGTCAAACGACGTCCACTTACCTTGTCGAGATAACAATTGGACTCAACTCATACAAGCAAGCATACACACCGCACGAAAGGAGAGAAAGAAGTGAAACAATTTCCTAGAATACCTCATAGCTCCCCAAAGATTAGATGTGGACGTCAACACACCAATATACAGGACTCTACTCGACATTTACTCTTATATTAGGAGACCAGTAACCTAGGCTCAGATACAAACTATCACGACCCAACTAAACTAACCAGATTGTGTGGGCACCTACTCTAACCCACCTAGATAGGAGAACCCTTACCACCCATTCAAAATATATATGAAAAAGTCAATAGGAACCCAAAAATCTTTATTTATTATAGTTGTTTTGTAAAACGTTAAATACAATTGAAAAACTTTTCCCCTAGGATATAATCTAAATAGGTACAAGAGCTACCAAGAAAAGATACAAATTGTAGACATGACCCAGCTTCTACTGTAGGAACAATAACAGAAGCTGATGGAGATCTTTATCATGTCAAGCATGAAACACGTACGGATCCTGCAACTAGATTACACCCCAAAAAGGGTAGAGCAAGAGTAGTATCAGTACAAACAACCCATACTGGTAAGCATCATCGGTCGACCCAAATTAAATCACATAAATATCTGGAAAGAAACATACAACTTAAGGGTTATTAAGCCAAAGGGTTCCCGTTATAATCTTTTCTTAACACCCTTAGCTTTTAATAGCCATATCATATTAAACCCTAATCACAATTTATCCACTACGCCATCAAGTCAAATCATATTCCGTAGTTACATGTAAGTTCTATAATGCTCAACCCCCAAGGTCTCATACTTTTAAAAATTCGTAGTTAAGATCCTTACGTAATATTTAACCTTGTTCCACTAATCCTATTTTGTCTCAACACCCTAGTATCTTTAGATTCATTAAAGTCTATGCAAATTAAATAGCAAGACAATAACACCCCACCTTTCCGGTCTAAACTTCAGTAACCACGAGACCACCAACCATACACATACACAAGCATGTTACACTTATATCTTTTCAATTAATTTTACAAGCTTCAATTAAGTGCAAGTCACAAGAAAACAAGTCAATTTAAAATCATGACTACTAGACAATATCCAAGTCAACAACTATGACTAGCCATATCCAAATCAATAAACCATGATTTAACAATATTTATACCTCAATTCAAGACATAAGAAGAAGAATAAGAGTTATGTCAAGTACTTGTCAATTTAGCCCAAACCACTCAAAAGTCCATTCCACAACAATAATGACAATAATCATGAATCTCGGTTTATATCAATAACTCAAATATAATAAGTCAACACATAGGCCCAGTTTACTTAATTTACCACCATTGTGGGTAACGTATAAATCCCGATTCACTCAAAGAACCTACATAGCAGGTAACACATAATTCCCAGTTTGCAAAAGAAACCAATATACACAATATATAACAAGTAAACAAATAATACCTGATTCACTCAAGCAACCATCACACTCTCATGTACCTTGTGTATACATGCTAAGGGTTTTATCGTCGCCCACTAGCCATGACCTGCCGAAGACGAGCTCTTGTCCATGTACCAAATCCCAGATTTCAAGTGTCTGCCAACCATATACCAACCAATCCCGTAAAGATGTACAAATACTGGTACATCCCACAAGATAAGTAGATAAGCCCGTGAAGATGGCCAAATATCGTTACATCACACAATTAATCAAGATATCACCATAATCACAACAACAATGAGTATTCAGCAATTACACTTAATCAATAAACAAGATTTCATAACAAATCATTACAAAAATTAACAATTAGGATATCTATCTAGCCTTTGCTTCTTTTAAACCTGCATTCTATCAAGTAATACAAAGAATATTTTACAAACAAATATAACTCCAGTGTATTTCAACTACGTAAAACTATCACCTATAGTTTGCATAAATGGACCATCCCATAATACACCCCAGCTGTTCACCCTAACATTTGATACCTTACTAATTTCCCATTCCTCTAGTTACTACCATAGATTCTTCAGAATCTACCAACACTAACCACCTTTAATTTAGGCATTAATAGGTTTAACACAATTTTCAGGTAGAACACCATTTTTAATCACGAAAGGATGAACCACAACAAGGTAAACACATTGATTAATGGACAAGATAATTTCAATACCACAAAATAACAACAAATTTCTACCCAATTAATTGGCTTTTCATTCGTTTTATCCATTCCAACACCGTGCTTAAAGGCCTAAGTATGAAATCTCACATCAATCGACATCATGCTTATTCTTTATAAGCTAGGTCTAACTACTCAGTTAAACCTAGCATACCTAGATTCCAAGTAGCTGCTATGGAGGCATGAATTCAAGGTTTGACTATGTGTTAGTGAATTCTTACGTGAAATCCATGAGAAAGCCATGGGTTTTTCCCTTATTAGAGTGAAATCCCTCCTCACCGTTGCTCCCAATCCATGAGGTAACCCTAGAAGGGTTTTTGGCAAAAACCTCATCTTTTTTACGACTAAAAAGGGTTCACGGACACCACATGCCCAAGAATGCAATAGACTCAAGCTAGAACTCACACTTTGAGAATTTGGTATAAGGACGATGATCTCTCAAAGTGTGGAGTACACACATCAAATGTTGCTCGTGCTCCTCCCCACTCCTGGAATAGATGAGGATGTCATCAATGAAAATGATCATAAAGGAGTCCAAATAAATGAACGATGTTGGGGCATTGGTCAATCCAAAAGACATCACTAGGAACTCATAATGGTCGTATAGAGTCTTGAAGGATGTCTTAGGGATGTCCTCCGCCCGAATCCTTAATTGATGGTAGCCAGATCTCAAGTCAATCTTAGAAAACACTGTCTCACCTGAAGCTGTTCAAATAGATTATCGATACGAGGAATAGGATACTTATTCCTTACTGTCACCTTATTCAACTACCTGTAATCGATACACATATGCAAATAATCATCCTTCTTCTCCACAAACAAAATAGGAGCACCACATGGTGATACAGTCGGTCTAATAAACCCCTTACAAAGAAGATCCTGAAGCTTAGTATTTAGATCTTTTAGATCGATAGAATCTATGTGGTAATGTGCCATAGAAATATGTCAGGTGCCTAGTCCAAGATTAATAGCAAACTATGTATCACGCTCAGAAGGAAGGCCAGGTAGGTTGGTAGGAAATACATCAGAAAGCTCATGGACTATAGGAATAGAGCCAAGTGAAGGACTCATAATATTGACATCATGAACATAAGCCAATTAAGCCAAAAAAAACCCTTGATGCTTATTTCTTAGCCAAAATATAAGAAATAATCCCCATCGGCATGTAGCTATAAGAACCCTGCCACACAACCAAGGGTATACCAAACATGGATACGGTAATGGTTTGAAAAAGCAATCCAAGGTTGCATGATAGGGGGATATCCAGTCTATGCCCAAAATCATATTAAAATCAATCATGTCTAACACAATAAGGTCAACCCAAGTATCACACTCTTGAACAGTCATAATACATGATCTATATACCTAATTCACTACTAAAAGAATCACCCATGGGAGTAGCTATATGCAAATAAATATATAAAGGCTCCCAAGACAACCTAACTGCGATGCATAATATGAATACAAATAAGAATATGTGGAGCCTGGATAAAATAAAGCAGAAGCTGGATGATGGCAAACCGAGATCATACCTATAACAACAGCATGCAAAGCCTCAGCCTCTGGCCTACCTGGGACAGTATATAAATAACCTCATTTACCTACGGAATGTATGTATGCTGGACCATCTACTTGACCTGCCTAAGAACCTCCTCTAGAACCTTGGAGACCACCTTTGTGACCCTATGCACCACTCCTAGCTGGGGCCGGCACTGATCTGATCGGTGGGACACTTTGCATAGTTGGCTTAATCATCCCACGCCGAGGATACTCTTTGGAAAAATGGCCACTATACCATAATCATAACATGCCCCGGGCACTTTACTCTATCGAGAATGTTCGGCCAACCCAAAATAGCCACCTCGATCAAAATACACCTTGAGGACTGACCACTATTCTGCTCACTAAAATTACTATAACCAGGTTGACCCCATCTAAAATCTGAAGTGCTGCTTGAACGAGCCTACTAGACTGACCCTGATGCTGATACATATAATGCTTAGGATATCTCCCCTAAAAACATCTACCTCTAAATTGTGAGCCACAGTGGCTCCCACTATAATTGCCCTGCTGAGGTGGCTTCTTATTGCTGCCCCCTTGGGACTCGTGATGCATATCCTCCATAGTCTAAGCATAGTTAGCAATATCCACAAATGATCTACCCGTAACTACTAGACTATAAGTAGCCATAGCCATACAAAGTGGGAGTCTCAACCCTCTGACGAAACACCGAATCCGCTCATACTTAGTAGGTAGAATCATGGTAGCATGTTTGGCTAACTCATGAAATCATACTTCATACTCTGCTACTGTCATAGAGCCCGCTCCAACCTTGTAAATTAATCCCTCAGATGCTTGCACAAGCTGTGGGGCATATTCTTCTCTAAGAAAGCCTCAGAGAACTCAATCCATGACATAGGAGGAGATCTAGCTAGCTTAAAATCAAGATATCTCCTCCATCACTATCTCTCTACTCTCTCAAACTAAAAAATGGTGTAGTCCATACTATATGACTCAACTAGGCCTAAATTACGCAATCTTACCTCAAACCTAGCAAGGAATTTGAACACATCCTCGCCTAGGAACCCTAAAAACCTTGATAGGGCCAATCTAAGAAATCGGCCCAGCATCTTCTGCTCCTCAATAGTCATGGTTGGATGGGCAGCTATCAGCTGTGGAACTACTAGTATTGGTGGAACCTCTACTCTGGGAGATACAACTGCAAGTTGTGTTCTTATACTAAGTCCACCCTTGACTGCTCATTGTGTGGATGTCTGGGCCCTATCTGTAGGCTAGCCACCAACCATACCCAATAACTAAATAAAAGGATCATGGAGGACTACTAAAGATATAAATCTAGGTAGGGCCTGGGCTGTCCCCTAGCCCATCAAATGTTGTGGCAGTAGATCCTTGGGAGTTATCTTAGGTTCAGAATTGATAATTAGATCTGGTGAAGGCTGCCTAACTTGGCCTCAAACTAGAACTGTAGATTTAGCCTAGCCTTGACCTCGGGGTTGACCTCTGCCTCTGATTGGTGCTCAAGCTATATGCTCAGGGTCCCCGTCCTCATCCACTGTAACCTGCATCCTAGCCATCTGAAAAAGAGTGGAACAAATAAGAATCTGGAAATAAATATAGACACAACACTTGGTAATGAACAAAAAAGATAAGATTTTCCTTTGAATGTCATGTAGCCTCTCAAAGATAGGATACAGACTTCATCATACCGATCTGTGGGACTCTACTAGACACTTCCTCTTGTAACAATAATATCAGTGAACCTAGGACCTAATACCAAATTGTCATGACCCAATATCTTAGGTCATAATGGCACCTACTTTAATCCACCAGTAGGTAAGCCAAACTATAGCCCAAAATGCTAAGTAACGGGATAATAGGCAGAGGATCAGGAAAATAGGCATACAACTACGATAATAAGTAATGGGAATAGAGATATATATACATAAAAGCATTCTATACAAGGAGAAAATAACAAAATGAATTTCCCAAGACCTGGTAAGGCTAGTATAAGAGACACTAAGGCCAAAAAGAGTACTAGGCAGTGTCAAATATACATGGTAGTCTCAAATATACAAAATAAGACCATCATAATAGTAGAAGGACGAGGATTAGGTCTACACTCTAAAAGCTCACCCGATCTTCGAACAATAGCATAGCCCGAGGATGTCATCAATGGTGGTGAATCATACTCGAATCTACATCAGAGAAAAGATGTAGAAGTGTAGTATGAGTACCAAACCATGGGTACTCAGTAGGCATCATAGGCTGACTGAGCTAAATTATAGTAAAAGTATAAATAAAGTGCGAGTAAATAAACTAAAGTAAATAATAAAGGGGCCGAAACGAAAATAATAGGCTCGTGCAATTAAACATGAGACTAATAATTCAAAGTGGAAATAAAAGTCTAATTATAACCTAACTGGACCCCCATAATTCCAGAAGGCACACACAAGAATACATAAAAACTCGATCGAGCC
The DNA here is from genome assembly GCA_031232105.1 of Capsicum rhomboideum. Taxonomy (NCBI): domain Eukaryota; kingdom Viridiplantae; phylum Streptophyta; class Magnoliopsida; order Solanales; family Solanaceae; genus Capsicum; species Capsicum rhomboideum. Next base: position 93,114,548 of record CP124716.1, on the reverse strand, counting down.
CTCATAAGTAGGGCGGGTACAAACAAAGAGTAATGCTATATTAAGAACAGAATATAACAATAAGAAGATAAAGCGAGCCAAATATACGATACGCCTACCTTATACTCTTGTTCCAACCATAACTACAAACCTTATCAGTCCCTCCTAGATACCTAACCCCAGATCAGTAATAGTAAACAAAATAAATATCATACTCAAACCAGAACTGAGGAATAATATGATTATAATAAATTTCAGACTCGAATTAGAACTAATAGGTAATAACTATTGAGAAAATTTTAGACTCAAACTAGAACTGATAAATAATAATAATGTACCAGGTGTCAGACCCGAATCGAAACCAAGTAAGCTAATGCAGTAATAGCCCATCTCGAGTTTATTTAATCCTAAGTCCCAATTTTAGGCACCCAAATCCTTTAAGAAGGAGAGGATTCCAATTATTACATTAAAAAATATGGTTCAAGGTCAAATACTACTCTACCTAGGTAATAGAGCTAACTAAGTTTACTATAATGACCAATCAACCCGAAATATAGGTAAAAATCTAAAGAAGTGGTTACGCTACCATTTATGTAAAATAAGGGCTATTCTAAGCATCCTATCTTAAAAAGGGGAGGTAGGGCCCATTACAAGTCCCGAAAACCCATCCTAAGTTGTAACACCCTAAGCTTTGGAACTAAGATCTAAATTATTTTTCCAATACGTATAGACCCAAACTCAATGATCTCTAATGGTACGTAGGTGCTAAGACCAATTCCTTAGTATGTTAAGGGCTTTGGTTATGAATTAAGGTCACAAGGAACCTCTAGCAAAAAGTTAAAATAAAAGCTTCCTTACTGATTGAATTCTCATATATGATTTCACTAGGGTCAACTTCAAAAGAGTATAACTTCTAGAATATAAAGATTTTTGTAGCTCAAGACCCACCAAATTAAAGGTATTTTAGTATTATTTCCAATGCACCCAATTTTTTGTTAATCCAATACCAGAGTTAAATGTTATGCTCATTTTACCAGAGGATGTCCGTCTGCCAGAGAATGACGACCTGAGTGATGACCTGTCAGGCTTGGTCGTCAAGCTTAACCAGTAAGCTCAAAAGGTCCCAAAAGTGACAAGATGGGTGACGATACATCACCCAAGTTATTAGATGGAACTGTTCTGCACTGTGAAAACATTTCTTAGGGGTTGTTTGATCTTTTCCCCCTCTTTTAACACCAAAACTACGTCGTTTTAACTATTCTAAAGCTGAATATTAAGCCTAAACTACCCCAAATCCCTCATTCCCTTAAAAATTAGATCGAAACTTAGCAAAAATAGAATAAACAAGTGACTCCTTCCTCTCCAGATTAAGGATTAGGGTTCTTCAACTTTAGGCTTTAAATCCAAAGATTTCACTAAGGGTTTTGCCTTCAGGTATGTGGAATTTCATCAATGGGTATCCTTTCACCCACTGAGTCCCAAAATACACTCAGTGTATTAGTTAATTTATGTTTTTGAAATTAGGGTTTCTAGTAAAGTCATGATTCTCTTTGTTTTTCAGTCCCCCATAACTAGTAGTCTATGAACACATGTTTCTATGAATTTTGATACCCTTATAGTAGCATATTCATGAACCCTCAATATATTGATTAATTCATGATTTTAGACTTTTGTTATGAAATTTCATGTTCCATTCATACTATAAAAACTATCTTGACTAGTTGCATTCTTCAGATATGGCAGGTTATGAATACTCGATGACTTAGGATCTCATGCATTGTTAGTTGAACACTCAGTCCTTTAGGTTAACATGATTTGGAATTTTTTCAGGTAAAGCACTTATCTTTCAGTCGCAGAACATTAGTATTATTGATCTATTCAGTATTATTAGTTATTGTATGACCTCATATTCAGTTTACTCAGTACAGTATTAATAAGTTACATGTTTATTTACTTGGTCATTGCATCAACTTACATTTCGCAGTTCCATGCTTAGTTTTGCATCTTCATGAATTAGGATTCAAGGTTCAGGTCTAGTGTTATAAATTCCTTTCAAATCTCAATCCTCATATATTTCTTTTATGCATTTTAATCCAGCCATATCATGTCACCCATAAATTTACAAGTCTTATGATTTAGAAATACATAATTTATATATGTGTACTCATATCATAACCATGATCATAAGCTTATAACAGTAATATGCATGACATGCATGAAATCCAAAGAACATTTTTCCCTAAAAGTAAGTTTTACGATTAGTGTAGTACCTGGAATGCTATCAATGATTATGGATTAGTTTTCTTATAAAATAAATTTCACTAGTAGTATGGCAGTCAGGTATGGCATCCATGATTATGGACAATTTTACATCCAGATATGTCACCATTAGTATTCTCAAGAGTTATCCGTCATATTCAGTTGGGAGCAGTACTTAGCACCTAGCGAACGCACGAATGAAGGCTCACCCATCTGTTAGGTTGAGACCCTTAGTAGCAGTCCCTAAGTCACAAAACTATGTGCTACCATAGGTTTATTTATCCTCTCAGTGGACATGTTCTCTCAATTTATTGGTACCATGACAGGTAAGATCATCCTTTATACCCTGGCAAGGTATATTGGGCCCTTTTCAATGGGGATTATACATTGAAACTCCATGTTTAGCTCACATGGATATATGTCGGCTAATAGTATCTCCCACAGTTTCATAATTTAGTATTTGCATGACCCTCAGTTCAGCCTAGTTCACAGTATTTTAGTTATCTCAGAATATTCACATTCAGTAGTTATGCTTATCTAGCTGGTTCGTTGCATCTCAGTGTAAATCAGTATTACTCTTGATTTAAATATCTTATTGTTAAATGCCTAGTTTGCATATCACTTTCTAGTTTCAAAATAGCCTGGTGTTCCCATACTCTTACTTATCATTTAGTGAATTATTATGTTATTGCTCATACCAGTTTTATATTTAGTTATTCATAGTGCATATCTCGCATACTCAGTATATTCAAAGGTACTGATTACATACCTCTTCTATCTATATTTTTCATATGATGTAGATTCAGGTGCTTACAATCAGGATCATAGACAGGCAGACCATAGATTCCAGCCAGCAGGTGAAAATTTCTTTTTATTCGAGGACTCAAGTCAGTTTCTAGTTCCAGCATTTTATTTCTAAGCATATGTATTTATTAGGGATAGTTGAGGGTAATGTTTGGGCTACATATAGTCAGTATTTGTAGAGGCTTTATAGATAGTCAGTCAGAGTTGTTATTTTTAGCTTCTCTTTCTTTTCAGATTACAGGTGTTGTAAATAAACTTTCTACCAATAATGTATTGAACCAGTTTATTCCATGATTATTCTTCTGCTCAGTCATTTTAGCTCTTATACATGCTTTTATTAAGTTGCCTATGCATTATGCCATTAGCATGTGTTAGCTTGGGATCACTTGTGGTTTAAAGCACCGTGCTGTGACTAAGGTGTAGTCTCTAGTTGTGATAAACTTGGCATTAGATCATAGAGTTTAAGTGTCCTAAGTTGTCTATGATGTCGTGTCTAGTAGTGTCTTGTGAAATGGTACAAAGACGTCTGTACTTTTCTTAGAGAGGCTACGGGCATTTAGGAAATGTTTCTCTTCTTTTTTATTCCAGATCGTGCTATAGAGATATTCTCTACCAAATATATGTAGATTTCAGTATTGCTCCATTTCTGCTGACTGCACCTTATTTTTGAGGTAATAGGAATAGTCACGCTTAAATCTCTATCGATAAAGTTTTCTTAGATAGAGCCTACAACCAGTTATGAGACTGTACAAGGGATTGAGAGGAGCCCACTATTGCTTGTAAGTTCAGAGATTCAAAAGAATTCACTCTGGTCTACGTAAATTATGCATTTGAGCCAAAGTAAGATATGTTCTCAGACCTATTCTCAGGACCCTATAGAATAATGACCCCAATGTTAGAAGTGTGAGTCTAAAAGTTTAGCATTTATAGAATTGTTAGAATATTGGCACGTTTAGACAGTATCATATGAGTGAATAGGTGTATAGTGTATTGTGTGGTGGTAAGGAAGAATAGAGAGTCCATGAAATAAGAATGTGCATGTAGACTGAAGCTAGATAGAAGGTTTGGTTTAAGTTGGTTATAATTTATTATGAATTTTGGTAGATGATTGTTTCCTTGATCCTTATCTATTAGTTGAAGGTTGGTATCATGTATGAGAGGAATTGTGTGGCTATCTATGTTGAGTGTTAGACCCCAAGTATGCATTATTGATGATCAACTAATAAAGAGAGAAAGTTTTGAATTTATGAAAGAAAAGTGTGCCTAGGGTATTGCAATACTTTTAAAGCTTCTAGGTTAGTAAGCATTTAAGTGATAGTATGATGACTATAGAGGTTAGAGAAAGTTAAGAGTGGTATCTCAGAAGTAAGTACTAGCACCAGGTTTACTCTTTCAGATATAGTATTTTAGGGGATATTTAGTATTTATTTGTATATGTATACCCCAATTTCTAGAGTAAGGTGATTATAATCCAGTTTAGAGTTTATTGAAGAGGTCCATAGACTTAGTATAATGGATTTTGATCTAAGGGGAAGATGATAGGATAAAGGACCAAGTCAAATTTTTGAATTCTAGTAGTGATGCTAGTGAGTTCTAGAACAGAGCTAGGGAAGGCAGATACCTGACCCATCCTTATCTCAATATAGTCCTTGTACATCAGTCATCGTGACACTCTACTCATGCCTTACATGTCAGTATCATGATCATAACTTATATTCATGTAATTCACATAGAATCATATCCATCCCTAGTTCCTAGAGTAAGGGGTAATAGTTCACTCAATAACCCAAATCATATTCCATAATTCTAAATTCCAGTCTCATATCATACAGCACATGACTCATGAACTCATGTTTTGTAGTATGTTCATTTTTAGGTACTTATGATATGTCCTTAATGACTAGTGATATCACATTACGTTATGTATGCTCTCAGATCAGATCTTTTAAACAAATTCATTGTTATTATATTTTACTCCTCAGGCCCTAGTTGAGTGTCAAAGCTATGAAAGATCCTTAATTTAGGATTTCAAGTATCCCTTTTATTCTTGATCCTCATGTTCTAGTTCTTTAATGACCCTTGTTATGATTTGCTGGAGATGTTCTAGGAAATTGAGTGAATGGCTTGAATGATCTGTTGATATATCTACGGATAATGACTTATGGTGGTTAGTGACTCTTTGATTAAAATTTAAGGTTGATTGTTTAAGGCGGAAAAAAGAAAGTTTATCCTTGAGGGAAATAGCTCTAAGTAGATATAAAATATATATTTGTGTGGTTGAGACCACTGTAGTCATTTTAGTAGTAGAGCTTTATATCTTTGGGTTATGCTTGAACAGAGTAAGAGCATGCAACTAGACTTAGCCTTTTACAGCCTTATACGGTGTACCCTGAGAGGGATATAGATTTACAGTTAGTTAAGTGTAGTGTTTTCATAAAAAAGAGCATGGTTGAGAAATGTTGCTAAGTTGGAAAGTTATTAGTCACATTGCTGAAAGAATATTAGTCCTATCCTTACTTTCAGCCTAAGATACTCTTGTTTTATGATAGATAATTTCAGATTAAGGGTGTCTCATGAGCAATTCTAAGTTATCCTTTTAGCTCAGATAAGTAGTCTAGGATGCTCAGACCATGTTAGAATCCTTATTTAGATATCTCACTCAGATCATGCCTTGGAGTCATTCCCCCAAATTTTATTAGAGCTTCTGATAAAGAGCATTTGAGGTAACAAATTTTCCTTTCTCAGTGACTCTTAGAAATTTCATGTCATTATCTATCACATTACAATTCTACATATATGTTCATGCCAGGATTGCTACAGTTGAGTTCAAAACTCTCAATATGAATCAGTCCTTATAGCCAGCAATTCAGTTTAGTGATCAGACAAATAGTTACAGTAGTTTCCCATCCTTCCTTCTAGGCGTACTCTCCTAAGTCAATGTCTGTGTCTATTCTATGCTAGCCCTTAGGTGCATTTGTGTTGTGTGTAAATATAGTTGAGTATTATTTCCAGCCTAAAATTGGTTCAAGGTAATAGTTTTATCCTTATTACTTCTCTCAATATCATGTCACTCAGTTGCTCACATGTATTAGTATGCATTCATGAATTCAGTCCACTCCATGCTTTAATTAGAGATTTAGTTATCATGTTAGTATTCAGCTCTTAGAACTCAGTATTGGGATTATAGCTCTTTCCCTATCCTTTTAGCTTAGTTAGTTTTCATTTGATGATGAATGAACCCAAAGGGGAGATATTGTAACACCCCAAGCTTTGGAACTAAGATCTCAATCATTTTTTGAATACGTACAAACCCAAACCCGATGATGTCTAATAGTACTTAGGTTCTAAGACCAATTCCTTAGTATGGGAAGTTCTTTGGTTACTATTTAAGGTCATAAGGAACCTCTAGCACAAAGTTAAAATGAAAGCTACCTTACCGATTGAATTCTCATATACGATTTCACTAGGGTCAAATTCAAAATGAGTAGAACTCCTAAAATATAAAGGGTTTTTAGCTCAATACCCACCAAATTAAAGGTCTTTGAGTATTATTTCCAATGCATCCAATTGTTTTTTAATCCAATGCAAGAGTAAAATGTTATGTTCATTTTACCAGAGGGTGTCCGTCTACCAGAGAATGACGACCTGTCTGACGGCCCGTCAAGATTGGTCATCAAGCTTAACCAATAAGCTCAAAAAATGGCCAAAAGTGATGAGATGGGTGAAGAGACATCAGAGGGGTGATGATACGTAATCCAAGTCGTTAGCCGGGACTATTCGACACTGTTAAAAAGTTTTTAAGGGGTTGTTTGATCTTTTTCCACACTTTTAGCACCAAAACTAAGTTGTTTTAACTATCCTAAAGTTCAATATTTAGCCTAAACTACCCTAAATTCCTCTTTCCCTCTAAAATCAGATCAAAACTTAGCAAAAATAGAGTAAATAAGGGACTCCTTCCTCTCTAAAGCTGGGATTAAGGTTTTTTTACTTCAGGCTTCATATCCAAATATTTCACCAAAGGTTTTGCCTTCAGGTATGTGGGATTTCATCAATGGGTATTCTTTCACCAGTTGAGTCCTGAAACACACTCCATCTCTTAGTTAATCCATGTTTTCAAAATTAGGGTTTCTAGTAAAGTCATGATTCTCTTTGTTTTTCAGTCCCCCATAACTAGTAGTCTATGAACACGTGTTTCTATGAATTTTGATACCCTTATAGTAGCATATTCACGAACCCTCAATATATTGATTAATTCATGATTTTAGACTTTTGTTATGAAATTTCATGTTCCATTCATACTATAGAAACTATCTTGAATAGTTGCATTCTTAAGGTATGGCGGGTTATGAATACCCGATGACTTAGTATCTCATGCATTGTTAGTTGAACACTTAGTCCTTCAAGTTCACATAATCTAGAATGTTTTTTTATAAAGAACTTATCTTTTAGTCTAAGACAATTAGTATTATTGAGCTATTTAGTATTATCAGTTATTGCATGACCTCGTATTCAGTTTACTCAGTACAGAATTGATCAGTTACATGTTTATTTACTTAGTCATTGCATCAACTTACATTCCTCAGTTCCATGCTCAGTTTTGCATCTTCATGAATTAAGATTAAGGGTTCAGGTCCAGTTTTATAGATTCCTTTCAAATCTCAGTCCTTATATGTTTCTTTTATGCATTTTACTCAGCCATATCACGTTTGCCATAAACTTACAAGTCTCATGATTTATATATGTGTACTCATATTATAAATAGGAGATTCAGCTTATAAAAGTAAGATGCCGTACATACATGATATCCATAAATGCCATTAAAGTTTTTAAACACTTTTCCCTAAAAGTAAGTTTCACTATTAGTATGGTACCCGGAATGCCATTAATGATCATGGATCAGTTTTCTTAAAAAAACAAAGTTCACTAGTAATATGGTAGTCAGGTATGGCATCCATGATTATGGACAGTTTGACATCCAAATATGTCACCATCAATATTCTCAAGAGTTATCTGTCATATTTAGTTGGGAGCAGTACTTAGCACCTAGTAGACCCAGGAATGAAGGCTCACCTTTTTGTTAGGCTGAGACCCTTAGTAACAGTCCCTAAGTCATAGAATTACATGCCACCATAGGTTTATTTAGGCTCTCAGTAGGATTGTTCTCTCAATTTATTGGTACCACATCAGATCAGATCAGCCTTTATACCCTGACAAGGTATATTGGGCCCTTTTTTATGAGCATTATACATCAAAACTCCATGTTTAGCTCACATGGTTATATGTCTATTAATAGTATCTCTCACAATTTTAGACTTCAGTATTTACATGACCCTCAGTTCAGTTTAGTTCAAAGTATTTCAGTTATCTCAAAATATTCATGCATTCAATATTTATGCATATCAAGATGGGTTGTTGTATCTCAGTATACATCAGTATTACTCTTGATTTAAATATCTTATTGTTAGCATGCCCATTTTGCATATCACTTTATAGTTTTAGAATATTCTGGTATTCCCACACTCATACTCACTATTTAGTGAATTATTATACTGTAGTGCATATTAGTTTTATATTTAGTTGTTCATAGTGCATATCTCGCATGCTCAGTACATTCAAAAGTACTTATCACATACCTCTTCTGCCTACATTTTTCATTTGATGTAGATTCAGGTGCTTACAATGAGGATCATAGTTAGGTAGACCACAAATTCCAGCTAATAGGTGATGAGTTCTCTTTATTCGAGGACTCAAGTCAATTTGTAGTTCCAGTATTTTATTTTTGTGTATGTATTGATTAGGGAAAGTTGGGGGGTCATGTCCCGGATACCTATATGTAATGACCCTCCAGGTCATTTTCTTGGTTTCTATGTGCTTTTAGCATTTTGTGCCTTCCCATTGCGGCTATAAGTCATTTATGACTTGCTAGAATCGTCAGTTTGGTTTTCACCCAGTTCATTTGGGTTTTAAGCCCATTTCCTTGTTTTGGAGCTTTTGAAGTTAAGGAATTGGTCTCGAATAAAAAATCCTAATAAACAGCCTCAGATGAGAATAACGACAGTGTCGTTATCTCCAGAATGTGAATTCTAGGTTAGGGGACCCTTGGTCTGGGTCCCGAGGCTTCTAGACTCATTTTGGGCTATTAGGTAGATTTAGTGAAAAATGGAACTCTGGGTGTGGGGCCACTTTTTGTTGAAATGACCTAGGATGGAAATTTTCAATGTTTTATTGAGTCCAAAATGTAAGATTTGGTATGGTAGCATAGTTCTTTTACTTGCACAAAGTTCCAAATGAATCCTGAGCCCCCAATCGAAGTTCGCTGGGACTTAGGAAAATTGATGGTTCGCAACATCTAGTGCAGGACAATCTTATCCTTTGTGTTCGCGATGCTTTGGCCACGTTCTCAAAGGTCAAGGATCTTGACCTCCTCATTCGTGAGCCGATTGTCACGTTCGCGAAGGGTAAGTCGGTCTGGCCGGTTTAGGTTTGTGCTTTTCAGTCATGGTGTACTGGTCGTGTTCGCGAAAGCTTAGCATGGTCTAGTCCCACATTTGGGACAGGGGTCCTGCGTTCTCTAAGGACCCCTAGCAGCCCCTTTATATTTCTCTCATTCTCGATCCTAAGCCCATTTTAGCACTTTTTCAGCCATTAAAGGTCCCAAGTGCTCAAGAAATTCGTGCGGAATCATAAATTGGAGTTGGAAATGTGTAAAGGCCGTTGTGGTGATCATTTCCCACAATTTTCTTTGTAAGTTTTCAGCCTAAATCCTCTGTTTAATCATTGTTTTTTCTCGTAGTTTATCTCTCGAATCTGATTTGAGCCCCGATTTGTGCTCTATTTGTGCCAAACTTTTGAGCACACATTCCTTGTCCTTCGAGGTACCTTGGGACGGATTAAATTTGGAATTTCATTAGTGGGCCCTAGGGGTCTATTTTGGACCCAATTTTGGGCCTGGAGTTTTATATAGAAATATGGGTATCATTTTACTCATACTAATGCGTAGATTATGATTTTGATAGTGTGATGACATTTTGGGATCATGGAGTAAAGACGCGTGATTTGTGGACAGTTTGAGGTTGCATTTCGACTTCACCGTAGGCTTCAGTCTACTTTTCTCTATGAGATTGTGTATTGTATAGATTGCATGCTAGGTAGGGTTTATAGGATAGATTTGTACCCAGTTATTTAATGACTTGACCTAATTAGGGGATTTAGAATAAAAATATGACCCGAACCATAGCCTAGAATACCCGACATGGTTATAGGACTTCACTGCATCAGATTATAGACTTGTTTAGCTATAGTCGACATTAAGGACCCCTTAGTATAAGACTTACCCTATTACTTAGTGGATTGGATGGTATTTTCCCAATTAGACCCTTTTAGTAGCTTTATACCCTTGTTTACCTTAGTTTCACCCTTTATCGTACTAATATCTTATGGATTTATATATTGTTGGGCCTGAGGCCATGGTTGCAATATCAGTTGGACACAGGTTAGTACTTTATCCTTAGAACGGATGTGATTTTAGTTTATAGATGCTTAATTTGTATTGTTTGGATACTGGTGATGGCATGCATGCATTTAGATATATTTACGCTCAGTTAGTGGTACGATTTCGGTTAAAATCTTAGTTTTACTACTATTTTCTAAAATGGAATTCATTCCCACTTTTCTTAACTTTAAAACTGATTCTTTAGAAACGAAAGTTGTATCACCCTTATTATTGAATTATGACATTTTAAACTAAATATATTAGTTTGGAAATTAGACCAAGGTTGATTCCGGTCCATTATTGATCCACTTTTTTACCAATACTTATTCACTTTAGTCAAGGGAGGTTATGACCCTTTCTACATTATTATACTATTTTAGTCCCGGATTCAATCTCGGGTAAGGTATTTACAGATATACACTTATTCAGTTCTGAGTCAAGTCCTGCATTTCTTATTATACTTTATATATCTCTCTGGTACTGTACGAACTAGATTAGTTATATGGGTATCCCAATTCCCCTATGGATTCTTCTGTTCTAGGACCACGTACCAAAAAAGGTGATATCTATAGGTCCATCCTTGTAAGCCAGCCAGCCGAAAGAGGTATATATACTTGGTATGGCTTGGCATTCAGCCGATATGGTAGTATTGGTTTACCTTGCATTTGTTCATTCATTTACATTGCCTATCACCAGTATAATTATTTGACATTTGTATCTATAGGTCTTATGGGGGGCCATATAAGTACAGGATATGGTTACTGTTTGTTGAGTGTTTGTTTGTACCTTCTGGGATTATGAGGGCCCAGTTAGGTTATTGGTTGTCCGGGCTAACCAATTACATTATTGCTGATTATTACCATATAGTTTGTGGCATGATGGTTATGGACTGTCCACCGTGGTTGTCGTATATTTTTTATCTTGTTTCTCTATTATGGTAAGATACATTATTGTTAGGTTATCTCATGATTAGTCACACTTCTGTTAGAGACTTTGATTATGCTAGTATTAGCTTCCTTATTTGGTTATGATCCTTGGGACTTTAGGTTGGCTCCCTCAGGTTAGCATCTTTGAGTTTAATTTATACACACACACACACACACACATATATATATATATATACTGTCACGCCTCGAATTCCAACGCGGTGGACTGGCACCCAAAGTTGGTAAGGCTCGAGAGAACCAATCATCATTCCTGTACATTCGTATGCGTGTCACTCAAGGAACATCACTATCACGTATAGATATAAGATGCTAATGGCGGAAGTCATGGAAAACATGTGATATATACATATATGAAACTTGGCCGTTAGGGCCACCATGTCAAAAATATACATCCCTTACATTCCTTCGTTTGTCCCACAACATCTACAAAGCCTCTACAGATACATATACATAACCAACCTACATTCGGGACACGTCCCTGCTTTATACAATACCAAAACAAATGTACATAATGACTTGAAAAGCCCCAAACCAATTAGATCTCACCAATGTTCCGTAAATGACCCGCAACCTACTGTGGAGGTCTACTAGTACCTGTGCCTGCAGCAAGTAAGGTAAGTCCCACAAGGGACATCAGTACGAAGAATGTACTAAGTATGTAAGGCTATATGAAACTGCATGATATATAAGTACTTCAATGGAATCAAATATAAGAGAATAGTCAATATGGATAAACCACCGTTCTGTATGTGTGGAACCATGTACATTACATTCATTACTTTCTTTGCCTTTACGTTCATTCATTATTATCGTTCATTCATATAATACCCAGTCCCCAAGCTGATCAGTGGGAAATAACAATAATCAATCGGGATCGACCCATGCTAGGATTTTACCCCTGGGATACCACCCGTGGTTGTGGGATCAACCCATGCTAGGTGTTTTTTTCACCCCTGGGATACCACCCGAGATATTGGGATTGACCCATGCTAGGTGTTCTTTTCACCCCTGGGATACCACCCAAGAATAAAGAATTTCATTACATCACTTCTTTAATCTTTGAGATAGTTCATTCGGTGGTCATAAAATTATTGGGAATTTGGAACAATCATCAATGAATAAGGAATATGTGAATAAAAATAGATGACAACCTCGAATGAGATACCTTAGAACATATCGGAATAGAACAAGTACAAAGACAATGTGAACACTATGTGCTACAGAAGGATACGGAAAGAGTAACCTTACATACCTTATCTCCCCAATATGAATATACAGTCCTATATGTGAATGCAATAATCCAGCTCCTTCCTTACGTGGTACTCTATAACACAAGTACATCACAGAGCTCACGTTAACAACTAACTACATTACAAGTGCATAAGATGACAATGAATTACCTGACTGCCGTCCAACGTCTTTTCACCCTTCACAATACAATTCACTGCATTACCATACCAACAACACCACAACATACTACACATTAACCAAGACATCATAAAGCGATAGCATTTCACACCAAAGTTGTACTTTACACTTCCCCTTTAATACTACGTTACCTTTTCTCCATCAAGTCACTTAAATACCTTTCACAATAACACATGAAAAACAATACATCATTGATACCATTCAAAATACCTCTGGGCTACTCCTTTAAAGTCATTCAAAAGGTACCATATGTTGATAATTGCATCCATGAAGGGTATAGGGGCTTTGGGGGGGTCAAAGAGATGGAAAAACAATCAAAATGGAGTTCTGGACTGACCTACAAATCCACCTGTGCCTGCAAGTGGATGAGGTGCAGCCACAGGTGACCATTTTCCTGGTCCAGGGCCACCTGCATTGGCATCTGCGCCTGCAGGCGCCCCGCCAGTGAGGGTGGGTGCCAGTTTGAGCCTCCGGGGGTCATTTTCGGGTCCTTTTTTGTAATGAATGGTCCATGGTCATAATTAAGATTATATTTTCATATTTTAAGTTATATTGGATTCCAACAAACAGCCATGGTTTCACAACACACATAAACATCACACAACTACATTTTTCCCTTCGATACTCCACCGGTTCTATGTACAATTTCATAACAACAATTCCAAATGTGATACACAAAGAGGAATCAAGTTAAGTTCATAGCCACATATTACATTTTGATATTTTATCCATCAAATTCACTTCCTTCAAGACCACAAGTCCACTTTCAAATTTATAAGACAAAACCCTTTACCGATTAAGCAAAAGTAGACTGTTTTACCCATAGTGAATTGCTCAACACTTTAACAACATAACTAACATGATTTATAAACCCTTTTATTCATTTATATATTAATCTATTAGAGTAAACATTTACCCAACCTTGCAAAGGATTGATCTTGTCCAAAGATATAGTAGCTTAGGGTTTGGAAGAGAAGAGAAAATATCTTGTGGAAATTTCTAGATTTGCATGTGTGTCCAAATGAATAAAAATCTGATTTTACACATTATATATCCCCTCATGGCCATCCTTAGCCACACTTGGGTCAATAATTGAAGTGTTTACTTGGTCAACATTGAGAATTGGTCATTTTCCATTTTGGGCCATGTCTTTTGTATCATTTTGGGCCTCAATTGAGCCCAATGGCACAAGATTCATTTAGCCCAACAAATTTAATGTATCATACCTCAAAAATCTCATGTTTAAATAATTCCATAAATGTTACAGTAATTAAATAGGTTTGTTAATGTACGGGGTGTTACATATATATATATATATATATAGTATTACCATATATACCTCTTCTTCCTTATCTGTTCTTATTGTATATATCCTTACTACTACTATATATACTTCTTTCCCTGATTACTATTAGAATAGGATAGTTTATCCTTATGGCCTTACTAGCATTATTATGTCTCATTTCTTGGATAGTTGCCTTTAGTTTATATTCCTGCTTTACATATTATTTATGCTTGCATTATCTTTAGAGCTTAGTCGGCTGATGCCTACTGAGTACCATGTGTTTGACACTCATACTACACTTCTGCACCCTGCATGTCATAGTCGAGTAAAGTAACCATGGATCATAGATTTGGGGTAAGCTCCAGACAATCAGAGTTATTCCTGCTCTCTCTCTTATTATTAGACTGATCTCTACTTTTGTATTTCAGATATTTCTTAGTATGTATTTATTTTGTATTCAACTTTGTACTCTTGTTGCATTAGACTAACTTCACTAGGTTTCGGGGAAGTATTTACTTTCTTCTTGCCTTTTTTTCTTATTGTTATTTATTTTTTCTTCTGCCTTTCTTATTAGTCCTTTACTAGCTATTCTGGACTATGGGTTGGCTTATCTACTGGTGGGTTATGATAGGTGCCATCATGACCTGAGAAATTGGGTTATGATAAATTGGTATGAGAGCATAGGTTCACCGGTGTTGTTGGTACTAGTGCTAAGTGCCTAGTAGAATCCTATGGATTGGTACGGACACGTTGTATACTATTTTTTAGAGGCTATGGGGCATTCATAGGAAATCCCAATTCTTGGCTCCTTGTCGTGTGTCTGTACTTCTATAAACTTCTGAGTACCTCTTTTGACTCCACTCTTTCTCAAATGGATAGTACGAGGTTGTCGATAGATACAAATAAGACTTTTGTGTGTGTTACCAGAGTTTTAGCTCATATTCGGGTAAGAGGGTTAGAGATTGATATTGAGGATCTTCAGCATCAGCTAGTGGGTCTGGGACTGGTACAGTCTCCGACAGGGTTTATGACCGCCTTAGCTTGTTAGGATATTGTGTTAGGGGTTTTGAGTCTTTTCGTGGATACTTCACAACCAGAGGTGGTGTCTAATACATTGAGTGATTCTCAAGCCAGAGTTGGGTTTTTTGGTGTTCAGCAGTGTTCTCTATCCATTTTAGAGTATGAGATTGGGTTTCTCAAGTGCATCAGGCATACTCCTATATTATTCCTACAGAGCATGAGATGATGTGTGGATTTATCAGAGGGTTAGCATTACCACTCCATTTGGCATTAGAGCATTTAATAGTAGCTAGGTATACTTTCTTTCAGGTTGGTGATCATATGAGGACTATAGATATGGCATGTATTGAGACATATGGAGGTGGCAGTAAGAGTCCATGTCAGTAATACAATATTAGTGGTATTTCATCTAGAGGTCGGGATCCTCCCATCAGTGGCCATCATCATTTACCGCCTACCAGGTCCGTACAGGTAGCACCTTAGAGTATAGGTGGATCTCAGATAGATTGTGGTAGACTCGATAGATAGAGTTTTGGTCAGGCTTTATGGGGTACTCGATCTAGGTCTTTAGGTCGTGGCGGCCATTTCGGGTCAGTAGGTATTGTGCATCAGAGAGTTCCAGGGGCATGTTTTAATTATGGTGAGATTGGTCTTTGGTATAACTAGTTCCCTAGGTGTTAGGTGGTCAGCTAATTAGGGCTAGTTCTATTTCTCACCATGTTAGGGCTTTAGGGGTTTGTTATGACTACAGAAAGATTGGTCATGGATTCAGAGAGTGTCCCCAATGTGGGATTATTGGTCAGTCAGTGCTACCAAATTAGTCTCTTAGAGACATAGTACCTTTAGGGAGAGGTAGTGAGCTTAGTATTTTAGTTGGTCATTCAGATTCTCAGTCCGAGGCCAGACACATTCAGATTCATACTTTTTGGGGTAGGTTAGGGACTATGACTTTGGATTCCATTAATTCAGGTGCGGTGTGATTTACTATCTTTTAGTTTCTATTTGGTTTGAGTTGGGGTTTTCATACCCATCAGTGATTTTATGCCTTAAGATTATTAAATTGATTGTTGCAAGCCATTGTGTAGATTTTTACGCTTATTTGACTACCCACGTAGATATTTTCTTTTAGTATTGGATTGAGTGGATCGGTGTGGTAATTTCCTTGAGGTGTACCATTTGGGTTAAAGTCCCTTTCCATCGGCATATTGGCCTTGCTGTGACCTTAAAGTTGTACTGGTTGTTTTACATTTTTGTGTTGCACTAGTGTTACTATTGTTACTGCTATATTTTGGTTGTTTATTAATCCTTACTTGATAGACGGCTAGACTAGCATTATATAGTTAGTATTTCCTTCCTTGCGATTCTTGTTCGTTTGGTTTAGACGACTACCTTGGTTGGTCAGTTTTACTTTTCTGCTAGCTTGGTCGGTTGTTGAGAAGATTGTATAAGTGAAGGAAGTTTTGTCCTTCCATAGTTTTGTGGTGATTCTAGATTTGGTGATCCTTTCCTATAGCCGTTTCTATTATTGAAAATTTTGAGGTTTTGTTATTCCAAATTATCGGGTTTCTCTCCCGATTGTAGTCTTGATATTGATGTCAGTGTTGAGTTGGGTACTCCATTCTTTTGAGATGTGGTTCATGGTTCATTTGAGTTAAGGTTGGTTTTCATGGGTGAATTAAGAAATTTCTAATTTGGGTATTTTTTTCGGCCTAATGTGGCTTCGTGGAATACTTCTACTTGGTGATATATGATTGGGTATCTCTTATCGGTAACCAAAGTGGATGTCTTTTGGGAGCAAGTATTCATTTCCATGTATTGGGTATTTGTTTGACCAGATTCAGGATAAGATCATATTTTTTGAGTTTCTTGAGATTTGGCTACCATTAGTACTCCTTGCAGCCTTAGTGAGTTCTTGGTTATATGTTGATGGTTATACCAGTTGTGACCCAGCTATACACGCAAGTGTACGTGATCGTTTAAGTAATAAAATGGCACCTTTAAAAGAGCCATATATCGAACCCAAGGGACTTTCGTCAATAGACGTCTATTTTAGACGTCCAACAGTAATTAAAAACTAGTGTTGCGAAAAAGAAGAGGGATTTGTAACTAAAAATCAAATGATTGCGTACTATAAACTACTATCTTAGCTACCATAACTTCAATTTTCGCAAATATGATTTAAAAGTCAATAAAAAGTAAATTCCCAGGGCTAAGGCATTCCGAACGTCACTTTTGAGCATAAATGCTACTGGTTTAAGCAATTTGAGTCGTTTATCTTGGTTATTGATCACGAGGTTAATGTTACAATTATATTCGTCTCCAAACTATAACCTTCTACTAGAAATTGGAAACCTAACTACATCATTGAGCGGTGATAAGTTTAACCAATTCTAATACCTTTAAGTTATCTTCTCGTAATTGAACAAGCGCAGCGGATTAGGTACCTCTAGATCCTAAACGCATATCAATCTCTTGGAATCCTTTTCGCGAGTAAAGATCACGCTTCTTATATTCCACTTTCTATCTCTTAGTTTCTCTCTCGAACTCACCTCAAGACAAGGGATTTATTTCAATGGTGATCAAGCATTAAAATAGTAAAATTAAGAATATAAGAATAACCAATTCATGATAAACTTCAGCAAAAACCAATAAAATTCAACTCAAGAGATTCATGTTCATAGCCTCAACCCCAAGAAAAAGGGATTTTAGCCACTCATAACTTCAATTAACATCATAAAGTGATAAAATACCATAAAAAGAAATAAAAACTGAAAAGAAGAAGAATGAAACCTAATTTCAATGCCAAAAAATGCCAAAAATAGTTTAGTGATGATGGAATAATGATACAATAACCCAAAAGCCCTATTTATAGACAAAAACTCGGGGCAAAAATTTGCCAAAAAGCAGCCCGGCATGCCCTTGGGCGTGCCCCCCTGCTGCCCACTAGAGTAGAAATTGTGCCAAAAGTGGCCCGGCACGCCCCTTGGCGCGTCGGGCCCTTAGACTCAGATTTTCTTTCTTTAGTCAACTTTTCTTCGCGAATTTGGTTGGATTCTTCAATTTCAAATCCTTAGCTTGCCTCTTATCTTCAATATCCTTCGCTCGTAGCTCCTTCAAGCGTCGTTTTCCACACCAAAAATGCTCCAAATAGTCTCAAATTCCACCTACAAGAGTCTAATCACATTTGTTAGCACAATATCAAACATTCCGTCAAAACCATACAAAATACATACGTATTGATCTCAAAACTAAGGTAAACATGGGTTAAAGTCGGCAATAAGGCATATAAATATGCCTTAGATCACCACCCCACACTTGAACCTTTGTTTGTCCTCGAACAATAACCACACTTAAACCCGGGCGACTTAAGACAACCGACACACAATAGGTATTCCTGCATAGCTACACAACCACATTCATCAAATTATGCACTAACATTCTAGTATCACCAAAAAGTGAATAGTAAATTGAAACAACCTATCCTCACTAAACAACTTTACTAGTTGTGAATTCATGCATGACACGTTACCAATAGATCACCATACTTCGCTAAACATGCGCCCTCACCACAAGAGAATCACTCAATATTTCACAAAAAGTAATTATTAAATGGGTGCATGAATAAAATTTCCTTGGGGTGTACCATTTGGGTTAAAGTCCCTTTCCTTCGGCATATTGGCCTTGCTGTGACCTTAGAGTTGTACTAGTTGTTTTTTATTTTTGTGTTGCACTAGTGTTACTATTGTTACTGCTATATTTTGGTTGTTTATTGATCCTTACTTGATAGACCGCTAGACTAGCATTATATAGTTAGTATTTCCTTCCTTGCGATTCTTGTTCGTTTGGTTTAGACAGCTACCTTGGTTGGTCGGTTTTACTTTTCTGCTAGCTTGGTCGGTTGTTGAGCAGATTATCAAAGTGAAGGAAGGTTTTTCTTTCGTAGTTTAGTGGTTATTCTAGATTTGGTGATCCTTTCCTATAGCCATTTCTATTGTTGAAAATTTTGAGGTTTTGTTATTCCAAATTATCAGGTTTGTCTCTCGATTGTAGTCTTGATCTTGATGTCAGTGTTGAGTTGGGTACTCTATTCTTTTGAGATATGGTTCATGTTTCATTTGATTTAAGGTTAGTTTTCATGGGTTAATTAAGAAATTTCTAATTTTGGTATTTGTTCGGCCTAATGTGGCTTCGTGAAATACATCTGCTTGGTGATATGTGCTTGGGTATCTCTTATCGGTAACCAAAGTGGATGTCTTTTGGGAGCAAGTATTCATTTCCATGTATTGTGTATTGGTTTGACCAGATTCAGGCTAAGATCAAATTTTTTGAGTTGCTTGAGATTTGACTACCATTAGTACTCCTTGCAACCTTAGTGAGTTCTTGGTTATGTGTTGGTGGTTATACCCTCAACGGATGTGAATTTGAGTGCTTGTATCTTTAGCCTGTGGTTCTCCTCAATTATGAGTATGTTCTTTGGCAACATTTCAATTTCAGCCCTTGTGGAAACTGCTGGATATATGCTTAAATTCTGATAGTAAGATTGATTTGAGTATTTGACCCTAGAGAAGACTTGTTGGCTCCAGTTGTGGTTTATGACTCTTTTGAATGACGGTTAAGGAGTTGTGACAGATTTTTGTATGTGGATGCTTACTCATCAAAAGGATCAATTTGGATAGTTAAGATCGAGTAGTTCAGCTTTGGTGTTGAGGTTATAGCTATGGATTGCATAACTTGGTTGCAGCCCCATTTTGAGGTTTTGACTCAGTTGAGCCTTCATAGATAAGTTGACTAGGCCTACTTATTACATATTGGTTCAGTTTTCTTTAGTTCAGGTAGATTGTACCTAATGGATACTCAGAGGATGGCCTTTCGGCACATGGTGTTGGTTTCTACTGCATTGGACCTTGATTCTCAGTTTTCGTCAAAAAATTTATATGTCTACTCAGTGGGAGAAGTGTAATCTAGTTAGGCTTAGCATGGTTTCACCCATAGTTGGTGGGTCATCCTGGAGCGGATCATTCAGTTTTGAGAGCCTGTGTTTCGAACTTATGACTATTGGTTTTGTAGGTCATTCAGACCAGTTAGTGGCTTGGCAGCGATCACAAACATTAGTCAACCATTTGGATATTCAAGTAGACCTTATGGGGAATTGTTCATATGCTAGTCCATATGGATTTTTGATGGGTTAGATTTAGTCTTTCGAGGTTAGTGTGATATGATTATACGGGTAGGACTCGGATGATACTGGAGAGATTTTGTGCAGTTCAAAGTTGACATCAGGTTTGGAAAGACAAGAGAATATTATATTTGGAATTTGGAGTTGGTTGTGTGAGTCATGCTTTGGGTTGACTTTAGCTTGGTTGAGTTATTGCTTAATTGGCTTTGGGTTGACTTTAGTTTGGTTGAGTTTTTGCTTGGTTGTGCTTGTATCGGTGTGATGTCAGTATGTTGTGGTTTGGGTTTGCATGCTTCAGTCGTGCTCGGTTCACTTGGAGGTCAGTTGGTTGTTACGGTTGAGTTTTGTGGTTAAGTTGGGGAGTGAAGTTAAGAGGTTATGTTTGAAAAAAAAATGGGATTCCTTTAGTGAAATCCCTTGGAAACATTGGTTTACCTTGGAGGTTATCTGGGGAGTCTTGTTTGGAGCATGCGGGCCCTCCCAGTACCTCGTCCTTTCAAGCTTTTGGGCTCTTTCAATCCATTGACTTCCGAGGACAAAAGTCCTTTTAGTAGTGGATATTGTAATGACCCTCCAGGTCATTTTCTCAATTTCTACGCGCTTTTAGCATTTTATGCCTTTTTATAGCGGCTACAGGTTATTTATGACTTGTCGGAACCATCAGTTTGGTTTTTGAGCAGTTTGTTTGGGTTTTAATCCCATTCCCCTATTTTGGAGCTTTTAAAGTTAAGGAATTGGTCTCATACAAAAATTCCTAGTAAACGGCCTTGGATGAGAATTGTGATAGCATCGTTAGCTCTAAAATGTGGATTTTAGGCTAGGGGGATCGTTGGTCTGGGTCCCGAGGCTTCCCGACTCATTTTGGATTATCGGGTAGATTTGGTTAAAAATAATACTATGGGTGGGGCCCACTTTCTGTCAAACAGACTCGAATGGAAATTTTGATAGTTTTGATGAGTTCAGAATGTTGAATTTGGTATGGTAGCATAGTTCGTTTGCGCGCACGGGGTTCCAAATGAATCGCGAGCCCCCGATCAAAGTCCGTTGGGACTTGGGAAAATTACTGGTTCACAGCATCTGGTGCAGGCCAATCTTAGCCTTTGCGTTCGTGAGGCTTTGGCCTCATTCGCAAAAGTCAAGGATCTTGACCTCCGCATTTGTGAGCCAACCGTCATGTTCACGAAAGGTAAGCTATTCTGGCCGACTCAGCTTTATCTTCGCATTCATAGTGGACCGGTTGTGTTTGCGAAGGCTTAGCCTGGATTGGTCCCGTATTCACTACAAGTGTCCCGTATTTGTAATGGACCCCTGGCATCCCCTTTATATTTCTCTGATTCTCGATCCTAAGCCCATTGTTAGGGCTTTTAATGCCCTTAAAGGTCATAAGAGCTCAAAAAACTCGTGTGGAATCATAAATTGGAGTTGGGAATGTGCAGAGGCCATTGAGGTGATTATTTCCCATTATTTTCTTCATAAGTTTTTGGCCTAAACCCTCCGTCTAATCTTTGTTTTTCCTCATATTTTCAATAACTCTCGGGGATTATGGGATAGGTTTATACCTATTTGTATCAAGATTTGACCTACTTAGGGGATTTAGAAAAAAAATTTGACTCGGACCTTAGCCTAGAATACCCGATATGGTTGTAGGACTTCATTGCACCGGATTATAGACTTTTTAGCTATAGTCGACATGAAGGACCTTTTAGTATAAGACTTACCCTTGTACTTAGTGGATTGGATGGTATTTTCCTAATTAGACCCTTCTAGTAGCTTTATGCTCTTATTTACCTTAGTTTCCCAGTTTATGGTACTTATATCTTGTAGATTTATATATTATTAGGCTCGATGTCGTGGTTACAATACCAGTTGGACGCCAGATTAGTACTTTATCCTTTGAATGAACCTGATTCTAGTTTATAGACGCTTACTTTGTATTGTTTGCATACTGGTGATGGTATGAATGCATTTAGTGGTACGATTTCCACTTTTCTTAACTTTAAAAGTGATTCTTTGGAAACGGAAGTTGTATCACCCTTATTATTGAATTAAGACCTTTTAAACTAAACATATTACTTTAGAAATTATTGATCCACTCTTTTACCACTACCTATACACTTCAGTCGAGGGAGGTTCTGACCCTTTCTACATTAATATACTATTATAGTCCCGGATTCAATCTCAGGCAAGGTATTTACAGATATACACTTATTCAGTTCTGATTCAAGTCTGCCATTTCTTATTATACTTTATATACCTCTCCTGTAATGGACGGAGTAGATTGGTTATTATGGTTATTGGAAGTCCTAGTTTGGGACCAGGCAGTATATACGGATATCCCCAGTCCCCTATGGATTCCTCTATCTGGGGACCACGTATCGAAATAGGTGATATCTACAGGTCCTGCCTTGCGAGCCGATGACCCGAAAGAGGTGTATATACTTGGTACAGTTTGGCATTCAGTCGATATGGTAGTATTGGTTTACCTTGCATTTGTTCATTCATTTACATTGCCTATCACCAGTATAATTACTTGGCGTCTGTATCTATAGGTCTTATGGGGGGCCGTATAAGTATAGGTTATGGTTACTGTTTGTTGAGTGTTTGTTTGTACCTTCTGGGATTAAGAGGGCCCAGTTAGGTTATTGGTTGTTCGGGCTAACCAATTACATTATTGCTGATTATTACCATATAGTTTGTGGCAGGATGGTTATGGACTGGCCACCGTGGTAGTAGTATATTTTTTATCCTTTTTCTCTATTATGGTAAGATACATTATTGTTAGGCTATCTCATGATTAGTCACACTTCTGTTAGACACTTTCATTATGCTAATATTAGCTTCCTTATTTGGTTATGATCCTCGGGACTTTAGGTTGGCTCCCTCAGGTTAGCATCTTTGAGTTTAGTTTATATATATATATATATATATATATATATATATATATATATATACACATATATATATACATATATACATATATATATAGTATTACCGTATAAATCTCTCCTTCCTTATCTGTTCTTATTGTATATATCCTTACTACTACTATATATCCTTCTTTCCCTGATTACTATTAGAATAGGATAGTTTATCCTTATGGCCTTATTAACATTATTATGCCTCGTTTCTTGGATAGTTTCCTTTAGTTTATATTCCTGCTTTACATATTATTTATGCTTGCATTATCTTTATATTCCTTGGGCGCGCCACCTTGCTGCCTGTGGGCTAAAAAATTTAGCCCAGAGCGGCCTGGCACACCCCTGGGCGCGCCCCACCCTTTTTTTTAAAAAAAAATTTGTTTTCGACTTTTCTTCGCGGATTTGGTTGGATACTTCAAGTTCTATTCTTTCAATTACTTCTTACCTTTAATATCCTTTGTTTGGAGGTCCTCCAAGCCTCGTTTTTAACCCCACAAATGCTCCACGAAGTCACAAAACACCTCCTACGAAAATCTAATCACATGTATGAGGCCCAATTTCAATTTTCTCATCACTAACATTACAAAATACATACTCATGGCATCTCGACACCTAAGTAACCATTGTTCAACGTCATCACATAGCCTTGGGAAGGTACGGGGTGTTACACTCCAAGACCTGAATAGTTTACTCCGACTGACCATGAGTCTGGGGATGGAATAGGGTGCTAAAATTAACTTGAGTGCCCAACTCTTCCTGAAAAATCCTCTCGAAGCTAGAAGTGAACACTGAGCCTTTGTATGAAATAATGGACACTTGTACTCGATGAAGGTGAACTATTTCACGATCATAGATGCGGGATAACCTCTCATCACTGAAGGAAATCTAAATCGGGATAAAATGAGCCGATTTGGTCAACCAATCTACTATGACCCAAATACTATTAGAACCTCGGGAAGTACAAGGAAAACCAGTCACAAAGTCCATAGTAATGCACTCCCATTTTCACTCAAGAATGGGTAGCCTCTGAAGTAATCTACCCGATCGCTGATGCTCGGCCTTTACCTACTGACAACATACGCAACGAGCTATAAAATCTGCAATATCTCTCTTCATGCCACTCCACCAATAAAGTTGTCTCAAATCACTATACATCTTAGCTATCCCAGGGTGAATAAAATATCTGGAGTTATAAGCCTCCTACAATATCAACTGAATCAAGCCCCCAACCCCCGAAACACAAATACAACCATCAAATATCAGAATTCCCTCTGAATCTAGGGTAGCCCGACTGGACTCACCCCTTAGAATTTGGTCACGGATGCCACAAAGTCTACTATCCTTAAACTTGCAACTCTAAATCTGCTCGAATAAGGTAGACCTAGCCTCAACACTCACAAGGATATTCTTGGAGTCTAAAATATTAAGCCAAACCATCAAGTTAGCTAAGGACTAGACGTCCCAAACCAATGGCCGCTCTGAAACTGAAATAGAAGCCAAACTACCCATACTCACCGCCTTCCGGCTCAAGGCGTCTGCTACCACTTTTGCATTGCCCGGATGGTAAAGAATAGAGATGTCATAGTCCTTCAGTACCTCAATCTACCTACGCTGTCTAGAATTAAGCTCTCTTTGAGTCATAAGGTGTTGAAGACTATGATGGTCAGTGAAGATCTCACAATGAACACCATACAAGTAATACCTCCAAATCTTAAGTGCGAAAACTACTGCCACCAACTCCAAGTCATGTGTGGGGTAGTTGCACTCGTGAACCTTAAGCTACTTCGATGCATAAGCTCTAACTAGGCCCTGTTACATCAGTACACAACCCAAACCAACACCGAAAGCATCACAGTAAATTGTATACCCTTCGCCCTCAACAGAAAGAGTCAATATAGGAGCTAAAGTGAGCATACCCTTAAGCTTCCAAAAGTTCACACTTAATGGACCACTGAAAAGGAACCTCCTTCCTAGTCAGCCTAGTCATAGGTGATGCAATAGAAGCAAATCACTCAGCAAACTGTCTGTAGTAACCTGCTAAGACAATAAAGCTACGAACCCCGGTCGGAGATGTAGGTCTGGTCCAATCATGAATAGCCTCTATCTTTGTTGGATCCACCATAATCACATCCTTAGACACCACATGTTTTAGGAATGTAACCGAATTAAGCCAAAACTCACACTTTGAGAATTTGGCATAAAGCATGTGATCTCTCAAAGTCTAAAGCACAATCCTCAAATGTTGCTCGTGCTCCTCCCTACTCCTCGAATACACCAATATGTCATCAATGAAAACAATTACAATGAAAACTTGATTCATCAAATCCATAAACACTGTTGGGGCATTGGTCAACCCAAAAAACATCACCAGGAACTCATAACGGCCATACCGAGTCCTGAAGGTTGTCTTAGGGATGTCCTCAGCCTGAATCCTCCACTGATGATATACGGATCTCAAGTCAATCTTAGAGAAAATTGTTGCACCCTGAAGCTAGTCAAGTAAATCATTAATGTGAGGCATAAGGTACTTATTCTTCATGGTTACCCTGTTCAGCTGCCTATAATCGATACGCATATGCATAGAAAGATCCTTCTTCTTCATGAACAATACATGAGCACCCCATGGCAATATGCTCGGTCTAATAAAACCCTTACCCAACAAATCATAGAGTTGAGAATTCAACTCCCTGAGAGCAGGAGCCATAGAAATAGGTTGGGTGCCCGGCTCAAGATCAATAGAAAACTCAATGTCATGCTCAGGAGAAAGGCCAAGCAGGTCAGTTGGGAATACATCAAAAAACTCATGAATAATAGGAACATAATCAAGTGAGGGACTCTCCGTGTGGATATCACGGATATAAGCAAGATAAGACTCGCAACCCCTCGACACCAATCTCCTAGCCTGAACATAAGAAATGATCCATATTGCTGCTCGACTAAAAGAACCCTACCACACAATCGAGGGAATGCCATACATAGCTAAGGTAATGGTCTTGGCAAAACAATCCAAGCTCGCATGATAAGGGGACAACCAGTCCATGCCCAAAATCACATCAAAGTCCACCATATCTAACACAAGAAGATCAGCTCGAGTATCAAACTCTTGAACGATCACAAAAAACTCTCGAACGATCACAACACATAATCTAAAAATCTGATCCACTACTAAAGAATCATCCACGGGAATAGATACACGCAATGGCACAAATAAAGGCTCCCAAGACAACTCTAACTGTGGTGCATAATAAGCAAAAACATATGAATAAGTGTATCTCAAATCAAATAAAGCAATAGTGGACTGACGGCACACTGAAATCATACCTGTAATAACAGTATCCAAAGAATCTGCCTCTGTCCTACCAGGTACAATATATAAATAACCTCGCCCGCCACCTGGCTGGGCGTCTGACCTACCACCTATCCTACCTGTATGACAACCTCCTCGAGAACTTTGGGAATCATCCCTGTGACCTTGAAAACCACCTTTAGTTGGAGGCAGCACTGATCTGATCGGTAGAACACTTTGTGTTGCAGGCTAAATCATCCTATGTTGGGGATACTCCTTAGCCAAATGACCAATCACTCCAAAAGTGTAGCAAGGCCCAGAAACACTACTCTGTACAGAAGGTCCAGCTAACCCGAAATAGCCACCTAGACTGAAAGACCCAGAATGTGCACCTCTCGGGGACTGGCCGCTGCTCGGGCCATGGTAATCACTGAAGCAGGACTAACCTCCATCAGTAATCTGGAGTGCTGCCTGAATGGACCTACTAGATTGACCCTGATACTGATAAGACTAACGTGAAGGGTACCTACCCTAAGAACATCTACCTCTGAACCGTGAGCCTCTACCACTAAAATTTTCCTAATGATGTGGTCTCTTAACGCTGCCCCCTTAGGCCTCGCAAAGCATCTCCTCCATAGAATGGGCATAATCAGAAATCTCAACGAAAGACCTACCAGCAGCAACTAAACTCTGAGTAGCCATATAAAGAGGAAGTCTCAGTCCCCTAACATAACACAGAATCCTCTTATACTCAGTAGGAAAGATTGCAGTAGCATGTCTGGCCAACTCATGAAATCATGCCTCATACTCGAGAACTGTTATAGAACCCTATTGTAAGTGGATGAACTGATATCTCAGGAGCTCACAAAGACTGCGAGGCTTATACTTCTCCAAGAAGACCTCGGAGAACTGAGTCCATGTTATAGGGGAAGATCCAGCTGGCCTGGAATCAAGATAACCTTTCCACTAATGTCTAGCTGCCAAGTCTAACTAAAAAGTGGTGTAGTCAACCCCACGAACCTCAACTAGGCCCAAATTATGGAGCCTATCCTCGCATGTAGTCAAGAACTCAAATGCATCCTCGCCCAGAGCCCATGTAAACGTCGATGGATCCAATCTCAGAAATCTACCCAACATCTTATACTCTTCAACAGACATAGAAAGCTGGATGACCACCGATTAAGCAACTACTGGTGCTGGAGGGATCGCAACTCTGGGAGTCGCAGTTATAGGTTGCGCCCCTATATCTATACCACTATGATCTACAAATTGTGCACCATCATATAGTGCACCACCAACTAATCCCAATAACTGGACCAAGGTATCTCTGAGCAATGAAGAAGAAATAAACCCCGGTGACACTTGGGCCATCCTTTGGCCCATCAATTGCTAAGGTGGCAGAAACTCTACCTTGGGAGCAATAGCAGGATCTGGTCATCCTAAGAATATCCTTAGCCTCCCGAGGATAAGACATAGACGTCATCGCTCTGATCTGTGGGACTCTACTAGACACTTGCTCTTGTACTAATAATACTAGTGAACCTAGGGTCTGATACCAACTTGTCACGACCCATTTTTGGAGTCATGATGGCACCTACCATAACCCACTAGTAGGTAAGCCAAACAGTATCCCGAAACAACAAGTAATGGGCTAAAAGGCAAAAAAGGGGATAAATACCAAAAAATAAGCATAAAATAAGATCGAGGTTGATATAAATATGAGTATGGTCCTAAAATACCAAACCAAAAAGAGGAAGAATAAAAGAAACATCCCACAACCTGGTAAGGCCAGTACAAAAGCCACTAATCAAAAGAATAAGAATACTAGTAGTATCAATATATAGATAGTCTCAAATGTAAAGACTTTCCCAAAATCTAGGAAGGCGAGGGGATCAACTCTGGCTCTGAAAGATCACCCTATCTCTGGATCCTATAAGTAAGCTGGAAAGAATATCAACGAAGGCAGCTAGTACTCGGATCTGCACCATAAAAGGATGCAGAAGTGTAGTATAAGTACCAAAACAACGGGTACTCAGTAGGCATCATAGGCCGACTGAGCTAAATCATAATAAAATGCAAAAATGTAAGTTAAGTCAAGGGAAAAGGGGCAAACCTGAGATCATGCTCCAACACAGGAAAGATAAAAATTAAACATGCAATACTGAAATTAAAGTAAACTAATTATAACCTAACTAGGCCCCCATAAGCCTAGAAGGTGTAAACAAGAGAAGACTAACCCAAACGAGCCCCCATAAGCCCAATGGATACAATCAAGAGGAGATCTATAGACGCTAAGCATGATATAACTAACCAATTATCCCATATCAATGAAACCCTTTATACTACAAAATATCATACTTGAACCGAATTCATGATATCATAGATGAACCATAAAGTGCCGAACTCGAATTAATCTTTAACACCATAACCATATCATAGATGCCGGACTCAAACCAATTTTTAATACCATAACTATATCATAGACGCCAGACTTAAAACAGTCTTAATATCATAATCATATCATCGATGCCAAACTCAAACCACTCTTTACAACCAAAATTAAATAGTAAAAGGCCAAACATGAACCGATATAATAGAGTAAAGTCACAATATCTAGCCTAGCCACAAACTAGGTAAATACTATGTAGCCTAAGGTACAAGAGTAACTATAATACTTCAAACGAAGGCCTCCTAAGCTTACAAGGAGATAAAAGAGATTGCACAACCTAAAAAAGGGTTTGCGGGGCCCACTTCTAAACCCGAAAGTCCATACTAAGGCGACTTTTACACGAAAATGACTAAGTCTCCAAAATCCCACTACAAGTTATTACATAAGTCTAGATAAATCCTAAAAGCATCATTTGGCCTAAGAGAAGGGTAAATGGGTCGATTTTACCCCCGAAACGGCTCACAAATCAGCCAAATAAATCAAAATTCACTAACTAAGCAACAAAACCATAATTTCCAACCCAAAACTAGCACAATATCATATTAATATCATAATAAATCTCAATCTATAAGTTAGGTAAACCTAGCCTACCTGAACACCAAAGAATACTCGATAAAGTCTGCTAAATTGGGGTTTTTCCCTCCCGACAAACCTCTGCATGATTACACACTATCATAATAACAATCTACTTATTAGTACAAGAATAATGATACCCATATTGCATAAAAATGCTTTGGTTCCAAAATCGAGCTAAAAATTCCATGTAGGGCCTACTTACGAAATCATAAATTTAAAATCGTCAAAATATCTCTCAAGTCTAAAGGATCATTTAACCTACAAAATGGTAAATTCCAAGCTCCAAAACATCCAAAATTAACCCATAAATGAATTAGGGATTTAAAACCTAAAATGAAGAATCTATCGAGAAATTAGATGGAACTTACAAGGAATAAGACGAGGAAAAATGCTTTGTAGAACTATCCAACCTCTCTTGATCTCCCAAGAATATCCTCTCCTCTCTTACTATCTCTCTAGGACTTTTAATGCCCAACACTTAGAGAATAATGAGAGGAAAATGGGTGAAAAGAGGATTAAATGCACTGCAGGTACTGCTAAAGCACCCACTTGACCGCTAAAACGGTCACTGCAAAAGTGACACACTACCGCTAAAGCGGTTTGTGGACTAGGCCCACCTCCACTAAAGTGGACCAAACGTCACTTAAGCGGCGTTTGCTAAAGAGGTATGTTCTCTGCTAAAATGGTCCATCTGGGACCAGTGCTAGCCGCTAAAGTGGCACCCAGGACACTAAATCCACCTCTGCTTAAGTGGACAATGGCCCCCCTAAGCGGTTGCACCAGCTAAAGGCATGCACCAGCTATGACTTTGGTTTTGCCAAGTCTCTGATGCACCCTCGGGATTCGTTCGGAATCCCACGAATGCAAATGAACTATGCTACCCTATCAAATTCAACATTTTAGACTCAACGGCGCAATCAAAATTCCCATTAGGGGTTGTTTTGATGAAAAGTGGGTCCTACACCCAAATGGTCATTTCATCAATTTCCACCCAATAGCCCAAAATGAGTCCAGAAGCCTCGAGACCCAGACCAATGGTCTCTCTAGCCTAAAATCAATGTTTCAAAGCTGATGGAACTATTAGAATTGGGATATAAGGTTGCTTTCCTAGAGTTTACTCCTGGTAGCCAAATTTGAATAGCGAAGACTTCAAATAGGGAATTGGCTCTAAAAACAAATGAACTGCCTGGTAACCGAACTATCAGCTCCAGCATGTCATAAATGACTTAGGGAAGCTATGGGAAATCTCTAAACACAAAAATAATATGGAAATTTGGAAAATGACCTAGAGGGTCATTACACAGATGCAACAAGATCCAGACTTCAGAGTCTATTAGATATGATTTTCAGCAACTAGATTGTTCCTCATCATATGTTTCCACACCAAAGATTGTTTCCTATCCCATTTTTTGATAACTAGATTGGCTCTTTGATAGTACTTTTCTCTGAGAAAATCACCCTATAAAGATTTCTTGAATCTAAAGAGCCACCACTGTTTAAACTAAAGGGTAATGCACACATCTTCCAGCAATCTAACATATATACCACCTTATTTATATGGAAAGATGAGAGTTTCCATAAATTCCCAATGGTATTTCTTTTTCTCTTTGTCCCATCCCAAAAGAATTCTACAGTGAGTCCTTTAATCTATTTAAGAGTGGTTCTTGTAGGAGAAATAACTGACAATACGTGGATAGGTAGAGATTGCAACACAAACTTGATCAAAGTGATTCTTCTACCATAGCCGATCATTCTTTATTGCCACCATCTAATTCTAGAAAGCACTTTAGAAACCATCTCTGAAAAGTAGATTACTCTCTGACCAATGAATAAAGGGCATCCAAGATAAGTAATAGGCCCTTCCTTCTGATCAAAACTAGTGATGACTTTAATCCTTTCTATAATATCTTGAGGTATGTCAGTAAGAATCATGAAATGATTCTTATCTCTATTGATAAGCTGGCCAAAAATCACTTCATAAACATCAAGAGTTTTCATGATCAGTTGTAGAGAATATTTGTTACTTGAAGTAAAGATAAAAATATCATCATCAAAACTCAGGTGATTAACTTGAGGGCCTATTATATTCATTCGGAAGCCTTGAAACATATAGTGGCTATGAAAATTATTAATCAATCTATAGAGAGCACTTCTGGAAAAAGAATGAAGAGAGTTAGGAAAAGTGGATCTCCTTGCTTGAGACCTCTTGTAGAGTGGAAAAACCATGCCTTGAATCATTTACAATCACAAAATACTAATTATTAGACATGATCTTCCATGTCATATCTATAATACCTTCACCAAATCCCATTCGTCTCAACACCAGACAAATGTATGACCAAGAAACCCTGTCATAGGCCTTGGCCATGTCTAATTTGATTATAATATTATCACCTACATTAGGATTTTTATGTTGTGGATGATCTCACAGGCCAATATTATGTTTTTAGATATACTCTGACCCTTAACAAACCCAAACTAGTTATCAGAAATAAAGTAAGGCAAAATTGGGGCAAGTCTAAGGCCAATAAGCTTGGAGATAACTTTACTGGTAAAATTACTGAGGCTTATAGGTCTTAACTCTGATAATTTATTTGGATGATCCACTTTTAGGAGTAGGACCAAATAGGCATGAGAAAAGAACTTGGGGATAGCATGACTACAAAAGAAAAATCGGACCACCTTTAGAAGATCGTGGCCTATTATATCCCAATAGATTTGGAAGAACTTACCACTCATCCCATCAATACCAACTGTTGAATTAGGACTCATGGACAAAACAACAGACTTCAACTCCTCCAAAGTATCCATTTCCTATAAAATCTGGTTTTGATCATCCGTGACCATTTGTGGAATACATCTCAAAATATTTTCATTGATCAACTTCTCTACTCCAGTAAAAATATTCTGAAAATAATCACAGGCTGCTTGTGCAATGTTTTCATCACCTTGAATATAATCCCCTTGCTTATTACAGATTTTGTGAATGGATAGTCTTCTCCTTCTTCCTATGATCAAAGCATAGAAGTATTTAGAATTTGTATCTCCCTCCTTGAATCACTGAATTTTAGTCTTCTTCTTGAGAATGGACCGCTCCAGCTTCAGAATCTTATATACTCAGCATTTATACCATTCAACTTGATCCTCTTTTCCTCAGTGTTGTAATTAAGGATCTCTTCTTCTGCACATTTGACATTCTCTTCATATTCTTTTACTAAAGCATAAATATCACCAAATTTTTCTTTAGACCAATTACTATGAGTGTTTCTCTCTTTCTCTCATCCTTATATTTATCCATATAATTGTACTAATCATAGGAATTATATCTTTAGGCTCTAGTTTTGATTCTACTTGTGTTAGTAGAATTACTGAAGTTAGCAGGTCTACCTTGTTTAGCCTTTTTAGAGACAATCCAATTTTCTCTATAACCTGTTGAATTTCCTCTTGAATGTTTTCCTCAAAAGTATACCCAAAGGATCCGATCAACTACTCACTAACCTTTTCATCTTTATCTTTTTCATCCAGTAATTGATTGTATTTGTCATATTCATCTACATAGTGGATCACCCTATATTCATCATTGACATTAGTAGAAGAAATTGTAGGAATGGTATTTAACATCCAATCACTTTTGGGACTAGCTTCAAATCTTTGGATAGGAGTAAAATGTATGCTAGCTTGCTTAGTTACTAAAACAAACTTCTCGTTCCCTCTTCGTATATTCTCATTTTGCTATTTTGCTTGTTTACTCTGTCTCTTTACAAAAGCATCTCTTTTCTTCTTACTCAACTTCATAGTAGATATTTTATTCAACACCTGAGAGTTGGAACCAAGACCATTTCTATAAATAGTAGGAGAGTAAAATTCTAGAGCCAATTCACCCTCTTTTTCAATAGAATTGTCTATAAAATCTTGAATAGAATCCTCAAGTTCTAAACCAGTATTAACATTTTGAATACCAACCAACTCAGATGGACTATGATCAATATTTTTATCAATATTATCAGCTAAATTTAGAGTATTAGTAGGGTTACCAGCAGCATCATTGGTAGCAGGGGCTCTAAAGTCACACCTAGGGTCATCTAAAATCATCTCATGATCATCATGAGCCACAATTCCCTTCCCCCTAGTAACCCCTTCTTACACGTTAGTAATTTTCTCCTTTGTCCCACTATCCATACCTCCATCAACTTCATATTCAGATAATATATTAGAATTATTAGGGTGAGGTTGATGGATCATTGAGTCAACACCTGAGGTCCTTTTATTTAGAACATTATCTGTAGTAGCATCATTATGGAAAGCATTGAGAATTTTCTCAACTTGAGAACTTGCAGCAACATTATTCTGATTATTGCATGCCTTGGTTCTTCCTTTTTTGGTGGGACTTTGATGTGCGGGGTTTACATAAGTATTCATAATATCTTGGGGTTGGAGGTTGACTCGGGACTCCAAAGTCAACATTATAATTTTTGTTATTTATATCATTAAAGTTAAAAATATACCTACCAGTTGTTGTTGTTGTTGTTGAGTCTGTTGGTTATCTTTTTTTAGAGCCTGTAAAGACCTAGGCCTATAAACTTACTGCATTTTACTTTGATTGTATTGATTTGTTGTTGTGACCCATTATATTGTTGTTGTATTTTTTGGTGTTGTTGGTTATTTTTCTTGGTCTTTCTTCTCTGAGTATGCCATTGCTTGTGCTCCTAAGGATTTTCATTTTCCTGGCCATGTATATTACGTTGTTGCTTAGTAGGAACTTACTTCTCATTCACCTGTTCATCCCTTGTATTCTCTTTGTTGGCTTGTATCTGACTATTTCTTTATTTATCAGTTTCTTCCTGCTCTTTTCTTCTCCTATTTTCATCATCCGTTTTCTTCACAATACAAAACATAATAGTGTACCCTTGATCCTTACAATATTCACAATAATCAGGAACTCCCTCATATTGTACTGATTGCTATCTCCCCTCACCATTTTCATCTTGATCAAATCCTATCCAAATATGGTGAGGTCTTTTATTAGTCAAATAAATTTGAATCTTTACTTTTGCTACACTACCTCTAGTCTTCTTATAGGTAGCTAAGTCCAAGAAAAGCACTCTCCTATAGGAGACAGTAAAGGGACAATCATTTTAAGGCAATAACAATGCCAAGGGAGTTCAGGTAGCACTATCCAAATAGGTACTAAGGGAGTTCCCTCCTCAGGCTTGAAAATTGGAGTCCAAATTGGTATTCTTATTAGTTGACCTTGAATAAACATCTTACCTTTAGTACACACATTAGCATGATCAAACTCATTTTCCAGATCTATATATAGGTATCTAGAGTTGAAATATGTCAGTTTCACCCCACTCTTAAGCTTAGTTTGAAGGATTAATTCCTTTCTAGTGATTTCTATTTTGGGAATATTATTGGTAAACTTATCAATCAAAGTATATTTGCATCTCATAGCAAGCTTCACCTTATAATCATCCGAATTAAACACCACAGTAGGAAAACCTTGTTTAGTTGTTATTTTAGAAGGATTGATAGGACTAGGAGTTGTTTTCATAGACTCTTCAGCTCTCAATTTGGTCACCAAAGTATGAGGAATAATAAGCAAAGGTGGTGCAGGATTATTGATAGGTTTAGGCTTGGGTTAGTTAGGATTTTTTGGACTGGATTGGGGTTGACGGTATCTTCCTTTGGTTCATCATTTTCAGGATTGGAGTTGTTTGGTTTAAAGGTTTTGAAATCTTTAGAAACCTGCATGGGGTTACTATTAGGAATGTAAGGTTTTTGGTTGGGTTTAGCAGGCTCTTTGGTAATCATCTTTCCTTTATCTCTATTGTCATCTCTATTGGGCCTTTGAGAAATTCTATCCTTAAGCATTTGGATATTAGTAGGATTAGGATTAGAATTCTCACCTATGTGAACATTAATAGAAGACTCTGAACCAGCATCATTCTCATCACTAGAAGTAGAATTTCCTTCTTCAGAGTCCTCAACTGAGATATGGTCATCAAGAACATAATTTTTAAATTGGAGGAGGCCTGAGTATTATTCGAAGGGTATTTTGAGAAACTAACATTCCCAACAACACTCTCAGTAGGATGGCATTGCCCCTTCTCATTCACTTTCATCGAAGAATAATCTTCGACTAAATCCAACTCTGCAAGAACCTTGAAATCACTAGTTTTTGCCTTAGGATCTAAAATTGATGGGGATTTTCACATTTCCATTTTTTCATTATCATGTTGAATTCATGTTGAATCCCTTGGCTTTGTGAATTTTTCATTTGCTCCATCGAAATCACATTTTCACTCAACTTCTACAATTTAGAGCTAGAAACCCTAATATTAAAATTGGAATTGATTGGCTCATCCACATTTAGGGATTTTGATGTGGGATCATTAGAATCATCCACCTGAACATATTGGCATTGAGATTTCTCTGCTTCATTGGTTGGAATAGTGTCGCCAAAGTTTTTATGTTCATCGAAGTTAAGATCTTCAATAAAATGCTCTAAATTTTTGTTAGGGGAAGCGTTATGCCCTCCTCTATCCACCTTTATACTTGAATTATGCCGTTATGCTCTAAAATAGTACCAATTTGTCTTTGAGTTCTTTTGAATACTATCGCAATTTCATCCAAATTGCCTCGATCATAACTTATGATTGGAGTGGTGGAAATGTTTAATTCTTTGATAGTAGATAGATTTTGAGGATTTCTATCATCTCTACCACTTGGAATCATCTGAATAACTCCATAATTAACTAGGGAAATGAATTCTTGAATGCTACACCACTATTCATCCTAGTGTTGTGAAAAGTGCTGAAGCGCTCGCTTTAAGCGCCCAGCGAAGCGACAGAGGGTCTCTTTTTGATCTGAAGTAATGGGGTGAGAAAAAAGGCGCATGCTTCATGCCAAGAACGAGAAGCGACAAAGCGGAAAAGGCAAAGAAAAGCTTGCTTAAATGAATACCTTTATAGTGAGATGAAGATTTTAGATGAAGAAGTGTGGCTGGGATATCATGCATTTTTTGAGAGGATGATCCCAAATAAAGCTTTTATAGACAAAATAGGGGAGGAGCTTGGTAGGTATATGAAAGTTGATAGGCTACTTAGATTGGAATCAGCCATTAGAGCTAGAACCTTAAGGTCACCAGGTGAGCATTTCAACTTTTAATTGTGTTTAAAGTTTAAGTTTGAAGTTATTAACTTTTAAAATAGTTCTACAGCTGAATGGTGGATGCAATATGGTCATAACGTCCCAAACTTGCAACAGTTTGCTATTAGAGTTCAAAGTTTAACTTGTAGCTCATCCGATTATGAGATAAATTAGAGCGTGTATGAATATGTGAGAAACTACATTACAGTATTACTAAATTAAGTGGTATCTGAATTGACTTAGGAACACCTTATAATTAGTTTCTACAACTTATGTACAGATTCATACTAAAAAGAGGAATAGGCTTGAGTTTAAACTCCTCAATGATCTAGTATTCATCAAATATAATAGAACATTGGTGCGTCGTTACAATGCATGCGATACAATTGATCCAATTATGTTGGATAGTATTGATGATGCAAATGAATGGTTAACCGGAGCCCCTTCAAATCATGAAGATGAAGAAGTATACGAAGCAGAAGATCTCACTTATGGTCATATTGCTTCGACAAGTGGAGTTGAGGAGAGTATTTATGGTCTTAGGGGGAGTACTTTAAGGAGAAAGGAAAGAGTAGGTTCAAGTAGAACCCTTGTTGATAAGGCCTCTGATGATGAAGATATTGTTCAAGATAATAATATGATGGCACTTCAAGAGTTTGGAGATCTTGTTGAGGAGTAGGATGTAGAATAGAAGTTCTAAACTTCTACCTGATTTTTGGTTTCTGATTCTCTATCTGTGTTGGTTGATTAAGACGCGAGACTAATTTTTAGTACTTTAGCGGTTTGCTTG
This sequence comes from Capsicum rhomboideum, assembly GCA_031232105.1. Taxonomy (NCBI): domain Eukaryota; kingdom Viridiplantae; phylum Streptophyta; class Magnoliopsida; order Solanales; family Solanaceae; genus Capsicum; species Capsicum rhomboideum. Next base: position 93,076,987 of record CP124716.1, on the reverse strand, counting down.
GTTGCTTGTTATGACTATCTATTGTCTTTTTATTTTAAGAATTGAAAGATTATGTTATCTATTGAGTTTTTGGCTATTTATTTATGCATATTTAATATTTTTAAATTTTATACTAAATAGCACTTTAATGGAAAAAAGCATGTGCTTCACTTCACGTTTCTCACTTCTGTGAAGCGAACACTCATCGCTTTTTTCTGCCTCTTACTTTTCAAAACACTGGTTCATCCGAAATCACCTGGTTGATCGCTATTGTTGTAGGTCTAATTAGAAGCTATTTTTTTATGGGTGGATGTGTCTCATCAAAGTGCCTCTAATAATCTTGGGCCGATGGTTGGTAGAGCTCCATCGACGACTCTGAAGCCATTCTGGTAGAGACTGTTCGTGAAATTACCTAGAGATATGTGAGAGAATTTTCTAGAGAGAGAATTATCCATTGGAATTTTTCCTCACGGATCATATTTTCATGCTCTAAGGTCAAAAATCTTGAATAAGAATAACAAGAAAGTGGGTTTGTAGATATTGGTGAAATTGCAAATTTATTTTGAATTTCAAGATGGATTTGGTAAAGTTCAAATTTTTCAAGTTCATGCTCAATCATGGTCATCTTCATAGCTTGAAGATGGAAGAAATGAGCTTATTTTTGGCTTAGAATTGAGGGATAAAAATTGTTGGGGTTTATTCGTGATGTTGAAAGGAGCTCGTGTTCAAAATTTCATGAAAATCAGAGTTAAATTGAGTGAGTTATGAATTTTTGAAGTTCATGAACGTTCATAGTATTATTCATGAAATTCATATGTTGTTGAGGAAGAATCTTCAAAAAGGTATTGTTTAATCTAAAAAAGAAAAGGAGGATAAACTAAAAAGGTATTTGTGGGCTCAAAGGAGCACAAAAAAAAACTAAAAATTTAAAAAAAAATAAAAGGATTTTCAGTATTTTTTCGTGGCCCAATCAGAAGCTGCCACGTTAGCAGCGAGTCTGCAGCGCCCCTTAAGCCGCGTTCTGAAGCGGCTTCAAAATCCAGGATTCATTTCATGTTGGCTTCCTGCCCCAGTAGACCTCTTATGTGGCTTCTGCCTTAGCCATAGCTCCAGCATCCAAGCCAACGACTCCAGTGCCTAAGCCAATGGCTCCAGCTCCCTCCTATGCGACTACATAGCTGGAAACAATGCCTTTACGGCTATTTTTCAAGGTTTTTCTCCAATTTTGAAGCATTTTTCAAGCTTTTCTCCATGGATTTCAACCAAATTTCTTCCCAAATATTTTTTTTAAGTCCAAATCTTGATAAATTAGTTTTGTTTTCATTAAATCTACCTTCTTTTAGGTTCATAACTTGATTTTAATTAGTAGATTACCCTACTAAATATTATCAAGTTCTTTGAGTTCGTTTTTTTGTGTTTTTCTTTGTGTGCTTTTCTAGTTTTATTTCGTTGTTAATTTCTTGATTCAAATCCGTTAGTTTTTAATTGAATGATCCGTTCTTCTTTGAACAAAAAACCATTATTCCATAAAGAATAAGTGACCTTGTGAATTGATTGAACAAAGGTAGTTCTCCATCAACTTCGGGAAGACACTTTAGGTGAGTTGAGAGTTTCCACCACATACGAGAGGTATCAAGAATTTTGCTACTAACTTATTTGTTGAGTTTTGAAGGTATGATGGAAGGATCAATAGGCCATGAAAGTAAAGTCAACTCAATGTTTCAAAATATGAATATTCCAAAAAGACGAGTTCTTGAAACAAGAATGATCATTTGTGGAAAAATGGATCTTAAGGTTGTGATGGATTATTATAGTGTTCTCAACTCTATAACCCCCTTAATGGGTAGCATGCTCGGGTTACCTTTCTTTCCAAAACAAAATCCTTTTGTTACTCAAATAGAATATTTTGTTGATAGGAGAGTTAAGGTACCTATTTCACTTGGGAATTATCAAGAGGAGGTTTGGTGTGATGTAGTGCCCATGGATTTTTGTCAAATGTGTTTGGGAATTCTATGGTTTTAAAGTCATTGACTTCCATATACACAAGATTGGTACTATTACATCATGGATCTCCAAGGGCAACTTCTCTTTTCTCCAACATGCCCTAAAGAAGTAGATGCAAGTGAAACCATTACCGAGTTTGAGGAAAGTTTGTGCTTTATTAAGGGAAGAGTTGGATAAAAAGTTGGATGATTTCTCACGACAACTTGATTCCAAAGGAGGAAAGCTACTCATCAAGAAGGTGAACATAAGGAGTAGCCTTTGGAGGCAAATAAAGCTACTCCTTGTGAGTTTGATGCTAAGGAGTTGAACATGACAGTCAACACATACACTCCTTATGCACCAAAGATGAAGCTAGAGTTGAAGGGATCTTCAAACTCTTCACAAGGGATCCTTGGCACTTGTCTGAACTCCAATTAAAATTGAGATACAAAAGATTGAGACGAGTAAGGGTGTTATATGTGATAACTCTAGAGTGGAAAAAGGAGACGTTATGTGGAGTGATGTGGGAGATTTTTCACAACCTTATACTAACTTCTGTAACCTCTCTTCCTTTTTTAGTTGTCTCGATTCTTGTGCACGAATCCTTGGAAATAATCCTTGTGAGGCACCTCGAGCAATGAAGAGTTATGAGGCGCTAGAAAGCATCCCAAAGGAGAAAATATGCGCCAATGTTAAAAAGCAAGGTGAATGCAATAATTTTGTCTAAATTAAGAGACCCTTGTGTGACTAGTAGCTAATTGAGTGTAAGTGATGGCTTGTATATGTGTGATCTTAAAGATCCTTTGACTTGCGATGATCTTGATAACACCTTGTTGCATGATGATAATGTCATTATTGTGAGTGCCCAAACACTAGCTGATCCTATAGATGACCGAATTGATTCTTCTAGTTAGATTGATTTGAGTCCACCTAGTGTTAGCACTTATAACTTGAGTGAAAATATATTATCCTGTTATAGGGGTAGTCAAATGCTAGTTGGCTATAATGACTTATATGTGTGTGAGCTTAAGGATCCCTTGCTTTGTGCTGATCTTCATGACACATTGTTGCATGATGATAATGCCATTGTTATGAGTGCCCAAACACTAGTTGATCCTATAGATGACCAGACTAATTCTTCTAGTAAGATCGATTTGAATCCACCTAGTGTTAGCATTTGTAACTTGAGTAAAAATGTATTGTCGTATGATAGGAGTAGTCAAATTATAGTTGGATATAATGGTGGAAATCATGTGTGTGATTCTTCTTAGTTTGGCATGCTACCAACTAGCGTTAATTGTGGTGATGACCAATTTGCTTGTAAAAATGACCTACTAATTGAGGAGTTGTGTGATGTGATAAATGAACCTCAATTTAGTAATGGTAATGATATAGTTGGTCATATAGTTAGTCATGTAGGATCTTTACTTAGAGGTGATGATTCCTTAGGTGTTGATTTCATTTCTTATTATTGTCATGAGGATCTTGAGGTGGAGTATGAACTTAGGCATAATCTCTTATTATATGATGACATGACTAATGTTAATGATAAACATAATGGTGTGTCTTATTATGTTGGAAGTACATCTACTCTTAAAGGCTACCAATGTTTAAAAATCCAATATGGTGTGATAACAAACATTTTGATGGCAAAAATCTCTGCTTGAAATATGAGAGTACGTTTATTGGAAGGGATGGTGTTCAAAAGAAAAGTAAGGTATGTGCTACAATTATCCTTTCATCTTTATGTGTTCCCATTCTTGGTCAAGTACTTAACGTATTTGAATCAACAAGTGGACCTTCTCATGAGAATACATTAGATGAAGTTGACTTATTTGGCACCTTTCTATATTAATGGTTTGCATATGATCATACCCATGCCTTTGAGTGGAGTATGTTGTTTGAAGATAAGAGTGACAATGGGGCATATGGGTGTTTTCTTAACCCATTTTTATGGAATCTCTTTCCATTTAACCCCGGTAATAAAATGGAATGTGGAACTTCTGATGTTTTGCTTGGTCAAGATGACAAGCAAGTTGTGACTTGGAAGAGTCCATGGATGCTCAAGACTTCTTGTCACCTTCATAAGATTAGACAATTTAAAGTATCAAATGGGACTCTTAGGAGCATGCTTAATATCATGAATAGAGGGATCTAACTTCTTGGGAGGACCATTTTCTTTGGATTGAATTGATTTTTAATCGATTATTCAATACCTATAGTGGCATGACTCCATGTGTGAACTCTCTTCTCGTGGGGAGTTATCTTAAAAGGAAGGGTAATATGCACCTAAATATCATGATTTCATCCTTGGGTATTCCAACTTGTAGTGATTTGCTTGCTAGCTCTCTTGAGCATGTTGGTACTATTGTATATGGTAACACCTTTGATGGGGCTCATATTTTTGTTTCCTTTCTCTACTTCCTCTTTGCATATGATGATATTCATATTGGTATTGGATTTGTTTTATATAGAGGTAGGGATTTCTTGAGTTGATCTATTTGTTTTTGTGACCAAGCTATATGGGTCTTTCATGTCTTTGATCCCGGTAAACCCTAATGGGTGTTTGAACCAATGGTGACACCATATTTGGTATGGTTTTATGGCGGAATAGGGAAATAATTGTGTCATAGGACCTTTATGGTTTCTTTTATCCATGATATTTCTCATCGTCGTATCCTTTGCATGCTGTACAATGCATTGCACTTATTAAACACAAAGATTCTTGGTTGTATTTCAAATTTGTGCCTTCTTGGCATGATGATATGGGTGTTAACCCTTGTGCTAACCCTCATACTATGAGGACTTCTTGTTTGTTTTTACTTCTTATATTTTTTCAAGGTTCGGATTTGAGGACAAAAACTTTTAAAGAAGGGGAAGATGATATAAGCATGGTTAGCTTGGAGCATATTAGGCAGGGCTTCCATGTATGTATGATAGCTTAAAGCCTGTAGGATGCTATGGAGCGCCAAAATACAAGTCCATGGCAATCAAGATGCCATTTGGGCAATCAAGAGGGGCCCTTGTGGGTTATTTCATAAATATCCACTTTTGGGCTATTTTTGTAATAGGCTACTTTTGTAAAGGCAAGAACTATAAATATTTGCCTTAGACATTTTCTTTACTCAGACTTTGATGAATTTAAAATTGAACTCTTTTGAGAGTGTAGGGTGGAACCCCTTTAGTCTAGTTTAGTGAAGCTAAATCTAGGTTAGTGATGGATGGATTCCCATTGTTGATGTAGAACTCTTTTGCTTGATTGTTCATATTGAGTCACTCATTTGTGGATACAAATTTGTTTCTAAATTTCTAGATAATCAAGTTCTCTTTCTCCCTTGGTTTAATTGTTGTTCAATTGAGCCTTTCTTTCTTCGCTTGTCATCTCTTATTTCTCAACTATCGTTTAATTTTGCTATTTAAATTCACATTTCTTATATCAATTCTAGTTGTTCGATTAGGATCATCCCACCCTTTTTGCTCCCTTGATGACTCAAACACACAACCTTTGGGTTGGAAGTGAGGGGTTCTTACCATCCGACCAACTCCTTCTTGTCTCCAGATAGACTTATTTTCCTCAAATTTAAGAAAATGACTTCCCTTCATAAAGTAAGGTAAAACATTTTCCAAAACACTCTTTCAATCTCACACCCCAACTTCTCATCCCTGACCCGAGACACAAAATTCAGGATTAGACCTTGACTTTAGACCCAATAACAAACCTTACTCTAGACTCGGGACTTGACCTAACCCGACCTAGACATCAATTTGTCAACAACTCAAGATATTAAGTCGGGATCCAATCTCAACACAATAATTAGGATTTGATCTCGACACGGCTCCCAACCTTTGATCTCAACTCAACTCTTGGATCCAACCCCAACTTTAAAGCCAGAATCCCAAGTCAGGAGTCAAATCCTCAGTCGAGAGTTGAGGTCTGATCGAGAATGAGGTCGGGTCTTGGGTTAGGAGTTGAGGTTGAATAATGTGTCAGTATTAGGGAGTCATGAGTAAGGGTTGGGTATGGGCTCAAAAGTTATAGTCGGGTTCTAAGTTGGGAGTCAGGGTTGGCTCTTGAGTAAGGGTCAGGTCCCGAGTCATGTTCGGGTCTCAAATTAAGAATCAAGGTCGAGGTTGGGTCAAGAGTCAGGAGTTGGGGTTAGATAACATTTTGGGAGTCAAGATTAGGACATGACTTAGGAATAAGAAGTTAGGGTTGGGTCTCAAATTGGGAGTCGAGGTTAGGTACTGAGTCAAGAGTCAGTGTCAGGCCCTAGGTTAAGAGTAGGGGTTGAGTCTCGAGTCAGGAATCGAGGTCAGGTCAAGATTCGGATCCTCAATCAAGAGTTAGGGATGAATAATGTGTCTGGATTTGGGGTTAGGTACGAACTAGAAGTCACGTTCATATCTCAAATTGAGAGTCAGGGTTGAGTCTCGGGTTGGGAGCTGGTGTTGGGTCCCCAGTTGTGTCTTGAGATTAGGTCCCAAGTCCCACGTCAGTAGTTGGATCATAGGTCGAGAGTCAGGGCTCGATCCTAAGTTAGGGTTGAGTCTCGAGGTTAGTGTTATGTCTCAGTTCAGGGTCGGGTCTTAATTTGGGAGTTAAAGTCTGGTATTGAATCGGGAATTGTGGAAGCAGGTCGGGATAGGTGTTTAGATCATGAGTCGGTGTTGAGTTCATGATTGAAACTCATATCTCGATTTGAGGTCAGATCCTAGGTCACAGGTCTTGGGTCAGGAGTCAGATCTCGAGTTGGGTTAAGAGTTGATTCTTAGATCAGGGTCCCAGTCGAGAGTCAATAGTCAGGTGTTGGGTTTCGTACTGATCTCCGATAAAGGTTAGGATTCCGGTTGGTAGTTGGGGTCTCAGGTTAGTGTCGGGTCCGGTGTTATTAGTAGTTGCCTAGAGTATACTTAAATGATCTTGGGACAATACTCTTTACTAATCAAACATCAGAAAATAAGGAAGAAAACCACTTATTTCCTTCACACCAAACACACCCTAATCATAAAAAGGTTTCTTGTTGCAATTAAATGCTCAATGTTCATTTGTAAGAAAACGTTACATGAAATTTGAGACAACTTCCTCTAATCACTTATGACTATTTCCATGGGACTTAAAAAGATACTACTAAAAAGAGTAGCAAAGCATTTTGTGAAATCCATAAGAAACTATTATGTTACCAATAAAATTAGTAATTGATCCAATATTTTTTTTGTTACTAATTAAAATATTCACACATCTTAAGAAGAAAAATTAACCAAGCGATTGTTTTTAAGTAAGCTTATAAAGAAGCTCTATTACTTTACCCAGCATTACATGTAGCGTATCAAGCATCCACTCGAGAGGAAAATGTTATTTCTTCTAAAGGTTTGATCCCCAAAGTTTTGTTAACTATTATTTATCTACTGCCTTATCGATATGTAAACAAATGTTTGTCTCTAATACATAGTTTTTGATAACTTGATCAATATTTATTTTTAGTTTTTATTTCGATCACGTTTTTGTCATGTATGCATATAATTGCTGTTTGTTCATGATTTTATCACTCACTGGGTTGATTAAAAATGTAAGAGGATTAAGGAATGAAGGAATAAAAAATAGCTTTTCGACCAAAACACCAATGGCTAAAGGGTGTCTGAACAAGAAACGACAATGATATAGTAGCGTGAGAAATTATCCATAGAAAATTCTCATGAAGTTTTTTTAATTTAAAGTGAGGCACCCGAGCCTCTTTATTAAAAATTGAAATGATTCTATACAAAGAAAACCAAAGCCCAAATAGAGTCTCGGTCCAAAAACTAAAGGAAATAAAAACAACTAAAGAAAGAAACAAAAAATCAAATCAAAAAGGGAAAGCTGATGAAGATTGAAATGGAAACATCAATGGAAGAGTCTTAAAGATTCTTCATCCTCAACATCGTATCCATGATCTATGCCCCTTAACCTCGATGCGTTGTTGTTGTCTTCTGCAGATACTCTAAGTTTCATTAGAGTAATGCTCAACTCTAAGGGAGTCAACTGACTAGATTTGTTCAATTTCTAGATCCTCAATCTGCAATCAATGTTGCTATCCTTCTCTAAGTCACTCAGCTCTATTTGATATGGGGACTAAAGGAAGCTCAAATCCAAGGAACCTTTCATCTCTCCATTCAATAATCTCCCCCTAAGATAAGTATCTTTGTGTAGCTCCAGACAAACTTGATTTCTTCCCCCTTTTTGAAGATCGATGGATTGAATCTCTATAGAGATTGATACCACTGTTAGATCTAAGAAAAATGAAGTTGAAATCTTTGTTTTCCAGGCTAACTCTTTGTTCAAACTTGTAATAGGTATTTTTAGACAAGACCAAGGTTCTTAGCAATCGGAAACCACTCGAAGTAAAAACAAGTCCTGATTTGGTATTGGATTACACCTTAAAAGCTCTCACCAGGTGCAAATACCCAAATCAGCTAAAATGTTTCGATCTGTATTACTTCTAAACGGTTGTTTCTATGCTAATTGTTGATCTTGTATCCAGATGAATCTTATCTGCTTCAAGTAACATTCTGATACGATAACAAAATTAACAACTATCTGAAACTTGCCTTCTTATTTGTGGTGTGCCCAATTTGTCTAAACTAAAGATATTTCTGCCTACACTTGAAATGAATTGAAACTGATTTATTATGAAATCACCTGGAAAAAAGAAAACTAAGTTAGTGAAAAAATTAGCAAGAGTTTTTTCTTCCCGAAGGGAATATTGTATTCTTGTTGTCAAAGACCTCTTTAGCCTATTAATATGATTAACCTCCAACACCACACTCCAAGGGGGTTTCGATCTATCTTCTAAAATATGTACCATAGCCAAAGAATCAGATTCAATGATTATTGGATTAGTCGAATGCTCTATACAGTACACCAAACATTCTCTAATTGTTCGAGCTTTAGACACTAGGTTGGTTGTATCTTGAATTCTAATTCCTTTAGCAACCACAAATTGCCCAACAGAATCTCTTATACAAAATGCTACAGAATTAGGACCTGGATTTCCTTTTGAGGCACCGTCAGTGTTACACTTAAACTAGTGAGTAGGGGGAGGGTTCCATCTCACAATCTTGATGCTATAAGAAGGCCTATAGCCTTCTAATGTAGCAACCATGTCAGGCCAGTAAAAGTGCTCCCATCTGATCTTGAGCCTGAACATCATGAACTTTCCTATTGTGTTATTAGCATCTCTAATAATCTTCCCAGTTGAAAAGCCTCCTCAATGCAGGATTGTGTTTCTTCTTTTCCATAAATACCAAAGAATTATCATAGAAACCACTTGAAGGACCACTTTGATCCTAGAATTACCCTAAGTACTCCACCACTCCCTTATATTAGGTTTCAAGAATGCCCTTTGACTTATAGATGTATGACTAGTATAATGGTGCCAAATTCTTCTTGCTACTTCTCCACTCAAAAAAGATGCTATAGTCTCTCTTTTTGTATTTGAACAACACCTGCAATTTAGTGAAATATTCGGGTTTCAAGTATTAATTAAATGAGCCACGGAAACCTTATGGTCACGACCCAAGTAGTCATGAGTGGAACCCACCCTAACACTATAGTGGGAGAACCATCTAACCCAACCCTAACCAACCAAGTCAGACCTTCACAAGTCACTTTCGTCAATTACTTATCATTAAAATGCTAAAACACCATATTATCAATTAAACTTAATTCTAACTTGATGTATATTCATTACTAAGAAAATAGAGTGTGGAATATCTCTAAATTTTTACAATCCCTAGGACCTGAAGTCACCGTACAAGAGCATCTAAACAATGTACAAAACCATGTCTAAACAATAACCAAAAATACTAAGTAAAAATAGAATGTGTCTGTCCCAAAACAAAGGACATAACCAATAATAAGAAGATTCAACAGTTGTCTAGTCATGGAGCTCACCCTTGAATCAAAGTTTGAATCACAGACTAGAGTTTAGGTATTATCTCAAACACCGGAACACACACTACACTCAACAAAAAGAAGAGTATTGGTTGTATAAGTACAACAACTAAGTACTGGTAGGCATCATCGGTCGACTCAACTCAACACTATACAAATAGAAAGATAAAATATAGGTAACAACAATCAAAACACTTCTTACAATTAATGATAACGAAATACAGGTAAAACACTTCATCTCATCGGGAATACAAGTACACAAGTATATCAATTACACCTAGGCAGATTCTTTAACAATGTAAACAACAGCATTTACATGTATACATTCAAATGAATATGATGAGTGCATGCATGAAAGATGAACACACATACAAAAGTCATTAGGGACACTTAACTATAACCTGTAGAGGACGAGCTCTATCCATGTACCAGTACCGGCGTGGTACCTGATCCAATAACAGTGTCAGCATGACCCCTATCCGTATAACATCTCAATATCATCCCAACACCATTTCCATATAAATATCATCTCATCATCCTATCAATATCAATTTGCAATGCAAAAATGGAGTCAACAATCAAAAGTAATGCCCGAAAGCAAATCATAAACACCCAATTCACATATAAGCATAGAGTCGAGCAAGTCTTTATTACAATTAAACCATAACTTACCTTGATTCCTTGCTCGTAAATATTATATAGACATAAACGTGCCCTTCCTTTCTCTTTCAGCTCGTTTTTCATCTATACATAACAATTACACAACACTCAATTTAATATTTCACTTTTCCTAACCAATAGGAACTTACATTTATCAACTTAACATAGGGAATTGCCATAGTTCATCATCTTAGGGTTTTCTACCCTTTAAACCTCATGAATTATTCATATTTTAGCACTATGAACAAGAATTCTACCATATAAAGTGTTTTCTAACACCTAGGATCAATCACCTAGGATCAATAATAACTGATAATAAACTAAATCCCAACTAATTCCCACCAGTTCATAAATTAGGGATAAACTCTAATTTCTATCATGAACAAGATTTTTGTAATTTCTAAGAATTTAAAGAAGGAACTCAAGTTTAGAATGTAAAGAAACCTTACCTACAAAGATGAAAACCCCAAAAATTAAAGAAAATCACCTTTTTCTAAGCCCTCGAATGTTTTTTGAAAATTAGGAATGAAAATGTGTTTTTTGGTTTTAAAAACTGAAATCCTGCATTTTTACCGCTGCAGCGGCACCGCTACAGTAGAGGATATGTTGCTGCAGCGGCCCTCAGGACAAAATGGGTTGCTGTCATGGTGGCAGTTCTATTAATGCAGTGAGCCAAAACTAGTAACTTGGTACTTGGTCCCAGTTCTGGTCATTTCGTAACACACTTCTCAAATTCAACATCACAAACTAACTCTTCCACTGTAATCGCTATAACCGGAGTTCTACTAACCCATTTTATGTATTGAAAATTATTTCAACTTTCTAAACTCATCCTCTAACACAAAATAAAATCAAAAAACCAACCAACGCTAAAATCACTACCATATTTGCTAGACCACCACACCCTAAAAATATGCGTAAGATTAGTCAGCCCTAAATTTTCAATTTTTGATCTAAGAGGAAACTAAGCAAGGATTCTATTCTTTATTTCAGTGTAACAATAATTTGGGTTGTTAAATTAGATACCAATTTACCTCTCGTTTGTCCCCAAATGAAAACTAACCCAAAATGATGAAACAACAAAACAAGCCAATACTTGAGTCAATGAACAAGTATGGATATCACTTGTGCATATCTGCCTCCGTCTCCCATATTTATCCCTTAACTGGAAGATTCCTCTACTGAACTTTCACGGATGGAATAACTTTGGTTCTCAGCTTCCTTATATCCCTAAAGATAAAAATTGGATCCTCTTTATAAGAGTGCTCCTTGTCGAATAAATCTGAATCCCAACGAATGATGCAATCTCCATCCCTATGGTACTTTTTAAGCATTAACACATGAAACATAGGATGAACACCACACGAGCTAGGAGGAAAGGCTAGCTTATATGCCACTGACCCTACTCCATTCAAAATCTTAAAGGGTCTGATATACCTCGAACTCAGCTTCCCCTTCTAACCAAAATGCATCATACCCTTCATGGGTCACACTTTCTCATATTTCTTGAATTTTACGTGTCTTACCTTATTATCAGTATATTCCTTCTGTCGGCTCTAAGATACTACCAACTTCTCTTGGATAAACCATAATTTCTCCATCGACTCTTTTAGCATATCAGTGCCCAAGATCTTACCTTGAAAGCATCAAACCATTCAATCAGCGACCTATGTGTTCTTCCATACAAGGATTTAAAGGAAACCATGTCAATACTGGAGTGGTAGTTATTATTATTACTAAATTCACACAAGGGTAGATATTGGTCCCATTGACCACCAAAGTCCATCACACAAGCTCGAAGCATATCTTCAAGTAACTAAATTGTCTATTCTGACTGCTCGTCGGTCTGTACAGTAAAAGTTGTACTTAGGTCCAACCTAGTATCCAATTCTAACTGAAACTTCTCCCAAAAGTTTGAGGTAAACTAAGTACATCTATCCAACACAATAGAAACAGGTACTCGATGGAGCCTTACAATCTCCTTTACATATATCATGGCCAACTTATCTGTATTATAGTCCACCCTTACTAGAATGAAGTGAGCCGACTTAGTCAATCGATCAACGATCACCCATGTCACACATCCTCAAGGTCTTAGAGAAACCCACAAAAAAATCCATGGTTATTTTCTCCCACTTCCACTCCAGAATAGGTATTCTTTGAAAAGTGCCACCAGGTTTTCGATGTTAATTCTTGACATGCAGACAATTCTTACACTTGGTCACAAAATCTACAATGTCTCGCTTCATTCTTCACCACTAATGGTGTTGTTTCAAGTCTCTATACATTTTGGTTGCACCCGGAAGTATAGAGTACTTAGAATTGTAGGCCTCTGCAAGAATAGTAGGAATCAAGTTGCCCACACGAGGCACACACACGTGCCCCCGAATCCTCAACACTCCTTCTTCATGAAGAATGACCTCTTTAGACTCACCTTGCAACACTTTGTCTCTAAGGTTGCTGAACTTCTTGTCTTCAAATTATCTTCTCTTAATCTTCTTAAAGAAAGTAGATATAGCCTCTACATGGGCTAATACCCCTCCCTTGCTAGTCACCTGCAATCTCATAAAACCATTAGTTAGAGTTTGGGCCTCTTTAGCCAATGGGTATCTCAACACCTCTAATCATGCCAAACTTCCCATACTTGCTGGCCTTCAGGTCAATGTGTCCGCCACCATATTAGCCTTGCCCGGGTGATATAAGATTGAGATGTCATAATTTTTTATCAACTCCATCCACCTCCTCTGCCTCAAATTTAGGTCTCATTGAGTAAACACATGTTGTAAACTATGGTGGTCAGTGTACACTTCACACTTCACCCTATAGAGGTAATGTCTCTAAATTTTCAAAGCAAAGACCACTGCTGCCAACTCCAAATCATAAGTGGGATAGTTCTTCTTATAAGGCTTCAGCTGCCTTGAAGAATAAGCAATCAGATTTTGACCTTGCATCAAAATAACACCTAAACCAGACCATGAAGCATCATAATATACAATGAAATCCTTGCCTTCAACAGGCAAGTTAAGAATAGGAGTTGAAGCTAACAAAGTCTTGAGCTTTTGGAAGCTCTCTTCACACTTATCATCCCACACAAAAGGTACTTTTTTTCTGAGTCAGGCGAGTCATATGTGAAGCAATGGAAGCAAACCCTTTGACAAACCAATGATAGTAACTGGCCAACCCCACAAAACTAAGAACCTCTATAACATTTGTCGGTCTAGCCTAGTTTTTAACAGCTTCAACCTTCTACAAGTATGCCATAACCCCTTTCTTAGACACCATATGCCCCAAAAAGGATTTCGAAGATAATCAAAATTCACACTTCAAATACTTACCATAAATTTACTTCTTCTTAAGCAACCCCAACACAGTATGCAAGTGAGCATCATGCTCCTCCTTACTCTTTGAGAAAACCAAAATATCATCAATTAAAATAATAATAAACGAATCCAAAAATGGCTTAAAAACTCCATTCATTAAGCTCATAAAAGCGTCGGGACATTGGTCAAATCAAAAGACATAACCAAAAACTCATAATGTCCATAACGAGTTTGGAAGACAGTCTTTGGGATGTACTCCGCCTGAATCTTAAGCTGATGGTAACCTGACCTCAAATCAATTTTGGAGAACACGGCGGCTCCCTGCAACTGGTCAAACTGATCATCTATCCTAGGCTAAGGATACTTGTTGTGAATAGTCACCTTATTCAACTATCGGTAGTCTATGTACAAAGTCATACTACCACTATTCTTTTTCACAAACAGAACAGGAGCACCCCAAGGCAAAACACTTGGGCGAATAAACCCTTTTTCCAATAACTATTGCAACTGGGACTTCAATTCTCTTAACTCTAATGGTGCTATCCTATAAGGAGGGATAGAAATGGGGAGAGTTCCCAACTTTAAGTCTATGCAAAAGTCAAACCTCACGATCCGGGGGCATATCAAGGAGATAATCAAGGAACGCTTCTAAGAATTCACGCACTGCTGAAACCGAAGCTAGAGGAGGGATTGTTGAACTTTCCTTCCAAAGATGATCTAGGAATGCCCTACACCCCCACTTAACTAACTTCTGGTCATGAATAGCTGACACAATTCTTATAGGAGTAGGCTTTAAAGTACCTTCCCACTCAAACTTTTCCATCTCGAGCATAGCTAGAGTGATAATCTTAGCGTAACAATTAAGAATAGCACGATGAGGAGACAACCAACTCATCCCAAAATAATATCAAACTCCTCCATATCTAAGATCACTAAGACTGCCAGAGTCTTATACCCCATAAACATCACAGGACACGCCCAATAAACTTGATCAACACATACAAAAACCCCAACTGGCGTAGACACATACATAGAAGTATTAAGAAATTTACATTTTAAATCCCAACCTAAGGCAAATTTCACAAACACATAGGAGAAAGTAAAGCCGGGATCAAGAAACATAGAAGCCATATGATCATAGAAAAGAATAGTACCTGTAACCACAGCATCGGAAGCTTCAGCCTTAGGATGGGCTAGAACAATATAAGGATGAGCCTTATCACCACCCTAACCACTACCTCTACTAGCCTAAGCACCACCTCAACCAACCTATCCTCCACCATGGTTAGCTTGGTAGACAGCCCTCCTCATATTGTTACCACAACGTATACCCTGTGGACGACCCCTACCATATCCTCCACCACCATGACCTACTGGAACTAAAGCACTAAAAGTTGGTTACTGAGACAACTAATCTGTAGATAAGAAATTAGGACAATACCTTTGAATGTGACCTAAACCTCCACACTCAAGGCACCTGATGCCTACGGTAGGTCGCTAAACAGAAGATGATGAAGGTGTATAACTACCTATCTGGGAGGGTTGATAACTAACCCTAGATAAGCCTTCTGTAGATATAGGCATGGTTGAATAAAAGGGTTGAGAAGAATGACCCTATGAACCACGACTTTTCCTCTATCTTCACCTGTTCTTACTTCCCAATTGCTTCAGACTTCTTAGCAAACTCAACCACTTCCAGAAAAGACTTATCGGATGTAGCCACTACAAAGTAATTATCTGAAACCCTAAATTCAAAATTTTCACAAAGTACTTGATCCTCTCCTTCTCTAAAGTAATTAACTAAAGTGCATAATGAGACAAAGCATGAAACTTGGCCTCATAGGATACCACAAACATATCATTTTTCTCCAGCTATAGGAACTTATCCTTCTTTTGATTGTGATATGTGCGAGGAACATACTTCTCAAGTAACACATTCTGGAACTGAGCCCAAGTAAGTAAAGGTAAGGCAGCCCTACACTCAACAAAGGACCTCCACTATTGCTTGGCCTCTGCCTGAAACTAAAATGGCACAATCTCCATACTGTACCTCTCCACAATGCCCATCTGGTGCAGACGCTCATGAAAGTCAATCAAGAATTCAAATGCATCCTCTAATTTAGTACCCTAGAATACTGGAGGTTTCATCTTCATAAACTTATAAAATAGTCCATGCTTATCTTCAGTCATCATTGGTCCCAATACCTATCTAGGAAACACTCTGGTCTTAGATCCCTTGTCCATCTGAGGTACTACAATAGCTGCTTATTGCAAGACTAGGGACAAAAATACACGAACAGCTGGAGTAGTATCGGTGCCAGCCAAACTACTCAGAAATCCAAACACCTGCTAAATAACTCTGTGGACATAGGCACCTGAGCTACACCATTCGGCATAGGCACCATATTCTCTGGAACCACTAATTCTTCTTTCTCAATCACCACATGATCATTTTGAAACATCTCTGGAGCATTCTGTTGTGGGGGAGAGGATGGTGTCCTCTGTCTAACTGGCCCCCGGCTGCTCGAGCTCCACCTCTAGCAGGTGCTGCCCCTCATCCTCCTCTTTTTGCCCTTCCACTTACTCGATGCCTGCCTTAAACACATTCCCAGTGGGCGATATGGGTGCTACTACTGGTGCGGTTGCAGCGGTTACAACGGCTACAGCTGTGCTGGTAGAACAAGTGTTCACCATCCGTGAAACAAAAGTGGAAAAATTTGGATACTAATTTGGATCACCAGATACCAATTGGAATCAAGTACTATCATGAAAGAAAGAAAGAAGGGAATTTTGTTTCCTAAAGCCCTGTAGCCTCTTAAAGAAAAGTATCGACTTCTTCGTACCATTCCGTAAGACACTACTAGACTTGTTCTTGTACGATGAGATTTATGAACCCAGTGCTCTAATACCATCTTTGAAACTACCCAAGTGGTCATGAGTGGCACCCATCCTAACACTATATTGGGAGAACCATCTAACCCAACCCTTTCCAACCAAGTCAGACCTTCACAAGTCACTTTCGTCAATTACTTATCATTAAAATGCTAAAACACTATATTATCAATTGAACTCAATTCTAACTTAATCAATCTTCATAACTATGAAAATAGAGTGCGGAATATCTCTAAATTGTTACAACCCCCGGGACCTGAAGTCACCATACAAGAACATCTAAACAATGTCCAAAACCATGTCTAAACAATATCCAAAAATACTAAGTAAAAATAGAATGTGTCTGTCTAAAAAAAAAGAATACAACTAATAATGATTAGATTCAACAGCTACCCGACCATGGTGCTCACCCTTGAATCTAAGTCTGAATCACAAACTAGAATCTAGGTCTTGTCTCAAATGCCGAAATATGCTCTGCACTCAATAAAAAGAAGAGTATAAGTAGTTTTAGTACAATAACTAAGTACTAGTATGCATCATCAGCCGACTCAACTCAACATTATACAAATAGACAGATTAGATGCAGGTAACAGCAATTAAAATACAACTTACAATTAATGACAACCAAATATAGGTAAAACATTTTATCTCATCAGGAATACAAGTACACAAGTACATCAATTACACTTAGGCAGATTACTTAGGCAGATTCTTTAACAATGTTTACCACAACATTTATATGTATACATTCAAATGAATATGATAAGTGCATGCATATTAGATGTACACACATACTAGAGTCATCAGGGACTCTCAGCTATGACCTGCAAAGGATGAGCTCTGTCCATGTATCAGTACTGGCATGGTACCCAATCTAATAACAGTGTCAGCGTGACACTCGATCCATATAATATCTCAATATCATCTCAATATCAATATAGTCTCAATATCATCCCAACACCATCTCTATATCAATATCATCTCAATATCATCTTATCATCCTATCAATATCAATGTGCTATGCAAAAATGCAGTGAACAATCACAAGGAATACCAGAAAGCAAATCATAAACACCCAATTCACATATAAGCATAGATTCAAGCAAGTCTTTATTACAATTAAACCATAAATTACCTTGATTCCTTGCTCGTAAACATTATATAGACATAAACTTGCCCTTCCTTTCTCTTTCAGCTCGTTCTTCATCTATACATAATAATTACATAACACTCAATTTAATATTTCACTTTTCCTAACCAATAGGAACTTACATTTATCAACTTAACATATGGAATTACCATAGTTCATCATCTTAGGGTTTTCTACCCTTTAAACCTCATGAATTATTCATATTTTAGCATTACAAACAAGAATTCTACCATATAAAGTATTTTCTAACACCCTAGGATCAATAACAACTGATAATAAACTAAATCCCAACCAATTCCCACCAGTTCATAAATTAGGGATAAACTCTAATTTCTATCATGAATAAGATTCTTGTAATTTCTAAGAATTTAAAGGAGGAACTCAAGTTTAGAATGTAAAAAAAACTTACCTCCAAATATAAATACCCCAAAAATTAAAGAAAATCACGTTTTGCTAAGCCCTTGAATGTTTTTCAGAAAAGTGGGAATGAAAACGTATTACCGCTGCAGTGGCACCGCTATAGTTGAAGATCTGCCATTTCATCATCCCTCAGGCCAAAATGGGTTTCCATCGCAGTGATACTTCTGTCACTGTAGCAGACCTCAGGCCAAAATGGGTTGCCGTCATGACGGTACTTCTATCGCTACAGCGGCCCTCAGGACAAAATGGGTTATCATCGTGGCTAAAATGAGGCATCTTTAATTTTATTCTATATTTATTAATAGTTCTAACATGCCGAAAAGGTTCTATTAAAGCCACACAAGCAAACTTATGAAAGTTATACAGCATTTGCACTCTTTGGAATGTTTTTTGTGACTTTACTGACCTTATATTCCATATAAGAGATTTTGTTATTTAGAACCTTGCTGGGCTACTACCTTTCTTTTTGGTTGTAGTCTGACAGATTGAGAAGTTTCCTCATTAACTTGCTTCTTTTCTTTTCTTGCATATTTTACAGCATAAACTACTCTCGGGGATAGATCTGCATTTTCAAAAATTTGTTTTTCATTTTTCAAGCTCACTCCTTCATCTGAGTTGCAAGAAACTTTTGAAACATTTTCCAGTCTGTGAGTCAATATATTATGCAGTGTCTTATTGGGAGATTCAAGAACACCCAAAATCAATTGGGACTCATCAACTTGTACTGCAGTAGGGAGTTTCATGATGGCCATACTATCATTTGTCTGTTGGTTTGCCTTCGCCATACTGTCTAACTTGTTCACTTAAATAGCCTCTCACTTTCTATTTTATCTTGCCTTGGACTGATAATAGAGGTTGTTGGCATTGCAGGATTGACGCTAGTGCTATCAAAAGTTGAAGCAGTTGATACTATTTCTTTTTTCTCCTTGTTTTCACTTCCCCATCCTATATGATGTTAACTGTACTGTCTGATTTATTCTGATCATCTAACTTGATGGATGTGATGTTGTTATTACTTGGAGCATCCCCCTTGATATTATAATTAGCAAAAGCTTTAGTAATCCACTCCTTGGTGAAGGACTGATGAAGATTATGCTTATCTTTCTATTGTTTCACCACATTTTTTGTTATCATTCTTCTTTATTTTAGAACCATGATTATTTGTTGCTTATACTACTAATTGTTGTTCCTCCTTCTCCTCCTTTCATTCATTATTGTTGTCATCTACTTTCTCTTTCTCTATTAAGGAAGAAAAAGCATTACTTATGCTAATATTTTTTCATGTGTAACCGCCTTATCACTAAGGTAATTTACTACAGACTTGACTATCTTGAACCTCTCTGATGTAGGATTCCATTGCTTCAGCTGAACCCTTGTCTTCTCCCTTTGAACCTAAATGCAATAGGTTTTTCCTCATTCTCTTCCTATATATCCTTTTTGCTAGTAGTTACCTTTTTCTTAAATTCAAGATGCAAGACTCTACAATCATGCTCATCATTTCCCTATAGCTTGCACTCCTTGCAGTACTTAGGAAGCATATCATATTGAATTTTAACACATTCCTTCCTTGATTTCTTTGTACTAGAGTTTACTATTTCTATCTCCACAAACTTTGGAAAATCAAAAAGTAGATCAGCCTGCACGTTGACACTAGCATAGCTAGGTCTAGTCTTTTTAATGGTATCTATATCCAATTAAAGTGGTTTCCATACTGCTGAGGCAAGAGAGAAAAGAGACTCTTTAACAAACAAGGTAGGTTTCAAATCAGGAAAAAAGATCTATGCCATGGCCTAAGTCATCTCTTCATCTACTTTAAACTTAGCATCGTAGATTAGTGATCTCATTGGATCGGAGTAGACTTCTCTCTCTATAATGTACTATACATTTTTGGACATCATGTTGATAAATATTCCTCCTTGTTGAATCTAATGAGAATATGCCTATTCCTCAATAGTCTAATTTTTCAATCTCCTTTAACTTTACACTGCTTAGGGATTTGAATTTGAAGATCTTTCACTTCTGGCCAACCATATGAAAACTTTCAAACCACCGCATATTGTAAGTTTTCAATGGTATTCATTCTATTAACCTAATCTTCTGTCCACAGGATTCTAGGAACTCCATTATTATACCAAAGTTTCTTCAAAGGGATCGGCTCCACTGTAGGGTTGGGACTATGATTAGAAATAGGAGTTTTCAGTAAATTTTCATATTTACCTAGATTTGGCTATGTAGGATCACTCTCTCATTATTGCCCGTACTAGGCAAATTGTTAGGCACAATAGTCAAAATAGGATCCTTTGTCTTGATATTATTAGGGTTTGAACAAGATTCTTTAGAAGGGAGAAGGGGAGGGAAATCAGTGTTAGAGACTAAAAGGGTAGACAATTCAGCCTTAGGAACGGGCTGACCAGTGTCCAAAGAGGCCATCCCTAGGGAAGATGGTGTTTATCGAAGGGATACGGCTTGAGAAGGCATATGGCTAAGCGTGAGAAAGTGAAAGTTTGGAAAATGATTCTCATGAAGCTTGGTTAAGCTTTTACACAAATTTTAGTATTTTCTTCTAATTTTTTACTGTCCTCAATTTTTTTTCTAATTTTCATAAATATATTTTCTTAATTAGAGAAAAGAAGAAAACATGGAAAGGAGTCCTAACTCCCATCCGTTAAGTAGATTCCTTACAGTTTTGTTATGGAAATTAGTGATTAATTAATACATAGAAAATAATGATCCTTTTACTTTATGATTTAAACAAAATGAATTTAAGAATTGATGATGATTAATTAATACTTACAATTCATCTCTTGTATTTTGGAAACCATTTTTTCGTGACGTCGAATAGTACATCTATGAAAGTTGAAAAAAGATAGTGGGTGACTAATTATACAGATTAATTTCTTCATATATAATTTTGGATATTACAGAGATTAAATTCATTGCAACATTTGCTTCTGGTGACTATTTTGGTCAAAATACCCTATTCTTCAACTCCATACATACCTTTGGTGCTTAGTCCGCCCAAAGGACATAACAAGAAACTCATAATAGCCATCTGAATCCTAAAGGTTGTCTTAGGGATGTCTGATGCCCTATTTTTCAATTGTTGATACCCTGACCTCAAGTCAATATTCAAAAACACTGAAGCACCTTGAAGCTGATCAAATAAATAATTAATGTGTAGAATTGGATATTTATTCTTGATAGTCACTTTGTTCAATTGTTGATAATCAATACATATCTACATAAACCTATCTTTCTAATAGATGCATTACACTTGACCATAGAATCCCTCCCCTCCAAAGGAACATTCACCCTCTAGCATAGCTCAGTAATTAGGGAAGGAAGGAATAGGTCCTTCGTGGTATTGAAGAAGTCCTTCCACTCTTCCACGATCTTTTCCCCTACATTTATGTCCACCAGGGCAAGGATGCAAGCTATTACTAGCACTCGTGGGTATGTCAAATTCGTCATATTCCTGGATGGACTAATCCTTCAGGAGACTAGGTTCAACCATCACCGAGCATCAGGAGTGAAATTGGTGCACTTGATTGCCCATTTGTTATAGACCCCAGGAGTCTTCTCCCTCCTATTCTACACTACTAACATGTTAGCCAACCACTGGTTATTGCTCTTCATCTCCTTCAACTGGTACTCGTCATTCAAGGGATTGGGCACCCTAAAGGTTTCATTGATGATCTCCACCCCAATCGAAATGCCTATGTCCTGAATGCAAATGGTAGGACTAGGAGTATCCCATTTCATGGTAGGGATCATTGCATAGAAATCCCTCACCCTATTCTCATTGCTGTCATAAGTTGGCTCAACCAATGGTCCCCAACCCACTTCCTGGAGCCAGTTATAAAATTCTGGCGCCTCCTCCTCTACTCAGTCCATCACAAACCCATACTTGTGCATAAGCCCTATAATCTACATGGCCAAAACTCACCTCTTACAATTGTTGTTTACAAACCTATCATAAGGAAGAGGAGTGATGCCACCTTCGGCCATGATAATAGTGGTGCCTGAATAAAGAAAACAAGTTTGTTACTTGATGTTTCTGTTAAAATACTATGAGAAATTAAGCATAAAATCAAGGGAACCATAACAAGTGGTCCAGAAATTTTTTTTAGATTTTTCCAAGCAGAGTCATTGCTAGACCATCGTAGTAGGGTCATCTTCCCCAATGGGACCCCAATCCCAAAAATGGCATTTCACATTTTTGCTTTGTCTTATCAAATTTTGACATAAATCAGGCATAATGTAGTAGTACATAACTGATATACGTCATTTTTAGGGTGATTAACACCCGAATCAAACCTCAATGGATTAAAGTTTTTTTGAAAAGTAACCCTTCATATATCCCACTTCATTTTCAAGTTCAAAGCCCCATGAACTCCATAAATCTTATATCTAAAATGCTATAGGATCATTGGGGACGTAAATAAACCTAGCATGCTTTGGATCTACTTCCAATTTGGGCAAATCAAAACCTTGCACCCAAAACCCCAATTCTTGTTCAAATCAAGTGATTCTAAGCATGGTTATGCAATTTAGAAGTTATAAAAATGAAATAGATGTGAAAATCAAGAGAATTACCTTAAAAATTAACATAAGTAGAGAATGGTAGAGAAAGAGTTCGATTTTGAGAAAGTATGGAAGTTGAAAAGTGGAAAATAAAATTTTTCTCCCGTTAATCTACCTAGTGACCATTGTAGTGGCACGTGGTCCACTGCACCGGGGTTGTTGTAGAGAGCCTCTATCCATTGCAGCGATTGTTCGTGAAAATTTTGCACTCTAATTTTCGTGTGGTGTGGTATGATGTTGTTAAATCCTTCCTCTCCAGGTATTGTAGGTTCTTTTAAAAACTCAAGTAAGTAAATTCCTTCCAAACTAGTAAGTGTGCACGGAAAATTATTTGATTCAAAGGTAATATCGGTCCCGCATGTTAAATACTTTGAAAGGCCTTGATAGAAAAAGATGGATAATCATTGTTGGGTTGATGTAGCACAACTATCCCTAAAAATAAGTTTCTTCAAAATATTTCAATCTCCAATACCTCATCATCAATGTCCATTTGAGAATGAACGTTCGGTAAATTGGTATCTTATATAACGACCCATTTCATTGTTATAGAAAATATCTATGACAAAATACCCAAATTTAAAAATTTGCATCGAAAATGATTTTAAGTTAGGATTAGTCGTTGTTCATTAATGATCATTCCGGATAGAGGATTAAAAATATGGGGGTCGATCTGCCTGAGGGCCGCTGTAGCAATCCCTTGGCTGCTACAGCAGGGGTGGCCATTGTAGTAGTGCCGGACTAGTAACACATGAATAAAAGCCTTATTTTATGTGTTGAATACCTGTTTGCTTTCCTTATCTGGTTATTGGATCATTTCTATTATTGGGGGGTGTTAACGATAAGTGAAAATTCATTCTAATGGAATTAGAGTGTTTAGCATAATAGACAAGGTTAATTGAACTAAGAAAGATATTTAGAAGTTCTAAAATATTGAAGGGTTGTAGTAAGGAATGTGAACTTTTGTGTTAAACTGTTATATAAGATTATCGTGATTGATCTTGTTAATTTTTATATAATGTTGCATGATCTAATCCTAGTTAGTTGATGATGCCTACTAGCACGTGTGGTGTATTGATACTACTCTTGCTATATCTTTTTGGATGTAGATGTGTTGTAGGTTGACTTGAAGTCTCTTAGTTATAGTGGTGAGTACTCATCATCAACTTCTGCACCTCACTTTTCGACGGAAGTTGTGTCTTTCCTTTGTCTTGTTCTATATAGATGCTTTTGTATATGGCTAGACTAGGTCTTGGGAGTTTTTTCATTTTTTTTAGCTAATTAATTGTTAAGGTCTTGAGTATATAACTATGTCTTTGGTATTAAAATTGAATTGCTTATGTATATAAAAGTTGTCGTTTGAATTTTCCGCATAAAGTTGATTGGTGGTAAGGGTTCTCCTGTCTAGTTAAGAATAGACTAGGTGCCAACACGATCCCATAATTTGAATTGTGAAACTTATATTCTACCAAGTATATGTGCTTCCAGTATACCACATCCATTGATACAATTGGCAAAATCTTTCTCTTGAAACAAACCTAGTAGACCACCCACTTTTTCTTCCCAAGAAAGTATAACATTAAAATCTTCTCCAATAAACCAAGGATGGGGTTGGTGATCTGTAGTATGTGCTAAATAGGCCCACAAATCCCTTATATTAATAACATTGCAGGCTGCATAAACTACTGTACTCAACACCTCTTCTCTCCAAAGCTGATGTTTCACTCTAACTATTAGATGTTAAGTAGTGTCTGATATGATACTTATCTCCATTACTTCTCTAGTAAAAACCCCAATTTTGCTTGAACAGTTTCTTAAGGAAGAATGATGTCCCAGGGCCCTCCTATAAGCATCAATGTTTGATGAATCTTAAAAAGGTTCCATCAATCCAATAACCCAATACTGATTCCTTTGTCACGCCTCAAATCCCATTGGGGCGGACAGGCACCCGTAGCCGTAAAGGCCCGAGAGAACCAACCTATACCATTAAGTGAACAAAAATTCTGCCACATGCAGATATAATATATCGATGATGGAAGTCATGTAAAGACTTTCAAAACAGATATGGGACTTGGCCATTGGGGCCACAACGTCTAAAAGGTAAGACACTTCTACGTTTGACTTTACAAGGTCTACAAAGCCTCTAAAAGATATATAACCATGACTAAGTTCGGAATAAGTCCCTGCCTTATACAACTACTACACAGTACCAAAAATATATATAAATGACTCGAAAAGCCCCGAATCAACCTGGAGCTCACAAATAGCTTGCAGATGACCCGAACCCTACTGTGAAGGTCTACTAGCTCATTTACCTGCAGCAGGTAAGGTAGGTCCCCCAAGGGATGTCAGTATGAAAGAATGTACTGAGTATGTAAGGCTATAAGTAACCGTATGAAATATAAGAACTTAATTGAATCAAATACAAGTGAATAGATAACACTGATATACCACCGTACTGTATATATGGAACCGTGTTTATTACATTCATTTCTTTCCTTTTACCTTCTTATCAATATACATCATACAATGTCTGGGACCAACTGATCAGTGGTAAATAACATTGGGATCGGCTCGAGCTAGGCTTATGCCTCAAGAGTTACCACCTATAAATCAATAAATCAGGTTCGGCTGGAGCTAGATTTTCACCCCCAGAGCTACCCCCTGCATCCAATAATCAATCGGGATCGGCTCGAGCTAGGCTTTCACCCCCAGGGCTACCACCCGTACTCAACCAAATATGCATTACTTCCCTTCTTTAATTTTTGTGAGATTGTTAAATCGGTGATCATAACATTATTGGAGCTTTGGAACAATAGTCAACAAATAAGATACACGTAAATGACAATTGCTAACAAACTTGAAATGAGATACTTTAAAACATTTCGGAGTGGAAACAAGTTTGGTAACGATGTGAACAATAGGTGCGGTCAAAGGATACGAAAAAGAGTAAAATTACATACCATATCTTTCCAAAAAGCGAATACAACAATTCAGCTCTTCCTTAAAGCGTTACTCTACAATATGAATACATAATGGAGCTCACATTAAAAGCCTATTACATTACAAGTTCACAAGGCGATAATTAGCTACTTGACGGGAAGTAAAAACTATCCAACATCCCAAACACATGGTATATCATTCCACCTTTGTATCTACCGCCATATAACTTCATTCCACCCTCCTACAATACAATTTACTACCCCACAACACCATTAATACAAAAATAGTCCACACATCAACATAGACGTCACAGACCGACAAGATTTCCCACCAAGTGCATACTTCACATTTTTACCTCAATGCAACTCCACATTTTTATTCCATCAATTCACATAATACCTTCCTTCAAAATATACCAAAAACAGTTCACACAGTTTCAGAATTCACTTTAACATAACAAGAAAGTATTCTCCTTTCACTACGCCAAACGTTCCATGCACAATTACGTATAAACATTTCCACAAGTCATACACAAGGAGTAACGAATTAGGTACAGAACCACACTTAAACATAATGAAATTTCATCCATATAATTCAATTCCTTCAATACCTTAAGTCCCCTTTCAAGTTTAAACCACATAGAGGGCAAATCCTTTAGCGATTTAAGCAAAAGTGGACTGTTTCACAATAAGTGGACTGCTCAACACTTTTTAAACATAACCAACATGATTTACACAACCTATTATGAATATAATATATTGATATATAAGGTTAAAAACTTACCAAGGCTTGCAAGTGGAAGATTTGTCCAAAAATCCTTAGAGAAAATTAGGGTGGCTAGGGTTTGAGAGAGGAAAAAAATGTTTGATTGAAAATCTGATTTTTGGCAAGTGAAATGTGTTGAAAATGAGCTGAATTTCTGCCTTAAATAGTCCCTCCAAACCTCCTTTCCTTGGTCCAATCTTAGCCAATTATTTGGTCAAAAAGTTCAAGTAGATGATGTGTATACTTGGTCCATTTTTAAATGGATCATCTCCTTTTGGGCCCATGTCTTATTTACTTAATTTAGGCCTCAATTAAGTCCATAAACATAATATTAATTCATCACAATAAATTTAGTGGGTAATACACCAACTATCTCAAGTTTAAATAATTCCATAAATATTAAGGTAGTCAAATAAGTTCGAAAATGTACGGGGTGTTACATCCTTCCCCCCTTAGGAACATTCGTCCTCGAATGTTAGTAACATTACCCAATCTAAACAAGTTCAAGTCTAATTTCATTCTCCATATTATCACATACACATAATACTTATATATACTTACTTGTTGGTGCTCCAATTCAGCATCTTGAACTTTCTCTTCAGTTTGAAATAAATGCGGGTACTTAGACTTCATCATTTCCTCGGCTTCCCATGTGATTTCTTCTACTTGCTGATTTTTCCAAAGCACTTTTACAAAAGCTACTTCTTTATTTCTTAACCTCTTAACTTGTCGATCCAGAATAGCAATAGGTACTTCTTCATAGGTGAGACCTTCTGTAATTTGTACATCTTCAGTGGGAGCAATATGAGATGGATCTCCTATGTACTTCCGAAGCATTGAAACATGAAACACTAGATGAACTATGGAGAGTTCTTGGGGTAGTTCTAAGTTATACGCAACTTGACCAAATCTTCGGATAATCTTATATGGCCCTATATAACATGGACTTAGCTTTCATTTCTTTCCAAATCTCATTACCTCTTTCTTTTGTGATACTTTCAAGAATACCCAATCACCTATAGCAAACTCTAGCCCCCTTATTCTAACATCGGCATATGATTTGTGTTGACTTTGGGTCGTTTGTAGCCACTGTTGTATCACCTTAACCTTCTCCATAGCTTGATGAACAAGATCTGGCCCAAATAAGGCAGTTTCACGCGCTTCTAACCATCCAATTGGTGATCTACACTTTCTTCCATATAAAGCTTCGTAAGGCGCCATTTTAATACTTGAATGATAGCTATTATTGTAGGAAAATTCAATAAGAGGTAAATGATCATCCTAACTACCTTTAAAATCCAATGTACAAACTCGTAGCATATCTTCAAGTGTTTGTGTAGTACGTTCTGCTTGTCCATCTATTTGAGGATGAAAAGTCCTACTTAAATTCACTTGGGTTCCCAAACTCTTCTTAAAAGACTTCCAAAAGTGTGCAGTAAATTGAGCTCTTCTGTTTGATATAATAGAGATTGGAATTCCATGTAGTCGAACAATCTCTTTATCATACGACTGAGCATAATCTTCAGCTGTGTAGGTGGTCTTGACGGGTATAAAGTGTGCTGACTTGGTAAGCCTATCAACTATTACCCATATGGAATCAAATTTTTGAAGTGTACGAGGCAAACCTGTGATGAAATCCATGTTGATCATGTCCCACTTCCAGATTGAAAGATTTATACATTGCATATAATCTCCAGGCTTCTGATGCTCTACTTTTACTTGTTGAAAATTGGGACATTGGACTACGAATTCTGCAATGTTCCTCTTCATGTTACCCCACCAATACATTTCTTTCAAATCACGATACATTTTGGTGGCTCCCGAATGAATAGAATACCGTGAATGATGTGCCTCTGTCATAATCCGTTCCCTTAGCTCATCTACATCAGGTACACACAATCTACTTTGGTACTAAAGTACTCCATCTTGCATAAGATCAAATGCCTTTGTCAAACCTTGTTGTACATTCTCCTTCAGCTACAATAAAATAGGATCCGCATACTATTTTTCCTTCACTTCAGCTACTAATGAAGATTCTACCGCATTTTGCACTATAATTCCTTCATTTGGAGTTTCAAGAAGATGAACCCCCAAGTTGGATAGTTGATGTAGATCCTTAACTATACCTTGCTTTTTCGTGAGCTGGCCATCAGTGCTTCCTATTGCTTTGCGGCTTAATGCATCGGCTACTACATTTGCTTTCCCCGGATGATATAAAATATCAATGTCATAATCTTTTAATAGTTCAAGCCATCTTCGCTGCCTCAGATTTAGGTCCTTCTGCTTAAAGATATATTGCAAACTCTTATGATCGGTATATATGTCAACATGAACCCCATACAAGTTATGGCGCCATATCTTTAAAGCAAATATCATAGCTGCTAGCTCAAGATCATGTGTCGGATAATTTCTCTCATGTGGCCGCAACTGTCTTGAGGCATAAGCTATTACATTACCGTGCTGCATCAATACACATCCTAAGCCAACTCCTGAAGCATCACAATATACCGCATACCCTTCTGTGCCTTCTGGAAGTACCAATACGGGTGTAGAAGTCAATTTATTCTTCAGATCTTGGAAACTCTTTTCACATGCATCATTCTATTGAAACTTGATTGCCTTGTGTGTTAGCTTTGTCAAAGGTGCAGCAATAGAAAAAAATCCTTCAACAAACCTTCTATAATAACCTGCCAACCCAAGGAAACTACGAATCTCTGTAGGTGTTGTATGTCTTGTACAATTCTTCACAGCTTATATCTTTGATTATCAACCCTTATCCCTTCAACCAACACAATATGACCCAAGAATGCTACAGATTTTAACCAAAATTCACATTTAGAGAACTTTGCATATAACTTACGATCACGAAGAATCTGTAACACCTGCCATAAGTGATTAGCATGGTCCTCTTTTGATCTTGAATAAACCAAAATATCATTTATAAACACTGTCACGAACACATCTAAGAACGGCCTGAACACCCTATTCATCAAATCCATAAAAATTGTTGGTGCATTTGTTAGCCCAAATGACATAACTAAAAACTCATAATGACCATATCGTGTTCGAAAAGCTGTCTTGGGTATATCTTTTTCTCTAACCCTTACTTGATGATAACCCAATCTCAAGTCAATCTTTGAGAAGCATTTGGCACCCTATAATTGATCAAACAAATCATTAATTCTGGGGAGGGTATATTTGTTCTTGACTGTTACCTTATTCAGTTGTTGATAATCAATACACATTCTCAACGTACCATTTTTATTTCATACAAATAACACTGGTGCACCCCACGGGGACATACTAGGCCTTATGAATCCCTTGTCCAGCAAGTTTTTTAATTGCTCCTTCAATTCCCGTAACTCTGTCGGGGCCATTCTATACGGAGGAATAGAGATAGGCTGAGTACCTGGAATCACATCAATACCAAACTCTACTTCCCGTTCTGGAGGCAAACCTGGAAGATCTTCAGGAAATACATCAAGGAATTCATTGACCACCGGAATCGATTGAAGAGTTGGTGGCTTCATATCGATATCTTACACTCTTACTAGATGGCATATGTACCCCTTGGATATCATTTTCTTTGCCTTAAGATAAGAAATAAATTTACCTCTCGGTGCTCCAACATTACCCCTCCATTCAAGAACGGTCTTTTGTGGAAAATGGAAATGTACCTTCTTAGCTCGGCAATCTACCGTGGCATAACAAGAAGCCAACCAATCCATACCCATTATAACATCAAAATCTACCATTTTCAGCTCTATAAGATCAGCCAATGTATCATGATCACAAACAGTTACTATGTAATTACGATAGACTCTTTTAGCTACAATAGATTCATCAACTGGTGTAGATACTTCAAATGGCTTGACTAGTAATTTCGGTGTTCTTTTGAATTTTTCAGCAATCAATGGAGTGACATATGATAGGGTAGATCCCAGATTAATCAATGCATATACATTATGTGAAAAGATGGATAATGTACCTGTAACCACATCAGGAGAAGCCTCCAAATTTTGCCGATCCGCTAAAGCATAGGTACGGTTCTGGACTCCACTAGAATTAGTTGCTCCTCGAACACCTCTACCACACCCAATAGGTTGTACACCCGATGAGGATGATGCAACGCCTGATCCAGTAGGTCGTGCCATACTACCCGTGCCCCTCCGTGGGTACTCTATCATTATGTGGCCCGACATACCACACCAGAAACAAGCATCTAACCCAAATCGACATGCACCTAAATGAAGCTTTTCGCAGTGCTGACACGGCTGACGAGAAAACCTCGATTGGCTCATTCTTCCTTGTTCTTGATACCCTGTTGTCTGTGAACCTTGAATCCCACTACTTTGCCCAACTTGACTGTCTCTAAACCCTCGAAATTAGGATGGAGTACCTGTTGTAGAATAAGAAAATGATGGTCTAGGTGATCTATTAAAAACTCGAGGCCTAAATTCTCCTTGGGACACCATGAACTAACCCATAGGTTTAGCTCTCTTTGACGATCCTCTTTCAAATTCTTGTGTTCTTCTCCTTTGCCTCTGATCCTCCATCTTCTGTGCAAAAGCTTGTTTCCTGGCTATATCTATGTCTCTGTTCAAAGAAGCAATAGTACAATCCCTAAACAAATATGGATCCAATCTATCCACATACCGATGAACTCTATCGTCCATAGTAGCTACTACATTAGGAGCGTACCTGGCCAAAGAGTTAAACTGAAGACTGTACTCTCTGACGCTCATATTACCTTGACGAAGATTTAATAATTGGTCTGCACGAGCCTCTCGGATCTCAAATGGAAGGTAATGATCAAGTAATGCCGCTTTGAATTCTTCCTAACTAGCTGGAAGTGCACCGATACCCCTAGATCGTTTCCAATCTTCGCACCATGATATAGCCCCTCCTTTTAATCTATATGTTGCAAGCTCAACTGTTTCTGTACCAGATACATGCATAACATCTAAAGCCCTTTGAATTTGGTCAATGAAGTCTTGTGGATCTTCATTACGATCTGACCCAGTAAATGTGGGAGGGTTTAATTTAAGAAAATCCTGTGTCCGCCGACTAGCTGCCCTATCCGCACCGTCATTACTTGTAGTTGGACCAGCTTGTCCTTGATTTTGTGCAGTAACTATACGAGTCAAAATTTTCACCGCATTCCTTAAATCCTGCTCAGTAGCATTAACAGGTGGTTCTGGGGGTACTACTCTCCTTCTTGGCTCTCCTGGAGGTGGAAGAGTAGAAGAAGCCCGCGATGCAAACTCATTTTCAGTTTTACCTTGATTAACTCGTTTAGGTGGTGATTTACTTGTTCCTACTTCGGCAGCCATGTCTCCCTTCTTACCTTTACCCTTGTTTCTCCTTGTAAATGGAATTTTACTATACTGAGGAAACAAAAACATAAAACAAATTCAGTGATTAAATATGACTCCACCTACAACTTTAGCTCTATTGTACGATCTAGGAAATGAAGAAAAAAGACAACTCCTAAATGTCCCATAGCCTCCTACTTATAAATGTGGTGCACAACACATCCATAAGCAAGACTCTACTCAGACACGGCTTTATATCCACCCTAGGACGACACGCTCTGATACCACTTTTGTCACGCCTCAAATCCCATTGGCACGGACAGGCACCCGTAGCCGTAAAGGCCCGAGAAAACCAACCTATGACTGTGTACATTCATATGCATGCCATTAAGTGAACAAAAATTCTGCCACATGCAGATATAATATATCGATGACGGAAGTCATGTAAAGAAGTTCAAAACAGATACGGGACTTGGTCATTGGGGACACAACGTCTAAAAGGTAAGACACTTCTATGTTTGACTTTACAAGGTCTACAAAGCCTCTAAAATATATATAACCATGACTAAGGTCAGGACAATTCCCCGCCTTATACAACTACTACACAGTACCAAAAATATATACAAATGACTCGAAAAGCCCCGAATCAACCTGGAGCTCACCAATAGCCTGCAGATGACCTGAACCCTACTATGAAGGTCTACTAGCTCCTATGCCTACAGCAGGTAAGGTAGGTCCCCCAAGGGACGTCAGTACGAAGGATTGTACTGAGTACGTAAATCTATAAGTAACTATATGAAATATAGGAACTCAACGGAATCAAATACAAGTGAATAGATAACACTAATATACCACCGTACTGTATATGTGGAACTATGTATATTACATTCATTTCTTACCTTTTATCTTCTTATCAATATACATCATACAATGCCTAGGACCAACTGATCAGTGGTAAATAACATTGGGATCGGCTCGAGCTAGGCTTATGCCCCCAGAGCTACCACCCATAAATCAATAAATCAGGTTTGGCTCGAGCTAGGTTTTCACCCCCAGAGCTACCCCCTGCATCCAATAATCAATTGGTATCGGCTCAAGCTAGGTTTTCGCCCCCAGAGCTACCACCCATACTCAACCAAATATGCATTACTTCACTTCTTTAATTTTTGTGAGATTGTTACATCGGTGGTCATAACATTATTGGAGATTTGGAACAATAGTCAACAAATAAGACACATGTAAATGACAATTGCTAACAAACTTGAAATGAGATACTTTAAAACATTTCGGAGTGGAAACAAGTTTGGTAACGACGTGAACAATAGGTGCGGCTAAAGGATACAGAAAAGAGTAACCTTACATACCTTATCTTTCCAACAAGTGACTACAACAATTCAGCTCTTCCTTAAAGAGTTACTCTACAATATGAATACATAATGGAGCTCACATTAAAAGCCTATTACATTACAAGTTCACAAGGCGATAATTAGCTACTTGACGGGAAGTTAAAACTATCCAACATCCCAAACACATGGTATATCATTCCACCTTTGTTTCTACTGCCATATAACTTCATTCCACCCTCCTACAATATAATTTACTGCCCCACAACACCAACAATACCAAAACAGTCCACACATCAACATAGACGTCACAAACCGACAAGATTTTCCACCAAGTGCATACTTCACATTTTACCTCAATGCAACTCCACATTTTTATTCCATCAAGTCACATAAATACTTTCCATAAAAATATACCAAAAACAGTCCATACAGTTTAAGAATGCACTTAAACATAACAAGAAAGTATTCTCCTTTCACTACGCCAAACGTTCCATGCACAATTACGTATAAACATTTCCACAAGTCATACACAAGGAGTAACAAATTAGGTACAGCACCATACTTAAACATACTGAAATTTCATCCATCTAATTCAATTCCTTCAAGACCTTAAGTCCCCTTTCAAGTTTAAACCACATAGAGGGCAAATCATTTAGCGATTTAAGCAAAAGTGGACTGCTCAACACTTTTTAAACATAGACAACATGATTTAAACAACCTCTTATGCATATAATATATTAATCTATAAGTTTAAACACTTACCAAGGCTTTCAAGTGGAAGATTTGTCCAAAAATCCTTAGAGAAAATTAGGGTGGCTAGGGTTTGAGAGAGGAAAAAAATGTTTGATTGAAAATCTGATTTTTGGCAAGTGAAATGTGTTGAAAATGAGCTGAATTTCCGCCTTAAATAGGCCCTGCAAACCGCCTCTCCTTGGTCCAATCTTAGCCAATTATTTGTTCAAAAAGTCCAAGTAGATAATGTGTATACTTTGTCCATTTTTAAATGGATCATCTCCTTTTGGGCCCATGTCTTATTTACTTAATTTGGGCCTCAATTAAGTCCATAAACATAATATTAATTCAGCCCAATAAATTTAGTGGATAATACACCAACTATCTTAAGTTTAAATAATTCCATAAATGTTAAGGTAGTCAAATAATTTCGGAAATGTACGGGGTGTTACATCCTTCTATTAAGATTAGTCACTCAAAAGCTTGATGAGTGTTGACTGATCTAATATTCCATAAAATTATTTTATTTATTAGCGTACTTGTTGAATTTCTTTGAGGCAGCAAGCCTCTGATATAAAGATCTGATAGGAGGAACCTCCCTAGTTCTTTTTGCACCTTTCTAATTTGTGCTACTTCTTCTGATTGATTCAACTTTCTTTAGAGGCAAGTCAGCAACTCTACCTATCTTTTTATTATTGTTGATAGTTTCCTCCTTTAATTTTCTCTATCCTTCCCCTCTTCCCAGTACCTTTAAAACTTGGAAGTATTTATGTTATGTTGAGGTGATACATGTATATCAGCCATGTTGTTTACTTCTATGACTGTCAGACCATATTCTTTTTGGCCATCTGATCTTTATTATTGCTTACCACTCTATTATTAACCTCTTCATTGTTGGTTGAAAATACTTCTCCTATACTGTGACTTGTGTTCCTATTACTTGTGGCAGTATTATCTTCTTCAGATGAACTGGCAAATTTAATTAGAGTTCGCCCCTCTTCACTATTGGTGGTCTACCTTTAATCTGTTGAGCTACTGATTTTAGTAATAAATATGGGAGACTGAGTTGGGGTTACCCTCTTCTCAGTATTTTGATTCTTTCTCCTAAACTTTAGTTCCTTTTCTAGAGTATTTCCTTTTGAAACTGCATTCTTCTTTACTAATGACTTAGGGGTCTCTTTATGCCTTACTACCTTTTATTAGAACATTCTCCATCCCATCTTGTGATTTATCCATGTTATCCACTTCCTGGTTGATTAAATTTGGTTGTACATGTTCCTATTTATTTCTCAGTTGACTGGTATCTCCTGCAATTGTAGATTTCCCAAAATATGACTCTATCCATTCCTTACACAATTTATTGCTCTTGTGTCCTTGTCTTCCATGCCTCTTCATGATTTTCTAACTATTCAAAGGTATTAGAAGTTGAACCTCTTTATCCTTATCCTCTGACAGAATTTGTTGTGGTCTTTTACCTTTGTTTGGAGTAAAAGCTCTCATATTTTTCTCTTCACTCATAGGGAACTCTTTATGGTTGGGTGATCCAACAACCTTACCACTGGTAAGAGTTATTGGTCCATCCTACAATAGTTTTGATTCATCAGCTTTCTCCTCCTCTATTCTCAATTCAGGATATAGAATAAAACACTTTGATTCCTTATGCCATTGTAACTTGTAGTTTTTGCAATACTTAGGCATGTAATCATACCTTATGTTTACCATGTTGACATGTTTTCCCCTAAGTTGGCCTTTGGATTCCAACATTAATCCTTTTGGGAAAATCCCTTAAGAGATCAACGTTAACCTTGACCTTGGCACAACTGGATCTAGACGTGTTGTTTGTTGCCAGGTCCACATGTAGGTTTTTCC
This sequence comes from Capsicum rhomboideum, assembly GCA_031232105.1. Taxonomy (NCBI): domain Eukaryota; kingdom Viridiplantae; phylum Streptophyta; class Magnoliopsida; order Solanales; family Solanaceae; genus Capsicum; species Capsicum rhomboideum. Next base: position 93,041,102 of record CP124716.1, on the reverse strand, counting down.
CAATGTCTTTTGCGTGGTCTCATATTGTAAAATTCATCATTTGCTTGAAGAAAGTACGCATATTTTGACATCACTTGAACATAATCCTTCAAAGTGTTAGTCTGATCAAAACATGCCTATCCAGAAGAAAATCTATCCTGCAATCTGCCTTCACTTCACATCAAAGGGGAACAATCCTCTAAATTTCCTCCATCTCAAGTCATCCATAAGAAATTTTTCCAATACAAGCTAATTGCATATCCTTTTGTATAAGCACATTGATCACTTCTTGTCCCCCCCCATAATACTGTGGGCTCACCATGAACGTAGGCTAATTTTTTTTATGGAAATAAGGTTTGAAACTATGTTATCTTCAGGAGTTAATGAATTCATGTATGATGATTTCAACAGAATTGGTGGAGTTTAACCACCAGGAAGCGATGACTAGCCACTTGTGGCAGTGGCCATATCACTGCCAACGACAATAGGCGAACTAGGGTTCCGTTAAAAAAATTTGGATTCTAAATTTCTGGGAGCGTTAGGCACTTCGTCAAATGAGCTAAAAAAAATTCTCCCATTTAAAATAATTTCTAAATAATTACCACAATCAAGTTGAAAGTGTTAATTGAAAAGAATGACCGCGGGAAAAGAGGACAAAAAGGAAAAAAAATAATAATAGAAAAAAAAAAGTTGCACAAAAACGAAAAAAAGGAGAGAAGAAGAAAAAAAGCAATAGAGTATAGAGGAAGAGAATTAGAGGGAGATTGGAAAATAAAAAATCATAAAATACAATAAAAAATAATGAAAAATGAAAATTAGGAAAAGAAATATATAACAAAAATGAAATTCGACGACAAACAATGCAATTATATTGCACTACTTTTTGTGTTTAATATATTTACTTTTTGTTTCATAGCCTGATACTTGTATAGAAAAAGTTAAGAAAAATAAAAGATTTACCGTCTTATGAAAAAATAAAAATAAATAAATAAATCATATAATTAGCAGAAAATTATATGGGATGGTCCCCATATGGGGTGGCTTTGCTTATTTGTCCCCCATAAGAAAAGTCTTTAAAGATTAGTCTTCCTTCCTTTTTATGTATAGAACAAGTACCTTTTTGCCCCTCTACACCTCAAATATTTTTACACTTTTCATGCTCATTTGTCTCTCAACTTCTATTTTTTTCTCTTTTTTATTTTTCCTTGATTTTTATTTTTTCTTTCTATTTTCTTTTTCTTGTTTTAATTCATTTGTCTCAACCTTTATTTTTTTTCTCTCAAATATTATTTATTTTTCATTTCTCTTTTTTTTTCTTTTTTTAATTCATTTGTCCCAACCTTTTTTTTTCTTCTTTTTTTCATTTTTCTCAAACTTTATTTTTATTTTATTTTTATTTTTTTCTTCTCATTTTGGTTTTTCTCAACCTTTATATTTTTTGGGTGCGTTTTTAATTCTTCTCTTTTTTTTAACCTTTATTTTTTATCTTCTCTTTTTTTTCTTTTTTCTCAATTTTTATTTTTTTTCCTTCTCTCTTCTCTTTTTTTCTCAACTACTATTATTTTTTGCTAATGAACAGAAAGTTGAATAATTCGCATAGAAAATCTTCTTTCTTTGACATCGAAGTAAACTTAAGGACGTGACTTATTGTTTGAAAGTTCTTTGGGATAAGTCTTGCCTCTAAGGCAAGAGTTATAAAACATCTCATAAATCAAGACACAATGTGGTGGTGTCAACTCTTGCCCATGCGGCGTAACTTATTGTTTGAAAGTCCTTGGGATAAGTCTTGCCTCTAAGGCAAGACCTCTAAGGCAAGAGTCATAGAACATTTCATAAATTAAAACACAATATGGTAGTGTCAACTCTTGCCCATGGGACATAACTTATTGTTTAAAAGCTCTTGGTCTAAGTTTTACCTATAAGGCAAGAGTTATAGAGCATCTCATAAATCAAGACACAATATGACAGTGTCAACTCTTGCCCATGGGGTGTAACTTATTTTTTTGGGAGTTCCTTGGGCTAAGTCTTGCCTTAGAGGAAAGACTTGTAGAGCATCTCATAAATCAAGATACAATGTGGTAGTGTCAACTCTTGCCCATGGGGCGTGACTTGTTGTTTGAAAGTCCTTGGGCTAAGTTTTACTTCTAAGGGAAGAATCATAGAACATCTCATAAATCAAAACACAATGTGGTAGTGTCAACTCTTGCCCATAGGGCGTAACTTGTTGTTTGAAAGTCTTTGGTCTAAGTCTTTCCTCTAAGGCAAGCGTTATAGAACATCACATAAATCAAGATACAATGTGGTAGTGTCAACTCTTGCCCATAGAGCGTAACTTGTTTTTTGAAAGTCCTTGGGTTAAGTCCTTCCTCTAAGGCAAGAGTAATAGAACATCTCATAAATCAAGTCACAATGTGGTAGTGTCAACTCTTGCCCATGGGGCGTAACTTATTTTTTTGGGACGTTCTTGGGCTAAATCTTGATTTTAAGGCAAGACTTATAGAGCATCTCATAAATCAAGATATAATGTGGTAGTGTCAACTCTTGCCCATGGGACGTTTTGTTGTTTGAAAGTCCTTTGGGATAAGTCTTGCCTCTAAGGCAAGAGTTATAGAACATCTTATAAATCAAAACACAATGTGGTAGTGTCAACTCTTTCCCATGGGACGTAACTTGTTGTTTAAAAGTCCTTGAGCTAAGTCTTGTCTCTAAGGCAAGAGTTATAGAACATCTCATAAAGCAAGACACAATGTGGTAGTGTCAGCTCTTGCCCATGGGACGTAACTTGTTGTTTGAAAGTCCTTTGGGATAAGTTTTGCCTCTGAGGCAAGAGTTATAGAACATCTCATAAATCAAATACAATGTGGTAGTGTCAGCTCTTGCCCATGGGGCGTAACTTGTTGTTTGAAAGTCATTGGGCTAAGTCTTGCTTAGAAGACAAGAGTTATAGAATATCTCATAAATCGAGACACAATGAGATAGTGTCAACTCTTGCCCATGTGGCATAACTTGTTGTTTGGAAGTAATCGAAGAAAAGAAAAGATAAGAAAAAAATAAATGCTGAGAAAAAAATGAATTAAAAAAAAAAAAGGTTGATAAATTAAAAAAATCAAAGAAAATAAAAAAGAGAAAAAGGAAAAAAAAAATAGAAGTTGAGAGGAGAAAAGAAAAAAAGTATAGGTTGAGAAAAAAGAAAAAAAAAAAGACAAAACAAAAAATAAAAGAAAAATAAGGTTGAGAAAAATAAAAAAAGAAAAAAGAAAAACCAATGAAAAATAAAAAAGAGAAAAAAAAAATAGAAGTTAAAAGGAGAAAAGGAAAAAAGTAAAGGTTGAAAAAAATTAAAAGAAAAAAAAAAGAGAAAAAAAAATAAAAATCAAAGTAAAAGAAAAAAGAAAAAAATGGAAATTGAAAGATAAATGATAATGAAGAGTTGTTTAAAAATATTTGAAGTATAGAGGGGCAAATAGGTATTTATTCTATACATAAAAAAGAAGGAAGACTAGTTTAGTAGGACTTTTTTAATGGGGGATAAAAAAGCAAAGTCACTCAAAAAGAGGGTCATTTCTGTAGTTTATCCTATAATTAGACTAATTTTAATGGGCTAAAATGAGTTGAGCTAATAAATGGATATGTCAATAATCCATTCAAACTTGGACGAGTTGGGCAGATTACGTTTTCATGAGTTAATTTTGTCAACTCTAGCCCAAGTTTTTGCATGGATTGCACTTATTTTAGGGTGGTCTTTAATTTATGTCCCTCAAATGAGTGGTCTTTTATTTTTTGCTCCTGCTGCTCAAACTACAAAAATAGGTAAAATCAACAAACGACCTTCATTGTTTTGCTTAACACCCACCCAAAATTGATGGACTTGACTATGTCGAAAAATTATGGGTCGATTTTTCAGGGTTAAAATCGAGGGACGCTCGTCGATTTTCTTATATTAAAAATTGATATAATTTTTATTTTTTTAAAAAAATGATGTACTCCATCAGTTTTATAAAACCAAGGGACTCCATCGGATTTTTAGAAATATATATTAAAAAAGTTGCTACTTGAAATTGAAGCTAAGTATTTGTTATAACATTAAGTAACTCTATCACTAGACCACACATGCTCTTTGATGAAATACTTTTGTTATTTTTAATTTATACTCTTCAACTATAGTTTTGCACTTAAAAATCCGGCAGAGCCCCTCAATTTTAGTAAATTAAAAATATTCGATGGACTCTGTCGGGTTTTCTGTAGATTCTGCCACATTTGTGCATGAAAAAAAACTGAAGACGTTGGTCACTTTTCCTTAAAAAATAGTTTTTGTGCATTTTTGTCCGAAAAATGATTGACAGTCGTCCCTCGATTTTCTTCAAGCCCATCGGTTTACTTTAAAAAAAATCATTGAAAAATCGATAGACTCCGTATTTTTAACAATCATTTAATAAAAATTTATAGAACAAAGTACCATTAACTATGACCTAATTATTTCACAACACAAAAGTTTAGAGAACTTTTGTGTTGTTCGGCAAAAATTTCGTAGGAATAAGTTATGTCTCTTAATGCATAACTTTGTGGGTTCTCATACTGAACTTATGCCTCTATTGGCATAAATTTTGTAGGAACTAATTTATACCTTGTACAACATAACTTGTGAGCTATGAAATGAACTTATACCTCTAATGTCATAATCTTTATAGAAATTAAATGATATAACTTGTTATACATTGTAAGGTTAACTTGTATTATATTATGAAACAAAATAAAGTTGTCTTGTTATTTTTTCCGCTGTCAAGGATATTTTGTGAATTTAAAACCATCCTAAATAGGGACACTCTTGTGAATGACCCCCTCTGGCTACCACAACCAAACGTGATAGTCAATCTTTCTACACACACACACACACACACATACATTACATACATACATACATACATACATACATATATATATATATATATATATATATATATATATATATATGTATATATATGTGTGTGTGTGATAGTCAATCTTTCTACACACACACACACACACATTACATACATACATACATACATATATATATATATAACTAAGTATAGAAGAGGTGGGGTAACATCCTTTTATCTTATTTTTTATTAAAAATTAAATATATTCATAAAACAAGATCTAATTCAATTAAAAGTGTGTTTGGTTTGAAGGAAACATTTTACAGAAAATATTTTTCAATTTTTTCATGTTTAGTTCACTTAAATGTTTTGGAAAATATTTTTCAAATAGACTTTTTTTAATACCCCTCCCTGGGAGCTCCCACCCCTTTTACTACCTCGGTGACTCGAACTCACAACGTTTGGGTTGGAAGTGAGGGGTGCTTACCATCCGAGCAACTCCTTCTTGTCTCTAGATAGACTTATTTTCTTCAAATTTAAGGAAAATAACGTTCCTTCATAAAGTAAGGCAAAACGTTTTTCAAAATACTCTTTCAAACTCACACCCCAACTTCTCACCCCCTGACCCGAGACATAAAATTCGGGATCAGACCTCCACTTTGGACCCGACTCACAAACCTGACTCGAGACCCAGGACTTGACCTAACCCGACCCAAACCACTATTCGAGAACAAACCACTATTCGAGAACAACTCCCGATATTAAGTCTGAATTTAACCTCGACATAAGAATTAGGGTTTGATATTGACACGACTCTCGACCTTTGATCCCAACTCAACTCTCGGCCCCAACCCCAACTCTCTAGCTCGAATCCCAAATCAAGAGTCGAATCCCCAGTCGAGAGTCGGGGTCTGATTGGGAATCGTGGTTGGCTCTCGGGTCAGGAGTCGAGATCGAATAACATGTCAGGATTAGGGAGTCATGAGTAAGGTTCAGGTATAAGGTCAAAAGTTATGGTCGGGTTTCGAGTTGGGAGTCGCGGTTAGCTCACGAGTAAGGGTCAGGTCCCGAGTCAAGATCGGGTCTCAAATTGAGAATCAGGGTCTAGGTCGGATCAGGAATCGGGAGTTGAGGTCAGATAACGTGTTGGGAGTCGAGATAAAGTAATGAGTCAAGAATTAGGAGTTAGGTTCGGGTCTCAGATAGAGAGTCGAGCTCGGGTCTCGAGTCGAGAGTCAGTGTCGGGTCCTAAGTCAAGAGTAGGGGTTGGGTTTTGTTTTAGGAATTGGGGTAGGTCAAGAGACGAATCTTGACTGGATAGTCGAGGTCGAATCTCGAATCAGGAATTTAGGTCAAGGTTGGATCTTGGGTCAGGAGTCGAATCCTGAGTCGAGAGTCGGGTCGAATAACGTTTCACGAGTTGGGGTTAGATCTCAAGTTGGGATATAGGCGTCACGTTCATATCTCGAGTCGAGAGTCAGGGTTGGGTATCGTATTGAGATTTGAGGTCGGGTCCCAAATTAAGTGTCAAGATCGGATCCCAAGTCCCAGGTCGAGAGTCAAATCCTAAGTCGAGAGTCGGGGCCGGGTCCTTAGTCGGGGTTGAGTCTCGTGGTCAGTGTTATGTCTAGGTTCAGGGTGGTCTCAATTTGAGAGTCAAAGTCGGGTATCGAATCAGAAATTGTGGAAGCAGGTCGGGATAGGTACTCAGGTCACGAGTCAGTGTCAGGGTCTGGATCAGAAATTGGATCTCAAGTAGAGGTCAGATCTTAGGTACAGGTCTTGGGTCGAGTAGAGATTTGATTCTAAAATTAAGGTTCGAATCGAGAGTCGGTAGTTAGGTGTCGGGTTTGGGACTGATCTTCGATCAAGGTTGGGAGTCGGGTCGATAGTCGGGGTCTCAGGTCAGCGTCGGGTCCGGTGTTATTAGTAGTTGCCTAGATTATACTTAAATGATCTTGGGACAATATTTTCTTCTTACTAACCAAACATCAGAAAATAAGAAAGAAAACTATTTATTTTTCAAGAAAATGTTTTCTGAAAACATTTTCCTTCATACCAAATACACCCAAAGCGTAAAAAAATTGGGATAATTACACAAAAGTACAAGTAGCAAATATACTTTACATTTAAGTAGCCAAAAATATACTTTACACTTTATAGCCCAAAATCTGATTTGGTCATTCACTGTAAACTAACTTTTCTTTCTAGTTATATAGGGAACAACATTTCTCATACCAAATTTCCAGCTTCTTCTTCATGATTTCACTTCAATTCTTTCCCAAAAAAACTTCAAACAAATTAGTAAAAAATTCAGCATTGTTTTGAGTTTTTTTCTACAATTCGAGGTTTCAATATTTTCGTAAATAAGCTCTGTTTCGAGTGGGTATAGTTATAAAAGATTAGTTATGTATTGAGGAGCCCAAATCTAAAATTTTGGATACTTTGATGTAGTTTTGAGGTGTTTTTGAATGAATTTGATGCTTGAATTTGAGGAAGAAGATGAAGTTTGTTTTTTGGTACAACAGTGTATATATTTGTATACTGTATTGTATATTGTATTGTATATTGTTGTATATACAATACAATCTTTTTATTTTGATGATTTTCTTCTTCCTCTTTATTTTATACACACTAATACAATGTAAATACATTGTTTAAACATTATATATACATATGTATATATTTGTATAATTATGTATATTATTATATAATTGTATATATACACCTCATGTTCCAGCTTTTTTTCCCCTTTTTTTTCCATTGAACCTTAAATATATTACAGTATAATTGAATCACCAAAATCATGACTATATCCCCTTTTGAATAGATTGGGTGTGCAAAATCTGAAAAAAAATCAAACTTGGAATATCTCTCTCTTGTTTTCCATTTTTTCAAAAACAACATCTGATAATCAACATCTAGAAACACTACATTTCTGATTATCAAAATAAATAGTTAAAGGAAGAAAACAAACCCATTTCTCAATATAATTTCTTGTTGTTCATATGCTAACTAAAAGCTCCTATACATTAATCAAAAAATGGGTTTTTAGTTGTAAAAAAAAGATGGTCTGCTACCTACAGTTAGTAGCATTTTTGGTTCAAGTAAACATGAAAAAAAGTGGTTTAATTGGTGTGTAATTTGGTTGATGCTCTGAAGATTGGCTTCAGCCCGTGTATGAATGGTATGCCCGTGATTTTGGTTTAATTAGTAAGATAAAGATGGGAGATGGGAGAGAGAAAGTAATAATTTGGCTAAGGATGTAAAGTAACTTTATTTTTTTATACAATTGGGTCATATTTGGTAATGTAACACAGAGTGGGCTATATTCTGTAATGTAATATTACTAATTGCATTTTTTTTGTAATTTTTCCAAAAAGATTACTTGTTGCAACTAAATACTCAATGTTCATTTGTAAGAAAACGTTACATGAAATTTGAGACAACTTTCTCTAACCACTTATGACTACTTCCATGGGACTTAAAAAGATATTATTAAAAGAGTAGCAAAACATTTTGTGAAATCCATAAGAAACTATTATGTTTCCAATAAAAGTAGTAACTGATCCAATATTTTTTTTAACTAATTAAAATATTCATACATCTCAAGAAGATAAATTTACCAAGCAATTGTTTTTTAGTAAGCTTATAAAGAAGTTCTATTACATTACTCAGCATTACATGCAGCGTATCAAGCATCCTCTCGAGAGGAAACTGCTGTTTCTTCTAAAGGTTTGATCCCCAAAATTTTGCTAGCTATTGTTTGTCTACTGCCGTATCGATATGTAAACAAATGTTTGTCCCTAATACATAGTTTTTGATAACTTGATCAATATTTATTTGCAATTTTTTTTTTCTATCGCGTTTTTTGTCATGTATGCATCTAATTGCTTTTTGTTCATGATTTTATTACTCTATTGGGTTGATTAAAAATGTAAGAGGATCAAGGAATGAAGGATTAAAAAAGACCTTTTCGGCCAAAACTTCAATGGACGGAAATGATATAGTAGCATGAGAAATTTATAGAAAATTCTCATGAAGTTTGGTTAAGCTTTTACACATATTTTAGTATTTTTTTCTTATGTTTTTACCGTCCTCAATTTTTTTTCTAATTTTCATATATATATTTTCTTACTTAGAGAAAAGAAGAAAACATGGAAAGGAATCCCTCCCATCCGTTAAGTAGATTCCTTACATTTTTTGTTGTGGAAATTAGTGATTAATTAATCTGTTATAAATATATGCATATATACGGTCACAGGTCATCATTGTTTGTTTTAATTGATTTCCAAGTTTGCTTTATGCTCTGTTTTTAATTGATGTCCTTAATATTATATTCTATGTGTTTTTCCCCAATTAAATTTGTCAACCATAAAAAAAAAATGGTGTTGGAAATTGAGAGAATTCTTTAAAATTGTGGGCGTGTGGCAACAAGGAGAACCTAAGAGGTGGAAGCATAACGCTTCTGTTACGGTTTCTTTTTGCAGATTCGTCTAAATCAGGTAAGGTTTTTACATCGATTATCTCGTTTTGATTTATAATTATAAGAAGTAATTAAATATGAGTCTTTGATTCAAGTCCCTATAAAAGGGTACGACATCGGATTAGAGTCCCGATGCATCATGATGATAAGATGTTGGGTTCAAGTCCCACCGATTTATGACCTAAGAAGCTTTTATATAGATAAGACAGTGAGTTTGAATCTCAATGCACCACATTGATGATATAATGATGGTTAAGGTAAAATAATGTGTTTTTGGTGAAAAGACATAAGATTTAACCGATTGAATATGCTCTATTCCCTGAAGTGAATGTGGTAGCAATATATAATATGTCTGAAAGAAGATAAGTGATTGAATGTATGAATATAAGCGTGGAAGGACAATATGATAATAATTATCAAAAGTGATAATATTTTCACACGCTTATTATGATATAAGATATGTTAGAGAAAAATTATCTATATCTTATGTATGCCTCAATTTGCTCCTAAAGTAGCAGCATCTTGAAAGAGGTTGTAAGCTATCAAAATTTGACAGGCTTAAGGCACGATTATATTACATTCCTGGGGAATGAGAATTTCAATTATTATAAGTACAAATCCATTCTCCGGGGTGAATGTGATGGGAGTAACACCTCCAGAAGAGGTAGAATAATTTAGAAAAAATATTTTGAAATTTACTTCGAAGTACTAAATCTGAAAATGTAGTCATGTAATAGTAAATCTGAAATTTACTAAAGCAAAAGACACATGTCATTGTAAACTTGGAGTTTACTAGTACAAATAAGTTCATAAGTTCTCATGAACGATTGTGGCATCTTGAAGATGTGCAGATTGAGTATTAAACATATACTGAAGAACTAGAAGATTCTTCAAAAATTCTATATGTTGATTAGATCAGCTAATGTTGGGATTGGATCCCCATAAATTCTGAAAAGTATAAAAGGTGAATAAGGGACCGTTCAACCGTCATGCGATATATTGAATAGATGCATCAATAAGATGATTGCATGTACATTTATTGTCAACCTACAGTTTGACATTTGTAAAGTTGTTTGCTCAATAAAAATTGTGTTAAGAGCATAATTTTCAGATTGAGTAATCAAGACAATTTATCTTGATAATGTTGGTTTGGCGTTGAATACCTCCGATAAATAGCTAAACTATTGCTTATGAGAACAAAGCTTCATGTGTTGGTCTGAAATATGATATATTGCATACAATAGTACTTGTATGCATTGGACCAATAAATTATAATTAAGTCCTCCCTCTCAATTGGTTCAAAGTCAGAAATCAAATATTCCATCTAGCAGTTTTTTATGTGCGGTATACAATTAGTGGATATACCATGATGCACAAAGATGGATTTTCTAAAGTAAACTGAGATGTATGTTAGTTTTTCTAACATAAGAGGGAGATAATAAGCAGCCAAGAAATATGTTGTGAATTATCATCAATATGATCCTCATTCAAAAGATAATTCAAGTCAAATGCTAGGAGCATTTGCTGACCCAAAATTAATTTTATATTTAACTGCAGGTGCTCCTATTATGTGTCTCTAAAGGACAAAGTCTATGCATGCATGAAGCATGGTAGATCAATCAGTTCTAAACGCAATAATTCTTGAAAAAAAGAACAAGAAGCAAATGATCATAATAAGGAGTCAATGTGCTCTAGAAGAGCCTATGACATAACACTTCATGAAACCTTATGAGAGGTTCAGGTACCTGAAAATAATGAAGTGATGAGATCTCAAAAGTTATGTCTTATTGCGAACCGATATAAATGATATATTGTCGACGATACCTTTGATACAATATGGTGCAATATTGTAAAAGATTATGAGGATCTGAATTCTATGTTTATTTAAGCATGCTGACGTAGAAATATTTATCAAGTGACATGGAAGGATGCATCTTGGTAAGCATAAACTTATTTGATTTGCAATCCCGACATTAGAAGATGTCACGCATTTAATGCTGAATATTGTCACTTGACAAAATCTATATGAAAATCCCTAAAGGATTCAAAATGCCTGAGGCATATAAAAGTTTCTAGGAAACTTGTTTATAATCCTTGTAAGGGATAAATTGATGATTTGAATATTATTGGAACTCTAGGAGAGTTTTCAAAAATAATAGATTATCTGTTGAAAGAAGTTGAAATGAGAAACATGCAGAGTTGGATTGGTCATGAAGCACCATGTCTTGTGCAATTGATGCATGTATACATCTTGGTATAATTATGAGCATGAAATAGGCCACTCCCTTATGGAGATACTGAAATAAGATCACTTGACGATCTTACTTGATCAAGATCTGTTCTATGGGTTTGTACCACTGTATCCTTGAGTTCTAAGGAGATAGGAAACTAAGTCTGTGTCACGACCCGAAATCCCATTCGGGCCGGACTGGCACCCGAAGCCGATATGGCCCGAGAGAATCAATCTTTGCTCATGGATATTCGTATGCGTAACCTCGTATGCATCTTATTATCTCTCATGCGACTATGCAAAAGACAAGAATCATGGAAACATATGCTATACATATATATATTTAGGAAACTTGGCCGTTGAGGCCATTAAGTCAAAACAGACATTCGTCTTCTACATACTCGTCTCTTACATCCATATACCCACATATGTCTACAAAAGCCTCTAACAGATGCATCAACAAGACCAACTTACAGTCGGTACAAGTCCCCGCTTTATACAATTTATATAACATCACAACAAATATACATCTATGACTCAGGGGTCACCAAATATCTGCAAATGATCCCCAGTCTACAGAGGAGGTCTACTAATGCCTGCACCTGCAACATGTAAGGTAAGTCCCCCGAGGGGGTCAGTACGAAGAATGTACTGAGTATGTAAGGCTCATAAGAAATCATCATACATAATAACAACAATCATGGAATCAATATAAAAGAATTAACGAACGTGAATAAACTCTCTTTCTTTATGTGGGGAACCATGTATATTACGTTCTTTACTTCTCTTGTCTTCATATTTATTCATCTTTATTGTTCTACCCATGCTAGGCTATTCTGTCGCCCCTGGGATGAGATTAAACCATGCTAGGTACTTTGACCCCTGGGATGTTATGTGAACCCATGCTAGGATTTCGTGTCGCCCCTGGGATATCATTAACCCATGCTAGGCTTATCGCCCCTGGGATATTATCTTAACCCATGCTAGGCTTTCGTGTCGCCCCTGGGATGTACCATCATAACCCATGCTAGGCTTTTATATCGCCCCTGGGATGTATCGGGATCGACCCATGCTAGGTATTTAACCCCTGGGATACCACCCATGATTACTTCTTAATTATACACCTCTTATCTCTCTTGTTATTCTTACTTCCATTCTTAATAGTGATTGAGATATTGAGGATCATGACATAATAGAAATCACACATATATATTACTTCTTCACTCTTGCCTCATGAGATTGACATCTTCACTTATGAGGAATAGATATATTAGCTTGCACATCACCTCTCTTATTCCTATTATGAGATTTGTACTTCTACTTGTGAAAGATTGATACAAAGATAATCATCATAATTGAGGACTTGGAACATGACATGATTGGAAAATGCTATTTAAGAATAAATAGGTTCTCTTATGTTATTACTCTCTTGAGATCGTTCATTTAGGAATGATAACGCTATGACATTTTTGGAACTTCACTCAATGAACAAGAGACAAACGAATCATCAGTCATTTAAGAATAGGACACATATGAATAACAATATATGTCAACCTGAATTTGAGATACTTCCAATCTCTCGAAATTGAAACAAGTCCAATGTCAATGTGAACAACATGTTGCAGAGGGATATGGAAAAAGGAACCTTACATACCTTGTATTCTTAATACGAATACACAATCTTAGACGTGCATACAATATTCCTGCTCCTTCCTTATGTTTCGCTCTACAACACAAGTTTATAACGAAACCAACATTAACCACTAATTACCTTATAATGGCATACAACAACAATAAGTCACATGTTTAGCTTTAACATGTCATTTCCCCCTTAACAAAACCATTGATAAAATCATTATTCCAAGAATCCTCCAATAGTCCCAATATTGACCAAAAACATGATAATCAATACATTCCACCACAACACTTCCCCTTTACACTTTCTTATCCACACCACATCACAAACAATCCATCAATTCACCTTAATACACTTCATAGCACAAATCGGCCAAAATCCCACAATTTGCACTTATAGAAAAATAACAAATTTAATAACAAAATAACACCATACATGTTCATATTTTTTCCACATCATGATCTTTCATCAAAGGCACAAGTCCTTATTCAAGTTCAAATCCCATGGATCACAAATCTTATACAAAAGCACAAAGTGCCATGTCCAACATTTCCGACCATAACCAACATGATATACATATTCTCTCATGCTTATAATATGTTAAAGTACAATAATATTCACTTACCCAAGCTTGGAAGATGATGATCTTGTTCCAAAAATGGCTTAGGGTTTGAAGAGCCTCAAAGGGGTTTTCTTGAAAAGTCTAGAAAATGCAAGAAAAACATGTGTGTATTTGTGGATTAAAATCTAATTTTTCCTCCCTTTTATAGACCCTTGAAGTCCTTGCTCAATTATTGCTTTAGTCAAAAGAAGAATGGGTCATTTGACCCATTCTTGGCCCATGTTTTCTTTCACATTTTGGGCCCTTTTGAGCCCAATTCACTTAATCCAATAAAATCAATAATTTCTCATGTTTAATTCATTTCATACATGTTACGATAATATTTCCATTCATACAATTCATACTCGTGGCCTTAATTCCAAAAACAAGCAATTCTAGCCACGTATGGCTTATTTTGACTACAGGGGTAAAATCGTCATTTTGATGCCAAATTCGTTCTCGAGTACTTTTATCATACCAACATAATACCTTACTCATTTAATGTATATGCTCATGTTTGTATAAGAAACGTGGCAAAAATCGGCTTGGTACGACCCCGGATACCCTTAGGACTTAGAAATTTCCAACTTTCGAAAAAGGGGAAAAGCCAAGGTGGCACGCCCCTGGGCGCGCCAACCTACTGCCTATGGGCTAAAAATTTTAGCCCAGAGCGGCGTGGAACGGTCCCAAATGCGCCCCTTACTTAGTTTTTTCAAAAATTCCATTTTTCGACTTCTCTTCACGGGTTTGGTTAGATACTTCAAGTCCTATTCTTTAACTCACTTCTTAACCTTAATATACTTTGTTTAGAGGTCTTCTTAGCCTCGTTTTGAACCCCACAAATGTTCCACGAAGATCATAAAACACCTCATATGAAGGTTTAATCACATAACAAGAGCCAAATTCAATTTTCTCATCACTAACATTACAAATTACATACTCACGGCGTCTCGACACCTAAGTAACCATTGTTCAACGTCGTCACATTGGGTTGGGAAGGTACTGGGTGTTACATTCTCCCCCCCTTAGAAACATTCGTCCTCGAATGTTAACGATGTCGCTTCAATTACAACAAATGCATCTCTATATTAGCATATGTACGCATAAACACTTAAGGCTCATGGATATTTACTTAGTATTGGTCCACTTCCACATGTTGAATCTTTTCTTCCATTTGAAAAAAATATGGGTACGTCGATTTCATCATCATTTTTTTTTTCCAACGTCTCATACGATCTGTAACACCCCGTACTTTTACATTTGATATCGGACTTAACATGTGCGATTAGACCTTCGTAGGAGGTGTTTTGTGATTTCGTGATGCATTTGAGTGATGCCCCGTACATATTCTAACCTCATTTGGTGACTTTAAGTCATGTTTACTTGATGGTTAAGATCACGAAGTAAGTATTTTGTACTGTTTTGATAAGGCATTGGACGATATGCAAACATTGGATAAGTGGCCGAAAAATTCAGCAAAGTGCTGAAACTTGCGCCACTACCCTGATTAAAGGGTATGGCGCAAGCCACCTGCAGTCTGAAGATTCAGAGAAGGCTGGAAACTTGCGCCACAGCCTGCTTTGCAGCTAGTGGCGCAAGGCACAAATTTTGTGCCTTTCCGGACCCTTTTTGAAACGCAATTCTACGACGCTTCTTGGATGGTTTCTTTTGGTTCTTTGGAGTTATTTGAGCATTGTTAAAGCTTCAAACACTTAAATACACTCCTACATACTCTACATGATCAAATCATGAAATGTGAATAGTGACCCAAAAATGTCCAATGAAGTCAAGGGCGACTAGAATTCCTATTTTTGCGATTGAAATGACGAATGAGAATCTTTTAAGAGAATATTGTCGTGGCATCATGGAATTATGTAAACATGAGATATATGGTGAATTATGTATGAAAAATTGATGGCTAATTTGAGATGTGTTATTGGGCCCAATTTGAGGCCCAAAATGGAATAAAATACATAGGCCCAAAGGGAAATGATCCATTCCTCCAATATTGACCAAGTAAAACATGTATTAAATGCCAAGAATTGGCTAAGGACAACATGAGAGGCCTAGTAAATCAGATTTTTATTGTCCAAAACCTCTCATGCCTCTAAGATATTTTTCTCAACATTTCCCATTTCCAAACCCTAAAGCAAAATAATTCCTTTGGACTTTTTGGACAAGATCACCCAATTCCAAGCCTTGGTAAGTATTTATTCTCATGGATTAACATATTATATGCATGGGAGAGTATATATATTATGATAGTTGTGTTGGCAAGGTGGTGAATAGTGTCTTTTTGCCTTTGGTGAAAGATGTGCTATCTTGGTGTTTTGAACTTGAATTAGGACTTGTGCCTTTGATGAAAAAGCATGGTATGGACAAAATATGAACATGTATGGTGTTATTTTTGGTATTAAACTAGTTCTTGTCTTTAAGTGGAAATTGTGGGATTTTGGCCGATATGTGTTATGAGTTGTATTAAGGTCATTTGATGGGTTATTTGTGATTTGTTATGGATAAGAAAGTGTAAAGGAGAAGTGTTGTGGTGAAATGTATCAATTATCATGTATTGGTCAATGTTGGGAATATTATGGAATTTTTGGAATGAATTTTATCAATGGTTTTGTCAAGGGGAAATGTCATGTTTAAGGACACATATATGACTCATTGATGTTACATGCATTTGAAGAGTAATTGGTGGTTAATGTGAATTCCGTATTGTATTTGTGTTGTAGAGTGACACAGAGAGAAGGAGCGGGATTATTGTATACGCATCTAAGGTTGTATATTCGTATTGCGAACCCAAGGTATGTAAGGTTACTTTGTCCGTATCTTTCTGCGGCAAATAATGTCCATATTGACATGTCACTAGTCCTATCCCGAAATGTGCTAAGGTATCCGATATCCGTTTATCACTAGTCATTGTCATATATTTTCTACTCATGGATCATTTGTGAATCTCATGTCTCATATTCATGGTTAATGTTCCGAAAGGTCAAATAAAATTACGTTCCAATATTCCAATAGTGCCTATACTTGTGTCTCTTGTTCATGGATTATTGTCCAATGGTTTCATGGTGCTCGTAATGTTATATTTCTCATGATGTTTATTCACATGTCCTTCACTCATTGGTTAATGATTCAAAGCTTCCAACAATGTTATGTTCCAAAGTTCCAAAGTGATGTTATGACTATCAAAGTATCAATCTCAAAGTAATGAACAAAGTAATGCATATGTGGTCAATGATCAAGTACGGGTGGCAGGTCTAGGGGCGTAAGCCTAGCTCGACTCGATCCCGAGATATGGATTTATGGGTGGCAGGTCTAGGGGCATAAGCCTAGCTTGACCCGATCCCGATGCATTGATGTATGGGTGGCAAGTCTAGGGGCATAAGCCTAGCTCGACTCGATCCCAACACGATGATATGATATGAAAAGACCCACTGATCAGTCGGGGCCCGGGTACATTGTGATATGTAATGACAAGTGAGTATTGAATGTAACGAAAGCAACGAAAGTAATGAAAGCAATCCACATGGTTCCCAAAACGCATCATGGTGACTTATTCACATTGATAATCATTTGTATTTGAGTTCATTGAGATATTCATGTGTTGTACAGTTTCATCTGAGCCTTGCATACTCAGTACTTATTTCGTACTGACCCCTCTCGGGGAATTTACCTTACTTGCTGCAGGCGCAGGTTCCAGTAGGCCTCCCCAGTAGATTGCCACTGTTAGCGGTTCTTTGGTGAGCTCCAGCTCATTCGGGGCTTCTCCGAGTCAGAGTGTATATATGTTTTGGTATTGTACATATTGTGTAAAGCGGGGACTTGTCCCGACTTATGGTTCCTTTTGGTTAATGCTCTTGTTAGAGGCTTTTGTAGACGGATGTGGGTGTATCAGTGTAAAGGACATATGTTGTTTTGACTGGATGGCCTCAACGGCCAAGTTCATATGTATGTAAAAATATGTCCCATGTTTTCCTTTATTCGTCTTTCATGTTCTTCCGTAATGGTGGTTATGATTATGATATGCATATGATTGAACATAGGCAAAGGTTGGTTCTCTCGGGCCTTATCGGCTACGGGTGCCAATCACGTCTCGATGGGATTCGGGGCGTGACACGATCTTTTTGACTTGTTGATTTCTCCAAAGAACTCTTACAAAAAGTACGTCTTTACTTATTAGCCTTTTTCACTTGTCGGTCTAGAATAATAATAACTATTTCAATGGAAACAATATGAAATGGAACTCTTATGCACTTTCGGTAATTTCACATGGCATGTTGTATAGGGTCACTTTTACCTTCTTTCGGAATTCCATTATACCTTTTAAGCATACTTAATCATCTACGATCACGAACATTTTTTTTCCTTTGGTCTCCTTTGTGACTCCTTCTACATGCTAGTACCTCCAATAGTGCCTTCACAGAAGCTACTTCTTTATTGCTTATACATCTTTATTGGAAGCAATTCGAGATAGCTCTCTCATACACTTTCAAAGCCTCGCAAGTGAACTACTGCATGAACTATGGAGAATTCTAGGGATACCTCAAAGTCATGTACGACTTGACCATATGTTCGCATGACCTTACAAGGTACGCTATATAGGACTAACCTTCCATGTTGAAATAGTACGGCTTGCTTGTCTATCTGCCTGAAGACGAAAAGCCATACTTACATCCCCTTGGGTTCCCACAAATGTGTTAACTTAATAAGCTTATCAATTATTACCCATGTGGCATCACATCCGTTTCCAACTAAAAGGAATCTCTACATAGCCGATAACCTCCAGATTCCAAACACTTTACCTTGGCTTGTTATTAAGACTGAAGCATAAATTTTGCAATATTCTTTTCATGTAATCTTATCAGTAAGTCGCTTCCAAGTCATGGTACATATTGATTACGCCCTACTAAATAGAATATCGTAAATGAGGTGCTCTTACCATAGTGCATTCCTTGAGCTCATATATATATATATACCTGATACATAAAAGCTACCTTGGCATTGCTCTCCTTAGATAAGCTCAAATATTTCTACTTTTTTTTTTCTATTTCCTTGTATACTCTCCTCCCTCTTTTTTTCCTAAAGTATAGTAGGATTCGCATATTGTTTTTCCTTCTCTCAGCTACAATGAAGACTCTGTTGCATTACACTCCTTTCATTAGGAGCTTCAAGAAAACTAAATCTCAACCCATCTAATTGATGTGGACCCTTAACGATACTTTGCTTTTCCATAAACTGACCACTCTTGCTTCCTATTGCTTTGCGGCTTCTTACCTCGGCTATCACATTTACCTTCCTTGAATGATATATCAAACACCCATATCATAGTCTCTTAAGAGTTACAATCACTCGTGTTGCCTCACATCGAGGTCCTTCCACTTAACGTAACTCCTTAGCTCGATAATCTACTATGGCACAATTTCCCTCTCACTAAGATCAACTAGTGTGTCATAACCATAAATAATTTAACTTACAACACTGGCTCTATTGCACGATCTAGAATGAAGAAAAGAAACAACATCCTAAATGTCCCGTAGCCTCCTACTTATAAATGTGGCGCGCAACACATCCATAAGCAAGACTCTACTCAGACACGGCTTTGTAGACACCCTTAGAACGACCTGCTCTGATACCAATTTTGTCACGACCTGAAATCCCATTCGGGTCGGACTAGCACCCGAAGCCGATATGGCCCGAGAGAACCAATCTTTGCTCATGCACATTTGTATGCGTAACCTCGTATGCATCTTATTATCTCTCATGTGACTATGCGGAAGACAAGAATCATGGAAACATATGTTATACATATATATATTTAGGAAACTTGGCCGTTGAGGTCATTAAGTCAAAACAGACATTCGTCTTCTACATACTCGTCTCTTACATCCATATACCCACATATGTCTACAAAAGCCTCTAACAGATGCATCAACAAGACCAACTTATAGTTGGGACAAGTCCTCGCTTTATACAATTTATATAACATCACAACAAATATACATCTATGACTCAGGGGGCTCTGAACCAACTGGAGCTCACCAAATATTTGCAAATGACCCCCAGTCTACAGAGGAAGTCTACTAATGCCTGCACCTGCAACATGTAAGGTAAGTCCCCCGAGGGGGTCAGTACGAAGAATGTACTGAGTATGTAAGGCTCATAAGAAATCATCATACATAATAACAACAATCATGGAATCAATATAAAATAATTAATGAACGTGAATAAACTCTCTTTCTTTATGTGGGGAACTATGTATATTACGTTCTTTACTTCTCTTGTCTTCATATTTATTCATCTTTATTGTTCTACCCATGCTAGGCTATTCTGTCGCCCCTGGGATGAGATTAAACCATGCTAGGTACTTTGACCCCTGGGATGTTATGTGAACCCATGCTAGGCTTTCGTGTCGCCCCTGGGATATCATTAACCCATGCTAGGCTTATCGCCCCTGGGATGTTATCTTAACCCATGCTAGGCTTTCGTGTCGCCTCTGGGATGTACCATCATAACCCATGCTAGGCTTTTATATCGCCCCTGGGATATACCATCATAACCCATGCTAGGCTTTTATATCGCCCCTGGGATGTATCGGGATCGACCCATGCTAGGTATTTAACCCCTGGGATACCACCCATGATTACTTCTTAATTATACACCTCTTATCTCTCTTGTTATTCTTACTTCCATTCTTAATAGTGATTGAGATATTGAGGATCATGACATAATAGGAATCACACATATATATTACTTCTTCACTCTTGCCTCATGAGATTGACATCTTCACTTATGAGGAATAGATATATTAGCTTGCACATCACCTCTCTTATTCCTATTATGAGATTTGTACTTCTACTTGTGAAAGATTGATACAAAGATAATCATCATAATTGAGGACTTGGAACATGACATGATTGGAAAATGCTATTTAAGAATAAATAGGTTCTCTTATGTTATTACTCTCTTGAGATCGTTCATTTAGGAATGATAACGCTATGACAT
This sequence comes from Capsicum rhomboideum, assembly GCA_031232105.1. Classification (NCBI taxonomy): domain Eukaryota; kingdom Viridiplantae; phylum Streptophyta; class Magnoliopsida; order Solanales; family Solanaceae; genus Capsicum; species Capsicum rhomboideum. The sequence continues at coordinate 93,020,300 of CP124716.1, read as the reverse complement.
TTTTGGAACTTCACTCAATGAACAAGAGACAAACGAATCATCAGTCATTTAAGAATAGGACACATATGAATAACAATATATGTCAACCTGAATTTGAGATACTTCCAACCTCTCGAAATTGAAACAAGTCCAATGTCAATGTGAACAACATGTTGCAGAGGGATATGGAAAAAGGAACCTTACATACCTTGTATTCTTAATACGAATACACAATCTTAGACGTGCATACAATATTCCTGCTCCTTCCTTATGTTTCGCTCTACAACACAAGTTTATAACGAAACCAACATTAACCACTAATTACCTTATAATGGCATACAACAACAATAAGTCACATGTTTAGCTTTAACATGTCATTTCCCCCTTAACAAAACCATTGATAAAATCATTATTCCAAAAATCCTCCAATAGTCCCAATATTGACCAATACATGATAATCAATACATTCCACCACAACACTTCCCCTTTACACTTTCTTATCCACACCACATCACAAACAATCCATCAATTCACCTTAATACACTTCATAGCACAAATCGGCCAAAATTCCACAATTTGCACTTATAGAAAAATAACAAATTTAATAACAAAATAACACCATACATGTTCATATTTTGTCCACATCATGATCTTTCATCAAAGGCACAAGTCCTTATTCAAGTTCAAATCCCATGGATCACAAATCTTATACAAAAGCACAAAGTGCCATGTCCAACATTTCCAACCATAACCAACATGATATACATATTCTCTCATGCTTATAATATGTTAAAGTACAATAATATTCACTTACCCAAGCTTGGAAGATGATGATCTTGTTCCAAAAATGGCTTAGGGTTTGAAGAGCCTCAAAGGGGTTTTCTTGAAAAGTCTAGAAAATGCAAGAAAACCATGTGTGTCTTTGTGGATTAAAATCTGATTTTTCCTCTCTTTTATAGACCCTTGAAGTCCTTGCTCAATTATTGCTTTAGTCAAAAGAAGAATGGGTCATTTGACCCATTCTTGGCCCATGTTTTCTTTCACATTTTGGGCCCTTTTGAGCCCAATTCACTTAATCCAATAAAATCAATAATTTCTCATGTTTAATTCATTTCATACACGTTACGACAATATTCCCATTCATGCAATTCATACTCGTGGCCTTAATTCCAAAAACAAACAATTCTAGCCACGTATGACTTATTTTGACTACAGGGGTAAAATCGTCATTTTGATGCCAAATTCGTTCTCGAGTACTTTTATCATACCAACATAATACCTTACTCATTTAATGTATATTCTCATGATTGTAGAATAAACGAGGCAAAAATCGGCTCGGTACGACCCTGGATACCCTTAGGACTTAGAAATTTCCAACTTTCGAAAAAGGGGAAAAGCCAAGGTGGAACGCCCCTGGGCGCGCCAACCTACTGCCTATGGGCTAAAAATTTTAGCCCAGAGCGGCGTGGCACGGTCCCAAACGCGCCCCTTACTTAGTTTTTTTCAAAAATTCCATTTTTCGACTTCTCTTCGCGGGTTTGGTTAGATACTTCAAGTCCTATTCTTTAACTCACTTCTTAACCTTAATATACTTTGTTTAGAGGTCTTCTTAGCCTCGTTTTGAACCCCACAAATGTTCCACGAAGATCATAAAACACCTCCTATGAAGGTTTAATCACATAACAAGAGCCAAATTCAATTTTCTCATCACTAACATTACAAATTACATACTCACGGCATCTCGACACCTAAGTAACCATTGTTCAACGTCGTCACATTGGGTTGGGAAGGTACGGGGTGTTACAGTCTGGTTGATGAAGCAAGTCGAGAATGTGTGCGACTGAGGTCAATGATACCTCGCATTCGAAAAAAATGTGACTTGAAAGATAACAAACTACCCACAATCTTATATGAAGATAATGCAACATGCATAGTACAATTAAATGGAGGATTCATAAAAGGAGATAGAATGAAGCACATTTCGTCAAAGCTTTCTACATATTACACGAGCTCCAAAAGAATAGGGATATGATATCAACGTGCAACAGATTCATTCGAGTGATAATATGAATGATTATTCACAAAATCTCTACCAACTACAACTTTTGAGAAGATGACGCACAAGATTGGAATGCAAAGATTCAAGATTTTGAATTGATGCTTTCATCAGGGAGAGCAAATACGCATTGTACTCTTTTTCCCTTTCAAGGTTTTGTCCCACTGAGTTTTTCTTGTAAGGTTTTTAATGAGGCAACCAAAATGCGTATTATTAGAGATGTGTACTCTTTTTCCTTCACTAGGTTTTTTTCCACTGGATTTCTCTAGTAAGTTTTTAACGAGGCACATTATCTATTAAATAGATATTCAAGGGGGAGTGTTATAAATATATTTGTATTATAGTGAATGTCTACTTGTATGTTTATTAGGAGAAAAGTTAGGAACCCTAACTTTGGGACCAAGTTGGTTTTCCCTTATAAATAAAGGGATTTTCTTTCATTGTAATTCATCCCTATCCCTCAAGAAATTCTCACAAAATAAGAAGCTCTCTCTTCTCTTCCTTATTATTCTTGTCTTTCTTTATTAGTTCATGACATGATCCTTTTACTTTAGGAGTTAAACAAAATGAATGTAAGTATTGATGATGATTAATTAATACTTACAATTTATCTCTTTTATTTTATTTTCCTGACATCGACTAGTACATCTATGAAAGTTGAAAAAAGATATTGGGTGACTAATTATAGAGATGAATTTTTTTTTGACACTGTAATTATAGAGATGAATTATAGCGGTATAATTTTGGATATTACAGAGCTTAAATTCAATGCAACTTATGTTTTAAATGGATTAACTATTTTCTATGGCATCAAATTGTTCAAACAATATTAATTTTTAATCTGCAGGTTTTTCATGTATTCTTGAGCTGAATGCACATATTGGTATTGGGGGTGGACGGGTTAATATTAAAAAACCCAGCAAGAGAGGAAGGTGACACAAAAGCATTTTTCCTTGTGCGCACTACAAGCACAAAAAAATTATTCTGTGGTTTGCAAACTGAAATAGCTCCTCCAAAAATTACTTCTTGTAATTGCTTGTACTAAACCTTCTTTTCATGGGCATATCTGGCAAGGAGGAACTATTTGCTCCAGGCCTATCTCCAATGGATTATAGAAAGTTCAGAATAGAAGACACGAGCAAGTTTAAAGCACTGTTTCAATTTTCATCCAATGGATTATAGAAAGTTCAGCAAAATAATTCAAATCAGGCAACATTGCGATGCATTTCTGACCAAAAAGATCAGACGGATAGTAAGTTAAGCATTTACAAAAGATATACATCCACCTATGGATCGATAAAGGTGAGTAAGAAATAATAATGACTCACAGGTACATCAGGGTACGAAGGTCATCAACACTAATCTCCCTTTGATCTTGCGAACCCTTCTTCCTGAAAGCCTTCCTCGCTAGCAGTTTCTTCTTTTCTTGCAGTTCCAGTATCCTCTCTTCAATGGTGCTTCGTGCAATCATCCTCACAATCTTCACATCTTCCTTCTGTCCAATTCTATGGACTCGGTCCATAGCTTGCTCCTCAACTGCGGGATTCCACCAAGGTTCCATTAGATAAACTCTAGTAGCAGCTGTAAGATTTATTCCAGCACCTGAAGCTTTTAGACTTGCAAGCAAGATGGTAGGCCCCTCCGGAGCTGGGATTTCAAACGCCTTAATCACTTGGCATCTCTTTTTTGCATTCATTGACCCGTCTAAGCGCAATATCTTAAAACCAGCTGCTTTAAGTGGCTCTTCAAGTAGGAGCAACATCTTCCTGAACTGAGAGAAGACAATTGATTTTCTGCTAGGGCTTTCATCTCTTGATACAACAAGAAGTTTTAGGAGTACATTTACTTTGGATGATGCAGTGGATGGACTTCCAGTATTTGCAGCATTAGATGCTTCAGGTGGGCAGAAAAATAGGTCAGACTCTGTCAGAGAATGTCGGCAAAGTGGGCAGCAAGGCTTGGCACGTTTTATGGTCTTCAAAATGCATGACTTGCAAAATATATGCCCACAACAAGTAATAACACTATTGGTAGGCGGAAAAATGCAGATTGGACAATCAATTCCCTCATCATCTTGCAGCGCTGAGAGCATTTTGTGCAACAAATGTGGGTTGCTTTGCACATCTGGTTTATTCAATTATTAAATGTGTTAGTCACTGTCTAGCTGAATCATAATAGAAAAAAGGGTGGCATAAAATGCCTTTCACTTGGCTAATTAAATGTCTTCAGAAAATGAATAAAATTCCCAATCATCAACCCTAAAGAAATGTAACAAAAAAAAACATGCAATATCATGCTTGAACGTATTGTCTTTTCATTCCTAGTGTAAGAATTCTTTTGTAGTTTTTACAGCTCTTGTAAGTAGAAAAGGACAGATGAACTCACTGGATCTTTCGTAAATGTGGCTACCAGCACAGCTTTTTATGCTGATGAATATACTGTTACAACAACAACATACCCAGTGTACGCAGACCTTACCCCTACCTCATGGAGGTAGAGAGACTATTTCCGAAAAACCCTCAGCTATGAATATACTGTTACCATTCTAAAGAAAACGATCAGATGATTTTCACCTGTCAAATTACTTTGCACTCAAAACAAGAACAAATAAATTTGAGAGATTTAAGTCTAACCTCCAATTTTATGCGATGGAAGTAAAGATCTCAGGTCTGAAGGACACAAGGCTAAATCTACACAAATCTGTCGAAGTCGTACAATTACACTCAGCACGGTCCAATAATTTTTCATTGAATTATTAGAAGAGATATATTGATTGACAATCTTCTTAGCTTCTGATTCCATCTGATCATAGATTTCTCTTTCTTCTCCAGAAAGTTCCACAAAAAAGGTCTCAATAGATTTTGATGGCAAACCAGTTAAAGCCTTTTCTTTCGTCCTTCTCAAAGACATGGTTGACATCAGGACCTGAAGGACAATGAAGATCAGAATCCTAAAACAAACTAGTAGGGGACATAAATTGAGTGTAAACTAATTAACTATGAAAAGGGAAAGAGAATGGATTAAAGTCACTTGCCTTGATTTAGCAACTAATCTTTCACACAAATGAAATTGAAATAATAAAAATAAATTGTTACTTCTTTTCACAAACCACATTCTTTCCCAGAGATATGAAAACGAGAATGGTAATAAGTTTAGAGGAATTCCCAGGTGCAATCTGCTAAATCTCAGATTCCAGAAGTTGTGCTTCAGCAGTGCAAATTATGTAATAGTGTTCTAAAGCTTGCATTTGTATTGTCAGAGAAGTCTTTCTCTAACACAACTTTATAAGTTATAGCAATAATATTCCGTGCAGTAAACTCTTCAAGAATACAATGAATGCCACAGAAGCAAAACTCAACACATTTGCATTCTTCAACAAACTGTTGATCAGTGAAGAGTGTCATGCATCAGAAATTCAATAGACGGGTAACTTCAAAGATAAATAGCCTTTCACCATAATAAATATAAACCAGCGGCACTAAACAAATTTACGTGAAATTAGTGTAGGCCATATCCAAACTTTAAACAGTTAGACAAACACACTCAAAAACAAACTAGAACACTGAAACTAACAAGCAACAGAGCATAGGCATACTAATACTTTACACAGAATGGCACTCTAACCATCAAAGAGGAACACATCAGATACGAAGAACGGTTGTCAGATCCAGCTTTAGTACTGCCTGAAACTGGAATAGCCATATACCTCCCCCTTCTCTATCGTCACACAAATTATTTGAGTCTCCAACCTTACAAGTCATAACACTATACGACATAGTAAATTTTGCCAAAGTCTGAGACTAAGCCACCCCATCTTCATGCTCCTTCTACCCCTCCCTACATAACCAACCACTCCATCATTTGTCCACTGCTGGCAAACTTCCACTCTTGTTTTAGGAGTAGAGAGGAAGGGAGCGAAATTTAACATGGTATGGTATAAAGAGGACCTAGAGCATCTAAACATTAAGCTCTTTCTTCACATTTCAAACGTTCATATCCAAAAACGTAGTGGAAATAGCATAACTTTTCTAAGTACAGTCATAACAGAAAGGGATGAAAAGCATGATAATTACGGAAAAGGTGAGAGAATTGGAACTGGGGAAAAAACAGTTTCCAATGGTCTGAATTCATAAAGAGAAGTACAATTACGAGCCAATATCACAAAAAGAGAATATGGAGACTTTAAATGCAACACAAACTTTTTTTAAAAAAATAAAATAACAAGAGCTTACCTGCAGCCTCGACACCCCCTTCTCATCTCCCTGGGCAAGTGGACGTTGTATCAAGCTGTTCCAATAGTCTTTAATAGACAGAGGCTCAAATCTCAAAAATGCCATCAAAGAATACAAATCGAATGAGTTATTTTGTATTGGTGTTCCTGTTACCACCCACCTTCGAATAGCTTTCAAGTTGTTAACTGCTCGACTTTGCTGAGCATTGACATTCTTAATGACATGTGCCTCATCCAAGATAACTCGCCACCATTCTAACTTTTTGATAGGAGAATCTATCCATGTGTCTTCACTAGCCAGAATACTGTAAGTAGTTAAAACTATGTCATACTTTTCCAGCTCATTGGCATCTCCAGTCCGCTCTCCATAATATATATATGACTTCAGTGAACCAGATTTTGTGTGCTCCTCAATCTGTGAGGTCCATGACGAGAATACAGCTGGTGGACAAACAACCAATGTTGGCCCTGAATTTGAATTGCCAGAACGTCTGTCAGGACTAAACACTGTTTTTCCCTTCACTTGTAGAGTGTGGGGATGTTCAGTCTTTTGCTTCTTCCGTGAATTGTTCGCCTTTCTACTATCCCTTCCCATTCTATTCCTCTTACTAAATGAAGCAGCATATGTGTCTTCCTCTTCATTCAATCCATCATCTCTCTCAGAATTTAGATGCCCACTTTTGATTGAAGAAATAACATCACCACATTTATCCAAAGCAATCAAGGAAAGGAGAGTAAGTGTCTTCCCCAACCCCATATCATCTGCAAATATTCCACCTCTTATAGGCTCAGGTCTTTTATCGGAAGAGTAATTTGTCAAGACATTCACATAATTACCCTCTTTCTCTTCCCAAAAAAGAGGCAATTCTTCAGATTTCTCCCTCTGAACCAACCACCACAATCCTTCCTTCTGGTGCAGAAGAAGCTTTGACTTTATTATGTTTTTGGGTGGCTCTAATGCTTTCAGTTCTTCCTTTTTACTGACTTTTTCATCCAACAGCTTAAATATCTCATCAATGTCCCTCCCTTCTGGTGTACTTTGTTTCTCCTTCACTGCCTGCGCCTCTGAAAGTGTAAATGACGGATTGCTCTCGCCAATCAAGTACAACCCACCATCTGTAATTGCTGATTTTACTATTCCAAATGCTTCAAATCTTGCAAAGATGTGAACTTGACAGGGAAGTTTGTATCTGCTTCCTGGACGAGCCACCTTTGGAACAATTCCTATGCACGAATGATGAATAAACTTGTTTCAAAAATCATATCGCAAACAGACTCGTAACTATCAAATTATTATTCTCATAAAATTTGAAGAGTCGGAGACTGTAACTAAAGAACAAACTCTCTTATCCAATAGAGTAAAGTTAGGTAGTTAATGAAGGAAAGAGGAAGTAACTGAATCTGAATTCAAATGCGACTAAATTTGATTCCTACATTCAAGATAATCAGGTGACGCAGAGGCTATAACAAAACATGAGTACTGAATTCAAGAAGTTATCCAACTATTGGAAGCTAAATCCCGCAGGTTGGGAAAAGAAAAGTTCAAAGAACAATCCGGAAATGGGTAAAATTGAAAGAAACCTGTGCATCTCATATTTCTCTGTCCACAACATCCATAAGAATCAAGCAAACAAGTTCAGATTTTTTAACCACTGACAACAAAGTTTCCAGGAAAAAGACATGGCATATGAGTGAAGACAAAAAAAAAATGAAGGGCAAAGTAGTTGAAAGTTATAGAGATGACAAGTGGCAGTATATGGTTGTTCTGTATTAATTAAAATAGTAGTTACCGTCAATGGTGATGAGATGGGCATCCAAAAGCGGTGCTAAAACCATAGCGGCGGAGCGTTCGATGTGTCCAACTTGAATAGAACGAGTGTTGAGCACTCTTATAGCATTTGAGTCATACTGATTCAGCGGTTCACGTTGAAGCCCAACCATTTCTCTTCCACTGATTGTACCTGTGTAGTATTGAAGACCCACAACGTTGACGATCACAAAACCCACCATGTACATCTCCCCTGATGCCGTGTTGTTGTCGTCTTCTTCTTCCACTCCCATCGGTGACAAAGGCCATCGGTCAAGACTCATGAAAACATCAACTGGGTCTCGCCCTTCCAACATTTTTCCAATGCCTACTTTTCTTTTCGAATTCAAAACAGTTTACTGGACAAGTGGAGAGAGAGTTTAAAAAGGGTAACGCGGGTGTAGAGAGAGAAAATTTGGGTAGTAGCCTATGTAATATATATAATAGAGAAAAGGCTCAAATATGCCATTGAACTATTGAAAATGATTTATTTATGCTATCCGTTAAAAGTTTGGCTCATTTATATCATCGCCGTTACAAAAAAGGCTCATTCATGCCTTTTTTTTTAACAGTTCGATTTGGTGATTTTTTGCAAAACTAATTTGTACACGTGGCCAATAATAATTCGTCCACATCATTAATTAAAGAAAAAAGACTCAAATATGCCATCAAACTTTGAGAAAAGGCTCATCTATGCCATCCGTTAAAAGTTTGGCTCATTCATGCCATTTTTTTTAACAGTCCGATTTGGGGTTTTTCGCAAAACCATTTTTTACACATGACCAACAATAATTCTTCCACATCATTAATTAAATCAGCCAAAGAAATTTTAAAATTCTTAATAAGAAAATATCGACTTCTCCGACCAAAATATGTCTATGCATTTTATAACTCCTTTATAGGCACTGTAAAGAGTTCGTCCATTTTCAGTTTCTTCGGAATCGCCGAACATAATTTTGCAAATCTCAAGGCCAATTCAAGCCCGAAACAGACATCAACTATTTCAAACAACAAATCAATTAGTTACCGAAACACAATTTTTCAAATTCTTAAAAAATTGTACTTGAAGTAAAAATCAGAAAAATTCTATAATTGGTGAAATTACAGAGAAGAAAAGAAGAATATTTCAGCAAAATCAAATTAAAATCAAAATTTGAAGATTCTAATGACTTGAAGAATCAGATGTACCAGAAATTTGTGAGTCGTGGAAAACAAAATTTTCATTTCACCTTTTAGAAGAAAGTTCAATTTTTTAAATTTTTTATTTGACTGATTTAATTAATGATGTGGATGGATCATCGTTGGCCACGTGTACAAAATGATTTTGCAAAAAATACCAAATCAGACTGTTAAAAAAATGACATGAATGAGCCCTTTTTATAACAGCAATGGCATGAATGAGCCAAACTTTTAACGGATGGCATAGATGAGCCTTTCTCAAAGTTCGATGGCATATTTGATCAATGACGTGGACCTCTAGTAAGATGCCACGTGGCAAAACTGTTTTTAAAAAATCACCGTTAAGAAGAAATGGCATGGATGATCTTGTTTTGTAACGGCGATGGCATAAATGAGCCAAACTTTTAACGGATGGTATAAATGAGCCATTTCCAATAGTTTGATGGCATATTTGAGCCTTTTCCCTATATAATATGTAAAATGCTGCGACGGAGCCACATGTGTATACTCTGAACTAACACCTTGTTTGGTTGTGCCGTTTGGTCTTTTAAGGGCCGTTTGACTTGACTAGATTTCAGTAATTTGATTTGAAATCAACTTCATTTTAAATTTTGCTAAAAAAGACATATGCTCAGCATAAAGAGATTGTTCGTACCATGAAAAAAAATTATATTAAATAATAAATAGCTACTACTATTATTGACTAGTTGATCTTTATAAAATTATGTGAATTTGAAAGTTTGTACTCATAACCATTTGTTTGTAAAAGGAATATGGAGATATGCGATTTATCAATGCGGAACTTTCGGATATCTTGTATAAACTATGATTTGCTCATTTGGTAAGACTGTATAAGAATTGGGAAACTTTTGATAGTTTTCACAACTTTTGGGATTTTCATGTTTATGAGACAAAATATAACTTAAGAAATCCAAATTGCATTTCTAAACATACCTCAACTTCATAGCAATCGGATTTCATATATTATTACAACTAAGTTGTATCTTTTTCCACAATTTCTAAAAACCGTCAAACCTTCCCCAACTCTTATACAATCTTACCAAACAGTAAACAATAGTTTATAAACAAGTTAACGAAATATCCTAAGGCATTGCATTAATAAAATCACATATCTCCATGTTACTTTTATAAATAAATGTTTGTGATTACATACTATTATAAGCTTTCAAATATACATAATTTTACAAAGATTCACTAGTCCAAAACATCAAACAATAGAAATAACTAGTTATTCTTTAATACAATCCTTCCAAATGGTATGGACAATTTATTCACATCGAGCATGAGTTTTTTAATTAAAAAAATTAAAATAATGATCTTTTTGTAATGACCCTCATAGTTTTTTTTATAATGTTTGCATATTTTTTTTTATTTTACCCCTTTCCATAACTTCTGTGTGATACTTATGGTCTGCGAGGATAGGTGACATGGTTTTCGAGGTGGTGGACGAGCTTTTGATGAGTTTTTTATTTGGAAAGATAGAAATTTAAAAAGTTTGACCAAAGTCAACATTTGAGGAAGATGAGCTCGAAATGAAATTTTGATAGTTTCGTTAGGTCTAGAAGGTGAGGTTAGTTGGATAGTTGGTTGGGTCCCGAGGCATTCAGATGTAATTTGGGTCATTGGTTGGAATTTGAAAATTTAAAAGTTAAGAGTTGACCTCGGTCAACAATTGATCAAACCGACCACATATCAGTTTTTTAATGGTTCCAACAAGCCTGAAATGTCATTTTCAGTTTAGTAGCATATTTGGTTTGTCTTTCCCAGATTCTAAACGAATTCTAAGAGTTTTTGAGAGTTTGGTTGATTGTTGGTTTGTTGTTTACTGGTGCAGTGATACTTCCTTCTTCATGTTCGCAAAGCTTGGCTGCATTCGCGAAGAAGGGACGGGTGTTTGACCTTCACGTTCGTAAGGTATTGGCCGCGTTTTCGAAAGGTGTTTGGGTCGTGGGCCGAATTCAATTTGGATTGTGTTCACGAGACTTAGGCCGCATTCACGAAGGTTCTGGACTGGATTGGGTCGTTGATGTGCCGACATTTGACGGCACATTTGATATTTTTAACAAGAATAAATGCAAGTTCTTAGGTAACTTTTGGTAGTTTTGATCACTTTTTGGTCTCAATTATAGGAAAATGTGCTAAGGCAAGAAAGAAGATAACTTGTGCTAAAAAGACCAAGCGAACAATAATTTAGATGGGCCGTCGAACCTCTGACGGACCGTCGCTTTGATCGTCGTCCTTAAACAGATTGTCCTAGTTCAAGATTTCAAATGATGGAGAAACTGACGACCCGTCGGTGAATCGATGTACCATCGCCTTGATCGTCGGCCTTAAGCATAATGAATCAGTATAAGATTCTATGTGACGGAGAAATGGATGGACCATCGGTGACTCGGCGGATCGTTTCCCAAGCCGTGAGGCATAAGCAGAATTTTTGTATGTTTACTGGATAGCCGTGACGGAAGAAGAGACGAACTGCCACTCAGTCGATGGGCCGTCGACTTGACCGTACCATGAGAGGCGACATTTCCTCTGAATTTAATTTAGTCTTTAATTCTATGTACTATATATAGCCACTGTTAGGGTTATTTTATGCATCTTACGTTTTATAAGAAAGAAATAGACTATTGTTCTTACAATACTTTGTGGGTTTTGAAGCAATTACACTTGGTGATGGAATACATTTGAGTTCTCGGATTCATCTTTGTAAGATTATTCTTCTGTTATGAATTATATTGCTTTATTTTTTTCAAAAGCTATGAGTAGCTAAATCCCACAACTAGGGTTGTGGGTGGGATCCATGGTGAATTGACAACTTTAAGGTTAATTTTGTTTTAGATTTGAATAGTGCAAACAAATGCATCGTTAATTCTTTCATCCTAACTTATTTCTAATGGTTGCAAATATTAGAACATGCTTTAGATTTAACTTGCTTGAGTAAAGAGGTTAAAACTAGGAAAAAGGATTAATAACAAGGATTCGGGATTTCTAATCCCCGTCTAATGGCTAATGTTGTAATAAGATTAACCAACTTGGGGTTATTATCGAGTTTCACATTTTTATCACTTTTAGTTTGAGAGAATTGAAGTGAATATCATCTAATTAGGTTGAAAAATATTTACATGTGTTAAATTAATCGATGGCCTTGCATATTTTGTACTAGAAGAGTCTATTATCGTTAGTGACACGATTATGTTGTGAAACCATGGTGAACATGGACGTAGTTTTCTCTATTACTTGATTACATTTACTAAAAATTCCAATATTTTTTCTTAAACATCTTTGGAAACTGAATAACAAACACTTTTCACAAACCCCTATTTTTACGGAAATAATTGGCTAGTAGTCAACATAATCGCATAAGGCTTAGTTTTCACCTTATTCCCTATTGCATTCGATCCTAACCTAGTGGTTTCTATATTTGACAGCGACTACTTTATACTTTTAATTTGAGGTGTAATTTGGGCGTATCAAATTTTGGCGCCATTGTCGGGGAATATGATTGTCAATTAAGTCAAGTGTGTTTATTTGACTCTTAGTCTTATTTCCTAATTTTACTTTTTTTTTGTTTCTATTTGCTACATGGTACAGGTTAGTGCATGTCAAATACCCAAAGTCGGGGTGAACCATTACTACCTTACAACCCCAAACTTGAAAATACTCTTAGGAGAGTGATGAATGCACAACAGCTTGCTGAATCTCAGGCTAGGGCGAACAACCAAAATGCACCTATCAATGATGGAATTGTTGGTGATGATATAAATGATAAAATGTTGACAATGTGGCCCCTACAAATCCACGTTAACAACAAAGAGACAGAGCACAACAGCGACAAGCTATATCCTTGATGTGGATGATGAAGACGATGTAGATTTGGATGGGATTGATGACACTGGGGCCATCATCCCTCCAACATTATCTCCGGGAGCGAAGTTCAATATTACTAGCACTATGATCCAGTTGCTGAATTTGAAGGGTTTGTTCAGAGGGGCGGTTGGTGATGACCTAAACCTACACTAATAAACTTTGTCTGAATTTGTATGTCTTATGAGCTGCCCGGAGTTAGTCAAAATGCCATCTATTTGTGTTTGTTCCCACTATATTTATTTAGGGACGCAATGTTATGGTTGACGGAGCTCCAACCTGATTCTATCGCTAACTGGAGACAGTTGAAAGGAGCTTTTCTAAAAAGGTTCTTTCCACCCTCTAGGATGTTGCAACTGAGGGACGAGATTAGTAATTTCAGGCAGCTACCTGGTGAGGCATTACATGAAGTGTGGTTGCATGGAAGTGTTCATAGATGATTTTTCGACGGTCGGTGATGCTTTTAAAGACTGTTTGGCCAATCTTGGTAAGGTCTTACAAAGGTGCGAGAAAATTAACTTGGTACTAAATTGGGAGAAATGCCACTTCATGGTGAAGGAGGGCATTATTATGGGACACAAGATATCTGAAAGAGGTATTGAAGTCGACTGAGAAAAAATTGAAGTAATTGAGAAATTACCTCCACTAATCTCTATAAAGGGGGTTCTGAGTTTTCTTGGCCATGCAGATTTTTATCGGAGGTTTATAAAGGACTTCTCCAAAATTTCCAATCCTCTTTGCAAACTGTTGGAGAAGGAGGTTAAGTTCCCATTTGATGAAGCTTGTTTAAGGCATTTCAGTGCCTTAAGGAAAAGCTTACATCTACTACTATTATTGTTGCTCTAGACTGGTCCAAACTATTTGAAGTATTCTGTGATGCAAGTGGTGTGGCACTTAGTACTATATTGGGTCAGAAGCGGGAGAAAATATTTCACTCAATTTATTATGCGAGCAAGGCCTTGAATATAACACAAAAGAACTATATTGTGACCGAGCAAGAATTGCTTGCAGTGGTGTATGCCTTTGAAAATTTTTGGGCATACTTTCTTGACACAAGAGTTATGGTGCACACAGATTATGCTGCCTTGAGATACCTCATGAAAAAGAAATATTCAAAACCACGGTTTATTATATAGGTGCTCTTGCTTCATAAGTTTGAATTTAAAGTCAAAGACCGTAAAAGCTGTGAGAATCAAGTTGCTGACCATTTGTCTAGACTTGACGATGAGCGAAAAATGGCAAATGAGTTAAAGGCTGACGACTCCTTCCTAGATGAATAGGTATTAGTGAATTCCCATGATCTTGTACCTTGGTTTGTTGATTTTGCTAACTATCTTGTTAGAGATATTATACAGGAAGAGCTAAACATTTATCAAATGAAGAAATTTCTACAAAATGTGAGCAACTACTTTTAGAATGGGTCATATCTATTCTAGATCTGTGCTGATAATTTGATAAGAAGATGCATCCCAGAAGTTGAGATAATGAGTATACTGGAAGCATGTCATTCATCCCCTGTGGGGGGTCATCATGGTGGTGTTCGCATTACACAGAAAATTTTGTAATGTGGGTATTATTGGCCCACAATCCACCAAGATGCGCATGAGTTTGCGAAGGTATGTGGCCAATGCTAGCGGTAGGGGGCTATATCACGAAGGCATGAGCTGCTCATGACCCAAGTCCTATAAGTTGAATAATTTGATGTATGAGGCATTGACTTTATGGGTCCTCTCATGAGTTCTTTCAACCAGAAATACATACTGGTGGCGGTGGATTACATGCCTAAATGGGTGGAAGCTATAACACTACCGAATAATAAGAGCAAGAGTGTGACTGTGTTCCTAAAACGAAACATCTTCTCAAGATTTGGTGCTCCAAGAGCAATTATCAGTGATGGGCTCACACTTTTGAAACAAAGTATTCCTTACTTTGCTAGCAAAGTATGAAGTCAAGCAACACAAGGTTGCACCCCATATCACCCATAGACTAGTGGTCAAATGGACGTGTCGAATCGCAAAATAAAGATGATCCTTGCCAGGACAGTGAATACCAACCGAACTGATTGGGCTCGAAAGCTTGATGATGCCCTATGGGCATATAGGACTGCATACAAAACTTCCATCGGGATGTCACCATATCAGCTGGTCTTCGGCAAGGTAGTTCATTTGCCAGTAGAGCTTGAGCATCAAGCTTTATGGGAACTCAAAAAGCTCAACCTTAGTTGGAGTGATGCCTCTAACTTGAGGCTTGAACAAATGAATGAGTTGGATGAGTTTTGTTTGAGATCATATGAAAGATCGGCCTTTACAAAGAAAAGATGAAGAGGTATCATGATCGTAGGATCGAGAAGTGAGAGTTTAATCCAGGGGACTTGGTATTGCTATTCAATTCTAAGATCCGATTATTTCCAGGCAAACTTAGATCCAAGTGGTCCGGTTTACTATGACACAAGTGTTCCTTTTAGGAGTGGTTGAACTGGAAAATTATAAAAGGAAATGCTTTAATGGCCAACATGTGAAATAGTACTTTGGATTACACAAAGAGATAAAGCTGATAGAAATGGTATACCTTGATAAAGTCTGAGTAATCAAGGTACTCGAGTCATGCCGCGATGTTAAATCAGGCGCTACTGGAAGGCAACCTATGATTGTTGTGTGTAAAAACTGGTTTTGTGTTGAGTTTTATATCTTGGACATAGTTGATGTGCGTGTGAAATGTGAAGATACAGATCTTGAAACTGGAATGAAGCAATGGTTTAGCGGACGATCCGTGGGCAAGCTGACACCCCGTCGACCTAACCGTAACTGAAGATCCTTAAATATGTTGATTCTAGATAAAATGGATGGGCAAAGCTACGGACCATCGGGTAACCGATGGACCGTCTCTTAACCATCACCTAGAATTCAATTGGGAGACATTCTGGTTAAGGATGACGACGAGTCCATAAACCGTCAACCTTGGACGGTCCACCACTTTGACTATCTATTATCACTCAAATAAGGAATATTTTGGCTAAGCTTGACGGTTCCCTTGACGGGTCATCGAGAAGTCGATGATCCATACGGCCAAAATCGGGGATAGGTAAGTTTATGTTTCTCTAAATTAATCTGACCCCACCATCACCCAATCAGAATCTGACCCATCACCATCTACCCAATGCCATTTTGACCCAAACCCAACAAAAATAGACTCGATCCAACCCAAATTTAACCGACACGATCCAAACCCTAGGGATTTAATACCAACCATTTCAAAACTATAGGTTTCTATTTCACTCCCGCTTCACCTTCTTCACCCACGATCAAAAGACCATTTCCCTTCCATAACTCCCAATCTTCCATAACCCTCACTCTTCCATAACTCCCACCTTCAACTTTATATATCTCCCCAATATCAATAACCACTCTTCATCACCATAAAAATCTTCTCCCTTGTATTTTTATTTGAAGAATCAATTTTCTAGGTCACAAAGTTTTCACTTGTTTCTTCCGTGCATCTCTTTCAAGGTATGAATTTTGTTCCTTCTTTCTATTTAGTCCAGTTTATGTTGTATTAGCTTGGTAACTCATATCTTATTGAGGCGAAGAAAACAAAATTCTTGTAAAATTATGTTGCCCACCAACTCAACTTTGAAATTAATGGGAGATAGAAGGGTGAAATCTGATGAACCCTACGTAGTCTAGATGATTGTAAAACTTTTCATCATGTAATGAGATTTACACCTTGTACGAGTTTGTAACCTTAATTGAATCGTGAAAAGTTGAACAACTGGACATATGTTTCCATCCATAGACTTGGTTTGGAAATTGTTTTGAGGTAACAGGTGAGCCCATGGATCGTCACAAGGTCTACGGAGCATCAATTTACCCGTCACTTCCTAGAAAATGAACTTTAATTCTGTTTAGGTGCTACAACTTAGTGAGTGGACCGTCCACCACTCGATAGACCATCACCTCAATCATTAACTAGCACCTAAACACTGGTTAAGAGTTATGGCTAAACCGAAAAATCATCCAACAAGTGACAGACCATTGAATTAACTGTCAGCTGGGTTTTTGTAAGCTGTTTAAGATCAATATTTTGATCGGCGGACCGTAGGGTAGGTGACTAACCATAAGGTCCAAGAATGTTGTAAAACATTCTTCCTTTTCTATTTTTATAGTTTTGCTTTGATACTAACACTACTCCTCCACAGGTACTTATGGCTCCTAAATTTCAAATAACACGTGGAGGGGCTGGTAAAAGGTCTGGAAAGGACACCATAACTCGTGCACTAAGAGATGAACCCGACCCAAAGGTCGAAGAAGCATAGGAAACACTAGGCTACCATACTAGACAAGCTACTAGAGAACAACAAAATTCTCCCCAATCTGATGAGGAAGAATAATCCTCTGATAGCTCATCTATTGTGAAGGCCTCAAGTTCGGATGCTGATAATGAGAGTGGCACTGATGCCACTAAGAGGATTAAGTACCAGTGCTGGTAGGTTGTCACGCCCAAACGGTCATGATTGGCACCCACCCTAACCTATGGCGGGAGAACTATACTAAACTCAACCCTCGCTAACTCAAGTGTTACTTTTACCTTCATATTATGTTAGCTTCATTTTTAAACAAGTTCTAAATAAGCTTCACTCAACCAATAAATAAATTGTCAAGCTAACATCAACATTCATAAACTAATAGATTGCATAATCCTCTATTTATTACATCCATAGACACCTGAAGTCATAGTACAAGAATATCTAAAAGAAATCAAGTCTTAAGCTAAATGATTATATAGAACAAGAAATAAATAAAGGAACGTCTTAGTTTCGAAACAAGGGACATGAACAATGATAAGAAGATTGAAAGGCTTGTCGGCTAATGGTGCTCACCATTAAAATTGAGTCTGGAATTGCTAGCTAAAGTCGAGGCCTTATTTCAAACACCGAAACACGCTCTACACTCAACAAAAAGAAAAGCACAACTAGCATTAGTACCTAAACAAGTACTGGTAGACATCATAGGTCGACTCAACCCAACACCATACAAATAAGTAAATCAAATAGATGTAAAGTGATTATCACAAAACTTATAATCAAAGACAAATAGGCAATTATGACATTTCACTTTAAGGGAATATAAACTCATACTCATGTATGTTTACACCTAGTCAAATTCAGCAACAAGTTGCATCACCACATAAGATTATAAGTAGTCATTCAATGCACATGATTGGATATATGAATGTAAGACGGGGTGCATCTGTAATGACCCTCTAGGTTATTTTCCCTATTTTCATTCTTTTTCTATGCTTAGAGCTTATTTATAGCTTCCCTAAGTCATTTATGACTTACTGGGACTAACAGTTTGGTTATCAGACAGTTTATTTGGTTTTTAGAGCGATTTCCCTATTTTGGAGCTTTTGTAGTTAAGGAATGGGTCTCGGGTCAAAACCTCAGGTAAACAGCCTCAGATACCATTTCTAATAGTCTCATCAGCTCTAAAATTTTTATTTTAGGCTAGGGGGACCTTGGTCCTAGTCCCGAGGCTTCCAGACTCATTTTGGGCTATTGGGTGGAATTTGGCTAAAACAACCCCTTGGGTAGTAGGACACACTTTTTATTGAAATGACCCTGGATGGAAATTTTAATTGCTTCGTTGAGTCTGGAATGTTGAATTTGGTAGGTTAGCATAGTTCATTTGTGTTCACAGGATTCCAAACCAATCTCGTACACCCGGTTGGAGTCCCTTGGGACTTGTTGAACTTGGTTGGTGCCAAGTTATCTGGTGCAGCCGCTTTAGCGGCTGGACACCGCTTTAGCAGCCATGGAATACTTTAGTGCTACTTGTCCAGCCAAATCCTGGTCATTTTAGCAAAAACTGGGTGCTTTAGCGGTGACCGCTTTAGCAGTCATTTAGCCGCTAAAGCTGCCATCACTGGTACATATATAAATATCATCTCCCTCATTTCCAAATTTTAGTTATAAGTGTAATCCTCCATTGAAGACCATTTTGGGCTTAATAATAGTAAGGGAAATCATATTCTGGTATGGGGATTAGCGTGGGGGCGTGTTTGTGGGCACGTGATCGTCGTTCTCTTCATAAGTTTTGCTTAATTTTTAGTTTAACTCCCTGATTTGCTTCTTTAATTCTCGATGGTGTTGGGACTGATTTAGAGATTGTTTGAGCTCAAATTTTGCTATAATTATATGGCAAGTGATTCTTGAGCTGCATGGGATGCTGTAACAATTTCAATTTTGCGATTCTACAAGTGGACCCCATATGGGATTTTTAGTCTGATTTCTGACCTAGAGCGTTTATACGCAATATGGGTATAAATTTTATCATCTTGATGCATATATTGTTGTTTTGACAATGTGGCAGCTTTCAGAGGCTTCTCAGAAGGGGAAAGCTCTGGTGTAGAGGATTCAACAAGCGTTCGATAACGTCCAGGTAGGCTGGGCTTACCCTTATTTATATTGAGATTAATTATGGTATTAGCATATTATTATGCTAGTTTTGGGTGGATATTTTTATCCCGATTATGGTTTTAGTATTTTATATAGTATTTAGCTGGTTAGGGCCTCTTTTCGGTAGAATCTAGCCCGTTTCCCCTTAGCATTGTGTATTATCATCCTTTAGAACTAGAATTAGTGATTATAGTACCTTGGGATGGGATGGGGAAGCCTTATACTAGACTCGGGTAGGTGCTAACTTAGGTTAGGTTATGAGACCCCGTAGTGGGCCCCACTACCTCTTTTTAGACCAAATATTTGATATGAAGCTCCTTTAGGCTTAGTTGGACTCATGAAGGCTACCTTAGGCTATTAATTTGGGTTGGGATTTACTTAGATTTGATTACTCACCTGATTAGCCTTTTTACCTGAGTAGGATAGTAACTGACCCTCAACCGTCCCTCTTTGACTTAGAAATAGGAACCCGTTGGGCCTTAGTAGATTTAACAGCCCGAGAATCGTACTTAGTGAACAAATGGACTAGTGATAGACTTGAAACCCCTGGAATTCCTCTAGCTATTCCACGCTTATATATATATATATATATATTTTGGTTTCGACTTAAGCTCGACGTGTGCTCTATTGCTATTATAATGAATTCTTGTATGATTCTGGCATTGGTTTATGGATATGGTTTGCCCCTGATTGGATCATGTATTATGGTTATGAGTTGTTATTTATGAGTTTCGATTTGAGTCCAACATCAGTCTATGACTATGATTTGGGTGTTCTGGTGTTGGTTATGGTTATTACTGGGAGTTCTGGCAGTTGTACTTGGTTCTGGTAATGGGAGTTCTATCAATTGTATATGGATCATTTGGCCTCTTGTTACTAACCACTATTTCTGGTTTGAGCCCGGTGGTTGGCCTCTTGTTATTACCCACTAGTTCCGGTTCAAGCCCGGTGCATATATATATTTTTACTATAGATATGGGATTGGAAAGTTATTTGAGAATGGTTCGGATAAAGGTTATTTATGCTACTTATTTTGGATTTCCTCTTGTTTGCACCCACCAGGCTTATAGGGGCTCGGTAGGGTTAATTGTCTTCTTATGTGTGCCTTCTGGGCTTATGGGGGCCCAATTAGGTTGTAGTTAGTCCTTTACTTTTTTATTCGAGATACTTATTTCCCTTATCGCATTTACTGAGTGTAGTTGATATTTACATTTCTAACCCCCTGAATATTGACTTTAGCTTACACTCTCGCATTATATTTATGCTTTTACTATATTTGAGCTCAATCGGCCAATGACGTCTACTAAGTACCCGTTGCTTTAGTACTCATGTTGTACTTCTTCATCTTTTTCCAGATGCAGATCCGAGTATGAGCCACCAACACAGATGTTGTCCTCGTGCCTTATTACTGATCCGGAGATGGGGTGAGCTTTCTAGAGTCCAAAGCTGATACTTCTCCACCTGTTGCAGTTATAATTTTTGTATTTTTTGACTACTGTGTATATATGTATATTTTCTATATTGTCTAGTACTGTTCTTTTGGTTATAGTGGCTCTTGTACTAACCTTACCAGGTCTTGGGAGGGATTATTTTGTATATTTTGTCCTCTTTCCCCTTTTGTATAGTATATTATGTATGAATATCTCTTCTGTTTCCGTCTATATTATTGTTATTGTCAATTTCATTCTCGTTTTCTCTTTATCTTCCACTCGTTAGCCCATTACTTGCCGTTTTGGTCTATGGCTTAGCTTGCCTACTGGTGGATTAAAGTAGGTGCCATCATGACCTAAGAAATCGGGTCGTGATAGCATCATCTCTTTCACTTCTCATTCTCATCAACATCATCATCATCTCATCAACATCATAATCATCAACAACCTCATGAACATCATGAGTTGTATATCATCATCAGCATCAACTCAACAACATCAATATGTATGAATATGCAATGCAGTCATTAATAACATATAGTGCTCGAAATCCATCACAAACATTCAATTCACATATAAGCACAAAGTCAAGTAAGTCTAATTGCTACAATATATCGTAACCTACCTTGATTCCTTGCTCAACAACACTTCTAGGCCATAAGCTTGCCTTTCCTTTCCCTTTTAACTTGCTATTGATCTATAACAACAAGATTATACACCCATTTTGATTTCTATGGATTCTAAGAAGTAATTCAAGTTTAGAATATAAGAAACTTACCTCCAAAGATGAAAACCTCAAGAATTCTACAGAAATCGCCCCTTGCTAAGTCCTTACTCATTTTTTGGAAAAGTGGGAATGAAAAATGTTTTTGAGTTTTAAAAACTGTCAAAAGACTGCATGTTACAACTGTAGTGGTTCGCAACATTATATTGGCTTTCGCTGTGGTGGTGCCTTTTTTTGCTGCAGCGGTTCCTTTTTCTGCTCTAGCAGTCCAAGGTAAAACCTCGGGACCTCTCTCCAACTATGTCTATCTTACAACACACCTCAAAACATGACATCACGAACCAACCCCTCCACGGTAAACTCTGTAATCGGAGTTCTACAACTCCGTTTCAGGTGCTGGAAGTTGCTACGCCTTCCTAAACTTGTTATCTATCTAAATGTCAAGTCAAAAATCACCACCAATACTAACATTACCCCTGAATTTCTCAAAATTTGCTTATGTCAAGACTAGGTAAAAATTTTACCTCCTAATTCAGCATAACAAGGATTTGGGTCATTACAGTAGATACCAATTTATCACTCGTTCATCCCCGAATGACAATTAGCCCCAATGACATAGTTAAGCAAAGGAAAGCACCTGGATCAAGGAATAATTGCAAATATCTCTTGTACATGTCAGCCTCTATCTCCTAAGTAACTTCCTTAATAGTACGGTTCCTCCATTGAACATTCACACATGGAATACCTGTAGTTCTTAATTTTCTCATATTTTTACTCACTATCACAATTGGTTCCTCTTCATATGATAACTCTATATCAAATAACTCGGGGTCTTAACGAATAATGAAGTTCCCATCTCTATGGTATTTCTTAAGCATAGACACGTGGAATATTGGGTGAATGTTGGACATACTAGGAGTGTAACACCCCGTACCTACCAAACCCTACTTGACGACGTTGAACAATGTTTACTTAAGTGTCGCGAGCCAAAAGTATGTATTATATAATGTTATTGATGATATAAGTGATATTGGTCCTAGTACATGGGACTAGACCTTCGTGGAAGGTGTAATACCCCGTATGTTGTCGAACATATACGACTACGTGTACATTTATGGAATTAATTAAACATGAGAGAGTTGAAGAATTATGCAATTATTTGTTGGGGCATATATGAGTCTTGAGCCATTGGGCCAAATGAGGCCCAAAGATCATAAGAAAGACTTGGCCAATGGGGCAAAAATGATCCAATCTTCCATTTGACCAAATCAACCATGCATTTAATGCCAAGAGATGGATAAGAGTGACTTGAGGGATATATATATGTATCTATCTATATATATATATATATATGAGTAATTATTCAATTGATGGGCCCAATTAACAAATTGTCAATGAATTAAAAGAGGCCCAACTATTAGCATGCAAGACATGGCCCCAAAAGGGCATTCTTGACCCATTCTTGACTCATTCTTGCAAGAACAAGACCCTAAATTATTATTGGACCAAGTGGTTGGATAAAGAGGTACTTAAAGGGGCTATAAATAGAGCCAAAGATCAGATTTTAATTCATTTTGGACACCATGCCTTTTCTAGAATTTTCTCCACATTTCCACAAACCCTAGGCCTTCATCACTTTGTCCAAGATCATCATCTTGCACACTTTGGTAAGTGCTTATGCTTATGATTTAATATATTATGTTCATGATAGAGTGAGTATATGATGTTGGTTATGTTGGTGATGTATTGAGAATTCACTATGTGTGTGATATTGTGCTTTTGCTAAATCGGAGGACGATTTTGTCTTGTAACCTTGAACATGGATTTGTGATCTTGAAGGAAGTGAAACTTATGGATTCAATATTGACATGTAATATATGATTATATTCTTAACTTGTTTTGTCATGGTGTATAACGTTTGGAAGTTCTATTGTGCAATTGGTTACGATTTTGGTGGCGTATTGGCCGTAAAATATAGTTTTGGGTGTTGTATGCGTGTTGTGAGACCATGGATGATTGTTGTCATGTTAGATGATCAAAAATATGTTAAAATGAGTTTTTTTATGATCATGGACCATTCATGGCATTAAAAAGACCCCCAAAAGACCATTTCGGACCAAAACGGGCACCCGCCCTCGCAGACGAAGCACCTGCGGGCGCAGGTGCCAACACAGGTGCCTCTTGATACTGCCAAAGGTCACCTGCGGACGTAGTTCATCCACCTGCGGGCGCATGTGGATTAGCGTATCGGCCCAGAACTCCGAATTGCTTGTTTTTGCATCCCTTTGGCCCCCCGAAACCCCTATACCCTTCATGGATGTAATTATGAACTTGTGGTGTCGTTTTAATGACCTTAAAGTGTCGTATGAAGGCATTTTGGACTGTATTAAATATGTATGGTTGTTCATATGTTGTTATGAGGCAAATTGAGAAGTGTAAATATGACGGAATGATAATGAGAAGGCATAAAGGGTAAGCGTGATGCGAAATGCTATTGTTGTATGAAATCTTGGTCAATGAGTGGACTATTATGGTAGTGTTGGCATGTTGATGCGATAAATGACATTTTATGAAGACGAAATGACGTTCTAAAGTAACTATGTGATTCATGGTCATCTTGTGCACTTGTAAGGTAGTTGGTTGCTAATATAAGCTTCGTTATGTACTTGTGATGTAGAGTGAGGTGTAAGGAAAGAGCTGGACTATTGTATTTCCATATAAGCTGGTGTATGCATAGTAAGACGCAAAGGTATGTAAGGTTACTCTTCTATATACTTCTGCAACATATGGTGATCACATTGTCATAGTACTTATTCGATCCCGAAATGTGTTAAGGTATTCTAAATCCGGTTGTCAATGGTCACTACCCTATGTTTCTACTCATTGATTGATTATGAATCTCATGTCTCATATTCATGGTTCATGTTCCAAAAGCTCAATAAGATTATGTTCCAAAGTTCCAATAGTGGTTATACTCATATCTATTGTTCATTGATTATTGCTCCAAAGTTTCATAT
This sequence comes from Capsicum rhomboideum, assembly GCA_031232105.1. Taxonomy (NCBI): domain Eukaryota; kingdom Viridiplantae; phylum Streptophyta; class Magnoliopsida; order Solanales; family Solanaceae; genus Capsicum; species Capsicum rhomboideum. The sequence continues at coordinate 92,995,538 of CP124716.1, read as the reverse complement.
AAAATTATGATTATCATTGTATCAATCTCACACAAGTTAAAGTATCAATATTATGAGGTATAATGTATCACTCTCATAACAATGATAAGTAAAGAAGTATGCAAATGAGTAATGTACACATGGTTACTTTATATTTCATTGAGTATGGATCAAATCAAAAGGGGCATAAGCTCAGATAGATCAATCCCAACATTATGTTACAGTATTAGTGTTATATATATATATGATTATAGCCCACTGATCAGGTGGATGTCCGGTATATATTATAGCCCACTGATCAGCTGGATGTCCGGTATTATATTATATGCCACCTATAAGGTGATGAACGGTATTATATTATAAGCCACCTATAAGGTGATGAACGGTATTATATTATATGCCACCTATAAGGTGATGAACGGTATTATATTATATGCCACCTATAAGGTGATGAACGATATTATATTATAAGCCACCTATAAGGTGATGAATGGTATTATATTATATGCCACCTATAAGGTGATGAACGGTATTATATTATATGCCACCTATAAGGTGATGAACGGTATTATATTATAATCCACCTATAAGGTGATGAACGGTATTATATTATTATCCACCTATAAGGTGATGAACGGTATATATATGATTATCCACCTATAAGGTGATGAGCGGTATATTATTATTGTTACCCACCTATAAGGTGATGGACGGTATTGTATCATATGCCACCTATAAGGTGATGATCTCATATAGGTAATAAAGGAAGTAATGTGCAAGCTAGTACACCAATCTCTCTAGAGAAAGAAATTAAGTTACATATGTTGATTGGGGGCAAAAGTGCAGAAAGATCATAGATGTAAGGTAGACACGATGCCAAAGTTCCAAATGTTCTAAGGTATTGTATCCCAGGATGGTGAACAGTTGATATCCACATGTATTGTATTTAGTGATCATTGACTTAAGGTTCCAAAAGTGTTCTATTCCAAAGGGGTTTTATAGTATTCCAACTAAGGTTGATTTATATTATTACTCATAGGTGTTTTATTCCTAGATGAATTATGACCCACTTAGTTCTTATTTATGGACGAAAGTTCTTAAGTTGTCATGATGTTGTAGATCCTAAGAGAATTATCCCAACAAGAGCAATGAGATAAAGAGAGTTGTTTAGGTGAATAGCATTGTTCCAATCATGTTATAAGTCCAAGTTCCAATAGAGTTATACACATGTCTCATATTCATTAGTAATGTTCCAAAAGTCTAATGAGGTTATGTACCAAGGTTTCAATAGTGGATATACTCACGTATCTTGTTCATTGATCATTGTCGAATGGTTCTAATAGTGTTATGTTTTAATGCTTATTCACATGTTTCTTACTCATTGATTATGGATCCAAAGCTTCAAACAAAGTTGTGACTATCATTGTACCAATCTCTCAAAAGTAATGAAAGAAGTAATGTGCAAGTTAATGTATCTATTCCTCACAAGTAAAGGTACCAATCTTACAAGAGTAAAGATGTGATGTGATGTATATTTGTGTTTCAAGTTTCAAGAATGTTTCTATCATCAAGTATCACTCATTGTATGAATAGAAGAGAAATGAAGTAAAGAATGATGAAAGAAAAGGAAGCAATGTGATGTAATGTTAACCCTACCCAAAGAGTGGATGTATGTTGAATGACTAATCATAACGATAATGAGCGATAAGAAAAGGGAGAATCTATTGAATGAAAGATATCATATGAAAGATAAGGCTATGATTGAATGATCAAAAATGATGATAAAAGAAAGGTACATGGTTTGATATGTACAGTTTTCTCTTATAATTATGTCCATTGAAGTCCTTGTGCATTTATACAGTTTCTTTATGGCCTTACATACTCAGTACATTCTTCGTACTTACCCCTTTTGGGGACTTCCTTTACATGTTGCAGGTGCAGGCATTAGTAGACCTCCTCGGTAGACTGGGGATCATTTGCAGAGTTTTGGTGAGCTCCACTTGGTTCGGAGCTTTCTCGATCATAGCTGTATATTTGTTTTGACGTTGAAATGTTATCTAAAGTGGGTACTTTCCCCGACTTAGTTGGTCCTGTAAATGCATCTGTTAGAGGCTTTTGTAGACGTATGTGGGTATATGGATGTAAGATATGTACGTTTAGTGCGACGTGATGGCCCAAACGGCCAAGTTTTATATATGTATATGTATGGCATTGTACATTTCATCAATTACATGAGACAGCATGTTATTCATTCGAGGTTATGCATACGAATGTTCATGAGCAAAGATTGGTTCTCTCGGGCCATATCGGCTTCGGGTGCCAATCACGCCTCGTTGGGATTCGGGGTGTGACAAGGAGGCAAGGCCAGCTTGTGCGCGACTCACCCCACTCCCTTCAAAACCTTAAAGGGTCCAATGTACCTTGGACTTAATTTTCCCTTCTTACCAAAATGCATTACACCCTTCATGGGTGACACTTTTAAGAGTACCTTCTCCTCCATTTCAAATTTCATATCTCTCACCTTGTTGTCTGCATATTCATTCTGCCGGCTGTACGCTGCTATGAGATTCTCCTATATAAACCTTGCCTTTTCCATTGAATCCTTAAGAATGTCAGTTCCTCAGGGCCTCACCTCAAATACATCAAACCACCCAATTGGAGACCCACACCTTCTAACATACAAGGCCTCAAAAGGGGCCGTATCATTACTAGAGTGGTACCTATTATTGTAGGTGAATTTGCACAATGGTAAGTATTGGTGCTATTGACCCCCAAAGTCCATAACACAAGCCCGAAGCATGTACTCAAGCACTTGGATAGTTTGTTCTGACTGACCATCGATCTGTGGATGGACAACTGTACTTAGGTCCAATCTAAACCCCAACTCCAACTGGAATTTCTCCAAAAAATTGTAGGTGAACTCAGTACCTCTATTTGACACAATTAAAACCGATACATCATCCAACTTTACAATCTCTTTCACATAAATCTTTACCAACTTAGCCACATTATAATCTACTCTTACCGAGATGAAGTGAGTCGACTTGGTCAACAGGTCCACAATAACCCATATAGAATTGCACTTCCTTAATATCTTAGAAAGGCCAACCACAAAGTCCATGGTTATCCTTTCACATTTCCATTCTGGAATGGGCATTCTATGAAATATACCACCAAGTTTTTACTGTTCATATTTGACTTGCTGGCAGTTCTTATACTTGGTTTCAAAATCCACAATGTCACGCTTCATTCTTTGCCACCAATAATATTGCCTCAAGTCTTCATATATCTTGTTAGTGCCCGGATGTATAGATTACTTGGAGTTGTAAGGTTCTGCTAGGAAACACTTTGCATTTCACTCCATAGAGGTAGTGTCTCCAAATATTTAAAGCAAACACCACGGCTGCCAACTCTAAATCATATGTGGAGTAGTTTTTATTATAAGGTTTTAGTTGTCTCGAAGTGTAAGCAATCACATTCTGATTCTGCATCAAAACAACACCTAAACCCAATTGTAAGGCATCATAATATATAATGAAATCCTTACCCTAAATAGGCAATGGAGAATTAAGGCTGAGGTCAACAAGATTTTGAGCTTTTGGAAGCTCTCTTGACACATGTCATCCCACACAAATGGGACTTTTTTCTGAGTAAGGCGGGTCATATGCAAAGAAATAGCCACAAACCCCCTTAACAAATCGATGATCATAACTGGCCAACCCTACAAAACTTTAAATTTATGTCACATTCGTTGGCCTAGCCCAATTATTAACAACTTCTACCTTTTGTGGGTCTACCATAATCTTTTTCTTAGAAACCATGTGCTCCAAGAAGGACATCGAAGACAGCCAGAACACACACTTAAAATATTTAGCATATAGTTGCTTCTCCTTAAGCAACCCCAACACCGTACTCAAGTGAGCTTCATGCTCTTCTTCACCTTTGGAGTAAACTAATATGTCATCAATTAACACAATCACGAGCAAATCCAAGAATGACTTAAAACCCCCATTCATTAGACTCATAAAAGTAGCTGGGGCATTGGACAAGCCAAGCAACATAACTAGAAACTCATAGTGCCCATAACGAGTTTGGAAAGCAGTCTTTGGGATGTCCTCCTCCTTAATCTTGAGTTGGTATTAGCCCGATCTCAAATCTATTTTGGAGAATACTGCATCTCCCTGCAATTGGTCAAATAGGTCACCTATTCTAGGCAAGGGATATTTGTTGCGAATAGCCACTTTATTCAACTGGCGGTAGTCTATGCATATTCTCATGCTACCATCCTTCTTTTTTACAAACAACACAGACGCACCCCAAGGGGAAATACTAGGGAAAATAAATCCCTTCTCTAATAATTCTTGTAATTGAGATTTCAACTCTCTCAACTCTACTGGTGCCATGCGATAGGGAGGGATAGAGATGGGTCGAGTTCCGGTCTTTAAATCTATATAGAAATCAACCTCTTGGTCTAGAGGGATACCCAAAAGGTCATCAGGAAAAACCTCTAAGAATTCACACACCACTGGGACTGACGCTAGAGGAGGAACTACAGATTTATCTTCCTGAAGGTGGGCTAAAAATGCCCTACACCCCCTCTTCACTAGTTTCTGGGCTCGAAGAGCTGAAATTATTCTCACAGGAGTAGGCATAAAAGTACCCTCCCACTCTAATTTCTCCATCATCTCTACAGTGACAGTTTTATCATAACAATCAAGAATGGCATGATAGGGAGACAACCAACTTATCCCCAAAATGATATCAAATTCCTCCATATCTAGAATCACTAAGTCTGCCAAGATCTTAAATCCCATAAACATCATAGGACATGCAAGATACACCTGATTAACACATACATACACCCCAACTGGCATGGACACATATATAGAAGTATCAAGATATTCATAATCTAAGTCCCTTCCCAAAGCAAATTCTGTAGACACATAAGAGAAAGTGGAACCGAGATCAAACAATACAGAATCCATACAATCACAGACAAGAATAGTACCTGTGATCACAACATCAGAACCTTCTATTTTAGCATGAGACAAAACATTATAGAGATGAGCCTTATCACCACCCTGACCACCACCTTTACCAGCCTAAGCACTATTTCTATGAACCTATCCTCCACTCTAGTTGGCTTGGTTGCCACCCCTTCCTGCAGCCTGGCCACCATACCCACCTTATGGACGAACTCTACCATTTCCTCCACCACCATGACCTGCCGGGACTAGATCACTAGAAGACGGTTGCTGAGTCAACTAACCTCCATACAAGAAATTAGGATAATACCTTCTGATGTGGCCTAAACCCCCACACTATTGACACCTAATAACCAAAGTAGGCCTCTGAACTAAAAAAGATGAAGGTGTGTAGATACCTATTTGGGAAGGTTGATAACTTACCCTAGACGGGCCCCATGTGGATACAGGCATGGCTAAATTATAAGGTGTAAAGAACCACACCCCTTTGGAAAAGTACTGGTGAATTGGCCTGAGGTTTGGGCCTTCTTCTCTTCATGTTTTACCTCTCCCTCTTTCTCAAGTGCCTGAGCCTTTTTGGCAAACTCAACTATCTCTTGAAAGGACTTACCAGATATAACCACAGATAAAGTAACCAACTGAATCCCAAAATTCAGACCCTTCACAAAGTACCTAATCTACTCTTCCTCTGAGGTGATCAATTATAGTGCATAGTGAGACAAGGCATGAAACTTGGCCTCATAGGCCGCCACAAATATGTTACCCTACTCCAACCTCAAGAACTCATCCTTTTTCTAATCACGATAAGTGCGGGGAACATATTTCTCAAGGAATATATTCTAAAATTTTACCCAAGTAAGTAGAGGTAAGGCAGTCCTGCATTCTACAAATGACCTCCACCATTGTTTGGATTCGGCCTGCAGCTAAAAAGAAACAAACTCCACACCATACCTTTCAACAATACCCATTTCGTACAGATGTTCATGACAATCTATCAAGAATTCAAATGCATCCTTAACTCTATACCTTGGAATGCTTTTATCTTGATGAACTTGCATAGTAGTCCATGTTTATCATCAGTCATCACTGGCCTAAGTACATACTAGGGATATACCCTTGTTTCAGAGTTTTCATACATCTTTGGTGCTACAACAACAACGTGTTGCAAGGCTGGGGGAAGAAAGACAGGAACAACAGAAGTATAGACAGTATCAGCCAAGCTACTCAGGAATCCCAACACTTGCTGAATTACTTCTGCAGACAAAGGCACCGAGGCTGAACCATTCGGTGCTGGCACTACATTTTTTGGAGCTACTATCTCTACCTCCTCAACTACCACTTCTTTATTCTGAGCAAGGTCTGGGCATCCTATTATGGGGGAGGGGATAGTGATATTTGTCTTGTTGATCCTTCAAATGCCTAGACTTCACCCCCAATAGGTGTGGCCCCTATCCTCTCATTCTAGCTATGCCCTTAACTCGAGGTCTTTTCTGGACTGCGACTGTAGTGACCGGTGCGAGTGCTAATGTTGGTATGGATGCTGCTGCTATGGTGGAATGAGTATTCACCATCTATAAACAAGAGTGAATAAGTTAGATACTAATTTAGATCACCAAATACCAATTGGAATCAAGTAATAACACGAAAGAAAGAAAGTAATTCATTTCCTAAAGCCCTGTAGCCTCCCAAAGAAAAGTACAAATATTTTCATACCATTCTGTAGGACTCTACTAGACCTGTTCTTGTATGATGAGATCTATGAACCCAGTGCTCTGATACCATCATTGTCACGACCCTAATGCTCAAGATTGGCACCCACCCTAACCTATGGTGGGAGAACCATACTAAACTCAACCCTCGCTAACTCAAGTGTTACTTTTACCCTTATATTATGTTAACCTCATTTTAAAGCAAGTTATAAATAAGCTTCACTTAACCAATAAATAAATTGTCAAACCAACATCAATATTCATAAACTAGTAGAGTGTCGAATCCTCTATTTATTACATCCCTGGGACCTGAAGTCACCGTACAAGAATATCTAAAAGAAATCAAGTCTTAAGCAAATGATAATCCAAAACAAGTAATAAATAAAGGAATGTATTAGTCCTGAAACAAAGGATAGGAATAATTATAAGAAGATCCAAAGGCTGGCCAGCCATGGTGCTCACCCTTGAAACTAAGTCTGGAACTACTAGCTAAAGTCGAGGTCTTATCTCAAACACCGGAACATACTCTGCACTCAACAAAAAGAAGAGCGCATGTAGCATCAGTACATCAACAAGTATTAGTAGGCCTCATAGGTCCACTCAACCAGACACCATACAAATAAATAAATCAAATAGATGCAAAGCGATCATCACAAGACTTATAATAATAGACAAATAGGCAATTATGATATTTCACTCTTAGGGAATATAAACTCATACTCATTTACGTTTACACTTAGTCAAATTCAGCAACTAGTTACATCACCACATAAGATAATAAGTAGTCATTGAATGTATTTGAATGCATATATGAATGCAAAACGTGCACATCATCTATTTTACTTCTTATTGTTATCAATATCATCATCATCTCATCAATATCACAATCATCAACAACCTCATGAATATCATGAGTTGTATATCATCATCACCATCACCATTAACTCAATAATAATATTTATGAATATGCAATGCAGTCATTAATCACAAGTAGTGCTCAAAATCCATCCCAAACATTCAATTCACATATAAGTACAGAGTCAAGTAAGTCTGATTGCTAGAATAAATCGTAACCTACCTTGATTCCTTGCTCAACCACACTTATAGGCCATAAAATTGACTTTCCTTTCCGTTTAAACTTTATCTTGATCTATAACAACAAGATTATACACCCATTTTAATAAATTCATCCCTTTTTAACCACTAGGGATTAATAACTAACCATATAATTACAAAATTGTCTTAACTCATCATAGTAGGGTTTTTCCCTTCTTAAACCTCATGAATTCCATATTATTTATTTTGAACAACCAAGATTATCCCCCCCCCCTTAGTGTTTTCTAACACCCTAGGATCATTATCTACTAATTTTCTACCCATTTCCATGATTTACATCAATTTCACAAATTAGGGTTAAACCCCAAATCCCACCATGAACAAGTTTTCTAATGATTTATATGGATTCTAATAAGTAATTAAAGTTTAGAATGTAAGAAACTTACCTCTAAAGATGAAAACCTCAAGAAATTTACAGAAATCGCCCTTTGCTAAGCTCTTACTAATTTTTTGGAAAAGTGGGAATGAATTTGTTTTTGAGTTTTAAAAACTGTCAAAATACTGTGTGTTACCATAGCAGAAGTTAAATTAACTCTACAACAGTACCATTGCAATGGTCAAATTAAGTTGTAGTGGTTCACGACGTTATACTGGCTTTCGCTGCGGCGATACCTTTTTTTGCTGTAGCGGTATCATTGTAGCGATTTTCTTTTTCTACTGCAGCAGTCCAAGGCAGAACCTCAATACCTCTCTCCAACTATGACCATTTTATAAAACATTCCTCAAAACATGACATCATGAACCAAACCCTCTATAGTAAACTCTATTATCGGAGTTCTACAACTCCATTTTAGGTGTTGGATGTTGCTACGACTTCCTAAACTCGTTATCTATCTAAATATCAAGTCAAACATCACCACAAGTAATCATATTAGTACTAGATTTTCCTAGAGTAGTACACCCTCCAAATTTATCCAACCCTAGACTAGCCCTGAATTTCTCAAAAATTACTTAAGGTAAGACTAGGTGAAAATTTCACCTCCTTATTCAGCGTAACAACAATTTAGGTCATTACATAGGTATTGATAAACAGGTTGTAGCTTCAAACAAACACGATATAGAGAGTTCTAGAGATGAGACCAAATTTGAATTATAAGTAAACAAACCAAGGGCTCATGTCTTTGGGTCAAGTAGTCAAGCCGTGAAAGGTACACCTTCAGAGGTGTCAGGAGCTGCCACAAGCATGGAGCTAGCTTTCAATACTATTTTGGTGACTACCCAATCTACCTCTGGTTCTACTGGAGCCACACCAGCTACTGAGTTAGTTGACACTACATCTACTGCAACAATGACTTCAGAATACCTATTGACTTATCAGAACCTTTTAAAATTGGTTAGAAGGTCTCAGAGGTTTGAATTACAGCTGAAGATATTTGTAGAACAATTTCATCCACTTGTTGAGAAGGCGATTGGGGCTGAGCTTGTGCTATAAGTAGCTAAAAGCTATGACTGTACCGTATTTATCTAGATTTGAGGCTGAGTTAGAAAAGGCTCAATATGACATTATGGAGCTTTAAAATAGACCCGCCATGGTGTTCCTGATCCTAGATGTTGAAGAATCCGAGGAAAAGGAGTCCTTCATTGATTTGATGGGCAGACATCTTAAATCCAAGGGTAAGTGGCCATAAGAAAAGAAAGAGGATCCAACAAACACCACGAAACTGATAAAAAGAAAAGAAAAAAATGACATAAAAAAAGTACAAAAGAAGTCGATAGAGGACCGAGAAAAGAAAGAGACATAAACGAGGGCTCGAGTTGTTGGAGCCTTTTCTAGCTTACCATCAGGGACGATTGGTGGTGTAGAGTTAAGTGTGGATTCTTCCACTCCACCACCTGTTACATTGATTGAGTCGGTCACCCCTTGCACCACGATTGATGATGCTGCAACCCACTCCATGTCACCAGACACAAGTGCCTAGGGTTCCACAGGTATGTCCTCCCTCTAGCACCTTACTATTTGGTTTTATGATGCATTGAGGACAATGCATATCTTTTTGATTGAGGTGGGGGTACCTTCGTGATTCACCACCTGAGGGTTTTTGTTGCCGTGTTTCTTTTCATTGGGTGTGTTATCTAGTAGAACCAGTATGTTTAAGATATTTTTCATGCTTAGTGTTTTATGTGTTTTCTTCTAGTTATGTTTGTAAAAAGAATTTAGGTGAACTTGGGTAGTCTTTTTGAAATCATCTATTTTGAAAAATGGAGACCCCTCCAAATTTTATGTGGCATGAGTTTATTTGTTTTGATAGCTTGACCAATATGGATCTTTTCATAACATTTGGTGTATATGGATATGATAACTATTTCTTAAGCTAGGGCATGAACCTAATAGTTAGGCAATTGTTGTGCTATTCTGTGCCAAGTGTGTGTGAGCTTCTTTTGTATAGTTCTTACTATGTTTATACAATTCAAAACTTGCCCAGTTTATCTTACGTAGGTCATAAGATAGTGGGTTTGGAAAGTATCGTAGGCCATGTTTGATTTTAGTCCACCCAAACAACAATCCAAATGATGTAAATTGTCCATTGTTCCAGAATTTTGAGCCTAATTGACCTTTTTATTCATTAGCCTATTCCTATTCTTTATTTTTTCTTGGAACCTTTGTCTTGGCCCTGGTCCCTCCTTGGAAATTATGTACGTCAACTCTGGAAAATCACCTAAGTTGAGGGTGGCTACTGTAAAGGCTCCTCGGAACCTTTGTTCTGGCCCTGGTCTATTCTTGGATATTATTTACCTCAACTTAGAAATATCACCTAAGTTAAGGGTGGCCATTTTAGAGGGGTATCAAAGTCATAATGAGGTATGAAAAGAAGAATATAGTGATGAAAAAGGGAAAATGAGTGTGGATTTTATGAGACAAAATAAAGAAAAAGAGAAGATATATATATATATATATATATATAAAGAGTTGTGTTGAAAAGAAAGTTGCACCCATAGTGGAAGAAAAGAGTGAATAAAGGTAGAATAAGGGGAAAAATGATTGGTCAAAAGTGGAGAAAATATAGTGTGGTGTCAAGGAGGGCTTAGTCATTGATCCCAAATGTACCATACCTGTCCCCAAGCCTACATTACAAGCTGAAGAAGTCCTATAGTTATTCTAGTCTAACTTTCTAAAAGCTGAAGCATAGAGCAAGCGAATGATATTGTGTGTGAATTATTTGAACTTCATTGTGAGAGTGAGAGAAGTTGTTTCAGTTGCAATTTTAAGTGAATATTGTATGTATGTGACTTCTTTGTGGTGAGGACATTGGAAATGCACTACTGATTGCTGATTATTAGAGAACTTGTCTGTTGTGTATGCAAAGTTGTTCATTGATATCGTAATGTCATAATTAGTTCCTTTTGAGTCAAGTTGATAAGTGATTTTATGTACACTTGTTGTGGATTTAGAAAGATAAGGGGTTGTACTTTAGAGATGAATTGAAAAAAAGCTTGTGACTGTCGTAGTTTGTCCTAATGTTCTTTTTCTTTTGCGTCTTTATTACATATGGTTGCGTCTTGTTGATTGAGGGTAAGTAAATGTTCTAAGTTGAGGGTATTGATGTGCCTACATTTGACGAAATATTTGATGCTTTTAACCATGAATAAATGCAAGTTCTTCAGCAACTTTGGTAGTTTTGATTGCTTTTTGGTCTTAATTCCAGGGAAATATGCTAAGGTAAAAAAGAAGATAACTGTAACACCCCGTACGTTCCCAACCCTACTTGATGACATTAAATAATATGTACGTAGGTATCGAGAGCTATAAGTATGCATTTGGTAAGGCTATTGATGAGATAATTGAATTTGGCTCTTGTTATATGGTTAAACTTGCATAGAAGGTGTTTTGCAATTTTCATTGTGCATTTGTGGGGTTCAAAATGAGGCCAAGAAGACATATAAACAAAGTATAATAAGGGTAAGAAGTGAGTTAAAGAATAGGACTTGAAGTATCTAACTAAACCCGCGAAGAGAAGTCGAAAAATGGAATTTTCAAAAATTTTAAGGAGGGGCGCATTTGGGATTTTGCCACGCCGCTCTGGGCTAAAATTTTTATCCCATAGGCAGTGGGTTGGCGCGCCCAGGGGCGTGCCACCTTGGGTTTTCCACTTTTTCGAAAGTTGGAAATTTCTAAGTCCCAAGGGTATCCGGGGACGTACCGAGCTAATTTTCGCTACGTTTCTTCTACAACCAAGAGTATATACATGAAATGAATTACATATTACATTGGTATGATAAAATTACTCGAGAACGAATTTGGGGTCAAAATGACAGTTTTGCCCTTAAGGTCAAAATAAGCCAAACGTGGCTAGAATCACTTGTTTTTGGGATTGAGGCTACGTATATGAATATTATGAGTGGGAATATTATTGTAATACGTATAACACGAGAAATTATTGATTTTATTGGGTTAAGTGATTTGGGCTCAATAAAAGCCCAAAATGGGATAAAAGACATGGGTCACATGACCCAATCTTCTATTGACTTGGTCAATTGAAGCATTAAATATCAAGGATGACTAAGGATGGACCCAAGGACTATAAATAGACCCACAAATCAGATTTTATTCATTTAAACTCTCATGTTCTTTGAGATATTTTCTCAAACCTTCTACAATATTCTCTCAAGAACCCTAAAGACTCAAAGCTAACTTTGGAGCAAGATCATCACTTTGCAAGTTTGGGTAAGTGAATATTATTATGGATTAATATATTATATGAATGAAAGAGTATGTAAATCATGTTGGTTGTGCTTGGAAATGTTGGATATGGTACTTTGTGCTTTTATATAAGATTTGTGATCCATGGGATTTGAACTTGAATTAGGACTTGTGCCTTTGATGAAAGAGAATGGTATGGACAAAATATGAACATCTATGGAGTTATTTTTGTTGTTAAACTTGTTCTGGTCTATAAGTGTAAATTGTGGGAATTTGGCCGATATGTGCTATGAAGTGTATTAAGGTGAATTGATGGATTGTTTGTGATGTGGTATGGATAAGGAGGTGTAAAAGAGAATTGTTATGGTGAAATGTATTTATTATCATGTATTGGTCAATGTTGGGAATATTGGAGGATTTTTGGAATAATGATGCTATCAATGGTTTTGTCAAGGGGAAATGACATGTTTCAAAGCAAACATGTACCCCATTGATGTTATATGCATTTGTGAAGTAGTTGTGGTTAATGTGAATTTCGTTATGTATTTGTGTTGTAGAGTGACACATAAAGAAGGATCAGGACTATTGTATGCACATCTAGGATTTTATATCCGTATTGAGAGTACAAGGTATGTAAGGTTACTCTGTTCGTATCTTTCTGCGGCAAATAGTATCCACATTGCTATTTCACTAGTCCTATCCCAAAATGTGCTAAGGTATCCTATATCCGTTTATCAATAGACATTGTCATATATTTCCTACTCATGGATCATTTGTGAGTATCATGTCTCATAATCATGGTTAATGTTCCAAAAGCTCAAATAAGGTTATGTTCCAATGTTCCGCTAGTAATATTATTTATGCCTCTTGTTCATAGATTATTGTTCCATGGTCCCTATAGTGTTATGTTTGTAATAAGGTTATGTTGCCAAGTTATTCACATGTCTCTCACTCATTGGTTAATGGTTCAAAGTTTCCAATAATGTTATGTTCCAAATTTCAAAGTGATGTATGACTATCAAATATCAATCTCAAAGTAAAGATCAAAGTAATGCAAATGTGGTCAATGATCAAGTATGGGTGGCAAGTCTAGGGGCATAAGCCTAGCTCGACTCGATCCCGATGTGTTGATTTATGGGTGTCAAGTCTAGGGGCGCAAGCCTAGCTCGACTCGATCCCGATGTATTGATTTATGGGTGGCAAGTCTAGGGGCATAAGCCTAGCTCAACTCGATCCCGATGCAGTGCTTTATGGGTGGCAGGTCTTAGGGGCATAAGCCTAGCTCGACCCGATCCCAACATGACGATAAGTCATGGAAAAACCCACTGATCAGTAGGGGCCCGGGTACACTGTGACACATGTATTGACAAGCAAGCATTGAATGTAAATAAAGTAATGGAAGTAATGAAAGCAATTCACATGGTTCCCAAAATGCAAAATGGTGACTTACTCACATTGTCTAGTCATTTGTCTTGAGTTCCTTAGTATGTTCATGTGTTACTAAGTTTCATTTGAGCCTTACATACTCAGTACTTATTTCGTACTGACCCCTCTCGGGGAATTTACCTTACTTGCTGCAGGCGCAGGTCCCAGTAGGCCTCCCCAGTAGATTGCCAGTGTTAGAGGTTCCTTGGTGAGCTCCAGTTAATTCGGGGCTTCTCTGAGTCAGAGTAGATATATGTTTTGATGATGTACATATTGTATAAAGCGGGAAATTGTCCCGACTTTTGGTTTGTATTGGTCAATGCTCTTGTTAGAGGCTTTTGTAGACGGATGTGGGTGTATCAGTGTAAAAGACATATGTTGTTTTGACTGGAAGGCCTCAACGGCCAAGTTGTATATACATGTATAACTATGTCCCATGTTTTCCTTTATCCGTCTTGCATGTTCTTACGCAATAGTGGTTATGATTATGATATGCATATGATTGAACATAGGCAAAGGTTGGTTCTCTCGGGCCTTATCGGCTATGGGTGCCAATCATGTCTCGATGGGATTTGGGGCGTGACAAAAGTGGTACCAGAGCAAGGTTGTTCTAAGGGTGTCTACAAAGCCGTGTCTGAGTAGAGTCTTACTTATTGATGTGTTGTGCACCACATTTATAAGTAGAAGGCTACGGGACATTTAAGATTTTGTTTCTGTTCTTCACTTCTAGATCGTGCAATAGAGCCAGTGTTGTCAGTTGAAGTGTGTCTGATCATGGTATTTTGTTTTTGTTTGGTATAGTCAAAATGCCAATCACGAGAGGTAGAGGTAAAGGGAAGCAGGTAGATGCGCCTGCTGGAGAAGGAATGAGCAGATTACCACCTGACCAAGCTAGTCAAGGTGGAGCGAATGCTGAGATATCATCGCGGTCTTCATCTACCCTCCCAGTTTCGAAAGAGCCAATTGGTAGAGAAGGACCTGTAGAGCCACCGATGAATGCCACGGATCAGGATCTTAGGAATGCTGTACATATGTTAACACAGTTAGTGGCGGCACAAAGCCAGGGACGAGCTGGTGCAGTGACACATGATGATGATGCGGCTAGAATGGCGAGTCGCAGAACACAGGATTTCCTAAAACTTGACCCTCCTATTTTCACTGGGTCAGATCCAAAAGCAGATCCACAGGACTTCGTGGATCAAATTCAGAGGGCCTTGGAAGTTATGCATGTGACAGGAGTTGAAACAGTTGAACTTGCTGCATATAGGCTGAAAGGAGAGGCAATATTGTGGTACGAGGATTGGAAGAAATCCCGTGATATTGGTGCAACTCCACCTACGTGGGAAGAGTTTAAAATTGCTTTCCTTAATCATTACTTGCCCTATGAGATCCGTGAGGCACGTACGGATCAATTCCTAAATCTCCGTCAAGGAAATTTGAGCGTGAGGGAATATAGCTTGCAATTTAATTTCTTGGCTCGATATGCGCCAAATGTTGTGGCTACGATGACAGACAGGGTCCATAGATATGTGGACAGACTAGAGCCATATTTGGTACGGGATTGCACTATCACTGCCTTGAATAAGGACATGGACATTGCTCGAATACAAGCCTTCGCTCAGAAAATGGAAGACCAACGACAGAGAAGAAGAGTGCATGAATTTAATAGGGGACAGTCCAAAAGGGCTAGACCTATGGGACCACCTATGATGTCCCATGGAGGATCTAGGACCCGCATGTTTCCTAGACCACCTAGACCGTCGTTCTCTTATTCCACAGGGGGTGCTCATTCACAGTTTCGAGGGTCTAGGGGTGGTCCATCGGGGCAGAGTAGCGGAGTTCATGGGTCACAGGCAACAGGTTTTCCTCGTCAGCAGTGTCAGCACTACGGGCGTATGCACACAGGTACATGTCGGTCAGGGACGAATGTCTGCTTTTGGTGTGGTATGTCGGGGCATATATAGAGAGAGTGTCCACAGCGGAGCATAGGTGGCATAGCACGATCGGCTGGGTCGGCTGTTGCGTCATCAGCATCGGTTCCTTCATAGGGCCGAGGGGTGCAGCCTATTGGCCGTGGTAGAGGTGCCAGAGGAGCAGCCAGTACTAGCGGGGTCCAGAATCATACTTATGCTTTAGTGGACCGCCAGAATTCAGAGGCTTCCCCTGATGTTATCACAGGTACATTATCCATATTCTCACATAATGTATATGCACTAATTGACCCAGGTTCTACATTTTCCTATGTTACCCCATTGATTGCTGCAAAATTTGCAAAGGCACCAGAATTATTAATTAAATCAATTGAAGTGTCTACACCGGTTGGTGAATATATTGTTGCAAAGAGAGTGTATCGTAACTGTGTGGTAACTGTGTGTGGTCATGATACATTGGCCGATCTCATTGAACTAGACATGGTGGATTTTGATGTGATCATGGGAATGGATTGGTTGGCCTCTTGTTATGCTACGGTAGATTGTCGGGCCAAGAAGGTACACTTTGGTTTTCCGCAAGAAAATATTCTAGAATGGCAGGGTAATGTAGGGGCACCACGAGAAAGATTTATTTCCTATTTGAAAGCCAGAAAAATGATTGCTAAAGGTTATATATGTTATCTAGTATGGGTGAAAGATACCAAAGCGGAACCACTAACTCCGCAGTCGGTCCCAGTGGTCAATGAATTTCTTGATGTATTCCCAGAGGATCTTCCAGGTTTACCCCCAGAACGGGAAGTAGAATTTGGCATTGATGTGATTCCAGGCACTCAGCCTATTTCTATTCCTCCGTATAGGATGGCTCCAGCCGAACTGCGTGAATTAAAGGAGCAATTGAAGGATTTGCTAGATAAGGGCTTCATTAGGCCTAGTATATCCCCGTGGGGTGCACCGATATTATTTATGCGAAAGAAAGATGGTACCTTAAGAATGTGCATTGACTATCGGCAATTGAATAAGGTAACGATCAAGAACAAATATCCCCTCCCTCGCATTGATGATTTGTTTGATCAGTTACAGGGTGCCAGGTGTTTTTCAAAAATTGACTTGAGGTCGGGTTACCATCAAGTCAGAGTTAGAGAAGAAGATGTACCCAAGACAGCTTTCCGAACATGGTATGGCCATTATGAATTTTTAGTTATGTCATTTGGACTAACAAATGCTCCAGCTGTGTTCATGGATTTGATGAATAGGGTGTTTAAGCCATTTTTGGACGTGTTCGTCACGGTATTTATAGATGACATCCTAGTTTATTCACGATCACCGGAGGACCATGCTAATCACTTACGACAAGTGTTACAGATTCTTCGTGAATGGAAGTTGTATGCAAAGTTCTCCAAATGTGAGTTTTGGTTGAAATCAGTCGCGTTCTTGGGTCACATTGTATCAGATGAAGGCATACAAGTTGATACCCAAAAGATTAAAGCAGTGAAAAACTGGCCAAGACCTACGACACCCACAGAGATTCACAGTTTTCTGGGTTTGACAGGTTATTACCGGAGATTTGTAGAAGGGTTTGCTTCTATTTCAGCACCATTAACAAAGTTAACTCACAAGGCAATTAAGTTTCAATAGAATGATGCATGTGAAAGAGGGTTTCAAAAATTGAAAGATAAGTTGACTTCCACACCAGTGTTAGTACTTCCTGAAGGCACAGAGGGCTATGCAGTGTATTGTGATGCTTCTGGGATTGGTATCAGATGTGTATTGATGCAGTATGGTAGGGTGATAGCATATGCCTCACGACAGTTGCGGCCACATGAGAAAAACTATCCTACACATGATCTTGAATTGGCAGCGGTAGTTTTTTCTTTAAAGATATAGCGTCATTATTTATATGGGGTTCATGTTGACATCTATACGGATCATAAAAGCTTGCAATATCTTTTTAAGCAGAAGGAACTCAATTTGAGGCAACGAAGGTGGTTGGAGCTTTTAAAAGATTATGACATTGATATTCTTTATCACCCAGGCAAAGCAAATGTAGTAGCTGATGCATTGAGCCGTAAGGCAGGAGAAAGCACTAGTGGTCAGTTGAATGAAAAGCATGAGATAATCAAAGATTTGAATCAATTAGCCAGTTTGGGAGTTCGCCTTATTGAATCCTCAGATGATAGAGTTATTGTGCAGAATGCAGCAGAATCCTCCTTAATAGCTGAAGTGAAAGAGAAGCAATTTGCGGATTCTAGTTTATTACAGCTAAAGGAAAATGTGCAACAGAATTTGACCAAGGCATTTGATATTACACCGGAAGGGGTGCTTCAATGTCAAGGGAGACTATGCGTACCGGACGTAGATTAGCTGAGGACACGAATAATGACAGAGGCGCACCATTCGCGCTATTCTATTCATGCGGGTTCTACTAAAATGTACCATGAATTGAAAGAAATATATTGGTGGGCCAACATGAAAAAGAACATTGCAGAATTTGTCGCGCAATGCCCAAATTGTCAACAAGTGAAAGTAGAGCATCAGAAACCGGGAGGTTACATGCAATGTATCAATCTTCCAGTCTGGAAATGGGATATGATTAACATGGATTTCATTACGAGTTTGCCTCGTACATTGCGGAAGTTTGATTCTATATGGGTTATAGTGGACAGGCTTACCAAGTCAGCACATTTTCTACCGGTCAAGACGACCTATACAGCGGAGGATTATGCGAAGTTGTATGTGAAAGAGATAGTGCGGTTGCATGGTATTTCTCTTTCCATTATATCAGACAGAGGAGCACAGTTCACAGCACACTTTTGGAGGTCTTTCCAGCAGAGTTTGGGTACACAGGTGAATTTGAGTACATCTTTCCATCCTCAGACTGATGGACAAGCAAAACCTACTATTCAGACACTTGAAGATATGCTACGAGCTTTTACGTTAGATTTTCAAGGCAGTTGGGACGACCATTTGCCTCTTATTGAATTTGCATATAACAATAGCTATCATTCAAGTATTAAAATGGCACCTTATGAAGCTTTGTACGGAAGGAAATGTAAATCACCAATAGGATGGTTTGAAGAAGGTGAAACTGCTTTACTTGGGCCAGATATCATTTATCAGGCTATGGAAAAGGTTAAGGTGATCCAATAGCGGTTACAAACGGGTCAAAGTCGTCATAAGTCATATGCGGATGTTAGAAGAAGAGGTCTTGAATTCACCATAGGTGATTGGGTGTTTTTAAAGGTGTCACCGATGAAAGAAGTAATGCGGTTCGGAAACAAAGGGAAATTGAGTCCATGTTACATAGGCCCATATGAAGTTATTAGAAGATTTGGGCAAGTTGCTTATGAATTAGCACTACCTCAAGAACTTTTCTCAGTCCATCCGGTATTTCATGTGTCGATGCTTCGAAAATGCATAGGAGATCCATCTCGTACTGTTCCCATTAAAGATGTTCAAGTTACAGAGGATCTTACTTATGAAGAGGTACCTATTGCTATCTTAGATCGACAAGTGAAAAGATTGAGGAATAAAGACGTAGCTTCCGTGAAAGTCCTTTGGCGAAATCAACAAGTAGAGGAGGTCACATGGGAAGCAGAAGAGATGATAAAATCCAAATATCCCCATCTATTTCAAATGGATCAAGAATTTCAAAGTGCGGAAGTGGAGTAATAACAAGTAAGTCTCCATGAGCCTTAAAAGTTTATGTATATGTATGCTAATGTAGAGATGCACTTGTTGTAAATGAAAAAGTATTGTTAACATTCCAGGACGAATGTTCCTAGGGGGGGAAAGAATGTAACACCCCGTACATTCCCAAACCTACTTGACGACATTAAATAATATGTACGTAGGTATCGAGAGCTATAAGTATGCATTTGGTAAGGCAATTGGTGAGATAATTGAATTTGGCTCTTGTTATGTGGTTAAACTTGCATAGAAGGTGTTTTACAATTTTCATTGAGCATTTGTGGGTTTCAAAATGAGGCCAAGAAGACATATAAACAAAGTATAATAAGGGTAAGAAGTGAGTTAAAGAATAGGACTTGAAGTATCTAACTAAACCCGCGAAGAGAAGTCGAAAAATGGAATTTTCAAAAATTTTAAGGAGGGGCGCATTTGGGATTTTGCCACGCCGCTCTGGGCTAAAATTTTTATCCCATAGGCAGTGGGTTGGCGCGCCCAGGGGCGTGCCACCTTGGGTTTTCCACTTTTTCGAAATTTGGAAATTTCTAAGTCCCAAGGGTATCCGGGGAGGTACCGAGCCAATTTTTGCTACGTTTCTTCTACAACCAAGAGTATATACATGAAATGAATTACATATTACATTGGTATGATAAAATTACTCGAGAACGAATTTGGGGTCAAAATGACAGTTTTGCCCTTAAGGTCAAAATAAGCCAAACGTGGCTAGAATCACTTGTTTTTGGGATTGAGGCTACGTATATGAATATTATGAGTGAAAATATTATTGTAATACGTATAAGATGAGAAATTATTGATTTTATTGGGTTAAGTGATTTGGGCTCAATAAAAGCCCAAAATGGGATAAAAGACTTGGGTCACATGACCCAATCTTCTATTGACTTGGTCAATTGAAGCATTAAATATCAAGGATGACTAAGGATGGATCCAAGGACTATAAATAGACCCACAAATCAGATTTTATTCATTTAAACTCTCATGTTCTTTGAGATATTTTCTCAAACCTTCTACAATATTCTCTCAAGAACCCTAAAGACTCAAAGCTAACTTTGGAGCAAGATCATCACTTTGCAAGTTTGGGTAAGTGAATATTATTATGGATTAATATATTATATGAATGAAAGAGTATGTAAATCATGTTGGTTGTGCTTGGAAATGTTGGATATGGTACTTTGTGCTTTTATATAAGATTTGTGATCCATGGGATTTGAACTTGAATTAGGACTTGTGCCTTTGATGAAAGAGAATGGTATGGACAAAATATGAACATCTATGGAGTTATTTTTGTTGTTAAACTTGTTCTGGTCTATAAGTGTAAATTGTGGGAATTTGGCCGATATGTGCTATGAAGTGTATTAAGGTGAATTGATGGATTGTTTGTGATGTGGTATGGATAAGGAGGTGTAAAAGAGAATTGTTATGGTGAAATGTATTTATTATCATGTATTGGTCAATGTTGGGAATATTGGAGGATTTTTGGAATAATGATGCTATCAATGGTTTTGTCAAGGGGAAATGACATGTTTCAAAGCAAACATGTACCCCATTGATGTTATATGCATTTGTGAAGTAGTTGTGGTTAATGTGAATTTCGTTATGTATTTGTGTTGTAGAGTGACACATAAAGAAGGATCAGGACTATTGTATGCACATCTAGGATTTTATATCCGTATTGAGAGTACAAGGTATGTAAGGTTACTCTGTTCGTATCTTTCTGCGGCAAATAGTATCCACATTGCTATTTCACTAGTCCTATCCCAAAATGTACTAAGGTATCCTATATCCGTTTATCAATAGACATTGTCATATATTTCCTACTCATGGATCATTTGTGAGTATCATGTCTCATAATCATGGTTAATGTTCCAAAAGCTCAAATAAGGTTATGTTCCAATGTTCCGCTAGTAATATTTTTTATGCCTCTTGTTCATAGATTATTGTTCCATGGTCCCTATAGTGTTATGTTTGTAATAAGGTTATGTTGCCAAGTTATTCACATGTCTCTCACTCATTGGTTAATGGTTCAAAGTTTCCAATAATGTTATGTTCCAAATTTCAAAGTGATGTATGACTATCAAATATCAATCTCAAAGTAAAGATCAAAGTAATGCAAATGTGGTCAATGATCAAGTATGGGTGGCAAGTCTAGGGGCATAAGCCTAGCTCGACTCGATCCCGATGTGTTGATTTATGGGTGTCAAGTCTAGGGGCGCAAGCCTAGCTCGACTCGATCCCGATGTATTGATTTATGGGTGGCAAGTCTAGGGGCATAAGCCTAGCTCGACTCGATCCCGATGCAGTGCTTTATGGGTGGCAGGTCTTAGGGGCATAAGCCTAGCTCGACCCAATCCCAACATGACGATAAGTCATGGAAAGACCCACTGATCAGTAGGGGCCCGGGTACACTGTGACACATGTATTGACAAGCAAGCATTGAATGTAAATAAAGTAATGGAAGTAATGAAAGCAATTCACATGGTTCCCAAAATGCAAAATGGTGACTTACTCACATTGTCTAGTCATTTGTCTTGAGTTCCTTAGTATGTTCATGTGTTACTAAGTTTCATTTGAGCCTTACATACTCAGTACTTATTTCGTACTGACCCCTCTCGGGGAATTTACCTTACTTGCTGCAGGCGCAGGTCCCAGTAGGCCTCCCCAGTAGATTGCCAGTGTTAGAGGTTCCTTGGTGAGCTCCAATTAATTCGGGGCTTCTCTGAGTCAGAGTAGATATATGTTTTGATGATGTACATGTTGTATAAAGCGGGAAATTGTCCCGACTTTTGGTTTGTATTGGTCAATGCTCTTGTTAGAGGCTTTTGTAGACGGATGTGGGTGTATCAGTGTAAAAGACATATGTTGTTTTGACTGGAAGGCCTCAACGGCCAAGTTGTATATACATGTATAACTATGTCCCATGTTTTCCTTTATCCGTCTTGCATGTTCTTACGCAATAGTGGTTATGATTATGATATGCATATGATTGAACATAGGCAAAGGTTGGTTCTCTCGGGCCTTATCGGCTACGGGTGCCAATCATGTCTCGATGGGATTCGGGGCATGACTATAACTTGTGCTAAAAAGACCAAGTGGACATGAATTTGGATGGGCTGTCAAACCTTTGATGGACCGTCGCCTTTTTTGTTGGCCTTAAATAGAATGTCCCAGTTCAAGATTTCAAGTCACAGAGAAATTGACAGGCCATTGGTGACTCGATGAACAGTCACCTTGATCGTCAGCCTTAAGAAAAATGAACCAGTTCAAGATTCTATGTGATAGATAAATGGATGGACCATTGTTGACTCGACAGACCATCATTGACTCAATGGATTGTCATTGACTCGACGGACCATCGTTGACTCGATGGACCGTCGCCTAAGCCTTACAAAATTTTGGCATATTTACTGGATAGTCTTGGTGGAAGAAAGGACAAACCATCACTCAGCCGATGGGTTGTCGACTTGACCATGCAACGAGAGGTGGGATTTCCTCCAAATTTAATTTGGTCTTTAATTCCATGTACTATATATAGCCACTATTAGGGTTATTTTATGCATCTTACATTCTAGAAAGATAAAGACTATTGTTCTTACAATACTTTGTGGGGTTGAAGTAATTACACTTAGTGAATGAATACAATTTAGTTCTCAGATTTAGCTTTGTAAGATTATTCTTCCATTATGAATTATATTACTTTATTTGTTTTGAAAGCTATGACTGGCTAAATCCACAACTAGGGTTTGGAATCCATGGTGAATTGACAACATTAGGATCAATTTTGGTTTAGATTCGAATAGTGCAAATGTATCCATCGTTAATTCTTTCATTTAAACTTATTTCTAATGGTTGCAAATATTAGAACATGCTTTAGGTTTAACTTGCTTGAGTAAAGAGGTTAAGACTAGGAAAAAGGGTTAATAACAAAGATTCAGGGTTTTCAATCCCCGTCTAATGGTTAATGTTGTAATAAGATTAACCAACTTGGGGTTATTATCGAGTTTCACACTTTTTTCAATTTTAGTTCAAGATAATTAAAGTGAATATCATCTAATTAGGTTGAAAAACATTTAGATGTGTTAAAGTAATCGATATCCTTGCATACTTTGTAGTAGAAGAGTTTATTACCATTAGTGACCCGATTATGTCATGAAACTATGGTGAACACAGACCTGGTTCTCTCTTTTACTTGATTACTTTTACTAAAAATTCCAACATTGTTACTTAAACATATTTTGAAACTAAATAACAAACACTTTTCACAAACCCCCATTTTTACAGAAATAACGGACTAGCAGTCAACGTAACCGCATAAGACTTAGTTTTCACCTTATTTCCCGTGGGATTCGACCCCGACCTAGTTAGATTCTATATTTGATAGTGACCACTTTAATTTGGACGTATCAGTTGCATTTGGGATGGAGTTTTGTGTTTGCGAAGAACAACATACCTACACAGATTTTAAAACCCTATTTTTGAATTTAGACTTCATAACTCAATTTTCTGAGCTTGGATCACATTTTGGGATTATTCAAAATAGGATTTTCGATCCTTGTTCATTGGGTATGATTCTAAATCATTATTTATGCATTCTTCGATACTTCATTGATGATTTCACCTTTAAATAAGTGTTTCAAATTGGACAAAAATGGTGATTTTGGGTCTATAGTTAAGAAATATAATTTTGATTATTTAAAGGTAGATTTGAACTTCAATTTTTATGAAATATTAGATTTGAGTTTCTTACAGTATGAATAATCTAATTTTTATAGAATTTGTTTTTGCGCTTGCGGCTCGGGGTTATTTTTTGATTGACTTTTTGGGTCTGATAAGAAGTATAGCAACATAGATGTCTGTAGACTCAGTTACTTATCAAGATCTCTAGATCTGAACACGTGCTTTGTACATGTATCCTATGCTAATCGATTCAAATATTTTTAAAAAATAAAAATAAATTAGAATAAGTGATTGATGAGTTATACAAAATTTAATGGAGAAAATGAAACTCTAATAGATGAATGATTATCCTATTCGATCAATAGTTTGCTATTTGTGTTTTCGAATGAAGTTAAAATGACATCCTACATTTTTAGGGTATAAACATTTCTTTAGTGCTATTATTTTCTAATTTGGGCACCATAATAGTTTGTAGCTTTATACACAGTCAACTTAAGTTGTATTAACTTTTTATTATACAATTTTTACTAATATATCAAATATTGAACTCAACAATTTTCTTAATTTTTGATATTTCAACAATATATAGTTTAGATATAAATCTGAGCAACTAGACAATGATTGCAAAAGCGTCGTCCAAAAGTTTATGTTGTTTTAAATATTTGTAGTCTCCTCTCCTATTAGTTGTTGAATGAATATATATAGTATTTTGTAGGAGTAGTACAATACTAGGATCAACATGTCTTCCTTGTGATGGCTAATAGATCATTGTCTATTTCATGCTTTACATCTACAAATAAGTAGCTAATTATGATAAATATACTTAATAATAAATCTTGGATAGAGTTCGTTACCTACTTTTCTTATTTAGAATGATATTATGTAATGTTCTTTCATTTTAAACTGAATGTAATAAAAGTGAAAAATCAGAAAATTTCATATGATAAGGAGGCTATGTAGTATGGCCTCTATTCCTTCTTTTTACACTAGTTGCTCTACTCTTTATTCATTTGGAGTTAGACCTTAGCTCATATCACTCTTGGATGCTAGCGATCCTTTCAAGACCATAAAATACCAAAACATGTCAAGTAAAATGACGATGTGTACAATTTAGGATTTAGACAAACTATGAAAGTGTGTCAATTATTCTATAGAAATTCCTCCAGCATCACAGAAAAGTAGGGTCAAGAGCAATGATGAAAAATTTTAAAAAAAGAAACATAAACACATTTGAATGAGCTTCTTTGACATTGACGATGAGAAAATAACATATGTGATATAGCAAATAAATAGAGGTTGAAACAAAACATACATGAATAACTGTTGGAATTTGAACGGAAGGACATCCAAAGGTTGTAATAAATTGATACTTTGAATAATTAGCATCAGATCAAGGCAATGAAAATGAAGGGATAAAGTCTGCAGTAACTGGTTGAACAGAAGTCCAAGCAATTGTCTCTCTGTTTGCTACTATTAGACGAAGATGTGTAATTGACATTATTACAATAATTGTGTCTTTTGAATTATTATTTAATATCGAATTAGGTGTTTTGTAACATCTTAATTTAGTGTATGGGTAAAATAGTAATCCAACTTTCAACTAAGGGGTTTCCCACTTATAGACTAAGTATGATGATATGATGTATTTGATCAAATTGAAACTGATAAGTGCATTTTACTTGATTTTTAATATATAATTCTTTATGTAAAAGCACAAAAGTTATCACATTTTTTCCTGGTTTTTAACCAAATCAGGCAAAAAAGCTAGTAGAAGACTTGGTTTGAGGACAAGAAAATTTTTTAATGAAAAATTTGACCAAAGAGAGAGGTAGACATACTGCAACAAGATAAGTAAAATAAAATGTGAAAGGAATAAAATACACAAATTTCATCTATCATAACGAATCTAGCTTTATTTTAACAAGCCCACAATGAACCACGATGTATCACAACTTACCCTAACTGACCCATGAGCACATGATATTTCTTCTATTTTCTTGTTTAGTGGAGAAAAATATTTCCTTTAGTAGTACTAGCTCCAGTATGAATCAATTTTCTTTTGTATCTAGAAAATGATGGATCTTGATATTTCTATATAATAATAAGTTTCATTCTTAAATTTCATGTGATTGAGCTGAAACTTTATATTGAGTTTTATCCACTTTATAGTTAGATGTTGTTTAAATTGTTAACATTTATCTATTTTGTAAGACATATTAACGTATTATTAATTATGTAATCGAGAGAGGTGGAAGAAATGTTATTGCTAATTGGGGTATTGATAGATTACTAGTATTTATTTAGCAACATCTATCTCTTTGTATTATGCTCCCCCGGTTTCAAAATTAATGACCTACTTTTCTTTTTAGTCTGTTTCAAAACGAATGACCCTTTCTTTTTTTGTCAATGCTTTAATTTCAATTTTCCACGTGGGAGGCTTAAG
The DNA here is from genome assembly GCA_031232105.1 of Capsicum rhomboideum. NCBI lineage: Eukaryota > Viridiplantae > Streptophyta > Magnoliopsida > Solanales > Solanaceae > Capsicum > Capsicum rhomboideum. The sequence goes on along the minus strand of CP124716.1, from coordinate 92,968,935 downwards.
ACCACAAGTTTAAATGACATTTTGGTACATTTGACATAACTTTAATTTAAGACCACAAGACTCAAAAGTCTTCTTTATTTTCTTAAACTCCGTGTCAAGTCAAAATAGGTCATTATTTTTAAAACGGAGGGTGTAATTGATTCTACACTTATTTGTAATCTAGATAGATGAATAATGTAATAATCAGTTATAACACGTATCTGAAAGGGACTTGCTAAAAAGAGTATGTTTTAGGTCAAACACATATTTCTGGTTTTGTAATATTACTATTTTGATGATTAAATTATAGAATCAAGAGGAGTACATGTGATTGTTCAACTTCAATAATAATATATAAATATAATTGTGAGAGATATTTATACATTTGTGAGAGATAGAAATTGAGGAATAAGTAATTTACTTTATAACAGAAGAGGAAATTTCAAAAATGACTATAGTTTGGGATTAATTAGAGATCTATAGCTATAGTTTGGGTATTTATAATTTATAGCTACTATTTGAGATGTTAAGAAAAAGTAAATCTCTCTCGTCTCTCTCCTTAATCTCACTCACCTCTCTTTCTATTTCTCTCCTCTTCTCTTTCTCTTTCTCCGTCTCTGTCTCTCTCTCTTTTTCTTTCTTTCTCTTTCTATTTGTATTTTATATTTTACCTCTCTCTCTCTTCCTTTTTGTATATTTATTATCACCTCTCTTTCTCTCTCCCTCTTTGTATTTGTCTTGTAACAATCATTATAGTAATTGTTTATTTTCTATGTATTTTGATTTTTTACCCCCTTCTTATAGTTACTTTATAGTATTTATGGTATACGGGTGTGGGTGGCATGGTTCCCAAGGTGGTCAATTAAGAATTATACTAGTTTTAAATTTTAGAAGGTTTGAAAGTTAATATGGTTGATCAAAGTCCACATTTAATGATAACGAGGTCATATAGGAATTTTGACAGTTCCTTCACTTCATAATGTGAATTTTGGGTTAGTAGGACCTTTGGTTTAGATCTTGATGCGTTCAGATTAATTATACGTAGTTGTTTGTAAAGTTGGAAGTTTAAGGCATAGGTTTGACTTCGGTCAACATATGGTTAAGACGATATTTGTTTAGTGATTTGATGATTCCATCGAGTCTGAAATGTCATTTTTTGTCTAGTATCATTTCTGAATTGTATTCATGGGGATTTGAATGAATTTTGGGGGTTTGTTCAGGGTTTTTCTTATTGTGTTTGGTTTGCTAGTTCAACTCCTATCAAGTGCAGCTAAATTGTTTATTGCGATCGTGAGGCTCCTAGATGCAGTCACAAAGAGTATAGTGGTGTATGCATCATGATTGTATGGGTGGGACTGTGATCATAAAGGTTGTCCAGTATGTACATTGTGATCATGAAGGATATGCAATCAGTTCATCGTGATCATAAAGGATGTGCAGTCAGTGTATCGCGATTGTGAAGGGTTTCTACGGTGGATTCAGGTCAATTTTTCTCATTATGATCACGATGTTGGGTCACGTGATCCCGAAGAGCAACTTACCTGGACATAATTAAAACCTTATTTTTGATCTAAAATCCCATAACTCAATTTTTGAAGCTTAAAAACTCAATTTTAGGAGGTTTAAAAGGTGTTTTTCATGTTATCTTCTTTGGATATGATTCTTACGCTATATTAACACATTTTCTAATGATTTATTTATGATTTCATCATCAAATCTTACTTTTTGAATCAGAAATTTAGGGGTTTTAGAGTAAAAATTAAGAAATTGTATTTTAATAATTTGAAGGTCTATTCTAACTCTGTTTTTGATGAAGTTTCATATTTGAGTTTTTAAAGTTATGTGTTAAAAAAAATTCTAGTTTTGTCCTTGTGGTATTGGGGTTGACTTTTGGATTTTAAAAAATTAAGTATAGCAATATGGGTGTCTATCATTTCATTTTCTTGTGTAGAGTACGTATTTGATCATAGTGGGCTCGTTTAGAGGCTCAACAGAAGGGTAAAGCTTTGATTTAAATTTTTAGTCTTCTTTTAAGGCAAGTTGAGACTTTCTTTGGCTCTTTTTTGAAGTGTTTATGTGTTAGTTGTTTATATTTGGAGTAATGGGGATATGAGGGTATTTATAAATAAGATGATGAGCATCCATGTGGGTATATGACCCTCCAGGTTATTTTCTGTGTTAGAGCATACCTATAGCTTTCTCAAGTTATTTATGACTTTGGGACTAACAATTCGCTTACATGGCAATTCGTTTGGTTTTTATGGCCATTTCCCTATTTTGGAGCTTCTGAAGTTGAGAAAATGGTCTCGGGCCAAAACCTCAGGTAAACAGCCTCAGATGAAATTTTGACTATTCTGTTAGCTCCAGAATGTCAATTTTAGGCTAGGAGGACCTTTGGTATAGTCTCGAGGCTTTCGGGCTCATTTTGGGTTATTGGATGGATTTTGGTAAAAAAAAAACCTTAGGTGCGGGACCCACTTTTTATTGAAACGACCTTTGATGGAAATTTTGATAGTCTCATTGAGTTTGGAATGCCGAATTTGGTAGAGTAGCATAGTTCATTTGCATGCACAGGGTCTCGAACTAATACCGAGGGCCTGTCCAGAAATTTTGAAACTTACCAAAGTTGTCGGTGCATTAGCACCTAATGCAGGACAAAATTAGCCTTTGCAATCGCAAGGCCTCGGCGGCATTCTTGAAGGTCAAGGATTTTGGTCTTTGCATTCGTGAGGCCTTGGCCATGTTTGGGAAGATCAAGGAATCTTGACTTTCGCGTTCGCGAGCTAGCCTTCACATTCGCGAAGAAGAAGCTGGCTTGGCAGGTCCAGGCTCCTTTTTTGCATTTGTGATAGATCGGCCGCGTTCGAGAATGATAGTCTTGATCGACTCCTGCGTTTGCGACGGGGGTCCCATATTCGCGAAGAAGGAACCCTTGCAGTAAAAATATATTCTCCCTTCATTTTCAGCGTAGTTTCTAAATGTATTTACACCATAGGTGACATTAAGAGCTAGGGTTTTTGTGGGAAATTGATAATTGGAGCTTGGATTGAGTAGGAGACACTATAGTGATCATTTTCTCGTCTTCATCTGTAAGTTTTCAGTCAAATTTCCATTTAATTTGTAGTTTAAATTCTTGTTTCTACCTGAGCTTTGCGGTCTAATTTGGGCATGAAATTGAGGGATGGTCATGCCTAATGTTTGAGCACTAGCTCATTATGACCCGAGAGATGTTATGGTGGTTTCAATTTTGAGATTCTGCAAGCAGGCCCCACGGGTATTTTTAGCTCTATTTTTGACCCGTAGTATAAATTCACAATATGGGTATTATTGTTCTTGTCTTGATGCATAGAATATTATTTTATTAGTGTGGCAGTGGTAGGAGGCTTCTCGAAATGGAAAAGTTCCGTTATACATGATTTAGCGTGCTTTCGGTTGCATCTAGGTAGACTAGGCTTACTCATCTTCTAGACTTTGCTCTGTTATGGTATTAGTTTGATATTGTCCTAGTTGTGAGTGGGTTCTTATGGTTTAGATATTCATTTAGCGACTTCTAATTATTTTAGCCGATTAGGAGCTTTTAGGGTAGATTTCGATCTCGTTTTACTTAAATTAGTATTTGCTTATTTTTTAGGATTCAACTTAACTTACCTAGTGACTTGGGATGGGATTATGAAGCCTTAGCCTGGGTTTGGTAGGTGCTTGGCTTAGGTTGGGTTTTCGGGACTCATAGTGGGCTTTATCGCCCTTCCTAAGATAAATTGTTGTAGAGTAGCTCCTTTTTTAGCCTAAATGAGTACAGAACCGCTTCTTTAGACTGTTACTTGGGATTGGGTTGAGTTAGTCATTGTAATAAGCCTTTTTAGTTTTGTTACACTTAGCAGGTTAGTATTTGACTTTAAATTGCGACTTTGGACTTAATAGATGGAACCCGATTCTCCTTTAATATATACGACCTTGTAAAAATAGGGAAAATGGCTAGATGGACTTGGCATGGATTATGATTCTTGAAAACTACTACGTGTTGCTTCTTATGAGTTCCAGTTTTAGTCTGACACCTGGTTTATTAATTACATTCTGTTAGTTATGGTTCGAGTCCATCACCTGATATAATGGTTATCTTCTGTTAGTTTTGGTTCGAGCCTGACATTTATTATTATTATTATTTAACTTGGGTTGTGTCCAATAACTATTTTACCAATGTGCACAATTGGATGGCCATGTGTTTACCCTCCACCAGTGTTTTATCAATAAGGTCAATGTCTCTTCCAGCTAGGGGTGGTGCATAGGGTTGCAGAGCTGGTCCCTAGGGTTCTCGTGGAGGTTCTCAGGTAGGTAGGGTAGGTGGTCGGGCAGGTACCCTATCCGAAGGTAGGCGTTGCCATTTTATATTATTTTTGATAGGCCAGAGGTAGAGGCTTCAGATGCTGTTATCACAGGTACGTTGTCAGTGTGCCATCAACCAACTTCTACTTTATTTAATCCAGGATCAACATATTCATATGTTTCTACGTATTATGCATTTTAATTGGGATTGTCTTGTGAGCCATTATTAGTGCCTATGCATATAGCTACTCCACGGGTGATTCTTTAGTAGTGGATCATGTGTATAGATTGTGTATTGTGACTATTCGGGAGTATGACACTTGGGCTGATCTTATTATGCTTGACATGGTTAATTTTGACGTAATTTTGGGCATGGACTGGTTATCCCCCTATCGTGTGGTCTTGGAATGCTTTGCCTGGACTGTTACCTTAGCCATGCCTGACATACCCCTAGTTGTGTGGCAGGGTGTTTATAGCCACATGTCGACGATGATTATTTCTTATATTTAGGCTAGGAGACTGGTATCGAGAGGGTGTATGTCTTACCTTGCATATGTTTGTGATATTATTATGGAGAGTCCTTTGCTTGACTCTATTCCTGTAGTTCATGAGTTCCCTGATATCTTTCCTACTGACCTATCTGGCCTTCCTCTTGAGAATGATATAGATTTTACTATTTATCTTTAGCCGGGCATTGACCCATCTATATTGCACCTTACCGTATGGCTCCTACCAAGCTAAAGGAGCTAAATATTCAGCTTCAGGATCTTTTGGGTAAGGGCTTTAGATCGAGTGTCTCACCTTGGGGTACTCCTATTCTATTTGTGAAGAAGAAGGATGGTTTTATGCATACTATTAGTTGAGGATTCATGTGGACTCGCTTTGGCCATTATGAGTTCCTAGTGATATCTTTTGGGTTGACCAATGCCTTAGTAGTGTTCATGGACTTGATGAACCGCGTATTTAGGTCTTATTTGGACTCTTTCTTGATTGTTTTTATTAATGACATCCTTGTGTACTCGAGGAGTAGGGAGGAACACGAGCAGCATTTGAGGACTGTGCTCCACACTTTGAGAGATCATCGGCCTTATGCCAAATTCTCAAAGTGCAAGTTCTGGATTGAGTCTATAGTATTCTTAAGGCACATAGTGTCCAAGGATGGATTATGGTAGACCTAGCAAAGATTGAGACTATTCGTGATTTGGATAGGCCTACATCTCCGACTGAGGCTCGTAACTTTATTGGGTTGTCAGGCTACTATAGGCGGTTCATCAAGGGATTCGCCTCTATTGCAGTACCTATGACCATATTGACTAGGCAGAAGGTTCCATTTCAGTGGTCCAATGGGTGTGAGGCGAGCTTTCTAAACCTCAAGGACTTGTTCACTACAACTCATATTCTAACTCTTCCAGTTGAGGATGAAGGGTTTACTATATATTGTGTGATTCAGGCATTTGTTTGGGTTATGTTATGATGCAGCAGGGCCGAGTTATAACATATGCTTTGAGACAGCTGAAGGTGCACGATCGCAACTACCCCACTTATGACTTAGAGTTGGTGGCAGTAGTTTTTGCGCTTAAGATTTTAAGGCATTACCTGTTCACTGCGAGATATTCACTGACCAGCATAGTCTTTAGTACATTATAACTCAGTAGGACCTTAATTTGAGGCAGTGCAGGTGGATTGAGTTATTGAAGGACTTTGATCTCTCTATTCTATACCATCCGGGCAAGGCGAATGTAGTAGTGGATGCCTTGAGCCAGAAGGAGGTGAGTATGGGAAGCTTGACATTCCTTTCAATTTTTGAGCGATCGCTGGCCTCTGAAATCCATTCCTTAGCCAACAGATTGATTCAACTTGGTATTTCTAACCCAAGGAGGATTCTTGCTTGTGTGAGGCTAAGTCTACTTTATTGGAGCAGATTTGAGGTTGGCAGTTTGAGGATAGTTAATTCTGTGGTATTCGAGATCATGTGAGGAGGGGTGAGTCTAGGAGGTCTACCTTAGACTCTGAGTCTATTTTAAGATTTGATGTCTATATATATGTTTTGAGGGTAAGAGGCTTGATTTAGTTGGTACTTCAGGAGGCTTAAAGGTCTACATATTCTGTTCACCCTGGGACAACTAAGATGTATATAAATTTGAGGCAGCATCACTGGTGTAGTAGTATGAGAAGAGATATAGTAGATTTGATGGCTCGGTGTTTGTGTTGTTGCAGGTGAATGCTGAGCACTTGAGACCAGGTGGTTTGCTTCAGAGGGTACCCATTCCTAAGTGGAAATGGGAGCGGATTACTATGGATTTTGTAGGTGGTTTGCCTCATACTTCTTGTGGTTCTAATAGCATTAGAGTCATCATAGGTCAGTTGACCAAGTATACTTATTTCATTCCTATTCAGTTTTACTATAGTGCCAAGAGGTTGGCTCAGATTTATGTTTGAGAAGTGGTTCTCCTTCACGGGGTGCCCGTGTCTATTACTTTAGATAGAGGTTCCTAATACACCTCAAGCTTTTGGAGGGAATTTCAGGAGAAGTTGGGTACCCAGGTCAAACTTAGCACCGCTTTTCATCCCCATATTGATGGACATTCAGAGCGGACTATTCAGTTTTTCGAGGATATGCTTTAAGCTTATGTTATGGACTTTGAAGGTCAGTGGGAGTAATTTTTAGCCTTAGCAGAGTTCGCCTACAATAATAACTACCATTTAAGTATTCAGATTTGCACCATTCAAGGCATTGTTTGGTAGGCTGTTTCGATATTCAGTTTTTGGTTTGAGACTTCAGAGGTTAGGCCATGGGGCACCGACTTTCTTCGAGAGTCATTATGTCACGACCCGAAATCCAATTCGGGCCGGACTAGCACCCGATGCTGATATGGCCCGAGAGAACCAATCTTTGCTTATGAACACTTGTATACATCTCCTCGTATGGACCTTATTATACCTCATGCAACTATGCGGAAGTCATGGCTATGGAAACATATGCCATATATATATATAACAAACTTGGCCGTTGGGGCCATCAAACCAAAATGAGCATACATATCTTACATTCTGTTCCCACATAAGTCTACAAAAGCCTCTACAGATACATAGCTATGACAAACCTAGAGTCGGGACAACATCCCGCTCTATACTTATATACAATACCAAAATACATGTACATAGCAACTCAGAAAGACCCGAACCAACTGGAGCTCACCAAAAGTCGGCAAAAGACCTGCAACCTACTATGGAGGTCTACTAGTACCTGCGCCTGCAGCAAGTAAGGTAAATCCCCCAAGAGGGGTCAGTATGGAGAATGTACTGAGTATGTAAGGCCATATGAAACTGTCATAAATACATCAATAGAATCAAAATGTAAGAGGATAATCAATGTGAATAACCCATCGATTTGCATGTGGAACCATGTAGCTTACATAAGTTCTTCTCTTTATGGTTTATTCCTCATCTCTCATATCATAACGTACCCAGGACTCAACTGATTAGTGGGTCTTAACATAACATAACGTTATGTTGGGATCGGCTCGAGCTAGGACTTTGCCTCTAGAGCTACCACCCACATCAATATATCGGGATCGGCTCGAGCTAGGTTATTACCTCTAGAGATGCCACCCATACCAACATATCAGGTTCGGCTCGAGCTAGGTTATTACCCCTAGAGCTGCCCCCTGTCAGGATCGGTCTGAGCTAGGCTTATGCCCCTAGGACTGCCCCCTGATCCAACAATTTTGGGATCGGCTTGAGTTAGGCTTTTTGGCCCCAAAGCTACCACCCATACTTGATCATTGACCACCAACAGATATGAATTACTGTATTTCTTACTTTTGAGAGATTGAGTCATCCACTTATGAGAGATTAACGTGTATATACATAGCCAAAACATTATTGGAAGCTTAAGAACACAACATTATTGGGGCCTTTGGAGCATGTCCATAATTATTCAACTTATGCACAACCACGACTAATGAATGAAGAATATGTGACTTAACAATAGATAAGGTTATTGAAACCATTAGGCACAAGTCAATGAACAAGAGGTATGTGTATAACCACTATTGGCACTTTGGAACATAACCTTTTTGGGCTTTTGGAACATTGACCAACGAATATGAGACATACAATTCCCAATTGATCAATGAGTAGGAAATATGTGATAATAACCATAGCTAACCGGATATAGAATACCTTAGCACATTTTGGGATGGTACAAATGTAATGTCAATGTGAATACTATTTGCCGCAGAAAGATACGGACAAAGTAACCTTACATACCTGGTATTCTCCATACCAATACACAATCTTAAATGCGCATACAATAGTCCCACTCCTTCCTTATGTTTCACTCTACAAAACAAATACATAACGAAGCCAACATTAACCACCAACTACTTTACAAATGCATATAACATCAATGAGTTACATGTTTGCCTTTAAACATGCCATTTCCCCTTGACAAAACCATTGAAGAAATTATTATTCCAAAAATCCCACAATATTCCCAACATTGACCAACACATGATAATCAATACATTTCACCACAACACTTCTCCTTTACACTTTCTTATCCACACCACATCACAAATAATCCATCAAATGACCTTAATACATCTCATAGCACATATCGGCCAAAATCCCATAATTTACACTTATAGAAAAATAACAAGTTTAGTAACAAAATAACACCATACATGTTCATATTTTATCCATACCATGCTCTTTCATCAAAGGCACAAGTCATAATTCAAGCTTGAATCTCATGGATCACAAATCTTATATAAAAACACGAAGTACCATGTCCAACATATCCAAGCACAACCAACATGATTTACATACTCTCCCATTCATATAATATGTTAATCCATAAGAATAATCACTTACCTAAGCTTTAGAAATGATGATCTTGCTCCAAAAGTTGTCTTTGAGTCTTTAGGGTTTGGAGAAAATGTCTTGGATATTTGTCTAAAGGCATGAGACTTTGTAATCAATAAAATCAGATTTCTTGCCCTTTATATAGGCCCCCAAGTCCATCCTTTGCCACTCTTTAACATTTAATGTTGGGTTCTAGAAGGTCAAGGCAAGAATGGGTCTTTTGACCCATTTTTGGGCCATGTTTTCTTTTCATTTTTGGGTCCTTTTTGGGCCCAATTCACTTAACCCAGTAAAATCAATAATTTCTCGTGTTTAAATCATCTCATACGTGTTACAACAATATTCCCACTCACGCTATTCGTATCCGTAACCTCAATCCCAAAAACAAGTGATTCTAGCCACGTATGGCCTATTTTGACCAAAAGGGTAAAATTGTCATTTTGACTCCAAATTCATTCTCGAGTAATTTTATCATACCAATATAATAATTGACTCATTTCATGTATATACTCATGTTTGTAGAATAAATGTGAAAAAAATCGGCTCGGTACGTCACCGGGCACCCTTAGGACTTATAAGCTTTCCAACTTTCGAAAAATGGAAAAACATGCGTGGCACGCCCTCTGGCGGGCCTGTGCCTTAATTTTTCCAAAAATTTTGTTTTTCGACTTTTCTTCGCAGGTTTGGTTAGATACTTCAAGTCCTATTCTTTAACTTACTTCTTAACCTTAATATCTTTTGTTTAAAGGTCCTCTTAGCCCCATTTTGAACCCTACAAATGCTCCACGAAAATCACAAAACACCTCCTATGAAAGGCTAATCATATGTACGAGGCCAAATTTCAATTTTCTCATCATTAACATTACCAAATACATACTTATAGGTCTAGACACCTACGTAACCATTATTAAATGTCGTCAAGTAGGGTTGGGAAGGTACGGGGTGTTACATTTTTCCCCCTTTAGAAACATTCGTCCTCGAATGTTAGTAACATCGTCTCATGTACATCCCATGCATCTCTATCTTAACATATATACGCATATACACATTATATTCATGGATACTTCCTTGTTATATCCAACTCCATACCTTGAACTTTCTCCCCACGTTTGAAGTAGTCACGGGTACTCTGACTTTATTATTTCTTTGGCTCCCTACGTGATTCGATTTCTCCACTGTACTTTTACCAAAGCTATTACTATTTTCTTTGCATCTTCCCACCTATCCATATAGGATGGCAATATATATCCTTTCATAAGTGACATCCCGCATAGCTTGGACATAATGGATCTCAGCATATGACTTGTTTTACCTTGTAGCTACTATAGTACCATCTTACCCTTCTCTATAGCGTAGTGTACAAAATCTAGCCCCAAATAAAGTAGTTCCACTTGGTGTAAATCACCCAATAGATGATTTAAACTTCCTTTTACATCAACCGTCATAAGATACAATTTTGATACTTAACCATTAGCTATCATGATACGCATATTCAATAAGGGTAGATGATCATCCCAACTACCTTTTAAGTCTCTCGTACAGGTTCGTCGTACACCTTCAAGTGTTTGGATAGTATACTCTGTTTTTTCGTTCGTCTGAGGGTGAAAAACTGTACTCAAATTCATTCATGTACCCAACCTTCTCTGCAAAGAAACTTCAAATAAAATGTGTAGCAAATCGAGCCCTCCTTCCTCATGGAATAGAGTTCAGAACTCCGTATAGTTGTACTTCCTCTTTAATAAACAACCTCGCATAATCTTCAACCATGCAAGTGGTCTTGAAAGGAAACATGTGTAATATGTAGGTAAATGTGTCAGCTATCTCTCATGTGTAATAAAATTCCTAAAATGTATGAGACAATCCTTATGCGTATGAGGCAAACTTGCGATAAAATCCATGTTAACCATGTCTTATTTTAAACTGGAAAATGTATACATGGCATATAATACCTCCAGGTTTCTGATGCTCTGCTATTACCTATTGACAATTTGGTCAAGGAGTTACAAATTCTATAATGTTCTTCTTCTTTATATTGCCTCACCAATGCCTTCTTACCAAACCATGGTACATTTTGGTTTCTCCCGAATAAAATAGAATACCGTGAATGATGTGCTTCAGTTATTATTCATTTCCTTGGTCTATCTATATTTGGTATACCTGATCTACCTTGATATTGAAATAATCTCTCATACATAAGATCAAATCTCATCGAACCTTGTGATACGTTCTTTGTGCCAAACTAAAAATAGGATTCGCATATTGCTTTCCTTCACCTCTACGAATGAAGACTTTATCGCATTTCGCGCTATAACCCTTTGATCTGGAGTTTTAAGTAAATGCACTACCAACCAATTGAATCAATATGTAGATCCTCAACCATACCTTGTGTTCCCATGAACCGACCATTAGTACTTCCTAGTACTTTGCGGCTTAACGCATCAACCACCGCATTTACTCTTCCCGAATGTGATCTCAGTATCTTATCTTAATCTCTTAATAACTTGAGTCATCTTCCCTACCTCAAATTTAAGTCCATCTACTTTAAGATATATGCAAACTCTGTTGATCGATATTTATATATCAATATGAACCCTAAGTAGTAGTGTTGTATCTTTTAAATAACTACCACAACTGTTACCTCAAAGTCATGTTTGATAGAGTTTCTCTCATATGGCCGCAACTGTCGTGAGGCATACGCTGTTATCTTATCATGCTGCATTAACACACATCCGAGGTCAACCCTGGAAGAATCACAATACATTACATAACCTTTGTGCCTTCGAGAAATACTGAAACTGACGTAGAAGTTAATTTATCTTTCAACTCTTGGGAACTTTGCTCGCATGTATCGCTCTACTGAAACTTAATTGTCTTGTGTGTAAACTCTCTTCTCTTTGTTTTGTTTTTCTTCTTTTTTTTTCTTTTTTTTTCAATCGTCTCTCTCTTTTGCGTACCGACCTTTATTCCTTCTTCCTATACAATTTACCCAAGAACGCTATAGATATATCCAAAATTTACATTTAGAAAACTTCTATAACACTTGCTGCACATGATTAACGTGGTCCTCTTGTGGCCTCGAATAAACTAGAATATCATCCTTGAACACAGTCACCAATACATCCAAGAATAGTTTGACCATCCTATTCACCCAATCCATAACAACATCTGGTACATTTGTCAGTTCCAATGATACAACTAAGAATCATAATAGTCAGACCGTGTTCGAAAGATTGTATTGGGTATATCTTTGTTTCTAACTCTGACTTTGGTGATAACCCGATCTCAAGTCACTCTTGTTTCAGGTAAATTGGTGGAAGAAAAAGTGGATACAATCCTTTTGATAAAAAAAAAAAAAGGACAACACACTTGGCACCCTATAACTGCTCAAACAAATCGTCAATTCGTAGGAGGGAATATATATTTTTTTTTTGATCATTACTTTGTGCAGTTTCCATTAGTCAGTATACGTTCTCAAGTACCATTTCACTTTTGTTTTCCATATTCACACGGATGCGCCTCAAAGGACATATTTGGTCTTATGTATCTCCTATCCACCAAATCTTTTAATTGCTCTGTTTAATTCCCATAGCTTTACTGAAACCATGTTATACGGAGAAAAAGAAATAAGCGGAAGGCTTGGAACCACATCAATAGTAAACTCTACTTCCCATTCCGGGAGTAAGCCTAGAACTTCATCAGGAATTATATCAAGAAAGTGATTGACTACCGAAACCTCTTGAGGACTTGGTGGTTTCACATCAATCTCTCGCTCTCAGACTAGCACTGGCATACATACCCCCTTGGCTATCAATTAAGATAGAAAAATAAAAGTTTCCTTGGTGCCCCCACATTACCCTTCCATTCAGGATCATGTTCTTATGGACAGTGAAAATATACCTTCTTAAGCCCGGCAATCTACCGTGACATAACAAGAAACCAACCAATCCGTCCTATTATTAACATCAATATCCACCAGTTTTGATTCAATAAGATCAACCAATATATCATAACCCCACACAATTACTACACAATCATGATGCACTCTTCTAGCTACAATACATTTACCTTTTGGTGTAGATTCCCCAAATAGGTTAACTAAAAATTCTAGTGTCTTTTTTACAAAATTTGTCTCTTCAACCATCAATGAAGTAACATATGATAGGGTAAAACCAAATTCAATCAAAGTAAATACGTTACGTGACAAGACAGATAATATACCTGTCACATCATCAGGAGAAGCCTCAAATTTCTACTGATCCGCCACGGTGTGGGTACGACCCTGGATGCTACCAGAACTAGCTGCCCTCCTAGCACCTAGGCCATGACCAGTAGGTTGTACATTTGATGATAATAATGCAACAGCAGCTACCGTAGGCTGTGTCACACCACCCATGACTCTTTGATGGGCACTCTCTCACCATGTGCCCTGGTACGCCACACCAAAAGCAAATATTTGTTCCCAATCGGCATTCACCTAAATGATACTTCCTGCAGCGCTGACACTGTTGAAACCAACATTCACCTAAATGGTACTTCCTGCAACGTTGACACTGCTGAAGAGGAGGCCTCAATTAAATCATACTTCCTCGTGCTCGATATCCCACTGTACGTAAACCCTGAATCTCACCTCCTTGCCCAAACTGGTTGCTTCTAAACCCTTGGAATAGAGGGGTAATATTTGTTGTGGAATGGGGACATAATGGACTAGGTGGTTTGTGAAAAACCCGAGGCCTAAATTCGTCTTCGGATGCCATAACATGTCCCAGGGGTTTAGCTTTTTTTGACGATCCTACTTCCAATTCCTGTATTTTTCTCCTTTGCCTCTGTCCCTCCTTCTGCTGCACAAGAGCTTGTATTTGAGCTTGTGCAAAAACTACACGGGTCAATTTTTGCACTGCACTCATTAAATCCTGCTCAATGGTATTATCGGGCAGTCTCGAAAATACTACTCTCTTTCTCAACTCTTCTGGAGCTGGAAAAGTAGGAGAAACCCGTGATGCAAATTCAGTGTCAGCACCATCTTGACTAGCTGAGTCAGGTGGTGATTTACTCGCTCCTTCTCCGGTAAGCGTAACAACCTGCTTACCCTTTCCTTTACCTCTCCTTGTCATCGACAGTTTCTATATCAAAGAAAACCAATCACCATGGTCAGATATAATCTAACTTACAACACTGGCTCTAATGCACGATCTAGGAATGAAGAAAAGGAACAACATCCTAAATGTCCCATAGCCTCCTACTTATAAATGTGGTGCACAACACATCGATAAGTAAGACTCTACTCAGACACGGCTTTGTAGACACCCTTAGAACAACCTGCTCTGATACCACTTTTGTCACGACCCGAAATCTCATTCGGGCCGGACTGGCACCCGAAGCCGATATGGCCCGAGAGAACCAATCTTTGCTTATGACCACTCATATACATCTCCTTGTATGGACCTTATTATACCTCATGCAACTATGCGGAAGTCATGGATATGGAAACATATGCCATATATATATATATATAACAAACTTGGCCGTTGGGGCCCTCAAACCAAAATGAGAATACATATCTTACATTCTGTTCCCACATAAGTCTACAAAAGCCTCTACAGATACATAGCTATGACAAACCTAGAGTCGGGACAACACCCCACTCTATACTCATATACAATACCAAAATACATGTACATAGCAACTCAGAAAGCCCCAAACCAACTGGAGCTCACCAAAATTCGGCAAAAGATCTGCAACCTACTGTGGAGGTCTACTAGTACCTGCGCCTGCAACAAGTAAGGTAAATCCCCCAAGAGGGGTCAGTACGGAGAATGTACTGAGTATGTAAGGCCATATGAAACTGTCATAAATACATCAATAGAATCAAAATGTAAGAGGATAATCAATGTGAATAACCCATCAATTTGCATATGTGGAACCATGTAGCTTACATAAATTAAGTTCTTCTCTTTATGGTTTATTCCTCACCGCTCATATCATAACGTACCTGGGCCCCAACTGATCAGTGGGTCTTAACATAACATAACGTTAAGTTGGGATCGGCTTGAGCAAGGACTTTGCCTCTAGAGCTACCACCCACATTAATATATCGGGATTGGCTCGAGCTAGGTTATTACCTCTAAAGCTGCCACCCATACCAACATATCAGGTTTGTCCCGAGCTAGGTTATTACCCCTAGAGATGCCCCTGGTCAGGATCGGTCCGAGCTAGGCTTATGCCCCTAGGACTGCCCCCTGATCCAATAATTTTGGGATTGGCTTGAGTTAGGCTTTTTGCTACCAAAGCTACCACCCATACTTGATCATTGACCACCAACAGATATGAATTACTGTATTTCTTACTTTTGAGAGATTGAGTCATCCACTTATGAGAGATTGATACAATTAGTTATGAGAGATTAACGTATATATACATAGCCACAACATTATTGGAAGCTTAAGAACACAACATTATTAGGACCTTTGGAGCATGTCCATAATTATGCAACTCATGCACAACCACGACTAATGAATGAAGAATATGTGACTTAACAATAGATAACGTTATTAAAACCATTAGACACAAGTCAATGAATAAGAGGTATGTGTATAACCACTATTGGCACTTTGGAACATAACCTTTTTGGGCTTTTGGAACATTGACCAACGAATATGAGACATACAATTCCCAATTGATCAATGAGTAGGAAATATGTGATAATAACCATTGCTAACCGGATATAGAGTACCTTAGCACATTTCGGGATGGTACAAATGTAATGTCAATGTGAATACTATTTGCCGCAGAAAGATACAGACAGAGTAACCTTACATACCTGTTATTCTCAATACCAATACAAAATCTTAAATGCGCATACAATAGTACCACTCCTTCCTTATGTTTCACTCTATAACACAAATACATAACAGA
The DNA here is from genome assembly GCA_031232105.1 of Capsicum rhomboideum. Lineage (NCBI taxonomy): Eukaryota > Viridiplantae > Streptophyta > Magnoliopsida > Solanales > Solanaceae > Capsicum > Capsicum rhomboideum. The sequence goes on along the minus strand of CP124716.1, from coordinate 92,952,852 downwards.
GCCAACATTAACCACCAACTACTTTACAAATGCATATAACATCAATGAGTTACATGTTTGCCTTTAAACATGCCATTTCCCCTTGACAAAACCATTGAAGAAATTATTATTCCAAAAATCCTACAATATTCCCAACATTGACCAACACATGATAATCAATACATTTCACCACAACACTTCTCCTTTACACTTTCTTATCCACACCACATCACAAATAATCCATCAAATGACCTTAATACATCTCATAGCACATATCGGTCAAAATCCCATAATTTACACTTATAGAAAAATAACAAGTTTAGTAACAAAATAAAACCATACATGTTCATATTTTATCCATCACCATACATGTTCATATTTTATCCATACCATGCTCTTTCATCAAAGGCACAAGTCATAATTCAAGCTTGAATCTCATGGATCACAAATCTTATATAAAAATACAAAGTACCATGTCCAACATATCCAAGTACAAAAAACATGATTTACATACTCTACCATGCACATAATATGTTAATCCATAAGAATAATCACTTACCTAAGCTTGAGAAATGATGATCTTGCTCCAAAAGTTGTCTTTGAGTCTATAGGGTTTGGAGAGAATGTCTTGGATATATGTCTAAAGGCATGAGACTTTGTAATAAATAAAATCAGATTTCTTGCCATTTATATAGGCCCCCAAGTCCATACTTAGCCACTCTTTAACATTTAATGTTGGGTTCTAGAAGGTCAAGGCAAGAATGGATCTTTTGACCCATTTTTGGGCCATGTTTTCTTTTCATTTTTGAGTCCTTTTTGGGCCTAATTCACTTAACCCAGTAAAATTAATAATTTCTAATGTTTAAATCATCTCATACGTGTTACAATAATATTCCCACTCACGCTATTCGTATCCGTAACCTCAATCCCCAAAACAAGTGATTCTAGCCACGTATGGCCTATTTTGACCAAAAGGGTAAAATCGTCATTTTGACGCCAAATTCGTTCTCGAGTAATTTTATCATACCAATATAATAATTGACTCATTTCATGTATATACTCATGGTTGTAGAAGAAACGTGACAAAAATTGGCTTGGTACGTCACCGGGCACCCTTAGGACTTAGAAAATTTCCAACTTTCGAAAAATGGAAAAACCAGCATGGCACGCCCTTAGGCGCACCATATTCCTGATTATGGGCTAAAAATATTAGCCTAGAGTGGCCTGGCACGCCCTCTGGCGCGCCCGTGCCTTAATTTTTATGAAAATTTTGTTTTTCGACTTTTCTTTGCGGGTTTGGTTAGATACTTCAAGTCCTATTCTTTAACTTACTTATTAAAATTAATATACTTTGTTTATAGGTACTATTATCCCCGTTTTGAACCCCAAAAATGCTCCACGAAAATCACAAAACACCTCCTATGAAAGGCTAGTCACATGTACGAGGCCAAATTTTAATTTTCTCATCATTAACATTCTCAAATACATACTTATAGGTCTCGACACCTACGTAACCATTATTAAATGTCGTCAAGTAGGGTTGGGAAGGTATGGGGTGTTACACATTAGATAGAGTTTGAGTTATTCATTATAGGCTACAGGCAGCTCAGAGCAGGCAAAAGAGTTATACTGAATGTAGGCTTCATACTTTGAGCTTTGGAGTTGGTGATCTAGTTTTCCTTTATGTGTCGGCTATGAAGGGTGTGATGAGGTTTGGGAAGAGGAACAAGCTCAGCCCCAGGTAAATCAGGCCTTTTGAGATCCTTCTAAGAGTTGGGGAAGGGGCTTATGTGTTAGCCTTGCCTCAAGCTTTTTCAGCTTATTCATCTAGTTTTTCACATGTCAATTCTTTGATGATATATCTAGTATGAGTCTCACGTGCTTTGGTTGGACTCGGTTCAGTTAGATGAGAGGTTGACCTTCGTGGAGGAGCCAGTTTTTACTCTAGCCAGAGATGTCAGGCGATTGCATTTCATAGAGATTCTTGTAGTTAAGGTTCACTGGAGACACTATCAAATTGAGGAGGCTACCTAGATACCAAGAATGAAATGTGGACTCAGTATCCTTACCTGTTTGAACCTTCAGGTACTTCTTAACTCTTTGCTTTCGCAGACAAAAGTCCTTTTTATATTGGATGTTGTAATGACCTTCTAGGTCATTTTTTGTGTTTTCATGGTTTTTTGCATTTCAAGTATTCCTATAGCTTCCCCAAGTCATTTATGATTTGCTAGGGTTGACAATTTGATTACCGGATAGTTCGTTTGGATCTTATGGCCATTTCCCTATTTCGGAGCTTTTGAAGTTGAGAAAATGGTCTTGGTCTAAAACTTTAGGTAAATAGCCTCCGATGGAAATTTTGATGGTTTTGTTCTCTCTAAAATGTTTATTTTAGCCTTGGAGGGCCCTTGGTCCGGGTCCCAAGGCTTTTGGGCTTGTTTTGGGCTATTGGATGTATTTTAGTAACAATGGAACCTTGGGCGTGGGACCCACTTTTTGTCAAAATGTCCTCTGATGCAAAATTTTGATCATTTTGTTGAGTCTGGAATGCCAAATTTGGTAGGATAGCATAGATTTTTTGCATGTTCGGGGTTTTGAACGAATCCTGAGGGCCCATTCAAAAATTTTACAATTTAGAAAAGTTGTTGGTGCATCAACACCTGGTGTAGGACAAAATTGGCCTTTCAGATCACAAGGCCTCGACCATATTTGTGAAGGTCAAGGATTTGGGTCTTTGCGTTCGCGAGGCCTTAGCCACGTTTGCGAATGTCAAGGAATCATGACCTCCTCGTTTGCGAACTAGCCTTTGCCTTTGAGAAGAGGAAGATGGCCTGACCGGTCCAGGCTCCTTCTTCACATTTGTGATGAACTGGCCGCATTCACAAAGGCTAGTCCTGTTCAGCTCCCGCATTTATGACAGGGGTCCCGCATTCACAAAAAAGGACCCCCGACAGTATAAATATATTCTCCCTTCATTTTTAAGATAGTTTCTAAGTGTATTTACACCATAGTTGACATTAAGAGCTTGGGGTTTTATGGGAAATTGATAATTGGAGCGGGGATTAAGTAGGAGACACTATAGTGATCATTTCCCCGTCTTTAGCTCGTAAGTTTCGGGTTCAATTTCCATTTAATTAGCAGTTTAAATTTTTGTTTCAACCTGAGATTTGTAGGTTGATTTGGGCAGGAAATTGAGGGCAGTTCATGCCCAATTTTTGAGCACTATCATATTATGACCCAAGGGACGTTGTGGCGATTTCAATTTTGGGATTTCGCAAGCGGGCCCTATTGGTGATTTTTAGCTTAATTTCTGACCCATGGCGTAAATTTGCAATATGGGTATTGTTGTTCTCGTTTTGACACATAGAATATTATTTTGTTAGTGTGGTAGTAGTCGGAGTCTTCTCGGAAGGGAAAAGCTTCGTTATAGAGGATTTAGCGTGCTTCCGGCAGTGTCCAAGTAGACAAGGCTTACCCATCTTCTAGACTTTGCTCTGTTATGGTATTAGTTTGATATTGTCCAAGTTGTGAGTGGTCTCTTATGGTTCGAATATTCATTTAGAAACTTCTAATTATTATTAGCCGATTAGGAGCTTTTAGGGTAGATTTTGACCTTGTTTTCCTTAAATTAGTATTTGCTTGTCCTTTAGGATTCAACTTAACTTACTTAGTGCCTTAGGATGGGATTACGAAGCCTTAACCTAGGTTCAGGTAGGCTCTTGCCTTAGGTTGGGTTTTTGAAACTTGTAGGCTATCGCCCTTCTTAATATAAATTGCTTTAGAGTATCACCCTTTTTAGCCTAAATAAGTGCAAAACTGCTTCTTTTGACTGTTACTTGGGATTAGGTTGACTTAGTTGTTATAATAAGACTTTTTAGCCTTGTTACCCTTGGTAGGGTAGTATTTGACTTTAAATAGCGACTTTGAACTTAATAAATGGAACCCCATTCTCCTTTAATATATTCGACCTTCTAAAAATGGGGAAAATGACTAGATGGACTTGAAATGGATTATGATTCTGGGTTACGACTATGTGTTGCTTCTTATGAGTTTCAGTTCGAATCCGACACCTTGTTTATTAATTATATTCCGTTAGTTTCAGTTCGAGTCTGGCACCTGGTATAATGGTTATCTTCTGTTAGTTTTGATTCAAGTCCGACATTTATTATTTTTACTTACCTTGGGTTGGGAAATTTAGTTTGAGACATGTAAGGTTATGGTTAGGGCTGGAGGAGGATTATACAGTACACATATTATTATTATATGATACCCTGTGTTTTGGTACTCTTACTATACTTCAACATCATTTTGCAGATCGTTGTACGATTTATCTTCGTTGACGCTGACCTCGAGATGTGTTGTTGATCAGAGATTTGGGTGAGCTTTCAGAGTCAGGAGCCAATCCTTCTCCTTCTACTTTCATGATAGTCTTATTTTGTATATTCTAAGACTACGGTGTATATTTTGGCATTGTCTAGTACTCTTTTTGGTATAGTGTCTCTCGTACTAACCTTACTAGGTCTTGGAGGATTCTTTTATTATATTTTATCCTCTCCCCCTACTGTATGGCATATTTTTTTATATATATTTCCCACTTGTTGCTTTTTATTACTGTTTTTGTTCTTATTTTTCTCTTTTTCACATATTAGCCCGTTACACACCGTTTTGGGATATAGTTTGACTTACCTACTGGTGGGTTAAAGTAGCTACCATCATGACTAAAGAAATCACGTCGTGAAAGTATCAGTATTATATAAATGGTTAAAAGCAATTAATTGACTTGTTTGGGTTGTTTCCCCTATTTGCTAGCATAGTTGTTGTGAACTATATTTGAAAGTGACTTATTTAACATCTTAGTTGATGATTGTCCTTTAATTTTAGGACTTGAGTCGGTTTATAGTGACATTTAATGAAAATCTGAGATTCTGATTAATCAAGATACAAAAAGTGGGTCTGTGTGATTGTGAAAGCGGAAAGAGATGAACTTGAGATGACAAATAATTTGGCTTAAGTATGAAATACATTACTCTGATTTGTACTTGTTGTTTATGGTATCGTAGTTGCACACCTATACATCATGCATTGCATTTCATATGGATCATATATATATATGTGTGTGTATATAGGAGAACACGACGTCCTATATTATTATTACTTGGAGGACACACCATCCTATATTATATAAAATAGGGGGCACACCTACCTAGGCATACAGACCTCCCGAGTTTTCCATGGATCCCAGCTATCTATACATGGAAACAATGTATACTAGTACATTCATTTACATTCATCTCATCATCCTTATTTCCTTGACTTGTACTGATATTGGATTTTGAGTGTGAATGAGTGATTTACTGCCTTATTCTGGTTTGGAATTCCTTGAAATACTGTTTGTAGTGATAAATATATATATATATATATATATATACCCATGTTGATTGTTTTTGAGTGTTAGACTAGGTGCGACTTTCTTGATTTGGCAGGTTTATATGAAAAGTATTGGTGGTAGATTTAAATGAGGTTTATCGCCATCAATTTGAATTAGGATCGGTTGAATATGATTCTAAACACATGTGGATTAGTACTCATGCTTGTTTATTTTTTCACCTTACATACAAGTACTGAGTCTGTGATTCCCGATCACTAATTTAGAGATCGTGCGTTGGATTTTGGTTCAGCAGGATTTAAAGGTAGTGGATGGTCATCCCAGTGCCTACCAGATCTCTTCTAATTTATTTACGTTGTTTTCTCTTATATTGAGATACTCTAGAGTTTCAATTGGATTTTTTTATTCCCTTAAAGGCTTGAATCTTATGACTTCCAGATTTTTTATGGTTTTTATATGATTATGTATTGAGTTGTGGGTATTATCTTTTCTTCAGTGTATATACTTTATGAATTATTTTGTGTGTGTTAGGTTGGCTTACCTATAATGGGGGTGCGATAGGTGTCATCATGACCTTGAGTTTTGGGTCGTTACTAGTTGGTATCAGAGCGCTAGGTTCATTGTTCACACTAGTACACGTCAAATTTAGTAGAGTCTTGCTCATCGATGCGGAGACGTCTATTATCTATCTTCAAGAGGCTGCAGGATTATAGGAAAACTCCTTTCTTCTTTCTTATTGTACGAAATTTATTTCATCATTTACTGAGATTCTTTGTTTCATTCTCTCATAAATGGTGAGGACTCGTGTGAAAGTGGAGAGAGCAAGAGCCATTCCAGCACCTATGCCTGCTGCCCGTGTTGGGACACGCAGGCTTGGCAGGGGACATGGTAGGGGATGAGGTAGAGGTTGAGGTAGAGGTAGACTGCAGGTAGCTACTTAGGTCCCTATTAAATCAGAGTCTTCAGAGGGTGAGTTTGAGATTGAGGCTAATCAGATTTCGATTGAGGAGGTGGACATAGTATAGGCTCCACCTGGGTTGTAGCTACTTCGATACTTCTAGATAACTTAGTTTGTGTGTTGGGTTTGTTGGAGGGTATGGCCCAACATAGTGGTTTGACTGGTACTCCAATGAGTTCATAGACTAGTGTTGGGGCTCAGACTTAAGATGAGTAGCCTATCCTAGTTTTCTCTAGCCCAGCAGGCTAGCAAATAGTTGTAGTAGCTAGATATCATGGTATACCTTTGCTAGGTATGGGAGCCATTTGTGTGGCCAGACCAGTGATGTTAGATGGGGAGTAGAGGAGGTTTGAGAAGTTCATGAAGATGGATCCATCTTAGTTTTAGGATGCACAGAGTGAGGATACTTATGAGTTTTAAGTGAATTGTCGTGAGAGGCTTCAGAGTGTGGGTTGGTGGAGTACCACGGGGTTGATTATATGATTCTTAGTGTGTGTGGTCCCACCGAGTAATGGTGGCATCCTTATGTTGATTCTAGGCCCATATGATCTCCACCTATGACTTAAAGTTGTTCGCTTAGGCTTTTCTAGGCCAATTTGTTCCCTGTAGTTTAAGAGAGGAGCAGAGGCATTAGTTAGAGCATTTGACCCAAGAGGGGATTTCTCTGACTGAGTATGAGCCTAGATTCTATGCATTATCTCGCCATGCCATGGTGATTATACCTGATGAGATTGAGCGGATTCATAAATTTGTGAGGGGTTTGACCTTCTAATTCGGGAGGCAGCTTTTCAGACAGCTTAAACTGGAGTTTTTTTAGAGAGTATTCAAGACAACTAAATAGTTTAAGATCATGAATTTTGAGTAGTTTGGCGACTTAAGGGACAAGTGGTCTCGTACTTCTAGTTAGTTCAGTAGTTCCTCATCTGGATGTAGGGGTTCATTTAGGAGAGGGTTCCATCTTTAGCGTAGATTAGTTCATGTTGCTATTCAGGCGTCTGAGGGTGGGTATTTTGGACAAGACTCTTTGAGTTCATGTCATGCTTCTTGTAGTTATTCTCAGAGGTTTACGTGGCGTTGTGTCGATTTTGGTTTTTTTGGTTCATCCCGATAGGTTACTAGTCATTGAGGATATTTCACATATGGGGATCCCAATCACTATAGGAAAAATTGTCCATTATTCAGACTGAGAGTCCTGTAATAAGGATTTCAAAATCTCGCTAGGATAGTAGTACCATAAATTAGAGGTCGGGGTGGATCTCAAGGAAGTAGGGGTACACCTCCGACTAGATGAGGAGGTGGTAGATGAGTTGCTCAAATAAGAGGTGATAGGGATCAATTTTATACTTTTCCAAGTAGACTTGAGGTAGAGGCCTCTGATGCAATTGTCAGAAGTATCATCTCAGTATTCCATTGTCACGATCCAAAACTCAAGTCGTGATGGCACCTGCCGCACCCCCTGTAATAGGTAAGCCATCACAATATAGAAAAAACATAAATTAAATAAATACGCAAAAAGAAAAAAGTAAAGGTAACTCTCAAGCAAAACCTCATAAATAACTTAATAGAATTGTACAAAAGGAACTAAACACCCAAAATCCAGTAGTCATAAGTACAAGCCTCTATTAATAGAATCAATATGACAAGAGTCTAAAGTATCTCAAAAGTAAGAAAGACAATAGTAACAACATAGAGGAGATCTGATAGGCACTGGATCAATTAGTCGCTACCTTTGAATGTCAATAAGAGTAATCCCAAATGTAGACTCATACTTAATGTCTAGAACAAGCAACTCAGTACCTGCATATCAAGTGTAGAAATAAACAAACATGAGTAACAAACCACATGTAATCAGTAACATTGTCGACTGATCCTAATTTAAAGTGAATGACGAGAGCCATCTAAAATACTACTACCAACTATATCCTCAAACACCAGTCAAATTAGGAAAAATGCACCTAATCTAATAGTTATACACCAATAATATGGATACAACATTGCATAAAATCCACAGCTTCTCAAATCCAAATAAGAGTAATAAGCCACTCAATCATTGTTCACAATAATAATAGTACCAATCAAATATAAACGGAGAGATGAATGCAATATGATGCAATGTATGCTATAAAATATACCTTCTTCTTTGTATACCTAGCTAGGACCCATGGGGGACTCGCGAGGTCCATATACCCACCAAGAACAGTTTTCCATCAGGCATTCAAATCATGAATCCACTCAATACCATTTCCCATTGGGCTATCTAGAACACTTTCCATCAAGCATGCAAATGTAACAACCCTCATGGTGAAATTTAGAATTTTCTGTATTTTAGCTATTTTTCCCTTCCCCGTTTTTGTTTTATATCATTTATGAGTTGTGCAGATGGTTGACATGGTCCTCAGAGTGTTCAAAAGTGAGTTATATGAGTTTGTGGTTTTGTGTAGCCTTTAAAGTGATATAGTTGACTTTGGTCAATATTCTGTGATTCAAGCGTCGGATGAGAGTTTTGTCCATTCCATTAGATCCAAAACATCCATTTTGGGGTAGTAGCATAGTTGGTTTGGGTTCCGAGGCCCTTTTGTGATTTTTGAGCATTTGGTCGAAATACTAGTTTTACTATCCTAGAGTTAGTTTTGGATGTAAATGGTTGATAATGACCTCCGTTGGAAATTCTTATGGTTTTTTTGTGTCCAAAATGTTAAAATTAGCATAGTGACACTATCGAGTTATTTTTGTGGGATTCCAAACTAATCCCGAGGGTCCATTCAAAATAATTTTGGACTTAGATTTCTGCTGTGCAACAATTGGTTACTCATCACGATTGCGTGGCCACGTGTTGCTATTGCGTGATGTGACCAAGTTGTTCATCACAATTGTGAGGTAGGGCACCGCGATCACCAGGTGTTAGTTGGCCCAGGTCGGGTAGTGTATCACGATTGCGTGGCTCATTTTCACGATATGAAGACCAATTATTGGCGGTCAAACATTGACCCTCACAATCTCATTGTGGGTGCTGCGATCGTGAGGCACTATTCACCAAAACAATATATAAACCCCATTTTTGCGATTTAACCCCATTTTTATCATCTTTAATCTTTGGGAGCATGATTTTTAAAATGGGTTTTTCATCAGTTTTGTTTTGGGTAAGCATATAAACCTACTTTTAATTATTACCCATTGATTATATTGCAAAATCATCTTCAAAATTTGGATTTTAAATTTCAAATTTTGGGTTCTACTCAGTAAAGAGAATAGTGTGTATTTCGTTGAATTCTAACTCATTTTTACTCTGTTTTTGATGAAATTTTAGATTTAGAACACTTAAAGTATAGGTAATGTGGTTCTTTATTAAAATTCCAATTTGACACTTTTATTTTGGGGTCGATCTTTGAGGTGAATTTGGACCCAAAATAAAAGTATGTCAATATGGGTATTAATAGACTCTTATTTCAGTATAAAAATCTTTTTTGATTGATTGGGAGCATTTCAAAGCCGACCGAAAGGGAAAGGCTTTGTGTTGAGGGGTTTATGCTCGTGTCTTTGGCTTTCGAGGTAGGTTATCGCTTATCTTTCTTCAGACCTGGCCGGATAGATAATTGATTATGTAAAACATGCTATGGGTTGGGGATTATCTCATTGTTTACATCATTTGAGTTGATTATTATAATCGTGTTGCCAGTGCGGGGGCTTTTGTGGACCTTATTAGTGTCTTATTTGCTTCTTGTCTATTGTGATTCCCTCATGGGGGCTTGTGTTAATTATTATTATCAACATCTTAACTTGATTCTATTCTATTATTGCCCCAGTGGAGGCTTGTATCATGTTTTATTGAATATTGGGGGATTTTGAGTTTACTTACACACTGTTGAGCTAATTGTTGCATATAAGTGTTTTCTCTATGATTATGTATATTCATATTACATTTTGTTGTTCATGGATCTGGCACTACTATTGAACTTAGATTCTTTGAGGAGAAAATGAACCATTTCATAAAATGCCTTAGCCGAGGAAAGTGCTGGCAAGGTTGATTGATGAGGTTGTGATTAGTATATGGGTTGCGAACCCCCCATGGATCCTCTCCTGGAAGCTTAGGCTCGGAGGGTGTATAAGAAGTAAGCATATGAGCATTGCATTCATACCATAATATTGTGTTGCACTACCTTTCATCTCTTTTATGTAGATGGTACTGTGTTTTTGGATATCTTTATACATAGTGTTGATATTCTTATAATGTTGTTGAGATTGAACCATATATTGTTAGGAGTTGCGCGGCTTAAGCTTATGGGACTTTTCTGTATGCATGGTGGATACGTCATGCGTAGTTTACTTTACTTGTTTAGTTGTCTACTTAGCTTGGTCTATCTATGATTCCTATTGAGTATAAGTGGGCCGTATTCACTCCTACTTTCTGTACCCTTTTGGTGTAGACCCTAGTTTGAGTGCCATTTGCGATTCGTGATTCATGCAGCCTTGGGATCTATCGAAGTTGTGGTGAACTCCCCATCTAGAGCATGTTCCCAGCTTCATCTATGTTTTCTTTGTCTTTACTTTATTTTGGAGACAAATTATTGCATGTTCATACTCTATGACAATTTAAGAGTTGCTCTTACTTATGATACTAGATTTTGGGGATTTGAGTTGCACTTTCTAGATATTTGTCTTTGTTATTGTATTAGCTTGATTTTATCCTAAAGTCTCGTGTTTTACTTTATTGTTTTTCTTCTTTCCATTATTATTCTCTTTTGGTATTGGGCTTACCTACCAAGGTTGGGTAATGGTAGATGCCATCATGACCTTAAGATTTGGGTCGTGACAACAAATCAAAATTAGTAAAATCCACATGGAATACTTTCCAATCAAACATGCATGTCAAAATCAATAGACTCCACCAGGAACTCTTTCCCATCAGGTATGCAAGTCATTTCAAGCCAAAAATTTGTAAAATCTACCTCGAACACTTTTTCATTAGACATGCAAGTCATTTTCAAATCATCTTCTTCAAAAATATATCTTTTACAATGCTATGATATGAGTATGAGTGATTTTATATAATTCACAATGATAAGAGGAACACAAATATCTCAATCCAGGCATACAAGGCCATACTCAACTTAAAAACACTGGTTACAAGCCCAAATATCATCAATATCTCCCAATTTACTCAAATCAAGCTTATAAGGGGAAGTACATTCAATATCAACAACCATCATGTCTGATAAAAATCTTTATTTTACTTTTCACACTATAATCTATCTATCAATAACATGGAAAGACAGTCCAATTAAGTCAATTATTCATTTTAACCCTTTACAAAATTGCACTACCAACATAGATTCTAGTCATTTCATATATCAGGACCCCCATCTCCAAATTACTCACCATAAAAGCAACTAGCGTAAAAACACTTCAAAAGAGAGTCAAAGAAAGCCTCAAATTGCCTTAAAGGAAGTCCAATAAGTCAAATCTAAGCTCTAACCTTCTGTAGAGCCTCTAAATGATCCTAAACTAATCAAATACATATTCTATATAAGAAAACAAAACCATAGACACCCATATTGGTATAGTTAAATTTCGGGTCCAAAAAGTCAACTTAGGCCCATAAGGGCAAAATTGGAATGTTAGTTAAAAATCACGTTATCCATGACTTAGAAAACTCAAATATGAAATTTCATTGAAAATGGAGTTAAAATCAACCTTCAAATCATCAAAATATAAAATTTTTAACCTTAGGCTCAAAATCCCCAATTTTCATGTTCATTTGCGGTTTAAAATGAGAAAATAATCAATAATTAGATAAATTTATACCAAAATCAATTTTCCCATAATACAAGGATCTTAAGTTATATAAATCAACAAAAAAGCATCACAAATTGATCCTCAAACCAAAACCTTTGATTACTTAAACTTGAGGTTTCAAACCTCAACTTAATTGATAAAAATCATGAAAAATGAAAGGGATATACATATAAAATGAGAACAACAAAGTTAGAATCACGTACCCAATGATCATACAAAAAATATGCATCAATTTTCACCCCAATCGGAGTTTCCTAGCTCCTGAAAATCACTTTTTAGTGAAAGAACGAAGTCTGATCTTTAAATACTCAGCGATCTCCGCAATAGCGGACCCTACCTCCATTGCCGCAGGTCCCTCGCACATGCAAACCCCTTTTCTACACCTGCAGGTCTGCTTGTGCAGCCCTTATCCCAAACCCGCGATGCAGCAGAACCAACAATATCAAACTTCACTAAAAAGGGAATAGCCTCATACGGACGCGAAACGCATTGATTCTTTTTGTACCAGTTCTGAAATTTTGATACGGATCTAATGGTACCATTCAAACACCAAAAATTTATAATCTTCTTCAGGTGGTACTATTAAATCTCAATGATGTAAAATACCATACTCTTAACAATTATGCAAAACTCATCCGGGACCTCTCTAACACAAACCAGTAGTGCAATCCACTCATAAAATAGATTTCAGACCTGATGAAATCATTAAATAACCCAAACAAGGTCATTTTAATAGGATGTTGAATGAGTCAACTCTTAACTTAGAAATCTCCGAACAACAACTCAAAATCCATCAAATAGCCTCGAAAATTGATCCAAATTTTTTACTAGACTAAAAATCACCCTCTGAACTTGGTGGAATCATCAAAACTTGAAAACTAACTTTCTAACCTCGAACATTGACTTTGTTAAGGTCTCTTAAGTTTCCAATTTTCAAATGTCAAAAACTCTTCCAAAACACATATGAATGCCTCGAGACTCGTACCAATAGTCCTACTAAACCAAAAATTACGTTCAGAAACTGATGCTGCCAATAAAATTCCGATACGAGATCAATTTCTAGGGATGTTGACTAAGGTCAACCATGTCTACTTTCTAACCTTCCAAAATGGAAAACTCGCATATTTCACAACTAACCACCTTGATAAAAGTGCTACTTATTCTCGTAGATCATAAATACCATAAGGCTACTATAGAAAAGGATAAAATGATTAAAATACACAAAAGATCAAAAAATAGCCGCGAGGGTTGTTACATCATCCATCACTTAAACATCTGTTCCTCCTCAAACTAGTAAGAAAAGTACCAAGATTGTTGAGAAACTGCAGTTACTCATAATACACCTCATAAAAGAAATCCCAAGCAAAGATTAAATCCTGTAGTAATGCTTGTTCACCCTAGCTGTCAAAATCCTTTTTTTTAAACTTTGAAGACTAAATCTCTAGTATCCACCAAAACTTCTCCAAATTTCTGATTTCCATATATTTGAATTGTCTTTAGACACAATAATTGAGTTGATCTTAATTATAGTTCTGAACATACCCGATTCACTACAACCCACCATAGTCCCCAAAAGTTGATAATTATATCTAAAATCTAGTGCTAAGTCTGTACCAATAATATACCATGACCTTACAAATTCTCTATTTACACTTTCAGAACCATTATTAGTACCGAAATCCCTTACAAAACACATTGCCTCTCTCCACAACTCTGAATTATGTATTTTGTTTTTTTCAAAAAGAAATTTTATTTGTTCCAAGTGCACTATCAATATTTTCTATCAGAATTGGCCTTATCGAAGACTGATAGTGCTAATTCCTAGTTTGATAGTACAGTTTCATCGAGTTAAAGCTACAGAATCAAACACCGATATCAATTCCATCCAAATCTTCAAATGTCCTACTTCGAACACTATTTAAACAATCATATTCTTATATCAAACCCTAGATAAAATCACTGATCACCCAAAAAACTTCTTATATCATAAGCATATACCCTTTATAATTTACCAAATATTTATGTAACTCATCATAATAGCTTGTGTAGTTTTCATCAACAAGGTAACATCATTCAACCCAAAATCCTCAATAAACGTATAGGTAAGCCTTTTTGGTGATTCACATGTAACAAACCTATCATAACATGAATAATTCAATCCAACATATAAGTGCAAAATCACCCTCATATCTTTAATTGTCACCCAAACCAAAACCTAATATTTAGAAAAGTCACTACTAAGCCCTTCATAAGACTGTGTCAACTTATTCCACCTTTCACTAATGAATTTTCTTGCTTATGTCATCATTTCTGAACACAAAGGCTGAAATCCACAAAAATCTTTAACTCTATATCAAGGATCTATACATGATGCCTTCTTTTTTCATATTTCTCAACTTGTATTGATCATGAAATGCTTCTAGTACTTTGAATTCTTAACTCGTACCTATGACACAATTCTAAATACTTCAAACTCTCCAATATATAAGCCTCTTATCCCTTCCCTTAACTTATTCACCATTCTGTATTCTTCAATATAAGGTCCATGACATATTACCTCATACTCTAAACCAAAACCTTTGAGTGAAATACTTTATTATGCCTTTTGACATTCCAAAGTGATAAATTCTGTGACCCATGTGTTTTTTCATGCACAAGTCCTTTCAAGTCCTATATACCCTAAATGCACAATCTTTCTTATCTTGCTAATCCACAACCACAAATGTAGCCTTACAACGAAACCCCCCTGAATTTTGATCTAAACCATATAGACAACTTTATTTACCGACCAACATCAACCCATTCACTTATGGATGCTATACAATCAAACCCCTTAGTACACCACCAATCACATTCCACCAATCGTATCATGTCTGTCAATTGAAATCTGAACCCTACTAGTTACAAAATTTGAAACCACCATGGAACTTATCACCACACTTGGGGATGTATTTATGTGCCGTATATCACCATTTTCCCATAATTTTTTGCTTAATTTCTTGATTATTTATCTGTTTAGTTCATGTAATTAGAGTTATGCTGGGACTAATTTTGGGGCTGTTTGAGCCTGTATTTGGCTATATTTATGTGGTAAATGATCCTTGAGCTGTGTGGGATGCTGTGACAGTTTTAATTTTATGATTCCATAAGTAGGCCCTATGTGGGATTTTTAGTCTGATTTCTGACTTGGAGAGTGTATATGCAATATGAGTATTAATTTTGTTATCATGATGCATAGATCATTATTTTGATAGCGTGGCAGCTCTCAGAGGCTTCTCAAAAGGGGAAAGCTCCAATGTAGAGAATTTTTCGAGCGTTCAGCGGCGTCCAGGTAGGCTAGGCTTACCCTTCTTTTAGATTGAGCTTAATTATGGTATTAGCATATAATTATGCTAGTTTTGGGTGGATAGTTTTAGCTCGATTATTGTT
Source organism: Capsicum rhomboideum (assembly GCA_031232105.1). Classification (NCBI taxonomy): domain Eukaryota; kingdom Viridiplantae; phylum Streptophyta; class Magnoliopsida; order Solanales; family Solanaceae; genus Capsicum; species Capsicum rhomboideum. The sequence goes on along the minus strand of CP124716.1, from coordinate 92,937,310 downwards.
TTAGCATTTTACATCATATTTAGCCGGTTATGGTCTTTTTTCAATAGAATCTGGGCCCGCTTCCCCTTAGCATAGTGTATTAATCATCCTTTAGGATTAGGTTAGTGCTTATAGTTCCTTGGGATATATTGGGGGAGCCTTAAAATTTATTCAGGTAGGTTTTGACTTATGTTAGATTATCGAAACCCTATAGTGAGTCCCATGACACATTTTAGTGAGAATATTCAATAGGAAACTCCTTTAGGCTTAGTTGAACTCATGAAGGATACCTAGGCTACCACCTTGGGTTGGGGTTCACTTAGACTTAATTATTTACCTTTTTAGCTTTATTTATTAGGATAAGATAGTGCCTAACCTTTAACCGCTCCCCTTTGACCTAGAAATGGGAACCCATCGGGCCGTAGTAGATTTAATAGACCGAGAATCATTCTTAGTGAATAAATGGATCAGTGATAGGCTTGAAAATTCCAGGACTTCCACTAGCTATTCCATGTTTATGTATATATATTTTGTTTCTAATTTAAGCTCAACATGTGCTCTCTTGCTATTATTATGAATTATGGTATGATTCTAGCATTGGCTTATGGCTATGGTTTATTCCTAATTGGATCATCTGTTATGATTATGGTTTGTTACTTATGAGTTTCGGTTAGAGTTCGACATTAGTCTATGACTATGATTTGGGTGTTCTGGTGTAGATTATGGTTATTACTAGGAGTTCTAGCAGTAGTACTTAATTCTTGTAATGGGAGTTCTATCGATTGTATATGGATCATTTGGCCTTTTGTTACTATCCACTATGTCCAGTTTGAGCTAGGTGTCTGGCCTCTTATTATTATCCACCAGTTTCGGTTCAAGCCTGGTACATATATATATATTTTCGCTATGGATCTGGGATTGGAGAGTTATTTGAGATTGGTTTGGATAAAGGTTATTTATGCTCTTTATTTTAGATTTTCTCTTGTTTACACCCACCAGCTTATAAGGGTTTGGTAGGGTTAATTATCTTCTTATGTGTGCCTTCTGGGTATATGGGGCCCAGTTAGGTTACAGTTAGTCCTTGGCTTTTATTGAGTTATTTATTCCTTTATTGCATTTGTCAAGTATAGTTAATATTTACATTTCTACTCCTTTTACTGTTGACTCTAGATTAAACTCTCGCATTATATTTATACTTTTACTATATTTGAGCTTAGTTGGCCGATGATGCCTACTGAGTACCCATTGCTTTGGTACTCATGCTACACTTCTGCATTTTTTCTTGATGCAGATCCGAGTATGACCCACCGGCACTGACATTATCCTTGGGCTTGCTACTGATCCAGAGATGGGGTGAGCCTTCTAGAGTCTGAATCTGATCCTCCTCCATCTATTTCAGTTACAGTCTTTTGTATTTCTAAGGCTACTATGTATATATGTAATTTTGGATACTGTCTAGTACTCTTCTTTTGGTTATAGTGGTTCCTGTACCGACCTTACTAGGTCTTGAGAGGGATTATTTTATATATTTTGTCCTCTTTCCTCTTTTGTACAGTATATTATGTGTGTATATCTTTTCTGCTTCCGCCTATATTATTGTTGTTATTGGCTTCCTTTTTGTTTCCCCTTTTATCTTCCGTTCGTTAGCCCATTACTTGCCATTCTGAGCTATGGCTTGGCTTACCTACTGGTGGATTGAAGTAGGTGCCATCATGACTTAAGAAATCGGGTCGTGACAAAAACCCTTAGTAATTTCTCTTCAAATTTGTTCAATTTCGCCATGATTTTCAATTATTCCCTAGTTAGTATTAACTAAAAAGGCTTTTTTTTTTTTTTTTCATTTTGCAGGTTTATTGGTTGAAATCAAATATTACACTTACATCAGTTTCTAGGGCTTTCTAAAATTTGAGAAATCGGAGGTTCTACTAAAATTTTCTTTCTTTGTATGCATTATTGTTGAAGTAGGTGTATTTTCTAGATTATTTCTCCTTTATTTGTTGGTATTGTATAACTATGGTTTATTTGAGGATTTCACTAATAATGTGAGGGGCTTTTTGGGTATTTCCTTATTATAGTGAAGCTTTGGGGATTGTGAAGGGAATATTGTGGACAATTATATCTTGACCTATTTTCACCTTGGGGAAACTGTTATTGCAGATATTAACCCCTACTTATAAAGAGAACTTAGATATCTTTGTTGTTGCTATTGATAAATATCATTTTAGTCTTATTGAGGTTCTTTCCTACACTAAATATCCTGCGTACACAAATGTGAAGGGATTTTACTGCCAAAATATAGCTAGTGATGTGTTTGTTCAGGTTACTTAAGATAAATAGCTATTAAAATTTGTCAAAGATTTAAAAGAATGGTGATGAGGTTGATGTGTTTGTGGTCCGTGACATTGATCTTATGTTGGTCTTTTATTAGGGCCAAAGTGTAATGACTCTGTTGATGAAGATATGGGTATAAATAGTGATGGAATTATGGAGAATGGTGCTGACACAAATTTGCCTAGTAGTGAATCTTATGGAGATGTTATTCCTGATGAAGATGGTTCAGATATTTATGAAGAGTTGAGATCATTTAGGGCTAAAACCAAGAGCAAAAGGAATCCTAGGAGGAAAAAACATCCCTAAAATATACCAGTAGGTGAAGCTAGTAGTGATAAATGTTTGAAGACATCAAAAGAAATAATAAGATTAGATATGTGGGTAGATTAGGAAGATATGAGCAATATATTGATAGGTTTGACTGTGATAGTGATGATGGCACAGATGTGATATATGTTTACGCTGTTAGGGGTGTTGATATACTAGAAAGAAGAAAGAGTAGAAATGGTCAGGTATGATGATGAATATGAAGTTGATATTTTTTAAAATGGAATGATTTTTGATGGTGCTAACGAATTTAGAAAAGTTTTGGGAAAATATGCAGTAAAAACAAAGTTAAGATTTAGTTAATACCTAATGAAGATCATATAGTGAGGTTTAAATGTAAATTCAAAGACAAATACAAATGATTGTGTTATCATGCAATTGATAAAAATTATGGTAATTTCACGATTAAGAACTATTATCCCATACATAAATGTTCTCCATCAAAGAAGAATAAAATATGTACTACTAAATTCCTTGCCAATAGATTCAAGGATTAAATAACTAAACAACTATCTTTGAAGATTTTAGGAAATACAAGAATTGTGCTGGGAGAAATTGAGATTGTATGTGGTTAGGACAGTTTGTTATAAGGAAAAGTTATAGGTTCGTAGAGAGTCCATGGGTGGCTAGAACATGGAATTAGAAAGGTTATGTAATGTAGCTGAGGTTATAAAATTGACCAATCCTTGTAATTCTAATTGGATAAGGATGAATAGAGAAACTTTACCAGGAAAAAAGTTTATTTATGTATTTTTATGTATGCTTGAATGCATTGAAGAAGGGGTGTATGGAAGGATGTATAAAATAATAGTATTTGATGGATGTTTCTTAAAGGCTGCTTGTAAGGGTAAACTTCTAGTAGCAGTTGGCAAGAATAGAAACAATTAGATATTTCCTATAGCCTGGCCAATTGTGGATAAGGAACTAAGCATAGTTGGTGTTTTTTATTAACTATTGATAGAGGACCTACAGTTGGGTACTGGAGAAGGGCTCACTGTGATGGCATATATGCAGAATGTAATTTACCTATTACATTTGCTAAATTTGTTTCTATTCCTGTTAAGTATTTAACTATATTTTCCTTTGTAGGGTTTTTAGGCAACTATGGATGAATTGATACCAAATGTTAAAGTTAAAAGGTGTGCTAGACACATTTGGTCCAATTGGAGTAAGAACTTAAAGGGAGAAGAGAGGAGAAAACAATTCTGGAGATGTTCCAAGATAAGTTTTGAAGTGAATTTCAAAGAGGATCTTGATAAAATAAGCAAACTTGGTAAGGATATTTGGGCTTATTATTGCATTATCCAAGGATGTCATGGGTTAGATCATTCTTAAGAGAATTTTAAGTGTGATGTTGGTGAAAATAACATGTGTGAGAACTTTAACTCGTGGATCTTAGTTTCTAGGCACAAATTTATTATAACCATGTTGAAGGAAATTAGGAGAAAAATAATTACTAAAATAGTGGATATGATTAAGTTTGTTAACAGATATGGGACATTGCACCTATGGATAAACTTACCTTGGAGGAGAATAAGGATATGTATAAGGCATGCAAGGTTCTTTGAAATGCTGATGTTGGGTTTGATATTGGAGAAGGGGAGTAGAGACATACAATTAACTAGACTGATATGGTTTATTCAGAGGCATTCTATGACAACATGCTATTTGTGCATTGTACCATATTAAATAAGAGCCTAAACCTTTTTGTGAAGTATTGATATAGGAAGGATACCTTCTTAAAGGCTTATAGTCATTTCATCTAGCCAATTCCAATTATGAAAATGTGGCCTAAAACTAAAATCCAAGAATTGAGCCTCCTGAACCTATACCAATGCCTGAGAGACATTCTAGTAAGAAAAGAAAGGGAGATGATAAACCAAAGAAGAAGTATAGTATGATGTCCAAACAAGGGGTGAAACAAACCTGATCCAAGTATCATCAACAAGGTCATAGCGGAAGATATTGCAAGGTAAAACAATTTATGTTTGTGACTTTTTAAATTGCTTGTTGATTTTTGAATTTGTACAATATTGTGTTTGAATATGCAAGTTCCCGATTCTGGTAAAAATTCACAAATGGATAGCCTCATTTCATATTTTACTAGTCAAAGTTCATAGTTTCATGGCCAAAGTTCACTATGAAGTAGCTAACTTGATCTAAGAAGCTCAAGATAATCTGCATCAAGAAGCTCAAGCCAACCTGCATAAAGAGTGTCTACATTTTTAATAATAGTTTGTGGTGACACAAGCTGAGTTAGGAGGGTGAATAAAACTACAAGCTCAAGCCAACCAACACAATTTGTAGAAACAAGTATTCCTATTACAAAAGGAATAACCAGTCAACTAACTTTTAGGAAAAGAGAAACTACTGGACAAAAGAGAGAAAGAATTGCAACTGGAGAAGATTCTGTTAGAGGGGGGATCAAAGAGGCTAACTAATGTTGGATTTGGGATCTACACAAGTAAAAGTGGAACCCAAATACTAAACATAAGTTCATTCCAATTTCGTCTCTTAAAAAATCCAAAAAATAGTACTAATTATTATTCCTTTTAGAAAAAAAAGTAACCAGGACATCAAGTCAAAGGATCCTACCAACTGGTTTAAGTTATAAGGATGCAAGTTCTATAGAAATTGACCTTGGTAATAAGTCTAGAGGATTGAGATGGAAAAATAAAGATGTTTTCTCCACCTCCCAATTGCAGCAGATGACAAACAAAAGAAGAAGAAGTAGCACTAACTTTGAAAAGGATTTAGGTTTTTCTTGCTATGTAATGTGCAGTGCCAAACAATTACTATTTTTTTATTGTTTAAGCTTTATTTTGTTACTAGTATCTAATAGTAAACACTTAACTGTTTCTTCTCTCTTTGAAGGCTATTAATACAACTGCTTTGGTAGGTAGCCTAATTCTAACTTTGGGATTATTATTGAGAATTTTTATATAGTTGCTTTTGGTGTTACATTATGATAATTTTTTCTACTTTGACAATACTTTATTATGCAAATTATGTGGAAAAAAATTGAGAATTGTACAAAACCAAAATAATATTTTATTTAATCAAAATACAAATTTACATAGAGTGATTGTTGTTAGATGTAACAATAACAACATTAGAACAACAATAACTACTACTATTAGACCACCAAAAAGTATACCTAAAGACCAACACTTAAAGAACACAACACCTACTAACAATTAGGCTTCAATGTCCATATTCCACACATCACTAACCCAGTAGCAATGACACTAATGAAAAATATATTCTTGCTTAATTTAATTTCTCATCAAAGTCTTGACTTTCTTTAACAAATCCCATATCACCCTATTTGATTGAGGAGTGTGTCGATATACATACCAATAAAAGTAATGATAGTCACCCATTTTCTACAAAATTAAGAACAAAATAAATTAGAAGCCAACAATTAATCATATAATTAAATAAAAGAAAAAAATTGACTTTTACCTTTGAAATTTTACAAGTAAAAAAACCTATGACCTGAGTTTAGTTGGGTCCAAAAAGTCTTCAATAATACTTCATTACCACATCTATAATACCAGACATTTTCAAAAAAAAGGCCATGGAAGAGTTGGAGAAACTCGACATTGTCACAATTGAAGTACCAAAAAAGATAAAAAAAATAAGTGATGAAGAAAAAGAGAAACAAAATTCTAATATTTAAGAATAAAGAGATAAAGAAAAAGAGATATAAATATGATCATTAAAAAATTCAGGGCTAAATTGAAGTTTTGGAAATAAGAAATAAGGTATAAATAAATGAGGGTGGGTCAATGTCACCATTGGGGGTCAAGTTAGACTCCAAATCAGACGAAAAAAGGCCTTCTACGTGCCTTGGATGGGTGAAAAACATGCGATATGCCACCTATGTAGAAAGTGTCAAAATGACATAACAAGGCCTATATGAGATGTTTAAAGTACAAGGCCTAGTTGAGGTTTATAAGGGAAAGTTGGTGCCAACTTTAGGTGCGCGTCGATGGGTTCCACCTTTATGTTATGCCATTTGGGTTGACAATGCCTCAATGACATTTATAGAGTTGATGAATGGAGTGTTTTAGAATTATCTGAATTCTTTTGTCATTATGTTCATTGATGATATATTGATGCATTCCAAGATTGAGGAGGAACATGTGCAACATTTGAGAATTGTACTTTAGAGATTAAGGGATGAGCGGTTATATGCTAAGTTTTAGAAGTGCAAAGTTTTCCCTTAGTTATGTGGAATTCTTGGGACATGTAGTGTCCAAGGAGGGAATTATGATCGATTCTGCTAAGGTTGAAGCAGTTAGGGATTGGTCTTGGCCTACTTCACCTATCTAGATTTAGAGTTTTGTTGGTTTGGCTAGATACTAAAAGTAGTTCATGGAGGATTTCTCTACTATTACAACTCTTTTGACTAGATTGACTCACAAAAAGGTTGCTTTTCAGTGGTTCGATGAGTGTGAACTGAGCTTTCAACAGCTTAAGGCCTTATTGACTTTAACACCTATCTTGACTTTACTTGTAGAGGGAAATGGTTTTACCGTGTATTGTTTTGCTTCAGGAGTTGACCTTAGTGGAGTTTTGATGTAGTGAAAGAAGGTTATATCTTATTCTTCAAGATAGTTGAAGACACATGAGAAGAACTACCCCACTCATGCCTTAGAGTTGTCATAAATAGTGTTTGATTTGAATTTATGGAGGCACTACTTGTATGGAGTTCATTATGAGGTATTCATTAATCATCACAACCTACAGTACATATTCAACTAGAAAGATATGAACTTGAGATAGCGCATGTGGTTGGGAGTTGTTGAAAGAATAATAACGCATGTGGTTGGGAGTTGTTTAAAGACTATAACATGACTATCCTGTATCACCCAGGTAAAGCCAATGTAGTGGAAAATGCTTTGAGTAGGAAGGGAGATGATCATGAGTAGTCTTGCTTTATTATTAGCTGAGGAGCTATCTTTGGCTATGGATATTCAGAGTTTGGCCTATAGCTTTGTGAGACTCGATATTTTTGAGCCTAAAAGGGTTCTTCCTTGAGTTGAGGCACGGTTCCTACTGATAGAACAAATTAAGGATAGATAGTTTAAGGATGGGAATTTGTGCATAATTTAGGACAAAGTGTTGAAAGGTGAAGCTAAGGAAGTGATTCTTGACCAGGAGGATATTTTGAGGATCAAGGGTCAGATTTGTGTTCCTAGAGTTGGTGATGACAAAATTGATCATGGAAGAGACTTATAGTTTGATGTGTTTTATTTATCAAAGTGCAACAAAGATGTATCATGACCGAAAATAGTATTATTGGTGGTATAGGATGAAGAGGGACATTATGGAGTTCGTGGCTAAGTGTTTGAATTGTCAACAAGTGAAGTGTGAGCATTAGAGACTGGGTGGTATTACTCAGGATACATATACCTGAGTAGAAGTAGGAGCATATTAATATGGAGTTCATGGTTGGTTTGCCTTAGAATTTGGGTAAGTTTGATTCCATTTCGATGAACATGGATATGTTGACCAAATCAACACATTTTGTACCAGTGAAGACTAACTTAAATATGGAGAGGTTTGCTAAAATCTACATTCAAGAGACAGTTTGGTTCCATGATATGCCTATTTCTATTATTTAAGATTGAGGTACTCAATTTATATTGCATTTTAGAGTTTTATGCAGTAAGAGTTAGACACCCAGTTAGGGATGAGTAAACTTTTATCCCCAGACAGGTAGTTAGCCAGAGCAGACTTTTAAGGTATTAGACGACATGGTTTGAGCTTGTGTAATCAACTTTGGTGGTCAGTGGGACTAATTGTACCTTTGATAAGGTTACATACAACAATAGTTACTATTTCAGCATCTAAATGGTACCATTTGAGGCATTGTATATGAGGAAGCATAGATCTCTGATTGGTTGGTTTGATTCTTTTGAAGTTAGGCCATGGGGGTATGGACTTGTTGAAAGGTTTTTTGGATAGGGTCAATTGATTTGGTTCCAACTTTTGACAGTTAAGAGTAGGAAGAAGAGTTATGCAGACCAGATGGTTTATAACTTAGAGTTCATGGTTGGTGAGAGGGTTATATTAAAGGTATCACTCATGAAGGATGTGATGAGGTTTGGGAAGAAGGCCAAGCATAACCTAAGGTTTATTGATTTTTTTGAGATTCTTTAGGTATTAGAGAGGTGGCCTATGAGTTGGTTTTACCTCTGTGTCTTATAGTTGTGCATCTATTTTTCCATGTCTCGATGTTGAAGAAGTATCTCTCCGATGGTTCTCATGTGATTTAGTAGGATTCAATGGATTTGGATTATAATTTGACATTTGAGGAGGAGCCCTTGGCCATTTTAAATAAACAGATTCAGAAGATAAGATTCAAAGAAATTACCTCAATGAAGGTTCATAAGAAGCATTGACCTGTTGAGAAGGCCACTTGGGAAACCGAACTAGACATGTAGGGTATATATCCCTAAATTTTTGATAGTTCAGGTACCTTTCTTATTCTTACATTTAAGGACAAATGTGTGCTTTAGTGGTGGATGATGTAGCAACCATCGTAGTGATTTTTTATTTTCTATCCATTTTACTATTTTACACCTTATCATAGTTTCTTTATAATATTTGTGATTTATAAGTGTGGGTGGGATGTTTCACGAGGTGTTCAATTGAGAATTATGCAAATATTTTATTTTAGAAGTTTTAGAAGTTAGTATGGTTGATCAAAATCAACATTTGATGAGAATTCTGACAGTTTGGTTAGCTTTGGAATGATTTTTGGGTTAGTAGGACCTTTATTTTGGGCCTCGAGGTGTTCAGAAGAATTTTGAGTAGTTGGTTGAAAATTTGAAAGTTTAAGGCATAGGTTTGACTTTGGTCAAATTTGATCAAAACAATATCTATTTGGTGATTTGATGATTCCATTCAGGTTTCGAGACTGTATTTTGAGTTTTGAGCATTTAAATGAGAAACTAATTAATTTGTCCTAAAGGGGGTTTCTAAGGTGTAAATTGTTGATAACAACCTCTTTTGGTAAATTTGATATTTTCGTTGAGTCTGTAACGTCGAAATTAGCCTAGTAGCACTGTCGAGTTATTTGCGTAGGGTCCTGAATTAATCTCAAGGCTTCAATCGGGACAATTTTCAACTCCAAAACACTCCAGGTGCACTTTTTGGTGCAACATCTAGTTGTTTATTGTGATCGCGTGGACATGTGTTGCGATTGTGAAGTTTGACAGAGTGACTTATCTTGATTGTGTAGGGGTAGACCGAAATTGCAAAAAGTAAACTTGGGTAGGTCGAAGAAATGTATTGCAATTGCGTGGCCCATTCCCGCGATCGCGATGAACAATCTCTTAGATAGTCAACATTGACCTCACAATCACGAGGGATGTACTTCGATCGCGAGGTACTTACCATATAACAGTAGAAACAGTCCATTTTTTGTGATTTTACTCAATTTCCACTATTTTAGAGCTTAGGGAGCACGGTTTTAGGCGATTTCATGAGGGATTTTCATCAACTTTGAATTAGGTGAGCTTTTAACCAATTTTATATCGTTACTCATTGATTATCTTACTAAAACTTCTTCAAAACATGGATTTAAAACTTGAGATTTTGGTACTTTCCTAGTAAAGTAAAAAATTGGGTTTTCAATGATTTCAAGCTCAATTTTAACTCGATTTTCGATTGATTTTCATGTTTAGAACTCCTAAAGTATGTTTAACATTATTCTTTATTAAAATTCTAGTTTTATCCTTTTACTTTAGGGGTTTATTTTGAAGTAATTTTGACCCGAAACCAAAGTATGCTAATATGGGTATCAATAGACTCCTATTTACGTATAGAATCCATTTTGATATATTAGGAGCATTCTAAAGCTGATCAGAAGGGGAAGGTTTCTTGTTGAGGCATCTAGGCTCATGTTTTGGGCTTTTGAGGTAGGTTATAACTTAACTTTCTTTAGACCTAGTTGGGTAGATAACCATTCATGTAAAGTATGCTATGGGTTGGGGATTTTATCATGGTATTCATATTTTGAGATTATTATTTTATTGTGTTTCCTTTGTAGGGGCTTGTGTGAATTTTATTATTAACTTAAGATATTATTATCATTGAGATGCCTGTGTGAGGGCTGGTACTAGTCTTGTTTGAGCATTAATTGTTCTTTATCATTATTTTGATACCTGTGTAGGGGTTTGGATTGATATTGTTAATGTCTTACATGATTCTTTAATAATATGTTTCCACGAGAGGGCTTGTATCATAATCTATTGAGATTTGAGGTGACTTGAGCTCATTTATACCATAGTTGAGTTAATTTATTGTATGTTGTTGAGTTGGTTATGAACATGTATCCTTATTTGTTCATTCATATTTATGGGACAGGTACCATTAAGTAATATTGATTTTGAAAGAAAATGAGACAACTTTATGAAATGACTTAGCTAAGGAATGTGTCGGTAAGGTTGATTAATGCTATTCTGATAGTATATAGGTTGTGAAACCCACATGGGTCCTCTCCTGGAAGCTTTGGGTTGGAAGGTGTATATGAGGTAAACATTTAAGCATTGCATATATATCATTTCATTGTACTATATCACTTGCATCTCTCTTATATGATTGATATCGTATATTTTGGTCTTCCTCATATGTATATTTATATTGTTGATATCTCTTATACTATTATTTTAATTGTATTATTTATACTGTTAGGAGTTGTATGGCTTGAGCCGCCATTGGGAATTTTTCTGTATGCAAGTGGAAGCGTTGCTCATAGTTTTCTTTATAAGTTTTGTTGTCTACTTAACTTGACCGGCCTATGATTCCTACTGACTACAACTAGATCGTACTCACTCCTACTTCTGTACTCTTTTGGTGCAGATCCTAGTTTGAGTGCCATCCACTGACCGTGATTGTTCCTGCAGCTTGGAGTCTTTTTGAAGTCAGGATGAGCTCCCGTTTGAAGTCTATACCTGTCTTCATCTAGTTTTTATGTCTTTATTCCTTTTCAAAGACAGATGACTATGTATCCATAGTGATGTTGGTTTATAGTGTTCTTTACTCATGACACTAGATCCTTGTGACTGGATTTGTATTTATTTCAGATATTGAGTTGTTTTATATTATTGGCCTAACTTTATCTGAAAGTCTCACATTTAATTATCATTTATTGTCTTTTGTCTTTTTTTTCTCTTGTAGAGTTAGACTTACCTACCAGGTTGGGGTTGGAATAGGTGCCATCATGACCTTAATTTTGGGTCATGACAAATTGGTATCAGAGCCCTAGCTTCACCGATCTCAAGAGTAAAAGAGAAAAATGTCTAATAGAGTCCTGCAGATCAATAGGTTGACGTCTGTATCTATCTTTAGGAGGCTATGGAATGTTTATCAGAAACTTCTGTAATTTTCTTATCATGCGTGTTGTTCATACTCAGTTTTCTAACCATATATCTCACTCTTTCTATGCAGATGGTGAGAACTCGATTAGGAGCTATTGAGGATACTGAACCAGTCCCCATTGTTGGAGCCCCAATCAGAGGATGAGGCAGAGGTTACAACCGAGACTAAGGTAGAGGCAAGGCATAAAAGGCGGCTCCGAATAGAGGGTGATCTATAATATCCTTTCTCGAGCCAATGATTGATCATTTTAAGGTGTCTTATCAATCAGAGGGTTCGGGACTAGCCTAGGCACCTTAGGATTTCATTGCCACTCCAGTGTTGGAGGATATTCTGATTCATTTTTTGAGCTATTTGAATGGTACTTCTTAGGTAGGTACTCTACTGGGTACATCAGATGGTTCTCAGACAAGAGAGGGTGTTCAGCCACTAAGGAAGGTTTTTATTCAGGGTTTTTAGACTCCTAAGGTACATCCAACTGCTGTTGTGGCACCATATATTGAGGCGATACCTGCCAGACTTGTTGTTCCACCTGTAGCTCTTGGGCCAATGATGTCTGATAATGAGCAGAAGAGGTATGAGAGATTTATGAGATTTTCCCCTCCCAAGTATAGTGGTGCTATTGGCGAGGATGCTTATGAATTCTTAGGCAATTGTTAGGAGAGGTTGCATAACCATAGTTCACTTGAGTCTCATGGTGTTGATTACAATACCTTCCAGTTAACTGATGTGGCCAAGCAGTGTTGAATATATTTTGTCAATTGTAGACCAGTAGGTTCCCTTTTTTTGACTTGGATCCAGTTTTCAAAGATTTTCCTTGAGAGGTTTGTGCCCTGTAGCTTGAGGGACAAACTGAGGGATGAGTTTGATCATTTGGAGTAGGGCTCTATGACTATTGCTTACTGTGAGTCTCATTTCCATGTCTTGTCTAGGTGTGCCACAACTAGCATCTCCATAGAGTCTTAAAGGATCAAAAAGTTTGTTAAGGGTTTGACTACTTATTTTTCAGTTGGTAACAACTCAGTTAAGGACTTTAGGTGGCTCATTTCATAGTATTATGGATCATGCCAAGAGGATCAATACTATTTGCTAGGGTTCTTAGAGTGGTCAGGGTAAGAAGGGATACCAAAAGAGCAGTTTTAGTGGTCATTCATCCCGAGGTAGGGATTTTTCAGGAAGAGGTTCTCATGGTTACCATGACAGACCAATTCAGGCATCTTTGCAGAGTTCAGTTAGTGGATTTGTGGATTCTGAGGCTTCGAGTGGTGAGAGATTAGGTCATGCTAGTCGAGGTCTCATTTTGGTTCATCAGGTTATGGATGGTGTTTCAGTTCTTATGGGGCTTTACAACGTGATTCATACAGTAGGGGATGTTATGTGTGTGATGAGTTTGGACACTTAGCAAAAAATTATCCTTCCCAGCAGGGTTCTTAGCTTCAAATTTGTTTGATGTTAGTGTCATCAGTCAGAGGGGGTGCACAGGGTAGTAAAGGTGGACTAGGGGTACTAAAGGTGAAGCTCAAGGTGCTTATGGTAGTTGATGAGGCGCTACTTAGTTTGATGGAGGACGCTGATAGTGCTATCCTTTTCCTAGGAGACCCGAGATAGAGGCCGCTAATTGTAACACGCCGTATACTCCCAACCCTATGTGACGACGTTGAACAATGGTTACTTCGGTGTCGAGATTCCATAAGTATGTATTTGGTAATGTTAATGATGAGAAAATTGAAAATTTGGCTTCGTACATGTGATTAGCCCTTCATACGAGGTGTTTTGTGATTTACGTGGAATATTCGTGGGGTTCAAAAGGAGGCTAAGAGGACCTCCAAACAAGGTATATTAAAGGTAACAAGTAAGTTAAAGAGTAGGACTTGAAGTATCTAACCAAATCCGCGAAGAAAAGGAGAAGAAACAAAATTTTGAAAAAAATTAAGGTGGGGGGCGCCAGAGGACGTGCCACACCTCTCTTGGCTAAAATTTTTAGTCCAGAGGAAGCAAGCTGGCGTGCCCAAGGGCGTGCCAGGATGGTTTTGCCCATTTTTCGAAAGTTGGAAATTTTCTTAAGTCCCAAGGGTGCCCGGGGACGTACTGGGCTGATTTTTGCCACGTTTCTTTTACAACCATGAGCATATACATGGAATGAGTAAAGTATTATTTTGGTATGATGAAATTGCTCGAGAACGTGATGATTTTACCCTTGTAGTAAAAATAAGCCATACGTGGCTAGAATTGCTTGTTTTTGGAATTGAGGCTACGAGTATGAATTGCGTGAGCGGGATTATTGTCGTAATGCGTATGGAATGAATTAAACATGAGAAATTATTGATTTTATTGGGTTAAGTGAATTGGGCTCAAAAGAGGCCCAAAATGAGGCAAAAGACATGGGCCAAATGACCCATTCTTCCTTTGACTAATTAATAATTGAGCAAGGTGGCTAAAGAGGACGTCAAGGCTCTATAAAAGGGGCACAAAAATCAGATTTTAACCCACAAAATACACATGCTTTTCTATCTTTTTTTCAAGAATTCTCAAGAAAGCTTCTTTGGCTCTCAAAACCCTAAGGCACTTCTTGGAGCAAGATCATCATTTTTCAAGCTTGGGTAAGTGATTATTCTTATGGATTAATATATTATATGCATGGAAGAGTATGTAGATCATATTGGTTATGCTTGGAAGTGTTGGATATGACACTTTGTGTTTTTGTGAAAGATATGTTAACCATGGGATTTACACTTGAAATATGACTTGTGATTTTGATGAAAGAGCATGGTATGAATGAAATAACAGCATGTATGGGGTGATTATGTTATTAAACTTGTTATTTTCATATAAGTGTAAATTATGGGATTTTTTCCGATTTGTTGATGTAAGGTGTATTGAAGTAAATTGATGGAATAATTGTGATGTTGTGGTGATGGAGAAGTGTAAAGTATGAACTTGGTGAGACATACTATTGGTTATCATGTATTGGTCAATGCATGGAATATTGTGGATTATTGGTACAATAATTTCATAAATGATATTGTCAAGGGGGAAATGACATGTTAAAGCCAAACATGTGACTTATTGTTATTGTATGCCATTGTAAGGTAATTGGTGGTTAATGTTGGTTTTGTTATGAACTTGTGTTGTAGAGCGAAACACAAGGACGCAGCGGGACTATTGTATGCACACTTAAGATTATAGAATCGTATTGAGAATACAAGGTATGTAAGGTTCATGTTGTTCACATTGACATTGGACTTGTTTCAATTCCGAGAGGCTTGAAGTATATCAATTAAGGTTGACGTATATTGTTATCCATACGTTTCCTATTCTTAGATGACTTACGATTCACTTATCTCTTGTTAATTGATTGAAGTTCCAAAGATGTCATAACGTTGAAATTTTGAGGAGAACTATTTCAAGAGAGTAATAACATAAGAGAATCTATTTCCTCTTGGATGGCATTTTCCAATCATGTCTTGTTCCAAAGTTCTATAGTATGATGATTACCTTTGTACCAATCTTTCATAAGTAAAAGTACCAATCTCATAAGAGTAATAAGGGAGGTGATGTGCAAGTTAGTATAATTATTCCTCATAAGTGAAGATGTCAATCTCATGAAGTAAAGGAGTGAAGTGAGATGTGTATATAAGTGTGTGCTTTAATGTCATGATATTTAACGTCTCACTCTCATAACCAAGTAAAGGGTATAAGATTGTAAAGAAGTAATGCGCATGGTTACTATATGTTTCATTGAGTATGGATCACATTCTAAAGGGTATAAGTTCAATATAGAAAATCCCAATATTATGCTAGGTTATTGATTATAGCCCACCAAAGGTGGAGGCCCGGTATCATATGCTTACGTATATAAGATCTCATAGGATTAGTGAAGGAGGTAAATAAGGTGTTAATCTCACGAAGTATAAGAGTGAGGTAAAGCATAATTGTGTGTTTCAATTAGTGTCATGATCCTTAATGTATTAATCTCTCATAAGTTGATATATCAATCTCTCCCATGTATGTTAACCCACCATAGAGTGGATGTATATTAACCCACCATGAGAGTGGATGTATGTTAACCCACCATAGAGTGGATGTATGCTAACCCACCATGAGAGTGGATATAGGTTAACCCACCATAGAGTGGATGTATGCTTACCCACTATAGAGTGGATGTATGCTAACCCACTATGAGAGTGGATGTAGGTTAAACCACCAATAGAGTGGATGTACGTTAATAGAGTGGATGTATGTTAATAGAGTGGATGTACGTTAATAGAGTGGATGTACGTTATATTATTAACCCCTCAATAGAGTAGATGTATGTCCCAACCACTAGAGTGGATGTATGTGAATGGATGTTATTCTTTTACAACCGACTAACCAAGTAGATGAACAATAGTGGTAATGAACATAGAAGCAAGAAAGAATCTCTTGAGTATAGAAGAGTCTATTGGAGGCAAGTCTCTTGAGGGAAGGTAATTTCCCTTGAAGGAAAGTAATCATAAAAGATTTATATAAAATGATGGTTTATCCACATTGACTAGTCACTCATATTTTATTCTAATGATATTCTCATGTATGATACTATTTCTTATGAGCCTTACATACTCAGTACATTCCTCGTACTGACCCCCTCGGGGACTTACCTTACATGTTGCAGGTGCAGGCATTATTAGACCTCCTCTGTAGACTGGGGATCATTTGCAGAGTTTTGGTGAGCTCCACTTGGTTCAGATCTTTCTGGGTCATAGTTGTGTATCTGTTTGGATATTGTAAATATTGTTTAAAGTGGAGACTTGTCCCAACAGTAAGTTGGTCTTGTTGATGTATCTGTTAGAGGATTTTGTAGACATATGTGGGTATATGGATGTAAGAGACGAATATGTAAAAGACGAATTTCCGTTTTGACTTGATGGCCCCAACGACCATGTTTCGTAAATATATATGTATAACATATCTTTCCATGATTCATGTCTTCCGCATAGTTGCATGAGGTATAATAAGATTCATACGAGGATACGTATATGAAGGTTCATAAGCAAAGATTGGTTTTCTCGGGCCATATCGGCTTTGGGTGCCAGTCCGGCTCGAATGGGATTTCGGGTCATGACAAAAGTCGTATCTGAGCAGGTCGTTCTAAGGGTGTCTACAAAGTCTTGTCTGAGTAGAGTCTTACTTATCAATGTGTTGTGCACCACATTTATAAGTAGGAGGCTACGGGACATTTAGGATGTTGTTTCTTTTCTTCATTCTAGATCGTGCAATAGAGCCAGTGTTGTAAAGTGAATTGTATCTGACCATGGTGATTGTTTTTCTTTGGTATAGTCAAAATTCCAATCACGAGAAGAGGTAGAGGAAAAGGAAAGAAGGTGGATGTGCCTGCTGGTGAAGGAATGAGTAGACTACCACCTAACCAAGCTAGTCATGGTAGAGCAGATGCCGAAATTGCATTGTGGTCTTCTTCTACTTCTCCAGCTTCGAAAGATCTAGGAGGTAGAGAAGTACCCGCAGCACCGCCAATGAATGCCACAGATCAGGACCTAAGAAATGCAGTACATATGTTGACTCAGTTAGTGGCTGTACAAACACAGGGACGAACTGGTCCAATGGTAAATGAAGATGACGCGGCTAGAGCAGCTAGTCGGCGTACACCGGACTTTCTAAAATTAGACCCTCCCATATTCACAGGGTCCGATCCGAAAGCAGATCCACAGGATTTCGTGGACCAAGTTCAAAGAGCTCTAGAGGTGATGCACGTAACAGGTATAGAAAGTGTTGAGTTGGCAGCCTATAGATTGAAAGGAGAGGCGATATTGTGGTATGAAGATTGGAAGAAGTCTCGTGGTATTGGTGCAATGCCACCAAATTGGGAATTTAAAGCAGCATTCCTTGATCACTATCTTCCCTATGAGATCCGTGAGGATCACGCAGATTAGTTTTTAAATCTACGTCAAGGAAATATAAGGGTCAGAGAATATAGTTTACAGTTTAATTCCTTGGCTAGATATGCTCCTAATGTAGTAGCCACCACGGAAGATAGATTCCATCGATATGTGGACAGATTGGAGCCTTATTTGGTATAAGACTGCACTATTGCTGCCTTAAATTGAGATACGGATATAGCTAGAATACAAGCCTTTGCACAGAAAATGGAGGAGAAAAGGCAAAGAAAGAGGACGCAGAAAGCTGAGGAAGGGCCATCAAAAAGGGTGAGACTTATGGAGCAGTCTATGGTGTCCCCAGGAGAAGCTGGATCTCGAATGTTACTGCCTAGACCCTTATCCTCTTATTTCACAGCAGGTGCTCATTCTCAGTTTCGAGGATCTAGAGGTGGTCAATCTGAACAGAGTAGTGAAATTCATGGATCACAGGCAACAAGATTTTCTCATCAGCTGTGCTCGCGCTGTGGGAGATTTCATGCAGGCGAATGCCGGTTTGATACGAATGTTTGCTTTGTATGTGGTAGGCCAGGACACATGATGAGAGAGTGCCCACAGAGGCCCACAGGTAGTATGACACGGCCTACTGGATCAGCCGATGTGGCATTGGCAGCTGGTGCACAGTCTGCTGGTTGCGGTAGAGGTACCAGAGGAGAAGCCAGTTCCAATGGAACTCAGAATCGCACCTATGCTTTAGTGGACCGGTTGGATGCGGAGGCATCTCCTGATGAAGGTACAGGTATTTAGGTATATTACTAAATGTTTACATGATGTATATGTATTGACTGATATGAGCTCTACCCTATCGTATGTTACCCCATCAACTACTACGAATCTAATGGGACACTGGGATTATTAGTTAAGTCAATGGAATATCTCTATCCGTCGGTAAATTTAGCATAGTTAAAGGAACATATTATAATGGTATAGTAGATGTTTGTGATCATAGATGATTAAGTATGCTTAAAAGTGTTACTCATGAAAGGTATAATGGAATTCAGAAAGAAGGAAAAAAATTGACCTTATACAACATGCTATGGTAAATTGGTGAAAATGTATAAGAGTTTCCTTTCATATTGTTCCCATTGGAAAGACATAAAGTTTGGGGAATCTCACTAGTCAAGTGTGAAGGTTAATAAATAAATACATAACTTCCATAAAAGTTCTTTGAAGAAATCAACAAGTCGAAGAGATCGCATGAGAAGTTGAGAAAAAGAAATGATGAAATCGATGTACCCATATTGTTTCAAATGGAAGAAATAGTTCAAAGTGTGAAAGTAGACCAATGACAAGTAAATATCCATAAGCCTTAAGTGTTTATGTGTACATGTACTAATATAGAGATGCATTTGTTGTAATTGAAGAGACATCGTTAACATTCAAGGACGGATGTTTCTAAGGGGGGGGGGAGGGGGGGGAATGTAATAACCCGTATAATCCCAACCCTATGTGACGACGTTGAACAATGGTTACTTCGGTGTCAAGATGCCATAAGTATGTATTTGGTAATGTTAATGATGAGAAAATTGAAAATTTGGCTTCGTACATGTGATTAGCCCTTCATAAGAGGTGTTTTGTGATTTTCGTGGAACATTCGTGGGGTTCAAAAGGAGGCTAAGAGGACCTCCAAACAAGGTATATTAAAGGTAACAAGAAAGTTAAAGAGTAGGACTTGAAGTATCTAACCAAATCCGCAAAGAAAAGGAGAAGAAACAAAATTTCAAAAAATATTAAGGTGGGGCGCACCAGAGGGCATTCCACGCCACTCTGGGCTAAAATTTTTAGTCCATAGGCAGCAAGCTGGCGCGCCCAAGGGCGTGCCAGGATGGTTTTGCCCATTTCTCGAAAGTTGGAAATATTCTTAAGTCTCAAGGGTGCCCGGGGACGTACCGGGCCGATTTTTGCCACGTTTCTTTTACAACCATGAGAATATACATGGAATGATTAAATTATTATATTGGTATTATGAAATTACTCGAGAACAAATTTGGCATCAAAATGACGATTTTACCCTTGTAGTCAAAATGAGCCATACGTGGCTAGAATTGCTTGTTTTTGGAATTGAGGCTACGAGTATGAATTGTGTGAGTGGGAATATTTTTTTAATGTGTATGGAATGAATTAAACATGAGAAATTATTGATTTTATTGGGTTAAGTGAATTGGGCTCAAATGAGGCCCAAAATGAAGCAAAAGACATCGGCCAAGAATGGGTCAAATGACCCATTCTTCCTTTGACTAATTAATAATTGAGCAAGGTGGATAAAGAGGAATTCAAGGCTCTATAAAAGGGGAACAAAAATCAGATTTTAACCCACAAAATACACATGCTTTCCTATATTTTTTTCTAGAATTCTCAAGAAAGCTTCTTTGGCTCTCAAAACCCTAAGGCACTTCTTGGAGCAAGATCATCATTTTTCAAGCTTGGGTAAGTGATTATTCTTACGAATTAATATATTTTATGCATGGAAGAGTATGTAGATCATATTGGTCATGCTTGAAACTGTTGGATATGGCACTTTGTGTTTTTGTGAAAGATGTGTTATCCATGGGATTTACACTTGAAATATGACTTGTAATTTTGATGAAAGAGCATGGTATGGATGAAATAACAACACGTACGGGGTTATTATGTTATTAAACTTGTTATTTTCATATAAGTGTAAATTATGGGATTTTGACCGATTTGTTGATGTAAGGTGTATTGAAGTAAATTGATAGAATAATTGTGATGTTGTGGTGATGGAGAAGTGTAAAGTATGAACTTGGTGTGACATGATATTGGTTATCATGTATTGGTCAATGTATGGAATAT
Source organism: Capsicum rhomboideum (assembly GCA_031232105.1). NCBI lineage: Eukaryota > Viridiplantae > Streptophyta > Magnoliopsida > Solanales > Solanaceae > Capsicum > Capsicum rhomboideum. The sequence goes on along the minus strand of CP124716.1, from coordinate 92,916,536 downwards.
TGTGGGATTATTGGTACAATAATTTCATAAATGATATTGTCAAGGGGGAAATGACATGTTAAAGCCAAACATGTGACTTATTGTTATTGTATGCCATTGTAAGGTAATTGGTGGTTAATGTTGGTTTCGTTATGAACTTGTGTTATAGAGCGAAAAACAAGGATGGAGCGGGACTATTGTATGCACACTTAAGATTATAGAATCGTATTGAGAATACAAGGTATGTAAGGTTCCATTTTCCATATCCTTCTGCAACATGTTATTCACATTGACATTGGACTTGTTTCAATTCCGAGAGGCTTGAAGTATATCAATTCAGGTTGATGTATATTGTTATCCATACGTGTCCTATTCTTAGATGACTTATGATTCACTTATCTCTTGTTCATTGATTAAAGTTCCAAAGATGTCATAACGTTGAAATTTTGAGGAGAACTATTTTAAGAGAGTAATAACATAAGAGAATCTATTTCCTCTTGGATGGCATTTTCCAATCATGTCTTGTTCCAAAGTCCTATAGTATGATGATTACCCTTGTACCAATCTTTCATAAGTAAAAGTACCAATCTCATAAGAGTAATAAGGGAGGTGATGTGCAAGTTAGTATAATTATTCCTCATAAGTAAAGATGTCAATCTCATGAAGTAAAGGAGTGAAGTGAGATGTGTATATAAGTGTGTGCTTTAATGTCATGATATTTAACGTGTCACTCTCATAACCAAGTAAAGGGTATAAGATTGTAAAGAAGTAATGCGCATGGTTACTATATGTTTCATTGAGTATGGATCACATTCTAAAGGGTATAAGTTCAATATGGAAAATCCCAATATTATGCTAGGTTATTGATTATAGCCCACCAAAGGTGGAGGCCCGGTATCATATGCTTACGTATATAAGATCTCATAGGATTAGTGAAGGAGGTAAATAAGGTGTTAATCTCACGAAGTATAAGAGTGAGGTAAAGCATATTTGTGTGTTTCAATTAGTGTCATGATCCTTAATGTATTAATCTCATATAAGTTGATATATCAATCAATCCCATGCATGTTAACCCACCATAAGAGTGGATATATGTTAACCCACCATGAGAGTGGATGTATGTTAACCCACCATAGAGTGGATGTATGTTAACCCACCATGAGAGTGGATGTATGTTAACCCACCATAGAGTGGATGTATGCTAACCCACCATAGAGTGGATGTATGTTAACCCACCATGAGAGTGGATGTATGTTAACCCACCATGAGAGTGGATATATGTTAACCCACCATAGAGTGGATATATGCTAACCCACCATGAGAGTGGATGTAGGTTAAACCACCAATAGAGTGGATGTACGTTAATAGAGTAGATGTACGTTAATAGAGTGGATGTACGTTAATTGAGTGGATGTATGTTAATAGAGTGGATGTACGTTATATTATTAACCCCTCAATAGAGTAGATGTATGTTATATTGTTACCCCACCACTAGAGTGGATGTATGTGAATGAATGTTATTCTTTTACAACCTACTAACCAAATAGATGAACAATAGTGGTAATGAACATAGAAGCAAGACTCTTGAGTATAGAAGAGTCTATTGGAGGCAAGTCTCTTGAGTGAAGGTAATTTCCCTTGAAGGAAAGTAATCATAAAAGATTTATATAAAATGATGGTTTATTCACATTGACTAGTCTCTCATATTTTATTCTAATGATATTCTCATGTATGATGCTATTTCTTATGAGCCTTACATACTCAGTACATTTCTCATACTGACCCCCTAGGGGGACTTACCTTACATGTTGTAGGTGCAGGCATTAGTAGACCTCCTCTGTAGACTGGGGATCATTTGCAGGGTTTTGGTGAGCTCCACTTGGTTCAGAGCTTTCTGGGTCATAGTTGTGTATCTTTTTGGATATTGTAAATATTGTATAAAGCAGGGACTTGTACCGACAGTAAGTTGATCTTGTTGATGTATCTGTTAGAGGATTTTGTAGACATATGTGGGTATATGGATGTAAGAGACGATTATATAAAAGATGAATGTCCGTTTTGACTTGATGGCCCCAACGGCCAAGTTTCCTAAATATATATGTATAGCATATGTTTTCATGATTCATGTCTTCCGAATAGTTGCATGAGGTATAGTAAGATTCATACGAGGATACGTATACGAAGGTTCATAAGAAAAGATTGGTTCTCTTGGGCCATATCGGCTTCGGTTGCCAGTTCGACTCGAATGGGATTTCGGGTCATGACAAAAGTCGTATCAGAGCAGGTCGTTCTAAGGGTGTCTACAAAGTCGTGTCTGAGGAGAGTCTTACTTATCAATGTGTTGTGCACCACATTTATAAGTAGGAGGCAATGGGACATTTAGGATGTTGTTTCTTTTCTTCATTCTAGATCGTGCAATAGAGCCAGTGTTGTAAAGTGAATTGTATCTGACCATGGTGATTGTTTTTCTTTGGTATAGTCAAAATGCCAATCACGAGAAGAGGTAGAGGAAAAGGGAAGCAGGTGGATGTGCCTGCTGGTGAAGGAATGAGTAGACTACCACCTAACCAAGCTAGTCAAGGTAGAGAAGATGCCGAAATTGCATTGTGGTCTTCTTCTACTTCTCCAGCTTTGGAAGAGCCAAGAGGTAGAGAAGTACCCGCAGCACCGCCAATGAATGCCACAGATCAGGACCTAAGAAATGCAGCACATATGTTGACTCAGTTAGTGGCTGCACAAATACTGGGATGAACTGGTCCAATATTAAATGAAGATGACGCGGCTAGAGCAGCTAGTCGGCGTACACAGGACTTTCTAAAATTAGACCCTCCCATATTCACAGGGTCCGATTCGAAAGCAGATCCACAGAATTTCGTGGACCAAGTTCAAAGAGCACTAGAGGTGATGCACGTAACAGGTGTAGAAACGGTTGAGTTGGCAGCCTATAGATTAAAAGGAGAGGCGATATTGTGGTATGAAGATTTGAAGAAGTCTCATGGTATTGGTGCAATGCCACCAAATTGGGAAAAATTTAAAGCAGCATTCCTTGATCACCATCTTCCCTATGACATCTGTGAGGCTCGCGCGAATCAGTTTTTAAATCTACGTCAAGGAAATATGAGTGTTAGAGAATATAGTTTATAGTTTAATTCATTGGCTAGATATGCTCCAAATGTAGTAACCACCATGGAAGATAGAGTCCATCGATATGTGTACAGATTGGAGCCTTATTTGGTGTGAGACTGTACTATTGTTGCCTTAAATCGAGATATGGATATAGCTAGAATACAAGCCTTTACACAGAAAATGGAGGAGCAAAGGCAAAGAAAGAGGACGCAGAAAGCTGAGGAAGGGCCATCAAAAAAGGGTGAGACTTATGGAGCAGTCTATGGTGTCCCAGGAGAAGCTGGATCTCGAATGTTACTACCTAGACCCTTATCCTCTTATTTCACAGCAGGTGCTCATTCTAAGTTTCGAGGATCTAGAGGTGGTCGATCTGAACAGAGTAGTGGAATTCATGGATCACAGGCAACATGATTTTCTTGTCAGCTGTGCTCGCGCTGTGGGAGATTTCATGCAGGCGAATGCCGGTTTGATACGAATGTTTGCTTTGTATGTGGTAGGCCAGGACACATGATAAGAGTGTGCCCAGAGAGGCCCACGGGTAGTATGACACGGCCTACTGGATCAGCCGATGTGGCATCGGTAGCTGGTGAACAGTCTGCTGGTCACGGTAGAGGTGCCAGAGGAGCAGCCAGTTCCAGTGGAACTCAGAATCGCACCTATGCTTTAGTGGACCGGCCGGATGCGGAGGCATCTCCTAATGAATGTACAGGTATTTAGGTATATTACTAAATGTTTACATGATGTATATGTATTGACTGATATGAGCTCTACCCTATCGTATGTTACCCCATCAGCTACTACGAATCTAATGGGACACTGGGGTTATTAGTTAAGTCAATGGAATATCTCTATCCGTCGGTAAATTTAGTATAGTTAAAGGAACATATTATAATGGTATAGTAGATGTTTGTGATCATAGATGATTAACTATGCTTATAAGTGTTACTCATGAAAGGTATAATGGAATTCAGAAAGAAGGAAAAAAATTGACCCTATACAACATGCCATGTGAAATTGGTGAAAATGTATAAGAGTTTTCTTTCATATTGTTCCCATTGGAAAGATATAAAGTTCGGGGAATCTCACTAGTCAAGTGTGAAGGTTAATAAATAAAGACGTAACTTCCATAAAAGTTCTTTGAAGAAACCAACAATTCGAAGAGATCGCATGAGAAGTTGAGAAAACAAAAATGATGAAATCGGCGTACCCATATTGTTTCAAATGGAAGAAATAGTTCAAAGTGTGAAAGTAGACCAATGACAAGTAAATATCCATGACAAGTAAAAAATTAAGGTGGGGTGCGCCAGAGGGCGTGCCACACCGCAATGGGCTAAAATTTTTAGTCCAGAGGCAGCAAGCTGGCGCGCCCAAGGGTGTGCCAGGATGGTTTTGCCCATTTTTTGAAAGTTGGAAATATTCTTAAGTCCCAAGGGTACCCGGGGACGTACCGGGTCGATTTTTGCCACGTTTATTTTACAACCATGAGCATATACATGGAATGAGTAAAGTATTATATTGGTATGATGAAATTACTCGAGAACGAATTTGGCATCAAAATGACGATTTTACCCTTGTAGTCAAAATGAGCCATACGTGGCTAGAATTGCTTGTTTTTGGAATTGAGGCTAAGAGTATGAATTGTGTGAGTGGGAATATTTTTTTAATGTGTATGGAATGAATTAAACATGAGAAATTATTGATTTTATTGGGTTAAGTGAATTGGGCTCAAAAGAGGCCCAAAATGAGGCAAAAGACATGGGCCAAGAATGGGTCAAATGACCCATTCTTCCTTTGACTAATTAATAATTGAGCAAGGTGGATAAAGAGGAATTCAAGGCTCTATAAAAGTGGCACAAAAATCAGATTTTAACCCACAAAATACACATGCTTTTCTATCTTTGTTTCTAGAATTCTCAAGAAAGCTTCTTTGGCTCTCAAAACCCTAAGGCACTTCTTGGAGCAAGATCATAATTTTTCAAGCTTGGGTAAGTGATTATTCTTATGGATTAATATATTATACGCATGGAAGAGTATGTAGATCATATTGGTTATGCTTGGAAGTGTTGGATATGGCACTTTGTGTTTTTGTGAAAGATGTGTTATCCATGGGATTTACACTTGAAATATGACTTGTGATTTTGATGAAAGAGCATGGTATGGATGAAATAACAACATGTATGGGGTTATTATGTTATTAAACTTGTTATTTTCATATAATTGTAAATTATGGGATTTTGACCGATTTGTTGATGTAAGGTGTATTGAAGTAAATTGATAGAATAATTGTGATGTTGTGGTGATGGAGAAGTGTAAAGTATGAACTTGGTGTGACATGCTACTGGTTATCATGTATTGGTCAATGTATGGAATATTGTGGGATTATTGGTACAATAATTTCAGAAATGATATTGTCAAGGGGGAAATGACATGTTAAAGCCAAACATGTGACTTATTGTTATTGTATGCCATTGTAAGGTAATTGGTGGTTAATGTTGGTTTCGTTATGAACTTGTGTTGTAGAGCAAAAAACAAGGATGGAGCGGGACTATTGTATGCACACTTAAGATTATAGAATCTTATTGAGAATACAAGGTATGCAAGGTTCCTTTTTCCATATCCTTCTGCAACATGTTGTTCACATTGACATTTGACTTGTTTCAATTCCGAGAGGCTTGAAGTATATCAATTCAGGTTGACGTATATTTTTACCCATATGTGTCCTTTTCTTAGATAACTTATGATTTACTTATCTCTTGTTTATTGATTGAAGTTCCAAAGATGTCATAACGTTGAAATTTTGAGGAGAACTATTTCAAGAGAGTAATAACGTAAGAGAATCTATTTCCTCTTGGATGGCATTTTCCAATCATGTTTTGTTCCAAAGTCCTACAGTATAATGATTACCCTTGTACCAATCTTTCATAAGTAAAAGTACCAATCTCATAAGAGTAATAAGGGAGGTGATGTGCAAGTTAGTATAATTATTCTTCATAAGTGAAGATGTCAATCTCATGAAGTAAAGGAGTGAAGTGAGATGTGTATATAAGTGTGTGCTTTAATGTCATGACATTTAACGTGTCACTCTCATAACCAAGTAAAGGGTATAAGATTGTAAAAAAGTAATGCGCATGGTTACTATATGTTTCATTGAGTATGGATCACATTCTAAAGGGTATAAGTTCAATATGGAAAATGCCAATATTATGCTAGGTTATTGATTATAGCCCACCAAAGGTAGAGGCTCGGTATCATATGCTTACGTATATAAGATCTCATAGGATTAGTGAAGGAGGTAAATAAGGTGTTAATCTCATGAAGTATAAGAGTGAGGTAAAGCATATTTGTGTGTTTCAATTAGTGTCATGATCCTTAATGTATTAATCTCTCATAAGTTGATATATCAATCTCTCCCATGTATGTTAACCCACCATGAGAGTGGATATATGTTAACCCACCATGAGAGTGGATGTATGTTAACCCACCATAGAGTGGATATATGCTAACCCACCATAGAGTGGATGTATGCTAAACCACCATGAGAGTGGATGTACGTTAACCCACCATAGAGCGGATGTATGCTAACCCACCATAGAGTGGATGTATGCTAACCCACCATGAGAGTGGATGTACGTTAATAGAGTAGATGTATGTTAATAGAGAGGATGTACGTTAATTGAGTGGATATACATTAATAGAGTGGATGTACATTATATTATTAACCCCTCAATAGAGTAGATGTATGTCCCCACCACTAGAGTGGATGTATGTGAATGAATGTTATTCTTTTACAACCTACTAACCAAGTAGATGAACAATAGTTGTAATGAACATAGAAGCAAGAATGAATCTCTTGAGTATAGAAGAGTCTATTGGAGGCAAGTCTCTTGAGTGAAGGTAATTTCCCTTGAAGGAAAGTAATCATAAAAGATTTATATAAAATGATGGTTTATCCACATTGACTAGTCTCTATATTTTATTCTATTGATATTCTCATGTATGATGCTATTTCTTATGAGCCTTACATACTCAGTACATTCCTCGTACTGACCCCCTTGGGGGACTTACCTTACATGTTGCAGGTGCAGGCATTAGTAGACCTCCTTTGTAGACTTGGGATCATTTGCAGAGTTTTGGTGAGCTCCACTTGGTTCGGAGCTTTCTGGGTCATAGTTGTGTATCTGTTTGGATATTGTAAATATTGTATAAAGCGGGGACTTGTCCCGACAGTAAGTTGGTCCTGTTGATGTATCTGTTAGAGGATTTTGTAGACATATGTGGGTATATGGATGTAAGAGATGAATATGTAAAAGACGAATGTCCGTTTTGACTTGATGGCCCCAACGACCAAGTTTCCTAAATATGTATGTATAGCACATGTTTCCATGATTCATGTCTTTTGCATAGTTGCATGAGGTATAATAAGATTCATACGAGGATTTGTATACTAAGGTTCATGAGCAAAGATTGGTTCTCTCGGGCCATATCGGCTTTGGGTGCCAGTCCAGCTCGAATGGGATTTTGGGTCGTGACACTAATGTTGTGATTAAAGGTATCATCCCAATTTTCCCTCATCCTTCTTAAATATTGTTTGAATGTCTGCATATTTTGCTTCTAGTATTGATGCTAAGTATAAGTCCCTTGCCGCACCCATTCGTGTTTCTACCCCATACACAATTCTTTAATATTGGATCAGGTGTACTAATAATGCATAGTGACTCTTTAGAGGCATGATACTTGGGTAGACTTGATCATTTTTGATGTGGTTGACTTTGATGTCATATTGGGTATAGATTGGTTTTCTCCTTATCATGTGATTTTTGATTATTATGCAAAGACCGTGACTTTAGCTATTCTGGGTGTACCAAGGTTAGAGTAGAAGGGTACTCCTAGTTTAAGTTTGAAAAGGGTTATATATTTTATTTATGCTCATCGTATGGTAGAAAAGGGGTGTCATTATTATTTGGCCTATGTGTGCGATACCAGTGTTGATTCACCACCTCCCTTGGATTCTGTGAGAGTTCATGGACATGTTTCCTATGGACTTGCTTGGTGTTCCTCTAGATAGGGATATATATTTTTCTATTGATGTGGAGCAGGGCACTAGGCCCATTTCCATTCCTCCTTACAGGATGGACCAAACAAAGTTGAAATTCAAAAACTAGATTCAAGATTTGTTAAGTAAGGGTTTCATTAGACCGAGTGTGCCTCCTTGGGTTGCTCCTATTTGTTTGTTAAGAAAAAGGATGGATCCATGCGCATGTGTATTGACTATCAATAATTGAACAAACTTACTATCAAGAACAAGTATCCCCTTCCTTACATTGATCACTTGTTCAACCAGCTTCAGGGTGACTCAGTGTTTTCTAAGATCAACTTAAGATCTGGGTTCCATCAGTTGAAGATTAGAGCTTCGGATGTTCTGAAGACAACTTTCCAAATGCGATATGGCCACTATGAGTTCTTCGTTGTCTTTTGGGCTGAATAAAGCCCCGACAACATTCATGGAGTTGATGAATAAGGTATTTCAACCTTATCTTAATTGTTTTATGATTATTTTCATCAACGATATCTTTGTTTATTCCATGAATGAGGCTAAGCATGTGAGGCATTTGAGGGCCATACTTAGAAATTGAGAGATGAGCAGTTATATGTTGTCACATCCCGAATCCCATCAAGACATGATTGGCACCCGTAGCCGATAAGGCCCGAGAGAACCAACCTTTGCCTATGTTCATTCGTATGCATATCTTCGTATGAACCTTATTCACCCTTATGCAAGTATGCGGAAAACAATGAACATGGAAACATATGCTATATACATATTTAGGAAACTTAGCCGTTGGGGCCATCACATCAAACGAACATTTATCTTTTACATTCATAACCCACACATGTCTACAAAATCCTCTAACAGATACATTTACAAGATCAACTAACAGTCGGGACAAGTACCCGCTTTATACTATATTTACAACATCAACACAACTTTACACCTATGACTCAAAAAGTCTCGAAGCAACTGGGGCTCACCAAAGATCCGCAATGTCAACCTACGATGAAGGTCTACTAGTGCCTGCACCTGCAATATGTAAGGTAATTCCCCCGAGGGGGTCAGTACGAAGAACGTACTGAGTATGTAAGGCTCATAATAAATTCATCATACATCATTACAACAATAATGAAATCAATGTAAAGAAATAAAAATGTGAATAAACTCTCTTTCTGTATGAGGGGAACCATGTATATTATGTTCTTTACTCCTCTTGTACTCATCTTTTATTCATCTTTATTTTTCTACCCATGCTAGGCTATTCTGTCGCCCCTGGGATGAGATTAACCCATGCTAGGTGTTGTGACACCTGGGATGTTATGTGAACCCATGCTAGGCTTTCGTGTCGCCCCTGGGATATCATTAACCCATGCTAGGCTTATCGCCCCTGGGATGTTATATTAACCCATGCTAGGCTTTCGTGTCTCCCCTGGGATGTACCGGCATAACCCATGCTAGGCTTTTCTGTCGCCCCTGGGATACCACCCGTGTTATTGGGATCGACCCATGCTAGGTATTTTAACCCCTGGGATACCACCCATGCTTACTTCTTAATTCTACATCTCTTATTTCTCTTGTTATTAGTACTTCCATTCTTAAGAGTGATACAATAAGGATCATGACATAATGTGAAACACACAAATATATTACCTCACTCTTACACTTCATGAGAGTAACACCTTAACTTGTGAGGGATAGATACATTAGCTCGCACTTTACCTCCTCCACTATTCTTATGAGATCTTATATAAGTAAGTATATGATACCGGATCTCCACCTTGGGTGGGCTATAATACATGACATATCACAATATTGGGATTATTCCATATTGAACTTGTACTCTCTAGAATGTGATCTATACTCAATGAAACATATAGCAACCATGCGTGTTACCTCTTTACAACCTTATACCCTCTACTTAGTTATGAGAGTGACACGCTAAAGATCATGGCATTAAAGCACACACTTATATACACACCTCACTTCATTCCTTTACCTTATGAGATTGAAAACTTCACTTCTGGGGAATAATTATACTAACTTGCACATCACCTCTCTTATTACTCTTATGAGATTGGTACTTCTACTTATGAATGATTGGTACAAGGATAATCATCATACTATAGGACTTTGGAACAAGACATGATTGGAATAATGCTATTCAAACTAAACAAGCTCTCTTTACCTCATTACTCTCGTTGAGATAGTTCTCTTAGAAATTACAACTTCATGACATCTTTGGAACTTCAATCAATGATCAAGAGATAAATGAACCATAAGTCATCTAAGAATAGGACACATATTAATAATAATATACGTCACCCTGAATTGATATACTTCAAGCCTCTCGGAATTGAAACAAGTCCAACATCAATGTGAATAATATGGTGTAGCAGAATACGGAAAGAGTAACCTTACATACCTTGTATTCTTAATACGAATAAACAATCTTAGACGTGCATACAATAGTCCCGCTCCATCCTTGTGTTTTGCTCTACAACACAAGTTCATAACGAAACCAACATTAACCACCAATTACCTTACAAGGGCATTCAATAACAATAAGTCACATGTTTAGCTTTAACATGTCATTTCCTCCTTGACAATCCCCTTTATGAAATCATTATAACAATAATCCCACAATATTCCATACATTGACCAACACATGATAACCAATAGCATGTCACACCAAGTTCATGTTTTACACTTCTCCATCACCACCACATCACAATTATTCCATCAAATGACTTTAATACACCTCACAACAACAAATCGGCCAAAATTCCATAATTTAGACTTATAGAAAAATAACATTTTTAACAACAAAATAACACCATACACGTTCATATTTTATCCATACCATGATCTTTCATCAAAGGCACAAGTCATAATTCAAGCTACAATCTCATGGATCACAAATCTTATACAAAAGCACAAAGTGCCATGTCCAACATTTCCAACCATAAACAACATGATATACATATTCTCTCATGCTTATAATATGTTAAAGTACAATAATATTCACTTACCCAAGCTTGGAAGATGATGATCTTGTTCCAAAAATGGCTTAGGGTTTGAAGAGCCTCAAAGGGGTTTTCTTGAAAAGTCTAGAAAATGCAAGAAAAACATGTGTGTCTTTGTGGATTAAAATCTGATTTTTCCTCCCTTTTATAGACCCTTGAAGTCCTTTCTGAATTATTGCTTTAGTCAAAAGAAGAATGGGTCATTTGACCCATTCTTGGCCCATGTTTTTCTTTCACATTTTGGGCCCTTTTGAGCCCAATTCACGTAATCCAATAAAATCAATAATTTCTCAAGTTTAATTCATTTCATACACGTTACAACAATATTCCCATTCATGCAATTCATACTCGTGGCCTTAATTCCAAAAACAAGCAATTCTAGCCACGTATGGCTTATTTTGACTACAGGGGTAAAATCGTCATTTTGATGTCAAATTTGTTCTCGAGTACTTTTATCATACCAACATAGTACCTTACTCATTTCATGTATACACTCATGATTGTAGAAGAAACGTGGCAAAAATCGGCTTGGTAAGACCCCGGATACCCTTGGGACTTAGAAATTTCCAACTTTCAAAAAAGTGGAAAAGCCAAGGTGGTACGCCCATGGGCGCGCCAAACTACTTCCTCTGGGCTAAAAATTTTAGCCCATAGCGGCGTGTCAAGGTCCCAAATGCGCCCCTTACTTAGTTCTTTTGAAAATTCCATTTTTCGACTTCTCTTCGCGGGTTTGGTTAGATACTTCAAGTCCTATTCTTTAAATCACTTCTTAAACTTAATATACTTTGTTTAGGGGTCCTATTATCCTCATTTTGAACCCCACAAATTCTCCATGAAAATTTCAAAACACTTTCTACACAAGTTTAATCACATATACAAGGGCCAAATTCAATTTCCTCATCATTAACATTACCAAATGCATACTCATGGCACCTCAACACCTAAATAACCATTAGTCAACTTCATCACATAGGGTTAGGAAGGTACGGGGTGTTACATATGCCAAGTTCTCCAAGTGTGAGTTTTGGTTGGATTCTATTTCTTTCTTGGGTCATGTGGTGACCAAGGATGGTATCATGTGCATGATTGGTGTATACTTACTTCAACTACTGAGATTCTAAGTTTTTTGGTTAGCGGGCTATTATCGATATTTGTGTAGGGATTCTCTTCTATTATGGCTCCTTTGACTAAGTTGACTTAGAAAAAGGTTGTTTTTCACTGGTCAAATAATTGTGAGAGGAGCTTTCAAAAGTTTAAGGAGTTGTTGACTTTGGCTCCTATGTTCACTTTGCCTGAGGAGGGTATGGGTTTCATTGTATTTTGTGATGCTTTTGAAGTTGGTTTAGATGGTGTGTTGATACAGAAGGGTAAGATGATAACCTATGCTTCTAGATAGCTGAAGGTACATGAGAAGAAATACCCTACTCATGATTTATTTTTAGCCGTGGTTGTATTTGTGTTGAAGTTGTGGCATCACTATTTGTATGGGGTTCGTTGCGAGATTTTCTCCAATCATCGCAACCTTTAGTACTCCTTTAGTCAGTGAGATATTAATATGAGACAATGTAGGTGGTTGGAGTTGGTTAATGATTATGATCTCACTATTCTTTATCATTCAGGCAAGGTTAATGTGGTAGCAGATGCCTTGAGTCAGAAGACAGCTAGTATGGGGAGTTTGTCTTATCTTTTGGCAGAGGAACAACCTTTATCGTTAGACATTCAATCTTTGGCTAACCAGCTGATTGACTTGATATTTTAGCACCTGGGCATGTTTTGGCATATGTTGAGGTTAGATCCTTATTGATGGAGCAGATTTGAGATCGACAGTTTGACGATGAGAAGTTAAGAGTGATATTTTATAAAGTGTTGAGTGGCGAGGTAAAGTTGGCATCTCTTTATCCCGAGGGTGAGGATTAGTGGTCATGTTTGTATGTCAAGAGTTAGTGGTTAGATTTGACTTATCTTGCAGAAGGCTCATTGTTTGAGATATTATAGTTATCCAGGAGCAGCTAAAATGTACCATGACTTGAAGCAACACCATTGGTGGTGTGGAATGAATTACATTGTAGAGTTTGTGGCCAAGTTATTAAATTGTTAACAAGTAAAGTATGAGCATCAGTGACCGAGTGGTACGATGTAGTGGATGCCTATCCCGGAGTGGAAATGGGAGCGAATTACTATGGACTTTATGGTTGGCCTACCCCAATGTTGGGGAATTTTGATTCCATTTGGGTTATTGTGGAAAGGTTGACTAAATTAGCGCACTTTGTACCTATGAAAGTGAATTATAATGTGGAGAAGTTGGCCATGATCTACATTTGAGAGATTGTTTGGTTTGATGGTGTACCCATCTCCATTATTTCTGATAGAGGTACACAATTTACCTTAAATTTTTAGAGTTCTATGCAAAGTGAGATTGGTACTCATCTTGAGAAGAGCATGATATTTCACCCTCAGTCGGATGGCCAGTCAGAATGGACCATTCAAGTTTTAGAGGACATGTTTTGAGCGTGTGTAATAGATTTTGATGGTCATTGTGACCAGTTATTTCCTTTATCTGAGTTTGCCTATAACAATAGTTACTAATCTAGCATTTAGATAGCACCTTTTGAGGATTTGTATTAGAGAAGATGTAGATCCCTTGTGGGATGGTTTGATTCTTTCAAGGTTAGGCCGTGGGGCACAGACTTGTTGAGGGACATGATGGATCGAATAAGATTGATTCAGCAGAGGCTTGTGGTTGCCTAGAGTAGGAAAAAAAATTATGTTAATCGACGGGTTCGTGATGTAGCATTCATACTTAGTGAGTGGGTTTTATTAAAGGTATCACCAAAGGTGTGATGAGATTTGGGAAGAAAGGAAAGCTTATTCCGAGGTTTATTAGAACTTTTGAGATTCGTGAGAAGGTTGGAGATATGTCTTATAGGTTGGCTCTACCTCTGAACTTGTCAGCAGTTCATCCGGTATTCCACGTTTGATGTTGAAACAATACTATCCTGATGATTCTTATGTGATCTGGTAGGATTCAATTGCATTAGACCGTGATTTTTCCTTTGTGGAGGAGCCTATTGTTATTTTGGATAGGCAGACTAAAAAGTTGAGATCCAAGAATATTGATTCTGTAAAAGTTTAGTGGAGACATCGCCCGATTAAAGAGGCTAGGTGGGAGGTTGAGTTTGATATGCGGAATAGATACCCCCATCTTGTTACTGATTTTGGTACTTTCTTTGCTTTTTGTTCGAGGACAAATGTGTGTTTCAGTGGTGGATGATGTAACAAGCCTCATGATAATTTTTTACTTTTTTTTTGTATTTTGACTATTTTGCCCTTCCTTATAGTTGCTTTATATCATTTATGAGTTGTGGGGATAGTTGGAACGTTTCTCAAAGTATTTGGGAGTAATTTATGTGAGTTTGAGGTTTGAGTAGCCTTTAAAATGATATATTTGACTTTGATCAATATTTTATGATCTGAGCATCAGATGGCGATTTTGTCAGTTCCATTAGATCCAGAATGTTAATTTTGGGTTAGTAGTGTGGTTGATTTGAGTTTTGAAACTATATTTGAAGTTTTGAGCATTTAGATGAGAAACTAGTTTATTTGGCCTAAGGGATTTCCCTGGGTGTAACTTGTTGATACCGACCTCTCTTGGGAAATCTGATGGTTCTATTGAGTCTAAAATATTGAAAGTAGCCTAGTATCACTATCGGGTTATTTTTATGGGGTTCTAAATGAATTTTAAGGGTTCAATTGGGATATGTTCAAGTTAAAAACAATGCTGGTGCAACACCTGGTTCACCATCTCTATCGCGTAGTCATGTGTTGCAATCATGTGGTTTGACCAAGTCACTCATGGTGATCTCATGGGGTTGATCACGATCTCGAAGAGTAAGCTGGGTCGGGTCAGAGTGCTGTATCACAATCGCAAGTCCATTCCCGTGATCGTGATGACCAAACTCATGGGCAATCAATGTTGACCTTGAAATCATGAGGGATGTGCTGCAATTGTGAGGTACTGTTCACAGAACAATATAAATACTCCAATTTTCTCAATTTTACTCCATTGTCACAATTTGTTTGGCTTGAGGAGTATGGTTTTGGGTGATTTCAAGAGGGTTTTCATCAACTTTGAATTGGGTGAGCTTCTAAATCTCTTTTCTATCATTACCCATTGATTATCTTGCAAAAACATCTTCAAAACATGGATTTAAAACTTGAAATTTTGGGACTTTGCCCGGTAAAGTGAAAAATTGGGTTTTTCAATGATTTGAAGCTCAATTTCAACTTGATTTCTAATGAGTTTTCATATTTAGAATCCTTAAAGTATGGGTAACATGATTCTTTGTTAAAATTTTATTTTGACCATTTTACTTTTGAGGTGGATTTTCAATTTTATTCTGGACCCAAAACTAAATTATGTTAATATGGGTATCAATAAACTCTTATTTATGTACATAATCCATTTTTGATAAATCAGGAGCATTCTGAAGCCGCTCCAAAGGGGAAGTCTTTTTGTTGGGGGTCCAGGCTCATATTTTTGGCTTTCTAGGTAGGTTATGGCTCAACTTTCTTCAGACTGAGCTTGGTAGAAAACTATTCATATAAAGTATGCTATGGGTTGGGATTTTATCATGGTATTCATCTTTTGAGATTATTATTTTATCATGTTGCCCATGTGGGGTCTTGTGTGAATTTAATTATTGACTTGAGAGATTATTATCATTCAGATGCACGTGTGGGGGCTGGTATTGGTCTTATTTGATCATTGATTGTTCTTTATCATTATTGTGATGCCTATGCGGGGGCTTGAAATGATATTATTGATGTCTTACATGATTCTTTACTACTGTGTTTCCACAACAGGGCTTGTATCTTGATCTATTAAGACTTGAGGTGACTTGAGCTCATTTATACCATAGTTGAGTTGATTTATTGTATGTTATTGAGTTGGTTATGAGCATGCATCCTCATTTATTCATTAAAATTTATAGAACTAGTACCATTGAGAAATACTAATTTTGAAAGAAAATGAGACACTTTATGAAATTCCTTAGCCGAGGGATGTGCCAGTAATGTTGATTAATGAGATTGTGATAGTATATGGGTTACGAACCCCCCACGGGTCCTTTTCTGGAAGCTTAGGCTCGGAAAGTGTATACAAGGTGACCATTTATGCATTGCATACATATCATTTCATTGTATTATTGAAGCACTTGCATCTCTCTTATGTGATTGATATTGTGTATTTTAGTCTTCCTTATATGTATATTTGTGTTATTGATATCTCTTATACTATTATTTATACTGCTAGGATCTGTACGACTTGAGCCGTTGTTGGGAATTTTTCTGTATGTAGGTTGAAACGTTGCTCGTAGTTTCCTTTATATGTTTAGTTGTCTACTTAGGTTGGTCAGCCTATGATGCCTACTGAGTACAAGTGGACCATACTCGCTCCTACTTCTGTACTCTTTTGTTGCAGATCCTAGTTTGAGTGCCATCTATGGACCAGGATTGTTCATGCAACTTGGAGTCTTTTTAAAGTCAGGTTGAGCTCTCCGTTTGGAGTCTATACCCGTCTTCATCTAGTTTTTATGTCTTTATTCTTTTTAGAGACAGATGCCTATATATCCGTATTGATGTTGGTTTAGAGTGATCTTTACTCATGGCTATTGATATTTGGGTCTGTAGTTGTATTTATTTTAGATATTGAGTTGTTTAATCTTATTGGCCTGATTTATCCTAAAGTCTCATATTTAATTGTTATTTATTGTCTTTTATCTTTTACTGCTCTTATGGAGTTAGGCTTACCTACCAAGTTTGGATTCGGGTAGGTGACATCATGGCCTCAATTTCTGAGTTGTGACATTTTGTTTGATGGTTCAGCTACTATTTGTTGCATCTAAGGTGTTCATCATGATCTCGAGGCTCCTAGCCGCGATTGTGAAAAGTCTGGTGGCACATGCATCATGATTGCATTGGTGGGACCATAATTACAAAGAGTGTGCAGTTAGTACATCTCGATCACGTGGTCCTATCCATGATAGCAAAAAGTTTTTAGGGCAGGTTAAGGTAGATTTTTCTCATTCCAATTGCGACAATGGGTCACATGATCACGAAGAACAACTTAACTAGACAGAATATTAAAACTCCAATTTGATCTTAAACCCCATAACTCTATCTTTGAATCATGAGAACTCAACTTTGAGAGATTCAAAAGGAGCTTTTCAAGTATTCTTCTTTGGATATGTTTCTTATGTTATATGTACACATTTCTCAATGATTTATTTACAATTTCATCTTCAAATCTTGGTTTTTAAATTGGAAAATTTAAAAAATTTTGGGGGTAAAGTTAAGACATGGTATTTTGATGATTTGAAGTTTGATTTTAACTCTATTTTTGATAAAATTTCATATTAGAGTTCCCTAAGTTATGGGTAACATGATTTTTAAAATAATTCCAATATTATCCTTGCGGATTTGAGGTTGCCTTTTAGATTGACTTTTTTTATCTGAAATTTATATATAGCAATATGAGTGTTTGATTTTGTTTTATTATGTAGAATATGTATCTGATCAAAGGACATACCTTCCTATATTATAGTAATGGAGGGCATAACTATCTAAATATATGGGCCATATGAGTCCTCATGGGTCCCAACTAGCTACGCAGAGCACCGGGTGTATGCAAGTACATTCATTTGCATCATTCATATTCATCTCTTTATCCTCATTTCCTTAACTTGCATTGATATTGGAGTTGGATTGTGAATGGGTGATTTGTTTCCTTATTCTGGTTTGAACTTCCTTGAAATGCTACTTGTACTGTCATATATATCTATGTTGATTGATTTTGACTGTTAGACTAGGTGGGACTTTCCTGATTTTGCAGGTTTATCTTAAAAGTGTTGGTAGTACATTTGTCGGTACCTCCCTTCCATTGCTTTGAATTAGGATTGGTTGATGATATCGCTGAGTACATGTGGATTAATACTTACACTTGCTTATTTTGCACCTTACATACATGCATTGAACATGTGATTCCTGGTTGCTGATTCAGAGATCGTGCATTGGATTTTGCTTCATTAGGATTCAGAGGTAGTGGATGATCATCTACATTTTCTAACAATTCCCTTCTACCTTATTTATGTTATTTTTTCTTGTATTGAGATACTCTAGAGTCTCAGTTACATTTTTTTATTCCCTTAGAGGCTTGTACCTTGTGACTTCCAAATTCTGGGTGGTTCTTATATGATTTTGTATTGAGTTTTGGGTATTATCTTTTCTTTTGTGTATTTATTTTATGAATTTTTTTATGTATTAGGTTGGCTTATCTATCTCGGGGGTGGGATAAGTGCCATCATAACCTTGAGTTTTATGTTGTGACATGTATATAGTTTCAATTTTCTCCATCACTCTCTCTCTTTCCCCCTTGTCCAATGCAGAGTTCCGAAAATTCATTGCTTTCCCCCTTTGTTGAATATATCAAGATTTACCTTTTAACATATCAAGGATAATCTAGCAACTTAATCAAAAGAGTCTGATTTTTTCTGGATTATGAATTTAACAAATTGGGTAAGAAGCAAACGAACAACAGATTTATTCCTTGAATTGTAAAACAAGCAAAAATCTGGAAATTTCTCTATCTCCCTCTTTGAATTGTATTTGTATGATAGTTTTAATTTCCTCCACCTCTCTCTCTCTTCCTCTTTATATTTTATATTTCACCTCTCTTTCTCTCTCTCTGTATTTTGTATCAACAATAATTGTGTCAAGTTGTATCGATTGTATCAACAAATACAATTGTATCAACTAATATAATTTGTATCAACGAATACAATTGTATCAAGTTATATAAGGTTGTAATAGCAAATACAAGTTATATCAATGCATACAATTGTATCAAGTATATCCGTTCCTTGTGTACTCACTCTGTATCAAGTGAATGCAAATACAAATGATGCATGTCCGACCCAAGCCTACACCCTGAATTTAACATGGTGCTTAGAGCCACAAGTAACCCCAAGCTAACCCATGGCATAACATAAATACTAAAACACTAAATATACGAAATACTGAGCAGAAGCTAAAACTGAACCTGTGATAATAGAAGTCCTGAACTAATACTAATACTGAAATGGAAATCTACAATGTCTAACACAAACCATAAAGCTGAAACAACTACTGTCCATCTGAAAGCCTCTACTAAATTATGAGTTGCTGGTACAAGTCCCCAGCTAACTCTAAACATCTAAAACTAGAATAGTACCAAAAAAATATAAAGACTCTTATCCTTGGGTGATGAGAACTCACCACTGTCAGTTGCTGAGATGGCACTGGAACGTATCGACTGTAGGGCTAATGCTGAGCGTTCGAACCTATATCATAAGATGATATAGCGCAGGAAAGGTATGTGATCAGTACTTTGAATGTATTGAGCATGTGAGATATGTAAATATGAAATAATCTGAACATGCTGGAGAATGCTGAAATAGTATAGTAAAATATGAAAAATGAAATGAAATACAATGACGTTGTTTGAGATGCATAAATATATATATATATGTATACTAATATGAAATGATAATCAGAAAAGTCATAAGTTTTAGCAAGTACAAATTGAACTAAGAGTCATGTACAATACTGAGTCTGAAACTATGGGAGGTTCTCATAACTGACATAGACCATGTGAACAAACATGGACCCTACCTAAAACCCAAGTTAGGAGGGTGTTCTATACCTTGTAAAGGGTAATAACCATGACTAGCGTGAATCCAATCATGAGCCCATTCAGGCGAAGGGAGACACTTTCAACTGGTGAGGACCTCTTTAACCTACGGTAGCATGTAGTTTGGGACTTGGGTTGTCTGAACCCGTGTCATCTCGGTGCTAAGTACTACTCTCATAATCATATACATATGCTCATAATTATACTCAAATCTTAGTAAAATACATGAACTAGTTCAATTTACTATTACTGAATATGACTGAAATCATGGAACTAGTTATATGCATCTTATTATCTAATGAAAATCATAAGCAACATGGTGTACTGAATACTCATCTAAAATTATGCTTCAATTAGATGTTTCATGCAAATTTTATAATGAATCTGTCACGACTCGAAATCCCATTCGGGCCGGACTGGCACCCGAAGCCGATGTGGCCCGAGAGACCTAATCTTTGCTCATAAACCTTTGTATACGTATCCTCGTATGAATCTTATTATACCTCATGCAACTATGCGGATGGCATGAATCATGGAAAGATATGCTATACATATATATATATTTAGGAAACTTGGCCATTGGGGCCATCAAGTCAAAATGGAGATTCGTCTTTTACATACTCGTCTCGTACATCCATATACCCACATATGTCTACAAAAGCCTCTAAGATATGCATCAACAAGACCAACTTACTGTCGGGACAAGTCCCCGCTTTATACAACATTTACAACATCAAAACAAATATACAACTATGACCCAAAAAGCTCTGAACCGAGTGGAGCTCACCAAACTCTGCAAATGATCCCCAGTCTACAGAGGAGGTCTACTAATGACTGCACCTGCAACATGTAAGGTAAGTCCCCCGAGGGGGTCAGTACAAAGAATGTACTGAGTATGTAAGGCTCATAAGAAATTCATCATACGTAATAACAACAACAATGGAGTCAATATAAGAGAAATGGTAAGTGTGAATAAACTCTCTTTTTGTATGTGAAGAACCATGAATATTTCTGCTGTTATTGTAATTTACCATTCTCTATATACGCCCTTATTCAAGAGAGAGAGTTACTTTTACTCAAGAGACTTCCCTTCAAGAGATTCTTTATATGCAATAGATTCTTTCTTGCTTTTACGCTCATCATCATTATTATTCATCTTCTTGGTTAACTACATCCACTCTTTGGTGGGTTAATAACTACATCCACTCTTCGGTGGGTAAATAACTACATCCACTCTTCGGTGGGTAATTTACTACATCCACTCTTTAGTGGGTTAATTACTACATCCACTCTTTGGTGGGTGAATTACTACATCCACTCTTTGGTGGGTAATTTACTACATCCACTCTTTGGTGGGTTAACTAAATCCACTCTTTGGTGGGTGGTTGCGGGATCGACCCATGCTAGGTGTTCTTTTCACCCCTGAGTTGCCACCCGAGATTTCTCATCGATTATACATCATTTACTTCTCTTCTTTCTCTTATTACTCTTTCTTTTATTACTAAGATACGTACTTCATCTTCCATCATTTCTGCTTTGGAGAGATTGATTCATTTGCTTATGAGAGATTGATATATTGAGGATCATGATAATATATAATACCGGACCTCCACCTTTGGTGGGTTAGAAATGATATAGCATAATATTGGGATTATTCCATATTGAACTTATACCCTTTACATAGTTATGAGAGTGACACGTTAAAGAACATGACATTAAAGCACACACTTAAATATGCATCTCACTTCACTCCTTTACTTCATGAGATTGACATCTTCACTTATGAGGAATAATTATACCAACTTGCACATCACCTCTCTATGAGATTGGTACTTCTACTTATGAAAGATTGGTACAAGGATAAATAGATTCTTCTTACATCTTACTCTCTTTGAGATAGTTCTTTTAGAAATTTCAACGTTATGACATCTTTGGAACTTCAATCAATGAATAAGAGATAAGTGAATCATAAGTCATCTAAGAAAAGGACACATATGGATAACAATATACGTCACCCTGAATTGATATACTTTAAACCTCTCAAAATTGAAACAAGCCCAATGTCAATAGGAACAATATGTTGTAGAAGGATACGGAAAGAGTAACCTTACATACCTTGTATTCTCACTACGAATATAAAATCTTAGACGTGCATACAATAGTCCTGCTCCTTCCTTATGTTTCACTCTACAACACAAGTACATAACAGAACCAACATTAACCACCAATTACCTTACAATGGCATACAATAACCATAAGTCACATGTTTGGCTTTAACATGTCATTTCCCCCTTGAAAATACCATTTATGAAATTATTGTACCAATAATCCCACAATATTCCATACATTGACCAACACATGATAACCAATAGCATGTCACACCAAGTTCATATTTTACACTTCTCCATCACCACCATATCACAATTATTCCATCAAATTACTTCAATACACCTTATAACAACAAATCGGCCAAAATCCCATAATTTACACTTACATGAAAATAACAAGTTTAGGACCATAATAACACCATACATGTTGTTATTTCATCCATACCATGCTCTTTCATCAAACCCACAAGTCATATTTCATGTTACAATTCCATGGATATTACATCTTTTACCACAAACACAAAGCACCATGTTCAACACTTCCAAGCATAACCAACATGATTTACCTACTCTTTCATGCGTATAATATATTAATCCATAATAATAATCACTTACATAATCTTGAAAATTGATGATCTTGCTCCAAAAGTTAGCTTTGAGCTCTTAGGGTTTGAAGTTGAAAGAAAAGGCTTTTGGGAAATTTCTAGATTGGCATGAGATTTTTATGTGATAAAAATCTGATTTTGGCCCCTTTATGTAATCCTTAGGGGTAATCCTTAGTCACTCTTGGAATTTAATGCTAAGTGTGACTTAGTCAATGGAAGAATGGATCATTTGACCCATTCTTGGCCCATGTTTTCTTTCTCATTTTGGGCCTTTTTATGAGCCCAATTCACTTAACCCAATAAAATCAATAATTTCTCATGTTTAAATCATTTAATATGCATTACTATGATATTCCCACTCACGGTATTTATACTCATGGCCTCAATCCCAAAAACAAGCAATTCTAGCCACGTATGACCTATTTTGACCAAAAGGGTAAAATCGTTATTTTGACACCAAATTCGTTCACGAGTAATTTTATCATACCAATATAATATTTTACTCATTTCATGTATATTCTCATGGTTGTAGAATAAATGTGGCAAAAATCGATTCAATACGTCCCCGGGCACCCTTGGGACTTAAGAAAAATTCCAACTTTGAAAAGTGGCCAAAACCAGAGCGAGGGCGCACCAGCTTGCTGCCTATGGACTAAAACTTTTAGCCCAGAGCGGCGTGGTACGCCCCCCAGTACGCCCCACACTTAGTTTTTCAAAAAATTCCATTTTTCGACTTTTCTTTGCGGGTTGGGTTAGATACTTCAAGTTCTATTCTTTAACTTACTTCTTAGCCTTAATATCCTTTGTTTAGAGGTCCTCTTAGCCTCATTTTGAACCCCACAAATGCTCCATGAAAATCTCAAAACACCTCCTACGCAAGTTTAATCACATGTACAAGGCCAAATTTCAATTTTCTCATCACGAACATTACAAATTACATACTCATGGAATCTCGACACCTAAGTAAACATTGTTCAACGTCATCACATTGGGTTTGGAAGGTACGGGGTGTTACAGAATCTAGGATCGTGTATTCATAACACGCAAAACATATGTCAAATCCATATTTTAAAATCATGTATAAAATAAATTCATAGTCATAAGATGTCCTGAAACATGGATACTAAAAGAATTTTAAATTTGGGATATTTGGGAACTTTCCCTAATTCATGGATTTCAAAAAACCTTAACTTTGAAAGCAACTTTGGGCATGATGGTTAAAGGAGACCCTCATTGAATACCACATACCTAGAGTTTTTAGAATCCTTGCTAAGAACTTGGACTTTGAAGCCTTTGGGGAAGAACCCTAGTTTCCTTCTATTTTGGAGAGATGAATCGCCTTTTTGCATATTTCTCTAAGTGTTTTGGAGAGAATGAGCATAAAGAAGCATTTAATTCCCTTTAAACCCTCCCCATTAAGCCTTAAACGATGATGTTTAGGTAGTTAGAAAGACGTAAAAGACAAAAACACCCTCATTAAAATGTAACTATTCTGTTGTACCCAGTTGTGACGGGTCAATAGGATGAGTCGTCATATCTCACCACGACTCGTTGTTGGACTCGTTGTGATAGGGAAAAATTTCTGGGCCTAGGAACGACTGGGACACAATGACTCATTGTCATTAATGACGAGTCATGATGTGGACTCTTTGCTTTTGGACCTAAAATGTCAACTCTCAGGTCCTCCTCAGAACGAGTCATCTAAGGTGACAACGACTAATCCTATCTACTCATTTTCACTGGAAAGAAACTGTTACTTTACAAGATTTTTTGGTTCAATCTTCAAAATAGGTCACACGATGGCTCGTCATGACTGACAATAACTCATCGTCAGGTGTTGTCAACACCGAGATGAATTTTTCATCCTTTAGGACATTAGAGACTACATTCAGGACGAGTGTTGGTGATGGCTCATCATACCTAACCATGACTCATGGTCAGGGTTAACCTGTGTATTTGTCTGCTGATTTTAACTGATTTTTTGTACTAAGTCTAAAGTGGAACCTTAGTAACTTTTGGGGTGCTACAATATCTCTCCCTTGGGAATATTAGTCCTCTAATGAAAACTTACTAGGCTGAAAAGATAGGGAAAGAGCTGCAATCCAAAAATTGAGTTTTGAAAGTTGATTACTGACATGATAACTAATTTTCTGAATGAAATATAAGCTAAACTGAATTCATGAAATATACATGAATACTAAGACATGAAAGCAACTGAGGGACATTAAAATTAGAGTAATACTAAGAAGGAAACTGTTACCTCAAGTTGGAACTGAACTAGAAGGGAAAAGGTGAGGGTACTTGGTCATAATATCTGCTTCTGCTTCCTAAGTAGCTCCCTCAACTAGCTGATTCCTCCAATGAACTTTCACTGAAGTGACTTCCTTGTTCCTCAACTGATGACCCTAGAGGTCAAGAATCTCAACTGGAACCTCTTCGTAGGAGAGACTATCTTGCACACCAATACTCTTTAAAGGCACAACTATGGCTAGATCACTAATGTATTTCTTTAACAGAGATACGTGAAAAATAGGATGCACCAATGCTAAATCTACAGGCAAATCTAACTCATAAGCCATATCGCCAATGTACCTCAAAATCCTATAAGGACCAACATATTTGGGGAATGAGTTTCCCTTTCTTGCCAAACCTCATCACCTCTTTCATAGGTGCAATCTTCAAGTAAACCCAATCATCAATTGCAAACTCAAGCTCCCTTTCCTCACATCTGCATAGGATTTCTAACAACTCTAAGAGGTTTTCAGCCTTTCTCTAATCAGCTAAACATTCTCCAGAGCCTCATGAACCAAATCAGGCCCTATTAAGGTAGCTTCACAAACCTAAAACCAACCAATAGGATACCTTCACCTCCTACTATAAAGCGCCTCAAACAGATCCATCTGAATGCTGGAGTGATAATTGTTATCATACACAAACTCAATGCGAGAGAAGTGATCATCCCAACTACCTTTAAAGTCAATCATGCAAGCTCTCAATCTATCCTTTAAAGTCAGAATGGTCTACTCTGCCTGACCATCTGTCTGCAGGTGAAAAGTTGTGCTACGATGAACTTGGGTATCGAGGCCCTTCTAAGAGGACTTCCAAAATTGTAAAGTAAACTGAATAACCCTATCTAAAATGATAGTCAAGGGGACTCCATGCAACTTGACCAACTCTTAAACATAAAGTTTAGCATAATTCTTGATAGAATCCATAGTTATCACAACCCGAGCCTACACCTTAGAAGTAACATGGTACTTAGAGCCAAAAGTGACCCCCATCTAACCCATGACCTGGCATAATGCTATATACTTAATGTAACTACTTAACTGGTGCGGAAGCTAACTAGATTTGACAACAATTATCTAAAATAAGCTAAAATAAAAACTATGTTTGAAACAAACTACAAAGCTAAAATATCTACGATATGTCTGAAAGCCACTACTAAATGATTAGTTTCTAGGACAAGTCCCCAGCTTGCTCTAAACTGTTTGAAGCTGAAATGATGAACTAAAGTAAAATAATACTAAAGTCTCATCCTAAAATGATGAGGACTCACTAATCTCTATTTTTGAGAGTGGGTACTATGGATCATACTAACTGCGAGCCTGATGCTGAGCGCCAAAACCTATATCATAAGATGATAAAACACAAAAGAAAGTATGTGATCAGTACTTTGAATATACTGAGCATGTGAGATATGCAACTGTAAAATAAACTAAGCATACTGGAAAATACTGATATGATGAACTGAAATGCAGGATTGAATGCATAAGCTGAACTGGAGTACCATGATCCTATTATAAATTCATATACACTGATCTGAAAGGATAAATCTAAAAATTCATAGTTTAAAATAAATAAACTGAACTGAGGGTCATGTACAAATACTAAGTTTGAATCTATAACTGTAGGAGAGCCTGTTAACTGACATAAAACACATGAGCTAAACGTGGAGTCTAATGTATACACCCCATCAAAAGGGCCTAATATACCTTTCCAGGGTATAAAGGCATAACTGGCGTGATCACTAAATTGATGCCTAACTGAGACGACCAAAGTAACTTATGGTGGCATATAGTTTTGGAACTTGGATGCGCTGAATCTCAGCTCAACTTAGTGTTAAGTACTATTCCCATACTATTTATACTGTTATCTCATAAAACTAATATACTAAAACCTGAATCAAAATATAATTTATCTATAAATATCCTGAAGGTATGTATAACTAAGAATATGATATAAGTCTGTAAATTGAAACTAATTGTGTTTGTTCATGCTAAAATAATTTACTATTAGTATCGTGTGTTCATAACTCGCAAAGCTTTATAACTGAAAATTAATTCATCTGAAAGTACTTTGAAATCAAGTTAAGTATCCATATACAAAAATATTAGGTTCTACAAGATACCAAAATCATAAAAAATACATAATTGCGCTATAGGAATCATAAGGGAACTGAAATAATTGGGAAATCATAAACTAAATGAAAACCCTAACATTAATCTATGAAGAAGTTGAGAAATTTTGAGTTATTTAGGACTCAATGGGTGAAAAGGTACCATTGATGAAATTCCACATACCTGGAAGGAGAGTTATTGCTACAAACTTGAGAGATTAAGAATTTGAGAAGGAACCCTAGCTTTTTGGGACTTGAGAGAGTTGAATCGCTCTTCTGTTATTTTTCTGAGTGTTTAGGATAGAATGAGGGTAAATTGTACCAATTGTTGGGTGCATATTACGGATCATCTTATGAGGTAAATGCTTCACTATAATACTGTTTTTCTAGTGTAATTAAGTGGTTAAGTTCTTTCATAGTTTCTGTCATTTGTTCTAAATATTGTCTATCATGGGTTTGATAGTATTTTAATATTGTAGTTATCAATAGATTTTGTGTAGATTTTCTTTCTTGTCTAGTTTGTGTCCAATTTTGGAGTGCTTCGTAGTTAATCATTTTGGGGGGCGTATGTTAGGTTGAATGCTTCGCTATAATATTGTTCTTTTAATGGAATTAATCTTGTGAGTTCTGCTGCATTGTTTGTTATATATTCTAGGTATTGTATATCTTGGGTTCTTTGGTATGTTTCTACATTTGTTTTTAATAATTTTTCTAAATTATTTATGCTTTCCATGGTTTGTAACCAATATTTAAGATATTCATAATTAAGCATTATCTAAATGTTGCTTCGTAATATCTATTACGTAGTGGTATTAATATTAACATATGGGTTACATTTTCTAATATTTTTTGTAAGTATGTTATTTCTTGAGTTCTTACATACATATCTAGGTTAAATTGCAATAAAGTTTCTGTTTCTCTTAGCTCGTCTACTGTTTGTCTCCAATTTTCAAATTGTTCTTGGTTCATTTTATTGTAGGTGACTTGTCATGTGGCAAATCATAAAAGCTGATATAAAGTATTGTTGTCTTACAGGGTATAGTCTTTTTAATTCTTTAATATTTTGTTCTATGTAATCTAAATATTTAAGTTCATAATTCATAAAATATGTCTCTACATTTATCTTAAGTATTTGTTCTTCTAATTTTATTTCTTCTACTATTTCTAACCAATAATAAAAGCTGTCATAATTTATCATTTTAATCGAAATCTGGGTAGTCTAGATAATCATCTTCTAAATACATGTTATACATATCTGACACTATAAATTCTGTCCAATTATCTTGCATTACTGCTATAGATTCATAAGTCATTAGCAAGTCATAAATCTGTTTAGTTGTATCAGTATCTAAGTCACGTAAAATATATAAAAGTAATATCTTATATTCTTCATTATCATCTAGTAAATATGTATTTGTACCTAGTTGGTAATTATCCATATTATCAAATCATGTATTTCTAAATCATATTCCCTTTAACCTCTACTTATATTATTATACTTATCATTCAATAGTGTAGTATTTCAAACTACTCTTTGTGTCACTACTATGAGTTTTAGCCTTAATCAGTTACCCTAACAATGCCTCAACTTTGTTTACTCCCCTTTAACGGCATTCCTCGCCTACTCGATTTCGACCTTAGGATGGCTTAGTCTGGGCTTACCTTACTCTTGGCCTACTAATCATAGCAAACTTACTTAAGCAGTTCTAATATAGTTACACTACTACATGATAAATAATAATAATACTATAGAGATTATCAAGAATATAGGATTTAGCTATACATGTATAGACATGGATATACCTTGGTTGTTAGGTTCTCGGTATGAGATATGTTTGTGGGTGTATCTGGATGATTATCCATAGCTCCTTGAATGTTTATATCTGTTTTATAAAATTAAAAACTTTTATTTATACTGTGTTCTCAACACATGAGAAGAAAAGGAATTTCAGCTTATGAAAGCTTACTCTGCCTCCCTTGTCTCTCGTTACATATATTTATATACATAAGGTTGGCTTTCAAACAATCCTAAGAGCCAACTTACTATTTAATAAAGTAAAGCACTATTTGCTTTACGACTTTCTTACTAAACTATGAAAGAAAAGGAATCTAATAATTTCCTAATAAGACAAAATAGCATAATGAAAGATATAAAGTAAAGGAATCTTCCTATTTCCTTTACGACTAATATATATAAAAACAAAAGATATACTATTCACATATCTTTTCATATCTTTGCATCTTTATCTCTTTGTCTGTTGGTTGTAGGTGGACTAGCTTTTCATTGTCTCCGTCTTTTTACTCTAGCTGTACGTCTGGGATATGTATTGTATCTCCGCCATTGCATTTTGTACATCTGTGATCCGTGTATTTTTGTCCAATCAATTGGCAGTATCTTGTTAATAACTCTTCTGAAATAAATGCCTTTTTTAATGCTCTTGTTATGGGTAACTCTTCCGGACGTAATAATGAAAGAATCCATTGTCTAACTTCTTCCATATCTGCTGGTCTATATTCTCTAAAATTGGAGTATATCATGACTTGGTTTCGGGCTGAATATCTCCATATGGAATTGCCATTAGTGTAGTTGTTTGCTAATTCTTGAATTATAGTATTCAATCCTATAATACGCTTGTTTGCATAGAATCCGGGTATATCTGCTTCTTTTATTTCGGGTTGAGCACCAATATCTTCTGGGATTATCATTTCTCGTGTCAGTCCTATTTTAATAACTTGGATGACTGGTTTTATTTCTGTGTATAATATTTCCGCTGGGGCTACATAACATTTTATATAAAAGAATGTTCCTTTGGTAATACGTTGGTAGTTAGTAAATGCTGAATATAATTCAGGTATTTTTTGTATTTCTTTTCCTATAGATGTGTAGACCGTATTGAGCAGTCCAAAGTCATAGCAAGTTCGTACTAGATTGGCATTTGTACCGAGTTGTGCAATCAGTTTATTATATCCTTGTAGCTTTTGGATAATATAGTCAGTTTTTGGATCTGTGGTAATAGTAGACCTTGGTCTGAGGTTTAAGTATGTTTGGATTTGGTGAATGTTTTGGATATATGATCTGGAGATGTGGTTATAGATTTGTTTTTCATGGTCCAGGCTAGCTGCATAGGATGAAGTTTGGGGTGTTGGAATATTTATTGTAGGTTGCCTTTGGATAAATGACTTATCAAATAAGTTGTTTAGATTGTTGTTGATTGGCCTTTTTCCGGCTGCTTTGCTTGTACCTGTACTTGAAATATTTGAATTGTTATGGGTTTTTAGGAGTTTCCCATCGTCTCCTTTTAGCTCTGGAATTTTATCGTCTTCCGATCGACGTAGCTCAGCATAATTAAAGTCATGCGGCTGACTTGTACTAGCTTTAGGTTTCAGAGTAACTTCATTAACCTTTAGCTTTTGTACTTCTAGGTCAATACTGTCCACTTTATGACAAAGTGTAGTAATGGCCTTTAACATATCTTCCATAATATTATCTGGCTCCGTTTGGGTGGCTTTGTCTTGATAAGTAATCTGCAGCAGTATTTTTGTCAGTTCTAATTACTTCAATAGTAAATGTAAAATTTTGTATGTTTAATACGAGTCTTCGTATTTCCTTCGTTGTTACAGAGTCCTGTATTTTTCTTGTTAGCCACCACTTTACTTGTGTATTATCTGTTCTCACAATAAATTTGTTATAAACAATAAATGGCTCAACAGATAATAAACATTTATATAAAGCATATAACTCTTTGCGATTTATTTCCCATTTTATCTGGGGTTCCGTATAAGATCCTGAATAGTATCTACAATGATGTTCTAATGTTTCATTATTATACTTGTATTTTAATACTCCTCCGTAGCTATGTTCACTTGAGTCCGTTTCTACTATGTATGTGAATTGTTTCTTTTCATCTGGAAAATAAAGCTTAGGTAGTTGTTTACATATTGTTTTAATATGTTGGATATGTGTTTTATCTTGTTCATTAAAATGGTATTCTATATCCTTTTTAAATTTCTTCTGTAATGGTTTCAAATGTTCCGCTAGCTTAGGGATATATTCACGTACTTGGTTAACTAATCCTAAAAAGGATTGTAACTTCTTTTTTGTATCTAATAATTCTTCTGAATTAATAATTTTATGTACTATATGTGTTTGCATTTTTATTCCATCTTTATCTATTTGTATTCCTAAAAATTCGATTTGATGTTTCATTAACTCTGTTTTTTTCTTACTTAGGCTTATTCCCGTTATTTCTACAATATTTGCGAATTTTTCTAATAACTGTATATGATCTTCTTTTGTTCTTGAGTATAGTAATATATCGTCTATGTATACTATGCAATTTTCTAATTGTGTAAAATATGTATCCATAAAATGTTGGTATCTTCCTGGGGCATTTTTATATCCAAAAGGTAAAACATTCCATTCATAAAAGCCTTGGGGTACTGTGAACGCTGTTAATTTTTTAGATTCATTTTCTAATTTGAGATGGTAAAATCCTGATTTACAGTCAAATTTACTAAAGTAATTATATCCTTGTATTTGGCGTATTTTTAGTATTTTATTTGGTATGGGGTAATTATATGTTTTTGTTTTTGCATTGAGGTTTCGGTAGTCTATAACCATCCTACTTTTCCCTCTTTTTTGTTCACTATGTTTATTTACTATAAATGCTGGACTAGTGTGTTTACTATTGCTTTCTTGTATGTAGTTGTTTTGGAGTAATTCATTTATGTGGAGTTTGAACTTATTTAAATCGGCAAAGTTATATTTTAATGGTTTTTGTGTTATAATACTATTTTCATCAATTAATTCAATTTTTACCGTTGTTTTATGTTTTTCCCATCCTTGTAAAGGGTTTTCACTATATAATAGTTCTAATTTATCTTGTACTGGTTTTAAGGTATTAATAGAGAATCTAATTATTTCAATTGAAGTATCTTTAATGCTACTATTTTCAAGTTTTTGTGTTATCTTTTCATTTTCTTTTATCCATGGTGTTGTTTTTCTGGTTTTATTTGGTACTCGTTTAGCTCCTACTTTTTTGTTGCAAGGTGTGGTAAACCACCAATGTGTTTTAGTTAGTATATGTGGATATAGTGGATCAAAAAATGGCATTCCTAGTAATATATCTTTGGATGTAAATTCATAATTATATATTAGCTTTATTGTTAATATTTTATCCCAAATTTGTAATTTTACATTTCTAGCTAAATACGTAATCATGCTGCCTTCATCATTAAATCCTGTTATTATGACGGGATTTTTTAGTTTTTCCCACTTATCTTCTGGTAGACAATTATATCTACATAGATTGGCTTCGGCTCCTGTATCAATTATAGGTGTATAATATCTACTATTATATCCTTCTACGATTATTTTGGTGAGTATATATACTTTCATTTTTCATATTTTAGTTCTATTGATAATAATTTTCTTTTTATTATAGTGTATGATTAATTGTTTATCTTCTATATTATATGGTTTAACTTTTTCTAACCATGTAAGTCCTAAGATGATATTTGTATTAATTTGTGATATTGTGAATTGTATTTTGATTGGTATTCCTCAAATAATTAATTCTTGGATTGTAGTTTCTTTTGTTTGCCTTAGTTCTCTGGGTAAATCAGAACATGTTTGATCTTGTGTTATTATTTCTTCTTCTAGTACTAATTCTCTTGTAATATAATTTTCTTGTTCTCCTGTATTTATTAGGATTAAATATTTTCTTTGGTCTAGTATTCCTGTTATATAATACTGGTATGGTTGTATTTCCATAGGTTCTGTATAGTCTATTCTTCTAGATGTACTCATTCTTGATGATGATGTTGGAGTATCCATAGTTCTTTTTGATGTTCCTATTCTTTCTTGTACTATATCTAGATCTGTTTCTATGTCTAATTCTTTATAACTGTAATCATTATTATCTATTGCTATAACTATAGTATCAAATGGGTTTTCTATTTTTACTTTATTAATTTTATTAATCGCTTTTACGGTGTGTTTTGTAGTTAGAATATATAAATTTTTACATCTTGCTGTAAATATTTTGCTTCCGGGTGCTAGTTCTATTCCTGACATTTTCCAATATAATACTAATGATTTGTCTATATTTTTATCTTTTATTGCTACTGAATAATTGGCACTTATAATGAATTTAAATTTTTGGTAGATTAGATTTCCTTTTACTGCTGCTATTACGCTTTTTTCTATAGGTTGGATTATTCTATCGTCTGCTAAATATATTTCTATTGGGGTATCTATTCCTTCTCTAAAACATGCTTTTATAAGTATTTTTGTTTCTCCTAAGTGGACATGTTTTATAGGTGATTTTGATTTTAAATTTTGTATTTCTTTATTTATTTCTTTTTTATTTAGAATGGGTATAATTGCTTTTCCTTTAGCATATTTACAATCTATCGTGTGTTCTCGTTGGCTTATTATATAATATTCTTCTTTTTGTTTTTTAAACCAATTTTTTACTATTGGTACTTCTAAGATTTTATCTATCCTTAAGGGTGATTCTTGCTTTTTAATTTGTTCAAAGATATTTGTGTCAAATATTACTTTTTGGCTTGAAGATTCTTCATCTTGGTAATTTTCTTGTCTAATTACTCTTATATCGTTTTCAGTCATAAAATTGTTCCTCATTATTATCTTCTTCTGAGCTTTCGTATTCTTCTAATTGATAAATACTATCTTCACTTTCTATGTCATAATCAATGTAGGGTAGTTCCGTATATATATCTTCCTGTATTTGTATTTCAGTTATTTGTTTTTTCTTTGGGTCTTTTGGTATTTTACAATGTTTTGCTAAATGTCCTAGTTTTCCACAATTATAGCATGTGCATTCTGATATCTTCTTCTTAGGTTTATACGGTTTTTTACTTTTATAATTTTTTACATAATAACGTTTTCTTGGTTGTTTATATTTATATTTTGATTTATTTGTTTTATATATTTTTTGTCATGTTTTATATCTATATTTGTTTGGCATTTTACAGCCAAATTGAGGTGTTGTTTTATCTTTACAACAGGCCATATTTTTTATTAATACTTTATCCAATTTTTGGTTTTGTTTGTGTTTATCGCATAATGCTATAAACCAACTTTGTAAAAATTTTATCCTAGATCCTAATGTATCTTCTAAGCTTGTTGTATTCCAGCTTTCAGTTATCTTTGTACTAAATGGTTCTGGTAATTTTGTAAAATATAATTTTCTGATTTCTATACTTTCTTCATGAGTATATAAGCTTTTATAATAATATTCTTTAAAGGCACAAGTATATGGTTCTATATAGCACATATTACATATTGCTAACTTGTTCATGAAATTTCTATTTAAATTTTTATCTTTAGTTTGTTCTGCTATTTCTGTTGTCATACTTCCAAATTCATTTCTTATTCCTATTTCATATTTGTATAAAATATCCATATTTGATGAATATCCTTATGAAGTGTTTTAACCCCAGATAAAAACAAATCTATAACCACATCTCCAGATCATATATCCAAAACATTCACCAAATCCAAACATACTTAAACCTCAGACCAAGGTCTACTATTACCACAGATCCAAAAACTGACTATATTACCCAAAAGCTACAAGGATATAATAAACTGATTGCACAACCCGGTACAAATGCCAATCTAGTACGAACTTGCTATGACTTTGGACTGCTCAATACGGTCTACACATCTATAGGAAAAGAAATACAAAAAATACCTAAATTATATTCAGCATTTACTAACTACCAACGTATTACCAAAGGAACATTCTTTTATATAAAATGTTATGTAGCCCCAGCGGAAATATTATACACAGAAATAAAACCAGTCATCCAAGTTATTAAAATAGGACTGACACGAGAAATGATAATCCCAGAAGATATTGGTGCTCAACCCGAAATAAAAGAAGCAGATATACCCGGATTCTATGCAAACAAGCGTATTATAGGATTGAATACTATAATTCAAGAATTAGCAAACAACTACACTAATGGCAATTCCATATGGAGATATTCAGCCCGAAACCAAGTCATGATATACTCCAATTCTAGAGAATATAGACCAGCAGATATGGAAGAAGTTAGACAATGGATTCTTTCATTATTACGTCCGGAAGAGTTACCCATAACAAGAGCATTAAAAAAGGCATTTATTTCAGAAGAGTTATTAACAAGATACTGCCAATTGATTGGACAAAAATACACGGATCACAGATGTACAAAATGCAATGGCGGAGATACAATACATATCCCAGACGTACAGCTAGAGTAAAAAGACGGAGACAATGAAAAGCTAGTCCATCTACAACCAACAGACAAAGAGATAAAGATGCAAAGATATGAAAAGATATGTGAATAGTATATCTTTTGTTTTTATATATATTAGTCGTAAAGGAAATAGGAAGATTCCTTTACTTTATATCTTTCATTATGCTATTTTGTCTTATTAGGAAATTATTAGATTCCTTTTCTTTCATAGTTTAGTAAGAAAGTCGTAAAGCAAATAGTGCTTTACTTTATTAAATAGTAAGTTGGCTCTTAGGATTGTTTGAAAGCCAACCTTATGTATATAAATATATGTAACGAGAGACAAGGGAGGCAGAGTAAGCTTTCATAAGCTGAAATTCCTTTTCTTCTCATGTGTTGAGAACGCAGTATAAATAAAAGTTTTTAATTTTATAAAACAGATATAAACATTCAAGGAGCTATGGATAATCATCCAGATACACCCACAAACATATCTCATACCGAGAACCTAACAACCAAGGTATATCCATGTCTATACATGTATAGCTAAATCCTATATTCTTGATAATCTCTATAGTATTATTATTATTTATCATGTAGTAGTGTAACTATATTAGAACTGCTTAAGTAAGTTTGCTATGATTAGTAGGCCAAGAGTAAGGTAAGCCCAGACTAAGCCATCCTAAGGTCGAAACCGAGTAGGCGAGGAATGCCGTTAAAGGGGAGTAGACAAAGTTGAGGCATTGTTAGGGTAACTGATTAAGGCTAAAACTCATAGTAGTGACACAAAGAGTAGTTTGAAATACTACACTATTGAATGATAAGTATAATAATATAAGTAGAGGTTAAAGGGAATATGATTTAGAAATACATGATTTGATAATATGGATAATTACCAACTAGGTACAAATACATATTTACTAGATGATAATGAAGAATATAAGATATTACTTTTATATATTTTACGTGACTTAGATACTGATACAACTAAACAGATTTATGACTTGCTAATGACTTATGAATCTATAGCAGTAATGCAAGATAATTGGACAAAATTTATAGTGTCAGATATGTATAACATGTATTTAGAAGATGATTATCTAGACTACCCAGATTTCGATTAAAATGATAAATTACGACAGCTTTTATTATTGGTTAGAAATAGTAGAAGAAATAAAATTAGAAGAACAAATACTTAAGATAAATGTAGAGACATATTTTATGAATTATGAACTTAAATATTTAGATTACATAGAACAAAATATTAAAGAATTAAAAAGACTATACCCTGTAAGACAACAATACTTTATATCAGCTTTTATGATGTGCCACATGACAAGTCACCTACAATAAAATGAACCAGGAACAATTTGAAAATTGGAGACAAACAGTAGACAAGCTAAGAGAAACAGAAACTTTATTGCAATTTAACCTAGATATGTATGTAAGAACTCAAGAAATAACATACTTACAAAAAATATTAGAAAATGTAACCCATATGTTAATATTAATACCACTACGTAATAGATATTACGAAGCAACATTTAGATAATGCTTAATTATGAATATCTTAAATATTGGTTACAAACCATGGAAAGCATAAATAATTTAGAAAAATTATTAAAAACAAATGTAGAAACATACCAAAGAACCCAAGATATCCAATACCTAGAATATATAACAAACAATGGAGCAGAACTCACAAGATTAATTCCATTAAAAGATCAATATTATAACGAAGCATTCAACCTAACATACGCCCCCCAAAATGATTAACTACGAAGCACTCCAAAATTGGACACAAACTAGACAAGAAAGAAAATCTACACAAAATCTATTGATAACTACAATATTAAAATACTATCAAACCCATGATAGACAATATTTAGAACAAATGACAGAAACTATGAAAGAACTTAACCACTTAATTACACTAGAAGAACAGTATTATAGTGAAGCATTTACCTCATAAGATGATCCGTAATCCGCACCCAAATCATAGCTTCCATAATTGTAGCTTTCATTAATTTATTTTTACACATAGCTCTGATACCATTTGTTGGGTGCGGATTACGGATCATCTTTTTGTTTTTTTGTTAGTGGATGATAGTTAGAATTATTTTCTAAGTTATTTTCTAAGTTATTACTTGTTTCTGTATCATTTTTCCTTATAGTTTTATCTTTACTCATAATTTTATCACTGTTGATTAATCCCTCTTAATCCATCTCTAAAATACCCTAAAATACATAGTATAGGGTGTTAGGAAATAAGAAAAAATGAAATTACCCCTGGAAAACTATTTTAAAAAAGTTGCTAAGCTGCTAAACACGATGGGTGAGTCTCAGATGACTCGTCGTGTCCTACAATGACTCGATGTATGAGTCATTATGCAGGGTTCTGGGCCCTTTGATGATGGGTGGTCACCATGGATCATGGTAACACATGAGGACTTATAATCAGGGGTCATTGTCACTGGGTAGAATTTTCAAATTTTAGAACATTTGGACTTGACGGTCAGGATGAGTTGTTCTAGGTGATGACGACTCTTTGTCAGCAATCATCACTACTGGGCTGGGTTTTTCATCTTATAGGACTTTTTACTAAACACTCAGAACGAGTGTTGAGATGACTCATCAATCCTGACCACGACTCATGGTCAGGATCGTCTTGTGGATTTTTCTACTGGTTTCTTTCTGATTTTTGGGCTAAGTCTGAAATGGAACCTTAGGAACTTTTGGGGTGTTACAGTAGTGTTAATTGGCAGTAAATGTGCCTACTTAGTCATCTGATCCATAATAACCTATATCAAATTATGTTGTCAGTACGTACAAGGTAATCCTGTAATGAAATCCATATTTATGTCTTCCCACTTCCAAGTAGGAATACTAATATTTTGAGTCATACCACCTGGTTTCTAGTGCTCAACCTTAACATGCTGACAATTTGGAAACTATCCACAAATTCTGCTATATCCTTCTTTATTCTATTTCACTAATAGACTTCCCGTAGGTTATGATATATTTTGGTGGCACCTGGGTGAATGGAATACCGAGAACTGTGAGCTTCTATCAATATTTGATGTCTCAAATCATCTACATCTAGAACAAATAATCGGCCCTGAAAACAAAGAACACCATCTCCACCTTGGGAGAAAACCTTCACTTTCTAACTTTGGACTGCTTTCTTTAACTTAAGAGAAATAGGATCGCTATCTTGCTTTGCCTTCACCTCTGCCACTAAAGAAGATTCTGAACCATGAAACTACCTTCGGCTGAATAAACCAATCAAACTCCCAATCTAGTAAGTGTATGGACATTATGAACTAATTCATTCTTCTCATTCTCTACATGAGCAACACTACCCATTGAAATTCTGCTAAGAGCATCAACCACTACATTGGCTTTACCTAGATGGTATAAGATGCTCATATTGTAATCTTTCAACAACTTTAGCCATCTCCTCTGATAAAGATTTAGATCTTTCTGATTAAACACATACTGAAGGCTCCTATGATCTGTGAATACATCCACATGAACTCCATAT
Organism: Capsicum rhomboideum; assembly: GCA_031232105.1. Taxonomy (NCBI): domain Eukaryota; kingdom Viridiplantae; phylum Streptophyta; class Magnoliopsida; order Solanales; family Solanaceae; genus Capsicum; species Capsicum rhomboideum. The sequence goes on along the minus strand of CP124716.1, from coordinate 92,877,727 downwards.
AGATAGTACCTCCAAATCTTTAAGGCAAAACTACAGCTACCAACTCAAGATCATAAGTCGGGTAATTCTTCTCATGGGGTTTGAGTCATCTAGAGTTATAAGCTACAACCTTACCATGCTACATCAACACACAATTGAGGCCAACTCCAGAGGAATAACAGTAAACAACAAACCCATTTGGACCCTCTGGTACAGTCAAAATTAGAGCAGAAGTGAGATGAGTCTTCAACTCTTGAAAATTATTCTCACAAACATTATACCACTGAAATTTGACTTTCTTGTGAGTCAGCCTGTACATAGGAGAAGCAATAGATGAAAATCCTTCAACTAACCATCTATAGTAACTGACTAAACCTAAGATACTCCTAATGTCTGATGGAGAGATGGGTCTAGGCCAGTTTCTAACCACTTCAGTCTTTTGAGGATCAACTTGAATGCCCTCACTGGAAATGATGTTACCAAGGAATGCTACTGATTTCAACTAGAATTCACACTTATTGAACTTAGAAAATAGTTGGCGGTCTTTGAGAGTCTGCAAGACAATCCTCAAATGGTCTGCATGTTCATCCTTACGGGAATAAATGAGGATGCCATCTATGAAGACAATGACGAACATATCCAAGTACTGCTTGAACACTCTATTCATGAAGTCCATAAAAGTTACAGGGGTATTTGTTAGTCCAAAAGACATAACAACTAATTCATAGTGACCATACCAAGTTCTGAAAGCTATTATCGAAATGTCACGTTCTCTGACTCTGAGCTGATGATAGCAAAATCTGAGGTCTATCTTTGAAAAGCAACTGGCACCCTAAAGCTGGTTGAACAAGTCATCAATCCTAGGAATAGAATACTTATTCTTGATTGTGACTTTGTTCAATTGATTGTACTCGATGCACATTCCGAGGGAACCGTCTTTCTCATGCACGAAGAGAACTAGAGCACCCTTTGAAGAGATGTTGGGTATGATGAAACCTTTGTCTAAGAGGTCTTTTAACTATTCCTTCAATTCCTTAAGCTCAGTTGTAGCCATTTTGTAAGGAGGAATTAAGATAGGCTGGGTATCTGGAAAAAAGTCTATTCCAAAGTCTATTTCCCACTCGGGAGGGACTCCGGGAAGATCATCAGGAAATACTTCTAGAAATTAATTCACAACTGGAATTGACTGGAGAGTTAGGGTTTTGGCCTTGGAATCTTTGACCCAAACCAGATGGTAGATGCAACCCTTAGAGATTATTTTTCGAGCCTTAAGGTAAGAGACAACCTGACCAATAGGCACTGAAGTACTACCCTTTCATTATAAGGCCTTATTTGTTTGCACTTAAAAGAGGTCTGAATCTACATGGTTCAGATCTCAAACCATTAAGTGCATTTTTTATTAAGATTTTGGCTCTTAATAGGTCTTAATCATTCAGATCTGGAACCAAGTCTTAATATCATTACGAGATATTCTTTTGTTGGATAATATTCACCCCCACTCTATCCAAAATCACCAGTCACCCCCACTAACCATCTCTGCCACCACCACCATTGTTAACCACCACCAACCACCTCCACCATCACAACCACCATTGACAACCAACATTGCTACCAACTACTAGTGTCTGCCGCTACCACTCCTACCACCTCTATTATTCTAATGATATTCATTATCACCACCAATTCCACCACCACCATCAACCACTACCGGCCAACCAACTCATCTATCATAACTAGTAACGCCACTAACTAACATAAAAACATCATCAACCTCCACACATATTTTGGCCACCACTACCATCATTGTTACCGATGTCGCCACCGCTACCACTACTATTAACCACTACCATTGCTACAAAATATCTCTACTAACAACCATCTCTACCATAATAGCTAATGACATCTCCAACTACCACCAACACATCATCAACCATTATGCATACATTTTTTAGCCACCATGATCAACACATCCAACTACTAACATCAACCAACTTTACATCACATCCACCACCAACACCACTACTAATCGCCACCATTATGACAATCACTACAATACCAACCATCTCTACCATCACAACTATCACCGCCAACATTACAAGTCACTACCATCAATTATTACCACCACTACAACCATTACAAACCATCTCCACTATCACTAACAAACATAAATGTTTCTTTTTTTAATCAAATAATAATCTTATTGTTAAATTAAATATGTTTCTAATATATAATTAATTTTTAATTTGAATTGAATTTTTATTATATTTACAAATAAATAAATTTTGCACATTCAGATATTGAAAAACAAACAGGCTTGCTCATTCAGTTTTCAAATATAGAGATAACATCTTAATCATTCAGATTCAAACATCTGAATCTTAATAAAAATAAATGCAGCCAAAGACTGGTTTATTTGGAAACTGAAACTTAACAACTCTAGTTAATTCTATAGTCCACTGAGGCATGTTATAAATGTAATCAATCCATGCCAAGAATGACATCAAAATCAGTCATCTTTAATTCCACTAGATCAACTGTGGTGATTTTATGAGAAACTGTGACTAGGCAATTTTTATATACCCGTTTAGCTATAGCTGAGTCACCAACAGAAGTACATATTGAGAAGGGTTCTGAAAGGGTTTTGGTACTGACACTAAAATCTATTGCATTATAAAGAGTTACAAAGGAAAGTTTGGCTCAAGGATCTAACAATACATATACATCAATATGGAAGACACGTAACGTACCAGTGACTACCTCAGGGGAACCCTCTTTATCCTGTCAAGTTTGTAAAGAATAGAACCTATTCTAGCATTGCCCACCACTTGTACTAGATGAGACAACTTGCTGGGTTGGGCGACCTACTGGAGCTGCTGAGGAGGTAGTTTTAGTATGACCACTGATGTCACTCTTCTTGGATTATAAATAATCTCGGAGTCTGTAACATAAATTTCCAGAACCAAAACATCCATCCCTACCTATCAAACACTCTCTGAGGTGGTTTTTCCTGCACTTCTTACAAGTTGGGAAGGTACGACTACTAAAAGTACTATTCTTAGACTTAGAGTCTGGCGCTCTACCTTTCTGATCTTAGCTAGGCCAGGGAGATGGAACAGTGGTAGATGGTGGTGCTGGAGCTGAAGATCCTTGATGAAATTGAGAGCAATTTCCACTGCCCGACCTCTGCTGAGGATAATCAAAGTTACCTATTCTAGCCCTCTTAGTCCCCCTTTTTTTTTTATCTTCTCTTCCTCAATTTGTTGAGCGTGAATCATAAGTTCGAAGATGTTCATTTCTCTAATAAGCATATCGGTCCTACACTTCTTGAGCACAAACTCTGAGACACCTAAAACAAACTTGCTCATGCGGACCTTAAATCGGCCACCATCCCTAGAGCATACCTGGAGAGCTAAGTAAACTTCAGAGAACATTATTTCACCGACATGTTTCTCTTCTTAGAGTTGATAAACTCTTCAATCTTAGATTTTCTCATCTCAAACGGAAAGAATCTGTCTAGAAAGACAATCACAAACTCATCCTAATCAACGAGGCCAGCATTCACACATCAACCCTCCTTTCATAACTTGTACCAAGCTTGAGCCACTCCCTTCAACTAATAAGCGGCTAAATTTAAACCCTCAATTGAAGTAATACCCATAATCTGAGTGATTTTCTGAACCTCATCAATAAAGAAAGACGGATCTTTATCCACCTAGGAACCCTAGAAGTCAGGAGGATTTATCTGAGTTAAGTCCTGGACTCTCATTACCGCTGAATTTCCATTCGAATTAGCTGGTGTAACAGCTTGTTGATTGACCTGGGTGGTCATAGCATAAGCAAGCACTTGGAAAGCTACTCTGAATTCAGTATGAGTAACTTGGTTATTCAGAGGGTCTGTAAGAGCTAGTGGGTGATAACGCTCAATTATATCCATAAAAAGATGTATGCGCCCGTTAGAAATATATTTACCCAACTATAGAGTTGGGGTCAATTCCAAGAGTAACAATGTTACTAGCGATTGAGAAAGTAAGGAATAAAAGTACCTCACAATGTCACTAGCGATTGAGAAAGTAAGGAATAAAAGTACCTCACTCTAACCCAAACAAACGATACAAGGTGTTTGGGGGGTTTTCAAAATAAAAATGAAATAAGGGTAAAACCAATTATTATATGAATAAATTGATCAATGGGTTTCACAAACAATAGAGAACAAGGGGATTGATAGCGGGGAATCAATTCTATCAATGATCTATTGTAATTAAATTAGTTACTCTCAATTAATCATGGATTTAGCAAATTAGACTTGGATTTGAAATTACCCACTAATGCCTCTCGACTATTGGGGGTTTAGTCCTCACTTGTTCTCTCGAACCAAGCTAAGAAACATTAATCACAAAACCAATTTCAGGGGGTGTTTGGATGGGCTATTTTTAAGTGACTTAAAAGCTAAAAGCCAAAAGCAAAAAGTAGGTAGCAACCTACTTTTGGCTTTTGGATTTTTTTTTTGTACTTTTTAAGCCTAAAGTAAACTGCTTAAAAGTACTTTTTGTCTTTGCCAATACAAAATAAAGTGTTTAAAAGCCAATAGCACTTAAAAATAAGCCAATCCAAGCACCCTCTTAGGCTGTACTAAGATTTTACTATCTCTAACTCAAATTTATTAGATGAGGTTTAAAGCCTCAAATCATGCTAAATTAGTATTTCCCAACCTCAATTAACTCTTTCAAGATTAATTTAAGTAAATGGGTGAGTCCTCGAGTTAGCTACTCCCATTGAAAATCAATCAAAGCATGAGATTAGTTTAGACAAGCAAAACCCATTCATAAATCAACGAGTAATCAATTAATACAAAAGTACAATATAAAATCAAAACCCTAATTCAAAACATAAATCTTGAATTATCTCTAACTACAGTATCCATGTATGAATTTAACTACTACACTCAAATTTAGGCACTACGACTCAAGGAAATGAATTGTCACTACAAAGCTTCCAAATCTTCACTTCAAGGGTGTTGGCTGAAGAACTCTAGTCTTTAAGATTGAGATAATAGCCAAAGATAGTCTTGGAAGAGCTGGGGATCGAGGTTTTTATAGACTGGGATTGAAAATGTAAAATTCCAGAAATGCCCCCAATGCTTGGCTCTATCTTCTTTGCGTTTGTGGTCAGACAACCGCATTCGCAATGTTTATTGACCATTGAGTTCTGTGTTCATTGTCAATTGGCCATGTTCATGAAGGTTTGTAGACTTTAACCTTCGTGTTTGCGGCTAGACCTGCGTGTTCTCGAAGCACATTTTTGCTGCCATTTTATTTTCTACGTTTAAGCTTTGTTTTACCTTGTTTTCACTTCAGCTACTCAAAGCTCCTTCTAAATCTCAAGATATCTAAAATAAACACCATTCAAACGAGAATTAACCTCATTCCATAGACTAACAAAACAAAATGATAAGAAAAGAGATACAAATAAGTGGTAAAATCACCACTTATTAGTGGGGCTTGCTGGTTACCATTACCATTCCGTTGTTCGTTGGCTTTTATAGGAGGCATTCTCTATAAACAAGTAGAGCATGAGTTAGAAGGAGATTAAATAGACTTATACACGGTCACATGATATGAATCATGAAAGAAGTGAGACTTTCCTAAAACATTTAGTAGCCTATCCCTCATAAGTGTGGCATGTTTCACACCCATGAACGACTCTACTTAACGCAACTTTCAAACACCCTAGTAAACTTTAAACCTAATGCTCTGATACCAAGTTTGTCATGATGCAAGCCTACACCCTGGATGTAACGCAGTGCTTAGAGCCATAAGTGACCCCAATCTATCCCATGGCATAACATAAAGACTAAAACATTGAATAGAAAAAATACTAAGCGGAAGCTAAAACTAACCCATGATAGTAGAAATCTGAACCAATACTAATACTGAAGTGGAAATCAACAATGTCTGACACAAACCATAAAGCTGAAACTCTACTATCTATTTGAAAACCTCTACTAAATGATGAGTTGCAGGGATAAGTCCCCAGCTAACTCTAAACATCTAAACCTAGAATAGAACTAAAATACTATAAAGACTGTCATCCTCAGATGATGAGGACTCACCACTGTCAGCCGCTAAGATGGCAGTAGAACGTATCGATCGTGGGGCAATTACTAAGCGTCTGAACCTATATCATAAGATTATACAATGCAGGAAAGGTATGTGATCAGTACTTTGAATGTACTGAGCATGTGAGATATGTAAATATAAAATAACCTAACCATGCTCGAAATGCTTAAATACTATATCGAAATGCATAAACTGAACTAAAATACAATGACCCTGTTTGAGATACGTAAGTATATATATATATATTTATGCATACTGATATGAAATAATAATATAAAAAGTCATAAGTTTTAGCAAGTACAAACTAAACTAAGGGTCATGTACAATACTGAGTGTGAAACTATGGGAGGTTCTCGTAACCGACATAGACCATGTGATAAAATATGGAATTCAACCTATAACTCAAGTTGGAAGGGTATTTTATACCTTGCCAAGGATAAGAACCATGAATAGCGTGAATTTACTCATGAGCCTATTCGAGTGAAGGTAGACACTCTTAACTAGCGAGGACCCCTTTAATCTACGGTGGCATGTAATTTGGGACTCGGGCTATCTAAACCTATGTCCTCCCAGTGCTAAGTACTACTTCCATAATCATATACATATGCTCATAATTATACTGAAATCTAAGTAAAATACATGAACTAGTTCAATTTACTATTACTAAATATGTTTGAAATCATGGAACTAGTTATATGCATCTTACTATTTGATAAAAATCATGAGGAACATGGTGTACTAAATACTAATTTTAAATTATGCTTCAATTGGATATTTTGTGCAAATTTTACAAGAGTCTAGGATCGTGTATTCATAACACACCAAACATATATGAAAGCCATATTAAAAATCTTGTATAAATTAATATTCATAGTCATAAGATATCCTGAAACTTAGATACTGAAAGAATCTTAAATTTGGTATATTTGAGAACTTTCCCTAATTCATGGATTTCATAAAACATAAATTTGAAAGCAACTTTGGGAATAAGAGTGAAAGGATACCCTCATTGAATACCCACATACCTAGAGTTTGGAGCATACTTGCTATAAATATTGACTTTGAAGCCTTTGGGGAAGAACCCTTGTTTTCTTCTATTTTTGAGAGATGAATCGCCTTTCTGAATATTTCTACGAGTGTTTTGGAGAGAATGAGGGTAAAGAAGCATTTAATTCCCTTTAAGCCCTCCCTATTAAGCCTTAAAAAATGTAGTTTATATAGTTAGAAAAGTGGAAAAGATGAAACCACTCTCATTAAACTATTTTATTGTTCCCAGTCGTCACAGGTCAATAGGATGAGTTATCGTATCTCACCATGACTTATCATTTGAATCATTGTGAGTGAGAAGAATTTCAAGGTTGGGAACGACTAGGACACAATGACTGATTGTCACTGATGATAAGTAATTGTGTGGACTCATTACTTTTGGACCTAAAATGTCAACTCTCAGGTCCTCGTCAAAAAGAGTGACCTGATAAGTCATCTGAGATGACAATGACTTATCCTATCCAGTCATTGTCACTAGAAAGAAAAGTTTACTTTGTAGGATTTTTTGTTTGATCCTTAGAATGGGTCACACGACAGTTTGTCGTGACTAACTACGACTCATCATCAGGAGTCGTTGCCAGTGGGATGAATTTTTTATCCTTCAATACTTTGGGTAGTATAATCAGGTCGAGTACTGGTGATGGCTCATTAGAGCTATCCACGACTCATGGTCAAGGTCGTTTTTTTTTGTTGTTGTTGATTTCAACTAATTTTCTGTACTAAGTCTGAAGTGGAACCTTAGAAACTTTTTGGGTGTTACAATACAGTTGCATATACTCACTACAGAACCATCCAAGTACAAATAACATATTTGTATCAAATGATAAATTTATATTTATAAATAATAGATGCAAGCAAATACAAATGATGCATATACTTGTTTACATACAAATACAAATGACGCAGTTGTATATACTCGATGTAGAATCATCCAAGTACAAATGATACATTTGTATTTGTATTGAGAAAATACAAATAATGCATTTGTATTTGTAAGCCATAGAAACAACTAATGACATATTAGTGTATTCAGAATACAATTGATACATTATATGCATTGCAATTATATCAATGAATACAATTATATCAAATTTTATCAGGTTATATAAATGAATGCAATTGTATCTCACTTTCTTTCCCAACCCACATTATTTTATACAATTTATATCAACAAATACAATTGTATCCCACTTTCTTCCCAAATTATTTATTTTTAGTTTTATTCGATTCTTGAAACACGTGAACAATTTTTGTGCTAAATTCTTTAATTGATATCTTAAATGTTAAGAAGATCTCCTTGGGACTTTTTTGGGAGAATTTTGTGTTGGGGATAACAGAAAAAGTTTTTTTGTTAATAAATGTATGTATAAGGGAAAAAGAGAACAATGAAGTGAGAGAGTGGGGAGGTATGATAGGAGAAAGGCAAAGAGAGAAAGAGGAAGAAAGCATAAGAGAGAGAAAGGGAGAGTGGAGAGAGAGATGCTATAAAATCCTAATTATAGCTGTGAATTATAATTCTTTTAAACTATAGCTTTGTCTAATAAATACATAGCACATGTTTATCATGTCATATAATATTCCTATAGTAAAAATATCAAGTAAAGTCAGGATGCCAACACTGACTCACCAACAGATGTAGAGATTGAGAAGGGTTCTGAAGGGTTTTGGCACTGACACTGAAATCTACTGCTATTTATGGAGTCACGAAGGAAAGTGTGGCTCCGGGATCTAATAATGCATATACATAAATATGGAAGACACATAACATACCAGTGACTACATCAGGAAAACCCTCTTTATCCTGTCAAGTCTACAAAGAATAGAACATATTCTGGAATTGCCCGCCACCTGCACTAGATGAGGCACCCTGCTGGATTGGGCGACCTGTTGGAGCTGCTTAGGAGGTAGTTTGAGTACAACCATTGATGTCACTCTTTTTGGATGATAAACAATTTCGGAGTCTGTAACCTAACTTTCCACAACCAAAACATCCATCCCTACCTATCAAACACTCTCTGAGGTGTTTTTTCCTTCACTTCTTACAAGTTGGGAAGGTACGACCACTAAAAGAATTATTTTGAGACTTAGAGTCTGGCGCTCTACCTTTCTGATCTTGCCTAGGCCTGAGAGAGGGAACATTGGTAGATGATAGTGCTGCAGCTGAAGATCCTTGCTAAAACTGAGAGCGATTTCCACCGTCCAACCTCTACTGAGGATAATTAAAGTTACCTTTTCTAGGCCTCTTAGTCTCCCTCTCCTTTTCTTTTATCTTCTCTTCATCAATTTGTTGAGTGTGAGTCATAAGTTTGGAGATATCTATTTCTCCAATAAGCATATCGATCCTACACTCCTTGACCACTAACTCTGAGGCACCTAAAATAAACTTGCTCATGCAGCCCTTAGATCGGCCACCATCCCTGGAGCATACCTGGAGAGCTAAGTAATCTTCAGAGAATACTCTTTCACCAACATATTGCCCTTCTTACAGTTGATAAACTCTTCAATATTAGCTTTTCTCAGCTCACGGTGAAAGAATCTATCTAGGAAGACAGTCACAAACCCATCCTAATCAACTAGGCTTGCATCCACAAATCTACCCTCCTTCCACAACTTACACCAAGTCTGAGCCACTCCTTTCAACTAATAAGCAGCTAAATTTGCACTGTCAATTAAAGTAATACCCATAATCTGAGTGATTGTCTGAACCTCATCAATAAAGTCTTACAGATCTTCATCCACCGCCGAACCATAGACGTCACGAGGATTTATCCGAGTTAAGTCCTGGACTTTCATCGCTGCTGTATTTCCATTTGGATTAGCTAGTGCTAACAGCCTACTGATTGACCTGGGTGGTCATAGATGAGCAAACACTTGGAAAGCGGCCCTGAATTCGGCTTAAGTAACTTGCTCATTCAGAGGGTCTGCAGAAGCTGGTGGGTGATAACGCTCAATTACACCCATAAAACGATGTACGCGGTCGTTAGCAATATATTTACCCAACTATAGAGTTGGGGTTAATACCACGAGGAACAGTGTGATTAGAGATTGAGAAAGTAAGTAATAAAAGTAACTCACTCTAATCCAAACGAAGGATACAAGATTTTTGGGGCTTTTCAATATAAAAATGAAACAAGGGTAAAACCAATTATTATATGAACAAATTGATCAATGGCTTTCACAAACAATGGAAAACAAGGGGATTGATAGTGGGGAATCAATTCTATCAACGATCAATTGTAATTAAATAAGTTACAATAAATCATGGATTTAGAAAATTAGACTTGGATTTGAAATTACCCACTAATTTCTCTCGACCATTGGGGGTTTAGTCTTCACTCGTTCTCTCGAACCAAGCCAAGAAACATTAATCACAAAACTAATTTTACACTAGGATTTTACTATCTCTTGCTCAAATCCATTAGATGAGGTTTAAAGCTTCAAATCATGGTAAATTAGTATTTCCCAACTTCAATTAACTCTTTCAAGATTAATTGAAGTAAATGGGTGAGTCCTCGAGTTAGCTACTCCCATCGAAAATCAATCAAAGCATGAGATTAATTTAGACAAGCAAAACCCATTCATAAATCAAAGAGTATACAATTAATACAAAAGTATAATATAAAATCAAAACCCAAATTTAAAACATAAATCTTGAATTATATCTAACTACAATATCCAAGTATGAATTTAACTACTACACTCAAATTTAGTCATTACGACGCAAGGAAATGAAGAAAGGATTAAGAAGTTGTCACTACAAAGTTTCCAAATCTACTCTCCAACGGTGTTGGTTGAAGAACTCTAGTCTCTAAGCTTGATAAAATAGCCAAAGATAGTTTTGGAAGAGCTGGGGATAGAGTTTTCTATAGATTGGGATTGAAAATGTGAAATTTTAGAACTGCCCCCAATGCCTGACTCTTTCTTCTATGCGTTTGTGGTAAGACAGCCGTATTCACAATGTTTATTGACCATTAAGTTCTGTGTTCATGGTCTGTTGGCCATGTTTATGAAGGTTTGTTGACTGTGAAATTTGCATTCATAGCTAGACCATTGTGTTAGCAAAGCATATTTTTGCTGCCAGTTTATTTTCTACGTTTGAGCTTCGTTTTGGCTTGATTTCACTTCAACGGCTCAAAGCTCCTTCTAAATCTCAAGATATCTGGAAAAAACACCATTCAAACAAGAATTAATCGCATTCCATAGATTAACAACACAAAATGATAAGAAAAGAGATATAAGTGGTAAAATTACCACTTATTAGTGGGGCTTGCCAGTTACCATTACCATTCCTTTGTCCGTTGGCTTTTCTGGGAGGCATTCTCTATAAACACGTAATTCATAAGTTAGAAGGAGATTAAATAGAGTTATACACTATCGCACGATATGAATTATGAAAGAAGTGAGACTTTCCTAAAACACTTTGTAGCGTATCCCTCATAAGTGTGGCACGCTTTACACACATGAACGACTCTACTTAACGTAGCTTTCAAAAACCCTAGTACACTTTAAACCTAATGCTCTGATACCAAATTTTTCATGACCCGAGCCTACATCCTGGATATAACACAGTGCTTAGAGCCACAAGTGATCCCAAGCTAACCCATGGCATAAAATGAAGACTAAAATATTGAATAGATGAAATATTGAGCTAAAGCTAAAACTAAACTAATGATAATAGAACTCTAAACCAATACTACTACTGAAATGGAAATGTACAATGTCTGAACAAACCATGAAGCTGAACTCTACTATCTGTCTGAAAGCCTCTACTAAATGATGAGTTGCTGGGACAAGTACCCAGCTAACTCTAAACATCTAAAACTAGAATAGCACTAAAATAATATAAAGACTCATCCTCAGATAATGAGGACTCACCACTATCAGCTGCTGAGATGGCACATGAACGTATTGACTGCAGGGCTAATACTGAGCGTCTGAACCAATATCATAAAATGATACAATGCAAGAAAGGTATGTGATCAGTACTTTGAATGTACTAAGTATGTGGGATATGTAACTATAAAATAACCTGAACATGCTAGAAATGGTGAAATACTATATTACAACAAAAACAACAACATACCCAGTGTATTCCCACAGGGTGGGGTCTAGGAAGGGTAAACTATACGCAGTCCATACCACTACCTCAGATGAAGTAGAGAGTCAATTTCTTATAGACCCTCAGCTAAGGAAAAATAACAGTATAACAAATATAAAAACAAACAACAGAATGGGATGACCCAATCACAAACATTACCAAAACGCCATGAAAAAAAACTATAATATATACGCATAACACTACGACTATAGTCATAGCTACACACAAAGAACTCCTTCCTACTAGTAAGGATGCACTCCTGCCCACTAACCCTCTACTCTACTCCGCATCCTCTACGCCTTTCTATCAAGGGTCATATCCTTTGTAAGCTGTAACTGTTCCATGCCATGTATAATCAACTCCCTGCAATATTTCTTCAGCCTACCTCTACCCTGCCTAAAACCATCCATAGTTAATCTCTCACACCTCCGACCTAGGGCATTCGTGGACCTCCCCATCACATGCCCAAACTATCTAACCATTACTATTTAATATGCATAAATGTATATATATGTATACTAATATGAAATGATAATATGAAAAGCCATAAGTTGTAGCAAATACAAACTAAACTAAGGGTCATGTACAATACTTAGTCTGAAACTATGGGAGGTTCTCGTAACTGACATACACTATGTAATAAATTACGGAATTTAACATGTAACTCAAGTTGGGAGGGTGTTTTATACCTTGCCAAGGGTAAGAACCATTACTAGCGTGAATTTAATCATGAGCCCATTTGAGTGAAGAGAGACACTCTCAACTGGTGAGGACCCCTTTAATCTATGGTGGCATGTAGTTTGGGACTTGGGCTATCTAAACTTATGCCCTCTCGGTGCTAAGTACTACTCCCATAATCATATACATATACTCATAATTATACTAAAATCTAAGTAAAATACATGAACTAGTTCAATTTACTGTTACTAAATATGTCTGAAATCATGGAACTAGTTATATGCATCTTACTATTTGATAAAAATCATGAGGAACATGGTGTACTAAATACTAATTTTAAATTATGCTTCAATTGGATATTTTGTGCAAATTTTACAAGAGTCTAGGATCGTGTATTCATAACACACCAAACATATATGAAAGCCATATTAAAAATCATGTATAAAGTAATATTCATAGTCATAAGATATCCTGAAACATGGATACTGAAAGAATCTTAAATTTAGGATATTTGAGAACTTGCCCCAATTCATGGATTTCATAAAACTCAACTTTGAAAGCAACTTTGGGCATGAGAGTGAAAGGAGACCCACATTGAATGCCCACATACCTAGATTTTGGAGCATATTTGCTAAGAATATTGACTTTGAAGCCTTTAGGGAAGAACCCTAGTTTCCTTCTATTTTGGAGAGATGAATCGCATATCTGAATATTTTTCTAAGTGTTTTGGAGAGAATGAGGGTAAAGAAGCATTTAATTTCCTTTAACCTCTCTCCATTAAGCCTTAAACAATGTAGTTTAGGTAGTTAGGAAGGTGGAAAAGATGAAAACACCCTCATTAAACTATTATACTATTCCCAATTGTCACAGGTCAACAGGATGAGTTATTATTTCTCACCACGACTTATCCTTGGAATCGTTGTGAGTGGGAAGAATTTCAAGGCTGGCCACGACTGGGACACAATGACTCGTTGTCATTGATAATGAGTCATTGTGTTGACTCGTTGCTTCTAGACCTAAAATATCAACTATCAGGTCCTCATCAGAATGAGTGACCTGGTGAGTCGTCAGAGGTTACAATGATTTATCATATCCAGTCATTGTCACTAGAAAGAAAAGTTTACTTTGTGGGATCTTATATTTGATCCTCAGAATGGGTCACACAACGGCTTGTCGTGAATAAAAATGACTTATCGTGAGGAGTCATCGCTACTGGGATGAATTTTTCATCCTTCAAGACTTTAGGGACTACACTCAGGATGAGTGTTGGTGACGACTCTTCAGAGCTACCAACGACTCTTGGTTAGAGTCGTCTTGTGTGTTTTTCTATTGATTTCAACTAATTTTCTGTACTAAGTCTGAAGTGGAACCTTAGAAACTTTTTGGGTGTTACAATACTGTTGTATATACTCACTATAGAATCATCCAAGTACAAATAACACATTTGTATCAAATGATAAATTTATATTTGTAAATGAAAGATGCAAGCAAATACAAATAATGCATGTACTTGTTTATATACAAATACAAATGATGCAGTTGTACATACTCGATGTAGAATTATCCAAATACAAATGATACATTTGTATTTGTATCGAGAAAATACAAATGATGTACTTGTATTTTTAAGTCATAGAAACAACTAATAACATATTAGTGTATTCAGAATACAATTGATACATTATCTGAATTGCAATTATATCAACAAATACAATTGTATCAGTTTTTATTAGGTTATTTAAATGAATGTAATTGTCTCTCACTTTCTTTCCCAACCCACATTATTTGATACAATTTATATCAACAAATACAATTGTATCCCACTTTCTTCCCAAATTATTTTTTTTTAGTTTTATATTCTTGAAACACATTGATAATTTTTGTGCTAAAATCTTTGGCTGATATCTTAAATGTTAAGAACATCTCCTTGGGACTTTTGTTGATAGAATTTTGTGTTGGGGATAGCATAAAAAGTTTTTTTGTTAATAAATCTATGTATAAGGGAAAAAGAGAATAATGAAGTAAGATAGTGCGGAGGTACGATAGGAGAGAGGCAAAGAGAGAAAGAGGAAGCAAGCACAAGAGAGAGAAAGGGAGAGTGGAGAGAGAGATTAGGAGAGAGATTCTATAAAACCCTAACTATAGCTGTGAATTATAATTCTTTTAAACTATAGCTTTGTCTAATAAATACATGGCACATGTTTATCATGTCATGTAATTTTCCCATAATAGAAATTTCAAGTGAAGTCAGGATCCCAACACCTTTTATCATATTTGTGAAAAACAAAAACATGTTATCTACTTCTCTGTTTATGAATTATTAATTAGTTAATTCACTACTCAACTCTTTCTGATTTTTCAAATAGTAATTACAACAAGAAATGTATACATAATGGATAACCAACCTCTCTGGGCTTGACATTTTTATATACTATAATTTGATAGAGTACAGATTTAAATTTTTATATACGCCAATGACTCATCAAATTTTCAGCACCATTGTGAGAGATTGGCTTAGTCTATTGCAAATTAATTGTTTTACTACTAATTTGAGATTTTTTTTATTTTTTCTATTTGTTTAACTTTTGAGAATAAATTTTTGGGAAGCTATGACCTGCCTCTTCAAGAGAACTAATTAAATACAATCTCAAAATTGAAAAACATTCATTGTTGTTACGAAAAGAACATATCTCACGATCTCAAGTTTCTTCACAATAAGAAATGGAGAATGACGGGCTTAACAATAACAAGTATCCACTTCCACCACATCAAGTGGAAGAAAAGTTTTATAAGGTGGCACCATGACATGATAGGATACCTAGAGATTATGAAAGATCAAATCACTTTGAGAGAGAATCAAGTGTGAGGAGACCACTAGTAGCGACAAATAACTTAGAAATCTACACAGACTTGATTCAAACAATCCAAATTTTATGTTAGTTCATGGGTGATATAAGTGAAGACCCTCACGGTAAGCTAATTGATTTTCCCGAGTTAGTTGAAACTTATAAGTATAAAGGTGTCATGCCCCAAACTCGAGGGTGAAACTATCACCTGATGTCAAAACATAGGCCCAAGCCAACCCTGCTAAACCATTTGCCAAAGGCGCATAGCAGCTTGTAACACCCTTAAAGTCCTTAAGATCATATCTCAGACTCAATAAGATGTGGCCTTCTCTTTTTTTTTTGTTAATATTCCTTCTCTTTTTTAATAAGATGTGGCCTAGCCACTTTTCATTTAAAAAAAATTAAAAAAAATCTCAGACTTAGCACAGAAAATTAGTTGGAAACCTGCAGATTTACCTTAGGACGACTCATTGTACGATCTTTATGGTAAGGCCACAAGTCGTGGGCTAACTCATGGTGATCATTCTAGTCAAACCTTAGCCTAGTGGTAAAGAGTTAGACCATGAGTCATGGTCAGACATGATGATCCATCATGTCAACCATTCTGAGTGATTTGACATGATGAGTCATCATGTCAACCATTCTGAGTGATGAACCAAAAGTCCTGATAGATGTAATTTTCATCCCAATAGAAATGACTTAAGGGCACGAGTCGTTGGGTCACTCGTCCTGATAAAAAATTAGAAGGCCAATATTTTTCCTTCAGAAGCTATGAGAATTAGCCACGACTCATAGCCATACATCATAAGTTATGAGGAGGACATCGTGTCCTAGGCTAGAATTTCAGCAGAGGGACTACGAGTCAAGAGATGACTCATTGGTTCATGGAATGAGTTGTACCCAGATCTGTGATGACTGTTTCCAAAAAAATCAATTACATCTTTAAATAGGTGTTTTCATCCTTTCCTTAATTTGTACACCTAAACTACATTGTTTTAAAGTTTTTTAGGAGGAGGGTAAAGGGACTTAGATGCTTTCTTTTCCCATTATTTGCCCCCAACACTTAGAAAACAAAATCAAAAGGTAATCAAACTCCCAAAGGTAGAAACTAGAGCTCCTTCCCTAAAGACATCAAGATTCAAGTGTCTTACAAGAATTCTTGGTCTAGGTATGTGTGATTTCAAAAGTGGGTACCCTTTCACTCATTGTGTCCCAAGTAATTCATAATTTATCAATTTTCCATGAATTAAAAGTTTAGGGTTCCAATTTAGTTTGTGAGTTCCCTTCAATTTCATTATCCTTATGGTTCCTACACTATGATGACATGTTTTATCATGGTTTTTATACCTAGCATAACACAGTGTTCCATGATCTTACTAGTTGATTTGATTTTACAATGTTTCCACATGATTTAGCCTATTTTTAGAAATTTTGGCGTGTTATGAACACAAGATCCCAGTATTGTTTTGAATTCAATATAAATATGTATTAATAGTTTCAGTATATAGACTTTTAAGATATTTTCAGTTTTAAACAGGTTCTAACCCAGTTACCAGAACATCAGATTTTAATGAGCTATTAGTAAATATTATCAATTTGGGAGAAGTTCTTAGCATCGAGTTAGAATAGGGCCTCAATTTCGCCCAAAGTCCTAAAACCACGTGCCACCATAGGTATATTAGCCCTCCCAGTTTGGAAATCAATTTAGTGATCATGCCAACTATGCCTCTATACCCTTGGTAAGGTATATTGGGTCCTCTCGATAGGTCATGTACATCAGACTCCATGTTTAGCTCGCATGGTTTATGTTGCTTAACAGACGCTCCCATAATCTCTATTTCAAATTATTGTACATGACCCTCAACTTAGTTTTATTGCATTATCTTATGACTTTCATATAATCTTTGCATATCAGTATTTATGAATATTACGACTATGGGTCATTGTACTACAATTTTGCTTTTGCATTTAGTTTGCATACAGTACAATATATTAGTATTTCAGTATGATCAGTTTTCCTTCATATTTTACATATCTCATATGCTAAGTACATTTAAAGTACTAATTACTTACTTTCTTTTGCACTGTATCATCATATGATATAGGTTTGGGTGCTTAGTCTCAACATTGCGGTTAGCACATTCTAGTACCACATCAGCAGCTATCATGGTGAGTCCACATCATTCGAGGAGGATAAGGATTCTTATTATCTCTTTTTAGTACTTTAGTTTTATACATTTAGAGTTATTTGGGGGCTTGTCCCAGTAACTCATCAGTTAGTATAGGCTTTTAGACATAGAGTTAGATCTTCCAGCTTTTTAGTTTTTTCAGTGATTATGTTTTATTCAGACTTAAATTTACTTTCAAACCATTTTAGATATTTATTCTAAATTCAGTATAACTTCCGCACTAGTTATTCAGTAAAATTTAGTTTGTGTAGTAGTATGTCATGCCATGGGTTAGCTTGGGGTAACTTATGGCTCTACGCGTCGTGTTACATCCAGGGTGTAGACTTGGGTCGTGAAATAGCCACACATAATCAAGAATACAAATAAGTATATCTTGGCTTAAAAATAATCCCTTGGCTAGTGAGGCACATGTCCATAGCTCTACAAAGAAAACAGCTACTCCCAACAATTCATATAAAGCAATAAATAGGTAGCATGCAAGTCTTATTTGGGCCGTCAAGGCCACCATGATATCTAGGAAAGGTTAAAGCTATGCAGGTCATTGGTCCACCATGATCTTTATATAAAAAATGAAAATAAATATAATAAAATATAAGTTAGGCCGACAAGCCACTAAACTATCAAAAATAACAGCATGGCCCAGCTAGCTACCTAGCTACAACTAGTCAATATACAAGGCCTAAATGGTCACTAACGTAGATATACAACCCAAAAGACTAGTCTACAAGCCTCTATGAATACAATACTAGGCGGGCTAGGGCCCTGACCTACAAAAAAGCTCTAAACAACAAAATAAGCAAACCTTTGAGACTTTGGTAGCTTCTAGAAGGAAAGGAGTTAGCCAATCCATTGAAGACTAGATTGTTCTATCTGGTGGATCTTTCTGGTCACTGCTTGAGACCCACAGGCATGAATGTAACACCACATGAAAAGAGGCATTAACATAAAATAATTTACCAAGCATGTAAGGCAAACTGAAAGTTGACATTAAAACTGAAGTACAAGGACTAAATAGAAAGGGTAGGAGTAAAACAGAAGTGAAACACCTTACCTTCCTACAATAAGATGAAATGAATAAAAAAAGTAGCAAAAAATATCTTGACCTGGCCCCCATAAGCCTGGAAGGTACAAACAACACACAATCACCATAAGCCCTATCAAGCACAATGGTCGCTAAATACCCCTACTGAACCTTACTTAGAACCCAATGATAATCTGAATTGGATTGTCTGAATTTATAGGTGTTTTAAATTAATAAATTTATTAAGATTCATGGTATAATATAACTATTGCCCCATAGGTACAACCTACCCACCGGTAGGTATGATCTAGCCAGCCTGTAGGCTCAGTGTAGCTGCATGGCTCATAGGCTTAGTTTGTCCAGCCTGAAGGTTTAGTGTATTGGTCAGCCTGTAGGCTCCAAAGCCCTATAGTGTTAGTGTCTGTTAAGGCTAAAACAAGCTCATAAGCAGCAACAAGATGATAAAAATATTTTTAAAAAGCAACTAATCATAGGCAACCTCAATACAATCATAACATGTTTTTCTAGGCTACTAAGTAAGAAATTGAGTGCTACTGATAGACACTATATCATGTTATGGTATCCAACTCAATAGTATATGGTTACAAGTCAAATAACAATGATATATAGGATATAGCAAGCTTGGGCATTCAGAGTCATGCTAGAAAGTGAAAATGAAGCAATAACATACCTTTTAATCAAAGCCCCAAAGGTGTCACTATGAAGATTGACCAACCAACCATAACTTAACAAATGCGAGAATCAACGAATCTGCAAGAACAAGCTATATCCAATCAATAAGGCATTAGGGTCGTGATTATGACCGGCACTTTGACATGAATAAATGACTTTGTATCTCTACTAAAGTTATATCTAATAAAATCTACTACTATAGTTTCATCTTTCTCGAATTTTAATATCATAATAGAGGATATAAATATTAACATCTCACAAGAGCGGTGAGCTCCCGAGGTAATATAACAAGGTGTACTTTAAATTGTTCAATCGAAAAACATCATACGTGACTCCAACAAGAAGCACACCAATCCCTCAATCCATCTAGCATTTTAACACCATCATTATACAATAATAAGAACTCTAAATCAAAAATATAAAGGGGTTTCTCGGAGCCACAGTATCCAAACACTACTTTTGTAATACCTCGAATTCCTTAACTAAGATCAGAATCATTCTTCAAATTTGTATAGAACCAAACCTGATGATTTCTTAGAATAGAAAGTTCTTTAGATATTAATTAAGGTCAAAAGGAAATTCTAGCACAAAGTTAAGTTGAAATCTTATTTACTGATCAAGTTTTCATATAAGATTTTCCAAGGGTCAACTTCAAATAAGCATAACTCCTAAAATATGAAGAGTTTTGTAGCTCAAGACCAACTAAATTAACGTTCTTTGAGTCTTCTTTCCAACATCACGGACCACTTGTAAATCCAATTCTGGAATAAGAATTTATGACCATTTAGTGAAGCACTATCAATATGTCAAGTACGACGACCCCTACAATGAACTGTTGGTTCTAAGGACAACCTGTATTATATGTTCATCTGTAGAGCATCCAAAAAGTCTTGAAAGTGATCAAAACACTTTAGAAGCCACGATAGGAACCAATGAACCATTGGAAGAACGAACAAACTATTGGTTGATCTGTCTGATGAAGTCCAGAGGACCCTCATGAACCACCAAAACCAACAATTGGTTGAACGAACCAATGATCCTGTGGTTGATCCGTCTGTTATCCATATCAACTTTTTAATTATGCTTTTAAAGGGGTAGTTTTTTCCTATTATTTAAACCCATATACTATGTCGTTTGGCTTCCCAAAGGGGGGATACTTTAGCCTAACCTAATCCTAAACCCTCATTCCCCTCAAACTCACGTAAAAACTCAGAGAAAAACCAAAATAGGCGATTAAACTCTCCCAAGTTCCAATAACTAGGGTTCATCATCTTCAGAATTCAAATTCAAGATTTTAGCAAGGTTTTCACTTCCAGGTATGTGGGATTTCATCAGTTGGTAGCCTTTCACCCATTGACTCCCTAAGTGAACTCAGTTTTTTAGTTAATTCATTCTTTAGAGCTTAGGGTGCTTTCATAGAAAGTATGATTCTCTTTATATTTTAGTTCCTCATCATGAATAGTCCATCAATACATGTTTTCATGAATAGTCAATAAATACATGTTCTCCCATGAAATTCA
Organism: Capsicum rhomboideum; assembly: GCA_031232105.1. Lineage (NCBI taxonomy): Eukaryota > Viridiplantae > Streptophyta > Magnoliopsida > Solanales > Solanaceae > Capsicum > Capsicum rhomboideum. Next base: position 92,856,540 of record CP124716.1, on the reverse strand, counting down.
GTACCTTTATAGACTTATATTTTATGAACTCTCAGTATATTTATATTTCATGTTTTGGACTTATGTTTTATGAATTCATACTCTATTCAGAATATAGAAATTGTCACAAAATAATTGTATTCTTCAATGATTGTGGGTAATGAATACCTGATGATTAGCATTCAATAGATTGATAATTCAGTATTTAATCTTTCAGTTCCATATACTTTAGGATGTTTTCAAATAAAGTGTCTATCACTCCATCTCAGACATTATTATTATTGAGCTACTCATTTTATCAGTTTATTTTAGTAATACTTAGCACCGAGATGCAGAGATGAAGGCTCACCCATCAATAAGGCTGAGACCTTTAGTAGAAATCCCGAAGTCCTAGAATGATGTTTCCATGTTTTAAAGGGTCACCCGCTAGACCAGGCTGAAACCTTAGTCTCTTTGGACATCAGTTTAGTGGATCCATGTTTTTCATTATTCGTATCATTGGTAAGGTACAGAGCACATTTCCAACTGGGTTTACAAGTTGGGCCTCATTTAGCTCAGATGGGGTATGTCGATAAATAGTAGCTCCCATAATTTAGACTTAGATATTGAATGACCTCATATTTAATTTATTCAGTATAGTATTTATTAGTTTTATGCTTATTTATTTGGGTAATTGTATTAGCTCATATTCACTAGTTCCATGTTCAGTTTAGCCTCTTATGTTCAACATGTCCATTTTTATATAGTATAGTGCATATCTCACATGCTTAGTACATTCAATGTACTAACCGTATACTTTATTTTGTTCTATATTTTGTTATAATATAGGTCCATATGCTTAGCATACAGCTCGCGGTTAGCACAATCCTGTACTTATCTTGGCAGCAGAGTGTGGTGAGTCTTCATATTTCGAGGACAAAACTTATGATTATTTCTTTATTTCAGTCATTTTATTTTTCAGATAGTTAGAGTTAGTTGGGGGTTTGTCCTAGAAACTCATCTTTTTTAGAGACTTTTAGACAGATAGTTAGATTTTCACTTTATGGTTATGTTAGATAATTCCCGTATTGACTTTATTATTGGGTTTCATTTTGATTATTATTATATCATTTAGATTTTAGCTTCCACTCAATATTATTTAGTTATATCTAGTTTTCTTAGTGTCATGTCAGGCCATGGGTTAGCTTGGGGTCACTTGTGGCTCTAAGAATTGTGTTACGAATAGGGGTAGTCTCCAGTCGTGACAAACTTAGTATCAGAGCATCAAATTTAAAATACCCTAGGGTTTTTGAAAGTCACATTAAGTAAAGTCTTGTTCATGGGTGGTGTGAAGTGTGCCACACTTATGAGTGAGAGGCTATGAAATATTTTAGAAAAGTTTCACTTCTTTCAAGATCATATCATGCGATATAGTGTGAGCTCTATTAAATCTTCTTCTAACTTATGAGCTACGCGTTTACACTGGCGATACCTACTAGAAGAGCAAACGGAAGGAGAAACAAAAATGGAAACTAGAATGCTCCACTAGCTCCAGTAGACCCTCTGAATGAAAAAGTCTCTCATGATGAGTTCAGGGATGCTTTTTAGGTGCTTTCTCAAGCAATGACCACTCAGGTCAACCAACAGGCTATTTAACCAGTTAATCCAAATAGGAATGAGGCAACAATGAGAGTTTGGGACTTCACTCATATAAATCCTCAATAGTTTCATGGTTCTAAGATGGAGGAGGATTTGTAGGAATTTATTGATAAGATTTAGAAGGTCACTCAGATTATGGGTATCACTCTAGTTGAGAGTGAAGACTTAACCACCTATTAGTTGAAGGGGGTGGCTCAGACTTGGTGCAACTAGTGGAAGGAAGATAGAGGTATAGATGCAGGTCCACTGGATTGGGATGAGTTTGCAACTGCATTTCTGGATAGGTTCTTCCCACTTGAGTTAAGGGAAGCCAAGGTTCAGGAATTCATCAATATGAAGCAGAGTAACATGAATGTGAAGGAGTATTTTCTGAAATTTACTTAGCTCTCCAAGTATGATCCAGCCATAGTGGCCAATTCAAGGGCCCATATAAGTAAGTTCATTTCTGGTGTCTTCGAGATAGTGGTCAAGGAGTGTAAGACCGCCATGCTAGTAAAGAAGATGGACATATCAAAACTTATTTCTCATGATCAATATATTGAAGAAGAAAATATTAACGAGAATAAAATAGAGACTAAGAGGGCTAGAATGAGAAATTTTGACTACTCTCAACAAATATTAGGTGGTGGTAATCGCTCTCTGTTTTGTCAAAGTTCTTCAGCTCCACCCCCATACTCTTCTAGTTCCCTAGTACCCAAGTTTAGAAAGAAGCATTAGGATAGAGCACCAGGCTCTAATTCCCAGGGCAGTATTAGTAGTGGATGTACTTTTCCCATTTGTAAGAAGTGTGGTAAGAACCACTAAGGGGAGTGTATAGCCGATAGTGGTGGTTGTTTTGGATGTGGTAAACCAGGTCACAAATTAAGAGAGTTCCCAGTGGCCTCATAGCGGGGCAGAGATGTTCGCAAGCAGACCAATTTAATTCCTCAGCAGCTCCAGCAGGGTGCCTTATCTAGTGCAGGTGGTGGTCAGCAACAGAATATATTTTATGCCTTGAAGACCTAATAGGACTAGAAGGGTTCCCTTGATGTAGTCACTGGATCTCAAAGCCATACTTTCCTTCATGACTCCTTATATTTAAGTAGACTTTGGTGTCAGTCCCAAAATCCTTTTTGAACCTTTCTCAGTCTCTACTCTAGTTGGTGACTCAGTCATAGCTAAACAAGTATACAAAAATTGCCCAATCACAGTTTCCTAGAAAATTACCTTAGTTGACTTAGTATAGTTCAATATGATGGATTTTAATGTCATTCTTGGCATGGTTTGGCTACATTCCAGTTAAGCCTCAGTAGACTATAGGAATAATGTCATCTAGTTTTATTTTCCAAATAAACCAATCTTAGAATGGAAGGGTATTACTTCAGCGCCTATAGATCAGTTTGTATCTTACCTTAAGGCCAGAAAAATAATCTCAAAAAGATGTATATATCATCTTGTTCATATTAAGGATTCAAAGTTCGTGACCCCAACTCTTCAGTCAATTTCAGTGGTTGATGAATTCCAAGAAGTGTTTCCAGAAGATCTACTTGGAGTTCATTCTGAGTGAAAAATTGACTTCAAAATAGATCTCTTTCCAAATACAAAACCTATTTTAATTTCTCCTTATAGAATGGATCTAGGCTCTAAGCTTAAGAAATTAAAGAACTAGTTAAAATATCTTTTAGACAAAGGTTTTATTATGCCTAACGTCTCTCCATGGGGTGCCCCAATTCTTTTTATGCATAAGAAATATGGTTCCCTCATAATGTGCATAGATTACCATTAGTTGAACAAAGTCACAATCAATAATAAGTATCCCATTCCTAGGATTGATGACTTGTTCGACCAGCTTCAGGGTGCCAGTAGTGTTTCAAAGATAGACCTCAGATTCGGCTATCATCAACTCAGAATCAGAGAACATGACATCAGAAGACAACCTTTAGAACTCAGTATGGTCACTTTGAATTTGTTGTTATGTCCTTTGGACTAACAAATACTCCTGCAGCTTTTATGCACTTGATGAATAGGGTGTTCAATTGGTACTTGGACATGTTCGTCATTGTCTTTATAGTTGACATCCTCATTTATTCTTGAAGTGAGGATGAATAAGTAGGCTATTTAAGGATTGTCTTACAGACTCTCAAAGAATGCTAGTAGTTATTCACTAAGTTCAGCAAGTATGAATTTGGTTGAAATCAATAGCATTCCTCTGTCACATCATTTTTGTTGAAGGCATTCAAGTTGATCCTCAAAAGAACGAAGTAGTTAGGAACTGGCCTAGGCCTATCTCTCCATCATATATTAGGAGTTTCTTGGTTTTAGTTGGTTACTACATATGGTTTGTTGAATGATTTTCCTCTATTCCTTCACCTATGTCTAGGCTGACTTAGAGCCATCAGTATGTTTTAGGTCAGAAGGATATAAAACTTTGTCAGAGGAGATAGCTAGAGTTGTTGAAACACTATGATATGAGTGTCTTGCACCATTTGGGTAAAGCCAATGTTGTAGCGGATGCTCTCAGCAGACTATCTATGGGTAATGTTGCTTATGTAGAGAATGAGAAGAAAAAATTAGTTCGCGATGTTCACAGGCTTTCTACATTGGGAGTTCAGTTGGTTTATTCAGTCGAAGGTAGTGTCATGGTTTAGAATGGTTCATAATCTTCTTTAGTAGCATAGGTGAAACCAAAGCAAGATAGTGATCCTATTTTTCTTAAGTTGAAGGAAGCAGTCCAAAGCCGAAAAGTTGAGGTTTTCTCCCAAGTGGGAGATGGTGTTCTTCGATGTCAGGGAAGATTATGTGTTCCAGATATTGATGACTTAAGACAACAAATGCTGACAAAACCTCACAGTTCTCGATATTTTATTCACCCCGGAGCCACTAAGACGTATTGTGATCTACGGGAAGTCTATTGGTGGAATGGCATGAAGAAGGATATCATATAATTTTTGGTAATGTGTCCAAATTACCAGCAGGTTAAGGTTGAGCACCATAGACCAAGTAGTATAACCCAAAATATCAGTATTCCTACTTGGAAGTAGGAAGTGGTGAATATAGATTTCACTATGGGGTTGCTTTCGGTAACATGATTCTATTTGGGTTATTGTGGACCGGATGACTAAGTCGGCACATTTCCTGCCAGTTAACACTTCAAATTCAGTCGAGGATTATTCTAGACTTTACCATAGAGAATTGGTAAAATTGTTTGGAGTCCCTTTGACTATCATCTCAGATAGGGCTACTCAATTTACTTTTCAATTTTGGAAGTCTTTTTAGAAGGGTCTCAGTACCCAAGTTCTTCTCAGCACAACTTTTTAGTCGTGGATAGATGGTCAAGCTGAGTGGACTATTCAGACTTTAGAGCACATATTGAGAGCTTAAGTGATTAATTTCAAAGGTAGTTGGGATGATAACTTGCCTTTAATTGAGTTTGCCTATAATAACAGTTGCCACTCCAGTATTCAGATGGCCCCATTTAATAGGGCCTGACTTAGTCCATGATACTATGAAGAAAGTTCAACTAATTAGATAAAAGTTGAAGATAACTCAGAGTCGTCAGAAATCCTATGCAGATGTGAGGAGAAGGGATCTTGAGTTCGTGATTAATGATTTAGTCTATTTGAAACTTTCACCCATCAAAAGGGTTAAGAGATTTGGCAAGAAAGGGAAACTCAGTCCCCACTATGTGGGTCCTTATAGGATTTTAAGGCGCATTGACAATGAGGTCTATGAATTAGACTTGCCTGCAGATTTAGCATCAATGCATCCACTTTTTCATGTGTATTTATTTAGGAAATGCATTGGTGATCCAGCTTTAGTTATGCCTTTATAGAGTGTGGGTTTTAAAGATAGTCTTTCTTATAAAGAAGTTCTAGTTGAGATTCTTGACCGTTAAGTTCGTAACAAGGAAGTTGTTTCAGTGAAGATTCTTTGAAGGAATCAGCTAGTTGAGGGATCTACTTGGAGAGTAAAAGTAGAAATGATGACCAAGTATCCTCACTTTTTCCCTTCGAATTTAGTTCCAGTTTAAGGTAATAGTTTCCTCCTTATTACTCCTCTCAGTCTCATGTCACTCAGTTGCTCACATATCTTAGTATGAATTCATGAGTCCAGTTCATTCTATGTTTCAATTGGAGATTTAGTTATCATGTAAGTATTAAACTCTTAGAACTCAGTGTTGGGATTGCAACTCTTTCCTTATTTTTTCAGCCTAGTTAGTCTTCATTTGAGGATGAATGATCCCAAGGGGGATATATTGTAACACCCCAAATTCCTAAACTAAGATCAGAATCATTCTTTAAATGTATATAGAACCAAACCCGATGATTTCTTAGTATAGGAAGTTCTTTAGATATAAATTAAGGTCATAAGGAACTTCTAGCTCAAAGTTAAGTTGAAAGCTTCTTTATCGATTGATTTTTTGTATAAGATTTTACTAGGGTCAAATTCAAACAAACATAACTCCTAAATTATGAAGAGTTTTTTAGCTCAAAACACACTAAATTAAAGATTTTTGAGTCTTCTTTCCAACGCCACTGACCACTTGTCAATCCAATTCTGGAGCAAAAAGTTATGGCCATTTTAGTGAAGCACCAACAAAATGTCAGATACGACGACCCATACAATGAACCGTTCATTCATAGGATGATCCATCCTATATTTTTATTTGTAGAGTAGTCAAAAAGTCCTGAAAGTAAGCAAAACACCTCAGTACCCATGAGAGGAACCAACAAACCATTGGTTGGTCCGTCTGATGAAGTATAGAGGACCCTCATGAGCCATTAGAACCAACGATTGGTTGAAAGAACCAACGATCCATTGGTTGGTTCATCTCTTGTCCATATAAGCTTTTTAGTTATGATTTTTAAAGGGTAATCTGGTCTTTTCCTATTAGTTAAACCCCTATACTATTGTTTTTTGGCTATCCCAAAAGGGGAAAACTTAATCCTAACCTACTCCTAATCCCTCATTCCCCTAAAACTCACGTAAACACTCAGATAAAAATCAAAATAGGTGACTAAACTCTCCCAAGTCCTAAGAACTAGGGTTCATCATCTTTAGGCTTCAAGTTCAAGATTTTAGCTAGGTTTTCACTTCCAGGTATGCGGGATTTTATAAATAGGTATCCTATCACCCATTGAGTCCTTAAGTGAACTTTGTTTTTCAGTTTATACATTCTTCAAAGCTTAGGGTTTTCATGGAAAGTATGGTTCTCTTTATATTTTAGTTCCTTATCATGAACATTCTATGAATGCATATTTTCCTATGAAATTTAGTACCTTTATAAATTCTTTCTGATCTTGCTGATCTTTATGGAGATGTCTGTACTTTTACTTAAGAGACTATATGACTTTAGGAAATTATCAATTCTTTCTTCTTTTGTGTTCTAACTTTATTCCAATTTGTATCTGGTGATCCAAATTAGTATCAGATCCTCTTCTTTCTTTAATCCATAGATAGTGGACACTAAAGTGAATGGAGCCAGAGTCGTAGCCCCTGCACTAGTATCTCCAGCTGTAAATTTGACTATTCAGGGATAATGATTTGAAAGGGGTAGGGAAGGGAAAGAGGTAGAGCAACACCCACCAAGGGTAGAGCTCAAGCAGTAGCTGATCAAGCCCGTCAGAGGTCAGTGACACCTCCCTCACCCCAGGATCATTATCAGGAGGTTGAGGTGATGAATAAGGATGTTTTAGAGTAGGAGGAGGTGGTGCCAGTTGGGGCTGCAGCTCTTCCCCTGGAGTCTTCTGAGATGATTCAGCAGGTGCTTTTTTTTAGTGGATTTTCTGGTACTGGGGCTACTCCTGCTATGCCTTCTTATCAGTTTCTAGGTGTTCAGCCGACTGCTACAGCTGCTCCTAGAATGGGTGAGGCCTTAGGAACTTAGATTTTCCCTTGTTTGATGTTAGTTACTATCATGACTAGGGCTGAACATGACATGCTGACTAAGTTTCTGAAGATAAAATCTTCTACTTTTATTGGCTGTGAGAGTGAGGATGCATTTGAGTTCATTATTGATTTTTATGAAAGGATGCATGAAATGGGTATTGTTGAGCATAACGGTGTTGAGTTTCTTACCTTCCAGCTGTAAGGTGATGCCAAGCAGTGGTGGAGGGCATATGTGAAGTGTCGGTCACCAGCTTTGCCTCCATTGACATGAGCTTAGTTTCATACCCTATTGTTAGAGAAGTATATACTCCATACTCTTCATAATTGCAAGAAGGATAAATTTCTTGCCCTTAAGCATAGCAATACATCTGTTGCGGCCTATGAGGACAATTTTCCTGCTTTGTCCTATTATGCTACCTAGTTACTTAGTACAAAGGATGAAAGGATTCGATTGTTTGTGAAGGGCCTGAACACTGACTTGCATATTTTGTCTGTTCATATGACTTCTGTGGGGAAGACCTTTAATAAGGTTGTTGATTATGTGAAGAAGATAGAAGAGGTAAAGCAAGTTGGTCAGTCAATGGTTCTAGCAAAGAAGTCCCAAAATATGGGTAACTTGGGTAATTCTTATTCTAAGGTTCATGCCATCAGGCCTATCCAGATCTCCCTATTCAATCACCTCTGCCAGCTTCTATATGGAGTCATTTCGGGGCCACTCAACAGCCCTCTATTGCTAGAAGCCAAGGGACTTTATATTCTTCGTCCAACAGGCGTTCTCTTAATCAAGGTTGTTATGCTTGTGGTGCTGTAGGGAACTTCAAGAGAGAGTGTCCTCAGAGACAGACTGGGTTGTAGGGCTAGTAACATGCTAGAGCTATGGTTCCTGCTGGTAGAAGTGGTGGAGCTAATGGTAATTGTATGGGTCATCCACAGGGTAGGCGAGGTAATTATCAGGGAGGTCGTGGTGGTAATACAGGGAAGGATGGAGTGCAGCCTACTAGGGAGGATGCCCAGATCTATGATAGAGCTCATTGTTATGCCTTTCCAGCCAAGACCAAGGTTGAGGCTTCTGATGTAGTCATTACAGGTACTATTCTTATCTGTGATCGGATGGCTACTATTTTGTTTGATCCGGGTTCCACTTATTCTTATGTATCTGATAAATTTGCCTTGGGATTAGACTTGAATAGGTATATACTTGACTCTCTTGTTTATGTGTCTACACCAGTTGGAGACTATATGGTAGTGACCTACGTGTATTGTGCTTGTTCTATATTATTCATAGGTTTCCAGACTTGGATAGATTTGATAATCTTGGATATGCTTGATTTTGACATTATCCTGGGTATGACTTGGCTATCTTTGTATCATGTTGTTCTAAATTGTAACGCTAAGATAGTGACTTTAGAGATGCCCGAGATGGTTAAGTTAGAGTGGGAAGGTGTGTATAATCCCAAGCCTGTGAAAATTATATCTTTTATTTATGCTAAAAAGTTAGCTGGGAAAGGGTGTTTGACTTTCTAGCATATCTCTGGGATATTCGTGCAGAGCCCTCTTCTGTTGAGTTAATTCTCGTGGTGTCAGAATTTTAGGAGGTGTTTTCCACAGACATTAACTTCTGTAATAATTTGGAGTGGGCACTCACCTCATTACTATTACTCGCTATTGAATGGCTCTGGCTAAGTTGAGGGAACTCAAAACTCAGTTGTAGGAGTTATTTGATAAAGGATTCATTCGTCCTAGTGTTTCTTCATGGGGTGCTCCAGTGTTGTTCATTAAGAAAAAAATAGTAGTATGAGAATGTGTATTGACTACAGGCAGTTGATTAAAGTTACCATCGTTAATAAGTACACTATGCCCCAGATAGATTATCTTTTTGATCAGTTATAAGGTGCTTCAGTTTTCTCCAAGATAGACTTGAGGTCAGGTTATCACAAGTTAAAAATTTGGCCTGAGGATATACCCAAGACAACTTTCAGGACTCGATATGGGCATTATGAGTTCTTAATGATGTCATTTAGGTTGACTAATATACTGGTAAATTTCATGAGCTTGATGAACGGTATCTTTAAGTTTTTCTTGGATTCTTTCATGATTGTTTTTTATTGATGACATTTTGGTTTACTCCACGAATAAAGAGGAACATACAGGTCATTTTTGCATTGTTTTGGGGATCTTAAAGGAGAAGCACTTGTATGCTAAGTTCTCTAAATGCGAGTTTTGGTTGTCGTCTGTTGCCTTCTTAGGGCATGTGGTTTCAAAAAATGGGGTAGTGGTAGATCCCCAGAAGATTGAGGCTATTAAGAGTTGGGTTTGGTCTAGCTCTATGACTGAAGTTAGAAGTTTTGTGGGTTTTGCTTGTTACTATTGCAGGTTTGTCAAGAATTTTGCCTCCAGTGCTACTCACTTGACAAGGTTGACCTAGAAGGAGGTGCCATTTGTATGGTTTGGAAAAGTGTGAGGGGATCTTCCAAGAGCTCAAGACACTTTTGACTATAGCTCCCATTCTTTCCTTGTCAATTGAAGGTAAGGATTCTATTATATTTTGTGATGCTTCACACTCTAGTTTGGGTGTTATGTTAATGTTGGACAGGAATGTGATTGGCTATGCTTCAAGGCAATTGAAGGCTCATGAGAAGAAATATCCAACCCATGATTTGTAGTTGGTAGCAGTGATCTTTGCAATTAAAATTTGAAGATACTAGCTCTATGGTGTGAAGTGTTCACAGACCATTGTAATTTGTAGCATGTTTTCACCCAAAAGAATATGAACTTAGGGCAAAGAAGGTGGATGGATTTATTTAAGGATTATGATGCGACCATCCAATACTATTCGGGAAAGACCAATGTGGTGGCAGATGCATTGAGTTGGAAAGCGGTAAGTATGGGTACTCTGGCTGCTTGAGGGTGTCAACCCAACCCTTATCTAGAGAGATAAGGACTCTAGCATTATAGTTTATGCAGTTTGGTGTTTCTAAAAGGAGTGAAGTATTGGAAAGTGTGGAAGTAAGATCAACATTCCTTGATCAGATCAAGGCCATACAGTTTAAAGATGTGAACTTGAATAAACTTTGGAACAAGGTAATGTGTGGTGGGGCCTCAAATACCATACTTGATGCATGTGGGGTGTTTATGGTTAGGGGACGTGTGTGCTTGCCTCAGGTTTGTGATTTTATTCCAGGTTTGCTTGCAAAAGCTCATGGTTCTCGATACTCTATTTATCTGGGTGCAACCAAGATGTACCGTGACTTGAGACAGCTCTATTTGTGTCCAGGGTTTATAAGGGATATTTTTGAGGATGCGTTTAAGTGCCATAATTATCAGCAGGTGAAATACGAACACCAAAGACCTACAAGGTTACTTCAGAGAATGCCCATTCTAAAGTAGAAATGGGAGAGGATAGTTATGGACTTCGTAGTGAGTCTTCCTAAAACCTTAGGGTAGCATGACTCGATTTGAGTCATAGTAGATAGGCTAACTAAGTCATCTTATTTCATCCCAGTTAGAGTGGATTATGGTTCAATGCAGTTGGCCAAGATTTATATCAAAGAGATATTAAGGCTGCATAGAGTGCTAACTTCTATAATTTATGATAGAGGTATACAATTCACCTCTAAGTTTTGTGATAGGTTACATGAAGAGTTAGGCACTAAGTTTGATTTCATCACTGTTTTCCGTCCTCAGACTGACGGGCAGTCACAGAGGGTTATTCAGGTGCTTGAGGATTTGTTAAGGGCCTGTGTGATTGACTTTGGTAGTCATTGGGATAAGTGGTTTCCGTTGTATGAGTTTTCATACAACAATAATTACTATTTTAGTATTAATTTGGCTCTATCTGAAGCACTCTATGTGAGGAGGTGCAGATTAGCCATAAGATGGTTAGAAGTTGGTGATGTGAAGCCTTTGGGCACAGACTTGGTGAAGGAAGCTTAGGAAAATGTAAGGTTCATTCAAAGAAAGTTGTTAGTAGCCCAAAGTAGGTAAAAGGAATACGTGGATCGCAAGGTGAGGGACATGTCAATCAAACCTGGTGAGCAAGTTTTGCTAAAAGTATCTCTTATGAAGGGAGTTATGCAGTTTGGCAAAAAGGGTAAGCTTAGCTCTTGATATATTGGTCCGTTTGAGGTTCTTAATGATGTGGTCCTAGTAGCGTACAGTTTGGCATTACCGTCAAGCCTATTAGGGGTCCATCCAATGTTCTATGTGTCTATGCTTAAGAGATGTCCCAGGATGGGGATTATATTATCAAATGGAACTCGGTTTTGCTTGATAAGAATCTTTCCTATGAGTAGGAGCCAGTTGCAATTCTTGACTGGGACATTCGAAAGTTGAGAACAAAGGAGATTCGGTCTGTAAAGGTCCAATAGAAGTATCATCCTGTTGAGGAAGCTACTTGGGAAATCAAAAGGGACATGTAGGGAAAGTACCCTTACTTGTTTGAGGATATAGGTACTCTCTTCTTCTTGCTTGCCTCGATTTTCTTATTTGATCGTTCTAGGATGAATGATGGGTAAATTGGTATCTATTGTAATGACTCTTTCCATCATTAAGGGTAAGTCTAGCGTGCCAAAATTTGGGTTAAGGTTTTCCCCGAATTAGGAGTTAGAAATTCTAGGTTAGACTAGTCTTTGACAGAATTCGAGCATGGTATAGTCTAGGGAAATCTAGAAATGGATTAGTTAATTGTTATGTAATTCAAGGTAATATTGTTTTAGTCAAGTTGATAAGGAATTCGTATGATCTTTTGGAAATGAATTCGGGTGAGTAGAACTTACGATATCAAACTTGATGTAAAGGAGTTAGTTTGGGATGTTGAAATTTGAGGGTTTGTTTCAAAAAAGGTAAAATTGGGAGCAATCTCGAGTTTCTGCCTCACCTTACCTACTATAGTAGGAAGCAGGCTATTACTACTGCGTCGCCATAGCGGGAATTTTCTCACTATAGTGGGAGTCAACTTTGGTCAATCCCGCTATAGCCGGCGGATCCCACAAGAGCGAGGCCACTATAGCGGGATAGGGCCACTATAACGTGATATGCAACTGATTAATGCAGAAAATACTCCAAAAATATTATTTTTATTCCATTCATGTTTAGTGTATAGTTGTGGCCATTTAGGACAATTTCCACCTATTTTCCATCAAAACTCTTTGTAAAGGTAAGTTATTCACTTCCATTAACTAGGTTTTTTTTATTTTTAAACCATAAAATCACTAGTTTATGGGTTTTGGGAAGGGTTTAACTTGACTTGACTAATTTTTTTGTTGCAATTTGGTGAGTTGGGTAGAAAACCCTTGAGTTTTGGTTAAAAGCAGATAATTTACTCTTGCATGACTATAATTCACCATTAAAACCATGAAATTGGTAGGATTAAGGTGGAATGGTGATAGAAAATCCTAGAATTGAAGGAATGATCATGAATTTGGCCTTGGGGTTTCGGGAATAGGTTACAATCCTTGATATTGTTAGGTCATTTGGTTGATTATGTGTCGTATTGATATTTTTAGACCACAATCAAGCCGAGTTTACAAGAAAGGGAAAAGCTCAAGTTTGTTACAACATTTCAGACTTAGATTGAGGTAGGTGATGGTTTAATGTAATTGAAACCCAACTTGTTTTATGTGTGCGTGATAATTGTTCCTTCGTATTGCTTGTTACAATGCATGTTCAAGGAAAGTAAATGACTATTGGATATCCTAAGTGTTAATCATATGCAATGAACTTATGTGAAAAGCTTGTTGGTCTTACAAGTGTTATTATTGTTATCATTGTGGTTATGATTGTAGTGATATCTATTGATTATTGTGAGATGTACCTCTATTAGGACATATTCATAGGATTGGTTGGTATACGGTTGGAAGACACTTGATGTCTCAAATTTGGTACCTGGACAAGAGGTCATCCCCTACAGGTCATCTCTAGTGGGCAAACATAAGACCCCTAGCATGTATGTACAAGGTACAAGTGAGTGTGACGGTTCCTTGAGTGAATCAGGGTTATGTGTTTACTTGTTATATTGGTTCCTTAAGTGATCTGGGCTTATGTGTTGACTTGTTATATTGGTTCCTTAAGTAAACCAGGTGTATGTGTTTACTTGTTATATTGGTTCCTTGAGTAAACTGGGCTTACGTGTTGACTTGCTATATTTTGTTTCTTGAGTAAATTGGGATTCATGATTATTACCATTGTCATTGTTGGAATAGATCCTTGAGAGGTCCGGGTCGAATTACAAATGATTGGTATTCTCTTCAAATGTCTATTTACTTGTGTAATTGAGACATGGATAATATATTGTTGTTGAGTCATGGTTTATTGACTTGGATTCTTGTTGGTAGTCATGGTCTTGACTTGAGTTGTTGTCCATCTTGACTTGTATTTGACTGAATTCTATGGTGTTATTGAACAAGGTTAAGTGGTATAAACTTGAGGTAAAGTTACATGGTAGGTGTTCATGGTTGTTCTTGCTTTACTAAGTTATGGTTACTTGTTCACATATCTTATTTTGGGTTGTTCAATGACCCTACTAATACACCATTGTTTCTTGTGTACTGATACAACACGTGCCCTTCTTTTTGTTGAGTGCAGAGCATTTTTCGGTGACTGTTTCAAGACCTCAGTTGTAAAGCGAATAGCATTCAAACTCAAGGGTGTGCTACATCTTTCAAGTTTCCATGAGCTTTTCACTTCATTTCTGGTTCATTGTTTCGAACTTGGCCATTTTCAGTTGTTTTTGGGTTGAACCCTTTCATTGACATTTTTAGTGTTTTGGTACAATGACTTTAAGATTCTAGGGGATCGTTAAGTATTTGTTAATTCCGCATTTGTTTTCGTTTTGAATATTGATTTCATTATTTATTTAATAAAAAAAGGTTAGTTTCCTAATTTTGGCTAAGTGTTGGGTTTGATGTTTTGGGGTTAGATGGTTCTCCCACTGGAGAGTTAGTCTGGGTGCCACTCATGATGGGTTTGGGTCGTGACAGCTTGATGAACCAAATCTAGCTCTAACAACATAACTTCACCAACCTTAAACCACCCAATAAGAGACTTATACCTTTGCCCATACAAAGCCTTAAATGGTGTCATCTGAATGTTGGAGTGGTAACTATTATTATACACAAACTCAATGAGAGGTAGGTGATCATCCCAATAACCTTTAAATCTATCACACAAGTCCTCAACATGGCCTCAAGAGTCAAAATAGTATGTTCTGCTTGACCATCAGTCAATGGATGAAATACAGTACTAAGATTCACCTTCGTAACTAATCCATTCTGAAATGACATCCAAAAAAAATGGTGAACGGAGAACCCCAATCTAAAATAATGGTCAATGGAATCCATGAAGCTTGACTATCTCTCAAATGTACTGATTAGCATATTCTTTTGCTGAATTTATTATCTTAACGGGAAAAAATTGAGTTGATTTAGTCATTCAGTCTACAATCATCCAAATTGAGTCATGCTGACGACACGGTATAATAAATCTTTTATGATGTCCATATTTATCATCTACAATTTCCACTCGAGAATATTTATACTCTGAGCCAAACCATCAGGCCCTTGGTGCTCAACCTTAACCTGCTGACAGTTGTGACACTTAGTTATATAATCTATGATGTTCATCTTCATGTTGTTCCACCAATAGGCTTATCTTAAGTCATGGTACATCTTTGTGGAGCCTGGGTGAATAGAATATCTAGAATTGTGTGCTTCTATAATAATCCTCTCTCTGAGACCATCAATATCAAGTACACACAATATACCTTGGTACCTCAAAACACATTCTCCCACTTGTTCAAAATTCATAACCTTCTGCTTGTGAATTTCTTCTTTTAACTGGAGCGAGATAGAGTCACTATTCTGCTTCTTCTTAACCTCTGCCACTAGAGTCAATTTTTCCCTCTTTTGAAAAACTATACCACCTTCTTCAAAGTCTAAGAGATGAACTCCTAAACATGTAAGTTGATGAATATCCTTGCAAGTTCTTTATTTCCTTCTTCAATATGAGCAAGACTTCCCATAGACAATCTGCTAAGTGCATTGGCAACTGATGCCGCCCAAACTATACCTCCAGAAAAGTATAACGCTGTCGTTATATCAAATATAGAACCCAACTAGGTTGGGATCGATCCCACAGGGAATAGGATGGACTTCTATCGAATGCTTGTCCGAGTGATTGGCAAGTAAGTAAAAGGGTGTGTGTGTGTGTAAACAAATAGTAACATTAACAATTGTTGATTATTGGCTTTGTGATCAATATGAGAAAGGCACTAGGACTGTGATCTCCAAGATTCCTTAACTCCACCGGGTACTTGTACTAGCAAACTATCCCGCTGTGTTGCATACAAAATCTAACAAGATAGGTTCATCTAAATATCTCTCGGCCTTGGTTAGATGAATTTCACTCTTCTCCTCTCGGTCTTCAAGTGTCGCACTACTAACCCTTGTTCTTGATCTCAGATAACTATCCCTGTTACGGCTCAAGTTATTAGATGAAGGTTGATAGCTTCAAATCTCTGTTGTTATTCCCTTTTCCCAATCTACTTCTCTATCGAGCAAGTTTAGAATACAGGCGAGTTACCAATGTTTGCAACTGTTAGAAAATCAATTATAACGAAGGAAATAATAATACATGCAGTCATACCGATTCAGAATTGCTTCGTACTCAACCCATTTCATTAATTCCTCATGGTTCACACAACCCTAGTTGAGAGATTTAGCTACTCATGATTGCAAGAAAACAAGAAGAATTCAATGATGAAAACATAATTATGAACTCACAAGAAAAATAAAACTCTAAATTCTTAATATAAATCAAAACCCTAGAATCGATGTTTGAGATTACAAGATCAATGTGTTTATGAACCTCAAAACAATGTAATAAACCACTCAAATAATGTCATAATAGCCTTAATTGAATTTCTTCTTAACTCACTCCTGGTAGATTTCATGAGGTGCATATCACCATAAAATCATCACATACATGTTCGCATCATCAGTCAAAAGGGCAACGAACGCCCCTTTTAAGTTCAACAAGTGGATTATAGTACTTGTAATGTCGAATTTAATTTCTTCAGGTAACTCTGGTGGAATAATGGCACCAGTCTCAACCGGCTCCAAATAGGCCATATCCTATTCTTCGGGATAATCATAAACTGGCACATATGGTATTTGTAGGGTTTGTTGCACCCTTGGTCTTCATTATCTCTCTTCAAGTGCAGCATGACGTTGTGTTGCCTCTTGCATTGCTTGGTGATAGAGATCTGCTTGTATAAGAGTTGTTTGTCTCGTATTCTTCTCAGTCGTTAATCAAGCAGTGATTTACTCAGTAGTTTCATGACCAGCCAGCTGAATTTGTGGCTGGTTAAGAATATCCACACCGGTTGCGGGTCCTAAATTCCGTCAGTATTCACCATTCTTCAATTATTCCTTAGCGTTCTTTCTATTTCTGTATCAAGTAGAATCAGGGGATTGCCTTGACTTCTAGTGTTGGGCATACACCGGCGTACACCCTACGAATAGTAGGAAAATAACAATTTCAATGAAACCAACACTTGAATAAACACGATCAATCAACTCTGTAACCGTATTCCCCAACAACGGTGCCAAAATTTGATGTCGCCCAAACTATACCTTCAGAAAAGTATAATATGGTTGCTATATCAAATATAGAACCCAACTAGGTTAGGGTTGATCCCACAGGGAATAGGATGGACTTCTATCGAATGCTTGTCCGAGTGATTGGCAAGTAAGTAAAAAAGAGGGGGGGTTTGTAAACAAATAGTAACTGTAACAATTGTTGATTGTCGGATTTGTGATCAATACGAGAAAGGCACTAGGACTAGGATCCCCAAGATTCCTTAACTCCACCGGGTACTTGTACTGACAAACTGTCCCACTGCGTTGTATGCAAAATCTAACAAGATAGGTTCATCTAAATGTCTCTCGACCTTGGTTAGATGAATTTCACTCTTCTCCTCTCAGTTTCTGAGTGTCGCGCTACTAACCCTTGTTCTTGATCTCAGATAACTATCACTATTACGGCTTAAGTTATTAGATGAAGGTTGATAGCTTCAAATCTCTAACGTTATTCCCCTTTCCCAATCTCTACTTCTCTCTCAATCAAGTTTAGAATACAGGCGAGTTTACAACGTGAAACTGTTACAAGATCAATTATAACAAAGGAAATAACAATACATGCAGTTACACAGGTTCAGAATTGCTTCACACTTGACCCGTTTCATTAATTCCTCATGGTTAACACAACACTAGTTGAGAGATTTAGCTACTCATAATTGCAAGAACACAAGAAAAATTCAATGATGAAAACATAATTGTGAAATCACAAGAAGAATAAAACTATGAAATCTCAATATAAATCAAAACCCTAGAAACGATGTCTGAGATTACAAGATCAATGTGTTTATGAACCTCAAGACAATGTAATAGAATACAAAACAATGTAATAGATAACTCAGATAATGTAATAATAGCCTCCTTAACATAGGAAAACATAGGAGTATTTATAGATACAAAACGAATCCTATCCTAAAACATGTAGTAGAAAAAATTTGACAACTTTCCACGGACAGTTACTTGAGGTCGTAGACTCAACCCACGGATTGTGGGTCTAGGTCGTAGGAATCGGGCCTCCATGCACAACTTCAAAAGTTGACTCATGGACTTGACCTACAGTCCGTAGGTCCACCTATGGTCCGTGAGTCATGACCGTGGGTCATTTAGTGAAATTCAACTCTGCTCTTTTGTCTTTAAAAACTTCGTTCTAGTGCATGCTACTTCTCGTCTTCTCCATTTTGCCTCCAAAACCTATTTTCCTGTAAGATAGAACAAAAAACACATCATACCTACCAAACATACCCAATTTATTGCATATTTTCTTTGTTTTAGGCATCAAAAGTTCTATGAAATCATGGCACATTAGCAACCATATTAGCCTTACCAACGTGATAGTGAATGCTCATATCATAGTCCTTGATCAATTCAATCCACCTACTCTACCTGAGGTTCAACTTTTTCTGACTAAAGACATACTAAAGACTCTTATGATTTGTGAAGACATCAACATGAACACCATAGAGGTAGTGACACCATATGCTCAAAGCAAATGCAACCATTTCTAACTAATAGCCATGTGTCGAGTAGTTTTGCTCATAGTTCTTAAGTTGTCTGGTGACGTAAGCTATGACCTTACCATGCTACATTAAAACACAACCAATACCAATCCTAAAGGCATCATAGTATACAAAAAAACCATCAGTTCCCTCTAGTAGGGTCAACACTGGAGAAGAAGTCAACCTCATTTTCAACTCCTAAAAGCTTTTCTCATAGGCTTCAAACCACTGAAACTTAACTTTCTTCTTAGTTAGCTTTGCTAATGGAGTAGGAATATATGAAAAACCTTCTGAAACCTTCTATAGTAAACAACCAAACCTAAGAAACTCCTTATATTCATCAGGGTCGTGGGTCTGGGATAACCCTTCACTATCTCAATCTTTTGGGAGTCAACCTCGATACCCTTACTGGAAATAATATGACCAAGGAATACGACAGATTTCAACTAGAATTCACACTTAGAAATTTGGTATAAAATTCATAGTCTCTAAGTGTTTATAACATAATTCTGAGGTGATTAACATGCTCTTTCATTATGGGAGTAAATCAGAATGCCATTAATGAAGATAATCATGAACATTTCGAGATAGTATTTAAACACTTTGTTCATTAGATCTATAAAAGTTGCATGAGTGTTACTCAAACCAAAGGACATGACAAGGAATTCAAAGTGACCATAGAAAGTTTTGAAGGCTATCTTTGGAATGTCACTTTCTCCTTACATTTAATTGATGATAGCCGGATCTAAGGTCTATCTTAGAAAAACATTTGGCACCCTGAAGTTATTCAAATAGGTCATTAATTAGGGGAGTGGATACTTATTTTTTTATGGTGAACATATTCAACTGACAATAGTTGAATCACATTCTAAGAGAACCATATTTCTTACGTATGAAGAGGATTGGAGCACTCCATAAAGAGACAATTAGTCTAATGAATCCCTTATCAAGGATATCTTTCAATTGTTCTTTTATCTCTTTCAATTTTGTTGGAGTCTTTCTATATGATAGAATAGATATAGGTTGAGTATTAGAAAGGATATCAATTCCAAAGTTTATCTTCCTACAGGAGTGACTCCAGAAGATTATTTGGGATGACTTTTTGGAACTTATTGATGATTGGAACTAACTGAAGGTATGGTGCTTCAACATTAAAATCCCTAACTCGTAGTTAAAGAGCTACTAGTGTTGAGGTTCCTTTTAGAGCCAACAACTGTGAAATGCCTCTACCTCACGAAATGTAGACTAGAAATGGAGGTTACTCTTCTTGCCAAAATGCTAAAACTAGGGCTCTATCTTTTCCATCAATTTTAGTGAGAGTTCCTATGACAACTGCTCCTCAACCTCCCTACACTGCTACTATTGATGCTTAATTTAGAAGAGTCATTCAGATACTCACATAACTTGTAGTAGTTTAGTCCAGCCGTCAAGGCATAGTCCCTACTAGCTCCAATTCTTCTGATTCTTTCTATACTTCAAGGATTTATAAGTTTATCATGATGAATCCACCAATTTTCACAGGGTCCATAGTTGAAGAGGACCCTTATAAATTTATTGATGAGAGCCAGAAGGGTTGAGCTTGTCTTTAACCAGTTGAAGAATATTTCAAACATTTGGTATGAACAATAAAAGTTGACTAGGGGAGAAAATGTAGCTCCAGTAGTTTGGGATGATTTCTCAAGGCATTTATCGATCACGTCTTGCCCTTAGATTTGAGGAAATATAAGGTAGATGAGTTTCTGAATCTTAAACAAAGTAACATGAGCGTGAAGGACTACAACCTCAAGTTTACCCAGCTATTCTAGTATGCTCTATAAATGGTCTCTACTATGAGGGATAGGATGTGAAAATTTATATCCAGGACTTCAAAAAAGGTGAAGAAGGAGTAAAAAGGGAAATTATTTATCAATGATGTGGACATATCCAGGTTGATGGTTTATGCCCAATAGGCTGAGGAGGAAAACTGAAAGAAAAGAAAGAGAACCAAAACAAAAGTCCCATATCATTTGGCAATGAGGTAAGTTACCAGAAGAATGGTAATAGGTTCTTCTTTCCTAAAAGGTCTCAACTCCATATTTATTTAGTGCACCTATACCTAGGCATAGGAATGATCAGAATTTCAGAGTATCATGCTCTCAGACTCATGGTAGCATTGCATAAAAGACCCTGAGGGTACCTACTTGCAATAAATATGGTAAGAATCATCCATATGAGTGTAGTTATGGTAGGGATGGATGATTTTATTGCAGTGAGCAGGGCTACTTCCTAAAGGATTGTCCCTCCACGAGGTAGAATAATAGGGGGTAATAGAACCTAATCTACTATATCATCCACTCTAGTAGGCTGAATTGTACAGAATAGCTACTTCAAGGATAAGCGGGAGTCAAAACCACTTGTATGATGTATCCTGTCATCATGAACTAGAAAAATCTCCAGAAGTTGTTATGGGTATGTTGAAAGTTTTCTCTATTGATTTTTATATTTTGCTTGACCCTGGAGCCACATTATCTTTTGTAACTCCTTACATTGCTATGAAGTTCAGAATTAGCCTCGAAAAACTCCTAGAGCCTTTTGTTGTTTCTAATCCTAGCATTGAGTCTATCATGCCTAGTAAGTTTATAAAAACTCTGCAGTATCATTTTATCACTAAGACCCCACAGCCAACCTAGTTGATTTGGACATGGTTAATTTTGATGTTATTCTAGGCATAGATTGGTTGTATTCTTGTTATGTCTCTATAGATTATAAAACCATAGTTGTGAGACTCTAGTTTCCTAGCACAGTCCTTTTTAGAGTTGTGGTCTGAAATATGCATAACATAAGAGTCAGAATAATTTCATAGAGTTTTACTCTATCACACTAACTAGAGTATGAAAGAAGGGTGGTACTTCTAACATCATGTAACTTCCCTATAATATGTGTGGAGCACTTCACACCCATAAGAAGGACTCTACTAGATGTGACTTCATATACATCCTAAGAATCTCAAACCTAATGCTCTAATACAAATCTTGGCATACTTTGAGTCTACACCCTGGATATGGCCTGCATCCTGAACCAATATTGGCCCAAGCAAACCCTTGGCTTGGCGCACTACTAAGACTGAATACTGAAATATGTGGAAGCTTTGAAATATGAAGTAAACTTTTGAAATAAAGTAAAACAACTTTTATAAGATAAAACTTTGTCAACTAAACTGATAAAATCAACTGACAAGAAACTAAATGTATAATAAAGCCTCTAAATTACTAAATTGAAAAATATCTATTGGGGACAAGGCCCTTGGTCAACCTTTATTTGAGCAACTGAATTGCTAAGCTACTGAACTGAACTAGACATATCTAAGTCCTCTTCATATGAGTAGGACTCACTATAAGCTGAGAGAGTAAAGTCTACTAAAACGTCAGATTGTAGACCTAAGTACCAAAATATGCATCATTAAATAATGTAGTGACAAATGACATTAGCAGATTGAACATAAGGTATGTAAAAAATGGAAGTGAAGCAACAATAATGGGCTTATAGACTGAATAACTTAACATGAGTATAAAATATGCCATAGTCATGTAAAAGCTAAGTAGCAAGATTTTCAAAAATCATGCTTATCCAAATCATGAGTACAACTAAAAAGCTAATATAAGGAGATAAACTAGATATTTGAAACTGAGTAACTGAATAATTAAAAATATGTGATAAGTTATGCAAAATTTTATAAAGCATAGTTAAATGGAATACTTTATTTTATTATTTAGAGAGTGTCTAATAATTATTTTACTATTTAGAGAGTTCTTATAACTGACATATATCATATTAGCTCAAGATGTCCAACCTCTAACTCGATTGAAAGAGTAGTCTATACCTTGTCGGGGTATAAAATAAAACTAAATCATGGATCCATACATAGCCTGTTGGGCTAAAGAGGAGTCGTCCAAACATAGGGTACGGTCCTATCCTATGCTGGTATACATAGTTTGAGGAAATGTGTTATCTATAACCTACACCCCTTTCGATGTTAAATAGTCCTTCGAAAATATATATATGCTCATATTGGTAATTTTAAACTACTGGAAGCCATATTGTGGAAAATTAACTCCAAATAATATTATCTAATATATTTACTAGTGATCCTAGTTCTCAAAATATATCTGAAAGATACTATAGGTGAGCCTAGTGCTCTTGACATAAGAGATTTATTAAATTTTCAATTTATAGACAAAATACATACTTTCATAGTCATTTCGAAATTAAGTGTAGTTCACAAAGAAAATCATAAAAAATATATACTTAAACATGAAAAGAGGATTTTTCCCAAATTCAAATACCTTTCATGAAAGATTCAAGAGTTTCATCAAAGATTAAGGAATTCAAGATTAGAGGGCTTTGACCTAACTCTAACCCTAACTCATTTATAAAGAAATTGTGATTTATAAGAAAATGTAACCGTGGGGAAGAACTGGGGTTCCCACACTTGAAGACCAACCTTATATACCTTAAATGCTCCAAATCTTAAAGGAGTGTTTGCATTTTTCATTTTAGGAACTTAGGGTAAAGTTTTTCCTGAGGAATCCTGATATTTCATGGTGAGGAATCTTGTTAGAATCCCAAGTTTGGGGGTAGAACTCACTAAATTTACTTAGAGAATGATGGCAGAGGCTTACCTAACCTTAAGAGGGTAGGAGAGAGCTCTTAAGTTTGCAAGAGTTGATCTGGAAGTGGAAAAGTGAGAAAAGAAATGTCCAATGCACCTTTTAAAAGTTTGAAGTCTCTGATGTATGATATGTGGGATGAACCATACTATGGTCTGTGCTCTTGATCTAAAAGTTGCTCTCCCTCTGGTTAGATAGAATGATTTGCTTTACAGGACATCCCACTTGGTACGGTCCGTGATGTGAATTGTGATTCCTTATGATGAAAGTTGGGCTCCGCTATGAGGCACGATAAGGGACCACAAGTCTTGATGGGTTGTCATGAACTGTACTCTAGTCCGTTATATCACAGATCAAACTTCTACTCACTGGTTAGTTGACATGGATTATTTCATAGATCGTCCCACTGAGCGCAGACTGTGAACCTGTCCATGGTAACTTGGACAAGTTAAGGCTTCCCTGATTAGTTAACTCGGTCCACTTTACGAGCCCGTGAGATGGTTGTACGATCCATATAAGCGACCATGTACCCTTGGGTTTAGTTTGAGTTAATTTAAGAACGATGTAAGCATTGGTCCAAAGTACAAGGTGTTATAATGGAAAAAACTGAGAATGATATAAAGAAAATGTCCACACTATAAAATTCTAGATCTAACATTTATATATTTATTGTTTTTTATCATGGTCTAAAATCCACTACTAGAAATGTAATTGATGCAACATCAGGAGGATTCATAATGGAAAAAATATTTGTAGAGATCAAGCAACTTCTTAATGAAATTTCAGAAAATGTTGTTCAGTGGCCAAATAGAATGATTATCAAGAACGCAAGAGGAGTAAACCAAGTTGAAGCTTTAAATTTATTGACACAACAAACTGCAACTCTCACACAAAAATTTGAGGCTTTTCAAATAAGTACTCAATCATTGTGATGTTTGTGGAGGTAATCAACCTAATCATAAATGTCAGGCTTCAGTACAAAATGAGAAATAGGTAAATGTTATTGGTTATAAAAATAACTACACATTTGGTAGTTTCATGGCACAAAAGCATCCGAAATTTCAATGGAGTAATTCTAATGGTGTTGAAAATCCTCAAAGATACTTTAATCAAAAGCATCAAGTATAGATACCACCTGATTTTCAAAATCAAATAGAAGGACAACAAAATTTTCAACAATATCCCCAAAGAGCTCATCAACAAATACTTCAAGACATGATGTACAAATTTATTAAGGCTACTAATGAGAAGGTTGAAACTCAACATTCAGCCATCAAGAACTTTGAAATTAAGGTAAGTCAATAGCAACACTTATGTCTGGACAAATTACAGGATATCTATCAAGCAACACTAAGAAAAAACTAAAAAGAGGAAGTCTCACTAGAAGAAGTTCAATAAAAAGTTTTAACTCAAAATTCTATCACGACCCAAAACTCAAATCATGATGGAACCTATGTCATCCCACTGTGATAGGTAAGCCAAATCAATACACCAACCAAGAAAAACCATTAAAAATGCAAAAGAAGTAAAATAACAACGATTCTCAAACTAAAATTCATAACCAACAGGTAAAGAAATCAGAAAAGACAACAACTATCCCCAAAACCCAAAAGTCACAATTCACGCCTCTTGAAAATAAAATACAACCAAAGTATCTATAATATCTCCAATACAATGAAACTACATAAGCATAAAAGAAGAAACTTGAAGAAGCCATGAAGACATTGTAGCTACCTTTAAGTCTCGAAAGTCCAGAAATCCTTGTACAAAGAAGGGCTAAAAGCAATGACCTGGAAGGGTCGGCTCGTACCTGCACATAAGGTGATAAAACATAGCAAAGGTCACTACAGAAAGACATGTACTCAGCAGCATCTTCAACAGACTATAATTTAAAGTGGTGGAGAGAACCACCCAATACCAACCATCAACAACAACCATAGAGCATGTACTCAGTAAGCAATAACTTAGTCTAACAGACAATATCAACATCAAAATGATAGTTCATATTCAAATAGCCCATGTTTCACAACTGTCCAGGACAAGGAATAAGTATTTAACCTCATAGTCAATCTACCACACACCATACCAAGGAAACATAATAGATATATTTGATGTGTAAGATGTGTTCCAAATAATCAAATAAGATAATGTTGATGATATGTATGGTGCATCTTTGTCCTACCGGTATACACCCGTTACTCTAAGGCTAGCTGGGACCCTTGGGGGACTTGCGAGGTCCATATACCTACTTCAGATCCTCCCCATTTAAGCCTTTAGAGGAACTCAATTTGAATCCTAACTAAAGGCCATTAGAGATTAACTCAATCCAGATATAGCCCAAAGGACATCGGAGAGTAATAAAAGAATGTCATGTGTCTCAACACTCAGGGGTCCTACCCGAAATCCATCGAAGAGGAACCATATGATTCAACCAATAATATGTATATGGAATCATATGAAATATAAAGATAAAAGCTTCAGACACAAGAGAATAAATAGCACAATGGCCGAATGTAACAATATACTCAAATTACCACCTTTCCCAGAAAGTAGAAGTAATACATCTTACTTATCGGTGAATCAAACTGTCAAGAAATAGTTAGTCATTTCATTACCATGCTCTCAGCATTACAGAGGCCATAATTGAGATACAATTATTATCTGTCTCGATTTCTACCTTAACACATGGACTAGCTCTAAAGGAATCAATCCAATAAAACAATTCATTTCTTTAGCTATTTACAATCACATAACCTCCCTTTTTGTTTCTTAAATACCCAAATTCTCAGTTCCATGTTATCAAATATTCTTTACACAAATTCAAAACCTCGGAATGAATATAAATTTCAACTAGCATGCTCAACAAGTCAATTTTGATTATATTATACAAATCCATGCTAGCAAGTAGAAGAAATAGTTCAAATAAGTAAATTAATCAATTTTAACCCTTCATATAACATTGTTATTCGATAAGTGCTTATCACCTCACCTATATGGGACTCCCCATATCCCATTACTCCCCTTACAAGAAACTAACACATAAACACTTTGAATAAGAGTCTAAGAAAGTCTCAATTTGTCTTAAAAAAGCCTGAAGAATCAAACCAAAGCTTTGACCTTCCAAATATCCTCCGAACAAGCCAAATCAATTCAAATATGAGTTCAAATCAATTCAAATATGAGTTTCTCATAAGAATACGAATATAAAGACACCCACTCTGATATATATATATATATAAAATCTGGGTCCAAAAAGTCAACCCTAAGCCTGCAAGAGAAAAAATTGTATATTTATTAAAAGATCACATTACCCAAGACTCAAGGAGTTTAAATCTAAAATTTTATTAAAAAATGGAGTTAAAATCGACCTTAAAATTACTAATTTACCAAATTTTGACTTTATCAGGGGAAACTCCAAATTTCAAATTGAAAAACCCAGATTTGAGTACGAAATTATGAAATAATCTTTAGAGAATGTTCAATTTAGAATAAAAATCTCATCCATAGGCTAAAGAACTTGTATGTGAAACTTGATTGAAAAATGAAGATTGATATTAAACTTAGGAACCTTGAATCAACAAAAATCCGAGGTAAAATAATAAAGTAAATACAAATTTAAGGTTTGAGACTTACTCCCTTCTATGACAAAGAAAATGCACCAAGGATCACCATAAACAGAGCTCTTGAGGTTCAATGATGGAGGAAAGAAAATCACTAAAACGGAGAGGAAAATATGATTTAAGCTACTGTAGCACGATCAGAGCTATCACACTCATTTGGCATGATTGAGCTGAAGGATTGAAATTCTTCAGTGCAAATAGCACCGCCCTAGCACTAACAACGCTTTCCTACACCAAGCTTCAGCGTCGATAGCAGTTCTCTAACGCTAATAGTGCTTTCTTGTGCCAAACTTCCGTGGCAACAACGCTCCTTTGGCACTAACAACACTTGCCTGTGGGCTTATTTTCAGTGCTATCGCACTTGCACCAGATGCTAGAAAAAAGTGTTATTACCAAAACTTGTTTTTAACACCCAAAACTCATCTGAAACCCTATAGACATAAACAAATAGTACAAATCAATCATAAAATGTATTTCTGACCCAATGGCATTGTCAAATTAATAAACAGAGTTTGTTATTAATGGATGTCGACCGTGTTCATCTCTAGGCCAACTTTAACCAAAATCCCATCTAAACACTCAAATCCATACTAAAAGCCTTAAAACCTAAACCAACCATGTTACTAACCCAAAATTGAATTTTTGGAGCTGATGGAACTAATGGAATTCTCATATGATGCTCAGATCTTTGAATGTTGACCAAATCCAATCATACTAACCTCAAAACCTTCCAAAATGAAAAACTCACTTAATAAGCTACCAAGAACCTAGAGATCTATTCCACCCACTCACACAACCTACAAATACCAAAAAATAACTATGGGGAGGGGTAAAATAGTCAAAATACAAAAAACCTGAATTTCACTCTACGAGTTGTTACATTATCCACCATAAAAACACATATTTATCCTCAAATATAGGAGTACAGAAGGTACCCAAAACTCTCGAGTAGTTGTAAATACCATAGCAAACCTCATACAAACACTTCTAAGCAAAGTCACACCATTAGTACCACTTGTTTATCCTAACGGCCAAATCTTCTCTTCTTTAAAACTCTAAGGCTACATCTCTGCTCTTCCAAAACAAACCTTCTCTAAAACCAATTTACATAGGTCTAAACTGCTTCTGAACCCAATAACTGAGTTAATCAAAAACCATAGTCCTGAACATACCCAATTTACCCAAACCCATCATAGTCACCACAAGTTGATAATCATACCAAAAATCCAGTGTCAGCACTGTACCAACAAAATACTAAGATCCCTTAGAAATATATTGCCACTCTTCACAACTCTGAATCATGCCTCCCTTCTCTCACAAAGGACCTCTACTATTTCCAAGTCCATTTAAAGAATTTTCTATCCTAATTGGCCTTATCTAAGGCTAATAGCGCTAGTTCAAGTTTGATAGTATTATTTTATCAAGGTGAAGCTACTGAGTCATAAATTGATATCAAGTATATATAACTCTCCAAATATCATGCTTTAACCATTAATGGAACAATCATATCCTTAATTTGACAATAGAGAAAATCATTGATCAAGCCAAAAACTTCTTATACCATAAGCAATCAGCCGTATAGATTTCCAATTATCTATACAACCCATCACTATAGTCAGTGCAGTTTTCCCTAACCAGGTAGTGTCAATCAATCGAAGTCCTCAATAACCTTGTAGAACTATGATCTCTTCTTTGGTATACACATGTATGCAACCTATTATAACATAACAATCAACCTCAGTGTAGAAGTGCAAATTACCCACATAATGCTGATTATCACCCAACTCAAAACAAAATCTTCAAAAAATTCACTACCAAGCCCTTCAAAAGTCTATGTCAACCATTCCATATTTCACTAATGATTGTTCCACTTCTGTTGTCGCTTATGAAATCAAAGGCCAAAATCCATAAAATCTTTAACTCTGTACCAAGGATCTACAAATGATGTCTTATTTCTTCACATTAGTTAACTTGTATTGATCATGTAAGGCTGTTAGGACTTCAATTCCTAACTTGTACCTATGACACAATTCTAAACACTCTGAACTTTATAATATGCAAACCTTACATCCCTTCCCTTAACTCATTCACCATTCTTTACTTTTTAACACAGGGCCCATGGTGTAATTATCAAATGTAGCCTTACCATAAAAAATATAAATTCTGATCCAAACAATTAAGAATATCAAACCATTCACCTACTGATGTTATAATATCACAAACCTAAGCATACCACTAATCATTTTCCCTCAATTTGATCATGTCCATCACTAGAAATCTGAACCTTACTAATATCAGACTTGAAACCATCATGGAACTTATCACAACACTAGACCTGAATATCTGTAGACTTATTTTTCTAAATGTACCAAACCAATTTAAATCCTATCCGATCAACACATGATAAAACCACCATCGCCTGAACCCAACCCAAGTAATCACGTCATTCTGAACCTGAATCCCACTTCTTGAAAATGAACCCCTAACCTTTCAAATCAAAATAGATACCCTTATTCTCATTTTAACATCACCTTTCATTTCCAATCACTAGCATCTACCCTAGAAGTACTACTTCATAAAAGTCTACTAGGTCTACCACTTTTTTCACGACATAACCATTGAGAAGGTCACACCCAAATCACACTAGAATCTACCATATCCAAAATAATCAAGGCTTCCCAGGAATCATACCCCAAAAAAGTCATAACACATAATCAATACACCTGATCCACTACTAAAGAATTATCTACCGAGATTGAAACATGAATAGGTATAATAGAGGACTCACACATCATACCAAGAACTATTGCAAAACATATAGACACATAGGAAAAAGTAGAACCAAGATCATGTAACAATGAAAAGGTCAATGGCATACTCAGAAAATACTTATAGTAACTGCATATGAAGACTCCACCTCTCGGCTACCTGGAAAAGCATAGCATTGCATCTTATCACCTTTTTAATTAGTGAATAGTGCACCACTACCACTCTGGGATCCACCCTGACCCCTAGCTAGGGGTGCTGTCGCTCTAATATGTATTTGAAAATCCTGCTATAGACCCTTATGCTTACGCTATAGGTAGTCCTTTTTGTAGTGCTTGAGATCTCCACATATGAAACAACCAAAATGAGTTTAACTCCACTAAGCTAAATTTAAACACCCAGAATGACCACTACAGCCTGACACCCTCTAAGAAGAACTATGAGAACTCTGATCTAAACTATAAGAATCCCATCCGAAACGTCCACCCTTGAATGCCTACATAGCTGCATAAACTGGCCTACTATGCTGTGGGCAAAAATCTCACCTGAAAGAACCCCTACCTCCAGATGAGGCACCACTAAATTGGCCCAAAGTACAGAACCTTTTAACCCTCAAATGCACATACTCCTTGCCATGCATAAGCTTAAATTCCTTTACTGCCTCAACCATCTTCTGAAATATAGCCCTAGATTAAGCTGTAGAGAACACCACCTCCCTAATTTTGAGGGTCAAAACCCTCACAAACATCTAGAACCTCTCAATCTCGTCTAATAGAATAACCATAACATGATGTGATAGTTCATAAAATTGAGTCTCATACATAATCACTTAAATACCCTCCTTGATAAACACTCAAACTAGTGCCTTTACTCCTCCCTCAAGCTACGGGGAATAATTTATCAAGGAAAGCCTATGCAAACAAAAGCTAAGTTATCATAGGAGAACATGCTAGTCTAAAGTCAATATATAAGCACCACTACTATTTGGCGGGACCACACATCTATAATGTTATGTAGTCAACCTCGTGAGACTCAACTAAACCCATGCTTTAGAGTCTCTCATAATAGCTAACAAAAATTTCATATGTATCCTCACTAAGGCTACCTTGAAACTTCCGTCGGTCCATCTTCATATACTGCTCAAAATGTTGCTTTTTCTTGTTTGACATAAAAACCCTAACTCCAACTATAGCAGCTATTCTTAGAAAAGGAACGTCATCATATCTAGGTACTAGTTGAATCGCTGGACCTTGGAAGATTGGAAAAGGCTAATAATATGGGGTCTAGGCCCCTACAACTCTAGTCTAAAAACTGTGAGGTGTACCTACCAATCCACTATCTAGGTATTAACCCTCTAAAATACCCAACATCTAAGATACGTGACCTAAAGTCATGGAGTAGTAACAAGATTAGGAGGAGCCTACCTTAGGTCCACCACCTTGGCTAGAATCTGAACATCGTTTGCCTCATATTCAAACTCAAGGGACTCTGCCTTGAAAAGAATTTGAGCGACTGCCTGAGCTCTACCCTTACCATGACTTCCTCAGCCCCTACCGTATCCCTTGACCCATACACATATTCCAACACAGGCAGCCTAAATGGTGGCTTGAATGGGCCCCTAACCTTCATCCAAAGATGAATGTGTCCTCATCATTTGTGAAAGATTAAGACAAAAATCTCGGTGATCAAACAAAGGGATCATTCACATGATAATAAGGAATAAAGGATTTTTCCTAAGTATTATAACCTCTCGCAGATAGATATCAGATGTCTCTGCACCGAACTATGATACTCTACAAGACTCAGCTTGTACTTGTGAGACCAATGAACCTAGGGCTCTGATACTAATTTTTCATAATCAAAAACTCAAATTGTGATGGTACCTATCTCATCCGACCATGATAGGTAATCAAACTCAACACACCAAGCAAGAAAAGCCACTTAAAATATAAAAGAAGTAAAATAATAATAAATCTTAAATTAAAAATCATAATCAATAGGAGTAACGACCCAAAATTCTCGTTATATGTGAAACGACCTCAAAACTATTTTATGACAAATAAAATGCTCTAAATAGACCCTAGAAAATTATTTCATGGAGAAAAATAAAGCCCAAAGTCATTAGGCCAAAAGGCCCAAAAAGGGAATTGGGTTGGTCTGCAGTCTACCACTATAGCTGTAGGTTAATCGCTACAGTAAAAAAAATAACCGCTGCAGTAGAACACGATAGTAACCTGCTCAGGATATTTTTAAAACCCTGTTTTATTTTAACCCTCCCCAGTAGCCCTTTACCCTAAAAAAAAAACACCCAGAACAAACCCCTACCTCTATAGTTATGATATTCCAAAGGTTAAGCTTCATGAGGACGGTTTTGAGGCACACCCAGTAGGAACCCAATATTGGGAGACGCTTAGCACTTGCGGGACAACTCTCTTCTCTCAATAGCATCATGTTTAATCTTTGAGGTAGGTTATGGTGTATTTATCATAGCAATTAGAATTAGGTTAGATTCATATAACATGGATAGTAATATCAGGAGTTCTCAGACATTAGGCCTTTGGGCATGGTGTTTGGAATGATGAAAATAATAAATACCCAGTTAGCCTTTAACAATGTGGTAAATTATGGTTGTACCCTGTTAACGTGACATTCATGGCATGGAATGAGTCAAACTTCATGAGATTATTTTGTAGTGAAAGGAACACCGTAAGTGTGGTGGGGGTTAGGTACATTAAAAAGGGGGAGTAGTAGTAAGCTAAGATGTGATAGAGGGTGCTCTTAGGAAATTGGATAGTTACATCTTAAATTGAAAAAGGTTAACAAAGCATAAATGTGGAGTAGGGGTTAAAATTAACCTAAGAGAGTTTTAGGTAGCCTATGAGCGGAGTTAAATGGGTAGGATAGTTTAAGAGACAACCTAGAGGTAGGGTACATGGCAGAATAAGTAAGTAGATAAGAGTCATCGAATACTTAGGGTAAAGTCGTAAGGTCAAGTATGAGAATTCCAATAGAAGTATTTAGGCAGGAATTTGAGTACTATGTCGGGAATATGAATGAGAATTTTGAATGGACAAGATTAGTAATAGATCCTAAGTGGAACCACCATGGTTTTGTAGGGGGTGTAGCATAAACGATTATAATAATGCATGCACTTAAGGATGTGTATGGACCTAAGATTGATGTCTTTATATTTATATGTGAAACAATTATTGTGTTTGCTTTCGGGCAATGCTTGTAATTATTAATTGCATTGCATATTTATAACACTTTGATGTCATGGAAGGGAGATGATGAGCATGTTGATGATGTTATTAAAATCATGATGTTCATGATATTATTATTGATGAGTTGATGTTGATAATAGTGATATTGGTATTAATCATGATGTTCATGATATGGGAAGAGATGTTAATGAGATTGAGAAGAGAAAGAGATGATGTGCACATCTTGCATACATGAATTCATTCACATGCCTTGACATTATATTATGTTTTATATATTGTTGTGGATTTCTTGAGCTAATCGGTCTATTGGTAGTGTTGATGAAATATAGTAGCACACCGTGAATCCAAGGTACGTCCTAATTCATGTTTACTATTATCTGTTCTAAGTGTATAGTTATGGGAGCATATTGTATGGTATTTTCCCTCCCTGCAAGTCGTTATGATTCTAAGCCTTGTTGATAGTAAATCTCATAGTGCATTATAATAGTAAATTACCGAGAAGTCCTAGTCTAGAGTGGGTTTGGAGTTGTGAAAACCAGAATAATGAGTTAGTAAAGGGTAAAAAGGTGTAAGTTATAGTGGGTGGTCAAAGAACAAAGATATATGAAAATTCTAAATGTCAGGTAGGTCATAGAGACATTAAAAATGTGGTGTTAATGAATTCAAAACTTGGGATTAGAAACCAGAACTTTACTTGATGCTATGATCTCTCCCTATTTGTTATTAATGTTATTTATTTCTAACCCTAGTCAGCCGATGATGCCTACCAGTACGTGTGGTTGTATTGATGCTACACTTACTATATCTCCAATCGAGGATATAGCCATGGTGCAGGTCAGTTGGGGTTTCTATAGCAGCGAAGGCAATCACTCAGCAACAGCTCCTGCCTTCTCTATTCTGCATGGATGTTGTGTCATAGATTCTCCTATTCCTTGTCTAATTCTCTTGTACCAGTTTAAGTTAGTTTTGGGGGATTCATTGTTGATTATTTTCTGCATCATATTTACTTTCCAAATGTATTAAACCTGAGTTATTTATGTTTGAGTTATTTGAATTAGGTTGTTGAAAATGAATTGTTTTAACTTTCACAACAAATGAATGGCTGGGTAGTAAGGGTTCTCCTATTTGGGGTAGGTGTTAGGTAGGTGCCCACACAATCTGGGGTTGGGTCGTGACAAGATGGTATCAGAGCCCAGGTTATTGGTCTTCCCGTACAAGAGAAAATATAGAGTAAAGTCATGTAGATTGGTGTGTTGATATGCACATCAAATTTGTAGGAGGATACAAGACATATAGGAATCTGTTTCACTTTCTTCTCTCCTATAGTGCTATTCTAGTGATGTCTCCTCGAGTTGTGTCCAATTAGTATCTAGCATATTCTAATTGGTATCTCAACCATTGTAATTGGGACTAGTTGGTCCCAATTAGTATCTCTCTAATAGTTGAAAGGTTGGAACAGGTATTCCAACCAGTAGAGGCTAATAAGAAACATAGATAGTGAATTTCTATGTTGTAAAAATTAGCTTTATATTGTATTAAAATACTGGTGCTTTAAATATTTTGTAATGGTATGATAGAATGTGCCATGTGTTACTTATATGGATGTTTATTGTTTGATCATATTGTTATTGGGTTCTTGGATTGTCAAACTTCTTAAGTACCTAAGTCTATTATGTATGTTGATTGTGTAATTATGTTGTGTGGCCAAGAGACCCGGGATCATACTGATTGGTGTGATCTCGAGGGGTATCTTCATTTCTGTGACTTGAGGTGTGCCTCATCTCTCTGTGATTTTGAGTATTCCTTAGTTTCCTTAATAACAAATACAATTATATCAATGAATACAATTGTATCAAGTTATATCAGGATGTATCAACAAATACAATTGTATCAAGTGTATTCGTTCTTTGTGTACTCACTCTGTATCAAGTGTATGCAAATACAAATGATGCATGTCACGACCCAAGCCTACACCCTAGATGTAACATGGTGCTTGGATCCATAAGTAAACCCAAGCTAACCCATGGCATAGCATAAATACTAAAACACTGAATATACAAAATACTGAGCGAAAGCTAAAACTGAACTTGTGATAATAGAAGTTCTGAACCAATATTAATACTGAAATGGAAATCTACAATGTCTGACACAAACCATAAAGCTGAAATATCTACTGTCTATATGAAAGCCTCTACTAAATGATGAGTTACTGGTACAAGTCCCTAGCTAACTCTAAACATCTAAAACTAGTATAGTACTAAAATAATATAAAGACTCTCGTCCTTGGGGTATGAGGACTCACCATTATCAATTGCTGAGATGGAACTGGAACATATCGATTATGGGTCTAATACTGAGCGTTCAAAATTATATCATCAGACGATACAACACAGGAAAGGCATGTGATCAGTACTTTGAATGTACCGGGCATGTGAGATATTTAAATATGAAATAACCTGAACGTGTTGGAGAATGCTGAAATATGAAAACTAAACTGAAATACAATTACACCGTCTGAGATGCATAAATATATATATATATATATATGTATACTAATATGAAATGATATTCTGAAAAGTCATAAGTTTTAGCGAGTACAAACTGAACTAAGGGTCATGTACAATACTGAGTCTAAAATTGTGGACGGTTCTCATAACTGACATAGACCATGTAAGCAAACATGGACCCAACCTATAACCCAAGTTAGGAGGGTGTTCTATACCTTTCCAAGGGTAAGAACCATGACTGGCGTGAATTCAATCATGAGCCCATTCAGGCAAAGGGAGACACTCTTAACTAGTGAGGACCTCTTTAACCTAAGTCGCATATTATTTGGGTCTTGGGTTGTCTGAACCCGTGTCCTCTCAGTGTTAATTACTTCTCTCATTATCATATACATATGCTCATAATTATTCTGAAATCTTAGTAAAATACATGAACAAGCTCAATTTACTGTTACTAAATATGACTGAAATCATGGAACTAGTTATATGCATCTTACTATATAATGAAAATCATAAGAAACATGGTGTACTGAATACTCATCTGAAATTATGCTTCAATTAGATGTTTCGTGCAAATTTTACAAAGAATCTAGGATCGTGTTTTCATAGCACGCCAAATAGATATCAAAGCCATATTTTGAAATCATGCATAAAATAATATTCATAGTCATAAGATGTCCTGAAACATGGATACTGAAAGAATCTTAAATTTGAGATATTTAGGAACTTGCCATAATTCATGGATTTCAAAAAACTGAACTTTGAAAGCAACTTTGGGCATGAGGGTTAAAGGAGACCCTCATTAAATACCCACATAACTAGAGTTTGAGCATACTTTCTATGAACATTGACTTTAAAGCCTTTGGGGAAGAATCCTTGTTTCCTTCTATTTTGGAGAGATGAATCGCCTTTCTAAATATTTCTCTAAGTGTTTTGGAGAGAATGAGGGTAAAGAAGCATTTAATTCCTTTTAAACCCTCCTTATCAAGCCTTAAAAGACATAGTTTAGGTAGTTAGGAAGGTGGAAAAGATGAAAACACCCTCATTAAACTATTCTACTAATCCCATTCATCACAGGTCAATAGGATGAGTTATCGTATCTCACCACGACTTTATCTCACCACGACTTATCATTAGAATCGTTGTGACTCGCTAGAATTTCTGGGCCTAGGCAAGACTAGGACACAATGACTCATTGTCACTAATGATGAGTCTTTGTGTGGACTCATTTCTTCTGGATCTAAAATGTCAACTCTCAGGTCCTCCTCAGAATTAGTCATCTAAGGTGACAACAACTCGTCCTATCTAGTCATTGTCACTGGAAAGAAACTATTACATTGTGTGATTTTTAGTTTGATCTTCAGAATGGGTCACACGATAGCTCATCATAACTGAAAACAACTAATCATCAAGAGTCGTTTCCATTGGGATGAATTTTTCATCCTTTAGGACATTGGGGACTACACTCAGGATGAGTGCTAGTAACGGCTCATCATACCTGACTATGACTCGTGGTCAGGGTCGTCCTGTGTGTTTTTCTACTGGTTTCAACTAATTTTCTATACTAAGTCTGAAGTGGAACCTTTGTAACTTTAGGGGTGCTACAATATCTCTCCCTTGGGAATATTAGTCCTGGAATGAAGAATAACTAGGTTGAAAAGATAGGGAAAGAGCTACAATCCAAAAACTGAGTTTTGAAAGTTGATTACTGACATGATAACTAAATTTTTGAATGAAATATAAGTTGAACTGAATTCATGAAATATGCATGCATACTAAGACATGAAAGCAACTGAGGGACATGAAAATGAGAAGAATCCTAAGGAGGAAACTGTTACCTCAAGTTGGAACAAAACTAGAAGGGAAAAGGTGAGGATACTTGGTCAACATATCTGCTTCAGCTTCCTAAGTAGCTTCCCTTAACTAGATGATTCCTCCAAAGAACTTTCACTGAAGTGACCTCCTTGTTCCTAAACTTATGACCCTGGCGGTCAAGAATCTCAACTGGAACCTCTTCGTAAGAAAGACTATCTTGCACACCCATGCTCTCTAAAGGCACAACTACAACTGGATCACCAATGTATTTCATCAACAGAGATACATGAAAAACAGGATGCACCGATGCTAAATATGTAGGGAAATCTAACTCATAAGCCATATTGTCAATGCGCCTCAAAATCCTATAAGGACCAACATATAGGGGACTGGGTTCCCCTTTCTTACCAAAACTCATCACCCCTTTTATAGGTGAAATCTTTAAGTAAACAAAATCATCAACTGCAAACTCAAGCTCCCTTCTCCTTACATCTGCATAGGATTTCTAATAACTCTAAGCGGTTTTCAGCCTTTCTCTAATCATCTGAACTTTTTCCATAACCTCATGAACCAAATTAGGCCCTATCAAGGTAGCTTCACCAACCTCAAACCAACCAATAGGAGACCTGCACCTCCTACCATAATGTGCCTCAAACAGAGCCATCTGAATATTGGAGTGATAATTGTTATCAAACGCAAACTCAATGAGAGTCAAGTGATTATCCCAACTACCTTTAAAGTCGATCACACAAGCTCTTAACATATCCTTTAAAGTCTGAATGGTCCTCTCTACCTGAATATCTGTCTGCGGGTAGAAACCTATGCTGAGATAAACTTGGGTATCGAGACCCTTCTAAAAGGACTTCCAAAATTGTAAAGTAAACTGAGTACCCCTATCAAAAATGATAGTCAAGGGGACTCCATGCAACTTGACCAACTCTTAAAGATAGAGTTTATCATAATCCTTAATTGAATCCATAGTTATCACGACCCGAGCCTACACTTTAGATGTAACATGGTGCTTAGAGCCACAAGTGACTCCCAGCTAAAAAAATGACCTGGCCTAATACTATATACTTAATGTAACTACTTAACTGGTGTGGAAGCTAACTGTATTTGACAATAATTATCTAAAATAAGCTAAAATAAAAACTATGTCTGAAACAAACTACAAAGCTGAAATATCTATTGTCTGTCTGAAGCCTCTACTAAATGATGAGTTGCTAGGACAAGTCCCCATCTCACTTTAAACTTTTTGAAACTAAAATGATGAACTAAAATAAAATAATACTAAAGTCTTGTCCTGAGATGATGAGGACTCACTAATCTCTATTGATGAGAGGAGCTACTGGATCATACTAACCGCGAGCCTGATGCTGAGAATTAGAATCTATACCATTAGATGATACAAGACAAAAGAAAGTATGTGATCGGTACTTTGAATGTATTGAGCATATGAGAGATGTACCTGTAAAATAAACTAAGCATACTGGAAAATACTGATATCATAAACTGAAATGCAAGATTGAATGCATAAGCTGAACTGGAGTACCACAACCCTATTATAAATGCATATACACTTATCTGAAAGGATAAATCTGAAAAGTCATAGTTTAAAATAAATAACCTGAACTGAGGGTCAAATGCAAATACTAAGTCTGAATCTATAACTGTGGGAGATCCTATTAACTGACATAAAGCATATAAGCTAATCGTGAAGTCTGATGTATACACCCCATCGAAAGGGCCCAATATACCTTTCCAAGGTATAAAGGCATGACTGGCATGATCACTAAACTGATGTCTAACTGAGAGGGCCAAAATAACCTATGGTAGCACGTAGTTCTGCGACTTGGGTGCGCTAAACCTCAGTTCAACTTGGTACTAACTACTACTCCCATACAGTTTATACTGTTAGCTCATAAAACTAATATACTAAAACCTGAATCAAAATATACTTTATCTAAAAATATCCTAACGGTCTATATAACAGAGAATATGATGTAAGTCTGTAAATTAAAACTAATTGTGTTTGTTCATGCTAAAATCATTTATATTAGTATCGTGTGTTCATAACACACCAAGCTTTATGACTGAAAATTAATTCATCTGAAAGTACTTTGAAATCAAACTAAGTATCCATATACAAAAATATTAGGTTGAGCAAGACACCAAAATCATAAAAAAATACATAACTGTGCTATAGGAATCATGAGGGAACTGAAATAATAGGGAAATCATAAACTAAATAAAAACCCTAATGTTAATCTGTGAGAAAGTTGAGAAATTCTGAGTCATTTAGGACTCAATGGGTGAAAGGGTACCCATTGATGAAATTACACATACCTGGAAGGAGAGTTCTTGCAACGAACTTGAGAGATTCTGAATTTGAGAAGGAACCGTAGCTTCTTGGGACTTGAGAGAGTTGAATCACTTTTCTGTTATTTTCCTGAGTGTTTAGGATAGAATGAGGCTAAAGTGTTGACTAATCCCTCTTAATCCATCTCTAGAATACCCTAAACAACGTAGTATAGGGAGTTAAGAAATAAGGAAGTATGAAAATACCCCTGGAAAACTGTTTTAGAAAGGCTACTAAACACGATGGATGAGTCTCAGGATGACTCGTCGTGTCCTACAATGACTCGATGTCTGAGTCATTATACAAGGTTCTGGGCCCTTTGATGATGGGTGGTCACCATGGCTCGTGGTGACACATATGGACTTATCATTAGGGGTCGGTGACACTGGGTAGAATTTTCAACTTTTAGAACTTTTGGACTTGACGATCAGGATAAGTCGTTCTAGGTGATGACGACTCTTCGTCAAAAGTCATCACCACTGGGCTGGATTTTTCATCCTTCAGGACTTTTGCTAAATACTCAGGATGAGTGTTGGGACAACTCATCAGTTTTGATCATGACTCATGGTCAGGATCGTCCCATAGGTTTTTTTATTGGTTTCTTTCTGATTTCTGTGCTAAATCTGAAATTTAACCTTAGGAACTTTTGGGGTGTTACAGTAGTGTTAAATGGAATGAAATGTGCCAACTTAGTCATTTGATCCATAATAACTTATATTGAATTATGTTGTCAGCATACAAGGTAATCTTGTAATGAAATCCATATTTACCTCTTCCCACTTCCAAGTAGGAATACTGATGTTTTGAGTCATACCACCTGGTCTTTAGTGCTCAACCTTAACCTGCTAGCAATTTGGGCACTTAGACACAAATTATGCTATGTCCTTCTTCATTCCATTCCACCAATAGACTTCCAGTAGGTTACGATATATCGTGGTGGCACCTAGGAGAATGCAATACCGAGAACTGTGAGCTTCTGTCAACATTTGATGTCTTAAATCATCTACATATGGAACACATAATCTGCCTTGACAACACAGAACACCATCTCCCCCTTGAGAGAAAACCTCCACTTTCTGACTTTGGACTATTTCCTTTAACTTAAGAGAAATAGGATCACTATCTTGCTTCGCCTTCACCTCTGCCACTAAAGAAGATTCTGAACCATGACATTACCTTCGGGTGAATCAACCAATCAAACTCCCAATCTAGTAAGTATATGGACATCATGAACTAATTATTTCTTCTCATTCTCTACATGAGCAACACTACCCATAGAAATTCTGCTAAGAGAATCAACCACTACATTGGCTTTACCTAGATGGTACAAAATGCTCATATTATAATCCTTTTACAACTCTAGCCATCTCCTCTGACAAAGATTTAGATCTTTCTGAATGAACACATACTAAAGGCTTTTATGATCTATGAATACATCCACATGAACTCCATATAGATAGTACCTCCAAATTTTTAAGGTAAAACTACAGTTGCCAACTCAAGATCATGAGTCGGGTAATTCTTTTCATGGGGTTTGAGTTATCTAGAGGCATAAGTTATAACCTTACCATGCTGCATTAACACACAACTGAGGCCAACTCTAGAGGAATCACAGTAAACAACAAAACCTATTTGGACCCTCTGGTAGAGTCAAAATTGAAGCAGAAGTGAGTCGAGTTTTCAACTCTTGAAAACTCTTCTCGCAAGCGTTAGACCACTAAAATTTGACTTTCTTCTAAGTTAGTATGGACATAGGAGAAGTAATAGATGAAAATCATTCAACAAAATATCTGTTGTAACCGGCTAAACCTAGGAAACTCCTAATGTCTGATGGAGAGATAGGTCTAGTCCAGTTTCTAACTGTTTCGGTCTTTTAACGATCAACCTAAGTGCCCTCACCAAAAATGATGTTATTAAGGAATGCTACTGATTTCAACTAGAATTCACAGTTGCTGAACTTAGAAAATAGTTGGTGGTCTTTGAGAGTTTGCATGAAAATCCTCAAATGGTTTGCGTGTTCATCCTCACTCCGAGAATAAACGAGGATGTCATCTATGAAGACAATGACGAACATGTCCAAGTACTGCTTGAACACACTATTCATCAAGTCCATAAAAGCTGCAGGAGCATTTATTAGTCCAAAAGACATAACAACAAATTCATAGTGACCATATCGAGTTCTGAAAGTTATTATTGGAATGTCGCGTTCTC
Organism: Capsicum rhomboideum; assembly: GCA_031232105.1. NCBI lineage: Eukaryota > Viridiplantae > Streptophyta > Magnoliopsida > Solanales > Solanaceae > Capsicum > Capsicum rhomboideum. Next base: position 92,814,782 of record CP124716.1, on the reverse strand, counting down.
TAACTCTGAGTTTATGATAGACGAATCTGAGGTTTATCTTTGAAAAATAACTGGCACCCTGAAGCTAGTTGAACAAGTCATCAATCCTAGGAATGGGATACTTATTATTGATTGTGACTTTATTAAATTGATGGTAATTGATGCACATTCTGAGGGAACCATCTTTCTTACGCACAAAGAGAGCTAGAGCACCCCATGAAGAGATGTTGGGTCTGATGAAACCTTTGTCTAAGAGGTCTTTTATTAATTCCTTCAATTCCTAAAGCTTAGCTGGAGCCATTCTATAAGGAGGAATTAAGATAGGTTGGGTATCTAGAAAAAAAGTCTATTCCAAAGTATATTTCCAACTAGGGAGGGACTCCGAGCAAATTATCAGGAAACACTTCTAGAAATTCATTCACAACTGGAACTGACTGGAGAGTTGAAGTTTCAGACTTGGAATCCTTGACCCAAACTAGATGGTAGATGCAACCCTTAGAGATTATTTTTCTAGCCTTAAGGTAAGAGACAACCCGACCTATAGGCGCTAAAGTACTACCCATTCATTCTTAGACTAGTTTATTTAGAAACTGAAACTTAACAACTCTGGTTAATTCTACAGTTGATTAAGGCATAAAAGGAATATAATTAATCCATGCCAAGAAAGACATCAAAATGAGTCATCTCTAATTCTACTGGATCGACTGTGGTGATTTTTGGGGAAACTGTGACTGGGTAATTTCTGTATACCCGTTTAGCTATAACTGAGTCACCAACAGAAGTAGAGATTGAGAAGGGTTCTGAAAAGGTTTTGGGACTGACACTGAAATCTACTACAATATAAAGAGTCACGAAGAAAAGTGTGGCTCTGAGATCTAATAATGCATATACATCAATATGGAAGATAGGTAATGTAACAGTGACTATATCAGGGGAACCCTCCTTATCCTGTCTAGTCTGCAAAGCATAGAACCTATTCTGGCATTGCCCGTCACCTACACTAGATGAGGCACTCTTCTGAGTTGGGCGACCTGGTAAAGTTATTGAGGAGGTAGTTTGAGTACGACTACTGATGTCATTCCACTTAGATGATAAACAATCTCGGAGTCTGTAACCTAACTTTCCGCAACCAAAACATCCATCCCTACCTATCAAATACTCTTCGAGGTGGTTTCTCATGTACTTCTTACAAGTTGGGAAGGTATGACCACTGAAAGCACTATTCTAAGTCTTAGAGTATGGCGCTCTACCTTTATGATCTTACCCTAGCCTAGGAGATGGAACACTGGTAGATAATAGTGCTGGAGTTGAAGATCTTTACTGAAACTAAGAGCGATTTCCACCACCCGACCTCTGCTGAGGATAATCAAAGTTACTTGATATATCCCACTTAGTCTCCATGTCCTTTTCTTTTATCTTCTCTTCCTCAATCTGTTGAGCATGAGTAATAAATCTGTAGATGTCTATTTCTCCAATAATCATATCAGTCCTACACTGCTTGACCACTAACTTTGAGACACCTAAAACAAACTTGCTCATGTGGCCCTTAGATCAGCCACCATCCCTGGAGCATACCTGGAGCTCTAAGTAAACTTCAGAGAATACTCTTTAACCGACATGTTGCCCTTCTTCAAGTTGATAAACTCTTTAATCTTAGATTCTCTTAGCTCATGGGGATGAATTTGTGTAGAAAGATAGTCACAGACTCATCTTAATAAACTAGGAATGCATCCATATATCTACCCTCCTTCCACACCTTGCACCAAGCCTGAGCCACTCTCTTCAACTAATAAGTGGCTAAATTTTCACTCTCAATTAAAGTAATACCCATAATCTGAGTGATTGTCTAAACCTCATCAATAAAGTCTTATGGATCTTCATCCACCTTCGAACCATAGCAGTTAGGAGGATTTAGCCGAGTTAAGTCTTGGACTCTCATCGCAGTTATATTTCTATTCAGATTAGCTTGTGCAATTGCCTGCTGATTGACCTGGGTGGTCATATCATAAGTAAGCACTTGGAAAGCTTCCCTGAATTCGACATGAGTAAATTGATCATTCAGAGGGTCTGCAGGAGCTGCTGGGTGATAACGCTCAATTACACTCGTAAAAAGATGTATGCGGTCGTTAGCAATATATTTACCCAACTATAGAGTTGGGGTTAATCCCACGAGGAACGATGTGAATAGCCATTGAGAAAGTAAGGAATAAAAGTAACTCACTCTAATCCAAACAAAGGATACAAGTGTTTTGGGGGGGGGGGGTTCAATATAAAAATAAAACAAGGGTAAAACCAGTTATAATATGAACAAATTGATCAATGGCTTTCATAAACAATGGATAACAAGGGGATTGATAGTGGGGAATCAATTCTATCAATGATCCATTGTATTTAAATTAATTACTCACAATTAATCATGAATTTAGCAAATTAGACTTGGATTCAAAGTTACCCATTAATGTCTCTCGATCATTGGGGGTTTAGTCCTCACTTGTTCACTCGAACCAAGATAAGAAACATTAATCACAAAACCAATTTTAGGCTACACTAGGATTTTACTATCTCTAGATCAAATCCATTAGATGAGGTTTAAAGCCCCAAATCATGCTAAATTAATATTTCTCAAACTCAATTAACTCTTTCAAGATCAATAAAAGTAAATGGGTAAGTCCTCGAGTTAGCTACTCCCATCGGAAATCAATCAAAGCATGAGATTAATTTAGACAAGCAAAACCCATTCATAAATCAAAGAGTATTCAATTAATACAAAATTACAATATAAAATCAAAACCCAAATTCAAAACATAAATCTTGAATTATCTCTAAATACAATATCCAAGTATGAATTTAAATACTACACTCAAATTTAGTCACTATGAAGCACGGAAATGAAGAAAGGATTAAGAATTTTTCACTACGAAGCAAGGAAATGAAGAAAGGATTAAGAATTTGTCACTATAAAGCTTTCAAATCTTTACTCCAAGGGTGTTGCTTGAAGAACTATAGTCTCCAAGCTTGAGAAAATAGACAAAGATAGTCTTGGAATAGCTAGGGACCGAATTTTTTATAGATTGGAATTAAAAATGTGAAATTCCAGAACTGCCCCGATGCCTGGCACCTTCTTCTATGCGTTCGCGGTCAGACAGTAGCATTCGCAATGTTTATTGACCATTGAGTTCTATGTTCACGGTCGTTTTGCCACGTTCATGAACATTTGTTGAATTTGACCTTCGCAGTCGTGGCTGGACCTTCTTGTTAGCGAAGCACCTTTTTGCTACCAGTTTATTTTCTACGTTTGAGCTTCGTTTTGCCTTGTTTTCAATTCAACTACTTAAAGCTCCTTCTAAATCTCAAGATATCTTAAATTAACACCATTTAAATGAGAATTAACCTCATTCCATAGATTAACAACACAAAATCAGAAGAAAAGAGAAACAAATAAGTGGTAAAATCACCATTTATCAGTGGGGCTTGCTAGTTACCATTACCATTCCTTTGTCCATTGGCTTTTCTGGGAGGCATTCTCGGTAAACACGTAGACCACGAGTTAGAAGGAGATTAAATAGAATTATACACTATTTCATGGTTTGAATTATGAAAGAAGTGAGACTTTCCTAAAACGCTTCGTAGCCTATCCCTCAAAAGTGTGGCATGATTCAACCCTATGAACGACTCTACTTAATGCAGCTTTCCACCCTAGTACACTTTAAACCTAATGCTCTGATACCAAGTTTATCATAACCTGAGCCTACAACCTAGATGTAACACGGTGCTTAGAGCCACAAGTTACCCAAAGCTAACCCATGGCATAGCATAAAGACTAAAACACTGAATAGGCAAAATACTGAGCGGAAGCTAAAAATAACCTACGATAATAGAACTCTGAATGATTACTAATATTGAAATGGAAATCTATAATGACTGACACAAACCATAAAGCTAAAACATCTCCTATCTGTCTGAAATCCTCTACTAAATAATGAGTTGTATGGACAAGTCCCCAGCTAACTTTAAACATCTAAAACTAGAATAGTACTGAAATAATATAAAGACTCTCATCCTTAGGTGATGGGGACTCACCACTGTCAGCTGCTGAGATGGCACTAGAACATATCCACCGCGGGGCTAATACTGAGCGCCTGAACTTATATCATAAGATGATACAATGTAGGAAAGGTATGCAATCAGTAATTTGAATGTACTGAGCATGTGAGATATGTAAATATAAAATAACTTGAACATGCTAGAAATAATGAAATACTATATTGACTTTGAAGCCTCTGGGAAGAACCTTAGTTTTCTTCTATTTTGGAGAGTTGAATCGCCTTTCTGAATATTTCTCTAAGTGTTTTGGAGAGAATGAGGGTAAAGAATCATTTGATTCCCTTTAAACCCTCCCCTATTAAGCCTTTAAAAGACGTAGTTTAGGTAGTTAGGAAGGTGGAAAAGATGAAAATACCCTCATTAAACTATTCTACTATTCCCAGTCATCACAGGTCAACAGGATGAGTTATAGTATCTCACCATGACTTATCATTCGAAATCATTGTGACTGGGTAGAATTTCTAGGTTGGGCACGACTGGGACACAATGAATCGTTGTCACTGATGATGAGTCGTTATGTAGACTCATTGCTTCTGTACCCAATCATTATACAAGTCACGCATCCCTTCAGGTCCAAACCAAATTTTGTCCAACCCCTTTGAAAGATCAATAGTGTTTTGAACATCGGGATTTATAGTGGCCTCTTGTTGAACTGGTGCATGTTTCTTTGATATAGATGTGATAGCCTTGCCCTTATCTTTGGTGTTGTCCTTTTTTACAGATCATTGCATTGGTTTCCTCGAAGTCATCCAAGATAACAACACAAAAGAACCAACCAAAATAAAGAGAAAAGGTAAAACATGTTTTTGGATTTTTTATATATGGTGAAAGAAAAGAAAACTATGCTAGATGAGGTGAATGCAAGGTAAAATCATATATGAAAGCATACAGGAGCTATACGCATCACAAAAATGAAAGCACAAACAACCGACACCGAGACGGCTTAGGGCAGGCACACTGCCTTGACCTGCGCAGGCCACATGCACGTACAGGTGCCTTAGGTGCGGCGCAGGTGCCTGATATAGGCTGGAAAGATTCAACTTTAAGGGAAAAAATTCCCTTTTTTCCTCAATACACGGGTTTTGAGAAGTTTGACACAAGGCGTGTGTTCTATGAGGATGCTAGACGAGTTTTAGGGGTATTATACCGCCCTCTTCTAGTGTTCTCATAAACACACAACAAGTGTCAAGCATGTCAAATCCCATACACCTCCCAATAAGACAATAGAACACACATGGAGAATTAACACCATTATGTTGAACATGACACACTCTACACACTTAGTGTTGTAGTGCACACTTAGCTCATGACTATTACATTAACAAAAATGATGATTTTCCCTTAAGAATAATGTCACCCAGTCTATCATTGGGCAAAGAATGCATTTTTGTCAACGGGGCTACTCAGACTTGAGCCAAGAGTTCAACACATAACAATCAAAGCAACAAAGGTAATGGTAAATCCATTTTAATAACAACACACCACCAACTTAAACCTCCACTTCATACTCCTTAGAAGACAATTTTAACTCACATTATTACTCAAGTAATGGCCAAACTATGCCCCAAAATTAATTACATCAATAACTAGTAAAGATCATATCAAAAATCACTCATGAATATTTTATCGAACATATGGTGTGCATCACATGATGAGCATTTTAGATAGTGAAGATAGTTCTTTAAGAGCACTCCAATTCACACCAATCAACTCCAAATAACTATAAACAACCTTTTCAAGTGGAAGTGACGTTAAATATTCACAAGAACCCCCCAACAAACTCCATTAGGCTACCCACAAAGAGAAAACAAAAGGAGAATTTTATGTGGGAATTTCATCAAACACATAGTGTGCATGAAATTAGGTACTCAAGAATTCCCCAGTTTCATGGTACCCATTCCAAATACTTCACAAAACCCACAAGTTTATGCCATAAACATCCCAAATCAACCAATTAAGAACAAGAATTTAGCATATGAGATGCTTCACCATTCAAACACAAGAAACATGAAGCAAAATTGTAAAAAGAAACTAACCAATCTATATATATATAAAAGAGGGTTATAGCCCCGGTGACGTGGCACTCTAGGAAATTTTATCTATTTTTTATAGTTTTTTTCCTTTAAAGAAAAACTCAAAAATCCAAAAAACATTTTTAGCGCTCACTTTTCCTAGATAATAAATCACTTAAAATGCCGCCAACCTAAACCGTCGCCCCTCCAAAGGACACGACCAAATCCTTAACCCACTACAATCTCTTTTCCAATAAGACAACTCTCTGTTCCCTGTCTTTCCTCTCTACACAACTGTTCAATTTTTACCTTCTCAGTCCCTCCCCTTTCTCCCTATAATCACAATTTGAGGTCAGCGACATGCAGCAAATGCGCTATCGCCACTGTCCATGACATCAGTGTTTTCTCCACTGCCCTCTACCTTAATACAATTGGTAACATCCGGGTTCTCAACGCCATATACGGTTGTGAAATTTTTTCTATTCGGTACTTAACAGAGGTTGAGCCCGATTTCTTTATGGCGAATGAACAACTGTTAAAAAGCATAACTGTAATTCTCTCTACTTTTCATCTATTTTCCCTCTTCCTATTTTGTTTCTTCTATAGCTCAAAATCTTGATGGTATGTTCACCCCTTAAAGTGTTATTTAGGGATGAATCCAAAGCATTGCCAATAAACAAGATGTTGTTATCTCTTGCATCAATTCTGCACCAAGATTCCCAACGCGATCTTCTAGGTTTGTTCTATTATTGGTTTTATAAAACTAGAATCTATGCAGAAGTTCTAGATAATAGAGATTAAACAAAAGAAAAGGTAAAACAGGCCGATTAGATTAAGGTGTAGTTGACTGTTTTATAACAAAGTTCAAAAAAATAATTTCTTTTCAAACGGAGTAAGTTTTCCTGTCCCTAGATTATGTAGAAATTTAAGATATTGCGACTATGTACATAAATGAAATGGGTTGTAGAAGAATGAGAATAGAGGATTTGTATCGCTAATATCAACTTTAGAGATTAAAATCACAAAATAGCAATTGGTAGTCCCGTTTCTTCCCTTATGGCTTCTTCTTCTACTGCTTTTTCCTTTTCCATTTTCCATTCTACAGTTCACATATTCTTCTTTCTTTGTTCCCATTGTTTTGAATATGCCTACATATTTGATATTGGATTTAGGTATAATGCGGGCTTGCACAATACATCTTTGTTTTTTGGGCTTCCTTTATTTTTTGATTAATTGATTCTAGAGGTTAGGTGTTGATGATGATTGTATTGTTAATATTTTATATGTCACGACCCAATTTCTGAGTCATGATGGCACCTACCGAGAACCACCAATAGGCAAGCCAAGCCCTAGCCAGGGGCGACAAGCGACGGGCCAATAGGCGAGATCTCATAAGAAAGGAGATGAAGCAAAACTACTACCATCAACATGCTACAAATGTAAAGACAAAGGAAGTGTACATATCGGGACAACAAGGAAGAGGACAGTATATAACTCTAAAAGACGTCCCAAGACTTGGTGAGGTCAGTATACGATCCACTACTAGACATATTCAGAATACAAGATAGAAACCAAATATATAAAACATATATACAATAGTCTCGGATCCAAAAGACTATACATCAGAGATGGAGTGGGAGCTGCCTCGGACGTCAGTAAGCTTTCCCTGCTCCATAATCAGTGCTGAAAAGAGAGTCATGTCACGACCATCGGCTAGTGCCTGGATCTACATCGAGAAAAGATGCAGAAGTGCAGTATGAGTATCGGGGCAACGGGTACTCAGTAGGCATCACCGACTGAGCTCAATGTAACATCAACATGCTGAAGTATGGGGCTACATGCTAAGTTCGGGAATAACTGATAAGTAAATGCGATACTGAATAATAAGTAAGTAACTACGCACTAAACACATAAGTTAAACATAACCCAATTGGGCCCCCATAAGCCCATTGGACTCACGAAAGAATACAATACCTAGCCTGGCCCCTATAAATAAGCGGGACTCACAAGAATAGTAAATACATAGTCACCAGTGTCTCAAAGCTGTACCAGTATCTAGTAATCACAATATCCAATGGGGCGGACCTTTCTTGAACCAGCACCAATGGGTAATAACAAGAGGCCAGATGCCGAAATTGAACCGGACACAGTAGGTAATAACAATATGCCACATATATACCATATCTGCCAGACTCAAACCGGAACTCAGAGAACAATAATGTAATAATTACGATACCCAGTACCAGAACTCATAGTGCACCACAATTTGGAGCCGGACTCGAACCGGGACACCCAATAGTCAATAACCAAAATCATCAAACCTGAATCAGTAGCCGGAATCGAACCGAAACTCATAGTAACCAGTATCTCAAAGCATCATACCTATAGTGGCAGAACCCACACCCAAACACAAATAAACGAACACACCAACCCAACCCGAGCCCAAAATATAAGTAGGGAAACTGTTCGTAATATGCTATAAAGCTGTCTTGAGGTCCTCAAGTCACTAGCCTATAGTCAAGCAAGATATATATAAGCCGTTGAGTATCTAAAACAAGTTCTGGCCAGTTGGGTTCCAACTCTTCGTCGTTGATAGTCACACTAGTAAAAGGTAAGCGCTATTAGGGACTAATAAAGTCAACTAGGCTAAACCAACATAACTGGATCAAGTTTACTTCATATCAACACCAATGGGCTATCTCAAGCTTAACTAGGTCTAACAATCTTGAAGACTAAATATGCCGACTAAGAACGATAGTAGGGCCCACTACGGGTCCAGGAACAAAGTCTGGTAACATTCTCCTAGATCTGACTAAGTCTGGCCAAGTTTGAACCATAATCTCATAATTCCCCAGCCAACAATAGTATACATCTTACTGACCCTAGAGGGTCACCTGTGGCGTACTACGAGGATACCAGACCGGGAACATGTTCTGGTGGTATAATCCAGCTCCAAAGCCTAAATACAGTAAGCCAAAACCATAACTACAATACCATCCAAAAACCAGCATAACAACTAAGATACATCACATATAAACCCAATCTATGTGCATGGGAAGGAAAGCCTAGCCTACTTAGACGCTGTCGTAAGCTTGCTAAAGAACCTGCTAAGCTGGAGCCTTCCCCTTCTGAGAGGCCTCCAATTGTTGCCACGCTATCAAAATGGTAAACTAGATGTCAAAACACAACCAATAATACCAATATATCACTAGGTCAAAAAATGACTAGACAACTCATGTGGGGCCCACTTACGGAATCCGCCAAATTGAAACCATCACAGCGACCCAAATCTCACCATGACTAATTGTCACAACATCTACCTTATCATTTGAGCTCAATACACAGCTCAAATACAATTAACAATACCAACAAATCCAACGAAAACTTAAATGACCATAAAACTGGGAAAACATACGATAGAAATGTCGAGAACGAAGCTACGAACACAAATATGAAAGTGTCCAAGCTTGGACCTTGCTATACAAGCTTATACAAGAGCTTGAAGCTCTGAAAATGGTGCTTCTATGGACTCTGTTCGTTTAAACATGAGAGAGGAGGTGAAATATATATATATATATATATATATATATATATATATATATAGCCAAGGCAGGTGGAGCTAAAGAATGCCTAGGGCCGCTTAAGCGCTTAGCACTAAGGCGTGCCTATGGCCTCTTAAGCGCATGGCTAATGCCAAAAATGGCTAAGTCCTGGCAATTTCGACTACGTGCCCGGGATCGATCTGGAGTCCCGTGCACACAAACGTACTATGCTACCTAACTAATTTCGATGCTCCGTACTCAATAGCATTGTCAAAATTCCCATCAAAGGTCGTTCTGACTAAAACTAGGGCCTAGTACCTAGGGCTGACTAGACTTAGCTAATAGTTGGCCTATCACCCAAAATAAGTCCGAGAACCTCAAGACCCACCCAAAGGTCTACCTAACCTAAAGTCGACATTCCAAATCTGATGAGATGGTTAGAAATGGTATCCGAGGCCATTTAAAAAGGTTTAGGCCTGGGAGACATACTTGACTACTAGAAAATTCAATATATAAAAGTGATTCTAAAATTCAAATGAACTGCCAAGTAACCGTACCACCAGTCTAGCAAGTCATACACGACCTGGGGGAGTCATGGAAAGGCTCTAAACATCATAAACACACGTAAGCACTGGGAAAGACCTGGAGGGTCATTATAGTATCCACCACTAAAAGGGACTTTCATCCGTGAAAGTCAAGAATCGCATACCTAAAAACGTGAACAAGTAAGGATACTGGGCTCGCATATCATGCTCAAGATCCCAAGTGGCCTCCTTAATTGGATGGTGACGCCACTGTACCTTATCCACTGGAATGTCCCGGGAGTGTAATCGTCTAATGTTTCTGGCCAGAATAGACACAGGCTCCTCTACAAATGCTAACTTCTTGTCTAACTAAACCGAGTCCCACTGTAGCACATGCGACTCATTCAAAATGTATTACCACAGTATAGAAACATGAAACACTGGGTGAATAGCTGAAAATGCCGAAGGCAAAGCTAACACATATGCTACCTCCCCAACTGTCCACAGAATCTCAAAGGGTCCAATATATCTGGGGCTAAGCTTGCCCCTCCTATCGAATTGCACCCTATCACCAACTCTAAATCTCAATGAATGACGACTATGGTCAGCATTACTCCTCTGTCTACTCTGAGTTGTCCCTAGCCTGTCCTGAACCACCCAAACTTGGTCCAAAGATTCACAAAGAAAAATTGTGCCACGAGGACTGATCTCTGATGTTTCGAATAAACCAACTGGAGACCGACACTGTCTACTATACAAAACCTCAAACGGAGCCATCTGAATCCTGGAGTGAAAGCTATTATTATACGCAAACTCTGTTAAAGGCAAGAATCGATCCCATTGACCCCCAATGTCTAACACACAAGTACGGAGCATATATTCTAATACCTGAATAGTCCGCTCTGACTGTCCATAGGTCTGAGGATGAAATGCAGTACTGAGGTCCACCTGAGTACCCAACTCCTCCTAGAAAGTCCACCAAAAATTGGAGGTAAATTGAGACCCTCGGACTGAGATAATAGATACTGGCACTCCATGTAGATGAACCACCTCCTAAATATATACACGAGCTAACCTTTCAGCACGGAAGGAAACTTGAACAGGGATAAATGCATCGTCTTAGTCAATCGATCTATAACGACCCAAATACTATCAAAACTGTGGGACGTACGAGGTAATCCACCAATGAAATCTATAGTGACTCGCACCCACTTCTACTCAGGGATGGGAAACTGCTGAAGCAAACCACTGAGTCTCTGGTGCTCGGCCTTTACCTGCTGACAACACAGGCATCCAGCCACTAACTCAGAAATATCTCTTTGCATACCACTCCACCAGTAGTATTGTCTCAGATCTCGATACATCATAGTTGTACAATGGTGAATAGAGTATCTGTAACTGTGCACCTCACACAAAATCAAAGGAATCAAGTCTCCAACCCTCGGAACACACACGACCATCATATCTCAGTACATCATTAGAACCTAAAGTAGCCCTCTAGGATTCACCTTTAGAGACTAGAATAAAGGCTAAGCTACCCATACTCACTGCCTTCCGGCTCAAGGCGTCCACAACTATATTTGGCTTTCCCGAATGATAGAGAATAGAGATGCCATAGTCCTTCAGCAATTCTACCCATCAGCGCTGCCTCGAATTAAGATCACTCTAAGTCATAAGATGTTGAAGACTGCGAGCATCAGTATAAATCTCACAATAAACCTCATACAGATAGTGCCTCCAAATTCTCAGCTCAAATACTATCGCTGCCAACTCCAAGTCATGAGTAGGGTAATTATGCTCGTGCACCATTAGCTGTCTCAACGCATAAGGAATCACGTGATCTCACTACATCAGAACACAACCTAAGCCGACACTAAAATCGTCACAGTAGACAGTGAAACCCTCACCCTCAACTGGAAGAATCAACACAGGAGCGGAAGTAAGTCGGTATTTGAGCTTTAGGAAGCTCGTCTCACAACCCTCAAACCACAAAAATGGAACCTCCTTCCTGGTCAACCTAGTCATAGAAGTTGCAATGGATGAGAACCCCTCAACAAATCGTCTATAATACCCTGCCAACCCAATGAAACTATGAACCTCGGTAGGCGACGTAGGCCTAGCCCAACCTCGAATAGCCTCAATCTTTGTTGGGTCTACCATGATACCGCATCTGGATACAACATGCCCCAAGAAGGCTATAGACTCAAGCTAGAGCTCACACTTCAAGAACTTGGCATAAAGTTGATGATCCCTCAAAGTGTGGAGCACAATCCTCAAATGTTGCTCGTGCTCCTCACTATTCCTCAAATAAACCAAAATGTCATTGATGAACACAATCATAAAGAAATCTAAGTACGACCTGAATACACGATTTATCAAATCCAATGAAGGTTATCGGGGCATTAGTCAATCCAAAAGGCATCACCAAGAACTCATAGTGGTCGTAATGAGTCCTAAAGGTTGTCTTAGGGATGTCTGCAGACCTAACTCTTAACTGATGGTAACCAGATCTCAGATCTATTTTAGAGAACACTGCTGTGCCCTGAAGCTGATCAATAAATCATTGATACGAGGCATAGGATACTTATTCTTCACTGTCACCCTGTTCAGCTGTCTGTAATCGATAAACATACGCATAGACCCAACTTTCTTCTTTATAAATAGATGGGAGCACCTCACAGTGACACACTCGGACTGATAAAACCCTTCCCCAGAAGATTCTAGAGCTGACTACTCAACTCCCTTAACTTAGCAGGAGCCACACGATATGGAGCCATAGAAATAGATCGGGTGCCCGGCTCGAAATCAATAATAAACTCTATAACACGCTCAGGAGGAAGGCCAGGTATGTCAGTTGGGAATACATAAGAAAACTCACAAATAATAAAGATGTAGTCAAGTGACGGACTCTCTATACTAGAATCCCAAACATAAGCAAGAAAAGAATCACACCCCCTCGACATCAATCTACGAGCTCAAATGTAAGAAATAATCCCGTCGGTGTGCGGCTAATAAAATCCTGCCACACCATCGGGGGTATACAAGGCATGGCTAAGTTAATGGTCTTGGCAAAGCAATTTAAGACTGCATGATGAAATGACAACTAGTCCATGCTTAGAATCACATCAAAGTCTACCATGTCCAATACAATAAAATCTACTTGAGTCTCAAAACTCCCGAACAATCACCAGACAAGATCTATATACCCGATCCACTACTAAGGAATCACCAACTGGGGTAGACACGTATAAGGGTACAGATAATAACATAAAAAATAAACCCAATCATGGTGCATAATAAGTAGATACATAAGAAAACGTGGATCCGGGATCAAATAATGCAGAAGCTGGCTGATGGCATACCGAAATCATAACTATAATCACTGCATTCGAAGCCTCAACCTTCGGCCTAGCTGGCACAGCATACAACTATCGTTGGCTACCACTAGTCTGAACACCGACCTTACCACTAGTCCGATCTCCCTGCACCATACCTCGAGAACACTGGGACTAACCTAACGACCCTGTACACCACCTCTTCCTGTTGGCGGTATAGATCTGATGAAAAGTATAACATGCTCCTGGCTCTCTACTCAGCCAAGAATATCTAGCTGATCCGGTATGACCACCTCTAGTTGAAAAACTGGACTGACCACATCCCTGAGACTGACTACCATAACCACTATAGGCGGGTTAACCCCAATCAGAAATCTGTAAGGCTGACTGTACGGGCCTACTAGGCTGATCCTGTTGCTGAAAAGATTATCGTTGCTGTTGAGGGTACCTACCCTGAAACGAGGCCTCTAACTGTGAGTTGTTGTGACTGCTATTGTAACTACCATAGAATCAAGGTCTCTTATCGCTGCCTTCTTAGGCCTCGTGATCCATCTCTTCGATCAAATACACTTGCTCAGCTATCTCAGTAAATGACTTCCCCAAAGTTACTAAACTTTGTGTAGCTTTATGAAGTGATAACCACAATCCCTTGACAAAACATCTGATCTTCTCATACTCATCAGGTAGGATAATCGTAGCATGCCTGGCTAAGACATGGAATCTAGCCTCATACTCAGCTACTGTCATAGACCCCTACCTCAACCTAGAAAAATCATCTCAAAGACGCTCATTCAAGCTGTGGAGAATATACTTCCCCAAGAACACCTCGGAGAACTGTGCCCAAGTAACGGGTGGAGATCCAGCTGTCCTGGAGTCAAGATAACCTCATCTCCATCTTCTCACTACTGTATCAAACTGATAAGCAACAAAATCTACCCCGCGCGACTCCACTGATCCCAAATTCCTCAGCTTTACCTCGCAGCTGGATAAGAACTCATAAGCGTCCTCTCCTGGAGTACTCGCAAATCTGGAGAGGAGGGGGGCTAATCTCAAAAATGGCTCAATATCTTTTGTTTCTAGATAGATATAACTGGATAGACTGCTACCTATACAAACAGAACCTTAACTCTGGGTGTCACAGCTGCAGGCTGGGCCCCAACACCAACTCCCTGTGCGGCTGGCTATACTACCTCAACAGGCGGACCTCCAACTAATCCCAGCAACTGTACCAATGTACCTCGGAGCATTGAAGTATCTATAAATCCAGGTAGAGCATGGGATGCTTCTTAGCGCACCGGCTGTTGTGGCGGCAGAGCATCTTGAGCTACAACGAAATTGGGTAATGAATCCCTGGTCTGATCTTGACCTAGGGCTACTGCTCGATCCTGCCCCCAACCTCTGGGTCGACCTCGAACCCTGACTAGAGCTCTTGCTATGGGCTTAGGGTCCTACTCCCCAGCTCTCGTACCACAAGTCCTAGCCATCTACGGAAAGAGTGAACCAAATAAGGATCAGAAACCAACACTGACTCTATCACATGAACGTGAATCAAGTAATGAAATTATCCCCTAAAAATGCTCCGTAGTCTCTCGAAGATAGGGTATAGGCATCCCCATACAGATCCGCAAAACCATACTACACATCAGCTCATGTACTAACACTGCCCACAAAATGATGGCGCCTATCGAGAATGACCAATAGGTAAGCCAAACCCTATACTAGATCAATAAGCGACGGGCCAATAGGCGGGATCTCATAAGAAAGGAGATGAAGCAAAACTACTACCATCAACATGCTACGAATGTAAAGACAAAGGAAGTATACATTTCAGGATAACAAGGAAAAGGACAATATATAACTCTAAAACCCTTCCCAAGACCTGGTGAGGTCAGTACACGAGCCACTACTAGACATATCCAGAATATAAGACAGAAACCAAATATACACAACATATATACAATAGTCTCGAATACAAAAGACTATACATCAAAGATAGAGTGGGAGCTGCCTCGAATGTTAGTAAGCTTTCCCTACTCCAAAATCAGTCCTGAGAAGTGAGCCATGTCACGGCCGTCGGCTAGTGCCTAGATCTACATCGGGAAAAGGTGCAAAAGTGCAATATGAATACCGGAACAACAAGTACTCAGTAGGCATCATCGGCTGACTAAGCTGAATGTAACATAAACATGTTGAAGTACGAGGGTGAATGCTAACTCTGGGTATAGCTGATAAGTAAATACAATACTGAATAATAAGTAAGTAACTGCGCACTAAACACATAAGTCAAACATAACCTAATTGGGCCTCCATAAGCCCGCTGGGCACACAAAAGAATACAATACCTAGCCTGGCCCCTATAAAGCGGCGAGACACATAAGAATAGTAAACACATAGTCACCAGTGTCTCGAAGCTATACCAATATCCAGTAATCACAATAACCAATGGGGCACACTGGGCTTGAACTGACACCAATGGGTAATAACAAAAGGCTAGACGCTGTAATTGAACCAAACACAGTGGGTAATAATAATAGGCCATATATATACCATATCTGTTGGATTTAAATCGGAACTCAGAGAACAACAATGTAATAATTATGGTACCCAGTACCAGAACTCATAGTGCACCACAATCCGGGGTCGAACTCCAACCGGGACACCCAATAGTCAATAACCAAAATCATCATACTTGAATTAGTAGCCGAACTCAAATCAAAACTCATAGTAACCAGTATCTCAAAGCATCATATAAGTAGTGGCAGAACCCACACCTAAACATAGATAAACGAGCACTCAACCCCAACTCGAGCCCAAAATATAAGAAGGAAAACTAGTTCGTAATATGCTATAAAGCTGTCTCGAGGTCCTCAAGTCACTAGCCTATAGTCAAGTAAGATATACATAAGCCACTGAGTATCTAAAACAAGTTCTGGCCAGTTGGGTTCCAACTCTATGTCTTGGCTAGTCACACTGATAAAAGGAAGTGCTACCAGGGACTAATAAGGTCATCTAGGCTAAACCAACATAACTGAAGCAAGTTTAATTCATATCAAAACCAATGGGCTATCTCAGCTTAACTAGGTCTAACAATCTCGAAGACTAAATATGCAGACTAAGAATGATAGTGGGGACCGCTACAGGTCCTAAAACTAAGTCTGGCAACATCTGCCCAGATCTGACTAAGTTTGGCCAAGTCTGAACCATAATCTCATAATTCCCCAGCCAACAATAGTATACTACTTACTGACCCCAATCTCATCACATGTGGCTTACTACAAGGATATTGGTTTGGGAACGTGTTTGGGTAGCATAATCTAGCTCAAAAGCCTAAATACAGCAAGATAATACCATAACTACAATACCATCCCAAAACTAGCGCAACAATGTATATACGTCACATACAAACCCAATCTATGTGCAAGGGAAGGTAACCCTAGCCTACCTGCATGTTGCCGTAAGTCTGCTAAATAACTCGCTAAGCTGGAGTCTTCCCCTTCTGAGAGGCCTCCAATTGCTGCCACACTATCAAAATGGTAAACTAAATGTCAAAACATAACCAATGATACCCATATATCACTAAGTCAGAAAATGACCTAACAACTCACGTGGGGTCTGCTTATGGAATTCACCAAACCAAAATCGTCACAGCATCCCAAATCTCACCTTGACCAATAGTCACAACATCTACCTTATCATCTGAGCTCAATACACAGCTCAAATACCAATAACAATACCAACAAATCCAACGTAAACGTAAATGATCGTAAAATTAGGAAAATATACCATAGAAATATTGAGAACGAAGCTACAAGCTCAAATATGTAAGTTTCCAAGCTTGGACCTTGCTATACAAGCTTATACAAGAGCTTGAAGCTCTGAAAATGGTGCTTCTATGTACTTTGGTCATTTAAACATGAGAGAGAAGGTTAAATATATATATATATAGCCAAGGCAGGTGGCACGAAAGTGCGGCTTGGGCCGCTTAAGCGCCTAGCTCTAAGGCGTGCCTATGGCCGCTTAAGCACATGGCCAATGCCAAAAATGGCTAAGTTTGGGAAATTTCGACTACTTACCCGGGATCGATCCAGAATCCCGTGAATGCAAACGTACTATGCTACCTAACTAATTTCGACGCTCTGGACTCAATAGTGTTGTCAAAATTTCCATCAGAGGTCATTCCAACTAAAACTAGGGCCCACGCCCTAAGGGCTGACTCAACTTAGCCAATAGTCGACCTATTACCCAAAATAAGTCTAGGAACCTCAAGACCCAACCAAAGGTCTACCTAACCTAAAGTCGACATTTTGGATTCTATGAGATAGTCAGAAGTAGCATCTAAGGCCGTTTAACAGGGGTTTAGGCCCGGGAGCCATACCTGACTTCTAGAAAATTCAACATAGGAAAGTGACTCTAAAAGTCAAATGAACTGCCAGGTAATCGTACCACCAGTCCCAGCAATTCATACACGACCAGGGGTAGTCATAGAAAGTCTCTAAACATCATAAACACACGTAAGCACTGGGAATGACCTGGAGGGTCATTACATTATATTTTTGATTGTTTCTTTGTTGTTCTAGTTTATCTAATTGATTTGCATAATTGAAGTCCTTCTTGTCTAATTCTCGCATTGATTTCTCTTTTCAGATTCTAACAGGGCAAAGGTAATCTCACCTTTTTGTTCTTTCTTATTTTAACTGCTCTTATTAAATTTGTTTAATTTTTTTGGTGAAATAGTTCACTTATTTGTTGTATCGTGTTAAATAGTTCACTATTCTCTCCTCCATTGGGGTTGTTTATAGATTTCTAATAGAGATGTGGAGGAGTGCAAAATGAGGGCATACAAAGGTCACTCTATAAACTTCCAATGGTTCATTTACCTTGAGGTATTATTTTCGTCTACTTTAAGTTTTTTACTTGCAAGAATATATATTTAATGTTTTCTAACTAACAGTTAGAGGTTATTAAGAGAAATAATTTGAGCATTGTGAACTATCTATATAAAGGCGGGACATAGTCCCGGTATTGTGACTCTTTCTATGACAAGAATGACTATTTATCTTTTTCCTCAATTTTTTAGCCTTTTTAAATTTAAAAATTCAATTGTTTACTTAAATTAAGACTGAACAATCCCTTAGCTCTTTGTTTAAACAAACCCCAAAAGCAGTTAACGTTTTCGATTAAACAAAGCTCAACAGTCGCGTATTTTGTCAATTTAAATATGCCTCCCTTTCTTCCTGTTCTTTCTCCCATTCTCCCCTTTATGCCAAGTACTCTTAATTCATAATTGTGTACTTCCATATGAGAGAGCCTTGATCTCCTTATTTATTTTATAAGAAGTGTAACTTTTTGAGGATTTGAATCCCGAGGGACAGTGACGGGGATGACCACCAGAGTTTCTTGGTTCAGTTGGTTATCAGTGCAAAGTTAGTTTATTGCCAGTTCTATGTACACATACACATCTCAAAAAAAAATTCAATTTTCCTCAATGTCTCTCTTTTTCCCTTTCTATTTCAGAGTACACGATATAAAAATGTCAATGGGTATGTTGTACACATAGCTATTGTTCTGCAGGGAAATGTTTATTCTTCAAATTCTAAATTCATGAAACTTCATAGACTTAGAACTGTCAGCTTTTAGTACTATTAATATTATATATCTTAATTCTGGTTATAAGCCTGGTGAATAGAGTTCAAACTGACTTTTGACTGATTTCAAGAAATACAATTACAGAAAGAGAAACATATGTTAGTCTTAGTACTTAAAATATGTTAAAAACATAGTTATATATGTTCATAGTGCCTATCATCTCATTCATTTAAAGTTGACAAATTTAGATCTTTTGCCAGTTTGAAGGTATGATCCAGATTGAGGAAAAGTTTAACCATTACTTAAGAAAAAAATGGGTGACAAGATGATTGTGAAGCTTTTAAAGGGTGATTTTTTCAAATATCATGATCACATGACGAAAGGTTAAAATTATGACGGCTATAGTGTTGTGCTTTTTTAAACTAAGGCATGCATTCCTGGCATGATTCTAATAATTTGAATGAAAGAAACATATCAATATTCACTAAGTTGAACTAATTTCTATACATTAACAAAAACAACTTAAAGAAAATTTAAATGATTCATCAAGGAGTTTTATTCTTTAAGTTGTTTCTCAAAAAACAAGTTCTACCTTTTAAGTTTCAAATGATATTGAAGTTAGGACGTGTCATCTTTCACAGAAAGATGCAAGATAAAATACTATTTGAGTACTTTTTGGTAGAGTTAGAGGTGACATTTTGAGGTGTAGTTCATGACTCTGATTCCTTTGTTTGGTTTAAGATGTCTATGATAGAATTGCTACTACAAATGGTTATCACAAAGTATGGAGATTCTTACAAAATCTTTGTACATTGTGGTTACAAGAAGAAATTAAGGTACATTATAATGTCAAAATTTAAATATTCTCTTGAGTGATTATCCATAGGCCGATAAATATTATTGATATGATTGTTGCAACGCGTAAGGAGCATGATTGTATAGCTACAAGGTCCATATACCATCTATTTTAATCTTGATCAGAAGAAGCATTGATGAACTCAAACATGAGTGGACTTTCTTAGGAAGACCCATTTTTATTGAGGTAGATATTATTCTTTCTAGAAAAAATGCGTAGTGTTTATTTCAACATCTTTACTTATTTTGCTTAAACTGACAGTCACATTTGTGTGCCATATTAGAGTTGTATCGTACTTTGATAGTGTTTGTTTCGTGGTCAAAGACATTGGAAGCAGGATCTACTCCATGAGGAGTGGTACAGATGTAGATGATATCATCACGATCCCTCTTTTCTTACTGCTAGGGATGCTTTCGGAAGTATCTTGTAAGAACAAACAAGAAATTATCCAAATAATGATTTACTTTGAATGTTCTGCAATGCTGGCTTTTGAATAAAATGATGCAAGTAATCTTTGGTTCTTTACAGTAGAGTGGGCATATCATATACAATAATTACTTCTCTTTACTATTAATCTATTAATTGTGTAGTTATCCTAGCAGATCAAAATAGAATAGTTGAATGTATTCTTTGCCATCTCAACTATGAAGCATATTCAAATAGAAAGGTACTTCTTTCATTTCTTGACCAAAAGGAAAATGTAATAATTGTTCTTTGGAAAAAATTAGATATCCATTTTGAAAAATTATGAATATATACAGTGTAATTTACAAAGTTAACATGACCCATACACAGATTGTCGATCATGTAGATAAACATTGTGATTGGTAAAAAAAGGATTAACATATATAATGAGCCAATGACTGTAATAGGTAACGAAGCTACAATATTCTTCAAGTGGATAATGATATTGTTTATTAATTGATGTAGAATTTAATACAAATGAGTTATCTCCTTATTGAATATTCTCCATGTTTAAATATTCTTCTAAAGAAATTTGCTCTTTATCCATTGCGCTTAATCTTTTAATGTTCTTCGAACGAGTTCCTTACTTCGAGGTGGAATTTGAAAATATTTAAGAAGCAAAATATGACAATTAATTTGGGATTGATTAAAGTTTTTTGTTAGCAAAAAATTTCAAAATACAATGTATCTGGACTACTAACATTTTATATTTGTCTTACCCCACGCGAAGCGCGGGTCCTTCTACTAGTTCAATTATAAATTCAAAGGAATTGTATTAGAATAATGAGATGGAGGTCACCAGGGTTGTAGTTGATGTTTTATGTGTGAGCTTGTGAAGGAAATTTAGAAAGTTGGGTAAATGAGAAGAAAGAGAAAATTTGGAGAAAAGGAAGGGGGGAAATTGGGTGAAAGTGTGAGAGTGAGGTATGAGTGATTAACTTATGTGGGTATAGGTTAAAAATAGAATTTAAAAGGGTATTGGGCTTACTGGGTCAGGTAAACCCAAGAAAAACTTAACCTGAATCACACTTGGACTAGGGGCCCACCTGCACATGCAAATGGTGGCCTACGCATGCAGGTGGGAACTGGCAGTGCCCGACAGTTTACCTGGTAATGTTGCAAATTTCCAAGGCCACCTACGTGGCCAACCTGCGCATGCAGGTCCTTGGTATGCGCCTACAGGTGAGTTCTTCATCCCAAACCATTGTTCTCATGCTTCCTGCTAGCCACATGCTCCCTGACGTGAGTAGGCATGTGGACGTGTGCGCTAGCAGGTGCCCATACATGGTCAATAAGCACCTTGGTTATTATCGTGGCACGATATTGTTCCAAATCAACAATTATCTTTGAAATGGAGCACCTCGACCTTGGTTGCTCCGAGTCCACCCACATTAAAATGTTTTAACCTTTGACCATTTGCCTTGAACCTTCTCTTCTCATGATCCTCCAATTTGATAGCTCCACTCGGATAGACATTCACTACCACAAAGGGCCCGACCACTTAGATTTGAGTTTACCCGCAAAGAACTTCAACCTCGAGTTGAAGAGCAATACTTCATCTCCCATATGGAACTCTCTTTTCAAGATCTTAGCATCGTGCCACTTCTTCATTCTTTCTTTGTAAAGTACCGAGCTCTGGTACGCCTTAAGGCAAAATTCTTATAGCTCATGTAACTTCTCCACTCTAGACTTGGAGGCACCCTCCCAATTTATATTCAACTTATGCAAGGCCCACAATGCCTTGTGGTCTAACTCAACGGGGAGGTGACAAACCTTTTTGAACACCAATTGATATGGCGACATGCCAATAGGAGTTTTTAACACGGTTCTATAGGCCCAGAGAGCATTATCTAATTATCGTGCCCAATTCTTACGTCCCACATTCATGGTTTTATCCAAGATTGACTTGATTTCCTGATTGGAAACCTCAATTTGGCCACTTTTTAGGGTATGATAAGGGGTAGCCACCTTATTCTTCACCCCATACTTATCAGGCAAAGTACCAAACACCCGATTACAAAAGTGTGAACCTCCATCACTAAGGATTTCTCGGGGAGTCCCAAACCTTGTCAAGATTTGCTTATTCAAGAAGAATGTGACACTCTTGCTCTCATTGTTCAGCAAAGCAATTGCCTCCAACCATTTTGACACGTAATCAACGTCCACTAATATGTACTTGTTACCATACGAGCTCACAAAGGGGCCCATAAAGGTGATGCCCCATATATCAAATAACTCTACTTCGAGGTTAGTCTTCAGAGGCATATAATGCCTCCTAGAAATACCTCCTTGCACTTGGAATTGAGTACAAGTTTTAACCAAGTCGTAAGCATCCCTACGAAGGGTAGGCCAATAGAACCCGCTTTGAAGAACTTTAGCAGTCGTTCTCTTACCACCATGATGACTATCAAATAGGGATGAGTGGAAAACCTCAAGGATGGATCGCATCTCTGACTCCATCACACCCCTACGAATCACGATGTCCGCACACTCCCTAAATAAATAGGGTTCATCCCAATAATACTTTTTCACATCATGGAGAAATCTCTTCTTTTGATAATGATTTAGATCATTGGAGAGCAAACCACATACAACATAATTCGCATAATCCGCATACCATGGTTCTACACTCCCCAAAAGTTCCATGATTATTTCATCGAGAAAGGTTTCATCTATCTCGATTTCACCCAACTTCTCATTATTGGATTCAAGGGGGTATAGATGGTCCGCCACTTGGTTTTCACAACCCTTCCGATTCTTAACTTCAAAGTCAAGTTCTTGAAAGAGCAACATCCACCTAATCAACCGAGGCTTGGCTTCCTTCTTAGCCATCAAACACCAAAGAGCCGCAAGGTTGGTATGCACAATAACCTTCGTACCCAACAAATAGGCACAAAACTTTTCAAACCCATAGACCACAACTAGTAGCTCTTGCTCTGTAACCATATAGTTTCTTTGTGTATCATTTAATGATTTACTAGTGTAGTAGATCAGATGAAAAATTTCCTCCTTTCTTTGACCAAGCACCGCACCTAATGCAAGCCTGCTTGCATCACATATGAGCTCAAACGATTGTGATAGGCCAGGATAATGGGGGTAGAGAAAAGTTTTTCCTTGAGGTAATTGAATGCCTTCACACATTCTCCATCAAACTTGAACTTTGCCTCTTTCTCAAGAAGCTTGCACATATGATGGGTAATCTTGGAGAAGTCCTTGACGAATCTTCTATAAAAACTTGCATGGCCAAGAAAACTTCTCACACCTTTGATAGATATCGGAGGAGGTAATTTTGAAATAACCTCAACTTTAACTTGATCAACTTGGATCCCTTGACCCGAAATCTTGTGTCCAAGGACAATCGCTTATTTCACCATAAAGTGGCATTTCTCCCAATTAAATACAAGATTATTTGCCACACACCTTTCAAGCACCTTCTCCAAATGTTTAAGGCAGTCCTCAAACATATCACCAACAATTGAGAAATCATCCATAAATACCTTCATCAAATCCTCTACCATGTTCGAAAAGATAGAAAGCATACACTGTTGAAAAGTAGTGGGTGCATTGCATAGCCCAAAGGGTATGCGCTTGAAGGCAAATGTTCCATAGGGACATGTGAAAGTAGTTTTGTCTTGGTCTTCGAGGGCTATTGATATTTGATTATAGCCCTAGTATCCATCGAGGAAGCATACCAACCCCTTCCCCCTATCCTATCAAGCATTTGATCCATGAAGGGCACGGGGAAGTGATCCTTCTCTATCCATGAATTTAACTTTCTATAATCAATACACACTCTCTAACCCATGACCAGACGGATAGGTATAAGATCATTGTTCTCATTTTGGACCACCGTTATACCATCTTTTTTGGGAACACATTGACTGGGACTTACCCAAGTATGATCAGAGATAGGATAGACTACACCTGCATCAAGCCACTTGATGATTTCTTTCTTCAAAACTTCTTGCTTCGAAGGGTTTAACCTCCCTTGATATTTCATACTTGCTACAAATTCGGTCTCAAGTTTGATCTTATGAGTGCATATACTGGGGGGATACCGATGATATCAGCTATGGTCCATCTAAGAGCCCTAATATACCGTCTTGCTATCGATTTCAATGCCTCAACTTGCCAAGACAACAAGTCTCCTACAACAATAATAGGTTGAGTTTTACCTTCCCCCAAGAACATATAACAAAGATGAGGTGGCAATGGTTTGAGCTCAATTTATAGTGGATCTTCAATTGAAGGCCTCGTGGGAGGAGTTTCCCAATTTTTTAAGTCAAGGTCCAACTTGCAAGGATTTTTGTTGTAGGACTCAAGACCTTTCAAAGATGCAACTACTTTATCATATCCTTCAATCCTCTCGCTCTCAAGGTTCCACAAGACTTCCACCAAAGGCTTACTAACAAAATCAATCTCCATAGTATTAGCCACTTCATCATCAATCACATCAATTACGGAGACAACTTGTAAATCCATAGGTTGCTTCATGGACTTGCACATGCTAAATGACACCTCTTCATTGTTTACTCAAAATTTCATTTCACCTCACTCAACATCAACTAAATCTCATCCGATAGCTAAGAATGGACTACCAAGAATAATAGAGACCTCATGGTCAATTTTGCAATCCAAGATCACAAAATTGACCGAAAAAATGAAATGGTCCACCTTCACAAGTACATCATACAACACACATATGGGCTTCATTATAGATCGGTCGGCCATTAAAAGCCTCATTGTATTCGACTTTGGAGCACCCAAGCCTAGCTTCCGAAACACGGTCAATGGCATCAAATTAATACTTTCCCCAAGATCACATAAAGCTTTCCTAAATCTGTACACCTTAATAGTACATGGGATAATGGATGCTCCTGTGTCTTCCTTCTTCATAACCATTGTGCTATACATGATAGCACTATAATTATGCGTAACTTCAATTGTTTCAAAATCCATGACTCATTTTTTTGTCACCAAGTCCTTCATAAATTCAGCATACCCGGGCATCTCTTATAGGGCTTCCAATAATGGTACATTTACTTAGAGGTTGCTAAATTTAGCAAAAAACTTATTGAACTTTGAATCATCTTCCTTCTTCTTAAGCCTTTATGGAAATGGAGGAGGGACTTTGACTTACGGCCTTTAGACAATCGGGTTTTCATCCAGTTTTGAATCACTACTATCAAATGCTTGTTGTTCTTCTTCCCTTTCAACCTTATTTTCCCCTTCTCCCGGCTTCTCAACACTTTGCTTATTTGACATCGGCACTTCATCATTTGACTTCTCAAGCCGCTTTATTTTCCCGTTCACTTGTTCTCTAACACCATTATCACTAGAATCATCATCAAGATTTACAACATCCTTCCTAAGAGTTCTCCCGCTCTTAGTATAAATTGCC
The DNA here is from genome assembly GCA_031232105.1 of Capsicum rhomboideum. Taxonomy (NCBI): domain Eukaryota; kingdom Viridiplantae; phylum Streptophyta; class Magnoliopsida; order Solanales; family Solanaceae; genus Capsicum; species Capsicum rhomboideum. The sequence goes on along the minus strand of CP124716.1, from coordinate 92,788,978 downwards.
ATGACATAAGAATCATTTTTTTGGGTTTGACACTGTATCACTAGGAAGGCCTCCCTTTTGCTCTGCATTCATTTGTGTAAAACCCCGTACGTTTCTAAGTTTAGCTGACAACCGTAACATTTATTGAAATATGACGACATGAGAGAATTGATGAATTTTGTATTGAGTTGTGGGCATTTAATAAGTCTTGAATTATTGGGCCCAAAAATGAAGCCCAAACAAAATAATAGCAAGAAGACATGGCCCAATAATGGATTTTGGATCCATTCTTCTAAAGTTGGTCCATTTGACCAAATCAACCTTGCATTAAATGCTAAGGAAAATATAAGGGAGACATGAGGGACTATATAAAGGAAAAAAATCAGATTTTATAGCATTGAACTCTCATAACATTTCTAGATTTTTCCAACATTTTCTCCTTTGCTCTCAAGAACCCTAAGTCACCCTTTTGGCCAAGATCATCAATTGGTAAGACTTGGTAAGTGTTTATTATGATGGATTAATATATTTTATGCATAACATATGGTTAATATTATGTTGGTTATGTTGGTGAAGCCTTAAGAAGTTCACAATAAGTGAAGTGTACATGTTGCTAAATCGGAGGGTGAATTGTCTTGTAAACATGACTATGGATTTGTGTTTTGAAGGAAGTGAATTTGGTGGAGTAAATATTGAAATGTGAGATGTGATTATATTCTTACTTTGTTTTATTCTTGTGCATAACGTTTGGAATTATCGTTGCGATATTGGTTATGGTTTTGGTGCCGTATTGGCCGTGAAATGTAGTTTTTGGTGTTGTTATGTGTGTTGTGAGACTATGGCTGAAGTATGATGTTTAAGATGATCAAAAATATGTTAAAATATGTTTGATTGTGATCATGGACCACTCATGGCACTAAAATACCCAAAAAAGAAGCCATTTCGGACCAAACGGGCATCCGCCCCCGCAGACGGAGGCACCTGCGGGCGCAGATGCCAATGCAGATGCCTATGGATGCTGCCAGAGGGCATCTGCGTGCGCACCTTGTCCACCTGCGGGCACATTTGGAAGCGCAGGTCACCTCCAGATTTGGTTTTGTATGCTTCCGTCTCTAGTTGATCCCCGAAAGCCCCGATACCCTTTTTGGATGAAATTATCAACTTGTAATGTTGTTTTAATGACTTTAAAGTGTCGTATGGAGGGGTGTTGGACTATGTTAAGTATGGATGATTGTTCATATGATGTGATATAAAGGAATAATTACGACGAAATGATAAAGGGAAAAGCGTAAGGGTAAGTGTGGTGTGAAATACTATCGATGTAGGATTTCTTGGTTAATGTGTGTACCGTTATGGTACTGTGGATATGAAAATGCCTTGGATTGTACTGTAAGGGGTGACATGGTGTTATACGGCAGTCATATAGTTCATTGACTTCTTGTACGCCTGTATAGTGATTAATTACTAATGTAAGTTTCGGTATGAACTTGTATTATAGAGTAAGACGTAAGGAAGAAGCGGGACTATTGTGTTCATACATAAACTTGTGTATTCATACTTAGAAGTGAAGGTATGTAAGATTACTCTTTCCGTATCCTTCTGCAACACATAGTATCATATTGTCATTATACATGTTCCATTCCGAAATGTCCAAAGGTATTCCATTCCCGATTGTTAATCATTGTTACACACATGTTCCTTATACATTGATCAATTGTGATTCACATGACTCATGTTCATTGGTTAATGTTCCAATAATGTTCCAAAGTTCCAATAACATTGTAACCACTAATGTACCAATCTCATAACAAAAGAATTAAAGTAATGAACACTTGTTGAGTACGGGTGGCAACTCAAAGGGGCGTAAGCCAAGCTAGAGGCGATCCCAAAAGTTCATTGGAAAGGGTGGCAACTCAAAGGGGCGAAAATCCTAGCTAGAGGCGATCCCGATCATTATGATATTTTTCCAACTAATCAGTTGGGCCCGGGCATATACGATTGATGATCACATGAATGATGAAGAAGTAAAGTAATGTGAAATTAAGTAAGAAAAGTAATGCACACGATCCCACACTTGTACACTATAGTGGCTTATTCATGTAACATGTTCACTTGTACTTGTTTTCATCAAAGCTCCTATACCTCAGATGTTTACCTATAGTCTTACATACTCAGTACATTCTGTACTGACCCCTCTTGGGGAATTTAACTTACTTGCTGCAGGCGCAGGTACCAGTAGGCCTCCTCAGTAGATTGCCAATTGTCAGCAGTTCAGTGGTGAGCTCCAGCTTATTCGGGGCTTCTCCGAGTCAGAGTGTATATATGTTTTGGTGATGTACATGGTGTATAAAGCGGGGACTTGTCCCGACTTTTAATTTTTTTTGGTCAATGCATCTGTTATAGGCTTTTGTAGACGCATGTGGGTATATGTATATAACATGACTCATGAAGTCTTGTTTGATGGCCTCAACGGCCAAGTTTCTCAAATGTGTATATATATATATGTCATATGTTCCATGATTTTCCGATATTAGCCCTTCATGTCCTTATGTGGTAGTAGTGCTTCCTATGACATGCATATGAATGTATAACAGCAAAGGTTGGTTCTCTCGGGCCTTATCGGCTATGAGTGCCAATCATGCCTCGTTGGAATACGGGGCGTGACAAAAGTGGTATCAGAGCAGGCCGTTCTAAGGGTTTCTACAAAGCCGTGTATGAGTAGAGTCTTACTTATCGATGTGTTGTGCACTACATTTATAAGTAGGAGGCTACGGGACATTTAGGATGTTGTTTCTCTTCTTCAATTCTAGATCGTGCAATAGAGCCAGTGTTGTAAGTTGAATCGAATCTGATCATGGAAATTGTTTTTTTCTTTGGTATAGTTAAAATGCCGATGACAAGAAGAGGTCGAGGAAAAAGTAAGAAGATAGATAGAATTGCGGGTGAAGGAACCAGTATACCACCACCTGATCAAGTTAATCAAGGTGATACTGAGCAAAAATTTGTGTCACGAACTTCCTCCACTCCCTCTGTTCCGAAAGAGTTGAGTAGGAGAAGAGCACCTGTAGATCCATCAGTAAATACTACCACTGATCAGGACTTAAATAATACAGTTCAAATGTTGACTCAAATAGTTGCTGCACAGGTTCAGGGACAAGGTGGTCCAATGACGGGTGATGATAGTGCAGCGAGAACAGCTAGTCGCAGAACACAGGACTTCTTGAAATTAGATCCTCCCACATTCACTGGATCATACCCGAAAGAATATCAGCAGGATTATATAGCTCAAATCCAAAGGGCTTTGGAGGTGATGCATGTGTCCGGTGTGGAAACGATCGAGCTTGTGGCTTATCGATTGAAGGGTGAAGCTATATTGTGGTATGAAGACTGGAAATGGTTGAGGGGCATTGATGCACTCCCAGCTAGTTGGGAAGAATTTAAATTGGCATTCCTTGATCACTATCTCCCCTATGAGGTCCGAGAGGCTTGTGCGGACCAATTCTTGAATTTGCGACAAGGCTACATAAGTGCTAGAAAATACAGCCTCAAGTTTAATTCCTTGGCCCGGTATGCTCCGAATGTGGTAGCTACGATGACTGACAGAGTTCACCGGTATGTGGACAGACTGGAACCATATTTGGTCCGAGATTGCACTATTGCTACATTGAATAGGGACATGGACATAGATAGAATACAGGCCTTTCCGCAAAAAATGGAAGATCAAAGCAACAAAGAAAAACACAAGGGTTTGAAGAAGGGTCGTCGAAGAGGCCTAGATCTACGGGACAGTCTATGGCGTCCCAAGGAGAGTTTAGACCTCAGAGTTTCAACAGGCCGCCGAGGCCCTCATTTTCTTATTCCACGGTAGGCACTCCATCTCACTTTCGAGGGTCTAGAGGCAGTTATGTCGGGCGCAGCAGTATGGTTCGAGGTCCATCGACAGCAGGATTTTCTCGCCAGTCGTGTCAGCACTGTGGGAATTTTCATTTAGGTGCCGGATTGGAAGGAATGTTTGTTATTTTTGCGGTGAGCCAGGGCACATGGTGAGGGAGTGTCCACAGAGGAGCATGGGTGGTATAGCAGGACCTGCGGGGTCAGCTGTTGTATCATCATCATTTGTGCCTTCCCTAGGTAGAGGAGCACAGCCTATGGGATGAGGTAGAGGTGCTAGAGGAGCAGCTAGTTCCAGCTGAACTCAGAATCGTATTTATGCACTAGCTGATCGTCAGAATTCGGAGGCATCACCTGATGTGGTTATAGGTATCTTGTCCATATTTTCACATAATGTGTATGCATTGATGGATCCGGGTTCTACATTATCATATGTTACTACTTTGATTGCTGAAAAATTTAAAAGAACGCCGAAATTATTAGTTAAGTCAATTGAAGTAACGACACCGGTTGGTGAATCTATCATAGCAAAGAGAGTTTATCGTGATTGTATAGTCACTGTTTGTGGTTATGATACATTGGCTGATCTTGTTGAACTAGACATGCTAGATTTCGATGTTATCATGGGAATGGATTGGTTAGCTTCTTGCTATGCCACGGTAGATTGCCGAGCTAAGAGAGTACAATTTCATTTTCCACAAAAGGATGTTTTTGAATGGAAAGGTAATGTGGGAGTACCGATAGGCAAATTTATTTCCTATATTAAGGCTAGGAAAATGATATCCAAGGGATACATATGTCATTTAGTGAGAGTGCATGATACTGAAGCGAAGCCACTAATTCCTCAATCAGTTTCAGTGATAAATGAATTTCTTGATGTATTTCCTGAAGATCTTCCAGGTTTACCTCCGGAACGGGAAGTGGAATTTGGCATTGATGTGATTCCAGGCACTCAGCCTATTTCTATTCCTCCGTACAGAATGGCTCCAGCAGAATTACGAGAATTAAAGGAGCAATTGAAAGATTTGTTGGACAAGGGGTTCATCAGACCTAGTATGTCTCCGTGGGGTGCGCCGGTATTATTTGTACGGAAGAAAGATGGCACTTTGAGAATGTGTATTGACTACCAGCAATTGAATAAATTAACAATCAAAAACAAATATCCTCTCCCCAGAATTGATGATTTATTTGATCAACTACAGGGTGCTAAATGCTTTTCAAAGATTGATTTGAGATCGGGTTATCACCAGGTGAGGGTTAGAGAAGAAAATATACCCAAGATAGCATTCCGAACACGGTATGGACATTATGAATTTTTATTCATGTCATTTGGATTAACAAATGCACCTGCAGTTTTTATGGATTTAATGAATAGGGTGTTCAAGCCATTTCTCGACGTGTTTGTGACGGTATTTATTGATGATATTTTAGTTTACTCGAGATCACAAGAGGACCACGCTAATCACTTGCGGCAAGTGTTACAGATTCTTCGTGACCGTAAGTTATTTTCAAAGTTCTCTAAATGTGAGTTTTGGTTGAAATACGTGGCATTCTTGGGTTATATCGTATCGGATGAAGGCATACGGGTTGATACCCAGAAGATTGAGGCGGTGAAGAATTGGCCAAGACCTACGACACCTACAGAAATTCATAGTTTTCTTGGTTTGGCCAGTTATTATAGAAGATTTGTTGAAGGGTTTTCTTCTATTTCTGCACCATTGACAAAGTTAACCCACAAAGTAACTAAATTCCAGTGGAATGATGCATGCGAAAGGAGTTTCCAAGAGCTGAAAGATAAATTGACTTCTACCCCTGTATTGGTCCTTTTGGAGGGTATAGAAGGGTACGCAGTGTATTGTGATGCGTCAAGAGTTGGTCTAAGGTGTGTATTGATGCAGCATGGTAAAGTTATAGCCTATGCTTCAAGACAACTGCGTCCACATGAAAAGAATTATCCTACACATGATCTTGAATTGGCAGCGGTAGTGTTTTCTTTAAAGATATGGTGTCATTATCTGTATGGGGTTCATGTTGATATTTACACTGATCACAAAAGTTTGCAATATATCTTTAAACATAAGGAACTCAATTTGAGGCAACGAAGGTGGTTAGAGCTTTTGAAAGACTATGATGTTGATATTTTATACCATTTAGGGAAGGCAAATGTGGTAGCAGATGCATTGAGTCGCAAGGCAATGGGAGACATGAATGGCCAATCGACAGAAAAGAAAGAAATAATCAAAGACCTATATCAGTTATCCATCTTGGGAGTTCGTCTACTTGAATCCTCAGATGAGGGAGTTATTGTGCAGAATGCAGCGGAATCCTCTTTAATAACCAAAGTGAAAGAGAAGTAGTTTGCGGATTCTGTGTTATTGCAGCTAAAGGAAAATGTACAACAGAATTTGACAAGAGCATTTGATCTTACACAAGAAGGGGTGCTCCAATTCTAAGGGAGACTATGTGTACCGGATGTAGACGAATTAAGGAAGCGATTTATGACAGAGGCGCATCATTCGCACTATTCTATTCATCCAGGTGCTACTAAAATGTACCATGATTTAAAAGCAGTGTATTGGTGGGGAAATATGAAGAAGAACATTGCGGAATTTGTCTCTCAATGCCCGAATTGTCAACAAGTGAAAGTAGAGCATCAGAAACCAGGAGGTTATATGCAATGTATCAATCTTCCAGTCTGGAAATGGGATATGATTAATATGGACTTCATTACAGGTTTGCCTCGTACATTGTGGAAATTTGATTCTATATGGGTTATAGTTGACAGGCTTACCAAGTCAGCGCATTTTCTACCAGTCAAGACCACTTATACAGCTGAGGATTACGCAAAATTATATGTTAAAGAGATAGTGCGGTTGCATGGTATTCCACTTTCTATTATATAAGACAGAGGAGCGCAGTTCACAGCGCACTTTTGGAGATCTTTTCAGCAAAGTTTGGGAACACAGGTGAATTTGAGTAGGCTTTCCATCCTCAGACTGATGGACAAGCAGAATGTACTATTCAGACACTTGAAGATATGCTACGAGCTTGTACATTAGATTTTCAGGGCAGTTGGGATGACCATTTACCTCTTATTGAATTTGCCTACAACAATAGCTATCATTCAAGTATTAAAATGGCACCTTATGAAGCTTTGTACGGGAGGAAATGTAGATCACCAATTGGGTGGTTTGAAGCAGGAGAAACTGCTTTATTTGGGCCGGATATTGTTCATCAGGCTATGGAGAAAGTTAAAGTGATTCAACAGCGATTACAAACGGCCCAGAGTCGACACAAGTCCTATGTTGATATTAGAAGAAGAGGACTTGAATTTGCCATAGGTGATTGGGTATTCCTGAAGGTGTCACCGATGAAAGGGGTAATGCGGTTCGGAAAGAAAGGAAAATTGAGTCCACGTTACATAGGCCCATATGAAATTATTAGAAAATTTGGGCAAGTTGCGTATAAGTTGGCACTACCCCAGGAACTCTCTACAGTTTATCTGGTATTTCATGTGTCAATGCTCCGAAAGTGCATAGGGGATCCATCCCGTTTTATTCCTGTTGACGATGTACAGGTCACAGAGGATCTTACCTATGAGGAGATACCTATAGCTATTCTGGATAGACAAGTGAAAAGATTGAGGAATAAATATGTTGCATCCGTAAAGGTACTTCGAAGGAATCAGCAAATAGAAGAGGTCACATGGGAAGCTGAAAAAATGATGAAATCCAAATACCCTCATTTGTTTCAAGGAAAAGAATAACAGGTAAGTATTTATAAGATTTGAGTGTATATCTAAATGATGACATGAAGAATGTCCCTATACTTGTAATTGTTCACTTTAAATGTAACACCTCGAATGTTTCTAAGGGGGGAAGAATGTAACACCCCGTACGTTTCTAAGTTTAGCTGACAACTGTAACATTTATGGAAATATGAAGACATGAGAGAATTGATGAATTTTGTATTGAGTTGTGGGCATTTAATAAGTCTTGAATTATTGGGCCCAAAAATGAAGCCCAAAAAAAATAATAGCAAGAAGACATGGCCCAATAATGGATTTTTGACCCATTCTTCTAAAGTTGGTCCATTTGACCAAATCAACCTTGCATTAAATGCTAAGGAAAATATAAGGGAGACATGAGGGACTATATAAAGGAAAAAAATCAGATTTTATAGCATTGAACTCTCATAACATTTCTAGATTTTTCCAACATTTTCTCCTTTGCTCTCAAGAACCCTAAGTCACCCTTTTGGCCAAGATCATCAATTGGTAAGACTTGGTAAGTGTTTATTATGATGGATTAATATATTTTATGCATAACAAATGGTTAATATTATGTTGGTTATGTTGGTGAAGCCTTAAGAAGTTCACAATAAGTGAAGTGTACATGTTGCTAAATCGGAGGGTGAATTGTCTTGTAAACATGACTATGGATTTGTGGTTTTGAAGGAAGTGAATTTGGTGGAGTAAATATTGAAATGTGAGATGTGATTATATTCTTACTTTGTTTTATTCTTGTGCATAACGTTTGGAATTGTCGTTGCGATATTGGTTATGGTTTTGGTGCCGTATTGGCCGTGAAATGTAGTTTTTGGTGTTGTTATGTGTGTTGTGAGACTATGGCTGAAGGATAATGTTAATATGATCAAAAATATGTTCAAATATTTTTTATTGTGATCATGGACCATTCATACACAAAAAGACCCAAAAAGAAGCCATTTCGGACCAAACGGGCATCCGCCCCCGCAGACGGAGGCACCTGCGGGCGCAGATGCCAATGCAGATGCCTATGGCTGCTGCCAGAGGGCATATTTACACGCACCTTGGCCACCTGCGGGTGCATGTGGCAGCACATGTCACCTCCAGATTTGGTTTTGTATGCTTCCATCTCTAGTTGATCCCCGAAAGCCCCAATACCCTTTTTGGATGAAATTATCAACTTGTGATGTTGTTTTAATGAATTTAAAGTGTCGTATGGAGGTGTGTTGGACTATGTTAAGTATGGATGATTGTTCATGTGATGTGTTATAAAGGAATAATTACGACGGAATGATAAAGGGAAAAGAGTAAAGGGTAAGTGTGGTGTGAAATACTATCGATGTAGGGTTTCTTGGTTAATGTGTGTACCGTTATGGTATTGTGGATATGAAAATGCCTTGGATTGTACTGTAAGGGGTGACATGATGTTATACGGCAGTCATATAGTTTATTTACATCTTTTATGCCTGTATAGTGATTAATTACTAATGTAAGTTCCGGTATGAACTTGTATTGTAGAGTAAGACGTAAGGAAGAAGCGGGACTATTGTGTTCATACATAAACTTGTGTATTCATACTTAGAAGTGAAGGTATGTAATATTACTCTTTCCGTATCCTTCTGCAGCACATAGTATCACATTGTCATTATACATGTTCCATTCCAAAATGTCCAAAGGTATTCCATTCTCGGTTGTTAATCATTGTTACACACATGTTCCTTATACATTGATCAATTGTGATTCACATGACTCATGTTCATTGGTTAATGTTCCAATAATGTTCCAAAGTTCCAATAACATTGTAACTACTAATGTACCAATCTCATAACAAAAGAATTAAAGTAATGAACACTTGTTGAGTACGGGTGGCAACTCGAAGGGGCGTAAGCCTAGCTAGAGGCGATCCCGAAAGTTCATTGGAAAGGGTGGCAACTCAAAGGGGCGAAAATCCTAGCTAGAGGCGATCCCGATCATTATGATATTTTTCCAACTAATCAGTTGGGCCCGGGCATATACGATTGATGATCACATGAATGATGAAGAAGTAAAGTAATGTGAAATTAAGTAAGAAAAGTAATGCACACGATCCCACACTTGTACACTATAGTGGCTTATTCATGTAACATGTTCACTTGTACTTGTTTTCATCAAAGCTCCTATACCTCAGATGTTTACCTATAGTCTTACATACTCAGTACATTCTGTACTGACCCCTCTTGGGGAATTTAACTTACTTGCTGCAGGCGCAGGTACCAGTAGGCCTCCTCAGTAGATTGCCAATTGTCAGTATTTTAGTGGTGAGCTCCAGCTTATTCGAGGCTTCTCCAAGTCAGAGTGTATATATGTTTTGGTGATATACATTGTGTATAAAGCGGGGACTTGTCCCGACTTTTAATTTGTTTTGTTCAATGCATCTGTTAGAGGCTTTTGTAGACGCATGTGAGTATATATATATAAGATGACTCATGAAGTCTTGTTTGATGGCCTCAACGGTCCAAGTTTCTCAAATGTGTATATATATATGTCATATGTTCCATGATTTTCCGATATTAGCCCTTCATGTCCTTATGTGGTAGTACTGCTTCCTATGACATGCATATGAATGTATAGCAGCAAAGGTTGGTTCTCTCGGGCCTTATCAGCTACGAGTACCAATCATGCCTCGTTGGAATACGGGGCATGACATTTTGGGAGGAAATTTGATCCAATTGGGTTTCAAGTATTTTTATCGAGGTCGAGTGTGACGTGATGGTTTTATTGAGTAGCAAATAATTGCCTTTCATTTCTGATAGTGTCTTATCACTTCCTTTAATACTCAAAAGGATACGAGCAAGCACATCTTTGTTTTATACTTTTCCGAATCAATGGCGGTTGTTTCCTTACCCTTGGCCCGATCATGTGGAGGAATACACCTATCATGGTCCCAATCTTTATCTCTATAATCACGGTCCCTATCTCTTTTTTATCCCTCTAATCTCTATCTCGATCATGATATTTCCATTTGCAGTCTTTCCAATCACGGTCTATATCCTTCCAACCTTAATTCCCCCATTGCCTTTGATAGGTAGGTCTAAAAACCCCCCATTTGATATGATATAAACCATATTTATTCATCAAGAGCTTCCGCCTCATCATCATCATATGCTTTAGTACCCTTAGAAGAAACGGCATTGACCGTCTTTGGAGTTGGGCCTATTACATGCTTGGTGAGGAGGTCCAATTGTCTCATCACTTTTGGCATATTCTCATCTCTCTCCTTGTCCTTCTTCCTTTGTTCTTGACTCACAAAATATGTGGAGGGAGTCCACACGGCCACTTCAGTATCTCATGTGTGCCAACATTGACTTTGTTTTGTGACTTGATCCAATAATGCTGAAGCAACACCATAAGTTTTTTTCACTAAAGACCCTCCGGACACATTGTCTGCAACTATCTTGTTCAATGAATATAATACTCGATAAAATATTTGGAGGTGCATCTTGTACAAAACCTCGTGAGTTGTACATTGCATCAACTTCTTGTTAAACCTTTGACATGCCTCATGTAATGATTTTCCATTCAATTGGTGGAAGTTAATAATCTCATCCCTTAATTGTAGTAGCCGAGGTGGAGGAAAGAATCGATCCTAGAATGCTTCTGTCAATTCAATCCATGCAGTTATTGAACCCGCGGGAAATTATCGTAACCACAATATGGCCTCACCCTTCAATGAGAAGGAAAAAAGTCTCAACCGAATGGACTCTTGTGAGATGTGAGCAATATCAAATGGAATACACATATCAATGAATTCCGTCAAATGAAGGTTAGCATCATCATGGGCTTAACCCCCAAATAAACCCTTCATTTGAAGTAGATGGAGCATCACTGTCATGAACCAAACCCGTTGTGAGTGGCACCCACGTTACTCACCCGATGGGAGAACCAATAACCCTAGAAGTATTGATCAACACTCAAGTAAAAGTACGAGAACTATCCCATAAATAGTGTAATAACCATTCAATCTAACAACTTAAGAATGTGCTAAAACAAAATACCAAAAAAAAATCCCCTAGGACCCAAAAGTCGGTGTACCAAAACATACTAGGAATATCAAGTAGGAATGCAACCCCGAAACTATAAGAAGTAACAAGTCCAAACAAAGGACAATGTCTAAATAGGAGAATGATCTCATAGTATCCCGGATGTGCTGCTCACCCTGAAATCCGAAAGCGAAAGCTGAAATCACAAGTGAGGTCTTGATGAATCCGCTAGAATATGTGTTGCACTCATAGAAGTAAATGCAAATGTAGTATCAGTACACAAATATACCATAGTGTACTAGTAGGATCATTTGAATAACCCAAGATGGAAATATGGACACTTAACCAAAATATAGTACAATTAGCTAACACATGTTTACATATCAAACATTCAACATATATGTACAAGTAGCATTCAAGAGACAAGCCAACAAGTCAACAAGTTTCATTAAGGCAATGATATGCAACTCAATTCAAGACAACCAACAAGGATAAGTACAACAATACAAATTCCCCGGTTCACTCAAGGAACCGTCATACTAATACATACCTTAAAACCCATACACACATGCTAAGGATTATATACCCACCCTATAGCTATGACCTGCAGGGGACAGTTATCGTCCATGTACTAAAAACCCCAAACATGAATGTCTGTAATTCTTAATCCAACAACCTGTGAGAACTTCTCAAATGCCGAAACATTCCATAATTTACAATATAAAGAGGCCAAGTCATAAAACAAGTAGACATTGCAATGACTAAGCACACCACACGGATTAACCAATCATACTACAAAGTAGTTAATATGCACATATAACACAAGTTGGACTAAATACACCCCATTGGCTACCTCGAACCAAGCTTGCACAACTCTAAGCCGGAGTTTTGCCCTTCTGTGCCCTTTCTACTGGCTCGTGGTCTAAAATATGCATACAAACACCGCATTAATGAAATGACCTAACATGGAGGGAGTTATAAGCCACCCCTAACCCTCTAAGGTCAGTTCATAATCATTCCTTAACCGTTCTAGGGCTATTTCCCCCGTAATTCACCTAAAACTACCAATTTCATAAAATGATTAGAGAATTAACAGAATGCAAGGCCAATTTCATGGTTAATAAACAAAAACCATTAACCTAATGCTCAATTTCACCCATACACCAGCAAACATAACAAAATCCACCCTAAAACCCTCCTCGAACTCTATAATTTATGCCTTCTAAGGATTAAGAAGTAATTACAAGTTAAAAGGAGTGAATTCCTTACCTTATCGAAGTTAAATGGAGGTAAACCGGTGATTTTCTCCCTAAATCACCTTTCTTTTGTCCCAAAAAGAGTTTATAAAGTAATAAACTTTTTTGGGGTTTAATCCCTTTAATATATGATTTCTACCTCTATAGCGGTATCTGACTGCTATAGCGGTAGGCCACCGCTATAGCGGCCATGACAGCTTTTGACCACCACTATAGTGGTAATTATTTCACTATAGCAGTGTGTCAACACACTGCTATAATGGTGTCTATGGTATAGAATGTCCGTCTTCACCCAAAATTTCCCCTTTTTAGAACACACCTTGATTCTGGGACATTCTTAACAATGCCCTTTACGCTCAATTTTGAGAGTTCTACTAACCCAAATTCAATTTCGTAAAATTCTATGGGTTCTTTATCGCCTTAGCTAACTAGGAATCAACATCGTTCCTGTCAAACCAATCTAAATTATTCCCAAATTTTCCAATACTACCCCTCGCTCCAAAACAAAGTGAAACTAGCCTAGCCTAAAATTTGTAACTTTTAAACTGGAAGTAATTTAGACACGAAATTTAGAGCGTAAGACTTTTACATAACGACCAAGAAGTTCGTTATAACAGATACCAATTTATCCATCATTTGTCCCCGAACGATCAAGCTAGAAAAATAGGCCATAATAAGAAAGGAAAAGATTACTTGTATCCTCGAACAGCTGAGGGTACTTATCCTGCATGTCCTTCTTGATTTCCCAAGAGGCTTTCTCTACTGGATGATGCTTCCATTGAACCTTCACCGAACAAATTTCCTTCATCCTCAACTTACGAACATCACGATCAAGTGTCGCTATTGGTTCCTCCTGGCAAGTCAAGTCCTTATCCAAAAGCATTGAATCCCACTTAATAATATAGAAACATGAAATATTGAATAAACCCTAGACTAACCCAATAGTAGGGATAACCTGTTGCCACTTTCTCAAGAACCTCAAAGAAACCAATATATCTAGGGCTGAGCTTTCCTTTTTTACCAAACCTCATGACTCTCTTCATAGGAGACACCTTGAGAAATACTTGCTCCCATCCTTGAAGTACATGCCCCTAACCTTTCAGTCTGCATACTTTTTCTGCCTACTTTGGGTAGCCAACATCTAAGTCTAAATGAATTTTACCTTTTCTTGAGCCTCTTTCACCAAGTCGGTGCCCAAAGGTTTGACATCTCCCGCTTCAAACCATCCAATAAGTGACCTATATTTTCTCCCATAAAATGCCTCAAACGGAGCCATATCAATGCTGGAGTGTTAGATATTGTTGTATGAAAACTTGCACAATGGGAGGAATTAGTCCCAACGACCACCAAAATCAATCACGCAGGCTCTCAACATATCCTCTAGCACATGAATTGTCCGCTCTGACTGACCATCAGTCTGAGGATGGAAGGCAGTGCTAAATACAAGCTTAGTGCCCTACTCCTCATGTAACCTATCCCAAAATTTGGAAGTGCACTTTGCATCCCTGTCTGAAATTATAAAAAGTGGCACCCCATATACTCTGACAATCTCCTTGACATATATTTTTGCCAACTTTTGAAAGCTGTAATCTAACCGAACTGGCAAGAAGTGAGCTGATTTTGTCAACCGATCAACTATCACCCAAATAGAGTCACACTTTCCCAATGTCTTAGTGAGCCCCACCACAAAATCCATGGCAATATGCTCCCTCTTCCACATAGGTGTAGGCATCCTCTAAAGTAAGCCCGTAGGCCTTTGGGGTTCATACTTTACCTGTTGACAGTATGACACTTGGACACATAATCCACTATGTCCCTCTTCATCTTCGGCCACCAATAAAGCTGCCTCAAGTCAAGGTACATCTTGGTAGTGCCTTGATGAATAGAATAATGCGAACCACGAGCCTCTGAAAGTATATCACTAATCAAGTCACCAACCCGAGGAACACATAACCTTTCTCTAACCCACAACACCCCTCCAGTGTCGAGGATGGCATCCGCCCCCTCCCCGCTCACAACCTTGTTCCGGAGTGCATTCAACTTCTTATCCTCGAACTACTTGGCCTTAATTTGCTCCACAAAGGCTGATTTTACCTCAAAACTAGCCAACATTCCACCTCTGTCCGAGACCCCAAACTACATGCTTAAGGATTCTAGAGTCTGAAACTCTCTCGTTAATGGTCTCCTGGACATTCTTAAGAATGACAAGCTACCCATACTTACGTCTTTTCGGCTCAATGCGTCTGTCACCACATTGGCCTTACCTGGATGATACTGAATGGTCACATCATAGTCCTTTAATAATTTCATCCACCATCTCTACCTCAGATTTAAATCCCTTTGAGTAAACACATGTTGCAGACTACGATGGTCAGTGAAAACCTCACACTTAACACCATAAAGATAGCGTCTCCAAATTTTTAATACAAATACCACCGCTGCCAACTCTAAATCATGGGTTGGGTAATTCCTTTCATGAGGCTTCAATTGCCTTGAAACATACACAATAACATTTTTATCCTGCAGCAACACAACAGCCAAACCCAAAAGTGAAGCATCACAATACACAATAAAATCTTTACCTTCAACCGGCAGTGAAAAAATAGGTGTTGTAGTCAAAAGTGTCTTAAGCTTTTGGAAACTCTCTTCACACTAGTCTGACCAAACAAATAGCACCTCCTTTTGAGTCAACCTTGTCAAGTGAGTTACAATGGATGCAAAATTCTTGACAAACCTGTAATAATAACTGGCAAGACCCACAAAACTCCTTACCTCGGTCACTGAACTAGTTTTGAATCCAACTCTTAACTGCTTTAATTTTTTGAGGGTCCATCACTCCCTTCTCCAAAACCATGTGCCCCAAGAAAGCAATAGAAGATAGCCAGAAGTCACATTTGGAGAACTTAGCAAATAACTGCTTTTCCCTCAGAATTTCCAAAACTATACGAAGATGGCATGAATGCTCTTCCTTAGTTTTGGAGTACACCAGAATATCATCAATGAACACAATAACTAAAGAATCCAAAGAGGATTTAAAGATGCCATTCATTAAACTCATGAAAGTTGTAGGTGCATTATTCAATCCAAAAGACATTACCAGAAACTCGTAATGGCCAACAGAGTTCTAAAAGCCGTCTTTGGAATATCCTCCGGTCTAATTTTTAACTGATGATAACCCGATCGTAAATCAATCTTTGAGAAAATTATTGCATTGTGTAGCTGATCAAATAAGTCATTTATACGAGGCAAAGGATATTTATTTAGAATGGTGACCTTATTCAATTGCTTGTAATGGATGCACATCCTCATACTACCATCCTTCTTCTTAACAAAAAGAACCGGAGTTCCCCAAGATGAAGTACTTGGACGAATAAAATCGTTATCAAGTAGTTCCCTTCAACTGAGCCTTGAGTTCCTTAAACTCTGCAGGAGCCATTTGATATGGTGGAATAGATATGGGGCGAGTGCCCGTACCTAAGTCAATACAGAAGTCGATATCCCTATCCAGAGGCATACCCGGTGAATTGGAAGGAAACACATCTTAGAACTCGAAAACGACCAAAACCGACTCAATAGAAGGGGACCCTGCACCCACACCTCAAAGATGAGCTAAAAATACTAAACACCCCTTCCCAACTAGCCTCCTATCCCCGACATAAGCTATAATTCTTATTGGTTTAGCCTTATACACTCCCTCCCACTCTAGTTCTCTCATCCCAGGCATAGCTAGAGTCACTGTTTTAGCATTACAATTTAAAACAGCATGATACGGAGATAACCAGGTCATACTGATGTGAGGCCAAAATTACATATATTTAATCATTATTTGCCTCACAACTAGTATTTTTATTTGTCCTTTTTGAGCATTAATTTTATGGATTATGCTTAATATTATATTTTTATTTGTAGGATTAAATTGGTGTGAAGATGAAGGAATTTGAAGCAAAAACAGAATTAAAATAGAGAAGTTACATAAGGAAATCAAGCAGGCAGCTTAATAGAATACATTTAATAAAATATTAGAATATGAGATTGCTGCAGTTGACATGAAGAATTGTAATTGTAAATTGCATCACTGCCACGTGGCAACATCTGGATGCAAGAGAAAATTGAGGCGGTAGTGTACGAAGGCAGCCACTGTGACGTAATATAGTCTAAATTGGACTGGTTTTTATTTCCCAGTTTATTTTGGACTCAGTTATTTTATTTTTGGGATTTTATTACACCAATAAATATTCCACAAAAATAGTTTTTTTTGTTGTAATTTTTCATAACTTTTAGAATTGTGAACTTTTAATTTATTTAGAAAAAGCATGTAGCCGTCGTAGAGGCCAAAGAAAATTGATTTATTCTTTTATCCTCCATCTTTATAAATTTTTCTTTGAGAATTCAAGATTCCGGATATATTCTACTCAATTTGTAAGTTCATAAGTACGATTTTGTCTATGATTTCTAATTGTGATTTTCAAGCCATGAGTAGCTAAATCCTACAACTAGGATTGTGGGAACCATGATGAATTAACGAAGTAGGATAAAGTACATAGTAATTATTGAACGGTATTTATGCATGTATTGTTGTTTCTTTGGAATTGATTGCTTTCGGACGGTGCGCAACGTTAGAACTCATCCTATCTCTACTCTGAACTGTAGCAAGGGTATTCGGATAGGACTAGCGAATCAAAAACAAGACTTGGAGTTATCTTCATTCAATTAGCTTTGAGTCGTGATATGGGAAAGTCTATATTGGTATTATAGATAGGGGTCAACAATGCAACACTAATGACACATTAACCTTTGTGCTTGGGGATAGTCATCTACAAGGGGCGTAACATAGTCGGTTAGATGATATATAACCTATTGATTCTGCATGATAAGCACCGAGATAGATAGCTAGTACCTAGAACCTACGGAGTTATGAAATCATGGGAAACACAATTCTAGTTCATCATTCTCATTGATTTTTCTCTATATAAATTAATATTTGTTTACTTGTTACTTCAAACTAAAAATTGTTTACTTGTTCTTTTAAATCCCCCCATTGAAAATAAATGACTAAAAGCTTAAATAACCTCATTGATCTAGGTCCTAACCATATTTCTCATAGGATCGACCTCAACCTTGGTTGGGTTCTATATTTGACAGCGACCACTTTATACATCATTGCGAGGTGTAATTTGGGCGACATCACATACCCAAGATTATATCAAAGTCCAACATATCCAAGATAATTAAGTCTACCCAAGTATGAAAACCCACAAACAAAATAGGACAAGACCGATAAACATGGGTAACTACCACAGACTTTCCAATCGGAGAAGACACATGCACAGGATAGCCAAGAATCTCACAACCAGACTCAGACCCATAGAAAACTAAACAGACACATAAGAACAAGTGGACCCCGAATCAAATAAGACAGACGCAATTCAGTCACAGACAGAAATAGTATATGTGATCACTGCATCAGAAGCCTCGACGTCAGTCTTCCCCGAAAATATATAACAATAAGCCCAGGCATCAATCTGAGCTAAATCTCTACCTGGATGCGCTCCCGTACTGCCATTACCATGATAGTCTACCTGATTTCCCCGTCTACCCCATGGACGAACCCTATTATTACACCCTCATCTACCTACTGGAACCATTGCCCAAACCTACTGTTATGCCTGGATACTCGTTTGTCTCATCATACACTCCCTCTTAAAATGACCAAAAACACCATAATGATAGCACCCACGCTCTAGAGAAGGCTGACTAGTAGAAGAATAAGAAGCCCCTTGCCTCTAACAACCTGAGTCTGGAAAAGGCTTTTAGCTGGAACCATAGTAAAGGATGGCATAGCTGACTGAATCGGGCTAGCTAGAAAGGCTTGCTGGCCCTTAGAATAGGATCCACTGAAATTCCCGATATTCTGAGACTTCTTGGCTAACATCTTAGCATGTCCTGCCTACGCCATACCTTCCAACTTCTTCACACAATATGACACATCATTAAACTCCTTTCCCACAGAAGTCATTCGTACAATCAACACCTGTAGGTCATAGTTCAACCCCTTAACAAAGAGACGAATCCTTTCTTCCTCCGTAGTCAACAGCGAAGTGGCATAACGAGACAAGGCACAAAACTTAGCCTCATAAGCTGTAATTGATATATCACCCTGCTCTAAACCCAAGAACTCATCATTCCTGTGATCACGGAGGGCACGAGGTACATACTTATCCAAAAATAGAACATGAAACTATTCCCAAGTCAAAGGAGGCAAAACAGGTGATCGACACTCAACATATGCCCTCCAATACTATTTAGCATCCTTATCCAGCAGAAAGGTGACAAACTCAAAACCATGTTGCTTCACAATACCCATCTTGTGCAGCCTCTCGTAGCAATCAATAATAAACTCGAAAGCGTTCTCAAATTTTATACCCTAAAAGATAAGAGGGTTCATCTTCAGAAACTTAGTCGGCAGGTTATGTTCAGTACCAGTCATCATAAAACCCAAAATCGGAAAAGGAAAAACATTTGTGCCCAAAGTCTCATCAATCCTAGGAGCAATAACAACAGTAGGGTACACAACTAGAGCTTGATAAGTTGAAACAATGAGGGTGGCTCCAGTCCCAGCCAACTCGCTCAGAAAAGCCAACACTTGCTGAATTACCTCAGCAGACATGGGAGGTAGAGTTGCAACCCCAACTGGTGTCGTCACCTAGGGCTCCATCTCCTGCTCCTTTGTTCCTTCCTTCTCCTTAAAATGATCCTAGGGTGGGGGTGTTTTCCTTGCATTAGCCTGACCCACAGCTACTTGAGCTCAACCCCTGGAGGGTGTGGCTCGTCCCCATCATCTCCTTCCTCTCCCTCTCACTCGTCCTCTTTCCCTCATGGCTGACTTCTCAACTAGAGTGGCTGATGCTGGGGCCTCTGTTCGGGTTTGATTCTACCTAGTATTCACCATCTGCGGACAAAAAAGTGAAGGATCAGATACCAATTTGGATCACCAAATACAAATTGGAATCAAGTCATAGCACAAAAGAAGCTAGAAAGACAGATTTTTTTCCTAAAGTCCTATAGCCTCCCAAAGAAAAGTACAGACATCTCCGTACCATTCCGCGAGACTCTACTGGACACATTTTGGTACTACGAGATCAACAAAACCTAGGCTCTGATACCAAGTTTGTCACTACTCAAACCCATCGTGAGTGGCACCCACACTACTCACCCGGTGGGAGAACCAATAACCCTGAAAGTATTGATCAACACTCAAGCAAAAGTATGAGAACTACCTTATAAATAGCGTAATAACCATTCAATCTAACAACTTAAGAATGTACGGAAAAAAAATACCAAACGAAAATCCCCTAGGACCCGAAAGTCGGTGTACCAAAACATACCAAGAATATCAAGTATGGATGAAACCCCAAAACTGTAAGAAGTAACAAGTCCAAACAGAGGGTAATGTCTAAATAAGAGAAAGATCTCATGGTATCCCGGATATGCTGCTCAACCTGAAATCCAAAATTGACAGCTGAAATCACAAGTGAGGTCTATTTGAATCTGCTGGAATATGTGTTGCACTCACAAAAGGAAATGCAGGTGTAGTATCAGTACACAAATATACCACAATGTACTGGTAGGATCATTTGAATAACTAAAGATGGAAATATGGACACTTAACCAAAATATGGTACAATTAGCTAAAACATGCTTCCACATAAAACATTCAACATATATGTACAAATAGCATTCAAGAGACAAGACAACAAGTCAACAAGTGTCATTAAGGCAATGATATGCAACTCAATTCAAGACAACCAACGAGAACAAGCATGACAATACAAATTCCCCGGTTCACTCAAGGATTTGTCATACTAATACATACCTTGAAACCCGTACACACATGTTAAGGGTTATATACCTACCCTCTAGCTATGAACTACAGGGGACAGTTACTGTCTATGTACTAAACACCCCAGACATAAATGTTTGTAATCCTTAATCCAACAACCTGAGAGAACATCTCAAATGCTGAAACATTCCACAATTTACAGTATAAAGAGGCCAAGTCATAAAACAAATAAACATTGCAATGACCAAGCACAACACACGGATTAACCAATCACACTTCAAAGTATTTAATATGCACATATAACACAAGTTGTATTAATTACACCCTATCACCTACCTCAAACCAAGCTTGCACAACTCTAAGTCGGAGCTTTGCCCTTTCGTGCCCTTTCTGCTGGCTCGTGGTCTAAAACATGCATACAAATATCGCTTTAAGAAAATGACCTAACATGGCGGGAGTTATAAGCCACCTCCAACCCCTTAAGGTCAGTTCATAATCATTCCTTAACTGTTCTAGGGCTATTTCCCCCATAATTCACCTAAAACTGCCAATTTCATGGAATGATTAGAGAATTAACAGAATGCAAGGCCAATTTCATAGTTAATAAACAAAACCCATTAACCTAATGCTCAATTTTACCCTTGCACCATCAAACATAACAAAATCCACCTTAAAACCCTCCCTGAACTCCGTAATTTATGCCTTCTAAGGATTAAGAAGTAATTACAAGTTAAAAGGAGTGAATTCGTTACCTTAATGAAATTAAACGGAGAAAAACCAGTGATTTTTACCCTAAATTGCCTTTCTCTTACCCCAAAATGAGTTTATAAAATAATAAACTATTTTTGGGTTTAATCCCTTTAATTTGCAGTTCCTACCCCTATAGCAGTACCTGACCACTATAGCGGTACCGCTATAGCAGCCTTGACTACTTTTGACCACCGATATAGTGGTGTGTCAACTGCTATAGCAGTATTGATGGGACAGAATGTCCGTCTTCACCCAAAAATCCCTCTTTTTACAACACACCTTGATCCTGGGACATTCTGAATAATGCCCTTTATGCTAAGGTCAATTACTGGAGATCTACTAACGCAAATTCAGTTCCATAAAATCCTATGGGTTCCTTATTGCCTTAGCTAACTAGGAATAAACACTGTTCCTACAAAACCAGATTAAATTATTCCCAGAATTTCCAAGACTACTCCTCGCTCCAAAACAGAGCGAAACTAACTTAGCCTAAAATTTGTAACTTCCAAAACGAAAGGAATTTAGATACAAAATTTGGAATGTAAGACTTTTACATAATGACCAAGAGGGTCCTTACAATCACACTAGTGAAATAAGACACTCCATTACCTTTCGCGGATGGGATACGAATTGCGCTAGCCCACCCGACTTCTCCTAAATGATGTTCATCCTCAAGATGTCCATCGAAGGTAGCGTTATTGCTACCATTTTGACTCATTGTATCATGAAGACTTTGATTATCACCTAAAGAAAACAAAAACAACAAATAAAGTAAAATTATACCACAGCAAACATAATTAACTTAGAACACTAAAAAGAATGTACGCTACATTTCATTCCCAGGCAAGGTGCCATTTTTTATAACGCTCAAATTATACCTTAAGATTATAAGCGATCGTTGTCAATATAATTACTCAACTTAAAGTCGGGGTTGAATCCACGAGGAATGAATGTGATAGCTTTCACCTCTAAGTGTTGAAACCAACTAATGCTTGCACGTGATGCTAAAAAGTAATGCGAAAAAGTAAATGGGGGGTTTGGTTTATCATTTTTGTAATCAAAAATATCAATCGTAGTTTGAGAATACAAATTTGAGCTATCGAGAGTTGAAATCAAGTGTAAAAAGGACTTAAGTTATGTTATCTTAAGAGTGAATACATGCATGGGTAGTTAAGTATTTGTCTAAATTCAATTAACTGATATGGGTAGGCTAGATTATAGGTCTTGATAATTACAAAAATACCACCGCATTAGTCACCTACTAGCACAGGTCACCAACGTATGTTGGCTTCCAGTGTTCTATTTTCCCATCTACCTTCCCACCTGCGTGCGCACCTCCTGACCTAAGTGCACAGGTGGGTTATCTCTTTCCATGCGTTATTTTGAGCTCCTTTCCTTCACTTTTTGCATTCCATTTGACTCGTATGGCTAACTCGATCTCGTATTCATCGATTACCTACACAAATGAGCAATTTAACATGAGATACACCTCGAATCAAAGAAAACTAGATGATAATTCAAGCTTAAGCGACTAAAAAGTTGGTAAATTGCCAAGTTATCAGTGTTCATGGTTGTTTTTGCTTTACTAAGTTATGGTTACTTGTTCACATATCTTATTTTGGGTTGGCCAATGACCCTACCAATATACCATTGTTTCTTGTGTACTGATACTATACGTTCTCTTCTTTTTATTGAAAGCAGAGCATTTTTTGGTGACTATTTCAAAACCACAGCTGTTGAGCGGATAGCATTCGAACTCAAGGGTGTGCTACATCTTCCAGGTTGCCATGAATTCTTCACTTAGTTTTTGGTTCATTGTTTCGGACTTGGACATTTTCAGTTGTTTTTGGGTTGAACCCTTTTATTGACATTTGTAGTGTTTTGGTACAATGACTTTAAGATTTTAGGGGATTGTTAAGTATTCGTTAATTCCACATTTGTTTTCGTTTAGAATATTGGTTTCATTATTTATTTAATGAAAAATGGTTAGTTGCCTTATTTTGGCTAAGTGTTGGGTTTGCTATTTTGGGGTTGGATAGTTCTCCCATTGGAGAGTTAGTTTGGGTGCCACTCATGACGGGTTTGGGTCGTGACAGCTTGATGAACCAAAACTAGTGCTAACAACATAACTTGACCAACCTCAAACCACCCAATAGGAGACTTATACTTTTACCCATACCTTCTTAAATGGTGCCATCTGAATGTTGGAGTGGTAACTATTACTATACACAAACTCAATAAGAAGTAGGTGATCATCCCAGTAACCTTAAAATCTATTACACAAGTCCTCAACATGTCCTCAAGAGTCAGAATAGTATGTTCTACCTGACCATCAGTCAATGGATCAAATGTGGCACTAAGATTCACCTTCATAACTAATCCATTCTGAAATGACATCCAAAATAGAAAGATGAACTAAGCACCTCTATCTAAAATAATTGTCAATGGAATCCATGAAGATTGACTATCTCTTAAACGTACTGATTAGCATAGTCTTTTGTCGATTTTGTTATCTTAATGGGAAAAAAGTGAGTTGATTTAGTCATTCAGTCTACAATCATCCAAATTTAGTCATGCTGATGACACAATATAATAAACCTAGTATGAAGTCCATATTTATTATCTACAATTTCCACTCAAGAATATTTATACTCTAAGCCAAACCACCAGGCCTTTGGTGGTCAACCTTAACCTACTGACAGTTGTGACTCTTAGTTATATAATTTATGGTGTTCCTCTTCATGTTGTTCCACCAATAGGCTTATCTTAAGTCATGGTACATTTATGTGGAGCCTGGGTGAATGGAATATCTAGAATTGTGTGCTTCTAGCATAATCCTCTCTCTAAGGCCATTAATATCAAGTACACACAATATACATTGGTACCTAAAGACACATTCTCCCCTTTGTTCAAAAGTCATAACCTTCTACTTGTGAATTTCTTATTTTAACTGGAGCAAGATAGAGTCATTGTTCTGCTTGTTCTTAACCTCTGCCACTAGAGATGATTCTGCCCTATTTTGAACAACTATACCACCATCTTCAAATTCTAAGATATGAATTCCTAAACATGCAAGTTGATGAATAGCCTTGCAAGTTCTTTCTTTCCTTCTTCAATATGAGCAAGACTTTCCATACACAATCTACTAAGTACATTGGCAACCACATTCTCCTTACTAAGGTGATAGTGAATGCTCATAACATAGTCCTTGATCAATTCAAGCCACCTTCTCTACCTGAGGTTCAACTTTTTCTAATTAAAGACATACTAAAGACTCTTATGATTTGTGAAGACATCAACATGAACACCATAAAGGTAGTGACACCATATGTTCAAAGCAAACATAACCATTGCTAACTAATAGTCAGGTGTCGAGTAGATCTACTTATAGTTCTTAAGCTGTCTGGTGGCGTAAGTTATGACCTTACCATATGCATTAAAACACAAACAATACCAATCCTCAAGCCATCATAGTATACAACAAAACCATCAGTTGCCTTTAGTAGGGTTAACACTAGAGAAGAAGTCAATGTCACGCCTCGAGTTCCAACGAGGTGGACTGGCACCCGAAGCCGATAAGGCCCAAGAGAACCAATCTTTGCTCATGTCCGTTCATATGCATGTCACTCAATAAGCAGCACCATCACATAGAGGTATAATATGCTAATAGCGGAAGTCATTGAAACATGTGAGATATATATATGTGAAACTTGGTCGTCAGGGCCATGAAGTCAAAATGGACATATATCGCTTACATTCATATCCCCACATACGTCTACAAAGCCTCTAATAGATGCAAACACATAACTATATTAAAGCCGGGACAAGTCCCTGCTTTACACAACATTTACAATACCAAAATCAATGTACAACTGTGACTCGGAAAGCCCCGAACCAACTGGAGCTCACCAATGTTCTGCAAATGATCGGTAACCTACTGTGGAGGTCTACTAGCAGTTGCACCTGCAGCAAGTAAGGTAAGTCCCCCAAGGGACGCCAGTACGAAGAATGTACTGAGTATGTAAGGCTCATATAAAACTGTATAACACATAAATACTTTAATGAGCTCAAATACAAATGAATAACCAATATGGATAAGTCACCATTCTATATGTTGGGAACCATGTGTATTGCTTTCATTACTTTCTTTGCTTCTTTACTTCTTCATCATCACTTGTGTCACTATGTACCCGAGCCCCGACTGATCAGTGGGTCTTAACATAACATAACGTTATGTTTGGATCGGCTCGAGCTAGGTTTATACCTCTAGAGATACCACCCGTAAATCAACACATTGGGCTCGGCTCAAGCTAGGTTATTACCTCTAGAGCTTCCACCCATAAACCAATATATCAGGTTCGGCTCGAGCTAGGTTATTACCTCTAGAGCTACCCCTTGTCAGGTTTGGTCCGAGCTAGCCTCATGCCTCTAGGACTACCCCCTGATCCAATAATCTCGGGATTGGCTTGATCTAGGCTTACGCCCCCAAAGCTACCACCCATACTCAATCATCAACCATATATGCATTACTTCTTTCCTTTACTTTTGAGATTGATACATTGATAGTCATAACATTATTTGAACTTTGGAATATAACATTGTTGGACCTTTGGAACATTAGTCAATGAACATGAGACATGTGAATCACAAATGATCAATGAGTAGGGAACATGTGATTAATAACAATTGATAACCGGAAATAGGATACCTTAGAACATTTTGTAATGGAATAAATACAATGTCAATATGAATACTATGTGCTGCAGAAGGATACGACTAGAATAACCTTACATACCTTATCTTTCCAATATGAATATACAATATTAAATGTGCATACAATAGTCCAGCTCCTTCCTTGCGTTTCACTCCAAACTTGTAAAATGATGAAGTTGCCCAAAGAAGTGCCTTAGGGTTATTAGGGTTTGAGAGAAAATATCTTGTAATTGTCTAGAAAGGCATGAGAGTTAGAATGAATAAAAAATCTAATTTTTGGACATTATATAGTACTCAAGTCATCCTTAGCCAATCCTTGGGCATTAAATTCCATATTTTCTTGGTCAAATGGAAGAATGGGTCATTTTCTCCCTTTGGGCCCATGCATTTTGGCTTCATTTTGGGGTTTAAATTGAGCCCAATAACACATGTCATCTTAACCCACCAAATTTAATGTGTAATCCATCATATATCTCATGTGTAAATAATTTCATAAGTTTCACGACAATATTCAACTCACGAGACTCATATTCGTAGCCTCAATCTCCAAATAAGAAATTCTAGCCACGTATGGCTTAATTGAACATAAAAGGGTAGAAACATAATTTGGATGCCAATATCGTCCAAGCGTAGTACTACCAAGATGGAACAATGATACCATAACCCAATATTCCTTTTTATAGACTTAAAATCGCAAAAGAAATCGGGCAAAAAGCACCCCGGCACGCCTCCGGGCGCCCCAAAGACTTAGCTGAAATTTCAACTTTTGAAAGATGTGCAGGGGTGGCCTGGCATGCCCTTGGGCGTACCCCCTTGCTGCCTGTGCCAAAAAAAAATTAGGCCAAAGCGGCCTAGCACGCCACCTGCAGCGCCCCACACTTAATTTTCAATTTCGACTTTTCTTTGCGGATTTGGTTGGATCTTTCAAGTCCCAACCTTTTGCTTGCCTCTTATCTTTAAGAACCTTTGCTTGGATGTCCCTTAAACCTCAATTTTCACCCCACAAATGCTCCACAAAGTCACAAACACCACCTACTACAAAGGTTTAATGACATGTACTAGCACAATATCAAATGTTCCATCAATAACAATGCAAAATACGTACTTATTGCTCTCGAACCTAGGGTAAACATGGTTCAAGGTTGTCAAGTAGGGACGGGAAGGTACGGGGTGTTATATTCAACCTCATTTTCAACTCCTAAAATCTCTTCTCATAGGCATTAGACCACTAAAATTAACTTTCTTCTTAGTTAGCGTTGCTAATAGAGCAGCAATATATGAAAAACCTTCTACAAACCTCCTGTAGTAACCATCCAAACCTAAGAAACTCCTTATATTCATTGGGGTCGTGGGTCTGGGCTAACCCTTCACTATCTCAATCTTTTTGGAATTCAACCTGGATATCCTTACTGGACATAATATGACCAAGGAATGCCGCAGATTTCAATCAGAATTCACACTTAGAAATTTGGCATACAATTCATGGTCTCTAAGTATCTATAGCATAATTCTGAGGAGATTAACATGCTCTTTCATCATGGGAGTAAATCAGAATGTCATTAATGGAGATAATCATAAACATTTTGAGATACTATTTAAACACTCTATTCTTAAGATCTATAAAAGTTGCATGAGTGTTACTCAAACCAAAGGACATGTCAAGGAATTAAAAGTGACCATACAGAGTTCTGAAGGCTATCTTTGGAATGTCACTTTCCCTTACTTTTAATTGATGATAGCCGGATCTGAGGTCTATCTTAGAAAAATATTTGGCACCCTGAGAGACACTTAGTCTAATATATCTTTTATCAAGGAGACTCTTCAATTGTTCTTTTAGATCTTTCAATTCTCCAAATAGGGCTCTTATCAAGGAGATTCTTCAACTGTTCTTTTAGATCTTTCAATTCTGTTGGAATTGAATTATTATAGAATAGAAATAAGCTGAGTATTAGAAAGGATATCAATTTCAAAGTTTATCTTCCAACAGGAGGGACTCCAGGAAGATCATTTGGGATGACTTCTGGGAACTCATTGATGATTGGAACTAACTGAAGGTATGGTGATTCATCATTAGAATCCCCAACTCACAGTTAAAGAGCTACCAGTGTTGAGTTTTCTTTTAGAGCCAACCCCAGTGAAATGCCTCTACCTGACGGAATGTAGACTAGAAATGAAGGTCGCTCTTATTGCAAGAATGCTAAAGCCAGGGCTCTATCTATCCCATCAGGTTCAGTAAGAGTTCCTATGACAACTACGCTGCTACTATTGATGTTGAATTTAGAAGAGCCATTCAGATGTTCACACAGCTTGTAGTAGCTTAGTCCAGCGATTAGGTCACAGTCCCTACTAGCTCCAATTCTTATGACTTTTCCTATACTTTAAGGATTCATAAGTTTATCATAATGAATCCACCAATTTTCATAGGATCCATGGTTGAAGAGGACCCTCATAACTTTATTGATGAGATCCAGAAGGGTTGATCTTGTCTTTAACCAATTGAAGAATGTTTCAAACATTTGGTATGAATAATAAAAGTTGACTAGGGGAGAAAATACAGCTCCAATAGTTTGGGATGATTTCTCAAAGGCATTTATTGATCACGTCTTGCCCTTAGAGTTGAGGAAATCTAAGGTAGATGAGTTTGTGAATCTTAAATAAGGGAACATGAGCATAAAGGAGTACAACCTCAAGTTCACCCAGCTATCCTGGTATGCTCTGTAAATGGATGGTGTCTACTATGAGGGCAAGGATGTGGAAATTTACGTCCAGGACTTCAAAAATGGTAAAAAAAGGAGTACAAAGGGAAATTATTGATCAATAATGTGGACATCTATAGGTTGATGGTTTATGTCCAATAGGTTGAGAAGGAAAACTGAAAGAAAAGGAAGAGAACTAAAACAAGAGGGCCATATCAGTTAGCAATAAGGTAAGTCACCAGAAGAATGGTAATAGGCTCTTCTTTCCTAAAAGGTATCAACTCCATCTTTATTTAGTCCAACTGCACCTAGGCCTAGGAATGATCAGAATTTTAGAGCATCAAGCTCTCATACTCACGGTAGCATTGCATAAAAGACCCTGAGGGTACCCTACTTACAATAAATATGGTAAGAATCATTCGTATGAGTGTAGTTATGGTAGTGATAGATGATTTTGTTGCAACCAGCAGGGCTACTTCCTAAAGGATTGTCCCTCTACGAGGCAGAATAATAGGGGGCAATAGAGCCTAATCTACTATATCATCCTCTCTAGTAGGTCAAAATGCACATAATAGTACTACTTCAGGGATAAGCAGGGGTCAAAACCACTTGTATGCCTTGTCCAGTCATCATGAATTAGAAAACTCTCCAAAAGTTGCTACGGGTATGTTGAAAGTTTTCTCTATTGATTTTTATGTTTTGCTTGACTCTGGAGCCATATTATTATTTGTAACTCCTTACATTGCTATAAAGTTTAGAATTAGTCTCAAAAAACTCTTAGAGCCTTTTGTTATTTCTAATCCAGTCACTGAGTCTATCATGGCTAGTGAGTTTATAAAAATTGTGTAGTATCATTTTATCACTAAGACCCCACAGCCAACCTAGTTGATTTGGAAATGGTTGATTTTGATGTAATTCTAGGCATGGATTAGTTGTATTCCTATTATGCCTCTGTTGATTAGAACCATAGTTGTGAGATTCCAATTTCTTAGCCCAGTCCTTTTTAGAAATGTGATCTGAAATATGCATAACACCCCCGTAGGAATAATTTTATAAAGTTTTACTATATCACACTAACTAGAGTATGAAATAAGGATGGTACTTCCTAACATCATGTAGCTTCCCTATTATAAGTGTGGAGCACTTTACATCCATAAGAAAGAATCTACTAGATGCGACTTCATATACATCTTAAAACTCTTAAACCTAATGGTCTGATACCAAGTTTGTCATGCCCCGAGTCTACACCCTAGACGTGGTCAGCATCCAGAACCAATATTAGCCCAAGCAGACCCTTGGCTTGGTGCACTACTAAGACTGAATATTAAAATATGTTGAAGCTTTGAAATAGGAAGTAAACTTTTGAAATAAAGTAAAACAACTTTTATAAGATAAAATTTGAGCTTCCAAAAGAACACAAATATAAAGAAAAAAAGGTGCAAGAAAATGAATTGATTACAAATCCTCATTTTGTACCTCTTTCTTTTTCCCAAAAATAGAAAAATAGAAAAACTTCACAGACAATTCTCAAATTTTTTGGAAATTTTGAAAAACTTTACTTTAACATACCTTTCACAAATGCCCTCATATGCTAAATTCTTAAAGAAATTTTAAAAAAAATTCAAGTCAAGGAAAATTGAAAGAAGTTATTGTTTAAACTTATACAGAAATGTAGCTATACTTCAAAATAAGATTTCACAAAAAAATAGTGATCTAGTAAGATTTACAATTATTATCTGTCTCCGTTTCTACCTTAACACATGAACTAGCTCTGAAGGAATCAATCCAGTAAAACAATTCATTTCTTTAGCAATTCACAATCACATAACCTCCTTTTTAGTTCCTTAAATACCCAAATTCTCAGTTCCATGTTATCAAATATTCTTTACACAGATTCAAAACCACAAAATGAATATAAATTTTAACTAGCATGCTGAACAAGTCACTTTCGATTATATTATTCAAATCCATGCTAGCAAGTAGAAGAAATAGACCAAATAATTAAATTAATCAGTTTTAACCCTTCATATAACACCGGTATTTGATAAATGCCTGTCACCTCACCTATACAGGACTCCCATATCCCCATGACTCCCCTTACAAGAAACTAACACATAAACACTTCAAATAAGAGTCTAAGAAAGTCTCAATTTGCCCTAAAGAAGTCCAAAGAACCAAACCAAAGATTTACCCTTCCAAATATCCTCCGAGCGAGCCCAATCAATTCAAATATGAGTTCCTCATAAGAAAACGAATCTAAAGACACCCACTTTGATATATATATATATATATATACACACATATATAATCTGGGTCCAAAAAGTCAACCCTAAGCCTGCAAGGGAAAAAAATGAATATTTATTGAAAGATCACATTACCAAAGATGCAAGGAGTTTAAATCTAAAATTTTATAAAAAACAGAGTTAAAATTGACCTTAAAATCACTAATTTATCAAATTTTGACTTTATCAAGGGAAACCCCAAATTTCAAATTGGAAAACCTAGATTTGAGTACGAAATTTTGAAATAATCATCAGGGAATGTTAAATTTAGAATAAAAATCTTATCCATAGATTAAAGAACTTGGATGTGAAACTTGATTGAAAAATAAAGATTGATATAAAACTTTAAACCCTAACCTTGAATCAACCAAAATCCGAGGTAAAATAATAAAGTAAACACAAATCTAAGGTTTGAGACTAACCCCCTTCCATGACAAAGAAAATGCACCAAGGATCACCATAAACAGAACTTTTGAGGTTCAATGATAGAGGGAAAAAATGACTAAAACGGAGAAAAAATCTGATTTAAGCTACTGTAGCATGATCAGCTCTATCACACTCATTTGGAAAGAATGAGATAAAGTACCAAAATTCTTCAGTGCCAATGGCACTGCCCTAGCACTAACAACACTTTCCTGCACCAAGCTTCAGTGCCAATAGTAGTCCTCCAATGCTAATAGTGCTTTCCTGCACCATGCTTTAGTGACAACAACGCTCCTCCTGCGCTAACAGAGATTTTCTGTGCCTAATCCCCTTTAGCATAAACAACGCTCCTCCAGCACTAACAATATTTGCATGTGGGCTTCTCTTCAGCGCTATCGTGCTTACACCAGATGCCAGAAAAAACTGTCATTACCAAAACTTATTTTTAACACCCAAAACTCATCTAAAACCCTATAGACATAAACAAATAATGCAAATCGATCATAAACTACATTCTTAACCAATGGCATTATCGAATTAACAAACAGAGTTTGTTATTAATGGATGTCGACCGTGTTCAACTCTAGGCCTACTTTAACCAACATCCCATCTAAACACTTAAAGCCTTAAAACCTAAACCAACCATGTTAATAACCCAAAATCAACATTTCAGAGCTGATGGAACTGATGGAATTCTCATATGATGCTCGGATCTGCGAATGTTGACCAAATCCAACCATACCAACCTCAAAACCTTACATAATTAAAAAAAACTCACTTAATAAGCAACCAAACACCTCGAGATCTATTCTACTCACTCTCACAACCCATAAATACCAAAACATAACTATGGGAAGGGGTAAATAGTCAAAACACAAACAACCTAAATTTCACTCTACGAGTTGTTACATTATCCAACACAAAAACACACATTCATCCTCAAACATAGGAGTAAGGAAGGTACCCAAAACTCTCTAGTAGCTTTAAATACCATATAAAAGCTCATACAAACACTTCTAAGAAAAATCACACCAGTAGTACCACTTGTTCATCCTAACTGCTAAATCCTCTCTTCTTTAAAAATCTAAGGCTACATCTTTGCTCTTCCAAAACAAAACTTCTCTAAAACCTCAAAAATTATTGTTATGTGTGAAAACACCTCAAAATTATTTTATGACAAATAAAATGCTCTAAACAGACCAGGGAAAAAATTTTGTGGAGAAAAATGAGGCCCAAAGTCATTGGGCCAAAATGCTCAAAAAGGGAATTGGGTTGGTCTGCAGCCTACCACAGCAGTGGTAGGTTAACCGTTGCAGTGGTACCACTATAGTGAAAAAATAACCGGTTGCAGTGAAACCCAATAGTAACCATCTCGAGAAATTTTTAAAACCCTTTTTTATTTTAACCCTCCCAAGTCGCCCTTTGTTATGAGATTCCAAAGTCTAAGCTTTATGAGGGTGGTTTTGAGGCACACCTGGTAGGAATGGGAGATTCTTAGCACTCGCGGGACAACTCTCTCCTCTCAATAGCATCATGTTTTGTCTACGAGGTAGGTTATGGTTTATTTATCGTAGAAATTAGACTTGGGTTAGATTTATATAATATGGATAATAATGTCATGTATTAGGCTTTTGGGAACGGTGTTTGGAAGGATGGAAATGATAAATACCATGTTAGGCTTTAACAATGTGGTAAATTATGGTTCTACCCTATTGACGTGACATTCGTGCATTGGAATAAGTCAAACTCTGTGAGAATCTTGACTAGTGGAAGGAACACCATGGCTCGTAGTATGGTGGGGGTTAGGTACGTTAAAAATGGGGAGTAGTAGTAAGCTAGGGTGTGATAGATAGTGGTCTTAGTAAATTGGATAGTTATGTCTTGAATTGAGGAAGGTTAACAAAACGTAAATGTAGAGTAGGGGTTAAAAGTAACCTAAGAGAGTTTTAGGTGACCTATGAGCGGAATTAAATGGGTAGGATATTATAAGAGACAACCTAGGGGTAGGGTACATGGCCGAATAGGTAAGTTGATAAGAGTCATTGAATACTCATGGTAAGGTTGTAAAGGAAAGTATGAGAATTCTAATAGAAGTATTTAGGAAGAAATTTGAGTACTATATCGAGAATATGAATGAGAATTGGGAATAGACAAGATTAGTAATGGAACCTAGGTGGAACTAATATGGTTTTGTAAGGGGTGTGGCATAAACAATTATAATAATGTATGTACCTAAGGATGTGAATGGAACTAAGATTGGTGTCTTTATGTTTATATGTGAAACAATTATTGTGTTTGCTTTCGGGCAATAATTGTGATTATTGAGAAGATATTGATGATGTTATTAAAATCATGATGTTATTATTGATGAGTTGATGTTGATGATAGTGATATTGGTATTGATCATGATGTTCATAATGTGGGAAATAATGTTAATGAGATTGAGAAGAGAAAGAGATGATGCGCACATCTTGCATACATGCATTCATTCACATGTCTTGACATTCTATTATCTTTTATATATTATTATTGATATTTTGAGTGGATCGATCTATTAGTAGTGTTGATGGAATATAGTAGCACACCGTGAATCCAAGATAGGTCCTAATTCAGGTTTACTGTTAACTGTTCTAAGTGTATAGTTATGGAAGTGTATTTTTTTTCCCCCACAGGGTCATTAGTATTCTAAGCCTTATTGATGGTAAATCCCATAGTGCATTGTAATAGTGAATTATCGAGAAGACCCAGTCTAGGGTGGGTTAGGATTTGTAGAAATCAGAAAAATAAGTTAGTAAAGGGTAAAAAGGTGTAAGTTAGAGTGGGTAGTCAAAGAACAAAGATATAAGAAATGCTAAATGATAGGTAGGTCACAGAGATGTTAAAAATATGGTGTTAATGAATTCATAACTTAGGATTAGAAATCGAAACTTTACTTAATGTTATGATCTCTCCCTATTTGGTATTAATGTTAATTATTTCTAACTCTGGTCGGCCAATGATGCCTACCAGCACGTGTAGTTATACTGATGCTACACTTACTATATCTCCAATCGGGGATATAATCATAGTGCAGTTAGTTGGGGTTTCAATAATAGTGAAGGCGATCACTCAGCAGCAGCTCCTGCCCTCACTATTGTACATGGATGTTGTGTCATGGGTTCTCCTGTTCTTTGTCTAGTGCTCTTGTACCGGTTTAGGCTAGTTTCTGGAGATTCATTATTGATTATTTTCCGCATCATTTTTACTTGTCAAATATTGTAACACCCCATACATTTCCGAACTTATTTAATTACCGTAACATTTATGGAATAATTTAAACATGAGAAGGTTGGTGTGTTACACATTAAGTTTAGTAGGCTTAATTGGTCTTGTGTTAATAGGCTCAAATGAGGCCTAAATATTAAGCAAAAAGACATGGCCCAAGTGGGGAAATGATCCATTCCACCTTTGACCAAGTAAAGATAACATTTATTGACCATAGTGTGGCTAAGGATGACCATTGAGGCACTATATAAGTCACAAAATCAGATTTTTATTCATTATAACACACATGCCATTTCTAAATTTTTCCACAATATTCTCTCATCTCATAAACCCTAAGATATCACTCTCTTGGACAAGATCACCCTTTTGCAAGCTTTGGTAAGTGTTTACTCTTATGGTTTAATATATTATATGCTTAATATGGTGTATAAATCATGTTGGTTATATTGGTAAAGTGTTGGACAGTTCACTATGTGTAAAACAGTCTATGTTTGCTTAATCGGTAAAGGGTTTTGCCTTATAAACTTGAAAGTGGACTTGTGGTCTTGAAGGAAGTGAATTTTATGGATTAAATATCAACATGTAAGATGTTTTTATGTCCTTAACTTGCTTTCCCTTTTTGTATAACATTTGGAATTGTTGTTGCGAAATTGTGCATGGAATTGGTGACGTATTGAAAGGAAAAATATAGTTTTGGTGATGTTCATGTGTGTTGTGAAACCATGATTGTTCGTTGGCATCCAAGTGACCTAAAATATGAAAGGATAAGATTAATTATGTCCATGGACCATTAATTACAAAAAAGGACCCTAAAATGACCCCTGGAGGCTGAAACTCGCACCCGCCCTCGCGTCTGGAGCACCTGCGGGCGCAGATGCCAACACAGGTGGATCTAGACAAGGCCAGAGAGGCACCTGCGGCCACATGTCATCCACCTGCGGGAGCCGGCGGCTCCACAGCCCAGTCCAAAATTTTGTTTTGCAAGTTTTTGTCTCTCTTTGACCCCCCAAGGCCCCTATACCCTTCTTGGATGCAATTATCAACTTATGGTACCTTTTCAATGGATTTAAGAGGTCGTTCAGAGGCATGTTGGATTATATCAATTAAGGATTATTGTTAATGTGTTATTGTGAAAGGTATTGAGATGACTGGATGGAGTAATGGTGATGTAGTGTTAATGAGGAAGTGTAAAGGATAAACTTGGTGTGAAATGTTATTAGTTTATGATGTCTTGGTCAATGTGTGGAATGTTGTGGTGTTGTTGGTATGGTTATGCAGTGAGTTGTATTGTAGAAGGATGAAATGACGCTATATAGTAGTCATGTAGCTCATTATCGTTTTATGCATATGTAATGTAGTTAGTTGTTAACGTGAGCTCCGTTATGTACTTTTGTTGTAGAGTAACATGTAAGGAAGGAGCTGGATTGTTGTATTCACATATAGAGTTGTGTGTTCATACTTGGAAGAAAAGGTATGTAAGGTTACTCTTTTCGTATCCTTCTGCAGCACCTGTTGTTCACATTGTCATCGCACTTGTTCCATTTCGAAATGTTTTAAAGTATCTCATTTCAGGTTGGTTAGCAAATGTTATTCACATGTCTCTTATTCATTGACTAATGTTCCAAAGCTCCATAATGTTACAACCACCAACGTATCACTCTTATAACAAAAGAATTGAAGTAATGCATACTTGTTGAGTACGAGTGGCAACCCAAGGAGGCAAAAGCCTAGCTAGGGGTGATCCCGAATGAATATTGAGTACGGGTGGCAATTAGAAGGGGCGTAAGCCTAGCTAGAGGTAATCCCGAAGGATTATTGGGAATGGGTGGAAACTCGAAGGGGCATAAGCCTAGCTAGAGGCGATCCCGAACAGGGGGCAACTCAAAGGGGCGGAAGCCTAGCTAGAGGCGATCCCGAATGATTACATGAATGATATTATATGAACGATATTTTATGAATGATTGTGATAATGAGATGAACGAAAAATGAAAGAAACGAATGCAATATACACGACTCCACACATGTATATTACGGTGGTTAATCTATATTGTCCACCCACTTGTACTTGATCTCATTGAAGTTCTTATATCTTATGCAGTTACTTATGGTCTTGCATACTCAATACATTCTTCGTACTGACGTCCCTTGGGGGACTTACCTTACTTGCTACAGTTACAGGTGCTAGTAGATCTCCACAGTAGGCTGCGGGTCATCTACGAAATATTGGTGAGCTCCAGTTGGTTTCAGGCTTTTCGAGTCAGACGTGTACACTTGTTTTGGTACTATGTAAATGTTGTATAAAGCGGGTAATTGTCCCGACTTTAGGTTGGTTGTGTATATGTATCTGTTAGAGGCCTTGCAGACGTACGTGGTGAGATGAATGAAAGAATGTATGTCCATTTTGACTTGATGGCCCTAACGGCCAAGTTTCGTATATATCATATGTTCTCCATGACTTCCGCCATTAGTATCTTGTATTACATGAGATAGAATGTAGTTCACTCAGAGACATGCATACGAATGTACATGAATGAAGATTGGTTCTCTCGAGCCTTAACGGCTTAGGGTGCCAGTCCGCCCCGTTGGAATTCGAGGTGTGACAAAAGTGGTATCAGAGCATGTCGTCCTATGGGTGTCTACAAAGCCGTGTCTAAGTAGAGTCTTACTTATGGATGTGTTGTAAACCACATTTATAAGTAGGAGGCTATGGGACATTTAGGAGTTGTTGTTTTTTCTTCATTTCTTAGATCGTGCATTAGAGCCACATTTGTAGGTGGAATCACATCTGACCATTGTAATGAGTTTTTTTTGTTATAGTAAAGTGCCAATTACAAGACGAGATAGAGGCAAAGGTAAGCAGGTAGATATGCCTTCCGGAGAAGGAATGAGTAAATCACCACCTGATCAAGCTAGTCAAGGTGGGGCTGACACTGATTTAGCATCACTGGCTTCTTTTACTTTTCCAGATCCAGAAGAGCCGAGAGGGAGAGAAGAACCTGCCGAACCACTCGTTAATGCTACTGAGCAGGATCTAAGAAATGCGGTGCAAATGTTGACCCGTAGAGTTGCTGTACAAACTCAAGGATAAGTTGGTCCAATGACAAGTGAGGATGGTGCAGCTAGAGTAGATAGTCGGCGGATACAGGATTTTCTGAAATTAGATCCTCCCACATTCACTGGGTCAGATCCGAATGCATACCCACAGGACTTCGTGGACCAAATTCAAAGGGCTCTAGATGTTATGCATGTGACTGGTGTAGAAACAGTTGAACTTGCAACATATAGACTAAAAGGCGAGGTTATATTATGGTACGAAGACTGGAAATGATCTAGGGGTATTGGTACAATTCTAGCTAGTTGGGAGGAATTCAAAACTGCCTTCCTTGATCATTATCTCCCATATGAGATCTAAGAGGCTCGTGCGGATCAATTTTTAAATCTTCATCAAGGGAATATGAGTGTCAGAGAATATAATCTGCGGTTTAATTCTTTGGCTCGGTATGCTTCTAATGTAGTAGCCACTATGGACGACAGAGTCCATCGATATGTGGATACATTGGATCCATATTTGGTGAGAGATTGCACCATTGCTGCTTTGAATAGAGATATGGATATAGCTAGAATACAGGCTTTTGCACAGAAAATGGAGGATCAGAGGCAGCGGAGAAGGACACAAGAAGTTGAAGGAGGGCCGTCTAAAAGGGCTAGATCTACGGGATAAGTCATAGCATCCCAAGGAGAGTTTAGGCCTCGGAATTTTAACAGACCGCCTAGACCATCATTTTCTTATTCCACAACAGGCACTCAATCTCAATTTTGAGGGTTTAGAGGCAGCCATTTTGGGCAGAGCAGTGTGGTTTGAGGTTCACAGACAGTAAGATTTTCTCGCCAACCGTGTCAGCACTGTGGGAAGTCTCATTTAGGTGAATGTCGGGTTAGAATGAATGTTTACTATTTTTGCGACGTGCCAGGGCACATGGTGAGAGAGTGCCTACAAAGGGGCATGGGTGGTATAGCACGACCTACGGGATCAACCGTTACATCATCATCATTGGTTCCTTCCCTAGGTAGAGGAGTGCAGCCTACTGGGCGTGGTAGAGGTGCTAGAGGAGCAGCTAGTTCCAGTGGAGCCCAGAATCGCACCTATGCTCTATTTGACCGACAGAATTCGGAGGCTTCTCCTGATGTAGTTACAGGTACATTATCCATGTTTTCACATAATGTATATGCATTAATTGATCCAGGCTCTACCCTATCATATGTTACTCCATTGATTTCTGTGAAATTTGAAAGAACACCAGAATTATTAGTTAAGCTAATTGAAGTATCTACACCAGTTGTGAATCCATTGTTGCAAAAAGAGTATATCGTAATTGTGTAGTAACTGTATGTGTTCATGATATGTTGGCCGATCTTATTGAGCTGGAGATGGTAGATTTTGATGTTATAATGGGTATAGATTGGTTGGCTTCTTGTTATGCCACGGTGGATTGCCTGGCTAAGAAGGTACATTTTCATTTTCTACAAAAGAATGTACTTGAATGGATGGGTAATGTTGGGGCACCGAGAGGTAAATTTATTTCCTATCTTAAGGCAAGGAAAATGCTATCCAAAGGTTACATATGTCACTTAGTAAGAGTGAAAGATACTGATGTGGAATCATCAACTCTTCAATCAGTTCCAGTAGTAAACAAATTCCGTGATGTATTTTCTGAAGACCTTCCATGTTTACCTCCAGAATGAGAATTAGAGTTTGGTATTGATGTGATTTCAAGCACTCAGCCTATCTCTATTCCTCCGTATAGAATGGCTCCAGCAGAATTGCGACAATTGAAGGAGCAATTAAAAGACTTACTGGACAAGGGATTCATAAGGCCCAGTATGTCCTCGTGGGGTGCACCAGTATTATTCGTACGGAAGAAAGATGGCACGTTGAGAATGTGTATTGTCTATCGGCAATTGAATAAGGTAACGATCAAGAACAAATATCCCCTCCCTAGAATTGACAATTTGTTTGATCAGTTACAGGGTGCCAAATGTTTTTCAAAGATTGACTTGAGATCGGGTTACCATCAAGTCATAGTTAGAGAAAAAGATATACCCAAGACAACTTTTCGAACACGGTATGGCCATTATGAATTTTTAGTTATGTCGTTTGGACTAACAAATGCACCAGCTGTTTTCATGGATTTGATGAATAGGGTGTTTAAGCCATTTCTAGATGTGTTCGTGATGGTGTTTATAGATGACATCCTGGTTTATTCAAGATCACAAGAGGACCATGTTAATCACTTACGGTAGGTGTTACAGATTCTTCGTGAGTGTAAGTTTTATGCAAAGTTCTCTAAATGTGAATTCTAGTTAAAATCCATAGCATTCTTGGGTCACATTGTGTCAGAGAAGGAATAAGGGTTGATACTCAAAAGATAAAAGCGGGAAAGAATTGGCCAAGGCCTACGACGCCTACGAAAATTCGTAGCTTCCTTGGGTTAGCAGGTTATTATTGAAAATTTGTTGAAGGGTTTTCTTCCATTTCGGCACCTTTAACGAAGCTAACACACAAGGAAATCAAGTTTCAGTGGAATGATGCATGTGAGAAAAGTTTCCAAGAGCTAAAAGATAAATTAACTTCTACACCTGTGTTGGTACTTGCAGAAGGCACAGAAGGGTATGCGGTGTACTGTTATGCTTCGGGGGTTAGTTTAGGATGTGTATTGATGCAGCACGGTAATGGAATAGCGTATGCCTCACGATAATTGCGGCCACATGAGAGAAACTATCCCACACATGATCTTGAGCTAGCAGCTATGATATTTGCTTTAAAGATATGGCGCCACTATTTGTATGGGGTTCATGTTGATATATATACTGATCACAATAGTTTGCAATATATCTTTAAGCAGAAGGATTTAAATCTGAGGCAGCGGAGGTGGCTAGAACTATTGAAAGACTATGATATTGATATCCTATATCATCCAGGAAAGGAAAATGTGGTAGCCGATGCATTAAGCCGCATGGCAATAGGAGGCACTAGTGGCCAGTTGACGGAAAAGAAAGACCTAGTCAAGGATCTACATCAACTAGCCAGCTTGGGGGATTCGTCTTCTTGAATCTTCAAATGAAGGGTTTATTGTACAAAATGCGGCAGAATCTTTATTAATAGCTGAAGTAAAAGAGAAGCAGCATGCGGATCCTATGTTATTGCAGCTGAAAGAAAATGTACAACAGGGTCTGACAAAGGCATTTGATCTTACGCAGGAGGGAGTACTCCAGTGCCAAGAAATATTGTGTGTACCGGATGTAGATGAACTAAGGAAATGAATTATGATAGAGGCACATCATTCACGGTATTCTATTCATCCGGGAGCCACCAAAATGTATCACGATTTGAAAGAAATGTATTGGTGGGGTAACATGAAGAAGAACATTGCAGAATTCGTAGCTCAATGTCCAAATTGTCAACAAGTAAAAGTAGAGCATCAGAAATCTGGAGGTTACATGCAATGTATCAATCTTCCAGTCTAGAAATGGGATATGATTAACATGAATTTTATCATAGGTTTGCCTTGTACACTGTGGAAATTTGATTTCATATGGGTAATAGTTGACAGGCTTACCAAGTCAGCGCATTTCCTACCAGTCAAGACCACCTATACAGCTGAAGATTATGCAAGGTTGTATGTTAAAGAGATAGTACGATTACACGGGATTCCAATCTCTATTATATCTGACAGGGGAGCTCAATTTACTACACATTTTTGGAGATCTTTTCAGAGGAGTTTATGAACCTAAGTGAGTTTGAGTACGATTTTTCATCCTCAGACAGATGGACAAGCAGAACGTACTATCCAAACACTTGAAGATATGCTACGAGCTTGCACGTTGGACTTTAAAGGTAGTTGGGATGATCATCTACCTCTTATTGAATTTACCTACAATAATATCTATCATTAAAGTATCAAAATGGCACCTTATGAAGCTTTATACGGAAGGAAGTGTAGATCACCAATTGGATGGTTTGAAGTGGGTGAAACCGCTTTACTTAGGCCAGATCTTGTTCATCAAGCTATGGAGAAAGTTAAAGTGATCCAACAGCGGCTACAAACGACCCAAAGTCGACACAAGTCATATACTGATGTTAGAAGAAGAGGGCTCGAATTTGCCATAGGTGATTGGGTATTCTTGAAGGTGTCACCGATGAAAGGGGTAATAAGATTTGAAAAGAAAGGGAAGTTGAGTCCCCGTTATATAGGGCCATATGAAATTGTCTGAAGATTTGGGCAAGTTGCGTATGAATTAGCATTACCCCAAGAACTCTCCACAGTTCATCCAGTATTTCATGTTTCAATGCTTCGAAAGTGCATACGAGATCTATCTCATATTGCTCCCATGGAAGATGTACAAGTTACGGAGGATCTCACCTATGAAGAGATACCTATTGCTATTCTAGATCAACAAGTGAAGAGGTTGAGGAATAAAGAAGTAGCTTCCGTAAAGGTACTTTGGAGGAATAAACAAGTAGAAGAGATCATATGGGAAATTGAAGAAATGACGAAGTCTAAGTACCCTTATTTGTTTCAAACGGAAGAACAAGTGCACGATACGGAATCGTAATAATAACAAGTAAGTATCTATAAACATTATGTATATATATGATAACATGAAGAATGATCCTAGACTTGAATTTGTATAAATTGGATAATGTCACTAACATTAGAGGATGAATGTTTCTAAGGGGGGGAAAATGTAACACCCCGTATATTTTCGAACTTATTTAATTACCGTAACATTTATGGAATAATTTAAACATGAGAAGGTTGGTGTGTTACACATTAAGTTTAGTAGGCTTAATTGGTCTTGTGTTAATGGGCTCAAATGAGGCCCAAATATTAAGCAAAAAGACATGGCCCAAGTGGGGAAATGACCCATTCCACCTTTGACCAAGTAAAGATAACATTTATTGACCATAGTGTGTCTAAGGAAGACCATTGAGGCACTATATAAGGCACAAAATCAGATTTTTATTCATTATAACACACATGCCATTTCTAGATTTTTCCACAATATTCTCTCATCTCACAAACCCTAAGATATCACTCTCTTGGACAAGATCACCCTTTTGCAAGCTTTGGTAAGTGTTTACTCTTATGGTTTAATATATTATATGCTTAAGATGGTGTATAAATCATGTTGGTTATGTTGGCAAAGTGTTGGACAGTTCACTATGTGTAAAACAGTCTATGTTTGCTTAATCGGTAAAGGGTTTTGCCTTATAAACTTGAAAGTGGACTTGTGGTCTTGAAAGAAGTGAATTTTATGGATTAAATATCAACATGTAAGATGTGTTTATGTCCTTAACTTTCTTTCTCTTTTTGTATAACATTTGGAATTGTTGTTGCGAAATTGTGCATGAAATTGGTGACGTATTGAAAGGAAAAATATAGTTTTGGTGATGTTCATGTCTGTTGTGAAACCATGATTGTTCGTTGGAATCCAATTGACCTAAAATATGAAAGGATAAGATTAATTATGGCCATGGACCATTTATTACAAAAAAGGACCCTAAAATGGCCCTTGGAGGCTGAAACGGGCACCCGCCCTCGTGTCTGGAGCACCTGCGGGCGCAGATGCCAATGCAGGTGGCTCTGGACAAGGCCAGAGGGGCACCTGTGGCTGCATGTCTTCCACCTGCGGATGCAGGTGTCTCCACAGCCTAGTCCAGAATTTCGTTTTGCATGTTTTTGTCTCTCTTTGACCCCCCAAGGCCCCTATACCCTTCTTGGATGCAATTATCAACTTATGGTACCTTATGAATGGCTTTAAGGGGTCGTTCGGAGGAATTTTGGATTATATCAATTAGGTATTGTTGTTAATGTGTTATTGTGAAAGGTATTGATATGACTAGATGGAGTAATGGTGACGTAGTGTTAATGAGGAAGTGTAAAGGATAAACTTGGTGTGAAAGGTTATTGGTTTATGATGTCTTGGTCAATATGTAGAATGTTGTAGTGTTGTTGGTATGGTGATGCAGCGAGTTGTATTGTAGAAGGATGAAATAACGCTATATAGCAGTCACGTAGCTCATTATCGTTTTATGCACTTGTAATGTAGTTAGTTGTCAACGTGAGCTCCGTTATGTACTTGTGATGTAGAATAACACATAAGGAAGGAGATGGATTATTGTATTCACATATAGAGTTGTGTGTTAATATTTGGAAGAAAAGGTATGTAAGGTTACTTTTTTCATATCCTTCTGCAGCACCTGTTGTTCACATTGTCATCGCACTTGTTCCATTTTGAAATGTTTTAAAGTATCTCATTTCAGGTTGGTTAGCAAATGTTATCCACATGTCTCTTATTCATTGAATAATGTTCGAAATCTCCATAATGTTACAACCACCAACGTATCACTCTTATAACAAAAGAATTGAAGTAATGCATACTTGTTGAGTACGGGTGGCAACCCAAGGGGGCAAAAGCCTAGCTAAGGGCGATCCCGAATGAATGTTGTGTACGGGTGGCAACTCGAAGGGGCATAAGCCTAGCTAGAGGCGATCCTGAAGGATTATTGGGAATGGGTGTCAACTCGAAGGGGCATAATCCTAGCTAGAGGCGATCCCGAACGGGGGGCAATTCAAAGGGGCCAAAGCCTAGCTAGAGGTGATCCCGAATGATTACATGAATGATATTATATGAATGATATTTTATGAATGATTGTGATAATTAGATGGATGAAAAATTAAAGAAACGAATGCAATATACACGACTCCACACATGTATATTACGGTGGTTAATCTATATTGTCCACCCACTTGTACTTGATCTCATTGAAGATCTTATATCTTATGCAGTTACTTATGGTCTTGCATACTCAATACATTCTTCGTACTGACGTCCCTTGGGGGACTTACCTTACTTGCTACAGTCAC
This sequence comes from Capsicum rhomboideum, assembly GCA_031232105.1. Lineage (NCBI taxonomy): Eukaryota > Viridiplantae > Streptophyta > Magnoliopsida > Solanales > Solanaceae > Capsicum > Capsicum rhomboideum. Next base: position 92,744,170 of record CP124716.1, on the reverse strand, counting down.
AGGTGCTAGTAGACCTCCACAGTAGGCTGCTGGTCATCTACGAAATATTGGTGAGCTCCAGTTGGTTTCAGGCTTTTCGAGTCAGACGTGTACACTTGTTTTGGTACTATGTAAATGTTGTATAAAGCGGGGACTTGTCCCGACTTTAGGTTGGTTGTGTATATGTATCTGTTAGAGGCCTTGTAGACGTACGTGGTGAGATGAATGAAAGAATGTATGTCCATTTTGACTTGATGGCCCTAACGGCCAAGTTTCGTATGTATCATATGTTCTCCATGACTTCCGCCATTAGTATCTTGTATTACATGAGATAGAATGTAGTTCACTCAGAGACATGCATACGAATGTACATGAATGAAGATTGGTTCTCTCGAGCCTTAACGGCTTAGGGTGCCAGTCTGCCCCGTTGGAATTCGAGGCGTGACAAATATATTAAACAAGAGTTATCTACGTATGAGTTAATGGAATTAAGTTTATTTTTTTATCATACTGTTAATAGGTTCTTGGATTGTTAAACTCCTTAAGTACAAAAGTCTATTGTGTATGTTGATTGCATAATTTGATTTGTATGTTGTGTGGCCATGGGACCCAGGGATCTTGAGGATCGGAGTGATCTCGAGGTGTACCTTCATTTTCGCAACTTGCGGCATGCCTCATCTCTTCATGATTTGGAGAATTCCTTAGTTTCTATCTGAATCGTGATGAACTACCTAGGTGCCTTGCCATTTTGTTAAAAGTATTGTGTGAGGTGTATTGCTTGAGAAGAAAGGAAGAAAAAAATGTGTTAGAACTAATCGAGTTGGGGAATTATTTGCATTTACGATAGTTTGAGTCACAATATAATCACTTTAGACCTTAAAAACCCTGGAACGTGTGAGTTAGAAACAGTAATAGTGTTCAGGGGATGGCTTAGTGTGAGAAAAGACTTGGAAACAATAAGAAAAAGGTGAAAAGTGGAACCACTGGAGGTTACAGTGGCAGCGGAACTTTTACAGCCGCAGCGGTAAAACTAACCGCTGTAGCGGCTCCAGGCAGTGAGTTGCTAGGGGTTCTCCTATTTTGTGATTTTGCAATTATTGCAAAGCAACCCTGTATTCGTGATATTTATAGATAAAAATCAATTTCGACACGCAATATAAGATAAAATGATTGTTAGTAAAAATATGGGAACGAAAAATATCTTAAAAATTCAAGAAAAATAAAAAGAGAAATTGTTTGTTACATGCCCCAAATGGGGGCAACCCAAATTCAAAGCAATAAAATGTAAACAGGGAGGACACCTAGCTAGTGGCATCATCTCCGAGGCTCAAAGTACCTGAATCCTCCTCCTCCATCCCGCTAAGGAAGGAAATCTCCTCGACATCCTTCCTGGTTAGCTTTGGAAGCTTTTTAGTGGGGGAGGCACACTTGAACATCACCTGGACCGCCTTCCACATCTTCACCAGCATGCGGTCCTGGGAGAGGTACTTCTTCTTCACCTCATCTAGCTCCCTTTGGAGCTTAGTGTAGGCTCAAGCTGGGTTTAGCGCAGTCGAGCTCGAGGAAGCTAATCCCGATAGAGGCAACTGATTCCTCTCCAGACATCCCCATATGGCCATAAGATTGGCCTCCCAACCCCCAGGAGGTGAGGGAGCCTGGGTGGGAGGGATGCTAGAATCCTTGCTCCCGCCAGCCCGACTACTCTCACTTTCTTTTCCCACATTTCTTTTCTTCTTACCTCCTCCTCATATGCACCTGCCCCTCCACGGGTTGAATAGCACATCACCCTCCTTCATAGTGTCGTGGTCCTTCTTAGGCATGTCTACCTGTCTGTACAACTTGGTAATTAAGGAAGGCAGTAAAAGATCCCTCTCCAACCTCTTTTGGGCATAGAAATAACACCACTCGTCCACAATATGTGCCCTCACATTCATCTTGATCCCCACTAAAGAACACGCCACAACTATGGCTCGGTGGAAGACCACATCTGGCATATTTCCCAAAGGATGAATTCTTCGGGACACCAGCTGCAGCCACACCTTAGCCTCCGCTGAAAAGTAAGTACTCTTGGTTCCTTTAAGACCTGACCACTTCACCTCATTTTCCCAACACTTCGACGCTAAGACCCTAGCTGCCCATTTCACATCCGTCTCCCGGACTTTAGCTTCAAGGGCAGTGTTTGAGGGGTTTGGGACACCCAGAGTTTCATTTATGGTGGCGGCATTTATTGGGACATCCTTCCTTCGGATGAAAATAGTAGAGAGGGGCACTGACCACCCCACTATAGGAAGAATAACATAAAACTCCCAAACTAAGGCCAAGTTATGATCAGGGACGGACTCCATCAGCATTTCCCATTTGAAAGTCTTCAACTGACTGTAGAAGTCGGGGCCCTCCTCTTCTACATCTTCATTACGAAACCCCTCTCACAGAGGAAACCCTTATTATGTTGCCCCACATCATAGTGATCACGGCTGGTAGTGATGGGGAACCTTCGATAGTGTGGTTATTGGGCCATGATAATCCTGTAAAACACTACAAAAACTAGGTTAGAAACCATATCAAGGTGCCACAGGGGGAAGGAATTTGAAATAGCAAGAAAATAAAACCTGGGAGGCTACTGCCAGGTACCGCCGCAACATTTCATTAACTGCTACAATGGTACTACTGTGGTGGTAACCAACCACTACAGCGGTATCGCTGCGGAGGAAAATTTATCATTGTAGTGGTTCATCATCTCCAACCCGCCAACCTCCCCTTCCATGGTTGATTTTTGACTTTTCTCCATATTTTTAAGAATTGAGGGTAGATCAGGCTTAGTGAAGTTCCTATGAACCTTTTTACACTAAAATCGGAGTGTACAACACTCGAATACACCCCCAATTCACCAAAAATCATTGGGGAAGATGACTCTCCATCTCCCACCCCTCCCATGGTCAAAATCCTTCATGAAAAATGTCAATATTACGTCTACGAATGTTGTAGGAGCATTGAGGACGTAAGAGAACCTAACATGTTTATTATTTTGTTCAAGAACACCACCAAATTCAAGTTTAGAAGGTTGCACCCAAAAACCAACCGAAAATCCTTCATCCTAAGGAAATTTCTACGATTCTACAATGAGAAATGCATAAAGTAAGTAGTAAAGGTGAAGAAATTACCTTAAGTTAGTCGATGGATGGAGATTGCACTGAGGAGTTGAGAGAATTTGAGAGTGGGAGTGAAAATGGGGGAAATGAAACATTTCCCCTTATTTGAACTACTGTGAACCACTGTTGCAGTAAAGTTATAGATGTAGCGGTAACCTTCATGGGTGTCAGTTTACATCCCAAATTTTCATGCATTGAGGTATTATGCGACATCCAGACATTTGAAATAATTGGTACATGAATATTTTTACAATTCCTTTCATGGTCCTTATAGGTTGATTAAATAAAAAGTGAACTCGTGCTAACGAAAGCTAAGATGATGAATTAGACAGCTGGTTAGTCCCATTGGAATGGATGGGGCTAACCCGACTAGCAAAAAATTAAGATCGTACATCCCTCGACATAATGTAGGTTAGAAATTCCTTGTATAATCGTGTCGAAAGCTCTTAATCCCAACCGTGGTTGTTCGGGGATGAACAGTGGATAAATTAGAATCTAATGTAATGACCCAAAAGTGTCGTTACGTGTGAAAACACCTCGAAAATATTTTACGACAAATAAAATGCTCTAAACGAACTCGAGAAAATTATTTTGTGGAGAAAAATGAGGCCCAAAGTCATTGGGCCAACAGGCCCAAAAAGGGAGTTGGGCTGGTCTGTGGCCTACCATTACAATGGTAGGTTAACCACCGCAGTGATACCGCTGCAGCAGTAAAATAATCGCTGCAGTGAAACCCGACAGTAACCGGCCCTGGATATTTTTAAAACCCTCTTTTGTTTAAACCCTCTCTAATCGCCCGTTCTCCTTAAAAAAACACCCAAAATAAATCCCACATCCATACTTATGAGATTCCCTAGGAAAAACTTCATGAGAATGATTTCGAGGAACGTTCGGTGGGAACCCGATATGGAGAGACACTTAGCACTCGCAGGACAACACTCTCCTCTTAATAGTATCATATTTCGTCTATGAGGTAGGTTATGGTTTATTTATCATAGCAATTAGACTTAGGTTAGATTCATATAATATGGATAGTAATGTCGGGAGTTCTCATGCATTAGCCCTTTGGTAGTAGTGTTTGGAAGGACGAAAATTATAAATACCCGATTAGGCTTTAACAATATGGTAAATTGTGGTTGTACCCTGTTGACGTGACATTCATGGCATGGAATGAGTCAAACTCTGTGAGAATCTTGATAAGTGAAAGGTACACCATGGCTCATAAGTGTGGTCGGGGTTAGGTACGTTAAAAAAGTGGAGTAGTAGTAAGCTAGGGTGTGATAGAGGGTGCTCTTAGGAAATTGGATAGTTACGTCTTACATTAAGGAAGGTTAACAAAACGTAAATGTAGAGTAGGGGTTAAGAGTAACCTAAGAGAGCTTTAGGCGACCTATAAGCAGAATTAAATGGGTAGGATAGTTTAAGAGATAACCTAGGGTTAGGGTACGTGGCAGAATAAATAAGTGGATAAGAGTCATCGAATACTCAAGGTAAGGTTGTAAGGTCAAGTATGAGAATTCCAATAGAAGTATTTAGGAAGGAATTTGAGTACTATGTCGGGAATATGAATGAGAATTATGAATAGACAAGATTAGTAACGGTACCTAGGTGGAACCACCATGGTTTTGTAGGGGGTGTAGCGTAAATGATTATTATAATGAATGTACTTAAGGATGTATATGGAACTAAGATTGATGTCTTTATGTTTATATGTTAAACAATTATTGTGTTTGCTTTAGGACAATGCTTGTGATTATTGATTGCATTGCATATTCATAACACTTTGATGTCATGGAAGGGAGATGATGAGGATGTTGATGATGTTATTGAAATCATGATGTTCATGATGTTATTGTTGATAAGTTTATGTTGATAATAGTGATATTGGTATTGTTCATGATGTTCATAATGTGGGAATCGATGTTAATGAGATTGAGAAGAGAAAGAGATGGTGTGCACATCTTGCATACACATATTCATTCACATACCTTGACATTCTATTATGTTTTATATATTATTGTTGATTTCTTGAGCGGATTGTTCTATTGGTAATGTTGATGGACTATAGTAGCACACCGTGAATCCAAGGTACATCCTAATTTAGGTTTACTATTAACTGTTCTAAGTGTATAATTATGGGAGCATATTGTACGGCATTTTCCCTCCCCGTAAGGTCATTAGGATTCTAAACCTTGTTGATGGTAAATCTTATAGTGCATTATAATAGTGAATTACCGAGAAGACCCTGTCTAGGGTGGGTTAGGAGTTATAGAAACAAGGATAATGAGTTAGTAAAGGGTAAAAAGGTGTAAGTTAGAGTGGGTGATCAAAGAACAAAGATATACAAAAATGCTAAATGATAGGTAGGTCACGGAAACGTTAAAAATGTGGTGTTAATGAATTCATAACCTGGGATTAGAAATCGGAACTTTACTTGATGCTATGATCTCTCCTGATTTGTTATTAATGTTATTTGTTTCTAACCCTGGTGGACCAATGATACGTACCAATACGTGTGGTTGTACTGATGCTACACTTACTATATCTACAATCGGGGATATAGCCATGGTGCAGGTCAGTATAGTCGCGAAGGCGATCACTCAGCAGCCACTCAGCATCAGCTCCTGCCCTTGCTATTCTGCATGGATTCTCCCGTTCCTTGTCTAGTGCTTTTGTACCGGTTTAGGCTAGTTTCTGAGAATTCAATGTTGATTATTTTCCACATCACTTTTACTTGTCAAATGTATTAAACCAGAGTTATTTATGCATGAGTTAATTGAATTAGGTTGTTGAAAATTAATTGTTTTAATTTCCGCGACAAATGAATGGTTGGGTAGTAAGGGTTCTTCTATCTGGGGTAGGTGTTAGGTAGGTGCTCACACGATCAATGGTTTGGGTCGTGTCAATAGTTAAAGCAGTCAAAAAAGGCAAGAACTATCCCTAAAACCAGGAATTCACAAGTCAAGCCAATAGAAAATGAAATACAATCGAAGAATCAAGAATATCTCTAATGCAATAAAATGACATAATGATAAAAGAAGAAATCTGAAGAAGCCATAAAGCCATTATAGCTACCTTTAAGTCTCAAAAGTCCAAAAATTCTTACATGAAGAGGGACTAAAAGCAACACCCCTAAAACGTCCAGCTCAGTACCTGCAAATAGGGTGCAGAAAAATAGAAAGGGTGAGTACAAAAATAAGTGTACTTAGCAGCATCGTCGATTGATCTTAATTCAAAGTAGTGGCAAGAACCACCCAATACCAATCATCCACAACAACTATAAAACCTGCACTCAGTAAGGCATCACCTAGTCTAACAGTCAACATCAGTATCAAAATAACAGCTCATATTCAAATAGCCCACGTATCACAATTGTCCAAGACAAGGCATAAGCATTCAACTCATAGTCAATCTACCACACACCACACCAAGGAAACATAATATCATTGATATGATATGTAAGATGTGTGCCGAATAATCAAATAAAATAATGTTGATGATGAATATGATGCATGTATGTTCTACATGTATACATTCACTGCTCTAGGGCTAACTGGGACCTATGGGGTCCATATACCCCATTGGATCCTACCTCTTTAGGCCCTTGGAGGAACTCAATCCAACTCCTGCTCGTAGGCCATTGGAGAGTAACTCAATCAAGATCCTACCAGAAGGCCATTAAAGAGTAATAAAATTAAGGCACGTGTCTCAACACTCTCGAGTCCTGACCGAAGGTCATCAGAGAGGATCCATATGATTGAACCAATAATATGCATGTGAACTCATATGAAATATAATGATAAAAGCTTTAGACACAAGAGAACAAATATCATAGTTGGTTGAATGTAAGGATATACTCAAATCACCACCTTACCAAAAAGTAGAAGTCATATATCTTGCCTATCGGTGAATCACACTATCAAGAAACAGTTAGTCATTTCATTACCGTGCTCTTAGCATATACAGAGGCCATAATTTAGACTAGCTCTGAGGAATCAATCTAGTCAAATAATTCATTTCTTTAACTTTTCACAATCATATAACCTCCCTTTTTGTTCCTTAAATACCCAAATTCTCAGTTCCCTATTATCAAATACTCTATACACATATTCAAAACCTCAGAATGAGTATAAATATCCACTAGCATGCTTATCAAGTCACGTTCAATTATATTACACAAATTCATGCTTGCAAGTAGAAGAAATAGTTCAAGCAAGTCAATTAATTAGTTTTAACCCTTCATCTAACACCAATACCTATATAGATGTTTGTCACCTAACCTATATGGGACCCCATATCCTTATTATTCCCCTTACAAGTAACTAATATATAAAAACTTCGAACAAGAGTCTAAGAAGGTCTCAACTTGCCTTAAAGAAGCCTAAAGAATTAAACTAAAGCTTTGCCCGTCCAAATAGCCTCCAAATAATTCCAATCTATTTAAATATAAGTTCCTCGTAAGAATATGAAACTTAAGACACCATTTTGATTCATATCAAATCTGGGTCTAAAAAAGTCAACCCAAAAGCAAACTCCAAGCCTGCAAGGGTAAAACTAGAATTTTATTAAAAAACCACAATACACAAGACTCAAGGAGTTCAAATCTGAAATTTCATAAAAAAAAACAAAGTTGAAATCAACCTTAAAATCACTTACTTATCAAATTTTGACTTTATTAGGGGAAACCCCAAATTTCAAATTGGAAAACCAAGATTTGAGTATGAAATTTTAAAATAATCATTGGGGAATATTTAATTTAGAATAAGTATCTTATACATAGGTTAAAGAACTTGGATATGAAGCTTGATTGAAAGATGGAGTAAGATTGATTTTATTTACAACTAAACAATGGTGGTATATTAGAGTTGGGAATTCACTATAGAAAGATTTCCTTTTGGCTAAGAATTGTCGAGAAGCAAATTTAGTGACAAAATTATGGTGCTCCAGACAATTCCAAGCATGGAATGAAATATGCAAAATTAGAAGTCAGGTGGACAAACATATCTTTTAGAAGATTGATGACAGAGATGTAGATATATGGTGTGACATTTGGTCAGATGTGGGACCTTTGTGGGAAAACCTTCCTCCAAGTAGTAACCTAAGGAAACTGAAGCTCAAAAATGCGATAATGGAGGACCACATAAATTAGGATAGTTGGGACATGTATTTACCTGAGGTTATCAGACATAAGATCAACTCAATGCAATTTAATTTCAAATAGGGTGTTCCTATGTGGATTTTTGATTCAATGGTACTTTTATCCACAAATTCGTAGCCACGTGCTCTAATCCTCACCATGGAGACTATTCAGACAAAATAAGAATAAAAATTAGATTGACACCATGACTTGGCAAAATTTTGTACTTTCAAAATAAACTTTATTATTTAGAGAGATCTGAGAAACAAACTCCCCACTATCTCTTAGGTTGCTAGGATAGGGATTCATATTAATTCTAATTCTAATTGTTTTTGTTGTAGAATCGCTGGTAATGAATCTATTGAACAACTTTTTGCAGCGTGGACTTTGCTCAGGAAATGTAGAGATTTAATTATGGCACAATTGGTATCCTATTCAAGGATGTACCTTTCAGATAGATCCTCATCAATTAGTGAAGATACAAGGCTTCCAACCTAGTCACCAACCTCATTGTCAAATGCCTTCCTGCTATGATTACTTGGGCAATTTAGAAATCCAGATGTGACGCTAAAAATGACTCTATAAAAGCTAATGTGAAGAGATTTACATTTCGAGTAGCATTCCATGTAGCCCAACTAGTGAATCATTTTTGTGTTCTGGTAAAATGAAAGCTAGTTAGGAGGATGTTTTAAAAATAACTTCTCTTTCTATTTATTTCAAAAGAACTATTTTCATTAAGAGAATTAAACCCCAATTAACATTTGTTAAACTCAACTATGATGGTAGTTTCATGAATGATAGATGTGCAGAAGGCATTGTGAGAAATCATGAAGAGCAACTCATCATAGCTTACTCGTTAGCATTATAAGAATGCACTAGCAATTAGGTAGAAGCAAAGGCTCTTCTATTTGGCATGAGATGGTGTGTGGATAGTGAATTTCAATGTGTTCTGGCAAAAAGTCACTCCAAAATACTGGTAAATTGCATTAAAGGTAAGAATAGGATACCGGGCAATGGCAAATAAAGTGCAAAAGCTGAAGACTATAATGGACCAAAGTTGCTACCTGGTGAACCACTATTATAGGAAAATAAACCAAGTAGTTGACAAGCTTGCAACTTTGAGCCACAACTATTCAAGCAACACTTTGTATATCAGGTGTCCAATTGTCCTCATAAGTTAAAAGTTTAAGGGGTCGTTTAGTTTGAATACAAGTTATGATATGATTAGTTATGTTGGGATTAGTTATGCTGAGATTATTTCTTATTGACTATTTGATTTGTTGTATTAAAAATAATATGTGTTGCATAATTTCTAAGAATAAGTTATTTGTTTACAAAACTACCTGTCACCTTATTTAGTTTTTTTTATATTAGTGATATGTAAAAAGGTTTGAGGGGGTATTTTTGTTATATTAACTATTTTATCCTGGGATTATTATTCACCAGAGGTAGGGTAACTTATCCTAGTACTAATTATTAATCCTGGGATAAGTTATCCCAAACTATATAACCAAACAAGAGATTAAGTAGTAATAAGAATTTATCTCAGGATTATCTCCCCTTATCCATCACACGAAACGTGTCCTAATAGTTATGGACAAATGGGGCCTTCCAATCGTTCGAATTTCAAACATGAAGAGAAAAGACTTTACTTTTGATCTTCCATGACGAATGTATAATTTGGTTTAGAAATTTTAGGCATATAGCTTCTCAAGTATAGGCATTTACCTCATCTAAAATGTAATAAGTAGAATTAGTCATATTCTAGTTGAATGGGGACAACTTTATTTCTATCTCAACTCAGATGTATTATGTTTTAGATATGAATAAAATGCTCAAATTATAGTAGTGATTATTTGCACAAAGACTAGATAACGTAAACGAATGACATAATGGAATAAGTAAAGCAAAGATTAGGAGAAAATATGTATCGCTATGAAGTCCTCAGTCCTGTTAGCTATATGCTGGTAGTGTGTAAAGTAAGCGAGCATAACAACAAGAAAATAGTAACAGACAACTAAGGAAAATAGAGAAAGCTTAAGAACAAAGCTAAAGATTTTTATTGCTTAAGGATAAAGAGAAATAGAAATCGGATCCTTTACAATGGGGGAGAGGTGTATATTTATAGGGTACAGAGACTCCCCCTTGGCCAATATATTAGCGTTATTTTGGAGCTTATAGTACCATGACCAATAATCGACAACCACTTTATCTTGAGCCACTGGAGGATGTCAGCCTAGTATTATGTGTCTGACGCTATTCAGTTGAGGGTCGCCTACGTACCTGAATAATCTAACATACCATTATTTTGTTTATGCTTTGTACACTGTCACCATTATTAATGGTCTCGAGCTACTTTATTCTTGCTTGAAAGGATATTTCTTTGTATTGGGTTCATTCTTGAGATGATGCCATCATGGGTCGATTCTTATTATATCCAACTAGAATTGGCCCAGTCCTTACCAAAGCTATTTTACCTCATACAGGTAGTCCCTCAGACTTTCAAAAATAATATCATTACAGTTGGTAGATGTAAAAAATAATCTATAGGATATTCTTCTCGATTGATTGAGAACATGTTTTTTCGACTAGAGGGGCCTCTTCATTCTGCCCGGAGTTATTTTAAGAAGATCGGATATCGCACCTACCAAGAGATCTTTTCCCTAGCTATATCCTGATGGTCCTAAGGTTGTGCCTTTGGTATCATGGCACTGTCTTAGTTGTGTCAATCGAACATGCGTCTTCTTATCTCAGTAGTTTTTTATTTCCCTTTTTGCCCATTTATTAATTGCAAAGGTAGTCAAACAGTTTTCCTCGTCACCTAGAACATCACCTTTGGATATGATAAAATGGATCTTGATGTTTCAACTTCTGCATAATGTCATATCTTCGCAAATGGCCATCTACGTGCCTTCATCTAGGGCCCTTTTTCAGGGATTCTTAGCTTATAAATTCCATCCTCTCCCAACTTCTTTTCTTCACACTTCTTGCTTAAAACTACCTTAAATCAGAACAAATGACAAGCTCTTCTAAGTCAAAATTATTTTCCCTTTACTTTCCCTATAGTTCTTACCTTATTTTTATCTTTGACCCAGACGATCTACTTACAAAGTCTCTACTCGAGCGTGCGATAAGAGTAAGGTAAGGACTATGGAAAAAGGTCGGGGTGAATGTGGTAGGTAATGCTCTAGTAGACCACCTTTCTCTATAGGAGCTACGACCTTTTTCTTTAATGCTGAGCTTTGTAAAAGGCACCTGGTCGGTGGGTAACTCTATGCTCTGAGGGACTCTCACCGGCCTTTGATAAGAGAACCTGAGGCGAGGAGAGAAATACCCCCCCCCCCCATGTTGATAAGGATACATTGTTATGGGGGGCCATCCTAGGTTCCCACTTCATGCAGTGGATCTTCCTTCTATTGAGGGTGTCACGATGTGGATCTTACCGTTATTAAGAGGAATGGATGAATCTGGCTCATAGTTGTTCCTCGGCCGGGAGGCATGCTCTCTTAAGAGGGTATGAAGACTACCCACCACTGTGATCTAAGTCACTCACATCCACTTTCAAGGAGGGAAATAAAGTGAATAAAACTTTTCTAGCCAATAGAATGAAAAAACTCTTTTAGCCAAACACATGCTTGGTCGCTCTTTCTTCTAATCTTTATTGTGCATTAGGTTTCAAAGCCTTGTATTATGTAATGTCTTCCACCATTTTAGGGGCGATAACAATAATAAAGTTTTATCTTCTTGATTTTATATGGTATCTTTCTGATCTTGATTAATTTTTTTTGCAAATAACCTTTCGACCTCGTGAGGCCATTTCTGGGTAAGTGATTGTGCTCGAGTTGTGTCAATGGATCAATACCCCTATTTCTCAGTATGATTGTTATATTCTCTCATTCTTATGATACTTTATTCGAGGTATCCATCCTTCTTACGACGGAGTGCTAGTGCCATTTTGGAGTCCCTAATAGCAGCATACTTTTGCCATGATTTTTTCTTTCTTGAGGATTTTACTGTCATATGATCTCGGGCCTTTATGCAGTAGCTGCCTTTTCTAACTGCCTCGATGCCATAAGGGAGTCTTGTCAGTGCTCTCTGCATAGGCTACTCAGGACTTTGTGAAGTCCCAGCCCTAAGTTGTACCACAAAATTTTCTCCCCTAGCGGGTGTGTTATCCTTTGCCTGCCCTACTCGAGCCTTTCACAGATCAAGGTGATTAGGGCAAAGTTAATATTAATAGTCTGTCCCATCGTGATTCAAACATTTTTATTAGGCCTTGTGCCTGGTATCTTGAGGGTGAGTCCTTGTACAGAATCGTACATCAGATGATCAGACTTGCTTAATTTCCCACCTGTTTAATTCATGGATCAGGGATGGGGTACAAAGGACTTTTTTGCCTCGAGATACGAACTGTCAAATCATTTGATAGGATGATTTAGATGCCTCAATTCCTGAGTATTGTCTTTTTAGGTTCCTTTCCTTTGTATCAGGTCAAACACGTGGCAATTATCCACAATTCTTTGTCTTCTATATATTTAACAGGGTTTTGGTTATAAATGGTAACCTTCAGCACTATATTCTTTCCCACAACCTTCATCCCTTTGTAAAGAGGGTCATTTATAAGAGATCTATTTTTTTGTCATAGCGCCCTTCTTTAGTTCCCTTGGGTATTTCGACTTTGTTCCAGGATTCCCCTATAGTTTTTGCCTTATCCTTGTTTTTATCCCAAAGCTCATCCTCTGATGATTTTTCTTGGGTTATTGATGAGGGTAAGGAAAAAACTATAGGCGAGGCCTATGAGTGAGAGGTCCATAGTAGGTAAAAACTATTTCTTTACTCCTCTACATCTCTAATGTAGAGCCTAGCCTCCTTAGGGTTCCTATGTTCTTCATCCATTCTGGCAAATTTGGATGCAACAAGCTTGGAGGGCCATGCAGATTTGATTTACAGGTCTCTCTTTGTGAGTTGAGGTCTGCCTTGGTACTCGCAAGACTTTGCCTGATGGAGCCTTTCAACCAAAGTTCCTTAGATCTACTCATTTTAAGCGCTTTTGGACCAGAAGAGCCATGCCCCTAATCCTGGCGATAAAAGATAACACTTTGAAGACAGAGTTACTAGGTCTTCAGTGGGAGGGTAGGTTGTCTATCTCGAAATTGCTTGTTTCATAGTGGATCGTGGTCCAGAGACCGACCTAATCTGATCTCGTCGATGAAGACCATTTAGGTAGCTTTCATATGTATAAGAAGGAAATCACATTATGCACTTTATCATTTACTTCTATGAAAGCTTTCTTTATACTGATTTCTCTTATGTAATAAACATACTTGTAAACTCTGTAAAAAAATTTTGCACACAATCTTATTTATAACAGTTCTGTTAAATCCGTCTTTTCTGGTGAATATTACCCTTCTCATGATGTACATCTCAAGGTGTTGCATCTTTACATTGGCCCATGCATTCAATGTCGAGTTTGTAAGTATCGAGTTCGTATCAACGATTGAGGTCATTCGCTAATAGATTTTTTATTTCGTGTGCCTCTTGAATCTTTTTAGTCAGACTTTATTTGACCGTTTGGCATTTAGCCTTGTATGCCCCAATATAATAAGGAAGGATCCCTTTTGTTTTTCATTTAGCTGTACTTCTAAATCCTAGCTTCTGCTAGGTACTTTAGCGCATAGCGCGAGAGAGATTATTTCTCTTTGTTTTAGTCATAATCGACTTCTACAAAGTAAACTTCAAGTTTTAATATAAGTTTGCATGGATAAACTTTTAACTGTGCCTCTCGTTCGAGAATTTTTGGCCCCATTACATGTAGGTTCCAAGTATCGACGCTGTAAGATGATCAGTCTATCCAATTTTCGTGATAATCCTTCCTAAAAAGGTCATAGATCAGGCGCACACGCCTTTAGAAGTGAGTCCGAGTCTTTATATCGGGTTGTGCAGACTTCTTTTGTGGCCCTTTGTGCGGGTCTTGAAGTCGTAGCCTTGTTTCCCTTTTGGGGTTCAGGGAGATCGTCCTTAGGGTCTCCTTCTTTAGGCTCCTAAGGAGAATCCAAAATGAAAAGAATAGAAATATGCTAATTTCTTTAAGTTTTTCCATTCATTCAACCGCCATTGGTCATTACCTTTACAATGAGAGAGCAAACAAAAGATTTTCCATAATTTTTCCCCGGAAGTCCCTACTGCTACCTTGTTAAAAACCTTGCCAGAAAACCCCTTTTTGGAATAAAAACTGGTCGAAGGAAAAAAGAGTGTGGCTTGTCCTTTCGGGTATTCCATTGTCACGTCTAACTTCTTTCGAAACACGCCTACAAAAGAGCTCAAGAAAAGAACCGTTAGATAAATAAAACACAAAGGGGGGATGGTTACCTATCTCGTCGAGGCTGCAGATCATCTTATCATATTTCGAGGAGCTCCCGGTCCTGCAGGTTCCTGGTTACCTTCGATGTCTTTCTCGTAGTTTCCCTTTGCTTGTTCACTCAGGAACTCCTTAAGGTGTCCGCCCTTGAGTAGTTTGCGACTGCTTCTCAAAGGTGGCAACAGTCCCCAGTATCATGGACATGCGTCCGTGGAATTTGTACCAGATACTCTTGTCACTAGAGTCAGCTTTTGTTCAGAAGGGCTTTAGAAACTTGGTTCATTTAATATCTAGGATTATCGAGACTAGACATTCGAGGCTGACATTAAAGCAATATTTTGAGAGCATGGGTGTGTTATTGATGGCATACACTATAGGTTTTACCGCCTCCCCAAACTACAACTCCTTATCTGTACTTTGATAATGTCGAGGCTGGATTGAAGCTCAAAACTTGTTACTACCACTACCACTACCTTTGCTTCCATCGAGTAAGGTGTGTAACGCCCCTGGACCGACCCTTTTGAGTCGTTCCAGCATTTAGGGTTCCTAGGCGATTTGTCCCATAAATTTCACAAACTCTTCTGGATTCTTGGTTCGCTCCACGTCCACGGGACATTTCCCATAACTCACTTGTAGTCGTCCTTAATTCAAATCTTTGACTCGTACCTATTGTACATGTCGGCGCATATTGTTGGCTCAAACTCAGTCAAACTCTTGTCGAGCTTGAAAGAGGCGATCAAACTTTTGGGGTTCAGTTCCTTGGTGAAAGCCTCTGCCCCCAATCATCTGGCACCATTGGTAATTGCATCCTTTCTTTCTAGAATCGGTCCACAAACTCCTGAAGTAACTCCATATCTCCCCGCTCTATCTTGAAAATATCCTCTCGATGGGGCTGCACCTTCTTGGCCCCAGCATGGGCCTTTATGAAACTATCTGCCAACATGTTAAACAAGTCGATCGAATATTCAGGGAGAAGGGAGTACCGTACCAGAATTCCTCCCGAGAGTGTCTCTCCAATCTTATTCACCATAACTAACTCGGCTTCTTCCTTGGTCAGATCGTTACCATTGACCATTATGGTAAAAAATAACAAGTGCTCTTAGGGGTCCGAGTTTTTGTCACACTTCGGGATATCCGGCATTTTAAACCTCTTCGGGATGAGCCTCATCACACCGACGGCTGTGTAGGGTACCTTGGCATAGTTTTTGTAATCTGGCCCCTTTACCACCGGTGAGGCTCCAGGAATGCGGTTCATCCGAGATTAGATCTTAAAGTACTAAGCCTTCATCTCTTTCCTCAGCAACTCCAGCACACTTTTCGATGGGGCTGTGTCCTTGAGACTAGATTTATCGTCCTCCATCGTCACTCCCTCTATTCATTCCTCCTACTCTTGGTCATCCAGATCTTCTTGCTCGTTCTTTCTCGAAGTGCCCAGAGTTCCCTGAGCTGCACCAACCTGCAGTTCGCCCAACTTCTTATCTTGTGCCTTCATCCGAGTCGTTAGCTCCCTATGGGACTCAACAAAGTTCTTCAAGATATCCCACAAACCCTACAAATCGGGTTCTGCTACCTCGACATCGAGATCTATAGGCTCCTTCCGCCTTTTATGTATATTCACGTTTGTTGTGTTCAAGTTGACGGGTGTTTCTTATCCAAGGGAGTCGATCTCGCCCTAGAAACCCTAGGTTTCATATCATTGGACTTAAGAGTCTGCTCATGGATTTCGTCCTCCACGTGGTGATTGTGGTCATCTGCCACAACCTACTTTCCTCCAAAGCAAAACCACTAGGAGAAACTAGTAGAAGACAGAAGTTGTAAACCCACACAGTTTCTCTTGCCCCACGGTGGGCACCAAACTATTTACGATTGATTTAGGACAGTTAGATTTGTTGGTGGGTCAAGAGCACACTTTACGGTCTTAGCTTCAAGTTAGTAGTGTACATTTGCAAAAGAGAGTAGATAGCGTAAACAAATGACATAATGTAATAAGTAAAGCGAAGATCAGAACAAATCTGTATCACTATGAATTCCTCAGTCCTATTAGTTATATGCCGGTAGTGTGTAAAGTAAGCGAGTGTAACAACAAGAAAATAGTAACAGACAACTAAGGAAAATAGAGAAAGCTTAAGAACAAAGCTAAAGATTTTTATTGCTTAAGGATAAAGAGAAGTAGAAATCAAATCCTTTACATAGAGACTCCCCATGGCCAATGGGATAGTGTTATTTTTGAGCTTATAGTATCGTGACCAATGATCGACATCCACTTGCCCTTGAGTTGTTGGAGGATTCCAACCTAGTATTGCGTGTTTGACGCAGTTCAACCGAGGGTTGCCTGCGCACCTGAATAATCTGACACACCGTCCTTTTGTCTGTTCTTTGTACGCAGTCACCATCATCGATAGTCTCAAGCTACTCCGTTCTTGCATGAGAGGACACTTCTTTGTATCGAGTTCATTCTCGAGATGATGCCATTGTGGGCCGGTTCTCATTGCATCCGACCTGAATTGGCAAAGTCCTCACTGAAGCTATTTTACCTCATACATAGAGGTTTCAAAATGAACCCAAATTAAGTTGACCCGCCCAGAACTTAATGGGTTGGGCTCAAGATAATTTCCTATTAGGTCTAATTTCAACTCATTAAGCTTCAACCCATTTTAAAAAGATCTTCAACTAAACTCAATCAATCTTCGCTTCAACCCATTTAATAAATAAAATAATTTCCTTAATGAAAATAGGAAAAATAAGTGATAATGTCTCCTACCACTCCCCTAAATTCCACACCCCCACCCCTAACCCCCGCTCCCCCCCCAAAAAATATTTTTTTTAAAAATAATATATTTTTTTGAAAAAAACTTTTCTTATCCACGTCATCCTACCCCACTTTCCCCCAAAATAATTTTTATTTTAATTTTTTTTAAAATTTTTTTACCCACCCCACCCTCCTACCCCTCACGCACCCCCACACCCCCCACGCACCCCCACACCCTACCACATCCAAAAAAAAATTCTTACCCCCTATAGCACCCTCTGACCCCCCCCCCCTCCAATACACCTAGCGATGTGCGAAAACTGAACCCAAAAAATGCTATTAGTTTATTGCTATTAGGTTATTGGGTTAACAATTTTTAATGGTTTTATGAAAAAAAAAGTTATCGGGTTATTGATTCGGTTTCAGTTTCTTACTATTGGGTTGTTGGGTAAACCAATAACCCAATAAGATTATATTGAATTACTACTTTACATCTACTTATATATTAATGACTTCACATTTTACAAAACCCTATTCAATTTACTTTCCCCTTTCCTCTTAATTTCTCCCTTCCTCTTTGCAGTGGCCTTATGAATGTTCCTGTTTTTCCTAATTTCACTTTCTTGAAAGTTTTGTATATTCTTTGAACGAAAGGGAATTACTAAGTACAATGTTGTCGAAAATTCATCTAATGCAAATTTAGGGAGACTTATGTAGTGTCCTGGTTCTAAAGGTTTCTTGACGAGTGTAAGTAGTTACATTGAATAGTTGATCCTATTGATCTTACTTTAGTTTGGTTTGTTTTCGAAGTTTGAAGATAGCATTGAAATGTTGGAACTATTTTACATGATATGTCATTTGTTAATTTGTTACTGACTTCCATGTTGGAAAAGTAGCTTTGTTTTATATGAGCATTTTCTTATAGGTTAAACAAAAAACTGAACCGTTAAGGACTAAAAATCGATAAACCGAATACCAATAAAAAAATATCTTATTACTTTGGTTGTTGGTTTAGCGTACTTACAAACCGAAAATCGATAAACCGAACCGAAACGATCGATGCACATCCCTAAATGCACCCCCCGCACCCCCTACCCGTACCCCTTCCCGTACACCCCAAATAATTTTTTTAATATCAATATGTCAATATTCTTTAGATTAAGCGGGTCAAGACCCAACCCTCTTTTAATCCATTATAGCCCAATCCATTTCAACCCAAAATAAATTTGGGCGGGTCATGATCCAACCCAATTTCTAATTCAACCGAGTTTAATATCTTCAATTTCAACCCAACCCGTTCATTTTACACCCCTACTCATACAATTTCTCCCAGACTAGATACCTTTATTTATTTATTTATAGAGTATTTATTTATTTAAAAAAACAAAACAAATGATCGATCCCTAAATAACAGGTTAAAACGTGGGGCACTTCCTGTAATTTGTAATTCTAGGTCAACAACTAGTCGTGAATAATTTTCTCTTTCTAAACAAGGCTTTGAATAAAACCTTTGATCCCTTTGTTGAAAAGGGCAATCGGGAAGAAAAATGGCGATTGAAACATGCGTGGTGTTTGGTGGACGAGGATTCATCGGGAAATCGCTTGTCGATAGGCTTCTTCGAGTCGGCAATTGGATCGTACGTATCGCCGATTCTTTCCCAACTCTTCAACTTGAAACCTCCGAATCCCTCCTTTCCCATGCCCTTTCTTCTGGTCGCGCTTCATATTTCCATGTTGATGTTCGTAATAAATCCAATATTATTCCAGGTACCACCACTCCTTCCTTTTACTTATTTATTCTCTAAGCCGTAGACAATGCACAAGGTTTCAACTACTTATCTTCCTTATTGAAAGACTTGTGTGTGTGTGTGTATGTATTCGGAGCATTTTCTTGTAGAGTGTGATGTTTGTTAGCAGGACAATATCTCTGCAATGTGTATATTGGAATTGCAACTTGATGAGAGTTTAACTTGTTTGTTAGTGTACTCAATGTGTTGCCTAAAAGATTGCTCCTTCCAACGACAAATAAAGGAAGAGGGCTGCGCTAGGTTGTTGATGAATCCTCGTAATACAGTTGATGCATCTTTCTCAAGTGTCCTGTCAATTGGTATTATTTATGTATAGAGTGGGGGAGGATACATACCATATGTTGTTGCATTGCAAGTTGACAACAATTTGGAACCTTGCACTTTCTATATTGGAGGCAATGTGAATGATGATGGTGGTGGCACAAACAATCAATATTGTTAAGAAGTCATTTCTCGTTCATATATTTGATGGTGTAAAGGGAAATTTCTAGTTATTCATGTTTGAAACCATATTAATGTGATTCAATGAATTTTTTTGATAACCGTGGTGTCTGGACACACCTCTAGTAAATTGACGGGGGACCTTTTACGTCCCACCAATGCTTGGTCGGGAAGAAATCACCTTGTGTTTGCCTCCACCCAGTTTGAATTTGAGACCTCATTGTTCTCAACGCAATTCATCAATACCTTTAGGTGGTGTGGATTCAATGAATTATTTTTGTCTAACTCAAAAAATAAAAAATAAAATAAAGATTAAAAGCAAGTGACTACTCTTGGAGTTGGAAAATTATGAATTCTATTTTAATAGACTTAAGTGTTAGTGTTTGTTAAGTATTGGTCACCATATATACAATCTTCTTTTGTTGAACATAATTTGAACTCTGTTTGAAGGACATGGCTTCAAAATATTGTAGTTCTACTCCCTCATATCACAATTTCTTGAGTTTGGCTATTTGCAGAAACCTCTCCTCACAGATGGGTTTAAAACTCAAAAAACACCATAGTGGAGGTTAGCATGGCCCCTGCCAAGGATCATCATCATCATACCCAGTGTATTCCCACTAGGTGGGGTCTGGGGGGGGGGGGTTTAAAGTGTACGCAGTCCATACCACTACCTCGGTAAAGTGTACCCCTGCCAAGGATGATGTGCACAAATTGAGAATGGTTCAAAGAAAAAAACTATTTAGTGGGGAAGAAAGGGAGTGGATACAGAGACAGTTTGAAGAAGATGAAGTTTTTGAGACACTCAAGTTGTGTGCCGGTGACAAGGCCCCATAACCTGATTGCTTTCCAATGAGTCTCTATCAGAACTTTTGGGAAATACTTAAGGAAGATAGCACCTTGAGACATTTCCATGATCATCATGTGTTTGAGAAGAGCGTGAACACAACCTTTGTTGCATTAAATTCCCAAGAAGGTTGGAGCAGTTGAATTGAGAGATTTCAGACCTGTAAGCTTGATAGGAGGAATTTACAAGATCATAACTAAGGCTTTAGCAGAAAGGCTTAAGAAAGTGATTAGCAAGTTAGTAAATAAATTCCAAATGACCTTCATTAAAGGAGGGCAAATCATTAATGCATCATTAATAGCAAGCGAATGTGTGGACACTAGGCTCAATGGGGGTGATCCAGGAATTATGTGCAAACTGGACATTGCAAAGGCTTACAACCATGTCAATTGGGGCTTCTTGATCAGAATACTTGAGCCGATGGGGTTTGGGGAGAAATGGTTGAAGTGGATTGTCTATTGCATAGAAACTGTTAGGTTCTCCATTCTTTTATACGAAGAACCTGCTGGTGTTTTTCCATCAGAAAGGGGTCTCAGGCAGGGAGATCCACTCTCTCCCTTTCTTTTCATATTAGCAATGGAGGGTTACAATAGCATGATGAGAGTGGCCATTCAAAATAGCTGGATAAGAGTCTTGAAGGTTAACAATTCTTTTGGAGGGGATATGCAAATTTATCATTTGCTTTAGGCAGATGACACAATTGTTTTTTGTGAAGCAACAACTAATCAGGTTGCCTTCATAAGAGTGACCTTGTGGTTTTTGAAGCATTCTCTGGATTATCTGTAAATTGGAGGAAGAGTTGTATTTTTTCTATCAAAGAAGTCCCCCAACTGCAGAGTCTAGCAAGTATATTGGGGTGTAGAATAGAGCAGCTTCCCACAACATATTTGGGCATGCATTGGGTCAGAAACACAAGGAGCTAGAAATATGGAATGGTATCATTGAAAAGACAGAAAAAATTAACCAACTGGAAAGCTCAATATATTTCTTTTGGAGGAAGAGTCACCTTGATCAATTCAGTGTTGGACTCTCTTCCAACTTATGTTATGTCTCTATTTCCTATACCTATCAAGGTGGATGAAAGACTTGACAAATTGAGAAGAGATTTCTTGTGACGGGGCAATAAAAGGGAAGGGTTTGCATTTAGTCAAATGGAGATTGTATAGTTACATCAGTGTTATCAAAAGCGAAAAGCGCAAAAAAGCTCTAAGGTCTGTTGGGGCTTAAAACGCAAAGTGCAAATAAAAGCGTGGACTTCAATGAAAAAGGCGCAAAGGGAGAAAGAATATAAATATTTATGATTAGTTCAAGACTAATAATTATAAGCATAAATTACAAATTGAAGGGGAGCCTTGGAGTAACTGGTAAAGTTGCTGCCATGTGACCAGGAGGTCACGGGTTCAAGCCTTGAAAACAGCCTCTGGCAGAAATGCAAGGTAAGACTGCGAACAATACCCCCTTGTGGTGGGGCCCTTCCCCAGACCCCGCGTATAGCGGGAGCTTTAGTGTACCGGGCTGCCCTTTTTAATGATAAATAGCTGAACAAAGAAATTGAAAAACAATGACGATTGAGTGAAGTATCAATTGTTTAGTGTAGCCTCTTCAGAAGAGACTCATTGGAAAGGAGAAGTATGTCTTAGAAACTTGATGACGACAGTGAAGCGCACACAAAGCGCGGTGAAGCGCTCAACACGTTTTGAGCCTCGCTTCCGGGCTTAAGCGCACTTAAAGCGCGCCGTTGATATCACTGTTACATAAACAATTAGGTGGATTGGGAGTTAGGAACTTGGGGCTACAAAATATATGTCTCCTGTCTAAATGGCTTTGGAGGTTCACCACTGGGGAACATGTATTATGGAGGGAGGTGATAGCCAACAAGTATAGGCTAAATGGGAATTGGTGCTCTAGCTATGTGAATAACACTTATGGGGTGTCAACTTGGAGATCAACAAGGAACTTGTGGCCTAATCTTAGCGGAAACAAAGTCTACAAGGCGGGAAATGGCACTAAAATCCTATTTTGGAAGGAGATTTGGATTGGAAATGAGACTTTGACTCAAAGTCTCATTTCCAGACCTTTTCTCTTTGTGCATTAATCCAGAAGAAACAATGGTTGAGGAATGGTCCTAACATGGATGGAATATTGTGTTCAGGAGACTTTTAAATGATTGGGAGAGTGGTTGAGGTATTGCAAGTGCTGAATGGATGCAAATGGTTATCAACAGAGCAGGACTCTATCAGATGGAAGCACTCTAGAGATGGAATCCTTTCTGTCCATAGACTATATGTTAAGGAAGTGAAAGAGCAACAAGGATGCAAGTCCGGCCCCTGGAAACAAATATGGAGAAATAAGGTCCCAACCAAGATAAAATGCTTCTCTTGGTTAGTTACCAGAAGAGTCTATCGGAAACAGCCTCTCTACTTCATCTGAGGTAGTGGTATGGACTGCGTACACTTTACCCTCCCCAGACCCCACCTGGTGGGAATACACTGGGTATGTTGTTGTTGTTGTTGGTTAGTTGCCAGAAGAGCATGTGACACACACGAGAGACTAATAAGGAGTAGCTTTTAGATAGCCTCTTGGTGCTCTCTTTGCAATGAGACTGAGGAAACCAATAATCATCTATTCCTCCATTACTTAGTGACAACACAACTGTGGAATCTATTTTGGGATCAACACAAACTGAGTGGATTATGCCTGAGCATACAACATACCTACTTAGTTGTTGGATCAGAAGGGTTGGGGGGGTGGGGAGCAAATCTCAGAAAAAGTGGTGGAGTATAATACCATCATGCATTTGGTGGTCAATTTGGAAGGAGAGAAACAACATATGCTTCGAAAACAAAGCTAATCTAATAGATATAGTCAAATAGATCTGCTTGACTATTTTTATTTTTGGTGTAAAGAAGAAGGGATAGAAGAAGATCCACAGATTTTAGGCTTTATAGGATCTTTGTAATCTACTAGCTTTCTCTATTTTGTTGGGAACCAATTTTTTGGAGGTCTCTAGCATATCCTTAACGCTGCTGAATACAACATTACTTTTATATTAAAAAAAAAATTATTATCTGCATCTATAAGAATCTTATTGAGCAGGATTTACCTGTGCTCTTAACCAAATGCTCACTTAAATAAAACAAAAAATGGAATGGTAAATAACGAAAGAAACATCAAGTTATTTGTGGCACATAAACAATAGATTCACATGCATGTACCGGCTAACTTTATCATGCGGTTTATCTCAAATCCGATTCGTGGCATCAAATTCAAGCCCAAATGCGTGCTCAATGACAACAAGGCTACTCAACCACTCTCACTTCTCAAAAAAGAAAACAAAGCCTACTTGACCACTCACCACATTATCAAGATGTATGTACCTTGTGTGAATAAATAAAGGAAGAGGTTTTATGGTAGAAGGTGAGCAGGTGAGCACACAGAAACTGGATATTTTCCTGATTTACTGAAAGGAAAAATTAAAATGGAAGAATATATTTCATGTAGCAGTTTGTATTTCATGACCAGGAGGTCACGGGTTCAAGCCTTGGAAGCAGCCTCTGGCAGAAATGCAATACAATACACCCTTGTGGTGGGGCCCTTCCCCGGACACCGCGCATAGCGGTAGCTTTAGTGCACCGGGCTGCCCTTTAGTGTGTAAGCTAACATGTATGCTTTTTTCCTTGAGATGTCCAAGAATACTTTTGAGCATGTACTTCCTATGAGATTCCTCCTCTTTTCTAGCACCCAACCGCTTTACATCGTATTGTTGTACGCTCGCTTATTTAAAAACAAAACCATGAAATTTTTTCCTTTCATGGAAGTAGTAATTATGTCCTCCGTTAGTGGGCTCATACTCCTAAATCGTTTCCAGGCATAACAGAACATGAACACCATAATGAAGATTTAAGACCCATGAGAGTTTTTCACTTTTTTCCGAAAAATTATTTCACTTTTGAGTGTGTTTGGTATGAAGGAAAACATTTTCTTCCAATTTTCTCATGTTTGGTTGGCTTAAATGTTTTGGAAAATGTTTTCCAAGTCAACTCATTTTCCTCAAATTGAAGGAAAATGACTTCCCTTCAAAAAGTAAGGAAAACATTTTTCAAAACTCTCTTTTAACCTCACACCTCAACTTTCCACCCTAACGTAAGTCTCGGTTACCGATTCCCGACATTAATATGGGATTCGACTCCCGACCCTGACTCCCGATTCTCGACTCGGGAGTAGGAGTCGGGAGTTGGGGTCACGTCTCGGGACGGTAGTCGCGGTCGGGTCGTGGGTTGGGAGTCGGAGTCAGGAGTCGGGGTTAGGTCTCGGATTAGGAATTTAGGGTGGGTCTGGGGTCGAATGTCGGGAACGGGAGTCAGGGTCGGATTTCGGGACTGGTGTCTAGGTCGGGTCTCGGGGTCGATTCTCGGGGTCAGGGTCGTGTCTCGGGTCGGGTGTCGATGTTAGGTCTCGAGTCTGGGGTCGGGTGTCAAGGTTGGGTCACGGGTCGAGAGTCGGGGTCGGGAGTTGGATCGGGTCCCGAATCAAGATTTGGGGTCGGTCCTGGTTCTCGAGTCGGGTCCTGAGTCGGATGTAAGGATCGGGGATCGGGTAGGGAGTCGGGGTTGGGTCCATGGTCAGGAGTTGAGATCGGGTCTTGGATCGGGTACGGGGTCGGGTCCCGAGTCGAGATTTGGGGACGGGTCTCGGGTTGGGTCCCGAGTCGGGTGTCAGTGTCGGGTCCCGAGTTGGGTGACCGGTGTCGGGGTCAGGAGTCGGGCGTCGGGATTGGGTCCCGAGTGGTGTGTCACGGTCGGGTCCCGTTTGGGTGTCGGGGTCTGGTCTTGGGTTGGGTGCCGAGGTTGGGGTCTCGAGTTGGGTGCCGGGGTCGAGGTCGGGTCCCTAGTCTCAGGTCGGGAGATGTGGTCAGGTCTCGGGTCGGGGTCTGGAGTGGAGGTTGGGTCTCGGGAGTTGAGGTTGGGTGACGGGGTTAGGAGACGGGTCCCGGTTCGTGAGTCGGGGTCGGGTTCCAAATTAGGTGTCGAGGTCCTGTCTCGAGTCGGGAGTCGGGGTCGAATCTCGGGTCGAGTGTCAGGGTCGGGTCTTGGGTCGGGTGCTGGGGTCGGGAGTCGGGGTCGGGGTCGGGTCTCGAGTCGGTAGTTGGGGTCGGGTCTCGGGTCTGGTGCCGAGGTCGAGTCTCGGGTCGGGTGTCGAGGTCGGGAGTGGGGGTCAGGGTCGGGCCTTGAGTTGAGAGTCGGGGTCGGGTTTCGAATCGGGTGTCGAGGTTGGGTCTTGGTTCGGGTGTTGGGGTCGGGTATCGAAGTCGGGTTTCGAGTTCAAAGTCGGTCTCGGGTCTCGGGTCTCGGGTAGGGAGTCGGAGTCGGGGTCGGGTCTCGAGTCGGGAGTCGGGGTCTGGTCTCGGGTCGGGTGCCGAGTCTCAATTTGATTGACGGGTTTGAGTCCTAGATCGGTCTTTGAGGTTGATTCTTGGGTCAGAAATTATTTTCCTAAAAAGTATTTTTAACTCTTTAGCCAAACACTTAAAAAATATTTTCTGAAAAATGTTTTTCATTCACCAACCAAACACTAGAAAATATTTTCTGGAAAATGATTTCCACTCACCAATCAAACATGAGAAAATAAGTAAGAAATCAACTTGTTTTCCATGAAAACATTTTCTTGGAAAACATTTTCCTTCATACCAAACACACCCTTAGTGAAAATTGTAGTGTTTGGCCATAAGAATTCCAAATTGTGAAAAGTGAAAACAAGTGAACTGCCCTCACAAAAAGTAAAAAAGAACTCCAATTTATTTTCATGGCCAACTCCAACTCCAACTTCAACTCCAACTCCAACTCCAACTCCAACTCCAAAATTTTTTAGTTTTCATGGCCAAACGCCTACTTAAAAGGTGGTCATGGTTTATTAGTAGTAGTGTAGTACTCCCTAACTTGTATGGTGAAATTTGGAAGTACAATTTCTGAGATATGCCACAATGTTCAACGGTACCCCCTAAAGGAGGATTGATTTTCGCTTAGTGCTTTGCAAGGGCAATTAACTAATTATATGTTTGGTTTTGTGGGGTTTTTTTGAACGGGAAAGTAATGATGGGCAATCATTGACCTATTTCCCCATCGACTTGCTTCCCTATAGGAAGTATTTATTCTCCTTCAAGTTTCTTTTGATTCAACCTGCAAGGGAATTAAAAGATGTTTATTTCTTCCATTCTGCATACTTCGAGAGGGTTGAAAAAATGCTGAGGGATTGAATATTCTTATGCTTTTATTCCTCTACAAACAAGGGAAAAGTACTAACAGCCCTTCTAGTCCGCCTACTGCTATTCCTTCCCCTTTCAGTGCTTTCACCCTAAAGAAATGTAGTAGTACTGTGATCTAGTCAATCAGCTTGTGGCGTATGATTGCTTGTTTGACATTCTTTGTTATATATCTGACTTGGCTTTGTGTAGTTTAAACAGTTTCTAGAGTTTCTTACTTTTTTCTATACCTTCCTGGAAAACTGTGTTTTTCCACTTAAGTAAAGTTGGATTGAGTTTTACTGCATCATATTCTCCCATGCAGCTATTGATGGCGCATCAGTTGTATTTTACATGGATGATAGGGATTCATACGTTCATGATTTCTATATTTGCTACACAATTGTTGTTCAAGGTAATTTTTTCACCCAGAGTTCATTTAAGCAAATCACACATTTTTGCTATTTAAATCGTTGGGGTCCTGATTGAGAATGAATGTTATGTCTTTCAGGTGCCAAGAATATCATTGCTGCCTGCCAAGAGTGTAAAGTCAAAAGGCTATTATACAACAGTTCTGCTGATGTAGTTTTGAACAGCTGGCAGGATATACATGGTGGGGATGAGTCCTTACCATATTCCAGTAAAGTAAGTCTCTTATCAGGAGCTTGTTTACTGAATGTTGAAATTTTCTAGGCTCTATTCCTGTCGACCCTCTTCCACATTTTTCATTAGGACATTACTTTCTATTTTTCCTCAGTTTCTTCTTTTCATTTTGATGCTTGCTCAATGCAGTTTGTGAACATGGTAACTGATCTTAAGGCTCAAGCAGAGGCTCTAGTTTTAGTTGCAAATGATGGTGATGGCCTTCTTACTTGTGCACTTCGTCCCAGCTATGTTTTCGGACCTGGAGACAATTATCTCTCTTCTTTGCTGGTCAATGTTGCAAAATCTGGCTGGGGCAAGGTTGGAAGCCTCCTGTTTAGTTGCTCTTCTGTTGGTTAAATATCAATCAATTATGTTTCTTCTTTTTGCTAAGCTTGTGTAAATGTGATGGCTGGACCTAAGTTCTCTGTTGTAGCATCAGCATCCAACAAAATTCTTACTGAACTCATTGCATACTTCAAATCTTTAAGGAACTTCTCTTTGTCTGCTCTTTGTTAGTAGTAACTTTCAGTTTCCCTGTGGAAGTAGGCAAAATAGGAATTGGTGTAGAATTTGCAGCATGTTTTGTTTCAGGAACCACCTTAGGATGTACGTCGAATAAAAGAGGAAAAGGATCATAGACACCTCTCACGTCACAATTCTAGTCATTATGTAGGTGTAGTTTTCTGATCTAGCATTATTTGACCGTGTTCAGTCTTTGTTATACATACTTTTTGAATAAGTAATAGACATTCTCATTTCAGTTTATTATAGGGCTTGGTGACAATATGACTGACTTCACCTATGTGGAGAATGTTGCCCATGCACATGTATGTGCTGAAAAAGCTCTAAGTTCTAGGGGGAGTCATGTATGTGGCAAGGTACGGATTTTTAGCTATCTCTATTCGATATTTCCTTTTGATGGTGGTTAATATATATTTACAGACAGTGCGATGCCATGCATTGTAGGCCTTTTTCATCACTAATCTCAAGCCGATGAAGTTCAAGGATTTTGCATCTCTTGTGTTTCTGAGATTGGGATATCAAAGGTAAGGTAGCTGGCATACTATTCTTTTACGTCTAGCTTTATTGATGACGCTCCCATCCACATGAGGTTTGTTTATGATTTTTTCCAAATATGTGTGAATTAGGTGAATCAGTATGACTATTGACTGCACTATGGTTGCCGCACGTTGCAAAACTCTACCTCCCATCATGACTGACATCCTAGCTTAAACAAGTTTATCAAGTGATAACGAATTTTCTTTCTTGTTATGTTACCTTTCTGATTTTATGGTATGTGGAGGCTATCAAACTTTAGCTCAATCTTCATCTCCGGTCCGTAATTCAGGATTTGCAATGGTGTTGTTGTGTGAGTAAAGATGGCATGACAAAGAGTCTTCTTGTACAATTTATTTGGCTAGAGAATTCTCTGATGTTTATCTTATTTTATTCTGTCTCATTCGTCTTTGATGAAGAGGTGTAATTTAGTCAATTTTTTCTCCGTCTCCCCATCATATCCTCTCTCTCTCTCTCTCTGATACCAGTGGTGTCAACTAGAGCGCACTTGACTATTACATCAGGTACCTGCATTCTCCCACCAAATCCGATAAAGGTCTGCGCACCAAGGTTGGACATTTAGGCAAATAGAAAGAAATCACCTGGCTTTTTTGCCCTAATTTAGTCAATATTGTTCTAATTAATTCTCTTTTTCGTCCATTTCTTCTTGTTACAACTTACACGTCATTCTTCTCCCTTTTTCTTGAACCGCTTCCCCTATTTACATATGCCGCCGTCTTCATCACTGTTAAGATTCTCACATCGGAAAAAGGATGGGTACTTGGTCTCCTTATATGGACGTGGACAATCCTCCCCTCATGAGCTAGCTTTTGAGGTTGAGTTAGACCCAAGATGCATTCTTTACATGGTATCAGAGCCAGGCCCATCCAAATTCTTTGTTCACCGATGTTCGGCCCCCACATTATAGTGTCCACGCTCCAGTTAACAAGGTTTGGGCGTGCGGGGGAGTGTTAAGAGTCCCACATCGGAAAAAGGATGGGCACTTGGTCTCCTTATATGGACTTGGACAATCCTCCCCTCATGAGCTAGCTTTTGAGGTTGAGTTAGGCCCAAGATCCATTCTTTACAATCACTAGCTATTGCATGTACTGTTGATACTTGGATAAATGTTACTCTTAAGTTGTCTATTTTGTGACTTTCTTGGCTAGTCATAGTTTATTGTCTTAATTCGTGGCTTACATTTTTTCTGTTGTTGATTTTGTAGCTTTGCTCCTATTCCATTATGGATTTTGCGATGTGGCTTCCTGAAACATTTGGTGCTTTCTGATTTCAGGTCCATTATCAAGATTCCTGCTAGGTTGACGCAATATATTACTTTGATCATAAAATGGAAAATTTCAAGGATGAGCAATTGGAGTACTGAGAATGTGCCAGTTTTTGATATTATTGAATTAGCATTGTGCCATAGGAGATTTAATTGCTCGGCAGCTCAAAAATATATTGGATATTCTCCAGTTGTTTCCCTTCAAGTATGTTTGATCCTTATTTTTATCATTAGCTGTAAACAGTGCCTAAACAACTGTTCTCTCTGTCTCGAATTGTTCGGTTGGCACTCAAATTGTTCGATTACAATATTTTCAAATAAAAGAATTTTATTCTTAACTACGAAAATTTGTAAATTTGTAATGCTTCTCCAAATATGTAAATGTTACTTTCAAGAAAATAAATTAGTAAGAAATCAAACTGAAACTTAGATTAGTTGACCTTATGTCCTCCGAATATGCACTCTTTTTGGGACGAATGGAGTATTATTTGACTGACCAATGTTTTATGTCATTGGAATGGTAAAGGCTGTAAATACCCAGTGTATATGGATTTTTGGAACTTTAGCTTACTTGCTGGCGTTTCTTTTAAGCTTAAAGGTAAAGATGACATATCTTTTTCTAGAATATAAGAATCCTAGCTGTCCTAATTCCCTAATGATGTGCAAAAAAGTTTACTGTCACAATAAAGCAGGCTGTCCTTGATGTTCTTATAAAAGACATGCTATATACATTGTGAATCTCTCTGATAAAATACCTGTACTTAATCGATTCACTTGATCCATGTTGGATCTTTCTTTGCTTTCTTAAGAAGCTTTATTTTTCTGTAAGTTACCCTAGTTTGTTGATAAGTATGCTGATTTTGTTGTGGTAAGTAGCCCAAATTTGTTGATCTGTGCTAAAAAACTGCTTAAGATTTGGGATGCTTTTGAAATGTGATATAGAGCTTATACTATTTTTTTGGACATGACTCAACTGCTTATTACAGACGTGAAACTCTGATACAGGAAGGAGTTGCTATAACCGCTAAGTCCTCTCAATTAGCCAGAGAATCACCTTTCTCAAGCTATAGTGACACTGATGAGGAGTCAAAAGTGCATCAACTGCTAGGAGGTGGAAAAGGTTGGTATGTTACTTTGTGACATTTCTAACCTTGCAGAGGTGTGGTTTTCTAGTTTATTTGATTTAGTGGAAATAGTAAATCAAACCCTCTAGGCATTTGTCTTCACCTAAAACGTATATATTTTTCATGAACTGGTAGAGAGATTGTTATCAAAAAAAAAAAGAACTGGTAGAGAGAACTGACTTGTCACAGTTTCTCTAAGGCCCATTTTACGGCACTTCTCTCAGGAGAAAGTATTGTGTTTGACCACAATAGACTTGCTTGAGTTTGGTGTTTTGACCCAATTCTGGTGTTCTTCTGATACTGAATTTGAGTTTGCATCTGTAGAATTGATTTCTGGGTACAGTTTAAACACATACAGAAACTTCCTTGGCAACCCAAATGTAAAGAGACATCAAATTTCTTAGAGAATTTTGTATACGCTTAGATTCTAATAGACCAAGTATTATTATTGTTACTAGTGTATGCTTGCAGCTTTTTTTTTTTTTTTTTTTGGGTGGGATGTGGGGTTGTGGTTAGAGCTTTTTCATTCCAGTCTGATTCTACTTACTCTTATTCTGTATCTGCCAAATTGATTATATGAGATCACAATCTTAATTGTATCATCTTGGTGACCTCTAAATAACAATGTATAATGTTAAGTGCAGTTGCAGAAATTTTATTGTGGAGAGATGAGCAGAGAACATTTAGTTATTTCCTTTTGCTGGTTTTCATCCATTACTGGTTCTTCCTGTCTGGGAGGAGTTTCCTTTCATCTCTTGCACAGCTTCTACTGATGATTGCTGCTGCTCTTTGGGGATACAGCATTCTGCCACCAACAATGTAAGTCTGCCACTGAATATACTATGTTTAAATGTTTTAAAGAGATAACTTTCCTAAAAAGAAATGTTTGGACAGACAAGTGCTTGCATATCTTTCTCAAGGAGATGAAATTTCGTCACACTGTTTTGCTTTCTGAGACAACTGGATATAAGTCATATTCTTAGGATGTGTCATGTGATCCCTGCTGTGAACCTTAATGCATGGAAGTTATTAAAAAAAATAGTATACACGACATTTATATATGCAACTAAAATAAGTGCTTCCCTGAACACCTCCCACATGAAGTAAAAGAAAAGATGAAAAGGACTGGTCGATGCTACTTCATCCTGTTGTAAGGGTGAATTAGAACACTACAAATCCTTTAGCATTTCTTTTATTTGTAGGTCCAACTTCTTTCTTTTTAAGTCTTCCTAAAATCTGTTATGTCAGCTCAACTCTGTCAGTTACAAGTAATAATATGCAAATCTGGACACCAACTTTTTTCAGCAAGTGTTTATACACCCGTTATACAACATTATACAATATTATACGCTTACCTTAAATAATATATCAACCTTGTATAAAAGTGTATAATGTATCAACGGGTGCGGGTATTCTGCTTAAATAATACAGATTCTATAAAAAATCTATAAAAATAACCTAAAAGGTTGTGGGGTGAAGCCAATAATTCAATATTTTATTTTGAGAATTTCTCAGGTTGTAGGCACTAGCAGGCCGTGGCTAAAATTCGATCTTTCATTTTCCATTTTTCCTTCAAATTTTGTCATGGATTGTGGTCAAAGTACCCGATCTCAATTGACCACACCCGGTACAAATCCCACCCCTATTAGTACCAACGTCGTGTCGACATGGGTGCGGCGGCTAAAATGAAGAGTCCAAGCAACATAAGTCTATACATACTTTTACATTGTTCTACTATATTATACAAACTTATACAAAAATTGGGTATCATGACCTACGGACTTCAACCACGAAGCTCCATTCGAAATGGGTCAAATTGTCAATGAATAGCTTCAAATTTTAACAACTTCAGAATAACATCCCCAACGAGCGAAAAATTTCAACAAGTCACAATACTCAGTCGGTTTTCAAGATTTTAAAACCCCAATAATGGATTTATCATTTTTCACCTCAATTCAATCAACAATGTTTTATTCGCCATAATAAACATGAATATCACTATCATTCAGTTTCTAAGCATCAAAAAAGGAAAGTGATAATTACAAATTAAGGAATTATTGCCTCTTCCCCAAGTATTTTAAATTATATGCATAATGGGCTAAATAGGTAAGATCTGAAAATATGGGCTAAATAGGGTAAGCTTAGCCAAGTAATGTAGTGTGTAAAACTTTCAAAACGTTATGTGGAAGTTCATGGGGAAATCTCTTCAGAGCTTTTATTGTGTGTTGATCTTTGTTTTCCTCTATTTGTAAAATTGCCTATTAATATCTATTTCCAAGTGGAAGCTTTTGATGATTCGCAATATTATTTCATAACGAACTTATTGGCTTCTCATTCCCTGTTTTTAGATTTCAGTATTTATTTTATGCATGGGATGCTTGTATTCCCCAATAATGACGTCTTTGCTGCAGATATGGGATTGCAGTTCCCAGAATATCATGGTCTTTCTTTGAGATCTCTGAAGTGGATATGAGAACTTGCTTTTACAATGTAGCATATACGTGGAACAGAATGAGTCATTTAGCAAGTTTACTTGCCCGAGGAGAAGATTGGTATATATTTCTGAAGGTGTGTACTAAATGATGTCATGTTCTTCCTTACTTTCTTTTTACTAAGTTTAAAATTGAGTTAGAGATGATCAAGGTGGCCTTTGTCTGAAGTTCTCCTGAGTTTGCTTAGCTTTTTTTTTTTTTTTGGATGATTTCCTCACACAGATTTTCAAATCATTCAAAAGCTAGTTTTTGAGTTGTCCAATCTTCAAAAAAGGTCAAACAAACACTTTTTTTCCTTCAAAAACTTGAATATCATCAAACAAATGGGTGGCTTTGATCATTCCTAGAAGTTATATTGCACTTCGTGTAAGTAATTAGAACTGGGAGACGGGTAAAGCAAATGAATTTAAGCTTTTGGATGTGTGCCAAAAGAAACTAATCGTAGAAAATAGATTAAACAGATGAAGTATCAAGAAGGGTGAGACAGTTGACCTTGGAAAAGTGATGCACCGAGAGATAATGTGGTGATAAAAGAAATAGCTATCAAGTGGACCAGATTGCAAATATTGTTTGTAGTCTGTCCTTGAATCTATCTACTAGTTAGGTTGTGTTGCACCTCTGAAGTTTTCTAATTTTCTGCAGGCGGCAATACCCCTGTATTTTCTGAAGTTGATTATTTCGGATTGCTTGACTTTTGGAATTGGTATAGGTATGTGTACGCTACATTTTCACGCTTAATGGTGCATTAAAGTCCATATCCGGTAGTTTGTTTGACATGATTCAAAATCAATGCAGCACTAGCTCTGGCATTCACTTCATTCCTCATTTATGAGCAGTATGAGGATGAAATTGATAGTACAACAAATGTAATATTCAGCATATCGAAAGGTGCCTTTACTTTGCTGATGAGAAGTTTACCCTTGCCTCTGGCGTTGCTCCATTCTGATTCAGAAATCCCATCTTCTAGATTGAAGATTAAGCAATGAGGTGTACTGATGCTTTACTCACTCCTTAACATCAGACAGAAGAAGAGTGGTGTACATCTTCCTGGCTCAGTTTCCTTATATAGATTGTGTGACCTCTTGTACAAGTAGTTTGTTAACCCAATATGTGAAGGGTCGGTTGATCTGTATCCTATCGAGAAACTCAACTCCCCCACCACTTCATTCCTCCTATACCCTAGCACTAGGGTTACAAAAAAGTTTGGGAAGTTAAATGGAAAGAAATACGACTCTTCCCTCTGTGAGGACAGGGTTTGCTCTTTCTGGCTGAGGTAGATCCTAAATGATGACAACATGGTGGATGAATACTGCTTTTATACAAATTGTGCCTATGCTTGCCAATTTCTTACTGTTGTGTGTTTATTACAATGTCCAGAAACAATGATTATATTTTTAGAAAAGTAAGCCATCTTGTGGAAGGCTGCATCTTTCAAATGAACCAATAGTTTCAGGAGGATGGTGACATTTAAATTGAAATTCCCCTTCTCCACTTCCACTCTGGAAAATTCTTTTGTTTTTAACCATTACTATTATTGTTTTTTTCCTGCGAGTATGGCTGCCAAGTGGGTTGATTATACCACCAGTCATTGGTGGTATTTAACCCAAAAAAAGGTGCGTTCTACTTTATAAGTTGCGACGGTATATAGTACACATTGTCTCTCTCTCTCTATATATACTGTTACATCGAAGGATGTATACCCTGTATAGAAAGAACCATAGGAAGACAGGCAATACAGGTAGTCGAACAGAAACAAATTAATATAGAAGGAAATTTAGAAAATAGGATAAACCTAACCAATAGGATTAGTTTATTAGAAACTAAAATATGTGAGTTAGAAGATAGAGTAAAATATTTAGAAAAGGGTAAAAGAATTATTACTCAAGAACAAAATGAACACAAAGGAATTAGAATAGAAGATATGGAAGATACAGAATTATTAAATGAAAATTTTGATGAATTAGTATGTAATGAAGATAAGAAGTTAAGTGCTATTAAAGTAATGACTAAAATAATAATACAAGATTATTAAATAGAAACCCTAGGAATAGTGGATTCAGGATGTATACAATGTATAATAAATCAGAATCTTTTACCAAAACACCTTATAAATAGTTTTAAGGAACCACAAATATCCATGCAAATGGATGGAACTCATAATACCTACAAACACTATGTAAAGAATGCTATAATTAGTTTTAACAATACATGTTCTAACTATAAAACAGTATATAAAGTAGGATGTATGTTAACAAGAGATTTAAATATAAAAGCAGATTTTGTACTAGGATTAGATTTTATGGTAAAAAATAACGGAGGATGTTTTATAACTAGAGACGGAGTAATCTTTACAAAGAATATTACAATAACACCATCATTTTTTGGAAGAAATGTACAAAGAAATACAAAGGTAATAAAAGATTTCAGAAATAAACAAATAAATTCAGACACCATCTGTGATAACGGCACAGATTGCACCTGCAAAATAAAAGAAAATCTACTTTCAGAAATACTAAATGAAGAATGGATAGACATAGATGAAGAAATAGAAAAGAATTATAATTTAATTGATACTAGTATAGAAAATTATAATCTTAGAAAAAGTTTAAAACACATAGGATCTATAAAAAATAAAAATGATTTACAGAAAATAATACAAAGATTAGATGCATTAGAAATAATAGGAGAAAAATCCTAGAACATTGGGGATCAAATCAATTAGAATGTAAATTAGAAATTATAAATCCAGAATATTTAGTAAAAACAGTAGCAATAGAAGCAACAAATGACGATTTAAAAGATTTTGAAATTCAGATAAAAGAATTATTGAATTTAGGAGTAATTAGAAGATCCACATCTAGACATAGATCAGCAGCATTTATGGTAAGAAATCATAGCGAGATAGTTAGAGGAAAAGCTAGAATGGTAATAAATTATAAAAGATTTAATGATAACACAGTAATGGATGCATATAAACTACCAGACAAAACATGATTAATAAATAGAATTCAAGGTAAAACAATGTTTAGTAAATTTGATTGTAAATCAGGATACTGGCAGGTCAAGATGCATAAAGACAGCATCAAATGGACAACCTTTACTTGTCCGGAAGGACATTTTGAATGGCTGGTTATGCCATTTGGATTAAAGACAGCCCCTCCTATTTTTCAAAGAAAGATGGATAACATATTTGGTAAATATAAGAATTTTGTTTTAGTCTATATAGACGACATTTTGATATTTAGTAATAACATGAAAGAACATTTAGAACACCTACAGACCGCGTTTCAACTTTTTATAGATAATGGGTTAATAATTAGTAAAAAGAAAATGGAATTATATAAACAATACATTAACTTTTTAGGAATAACCATAGGAGAAGGTAGAATAAAGTTACAGCCCCATATAGCTAAAAAAGCATTAGATATGTCAGATAAATTAGATAAGACAAAGGATTTACAAAAATTCTTAGGCATTTTAAATTATGCTAGGCCATTTATAAAAGACTTAGGAAAAATAGCCGGGCAATTATACGGCAAGACCGGATCTACAGGACAAAAGTCCTTTAATAGTGAAGACGTTAAATTGGTCCAAAAACTTAAAGAAATGGTAAGACAAATTCCAGCTTTTACTTTGCCTTTAGAAACAAATTATTTAATTATAGAAACAGACGGAAGTTCCGAAGGATGGGGAGCCATCTTAAAAGCTAGAAAAAGTAAATATAGTACTAAGAAAGATGAAAGAATTTATGCTTATCAAAGTGGTACTTATAAGGAAAAAGGCAACATGAGTAGTATAGACATAGAAATTCTAGCAGTTATTTATTGTTTAAATAGTTTTAAGATATATATTTTAAACAAACCAGAAATTTTAGTCAGAACGGACTGTAAAGCCATAGTAAAATTTCACAAAAGAATAAGCAAGAAAAATAGTAGTAAAAGACGTTGGTTAAATTTTATAGATGCTACTTCCATTTATAAAATTAAATTTGAACATATTAAAGGAAAAGAGAATGGACTTGCAGATAAATCAAGTAGACTCATGTTACAAACTACTAACTAATTCCTTTTGCAGCATGAATACAGATAAAGGGAAGGCTAAGGCTTCCACTTCAGATGCTAATGCAGACAGATATTTACAGACTTTATTGGGTAATACCCATTTTAGACCCCAGACAATGCTAAATACACCTCAGCATATGATGGATTAGACTATTGAAAAAAATTATTTCGGAAAGACAAATCTAACCTGTTATCCAGACTCAAATTTCAGTTTTAAAATGAAATTCGATGCAAGAGTAGACAAGAATCAGAAGTGTTTATTAGATAATTTGTGGATTGCATATAATAAGACTCCAAGGGATGTCCGCTACTTCTTAGCTGTAATGAATGCCCTGACCTAGTATTTTACAGACAAGAATTTAGATAACAAATTCAGATTTTATGTTGTGATACAGGGAAGAACAGTAGGTATTTTCCAGACCTGGATTCAAGTAATAGATTCTATTAGAGATTTCAAAGATCCCTTATATAAAGGTTTCAATAATTTTAATGAAGCTTTAGACTATGCCAGAGGTAAGCTCGGACCAAATTTTTATATTACTCCCGAGTTAAGAAATCCAATTTCCTTTCCTCAATATAATAGCCAGAAAGACACAAACAAAATTATTTTTTGTGATCATTGTACCTCCATGACCGAAGGTTTCAAAAGACTCAACCTCAGAAATGAACAGCTTGAAAAAGAAAAGAACCATTTATTATCTCAAAATCAGATATTGCAAGATCGTATAAGTGTTTTATACCATGAAATGAGTCAGCTACAGAACCCTATATTACCTCCAAAAGAACCAAGGAAAAACGAACCCCAGACCCCAGAAAAGAGTTCTCCATCTCAGTTAAAAATGGATCAGATGGGTGTGCATTCCCCAATGAATGCAAATAAACCTACTACATCAGGTCACGGTGTAGCATTCCGGTTCAAACGGTAACCGGTAAAGACTCTTCAAATCCATTAATGACTGACACTTTGCCAAAAAGTGTAAGAAGACGCCCATCAAGTTTTTCAAAGACAGGAACTAGAGTAAAAAGACAAGATAAAATAACTACCAAAAAGATAGAAAATATTGTCGGAACTACCTTAAGAAATTTTTTAATGGATATTAAGACAGACACAGTCAAAGACAAAGGTATAATAAATCCTCAGCCAGACTAAGAAGATGAGGACTCAGATCCACCTATCTCAGACCGAGACAGAGAATATGACCCAGCCTTGGATCAATTTGCACAAGACCCCAATGCTAGGAATGATTTAGGTATGGAGTTTGATTCAGATGCTTTACATAATTTAGAAACCATTTGTTAAAGACATCAGCAATGACATCCGCAAGTTTCAATAGACTTAAGACATGACATATTTAAGAAAAAGACAGACAAAAAAAGAGGCGAGAAAGTCCTAAAGTCTACAGAAGAAAGAAAGACAGCATGCGTAGTATTTTCAAAAAGCAAAGAAGAAAGCGACAGCCACTTCAATAATTTTCAGAAATTTCAACAAATGCACAGGACAACAGGACCCAAGACAACGACAGCTTCAATAATTCAGATTCCTTTGCAGAATTCAATCTCAATTTGAATTCCTTTCGTTGCCTATATAAGGCACCTCATTTCATTCAGAAAGATCATCGATCAGAATATCGACCTTAGAGCTTGAGTACCAGAGTATTCAACTAATATTAAAGTGTGAGTGAGATAAAAAATATAGAAAAGATAGTGTTTGTATAAATAAGAGTGCTTTTATAAATGTGTGGTTTTCCATTCCCAGCTTATCTAGGAGTTCTTCGGGGACTCCCGAAAGGGAACCGTCTCTCCACTCTACATAATGTAAGTAGGTTATTGCTTTACTAGAACTAGGTATTAATCCCCCATGTATAATATGCTTGTATAATATGTTGGTATGAATGTAAATAGGTATGTTGGAATCATGTCTATGTTTTTATAACTATGTTTAAATTTAAACATGTCTCTGTTCAAACCCTATGTTTAGTTGTCCAGATCTACCCTTAGTATATGGTTATTCTCTTAAATGCTTAAGCAGTGCCGATGGATTGACTTATAAATTCCTAGGAGTTGTTAAGTCCGCCAGAGCCTGAGAGCCAAAGGAAAGATGTGTTCTCCAGGGTGTGGTCAAAGAAGCCATTGCTTAGGAAATGAAAAAGTTTAAGGGAAAGAGATGAAGGGGTAGGCGTACCGATGAACTAAATAGCAAGTAGAACCCAGACACCAAAAAGTCTCAAAAAAAAAAAAAAGTTAAATTTCGGGGAATATACTTAGAATTCTAGAAGAAATAGGCCTAATTACATAAGTAGAGAACAAGGAGAGGAAGTACCGAGTAGGAATTTACAATCATAAGAGTACAACCACTTTAGGTACAAAAATTGAAACAATAACAACATTGAAATATTTATTTTATCTTATCTTCATTATATACTGATCCATCAAAATTTTCATTTAATAATTCTGTATCTTCCATATCTTCTATTCTAATTCCTTTGTGTTCATTTTGTTCTTGAGTAATAATTCTTTTACCCTTTTCTAAATATTTTACTCTATCTTCTAACTCACATTTTTAGTTTCTAATAAACTAATCCTATTGGTTAGCTTTATCCTATTTTCTAAATTTCCTTCTATATTAATTTGTTTCTGTTCGACTACCTGTATTGCCTGTCTTCCTATGGTTCTTTCTATACAGGGTATACATCCTTCGATGTAATATAATTTACATTTTGCTCTTCTTGTCTTACTGGGTTACCATTTCCATATATAACATGGGATATTATCTAATCCTTTGTTTCTTTCAAATTCATGTAAACATTCTTCTTTTATATTGACTAAAGAAAAACTAGTTACTAGTTCGTTTAGATTTTCTAATCCTATATCATCTTCGAATTTGGAAGAGTCTTGTTCTTTATTATTATTAATACGAACTATCAAATATATACTTTCATTATCTGACATGTATTCGTCTACATTTATTAGGGTTTCATTAAAGTCTTCGATTAGTTGTGAATTTCTAGTTTTGGTATTATTTCTTTTAGGGCAAGTGTTGGCTCAATGATCTGTACTACCGCATGTAAAGCATTCTAAGGTATTTTTATAGCTATTATCATTTTTATATTTTCTTACATGTTTATCTTTATTTAGATAAGGTTTTCTAGCAGATGATTTTCTTAAATAATAACTTTTCTTTCCATAGTTATTTCTTTTGTATGGTTTCCTATATTTCTTGTATTTATTTTTCTTTTGATAATTATCAACATAATTTTGGGTAGTGTAAATAGTTTTACCGAAATTAGTGTCTCCTTTCTTTAATTGTTGTTGTATTTGTATATTAGTACATTTTTCTTGTAGTATGTCTATTATATGTTGTACCTTATGTCCTATTGACAATTGGGCATTGGGGTTTTGTATCACTCCTTCTCTTTTTCCCCATCTTTCTTCTATTTATCTTCCTAAAACTCCTGGTAGCTTATTAAATAATTTCTTTCCTAGATTTTGGTCAAAAACATTACCGCTGATACTACTATAGTAAAAATAGTCTAATAAGAAAGGTTTTACATGATACCAACTTTTTAAACTTAATTGTTCTAACTTAATTAAAGATTTTCATTGTAAAACTAATAATCCACTATTTGGATCTTGTCCGGTTATTAAGCTATGTATTTTATTTGTAAAATTATACGGGTTTGGTCCCATATCTACTAATTCTTTAAATTCATGTGGGAATTCTGATTTATATGCTTCCCATACTCCTTTAGCTGATTCTCCTAGAAAAGTCTCCATATATCGATACATTGTTTCTGAATCTATTTCATTATATGTTTTAATATAGTCTGCTACTACTATACCTTTTCATAAATCTATGACAGTGTTCCACATTTGTGGATCATGTGCTGCGATATTTAATACTTTTCCTTTACTTCCTCCTTCTTGAAGGATAACTGGTTCTTCTATAGGCATTCTTTTTCCTATGGGTCTGACACTATCCATTTTTGTTTTTGGATTAATCCTATATACTCTATGTCTAGGTACATTTCCTGTGTTGGTTTCTACTGTATTCATTTGGGAAGTTCTTTGGAAAGGACTCGAACTAGTTGAGGCTGATTCCATAAATTCTTTTATACTTAACGTAGTTTCTTTTTCAAATTTTTCTTCTTCTGGATTATAAATTTCTCTATATCTTATATTATCTGTTCTTAATTCACATTGTCTAAAATGTTCATCTACTTCAAAGATATGTAAATTTCCTAATTTACATCCGGTACATCTAAAGCGTCTTTTATTGTCATTTCTATAGATTTCTCTAGCCTTCTTTATTGTTTTATCTACTTCAAATTCTTCGAAACTTATTCCGTCATTTATATTCATATACTCTGTTCTTTCAGATTCTTCTTGTATTTCTTTTTCTAATTCATTTTGATTTGTGGTCTCATAGTCTATAAATCTTACTGAAGTTTGTCCTTTTTTATTTGTATACATTAAATGATCTGTTGATTTTACTGTCTCTTGTTTTGTAGAGTGTTCTAGATTCCATTCTAAACCGGCATATATTTCTGGGTCTATTTTTAAAGGTTGCATTAACTTTATTCCTTTGTTTCCCATTAATCCTACAACGTCTTCGACTTTTAATTTAAATTTAGTGCTACTATTATTTGCTAATTTTCCTATAAATCCTACACATACTAAGAGATTATTACCACCATTCATGTCTTCGTATCCTTTAGTCTGGATTCCTATCTTTATATATTTTCTAAATTCTGCTGAATTAATCATAAAGTTTGGACTACAATAAAATATTCCTCCGTTGTTATTCATATCTACTTCTGTTAAACCAATTAGAGATCTCTTAGAGTCCGACCATCTATCGTCATAAATTGTTATTAGTACTTTAGTTCCTAGATTCTTTCTAGTTAATCCTTTTAATCCTATAATTATTAAACCCATATGAATTAAATTCATATTTGTTCTTTTTATTTCATTTAAAGATTCTGGACTAATTAATGTAATATGTTATCTTTAGAACTTGAAGTTTTATATTATAATCTTGAAGTAGAAGACGGAATAATACAGAACAGACGAATTCCTTACTGCATATTAGAAATTAGAAAAAAACCAAAAGCAATTAATAAATCATATTATCTCAAGACTTATATACACTAGACCCCTAACAATACGTAATTAGTACAATAAAAGTTTAAGAATTTTAAATATATGAAACAACATCTCTACACCAAAGACATTGCATATCATTATAAAGACATATATACCTTTCAACAAGAGTTATATCAAGCTAGAATAATTAAAGATCAATTTAAATATAATCAAATAAACGAACTAAGACAGATCGAAAAGGAGATTAGAGGGATAAAAAATTATATAAAATTTCTAAGGAATAGAGTTAGATATTTTCCTTTAGGTTAAAAATATATGATACAGAATAAATTAGTAAGAAACGTTTGATATACCAATAGAATAATTAGACTACGTTATCAGGCTATTAGAGAAATTAAAATCCTCCAAAAAGCATTAGAAGCTAGACTAAAACAACTAAAAGAAGAAGAAGACATATCAAACAAAACTATACCAGAATACCAAGAATATAAAAATTATATAATTATTGAGTTATACAGAACTAGAGAATCTATCATAGAACATCAAAAAAGAATAAATTTCTTAACAGAAAAACTAAAAGATATAACATTAGGATAAAATTTTATGCAACAATCCAAAAGAACTATTAGAAAATACCGTAAAAAATATAAATTATTAAGTATAAGACTGTTTTTTATTCAGCAAAGTCAGAATTATATACACTTTTTAGAACAAAAATTAGTAGAAGTTATAACTAGATTTAAAATATAGTTAGAGCTAGAAATTGAGATTCATTTAATTAATCAGATAACTGCTTATTATAAGTATATAAAACAAGAAATAAATCAAGTTAAAAAAGATATACAAGCTCAAGAATATTTAATAAAAGTCATCTTAATTTCTCTCAATAAATAAATAAACAGTATATGAAAAGAGACGATAACTATCAAACTATATAAATCATTACAATAATCAAATATATATTACTCATATCCAAGTGAAAAGACTAAAAGAAATAAGATTACAGTTAGAGGAAAGTTTAATAGAATTCGATAAAGAAACAAATAAGAAATTTAAAAATATATCTGTAGAAGCACATCATAGAAGGTGTGGACAACGAAATAGAATTTTAACAAGAATTAATAGCATAAATAGTGATATTAGAAGCGTAATAAGTCATAGACTCCTCTTTAAAGAAGACCTTAGTCAATTTCCTTTAGGATAAATAATAAATGAAAACACACCCTTTTGCTAGACAAGTACAAGCTAATAATTGGATATATAATACTCAAATAATAAGATTAATTTACGCAAAGAAACATTATAGTAATTTAAAGCAATCTCTTAAGAAACTAAAAACATTAAAATTAAAAGAATTAAATCAAATAGAAAGTAAAATTAGTTGGGATTTACAAGGTTTAGAAAGTGATATTGAAGAACAGAAACGGTGGTTAGAGTGGTATAAAAATAGACCAATCTGGATAGCGTTAGGATAGATAAAGTAACTAACCTTAAAAAATTAGAATACTTAGATTTACAATTAATACTAGAAAAGAAGTATAAACGTCTAAAAGACA
This sequence comes from Capsicum rhomboideum, assembly GCA_031232105.1. Taxonomy (NCBI): domain Eukaryota; kingdom Viridiplantae; phylum Streptophyta; class Magnoliopsida; order Solanales; family Solanaceae; genus Capsicum; species Capsicum rhomboideum. Next base: position 92,700,142 of record CP124716.1, on the reverse strand, counting down.
ACACGTTAATTAGGTGTAATTTTAGTAACGGAGAACATAGTTTGCATAGTGAAGACTCTCAGTTAAATAGTTTAGTAGACTTAGTATTAAATTTAGGAGATAGTATTTATAAAGATAGCATATTAATACTAGAAATAATCAGGGAATTACAAGTTAAACAAGTAAGAATTTCTAATCACATAGAAGAAGATTTAAACTTCCTAAAAAGACAACAAACAGAAATGGAAAAAAGACAGATTTATCTTAAAGAAGCACTGGAAAGCACTAAAAAAATCCATAAAGACATACAAGAATTAAATAATAGTATAGAACAAATTAAGACTATAATCCTTTCATGAACAATCAACTTTATAAAGAAGTAATTAAACAAGGAGAAGTAATAAGCCCAAACCCAGAAGAATTAAGTGATTACATTCCTCAAAGTAAAACAAATCAGGTAATAATAAAACAAAATAATACTATTGTACTTTTATTAATAAAATTAAACAAAAATTTAGACAATTAAATAAAAGCAAAAGATCCACAACCTAACACCGAAGAATTAAGTAAACATCTAGAAAAACTGATAAAAATAAAATATCCACCAGTTCCAGAAGACACTTTAAACGATTTAATAGAACAACTTAAGAAAGTAGAAGTAACTCCAAACAAAGACAAGTTACCAATAATTAGAACCAAAAAACCATGGACTTTTTTCCAGGTAGGAGAAAAAACCAAGATAGACCAAGACATAGTTACTCCGAAAACAGACTAGGAAACAATATAATGACCTCAATAATGAATTCTTCACGGCAAAATACTAGTCAACAGTTAGATGAAATAATAGATATGGATAAAGACATCCAAATATTTCAACAAAATAAATTAAAATTATTAAATCCTAGAACATTATATAGTGCAGGAATTTTCTCACAAAAGGCTCAGTTATATAGACATTATAGAGAAGAACAACTATGTGTCACATGAGAAAAAAGAACAATATTCCATTAATTAGTCCAGAATCTTTAAATGAAATAAAAAGAACAAATATGAATTTAATTCATATGGGTTTAATAATTATAGGATTAAAAGGATTAACTAGAAAGAATCTAGGAACTAAAGTACTAATAACAATTTATGACGATAGATGGTCGGACTCTAAGAGATCTCTAATTGGTTTAACAGAAGTAGATATGAATAACAACGGAGGAATATTTTATCGTAGTCCAGACTTTATAATTAATTCAGCAGAATTTGGAAAATATATAAAGATAGGAATCCAGACTAAAGGATACGAAGACATGAATGGTGGTAATAATCTCTTAGTATGTGTAGGATTTATAGGAAAATTAGCAAATAATAGTAGTACTAAATTTAAATTAAAAGTCGAAGATGTTATAGGATAAATGGGAAACAAAGGAATAAAGTTAATGCAACCTTTAAAAATAGACCCAAAAATATATGCCGATTTAGAATGAAATCTAGAACACTCTACAAAACAAGAGACAGTAAAATCAACAAATCATTTAATGTATACAAATAAAAAAGGACAAACTTCAGTAAGATTTATAGACTATGAGACCACAAATCAAAATGAATTAGAAGAAGAAATACAAGAAGAATCTGAAAGAACAGAGTATATGAATATAACTGATGGAATAAGTTTCGAAGAATTTGAAGTAGATAAAACAATAAAGAAGGCTAGAGAAATCTATAGAAATGACAATAAAAGACACTTTAGATGTACCGGATGTAAATTAGGAAATTTAGATATCTTTGAAGTAGATGAACATTTTAGACAATGTGAATTAAGAACAGATAATATAAGATATAGAGAAATTTATAATCCAGAAGAAGACAATTTTGAAAAAGAAACTACGTTAAGTATAAAAGAATTTATGGAATCAGCCTCAACCAGTTCGAGTCCGTTCCAAAGAACTTCCCAAATGCATACAGTAGAAACCAACACAGGAAATGTACCTAGACATAGAGTATATAGGATTAATCCAGAAATAGAAATGGATAGTGTCAGACCCATAGGAAAAAGAATGCCTCTAGAAGAACCAATTATCCTTCAAGAAGGAGGAAGTAAAGGAAAAATATTAAATATCGCAGCACATGATCCACAAATGTGGAACACTGTCATAGATTTATGGAAAGGTATAGTAGTAGCAGACTATATTAAAACATATAATGAAACAGATTCAGAAACAATGTATCGATATATGGAGACTTTTCTAGGAGAATCAGCTAAAGGAGTATGGGAAGCATATAAATCAGAATTACCACATGAATTTAAGGAATTAGTAGATATGGGACCAAGCTCGTATAAGTTTACAAATAAAATACATAGCTTAATAACCGGACAAGATCCAAATAGTGGATTATTAGTTTTACAACGAAAATCTTTAATTAAGTTAGAACAATTAAGTTTAAAAAGTTGGTATCATGTAAAACCTTTCTTATTAGACTATTTTTACTATAGTAGTATCAGCGGTAATGTTTTTGACCAAAATCTAGGAAAAAAATTATTTAATAAGCTACCAAGAGCTTTAGGAAGAGAAATAGAAGAAAGATGGGGAAAAAGAAGAGGAGTGATACAAAACCCCAATGCCCAATGGTCAATAGGACATAAGGTACAACATATAATAGACATACTACAAGAAAAATGTACTAATATACAAATACAAGAACAGTTAAAGAAAAGCGACACTAATTTCTGTAAAACTATTTACACTACCCAAATTTATGATGATAATTATCAAAAGAAAAATAAATACAAGAAATATAGGAAACAATACAAAAGAAATAACTATGGAAAGAAAAGTTATTATTCAAGAAAATCATCTGCTAGAAAACCTTATCTAACTAAAGATAAACATGTAAGAAAATATAAAAATGATAAAAGCAATAAAAATACCTTAGAATACTTTACACGCGGAAAAGCAATAAAAATACCTTAGAATGCTTTACACGCGGTAGTACAGATCATTTAGCCAACACTTGCCCTAAAAGAAATAATACCAGAACTAGAAATTCACAACTAATCGAAGAATTTAAAGAAACCCTAATAAATGAGAAGTAAGTAACCTTACTATTAAGCATGCTAGAAATATAAAAACAAACAGAACCAAAATATACACATACCGATACTGAGAAGGAAGAGGACAATATGTATAAAGTCAAGACCCCTCCCAAGATCTGGTGAGGTCGGTACAAGAACCACTACTAGACATATCCAGAATACAAGACAGAAACCAAATATATATAACAAGTACAACAGTCTCGAGAGAAAAAGACTATATTGTAGAAGATGGAGTAGGATCTGCCTCGGACGTCAGTAAGCCCACCCTGCTTCGAAATCAGTGTTGAGAAGAGCGTCACGTCAAAACCTTCGGCTAGTGCTCGGATCTGCATTAGGGAAAAAGATGAAGAAGTGCAGTATGAGTACCGGGGCAACGAGTACTCAGTAGGCATCATCGGCCGACTGAGCTCAAAGTAATATAAGCAAGCTAAAATGCGAGGGTGCATGCTAAGTCTGGGGTATAAGTAATAAATACATAAGTAACTGCCGAGGCGAGTAGATATGCTTAGGAAATAAATAAATATGATACCGAATAATTGAGTAAATAAATGCGTATGTAAACACACAAGTCAAACATAACCTCTCTGGCCCTCCCATAAACCCGATAGACACACGAAAGAAAACAATAACCCAGCCTGGCCCCCATAAACCATCGGGACACACAAAAATAGTAAATGCATAGTCACCAGTGTCTCAAAGCTGTATCAGTATCCAGTAACCACAATAACCAACAACAGTGTACCGGGCTTGAACCGACACAATGGGTAATAACAAGAGGCCAGACGTCGGAGTCGAACCGAAAACAGTGGGTAATAACAATAGGCCACATATATATCATATCTGCCAGACTCGAACCAGAACTCAGAGAACAACAGTATCATAATCACGGTACCCAGTACCAGAGCTCATAGTGTACCTCAATCCGGGGCCGGACTCGAATCGGAACACCCAATAGTCAATAACCAAAATCATCATACCTGAATCAGTAGCCGGACTCAAACCGAAACTCATCATAGCCAGTAACCAGAACAGAATCAAATTTCATATCATATCAGATAAACGGGGAACACCCTAGTCCCAAGTCAATACTAGTATATAGGTACAGAAGCTAACCCCACAACATGCTACAAGTCAATCTCGGGGTCCTTCTAGGTCAAATATCTACTATAAGCAATATGTATATACAAGTCTGGGTATACATTAGAAGTCATGGAAAGGTAGGTCCGTATTCTAAATCAAACTAGCCTATCCCGGTCAAATACGGTGCTATCAGGGACTAATAAGGCTAAACATGCCAACCGGGTATAATCGGGGTGATTCAATACCATCACAACCCTAACAGGTTATAGAGGGCTTAACTAAACCTAAAGATGTCAAAGTTCTGACAAGTCGACCAAAAGGGTAATGGGGCCCACTAGGAGCCTTTCCCTTCCGAGAGGCCTCAGACTGCTGCCACGCTACCAAAATAATAAACTACATGTCAAAACATGACTATTGATACCCATATTGAATTAGTTCAGAAAATGTTTAAAAATCCCATGTGGGGCCCGCTTGCAGAATCGCAAAACCGAAATCGTCAAAGCGTCCCAAATCACCCTGTGATCAATAGTCACAACTAGCACCGCTCAATTTGAGCTCAAAATGTATCTCAAACATCAATACCAATCCCAAAATGTACCATCGTAAATGAAAATTACCGTAAAAACGAGAAAAAGTACCGTAGAAATAACGAGAGCGAGTCCACGAACTCAATATATATAAACCTCTAAGCTTAAACCTCAATGGATTAGATCAATATTGAGCTTATATGATAAGAAATGGTAAGGGATTAGACGAAAATAGTGACAGAAATGTCACGTTATATGTTTAATCCAAAATGTAAGTTATACACACCTATATTCCATTATTACTAATTGTTCTTATGACAATTGGCAGCCACCACACTATAAGTGGTTTGCTGGTCACTCCCTCCATCCATATGTGTGGTGGAGGTGTCAGTATAAAGGACATATATTGGTCCCGCTATGTATATATTCGGGTATTGCATAGGTTCGTGGTAAAATAAATATAACTTTTTGAATATACCATAATTAATAGAAAATTATTTCTAACAAAACCTTTATAAAATAAAAATATTATTTTAACAAATTTAAATTCACTATCTCCGCTTAAATTATTATTGAATTATAAAACTATTATAAAATAGTATAGATATATCATAACTAAAGAATTTTATAAAGTTCAAAAACATTTTCGAAAGGTAATTAACTATGTCATTTTACCAAATTCAAATTTAATTTAATATTTTACAACGTGCTCGGTCTAAATAATATTCTCAAACGAACTGCCCGGGAACCGAACTGTCATTCCCAGCAAGTCATAAATAACTTATGGCAGTTATAGAAAAGCTCTAAACGCTGAGAACACACGAAAAGGAGGGAAATAACCGGGAAGGTCAGTACAATATCCATTACTAAAAGGACTTTCGTCCGCGAAAGTCAAGAATAAGCACATACCTGAAGACGTGAACAAGTAGGGATACTGGGCTCGCATGTCACGTTCAAGCTCCCAAGTAGCCTCCTCAACCGGACGGTGACACCACTGTACTTTAACCACTAGAATGTCCCGGGAGCGTAACCGTCTGATATTTCTGGCTAAAATGGACACATGCTCCTCCACAAATGTTAACTTATCGTCTAACTGAATTGAGTCCCACCGAAGCACATGCGACTCATCCGAAATGTATTATCGCAGTATAGAAATATGAAACACTGGGTGGATAGCTGAAACTGCCGGAGGTAAAGCTAGCACATAAGCCACCTCTCCAACTGTCCGCAAAATCTCAAAGGGTCCAATATATCTGGGGATAAGCTTACCCTTCCTACCAAACCACATCACGCCCTTCATGGGGGATACTCGTAAGAAGACCCTATCACCCACCCTGAATTTCAATGGATGACGTCTACGGTCAGCATAACTCCTCTGTCTACTCTGAGTTGTCCGCAGCCTATCTTGAATCACTCGAACTCGGTCCAAAGATTCTCGGAGCAAATCTGTGCCACGAGTACTGACTTCTGAAGTTTCGAACCAGCCAACTGGAGATCGACACCGTCTGCCATATAAAGCCTCAAACAGAGCCATTTGAATGTTGGAATGAAAGCTATTATTATACGCGAACTCTGCTAAAGGCAAGAATTGATCCCATTGACCCCCAAAGTCTAACACACAAGCGCGGAGCATATCCTCCAATACCTGAATAGTTCATTCAGACTGCTGTCGGTTGAGGATGAAATGCAGTACTAAGGTCCACTTGAGGACCCAACTCTTCCTGGAAAGTTCGCCAAAAATTGGAGGTAAACTGAGACCCTCTGTCTGAGATAATAGATACTGGAACTCCATGTAGGCGAACCACCTCCTGAATATATACACGAGCTAATCTCTCAGCACTATAGGAGACTCGAACAGGGATAAAGTGCGCAGACTTAGTCAACCGATCTACAATAACCCAAATAATATCAAAACGACGAGAGGTGCAAGGTAACCCACTAACGAAATCCATAGTGACTCGTTCCCACTTCCACTCGGGAATGGGTAACTGCTGAAGTAAACCACCGGGTTTCGGATGCTCGGCCTTTACCTGCTAACAACAAAGGCATCGAGATACAAACCCTGCAATATCTCTCCACATACCACTCCACCAATAGTGATGCCTCAGATCCCGATACATCTTAGCTGTCCCAGGGTGAATAGAATATCTGGAACTGTGTGCCTCGTGCAGAATTAATTGAATCAAATCTCTAACCTTCGGGACACACATACGATCGTCAAACCTCAGAACACCATCAGAATCCAAGGTAGCTCTCTCAGACTCACCCCTCAATACCTGATCTCGAATGTTACAGAGACCGCTATCCTCAAACTGACGACTCTGAATCTGCTCCAGCAAAGTAGATCTCGCACCAACACAAGCGATAACCCTCCCGGGGTCAGAAATATCCAAACGCACCATCGAGTTAGCTAAGGACTGAATGTCCAAAGCCAATGGCCACTGAGAGATTGGAATGAAGGCTAAGCTACCCATACTCACTGCCTTCCAACTCAAGGCGTCCGCTACCACATTCGCCTTGCCCGGATGATAGAGAATAGAGATATCATAGTCCTTCAGTAACTCAATCCACCTGTGCTGCCTCGAATTAAGATCCCTCTGAGTCATAATATGTTGAAGATTGCGGTGGTCTGTAAAGATCTCACAATGAACACCGTAGAGATAATGTCTCCAAATTCGCAGTGCAAACACAACCGCTGCTAACTCCAAATAATGAGTGGGATAGTTACGCTCGTGCACCTTTAGCTGCCTTGATGCATAAGTAATGACATGACCCCGCTGCATCAGAACACATCCCAAACCGATACCAGACGTATTAGAATACGCGGTGAAACCCTCGCCATCAACTGGAAGAGTCATCATTGGGGCAGAAGTAAGTCGATCCTTAAGCTTCAGAAAGCTCACCTCACAATCCTCAGACCACTGAAACGGAACTCCTTCCTGGTTAGTCTAGTCATAGGAGATGCAATAAACGAGAAGCCCTCAATAAATTGCCTGTAGTACCCTGCCAACCCAACAAAACTGCAAACTTTAGTAGGCGACGTGGGCCTAGCCCAACCTCGGATAGCCTCGATCTTCGCTGGGTCTACCATGATACCGTGTCTGGATACAACATGCCCTAAGAAAGCTATAGACTCAGCCAGAACTCATACTTTGAGAACTTGGCATAAAGCCGATGATCTCTCAAAGTGTGGAGCACAATCCTCAAATGCTGCTCGTTCTCCTCGCTGCTCTTTTAATAAACCAACATGTAGTCAATAAACACAATCATAAAGGAGTCCAAGTATGACCTGAATACACGATTCATCAAATCCATGAAAGCTGCTGGGGCATTAGTCAACCCAAAAGACATCACCAGGAACTCATAATGGTCGTACCGAGTCCTGAAGGCTGTCTTTGGGATGTCCTCATCCCTAACTTTCAACTGATGATATCCAGATCTCAAGTCTATCTTTGAGAATACCGCTGCACTCTGAAGTTGATTAAAAAAATCATCGATACGAGGCATAGAATACTTATTCTTTACTGTCACCTTATTTAGCTGTCTATAATCGATACACATACGCATGGAGCATCCTTCTTCTTTACAAAAAGAACTGGAGCACCCCACAACGACACACTCGGCCTGATAAAACCCTTCCCCAGAAGGTCCTGGAGCTGAGTACTCAACTCTCTCAACTCAGCAGGTGCCATACGATAAGGAGCCATAGAAATAGGTAGGGTGCTCGGCTCGAGGTCAATAATGAACTCTATATCACGCTCAGGAGGAAGGCCAGGCAGGTCAGTCGAGAATACATCAGAAAACTCACGAACAACAGGGACGGAGTCAAGCGATGTACTCTCAATACTAGCATCCCGAACATAAGCAAGGAATGAATCACATCCCCTCGACATCTATCTACGAGCCCGAACATATGAAATAATCCTTGTCGATGTGCGACTAACAAAACCCTGCCACACCACCGGGGGTACGCCAGGCATGGCTAAGGTCACGGTCTTGGCAAAACAATCCAAGACTGCATGATGGAAAGACAACCAGTCCATGCCCAGAATCACATGAAAGTCTACCATGGCCAATACAATAAAATCAACCCGAGTCTCAAACTCCCTAACAGTCACCAGAGAAGATCTATATACCCGATCCACTACTAAGGAATCACCAACGAGGGTAGATACACGTAAGGGTACAGATAATAACTCAGAACATAAACCCAACCATGGTGCATAATAAGTAGATACATAAGAAAACATGGATCCAGGATCAAATAATGTAGAAGTTGGCTGGTGGCATACGAAAATCGTACCTGTAATCACCGCATCTGAAGCCTCAGCCTCCGGACTAGCCGACACAGTATACAACTGACGCTGGCTATTACTAGTTTAAACATCGACCTGACTACCAGTTCGACCTTCCTGCGCTCCACCTCGGGAACCCTGGGGACCACCCCGACGACCCTGTGCACCACCTCTGCCTACTGACGGTATAGATCTGATAGGTTGTGCAGTCTGAACTGAAGGCTCAATTGCCCTGCATTGAGGACACTCACGTGCAAAATGACCGACAACCCCACAAGTATAACATGCTCCTGGCTCCCTGCTCGGCCCAGAAGGTCCGGCTAATTCGTTATGACTACCTCTAGTCGATGAACTGGACTGACCACGTCCCTGAGGCTGACTACCAAAACCACTATAGACGGGCTGACCCCTATCAAAAATCTGCACGACTGACTGTATGGGCCTACTGGGCTGACCCTGTCGCTGAAAAGACTGTTGCTGCTGCTGAGGGTACCTACCCTAAAACTGGAAACCACGACCTCTGAACTACGAACCACTACGGCTCCTACTGAAACTACCCTAGACACGAGGTCTCTTATTGTTGCCCCCTTGGGCCTTGCGATCCATCTCCTCAATAGAGTATACATGCTCAGTAATCTCTGCGAATGACTTCCCTGAAGTCACTAAACTCGGGGTAGCCCTATGGAGTGGCAATCTCAGTCCCCTAACAAAACATCTAACTCTCTCATACTCATCAGGGAAAATAGAAGTAACATGCCTAGCAAGATCATGAAACCTCACCTCATACTCGGCGACAGATAATGAACCCTGAGTCAATCTGGAGAACTCATCCCTGAGCCGCTCTCGCATAGTACGAGGCATATACTTCCCAAGAAAATCTCAGAGAACTGGGTCCAGGTAACCGGCGGAGATTCCGCTGGTCTGGAATCAAGATATCCCCTCCACCATCTCCCCGTTGCAGTATCAAACTGATATGCCACGAAATCAACACCACAAAACTGTAACAATCCCAAATTCCTCAGTCTATCCTCGCAGCTCGACAAGAACTCATATGCATCATCTCCTAGAGTACTAGCAAATCTAGGTGGAGCTAATCTCAGGAAACGACTCAACATCTTCTGCTCCTTGGCAGACATAACTGGCTGAGCTACTACCGGCTGTGGAATTACCAGTACAGGCGGAACCTCTACCCTAGGTGCTGCAGCTGCAGGCTGCGCACCAATACCAACTCCATGTACTACTGGCTGGGCTCCCTCGGCTGATGGTCCTCCAACTAATGCCAGCAACTACACCAAAGTATCTCAGAACACTGAAGCAACAATAAATCCAGGTGGAGCCTGGGCTGCTCCCAGGCCCACCGACTGCTGTGGTGGCAGAACATCTGGAGCTATAATGGGATCGGGTGACTGATGCCTAGCACGATCTCGGCCGGGGCTGCTGCTCTGCCCCTCCCCCGAACTCTGGGTCGACCTTGGCCCCTAACAGGAGCCCTTGCTGCAGGCTCAGGATCCCGATCCTCGGCTCTTGTACCACGCATCCTTGCCATCTGCGTAAAGAGTGAACCAAATGAAGATCAGAAACCAACATAGACTTAACGCACAGACATGAGTCAAGAAAATGAGAGACTCCCCTAAGAATGCTTCATAGCTTCCCGAAGATAGGATACAGGCATCCCCGCACCGATCCGCAGGACTCTACTACACACTGGCTCATATACCGACACTACCCGTACAACCTAGGCTCTGATACCAAGCTGTCACGACCCAATATTTGACTCATGATGGAACCTACCGTAACCCACCAATAGGCAAGCCAAACCCTAGCCCAGAGCGACAAGCGACGGACTAATGGGCGAAATCTCAGAAAATAGAGATGAGATGGAAGTAACCGTACTAATAAGCATGTTAGAAATATAAAAATAAACAGAACCAAAATATACCCATATCGATACTGAGAAGGAAGAGGACAATATGTATAAAGTCAAGATCCCTCCCAAGATCTGGTGAGATCGGTACAAGAGCCACTACTAGACATATCCAGAATACAAGACAGAAACCAAATATATATAACAAGTACAACAGTCTTGAGATCAAAATACTATACAGTAGAAGATGGAGTAGGATCTGCCTCGGACGTCAGTAAGCCCACCCTGCTCCGAAATCAGTGCTGAGAAGAGCGTCACGTCAAAACCGTCGGCTAGTGCCCAAATCTCCATCGGGGAAAGAGATACAGAAGTGTAGTATGAGTACCGGGGCAATGGGTACTCAGTAGGCATCATCGGTCGAATGAGCTCAAAGTAATATTATCAAGCTAAAATGCGAGGGTGCATGCTATGTCCGGGGTATAAGTAATAAATACATAAGTAACTGCCGAGGCGTGTAGATATGCTTAGCAAATAAATAAATGTGATGCCGAATAATTTAGTAAATAAATGCGTATGTAAACACACAAGTCAAACATAACCTATCTGGGACCCCATAAACCCGCTAGGCACACAGAAGAAAATAATAACCCAGCCTGGCCCCCATAAACTGGCGGGACATACAAAAATAGTCAATGCATAGTCACCAGTGTCTCGAAGGTGTATCAGTATCCAGTAACCACAATAACCAACAAGAGTGCACCGGGCTTGAACCGACACCAATGGATAATAACAATAGGCCAGACACCGGAGTCGAACTGGAAACAATGGGTAATAACAATAGGCCACATATATATCATATCTGCCAGACTCGTACTGGAACTAACAGAACAAAAGTATCATAATCACGGTACCGAGTACCAGAGCTCATAGTGTACCTCAATCCGAGGCCGGACTCGAACCGGAACACCCAATAGTCAATAACCAAAATCATCATACCTGAATCAGTAGCCGAAATCGAATCGGAACTCATCATAGCCAGTAACCAGAACAAAATCAAATTTCATATCATATCAGATAAACGGGGAACGCCCTAGTCCCAAGTCAATACTAGTATATAGGTACAGAAGCTAACCCCACAACATGCTACAAGTCAATCTCGGGGTCCTTCTAGGTCAAATATCTACTATGAGCAATATGTATATACAAGTCTGGGTATACATTAGAAGTCATGGAAAGGTAGGTCCGTATTCTAAATCAAACTAGCCTAGCCCGGTCAAATACGGTGCTATCAGGGACTAATAAGGCTAGGTATAATCGGGGTGATTCAATCCCGTCACAACCCTAAAAGGTCATAGAGGGCTTAACTAAACCCAAAGATGTCAAAGTTCTGACAAGTCGACCAAAAGGATAACGGGGCCCACTAACGGGTCCCGAAAACCAAGTCTAGTTATACTTGTCTAAGTCTGGGCTAAGTCTGCCTAAGCCTGGACTAAGGTCCAACAATAACATTCCCCAACCAGAAATCAGTACAACAATACTGTCCGACCCCAAAATAGGTCATCTGTGGTGTACCTCGAGGATAACGGACCTGGAATGTATCCGAATAGCCCTATCCTGCCTAGAAGGCCTAAATCACAGCAAAACACCACCACCAAGTTTATAATACCAGCCCAAAACACCAGTAAAATAGCATACATATATCACACATAAGGTCAATCTAAGTGTAAAGGAAGGTAAACCTAGCCTACCTGGCCGCCGCCAAATGCCTGCTAAAGCTAGTTAAATAGGAGCCTTTCCTTTCGAGATGCCTCAGACTGCTGCCACGCTACCAAAATAATAAACTACATGTCAAAACATGACTATTGATACCCATATTGCATTAGTTCAGAAAATGTCCACAAATCCCACGTGGGGCTCGCTTGCGGAATCGTAAAACCAAAACCGTCAAAGCATCCTAAATCACCCCGTGATCAATAGTCACAACTAGCACCGCTCAATTTGAGCTCAAAAGCTAGCTCAAACATCAATACCAATCCCAAAATGTACCATCGTAAACGAAAATTACCGTAAAAACGAGAAAACGTACCGTAGAAATAATGAGAGCGAGTCCACGGACTCAATATATATAAACCTCTAAGCTTAAACCTCAATGGATTCGATCAAAATTGAGCTTATATGATAAGAAATGGTAAGGGATTAGACGAAAACAGTGACAGAAATGTCACGTTATATGTTTAATCCAAAATGTAAGTTATGCACACCTATATTCCATTATTACTAATTGTTCTTATGACAATTGGCAGCCACCACACTATAAGTGGTTTGCTGGCCACTCCCTCCATCCACACGTGTGGTGGAGGTGTCAGTATAAAGGACATATATTGGTCTCGCTATGTATCTATTAGGGTATTGCATAGGTTCGTGGTAAAATAAATATAACTTTTTGAATATACCATAATTAATAGAAAATTATTTCTAACAAAACCTCTATAAAATAAAAATATTATTTTAACAAATTTAAATTCGCTATCTCCGCTTAAATTATTATTAAATTATAAAACTATTATAAAATAGTATAGATATATCATAACTAAAGAATTTTATAAAGTTCAAAAATATTTTCGAAAGGTAATTAACTATGTCATTTTACCAAATTCAAATTTAATTTAATATTTTACAATATGCTCGGTTTAAATAATATTCTCAAACGAACTGCTCGGGAACCGAACTGTCAGTCCCAGCAATTCATAAATAACTTGGGGCAGTTATAGAAAAGCTCTAAACGCTGAGAACACACGAAATCTTGGGAAATATCCGGGAAGGTCATTACATAAATGTAGACGAATACATGTCAGATAATGAAAGTATATATTCGATTGTTAGTATTAATAATAATAAAGAACAAGACTCTTCCGAATTCGAAGATGATATAGGATTAGAAAATCTAAACGAACTAGTAACTAGTTTTTCTTTAGTCAATATAAAAGAAGAATGTTTACATGAATTTGAAAGAAACATAGGATTAGATAATATCCCATGTTATATATGTAAATGGTATCCCAGTAAGACAAGAAGAGCAAAATGTAAATTCTGTTACATCGAAGGATGTATACCCTGTATAGAAAGAACCATAGGAAGACAGACAATACAGGTAGTTAAACAGAAACAAATTAATATAGAAGGAAATTTAGAAAATAGGATAAACCTAACCAATAGGATTAGTTTATTAGAAACTAAAATATGTGAGTTAGAAGATAGAGTAAAATATTTAGAAAAGGGTAAAAGAATTATTACCCAAGAACAAAATGAACACAAAGGAATTAGAATAGAAGATATGGAAGATACAAAATTATTAAACGAAAATTTTGATGGATTAGTATGTAATGAAGGTAAGAAGTTAAGTGCTATTAAAGTAATGAATAAAATTGTAATACAAGATTATGAAATAGAAACCCTAGGAATAGTGTATTCAGGATGTACACAATGTATAATAAATCAGAATCTTTTACCAAAACACCTTATAAATAGTTTTAAGGAACCACAAATATCCATGCAAATGAATGGAACTCATAATACCTACAAACACTATGTAAAGAATGCTATAATTATTTTTAACAATACATGTTCTAACTATAAAACAGTATATAAAGTAGGATGTATGTTAACAAGAGATTTAAATATAAAAGAAGATTTTGTACTAGGATTAGATTTTATGGTAAAAAATAACGGAAGATGTTTTATAACTAGAGACGGAGTAATCTTTACAAAGAATATTACAATAACACCATTATTTTTTGGAAGAAATGTACAAAGAAATACAAAGGTAATAAAAGATTCCAGAAATAAACAAATAAATCCAGACACCATCTGTGATAACGGCACAGATTGCACCTGCAAAATAAAAGAAAATCTACTTTCAGAAATACTAAATGAAGAATGGCTAGACATAGATGAAGAAATAGAAAAGAATTATAATTTAATTGATACTAGTATAGAAAATTATAATCTTAGAAAAAGTTTAAAACACATAGGATCTATAAAAAATCAAAATGATTTACAGAAAATAATACAAAGATTAGATGAATTAGAAACAATAGGAGAAAACACCCTAGAACACTGGGGATCAAATCAATTAGAATGTAAATTAGAAATTATAAATCCAGAATATTTAGTAAAAACAACAACAATAGAAGCAACAAATGACGACTTAAAATATTTTGAAATTCAGATAAAAGAATTATTGAATTTAGGAGTAATTAGAAGATCCACATCTAGACATAGATCAACAACATTTATGGTAAGAAATCATAGCGAGATAGTTAGAGGAAAAGCTAGAATGGTAATAAATTATAAAAGACTTAATGATAACACAGTAATGGATGCATATAAACTACCAGACAAAACAGGATTAATAAATAGAATTCAAGGTAAAACAATGTTTAGTAAATTTGATTGTAAATCAGGATACTGGCAGGTCAAGATGCATAAAGACAGTATCGAATGGACAGCCTTTACTTGTCCGGAAGGACATTTTGAATGGCTGGATAACACATTTGGTAAATATAAGAATTTTGTTTTAGTCTATATAGACGACATTTTGGTATTTAGTAATAACATGAAAGAACATTTAGAACACCTATAGACCGTCTTTCAAATTTTTATAGATAATGGGTTAATAATTAGTAAAAAGAAAATGGAATTATGTAAACAATACATTAACTTTTTAGGAATGACCATAGGAGAAGGTAGAATAAAGTTAAAGTCCCATATAGCTAAAAAAGCATTAGATATGCCAGATAAATTAGATAAGAAAAAGGATTTACAAAATTTTTTAGGCATTTTAAATTATGCTAGGCCATTTATAAAAGACTTAGGAAAAATAGCCGGGCCATTATACGGCAAGACCGGATCTACAGGACAAAAGTCCTTTAATAGTGAAGACATTAAATTGGTCCAAAAACTTAAAGAAATGGTAAGACAAATTCTTGATTTAGCTTTGCCTTTAGAAACAGATTATTTAATTATAGAAACAGACGGAAGTTACGAAAGATTGGGAGCCATCTTAAAATCTAGAAAAAATAAATATAGTACTAAGAAAGATGAAAGAATTTGTGCTTATCAAAGTGGTACTTATAAGGAAAAAGGCAACATGAGTAGTATAGACATAGAAATTCTAGCAGTTATTTATGGTTTAAATAGTTTTAAGAGTAATTAAAATCCTCCAAAAAGCATTCGAAGCTAGACTAAAACAAATAAAAGAAGAAGAAGACATATCAAACGAAACTATACCAGAATACCAAGAATATAAAAATTATATAATTATTGAGTTACACAGAACTAGATAATCTATAATAGAACATCAAGAAAGAATAAATTTCTTAACAGAAAAACTAAAGGGTATACCATTAGGATAAAATTTTATGCAACAATCCAAAAGAACTATTAGAAAATACCGTAAAAAATATAAAGAATTAAGTATAAGACTGTTTTTTATTCAGCAAAGTCAGAATTATATACATTTTTAGAACAAAAATTAGTAGAAGTTATAACTAGATTTAAAATATATTTAGAGCTAGAAATTGAGACTCATTTAATTAATCAGATAACTGCTTATTATAAGTATATAAAACAAGAAATAAATCAAGTTAAAAAAGATATACAAGCTCAAGAATATTTAATAAAAGTCATCTTAATTTCTCTCAATAAACAAATAAACAGCATATGAAAAGATACGATAACTATCATAACTATATAAATCATTACAATAATCAAATATATATTACTCATATCCAAATGAAAAAACTAAAAGAAATAAGATTTATGGGTAGATCTGGACAACCAAACATAGGGTTTGAACACAGACATGTTTATATTTAAACACAGTTATAAAAACATAGACATGATTCCAACATACCTATTTACATTCATACCAACATATTATACAAGCATACTATACATGGGGAAATAATATCTAGTTCTAGTAAATCAATAACTTACTTACATTATGTAGAGTGGAGAGAGGGTTCCCTTTCGGGAGTCCCCGAAGTGCTCCTAGATAAGCTGGGAATGGAAAACCACACATTTATACAAGAACTCTTATTTATACAAGCACTCTCTTTTCTATATTTTTTTATCTCACTCACACTTTAATATTAGTTGAATACTCTGGTACTCAAGCTCAAAGGTCGATATTCTGATCGATGATCTTTTTGAATGAAATGAGGTGCCTTATATAGGCAACGAACGGACTTCAAATTGAGATTGAATTCTGCAAAGGAATCTAAATTATTGAAGATGTCGTTGTCTTGGGTCCCGTTGTCCTGTGCATTTGTTTAAATTTCTGAAAATTATTGAAGTGGCTGTCGCTTTCTTCTTTGCTTTTTGAAAATACTACGCATGCTGTCTTTCTTTCTTCTGTAGACTTAGGACTTTCTCGCCTCTTATTTTGTCTGTCTTTTTCTTAAATATGTCATGGCTTACGTCTATTGAAACTTACGGATGTCATTGCTGATGTCTTTAACAAATGGTGTCTAAATTATGTAAAGCATTTGAATCAAACTCCATGCCTGAATAATCACTAGCATTGGGGTCTTGTGCAAATTGATCCAAGGCTGGGTCATATTCTCTGTCTCGGTCTGAGATAGGTGGATCTGAGTCCTCATCTTCTTGGTCTGGCTGAGGATTTAGCATACCTTTATCTTTGACTGTGTCTGTCTTAATATCCATTAAAAAATTTCTTAAGGTAGTTCCGACAATATTTTCTATCTTTCTAGTAGTTATTTTATCTCATCTTTTTACTCTAGTTCCTATCTTTGAAAAACTTTATGGGAGTCTTCTTACACTTTTTGGCAAAGTGTCAGCCATTAACTAATTTGAGGAGTCTTTACTGGTTACCGTTTGAACCGGACTAGCTACACCGTGACCTGATGTAGTAGGTTTATTTGCATTAATTGGGGAATGCACACCCATCTGATCCATTTTTAACTGAGATGTAGAACTCTTTTCTGGGGTCTGGTTTTTTTTTTTTTCTTTGGTTCTTTCGGAGGTAATATAGGGTTTTGTAGCTGACTCATTTAATGGTATAAAACACTTATACGGTCTTGCAATATTTGATTTTGAGATAATAAATGGTTCTTTTCTTTTTCAAGCTGTTCATTTCTGAGGTTGAGTCTTTTGAAACCTTCGGTCATGGAGGTACAATGATCACAAAAAAATAATTTTTCTTGTGTCTTTCTGAATATTATATTGAGGAAAGGAAATTGGATTTCTTAACTCGGGAGTAATATAAAAATTTGGTCCGAGCTTACCTCTGGCATAGTCTAAAGCTTCATTAAAATTATTGAAACCTTTATATAAGGGATCTTTGAAATCTCTAATAGAATCTATTACTTGAATCCAGGTCTGGAAAATACCTACTGTTCTTCCCTGTATCACAACATAAAATCTGAATTTGTTATCTAAATTCTTGTCTGTAAAATACTAGGTCAGGGCATTCATTACAGCTAAGAAGTAGCTGACATCCCTTGGAGTCTTATTACATACAATCCACAAATTATCTAATAAACACTTCTGATTCTTGTCTACTCTTGCATCAGATTTCATTTTAAAACTGAAATATGAGTCTGGATAACAGGTTAGATTTGTCTTTTCGAAATAAATTCTTTCAATAGTCTGATCCATCATATGCTGAGGTGTATTCAGCATTGTCAAGGGTCTAAAATGGGTATTACCCAATAATGTCTGTGAATATTCGTCTGCATTAGCATCTGAAGTGGAAGCCTTAACCTTCCCTTTATCTGTATTCATGCTGCAAAAGGAATTAGTTAGTAGACTTAATTTTTCTCAGAACTGACTAAAATTTCTGGTTTGTTTAAAATATATATCTTAAAACTATTTAAACCATAAATAACTGCTAGAATTTCTATGTCTATACTACTCATGTTGCCTTTTTCCTTATAAGTACCACTTTGATAAGCACAAATTCTTTCATCTTTCTTAGTACTATATTTATTTTTTCTAGCTTTTAAGATGGCTCCCCATCCTTCGGAACTTCCGTCTGTTTCTATAATTAAATAATTTGTTTCTAAAGGCAAAGTAAAAGCTGGAATTTGTCTTACCATTTCTTTAAGTTTTTGGACCAATTTAATGTCTTCACTAGTAAAGGACTTTTGTCCTGTAGATCCGGTCTTGCCGTATAATGGCCCGACTATTTTTTCCAAGTCTTTTATAAATGGCCTAGCATAATTTAAAATGCCTAAGAATTTTTGTAAATCCTTTGTCTTATCTAATTTATCTGTCATATCTAATGCTTTTTTAGCTATATGGGGCTGTAACTTTATTCTACCTTCTCCTATGGTTATTCCTAAAAAGTTAATGTATTGTTTACATAATTCCATTTTCTTTTTACTGATTACTAACCCATTATCTATAAAATGTTGAAAGACGGTCTGTAGGTGGTCTAAATGTTCTTTCATGTTATTACTTAATACCAAAATGTCGTCTATATAGACTAAACAAAATTCTTATATTTACCAAATATGTTAACCATCTTTCTTTGAAAAATAGGAGGCTGTCTTTAATCCAAATGGCATAACCAACCATTCAAAATGTCCTTCCGGACAAGTAAAGGTTGTCCATTCGATACTGTCTTTATGCATCTTGACCTGCCAGTATCCTGATTTACAATCAAATTTACTAAATATTGTTTTACCTTGAATTCTATTTATTAATCCTGTTTTGTCTGGTAGTTTATATGCATCCATTACTGTGTTATCATTAAGTCTTTTATAATTTATTACCATTCTAGCTTTTCCTCTAACTATCTCGCTATGATTTCTTACCATAAATGCTACTGATCTATGTCTAGATGTGGATCTTCTAATTACTCCTATATTCAATAATTCTTTATCTGAATTTCAAAATCTTTTAAGTCGTCATTTGTTGCTTCTATTGATGCTGTTTTTACTAAATATTCTGGATTTATAATTTCAAATTTACATTCTAATTGATTTGATCCCCAGTGTTCTAGGGGTTTTTCTCCTATTATTTCTAATTCATCTAATCTTTGTATTATTTTCTGTAAATCATTTTGATTTTTTATAGATCCTATGTGTTTTAAACTTTTTGTAAGATTATAATTTTCTATACTAGTATCAATTAAATTATAATTCTTTTCTATTTCTTCATCTATGTCTATCCATTCTTCATTTAGTATTTCTGAAAGTAGATTTTCTTTTATTTTGCAGGTGCAATCTGTGCTGTTATCACAGATGGTATCTGGATTTATTTGTTTATTTCTGGAATCTTTTATTACCTTTGTATTTCTTTGTACATTTCTTCCAAAAAATAATGGTGTTATTGTAATATTCTTTGTAAAGATTACTCCGTCTCTAGTTATAAAACATCTTCCGTTATTTTTTACCATAAAATCTAATCCTA
Organism: Capsicum rhomboideum; assembly: GCA_031232105.1. Taxonomy (NCBI): domain Eukaryota; kingdom Viridiplantae; phylum Streptophyta; class Magnoliopsida; order Solanales; family Solanaceae; genus Capsicum; species Capsicum rhomboideum. The sequence continues at coordinate 92,679,874 of CP124716.1, read as the reverse complement.
TTACAAAATCTGCTTTTATATTTAAATCTCTTGTTAACATACATCCTACTTTATATACTGTTTTATAGTTAGAACATGTATTGTTAAAAATAATTATAACATTATTTACATAGTGTTTGTAGGAATTATGAGTTCCATCCATTTGCATGAATATTTGTGGTTCCTTAAAACTATTTATAAGGTATTTTGGTAAAAGATTCTGATTTATTATACATTATGTACATCCTGAATCCACTATTCCTAGGGTTTCTATTTCATAATCTTGTATTACTATTTTAGTCATTACTTTAATAGCACTTAACTTCTTATCTTCATTACATACTAATCCATCAAAATTTTCATTTAATAATTCTGTATATATTAATTTGTTTCTGTTTGACTACCTGTATTGCCTATCTTCCTATGGTTCTGTCTATACAGGGTATACATCCTTCGATGTAACAGAATTTACATTTTGCTCTTCTTGTCTTACTGGGATACCATTTACATATATAACATGGGATATTATCTTATCAGGTCACAGTGTAGCTAGTCCGGTTCAAAAGGTAACCGGTAAAGACTCCTCAAATCCATTAATGGCTGACACTTTTTCAAAAAGTGTAAGAAGACTCCCATCAAGTTTTTCAAAGACAAGAACTAGATTAAAAAGACAAGATGAAATAACTACCAGAAAGATAGAAAATATTGTCGGAACTACCTTAAGAAATTTTTTAATGGATATTAAGACAGACACAGTCAAAGACAAAGGTATAATAAATCCTCAGCTAGACCAAGAAGATGAGGACTCAGATCCACCTATCTCAGACCGAGACAGAGAATATGACCCAGCCTTGGATCAATTTGCACAAGACCCCAATGCTAGTGCTGATTCAGGCATGGAGTTTGATTCAGATGCTTTACATAATTTAGACACCATTTGTTAAAGACATCAGCAATGATATCCGCAAGTTTCAATAGACGTAAGCCATGACATATTTAAGAAAAAGACAAACAAAAGAAGAGGCGAAAAAGTCCTAAAGTCTACAGAAGAAAGAAAGACAACATGCGTAGTATTTTTAAAAAGCAAAGAAGAAAGCGACAACCACTTCAATAATTTTCAGAAATTTCAACAAATGCACAGGACAACAGGACCCGAGACGACATCTTCAATAATTTAGATTCCTTTGCAGAATTCAATCTCAATTTGAAGTCCGTTCGTTGCCTATATAAGGCACCTCATTTCATTCAGAAAGATCATCGATCAGAATATTGACCTTAGAGCTTGAGTACCAGAGTATTCAACTAATATTAAAGTGTGAGTGAGATAAAAAAAAATATAGAAAAGATAGTGTTTGTATAAATAAGAGTGCTTGTATAAATGTGTGGTTTTCCATTCCCAGCTTATCTAGGAGTTCTTCGGGGACTCCCGAAAGGGAACCCTCTCTCCACTCTACATAATGTAAGTAGGTTATTGCTTTACTAGAACTAGGTATTAATCCCTCATGTATAGTATGCTTGTATAATATGTTGGTATGAATGTAAATAGGTATGTTGGAATCATGTCTATGTTTTTATAACTATGTTTAAATTTAAACATGTTTGTGTTCAAATCCTATGATTAGTTGTCCAGATCTACCCTTAGTATATGGTTAGTCTCTTAAACGCTTAAGCAGTGCCGATGGATTGACCTATAAATTCCTAGGAGTTTTTAAGTCCGCCAGAGCCTGAGAGCCAAAGGACAGATGTGTTCTCCAGGGTGTGGTCAAAGAAGCCATTGCTTAGGAAATGAAAGAGTTTAAGGGAAAGAGATGAAAGGGGTAGGAGTACCGATGAACTAAATAGCAAGCAGAACCCAGGCACCAAAAAGTCAAAAAAAAAAAAAAAAAGAGTTAAATTTCAGGGAATATACTTAGAATTCTAGAAAGAAATAGGCCTAATTACATAAGTAGAGAACAAGAAAGAGGAAGTACCGAGTAGGAATTTACAATCATAAGAGTACAACCACTTTAGCTACAAAAATTGAAACAATAACAACATTGAAATATTTATTTTATCTTATCTTCATTATATACTGATCCATCAAAATTTTCATTTAATAATTTTGTATCTTCCATATCTTCTATTCTAATTCCTTTGTGTTCATTTTGTTCTTGAGTAATAATTCTTTTACCCTTTTTTAAATATTTTACTCTATCTTCTAGCTCACATATTTTAGTTTCTAATAAACTAATCCTATTGGTTAGGTTTATCCTATTTTCTAAATTTCCTTCTATATTAATTTGTTTCTGTTCGACTACCTGTATTGCCTGTCTTCCTATGGTTCTTTCTATATAGGGTATACATCCTTCGATGTAACAGAATTTACATTTTGCTCTTCTTGTCTTACGGGGATACCATTTACATATATAACATGGGATATTATCTAATCCTTTTTTTCTTTCAAGTTCATGTAAACATTCTTCTTTTATATTGACTAAAGAAAAACAAGTTACTAGTTCGTTTAGATTTTCTAATCCTATATCATCTTCGGATTCGGAAGTCTTGTTCTTTATTATTATTAATGCGAACTATTGTATATATACTTTCATTATCTGACATGTATTCATCTACATTTATTAGGGTTTCATTAAAGTCTTCGATTAGTTGTGAATTTCTAGTTCTGGTATTATTTATTTTAGGGCAAGTGTTGGCTAAATGATTTGTACTACCGCATGTAAAGCATTCTAAGGTATTTTTATTGCTTTTATCATTTTTATACTTACATGTTTATCTTTATTTAGATAAGGTTTTCTAGCAGATGATTTTCTGGAATAATAACTTTTCTTTCCATAGATATTTCTTTTGTATGGTTTCCTATATTTCTTGTATTTATTTTTCTTTTGATAATTATCATCATAACTTTGGGTAGTGTAAATAGTTTTATAGAAATTAGTGTCTCCTTTCTTTAATTGTTGTTGAATTTGTATATTAGTACATTTTTCTTGTAGTATGTCTATTATATGTTGTACCTTATGTCCTATTGACCATTTGGCATTGGGGTTTTGTATCACTCCTTCTCTTTTTCCCCATCTTTCTTCTATTTATCTTCCTAAAGCTCCTGGTAGCTTATTAAATAATTTCTTTCCTAGATATTTGTAACGACCCATTTTGTCGTTACTAAATTATACATTCCTCAATATTAACTTGAGTCCAAAATAGCCATCATTTTGTTCCAAAATAGCCATCATTTTGTTCATTGTGCCACCTCAAGTTTTTCGGCGAAGATTTTAACCTTTCGATGTGTCTAGATAGACTCAAGCCTGATGAATTTAATTATTCATGAATACTAATATCAATCCTTTAATTTTAAAGTTCTTTAGCTATTAATTAAGGTCGTACAATATCCCTAGCACAATGTTAAGTTGAAAACATTTTTTAACTAATAGAGTTTCGATATGGGTTTCTATTAGGGCCAAATTCAAACAATCATATCTCCTAGAATATAAGGATTTAGGGGTCCCAATACCTACCAAATCAAATATCTCTGAGTCTTCTTTCCAACGCAATAAACCGTTCATCAATCCGAGTTCAGAATAAAAAGTTATGACCGTTTTACCAAACACTGTCCAGGCTGGGACGGGAATTTCGCTGTAGCGAGAATTCTGGTGGTATTTAAATCGATTTTAGCCGATTTTCAGGTCCAAAACCCCAAAACTTCATTCCCCAACCCTAGAGAGGTGATTTTTCAAGGTTTAGGGTGAAAGTCCTTCATGGAGGTAAGTTTTTCCATCATCTTCTTCGTCTTTTAATCCTTTAACATCCTAGAATTATTAGAAAGACCTTCAATAGTGAAATTTTGGGTTAGAACCTTTAATGGTGGATTTTTGGGAAAAACTTATGGGTGTTCTTAATATGACCTAGAACTAATTCTAGATTATAAATTAATGATTTCTAGTATGAACTTGGTAAACTAGATTATGTATTTTGTTGGTTGGAAATCTTGAATTCCATAAAGATGAGACCTTTAGCATAAAACTCCATTAATGGAGATGGGTTAAGCTTGAAAGAACTATTTAATGGTTAATTGACCTTGGGGAATAATATAGACCTTGAATTAGGGTAGAATTAGTGGGTTTGAATTTCCAAAGATATTATTTGAAGAGTAATTGATTAATTACTCTTATGATTGCTTGATTTTTAGATGATTGTTCATTCCGAAGCATGAAGAACGGGAATGAGCATCCTTGACATGACTTGTTGATTCAAAAAGCTTGGCGTCCAGGTAGGCTAGGTTAATGAGTATAAGACTGTGTTATTTCATATTTTCATAATTTATAATTGATGGGAGAAAGCATGTCTAGGCCTGCAGACATGGAGTTGAGGTGGATAAAGACATAAGAACTTTACTTTAATCCCGAAAACTATGTTATTGATTGATTATGTGATATTTATGATATTATGTGTTATGTGCCCGAAAAGGGATTGTGAATGAAGTATGTGGACATGATGTTTCTTAGTTGTTCTAGTGATGAACCTAATTGAGTTATAAAGGTATAAGTTGCATATTGTGCCATGATAATGGTGAGGCCTAAGGGATAGATGACTTGAATCATTGTGTGCATTGTATTATGCGGAGAGAGGTAAAGAATAATGATAAGGTTGAATGTGCTAGTTATGGGTGGTGATGTTAGAACTCAAGTTGTGGTATTTGAGTACGTTATGGTTTAACTAGAGTTTAGACTCAATTTAATTGTGTGTATGCTCCTAATTGGATGCTTGTTGATTGGTCTTCGGACATACTTGAATTGATGATATTTGGATTGTTGATACTTGCATGAATAATTATGAAAAATCGAACTTGATCGAATTGCCTTATGATTATAAGTGTACTTGTAAATTTAGTACGCCGTGTTGTATCCTGAGAGATAGTATGAAGTTGATAAAATATACATAATATGGTTATGGAGGATCGGGTACCACGCCGGTACAGATATGGATGTTGATATTACTTATTTATGGAGGATCGGGTACCACGCTGGTACGGTACATGGACTTAGATTGTCCCCTGCAGGTCATGACTAGTTGGGCAGAAATAAGTCCCTTAGCATGTGTGTACAGACTATTGTTGATAAATGACAAATCTTGATTCATAATGATAATGTGATTGAAAAGAATGCCTTGAGTAAAGAAGTCTTGTGATATACCTTCATACAGGTTGAAGAGTGAATGATGAATATTTATTAAGAACAGAAAAATGGAAAGATTGTTAGTAGTAATGTGGCCGACGTTAAAGTTTGGTATTGCTGTAAGACGTGATTGGATCGGGTGCCACGAGATGGCATGGTAATATTAATAATGAGGGAATTGATAATGAAGTGATCTAAAGTGATGAATTCAATGAATAATATCAAAGAAACGATCCCAAAGTTTCAATAATTGAATTAATCCTTCTCCAAGAGTATCTATAAAGTTTGTTAATGAAACTTGAGTTCTCTTGTGTGTTTTACTGAGATGTGAGTTGATTTGTATTCCCTATTTGATTGTATCCTTGAGACTGATTGTGTGACATGTACTTGAAAAAGTGAAACTCGGTGCCTACTTGCTATATGTTGGTCGACTTACTTTATTTATACTTGGTGTAATTGTGGCTTGTCCGATTGGCTAGTTATTATTCTTTAATATTATAATAGAGTGTTTGGTTGTTAGCCCGAGAGTTTAGTGTGAGTTGTCTATGATTACTGGGTTGATCCTATAAATGTGAGTAATGGAAACGGCAATGCGAATAAAGGGATGATAGTGATGGTTTAGTGTTATATTGTGGTGGATGGTATGAATTAATGAGGTCAGACTATGCTAGTGGTGAATATAATCTCGTTAATAGAGTTGGAGAATTGTAAATTATATTGACAAAGTGTTATAATGATATTACAGCCTTAGTTGAATTATACTCTATTTAAGATGTCATGATTTCTTTTATTTGATTCTATTTTATGATTATGTGGACTAACACTGGCCGGCCGATGATGCCTACTAGTACATGTGTTTGTACTGACCCTACTCTTCTACATCCCTTTGGGGTGTAGACTGGATGCAGGTTAGTTTGCAGTTACTAGATCAATGGCGATATTCAGCACTAACTTCTGTACTTCCTTCCTGGCAGATGTTAGAGTCTTTGTGTTATTTATTTTGTTGTCAGTCTATTCTGTAATAGGTAGCTCTTGTACATGTCTGACAAGGTCTTGGGGTAGTGAAGGACAGTTGTAAGAAGTTTTTGAAAGGTTTATTTATTGGTATTTAATTTACTTTGTTATATTTAATTCAGTATTCTTTTAAAAACAGAAGTCTTCCGCATATTTTTGATTGGGGAATAAGGGTTCTCCTTGCTACTTAGGATAGCGTAGGTGCCCGCACGGCCCGTTAGTTTGGGTCGCGACAATATTGGTCAAAAACATTACCGCTGATACTACTATAGTAAAAATAGTCTAATAAGAAAGGTTTTACATGATACCAACTTTTTAAACTTAATTTTTCTAACTTAATTAAAGATTTTTGTTGTAAAACTAATAATCCACTATTTGGATCTTGTTCGGTTATTAAGCTATGTATTTTATTTGTAAAATTATACGGGTTTGGTCCCATATCTACTAATTCTTTAAATTCATGTGGGAATTCTGATTTATCTGCTTTCCATACTCCTTTAGCTGATTCTCCTAGAAAAGACTCCATATATCGAAACATTGTTTCTGAATCTGTTTCATTATATGTTTTAATATAGTCTGCTACTACTATACCTTTCCATAAATCTGTGATAGTGTTCCACATTTGTGGATCATGTGCTTCGATATTTAATATTTTTCCTTTACTTCCTCCTTTTTGAAGGATAACTGGTTCTTCTATAGACATTCTTTTTCCTATGGGTCTCACACTATCCATTTCTATTTCTGGATTAACCCTATATACTCTATGTCTAGGTACATTTCCTGTGTTGGTTTCTACTGTATGCATTTGGGAAGTTCTTTGGAACGGACTCGAACTTGGTTGAGGCTGATTCCATAAATTCTTTTATACTTAACGTAGTTTCTTTTTCAAAATTGTCTTCTTCTGGATTATAAATTTCTCTATATCTTATATTATCTGTTCTTAATTCACATTATCTAAAATGTTCATCTACTTCAAAGATATCTAAATTTCCTAATTTACATCCGGTACATCTAAAGCGTCTTTTATTGTCATTTCTATAGATTTCTCTAGCCTTCTTTATTGTTTTATCTACTTCAAATTCTTCGAAACTTATTCCGTCATTTATATTCATATACTCTGTTCTTTTAGATTCTTCTTGTATTTCTTCTTCTAATTCATTTTGATTTGTGGTCTCATAGTCTATAAATCTTACTGAAGTTTGTCCTTTTTTATTTGTATACATTAAATGATCTGTTGGTTTTACTGTCTCTTGTTTTGTAGAGTGTCTAGATTCCATTCTAAACCGGCATATATTTCTGGGTCTATTTTTAAAGGTTGCATTAACTTTATTCCTTTGTTTCCCATTAATCCTACAACGTCTTCGACTTTTAATTTAAATTTAGTACTACTATTATTTGCTAATTTTCCTATAAATCCTACACATACTAAGAGATTATTACCATCATTCATGTCTTTGTATCCTTTAGTCTAGATTCCTATCTTTATATATTTTCCAAATTTTGCTGAATTAATCATAAAGTCTGGACTACAATAAAATATTCCCCCGTTGTTATTCATATCTACTTCTGTTAAACCAATTAGAGATCTCTTAGAGTCCGACCATCTATCGTCATAAATTGTTATTAGTACTTTAGTTCCTAGATTCTTTCTAGCTAATCCTTTTAATCCTATAATTTTGAAATCCATATGCATTAAATTCATATTTGTTCTTTTTATTTCATTTAAAGATTCTGGACTAATTAATGTAATATGTTATCTTTAGAACTTGAAGTTTTATATTATAATCCTGAAGTAGAAGACGGAATAATACAGAACAGACGAATTTCTTACTGCATATTAGAAATTAGAAAAAAACCAAAAGCAATTAATAAATCATATTATCTCAAGACTTATATACACTAGACCCCTAACAATACGTAATTAGTACAATAAAAGTTTAAGAATTTTAAATATATGAAACAACATCTCTACACCAAAGACATTGCATATCATTATAAAGAAATATATACCTTTCAACAAGAGTTATATCAAGCTAGAATAATAAAAGATCAATTAAAATATAATCAAATAAACGAACTAAGACAGATCGAAAAGGAGATTAGAGGGATAAAAAATTATATAAAATTTCTAAGGAATAGAGTTAGATATTTTCCTTTAGGTTAAAAATATATGAGACAGAATAAATTAGTAAGAAACGTTCGATATACCAGTAGAATAATTAGACTACGTTATCAGGCTATTAGAGAAATTAAAATCCTCCAAAAAGCATTAGAAGCTAGACTAAAACAAATAAAATAAGAAGAAGACATATCAAACGAAGCTATACCAGAATACCAAGAAAATAAAAATTATATAATTATTGAGTTATACAGAACTAGAGAATCTATAATAGAACATCAAGAAAGAATAAATTTCTTAACAGAAAAACTAAAAGATATACCATTAGGATAAAATTTTATGCAACAATCCAAAAGAACTATTAGAAAATACCGTAAAAAATATAAATTATTAAGTATAAGACTGTTTTTTATTCAGCAAAGTCAGAATTATATACACTTTTTAGAACAAAAATTAGTAGAAGTTATAGCTAGATTTAAAATATAGTTAGAGCTAGAAATTGAGACACATTTAATTAATCAGATAACTGCTTATTACAAGTATATAAAACAAGAAATAAATCAAGTTAAAAAAAATATACAAGTTCAAGAATATTTAATAAAAGTCATCTTAATTTGTCTCAATAAATAAATAAACAGTATATGAAAAGAGACGATAACTATCATAACTATATAAATCATTACAATAATCAAATATATATTACTCATATCCAAGTGAAAAGACTAAAAGAAATAAGATTACAGTTAGAGGAAAGTTTAATAGAATTCGACAAAGAAACAAATAAGAAATTTAAAAATATATCTGTAGAAGCACATCATAGAAGGTGTGGACAACGAAATAGAATTTTAACAAGAATTAATAGCATAAATAGTGATATTAGAAGCGTAATAAGTCATAGACTCCTCTTTAAAGAAGACCTTAGTCAATTTCCTTTAGGATAAATAATAAATGAAAACACACCCTTTTGCTAGACAAGTACAAGCTAATAATTGGATATATAATACTCAAATAATAAGATTAATTTACGCAAAGAAACATTATAGTGATTTAAAGCAATCTCTTAAGAAACTAAAAACATTAAAATTAAAAGAATTAAATCAAATAGAAAGTAAAATTAGTTGGAATTTACAAGGTTTAGAAAGTGATATTGAAGAACAGAAACGGTGGTTAGAGTGGTATAAAAATAGACCAATCTGGATAGAGTTGGGATAGATAAAGTATCTAACCTTATAAAATTAGAATACTTAGATTTACAATTAATACTAGAAAAGAAGTATAAACGTCTAAAAGATAACACGTTAATTAGGTGTAATTTTAGTAACGGAGAACATAGTTTACAAAGTGAAGACTCTCAGTTAAATAGTTTAGTAGACTTAGTATTAAATTTAGGAGATAGTATTTATAAAGATAAAATATTAATACTAGAAATAATCAAGGAATTACAAGTTAAATATGTAAGAATTTCTAATCACATAGAAGAAAATTTAAACTTCCTAAAAAGACAACAAACAAAAATGGAAAAAAGACAAATTTATCTTAAAGAAGCACCGGAAAGTACTAAAATAATCCATAAAGACCTACAAGAATTAAAAAATAGTATAAAACAAATTAAGACTATAATCCTTTCATGAACAATCAACTTTATAAAGAAGTAATTAAGCAAGGAGAAGTAATAAGCCCAAACCCAGAAGGATTAAGTGATTACATTCCTCAAAGTAAAACAAATCAGGTAATAATAAAATAAAATAATACTATTATAATTTTATTATTAAAATTAAACAAAAATTTAGACAATTTAATAAAAGCAAAAGATGCACAACCTAACACCAAAGAATTAAGTAAACATCTAGAACAACTGATAAAAATAAAATATCCACCAGTTCCAGAAGACACTTTAAACGATTTAATAGAACAACTTAAGAAAGTAGAAGTAACTCCAAACAAAGAAAAGTTACCAATAATTAGAACCAAAAAACCATGGACTTTTATCTAGGTAGGAGAACAAACCAAGACAGACCAAGACATAGTTACTCCGAAAACAGACTAGGAAACAATATAATGACCTCAATAATGAATTCTTCACGACAAAATACTAGTCAACAGTTAGATGAAATAATAGATATAGATAAAGACATCCAAATATTTCAACAAAATAAATTAAAATTATTAAATCCTAGAACATTATATAGTGCAGGAATTTTCTCACAAAAGGCTCAGTTATATAGACATTATAGAGAAAAACAACTATGTGTCACAGGAGAAAACAGAACAAATATTCCATTAATTAGTCCAGAATCTTTAAATGAAATAAAAAGAACAAATATGAATTTAATGCATATGGGTTTAATAATTATAGGATTAAAAGGATTAACTAGAAAGAATCTAGGAACTAAAGTACTAATAACAATTTATGACGATAGATGGTCGGACTCTAAGAGATCTCTAATTAGTTTAACAGAAGTAGATATGAATAACAACGGAGGAATATTTTATTGTAGCCCAGACTTTATAATTAATTTAGCAGAATTTGGAAAATATATAAAGATAGGAATCCAGACTAAAGGATACGAAGACATGAATGGTGGTACTAATCTCTTAGTATGTGTAGGATTTATAGGAAAATTAGCAAATAATAGTAGTACTAAATTTAAATTAAAAGTCGAAGATGTTATAGGATTAATGGGAAACAAAGGAATAAAGTTAATGCAACCTTTAAAATCAACAGATCATTTAATGTATACAAATAAAATAGGACAAACTTCAGTAAGATTTATAGACTATGAGACCACAAATCAAAATGAATTAGAAGAAGAAATACAAGAAGAATCTGAAAGAACAGAGTATATGAATATAAATGACGGAATAAGTTTCGAAGAATTTGAAGTAGATAAAACAATAAAGAAGGCTAGAGAAATCTATACAAATGACAATAAAAGACGCTTTAGATGTACCGGATGTAAATTAGGAAATTTAGATATCTTTGAAGTAGATGAACATTTTAGACAATGTGAATTAAGAACAGATAATATAAGATATAGAGAAATTTATAATCCAGAAGAAGATAATTTTGAAAAAGAAACTACGTTAAGTATAAAAGAATTTATGGAATCAGCCTCAACCAGTTCGAGTTCGTTCCAAAGAACTTCCCAAATGCATACAGTAGAAACCAACACAGGAAATGTACCTAGACATAGAGTATATAGGATTAATCCAGAAATAGAAATGGATAGTGTCAGACCCATAGGAAAAAGAATGCCTATAGAAGAACCAGTTATCCTTCAAGAAGGAGGAAGTAAAGGAAGAATATTAAATATCGCAACACATGATCCACAAATGCGGAACACTATCATAGATTTATGGAAAGTTATAGTAGTAGCAGACTATAGTAAAACATATAATAAAACAGATTCAGAAACAATGTATCAATATAAGGAGACTTTTCTAGGAGAATCAGCTAAAGGAGTATAGGAAGCATATAAATCAGAATTCCCACATGAATTTAAAGAATTAGTAGATATGGGACCAAACCCGTATAATTTTACAAATAAAATACATAGCTTAATAAGTGGAGATTATCCAAATAGTGGATTATTAGTTTTACAACGAAAATCTTTAATTAAGTTAGAACAATTAAGTTTAAAAAGTTGGTATCATGTAAAACCTTTCTTATTAGACTATTTTTACTATAGTAGTATCAACGGTAATGTTTTTGACCAAAATCTAGGAAAGAAATTATTTAATAAGCTACCAGGAGCTTTAGGAAGAGAAATAGAAGAAAGATGGGGAAAAAGAGAAGGAGTGATACAAAACCCCAATGACAAATGGTCAATAGGACATAAGGTACAACATATAATAGATATACTACAAGAAAAATGTACTAATATACAAATACAACAACAATTAAAGAAAGGAGATACTAATTTCTGTAAAACTATTTACACTACCCAAATTTATGATGATAATTATCAAAAGAAAAATAAATACAAGAAATATAGGAAACCATACAAAAGAAATAACTATGGAAAGAAAAGTTATTATTTAAGAAAATCATCTGCTAGAAAACCTTATCTAAATAAAGATAAACATGTAAGAAAGTATAAAAATGATAAAAGCTATAAAAATACCTTAGAATGCTTTAGATGCGATAGTACAGATCATTTAGCCAACACTTGCCCTAAAAGAAATAATACCAGAACTAGAAATTCACAACTAATCAAAGACTTTAATGAAACCCTAATAAATTGTCATGACCCAATATTTGAGTCATGATGGCGCCTACCATAACCCACCAATAGGCAAGCCAAACCCTAGCCCAGAGCGACAAGCGACGGACTAACGGGCGGAATCTCAGAAAATAGAGATGAGATGGAAGTAACCGTACTAATAAGCATGCTAGAAATATAAAAACAAATAGAACCAAAATATACCCATACCGATACTGAGAAGGAAGAGAACAATATGTATAAAGTCAAGACCCCTCCCAAGATCTGGTGAGGTCGGTACAAGAACCACTACTTGATATATCCAGAATACAAGACCGAAACCAAATATATATAACAAGTACAACAGTCTCGAGAGCAAAAGACTATATAGTAGAAGATGGAGTAGGATCTGCCTCGGACGTCAGTAAGCCCACCCTGCTCCGAAATCAGTGTTGAGAAGAGCGTCATGTCAAAACTATCGGCTAATGCCCAAATCTGCATCTGAAAAAAAGATGCAGAAGTGCAGTATGAGTACTAGGGCAACGGGTACTCAGTAGGCATCATCGGCCTACTGAGCTCAAAGTAATATAAGCAAGCTAAAATGCAAGGGTGCATGCTAAGTCCGGGGTATAAGTAATAAATACATAAGTAACTGCCGAGGTGTGTAGTTATGCTTAGGAAATAAATAAATGTGATACCGAATAATTGAGTAAATAAATGCGTATGTAAACACACAAGTCAACCATAACCTATCTGGGCCCCCATAAACCCGATAGGCACATGGAAGAAAACAATAATCCAGCCTGGACCCCATAAACCGGTGGGACACATAAAAATAATAAATGCATAGTCACCAGTGTCTCAAAACTGTATCAGTATCCAGTAACCACAATAACTAACAAGAGTGCACCGGGCTTGAACCAACAGCAATGGGTAATAACAAGAGGCCAGAAGTCGGAGTCGAACCGAAAATAGTGGGTAATAACAATAGGCCATATATATATCATATCTGCCAGACTCAAACCGGAACTCAGAGAACAACAGTATCATAATCACGGTACCCAGTACCAGAGCTCATAGTGTACCTCAATCCGGGGCCGAACTCGAATCGGAACACCCAATAGTCAATAACCAAAATCATCATACCTGAATCAGTAGCCGGACTCGAACCGGAACTCATCATAGCCAGTAACCAAAATAGAATCAAACGTCATATCATATCAGATAAACGGGGAACGCCCTAGTCCCAAGTCAATACTAGTATATAGGTACAGAAGCTAACCCCACAACATGCTACAAGTCAATCTCGGGGTCTTTCTAGGTCAAATATCTACTATAAGCAATATGTATATACAAGTCTAGGTATAAATTAGAAGTCAGGGAAAGGTAGGTCCGTATTCTTAATCAAACTAACCGATCCCTGTCAAATACGGTACTATCAGGGACAAATAAGGCTAAATAAGCCAACCGGGTATAATCGGGGTGACTCAATCCCATCACAACCCTAACAGGTCATAGAGGGCTTAACTAAACCCAAAGATGTCAAATTTCTGACAAGTCAACCAAAAGGGTAACGGGGCCCACTAACGGATCTCGAAAACCAAGTCTAGTGATACCTGTCTGAGTCTGGGCTAAGTCTGCCTAAGCCTGGACTAAGGTCCAACAATAACATTCACCAACCAGAAATCAACACAACAATACTATCCGACCCCAAATAGGTTATCTGTGGTGTACCTCGAGGATAACGGGCCTGGAATGTATCCGAATAGCCCTATTCGGCCTAGAAGGCCTAAATCACAGCAAAACACCACCACACTCGGGGATGGGTAATTGCTAAAGTAAACCATCGGGTCTCTGATGCTCGGCCTTTACCTGCTGACAACATAGACATCGAGCTACAAACCCTGCTATATCTCTCCGCATACCACGCCACCAATAGTGCTGCCTCAGATCCCAATACATCTTAGCTGTCCCAGGGTGAATATAATATCTGGAACTGTGCGCCTCTTGCAGAATCACCTGAATCAAATCTCCAACCCTCGGAACACAAATACGACCATCAAACCTCAAAACACCATCAGAACCCAAGGCAGCTCTCTTAGACTCACCCCTCAATACTTGATCTCAAATGCTATGGAGACCGCTATCCTCAAACTGATGACTCTGAATTTGCTCTAGCAAAGTAGATCTCGCACCAACACAAACGATAACCCTGCCAGGGTCAGAAATATCCAAACGCACCATCTAGTTAGCTAAGGACTGAATGTCCAAAGCCAACGGCCGCTGAGAGACTGGAATGAAGGCTAAGCTACCCATACTCACTGCCTTCCGACTCAAGGCATCCGCTACCACATTCGCCTTGCCCGGATGATAGAGAATAGATATATCATAGTCCTTTAGCAACTCAATCCACCTGCGCTGCCTCGAATTAAGATCCCTCTGAGTTATAATATGCTGAAGACTGCGGTGGTCTGTAAAAATCTCACAATGAACACCGTAGAGATAATGTCTCCAAATTCACAGTGCAAACACAACTGCTGCTAACACCAAATCATGAGTGGGATAGTTACACTCGTGCACCTTTAGCTGCCTCGATGCATAAGCAATGACACGACCCCGCTGCATCAGAACACATCCCAAACCGATACCAGACGCATCACAATACATGGTGAAACCCTCGCCCTCAACTGGAAGAGTCAACACATGGGCAGAAGTAAGTCGATCCTTGAGCTTCAGAAAGCTCGCCCCACAATCCTCAGACCACTGAAACGGAACCTCCTTTCTGGTCAGTCTGGTTATAGGAGATGCAATAGATGAGAAGCCCTCAACAAATCGCCTGTAGTACCCTGCCAACCCAAAGAAACTGCGAACTTCAGTAGGCGACGTGGGCCTAAACCAACCTCGAATAGCCTCGATCTTTGCTGGGTCTACCATGATGCCGTGTCTGGATAAAACATGACCTAAGAAAGCTACAGACTCAAGCCAAAACTCACACTTTGAGAACTTGGCATAAAACCGATGATCTCTCAAAGTATGGAGCACAATCCTCAAATGCTGCTCGTGCTCCTCGCTGCTCTTTGAATAAACCAAGATGTCGTCCATAAACACAATCACAAAGGAGTCCAAGTATGACCTGAATACATGATTCATCAAATCCATGAAAGCTGCTGGGGCATTAGTCAACCCAAAAGACATCACCAGGAACTCATAATGACCGTACCGAGTCCTGAAGGCTGTCTTTGGGATGTCCTCAGCCCTAACTCTCAACTGATGATATCCAGATCTCAAGTCTATCATCGAGAATACCGCTGCACTCTGAAGTTGATCAAACAAATCATTGATATGAGGCATAGGATACTTATTATTTACTGTCACCTTATTTAGTTGTCTATAGTCGATACACATACACATGGAGCCATCCTTTTTCTTTACAAACAGAACTGGAGCACCCCACGGTGACACACTCGGCCTGATAAAAACCTTCCCCAGAGGGTCCTAGAGCTGAGTACTCAACTCTCTCAACTCAGCAGGAGCCTTACGATAAGGAGCCATAGAAATAGGTCAGGTGCCCGACTCGAGGTCAATAATGAACTCTATATCACGCTCAGGAGAAAGGCCAGGCAGGTTAGTCGGGAATACATTAGAAAACTCACGAACAACAGGGACGG
Organism: Capsicum rhomboideum; assembly: GCA_031232105.1. NCBI lineage: Eukaryota > Viridiplantae > Streptophyta > Magnoliopsida > Solanales > Solanaceae > Capsicum > Capsicum rhomboideum. The sequence goes on along the minus strand of CP124716.1, from coordinate 92,663,727 downwards.
ATTTAAGTGATGGACTCTCAATACTATCATCCTGAACATAAGCAAGGAATGAATCACATCCCCTCGACATCAATCTATGAGCCCAAACATATGAAATAATCCCTATCGGTGTGCGGCTAACAGAACCCTGCCACCCCATCGGGGGTACGCCAAGCATGACTAAGGTCACGGTCTTGGCAAAGCAATCCAAGACTGCATAATGGAAAGACAACCAGTCCATGCCCAGAATCACATCAAAGTCTACCATGGCCAATACAATAAAATCAACCCGAGTCTCAAACTCCTGAACAGTCACCAGATAAGATCTATATACCCGATCTACTACTAAGGAATCACCAACAGGGGTAGATACACGTAAGGGTACGGATAAGAACTCAGAACATAAACCCAATCGTAGTGCATAATAAGTAGATACATAAGAAAACGTGGATCCAGGATCAAATAATGCAGAAGCTGGCTGGTGGCATATAGAAATCGTACCTGTAATCACCGCATCTGAAGCCTCAGCCTCAGGCCTGGCCGGCATAGCATACAACTGACGCTGGCTACTACTAGTCTGAGCACCAACTTGACAACCAGTCCGACCTCCCTACGCTCCACCCCGGGAACCCTAGGGACCACCCCGACGACCCTGTGCACCACCTCTGCCTACTGGCGGTACAGATTTGATGGGCTGTTCTGTCTGAACTGAAGGCTCAATCTCCCTATTCTGAGGACACTCATGCGCAAAATGACTGACAATCCCACAGGTATAACATGCTCCTGGCTCCCTGCTTGGCCTAGAAGATCCGATATGACCACCTCTAGCCGATGAACTGGGCTGACCACGTCCCTGAGGGTGACTAACAGAACCACTATAGTCGGGCTGACCCCTATCAGATATATGAAAGGTTGACTGTACGGGCCTACTGGGCTGACCCTGTTGCTGAAAAGACTGTTCTGCTGCTGAGGGTACCTACCCTGAAACCCACGGCCTATGAACTGCGAGCTACTGTGACTGCCACTATAACTACCCTAGAATCGGGGTCTTTTATCGCTGCCCCCTTGGTCCTCGCGATCCATCTCCTCAATAGAGTATACATGCTCAATAATCTTTGCGAATGACTTCCCTGAAGTCACTAAACTCTGGGTAGCCCTACGGAGTGGAAATCTCAGTCCCCTGACAAAACATCTAACTCTCTCATACTCATCAGGCAAAATAGAAGTAGCGTACCTAGAAAGATCATGAAACCTCGCCTCATACTCGGCAACAGATAATGAACCCTGAGTCAATCTGGAGAACTCATCCCTGAGCCGCTCCTGCATAGTACGCGGCATATACTTTCCCAAGAAAATCTCGGAGAACTGGGTCCAGGTAACCGACGGATATCCCGCTGTTCTGGAATCAAAATATCCCCTCCACCATCTCCTCGCTGCAGTATCAAACTGATATGCCACGAAATCAATACCACGAGACTGTACCAATCCCAAATTCCTTAGTCAATCCTTGCAGCTGGACAAGAACTCATATGCATCCTCTCCTGGAGTACCAGCAAATCTAGGTGGAGCTAGTCTAAAAAAATGACTCAACCTTTTCTGCTCCTCAGCAGACATAACTGGATGAGCTACTACTGACTGTGGAATTATCGGTGCTGGCAGAATCTCAACCCTGGATGCTGCAGCTGTAGGCTGCGCCCCAACAACAACTCCTTGTACTGTTGGTTGGGCTCCCTCGGCTGACGGACCTCAAAATAATCCCAGCAACTGCACCAAAGTGTCTCAGAGTACTGAAGTAACAATAGATCCAGGTGGAGCCTGGGCTGCTCCCTGCCCATCGGCTACTATGGCGGCGGAATATCTGGAGCTATAATGGGATCGGGTGACTGATCCCTAGCATGATCTCGGCCTGGGGATACCACTCTTCCCTTCCTCAGACCTCTAAGTTGACCTCGGCCCCTAACTGGAACCCTCGCTACAGGCTCGGGGTCTCGACCCTCGGCTCTCGCACCATGTGTCCTAACCATAGCGTAAAGACATGAGTCAAGAAAATGAAAGACTCCCCTAAGAATGCTCCGTAGCCTCCCGAGGATAGGATACAAGCGTCCCTGCACCAATCCGCAGAACTCTACTACACACTGGCTCATGTACCGACACTACCCGTACAACCTAGGTTTTGATACCAAGTTATCACGACCCAATATTTGAGTCATGATGGCGCCTACCGTAACCCACGAATAGGAAAGCCAAACCCTATCCCAGAGCGACAAGCGACGGGCTAACGGGCAGAATCTCAGAAGAACAGAGATAAGGTGGAAGTAACTGTATTAATAAGCATGCTAGAAATAAAAAAAAAAACAGAACCAAAATATACCCATACCGAGACTGAGAAGGAAGAGGACAATATATATAAAGTCAAGAACCCCTCCCAAGACCTGGTGAGGTCGGTATAAGAGCCACTACTAGACATATCCAGAATACAAAATAGAAACTAAATATATTTAACAGTACAACAGTCTTGAGTGCAAAAGACTATACAGTAGAGATGGAGTAGGATCTGCCTCGAACGTCAGTAAGCTCACCCTGCTCCGAAATCAGTGCTGAGAAGAGAGTCACGTCAAAACCATCGGCTAGTGCCCGGATCTGAATCGGGGAAAAAGATGCAGAAGTGCAGTATGAGTACCGGGGCAACGGGTACTCAGTAGGCACCATCGGCCGACTGAGCTCAAAGTAATATAAGCAAGCTAAAATGCGAGGGTGCATGCTAAGCCCGGGGTATAAGTAATAAATACATAAGTAACTGTCGAGGCGTGTAGATATGCTTAGGAAATAAATAAATGTGATACCGAATAATTGAGTAAATAAATGTGTAAGTAAACACACAAGTCAAACATAACCTATCTAGGCCCCCATAAACCCGATAAGCACACTAAAGAAAATAATAACCCAGCTGACCACACCAAAAACACTCTCTAGTCAAAACATGACACTGGCCCACATGTGATTTGCCACAAATCTGGCAGGATAGAGCAGTGGAGTATATCTGCCCAGAACTGCAATTTTCATGAGATGCTGAAGATCCCTGAGTACCCTGTCTAGGAGGTGGCTTATATGCAGATTGTGAAGATGAATCTGTCCCTGCTTGATGGCCCTGCTATTTTCCCTGATTTCCCACTCTACGATTGGCACTAAAGTCATCGCTAAAAGATCCCCCCATTTTAGCCTTCCTACAAATATCATAAGCTGCACGTTCTGCACAACCCTTGTCCTCAATTTTTCTAGCAAGATCAACTGCCTCATAATAAGTCAAAACCTTCATCTGTGGGGCTACTGCATTATAGAGACGAGCAACCAACCCATTACAAACCTCTGGACTTGAGCTGCTTCTGTGGACACTAAGTACGGAGCATATCTAGCCAGCTTGCAGAATTTGGTATTATAAGTCGACACATCCATATCTGGAGTCTGGATTAATTTCTCAAACTGATCTACATATTTCTGCCTCTGACTATCAGGAAGAAAATTATCCATGAAGAACTTAGTGAACTCATCCCATGTTAGTGGTGCTGCTTCAGTAGGCCTTCCTAGCAATAAAGTATCATACCATGTGTTAGCCATATCTGCTAATTTGTACGATGCAAGCTCCACAGCCCTCTCAATAGAACATCCTAGCGCAAGTAGTGTCTTGAGTGTGCCATCTAAGAAGCTTTGAGGATCGGCTAAACTATCTGAACCAGTGAACCTTGGAGATCTCAACTTCAGAAACTCCTGCAAAGATACCTCTTTGTTTCCAAACTTGTAAGTGTGTGCAGGTGCCTAGAACTGTGGCGGTGGCGGTGCAATATTATGCTGACCAACCCTCTCCTGCCTATCCATTCGGTCGGCCAAGCCCTTTATGACTCTTTGCATGGAAGCAAGTGCCTTAGCAGTATTACCCTCATGTGATAGTGGAGGTGGGCTAGCACTCATTAGGAGTGGGCTCTCTTGAAATTCTTGAAGTGGTAGTGCGATTAATTGTGGTAGCACCACGACCCCTACCTCAACCCTTTCTGTGAGCTCCGCCTCTTCCCCTAGTTGTGGAAGTTGGTTGCCTGCCAGAAGTGGCATTAGTTGTCTGAGGTGCAGCTGGCGTAGCTCTGCTATTAGTTGTTCGAGTGCGAGCCATCTGATTAACAACACAAATATGGTTAGATTCATCTAATTGGTCCTAAACGTCACATACGTAAGGAAGAATGAGAAGAAGACAAGACACATCCTATCACGCTCTTGCAGAATCTCGATTATAGGAATGGCCGGCAACATAACCATAATTGAGATTATACTACTACTGTGTGCTCTAATAGTCACAGAAATAACCTAGGCTCTGATACCAACTTTGTCACGACCCAATTTAGGACCGTGACCGGTGCTAAGGAGGTTAGAACTCCAAAGCAAGCCTCGTCAGAAATCAACAGAAAATCGGCCAGAGTTTCCCCTGTTTTTGGGCCTATCCAAAATTTCCTGTCTCACAATTCAACAACATATCCAACAAATCAACACCAAACAATTCACCAATATCATCAACAACCCGTTCACCACAAAATAACAATACGAAATCCATCTCCAAACACGAGAAGAAGTCAAATACTCCGCAAGTCCATAATAACAAAAGAATACTCAAACTCAAATGGAGTGACTATAGAGTGACTCTAAGAGTTTCAAGGAAAAGACCATAACAAATAAATAAACTTCCTGCCCTCGCTAACAAGTGCTGGGCTCACTAGGAATAAGACAACTCGAATGCTCTAGCTAACGAAATCCTCACCGTCACCTGTGTTCTCTGGAAAAAAATAGCGAGGAGTGAGACGCTAGCTCAGTGAGTAATAACACTTAACCATAACCGTTTTAATGGGGACAAGTCATAAAACATGCTAGTATGATAATCAGAAAATATCATGAAATGATGCTTTTCCAGAAAATGATAACCATCATATAAGAAATCAATTTAACAATTTAGTAGTAACCAACAATACTATCATATCAAGTTTTATCTTTTGGGAGGTTTCCAAGAATGAATCATGTAATCAGTGTGGCATTCTACTTCAAGAAATAGCCAATAACAGTGAACCCCTCATAAAAGAGTCAAATATCTTATCAATAGGTCCCTATTTGAGGGAAATCAGTAACAGCATGCTAGTTCTACCTTCCCACTAGCGAGGGCTCTAACAGTAATCTGTAAATACAAGGTGCATAAGGTCTAACGAACCCGCCGTTAGCTACGGAATTCAAATCAAGGTCTACTCCCATTTAAACTTTCTTTGTAAACAGTAGGTACTCATATGAAAGAATTTTCAAAATAGTACATGGCATTTAAGTTCATATCAAATCATATTTCATATAAACTTGAACAAAACACACGTCAAAATACTTATTTCTCAAGTAAGTGAAGAACCTTCACAATAATAGTAATCATGTCTCAGATAACGGTAAATATGTCTTATAACAGTGAGAATATCTCAAATAACTACTTCAATATCATATCAAGTAAAAGACTTTCCCCACGTGCAATTTCAAAGCATTCGGAAACTCTTGTTTTCATCAAAATCATGTATAAACTATGCAAGAAAAGAAACACAAATTATGGTAAGATTACTACTCACAGTACACTTGTCGGAATATCAAATTTGTCACCTCAAGTGATCCGTACAACTTCCTTCGATCAATCTATAATCATATTATATCAATCTCGTGTTAAATTCTTCGTTTACGCTAAAACATAACTACTTTAAAATACCCAACTCTTGGAATTTCATGATTGGCTCTCAACTTCTCAACTTATACTAAATTTTTGCTTCAACCCATGATAACAAACTTAGATGATTTTTCTCATTATCATAAATCACAATAACCTTACTGCCCAAATTTTATTCTTTGATTAAGCTGAAGTTATAAAAGTTACACTTCAATCAATTAATAAACTCGCTTAGTTCATGGGAATTTCACAGATTCCTTCTTCTCTTAAGCCCTTATTTTTAAACTCTCAACCCCAAATCTATAGCCATGGAATACAAGTTAAATCTATAATTAAAGTTAAGAAATTTACCTTCCTCTCCTACTTTTCTTTAACTAGCCTATTGCTGACTTGGGTACTCTTCGTACTCCTCCGGAAGGACACCAAAAATAGACCCCTCGCTACTTTCCTTGATTTAAAATAGTTGCAGGTTGATATATTTTTTTTCCCTTGGCTATTGAACATGAAACCCCTAAGCCCCTCTTTTTTTTTTTTTTTTTAAACACTTTATTGCCTTTGGGCTAGGCCCATTTATCTTTCCCTTTATTTTTTCTTTCTTGTTGCCAAATGGGCTGGCCTTTTTGGGCTTTAGTACCTTGATTTATTTTACTCATTTTTCCTCTTTTAGTCCATGTTGGAACAATTGCTTCTTTATCCTTTTATTGTTTTGAAATATATAAGTACTTATTGTCTAATTTGGGGTATTACAGACTCTAAGAGATCTCTAATTGGTTTAACAGAAGTAGATATGAATAACAATGGAGGAATATTTTATTGTCGTCTAGACTTTATGATTAATTCAGCAGAATTTGAAAAATATATAAAGATAGGAATCCAGACTAAAGGATACGAAGACATGAATGGTGGTAATTATCTCTTAGTATGTGTAGGATTTATAGGAAAATTAGCAAATAATAGTAGTACTAAATTTAAATTAAAAGTCGAAGACGTTGTAGGATTAATGGGAAACAAAGGAATAAAGTTAATGCAACCTTTAAAAATAGACCTAGAAATATATACCGGTTTAGAATGGAATCTAGAACACTCTACAAAATAAGAGACAGTAAAACCAACAGATCATTTAATGTATACAAATAAAAAAGGACAAACTTCAGTAAGATTTATTGACTATGAGACCACAAATCAAAATGAATCAGAAGAAGAAATACAAGAAGAATCTGAAAGAACAGAGTATATGACTATAAATGACGGAATAAGTTTCGAAGAATTTGAAGTAGATAAAACAATAAAGAAGGCTAGAGAAATCTATAGAAATGACAATAAAAGATGCTTTAGATGTACCGGATGTAAATTAGGAAATTTAGATATCTTTGAAGTAGATGAACATTTTAGACAATGTGAATTAAGAACAAATAATATAAGATATAGAGAAATTTATAATCCAGAAGAAGATAATTTTGAAAAAGAAACTACGTTAAGTATAAAAGAATTTATAAAATTAGCCTCAACCAGTTCGAGTCCGTTCCAAAGAACTTCCCAAATGCATACAGTAGAAATCAACACTGGAAATGTAACTAGACATAGAGTATATATGATTAATACAGAAACAGAAATGGATAGTGTTAAACCCATAGGAAAAAGAATGCCTATAGAAGAACCAGTTATCCTTCAAGAAGGAGGAAGTACAGGAAAACTATTAAATATCGCAACACATGATCCACAAATGTGGAACACTGTCATAGATTTATGGAAAGTTATAGTAGTAGCAGACTATATTAAAACATATAATGAAACAGATTCAGAAACAATGTATCGATATAAGGAGACTTTTCTAGGAGAATCAGCTAAAGGAGTATAGGAAACATATAAATCAGAATTCCCACATGAATTTAAAGAATCAGTAGATATGGGACCAAACCCGTATAATTTTACAAATAAAATACATAGCTTAATAAGTGGAGATTATCCAAATAGTGGATTATTAGTTTTACAACGAAAATCTTTAATTAAGTTACAACAATTAAGTTTAAAAAGTTGGTATCATGTAAAACTTTTCTTATTAGACTATTTTTACTATAGTAGTATCAACGGTAATGTTTTTGACCAAAATCTAGGAAAGAAATTATTTAATAAGCAACCAGAAGCTTTAGGAAGAGAAATAGAAGAAAGATGGGGAAAAAGAGAAGGAGTGATACAAAACCCCAATGACAAATGGTCAATAGGACATAAGGTACAACATATAATACACATACTACAAGAAAAATGTACTAATATACAAATACAACAACAATTAAAGAAAGGAGATACTAATTTCTGTAAAACTATTTACACTACCCAAATTTATGATGATAATTATCAAAAGAAAAATAAATACAAGAAATATAGGAAACCATACAAAAGAAATAACTATGGAAAGAAAAGTTATTATTTAAGAAAATCATCTGCTAGAAAACCTTATCTAAATAAAGATAAACATGTAAGAAAGTATAAAAATGATAAAAGCTATAAAAATACCTTAGAATGCTTTAGATGCGGTAGTACAGATCATTTAGCCAACACTTGCCCTAAAAGAAATAATACCAGAACTAGAAATTCACAACTAATCGAAGACTTTAAAGAAACCCTAATAAATGTAGACGAATATATGTCAGATAATGAAAGTATATATTCGATAGTTAGTATTAATAATAATAAAGAACAAGACTCTTCCGAATCCGAAGATGATATAGGATTAGAAAATCTAAACGAACTAGTAACTAGTTTTTCTTTAGTCAATATAAAAGAAGAATGTTTACATGAATTTGAAAGAAACAAAAGATTAGATAATATTATCACGACCCAATTTTAGAGTCATGATGGCACCTACTATGTCCCACCAGTAGGTAAGCCAATCCTTAGCCCGGAACAACAAGTAAAGGGCGCCATGGCGGAAGAATACCAAAGTACTACAATTCATGTCCATAATACACGCACAAAAATATAGGACTACATAAAAATGAGAGAAGAAAACAAAATGAATCCCACGACCTAGGAAGACTGGTACAAGAGCCACTAGCAAAGGAATAAGAGTACTAAAAGTATCAATACACATGTAGTCTCGAGATGAAAGACTGTACAAAAGTAAGGGAAGGAGAGGGGATCAGCTCCAGCTCGGAAAGCTCACCCTATCTCCGAGACCTATGGATAGATGGCTAGAATATCAATGGTCGCGACTAGTATTCGGATCTGCACCAGAAAAGATGCAGAAGTGTATTATGAGTACCAAAACAACGGGTACTCAGTAGGCATCATCGGCCGACTGAGCTAAATCATAATGCAAGTAAGATAATATGCGGGGATGTAAAGTATATCAAGGAAAAAAAAGGCAAACCTGGAAACATGCTCTCACATAGGTAATTAGTTAGGGAAAACATGAAATACCAAAGTTAAAATGACTAGATACAACCCAACTAGGCCCCCATAAGCCTGGAGGGTACAAACAAGGGAAAGTTAAACCAAATCGGACCCCCATAAGCCCGATGGAAGAAATCAAGACATGTACCATTACCACACTTATAAATCCCATTCCGAACTACCACTCGCCGTGCACGAACCGATCTTTGCATAACATGAATCTAATAGAAAGTACCAGACTAGAACCGGTATATAAATAGCATAATTTTGGACTCGAACCGGTATATAAATAACATAATTTCGAACTCGCACCAGTATATAAATAGCATAATTCTGGACTCGAATCGGTATAGGCCAAGTGGTCTAAGGTTCCATATTAAGGATAATACTGTGGAAGAGGGACTCCTAAGTTTACAGGGAGCTAGGTGCGATATCCCAACCCAAGGCATTAATTTACTTAAGGGAAGGGTAAATAGATCGATTCTACCTCCGAATGGCCCTCAAATCGACCAAATAATCCAACTTTTGCTAACTAAGTAACCAACCGTAAGTTCCAAACCCAACTCCAGTACAATATAATACTAATACCATGATTAAGCTCAGTCTTTAAGTAGGGTAAGCCTAGTCTACCTGGACGCCGAAGAAAGCTCGATAAAGTCTGCTAAAGTGGAGCCTTTCCTTTTCGAGAAGCCTCAGCACGATGCCATGCTATCAAAATAAAAATCTACTCATCAATACGAGAACAACAATACCTATATTGCATAAAAATACATCGGGTCCAAAATCAAATCGAAAATATCATGCGGGCCCTGGTCATGGAATCGCAAGTTTGAAACCGTCAAAATGACCCTCAAAGCTCAAGAATCATTTACCCTAAAAAATGGGTGAATTCCGAGCATCATAGCACCCAAAAATCAAACTATAAAGCTAGTTAGGTTTTGGGCTTAAACGAAGAATTTACCAAGAACTTAAATGAAACTTATCAAGATTTAGAAGAGGAAAAAGATGTTAATGAACTCTCTAAGCTCCCTTGAACACCCAAGAATCGCCCCTTCTCTCCCACTATCTCTCTAGAGCTTCTAAGCTCTAACCCTTAGAAAATATTGAGAGAAAAATGAGTGGAAGGGATTAAATGCAGCTGCAGGTATCGCTTAAGTGTCCACTTGACCGCTTAAACGGTCAACGCTAAAGCGGACAAGCCTCTGCTTAAGCGGATCAGCTGGCCCAAGGCTGTAGCCGCTAAAGCGGTGCCCAGGCCACTAAAGTGGCCTTTGCTTAAGCGGCCAAAGGCCCACTTAAGCGGTTGCACCAGCTGAAGCAGTATCGGCACTGGCAATGTTTTGCCAAGTTTCCAACGGGTCCTCGGGATTCGTTCAAAACCCCGTGAAAGCAAACGAACTATGCTACCCTAACAAATTTGGACTTTTGGACTCAATGGTAAAATCAAAATTTCCATCCGGGATTGTTTCGATGACATGTGGGTCCCACACCCAAGTGGTCGTTTTCACCACTTTCCACTCAATAGCCTAAAACGAGTTTGGAGGCCTCGGGACCCGGACCAAGAGTCCCCCTAGCCTAAAATTAACGTTCCGGAGCTGATGGAATTGTTAGAATTAGAATACGAGACCTCCTACCTGGAATTTGGGCCCGGTAGCCAAACTTGAAAAGCGAAGGCTCAAAAAAAACAAACGAACTGCCCGGTAATTGAACTGTCAGCTCCATCAAGTCATAAATGACTTGGGGCAGCTATGGGAAAGCTCTAAAAGTCAAAACAATGTGAAAATACTGAAAATGACCTGGAGGGTCATTACAAATATCCCATGTTATATATGTAAATAGTATCCCAGTAAGACAAGAAGAGCAAAATGTAAATTTTGTTACATCGAAGGATGTATACCCTGTATAGAAAGAACCATAGGAAGACAGGCAATACAGGTAGTCGAACAGAAACAAATTAATTTAGAAGGAAATTTAGAAAATAGGATAAACCTAACCAATAGGATTAGTTTATTAGAAACTAAAATATGTGAGTTAGAAGATAGAGTAAAATATTTAGAAAAGGGTAAAAGAATTATTACTTAAGAACAAAATGAACATAAAGGAATTAGAATAGAAGATATGGAAGATACAGAATTATTAAATGAAAATTTTGATGGATTAGTATGTAATGAAGATAAGAAGTTAAGTATTATTAAAGTAATAACTAAAATAGTAATACAAGATTATGAAATAGAAACCCTAGGAATAGTGGATTCAGGATGTACACAATGTATGATAAATCAAAATCTTTTACCAAAACACCTTATAAATAGTTTTAAGGAACCACAAATATCGATGCAAATGGATGGAACTCATAATACCTACAAACACAATGTAAAGAATGCTATAATTAGTTTTAACAATACATGTTCTAACTATAAAACAGTACATAAAGTAGGATGTATGTTAACAAGAGATTTAAATGTAAAAGCAGATTTTGTACTAGGATTAGATTTTATGGTAAAAAATAACGGAGGATGTTTTATAACTAGAGACGGAGTAATCTTTACAAAGAATATTACAATAACACCATCATTTTTTGGAAGAAATGTACAAAGAAATACAAAGGTAATAAAAGATTCCAGAGATAAATAAATAAATCCAGACACCATCTGTGATAACGGCACAGATTGCACCTGCAAAATAAAAGAAAATCTACTTTCAGAAATACTAAATGAAGAATGGATAGACATAGATGAAGAAATAGAAAAGAATTATAGTTTAATTGATACTAGTATAGAAAATTATAATCTTAGAAAAAGTTTAAAACACATAGGATCTATAAAAAATCAAAATGATTTACAGAAAATAATACAAAGATTAGATGAATTAGAAATAATAGGAGAAAACCCCCTAGAACACTGGGGATCAAATCAATTAGAATGTATATTCTGGATTTATAATTTCTAATTTACATCAAGTCCTTGGACCAATTTAACGTCTTCACTATTAAACAATAGGAGAAAACACCCTAGAACACTGGGGATCAAATCAAGTAGACTCATGTTACAAACTACTAACTAATTCCTTTTGCAGCATGAATACAGATAAAGGGAAGGCTAAGGCTTCCACTTCAGATGCTAATGCAGACAGATATTCACAGACTTTATTGGGTAATACCCATTTTAGACCCCAGACAATGTTGAATACACCTCAGTATATGATGGATCAGACTATTGAAAGAATTTATTTCGGAAAGACAAATCTAACTTTTTATCCAGACTCAAATTTCAGTTTTAAAATGAAATTCGATGCAAGAGTAGACAAGAATCAAAAGTGTTTATTAGATAATTTGTAGATTGCATGTAATAAAACTCCAAGGGATGTCAGCTACTTCTTAGCTGTAATGAATGCCCCGACCTAGTATTTTACAGACAAGAATTTAGATAACAAATTCAGATTTTATGTTGTGATACAGGGAAGAACAGTAGGTATTTTCCAGACCTGGATTCAAGTAATAGATTCTATTAGAGATTTCAAAGCTCCCTTATATGAGGTTTCAATAATTTTAATGAAGCTTTAGACTATGCCAGAGGTAAGTTCGGACCAAATTTTTATATTACTCCCGAGTTAAGAAATCCAATTTCCTTTCCTCAATATAATATCTAGAAAGACACAAACAAAATTATTTTTTGTGATCATTGTACCTCCATGACCGAAGGTTTCAAAAGACTCAACCTCAGAAATGAACAGCTTGAAAAAGAAAAGAACCATTTATTATCTCAAAATCAGATATTGCAAGATCGTATAAGTGTTTTATACCATGAAATGAGTCAGCTACAGAACTCTATATTATCTCCGAAAGAACCAAAGAAAAAAGAACCCTAGACCCCTGTAATGACCTTCCCGGTCATTTTCCTCGTTTTCTTGCATTCTCGGTGTTTAGAGCTTTTCTATAACTGCCCCATGTTATTTATGACTTGCTGGGACTGACAGTTCGGTTCCCGGGTAGTTCGTTTGAGCATATTATTTAGACCGAGCACGTTGTAAAATATTTAATTAAATTGGAATTTGGTAAAGAGATATGGTTAATTGCCTTTCGAAAATATTTTTGCAAATTATAAAATTCTTTAGTTATATCAGATATATCTATACTCCTTTATAATAGTTTTATACCCTATTAATAATTTAAGCGGAGATAGTGAATATAAATATGTTAAAATAATATTTTTATTTTATAGAGGTTTTATTAGAAATAATTTTCTATTAATTATAGTATGTTCAAAAAGTTGTATTTATTTTACCACGAACCTAAGTAATATACGAGTATATACGTGACACTGATGGACTCCAACTATTGGTAAGTAGATAAACCACGTGGTACCCTAGGGAAATGACAGAAACTTCTAATAGTGCCACTAATCAAACATTTGATTATAGTATATACATGATCAGATAATTCCTTTTTCATATAATTTCATATATCACTCTCTTTTACACTTCTTATTAGTTGTAATTAAGTATTTGCATATGACCAACAAGCTGCCATCTTTTCCTCATCCGAAGATGATAGCATAAGCTATAGTACAATTGCATTAGTAGGTCGATGGAAAGGTTTTGTGGAAGGAAAAATATTTCAATGTTATATATTTGATCTCTAAAAGAAAATCTATTATCTACATCAAGTTATTCAAGCTCGGTTTCTAGTGGGAAAGTGTTTGTGGACGTGTAATTGTCGTTATTTTGGTAAGTTTTATTGTATTTACGGTAGTTTTCGTATAGTTGGTGGTGTTGGTATTGTTGGTGCTATTTAGAGCTGATTTTGAACTCAAATAGACCGGTGATAGTTGTAACTATTGATCACGGGGTGATTTGGGATGCTGTGACGGTTTCGGTTTTGCGATTCCGCAAGCGGGCCCTACATGGACTGTTCGGACATTTTTCCGAACTAATGCAATATGGGTATCAATAGTCATGTTTTGACATGTAGTTTATTATTTTGGTAGCTTGGCAGCAGTTAGAGGCCTCTCGAAAGGGGAAGGCTCCTATTTAACTGGCTTTAGCAGGCGTTCGGCGGCGTCCAGGTAGGCTAGGTTTACCTTCTTTTACACTTAGATTGAGCTTATGTGTGATATATGTATGCTATTGTGCTGGTGTTATGGGCTGGTATTATAAACTTGGTGGTGGTGGTTTGCTATAATTTAGGCCTTCTAGGCCGGATAGGGCTATTCGAATACATTCCAGGCCCGTTATCCTCGAGGTACACCATAGATGACCTATTTGGGGTTGGATAGTATTGTTGTGTTAATTTCTGGTTGGGTAATGTTACTGTTGGACCTTAGTCCAGGATTAGGCAGACTTAGCCCAGACTTAGACAGGTATATCTAGACTTGGTTTTCAGGACCCGTTAGTGGGCCCCGTTACCCTTTTAGTCGACTTGTCAGAACTGTGACATCTTTGGGATTAGTTAAGCCCTCTATGACCTGTTAGGGTTGTGACGGGATTGAGTCACCCCGATTATACCCGGTTGGCTTGTTTAGCCTTGTTGGTCCCTGATAGCACCGTATTTGACCGAGATCGGCTAGTTTGATTTAGAATACGGACCTACCTTTCCATGACTTCTAATGTATACCCAGACATGTATATACATATTGGTTATAGTAGATATTTGACCTAGAAGGACCCCGAGATTGACTTGTAGCATGTTGTGGGGTTAACTTTTGTACCTATATACTAGTATTGACTTGGGACTAGGGCGTTCCCCGTTTATCTGATATGATATGACTTTTGATTCTATTCTGGTTACTGGATATGATGAGTTCTAGTTCGATTCCGGCTACTGATTCAGGTATGATGATTTTGGTTATTGACTATTGGGTGTTCCGGTTTGGGTCCGGCCCTGGATTGAGGTACACTATGAGCTCTGGTACTGGGTACCGTGATTATGATACTGTTGTTCTATGAGTTCCGGTTCGAGTCTGGCAGATATGATATATATGTGGCCTATTGTTATTACCCACTGCTTTTGATTCGACTCTGGCGTCTGGCCTCTTGCTATTACCCATTGGTGCTGGTTCAATCCCGGTGCACTCTTATTGGTTATTGTGGTTACTGTACACTGATACAGCTTTGAGACACTAGTGACTATGCATTTACTATTCTTGTGTGTCCCACCGATTTATGGGGGCCAGGCTGGGTTATTATTTTCTTTTGTGTGCCTATCGGGTTTATGGGGGCCCAGATAGGTTATGTTTGACTTGTGTGTTTACTTATGCATTTATTTACTCGATTATTCGGTATCACATTTATTTATTTCCTAAGCATATCTACACGCCTCGGTAGTTACTTATGTATTTATTACTTATACTCCTGACTTAGCATGCACCCTCGCATTTTAGCTTGCTTATATTACTTTGAGCTCAGTTGGCCGATGATGCCTACTAAGTACCCGTTGCCCCGGTACTCATACTGCACTTCTGTATCTTTTTTCCCGATGCATATCCGGGCACTAGCCGACAGTTTTGACGTGACACTCTTTTCAGCACTGACTTCGGAGCAGGGTGAGCTTACTGACGTTCGAGGCAGATCCTACTCCATCTCTACTGTATAGTCTTTTGCACTCAAGACTGTTGTACTTGTTATATATATTTGGTTTCTGTTTTGTATTCTGGACACGTCTAGTAGTGGCTCTTGTACCGACCTCACCAGGTCTTGAGAGGGGTTCTTGTCTTTATATATATTGTCCTCTTCCTTCTCAGTCTCGGTATGGGTTTATTTTGGTTCTATTTGTCTTTATATTTCTAGTATGTTTATGAGTATGATTACTTCCACTTCATCTCTAGTTTTTGAGATTCCGCCCGTTAGCCTGTTGCTTGTCGCTCTGGGCTAGGGTTTGGCTTGCCTATTGGTGGGTTACGGTAGACGCCATCATGACTCAAATATTGGGTCGTGACAACCTCAGAAAAGAGTTCTCCATCTCAGTTAAAAATGGATCAGATGGGTGTGCATTACCCAATGAATACAAATAAACCTACTACATCAGGTCACGGTGTAGCTAGTCCGGTTCAAACGGTAATCGATAAAGACTCCTCAAATCCGTTAATGGCTGACACTTTGCCAAAAAGTGAAAGAAGACTCCCATCAAGTTTTTCAAAGACAGGAACTACAGTAAAAAGACAGGATAAAATAACTACCAGGAAGCTAGAAAATATTATCGGAACTACCTTAAGAAATTTTTTAATGGATATTAAGACAGACACTGTCAAAAACAAAGGTATAATAAATCCTCAGCCAGACCAAGAAGATGAGGACTCAGATCCACCTATCTCAGACCGAGATAGAGAATATGACCTAGCCTTAGATCAATTTGCACAAGACCCCAATGCTAGTGATGATTCAGGCATTGAGTTTGATTCAGATGCTTTACATAATTTAGACACCATTTGTTAAAGACATCAGCAATGACATCCACAAGTTTCAATAGACGTAAGCCATGACATATTTAAGAAAAAGAAAGACAAAAGAAAAGGCAAGAAAGTCCCAAAGTCTACAGAAGAAAGAAAGACAGCATGCGTAGTATTTTCAAAAAGCAAAGAATAAAGCAACAACCACTTCAATAATTTTTAGAAATTTCAACAAATGCATAGGACAACGGGACCCAAGACAATGACAGCTTCAATAATTCAGATTCCTTTGCAGAATTCAATCTCAATTTGAAGTCCGTTCGTTGCCTATATAAGGCACCTCATTTCATTCAGAAAGATCATCGATCAGAATATCGACCTTAGAGATTAAGTACCAGAGTATTCAACTAATATTAAAGTGTGAGTGAGATAAAAAATATAGAAAAGAGAGTGTTTGTATAAATAAGAGTGCTTGTATAAAGGTGTGGTTTTCCATTCCCATCTTATCTAGGAGCACTTTGGGGACTCCCGAATGGGAACCCTCTCTCCACTCTACATAATGTAAGTAGGTTATTGCTTTACTAGAACTAGGTATTATTCACCATGTATAGTATGCTTGTATAATATGTTGGTATGAATGTAAATAGGTATGTTGGAATCATGTCTATGTTTTTATAACTATGTTTAAATTTAAACATGTCTGTGTTCAAACCCTATGTTTAGTTGTCCAGATCTACCCTTAGTATATGGTTAGTCTCTTAAACGCGTAAGTAGTGCCGATGGATTGACCTATAAATTCCTAGGAGTTGTTAAGTCCGCCAGAGCCTGAGAGCCAAAGGACAGATGTGTTCTCCAGGGTGTGGTCAAAGAAGCCATTGCTTAGGAAATGAAAGAGTTTAAGGGAAAGATATGAAAGAGGTAGGCGTACCGATGAACTAAATAGCAAGTAGAACCCAGACACCAAAAAGTCATAAAAAAAAAAGAGTTAAATTTTGGGGAATATACTTAGAATTCTAGAAAGAAATAGGTCTAATTACATAAGTAGAGAACAAGGAAGAGGAAGTACCGAGTAGGAATTTACAATCATAAGAGTACAACCACTTTAGCTACAAAAATTGAAACATTAACAACATTGAAATATTTATTTTATCTAAGTGTTACTCTATTGGTATCAGAGCAAGAAATTTCTATGACTAGTATATGAAAAAATCTCATTTAGCAAATCAATTAAAATCTATACAGAATCAATTAGTAGTTAGGAAAGATATATTAAGAATCTTAGAACAAGATAAGTTAGAATTAATAGTAAGATATAATTATTATCAAGAAATATTTAGCGACCAGTTAGAACAAAAAGACTTACCCGCTGTACAAGTGATAGATTTTATGATTAGAAATATTTGGGAATCTAAGAACCGTATAAAATATCAAGAAAGAAAGATAAAACAATTAAAGCTTAGAATTAAGTATTTCCCTTTAGGCTAAAAGAACATAGATCTAGATTATATGCATAGACCACTTAGAAATACTCGAGACTATAGAAATTCCATAAGGAACTTAAAATTTTTATCTTTAGAACTTGTAGTTTTATATTATAATCCTGAAGTAGAAGACGGAATAATACAGAACAGACGAATTCCTTACTGCATATTAGAAATTAGAAAAAACCAAAAGAAATTAATAAATCATATTATCTCAAGACTTATATACACTAGACCCCTAACTATACGTAATTCGTACAATAGAATTTTAAGAATTTTAAATATATGAAACAACATCTCTACACCAAAGACATTGCATATCATTATAAAGAAATATATACCTTTCAACAAGAGTTATATCAAGCTAGAATAATAAAAGATCAATTAAAATATAATCAAATAAACGAACTAAGACAGATCGAAAAGGAGATTAGAGGGATAAAAAATTATATAAAATTTCTAAGGAATAGAGTTAAATATTTTCTTTTAGGTTAAAAATATATGAGACAAAATAAATTAGTAAGAAACGTTCGATATACCAATAGAATAATTAGACAACGTTATCAGGCTATTAGAGAAATTAAAATCCTCCAAAAAGCATTAGAAGCTAAACTAAAACAAATAAAAGAAGAAGAAGACATATCAAACGAAGCTATACCAGAATACCAAGAATATAAAAATTATATAATTATTGAGTTATACAGAACTAGAGAATCTATAATAGAACATCAAGAAAGAATAAATTTCTTAACAGAAAAACTAAAAGATATACCATTAGGATAAAATTTTATGCAACAATCCAAAAGAACTATTAGAAAATACCGTAAAAAATATAAATTATTAAGTATAAGACTGTTTTTTATTTAGCAAAGTCAGAATTATATACACTTTTTAGAACAAAAATTAGTTATAACTAGATTTAAAATATATTTAGAGCTAGAAATTGAGACACATTTAATTAATCAGATAACTGCTTATTATAAGTATATAAAACAAGAAATAAATCAAGTTAAAAAAGATATACAAGCTCAAGAATATTTAATAAAAGTCATCTTAATTTCTCTCAATAAATAAATAAATAGTATATGAAAAGAGACGATAACTATCATAACTATATAAATCATTACAATAATCAAATATATATTACTCATATCCAAGTGAAAAGACTAAAAGAAATAAGATTACAGTTAGAGGAAAGTTTAATAGAATTCGATAAAGAAACAAATAAGAAATTCAAAAATATATCTGTAGAAGCACATCATAGAAGGTGTGGTCAACGAAATAGAATTTTAACAAGAATTAATAGCATAAATAGTGATATTAGAAGCGTAATAAGTCATAGACTCCTCTTTAAAGAAGACCTTAGTCAATTTCCTTTAGGATAAATAATAAATGAAAACACACCCTTTTGCTAGACAAGTACAAGCTAATAATTGGATATATAATACTCAAATACTAAGATTAATTTACGCAAAGAAACATTATAGTAATTTAAAGCAATCTACTCAAATAATAAGATTAATTTACGCAAAGAAACATTATAGTAATTTAAAGCAATCTCTTAAGAAACAAAAAAAATTAAAATTAAAAGAATTAAATCAAATAGAAAGTAAAATTAGTTGGGATTTACAAGGTTTAGAAAGTGATATTGAAGAACAGAAACGGTGGTTAGAGTGGTATAAAAATAGACCAATCTGGATAGCGTTAGGATAGATAAAGTAACTAACCTTAAAAAATTCGAATACTTAGATTTACAATTAATACCAGAAAAGAAGTATAAACGTCTAAAAGACAACACGTTAATTAGGTGTAATTTTAGTAACGGAGAACATACTTTACATAGTGAAGACTCTCAGTTAAATAGTTTAGTAGACTTAGTATTAAATTTAGGAGATAGTATTTATAAAGATAACATATTAATACTAGAAATAATCAGGGAATTACAAGTTAAACAGGTAAGAATTTCTAATCACATAGAAGAAAATTTAAATTTCCTAAAAAGACAACAAACAGAAATAGAAAAAATACAGATTTATCTCAAAGAAGCACCGGAAAGTACTAAAATAATCCATAGAGACCTACAAGAATTAAAAAATAGTATAGAAAAAATTAAGACTATAATCCTTTCATGAACAATCAACTTTATAAAGAAGTAATTAAAAAAGGAGAAGTAATAAGCTCAAACCCAGAAGGATTAAGTGATTACCTACCTCAAAGTAAAACAGATCAGGTAATAATAAAACAAAATAATACTATTATACTTTTATTATTAAAATTAAACAAAAATTTAGACAATTTAATAAAAGCAAAAGATCCACAACCTAACACTGAAGAATTAAGTAAACATCTAGAACAACTGATAAAAATAAAATATCCACCAGTTCCAGAAGACACTTTAAACGATTTAATAGAACAACTTAAGAAAGTAGAAGTAACTCCAAACAAAGACAAGTTACCAATAATTAGAACCAAAAAACCATGGACTTTTTTCTAGGTAGTAGAACAAACCAAGACAGACCAAGACATAGTTACTCAGAAAACAGACTAGGAAACAATATAATGACCTCAATACTGAATTCTTCACGACAAAATACTAGTCAACAGTTAGATGAAATAATAGATATAGATAAAGACATCCAAATATTTCAACAAAATAAATTAAAATTATTAAATCCTAGAACATTATATAGTGCAGGAATTTTCTCACAAAAGGCTCAGTTATATAGACATTATAAAGAAGAACAACTATGTGTCACAGGAGAAAACAGAACAAATATTACATTAATTAGTCCAGAATCTTTAAATGAAATAAAAAGAACAAATATGAATTTAATGCATATGGGTTTAATAATTATAGGATTAAAAGGATTAATTAGAAAGAATCTAGGAACTAAAGTACTAATAACAATTTATGACGATAGATGGTCAGACTCTAAGAGATCTCTGATTGGTTTAACAGAAGTAGATATGAATAACAACGGAGGAATATTTTATTGTAGTCCAGACTTTATGATCAATTCAGCAGAATTTGAAAAATATATAAAGATAGGAATCCAGACTAAAGGATACGAAGACATGAATTGTGGTAATAATCTCTTAGTATTTGTAGGATTTATAGGAAAATTAGCAAATAATAGTAGTACTAAATTTAAATTAAAAGTCGAAGACGTTGTAGGATTAATGGGAAACAAAGGAATAAAGTTAATGCAACCTTTAAAAATAGACCCAGAAATATATACCGGTTTAGAATGGAATCTAGAACACTCTACAAAACAAGAGACAGTAAAACCAACAGATCATTTAATGTATACGAATAAAAAAGGACAAACTTCAGTAAGATTTAAAGACTATGAGACCACAAATCAAAATAAATTAGAAGAAGAAATACAAGAAGAATCTAAAAGAACAGAGTATATGACTATAAATGACAGAATAAGTTTCGAAGAATTTGGAGTAGATAAAACAATACAGAAGGCTAGAGAAATCTATAGAAATGACAATAAAAGATGCTTTAGATGTACCGGATGTAAATTAGGAAATTTAGATATCTTTGAAGTAGATGAACATTTTAGACAATGTGAATTAAGAACATATAATTTAAGATATAGAGAAATTTATAATCCAGAAGAAGATAATTTTGAAAAAGAAACTACGTTAAGTATAAAAGAATTTATAGAATCAGCCTCAACCAGTTTGAGTCCATTCCAAAGAACTTCCCAAATGCATACAGTAGAAACCAACACAGGAAATGTACCTAGACATAGAGTATATAGGATTAATCCAGAAACAAAAATGGATATTGTCAGACCCATAGGAAAAAGAATGCCTATAGAAGAACCAGTTATCCTTCAAGAAGGAGGAAGTAAAGGAAAAATATTAAATATCGCAACACATGATCCACAAATCACCGTGACCTGATGTAGTAGGTTTATTTGCATTCATTGGGGAATGCACACCCGAACAAAAATTAGTAGAAGTTATAACTAGATTTAAAATATATTTAGAGCTAGAAATTGAGACTCATTTAATTAATCAGATAACTGCTATCGCGTTGTCTTTTAGACGTTTATACTTCTTTTCTGGTATTAATTATAAATCTAAGTATTCTAATTTTTTAAGGTTAGTTACTTTATCTATCCTAACGCTATCCAGATTGGGATTATATATATATATATATATATATATATATATATATATATATATATACACACACACACACACATACATACATACTATTTTATAAATCCAATGTCGATAGACCAAAATTCTTACGTAAAGTTGGACAGCTTTTTAGCTTACAATGAGATACGACTTCTCTAAAATTTTTGTAATATCTATATCTATAATCTACATCTACAATATATTAAAAATGTGAAGACCCTTAGAAATGTGATTTGAACTTTTTGTCCTTCATTAAAAGACTTTCCAATAGACAAAATCGTCTTTTTACTATATTTTTAATTTTTAAAATTTTGAAATTAACAAAAAAAATGGTTATTTAATATTTCCTTAATTGAATAATATACTAACCTCCTAGTATTAGGAATCATCGTGCAAAGTTCGGATGGGCTAAAATACTTACTGACTGAAATTCTTATTTGGCTGGGAACCAAATTACGTCTAAGAAAACAAACCAGAACTCTTATTAGAATGGTTTTTGGTTTATTTAATATGGTAAATAATTTATATAAAAATAAAAATTTACCAAATTTAGATTTTCTTGTAGGAAAAGTTTTTAGACTTGTATAAATTGAAAATTCTTCCTTCTTACAACAACGGATGAATGTTCAGGCTTGAGAATTTTATTTAAAGGTTAGGTTTAATTGTATTGTTCTGACATCTCGATTATCATATTATTATTTTTTATTTTATACGTGGTACATGAATATTTGGTTGGGTTTTGAGGTAATCTAATATCTCGATTATCGTATTGTTTTGTTGTAGTTTCTGGTCTGTTGCTATATGTTGTTTTTCTGTTTAATACAGGTGTTAGATGAATGTTCGACCAGACTTTGAGAATTTTTGTGTAATAGTTATGTTTAATTGAATAGTTCACATATCTCAATTATCAGATTGTTTTGTTGTGGTTTATAGGTAGTAGATGGATATTTGGTCGAACTTCGAGGTGATCAGGACATGCCAATTTCACCTTAATACAGGTGGTAAATGAATGTTCGGCGGGACTTTGAGGATTTGTGTAAAGGTTAAGTTTAATCGTATTGTACTGATATTTCGCTTATCAATAACGTAGTTCTCAAAGAAATCTTATTTTATGGAAAAATTATTCTCTCATCAGTTTTTTTACGTTGTAAACATGAGATCATCGATTGAATCAATGGAGGAAGATGGTGACTACTTTTTACTTACAATTGGAACTGCTCCAAGTGATCTACCCTATGAAATTGTTGGTATATACATGGTTGTCTTTTATCCTCAAGATTTTATTCGTAATAGTGTAATCCTTTTTAATACTTTAGTATAGTATTAGTCACAAGATTGTATATTTTGTGTTTTAGAAGTTTGATTTGATTATTTTGTATTTTTGTATTCGATAATATATCTGCTTCATCGTGATTTCTCTCATACAAATATTGAAAGAGCACAAAGAGTATATTTTGAGAAAGCTACTAAATATTTGAATAAATTAAGTCTTACAAAACTTCCTTATTTCTCATTGCTACTTTCTTAGGGGTCGTTTGGTAGAGTGTATAAGAATAGTGCAAATTATGATGTATTGTAATGCTTGTGTTAGTTATGCTTTCTTTTTTCTTATGCAGTGTTTGGTTTGGTGTATTAAAAATAACATGAATTGCATAATTTCTAAAATAAATTATTTTTTACAAAAATACTTTCCATAAATATGATAGAAAGGATGTAGAAAAGATTTTGAGGGACAATTGTGACTTTAACCATACTAATGCATGCATTAGAATCCATTGCATTACTAATACCAAGGATTTTCATGCATTAGTAATACACTCCTTCATACACAATAGAATGTATAACTAATGCAAGCATTAGTAATACATAGGATGAAAACGTGTACCAAACAAGATATTAGTAATACACAAAAGTAATGCATGCGTTATTGTTTTTAATACACTCTACCAAACGACCCCTTAGTATAATCCTCCCAAGAATTGAGGTAGTCATGACACCTTTTATCTTGAGTGGACCAACAAGACCTTTATACGAGTTTTTTTTTCCCGGAATAAGAACCTTTACTTATCATGGTTTTCACGATCAAAGTAACAAAAACAAATCATAGTAATAAACAAGTAAATGCCTTTTATATATAAATTTTTAATTTATGTATAAGGGTAGAAAGTGTTAGGACTGAAATAAGCAGGTGTCATGCGGAAGCTAGCAAAAAGCAAACCTCGAAAGACGCCACATAAGAAGACATGGGAGAAATACACCAAAAAGACACAATAATTTAACGTGGTTCGGTCAATCGACCTACGTCCACAAAAGGAGATGAGAAATCTACTATATAAACGAGAGTATAAAATGTCAAGAGAGACGACCTCACACAATTCACATAGAATAAAAAGAGGTTCACACAAGTGACACCGCAACACTTGTGTCTCATAAAGTCTTCCCCCAAACAATACCCTCAAAACGCTAGGACTACATTGTGGATGCTACCAAACTAGAAGAAAGGAGTCTCTATTTATAGAGTCTATAACCTTTTCCTACAAGAACAAGGATTATCCAAATATGGAGAATTCATGTTTTCCTTTTCATAAAAGGAAAACCCAATTATGGTAAGAAAATCAGGGTAAATACCAACAGAAAGTTAGTAGGTATGTCCTTTTTTGTGTGGGAGAGAGGGTGGGGGCTAGCTTCCACCTCTCCATCTTGTCGTCTTAGTAGTATTATTAAATTATCGCATAGTTTTGTACTCTTCTATGTGTATTACTATAAGTTGCTACTTTATATTTTGCTATTTTGCAGAATGAAAGACTAATTGTTATATTTTTTTTTTTATTAATTTTGAATACTTTTATAAAAGCAGCCTCTTTGTAAAATATTGATTGATTCTTTTACCTTTTAAATATAGATTTCACACTACATTTTTGGATTTCACTCCATGTTTAGGATTGAATAAATGGCAATCGCTCAAGCTGCTTTCTACTAGAAATTCACAACTATGTCCTTTTAGTACACAAATACAAAAAAAAGCCTATAGCTTATTTGTTTCACCACAAAAAAGTTAAGTACTACTTTAACACTTTCAATTGCAATCAAACATGCAATTGGGAATTAAAAAAAGGGTAAACAACATAAATCATATACAAGGGGAGGGAGGGCATGCAGGAAATAATACACAACAAGAAAAAGGCAGGAGTTTCCTCCATGTGGTTAATTATTATACATGAAAGTGAAAATTATTTCTCGACATTAATTTCGAAGAATTAATTATTGATTTCAATATATTTATGATTTGCAGTGATAATAAAAAAATCAATGTCAAACTATAGCAGTTATTTTAAGGAAATAGCTACTTTTTAATAATTTTGTTCATTCAAATATAACTTTATTGATTGACGTGAAATTCACGTGCAAAGCACGTTCACTGAACTAGTATATTAAAAGTGTGAAGACCTTTAGAATCGTGATTTGAACTTTTTGTCTTTCATTAAAACACTCTGCAATAGACAAAATAATCTTTTCACCCTTTTTCTCAAATTATTATAATAATATTTAAGACTTTAAAATTAATAAGAACTAGGAAATATTATTTAATTAGAAAAGTATGTAAAATTTACTTCTAAACCTAAAATATATCGAAAAGAAGTCTTATGTTATACGATTCTTTTAAATGCCGAATTTGACACAAAAAGGTGAACGCAAAATTGTCTTCAGTTAATTACTTTCCATTCAAAACTTTTATTCCTGTAAGTTTGACAAATTTGTTTAGCATTATGCACTTCCACAACGAAGTCGTGAACATCATAGAAGTATATTATTTCCTTATATTTATTTTTTAAAAAAGGAATAGAGTTAATATTAAATACTATTTGCAGATTTAGATGGGGAATAAAATCCTTTAAGGTTAAAAAAATGCATCTACATGTCTATAAAACAATTTTATCAATAGGTGAAAAAAGTAATAGAAAACTCTGTAAAACCATGTTCCACCGCCATTTCTTTTGAGATTATGTATATGTGAGGTAACAATACAATTTAGTTGACTTGCTTTTTTTTTTTTTTTCTAGTAAATTTAGAAAAAAGAAAATACCAACTTAATAAACTCTAGACTAATTTTAATTTGTCTCTCCACTAACATAGAAATTTACTGGAATTATTTGATAAGCGTGAGATTATTTTTTCAATAAGTTGTGTATTTTTTAATATTAATTTTTTTAATATGTAGGTCACTTGACCAAACCATATTAAATATTATGATTATTTTTCTTTTTGAGACACTATTTTTATTGTTTCTCTGGATCCATGTTTCAAACTAAAATTTGGAATTATGGGTGAAGTGCAGAGAAAGAAAGCATGACTATATTTGGAGCGGTAGAAAAGATATACTGACTACTTGATCAAGAAGAGGTATTGAAGTGGCATGGAATCTGCAAGTCAAATTTCGCACTTTTAGGATGGAACCAAGTCAAATTGCGCAACTTTATGAATTATCAAGCACTAATCATGGGCTTACTGAAGACACCAATAGTAATTTAAGGAGATGTCAATGTATTTCACCTACCTTATTTGTTTCTTAGATATTTACAAATACTATATAACTAATTAAATAAATTCTCCATCTTTACATGTTCAAAAGATGTTGAATTTAATTATTGTATTCCTTTTTATTATTTAAACAAATATCGTATTTAGTATAATGTTTGAACTCATTAAAGTGAGGTACCCTAAACTAGTGTTGTAAATAAGAGTAAGTGTTTTAAAACTAAGTTAAAAGAATAACACTATGAAGCATGAAAGCAGATAAGAAATATAGAGAGACAAGAGACCAGAGTAATCTTATTTCTTCCAAGTATCAAAGTATATACAATATGAACTCTTATGCCTCTATTTATAGTGTTACATAGAGTCTTTTAAAAGGTTGTCATAAACATGACATTAACCATGACGATAATGGAGGAGGTTATGGAGGTGTAAGGCTACAAGAATAATGGTCATAAATGGTGGAGGTTATCTTCATAATGGAGATAAGTAGTAGGAGTAATTTCTTGGAGTAGTGAATATCCACATTATAATATTTTATAACACTCCCCCCTTGGATGTCCATAGATAATGCCTCGTTAAAACCTCAATAGGAAAAACCCTGTGAGAAAAAATCCTAGTGAAGAAAAAGAGTGCTGTTGCTTCCAACTGCACACGCAAGTGTACGTGGTCGTGCAAGTAATAAAGTGGCTCTTACGAGCCGAATATCGATCCAACAGGGTGTAATGACCTTCCCGGTTATTTCTCTCATTTTCGTGTGTTCTCAGCGTTTAGAGCTTTTCTATAACTGCCCCAAGTTATTTATGACTTGCTGGGACTGACAGTTCGGTTCCCGGGAAGTTCGTTTAAGAATATTATTTAGACCGAGCACATTGTAAAATATTAAATTAAATTTGAATTTGATAAAAAGACAGTTAATTTCCTTTCAAAAATATTTTTGATTTTTCTAAAATTCTTTAGTTATGATATATCTATACTACTTTATAATAGTTTTACAACCTATTAATAATTTAAGCGGAGATAG
The DNA here is from genome assembly GCA_031232105.1 of Capsicum rhomboideum. NCBI lineage: Eukaryota > Viridiplantae > Streptophyta > Magnoliopsida > Solanales > Solanaceae > Capsicum > Capsicum rhomboideum. The sequence continues at coordinate 92,636,046 of CP124716.1, read as the reverse complement.
TGAATTTAAATATGTTAAAATAATATTTTTATTTTATAGAGGTTTTGTTAGAAATAATTTTCTATTAATTATGGTATATTCAAAATATTATATTTATTTTACCACGAACCTATGCAATACTCGAATACTTAGATAATGGGATAAGTAAATGTTGTAATGAAACCTCCACATCCACGTGGAAGGGGAGGGATAGTGCATGCAATCGATGCTAGTACAGACGACATAAAAGACCACAAAGTGGCAATTATAAACTTTTGTTGTATCTTAAGGAAGTGATGGTAATGTTTCAATATTTGGGCTGGAAAATTATGGCATTAATACAATCTGACCCGTAGACATGGCAATTCCCCTCTTGTGTATGCAACCCACGATTTTGAAGCCACGGCGTGGTTGTCTTATCTTTGTCCGATCAAAATGCAAATTTTGAGCCTCAAATTCCTACCACTAGACCAAAACACCCTTCCTTGTCAAGCTAAATAGAAAATAAGTATTCAGCAGTAATACACCCTTCCTTCTTCTTTATATGATCAAATAAATAGGGTAGACGTGAAATCGTCGTTATTTTGGTAAGTTTCGTCGTTTTTGCGGTATAGTTTTGTATATAGTTTGTGATGCTAATATTTGGGAATGTTAAGAGCTGAATTTAAGCTCGAATTGGATGATATCTCTTGTGACTATTGGTTATGAGGTAGTTTGGGACACTGTGATGGTTTCAATTTTGTGATTCCACAAGTGGGCCCCGCGTGGATTGTTCGGACATTTTTCTGAACTAATGCAATATGGGTATCAATAGTCATGTTTTGACATGTAGTTTATTATTTTGGTAGCTTGGCAACAGTCAGAGGCCTCTCGAAAGGGGAAGGCTCCTATTTAATTGGCTTTAGCAGGCGTTCGGCGGCGTCCAGGTAGGCTAGGTTTACCTTCCTTTACACTTAGATTGAGCTTATGTATAATATAGGTATGCTATTGTGCTGGTATTGTGGGCTGGTATTATAAACTTGGTGGTGGTGGTTTGCTATGATTTAGGTCTTCTAGGCCGGATAGGGCTATTCGAATACATTCCAGGCCCGTTATCCTCGAGGTACACCATAGATGACCTATTTGGGGTTGGATAGTATTGTTGTGTTAATTTCTGGTTGGGGAATGTTATTGTTGGACCTTAGTCCAGGCTTAGGCAGACTTAGCCCAGACTTAGACAGGTATATCTAGACTTGGTTTTCAGGACCAGTTAGTGGGTCCCGTTAGCCTTTTAGTCGACTTGGCAGAACTTTGACATCTTTTGGCTTAGTTAAGCCCTCTATGACCTTTTAGGGTTGTGACGGGACTGAGTCACCTCGATTGTACCCGATTGGCCTGTTTAACCTTGTTAGTCCCTGATAGCACCGTATATGACTGGGGTCGGCTAGTTTGACTTAGAACGCTGACCCGCCTTTCCATGACTTATAATGTATACCCAAACTTGTATATACATATTGTATATAGTAGATAGTGACCTAGAAGGACCCCGAGATTGACTTGTAGCATGTTGTGGAGTTAGCTTCTGTACCTATATACTAGTATTGACTTAGGACTAGGGCGTTCCCCGTTTATTTGATATGATACGACATTTGATTCTGTTTTGGTTACTGGCTATGATGAGTTTCGATTCGAGTTCGGCTACTGATTCAGGTATGATGATTTTGGTTATTGACTATTGGGTGTTCCGGTTCGAGTTCGGCCCCGAATTGTAGTACACTATGAGTTTTGGTTCGAGTTTGGCCACTGATTATTATGAGTTCCGCTTCGAGTCCGGCATCTAGTTATGATATGATTGGAGAGTTTTGGTACTGGGTACCATGGTTACTTGATACTGATACAGCTTCGAGACACTGGTGACTATGTATTTACTTTTCTTGTGTGCCCCGCTGGTTTATGGGGGCCAGGCTGGGTTATTGTTTTCTTTCGTGTGCTTATCGGGTTTATGGGGGCCTAGATAAGTTATGTTTGACTTGTGTGTTTACTTATGCATTTATTTACTCGATCATTCGGTATCACATTTATTTATTTCCTGAGCATATCTATACGTCTCGGCAATTACTTATGTATTTATTACTTATACCCCAGACTTAGCATGCCCCCTGCACTTTAGCTTGCTTATATTATATTGAGCTCAGTCGGACGATGATACCTACTGAGTACCCATTGCCCCGGTACTCATACTGCACTTCTGCATCTTTTTCCCCGGTGCAGATCCAGGCACTAGTCGACGATTTTGACGTGACTCTCTTCTCAGCATTGACTCCGGAGCAGGGTGAGCTTACTGACGTCTGAGGCAGATCCTACTCCATCTCTACTGTATAGTCTTTTGCTCTCGAGACTGTATTACTTGATGTATATATTTGGTTTCTGTCTTGTATTTTGGACATGTCTAGTAGTGGCTCTTGTACCGACCTCACCAGGTCTTGGGAGGGGTTCTTGACTATATCTTCCTTCTCAGTCTCGGTATGGGTTTATTTTGGTTCTATTTGTATTTATATTTCTACTATGATTATGAGTATGATTAATTCCATTTCATCTCTAGTTTTTGAGATTTCGCCTGTTAGCCTGTTGTTTGTCGCTCCGGGCTAGGGTTTGGATTCCCTATTGGTGGGTTACGGTAGGCGCCATCATGACTCAAATATTGGGGCATGATAGCTTGGTATCAGAGCCTAGGTTGTACGGGTAGTGTCGGTATATGAGCCAATATGTAGTAGAGTCCTGCAGATCGGTGCAGGGACGCCTGTATCCTATCCTCAGGAGGCTACGGAGAATTCTTAGGGGAGTCTCTCATTTTCTTGACTCATGTCCGTGCGTTAAGTCTATGTTGGTTTCTGATCTTCATTTGGTTCACTCTTTACGCAGATGGCAAGGAAGCATGGTACGAGAGAGGGTGAGGATGCATATGAGTTCTTGTCCAGCTGCGAGGATAGACTGAGGAATTTGGGATTGGTACAGTCTCATGGTGTTGATTTCGTGGCATATCAGTTTGATACTGCCGCGAGGAGATGGTGGAGGGGATATCTTGATTCCAAGCCAGCGGGATCTCCGCCGGTTACCTGGACCCAGTTCTTTGAGATTTTCTTAGGAAAGTGTATGCCCCGTACTATGCGGGAGCGACTCAGGGATGAGTTATCCAGATTGACTCAGGGTTCATTATCTATCGCCGAGTATGAGGCGAGGTTTCATGATCTTGCTAGGTGCGCTACTTCTATTTTGCCTGATGAGTATATGAGAGTTAGATGTTTTGTCAGGGGACTGAGATTGCCACTCCGCAGGGCTACCCAGAGTTTAGTGACTTCAGGGAAGTCATTCGCAGAGATTATTGAGCATTTATACTCTATTGAGGAGATGGATCGTGAGGCCCAAGGGGTCAGCGACAAGAGACCCCGATTCCAGGGTAGTTACAGTGGCATTCATAGTAGCTCGCAGTTCAGAGGCTGTGGATTTTAGGGTCTGTACCCTCAGCTGCAGCAGTCTTTTCAGTGACAGGGTCAGCCTAGTAGACCCGTACAGTCAGCCTTGCAGATATCTGATAGGGGTCAGCCCGCCTATAGTGGTTTTGGTAGTCAGCCTCATGGATGTGGTCAGTCCAGTTCATCGACTAGAGGTGGTCATGCCGGATCAGTCGGATCTTCTAGGCCGAGCAAGGAGCCAGGAGCATGTTATACTTGTGGGGTTATCGGTCATTTCGTGCGTGAGTGTCCTCAGCGCATGGCGATTGAGCCTTCACTTCAGACGACACAACCTATCAGATCTATACCACCAGTAGGTAGAGGTGGTGCACAGGGTCATCGGGGTGGTCCCTAGGGTTCTTGAGGTGGAGCACAGGGAGGTCGGACTGGTAGTCAGGTCGGTGCTCAGACTAGTGGTAGCTAGCGTCAGTTGTATGTCATGCCGGCTAGGCCAAAGGCTGAGGCTTCGGATGCGGTGATTACAGGTACGATTTCCATATGCCATCAGCCAGCTTCTGCATTATTTGATCCTGGATCCACATTTTCTTATGTATCTACTTATTATGCACCACGGTTGGGTTTATGTTCTGAGTTATTATCTGTACCCTTACGTGTATCTACCCCCGTTGGTGATTCCTTAGTAGTGGATCGGGTATATAGATCTTGTCTCGTGACTGTTCGGGAGTTTGAGACTCGATTTGATTTTATTGTATTGGCCATGGTAGACTTTGATGTGATTCTGGGCCTGGACTGGTTGTCTTTCCATCATACAGTCTTGGATTGCTTTGCCAAGACCGTGACCTTAGCCATGCCTGGCGTACCCCTGGTGGTGTGGCAGGGTTCTATTAGCCGCACACCGACAGGGATTATTTCATATGTTCGGGCTCGTAGATTGATGTCGAGGGGATGTGATTCATTCCTTGCTTATGTTCGGGATGCTAGTATTGAGAGTCCATCACTTGACTCCGTCCCTGTTGTTCGTGAGTTTTTAGATGTATTCCCGACTGACCTGCCTGGCCTTCCTCCTGAGCGTGATATAGAGTTCATTATTGACCTCGAGCCGGGTACTCGACCTATTTCTATGGCTCCTTATTGTATGGCTCCTACTGAGTTGAGAGAGTTAAGTACTCAGCTCCAGGACCTTCTGGGGAAAGGTTTTATCAGGCCGAGTGTGTCGCCATGGGGTGCTCCAGTTCTTTTTGTAAAGAAAAAGGATGGGTCTATGCGAATGTGTATCGATTACAGACAATTAAATAGGGTGACGGTGAAGAATAAGTATCCTATGCCTCGTATCGATGATTTGTTTGATCAACTTCAGGGTGCAGCAGTATTCTCGAAGATAGACTTGAGATTTGGATATCATCAGTTGAGTGTTTGGGCTGAGGACATCCCAAAGATAGCCTTCAGGACTCGGTACGGCCATTATGAGTTCCTGGTGATGTCTTTTGGGTTGACTAATGCCCAACAGCTTTCATGGATTTGATGAATCGTGTATTCAGGCCATACTTGGACTCCTTTGTGATTGTGTTTATTGACGACATCTTGGTTTATTCAAGGAGTAACGAGGAGCATGAGCAGTCTTTGAGGATTGTGCTCCACACTTTGAGAGATCATCGGCTTTATGCCAAGTTCTCAAAGTGTGAGTTCTGGCTTGAGTCTATAGCTTTCTTGGGGTATGTTGTATCCAGACACGGTATCATGGTAGACCCAGCGAAGATTGAGGCTATTCGAGGTTGGGCTAGGCCCACATCGCCTACTAAAGTTCGCAGTTTCGTTGGGTTGGTAGGGTACTACAGGCGATTTATTGAGGGCTTCTTGTCTATTGCATCTCTTATGACCAGACTAATCAGGAAGGAGGTTCTATTTCAATGGTCTGAGGATTGTGAGGCAAGCTTTCTGAAACTCAAGGATCGACTTACTTCTGCCCCTGTGTTGACTCTTCCAATTGAGGGCGAGGGTTTTACCGTGTATTGTGATGCATCTGGTATTGGTTTGGGATGTGTTCTGATGCAGCAGGGTTGTGTCATTGCTTATGCATCAAGGCAGCTGAAGGTGTACGAGCGTAACTATCCCACTCATGATTTGGAATTAGCAGCAGTTGTGTTTGAATTGCGAATTTGGAGACATTATCTGTATGATGTTCATTGTGAAATCTTTACACACCACCGCAGTCTTCAACATATTATGACTTAGAGGGATCTTAATTCGAGGCAGCGCAGGTGGATTGAGTTGCTGAAGGACTATGATATCTCTATTCTCTATCATCCAGGTAAGGCGAATGTGGTAGCGGACGCCTTGAGTCGGAAGGCAACGAGTATAGGTAGCTTAGCCTTCATCCCAGTCTCCAATGGCCATTGGCTTTGGATATTCAGTCCTTAGCTAACTCGATGGTGCGGTTGTATATTTCTAACCCCAGGAGGGTTATCGCTTGTGTTGGTGCGAGATCTACTTTGCTGGAGCATATTCAGAGTCGTCAATTTAAGGATAGCGGTCTCCATAGCATTCGAGATCAGGTATTGAGGGGTGAGTCTGAGAGCGCTACTTTGGGTTCTGATGGTGTTCTGAGTTTTGACGATCGTATTTGTGTTTCGAGGGTTGGAGATTTGATTCAGTTTATTTTATGCAAGGCATGCAGTTCCAGATATTCTATTCACCATGGGACAACTAAGATGTATCGGGATCTGAGGCAACACTATTGGTGGAGCGGTATGCGGAGAGCTATAACAGGGTTTGTAGCTTGATGCCTTTGTTGTCAGCAGGTAAAGGCCGAACATCAGAGACCTGGTGGTTTACTTCAGCAATTACCCATCCCTAAGTGGAAATGGGAGAGGGTCACTATGGATTTCATTATTGGATTGCCTCGTACCTTCTGTGGTTTTGATAGTATTTGGGTTGTTGTAGATCGGTTGACTAAGTCTGCACACTTTATTCCTGTTCGAGTCTCCTATAGTGCTGAGAGGTTAGCTCGTGTATATATTCAGGAGGTGGTTCGCCTACATGGAGTGCCAATATCTATTATCTCAGACCGAGGGTCTCAGTTTACCTCCAATTTCTGGTAGACTTTCCAGAAAGAGTTGGGTACTCAGGTGAACCTTAGTACTGCATTTCATCCTCAAACCGACGGGCAGTCGGAGAGGACGATTTAAGTATTGGAGGATATGCTCCGCGCTTGTGTGTTAGACTTTGGGGGTCAGTGGGATCAATTCTTGCCTTTAGCAGAGTTCGCATAAAATAATAGCTTCCACTCCAGTATTTAAATGGCTTCGTTTGAGGCTTTATATGGCAGACGGTGTCGATCTCTAGTTGGTTGGTTCGAAACTTCAGAAGTCAATCCTCGTGGCACAGATTTGCTCCGAGAATCTTTGGAATGAGTTCGAGTGATTCAAGATAGGTTGCGGACATCTCAGAGTAGACAGAGGAGTTATGCTGACCGTAGACGTTGTCCGTTGAATTTTAGGGTGGGTGATAGGGTCTTCTTACGAGTATCGCCCATGAAGGGCGTGATGCGATTTGGTAGGAAGGGTAAGCTTAGCCCCAGATATATTGGACCCTTTGAGATTTTGCGGACAGTTGGAGAGGTGGCTTATGTACTAGCTTTACTTCCGGCATTTTCAGCTATCCACCCAGTGTTTCATGTTTCTATGCTGCGATAATACATTTCGGATGAGTCGCATGTGCTTCGGTGGGACTCATTTCAATTAGACGATAAGTTAACATTTGTGGAGGAGACTGTGTCCATTTTAGCCAGAGATTTCAGACGGTTACGCTCCCGGGACATTCCAGTGTTTAAGGTACAGTGGCTTCACCGTCCGGTTGAGGAGGCTACTTGGCAGCTTGAACGTGATATGTGAGCCCAGTATCCCTACTTGTTCACGTCTTCAGGTATGTGCTTCTTCTTGACTTTCGCGGACGAAAGTCCTTTTAGTAGTGGATACTGTAATGACCTTCCCGGTTATTTCTCTCGTTTTCGTGTGTTCTCAGCGTTTAGAGCTTTTCTATAACTGCCCCAAGTTATTTATGACTTGCTGGGACTGACAGTTCGATTCCCAGGCAGTTCGTTTAAGAATATTATTTAGACCGAGCACATTGTAAAATATTAAATTAAATTTGAATTTGATAAAAAGACAGTTAATTACCTTTCGAAAATATTTTTGATATTTATAAAATTCTTTAGTTATGATATATCTATACTACTTTATAATAGTTTTACAACTTATTAATAATTAAGCGGAGATAGTGAATTTAAATATGTTAAAATAATATTTTTATTTTATAGAGGTTTTGTTAGAAATAATTTTCTATTAATTATGGTATATTCAAAATATTATATTTATTTTACCACGAACCTATGCAATACTCGAATACTTAGATAATGGGATAAGTAAATGTTGTAATGACACCTCCTCTTCCACGTGGAAGGGGAGGGATAGTGCAAGCAATCAATGCTAGTACAGACGACATAAAGGACCACAAAGTGGCAATTATAAACTTTTGTTGTATCTTAAGGAGGTGATGGTAATGTTTCAATATTTGGGCTGGAAAATTATGGCATTAAGACAATCTAACCCGTAGGCATGGCAATTCCCCTCTTATGTATGCAACCCACGATTTTGAAGCCATGGCGTGGTTGTCTTATCTGTGTCCGATCAAAATGCAAATTTTGAGCCTCAAATTCCTACCACTAGACCAAAACACCCTTCCTTGTCAGGCTAAATAGAAAATAAGTATTCAGCAGTAATACACCCTTCCTTCTTCTTTTTCTGAGCAAATAAATAGGGTAGACGTGAAATCGTCGTTATTTTGGTAAGTTTCGTCGTTTTTGCGGTATAGTTTTGTATATAGTTTGTGATGCTAATATTTGGGAATGTTAAGAGCTGAATTTAAGCTCGAATTGGATGATATCTCTTGTGACTATTGGTTATGAGGTAGTTTGGGACACTGTGACGGTTTCAATTTTGCGATTCCACAAGTGGGCCCCACGTGGATTGTTCGGACATTTTTCTGAACTAATGCAATATGGGTATCAATAGTCATGTTTTGACATGTAGTTTATTATTTTGGTAGCTTGGCAACAGTCAGAGGCCTCTCGAAAGGGAAAGGCTCCTATTTAATTGGCTTTAGCAGGCGTTCGGCGGCGTCCAGGTAGGCTAGGTTTACCTTCCTTTACACTTAGATTGAGCTTATGTGTAATATAGGTATGCTATTGTGCTGGTATTGTGGGCTGGTATTATAAACTTGATGGTGGTGGTTTGCTATGATTTAGGCCTTCTAGGCCGGATAGGGCTATTTGGATATATTCCAGGCCCGTTATCCTCGAGGTACACCACAGATGACCTATTTGGGGTTGGATAGTATTGTTGTGTTAATTTATGGTTGGGGAATGTTATTTTTGGACCTTAGTCCAGGCTTAGGCAGACTTAGTCCAGACTTAGACAGGTATATCTAGACTTGGTTTTTGGGACACGTTAGTGGGTCCCATTACCCTTTTAGTCGACTTGTCAGAACTTTGACATCTTTAGGATTATTAAGTCCTCTATGACCTGTTAGGGTTGTGACGGGACTGAGTCACCTCGATTGTACCCGATTGGCCTGTTTAACCTTGTTAGTCCCTAATAGCACCGTATATGACCGGGTTGGCTAGTTTGACTTAGAACACTGACCCGCCCTTCCATGACTTATAATGTATACCCAGACTTGTATATACATATTGTTTATAGTAGATAGTGACCTAGAAGGACTCCGATATTGACTTGTAGCATGTTATGGAGTTAGCTTCTGTACCTATATACTAGTATTGACTTGGGACTAGGGCGTTCCCCGTTTATTTGATATGATACGACATTTGATTCTGTTCTGGTTACTGGCTATGATGAGTTCCGGTTCGAGTCCGGCTACTGATTCAGGTATGATGATTTTTTTTATTGACTATTGGGTGTTTCGGTTCGAGTTCGGCCCCGGATTGTGGTACACTATGAGTTTCGATTCGAGTCCGGCCACTGATTATTATGAGTTTCGGTTCGAGTACGGTATCTGGTTATGATATGATTAGAGAGTTTTGGTACTGGGTACCGTGGTTACTGGATACTGATACAACTTTGAGACACTGGTGACTATACATTTACTTTTCTTGTGTGTCCCGCTGGTTTATGGGGGCCAGGCTGGGTTATTGTTTTCTTTCTTGTGCCTATTGGGTTTATGGGGGCCCAGATAGGTTATGTTTGACTTTTGTGTTTACTTATGCATTTATTTACTCGATCATTCGGTATCACATTTATTTATTTCCTGAGCATATATATACGTCTCGGCAATTACTTATACCCCGGACTTAGCATGCCCCCTGCACTTTAGCTTGCTTATATTATATTGAGCTCAGTCGGCCGATGATGCCTACTGAGTACCCGTTGCCCCGGTACTCATACTGCACTTCTGCATCTTTTTCCCCGGTGCAGATCCAGGCACTAGTCGACGGTTTTGATGTGACTCTCTTCTTAGCATTGACTTCGGAGCAGGGTGAGCTTACTGACGTCTGAGGCAGATCCTACTCCATCTCTACTGTATAGTCTTTTACTCTCGAGACTGTATTACTTGTTGTATATATTTGGTTACTGTCTTGTATTTTGGACATGTCTAGTAGTGGCTCTTGTACCGACCTCACCAGGTCTTGGGAGGGGTTCTTGACTATATCTTCCTTCTCACTCTCGGTATGGGTTTATTTTGTTTCTATTTGTATTTATATTTCTAGTATGATTATGAGTATGATTACTTCCATTTCATCTCTAGTTTTTGAGATTCCGCCCGTTAGCCTGTTGCTTATTGCTCCGGGCTAGGGTTTGGCTTTCCTATTGGTGGGTTACAGTAGGCGCCATCATGACTCAAATATTGGGTCGTGACACAGGGACTTGGTGTTTAGCAGATGATCCAACTTAAGTATTACTAATGAATTTAAACAAGTGCAATTTGTAACCAAAAAGAGTTTGAGTTTTGTTTTTGTAAACTAAATAACAAAAATAACAACGATACTAAATTCGAATTTTAACCAATATAGGGAGAGTTCCAGGGTTGAGGTATTTACTTTACATTCATGCATAACTATGGTTTCTAGCCGGTGTTGGTGTTTATCGTGATTATTTATTTACGGGGTTGATATTACAACTTGGGAATGGTCATCCTCTAAGTCATCTACCCAAATTAATCTCACAACTACATCGTTAAGCGGTGATGTGAGTTTTTAATTCAGATGCATTAAACTATCTTTCCATTTCATTAACCAAGTGGGGCGTTTAGGTATATCACTATCGTAACCGCAAATCATCCTTTAACAATAAATATACAACAATTAAAGAAATTATCCACACTCCCAATGTTCTTCATTCCGTCTCTCCACTCCTATGGTCAATTCGTTTTGAGACTTAGATTTATCCTAAAGTTCATGACGCTTTAGAATAGTAAAACAAGAACGTAAGAATAGTCACATAACTTGATAAACATATAAAACAACTATAAAACCATAGTTAAGCAATAATGTTGTATCCTAAACCCTAGAAAGAGGGTGTTTATCCACTCATATTCATACAAAGAATCACCATTAATGAATTCATAAGTAAACTACAAGAAAACTAGAAGTAAAAGAAGCAAAACCCTAATGTAAAGCCTTCGTTGCCTTCTCCTCCTCTCCAAATTATCCTCTCCAAATCATGTGTATTTCAAAGGTGGGTTGTAAATGTGGCTAATTAATACTTATATAATTCTTTAGGTCGTCCATAGGATGCCCCATAATAAACATATGCATTTACTAACTTACCCCCAACTTAAAGTAAGTTAAAAACAACTTTTAAGACGTTCTTTGGGGGGGGGGGGCGATGCAGGGACAATGCATGGAAAAAACAGTACTCCATCTACCTAGGGGGTGTGGCACAAGTCCTCCTCCCATGCTATGGGGGGTGCGGTGCAAGGCTGCCCTCACAATGGGAGGTTTTGGCCAACTTTTGCTCTATTCTTCTCGTCCTCTCGTTCCTTATTTCCCCACTCCTTGTGGCTTGTTTTTAGACTTCATTTATCTTCCATAGCTCCTCCAATGGTATCCTACAACAAATCATAACAAACATTAGTCCATACAATACAATAGAGCTCATCAAAGTACACTAGAACACACATAACTCAAGCTAGAAACACTAGTTTTCTCGTCTAAATTCTATTTGATTGTTTTGATTCTTGAATTGTTTAAAATGCACCTTAAACACTATAAACATGTAAATTATCACACAAATACACAAATACACACTTTATACTTCATTAATCACATCAAGTTATCCTCAAAACTAAGCTAAATACTCATAGATAATGACACTTAGGTGTATAAATACGCCTAAGATTACCACCCCACACTTAAAGCCTTGTTCGTTCTTGAACAACTCTTTACAATCAAGAAAGACTCTAACATTACTACTACAAATAAGACACTCAATCTAGAACTACAACGACTACATGAATAGTAAATTCTACTTTTGGCATGGCATATTACAATTGAACCCACATGAATACTACTTCAAGACTTCCTAGCCTCAAGAATTGACTCTACCAAGTTGGAAAACTCATGCATATTACTCAACAAAGAGATCATATAAGTCACCTATCCCTCATTAAACATGCACCCTCACTATAAGAGAGTCACCCATATTCACTTACAAATATGCAATTTATCACAAGAATGGGTGTAAGAGTTAAATTTTGCTCACTTTCACAAAGAATTCACATGTCACATAAGATGAACCATAAGCTTGCCCTTAGTGTAATACTCTACTAATATAAGAATATCAAAGCTCAAGATAAAGTAGGACTTTATGAGTTGCAATGTAGGCTAAGGGACGTGTAGGAACTATTTTCGTCAAGAATAGTGACTAAATTTCCCAAGCGCTTTAGTACATCACACTTTTACATTAAACTCATCTCCAAGCAACCTATTTTTTACCACTTTTATCTTCCCACCTCTCTTTTGTTTTGCCCCATCTCTTCAAGCTAGCTTACACATCTTTAGCAAGGAGTATTTGCTATCAACACATGAGTCACTTTGGCTCAATTTTTATTTTCAGTACATTACTCCCAACCAACAACACATAAACTATTTCACAACACCAATATCTATTATTTTGGGGATTCACTTTCACTTTTTCCTTCTTCATTTTTCCATTCCTCAACATCTTAATTTTCCAACTAAAGCACTTAGGAGTTTTGGATCAAATTATGGTCAATTGAAAGAAAGGGAATAAGCTACATATGAGGCTAACAAAGAATAGGCTAAAGGCTCAACAGGTCTAACTAAGGTCATGCATAAAGGGTAGACAAAGCGGGTATAAAACATGGTTATCAAAGAAATGCCTATATCATCTCCTAAACTCAACATTCTTTATTTCGCTTTGCAAACAAACCGGGAAAGTTGTAGACATCAATATGCAAACATGGAGTATAACAAAAACCTCACTCACACTTGGCACATATTTAAATCAAGAAGGATCCCTATAGACCCTCAACCAAGCAATTGAAGGAATTCAAATTTAACCCAACATCACACAAGAGTCAAATAAAAGAGCCTAAGTGTTTCAAAAAATTCATTCAATTTTTCATAACATGCCTTAGAATTCAACACCAACTTGCATCAAGGAATCATGTGTAGCACCTAACAAGAGCATCTCTATTTATTCCTAATGGCAAAAATTTTAAAATTACCTTTAAAAATAAAAAAGGCTACTGGGTTCAAAGGGCTCCCCCTCGGAAAAGAACCAAAAATAAAAACCGAGGGGTGGATGAAGTGTTCTTCTACTAAACGGACACAACAACAAAAACTAAAAACAAACAAAGATTAAAATCTTTTTGTAATAATTTTTTAGATTTAATCAGAAACTTGCAAATAAATCAAAACCAAAATCCTATACCACACTTCACCCTAAACAAATTAGAAGATTCCCCCCCCCCTACACTTAAAATCATACTTTATACCCAAAGTATAAATCAAAGTAAGGATAGAAATACTCCCTGAGGCCTCTAGGCCTAGCTAGTAGCATGCCACTTTCTCAGATTTCCATCATGGGGGCCGGAGGACCCCGCACTTATGCTTTCATCATGCTCCTTAGCTTAGATTTTGGGTACTCAAATTTCCCTTCAATCCGTCAACACAAAACAAAAACAAAAACCAAAGGTGACGCCAAAGAAATAAAGAATTAAAAACAAACTACCTTAACTTGGGTTGCCTCCCAACCAGTGCCTGATTTATTGTCGCGGCATGACCTACATCACAACTATCATTCGCATTCTCTCTTCTTTTTCTCCTTGTCGGGGTCCATCTTCTCCTTTTTTCCGACCTCTTGAGTGCTCACAATCATGGTTTGCAACTTTTCTTACACTCACCTATTCAGGATTCCCTTTAAGTTTTTCCAGCTCAGGCTTATTTATCAATTTGGGCAACTCCATAAGAGAGTCCAAAGAGGCAATAGTAGGTTTTCTCTCCTCCACCCCACACTCATACACTTCCATCACTGGTATCATGCATAGATCTCTGTAGTGTGAAGGTGTGTTGAGTGCTTTGTACACTCTAAAGACCACCTCTTCATCATTCAATCTCATCTTGAGAATGCCCTCTCTAACATCTATTAATGCTCCGCCAGTAGCTAAGAATGTACTTCCTAATATGATTAGTACCCTATCATCTGTATCATAGTGAAGAATAATAAAATCAGTAGGAATAATGAACTTACCAACCTTAATGAGAACATCCTCTATAATTCCTTCGGGGATCACTCTAGCTCTGTTCGCCATCTGTAGCACAACTGATGTGTGCCTTGGCTTTCCCAATCCAAGAGTATTAAACACTGAAAGGGGCATCAAGTTGATGCTTGTTCCTAAATCACTCAAAGCCTGAACCATATCACTTTCACCAATTTGTATGGGGAAGGTAAAACTCCTAGGGTCCTTGAGCTTTTTGGGCATCTTGCTCATCACCACAAAACTGCACTCTTCGGTGAGTGCTACAGTCTTAATATCATTAATCCTCTTTTTGTTTTCCACTACATCCTTCAAGTATTTACCATACTTGGACATTCCCTGCAAAATGTCTAACAAAGGAAGATTAATGTGAAGTTCTCTGAAAGTGTCAATGAACTTCTTAAAATAAGCATCTTCTTTGGCTTTCCTAAACTTTTGAAGGAATGGTGGTGGTGTTCTGTTTTGGGTCTGTTTTACTGGATTTTTATTAGGGTACTTACACTTTCCCTTTTTGTCAGCTTCTTTGGACCCAACTTGCTTTTTTGTCTGCTCAGGTGTGATCAACTCTTCATGGAACTTATGATTTTTCTTCAGAGGTGCATCAATCAAATCTCTACCACTCCTCAAGGTGATTGCCATCACTTTCTTTGGATTTTCTGTATCGCTAGGCAAACCCCTTTGAGGTCTTGTGTTTTACGCCTGAGCTAACTGACCCACCTACATCTCTAAGTTCTTTTGAGCCATTTGCTGATTTTTATATCTGCAGCCATTTGTTCTTGATTGGCCAAATTATTTTTCAAAGTCTTTCCTATATTATTGGCCTGAGTGTTAGCCTGTGTACCTTGCTGGTGCTGAAATTGTGGACGTTGGACCTGATTATTACCCCAAGCTGAATTGGGTTAAGTCTGCCAAGCTCGATTATAGGAGTTACCATAAGCCTGATTACTTCTCTGTGCATTGCCTACAAAATTGACTGACTCCACCGCATAGGTCTGTATAATGATCACTTCCTCCATAGACTTGACACCAAATCTGAGCTTTTTGAACCTGTTGCACTGATTGCATAACATTAGATGGAGCTTTTCCCTGAGCCATACTCAATTTTTTCAACTGAATCATCATCTGATTTTGCATGCTATCTATTTGTGCAGTCAATGTTGTGATGGCATTACTTTCTGATGTACTTGAAACATGCTTCACTGCAACTCTGTAAGCATTACTATGCCAATTTGGGTTACTCTACGTAAGTCTATCCAACAAAGTGTAAAGTTCATCATAAGTTTTTTCTAAAGCTTGACCACCTGCATCTGAATCTAACAAAATTTTAGTATTTGGATCAAGGCTTTCAACATAAGTGTGAGATAACACTTCATTAGACTACTGATGAAGAGGAAAATCTCTGAGAAGACCTTAAATTGCTCCCAAGCCTAGTATAAATTTTCTTCAGGCTTCTGAGTGAAACAACTATCACTTCTCAATTTTGCAGTCTTACTAGATGGGAAGAATTGGATGAGGAACTCTCTTGCAAGATCGTTCCATGATGTGATAGAATTTGCAGTCTCTCCATTTAACCATTTCTTACCATCTCCCAAAAGGGAGAATGGGAAAAGCATAAGTCTTACATAATTTATAGAGATCCCTACAGGAATGAACGTGTCACTGATCTCTAAGAAATTTTGAAGATGGACTTGTGGGTCCTTATGAGTCTGACCAGTGAACTGTTCATTCGAGTGCAATAATTGCACCATATTCTGTTTCAGCTCAAATCTACCTCTAGGTTCTGGTTTACGGATGACGGAGGTAACATTAGTTGCAAGTGAGATTGCCACATTGTGCACTATCATTGGTGCTGCCATGAATTCAGGAACAACCTTGACCTTTTGATCCTTCTCAACCTGCAGTATTGGGTAGAGAAGTGCTACTTCTCTTCTCAATCGATGTAAGCGATGCTCATGTTCAGAATCTGGTTGGACTAAATCCTTGTCCCTTGCCAGCTTACTAGTGTCACAAACCTATACCTACAAGATGATTAGCTAAGAACAAGTTTTTATCACTTATCAAACACAATAGTAAAACAAAAAATTAGAAGGTAGCTAATTTTTTTCAAGTTCCCGGCAACGACGCCAAAACTTGTTGCTTCAAACTGCACATGCAAGTGTACGTGGTCATGCAAGGAATAAAGTGTCTCTTATGAGCGGAATATCGATCCCACAAGGACTTTGTGTTTAGCGTACAATCCAACTTAAGTATTGCTAATGAATTTAAACAAGTACGATTTGTAACCAAAAAGAGTTTGAGTTTTGTTTTTATAAACTAAATAATAGAAATAACAATGATACTTCTGGTGCAGATCTGAGTACTAGTCGCGGTCGTTGATATTCTAGCCAGCTATCCACAGGTCTCGGAGATAGGTTGAGCTTTCCGAGCCGGAGCTGATCCCCTCTCCTTCCCTTACTTTTGGACAGTCTTTCATCTCGAGACTACATGTGTATTGATACTTTTAGTACTCTTATTCCTTTGCCAGTGGCTCTTGTACTGGCCTTCCTAGGTCATGGGATTCATTTTGTTTTCTTCTCTCATTTTTATGTAGTCCTATATTTTTGTGCGTATATTATGGGCATGAATTGTTGTACTTTGGTATTCTTCTGGCATGGCGCCCTTTACTTATCGTTCCGGGTTAAGGCTTGGCTTACTTACTGGTGGGACATAGTAGGTGCCATCATGACTCTAAAATTGGGTCGTGAAAATATTATCTAATCCTTTGTTTCTTTCAAATTCATGTAAACATTCTTCTTTTATGTTGACTAAAGAAAAACTAGTTACTAGTTCGTTTAGATTTTCTAATCCTATATCATCTTCAGATTCGTAAGAGTCTTGTTCTTTATTATTATTAATACTAACTATCAAATATATACTTTCATTATCTGACATGTATTCGTCTACATTTATTAGGGTTTCATTAAAGTCTTCGATTAGTTGTGAATTTCTAGTTCTGGTATTATTTCTTTTAGGGCAAGTGTTGGCTAAATGATTTGTACTACCGCATGTAAAGCATTCTAAGGTATTTTTATAGCTTTTATAATTTTTATACTTTCTTACATGTTTATCTTTATTTAGATAAGGTTTTCTAGCAGATAATTTTCTTAAATAATAACTTTTCTTTCCATAGTTATTTCTTTTGTATGGTTTCCTATATTTCTTGTATTTATTTTTCTTTTGATAATTATCATCATAACTTTGGGTAGTGTAAATAGTTTTATAGAAAATAGTGTCTCCTTTCTTTAATTGTTGTTGTATTTGTATATTACTCCCTCCGTTTCAAAAAGAATGAACTACTTTCCTTTTTAGTCTGTTTCAAAAAGAATGATCCTTCCCTTTTTTGGCAATACTTTAATTCCAAATTTCCACGTGGCATGTTTAAGACCACAAGATTAAAGGGCATTTTGGTACATTTGACACAAGTTTAATTTATGACCACATGATTCAAAAGTCTTCTTTATTTTCTTAAACTCCGTGTCAAGTCAAACTAGGTCATTCTTTTTGAAACGGAGGGAGTAGTACATTTTTCTTGTAGTATGTCCATTATATGTTGTACCTTATGTCCTATTGACCATTTGGCATTGGGGTTTTGTATCACTCCTTCTCTTTTTCCCCATCTTTCTTCTATTTCTCTTCCTAAAGCTCCTGGTAGCTTATTAAATAATTTCTTTCCTAGATTTTGGTCAAAAACATTACCGCTGATACTACTCTAGTAAAAATAGTCTAATAAGAAAGGTTTTACATGATACCAACTTTTTAAACTTAATTGTTCTAACTTAATTAAAGATTTTTGTTGTAAAACTAATAATCCACTATTTGGATCTTCTCCGGTTATTAAGCTATGTATTTTATTTATAAAATTATACGGGTTTGGTCCCATATCTACTAATTCTTTAAATTCATGTGGGAATTCTGATTTATATGCTTCCCATACTCCTTTAGCTAATTCTCCTAAAAAAGTCTCTATATATCGATACATTGTTTCTGAATCTGTTTCATTATATGTTTTAATATAGTCTGCTACTACTATACCTTTCCATAAATCTATGACACTGTTCCACATTTGTGGATCATGTGCTGCAATATTTAATATTTTTCCTTTACTTGCTCCTTCTTGAAGGATAACTGGTTCTTCTATAGGCATTCTTTTTCCTATGGGTCTGACACTATCCATTTCTGTTTCTGGATTAATCCTATATACTCTATGTCTAGGTACATTTCTTGTGTTGGTTTCTACTGTATGCATTTGGGAAGTTCTTTGGAACGGACTCGAACTGGTTGAGGCTGATTCCATAAATTCTTTTATACTTAACGTAGTTTCTTTTTCTAAATTATCTTCTTCTGGATTATAAATTTCTCTATATCTTATATTATTTGTTCTTAATTCACATTGTCTAAAATGTTCATCTACTTCAAAGATATCTAAATTTCCTAATTTACATTCGGTATATCTAAAGCGTCTTTTATTGTCATTTGTATAGATTTCTCTAGACTTCTTTATTGTTTTATCTACTTCAAATTCTTCGAAACTTATCCCGTCATTTATATTCATATACTCTGTTCTTTCAGATTCTTCTTATATTTCTTCTTCTAATTCATTTTGATTTATGGTCTCATAGTCTATAAATCTTACTGAACTTTGTCCTTTTTTATTTGTATACATTAAATGATCTGTTGGTTTTACTGTCTCTTGTTTTGTAGAGTGTTCTAGATTCCATTCTAAACCGGCATATATTTCTGGGTCTATTTTTAAAGGTTGCATTAACTTTATTCCTTTGTTTCCCATTAATCCTACAACGTCTTGGACTTTTAATTTAAATTTAGTACTACTATTATTTGCTAATTTTCCTATAAATCCTATACATACTAAGAGATTATTACCACCATTCATGTCTTCGTATCCCTTAGTCTGGATTCCTATCTTTATATATTTTCCAAATTCTGCTGAATTAATCATAAAGTCTGGACTACAATAAAATATTCCTCCGTTGTTATTCATATCTACTTCTGTTAAACCAATTAGAGATCTCTTAGAGTCCGAACATCTATCGTCATAAATTGTTATTAGTACTTTAGTTCCTAGATTCTTTCTAGTTAATCCTTTTAATCATATCATTATTAAATCCATATGCATTAAATTCATATTTGTTCTTTATTTCATTTAAAGATTCTGGACTAATTAATGTAATATTTGTTCTGTTTTCTCCTGTGACACATAGTTGTTCTTCTCTATAATGTCTATATAACTGAACCTTTTGTGAGAAAATTCCTACACTATATAATGTTCTAGGATTTAATAATTTTAATTTATTTTGTTGAAATATTTGGATGTCTTTATCTATATAAACTGTTGACTAGTATTTTGTCGTGAAGAATTCATTATTGAGGTCATTATATTGTTTCCTAGTCTGTTATCGGAGTAACTATGTCTTGGTCTGTCTTGGTTTGTTCTCCTACCTGGAAAAAAGTCCATGGTTTTTTGGTTCTAATTATTGGTAACTTGTCTTTGTTTGGAGTTACTTCAACTTTCTTAAGTTGTTCTATTAAATCATTTAAAGTGTCTTCTAGAACTGGTGGATATTTTATTTTTATCAGTTGTTCTAGATGTTTACTTAATTCTTTGGTGTTAGGTTGTGGATATTTTGCTTTTATTAAATTGTCTAAATTTTTGTTTAATTTTAATGATAAAAGTATAATAGTATTATTTTGTTTTATTATTACCTGATCTGTTTTACTTTGAGAAATGTAATCACTTAATCCTTCTGGGTTTGGGCTTATTACTTCTCCTTGTTTAATTACTTCTTTATAAAGTTGATTGTTCATGAAAGGATTATAGTCTTAATTTGTTCTATACTATTTTTTAATTCTTGTAGGTCTTTATGGATTATTTTAGTACTTTCCAGTGCTTCTTTAAGATAAATCTGTCTTTTTTCCATTTCTGTTTGTTGTCTTTTTAGGAAGTTTAAATTTTCTTCGATGTGATTAGAAATTCTTACCTGTTTAACTTGTAATTCCCTGATTATTTCTAGTATTAATATGTTATCTTTATAAATACTATCTCCTAAATTTAATACTAAGTCTACTAAACTATTTAACTGAGAGTCTTCACTATGTAAACTATGTTCTCCGTTACTAAAATTACACCTAATTAACGCGTTGTCTTTTAGACGTTTATACTTCTTTTCTGGTATTAATTGTAAATCTAAGTATTCTAATTTTTTAAGGTTAGTTACTTTATCTATCCTAACGCTATCCAGATTGGTCTATTTTTATACCAGTCTAACCACCGTTTCTGTTCTTCAATGTCACTTTCTAAACCTTGTAAATCCCAACTAATTTTACTTTCTATTTGATTTAATTCTTTTAATTTTAATTTTTTTCGTTTCTTAAGAGATTGCTTTAAATTACTATAATGTTTCTTTGCGTAAATTAATCTTATTATTTTAGTATTATATATCCAATTATATATCCGGAATCGAATAGGATGCAGTGGGTAATAACAATAGGCCACATATATATCATGTCTGCCGGACTCGAACCGGAACTCAAAGAACAACAGTACCATAACAACGGTACCCAGTACCAGAACTCATAGTGTACCACAATTCGGGGTCGGACTCGAAACGGAACACCTAATAGTCAATAACCAAAATCATCACACCTGAATCAGTAGAAGGACTCAAATCGGAACTCATCATAGCCATTAACTAGAACAGAATCAAATGTCATATTATATCATATAAACGGGGAACGCCCTAGTCCCAAGTCAATACTAGTATATAAGTATAGAAGCTAACCCCATAACATGCTCCAAGTCAATCTCGGGGTCCTTCTAGGTCAACTATCTACTATAAACAATATGCATATACAAGTCTGGGTATACATTATAAGTCATGGAAAGGCGGGTCAGCGTTCTAAGTCAAACTAGCTGACCCTGATCAAATACGGTGCTATCAGGGACTAACAAGACTAAACAGGCCAACCGGTTATAATCGGGGTGACTCAATCCCATCACAACCCTAATAGGTCATATAGGGCTTAACTAAGCCCAAAGATGTCAAAGTTCTGACAAGTCGACAAAAAGGGTAATGGGGCCCACTAACGGGTCCCAAAAACCAAGTCTAGTTATACCTGTCTAAGTCTGGGATAAGTCTGCCTAAGCCTGGACTAAGATCCAACAATAACATTCCCCAACCAGCAATCAACAACAACAATACTATCCGACCCCAAACAGGTCATCTGTGGCGTACCACGAGGATAACGGTTCTGGAATGTATCCGAATAGCCCTATCCAGCCTAGAAGGCCTAAATCACGGCAAACCACCACCACCAAGTTTATAATACCAGCCTACAACACCAGCACAATAGCATACATATATTACACATAAGCCCAATATAAGTGTAAAGGAAGGTAAACCTAGCCTACCTGGACGCTGCCGCAAGCCTGCCAAAAGAACCAGCGATACAGGAGCCTTCCCCTTCCGAGAGGCCTCTGACTGTTGCCAAGCTAACAAAATAATAAAATACATATCAAAACATGACTATTGATACCCATATTGCATTAGTTTGGAAAAATGTCCGAACAGTCCACATGGGGCCCGCTTGCGAAATCGCAAAACCAAAACCATCACAGCATCCCAAATCACACCGTGATCAATAGTCATAACTAGCACCGCTCAATTTGAGCCCAAAATGTAGCTCAAACATCAATACCAATCCCAACAATACCACCATAAAAGAAAACTACCATAAAAATAAGAAAACATACCGTAGAAACGATGAGAACGAGTCCACGGACTCAATATATATAAACCCCTAAGCTCAAACCTTAATGGATTAGCTCAATATTGAGATTATATGATTAGAGCGGTGAGGAAATAAAATGAAATTCGTGAGGAAAATGTAATGTTATACATTTTGTTCAAAATGTATAACATTATGCCAATGTGTTCCATTTAATTAATTCTCACATACCAAGTGTCAGTCATTATAGTAAAGGCTACCATGGTGTGCACCTCCCCACTTTCCACGTGGTGGTGCAGGAAGCACATTGATACAATTTTTATCCCATTATATATATATTCGGGTATTGCATAGACTCGTGGTAAAATAAATACAATTTTTTGAATATACCATAATTAATAGAAAATTATTTCTAACAAAACCTCTATAAAATAAAAATATTATTTTAACATATTTAGATTCACTATCTCCGCTTAAATTATTAATAGGTTATAAAACTATTATAAAGTAGTATAGATATATCATAACTAAAGAATTTTATAAATTTCAAAAAAATACTTTCGAAAGGCAATTAACTATATCTTTTTACCAAATTTTAATTTAATTAAATATTTTACAACGTGCTCGGTCTAAATAATATTCTCAAACGAACTGCCCGAAAATCGAATTGTCAGTCCCAGCAAGTCATAAATAACTTGGGGCAGTTATAGAAAATCTCTAAATGCCAAAAACACACGAAGACGAGGGACATGACCGGGAAGGTCATTACAACATCCACTACTAAAAGGACTTTCATCCGCGAAAGTCAAGAGTAAGCACATACCTGAAGACATGAACAAGTAGGGATACTGGGCTAGTATATCAAGCTCAAGCTCCCAAGTGGCCTCCTCAAACCGGATGGTGACGCCACTGTATCTTAACCACTGGAATGTCCCGGGAGCGTAATCGTCTGACATCTTTGGCCAGAATAGACACAGGCTCCTCTACAAATGCTAACTTCTCATCTAACTGAGCCGAGTCCCACTGTAGCACATGCGACTCATTTGAAATATACTGTCGCAGCATAGAAACATCAAATACTGGGTGAATAGCTAAAAAGGACGGAGGTAAAGCCAACACATATGCTACCTCCCCGACTATTCGCAAAATCTCAAAGGGTCCAATATACCTGGGGCTAAGCTTGCCCCTTCTTCCAAATCGCATCACACCCTTCATAGGCGCTACTCGTAAACAGACCCTATCACCAACTCTGAATTTCAACGGACGGCGTCTATGGTCAGCATAACTCCTTTGTCTACTCTAAGCTGTCCGCAGCCTATCTTGAATCACTCGAACTCAGTCCAAAGATTCTTGGAGAAAATCTGTGCCACTAGAACTGACTTTGAAGTCTCGAACCATCCAACTGGAGACCAATACTGTCTACCATACAAAGCTTCAAATGGAGCCATCCGAATTCTAGAGTGAAAGTTGTTATTATATGCAAACTCTACTAAAGGCAAGAACTGATCCCACTGACCCCCAAAGTCTAAGAAACAAGCACGAAGCATATCCTGTAATACCTGAATAGTCCGCTCTGACTGTCCGTCGGTTTGAGGGTGAAATGCAGTACTAAGGTCCACCTGAGTACCCAACTCCCCCTGGAAAGCCCGCCAAAAACTGGAGGTAAATTGAGACCCTCGGTTTAATATAATAGATACTGGCACTCCATGTAAGCGAACTACCTCCTAAATGTACAAACGAGCTAACTTCTCAGCACTGTAGAAAACTCGAACAGGGATAAAGTGTGCAGACTTAGTCAACCGATCTAAAATAACCCAAATACTATCAAAACCACGGGAGGTGCGAGGCAATCCAACAATGAAATCCATAGTGACCCGCTCCCATTTCCACTCGGGAATGGGCAACTGCTGAAGCAATCCACCAGGTCTCTGGTGCTCGGCCTTTACCTGCTGACAACAGAGGCATCGAGCTACAAACTCTGCTATATCTCTCCGCATACCACTTCACCAATAGTGCTGCCTCAGATCCTGATACATCTTAGCTGTCCCAGGGTGAATAGAATACCTGGAGCTGTGCGCCTCATGCAGAATCAACTGAATCAAGTCTCCAACCCTTGGAACACAAATACAACCGTCAAACCTCAAAACACCATCAGAACCCAAGGTAACTCTCTCAGAATCACCCCTCAACACCTGATCTCGAATGCTACGGAGACCGCTATCCTCAAACTGACGACTCTGAATCTGCTCCAGCAAAGTAGATCTCGCACTAACACAAGCGATAACCCTCCCAGGGTTGGAAATATCCAAACGCACCATCGAGTTAGCTAAGGACTGAATTTCCAAAGCCAAAGGCCGCTGAGAGACTAGAATAAAGGCTAAGCTACCCATACTCACTGCCTTCCGACTCAAGGCGTCCGCTACCACATTCGTCTTGCCCGGATGATAGAGAATATAGATATCATAGTCCTTCAGCAACTAAATCCACCTGCGCTACCTCGAATTAAGATCCCTCTGAGTCATAATATGCTGAAGACTGCGGTGGTCTGTAAAGATCTCACAATGAACACCGTATAGATAATGCCTCCAAATCCGCAGTGCAAACACTATCGCTGTTAACTCCAAGTCATGAGTGGGGTAATTACACTCGTACACTTTTAAGTGACTCGATACGTAAGCAATGACATGACCCTGCTGCATCAGAACACATCCCAAACCAATACCCAATGCATCACAATACACGGTGAAACCCTCACCCTCAACTGGAAGAGTCAACACAGGGGCAGAAGTAAGTCGATCCTTGAGCTTCAGAAAGCTCGCCTCATAATCCTCAGACCACTGAAACAGAACCTTCTTCCTAGTTAGTCTGGTAATAGGAGATGAAATAGACGAGAAGCCCTCAACAAATCGCCTATAATACCCTGACAACCCAACGAAACTGCGAACTTCAGTAGGCGACGTGGGCCTAGCCCAACCTCGAATAGCCTCGATCTTTGCTGGGTATACCATGATACCGTGTATGGATACAACATGCCCTAAGAAAGCTACAGACTCAAGCCAGAACTCACACTTTGAGAATTTGGCGTAAAGCCGATGATTTCTCAAAGTGTGGAGCACAATCCTCAAATGTTGTTCGTGCTCCTCGCTACTCCTTGAATAAATCAAGATGTCGTCAATAAACACAATCACAAAGGAGTACAAGTATGCCCTGAATACACGATTCATCAAATCCATGAAAGTTGCTAGGGCATTAGTCAACCCAAAAGACATCACCAGGAACTCATAATGGTCGTACCGAGTCCTAAAGGCTGTCTTTGGGATGTCTTCAGCCCTAACTCTCAACTGATGATATTCAGATCTCAAGTCTATCTTCGAGAACACTGCTGCACCCTGAAGTTGATCAAACAAATCATCGATACGAGGCATAGGATACTTATTCTTCACCGTCACCCTATTTAGCTGCCTATAATCGATACACATTCGCATAGACCCATCCTTCTTCTTTAAAAATATAACTGGAGCACCCCATGGTCACACACTAGGCCTGATAAAATGTAACAACCCATTTTGTCGTTACTAAATTATCCATTCCTCAATATTAACTTGAGTCCAAAATAGCCATCATTTTGTTCATTGTGCCACCTCAAGCTTTTCGACAAAGATTTTAACCTTTCGATGTGTCTAGATAGACTCAAGCCTAATGAATTTAATTATTCATGAATACTAATATCAATCCTTTAATTTGGAAGTTCTTTAGATATGCATTAAGGTCGTACAATATCCCTAGCACAAATTTAAGCTTGAAAGAACTAGCGAATGGTTAAATGATCTTGGAGAATTATATAGACCTTGAATTAGGGTAGAATTAGTGGGTTTGAATTTTCAAATATATTTATTTGAAGAGTAGTTGATTAATTACTGTTATGATTGTTTGATATTTAGATGATTGATCATTCTGAAGCATGAAGAAAGGGAATGAGCATCCTTGACATGACTTGTTGATTCAAAAAGCTTGGCGTCCAGGTAGGCTAGGTTAATGAGTAGAAGACTGTGTTATTTCATATGTTCATAATTTATAATTGATGGGAGAAAGCATGTCTAGGCCTGCAGACATGGAGTTGAGGTGGATAAAGACATAAGAACTTTACTTCAATCCTGAAAACTATGTTATTGATTAATTATGTGATATTTATGATATTATATGTTATGTGCCCAAAAGGGGATTGTTGTGAACGAAGTATGTGGACATGATGTTTCTTAGTTGTTCTAATGATGAACCTAATTGAGTTATAAAGGTATAAGTTGCATATTGTGCCATGATAATGGTGAGGCCTAAGGGATAGATGACTTGAATCATTGTGTGCATTGTATTATGCGGAGAGAGGTAGATAATAATGATAAGGTTGAATGTGCTAGTTATGGGTGGTGATGTTAGAACCTAAGTTGTGGTATTTGAGTAGGTTATGGTTTAATTGGTGTTTAGATTCAATTTAATTGTGTGTATGCTCCTAAATTGAATGCTTGTTGATTGGTCTTCGAACATACTTGAATTGATGATATTTGGATTGTTGATATTTGCATGAATAATTATGAAAAATTGAACTTGATCGAATTGCCTTATGATTATAAGTGTACTTATAAATTTAGTACACTGTGTTGTATCCTGAGAGATAGTATGAAGTTGATAAAATATACATAATATGGTTATGGAGGATCGGGTACCACGCTGGTACGGATATGGAAGTTGATATTACTTATTTATGGAGGATCGGGTATCACGCTAGTATGGTACATGGACTTAGATTGTCCCCTGGAGGTCATGACTAGTTGGGCAGAAATAAGTCCCTTAGTATGTGTGTACAGACTATTCTTGATAAATGAAAAATCTTGATTCATAATGATAATGTGATTGAAAAGAATGCCTTGAGTAA
The DNA here is from genome assembly GCA_031232105.1 of Capsicum rhomboideum. Classification (NCBI taxonomy): domain Eukaryota; kingdom Viridiplantae; phylum Streptophyta; class Magnoliopsida; order Solanales; family Solanaceae; genus Capsicum; species Capsicum rhomboideum. The sequence continues at coordinate 92,609,109 of CP124716.1, read as the reverse complement.
ATAAGGCTTGTGATATACCTTCATACAGGTTGAAAAGTGAATGATGAATATTTATTTAGAACAGAAAAGTGGAAAGATTGTTAGTAGCAATGTGGCCGACGTTAAATTTCGGTATTGCTGTAAGACGTGATTGGATCGGGTGCCACGAGACGGCATGGTAATAGTAATAATAAAGGAATTGATAATGAAGTGATCTAAAGTAATTAATCCAATGAATAATCTCAAAGAAACGATCCCAAAGTTTCAATAATTGAATTAATCCTTCTCCAAGAGTATCTATAAGATTTGCTAATGAAACTTGAGTTCTCTTGTGTGTTTTACTGAGCTGTGAGTTGATTTGTATTCCCTATTTGATTGTATCCTTGAGATTGATTGTGTGACATGTACTTGAAAAAGTGAAACTCTGTGCTTACTTGCTAAATGTTGGTCGACTTACTTTATTTATACTTGGTATAATCGTGGCTTATCAGATTGACTAGTTATTATTCTTTAATATTATAAGAGAGTGTTTGGTTGTTAGCCCGAGAGTTTAGTGTGAGTTGTCTATGATTACTGGGTTGATCCTATAGATGTGGGTAATGGAAGCGACAATGATAACAAAGTGGTGATAGTGATGGTTTAGTCTTGGATTATGGTGGATGGTATGAATTAATGAGGTTAGACTATGCTAATGGTGAATATAATCTCGTTAATAGAGTTGGAGAATTGTAAATTATAGAGGCAAAGTTTTATAATGATATTACAACCTTAGTTGAATTATACTCTATTTAAGATGTCATGATTTCCTTTCTTTGATTCTACTTTATGATTATGTGGACTAACACTGGTCGGCCGATGATGCCTACCAGTACGTGTGTTTGTACTGGCCCTACTCTTCTACATTCCTTCTTTGGGTGTAGACTGGATGCAGGTTAGTTTGCAATTACTAGATGGATGACGATATTCAGCACTAACTTCTGTACTTTCTTCCTGGCAGATGTTGGAGTCTTTGTGTTATTTATTTTATTGTCAGTGTATTCTATAATAGGTAGCTCTTGTACATGTCTGACCAAGTCTTGGGGTAGTGAAGGACAGTTGTAAGAAGTTTTTGAAAAGTTTATTTGTTGGTATTTAATTTACTTTGTTATATTTAATTTAGTATTCTCTTAAAAACAGAAGTCTTTCGCATATTTTTGGTTAGGTAATAATGGTTCTCCTAGCTACTTAGGATAGCGTAGGTGCCCGCACAGTCCGTTAGTTTGGGTCGTGACATAAAACCCTTCCCTAGAAGGTCTTGGAGCTGACTACTCAACTCCCTCAATTCAGCAGGAGCCATACGATAAGGAGCCATAGAAATAGGTCGGCTACCCGGCTCGAGGTCAATAATGAACTCTATATCTCGCTCAGGAGGAAGGTCAGGTAGGTTAATCGGGAATACATCAGGAAACTCATGAACAACAGGGATAGAGTCAAGCGACAGACTCTCAATACTAGCATCCCGAACATAAGAAAGGAATGAATCACATCCCCTCAACATCAATCTACGAGCCCAAACATATGAAATAATCCCTGTTGGTGTGCGGCTAATAGAAATCTGCCACACTATCGGGGCTACGCCAGGCATGGCTAAGGTCACGGTCTTGGCAAAGCAATCCAAGACTGCATGATGGAAAGACAACCAGTCCATGCCCAGAATCGCATCAAAGTCCACCATGGACAATACAATAAAATCAACCCGAGTCTCAAACTCCCGAACAGTCACTAGATAAGATCTATATACCCGATCTACTACTAAGGAATCACCAACGGGGGTAGATACACGTAAGGGTACATTTAATAACTCAGAACATAAACCCAACCGTGGTGCATAATAAGTATATACATAAGAAAACGTGGATCCAGGATCAAATAATACAGAAGTTGGCTGGTGGCATACAAAAATCGTACCTGTAACCACCGCATTCTAAGCCTCAGCCTCCAGCCTAGCTGGCACGGAATACAACTGACCCTAGCTACCACTAGTCTGAGCACCGACTTGACTACCAGTCTGACCTCCCTGCACTCCACCTCGAGAATCCTGGGGACCACCCCGACTACCCTGTGCACCACCTCTGCCTACTGGCGGTATAGATCTGATAAGCTGTGCCATCTGAACTGAAGGCTCAATCGCCCTACGCTGAGGATACTCACGCGTGAAATGACCGACAACCCCATAAGTATAACATGCTCATGGCTCTCTGCTGGGCCTAGAAGGTTCGGCTGATCCGGTATGACCACCTCTAGTCGATAAACTGGACTGACCACGTCCTTGAGGATGAATACCAGAACCACTATAGGTGGGCTGACCCCTATCAAAAATCTGTAAGGCTGACTATACGGGCCTACTAGGCTGACCCTGTCGCTGAAAGGACTGATGCTGCTGCTGTGGGTACCTACCCTGAAACCCGCGGCCTCTGAACTGCGAGCTACTGTGACTTTCACTGTAAATACCCTGGAATTGGGGTCTCTTATCGCTGCCCCCTTGGGCCTCGCTATCCATCTCCTCTATCGAATATACATGCTCAACTATCTCAGCAAATGATTTTCCCGAACTCACTAAACTCTGTGTGGCTCTCTGGAGTGTTAATCGCAACCCTCTGACAAAGCATCTAATCCTGTCGTATTCATCAAGCAAGATCATAGTAGCATGTCTGGCCAAATCATGGAATCTCGCCTCATACTCAGCTACTGTCATAGACCCCTGTCTCAACCTGGAAAACTCATCTCAAAAACGTTCACGCATGCTGCGGGGCATATACTTCCCCAAGAACACCTCAGAGAACTGTGCCCAAGTAACGGGTGGAGATCCAGTTGGCCTGGAATCAAGATAACCTCTCCACCATCTCCTCGCGACTGTATCAAACTGATAAGCAACAAAATCTACCCCGCGCGACTTCAATCATCCCAAATTCCTCAGCTTCTCCTCGCAGTTGGATAAGAACTCATAAACGTCTTCTCCTGGAGTACCCGCAAATCTAGGTGGAGCTAGTCTCAAAAAAAGGCTCAACATTTTCTGCTCCTCGGTAGACATAACTGCCTGAGCTACTACCGGCTGTGGAATTACCGATGCTGGCAAAATCTCAACTCTGGGTGCTGCAGCTGCAGGCTGCGCCCTAACATTAACTCCCTATACTGCTGGTTGGGCTCCCTCGGCTGACGGACCTCCAACTAATCCCAGCAACTGCACCAAAGTGTCTCGGAGTACTTAAGCATCAATAAATCCAGGTGGAGCCTGGGCTACTCCCTGGCCCACCGGCTGCTGTGGTAGCGGAACATTTGGAACCATAACGGGATCGGGTGACTGATCCCTACCATGATCTCAGCGGCCTGGGGATGCTACTATACCCTGCCTCCGACCTCTAGGTCGACCTTGGCCCCTAACTGGAGCCCTCGCTGCAGGCTCGGGGTTTCGACCCTCGGCTTTCGTACCACGCATCATAGCCATCTACGTAAAGAGTGAACCAAATGAATATTAGAAACAAACATAGACTCGACGAACAGACATGAGTCAAGAAAATTAGAGACTCCCCTAATAATGCTCCGTAGCCTCCCGAAGATAGGATACAGGCGTCCCCGCACCGATCCGCAGGACTCTACCACATATTGGCTCATGTACCGACACTACCTACACAACCTAAGCTCTGATACCAAGATGTCACGACCCAATATTTGAGTCATGATGGCGCCTACCGTAACCCACCAATAGGCAAGCCAAACCCTAGCTCGGAGCAACAAGCGACGGGCTAACGGGAGAAATCTCAGAAGAACAGAGATAAAGTGGAAGTAACCCTACTAATAAACATGCTAGAAACGTAAAAATAGAACCAATGTATATATACGTACATACTAAGACTGAGAAGGAAGAGGATAGTATATAAAGTCAAGAACCCCTCCCAAGACCTGGTGAGGTCGGTACAAGAGTCACTACTAGACATACCCAAAATACAAGACAGAAACCAAACATGCATAATAAGTACTACAGTCTCGGGAGCAAAAGACTATACAATAGATATGGAGTAGGATCTGCCTCGAACATCAGTAAGCTCACCCTGCTCCGGAGTCAGTGCTGAGAAGAGAGTCACGCCAAAATCGCCGACTAATGCCCGAATCTGCATAGGGGAAAAAGATGCGGAAGTGCAGTACGAGTACCGGGGCAACGAGTACTCAGTAGGCATCATCGGCCGACTGAGCTCAATGTAATATAAGCAAGCTAAAGTGCGAGGGTGCATGTGAAGTCCGGGGTATAAGTAATAAATACATAAGTAACTGCCGAGGCGTGTAGATATGCTTAGGAAATAAATAAATATGACACCGAATAGTCGATTAAATAAATGAATAAGTAAACACACAAGTCAAACATAACCTATTTGGGCCCCCATAAACTCGATAGGCACACGAAAGAAAATAATAACCCAACCTGGGCCCCATAAACCGGCGGGACACACAAGAATAGTAAATGCATAGTCTCCATTATCTTGAAGCTGCATCAGTATCCAATAACCATAATAACCAACAAGAGTGCACCAGGCTTGAACCGACACCAATGGGTAATAACAAGAGGCCAGACGCCGGAATCGAATCGGATGCAGTAGGTAATAAAAATAGGCCACATATATATCATGTCTGCTAGACTCGAACCGGAACTCAAAGAATAACAGTACCATAACCACGGTACCCAGTACCAGAACTCATAGTGTACCACAATCCGGGGCCGGACTCAAACCGAAACACCCAATAGTCAATAACCAGAATCATCATACCTAAATCAGTAGCCGAACTCGAATCGAAACTCATCATAGCCAGTAACCAGAACAGAATCAAATGTCATATTATATCAGATAAACGGGGAACGCCCTAGTCCCAAGTCAATACTAGTATATAAGTACAGAAGCTAACCCCATAACATACTCCAAGTCAATCTTGGGGTTCTTCTAGGTCAACTATATACTATAAACAATATGTATATACAAGTCTGGGTATACATTATAAGTCATGGAAAGGCGGGTCAGCGTTCTAAGTCAAACTTGCCGACCCCGATCAAATACGGTGCTATCAGGGACTAACAAGACTAAACAGGCCAACCGGTTATAATCGGGGTGACTCAATCCCATCACAACCCTAATAGGTCATATAAGGCTTAACTAATCCCAAAGATGTCAAAGTTCTGACAAGTCGACAAAAAGGGTAACGGGGCCCACTAACGGGTCCCGAAAACCAAGTCTAGTTATACCTGTCTAAGTCTGGGATAAGTCTGCCTAAGCCTGGACTAAGGTCCAACAATAACATTCCCCAACCAGCAATCAACAACAACAATACTATCCGACCCCAAATAGGTCATCTGTGGCGTACCACGAGGATAACGATTCTGGAATGTATCCGAATAGCCCTATCCAGCCTAGAAGGCCTAAATCACGGCAAACCACCACCACCAAGTTTATAATACCAGCCCACAACACCAACACAATAGCATACATATATTACACATAAGCCCAATCTAAGTGTAAAGGAAGGTAAACCTAGCCTACCTGGACGTTGCCGCAAGCCTGCCAAAAGAACCAGCTATACAGGAGCCTTCCCTTTTCGAGAGGCCTCTGATTGTTGCCAAGCTACCAAAATAATAAACTATATGTCAAAACATGACTATTGATACCCATATTGCATTAGTTCGGAAAAATGTCCGAACAATCCACGTGGGGGCCCGCTTGCGGAATCGCAAAACCAAAATCGTCACAGCATCCCAAATCACACCGTGATCAATAGTCACAACTAGCACCGCTCAATTTGAGCCCAAAATGTAGCTCAAACATCAATACCAATCCCAACAATACCACCGTAAACGAAAACTACCATAAAAATAAGAAAATATACCGTAGAAACGATGAGAACGAGTCCATGGACTCAATATATATAAACCCCTAAGCTCAAACCTTAATGGATTAGCTTAATATTGAGCTATATGATCAGAACGGTGAGGAAATAAAATGAAATTCGTGAGGAAAATGTAATGTTATACATTTTGTTCAAAATGTATAACATTATGGCAATGTGTTCCAGTTAATTAATTCTCACATGCCAAGTGGCAATCATTACAGTAAAGGCTACCATGGTGTGCACCTCCCCACTTTCCACGTGGTGGTGGAGGTGGCACATTGATAAAATTTTTATCCCATTATATATATATTCGGGTATTGCATAGACTCGTGGTAAAATAAATACAACTTTTTGAATATACCATAATTAATAGAAAATTATTCCTAACAAAACCTCTATAAAATAAAAATATTATTTTAACATATTTAGATTCACTATCTCCGCTTAAATTATTAATAGGTTATAAAACTATTATAAAGTAGTATAGATATATCATAACTAAAGAATTTTATAAATTTCAAAAAGATATTTTCGAAAGGCAATTAATTATATCTTTTTACCAAATTCTAATTTAATTAAATATTTTACAACGTGCTGGATCTAAATAATATTCTCAAACGAACTGACCAAAAATCGAACTGTCAGTCCCAGCAAGTCATAAATAACTTGGGGCAGTTATAGAAAATCTCTAAACGCCAAAAACACGCGAAGACGAGGGACATGACTGGGAAGGTCATTGCAATATGCAATGTCTTTAGTGTAGAGATGTTGTTTCATATATTTAAAATTCTTAAAATTCTATTGTACGAATTACGTATAGTTAGGGGTCTAGTGTATATAAGTCTTGAGATAATATGATTTATTAATTTCTTTTGGTTTTTTCTAATTTCTAATATGCAGTAAGGAATTCGTCCGTTCTGTATTATTCCGTCTTCTACTTCAGGATTATAATATAAAACTTCAAGTTCTAAAGATAAAATTTTTAAGTTCCTTATGGAATTTCTCTAGTCTCGAGTATTTCAAAGTGGTCTACGGATATAATCTAGAACAAAATAAACACAAAGGAATTGGAATAGAAGATATGGAAGATACAGAATTATTAAATGAAAATTTTGATGGATTAGTAGGTAATGAAGATAAGTAGTTAAGTGCTATTAAAGTAATGACTAAAATAGTAATATAATATTATGAAATAGAAACCCTAGGAATAGTGGATTCAGGATGTACGCAATGTATAATAAATCAGAATCTTTTACCAAAACACCTTATAAATAGTTTTAAGGAACCACAAATATCTATGTAAATGGATGGAACTCATAATACCAACAAACACTATGTAAAGAATGCTATAATTAGTTTTAACAATACATGTTCTAACTATAAAACAGTATATAAAGTAGGATGTATGTTAACAAGAGATTTAAATATAAAAGCAGATTTTGTAATAGGATTAGATTTTATGGTAAAAAATAACGGAGGATGTCTTATAACTAGAGATGGAGTAATCTTTACAAAGAATATTACAATAACACCATCATTTTTTGGAAGAAATGTACAAAGAAATACAAAGGTAATAAAGGATTCCAGAAATAAACAAATAAATCTAGACACCATCTGTGATAACGGCACAGATTGCACTTGCAAAATAAAAGAAAATCTACTTTTAGAAATACTAAATGAAGAATGGATAGACATAGATGAAGAAATAGAAAAGAATTATAATTTAATTGATACTAGTATAGAAAATTATAATCTTAGAAAAAGTTTAAAACACATAGGATCTATAAAAAATCAAAATGATTTACAGAAAATAATACAAAGATTAGATGAATTAGAAATATTAGGAGAAAAACCCCTAGAACACTGGGGATCAAATCAATTAAAATGTAAATTAGTAAGTATAAATCCAGAATATTTAGTAAAAACAACAGCAATAGAAGCAACAAATGATGACTTAAAAGATTTTGAAATTCAGATAAAAGAATTATTGAATTTAAGAGTAATTAGAAGATCCACATCTAGACATAGATCAACAGCATTTATGGTAAGAAATCATAGCGAGATAGTTAGAGGAAAAGTTAGAATGGTAATAAATTATAAAAGACTTAATGATAACACAGTAATGGATGCATATAAACTACCAGAAAAAATAGGATTAATAAATAGAATTCAAGGTAAAACAATGTTTAGTAAATTTGATTGTAAATCAGGATACTGGCAGGTCAAGATGCATAAAGACAACATCGAATGGACAACCTTTACTTGTCCGGAAGGACATTTTGAATGGCTGGTTATTCCATTTGGATTAAATACAGCCCCTCCTATTTTTCAAAGAAAGATGGATAACATATTTGGTAAATATAAGAATTTTGTTTTAGTCTATATAGACGACATTTTGGTATTTAGTAATAACATGAAAGAACATCTAGAACACCTACAGACCGTCTTTCAACTTTTTATAGATAATGGGTTAATAATTAGTAAAAAGAAAATGGAATTATGTAAACAATACATTAACTTTTTAGGAATAACCATAGGAGAAGGTAGAATAAAGTTATAGCCCCAAATAGCTAAAAAAGCATTAGATATGCCAGATAAATTAGATAATACAAAGGATTTATAAAAATTCTTAGGCATTTTAAATTATGCTAGGCCATTTATAAAAGACTTAGGAAAAATAGCTGGGCCATTATACGGCAAGACCGTATTTACAGGACAAAAGTCCTTTAATAGTGAAGACATTAAATTGGTCCAAAAACTTGAAGAAATGGTAAGATAAATTCCAGATTTAGCTTTGCCTTTAGAAACAGGTTATTTAATTATAGAAACAGACGGAAGTTCCGAAGGATGTGGAGCCATCTTAAAAGCTAGAAAAAATTAATATAGTACTAAAAAAGATGAAAGAATTTGTGCTTATCAAAGTGGTACTTATAAGGAGCAGTATAGACATAGAAATTCTAGCAGTTATTTATGGTTTAAATAGTTTTAAGATAAATATTTTAAATAAACCAGAAATTTAAGTCAGAACGGACTGTGAAGCCATAGTAAAATTTCACGAAAGAATAAGCGAGAAAAATAGTAGTAAAAGATGCTGGTTAAATTTTATAGATGCTACTTCCATTTATACAATTAAATTTGAACATATTAAAGGAAAAGAGAATGGACTTGCAGATAAATTAAGTAGACTCATGTTAAAAACTACTAACTAATTCCCTTTGCAGTATGAATAGAGATAAAGGGAAGGCTAAGGCTTCCACTTCAGATGCTAATGCAGACAGATATTTACAGACTTTATTGGGTAATACCCATTTTAGACCCCAGACAATGTTGAATACACCTCAGCATATGATGGATCAGACTATTTAAAGAATTTATTTCAGAAAGACAAATCTAACCTGTTATCCAGACTCAAATTTTAGTTTTAAAATGAAATCCGACGCAAGAGTAGACAAGAATAAAAAGTGCTTATTAGATAATTTGTGGATTGCATATAATAAGACTCCAAGGGATGTCAGCTACTTTTTAGCTGTAATGAATGCCCTGACCCAGTATTTTATAGACAAGAATTTAGATAACAAATTTAGATTTTATGTTGTGATACAGGGAAGAACAGCAGGTATTTTCCAGACCTAGATTCAAGTAATAGATTCTATTAGAGATTTCAAAGATCCTTTATATAAAGGTTTCAATAATTTTAATGAAGCTTTAGACTATGCTAGAGGTAAGCTCAGACCAAAATTTTATATTACTCCCGAGTTAGGAAATCCAATTTCCTTTCCTCAATATAATATCCAGAAAGACACAAACAAAATTATTTTTTGTGATCATTGTACCTTCATGACCGAAGGTTTCAAAAGACTAAACCTCAGAAATGAACAACTTGAAAAAGAAAAGAACCATTTATTATCTCAAAATCAGCTATTGCAAGACCGTATAAGTATTTTATACCATGAAATGAGTTAGCTACAGAACCCTATATTACCTCCGAAAGAACCAAAGAAAAAAGAACCCCAGACCCCAGAAAAGAGTTCTCCATCTCAGTTAAAAATGGATCAGATGGGTGTGCATTCCCCAATGAATGCAAATAAACCTACTACATCAGGTTACGGTGTAGCTAGTCCGGTTCAAACGGTAACCGGTAAAGACTCCTCAAATCCGTTAATGGCTGACACTTTGCCGAAAAGTGTAAGAAGACTCCCATCAAGTTTTTCAAAGACAGGAACTAGAGTAAAAAGACAAGATAAAATAACTACCATAAAGATAGAAAATATTGTCGGAACTACCTTAAGAATTTTTTTAATGGATATTAAGACAGACACAGTCAAAGTCAAAGGTATAATAAATCCTCAACCAGACCAAGAAGATGAGGACTCAGATCCACCTATCTCAGATCGAGACAGAGAATATGACCCAGCCTTGGATCAATTTGCATAATACCCCAATTCTAGTGATGATTCAGGCATGGAGTTTGATTCAGATGCTTTACATAATTTAGACACCATTTGTTAAAGACATCAACAATGTAATGACCCTCCAGGTCATTTTCTTGATTTTCATACGTTCTGACATTTTGAGCCTTCCCACAGTGGCTACATGTCATTTATGACTTGCCGGAACTGTCAGTTCGGTTATCGGACAATCCGTTTGGATTTTAGGCTCATTTTCGTGTTTTGAAGCTTTCGCTATTAAGAAATTGGTCTCGGACCAAAACTCCTAGTAGACAATATCAGTTGGAAATTCTGACGGTACCATCAGCTCTAGAACATTTATTTTAGGCTAGAGGGACCCTTGGTTCAGGTCCCAAGTCTTTCAGACTCATTTTGGACTATTGGTTGGAAATTGGTTAAAATGGAACTATAGGTGTAGGCCCCACATTTAATTGAAATGACATCATATGGAAATTACGATGATTCTATTGGATCCATAACATGTTTTATGATCAATTTGCACTATTGGTTCATGTTCATAGTGTTCCGGATGAGTTCCAAGGGTCAAAAACAAGTTTTGGAATTTGCTGGTGCTGGTGTGGCCGCTTTAGCGATTGTTGACCATTTGACCGACCTCTAAAGAAATCATTTGACTTCTTTAGAGGTACTTTTACCCTCTGATCAGGCCGCTTTAGCGGCCATTGCTGAGTATAAGGCCCAAACTGAACCTATTTAGTATTTTTGACATTTCGGGAGCTAGGAAGCTCCATTTTAGGCGATTCTTGATGCGTTGGTATCGTATGATCATTTTATATGTGATTTTACCTTCACTTATCCCATTTTACAAGAATATACATTTTGTTTTTCCTGATTTCCAACTAAAATTGAGATTTAAAAACCCTTTTTTTGCCATTGTTGGAGCTTGGAGTGTGGGGCAGTGTGGGGAATCATTATTGACTATGGTAAGTTGTTTTAACATCCCTTGATCATTCCCATTATTTTCCTCATAAAATTATTCTCTTTTCCGTGTTAATTCTTAGAATTTAGGTCTTTGAAATCCTAATCTTTGGGGACTGATTTGAGCTCAATTTACGATCCATTTGTGCTCAACTTTTGAGCACGTATTCCTTATCGTTAGAGGGACCTCATGACGAATTCAATTTTGGAATTCCATTAGCGGACCCCACGGGCCCATTATTGACCCAATTTTGGGCTCGGAGTTTTATATTACAATATGGGTATCATTTTACTCATAATGACGTGTAGGTTACTATTTTGATAGTATGGTATCGATTCAGGATCGTGGAACAGGGTCGAGCGATTTATGGATACTTCAAGAATTGCGATTCGACATCGAGGTAGGCTTCAGTCTACTTTTATCCATGAGATTGTGTATAGTATAGACTACATGCTAGGTATGGAATATAGGATATGATTATGGCTAGTATAGTATGACTTAGCCTATTTCATGGAATTTGGGGTAGAGATGTGACCCGAACCCTAAGATAAATACTTGTTATGTCCATAGAGACCTATTGCCCTTGAATATAAGCATGTTAACCACAGCTGATGATTAAGGATCCCTTGGTATGAGACTCACCATTTGTCTTAGCGATATGGGAGGTTTTCCCCCCAATTAGATCCTTATGGTGGCTTTATGCCCTTGATTATTGTGGTTGCCCGGGCTATGAGACCTTGCTATATTGGTTATATTCTATTGGGCCCGAGACCTTGATTATGAGGCTAGTTGGACTTTGGTGAGTATTCTGCCCTTAGCAAGGGAAAGATTATCAATTATAGACACTGAGGCGCTTATGGTTATGTTGTCTGGATACTGGTGATGGCATGCATACTATCTGGTGCATTCATGCTCATTTAGTGGTACGATTCTAACCAAAAACTTGATTTTACTACTATTTCCAAAAAAGGATTTATTCCCACTTTTCAGTTTTAAAAGGGTTATTTATAACGGGAATCGTACCACCTTATTTACTGGATTATGAGCTTTTAGAACTGAAAATGATGTTTTAGAACTCCGACTGAGGATGATTCCGGTCCATTATTTATCCACTCATTTTACCATTACTATTTACTTCGGTCGAGGGATATTCCGACCCTTTGTACATGATTTAGTCCCGAGTATGATCTTGGGCAATAGATTTACGAATTTATATCCTTTTGGCCATGGTCGAGTCCTTGCACTGATTTTATATATATATATATCTCCGGTACTGGATGGAGTAGATGGATTATGATGGTTATTGGAAGTCCTGGATCGGGACCAGGCAGTGTATATGGATTTTCCTGAATCCCCTAGGGGGACCCTTCGTCCGAGAGCCGTCGAACCGGAGAATCTTGGTCGCCATAGTTCCTACCTTTGCGAGCTAGGTGAGCTGGAGAAGGTATATACACTTGGTATGGTATACTTTGAGATTGTGGAACCGGTTCGAGTCTGGTGCCCCCGACATGGTTATAGCATTTCAGTTTATGTTGTATTCATCCATTTATATGCATTACCTATCACCAGTATAGTTGTTTGGTGCCTGTATCTATCGATCTTATGGGGGCTGTATAGGTACGGGTTATGGTTGCTATTTGCTGATTGTTTCTGTTAACCTTCCGGGCTTAGAGTTCTAGTTAGGTACTTGTTTCCTGGACTAGCCGGTTACTTTATTATTGTTTATTATGGTTAGTTCATAGCAGGTTGGTTGTGGAATGGTACCTGAGATTAGAGGTACGTTCCTGATTCCTTTATCCTTTCGGTAGATTATATTATGGTTGGTTACCCCCGGGTTTTGTCACTCTTTGGGTATAGGCTTGATGAGGCTAGTGATGGCTCCTTTACTTGGCTATGGACCTTGAGATGTTAGGTTGACTCCCTCAGGTAATTACCTTTGAGTTATCCCTATATGTATACTTATATGTATGGTATCACCGTATATCCCTCTCTTTCCTTATCTATTTACATTGTATATGTATCCTTTGGCCTTGTTCTACTATTATATATCCTTCTTTCACTCTTCATTTGTAAATTGGCCAGGGATATACGGTATTGCACTTTAGTTCCTGAATGATGTCAAGATAGGATAGTTATCCCTATTGCTACATTAGCATTGTTATGCCTAGTTTCGTGGATAGTTGCTTGTAGTCACTTTCATGCCTTCATGTTATTTATGCTTACATTATTTTTGGAGCTCAGTCGACCGTTGCCGACTGAGTACCACTGTTTGGTACTCATACTACACTTCTGCAGCCTGAAGGTCATAGTGTGAGTTATCGCCGTTGATGTGTGTATATCGTGCGGAGCAGCTATGGATTGGAGATTTGGGGTGAACTCCCGACGTTTTGGAGTATCCCTACTCTCCCTCTTATTGTTAGACTGTTCTCTATGTTGTATCAGAGACGGCTTGTATACATATATTTTCATGTATTTCACTTGTACTCCTGATGTATTAGAAGCTCTTGTACTGGCTCCACCAGGTTCTGGGATTATATTAGCCTTGTTATTATATGTATTCCACTGTTTCCCTTCATTCCTTTTGGTAGTCCATTACTAGCTATTCCGGACTACGGGTTGGCTTACCTACTGGTGGGTTATAGTAGGTGTCATTATGACCTATGAAATTGGGTCGTGAAAAGCAATGACATCCGCAAGTTTCAATAGACGTAAGCCATGACATATTTAAGAAAAAGACAGACAAAAGAAGAGGCGAGAAAGTCCTAAAGTCTACAGAAGAAAGAAAGACAACATGCGTAGTATTTTCAAAAAGCAAATAAGAAAGCGACAGCCACTTCAATAATTTTCAGAAATTTCAACAAATGCACAGGACAACGAGACCCAAGACAACGACAGCTTCAATAATCCAGATTCCTTTGCAGAATTCAATCTCAATTTGAAGTCCGTTCGTTGCCTATATAAGGCACCTCATTTCATTCAGAAAGATCATTGATCAGAATATCGACCTTAGAGCTTGAGTACCAGAGTATTCAACTAATATTAAAGTGTGAGTGAGATAAAAAATATAGAAAAGAGAGTATTTGTATAAATAAAAGTGCTGGTATAAAGGTGTGGTTTTCCATTCCCAGCTTATTTAGGAGCACTTCGGGGACTCCCGAAAGGGAACCCTCTCTCCACTCTACATAATGTAAGTAATTATTACTTTACTAGAACTAGGTATTATTCCCCCATGTATTGTATGCTTGTATAATATGTTGGTATGAATATAAATAGGTATGTTGGAATCATGTCTATGTTTTTATAACTATGTTTAAATTTAAACATGTCTGTGTTCAAATCCTATGTTTAGTTGTCCAGATCTACCCTTAGTCTATGGTTAGTCTTTTAAACGCTTAAGCAGTGCCGATGGATTGACCTATAAATTCCTAGGAGTTGTTAAGTCCGCCAGAGCCTGAGAGCCAAAGGACAGATGTGATCTCCAGGGTGTGGTCAAAGAAGCCATTGCTTAGGAAATGAAAGAGTTCAAGGGAAAGAGATGAAAAGGGCAGGCGTAACGATGAACTAAATAGCAAGTAGAACCCAGACACCAAAAAGTCAAAAAAAAAAGAGTTAAATTTCAGGGAATATACTTAGAATTCTAGAAAGAAATAGGCCTAATTACATAAGTAGAGAACAAGGAAGAGGAAGCACCGAGTAGGAATTTACAATCATAAGAGTACAACCACTATAGCTACAAAAATTGAAACAATAACAACATTGAAATATTTATTTTATCTAAGTGTTACTATATTGGTATCAGAGCAAGAAGTTTCTAGGACTAGTATATGAAAAAATCTCATTTAGCAAATCAATTAAAATCTATACAGAATCAATTAGTAGTTAGGAAAGATATATTAAGAACCTTAGACCAAGATAAGTTAGAATTAATAGTAAGATATAATTATTATCAAGAAATATTTAGCGACCAGCTAGAACAAAAAGACTTACCCGCTGTACAAGTGATAGATTTTATGATTAGAAATATTTGGGAATCTAAGAACCGTATAAAATATCAAGAAAGAAAGATAAAACAATTAAAGCTTAGAATTAAGTATTTTCCTTTAGGCTAAAAGAACATAGATCTAGATTATATGCGTAGACCACTTAGAAATACTCAAGACTATAGAAATTCCATAAGGAACTTAAAATTTTTATCTTTAGAACTTGAAGTTTTATATTATAATCCTGAAGTAGAAGACGGAATAATACAGAACGGACGAATTCCTTACTGCATATTAGAAATTAGAAAAAACCAAAAGAAATTAATAAATCATATTATCTCAAGACTTATATACACTAGACCCCTAACTATACGTAATTCGTACAATAGAATTGTAAGAATTTTAAATATATGAAACAACATCTCTACACCAAAGACATTGCATATCATTATAAAGAAATATATACCTTTCAACAAGAGTTATATCAAGATAGAATAATAAAAGATCAATTAAAATATAATCAAATAAACGAACTAAGACAGATCGAAAAGGAGATTAGAGGGATAAAAAATTATATAAAATTTCTAAATAATAGAGTTAGATATTTTCCTTTAGGTTAAAAATATATGAGACAGAATAAATTAGTAAGAAACGTTCGATATATCAATAGAATAATTAGACTACATTATCAGGCTATTAGAGAAATTAAAATCCTCCAAAAAGCATTAGAAGCTAGACTAAAACAAATAAAAGAAGAAGAAGACATATCAAACGAAACTATACCAGAATACCAAGAATATAAAAATTATATAATTATTGAGTTATACAGAACTAGAGAATCTATAATAGAACATCAAGAAAGAATAAATTTCTTAACAGAAAAACTAAAAGATATACCATTAGGATAAAATTTTATGCAACAATCCAAAAGAACTATTAGAAAATACCGTAAAAAATATAAATTATTAAGTATAAGACTATTTTTTATTCAGCAAAGTCAAAATTATATACACTTTTTAGAACAAAAATTAGTAGAAGTTATAACTAGATTTAAAATATATTTAGAGCTAGAAATTGAGACTCATTTAATTAATCAGATAACTGCTTATTATAAGTACATAAAATAAGAAATAAATCAAGTCAAAAAAGATATACAAGAACAAGAATATTTAATAAAAGTCATCTTAATTTCTCTCAATAAATAAATAAACAGTATATGAAAAGAGATGATAACTATCATAACTATATAAATCATTACAATAATCAAATATATATTACTCATATCGAAGTGAAAGGACTAAAAGAAATAAGATTACAGTTAGAGGAAAGTTTAACAAAATTCGATAAAGAAACAAATAAGAAATTTAAAAATCTATCTGTAGAAGAACATCATAGAAGGTGTGGACAACGAAATAGAATTTTAACAAGAATTAATAGCATAAATAGTGATATTAGAAGCGTAATAAGTCATAGACTCCTCTTTAAAGAAGACCTTAGTCAATTTCCTTTAGGATAAATAATAAATGAAAACACACCCTTTTGCTAGACAAGTACAAGCTAATAATTGGATATATGATACTCAAATAATAAGATTAATTTACGTAAAGAAACATTATAGTAATTTAAAGCAATCTCTTAAGAAACTAAAAACATTAAAATTAAAAGAATTAAATCAAATAGAAAGTAAAATTAGTTGGGATTTACAAGGTTTAGAAAGTGATATTGAAGAACAGAAACGACGGTTAGAGTGGTATAAAAATAGACCAATCTGGATAGCGTTAGGATAGATAAAGTAACTAACCTTAAAAAATTAGAATACTTAGATTTACAATTAATACCAGAAAAGAAGTATAAACGTCTAAAAGACAACACGTTAATTAGGTGTAATTTTAGTAACGGAGAACATAGTTTACATAGTGAAGACTCTCAGTTAAATAGTTTAGTAGACTTAGTATTAAATTTAGGAGATAGTATTTATAAAGATAACATATTAATACTAGAAATAATCAGGGAATTACGAGTTAAACAGGTAAGAATTTCTAATCACATAGAAGAAAATTTAAACTTCCTAAAAAGACAACAAACAGAAATGGAAAAAAGACAGATTTATCTTAAAGAAGCACCAAAAAGTACTAAAATAATCCATAAAGACCTACAAGAATTAAAAAATAGTATAGAACAAATTAAGACTATAATCCTTTCATGAACAATCAACTTTATAAAGAAGTAATTAAGCAAGGAGAAGTAATAAGCCCAAACCCAGAAGGATTAAGTGATTACATTCCTCAAAGTAAAACAGATTAGGTAATAATAAAACAAAATAATACTATTATACTTTTATTATTAAAATTAAACGAAAATTTAGACAATTTAATAAAAGCAAAAGATCCACAACCTAACACCGAAGAATTAAGTAAACTTCTAGAACAACTGATAAAAATAAAATATCCACCAGTTCAGAAGACACTTTAAACGATTTAATAGAACAACTTAAGAAAGTAGAAGTAACTCCAAACAAAGACAAGTTACCAATAATTAGAACCAAAAGACCATGGACTTTTTTCCAGGTAGGAGAACAAACCAAGATAAACCAAGACATAGTTACTCCGAAAACAGACTAGGAAACAATATAATGACCTGTATAATGAATTCTTCACGACAAAATACTAGTCAACAGTTAGATGAAATAATAGATATAGATAAAGACATCCAAATATTTCAACAAAATAAATTAAAATTATTAAATCCTAGAACATTATATAGTGCAGGAATTTTCTCACAAAAGGCTCAGTTATATAGACATTATAGAGAAGAACAACTATGTGTCACAGGAGAAAACAGAACAAATATTACATTAATTAGTCCAGAATCTTTAAATGAAATAAAAAGAACAAATATGAATTTAATGCATATGGGTTTAATAATTATAGGATTAAAAGGATTAACTAGAAAGAATCTAGGAACTAAAATACTAATAACAATTTATGACAATAGATGGTCGGACTTTAAGAGATCTCTAATTGGTTTAACAGAAGTAGATATGAATAACAACGGAGGAATATTTTATTGTAGTCCAGACTTTATGATTAATTCAGCAGAATTTGGAAAATATATAAAGATAGGAATCCAGACTAAGGGATACGAAGACATGAATGGTGGTAATAATCTCTTAGTATGTGTAGGATTTATAGGAAAATTAGCAAATAATAGTAGTACTAAATGTAAATTAAAAGTCAAAGACGTTGTAGGATTAATGGGAAACAAAGGAATAAAGTTAATGCAACCTTTAAAAATAGACCCAGAAATATATGCCGATTTAGAATGGAATCTAGAACACTCTACAAAACAAGAGATAGTAAAACCAATAGATCATTTAATGTATACAAATAAAAAAGGACAAATTTCAGTAAGATTTATAGACTATGAGACAACTAATCAAAATGAATTAGAAGAAGAAATACAAGAAGAATATGAAAGAACAGAGTATATGAATATAAATGACGGAATAAGTTACGAAGAATTTGAAGTAGATAAAACAATAAAGAATGCTAGAGAAATCTATAGAAATGACAATAAAAGACGCTTTAGATGTACCAGATGTAAATTAGGAAATTTAGATATCTTTGAAGTAGATGAACATTTTAGACAATATGAATTAAGAACAGATAATATAAGATATAGAGAAATTTATAATCCAGAAGAAGATAATTTTGAAAAAGAAACTACGTTAAGTATAAAAGAATTTATGAAATCAGCCTCAACCAGTTCGAGTCCGTTCCAAAGAACTTCCCGAATGCATATAGTAGAAACCAACACAAGAAATGTACCTAGACATAGAGTATATAGGATTAATACAGAAACAAATGGATAGTGTCAGACCCATAGGAAAAAAAATGCCTATAGAAGAACCAGTTATCCTTCAAGAAGAAGGAAGTAAAGGAAAAATATTAAATATCGCAGCACATGATCCACAAATCATCGTGACCTGATGTAGTCGATTTATTTGCATTCATTGGGGAATGCACACCCGAACAAAAATTAGTAGCAGTTATAACTAGATTTAAAATATATTTAGAGCTAGAAATTGAGACTCATTTAATTAATCAGATAACTGCTATCGCGTTGTCTTTTAGACGTTTATACTTCTTTTCTGGTATTAATTGTAAATCTAAGTATTTTAATTTTTTAAGGTTAGTTACTTTATCTATCCTAACGCTATCCAGATTGGGATTAAATATATATATATATATACATACTATTTTATAAATCCAATGTCGATAGACCAAAATTCTTACGTAAAGTTGGACAAATTTTTAGCTTACAATGAGATACGACTTCTCTAAAATCTTTGTAATATCTATATCTATAATATATTAAAAGTGTGAAGACCTTTAGAAATGTGATTTGACTTTCATTAAAACACTCTGCAATAGACAAAATAATTTTTTCACCCTTTTTCTCAAATTATTATAATAATATTTAAGACTTTAAAATTAATAAAAACTAGAAAATATTATTTAATTAGAACAGTATGTAAAATTTACTTCTAAACCTAAAATATATCGAAAAGAAGTCTTATGTTATACAATTCTTTTAAATGCCGAATTTGACACAAAAAGGTGAAGGCAAAATTGTCTTCAGTTAATTACTTTCCATTCAAAACTTCTATTCCTATAAGTTTGACAAATTTGTTTAGCATTGTGCACTTCCACAACGTGAAGTCGTGAACGTCATAGAAGTATATTATTTCCTTATATTTATTTTTTTTAAAAAGGAATAGAGTTAATATTAAATACTATTTGCAGATTTAGATGGGGAATAGAATCCTTTTAAAGTTAAAAAAATGCATCTACACGTCTATAAAATTTTTTTATCAATAGGTGAAAAAAGTAATAGAAAACTCTGTAAAACCATGTTCCACCGCCTTTTCTTTTGAGATTATGTATATGTGAGGTAACAATACAATTTAGTTGACTTGCTTTTTTTTTTTTTTAGTGAATTTAGAAAAAAGAAAATACCAACTTAATAAACTCTAGACTAATTTTAATTTGTCTCTCCACTCACATAGAAATTTACTGGAATTATTTGATAAGCGTGAGATTATTTTTTCAATAAGTTGTGTATTTTTTAATATTAATTTTTTTAATATGTAGGTCACTTGATCAAACCATATTAAATATTATGATTATTTTTCTTTTTGAGACACTATTTTTATTGTTTCTTTGGATCCATGCTTCAAACTAAAATTTGGAATTATGGGTGAAGTGCAGAGAAAGAAAGCATGACTATATTTGGAGCGGTAGAAAAGATATACTGACTACTTGATCAAGAAGAGGTATTGAAGTGACATGGAATCTGCAAGTCAAATTTCGCACTTCTAGGATGGAACCAAGTCAAATTGCGCAATTTTATGAATTATCAAGCACTAATCATGGGCTTACTGAAGACACCAACAGTAATTTAAGGAGATGTCAATGTATTTCACCTACCTTATTTGTATCTTAGATATTTACAAATACTATATAACTAATTAAATAAATTCTCCATCTTTACATGTTCAAAAGATGTTGAATTTAATTGTTGTATTCCTTTTTATTATTTAAACAAATATCGTATTTAGTATAATGTTTGAACTCATTAAAGTGAGGTACCCTAAACTATTGTTGAAAATGTCACGACCCAATATTTGGGTCATGATGGTGCTTATCGTAACCCACCAATAGGCAAGCCAAACCCTAGCTCGGAGCAACAAGCGACGGGTTAACGGGCGAAATCTCAGAAAATAAAGATGAGATGGAAGTAACCGTACTAATAAGCATGCTAGAAATATAAAAACAAACAGAAACAAAATAAACCTATACCGTGATTGAGAAGGAAGAGGACAATATATATAAAGTCAAGAACCCCTCCCAAGACCTGGTGAGGTCGGTACAAAAGCCACTACTAGACATATCCAGAATACAAGACAGAAATCAAATATATATAACAAGTACAACAGTCTCGAGAGAAAAAGACTATACAATAGAAGATGGAGTAGGATCTGCCTCGGGCGTCAGTAAGCCCACCCTACTCCGAAATCAGTGCTGAGAAAAGTGTCAAGTCAAAACCGTCGGCTAGTGCCCGGATCTGCATCGGGGAAAAAGATGCAGAAGTGCAGTATGAGTACCGGGGCAACGGGTACTCAGTAGGCATCATCGGCCGACTGAGCTCAAAGTAATATAAGCAATCTAAAATACGAGGGTGCATGCTAAGTCCGGGGTATAAGTAATAAATACATAAGTAACTGCCGAGGCGTGTAGATATGCTTAGGAAATAAATAAATGTGATACCGAATAATTGAGTAAATAAATGCGTATGTAAACAAACAAGTCAAACATAACCTATATGGGCCCCCATAAACCCGATAGGAACACGAAAGAAAACAATAACCCAGCCTGGCCCCCATAAATCGGCAGGACACACAAAAATAGTAAATGCATAGTCACCAGTGTCTCGAAGCTGTATCAGTATACAGTAACCACAATAACCAACAAGAGTGCACCGGGCTTGAATCGGCACCAATGGGTAATAACAAGAGGCCAGACGCCGGAATCAAACAGGACATAGTGGATAATAACAATAAGCCACATATATATCATAACCGCCGGACTCGAACCGAAACTCAGAGAACAACAGTATCGTAACCACGGTACCTAGTACCAAAACTCTCCAATCATATCATAACCAGATGCCGGACTCGAACCGAAACTCATAATAATTAGTAGCCTGACTCGAACCGGAACACCCAATAGTCAATAACCAGAATCATCATACCTGAATCAGTAGACGGACTCCAACCGTAACTCAGTATAGCCACTAACCAGAATAGAATCAAATGTCATATCATATCAGACAAACGGGGAACGCCCTAGTCCCAAGTCAATACTAGGTACATAAGTACAGAAGCTAACCCCACAACATGCTACAAGTCAATCTCGGGGTCCTTCTAGGTCAACTATCTACTATAAGCAATATGTATATACAAGTCTGAATATACATTAGAAGTCATGGAAAGGTAGGTCCGTATTCTAAATCAAACTAGCCGATCCAGGTCAAATACAGTGCTATCAGGGACCAACAAGGCTAAACAGGCCAATCGGGTATAATCGGGGTGATTCAATTCCGTCACAACCCTAACAGGTCATAGAGGGATTAACTAAGCCCAAAGATGTCAAAGTTCTGACAAGTCAACTAAAAGGGTAACGGGGCCCACTAACGGGTCCCGCAAAACCAAGTCTAGTTATACCTATCTAAGTCTGGGCTAAGTCTGCCTAAGCCTGGACTAAGGTCCCACAATAATATTCCCCAACCAGAAATCAACACAACAATACTATCCGACCCCAAATAGGTCACCTGTGGTGTACCTCGAGGATAATGGGCCTGGAATGTGTCCGAGTAGCCCTATCCGGCCTAGAAGGCCTAAATCACAGCAAACCACCACCACCAAGTTTATAATACCAGCCCACAACACCAACACAATAACATACATATATGACACATTAGCCCAATCTAAGTGTAAAGGAAGGTAAACCTAGCCTACCTGGACGCCGCCGAACGCCTGCTAAAGACAGTTAAATAGGAGCCTTTCCCTTGCGAGAGGCCTCAGACTGCTGCCACGCTACCAAAAGAATAAACTACATGTCAAAACATGACTATCGATACCCATATTACATTAGTTCGGAAAATGTCCAAAAATCCCACGTGGGGCCCGCTTGCGGAATCGCAAAACTGAAACCTTCACAGCGTCCCAAATAATTATGTGACCAACAGTCACAACAGATGCTATCTAATACGAGCTCATATTAAGCTCTAAATAAGCATCAACAACAATATCACTAAATAATAGTTCAACTACGCGACTTTAAGCTAAAATTTACCGAAAAACATATGATATAAAGACGTTATACCATCAACCACGTGATTTCCGAGCTTGAATAACTTTATGTAGATAATTAATTTTCTATCGGTGACAGAAAATAGCGTAAAATATATTTTTCTCCATAACTTCCATCCACGTATTTACTTTAGGCAATAGCTATTTATATATTACACTAGGTAATGAAAAATGAAGAAGCCTACAGTAGCATAAACTATATCATTTTGGCCGACCAAGAATTAGCTATTCATTTAAGTAATTAGATGAAAAATTAACCAACTAATGACACATGTATGCTACCTAATCTCTAATTGGTTTGCTGGCCACTTCATCCACCTCCACGTGGAGTGGAGTGGCAACCCTCATGATCATTTCAGTCCCATTATATATGTATTCGGGTATTGCATAGGTTCGCAGTAAAATAAATACAATTTTTTGAATATACCATAATTAATAGAAAATTATTTCTAACAAAACCTCTATAAAATAAAAATATTATTTTAACATATTTAAATTCACTATCTCCGCTTAAATTATTAATAAATTATAAAACTATTATAAAATAGTATAGATATATCATAACTAAAGAATTTTATAAATTTCAAAAACATTTTCGAGAGGTAATTAACTATGTCATTTTACCAAATTGAAATTTAATTTAATATTTTACAATGTGCTCGGTCTAAATAATATTCTCAAACGAACTGCCCGGGAATCGAACTGTCAGTCGCAGCAAGTCGTAAATAACTTGGGGTAGTTATAGAAAAGCTCTAAACGCTGAGAACACACGAAAATGAGAAAAATAACCGAGAAGGTCATTACAGTAAATAAGAGTAAGTGTTTTAAAACTAAGTTAAAAGAATAACACTATGAAGCATGAAAGCAGAAAATAAATATAGAGAGACAAGAGACCAGAGTAATCTTATTTCTTCCAAGTATCAAAGTACATACAATATGAACTCTTATGCCTCTATTTATAGTATTACATAGAGTCTTTTAAAAGGTTGTCATAAACATGACATTAACCATGACGATAATGGAGGAGGTTATGGAGGTGTAAGGCTACAAGAATAATGGTCATAAATGGTGGAGGTTATCTTCATAATGGAGATAAGTAGTGGGAGTAATTTCTTGGAGTAATGAATATCCACATTATAATATTTTATAACACTCCCCCCTTGGATGTCCATAGATAATGCCTCGTTAAAACCTCAATAGGAAAAACCCTGTGAGAAAAAAATCCTAGTGAAGAAAAAAGAGTATTGTTGCTTCCAACTGCACACGCAAGTGTACGTGGTCGTGGAAGTAATAAAGTGGCTCTTACGAGCCGAATATCGATCCAACATGGACTTGGTGTTTAGCAGATGATCCAACTTAAGTATTACTAATGAATTTAAACAAGTGCGATTTGTAACCAAAAAGAGTTTGAGTTTTGTTTTTATAAACTAAATAACAGAAATAACAACGATACTAAATTTAGATTGTAACCAATATAGGGAGAGTTCCAGGGTTGAGGCATTTACTTTACATTCATGCATAACTATGGTTTCTAGCCGGTGTTGGTGTTTATCGTGATTATTGATTTACGGGGTTGATATTACAACTTGGGAATGGTCATCCGCTAAGTCATATACCTAAATTAATCTCACAACTACATCGTTAAGCGGGAATGTGAGTTTTTAATTCAGATGCATTAAACTATCTTCTCGTTTCATTAACCAAGTGGTGCGTTTAGGTATATCACTATCGTAACCGCAAATCATCCTTTAACAATAAATATATAACAATTAAAGAAATGATCCACACTCCCAATGTTCTTCATTCCGTCTCTCCACTCCTATGGTCAATTTGTTTCGAGACTTAGATTTATCCTAAAGTTCATGACGCTTTAGAATAGTAAAACAAGAATGTAAGAATAATCACATAACTTGATAAACATATAAACCAACTATAAAACCATAGTTAAGCAATCATGTTGTAGCCTAAACCCTAGAAAGAGTGTGTTTAGACACTCATAGTCATACAAAGAATCACCATTAATGATCATAAGTAAACTACAAGAAAACTAGAAGTAAAAGAAGCAAAACCCTAATGTAAAGCCTTCGTTGCCTTCTCCTCCTCTCCAAATTATCCTCTCCAAATCATGTGTCTTTCAAAGGTGGGGTGTAATTGTGGCTAATTAATCCTTATATAATTCTTTAGGTCGTCCATAGGATGGCCCACAATAAACATATGCATTTACTAACTTACCCCCAACTTAAAGTAAGTTAAAAACAACTTTTAAGACGTTTTTTGGGAGGGGGGGGGATGCAGGGACAATGCATGGGAAAAACAGTAATCCATCTCCCTAGGTGGTGTGCCACAAGTCCTCCTCCCATGCTATGGGGGGTGCGGTGCAAGGCTGCCCCCACAAGGGGAGGTTTTGGCCAACTCTTGCTCTATTCTTCTCGTCCTCTCGTTCCTTATTTCCCCACTCCTTGTGGCTTGTTTGTAGGCTTCATTTATCTTCCATAGAACCTCCAATGGTATCCTACAACAACTCATAACAAATATTAGTCCATACAATACAATACAGCTCATCAAAGTACACTAGAACACGCATAACTCAAGCTAGCAACACTAGTTTTCTCGTCTAAATTCTATTTGATTGTTTTGATTCTTGACTTTTTTCAAATGCACCTTAAACACTCTAAACATGTAAATTATCACACAAATACACAAATACACACTTTATAATTCATTAAGCACATCAAGTTATCCTCAAAACTAAGCTAAATACTCATAGATAATGACACTTAGGTGTATAAATACGCCTAAGATCACCACCCCACACTTAAAGCCTTGTTCGTCCTTGAACAACTCTTTACAATCAAGGAAGACTCTAACATTAATAATACAAATAAGACACTCAATCTAGAACTACAACGACTACATGAATAGTAAATTCTACTTTTGACATGGCATACTACAATTGAACCCACATGAATACTACTTCAAGACTTCCTAGCCTCAAGAATTGACTCTACCAAGTTGGAAAACTCATGCATATTACTCAACAAAGAGATCATATAATTCACCTATCCATCATTAAACATGCACCCTCACTATAAGAGAGTCACCCATATTCACTCACAAATATGTAATTTATCACAAGAATGGGTGTAAGAGTTAAATTTTGCTCACTCTCACAAAGAATTCACATGTCACATAAGATGAACCATAAGCTTGCCCTTAGTGTAATACTCTACTAATATAAGAATATCAAATCTCAAGATCAAGTAGGACTTTATGAGTTGTAATGTAGGCTAAGGGATGTGTAGGAACTATTTTCGTCAAGAATAGTGACTAAATTTCCCAAGCGCTTTAATACATCACACTTTTACATTAAACTCATCTCCAAGCAACCTATTTTTTACCACTTTTATCTTCCCACCTCTCTTTTGTTTTGCCCCATCTCTTCAAGCTAGCTTACACATCTTTAGCAAGGAGTATTTGCTATCAACACATGAGTCACTTTGGCTCAATTTTTATTTTCAGTACATTACTCCCAACCAACAACACATAAACTATTTCACAACACCAATATCTATTATTTTGGGGATTCACTTTCACTTTTTCCTTCTTCATTTTTCCATTCCTCAACATCTTAATTTTCCAACTAAAGCACTTAGGAGTTTTGGATCAAATTATGGTCAATTGAAAGAAAGGGAATAAGCTACATATGAGGCTAACAAAGAATAGGCTAAAGGCTCAACAGGTCTAACTAAGGTCATGCAGAAAGGGTAGACAAAGCGGGTATAAAACATGGTTATCAAAGAAATGCCTATATCATCTCCTAAACTCAACATTCTTTATTTCGCTTTGCAAACAAACCGGGAAAGTTGTAGACATCAATATGCAAACATGGAGTATAACAAAAACCTCACTCACACTTGGCACATATTTAAATCAAGAAGGATCCCTATAGACCCTCAACCAAGCAATTGAAGGAATTCAAATTTAACCCAACATCACACAAGAGTCAAATAAAAGAGCCTAAGTGTTTCAAAAAATTCATTCAATTTTTCATAACATGCCTTAGAATTCAACACCAACTTGCATCAAGGAATCATGTGTAGCACCTAACAAGAGCATCTCTATTTATTCCTAATGGCAAAAATTTTAAAATTACCTTTAAAAATAAAAAAGGCTACTGGGTTCAAAGGGCTCCCCCTCGGAAAAGAACCAAAAATAAAAACCGAGGGGTGGATGAAGTGTTCTTCTACTAAACGGACACAACAACAAAAACTAAAAACAAACAAAGATTAAAATCTTTTTGTAATAATTTTTTAGATTTAATCAGAAACTTGCAAATAAATCAAAACCAAAATCCTATACCACACTTCACCCTAAACAAATTAGAAGATTCCCCACCCCACACTTAAAATCATACTTTATACCCAAAGTATAAATCAAAGTAAGGATAGAAATACTCCCTGAGGCCTCTAGGCCTAGCTAGTAGCATGCCACTTTCTCAGATTTCCATCATGGGGGCCGGAGGACCCCGCACTTATGCTTTCATCATGCTCCTTAGCTTAGATTTTGGGTACTCAAATTTCCCCTCAATCCGCCAACACAAAACAAAAACAAAAACAAAAACCAAAGGTGATACCAAAGAAATAAAGAATTAAAAACAAACTACCTTAACTTGGGTTGCCTCCCAACCAGCGCCTGATTTATTGTCGCGGCATGACCTACATCACAACTATCATTCGCATTCTCTCTTCTTTTTCTCCTTGTCGGGGCCCATCTTCTCCTTTTTTCTGACCTCTTGAGTGCTCACAATCACGGTCTGCAACTTTTCTTACACTCACCTATTCAGGATTCCCTTCAAGTTTTTCCAGCTCAGGCTTATTTATCAATTTGGGAAACTCCATAAGAGAGTCCGAAGAGGCACTAGTAGGTTTGCTCTCCTCCACCCCACACTCATCCACTTCCATCACTGGGATCATGCATAGATATCTGTAGTGTGAAGGTGTGTTGAGTACTTTGTACACTCTAAAGACCACCTCTTCATCATTCAATCACATCTTGAGAATGCTCTCTCTAACATCTATTAATGCTCCACCAGTAGCTAAGAATGGACGTACTAATATGATTGGTACCCTATCATCTATATCATAGTGAAGAATAATAAAATCAGCAGGAATAATGAACTTACCAACCTTAATGAGAACATCCTCTATAATTCCTTCGGGGATCACTCTAGCTCTATTCGCCATCTGTAGCACAACTGATGCGGGCCTTGGCTTTCCCAATCCAAGAGTATTAAACACTGAAAGGGGAATCAAGTTGATGATTTTTCCCAAATCACTCAAAGCCTGAACCACATCACTTTCACCAATTTGTATGGGGAAGGTAAAACTCCTAAGGTCCTTGAGCTTTTTGGGCATCTTGCTCATCACCACAAAACTGCACTCTTCGGTGAGTGCTACAGTCCTAATATCATCAAGCCTCTTTTTGTTTTCCACTACATCTTTCAAGTATTTAGCATACTTGGACATTCCCTGCAAAACGTCTAACAAAGAAAGATTAATGTGAAGTTCTCTTAAAGTGTCAATGAACTTATTAAAATAAGCATCTTCTTTGGCTTTCCTAAACATTTGAAGGAATGGTGGTGGTGGTCTGTTTTGGGTCTATTTAACTGGATTTTCATTAGGGTACTTAGACTTCCCCTTTTTGTCAGCTTCTTTGGACCCAACTTGCTTTTTTGTCTGCTCAGGTGTGATCAACTCTTCATGGAACTTATGATTTTTCTTTGGAGGTGCATCAATCAAATCTCTACCACTCCTCAAGGTGATTGCCATCACTTGCTTTGGATTTTCTGTATCGCTAGGCAAACCCCTTTGAGGTCTTGTATTTCACGCCTGAGCTAATGACCCACCTACATCTCTAAGTTCTTTTGAGCCATTTGCTGATTTTTTATATCTGCAGCCATTTGTTCTTGATTGGACAAATTATTTTTCAAAGTCTTTCCTATATTATTGGCCTGAGTGTTAGCCTGTGTACCTTGCTGGTGCTGAAACTGTGGATGTTGGACCTGATTATTACCCCAAGCTGAATTGGGTTGAGTCTGCCAAGCTCGATTATAGGTGTTACCATAAGCCTGATTACCTCTCTGTGCATTGCCTACAAAATTGACTGACTCTGGATTAGCACCGCATAGGTCTGTATAATGATCACTTCCTCCATAGACTTGACACCAAATCTGAGCTTGCTGGACCTGTTGCACTGATTGCATAACATTGGATGGACCTTGTCCCTGAGCCATACTCAATTTATTCAACTGAATTATCATCTGATTTTGCATGCTAGCCATTTGTACAGTCAATGTTGTGATGGCATTGCTTTTTGATTTACTTGAAACATGCTTCACTGCAACTCTGTAAGCATTACTATGCCAATTTGGGTTACTCTACGTAAGTCTATCCAACAAAGTGTAAAGTTCATCATAAGTTTTTCTAAAGCTTGACCACCTGCATCTGAATCAAACAAAATTTTAGTATTTGGATCAAGGCTTTCAATATAAGTGTGAGCTAACACTTCATTAGACTACTGATGATGAGGGAAATCTCTGAGAAGACCTTAAATCGCTCCCAAGCCTAGTATAAATTTTCTTCAGGCTTCTGAGTGAAACAACTATTTCACTTCTCAATTTTGCAGTCTTACTAGATGGGAAGAATTGGATGAGGAACTTTCTTGCAAGATCGTTCCATGATGTGATGGAATTTGCAGCCTCTTCATTTAACCACTTCTTACCATCTCCCAAAAGGGAGAATGGGAAAAGCGTAAGTCTTGCATAATTTGTAGAGATCCCTGCAGGAATGAACGTGTCACTGATCTCTAAGAAATTTTGAAGATGGACTTGTGGGTCCTTATGAGTCTAACCAGTGAACTGTTCGTTCGAGTGCAATAATTGCACCATATTCTGTTTCAGCTCAAATCTACCTCTAGGTTCTGGTTTGCGGATGGCGGAGGTAACATTACTTGTAAGTGAGATTGCCACATTGCGCACTATCATTGGTGCTGCCATGAATTCAGGAACAACCTCAACCTTCTGATCCTGCTCAACCTGCGGTATTGGGTAGAGAAGTGCTACTTCTCTTCTCAACTGATGTAAGCGATGCTCAGGTTCAGGATCTGGTTGGGCCAAATCCTTGTCCCTTGCCAGCTTACTAGTGTCACAAAGCTATACATGCAAGATGATTAGCTAAGACCAAGTTGTTATCACTTATCAAACACAATAGTTAAACAAAAAATTAGAAGGTAGCTAATTTTTTTCAAGTCCCGAGCAACGACGCCAAAACTTGTTTCTTCCAACTGCACATGCAAGTGTACGTGGTAGTGCAAGGAATAAAGTGGCTCTTATGAGTGGAATATCGATCCCACAGAGACTTGGTGTTTAGCGGACGATCCAACTTAAGTATTACTAATGAATCTAAACAAGTGTGATTTGTAACCAAAAAGAGTTTGAGTTTTGTTTTTATAAACTAAATAACAGAAATAACAATGAGACTAATTCAGATTGTAACCAATATAGGGAGAGTTCCAGGGTTGAGGCATTTACTTTACGTTTATGCATAACTATGATTTCTAGCCAGTGTTGGTATTTATCTTGATTATTGATTTACGGGGTTGATATTACAACTTGGAATGGTCATCCTCTAAGTCATCTACCCAAATTAATCTCACAACTACATTGTTGAGCAGGGATGTGAGTCTTTAATTCAGATGCATTAAACTATCTTCCTGTTTCATTAACCAAGTGGGGCGTTTAGGTATATCGCTATTCTAACCGCAAATCATCCTTTAACAATTACTATATAACAATTAAATACACCCTACATTCTTCATTCCATCTCTCCACTCCTATGGTCAATTTGTTTTGAGACTTAGATTTATCCTAGAGTTCATGACGCTCTAGAATAGTAAAACAAGAACGTAAGATTAATCACATAACTTGATAAACATATAAACCAACTATAAAACCATAATTAAGAAATCATGTTGTAGCCTAAAATCTAGAAATAAGGTGTTTATCTACTTATAGTCATACAACGAATCACCATTAATGAATTCATAAGTAAACTACAAGAAAACTAGAAGTAAAAGAAGCAAAACCCTAACGTAGAGCCTTCGTTGCCTTCTCCTCCTCTCCAAATCGTGTGTATTCCAAAGGTGGGGTGTAAATGTGGCTAATTACTCCTTATATAGTTCTTTAGGCCGTCCATAGGATTCCCCACACAAAACATATGCATTTACCAACTTTCCCCCAACTTAAACTAAGTTAAAAATAACTTTTAAGACGTTTTTATTTTGGGGGGGGGGGGGAGGGAAGGTTGCATCGCACCCCCATCTAATGGCCTAGGGTGTATGACACAGGTACAATGTATGGGAAAACCAGTAACCCCTATCCCTAGGTTGTGCAGCACAAGGCCCCCTCCCATGCTATGGAGGGTGCGTCGCAAGCCTTCCCCCACAAGGGGAGGTTTCGGCCAACTCTTGCTCTATTCTTCTCGTCCTCTTGTTCCTTGTTTTCCCACTCCTTGTGGCTTTTTTGTAGTCTTCATTTGTATTCTATATCTCCCCCAATGGTCTCCTACAACAACTCATAACAAACATTATTCCATACAATATAATAGAGCTTATCAAAGTACACTAAAACAAGCATAGCTTAAGCTAGCAACACTAGTTTTCTCGTCTAAACTCTATTTGATCGTTTTGAATCTTGAATTGTTTCAAATGCACCTTAAACACTCTAAAAATGTAAATTAGCACACAAATACAAACTTTATACTTTATTAAGCACATCACGTTATCCTCAAAACTAAGCTAAATGCGCATAGATAATGACACTTAGGTGTATATATATGCCTAAGATCAAGTACACATCTATTAATACACATTATTTTCTGCCTCATTAAAAACCTTGACCAAAAATTCCAGTGGGACAATTTCGGTCAAGGAAAAAAGAATACAACGCGTATTATACTCACCTGATTAAAACATCACTTAATTCTTGTAATGATATCTTCCAATCTTATATGCCAGTTTTTTACATGTTGATATTGATAATATCATTCTGATCAAATCACATTCACGAAGATGTTGCATTCTTGAGTTCATCCCAATATATCATTTTCTTGTCTCTTGGATATGTTGAGTCTTTGAACTTAGCCAAATACATTCTCGATCATAACTCTGTTTGTGACCTTGTCATTGCAAACAAAATTGATCATCCGACTTGTTCGTAGAAATAATTAAGTGGCGGTAGGTACTTTCCTTTGCATAATAATGAAATTGACTATTTTGTAGAATAATATGATATGACAATATTCCCACGTGCAAATAGATTACTTTCTTGAAATCAAACTTCATATAAATTAAATAATTTTCATGTACTTTCATAATCAACAATTCCTTGGCAATATTGGTTAGAAATATAAATTCAATCAATAGTTGATTTCATTCAAATTAACATAAAAGTGAAATTATGTCTTGCCTGCACATTAGTAAAATATTATCTCATGGATAGAAATAGCAGGACATATAAGTGCACCAATTACACTAACCATTTTTATGAGATCAAAATTAATCTTTCTTTATGTTGAGCGATCTCACAATCATTGGGATATTCAATGGATCGAATTGCTTTAAAACCTTTGAAATCCTTCAAGGATTTTCATATAATCTTTACCATCTAGCTAGATATCACAATCATTTATTATACGGATTCAAGTTTTTCATCTATTATCTGATTGAAAGAAACCTCATTGCATCCACCATAGGAGAATGCATCTCCATAAAATAATGCCAGGACTTTTGTGAAAAATCTTTATGCCCCAAGGCACATGCCATACTTTATGTCATACAGTTTTACTTTTTGCATAATAATTCATTGTACCACACTTTCATTATACCATAGTCTATAGACTAAGTCCATATCATCACTTTTCAAGTGAAATAAAATATTCTTGAATTGCGTATCTTATCTGGCCAATCATTTATCTGTCCACACTGTTTGACAGATTTGAATTCAAGATCCTTGTTACCATTCATAATGGTGAACGCTACATTATAATAAAAATACCTTCGATGGTTATTTGATACCGGTTCCATTACGACATTGCATATTAAGATCGATCTTTTTTTTCCCCATCATTTTCAGGTACTTGAACCTTTGCCAAGGTTTTATGAAGAGTCATGTCATGGTGCTCTTTAAAAGAATTTTCCTCATTATCATGGCCATCTTTATCATTTGTTCCTCTCCTTCTTTAAGGTATTTTTCTATTTAGAACCGATTGATCTATCACGCTTTAGGCGTTCCATAGACTCTTTCCTTCAAGGACTTCTCATTGGAGTATTTACATCTGAATGATAACATCAAAATACATTTGGAAATTATTTACAATATTTTGAAAATGAATTATCTCTTGAACTTCAAGTTCACATTTTTATGAGGATCTAGATAATTCATTCCACCAGTTTCATCTGTTAATCATAGCTCCCACTAATGTTAGAAAATTTAATATTTATCCCAACCTCGGTTTGGGGACCTATCCTTGTACGTGGTGGAGCAATTAAATCATATACCACATAGTTAAATATTTTATATAGGAATAATTTGGTTCCTGATCTTGAACCAACCATATAGGGGAACCTTGTTGACTACAAATGTTACTACATATTAAATAAACACATCTCATATCAAATTTTTTTTGGGAGATTTGTTTTCATAACCAATGGTTCATCTATAATTGGAGGCACACAATTTCTACTAAACCAACCGGCATTATAAACTTTTATAGTTTGGAATCATGCTCTTAATTTTGAGTAAACAGCCTCGCAAAAATCAAATTTCAAGTTGATAACAAAGCGCATGTGACCAACCATAGATGCATCTATTAGATCATTTTATAGGAAATGGTCCACATGGCAGATGAACATGCCCATATTCACATTGTTATACGTTTCAAAATTTTAGGGGATACAACCAAAACCTTAAGCAGTGTAATATTTATTGTGAGAACAAGCAATATAAGAGTATTCTTGAAGAATTTTTTATTTCTTAAATATATAACCACATGAATTCTCAATTATTTTTGCATCACATTTGAACCGAAATGGTCAACCAGTCATGCCAACATACATATTCTGCAAACTTTTAGTTCACTATCACATATGATTCCATCATCATGCCTATATTTTTATACTACAAACAAGAGGAAAATACGGGTAACCTTTCACATAAATATTAATAACCCGCTTCGATTGCAATAGTATGAAGATAAAAAAAACTTTTCATAATTTACAGTCTCAATATAATAATAATTTGTTCTTGTCAATTTCCTTGAAACTTAAGAAGTTTTTTTTGAGAATTACTACAGTTTTAATATTTTTATTCCTCCGATTAGTAACACATTAACTTTTTCCTAGCTATTAAAGAATTATGTACTTTCACATTCCATAACACCATTTATATGATGAAAATTCTCTTTTAGGGAGAAAATAATTATCATACGGTCAAAATCATTATAAGAGAGACCTTTTTCTTGCTTTACTTTTCCCATAAATAACTTACTTTTTATAAGGCCTGGTAAAATAATTGACGTACCATAGGTATACAATCAATGACAAATTTGTGTTGCCACACAATAATATTTATTTTGGTCATGGCCACAACCTTCATATGAAAGAGTTATTTCTTTCTTTTGTCCTTTGGTAATTCATAAAAAAAGATAACACAATATTTTTTAAGTACTAAAAGTACTTGATCAATGACCGTTAATATCAAAGTATTTTTTTTCTCAAACCTCCCGTTGAGGTGAGTTATGGTATTTATACAACCATATATAAGCATATCCTTATTAATCACCTTTAACATATATAAAAACATCCATTTTCAAGAATTTCTGAGCATTTATGATGCTTATTACAAGTCACATTCTGCTCAAGAAATGGACTACAATCATATGTTGCTTCATAAAATTTTATTAGAAGTCTATTTTCATGATTGTCATTTGTCATATCTGTATGACCCACCTCACTTTGAAAGGTGAAGTGTACTACCACTTTATATTTCTCTATTTTTATGGGGGATTTATAAACTTATCAAATTAGGCCGCACGATAACCGCATGCCCTACCACTTTGATGGCAAAAAGTACCTTCACATTTTGAAGGACTATTTGGAGAACGTAACTCATAGTTTTCTTCCTTTTATTATTATCAAAATAATGACTATTATTTTGTACTTTGCCACATCCAAATTCATTCATATGACCACAATAATTTTGTCATCTTTCAGACTTACCATATACTGCTACCACATCCACTTCTGGAAATGGAGCAAATTTAATGAAATGAACTTTAATGTTTTAACATCAAGAACACATTAATTTGCTCAATAATCAATATATTATGTTGGGACATGAACCCAACACTTTACCCAGTTTGTTAGATCATAAGTTGATGGGAATCAAACCCAACATCAAATCATCATGGTGCATTGAGACTATTTAAATCGATTTCTTACACTTTTGATGCGATAAGACTTGAATATACCGTCTTACCCTCAACCATTGACATAATTATCCAAAATTTAGCGGGACTCACACCCTCGAGCCTTTAATCATATTACCCGCTCATAATAATTATAGGCAAAATCTGTGTAGTTTAATGCTATTATATTTTCTGATTCATATGAACCAATTACAAATAATTATTTTACACTATAAAAGTAATAAACATAGTATAGATCAAGTATTAAAAATCAATATAGTATTCTATTATTGGCTTGCTACTAGTCCCTTCTAGCTGCTTAGTTGTAATAGAATTCCATGAATCTTTCAAAAAGAGAAAACAACCAAATAGTTAGAAAGCCAGCTAAAAAGTGGAACAATATTGGAACATTTTACCGGATTTACTTCTATTTATAAAGGATGTAGTAGATCCTCAAGTTCCTATATAAACTTCAAAGCCAAAGATAGACAATCATCAATTTGAAACTTTAATCTTTAAGCTTCGTGCTGATAATGTGTTTTAAAACTAAGCTAAAAGAATAACAATATGAAGCATGAAATCGACAAGAAATATAGAGAGACAAGAGAGCAAAGTAATAATACAATATGAACTCTTATGCCTCTATTTATAGTGTTACATAGAGGCATATAAAAGGTTTTCATAAGCATGACATTAACCATGAAGATAATGAAGGAGGTTATGAAGGTGTAAGGGTACAAAAATAATGGTCATGAATGATGGTGGTTATATTCATAATGGAGATTAGTAGTGGAAGTAAATTCTTGGAGTAATGAACATCCACACTATGATATTTTATAACAGTAAGTGAATAATGATACAAACAAAAGAGAAGACAAGAAATTAGAAAGATATGAGATGAAAAGTTTTTTTAAAAAAGAAATAAAGGGTGGCAAAGCCACCAAATATGTAAAAAAACAAATACAACCATGTCATACAAATTCTAAACAGGCCAAAAGAGCCTGAGCAGCCATGTAGGCCCAAGAAGGCCAACCCAATTGACCTACAAGACTAAACAAAACACAGAAAAAAGGCTAAAAAAGACAAGCTAAAATGGAAAAGTACAAAAGCCTCGATTAGGAAAGCTCAAGGCTTAGCTATGCTGTGATGCTCTAGTAGCCGGTGGATAGAGGACCGGTGTTGAAGCTAGCTTCAATGACGCCAAGTTCCAGTGAAGTCCAAGTAACATATACCTTTAGCCATGAATCCGCTTTGGAAATAGGCACAAAGAGCTTGGATTGATTTCACACAAGACACCTAATGTACCAATCCTTATGGTAATTTTTGGATCTTTTGGTGTTTTGACTATTACCCCTCCCGTAGCTATTTTTTGGTATTTGTGAGTTGCGGGAGTGGGCGGTGCGGTTTCCAAAGTGTTCGGTTGAGTTTTATGCAAGCTTTTGATTTTGGGAAGCTTTAAGATGATATAGTTGATTTTGGTCAATATTTGATGATTTGAGTGTCATTTTCGTCAGTTCTATTAGCTCTAAAATGCTGATTTTGAATTAGTAGCGTGGCTAGAGCTGTCAAAATGGGATGGTCCAACCCAACGTAGTCCAAACCTCACGGGCCAAAGAATTTGATGGGCTAGGACGGGTCGTCCCTTCATTTTAAAGGTCCTTAAAACGTATGGCCCAACCCAGACCTAAAAGGGTGGAGGGTTGGGATGGGCTCGCCCTTCAT
Organism: Capsicum rhomboideum; assembly: GCA_031232105.1. NCBI lineage: Eukaryota > Viridiplantae > Streptophyta > Magnoliopsida > Solanales > Solanaceae > Capsicum > Capsicum rhomboideum. Next base: position 92,571,679 of record CP124716.1, on the reverse strand, counting down.
TTTTATCGGTCTTTTATTTTGTTAACTTTTTTCTTTTCAATCTATATTTGAACGTATAGGTATGCCAATTTGTTAACATTTCTAACATATGATTATATGAAAGTACATTAATTCTACTATAACTTCTAACATATTCAACACCAATACATCATCAAACACATTTGAATTCATCGATAAAGTTGTCTTAATTAACATCAACTTCATCTAAATTCATATGAAGATTTAATTAGATAAACATTATCAAAAAAAAAAATATTTAAAAAAATTAATAATATTTAAATTCACTTAAAAATATTATCGCTTTGAATTTGAGTAAAGTCGTGAAATGGGTTTCGAGTAGCAATAAGTGTTTGAGCATTTCATAGTGAATGCAATTTTTATATTGGTGGTTAGGAATTTAACGCTAAATGAGTAAAATATTGTGTAAGATACTAGCTAGAACTTATTCAGTAATCACTATTTATAGTTTTTAATTCTTTTTGTTCACAAGTTTCTTTTAAATTTTAAGTTTAAATTGAATAGCAATCATGAATGAAACATCTATACTTGGTGATTAGGATTTAACGCTAAATAAATAAAGTATTGTGTAAGATATTAAAACTTATTCATTAGTTACTATTCTCAGTTTTTACTTCTTTTTTCACAATCTTCATTTAAATTCTCAAATTAAAAATAAAAATATTTTGGCCCATGGGCCAGCCCAGCCCAGCCCTACCTCGGTCAAGCCTCAAGGGCCAGCGGGCTAACTTGGGCTGGGTTAGAAGCCCAAGTTTTAAATGGGCTCAAAAAATCATAACCCAACCCAACCCTAATAGTAGGTTGGGTTGGGCTGGCCTCAAGGGCCAAGCCTATTTTGACGGCTCTAAGCGTGGTTAGTTCAGATTTTGGGGCTTTTGGTATTTTTTTGAATGTTTAGACTAGAAGTTGGTTTTAAGTTGCCTAGAGTTGGTTTAGGATAAATCTCATTGATAACGACCTTCGTTGGTGATTTGATAGTTCCATTAAGTCCGAAATATCAAAATTAGCCTAGTAACAATATTAGTTTGTTTCTTTGGGGCCCTGAAAGAATCTCGAGGGTCTGTTCAGAGCGGTATAAGACTTGGCTGTGCTGGTTCAACTGCCTTCTGGTGCAACAATGCCCTTCATCGCGATCGCAGGGCACATGTGGCAATTGTGAAGGGCTAAAATTTTGTTTATCATGATCACCTGGTCAGGGCCGTGATTACAAAGAGAAATTTTAGATAGAGTTAAGTTTGGGTCAGATGATATTCATTATGATCGCATGGATGGATTCTACGATCTCGATGAAGGGTTTCACTAACAGTATGAAAATCCCATTTTCTGCCCCTTTCACTATTTTTAAAGCTTGGAGGCTCGGATTTAGGTTATTTCAAATGTGTTTTTCAAGATTTCTCAATTGAGTGAGCTTATAAACTTGTATTCCCTCATTACCCATCAATTATTTTGTCTTTTCATCTTCAAATCATGGATTTTAAACTTGAAATTTTGGGGTTTTCCCGGTAAAGTGAAGTATTAATATTTTGATGATTTCTAACTCGATTTCAACTCTGTTTTAAATGATATTTGAGATTTAAGATCCTTAAACTCTGGGTAAATTTATTTTATATAAAATTTTCTGTTTTACCCTTTTATTTTTAGGGTGACTTTTGAAATCGGGAAAAAAGTGTTCTAATATGGGTATTATTGGACTCATATTTATCTGTAGAAGCTATTTTTGATAGATTAGGAGTGTTCTAAGGCTGTTCGGAAGGGGAAGGATTCGTGTTGACTATTTTGAGCTTGTGTTTCACCTTTGAAGTAGGGTATTACTTAACTTTCTTCAGACTTAGCTTGGGTTGGGACTTGTCGTGCAAAGCGTACTATGAGATTAGTAAATTATCAATTTTCACATTATTTAAGTTGAATTATATTGATGTGATGCCCGTGTGGGGCCAACATTTATTTGGTTAGTGATTTGAGTTGATTCTTATTATTGTGATGCCCGTGTGGGGGTTTGTACTGTGATTTACTGAAATTTGAGAGGTTTGGTTCATATATGATATTGTTAAGTTGCTTTTATGTATTGTTGATTATATTATGGACATGCTCACTCATTAATTTCATGATCCATGAAAACTAGTACCACTGAGAAATACTAATTTTTGAAAGAGGATGAACCATTTTTAAATGAATCTTAACCAATGCGACATTCTGGAGAGAGATTGATGATATTGATATTGATTTCTTTCGATGCAAAAATTTTAGACAGAGAATACGGACCTTGTAAGTTCCCCATGGGTCCCGACTTGGAGTAATAAATGCTTGGCGGGTGTATACTGGTAGGCATGACCATTGCATAACATCCCATACACTGTATTGCATTGTATTGTGATACATCATATCTATTACTTTGTGTTGATGATTTTATTATATTATAGTTGATATTGAATTCCTAGGAAATTTTTGCGTGCAGGTTATATAGGTAAATAGTATTCTTTACTTGATATAGTTGTCTACATAAGCTCAATCGGTCGATGATGCCTACTTAGTACATGTGGACCATACTCACTCCTACTTTTGGTACCCATTCGGTGCAGGTCCTAGTTATAGTGGGCCTCGTGACTCTTGATCGTGCATTTTGGAGGCAGTTCATGGCCGAGTGGTGAGCTCTTTGGTTTCGAGTTCTTCTAAGGTTCATCTATATTATTTTTTTGTCTTATTTTATTCTCAGATAGTTCAACTCTCGATATTTTATAGTTGCTCTTGTATTTATGACATCTGAGCCTTGGGATTTTAGTGTTTTCGATACAATCTAGACTTTATTATTTAGTATTAATAGAAATGTTTGAGTTATTATTATTATTTATTGTGTTTACCTTATTGTTTATGTTGATATTCTAAATTGTTGAGTTAAGCCTTACCTACCACGATTGAGTTGGGGTAGCTGCCATCATAACCCATAGATTTTGGGTCGTGACAAGTTGGTATCAGAGTAAGGTTAACTGGTTTTTTGAGTACAAGAGCAAATATCTAGTAGTCTCGTGGATTGGTACGATGACATCCGTATCTATCTTTGGGAGGCTCTGAGACATTTTTAGGAGCAGTCTCTACTTCTTGATTCCTTATCGTGCGTATGTTGTTCAAACCTTGAATTTTAAACTTGAAATTCACTTTTTTTGAGCATATGGTGAGGATGTGATGTAGTGTTATTGAGAGTGATAAGTCAGCACCCATTGTTGGGGCCCCAATTAGTGGTCGAGGTAGGGGTTGTGACTATGTAAGAGGTAGAGGTAGATCTTAAGGGGCAGATTCATCTATAAGACGTTGAAAATTGAGCAAGGTGATGCAACTTATCATCTCGAGAGTGTGGGGCTAGCCCAGGACCTGCAGTGTTATATAGTCACTCCGGTACTACACGACATTATGATTCGACTCTTTAGTCTTTTTGATGGTACGGGACAGACAAGGGCACTACTTGTCACCTCAGACCATTCTCAAACGAGAGAGGGTGTTTAGCCTCTAGCCCAGAACCAGTTTAGGAATTTCAGGCACCAGGGGCATAGCTTGCTGCTACTGTGGGCCCACTCAGTGATGCCTTAATTATCAAACTTTTTACACCACCAGTGGTGCCTAGGCTAGCGATGTTAGTAGAGGAGCATAAAATGTTTGATTGGTTCATGAGATTGAGTCCTTTTATGCTCCATGGTGCTGTTGATGATGATGTTTATGAGTTTTTAGTTTACTTTTAGGAGAGGTTGCATAACCTCGGTGTTGTGGAGTCTCATGGAGTGGATTATACTACCTTTCAGTTGACTGGAGTGGCAAAGTAGTGGTGGAGGTCTTATTTGGGTTTTAGGCCGACAGACTCACCTCCCTTGACTTGGACTTTATTTTCTAAGGTGTTTCTTGAATAGTATGTATCTATTAGCCTGAGAGAGAGATTGAGGGTTGAGTTTGATGATTTAGAGCATAGTTCTATATCCATTACTGAGTATGAGGTTCATTTTCATGCCTTGTATAGGCATGCCTTGATGAGTATTTTGATAGAGGCAAAATGGGTTAGGAAGTTTGTAGAGGGGTTGACTACTACTCTTTAGTTGGCTACAACACAGTTAATGACTACAGGTGGTACTTTTCAATAGATTATTGTGCATGCCAAAAGGGTTGAGGGTATTCATTGTGATGCTCAAAGGGTGGTTGTAAGAAGTTTCACAGACAGAGTGGTTTTAGCAGGTAGTCATCTCGAGGTAGGGATTTCTCAGGAAGAGGTACCCATTTCCAGCACAGCAGGCAAGTTCAGGTAGCCTTGCAGGGTTTAAATAGTAGTTTCTTGGGTTCTGGTACTCCAGCTGATCATGGTTCTAGTAAGCCATCCAGGGATTCTCATTCTATTTTTTTGGTGGGTATTCTAGTTCTTCGAGGTTGAGTCAATGTTCAATTCTAGGTAAGAGGTGTATTGATTATGGTGATATGGTTCACTTTGTAAGGGATTGCCTTATGCATGGTAGGGTTGAATGTAGCAGGGTTCTTAGATTCAGCCTTATAGTGCACCAACACCACTTTCTAGAGGGGGTGCATAGGGTGGAAAATATAGATCACATGGTACTAGATGAGAAAGTCAAGGGGCTCATAGTGGAGGTCATGAAGTCACTTAGTCAAAATATGGACGTGGATAATGCTATGGTTTTTTGGGCAATCCTAAGGTGGAGGCCTCTGATGCTGTTATTATAGGTATCGTCCCAGTTTGCCATCGTCCTATTTCAGTGTTATTTGATCCTGAATCAACCTTTTGCTATATATCTGCATACTTTTCTTCGGGTATTGATTCAATCTATGAGTTCCTTGCTATCCCCATTCTTGTTTCAACCCCAATAGGTGATTCCTTAGTGGTGGATCGGGGGTACCAATCTTGTGTGGTGACTCTTTTTGGGCGGGACATAGGGTAAATTTAATTATCCTTGACATGGTTGATTTTGAAATTATCTTAGGTATGGATTGGTTGTTTTCTTATCATGTGGTTTTGGATTGCCATTCTATTAGGTTCCAACCTTGTTCTTATTATGCTCATGGTTTGATGATTGACAAACTTCATTACTGGAACCTAACCCATGTCCATATTTCGTGATTTATGTTTTGGTGATTGCCTAACCTAGTAGAAGGACCAGTTATATTAACTGGTGTCCCAGTATGTAATTTTGTAGTTTCAGGCATTTTGTCTTATGGGCCAGCTGTTCAGTACTCTCTGGCAGTATCAACACATTAGTGGGATAAATTTCCAGTGATCCTTTCCAGCATCCACTAATGAGGATGCTTCTCTCTCAATGCTCATCATATATATTCATCCTCCTTGAGGAGAGAAGCTTAAGCTTTTGCAGAAATACAAAAAGAATTTTCTCAAGCAAGGACCTCAATTGATGTTGCAAGACAACAATTTAAAAACTCTTCTACTCACAGTGATATATGTTTTATCTCTAGGTTGATTGAGTTTTTGTTTTTTGGTCTTTCAGTTGTAAACTCACGTCTCATTCTAGAGATTTCAGTGAGTATTTTGTCTAGCTTCTTTTGTTCATGTATGAGTTGTTTTTGTAGCTAATGGTAGCTAATGAAGTCTCATAGTAGAGTTATTGTGAGGGTGTGTTGCAATAAAGTTATTGCAAAGTGATAGGAATTAAGAGATTAATTCCTAGGTTGTAATCAAAGGTTACGCAGAGTTTAGTGAAGGTTGCTCGTGAAATCCTACTGGGGTAGGTCATAGTTTTTTTATCTCTTGAGCAAGTAGGTTACACATAAATATCTCTTATTATTTACCTTCCTACAATATCTCATAGTGTTCTTGTTGTTCTTCGATATTCTCATGTAGGGACCTGGTATCAAATCAGGTCTTATCTATAGTGGTGGACTCTTATGAACTATCAATTGGTATCAGAGCAGTTCTTCTTATAAGGTTAACACCTAGGAAGGATCTTGTACAAGATTGCAGCTCCACCCAATTTTGAGGAAGGACAATCAACTACTCGACCCCCACAGTTCAATGGTCAATTCTTTAGTTGGTGGAAGATTAGAATGCATGATTTTATCATGGCAGAGGATAGTGAATTATGGGATGTTATTTGTGATGGTCCCTATGTCCCAATGGAGGCAGCTAAAGAAGGAGATACTTCTCATTCTATTTCTAAAAGTATAAAGAATTATACTAAAGCTGATTGAAAGAGGATTGAGAAGAATTACAAAGCACAGAAGATTCTTGTCTATGGTATAGTATAGGACCTGGTGAGTACAACCGGGTCTCCTCTTGTGAATCTGCTTATGAGATATGAGAAGTTTACAGAATTCTCATGAGGGAACAAGTCAAGTAAAGCAATCAAAGATTGATATGCTTACTAATCAGTAAGAGCTATTCAAGATGAGCGAAGGAGAATCCATTCAGGACATGCACACTTGATTCATATCTATTGTGAATGAACTCAAGTGTCTTGGAGAAAACATCAAAATGTACAAGTTAGTCGGGAAGATTTTGAGTATCTTGCCTCCCTCATGGGAAAGCAAAGTGAACGCCATTTCAGAGGCTAAATATTTGCAAGAAATGACTATGGATGAACTTATTGGGAATCTGAAAACTTATGAGCTTAAAAGATAATAGGATTATAAGAGGAATGATCCCAAGAAATAAAAAAGCATGGTGTTAAAGACTAGAAAAGACGATTCAAGTTAAGAGGAACAAAACATGACTTATCTCACTCGAAGATTTCAAAGAATGGTGTGTAGTGAAAGTTTTCAAAATAGAGGAAACTCAAGTCAGGGATTCAGAGGGAATGATTGTTGTTTCAATTGTGGGAAACTAGGTCACTTTATCAAGGAATGTCCTCTCTAAAAGGTGACTACAAGGAATACATCAAAAGCAATCCATAGAGAACTCAAAGAAGGAACCAAGTTCCTGACAGGTTAAGAAGAAGAGAAGCTGCTGATAAAATTATTAAACAAGCCTTGGATGCATGAGAAACACATCAAGTTGATCTAAACTTGAGAACGATGAGCAGGATACTTTCATTGTTGCTTTTGAAGACGAACATACAAGGTTTGATTCATTATTTGCTCTTATGGCCAATTTCGATAAGGAAGAGAAGGATGAAGTAAGTTTTCTTGATGTTCAGCAAAATTTGAAAACTTATTCCCATAGAAAACTGAGATCCTTGACCAAAATGTTGATAAATGCATACCATGATATGGTAGAATAAAAGGAGTCCTTGCTTGATGCCCTTATTGATTCTGAGATTAAATAAACCTCTTTGTCTTCAAGAATGCATGATCTAGAAGAAGCCTTAAGAAATTCTAAGTGCAAAAATGATGAATTGAATGTTAGGCTGCCAAGTTTTTCTAAAGATTATTTGCAAAGAAAAGAGGAAGCCAGCAAGGTTCAGGTTGATCTTGAGACTAAGCTTAGTAAAATTAGTCTTGATCTTGAAGCCTCACTAGATCGCAACAAGAATCTTGAAAAAGAGCTGATTAAAACAAAGGAGGAGCTTAAAAGATCTCTCATGTGGAATGCTTCATCAGGAATTGTTACTAGAATGAATAATCTGAAGTCCAACTCTGGTGAAGGTCTTGGTTATTAAAGAAACAATAATCATTACAATCCTTATAGCAAGAATGTATCTATACCTGACAATTGTCTATGCACTTATTGTGGTCATAATGGTCATTACAAACATCAGTGTCAGCCCTTTGTCAATGATAGAAAAAGGAATCAAAAGTATGTTGAATTCCATCAGAAGCTCAAGGGGACCAGGTTCCTTAGACAAAAAGCTCACATTATCAGCCTGGAATAGAAGAAGTCTCATTCATCCTTTTTTTAATACCATGGGACCCAACCTTATTTGGGTTCCCAAAATCAAGAAGTGCTCCATCCCTTAGACCTTATCATGATCAAAAGAATAGAGCATTAGGCTCTAAGTCTTAGGGTAGTATTCTAAGCAACTGCACTTTTCCAATATGTCCTAAGTGTGGTAGGAATCATCCAGGTAAGTGTCTTGCTGGCAAGGAGGTTTGTTTTAGATGTGGTCAGTCTGGCCACAGGTTGAAGAATTACCTCTCAACTGGATCTAGAGATGTGGGTAATATGGATCAGTCTACTACTTCAGCATCCCATTCAGGTCGCCCAGCTCAGCTAGGTGCTTCTACTAATATGGGTGGTGGTCAGTGCCAGAACCACTTCTATGCTTTGTCTTCCCGTCAGTATCAGGATAGTTTGCCATACATAGTCATTGGTATGTTAAAAGTAATTCATATAGATATGTATGCATTGTTAGATCCAAGATCCACACTTTCCTTTATGACTCCTTATATTGTAGTTGATTTCAGTGTAAGTCCTAAAAATCTTTTAGATCACTTCTCTATCTCTACTCCTATTGGTGACTCAGTTATAGCTAAGCAGGTAAACAAAAATTGCCAGTCTCAGTTTTCTAGAAAATCACCACAGTTGATCTAGTAGAGTTAGACATGACTGATTTTAATGTCATTCTTAGCATTGATTGGTTACACTCCTATTATGACTCAATCAACTATAGAACCAAAGTCGTTAAGTTTCAGTTTCCTAATTAACTAGCCTTAGAATGGAAGGGTAGTACCTCAACGCCTATAGGTTGGTTTGTCTCTTACCTTAAGGCTAGAAAGATAATATCTAAGGGTTGTATCTATAATTTAGTTACGGTTAAGGACTTGATCTGAGGCGTATTTATATGCCTTAGTAGCGACTTTAACCCATGATTACCTTAGTTTTGAGAACAATACTTGTGTATTATATAAGTTTTTGATGGAAAATGAGATAATGTGCTAACCAATATGATTAAACTCTTGTAGGTGGAATTTACGACTTTTTGGAGCATGTTTGGCATGGAAAGTGAGGCTTGGAGGAGCTACGAGTGAAGAATATTGAAGATAAGAGACAAGCCAAAGAGTTTATCTTGAAGAATCCATCCAAATCCGCGAAGAGAAGTCGACGAAAGCTAGAAAATTACAAAAAAAGGGCCTGGCGCGTTAGGAAGCGTGCCAGGCCGCGTTTGGCAAAAATTTCACCTGTCTAGGCAGTTCCCAGGCGCGCTGGACAGCGTGCCACGCCACCTGGGAGCACCCTTCTTGCTGAGGCAAAATCTGCCTAAGTGCTAGGCGCGCCCAATGGCGTGCCGGGCCGCTTTTTGGCCGATTTTTGCCTCGACTTGGGTCTATAAATAGGGCTTTTGAGTTATTGTATCACATTCCATCATCCTTAGAATATTTTGGGCATTTTTGGACATCTCAATTAGGTTCCTTTCCTCCCCTTTTCAGTTTTTAATTCTTTTTCAGAATATTTATTACTTTTGGATGTTGATAAACATTATGAGTGGCTAAAATCCCTCATTCTTGGGGTTAAGGCCAAGAACATGAATCTCTTGGGTTAATTGTATTGGTTTTTGCTGGAGTTTATTATAAAGTGGTTATTCATATATTCTAAAATTCATTATTTTGATGTTTGATCACCATTAGAATATATTTCTTGTCTTAAAGTGAGCTCGAGAGAGAAACTGAGAGATAGAACTTGAATATATGAAGTGTGGTCTGTCTCGGAGAAGTAATTCTAAGGGATTGACCTGTGGTTAGGACCGAGAGGTACCTTACCACCCACACTTGGTCAATTACAAGAAGAAAGCTTGAATGCTCTAGAATTGGTTAAGCTTATCACCACTCACAGATGTAGGTAGGTTTCTAAGTTCTAGTAGACAATTATAATTTGGAGACGAATATAGTTGTAAAATTAACCTTGGGATCAATAACCATGATAAACTACTCAAAATGCTTAAACCCACAACAATTATGCTCAAGAGATGATGTTCAAGGTGCCTTAGCCCTGGGAATTTACTTTTCATTGATTTTTCAAGCAAATTACCGAAACCCAAAGTTACGGTAGCGAAGATAGGAGTTCTTAGTCCGCAATCATTAAATTTTAAGCACCAAATCCATTGTCGTTTTTGCAACACTAGTTTTTAATTATTGTTTGACGTCCAGAGTTGATTTTTGTTGACGAAAGTCCCTTGGGTTCGATATCCGGCTCTTTAAAAGGAGACACTTTATTACTTGCACGATCACGTACACTTGCGTGTATAGCTAGATCGCAACAGGACTCTAAGTCCAAAAACCTAACCCTTCAATCAGTTCCAGTTGTTAATGAGTATCCAGATATGTTTTTGAAAGATCTGCCTAGAGTCCCTCCCAAGCAAAAGATCGACTTTGGAATAGACCTTTTTCTAGATACCCAACCTATCTTAATTCCTCATTACAAAATGGCTCCAGTTGAGCTTAAGGGAAGGGAATATTAGTTGAAAGAGCTCTAGACAAAGGATTCATCAGACTCATCATATCTCCATGAGGTACTCCAGGTCTCTTCATGTGTAAGAAAGATAGTTCCCTCAGTATGTGCATCAAGTACCGTCACTTGAACAAAGTCACAATCAAGAATAAATATCCTATTCCTAGGATTAATGACTTATTCGACCAGCTTCAAGGTGCTAGTTTCTTCTTAAAGATAGACCTCAAATTCGGCTATCATAAGCTCAGAGTCAGAAAATGTGACATTTCAAGAACAACCTTTAAAATGTAATAAGGTCACTATGAATTTGTTGTTATTTCTTTTGGATTAACAAATGCTTCTACAACTTTTATGAACTTGATGAACCTATGCTACAGGTACTATGTCTGATTCTAATGTAGCAGCCTCTAGCTCTCACAAGAGACGTCGGTCGGGTAATAAGGTGCCCGCAGCTCCCCCAGTCCCAAAAGGGCAAAAATGGAAGTATGGGCTACACGCGATCTCCAGTGCTGGGAAAAGTTGGTACAAAAGTCATCCGAAAGCTAAATATTTCTCCAATGAGTGTATTGATAGGGCAAACCTTGCTCGGGCTTACCCAAGAATTTTGGCTCGGCTTGAGCAAGTGGGGATGAGCTTTGTTTTCAACAGACCTACAGATTGCAACCTCCACCTGGTGAGGGAATTGTACGCAAATTAGAACCCTGACGCACCTACATGCTCGGTGGTGGTACGAGGTTCGGATGTGATACTTGACTCCTTGAGCTTGACTGGATTATTGGGGGTTCCCACTCGAGCGAGTCCTCAAGAAATACTCAGGCTAAATGCCAGGCCTCCATATGCTGAAATTCGACACACTCTGTGCGCCCCACGTTCAACTGTGAGGTGGCTTCGCCATCACCAACGAGGGTACCACAAGAGTCTACCCTTTGCCCATCTCAATAAAGAGGCTAGGATTTGGCTTAATATTGTGTGTTGTTGTTTAATTCCAGGGAGCCACATGACTGAAGTTACAAGAGATCGCATCTGTCTGGTATATGCTCTCATGACTGATGCAGAGATTGATGTTGGTTCTGTTTTGTTGTCAGCAATGCGGCGAGCTCACCTTCATGGAGGTCTTCGATATGCTTTCGGTGGACTATTGACCAAATTAATGCGAGCATTCGAAGTGCCCAAAGAAAATTTTGATTATCATCCTCCTTTGACGACAACGCCTGTGGATGTCACCCAGACTAAGGCGCCAGATTCACTCGGCCCCACTTTGACATTAGCAGAGCGTCATGCTCGAGATGACGGGATTTTAGCCCGCATGTATGGATTGGAGATGCTGCGACACAGAACTGTGGGTAGACCCTCCATGGCGGATGAGCTGAGCCAGGTCGAGAGAGATTATCCTCTCAATGAGCATGCCATGGCCTTATTGAGGATTGGTCCCGACTTTGTGGAGCCTGTGGATGATGATATACCCACAGATGAAGAGGACCTCCAGAGTGGTTCTGAAGATGAGGAAGCTGAGGCAGATGATCCACCGTTAGAGGTCCGTGGGCCGGAGGATAACGACTACCTCGACTGACCAGGGAGCTCCTTACATCCTACTCTTGCTTTGTTTATTTTGGTAGCATTGGGGACAGTGCTAATATTTTAAGTGTGGGGTGTGATGGACTTCCCTTGTATGTATGTATATGTGTGCTGCTGTATGCTTTTATTTTGGGTTCCTTAGCGTTTGTTTTCGGTTCTTTTACTAAGGAGAGTCCCTTTGAACCGTACAAAAATTTTTTGTTAAATTTTGGATTTTTGATGTTATTTTGTGTTGTTTTGGGGGTTTATTACTTTTGAGTCACCTTAGTCAGAGGATTAAGGGATTTGCTCTATGATGGATGGATGACGACCGTCTTAAGAGCAAATTAGTCATGTAGTGTCGTGTCCAGTGTTCTTGCTTGCTATACAATTCTTCTTACACGTGTGAAACATGCTCGAATATATAATAGCAAGTGTTGAGATGCCTAATTCTCACGTAGTTGACTTGCTAAGTTGCTTAATATTGAATTTATGCATGATTTCGGAGGTTTTATGGTGAACCTGCTGAGCTGAACATGTGCCATGTGTGAGTAAGGTTTTGTATGATATTCCATGTGCATAATGATGTCTAGAACTTGCCCGGGGTGTGTGCAAAGCGAAATAAGAGATGTTAAGTTTAGGAGATGATATAGGCATTTCTTGATAGCCATATTTTAGACCTACTTTACCTACCCTCTGTGCATAATCCTAGTTAGCCCCGTTGAGCCTTTAGCCTTTTCCTTGTTAGCTTTACATGTAACTCAATCCTAATCTTTCAGTGAACCAGAATTTGATCCAATAACTCCTAAGCGCTTTAAATCGGAAATCAAGAGGTGAAGGAGTACGAGAGTTTTGAAGAAGGAAAGAGTTAAGTTAAAGCCTCAAGCATGTCTCATAGAGGTGTGTGAAAAAGTTTGTGCGTGTTGGTGGGGAATATATAAAAAAAAAAAAAGTAAAAAAAAAAAATTTGAAAAAAAAAGAAAAGAAATAAATAAATAAAAATTGTTGTTGGAATCAATGAGTGATAACAGTATTCCTTATCCAGTGTGCGGAAGCTAGTTTAAAGATATGGGGCATAACAAAGAAAAGTTGGGAAGAGAAAAGGAGTGGAAAATAGGTTGGTTGAAGGTGCTCTAAATGCAATTTGTAGTGTAATAAAGCGCTCAGGAAAGATAGTCACTATTCTTGACCAAATAGTTCCTACCCGTCCTTGTGCCTACATTACAACCCCTACAAAGTCCTACTTGATCTTGAGCTTTAACATTTTAACATTAGTGAAGTACTACACTAAGGGCAAGCCTATGTTTCATCTTTGTGTTGCATGTGAATTCTTTTTGAGAGTGAGTGACTTTCATTCATGCACCCGGTTAGTAATTACGTTGTAGAATTGAGGGGTGATTCTCTTGTTGTGAGGGCACATGGTTAGTGAAGTTTGGTCATCTATTAATAATGTGTCATGCATGAATTTGCAACTAGTAAGTTGTTTTGTGAGGGTAGGTTGTTTCAACTTGTTATTTAATTGAGTAATATCCTAGTATGTGGTGCATAAGTGATAAAAATGGTTGTGTAAGCTGTGGAAGAATGCTCATTTTGTGTATATTGTTTAAAAGTCGCCCTAAGTTGAGTGTGATTAATTGTTCGAGGACAAACAAAGGTTTAAGTGTGGGGTGGTGATCTGAGGCGTATTTATATGCCTTAGTAGCGACTTTAACCCATGATTACCTTAGTTTTGAGAACAATACTTGTGTATTATATAAGTTTTTGATGGAAAATGAGATAATGTGCTAACCAATATGATTAGACTCTTGTAGGTGGAATTTGCGACTTTTTGGAGCATGTTTGGCATGGAAAGTGAGGCTTGGAGGAGCTACGAGTGAAGAATATTGAAGATAAGAGACAAGCCAAAGAGTTTATCTTGAAGAATCCATCCAAATCCGCGAAGAGAAGTCGACGAAAGCTAGAAAATTACAAAAAAAGGGCCTGGCGCGCTAGGCAGCGTGCCAGGCCGCGTTTGGCAAAAATTTCACCTATCTAGGCAGTGCCCAGGCGCACTGGCCAGCGTGCCACGCCGCCTGGGACCACCCTTTTTGCTGAGGCAAAATCTGCCTAAGTGCTAGGCGCGCCCAATGGCGTGCCGGGCCGCTTTTTGGCCGATTTTTGCCTCGACTTGGGTCTATAAATAGGGCTTTTGAGTTATTGTATCACATTCCATCATCCTTAGAATATTTTGGGAGTTTTTGGGCATCTCAATTAGGTTCCTTTCCTCCCCTTTTCAGTTTTTAATTCTTTTTCAGAATATTTATTACTTTTGGATGTTGATAAACATTATGAGTGGCTAAAATCCCTCATTCTTGGGGTTAAGGCCAAGAACATGAATCTCTTGGGTTAATTGTATTGGTTTTTGCTGGAGTTTATTATAAAGTGGTTATTCATATATTCTAAAATTCATTATTTTGATGTTTGATCACCATTAGAATATATTTCTTGTCTTGAAGTGAGCTCGAGAGAGAAACTGAGAGATAGAACTTGAATATATGAAGCGTGGTCTGTCTCGGAGAAGTAATTCTAAGGGATTGACCTGTGGTTAGGACCGAGAGGTACCTTACCACCCACACTTGGTCAATTACAAGAAGAAAGCTTGAATGCTCTAGAATTGGTTAAGCTTATCACCACTCACAGATGTAGGTAGGTTTCTATTTTCTAGTAGACAATTATAATTTGGAGACGAATATAGTTGTAAAATTAACCTTGGGATCAATAACCATGATAAACTACTCAAAATACATAAGCCCACAACAATTATGCTCAAGAGATGATGTTCAAGGTGCCTTAGCCCTGGGAATTTACTTTTCATTGATTTTTCAAGCAAATTTGCAAAACCCAAAGTTACGGTAGCGAAGATAGGAGTTCTTAGTCCGCAATCATTAAATTTTAAGCACCAAATCCATTGTCGTTTTTGCAACACTAGTTTTTAATTATAGTTTGACGTCCAGAGTTGATTTCTGTTGACGAAAGTCCCTTGGGTTCGATATCCGGCTCTTTAAAAGGAGACACTTTATTACTTGCACGATCACGTACACTTGCGTGTATAGCTGGATCGCAACAGGACTCTAAGTCCAAAAACCTAACCCTTCAATCAGTTCCAGTTGTTAATGAGTATCCAAATATGTTTTTGAAAGATCTGCCTAGAGTCCCTCCCAAGCAAAAGATCGACTTTGGAATAGACCTCTTTTTCTAGATACCCAACCTATCTTAATTCTTCATTACAAAATGGCTCCAGTTGAGCTTAAGGGAAGGGAATATTAGTTGAAAGAGCTCTAGACAAAGGATTCATCAGACTCATCATATCTCCATGAGGTACTCCAGGTCTCTTCATGTGTAAGAAAGATAGTTCCCTCAGTATGTGCATCAAGTACCGTCACTTGAACAAAGTCACAATCAAGAATAAATATCCCATTCCTAGGATTAATGACTTGTTCAACCAGCTTCAAGGTGCTAGTTTCTTCTTAAAGATAGACCTCAAATTCGGCTATCATAAGCTCAGAGTCAGAGAATGTGACATTTCAAGAACAACCTTTAAAATGTAATAAGGTCACTATGAATTTGTTGTTATTTCTTTTGGATTAACAAATGCTTCTACAACTTTTATGAACTTGATGAACCT
The DNA here is from genome assembly GCA_031232105.1 of Capsicum rhomboideum. Lineage (NCBI taxonomy): Eukaryota > Viridiplantae > Streptophyta > Magnoliopsida > Solanales > Solanaceae > Capsicum > Capsicum rhomboideum. Next base: position 92,556,122 of record CP124716.1, on the reverse strand, counting down.
ATGCTACAGGTACTATGTCTGATTCTAATGTAGCAGCCTCTAGCTCTCACAAGAGACGTTGGTCGGGTAATAAGGTGCCCGCAGCTCCCCTAGTCCCAATGAGGGTATTCAGGTTGATTCTCAAAAGATCAAAGCAATTAGGAACTAGCTAGACCCATCTCTCCATCAGACATTAGAAGTTTCTTGGTCTTAGCCAGTTACTATAGGTGGTTTGTTGAAGGTTTTTCATCTATTACTTCTCCTATGTCCAGATTTTCTTAGAATAAAGTTAATTTTTAGTGGTCCAATGCTTGTGAGAAGAGTTTTTAGAAGTTGAAGACTCGACACACTTCTGCTCTGGTTTTGACTCTACCAGAGGGTCTAGACAGGGTTGTTGTTTATTGTGATGCTTCCAAAGTTGGACTTGGGTGTGTGTTGATGAAGCAGGGTAAGTTCATAGCTTATACTTCTAGATAGGTCAAAGTTTATGAGAAGAATTATCTAACTCATGATCTTGAGTTGGCAGCTGTGGTTTTTGCCTTAAAGGTTTAGAGGTACTATCTTTATGGAGTTCACGTGGATGTGTTTACAGATCACAAGAGCCTTGAGTATGTGTACAACTAGAAGGATCTAAATTTTTTTGTTAGAGGAGATGGCTAGAGTTGTTGAAAGATTATGACATGAGTAATTTGTACCATTTAGATAAAGCCAATGTAGTGGCTGATGCTCTTAGCAGACTTTCTATAGTATAGTGTTGCTCATGTGGAGGATGAAAAGAAAGATTTAGTTTGTGATATTTACAGGCTTGATCGATTGGGAGTTTGTCTTTTTGATTCAGTTGAAGGTAGTGTTATGATTTAGAATTTTTTAGAATCTTCATTAGTGGTGGAGGTAAAGGCAAAGAATGATAGTGATCTTATTTTACTTAAGTTGAAGGAAACAATCCACAATCAGAAAGTGGAGGTTTTCTACTAAGGGGGAGATGGTGTGCTTCGTTATAAAGGTTACTTGTGTGTTCCAGTTGTTGATGATTTGAGATAGTGGATGGTGACTGAAGCTCATAGTTATCAGTATTCTATACACCCAAGTGCTACCAGGATGTACCATTATCTACGGGAAGTCTATTAGTGGAATGGCATGAAAAGGGCTATTGCAGAGTTTGTGGCTAAGTGTACGAATTACCAATAGGTTAAGTTTGAGAACCAGATACTATGTATATGACTCAGAATATCATTATTCCTACTTGGAAGTGGGAAGAGGTAAAGATGGACTTCATCACAGGATTACCTCATACACTGAAAGAATAATTTAATATGGGGTTTTGTAGATCGAGTGATTAAGTCTAACACATTTCCTACCAGTTAATACTATGGATTCAGCCAAGGATTATGCTATACTTTACATTTGAGACTTGGTCAGGATGCATGGAGTTCCCTTGTCTATCACCTTAGATTGGGGTACCCAATTTACTTCATAGTTTTGGAAGTCTTCTCAGAAGATTCTCAATACCCAAGTTAATCTCAACATAGCTTTCAACCTACAAATAGATGGTCAGGTAGAGAAGACCATTCATACCTGAGAGGATATGTTGAGAGCTTGCGTGATCAACTTTAAAGGTAATTGGGATGATTTCTTGCCCCTCATTGAGTTTGCTTATAATAATAGTTTTCACTGTAGTATTCAGATGGCTTCATTTGAGGCACTTTATGGTAGGAGGTTCAGATCTCCTATTAGATGGTTTGAGGTTGTTAAAGATATTGTTATAGGGCTTGATTTAGTTCATGAGCCGATGGAGAAAGTTTAGCTGATTAAAGAAATGCTGAAAATAGCTCAGAGTCATCAAAAATTGTATGCAGATATGAGGATAAGAGAACTTGAGTTCACAATTAATGATTTTATTTATTTGAAAATTTCACCCATGAAAAGGGTGATGAGATTTGGAAAGAAGGGGAAGCTTAGTCCTTGATATGTTCATCTTTACAGGATTTTGAAGCACATTGGTAATGTGACCTAAGAGTTAGAGTTGCCCGCAGACTTAGCATCAGTGCATGCAGTCTTTCATGTGTCCCTATTGAAGAAGTGCATTGATGATCCAGCCTTAGTTATACCATTAAAGAGCATGGGCGTGAAAGATAGTCTCTCTTATGAAGAGGTCCCAATTGATATTCTTGACCATCAAGTTCGTAAGTTGAGAAATAAGGAAGTCACTTCAGTGAAAGTCCTTTGGATAAATCAGCTAGTTGAGGGATCTACTTGGAAAGCAGATGCAGATATGATGACCATGTGCCCTCAGCTCTTTCCTTCCATTTCAGTTTCATCTTGAGGTAACAGTTTCCTCGATAGTATTTTTACTAGCTTTATGTTCCATCAGTTGTTCTTGTGCTCTTAGCATGCATGTCTCATGATTCAGTTCAATTATTTCAGTCAGAAATAAAAAATAGTGTCAGAAATCTAGCTTGTAGAACTTTGTTCTTGGGTTTTGCAGTTTTTTCCCTACCTCTTTCAGCCTAGTTAGTCTTCATTCGAGGATGAATGTTCTCAAAGAGGAGATATTATGACATGCCAAAAGTACCTACGAACATATCTCAGTCTTAGAATAAAAACCAGTAGAAAATTCAGCTTTTTGTCATAGAACGACTCACTGTACGAGTCATGCAGTGAGGCCATGAGTCATGGGCTAACTCGTGGTAAGAAGTCAGTAGCTAGCCAAAGTCCAAGTGGTGATGACTCAGACCATGAGTCATGGTCAGACACTATAACGTATTTGGTGACCCGTCCTGAGAAACATATGTGCCATAAAGTTATGATATTTGAGACGCTTAAAATGGTGAATATTTACAAGTATAAAGGTATTTCTATATGGATATAATGGGTATTTGCAGGTCAAACAGGTCTCAAAGAGTGGAGTATTGGATTTTGGACAAATAAGGCATCAGACGACATCTCTCACAATTGTACCTTGATCATACGATCGTACTATCTGATCGTGGGAAGGAAGTCCTGGAAACATGCATGCAAAAATTAATGAGGATCAGACGGAGTGTTCCCACAATCGTACCTAGATGTGACGGTTGTGGGAATAAGGACCAGAAGTGAAATTTGCAGGAGTAGAAGTAGAGGATGATCAGATGACTGCATTGCAGGATCCTATGTTGATATCACGGAGTCGTCTTGAGGACCGTACCATAGAAGACCAGAAGATGCAAAAGTCCCTAAAAAAACCACAAACACCAAAGGACGATCGTGGTATCTAACCACGATCATACCTTCCACTCGTCCGACTGTTACCAACCCAGTTTTCCTATTTTATTTAGGATAGGTTTCGTTTGGTCTATAAATACTCTTATTTGTTTTATTTTATGGCTTTACATTCTATTATTACTTTCAAGACATATTATTGGTTTTGCAAGTACAAACATTGATTCTTAGGGTTTTAATTAAAATTGAGATTTTGGAGTTTTCTTATTATTCTTGTAAGTTCATGATTATGTTTTCATGTATGAATTCTTCTTATGTGTTTTCAATTATGAAGAACTAAACACCACAACTAAGGTTTTGGGAACCATGATGGATTAACGAAGTAGGATTCATAGTACGGAGTAATCTGAAATCGGTGTTCATATGTATTGATTGTTCCCTTGGTTTTGAATGCTTTTTTATAGTGGCCAACGTTAGAACCTGCCTAATCTATATTTTGGATGAAGGATGAGTACAGATGGGAAGAAGGGAATAATCAACAGAAACTTGGAGCTATCAACATCCACTTAATAACTTGAGCCGATAATAAGGGATAGCTATCTGGGATCTAGGATTGGGTAACGCATGCTCAGGAGAAGAGAAAACTTACTTGCGGATATTGCTTAGACAAAATTTGTTCTAGGTATATATAACCTATCGATTCTGTATACTGAACACCAAGAGAGATATTAAAGTACGATGAACCTAAGGAGTTATGAAGTTAGTGGGGAACATAATCCTAGTGCCTCTCTCATATTGATTACAAATCTAACAGCTTAACAATTGTTATTACTGAATTACTTAATTACAAATCTCCTCTTTTACTGGAAATTATTATTGATTGCCTTGACATATATATTGACTGATATTTTGACCTATTCCCCGTGGGATCAACCCCAACTTTGGTTGGGTTTTATAATTGACAGCGACTACGTTATACTTTGCTTAGAGGTGTACTTTGGGAGACATCAAATTTTGGTACCGTTTCTGGGAAAATATGATTACGGAGCTGATTTAAGTGTGTTTGTTGGGGTTATTGGTTGTTGTTTCCTGATCTTATATTTCTATTATTTTTAAGACGCACATCGATGTATGCCCAGTACTTGAATTCAAGGAAATCCCCTAATTTCACTTGATACGGAACTTGAAAGAACTCTGAGAAATAATTAAAGAATGGTTAATTAAGGAGTTCATGATCCAACTACTTTGTTGAAAGGTGTTCAAGGTGATCCAACACTCCTAAATCATCCACTACCGCAGCACGGGGGTCAAGAGACTATGGAATATACCACGACTCAGTTAATGGCTGAGGAGAATGCTAGAGAAGAAGCTGTCTGATAGGCAGCTAAGAAAGAAAGGGCTAGTCAAGATGAGGCTAACCATCTAGCTACACTTGATGGTCGAGAAAGAAAGAGAAGGCATAAGGACAACAGCCTCCATAGCAGCCTTTGCAATAGGGTCTACCTCAATATGAGGATTCGTAGGAGGATTTGGACTATTTGGAGCCGGTGGAAACTGGTGCTATCATTCTACTAGAATTAAGTCCTGGGACTAAGTTTGATATCATGAGTGCCATGATTCACTTGCTAAACTTGAAAGGGGTGTTCACAGGACTTCACACTAATGACACAAATATGCATGTAATGAATTTCTTTGGGATCTACACATCTTACAATATGCCTAGAGTAAGCCAAGAGGCAATCAAACTGCATTTTTTTCTATTCTCTTTAATGGGAGAAGCCACACTATGGATAGCTGAGCTGCCATGGGGATCAATCACTAATTGGAATGAACTGCGAACTCCGTTATTGGAAAGATTCTTCCTACCCTCAATAATACTGCAATTGAAAAATGAGATCTATAATTTTAGATAGTTGCATTCGGAGGCCCTTGATAAGAACTGACTTAGGTTTAAGAAAAAGCTACAGAGTGTTCCAAATCACAGAATGACTGGTCAAAATTTGCTCGAGATCTTCTACATAGCCTTGAATGCTAACACAGATGCTGTAGCAGACACTATCACAAGTGGGGCATTAATGAGTCTACATTGGGAGCATGCTTCTGATATCCTATATTGGATCACAAAGACAAATTGAGGTTGACATACTCGAGAATCAGACAGACCCATAGGTACTTATGAAATTAGAGCATCCGCAGAACAGTGAGCACTAGATAAGACAGTAGCTCAAGAGGTAGCACAACTGAGGACTAAGATTGAGTTGCTTAGCACAACTGAGGACTAAGATTGAGTTGCTTACTAAATAATTTGTAGTAGCTGACACTAAAAAGGTGAATGCAGTCGGTTCACAAGGTAAGGCACCTAGGTATGAAGATTTAGACTCTGATAAGGAAGCAAAGTATCTTGACAGAGAAGTGACGGGTTTTTGAGCCAAGCCAAGGGCCAAGGGTCTAACAAAGAAAATTGGAACTCTTGACAAGGAAATCAAAGTTGGAACTACTATGGAGATAACAATTATAATAAGTCTGGGTATAGAGATAGAGACAAAGATGGAGATGGTGATTGGTGTAGAAAAGAAGACTACAAAGAGAAAAGTTGCCTTTACATTCCACCAGGGAACCATGATGCTGGTACGAGCAATTCAAGAATGGAAGATATGCTTGCAAAGGTTGTAAAAGGGGTAGAGAAAATAGAAAACTTACTTAAGGAGATTAAGGCGGATATTTCAGGTATGAATTAGAAATTTGAATCACATGTTACCGCCATCAAACAGCATGAGCAACAGTTTGGTAAAATTTCTACGGCATTGAATCAGCGCATACAAGGTACACTCCCAAACAACGCCATCCAAAATCCAAATAATGATGGTCATTGCTTGGATGTTACTACTCAGAGTAGTAAGATGACCACTGATTCTCCCATGCCTTTGATTGTTGATGATGTGGTTGAATCGAAAATTGTAGAGGATGAGAAAGTTGTCGACTCTTAAGAAGTGGTGGTTAATGAAAATACATCTGAAAAGCCTAAAGTTGGTAATCACAAGGCCAAGGAAAAAAAGGGTAAGGACAAGGAGGTACCTCAACTATTGACTCCTATTCCACGACCTCCTCTTTCTTTTTCGCAAAGACTTAAAAAGAAAGCCGAAAAGGGAAAGTAAAAAAAGTTTATTTCTATGTTGAAGGAGTTGACAGTGAACATCCCTCTAGTTGAGGTACTTGAACAAATGCTAGTTTTTGTGAAGTTTATGAAGGATTTGGTGACTTAGAAGTAGACGGTAAGTTTTGAACTCGTGGACAATATGCACCATTATAGTGCAATAGCCTCTAGATCTTTGGTTGAGAAAAAGGAAAACCTAGGAGCATTCATAATTCTATGCTCTATTGGGTGTTTCAACTTTGCAAAGACTGTGTGTGATTTGGGTGCTAGTAGTGTACAAATAGTTGGGGTTGGGTCACCCAAACTAACTTCGATAAAACTTCTCCTAGAGGACCGCACTGTGAAGCAGTCGGTTGGAATCTTGTGTGATGTTTTCGTCAGGGTTTCATCTTTAATATTTCTAGCTGATTTTGTCATTATTGATTGTGAGGTTGACTTTGAAGTTCACATAATCTTGGGAAGACCTTTCCTTGCGACTGGGCGTGCGTTGATTGATATGAAGACTGGGAAGATGATATTTTGGTTGAATAGAAAACAAGTCAGTTTTAATATATGCTAGTCTATGAAGCATCCAAAGGATATGTGTTTGATCTCTGTGATAGATGCAGTAGATGAGGATGATTTAAAAGCTTCGATTGAGGGGAGGCTTGGAGTTGAGGCCCTCGCAACAACAATTATGAATTTTGAGAGTGATGATATTAAGGATTATAATGAGATGGTAAACGCTCTTAAGGGTAGGGGTTCATACAGCTACACACCGAAGAAATTAGATCTTGATTTGAAGAACAGAGCGACCCCTCCAGCTTGGGATTCTATTGAGGAACCTTCAGTTTTGGAGCTCAAAGCTCTTCTATCCTATCTTCGTTATACATTTTTGGGAGCCAACAATACTTTGTTGATTAGTATTGTGGCCGATTTAGTGGAATGAAAAATTGAGGCTTTAGTTTCTATTTTGAAGAAGTTCAAGATGGCCATAGGATGGTCCATTACTAACATAATTGGGATTTCGCCTGGAATTTACACACACAAAATCTAACTTGAGCCGAATTATATGCCTAGTATTAAGCATCAACAAAGGTTAAATCTGCCTATACAAGAAGTGGTGAAGAAGGAAATCATCAAGTGTTGGACGCGGGTGTGGTTTATTTGATTTTTGAAGGCAAGTGGGTAAGCCCGGTTCAATGTGTGCTGAAAAAGAATGGGATCACGGTGGTCTCGAATGAGAAAAATGAGCTTAATCCGATGAGGCCATCCATAGGTTGGTGGGTATGCATGGACTATAGGAAGCTAAACTCTTAGGATGAGACGGATTACTTTCCTATACCCTTTATGGATTAGATGTTAGACCGAGTTGCTGATAGAGGTTGGTCTTGTTTTTTTGATAGATACTTGGGTTATAATCAGATTTCTATTACTCTCGAGGAACAAGAGAAGACCGATTTCACTTGTCCATATGGGACGTTCACGTTCAAGAGGATGCCTTTTGGTTTGTGTAATGCTTCCACAATATTTCAGCATTGCATGATGGCTATATTTTCTGACATGGTTGAGGACACTATTGAGGTGTTCATGGAATATTTCTCAATTTTTGTCTCATTTGATGATTGTTTGGTACATCTCTCCAATGTCCTGAGGAGATGCGAGGAATGTAACTTGGTTCTAAATTGGGAGAAGTGTCACTTCATAGTTAAAGAAGGAATAGTGCTTGGTCATAAGATTTTGAAGAAAGGGATTGAGGTCGACAAGGTAAATATTGAGGTGATTGAAAAGTTGCCTCCACCAATTTCTATAAAGGGTATTCATAGCTTCTTAGGGCATGCGGGTTTCTATATAAGATTCATCAAGGACTTCTCTAAGATTAAAATCCATTATGTAAGCTATTGGAGAAAGAGGTGAGATTTGTGTTTGATGATGCATGTCTACTAGCATTAGAGTGCCTAAAAGAAAAGTTGATTTCAGCCCCGATTATTGTGTCTCCCTATTGGTCTATGCAGTTTGAGGTTATATGTGATGCTAGTGGTGTGGCGCTAGGTGTAGTCCTAGGCCAAAGGCAAGAGAAGATCATACATCCCATCTACTATGCTAGCAAAACTCTTAACCCTACTCAAAAAAATTATACTATGAATGAATAAGAGTTGCTTATTGTGGTGTTTGATTTTGAGAAATTTTGGTCTTATTTTCTTGGCACAAAAGTCATTGTGCATACTGACCACGCAACTCTTAGGTACCTTATGGCAAAATAGGATGCGAAGCCGAGGTTAATTCATTTGGTACTGTTGTTGCAGGAATTTGACTTTGAGGTCCAGGACCGAAAGGGGACTTAGAATTAAGTAGCTGACCACTTATCACACCTTCAAGAAGAGGCTATGCTAAAACTGAAAGATGAGCTCGAGATTGATGACACTTTTTCGGATGAACAAGTATTAGCCACTTCACAAGATTTGATTCCACGGTTCGCAGATTTTGCAAATTATTTAGTAAGTGATGTTGTTCCTGAAGACCTATCATTTCACTAACATAAGAAGTTTATGTATGATGTGAGGAAGTTCTTTTGGGACAAGCTATATTTATTTCAAAGTTGTGCCGATGGTGTAGTGCGGAGATGTGTTTCTGAGGTTGAGATGATGGGTATCTTAGAAGCGTGTCATTCTTCTCCTATTAGGGCTCATCATAGTGGTGCGCGAACTAAACACAAGATTTTACAATATGGATACCATTAGTCCACCATTTACAAAGATGCACATGACTATGCCAAGGCATATGACCAATGCAAGAGTTCGCATAGTATGAAGTATATCTTGGTGGCTATTGACTATGTTTTGAAATGGGTGGAGGTAGTTGCGCTTCCAAATAATGAAAGGAAGAGTGTCACAACATTCTTGAAGAAGAACATCTTTTCTAGATTTGGAACTCCGAGGGTTTGCATTTTTGCAATCATCTATTCAGAACCTTGCTTGAGAAATATGGTTTTAAATATAAGGTGGCAATTCCTAATCATCCTTAGACAAACAGGCAGGTTGAGCTCTCCAATCATGAGATCAAGTCCATCTTGGCGAAGACTGTGAATGCCAATAGGATGGGTTAGGAGAGAAAGTTAGATGATGCATTATCTTCCTACAAGAAAGTATTTAAGACCACCATTGGTACTTCTCCATATTAGCTTGTGTAAGGTAAAACATGCCATTTGCCTGTCGAGCTTGAGCAGAGGGCATTGTGGGCTTTGAAGAAGCTAAATTTGGAGTGGAACGATACGGTGAAATTGAGACTAGAGCAGCTAAATGAGATGGATGAGTTCTACCTCTGTGCCTATGAATGATCAACTTTGTACGAGAAAAAGATGAAGCTATACCATGATTGCAAGATCGAGAAAAGAGAATTCACCGCCGGCGATTTGGTATTGCTTTTTGAATCTAAGCTAAAATTATTTCTGGGCAATTTGAAGTCAAAGTGGAGAGGACCGTATATAGTGACTAAAGTGTTCCCCTATGGTGCACTTGAGCTGGAAAATAAAGAAGGTCTAAAATTTAAGGTGAATGGCCAAAAGGTGAAACACTACTTAGGGTCCGTTGAGTAAGTAAAAGTAGTTTGTGATGTGGATCTAGATGGTGCGTTAAATGTCAAGCACATGCGAGTTATTCCACGATGTCAAATCAAGCACTTTACCGGAGGTAGCCCATGGGCTTATTGGTGAAGTCTGAGTAACCAACATAGCTATATCATTCTGTGATGTTAAATCAAGTGCTTTATAGGAGGAAACCCATGATTTTGTACTTATTACTTTAATAAGGTAATGTGTGTTACTTGTGCAGGGGTGCAGGAAAGAAAGTGCAGAGCTGGGCTCAGTACTGAACCCATAAGAGGATTACACGACCGTGGAAAGATCCCACGATCGTGGGTTCAGTCATCTGCACATGTTTTATTAAAGTACCGCAGGATGAAAAGTTGGAGTTATCCTTCGATTGGTCATTACAATCATACCTAGATGTCACAATCATGGTGCCAATAGTCTGATCAAACTACTAAAAACCAATAATCAGGACATTGAACCTATGATTTTAAGGAACGATCGTGATTACAAGGTTTCTAGGTAAGTTCCTCCAAAACCTCATAGTATAATAAGGTGTCACGATCGTGGTTTGATATCATGATCGTTGGAGGCTCCCATCTGTGGAGTCCACTTATATAAGAAGGACCCAATCCGACCTAACCCACTTTGGGTTTAAACATTTTAAACCCTATGATTGAGACCCAATCCGACACTCTAATCATTTTCAATCATTGCATAAATAAAACTCTTCACTTTAAATTGATCCAAAGAGAAAAAATAAGTACATTTCCTATGATTAGTAAGTTTAAATCTACTTCTCAAGCTTCGAACCCAGTCACTCATTCTGTATTTCAATTCAGACAGCAAAATCATAAGTACTACTATCAAAACTTTATTGTTAAGTGACCAATTGAGTTCATGAGAGTAGCATACATGAGAGTAGCATAGCAGTGGAGGTACTAAAAATTACTTGTGGGTCTGAGTTTTTGAGTGATTGAAGGTACAGGGGAAGTCTGAGTACCCGTTTTTGCAAAATTGTAAGAAATAATGGTCTCAATATGGGTCTAAGGGAGTCAAATATTAGTTGTTGAAATCTTCTAAGTATCAGTGTACTCCACGACATAACCTACGATCGTTGTATCAACATACGATCATAGGTTGGGTCATTGTACGGTGTCAGAGTCCAAAGTATAGGAGCTCATCCTACGAGTACATCCCACAATCGTCCTATCGTGGAACGATCATGGTATGAACTCATCTAATATGACATATTCCCAGTACTTTAAGAGTGTTCCTACGATTAGAAGGTACGATCGTACCTTCATGGTAAGTAATGATTTCCCAAAACTTTTGGGGAACCATTCCTATGATAGGAAGGTATGATCGTACCTTCATGACACGATCATAGGTAGGGTCGTCTGAGTAAATTCCTGCAACTATTTTTCACACTTTAGAATTAAGACTAACTTTTTCCAATACAGGTCCAATGGCACTAAAAGCACAGAACAAGCTGAAGAAGTATATCTCTAAGAATAGGGCACCCAAGGACATACCTCTGACCTCAGAGAGTGAGTCCGACAGTTTCGGTGCCACCGAGGTTGAGTACTCTACTAGCCTCTTGGCTGAACAACACTCTTCTCAGACTACGAGAAGAAAGACTAAGGATATGGAGAAGGCCAAGGCTACCATATCTATGGCCTTGGTCGAGGTTGCTACCCCCATAAACCTTCCCCAATCTGAAAAAGGAAACCAAGACATATAACAAGCTGGACAAGAACATGGTGATGAGATAAGTTCCTTGTAGGAGGAGGAAGCATCAAATCTCGAATCCTCCAAGGGCCGGCCCAACTGTATTCCCTATTCAAAGAGGTCCTGACCCAAGAAAATGAAGTATGCCAAACTCCAGGGGCTAAGGGACTACTATCTGGATAGGGTGTCCCTAAAGGACAATGGGAATCAAAAAAGGAGCATCTAATAGGAACCCTGTATATTGCTTGAGTCAGTGCAGAAGGTCCCAAAAGTGATCTGGGTATTTGACAAGTATAATTTGGGGTGGATGACTTGGCCACTCCACATCTATGGGTTAGATATTGTGAGGGAGTTCTACACAAACTATGCCACAATGCTAAAAATTATGACTCCCTTCGGAAAAGACAAAGACATGAAGAAGCATCCCCAATTAGATACGATGATTGTTCGGGGTAAGAAAGTGGATATCTCCATCAAGGCTATCTCTAATGTCTTGTTTGGAGAAGTTTTTTTACCGGATAAGGAGACTCCGAAATATGATTTCTGGATGATTGATTTAAAAAGGGTGAAGAAATTAACCGTAGATGACAAGGACATGCACTATAGGTGGTTTTCCGGCCATATTGCAAAAAAAATGAGAGAATACCCCATAGATTAACGACTATTTATAAGAACACACTAAATTTCACCACCAAGGCTTGGTCGTCAATTGTGAGGCACCGTATCACACCCACGCCCAATGACAATACATTGGGCGCTACCAATGCGGGCCTTGTAGTAGCCTTCTTGGCAGAACTAGATCTGAACATTCCACACATCATTGTAGAAAAGATTCAAGATAGGGTCCTAGAGTTTAGCACGACATAACTTTCCCGAACTTGATTACTCAGCTGCTATAGAATTCAGATGTGCCATCCATTCCGGCAGTTGGCAAGTTTATCCAACTATTAAAGATTGCGGATTTGGCAATGATCAAGGATTTAAGGAAATCAGCGTCTCCAGCCTGGGGGCCTTTTCCAGATGTACCACCAGAGGTTAAGGGGGGTGCCCCCGCTAGTGAGATCCTAGAATCTGAAGCCGGTTCTACTTCCTCTTCTTCACATCCTGCCACAACACCATTGGGTGCCTATACACATGCTCCTACTAGTTACACTGATACTGATTACTTAGCTGGAGAATATCTTGAGGACGCAGGTATTACATGATGCTCAGATTAGAAAGTTGGAGGTAGGGGTCAAAACCTACGTGGCTTATAAGATTAAGGCAGTAGTGCGGGTGGTTCAAACCTATTTTGATAGACTTGAGAGCCAGAAAATGGCTAAGATTATGGAGGTCCAGGCTCCAGATGTTACTGCTGACTTGGCCACACTAAAAGAAGTGGTCAATGAATTGACTGAGCGGACCGTACCGGTTGCACCTCCTCTACTGCCTTCCATGCCATCTTTGGCAGAGTTACCTACTAACGCAGACTCCATGGTCCCTAATTTTTATAGCAAGCCTACGGTGGTTGAGAGGAAAGATTCTGACATTGAGGAGAGGGGCAATAATTTACATCCCCATGAGAAGAGATTGAGAGATGATGGGGGAGAGAAGAGGAAAGATAAAAATGATAAGAAGAAATGGAGAAAAGCAAAGAAAAGTGCATAGACCTCCGAGGCAGTCATTCCAAAGGGTGTAGACATACCAGCGATAGTTGAGGTTGAGAAGAGTTTGTGGGATACGCAGACTGCCCCCACTGTGGTTTTTTCGAGTGCACCAGCCACCACCAGTGCCCACATTTCTGAGAGTGCCCCGGTTATAGCTGAGGCCATGAGTATAGATGCTTTTAGAGAGGTCCCATCTTGGACCGCAACCGATTAGAGTACTACGTGCATCTAGTGCACCCCACGTATGTCCCTTATCCTAATTTTTTATCTTGCAATGAGGACATTGCTTGTTCTATAAGTTTGGGGTGGGGGTATACCACAGTTGAGGGTTTTTGTTGCCGTGTTTTTTTTTCCCTCAGCTATGCTATCTTAGGTAAAACCAGCATGTTTAGGTGTTTTATTTATGTTTTTGTGTTATTTTATGTTATTTTGTGTCTTGTGTGTAACTTAGAGAAAAAAATGAGAAAACTTGGTGCAGTCTGTTATTTTATATTTAAAAGAGCATGCAAACTATTTTTGAACTTGTGAAAATAATACCCCTCCAAAAAAAATGAAAATTTTGTTTTTATATGTTGTGTTGTGTGCCTACTTGAACTATAACCGCTATTTGGATCTCGTCATGGCATTAGTATTATTAATATGATAACCTGGCCTAACTTTTCCCGAACCGAATAAGTAGGGACTGGAATAATAGCCCTGAGCCAAAAGTGTGTGAGGATGTACCTAGTCGATGTGTGTGTGCTGTCTAGAACTTGGACGGTTAGTCTTGCTAAGGTCATAGGATAGAAGGTTAGGAAAGGATCATAGGTCATTGTTGAAACTGTCCACTAAGTTCCTAATAAGCCTACCAAATGAGTAAAATATCCTTTGAACCCGATTTTGAGCCTAAATGGACCTTTTCTTTGAACTACTCTATTCACCTTCCTAATTTTTTTTACAATGAACCTGCTTTGTAATAGTCCCTCCTTGGACATTGTACACCTCAACTCAGGAAAATCGCCTAAGTTGAGGGTGGCTAGCATAGAGGTGCGTAGAAGATTGGGTATAAGGAAACCATAGTGAAAAAGGAAAAAAGGATTCGGGTGCGGTAAGAAAGAAAAATAGAAAAAGAAATGAGAAAAAAAAGAAAAGAAAAGAAAAAGGAAAATGAAGAAAATAAAACCGCACTCGAGGTTCAAAAGCTTTAAAAGATTGAAAAGGGGAAAGAAATGAAAGAAGATAGACAAAGTGGAAGCCAAAATTAGTGTAGTATCAAGGAGGGTTAGCCACTGTACCCCTATGTACCATACCTACCCTCGAGCCTACATTAAAAGCCAACAAAAGTCCTATAGTGATCCTAATCCAACTGTATGAAAATTAAGGAGTAGAAAATAAGGGCAAGTCTATGGTACCAAACACGCATTGTCTGACTTCTTTGTGAGAGTGAGAGATTTGATTCAGTCCTGGTTTTAAATAATATTATATGGAATAAGTGATGGGACTTCTTTGTCGTGAGGGCATAAGGGATATATTCTAGTTACTGCTTATCTAGGTAGTGTCATTTGTTTAACGTGTCAGGTTGTTTGCTGAGAATATAATGCCATGTCTTGATCCTGTTGTGTTATGAATGATGGTTTGTATACACACAGTGTTGAGTTTGATGAGATTTGAGGGTGTTGAACTATGTTTAGTGATGCGTGCTAAAAATGTTTTTTTTTGCAAATATTTGACTGCCATAGTATTCTTGGTTTTCTCTAGGTTAAGCGTTTTAATAGTCTAGTTTATTTTGTTTGCCTGGGGACGTGCAAACATTCTAAGTTGAGGGTGTTGATGTGCCATAAAATTATGGCACTTAAGATGCTTAAAATGGTGAATATCTGCAAGTATAAAGGTATTTCTATGTGGATATAATGGATTTTCTGGGTATATGCAGGTTAAACAGATCTCAAAGAGTGGAGTGGTGGATTTTGGACAAATAAGGCATCAGACGACAGCTCCCACGATCGTACCTTGATCATACGATCATACCATATAATTGTGGGAAGGAAGTCCTGGAAACATGCATACATAAGTTAAAGAGGATCAGACGAAGTGTTCCCATGACAGTACCTAGATGTGACGGTCGTACCTTGAGGTCATGGGATTAAGGACCAGAAGTGAAATCTGCAGGAGTTGAAGTAGAGGATAATCAGACGACTGCATTATATGATCGTATGTTGATATCAAGGAGTCATACTGAGGAACATACCATGGAAGACCCGAAGATGCCAAAGTCCCTGAAGAAACCACAAGCACCAAAGGACGATTGTGGTATCCAACCACGATCGTACCTTCCACTTGTTCGACGGTGCCGGACCCAGTTTTCTGTTTTATTTAGGATAGGTTTTGTTTGGTCTATAAATACTCTTATTCGTTTCAGTTTATAACATTATATCACGACCCAAACCCATCGTGAGTGGCACCCATACTACTTACCCGGTGGGAGAACCATCTACCCAAAATACCAACTCTAATCAACACTTAGAAGAAAATAATTTAAACTAATCCATCAATAAATAGCCATCAACCTAAATAAAACCATAAGTACAACTCAAATCATGGAACATTGTACTTAACAAACCATCCCTAGGAACCCAAAGTCATCTGTACCAAAACTACAAAAGAATGTCAAGAAGGGGATGCAACCCCAAAAACTGAATGAAAAACATAAGTTCAGAACAAAGAACTATGCTGATGATGAGAGATTCCACGGTAACCCGGATAAGCTTCTCACCCTGAAATCAGAAGTCAATCGCTGGGTTCACAAGTGATGTCGCGTAGGAGTCGCTGAAATATGCGTTGCACTCACTAAAGTAAATGCAAGTGTAGTATCAACACACAAGAAAAACAGTGTACTGGTAGGGTCATATGGCCAACCCATGATGAAAATATGAACACTTCACTAAATAATAGTACAAGAAGTTAATCCATGCTCAAAACAATTGTACACTTAGCACATAACACCAAATAGCAGTTTAGGATTTTAAACAACAGTCAAGTTCAGTCAAGCCAAGTTAACAAGTCAAGACAACTTAAGCAACCATCAAGCTTAAATAAATATATTCCCCGGTTCACTAAAACTCACCTGAACCTAGTACATACATGCTATGGGTAATACATCAACCTCTAGCCATGACCTACAGGGGACAAATTTTGTACATGTAATAAACCCCAAACATAAGTGTCTGCCAACCTTATTTCACCAATAACCCGTGAGAATGTCCCAAATACCGAAACATTCCATATTTTCAAAATAAGGAAGGTCAAATCAATTAGTTAACATTGCATTGACCACACCAAACAACATGCATTAACTAACTACACTAAAAATTAGTTAACATGCACATATAATACAAGTTGGATTAAACTAAAATACCATCACCTACCTCGAACCAAGCTTGCACAACTTCTCTAAGCCGAAGTTTTGCCCTTACATGCAATTTTCGCTTGCTCGTTGTCTAGAACATGCATAATAACACATAGTTAATGAAATGACCTATCATGTTGGGACTTATAACTCACCCCCAACCCCTATGGTCAAGTTCATGATCATTCCCTTCCCTTTCTAGGGTTTTTCTACATAATTCACCTAAAACTACCAAATTCATGGATAAATTAGTGAATTAACAAAATGCAAGGGTAAATTAACCATTAATAAATAAAACGCGTTAACTTATTACTTAAATTTACCCCTTGCACCAGAAAATAACCAAAATCTGCCCTAAAACCCTTCTCGAACTCTGTAAATTAGAGATTCTAAGGCTTAATCATCAACTACAAGTTAACGAGGATGAATTACTTACCTTTACAAGGCCAAACAAAGAATTTCGGGTGTATTTCGCCCTAAGTGGCCCCTTTTTCCTCCTCAAAACGAGTTTTGAAATAATTAACTATTTTGGTGGAAAATATTAATTAAACTATAATTTTTACTGCTATAGCGGCCAAGACCGCTATAGTGGTACCTACCGCTATACGGTCGTTGACCTCCTTTGACCACAATTATAACGAGAATTATTCTAATATAGTGCCCACCTATAGCGGCATACCGACCGCTATAGCGGCGTTGATGGGACAGAAAGTCCATCTTCACCCAAAAATCTAACTTTTTACAACACACCTTAAACTCGGGATAGTCCAATCAATGACATTCACCCTAAGATCAATTTCAGGAGTTTTACTTAGCCAAATTTGATTTTGTAAATTTCTATGGGTTCCTTATCGTCTTAGATAACTAGAAATCAAATCAGACACCTCCAAACCAACCCAAATTTCCCTAGAGCACACCTCACTCTAATTTTATTTGAAACTAGCCTAGCCCAAAATTTATAACTTTCATACCGGAAGGATTTTGGACACGAGGTTTTAAATGAAGGACTTATACATAACAACAAAGAGGGTCATTACAACAGATACCAATTTACCTATCCTTTATTCCCAAATGATCAAATACAAAAAAAAAGGCTAAAGTGAGGAGATAAGAAGTACCTATAGCCTCAAATAGTTAAGGGTACTTATCTCACATGCCTTCCTTGGTTTCCTAAGTGGCTTCCTCAATTTGATGATGCTTCCATTGTACCTTAACGAAACGAATTTCCTTCGTCCTCAATTTTTGAACATCCCGATCTAGAATCTCTATTGGTTCCTCCTCATAAGCCAAATCCTTATCCAGAAGTACTGAATCCTATTTAATGATGTAGTCTCTATCTCTATGGTATCGCTTAAGCATAGAAACATGAAAACCAAATGGATTCCTGACAATCCCGGTGGTAGAGCTAACATGTATGCAATCGAACCCATATTTTCAAGAACCTCGAAGGGTCTAATGTACCAATGGCTGAGCTTGCCCTTCTTGCTAAATCTCATGACCCACTTCAAGGGAGACACCTTAAGCAAAACTTACTCCCCAACCTTGAATTCCATATCTCTTACCTTACGGTCCACATACTCTTTCTTCCTACTTTAAGAAATTAGCAACCAACAACTTGGTTTGAATAAGCCTTACCTTTTCTTAAGCCTCCTCTAACAAGTCTATTCCCAAAGGCTTGACATCTCCTTCCTCAAACCACCTAATAGGTGACCTATACTTCCTTTCATAAAGTACCTCGAATGGTGCCATATCAATGCTGGAATGATAACTGCTGTACATGAAAACTCACACAATAGAAGAAACTGGACCCAGTGACCACCAAAATCAATTACACAGGCTCTCAACATGTCCTCTAATACCTGAATCATCCTCTCCGACTGCCCATCAGTTTGAGGATGAAAAGTTATGCTAAAAGCAAACTTGGTGCCCAACTCCTCATGCAACCTTTCCCAAAACTTGGAAGTGTACTTTTCATCCCTATCAAAAATGATAGAAAGTGGCACCTCATGAAGTCTGACAATCTCCTTATCGTAAATTTTAGCAAACTACTGAGAGTTGTAGTCTACCTGAATCGTTAAGAAGTGAGATAACTTCGTCAACCGATCTACTATCACCCAAATAGAGTCATACTTACCCAAGGTCTTAGGTAGACCAACCAGAAAATCCATGGAAATGTTTTCACATTTCCACATGGGTATAGGCATCCTCTGAAGTAAACCTGTAGGCCTTTGGTGCTCATACTTTACCTATTGATAATTGTGACACTTGGACACAAATCCACTATGTCCCTCTTAATCATGGGCCACCATTAAAGCTGTCTCAAGTCATGGTACATCTTGGTCGTACCTAGACGAATACAATAATGCGAACCATAGGCCTTTATAAGTACATCACGAATCAAATCACCAACCCGAAGAGCACATAAGCTTCCCTTAAACCACAACACCCCACCCACATCAAGAGTGGTGTCTTCCACCTCCCCATGCACCACTTTATTTCGAAGTGCATTCAACATTTTGTCCATAAATTGCTTGGTTTTAATCTGATCCTGAAATATTGACTTCCCCTCAACTAGCCAGTACTCCACCCATGTATTAGACCTCAAAATGCATGCTCTGAGATGCTAGAGTTTGAAACTCTCTAGCTAAAGGTCGCCTGTACACCCTCAACAATGACAAACTACCCATACTTACAGCTTTTCGACTCAATGAGTCTGCCATCACATTGGCCTTACCCGATGATACTGAATACTCATATCATAATCCTTCAATAGTTCCATCCATCTCCGGTGCCTTAAGTTTAAATTCCTTTAAGTAAACACATGTTGCAGGCTATGGTGGTATGGGAAAACCTCACACTTGACACCATAAAGATAGTGTCTCCAAATCTTTAATGCAAACACAATCGTTTCCAACTCCAGGTCATGGGTTGGGTAATTACTTTCATGAGGCTTTAACTACCTTGAAGCATAAGAAATGACATTCCTATCATGTATCAACTGTCATACCCCGAATCCCAACGAGGCGTGATTGGCACCCGTAGTCAATAAGGCCCGAGAGAACCAAGCTATGCTTCTATACATTCATACCCATGCCATAGGAAACACCACTATCACATGAGAACATGAATGGCTAATATCAGAAATCATGGAACATGTGACATATATATATACACATTTGAGAAACTTGGCCGTTGAGGCCATCAAAACAAGACTTCATGAGTCATCTTATATACATATACCCACATGCGTCTACAAAAGCCTCTAACAGATGCATCGACCAAAAAAAACTAAAAGTCTGGGCAAGTCCCCGCTTTATACAACATGTACATCACCAAAACATATATACACTCTGACTCGGAGAAGCCCCAAATTAGCTGGAGCTCACCAATGAACCGCTAACCAGTGGCAATCTACTGAGGAGGCCTACTGGTATGTAACCAGTGGCAATCTACAGAGTATGTAAGGCTCAAATAAAACTATATAACACATGAACATATCAATGAACTCAATACAAATGACTAATCAATGTGAGTAAGTCACCATTTTGCATTTTGGAAACCATGTGTATTGCTTTCATTACTTTCTTTGCTTTCTTTACTTCAACGCTTGCTTGTCAATGCATGTGTCACAATGTACCTGGGCCCCGACTGATCAGTGGGTCTTTACATAACATATCGTTATGTTGGGATCGGCTCGAGCTAGGATTATGCCCCTAGAGCTGCCACCCATAAATCAATGCATCGGGATCGGCTCGAGCTAGGCTTATGCCCCTAGAGCTGCCACCCATAAATCAACATATCAGGTTCGTCTCGAGCTAGGTTTTCACCCCTAGAGATTCCCCCTGATCCAATAATCTCTGGATCGGCTTGAGCTAGGACTTTCGCCCCTAAAGCTGCCACCCGTACTCAAACATTAACCACATTTGCATTACTTTATTCATTACTTTGAGATTGATACAATGATGGTCATAACTTTACTTGAAGCTTTGGATCATTAACCAATGAGTGAGAGACATGTGAATAGCATTATTGGAAACATTACCTCATTGGAAACATACCATTATTGGAACTATTGGACAATAATCAATTGATAAGATACATGAGTATAATCACTATTGGAACTTTAGAACACAACCTTATTGGGCTTTTGGAATACTATTCATGGACATGAGACATGAGACATGAGATTCTCAATTGATCAATAAGTAGGAAACATGTAGTAGAGACAATTGATAACCGGATATAGGATACCTTAGTACATTTCGGGAATGAGTAGGTACCATAACAAAGTGTACACTATATGCTGTAGAAGGATACGGAAAGAGGAACCTTACATACCTTCACTTCCAAGTATGAATACACAAGCCTATGTATGAACACAATAGTCTAGCTTCTTCCTTACGTCTTACTTTACAATACAAGTTCATACCGGAACATACATTAGCAACTAGTCACTATACAGGCGTACAAGAAGACAATGAACTATGTGACCACCATATAACGTTATGTCACCCCCTTACAATACCATCTGCTACATTTCCATATCAACAACACCATAACATTACACACATTGACCAAATATCATACATCAATAGCATTTCACACCACACTTACCCTTTAAGCTTTTCCCTTTATCATCCCGTCGTAATTATTCCTTTATAACAACATATGAACAATCATACATACTTAAAATAGTCCAATAAATCTTCATACGACACTTTAAATTCATTAAAACGACATCACAAGTTGAGAATTACATCCAAAAAGGGTATAGGGGCCTTCGGGAATCAACTAGAGACAGAAGCATACAAAACCAAATCTGGAGGTGACCTGCGCTGCCACCTGCGCACGCAGGTGGCTGAGATGCATACGTAGATGGCCCATGGAAAATTCTAGGGCCTTCTGCGTTGGCATCTGCGCCAGCAGATGCCCTCGTCTGCGGGGGCGAATGCCCGTTTTGGTCCGAAATGACTTTTTTTGGTTCTTTTAATGCCATGAATGGTCCATGATCACAATCAAACATATTTGAACATATTTTTGATCATATTAAACAACAAATTCATCCATAGTCTCACAACACACATAACAATACCCAAAACTACATTTCACGGCCAATATGACACCAAAACCATAACCAATATTGCAACAACAATTCAAAATGTTATGCACAAGAATAAAACAAAGTAAGATTATAATCACATATCACATGTCAATATTTACGCCACCAATTTCACTTTCTTCAAAACCACAAGTCCATAGTCAAGTTTACAAGACAAATCACCCTCCGATTTAGCAACATGTACACTTCACTTATTGTGAACTTCTCAATGCTCCACCAACATAACCAACATAATATACACCATATATTATGCATAAAATATATTAATCCATCATAATAAACACTTACCAAGTCTTACCAATTGATGATATTGGCCAAAAGAATAACTTAGGGTTCTTGAGAGACAAAAGGCAATTTTTGGTAAAGTCTAGAAAACATGAGAGCTTAAATGAAATAAAAATCTGATTTTCCTCTTTCTATAGTCCCTCATATCTCCCTTATCTTTTCCTTAGCATTTAATGCAATTTTTATTGGTCAAATGGATCAAATTTGGAAGAATGGGTCAAAAACCCCATGTTGGGCCATGTCTTCTTGTTACTTTGGGCTTCATTTTTGGGCCCAATTATACAAGTCTTATTAAGTGCCCACAATTCAATACAAAATTCATCAATTCTCTCATGTTTTCATTTTTCCCTAAATGTTACGATTGTCAGCTAAACTCAAAAACGTACGGGGTGTTACATTCTTCCCCCCTTAGAAACATTCGTCCTCAAATGTTTGTGTTATCATTTCAAAGTAGACAATTACAAGTTTAGGAGCATTCTTCATGTCATCTTATAGATATACACTCAAAGCTTATAAATACTTACTTGTCATACTTCTTTTTGAAATAAACGAGGGTACTTAGATTTCATCATTTCTTCAGCTTCCCATGTGACCTCTTCTCTTTGCTGATTTCTCCAAAGTACCTTTACAGAAGCAATATCTTTGTTTCTCAACCTCTTCACCTACCTATCTAGAATGGCAATAGGTATTTCCTCGTAGGTAAGATCCTCTGTAACCTGTACATCATCGATAGGAGTAAAACGAGATGGATCCCCTATTCACTTCCAAAGCATTGACACATGAAATATAGGATGAACTGTGGAGAGTTCCTAGGGTAGTTCCAACTCATACGAAACCTGCCCAAATCTTCTAATAATTTCATATGGGCCTATGTAACGTGGACTCAATTTCCCTTTCTTTCCGAACCGCATTACCCCTTTCATCGGTGACACCTTCAGGAATACCCAATCACCTATGGCAAATTCAAGTCCTCTTCTTCTAATATCAGCATAGGACTTGTGTCGACTCTGGGCCATTTGTAATCGCTGTTGAATCACTTTAACTTTCTCCATAGCCTGATGAACAATATCCGGCCCAAGTAAAGCAGTTTCTCCCGCTTCAAACCACCCAATTGGTGATCTACATTTCCTCCCGTACAAAGCTTCATAAGGTACCATTTTAATACTTGAATGATAGCTATTGTTGTAAGCAAATTCAATAAGAGGCAAATGGTCATCCCAACTGCCTTGAAAATCTAATGCACAAGCTCGTAGCATATCTTCAAGTGTCTGAATAGTACGTTCTTCTTGTCCATCAGTCTGAGGATGGAAAGTCGTACTCAGATTCACCTGTGTGCCCAAACTCTGCTGAAAGGATCTCCAAAAATACGCTGTGAACTATGCTCCTCTGTCTGATATAATAGAAAGTGGAATATCATGCAATCGTACTATTTCTTTCACATACAATTTTGCATAATCCTCAGCTGTATAGGTGGTCTTGACTGGTAGAAAATGCGCTGACTTGGTAAGCCTGTCAACTATAACCCATATAGAATCAAATTTCCGCAATGTACGAGGCAAACCTGTAATGAAGTCCATATTAATCATATCCCATTTACAGACTGGAAGATTGATACATTACATATAACCTCCTGGTTTCTGATGCTCTACTTTCACTTGTTGATAATTCGGGAATTGAGCGACAAATTTTGCAATGTTCTTCTTCATATTTCCCCACTAATACACTTTCTTTAAATCATGATACATTTTCGTAGCACCCGGATGAATAGAATAGCGCGAGTGATGCGCCTCTGTCATAATTCGCTTCCTCAATTCATCTATATCCGGTACACATAGTCTACTTTGGCATTGGAGCACCCCTTCCTGTGTGAGATCAAATGCCTTTGTCAAATTCTGCTGTACATTTTCCTTTAGCTTCAATAACACAGAATCCGCAAACTGCTTCTCTTTTACTTCAATTATTAAGGAGGATTCTGCTGCATCCTGCACAATAACTCCCTTATCTGAGGATTCAAGTAGACGAACTCCCAAGCTGGCTAACTGAGATATGTCTTTGATTATTTCTTTCTTTTCTGTCGGTTGGCCATTAGTGTCTCCCATTGCCTTGCGACTCAATGCATCTGCTACCACATTTTCCTTCCCTGGATGGTATAAAATATCAACATCATAGTCTTTCAAAAGCTCTAACCATTTTCGTTGCCTCAAATTGAGTTCCTTCTGTTTAAAGATATATTGCAAACTTTTGTGATCAGTGTAAATATCAACATGAACTCCATATAGATAATGACGTCATATCTTTAAAGCAAATACTACCGCTGACAATTCAAGGTCATGAGTGGGATAATTTTTCTCATGTGGCCGCAACTGTCATGAGGCATATGTTATCACCTTACCATGCTGCATCAACACACATCTGAGACCAATCCCAAAAGCATCACAATACACTGCATAGCCCTCTGTGCCTTCAGGAAGTACTAACACTGGTGTGGAAGTCAACTTATCTTTCAGTTTTTGGAACGCTTTTTCACATGCATCATTCCATTGAAACTTAATTGCCTTGTGAGTTAACTTTGTTAATGGTGCCGCAATAGAAGAAAATCCTTCCACAAATCTTCTGTAATAACCTGCCAAACTAAGAAAATTGCGAATCTCTGTGGGCGTCATAGGTCTTGGCCAATTTTTCACTGCTTCTATCTTCTGTTTATCGACCTGTATCCCTTCATCTGAAACAATATGACCCAAGAATGCAACTGATTTTAACCAAAACTCACATTTGGAGAACTTTGCATACAACTTACGCTCACAGAGGATTTGTAACACTTGCCGTAAATGATTAGCATGGTCTTCTGGTGATCTTGAATAAACCAAGATGTCATCGATAAATACTGTCACGAACACGTCTAGGAATGGCTTAAACACTCTATTCATCAAATCCATGAACACAGCCGGTGCATTTGTTAGTCCAAATGACATAACTAAAAATTCATAGTGACCATACTGTGTTCGGAAAGCGGTCTTGGGCACATCTTCTTCTCTAACTCTGACTTGATGGTAACCCGACCTCAAGTCAATCTTTGAAAAACACTTGGCACCTTGTAACTGATCAAACAAATCATCAATGCGAGGGAGGGGATATTTGTTCTTGATCGTTACTCTATTCAATTGCCGATAGTCAATGCACATTCTCAATGTGCCATCTTTCTTTCGTACAAATAATACCGGTGCACCCCACAGGGACATACTAGGCCTGATGAAGCCCTTGTCCAGCAAATCTTTCAATTGCTCCTTCAATTCACGTAATTCAGCTGGAGCCATTCGATATGGAGGAATAGAGATAGGCTGAGTGTCTGGAATCCCATCAATACCAAACTCTACTTCCCGTTCTGGGGGCAAGCCTGGAAGATCCTCTGGAAACACATCAAGAAATTCATTGACTACTGGGACCGACTGTGGAGTTAGTGATTCCACATCATTATCTTTCACTCATACCAAATGGCATACGTATCCCTTGACAATCATTTTCCTAGATTTCAAATAGGAAATAAATCTCCCTCGTGGGGACCCTACATTACCCTGCCATTCTAGAACATTTTCCTACGGAAAACAAAATCGTACCTTCTTGGCCCAACAATCTATCGTGGCATAACAAGAGGCCAACCAATCCATTCCTATGATCACACCAAAATCCACCATGTCTAGTTCAATGAGATCGGCCAATGTATCATGACCACACACAGTTACCACACAGTTATGTTATACTCTCTTTGCAACAATATATTCACCAATCGGTGTAGACACTTCAATTGATTTAATTAATAATTCTGGTGCCTTTGCAAATTTTGCAGCAACCAATGGGGTAACATAGGAAAATGTAGAACCTGGGTCAATCAGTGCATATACATTATATGAGAATATGGATAATGTACCTGTGATAACATCAGGGGATGCCTCTGAATTCTGTCGGTCCACCAAAGTATAAGTGCGATTCTGGACCCCGCTAGTACTGGCTGCACCTCTGGCACCTCTACCGCGGCCAATAGGCTGTACACCTCGGCCCAGTGAAGGAACCGATGTTGATGAAGCAACAGCCGACCCAGTCGGTCGTGCTATACCACCCATGCTTTGCTGTGGACAATCTCTCTCTATATGCCCCGGCATACCACACCAAAAGCAGACATTCGTCCCTGACCGACATATGCCTGAATAAATATGCCCACACTGCTGACACTGCTGACGAGGAAAACCTGCTGCCTGTGATCCGTGAACCCCACTACTCTGCCCAGCTGAACCACCTCTAAACCCTAGAGACTAGGAATAAGCACCTGCTATGGAATGAGAAAATGATGGTCTGGATGGTCTGGGGAACATACGAGGCCTAGATCCTCCTTGGGATATCATAGGTGGTCCCATAGGTCTAGCCCTTTTTGATTGTCCCCTGTAAAATTCAAGCACTCTTCTCCTCTGTCGTTGGTCTTCCATTTTCTGAGCAAAGGTCTGGATTCTCATTATGTCCATGTCCTTATTCAAGGAAGCAATGGTGCAATCTAGTACCAAATATGGCTCTAATCTGTCCACGTATCGATAGACTCTATCTATCATCGTAGCCACCACATTTAGCGCATACATAGCCAAGGAATTAAATTGCAAACTGTATTCCCTGATGCTCAGATTTCCCTGACGTAGATTTAGGAACTGATCCGCACGTGCCTCCCGGATCTCATAAGGAAGATAATGATCGAGGAAAGCCACTTTAAACTCTTCCCATGTAGGTGGATTTGCACCAATGTCACGGGATTTCTTCCAATCCTCATACCATAATATTGCCTCTCCTTTCAACCTATACGCAGCAAGTTCAACTATTTCAACCCCCGTCATGTGCATAACTTCCAAGGCCCTCTGAATTTGATCCATAAAGTCCTGTAGATCTGCTTTTGGATCGGACCCAGTGAATATAGGAGGGTCCAGTTTCAAGAAATCCTATGTCTTGCGACTTGCCATTCTAGCTGCATCATCATCATGTGTCATTGCACCAGCTCTCCCCTGGCTTTGTGCCGCCACTAACTGTGTCAACATATGTACAACATTTATAAGATCTTGATCTGTGGTATTCATCGGTGGTTCTGTGGGTACTTTTCTACCAATTGGCTCTTCCGGAACTGGGAAGGTAGATGAAGACCGCGATGATATTTCAGCATTCGTTCCACCTTGACTAGCTTGGTCAGGTGGTAATCTGCTCATTCCCTCTCCAGCTGGAACATCAACCTGCTTTCCTTTACCCCTTCCTCTTCTAGTGTTCGACATTGTTACTTTATCAAAGAGAAACAATTACTATGGTCAGACATGATTCAACTTACAACATTGGCTCTATTGCACGATCTAGAATGAAGAAAAGAAACAACATACTAAATGTCCCGTAGCCTCCTACTTATAAATGTGGTGCACAACACATTGATAAGTAAGACTCTACTCAGACACGGCTTTGTAGACACCTTTAGAACAACCTGCTCTGATATCACTTTTGTCACACCCCAAATCCCAATGAGGCGTGATTGGCACCCATAGCCGATAAGGCCCGAGAGAACCAAGCTATGCTTCTATACATTCATACGCATGCCATAGGAAACACCACTATCACATGAGAACATGAATGGCTAATATCGGAAATCATGGAACATGTGACATATATATATACACATTTGAGAAACTTGGCCGTTGAGGCCATCAAAACAAGACTTTATGAGTCATCTTATATACATATACCCACATGCGTCTACAAAAGCCTCTAACAGATGCATCGACCAAAACAAACTAAAAGTCGGGACAAGTCCCCATTTTATACAACATGTACATCACCAAAACATATATACACTCTGACTCGGAGAAGCCCCAAATTAGCTGGAGCTCACCAATGAACCGCTAACCACTGGCAATCTACTGAGGAGGCCTACTAGTACCTGCGCCTGCTACAAGTAAGGTAAATTCCCCAAGAGGGGTCAGTACGGAATAAGTACTGAGTATGTAAGGCTCAAATGAAACTATATGACACATGAACATATCAATGAACTCAATACAAATGACTAATCAATGTGAGTAAGTCACCATTTTGCATTTTGGAAACCATGTGTATTGCTTTCATTACTTTCTTTGCTTTCTTTACTTCAATGCTTGCTTGTCAATACATGTGTCACAATGTACCCGGGCCCCGACTGATCAGTAGGTCTTTACATAACATATCGTTATGTTGGGATCGGCTCGAGCTAGGATTATGCCCCTAAAGCTGCCACCCATAAATCAATGCATTGGGATCGGCTCGAGCTAGGCTTATGCCCCTAGAGCTGCCACCCATAAATCAACATATCAGGTTCGGCTCGGGATAGGTTTTCACCCCTAGAGCTGCCCCTTGTCAGGTTCGGCTTGAGCTAGGCTTTCGCCCCCAAAGATGCCCCCTGATCCAATAATCTCGGGATCGGCTTGAGCTAGGCATTTCGCCCCCAAAGCTGCCACCCGTACTCAAACATTAACCACATTTGCATTACTTTATTCATTACTTTGAGATTGATACAATGATGGTCATAACTTTACTTGAAGCTTTGGATCATTAACCAATGAGTGAGAGACGTGTGAATAGCATTATTGGAAATATTACCTCATTGGAAAGATACCATTATTGGAACTATTGGACAATAATCAATGGATAAGATACATGAGTATAATCACTATTGGAACTTTGGAACACAACCTTATTGGGGTTTTGGAATACTATTCATGGACATGAGACATGAGATTCACAATTGATCAATAAGTAGGAATCATGTAGTAGAGACAATTGATAACCGAATATAGGATACCTTAGTACATTTCGGGAATGAGTAGGTACCATAACAAAGTGTACACTATATGCTGCAGAAGGATACGGAAAGAGGAACCTTACATACCTTCACTTCCAAGTGTGAATACACAAGCCTATGTATGAACACAATAGTCTAGCTTCTTCCTTATGTCTTACTTTACAATACAAGTTCATACCGGAACATACATTAGCAACTAGTCACTATACAGGCGTACAAGAAGACAATGAACTATGTGACCACCATATAATGTTATGTCACCCCCTTAAAATACCATCCACTGCATTTCCATATCAACAACATCATAACATTACACACATTGACCAAATATCATACATCGATAGTATTTCACACCACACTTACCCTTTACGCTTTTCCCTTTATCATCCCATCGTAATTATTCCTTTATAACAACATATGAACAATAATCCATACTTAATATAGTACAACACACCTTCATACGATACTTTAAATTCATTAAAACGACATCACAAGTTGAGAATTACATCCAAAAAGGGTATAGGGGCCTTCGGGGATCAACTAGAGACGGAAGCATACAAAACCAAATCTGGAGGTGACCTGCGCTGACACCTGCACACGTAGGTGGCTGAGATGCATGCACAGATGGCCCCTGGAAAATTCCAGGGCCTTCTGCATTGGCATCTGCACCCGCAGATGCCCTCGTCTGCGGGGGCGGATGCCCGTTTTGGTCTGAAATGACTTTTTTGGGTCTTTTAATGCCATGAATGGTCCATGATCACAATCAAACATATTTGAACATATTTTTGATCATATTAAACACGAACATTCAGCCATAGTCTAACAACACACATAATAACACCCAAAACTACATTTCACGGCCAATACAACACCAAAACCATAACCAATATTGCAACAACAATTCCAAACGTTATGCACAAGAATAAAATAAAGTAAGACTATAATCACATATCACATGTCAATATTTACTCCACAAAGTTCACTTTCTTCAAAACCAAAAGTCCATAGTCAAGTTTACAAGACAAATCACCCTCCGATTTAGCAACATGTACACTTCACTTATTGTGAACTTCTCAATGCTCCACCAAAATAACCAACATAATATACACCATATATTATGCATAAAATATATTAATACACTATAATAAACACTTACCAAGTCTTACCAATTGATGATCTTAGCCAAAAGAGTAACTTAGGGTTCTTGAGAGACAAAAGGCAATTTTTGGTAAAGTCTAGAAAACATGAGAGCTTAAATGAAATAAAAATCTGATTTTCCTCTTTCTATAGTCCCTCATGTCTCCCTTATCTTTTCCTTAGCATTTAATGTAATTTTTATTGGTCAAATGGATCAAATTTGGAAGAATAGGTCAAAAACCCCATGTTGGGCCATGTCTTCTTGTTATTTTGGGCTTCATTTTTGGGCCCAATTATACAAGTCTTATTAAGTGACCACAATTCAATACAAAATTCATCAATTCTCTCACGTTTTCATTTTTCCCTAAATGTTACGATTGTCAGCTAAACTCAGAAACGTACGGGGTGTTACATCAACATAGCATCCAAGCCCAAAAGTAAGGCATCACAAAACACTATAAAGTCCTTACCTTCAATAGGTAATGAAAGAATAAGCGTTATGTAATATGTGCTACATAGACGAATATACTTGTGCCTTTAAGGATTATTATTATAAAGGGATGTATACAACAGCAGAAAGTACTGAAATAAGAAAACTTTATTTTACAAAATTACCAGAACCCTTTGGATCAAAAATAACAAAGGATTGGACTGATGCAGGATTAACAAATACCTTAGGAGCTAGGATAAAATACTTACAACGGTGGTATTTTAGGATGGTAGATATTAATAAATTTTGTGTTGTCTTTCTTTCTTGCCTAGTTTGTGTCCAATTTTGAAGTGCTTCGTAGTTAATCATTTTAATCTGAATAATAATACCAGTCTAAATAATCATAACTATCATCATCATAGTATGAAAGAGTAAAGTCTAGCCAACTATCTTGCATTAATTTGATTATTTCATAGGTTTTTAATAGGTCATAAATTATTTTTCGTGTATCATTATTGTTGAGCTTTTGGAAGCTCTCTTCACATTGGTCTGACCAAACAAATGGAACTTTCTTCTGAGTTATCCTTGTCAAGTGCATTACAATGGATGCAAAGTTTTTGACAAACCTGCAGTAATAACTGGCAAGACCTACAATGCTCCTTACCTCGATCACTAAACTAGGCCGAGTCTAATTCTTTACTACCTTAATCTTCTAGGGATCCCCATCACCTTTTTTTCAGAAACCACATACCCCAAGAAGGCGACTGAAGACAATCAGAATTCACACTTTAAAAACTTAACAAATAACCGCTTCTCCATTAGAATCTCTAAAATTATGCAAAGATAGCCTGCATGCTCTTCCTTGCTCTTGGAATAAACTAGAATATCATCAATAAATACAATAACAAAAGAATCCAAGAGCGACTTAACGATCCTGTTCATCAAACTCATCAAGCCTGGAGGTGCATTAGTCAACCCAAAAGACATCACTATAAACTCATAATGACCATACCGTGTTCTAAAAGTTGTCTTTGGTATATCCCTCGGTCTAATTTTCAACTGATGATAACCCGACCATAAATCAATCTTTGAAAATACTGACGCACCCTGTAACTGATCAAACAAATCATCTATGCGAGGAAAGGGATATTTATTCTTGATAGTAACCTTATTTAGCTGCTTATAGTCAATGCACATCCTCAAACTACTATCTTTCTTCTTAACAAACAGAACCGGAGCACCCTAAGGTGAAGCACTTGGACGAATAAAACCCTTATTAAGTAGCTCTTGCAGCTGAGTTTTGAGCTTCCTCAATTCCGCTAGAGCCATTAGATAGAAGGGAATAGATATAGGGCGAGTGCCCGACTCTAAGTCAATGCAGAAATTGATATCTCTATCTGGAGGCATACCCGGTAGGTTTGAAGAAAACAAATTCTGAAATTCGGAAACTACCAAAACTAACTCTATAGAAGGGGACCCTGTGTCTACATCTCAAAGAAGAGCTAGAAATGCTAAACACCCCTTCCCCACTAACCTTCTGGCCTGGAAAAATGATATAATTTTTACTGGTTTGGCCTTATACCCTTTCTCCCACTCTAAATTATCCAATCTCGATATCGCTAGAGTCACTATCTTAGCATTATAGTTTAAAATAATGTAACATAGAGACAACTAGGTCATACCCAGAATTACATCAAAGTCCAACATATCTAGAATAATCAAGTCTACCCAAGTCTGAAAACCCACAAATAGAACAGAACAAGAATGAAAAACATGGGTTACTACCACAGACTCACCAACCAGAATAGACACATAAACAAGATAATCAAGTACATCATAAACCAGATTCATACCAACCGCAAACTGAAAAGATATATAAGATTAAGTAGACCTTGGATCAAATAGAATAGAAGCCATCTTGTCACAAACAAAAATAGTGCCTGTGATCACCGCATTAGAATCCACGGTATCAGTCTTTCCCAAAAAATGCATAACAGTGAGCCCGGTCATCAATTTGAGATGACTCCCTTCCCAGCTACCCTCTTCCCCCGGTGCCTCTATTTTTCTGACCTCCCTAACCACCTAACTGATTTCCCTGTCCACCCTGTGGATGAACCTTGCCATTACATCCTCCTTCTCTACCCACTGGAACTACAACCCGACTCTGCTACTGTGCCTGGCCATTTGCCTGCCTCAAGGGACACTCTCTTTTAAAATGACCACAACATCACAATAGTAACATCCACACTCAAGAGAAGGATGACTGACTGAAGTGTAAGAATCGCCTTGTCCGCTAACAACCTGTTTCTGAGAAGAAACCTTAGCTGGAACCATGGTAGAAGCTGACAAGGCTGACTGAATAGGATGAGTTGAATAGGCTTGCTGTCCGTGCCCTTAGAGTAAGATCCACTAAAATTCCCAACATTGCAGGATTCCTTGGCTAAAATCTTAGCCTGGTCCACTTGTGTAACCCTCTAAAACTTCTTCGCATAATCTGCAACTTCATTGACCCCATTCCCTGCAGAAGTCGTATGAACAGTCAAAACTTGAAGATCATAGTTCAAAACCTTGACATATAGTTGAATCCTCTCCTCCTTAGAAGTTAACAATTGACTGGAATAGAGATAAAAAGCATGGAACTTGGCTTCATAGGCCACAACTGACATGTCACCCTGCTCCATGATCTTAGGCATATTTATACTTCTAAGTGTCATTATCTATACGCATTTAGCTTAGTTTTGAGGATAACTTGACGTGCATAATGAAGTATAAAGTGTTTATTTATGTATTTTCATGCTAAGTTACATGTTTAGAGTGTTTAAGGTGAATTTGAAGCAAGTCGAGAGTGAAAATGATCAAATAGAACTTAGAAGAGAAAACTAGTGTTGCTAGCTTGAGCTATGCTTGTTCTAGTGTACTTTGATGAGCTCTATTGTGTTGTATGGACTAGTGTTTTCTATGAGTTATTGTATAATAATATTGGAGGATCTAAGTAATCTAAATAAATCCTACCAACAAGGCACACAAAGTGGGAAAACAAGGAACAAGAGAGCAATGTTTGGCTGAAACCTCACCCTTTGGGGGGTGCCATGCGCCGCACACTCCATCGCATGGGAGGGGGCATGCACCGAACCCTATAGGGAGATATGATACTGTTTTTTTCAAGCTTTGGGCTTGCTACTCATTCCTCTTGGCGTACGATTGGCCATGCGGGGCACCCCCCCCCCCCCCCCAAAATATGTCCCAAAGTTGGTTTTTACTTGGTTTAAGTTGGGGGCAAAGTTGTAAATGCATATGTTTCGTATGGGTCAGACTATGGAGGACCTAAAACACTATAAAATGGGTACTTATACATTTTTACAAGTATCTAGGAGATAATACATTATTGGGAGAGGAGACCAGACATCAAGGAGCTCAAACTAAGGCTCTTTGTTCTGTAACTTTATTTTCTTGTAGTTTTACTTTATGAATTCATCTATGGTGGTTATTGTATGACTATGAGTGTATAAAAACCATATTTCTAGGTTGATTCTATGAACATGATTACTTAGTTTATATTTAAGTTGGTTAATATTGATTATCGCAGTTGGTTGTTCTTGTGTTCTTGAATTTACTATTCTATTGACTAGCAACCATTAGAATACATCTATTTCTTTTGAGAGCTTGGAAATAGTAAAATTAGATTAGAATGTGGAACATAAGGAATGGGTTTTTGTCTTTAAGATGAATTAAGTATAAGTTTCGCTGTTAGGATTGGAATATACCTAATTTTCCCCATTTGGCTCAAATACGGGATGAAATATAAATGCATTTGAATTAGTTCCCACATACCTACTCAAGATGTAGTTGTGAGGCTAATTTAAATATACGATTAGAGGCTCGTAATACCATGATCATGATATTAACCCCGTGAATCAACAACCAAGATAATTAATGTAACCAATGAGAGTATATAGCTTTACATGATTGTTTAGTAGGTCTTGACCCTAGAATCCTCCTTGATAGTGGTTCATCCCCAAGTTCATCATCTTTAGTATAGTTTAGTGTTTAGTTTTAGCTTTTAAACTTAATACATCTTTGTTCTATTTCTTGAATAAATAATAAGAATCGGTTTGGTCTAAGTGAATAGTTAACCAACAAGTCCCTGTGGGATCGATATTCGGCTTACAAGAGCCATTTTATTACTTGCACGACCACGTACACTTGCGTGTACTCTTGTGAGCAACAATTTTTGGCGCCATTGCCAGGGACTTTGGTGTTCATTGTTTATATAGATTAGACCTTTTCTTTTTATTTGTTTTATTTGTATATAGTTTGTTTTTTGTACAAAGTTTTGTTTTACTCTTTTAGCACTCTTCTTAATATATCAGCCTGGGATAAATGATGGTTGAATGATGAAAATTATTATTGTTTTTTGGGAGGAACACACTTGGATGGTAAATGTCATGATGTTCAAGCAAGAGGGTTGTGCATACCTACCCAATATTTTGAATTGAATATATGCCAGATGTGTGGTGGTCAGGATAGCCATTGGAGTGACTTTTCAAACTATTATTCCCCTCCCTTAAACCCCTATTATGATCAATCTATTGTTTATGATGTTGGTAGGTCTAAGGGAGCTAATGAGGTAGAACAGAAGGCTCACCTCATAGATATACTGAAGCAAATACTGGCGGTGCAAGAAAAACAACAGAAACAACAATGGGAAGCCACAGAGAGGATGAGTTTCCAAGTCATATAGCTACAGGCTAGGGATGAAACTTATGTTGATCATCAAACTTATGTTGATCATCAGGTTACAGTCTTATCCAATACTCAAGAGGAACCCCCGATTGATCAAAAAACGGAGGTACTCATAGAAAAAAGTTGTGATGATGCAGACATAGTAAGCCAAGATTAGCTAATAGAACTAGATTACCAAATCAAATTTCAAAAGTGTCTTCGAGATGGTCTCACAATCATGGCAACCCAAATAAGCAAAAGGAGAGATGAGCTTATTTCAAAAATAGAGCAATTTAGCCTAGATATCCATGACTTGACTGACCAATTGACTAAAAAGATTGAGATGTCCAATGTCCAATCACCAATAGTTGTAGATACTAGCCAGCTTATAGAGAGGGAAGAAGAATTCCAACCATTTGAATACTATTATTTGATTGATACTGACATTGAGAAGTTGAATAAGAGTGACTATGTTGCAGATGGTGTAAGTTTGAAAGTGGGATGTGTTGGGTCCCATTCAAAGCACTTTTTTACATTAGGTTTAGATGATGACATGTATTTTGAGTCATCTAAACTAGTGGAGGAATCTATAGATAAGAAAAAAGAATCCTACATTCTTAAATTTACACCATACAAGCAACAAACAACATAACTCACCTCAGGGACAAGCTATTTAACATACACCATCCATTACTTGGTCCCTTCATCTGTGTACCACCACCCTATGAATGAAGTAAAAAGATGGATGTGATATTGGGAGTGAAATTTATATCCTTAAGGTGGAATAAAAAGTTGATGGGTCATGCCGCGATGTTAAATTAGGCACTTGTGGGAGGCAACCCAACGTTTAGTAAGTAGTTTGTTTTTATTTTTGTTTCTGTCACCTTTGTTTTTGTTTTTGCAGATTTAGGGGAAGTCTGAGTACCCATAATCTGAGTTAAGAAGCATGACGAAAGCTAAGTGTAGGGTCCTCCGAACACCTTCATGAAAGAAAGGAAATTGACATACTACTAGCTAGGCCTAGAGGCCTCAGGGAATATTTTCTAACCCTTGTTCTCAATTTGATTTATAATTTGGGGACAAAATGTAATTTTAAGTGTGGGGTGGGAATCTTCCAACTTGTTTAGGGTGAAGTGCACTATAGGATTTCTATTTTGATTTATTTGCTAGTTTTAGACTAAATTTTAATAAAAATCATAAAAAGATTTTATCTTTGGTTATTTTTAGTTTTTATTTTTGTTTAGTATAAGCACACTTCACCCACCCCTCGGTTTTTCATTTTGGTTCTTTTTCAAGGGGAAGCCCTTTGAACCCAGTATCCTTTTTGATTTTTAGGAGTAATTTTAAAAATTTTGTCATTAGGAATAAATAGAGATGCTCTAGTTAGATGCTACACATGATTGCATGATGCAAGTTGGTTTTGAATGTCGAAGCATGTGTAGTAAGTTGAATGACTTCTTTGAGACACCTAGGATCATTTATTTGACTCCTGTGTGATGTTGGCTTAATGTGGAATTCTTACAATTGCTTGGTTAAGAGTCTATAAGGATCCATCTTGATTTTAACATGTGCCATGTGTGTTGAGGTTTTTGTTATATTCCATGTTTGCACATTGATGTCTAGAACTTGCTTGGTGTGTTTGCAAAGTGAAATAAAGAATGTTGGGTTTAAGAGATGATATAGGCATTTCTTTGATAGCCATGTTTTATACCTACTTTACCCCTTTATGCATGACCTTATTTAGCCCTGTTGAGCCTTTAGCTTGTTTTTTTGTAGCCTCATATGTAGCTTATTCCCTTTCTTTCAATTGACCATAATTTGATCCAAAAACTCCTAAGCACTTTAGTTGAAAAACTAAGATGTTAAGGAGTGGAAAACTAAAGGAGGAAAAAGTGAAAGTGAATCCACAAGATAATAGATATTGGTGTTTCAAAAAAGTTTTTGTGTTGTTGGTTGGGTGTAATGTAATGAAAAGAAAAATTAATCCAAAGTGAATCATGTGTTGATACTAAATACCCCCTACTAAATATGTGTAAGCTAGATTAAAGAGATGGGGCAAAACAAAAGAGAGGTGGGAAGATAAAAGTGGTAAAAAAAAGGGTTGGTTGGAGATGAGTTTAATGTAGAGTGTAGTGTATTAAAGCGCTTAGGGAAGTTAGTCACTATTACTGGCCAGAATAGTTCCTACCCGTCCCTTAGCCTACAGTATAACTCGTAAAGTCCTACTTGATCTTGTGCTTTGATATTCTAATATTAGTAGAGTACTATACTAAAGGCAAGTTTATGGTTCATACTATGTGATATGTTAATTCTTTATGAGAGTGAGCGAAATTTGATTCTTACACCCTTTCTTGTGATAAATTGTATATATGTGAGTGAATGTGGGTGACTCTCTTGTGGTGAGGGAACATTTAATGATGTATAGGTGACTTATATGATCTCTTTGTTGAGTAATATGTATGAGTTTGCCAAATTGGTAGAGTCAGTCCTTGAGGCTAGGAGGTTTTGAAGTAGTATTCATATGTTTCAAGTTGTAATATGACATGCCGATAGTAGAACTTGCTATTCATATGGTCGTTGTAGTTCTAGCTTGAGTGTCTTAGTTTTAATAATGATGTTAGAGTATTATTTTATGGTTATTAGTGTAAAGGGTTGTTCGAGTACGAACAAGGCTTTAAGTGTGGGTGGTGATCGTAGGCATATTTATACTCCTAAGTGTCATTATCTATGCACGTTTAGCATAGTTTTGAGGATAACTTGGCGTACTTAATGAAGTAAAAAGTTTTAAATTATGTATTTTGGTTCTAATTTACATATTTAGAGTTTTTAAGGTGCATTTGAAACAAGTCAAGAGTCAAAATGATCAAATAGAACTTAGAAGAGAAAACTAGTGTTGCTAGCTTGATCTATGCTTGTTCTAGTTTGATGATCTCTATTGTGTTGTATGAACTAATGCTTGTAATGAGTTGTTGTAGGACACCATTGGAGGTTCTAAGGAAGCTAAAAAAGATGCATGAAGTGGGAAAACAAGGAACAAGTGCACCAGAAGAAGAGAGCAACGTTTGGTCGAAACCTCACCCTTTGGGGATCCATGCACCGCACCCTCCATCGCATGGGAGGGGTGAATGCACTACACCCCCTAGGGCGATATGATACTGTTTGGTTAAAGCCTTGGGTATGTACCTTAACCTATTGGTGTGCGATTGACCATGCGCCCTCCCCCTCCCCCTAAATACGACCCAAAGTTGATTTTTACTTTGTTTAAGTTGGGGGCAAAGTTGTAAATTCATATGTTTCATATGGGGCAGCCTATGGATGACCTAAAACACCATAAAAGGGTTACTTATCCATTTTTACAGGTATCTTGGAGGCAATACACAATTGGGAGAGGAGACCAGACATCAAGGAGCTCAAACTAGGGTTCTTTGTTCTTTAACTTTATTTTGTTGTAGTTTTACTTTATGAATTCATCTATGGTGGTTATTTGTATGAATATGAGTGGACAAAACCCCTATTTCTAGTGTTGAGGATACAAACATTATTGCTTAGTTTATATTTGATTTGGTTAATGTTGATTATCGCGTTTGGTTGTTCTTGTGTTCTTGAATTTACAATTCCATTGCTTCGCGACCTTAGAATACATCTATATTTATTTTGTGAGCCCGTAAGGAGTAACATTAGATTAGAACATGGAAAATTAGGAATGGGTTCTTGTATTTATGA
This sequence comes from Capsicum rhomboideum, assembly GCA_031232105.1. Lineage (NCBI taxonomy): Eukaryota > Viridiplantae > Streptophyta > Magnoliopsida > Solanales > Solanaceae > Capsicum > Capsicum rhomboideum. The sequence continues at coordinate 92,517,201 of CP124716.1, read as the reverse complement.
TGAATTAAGGACAAGTTTTGTGGTTAGGATAGAAATATACCTAATTTTCCCCATTTGGCTCAAATACGGGATGAAATATAAATGCGTTTGAATTAGTTCCCACATCCCCACTCAACGACGTAGTTGTGAAGCTAATTTAAATAGATGATTAGAGGCTCGAAAGACCATAATCATGATGTTAACTCCGTGAATCAACAACCAAGCTAATGAACGTATAGCTTTGCATGATTGTTTAGTATGTCTTGACCCTAGAATTCTCCTTGATATTTGTTCAACCCCAAGTTCATCATCTTTAGTATAGTTTAGTGTTTGATTTTAGCTTTTAAACTTTATACTTCTTTAGTTCTATCGCTTGAATAAATAATAAGAATTGGTTTGGTCTAAGTGAATAGTTAACTGACAAGTCCCTATGGGATCGATATTCGGCTCGTAAGAGCCATTATATTACTTACACGACCACGTACACTTGCATGTGCCCTTGGGATCAACACTCCAATGCCAAAACATTATCCTTCTTGCAATCACGGAGGGCCCGTGGCACATATTTTTCCAAGAACAAGGCATGAAACTGCTCCCAAGTCAAAGGAGGTAAAACCATTGACTGACATTCAACATACGCCCTCCACCATTTCTTAGCATCTTTATCCAATAGATAAGTCACAAACTCAACCCCATGCTACTGAAAAATAACTATTTTCTGCAACATCTTATAGCAATCAATGATAAACTCAAAAGCATCCTTAGACTCGTACCCTGGAAGGTAGGTGGTTTCATCTTCAGAAACTTAGTCAGCAGATCATGCTCCATACCTGACATCACAAAACCCAACACCGAACGAGGAAACACATTAACCCTTGAAGCCTCATCCATCCTTGGAGCCATAGCAACAATATAGTGAACAATTGGAGCCTGGAAAATCGGTACAGTAGGAGTGGCTCCTGTCCCTGCCAACCAACTCAGAACTGCTAACACCTATTGAATAACCTCAGCAGAGAAATAAAGTAAGACTGCAACCCCAGCTGGTGCGGTTACCTGGGGCTCCACTTCCTACTTCTCTACTGCTTCCCTCTCCTCAAAATGATCCTGAAGTGGGGGAGGGGATACTGAATTTCCATGAGCATGGCCAACAGCTGCTTGAGTTCCAACCCTGGTGGGTGTGGCTCATGCCCTTCCTCTCCTACCTCTCCCTCTCACTCATCCTCTCTCTATTACAGCTGGCTCCTCAGCTGGAACGACCGATGCAAGGACTACTGCTTGGGTTCCATTAGACCTAGTATTCACCATCTGCAGACAAAAGAGTGAAGTGAATAAAATACCAATTTAATCGTCAGATACCAATTGGAATCAAGTTAAAGCACGAAAGAAACAAAAATGACAGATTTTTCTAAAGTCCCACAGCCTCCCGAAGAAAAGTACATACATCTCTATACCATTCCGTGAGACTCTACTAGACCCATTTTAGTACAATGAGATCAACGAACCTAGGCTCTGATACCAACTTTGTCACGACCCAAACCCATCGTGAGTGGAACCCACACTACTCACTCTATGATAGAACCATCTACCCCAAAATACCAACTCCAATCAACACTTAGAAGAAAATAATTTAAACTAATCCATCAATAAATAACCATCAACCTAAATAAAACCATAAGTACATCTAAAAGCGGTGTACTTAAAAAACCATCCCTAGGACTGAAAAGTCGTCTGGACCAAAACTACTAAAGAATGTCAAGAAGGGGATGCAACCCCAAAAACTGAATGAGAAATGTAAGTTCAGAACAAGGAACTTATGCTGATAATGAGAGATTCCACGGTAGGTCGAATAAGCTGCTCACCCTAAAATCAGAAGTCAATCACTGGGTTTACAAGTGAGGTCACATAGAAGCCACTGGAATATGCGCTACACTCACTAAAGTAAATGTAAGTGTAGTATCATCACACAAGAACAACAATGTACTGGTAGGGTCATTTGGGCAACCCAAGATGAAAATATGAACACTTCACTAAATAATAGTACAACAAGTTAATCCATGCTCAAAACAATTATACACTTAGCACATAATACCAAATAATAGCTTAGGATTTTAAACAACAGTCAAGTTTAGTCAAGCCAAGTCAACAAGTCAAGACAACTTAAACAACTATCAAGCATAGATAAATATATTCTCCGGTTCACTAATGGAATCGTCAAACTCACTTGAACCTCGTACATACACGCTATGTGTAATACATCCACCCTCTAGCTATGACCTGTAGGGGATAAATTTTGTCCATGTACTAAACTCCATACATAAGTTTGTGCCAACCTTATTTCACCAATAACCCATAAGAATGTCCCAAATACCAAAACATTCCATATTTTCAAAATAAGGTAGGTCAAATCAATAAGCAAGTAAAATCATTGCATTGATCACACCAAATAACATGCATTAACCAGCCACACTGCAAATTAGTTAACATGCACATATAATACAAGTTAGATAAAACTACAATACCATCACCTACCTCAAACCAAGCTTTCACAACTCCTCTAAGCTGAGGTTTTGTCCTTCCATGCAATTTCCACTTGCTCGTGGTCTAGAACATTAATAATAACTCATAATTAATGAAATGACCTATCATGTTGGGACTTATAACTCACCCCCAACCCCTAAGGTCAATTTCATGATCATTACCTTCCCGTTCTAGGGCTTTTCTATCGTAATTCACCTAAAACTATCAATTCGATGGATAAATTAGTGAATTAACAAAATTCAAGGGTAAATTAATCGTTAAGAATCAAAACCTATTAACTTATTACTTAAATTTACCCCTTGCACTATAAAATAACCAAAATCTGCCATAAAATCCTCCCCGAACTCTGTAAATTAGTGATTCTAAGGCTTAATCATCAACTACAAGTTAATAGGGATGAATTACTTACCATTACATGGTCAAACGAAGAATTTCTAGTGTATTTCGCCCTAAATCACCCTTACTTTTCCCCAAAATGAGTTTTGAAATAATAAACTATTTTGGGGGAAAATACTAATTAAACTGCAATTTTCACTACTATAGCAACCAAGACCGCTATAGCGGTTGTTGACCACTTTTGACCACAGCTATAGCAGAAATTATTCCGTTATAGTGCCCACTGCTATAGCGGTGTGTCAACCGTTATAGCAGTGTCGATGGGACATAAGTTTGTCTTCGCCCAAAAATCCCACTTTTTACAATACACCTTAAACTCGGGATATTCTAATCAATGTCATTCATGCTAAGATCGATTTTGGGAGTTCTACTTACTCAAATTCGATTCCATAAATTACTATGGGTTCCTTATTGTCTTAGCTAACTAGGAATAAAATTAGACACCTCCAAACCTGCCCAAATCCTTCCTGGATTTCCCTAGACCACACCTCACTCCGATTTCATTTGAAACTAGCCTAGCCCAAAATTTGTAACTTTCAAATCGGAAGGCTTTTGGATACGAGGTTTCAAACCAAGGACTTATACGTAACGATGAAGAGGGTCGTTACAGTTACATTCTATTATTACTTTCAAGAAATATTATTGGTTTTGCAAGTACAAACATTGATTCTTAGGGTTTTAATTAAAAGTGAGAGTTTGGAGTTTTCTTATTATTCCTGTAAGTTCATGATTATGCTTTCATCTATGAATTCTTCTTGTGTGTTGTCAATTATGAGGAACTAAACACCACAACTAGGTTTGTGGGAACCATGGAGGATTAACAAAGTAGGATTCATAGTATGGAGTAATCTTAAATAGGTGTTCACATGTATTGATTGTTCTCTTGGTTTTGAATGCTTTTTGGTGGTGGCCAACATTAGAACCTACCTAATCTGTATTTTGGATGAAAGGAGTACGGATGGGAAGAATGGAATAACCAATAGAAACTTGGAGCTATCAGCCTCCACTTAATAGCTTGAGCCGATAATACGAGATAACTATCTGGGATCTAGGATAGGGGTTAGTAACGCAGGCTCAGAAGAAAAGAAAACTTACCTGAGGATATTGCTTAGACAAGAGGGTAAAGTTGTTCTAGGTATACATAACCTATTGATTCTGGATATCGAACACCAAGAGAGATTACAAAGTACAACGAACCAACAGATTTATGAAGTTATTGGGGAATACAGTCCTAGTGGTTCTCTCATATTGATTACAAATCCAACAACTTAACAATTGTTATTATTGAATTACTTAATTACAAATCCCCTTCTCTTACTGGAAATTGTTATTGATTGACTTGACATACATATTGACTGATATTTTGACCTATTCCCTATGGAATCGATCCTAACCTTGGTTGGGTTCTATATTTGACAGCGACCGCATTATACTTTACTTAGAGGTGTAGTTTGGGAGACATCAGCAACAAAACAAAAGTCTTGAAAGATTAAATTTTCCTCCTAGTGCTCATGACTCCTAGCCACGAGTCATGGTCTGTCAGTACGAGTCTTAAAGTGACTCAACCTGATGAGGAACTAAGGAGACATCAATTCTTCTTTTGGGGCCACAAGTCCTAGTCACAACTCATATGCAGACCTCACGAGTTGTGATGTGGAAATCGTGCCCCAAGCCAGAACTTAAGACGAAGAACCATGAGTCAGAGGTTTACTCGTAGGTTTAGGGTATGACTCATATCCAAACCCGTGATGACTAAATCAAAAATTTGAGTCAAGTTTTAAAAATGGTATTTTGTATTTTTCTTATTTTCTATACCTATACGACATCATTTTTAGGCCTTTTAGGAGGGGGTTAAAGGGACTTAGTCGATTTCTTTTCCCCCATTCTATTTAAACACTTAGAAAATATAAGAAAGAGCGATTGAACTATCCCATGACAAAAAACCTAGGGCTTTTCTCAAGTTCAAAAATTCAAGCTTTGTTGCAAGAATTCTTCAACTCCAGGTATGTGGGATTTCAGCAATGGTTATCATTTCACCCTTGTGTCCTAAAATACTTTATGAATTCCAGTTTCCTCGTGATTTATGGATTAGGGTTCATACCCAAGTTATGGTTTCTCTTAAATTTTAGTCTTTTTATGATCCTTATGGAATTATGACATGTTCTCTATGATTTTATATACAGTTTGATATTATCCCATGAGAATTAAATAATATCATGATTTCAAGTAAATTTTACAGATTTTAGTTATGTTTTGAAAGCATGTTTTAAACTATTAAAGTTTCATTACGAACAAGCATGATTAGTTTTCACTGTATAGACTTTCAAAATACTTTCAGATTAAAAGGGTTCTAACCCATTTATCAAAGCATCAGATTTTAAATGAGTTACCAGTATAATATTAGTTTGGGAGTAGTACTTAGCACTGAGTTGGACTAGGGCCCTATTTTCACCCAAAGTCCCAGAACTACGTGCCATCATAGGTTTAGTTAGCCCTCCCACTTTAGGTATCAGTTTAGTGATCATGCTAGCTATGCCTATATACCTTGGCAAGGTATATTAGATCCTCTCGATGGGGCGTATACATCGAACTCCATGTTAGCTCACGTGGTTTATGTCGGTTAACAGACTCCCCCACAGACTCAGATATATTTGTACATGACCCTCAGTTCATTCCTACTTGTTGTAAACACCTAATTTTTGACCAAACCTAAGGTTTTACACCATTTTAGTGTTTAAATATTTCTTTTAAGTCTAAATTAGATATTTTGATTTTTATCTTATTTTTAGTAAGTTTATTTTTTTAAAAAAATTGAAAACTACAAAAATTGAGTCATATTTTAGGATAAGTTTTTATTTTTATTTTATTTTCAAAAAAAAAAAATAATTCTAAAATATGTTTTCTTTTAATTTAGTTTTTTAATAAATAATCTAGTCATATTAATTTTTTTGAATCATATTTTTTAGGACTAGCTATATAACTTTTTCTATATTTTATTAGTTGAAAATAGTTAACTAATAGTGTAACCATAATATTTTTATTTATGTCTTTAATTTAAAACCAAATAAAAATAAAATCCTAACCTAAAACCACCCCATTCACTCCCCCACTAATCTGTACAACTGCCATAACCCCACGTCCTCATCCATTTCCCATATTTTCTCAACATTCACACACACACTACACGACACCACAAAAAACTCCCTCATGTAACCTCTCCACACTCCAACTCCCTCAACCCTCATCATATATTAACACACACCCAGATAACAACATGAAAAAAAAAAGGAGAGAAAACAAAAGGAGAGGAGAAGAGAAACGAAAAGGAGAGGATATAGAGAAGACAAAACAAAAGGAAACAAAGAGAAAGAGAGGAAAGGAGACATGAGAAACCACAAAAAAATAAAAAAAAATTGCACACACAGTGACTTGAAAAGCAAAAAACAAAACCATTAAATCCTCATCACATTTCCTCCATAACCATCACTGGAGCACCCCTTCCTTCATAGATTCAACCAACAGTAAAACCATGACTCGGGGTTGCCGCTCGAGGTTTCATTTCCGACATTGGTTTAAGACTCCGAATTCAAATAATTATCAAAGGAATTTTCATTTTCTGCTTAAGGTCCACTCCTCTTGCTCACTTTTATTTCATCTCATATTGTTGGTTTGGCAAATTATTATTGATTGATAAGTGATTAATATTTTTTGTGTTAGCATGTCTTAGTTTTTCATTACTTATCTTAATTAGTTTGTTAGTTCTGTGATATTACGTAAATCTTTTGCTTTGAGTTCATGGAAAATACACTCAAATAAACCCATTAAATTAATAGACGAATTAGGTGTATATAATGTAATCTGGTTAATTTGGCTTAGTAGCTATATTAAAAATATCTTTGTTTTAGACTTTGGTTTGGTCTCGTTCATGCTTTATGCCAAATCAAAGTACTGAAGCAGCAATTGATCCAAACGGCCTAACACCATGTCGGGCACCAACTGGGTATTCTACGACTGATGACTCAAACCGTTGTTATTTCTACCATTAAAAAATTCAAACTTGAATCAGATTTCAAAACTAATCGACTTGTAATTTAATTAAATTCAAAGAATTTAAACGGGCAGGCACATTATGGACCATTAGGAGCATGATTAGGCTGATAGCAAAAATAAGCAAACACTATAATGTTAAACAAATTTTAGGCCTAACATACAAACGAAGAGAATAATCTGTGGTAAAACTGGAATGCACTACTATCAATACACCACACAATAATAAAATAAAATAGTTTAAACCAGTTTCAAAATTAATCAAAAAAGGTGGGACATAAAAATTTTTTAGGCTAAGCATCATTTATCCAAGAATTGAATTAAACCAAAAATATGTCAATAAAACGACCTTCCTAGAACCACGGGACTTGAGGGGTGCCTTACACCTTCCCCTCGATCAACAGAATTTCTTACCCAGATTTATAGTTTACAGAACAAAAATAAAGAGTCATTTCTTTTTGATTAGCGATCCAAATAAGTTTCCTTAGAACACCAAAACTCAATTTCAAGTGGCGACTCTAAAATAAAATAATTCCTTTTCAAAATAGTCACTTTAATTGAAAAAACCCATTTTCTCTACCACTTCCTCTTCGAGCGGGGCAGGTTAAAAATAGGAGTGTGACACGTGCATTGTATTATGATTTTTAGATTATCTTTACATATCATCATCTATGTATATCATTATGGGTCATTATACTACAGTTTAGCTCTTTGTATTCAATTTGCATTCAGTACAGTTTATCACTATTTTCAGCATGCTCAGTTTACTTTATAGTTAGCATATCTCACATGCTTCGTATATTCAAAGTACTAATCGCATACTCTCTTTTGCATTGTATCATCTTATGATATAGGTTTGGGTGCTCAATTTCAGTATCGTTGTTAGTACGTTATGGTGCCACTTCAACAGCTACTAGTGGTTAGTCCTCATCATCTGAGGATAAGGATTTATTATTTATTTCCTCTAGTACATTTTAGTTTCAGTATTTGGAGTTAGCTGGAGACTTGTTCCGGTAGCTCGTCAGTAGAAGAGGCTTTTCAGACATAGAGTTAGACATTTCAGCTTTTCAGATCATTTTAGCCTTAGTATTTGTTTCAGGGATTTGATCATATTATTTCATATTTATATTGAAATCAGTTTAGCTTCCGTACAGTTATTACATTAATTCATTTTAGTTTCATTAGTATTATGTCATGCCATGTGTTAGCTTGGGGTCACTTATGACTCTAAGCATTGTGTTACATCAGGGGTGTAGAATCGGGTCGTGACAGTAATATCCTAAAAGTTTGCCATGTTTAATCTCAGACTTAGACCAGAAAATCAGCTGAAAAATCAAAATTTCCACACCAGTATGACTCAACCCATGAGTTATACAATGAAACCACGAGATGTGGAATGACTCATGGTAAGTTGTCTAGAGAATTCCAAAGTTCCAGTCACCATGACTCAAACCACGAGTTGTGGAACCAACGTAAAAGTTGTAGGTTGACCCTTATTGATAACCAGATGGAAAAGTCTTGAAGATTGAAAATTTCTCTCAGGAATCAATCATGACTCATGGATTGATCTCATGAGTCATGGAATGAGGTCGTGCCCCAAAAGTAGAATTTGGCTCTAGAAACCATGATTCAAGGTATGACTAGTGGAACCAATGTACGAGTCATACCATGGACTTGTGACTCCTTAATCAAAAATAGTCCAACATGGTCCTACGGACCATGAGTCAGACCACAACTCATGGTACAATAGTATGAGTCATAGGTTGACTCGTGGGATGCAATTCCAGAAATTTCAGTTATGTTTTTAAAGGGAAAATTAGCCTTTTCCTATTATTTTAAGTCTTATACTACATCATTTTGCATTCTTCTAAGGAGAATTATAGGCTAATCCATTAGTTTAACTCCCATTAACATTGATTTAATCACTAGAAGTTAGAAAGAGAAAAAAAAGATTGCTCTCAAGCTTTAGGTCTAGGGTTCATCTTCTCAAGTCTCAAGTTCAACTTCTAGTCCAGATTTCTCTAGTAATCAAGTATGTGGGTATTCAATAAGGATTTTCTTTCACCCTTATGCCCAAAAACTCAGTTGTAGTTTCTATGATTTCATGATATAGGGTTACTCATTTATGCAAACTTCATGATTTTCAATTTTAGTTTATTCCCTTATGATTTTCACTTGTAATAAAATAATTATGCATGATTTATACTGTCAAATTCATACTTTAAATCTTACAAGTGATTTAGCATGTTTTACATTGAATTGGGCATTATTTAGAACAAGCTAGCATGAATTGATCCTATGATCACAAGTTAGTATAAATTTAGCATGACTAGTTCAGTATTCCATAATTTCAGTAAAAAAAGCAATCAAACTAGTTCATACTTTATTTTCAGATATCAATATATATGTATGAGCAGCTAGTATACATAATTTTTGGGAGAATTATTTAGTATTTCTTATAAAATTTATTCAATTGATTAAAGCTTATAGATCTTTAGATACTTTCTCCATAATCCAAGAAAATTATAGTCACCACAATAAAAGGTTAATAACGGATTATAAATTGAAAATGATGGACAATTCTTTTCTAATTGTAGGGTAAAAAATTAAAAGAGAGAAATACCATTATTTTATTAAAAAAATGAAAAAACCAAAAAAAAAATGACAACAACCAAACCGATGGATATGAATTATGATTGGTTTGGTTTTAATAAGTTAAAAACTGACTAAATTGGTTTGGTTTTAGTCTTACCCCAAAACCGACCCAAACCAAACCATGAACACCCCTAGTCCAGGTATGCTCCAGAGATGGTGGCCGAGCCAAGGGCCAAAATAAGTACTTTTTTTTTTAGGGGGTGGGTGGGTGTATTAGACTTGGTGAAGAAGGAATATAAAATAGCTATGTTGATTTGGGATATGGATATCTCTAGGTTAATAACTCATGCCTAGAAGATCGAGGAGAAGAAGTTGAAAGAAAGAGAGAGGGAGAATAGGAGGCTAGAATAGGTAAGTTTGAGTATACCCAACAGAGGATTGGTCATTGAAATCATTCTACTTTCCAGTAAAGATCTTCAGTCCCAGCACCATCATTCTCTAGTGCTCTATCTCCAGCGCCCAAACCCCGATATGACCAAAAGAGTAGGTCATCAAGCTCTCTTTCTTAGGGTAGCATTGTAAAGGGGCATTCCTATCCTACTTCTAAAAAATGTGGTAAGAACCACTTAGGAGAGTGCCTTTATGGCAAGAAGGGGTGCTTTGGATGCGGTTAGATTGCTCATCGACTAAGAGATTAGCCCTCTACCAAGCAGGGCAATAGAGGTAATCGAGATCAGTCTACTTCATCAGTAACTCCAGCGAGTTTCCCAACTCAGTTGGGTGCATATTCTAGTATAGGTAGTGGTTTGGTCAGAACCACTTCTATGTATTCTCATCTCGCCAAGATCAGGAGAGCTCCCCAAATATAGTCACTGTATGTTACATGTCTTTTCTCATGATGTGTATACTTTATTATCCTTAGGGTATACTTTGTTTATCGTAACTGCATATATTGCCTTTAAATTTGGAGTCAGTCCTAAACAACTCTTAGAACCATTTTCTATTTCCATTGCAATTGGTGAGTCAATTACAGTCAAATGGGTATATAGAAATTGTCGAGTATGGGTCATTCATAGTCACCACAGCTGATCTAGTTTAGTTGGACATAACTGACTTTGATGTTATTCTAGGCATGGATTAGTTACACTCTTGTTATGCCTCAGTCGATTGCGAAACCAGAGTCGTAAAATTCCAGTTTCCATATGAGCTTGTCTTATAGTGGAAGGGTAGTCCTACAGTGCCAATAGGTAGTTTCATCTCTTACCTTAAGGCCAAGAAGATGATTTCTAAGGGTTGCATTTATCATCTAGTTCAGTTTAAGGACTCTGTCCAAACTCTATCTCTTTAGTCAGTCTCAGTAGTCTATGAGTTTCTAGTGGTGTTTCTCAAGGATCTGCTTAGAGTCTCTCTCGAGTGGGAGATCAATTTTTAAATAAAACTTTTTTCTAGATACGCAACCCATATCTATTGCTCTTTACATAATGGATCTAGATAAGCTTAAGGAGTTGAAAGACCTCTTAAACAAAGGATTTATTCATCTTAATATTTTCTTGTGGGGTGCTCAAGTCCTTTTCGTATGAAAGAAATATTGTTCTCTCATAATGTGTATCGAATACCGCCAGTTAAACAAGGTCACAATTAATAATAAGTATCCCATCCCTAGAATTAATTACTTGTTCGACCAACTTTAGGGTTTCAGCTATTTCTTTAAGATTGATCTTAGATTCGACTATTATCAACTTAGAGTTAAAGAGTGTGACATTCCAAAGACATCCTTCAGAACTCGGTATGGTCACTACAAATTTGTGGTTATGTCTTTTGGATTAACAAATGTTCCTGCAACTTTTATGGACTTGATGAATAGGGTATTCAAATAGTACTTATATATGTTTATCATTATCTTCATAGATGACATTCTTGTCTACTCCCAAAGTGAGGAGGAAAATGTAGATCATTTAAGAGTTGTGTTATGGACTCTTAATGACTGTCAGTTGTTCACTAAGTTCAGGAAGTTTGAGTTTTGGTTAAAGTCAGTTGAATTTGTTGGGCATGTTGTGTCTAGTAAGGGTGTCCAAGTAGACTCTCAAAAGATAAAGGCAGTAAAGAACTGGCCTAGACCCATTTCTCCATTAGACATTAGGATATTTTTGGGCTTAGTTGGTTATTACAGGAGGTTCATTGAGGAGTTCTCATCTATTGCTTCTCTGTTGACCAAATTGACTCAAAAAAAGGTTAAGTTTCAGTGGCTCGAAGATTCTGAGAAAAGCTTTAAGGATTTAAAGTCTTGACTCACTACTGCACTAGTTTTGACTCTGCCAGAGGGTTCAGATATTTTCATAGTCTATTGTATACTTCTAGAGTTGGCCTTGGGTATGTGTTGATGCAGCACGGTAAGGTCATTGCTTATGATTTGAGATAGCTTAAGGTTCATGATAAGAACTATCCAACTCATGACCTCAAGTTGGTAGCTGTGGTATTTTTCTTAAATATTTGGAGATATTATTTATATGGTGTTGTTCATGTTGATGAGTTCACAGATCATAAAAGCCCGCAGTATGTGTTTGGTTTGAAAGATTTGAATCTTTGATAGAAGAGATGGCTTGAGTTTCTTAAGGATTATGACATGAGTGTGCTTTACCATTCGATCAAGACCAATGTAGTGGTTGATGCTCTTAGTAGGTTGACCATAAGTAGTGTGGCTCATGTTGAGGGAGAAAAAAAATTGGCTAAGGATGTTCAAGGCTAGCTTGATTAGGGATTCATCTTGCAGACTCAACAAATGGTGGTATTATCATTCATAGTGGTTTGGAGTCTTCTCTTATGTTGGAAGTTAAGTCAAAGCAAGATAATGACACTCTTATACTTAAGTTGAAAGAAAATGTCCACAATTAAAAAGTAGAGGTTTTCTCCCAAGGGGGAGATAGTATTCTTCATTATCAAGGTCGCTTTTGTGTTCCATATATAGGTGATGTGAGACAATATATGTTGATAAAGGCTCACAACTCTCGATATTTTATTCATCCACGTGTCACCAAGATGTGTTGTGATCTACGGGAAGTCTATTGATGGAATGGCATGAAGAGATATATTGTAGATTTTATGACTAAGTGCCTTAATTACTAGTAGGTAAATATAGAGCATCAGAGATTAGGAGATATAACTTAGGATATAAATATTCCTACCTGTAAGTGTGAGATAATCAATATGGACTTCATCACAGTTTTACCTCACACGCGACAACAATACAATTTGATTTAGGTAGTAGTAGACAAGATGACTAGTCAGCTCACTTTTTTCCTGTCAAGACTACAGATTTAGCATAGGACTATTCCATACTATACATTCATGAGTTATTCATATTGCATAGAGTTCCCTTCTCTATCATCTCATATAGGGGTACTCAGTTTACATCTCAGTACTAGAAGTCTTTATAGAAGGATCTTGGTATCTGAGTAGATCTTACCATAGCATTTCACCCGTAGATAGATGGTCAGGCAGAGCAGACCATTCAGACTTAAGAGGATATGTTGAGAGCTTGTGTGATCGACTTTAAAGATAATTGGGATGATCACTTACCTCTTACATAGCTTACTTATAATAACAGTTTCCATTCTAACATCTAGATGGCTCCTTTTGTGGCACTTTATAAGTAGAGTTGTAGGTATCCTATTAGTTGGTTCGAGGTAGGTGAAGCTACTTTGATCTGGCCAGATTTGGTTCATGAGGCTATGGAAAATATTTATCTAATTAGAGAGAGATTGAAAACTACTCAGCATTGTCAAAAATCTTACGCAGATGTGAGGAGAAGAGAGCTTGAATTTTATATTGATAATTAGGTGTTCTTAAAAGCTTTACCCATAAAAGAGGTGATGAGGTTTGGTAAGAAGGAAAGCTCAGTACCCGACATATTGGTCCTTATAAGATTTTGATATATATTGGTAATATGTCTTATCAGTTAGAGTTGCCTGAATAGTTAGTATCAGTGTATCTAATATTTCATGTTTTGTTATTGAAGAAGTGCATTGGTGATTCGGCTTTGGTTGTACCATTGGTGTGAATGATAGTCTTTCTTATGAAGAGGTTCCAATTGATATACTTGACTAGTAGGTTTGTAAGTTGAGGAATAATGAGGTCACTCCAGTTTAAGTCTTGTGGAGGAATCAGTTGGTTTAGGGAGCTACTTAGGAGGCAGAAGCAGAAATGATTGCCAAGTACCCTCATCTTTTCACTCCTAGTACCAAGATAGCTTGAAGTAATAGTTTTCCTTCTATAATTACTCTTTTAGTTTTATATCCCTATCAGTCATTCACAAATTCTCAGTATGCATACATATTCTATAAGTTTCAATTGAGTTTCTACTCCCAGTCAACTCAGTTTCATGTTAGTAGTTTTTTACCTATCTAGTTCAGGTTAGTTTCAGCCTTCATTTGAGGATGAATGGTCCTAAGGGGGGGATATTGTAATACGCCAAAAGTTTCTCATGTTTAAACTCCGACTTAGACCATAAAACCATCTAGAAAATCAAAGTTTCCAGATCGGTATGACTTAAGCTACGAGTCATACAATGAAACCACGAGTTGTGGAATGACTCGTGGTAAGTTATCTAGAGTTTCCCAAAGTTCCAGTCATCATGACTCAAACCAAGAGTCGTGGGACTAATGTACAAGTTATAGGTTGACTCATACTGATAACTAGAGGGAAAAAATCTGAAGATTGAAAGTTTATCTTAGGGATCACGAGTCCAAACCATGACTCGTGGATTGATCTTATGTGTCGTGGAATAAGGTCGTTCCCCCAAGGTAGAATTTGGCTCTTGTAACACCTCAGGTGCTACGAGTACATGAACATATACAATAGTCGGGGTACAAGGCTAAATAAAGAAAAAGTGAAGAAACCTATGTTGAAAACGAGCATGCGAAGAAGAATTGAGCCAAGTCACAGAAGTGACCCACGGCAGCAGTCACGTGGCGTGATTGACACTCACGTGTCGTGAGTGGTGCCGTGAAACAACTTCAGAGACATGGAAATTTGTCTTCTGATTTCCACGACCTATCCTACGTGGCGTGACTGGTGTCGTAGACACCAGTCACGATACCGTGAAGTTTTGCCGGCTTTATTGACCTATTTTGACTAAATGAAATATTTGAGTGTGGGGCTCATTAAGGGTGTTGGGCTGGATCTTTATTCTGTATTTTAGGACCAAAATCATATAAGAAGACATGGGCCTCAACAAGTGAAGGAATTGACCCATTTGAAATGGACCAAATGTGTGACCAAGGATCATTTGACTTGAGAGTCTATATAAAGGAACAAAAATCAGCATTTAATGCATAAACACTCCTATGCCATTGCTATATATCTCTCAAAAATCTTCTTATCTCATAAACCCTAAGGCAACAACACTTGTTTTAACAAGATCATCCCTTCACAAGCTTTGGTAAGTCCTTATTCTTATGGATTAATTTATTATACGCTTAAGGTGGTGTGTATATCATGATGGTTATGCTTGGAAGTGTTGAACATGGTGCTTTGTGTTTTTGGGTAAAAAATGTGATATTCATGGAATTGTGACTTGAGATATGACTTGTGATTTTGATAAAAGAGCATGATATGGATGAAATATCAACGTCTGGTGTGATTATGTTATTAAACTTGCTATTTTCATATAAGTGTAAATTATGGGATTTTGGCCGATATGTGCTATGAGGTGTATTAAGGTAAGTTGATGGATTATTTGTGATGTGGTGTGAATAAGAAAGTGTAAAAGAGAAGTGTTGTGGTGAAATGTATTGATTATCATGTATTGGTCAATGTTGGGAATATTGGGGGATTTTTGGAATAATAATTTCATCAATGGTTTTGTCAAGGGGAAATGGCATGCTTAAAGACAAACATGTAACTCATTGATGTTATATGCATTTGTAAAGTAGTTGATGGTTAATATGAATCCCGTTATATATTTGTGTTGTAGAGTGACACATAAAGAAGGAGCGGGACTATTGTATGCACCTCTAGGATTGTATATTCATATTGAGAATACAAGGTATGTAAGGTTACTCTGTCCGTATCTTTCTACGGCAAATAGTATTCACATTGACATTACGCTTGTCCCATCCCGAAATGTGCTAAGGTATTCTATATCCGGTTATCAATGGTCATTATCATATGTTCCCTACTCATTGATGAATTGTGAATCTCATGTCTCATATTCATGAATAATGTTCCAAAAGCTCAACAATGTTATGTTCCAAAGTTCCAATAGTGGTTATACTCATGTATCTTGTTCATTGATTATTGTCTAATGGTTCCAATGGTGTTATGTTTCCAATAAGGCTATGTTTCCAACAATGTTTATTCACATGTACCTCACTCATTGGTTAATGATCCAAAGCTTAAAGTAAAATTACAACTATCATGGTATCAATCTCAAAGTAATAAACAAAGTAATGCATATGTGGTCAATGATCAAGTATGGGTGGCAGCTTTAGGGGCAAAATTCCTAGCTCAAGCCGATCCCGAGGTTGTTGGATCAGGGGGCAGTCCTAGGGGCATAAGCCTAGCTTGGACCGATCCTGACAGGGGGCAGCTCTAGGGGTAATAACCTAGCTCGAGCCGAACCTGAAATGTTGTATGGGTGGAAGCTCTAGAGGTACTAACCTAGCTCGAGCCGATCCCGATATATACGTTTATTCATAGGGTGGCAGCTCTAGGTGCATAAGCCTAGCTTGAGCCGATCCCAACATAACGCTATGTTATGATTAAAACCCATTATTCAGTCGGGGCCCGGGTATCACAGGTCAAAGGCAAAGATGAATAATCATGGAAGCAAAGATACAAAGAAAGTAATGAAAGCAAAATACATGGTTTCCACAGTACAGAATAGTGACTCATCTACATTGTGACTTATCTATATTGGTTATGCATTTGAACTTGAGTTCTTGACATATTTCATAGCTTACAAGTTTCATATGGCCTTACATACTCAGTACATTCTTCGTACTGACCCCTCTTGGGGAATTTACCTTACTTGCTGCAGGCGCAGGTACTAGTAGGCCTCCACAGTAGGTTGCCAGTGTTGCAGATCTTTGGTGAGCTCCAGTTAGTTTGGGGCTTCTCTGAGTCGCAGTTGTACATGTTGTATAAAAAGGGGACTTGTCCCGACTTTTAGTTCATTTTGGTCAATGCATTTGTTAGAGGCTTTTGTAGACGGATGTGGGTGTATAAATGTAAAAGCGATATGTCGTTCTTGACTTGGTGGCCTCAACGGTCAAGTTTCGCATATGTATATGTATATATCATGTTCCATGAATTCCATTGTTGGTATGTATAACTATTATGTGATTATGGTTTTCTTATGGCATGCATATGATTGAATAGAGACAAAGCTTGGTTCTCTCGGGCCTTGTCGGCTACGAGTGCCAATCCATCCCGATGGGATTCGGGGTGTGACAGCTCTAGAAACCATGAGTCAAGGTACAACTCGTGCAACCAAAGTATGTGTCATACTGTAGACTCATGACTCCTTAATTAGAAATAGTTCATCATGGTCCTAGGTACCAAACCATGAGTCAGACCCGACTCGCGATACCATAGTACGAGTCGTAGGTTGACTCGTGGGATGCAGTTGTAATTTGAAGGGCAAATCAGATTTTTCCCATTATTTTAAGTCATATAATACATCATTTTGCATTCTTCTAAGGGGAATTATAGGCTAATCCATCAATTTAACTTCGTTAACATTGATTAAAGCACTCCAAGTCAAAAGAGAAAAGAAGAACAATCTCAAGCTTTAGGTCTAGGGGTCATCTTCTCAGTTCTTAAGTTCAACTTCTAGTCCAGTTTTCTCTTGTAGTTAGGTATGCGAGTATTCAATAAGGGTTTCCTTTTACCCTTATGCCTAAAATATCAGTTGTTAAATTATAGTCTCTACGATTTCATGATCTAGGGTTCATACCTATTTATGTAAACTTCAAGATTTTCAATTTCAATTTATTCCCTTATGATTTTCACTTGTATTAAAACAATTATGAATGATTTATACTGTCAAATTCCTACTTGAAATCTTTCAAGTGATTTAGCATGTCTTACATTGAATTGGTCATGACTTAGAACAAGCTAGAATGAATTGATCTTATGATCACAACTTAGTGTAAATTCAGCACTGCTAGTTCAGTATTCTAGAATTTCAGTAAAAAAACCAATCAAACTAGTTCATGCTTTATTTTCAAATATCAATATATATGTATGAGCAACTTGTATATAGAATTTTTGGGAGAATTATTTAGTATCAAGGGGACATGGGTTTCAGACAACCTAAGTCCCAGAACTACGTTTCCACCATAGGATAAGGGTCCTTGCTAGTTGAGAGTGACATCTTTAGCCCGAATGGGATCAGTTAGTGGATCCACACCAGATAAGTTCTATACCTTTGGCCAAGTATGGGGTACCCTCCCAACTGGAGTAGTATGTAAGATTCCATGTTGCTCACATGGTTTATGTTGGTTATAAGAACCTCCCACAAAAATGGTTTTAATATGATTTTGTACATGACCAATACTGGAAACATACTCTAAACTATTATATGAGTTACATTTATCCTTCACATTATAGTTTATGATTTTACCTTCAGGTCATAATGCTATAGTTCAATTATTTTATCCAGTTATGTTTATTTCATCTCAATTAGTTTAAAGTATGTTTCCAGTATGTTTACTTTATTGCATATCTCATATGCTCAGTACATTCGATAGTACTGCCTGCATACCTTTCTTTTGTGCTATATCCTATTATGATATAGGTTTTGGTGCTCAGTCTCAACCGCTTAGTTAGCTACATTCCTAATGCCAGGTTCAGCAGTAGCTTTGGTGAGCCCTCATTATTTGAGGACGTTTCCAGTTTAAATATTCTAGGTTCAGACTTTATTTCTTTTTAGTACTTAAAGTTAGCTGGGGATTTTTCCGAGTAACTCATTAATTTAGTTAGTGGCTTTCAGACAGAGTTAGAAAGTTCAGCTACCTGTTCAGTTTAGATTTAATTTCAAACTAAATGTTTTATTTTAGTTATTACAGTTATGTTCAGTCATCCAAATATTTTATTTTAGCTTCCGCACAGTTACTTCAGTATATGTCTTAGTGTCATACCAGTACCATGGGTTAGCTTAGGACCACTGGTGGTTCTAAGTACTGTGTGGCTTTCAAGGTGTAGGCTTGGGTTGTGACACCACTATAGAGGCTACCGCTATGACGTCCAAGAGGCCTACTACAGTGGTTTGTGCATTCCTCACTGCTGCCGCTACAACGACTCGATGGCTGCAATAGCTGCCCCACTATAGTGTTGATCCCAATCATTGTAGCAACCCTCAGATTGTAACTCAGGGGAAGTATAGGATTTTCCCCATTTCAAAACACAAACCTTTACTCTAAACAACATAGATTTATCCCAATATGACAACCATTATAACTGGAGTTCTATGAATCTATTTATCATCTTGAAACTTTTTACTGACCCTATGCAACTAGACTATCCATTTATGAACACCACACTATCAAATACTACACCACGAGTCCTAAATCATCACCTAAGAACACAATGTCAGATTTTCATCAGAAACCATCCAGCTTGAGATTTTAACAACCCTCATCCTAAGAAAAACTCTAATTGGGTATCTACGCCTTAAAGAACACTATAATGATAGGATGGGTCATTATAAATGATAATGGAAAGATTGGGCTCTTTGTTCAAGAAGGGTTACACGTGGAAGTGCTACTTGACTCAGTCCAGTAGATTTTATTGAAGTTAGGGTTTCATGATAGTAGTAAATCTATGAGTGTCACACTAGTTTATGCCAAGTATGATGCCTTGGAGAGATTTGAGTTATGGGATAATATTTACAATATAGCTAGTAATATCATGCAACATTAGTTGGTAGGAGGTGATTTTAATGTAATTTTGAATGAGGAAGAGAAAATAGGTGGTATTCCTGTTCACCCCACCCCACCAAGAATATGAAGATTTTACATTTTTTTCTCAATTCTTGTGAACTCTTTGATATCAGTTTCAAAGGCAGCCCTTTCACTTGTGGAATAGTAGAGTAGATGATGTATTTTAAAGAGACTAGACAGAATGGTGGGCAACCAAGAATTTTAGGACTATTTGGGATTATCAGAGGTAGAACATTTGTCTAGAACTGGATCGAATCATGCACCAATCCTTCTGTATTATGGGGACATGGTCCTCGAGTTGCTAGACCTTTTAAGTTTCTCAATTTATAGATTGAAAAAAGGATTTTATGTATGTGGTTAGAGATAATTAGGTAGCTATCATAGATTCTAGTATTTTTATTCAATTCAAGTAGAATATGAAGAAGACCAAGGTTGCTCTATCCAAATAGAGCAGATCTTGTTTTTATGATATTTTCAAGCAGTTGATCATCATGGACAACATTGTGAGAATCAAGGAGGACCTATTTGAAGAGTTCCCTACTTGTTCTAAGAGGGAAATTCTTTAAAAGGCTTAGGCAGAAATAAAACAATATATGCATTACGAAAAGGAGTACTGGAGAGAAAGCAGGGGTTGACTGGTTTACAGAAGGATACAAAAATATAAGGTTTTTCCATAATCTTGTAAATGGACGGAGAAAAAGGTTGACAAGGTACATAATTTAGAAGGTAGATGGTGAATGGGTTGAGGTAATGAGCTTGTGGCTATTAAAATTGTGTATTTCTTTCAAAATCAATTCTCAGAAACTGTTACCACACCATAAATGAGTCTGCTTCAATTTATACTTGGTATTATAACTGACGATGATTATATAAATCTGACCACCAATCCATCTATTGAAGAAGTGAAAAAGATAGTCTTTGAATTGAATGGGGATAGTGCTAGTGGTCCTGATGGTCTTAATAGACACTTTTATTAGAAGTGTTGGGACATAGTTGTTGTTGATGTGTTTGGGATTGTAAAAGCATTCTTCATAGGTCATACTTTGTCTAAATCCATCACACAAACTAATTTGGTTTTATTGCCTAAGAAGGAGATGTTACAATCCTTAACAGATATGAGATTTATTGGTTTGAGTAATTTCCTAAATAAGGTGATATCTAGAATCATTCATGATAGATTTGAGAAATTCTTCCCCTAAATAATATCTCAAAACCAATCTAGTTTTGTGAAAGGGAGGAGGATTATTGAGAATTTGCTACTGGCCCGAGATATCATAATTGATAATAGGGAAAG
This sequence comes from Capsicum rhomboideum, assembly GCA_031232105.1. Lineage (NCBI taxonomy): Eukaryota > Viridiplantae > Streptophyta > Magnoliopsida > Solanales > Solanaceae > Capsicum > Capsicum rhomboideum. Next base: position 92,496,411 of record CP124716.1, on the reverse strand, counting down.
AGTCAAGCCTGCCAATGTAGTCATTAAGCTTGACACGGTCAAAGCTTATGACAAAGTGTCTTGGTAATTCCTAATAAAATTTCTTAAGAAGTTGTGATTTAATAACATTTTTTAGATATGATATTTGTTGTCCAACAACTAGTACTCAGTGTTGATAAATTGACAAGATACATGATTTTTTCACTCTAACAGAGGTGTGAATCAGAGGGGGGGGTATCTTTCTCCATTTTGTTCATTATTACTGTAGAGTAACTATCTAGAGACTTAAATGCTTTATTCTGTAATGATGATTTCAAAGGCTATGGTATGCCTAAATGGAGTTTTGACCTTAATCACCTAGCCTATGCTAATGATATAATCATTTTCTCCTCTTCTGACAAGTTGTCTTTACAAATGATCATGCATACTTTAGGGGAGCATGAAAGACAATCTGATCAAAAAATTAACAAGGAGAAAAACTTCTTTTATGTACATCATAAGACTACTAGTCAAATTAGCCAACAGATTGGGGATATCACTGTCTTTAATAGGGGGGAAATTTCCATTTATCTATGTGGTAGGCCATGCAAGAAAGAGGAAGTCTTATTTCACAGATCTCATTAAAAAAAGTGAAGAACAAACTCCAAGCCTGGAAAAGAAGGATTCTCTCATTTGGTGGTAAGGTTGTCCTAAAAAATAATGTTCTACAAAGTTTACCTATCTACTTATTGTCATCTATCACTCCTCCTAACTGTGCTATCCATGAACTTTACAGGTTATTTGCTAGATTTTTTTGGAGTAACAATGAAGGGGGAAGACTAAACATTGGATCTCCAGGACAAACATGTGTTTCCCCAAAGATGAAGGTGGCCTTGGATTTAGATAACTTTTTGATGTATCTAAGTCTCTGTTTTCAAATTTGTGGGGGATTTTCAGAATGAAAAAATCCATGTGGACCAATTATATATGGAATAAATACTGTAAGAGGTTTAGACCCCAAGTAGTAGAGTGGAAGGGAGGTTCACAATTGTGGAAATACATGCTTGAAGCTAGAGAATGCTTTGATCAGATGATATGGTGAGAACCTAAATGTGGTTATTCAAGTGACTGGTATGATAAGCAGACAAAAATAGGCATTACACTATGTCATTCCTCTATCTAGTAATGTCACACCCCGAATCCCGACGAGGTGTGATTGGCACCCGAAGCCGATAAGGCCCGAGAGAACCAATCTTTGCTTATGTTCTTTCATATGCATGCCATAAAAAATATCATTACCACATGAGAATTTACCATGCTAATAACAACATTCATGAAACATGTGCTAAATATATATACATATGTGAAACTTGGCCGACAAGGCCATCAAGTCATCATGGACATACACCTCTTACATTTGTCTTCCCACAAATGTCTACAAAGCCTCTACAGATACATGACCATGTCTATACAATATTTACATAATACCAAAAACCTAGTGTTCACATGTGACTTGGGAAGCCCCGAAGCAACTGGAGCTCACCAGAGACCTGTATAAAATCCGCAGCCTACTGTGGAGGTCTACTAATGCCTGCACCTGCAGCATGTAAGGTAAGTCCCCAAGAGGGGTCAGTACGAAGAATGTACTGAGTATGTAAGGCCTTAAGAAAATGACAATGACATCAATGCATCAATACATAAGAACTTCAATGGAAATGATTATAAGAAAAACTCTATATGTGGAACCATGTGCCTTACGTTTATTATATTCCTTACTTACAGTCGTCATCTTATTGGGGGGTTATTATGATCATCCACCTTTTGGTGGGCATCCACTTTATTGTGGGTGGTCATCCACTCTTGGTGGGCATCCACTTTGTTGTGGGTAGTCATCCACTCTTGATGGGCATCCACTTTATTGTGGGTAGTCATCCACTCTTGGTGGGCATCCACTTTGTTGTGGGTAGTCATCCACTCTTGGTGGGCATCCACTTTGTTGTGGGTAGTCATCCACTCTTGGTGGGCATCCACTTTGTTGTGGCTAGTCATCCACTCTTGGTGGGCATCCACTTTATTGTGGGTAGTCATCTACTCTTGGTGGGCATCCACTTTGTTGTGGGTAAACATTACCTAACATTGCTTCTTTTATTTCATTACTTTGAGATTAGTACATTTGCTTGTGGGAGGTTGATTCATTCACTTGAGAGAGATTGATACTCTTGCTTATGAGAGATTAATGCAATGATAGTCACAACTTTATTTGAAGCTTTGGATCAATAATTAATGAGTGAAAAACATGTGAATAAGCAGTATTGGAAACATAACTCTGTTGGAACCATTGGACAATGATCAATGAACAAGATACACGAGTATAACCACTATTGAAACCTTGAAACATACCTCATTGGACTTTTGGAACATTGCTAATGAATATGAGACATGGATCTAATTGTATTGTAACTTGAACCATGACATTATTGGAATAATGCTATTCAAACTAAACAAACCCTCTTTACCTCATTGCTCTTGTTAGGATTATACTCTTAGGACCTACAACCAATGATAACTTAAGACCTTCCGCCCATAAATAGAAGACAAGTGGATCCTAATTCATCTAAGAAGTATATATCAACCTTCGTTGGAATACTATAGATCTCCATTGGAATAGAACACTTTTGTAATCTTAGGATAATAAGCACCAAACACTATGCATATGGATTTCAACTGTCACCGACTAGAAATGTGATACCTTAGATCCTTATAGGACTTTTAGCATACTAACCAATGATCATAAGTCAACCAATGGACATGCGTCCATCAATGAACATGAGTCATACGATTCACCATTGACCAATGAATAAAGGACATATGAGTAGCTGTAGCCAACTATTGGATACGGAATACCTTAGGGTATTTCGGAATCGAATAAGTACCATGGCAATGTGAACACCATATGTTACAGAAGGAAATAGAAGAATAACCTTACATACCTTTGTTTCCAAGTACAAGTACACAAGCCAAAATATGAACACAACAGTCCAGCTCTTTCTTTACGTCCCACTCTACATCATAAGTACGTAGCGAAGCTTATATTAGCAATCAACCACCTTACAATTGCACAAGATGACTGTGACTCACATAGTTACTTTAGAACGTTATTTCGCCTTATTATAATGTCATTTATCGCATCAACATGCCAACACTACCATAACATTCCACTCATTGACCAAGGTTTCATTCAACAATATCATTTCGCATCACACTTACCCTTTATGCTTTCCCATTATCATTCCATCACATTTACACTTCTCAATTTGACTCACAACAACATATGAACAACCATACACATTTAATACAGTCCAACATGCCTTCATATGACACTTTAAAGTCATTAAAACGACATCACAAGTTGCTATTTACATCCATAAAAGGTATCGGGGCTTTCGGGGATCAACTGGGTACGAAAATATACGAAACTGCAATCTGGAAGTGACCTGCGCTGCCACCTGTGCCTGCAGGTGGCAAGGTGCGCGCACAGGTTCCCTCTGGAAGCATCCAGAGGCATCTGCGTTGGCATCTGCGCCCGCAGGTGCCTCCGTCTGCGGGGGCGGATGCCCGTTTGGTCTGAAATGGCTCCGTTTTGGGTCTTTTAATGCCATGAATGGTACATGATCATAACCAAATTCATTTTAACATATTTTTGATCATATAACATGCCAACTACCAGCCATGGTCTCACAACACACATACAACACCCAAACTACACTTTACGGCCAATACGCCACCAAAACCATATCCAATTTCGCAATAACTTTTCCAAACATTATACACAAGAATAAAACAGGTCAATACTATAATAACATCCCACATATCAATATGTAATCCATCAAGTTCATTTTCTTCAAGATCACAAGCCCATGTTCAAGTTCACAAGGCAAAATCATACTCCGATTTAACCATCACATACACTTCACACATAGTAAACTTCTCAATACTTCACCAACATAACCAACATATTATACACCATATATCATGCATAATATATATTAAATGACAATAATAAACACTTACCAAGGCTTGAAAAAGGGTGATCTTTCCCAAAGAAGATGATAGCTTAGGGTTGTGTGTAGAGAGAATTGTGGAGAATTCTAGAAAATGGCATGTGTCTTTGTGATGAATAAATTCTGATTTGGGGCCTTATATAATGCCTTATGGTCCTCCTTATCCATCCAATTAATCAAGAATTAAAGATCCTCTTTTGGTCAAAGCAAGAATGGACCTTTTTCCATTTTTGGGCCATGTTTGTCTTGAAGTTTTTGGGCCTCATTTAAGGGCCCAATTGTCTTAGACTTTTCAATGCCCACAATTGAACACATAATTCATATTTTCTATCATGTTTTCATATCTCCACATATGTACACGTAGTCATATAGGGTCGACAACATACGGGGTATTACACGTCCTACAAAGTTCGAGTCCCATGTACTAGGCCCAATATCAATTATCTCCTTACTAACATTACACAAGACACCCTTTACACTCTCGACACTTGGGTAATCATTGTTCAACGTCGTCGTATAGGGTTTCGTAGGTACGGGGTGTTACAAGTAACCTGGATGTTTCTATGGAGGAGGTAAATGAACTAATCGATGATGGTGCTGCTTGGAATAATGAAAAAATACAACAACTATTTTGTCAATAGATTACAAATTGAATTCACAATGAATTACATTGTTTGGTGATTATCAAGGAATCGGATAGACCTTGGTGGATTCTTTCCAACTCTAGAAAGTTCATAGTTACTAGTGCTTGGGAGGAGGTTAGACAAAAGGATGAAAAATATGATATTACCCCAACCTCTGAATTAAGGGACTACCTTTTAAGGTGTTATTCTTTCTTTTAAGATTGGTTAGACAAAGATTCCAATAGGTGAAGTGTTAGTCTAAAACAAAGGTGGTGGAGGAAGCTCTTTGTTTCTGCTGCAACAATCCCCATCCAGAGACCATTGATCATGTTCTTTTGACATAAGTTTTTTCTACAAAGGTTTAGTAGACACTTGCAGTTGAAGTTGGGATACAGGGTTCTTACTATCAGTTAAATGTAGTTCTAAATAGATGGTGTACTATATAGGCTCCTCCTAAACTTAAGGAAATGCATGCTTTGATTATTTGGTAACTATGTAGAAGGAGGAATGCCCTTAAGTATGGGGAGAAGATGTTTTTCATAAGACAGTTGGGGAAATTAATAGGCAAATTTTCTTTAAGATAAGATGTAAATACCCATGGATATCTACAATCCCTTCTCATTGGCCAGTTATTGTGGAGTTGTTAGAAGTATATATACCCTCTATTGTTACTAACGTGGTTCATTGGAGGAAACCAGAGATTGGTTCTTACAAGTATAACACTGATGGGGTATCAAAAGGAATCCTGGACTTAGCTCTAGTGGATTTTGTGTGAGAGATTCAACTGGAAACTTCATCTATGCATATGCTACTAGGCTGTCAGATGGTATAAACATAATAACTTAAGCTAAGGCTTTTTGAGCAAGATTAGAATATCACATTAATAAGCAGTATACTCCATTGTGATAGTGTTGACCATGAAGAATGCACTAGATGGCATCTGGTAAATCCCATGGAATATATCTATGGAGGTGAAAAAGTTTAATTAGTTGAGGAGAAATGGTGTATTAGTGGTGGAGCATGTCTACAGAGAAAGGAATCAGCTTGCTGATTAGTTTGCTAACCTGGTTGTTCATTTTACAGGTACACTAATCTTAATACATTCTAGGATTTTCCATTAGAGGGAAGAAAACTTATCAACATGGAAAAAAGGCAGATTCCAAGTCTTAGGATTCAAAAATGCCAAAATAGAAGATATATAGGCATAAATACAAATGCACAAAGGGGTAATAACTCTGGGGAAGGGATAACATCAACACAAGAAAGGAACATTATATTCTAAACAACAATCATAATAGCAGAACCTACAGTTAGTCCAACAACTACAACCATCCAAAGAGGCTACACTAATAGTGCTCTAAATCGATATCAAGGATAACAACAAAGGGACCAAGGCAGAGCAACATGTTCAGACATATATCATAGGAGAAGAAGTTAGATTTACAAGTATGATTGATGAGATTAATATTTGAAGGATGAGGAATTGGCTATGAAATCTTCTTCTAACAATGGTATCAGTTTCAAAAGTGGCTCAACCTATTGAAAAAGAAAAGTAGTTGATAAATAAGATCTCAAAGATTCTATAAGGTCTTGTGTGAAATAGAAGTGACATATTTACTTTCTAAAATGGACTCTCTTGAAAAATCTATCAAAGAGATGAATAAGACTTCTATGGATCAGATTTCATGGCACCCATGAGACTTATAGGTGTCACAACCCAAAATCCATGGGTTGTGATGGCAACTACCCCAACCCAATCGTGGTAGGTAAGCCTTAACACAATAATTCAAAATATCAACATTAACGATAAGTTAAAAATGATAAATAATAATAATAACTCAAACAACTCCATCAACACTAAATAATAAAGTCTGGACCATATCAAAAACACCAAAATCCCAATTCTCGAATATCATAAGTACAATAGCAACTCTACAATACTAAGAGGCGAATAATTACAGAACTATCTGAGAATAAAACAAGACAAAAAATTAAGATAGATGTAGCCTAGAAGAACTCCGAACTAAGGATCTCATCACTCGGCCTAGAACTACCTCTAAAATGAACGATCAAGTCACGGGCCCCCTAGTACTGAGACCTACACCAAAAGGGTACAAAAAGTAGGAGTTAATATGGTCCACTTTTACTCGGTAGGCATCATTGACCGACCAAGCTTAAGTAGACAACTATATTAAGTAAAGAATACTATTTACTTATAAAACCTGCACGTAGAAAAGTTCCAACAATTCAATATCTAGAATAATATCACAAAATCATCACAACAGGAAGTAACAGATATGATGTATCACAATGCAAGGCAATGCAATGTAGTGTATGGGATTCTATACAATGGACATGCCTACAGATATAGACCCATCGAGCATTTATTGCATTAGGTCGGGACGGACCCATTGGGACTCACGAGGTCCATACACCCCACCTGGAACTTTTGCATAGAAAATAATCAATATTAATATCATCTATCTCTGTCTGAAATATCACATTAGATCAGATTCATTTAAAAATGGTTCATCCTCTTTGAAAATTTATATTTCTCAATGATACCAGTTTCAATTGATTATGAAATAAATGAGTTTGCATGTTCATGCTATAATCAACAATGCACAAAATCAGCTCAACAATATCATGTATGAACCAAACCTCCCAAATCTCAGTAAATCATAGTACAAGCCCCCATGCGGGCATCACAATTATATAGACAAGCTCAGATTACTACGAAAGTCAATACAAGCCCCCACACGGGTATCAAAATAATAAGAATCAGTGCAAATCACTAACAAATTCAATATAGGCCCCGACACTAGCATCACCATATAATTGAACTCAAATAATGTGAAAATCAATAACTTACCTATCCCATAACATGTTTTACATGATAATTCCCCACCTAAGATAAGTCTTAAGAAAGTTAAGCCATAACCTACATCAAAGTCGAAACACAAGCCCAAAACACTCAACACGAAGCCTTCCCTTTTTGAACGACCTTATAAAGCTCCCAATCTATCAAAAATAGCTTCTACATGTAAAAATGAATCCCATAATACCCATATTGGAACACTTTTGTCTTGGGTCTAAATGTTATCCCAAAAATAAAAGGGCAAAACTGGAATTTTTATAGAAAATTAATTTATCCCTAGCCTAAGGAGTTTAGATCTGAAATCTCATTGAAAATGGAGTTAAAATCAAGTAAGAAATCATGAAAATACCATTACTTCACTTTACCAGGAAAATCCAAAATATCCAAGTTTAAAATCCATGTTTTGAAGATGAAAACACAAAATAATCGATGGGTAATGAGGGAATATAAGTTTAGAAGCTCACCCAATTGAGAAATCTTGAAAAATATTTTGAAATCACCTAAAATCGAGCCTCAAAAATTTGAAAATGGTGAAAATGGGTTTAAGGGCCAGAAATGGGATTATTATATTGCCAGTGAAACCCTTCATCGCTATCACGGACCCTATCCACATGATTGCAATGATCGACATCTGACTCGAATAAGGCTAGGTAAAAAATTACTCTTCACAATCGCATCTTTATCCAAGTAATCACGATAAATAAAATTCCAGCCCTTCACGATGGCGATGAAGGGCACTGTTGCACCAGATGGCAGCTGAACCAGCACAACCAAGTCTCAAGTCGCTCCGAATGAACCCTCAGAATTCATTTGGGGCATCAGAGAAACAAACTAATAATGCTACTAGGTTAATATTGACATTTAAAACTCAATAGAATAGTCAGAATAACCAACAGAGGTCGTTATCAATGAGTTTTACCCGAAACCAACTCTAGGCAACTTAAAACCAACTTCTTGTCTAAATACTCAAAAACACACCGGAAGCCTTAGAAGCCAAACCAACCATGCTACTAATACAAAATTAATATTCTGGAGTTGATAGAACTGACAGAATTCACATACGACACTTGGATCACCAAATATTGACCAGAGTCAACTATATCATCTTAAAGCTTCCCAAAATCAAAAGCTGGCATAAAACTCAACCAAACACTTCAGGAACCAATCCGCCCATTCCCGCAACTTAAAAATACCAAAAAACATCTACAGTGAGGGATAAAATGGTCAAAATATTGAAAATCTAAAATCATCACAATGGTTGTTACATTATTCACCACTAAAATATAGGTTTGTACTCGAATGTAAATGTAAGAAAAGTACCTGAACCGGTAAAAAGCTAAGGATATCTACTTTGCATGTTAGACTCAAAATCCTATGAAGCCTCCTCAATCAGATGATGCCTCCACTAAACCTTTACTGGATCGATATCTTTGAACCTCAACTTCCTAGTCTGTCTTAAATAGGTATGAGCTCCTCCTCAAAGGTCAGATCCTACTCCAAAACTACCAAACCCCACTATATGACATAAGAATCATCAGAATGGTATTGCTTTAACATCAAAACATAAAACACCAGATGAATGGCTGATGGCTCGGAGGTAATGCTAGCCTATAGGCCACGTTCCTAACTCTATTGAGAACTTCAAAAGGGCCGATGAACCTCGAACTGAGCTTTCCTTTTCTCCCAAACCATATCACACCCTTTATGGGCGTCACTTTGAATAAAACCTGCTTGCCCTGCATGACCTCTACATCACAAACCCACTGGTTGACATAGATTTTGTGTTTACTCTAGACTACTATAAGCCTATCTTGAATTAGTGTCACTCTGTCCATAGAGTCCCTAAACAAATTGGTGCCCCAAGGACTAACCTCGAAGTAATCAAACTATCCCACAGGGGATCTACATGTCCTTCCATACAAAACCTTGAATGACGCCATTTAAATACTGGAATGATAGTTATTACTATAGGCAGACTCTGTTAAAGGCAGAACGTGTCCCAATGACCACCAAAATCTAAAACATAAGCCTAAAACATGTCCTCTAAAACCTAAAAAGTCCACTCTTGCTGGACATCCATTTGAGGGTGAAATATTATGCTCATCTCCAACTGAGTGCCCAACTCTCACTGCATGGAACTTTAAAAGTTTGAAGTGAAATAAGTACATCTATCTCAAATAATGAAAATGGGCACTCCATGCACCTGAAATATCTCAAAAAATGTAGATCTTGGCTAACTTTTCTGCACTATAGTTCATCTTCACAGATACAAAGGGTGCTGACTTCGTCAACCTATCCATAATCACCCAAATGGAATCGATTTTCCCCTAAGTCTGAGACAAACCAGCCATGAAATCCATAGTAATTTGCTTCCATTTCCACACTGTCATGAACATCCATCGTATCACACCATCCAGTCTTTGACGTTCTTACTTCACCTATTGACCAATCAAATACTTAGACACAAACTTCACTATATCCTTCTTCATACCACACCACATATAATCCTGCTTCATGTCATAATATATTTTGGTTTTTCCTAGATGGATAGAATACCTTAAACTGTAATCCTCCTCCCATATCAGTCTGGTTAAATCTCTAACTCTTGACATACAAACTCAGCCCCTATTCCTCAAAACACCCTCCAAATCAATAAATGCCTCCTTTACCTCACTACTCAACACTTTATACTGAATCACCTCAACTTCTCATCATTAAATTGTTGAGCCTAAATCTGCTCCAATAATATGGATCTAGCCTCAACACAAGCCAAAACCCACTCGGGTACTAAAATATCAAGTCAAACTCCTCAACTGCAAGAAAGCCAAACTTTACAAGCCCACCCAGGTTAAGGCATGTAATGACCCTCTAGGTCATTTTTTGTATTTCCATATTGTTTTAGAATTTAAAGCTATCCCATAGCTGCCTCAAGTCATTTATGACTTACTGGAGCTGATAGTTTGGTTACCAGGCAGTTCATTTGGTTTTTAGAGCCAATTCCTTGTTTTGAAGTCTTCAATGTTCAAATTTGGCTACCAGGCCTAAACTTTAGGTAAACAACCTTGTATGCAAATTTTGACAGTTCCATCAGCTCTGAAGTGTTGATTTTTGGCTAGGGGAACCCTTGGTCCGAGTCCCGAGGCTTCCAGACTCATTGGTCTATAAGGTAGGAAGTGATGAAAATAGCCATTTGGGTATGGGACCCACTTTTCATCGAAATGACCCAGGGTGGAGATTTTGATTATGCCATTGAGTCTAGAATGTCGAATTTGATAGGGTGGCATAGTTCGTTTGCATTCACGGGATTCCAAATAAATCCCAAGGGCCCATTGGAAACTCGGCAAATATTACCAAATGCTGATGTTGCTTCATCTAGTGTGACCGCTTAAGCAAAAGCCACATTAGCGGGTTAGGCACCGCTTTAGCGGCTAGCACTAGTTCCAGGTCGTCCACTTAAGCAGAGACCTTACCGCTTTAGTGGACGCTGCTTAAGAGATGTTTGGTCCACTTTAGCGGAGGTCGGCCTGGTCCATCGATCGCTTTAGCAGTAGTGTGCTGCTTTAGCAGTCAAGTGGGTGCTTTAGCGGTACCTACAATGCATTTAATCCCCTTTTCACCCATTTTTTTCTCATTATTCTCTAAGTGTTGGGCATTAAAATCCCTAGAGAGATTGTGAGAGAGGGAAGTCTATTCTTAGGAGATCAAGGGAGGTTGAAGATTTTGGCAAAGCCTTTTTCCTCGTCTTAATCCTTGAAAGTTTCGTCTATTTTCTCGATAAATTCTTCGTTTTAGGTTTAAATACCTAATTCATTTATGGGTTTATTTTGGATGTTTTGGAGCTTGGAATTTACCCATTCTTGAGGGTAAAGAATCCTTGAGCCTTGAGGGACGTTTTGACGATTTTAAATTTATGATTTTGTAAGTGGGCCCCATATGGGATTTTTAGCTTGATTTTGGACCCAAATCATTTATATGCAATATGGGTATTATTATTCTCGTATTAATGTAAATATAATTATTATGATAGCATGGCATCGTAAGGAGTCTTCTCGGGAGGGAAAATCCCCAAATTAGTAGACTTTATCGAGCATTCTTTGGCGTCCAGGTAGTCTAGGCTTACCTTACTTATATATTGAGCTTTATTATGGTATTAGTATGATATTGTGCTAGTTTTGGGTTCGAAATTATGGATTGGTTGCTTAGTTAGTAAAGTTTGATTTATTTGGCCGATTTGTGAGCCGTTTTGGGGGTAGAATCGACCCATTTACCTTTCCTTTAGGTCAAATGATGCTTTTAGGCTTTATTTAGACTTATGTAATAACTTATAGTGGAATTTTTGAGATAGTCATTTTCTAGTAGAAATCTCCTTAGTATGGACATTCAGGTTTAGAAGCAGGCTCCGTCGATCCTCTTTTAGATTGTGCAATCTCTTTTAGCTGCTTGTAGACTTAGGAGGCCTTTGTTTCAACATTATAGCTAATCTTAAACCTTAGGCTATATAGTATTCACCTAGTACGGGGCTAGGCTAGTTATTGTGACTTTACTCTATTAAAGATCGATTCGAGTCCGGCATCTATGATATGGTTATGGTATTAAAGAGTTGTTTGAGTCCGGAATCTATTATATGGTTATGCTATTAAAGATCGGTTCGATTTCGGCATCTATAATATGGTTATGGTATTAAAGACCGATTCAATTCCAACATCTATGATATGGTTATGGTGTTAAAGACTGGTTCAAGTCCGGTATTTCACAGTACAAATGGTTTCATAGATATAGGAGTGTTGGTTTGTTATATCATGCTTAGTGTCTATATCTCTCCTATTGATTGTATCTATCGGGGCGTATAAGGGCTCGTTTGGGTTAGTCTTCTCTTGTTTGAACCTTCTAGGCTTATGGGGGCCTAGTTAGGTTATAATTAGTTTACCTTATGTCTGGTACCACGTGTTTAATTATTTATTTTCCTGTGTTGAAGTATGATCTCGGGTTTGCCCCTTTCTCCTTGACTTAACTTACATTCTCGTATTTTATTATGCTTTTATTATGATTTAGCTTAGTTGGTCGATGATACCTACTGAGTACCCATTATTTTGGTACTCATACTACACTTCTGCATCCTTTTTTAGTGCAGATCCAAGTGCTAGTTATCATCGTTGATACTCCTTCTATCTTGCTTATGGGATCCGGAGATAGGATGAGCTTTCAGAGCCGAAGCTGATCCCCTCTCCTTCCTAGATTTTAGGATAGTTTTTACATTTGAGACTATCTGTATATTGATACTACTAGTACTCTTATTCTTTTGATTGGTAGTTCTTGTACTAGCCTAACCAGGTCGTGGGATTTTTTTTTAGTTCTTTCTCTTTTATGTTTGGTATTATAGGATCCTACTTATATTTATTGCCTTCGATCTTATTTTATTCTTATTTTCTGATATTCATCCCGTCTTTTGCCTTTTAGCCCATTACTTATCATTTTGGGCTATGATTTGGCTTACTTGCTGGTGGGTTCTGGTAGGTACCATCATGACTCCAAAAATGGATCGTGATAAGTTGGTATCAGAGCCTAGGTTCACTGGTATTGTTGGTATAAGAGCAAGTGTCTAGTAGAGTCCCGTGGATAGGAGCGATGACGCCTGTGTCTTATCTTTGGGCAGCTATAGGATATTCTTAAGATGACTTCACTTTCTGTATTCATCACGTACGTTAAGTCTATGTTGGTCTCTAAGGTTTTGTATTATTTTACTCTTTCACAGATGGTCAGGACGCGCGCTACTATGATAGGCAATGAGGATCCCAAGCCTGCAACTAGGACACCCGTCAGAGGATGTGGCCGACCTAGAGGTCGAGGCCAGGCTAGAGTTGTAGTCCCAAATAGGGGTCAGGATAAGGAGCCATCACCAGATCCTGATATTGCTTCTGAGCCAGAGCTTCAGCCACCCCAACAATTGGTGGGCCAGGGGGCAGTTCAGGTGCCATCGGGGTTTATTTCTTCTTCATTGCTCAGAGATACCTTGGTCCAGTTATTAGGATTAGTTAGTGGTTCACCATCTGATGGCACACAGTCTGCAGATCAGAGTGGTATAGATGCAGGGGCGCAACCTGTAGCGCTGGCACCCAGAGTTGAGATCCGTCTAGCACCGATAGTTGACCAGTCGGTAGCTACCCAACCTGCTATGTTAGTTAAGAAGCAGAAGATGTTGGGTAGATTTCTGAGATTGACTCCACCGAGGTTGACAGGGGCTTCGGGCCAGGTTGCATTTAAGTTCTTGACTGCTTGTGAGGATAGGCTCCATAATTTAGGCCTAGTTGAGGCTTGTGAGGTTGACTACACCACTTTTTAGCTAGACTTGGCAGCTAGACATTGGTGGATAGGTTATCTTGATTCTAGGACAGCTGGACCTTTCCCTATGACATGGACTCAGTTCTCTGAGGTCTTCTTAGAAAAGTATATGCCTCGGAGTCTTTATGAGCTCCTGAGAGATTAGTTCACCTACTTACAGCAGGGTTCTATTACAGTTCTCGAGTATGAGGCACTATTTCATGAGTTGTCCAGACATCTACTACGATCTTGACTACCAAGTATGAGAGGATTCATAGTTATGTGACTATTTTTTTCATGGCTACCCATAGTTTGGTTGCTGCTGGTAGGTCTTTCATTGAGATTTCTGATTATGCCCAGACTATAGAGGAGATGCATCGCGAGGCCAAATGGGGCAGCGATAGGAGACCACGTCATCAAGGCAGTTTCAGTAGGATCCATAGAGGCTCATGGTTCAGAGGCAGAGGTTATCAGGGTAGGTACCCTCCATGTCAGTCTTATTAGCATCAGGGTTAGTCTAGTAGGCCCGTTCAGGCAACACTCCAAATTACTAACGAAGGTCAGTCCAGCTTCAGTGATTACCATGGCCCTAGCAGTGGCCAGTCTCCGAGAGGTGCAAACTCTAGGTCTTTAAGTCGAGTTGTCTATTTTGGGTAAGCCAAACCTTCTGGACAGAGTGGTGTTTCTAGGCCTTGCTATACTTGTGGAGTGATTAGTCATTTCGCTAGGGAGTGTCCCCAGCGTGAGATGATTCAGCCTGCAGCGTAGAGTGTTTAGCCGATTAGATCAGTGCCTACGACCGTCTTGAAGGAAAATTAGTCATTAGGATTTAATAACTAGAACCCTTTCACTTATTGGATAATGGGTGCTCTTGTTAGGCTACATGACTATATGATGCAAGTGTTGTGAATTGAAAAGCATGTTAAGGAATTGAATGACTATTTTTGAGACACCAAGGCTCATGCGTTTGACTCTTTTATTATTTTAGATTAAATTTGAATTCTTGCGATTGCTTGATTGAGAATCTGTAGGGATCATTCTTGAATTAAACATGTGCCAAGTGTGTGTGAGGTTTTTGTTATATTTCATGTTGCTTATTGATGTTTAGAATTTGCCCTATGTGTTTGCAAATTGAAATGAAGAATGTTGAGTTTAGGAGATGATATAGGCATTTCTTTGCTATCCATGTTGTGTACCTGCTTTATCTACCCTTTATGCATGACCTTAGTTAGCTCCGTTGAGCCTTTAGCCTATTCTTTGGTATCCTCATATGTAGCTTATTCTTTTTCTTTCGATTGACCGTAAGTTGATCCAAAACTTAAGCCTATTCTTTGGTATCCTCATATGTAGCTTATTCCTTTTCTTTCGATTGACCGTAAGTTGATCCAAAACTCCTAAGCGCTTTAGTTTAAAAATTAAGATGTTAAGGAGTGTAAATTGAAGAAGGAAGAAGTGAAGTTGATGCTCCAAAGTAATAACTAGGGGTGTATTTAAAAAGTTTATTCATTGTTGGTGGAGATTAATGTAATAAAAAGATAAAGTGATCAAAAGACTTGAATCATCTGCTGAAATACTCCCTAATAAAGATATGTAAGCTAGCTTAAAGAGATGGGGCAAAACAAAAGAGAGTTGTAAGGATAAAAGTGGTGAAAAATAGATTGGTTGAAGATGAGTTTAATGAAAATGTGGTGTATTAAAGCGCTTGGGAAAGTTAGTCATTATTCTTGACCGAAATAGTTCCTACCCGTCCCTTAGCCTACATTACAAATCTTAAAGTCCTGCTTGATATTGAGCTTTGATATTCTTATATTGCTGGAGTACTACACTAAGGGCAAGCTATGGTTCATCTTATGTGACATGTGAATTCTTTGTGAGAGTGAGCGACATTTGATTCTTACACCCATCTTTATGTTAAATTGCATATTGTTGAATGACTATGGGTGACTCTCTTGGTGTAAAGGGCACATGTTTGATGAAAGATAGGTAACTTATTTGATTCCTTAATTGAGTAATTTCATGAGTTTGCTAATATTATAGAGTCAATTCTTGAGGTAAGAAAGTCTCAAAATAGTACTCATGTGTTTTCAATTGTAATGTAACATGCTTATTGTAAAACTTGTTATTTGTGTTGTCATTGTAGTTCTAGCTTGAGTATCTTAGGTCAAGTACTGATGTTAGATTCTACCTTGATTGTGATTAGTGTAAAGAGTTGTTCGAGGATGAACAACGCTTTAAGTGCGGGGTGATGATCTTAGACGTATTTATTCTATGTGCGTTTAGCTTAGTTTTGAGGATAACTCAGTGTGTGTATGTGTGAATTTAGTCATTGTTGGGTAAACTAGTGCTAAGCCTTATGTTCATATGGTTTTAGGTGTGATTGACCCAAAACAAGAGTCAAAATGGCTAAGGAAAGATTAGACGAGATAACTAGTTCAACCGGGCTAAGCTATACTTACTCTTGTATGGTTTTAAGGTGCTTTGTGTGTTGTATGGTCTAATTATTGTGATGGTATGTTGTAGGAGTCTTTTGGATCTTCTTTATATGGTAATGTATGTTTCATATGAGCTACAAGTGATAATGGAACATGAGCAAGCTTTGACCGAAACTAAGAGCTGAAGTCGGACGAAATTGTGCCTAGTTGAAGCATCCTCCACGCCGCACCTCCCAGCTCTTGATCTCAGCCATGCGCCACCCAAAACTATTTATAGAGAAACTAGTTTGGCTCCTCCCTCAGCCTTGTGACTCTCCCCTCAAGCCCATGCCATGGCCTCCGCATCGCACACCCCGTAGAAGCGGGCAATAGTCGATTCCAAGTCCTAGTTTGAGTAGAAAACGTGTGGTACTTGTACCTAATCCTTATGGAACTTGTCTTGGAGGACTTGGAGGCTATATAAACACCTAAATATGCTTCAAATAAGTGTGTAACATATTGGGGCAGTCCACAATGCGAAATCACAACACCCCCCCTCCAAAACCGACTAAAACTTGGTTTTCTACATTGTTTAAGTTGAGGGTAAAGTAGTCAATGCATATATTTCGTATGGGACAGATGAGGCACGAATTTTAGGGCTATATAAGGAGTACATATCCACATTTACAAGCATCTTTTGGAGGACGCACGATTGGGAGAGGAAAAGCAGACATCAAGGAGCTCAAACTAGGGTTCTTTCTTCTTGTACTTTTCTTTCTCGTAGTTTTATTTTATGAACTCATCTATGGTGATTCTTTGTAAGACTATGACTGGATAAACACCCTCTTTCTAGGGTTGAGGCTACAACATGATTGCTTAAGTATGGTTTATAATTTGGTTTATATGTTTATCAAGTCATGTGATTGTTCTTGCGTTCTTATTTTACTATGCTAAAGAATTGCAAACTTTAGGATAAATTATAGTCTCAAAATGAATTGACCATAGGAGCGGAGCGATGGAACGAAGAACATAAGGAGTGTGGATCTTATCTTTACTTTGATAAGGGAAAATTTGTTGTTAGGATAGAGATATACCTAAACTCCCCACTTGGTTAATGAAACGGGAAGATAGCTTAATACATTTGAATTAAAGACTCACATCCCCGCTCAACGATGTTGTTGTGAGATTAATTTGAGTGGATGACTTAGAGGATGACCATTTCCAAGTTATAATATCAACCCCGTAGATCAACAATTGCGACAAACACCAACACCAGCTAGAACCCATAGTTATGCATGAATGTGTAGTAATTCTCAACCTTGGAAGCTCTCTCTATATTGTTTATAATTCAAATTTCATACCATTGTTATTTTTGTTACTTAGTCATAATTACAAAACTCATACTCTTGTTACAAACTCGCATTTTTTGAACTGAAAGTATACTTAGAATTAGTGATTACCTCACTTCAAGTCCCTTGGGTACGACAACCAGGCTCTCAAGAAGAGTCACTTTACTACTTGTTTGACCACGTACGCTTGCGTGTGCACTTGGAGGCAACAACCGTTGCCGGCAGCGTTACGACAAAGCTTTTGAAACTCATCGCTGACTTTACTCCTATCTCTTTCCACCTTCCTCCACCACCACTGTTCTCGTCTCGGTGACAAAGCTAAATGGCTCACTTCAAAACTCGCCGCGCCGACTTCATTCAGCAGCCGCTGCTGGCGAACACTCTTAAAAAGGTAATATCGATTTGTATCGGAATTAAAAGGCGTGAAGATACATTAATAATGTGGTGAAGATACATTATATATGTCAGATCTATGAGTCAAATACATAATACTTATATGTATCTCTCTTAAATTATGTATAGAGTAATGTATCTCGACCTAATATCTGTAAATAATAATGTATCTCAATGCTTTTTATTCTACTGATACATTCACTGATGAATAATCAAGTAGTAATCTAACATATATATTTTAATGTATCTTAATGTAGGGTATAAAGTATGTTGAATTTCAAATTTTGAACTGATTACATAATTGTGGGGATCCTCAATTTAATGTATCGCGTGATTTGCTCCATAATTGAAATTTTTTTCGTTATTTTCATTTTTAACGCGCCTAATTCGTACATAATGTATCGGCTACCTAGATATATCGGACGTTTAAGGATGTATCCAAAAATAGCTGATTCAGGGATTTTATGTAATTTTGGTAAAAGTGGGGATAGAGAGTAATTAGGTGTTAAAGAGTTGGGATTTATGTAAGTTTTACATAAACTAATGCCTATAAAGTTGGTAAAGAAACCCGTTGACATAACACATGGGCTGTCTGTAACGCACTTTATGAATATATGCAATAAGCTAATGCCCTGCATGCCAACTTGTTGTCGAGCGTGGCTAAAACCCTATTTAACTGAGAAAGAAACCCCTTAATATTCACAAACAACTTCATCTCAGAAATCAACAAAAAGCAAAAGGAACTCTTATTAAGTCCATAAATTTTGCTTGTTTAAACCCTTGTGGTTCGGCTCTTTCCTGGACCCCGCGCATAGCGGGAGCTTTAGTATGTGCACGGGCTGCCCTATTTTAATTTTCATAATTAGTAACAAATAAGAAATATTCAAACTTCTGTTTCTTCTTTCACTTTTGTTGGTTGTCAATTGTCATCCTAATGGCCAAGTTAGAGATTCAAATCCAGACAAGGAAAATGTTAAAACCATCAACTGCTATACCAAATCATCTTTGGAGTCTCAAGCTTTCATTGCTCGATCAGCTAGCACCTCGTCTATATGTATCAGTACTCTTCCACTACTTGCCAACCAGTCATGAATGGAACACTGAAATAATTACTGAAAGATGTGATACGCTACAAAAATCTTTGGCCCAGACGCTAACCAAACTTTACCCTCTAGCTGGAAGATTTAGAGAAGATAAACTCTCAATTCACTGCAATGATGAAGGCGTTGATTATGTTGAAACTAAAGTCAACATGGATCTTGCTGAATTTCTCCACCAAGGACCCAAGACTGAGCTTTTGAATGATCTTCTTCTAACAGATATGCCATCATCATGTCCATTACTTGGAATCCAAGTGAACATATTCAATTGTGGAGGACTAGTCATGGGCATACAAATGTCACACGCCATAGTTGATGCCTTCACGTTAGCAGCATTTGTCAAGGAATGGACACACATTAGCCAAATAGGGAACACAAAAGATTGTCTCCCTAGTTTTGGCCTCTTGCCATCGCTCTTTCCCACTAGAGTTCTATCCAGACCTCACATTTCACCATCTTCCAACAGAAATCCTGAGCTCGTCACACGGAGGTTTGTGTTTGATGCTTTAGCAATAGCAAAGCTCAAAGAAAAAATCAATTCAAGTGCTACGTTCACGAGTCCTACTCGAGTGGTGGTCGTTATGTCGTTAATATGAAAAGTTCTTACGGGCATTTCCACAACCAAGTATGGGCATCCAAGGGACTCTCATTTGTTATTTCCAGTTAATATGAGGGGAAAATTAAATTTACCATATGTAGAACATGCTCTTGGGAATTTCTGTCGGGCTGCCGTTGCTACTCTTGAGGCAAACCAGTCAAGAAAGGAGTTAACTGACTTTGTTAACATGGTAGGAAGTACAGCAAGGGACACATTTGTTGGCATTTCTAAGGCAAGTGTCGATGATATGTACTCTATGTTTGTCAATTACAAGTCACCTTGTCTCGACAGGATGGACATGTATTTCTGCACTAGTTGGTGCAAATTCCCCTGGTATGAAGCTAACTTCGGCTGGGGAAAGCCATTCTGGGTGAGCGATGTAAGCAAATCTATAGAATTAATTACTCTGATTGATACAAAATCTGGTGATGGGATAGAAGCATGGATAGGTTTGAAGAAGAATGACATGGCTGAATTCGAGACGGACTCAGACATTTTGACATTTTGTCCACCTCAAAAGTAGCAGCACTTGATTCCTCCATTGGAATAAAAAGAAACCACATTATGGCTTCGTTCTTACTTGATTGGTTTATTAAATTCACAAAAGGAACATTCTATCATTTCTGTGCACGATAGTGATCATAGAACCGGACTCAATAAAGATCTTGTTGCATTTTCTGCATAAAGGATCCTAAGATTCTCTTTTGAGTCTGATGTTTACATGTTAAGGGCCCGTTTGGACATGATCTCAAAATCATGATTTGAAATTGGGTTAATTTGAAGTTGGAATTTTATTTGGACATGCAATTTGAATTACTTAAGTTATATTTTTTTATAAACATGAAACTTTCATAATTTGTGAAAACTATCAAAATTTACCCCAACTCTTATATATAATCTTATCAAATGAGCAAATCATAGTTCATAAATAAGCTATCAAAATATCCTAACCCGCCGAATTAATAAATCACATATATTTATGTTCCTTTTATAAATAAATATTTATTATTACATGTTATTAGAAATTTCAAAATACACATATTTTACGAAGATTAATTTCAGAGGTCCAGTAATACCCAGCTCTGGTAATATTTGAACCAGCAACTCGGCTCCTTCATAGGTTTTCCTCATAACATATATTGAGGATAGTATTGATTAGATAAAAGAGGGTATATTAGTCATTGTACTCAGTTAGTTAGCTAGTCAACAAACTTTTAAGTTAAAATTATGTTGTATATATAAAGCACTGCAGTGCATTACTACTGTTAAATCCATTTGGATTGAATAATATTCTTTCTACTTCTCTATGTTTCTCAATCTCTCCTCTTCTTCTTTTTCTTCTTCTTCCTTCATCATCTTTCTTTCTTCTAATCTCAATCTGATAAACCAACATGATATCAGAGTCACGAGCTCGCAATTAAAGGCTACTCAAGATTCTGTTTTCATATTAATAAGCTTCCGTAAAAATTCAGAGTTCTAAGTTCTAGAAATCGCAATCATGGCTGCTAATGGAATTGGGTCACAAGAACCACCAACTACGGGAACGACACCAGCAGTTGATGAATCTTTTGGAATGGGAGTTCAAGTTGAAGCTACTCATCCGATGTACCTTGCCCCTGGAGACACCAGTGGTATTTCTTTAAGGGATAATTTCATATATATACAATAAAGTAAATAGTTTACAAAAAAAATAGCCAAAGTTAAAAAACATTCGCGTTTTGCCACTGTTACTCTCAATTGTGTATCTATCTGAGAAACTATCCCAAGTTCTTTAGTTGTCTGATTGTCAAGGAAGCTACTTGTACTTTCATAATACACCAAAAAAATGATCAGGAGTACCTAACATGACATTCAAACACACTGCCTCTTCCACACTCTTCACAATTTCCCATGGAACTCGCCCTGACTATGGCTAAATGACCTTTTTCTTTTAATCACCACGGAAAATTCATTACAAAACTTGTGGCCTAACTTTGTATCACAACTGACTATGTAATGTATATATAATGTTTATATAATGTATATGTAATGTATCGATATTGTATAAATAGTTATGTAATATATTGTAATGTATCAATATTGTATAAATAGTGTATAAAAGTGTATTGATATTGTATAAATGGTGTATAAACATGTATATATAATGTACAAATAGTTATGTAGTGTATATGTAAAATATCAATATTGTATAAATAGTGTATAAATGTGTATCGATATTGTATAAATGGTGTATAAACATATATATATAATGTACAAATAGTTATGTAGTGTATATGTAATATATCGATATTGTATAAATGGTGTATAAACGTTTATCGATATTGTATTGTATAAATAGTTATGTAATGTATCGACATTGTATAAATAGTGTATAATTGTGTATTGATGTTATATAAACAATTATGTAATGTATTGATATCAATATTTATATTACTATCATGAGTTCCCACCTTAATAAATAAAAGTATAAATAAAAAATAATAAAATAACATAAATATTTATTTTTTCTAGAAAAAGAAGTTAAACAATTAGAAAAGAAAAAATGTTTTAAAAAAAAAGTAACAAAAAAATTCAAACAATGAATTTTTATTTTTTTTAAATAGCACAAAAAAAAAAAAATTTTAAAAGTTTTTATTTTAAATTATAAAGAAAATGGGCCAGATGGCCAAATTGCCCAATGGCCTAACACGGATGGAAAGGTAAAGGGAATGGCCAACTGACAGTTTTGTTGTAATACATTTGGCCGAGCGGCCATTTTCGGTAAGAAACATGGCCGCATGGCTAATTTGAGTAAAATAAACAAAGTGGGTCATTTTTTGTGTAAATAATTTAACCCTATGGACATTTTGCATAATTTTCCCTTTCTTTAATCTCTTTTCAGTTGAATAGTATTGATAACTACTCATTATGGAGTAGATCTATGAGAATAACACTATTAGGAAGACACAAATGGGCATGGTAGATGGGTTTTGGAAAAAAAGAAAAATTTCATGATAAATTTGGTTTTAAAATAGGAAAGGTGTAATGCAATTGTGTTATCTTGGTTAATGAATCCAGTTTCCCAGAATTTGGTTAGTGGTATAGCCTATGTTGTAAATGTCTGTGATGTGATGTGTGGATGGATCTTAAAGAAAGGTTTGATAAAATTGATGGTTTAAGATTGTTTAATATACATAGAGAAATAGCAACTATTGGTTAGGGAACATCTTCCATCTATGTGTATTACTCTAGGCTAAAAGTAACTTTGGGATGAATTTGAAACTTTAGTGCATTTTCCTGGATATAATTATAAGAAATCAAGAAAATTCTTGGTTCACATACAAATACATAAGCTCTATCAATTCTTGAAGGGCTTAAATGACTCTTATGTTCAAGCAAGAAGTCAAATCCTACTCATGACACCTCTACCTAGTGTTAATGAAGCATATTCAATGTTGATGAGTAATGAAAATTAAAGAGCCTTAGTGCAACTTCTGGTGTGCTTGGGGCACCACCTACGGGTTATGAGTCAACAACCTTATACAACTCTAAATCTGGTAACTCTCAAACAAATTACAACAATGGACAAAAGTTCATAAAATTTAGCAACAATGGAAGTAGTAGTGGGAACAATGGCAACAATAGCCTGTTTCCTGACTTCTGTAAATTGAGAAATTATATAAGGGAAAATTGTTACAAGTTGATAGGTTACCCCTCAGATATGTTCAAGGAGAACGGGGGAGTGCCAATAGCTAATGCATATAGTGTAATGACTGATACTCAAGTTTAGATGCAGTTCAGCTAGGAATAGGTCCAGATCAAGCTAAAGGAAAAACTCATATGGTCAGTGAACTTAGTTCAAACAGTCAGCAAAATGGTCTAGAGAGTTAGATGGTTCAACCTTACTACTTCACAAAGGGCCAATATGCAGATCATTCACATGTTAAATGGAGCACCAACCAATGCTATGGAAAATTCTGCAGGTAATGTGTCAGGTATTGATAGTGCTCTTATTATAATAGACAAGAATCATGACTGGATCATTGATACAGGAGTTATCAATCACATGGTATTTGATCATGATCTTTTAAGTAAATCTAGGCAGATAGCTAATAGTAATTCTAGGAAAGTTTTCCTTCCTACAGGAGATACAACTTTTGTAACTCATATTGATTCTAGTATTCTTACTAAAGGACATAAAATGGAAGATGTACTACATATTCCACAGTTCAAGTTCAATCTACTTTCAGTCTCTCAAGTAACAAAAGCATTGCAACATTTAGTTGTTTTCTATGCTGATTTTTGACTATTTCAGGATCTCTTCAATGGGAAGATGAAAGCGATTGATAAACTAAAAGATGGAAGTTACTTGTTACTTGTTATTCCTACAAAAACTGTTAATGATCAAGATTGTTGTTCTCTGGTTCCTAGAATCTCTCTCTATATAAAACACAATACTACTGATATAGATCTATGACATAAGAGGCTTGGACATCCATCCTCTAAGATACTAAATAAATTCTTGTCAATTGGCTTGGATAATTGCACTACTATTGTTAAGAATTGCATTTCATGCCCTTGTGCAAAACAAGTTAGAATTCCTTTTAGCTCTAGTAGTATAAAAAGTACTAGCTGCTTTGATTTGTTGCATCTTGATATATAGGGTCCATATAAACATCTTACCTATGATGGCAATAAATACTTCTTGACAGTTTGTAGATGACTTCACTGGTATGACTTGGTTATTCTTACTGAAACTTAAATCTGATGTATAGTACTAAAATAGTCCTTTGCATATGTTGAAACTCAATTTCATAAGAAAGTAAAATGTCTCAGAAGTGACAATGGCACTGAGTTTATAAACTCAGCTTGTGATTTCTTATTTAAAGCTCTAGATATTGTACATCAAACCTCTTGTGTTTATTCTCCTCAGCAAAATAAAGTAGTTGAGAGGAAGCACAAACACATCTTAGAGGTGTGTAGAGCTATAAGGTTCCAAGGGCATAATTCTATCAAGTTTTATAGTCACCATCTACTAGCTTCAACATACCTCACTAATAGATTTCCCTCATCTATTCTAAACAACAAATCACGCTATGAAATGTTGCATGGTAGTAAACTATCTATAGATCATATTCAAGTCCTAGGGTGTCTTGTGTTTGCTAAAACAGTAGCAGAAATTGACAAACTCAAACCAAGAGCTATACCTGTTATACATAGAGGGTACTCTAATACATAAGGGGGTTACATTCTATATGATTTTACTAACTCTATATTCCTTGTCAACATATATGTTGAGTTCAGAGAAACTATATTTCCTTTTTCGACTCTCAAGAATAAATAAGAGGCTCCATTTCTTGACATATTTTTGATCAACTTATTGAACAATATGAGCACACATACAACACCAGACCTATAGAAGCTGATACTCAAAGTCCATTACCATATATCAGTCACATAGTTGCTCCACCTCCTGTGTTTTCTGATGACAATAGACAACCAATACAACACACCACAACACCTGAGCAGTAGAAGTTAACCAGAACCAAAGCAGCTCTTCTTTGGCTAAAAGAATTTGTTACTACTCAGAAGGCTAATCCTGTAGCTCCATACAACATTGCCAACTATGTCAATTATGATCATTCAACATCTATTTATCAAGCTTTTATTATTGGTAGTTCAAATGACACTGAACCAGCATCCTATAATAAAGCCATCTTAGATTTTAGATAGATTGAGACTATGAAAACTGAAATAGATGTTTTAGAGAGTAATAAGACCTAAGAAGTGGTGTCATTACCAGAAGGCAAGAAAATAATTGATGTAAGTAGATGTAAGATTAAGTACAAAGATACTGATGAGGCTGAAAGATTCAAGGCAAGGGTAGTAGCTACAGGATACAATCAGTAAGAGGGAATTGACTATAAGGAAACATTCTCTCATGTAGTTAAGTTGGTTACTATAAGCTTTGTTCTTGATATAGCTGCTATTAGACATTGACATATTCATCAAATAGATGTGTACAATGTATTTCTTCAAGGAGACTTGTATGATAAAATATACATGGACTTACCTCAGGGATTTAAGAATCAAGAGGAGTCAAGATAGGTCTGCAGGCTTCTTAAATCTGTCTATAGGTTGAAACAGGCTTCAAGGCAATGGAATACAAAGTTGTTGGAAGCAATTCTAAGACTTGGTTTTAATCAGAGTCAGTATGATCATTCATTGTTCTTAAAAAAATATGGAAGTGACCTGGTGATTATCTTAGTATATGTTGATGATTTGCTTATCACTAGCAACAATTCATAGCTCATTAAAGAGACCAAAACTACTCTACATCAAGTGTTTAAAATGAAAGATTTGGGAGAGTTAAGATACTTTTTGGGAATTGAATTTGTCAGATCAAAGTTAGGCATATTAATGCATCATAGAATGTATGCTCTTGAGTTAATCCCTAAACTAGGATTAGGAGCTGCTAAGCCTGCATCTACACCATTGGAAGCAAATATTAAGTTGACTACTAAGGAACTTAATGATAATATAAATCAAGACTTAACTGATCAATTATTGGATAAAACTGCTTATCAAAAAATCATTGGGAAGCTATTGTATCTAGCTATAACTAGACCTGATATAGCTTTTAGTGTACAGACTCTCAGTCAGTTTCTACATCGACCAATGTAATCACACCTAGAAACATCCTTGAGGATAGTCAGTTATGTCAATAAATATCCTGGACAAGGAGTATTACTCTCAAGTATAAGCCAAGAGCAATTATTAGCATATTGTGATGTTGACTAGGCAGCTTGTCCAAACTCTAGGAAGTCAGTAATAGTATTTCTAGTCAACCTATGCGATTCTATGATTTCTTGACAATAATATGTTGATCTGCTAACTAAAATTCTTTACAGAGCACAACATGAAGTCCTGTGTTCCAAGCTTAGGATGCAAAACATTTTTGCACCACACAACTTGAGGGAGAGTATTGAGAATAGTATTGATTAGATAGAAGAGGGTAGATTAGTCATTATACTCAGTTAGTTAGTTAGTTAGTTAGTCAACAAACTAGTTATTTAAAATTCTATTGTATATATAAAGAGCTGCAATGCATTACTACTGTTCCATTTGGATTGAATAATATTCTTTCTACTTCTCTTTGTTTCTCAATCTCTCTATCTCTCTATCTCTCTTCTTCTTCCTTATTCGTCATCTTTCCTTCTTCTAATCTCAATCTGATAAACCAATAATATAATTATCTTTAATAAGTGCCATGCATCTTTCTTAGGAACCGATGAATGATCTTCAGTACAGCTACCCATCGACCAAGTAGTACCAAGTAGTTTTTGTTCACAGAGTTCGAGATGCCTTTGTATTTTCAGGAAATTTACCATATTTCAACTAGTCAACGTACTCATTTCTCTAATTCCACATCATTCCTATACAATTCACTTCATTGTGGATAATGTCAAGGGTAGAGCTGAGTAGTTGTACTATTTTTTTGGAATTACTTGCTTCAATATTGACAAAGTCCCCAGACTAGCTAAGATTTCTGCTTTTGCATTCTGTTCTCTAGGAATGTGAGTCTAGGAGAGAATCACATTTTGCCTCAAGAATTTCTCCTCCTATATTTCAAGCCAAACCTAAACCTACAATCAAAGAATCATACACGACCTCGTTGTTAATTACGTGTATAATTTTAATGTTCTATCTAAGTACTTTCCTGGAAGGAGTCTTCAAGACAATGCCTAACCTGAACCCATGTACATTAAATGATCCATCTGTTAGAAGAGTACATACATTGAGTTCGAGCCTTGAGGTTTTTAAGTATTCTTTTTCAACCTCAGGCACCATCCTTTGGCAGAAGTCTGCTATGAAATTGTCTAGTACTTGAGATTTTATAGTGGTTCATGGTTTATTTGTTAAATCATACCCACTAACCTCTAGTGCCCATTTACCAGTCTATCAGGAAGTTTGGGTTTATGCATAATATTTCTTAAAGGGTACATAGATATTACACTAGTTGGGTGACATTAGAAGTATGGCCTAAGCTTTCTAGAGCCTTAGCGGTTATTACTAATGTGAAAGCAATTTTTTTTAAATGTAGGTAACTGATATCCGCACTAGCTAAAGTTTCGCTTATGTAATAAATTAGACATTGTGTACCTTTTTCTTCTCAGACCAAAATGGAATTGATTTCCACCTTAAACACTACAAGGTACAAGAGTAGTGATTCTCCTTCCCTAGATTTAGTAAGCAATGGAGACCTTGACAAGTATTTCTTCAAGTCTTTTAATGCTTCTGAGACTCTAGAGTTCATTAAAAATCCTTCTTCTTATTTAACAAAGAGAATAATCAGTGACTTCTTTAAAATGACCAGGATATGAACTGGATCAATGCTACTAATGATCTCTTGGTTGAGTCTTTGCATGGACATCACGTCCTCAAGGACTTCAGGATTTCTTCAATAACTTTATTGTTGTTCGGGTTAACTTCAGTCCCCCTGTTTGTGTCATTAAGTTCAACTATGTTGTATTTTTCTCAATATCTCAAAGGTTTTCTGCAAATGCTGCAAATGATCCTGCAAATCCAAAGACTTGACCAATATGTCATAGATATATACTTTAATAGTTTTTTATATTTGTTTTTAAACATGTCATTGACTAACCGCTGGTAAGTTGCACCAACATTTTTAATTCAAATGGCATTACATCATAACAATATATTTTGTATTTAGTGATAAATGAGGTTTTCTCTTGATCATATGTATTTATCTTTATTAGATTATACCTAAATTAGGCATCGAGAAAACTCAACGTATCATGTCTTATCGTTGCATCGATCATATGATTTATGTATGACAGAGGGATCGAGTCTTAGGACATGCCTTTCTTAAATCTTTAATATCAATGCACATTCTTAACTTATTACCTTTTTTAGTATAACTACCATATTATCTAGCTGATCTTGGACGTATTTAAACATACAAATGTCATGTTTTACCCATACTTTAGCAAAGTTTAGAGAGCGAATCTTATTGTGTGAGTGTGATTTGTTATACTTTTGATGTGAATGAGCTAATATACATGATTAGCATTATTTCATGAGTAAATGAGGCATGTGAAGACTCAAGATAGCTAAAGATGATAATTGACGAAGTTAAGAGAGAGCAGACAAACAAAGGCTACAACTAAGATGTGCACCACACCCCTTGGGGCGTGTGTTTGGCCTTGTACCGCACCTCCTAAGGCACCGTACCCCTTGGGGCATGCATTTGGCGATGCAGAGCAAGTCCCTTCTTCGTGGCAGCTTATTCTTTTAATTCAGTCCAAGGGCTTGGGGGTAATTTCACAATACATTTATAAATACCCAAGCACGTTTTGAAGTAGGGCACGCATTATTTTTAGAGGAGAAACAAGAGGCTAAGGGTTTTGATTAGGGTTCATCTTCTGTAAATTCTTCTACTCACTATTTTTGGTATGAACAACATTAATTTTGTACGTTTATTTCAAACTATGAGTGGCTAAAAACCCTTGTTCTGGGGTTACGGCTAGAACATGATTGCGTAGTACTTTATTAGAAGCAATGAAGTTTGTTTCTCATGCGATTATGCTCGGGTTCTTAAATTTACTATTTTAGTGTTTGGCTGACAATAGGATAAATGGGCAATTCTTGCATGAACTGACCATGAAATTGTAAGGATATGACAAAGAACATAGGGAATAAGATCATCTCTTATGCGAGTTAGGGGTGATTTGCAACTAGGATAGAGGTATACCTATGTTTGCCTTATTTGGTTATGAACGGGATGAAAATGTAAAACATTTGAATTGGAAACTCAAATTCCCACTCAACGATGTAGTTGTGAGACTAGTTCAAGTAGGTGATTGATGTCGCCCAAAATATACCTCCTAAGAAGTATAAAGCGGTCGCTGTCAAATATAAAACCCAACTAGGTTGGGGTCGATCCAACAGGGAATAGGACAAAGATATTTTGAATACTAGACAGAATAATTGGACGATTGCTGGTTGTATCGAGTTTGTAGACAATACAAGAAATACACTAGGACTGTGATCCCCAATGATTCCTTAACTCCACCGGTTACTTGTGCTTAACAAAACCGTCCCGCGATGTGGCATGTAAAATCTGACAAGATATGTTCGTCTAAACATCTCTCGACCTTGGTTAGACGAATTTCACTCTTCTCCTCTTGGTCTCCGAGTGTCGCACTACTAACCCTTGTCTTGGATCTCAGATAACTATTTTCGCTAAGGCTCAAGTTATTAGATGAAGGTTGATAGCTTCAAATCTCTGTTGGTATCTCCTTTTCCCATTCTATACCTCTCTCTCGAGCAAGTGTAGAATACAGGCGAGTTTCTAACGTTTGCAACCGTTAGAAAGCAATCAAAATAAAGAAAACAACAATACATGCATTCACAGCGGTTCAGAGTTGCTTTGCACCTAACCGATTTCGTTAATTCCTCATGGTTCACACAACCCTAGTTGATGAGTTTAGCTACTCATAATTGTAAGAACACAATAAGAATTCAAAGATGAAAACATGATTGTAAACTCACAATAATGAAGAAGAACTGAAATCTCAATTATCAATAAAACTCGAATTATGGTTTGTAACTACAAAACCAAGAATATGTTTATAAGCTCAAAAATAGTAGAAAATATCTCTCAAAACAATGTATTGACTAACTCTCGCACATAGGACTATACAGGGGTATTTATAGATACAAAGCTAATCCTATCCTAATCAAAATAGTAGAACAGAGTCGACAACTTTCACGGTATCGTGACTTGGTGTCGTGGAAATCAGGCTCAATTAGACGTATTCAGAAGTTGACTCACGCCAGATAGTTACGCCATGTAAGTGATAGTCACGCCACGTGACTGGCTGGCATGGAAATCAGAACCTTTCTTGATCTCTAAAGTGGACTTACGCCAAACACTCACGTCACGTGAGTGGTCTTCACGGCACGTGAGTGGTGTCGTGAGTCCCTCTCTGGTGCAGATTTTTGTTCTTCCATCTTCAGACACTTCGTTCTCGAGATTGATTCTTCCTTTTTGATCATTTTGCCTTCAAAACCTGTTTTCCTGAAATGTAGGACAAAAACCATATCATACCAACCAAATACAACCAAGTTATTGCATATTTTCCTTGTTTTAAGCATCGAAAGTGCCATGTAACCATGGCGCATCAACACCCTCAACTTAGAACATTTGCATGTCCTCAGGTGAACAAAACAAAAACCAACATATACGATGCTTAATTAAGAGAAACCTAAGGGACCTATGGCAGTCGACTCATTGCCTTTGGCACAAAACTTTTTCGACCCCTCCTATTTGGAAATCAAAACCAAAGTGTGTATCAGGCAGCATATTATCATGATACAGAAGGGATCAAGTGATGGCACCAAATTATGCACAAACAACTAAGCATATATGCAAACGACATTTTTCGAACAAATAGCAGCTAATAATGCAACCCATGTACTCTCACAATCAAAGAAGTCCCATCCACTCACAATATACTAATGAATATCAAAGTAGGGACTAGGTCAAAACACTCACTCTCACAAACAAGTTCAAATAGTGTGCATGAAATACCATAGGCTTGCCCTTATTTTCTACGCCTTAATTTTCGGACAGTTGGACTAGGATTACTATAGGACTTTACTCGGCTTGTAATGTAGGCTTGGGGACGGGTGTGGTACATATGGGTATGGTGACTCAACCCTCATTGACACTACACTATTTTTGGCTCCAACTTCCAACCTTTCTCATTTTTATTCTCCCTTATTCTCCTTTCTTTTATTCTCAGATTTTGGGTGTGATTTTCCTCACTTTCAAAACAAAATTTTCTCTTCTCTTTTTTTTTTTCTTTTTCTTTGCAATTTCTCTTCTTTTCACTCTATTTTTATTTTTTATTTTTTTTTCTTTTTCTTCACACCCAAACCTGTTTTCCCTTTTTCTTTTATTAACCTCTTCTTCATATCCAACTCAATTTACGCACCCCTATAATATCCACCCTTAACTTAGGCGATTTGCCTGAGTTGAGGTACACAGTGTCCAAAGAGGGACCAGGGCCAAGACAGGTTCATTGTAATTAAAATGGGAAGGTGAATAGTCTAATGAAAGAAATAGGTCAATTAAGGCTCAAAATCGGGATCAAGGGATACTTATTCATTTGGTCTGGCATTTAGGCTAAAAGTGGACTTATTCAAAAAAGGCCTATGATCCTTTCCTAAACACTATCCTCTAACCTAGGCAAGTTCTGGATCGCATACACAAAGTGAACTAAGTAATGACCTCACACACACATAGCACAGAGTTGTATTATCAAATACTACCTATCCGGTTCATGCAATGCTAGCTACAGTTATTTGTCTATAATTCTAGTGCCATAACAAGATCCAACAGCTGTCACACATAAACGTGCTACACACATACTTAAAAAATAGATGAATTTCAGGAGGGGTATCCTTAACATTCAAACAACATAAAGTTTTTTTTTTCTCTAAACTGGACTGCACTACAGTTCCCTTATTTTTCTCCTAATTTAGCAAATAACACATAAACACTATAAATAACACCCTAAACATGTCGGTTCTGCTATGATAGCACACTCGGGGGAAAAGAAACACGGCAACAAAACCCCCCAAGTGGTGGTACACCCCCACCCCCAACTAATAATGGTGCACTGCCCTTAATGCACAGATATCAATAAAAGGACAAGGGAGTGAAGACATACCTGTGGCACCCTAAAGGCTGGAAGTGGGCCCGCCCACAGCGGGATCATCAGTCTGCTCAGTGGGCTCTTTGGTAGACGCATCCGATGGAGGGGGTGCCTGGCTAGAAGAGGCACCTTGTACCCTCTACTCCTGTGCAATCTGGCTCATATGATATTCCAGCCTGGAGGCCTTAACCGATCTCCGGAGATCACCCCCATACTCATCATCACTGTCGACCCAATCCTCCGGACTGCATGGTCTCTTGCCTCTATCCATCGGAGGTTCCTCGTTAGAGAACAAATCCACCTCAAATGTTGGTTCCATTGAGGCCTGGGTAGGCATAAGTGGGATAATAGAAGTGTTGCTCTATGCCAATGCCCTAACCTCCTCTCTCAATGCGGCTACCTCCTGGGTCAATCCAGACATATCAGGACCCGGTGCAGTCTCAATCGGGAGGCTATTCGTGCCTCAAAACTATCAATCCTCCCATGCAGCCCCCGCATAAACTGATCCATCACCGCAGTCATCTGGGCCTCCACCCTAGCCTCCTCAGCCTCTACAGTGGTCCTAACCCAAGGCTTAAGCTGGGATACCAACTTAGCCATCTGGGTCTCAATGTGGGTCTGCCGCTCGAACATCTGCATTTGTCTGTCAATCAACTGCTGCAAAAAGTCCCTCGAAATTGAAAACATACCAGAGGGAGGCGGTGGAGCGGTAGTACCGGGTACCTCATCATCAATAGGGTCAGTGCCCTCAGCCTGTATAGGAATAGTCTTAGGTACCCTAACCGTGTAACACCCCGTACCTTCCCAACCCTACTTGATGATAGTGAATAATGTTTACTTAAGTGTCGAGAGTCATAAGTATGTATTTGGAAATGGTAAAGATGAGAAAAAAATTAAAATTTGGCCGTGTACATGTGACGAGCCTTTCATAGGAAGTGTTTTGTGACTTCTTGAAGCGTTTATGTCATACCCCGTACACATTTTAACCTCATTTGGTGACTTGGAGTCATGTTTACTTGATGATTAAGGTCACTAAGTAAGTATTTTATAGTATTTTTATAAGGTATTGGACGATACGCAAGTGTTGGAAAAATTGCCGAAAAATTCAGCAAGACATGGAAACTTGCGCCACTGCCCTGTTTCAGGGGGTGTGGCGCAAGCCCCTGAGATCATATAGGGTGCATTTCTTGCGCCACTGGCTTGTTTTGTAGCAGTGGCGCAAGGAACAAACATTTGGCCTTCCCGAGTTCGTTTCGCGACGCAATTCTACGACGATTCTTAGATGGTTTCTTTTGGTTCTTTGGAGTTCTTTGAGCATTGTTAAGTCTTAAAACACTTCAATATACTCCTACATACTTCTACATGACCAAATCATGAAATGTGAATAGTGATCCACAATGTTCCATGAAGCCATGGACGACTAGAATTTCTATTTTTGCGATCGAGACGACGAATGAGAATTTCGTAAGAGAATATTGTCGTGACATAAGGAATTATTTAAACATGATACATATGGTGAATTATACATTGATGTTAGTGGGTCAAGATGATATGGGTTATTGGGCCTAATTAGAGACCAAAAAATGAACAAAACATGAAAGACCCAATGGGTCAAAATGACCCATTCTTGCTTTGACTTGTCAATGATGGAAATGAATAGCTAAGGATGACTTTAAGGGGTTATAAAAGGTGTCCAAAAATCAGATTTAATTCATTAGCCACACACATCACTTTCTCTCATTTTCTAGAATTTTCAAGAGAGCTCTTTTAGCTCTTCAAACCCTAAGGCACTTGTGGAGCAAGATCATCATCTTCCAAGCTTGGGTAAGTGATTATTCTTGTACTTTAACATATTATGAGCATGATAAATTATGTAGGTCATGTTGGTTATGCTTGGAAGTGTTGGACATGGCATTTTTGGTTTTGTTAAAAAGATATGTTATCCATGGGATTGTAACTTGAATTATGACTTGTTGTTTTGATGAAAGAGAATGGTATGGACAAAATATGAACATGTATGGTGTTATTTTTGGTATTACACTTGTTATTTCCATAAAAGTGTAAATTATGGGATTTTGGCCGATTTGTTGTTGTGAGATGTATTGAAGTAATTTGATGGCATAATTGTGATGTTGTGGTGATGGAGAAGTGTAAAGTATGAACTTGGTGTGACATGATCTTGGCTATCATGTATTGGTCAATGTATGGAATATTGTGGTATTATTGGAAGAATAAATTCATAAATGATATTTTGGTCAATGTTGGGCATGTTGTGGTATTATTAATATGACCATGCCGAAAATGGTATTATCAAGGGGAAATGGCATGTTAAAGCCAAACATGTGACTTTTTGTTATTGTATGCAATTGTAAGGTAGTTGGTGATTAATGTTGGTTCTATTATGTAATGTAGAGTGAAACGTAAAGAAGGAGCGGAATTGTTGCTCTCACATATTTGATTGTGTACTTACATTGGGAAGACAAGGTATGTAAGGTTACTCTTTCCGTATCTGTCTGCAACATATGATGTTCACATTGTCATAGTACTCATTCGATTCCGAAATACCCTAAGGTATTCCGTATTCGAGAATCGGCTAGAGTTACTCATATGTTCCTTATTCATTGATCAATTGTTATTCATATGACTCATGTTCATTGATTGACTCATGCCCATTGGTTGACTCATGGTCATTGGCTAACATGTCAAATGTTCCAAATGTTCTAAGGTATTGCATCTCAAGTTGGTAAATAGTTGATATCCACATGTATTGTATTTAGTGATCAATATACGAAGATTCCAAAGGTGTACTATTCCAAGGGGGTTCTATAGGATTCCGACGAAGGTTGATATATTGTTATTCATATGTGTTTTACTCCTAGACGATTCATGACCCACTCATGTAGGATTTCAAGTTCTAATAGAGTTATACACATGTTCCATATTCATTAGTAATATTCCAAAACGTCTAATAAGGTTATGTTCCAATGTTCCAATAGTGACTATACTTATGTCTCTTGTTCATGGTTTATTGTCCAATGATTCCCATGGTGTTATGGTTCTAACAATGTTATGTTGCCAAATCATTCTCATGTCTCTCACTCTTTGGTTAATGATCCAAAGCTTCAAGGAAAGTCGCCATAACGTTGAAGTTTCTAAAAGAACTACCTCAAAGAAAGTTAGATGTAAGAGAATCTATTTATGCTTAAAAAGCATTTTCCAACTATGTCATGTTCCAAATTCCTATAGTATGAGGATTATCTTAGTACCAATCTCATAAGAGTAATAAGAGAGGTAATGTGCAAGTGAATAGAATTATTCCTCATAAGTGAAGATGTCAATCCCATGAAGTAAGATAGTGAGGGGAGATATGTATATAAGTAGGAGCTTTAGTGTCATGATATTTAAGGTGTTACTCTCCTAACTATGGAAAGGATACAAGATTTGTAGAGAGGTAATGCACGTATGGTTACTATATGTTTCATTGAGAATGGTTTACAATCAGAAAGGTATAAGTTCAAGATGGAATAATCCCAATAGTATATTATATTTATATATGATAGCCCACTAAAGGTGGATGTCCGGTATTATAATTATATATGATAGCCCACTAAAGGTGGATGTCCGGTATTATAATTATATATGATAGCCCACTAAAGGTGGATGTCCGGTATTATAATTATATATGATAGCCCACTAAAGGTGGATGTCCGGTATTATAATTATATATGATAGCCCACTAAAGGTGGATGTCCGGTATTATATTTATATATGATAGCCCACTAAAGGTGGATGTCCGGTATTATATTATATATGATAGCCCACTAAAGGTGGATGTCCGGTATTATATTTATATATGATAGCCCACCAAAGGTGGATGTCCGGTATTATATTTATATATGATAGCCCACTAAAGGTGGATGTCCGGTATTATATTTATATATGATAGCCCACTAAAGGTGGATGTCCGATATTATATTTATATATGATAGCCCACCAAAAGGTGGATGTCCGGTATTATGTTCATATATTATAGCCCACCAAAGGTGGAGGCCCGGTACTAACTAGTTGAGTGCACAATAATAAAGATAGTTGTAAAAGAGATGAGACTATTTTCCTTGCATAAATATAAAGGTTATGATAATGATGAAGGTGGTGCAATTGAATGACCGAGTAATGAAATAATAGAAGAAATGAACATGGTTCCACACTCAGGTTGAAGGTCTATTCACATTGATTATTTCTTGTACGTCAGATTTCTTGGAAGTACTAAGTTGTTCTATTGTTCTAGTTTCATATGGCCTTACATACGCAGTACATTCTTCATACTGACCCCCTCGGGGGACTTACCTTACATGTTGCAGGTGCAGGGCACTAGTAGACCTCCGCAGTAGGTTGACAGTATTTGCAGACAGTGGGTGAGCCCCAATTGATTCGGGACTTTCCGAGTCATAGTTGTACAGTTGTTTTGATGTTGATAATGTTGTATAAAGGTGGGATCTTGTCCCGACTTTTAGTTGGTCTTGTATAAGCATCTGTTAGAGGCTTTTGTAGACATATGTGGGAAGCTGAATGTAAGATGTACACGTTCATTGCGACACAATGGCCCTAACGGCCAAGTTTCATATATTGCATATGTTGCCATGACTTCCGCCATTAATATTTAATTACATGAGATAGAATGATATTCATACACGAACATACATATGGGAATAGACATGAGCAAAGATTGGTTCTCTCAAGCCTCATCGGCTTCGGGTGCCAATCACGCCTCGTTGGGATTCGGGGCGTGACAAACCGGTACTGGAATAGGCATAGGAGTACTAATCGGCTCATCTAGGGCTGCTCCTGACGGTTGTGACCCGCGTGGAAGAATGGGGTGAGAACCCCGCTGCTACATCAGACCAATATCCGCTATATAGAGGGTAGGTATCCTAGCCATACTTGCCCTGTCACATAGACTCTGGATCAAGCATGGGAATGGTATAATCGTATGATCTCGAAAGGCCCGCTCATGAATCTCCCGGATGATGTATCTAGCAATATGAATCTCATAACCAGCCAAGATGTTGGCTACCACCACAGCTCGGTCCAATGTAAGCGAATTATCAGCATTAGTTGGACCCAACCGATGCCGAACAACTGACCACCAAAATCTGCCTGCAAAATGTAGAGTGGACTTCTTGATGTCCAGCTTACCAGTCACCCAACTAGCTGCCACACCATCCTCTGCTATGTACCCCACAATCCATTTCAGCAGCTCCAACCTCTGTTCCGCATCCCGCATCCTAACCTTATCTCTGACAGTGTCTATCCGATGATCAAACTCAGCAGTCGAAGTCAAAAGTGGATGGTCTGCCGCAAACAAGAAGCGGTGAATGGTCTGCTCCGATATATCCACTCGGGTACCTCGAACCACAATATGTATCAATAAGGGTTGGTCCCTGTACCGCTGCCCCACAGGAGTACTCAAGTCAATTGACGCAACATAAGAGGTATAAAATTCTCAGACTAACTCCGAGCTATAACGACCAGAAGGTTGCGCCATCCAACCCAATCCATAACGCTAAAAAACAACCCAAATATCAGGCAAAGCCTTCAAATCCTCAAGCCTATACCAGGGCTCCTCCATAATGCTCCTCCTACATACACCCCGCTCTGTCATCTCGGTATCCCGATCATAAAAAGTACGCATGCCCTGAACACACCATTGCTGAATCTCCCTACTCTGTGCGGGGGTCGGAGCACTCTGGGCACCAGTACCTAAAATAGAGGTTGTAGCCTCCTCCGCAGAGGTACCCTAACCCGTAGCATCATCCGCAGATCCCGACTCTGAAGCATCATCCCCTTTGTCAGACTGGGGGGTGGGCTCAGAAGACTCATCTGGAATAACCGGCACCACAGGCGGTAGGACAGGCTGAAGTGCAGCCCGAGCAGCAGCTCGAGCCCGAGTCTGTAACCTCGTGGTCCGAGGTACTAAAATCATATCATCATGTCCAATCTTAAACTCCTCCACGAACCCACTTTTTTCAGATTCAGTTAGTTCATCACGTAGACGGTTTGGTAAGTTTGAATTTTTGGTTCAAATTCTGGACGAGGAATCAAGATGGTCATTTTTAGGGTTTGATTTGGGAGGCATGGTAACGGGTTAAGGATCAGATTTTGGGTATTTGGGTCGGGTTTGGGTCAAAATTTGAATCTATGGGTCGGGTTTATGGTGATGGGTTTGGATTTTATGGATTCGGAGGTGGGTGGGTCAGATTTTTGAATATGGGGGTCAGGTGGGAAGTTATTTAGGTCATGGTGGCCGGTGGTGATCGGAATTTGCAGTGGGTGGGTCGAATTTTAGAGTGATGATGTAGAGAAAGTTGGGAATTTAGGGTTTTGTGGTAGGTGGTTTTAAAATAGTGAAGGAATAGCGTGGGTTCGAGTGTTTATCGGGTAAAGAAGAAGGGACCCAAAAATTGAATTAAAAAAAATAAGATCGGGTCGGGTCGGGTCGGGGGTTATCTGCAAAGTTCATATTCCACGGAACCACCCACGTGACATGGATTAGACTCACATCACGTGGGTCACTGGCATAGGTGAACTCCTGAACCCTGAAAGTTGCCTCTGATTTTCACGAGACAACCCACATGACGTGGGTTTACCTACATCACGTGGGTCCTCATCCGTAGGTAAGATGCTGAAACCTGAATTTTTCCTCTAATTCTCACGGCACCATCCATGTGTCATGAGTATACACACATGACGTGAGTTGTGGCGTGAGTTGTACTGAACCTATTCAGGTAAATTTTGTGAATTTCAGCTAACTGTTCCTCCAATACTCAAGTCACAACATAATAAAATCCTGGGTTGCCTCCCAATCAGCGCTTGATTTAATGTCGCGGCACGACACAGCTAACTTGGATACTCAGACTTCACCAACTAGACCATGGGTTGCCTCCCATGAAGCACCTGATTTGACATCGCGGTACGACATGGCTAGCATGACTACTTAGACTTCATCAAGCTCAAGTTCCTCACATGTCTTTATTTCTTCCGTGATTCCCACAGAATGCTTAACTCGCTGCCCATTGACCTTGAATAGAATATTATCCGCTCCTTTTAGCTCAATTGTGCCATGTGGGAATACCCTAACTACCATGAATGGTCCGGACCATTTGGACTTTAATTTTACAGCAAACAAGCGAAGTTTGGAATTATAAAGTAGCACCAAATCTCCCAGGTGAAACTCTCGGTTCTCAATTCGACTATCATGATATAATTTCATAGTCTCTTTATATATTGCTGAACATTCATAAGCCCGGAGACGAAATTCATCCATTTCATTCATCTGCTCAAGTCTCAATTTAGCTGCTTCACTCCAGTCTAAATTCAACCTTTTCAACGCCCACAAAGCCTTATGTTCCAATTCGACAGGCAAATGGCAGGATTTTCCAAAAACCAGCTGATATGGTTATGCACCAATTGGTGTTTTGAAAGTAGTTTGATATGCCCATAACGCATCATCCAATCTTCGGGCCCAATCAGTGTTTTGAACAGACGATTGCAGAAGTGGGATCCTCCATCACTAATAATAACTTGGGGTGTACCGAATCGTGAGAATATGTTCTTTTTCAAGAATGTTGTGACACTTCTTCCTTCATTATTAGGAAGCGCAATTGCCTCCACCCACTTAGAAACATAGTCAACAGCTACCAAGATATATTTCATTCCATGCGAGCTCACAAAAGGACCCATAAAGTCAATTCCCCACACATCGAACAATTCAAGCTCAAGTATAGTTGTCATGGGAAGTTCATGTTTACGTGAAATATTCCCTTGCCTTTGACATTAGTCACAAGCGCGAGCATAATCATGAGTATCTTTGTAAATACTGGCCAGTAGTACCCACATTGCAAGATTTTATGGGCAGTCCGCGCACCTCCATGATGACCCCCAACTGGAGATGAATGACATGCTTCCAAAATACTCATCATCTAGACCTCTGGAATACATCTTCGAATTATGCCATCGGCACACGCCTTAAATAAATACGGCTCATTCCATAAGAATTTTCTTACCTCATGCATGAATTTCTTTCTCTGCTGATATGACATATCTTTCGGAACTAGGTCACTTGCCAAAAAATTGGAAAAATCAGC
Organism: Capsicum rhomboideum; assembly: GCA_031232105.1. Taxonomy (NCBI): domain Eukaryota; kingdom Viridiplantae; phylum Streptophyta; class Magnoliopsida; order Solanales; family Solanaceae; genus Capsicum; species Capsicum rhomboideum. The sequence goes on along the minus strand of CP124716.1, from coordinate 92,455,853 downwards.
AAACCAAGGGATTAAGTCTTGGGACGCTGCCAGTACTTGCTCATCTGGAAAAGTATCATCAGTCTCAATATCATCTCTTAGTTTAAGCATGGCCTCCTCCTCAAGGCGTGATAGATGGTTAGCAACTTGATTTTCGATTCCCTTACGATCCTTGACTTCAAAGTCAAATTCTTCCAATAGAAGTACCCACCGAATCAATCTTGGCTTAGCATACCTTTTTGACATAAGATACCGAAGAGCTACATGGTCTGTATGCACAATCACCTTCGTACCTATCAAGTAAGTTCTGAATTTTTCAATAGCGAATACTACTGCCAACAATTCCTGCTCAGTCACAGTATAATTCTTTTGAGCTAGATTAAGAACTTTGCTAGCATAGTAAATCGGATGTAACATCTTCTCACGTCTTTGGGCAAGGAATGCACCCAAAGCCACTCTGCTAGCATCACACATAACCTCAAAAAGCATAGTCCAATCTGATGACACAATAATAGGGGCTGAAACCAACTTCTCCTTAAGACACTCAAATGCTTTTAGACATGCTTTATCGAACACGAACTTCACCTCTTTCTCCAAAAGTTTGCATAAAGAATGTGCAATCTTAGAGAAATACTTGATGAATCTTCTATAAAAACCAGCATGACCTAAGAAACTTCGAATACCTTTTACAGAGATCGGTGGAGGTAGCTTCTCAATTACCTCAATCTTCGCCTTACCCACCTCAATGCCATTCTTTGAAATCTGATGCCCCAATACGATACCCTCGTTGACCATAAAGTGTCATTTTTCCCAATTCAGCACTAAGTTGCACTCCTCGCATCTTTACAGCACATTAGCAAGGTGTGCCAAACAAATATCAAATGAGTCTCCCACAACAGAAAAATCATTCATAAAAATCTCAATAGCGTCTTCCACCATGTCAAAGAAAATAGACATCATGCAGCATTGAAAAGTGGCCGGTGCATTGCACAAACCAAAGGGCATCCTCTTGAATACGAATATCCTGTATGGACAAGTGAAAATGGTCTTCTCTTGGTCTTCGGGGGCAGTAAAAATATGATTATACCCCGAATAGCCATCAAGAAAATAATACCATCCTCTACCAGCAAGACGGTCTAACATCTGATCCATGAAGGGCATAGGAAAGTGATCTTTCTCAGTCCAAGAATCCAGCTTTTGATAATCCATGCAAACTCTCCATCCAGTCACCAACCTCATTGGAATTAACTCATTTTTGTCGTTTGGAACCACAGTGATTCCTCCTTTTTTTGGCACACACTGAACTGGGCTCACCCACTTGCTATCAGCAATAGGGTAAACCACTCCTGCATCTAACCACTTGATGATCTCTTTCTTCACAACCTCTTGCATTGGTGGGTTTAGACGATGTTGATGCTCAATGCTAGGTATACACTCAGGAATAAGCTAGATCTTATGAGTGCAAATACCGGGTGGAATACCTATGATATCAGCAATGGACCAATCAATGGCCCTCTTAAATCTTCTCAATACTGAAACCAACGCCTCTACTTGCCACTCTACCAATTTAGCAGAAATAATCACAGGTAAGGTATTGTTGGCTCCCAAAAATGTGTAGCAAAGGTGGGCCTGAAGAGCCTTAAGCTCTAAAACTGGAGGCTCCTCAATCGACGGACGAGCTGGTGGGGTTACGCTATTCTTCAAATTGAGATCAAGTTTCTTTGGAGCATAAATGTATGCTCCCTTACCAGCGAGTGCACCCACCATCTCATCATATTCCTCAATACCATTGTTATCAAAATTCATAATCACGGCCGCAAAAGGTTCTACCCCCAACCTTTCTTCAAGAGATACAACAACATCACTATCATCAACCGCATCTATCACCAAAATCACCCGCTTATCTCTTGGCTGCTTCATTGAACGACAAATATTGAAGTGACTTGTTCATCATTCAACCTGAATTTCATTTGTCATATTTCTATGTCGACCAGTGCACGACCCGTGGCAAGGAATGGTCTCCCCAATATGATGGGAACCTCGAAGTCAACTTCACAATCAAGAATCACAAAGTCAGCCGAAAAGATGAAAGATGCAACCTTTACCAAAATATCATACAGAATGCCCACTGGCTTTTTCACAGTCCTATAGGCCATGAGAAGTCTCATAGAGGTTGGCTTTGGTGCTTCCAACCCCAACTATTTGAACACGGCTAACAACATTAAGTTAATGCTAGCACCTAAATCACAAAGTGCTTTAGCAAAGTTGAAGGACCCGATAGTACAAGAAATTGTGAAAGCTCCTGGATCCTCCTTCTTTTCAACTAGGGAATGCGAAGCAACTGCACTACAATGATGTAAGTTATCTGCTGACTCAAAACTGACAGTTCTCTTCTTTGTCACCAAGTCTTTCATGAACTTCGCATAACCTTGCATCTACTCCAATGCCTCAACAAGAGAGATGTTTACTGACAACTCCTTCAACATTGTAATAAACTTATAATATTTTCCTTCCTCAGCCTTCTTTTTCAACCTTTGAGGAAAGAGAAGAGGAGGTCGTGGGATAGGTTTTAGCACTTGTGGTACGTCATTTTCCTTCCTCTTTTCAGATTTTGCCTTTTCGCTAGTATCATGATGATCTGGAACTGTTTTGCCCTTTGAATTATCCGGCTCTAACGCAGCTTCTACATCAATAACCATTGGCTCATTAGTCGTACCACTATTGGCAGGTATAGGTGGATCTATCGTGCATTTCCCGCTTCTAGTAGTAATGGCTAGACAATGGCAATCATTCTTCAGATTTTGGACTGTATTGCTTAGAAGGGTGCCTAGCTGACTTTAATTCAGTACCAATGATATCTTCCCGAACTGTTGCTCCAACTGTTTAATGGCATTTGAATAAGACTCCACTTTCTGACTTATTCCCGAAATGTCAGTCCTAATCTCCTTCAAGTAATTTTCTTGGCTCTCTGCCCCTTTGACCAGTTTATTAAGAAGGGCCTCCATCCTTGAATTTCCAGATTCATCATCACGGCTTCCTGGTGGTACATAAAGGTCATTCTTCTCTTTATAATCATCCTTCCTTCTCCATTCACGGTCTCGTTCTTTATCTCTATACCCTGACTTGTTGTAACTGTATCTATAGTAGTTCCGACCTAGATTCCCTTGCCTCGAGTTCCAAGAGTCTTGATTATACCCTTGGCCCTTGGCTCAAAAACCCGCCACTTCTCAATCTAGATACTTCGCCTCTTCATCATATTCATAATCTTCATGTTGAGACGATTTACCTTGTGCACCTACAGTATGCACCTTTTCAGCATCTCTGGCCGCTATCTGTTTAGCCAGAAGACCAATTTTTATCCTCAACTGAGCGACCTCTTGAGCTATAGATTCATCCAAAGCCCGTTGTGCTGCTGAGGCTCCAATAGCATATGTTCCAGTCGACATATCTGCTTTTTGAGTATGCCATCCTCGGTTGGTCTTAGTGATACGATCTAATATTTCTGAAGCTTGATTCCACCTCATTCTTATAAATGTTCCACCATTGATAGTATCTACTACATCCTTAGTATTTACATTTAACGCCCTATAGAAGATTTCAAGTAAGTTTCTACCACTTATCCTATGATTTGGCACATTCTGCAGCTTCTTCTTGAACCTTATCCATGTCTCATAAAGTGCTTCGAAATGTAATTGTCTAAAGTTGTAGATCTCATTCTTTAATTGCAGCATCTTGGAAGGTGGGAAAAACCTCTCCAGAAATTGATTTCTCAATTCTTGCCAAGTAGTGATGGATCCTCGTTGTAATTCTGTCATCCACAAAGTCGCTTCTCCTATTAGAGAGAATGGAAACAATCTCAATCTAATAGCCTCTTGGTTAACTCCAGGCAAATTATATGATATGCAGACCCCCACAAATTCATCACGTGTATGTTTGGATCATCAGTAGGAAGACCGACAAACACACCCTTTAAGTTTAGCAGGTGAATCATGGCACTGGTAATGTCAAACTTAGTGCCCGGAGGTAACTCAGGAGGAATGATGGCACCGGTCTCTATTAGCTCGAAGTAAGCCACATCCTCATCTTCAGGATCATCATAAACAGGCACATATGGTCTCGGTTGCGCTCTTAGTTGTCTTTGTCGCTCTTAATCCTCAGCAAGTCACTGTGCTGCATCTTGCATCGCTCGATGATCTCTTTCTGCTTGCCTAGGAGTAGCTTTCCTAGCCTGCGCTTCTCGTGTCAATCGAGCGGTAGTTTGATTCGCTGTTTCATGACCAACTGGCTGAATTGGTTGGTTATGAATGTCTCCCGCGGCGGTGGGATTCTGAACTCCGTCGATATTCACCATTCTTCGATTAGCTCTCAGAGTCCTTTCAATTTCAAGATCAAGTGGAATCAGGGGATTGCCTTGACTCCTAGTATTGGGCATACACCGGCGTATACCCTCAAAAGTATGTAAAAAAAAAACCAATCAACTCCAACCAGTAGCAATCAACTCCGTAATCGTATTCCCCGGCAACGGTGCCAAAATTTGTTGTCGCCAAAAATATACCTCCTAAGAAGTATAAAGTGGTTGCTGTCAAATATATAACCCAACTAGGTTGGGGTCGATCCCACAGGGAATAGGACAAAGCTGTTTTGAATACTAGATGGAATAATTGGAAAGTAAATAAAACTGGGGGGGTTTGTGAATGAATAGTAACAATAATGACTGCTGGTTGTATCAAGTTTGTAAACAATACGAGAAATACACTAGGACTGTGATCCCCAATGATTCCTTAACTCCACCTATTACTTGTGCTTAACAAAACCTTCTTGCGATGTGGCATGCAAAATCTGACAAGATATATTCATCTAAACGTGTCTCGACCTTGGTTAGATGAATTTCACTCTTCTCTTCTCGGTCTCCGAGTGTCGCACTACTAACCCTTGTATTGGATCTCAGATAACTATTCCCGTTAAGGCTCAAGTTATTAGATAAAGGTTGATTAATTCAAATCTCTGTTGGTATCTCCTTTTCCCAATCCATACCTCTCTCTCGAGCAAGTCTAGAATACAGACGAGTTTCTAACATTTGCAACCGTTAGAAAGTAATCAAAATGAAGGAAACAACAATACATGCATTCACAGCAGTTCAGAGTTGCTTTGCACCTAATCGATTTCGTTAATTCCTCATGGTTCACACAACCCTAGTTGATGAGTTTAGCTACTCATAATTGTAAGAACACAAGAAGAATTCAAAGATGAAAACATGATTGTAAACTTACAATAATGAAGAAGAACTGAAATCTCAATTCAATAAAACTAGAATTAAGGTTTGTAACTACAAAACCAACAATATGTTTATAAGCTCAAAAACAGTAGAAAATATCTCTCAAAACAATGTATTGACTAACTCTCGTACATAGGACTATATAGGGGTATTTATAGATACAAAGCTAATCCTATCCTAATCAAAATAGGAGAACAGAGTCGGCAACTTCCACGGTATCGTGACTTGGTATCGTGGAAATCACGCTCAATTAGACGTCTTCGGAAGTTGACTCACGCTAGATAGTTACGCCAGGTAAGTGACAGTCACGCCACGTGACTGGCTGGCGTGGTAATCAGAACCTTTCTTGATCTCTGAAGTGGACTCACGCCAGCCACTCACGTCACGTGAGTGGTCTTCATGGCATTTGAGTGGTGTCGTGAGTGCCTCTCTGGTGCAGATTCTTGTTCTTCCATCTTCAGACACTTCGTTCTCGGGCATGATTTTTCCTTTTTGATCATTTTGCCTTCAAAACCTGTTTTCCTGCAATGTAGGACAGAAAACACATCATACCAACCAAATACACTCAAGTTATTGCATATTTTCCTTGTTTTAAGCATCGAAAGTGTCATGTAACCATGGCGCATCAGTGATTCAGAGGATGCCCATTCTCGGATCGTACACTTAACCCCAAATCCGACAGTTCGAGAAATTAGGTTCATTGAGATAAATAAATACTATGCATGATTGTGTTAAATGTCGTAGCCCTGGAATTACTCCAAATATTATTCACAACCTTGCTTCATAATTGTGATTGCTTTATTTTATTCTTCTTACACACTATTAGGAAATTATAAATTCACAAACTCTCTTAATAATTTTCGTCACTTGTACAAAATACAATTGGAATTGAATTACATAAATTGTTAAATAATTAGTCCCTATGGGTTCGATATTCGGCTCTTAAAGAGTCATTATACTACTTGCTAGACCACGTACATTTGCATGTGTGGTATGCCGCAATAAGTTTTTCGCGCCGTTGCTAGGGACTAAAGAAATTAGTAATTTTTTGAATTCTTTTTTCAATAGTATTGTACAAGTGTTTACAACTGGATCTTAGCGGCTGAGTTTTGCAGGTATAACTTTTGTGTTAATCTAGGAAGAAAAGGAGATTTGGTTGAGCCATATCTGGAACCTGAACGAGTATTTCATCAGCAAAGGAGAGAAACTGCTCTTCAGTATCTAATTCAACAACTTCAGCTAGTTGATTCGGTGGAAGTTATTCCTGCAGAAATGGAAAATACTAGACCTATTTGCGATATGGCAATCCCACTCGCCAATAATGTCACCTCCAGCATACGCAATTCCGATGCGAGAGGTAGATTTGAGCTCAAGCAAAATATGGTGCAACTTTTGCACACCAACGGGCAATTTACAGGGTTATCTTAAGAGGATCTGCAACAACACTTGTAGACTTTTCTTGAGATCAGTGACACTTATATTCCTGCAGGAGTCTCATCTGACTACATGAGGCTCCCACAGGTGGTTGAAGGTTGAACCATCTAATTCTATTACCACCTGGGATGATCTGGCTAAGAAATTTCTTTTCGAATGGTGACCTTATTCAACTGCCTGTAATCAATACACGTCCTCATACTACCATCCTTCTTATTGACAAAAAGAATCGGAGTACCCCAAGATAAGGCACTTGGACGAATAAAACCCTTGTCAAGTAGTTCCTGCAACTGAGTTTTGAGTCCCCTCAACTCTGTAGGATCCATTCGATAAGGTGGAATAGATATAGGGTGAGTGCCCGACTCTAAGTCAACACAAAAGTCAATATCCCTATCCGGAGGCATATCCGATAAGTCTAAAGGGAGCACATCCTAGAACTTGGAAACTACCGAAACTGACTCAATAGAAGGGGACCCTGAACCCACATCCTGAAGATGAGCTAGAAATGCTGAACAGCCTTTCACCACTAGCCTCCTAGCTCGGACATATGATATAATCCTTACCAGTTTGGCCTTATACACTCCCTCCCACTTTAGTTCCTTCAGACCAGGCATAGCTAGAGTCACTATTTTGACATTACAATTTAAAATGGCATGATATAGAGATAACTAGGTCATACCCAAGATTACATTAAAGTGCAACATATCCAAGATAATTAAGTCTACCCAAGTCTGAAAACCCACACACAAAATAGAAAAAGATCGATAAACATGGGTAACTACCACAGACTTCCCAATCGGAGTCGACACATACACAAGATAGTCAAGAATATCACAAACCGAACTCAGACCATAGCAAACTAAATAGACACATAAGAATAAGTGGACCCTAGATCAAATAAGATAGAAGCCATCCAGTAACAAAAAGAAATAGTACCTTTGATCACTGCGTCAGAAGCCTCGGCATCAGTCTTTCCAGAAAATGCATAATAATGGGCTCGGTTATCAATCTGAGATAATTCTCTAATGAGTTGCGCTACTGCAACGTTGTTACCACCACTACCCGCTTGATTTCCCCCTCCTCCATCTGTTGGTACCACTGCTCAAACCTACTGCAGAGTCTGGCCATTCGCTTGTCTCATCAGACACTCCCTCTTAAAATAACCAACAACACCACAAAGATAACACCCACGCTCCAGAAAAGTCCTACTAGCAGAAGAATAAGAATCCCCTTGGCCTCTAACAACCTAAGTCTGAGAAGGTCCTTTAGCTAGTACCACAGTAGAAGCTGGCATAGCTGACTTAATAAGGTGAGCTGAAAAGGCCTACTTGCCCTTAGAATAGGATCCAATAAAATTTCCAACATTTCGAGACTTCTTGGCTAACATCTTAGGTTGTTCTGCCTATGCCACACCTTCCAATTTCTTCACATAGACTAACACATCATTAAACTCATTTCCAGCAGAAGTTATTTGCACGGTCAAAACTTGAAGATCATAATTCATGCCCTTAATAAAGAGACGAATCCTCTCTTCCTCAGTAGTCAACAGCGGAGTAGCGTAGCAAGATAAAGCATGAAACTTTTCTTCATAAGCTGCAACAGTCATATCACCCTATTCTAAACCCCAAAAAATCATCCTTTTAACGATCACAGAGGGCATAGGGTACATACTTATCCAAAAATAAAGCATGAAACTATTCCCAAGTCAAAGGAGGAAAAACAAGGGACCGACATTCAACATATGCCATTCACAACTTCTTAGAATCCTTCTCCAGTAGAAAAGTCACAAACTCAACCCCATGTTGCTTCACAATACCCATCTTGTGAAACCTCTTATAGCAATCAATAATAAACTCAAAAGTTTTCTCAGATTCAATACCCCAAAATGTAAGAGGTTTCATCTTCAAGAACTTAGTCAGCAGATCATGTTTAGTACCAGTCATCACAAAACCCAAAATGGGGCAAGGAAAAGCATCTGTACCTAAAGTCTCATCCATCCTAGGAACCATAGCAACAGTAGGGTGCACAACTGAAGCTTGGTAAGCCAGAACAGTGGGGGTGGCTCAATTCCTATCCAACCCTCTCAAAAAAGCTAATACTTGTTGAATTACCTCAACAGACATAGGAGGTAGAGCTGCAACCCCAACTGGTTCTGCCACCTTGGGCTTCATCTCCTACTCCTTCACTGCTTCCTTCTCCTTAAAATGATCCCGAGGTAGGGGAGGGGATGTTGTTATCTCATTAGCCAGACTAGTAGCTGCGTGAGATCCACCCCTGATGGGTATGGCACGTCCCTATCCTCTCCTTCTTTTCCCTCTCACTCATCCCCTTTTTCTCACGGCTGGCTTCTCAACTGGATCGACTAGTGTGGGGGTTGTTGCTTAGGTTCTGTTAGACCTAGTACTGACCATCTAAGAACAAAAGAATAAAGGAATCAGATACTAATTTTGATCACCAGATACCAATTGGAATCAAGTCATAGAACGAAAGAAGCAAGAAAGACAGATTTTCTAAAGCCCTCCTGAAGAAAGTACAGACGTCTCCGTACTGTTCTGTGAGACTCTACTAGACCCATTTTGGTACAATAAGATCAACAAAACCTAGTCTCTGATACTAATTTTATCACGACCCAAACTCTTTATGAGTGGCACCCACACTACTCACCCGGTGGGAGAATCAATAACCCCAGAAACATTGAACAACACTTAGGTAGAATATGAAAACTATCCCATAAATAATTTAATAAGTAGCTAATCCAATAATTTAAGAAATGTGGAAACAAAATACCAAACTGAAATCCCCTAGAACCCAAAAGTCGATGTACCAAAACATACTACGAATGTCAAAAGGGGATGTAACCCCCCAAACTAAAGGAAACTAACAAGTCCAAACAAAGGACAATGTCTAAGAAAGATAGATCTCATGGTGGCCCGGATGTGCTGCTCACCCTAAAATCTAAAAATCAGTTGTTGAAGTTACAAATGAGGTCTCAAAGAATCTGCTGGAATATATGTTGCACTCATAAAAGTAAATACAGGTGTAGTATCAGCACATAATAAAACACAGTGTACTGGTAGGGTCATTGGCTAATCCAAGATGAAAATATGGAAACTTAACTAAAATATAGTACAATTAGCTAACACAAGCTCCCACACTATACATTCAGCACATAAGTACAAATGGCATTTAAGAGGCAACACCAAGAAGTCAACAAATATCACCAAGTCAAAGATAGTCAATTCAATTCAAGATAAATAAGCTAATATCAAACATAGCAATTACAGTTTCCCCTGTACACTAAAGGAACCATCACACCATTACATACCTTGTAACTCATACATATATGCTAAGGGCTATATACCCACCCTCTAGCCACGACCTACAGAGGACAGTTACCGTCCATGTACTAAAACTCCAGACATGAATGTCTGTAATCATTAATCCAACCATAACTTGTAAGAATGTCCCAAATACCAAAACATTCCACAATTCACAATATAAGACATGCCAAGTTATAAAGCAAGTAAATAATGCATGGACCACACCCATAAGCATATACTAACCAAGCATACTACAAAGTAGTTAATATGTACATATAATGCAAGTTGGATTAATTACACCACCATCACCTACCTCGAACCAAGCTTGCATAAATCTAAGCCTAAGATATGCCTTTCAGTGCCCTTTCTGCTTGTTCGTGGTCTAAAACATACATACAAATATCGTATTAACTAAATGACCGAACATGGCGGGATTTATAACTCACCCCCAGCCCCCTAAGGTCAGTTCATGATCTTTCTATTATCGTTCTAGGGCTATTTTCCCTATAATTCACCTAAATCTATCAATTTCATGAAGTGTTTAGTGAATTAACGGAATGCAAGATCAATTCCATGGTTAATAAACAAAATCCATTAACCTAATGCTTATTTTCACCCCTTGCACTAGCAATCATCCAATAATGCCCCCTAAAACCCTCCCTGAACTCCATAATTTAGGGATTCTAAGGATTAGTAAGTAATTACAAGTTAAAGGGAATGAAATCCTTACTTTAACGAAGTAAACGGAGGAAAAATGATGATTTTTGCCCTAAATCACCCTTTTCTTGTCCCAAAACGAGTTTAGAAAATATAAACTATTAAACTGCAGTTTCTACCACTACAGAGGTACTAGACCGCTATAGCGGTACTGCTATAGCAGTAGCCGACCTCTATAGCAGTGTTGACCTCCCTTGACCACCATTATAGTGGTAATTTCTCCACTATAGTGGTCATCGCTATAGAGGTGTGTCAACCGCTATAGTGGTGTCGACGAGACAGTAAGTCCGTCTTCACCCAAAATTCCCACTTTTTACAATACATTTTGATCCTGGGACATTCCAAATGATGTCCATTGCCCTAAGGTCAATTATGGGAGTTCTACTAACTCAAATTCAGTTCCCTAAAATCCTACGGGTTTCGTATCACCTTATCTAACTAGGAATTAACACCATTCCCGCCGAACCAGACTAAATCATTCTCAGATTTCTCTACACTACCCCTCTCTCTGGAACTAGGTGAAACTAGCCTAGCCTGAATTTTGTAACTTCCAAACCGGAAGGAATTTAGACACTAGATTTTAAACGAATGACTTACACAAAACGACGAAGAGGGTCATTACAATATAAATATAAATTATTTAGTATTTCAACTGTAACTTTTAACACTATATTTAAATGGATTTTTTCATCGTATTCAATCAAAAAAATTCAATTAACAGACACCGATAAGTACATACTACATCAAAATATAAATTTTATAAATATAATATACAAATAAATAAATAAAATATATCATATACAAATATAATATTCAAATAAATAAATGAAATTTATAATACATAAATATAATATACATGCATTACACTTAATTTATATCGATAGTATATAATTTATCACATATATTAAAATAATATATGTAATATCAAAATTTGAATGTCAAACAGAAAAAAGAGAGATTGTGAATCCTCTCTCAATTTATAATGTGTATTTTTCTCTTCTGTTATGGAAGATGCAATATCTTATTCCGTTACTTTGCAAAGAATACGGAACTGCTCCATAATTAATTAAGATTTTATTTGTAAATAATATAGAAAGACTCATTTATTAGGCGACAAGTAAGGGATATTAATTTTTTTGTTTTTTTTACTTTTTACGTGCAGAATATTTTAGCTACTTATAACTTCATAGGGTTATGCTAATATGGTAATAAAGATTTGGTTGTAATTGATATAATCTATCTTTGGCTAAAAATCAGCAATGTATATTTTAAAATTGCATACTTACGTAATCTTCTCGCTGCAATTTTATGGCCTAAAGAATTGACACACCGAGAGAAAAGGACATTCCACATATAATCAAAACTAAAAAGGAAATGAACCCAAAAAAATGTTAAAGTATTATAAACCTAATTTGATTTGGAGTGAATGTCTATTCCTTGGGAGAAAAAGACCAAATCAATTCTCCCCTATAAATAGAGGGGTCCTCTTCATTGTAATTTTTCCCTCAAGAGAAATAATAATTACTCTCTCTTCTCTCCCTTATTATTGTTGTCTTTTCTTTATTAGTTCATAACACATTATGGCACGAGTCTCTAATTTTTTTTAATTGAGTCTAGTCCAATTGGTGCCCCTCGTTGCCTTGTCTTTAATAGATTCTAGTCCAATTGATTCCACTCGTTTCCTCCTCAGAGATCAAGGTATGTATCCTTTCAATTCATAAATAATAGAGATACAAAAGTTAGTAGGCTAATTATAGTGTCTACAGTAAAGAAAATAAAAGGGATAATTCTTCATGGTAACTTGAATTGGTGAAATTTGAGTTGCACGAGTTCCCAATGAAGAAGATAAAAATCACCACATAAATTGAGTAGTTTGGTTAATCCTAAAGAGTAAAGGTCTGGTCATGGTTAAGGTTCTCTATATCCCATAGTTTGCCACTTTGTGTTTGTATGCATAGATATTTATGGGTATATATTTCTAATTATCCACTTCTTGAATTTGACCTTACATCGGAGCATGATTATCAATAAATTCTATCAAGGATTCTTAACAAAATTGAAAAGTACAAGTATAGCACTTAAATATATAGGGCCAATCCTTTGTCTCTACTCAATTCTCAAGTTTCTTGTAAACTTTGAAAGCTCCGTTCATATTCATAAGATCAAGTAGTAATTATTTAAAGTCTAGAATACTATAAAAGATATATGGGGTTGATTCCCATGAAATTTTGGCCTATTGTACCATTGAGTGGGTAAGCGGTTGATTCAAGTTTCACCGCACCAAGATAAGACCTTGGATTTGAGTCCTGATGCATTGATGCACTATAATTATAAGATATTGGATTCAAGTCCCATCGATTTATGGCCTAAGGTACTTTTATATGGGTAAGACGTTGGATTTAAGTCCTAATGCACCATAGTGATGATATAATAATGACTAAGGCAAAATAATATGTCTTTGGTGAAAAGTCATGAAACATGTCTCATTAAATATGTTTCATTCCCTGAAGTGAATATGGTAGCAGTACATAATATGTCTGAAAGATGACAAGTGATCATATGTATGAATATGAGCGTGAAGGGAAAAAATTATAATAATCAAAAGTGATAGCACATGCTTATTGCAATTATAATGAAAAATATGGTAGAGAAAGATTCTCAACATCATATGTATGCCTCAGATTTGCTACTATCTTGAAAGAGATTCTAAGTTATAAAATTCAATAGGCTTAAGGCACGATGATATTCCATTCCTGGGGAATAAAAATTTTGATTGTTATAAGTACAAATCCAATCCCTGGGGTGAATGTGACAAGTATTTAGTAAAACTTATAAACAAACATGTTCTTGGTACTGAAGATATAATGACCCACCTTCTGAAGCGGTAGAATAATTGAGAAGAAATATTCTGAAATTTACTTCTAAAGTAGTAAATCTGAAATGTATTCATGAAAGTAAATCTGAAAATATTTAGTCTATATTAATATTACAAATTCCTAAGAGCCTAACATGAAAAAGAAAGTAGAATCTCTTTGTAAGGGAGAACGGTTCAGTATATGTGACAAGTATGTTTCAATCTTTTGTAAGGTCTGTGGCTATAGTAAGTTATGATATTTGGCAAAGATAGAGATAATATATATAGGTAATCTATACATGTAATAATATTTTGAGTTTTTTGTTGCCTCTTAATTTATTATTTTCACCATTAGTTGCTAAAGTTACTATGTATAGAAGTATCCAGTAGTTATATAGTTAGATATATTATAAGGAATAATATTTATTAAGACTGTGAAATAGTAAATCTTGCAATCTTCTCCAGAAGTAGTAGAACTCTGAAACTTACTCAAGAAAATAGCACATGCCATGGTAAACTTGGAGTTTACTAGTAAAAATAATTTTATCAGTTGGCATGAACGATTTTTCCATCCCCAAGATGTGCATATTGAGTATATATTGAAGAACTAGAAAATTCTTCAAAGAATTCTTTTATGTTATTTGTTCTCATGATAAGTTGATTAGATCGGCTAATGTTGGGATCGGATCACCTAAATTCTGGAAAATATAAAAGGTGAATATGGGCATGTTCAACTATCATGTGATATATTGAATAGATGCATCAATAAGATGATCATATGCACATTAATTGTTAGCCTGCAATTTGACATTTACAAAGTTGTTTGCTCAATATAAATTCAGTTAAGAGCATAATTTCTACATTGAGTAATCAAGATAAGTTATCTGATAATGTTGGTTTTGTGTTGAATGCCTCCGATAAAAAGCTAAACCATTGCTTATGAGAACAAACATTCATGTGTTGGTCTGAAATATGATATATTGCATGCAATAGCACTTGTACACATTGGACCAATAAATTATGATTAATACCTCCCTCTCAATCAGTTCAAGGTCAGGAACTAAATACCATCTAGTAGTTTTTAATTTATGGGATACAATTAATGGATTTACTATAATGCACAAAGATGAATTTTCTAAAGTAAATTGAGATGTATGTTAGTTTTTCTAACATAAAGGGTAGATAATAATCATCTAAGAAATATGTTATGAAATATCTTCAAATCCCCATTCAAAAGATTATTCAAGTTCAAATGATAGAAGTATTTGCTGATCCAAAATTGATGTCATATTTAGATGTAAATGCTCCAATTGAATGCCCCTGAAGGACAAAGTCTACTGCATGCATGAAGCATGGTATATCAATTGGTTCTAAATGCAATAATTCTTGAAAAATAAAAAAGGAGCAAATGATCATAATAAGGAGGCAATGTGCTTTTGAAAAGCCTACGACATAATACTTCATGAAACCTTATGAGAGGTTCAGGTACCTGAAAATAATATAGTGATGAGATCTCAAAATGATGTGTCACATTGTGAAACGATACAAAATGATATTTCCTCGATGATAATTTTGATACAATATGGAGCAATATTGTTAAAGATTATGAGAATCTGAATTCTACGTCTATTTATGCATGCTAATGTAGAAATATTTATTAAGTGAAATGATACATCCTTGTACACGTAAAGTTTATTGGACCTATAGTCCAGACACTAAAAGATGTCACGCATTTAATACTGGATATTGTCACTTGATTAAATTTATATGGAAATCCTTGAAGGATTCAAAATGCTTGACATATCTACAGACTTAAAAAGGATCACTAAATCACATATTCCTGTAGAGAATGTCCCAATTTAGATTGAGGTTCCTGTAGGACCATCTACTAGTGTCATAGATAATGAGTCCAAAGCACGCCTGATTTATGGTATACCATTAGATTCTAAGGATCGAAATCCTAAAAAAAGAAAAATAAATGGTTAAGATGACACTACAAAAGAACCTCATATGGAAGTTTAAGATTTGAGCAATTTTGATATCCCTGAAGGAATCAATGAGCCAAAAACTCAAGAAAATAAGGAACTATCCATAAATTCAAGTGATGCTGGAACTAATTTAAATCGATCAAAAATAATGGTGGATTATGTCTTTGCATATAATGTTGCAACGAAAATCATGCAAGATAGTGAGTATCTTGAACCTTAATCTATCACAAAATGTCGACGAAGAAATGATTTGTAACACCCCGTATGTTTACGAACCTAGTTAACTCCCGTAACATTCATGGAATTATTTGAACATGAGAGAATTGGTGAATTATGCATTAATTTTTTGGGCTTAAATGAGTCTTGTGCCATTAGGCCCAAATGAGGCCCAAAATCACATAGAAGACATGGCCCAAATATGGAAATGATCCATTCTTGTGTTTGACCAAGCCAACATGCATTTAATTGGCCAAGGATGACCATTAAGTATTATATAAAGTAAGGAAAAATCAGATTTTATTCTTATCAACACACATGCCATTTTCTAGATTTTTCCAAACATTTCTCTTCTCCCACAAACCCTAAGGCAACTACTCGTTGGACAAGATCAATCTTTGGTAGGCTTTGACAAGCATTTATTTTTATGGTTTAATATATTATATTCATGGAAGATGGTGTAGATCATGTTGGTTATGTTGGTGAAGTGTGAGAAGTTCACTATGTGTGAAACAATTTGTGTTTGCTTAATCGGAGATGGGTTTTGCCTTGTAAACTTGAAAATGGACTTGTAGTCTTGAAGGAAGTGAACTTGATGAATTCAATATTGACATGTGATATGTTATTATAGCCTTAACTTGTTTTATCCTTGTGTATAATGTTTGGAATTATTATTGCAAAATTGTGCATGGACTTGGTGATATATTAAAGGAAAAAATGTGCTTTTGGTGATGTTTATGTGTGTTGTGAAACCATGATGGTTAGTTGGCATCAAAGTGACCAAAAATATGTAAATAAAAGCTTACTTATGGCCTTGTACCATTTATTACACAAAAGGACCCAAAAGAGACCCATTTTTGCCAAAAAGGGCATCCGCCCCTGCAAATGAAGGCACCTGCGGGAGCAAATGCCAACGCAGGTGCCCCTGGACACTGCCAAGGGCCATATGAAGCCACATTTCATCCACATTAAGGTGCAGGTGGCTTCGCAGGTCACTCCAGGATTCCGTTTTGTATGGTTTTGTCTCTCTTTGATCCCCGAAGGCCCCTATACCCTTTTTGGATGTAATTATCAACTTATGATGCCTTTTTAATGACTTTAAGGGGTCGTATGGAGGCATTTTGGATGATATTAATTATGGATTGTAGTTCATATGTTGTTATGAGTCAATCTGATGGAGTAATTGTGATGGAATGATAATGAGGAAGCGTAAAGGGTAAACGTGGTGTGAAATGCTATTAGTTTATGATGTCGTGGTCAATGTGTGGAATTTTATGGTTTTGTTGGTATGATAATGCAGTGGATTGTATTGTAAAGGGTAAAATGACGTTGTATGACAGTTACGTAACTTGTTGTCGTGTTATGCATTTGTAATATAGTTAGTGGTTAACGTAAGCTCCGTTATGTGCTTGTATTGTAGAGTGAAATGTAAGGAAGGAGCTAGACTATTGTATTTATATATAGGCTTGTGTATTCATACTTGGAAGTGAAGGTATGTAAGGTTACTCTTTACATATCCTTCTGCAGCAGATATTGTTCACATTGTCATAGTAGTTGTTCCACTCTGAAGTGTTCTAAAGTATCTCAATTCAAGTTGACATATATTGTTATTCACATGTGTCCTATTCTTAGACGAATTATGATTCACTTATATCTTATTCATTGACTGAAGTTCCAAGCTCTCATAATGTTGTAACTACTAAAAGAACTATCTCAAGAGAAGTAATGATGTAAGGAGAATCTATTCATTCTTGAGTAGCATATCCCATAATGTTATGTTCCAAAGTTCCAATAATGTTTCAATCACCAATGTATCGCTCTTAGAATGAAAGAAAGAATAATCAAATAAAGAAGTAATGTATCTCTCATATAATGAAAGAACAGAAGTAATGCACACTTGTGTGAATAATCTTGAGTATTCTTGGGTGGTATCCCAGGGGTTGAAATACCTAGCATGGGTCGATCCAAATATATCTTAATAACATCCCAGGGGCGATACGAAAGCCTAGCATGGGTTAATATAACATCCCAGGGGTCAAAGTACCTAGCATGGGTTAATAACATCCCAGGGGCGATACGAAAGCCTAGCATGGGTTAATATAACATCCCAGGGGTCAAAGTACCTAGCATGGGTTAATCTCATCCCAGGGCCGACAGAACATCCTAGCATGGGTAGAACATTAAAGATGAATAAATGTGAAGGCAAAAGAGGTAAAAAAGTGTAATGTACATGGTTCCTCACATACAGAAAGAGGGTTTATTCATATTGACTATTTCTCTTATATTGACTCCATTTTTGTTATTATGTATGATGCAGTTCTTATGGCCTTACATACTCAGTACATTCTTTGTACTGACCCCCCTTGGAGGACTTACTTTACTTATTATAGGCGCAGGTGCCAGTAGAACTCCACAGTAGGTTGCCAGTTATTTGCAGATCTTTGGTGAGCTCCATTTGGTTCGGGGATTTCCGAGTCACAATGTACATTTGTTTTGATGTTGTAAATGTTGTATAAAGCGGGGACTTGTCCCGACTTTAAGTTGGTATTATAGATGCATCTGCTAGAGGCTTTTGTAGAAGTATGTGGGTATATGAATGAAAGAGATGTATGTACGTTTCGACTTAATGGCCCTAACGGCCAAGTTTCACATCTATATGTATCACATGTTCCATGATTTCTGCTATTAGCATTTTATTTCCTTACGTGATGGTGATGTTTCTTATGGCATGCATATGAATGGACAGAGCAAAGATTGGTTCTCTTGGGCCTTATTGGCTTCGGGTGCCAAGCCGCCTTAATGGGATTTGGGGCGTGACATGATTGACCAAAATGGCAAAAAGCAATTCAATCAGAGTTGAATTCACTTTTCAAACGTGAAGTTTTTGAACCTATAGTACAAACACCTAATGGTATTAAACCTGTTGGCAATAAATTGGTCTTTGTGCAAAAAAGAAATGAGAAAAATAAAATACAAAGGTACAAAAAATGCCTTATTGCACAAAGATTTTCACAAAGTCCTAGTATCAATTATGAAGAGACATACTCACCAGTTATGAATGAAACAACACTGCATTATATTTTAGTTTCACTGTCCATGAGATGCTTGAAATGCATTTGATGGCTATGCTTACAACCTATCTATATGGATCACTTGATAATGGGATATACATGAAAAGTTTTGAATGATTTAAAATGCCTGAAGCATATAGCTCAAAGTCTTGGGAAATTCATTCAATAAGATTGCAAAGATCATTGTAAGGTTTAAAGAAATTCGGACGCATGTGGTATAACCGTCTTAGTGAGTATTTATCTAAGAAAGGTTAATGAATAATGCAATTTGTCCATGTGTTTTTATAAATAAAAACATCAGAGTTTATTGTACTTGTTGTTTATGTTGATGGCATAAATCTTATTGGAACTCTAATAGAGCTTCAAAATGCAATTGATTATTTAAAGAAGGAATTTGAGATGAAAGATTTTAGAAGGAAAAAATTATGTCTTGATTTGCAAATTGAGCATTTGACAAACTGTATCTTTGTTCATCAATCTGCCTATATAGAAAAGGTGTAGAAATATTTTATATAGATGGACCACATCTATTAAGTAATCCGATGGTTGCTCGTGCACTAGATGTGAATAAGGATCCATTTCGACCTCAAGAAAAGAATGAGAAAATCCTTGGTCGTCCTAAAGTACCATATCTTAGTGGAATTGGTGAATTAATGTATCTTGCTAACATTATTAGACCTGATATAGCCTTTTTGGTTAATTTGTTAGCAAGGTTTAATTTTGCTCCTACTAGGAGACATTGGAATGGGATCAGACACATATTTTGGCATCTAAAAGGGTGTATTGATATGAGCTTATTTTTCATAAACAATTGCAGTCCCAATCTTTTTAGTTATACTGATATAGGGTATTTGTATGATCCACACACAGCTCAGTCTCAAACAAGCTACGTTTTCATATGTGGGGGTAATACAATATCTTGGAGGTCTACAAAGCAGTCTATCATAGTCACTTCATCAAATCATGCTGAGATAATAGTTATTCTTGAAGCAATCTGAGAATGTGTGTGGTTGAGGTTCATGTTACATCTCATTAGAGAAAAATAAGTTCTGAACTATTATAAAGTACATACGATTTTACATGAAAATAATCTAGCATGCATAGCACAACTAAAGGGAGGTTTCATAAAAGGAGATAGAACGAAACACATTTTGCAAAAGCTTTTTTGTAACGACCTGTTCCGTCGTTACTAAGGACAGCTCATCCAAATGCACGGGTATAAGAATTCTTGTAAAAATATGGTCTCAAACTAGTACGGATAGACTTAGATGAAAACTTTTAAAATTTAAAATCTTGGGTCGGGCTGACATCATCCCGCTATAGTGGGAATTTTCCAGTTATAGCAGCATCGTGGTAGCAGCCTACCAGTCACTATAGCAGGACACTGGGATAGTAACCAGTCCTTTATTTTATTAATTTTCCTTCTCCTTTTTAGTTGTAAATAGGAGGAGGGTGGCTTCGAAAACCCCCCTGGGGTTGTTTCATGGCCTTGGAGCTATGGAAAGGGGAAACTACGCATGAATAGGGTAAAACCCATAGTTTTCTCACTGATTTTACGTCGAAAATTACTAGCACGAATGCAGAAGCTAGCATTTATGCCTCCATAGCAGCTACTTAGCATCCAGGTAGGCTAAGTTTAATTGAATAGTTTAGACCTGGGTTAGAAAACATAGGCATAAAATAGATTGATAGGAGATGTTGTAATGATCCTCCAGATCATTTTCTGCATTTTTATGATTTTAACATATTTAGAGCATTTCTATAGCTGCCTAAAGTCATTTATCACTTGCTGGGACTGAAAATTCAGTTACCGGGAAGTTCATTTGATTTTTAGAGTCATTTTCTTATTTTGGAGCATCTGAATTTGAGAAATAGGTCTCAGGCTAAAACTTCAGTTAAATAGCCTCGGATGCCAATTCTAACAATCCCATTAGCTCTGAAATATTGATTTTAGGCTAAGAGGACCCTTGGTTTGGGTGTAACGATCCTTTCCGTCATTACGGGTAAGTCTAACGTACAAAAATTTGGATTAAGATTTTTCTCGACTTAAGAGTTAAAATTTTCAAGCTACGCTAGTCTTGGACAAAATCTAAGTGAGGTATGGTCTAGGAAAATCCATGAATATATTGGGTGAATATATTGGGTAAATATAATAAAGTTTAGCATGTTTTTATGTTAGCTAAGACAGAAAAAAATCCGTACGAATTTTTGGAAGTGAATTCGGGTAAGTAGAACTCCCGATATTGAACTTGACATAGAGGGGTTAGTCCGAAATATCATGATTTGAGGGTGCATTGCAAAAAAGGCAAAATTAGGAGCAATCCAAAGTTTCTACCTCGCTAGACCCGCTATAGTGGGTGGCAGGCCGCTATGGGGCTACCACTATAGAGGATAAATTTTCACTATAGCAGGAGTCAAAGCCGGTCAATCTCGCTATAGCGAGTGGCTTCCGCTATAGCGGGATCGGGTAGCTATAGCCTGGTAATCACTGTTTAATGCAGAAATTTCCCTAAAATAATTTATTATTTTCTAAACTCATTTTGGGGAAAGCTTAGGCGATTTTGTGTGATTTTCTACCAAAGTTGTTTGTAAAGGTAAGTTAATCACTTCTATTAACTAGTTTTTCGATTTCTAAACCATAGAATCACTAGTTTACAGGTTTTGGGGAGCATTTAACTTGACCTAGGTGATTATTTGGTACAACTGGGTAAATTAGGTGTAAAACCTTTGGGTTTTGGTTTAAGGTTAATAATTTGCTCTTGTACGACTATAATTCACTAATGAAACTATGAAATTGGTAGTTTTAAGGTGAATTGATGGTGGAAAAACCTTAGAATTGAGAGAATGATCATGAAATTGGCCTTAGGGTTTGGGATTAGGTTATAATTCTCAATGTTGTAGGTTATTTCATTGATTATGTGTTACATTCATGCTTTTAGACCACAATCATGCCGAGGTTGCAAGAAAAGGGAAGGCTCAAGTTCATTAGAGCATTTCAGGCATGGATTGAGTAGGTGATAGTTTAACGTAGTTGAAACCCAATTTATTTTATGTGTGCATGATAACTATTCCTTCCTATTGCTAGTACAATGCATGATCAAGCAAATTGAATAACTGTTTGATATCCTAAGTGTTAATCGTATGCAATAAACTTATATGAAAGTTTGTTGATTTTTACAAGTGATGTCTCTATTATCATTGTGGTTGTGATTATTTTAATATCTGTCATTATTGTGGGATGTACCGGTATTTGGACATCTTCACGGGATTGGTTGATATAAGGTTGGCAGACACTTGATGTCTGGTATTTGGTACATAGACAAGAGCTCATCCTCTACAGGTCATGGCTAGTGGGATACCATAAGACCCTCAGCATGTATGTACAAGGTATTGGTAAGTGACGGTTCCTTGAGTGAACCAGCGCTTATGTGTTTACTGTTATATTGGCTTCTTGAGTGAATCGAGCTTAAGTGTTGACTTTTTGTATTGGTTCCTTAAGAGAACCAGGATCATGTGCTTATTTGCTAAAGGTAGTTTCTTATGTAAAATCGGGTTACATGATAATTGCCATTGTTGTTGTTTTTATGGATCCTTAAATGGTCCAGGCTAATTGTAAGTTCTGGAGTAACTCTATAATGTCTATTTACTTATGTAATTGAAACATGGTTGATTTAATTACTGGTGTCATGGTTGTTGATTTGGAGTCTTATTGGTAGTCATGGTCTTGACTTGACTTGCTATCCATGTTGACTTATATTGACTGAACTCCATAATATTGTTAAATAAGGTTAAAGTGTTATGAACTTGAGGTAAGTTTATATGGTAGGTGTTCATGGTTGTCTTGCCTTACTAAGTTATAGTTATGTGTTCATATTTCATATTTTTGGTTGGCCGATAACTCTACCAACACACCATTATTTCTTGTGTACTGATATTACACGTGCTCTTCACTTAATTGAGCACAGAGCATATTTTGGCGACTGTTTCAAGACCTCAGCTGTGATTCAGATAGAGTTCAAACTCAAGGGTCATGAGTTCTTTATTCAGTTTCTGGTCCATTATTTCGGACTAAGACATTTTTTAGTTATTTTGGGTTGAACCTGTTGATGATACTTATTAGTGTTTTGGTACAATAAATTTCAGGTTCTAGAGGATTTGCTTAAGTTTTGTTTGATTCTGTAATGTTTATCATTTATAATATTAGAGACATTGTTTTATTTAATGAAAAACAATTAGTTACCTTATTTTGGCAAAGTGTTGGGTTAATATTTTAGGGTTAGTTTGTTTTCCCACTAGGGAGTTAGTGTGGGTGCCACTCACGGCGGGTTTGGGTCCTGACAAAGTTGGTATCAGAGCCCTAGGTTCACTGTACCAAAACAGGTCTAATAGAGTCTTAAGGAATGGTACAGAGACGTCTGTACTTTTCTTCGAGAGGTTATAGGACTTTAGGAAACTATTATTTCTTTCTTCTTTCGTGTTATGACTTTATTCCAATTGTTATATGGTGATACAAATAGGTATCTGAACTTCTTCATTCTTTTATACGTAGATGGTGAATACTAGAGTGAACAAAGCTAGAGCTGCATCCCCCCTCCATACTAGTAGCTTCAGCTGCAGAACCGGCTGTTCGGGAATGAGGAATTAGAAAAGGAAGAGAAAGGGGAAGAGGGAGAGAGATACACGCTAGGGATGGAGCTTGGACAGTATCTGATTAGCCTCTTCAGAGATCAGTGACTCCTCCCCCACCCCAAGATTATTATGAGGAGGTTGAGGAGATGAATGAGGATGTTGGAGAGCAAAAGAAGATGGCGTCAGTTGGAGATGCAGCACTTGCCCCTATGTCTTCTGAGATGATTCATCACGTGCTTTCTTTCCTGAGTGGATTGGCCAGTACGGTGGCCACTCCTGCTATGTCTGTTTATCAGTTTCTAGGTATTTAGCCGACTACTACAGTTGCTCCTAGAATGGGTGAGTCCATAGGGACTGAGATCTTTTCTCATCCAGTGTTAGGTCCTGTTATGACTGGAACTAAGCATGACATACTGACCAAGTTCTTGAAGATGAACCCTCCTACTTTTGTTGGCTCTAAGATGGAGGATGCATTTGAGTTCACTATTGATTATTACAAATGGCTGTACAAAATGGGTATTATTGAGCAGCACGGTGTTGAGTTTGTTACTTTCTAGCTATAAGGTGATTCCAAGAAGCAGTGGAGGGCATACGTGGTGTGTCAGTTTTCTAACTACAAGGTGATGCCAAGCAGTGGTGGAGGGCATACGTGGTGTGTCGGTCACCAGTTTTGCCTCTATTGACTGAGGCTCAGTTTTATACCTTATTTTTGGCAAAGTATGTACCCCGTACTCTTTGTGATCGTAAAAAGGATGAGGTTTTTGCCCTTGAGAAGGGTAATATGTCTATTGCAACCTATAAGGCCAAGTTTCATGCTTTGCCCTATTATGCTACTCAGCTATTTAGTACAGAGGAGGAGAGAATTTGATTATTTGTGAAGGGTTTGAACACTGACTTGCAGGTTTTGAATGTTCATATGACTTCTTCCAAAAAAACCTTTAATGATGTTTTTGATTATGTGAAGAAGATAAAAGGGGTGCTGCAAGTTGGTCAAGTTAAGGATTTAGCGAAGAAGTCCTAAACTGCTAGTAACTTTGGTGGTTCTTATTCCAGGGGTCATAGCCAGAAGACTTATCTGTCTCGCCCCATTCAGTCAGCTCTGCCAACTTTTACAGGTGGTTTTTCAAGGACTATTCAGCAGCCCTCAGTTGCTAAAAGCCAAGGGGCATCTTATTTTTTGGCCAATATGCCTTCTCTTGAGTGAGGTTTTTATACTTGTAGTATTCTGGGGCACTTTAGAAGAGAGTGTCCTTAGAGACAGGCTGGGTTATAGGGCCAGCAGTAGGCTAAGACAGTGGTTCCTACTAGTAGAGGTGGTGGAGATAATATTAATAGTAAGGGTCATCGACAAAGTGGATGGGGTAATAATGAGGGAGATCGTGGTGGAAACCACGGTAATGGTAATGTAGGAAAGGGTGGAGCGTAGCCTGCTAAAGAGGTTGCCCAGCTTGATGATAGAGCTCACTGTTATGCCTTCCCAAGCAAGACTGAAGTCGAGGCATCTCATGACGTCATTATAGGTACTATTCTTGTATGTGATCGGATGGCTACTATTTTATTTGATTCCACTTATTCTTATGTATCTGTTAGATTTGCCTTGGGATTGGACTTGATTTGTGATATACTTGACTCTCCTATTTATGTGTCTACTTCGGTTGGAGACTCTGTGGTAGTGACCCATGTTTATCGTGCAAGTTTTGTTTCATTCATGGGTTTTCAGACTTGGGTAGATTTGATAATCTCGAACATGCTTGACTTTGACATTATCTTGGGTATGACTTGGCTATCTCCGTATCATGCTATTTTAAATTGTAATGCTAAGACAGTGACCGTAGAGATGCCCAAAATAGATAAGTTAGAGTGGAAAGGTGTGTATAAGCATAAGCCTATGAAGATTATATCTTTTATTCGGGCTAAGAAGTTAGTTAAAAGAGGGTGTTTGGCTTTTCTAGCCCATCTCCGAGATGTTAGTGCAGAATCTCCTTCTATTGAGTCATTCCAGTGGTGTCAAAATTTTAGGAGGTGTTTCCTATATATTTTCCTGGTATGCCTCTGGATCGATACATCGAATTCTATATTGATTTGGAGCTGGGCACTCGCCTTATTTTTATTACCCTTTTCTAATGGCTTCAGCTGAGTTAAGGGAAATCAAGACTCAGTTGTAAGAGTTGCTTGATAAGGGATTTATTCATCCTAGTGCTTCTCTTTGGGGTGCTCCAATGTTGTTCGTTAAGAAGAAGGATGGTAGCATAAGAATGTGTATTGATTATAGGTAGTTAAATAAGGTTACAATCTGGAATAAGTATCCCTTGCCTAGGATAGATGATCTTTTTGACCAGTTGCAGAGTGCTTCCATTTTCTCCAAGATAGACTTGAGATTGGGTTATCACCAGTTAAAGATTTGGCCTAAGGATATACCCAAGACAACCTTCAGGACTTGGTATAGGCACTATGATTTCTTGGTGATGTCATTCGGGTTGACTAATGCAGCGACAGCCTTCATAAACTTGATGAACAGTATCTTTAAGTTTTCTAGGATTCTTTTGTGATTGTTTTTATTGATGATATTCTGGTTTACTCCAAGAGTAAGGAGGAACATGCAGGTCATCTTCGCATTGTATTGGGGATTTTGAGAGAGAAGTAGTTATATGCTGAGTTCTAAAAATGTGAGTTTTGGTTGTCTTCAGTTGCCTTCTTAAGGCATGTGATTTCAAAAAAGGGGGTGATGGTAGATCCCCAAAAGATTAAGGCGGTTAAGAGTTGGGTTCGGCTTAGCTCTGTAAATGAGGTTAGAATTTTTATGGGTCTTGCTAGTTACTATTGCGGGTTTGTCGAGAATTATGCATCTATTGCTACTCACTTGACAAGGTTGACCAAGAAAGAGGTGTCATTTGTTTGGTTGGATAAGTGTGAAGAGAGCTTCCAAAATCTCAAGACACTTTTGACTACAATTCCTATTCTTTCCCTGCCAGTTGCAGGTAAATATTTCATTGTATTTTATGATGCTTTACTTTTTAGTTTGGGTGCAGTGTTGGTGCAGGACAGGAATGTAATTGCCTATGCTTCAAGGCAATTGAAGCCTTATGAGAAGAATTACCCAACCCATGACTTGGAGTTGGCAGCAGTGGTCTTTGCATTAAAGATTTGGAGATACTATCTCTATGGTGTCAATTGTGAGGTGTTCACAGACCATCGCAGTTTGCAGCATATGTTTAGGCAAAAGGACTTGAATTTGAGATAGAGAAGATTTATGGGATTATTGAAGGATTATGATGTGACCATCCAATACCATCTGGCTAAGGCCAATGCAGTGGCAGACGCATTGAGCTGAAAAGCGGTAAGTATGGGTAGCCTGGCTTATTTAAAGGTGTCAAGGCGACCCTTGGCTAGAGAGATTCAGACTCTAGCATCTCTATCTATGCAGTTTGGTGTTTCTGAAAGAGGTAGACTGTTGGCTAGTAAGGAGGTAAGGTCAACATTCCTTGATCAGATTAAGGCCAGACAGTTTGAAGAGGAGAAGTCAAACAAACATCGGAACAAGTTAGTATGTGGTGAAGCTTCTGATGCCACACTTGATGTGTGTGGAGTGTTTATTGTGAGGAAACGCGTGTGTGTACCTCGTGTTGGAGATTTGATTCCCGATTTACTTGCAGAAGCTCATAGTTTTTGATACACTATTTATTCGGGTGCAACCAAGATGTACCATGACTTGAGACATCTTTATTGATGTCCCAAGATGAAAAGAGATATAATAGAGTATGTGTCTAAATGCCACAATTATCAACAGTTGAAGTATGACCATCAAAGGCCTGCGGGTTTACTATAAAGGATGCCCATTCCTGAGTAAAAGTGGGAAAGGATAGATATGGAATTCGTGGTAGGTCTCCCAAATACCTTGGGGCATCATGATTCGATTTGGGTCATAATAGATAGGCTGACCAAGTCAGCTCACTTCATCCCAGTTAGGGTGGATTTCAGTTCGAAGCAGTTAGCCAAGATTTATGTCAAAGAGATATTGAGACTACATGAGGTGCCAATTTCCATCATTTCTGGTAGAGGTACGCAATTCACCTTTAAGTTTTGAGACAAGCTATATGAAGAGTTGGTCACTAAGCTTGACTTCAGCACTGCTTTCCATCCTGAGACTGACGGGCAGTCCGAGAGGACTATTTAGGTGCCTGAGGATATGTTGAGGGCCTGTGAGATTAACTTTAGTGGTCATTGGGATAAGTTCTTACCATTGTGTGAATTTTCATACAACAATAGCTATCACTGAAGCATCGATATGGCTCCATTCAAAGTACTCTATGGGAGAAGGAGTAGATCACCCATAGAATGGTTCGAAGTTGGTGATGCAAAGCCTTTGGGAACGGACTTGGTGAATGAAGCTCTAAGAGAAGGTGAGGTTCATTCAAACCAAGTTGTTGAAATCCCATAGTAGGCCAAAAGAGTGAGCAGACCATAAGGTCAGGGACATGTCATTCAACGTAAGACTGGCCGTCGGACCAGTACGTTCCGGTATCGATACCGGTTAGTACCATTCCGATAGGAACCGGTTCGAAATGGTATGGAACCTACCGGTATTCGGTTTGGACCGATTTTGCGGTTTCATTCCGGGAAACCGGTACCGGTCCATACCGGTTCATTTTGGTTCCGATCCATTCCAAAATGTAACGGTAACTAGCCGTTGGGGACCATTGCCAATGGCTAGTGGGCCCCCCAACGGCTAGTTTGACCCCACCCCCAGGCCTCCACCACCCTCAGGCCCCCATCAGCCCTACCAGCCCCCCCCCCCCCTCCAAAATCTTATAAATACCCCTTCCCCATTCAAATATTTATTCACAATTTCAATTTTTCAACTCTCATCCTCTCTCAATTTTCTACTCTCAAGTCTCAATATCTATAAATTCTATAATTATTATTATTATTTTGCAATTGAAGTATAATTTGGTGACTTTTGGAGGAGCAATTTTTTTCAAGTTTCAAATTTTGGTTATAATCGTCTGCTTTTACGGCAGGCGTTTGGTACATTCGTTCCACTCTCTAGTCTTTTAATTTATTTTTCATATTTATTAGTTGTGTTTTGTTTGTTTTAATTTTCTACTTTCATATTTTATTTCATTATATTATGGATTCCTCTCAAAAAAATTCTGGTAAAAAAAGTATTGCACAAAAAGCAAAAGGTTTTATGAAATTTGGTAAAAAAAAAAAATCAAGGTTCTTTTAGTTCTTCTCACTTGCCTCAAGTTAGATTTAATACGGATGATTTTACGCATGTTAATAAAACTGATTTTGCTCATCCCTCTATCATAGAAATTAATAGCAATACTCATATTCCCCATGAAGCTTTCGAAAGATTATATAATGATTTTGAAGATGAATTAGATGAAGAAGTAGAATTACATGTGGATGATGGTTTAGATGATACACCAACTAGTCCCCCTCCCGCCCCCGCTAGTGTCGAAGCTCCAACTCAGGATAATCCTCAGGTTGGAGCTAGTCGTCCCCCTATTTGTCCAGTTAGGGGTAAGACCACGACACAACGTGCTTTAAAATCAGCTGTGTGGAAATTTTGTTATTTGAATAATGAAAAAACTGTAACTACGTGTGGTATTTATAAACAACGGTGTAAATATGTATCTAGCGGGACTGGATGTTCTACTGGGGGTTAAAAACCCATTTGATTAAGAAACATCCGAGAGAATGGAATGCATATATGGCTTTTCGTCAAACTGTCGATTCTGGCACTGGACCCTCTGTTGCCGGGTCAAACATATTTCAAACTGATCTAAACCCTTCAAACCTGACTGGTTCTGTTACACAACGACCCTATAATAGGGATCGTGATCGTGAAAATTTTACAAAAATGATTGTTGTCTGGGGTTTGCCTTTTAATTTTGGATAAAATGAAGGTTTTATAACATATATTCGGGATACATATAATCCCAGTTTTGAAGGTTTTTCAAGAAGCATGGTAAAAAGAGATATTTTTGAATTTCAAAAAAAACATATGCAATTTCTTCGTAGTTATTTTTACATGATGGATTGTAGGGCTGCTATTACCACTGATATGGGTCGTAGTCCTAACGGTAACGATTATTTAACTGTTACTGCACATTGAGTTGATTATAATTGGAATTTGTAAAAAAGAATTATTTCTTATAAAATTTGTGAACATAAAAAAATCGGTGTTTATATTGCTTCTACTGTAGGTCAAATTTTAGAATTTTATTTTCTTTCTGATAAAGTGATTAGCATTACTTTAGATAATGCTTCTGCTAATTTAAATGTTATTTCTCATCTAGAAACTAGAATTTGTCCAATTAGTAAATATGCTTTTCATGTTAAATGTGTTGCACATATATTAAATTTAGTTGTGAAGGATGGTATTCAATTATTTGATAATACTTGTGATAAAGTTGAAAATGTTGTGTTTTGGATTTTTCATATGCATAATAGTAGTAGAATTAGACAATGTAAAGAATTTTGTCGATCGTATCAACTTCCGTATTAAAAAAATCAAAAACAAGTTAAAACTAGATGGAATTCTTTTTATGAAATGATTGAATATGCTTATACATATAGATAACCTGTTACTATGATGTTTAATTCTCATAACGCTTATCCTAGTCATCAACTCAATGAAAATGATTGGAATCAAATAGAAGCACTTAAAGGTTTTTTGAAATCATTTTATGATGCTACAAAAGTTTTTTCTGGATCGTACTATCCCACTATTTCTGAAATTTTAATACATATATGGTCTATTTCATCCCTTTTTCCAGAGTATAAAGATAATGAATTTTTTAAGAATGATATTGTAGCTATGGTTGAAAAATTTTAAAAATATTTTTTTCCTATCCCCCAAATTTATTTAATTGCAATTCTTTTTAACCCGAAATATAAAGAACATGGTGCAAAAGCTTTGGTTAAAGGAATTTATCAAAATTTAAATATTCAACCGCATGAAAGTCCCGATTTGATAACTTGTCAAAACAACATTCACACTTGTGCTAAGGAATTGTATGACAAATATTGCACATTCGATAATGTTGAAGTTCCTCAAACTTCTATGTCTCGACTAGATGCCCATGGTAGAGCACAATCATCACTTGGTCTTCATTATTCTCATAAATGTGAATTTGTTAAATATCTTGATCAGGGTTCTGATACTATCACAAATCAAGAAGACGTACCACAACTATTGAATTGGTGGAGGGCTCGTGGTCATCAATATCCAAAACTTAGCAAGATGGTGAAGGACGTGCTAGCTATTCAAGGATCATCCGTAGCTTCGGAGCAAGCTTTCAGTGCGGCAAGATTTCAAATCGGCGATCATAAATATTCACTAGCAGAAGACAGTTTGGAGGTATCGGTGACTTTTAGAGATTGTATCAACGCCGAACGAAGAAATAAAGGAGTTCCAAAGTTAACTAAATTACAAGAAGATTACTTAGATGCAGTCATTGGATGTAATAGTGACGATGGCAATGAAATTGAAGATCGTCAACAAGTTTTACCAAGACCGGAGGTTATTGCTCAAAATTTACAAGAGTTAGAACAAAACTTTATAGGATTATACAACTCTTAGCTTACATTCGAGGCTTAGTTAAAACAGAACCCTTCCTAGAAGGTGGCTGCGTAAATTAGGCGCTCTACTAATAGTTGTAAATTGTAATACAAATTTGAAATTTTGAATAAATTGGATTGATTTTTAATTTTATCATACTTTTACTTAATGCATTTCCTTTTTGTTTAGTTTGAGTGTTTAAATTAGCAACTTATAAACTTAAAAATAAATTTAAACTTACAAACTTATAACATATAAATTGAAAAACTTAGAAAAACAAAAAAGTTTGACAAACTAATAAACTTCAAAAAATATAAACTTAAAAGCTTATATAACTCATAAATTGAAAAACTTAGGAAAAAAAAAACTTTAACAAAGTTATATACTTTTATATAAACTTTAAAATCCAAATATATAAACTTCAAAATTCAAATATATAAACTTCAAAAAAATATAAACTTATAACTTATAAACCGAAAAACTTAGAAAAAAAAACATATTTAAACTTAATTCAAAATATTTAAAAAATAAATTTAAACTTAAACTACATAATTCAAAATATAACTTTTATTCTTTAACTAAAATGTAAAAAGTAATTTATTTATTCAAAATATAAAAAATCATTTTTTAAAAAAATTAATATTAAAATCACCCATACCGGTTATCCCATTACGGTCCATTTCGATCCATTCCGGTAGTATATCGTCTACTAACGGAATGGAATGGAACCGCGGTTTCATACCAGTTATTCCGAATCGGTACAACCCGGTATCGATTCCATTTCGATCTGATTCATACCGGTCCGGCCGGGTACCGGTCTATTTCGGTCCGGCCATTCCATTCCGGCAGAATGCCCTGTCTTAATTCAAGGTGGGTTAACAAGTTTTGTCAAAGGTATCTCCTATGAAATGAGTTATGATATTTGGCAAGACGGGCAAGTTAAGCCCTCGGTATATAGGTCCGTTTGAGGTTCTTGAGGATGTGGGTCCCATAGCGTACGGGTCGGTATTTCCACCAATCTTTTCGGGGGTCCATCCGGTGTTCCATGTATCTATGGTTTATCGATATCATAGGGAAGGGGATTACATTATAAAATGGTAATTAGTTTTACTTTATAAGGTTTTTTCCTATGAGGAAGAGTTGGTTGCTATTCTTGATCAGGATGTCTATATGTTGAGGACAAAGGAAATTCGATCGGTAAAGGTACAATGGAAGCATCGTCCAATTAAGGAAGCTACTTGGAAAATCGAGAAGGACATGCGGGATAAGTACCCTCACTTGTTTGAGGATATAGGTACTCTTTAATTTTCTTGACTTGGCTCATTTTCCCTATTTTATCGTTCGAGGATGAAAAATGGGTAAATTGGTATCTGTTATAACGACCCTTTCCATCATTGCTGGTAAGTCTAACATATAAAAAATTGGGTTAAGATTTTTCCTAAATTGGGAGTTATAGTTTTCAGGCTAGGCTAGTCTTGGATGAAATCTAAGCGAGGTATGATATAGGGAAATTCGAGAATTGATTGGATAAATATGATAAAGTTTAGCATGTTATTATTTTAGCTAAGACGATAAGGAATCCGTAGAATTTTTTGAAAGTAAATTCAGGTAAGTAGAACTCTCGATATCGAACTTGACGTAAAGGATTCAGGTAAGTAGAACTCTCGATATCGAACTTGACGTAAAGGGGTTAGTCTGGAATGTCATGGTTTGAGGGTGCATTGCAAAAAAGACAAAATTAGGAGCAATCCCGAGTTTCTACCTCGCCACACCCGCTATAGCAGGTGATGGGCCGCTATGGGGCTACTGCTATAGCAGATATATTCTCACAATAGCAGGAGTCAATACCGGTCAATTCGTTATAGCAGGCGGTTTTCGCTATAGCGATGCCATTATAGCGGGATCGGGTCGCTATAGTAGGGTAATCTCTGTTTAATGCAGAAATTTTCCTAAAATAGTTTATTACTTTCTAAACTCATTTTGGAGAAAGCTTAGGCGATTTTAGACAATTTTGGTTGATTTTCCACCAAAGTTCATTGTAAAGGTAAGTTAATCACTCCCATTAACTAGCTTTTTGATTTCTAAACTTTAGAATCACTAGTTTATGAGTTTTGGGGAGGATTTAACTTGACCTAGGTAATTTTCTGGTGCAATAGGGTAAATTAGGTGTAAAAACCTTTGGGTTTTGGTTTAAGGTTAATAATTTACTCTTGCATGACTATAACTCACTAATGTAACCATGAAATTGGTAGTTTTAAGGTGAATTGATGGTGGAAAAACTCTAGAATTGAGGGAATGATCATGAAATTAGCCTTGGGATTTGGGATTATGTTATGATTCTTGATGTTGTAGGTCATTTCATTAATTATGTGTTACATTCATGCTTGTAGACAACAATCAAGTCGAGGTTGCAAAAAAAGGGAAGGCTCAAGTTTGTTAGTGCATTTCAGGCTTGGATTAAGGTAGGTGATTGTTTAACATAGTTGAAACCCTATTTATTTTATGTGTGCATGATAAAAGTTCCTTCGTATTGCTTGTACAATGCATGATCAAGTAAAGTGAATGACTGTTTGA
Source organism: Capsicum rhomboideum (assembly GCA_031232105.1). Lineage (NCBI taxonomy): Eukaryota > Viridiplantae > Streptophyta > Magnoliopsida > Solanales > Solanaceae > Capsicum > Capsicum rhomboideum. The sequence goes on along the minus strand of CP124716.1, from coordinate 92,422,226 downwards.
TATCCTGTGTTAATCGTATGCAATAAACTTATATGAAATCTTGTTGGATTTTTACAAGTATTGTCTCTGTTATCATTGTGGTTGTGATTGTTGTGATATATGTTATTATTGTGGGATTATCGGTATTTAGACATCTTTACGGGCTTGATTGATATAAGGTTGCAGACATTTGATATCTAGGATTTGGTGTATATACAAGAGCCCATCCCTTGCAGGTCATGGCTAGTGGGCAACCATAAGACCCTTTGAATGTATGTACAGGGCATTGGTGAGTTTGACGGTTCCTTTAGTGAATCAAGGATTATGTGTTTACTATTAAATTTGTTCCTTGAGTGAACCGGGCTTAAGTATTGACTTGTTGCATTGGTTCCTTGAGTGAACCGGGTTCATGAGCTTATTTACTAAAGGTGGTTTCTTATGGAAAACCGAGTTGCATGATAATTGCACTGTTGTTGTTCTTTTGGATTCTTGAGTGGTCTGGACTAATTGTAAGTTGTGGCATAACTCTATAATGTCTATTTATTTTTGTAATTGAGACATGGTTGATTTAATTATTGGTGTCATGGTTGTTGACTTGGAGTCTTGTTGGTAGTCATGGTCTTGACTTGACTCGTTATCCATGTTGACTTATATTGACTGAACTCCATACTGTTGTTGAATAAAGTTAAACTGTTATGAACTTGAGGTAAGTTTACATGGTAGGTGTTCATTGTTGTCGTGCCTTACTAAGATATGGTAATGTGTTCATATTTCTCATTTTGGGTTGGTCGATGACCCAACTAGTACACCATTCTTTCTTGTTTACTGATACTACAGGTGCTCTTTTATTTGTTGAGTGCAGAGTATATTTCGATGACTGTTTCAATACCTTAGCAATGATTCAGGTAGTGTTCTAACTCAAGGGCGAGTCACATCTTTCGGGTTACCATGAGTTCTTCATTCAGTTTCTGGTCCATTATTTCGGACTTAGACATTTTTCAGTTGTTTTGGGTTGAACCCGTTGTTGATACCTATTAGTGTTTTGGTACAATGACTTTCAGGTTCGAGGGGATTTGTGTAAGTTTAGTTTAATTTCACATTATTTATCATTTAGAATATTGGAGACATTGTTTTATTTAATAAAAAATAGTTAATTGCCTTATTTTGGCTAAGTGTTCGGTTGATGTTTTGGGGTTATCCCACCGGGGAGTTAGTACGGGTGCCACTCATGGCGGGTTTGGATTGTGACACTAGGTCTCGAGGCTTCCGGGGCTATTGGGTGGATTTTAGTTAAAACAAACCCTTTGGTATTGGACCCACTTTCATCGAAATGACCTCGAACAAAAATTTTGATGATTTTGTTGAGTTTAGAATGTCGAATTTGGCAGGGTAGCATAGTTTGTTTGTGTGCATGGGATTTTGAAAAAATCTCGAGCACCCGGTTGGAGTCTGTTAAGACTTAGCAAACTTGGTTGGTGCCAAATTTACTAGTCCAGCTGCTTTAGCGGCTCAGTACCACTTTAGCGGTGGCTGACCAGCTAAGCCTGGGTCGCTTTAGCGCCCACCTCGCCGCTTTAACGGTCATTTAGCCTCTAAAGCGGCCATCACTGGTGTTGTATATATATTTCATTTTTCTCAATTCCATCCATTTTTCTAAGTTAAAACTTCCATTTTACACTTGTGGGGGCTCAAAATTAGTGGCATAATCTTGAACTGAGGATGGTATTAACTTGGGGAAGTGTTTGTGAGTGTCTTAGAATCGTTAACTCATAAGTATTCGATTCAATCTCCCCTTGAACTAGTAGTTTAAATCCTTGTCTTCTCCAAATTCTCTTGGGACTACTTTAGAACTTAATTGTGCTTGGATTATGGCCAAATTGTGGGGCAAAATGATCCTTGAGCTGAGAGGGACACTGTAACAATTTTAATTTTGTGATTCTACAAGAGGGTCCCACGTGGGATTTTTAGTCTAAATTCTGACCCGAAGCGTTAATACGCAATATGGGTATCAATTTTCTTGTCTTGACGTGTAGAACCTTATTTTGATAGAGTGGCAGCAGTCGGAAGCTTCTCGAAAGGGAAAGCTCCGGTGTAGAGAATTTGATGAGCTTTCGGCGGTGTCCAGGTAGGCTAGGCTTACCTTTCTCCTAAACTGTGCTTATTTATGGTATTAGTGTGTTATTGTTCTAGGTATGGGTGGTATTTATGGCTCAATTGTTCTTTTTAGCATATATCGTCCTATTTTAGCCGGATAAGGCTCCTTTTGGGCAGAATTCGGGTCATTTTCCCTTAGGTTAGTATACGAATATCCTTTAGGAATAAACTTAGACCTTTTAGCAGGGGTGTGTGTCGATCGATTCGGTTATGTATTATCGGTTTGGTTTATCATTTTTCAATTTTTTTAAATATGCTAAACCAATAAGATATATTTTATCAATTTTCGGTTTATCAATTTTTGGTCCTTAATGGTTCAATTTTCGATTTAACCGATAAGAAAATGCTCATAAAACAAATATCAATTTGGTACAATAATTTTCAATGTTGTGTAACAGTAGCAACTAACATGACATCAAAAAGAATACTCACAAAATAAAAAAAGGTAGCAACTAACATGACATATGCCTTGCAGTGCCAAATTTAACAAAATAAGTTCACCATCTTGTCCACAAACTATGCAGTTGTCGTCGTCGCAAACCCTCGCCATCGATTTACCAGAGAGGAAATTGAAAAGGTTTAACTTGATCGGGTTATAGGTTTTTAGAAAATTGAATAGGTTTGTAGAAATTAAGAGAAATATATAATAAGTAATATATATATATATATATATATATATATTGGTTTACCCAATAACCCAATAAGAAAACCAAAACCGAACCAATAATCCGGTAAAAAAATTTCTAAAACCATTAAAAAACTGTAAAACCAATAACCCAATAACAATAAACCAAGAGCATTTTTAGTTGTTCGATTTTTGTACACTCCTACCTTTTAGTGCCTTGGGATGGGGTTAAGAAGCCTTAGCCTAGGTTCGGGTAGGTGTTTTTCTTAGGTTGGGTTATCGGGATCCAATAGTGGGCCTCACTGCCCTTCTTAGATAAAATGTTTCGAATTGCTTACCTTTAGAATTAGGTGAAGTTATGACTACTTCCTTAGGCTATTACCTTGGATCTGGGTTGACTTAGACTTGATTGCATTCCTATTTAGCTTCATTACCCCCGGGTAGGGCAGTAACTGATCTTTAACCGCACCTCTTTGATCTAGTAATCGAAACCCGCCTAGCATTCATGCTTACTAAGTTCTGATTGAGTCTAGCGATTATTATGTTATTATTATCTATGAGTTTCGATTTGAGTCTGACATATGCTTTATTGCTATTATTTTGAGCTCCAGTTTGAGTCCGGCATCGATTAATGGTTATGGTTTAGTGTTTGTGAGTTTAGGTTCGAGTTCAGTATCTAGCCTCTTATTACTATCCACTATTTTCGATTTGAGTCAGGTACCTGGCCTCTTATTATTATCCAATGGTTTTGGTTCAAGTCCGGTACACCTCTATCATTATAGATCTGGGATTGGAAATTTATTGGAAACTAGTAATGTTTATGGTTATAGCTGGGAGATGAGTATTCGGTACACGTATCACCCATCTTGGTTTATTTTATGCTTAATTCGGTTATTTATGGTTCTTACTTTAGCTTTACACTTGTTTGCACCCAACATGCTTATGGGGGCTTGATGGGATTATTTCTTCTTATATGTGCCTTCTGTCCTTATAGGAGCTCAGTTAGGTTATAACTAGGGCTTTACTTTCAATCTCGAGTTTCTTACTTCTCATTTACCGCGTTTACCTAGTATAGCCTATTATTTTTGTTTTTGTCCTTTACTATTGACTTTAGCTTATATTCTGGCACTTTATTTATACTTTTACAGTATTTGAGCTCAGCCTGCCAATGAAGTCTACTGAGTACCCTTGGTTTTTGGTACTCATATTGTACTTTTGCATCTTTTTCCTAATGTAAATCCGAGTTCCAGCCACCGCTGATGGTGTTATACTCGGATTGTGCTGCTAATTCGGAGACAAGGTGAGTTTTCTACTATCCAGAGCTGATCTTCATCATTCTGCTTCAGTGATAGTCTTTTTGTATACTTCGAGACTACTATGTGTATATGTATATTTTGGATAATGTCTAGTACTCTCTTTTTGGTTATAGTAGCTCTTGTACCGACCTTACCGGGTCTTGGGAGGGATTCTTTTATATATTTTGTCCTGTACCCTCTCCTGTATAGTATGTTATATATGTATATCTCTTTTGCTTTAGCTTATAGTTGTTGTCGATTTCATTCCCGTTCTCTTTTATCTTTCGCCTGTTAGCCCGTTACTTGCCATTCCAGGTTATGGCTTAGCTTACCTACTGGGGGTTAAAGTAGGTGCCATTTTGACATGAGAAATTGGGTCATGACATTTCATGCTTAAGCCTACGGGCAATATATTTGGATGGTTAAAAATAGTTATTTATGGTTTCTTGAATGAAAATTGATGTCATGTATGATGTTGAGTCTGTGATATGGACTAGTGTGTATTATTTATTGATGTTAACCAATTATGAATGATTGTAAATGTAGTATATCCAGAAATTATGTTAGAACCTCATAAATGCCTAATTAGAGGTGGTTGGTGTTGGTGGATTCTGAGGAATCTATGTTGGTTAGTGTTGGTGGTTTTTAAAGAATCTATAGGGGTAACCAGAGGAATAGAAGTTGTTAACTTTGTATTAGTGTTAAGATGGAAAGTTGGATGTATTAGGGTGTGAACCATATGTACAGATGTGTACCTTAGACATTGAAAGTTCTAGCTAACCCTAATTGATATATGGATTATAGGTGATGGCTTAACATAGTTGAAACCCGACTTGAGTTATGTGTACAGGTTAACTATTTCTTCATATACTTGTTACAATGCATGTTCAAGAAGTAATTGTAAATGATATCCTGAATGTTAATAACATCTAATGAGATTGTATTACATGACTTGTTGATTCTATAAGTGTGGTTGTTATCTTTTCATCATGAATATAGTTGCTTCAATACCCTTTATTTTGTGGGATGTACCGATATTTGGGCATCTTCATAGGTTTTTCATTATTATTATGAGATGTACCGATATTTGGATATCTTCACGAGATTGGTTGATATAAGGTTGGCAGACAGGCATGAGATATCTGAAATTTTTGTACATGGACAAAAGCTCGTCCCCTGCAAGTCATGGCTAGTGGACGAACATAAGACCCTTAGCATGTGTGTACAAGGTATTGGTGAGTATGACATTCCTTGAGTGAACCAAGTTTATTTGTTGACTTGTTATATTTGGTTCCTTGAGTGAACTGAGATTTATGACATTGTCATTGTTGTTGGATTGGATCCTTGAGTGGTCCAGGCTAAATAGTAAATGATTGGTATATCTCATTTGTTGCCTCCTTAGTTATGTAATTGAGACAGGGTGTAACTTATTATTGTTAAGTCATGGTTTTGACTTGGTTTGTTTTCTCAAGGGACTTATACTTGATTGTACCCGGTGGTGGTGTTTGAAAAAGACTAAGTGTCACATACTTGAGGTAAGGGTAATTGTTAAGCGTTCATGACTTGTACTTGTTTACCATTTGTTGGCTATGTAATTGAATTATGTGGGTGTTGTTCCAAAATGGTGAATACTCTTAAAACATGATTATTTGAAAGTCTGAACTGATTAGTTACTAAGGGTTAGAACTCAATGCAGCAGGTATGGTAGAATTAGTAATTAAGGGGGGGTGAATGTATAACTGGATGGTGACAAACTATAAGAAGGTAGGCCATTAGAGTTGAATATGGTATGGAAGTTGATATACGGAGTAGTGAGAATGGCAATGGATAAGGGAGGTAAGGAATCAAAGGGAAAGAAGGTTATTTGTCTAATAAAACTTTTAAGGTGCATGTTTTCCTTTCAGACATTCATGTGGTGTTTATGTGATTTAATTTGGGTCGACCAATGAAGCTTACCAGTACGTGTTATTTGTACTGATACTACTCTTGCTATACCCTTTTTTGGGGTATATATTGATTGCAGGATCAGTAGATGTCTCATACTTAATGCGGTAGAGATCTCCAGTAGCTTCTTTTATTGCCTCTTACGACGAAAGTTGGGTCATGTGTACTGTTCCAAATTCCCTCATAGTAGCTCTTGTACCTATTTAGACTAGGTCCTTGGGTAAAGTGTTTCCTTTTGTACTTAAATATTTGTAATCAAGTTGTAATAAGCAGAAGAATTCATTGGTTTCTTTTATCACTTTCGCATGTTTTCAATTGGGTGGTAAAAGTTCTCCAATCTAGGTGGATTAGAGTAGGTGTCTGCACAACCCAATTAATTGGATCATGATAGTTTGGTATCAGAACCTAGGTTATAGGTCTCCCAGTACAAGATCAAATGTCGAATAGAGTCTTGTGGATTGGTGTGTTGACGTCTATATTTAATCTTCGGGAAGCTGCGAAGAATTCTAGGAAATTGTTCTATTTCTTGCTTTCCTCTCATGTGATCAGTATGATTTTTCTGTATTGGTTGAGTCCAATTGATATCTCTTGATTCTTATTGGTATCTTAATAAGACAAAGAGATGTCACTTGACTATATTTGAAATGACACATACAATAGAATTGGAACTAGGGAAGGTTCTAATTAGTATCTGCCCGTAAGGGATGTATATAAATTATGAATGACTAGTTAGTGGTTGTTCATGAAGCAAGTAAAGGGATAATGAAATGGTTTATTTGGTGAATGAAATACTTGAGTTGAACCTTATGTGAATTATGGTTGCTTGAATAACTATAACTTTTGTGATTTGTGAAGTGATCATGCATGGTTTATATGTTGGTAGTTAAGAAATTGTTTGCTACATGGTTTAAGTGGGAAACTGGATGCTAAATGTTATGCATGGTACTATCATTGATAAAGTGGTAAAGGAAATGATATATGACTTGAAAATTTTTGCTTCGAGCGGTTGGTATGTGAGTAAATACCATAAAAAAGGGCTATTGTTGCATAATAGCGGGCATTGTTATAAGAAAAATCCTTGTGGTGGTTCATAACTGTGACTTAAATTAGTGTTATGTTAAATTGAATGTTTTCTTGAATTGTTGGGTTTGATCTTGGGATTGTAATTTAGATTGTGATGTGGTTTTAATTTTTAATGTCGTAAAGGGGAGTGAGGGGAAGGGAATTACAGAAAAACTAAAAATTTCTGGGCTATTGCTATAGGGCCGCCATAGCGGCACTGTCCCGCTAAATCGAGCCTGCTATAGCAGGAATTATTCTGCTATTACAACGCCGTGGTAGCAACGTGTAGCTCGCTTTAGCGAGATGGGCTGAAACAGATTCCCTGCCCTATTTTTCCTTGTTTTGTATTTCATTCCCAACCTATATAATTCATTATTTTAAGCTACGAGCTACCACATGATCAATAGAAATTGCATAATACAAGGTAACAATCCTGCATTCATTATGAATTATTCAAACAATCATCCATATGCAATAAAATAAAAAGAAAAGAAAGGAAAGATTGTTTGATACACGTCCCAAACGGGGGTAACCCAAATCAAGTATATGTATAATAAAAGAAGGGGGACTAAGTTGACATACACCAAGGACCTAATTGGATGCCATATCATCATCATAGACTGTGGGGTCGGGGCCTCCTCTTTCCAAGTCAGTTATGAAGAAGAACTTCTGCACGTCTTCCGACTCCAGCTGGGGACGGTCCTTGTTAGGTACAGCGCAATTGAACATGACCTTGATGGTTTTCCACCTCCGTGTGAGCATGCAGTTTCAAGAGCGCCTCTTCCTCTTTTCTTCATCGATGTCACTCCCGAGTTCTGCATAGACCTGGGTAGTGGGAGGTGGGGGTATGGATCTGGAAGGGGTTATACCCTGGGGAGGCAAGTGGACATGCTCTATGAACCTCCTCACGGCAGCCAGGTCCGCCTCCAGGCGACTGTTGGAAATCGGAGGCTGGGAGGAAAGGGCATCATCCTCCTCCTCTGTGGCCCGGCCACTCTCGACCTCACCTATCTTCCTCTTTTTTGTTGCTCATAGATGAGGTACCCTTCAATTTGAGTAGATGGAAGGGTATGTCCATCTCCACGTCCTGGTCAGCATCCTCCTAGAGCACCCCAACGGGCCGACACAACTCAAAAACCAGTCCTAAAAAGTAGGTGCCATTTTTGTTGCCTCGATAGAAGTCCTTCCACTCTATCACTATCTGCGCCACACATTCATATGTATCCCCCGCATAGCACAGGCCACCACCAGAGCCCAAGAGTAAGTCACATCAAAAGAGTTGCCCAACAAATGAATCCTCTGGGTCACCAGGTTCACCACCTCTAAGCACCGGTGTTGAACTAGGTGCTTCGAACTCCCTCAGTAGTGGGCTAATAGACATGGTCCTCCTCAGCTATCAGTATGTCCCTCAGCCATTTCACGTGCATCTCCAAGGCTATAGCCATGTACCCGACATTAGAGACATTCAGCACCCCGAGCACCTCATTTATAGTAGCAGCACCACGGGAACATCCACTCTCCTAATGCGGATGGTGGGGTTGGGGTCCTCCCAAAGCACGATAGAGAGTATGGCATAAAACTCCTTAACCCATCCCGATACCCCAGTAGAAGGAGCCTTCACGAGTGGCATCCAACCAAACTCCTGGAGCCGATTGTAGAATTTCGGTGCCTTAGTTGCCACCCCCTTCATCAGGAACCCCCTATCATAACAGAACCCTATCCTCCAGTAGTCCCAGAATATTTCCTGACAGTTTTCATTGGGAAATCTCATAAAGGTGAGGGGAGCATCTTCTTGATTCTCGGTCATTGAAGTAGTAAATCTGTGAAAATTAGTAAGAAAGCGGGTTAGAACTCATAGAAGTATCAAGGAATCAAAATTCAGAAAAAGACCAAGCATGGAAAATGGGCTGGGAGGCTACTGTCTGCAGCCTCCAACCTCCCACTATAGCGGCCTGCATCCCGCTACCACGGGATCGCTATAGCAAGAATATTCCTGTCGTAGCAGGATGAGGTCGCTATAGCGGCCGTCATCATCCCAGAAATTCAAGAGGTACATCAATGGCGCCTCTTGAAGAAAGATCCAATTTTTGGCATTCTAACCATAGATCAATGTAGGAGAAGTGTCCTAGGACTAGTATATGCAAAACTTCAGGCTTTCTAACACCTAAAACATGCCCAAATCTTCAAAACCAAATCAAGAACAACCCTTCACATTTCCAATAATTTTTAAACCTCATATGGCCATGAATTTCGTAATTCTTATGCCTAGAATGCTATAGAAGTGTTGTAAACTTAAAAGAAGCAACCATGCTTCGACAATTCACTCAAACTAAGCGCCAAAGCTGAATTCAAAAACCAACCCAAAACCCCATTATATTTCGATGATTTTTAGCATAAATCATGCAAAAATGCGACTAACGAAGTAAGGACTCAAAGTTTATTGATCATTACCTTGTTTCTAATGACGGGAGCAAAGTAATCGGGGGGGTAGAGTTTTGTAAGAGTAAAAGATGAGAAATAAGCGTGAAACCCATTTCTCCTCTTTTGGAACTGTTTCCTATCGCTATAGCAGCCCCCATCCCGCTATAGTGGTGCCGCTATATGGGAATACTCTTGCCAGAGCAGGATCCAATCTCTCGGGGTATGAATAATTTTATCTATCATTTTTAAATTCTTTTTCTTTGGGTATATTGGCGAGACCCCGGTTACCTTGGATAGTTGAAGAACTTTTGCTCCAAGTAGTGTCATGCGACTCGACGACTCGTGCATATGTAAATTTCTCGAGAAAGGGAGCAGAATAGTAATAAACTGAGGTAGCAAAATCTAGTATGTCTGTGATAAGAATTTCAGTGATCCAAGTAAGTATTGTAATTACGTAGTTATTAAGATGGTGTTAGGGTCCAAGTGAGATTCGTTCCATCCTCTTCCTACCGTGATCATTCAATCATCGTTACTAAGGACACCTCATCCAAAGGCACGAGGTATGTAATTCTTGTAAAAATGTGGTCTTAAACTAGTACGAATAAACTTAGTTAAAAATTTTGAAATTTGAAACTTTGGGCCAGGCTGACGTCATCCCACTATAGCGACGCAGTCGTAGCGCCTACCAGCCGCTATAGCAAAACGCTGAAGACAATAACCAGTCCTTTATTTTATTAATTTTCCTTCTCTTCTTCAGTTGCAAATAGGATGAGGGAGGCTTCTAAAACCCCTTTAGGGTTGTCTCATGGCCTTGGAGCAATGAAGAGGGGGAAATTATGCTTGAATGAGGTAAAACTCATGATTTTCTCATGAATTTCACACAGAAAATCACTAACACAGAGTCAAAAGCTCGCATTCATGCCTTCGTAGCAGTTGCTTAGCGTATAGGTAGGCTAGGTTTAACTGAGTAGTTTAGACATGGGTTAGAATTATAGACATGACATAGATTGATGGGAGAATTCATACTTAGGCCTACGGGCACGATGTTGGGATGGTTAAAATGGTAATTTATGATTTCTTAAATGAAAATTGATGCCATGAATGATATTAAGTCTGTGATATGGACTAGTGTGTATTGTTTGTTGATGTTAACCAATTATGGATGATTGTAATGATAGTATATCCAGAAATTATGTTGGAACCTAATGAATGCCTAATTAGAGGTGGTTGGTGATGGTGGATTCCGAGGAATCAATGTTGGTTGGTGTTGGTTTATTCTGAAGAATCTATAGGGGTAACCAGAGGAATGGCAGCCATTGACTTGGTATTAGTGTTAAGATGAAAAGTTTGATGTATTAAGGTTTCAACCATAAATGTGGATATATACCTTAGACATTGCAAGTCCTAGCTAACCCCAATTGGTATACGGATTGTAGGTGATGGCTTAACGTAGTTGAAATCCGACTTGAGTTATGTGTGCATGTTAACTATTTCTTCGTATACTTGTTATAATGCATGTTTAAGAAGTAATTTTAAATGATATTCTAAATTTTAATCATATCTTATGAGGTTGTATTACATGACTTGTTGATTGTACAAGTGTGATTGTTATCTTCTCATCATGACTATAGTTATTGCAATATCCTTTATTTTGTAGGATGTGTCGATATTTGGGCATCTTCACGGGTTTTCCATCATTATTGTGGGATATACCAGTATTTAGACATCTTCACGGAATTGGTTGATATAAGGTTGGCAGACATTAGATGTCTGAAATTTTGGTACATGAAAAAGAGCTCGTCCCCTGTAAGTCATGGCTAGTGGGAGACCATAAGACTCTTAGCATGTGTTTATAAGGTATTGGTGAGTGTGATGGTTCCTTCAATGAACTGATTTTATTTGTTGACTTGTTATATTTGGTTCCTTGAGTGAACCAGGATTTATGATCATTGTCATTGTGGTTGTTGGATTGGATCCTTGAGTGGTCTGGGCTAAATTATAAATGATTGGTATATCTTATTTTTTGCCTGCTTACTTATGTAATTGAGACAGGGTGTAAGGTATTATTATTAAGTCATGATTTTGACTTGGTTTGTTGTCTCTATGGACTTGTATTTGATTGTACCTGGTGGTGGTGTTTGAAAAAGGCTAAGTGTCATATACTTGAGGTAAAGGTAATTGTCAAGCGTTCATGACTTGTACTTGTTTATGATTTGTTGGCTATGTAGTTGAATATGTGGGTGTCGTTCCTAAATGATGAATGGTCCTAAAGTATGATTATTTGCAGTCAGGTATAGTAGAATTAGTAATTAAAGGGGTATTAATGCATAACTGGATAGTGATAAACTGTTGGAAGGTAGGGCATTAGAGTTGAATGTGGTGTGGAAGTCAACCTACCGAGTAGTGAGAGTGGCAAGGGATAAGGGAAGTAAGGAATTAAAGGAAAAGAAGGTTATTTGTCTAATAAAACTCTTAAGGTGCATGTTGTTCTTTCAGACATTTATGTGGTGTTTATGTGATTTAATTCGGCTCGATCGATGATGCTTACCAGTACGTGTTGTTTGTAATAATACTACTATTGTTATACCCTTTTTCGGGATATAGTCTGATTGCAGGATCAATAGATGTTTCATACTTGATGCGGTAGAGATCTCCAACAGCTTCTATATTGCCTCTTACTATGGAAGTTGGGTCATATGTACTCTTCGAAATTCCCTCATAGTAGCTTTTATACCTGTTTAGACTGGGTCCTTGAGTGAAGTGTTTCTTTTTGTACCAAAATATTTGTAATCAAGTTGTAATAAACAGAAGAATTTATTGATTACTTTTATGACTTCCACATGTTTTCAATGGGTGGTAAGGGTTCTTCTATCTAGGTGGATTAGAGTAGGTGCCTGCATGATCTGGTTAGTTGGGTCATGACACTTTTCTACACACATGAACTCCAAAAAGAATGGTGATATCAACGTGCTACAGATTCGTTCGAGTGATAATATGATTTATTCATTCACAAAGTCTCTACCTGCTGCAACTTTCGAGAAGGTGATGCACAAGCTTGGAATGTGAAGATTCAAGTTTTGTATTGATGTTCCCATCTGGGGGAGTTAATACGCGTTATACTCTTTTTTTTCACAAGGTTTTATCCTATTGGGTTTTCTTGTAAGGTTTTTAATGAGACAGCCAAAATGCGTATTATTAGAGATGTGTACTCTTTTTCCTTCAGTAGAATTTTTTCTTGTAAGGTTTTAATAAGACACATTATCTATCAAATAAAACATTTAAGGGGGAGTATTATAAACCTAATTTGATTTGGACTGAATGTTTATTCCTTGGGAGAAAAGACTAAGTTAATTCTTCCTTATAAATAGAGGGGTCCTCTTCATTGTGATTTATCCCCAAGAAAAATAAGAATTACTCTCTCTTTTCTTCCTTATTATTCTTGTTTTTTCTTTACTACTCCCTTCATTTCAAAAAGAATGACATACTTTTCTTTTTAATCTATTTCAAAAATAATGACTCTTTTCTTTTTTGGTAATATTTTAATTTCAACTTTTCACATATCATGTTTAAGACCACAAGATTAAAGGACATTTTGGTACGTTTGATATAACTTTAATTTATAACCATAAGTTTCAAAAGTCTTTTTTATTTTTTCAACTCCGTATCAAGTCAAAATAGATCATGAAATAGTCCATAACAAAAAGAAGCATCTACCTAAACAAAAAAAATTAAAAATAGTACTGTATTTTTGTTTTTCAAATCAAATCAAAACTAAAGAAAAGAGAAGTAACTACCAAACCTGTCGGTTTTATAAATATTGCGGGATGGTTTTAGCAGGGTTTTTTCACAAGGACTACATAAAAAAACCTTTCAATTTCACATTTAAATTTGTTTAGTGTATCTGTAAAAGAGTGGTAGAGACCCAAAAATTAGGATAAGTTGAAAAATGGGTTCTTTGAGAAATGGAACACAAAGGGTCTTGCATGAAGAAGAAGAAGAAGAAGAACCAATCTTGAAAGAACAACCCCAAAAGTACTGCACTTTTCCTATTACATACCCTCAATTTTGGGAAATGTACAAGAAAGCACAAGCCAGTTTCTGGACTGGTAATCCCTATATACCCTTTTGTTTTTTTAAGTCCTTTAATTAAAAGTTGCCATTTTCCTCTATATGATGAGTTTGTTATGCAAAATTGTGTTTATTTACATGTTCATGGTGAATTTTTTCCTATAAAGTTTGTTGCTTTATATGGTTTTCTAGGATGGTAAATGTGGTAATGTGTAATTTGTTTCAATTCTTGAAAATAAAAAAAAAAATCCCCCTTTTTTGTATGTATTTGTCAATGTTGTTTCTTGTACTTCCGTTACTTCTTTTTCTGGACTGTGTTGGAATGTTTTTCCTTGAGCCCAGGGTCTATCAGAAACAGGCTTTGTACCTCGAAGGTAGAGGTAAGGTCTGTTTACACTCCCTAGACCTCACTTTGTGGGACTACACTGAGTATGTTGTTGTTATTGTTTGTCAATGTTTAAAGTTGGTTGCATTATTTGTATATATCTGAATTGATTATGCAAATTGTGTTTGTTTAGTTATTCATGTTACTTACCCCTATTTGTTTACTATGAGTTTTTCCTGTAAAGTTTGCTCTGCTTAAATGGTTCCTCTGCTGATAATGCTTATATTTAAAGTTTCAATATTTTTTCAAAAAAATTGTTCCTTTATTTGTTTTCCCTTCTTTTGTTTCTGTTAGTGTTGAAATTTGGTTGCATTATTCATCTATATTCTGAATTGGCCATGCGAAACTGTGAATTCTTACTTAACTTATTCGTTAATGATAGGCTTTTTCTCTCGAAAATCTGCTGTTAGTAATCTCAGTTTTTTTTCCCTTTCTGAAGTTTGCTTCTTTATGAGTTCCTCTGAAGTTTAGAGTTCTTTTTTCTATTCTGTAAAGTTTCCAATATTTGAATTTGATTTGCTAATTATCTTTATTTATATCTTCATTTGTTTAAATGAATTTTTTTTTCCTAATTTTTGCTGTTCTACACTAGTGCTTGCTCTTTTACGGTAGAAATATTTTTATCACTTCTGTTTTTTTTGGGCACTGTTTAAGGGTTTAGTAAAGCTATTTATATTGCTCAATCTTAAACTTTGATAAATTGAGTGCCTGAAGTGAGGGAATACTGTGAGATGTTGGCAACCTTTTTTCGTGGTGGGACTGCTTGCGCCAGACCCTAATAATCGATGTTTTTTTGAAAATTTATACGCCCGATTTAGAATTTGGAGAAATCATCGAATATTAGAACAACACCTAGAGTCTACTGCTGAATGAACCCAGGTGTAGCTCGTAAGCAAAAAGAGTAAAATTCATTTGAGAGAACTTTTGATAACCTAGATATCCCCTGTGATTTAGGTGGTCCAGCCTGAGAGGGTACGAAGGTTCACTATGTGGAGTATGGGCTCGCCCCTCTACCCTCCTTGCACTTAACTACTGAGATTTAATCTTTGGTAGCTTCAAACTCGTGAAGTGCACTTATAGCACATCCTGCACTGTACCTCCTTTTCCGTTGAACCAAAGCCTTGGGACATTCGTTCGAGAGAATATGATGTCCTAGAAAATGGATTGGGTGGGGATTCTTTTAAGAATTAAGAAGACAACTAAAGGGGGCCCTTGGGCCACTTGACTATGCCCCGTTCCCCAATTAGATGTTTGGATTTGAGCTATACTCCGCGAGGAGCCAAACGGGCGTATGGCCTTGCCTTGCCATTTGACCTCTTTTCCCGTGTGGCTAGGCAAGTGAGAAGAAAAGGTCCCCCCCCCCCCCCCCGAGCGGTGGGGAAGACATTCACATGAACAAGTGAAGAAGAGAAGTTTGACAAGCTAAGAAAATTCAGGGAATAGCTAGTGATTGTTAAAAACACAGCTAAGTGGTAACATGATGTAGAAAATCTGTCACATAAACCCCTCAATAGTACCATCCCTCCCTCTAAGGGGAGACTACGGAACATAATGTCCCAGTGTCACATGGAACCTTGAAAATGATCCCCTCTTTAGTGAGATTGTATGAGCAAATACCTGAACAAAAATATATTATTGCTACGGAGCTTGTACATTTACATGCTGGATATTCAGTACTGGTTCTTATAGAGTTATAGTACTGTTTGGGGAGTCGATAAGCTAATTCCTGTTGATGTGTATTTGCCAGGAAATAGAATGGAATATAGATTATTTTTTAATTGAGTTCTGCATATAGGTTGATGGGGAAAAATCAAATTCCCCACCTTGGAATGGAAATGATGTTTATATTTTGGCAAAGTCTCGAACAATCTATTGTTTGTTTAATTCTGTTGTTCTTTAATGTTGAATGTGTTAAGAATTAGCTCTCTGTTTTCCACATTTTATGTCTCATGTCAAAGGGATGCCTGGAGCAATAAAGCTCATCATAGTTTTGTTGAAGAGCTAGACCTCTGACTCTCCAAACCATGCTAATATCAGGAATAAAAATACACGTGTATGTATATATTAATGTCCTTCATGAAGGTTGTGAGTGGATATAGCTGAAGAGGTGGTAAGAATTTTCAGTTGGATGTAAGGGATTTCTATTTCTCCATAATTCATTGCTTCGGAATTTCCAGAACTGAACCTCATGTCCTGCTGAAGAAGTGGTTTAACTTTGCATGTTTTGAAGATGCAGAACTAGTTGATATTTGACTCGTTA
Source organism: Capsicum rhomboideum (assembly GCA_031232105.1). Lineage (NCBI taxonomy): Eukaryota > Viridiplantae > Streptophyta > Magnoliopsida > Solanales > Solanaceae > Capsicum > Capsicum rhomboideum. The sequence goes on along the minus strand of CP124716.1, from coordinate 92,406,033 downwards.
TGAGCACATAAGTTGTAATTCTGGTCCACCTCCCTAGTGACGGATCATGCATTTTCTTGATTGGCAAAATTGAATGTATCCCTAGTGGATAAAACTAGGAATGGCGGCCGGCAATTGAATTGATCAAAGAGCATTTTGCTCTCATCTTTAGGGAGGTCAATTTTGCCTAATTTTTTTTATTTATTGTTATTTTGAAACTAGTCATGCTAGAAGTTCATGTTATTGTTTGTGTTTGTGAAGACTGTGGTAGATGTTGCAGCTTTTGGAACTTCCCCAAATTGTTATCTCATCCTTTCTGTTGGTTTTAAATTTTGTATTCTACTAGCTAATGACTAGATGAAAGTGGTCTGCTCTGTAGTCAACCTGTCTTCTGCAGATAAATTGTTTGCTTATTCCTGCATACTTATGCATCTGGCTTCTGCTGTAACTGTAGCATGTACTGATCTAACATTTGCCTCTTCTCTCTCCAATATATACGGTACAGCTGAGGAGGTTGATCTCTCTCAGGATTTGCAGCAATGGAAAGCCTTATCTGAATCTGAAAAGCACTTCATCAGTCATGTTTTGGCATTTTTTGCCGCATCAGATGGAATTGTTTTGGAAAATTTGGCTGCTAGGTTTCTAAATGATGTGCAAATTCAAGAGGTGAATTAGCTGACCTCTTTTGCATAACTAATCTTAAATTAAAAAAGATCAGAGTAATGCTCCTTCATGTTGAATAATCATCTTTTTCAAAAGTTTTCCTTTATCTCATTGTCCTTGTTTTTCATGATAAACTTTACAGTTTAGCACTCACGAAGGGTATTTTAGGAATAACACACGGTATTAATAATCAGTTGTCTTTAGAATAAAGAGCTAATATTGTAGGAATAACACTTAAGAAATGTTTTGGTTGGTTCTCCACTGCCAACTCTTCCACTTCTAAATAACTGAAATGAAATGGGAATTGGGATGATTGAAGCACCCTACAGAAAGATTACCTTCACTGCCTAAAAAGATTATTGGGGATATTACATTCAGGAAAACTTGAAAACTTGGTGTTATTGAGAAAGAGGGTATCCATATTAATCGGTGTATTGTTCTTGTCCCTTGATCAATGCATATCAATGTTGATCCGAATAGTTGCCAATAATATGCGAGTGGTTTTGATCGTCAAATAGCTATTGATGCATTTTCTTCAATATTTGACATTTCTTCTGTTAATGGAACTTGTAAGAAAAATTCTCATTTTGAACTCCCGTCTTTCAAATGCTTAATCATCTGATAATAGGTATTGTTTGGAGGGTATAATTTAGGTGTTTGGCCAATACAATTTCTGTATGATGATTGTGATTTTACAGACAAATCATTCTTCTATCCGCAGGCATGCGCATTTTATGGTTTTCAAATTGCAATGGAAAATATTCACTCAGGTAGATTTTTTTAACTATTTGTGTAGTCAACATGTTTTTTCCTTTTGTCTCAGTAACTTTTTTATCCTATGAGAAAATTTAAGAGATTTCTGGTATGTTCTCTTTTGATGTCTGATTAGAACTTCTCCATTTATAGAGATGTACAGATTGCTTCTGGAGACTTATATCAAGGACTCAAGGCAGAAAAATAAGCTTTTAATGCAGTTGAAAGCATTCCTTGTGTTTCACAAAAGGCCTAGTGGGCTTTGAATTGGATACAGAGGTAACGGTTCATCTTTTGCTATGCAGGTTGTAACTTTTCTGCACTTAATGAAAATACTTAAAGACCCTCAATATAAGTTAGCAATATGAGAACAATTATTTTTTCTTAATAATCTGGGACATAGTACCTAATCAAAAGGGAAAAGAAACTATTTGGGACATGGTACTATTATTTCTGCTTCGTTCCCAAACAATCCTTATCTTTCATTTGCAGTATTTGCATGAACTAATGACTGAATTATTCTTGTTAATAGTTTTACTGCTCTAATGGCTGTATTTGCTGCTTTCTTTTTTATTTTCCTTGCTTTTTTGGGAGGTTGTTTGATAGATTTATATTATTTCACCTTTTGGTTTATGAAGCTATGTTTATACAAAAATGACACTGCTATATGCCATTTCAACTTTAGAAATCTAGAATTGATGATGCTGACCCACATCGACCTTACTAACTGTCCAATTTTTACTTTCTTCGTGCAGTTCCAGCTCATTTGCTGAGCGGCTCGTAGCTTTTGCATGTGTTGAAGGAATTTTCTTTTCAGGAAGGCATGCTGCTAACTCATTATTTATTCTGCACAATTCCACTTAGACTGATTATATCTGCCGCTTACTAGCAGTATTGAAGATGATAGTGTCCATACCCATTTAATGGAAAAGAAAAAGAAAAATGAATAACAAAATACAAGTAGCTTGTGGGCAACAACACTTGTTTTTTGGTAGGTGAAATTTGTCAACTTGTATAAGCTTGTTGTGGGTAGATTTGTAAATTGCCAAGTTGCACAACTTACAAGATTTGCAAATTGTCAAGTTGCACAACTTGCAAGATTTGCAAATTGTCAAGTTGCACAACTTGCAAGATTTGCAAATTGTCAAGTTGCACAACTTGCAACCAATCCAAGCAAGATTTGCAAATTGTCAAGTTGCACAACTTGCAACAAATCCAAGCATTTTGATTGGATGATATGTCGGCCATCTTTCCTATAAATAGGAGACATCACTTCCTCATTTGCAACACATCCAAAAACAACAACTAAGAAGTAGTTGTGAAGAGCATCTCATAGAGAGTGTGAGAAAATAGTGTGTGAGGAAAAATAGAGAGTGTGAGCGGTATTATAGTGAGGTGAAAAAAATCAAAAAAGGGTTATTTCTTTTGAGTGTAGTGGTTGCTAGAGTATTTAACTCGGACCTATAAAGTGTAAAATTCCTCATTATAGTGGATTATTTTGCTGCTCTCGGGCCCGTGGTTTTTTTCCTTATTCAAAAGAGTTTCCACGTTAAAATCTTTGTGTCCTTGTTATTCCTTTTTTGTTGATTATCGTATCACGGTGCTACGTTATTATTCCGCTGTTATTACTGCAAATATTATTTCTGTGGCGGGGTTTATCCCCAACAACTGGTATCAGAGCACAGGTTCTGCTTATTCACGAAAATAATTTTTTGCGGAGGGTCGTACTATACTCGGAGAAATAAAAATGTCCGGAGTAAAGTATGAGGTAGCAAAATTTAATGGTGATAGCGGTTTCTCAACATGGCAGAGAAGGATGAGAGATCTACTCATCCAACAAGGATTACACAAGGCACTAAGTGGCAAATCCAAAAAGCCAGAATCCATGAAAATAGAGGATTGAGAAGAAATGGATGAAAAGGCTGCTAGTGCAATCAGGTTGCACTTAACAGATGATGTGGTCAATAACATCATCGACGAAGATAGTGCATGTGACATTTGGACAAAGTTAGAAAATCTATATATGTCCAAAACACTGACAAATAAATTGTACCTAAAGAAGCAATTGTACGCCCTACATATGGGTGAAGGTATGAATTTTTTGTCACATTTAAATGTGCTCAACAGACTAATCAAGCAGCTGGCTAACCTCGGGGTAAAGATCGAGGAGGAAGATAAAGTCATTGTGCTCTTGAACTCATTGCCATCTTCTTATGATACTTTGGCAACAACCATCTTGTATGGTAAGGACTCTATTGAGCTGAAGGATGTCACGTCAGCTCTTCTAATTAATGAGAAGATGAGAAAGAAGCCTGAAAATCATGGTCAGGCTCTTATCTCAGAAAGTAGAGGCAGGAGTCACCAGAGAAGTTCAAGTAACTATGGAAGATCCGAAGGTCGTGGAAAGTCCAAGGTCCGATCTAAATCAAGAGTCAGAAATTGCTACAATTGCAATCAACCAGGTCACTTCAAAAGAGATTGTCCAATTCTAAAAAAGGGCAACGGTGAAAGTAGTGGCCAGAAGAGTGACGACAACACGACTGCCACAGTGCAAAATAATGATAATGTTGTTCTCTTCATAAATAATGAAGAGGAGTGCATGCACTTGGCAGGTCTAAAGTCAGAATGGGTGGTTGATACAGCAGCATCTTACCATGCTACGCCTGTAAGGGATCTATTCTGCAGATATATAGCAGGTGATTTTGGCACTATGAAAATGGGTAACACAAGTTACTCAAAGATTGTGGGGATCAGAGATATTAGTATCAAGACTAATATGGGATGCACATTGGTTCTGAAAGACGTGCGCCATGTACCTGATTTGCTGTTGAACTTGATCTCGGGAATTGCTTTAGACCGAGATGGGTACGAGAACTATTTTGCAAATAAAAAATGGAGACTCAGCAAGGGAGCATTGGTGATTGCAAAAGGAGTTGCTCGTGGGTGCTCAGGGTCATTGGGGTGGTCCCCAGGGTTCTTGAGGAGGTTCTCAGGCAGGTAAAATGGGTGGTAGGTCAGACACCCATCCAGGTGATGGGCGACGTTACTTATATATTGTACTTGGTAGGCAAGAGGCAGAGTCTTTGGATGTTGTTATTATAGGTATGCTTTTAGTATGTCGTTAGCCGACTGTTGCTTTATTTGATTTGGGATCCACTTATTTATATGTTTCTGCTTATTATGCACCGCGGTTAGAGTTGTCTTGGGAGCCTTTATCTATGTCATTGTGTGTATCTACTCCCGTGGGTGATTCTTTAATAATGGATCAGATTTATAGATCATGTGTTATGACCATTTGAGAGGTTAATACTCAGACTGATCTTATTGTGTTAGATATGGTGGACTTTGATGTGATTCTGGGCGTGGACTGGTTATCCCCTTATATGCGGTCTTGGATTATTTTGCCAAGACCATTACCTTAGCCATGCCTGGCATTCGCTCAGTTGTGTGGCAAATTTCTTTTAGTCTCACACCAATGGGATCATTTCTTATGTTCAAGATAGGAAATTAGTGTCGTGGGGTTACGAGTCTTATCTTTCTTATATCTGTGATGTCTGAGAAAAAAGTCCCTCGCTTGGTTCTGTTTCTATTGTCCGTGAGTTTTTTGATGTGTTCCCTATCGACCTGTCTGGCCTTCCTCCTGAGCGTGATATTGAGTTTTCTATTGATCTTGAGCCGAGAACCAGACCTATTTCTATGGCTCCCTACCGTATAGCTCGTGTTGAGCTCAAGGAGATGAATTCTCAGCTTCAGGATTTGTTGGTAAGGGTTTTATTAGACCAAGCATATCGCTATGGGGTGCGCCTATCTTATTTATAAAGAAGAAGGATAAATCTATGCGTATGTGTATCAACTATAGGCAGCTGAACAGGATGACCGTGAAGAATAAGTACCCTATGCCTCGCATTGATGATTTATTTGACCAGCTTCAGGGTGGGGTAGTTTTCTCTAAGATTGACTTAAGATATAGATATCATCAGCTAAGGATTTGGGCTGAGAACATCCCTAAGACAACCTTTAGGACTCGGTATGGCCATTATGAGTTCCTGGTGATGTCTTTTGGATTGACTAATGCCCCAACAACATTTATGAATTTGATGAATCAAGTTTTAAGGTCCTATTTGGACTTCTTTGTGATTGTTTTCATTGATGACATATTGGTGTATTTGAGGAATAGGAAGGAGCACGAGCAGCATTTGAGTATTGTGCTTTAGACTTTGAGAGATCACAGGCTTTATGCCAAATTATCACAGTGTGAGTTTTGGCTCGATTCTGTTACATTCCAAGGACATGTGGTGTCTAGGGATGGGATTATGGTAGATTTAGTGAATATAGAGGCTATTCGTGATTGGGATAGACCTACATCGCTGACCGAGGTTCGTAGATTTATTAGCTTGGCAGGTTACTACAGATGGTTTGTTCAGGATTTTGCTTCTATTACCGCGCCTATGACCAGGTTGGCTAGGAAGGAGATTCCTTTTTAGTGGTCCTTTGAGTGTAAGTTAAGTTTTCGGAAGCTCAAGGAGACGCTCACTTCAGCTCCTATATTGACTCTTCCTGTTGAGGGCGAGGGGTATATAGTTTATTATGATGATTTCGGTGTTGATTTGGGTTGCCTACTGATTCAGCAGGGCTGAGTTATCGCTTATGCATCGAGGCAGCTTAAGGTTCATGAGCGCAACTACCCCACACATAACTTGGAGTTGGCGGCGGTAGTTTTCACACGTAAGATTTGGAGGCATTACTTGTATGGTGTTCATTGCGAGATCTTCATTGGCCATCATAATCTTCAGCACCTTATGACTCAGAGGGAGCTTAATTCTAGATAGCATAGGTGGATTGAGTTGTTGAAGGACTATGACATCTCTATTCTTTACCATCCGAGCAAGGAGAACGTGGTAGTAGATGTCTTGAGCCGGAAGGTGGTGAGTATGGGCATCTTAGCTTCTATTTCAGTTTCAGAGCGGTCTTTTGCTTGGTACATCTAGTCCTTAGCTAACTTGATGGTTCAACTCAATATTTCAGACTCCAGGAAGATCCTTGTGAGTGTTGAGGCTAGGTCTACCTTATTAGAGCAGATTTGGAGTTACCAGTTTGAGAATAGTAAACTTTGTGGCCTCCGAGACCAAATTTTGAGGGGTGAGTCGAGTTGGGCTACCCTAGATTAAGAGGGTATTCTGATATTTGATGGTTGTATTTTTGTTCTGAGGGTTGGGGGTTTGATTCAGTTGAAATTGCAGGAGGCTCATATCTCCAGATATTCTATTCACCCAGGGACAGCTAGATGTATAGAAACTTGAGACAACTTTATTGGTGGAGTGTCATGAAGATATATGTTGCGTATTTTGTATCTTGTTTCCTATGTTGTCAGCAGGTAAAGGTCAAGCATCAACGATCGGGTGGATTACTTCAGGGGCTACCCATTCCTGAGTGCAAGTGGGAGATCATTACCATGGACTTTGTGACTGGTTTACCTTGTACATCTCGAGGTTCTGATAGTATTTGTGTCGTAATAGATTGGTTGACCAAATTGGCTCATTTAATCTTGATTCATATTTCCTTCAGTGTCGAGAGGTTAGCCCTCATCTATGTTCGTGAGATAGTTCACCTTCATAGAGTACCAGTGTCCATTATTTCAGACAGGGGCTCAGTGGTCACTTCTAGCTTCTGGAGGACTTTTTAGGAAGAGTTGGGCACTTAGTTGATCTTAGCACCACATTCCATCCCCAGTCTGACGGTCAATTGGAGGGGACTATTCAGGTCCTCGAGGATATGCTCCGCGCGTGATGGACTTTGAAGGTCAGTGGGAGCAGTACTTAGCCTTAGCGTAGTTCGCTTATAATAATAGCTACCATTCGAGCATTAAGATGGCACCTTTTGAGGCATTATATGGTAGCGTTATCAGCCTCCGATTGGCTAGGTTGAGACTTTTTAGCCCTCGTGGTACTGATTTACTTCGTGAGTCTTCGGATAGGGTACGGGTGATTCAGGACAGGTTGAGGATAGCCCAGAGTAGGCAGAAGAGCTACACTGATCGTACACTTTGTTCCTTGAAGTTTGGAGTTGGTGACCCTATTTTCGTCCATGTAACTCCCATGAAGAGCATGATGAGGTTCAGGAGGAAGGGTAAGCTCAGTCCCAGGTATATCGGTCCATTAGAGATACTGCAGACATTTGGAGAGGTAGCTTATAAATTAGCCTTTCCCCCAAATTTTGCAGTTGTTCATCTAGTTTTTCATGTCTCCATGTTGCGGCGTTACATCCCAAATGAGTTGTATGTACTTCAGTGGGATTCGATTCAGTTGGACGAGAGGTTGACATTCATAGAGGAGCCAGTACTCATTTTAGCCAGGGATGTCAGGCGGTTGCGCTCTAGAGAGATTCATGTGGTTAAGGTTTAGCGGAGGCACCGTCTAGTTGAGGAGGCTACTTGGGAGATCGAAAGCGAGATGCAGACCCAGTATCCCCACCTGTTTGAGCCTTTAGGTATTTCTTCACCCTTTACTTTTGCAGATGAAAGTCCTTTTAGTTGTGGAAATTGTACTTGGGAGATCGAAAGCGAGATGCGGACCTAGTATCCCCACCTGTTTGAGCCTTTAGGTATTTCTTCACCCTTTACTTTTGTGGATGAAAGTCCTTTTAGTAGTGTATATTGTAATGACACTCCAGGTCATTTTTTGCATTTGCACGTTATTTCGGTGCTTAGAGCCCCATAACTGCCCCAAGTCATTTATGACTTGCTGGAGCTGAGAGTTCGTACCAGGCAGTTTGTTTGGTTTTTAGAGCATATTCTCTATTTTCAAGTCTTCGTTGTTCAAATTTGGCTACTGTACCTAAACTTTAGGTAAACGACCTTGTATGCAAATTTTGACAGTTCCATCAGCTCAGGAGCATTGATTTTAGGCTAGGGGGACCCTTCGTCTGGGTCCCGAGGCTTCCGAACTTATTTTGGGCTATTAGGTAGGAATTGATGAAAATGGCCATTTGGGTGTGGGACCTATTTTTCGTCGAAACGACCCCTGGTAAAGATTTTGATTGCTTCGTTGAGTTTGAAATGTCGAATTTGAAAGGGTAGCATTGTTCGTTTGCGTACACCGAATTTTGAACAAATCCCGAGGGCCTGATAAAAAATTGGAAAATATTGCCAAGTGTTGATGCTGCTTCAGCTGGTACGATGGCTTAAGTGGGTATTTGGCCGCTTAAGCGAAAACCGCTTTAACGGCTAGCACTGGTCCCAGGTGTTTCGCTTAAGCGGAGACCTTACCGCTTTAGCGGACACCATTTAAGAGACATTTGGTCTGCTTTAGCAGAGGTCGGCCTAGTCCATGGACCACTTTAGCAGTAGTGTGCCGCTTTAGCGGTGACCGCTTTAGAGGTCAAGTGGGCGCTTTAGTGGTAGCTGCAGTACATCTAATCCCCTTTTCACCCATTTTTCTATCATTATTCTCTAAGTGGTGGGCATTAAAATCCCTAGAGAGATAGTGAGAGAGGGGAGGCTATTCTTGGGAGATTAAGGGAGGTTGGAGAGTTCGTCAAAGCCTTTTTCCTCATCTAAATCCTTATAACTTTCGTGTAATTTCTCGATAAATTCCTCGTTTTAGGTTTAAATCCCTAATTCATTTATGGGTTGATTTTGGATGTTTTGGAGCTTGGAATTTACCCATTCTTGAGGGTAGATCCTTGAGCCTTGAGGGACGTTTTGATAGTTTCAAATTTATGTTTTCGTAAGCGGGCCCCACATGGGATTTTAAGCTCGATTTTGGACCCAAAGCATTTATACACAATATTAGTATCATTATTCTTGTATTAATACGTAGATCATTATTATGATAGCATGGCATCATGCAGAGGCTTCTCGGGAGGGGAAAACCCTAAATTAGCAGACTTTATCAAGCATTTTTTGGCGTCCAGGTACGCTAGGCTTACCTTACTTATAGATTGAGCTTTATTATGGTATTAGTATGATATTGTGCTAGTTTTGGGTTGGAAATTTTGGTTTGGTTGCTTAGTTAGTGAAGTTTGATTTATTTAGCCGATTTGTGAACCGTTTTGGGGGTGAAATTGACCCATTTACCCTTTCTTTAGGTCAAATGATGCTTTTAGGCTTTATTTAGACTTATCTAATAACTTGTAATGGAATTTTGGAGACTTATTCATTTTCAAGTAGAAATCGTCTTAGTATGGACTTTCGAGTTAAGAAGCGGACCCCGCCGTCCCTCTTTTAGGTTGTGCAATCTCTTTTAGCTCCTTGTAGACTTAGGAGGCCTTTGTTCGCAGCATTATAGTTAATCTTGAACCTTAGGCTATATAGTATTCACCTAGTTCAGGGCTAGGCTATTTATTGTGACTTTACTCTATTAAAGATCGGTTCGAGTTCGGCATCTATGATATGGTTATGGTATTAAAGACTGGTTCGAGTTCAGCATTTATGATATGGTTATAGTATTAAAGACCGATTTGAGTCCAACATCTATGATATGGTTATGGTATTGATGACAGGTTCGAGTCTGGCATCTGTGATATGGTTATGGTATTAAAGATCGGTTCGCGTCCGGCATCTATAATATGGTTATGGTGTTAAAGACCGATTCTAGTCTGATATTTCACAGTACGAATGGTTTCACGAATATGGGAGTGTTGGTTGGTTATATCATGCTTAGTGTATTTATCTCTCCTCTTGATTGTATCCATCGAACTTATAGGACTCGTTTGGGTTAGTCTTCTCTTATTTGCACCTTTTAGGCTTATGGGGGCCTAGTTAGGTTATAATTAGCTTACTTTAATTTTGGTACCGCGTGTTTAATTAGTTACTTTCCTGTGTTGGAGCATAATCTCAGGTTCGCCCCTTTCTCCTTGACTGGCCAATGATGTCTACTGAGTACCCGTTGTTTTGGGACTCATACTGCACTTTGCATCCTTTTCTGGTGCAGATCCGAGTGCTAGTTGCCATCGCTAATACTCTTTCCAGCTTGCTTATGGGATCTAGAGATAGGATGAACTTTCATCCCTGGAGCTGATCCCTCTCTTTCCTAGATTTTGGGATAGTCTTTACATTCGAGACTATCTATATATTGATATTACTAGTACTTTTATTCTTTTGATTAGTGGCTCTTGTACTAGCCGTACCAGGTCGTAGGATGTTTCTTTTGTTCTTCCTCTTTTATGTTTGGTATTATAGGATCATACTCATATTTATACCGCCTTTAATCTTATTTTATGCTTATTTTTCGGTATTTTTCCCGTCTTCTACCTTTTAGCCCATTACTTGTCGTTTTGGGATATGGTTTGGCTTACCTACTGGTGGGTTATGGTAGGTACCTTCATGACTCCAAAAACGGGTCGTGACAAGGCATCTGTTACCACATTTGCCTTGCCCTGATGATAAAGAACTGTTAGATCATAATCCTTAAGTAACTCCAACCATCTATGTTGTCTTATATTAAGACCCCCCTGACTGAAGAAATACTGAAGGCTACTATGATCAGTGAAGATCTCACAATGAACTCCATGCAAATAATGCCACCACAACTTCAACACAAACACTACCGCTGCTAACACCAAGTCATGGGTGGGGTAGTTCTTCTTATGGGTGTTCAATTGTCCGGAGACATACACTATCACTTTATCCCTTTGTATCAACACACCACCCAAACCAACTCCAGATGCATGACAATACACTGTAGAACCCACACCTTCCACAGCCAAAGCCAAGATAGGAGCCGAAGTCAACAATGTCTTGAGCTTTTGAAAGCTCTCCTCACACTAGTCCAACCATTGAAATGCAACATTCTTTGGAGTTAATCTAGTCAAAAGAGTTGCAATGGTAGAGAAGACCAACACAAACTACCTGTAGTAGCCTTCTAATCCATTAAAACTCTGGATTTCAGTAGGAGAAGTAATCCTATTCCAATTAGGAACCGCCTCTACCTTGGACAGATTGACCATAATACCATCCTTAGACACCACGTGCCCCAAGAATGACATTTAGTACAACCAAAACTCATAATTCAAAAAATTAGCATACAACTTTTCATCCCTCAACTTTTGGAGCATGGCCCTCAAATGTCTCACATGATCCGCCTCACACTTGGAATACACCAAGATATCATCGATGAACACAATCACAAAAGAATCAAGGTAAGGTCGAAACACCTTGTTCATCATTTTTATGAATGATGCTGGGGTGTAAGTCAACCCAAACGATATGACCAAAAACTTGTACTTGCCATAATGTGTCCTGAAGGCTATCTTCAAAACATCCAAAGCCCTGATATTCAACTGATGATACCCTAATCTCAAGTTAAGCTTTGAGAACATTGTCGCACCCTAAAATTGGTCGAAAAATCATTAATACGAGAAAGAGGATACTTGTTCTTGATGGTAACTTTATTCAATTGTCCATAATCGATACACATATGCAACTGTTTCTTCAACTCTGCCAGAGCCATCTTATAAGGAGATATAGAGATAGTCTTAGTGCCCAACTCTAATTCAGTGGTAAAATCAATGTCTCTATTAGGAGGAATGCCATACAAGTCCATAGGAAACACATCCATGAACTCCTTAACAACTCTCACTGACTCCAATGGAGGCGAGTCAACACTAGTATTACACACATACACTAAATAAGATAAAAATCTTTCTCTACCATCCAACGAACCCTAAGAAAAGACACAACCCCTCTAACCTTGGTGCATCAGAAATAACTAAGGTAACGATATTGGCATATGATGGTTCGTAAGTGTCCACCACTATAGCTAAGACCTGATTTGGTACCAGGTCCCTACATATGAATATCAAAGAACAATAAGAACACAAAGAGAAATTACAGGAAGGTAAATAACAAGAGATATTTATGTGGAAACCTACTTACTCAAAGGACAAAAAACCATGACCTACCCCAGTAGGATTTCACCAACAATCTTCACTAAACTCTGAGCAACCTTCGATTACAACCTAGGAATTAACCTCCTAATTCCTATCACTTTGCAATAACTCTATTGCAATATACCCTCACAATAACTCTACTGTGAGACTCTATTAGCTACCTCCAACTACAAAAACAACTCAGACTTAAACAAAAGAAGCTAAACAAAATACTTACTGAAATCTCTAGAATGAGACATGAGTTTACAATTGTAAGACCAAAAAACAAAAACTAAATCAACCTAGAAACAAAACATATATCACTGTGAACAGAAGAGTTTCTAAATTGCTGACTCTTGCAATATCAGCTGAGGACTTTACTTGAGTAAATTCTTTTTGAATTTGTGTAAGATCTTAAGCTTCTCTCCTTAAGGATGATGAATATATGTGATGAGCATTGGGAGAGAAGCATTCTCATTGGTGGATACTGGAAAGGACCACTAAATATTTTTCCTACTAATATGCTGACACTGCTAGAGAGTACTCGACAGCTGGTACATAAAACAAAATATGTGTAACTACAAAATTGCATACTAGGACACCAGTTAACATAACTGGTCCTTCTACGAGGTTAGGCAATCACCAAAACATAAATCATGAAATACAGGCATGGACCAGGTTCCAGTGATGAAGTTTATCAATCATCAAAACATGAGCTTAATAAGAACAAGGCTGAAACCCAATATTTTCCCCCTTTTTGATGATGACAAACATAGATTCTTTTGCAACACATGCAACTGTTCCCCCTTTCACTACTCAACTATTTTCACCAGTTCCCCCTTTCACCCTTCACTAGTTCCCCCTTTCACCATACAACTATTACCAGTTCCCCCTTTATCCCTTAACCAAACCACAGTCGCAAGTTCACCATAGTTCCTCATTAATCTTATCCCTTTTGCCATCATTAAAAAGGGATCACAAAACTAATTAAGCACTACGTATCAAAAGAAATCACAAAAAGGATAAGAATAGGAACATATTCATATTCAAGCAAGAATTTAGAATCATAAGACAAGTTAGCATTCAATTTCTACAAAAGAAACTAACCATGCACTAGTATTAAAATAAGAGGAAATATAGAGTGAATGGAAGGATAGACAATATTAACTAGGATGAGAATTAGAGAGACAACTATAAAAAAGATGATCAAAACATTTCATAGCAGCATGATTATCATCAATCAGTGCCTCATTCTTGATTTTTAACTGAATATTGATATGCATTCTCCTTTTTAAGCTATGTGATCTCAATCTTAGATTGATTTGAGACACCTGGTGTAACACCAATGATCTTTTAGAGATTCAATTTCAGCAATCATGGTTGATAACTCTTTTATCTTCAAATTACTCACCTCCTAAGCAGTAATGAGATTTGACACTACAGACTTAGGACCAACTCCTTTCTTTTTTGTAACACACTCACACTCTGTAAGGATAGTAAGTGTGATTTTTTACCTTTTTAATCCAATAGTATAGGAGCCAGATCTTGGCTTTATCCCACAGTGATCTAAAACTTTTGAGAGGAGAAATCCATACCCCAGACCATGATTGACTTCCTTCAGCATACTGATCTTAATAATATGCTCAATCATGATTTTAGACAGACTGATTAGAGTGCATGAGTTAAGAGCTTCTATTGGATAGAGATCTGGTATAGATCCACATGATCGACCTTCAGCTCATGGAAGTAGCACCTTGCTAACCAATTCACAATGAAGTTGAAATTCAGGCTTCATTTTTTTTAAGTAATCTAAAGCTCCCCAATAGTCGCTTTGATTTGACAATATCATCAAGGAAGGTCTCTAAGGCATACTTGTCCTTCACAGTGTCAAACCCAAAAGTAGGCACACCAAGAATCTCTCCAAGTAGTAAGGTTGGTAGGGTGAACTTTATTTTATTTACAGTGGCATCAAGTGACAACTCTTTTTCTGTGAACATCAGATCATTATAGAAGTCTCTAACCTCATTGATATATGCAATACATGTGGATTCGAACAAATACATCCATGTTTGAGCATCAACAAGAGCAATGAGGGAACCCATCCTAAACCTGGTTGCAATAGTAGGATTGAATACTTTTCCAAAGAGCACTATCTAATTACGAATGTCATAATTTTTTTTCTCAATTTCAGACTCTAACTTTGGGGTGAATGCACCTTTCCTTTTCTTTCCTTTTGACATAACCTCTCCTTGATTCATCTTGGAAAACTGGGATAACTTTCTCTTCAGAGGACTAATCTTTTCTTCTATTGAAACCTGTCCCAAACCTTCACTATTGACTTAAAATCCCTTGTTTATCTTTCATTCAAATCTAATGTGTACTTACATAGAGTAAACAGGCAAGCACAAAAGGTCCATCCCTTCTTTTGTCAGAGATAGCCTCAAAGAACTTTGTTAAAAGTAATGCATCACTATCTTGGATAGCTTAGCACTCATGAGATCATGGATGGACCTTTTCTTTAATTTCTTTGACGGATGTTTTCCCCTTTTGGACAACAGAGATACCTGGTCCCTTAATGAGTTCCCCAGAATTACTTACTTCAGAAAAGGCAGTGTTACCCTCATTATATTTTGTGGAGATCTCAGTGATGTCTCTGATAAGTAAATGTTTTATTGAATTGTCCTCTCCTACTTTACAATAAAAAGATATTTCGGAGTCATTTTCCATCTTTACCATTTTGATACCACCTTTCAATGAGTCAAGCTCCATTGTAGATACTGGAGCTAGTTTGAAGTCATACGCACAGAAGAAGAGGATGGTTCAGATCTAGCTGAGCATTTGAGAAAGTGAGACAATATTGAACCAGTTTCAACCAGAGAAGCATTATGAAAGAATTTTATAGTTGACTTTTGTAGGACTATGGGGGTGAAATTTCTTTCCATGGAGAGAAAAAATAGGATATTTTTTGTGATGTCTCAACGAAAAGGTTTAAGGAGCAAGGTTTAAGTAATCATGTATGTTTTAAGGGAAGGTACAAAAAGAATTAAGGAGAGAGTATAGGTATAGAGAAGGAACACAAAGATAAATGGACGATAGGGATTTTTCTAATAGGAAAATATTTTCCATGTGTCCTTTACTTTTGAAGAGACTGAAGGATGGGCATAGAGAGGTCTAAAAATAACAGGGTATTGAAAATGTTCTAACGTAAGTGAACTGTTAATAGTCATTATGTAGACACAAGAACACTAACCTGTGTAGAGGATCAGGTCTCTGCATTTGAATGATCTAATTAATTCATGTGCCATCTTTATTCAAGTGTGACTCCTCCATGAATATATACCTATAAGAATATAAGATTGAGTTAGATATCCCTTCATCTTCTTTCAAATATTAAAAAGAGTTAGAAGCTATAAAGTCCTTTTGTTTGATAGGAATTCGGCACATCTCCTTCAAATCAAATATTATTTAGTTCAATGAGCTATCTTTGAAGGATATCAGCCTTACACTCAACCTCAGTTGTTGTCATCTTCTCATAGTAAGAACATGAGCTAATAAGGACCTTGAGCAGTCTTGAAAAGTCACAAGCATATGCCTCTTTCCTCTATGAACTTTTCATCAGACACTTTACACACACATCAGGTCCTTGATACCAGAGAGTATTATTAGAAAAAGCCAATGATTTTAGTCTCTTGGCCCACATCGCTTCTTCAAACATCAACACATTCATCCTTTTTAGAAACATCGCTAAACAATTTCTAAAGAAATTATCTTACCATAGAATATATCACCCCTCCCCTTTATTTTTTTAATTTCAGAAGACACATAGTCTTCACGACTGTCATGAGTGAGAGAAGATTTACAAATATATCTAATCTCATGCTTACAGCAATGACTAACCATGTACTTTCTTTGTCTTTGGCTGTTTTCTCTTACCTCAACCTCCCTATCAAATTAGCTAAAGAAGGAACTGGAGTTGAAGATCTCTACTAAAATCGAGAGTAATTACCACTGCCCAACCTCTATTGAGAATAATCAAAGTTACCTATTCTTTCCCTCTTAGTCTCCCTCTCTTTGTTCTTTATCTTCTCTTTCTCTATCTGTTGGGCATGAGTCATAAGTCTGGAGATATCCATTTCTCCAATAATCATAGCAGTCTTGCACTCCTTGGACACTAACTCTGAGACACCAAAAATGAAATTTCTCATTCGAGCCCTCGTCTCAGTAACCATCTCTGAAGTATACCTGGAGAGTAGGGTAAACTTCAGAGAGTACTCCTTCACAGACATGTTACCTTGCTTTAAGTTGATGAACTCCTCAACCTTAGCTTCCCTAAAGTCACAGAGAAAGAATTTTTCTAGAAAAGTAGTCACAAACTCATGCTAATCAACTGGGCCTACATCCATATGTTGATTATCTTTCCATTGCTTAAACCATAATTGAGCCACCCCTTTTAACTGGTAAGAGGCCAAGTTTACACCCTCAACTGGTGTGATACCTATGATCCAAGTGATCTTATGAACCTCATATATAAAGTCCTATGAATCCTCATCCACCTTTGACCCATAAAACTCTGGAGGTTTCATCCGAGTGAAGTCCCGAACTCTAATAGCTCCTGCATTCCCATTTGGGTTTGTAGGTGCAAAAATTTACTGATTAATCTGGTTGGTCATGCCCTGTGCAAGTATTTGAAAATTAGCCCTGAATTTGGCATGAGTGGCTTATTCATTCAGGGGATCTGCTTGGGGCTGGCTAATTTCTATTCCTTCTTCTGTGAGCTCTTCTAGAAAGCATATTCAGTAAATGTGTAGAGCATGAGTTAGAAGGATAAATAGAGTGTATACTCTATTACATGATATGAACATGAAAGAAGTGAGATTTTCCTAATATGTTTCACAACCTCCCCCTCATGAGTGGCATTTTTTACACCCATGAAAGAGACTCTACTTAATGCAGCCTTTAAAAACCCTAAGACACCTTAAACCTAATACACCCTGGACATAACATGGTGCTTAGAGTCATAAATGACATGACCCCAAGCTAACCTATGTCATGGAATAATACTAATGAAAATGAATTAACTAAGTAACCATGCGTACCAAAACTGATTTCAATATAAAAATGAAATAATTTGAGCAAATACCTGAAACAAATACTAAGTCTAAAATAAACTGAAAAGTTGAAATGTCTAATTCTATGTCTGAAAAGCCTCTACTACTGACAATCTACTGGGACGGGACAAGTCCCCAGATAACTCCAAATACTGAAATTGAAATATACTAAAGAAAAGCAATAATAAATCCCCATCCTTGGATAATGAGGACTCACCAGTACTAGCTACTGAAATGGCACCGAAACATACTAACGCGATGCTGAGATTGAGAGCTTGAACCTATATCATAAGAAGATACAATACAAAAGAGAGTATATGATTAGTACTTTAAATGTACTAAGCATGTGAGATATGCAAACTATAAAGTAAACTAAGCATGCTGAAAATACTGATAAATTGTACTAAATGCAAACTAAATACAAAGAGCTGAACTATAGTACAATAACACATAATAATATATATAGATGTTGAGAATATAAAGATAATCTTAATATTATAATACAATGCAAGCAGGACTGAACTGAGGGTCATGTACAAATATACTGAGTCTGAGTCTGTGGGAGAGTTTATTAATCGACATAAACCACGTGAGCTAACATGGAGTCTGATATATATATGTCCCATCAAGAGAGCCTAATATACCTTGTCAAGGTATAAAGGAATAGCTGGCGTGATCACTAAACTGATACCCAAACTATGAGGGTTAAACAAACCTATAGTGGCACACAGTTCTGGGATTTTAGGTGAAACTGGGGCCATAGTCCAACATAGTGCTAAATACTACTCTCAAACTGATATTATACTGGTAGCTTATTTAAAATCTGATATTTTGATAACTAGTTCAGAACCTATTTAATCTGTACTCTGAAAGTTTGTATACTAAAAACAGATCATGTTTGTTCATAATGTAACTTTGATAGTCCGAAACATGCTTTGGAAACATAACTGAAATTTATAAAATCTACTTGAAATCATACTATTATTTAATTATCATGGAATAATATCAAATGTATATAAAATCATGGATAACATGTCATAACTGCATATGGATCATAAGAAGAATGAAATTTAAGATAAACCATAACATGGGTATGAACCCTAATTCATAAATCATGAGAAAAATAGATTTCATAAAGCAATTTGGGACATAAGGGTGAAGGATACCTATTGCTGAAATTCCACATATCTGGAGTTGAAGAATTCTTGCAACAATGCTTGAATTTCGAAACTTGAGAAGAACCCAAGGTTTTCTACCTTGGGAGAGTTTAATCGCTCTTTCTGATATTTTCTAAGTGTTGGAATAGAATGGAGGAAAAATATTGACCAAGTCCCTTTAACCCCCTCCTAAAAGTCCTTAAAACAACACAGTATAGGTGTAGGAAATAAGGAAAATACAAAAATACCCTTTTAAAATATAACTAAAATTTCTGATTTATTCATCATGGGTCTGGATATGAGTCGTACCCTAAATATACAAGTCAAACCCTAACTCGTGGTTCCTATGCTGGAGTTCTAGCTTGGGGCATGATTTTCACATCATGATTTATGAGGTTTGCCTATGAGTCATGTCTAGGACTCATGACCCCTGAAGAAGAATTGATGTCTCTCTGATTCCTCATTAGGAAGAGTCAATTTAAGACTCGTACTAACATACCAAGACTCATGTCTAGGAGTCATGACCAATGGGAGGAAATGTTCATCTTTTAAGACTTTTGGTTTGTTTCTCAGGATGGGTCACCAAATGAGTCGTACTTTCTGACGAAGACTCGTGGTTTGAGTCATTACTAATAGAACTTAGGTTGGCTATTGACTACTTACCATGAGTCAGCCCATAACTTATGGCCTCACTATAGAACTCATACAGTGAGTCATTCTGTGACAAAGAGCTAAATTTTCTATTGGTTTCTATTTTATGTCTGAGATATAATCTAAGATATGATCTTTGGGACTTTTAGGGTGTCACAGTTACAAGCGGTCACCGAGAAGTTAAATGCTCTTAAGTTTATTTCCCAAAAATTTCAAGGTTCGTTCTTAGACTTAAGAGAGGCAATTTTCCACCTAGCTAGGGTGAGTTCCTTTAGCAAGGTAAGTTTATTAATCCCTTCTAGTAATGTTTGATTATTCAATTTATAGAATCATTACAATGGGGGTTTATGGTGGATTTCTTGAGTTTAGGCCCTAAGTTCATGATTTGATAAGAAAACCCTATGGGTAGTGTGATTTCACCTAAGATTGATTCTAGGGTAGAATTGTTCCCCTTAAATGCAAATTATGGGGATTTTGGGCAAATTAATGGATGATAAACCCTTTGCTGAGGTTTTAGGCTATGAAAAAGGAAAAAACTAGTGGGGTTGAATCCCCAAGGCTTAGCATTAAAGAGTAAATGATTAATTACTCCTGCATTTATTATTTTATGCTACAAACAATCTGAAGCTTTGAAGAAAGGCAAGACAATTGAAACCTAGCTTGGATTTAGGTCTTTAGTTGAGGTAGGTTACTGTTTACTTGGAGTTAAGACTTGGTTTTGTACTTGTGTGCTTTTGAATTGAATAACATGTTGATTAGTCTTTGGACATACTTGTGGTTAGTGACTGAGATCTTGTTAATGCATGAATGAATAAGCTATTGCTTATTAAAGTTGATTTGAAGTATGTTATGATTGTAAAGTGTACTTATGATTTGGTGCACTGTGTTATATCATGAGAGAGAGAGAGAGAATTGGAACAATAGGTTGATATTGGTTGAGGGATCGGGTACTATGTTGGTACAGATATAGAAATGGATAATATTATTATGGATTGGGTACCATGCCGATATGATACATAGACACTGGTACGTCCCCTACAGATCATGGCTAGTTGGGAAGAAATAAGTCCCTTAGCATGTGTGTACATAATTTGTTGATTTGTGAGATAGTATGGTATATTAAGATGAAATCGAGAGTGACTGAGTTACATCATGATATTGATGTGAACATTCTTCCATGATTGAGTAGTGATTGTTACATTACAAAGACTATTGTAATTATGATATTGTTGATGCATAAATGGTTATGTGCCCGGTTGTTACTTTATTTTTAGCCTGGTGTGAATATACTTGTGGATGATTAAACTACTTGTTGTGTATTGAAGTTCCTATTTACTTGTTGTTTGATTTATGTTGTATACTTGTTCTATATTCAATCAAACTATGATGCCTACCAGTACATAGAGGTTTGTACTGATATTATCCTATACTCTTCTTTTATTGAGTATAGCCTGTGTTCCAGAGGCTCATACACAATCTCATCTCTAGAAGAGACAGCTAATTTGATCCAAGGGTGATCACTACATCTTCTGGCTTCCATGGATCTTCATATTGGTTCTTGTCCCTTTTTCGGGACAATGAGACTTTTTTATTTTATTAGTTTTGGATATCTTAGACATTGCTTGGATTAGAGTTCTTTTATGATGACTTTGGGGTCTTGGAGATTGCAATAGATAGTTATTGATTATTTATGCACTTACATTTTGTTAGCTTTTGGAGGTTATTATTATTACAATTGGCTTAGCCATTATATCGTCTAAAAATGGATAATTTATTGGGTTAAGGTTTTGGGTTAGATGGTTCTCCCATCGAAGGGTTAGTGTGGGTGCCACTTACGATCATTTGGATCATGAAAAAGTTGGTATCAAAGCCATATATTCGTGGATCTCATCATACGAGAACATATCTAGTATAGTCTTATAGAACTGTACGAAGATATCTGTACTTTTTTTTGAGAGGCTACAGGGTATTAGGAAAAATTCAATCTCTTTCTTCTTTCATGCTATTAATTAATTCCAATTTGTATTTGGTGAGCCAAATTGGTATATGACTTTTTTAATTCTTATTCTCACAGAAGGTCAGAACACCCATAGGAGAAGAAAGAGAAAAATCACTTGAACTGGCCACTGGGGCCATAATTTGTAGTAAAGAAGCACTAGATGTAGGGGAAGAGGTAGAGGACATAGAGAAGCACCTACCAGGGACAGAGCTCAGGCAGCCACGGAACTATCTAGGGAAAGGTCTGAATCTCCTTCCCCACTTAAGGATATTGTTAAGATAGTAGAGGATGATGCGGTATTGGTACAAAATAAGGCAACACCAATTCACAGAGGTGCAGTGCTGATTCAAATGTCTTCAAGTTTGATTCATCAGGTATTGAGCTTCTTGAGTGGGTTGGTCAGGACTGGGGTTACAATTACAATTCGTACAGTTCATGTAACACCCCGTACATGTTTACCTTAGTTTTGAGAGAAAAAAATAAAAAAAAAAATTTTGGGGTGGGGCGTGCCACGCCGCTCTGGGCTGAAATTTTCAGTCCAGAGGCAGTAAAGGGGCGCGCCAGGCAGCGTGCCACGCCGCCCCTGCGCACCTTTCAAAAGTTGAAAAATTTGTTTAAGTCCCAAGGGTTCCCGGGGACGTATTGAGCCAATTTTTGCCACGATTCTTCTACAACCATGAGAATATACATGAAATGAGTGAAATAACATATTGGGATGATAAAATTACTCGAGAACGAATTTGACGTCAAAATGATGATTTTACCCTTTTGGTCAAAATGGGTCATACGTGGCTAGAAGCACTTGGTTTTTGGATTGAGGCTACGGATATGAATAGCATGAGTAGGAATATTGTCGTAACACGTATGAGATGATGAAATCACGAGAAATTATTGATTTTATTGGGTTAAGTAAATTGGGCCCAAAAAGGACCCAAAAATGAAAAGAAAACATGGCCCAATGGGTCACAAGACCCATTCTTCCATTTGACTAAGTCATACACATCAATCATTGAATCAAAGTGGCTAAGCATGGACTTGAGAGCCTATATAAAGGGCAAAAATGCTGATTTTATTCATTTGGAAAACACATGCCTTTGTAGATATTTTGCAACCCTTTTTTTCTCTCAAACCCTAAGAGGTCAAAGCTAACCTTTGGAGCAAGATCAACATCTTCCAAGCCTAGGTAAGTGATTATTGTCATGGATTAATATATTATATGCATGGGAGAGTATGTGAATCTTGTTGGTTATGCTTGAAAGAGTTAAACATAGTACTTTGGGTTTTTGTACAAGATGTGCCATCCATGAGATTTGAACTTGAATTAGGACTTGTGACTTTGATGAAAGATCATGGTATGGATAAAATATGAACGTCTATGGTGTTATTTTTATTGTTAAACTTGTTCTTGTCTATAAGTGTAAATTGTGGAATTTTGGCCGATATGTGCTATGAAGTGTATTAAGGTGAATTGATGGATTATTTGTGATGTGGTGTGGATAAGAAAGTGTAAAGGAGGAGTGTTGTGGTGAAATGCAATGATTATTATGTATTGGTCAATGTTGGGAATATTGGAGGATTTTTGGAATAATGATGCTATCAATGGTTTTGTCAAGGGGAAATGACATGTTTCAAAGCAAACATGTACCCCATTGATGTTATATGCATTTGTAAAGTAGTTGTGGTTAATGTGAATCCCGTTATGTATTTGTGTTGTAGAATGACACATAAAGAAGGAGCGGTACTATTGTATGCACATCTAGGATTGGATATCCGTATTAAGAGTACAAGGTATGTAAGGTTACTCTGTCCGTATCTTTTTGCAGCAAATAGTATCCACATTGCTATTTCACTAGTCCTATCCCGAATTGTGCCAAGGTATCCTATATCCGTTTATCAATAGTCATTGTCATATCTTTCCTACTCATGGATCATTTGTGAGTCTCATGTCTCATTATCATGGTTAATGTTCCAAAAGCTCAAACAAGGTTATGGTCCAATGTTCTAATAGTGGTTATGCTCATGTATCTTGCTATGAATGATTGTCCAATGGTTCCAATGGTGTCATGTTTCCAATAATGTTTATTCACATGTCTTCTATTTTGATTATGGTTCCAAGTTTCCAAACATGCTATGTCACATGAATATGTCAATCTCTCACAAGTGAATGTACCAATCTCATATGTCTCTTACTCATTGGATAATGATCCAAAGTTCAAGTGATGTTATGACTATCAAAATACCAATCTCAAAGTAAAGAACAAAGTAATGCAAATGTGGTCAATGATCAAGTATGGGTGGCAAGTCTAGGGGCATAAGCCTAGCTCGACTCGATCCCGATGTGTTGATTTATGGGTGGCAAGTCTAGGGGCATAAGCCTAGCTCGACTCCATCTCGATGTATGATTTATGGGTGGCAGGTCTAGGGGCATAAGCCTAGCTCGACCCGATCTCGATACATTGTTTTATGGGTGGCAAGTCTAGGGGCATAAGCCTAGCTCGACTCGATCCCAACATGACGATAAGTCATGTAAAGACCCACTGATCAGTAGGGGCCGGGTACATTGTGACATATGTAATGACATTGAAGTAAAGAAGCATGAAAGCGATGAAATCAATGAAAGTAATACACATGGGTTCCAAAGTGCAAAATGGTTACTTATTCATTTGATTATGCATATGCATTTGAGTTCCATTGAGTTCATTGAACTATTCATGTGTTGTATAGTTTCATTTGAGCCTTACATACTCAGTACATTCTTCGTACTGACCCCTTTTGGGGAACTTACCTTACATGTTGTAGGCACAGGAGTTAGTAGATCTCCGCAGTAAGTGGCGAGATTTCCGCAGATTATTGGTGAGCTCCAGTTGCTTCGGGGCTTCCCAAGTCACATGTGTATAGTAGATGTTGGCATTTGTAAACATTGTATAGACATGGTCATGTATCTATTAGAGGCTTTGTAGACATATGTGGGGTATCATGAAGTAAAAGATGTACGTGCATTTTGACGAAATGGCCCTAACGGCTAAATTGCATATATATTACATATGTTGTCATGCCTTCCGCTATTGATATTTAATTACTTGAAATAAGATGATATTCATACGCGAACATACTTATGAGATTACACGAGCAAGAGCAAAGATTGGTTCTCTCGGGCCTTATCGGCTTCGGGTGCCAATCACGCCTCGTTGGGATTCGAGGTGTGACAGTTCAGCCTCCAAGAGTGCAACATATTGCTGCGATGGATCCTAGAATAGATAAGGCTTCAAAGACAAGAATCTTCCTAATATATGTAGTAGGTTAGGTGATGACTGAAGATTAGCATGATCTATTCTATAAGTTTATCAAAATGAAGCCTTTTGTCTTTCATTGTCTTGAAACAAAGGATCTGTATGAGTTCATTATTGACTGAATAAGTGACTTCATCAAATGGGATAGTTGAGAGATATAGAGTTGAATTTTTCTCTTTTTAACTTTAAGGAGATGCTAAGATATGGTGGAGAGCCTATATGGATTTTAGGGCTATTAGATCACCTCAATTGACATTGAATCAGTTATATTCAGTCTTTCTTGATATGTATGTCCTACGTACTTTGAGAGATAGGAGGAGAGATGAGTTCACCTATATCAAGTAGGGGAGTTTATTAGTTGTAGCCTATGAGGCTTGGTTCCATTCACTCTCCTTTTATTCCTTATAGTTGATTCATACCGAATATGAGAAGATTCATCATTTTGTTAAGGGTTTTCCAGATTTTAGCTCTATAGATGGTATCTTCCAGAATGTCCTTTCAGGAGGTGATTGAATTTGTAAAGACTGTAAAGGGTGTGAATTAGGAAGGTTACGCAAAAGTGGCAGTAAAGAAGTCCCAAAAAGGGGGCAAATTTAGTGGTTCATTTTCTAAGGGTTAGAGTTTGCAAGGATACTCTATATGCCCTATTCAATCTGCTATATAGGTACAGACTTGGGGACTGTCAGGGGCCAGTCAACCTTCTCTAGATTTGTGTGGTTATCTTACTTCTTCAGCTCCATCTCTACGACCCACCTTATATCATACTTTCTATGAGTGCGGTAAGGTTCGTCATGTTTAAAGGAATTGTCCCAGGTATCGACATTCTAGTTAGTCAGTCCAATAGTAGGCTTCCCCAACTTTGGCTCCGGTAGCTAGATGAGGTAATGGTTAGGGTAGAGGTCATCTATAGGGTGGAAGTGGTGGTCACCAGGCAAGTAGAGGTGGCAACCATCCTAACAAAGGCAGTGGTCATACTTATTAGAGTTGTACTCATCCCGGTAGGGGTGGTATATAAGTAGGTGATAGGGCCTATTTTTATGCCCTTCCAGGTAGGGTTGAGGTAGCGGTATTAGATTTGGTGATCACATATACTATTCTTGTCTATGACGGGATGGCTATATTTTTATTTGATCCTGGTTCTAATTTTTCATATGTATCTACTGGTTTTACTATAGGGTTGGACATGGTGTGTGGATTACTTGATTTTTCCTGTTTATGTGACCACTCTAGTTGGTGATTCTGTGGTTATTGATAGAATTTATCGTGCTTGTCCTATTATGTTTATGGGGCCAAATACTTAGGCAGATTTAGTGATTTTGGATATGGTGGATGTCAAAATCATTTTAGGAATGAGTTGGTTGTATCCCCATCATGCTATTTTAGACTGTCATGATAAGATAATAATCGCGGCTATGATGGGGATAGATAGACTTGAGTGTGAGGGTGATTATAGTCCTTTTCTTATGAAATTAATATCTTTTTTTCCTGCCAAGAGTTTGATATGGAGGCAGTGTGCAATAGTCTTAGCACATCTCTGGGACGCTACTCTAGAGGTACTACCTATTGAGTTAATTCTCATGGTATGTGAGTTTTTAGAGGTATTTCTGTAGATAGGCCTGGCATGCCACCAGACTGCAACATAGATTTCGGTACTTATCTAGAGCCAAATACTTGTCCCATCTCTATTCCCCCTTATAGGATGGTTCCATCTGAGTTACGGGAGTTAAAGGCTCAATTGCAAGAGTTGCTTGGTAAGGGATTTATCCATCTGAGTGCCTCCCGATAGGGTGCACAAGTTTTGTTTGTGAAGAAGAATGGTTATAGTTTATGTATGTGTATAAAATAGTATTAGATGAATAAGGTTATAACCTATAACAAGTATCCTCTTCCACATATCGATGATTTGTTTGACAAGTTTTAGGGTGCATCAATCTTTTCTTAAATTGATTTGAGGTCCGGGTATCATCAATTAAAGATTCAGGCCAAGGACATTCCTAAGACCGCATCCCGGACCAGGAATGGGTAATATAAATTTCTAATGATATCTTTCAAGCTAACTAATGCCCCAGCCGCTTTCATAGGATTGATGAATAGGATATTTAAGCCATATTTAGACTTGTTTGTATTCATTGATGATATCTTAATTTATTTTAAGAGTAAGGAGGAACATGAATATCACTTAAGGATTTTGTCGATTAAGAATTGGGCTAGTCATACTTTGGTGACTGAGGTTTGTAGTTTAATGGGGTTGTCCACTTATTATCGTAGATTCATGAAAGGGTTTGCTTCTATTTCTACTCATTTGACCCGTCTAACGCAGAAGGAGGTACTATTTTTGGTCAGATGGTTATGAGAAGAGCTTTCAAAATATCAGGACCTTATTGATTACCACTCTCATTCTAGCCTTACCAATGGAGGGTAAGGATTTCATTATTTATTGTTATGCCTCACATTCTATTTTGGTGTTGTTTAGATGTAGGAAAAGAACATTATTGCCTATAATCGAGGCAATTGAAGGTTCATGAGAAGAATTATCCTACTAATGAATTAGAGTTGGTTGCTGTGGTTTTTGGTTTTAAGATATGGATGTACTACCTATATAGGGTTCATTGCAAAGTGTTCACAGACCATTGCAGTTTGCAACATGTGTTCATGCAGAGAGATTAGAATCTGAGACACCGTAGGTGGATGTAATTGATTAAAGACTATGATATCACCATTCTACATCATCTGGGTAAGGCCAATATAGTAGCTAACACATTAAGCAGGAAGTCTGAAAGTATGGTAGCTTGGCTTATTTAAAAACTACCAGACGTTCGTTGTCTAGAGAGATTCAGACTCTAGCTAATAGTTTCATGAGACTTGAGGTGTCTGAGAAGGGTGGACTATTAGCATGTGTTAAGGTAAGGTCCTTATTTCTTGATCAGATTAAGGGTAAACAATTTGAGGATGCTAAGTTTAGTAGAATCCGTGATAAGGTTTTACAAGGTGAGGCCAAGGAGGCCATGATTGATAATGAAGGTGTGTTAAGAATCAAGGGGAGAGTTTGTTTGCCCCATGTTGATAATTTAATTCCTACTATTCTAGATAAGCCTTATAGTTCAAAATACTATATATATCCTGGTGCCACCAAGATGTACTGTGATTTGAGGCAATATTATTAGTTGGGTCAAATGAAGTGAGACATAGTTGATTTTGTTATTAAATGTCAGAGCTGCCTGCAGGTAAAGTATGAATATCAAAAGCTTAGTGGTGCTCTTCACAGAATGCCCATTCCTAAATGGATGTGGGAGATGATAGCCATGGATTTAGCTGTTGGTCTTCCCAAGACTTTAGGGAAGTTCAGTTCTATTTAGGTTATTATGGATAGGTTGACGAAGTCTATGCATTTCATTCTAGTATAGGTGACTTATAATGCATCAAAGTTAGCCAAGGTTTATCTTAAGAAAGTTGTTTGGTTGCATGGGGTTTCAATTTCCATTATCTCAGATAGTGGTACTAAGTATACCTCTAAATTTTGGAGAAGTTTCATGAAGAGTTGGGTGCTAGGTTGGACCTTAGTAAAAAATTTCACCCTCAGACCAATGAAAATTTTGAGAAGATGATTCAAGTGTTGGAGGACATGCTCTGTGCATTTATGATGGATTTCAGAGGTCATTGGACTAGTATCTATATTTGGAAGAGTTTTCATATAATAATAGCTACCACTCAAGCATCGATATGGCTTCATTCAAGGTATTATATGGGAGGAGGTGTAGATCTCCTATTAGTTAATTTGATGCAATTGAGGTAAGATTGTGAGATACTGATCTTCTAATAGACTCAATAGAAAAGGTGAAATTTAGTGAAGCTTCTAGTAGCTCAAAGTAGGCAAACGGAGTATACAAATCGAAAGGTAAGAGATGTGCATTTCATGGAAATGAGCAACTGTTGCTCAAAGTCTCACCTATGAAGGGTGTTATATGATTCGGTAAGCATGGTAAGATTAATCCAAAATATATTAGACCTTTTGAGATTCTTAAGGGCTTGGGCCCAATGGCCTACAGATTGGCTTTGCCTCTAAGCTTGTAGGGATTTCATCCTCTGTTTCATATGTCGATGCTTAAGAAGTATCATAGGGATGGTGACTATATCATCCGCTGGGATTCAGTCCTATTAGATGAAAATCTCTCTTATAAAGAGGAACCTATTGTTATTTTTGATAGAGATATTCATAAATTAAAGAATAAGGAGATTACATCCGTGAAGGTCCAGTAGAAGAACCTTCCTATTAAAGAGGCCACTTAAGAGACTAAAACAGACATGCGTAGTAAGTATCCACATCTTTCGGCTGTTTTGATTTACCCCTTATTTTTTCTTTCTTTTTTGTTGCTATTCAGGGATGAACGGTTGTTTAATTAGTATTTGATGTAATGACCTATTTTGTTGTTATAGTATTATTAGGGCATAAGTAACTGGTTAGAGTGTTTTTTTAGGATGAGAGTTGTTAAAATCTCAAACTAGGGTACTTTCTAACAAAAATCTGGCATTTTGTTCTGAAGTGATGATTTGTGAATCATGGTATAGTATTAGATAGTGTGGTTTTCATAAATGGATAGTCAAGTGGCACAGGGTCCCATAGAAAGTTTTGGGACAATAATTGGATTCATAGAACTCTGGTAATAGTGTTTGTCATGTTGGCGTAAGTCTATATTGTCCAAAATCAAGGTTTGTGTAGTAAACTAGGGTAAATCCTCCACTTCCCCTAAGTTATTGTTTAAGGGATGCTACAGTAGTCAGGATCACCACTGCAGCATGGCAGCTATAGCGGCGATGTTGAGGAAGGTACGAACTGTTATGGTAGGAGCCTTAGTTTCCATAGTGGGATCATTATAGCAGTCACAGAGCCACTGTAATAGTCACCGGCCAGTTAAATGCTCTTAAGTCTATTTTTTAGAGTTTATTTATAAAAACTCCAAAGGTTCATGCTTAGACTTGAGAGAGGCAATTTTCAACCTAGCTAGGTGAATTCCTTCGTAAAGTAAGTTCATTACCTGATCCATATAATAGTGTTGGAGTGACACTCAATACATATATCGTCTCAATACTATCTCAAAATCCATATGTTCAATGCATGATAGAGTCAATAATCATAAGTAATGCCCAAAGGCTAATCACAATATCCAACTCACATATAAGCACAAATAAAATTGATTCCACATTACACCTGATGACTCATACTCCCCCAACATAACGACCATACCCTCTAGCCATCACTCATGTTTCTACTGAAGACCTCAATCCCGGACACTATGCGTATCTCGCACTTCCCTTCCCCTCTACTATATGTATACCCATTCCACTATGGACAACTACCTACAAACATAGTATACATACCCCCAACTCTTCTGACTCCTCTCGACTCACCATGACATCTAGAAACCTACTAACCATTATCTATACTCTCAAACCAAGCTCTACCGGACTCCTCTGAACCCACCGAATGCATACTCTGGCCTTAACTCATGTTCATTACTTTCATAGTCTTCTTAACCCTTCTTCTAAATCATAATACATTTCCATTCATTAGCCTATCTCTAGTTCATGCAAAACTTATAGCCTTGGGCAATTAAAAGAGAAAAATAGTTCAATAACTTATCATTCATAACACTAATTAGTTATCCTAGTCCGGTTATTATTCAATCCAACCAAACTCTATGCTCGAAGGCCTAAGACATGAAATCTTCCAACATAACTATAGCTATTACATGCATCTAGCCTAAGTCAACTATAATTAAACCATAACCTACCTCATCGATGAATTCTACTGCTACGGAGAGTAAGGAGTTGTCCCACATATACCTTGCCCTTGACAATGCTAGAAAACTCCACGAGAAATGCTTTAAAATTGCCATCATGGAGCTTGGCCTCCAAATCCTTATCGTTGTGTTTTTGAAGGAAGAGGATGACATAAGGAGGCTATAGCTAAATGAGGGTTTTAATTAACCCTCGGGTTGGCTACTGCCCGACTGCCATCGCGAAAATGGGAGTGTCACTACAGCCACGACTTTTTCCCATGAAATAATTCCTATAAGGTCTAAAACAAGAATTTCTTAGTCAACATTTTTCGGGGTGGTATTTAATAAAATGACTATTTGGGTCGTTATAGGTGGTGGTCGCATTCGTGAAGGGTTATTGGTTTGGGTTAGGGTCGATTACCCATCGTGTGTACGAAGGCTTGCCTACATTCTCAAGGGTTAGGTCAGGTTGTTTCCTCTCGTTCGTGGCTGGTTCTTTGCATTCACGAAGAGTTAAATAAACCAGACAATTTAAATTCTCCATTTCATAATTTTTCACCATTTTTGGACCTTGAGACCTTGAGATAGGCGATTTCAAGAGGGATTTTCTTCAAACTTGTTTGGGTAAGCTTCTAAACCTTATTTCTATAATTACCCATTGATTTTATCTCAAAAATAACTTCAAAACTTAGATTTTAAACTTGGTATAGTGTGAGAAAATAGTTTTTCAATGCTTTCAAGCATGATTTCAACTTGTTTTTCCATGGGTTATTCATCTTTATAACCCTTAAAGTATGGGTAACATGATTCTTTCATAAAAAAAATTTAATTTTACCCTTTTAATTTTAGAGTTTATTTTCAAAGTATTTTTGGACCCGAAACGAAAATGGCTAATATGGGTATCACTAGACTCATGTTGACATTTAGATTACCTTTTTGATAGATTGGATTTATCCCAAGGATGCAATAAAGGGAAAGTCTTCTTGTTCAGGGGTTTAGGCTTGAGTTTTGACTTTTAAGGTAGGTTATGGCTTAACTTTTTTCAGACCGAACTAGGTAGTTAACCATTCATGTAAATTATGCTATGGGTTGGGTACTTTATCATGAGATTCATCTTTTGAGATCATTATTTTATCGTGTTGCTTGTGTGGGGGCTTATGCGAACCTTATTATTAACTTGAGAGATTATTATTATTGTGATACCGGTGGGGGTTGGTATTGTCTTATTTTAGCATTATTTGCCTTCATTATTATTGTGATGCCCATGTGGGTGCTGTTATTGGTCTTGGTTGAGCATTATTTTCCTTTATTATTATTTTGATGCCCAAGTAGGGGCTTGGATTGATATTATTGATATCTTACGTGACTCTTTACTAATGTATTGCCATGCGATGGCTTGTATCATGATCTATTGAGAATTGAGGAGATTTGAGCTTATTTATACCATTATTGAGTTGATTCATTACATGATATTGATTTGGTTATGAGCATGCATCCTTATTTAATTCATCCATATTCATGGAATTGGTACTACTGAGAAACACTGATTTTGAAAGAAAATGAAAAACTTTATAAAACGTCTTAACTGAGGAATGTACCGGTAAGGTTGATTGATGAGATTGTGATAGTATATGGATTGTGAACCCCCCATGGTCCCTCTCCTGGAAGCTTATTTTCAAAAGGTGTATACGAGGTGATATTGAGATATTCCATCCTTATCATATCATTGCATTGCGTCATTTGCATATCTCTTATGTGTTTACTAGTTCTGTAGTTTAGTCTTCCTTTTGTATATTTGTGTGTAGTTATTCTTATATTGTATAATAGTTGTAGTATTTATACAGTTAAGAGATACAACTTGAACTACCATTGGAAACTTTTCTCTATGCAGGTGGAAGCGTTCTTATAATATCCTTTATATGATTAGTTTTCTACTTTGCTTGGTCAGCCTATGATGCCTATTGAGTACAAGTGGATTGTATTCACTCTAACTTTCTGTATCCTTTCAGTGCATATCCCAATTCAAGACTGAGGTAGAGGTTGGGCACGAGGAGCGACTCTGGCTAGAGGACCAGCTAGAGCAGCCACTTCTGAGCCTTAGATTGATCATAATAAGGTGGCATATTAGCCAGAGGATATGGGACCATCCCATGCCCCTCAGGATTTTTTTATGTAACGACCCTTTTCATCGTTACGGGTGAGTCTAGCATATAAAAATTTGGGTTAAGGTTTTTCTCAAATTGGGAGTTAGAAATTTCAGGGTAGGCTAGTCTTGGATGAAATTCGAGCAAGGTATGGTCTAGGGAAATTTAGGAATGGATTGGGTAAATGTGAAGAGATTTAATATGTTTTTATATTATCCAAGACGATAAAGAATTTGTTGGATCTTTCGAAAGTGAATTTACGTATGTAGAACGGCTGATATTGAACTTGACATAAAGGGGTTAGTCCAAAATATCAAGGTTTGGGGGCACATTGTGAAAAAGGTAAAACTGGGAGCAATCTTGAGTCTCTGCCTTGCCAAACCCGCTATAGCGGGTGGTAGGCCAATATGACTGCACCGCTATAACAGAAAAATTCCCGCTACAGCGGGATTCAACGTTGGTCAATCCAGCCATAGCGGGCGGATTCTGCTATAACGAGGACGCTATAGTAGGATAGGGTCATTATAGAGGTATACGCATGGATTTATGCAGAATAATTCCCCAAAATGTTTCATTATTTCAAAACACATTTTGAAAAGGGCTTAGATAATTTTGGGTGAATTCCGCTTAATTTTTATCCAAACTCTTCGTAAAGGTAAGTGATTTCTTCTGTTAACTCGTAGTTTGATTGTTAACTACTAGAATCACTAGTTTACAATTTTTTGGGGATGATTTGACTTAGAGAGTGTTTTGTATGAAGGAAAACAATGTTTTCCAATTTTCTTATGTTTGGTTGGCTTAAATATTTTGGAAAATGTTTCCCAATCAACTCATTTTCCTCATATTGAAGGAAAATGACTTCCCTTCAAAAAGTAAGCAAAACATTCTTCAAAACTCTCTTACAACCTCACACTTCAACTTTTCACCCTAACTTAAGTCTCGGTTATCGATTCCCGACACTAATACGGGATTCGACTCCCGACCCTGACTCCCAATTCTCGACTCGGGAGTTGGGGTCACGTCTCGGGATGGGAGTCGTGATTGGGTCTTGGGTCGGTTGTTTGGTTAGGAGTCGGGGTCTGGTCCAGTGTGTCAGGAGTCGGTGTCAGGTCTCTGGTCAGGAATCGAGGGTGGGTCTCGGGTCTAATGTCGGGAATGGGAGTCAGGGTCGAATTTCGGGACTGGTATCGAGGTCGGATCTTGGGGTTAAGGTCGGTTCTCAGGGTCAAGGTCGGGCGTTGGGGTCGTGTCTCGGGTGGGGTGTCGAGGTAGGTCTCGAGTCTAGGGTCGGGTGTCAAGGTAGGGTCACGGGTCGAGAGTCAGGGTCGGTTCTCTAGGTCGTGTCCCAGATCGAGATTTGAGGTCGGTCTTGGTTCTCGGGTCGGGCCTTGAGTCGAATGTTGGGGTCGGGTCTCGGGGATACATCCATAGTCGAGAGTCGACGTTGGTTCTCAGGTTGGGTGCGGGGTTGAGTCCTGATTTGAGATTTGGGGTCGGGGTTGGGTCCCGAGTTGAGATTTGGTTGTCGAGGTTGGGTTTTGGTTTCAGAGTCGAGAGTCGGGTCGAGAGTCAGGGTTAGAAATCGGGGTCGAGTGTCGGATCGAGATTCAAGATCGGTATCAATTCTCGGGTCGACTGTTGAATTGGGAGTCGAGGTTTCGGGTCTCGATTCTAGTGTGGGGGTCAGGTTTTAGGTTTGGATTTAGGGTTCGGTCTCAGGTTAGGTCCCGAGTCGGGAGTTGGGTCTCGTGTGGGAGTAGTGGTCTTGGGTCGAGAATAGGGGTCGGGTGTCAGGATCGAGTCCCGAGTCAGGTGTCAGGGTCGAGTCCCATTTGGGTGTCAGGGTCGGGTCTTGGGTTGGGTGCCAGGGTTAGGGTCTCGAGTTGGGTGCTGGGGTCAAGGTCAGGTCTCGGGTCTTAGGTCAAAAGTTAGGGTTGGGTCTCTAGTTAGGGTTTGGAGTCGAGGTTGGGTCTCGGGTTTAGGGTTGGGTATCGAGTCAGATGCTGAGGTCAGGTAACGGGGTCAGGAGATGGGTCCCGATTCATGAGTCGGGGTTGGGTGCCGAGGTTGAGTCTCAGGTCAGGAGTCAGGGTTGGGATTCGGGGTTGGGGTCAGGAGTCGAGTGTTGGCATAGGGTTTCAAATCGGGTTTCGAGGTCGGGTCTTGGTTAGGGTGTTTGGGTAGGGTATCGAGGTCGGGTGTTGGGATCAGGTTTCGCATTAGAAGTCGGGCTCGGGAGTTGGGCTTGGGTCTTGGGTTGGGTGTCGAATCTCAATTTGATTGTCAGGTTTAGGTCCTAGATCGGTCTTTGGGGCTGATTCCCGTGTCAGAAATTATTTTCCTAAAAACTATTTTTTTACTCTCTAGCCAAACTCTTAAAGATATTTTCTGAAAAATATTTTTCATTCACCAACCAAACACTCGAACATATTTTTTGGAAAATGATTTCCACTCACCAACCAAACATGAGAAAATTAGTAAGAAATCAACTTGTTTTCCATGAAAACATTTTCTAGGAAAACATTTTCCTTCATACCAAACACACCCTTAATCTAGCTAATTTTTTGGGGCAATTAAGTGAATTGGGTAGAAAACCCTTGTGTTTTGATTAAAGATTGCTAATTTACTCTTGCATTTTGATAATTCAATATTATAACCATGAAATTGGTGGGATTAAGGTGGAATTATGGTAGAAAAACCCTAGAGTAGGGAGAATGATCATTGATTTGGCCTTAGGGTTTTGGGATTAGGTTATAATCCTTGATATTGTAGGCCATTTGTCTGATTATGTGTTATATTTATGTTTTAAACCATAATCAAGCCGAGGTTGCAAGAAAATGGAAAGCTTAAGTTTGTTAGAGCATCTTAGGCTTGGATTGAGGTTGCAAGAAAATGGAAAGCGTAAGTTTGCTAGAGTATTTTAGGCTTGGATTGAGGTAGGTGATGGTTTAATGTAGTTGAAACCCAACTTGTTTTATGTGTGCATGATAATTATTCCTTCGTATTATTTGTTATAATGATGTTCAAGAAAGGTGAATGACTATTTGATATCCTAAGTGTTAATCGCATGCAATGAACTTATATGAAAATCTTATTGGTTTTTACAAGTGTTGTTTCTGGTATCATTATGGTTGTGATTGTTGTGATATCTGTCATTATTGTGGGATGTACCAGTATTTATACATCTTCATGGGATTTGGTTGACATAAGGTTCTTTGACACTTGATGCTTGGGATTTGGTACATGGACAAGAGCTTATCCCCTGCTGGTTATGGCTAATGGGCGACCATAAGACCCTAATCATGTATGTACAACGTACAAGTGAGAGTGATGTTCCTTGAGTGAACCGAGTTTATGTAGTTAATTGCAATATTGGTTTCTTGAGTGAATTGGGCTTAAAGTGTTGACTTGTTATATTGGTTCCTTGAGCGGACTGGGTTACGTGCTTACTTATTGTATTTGGTTTATGCAAATTGGGATTCATAATTATTGTCATAGTTGTGGTTGGAATGGATCTTTGAGTTATTCGAGTTTTATGCGCAAGGTTGGCATAACTCTATATTGTCTATTTACATATGTAGTTGTGACATGGTTGATATAATTATTTGAGTCATTGTTGTTGACTTGGAGTCTTGTTGGAAGTCATGGTCTTGAGTTGACTTGTTATCCATGTTGACTTGGATTGACTAAACTTTATGATGTTGTTGATTAAGGTTAAGTGTTATGAACTTGAGGGAAGGTTACATGGTAGTTGTTCATGGTTGTCTTGCTTTACTAAGTTAGAGTTACATGTTCATATTTCTAATTTTGGGTTGGCCAATGACCCTACTAGTACATCATTGTTTCTTGTGTACTAATACTACATGTGCTCTTCTTTTTGTTGTGTGCAGAGCATATTCCAGAGACTATTTTGAGACCTCAACTGTAGAACGGATAACATTCAAACTCAAGGGGGAGCTACATCTTCAGGGCTGCCATGAGTTTTTTACTTAGTTTCTGGTCCATTGTTTCAAACTTGGATATTTCTGTTGTTTTTGGGTAAAACCCTTTTCTTGGATATCATAGTGTTTTGGTATAATGACTTTCAGGTTCTAGGGGATTATTAGCTTTTGTTATTTTTTTCGTAGTTGTTTTTTGTTGGAATATGGATTTCAGTACTTAATTAATGCAAAATAACTAGTTTGCCTTATTTTTTTGCTAAGTGTTGGGTTTGCATGTTTAGGGTTGGATGGTTCTCCCATAGAGGGTTAATGTAGATGTCACTTATGGCAGGTTGGGTCATGGCATATTGCCACCCTAGTGTTATAGGATATTCTAATTCAGCTCTTGGGCCATTTGAATGGCACCTCTCAGGGAGGTATTCTATTGGGTACACCGAATGGTACTTAAATAATATAGGGTATTCAGCCACCAAGGCAGGTTCTAACTCATGGTTCATAGAATCCCAAAACATAGGCAGCCATTATTATGGCCCCATGAGCTGAGGTGTTACCCACCAGACTTGTTGTTCAACCTATAGCTCTAGGTCTTGTGATGTCTGCTGATGATCAGAAGAGATTTGAGAGATTTATGAGATTGTCCCCTCCCAAGTTCAGTGGTGCTATTGGTAAGGATGCTTATAAGTTTTTGGTTGACTGTCAGGAGGTTGTATAACCTCAGTTCGCTTAAGTCTCATGGTGTTGACTACACTACCTTCCAATCAACTGATGTGGCTAAGTAGTGGCGGATATCTTTAGTCAGTTGTAAACCAGTGGGTTCCCCTTTTTTTACTTGGACCTAATTTTCTGAAGTTTTCCTTGAGAGGTTTGTGCCCTATAGCTTGAGGGACAAGCCTAGGGATAATTTTGATCATTTGGAGTAGGGTTTCATGACTATTACTAAGTATGAGGCATGTTTTCATGCCTTTTTTTATGTATTTCACAGTTAGTATATCCACAGAGATGGAGAGGATCAAAAAGTTTGTTAAGGGTTTGACTACTTCTTTTCATTTGGAAACAGCTCAGTTAGTGATTTTAGGTGGCTCCTTTAAGAGTATTGTGGATCATGCAAAGATGAGCGTGTCTATTTGCCAGGGTACTCAGGGTAGTGGTGCTAAAAGGGTATGCCGACAGGGCAGTTTTACTGTTCAATCATCCTAAGATAGGGATTTCTCAGGCAGAGGTTCTCATGGTTACTACGGTAGACTAATGTAGGCCACTTTGAAGAGTTTGGATAGTAGGGTTGTGGATTCTGAGGTTTCAAATGGTCAAAGATCAGGTTGTGTAGGTCGAGGGTCTCATTCTGGTTCTTCTGTTCCTTGAAAGCGTGATTCATTTAGAAGGGTATGTTTTTTGTGTGATGATTTTGTACACTTAGCGAGGGACTGTCCCCCGCGTGTGATGACTTCTTCCTAGTAAAGTTCTCAGCTTCAACTTTGCCCCATACTAGTGTTAACCATTAGAGAGGGTTCATAGGGCAGTAGAGATGGATCTAGGGGGTACTAGAGGTGGAAAATAGTGGATGAGGAGTTGCTCAGTATGGTAGAGGACGTGGTTAGTGCTATGCTTTTTCTAGGAGACCTAAGGGAGAGGCCTATGATATTGTGATTACAGGTATCATCCTAGTTTTCCATCATCATGCTTCCATACTGTTTGACCCTAGGTCTACATTCTCTTATGTTACTGTATATTTTTCTACTGGTATTGATGTCATGTGTGAGTCCCTTACTATGAACATTTGTGTTTCTACCCCCTTAGGTAATTCTTTAATGGTGGATCAGGTGTACCAATCATGTATAGTGACCTTTTTGGGTTGTGAGACTTGGTTTGACTTGATTATCTTTGATATGGTTAACTTTGATGTCATATTGGGAATGGATTGGTTATCTTCTTATCATGCGATTTTGGATTATTTTGCCAAGACCGTGACCTTAGATTTTCCGGCTGTGTCGAGGTTAGAGTTGAAGGGTACTCCTAGTTTGTGTGTGAAAGGGGTTATATCTTTCCTTCGTGCCCATCACTTGGTAGGGAATGTGTGTCTTTTTTATTTGGCCTATGAGCGTAATACCATTAATGATTCACCGCCTCCCTTGGATTCTATGAGAGCTTTTAAAAAGTTCATAGACGTGTTTCCTATGGACTAGCCTGATGTTCCTCCGAATAGGGATATTGATTTTGCTATTGATGTAGAGTCAGGCACTAAGCATATTTCTGTTCATTAGTTAAAGGAGCAATTATTGTATTTGTTGAGTAAAGGTTTTATTAGACCGAGTGTGTCTCCTTGGGGCTGCTCCTGTCTTGTTTGTGAACAAGAAAGATCAATCTATGTGCATATGTATTGATTATCAATAATTGAACAAAGTGACTATCAAGAACAAGTATCCTCTTCCTCATATTGATGATTTACTTGATCAGCTTCAGGGCGCTTCAATGTTTTCTAAGATCGACTTGAGATTGGGTTGCCATCAGTTGAGGATTAGAGCTTTGGATACTCCAAACATAGTTTTTCGGACATGGTATGGCCATTATGAGTTCATGGTTATGTCTTTTGGGTTGACTAATGCCTCAGTGGCATTTATGGAGTTGATGAACAAAGTATTTTAGCCTTATCTTGATTCTTTTGTGATTAGGTTTATCAACAATATCTTGGTTTATTATAAAAATAAGGTTGAGCATGTGAGGTACTTGAGGGTCGTACTTCAAAGGTTGGGAGATAATAAGTTGTATGCCAAGTTCTCCATGTGCAAGTTTTGATTAGATATTGTTTCTTCTTGGGTCATAAAGTGACCAAGGATGGTATCATAGTTGATTCATCCAAGGTGGTGGCGGTGCGTGATTAGGCTAGACCTACTTCTCTTATTAAGATTTGGAGTTTTGTTGGGTTAGCAGGTTATTATCGATGATTTGTGCAAGGTTTCTCCTACATTGCAGCTCTTTTGACTAAGTTGACTCAGGAAAAGGTTATTTTTCTATGGTCAGATGATTGTGAGTGGAGCTTTCAAAATCTCAAGGAGTTGTTGACTTCGGCTCCTATCTTGATTTTACTTGAGGAGGGCGTGGGTTTCACCGTGTTTTGTGATGCCTTTGGAGTTGGCTTGGGTGGTGTGTTGATGCAAAAGGGTAAGGTGATAGTCTATGCTTCTAGACAGTTGAAGATCTATGAGCCGAACTACCCTACTCATGATTTGGAGCTACCCGCGTTTGTGTTTGTGTTAAAATTATGGCGTCACTATTTGTATGGAGTTTATTGTGAGATTTTCTTTGATTATCATAGCCTTCAATACTTTTTCACTCAGTAAGATCTTAATATAAGACAGAGTACATGGTTAGAGTTGCTTAAGGATTATGATCTCAATATCCTTCAGGAAAGGCTAATGTGGTAGTGAATGCCTTGAGTCAGAAGGTGGGGAGTTTGAGGAGTTTGGCTTATTTTTTGGCTAAGGGGCGACCTTTAGCCTTAGACTTTTAGTCTTTGGCTAACCAGTTGGTTCGACTTAATAATTTGACACCTAAGCGTGTTTTGGTGTGTGTTGAGGCTAGATCCTCATAGATGAAGCTGATTCGAGCTCGACAGTTTGATGATGAGAAGTTGAGGATAATTTGTGATAAATTGAGTGGTGAGGTGAAGACAACATCTCTTAATCCTGAGGGTGATTTGAGGATTGGTGGTCGTGTTTGTATATTGAGAGTTGGTGGTTGGATTAGACTAATCTTGGAGGAGGCTCATTGTTTGAGGTATTCTATTCTCTAGGAGCGGCTAAGATGTACTATGACTTAAAGCAACACTATTGGTGGTGTAGGATGAAGAAAGAAATTATAGAGTTTGTGGCTAAGTGTTTGAAAAGTCAATAAGTAAAGTATGAGTATCAGTGACCGGGTGGTATGATGCAGAGGATGCTTATCCCCGAGTGGAAATAGGAGCAATCACTATGGACTTTGTGGTTAGTCCACCCCCGATTTTGGGGAAGTTTGATTCCATTTGGGTGATTTTGGATAGGTTGACTAAATCAGCACATTTTGTACCTGTGAAAGTGAATTATAGCCCAGAGAAGTTGATTAAGATCTACATTTGAGAGATTGTTAGGTTGCATGGTTTACCTATCTCCATTATTTCTGATAGAGGTGGGCATTTTAACTCAAATTTTTTGAGTTCTATGCAAAGTGATTTGGCTACTCAGCTTGAGATGAGCAAAGCTTTTCACCCTCAGACGGATGGCTAGTCAAAACGGACCATTCAGGTGTTTGAGGACATACTTTGAGTGTGTGCTATGGATTTTGGTGGTAATTGGGACCAGTTCTTACCCTTACTGGTTCGATTACTATTCTAGCATTCAGATGTCGCCTTTTGAGGCTTTGTATGGGAGAAGGTGTAGACCCCCAGTAGGATGGTTTGATTCTTTAGAGGTTAGGCCTTCGGGCACTAACTTGTTAAGAGACTCAATGGATCGAATAAGATTAATTCAGCAGAGGCTTGTGGCTTCCAAAAGTAAGTAGTAGAGTTACACCGATCAAAAAGTTCATGACATGGCATTCATGCTTGGTGAACGAATTCTATTAAAGGTATCACCCATAAAGGGTGTGATGAGATTTGGGAAGAAAGGAAAGCTTAGTCCGAGATTTATTAGACCTTTTGAGGTTCTTGAGAAGCTTGGGGATGTGGCCTATAGGTTGGCTCTACCTCTACATCTGTCAGCTATTCATCTGGTATTCTATGTTTCAATATTGAAGTGATACCATCCTAATGATACTCATGTGATCCGACGGGATTCAGTTCCATTAGATCATAATTTGTCCTTTGAAGAGGAGCCTATTGCTACCTTGGATACGCAGACTAGAAAGTTGAAATCCAAAGAATATTGATTCTGTGAAAGTTTAGTGGAGACATCGCCTAATTGAGGAGGCTACGAGGGAGATTGAGCTGATATGCGGAGTAGATACCCCCAACTTTTTATAGATTCAGGTATTTTATTTGCTTTTTTATTTGAGGAAGAAAGCATGTTTTAGTGGTGGATAATGTAACAACCTTCATTGTAATTTTTAGCTTTTCCTATATTTTAACTATTTTACCCTTCCCCGTAGTTGCCTTATGTCATTTATGATTTATGGGGATGGTTGGCATGATCCCCGAAGCATTCAGGAGTGATTTATATGAGTTTGAGGTTTTGAGAAGCCTTTAAAGTGAGATATTTGTCTTCAGTCAATATTTTGTGATCCTAGCATTGGATGGTAATTCTATCAGTTCCATTAGATCTGTAATGTCAATTTTGGGGTAATAGCATGGTTGATTCAGGTCCTAAGTCTTTATTTTGAGTTTTGAGCAAATAGATAAAAGACTAGTTAAAATAGCCTAAAGGGGATCCTGGGGGGGAAACTTGTTGAAAATGCCCTCTTT
Source organism: Capsicum rhomboideum (assembly GCA_031232105.1). Lineage (NCBI taxonomy): Eukaryota > Viridiplantae > Streptophyta > Magnoliopsida > Solanales > Solanaceae > Capsicum > Capsicum rhomboideum. The sequence goes on along the minus strand of CP124716.1, from coordinate 92,364,277 downwards.
TGATAAATCTGATGATTCCATCGAGTCCAAAATGTTGAAATTAGCCTAGTAGCATTATTGGTTTACGTCTATGGAGTCCCATAAGAATCCCGAGGGCTCGTTCGGAGGATATTTTATCATATCCTTAGCTGAATTGCTGCAATGTGGTCTTGACCTATTCCTTCTTTCTATTTGCGGGGGTCCCTTTACGTTCATAGAAAAACATTCATTGGGCATCACGAATGCGAGGTGGTGGCCACGTTCACAAAGGGTTATCGATTTGGGCTTAAGTCGTTACCCATCACGATGGTCTGACTGCATTGGCGAGGGTTGGGTCGGGTCGATTCTTTGCTTTTGCGGCTAGTGCTTTGCGTTTGCGAAGAGTAAAATAGACCTGGATAGTTTAAATTCTCCATTTCACAATTTTTCCCCATTTATGGACCTTGAGACCTCGAAAAAGGCGATATCAAGGATTTTCTTCAATCTTGCTTGCGTAAACTTCTAAACCTTATTTCTATCATTACCCATTGATTTTATCTCAAAAAAAACTTCAAAACATAGATTTTAAACTTGGAATTTTGGGGTTTTACTCGGTAATGTGAGAAAATAGTTTTTAAATAATTTTAACTTGTTTTTTCCATGTGTTTTCATATTAAGAATTGTAACGACCCTCCAGGTAATTTTTTGCATTTTCATACTATTTTGATGTTTATAGCTTTCATATAGATGTCCTAAGTTATTTATGACTTACTGGAGCTGACAGTTTGGTTACCTGGCAGTTCATTTAGTTTTTAGAGACAATTCCCTATTATGAAGTTCTCGCCGTTAAGGATTGGATATTGGGCCTAATCTTTAGGTAAACGGAATTCGTATGCCAATTCTGACAGTTCTGCTAGATCCAAAACATCAATTTTGGGCTAGGGGACCTTTGGTTCGGGTCCCAACACTTTTGGACTCATTTTGGGCTATTGGATGGAACTTCGTTAAAACGACCATTAAGTGTGGGAGCCACATTTGATCAAAAAGACCTCAGATGGAAATTTTGATGGCATTTTTGAGTCCGCAATGTTGAATTTGGTAGGGTAGCATAGTTCGTTTGCATTCACGGGATTCCAAACTAATCTCGAGGGTCTAATCGAAAACTTAGCAAATGTCAAGTTCAGCTGGTGCAGGCCAAAAATGGCCTTCGCGTTTGTGAGGCCTTGGCCGCATTCTCGAAGGCCAAGGCTGTTGGCTGAGTTTATGAAGGCCAAGGTTGTTGGCTATCACGATCGGGATGACCTTGGCCGTGTTCGCAAAGTGTAAGCTGGGTTGAGTCCCGCAATCGCGATATAGTCCCCGCGATCGTTATGAAGGGACCCCTGGCAGTATTTAATGCTGCCAAACCCGATTTTCTCTTCATTTTTCAAGGTCCCAAGTTCCATTAAACCCTGGTGAGAGTGTGAAGAGTGGTATTTGATCATTGGGTATTCGTGGTGAGTTGAAGACTATAGTGTGGTCATTTCTTCTTCGCTATTTTCGTAAGCCACCATTGAATTCCTAATTAATTCTCAGTTTTAAACTTAAATCCCTAGTTTACTTCATGAGTTGATTTAAATTTTGTTTATGCTCGGATTTCACTCATTTGCGAGGGTAAATGGTCCTTGAGCTTAGAGGGGTGTTTTGATGATTTCAAAGTTATGATTTCGTAAGTGGGCCCCACATGAGACTTTTAGCTTGATTTTGAACCCGGAGCATTTATATGCAATATGGGTATTGTTATTCTCGTATTAATGAGTAAATCATTATTTTGATAGCGTGGCACCGTGAAGTGGTTTATCGAAAGGGAACAGGTCTGATTTAGTGGACTTTCTAGGGCATTCGTCGACGTCCAGGTAGGCTAGGCTTACCTTCCTTATAGATTGAGCTTTATTATGATATTAGTATAGTGTTATGCTAGAGTTGGGTCAGAATTTATGGCTTGGTCTCATGTTTAGTGGATTTTGGAATAATTAGCCGATTAGAGAGCCATTTTAGGTGCTAATTGACCCACTCATCGTCTCCTCGAATTAAATTGTTGTCATAGGTTTTATTTAGACATAATTAACACCTTGTAAAGGAACCTTGAAGCCTTAGTCTAGTTTTGGGTAGAAATTTTCTTAGTATGGACTTTCGGGGTTAGTTTCTATTAGGTCAAATATCATAATTAGCTCCTTGTAGACCAAATAGAACTCCTTTCATAAACCTTACTTATATTCTTGAGCCTTAGGTTGATTTGGACATCCTTCTAGTCCATTGGTAGATTTGATATCGTGTATTTACTTTAAAGATCAATTCGAGTCCGGCACTTTACGGTTCACTTATGATATTGGGGATTCGGTTCGAGTCCGGTACACCCTCGCAACCAAGTATTCGATTTCTATATCGATGTTACAAAGGTTGGGGGGAGCTGGCTTTTCCTGGTAATATGGGGTTCTTGGATATGGCTTCGGTGGTCGGTTATGTTATATTCAGTTTTTTGTCATTGGTTCTTTTTCGTATTGCATCCATTGGGCATAATGGGGGCTCATTTGGGTTGATTTTCTCTTGTCTGTGCCTACTGGGCTTATGGGGGTATAGTTAGGTTGTAGTTAGTTGTCTTACTTTCAATATTATTTACCTTGTCATGTATTATCTGTCTGCTGGAGCATTATTCAGGTTTGCCCCTTTATCACTGACTTTAGTTTGCACTCTCTCATTTTATTATGTTTTTTTTATTTAGCTCAGTAGGCTGATGATGTCTATTGAGTACCCATTGCTTTGGTACTCATACTACACTTCTGTATCTTTTCTGATGCAAATCTGAGTACTAGTTGCCGTTGTTGACGCTCTATCCAGCTTGCTCTCAGGACTTGGAGATAGGGTGAGCTTTCAAAGCCAGAGCTGATTCTCTCTCCCTCCTTTACTTTTGGACTGTCTTTAGTTTTTTACACTTTCTGTATATTGATACTGTTCGATACTCTCTTTTGTATTTGGACTAGGTCATGGGATATTCGTTTGTTCTCTCTCTCTCTCGCTTGAAATCCTTTGTTATTGCATTATTTTCTCTTGCTTACAATCTTATTGTATGCTTAATTTATGGTATTTATGTTACCTCCTGCTAATTAGCCCATTACTTGTCATTTCGGCCTACGGTTTGGCTTACCTACTGGCGGGTTGAGTAGGTGCCATCATGACTCAGAAATTAAGTCGTGAAAAATTGGTATCAGAGTACCTAGGTTCACTGGTGTAGTTGGTACAGGAGCAAGTGTCTAGTAAAGTCCTGCAGATAAGAACGATGACGTCCGTATCATATCTTCAGGAGGCTATAGGACATTCTTAGGAAAAATATCACTTTTTTTATTCATTCTCGTGCATAGAGTCTATGTTGGTTTCTAAAAGTTCTTATTGTTTCACTCTTTCAAAGATGGCTAGGACACGAGCTACAAAGACCAGGAATGAGGACTCTGAGTCTGCAGGTAGGGCACCTATTAGAGGTCATGGCCGACCCAGAGGTCGAGCCCAAGCTAGAGTTGCAGTCCCAGCTAGGGGTCAGGAGAGGGAGCCTTCACCAAATCCTATTATTACTCCCGAGCCAGAGATTCCACCACCCCAGCCATTGGTGGGCCAGGGGGTAGCCCAGGCTCCACCGAGATTTATTTCTTCATCATTGCTTAGGGATGCCTTGGTCCAGTTATTTGGATTAGTTGGTGGTGCACCGTATGATGGTGCACAGTCTGCGGATCAAAGTGGTACAGATGTAGGAGCGTGGCTTGTAGCTGTGACTCCCAGAGTTGAGATCCCTCCAGTACTAGTAGTTGTTCAACCGGCAGCCTCCCAGCCTACTATGTCTGTTGAGGAGCAAAAAATATTAGGTAGATTTCTGAGATTGACTCCACCTAGGTTTTCTAGGGATCCAAGCGAGGATGCATTTGAGTTCTTGACAGCATGCGAGGATAGGCTCCATAATTTAGGCCTGGTTGAGGCACGTGGGGTAGACTACACTACCTTTCAGTTGGACTTGGCAGCCATACATTGGTGGAGAGGTTATTTTGATTCCAAGCCAGCTGGATCTCCCTCTATGACATAGACTCAATTCTGCGAGGCTTTCTTGGAGAAGTATATGCCTCGTAGTCTTTGTGAGCGCTTGAGAGACCATCTTACCAACTTACAAAAGGGTTCTATGTCGGTTGTTGAGTATGAGGCATGGTTTTACAAGTTGGCCAGATATGCTACTGTGATCTTACCTACCGAGTATGAGCAGATTCGGTGTTTTGTTAGAGGACTGAGACTTTCTCTTCGTATGGCTACTCAGAGTTTAATTTATGCTAGTAGGTCTTTTGTTGATGTTTCTGATCATGCCTAGACTAAGGAGGAGATGCATCGCAAGGCCCAAGGGGGAAGCGATAAGAAGTGGCATCAGCAGGGTAGTTCCAGTGGGAGTCAGATTGGCTCACGGTTTAGAGGTAGAGGTTCACAAGGTAGGTACCCTCTGCGTCAGTCTTATCTGTACAACGGTCGGCCTAGTAAACCCATTTGAGCAACACTCCAGGTTACTGACGGAGGTCAATTCGGTTAAAATGAGCATAGTGGCCAAAGCAGTGGCCACCCTTCGAGGGGTGCATATTTTGGGTCTTCTAGTCATAGTGGCTATTCAGGATCAGCCAGATCTTCAGGACAAGGTAGAGTTCTCGGGGCTTGCTATGATTGTACGGTTGCTGGTCATTACACCAAAGAGTTTCCCCAGCGCGGGATAGTTGTGCCTGCAGTGTAGAGTGTTCAGTCGATCAGATCAGTGCCGCCTCCAGCTAGAGGTGGTGCTCAAGGTCGCAGGGGTGGTCTCTAGGGTTCTCAAGGGGGTCCTTAGTCAGGTAGGATAGGTGGTCGGTCAAGTACCCAGTCCAGGGACGGATGGGGTCATTTGTATGTTGTGCTTGGTAGATCGGAGGTAGAGTCTTTGGATGTCGTTATTGCAGGTATGATTTCAGTATGTCATCAGCTAGCTATGGTTTTATTTGATCCGGGATCTACTTATTCTTATGTGTTTACTTATTTTCCACCACGGTTAGAGTTGTGTTGGGAGCTTTTATCTATACCATTGCATGTATCTACTCCCGTGGGTGATTCTTTAGTAGTGGATCGTGTTTATAGATTATGTGTAGTGATCGTATGAGAGTTTGATACTTAGGATGATCTCATTGTATTAGATATGTTGGATTTTGACGTGATTCTAGGCATGGACTGGTTATCCCCTTATCATGCGGTTTTGGATTAGTTTTCTAAGACTATTACCTTGGCAATGCCTGGCATTCCCCCAGCTATGTGGCAGGGTTCTTTTAGTCGTGCGCCTATACGGATTATTTCTTATGTTTGGGCTAGGAGACTAATATCGAGAGGTTGTGAGTCTTATCTTGCTTATATTTGTGATGTTAACACGGAGAGTCCTTTGTTTGATGATGTTCCTAAAGTCCGAGACATTCCTGATGTTTTCCCTACCAATCTACCTGGCCTTCCTCTTGAGTGCGATGTTGAGTTTGCTATTAATCTTGAGCCGAACACCCGACCTATTTCTCTGGCACCTTACCGTATGGTTCCTACGAGCTTAAGGAGCTGAACTCTCATCTTTAAGACAACCTTCAAGACTCACTATGGCCAATATGAGTTCCTGGTGATTTCTTTGGGTTAACCAATGCTCTAGCAGCGTTTATGGATTTGATGAACTGCATTTTCAGGCCTTATTTGGACTCTTTTATGATTGTCTTTATTGATGACATCCTTGTGTATTCGAGGAGTAGGGAGGAGCACGAGCAGTATTTGAGGATTGTGCTCCAGACTTTGAGAGATCATAGGCTTTTTACCAAATTCTTAAAGTGTGATTTTTGGCTCAATTTTGTTACATTCCCAGGGCATGTGGTGTCTAAGGATGGGATTATGGTAGACCCAGCGAAGATTGAGGCTATTCGTGATTGGGCCATACCTACATCTCCGATCGAAGTTCGTAGTTTTATTGGTTTGGCTAGTTACTATAGGCGGTTTGTTGAGGGTTTTGCTTTTATTGCTGCTCCTATGACTGGATTGAATAGGAATAAGGCTCCTTTTCAGTGGTCCACTGAGTGCGAGTCAATCTTTCGAAAGCTCAAGGACTTGCTTACTTCCGTCACTATTTTGAATCTTCCTATTGAGAGGGAGGGTTTACAGTTTATTGTGATGCTTCTGGTATTGGTTTGGGTTATGAGTTGATGTAGCAGGGCCAAGTTATTGCTTATGCATTGAGGCAGTTGAAGGTTCATGAGTGCAACTACCCCACTCATGATTTGGAGTTGGCGACGGTAGTTTTTGCGCTTAAGATTTGGAGGCATTACTTGTATGATGTTCGCTATGAGATCTATATTGACCACCATAGTGTTCAGTACATTATGACCCAGAAGGAGCTGAATTCGAGGTAGCGCAGGTGGATTGAGTTGTTGAAGGACTATGATATCTCTATTTTATACCATCTGAGCACGGCGAATATGGTAGCGAACGTCTTAAGCTAGAAGGCAGTGAGTATGGGTAGCTTGGATTTTCTTTCAACCGCAGAGTGGCCATTGTCTTTGGACATCCAGTTCTTATCCAACCTGATGGTTCACCTTGATATTTCAGACTCCAAGAGGATACTTGCTTGTGTTGAGGCCAGGTCTACCTTATTCGAGCGGATTCGGAGTCACCAGTTTGAGGATAGTAGACTTTGTGGCATTCGTGATCAGGTTTTGAGAGGTGAGTCCAGTCGGACTACCTTAGATTCTGAGGGTATTTTGAGATTTGATGGCCACATTTATGTTCTGAGGGTTGGGGACTTGATTTAGTTGATATTGCAAGAGGCTCATAGCTACAGATATTCTATTCACCCTGGTACCGCTAAGATATATAGGGATTTGAGGAAGCATTATTGGTGGACTATGGCTCATTGCCTATGTTGCCAGCAGGTAAAGGTCGAGCATCAGAGATCGGGTGGATTGCTTCAGAGATTACCCATTCCTAAGTGGAAGTGGGAGCAAATTACTATGGACTTCGTGAGTGGTTTCCTCGTACCTTTCGTGGTTCCGATAGCATTTGGGTCATAGTAGATCGGTTGACCAAAGTGACTCACTTCATCCCGATTCGGATTTTCTTCAGTGCCAAGAGGTTAGCCCGTATCTATGTTTGTGAGATAGTTCGCCTTCATATAGTACCCATGTCTATTATTTCAGACAGAGGCTCATTGTTCACTTCTAGCTTCTGGAGGACATTTCAGGAGGAGCTGGGTACTCAAGTTGATCTTAACACCACATTCCATCCCCAGACTAACGGTCAGTCAGAGCAGACTATTCAGGTTCTAGAGGATATGCTCTGGGCTTGTGTGATGGACTTTAGAGGTCAGTGGGAGCAACACTTAGCCTTAGCGGAGTTTGCTTATAATAATAGCTACCATTCGAGTATTGAGATGGCACCATTTGAGGCTTTATATGGTAGGCATTTTGGATCTCCGATTGGTTGGTTTTAGACCTTCTAGGTGAGGCCTTGTGGTACTAACTCATGGTACTGACTTACTTCGTGAGTCATTGGATAGGATTCGGGTGATTCAGGATAGGTTGAGAACAGCCTAGAGTAAATAGAAAAGTTATGTCGATCGTAGATTTTGTGCCTTGAAGTTTGGAGTGGGTGACAGAGTCTTCCTTCAGGTATCGCCCATGAAGGGCCTGATGAGGATCGAAAAGAGGGGCAAGCTTAACCCCAGGGATATTGGACCATTTGAGATACTCCGAGTGGTTGGAGAGGAAGCTTATGAGTTGGCCTTGCCCCCAGACTTTGTAGTTGTTCACCCTGTTTTCCATGTCTCCATGTTCCGACGTTATATCCTGAATGAGTCGCACGTACTTCGGTGGGACTCAGTTCAGTTAGACGAGAGGTTGACCTTCGTGGAGGAGCGAGTCCCCATATTAGCTAGGGATGTCAGGCAGTTGTGCTCTAGAGAGATTCCAGTAGTTAAGGTCTAGTGGATGCACCACCCAGTCAAGGAGGCTACCTGGGATATCGAGAGTGAGATACGGGCCCCGTATCCCCACCTATTTGAGCTTTCAGGTACAATATTAACCCTTTATTTTCAAGGATAAAAGTACTTTAGTAGTGGATGTTGTAATGACCCTCCAGGGTTTTTTCTGCATTTCCACTCTATTTTAATGTTTAAAGCTTTCCTATAGCTGCCCCAAGTCATTTATGACTTGCTGGAGCTAACAGTTTGGTTACCGGGCAATTCGTTTGGTTTTTAGAGCCAATTTCCTATTTTGAAGTTCTCGCTGTTAAGGATTGGGTATTGGGCCTAAACTTCAGGTAAATGACCTCGTATGCTGATTCTGACAGTTTTGTTAGATCCGAAACGTTGATTTTAGGCTAGGGAGACCTTTGGTTCAGGTCTCGAGAATTTTGGACATATTTTGGGCTATTGGGTGGAAATTAGTTAAAATGGCTATTGGGTGTGGGACCCATACTTGATTGAATCAACCTCGGATGGAAATTTTGATGGCGCCGTTGAGTCCGAAATGTAGAATTTAGAAGGATAGCATAGTTTGTTTGCGTTCACGGGATTCTTTACAAATACCAAGGGTCCGATTGAAAACTTGGCAGATGCCAAGTTCAGCTGGTGCAGGCCAAAAATGGACTTCGCGTTCGTGAGGCCTTGGCCACTTTCTCAAAGGCCAAGGCTGATGGCTATCGTGATTGCAAGGACCTTGGATGCATTAGCGAAGGGTAAGTCGGGTCGAGTCCCCGTGATCACTATGTGGTCCCCGCATCGCGATGAAGGGACCCCTAGCAGTATTTAATGCTGCCAAACCTGATTTTCTCTTCATTTTCAATGTCCCAAGTTCTATTAAACACTAGTAAGAGTGTGAAGAGTGGTATTTGATCATTGGGTATTCGTGGTGAGTTGGAGACGATAGTGTGGTCATTTCGTCTTCGCTATTTCCGTAAGCCTCCATTGAATTCCTAATTAATTCTCTATTTTAAACTTAAATCCCTAGTTTACTTTGTGAGTTGATTTAAAGTTCGTTTGTGCTAGGATTTCACTTATTTGTTAGGTTAAATGATCCTTGAGCTTACAGGGACGTTTAAACAATTTCAAAGTTATGATTTCGAAAGTAGGCCCCACATGAGACTTTTAGCTTGATTTTGAACCAGGAGCATTTATATGCAATATGGGTATTGTTATTCTCGTATCAATGTGTAGATCATTATTTTGATAGCATGGCATCGTGAGAAGGCTTCTCGGAAGGAAAAAAACTCTGATTTAGTGGACTTTCTAGGGCATTCATCGGCTTCCAAGTAGGCTAGGTTTACCTTTCTCATAGATTGAGCTTTATTATGATATTAGTATAGTATTATGCTAGTGTTGGGTTGGAATTTATGGCTTGATCGCATGTTTAGTGGATTTTGGAATAATTAGCCGATTAGAGAGCCGTTTTAGGTGCTAATTGACCCATTCATCGTCTCCTTGAATTATATTGTTGTCATAGGGTTTATTTATACATAATTAACGCCTTGTAAAGGAACCTTGAAGCCTTAGTCTAGTTTGGGGTAGAAATTTCTTTAGTATGGACTTTCGGGGTTAGTCTCTATTAGGTCAAATATCCTAATTAGCTCCTTGTAGACCTAGTAGAACTCCTTTCATAAACCTTACTTGTATTCTTGAGCCTTAGGTTGATTTGGACATCCTTCTAGTCCGTGGTTAGATTTGATATCATGTATTTACTTTAAAGACTGGTTCGAGTCTGGCATCTATGATATGATTATGATGTTAAGAACCCGGTTCAAGTCCGTCACTTTATGGTTCACTTATGATATTGGGGATCCGATTTGAGTTCGATATTTCCTTGTAATATGGGGTTCTTGGATATGGCTTCGAAGGTCAGTTATGTTATATTCATTTTCTTGTCATTGATTCTTTTCTGGATTGCATCCATCGGGCTTATGGGGGCTCGTTTGGGTTTATTTTCTCGTCTGTGCCTACTGGGATTATGGGTGTCCGATTAGGCTGTTATTTGCCAGCTGGAGCATTATTCAGGTTTGCCCCTTTATCCCTGACTTTAGTTTATATTCTCGCATTTTATTATGCTTTTATTTGATTTAGCTCAGTCGGACGATGCTGTCTACTGAGTACCCGTTGCTTTAGTACTCATACTGCACTTCTGCATCTTTTTTTATGCATATCCGAGTACTAGCTGCCACCGCTGATGCTCTATCCAGCTTGCTCTCAGGACTCGAAAATAGGGTGAGCTTTCAGAGCCGGAGTTGATTCTCTCTCCCTCCTTTACTTTTGGACAGTCTTTAGTTTTCAAGACTTTCTGTATATTGATACTATTCGGTACTCTCTTTTGTATTTAGTGGCTCTTGTACCATCTTTACTAGGTCATGGGATATTCATTTTTTCTCTCTCAATCACTTGACATCATTTGTTATTGCATTATTTTCTCTTGCTTACAATCTTATTGTATGCTTGATTTCTGGTATTTTTGTTACCTTCCGCCAATCAGCCCATTGCTTGTCGTTCCAGGCTATGGTTTGGCTTACCTACTGACGCGTTCAGTAGGTACCATTATGACTCAGAAATAGGATCGTGACAAGAATCCTTAAAGTATGGGTTGCATGATTTTACAATTAAAAAAATTATATTACCCTTTTTATTTCATAGTTGATTTTTGAAGTATTTTTGCTCCAGAAACAAAAATGGCTAATATGGGTATCATTAGAGTCCTATTGATGTGTAGATTATGTTTTTGATAGATTGGGTTCATTACGAGGTCGCATGAAAAGGAAAGGCTTCTTCTTGAGGGTCCAGGCTCGTGTTATGGCTTTCAAGGAAGGTAATGGCTTAACTTTCTTCAGACTGGATTGGGTAGTTAACTATTCATGTAAAGTATGCTATGGGTTGAGGACTTTATCATGAGATTAATTTTTGAGATTATTATTTTACTGTGTTGTTCGTGTGGGGGAATATGTGAACCTTTGACTTGAAAGATTATGATTATTGTGATGCCCGTGTAGTGGTTGGTATTGGTCATGTTTGAGATTATTTTCCTTCATTATTATTGTGCTGCCCGTGTTGGTAATGGTCTTGGTTGAGCATTATTTGCCTTTATTATTATTGTGATGCCCGAGTGGAGGCTTAGATTGATATTATTGATGTCTTACATGACTCTTACTACTGTGTTGCCATGCGATGGCTTATATCATGATCTATTGAGAATTGAGGAGACTTGAGATCATTTGCTCTATTATTGAGTTGATTCATTACATGATATTCATTTGGTTATGAGCATTCATCCTCATTTTATTCATCCATATTCATAGAAATGGTACCACTGAGAAACATTGATTTTGAAAGAAAATGTAACACTTTATAAAATGCCATAACAGAGGGATGTGTTGGTAAGGTTGATTAATGAGATTGTTATCGTATATGAGTTGCGAAACCCCCATGGGTCCTCTCCTAGAAGCTTATGCTCAGAAGGTGTATACGAGGTGATATTAATACATTCCATCCTTCTCATATCATTGAATTGCATCATTTGTATTTCTCTTATGTGTTTATTAGTCGTGTAATTTAGTCTTCCTTTTGTATATTCGTGTGTAGTTATTCTTATTCTATATAATAGTTGTAGTATTTTTACTATTAGGAGGTATGGCTTGAACCGCTGTTGGAAACTTTTCTATATGAAGGTGGAAGCATGCTCATAGTATCCTTTATATGTTTAGTTTTCAATTTTGCTTGGTCGGACTATGATGCCTACTAAGTACAAGTTGACCATACTCACTCCTACTTTCTGTACCCTTTCGGTGGATATCCCAGTTCGAGTACGACCGGCGGAGCCTGAGTTCGTACTAATTTGAAACTAATCAGAGTACTGGTGAGCTCCTCGTCCGGAGCATTGTTCCATACTTCCTCTTATCATTAGGTTTTCTTTATTACATTCAGAGACATGATTTTATGTATTATTCATACACTTTATCGGTTCTTAAAGTGTTCTTTACTCATGACACTAGATTTTGGGATTTGAGTTGTATTTATTTCTGTTTTCGAATTGTTCTATATATTTGGCCTAAATTTATTTTAAAGTCTCATACTTGGTATTATTTATCTTCTTTTCGTATTTCTTATCTCTTGTAGTATTAGGCTTACCTACAAATGTTGGGTTGTGGTAGGTGCCATCATGACCTCGAATTCTGGGTCATGACACTAATGGGCCAGTTTGTTGAAATCTGGGACACCATCTTTGAATGTGCCCAACCTCACCACACTCATAACATGCCCTATCCAAAGTGGGCCTCTGAGTCAAAGCCGAAGAAGTGATATACCTACTATGATTTGAAGAAGGTTAGCTTCCCCTGATAGACCCCAAGTTGATACCTGCTTGGTGGACTGAATGGGGAACCCAGAATACCTTTGAGAAATAATACCCTAAGCGAAAGAGCCATTGTAGCTACCACCCTTTTGAGCCTTCTTTTATACAGACTCTATGTAACCATTCTATTTCACCCCTTCCATCTTCTTAACATACTCAACCACTTCCTGAAAAGTCTTACCAAAAAACTACATCTGAAAAGCTGATAGTTGAAGTCCAGTATTCAACCCTTTGACAAATCGACAAATCCTTTCCTTCTATATGTGCAATAGCTGTAATAAGTACCTAAAAAGTGAGTGAAATTGGGTATCATAAGCTGCAACAGACGAACTATCCTACTCAATAATAGTAAACTCATCACACCTCTTATCTCTCTTAGTACGAGGAACATACTTCTCCAAGAAGAGGAGTAAAACTGTGTCCAAGTCAATGGAGGCGACCCAACTGGCCTACACTTCACAAAAGCTCTCCACCATAACTTTGCATCCTCATGCAACTGGAAAGTAACAAAATCCATCCCATATCACTCCACTGCCCCTATCTTATGAAGCCACTCATGACAGTCAATAATGAACTCATAGGCATCCTCACACTCAGTACCATAGAAAACTGAAGGCTTCATTTTAGAGAACCTCCAAAACAAATCATGCTCCTCTCCAGTCATCATTGGCCCTACCACTGATCTTAAAAATATCCCTCTCTCAGAAGCCTCATCTATCCACAAAGCCACTGCGGCAGCATGCTGGACCACTGAATGCTAACTTGTGGGAGTTACGGGTGCCGCCCTAGTCCTGGACAAATCGCTTAATAGAGTCAAAACATGTTGTATCACATCTGAAGCAGCCAGAGCAACCGCAACACTCTTCTAGTTTGGTCCATGTAGTTTAACTTCACGGATCATCCTGTAGCTTATGGTATCAATCTCTAGAATTCATCTTTTCAGGTATTCCTCATCACGACACTCAATACGGGCATATATAGTTTGTGAACTTCTTTCCACAGCTCGTGGAAAGACCTCGTATTGTATGAGTTTGATTTTCAATCTTCTGTACTTCTATTCTACAATGTAAACCACGGTATTGTGGTAACATAGTACACATCATACTAAGCCACTTTGAGCCAACTTGGTCTAATTCAGCCTATTCTTTTACTCTTTCACTCCAAGACATGTATTCATGTACAAAGACACAAATGCAAATCAAATCTATCAAAAAGTGCTTAAGAATGTACAACAATCTCATGTTTTAAGCATCGAAAGTGTTGTAAAACAACTACACATCCACACCCTCAACTTAGAACATTTGTTTGTCCTCAAGCAACGGAAAAAAAACTATACTACCATAATGCTTAAGCAAAAGAAACCTAGGAAAACTACTGCAGTCGCAAGGCTCTTGACAGAATATCTCACAAGTTTGACTCCTATTTTTTATTACTCAATACAACACAATGGCACGTACACTACTTATCAAATTGACACAAGAGGATCTATGAATATCATTATGATATCAATGGACAATTTTTCATACACAGATGAAAGTGAAACACCCCGTATATTTTAAGCACATATAAGACTAAGATAACATCGATAAAAGTATATAAACTCGAGGAGTAAGGTGGTTTTTGATCTTAAAGTTTAGAGGTGAGTCTTAAGTTTAATTAAAGGGATTAAGATTTGGAAAATAGGATAAAATAAGTGAGGTGCTTACTTGACTTAATTAAGCTAGTAGGTGACAAGTAGGTGCATCACCTGTTAGGACTCTTTGACCAAGTTAAAAGGACCAAGTATGTGCATCACCTACTTTGACTAATGCACCAGATTGAGGCTCATATTATGTAATCAATTTGTGGCCCATATTAAGTTAAAGAAAAGGAAGAGGAAAATGAAAAGAATGGAAGCCCAAGGCCCAATCAACCCAAGTTCATAATAACTAATTAAAATGGCCAAGTAGCAGCATCACCTACTTAGCCATGTATGGCCCAAATTAAGACAAATGGTGGCTGAAAATAAAGAGGAGAAAGATTCAGCAAATAGACTCCTTTAAAGGCCAAAAACCTGATGCAAATATTTCATTTTTCCCATCCAAATTATTAATCTCTCAAGTCTCTCAATCTCTATCCCCTCTCCTCCAAACAGTTGTCCTAACTTTCTATCAGAGTTCTAGCTGTTCTTCAACTTGTTTCTTGTAAAGCAGCCACAAGATCAACTTCTCCCCTTCTTGGCTTCATATATAGTAAAGATTTTTTCAAGGAGAGTGAAGTGGATAGAGTTATAGGTGTTGCCATCAAAGGTGTTGTCACTCTCTTTCTAGGATTAAGGTAAGAATTTCATGTTATAAGCTTGATTCTTTTACCTATTTTTATGTGATACTTGTGCTAATTGTCCTCTCCTATTTCAGTGGATTGGAAAAAGTTACAAGGGCAGTAATTAAAGAAAAATAGCATATTAAGACACCTAAGGTAAGATTCTGCCCCCACCTCTAATTAAAAGATTATTTGAGCATTTTAGGTATACTTGTTAATTGGAACTCATGGGATGGTGATTGGAAGCCATGAGTTAAATTTTTGTAGTTATATTGATAAGTTTAGGGCCTGTATTGTAGTGGTGTGAAGTATGGGAGGTTATGGATGGCCTTGCAAAATGGTTTGGTAAAGCTGTCACGGGATAAATTTGTAGGGTGTGGCGCTACACTATTAAATTTAAAGTTTTATAAGATCACTACCCATCCCACATTGGCTAATGTTTATATATATTATGAAGCACGGGGAGTACCGGGGGACTTCATGGGAAGGTTATTTCATGTAAATAACTATAACGGGTAGAATGTGTTAAAGTGCTCCCTTAATTGAAAGAACTACAAACTTACTGCCCGGCTATTATTTTGATGAGTTAAAATACCCCAAGTTGGTTGGTTAGCTGCTAATATTATCCTTATTACTTGAAATTTGTTGTATATGAAGATTATCACATTAAAGGAAAGGTTGGCACTTCATAAACTATACGAATTGGGAATTGAGGTATGTAAGGCTATTTGATTCCATATTTTTTGGCATAAAATCTTATACTTGTGTTATTAACAGCAAAGTGATCTTACTAAGTGCTCTTCCTAGTAAAGAACACATACTGATGTTTCCAATCTCCAATGTAATTAATGATCTTCTTCCTACTTCCCATGGTTTCACAAATGTGTCAAAGAACTTTTATATTTGTTCATTATCCTATACCGGTGTGTTTATACTTCCAAGTATTAGTATGACAAAGGTAATCTAAGAAACAAGTTTCATGGGTAATCCTCTAAGTCAAATGAGGTTCATTGAGTCAATAAGATCCTATATTACATATGTTACGAGTGTTCATATGTCGGATACATATTCTGTCCATTATATATTTTCCATAAGTCCTTACGTAGAATGTGCACTTGCCCCTAATATGGATCTTCCCATGGTCTATCAAGTGTTTTAAAGTATGTCCATATGTGTTCATTACTCTATATCTGTCTAATTATTCTTCCAAGTACTAGTATGACAAAGTTATTCTAAACAGCAAGTTCTATGAGTTATTCCCTAGGTCAAACGAGGTTCATTTTGTCAAATGAGTTCTTAATTATTACATTGATGTTACATTTGTTTCCTATGTATTGTTACTGTCCCAAGTATATTGTTCACATGTCTATAGTTCCAAAAGCTCAAAAATATTATGACCACCAAAAGAACAATCTCAAAGATTAAAGAAACAAGGTAAAATGAATTAATATATTTATGGGTGGTACCCCAGGGGACAAGGCCTAGCATGGTTTGATCCCAATTAATGTATTTATGGGTGGTATCCCAGGGGTAAAATCCTAGCATGGTTCAATCCCAATTTATGATTTATGAATGGTATCCCAGGGGTTATAATACCTAGCACGGGTCAATTCCAATTTATGTATTTATGAGTGGTATACCAGGGGTTATAATACCTAGCATGGGTCATCCTCTTCTACCACTGATCAGTTGGTCATTGTATCATATTCTATAAAGTTGATAAAGAGAAGAAGAGTAAAGTAATGAAAAGAATGTAATGTACATGATTCCACAAGTATAAGCAAAGGTGTTCTTCTATCCTTATTTATACATTTGTACTTTATTTCACTTGAGCTTTTATGTTACACATGTTTACTTTATGCCTTACATATTCAGTACATTCTTTTGAACTGATGCCCCTCATGGGGGCACTGTGTTTCATGTCACAGGTATAGGTACTCCAGCCAATAGATCTCCCCAATAGAAGGCTCAAAATTGGGTTCAAGGGATATTCATTGCATATTTGGTCAGGCGTTTAGGCTAAAAGTGGACTTATTCAAAAATAGCCTATGATACTTTCCTAACCACTATCCTATAACCTAGGCAAGACTAACCGAGCAAGTTCTGGATTGCACACACAGAGTGAACTAGGTAATGACCTCATACACACATAGCACAGGGTTACACTATCAACTACTAACTAACCAGTTCATGCAATGCTAGCTACAGTTATTCTGCCTATAATACTAATGCCATAACAAGATCCAATAGCTGTCACAAACTAACATACTACACACACCATTTAAAAACAAAAATTTCAAGAGGGGTATCCTTTAAACAATCAAAAAGCATCCTTATCATTCAAAATACGTTCAAAATTGGACTACACTAAGGTTCCCCTATTCTTCTCCAAATTAAACATGAAAACACATAACAAATATAAACAAACACCTAAACATACCAATTCTACTATGATAGCACACTTGGGAGAAAATAAACACGACAACAAAAACCCCTAACTGGTGGTACACCCCCAATCCCAATCAAAAATGGTGCACTGCCCTCAGTGCACAGCTATTAATATGGTAAGTGAAAGAAAGTGAAGATATACCTAGGGCGCGCTAGGCACCGTATGTGAGCCCGCCTATAGCGGGATCATCAGCATGCCCTCTGGATTCTCTGCTAGGTGTAGCCGGTGAAAGGGGTGCCTGACTAGAGGATGCACCCCATGCCCTCTCCTTATGAGCAATCCGCCTGGTATAGTACTCTACTCTAGAAGCCTTCACTGCTCTCTGAAACTAACCCTCGTACTCATCACCACTCTCAATTTGATCATCCAGACTACGTGGTCTCTTGCCTCTATCAATAGGAGGCTCCTCGTCGTCAAACAAATCCACCTCAAACACCGGCCTCATCGGGGCCAGAACGGGCATAGGTGGAATAACAGGAGTATTGCTCGGTGCCAAAGTTCTAACCTCCTCTCTCAATATATCCACCTCCCTTGTCAAGCCTGCTACATCAGGAATCTGTACGTAACTCATCCAAGTGGCCATTCGGGC
This sequence comes from Capsicum rhomboideum, assembly GCA_031232105.1. Lineage (NCBI taxonomy): Eukaryota > Viridiplantae > Streptophyta > Magnoliopsida > Solanales > Solanaceae > Capsicum > Capsicum rhomboideum. The sequence goes on along the minus strand of CP124716.1, from coordinate 92,346,546 downwards.
CTCAAAACTATCAATCCTCCCATGCAGCTCTCTCATAAACTGTTCCATAGTTGCAGTCATATGGGCCTCCACTCTGGTATCTGCAGCCTCAACCGTGGTCCTAACCCATGGCTTAAGCTGGGATACCAATTTAGCCATCTGGGTCTCAGTGTGGGCCTGCCTCTCGAACATCTGCGTCTGTCTATCAATCAACTGCTGCAGGAAGTCCCTTGAAACTGAAACCATACCAGACGCAGGTGGTGGTGCTGTAGTGCCAGGTACCTCGTCGTCAATGGGGCCTGTGCCCTTAGCAGGTACATGAACAGTATCAGGTACACTCACCGGTACTGGAATAGGCATAGGTGTACTACCCGACTTATCTCTATCTCCAGGCCCTTTAAAAAGGGCTGCTCCTGATGGCCCAGAAGGGTGAGACCTCCGCGGAAAAGCTGGGTGAGCTCCCCACTGCTGCATCAACCCTATATCAGCAATGCGGGTCACCTCAATAGAATGGTCTACCACAGGCATCGTGAACGTACCAGCACTAACACATAAGCCATGAATCAGACAGGGGAAAGAGATGCTGGTGAAGTCGCGGAAAGAATGCTCATGTATCTCCCCAATGATGTAGCGGGCAAATTTAATATCATATCCTGCTAGAATACTCGCTACCAACACCGCCCGATCAAGTGTGAGTGAACTATCAGCATTAGTTGGACTCAACCGGTGCCTGACAACCGACCACCAAAACCATCCAGCAAAGTGAAGTGAGGATTTCTTAATATCCAACTTCCCAACAACCCAACTAGCATTAGTACCCTCCTCTGCTATATAACCTGCAATCCATCGCAGTAGCTCCAAACGCTGATTGGCGTCTCTCATTTTATCCCTATTATGCACAGTCTCCATACGGTGATCAAATTCTGCAGTGTTAGTTGGAAATGGAAGCTCAGCACCAAATAGAAACCTATGGATCGTCTGTTCAGAGATATCTACTCTGATCTCCCGAACCAAAGTGTGAGTCAATGGTGATTGGTCTCTGTACCGCTGCTCATTGGGTGTGATCAATGCAACAGAAGGAGTATAAGAAGCATAAAACTCACGGACCAACTCTGAGCTATAGTGCCCAGGATGCTCCGTCATCCACCCGAACCCATAATAGTCAAATACAGCCTTAATCTAAGGTAGTGCTCTTAATTTATCTATCCGATATCGGGGCTCTTTAGTGATACTCCTTCTACACACGCCCTGCTAAGTAAGCTCGGCATTTCTGTCATAAATGACCCTCATGCCCTGTACACACCATTTTTTGTTTTCCCTATGAATCACAACGGCGGCCCACTATGCGGACACTTGTCTTTATGAGGACGTCGTTGAGTGTTGACCACCAGTACCAGACAAAGATGCTATCGCATCAACTACAGAATCATCCAGACCATCAGTATTGTTCCCAGATCCGAAACCATCAACATCGGCATCATCCATATCCTCAGCATTCTCCTCAGAGCCAGACATATCAATATCCCAGTTTTCACCGATTGCAACATCTTCATTCCCCTCATCAGACTGAGGGACGAAATCAGAAGACTGAGCAGGGGCAACTGGTTGTGAGGGTTGTGAAGTATGTTGTTGGGCAGCCCGACAAACAGCTTGTGCCCGCGTTTGTAGCCTTGTTGTACGAGGTACCAGTGCAGTATCATCGGAAGCAAGCTCATATGTCTTGTCAGACCCACTTTTCTTGGACACCGAAGGTTCATCACGCAATCTAGTTGTAAACTCAGGAATTTTGGTATGAATTTGCGAGGAAGAACACATGTCTCCATATTTGGGGTTTGATTTGGGTGTCATGGGGTCGGGTGGGGTCAATTTTGGGTCAGGAAGGTCGAGTTTGGGTCGGGTGGGGTCAATGTCGGGAAGGTTAGGTCGAATTTGGGTCGAATGTTGGGGTTTGACGTTTAGGGTTCAAGAATGTTGGATTTGGGATGTTGAAATTTGATGGATTTGTACTATATTTGTGGGAATTTTGATGAATTTTGGCAAATAAGGTTTATTGTAGGATTTGGCTTTGAGAAGGTAGGGTTTTGAGTGGAAATTTGGTCAAAATTTGTAGGCCGATATATATCTATATAGGTCAGGTCGAGTTGGTTCGGGTTAAATAATTTCAGTTTTTGATTTCCACGGCACCATCCACGTGACGTGGGTTGACCTGCGTCATGTGGGTCTCCTGTCGTGGATGAGGTTCTGAAAGTGTCAAAAATTTCTCTAAGTCTCGCGACACAACCCACGTGATGTGAGTTTACCTACGTCACGTGGGTCACTGGCGTAGGTCAAGTTTATCAACTCTAAAAATTTCTCAGAGTCTTACGGCACCACCCACGTGACTTGGGTTGACCTACATCACGTGGGTCACTGGCGTAGGTCAACTTCTGCAGATGTAAAATATCCACTGACTTCTACGATACCCCTCCCCACACTGCTTGGATAGACTTATATCACGTGAATCAATTTCGTGGGTAGTACTGAACTTCGTCAGTATAATCTTACGAATTCCAGCCAAGGTATCCTCCAATGCTCAGATCACAACCAACATGACCTAGGGTTGCCTCCCAAGTAGCGCTTGGTTTAATGCCACGGCACGACATGGCTACTTGGATACTCAGACTTCACCAAATAGCCCATGGGTTGCCTCTCATGAAGCGCCTGATTTAACTTCGCGGCACGACATGTCAAGCTTGACTACTTAGACTTCATCAAGACTAAGCTCTTTACTTCTTCTGTAGTTCCCAAATAAAGCTTCACACGTTGACCGTTAACCTTAAAAAGGACATCATTATCACCTCTTAGCTCAATTGCCCCGTGAGGGAACACTCTTAAAACAGTCAATGGTCCAGACCATTTGGACCACAGTTTACCCAGAAAAAGGTGAAGCCTAGAGTTATAGAGCAACACTGAATCTCCCGGGTGAAATTCTCGTCGTTCAATTTTTAGGTCATGATACAGTTTCATCTTTTCTTTGTAAAGTTCTGAACTTTCATAAGCCCGAATATGAAATTCATCCATCTCATTCATCTGATCTAACCTCAATTTAGCCGCGTCATTCCATTCCAGATTTAACCTTTTTAATGCCCATAATGCTTTATGTTCAAGTTCGACCAGCAAATGGTACGATTTACCAAAAACCAGCTGATATGGGGATGTACCAATTGGTGTCTTAAAAGCAGTTCGATATGCCCATAATGCATCATCTAATCTTCGATCCCAATCAGTCCTGTTGGCATTCACCGTTTTTGCCAAAATCGACTTAATCTCATGATTTGACACTTTAACTTGCCCGCTTGTCTGAGGATGGTAAGGTGTGGCCACCTTATGTTTGACACCATATTTTTTCAGCAGGGTTTTGAATAGCTAAGTGCAAAAGTGGGATCCTCCATCACTAATGATTACTCGTGGTGTCCCAAATCGTGAAAATATATTCTTTTTCAAGAATTTCATGACACTTCCTCCTTCATTATTGGGAAGCACAATTGCCTCCACCCACTTAGAAACATAGTCGACAGCTACCAAAATATATTTCATCCCATGTGAGCTCACAAAAGGGCCCATAAAATCAATTCCCCATACATCAAACAATTCAAGCTCAAGGATAGGTGTCATAGGAAGTTCGTGTCTGCGTGAGATGTTCCCTTACCTTTGACATTGGTCACAAGAACGAGCATAATCATGAGTGTCTTTATAGATGGTGGGACAATAATACCCACATTGTAAGACCTTATGAGCAGTCTGTGCACCTCCATGATGACCCCCAACTGGAGATGAATAACATGCTTCCAAAATACTCATCATCTCAACCTCCGAAATACATCTTCGAATCATAACGTCTGCACACACCCTAAACAAATAAGGTTCATTCCAAAAGAAATTTCTCGCCTCATGCATAAATCTCTTTCTCTGTTGATACGTCATGTCTTCCGGGACTAGGTCACTTGCCAAAAAGTTGGCAAAATATGCAAACCACGGGACTAAGTCTTGCGATGCTGCCAGCACTTGCTCTTCTAGAAAAGTATCATCAATATCAAGATCATCCCTTAATTTAAGCATGGCCTCCTTCTCAAGGCGTTATAGATGGTCCGCGACCTGATTCTCGATTCCCTTATAATCCTTGACTTTAAAATCAAATTCTTGCAGTAGAAGCACCCACCGAATCAATCTTGGCTTAGCATCCTTCTTTGACATAAGATATCAAAGTGCTACATGGTCTGTATGTACAATCACCTTCATACCAATCAAGTAAGATCTGAATTTCTCAAAAGCAAAGACCACTGTCAATAATTCCTGTTCAGTCACAGCGTAATTCTTTTGAGCTGGATTAAGTACTTTTCTAGCATAGTAAATCGGATGTAAAATCTTCTTACGTCTTTGGCCAAGGACTGCACCCAAAGTCACCCCACTAGCATCATACATAACCTCAAAAGGAATCTTCCAATCTGGTGAAACAATGATAGGGGTTGAAATCAACTTCTCTTTCAGACAATCAAATGCTTTTAAACATGCCTCATTGAACAGGAACTTCACCTCCTTCTCTAAAAGTTTGCATAACGGGTTAGCAATTTTTAAGAAGTCTTTGATGAATCTTCTATAAAATCCTTCATGTCCCAAGAAACATCGAATTCCTTTCACGGAGATAGGTGGAGGTAACTTTTCAATCACCTCAATCTTTGCCTTATCAACTTCAATACCTTTCTTTGAGATCTGATGACCCAATACGATACCCTCATTTACCATAAAATGGCATTTTTCCCAATTTAGCACTAAGTTGCACTCCTCGCATCTTTGCAGCACATTAGCAAGGTGTGCCAAGCAATCATCAAATGAGTCTCCCACAATAGAAAAATCATCCATAAAAACCTCAATAGTGTCTTCCACCATGTCGGAGAAAATAAACATCATGCAACGTTAGAAAGTGGCCGGTGCATTACATAAACCGAAGGGAATCTTTTTAAATGTGAATGTCTCGTATGTCCAAGTGAAAGTGGTTTTCTCTTGATCTTCGGGAGCAATGAAAATTTGATTATACCCCGAATAGCCATCGAGAAAACAATACCATCCTCTACCAACAAGACGGTCTAACATCTGACCCATGAAGGGCATAGGAAAATGATCTTTTTCTATCCAAGAATTCAGCTTTCGATAATCCATGCAAACTCTCCATCTAGTAACCGGCTTCATTGGGATTAACTCATTCTTGTCGTTTGGAACCACAGTGATTCCTCCCTTTTTTTGTACACATTGAGTTGGGCTCACCCACTTGCTATCAGCAATGGGGTAAACCACACCTACATCTAACCACTTGATGATTTGTTTTTTCACAACCTCTTGCATCGGTAGGTTTAGATGACGTTGGTGCTCAATGCTCGGTATGCATTCAGGATCAATTTGAATTTTGTGAGTGCAAATACTATGTAGAATCCCTATAATATTAGCAATGGACAAACCAATGGCCCTCTTGAATATTCTCAATACTGAAACTAGAGCCTTTACTTGCCACTCCACCAATTTAGCAGAAATAATCACAGGCAAGGTGTTGTTGGCTCCCAAAAATATTTAACGAAGATGAGCCGAAAGAGCCTTAAGTTCCAAAACTGGAGGCTCCTCAATAGAAGGACGAGCTGGTGGGATCACCCTATTCTTCAAATCGAGATCAAGTTTCTTTGGAGCATAAGTGTATGATCCCTTACCAGTGGGTGCACCAACCATCTCAGCGTATTCCTCAATACCATCGCTATCGAAATTCATAATCACGGCCGCAAGAGCTTCTACCCCCAACCTTTCTTCAAGAGACACGATAATATCACTATCCTCAACCGCATCTATTACCGAAATCACCCACATATCTTTAGGTTGCTTCATGGAACGACAAACATTGAAAGTGACTTGTTAATCATTTAACCTGGATTTTATCTGCCCTGTTTCCATGTCGACCAATGCATGACCAGTGGCAAAGAATGGTCTTCCCAATATGAAGGGAACCTCGAAATCAACTTCACAATCTAGGATCACAAAGTCAGCCAAAAATATAAAAGATGTTACTTTTACCAAAACATCATACAAAATGTCCCCCAATTTTTTTACAGTCCTATCTTCCATGAGAAGTCTCATAGAGGTTGATTTTGGTGCTCCCAATCCCAACTGCTTGAAAATGGCTAACGACATTAATTTAATGCTAGCACCCAAATCACAAAGTGTTTTAGCAAAGTTGCAAGACCCGATAGTATAAGGAATTGTGAAAGCTCCTGGGTCCTCCTTCTTTTCAACTAGGGAATGCGAAGCAACTGCACTACAATGATGTAAGTTATCTGTCGGCTCAAAATTGACAGTTCTCTTTTTTGTCACCAAGTCTTTCATGAACTTCGCATAACCTAGTATCTGCTCCAATGCCTCAGCAAAAGGGATGTTTACCGACATCTCTTTCAATATTGTAATAAACTTTTGATATTTGCCTTCCTCAGCCTTTTTTTTCAACCTTTATGGAAAGGGAGGAGTAGGTCATGGGATGGTTTTCAGCATTTGTGGGACCTCCTTCTCTTGCCTCTTTTCAGATTTTACCTTTTCGCCAGTGTCATGAGGGTTTGGAACTGTTTTGAACTTTGAATTATCCAGCTCTATCTCAATTTCTATAGCAACTATCATCGGTTCATTGGTCTTACTACTATCCACAGGTATAGATGGATCTGTTATGCATTTCAGGCTTCTAGTAGTAATGGCCAGACAATGACTATCATTCTTCGGATTCTGGACGGTGTTGCTTGGAAGGGTACCTGGCTGACGTTGGTTCAATGCCACCGATATCTACCTGAATTGTTGCTCCAACTATTTAATAGCAGTTGAATGGGATTCTACTTTCTGACTTATTCTCGAGATATCTGACCTACTCTCCTTCAGGAAATGTTCTTGACTCTCTGACCCTTTCACCAGTTTATTGAGAAGGGCTTCCATTCTTGAATTTCTAGAGTCAGCATCACGGTTTCCTGGTGGAACATATACGCCACTCTTCTCTTTATAATCATCCTTACGCCTCCAATCACCGTCACGATCTTGTTCTCGATCTCTATATCCCGACTTGTTGTAATTGTCTCCATAGTAGTTTCGACCTTGATTCCCTTGCCTCGAGTTCCAAGAGTCTTGATTAGACCCTTGAACCTTGGCTCAGAAACTAGCTACTTCTCGATCCAGGTACTTAGCCTCCTCATCAGATTCACTATCATCATGCCTAGGTGTTTTGCCTTATGTACCTATGGCATGTACCTGCTCAACATCTCTAGCCGCAATCTGTTTAGCCAACAAACCAATTTCTATCCTCAGTTGTGCCACCTCTTGAGCTACAAATTTGTCCAAAGCCCGTTGTGCTGGTTAGCCTCCAATAGCATATGTGCCAGCAGGCATTTCTGCCTTTCGAGTGTGCCATCCTCGGTTGGTCTTGGTGATACGATCTACCATTTCCAAAGCTTGTTCCCATCTCAGACTCATGAATGCTCCACCAGTGATAGTATCTACTACAGCCTTCGTATTGGCATTTAAAGCCCTGTAGAAGATTTCAAGTAAATTCCTACCACTCATCCTATAATTTAGCACATTCTATAGCTTCTTCTCGAACCTTAGCCATGTCTAGTAAAGTGCTTCAGAATGTAGTTATCTGAAGTTATAAATTTCATCCTTTAACTGTAGCATCTTGGAAGGTGGAAAAAATCTTTCCAGAAATTGATTTCTTAACTCTTGCCAAGTAGTGAAAGAACCTCGTGGTAGTTCTGTCAACCACAAAGTCTCTTCTACTGTTAGAGAGAATGGAAACAATCTCAACCGAATAGCCTCTTGGTTAACTCCAGGCAAATTATATGAGGTGCAGACCCCCACAAAATTCATCACGTGCATGTTTGGATCATCAGAAGGAAGACCGGCGAACACACCCTTCAAGTTTAGCAGGTGAATCATGGCACTTGTAATGTCAAACTTAGTGCCCTAAGGTAACTCTGCTGGAACAATGGCACCAGTCTCAACCGGCTCGAAATAAACCACATCCTCTTCTTCTGGATCTTCATAAATTGGCACATATTGTCTTTGAGGCAGTTGTTGTACCCTCAGTCTTCTTTGCCTTTCTTCAGCATCAGCCAGACTTAGTGTTGCCTCTTGCATTGCTCGATTATCTCTATCTGCTTGTCTAAGAGCAGCTTGTCTAGCTTGCTCTTCTCGTGTTAATCGAACAGTAATTTGCTCCATTGTTTCATGACCAATGGGCTGATCATGAATATCTCCCGCGGCTGCGGGATCCTGAACTCCGTTGGTATTCACCATTTTTCTATGTGCTCTAAGTGTTCGTTCTATTTTAGTATCAAGTGGAATCAGGGGATTGCCTTGACTCCTAGTGTTGGGCAAACACCGGTGTGTTCCCTTTAAAAATATAAGAAAATAAAACTAACCAACTCCAACAAGCAAAATATTAAACTCCATAACCGTATTCCCCGGCAACGGTGCCAAAATTTGATGTTGCCCAAAATATACCTCTGGAAAAGTATAACGCGGTTACTGTATCAAATATAGAACCCAACTAGGTTGGGATTGATCCCACAGGGAATAGGTCAAAGTTATGTAGAATGCTAGTCTGAGTGACTGGTGAGTAAGTAAAACTAGGGGGTTTTGTGAATACATAGTCACAGTAACAATTTCTGAATATAGAATTTGTATACAATATGAGAAATACACTAGGATTGTGGTCCCCAGTGATTTCTCAACTCCACTGGTTTCTTGTGCTGGCAAAACTCTCCCGCTATGTTGCATGCAAAATCTGACAAGATATGTTCATCTAAACATCTCTCGACCTTGGTTAGATGAATTTCACTCTTCTCCTCTTGGTGTCTGAGTGTCGTACTACTAACCCTTGTCCTAGATCTCAGATAACTATCCCTGTTATGGCTCAAGTCATTAGATTTTCCCAATCTCTACCTCTCTCTCGAGCAAGTCTAGAATACAGAAGAGTTTCTAATGTTTGCAACCTCTAGAAGATCAATTATAATGAAGGTAATAACAATACATGCATTCACAACGGTTCAGAGTTGCTTTGCACTTAAACGATTTTGTTAATTCCTCATGGTTCACACAACCCTACTTAATGAGTTTAGCTACTCATGATTGCAAGGACACAATAAGCATTCAAAGATGAAGACATAATTGTAAACTCAGAATAAAGAAGAACCTCTGAAATCTCAATTATGAATAAAACTCTGGAATTGATATTCCAAGATTACAAAATCCAACAATGTGTTTATGAACTCAAAATAATGAAAAACTATCTCAAAACAATGTAATGACTAACTCCTGAATATAAGACAACAAAGGGGTATTTATAGATACAAGACGAATCCTATCCTAATCAAAATAGAAAAACAGAGTCGGCAACCTTCCACGGTATCGTGACTTGATGTCGTGGAACCAAGTCACGTCACATGGGTCCATTCATGAAAATCAGACACATTGAACATTCTCTGAAGTTGACTCACGGTAACCACTCACATCACGTGACTGGACTCACGGCACATGACTGGACTCACGGCACGTGAGTCCTGTCGTGAGTCACCTTTCTGGTGCAGATCCTGGTTCTTTCGTCTTCAGATACTTCGTTCTCGGGCGTGATTCTTCTTTTTTGTCCATTTTACCTCCAAAACTTATTCTCCTGCAATATAGAATAGAAAACACGTCATACCAACCAAACACACCCAAGTTATAGCATATTTTCATTGTTTTAAGCATCAAAAGTGTCATGAAAACATGACACATCACCAACACACTCAATGGTGGAGGATTAGCTAAATGGCTCTCACCTCCGAAAACAGGGACACTTGCATATGCTCTTTGATCCCATTGCTCTTGCTTAATTTACTAAATGTGATAATCAACTTTGGAGGCCTTAGCAGCCTTCCTGACATCGCTATCAAAATGCTCATCTAAGTCATCGTAATCAAACTCATTATCCTCTCTTACTCTCTATTTTCTCTCTCTCTCTCTCATGGCTGGCTCATAAGTGAAGAAATCAATTAGTGTAAGCTCAACCTTATGCTCTTCCTCAACAACTGGAACAACTATTGGTGGTGGTACCATAGGAGTATGTCATGTCAACAACTACGTCACCTTCGCTCGTAAGAAAGTAAGCTCCTCAACCCACTTCGCCAACTCGGGCACCTGTACAGCTGCCACTCGCTCATTTATCCTCCGTTCGAAACCATCCAAGCGACTATGTAGGACCCTCACAGTGTCCTCAATATCCTTTTTCACACATAGTTTCACTTGGTCCATCAAAATCTTAACTTACATATTGGTGCGAATCTGTTGTCTCTCGGTATGCATCAGCCGCCTAGTCATGTCATTAAGAAACTCCTGTGAGACTATGACTAGGCTTGTAGGTGAAGGTCAAGGAATACTGAGAGTTACTGAGTCGGTCTATACAGCTACTGAAGTGGGTAGTGTAGCCAGAGTTGTGGTAGTGGCTATAGTAATAGTTCTGGTAGAATTAGCCCCAGTGATGTAATCGCACTCGGCCCACGAGTAACTATGCCAATATCAAACTGGGTAGGGGTATCAACCTACTTCCCCTGTTTTATTAAGCCCTCAAAAATAGTCTCACCTAAAGAACACAGTGGTTGGGTAATAAGTTGGCAACTTACCAACTTTTAGTTGCTTAAGCTTGAATTATCATCTAATTTTCTTTGATTCAAGGTATATCTCATGTTAAATTGCTCGTTTGTGCACGTAATTGATGAATTTGAGGTCGAGCTAACCGTACGACTAAAATGGAATGCAAAATGGAAGTGAAGGAGCTTACAATAACCCATGAAATGATGGAAGCTCATTTGCCCATGCTGGTGAGGGATGCGCACGCAGGTGAGCAAGAGCATGTCAAAAAAGTGAGCTAGATCCCCATCTATACCCCTGACCTATGCAGGCAGATGGCCACTTGCTTTGGCAGGTGCGCCAGTAGATGAATAGTGCGATGACAATTTTGTAAATAACCAAAACACAAATTTTTGAGCTTTAAAAGGGATTTTTCTGATCTGAAACTCCATCTTTGTACTATTTTTTAGCTTTAAAAACATATAGTTAAAACCCTAGTGTGAAATTGATAGATTTTTTGTGCTTCCCATTGAATTTAGATCTCATTTCTTCTGATTATATTGGATTTGATGGAAGATTGCAATGAGAATTTGGGTATATTTCATCTTTCTCTCTCTATGAGTAGGTAATTTCTTAACTTAGGTTTATGCTTGAATGAGTAGTGATAATTGTATGGGTGTTGTTTAGTTGTCTTCTTAATTAGTTAATTGTTATGGGTTTTACTTCTACTCCATGTTCTTAACCTATAATTAGAGGTTGCAAACACTAGTTAACACTAGAACCCTTATTATCCTTGACAAAAGGGATGAGGGTGAGGAGTAGTACCTAACAATAACTTGATGATTGTCATTTAATAGTGTTTCTAAGACGTAAGGATACTAATTATGGTATTAGATTGGTTAAATAGCTACACTTGTGAGGTGTTAGAAAGAACCCATTTGTGATATTTTGGTGTTTGATTGAAAAATTAGCACTAAAGACCTATAATCTAGCCTACTCATAGCTATTAATTTAATCTAAGAAAATACTCAACTACCCGTGCATGTATTCACTCTTAGGATGGCATAACCCTAAGCTTTTTTTGCACTTGATTTCAACTATCGATAACTCAAACTTTGCATTCTCAAACTACGATTGATATTCTTGATTACAAAAGGGTAAACCAAACCCCCATTTACTTTTTTGCATTACTTTTATAGCATTACGTGCAAGCATTAGTTACCTTTGACACTTAGAGGTAAAAGCTATAGCATTCATTCCTCGTGGATTCAATCCTGACTCTAAGTTGGGTAATTATATTGACAACGATCGCTTATACTTTTGAGGTATATTTTGAGTGTTATCAAAAATGGCGCATTTGTTGGGGAATGAAACATAGCGTTCATTCTTTTTAGTATACTAAGTTACTTGTGTTTTCCGTGGTGTAATTTTACTTTATTTGTTGTTTTTGTTTTCTTTAGGTGATAATCAAAGTTTTCACGATACAAAGAGTCAGAATGGTAGCAATATCGCTAACTTCGATGGACACTTTGAGGATGAATCTCACCTCGGAGATGTCGGGAGGGCTAGCGCAATCCACATCCCACTCGCAATGGTTAATAGAGTGTTTCATGTCACTGGTGTGATGCTTTATGTCACGACCCAAAATCCCATTTTGGGCCCCACTGGAACTAGCTGCTCCTCTAAGATCTCTACCACGACCAATAGTCTGAACGCCTCTGCTTGGGGAATGAACCTATGTTGATGATACAACGGTTGATCCCGTAGGTCATGCTATACCACTCGCACCCCTTAGTGGGCATTCTCTCATTAGGTGCCCCTCTGTGCCATACCAAAAACAAGCATTTGTTCCCAACCGGCATTCACCTAAATGGTACCTTCCGCAACACTGACATGGAGGACGAGAAAATCCTACTGTCTGTGAGCCTTACACTTCACTACTCTGTCCAGATGGACCACCTCTAGACCCTCAGAACTGGGAGTGAGCACCTGCTGTGGAATAAGAGACTGAGGGTCTAGGCGGTAACATTCGAGGTCTAGATTCTCCTGGGGACACCATGGACTGTCCCATAGATCTTGCCCTTTTTTATGGCCCTTCCTCCGATTCATATGTCCTTCTTTTTTGCCATTGGTCCTCCATTTTCTGTGCAAAGGCCTGAATTCTGGCGATGTCCATGTCTCTGTTTAATGCTGCAATAGTACAGTCTCGTACCAAGTATGGCTCCAGTCTATCCACGTATCGATGGACTCTATCCTCCATTGTGGCCACCACATATGGAGCATATCATGCCAAGGAATTAAATTGCAAACTATATTCTCTAACACTCATATTTCCTTGACGCAAATTTAAAAACTGATCCGCGCGAGCCTCACGGATCTCATAGGGAAGATAGTGATCCAGAAATGCCATTTTAAATTCTTCCCATGTAGGTGTGTTTGCACCAATACCTCGAGCTTTCTTCCAGTCCTCATACCACAATAACGCCTCACCCTTCAATCTGTAAGCTACTAGCTCAACTGTTTCTACACCTGTTACATGCATCACCTCTAGTGCTCTTTGGACTTGGTCCAATAAATCCTGTGGATCCACTTTTAGGTCTGACCCAGTGAATATAGGGAGGTCCAATTTTAAAAAGTCCTGTGTACGCCGACTAGCTGCTCTAGCCGCGTCATCTTCATTTACCATTTGACCAGTTCGTCCTTGTGCTTGTGCAGCGACTAGCTATGTCAACATATGTACTGCATTTCTCAAATCCTGATCGGTGGTATTCATTGGTGGTTTTGTAGGTACTTCTCTACCTCTTGGCTCTTCTGGAGCTGGAAAAGTAGCAGAAGACCGCGATGCAATTTCAGCGTCAGCTCCACCTTGACTAGCTTGGTCAGGTGGTGATTTACTCATTCCTTCATCGGCAGGCACCTCTACCTGCTTACCTTTGCCTTTACCTCTTCTTGTGTTTGGCATTTTGCTATACCAAAGAAAAACAATCACCATGGTCAGATACAATTTAGCTTACAACACTGGCTCTATTGCACGATCTAGAGGTGAAGAAAAGAAACAACATCCTAAATGTCCCGTAGCCTCCTACTTATAAATGTGGCGCGCTACACTTCCATAAGTAAGACTCTACTCAGACACGGCTTTGTAGACACCCTTAGAACGACCTGTTCTGATACCACTTTTGTCACAACCCGAAATCCCATTCGGGCCGGACTGGCACCCGAAGTCGATATGGCCCGAGAGAACCAATCTTTTCTCCTAAACATTCATATGCATAACCTCGTATGAATCTTATTATACCTCATGCGACTATGCGGAAGAAATGAATCATGGAAACATATGCTATACATATATATTTAGGAAACTTGGTCGTTGGGGCTATCAAGTCAAAACGGATATTCCTCTTTTACATTTTCGTCTCTTACATCCATATACCCACATATGTCTACAAAAGCCTTTAACAGATGCATCAACAAGACCAACTTATAGTCGGGAAAAGTCCTCGCTTTATACAACATCAAAACAAACATACAACTATGACTCAGAAATCCCCGAACCAAGTGGAGCTCACCAAAACTCTGCAAATGATCCCCAGTCTACCGAGGAGGTCTACTAATTCCTGCACCTGCAACATGTAAGGTAAGTCCCGCGAGGGGGGTCAGTATGAAGAATGTACTGAGTATGTAAGGCTCATAAGAAATCATCATACATAATAACCACAATAATGGAATCAATATAAAAGAATTAATGATTGTGAATAAACTCTCACTCTGTATGTGGGGAACCATGTATATTACATTCTTTACTCCTCCTGTCTTTACATACTTTCATCTTATTTGTTCTACCCATGCTAGGCTGTTCTGTCGCCCCTGGGATGAGATTAACCCATGTTAGGTACTTTGACCCCTGGGATGTTATGTGAACCATGCTAGGCACTTTGACCCCTGGGATGTTATGTGAACCCATGCTAGGATTTCGTGTCGCCCCTGGGATGTCATTAACCCATGCTAGGCTTATCGTCCCTGGGATGTATCGGGATCGACCAATGCTAGGCTTTTCTGTCGCCCTTGGGATACCACCCGTGTTATTGGGATCGACCGATGCTAGGTATTTTAACCCCTGGGATACCACCCATGAATACTCATTATTTATACATTACTTCTTTCTCTTATTCTATGAATGATATATATACTTCATCTTGTGAGAGATTGAGGATTATGACATTATTGAATCATACACATAACTTACTTCACTTCTTCACTTCATGAGATTGACACCTTAACTTGTGAGGGATAGATATATATATTAGCTTACACATTACCTCCTCATTACTCTTATGAGATCTTATGAGATTGGTATTTTTACACTTGTGAGAGAGAGTGGTACAAACATAGTCATAATAATATTACTGAACTTGGAAACATGACATGATTGGAAATACTACTCAAGCATAAATAGATCCTCTTTACACCCTACTCTCTTTGAGATAGTTCTTTTAGAGATTACCACATTATGACAACTTTGGAACCTCATTCAATGAATAAAAGATAAGTGAATCATAATTCGTCTAAGAATAGGACACCTGTGAATAACAATATACCTCAACCTAAACTGGGATACTTTAGAACACTTCGGACATAAGTACCATAATAAGGTAAATACTTTATGCTGCAGAAAGAATACGGAAAGAGTAACCTTACATACCTTCATTTCCAAGTATGAGTACACGAGTCTATATATGAACACAACAGTCCAGCTTCTTCCTTACGTTTTACTCTACAATACAAGTACATATCGGAGCTTACATTAGCAACTAGTGACTATGCAAGCGTACTAAACGACAATGAGCTATATGATTGCCGTACAATGTCATGTCACCCCTTACAATATAATCCACTGCATTCTCATACCAACGACACCATAACATTCCACACATTGACCAAAATATCGCATATCCATAGCATTTCACATCACACTTACCCTTATGCTTTCCCATTAGCATTCCGTCAAAATGTCTCCTATCAACTTGCCTCATAACAACATATGAACAAAAATACATACTTAATACATTCCAACATGCCTCCATACGACACTTTAAATTCATTAAAACGACATCACAAGTTGCTAATTATATCCATAAAGGGTATAGGGGCCTTCGGGGGTCAAAGGGGAGCAAAAACATGCAAAACGGGGTTCTGGATGTGACCTGCGAAGCCACCTGTGCCCGAAGGTGGCTGAACTGAATCCGCAGGTTCCCTTTGGCAGTAGCCAGGGGCATCTGCGTTGGCACCTGCGCCCGCAGGTGCTTCGTCTGCGAGGACGGGTGCCCGTTTTGGCCAAAAAGGGTCTCTTTTGGGTCTTTTTATGCAATGAATGGTCCATGATCATAACTAAACTTTACTTGAAATAATTTATATCATATTATATGCCAACAATCATCCATGGTCTCACAACACACATAAACATCACCAAAACCTCACTTTCTTTTCAATCCATAACCAAATTTACGACAACAATTCCAAACATTATACACAAGGATAAAGCAAGGTAAGACTATAATAACATCTCACATGTCAATATTGAATCCATAAGATTCACTTCCTTCAAGACCACAAACCTATGCTCAAGTTTACAAGGCAAAACCATCCTCCGATTTAGCATACACAAATTGTTTTACACATAGTGAACTTCTCACACTTCACCAACATAACCAACATGATATAAACCATATTCCATGCATAAAATATATCTAACCATAATAATATACACTTACCAAGTCTTGCAAAATGATGATCTTGGTCCAAAGGAATGACTTAGGGTTTGTGTGATAATGGAAATGTTAGAGAAAATTCTAGAAAAGGCATGGGTGTAACAAATGATATAAAATCTGATTTCCCTCTTATATATAGGTCCTTTAAGTCTCTCTTATCCAACTTTGGCATTAAATGCATGGTTGATTTGGTCAAAATGGAAGATTGGATCACTTTGCTCCATTGGGCCAAGTCTTCCATGTGATGTTGGGCCTCATTTAAGCCCAATGGTGCAAGACTTTTTAATGCCCACCAATTTAATACATAATTCACTTAATCTCTCATGTTTCCATTTTTCCATAATGTAGACGTAGTCATATAGGTTTGACAACATACGGGTTGTTACACCTCCTACGAAGGTTTAATCCCATGTACTAGGCCCAATATCCCCTATCTCATCAATAACATCACACAATACATACTTTTGGTTCGCGATACTTAAGTAACCATTGTTCAACGTTGTCAAGTAGGGTTGGGTAGGTATGGGGTGTTACACTTTATCTCCTTCAAATGAAGGGTCTAATTGGTGTTCAATCCCACGAAGATGCCAACCTTCATTTAACGAACTTTATTGATGTGTATCTCCCATTCTACATAGCACAGATCTCACAAGAGTCCATCCGTTTAAGACTCTTTCTATTCTCATTGATGGGTGAGGTAGTATTGTCGTAGCGGTAATTACTCACGGGTTCTATAACTACATGGGTTGAGTTGATCGATTCTTTTCTAGACCAATTCTTTCCACCAGCCCGTATGGTCCAATTGAGGGACAAAATCATAAACTTTCAGCAATTGAGTGGTGAGACATTGCATGAATCATGGCAAAGGTTCAATAAAAAGTTGTTGCAATGACCAAACCATAAGGTTCCGGATAAGATGCTTCTCCAAATCTTTTGTCGAGCATTAGATCAATTGAACAATATGGAAGCGGATAATGTGGCCAGAGGATCTATAGTTAAACAATATTATGGTGATGTGGTGGCGTTATAGGATCAAGTGACAAAACAAAATCAAGGATGGCACATAGGAGATACCGAGGTGGACGTGGGGGCTCCCTCCACATCTTTTATGATACAAGAACAAAAGAATAAGGATAAGGAGAGAGATAAGAATATGGATAAAATAATGACACAATTGGATCTCCTTGCCAAACATGTAATGGGCTCAACTCCAAAGGCGGTCAATAGCGTTGCTTCTAAGGGTAATAAAGCATATGATAATGATGAGGTGGAGTCTCTTGATGAAGAAATTATGTTCATGTCGAACCAAACAGGGGGTTCCCGACCTATCTATCAAAGGCAAGACGGGAATCAAGGTTGGAAGAAAAACGACCGTGATAGAAAAGACCATTATTGAAAGGATTATGATTGAGATAAAGATTGGAGGGATAAGGAAAGAGATAGGGATGGCGATTGGAGAGACAAATATTGTGACCATGATAGGTAAATTCCTCCACATGATCGGGCCAAAGGTAAAGGTGACCTCCATTGATTCGAAGAAGTATAAGAATGAAGATGTGTTTGCCCATATCCTTATAGGAGTTTAATAAAGTGATAAAATATTGAAAGAGATAAAGAGCAATTTTTCACAACTCAATCAAATGGTCACCTCACATTCGGCCTTTATCAAACAACTCAAAACACAAGTGGGCCAAATCTGGGCTCATCTAAATATAAGGCAAAAGGGTGGACTACCTAGTGACACCATGGCTAATCCAAAAAATGATGCTCACATCATGGAAATTGATATTAGGAGTGGAAGAACTCTTGGTAATGATGTTATGAATCTTGATAAAGACCCTAACAAGAAAGCAATTGATGAACAAGTGAGTGGGAAAAGAAAGAGGCTTAATAAGTCAAATGAAAATGTCACTATTCCAAATGAGCCAAGTGTTGAGAAGCTGAGAGTAGTGGAAGAAAAGGTTGAAAGTGAAGAAGAACCACAAGCGGTTGATGGTAATAAGTTAAAACCGAATGAAAGATCGATTGTCTCAAGGCCGCAAGTAAAAGTCCCTCCTCCATTTCCATAAAGGCTTGAGAAGAAGGAAGATGATTCAAAGTTCAAGAAGATCCTTGCTAAATTTAGCAACCTTTCGGTAAATATACCACTGTTGGAAGCCATACAAGAGATGCCTGGGTATGCTAAATTTACGAAGGACTTTGGTAACAAAAAAGCGAGTCATGGATTTTGAACCAATTGAAGTGACACATAATTGTATTATGATAATGTCTAGAATAATGTTTGTGAAGAAGGAGGATCTAGGAGCATTCACCATCCCATGTACTATTGGGGTATACAAATTTAGAAAAGCTTTATGTGATCTTGGGGCAAGTATTAATTTAATGTCATTGGCCGTGTTTCGAAAGATAGGCTTGGGTGATCCAAAACCAACTATAATGAGGCTTTTAATGGCCGACCGTTCGATAAAGAAGCCCATGGATGTTTGGTATGATGTACTTGTAAAGGTGGACCATTTCATGTTTCTGGTCGATTTTGTGATCTTGAATTGCGAAATTAACCACGAGGTCCCTATTATTATTGGTAGGCCATTCTTGGCTACCGAATGAGCTTTTGTTGATGTTGAGTGTGGTGAAATGAAATTTCAAGTAAATAATAAAGAGGTGTCATTTAGCGTATGCAATTCCATTAAAGCAACCTTTGGATTTGCAGGTTGTCTTCTTAATTAATGTGATTGATGATGAAGTGGCTAATACTATGGAGATTGATTTTGTTAGTGAGCCTTTGGATGGAGTCTTGTGGAACCTTGAGAATGAGATGATTGAAGAATATGATGAAGTAGTTGCTTCCTTAAAAGGTCTCGGGTCTTAGACCAAAAATCCTTACAAGTTGGACCTTCTCTTGAAAAATTAGGAAACTCTTCCCATGAGGCCTTCAATTGAAGATCCACCACAAATTGAACTCAAACCACTTCCACCTCATCTTCGTTATGTGTTTTTGGGAGAAGTTGAGACTTTACCTATTATGGTTGTGGGAGACTTGTTGTCTAAGGCAAATTGAGGCATTGAAGTCGATGGTGAGATGGTATATAATGGCTCTTAGATATACCATAGCTGATATTATTAGGATTCCCCCCAGTATATGCACCCACAAGATCAAACTTGAGCCCAAATTTATAGCAAGTGTGAAACATCAAAGGAGGTTAAACCCTCCCATGCAAGAAGTTGTGAATAAAGAAACCATCAAGTGGCTTGATGTGGGTGTAGTCTATCCTATCTAGGATAGTACTTAGGTAAGCCCCGTTCAATGTGTTCCCAAGAAAGGTGGTATCATGGTGGTCCCAAATAAAAACAATGATCTTATACTCATCCATTCGGTCATGGATTGGAGAGTGTGTATTGATTATAGAAAGTGGAATTCATGGATGGAGAAGGATCACTTCCCCATGCCCTTTATCAAATACTTCATGGACTAGCAGGAAGGGGTTGGTATTGCTTCCTTAATGGATACTCGGGCTACAATCAAATCTCAATATCCCCCAAAGACTAAGACAAAACTACTTTTACATGTCCCTATAGAACATTTGCCTTCAAGCACATGCCTTTTGTGCTAGGCAATGCACCCGCTACTTTTTAATGGTGTATGCATTCTATCTTTTTGGAAATAGTGGAGGACTCAATGGAGGTATTTATGGATGATTTCTCGATTGTTGGTGATACGTTTGAGGGTTGCCTTGAACATTTGGAGAAGGTGCTTGAAGGGTGTGTGGCAAACAATCTTGTCTTAAATTGGGATAAAGGCCACTTTATGGTGAAAGAATGGATTGTCCTTGGACACAATATTTTGGGTCAAGGAATCCAAGTTGATCAAGCTAAAGTCGAGGTTATTTCAAAATTGACTCCTCCGATATCTATCAAAGGTGTAAGAAGTCTTATTGGCCATGTGGGCTTTTATAGGAGATTCATCAAAGACTTCTCCAAGATTACCCATCCTATTTTCAAGCTTTTTGAGAAGGAGGTAAAGTTTGAGTTTGATGGAGAGTGTGTAAGGGCATTCAATTGCCTCAAGGAGAAACTTGTCTCCTCTCCTGTTATTGTGGCTCCTAATTGGCCACAACTATTTGAGCTCATATGTGATGAAAGTAGGTTTGTATTAGGTGAGGTGTTTGGTCAAAGAAAGGAGAAACTTTTGATCTGATCTACTACGCTAGTAAATCATTAAATGATGCACAAAGAAACTATATGGTTATGGAACAAGAGTTACTAGTCGTGGTCTATGGGTTTGAAAAGTTTCATGCCTATTTATTGGGTACAAAGGTTATTGTGCATACCGATCATGCGGCTCTTAGGTATTTGATGCCAAATAGGGGACCATCTATCCCGCCTTGAGTCCAATATTGAGAAGTTGGGTGAAATCAAAATTGATGAAACCTTTCCCACCAAACTAATAATGGCACTTTTAGGGATTGTAGAATTGTGGTATGTGGATTATGTGAATTATGTTGTATGTGGTTTGCTCCTCGAGGATCTAAACCATTATCAAAACAAGATATTCCTCCATGCTATGAAGAAGTATTATTGGTATGAACCTTATTTATTTAGGAAGTGTACAGACGGAGTAATCCATAGGTGTGTGATAGAGTTAGAGATGTGGGCCATCCTTGAGGCTTACCACTCATTCCCATTCGGTGGTCATCATGGTGGTAGGAGAACGGCCGCTAAAGTTCTTCAAAGTGGGTTCAATTGGCCTACCCTTCATAGGGATACTTATGACTTGGTTAAAACTTGTACTCAATGCCAAATGCAAGGAGGTATTTCTAGGAGGCATGAGATGCTCTTGAAGCCTAACCTTGAACTAGAGTTACTAGATGTGTGGGACATCGACTTTATAGGCCTCTTTGTGAGCTCGTATGGTAACAAGTACATATTGGTGGCCGTTGATTACTTGTCAAAATAAGTGGAGGCAATAACTTTACCAAACAATGAGCATAAGAGTGTCACATTCTTCTTGAAAAATTATATCTTTAAAAAGTTCGGGACTCCCCGAGCAATCCTTAGTGATGGAGGCTTACACATTTGTAATTGGGTGTTTGGTGCTTTGCTTGATAAGTAAGGGGTGAAGCATAAGGTGTCTACCCCGTATCATCCCCAAATAAGTGACCAAGTTGAGGTTTCCAATTGGGAAATCAAGTTGATCTTGGAGAAAACCATGATTGTCGGACGCACAAATTGGGCAAGACAACTATATGAAGCTCTTTGGGCTTATAGAACCGCATTCAAAACTCCTATTGGCATGTCGCCCTATAAATTAGTGTTCGAAAAGGCTTGTCATCTTTCCATTGAGTTAGAGAACAAGGCATTATGGGCCTTACATAATTTGAATATGAAGTAGGAGGATGCCTCAAAATCAAGAGTGGAGCAAATATAAGAGTTAGAGGAATTTTGACTTAAGGCGTATGAGAGCTCTGTGCTATACAAGGAGAGAATGAAGAAATGGCACGATGTTAAGATATTAAAAAGAGAGTTTCGTGTGGGAGATGAAGTGTTACTCTTTAATTTGAGGTTAAAACTCTTTACGGGTAAGCTCAAATCTAAGTGGTCGTGCCCTTTTGTGGTGGTGCATGTGTATCCAAGTAGAACTATTGAGTTGGAAGATCATGAGAAGAAAAGGTTCACATTGAACGATCAAAGTTTGAAGCATTTTTATGTGGGTGGACCCGGAGGGGTCAAGGTTGAGGCTCTCCATTTTAAGGATGCTTGTTGATGAAAGAACAATGTTGTGCCACTATGATAACCAAGGAGCTTCTTGGGAGGCAACCCAAGGTTACTTTTTGTCAATTTATGTTTGTTTGAGTACTAATTTTAAGATATTTCAGTGAATGTAGGTGAAAAATTCTAAGTATGGAGGCCTTTGCACACTGTTTTGACCATATTTAGGCACCTACTAATGCACATGCCCACATTCCCACGTATGTCAGGACGCATGTGGCTAGCAGGTTGCTAAAGGACACTACCTTGGGCAAGAAGTCCACCTACGGGCGTATGCCAGGCACCAGCATGTGTATGTCAGCCGCACAGGTGGCCCATGGCATTCAACAATTTTCCCAGGTGAACTAGTTGGTCCTGCCAGCCTCACCCACGTGTGTAGGCCACCACCTGAGTGCGTAGGTGGGCCACCATTTCAAGGTACTTTTTTGAATTAAATTTCTTGGCTTAGCAGACCCGGTAAGCCCAATACCTTTTAAATTCTATTTCTTGACCCTAAACCCACATAAATTCAACACCCATTCCATAAAAACCCACTATTCACCCGATTTTCCTCTTCTTTTCACCAAAATTTTCTCTTTCTTTCCCCTTCACCAAAGTTTCTAAATTTCCTTCACAAGCAGACACACACAACATCTACTACAACTCTGGTGACTCCATCTCACTATTCTCTTGCCATTCTTTTGAATTTCTACTTGAGTTGGTAAGTTTCTTTTTATTATTTTTTTCTCCTTTTTCTAGAGTTTGAATGGTGAAGCATCTCATATGCTAATTTTTTTAATTAATTGATTGTTTTGGGATGTTTATGGCATAAACTTGTGGTTTTGTGGATTAGTTGGAATGGTTGTCACTTTTATCAGGAAAGTTGGGGAATTCTTGAGTACCCAAATTCATGCTCACCAAGTGTTTGATAAAATTCCCACATGAAACTCCCATTTTGTTTTCTCTTTGTAGGTAATCTAATGGAGCTTGTTGGGATTCTTATGAATACTTAAAGTCAATTCCATCATGAAAAGGTTGTTTTTGGTTATTTGGAGTTGATTGGTGTGAATTGGAGTGTTCTTAAAGTACCATCTTCACTATCTAAAATGCTCATTATGTGATGCAGCCATGTGTTCGATAAAATGTTCATGAGTGATTTTTGGCATGATCTTTACTAGTTATTGATGTAATTAATTTTGGAGCATAGTTTGGCCATTTCTTGAGTAATAATGTGAGTTAAAATATCTTCTAAGGAGTGTGAAACGGTTGTTCAAGTTGGTGGTGTGTTGTTACTATAATTGGTTGACCATGACCTTTGTTGAATTGATTATTATGCGTTGAACTCTTGGGTGAAGTGTGAGTAGCCCCATTGATAAAGATAAATGATTTGCTCAATGATAGATCGGGTAGAGTCATTCTTAAGGGTAAATCATCATTTTTGTTAATGTAATGGTCATGGGCAAAGTGTGTGCAACAATTCTAAGTGTGTAGAGCGTATTCATGATCAAAATAATGGTGATAAGTCCACGTGTACGTTCTATTGGCTTGTTGGGCGATATTTGGGATTTGACGTGCTTGAAACTTGCTGTGTGTCCATGAAAACACTAGATGAAGGCAGTATAATACCACTAAAACTCGTCTAGCGTCCTCATGGAACAAATATCTTGTATTAAACATCTCAAAACCTAAATATTGAGTCAAACAAGGAAATTTTTGTATCTGGCCGGGCTCACAACAGTCACCTGCAGCCGCACCTGAGGCCCTTGTGTGCGCAGGTGACTTGTGCAGGTCAAGGAAGTATGCCTGACCCAGGCTGCCTCGGTGTCAGTTGATCATGCTTTAATTTTTGTGCAGTCGATTTCCCCAGTTTGATTTCATATATAATTTTGCCTTGCATTCACTTCATTTAACATAGTTTTCTTTTCTTCTATAATATATAAAAAAATCCCAAAAACATGTTTTACCTTTTGTTTTTGTTTTTGTTGGTACTTTTGTGTTGTTTTTAGGGATGACTTTGAGGAAACCAATGCCACGAGCTGCAAAGAAGGACAACAACAAGGATAAGGGTAAGGACATCGCAACTACATCCAAGAAAATGGCACCGATTCAACAAGAGATAGTTCCCAAAGCTCAAAGTACTATTGATATTCCTAAGAGGTTGGCCAAGGAGGTAGACAAAATCTGGTTAGGGCTTGAGGGGATGCGTTACTTGTATGATGAATGGGTTTACACCCAATAATTCAACCCGTAAAAGGTTTTTAGTTTGAAAGGAGTGCCCGATCACTTTCCGAATATGATGAGGCAAATTCATAAATGTGTGTGGGATGTCTTCACAGATCTTATTACCTCACCACATCCTACCACCTACTTTCCAGAGCCTATTAGGGAGTTTCTATACTTCCTATGCTATCTAACACAAACAACACAAATATCAACAATCAGTGGTGAAACAACCTTGTTTACCTACTATGCTTGTGAGAGGGGTCGAGGTGCTTTGTTTGGCGGTAGACATCAACAAGTTTTACTTTCCATGTACTTCAAAGTACGTCACCAAATGTAAAAAGCGGATAAAAAGGGGGTAAACTCAATTCCCTTGGCTTTCCCAATCATTGCAAGTCCTTCCTCCATAGGAAAATGGTCAAGGATAAATTATAAGGAGAGATCTTTCCGTTCAAGCTAAGCATTGGCTTGGCTTTGTGGATTTTCCAATGCTTTCTTCCATTAATAATCACGACGTCGCTATTAACAAGGCTATCCTTGTGGGTTTCATTATGAGTGATATACATGCCAATGTGGGTGAAGTAGTTGAGGATATGATCAAGATCAGAGCTTTCCAACCTGGAATGTTATTGCCATTTCCTATTCTGATATCCACTCTAGATTTTTCTAATAAGGTTTCTATCTTCCACAAGATCGACCGAAAGGAGGTGTGTATTGGGGTTATTAGTATTACCAACAGTCAAGACGATGAAACTCCTGTGGGGAAAAAAAGAAGGGTTTTGAGGACTCCAGTTCATCTTTGGGGGAGCTACCTAATCTCGAGGGCACAAGCACCCCCCATGTACCTTCACTTCATCAGATTCTCCCCACACTTCTAGAGGTACAACTCCAGTTATTGATCCACCTCTTGCACTACCCACCTCTAGTACAGCACCACCTACTCAATCTTCTCAACCTCCACAGTCTTCTACTGTTACGTTTGATAAGGTCGCATCCATGACCTTTGAAAATAATAGTACCCTTGCTCGATTGATCGTTGACATCCCAAATTTTATACAGACCTTCATTGATAGGAGTCTTGAGACTCTTCGTGCCCAGATGCGAGACTATAAGTGGTGATTGGCCATGGTAAATATGAGAGAGAAGAGTGAGGCAGTTACCACTCTCAAAGATAATCTTGATAGCCTTCGTTCAGAGTTCTAGATGATACAACCCTTTTTTACTTTAGATGATGCTCAGATGACTTTCCCTTCGGTTGCTACTGGCTTGGTTATTCTATTTGATGATTTGTTTGGGCCCGCCCACCATCATGGGATATAAAATAGGGATTTACTTGGGTGCAAGGCTTATTGAGGCCCAATAGTTTAGGCTTGCAGCACAGTTGTCCATAGAGGAGCATCACGTCAGGATGGTTGGTGCTAGTTCTAGCTCACATCCTCTCAAAAATTAGCGTGATGGTTCGGTTATAATTATAGGAGCCCAGTCTCAGGAGGCTCCTCATATTTTAGCTGATGAGCAGTTACAGACCACCCACGATATAGATCCATGTGCCTAGTACGCTTCAGGGAGTCCTTGTCTTTCTATCTTATCATTCTCTAGTGTTGCATTAGGGATAATGTAACGTTCTTTAGTTAAGGGGTGGACATTCTATTTAATTCATGGTTTGTAATATAATTTTGTTGATACATTATCGTGATGTTATTTTTTATTATAATTCTGCCCTTACCGGGCTCATTTTGTGACACTTTTGATATTGCCCTCGTCGGGCTTGTGTTGGAATGCACTTTTGATATTGCCCTTGCCGGGATTGTGTTGGATTGATATGCTTTTAGCCTATGCCAGGCCCATTTTATGCGCTTATTATTATTTGAAACCCATACGCATTTCTCTTGTGTTGATAATTGCTTTTGGGTGATGTTTATTTTGGCCATGCGCATCGTTCTATTCGTCTTGTGTATATACGTGTCAAACAAACTCCAAGGGTTTTCTTTAAAAATCATTTCTTTCCCAAGGAGCATTTTTTATTTGTTATTTGATTTTCTTTGTTGAACCTAGTGGTATTACCCTATGATTGTAACACCCCGTACGTTTCTGAGTTTAGCTGACAATTGTAACATTTAGGGAAAAATGAAAACATGAGAGAATTGATGAATTTTGTATTGAATTGTGGGCACTTAATAAGTCTTGTATAATTGGGCCCAAAAATGAAGCCCAAAATAACAAGAAGACATGGCCCAACATGGGGGTTTTGACCCATTCTTCCAAATTTGATCCATTTGACCAAATCAACATTGCATTAAATGCTAAGGAAAAGATAAGGGAGACATGAGGGACTATATAAAGTAGGAAAATCATATTTTATTCATTTGGACTCTCATAACATTTTCTAGATTTTTCCAACATTATCTCCTTTGCTCTCACGAACCCTAAGTCACTCTTTGGGCCAAGATCATCAATTGGTAAGACTTGGTAAGTGTTTATTATGATGGATTTATATATTTTATGCATAATATATGGTGTATATTATGTTGGTTATGTTGGTGGAGCATTGAGAAGTTCACAATAAGTGAAGTGTACATGTTTGCTAAATCGAAGGGTGGTTTGTCTTGTAAACTTGGCTATGGACTTGTGGTTTTGAAGGAAGTGAATTTGGTGGAGTAAATATTGACATGTGAGATGTGATTATGGTCTTACTTTGTTTGATTCTTGTGCATAACGTTTGGAATTGTTGTTGCGATATTGGTTATGGTTTTGGTGCCATATTGGCCGTGAAATGTAGTTTTGGGTGTTGTTATGTGTGTTGTGAGACTATGTCTGAATGTTGGTGTTTAAGATGATCAAAAATATGTTCAAATATGTTTGATTGTGATAAAAAAAAGTCATTTCGGACCAAAACGGTCAACCGCCCCCGCAGACGAGGGCATTTGCGGGCGCTGATGCCAACGCAGAAGGTCTTGGAATTTTCCAGAGGCCATCTGCATGCGCATATCATCCACCTGCATGCGCAGGTGTCAGTGCAGGTCACCTCCAGATTTGGTTTTGTATGCTTCCGTCTCTAGTTGATCCCCGAAAGCCCCGATACCCTTTTTGGATGTAATTATCAACTTGTGATGTCGTTTTAATGACTTTAAAGTGTCGTATGGAGGTGCGTTGGACTATGTTAAGTATGGATGATGGTTCATATGTTGTTATAAAGGAATAATTACTACGGAATGATGAAAGGAAAAGCATAAAGGGCAAGTATGGTGTGAAATGCTATCGATGTATGATCTTTTTGTCAATGTATGTAATGTTATGGTGTTGTTGATATGAAAATCCAGTGGAGTGTATTGTAAGGGGGTGACATGATGTTATATGGTAGTCACATAGTCCATTGTCGTCTTGTACGCCTATATAGTGACTAGTTTCTAATGAAAGTTCCGGTATGAACTTGTATTGTAGAGTAAGACGTAAGGAAGAAGCGGGACTATTGTGTTCATACGTAGGCTTGTGTATTCATACTTGGAAGTGAAGGTATGTAAGGTTCCTCCTTCTGTATCCTTCTGCAGCATATAGTGTACACTTTGTTATGGTACCTACTCATTCCCAAAATGTACTAAGGTATCCTATATCCGGTTATCAATTGTCTCTACTACATGTTTCCTACTTATTGATCAATTGTGAATCTCATGTATCTTGTCTCATGTCTCATGTCCATGAATAGTATTCCAAAAGCCCAATAAGGTTGTGTTCCAAAGTTCCAATAGTGATTATACTCATGTATCTTATCCATTGATTATTGTCCAATAGTTCCAATAATAGTATGTTTCCAATGAGGTAATGTTTCCAATAATACTATTCACATGTCTCTCACACATTGGTTAATGATCCAAAGCTTCAAGTAAATTTATGACCATCATTGTATCAATCTCAAATTAATGAATAAAGTAATGCAAATGTGGTTAATGTTTGAGTATGGGTGGCAGCTTTGGGGGTGAAATGCCTAGCTCAAGCCGATCCCGAGATTATTGGATCAGGGGGCAGCTTTGGGGCTAAAATGCCTAGCTCAAGCCGATCCCGAGATTATTGGATCAGGGGGCAGCTTTGGGGGCGAAAGCCTAGCTCAAGCCAAACCTGACAGGGGGTAGCTCTAGGGGTGAAAACCTAGCTCGAGCCGAACCTGATATGTTGATTTATGGGTGGCAGCTCTAGGGGCATAAGCCTAACTCGAGCCGATCCCGATACATTTATTTATAGGTGGCAGCTCTAGGGGCATAATCCTAGCTCGAGCCGATCCCAACATAACGATATGTTATGTAAAGACCCACTGATCAGTCGGGGCTCGGGTACATTGTGACACATGTATTAACAAGCAAGCATTGAAGTAAAAAAAGCAAAGAAAGTAATGAAAGCAATACACATGGTTTCCAAAATGCAAAATGGTGACTTACTCACATTGATTAGTCATTGGTATTGAGTTCATTGATATGTTCATGTGTTATATAGTTTCATTTGAGCCTTACATACTCAGTACTTATTCCGTACTGACCCCTCTTGGGGAATTTACCTTACTTGCTGCAGGCGCAGGTACCAGTAGGCCTCCTCAGTAGATTGCCAGTTGTTAGCGGTTCATTGGTGAGCTCCAGCTAATTCGAGTCTTCTCCAAGTCAGAGTGTATATATTTTTTGGTGATGTACATGTTGTATAAAGCGGGAATTGTCCCGACTTTTAGTTTGTTTTGATCAATGCATCTGTTAGAGGCTTTTGTAGACGCATGTGGGTATATGTATATAAGATGACTCATGAAGTCTTATTTTGACGGCCTCCATGGCCAAGTTTCTCAAATGTGTATATATGTATGTCACATGTTCCATGACTTTCGATATGAGCCATTCGTGTTCTTATGTGATAGTGGTGTTTCCTATGGCATGCGTATGAATGTATGAAGCATAGCTTGGTTCTCTCGGGCCTTATCGGCTACGGGTGCCAATCACGCCTCGTTGGGATTCGGGGCGTGACAAAAGTGGTATCAGAGCAGGTCGTTCTAAGGGTGTCTACAGAGCCGTGTCTGAGTAGAGTCTTACTTATCAATGTGTTGTGCACCACATTTATAAGTAGGAGGCTACGGGACATTTAGGATGTTGTTTCTTTTCTTCATTCTAGATCGTGCAATAGAGCCAATGTTGTAAGTGGAATCGTGTCTGACCATAGTGATTGTTTCTCTTTGATATAGTAACAATACCAAACACTAGAAGAGGAAAGGGTAAAGGGCAGCGGGTTGATGTGCCTGCTGGAGAAGGAATGAGCAGATTACCACCTGACCAAGCTAGTCAAGGTGGAGCAAATGTTGAAATATCATCGCGGTCTTCATCTACCTTCCCAGTTTCGGAAGAGCCAATTGGTAGAGATGTGCCCACAGAACCACCGATGAATGCCACAGATCAAGATCTTAGAAATGTCGTACATATGTTGACACAGTTAGTGGCGGCACAAAGCCAGGGAAGAGCTGGTACAATGACACATGATGATGATGCGGCTAGAATGGAAAGTCGCAGGACACAGGATTTCTTGAAACTGGACCCTCCTATATTCACTGGGTCCGATCCAAAAGCAGATCCACAGGACTTCGTGGATCAAATTCAGAGGGCCTTGGAAGTTATGCACATGACGGGGGTTGAAACAGTTGAACTTGCTGCGTACAGGTTGAAAGGAAAGGCAATATTGTGGTATGAGGATTGGAAGAAATCCCGTGACATTGGTGCAAATCCACCTACATGGGAAGAGTTTAAAGTGGCTTTCCTCTATCATTATCTTCCTTATGAGATCCGGGAGGCACGTGCGGATCAGTTCCTAAATCTACGTTAGGGAAATCTGAGCGTCAGGGAATACAGTTTGCAATTTAATTCCTTGGCTAGATATGTGCCAAATGTGGTAGCTACGATGACTGATAGAGTCCATCGATACGTGGACAGATTAGAGCCATATTTGGTACGAGATTGCACCATTGCTGCCTTGAATAAGGACATGGACATAGCTAGAATCCAGGCCTTCACTCAGAAAATGGAAGACCAACGACAGAGGAGAAGAGTGCATGAATTTGATAGGGGAAAATCCAAAAGGGCTAGACCTATGGGACCACCTATGATGTCCCAAGGAGGATCTAGGCCTCGTATGTTCCCCAGACCACCCAGACCATCGTTTTCTCATTCCATGTCAAGTGCTTATTCCCAGTCTCGAGGGTTTATAGGTGGCTCAGTTGGGCAGAGTAGTGGGGTTCACGGATCACAGGCAGCAGGCTTTCCTCGTCAGCAGTGTCAGCAGTGCGGGCATATTCATTCAGGCACATGTCGGTCAGGGATGAATGTCTGCTTTTGGTGTGATATGCCGGGGCATATAGCAAAAGATTGTCCACAGCGGAGCATGGGTGGTATAGCACGACCGGCTGGGTCAGCAGTTGCATCATCAGCATCGGTTCCTTCACTGGCCAGTGATGTATAGCCTATTGGCCGCGGTACAGGTGCCAGAGGAGCAGCCAGTACTAGCAGGGTCCAGAATCGCACTTATGCTTTACTGGACCGCCAGAATTCAGAGGCTTCCCCTGATGTTGTCACAGGTACATTATGCATATTCTCACATAATGTATATGCACTGATTGACCCAGGTTCTACATTTTCCTATGTTACCCTATTGATTGCTGCGAAATTTGCAAAGGCACCAGAATTATTAATTAAATCAATTGAAGTGTCTACACTGGTTGGTGAATATATTGTTGCAAAGAGAGTATATCGTAACTGTGTGCTAACTGTGTGTGGTCATGATACATTGGCCGATCTCATTGAACTATACATGGTGGATTTTGATGTGATCATGGGAATGGATTGGTTGGCCTCTTGTTATGCTACGGTAGATTGCCTGGCCAAGAAGGTACAATTTTGTTTTCCGCAGGAAAATGTTCTAGAATGGCAGGGTAATGTAGGGGCACCACGAGGGAGATTTATTTCCTATTTGAAAGCTAGGAAAATGATTGCCAAGGGATACATATGCCATTTGGTACGAGTGAAAGATAATGATGTGGAATCACTAACTCCACAGTCGGTTCCAGTAGGCAATGAATTTCTTGATGTATTTCCAGAGGATCTTCTAGGCTTGCCCCCAGAACGGGAAGTAGAGTTTGGCATTGATGTGATTCCAGGCACTCAGCCTATCTCTATTCCTCCATATCGAATGGCTCCAGCTGAATTGCGTGAACTGAAGGAGCAATTGAAAGATTTGCTGGACAAGGGCTTCATCAGGCCTAGTATGTCCCCGTGGGGTGCACCGGTATTATTTGTAAGAAAGAAAGATGGCACATTGAGAATGTGCATTGACTATCGACAATTGAATAAGGTAACGATCAAGAACAAATATCCCCTCCCTCGCATTGATGATTTGTTTGATCAGTTACAGGGTGCCAAGTGTTTTTCAAAGATTGACTTGAGGTCGAGTTACCATCAAGTCAGAGTTAGAGAAGAAGATTTGCCCAAGACCGCTTTCCGAACACGGTATGGTCACTATGAATTTTTAGTTATGTCATTTGGACTAACAAATGCACCGGTTGTGTTCATGGATTTGATGAATAGGGTGTTTCGTGACAGTATTTATAGATGATATCCTGGTTTATTCAAGATCACCAAAAGATCATGCTAATCATTTACGGCAAGTGTTACAAATCCTCTGTGAGCGTAAGTTGTATGCAAAGTTCTCCAAATGTGAGTTTTGGTTAACATCAGTTGCATTCTTGGGTCACATTGTGTCAGATGAAGGGATACAGGTCGATACACAGAAAATAGAAGCAGTGAAAAATTGGCCAAGGCCGACGACGCCCACAGAGATTCGCAGTTTTCTTGGTTTGGCAGGTTATTACAGAAGATTTGTGGAAGGATTTTCTTCTATTACGGCACCATCAACAAAGTTAACTCACAAGGCAATTAAGTTTCAATGGAATGATGCATATGAAAAAGGGTTCCAAAAACTGAAAGATAAGTTGACTTCCACACCAGTGTTAGTACTTCCTGAAGGCACAGAGGGCTATGCACTGTATTGTGATGCTTTTGGGATTGGTCTCGGATGTGTGTTGATGCAGCATGGTAAGGTGATAGCATATGCCTCACAACAGTTGCGGCCACATGAGAAAAATTATCCCACTCATGACCTTGAATTGGCAGCGGTAGTATTTGCTTTAAAGATATGGCGTCATTATTTATATGGAGTTCATGTTGATCTTTACACTGATCACAAAAGTTTGCAATATATATTTAAATAGAAGGAACTCAATTTGAGGCAACGAAGATGGTTAGAGCTTTTGAAAGACTATGATGTTGATATTTTATACCGTCCAGGGAAGGCAAATATGGTAGCAGATGCATTGAGTCGCAAGGTAGTGGGAGACACTAATAGCCAACCGACAGAAAATATTAGCCAGCTTGGGAGTTCGTCTACTAGAATCCTCAGATGAGGGAGTTATTGTGCAGAATGCAGCGGAATCCTCCTTAATAACTGAAGTGAAAGAGAAGCAGTTTGCGGATTCTGTGTTACTGCAGCTAAAGAAAAATGTACAACAGAAATTGACAAAGGCATTTGATCTTACACAGAAAGGGGTGATCCAATGCCAAGGTAGACTATGTGTACCGGATGTAGACGAATTGAGGAAGCGAATTATGACAGAGGCACATTACTCGCGCTATTCTATTCATCCGGGTGCTACAAAAATGTATCATGATTTAAAGGAAGTGTATTGGTGGGGAAATATGAAGAAGAACATTGCGGAATTCGTCGCTCAATGCCTGAATTGTCAACAAGTGAAAGTAGAGCATCAAAAACCAGGAGGTTATATGTAATGTATCAATCTTCCAGTCTGGAAATGGGATATGATTCATATGGACTTCATTACAGGTTTACCTCGTACATTGCGGAAATTTGATTCTATATGGGTTATAGTTGACAGGCTTACCAAGTCAGCGTATTTTCTACCAGTCAAGACCACCTATACAGCTGAGGATTATGCAAAATTGTATGTGAAAGAAATAGTATGATTGCATGGTATTCCACTTTCTATTATATCAGATAGAGGAGCACAGTTCACAGTGCACTTTTGGAGATCCTTTCAGCAAAGTTTGGGCACACAGGTGAGTCTAAGTACGGCTTTCCATCCTCAGACTGATGGATAAGCAGAACATACTATTCAGACACTTGAAGATATGCTATGAGCTTGTGCATTACATTTTCAAGGCAGTTGGGATGAACATTTGCCTCTTATTGAATTTTCTTACAACAATAACTATCATTCAAGTATTAAAATGGCACCTTATGAAGCTTTGTACGGGAGGAAATGTAGATCACCAATCGGGTGGTTTGAAGCGGGAGAAACTGCTTTACTTGGGCCGAATACTGTTCATCAGGCTATGGAGAAAGTTAAAGTGATTCAACAGCGATTACAAACGGCCCAGAGTTGACACAAGTCCTATGCTGATATTAGAAGAAGAGGACTTGAATTTTCCTTAGGTGATTGGGTATTCTTGAAGGTGTCACCGATGAAAGGGGTAATGCGGTTCGAAAAGAAAGGGAAATTGAGTCCACGTTACATAGGCCCATATGAAATTATTAGAAGATTTGGTCAAATTGCGTATGAGTTCGCACTACCCCAGGAACTCTCCACAGTTCATCTGGTATTTCATATGTCAATGCTTCGGAAGTGCATAGGGGATCCATCTCTTTTTACTCCTGTCGATGATGTACAGGTTAGAGAGGATATTACCTACGAGGAAATACCTATTGCCATTCTGGATAGATAGGTGAAGAGGTTGAGAAACAAAGATATTGCTTCTGTAAAGGTACTTTGGAGAAATCAGCAAAGAGAAGAGGTCACATGGGAAGCTGAAGAAATGATGAAATCTAAGTACCCTCATTTATTTCAAAAAGAAGTATGACAAGTAAGTATTTATAAGCTTTGAGTGTATATCTATAAGATGACATGAAGAATGCTCCTAAACTTGTAATTGTCTACTTTGAAATGATAACACTAACATTCGAGGACGAATGTTTCTAAGGGGGGAAGAATGTAACACCCCGTACGTTTCTGAGTTTAGCTGACAATCGTAACATTTAGGGAAAAATGAAAACATGAGAGAATTGATGAATTTTGTATTGAATTGTGTGCACTTAATAAGTCTTGTATAATTGGGCCCAAAAATGAAGCCCAAAATAACAAGAAGACATGGCCCAACATGGGGGTTTTGACCCATTCTTCCAAATTTGATCCATTTGACCAAATCAACATTGCATTACATGCTAAGGAAAATATAAGGGAGACATGAGGGACTATATAAAGTAGGAAAATCATATTTTATTCATTTGGACTCTCATAACATTTTCTAAATTTTTCCAACATTATCTCCTTTGCTCTCACGAACCCTAAGTCACTCTTTGGGCCAAGATCATCAATTGGTAAGACTTGGTAAGTGTTTATTATGATGTATTAATATATTTTATGCATAATATATGGTGTATATTATGTTGGTTATGTTGGTGGAGCATTGAGAAGTTCACAATAAGTGAAGTGTACATGTTTGCTAAATCGAAGGGTGGTTTGTCTTGTAAACTTGGCTATGGACTTGTGGTTTTGAAGGAAGTTAATTTGGTGGAGTAAATATTGACATGTGAGATGTGATTATGGTCTTACTTTGTTTTAGTCTTGTGCATAACGTTTGGAATTGTTGTTGCGATATTGGTTATGGTTTTGGTGTCGTATTGGCCGTGAAATGTAGTTTTGGGTGTTGTTATGTGTGTTATGAGACTATGTCTGAATGTTGGCGTTTAAGATGATCAAAAATATGTTCAAATATGTTTGATTGTGATCATGGACCATTCATGTCATTAAAAGACCCCAAAAAAGTCATTTCGGACCAAAACGGGCATCCGCACCCGCAGACGAGGGCATCTGCGGGCGCTGATGCCAACGCAGAAGGCCCTGGAATTTTCCAGAGGCCATATGCACGCGCATATCATCCACCTTCATGCGTAGGTGTCAGTGCAGGTCACCTCCATATTTGGTTTTGTATGCTTCTGTCTCTAGTTGATCCCCGAAAGCCCCGATACCCTTTTTGGATGTAATTATCAACTTGTGATGTCGTTTTAATGACTTTAAAGTGTCGTATGGAGGTGCGTTGGACTATGTTAAGTATGTATGATGGTTCATATGTTGTTATAAAGGAATAATTACGACGGAATGATGAAAGGAAAAGCGTAAATGGCAAGTATAGTGTGAAATGCTATCGATGTATGATCTTTTTGTCAATGTATGTAATGTTATGGTGTTGTTGATATGAAAATCCAGTGGAGTGTATTGTAAGGGGGTGACATGATGTTATATGGTAGTCACATAGTCCATTGTCGTCTTGTACGCCTATATAGTGACTAGTTGCTAATGAAAGTTTCGGTATGAACTTGTATTGTAGAGTAAGACGTAAGGAAGAAGCGGGACTATTGTGTTCATACATAGGCTTGTGTATTCATACTTGGAAGTGAAGGTATGTAAGGTTCCTCCTTCCATATCCTTCTGCAGCATATAGTGTACACTTTGTTATGGTACCTACTCATTCCCAAAATGTACTAAGGTATCCCATATCCGGTTATCAATTGTCTCTACTACATGTTTCCTACTTATTGATCAATTGTGAATCTCGTGTATCTTGTCTCATGTCTCATGTCCATGAATAGTATTCCAAAAGCCCAATAAGGTTGTGTTCCAAAGTTCCAATAGTGATTATACTCATGTATCTTATCCATTGATTATTGTCCAATAGTTCCAATAATGGTATGTTTCCAATGAGGTAATGTTTCCAATAATACTATTCACATGTCACTCACTCATTGGTTAATGATCCAAAGCTTCAAGTAAATTTATGACCATCATTGTATCAATCTCAAATTAATGAATAAAGTAATGCAAATGAGGTTAATGTTTGAGTATGGGTGGCAGCTTTGGGGGTGAAATGCCTAGCTCAAGCCGATCCCGAGATTATTGGATCAGGGGGCAGCTTTGGGGGCGAAAGCCTAGCTCAAGCCGAACCTGACAGGGGGCTGCTCTAGGGGTGAAAACCTAGCTCGAGCCGAACCTCATATGTTGATTTATGGGTGGCAGCTCTAGGGGCATAAGCCTAGCTCGAGCCAATCCCAATGCATTGATTTATGGGTGGCAGCTCTAGGGGCATAAGCCTAGGTAGAGCCGATCCCAACATAACGATATGTTATGTAAAGACCCACTGATCAGTCGGGGCCCGGGTATATTGTGACACATGTATTAACAAGCAAGCATTGAAGTAAAGAAAGCAAAGAAAGTGATGAAAGCAATACACATGGTTTCCAAAATGCAAAATGGTGACTTACTCACATTGATTAGTCATTGGTATTGAGTTCATTGATATGTTCATGTGTTATATAGTTTCATTTGAGCCTTACATACTCAGTACTTATTTCGTACTGACCCCTCTTGGGGAATTTACCTTACTTGCTGCAGGCGCAGGTACCAGTAGGCCTCCTTAGTAGATTGCCAGTTGTTAGCGGTTCATTGGTGAGCTCCAGCTAATTCGGGTCTTCTCCGAGTCAAAGTGTATATATGTTTTGGTGATGTACATGTTGTATAAAGCGGAGACTTGTCCCGACTTTTAGTTTGTTTTGGTCAATGCATGTGTTAGAGGCTTTTGTAGATGCATGTGGGTATATGTATATAAGATGACTCATGAATTCTTATTTTGACGGCCTCCATGGCCAAGTTTCTCAAATGTGTATATATGTATGTCACATGTTCCATGACTTCCGATATGAGCCATTCGTGTTCTTATGTGATAGTGGTGTTTTCTATGGCATGCGTATGAATGTATAGAAGCATAGCTTGGTTCTCTCGGGCCTTATCGGCTACGGGTGCCAATCACGCTTCGTTGGGATTCGGGGCGTGACAATGATAGATGGACCGAGCGACCTTCTTAGGGAAAATACCCATTGTTTTGAGTTTGAGTCAAGTGGTAGTTGGCAAAGTTCGAAAAGCACCTCCAAAAATTTGTCATTGGCAAGCAAAATGGTTTTGAAAATGATTTTTGAAAAGCAAAATGGTTTTTGAAAGAACAAAGAGCAAAGAGGTTTCTAGTTTTCTCTTGAGTCGTGACCTTTAAATTCAATTTTTGCCTCTTTCTTCACAAAAGAAGAGTTCCTGATTTGGAGTAGTTTGTCAAGTTCATTTGCTCAAATTATTTGGAAGACTAGCTTTCTAATTTAAGAGTGTAGTTGTTTGTGTGGTGAAAGTTTCAACTAATTCTTGTGCATGCATTGTAGTATAAAACTTGCCCCGAGTGTATTCAAGGTGAAATGCTAGGCCACGCTTGGTTTGGAATATGACCCGAGGCCCTCTTTGAACTATCACATAGTCTAAATCCCACCTTAACATTGTTCCCTAGTCAACCCATTTGAAACTTTGTCCAATATCCTTTTCTTTATGATGACCATACTATGGCACCATAACCATTTTTACAACCCCTTCTTTGGCACCCAATCTAGTTGAACGCTTCGCATTGTTCTAATGTGGGTAGGTGTAGGCAAATGCCTAAGTTTGGGGGTGCATAATTGTGAGAATGACAAAAGTAGGCTCAAGGCCTAAGTTTGGGGGGAAGGAGATTTGCAAGATTTTTTATGAGAGGTGTATGCTTGGTTGACTCAACAAATGTTTCAAAAGACAAAATATGAGCTTGAAAACAAAAGCAAAGAGCCTAGCCCTTAGAAAACAATTTTTAAAAAAAGTGAAAAAGCTTGAGAAAAGGGGGCATGAATGGCTAATGAGTAGAAAATTTCTTGAAGGAACTAATGAAGCGAATGAAGAGGGAGGCTCATAAGTGTGTTTAGCAAAAGTATGTTATAAATTTAGGGAAACAAAAGAAAAGAAAAGAGGGTGAATAAGGTAGAGAATTTGAAAGTATAAGGCCTAAGAAGTGTTAAAGTGATTGTGTTTAGAGAGGTGTTCGAGTCACTTGATCCATAAATTCCTTCTCTCATCCTAACCTTCATCAATGCCCATTAGTCCTTAGTGATTTCAAACCTTGTAGGTCTACATTAGTGGCGAATGACACAAAGGGTAAGCCTATGGTTCTACTTGTTGTACTTGAATTTATTTGTGAATTGCATTATTCTATGTGAGTTGAGAAACCTCTTGTATGTGAGTGGCATCTACACCTTGAAGTGGAGAGTGATGTATTACTTTCAATTAGGAAAAATGATCAAGACAACACGCGAAGTGAAATTGAGGCAATCTTTGAGAGTCTTGTGTCAAGACTTGAGAAGCATCTTGATTTGAAACTTCTACTTGTTGATATCCTATACTTTTGCAACAAAAAGATTTGCATCTTGAAAGAGAAGTGTTAATTGTTTATTTGCCATAACTTGTTGAGAGAACCAATCAAACTTTGTGGTATTGATTGTTTAGCGTAGTAGGTTATGTTTGCTTTGGAGTCATGAATATCCTTTTTATTGGGAAGATCCTTGATTACTTAAGGGCAACCAATAGTTTAAGTTTGGGGCATTGATAAGTTGGCAATTTACCAACTTTTTAGTCACTTAAGCTTGAATTATTGTCTACTTTCCTTTGATTCAAGGTGTATCTCATGTTAAATTGCTCGTGTGTGCACGTAATCGATGAATTTGAGGTCGAGCTAACCATACGAGTCAAATGGAATGCAAATTAGAAGTAAAGGATCTTAAAATAACCCATGGGATGATGGAAGCTCACCTGCGCACGCAGGTGAGAAGGTGCGCATGTAAGTGAGCAAGGGCATGTAAAAATAATGAGCTAAAAGCCCATCTGCACCCCTGACATGCGAACGCAGGTGGCCACCTGCGCTGGCAGGTGCGCCAGCAGATGAATAGTGCGGTGGAAATTTCGTAATTAACTAAAACGCAAATTTTGAGCTTTAAAAGGGATTTTTCAGATCTGAAACTACATCTCTGTCTATTTTTGAGATTTAGAATCATAGATTTGAAACCCTAGTGTGAAATTAATAGCTTTCTTATGCTTTCCATTGAATTCGGATCTCATTTCTTCTAATTATCTTGGATTTGATGGAAGATTGCAATGAGAATTTGGGTATATTTCCTCTTTCTCTCTCTATGAGTGGCTAATTTCTTAACTTGGGGTTATGCTTGAATGAGTAGTGATACTTGTATGGGTGTTGTTTATTTGTCTTCCTAATTAGTTAATTGTTATGGGTTTTGCTTCTACTCCATGTTCTTAACATATAATTAGAGGTTGTAAACTCTAGTTAACATTAGAACCCTTAGCATCCTTGACAAAGGGGATGAGGGTGAGGAGTAGTACCTAACAATAACTTGATGATTGTCATTTAATAGTGTCTTTTAGATGTAAAGATACTAATTGAGGTATTAGATTGGGTAAATAGCTACACTTGTGAGGTGTTCGAAAGAACCCATTTGTGATATTTTTGTGTCTGATTGAAAGATTAGAACCAAAGACCTATAATCTGGCCTACCCATAGCTATTAATTGAATCTAGGAAAATACTCAACTACCCATGCATGTATTCGCTCTTAGGATAGCATAACCCCAAGCTCTTTTTGCATTTGATTTCAACTCTCGATAGCTTA
This sequence comes from Capsicum rhomboideum, assembly GCA_031232105.1. Lineage (NCBI taxonomy): Eukaryota > Viridiplantae > Streptophyta > Magnoliopsida > Solanales > Solanaceae > Capsicum > Capsicum rhomboideum. Next base: position 92,306,519 of record CP124716.1, on the reverse strand, counting down.
AACTTTGCATTCTTAAACTATGATTGATATCGTTTATTACAAAATGACGAACCAAACCCCCCATTTACTTTTCCAAATTACTTTTATAACATTAAGTGCAAGCATTAGTTACTTTTGACACTTAGAGGTGAAAGCCATAGCATTCATTCCTTGTGGATTCGACCCCAACTCTAAGTTGGGTAATTATAATGACAACGATCACTTATACTTTTGAGGTATAACTTGAGCGTTATCATTGGGCCCCCGTCCAAGCCATTGGATTTGTCTCATCTTGAATGAGGCTAATATCAGTAATATGATTTACCTCCATCCTCAAATCTATCCCAGCAAATTTTGGTACCTCAGCAGGCTCACAAAGAGTTGTAATTATACATGGGAATGGAATACTAGTGTTGTCTTTCAGAGCATGTTACCTATTCTCCTCAACAATCACTTAGGTGAAATTCAAAGAATATCCCTTCATAATACTCGCAACCAAAATAGCCCTATTCGGAGTCAATGAGTTATCAGCACTAGTCGGACATAATCTGTGATAAACCACCAAAACATGGCCCCAAAGTTCAAAGAGGCCTTCTTAATGTCAACTTTTGTCAATACCCAGTCGGCTTCTTCTTTCTTTTTCATGATGATTCCCACACACCATTTCAAATGCATGAGTCTATCTTCATTTGACAGCCTTCTCACCATTCTCACCACAGCAGCATGGTAATGATATTAGGTGGTATTTTTGGGGTCCTAATAGTTAGGACCAAAGAGAAACCGTTGAATTGTACGCTCGGAGATGTTTAATTGTCTGCCCTGTACCTGTACAATCTCCAAGGTTGGCTGATATTTGGATACTTTTCCCTTTTTAGTCTTCAGATGAAGTTTTGTCGTATATGTAGCATAGAATTCATGGACAAGAGCTGGACTCTACCACCCCAAGGCTCTGACTATCCAATCGAATCTGTAGTGATCAAAGATCTCCTTGGTTTCAAACATTTCATTTAAATCCCCAGTCGTATCTGAAGTTCTTCAGAAAAACCCCTCTTAACTTTGCCTCTATCAGTCATGGTGGATTCTCGATCATATGTGGTCCATGAATCCACAACTTGTTATCGAGTCCCTCACAAAGTTTCTATGATTTGATTCGTTGTTATGCTAGCCTTCTTGCCTTATCAGTTAAAGCCTGGGGGGAACTCTCAATATTGGTTCCACTTTGAGGTTCAGTATCTCTGGACCCAGACTCCTCACCCCTAACAGAACTGATGACCCTTTTCCCTCTTTAGACTTGGGGGATCACTTGCGTCTGTGCCTGAGGTTTTTCTTTTGTTGCAGCCTGGGCATTTTATTGCTTTTTAGTTCTTTGCCTCGTGGCCCGAGGCTTATGATACAGCTAACTTTGTCAATAGGATATGCCTCCTCAGAACAACAAGATTCATCCACTAGTTTGTGGTCCTGAGGGGGTGGTGCTGGTTTGTCTCCCTTCTTAAGTATGGGCATTGGTGGCATGGTACCTGCAGGTGAGAACATAGGCCACAGAAATAAAAAGAAAAGCAAAAATAAAAGTGTTAAAAAAATTTGTATAGGATTAATCGTACGAGCTAGTCTACGAGTCGTAAAAGCAAACGACGGCTCGTGACTAGCCTCGTGTACAAGAAGAAGAAAATTGACATTTTACCACTGCTCAGTACGAGGCATACTATGGATCATGGTTTAAAACCACAACCTGTGGTACGCTTCGTGCTTAAGAGTCTCGAACCAAGCAAATTTTCCTTACATATTATGAACTATAGTACGGAACAAGGTATAAAACCACGACCCATAGTATAGTTCGTGAAGAAGGGGATAGAAAGTGAACCTTTAGGTCAGTTTACCATGACCTTTAGCACGGCTTGTGGTGAAAGACTACAACCCGTAATGAAGTTCACGATCCCTGATATGAGACTTAATACCTTTTGGCTTCAACTGCTTAAGTTCAACACTTTATTATTTCAAGCAAGCAGTTCAATTATCAATCACAATCATTAGAATTGCTCACTTATGAAAATTCCTCTCATTTTCACTGGTTATAATATTTCGGGTTACTCAGACTTCACCTGTATTAACATGAATCATGATAATTGTGAGTTGGGCGGGCAAAGCAATACTTGTTTTATTTCCAAAACAATTTTTATGAAGCATTATACCCGCCGACTCACTGGGTATGAATACCCAGTCCAACAACCATCAAAATTAATCAGCACACAACCTATCTTTCATCAGTGACAGTCAAATTCTTCCTAATAGTAAATTCCACTAATTGTATATAAGCAACACATAGGTACTACTAGACTTTCATGAATTTACATGATTACCGTTATCCCTATGAATTCAACTGTTAACAACCACTCATAATCAACCCTAGGTCGAGTATTTTCAATCCTAAATCTAAAATAGGATGAAAACTAACTTCATACCTTAGTAGAGTTGGTAAATTTCTAGGAAACAAAAACAGCGGTGAATCATTGCCAGACCAACCGACCCACATAATAAGAAGATGGAATGAAGCGAATTAGAGTGAATGGAGATGTTGTTTTTGACTTTTGGTGGAGAAAATGAAGTTTGAGGAAGAGTTATACTTGGAAAGAGAGAATGGAGGGAGTAATTAGTAGAGAGGGATTAAGGGAATTTGGAGTTAATGGGAAGGGGGAGTTACAATTCATTTGGGATTCAAATGGGAAGGATTTGGTGCTAAATTAGGGTTTTAGGTCGATTTAGTTGAAATTGGGTCAGGTATGACTGATTTTTAAAAATATTGACTTCCTTGACCACGACCATTTATTACGGCCCGTGGTAAGACAAGCTTTGAAAATTAGCTATGGAGGAATCAAAATGAGAAAACTTACCTGGTATCTATGAAGACATAGTACAACCTATAGTGTAAACCACGCTTCGTACTGTGGCTCATAGATAAGAGAGTTTTCAGCGATTTCAACCTAGTTTCCACAAACGACAGTACAATCCGTCGTTAAATAGTACGGTCCGTACTAAAGTTTTTGGATCCCTGGTCCAGAAGGATGCTATTTTGTGTTAATCAGTACGATCAATTCCACATCCCATTCTTTGTTAGTACGGTTCATGAAGAATGATCATAATGTAAATCCTGACTTTGTGCAATTTTTTTCTAGTTACAACAAATGGGACCACGAGCCATGCCTTAAATTTGCTGCTCTTATAAAGAGCTCGTGGTCCATGCTTTGTCAATTTCTTTCTTTTTCTTGTTCAAGTCATTCCTGCACACTTCAACAAATGCCAAGCCAATTCTAAAAATCAAAATAAAGGTAAAAGAGAATACAAAAGCCTTGGGTAGCCTTCTAAGTAGTGCTTGATTTAACGTCGCAGCATGACGTAGGTATCTTGATTACTCAAACTTCACCAAGATACCCCATGGGTTGCCTCCCATGAAGCATTTAATTTAACATTACAGCATGAATCAGGTCCCTTGGTTACTCAGACTTCACCAAGAGCCCAGATATCAACTACCTTTATTTCCTCATTTGTTCCTAAGTATGCCTTCATACACTAACCATTTACCTTAAATCGTTTACCTTCATGATTTTCAAGTTCAATGGCACCATATGGGAGCACGCTTACCATAAGAAATGGTCCCAATGACTTAGACTTCAACAAGCTATGAAACAAGCAAAGCCTTGAGTTAAACAACAAGATCAAAATACCCTGACTAAACTCTAGCTCCTCAATCTTCTGGTCATGATACATTTCATCCTTTTTTGTAAAGTGTTGCACTCTTATAAGCTCCCAGTATAAACTCATCCAATTCATTCAATTGAGCAAGCCTCAAGTTAGAGGCATCACCCTAGTTCAAATTTAGCTTCTTGAGCGTCCACATGGCTTTGTACTCAAGCTCAACCAGCAAATGACATGCTTTTCCAAATGATTTGATAGGGAGACATACCTATAGGGGTCTTGGATGCAGTCCGGTACGGACATAAAGCATCATCCAACTTCCTAGACCAATCCACTAGATTTGCATTCACAGTTTTCACAAGGATTGTCTTTATCTCCCCGTTGGAGACCTCAACCTGCCCACTAGATTGAGGATGATAAGGTGTTGACACCTTATTCTCTCACATACTTCTCAAGTAAGGCTCAAAACAACCGATTGAAAAAATGAGAGCCTCCATCACCAATGATTGCCCTTAGTGTACCAAACCTAGAAAAGATATTTTGCTTCAAGAACGTTATGACACTCTTTCCTTCATTATTGGGAGGTACAACCATAAGCACCTAATTGGGAACATAGTCAACAGTTAGTAGTATGTATTTCATCCCATTCGAGCTTACAAATGGACTAATGAAGTCAACACCCCAAACATCAAATAGTTCAATCACAAAAATAGGGGAGAGAGGTAGGTCATGCTTACTTGATAATCCCTTTGTCTTTCGCATTGGTCACATGCCTTCATGTAATCATGAGCATCTTAACAAATGGTTGGCCAATAATACCCATATTACAAAATCATATTGGTTTTCCGGATGCCACTTTGGTGACCCCCAACAAGCGATAAGTGACATGCCTCCAATATGCTTATCATCTCGACCTTGGGCATACATCTACGACGTATGGATCCTCCCAGAAAAATTTCCACACATCAGACAAAAACTTCCTTCACTTGTGGAAGGACAATTCCAAAGGCTGATCACTCACCAAATAATTAGCAAAATCCGCGAACAATGGAATCAAATCATGTGATGCAGCCAATACTTGCTCATCCAAAAAAGTATCATCAATGTCAATCTCATCTTTCAATTTCAGCATTACCTTTTCCTCAAGTCTGGACAGGTATTCAGCCACATGTTTATCAGTCCCTTTTCGATCCTTGACTTTAAAGTCAAATTCTTGCAATAAAAGTACCCATCGAATCAATCTAGGCTTTGCATCTTTCTTCACTATTAAGTACCTAAGAGTTGCATGGTTAGTGTGCATAATTACCTTAGTGCCAAGTAAATAGCTTCTAATTTCTCAAAAGCGAAAACCACAGCAAGTAACTCTGGTTCCATAACAGTATAATTTTTTTAAGCAAATTAAGTGTCTTGATAGCGTAATAGATAGGATGGAGAATCCTTATATGCCTTTGGCCTAAGACTGCTCCAAGCACTACTCAGCTAGCATTACACATAATTTCAAAAGGCATGGACCAGTCGGGCATAACAATGATTGGGGTCGAGATAAAATTCTCTCTAAGGCACTCAAATGCCTTTAAACACACATCATCAAACACAAACTTCACCTCTTTCTCCAACAACTTGCATAAAAAGTGTTCAATTTTAGAGAAATCCTTGATGAACCTATGATAAAATCCAACATGCCCCATAAAGCTTTGAATATCCTTTACAATTTTTCAATCACCTCAATCTTAACCCTATCAACATCGATCCCCTTTTAGAGATCTTGTGGCCAAGCACTAAACTTTCTTTTACCATAAAATGACATTTCTCCTAATTCAGCACCAGTTGGTCTTTTCACATTGCCGCAATGCATTACCCAAATGAGCCAGGTATGACTTGAATGAATCACCTACCACTGAGAAATTATCCATAAATACATCAATAGAGTCTTTCACCATATCAGAGATATAGACATTATACAACGCTGTAATATCGTCGGCGCATTACACAATCCGAAAGGAATCCACTTGTATGCAAATGTCTCAAATGGACAAGTGAAGTGATCTTATCTTGGTCTTCAGGAATAATTAAAATCTGATTGTATCCTAAATAACCATCAAGAAAATAATATCGTCCTCTACCAGCTAGATGGTCTAACATCTGATCCATGAACATCATCAAAATATGATCTTTTTGAGTCCACTTATTCAACTTCCTATAGTCCATGCACACTCGCCAGCCTGTGACTAGCCTCATTGGAATAAACTCATTCTTGGCATTGGGAACCACAGTGATTCCACTCTTCTTTGGCACACATCTGTCTAGGTTTACCTATTTACTGTCAGAGATATGATAAAACACGTATGCATCCAGCCACTTAATGATTTCCTTCTTCACTATCTCTTTCATAGGTAGATTCAGCCAACACTGATGCTTAATGCTAGGAATGCAATTAGTCTCAAGCTGGATTTTATGAGTACAAATACCCGACGGAATACTAATAATGTCAACAATTGACCAACTAATGGCCCTTTTTAACTTTTTCAAGATAGTAGAGCTTCCATTTGTCATTCAACCAATTCTCCTGCTATAATAACTAGCAAGGTATTGTTGGCTCCCAAGAAAACATATCAAAGATGGGATCGGAGAGCTTTAAGCTCCAAGACTAGAGGCTCCTCAGTAGAAGGCTTAACCAGTGGAGTTGTACAATTCTTCAAGCCGAGATCTAGCTTTTTTCGTGCATAAGTGTACAACCCCATACCGGCGAGTGCATTAACCATCTCATCATTCTCATTTATATCATCTCCATCAAAATTTATGACCACAGTCGCTAGTGCCTTAACACCAAATATCTCCTTAATAGGTATAAATGGCAACTCCTCATCAACAATATCAATATATGAAACCACACGCATGTTATTTGGATACTTCATTGACGAACAAACATAGAAAATCACTTCTTTATTATTTAACCAAAATTTCAATTGTCCAATTTCTATGTCAACGAATGCTCGTTTGGTGGCAAGGAATAGTCGCCCCAAGGAGATAGTGACCTTAAAATCTACCTCACAGTCTAGAATGAAAAAATCAACTGGAAAGATTAATGATTCAACCTTTACTAGAACATTATAAAAAAATGCCCACAGGCTTCTTTATCGTGCGATTTACCATAAGAAGTCGCATTATAGTCGGTTTGGGTGCTCTAAAGCCCAATTGTCTAAACACTGTTGGCGGCATAAAATTAATACTAGCACCCAAATCACACAAAGCCTTTTCAAAGTTAAAGGCTTCTATGGTGCATGAAATGGTGAACGCTATAGGATCTTTCTTTTCTAAACAAGAGATCGGGATGCTATTGCACTATAATAGTGCAGATTATCAACAAGCTTAAAACTCATAGTCCTCTTCTTTGACACAAGATCCTTCATGAACTTGGCATAGTCATGCATTCGCTCAAGTGCCTCGACTAAAGGGATGTTCATAGATAACTGCTTCATCATCAAATTAAACTTGTGATATCTCTTTTCTTCTACCTTCTTATTTAATCGTGTAAAATGGCAAAGGTTGTGGAATAGGAGTAAAAATCTATAGGACCTCCTTCTTCTTTCCTTTTCTAGCCATGGTCTTCTTTTCATTAACTGGAGATAGCTTTTTTGTCGAATTCTCATCAATAACTTGCTCTTCGAATTCAGCAACTTTTCAACATCAATCATCTCAAGCTGGCCACTTCTAGTAGTTACAGCCATGTAGTGACAATCATTTTTCAAATTTTGAACTGTATTGCTAGGGAGTGAACCTTACTGCCTTTGATTTAAAGATGCAGACATTTGACTCATTTGTAGCTTAATTTGCTTAATCGTGGTAGCATGTGATTCAACCTTTTGGTTCATCCTAGAAATATCTCCATGAATCTCCTTGAGGCTGTCATTAGTAGATTCTACCTTCTTCAACACTTTGGATATCATGTCTTCTAATCAAGAATTGCTCGACTCTGCTTTGCGGCTACCCGGAGGAACAGACAAACTACTTCTATCATTTTTTGTACTTGTCTCACTTCTTCCAATCACCATTTCTGTCTCTACTTCTACTCCTATCCCTATACACAAATCAATTATAGTTATTGTCTTTGTAATAGTTCTGACCTTGATTTCCCTTGACCTTAGTGCCAAGTGTCTTGGTTAGACCCTTGGGCTTTGGCCTAGAAACCCGCCACCTGATCATTCAAATAATTCACTTTCTCCTCAAAGTCAGAATCATGACCCTCATATCTTGACGATTTCCCTAGTGTACTAACTATATTTACCTTTTCATCCCTAAACCCCATGACATGTTTTAAAAGTAGATCCAGTTGAGTTTTTATGTGGGCTACATTTTGATTTCGCTTCTCGTTTTTTTTATGCTGCTTTGCAGATATACCTATAGCATACGTACCAGTAGGAACTTCAGATTCCCATGTGTTCCATGCCCTATTAGTTTTGGTGGTTGTGTCAAGCATCAATGATGCATCTGTATAAGTGTGACTCGTCAAAGCTCCTCCAGCTACAGTATCAGCAACTGCCTTAGTGTTGGCATTTAAAGACCGATAGAAGATCTCCAACAAACTCTCATCAGGTATCATGTGATTAAGGCATTACTTCAGCTTCTTGTTAAACCTCAACCATGCCTTATGCAGAGACTCAATACCTAGCTATCTGAAGTTATAGATTTCATCTTTTAACTATAACATCCTAGACGTCGCGAAAAACCTCTATAAAAAATGCCCTCTTCAATTTTTTTCAGGTAGTGATCGAGTTTACTTCACACGCTAATGAGAATGTACAGAGTTGCAATCTGATATCATCTTGGCTCACACCGGGTAGTTTATACACCTGAAAATCCCCACAAAGTTCATCAAGTGCAAATTTGCATCATCAGTAGCGTTTTCACTGAATACTCCCTTCATGTTCAACAACTGTATCATTGTACTAGTGATGTCAAACTTGGCCCTAGCAGGCAATGGGGGAGGAACTATGGCACCTCTTGCACCTACATCATCCAGGTCAATATCATCATCATCATCAAACTAGGAGGCATATCGATAGATTTATTGATCATGGCTCATATTCCTTCTTTGCCTGGCAGCGTTGGCTTCATCTTCACGGACCCTAGCCTATTCATTCAGTGTAGCCTGATAGGCTGCCTCATCCTATCTAGCTTGCTTAATAGTTGTTGCTTGGCATTGCTCTTCAGCTAGCGAGCTTCCTCACATTGTTGGGCCCTAGCCTGTTCCTCAGCCAACATCCTGGCAGTGGCTTGCTCCTGAGTCTCTTGGTTTCCTTACTTATCTATTCTCCTCAAAGTTCTTTCAAGTTTGAGATCAACTGGAATTAGGGGATTGCCTTGACTATAAGGGTTGGGCATACACAAGTATGTAACCTAAGAACAAAACAAAAACAACAAAAAAAGTAAATCGGAAAAATAAGGACTAATAGTTAAATAAACACAATTGATCTAATCCTAAATCGTATTCTCTGGTAACGGCGCCAAAATATGATGTCACTCAAATTACACCTTGCAATGAAGTATAATAAGAATCGTTGATCAAATATATAATTCAACCAAGGTTAGGTTCAATCCCACAGGGAATATGGCTAGAAGCTAGGTCAATATGGTTATTACAACTATTAATTAGTTATTTCCAAAAGGGGTTTTAAAAGAACAAGTAGTAGTTTGCAAAAGTAAGTAACAAGTATCGAGAATTTGTTATGTTGTAATTAGTGAGAATGGACTAGAATTGTGTTCCTCATGATTTCATAACTCAGTAAGCATAGCGTACTAGTGATCTATCCTGGTGCTTAGCATGCAAAATCAGTAAGTTAGGTTCACCTAAATGATTGGCCCCCTATCTAGATGAATATCACTATGCAACTTGGTCCGTCTACGAGTGTTTGCTTTACTTACCCTAACCCTTGATCTCAGATTAGCTATCTATGGACAAGGCTCAAGCTATTAGATGAGGGCTGATAGCCTCAAATCTCCATTGTTAATCTTTTTCCCATTCATTACCCCTTTGATTTAACATGTAAGAATAAGGCAAATTCTAACGTTGGCCACTGTTAAAAACCAATCAACACGAAGGAAAGAACAATACATGCATAAACACCATTCAAGAATCACTATGCACTTTAACCTATTTTGTTAATTCATCATTGTTCCCACAATCCTAGTTATGAAATTTAGCTACTCATGTTCGTAAGATCATAATAGGAATTTATAGAAGAATTCATAATCATAAACTTATGAATCAAGTAGAAAAAATTTGGAATCTTGAATAATCAATAAAGCTTTATTATCAAGAATCAAAGTATGAATAATCTCCAAAACCCAAGAACAAAATAATGTTATACATTTCTAAGGCTTAAGAGTCTGTAAAGTGTAAAAGAAAATCTAGGCAAGGTATTTATAGACATTACAAAATCTATCCTAAAACAACTAGGAATACAGAGTTGGCAGCTCTTTACGATCCATGGTTTGATTCCATGGCTCGTGATATATGAATCGGCCTTCATAGTCCACAGCTTCTTTTAAGTTTCCACGAGTCAACTTTACAACCCGTAGTTTAACTTCGTGGACCGTCTTGTAGCTTATGGTACCAATATCCAAAATTCATCTTTTCAAGTCTTCCTTATCACGACACTCAGTACAGACAGATATAGTTAGTGAACTTCGTTCCACGGCTCGGGGAAAGACCTCGTGCTGAATGAGTTTGATTTTCAATCTTCTAGACTTTCCTCTACGATGCCAACCACGATTCGTAGTAACATAGTAGGGATCATACTAAGCCACTTTAAGCCAACTTGGTTTGATTCAGCCTATTATTTTACTCTTTCATTCTGGGACCTGCTTTTCTGTACAAACACACAAACACACATCAAATCAACCAAAAAGTGCTTAAGAATGTATTCAATCCCATGTTTAAGTGACGAGAGTGCTGTAAAATCACTACACATCAGTTCTCAAGCTTCTATATGCATGAATCATATTCCTATTTCTAATAGTACTTGGATTAGCCCAATCCAGGCCGTACCAAATAAGCAAGGAATAATTATGGTGAAAAATGATAACAATGAATAGATCCCGACAGGGTAGAGAATATGTATAGATTAAAGAAGGTTAAATGATGCAATTCAAAAGGACCATTTTCCACTTTCTTTCATTGATTAGATGCTTAAGAAGGTGACCGAACAAAGATTTATTGGGTACTCCGGTTACAACCAAATATCCATTGCCCTTAAATACATAAAAAATACCAATTTTATATGTCCTTCAGGAATATTTGCCTATAGAAGAATGCCTTTTGGTTTATGCAATGACCAGTCACATTTAAGAGATGCATTATGTTGATTTTCTCTAAATTAAATAGGAAGTGTCTGGAGGTCATGGGCGATCACTCTGTTTGGGGAAGATTTTGATAGATGTCTGAACAATCTTGAAGCAGTGCAAAAACTTCGGGAGGAGACACACTTATAGCCTGTTTGGCCAAGCTTCTAAAATCAGTTTATTTTGAAAAGTGCTTTTCTAGGAAGTAGTTTTAAAAAAAGTACTTTTGGTAAGAAGTCATTTGTGTTTGACCAATAAATTTTAAAAACACTTTTGAGTGGCAATTAGTATTTGACTAAGCTTTTATATAGTGCTTTTAAGTGTATTTTTCTCAAAAGTGTTTTTCAAAAAAAAAATTTTAGGGAAAAACTACTTTTTTAGCTTATGAAAAACTATTTTTTCTACTCCGCAAAATCACTTATTTTCTTTTAAAAGCTTGATCAACACCTCATTTTTTAAAAAATAAGTACTTTTGTAGAAAAATAAGCTTGGCCAAATAGGTTATTAGTCTTGAACTGGATGCTAAAATTATTTATGAAGTTATTTCTTGGTGCTTAATATAGCATGTAAATTATGAAAAATATATATAAAAAAAAAAGTTAATTAAGAAAAAAATTGATTTTTTAGATTTTTCATAAAATTAGTAGAAGGAGAAAGACAAATTAACTTTATTAATTTAAGGAAAGATAATGATAATTAATGATTGAACTGGATTGATTAAACAAAAGTAAGGAAGTGAAAAGAAGGAGTAGGTAAATAGAAGTTGAAAAATAATGTTAGTATTGTATATTAAATAATTGCCATGTGGCAAAAAGTATGGATGACCATGTAAAATTTCATCCTTGAAGCCCAAGGATATATAGACTAATGTTGTTGTCCAAGGCGGATACTTTGGCATCAAGCATAGCTACTTGATTGCCAAGTAGTTGGCCTATAAATATGACTTTCCCCCTTTGTAATTGATATACAAGAAAAGTGAATTAATACAACTACTCCATCCTTTACTCTCTAGTTGTCCCTTTTGTTATCTTTTGTTGTTTAGTAATTAGTATTTATTTTATTACACGTTATCAGCATGAGACTCTGCCATCTCAAACAAATACTTTTGCAGGTAATAAAGGTAAGAAGTTATTTTTCTTAAAATAATGTCGAATCTATCTAAAGGTAAATTTGTTACCTAGCTATATCGAGCAATACCTACTTATCTTGGGCACTTAATGCCAAAATTCATTTGGATGCGATGGGTCTGACAAGCACCATCAAAGATAAAAATCAGGCATCTAATCAAGAACGTGCCAAAGCCATGATATTTCTCCGTCATCACCTCGATGAGGGCTTAAAAATGGAATATCTCACTGTTAAGGATTCACTTATACTGTGGAATAATTTAAAAAAGAGCTATGACCACCTGAAGATGGTCGTTCTTGCACAGACACATTATGAATGGACCCATTTGAGATTACAAGATTTTAAACATATAACTGCTTGTAATTCTGTCATGTTTAGAATTAAGTCACAATTAAATTTATGTGGAGAAAATATCACAGATCATGATATGTTAGAGAAAATATTCTCCACCTTCCCTGCCTCGAGTATGCTCCTGCAGCAACAATATCGAAAAATAGGATTTAAAAAGAATTCAGAATTAATTTTGCATTTTCTTGTTGTTGAACAACATAATGATCTTTTAATGAAAAACCATGAAAGTCGACCTCCTGGTACTGCTCCATTCCTTGAAGTGAATGCTACAAATTTTCACCAATCTAGGCATGAAAGAGGTCCTGGGCCCAGTCATAGTCGTGGAAGAAATTTCAATATGGTGATTGTCTTGCACTGAATAATAACCCTCAGCACCAGTAGTGTAAAAAGAAGGGTGAAAAGCCTGAAGCGGTGTTAAAAAAAAATACTGAAACAAGATGCTATCGGTGTGGAGGAAAAGGACACTGGTCACGTACCTGTCGTACGCCAAGACACTTGGTTGATCTTTATCAAGCATCCCTCAATAAGGTGGATAATACTGCAGAAGCAAACTTTATCTCTAAATATAATGTTGAGCCTATGCATTTAGACGTTGCAGATTTCTTTAAATTCCCTGAAGGAAATATAGATCACCTTGTTGATGACAGATCTGTAATATTCTAAGTATTTTACTTTTCTATTGGTTGTATTAGTTTGCGTTTCTGTTAGTAGTGTTTCTCTAATCATGTAAATAAATAAAGTTTGTGTAATACATTGTTTGCTAGTAATACTCTAATGTTTACTTTGTTTATATTTTCATCTTGAAGAATATATGGATACTCCTCAAATTTTATTTGGATGAATGATCAATCGCGAGGATATTTGTGTAATTGATAGTGGGATAACACACACCATATTTAAAGATGAGAAATATTTTTCTTACTTGCTTAGACGAAAAGCAAATGTTACAATAATTTTTGGTAATTCAAAATTCATTGAAGGCTCTGGAAGAGCTACTATATTTCTGTCTAAGGGGATGAAACTTGTTATAGAAAATGCATTGTTCTCTTCTAAATACCCGAGAAACTTATTAAGTTCTAAAGATATCCGCTGAAATGGATATCATGTTGAGACAATAAATGAAATGAATGTTGAATATCTTGGCATTACCAAGAATGTATCGGGTCAAAATTTGTGTTGGAGAAATTGTCAACTTTAACTTCTAGCCTATATTATACAGAAATTAGTGCAGTTGAAGCACACTCAATCATAAACCAAAAGTATACTGATTTAGATACTTTTGTGCTTTGGCATGATTGAACGGGTCACCCTAGATCAATAATGATGAAATGAATCATTGAAAATTCAAATGGGCATCCATTAAAGAACCTGAAGATTCTTGCAAGTGATGAATTTTCATGTGCTGCTTGTTATCAAGCAAATTGATAACTAATCCGTCGCCACTAAAAGTTGGCATCAAATTCCCTCTTTTTCTAGAACGTATACATGGGGATATATGTGGACCTATTAACCCATCCAGTGGGTCATTTAGATACTTTATGGTCCTAATAGACACATTTTCAAGATGGTCTCATGTGTGCCTCTTATCGTCTTGCAACCTAGCATTTGCAAAATTATTGACACAGATAATACGATTAAGGGCGTAATTCCCAGATTATCCTATTAAGGCTATTCACCTCGCTAATGCTGGAGAATTTACATCCCAAGCATTTGATGATTATTGTGTATAAGTTAGGATAAAAGTTGAACATCATGTCGCTCATGTTCATACTCAAAATGGCCTTACTGAATCATTCATTAAGAGCCTACAATTGATAGCAAGATCACTACTTATGAAAACAAAATTGCCCACTACCGTTTGGGGTCATGCTATCTTATATGCAGCATCACTTGTTTGTCTCAGACCGACTCATTATAATAAATACTCTCTGTCACAATTAGTCTTTGGTCATGAACCAAATATTGCTCATCTACAAATTTTTGGATGTGCTGTATATGTGCCAGTAACACCACTACAGTGCATTAAGATGGCCCCCCAAAGACCTGGTGTCGACTACCAAGAAACATATTTACCTGTTATGGATGCAATAACGTTTCAATATCTCATCGGTCTAGCTGTACTAATGGATGTGGTTACGGCTTATCTTTATAGTTCACTTGATAATGAAATTTATATGAAAAATTCTAGAAAGATTAATGATGTCTGAAGCATACAGTTCAAAATCTCGGTTAATGTATGCACTCAGATTACAAAAATCGTTATACGGTCTAAAACAATCAGGCCGTATGTGGTATAATATCCTTAGGGAGTACTTGATAACTGAAAGTTATATAAATGATGTCAACATCGTCAGAGTTTGTTATACTCGTTGTTTATGTTGATGACATAAATCTCATCGAAACTCCAGAAGAGGTCCGAAAGACAATTGAATAACTAAAGAAAGAATTTGAGATGAAAGATCTTGGAAAGACAAAACTTTGTCTTGGTCTGCAAATTGAACATTTAGCAAATGGGGCCTTCATCCACCAATCTGCCTATACTGAGAAGGTGTTGAAACGATTTTACATGGGTAAAGCACATCCATTAAGTACTCTAATAGTTGTTCGATCACTTGAAGTGAATAAAGATCTGTTCCGACCTCCAGAAGAGAATGAAGAGATTCTTGGTCCTGAAGTACCATATCTCAGTGTTATTGGTGCATTTATGTATCTTGCCAATGCTACAAGGCCTGATATAACATTTTCTGTTAATTTACTAATAGTTCTTCTCCTACACGAAGACATTGGAACGGAGTTAAACATATATTGCGATATCTAAAGGGGACTATTGATATGTGTCTGTTTTATACTAACAAACATAGTGCAGATCTTGTTGGTTATGCAGATGCAGGTTATTTGAAGACAATGTTGCATGCATAGCTCAATTAAAGGGAGGCTTTATAAAGGAGATAGAACAAAACACATCTCGCCAAAGTTATTCTACACACATGATCTTCAAAAGAATGGTGATATTGATATACAACAAATCCGTTCAAGTGACAATCCAATAGATTTGTTCACTAAGTCTTTACCAACTTCAACTGTTGAGAAAATGGTGTGCAAAATCAGAATGCGAAGACTAACCATTTGAATCGGGGGGAGTAAGAATACGCGTTGTACTCTTTTTTTCCTTAACCAAGGTTTTATCCCACTGAGTTTTCCTGGTAAGGTTTTTAATGAGGCAGCACTCAAATGCGTATTCACTAAATTGTCTTTTACATGACCATCCAAGGGAGAGTATTGTATATTAAATAGTTGTCATGTGGCAAAAAGTATGGATGACTATGTAAAAATTCATCCTTGAAGCCCAAGGATATATGGAATAATGTTGTTGTCCAAGGCGGCTACTTTAGCATCAAGCATAGCTACTTGGTTGCCAAGTAGTTGGCCTATAAATATGGCTTTCCCACTTTGTAATTGATATACAAGAAAAGTGAATTAATACAACTACTCCATCCTTCACTCTCTAGTTATCTCTTTTGTTATCTTTTGTTGTTTAGTAATTAGTCTTTATTTTATTACATTTAGGATGCATATAAAGAAGGATAGGATTACATAAAACAAATTATTAAAATGAAAAATAATAGAAAAAAGAGAGTAGATAATAAGTAAAAGAGAACGGAGGGAGTCAAGAGAGTCAAAACTAAAGAGGGGTCATGTGGTTGATGCTGATTTTTTCCTTATTTATTACCGGGAGTCAAGAGAGTCAAAACTAAAGAGGGGTCATGTGTTTGATGCTGATTTTTTCCTTATTTATTACTCCTCAACTATGAAAATTTAATTAAAACAAACAGTAGTGTTGCAATCGAAGAACATTGATCAATGAGTAAAGATTGACGTCTTTCTTAAAAAAATTAATAATTATTATTTAATTACTCCCTCCGTTTCAAAAAGAATGACCTAGTTTGACTTTATACGGAGTTTAAGAAAATAAAAAAGATTTTTGAATCTTGTGGTCCTAAATTAAAGTTATGGCAAATGTACCAAAATGGCCTTGAATCTTGTGGTGTTAAACATGCAACGTGAAAAGTTGAAATTAAAGTATTTCTAAAAAAAGAAAGAGGTTATTCTTTTTGAAATGGACTAAAAAAAAAAAATAGATCATTTTTTTTTAAACGAAGGGAATATATTTTAATTTTACTTTAAAAGTTCACTAGTGAGAGTATAAAATAAGGTTGGAGTGATAAAATGGGAAAAACTTTTTTAAGGGGCGTGTGACCTTCCATATCAATGTTGTGTCAAAATATGGCAAGCGGCTTTTGTGTTTGGTCAAATTTGTTTTTCTCTAGTCTATAAGAAAGAAAACAAAAGCGTTGTACTTGTAGTTATTGAATCGTCGGAGCAGTATTTATACTGAACACAAACATCATGTATGGGTTGGTCAATTCTTGCTCAAAATCCAAATTTATGCCCCTTTTATCTTATTCAACCCTGGCAAAATCATCCAACTGGGTCTCAAGTTCTAGAAATGAAATTTCTAATAAAGATTCAAGTTTTTTCCCGGTTTTAGGGGGTGAAAGTGGAAGAGTTAGGAGTTATAATAGTGAATCAGATAGAGAATCTATTGAGTATGATGTGGTGATTGTTGGAGGTGGACCAGCTGGGCTATCAGCTGCTATTAGGTTCAAACAATTGTGCCAACAAAAGGATGCTCATTTATCTGTCTGTGTTGTAGAGAAAGGAGCTGAAGTGGGTACGTTTTGCTTTGCTTTCCTTTCTTCTGCCCTCAAATCAAATTATTGATTGATTATTCATTCCATTCTACACCAGGTGCTCATATCTTGTCAGGAAACGTATTTGAGCCACGGGCGCTCAATGAACTCTTTCCCCGTTGGAAACAGGAACAGGTACCCCTACCTTTCACAATAATTCTTACATTATGTGCATTCGGATATTCTACCTATACACACACTAATTAAATCAATGATTGGTTACTTAGGCAGCCATCTACTTGAAAAAAGCTCTATCCGGACATAGATAGTTCATCTGATTATTTATGCATGGTAAATTGATTATTTCCGTTTATTAAGACCAATGATTTCGCTGTCTTTGGCATTCAAACAGTTAGTAGTCAGAATTAAATTTAGTATTTTAACTTGGGCAAGTTTGGAGTGTGATAAAGCGGTCTTTTTTTACTTTTATATTCTCAAAATGAAGCTGCAAATAACAATTTGGTTTTGTGTGGCTTTATTTATATTATGTGTAATCCCATCATTTTATGAAGCTCTGTTTCTGATTGCAGGCTCCCGTTGATGTCCCTGTTACTTCTGATAATTTTTGGCTGCTTTCGCAAAATCGTGCCTTTTCACTTCCAAGCCCATTTGACAATAATGGGAACTATGTCATAAGGTACTTCTATATCTACTTTGAAACATGGATTCAAGTGTGCATGTAAAGATCTTACTCTTTTGCTTCAAATTGCTAGTCTTGGTTTCTCACTTAATTTATTATTATTATTCCCTTGGAAGGGTTGGCACATCAATCAAACTTCTTATTGCACAGCTAATGCAATATCAGCCATTTAACGTTAGTTTTGATCTCCAATACATAAGATTTGGAAGAAAACAATCAGAAGTCTTATAGGGTACTGAATGACCATATTGGGAATTGAAGCATGGCATTTTATGAGTTCATGTATCAGCGCGTGTTATGCATCGGCGTGAAGGTTTTTAACAGCTATTAGGTTCTGTTTTAGGTGTTTTTTTTTGAATGCGATGCCATGACCATGGCGCATGCAGGGTGACGTTGTTGACTATTTTAGTACTGATATAATTAAAGGACATCAATGTAGCTTGTGCACTGTTATTGTGGGCGGAAATTGTATAAAATACGAACATATACACCCAACAAGAAAGTTACAGAGATTTACATAA
This sequence comes from Capsicum rhomboideum, assembly GCA_031232105.1. Lineage (NCBI taxonomy): Eukaryota > Viridiplantae > Streptophyta > Magnoliopsida > Solanales > Solanaceae > Capsicum > Capsicum rhomboideum. The sequence goes on along the minus strand of CP124716.1, from coordinate 92,288,118 downwards.
GAGAAAAAGAGGGTTCATAGACCAAAAAAGAGGAACAAAGACAGCAATAAGGTTTTGGTAGTGTTGAAAGGGCTCTTCTAGTTGGTGAAGGAGAAGTTGGATGTGTTTGAAAATGGTTTGAGTAAAGTTGGTGATTGAATTGGCCAGAAACCGCTTCCTACATCCCAACCTTGGCAGGTAGAGTAACCCGGTACCTTTGCCCCCGTGAATTAGTTGAGGTGCATGCAAGTTGGCCCAGACACCATAGTTATAAAAAGAAAAACTGGCCACAAGTCCTCGATCGACTAATTTTCGGATGTATCGGGGGCAATTTTGAGATATGGAAATATGCATGGACTGGATTGCGGTGCTTTTGATAATTGGAAACGTAGCAAAGTATGCTGTGGATGTGCATTCCACCTACAAGTTAATTTGTTTCCATCCCAGGACCCATTTGGACATGAAACGTTTTTTGCTTTTTTCCAAAAAAAACTATTTGGTTATACATTGTGTCAATTTTTCACTCCAAACTTGAAAAGAAATTTTTCAAGTAATTTTTTTTTCCTTCACACAACTTTAATATTTTTTCGAGTTAAATGCACGTCCAAACACAACTTCAACTCCAAAATGCCTTCTTTCATCTTAACTTCAAATACTACTTTTTCTCAAGTAGCACTCAATTCATGTCCAAATGCCTGTTACACTCCTATGATGTTTTACTAATCATGAAGCTTCTACTTATAGAGAATATTGCTTGGCCAGAGCATATTAATATGCGCATTGATTAAGCGGAGTTATAGTATTTGGAAGGGTAAGGAATTAGTCCACTGGTTAACTTGGTCCATTTTGGCTTTGACTGGTGCTTGATGGGTGTAACCTTGTATGTGACATTTGTCATGTGAGAAGGGAAGCGAGTTCAGTTTCCTTTGCAAATATTTAAGAGTTAAAGCACTAGATGGGGATCCCCACTTGCACACTTTGTGGTCCATACACACACTGATATCATCATACATACAAAAATGTGCATGGTTTTCTTCTTTGATGGAACACACATTTTGGTGAGATAGTTACGACTTTTCCATGTATCTTAAATCTTTAGAATCATGGTAATGCAGTTTGAGTCAGTTGGTACGTTGGTTGGGGAAGAAAGCTGAAGAGCTAGGAGTTGAAATATACCCTGGTTTTGCTGCTAGTGAGGTACTAGCCTCGTTATTCTGGATTATTTCATTATTTGTTTAGTTTTTGCTTGCTAAGGTAGAAACGTTTCAGATTTTATGCAACGAACACAACGAGGTTACTGGTATTGCTACTAATGATATGGGAGTGGCTAAAGATGATTCCAGAAAAGAGAATTACCAGCGCGGTGTTGCACTGAAGGGCAAGTTCTGTTACTCAAATCTTTTATCTTGTTTTGTTTTCTGCAAAGAAGCTTTCCAAAATACATTCTGTCCACAGCACCGCAGTTTGTTAGATGACTATCAAATGGAAGTTACAAATTTTCCTTTAGGTTAACATTAACTATCCCCGGTAACAATTTTGATCTGTGATTCGACGCTAGAATTCAAGTAAAATTGAGTATAATTGTCAATGTTATTTGTGCCCTATAAAGATTCTACTGAGATTTAATCAAATATCTCAGTACTTACATTACAACACCCCAATTCAGTTTAGTTATTCCTGAAGTTTCTGGTCAGTATTTTTGTGTATTATGGGAACTCATTGCCGATAAATCTAAACTGGAACATCAGTTCAATTAGTAATTAGTATCAGCTGGAACATGATGCTATTCATATGGAGCTTTAAGGACCAGAAAGGTAACTCGTATGGTAAGGACAAGCAAACGAAATACTAATTGAATGCCTTTAGACCTTGATACCATTTGTCACGCTGGAAAATAGGGGTCATATGAATGGCACCCAATGCCAAAATTCCTTCTCTGGGCGAACCAAACTTACATTGCAACATACCCAATATAACACTTAATGAGGATCCAGACATCCCTTACTATCAATACATGCAAATGAGACTTCATGCAACTCCATACCCTCATGCAACCGTTCATAAAGTAGTAACAAAAATCATGGTAGCAAATAATGGCTCATAGGCCTCATCATATATGAAATGGAGTCTCAACAAGGAATATAGCATAGACGACTACCCATTATCATTTACAAAACCAAAATGTGTCATCAGATCCTCTAGGATTACAAAAAAGCAGTATAAATGCTTCACACAACCTGACTATGCAAATAATGAAATGAAGCTCATGCCACAATTGGATATTGAGTGGGGCTCACCAAAAGCAAGGTAGAGGGGTAGAAACCCTAGATCAGCTCATTGTCACGTTGGGCACTGTCTGTACAGAAAATAAACAACGAGAGGTAAGTATGAACTGTACCCCAGTAAGTCTCATCGACCTCCCTCCAAAAGGTGGGACAAGTCTTTGAGAAAGCATGCATAAGTTTTTCTTTGTTGTTTGTGAAAACTATGATGTGTAATTGGATTATGAGTGGCTAAAAGTTCTCATTCTAGGGTTATGGCCAATGTATGAACATCTTTACCTAATTATATGATTGTTTAGCAGATTCTACCATTCATGTCTTGTTCTCTTAACTTTATGCTCGACTATTTTGTGGCTTCGCGACCCATAAAGTAAAAGGATATTTGCTAGTGGAACTAGACACGGGAAAGTTAGGCATAGAACGTGGGTTAAGGGGAGCAGGGTTTATTTGTGGTCTGCGGATGTATTAACGGCTAGGACGGAAACATACATAGTTTGCTCTGCTTGGGTCAGATACAAGATGTTATATAAATGCATCTGAAACGGTTTACCACATGCTCGCTCAACGCGATAGGTATGAGGCTAATTTGGGTAGGTGATTATACAGCTCGAAAGACCATAATCATAGTATCAACCCTGTGACTCAACAATTCGATAGATATCTTAAATAACTTAACAAATATAATTAAGAAAGATGGGATTACAAAAGTGTCATAGCCCTAGGTCTTTAGCTCTTTGTGAACAACTCTTGCAGTTACTCTCTTTTTAAGTCTCTTACTTTAGTCGAATTCAATAAGAAGTAACCTTTAGTATAGTAATCACAAAACCAACTTTGTTGAAATGGATAACACTAGTTCTAATAATTGCAATAGGAAAAAGGATTATCTTATATCCAGTGATATCAAAGGCGCGCTTGAAGCGCGCTTAAGCCCTGAAGCGAGGCTCAAAACGTGTTGAGCGCTTCACCGCGCTTTATGTGCGCTTCACTATCGTCATCAAGTTTTTAAGACAGTTCTCCTTTCTAATAAGTCTCTTCTGAAGAGGCAACACTAAACAATTGATACTTCACTCTATCGTCATTGTTTTTCAATTTCTTTGTTCAACTATTTGTCATTCATGCTTATAATTATTAGTCTTGAACTAAATATAAATATTTATATTTTTTCTCCTTTTGCGCCTTTTTCATTGAAGCCCACGCTTTTATTTGCGCTTTGCGCTTTAAGCCCCAACAGACCTTAGAGCTTTTTTGCGCTTTTCACTTTTGATAACACTGCTTACATCAACTAAGTCCCTGTGGGATTGATAACAACTAGTGATCACATACACTTCCGTGAGTGTTGGGAAACCGAACACAACATAAATGATGTTGGAAAACTACCAAAGGGGGGGGGGGGGGAACGTCAATGTAATGGGATAGAGGCATCCTGGGTTTTCATGGAGTTCACCTAATGGTAGTCTAACTACATGCACAAACTAGTTTCTAGAACTAGCAAAGGTAGCAATATCAACCTCCAAAACCTAGGGTAACCGATTAAGTTTGGAAGATCTCATGAAGTCTTTCATCACAGAGATGAACAAGAGGTTTGAAAATCAAGATGCTTCTATCCACAATTTGGAAAAGCAGGTTCGGTAGATTGCTAACCAGATTTCTGAGCGAGCACCGGGAAGTCTTCCAAGCAACATAGAAAGAAACCCAAAAGAACTGAAGGTTGTGACTTTGCGAAGTAGGATATTGTTAAAAGATAACTGTAACAGCCAAACTAAAGAAGTTGTTAGAATATGAGTAGGAATATGAATAGTATATAAAATCCTACTTGTAAGAGGATTGTAATGTAGTGTCTATAAATTAGGTCTCAATGTAATTATGTAGTTACACAATTCAATAATATTTTATTCTTTATTGCTTACATGGTATCAGAGCATTGGTGAGAAACTTTAGAAAAAGAAAACTCAGTCACTGTGTGTTAATTTCTGGTGACTGATTTGTTTTATCTTCTGTTTGGTGAGTGTTGTGTGAAAAACCAACACTACACGAATCTCGAAAATCTCAGGCGACACAACCCCAGCCAGAACCACCGGAAAACAGTGTCTCACGCGCTATCACGCTCCTGAGAAGGTGCGATTTTCCTGCGAGATCTGTGTCACGCACCAGAGATTCTGATCATTTTGGAGTCGTCCAGATCTGGTATTAATTTCGACCTGATTTCAACAAGTGTTTCTAGATTCTGACAGTATTTTTCCAGATTTTGATTGCCGGAATTAGGGTTCCGGCGACTTTCAGAGATCTTTTCCGGTGACTTTCAGAACTCATTCATTACTGTTTCTTTTCCAGATTACTGCTTCTTGTTGCTTTCTTGTCAAAGTTCACAAGATGTCTTTTGGGTGTGATATTTTTGGCTCCAAAAATACGGGAATTGGAAGTTTAAGCCCTATGATCACTTCCAAACCATTAGTGGGAAGTTCAAATTATTTAGTTTGGGCTTCTTCGGTTGAGCTGTGTGCAAAGATCAAGGTGTTCAAGATCACTTAAAGATCAAGGCTAGTGTGGTAGATGAAAAGGCAAAGTCTAGTGAGGAAGATGCGAAAGCCAAAGAACAATGGGAGAAGGTTGACGCTCAATTATGTAGCCTCTTATGACGATCTATTGATTACAAGTTGATGCCCCTGTTTCGCCCATTCCAGACATGTTATTTAGTTTGGGAAAAGGCTCGTGCTTTATACACTAATGACATATCTCGTTTTTATGATGTGATATCTCGAATGCATATGTCTACTTACTTGGGACCAGTGTTGTGAAAAGCGCTGAAGCGCTCGCTTTAAGCGCCAAGCGAAGTGAAGCGACAGAGGGTCGTTTTTTTGATCGGAAGCGATGGGGCGAGAAAAAGGCGCACGCTTCATGCCCAGAAGCAAGAAGCGACGAAGCGGAAAAGGCGAAGAAAAGCTCGCTTAAGCGCTATTTAAGTTTTTTTTTTTTATTTTTTTTTATTGGTTTATTTGGTTTATTCTAATTAAAACCCTTAAGCGACTTCTTCGACTGTGAAGCTGCAGCTGCTGCGACTGTGGAACTGCTGCTGCTATTGGTATGCGACTTCTTTTTCTTCTCTATTTCTCTTCTTCGTCTTCTCTATTTCTCTTCTTCTTCTCTGTTTCTTCTTCTTCTCTGTTCACTGCTCTGTTTTTTTTCCTCTTCTTCTCTGTTCACTGCTTTTTTTTTTTCTCTTCTTCTCTATTTCTCTTTTTCTTCTCTGTTCTTCACAGCTCTGTTTTTTTTTCTCTTCTTCTTCTCTGTTTTCTAGCTTTGTTTTTCTTTTTTTTAATTTTTTTTTTTGCTGTATGTGTTCTGACTTTTGTCTATCTGTATATATTTTCACTATTTTGTTTTCTCTTGTAGTATATTTCTTTATTCAATGGCGCAAAAAAGAGATCCAGCTTGGGCTTATGGAATTGCAATAGGCTGTAACATACGAATAAAATGTGTTTTTTTGTGACAATATATATAACGGTGGAATATTTCGTCACAAGAAACTTCTTATTGGTGGTTACAAAGATGTCACTGTATGTCCAAAAGTCTCGAATGCTGTTAAGGAAGAAATGAAGGAGTATATGAAGAAAAAAAATGAGTTTAAAACTCAAATGATGCATGATGCATCAATGATTAATCTTGTTGATGATGATCAAATGGAGAATGATGAAGTTGAAGTGAATATGCCAATGGGGCCTCCTTCAAAATTCCAAAGGAAGTCTTCAGCTAGCAGGAGTGGATCATCCACCGCTAGCAATGTTAAAGGTCCTATAGATACCTATTACCCACAACAACCCAATGAAAAAAGAAAAGGTGGAGCCATTGATTTAGCATCTTCTAGGAAGATGTTAAGGGACCATGACGTATCCGCTTTTTCAAGGTGGATGTATGACGCAGGCCTCCCTTTTAATTGTATTAATTATTCTGAGAGCTTTGGTGAATTTATTGAGGCAGTAGGCCAATATGGCCCAGGAATGAAGCCCCCAACCTATCATGAAGTTAGAGTTCCTTGTCTAAAAAATGAGGTGGAGAAAACAAATAAGATTGTCGAGTCTCATAAGGTTCAATGGAAAAACTATGGATGTTCCATTATGATGGATAAATGGACAGCCAGAAATGGAAAAGTGGTAATCAGTGTTTTGGTGAATTCTCCGATGGGGAGTGTGATCCTTGAATCTCATGATGCTAGTGACTCTTCTACTGATGCTACTAAAATGTTCAAATTGTTTGAGAATACTATCTTGAAAATTGGAAAGGAAAATGTGGTGCAAGTTGTGACTGATAATGCAAGTGAGAATAAGAAAGCAGGTGAATTGTTGAGGGGAGTGTACCCGCATATTTTCTGGACTCCTTGTGCTGCTCACTGTATCAACTTAATGTTTGGTGACATTTTCAAGGAAACCCCATATTCTACAGGTGAATAAGTGGTTTTAGTTTTCTATTTCAGTCTTCATGTTAATTATCTATACTTAGTTTACTAACTAAATTTTTTTGGAACAGTTTTTGCTAAGGCTGTTAAGATACATTCTTATATCAGTTAAAGGGCATTACTGTTGAACATGATGAGGAGATACACAAACCAAAGAAATTTGGTAAAACCCGCAAAGACAAGGTTTGCAATAGCTTTTCTGACTTTGCATAGTTTTTATAAGCAAACGAAAAATTTGCGAACCTTGTTCATGTCAAATGAATGGAATGAGAAGTACCTATGCAAAGGAAACTCTTGGGAAAGAAATTGCCAGACACATCATTAGTCCATCTTTTTGGGATGACACTGTAAAAACACTTAAAGTTGGTGGTCCTCTTGTTATTGTACTTCATTGGTGGATGGAGAGAAAAAACCACCAATGGGCTACATTTATGAAGCCATGGATAGAGCAAAAGAAAATATTGAAAAGGCATTTGATTATGATAAAAGGAAATATGAGAAAGTTTTTGAAATTATTGATGCAAGGTGGACTGATCTACTTCATCAACCTTTGCATGCAACGGCACATATTTTGAACCCCGGGATCTATTGTAAAAATAGTGAGATGAATACTTTAGATGAAGAAGGGTGGCTGGGATATCATGCATGTGTTGAGAGGATGATCCCAAATAAAGCTTTGATAGACAAAATAGGGGAAGAGCTTGGTAGGTACATGAAAGTTGATAGGCTACTTGAATTGGAATCAGCCATTAGAGCTAGAACCTTAAGGTCACCAGGTGAGCATTTCAACTTTTAATTATGTTTAAAGCTTAACTTTTAAGTTATTAACTTTTAAAATAATTCTACGATTGAATGGTGGATGCAATATGGTCATAACGTCCCAAACTTGTAACAATTTGCTATTAGAGTTCAAAGTTTAACTTGTAGCTCATCCGGTTGCAAGAGAAATTGGAGCGTGTATGAACATGTGAGAAACTACATTACAGTATTACTAAATTAAGTGGTATCTGAATTGACTTAGGAACACCTTATAATTACTTTCTACAACTTATGTGCAGATTCATACTAAAAAGAGGAGTAGGCTTGAGTTGAAACACCTCAATGATCTAGTGTTCATCAAATATAATAGAACATTGGTGTGTCGTTACAATGCTCGCGCTACCATTGATCCAATTATGTTGGATAGTATTGATGATGCAAATGAATGGTTAATGGGAGCCCCTTCAAATCATGAAGATGAAGAAGTATACGAAGGAGAAGATCTCACTTATGTTCATGTTGCTTCGGCAAGTGGTGTTGAGGAGAGTATTTATGGTCTTAGGGGGAGTACTTTAAGGAGCAAGGAAAGAGCAGGTTCAAGTAGAACCCTTGTTGATGAGGCCTCTGATGATGAAGAAGATATTGTTCAAGATAATAATATGATGGCACTTCAAGAGTTTGGAGATCTTGTTGAGGAGTCGGATGTAGAATGGAAGTTCTAAACTTCTATCTGATTGTTGGTTTCTGATTCTCTATCTGTGTTGGTTGATTAGGACGCAAAACTGATTTTTAGTACTTTAGCGGTTTGCTTGGATGCTTGTTATGACTATCTATTGTCTTTTTATTTTAAGAATTGAAAGATTATGTTATCTATTGAGTTTTTGGCTATTTATTTATGCATATTTAATATTTGTAAATTTTGTACTAAATAGCTCTTTAATGGAAAAAAGCGTGCGCTTCGCTTCACGCTTTTGTGAAGCGAACCCTCATCGCTTTTTTCCGCCTCTCGCTTTTCAAAACACTGCTTGGGACAGGTACATGCATTGATGGAGGAATTTGAAACGTTGATGTCCGTTACTGCAGATGTAGAAAAACAACAAGAGCACAGACAGATTTTGTTTCTAGTTTTTACACTTGCGGGACTTTTTACTGGCCATGATTCAGTACGTGACCAGATTTTAGCTAGTCCTACGGTTCCTACGATTGATGAATTATTCTCTCGTCTACTTCGTCTTGCCGCGCCTCCCAGTCAGATAGTAATTTCATCACCCACCGTTGACTCCTCTATTCTCGCATCTCAAACCATAGAAAAATGAACATATCAACCTATGGAGAATCGACGAGGAGGAGATCGTTCTGGAAAATCTCGATCTAAGTGTAGTTATTGTCATAAGCTTGGACACACTCAGGACATATGTTATATTTTGCATGGTTCACCACCCAGTTATGATCCTATTGCTATAAAGGAATACAATGAGCTTCTTCGGAATCGAGCAAGTAAGCAGACATCTCCACAGCCTAATCGACCATCCAATAATGCTCATATTGCTAAGACAGAATATGATGAGTTCCTTCAATATCGAGCAAGTAAGCAGACGTCTTCACAAGTAGCCTCGGTGGCTCAGCCTGATGCTTCCGTTTCTGGTAATTCTTTTGCCTGTGTTTCACAGTCTAGTACTCTTGGATCATGGGTCATGGACTCAGGCGCTTCTGATCATATTTCTGGTAACAAATTACTTCTGTCTGATATTGTTTATTCTCAATCTCTTCCTACTATTACTTTAGCCAATGGGATCCAAACAAAACCAAAAGAAATTGGACAAGCCAAACCCCTATCTTCTCACTCTCGACTCTGTTCTTTATGTCCCTGGTTCTCCTTTTAATCTTGCATTTGTTAGTCGTCTGACGCGTGCCCTTCATTGTGGTATAACATTTTTTGATGATTTTTTTCTCATGCAGGACCGCAATATTGGACAGACGATTGGCACAGGACATGAATCACAACGCCTTTACTATCTTACCTCTTCAAATTCCTTCACAACATGCTCTGTTACAGACCCTCCAGACCTAATTCACAAATATTTGGGACATCCGAGTCTATCCAAGCTACAGAAGATGGTGCCTAGTTTGTCTAGTTTATCCACATTAGCTTGTGATTCGTGTCAACTTGGGAAGCACACTTGTGCTACATTTTCACGTAGTATTGAGAGTCGTTCAGAGTCTATTTTCTCATTAGTTCATTCTGATATTTGGGGTCCTAGTAGAGTCAGTTCTCCCTTAGGATTTCGTTATTTTGTTAGTTTCATTAATGATTTTTCAAGATGTACTTGGGTTTTCTTAATGAAAGATCGATCTGAGTTATTTTCTATATTCAAAAGTTTTTGTGTTGAAATACATAATCAATTTGGTGTTTCTATTCATACTTTTCATAGTGATAATGCCTTAGAATACTTATCCTCCCAGTTTCAGGAGTTTATGACTCACCAAGGCATTATTCACTAGACATCTTGTCCATACACCCCTCAGCAGAACGGTGTATCAGAAAGGAAAAATAGGCATCTCATTGAGACTGCTCGCACTCTTCTCATTGAATCCCATGTTCCGCTGCGTTTTTGGGGCGATGCAGTCCTCGTATCTTGCTATGTAATTAATAGAATGCCATCATCTTCTATTCAAAATCAAGTTCCCCATTCCATACTGTTTCCTCAGTTACATCTCTACTCTATCCCCCCTCGTGTCTTTGGGAGCACATGCTTTGTTCATAACTTAGCCCCAGAAAAAGATAAATTAGCCCCTCATGCTCTCAAATGTGTCTTTCTTGGTTACTCTCGAGTTCAAAAAGGGTATCGTTGCTATTCACCTAGTCTTCTTCGCTACCTTATGTCCGCCGATGTCACATTCTTTGAATCTCAACGTTACTATACATCTTTTGATCATCTTGATATCTTTGAGGTTTTACCCATACCTCCAGTCTTACCCGCACCAACCTTTGAGGAATCTACGATTACTTCTACATCTCCAGCTGCAGTGCCACCACTTCTGACTTATCATCGCCGTCTGCGTCTAGCATTAGTTTCATATGATTCATGTCATGCGCCGGACGCTACTCCTACTGCGGACTTGCCTCTTCCTAGCCAATCAGTTGCACTTCAAAAAGATATACGATCCACTCGTAATGCTAACCCACATTATACTTTCTTGAGTTATCATCGTCTATCATCACCCCATTATGCTTTTGTATCATCTTTGTCCTCTATTTCCATCCCTAAGACTACATGTGAAGCACTTTCTCATTCAAGATGGAAGCAGGCTATGATTGATGAGATGTCTGCTTTACATTTGAGTGGTACTTCGGAACTTGTTTCCCTTCCTGCAGGTAAATCTACTCTACTGTTGGTTGCCGTTGGGTTTATGTAGTCAAAGTTGGTCTAGATGGTTAGGTTGATCGGCTTAAGGCTCGCCTTGTTGCCAAAGGGTATACTCAGATATTTGGGCTAGATTATAGTGACACTTTCTCTCCCATGGCTAAAATAACATCTATCCGTCTTTTTCTATCTATGGCTGCCGTTCATCATTGGCCTCCTTATCAATTGGACATTAAGAATGCTTTTCTGCACGGTGATCTCTAGGAAGAAGTCTATATGGAGCAACCGCCTGGTTTTGTTGCTCAGGGGGGAGTCTAGTAGCCTCGTATGTCGATTGCTCAGGTCACTTTATGGTCTGAAATAGTCCCCTCGAGCCTGGTTTGGGAAGTTCAGCACAGTAATTTAGGAGTTTGGCATGATTCGTAGTGGAGCTGATCGCTCAGTATTTTATCGGCATTCTGAACCAAATCTGTGTATTTATTTGGTTGTTTATGTTGATGATATCGTTATCACCGGCAATGTTCAAGACGGTATCACTAATTTGAAGCAACATCTCTTTCAACATTTCCAGACTAAAGACCTCGGCAGACTGAAGTATTTTCTTGGTATTGAGGTTGCTCAGTCCAGATCAAGTATTGTTATTTCTCAACTCAAGTATGCCTTAGACATTCTTGAGGAGACAGGAATGATGGAGTGTAGACCCATTGACACTCTTATGGATCCGAATGCTAAACTTCTGCCAGAATGGGGGAGCCACTCAGTGATCCTGGAAGGTACTGGCGGCTGGTTGGAAAGTTGAATTATCTCAGAGTGACTAGACCTGACATATCTTTTCCTGTAAGTGTTGTAAGTCAGTTTATGACTTCCCCTTGTGATAGTCATTGGGATGTAGTTGTTCGTATTCTGCGATATATAAAGTCAGCTCCAGGTAAAGGACTACTTTTCGAGGATCGAGGCCATGAGCATATCATTGGATATACAGATGCTGATTGGACTGGATCACCCTCTGATAGACGTTCTACATCCGGATATTGTGTTCTAGTAGGAGGTAATTTGGTGTTCTGGAAGAGTAAGAAACAAAGTGTGGTTGCTCGATCTAGTGTGGAAGCAGAATATCGAGCAATGACTGTAGAACCTTGTGAGCTAGTTCGGATCAAACAGTTGCTGAGAGAACTAAAATTTAGAGAAGTCGGTAAGATGGAACTTATGTGTGATAATCAAGTGGCCCTTCATATTGTATCAAATCCAGTGTTTCATGAGAGGACTAAGCACATAGAGATTGATTGTCACTTTGTCAGAGAAAAGATACTCTCGGGAGATATTGTTACAAAATTCGTGAATTCAAATGATTAACTTGCAGATATATTCACCAAGTCCCTCACCAGTCCTCGTATTAATTACATTTGTAACAAGCTAGGTGCATATGAGTTGTATGCACTAGCTTAAGGGGGAGTGTTAGAATATGAGTAGGAATAAGAATAGTATATAAAATCCTTTTTGTAAGAGGATTGTAATGTAGTGTCTATAAATAGGGTCTCAATGTAATTATGCAGGTACACAATTCAATAATATTTTATTCTTTATATCTCACAGAAGCATTAAAGAGCCAAGAGATGACATAAGAAAATAAAAAAGGTGAAGAAGAATCTAGGGATATTAAGAAAGGTAAGGACGAGGTGGAACTTGAAGATGGTAACAGGCCGCTGAACTATCAATAACAACAAGGCCCAACATGGCTGACAGCGCACATCTATACAACCCAAGTATGCAAGCGTCTAAGAGTAATAAAACTTTATTGGGACAGGGCCCGACCGCCCCAAAGCTATTTAAAACAAAAGCTAACAAACCTTAGAAACTTTGGGAGCTTCGGAATAAAAAAGCTAGCCAACCTGCTAGGGCTCAACTATGATACTGAGGAGGCCTATATGGTCGTCTATCGGGACCTACAAGCATGAATGAAGCTCCCCCAGGCAATGGGGCATCGGTACGAAATAATGAACCGAGTATGCAAGATGAATAATAATAGAACATGTATCAAAAAGTACTAAATGTAAACACAGATAAGGGGCCAAAGATAATCTGAATATGCTTATTGACTCTTGAATCTATTAAGTAGCTGGATTGATATTATAAAGTATTGCAAATGCTCAGATAGAGAGTCAGAGGTCATCTAGTGTGTACTTACCTGCTTATGGCTTAACCCTTAAAACCATAACAAAATCGACAGTCAATTGAACTGAATCGAGCTAATCTGATGTCATCAATTACTGAACGTACTCGAGAAGAAAATTCAAGAATAATCATCATACAACCTAACAGTTCGTGACAAAAATCATACAACATAAATCAAACAATAACCTGACCGAGCCTCCATAAGCTCAGCAGGTACAAACAACAGTCAATACCACCTACTCGGGCCCCCATAAGCTCGTTAGGTGCACAATCAATCTACATACCCCTCTTGGAATCCACTTGGCCCTGTGGCCATCTGTATATCTGTCTAGCCGCGAAGACAATTGTATATCTGTATAGCCCGAAGGCTACTGTGCATATCTATGTAGCCCCGAAGATAATTGTATATCTATATCTAAGCAAACAAGGCTCCTTTATCTTTATCTAAGGACACAAGGCTCTTGTATCTGTATCTAAGCACATAAGGCTCCTGAATCTGTATCTTTCTAGCTCGTAGGCTTTGAATGACTGCTTAGCCCGAAGGCTCTGAGTAACTGAATAGATCGAAGGCTCTGAATAACTGCTTAGCCCAAAGGCTCTGTATCCTTCTAGCCCATATGCTCTGAATAACTGCTTAGCCTGAAGGCCCTGTATCTGTCTAGCTTGTAGGCTCTGAATAGCTGTTTGGCCCGAAGGCTCTGTATCTGTCTAGTCCGTAGGCTCTGTATCTCTCGAGCGTACAAAGCTCGTTGTTCTGTAGTAGCCCATACAATCTCATAGGCGACAAACTGACAAGTAAATAACTCAAAGAAAGACAAAAAAGCATATACCATATGCAGCCTATAAGCAAGTCTAAGTCATATCTAGAGCTCGGTCTCTAACAAAGGAATAAAAGTTCTAGCAAGGATTTAGTAATCCACTTAAGTAACCAACATGAAGAATGACTACAAGTCATTCTCCCAGTGTTTAGGAATGCGCTCGCATCGTCGCATAATGCGATTATGTGAAGCGATGCGAGCCCCTTTCGCTGCGTGTGGCTGATGCAAGCCAACCTTACAGAAGCGGGCACATCATAAGGTTATGCGAGATGCAAGCCGATACAAGAAGCGAGCCGATGCGAGCGCTTCTTGTTGATTTTATTTTTAGGGTCAATTTTAAACAAAAAAAGAGGCGCCTCATGTTGATTTTATATTTAGGGTCAATTTTAAATAAAAAACAAAGAGTCTACTGCTGCGATTACCACTACTGCGATTTTCTAGGGTCAACTTTGAAGTCCACTGCTGCGACTTCTTCTTTTTCACTGCTTTAGAAAAACAAGAATTAGATGTTGAAACATTATTAATTTAGATTTGGTTTTTCTTCTTTTTCTGGTTTGTTTTGCTTACTGTTTTGCTATTGTGGTCTGTGTTGTTTTGCTAGTCTGTTTCGCAACATGTGTTTCGGTGATCAAACATGTGATTTTGGTGTTTAATTTAAACTTCTGCTTATATATATATATAATCTTTATTGTTGATTATATAGTTGTTGTGGTCTTTTCAGTTCTATCTTACTGTTTGGATGCTCTATTTAGTCTTTTTTCTCTTTTAAATTGCGCTTCACATCAATGATACACTCGCATTGCTTCACGCTTCGCGTAATGCGTGATGCGCAGCCTTATCGCTTTTTTATGCATCACGCTTCCGCGAACACTGCATTCGCCAATAGTAAGCTAGACTTATCACACTTTGGGCTATAAAGGAACATGCCAAGAAGAAGGATGGTCTTAACATACTTTTCTATTGATCTCAAGTAGCTTCTACAACCTCCGATCGTACACCTGTACCAACTACAACAAGGTAAACTTCTATACCCACTTACTTTGGTTGCCCAAAAGACTCTTCTCGTAATAACTGCTTCCTTAGGATAGTTACTAACTTTGAAGCTTTTGTTATTCTTAGCACACACGTAGACCTTGTCTTATATATAAGCCCTCGATATTTTTTCATATCTACCCTTTGATCGCATATGAACTACTTATTTGACTAGAGTTTATCAATTTCTTTATGCCAACTGAGTATGAGTTCTCGACAAGGGATAACTATTTCAAAATGAGGGAAAACAATATAATCTAGAAGCTCTACAAGAAGTTCTTGAAATTAAAGAATCATGCCATGAATAGAAGGGAATAGCCTTTACATACCTTACTTCGTGATCTTCTTTCTTACGTCGACGTCAATGAAAAATCCTTATCTCGATTGTTTCGTAGCTAACGGTAGTCCCGTGAGTTCCAAGCGATTACAAAAATACTAACCTTGTTCCAATCTTAAGATTGGACGCCAAACTTTTGAATTTGAGTTGCCGTGGCTAATAATTTTCCTCTCCAACAAGATGCTTTGCCGAGTGAGAGACGATGACTTTGATATGAAAGATTGTATTGAATAAAACAAATTGCTTCAGTATCTATAGAATTGTTTGGAGGTTAAAGTTGGTTCCCTATTTTACCATAAATGATGAGGCGGCATTAAGCCCCCCTATATTGCCTTCAATTATAAAAGAGAAGTCCGGTGCACTAAAACTCCCGCTATGCACATGGTCCGAGAAGGTATCGACCACAAGGGTCTATTGTACTCAGCCTTACCTTGCAGTTCTGCGAGAGGCTATGTTTCCAACCTCTCGCACCTCCTCAGTGGAGCGTTCACACCTCGCCTCTGCACATGTCCAAACCATCTCAACCTCGCTTCCCGCATTTTGTCCACCACGGAGTCCACTCCTACCTTATCACGAATATCCTCAAGTTCACTTGTGTTCCGAAATCCTCTTGAAAGGATTGTTAAACAAATGGATCTTAAACCTCACTCAATCCCAAAAGCTTGCTCATGAGGGAAGGATTTCCCAAGGCCATATAAAGAGACCACCCATCCCTTTAATAACCAATGTGGGGACTCAACAAGGATTACCACAAGAATGTGGAGAACCATGCACCTCTGTATGATATAATAGCTATTGGAGTACCAGTCATGCAACCTGACTATTTCCCTTAGATACAATTGTTCATACTGCGCTGTAGTGTCACACAATTCTCTTCTACTGTGCTGCCTCGCTTTTTTGGGCCTTGGTTAGGATCACGTTTCACGTGTTACTTGCATTATATCATGAAACAGTCCAGGCCAAAAACCTTCGCGCGACACCTGTACGATGCACAATTATGGCGTAAACCACCTGAGAGTGATTTTGATGTCAAACTCTAAAATCTTCCCACTTTTTGCTACAATACACTTCAATGCACTCCAAATCATTCACAACACATGTATCTTCATCTCAACAACCAACATTTTCAAATATCATATGATATCTTCCACACATATTATTCATCATTTAGCATGTAACTAAGCATGTATTAAGCCCAAACAAACCAAACAATTCGTGGGACGCTACACCATTTGGCTCATTACCCGTACTTCCTAGTTTACTAACCCCCATCTTCTGTGATGGTGTGTAGGGCGTGTTACTCTCCTTGCAGAAGGATGTAGAGGATCTCTATCAGAGGTATGCAGAAGGTTTATTCTTTTGTCTTTATGATAAACTATTTTTGTGGCTTATACATCATTAGAAGTTCAGTACTGTGTTTGTTGACCCTTGTGTCTCCTGACAGAAATTAATCAAGAAGTACAACTTGAGAGAGAAAGGGCAGGGGCAACATCAAACCTATGCTTTAGGAATTAAAGAGGTAATTTTCTTCTGATCTCTTTTATTTTCTCCTTTTTGCCTCTTGATACAAAGAGACACAAACATCTATTTATTAGATTTGTCAATCTATTTAATTCCTGATTCATCTTGGCAATCATAAAGCTCAGAGTGTGATCTGGGAAGTCTCCTGATCACAACAAAAAGGAGTTGGGGATTCATGGGTATGCAGAAAATGTAGCTTCACCAACATGCAAACTTACACGGGAGATAACATTTACCCTTCTGCCAATACTTCCCTCCTTTTCTTAGGCCTGTTACTATATCGATTATTTAACTACTTAGAAATAAGTCCCATTTTGTGGACGAACATCTAGAAGAAGGAACTGGGAACACCATGCCTTTGGTGAAGGCGACTAGCAAATTTTTCATCAATGTTTCTTCTAACTAGTTAACCTCTTTATTTGCTGTACTCTTAGTCAATCTTTTTGCTCTCTTCATGCTCTCTTTTTCTTATGAGAACAGTTGAACCTAGAAAATCCCTGTCTAGTTTTGCCCAGAGTGTCTGCAAGAGACAATATTCAGCATACTGAACTTTGGGGCTTTCTTGGATATTTTTACTAGCTTCCTTCCAAAGGATATCATGATTCATAAGGAACTTTATGCTGAAGTTCAACATTAAGCAGCCAAAGAGTGCAGCCTAATGGTCAATTAAGTGGGTGAAAATTATGTGAGACCAGGTATCAAATACCGTCAGAGACAAAAAATGCTAGGTGATTTTTTCCCATTTGCCTAGGCTTGGGTGGACAGAGTTCCCGGTATTTGCGCGAGTGGAAGATAGCAGGTATCTGGCGGAATAGTCTAGATGCATGCTAGTTGGCCCAAACATCACTCTTATCAAATAAGAAAGAGTCCATTCCCGTTAATAGAGTCGCGGATAACTTGAGATAGCAAGGTATAAATAAGCCTATTCTACTAGTAATTGGTTTTTTTTTTTTTTTAGAATGTAACATTTGTATTATAAACCAACACTTAGGTAGTGCTGAAAACCTCTGTACAAAAGTATCTAGTTAAATAAAAAGCTCCTCAACCTAGCAAGACTCTAAAACTTCTAGGATGTGTTCTGCCTCTACAGGGGAGCTTTTTATACACCAAAAACACAAAAGCAAAATACAGTCAGTTTTGATCTGTTGTAAAGTTCTGCTTCTATCTTCAAAACTTCTAGCATTCCTTTCCCACCAGATAGTCCACCAGATATTAGCTGGAATTGTCCTCCAGTAAGCCCTATTCTTTGCTCCCATTCCTGCTTCCTCCCAACTAGATAGTGTGTCAACAATCTTGCTAGGCATTACCCATTTTATGCCTCTGAGATTGATGAAAATCTTCCATAGCTGGTCAGTGATCCTACAATGCAAAAATAGATGTCCCACTGTCTCCGCTGCCTCTCCACACAAGCAGCAGTGTGTGACTAAAATTATATTCCTCTTTCTCAAGTTTTCATGTGTTAGTACAACCTCCTTTGCTAGCAACCATGAGAAGCATGCCACCTTCAGGGGAATTTTAGAATTCCAGATTTGTTTCCAGGGCCACTTGCCAGATTGTGTCATTGACCTGTTTAGGAGCTTGTATCCAGAGCTAACTTTGTAAGTTCCATTGCTCTGTTCATTCCACCACATTCTATCCCTCCTCTCTTTAAGTCCTTGGAATGATTCAAGCACTTCAAAGAGTTCAACCATTCTTGGAATTTCCCAATCATTCATTCTTCTCCTGAAGCTTAAGTCCCATCCTTGTGAAGACCACAAATCAGCCACTGACCTATCCTTGTGTTGAGCCAGTTCAAACAAGTCAGGGAATATTTCTGAAAGACTTCTATCACCTAACCACCTATCTTTCCAGAAGCTAGTTTTGCCACCATCATAGACTTTGATGGTGGTGTGGCTTTGCATGATATGCCACCAACTCCTGATTGACCTTGAAACTGTTACGCCATAGGGATTGGTTGCTACCTTAGTAACCCAGCCATCCTCCTCCCCATATTTCATCCTGATCACATTCTTCCATAGAGATTGAGATTCATGAGCATATCTCCACAACCACTTTAGTTTCAAGGCTTTGCTCTGATTCTTCAAGTTTTTGATACCCAGGCCTCCCTGCTTTTTATTGGTTATGAGTACTTTCCACTTTACAAGGTGATACCCTTTTCTGATTTTGTTGCCTTGCCAAAAAAGAGTCTCTCCTGATTCTGTCCAGCCTCTGTACAACACTTGCTGGGATTGGGAAAAGGGTCAACATATAGGTTGGGAGTCCACTGCCTCATTTGCTATCAATGCAGCATCCATGATCTGTCTCCCTCTGATAAATGCCATCTGCTGAGAATCTACTAGCTTCTCCATTACCCCCCTTGGTTCTTTCAGTCAGTACTTTAGACAATAGCTTGTAGAAGCTGCCTATCAAGCTAATTGGTCTAAAGTCCTTCAACTCTTTAGCCCCTTTCTTCTTAGGAATCAGAGCAATGTATGTGGCATTGAAGCTTTTCTCAAACATCTCATGCTCATAAAAATTATGGAAGGCTTCCATGATGTCACTCTTTACCACATCCCAACACTTGATTAAAAAACTCATGGTGTAACCATCAGGTCCAGGAGCTTTATCTGTTGCACACCTTTTCAAACAGTTGGTGTACTTCCTGTTCCTCAAACCTAGCTTGTAGTTGGGTCTTTTCTGTTTCTGAAATTGTTGGACATTTAATCGTGTTCCCTGTTGGTCTCCACCTTATTGTCTCTGTATATAGTTTCTTGTAAAAGTGAATAATTTCCCCCTTAATTCTGTCTGGCTCCTTCACAGTTTCTCCTTGGACTTCTAAAAGATCAATACAGTTGCTTCTCTTGTGGGCATTCGCTGCATTGTGGAAAAATTTAGTGTTGTTGTCACCCTCTTTCAACCACAAAATTCTGGACCTCTGTCTCCAAGCAATTTCCTCATTCTTGATTAACTCTTCATACTCCATAAATGTTGTTGCCTTCTCTTCTGCCTCTTCCTTGGTAAGAGCTCTGCTATCCACTAAGGAATCCAAACTTGCCATTTTGTTGAGCAAATTGGTTTCTCATTAATTCAATTTTTTTCCTTTTGTGGGGCCCCTGCATTGATTGGTTTTGGCAGTCTAGTTAAATACTTTCTCTTTGGTTGTGTTGGAGTCCTACATTAAAGGGTACATGGTCTCCTTATATGGTCTTGGACAATCCTCTCCTTATAAGCTAGCTTTTGGGGTGAGTTAGGCCAAGGTCCATATCATGGTATCAGAGTCAGACTCACCTAATTCATTGTTTCTGATGTTGGGCCTCCCGTCTTACATTGCTCACGTTCTAGATATACGGTCCTGGGCATGCGGGGGTGGGTTTGGGGGGAGGGGGGGTTGGAGTCCCACATTGGTGGGTTAAAGGGTACCTGGTCTTTGGACTATCCTCTCCAAATGAGCTAGCTTTGGGGTTGAGTTAGGCCCAAGATCCATTCTTTATCATGAAGTGTGTGACCATCGTATCTAAAAACTTAAGCTATTAGAGAGAACAAACTTTTATGTACTTAATTATATTCTCAACAAGCCCCCTCATGTGTGTTTTATTTTCATAAGTCAAGCACGTGAAAATACTTTTTAATAATGGGTGAAGGTGAGCTTCGATCCCAGGACATCTGCCTGTTCAGATTCCATGTTGAAGTGTGTGACTATCTCATCTAAAAGCTTAAGCCCTCTGAGAGGGCACACTCTTATTTACTTAATTATATTCTCAACAAGTTGTTCATCTAGGATCTCAAAAAACTATAAAGAGGGAGTGTGTTAAAATATACATCACCCTTCACCTGGAAACTTTAAATGAACTATGATCTTATATCAACTTGGTGGATTTCTGAACTTGTTTCTAGCTCAGGTCTGGGAGATTGATGCAGACAAACATCAGCCTGGTTCTGTGCTTCACACACTTGGTTGGCCTCTGGACCAGAAGACCTATGGAGGTTCCTTCTTGTATCATATGAAGGACAGACAGGTCGCGGTCGGCCTTGTGGTTGCTCTAAATTATCAGAACCCTTTCTTGAATCCTTACGAGGAATATCAGGTAAATATGATTATGCTATTGTTTATATAGCGTTCCTTTACTGTTCTCTTTGGTCCTCACTCAAAGAATAAACTATTTCAAGATTTCTTTTGTTTTAAGCATCTAGTTACTTATCCTACATATCCCAAATCTCAGAGGCTTAAACGTCATCCTGCTATTAGGCCACTTCTTGAGGGTGGAACGGTTCTCCAATATGGTGCTCGGACTTTAAATGAAGGAGGTTTTCAGGTGTTATGGATAATACTTTTTCTTATTATTTTATGGATTTCACATCTTGCTGGTCATATTTATAGCATATCCCCAGCTTCAATAATGTGTTTCTGAAGAAATGGTGCATTATGGACTTTGCCATATAGTAATGTCTGCATCTATGATGTGACTAATAAGGATGAGTGATGCCATTTTTTCCAAACTCCAATGTGATTAGTAGATTTCAGTAAAGAAATTTGTGAATATCAGTTCAATATGAGAACACATCTGATAAATTGAATGCACTTCAGCTCTCTTCCCATACTTATGTTGACATACTTGAGGCATGTTTTTCTAACTTTTATACAAATGATATGGTTAAATTTCAGTCTATTCCATATCCAGTTTTCCCTGGTGGAGCAATTATAGGATGCTCAGCTGGCTTCTTAAATGTACCGAAGATTAAGGGCACTCATACAGCTATGAAATCAGGTACTACCTATTGTTCTTGTACCTAGTTCTGGCCTGGCAAATCAGAATAATTTGCTTAATAGCTTACTGATTGAAAGCTTAAGTTACTTTACTGAAGACTCCATGATGTGTAGTTAATTTAAAATTGTTTCCCTAAAGAATAAATAGTTTAAGCTATTTGAATGCAAGATTCATGATGAATATTGGATGAAATATTAAGTCATTTAAAGCATCATTGGAATATAATACCCAAAGTTAGCATTACAAAATTTGTTTTGAAAGAAAATCGCCAGTCTCTTATGACTCAATATTCAGAGGTTCACATAGATTACATTTTGGATTTTCATTGTAGAAGCTTAAAGAGCTTACTTCTCTCAAGAAAATGGAGTCTAGTGAGATAAACTCCTACTTCTCTAGAATTTAGGAAGAGAGAGAACATGTCTTTTAAAAGGAGTACAAGCTTAGACAGTACTGGTGCTAGAAGGGAGCCGCTGGAAATTGGACACCAGAAAGACACCCAGGTTCAGAATTTCTAATGAACACACTCAGAGAAGGAAGGATTTCCTAAACACGTGTTTGATTGAGAGTTTCGTTAAGTGGGTTGGCTCTCCACAGTCTAGAAGACATCAAAAACTGGGCTGTTGAGGCTTTGGGGCATAAGTAATGGTATGAAAGTGTCACTTTTAGGAGACTCAAGATTTTTGTCCAAGGCTGTTCTCCTAGGACGATATTTGTAATGCTTGGTTGGTTGAGGACTACATATTAACTAGTATTGGATTCTCCAAAATCACTAGTCATGCTTTAGCATAAAGGGCGTCACGACTTCATAGCTACTGATGCATCTGAAGACTCTTTATCGTAACGTAGTGCATAAGACGATATAAGCATGGGACATTTCTGACTTTTATTCTGCTATACTCAAGAAAATGAATGATGCACCCGTTGACTTCAAAAGTCTGACACAGGAATGCTAGCGGCAGAATCTGCATTCAGCATGCTCCTAGAAGGCTTGAAGATGGAAAATTACTGGGACAATTTACGAAGTTCATGGATATGGGAAGAACTATATACTGCAAGGAACTATCGCCCGGTGAGTGTTCCGTTTTGAAAACCTTTTAGGAGCATATTTGTTAGGTAAACCAATCATGATATTGCATCTTCTCAAAATTATTGCCATACTTTTGGAGCATAGTGCATAATATTTTGCTGGAGAGGGAGCACCTCTATGCTCTTCCTGATATAGTGAGACAAATGGCTCTGATGACCAACATTTTGTTGCCTCTTATACATTGAAGTCAGCTACTTTTTCTTCCAGTGAATAAACTATAGGATGCCCGTTAATATTCTCGTTTTAATGTTCTATCTTTATTAACTTTTCTACTGCAGGCATTTGAGTATGGACTCTATCCTGGTCTGGCTTTAAGTGCTGTAGAGAAGTAAGATTCCGCCTTTTGCTTAGTCAAAATCGTCTTTTCAACACTCAATGTTTTTGTTTTCCATACCATTTTCTTAAGCTGTATGACTAAAGGATCAGCTTAAATTTGGCAGTTACATACTCAAGGGAAGATCTCCAGTCACTCTGAATCATGGGAAACCTGATCATGAAGCAACAATGGTAAGACATTTTTTTATCAGAGTTCGTTTGATGTAATCTAATACCAGATGCTTTATTTTTGTCATGCCCTAAAGCTGGGGTGGAAATGGTTGGCACCACACCCTCGCTACCAGCCAAGTGAACCTTGGATCTTTCTGCTGTGATTATTCTACTCAGTGTATTAACTGAATAATTGGTTCTATATTAAGTACGAGTGGAGCTAGGATTTGAACCGATGGATTCTCGATTCTTGGAAACGACCTTGACTGCTAGTAACTAGGTTTTGAATTTAAGTTTGTACATATTTAGTAGTGCCTTAACACGTATACCGGGTTTCAATCAAAGCTACTGAGTTCTTCTGCTGGCAAACAATTAGTACATGTAAGCATGAGGTAGCTAACCCTGGCCTGTTTGGTTCTCATGGTGGGGGAGGTTGGCCACTTCTCCCAAAATGAATGTGATCATACCAGTAACTGAGTTTGACAGGAGTAAATCATTCATTCAATGCACATAACAAGAACAAGTTCACATGCACACATAAACAAGGTTATGATTACTATCTCTTGTTTCATCGATACTACTTATATAAGCAGCCTATTCGGAAGTTGAGATCTAGACACAAAGTCAATTTGATGTTATATTCCTCTCAAGGGAGGAAAACCCTTAGGGATATCCTTAGAAAAAACATCACCAAAATCCTGCAGAAGTTTTGAAATACATTAGGAAAAGGAGTGAAATCGTTATTGTTAATCATAGCTTCCCTATAAGTGAGCAAGACAATAGGCATCCCCTCTTTTTTTGCAAGTGAACACTCTTTGGCTTTTGCAAGACTCCCTATTTTTTCACCCTTAGCCTCTTTATTCTCACTAATTCTTTCATTTTTATCACTCTTTCCCACCTTTTCTCTTCTCTCGTCGCTGTCCTCTCTCTCCTCACACCTCACTTGATTTTTTTTCTCTTTCTTTTTTCCCACTCTCTTTTTTTATCCTCCCCATATTTTTCCGTTGTTTATTGCAATCGTTGTTGGTCTTCATACACTTGGGAAGGAGATAAGGGTGCAAGAATATACGCCTTTCCTTTATGTTCATAAGAGTACTTATTTCTCCTCCCATCATGGAAAGCATATCTTCATATTGTCGGGGTTGACCCAACAAAATATGACAAACATGCATTGGTACAACATCACATAGAACTTCATCAGAGTAACCTCTCAATAGAAAAAGAATTCATGCATTGTTTACTCACTTTGGACTCTCCACATTCTTCACCAATGGAGCTTGTAATTGGCCTTACATTTAGTGCATGGAATCTCCAATTTCTCCACCAAGTATGTACTCACCACATTAGGACAATTACCATTGTCAAAAATCATTATCATCATCATACCCAGTGTATTCCCACCAGGTGGGGTCTGGGGGACCATTGTCAAAAATCATAGAACAAATTCTACCCTTTATCCCACATCGTGTATGACAAATATTCTCTGTGTGCCTCTTCAAGCTCCCCCATGTTTATAAGACGCCTAACTACCTCGAAAAATTTCCCCTTATCATGACGCTACCTCTCTCTCGTCCTTAGTCCCAACACCATCAACGTCTTCTTCCCTCTCACTTTTTTCACTCTCATATTCTCCATTAATCTTTAATTAAGACAATTCTTCTATTTGGACATTCAAACGGCTTATGTCCGCTCCCTTGGCACATGACATTGTATAACACCAATAGGTGTAGAAGTTTTTGTGTTGAAAGTTTTACCTCCATCTTTGGCCTCCCATTTACCTTTGCCCTTATCATCTTGTGATTTAGGCATAGTTTTCGCCTCATGTGTTAGCCATGGCTTCCTTGGAGTTGTCGTAGATCGATTTTTCCATGAGCTAGCTTGTTACTTCCTTTTGTTCTGTTATTCTTCTTTTATAGTCAACTTACTAACTCATATAAATTTACGTATTGTTGAAATTCTACTACATCAACTATTTCTCTATTTAAACCATTAAGAAACCTAGCCATAGTGGCCTCCTCTTTCTCATTATGATTTACTTAGATCATAGTCATATCCATAGCCTTAAAATAATCATTTGCGCGCAATATGCTTCCTCATAACCCTCCTCATCTCGTTCCATGTTGCAATAAGTGGTTCCCCATTGTCTAGTTTGTCTCTGCTAAATTTCTTCCACCAACTAGCAGCATAGTCAGAAAATTCAACCACAACAACTTGAACCTTCTGAACTTCAGAGTAGTTTTGACAGTCGATGGTGTCCACCTTCCTCTCCCAATCAAGGTACACGTTTGGATCTCTTGTCCTCTTGAAAGTAAGGATCTTTATCTTAATGCTACAAAGATTGTCATCGCCAGCCCAAGCTCATGGTTCCCTCCTTTTGTTCCTCCTTTGGTAAGCTTCCTCAAATTCGTCCTCATCATCTCTAAATTGATCCTTACCTTGTTGGACTTGAGAAGCTCGAACAACTTGTCTCCTAACCTGAGGAAACCTGAGGAATCGGGTGTTGATGAATTCTCCTCACATCGGTCATGTTCACCAGAATAGATGGATTTAGGGAAACCTCTATCACATCATGCCTGGCGGTAATCATTCTGAGCTCCTCAGCTAAGTTGTTATTTTGAGTCCCAACATCAATCTCCTTTTGTGTTAGAGACATCTTGAAAAAAAAATATCAAAGAAACACATATCTCTTAATTTGGCCTTTTCCCTCTATTGATGTCACCCTCTTGCCGTTATCAACTCAAGTTACTACATTTGGCTGGTTCCTTTAGGATTTGTATATTATAAACCCTACTAATAATAATCCTTTAGAAGCAAGATATAGTAACAAAATTATTTATCGATTCCCAGACGGGTTGAATTTAGTGAGACAAGGAAAAGACCAATTTGTATAAAAAATGAATTTCCAAATTTTCCCTCTTCTAGGTTTTTCTTCGTGATGTTGGAAAACAAGGAACACAATAAATCTGGAGTTTCTTAATTGGTAAGTACTTGTTTTTTATTTTTTTATGTAGCTTTACCTTTTAGCTATTGAAACAAAAAAATCTTTTTTTGCTTTTAATTTTTGCTACGAAATTCCCAAGATTATCAAGAACGGAACCTTGGTAGAACTGCTCTAATACCACTTGATAAGAATCGGATTACTTCAATGAAAACAAGAAAATATTGTGGAAGCAAAAATACGAAGATTAAAATAGGAACTTAAAGATATGCGAAATTCGAGAATAAAATTCCTAAATTTCAAAAGTGCTAAGAACTGTAATTGATCTTAGTATTAAAAAATTAGCAGATTAAAGCTAATTATGATACTAATAGTCAATTCAAGAGCTTAGAGACAAAGTGATCTAGAACCCTATTTCGAAGAAATTAGAGATAATAATTAGTCGAAGACTAATTACCTTCTTTAATTTATGAATAAGAACCAAAGATATCAAGTTAAAGAATTTATCTTACTTCTTACAAGAATTGTTCTTATAAGGTTGTAAGATAAATCCCAAGTATCCAAGACGCAAAGGTGTAAAAAGATAAACTCGCAAATAATATTGTAATGATTAATAACAAAATCCACCCATATATATAGGGGAAACCTATCCCAAATAGCATGGGATCCAAATCCCACTTTTATGGAAATAATAAAAATATTAATACTTCATTAGGAAACTTATAAACTGGGAAACTTTAAACTAGGAAACCATGTAAAATAACGTCAAACTTCTTCCGTAGCAAAATAAGGAAAATGTCACCAAGATTCCCACACCTAAACAAGGCAATTGGTGTGACTTTCAGCCCATATTTTGGGCTTGAAGTGAAGCCACTAAACAGCCCATTTTTGGGCTTGAATTGCTGCCTCATGGACGTGAGTTGCAGCCCAACTATGACCAGAATTTCAGCACCTTTGTGGGTTTTTCAGCATTTTAGGGCTCCATGTGGGCCCCAATCTCCCTGCTCTCTTGGACTTGAACCATGAAATATGTCTAGAACTTAGCTCATTTTTGTTCACAATTCTTGGACTTAGCTTGAGACTTTGATGACGGTCTTCTTGGGGCTGCTATATCATCATCCTTACCCATGGAGCTGTCACCTAATCCTAATCAAAGATTTCATCTTTGTACTCCAAGTTCTTAACAAACCTGTCACCTAATCCTAATCAAAGATTTCATCTTTGTACTCCAAGTTCTTAACAAACCCATTAATGGAATTGTAGAATTTGTTCAATCCCATTTTGAATTACCACCTTAACTCAACCGTGATTAACAATCATAATCTAACTAGTGATGTAATAGGTGTAGAATTACCTGAATGTAATAAAACCTTGAAGATTCTCAATTGGGTGTTTCTAATCAAGGTTTGAGGTTTGATATGCTGAATTTCTATGTAAATCCATGTAAGATATGTTTAATGAAGTGTAATATTCTTAAAAATGTCCATAATACTCTCCTTTTGTTTACTTTGAAGTGCCTAGTTTTAAACCCTTCTCAAAAGTTCTCAATGAAGTCTGAAAATAATGTCTCTCCCTCTTCCCCACCCTGCGAAATCCCCTGTCGTATATACTGATAGGCCTTATGTTATGGCGTTGCCTTGCATGGACCTATCCTGGGAAGACTGGGGACCTTCCCTGCGTCGCATGGCCACAGCGTGGGAATGATGAAGTCTGAAAATAATGTCTCTCCCTCTTCCCCCCCCCCCCCCCCCCCCCCCCCCCCCCCGCGAAATCCCGTCGTATATACTGATAGGCCTTATGTTATGGCGTTGCCTTGCATGGACCTATCCTGGGAAGACTGGGGACCTTCCCTGCGTCGCATGGCCACAGCGTGGGAATGCTGGAATTATTCTGTCAGCTGATCATGTGGCGCATGGCCTCTGCAATGCCTGGGACAAAAATTTTTCTCCCCGGTTTGTATTCTTTTCGACATTCCTACCACTTCGTTCGAGGTAGTGGTATGGATTGCGTACATCTTGCCCTCCCCAGACCCCACTTTGTGGGAATACACTGGGTATGTTGTTGTTGTTGTACCACTTCAGCTAAGTCCCAAACTATATGGTGCGTCCATTAACACGTCCCTAACACATCGTTATCCCCAAGTAAGTCCCAAACACTTCGGCCTCGCATTAATTGCAACCATTAAGCCCTTAAATTAGTCCAAGCTAGTTCTAGAGCATTATGAGGCTTTGCAATTTTTCTGGGTAAATCATAGATATTATGTATGTTCTGGTTGTGAACTTTGAAGTACATCTAAAAGTGGTATCCTACACAAACCTTATAAACTCATCTATACAAGTTGGTATGTCATGTGAGTTCCAAGAAATGTACAAAAGCATAAAAATATTCAGTTCGAGTCAATGTTATTTTCCCCTTCAAGAGCCCTCCTGCTGCATTATTTAGAATGTCTCCAGATTGGATGCTGTACTACACACCATGTTCCCTTAATTGTACTTGTTTTTAGCTTTCCAGCAGATCCTGCATGACTTCAGGCATTACCCTGAAGGACTTTTATCATCAGCAAAATGAAATTGAGCTATTGTTTTCCATTTCTTTTGGGGAAACTCTCTATAGTTGTTCATTCTTTTGAAGTCACTGGATAAGTGATGAATCTAGGGGTGTGGCCCACTTCGATTTGCTTATTGTGGAAGAAATACATTATTTGACCTGTCATTGATATCTGTGATTTAAGAAATTTGATGGCACTGACCTACGAATGTTCATCGGTGAAGATAGAAACCGAAGCAGATTGGTCAATGCTACAGCGAGAACTCATTTGCTAATGGGGAAATTAACATATTAACTTACTTTCCTGTTCATACAGCACAGGAACTTTTTAACTGTTTAGATGGAAAATAAAAAGTAGGCGAGAAAACATTGTACCACATTCTGTTATCCCCAGGTCTGATTTTTTGTGGATTTGCAAATCAAAGTACGTTCATATATTTAATGGCATCTTTGGAGAAAACCAAAGTATACTCATGTTTATTCTCTTCAAAACTAAAAGAGACTAATGTTTCTCATTTATCAAATGAACCATGAACCGTAGTTTCTTGCTTACCAAGCCGACTCAACTTTTCTGTGTTTATTTGTATCACAATATCCAGTTGAGCTTAAGTGTGCTCTTCTTAGATAAGTTGGTTATGTTCTTAAATTGCAGAGTATAGCTCACCGATCAAGTATGGTACTTACATGAATTTGGTCCTTAACCTGCAGGAAGCACAGTTATTCTCACCAATTGAGTACCCAAAGCCAGATGGTGCTGTATCTTTTGATGTACCGACCTCTCTGTACATGTAATGGTCTGTCACAAACATTTTCTGATTCTTTAGTTGGGCTGTAGGTGATTAATTTGTTCGTTCTCCCCAAGTTATATTATAACTATATTTCCCATGTGAGAAAATGAATTTATAGCAAGTAAAATGGAATAGTTTGGTCAAAGACAAGGCGATAGTTTGGTCAAAGACGAGGCGATAGTTTGGTCAAAGACGAGGTGATATGATTAAATGTGTTTATTTGTTGATGCACATTTTCACATAAAACCTTTTTGAATGGAATGGTGAAGCAGGAATTGTGATCTCTCAAATGAACAACAAATTTCTTGAGAGCAAATCAGGAATTATTTAGCCGACTGAAATCTTATTTAAGTTTTGTCATCATGTGAGAACTCTAGGTTATGGTTTGTGAATACATCCGGGTTAATTTTCTTTTTTAATAGAGGTTTCCATCACAGTGGAACATATCACATCACTGTGCCAACTAAAATAACTTATATATGTTGAGGTAAGATCCATTTGGTAGAGCTGTATGTGTTGGGACTAAAAGATCTTTCCTTTTTAACCCCGCCTCTTGAGTGGTCAGATCTTCTTTCATATTAGAACTGCTGATTTTCCTTTCTAATGTACTTCCTGTAGGAGCAACACAAATCATGATCATGACCAACCATCTCATCTTCATCTGAGAGACCCTACTGTTCCAGAAAATGTCAACTTGCCCAAGTATGCTGGACCTGAGGCACGATATTGTCCTGCACGAGTTTATGAGTAATATTCTCGTCTGAAAAATAATTTTTCATTTCCTTCGCATGTGCTACACATTTGTTCAATTGTCCTTTTCAAATGGATAGGTACATACCGGATGAGACCGGTGACTTAAAGTTGCAGATCAATGCTCAAAACTGCTTGCACTGCAAGGTAATGCTGTCTTGTGTCCCTGTTTCAATCTTCCTGCACTGACTGCAAGGTAATGCCGTCTTGTGTCCCTGTTTCAATCTTCCTGCACTGAGTTAAAGTTGTTACATCTTAAAGCCATGAAAGTTGTTTCAGATACCTGTGTAGACATCTCTAAGCTGCAATAATCCACAAAAGATATTGTGCATCCAGAAAGCTGACAGGGTTCTTGCTGATAGTAGTCATTCAACGAGTCTATTGTTCACTTGCTTAGCTTATGCTCATATGCAACGTGATGATGTTTCATATTGGCATCCAGATTACAATAAAAAAAATTGTGTTCTTTCAGGCCTGCAGTATTAAAGATCCGACACAGAATATCGAATGGACAGTTCCAGAAGGTGGAGGGGGCCCTGGTTACACAATCATGTAGATGACCTTCAGCCCTCATGAACTGCTAAAAATGGATTCTTTCTAACCCTGTAAGATGAATAGAAAAGTTAAAAAAATGAAGCTCTTCGTGCTCATACTTTATCTTGAATGCTATACATTACTGGATTGTAAATAGATTCAAGAATGAGGAAATTAAGAATAAGGCTGTGTGGCCAGAACATTTTGAATGTGATGGTGAGAACCATTTTGATCTTTCCTTGAATTATTTGCCGATATTGTGCGAAGAAGATGTCACGACCCGAGCCCAGACCCTGGCCGTAACGGGCATCCCAAACCAATGAAGGCTCGAGATGACCCCTTAGCATAACATCATAAGCATAGTCATAAACAAAATGCAGAAATACAATAGACCCAATTGAAGTTGTTCAATTTAAATGAAGCAATAATCCAAGACTGAAGAATACGACATAATAACATTCGACTAAACCAGTCTGCGAAGCCTATAATATAATAAAGTTGTCTAGGCCGGGACAAGGCCCTGGCAATACCATAATCAAAAGAGAAATACTGAAACTCTTAAAGATAAATCGCCTTTCGAAGGATGGAGGGTTCACTAAAGCTAGGCTGTTTGAAAGGAGCTAGTGCTGCACAGTGCCACCGGAATGTGTCTCCGAACCTACATCATGAAACGATGCAGCTGTCCGGAGATGGTCAATAAGTGGAATGTATTGGTACATAGAACAACCAAAAAATAGATATAAATTATATAAAATAAACATAACATTTGATGCCAAATCACACAATATAAGAAAAGCTTCAATTAGCATTGAAAACATAAGACTCCACTCTTTTCTTTAGTTCTGAGCTGGATGGTATACCCGACATCTCTCTACACCACGGGCTATATGGGTTCGACTTTAACTTGTCGGCCAAGCTCACAATCCAAGTTTGCTGCAAGGATTGGAGACTCTCTTCTCTAGTATACCAAAGCACGAAGCAAGTACACAATGATTATCCATATTTCAGGACATAATCAACCCCGCGTCGACAAAACACGGTTTCGGGCAATGAGCCTTTCAAACTCATGCCTTCTCGGTTAACCATCTAACTCTCTTTAAGCCCATACTTTAACCTCTTAACTAGTAAAATCATTCTTGAAAACATTTCTTTCTCTTTAAGGGCATTCTCTATTTGGGATCGTCATACCAAGACTTGCAAGTCACATACATCATCTCTTTTCTTCTCTTTAGCCCTTTCAAAAATATATCATTGACCACAAAATAATTTAAAGATCAAATAAGAATTCTCTTTTGAAATTAGTAAAAGGGTTTAGGCAAAACATCTTTCGTTCTAATCTTCTCTAATACGTAAAGTGTATTCATATATATATATATATATATATATATATATATATATAATCCTCTCCAATTCCATTTGCATAACCAACGAAATAATTTGATGATGGAAACATTCAAAACTCAATCTTTTGTAAATCATAAGAACAACCCTCAACCTTCGTTTACTTCATGGTTGTTGGCATACATGGGGATATAATAACATACTCTTGAAATTAGATTAAAAACCCACAATTTATACATAACTAGGAGTTTAGGAAAATATATTTTCATATCCAATAGGAGTAAGGTCGTTCAACATTCCTTTTGAATGGAACGATTTGATGAACACTTAACTTGAGCCTCTAGTTTGAAACCCTAGTTGTTATCGTCTCTAAGAATATTTTGGGGATGAAGGAGAATGTGTTTTTGACTAATCAAAACGTATTTAGGGATTAAAAATGGATTAAGGATGTTACATGGGGTGAAAGGACTAGTTTGACCTTGATTTAATAAGAGAAAAATGTATTTTTACGTCGGGGAGGGGGAGGGGGAGGGGTGCGTCGCACGGCCCATCGAGCGGCCCAGTTGTGCGACACATGGCCAATGACGCGGCACCAGCTGTGCCTCATGTGAACCATCGTGCACCTTGGACAGTGTCTCACTAAAACACCCATAACTTTTTACTCCAAACTCGGATTGACGAATGGTCGGTGGCGTTGGAAAGAAGACTCAAAAACCTTTAATTTGGTAGGTACTAGGTCACCTAACTCATTACATTCTAGGAGTAATGGTCGTTGGAAGTTGACCCAAGTAAGAACGTCTACTAAGACTAAATCGGTAGAAAAGTTCTCAACTCAACTTTGAGCTAGGAGATTTCTAGGACCTCAATTCATCTCCAAAGATGTTCCCACATTAAAGAATTGATCTTCACACTTATATCTAAATAGAAATCATTGGGTTCGGTTCTATACATGTATGAAGGACAGTTCAAATTCTAGCTTAAAAGTGTGGGGTGTTACAATATCTCCCCCTTGGAATCATTCGTCCTTGAATGATGGATGGTTATATAAGCACGCCATAAGGAATGAAACTTCCTCTCAAGAATTCTCTTTTAACTCACTTACAAAAAGAGAGGTTTCATAAAAACATAAAGCAACTTTGTTAGGCACGAATAATAAGAAGCATGAGATTTAGCATAGACATTGTCTAGGATATGAATTCTATGGAACGTGATCATAACAACGTAAGACATGAATTTTCCAGAAATTATTGGCCTGATTAAGATTGATACAAGACATGAAATAAGATTTTTCGCCGGACATAAGGATAGAAGTAGTCTCCACCTTAAATGATACGTCTAATAACCTTTAAATTTAGTGACGTGACGCTTCTCAACTATGCTTTCAACTACGAATACCACACTTCATCATTTCAAACTTATAATTCCCCCGTGAAACACATAACTACAGGAAGCCTGAGTCTAACTGCATAGCGCTTTCATATTAAATCCTAACGCGGAGTTAAAAGGTGCTAGTCTAAGCTACAGGGCTCTATACTTTACATCCATCCAAGAATACTACTCCATGTTATCACTATAATAAACAACCTCAAATCTTAATCAAGGAGTACTAGCCCCATAGCACAATGGTCTGAATATTTATCAGTCACAATATTCAAGCCTATCAGTACTACACTCACTTTATGGATATACCCACCAAAAATAGTAACTTTGTCATTTTCGTATGGATTTACCCCACATATCCCCTTTCTAACCAATGCACATAAAGAAAGTTCATCTCATTCTTCCCTTTTCACCTATAGCCTTTGCTCGAGTTGTCACACCACAATTTTCACAAGAAGGAGCATCTACTTTATCCTTACAAAATCATTACACTACTAATTTAAACACCACTATCATACCATAAGTAAATTCACCGGAGGACTAAAGTAAAAATGGTCAGGGACGAGAGGGATATTATCTAACCATGGCTTATACTTGTAGGAGTGCCCTGGCACCCAAAATAGGATCTGCAAAGTAAGGTACAATAGGCACGAATACTTCATATATAAAACACATAGAGAATGGATAGATGATCATTCTGACATAGACATAACATGGCATGAGCTCTTAGGACTGGGCACACAGAGAAACATACGACTCGATCCACAAATTCAAGGAATACGACTAGGATTTCTACCTGAAGCTATTGCTTCTCATTTGGGAACTAAGAATGGTCATGAGTTCACATAGAAAGTGTGGAGCCGGTAACATACAGAAAAGTGTAGTTTCAGAACTGAGCATAACGTGAGACATGGGTTCATGGATCATGAGCGTCGTAACATAGAACCTATATCCCTAGAATCTTAGAGAAAAATTTGGATTGCTGAGAGACACCACTACTTCCAATTCAAGGGACAGAGCAGGGACATGGGTTTAAATAGAAAATTCAAATCTCAGACATAAGCATGGCTAGAATACATAATACATGGATTGGGGGGGGGGGTCGTCTCAGGCTAAAAATACGAGAAATACACCAGATAAGAATGAATCGCTAAGGCACACACCATAACTCTTCTCTGAAACTTATCATCACTAGAAATATCAAGACTCGCTTTGGTTCAACACCTCATCATCTTCCCCTTAGCTCAAAGGCCGCTATCTCGGTCTGTGAACCTATTCTCTAAACAGAGTTACATGCACAACACTCAGCAAGATGGGGTATCACTGTGTACATGAATACCAAACTAGCCCAAATAAACTATTATAGAAAAAGTACTAACTTCTTGGTATGACATTCATTTTAGGGGTACTACCCTTAACTTCCTCAAGCCTCCGAAGTCATCGTTATATAACCAACATTTTCATGGGCATTCGTATTTAGTTTCTGTAACACTTAACAATCTATCCTTCTCTTCTTAGTCTACTAGCATTATCCCTCTAATCTCATATCTTCCCAGTTTAAAGGAATTTAAACCTATCCCAAGAGGCTCAACGTCGTCTATCTAAATCTATAATCCCATCAATTTAATTCTAAAGAACGTTAAATAATAACTACCTAGCCTCCTCCATACGAAGCAAATCAAGAACACTAACTAAATACACATATCAATTATAAACATAAAACCTCACCTAAAAACATTCTAACTTGGGTATAATTTAAGGCTGCTACTCACCTAATGACTTAGCCACAATTTCTGCTTCAACACTAGTCTTCATATATATATAATTACACTTACACATTCAAACCTTTCATAAAGGTATCAACTTAAATTGTTCCATACACTAAACCCAGCCTGCTAGATCCATTTTTCATAAAGCCTTCTTTACTATTTTCAAGCTATCATTCTTCTCACCTTGACTCACCCGCACAATTCATGAAGATAGGGGCATGCACACAAAATCAATAGAATTGAATGTACTAATGGACTCCTCTCAAGTTCTTATGCAGTTACGTAACTTTTTGATGACTCAATAAGAAAGGATCACATTGTTAGGTATCTAAGATTTTATACTTGTATCACCTCGATATTGAGTGTAGCCAACAGAATTAGAGTCAGGAATGAACCTGGATAACTTTCTTATGGATAACACTATTGCACGATTTGGAGTTTGAAAGAATGGAAAACATTTCCTAAATGCCCTGTAGCCTCCTAATTATAAGTGTGGTGCACAACACACCCATAAGCAATACTCTACTAGACAAGGCTTTATAGATACCCTAGGATACTTGAACTGTGCTCTGATACCAAGTTTGTCATGACCAGAGCCTAGGCCCTGGTCGTAACGGGCATCCCAAACCAATGAAGGCCCGAGATGACCCCTTAGCATAACATCATAAGCATAGTCATAAACAAAATACGAAAATACAATGGACCCAATTGAAGTTGTTCAATTTAAATGAAATGATAATCCAAGACTCTGAAGAATACGACGTAATAACATCCAAGTAAACCAGTCTGCGAAGCCTCTAACATAATAAAGTTGTCCAAGCCGGGACAAGGCCCCGACAATACCATAATCAAAAGAGAAACA
Source organism: Capsicum rhomboideum (assembly GCA_031232105.1). Taxonomy (NCBI): domain Eukaryota; kingdom Viridiplantae; phylum Streptophyta; class Magnoliopsida; order Solanales; family Solanaceae; genus Capsicum; species Capsicum rhomboideum. Next base: position 92,252,176 of record CP124716.1, on the reverse strand, counting down.
CTAAAACTCTAAGATAGATCACCTTTCGAAGGATAGAGGGTTCACCAAAGCTGGGCTGTTTGAAATGAGCTAGTGTTGTATAGTGCCACGGGAATGTGTCTTCGAACTTACATCATGAAACTATGCAGCCGCCCGGAGATGGTCAATACGTGGAATGTATTAATATATAGAACAACCAAAATATAGATATAAATTATATAAAATAAATATAACATGTGAAGCCAAATCGCACAATATAAGAAAAGCCTCAATTAGCGTTTGAAAACATAGATTCCACTCTTTTCTTTAGTGCTGAGCTAGATGGTATACCTGACATCTGTATACACCATGGGCTATGTGGGTACGACTTTAACTCGTCGGCCAAGCCCCCAATCCGAATTTGCCGCAAAGGATTGGAGTCTTTCTTCTCTAGTTTACCAAAGCAGGAAGCAAGTACACACTAATTATCCATATTTCAGGACATAATCAACCCCGTGTCGACAAAACAAGATTTCAGGCAATGAGCCTTTCAAACTCATGCCTTCTTGGTTAACCATCTAACTCTCTTTAAGCCCATACTTTAACCTCTTCACTTATAAAATCATTCTTAAAAACATTTCTTTCTCTTTAAGGGCATTCTCTATTTGGTATCGTCATACCAAGACCTGCAAGTCACATATATCATCTCTTTTCTTCTCTTTAGCTCTTTCAAAAATATATCATTGACCACAAAATGATTTAATGATCAAATAAGAATTCTCTTTTGAAATTAGTAAAAGGGTTTAGGCAAAATATCTTTCATTCTAGACTTCTCTAATACGTAAAGTGTATTCATCTCTTTCAAACACCCATATATACATACATACATACATATATATATATATATATATATATATGTATGTATTTGAAACAAGAGAAATTTAAAATGCAAGTAATACTCTCCAATTCCATTTGCATAAATAATGAAATAATTTGATAATGTAAACATTCAAAACTCATCCTTTTGTAAATCATAAGAACAACCCTCAACCTTCATTTACTTCATGGTTGTTGGCATACATGGGGATATAATAACATGATCTTGAAATTAGATTAAAAACTCATAATTTATACATAACTAGGAGTTTAGGAAAACATATTTTCATATCCAATAGGAGTAAGGTCGTTCTACATACCTTTTGAATGGAATGATTTGATGAACACTTAACTTGAGCCTCAAGTTTGAAACCCTAGTTGTTATTATCTCTAAGAATGTTTTGGGGATGAAGGGGAATGTGTTTTTGACTAATGAAAACATATTTAGGGATTAAAAATGGATTGGGGAAGTTACATGGGGTGAAAGGATTAGTTTGGCCTTGATTTAATAAAAGAAAAATGTATTTTTATGTCGGGGAGGGGGAGTACGTAGCACTTCCTATCGTATGAAACCCAGTTATGCGTCACACGGCCAATCACGCGGCACCAGCTATGCCCTGCATGACCCATCGTGCACCTTGGACAGTGTCTCACTAAAATGCCCATAACCTTTTACTCCAAACTAGGATTAACGAACGGTCGGTGGTATTGGAAAGAAGACTCGAAAGCCTTTAATTTGGTAGGTACTAGGCCACCTAAATCATTATATTCTTGGAGTAATGGCCGTTGAAATTTGACCCAAGTAAGAACATCTACTAAGACTCAATTAGTAGGAAAATTCTCAATTCAACTTTGAGTTAGGAGATTCTATGTCCTCAATTCATCTCCAAAGATGTTCCCACATTAAAGAATTGATCTTCACACTTATATCTAAATAGAAATTAGTGGGTTCGGGTCTATACATGTATGAAGAATGGTTCAAATTCTAGCCCAAAAGTGCGGGGTGTTACAGAAGATATATAGATTAAATAGTGTGTTATAAAATATGGGCAATATAAAATAATATAATGAAAAAATTAAGATGAGTTACTAGTGAGAATACTTTTTTGTTTCTTCCGTTTCAATTACTGGATGAGAAACATCTCTTTTATCGGGTATGAAATAATCTAATGTCACAACTCTTTGTGATAGTATTAATAAGATATGTTATACAAGTATTAATATCTTACTTATATATTTAATGGATATTCACTTCAATTAATATATACAATGAATTCATAACACTGATCTTTGGATGTCTATTAAAAGATAATGTGCCTCGTTAAAACCTTACTAAGAAAAATTCAGTAGGGAAAAACCTAGTGAATAAAAAAGAGTACACACATCTTGTAATACTTCTTGAGTGTTGCCTCATTAAAAACCTTACCAAAAAAATTCACTGGGATAAAACTTTGATTAAGGGAAAAAGAGTACAATGCATATGTTACTGCCCATGATGAAAACTTTTCTTGATATCTCGAAGAGAATGTATTCCAATTTATTTTTCAACTACTCAAATGTTGATGTTGGCAATGCCTTAGTAAATAAATTTGCAAGATTATCATTCGAACGGATCTGCTGAGCATCTATTCACCATTTTGTTGATGATCATGTGTGAAAAAGAACTTCAGTGAAATATACTTTGTTTTGTCTCCTTTGATATATCTCCCTTCAATTGAGTTATACAAGCAGTATTATCTTCATACTATATTGTTGGAATCTTAATTTTCAAAGAAAGACCGCATAATTGCAAAATATGACCTCAACCATATGCACTCTCAGTTGGCTTCATGAATGGATAGTATCTCTTCATGATTTGAAGAAGTGGAAGCTATTGTTTACTTTATCGAACTTCATGATACAGTTGTACCCCCATATGTGAATAAATAACATGTCTAAAATAGGGTTTTATGGGGGTCATAAAAATATCCCGTATCTGCGTAATCGATCATTTCTGACTTGGATGCATTAGAATAAACATAATCTCACATTAATTGTTTGAAGATATGTGAATATATGCTAACATATTTACAATGTCTTATTGTTGGAGAGGAGCTGAATCTTGCCAATAAACATACTGCAAAATAAATATTTAGTCGGATATTGTTGGCAAGGTACATTAGTGACCCGATAGCAATGAGATATGTAGTTTCATTATCAATAAGTTCTTCATCCTTTTCTTGAGACCGAAATGTATCTTTATTTATATCAGGCAATCTCACAATCATCAGAGTACTTAGTGGATGTGATTTATTCATATAAAATTGCCTCAAAACCTTTTTCAATAAATATGAATTGATGGACAAATATTTCATTTGTCAAATGCTCTGAGTATACATATCTAGCGATACACATTTCTAGATGTCTTATTAAAATTCTTGCCAGAAAAATCCAGTGGGATAAAACCTCGGCTAAGGAAAAAAAGTGCAGCGCGTATTATATTCGCGCTGATTAAAATATCACTTAATTCTTGTAAATGATGTCCCTAATATATAAGAGAACCAATTGCACTAAAACATGATACTTTCTAACTATTTTCATGGGATCAAAAATGATTTTTATTTTTTATTTTTTTATGTTAAGTGATCTCACAGTCATCGGGTTACTCAATGAAATCTCTTTAAACCTTTTAAATCGTTCAACGATTTTCATATAGCCTTCATCATCCAGCTAGACATGATAATCATTCATTATTTATACTTAAGCTTTTCATTATTGTCAAATTGAAAGAAATCTCATTGCATCTACCATAGGATCAGGACACATCTCTATATAATAGTATCAGGAATTAATACGAAAAACCTTAATACCCCAAGGCACAAATCATACTTTATATATCTTACTATTTTACTTTTCGCATAATAACTTACTTGTATTAACGCTGACATCATACCTTTCTCATTGGACTATAAGTCCAAATATTCACTTTTTCAAGTGAAATAAAATATTTGAATTACTTATTTTTATTTGGCTAATAATTTATATGTCCACACTTTTTGATAGATTTGAATTTAAGATCCTCGAGACCATTTATAATGTTGAGCGCTATATTATATCAAAGATACCGTCGACGATCATTTGATATCATTTTTAAAATGACATAACTTATCAAGATCTCTTCATATTCATCATTTTTCAGGTACCTGAACCTTTACCATGGTATTATGAAGTGTTATGTCGATGCTCTTTCAGAGCACTTGCCTCATTATTATGACCATCTTGATCATTTGTTCCTCTGCTTCTTCAAGAAATTTTACCCTTGGAACTAATTAGTCTATCACGCTTCAGGCGTATCATAAATGCAATCTTTTAAAGACTTTTTATTGAAGCATTTACACCTTAATTATAACATAGGATCAACAAACACGTATGATAATTAGTTTGCAATATTTTGCAAATGAATTATCTCTTGAAAGAGTTCACATTTTTTTATGAGGATTTAGATAATTCATTTCACACATAATTTTCAATTGTAATCATCTCTCCTCCTAATGTTAGAAAATCTAACATTTACCCCTAATCTCACTTGGGGATCCATCTTTGTGCGTATGATGGAGAAACTAAATCATTTATCGCACATTTAAATTTCTTGATGGAAATTATTTGGTTGCTGACCCTGAACCAATTATGATAGAGGAACCTTGTTGACTTGATGCATACAAGTGCTGCTACATTTTAAATATCACATCTCATCCAAATTTCTTTTGAGAGATTTGTTCTAATAATCAATGGTTTAGCTATAACCTAGCTAACCTAGCTAAGTAAGGAAGAAAAGTCTTAGCCCCAACGCTTTCTCTGTAGGAAAAGACCTTAGGATGTACAACAACTCTGCTATTTTCCCTTTCAAGTAGGGGTTCAACGGAGATTTATTTAAAGAACATTAACCACCACTTTGACTGATACGGATGTGGTTCTCTTATAGTGAAAGAAGTGATAAAAGGGAAGCCCAGGGTGAAAACGCATTTGTTGTTGCCTGTATAGCTTTCTAGAAGAGAGATCTAGCAACACATTCTAGGCACAGATCATTGATATTGAATGTATCATTAGGTTGTGCCGAGTCAAATCTGCTCCCTTTTTTGTCCATTGTAGAGAAGAGATCCCTTACCCTCGCTTTCTATAATGATGGATATGAAGTTCGGGAGGCTGTAGGTACTATGGATCCTTTGACACCTAATCGGATTGCTTTTCCAGGTCTCACCGGTGTTGCCTGTAAGTCGTGATGTGCCTTACGATAGCCATCTCCTATCCCTCTTCCAGTAGGGAACCTGCTTTCTAATCGTCGCTATGCTATGTATGGACCATCCTTTAAGCACCTTTAGAAGGCAAGGAGTGTGACAACGTACACACTTCTTTTACTCTATAGGGCCTTCTTATCAGTATTAGGGTTTAGTGGTCTGAAATTGACTTGGATTTGACAAAAAGACTCATCTCTAAAAGGCCGACTCGTGAGGTATCCCTCTCCCAGTAAGGTTCCAACCTTCACCTTGCTCTTGTGACATGCTATGTTTTTTTTCTCTATTCTCAAGTAAAGGGTAAGTCCCATGCATCAGTTTGTAAATCACGATCTCACACACTAATTCCTACAGGTGCCCGTAGTAGGCCGGCCGGCCTACCTAAACCAATCATTATATTGGTCCCTAGGCCCCATTCATGGAAAGGTTCGACTTCAAAATAGTACGTGGAGATTCCAGCTCATACGACTTCTCTAGGAATAGAGGTAGGCCCAACTCAAGCTTGTGCAGTTAAGGTTGTTGTACATGATCTCATAAAAAGAGAATGAAAAAATGATGTTTCCTTTCCTTAGAGTCAAGTGGATGAACACTCCTGCATTATGATTAAAAATGAAAACTTGTTGTCAAAATAAAAAAAGGCAATCAATCAGAAAAAATAAAAAAATATGGAAATAGTGAATCAAGATCTAGATGGATCCCTATCTTTATCTCTATCCATAGAGATACCTATCTCTATGGAGAGAGATTTATCTATGAATCAACTTAGACTATTCTCTATCCGGATAGATATGTCCCTACAAGAGACTACGCCAATCTTTATATGTTTTGGCCACGTCCCTTTACACTCCAAAGAAGAAGGTTTGGATCTTTCAATCTTATGTTGTGAGGTATGTGACCTATGTTAGGTCTAAAAGATACCAAAACTTTTGGTGTTCTATGATTCACCTCCAAATAATGAGTAGGTAGTTCGTTCCTTTTTATGTTGATTGTTTTAGTAAGCTGATGGGGGATGCGAAGCAATAGGTCAAATTACTATATAAGGAAGAGATGTAAACTATAGGACTTCTTGTTCGAGTAGAAATATTTTGGTTTTTTATCGTTCCTTTTCTTTGATAGGAATAGGGATTTGAAATGATACAAATTCCTTTTTATTCTTTTGTGCTCGGCAAAAGAACTGCCTAAGCATACTTTCTCGGATCCAAACTTCTTTGTTATTTCTAAGTCTTTTTCTTGCATAGAAGAATGCAACTGTTGCACAAAATGGGATTTTAGTAGTAGGCAACATCCCCTCTTAGTTTTGAGTAGGCAAAAGCATTCTATTTTAGTTCTTCTCTATGGGTCATCCAGGAACTTTCCTATTATTTCTCAACTGAGATTTTGATATAGAAGGATCTCCTTATTTCTTCACCGCAGGTTCTCGCATCATTTTCTTAAAAAGATATTATATCAGCATGGGATAGTTTAAAATGAGTAATGTTGGCCATTCCATTATTCACATAAACCCTTCGATGACTTATCAACTTCTTTGCTTGAGGAATAGTTTCACAATAATGGAGATGAACGGGGATAACCTCTGATCTTGTTTTAGGATTGAGTAGAAAAGGGATATATGAAGTTTGTGCTCTTCCTCTGTACATCTCTATGATAGGTAAATCTCCATAAAAAAGGGACAACTTTTGTGTAATTTGTGATTGGATGTAACTGTTAAGATTTTCTCAAGAATAAATCTTTTTCTTAATAGATCTCTTTTTGTTCCTCAATCTTCGGAGAATACGACATTGTATTATTGTAAGTTCTCTGTTCCAAACATTTCCTGAAAGTAGATGACAGGTTTTAAATCTTAATCTAGGCATCACTCTTTCCTTTGTCCTTCCCCCTATTTGTACCCTATCACTAGTGGTTACTCCTAATCCAAAGCACCCCTTTTCCATTCATAGAGAGATCCACACCACAATATTAGTATTCTTGGGGTTAATGTTCTCAATGGTGAATTAATCATTCAATATCCTCTTCCTTCTGCGACAAAATGGAATAAAAGTAATGAAATCTGTGATGGCTACTAAATAATCTCCTTTTACTTTCTCAATAACAAAGCCTTTGACCTTTGTATTCGTTCACCAAATCTTGTTCAGTTCCATCCTAGCTCATTTTTTTCTGAATCTTTGTGGAAGAAGAAGAAGCTGTTCACCAGCTACTACATGTGTAGATCCCATCAAATCATTAAACCTGGTGGCTGCTCACTCTTTGATCAGTGATTCACCGGCCACTAGATCAATAAAGTATCTCTGTAAAATCTCATTTTTGATCAGTGATTCACTAGCCACTAGATCTAGGAATCCCACCTTATTCTCAAACCTGGTGGCTCGGTTGATTGGTACTCCTGTAAGCTCATCTTGCATAGAAATTCTGGGAGTCGAAGTCCTGCCTCCACCTAGAACATTTCTTTCCTTAAGCGTAAAACCTTAGATTGTAAGGCGTTTCCCCTACATAAGAAAAAACTGGAATTAGACGTTAGAAATAGCAACAACAACAAAAACATACCCAGTGTATTCCACCAGGTGGGGTATGGGGAGGGTAAAGTGTATACAGTCCATACCACTACCTTAGATGAAGTAGAGAGGCTGTTTTCGATAGATCCCGACTCAGAACAGATAACAATAACAAACAAAAATCATAAAAACAAACAACAAAAAAGATATAACACATCGCTAGATAATAAAAGAAGCAAGACACCTACAGAGTAATACTATAGACTATTTATTCAAAATCACAAACATCACCAAAACAAAACGAACAAGAATCTGCCAAAAAAACAACAGGCACAAATACAAACAAACACTCCTTTCTACTAATACGGACGCCTTCCTAGCCGCTAACCTTCTACCCTAATACACATCCTCCATACCGTCCTATCAAGGGTCATGCCCTCTGTAAGCTGTAACTGCTCCATGTCATGCCTAATCACCTCCCTCCAATATTTCTTCGACCTGCCTCTACCCCCCCTAAAACCATCCACAACCACCCTTTCACACCTCTGTACTGGGGCATTCATGCACCTTCTCATCACATGTTCGAACCATCGGAACCTCACTTCTCGCATCTTGTCTTCCACCAAAGCCACTCCCAACTTCTCTTGAATAATCTCTTTTCTAACCCTATCACTCCTGGTTAGTCCACACATCTATCACAACATCCTCATCTCCGCTAAATTCAACTTTTGGATGTGGTAGTTTTTAACTGGCCAATACTCTGCTCCATATAACATAGCCGAACGGACGGCCACTCTGTAGAACTTACCTTTAAGCTTCGGAGGCACCTTCTTATCACACAAAACTCCCAAAGCAAGCCTCTATTTCAACCACCCTGCACCAATACGGTGCGTGACATCCTCATCAATCTCGCCATTCCCCTGAATCATAGACCCCAGATACTTGAAACTACCTCTCTTCTGAACGGCATGAGAATCCAGCTTCACTACCACATCAGCCTCATGCATGCGTTAAATTAATAAACTTACATTTCAAGTACTCCGTCTTAGTCCTGCTCAACCTAAACCCTTTAGACTCAAGGGTCTGTCTCCAAACCTCCAACTTATCATTAACTCCTTCCCGAGTCTCATCAATCAGTACCACATTATAAGTAAATAACATACACCAAGGCACCTCCCCTTGAATACGCCACATCAAAACATCCATGACCAAGGCAAATAAAAATGGACTAAGAGTCGATCCCTGGTGCAACCCTGTCAAAATAGGAAAGTACTCTGAATCCCCTCCTACCATCCTCACACGCGTCTTTGCACCATCGTACATGTACTGAATTTACCTAGTGTATTCCACGGGCACACCTTTAGCCTCCAAGAACCTCCACAAAATCTCCCTGGGGACTTTGTCGTACGCCTTCTCAAGATCGATGAACACCATATGCAAGTCCTTCTTCCTCTCCCTAAACTGCTCCACTAATCTCCTCACTAGGGGAATGGCCTCAATAGTTGAGCGACCTGGCATGAAACCAAACTGATTCTCAAAAATTGTCACGATCCTCCTCAGCCTCAACTCTACCACCCTTTCCCAAATCTTCATAGTATGGCTCAACAACTTAATACCCCTATAGTTGTTGCAACTCTGAATGTCCCCCTTGTTCTTATATAATGGAATCATCGTACTCCATTTCCAAGCTTCAGGCATCTTCACCACCCCAAAAATAATGTTAAACAACCTTGTCAGCCACTCCATACCTGCCCTGCCAGTGTACTTCCAAAAATCCACCGAAATCTTGTCGAGACCAGTTGCCCTACCCCTATGCATCCTACGAATAGCACCCTTGACCTCTTCAACCTTGATACTCCTACAATAACCATAATCGCGACACCTCTCTGAGTTCTCCAAGTGCCTCAACACTAAGCTTTTGTCCTCTAATCAAGATTATCATAACCATTTAAATTTTTTTCTTTGTGTTCTATTGATTAGAAGCATCCAGCAGCATCTCGCTGATTTAGAATTTGAATAAAAAATGGCCAAAGAATCAATTAGTAATATACCTTCTATTGCCAAAATACATTATCTTCTCTTTTTGTTAAAGAGAGCCTCAATTTTGAGTTCAACAAAGTGAAAGAATCGATTCGATCATTCAAGTTGGATAGAATTTATCTGCGCTAGGATCTGACCTACGTGAACTTTTTTCTTCTTTATGATATTTCTAGAAAATGAAAAACGAAGCGACTACCTTACTTAAGTAATTATTAAATCGATCTTTGAAGGACATGATCTTTTTATATGCTTGGCACCTCTTGTAAACCAATTCAGAAAGAGAATTGATGAAAGTTCATCCAATGGAAGCTCTTGACCGGTATTAGATAGTTGCCAGAAAGATTGACTCTTTGCATAGAGAGAGAGATGCAAGAAAAAGTCAATCTGCATTTAAGTGTTTTACTAGAACTTCTTCAGTTAACTCGGGTAATTTAATTTCTTGAATAAGTAAGGAATAAGTTCTACTAGTCTTTTCAAAAACTGTTGCTAAGAGCCAAAGTTACACAAATTTCTCTCTTTTAGTGTGGGGGCATTAGTAAAATGCCTAAGTGATCTTAGCTCCTTCTCTGGTCTTGCAGCCCTTGTCCCTCTTCTCTTTTCTCTTCTTTTAAAAGTTGTCTGTGATCAAAACTTCTTTTGCTTTGAATGAATCTGGTCCTATTTCATCTTTTACCGCATCTAGTCTCTTTGTAGTAGTAAAAGTGGGAGGTGGAAATATTTTGAAAGAATAAACAATTTGGTCTCAATTAAAGAGCATATGAAAAGAAAAGAAAATGGAATTGAAATTTCCTTGCCTTAGACTTTAAGTTGACAGAGAGGAATGACAGAACTCTTGGCCTTAGGAGATGCGAGCAACTTTTCTATTCAAAGGGATAGAAGTAAGAAAATATGGGAAGAGATATACCTCTTTTGCTTAGTTGGATTATGGGCCTTTCTGAAGGTGGCCTTCTTTCAGGCAAAAGGCTCACTGCGGGTGCTGTAGTCAAGAGAGAATCCTTTATGTTCTGTTACAGGTCTAGTGCGCTAGTGCAATTATAGAAATATTCCTTTTCAGAGGCCACTAAAGCACTTTTATGGCACATTTGCCTCCTTGAAGGGGTTTGAACACAAGTGGTTTTAAACGTCACATTTCAGCTTTCAGAGACCACTCTCTCATTGGGATTGGGAAAGGTCGAGTATTTTTCTGAGTCAAGAATCTCCTTGGTACTTGAACTTAATTCTTTAAAGATGGGAACTTCATTCAATTAGCAAGAATAATATCTCCCCTTGCTTAGCTCCTTTTTGTAAAGCGCAAATGCTAAAGAGTTACATAAAGCTCTTTTACTAAAGGGCGAGGAGTCTGCTTTGTAAATCCTATTTTAGAGGGCAGGTATCATGCACTATATGATTGTCAGCTAAGTATATAGATGGGGTAGATGAAGAAAGAAATAAAGCGCATTTAAAGTCATAAACCACACAAAATAAGGCTTTACCTTAGCTACTAAAAGGCTTCCTCTGGCAACGACTTTCATTTTTCCAAAGAGTGAATTATTACCGGCATATGCTAGGAGCATCACTCTGATGTTAGGAGCTTTATTTCTCCCCCTTGTTAGCAATTGTATTTGATTTCTTACATGATAGCCTTTGAAGCAAGCTAATCAAGCAATAACAGCAGGATCAGAGAATGTGAGCTCAGACAGTGCGGGAAAAGCCGACCTTTTCTTCTCAAGCGAGAATAGCTGAAAAGAAGTCTAGAAAGACAGCTAGAAGCTTTAGTGAATTTCTTTGGCAAGGTCAATAATTCGTCAATTCATTGGGGCTATTAGATAAGTAAAAGGTAGAAAAATCTTCCTTAAGTGAGAATACCAGTGTGGAAGTTATTATTGCTAGTCTTTTGCTGCTCGTCAGGCAACGATGGACGAAAGGTGCAAATGATTCTTTTTATGCACGAGATGAAATAGAGTTAGTTAGCAAGAATAACTGCTCTTTCATCACTAAGTGGTACTACTTTCCCACTCTGCCTTAACTTGAAACTTCATAGAATAGACAAATCGGATCATAACCAGGCCAAAGAAAGTTTGACTCCCTTACCTCTTGAAGAAGGCGTAATTTCTTGAGTTGAATCAATTGACTTTAGTCCTAACCTATATAAGATAGAGGTTTAGGAGTGATCTTTGAAAGATAATGAAATGACATTAGAAAATCATGAATTTTTACTAGTAGTAGATGAAAAGAATAGGTGCTTGAAAAAGGATAGGGATAGTCTTATTTTATTTGAAATAGAAATTTCTTAGGGATAAGTTGGGATAGAGCGGTCCATAATGGAATAGTAATATAAAAAGGTCTAAGGCTAATAGCTGGTAGGTCACCTGAAGTATTGATTGTAGTTTTAGCCCTCGTCCTTTACTTGCCAGTAATAAAGTACAGGGATGTCTAAGAATAACACTATTTCAAGTAAGGATATTTCCATTTGAAACTCTAAGGAATATATTGGAAAGCTTTCCCTCTTTTCAAAAAATACAGGACTGAAATGAAAATGAAAGTAAAGAGGGGCATTCATGGGTGGATACTTTAAGTAAGCCTGCAATCAATGCTATGATATAAATGAGCTACCATAGATCCCTCACTGAAAAATAACCTAATTTCCTCTTAGAATATTTGTTGAAAAAGGGGATGAGCCACTTGAGCCTCATATTTCACTGAATCTGCTCCTGATCCTATCTCTAGAGAGCCCCAAAAGCTTATAGGATCTCTAGGATGTAGAGAAAGGGCCTATGATATAATTATTGAATCTCAGCAATGCTGTGAAAGATCTAAAAGAGGTGGATGATCCTCTATCGCTACTTTTTTCGTAGTCAACCCAGACCGAAAGGGTTTCTCAAGTTCCAAATCAATTATAGGTTTCGTTGCCACCGCAAAAGTCCCTACCCTGTATAGAGGATATGATTTCCTTTAGGATTTCTTTCTTTCACAGGTCAGCTACCCTTATTCGTATCCATCTAGGTAGACAAATCATGCTACAATTCAAAATTCTTTTTGAAAAGTATAAGGGTGATGCCCAGAAAGAATTCAAGGTCATAAATCCCAGTATTTATTTCAGGAAAGACCTCATTGGAATGTAATATAGTAATATATAAGGCTCTTCTTGAAATAGGTGGGCGAATAACCAATCCAATAAGTCTTTCTGGCTGGATCTCCCTCAATAGACTCCTTTTTGTAGGTGTACACAAGAAGGCCAATCATAAGTATGAGAAAGCTCGATTGAAGGTGGCTTTCCTTTCTATAGGAACCTATTTCCTCTATGCAGTGAGCCCATGCCTTTATATTCTCTTTCATATTGAATGTTCTTGGTGTCCAAGGCTTCTAAACCTTCACTGAGGTGAAGACACATATTCGGATCTTACCCAACATTGATAGTTACCCATTAATGTCCCACTATTTATTTTACTAGCCGCCTATCCTTTTTTCTGATCTCAAAGATCCTCGACAGCTAGCACCCAAGGGTGTGTACTAGTGGTTCAATAAAGTTAGGTTGAGCACCATGAGGTTTTCGATTCAATTCCTAATAGAGACAAGCATTAGGTGATTTCTTTCCATCTGTTCTAGCCTCGGTGGACAGAGTTACCTAGTACTTGTTGCTGGTGGGAGGTGGCAAGTATCTTGTGGAATTAATCGAGGTGCACACAAGCTGGCCCCAACACCACGGTTATTAAAAAAAAAAGATCTTAGACGGCTAATGCCATTAAAAGACTCAATTCCATTAAGCCTCTATGTACATCCAATTTTTCCTAAGAAGAGGGAATTTCTTGTCTTCTCTTCTCTGCAACTTACTTGCCTTTATTTATATGTATGCTTTTTCTCTCACCTTTTTCTTCATGCCCCACGACCATTTCTTTACTTTAGTAGAGGTTGATTAAGAAAAATGGCTTGACCCAGGACTATTGGCTTTCCGTCAAGTGTCAGTTCATCCATAGACATTCAATTTAATCTTAAAAATAGTCAAAATGCCATTGTCCATTATAAATTAAAGGAATGAGATAGGTCACTTATACACACTTCAAGTCTTCTTTTACTGATTCAATAGTGGTATGGAAATTAGACAGAATAATTCTTAGTGTGGTTAAGCCTGACGCCAGAAGGGAATTAGTATATAACGAACATGGCGCATGGGTTGATACAAGGGCTATTCATGTTGATCTTAATGATGTTCTAAGCCTAGATAAGAATTCTAAACAACTAGCCAAAGTCATAAGGAATCATTACAAAAAGGAAGAAATAGTCTTGGAAAAGAAGAAATTTGAATTAGATGGAAAAAGAAAGGAAAATGATTTAGAGATAGGTCAAATTGAAAGAAAGATGACGAGAAAAAAATCTCAAAGTCTTGGGAGAAGTCTGCGGCTCGTTGAAAGGATAAGGAGAACGAATAGGAGTAAAGGAGAGAAGAAGTGAAGTGATTCCTGGGTGGGCATCATGAACAGGAGTTGTCCTTCTTCTCTAAAAGGAAAGGAAAAGAAAGAAAATTAGTGAACTAGAAAAAAGGTATACTACCCTTAGATATATACTCTATATGATATCAAAGCAGAGTCCTCGAGGTAATAGTCAAATTGATATAGCTAGGCATTAGTAGATGAGTACCCATAAATATAGTAGTCCTTATATAATAGAAGATAGTTCCATTATGACTTTACTAACTATATGTCTTGGGGGTTTCAAAGTCCTTCAAAGAAAGAAAGAACTCCACTCAAACTTTCTATTCTATCTCAGACCCTGAAAAAATATTAGGAAATAAGAAGATTCAATAGGCAAGAATGGGATTGGATAAAGACTGGTTCCAGTAAGGGATGTTTATGTCATTACTATATGATAGTAGGAAAAAAATGTATAGGAGTTGTTGAAAGGACCTATGCCCATCCGGTAGAGCTAGACGATCTCTCTTTTGGCATAGCCAATTCAAAAAAGACGAGTTCAGCCTAGCTCACCCGGCTCAATAAGAGAAATCCCTGTAGTTCAGCCACCAGAGGGTAATTCAATTCACTCTTCTTGAAGCTCTTGTGAAATGGTCTTTGTGCTTCGCTTTCCCTTCCATTCTTATGGTAATTAGGCCTGATAACATCTTTGCAAGTCTTGCTGGACTAGAAGTTCTACCAGGCTTTACCATGGAAAATAGCTTGATTTATGAAAGAAAGAATAACGTAGGTAGATAAAAGTAGTAGGAGTTCCTGTCGAAGGGGAAATGATTCATTTCGAATAGATCTGAACCAAGTGAATGAAGAAAAAGGGCTCTATTGTTGTGTAGTGATTCCTTTCATTCGTTCATGGTCCCATCTCTTTGTGTTAGAGAATCTTTTCTCTCACTAGAAAAACTGTATGTGTATATATATTTTAACAAATCCATTGACCAAGGTAGTGGTAGTTTGTTGGCGATGAGTATGAATGAGAGGTACCTTCTTTTTTGTGAAAGATCCTAACATCCTTAGAGACAAGTCATCACTCTTTTCAATCTTAGTAGAAGTTTTAGCTGATGAGGAGAGCTCAGTAGGATCTAGAGCACCACTCTCAGCTTCTGTCTGATCCAAATCATCAAAAAACCATACGTCAGATTGTGTGTACTTTAACTAAGGCTAGAGCTTACTTTTTCCTTACTAGAACGATTGCCATGAATGAATGAAGAGGTTTGGCTTTAGCTAGAGCAATAGTTTCACCGACCTAAGAACCATTTCCTTAGCAGCGGCTGTGGATATTATATAAAATCAAAAAAGAGAGCGAAGTTTTTTCCTTATAGTCAAGTGGCTTTCAGCTCCTTTCCTGGATTAAAAAGAAAGCTACTAATAGTACCGTGCAATAGCTGGCCTAGTACATACCATGGCATGCATTAAACTACCAACTGCATAAGAATAAGGAGCAAGAGGCATTTTTTTCTTCTCTACATTAGTTGATGGACTTGACTTTTTCTTTAGCCACTCAACTTCAAGAAGCCATGGGCCCAGTAGTGCTTTGTTCATGCTTGTAACCCGCTTGACGTAATAACCAATCTTAAACTAGATGAGAAGGGAAATAAAGACTAGTGAGAATAGCCATAATTCAACTAGGCCTTGAATCAGTTGATTACAGAGACAATTCTGCTTACGTCTAATCTTCTCTTCGAATCTTATCTTAGAATAGGCTGGAACTATTTAAACATGATACGCTTATTCTAAAAGTATGCATTTCTTGCTCTAAGTCCAATGGGTTAGATCGAACTAGTTGTTTTGGAATAAAGATAATGGCATAAAAGAAGCATTCTATTTTTGGAAAGAGAAAAGTCATTTTGGTTATAAATACCGCTTTCTTGCATTGGGTTGACTGGAGCTTAGATGAAGTGATAGGCAGAAGAGAGAGAACTAGTCTGTCTTTACAGATTGACTTTCCTCGCATGAAAGCTTTTTGATTCTTTTCCTTTATGAAGAAAGGAAAGCCTTGTTATCGACGAAGAAGATCCTTATACTATTCATCCTAAGAAAAATGTTTTCACTTGGTACAACTATTCTATGCTAGAATAGCATGCTTCTACTTATGTTTTGTGGCAAATTCCGGATCAGGAACAATCCTTTCTTATTCTAAGATACTTGTCTAAAACTCCATACTTGTTGACTAAATTTTGGCTTTCTAGCTTAAAACTTAAGGGCTAAGGAAAATTCATCCTTGGATCCACGAAATAGTGAATTAGCTAAGATGCAAGAAGCAACCTGTTATTGAAATGACTTTAGGAAGTGCCTGATCTTTCTCCTTCCATTCGATCCTTTCTGTGACCTAAAATAAATTTATTATCTCTTTGCCTCTTACCTTTGAATCAGATATTCTAATGAAAGTAGATTCTCTTTTCGTCCCTCGTCATTGAAAGGAAGAATCACTATCTATCTATCTATCTATGTACATATCAACAAATGTGGTTCTAGGGATCGGTTAATTGCCCCTCACCAGCAGCTAGAGAAGGAGAAAGGAATGATGTCCCGACTCAGATTACGCACTTATCAACAAACTATTCCTTTTTGGAATGAAAAGAAGAAAGGATGATTGTAGATCACCGATGTCGAATTCATGAAAAAGTTCATATGTGAAAGAATCATCAGATTTTGGGTTCCTAGAGTAGACAAAATAGATAATGAATAAAATAGAATAGTCTGGCAGAATCGTATGAAAGGGAAAGTGTAGAGCCTCCCACTTGTATGGGTTACCGAGATAAGATATGGGTCATATGGGCATGTTCATACTACATAAAAGCACAAGATTTGAAGACTATACAGACACCAAAGCAGGCTTTTTAGATCTTATGAAAGATATTTGGTGCAAGGTACTGTTTAAGTTGAGGGCTTCCTATCCAAACTAATTTTCAAGGAGTGACTGGACCTCGGGATTCAATATAAGGAAAGGTTACATAGCTATGATACCTCAGCATCCCAAGGTTCCATGGAGTAAATTGGTTCTATTGAAAGGACAACTTTCAAGACACCAATTTACTTTGTGGTTAGCTTTGCATGGATAATTAGCAACAATGGATAGGCTTAAGAAATGGAGAATAAATGTCTTATCTGATTGTGTTCTATGCAATAGGTAGGTTGAAGAGAATGCTGAACATTTATTCTTTGCTTGCACCTATTCTACACATATTTCGAGCACTTTGTTGAAATGATGGGGTACATCAGAACCATCGTAAGATGAAGCCAAGAAGTGGCATGGCTAGTGAAACAAATCAGTAACAACAAACCAAGAGCAGCTATGTTGGGATTCTACTTTGCAGCTACGATATACCAGATATGGGCTGAACTTAATGGACAAATAGTAGTAGATCATTAATGGACAGTACAAGGAGAGTCTGAGATATAGTTATACAACTACACATTGAAGGACTAAGGCACAACAAATGGGCAGTACAATTAGATCATTTACATCACTACCCTACTTGAGTAATTATAGATAGAGTAGCATGTAATAATGTGTGTAATTATTTTTCAATTGCTAGTACATGAACTCCATAGAATTATATAGGTGAGCTAGGTCTAAGTCCAAATAGAGTTAGCTGGTCTTGTAAAGCTTACATTTGGTTGAAATGGAAAATTTAACTTTTGACCAAAAACACAATTTCTCCCCCTTGGGATCACTTGTCCTCGAATGAATGTCAAAGCTAGAATGGGCATATGGATGGAGTAACCCAAGATTACTTAGGGCTATCTGTGCTACATATACTAGCATGAACTTAACTGTACTAGCAATAGGAGTCTAGCTATCAACACTAAGAAATGTAGAAGCAATGAGTATGAGTGCAATAACTGGCATAGGCATAAAGAGCATAAACAAGGACATGAAGTTGGCCTTTATTAGCCTCTGTAAGACTTGAAAAAGGAACTCTTATAATATTTCACGGGAAGTAATCATAGGCATGATTCATGTGAGACAACAGATATGGGTTCAAAAAGTATGAACGATATAGATTTAAACATAGGCCATACGCTAACTGAAGCTACTTGGCATGAAATGTGGGTACCTTGGTAATGAGGTAAGAATAGGGCTACTATGACTTAAGTGATACGACTGATGACTTTAAACCTTATCAACACTACTCAACTACACTTCTCCTCTTTAATACTACAGTTCATAAGCTACATCTTGTAACCCTCACAAGGGTACATATGACTACTTCTACCAAAGTCTGAGTGTAACTACATGCTCTCAACATGTTCAAGCCTAACTCATATTGACAAGGTGCTACATGTAAGATGATCATACTAATCCAAACCACGAGACTTATGCTTTATATTTTTGTAGGGACTTCTATCCCAAGAATACTACTTCTTCTTGCCACTCCTTCAACTAACCTCGAGTTCAAATCAAGAAGTCACTAGTGCATAATGCATTACCCACATGTATACAAACATTGAATTCAAGCATATCATTATATCTACTTCATGGCCCCTTCTAGGCAATCGAACTGCCTAAGAATTTTTTCCATCTTCCTAACATTTTTATAACTACAATTTCATGAACTACCGCAAGAAGGCACACCAAAACTTCTAAACTAACTATTACATATAAAAAATCCTCACCTTGATCTTCCTCCACTCTTATAACCCTAAGTAATAAACATACTATGATCTTCATAATAATGGACATCTACCCTCTCACCTAAACCGTCACTTAATGTCAAGTGCTATCAATACCACTATTGCAACATGAGGAGATAAATGACTAGAGTATGAGGGTCTAGAATGAGAGGGATACTGTTCAATCATGACTTATGTTTATCATGACCTTGAAACTCATAAATAGAGCCTGAAGAGTAAAGTATATTAGGTACAAATGCTTCATGTACTTGAAGCATAAAGCATGAATAGAGAGGCATTCTAGACATATAATATGACATAACCGTCCATCACTATCTTGGGTATACGTGTGTAGGTCTTAGAACAAAGAGATCTTCAGTACGAGTTGCTCAAGAAATATGATATAAGAATATATATAATGTAGCGTGATTTCACTAGCCATTAAGAGCGTATCATGAGTTCATAAAACTGAGCATATTGTGAAACAGGAGGGAACATTTCATGAGCTATATAACATAAGGCTGGAAGATAGAGATTTACATAGTATGAATGGAATTTCTACTTGAAGTTATTGCTTCTCATTCTAGGAATTGAGAATGGTCATATGTGTCATGGGCATGATGCTAGTATGCACGACATGAGTAGCATGTCGTAGTGACTGGAATTTGAGGAACACGCTAAAGTAAGAATGGATCGCTATCTCATAATAACACTTGTCTAGAACTCATCACTATCTCATCCTCAAGACCTGATTTGGTTCTTTACTCTATCATCTCTCTCTTAGATCAAAACCACCTTTCTACGCCTGTGGACCTCTTTGCTAATCACTAATCTAAACTATAACCATTTTACCCTAATGGTTTGGGCAAACACTACTCCAGAATCTAATCTGAACATACACTTCCTCCTTTAGTATAAGGCTTTCTTTAGCCTAAAAGTTTTTGCCTTAATATTTCTATCTCATATAGCGGCTATACTTATTATTTTTAATCTATCCTTCACAATGACATGTCAAACTTACATAGATCTAACTCTCACAAATATCTCTTTCTTCTACCCACCATAATACTATTTTTCTCCATCATTACTCTATTCTAAGCTAAGATAACTCACAACCATACAAGGATAGGGGTCAGGGGACTATGGATGCATATAGAAAGAAATCTAGTGACATACCCATCTTGCCTTTAGGAGGAATATTCTGTCCCGACTGGCTAGGTAATGAAAGGGATCAACTTTGGTACTGACCATCACTGTTGCCGGGAATTTACTAACCTGTGGACTATCTTGCCACAACCAAAGCAACCCTCCATTCTCCGCGGTATTCACTCGGATAAAACTTACCCCAACAAATACAAGATGGGTACCTCAAGGTTCTCTGAGCACTACTATGATAAGACTGAGAATCAGGAGCAGATCTGCTAGCTGAAGATGCAGTTGGTTTAGATAACCTCTACCAAAAAGATGATTGGTTCTCACCACTGGTTTTTGGTTTACTAAAGTCATGGTTCCATGTTCTGGCTCTATTCTTCTTCTTTTTTGTCTTTTTCAGTTTCTCTCCCTCATTATTAGCATTATTGGGGAATACTACCTGCTGATTCAACTGAGTAGAAACAGCTTGAGCCCACATCCAAATGGCATCACAAAACTCCACATTAGAAATATCATTGTTTGCATGCTAATCCACTGGTGCGGCAAGGTTACAATTTGGATCACTTCACTGACAGATATCTCTTTGTGGAGACATCTTCTAAAATGCATAAAACACGAGTTAAAAGGATAAATAGAGTTAAACTCTATTGCACGATAAGAAGTATTAAAGAAGGGAAATTCCCTAAAAATGTCTCGTATCCTCTTCCTTATAAGTGTGGCACACTTCATACCTATGAAAAAGGCTCTACTAAATGCGGCTTTTAGACACCCTAGGCCACTTGAACCAGATGTTCTGATACCAAGTTTATCATGACCTGAGTCTACACCCTGAAAGCGATATGATATTTAGGACTACAAGTAGTCCCAAGCTAACTCATGGTACTAGCATGACACTAAACATATAACTAAACAACTATACAAAAGCTTAAACATGAATAGATGATCAGCTGAATGATTAAATAAAGTTGGGATAACTGAAATAAAATATTTAGTATGAATTAAGTTCTAAGCTGAATAATAAGTTGAACTATCTAACTCCGTCTGAAAGCCTATAAGTAACCGAATGAGTTGCTGGGATAAGTCCCCAACAAACTCTTAACAACTAAAATTGAAATAGAGTTTGGTAAATCTGTAACACCCCGTACGTCTCAGAGTCTAGCTGACTACCGTAACATTTATGGAAATATGAAAACATGAGAGATTTGATGAATTATGTATTGAATTGTGGGCATTTAAAAGTCTTGTACAATTGGGCCCTAAATGAGGCCCAAATATCATGAGAAAGACATGACCCCAAAGAGATTTTTGACCCATTCTTGCATTGCTCATCCATTGACCAAGTAAACCCACCAAGTGTGTGGATAAGGATCATTCAAAAGGTACTATATAAACCCATAAATCAGATTTTTATTCATTAGATACACACATGCCTTTTTAACATTTTTCTTAAACATTATCTCTCACACAAAAACCCTAAGGCAACTACTTGTTGGGCCAAGATCACTCTTTGGAAAGCTTTGGTAAGTATTTATTCTCATGGTTCAGTATATAATATGTTTAAGATGGTGTATAAATCATGTTGGTTGTGTTGGCAAAGTGTTGGACAGTGTGCTATGTGTAAAACTGTCTATTTTTGCAATGGGAGAATGGTTTTGTCTTGTGAACTTGAACATGGACTTATAGTCATGAAGGAATTGAACTTGATGGATTAAATATTGACATGTGAGATGTTATTATAGTCTTACCTTGTTTTATCCTTGCGTATAATGCTTGGAATTGCTATTGTGAAATTGGTTATGGATTTGGTGACGTATTGACCAAGAAGTGTCATTTTGGGTGTTGTTTATGGGTGTGGTGAGACCATGGCTGATTGTTGGCATTCAAATGATCAAAAATATGTTAAAAGGAGTTTGTTTATGATCATGGACCATTCATTGCATAAAAAGACCCAAAAGAAACCATTTCAGACCAAAATGGGCATCCGCCCCCGCAGACGAGGGCACTTGCGGGCGCAGATGCCAACGCAGGTGCCTCTGGCTGCTACCAAAGGTCACCTGCACATGTACCTTAGCCACCTGCGGTTGAAGGTGGCAGCGCAGGTCAGCCCAGGTTTCCATTTTGTGTGTTTTCATCTCTAGTTGATCCCTGAAGGCCCCTATACCCTTTTTGGATGTAATTATCAACTTGTGATGTCGTTTTAATGACTTTAGAGTATTTTATGGAGGTGTGTTGGACTATATTAAGTATGGATGGTTGTTCATATGTTGTTATAGAGGGGTAATTATGACGGAATGGTGATGAGAAAGCATAAAGGGTAAGTGTAGTGTGAAATGCTATCGATGTATGATCTCTTGGTCAATGTGCGTAATGTTATGGTGTTGTTGATATGATAATGCATTGGATTGTGTTGTAAGGGATGACATGATGTTATACAACAGTCATATAGTTCATTTTTGTCTTGAACGCCTATATAGTAACTCGTTGCTAAGGTAAGCTCTGGCATGTATTTGTATTGTAGAGTAAGACGTAAGGAAAAAGCTGGAAAATTGTGTTCATACTTGTGTATTCGTACTTGGAAGTGAAGGTATTTAAGGTTACTTGGACCGTATCTTTCTGCAGCATATAGAATTCAAATTGACGTTACACTTGTCCTATTTCGAAATGTGCTAAGGTATCCTATTTCCCGATAATCAATGGCTATTATCACATGTTTCCTATCCATTGATCAATTGTGAATCTCATGTCTCATATTCATTGATTATTGATCCAAAGCTTCCCATAAGGTTATGACTATCATTGTATCAATCTCAAAGTAAAGAATAAAGTAATGCATATGTGGTTAATGATCAAGTATGGGTGGCAGCTTTAGGGGCGAAATGCCTAGCTCAAGTCGATCCCAAGATTGTTGGATCAGGGGGCAGTCCTAGAGGCATAGGCCTAGCTCGGACCGAACCTGACAGGGGGCAGCTCTGGAGGTATAAACCTAGCTCGAGCCAAACCTGATATATTATTTTATGGGTGGCAGCTCTAGAGGTAATAACCTAGCTCGAGCCGAACCCAATGCTCTGATTCATAGGGTGGCAGCTCTAGGGGCATAAGCCTAGATCGAGCCGATCCCAACATAACGTTATGTTATGTTAAACCCATTGTTCAGTCGGGGACCGGGTATTACAGTTCACAGGCAAAGATGAATAATCATAGAATCAAAGAAACAAAGAAAGTAAAGAAAGCAATATACATGGTTTCCAAAGTTTAGTATAGTGACTTATCCATATTGGTTATGCATTTGAATTTGATTTCATTGGCATACTCACATATCACTTAGTTTCATTTGAACCTTACATACTCAGTACATTCTTCGTACTGACCCTCTTGGGGAATTTACCTTACTTTCTGCAAGCGCAGGTTCTAGTAGGCCTCCACAGTAGGTTGCCAGTTGTTGTAGATCATTGGTGAGGTCCAGTTAGTTCGGGGCTTCTCCGAGTCACAGTTGTACATATGTTTTGGTATTGTATATGTTGTATACTTTGGGGACTTGTCTCGATTTTTAGTTATTTTGGTCAATGCACTTGTTAGAGGCTTTTGTAGACGGATGTGGGTGTATAAATGTAAAAGGCACATGCCATTTTTGACTTGATGGCCTCAACGGCCAAGTTTCATACATGTATATATGTCACATTTTCCATGAATTTAGTTGTTAGCATTATAAGCTCCTACGTGATAAGAGTGTTTCTGATGGCATGCATATGAATGAACATAAGTACAGTTTGGTTCTCTCGGGCCTTCTCGGGTAAGAGTGCCAATCACGCCTCGTTGGAATTCGGGGCGTGACAAAAGTGGTATCAGAGCAAGTTGTTCTAAGGGGTGTCTATAAAGCCGTGTCTGAGTAGAGTCTTACTTATCAATGTGTTGTGCACCACATTTATAAGTAAGAGATTACGGGACATTTAGGATGTTGTTTCTTTTCTTCACTTCTAAATCGTACAATAGAGCCAGTGTTGTAAGTTGAATTGTATCTGACCCTGGTAATTGTTTTTCTCTGGTACAGTAACAATACCAATGACAAGAAGAGGTATAGGTAAAGGCAAATAGGTAGAAATGCCCGCGGAAGAAGGAATGAGTAGATTACCACCTGACCAAGCTAGTCAAGGTGGAGCAAATGCTGAAATTTCATCGCGGTCTTCTTCTACTTATCCAGCTTCGGAAGAGCCAGTTGGTAGAGAAGTACCCGCAGAACCACCAATGAACACCACAGATCAAGACCTTAGAAATGCAGTACATATGTTGAAACAGTTAGTGGCAGCACAAAGTCAAGGACGAACTGGTCCAATGACAAATGAAGATGATGCGGCTAGAGTGGCGAGTCGCAGAACACAGGATTTCTTAAAACTGGACCATCCTATATTCACAGGGTCGGATCCGAAAGCAGATCCACAGGACTTCGTGGATCAAATTCAGAGGTCTTTGGAAGTTATGCACGTGACAGGGGTAGAAACAGTTGAACTTGCTGCATATAAATTGAAGGGTGAAGCGATACTTTGGTATGAGGATTGGAAGAAATCTCGTGATATCGGTGCAATGCCACCTAATTGGGAAGAATTTAAACAGCATTCCTCGATCATTACCTTCCCTATGAGACCCGTGAGGCACATGCGGATCAATTCCTAAATCTCCGTCAAGGAAATTTGAGCGTCAGAGAATATAGTTTGCAATTTAATTCCTTGGCTCGATATGCTCCAAATGTGGTGGCTACAATGACAGATAGAGTCCATCGATACATGGACAGGTTAGAACCATATTTGGTAAAGGATTGCACCATTGCTTCCTTAAATAAAGATATGGACATTGCTAGAATACAAGCCTTCGCCCAGAAAATGGAAAATCAAAGACAGAGAAGAAGGGCACATGAATTTGACAGGGGGAAATCTAAAAGGGCTAGACCTATGGGACCGTCTATGATGTCTCAAGGCGGATCTAGGACTCGTATGTTTCCTAGACCACCTAGACCATCATTCTCGTATTCTACAGCAGGTGCTCACTCTTAATTTCGAGGGTATAGAGGTGGTATATCTGGACAGAATAGTGGGGTTCACGGATCACAGGCAGCAGGTTTTCCCCGTCAGCAGTGTCAGCACTGCGGACGTATTCATTCAGGTACATGTAGAGTGGGGACAAATGCTTGCTTCTGGTGTTGTATGACAGGACACATGATGAGAGAGTGTCCCCAGAGGAGCATGGGTGGTATAGCACGACCGGCAGGATTGACCGTTGCATCATCAGCATCGGTTCCTTTATTGGACCGAGGTATGCAGTCTGTTGGCTGGGGTAGGGGTGCCAGAGGAGCAGCCAGTACTAGTGGGGTCCATAATCGCACTTATGCTTTGGTGGACCAACAAAATTTAGAGGCTTCTCCTGATGTTGTCACAGGTACATTATCCATATTCTCATATAATGTATATGCACTGATTGATCCAGGTTCTACATTTTCCTATGTTACTCCGTTGATTGTTGCAAAATTTGCAAAGGCACCAGAATTATTAATTAAATCAATTGAAGTGTCTACACCGATTGGTGAATGTATTATTGCGAAAAGAGTATATCGTAATTGTGTGGTAACGGTGGGTGGTCATGATACACTGGCCGATCTCATTGAACTTGACATGGTGGATTTTGATGTGATAATGGGAATGGATTGGTTAGCTTCTTGTTACGCCACGGTTGATTGCCGGGCCAAGAAGGTACATTTTTATTTTCCACAAATGGATGTTTTTGAATGGAAGGGTGATGTAGGGGCACCTAGAGGAAGATTTATTTCTTATCAAAAAGCCAAGAAAATGATTGCTAAGGGTTATATATGTCATATGGTACGGGTGAAAGATACTAAAGTGGAATCACTAACTCCTCAGTCGGTTCCAGTGGTTAGTGAATTTCTGGATGTATATACAGAAGACCTTTCAGGCTTACCCCCAGAAAGGGAAGTAGAATTTGGCATTGATATGATTCCAGTCACTCAGCCTATTTCTATTCCTCCATATAGAATGGCTCCAGCAGAATTGCATGAATTGAAGGAGCAATTGAAAGATTTGTTAGACAAAGGCTTCATCAGGCCTAGTATATCTCGTGGGGTGTACCGGTCCTATTTGTACGGAAGAAAGATGGCACGTTGAGAATGTGCATCGACTATCGACAATTGAATAAGGTAACGATCAAGAACAAATATCCCCTCCCTCGAATTGATGATTTGTTTGATTAGTTACAGGGTGCTAAGTGTTTTTCAAAGATAGACTTGAGGTCGGGTTACCACCAAGTCAGAGTTAGAGAAGAAGATGTACCCAAGACAGCTTTCCGAACACGGTATGGCCATTATGAATTTTTAGTTATGTCATTTGGACTAACAAATGCACCAGCTGTGTTCATGGATTTGATGAATAGGGTGTTTAAGCCATTCCTGGACGTGTTCATCACAGTATTTATAGATGACATCCTGGTTTATTCAAGATCGCCAGAGGAACATGCTAATCACTTATGGCAGGTGTTACAACTACTCCGAGAGCGTAAGTTGTATGTAAAGTTCTCCAAGTGTGAGTTTTAGTTAAAATCAGTTGCATTCTTGGGTCACGTTGTGTCAGATGAAGGGATACAGGTTGATACATAGAAGATTGAGGCAGTGAAGAATTGGCCAAGACCTACGACACCCACAGAGATTCGTAGTTTTCTTGGACTGGCAGGTTATTACCGTAGATTTGTGAAAGGTTTTTCCTCTATTGCTGCATCGTTTACAAAACTTACACACAAAGCAGTTAAATTTCAGTGGAATGATGCGTGTGAGAAAATCTTCCAAAAGTTGAAAGATAAATTAACCGCCACACCAGTTTTAGTGCTTCCTGAAGGTATCTAAGGTTATGCAGTGTATTGTGATGCTTCCGGGGTTGGCCTCGGATGTGTATTGATGCAGCACGGTAATGTCATAGCATATGCCTCACGACAATTGCAGCCACATGAAAGAAACTATCCCACACATGATCTTTAATTAGCAGCGATGGTTTTTGCTTTAAAGATATGGTGTCATTATTTGTATGGAGTTCATGTTGATATCTATACTGATCACAAAAGTCTGCAGTATATCTTTAAGCAGAAAGAACTCAATTTGAGGCAACGGAGGTGGTTAGAGCTCTTAAAAGACTATGATATTGACATTCTTTATCATCCAGGAAAAGCAAATGTAGCAGCGGATGCATTGAGTCGCAAGGTATTAGAAAGCACTAGTGGCCAATTGACAGAAAAGAAAGAGATAATCAAAGACCTATATGAATTAGCCAGCTTGGGGGTTCATCTTCTTGAATCCTCAGATGAAGGAGTTATTGTACAAAATGCTGTTGAATCTTTACTAATAGATGAGGTGAAAGAGAAGCAGTTTGCAGATCCCGTGTTGTTGCAGCTAAAGGAAAATGTACAACAAAATTTGACAAAGACATTTGATCTTACACAGGAAGGGGTACTTCAATGCCAGGGTCGGTTATGTGTACCAGATGTAGATGAACTGCGAAAATGAATTCTGACTGAGGCACATCATTCACGCTATTTCATTCATCCGGGTGCTATTAAAATGTACCATGATTTGAAAACAATGTATTGGTGGGGAAATATGAAGAAGCACATTGCAGAATTTGTTGCTCAGTGCCCGAATTGTCAGCAAATAAAGGTAGAGCATCAGAAATCAGGAGGTTACATGCAATGTATCAATCTTCTAATCTGGAAGTGGGATATGATTAATATGGACTTCATCATAGGTTTGCCTCATACGCTGCGGAAATTTGATTCTATATGGGTTATAGTTGACAGGCTTACCAAATCAGTGCATTTTCTAACGGTCAGGACCACCTATACAACTGAGGATTATACAAACTTATATGTTAAAGAGATAGTACGGTTACATGGTATTCCACTTTCTATTATATCAGACAGAGGGGCACAGTTTACTGCGCATTTTTGGAGGTCTTTTCAGCAGAGTTTGGGTACACATGTGAATCTGAGTACGGCTTTCCATCCTCAGACTGATGGACAAGCAGAACATACCATCCAAACACTTGAAGATATGCTACGAGCATGCACATTAGATTTTCAGGGCAGTTGGGATGACCATTTGCCTCTTATTGAATTTGCTTACAACAATAGCTATCACTCAAGTATTAAAATGGCACCTTATGAAGCTTTGTACGGAAGGAAATGTAGATCACCAATTGGATGGTTTGAAGTGGGTGAAACTTCTTTACTTGGGCCAGATCTTGTTCATCAGGCTATGGAGAAAGTTAAAGTGATTCAACAACAATTACAAACGGCCCAGAGTCAACACAAGTTGTATGCCGATGTTAGAAGAAGAGGACTTGAATTTGCTATAGGTGATTGGGTATTTCTGAAGGTGTCACCAATGAAAGGGGTAATGCGATTCGTAAAGAAAGGGAAATTGAGTCCATGTTATGTAGGCCCATATGAAATTATCAGGAGATTTGGGCAAGTTGCGTATGAGTTAGCACTACCCCAAGAACTCTCCACAGTCCATCCGGTATTCCATATCTCGATGCTTCGAAAATGCATAGGAGATCCATCTCGTTTTACTCCTATTGATGATGTACAGGTTACAGAGGATCTTACCTATGAGGAGATACCTATTGCTATCTTGGATAGACAAGTGAAGAGATTGAGAAATAAAGATATAGCATCCGTAAAGGTACTTTGGAGAAATCAGCAAATGGAAGAGGTCACATGGGAAGCTGAAGAAATGATGAAATCCAAGTACCCTCATTTGTTCCCAAAAGGAAGAATGACAAGTAAGTATTTATAAGATTTGAGTATATATCTATATGATGACATGAAGAATGCTCCTAAACTTGTAATTGGTTACTTTGAAATGATAACACTAACATTCGAGGACGAATGTTTCTAAGAGGGGGGGGGGGGGAGAATGTAACACCCCGTACATCTCGGAGTCTAGCTGACTACCGTAACATTTATGGAAATATGAAAACATGAGAGATTTGTTGAATTATGTATTGAATTGTGGGAATTAAAAGTCTTGTACAATTGGGCCCTAAATGAGGCCCAAATATCATGAGAAAGACATGGCCCAAAAGAGATTTTTGACCCATTCTTGCATTGCTCATCCATTGACCAAGTAAACCCACCAAGTGTGTGGATAAGGATCATTCAAAAGGGACTATATAAACCCATAAATCAGATTTTTATTCATTAGATACACACATGCCTTTTTAACATTTTTCTTAAACATTATCTCACACAAAAACCCTAAGGCAACTACTTGTTGGGCCAAGATCACTCTTTGGTAAACTTTGGTAAGTATTTATTCTCATGGTTCAGTATATAATATGTTTAAGATGGTGTATAAATCATGTTGGTTGTGTTGGCAAAGTGTTGGACAGTGTGCTATGTGTAAAACTGTCTATTTTTGCAATGGGAGAATGGTTTTGTCTTGTGAACTTGAACATGGACTTATAGTCATGAAGGAATTGAACTTGATGGATTAAATATTGACATGTGAGATGTTATTATAGTCTTACCTTGTTTTATCCTTGTGTATAATGCTTGGAATTGCTATTGTGAAATTGGTTATGGATTTGGTGACGTATTGACCAAGAAGTGTCATTTTGGGTGTTGTTTATGGGTGTGGTGAGACCATGGCTGATTGTTGGCATTCAAATGATCAAAAATATGTTAAAAGGAGTTTGTTTATGATCATGGATTTGTTTATGATCATGGACCACTCATTGCATAAAAAGACCCAAAAGAAACCATTTCAGACCAAAATGGGCATCCGCCCCCGCAGACGAGGGCACTTGCGGGCGCAGATGCCAACGCAGGTGCCTATGGCTGCTACCAAAGGTCACCTGCACATGTACCTTAGCCACCTGCGGTTGAAGGTGGCAGCGCAGGTCAGCCCAGGTTTCCATTTTATGTGTTTTCATCTCTAGTTGATCCCTGAAGGCCCCTATACCCTTTTTGGATGTAATTATCAACTTGTGATGTCGTTTTAATGACTTTAGAGTATTTTATGGAGGTGTGTTGGACTATATTAAGTATGGATGGTTGTTCATATGTTGTTATAGAGGGGTAATTGTGACGGAATGGTGATGAGAAAGCATAAAGGGTAAGTGTAGTGTGAAATGCTATCGATGTATGATCTCTTGGTCAATGTGCGTAATGTTATGGTGTTGTTGCTATGATAATGCATTGGATTGTGTTGTAAGGGATGACATGATGTTATACAACAGTCATATAGTTCATTTTTGTCTTGAACGCCTATATAGTAACTCGTTGCTAAGGTAAGCTCTGGCATGTATTTGTATTGTAGAGTAAGACGTAAGGAAAAAGCTGGAAAATTGTGTTCATACTTGTGTATTCGTACTTGGAAGTGAAGGTATTTAAGGTTACTTGGACCGTATCTTTCTGCAGCATATAGAATTCAAATTGACGTTACACTTGTCCTATTTCGAAATGTGCTAAGGTATCCTATTTCCCGATAATCAATGGCTATTATCACATGTTTCCTATCCATTGATCAATTGTGAATCTCATGTCTCATATTCATTGATTATTGATCCAAAGCTTCCCATAAGGTTATGACTATCATTTTATCAATCTCAAAGTAAAGAATAAAGTAATGCATATGTGGTTAATGATCAAGTATGGGTGGCAGCTTTAGGGGCGAAATGCCTAGCTCAAGTCGATCCCAAGATTGTTGGATCAGGGGGCAGTCCTAGAGGCATAGGCCTAGCTCGGACCAAACCTGACAGGGGGCAGCTCTGGAGGTATAAACCTAGCTCGAGCCAAACCTGATATATTATTTTATGGGTGGCAGCTCTAGAGGTAATAACCTAGCTCGAGCCGAACCCAATGCTCTGATTCATAGGGTGGCAGCTCTAGGGGCATAAGCCTAGATCGAGCCGATCCCAACATAACGTTATGTTATGTTAAACTCATTGTTCAGTCGGGGACCGGGTATTACAGTTCACAGGCAAAGATGAATAATCATAGAATCAAAGAAACAAAGAAAGTAAAGAAAGCAATATACATGGTTTCCAAAGTTTAGTATAGTGACTTATCCATATTGGTTATGCATTTGAATTTGATTTCATTGGCATACTCACATATCACTTAGTTTCATTTGAGCCTTACATACTCAGTACATTCTTCGTACTGACCCCTCTTAGGGAATTTACATTACTTGCTGCAGGCGCAGGTTCTAGTAGGCCTCCACAGTAGGTTGCCAGTTGTTGTAGATCATTGGTGAGGTCCACTTAGTTCGGGGCTTCTCCGAGTCGCAGTTGTACATGTGTTTTGGTATTGTACATGTTGTATAGTTCGGGGACTTGTCCCGATTTTTAGTTATTTTGGTCAATGCACTTGTTAGAGGCTTTTGTAGACTGATGCGGGTGTATAAATGTAAAAGGCACATGCCCTTTTTGACTTGATGGCCTCAACGACCAAGTTTCATATATGTATATATTTCACATGTTCCATGAATTTAGTTGTTAGCATTATAAGCTCCTACGTGATAAGAGTGTTTCTGATGGCATGCATATGAATGAACATAAGTACAGTTTGGTTCTCTCGGGCCTTGTTGGCTACGAGTGCCAATCACGCCTCATTGGAATTCGAGGCGTGACAAAATCAAACCTAAAATAAACCTTCCTCGAATGGTGAGGACTCACCACAAACGTAGTTGAACTAGCGCTGGAGCGTATCTAACTGTGAGGTAGATTCTGAGCATCAGAACCTATATCATAATAGGATATAGTGCAAAAGAAAGGCATGCGGTCAGTACTTTGAATGTAATGAGCATGTGAGTTATGCAAGCCATAAATAATATATGTAACCATGCGGAAAATTGAAATCATGTTGAATAAATAATTTATCTAAAAATATTATAATCTGGTGTACAATGACCCAAAAGTAATATCATGCATTTAAATGGTGAGACAAAGCTATAAATCATGAAGGAATTAAATCTAACTGAAATTATGGATTATGTACAAAATTATGCTAAAAACAAGTGTCATGGTGAAATACTCATGTCATAATAAACATATGTAAGAAATAATGCATAGTGACTCACATTGTCATAAAGTCAACTGGAAAACTAAATTATTTAAAATAGTCATAAACTAATCATGTATGTACTAGAATCTAGTGAGTTATGTATAATTGTTATATTTTAAATTGTTTTTGTAGGGAGTTTTTCTTAACCAACATAAACCATGCGAGTAACATGGAGTCCAACATATACACCTTATTGGGAGGCCGCAATATACCTTGCAAAGAGTATAAAGCCATGACTAGCGTGAATTCACTACATGAGCCCATTTGGGTGAAATAAAACCTATGGTGGTGACTTAATTCTGGGACTTGGGTTTGACTGAACTCGCATTTGCTCGTTACTAAATACCACCCCCTAAATAAAACTAGAGCTCATATCATATCATGTGACAAATCTGGATGTCAAAGTTGTTCATAATCACTGATGGCATATCTGAATGTCATACGACTCATGAACCTTACTATTTTTGAGAAAACTATACATAAGTATTGATGACATATCATCATTTCATACTAATCATAAACCTTATTGTTGTGAGCTTAAGCTCCATATCATGTCATAAGTCATATACTGAAAATCATGTATTTGAAAACAAGTCCCATCAATATAGAGTATATATTATTTCATAAAGAAATATTAAATCATATATTTAATGTATAAATACGAGCTTGTAAGGAAATCATAAATTATGGGAAAACCTTGCTCAAGAACTAAACTCATACTAAATCTGAGACCATAAGGTCAAATCATGCTAAATATGTTTAAATTATGCTAAATATGTTTAAATCATTCTAAATCATGTGGAAAAGTTCTAAACTAATCCACTACTATAAAATCATGTAAATCTGTATTTTACTAAATCAGTAACCATGACAAAACATGCAGAAACTAAAAATTACAGAGTTTGCATAATTGGGTATAAACCCTAGATCAAGAAATCATAAAGTTGTAAATCTAAAATTCATGAAATTTTGGACATGAGAGAGAAAGAAAACTCTCATTAAAATCCCTCATACCTAATTACTGCAGATTCTTGGAGAAAATCTTGAACTTGGGAGCTTTGGAGTTATGGGGTTCGAGAAACCTATCTCACATGTTCTTTAGGTTTTGGGAGAAGAGAAGGGATTTGGGAGAGAAGTTGTCGATGTTTATCTGAGAAATAATCCTTATTGGGTGATTAAAGTCATGGGGAGAGATATTGGGGTGAGAAAAGGACCAAACTATCCCTCAAAAAACTCTTTAAAAGTGCAGGAAAAACTCGTCGGACAATCCAAGTTACGAACTGTGGGCCCCCAATGGACCGTGGTCCAAACAGTCGAGTTCTGGGAAATTTTTTCTTACTGGATAAGTTCAATGACTTACAGTGACAGACCGTCGTCCAAGTGACGGTTCGTAACTCTATCCATTGTTCGCTGGCAGAAGGGCACTCTCTGGTAAAATAATCATAACTTCTTACTCCGGTATTGGATTGATGAATGGTCAGTGGCTTTGGAAATAAGACTCAAAGACCTTTAGTTTGGTGGGTATTGGATCTCCTAAAACTCAATCGGTAAAGAAGTTTTCAACTCAACTTTGAGCTAGAGGTTCCTTATAACCTTAATTCATATCCAAAGCTCTTTCACACTAAATGATTAATCTTAACACCTATGTACAATTAGAAATCATGATATTTGGGTCTTTACACATTCGATGAATGGTACGGATCTTTAGCTTAGAAATTTGGGGTGTTACTCAATATAACTTGTAAAGAACTAAAAGAAAAGAAAAGAACTAGGAAGAAGAAAGTGTGTATCCAGTACCTTCTTGAGTAGCGGCGCCATCCTCACCCACCGGTAAATACTTTTAAGTTTTCTTTTACTTTTAATTTGAGTATTTAAGTGTTTACCAATCAGATATTTTAGTATTAAGTTTAAATTAGGGATTTGATAGTAATAAATTATTTTACTTTGTAAAATTTTCTAGGCTTACCCCCAATTTTCTCCTCACGCTTAGGCGAGCGCCCCAAATAATGGGGCATACGCCTTTCGATACTTTCACCTCCCCACAATGCCACGGTGTATTTTGTCTAAGACTCACCACATGAATGCCTTTTAAACACTAGTTTTCCCCAGACTTCACTTTTTTGACAAATGCTTTTCCTTTTCTCCATTGATGTAATTATAATACATTGATAAGAGCCCAAGATAACAAGGACTCAAGAAACGACAAAAAGAAAGAGATAAAATAACTTGTCATAAATTTAAAAATTTGAAAAACTGTCTTCAAAATTACAATGGGCCAGAATCCTATGAATTTTTTCTAAAATTAACAATAATTTTTGGGTTAGTATACTCATTTAATGATTGAAACCTCTTGATCACATACAATAAATATATAAATATGTGTCAGCACACAAGAATTGTATTGGATAAATACTAGCTAGTGCAAGAATGCAGAAAATGATTAGGTAGGTAACTGAATTCCTTACTATTACACCCAGTCTAATGTTTTAAATTTTTTGAACATTTGATTTTCTCTTCTCTAACATTTCTGAAGTAATTGATTTTGCTAAATTATAAAGACATATATAAAAGTTTAATCTAGTTTGGGTATTTACACATTACTGCAAGGTTAAAACTTAATATTGACGGGATTGAAGGAACTTAATATTTCAAGAATTAATTGGTTAATATAAGCTCAAATGTAATTACATGCTACTAACTACAAATTACAATGACTAAAGCTTCAAATTTTATAATAAAATGATGGAGAGAGTAAAATTTCTTTTTTACAAACTTCATCATTTTTTTGTGTATTCCAGCATTAATTATCAATATTTTCTTCATGAGTATTTTCATATTTTTCACATTCAGTAAATGATTTAACTTGTAAATATATAGTATATAAAAAAAGTTTAATCTTACTTTAAATTTACACATGAAAAATGATTTTTTTCTGACCCAAGCATACCATACACACACAAAGATATTGTCACGACCCAATTTTTGAGTCATGATGACACCTACTATGTCCCACTAGTAGGTAAGCCAAGCCTTAGCCCAGAACGACAAGTAATGGGTGCAATGGCGGAAGGATACAAAAGAACACAAATCCTGCCCTTAAATATAAGTATGAAAATATAAGACTAAATAAAAGAGTGAGAAGAACAAAAGGAATCCCACGACCTGGTAAGGCCGGTACAAGAGCCACTAACCAAAAGAATGATAGTACTAGTAGTATCAATATACAATAGTTTCGAATGTAAAGATTGTACAAAATAAAGGAAGGAGAGGGGATCAACTCCAGCTCCAAAAGCTCACCCTATCTCCGGATCCTGTAAGCAAGCTGGCTGGAATGTCAACGACGTCGGCTAGTACTCGGATCTGCACCAGAAAAGATGCAGAAGTGTAGTATGAGTACCAAAAACAACGGGTACTTAGTAGACATCATTGTACGACTAAGTTAAATCATATTAAAAGTATAATAAATATGTGAGGATGTAAAATAAGTCTAGGGAGAGGGGAAAACCTGAGAACATGCACTGACATAGGTAAATAAATAAAGAAACACGCAATACCAAAATTAATGTAACTAACTATAACCCAACTAGGCTCCCATAAGCCTAGAGGGTACAAACAAGATAAGACTAATCCAAACAAACCCCCATAAGTCCGATGGATGCAATCAAGGAATATACCATTACTATACTTATGAACCCTTCCATACCACAACTCACCAGACTCGTACAGGTACCATAATACCATGAAATAACCCATCAACACCGGACTTGAACCAGATTTTCCTCCTCCTAACTCACCACAAGTGCCGAACTAGAACCGGTAATTTAGTGCCATAGATAGATAGAGTATGCCAGACTCGAATCGGTCTTTAAATGCCATAAATTAAAAGAATATGCCTGACTCGAATCGGTCTTTAAATGCCATAAATTAATAGAATATGCCAGACTCAAATCGGTCTTTAAATGCCATAATTAATAGAATATGCCGGACTTGAACCGTTCTTTAAATGCCATAAATCAAGAGAATTAACCTAGCCCTGAACTAGGTATATGCTATGTAATCTAAGGCTCAATATTAAGGATAATGTCGCGAAAGAAGGTCTCCTAAGTTTACAAGGAGATAAGTGTGATATCACAACCCCAAAGCATCAATTTACCTAAGGAAAGGGTAAATGGGTAGATTCTACCTCCGAAACAGCCCTCAAATCGGTCAAATAATCCAACTCTTACTAACTAAGCAACCAACTGTAAATCCCAACTCAAAACTAGAATAATATTATACTAATACCATAATTAAGCTCAATCTATAAGTAGGGTAAGCCTAGCCTACCTGGACGCCGAAGAAATCTCGATAAAGTCCTCTAAAATGAGGCCTTTACCTTCCAAGAAGCCTCCACATGATGCCATGCTATAAAAAATAAAAATCTACTCATCAATACGAGAATAAAAATACCCACATTGCATATAAATACGTCGGGTCCCAAATCGAATCAAAAATCCCATGTGGGGCTCGCTTACGGACTCACAAGTTTGAAACCGTCAAAACGTCCCTCAAGGCTCAAGGATCATTTACCCTCAATAATAGATAAATTTAAAGCACAATAACATTCAAAAATCAATCCATTAATGAGCTAGGGTTATAACTTTAAAATTGGTAATTTACCAATAAATTAATAAAAACTTACGATAATATTTGATGAGGAAGCGTTCCCACGCACTCTCCAACTCATCCCGAACACCCACCTCACTCTCTTAGCTCTCTAAGGAATTTAATGGTGTTTGGAACTTGAGGAAAATATAGAAAATTGGGTTTTGGCATTTATTTATACTGCCAGGGGTCCAATCATCACGAACGAGGGGACCCCGCTGCAAACGCGACCTGGACCAGTGGTCCTTTCACCAATGCGGGTGGTCGATCTCTAACGTGAAAGATAATGCTGAGACAGCTAGGCCGGATTACCCTTCGTGAATGCCAAGGTCGGGTCGCGAACGCGATGGCCTATTGGCTTGGCCTTCATGAACGCGGCCAAGGCCTCGTGAACGCGAAGGCCATTGTTTGCCTGCACTAGCTAATGCTGCATCAGCTAAACTTGACAATTTCCAAGTTTCCTATCGGACCCTCGGGATTTATTTGGAACCCCGTGAATGCAAATAAACTATGCTACCTGATAGAGGGTCAACCTATTTGTTCTCACCCACTATGGAAGGCACACGTAATATGGCTTCAACCCTTTAGTTTTTTCAATCAACACTTAGTTTGCCTAGGCTTACGAATTTAGAAAGACACAAGCACGTATAGGAAAAAGTCCCAACTTTGTATTTTACTCGTGCCACAAAGAAGCACACAAATTAACCTTAAAAAAATCTGATTAACACAGACAAACTTACCATTAAGACAACCTGCCTATGCCTAATTATAGGCCACATCTTTTGCCATATGGAAGGCATATACACAACACATGCCCTTATCCTAATTCAGTTGACATCCCCAATTGATAGGCTTAAACCAAAATTTGAATTACAAATTCAAATTACAATCAGCAGCAAAGCCAAGCCACATGTCCAGGGCGGTTGTAACTACCCAACTACGGTCATGTGCAAGGCACATGCCTAGTGCCAGCACATCCATGGAAGTACTTGTGCCAATTTTGCACCTGGGCTCTGGGCTTCTGTGCACTCGCCCATGCCACTGCCTTGTTAGCATCCAAGCCGACCTATTCAAGCCATGTCTAGCCCAACTTGTCTTCCCTTAGCCATGCCTCCGGAACATGACTTGCCTTAGCCTAAATCAGCCTTAGCATTGTTCCGCCTTAGCTTGCCAGCCCTTGTCATGCCTTAGCCACCCCTTGCATGCCTTAGCCACATCACTGCTAAGGTCTTGCCATGCCCTGCCGATATGTGCCATGCCATGATGACATGCCCTTGTCGACAGACTGGTCTTAAACAAAACTAACCTTTTCCCTCACCATTTGGTCTTGTCTAGGTTGATCATATAAATCTCTAGCCAAGCCCAAGTCATTCGAACCATCAAGTTGGGGGTCTAACATACTTCCTCCACCAGATGAGCTCGTCATCCTCGACGAGGTAAAATCTAAGTAGGCATTGATCTCATCTTTAAACTACCACAATGATGAACCTTTTTCCCAAGTAGCATCACACACTTGTTTGCCCTTCCATTGAACCAAAAATTCTGTTCGCCTGTTCTTCTTGCCTTGCCCCAAAGTTCGGTGATCCAAGATCTTTTCAATTTCCTCTTCACACTGCTACCGCACAACAAGAGGAGCACGTCTTGTAGCCGACCTTGCTGGATCTTCAGCATCTTGATGAAAAGGCTTCAGAAAACTCACATGGAAAGTAGATTGGATTTTTAGCCTTTCTGACAGATTCAACCGATAAGCTTCTTCACCCACCCATTCTATCACTTCAAAGGGTCCATCATACTTCGAAATCAGTCCATGATGAATCATCTTGCTACTGATTTTCTTCCATATTTGGGGAGTAAGCTTCAGTAACACTTTGTCCGTAACCTGGAATTCTAAAGCACGCTGATGCCTGTTAACATACTTTTTCATTCGCATTGCTGCCTTTCTCAAGCTATCCTAAGCTTCATCTAGTAACTCTTGCTCGTCTCGTTCATACTTGTAGGCAGCAGGGAACTTTCCCTCTATTTTGGATCTAGCGACTTCCAGCGGCGTGTTAGGCTGAATGCCCAACACTAGTTCAAAGGGACTCTTATTAGTTGTCGACGACCTGTGCAGATTATAACAAAATTGCGCATTGTCTAATAATTCCACCTAATTTCTCTAACATGCAGTCACATAATGCCTCAAATATTCTTCAGAAAGATGATTAATTCTTTCAATTTGTCCATCATTTTGTGGATGATTCACTGTTGAGAATTTCAATTCAACACCCATCATAATGAATAATGCAGTCCATAACCGGCCTGTGAACCTAGTGTCTTGATCACTCACAATGTCAAGTGGAACACCAAAATGCTTTACCATGAACTTATAGAATAATTCAGTAGCTATCTCAGAAGAACAAAGGGTAGGAGCGACAATGAAAATAACATACTTTGAAAACCTGTCAACCACTACCATGACTGACGCTTTGCCATCAACCTTTGGAAATCCACTAATGAAATCCATAGAAATGGAAGCCCATGGATGTTCCTCAATAGGTAGAGGTTGCAGCAACCCCGCTTTCTTCTTCCTTCTAGTCTTGTCAAGTTGACAAACAAGGCAATACTTCACATAGGCCTCAATGTCATCTTCCATTTTTGGCCAGAAATAATTTTAGGATAACAATGCCATCATTCTTTCAACACCTGGATGACCAGCATAGACAGGATCATGTGTTTTTTTAAGGAGTTTTAGATGTAACCCATCACTTTGAGGTACATCAATTCTCCCCCTTTAAAATATAATAGATCGTCCTCGATCTAATACTGTCTAACTGTCCCCTCTTTCACTTGATCCATCAATTTGCCATATAATGAATCATATGTAGCACTAAACTTTATCTTATCTAAGAAATCAGATTCAAGTCTAGTGATTGTATAAACTGTAGCAAACACCTCTTTACGATTTAAAGCGTTTGCAACTTGATTTTTCTTGCCAGGTTTGTGTATCCAAACGAAGTCATATTTGGCAAGAATCTCCTGCCATCGGGCCTATTTTGAACTCAATTTCTATTGAGTTTTAAAGTAGTATTAACCACATTGTTTGTCTTGACAACGAACTTTGTTCCCAACAAATACACCCTCCAAATTTGAAGACAATAGAGGACTGTCACCATCTCTTTCTCGTGAGCACAATACCTTTTTTCCATAAGATTTAATTTTCTGCTCTCAAATGCTATCGGATGATTCCTCTTGCACCAGCACGCCACCGACATCATAATCAGAAGTATCAGTGTGTACTTCAAATGGCAAGTCAAAATCAGGCAACCGTAATATTGGTTCAAAAGCAATGGCTTTTTTCAATAAATTGAAAGCCTTGTCACATGCTTCAGACCAACCCCACTTAACATTCTTCTTCAACAGATCCGTCAATGGGGCAGCCTTCTTTGAATAGCCAGCAATGAACTTCTAATAATAGTTTGCCAATCATCATAATTTTTTAACCCCGTTCGGTGCTTGCCAATCTACAATAACCTGCACTTTCTTAGGGTACATTCGCATCTAGTGTGCACTAACCAAATGGCCAAAAAATTTGATCTCGCGACAAACAAACTCATACTTTTCCATCTTGACATAGAGTTGATATTCTCTAAGTCATTGCAGTACTACTCTCAAATACAGCAAATGATCTTCTTGTGTTCTACTATAAATGACTATATCATCTAAGTAAACAACTACAAAGTCATCAAGGTACTCATAAAGAACACTATTCATTAAGTTGCAGAAAATAGCCGGGGCATTAGTCAGCCTATAAGGCATTATAAGAAATTCATAGCTACCATATCTAGTCACACAAATGGTCTTTGGGGAATCTCTCTCAGCTATACGCACTTGCCAATAGCCAGACCTTAAATCCAATATAGAAAAAAAACTAGCCTTATACAGCCTATACATCAAGTCTTCAACCAGTGGCACCGAATACTTGTTCTTCACAGTCACTTTGTTTAGTGCACGATAGTCAACACGTATGCACAGGCTACCATATTGTTTCTTTTGGAACAAAATAGGGGCACCATAGGGAGCCTTCGAAGGTTGGATTAGTTCGGCCTCCAGCAATTTAGACAATTGCTTCCTCAATTCTGCCAACTCTAATGGAGACATACGATAAGGAGGGAATTCCGGTGGCATTGAACCAGGAATCAGTTCGATCCTATGGTCAATTTCCCTCCTTGGAGGCAAATATTTAGGTAGTTTTGGTGGCATGAAATCCTTGAATTCTGCCAAAAACTTAGCAACATTGTCCGGGACATCAACCTGCACATAGTGCTTCATTTTAACCAAGGCAGCAAGATAACCAGTCTCACCCTTCTTCAAGCCTTTTCAAGAGCCGTGGTAGACAATATCACAATAATTTCAGAGTGTTTTCTCTTCTTCTCCTCATTATAGGGACAAATACCTTTCACAAATCCAGGGTTAGATTCCGCCATGAACATTAAACTGTCCAAATGAGGAATAGGAGCAACCCTGAAATTTTTCATAAAATTAATCCCAAGCAAAAGATTGAAGTCATAAAGCGGCACCACAGTCAAGTTGTGCAGTTCAGACCAATGACCTATGGTCAGTGAAACATCCAATGGCATGCCATAGCCTGGCTGTGGTGTAGAATTTACAGTCTTCATCTATGTTGCACAAGTAATCACCTTCAGTCCATACTCCTTCACGATTTTTGAGGCCACAAAAGTGTGAGTAGCGTCGGTATCAACCATTGTTACAACACTTTTGTGCCTAATTTTCACATCAACGTACATCAAAGAACCATAGGCATGCGACAAATCATCAACACTTTCAGCAGTATTGACTACGGCCTCAGCATCATCATTTGCCTCTATGTCCTCCACATTCACGCTAGACAGCGTGTTTAGCTAACGTAGTGGGTTAAAATAGGTAGCAATATCCTGTACCTTGGCTTGTTTCTCCTCTTCAGCAAGAAGAACATTGATCTTCTCCTATTTTGTACAGTTCCTGGCTTGATGCCCACGTTTTTGACAAGTCCAACAGACCTTCTCACTGGCCTGCTTGTTTTGGTTAGACAAAGCAGCATCCACCTTTTCTTTTCCCATGTCATTCCCTTTTTTTCTGCGATTATCCTTCTTTCAGTCTCTGCCCTTCTCCCTTTTCTTCGTTTTAGAAGGAGTACGATCAGGGGCAGCACAGTTAGAATGAAAATCAATCAAAGCATCCGCCACAGCAATGGCACTAGTCAGATCTTGAACTTTCTGCCTACGCAGTTTGTTCTGTGCCCAGCCTTGCATTCCAGAAATGAAGTTGTGCAACTTATATTCATCATACATGTTCTGAATATCAAGCATCAATGACAAAAATTCCTTCACATAGTCCCGAATGGTACCAACTTGTTTCAATCGATTCAATCTGTCCCTAGCAACCCAAGACGAGTTGCTAGGTAGAAATTTCTCACAAAGTCCATCCCTCAGTTTTTCCCACGTATCACACTTGGGTATGCTAGCACTTTCTTCATCAACATTCTTTGTACGCCACCACATCACTGTATCATTCCTGATATAGGGAACCGTCATGGTCACTTTGTCATTATTAGGCGCATGAGTAGTTGAAAAGTAGTGTTCCAAGTCCCATAGAAAATTTTCCAATTCCTTAGCACCACGAACACCATCAAAGTACTTTGGTTCTGGAATTTTGATTTTAGCAGGTTCTTCGCTGCTACGCGATGAACCAGCAACAACCCCATGAAGGACCACTACCTCCGCTTTCAAATCTTTATTTTCCTTTAAAAGGCCCTCAATTTGTGTTCCCATATTTTCACTAAAAATAACAAGACCAGCCAATTGACTGTCTACAGAAGCACGATAACTTGACAGTTCTGTATTAATGTCATGAATCTAAGTCATGACATCAACCAGTTCATCTATGTCGTCTGTCAAGCCAACCAACGTGTCTAGCCTTGCAGCTTTTTCATGTAACTCATTGTAATTTGCTCCTCCAGCCATCGCAACACCAAGCTTTGATACCAATTGATAGAGGGTTAACCAATTTGTCCGCACCCACTATGGCAGCCACACGTAATATGGCTTCAACCCTTTACTTTTTTCACTCAACACTCAGTTTGCCTAGGATTACTAATTTAGAGAGAAACAAACACATACAGGAACAAGTCCCAACTTTGTATTTAACTCATGCCACAAAGAAGCATACAAATCAGCCTTACAAAAATCTGACTAATTCAACCAAACTTTCCGTTAAGACAGCTTGTCTGTGCCTATTTATAGGCCACAACTTCTATCACATGGCAGGCACATGCACACACATGCACAACACATACCCTTATCCTAATTCAATTGATCCCCAACTGATAAGCTTAATCCAAAATTTGAATTATAAATTCAAATTACAATCAGCAAAAGAGCCAAGCCACATGTCCAGGGCGGTTGTAACTGCCCAACTGTCGTCATATGCAAGGCACATGCCCAGTGCCAATACATCCTTGCCAGTACTTGTGCCAATTTTACACTTGGGCCTAAGGCGTCTATGCACTCACCCATGCCACTGCCTTGTAAGCACCCAAGCCACCCTATTTGAGCCATGTCTAGCCTAGCTTGTACTGCCTTAGACATGCCTCCACAACATGACTTGCCTTAACCTAAATCGGCCTTAGCATTGTTCCGCCTTAGCTTGCCAGCCCTTGTCATGCCTTAGCCATGCCTTGCATGCCCTAGCCACGCCACTGCCAAGGTCTTGCCATGCCTTGCCAACACGCTCCATGCCATACTGATATGCCCACGCCGGTAGACTGGCCTTGGTCTTGTCTAGGTTAATCATGTAAATATCTAGCCAAGCCCAAGTGATTCGAACCATCAAGCTGGGGGTCTAACACTACCCTATTAAATTCGACATTCTTGTCTCAATGGCACAATCAAAATTTCCATCCGGGGCCGTTTCGATGAAACATGGGTCCCACACCCAAATGGCTATTTTAGTCAATTTCTACTCAATAGCCCAAAATGAGTTCGAAAGCCTCGGTACCCAAACCAAAGGTCCCCCTAACCTAAAATCGACGTTCTAAAGCTGATAGAACTATCATAATTGGAATACAAGGCTGTCTACCTAATGTTTAGGCCCAGTAGCCAAATTTGAAAAGTGTCAATTTAAAAATAGGGAAATGACTCTAAAAACCAGATGAACTACCCAGTAACCAAACTGTCAGTTCCAGCAAGTCATAAATGACTTAGGGCAACTATGGGAAAGCTTTAAATGTCGAGATAATGTGGAGAAGTAAAAAATGACCTGGAGGGTCATTACAGATATACAATGGAAAGAGAAATTTATTATATCTTTATCTGTACTTTCA
This sequence comes from Capsicum rhomboideum, assembly GCA_031232105.1. Taxonomy (NCBI): domain Eukaryota; kingdom Viridiplantae; phylum Streptophyta; class Magnoliopsida; order Solanales; family Solanaceae; genus Capsicum; species Capsicum rhomboideum. The sequence continues at coordinate 92,208,219 of CP124716.1, read as the reverse complement.
TTTAATGAAATACCCAGTAATGAGAAAAAAATGTTTCATATTATTTCTCACTCAATCGAAAGTATACACTTGTCCTCCACCCAAATCCCAATTGCAACCTCCAACTTCCTATATATACCTAGGTATATCGTACCACTTACTCACAGTGTCCTTCCTCAAAATCCTCCCAAAGTGATTTTTTTTCCAAATATCTCCTCTTCTCTTCCAAATATGAACCTCATCAAAAAGCTCTTTTGATCCCTTCTCTACTTAGCCATCCATTCTCTCATGTCTGGGTTGTTAGCAATGAATGTTATCTACTATGTTAAGGGTGGATATGAATGGATTAGTTATGGAGCATTCTTTTTCATGGTGTTGAGTTTTATTGTTTTGCTTTCCAACTATCGTTGGGTGAATGCAGAACTAGTTGATGGCCCTGGTGTCTTACCAAAACACTTCTTTAAACTCTTTAATATTATCAACCCTATTTTTTGTGTAGCTTCGTGCTTTTTTCTAGACTTGTGTCACAATCCAATTTCTCGAGTCATGATGGAACCTACTATAACCCACTAGTAGGTAAGCCAAGCCATAGCCCAAAACAGCAAGCAATGGGCTAACCGATGAAAGATAAGAAAGTAAAGGAAATAGACATGCAACGAAAATGATAAGCAATGGAAAGTAGCAATATATAAGCATAAACATATTGTACAATAGAGGAAAGAGGACAAGATATACAAAATGAGTTACCCGCGACCTGGTAAGGTCGGTACAAGAGTCACTATTCCAAAAGAGATTACTAGACAATGTAAAATATACATCATAGTCTTAAAATCTGCTAATAAGACTATCAAAATTAACAGATGGACGAGGATTAGTTCAGGACTCTAAAAACTCACCCTATCTCTAAACAGTAGTAGGGTTTGAGGATAACGTCAGCAACGGTGACTCATACTTGGATCTGTATCAGGTAAAAGATGTAGAAGTGCAGTATGAGTACCAAAATAATGGGCACTTAGTAGGCATCATTGGCCAACTGAGCTATATTACAGTAAAAGCATAAATAAAGTATGAGAATGTAAACTAAAGTAAGAAACAAAAGACAAAAACCATAAATAATAGAGCATACCAAACAAATGCGATATGTATGAGCTAGGTAACTCATAGGCAAAAAATAAAGTCTAACTATAACCTAACTGGGCCCTCATAAGCCCAAAAGGTACAAACAAGAATAAAATAACCCAACCAAGCCCCTATAAGCACAGTGGATACAAATAAAGAGTAACACTATTATGAAGATGGAATAACAATAATAATAAACGAAATACAAGTCATCGTGTGATAAGCATACCTGAAACTCCCTTCCGATCATAATCCCAAGACTTACCGGTCCTTACCGGATTTTCCATTCCAAATCAATATCCGTAAATATCATAAATACCAAAATTGAACCAGAACTAAAGATTAATATTGTAATAGTAAAATGCTGGACTTGAATCGGAACTGATAAATAGTAATAAAGCTACTAGGTGCCAAACTCGAATCGAAACTGATAAATAAGCTAAAAAGTAGTAATAATTTAGGAATATAGATCCCGTTTAGTTCAACTAACTTAAACTCCAAGGTCAGGCGTCCAAGTCTTTTAAGGCTATACGGGTCCTAATCACTAATCCAAAGGGTGTGATTTATGACCAAATACGATCCTACCTGGGGTAACAAAGATAAATAGAGCTTATGGAAAGGCCTAAGTCATTCTAAAACTTAAGATTTAGCATAAGGTAATGAATAGAGGCCATTTAGGTCAACAAGGAGCTATTCTAGGCATTCTACCTAAAAGAAGGGCCAGTGGGGTCCACTACTAGTCCTGAAAACCCAACCTCAGACAAGCACATGCCCAAACCTAGTCTAAGGATTTTCAATCCCATACCAAGTCATTAAGTATACCAAGATTGGTCCTAAGGGATAATCATAAGCTAATATAAGGGAAGACGAGCTGAATTTTACCAAAAAGGGCCCCTAACCGGCTAATTTAATCAATAAAGTGCTAAAATAACAACTAGGCCATAAGTAATGACCCATAGCTAGAAAAATACTACAAAGCACATTCTAGGAGAAAGGTAATCCTATCCTACCTGGACGCCGCTCAAAGCTTGTATAATCCTCTACTTTAGAGCTTTTCTCTTTTGAGAAGCCTTCGATCGCTACCATGCTATCAAAATAAGGTTATACATATCAAGACGAAAATATCGGTACCCATATTACGTATATACACTCCTGGTCAAAAATTGGACTAAATATCCCAGATGGGGCCCACTTGCAGAATCATAAAAGTGAAACCATCACAGCATCCCTCTCAGCTCAAGGATCATTTGCCCTAAAATTGGGTGTAACTGAGCTCAAATCATCCTCTAATAGTCCTACCCAATATCGATAAACAAGAACTAAATTGGAGAATGAAACGATGAAATAACTAGAAACTTACGACAATAATGACAAGAAAATGATCACAATAACATCCTCGACACAATCCCAGCTTCAATTTGTGTCCCTCAAATTTGAGCTCACACTTTATTTTTGAGCTCACACTTTATTTTTAATGAAGGTTTTTAACTTAGAACCATGGTTGGAAATGAGAAAATGAAATATATATACACCACCAGCGATGGCCGCTTTAGCGGCTAAATGACCGCTAAAGCAGTGAGGAGGGTTCTAAATCGACCTAGCCTCAGCTTGCCAGCCACTGCTAAAGTGGCTACAACTAAAGCATCTACCACTAAATCAATCTTTAGGCTGCTAAAATGGCTGTACCAGCAAATTTGACACCAGCTAAATTTGTTAAGTCCTAATGGACTGCGATCGGGTGCTCGAGATTAGTTCAGAATCCTTTGCATGCAAACAGACTATGCTACCCTATAAAATTTTTCATTCCAAACTCAACGGAACCATTGAAATTTCTATCAGAGGTTGTTTTGACAGAATGTGGGTCCTACACCCAAGATTCTGATTTTCACCAAAATCCACCCAATAGCCCAAAATAAGTAGGGAAGCCTCAGGACCTGGACCAAGGGTCTTTCTAGCCTAAAATAAACATTTTGGAGCTGATGAAACAGTCAAAATTGGCATCCGGGTCCATTTACCTAAATTTTTTTCCCGAGACCCATTTCTCAACTTCAAAAGCTCCAAAACAGGGAAATGACTCTAAAAACCAAACGAACTGCCCGGTAACCAAACTATCAGTCCCAGTAAGTCATAAATGACTTGAGGTAGCTATAAGAAATATATAAATACAAAAAAAGCATAAAAATACGGGAAATGGCTTGGAGGGTCATTACAACTTGAGGAGTCTCAAAAGAGCTAATTTATATATGTTTTTCATTCTTCTATGTGCTCATATTGGGAGCTTTTTCTGATTGATATTTATGAGACCTATGAACACAAACTTGGGGATGTTTTCCACCATATAATATTGTATTCCATCATCATCATCTAGGATATATTTATGGACAATCGTTGCAAATTTACAGTTACAAATTTCCATCATCGTCAATTGGGACATATAATTTAAAAGTAAAGTTAGTTGTTTAAATTTTTTTCTTTAAAAATATTAAATTAAGCTAGAAGATAGTTCACAATGATAATATACTCAAACACATGTTTACTGATAATATCTATGTTATTCTAAAATATATTTACTAATTGACAACGGGATGCACGTATGTCACACGAGATGCACGTGTGACACACAAGATACACATAAAAGTGAATTTCAACCCCTAATACACCCCAACTCCATGGCCTTTACCACCTTCGACATTGATGGCCCCTTTGTTGATACAATCCAAATCCGGTCCAAATCGTTCACTAGAAGTCAAGCACGAGAACTCCAAGTGCTTCAAGGAATGTTCATGAAATGAAAGGTACTTGACGGCATCCTACTACCACCAAAAGGGTTCTACGTGGTGGTGATTTCATCTAAAGAAGATCAAGGGGCCTTGGAGGGATCAAACGGAAGCCAAGGAGGGCAAAATCGCAAATGGAGTGCACTGGAAGGATCACCTGCGCCCGCATGTGAGCCACATGTGTGCGCAGATGGTGGCCAGTGGAACCTTTGGCCTTGACCTGCATGGGCAGGTGGCCTAGTTCGGCTGCCAAGTTAAATTTTAAAGGAATGGGTCACTTTTGGGCCCAAGTATGTAATAAATGACCCATGGGTATAAATACCCCAAACCATGCTTTTATTTTCCTTAGTTTTTGTTGAATATTGATGAACAAATCTCTTGATAGAGTTTTTGGTAAGAGTTTGTTGAAAGTTTGCTTAGTAACGCGTGGTTTCGAGCGCGTTTTGATTCCCTCTTGATCACCGTAGGAATTAGGTGTAGTTGATGAATGTAATTCGAGGGTCCTAGGGTTTAATATATCCTATTGTTCTTGAATACTCATCTACTTGTGTCTAATTTTCATCTATCTATTGACTATCTTTTTGGCTCTTAGTTAAATTCTAGTTTTCGTAGTTTTTCGATTATCATTTGGTATCAGAGCCGAGCTTGAGTTCGTTTCCACGAATTCAATCTTGGGTCTTGTTATCTAGAAAGTCAAAAAAAAAGTATCAAAAAACGTTTTTACAAAAACCCCAAAAAGATTTTTGAGTTTTTGAGTCTTGTTTGAGTTTTTATTGTTAGATTTGTCTCCTCTAACAATATCTAGGTCGGAATCTTGAGCCTTAGATTTGATTTGAGGAGATTTGGAGAAAACCCCATTGTTGAGCTTGAAGTTCTTGAGAAAAAGTAAAGTGGGTAGTGAAATCTAAAAAGTTTGGTGTGGATTTGAGGGTTAAAATCATGAGAAAAGTGTTTCCCACGTTGAAGGGGCCTCATAGCTGAAGTTTCATGGATTTCCGAGCCAAAATGAATTAGTTGGAAAATTTGAAGTTCTTGGTGTTCTTGAGGATCTTCAAATCTTCAAGAAGAAGAATCCTCCAAAAATGTGTTGTTAGATCCAAAAAGGAAGCAAGAGAAAAGTGTTTGGGTGTTGGTACAAGGAATATTCCCAAAGAAAAAGGAATATTCTAGGAGAGAGAACCCAAAAGGGCCCACAGAAGAGAAAAATTTGGAGCTTTCAGGTGCACTGTCCAGCCCCATCTGCGCCCCACCTGCGCACGCAGGAGGGACATCTACGGCCACAGGTGACCAACGCAGGCCACCTGCCGAGTTTCTATTATCACCTGCGTGGGCAGGTCACAAGCTACGTCCACAGGTCGTTCAAAACGCACCTCAACACTTAAAAATCGACTTTGCTCAGGTTCCATCCTTTTAGTTTCATTCATTGAATCCTAATCCTAATTCTTGATTCTAAAACTAATTAACCACTAGTAATTCACCTACTTAGTTGGTTGGTTAGTTCTTGAGTTCGTTTTCCTTCTTTGTCCTATTTCTTTTTGTGCTTTTCTAGTTTTGTTTTCGTCGTTACTTCTTGACTCAAGTCCGTAAATATTTCTTTTGAGTCTTTCAAACAAAAATCCAATCCGATCAAGAGAAGATAATTGACACCTCAACTACCACCCGGAGAATAAGCCAATCTTCAACATTTGCAAACCCAAGGTTTGAGGCATACAAAGGTGTGTAGAGTTGTGAGGTTCTTTATTTAATGCTAACTTGATTGTTGTTTGTGTTTAGTGTCTTTTCTAATAGGTACAATGGCCACTGAGGGTGAGACCCCATCAACTAGGGATATCAACAATTCAAATGCGATCTTGGCGGCACTTGAATCATTAAGCCGTAGAATGGAATCCATGGACGGGAGAATGGGAGCCATGAAAGGTCATATGACCACACTCCAAGGAAGTGTGTCTACCATGGGTGGAAAGATAGTGAACATGGAAGGTCGTCTAAACTCCACCCAATCCACTCCTCAAAACTACCATGCCTCATCTAGCGGACATGCTCAAGACACATCCGCTACTATCTCCCCAGAAACACTCCATCAAATGTTCAATCCACCAAGACAAACAAAAGACCCCATAACCCAAGCCACTAATTATCCACATAACCGAAACCCTGTCCGTCCACTACAACCCCAATTTAACCAAGCCAATCAAGAAGGACCACAATACCAAATTCCTCGTAGCCAAGACCTACCCCAAGCACCACCAAACCAAAACCCTCCACCTCAAGCTCCACTAGACCAAAATCCCCCACTCCAAATACCCCATAACAAAAATCAACCCATTCAAGTTGAAGAAATAGGAGAATAAGACCCACAAGTTGAGTTTGAAGGGTATGATGAAGAGGCCGTGCATGCGGAGTATTGGAGGAATATACCCTTACCTCAACAAGGATTTTGAGGTCTAGGAGGAAGATTCGGTTCGGCACCTTATGGAAGAAGAAACTTAGGGAATCGTCCACAAGGAGATCACCAATGGAATTATAATGATAATCAAGGTGGCAACGGAGGTCGAGATAATGGGATTAATTCAATCAAGACTAGTCTTCCAATTTTCAAAGGAGAGAGTGATCCCGAAGCTTATTTAACATGGGAGTCTACTTGTGAAAGAATATTTCAAGCTAATGATCTCACGGATGACAAGAAGAGTTGCTACGCCATAGCCCAATTCCAAGGATTTACTATCACATGGTGGGAATACGCCAAGCGATTTGAAAATGTCTTGAATAATGGACAACCACCACCATGGGATGCTTTGAAGGCTCTCATGAGGAGAAAGTATGTGCCGGAAAGGTATAGGAATGAGTTACTTGCCAAGTTGTACAACCTAAGGCAAGGGAGCAAGAATGTCTTAACTTACTTTGATGAGTTTCAACAATTGATCTTGAAACTTGAATATCAAGAGAATGCGGAACATTCCGTCATCCGTTTCAAGGTTGGTTTGAACAAAGAAATCTCCTCATCCATGACGTGCGAGTTTTCTACCTTAGAGGAAATCTTTCAAGCGGACTTAGAAGTTGAAAGAGACATCAAGGAGCGGACATATCTCAAACCCAAGGGGTACTCATCCACTAATCCATGGAGTAAGAGAAAAGAGGTATCCCAACCTTCTTCGGGATGGGGCAAGAATAAGGACCTCTATAAGTCTTATGACAAGACCGTTGAGAAGCCTACTCCAAGATACCCACCAAGGAATGAAGGTAACAAGTATCCAACTCCCAATCCTAAAGGTTTCCAATGTTTCAAGTGTCAAGGTTGGGGACACAAGGCAAATGAGTGTCCCAATCGGAGGAGTGTAATCTTTAGAGAAGGGAGGATATTTTACCTTGGGGAAGAGGTGGGACAAGAAGATGATAATAAAGGCGAAGCCCAAGAAGGAGAGATTTTAGAAGAAGATGAGCAAGTAGAGGAAGGAAATGAGGATGCTTGGCCTCAAGATAGAGAGTTTGAGGTTCCAAACATTGTGGTAAGACGAGTGATGATTAGTAAGGCCATAGATGACCCTAGTCAAAGGGAAAATCTATTCCATACTAAATGTCTTATCAAAGAGAATATATGCTCATTGGTCATCGATAGTGGAAGTTGTGCAAATGTAGCTAGTGCCACCATGGTTAGTGCCACCATGGTTAATTTCTTGAAGTTACCCACAGTCAAGCATCCCGCACCGTACAAGCTCCAATGGTTAAACGAGTGTGGAGAATTAAAAGTGACTAGGCAAGTTGTGATCCGATTCAAGATTGGGAATTACCATGATGAAATACTATGTGATATCATTCCCATGCAAGCGTGTCATATTTTACTTGGAAGACCATGGCAATACGATCGTTCAACCAAACATGATGGAAGAACTAACCGGTATTCTCTTGAGTTGAATGGTCGGAAGTTTACCCTCCATCTTTTTTTACCATCACAAGTGAATGAGGTACGTCAAAGAATGAGGGAGTTGAAGTAGAAGGGTAGTAAAGAAGGGGGGAGGAACCCCATGAAGAGGAGAATGATGAAGCAAAAGAGAGGAGAAAGTTGAAGGGGAATACCCAAATGGTGATGTTGGCAAGAAACAAAGATTTGTTTGAGGAGGCTAATGATGAGGAGCCCATCCTCCTTTTAGCTTATGCCTTTCATGCTAACCACTCTACTTCCCCTATTCCCCATTCTATTTCTCTTGTTTTGCAGGAATTCGAAGATGTGTTTCCAAAGGAGCTACCACAAGGGTTACCCCTACTTCAGGGAATTGAGCATCAAATAGACTTTGTGCTGGGCTCATAATTTCCTAACAAGCCGACTTATAGAAGTAACCCAACGGACACCAAAGAGCTTCAAAGATAAGTTGAGGAACTTCTCAACAAGGGATATATCAAATAAACCATGAGCCCATGTGCGGTTTCGGTACTATTGGTGCCAAAAAAAGATGGGACTTGGTGCATGTGTGTTGATTGCCGGACCATCAACAAGATCACGGTAAAGTATCGCCACCCTATCCCTAGGTTAGATGATATGTTAGATGAATTGAATGGTTCTTGTGTGTTTTCAAATATTGATCTTAGGAGTGGGTACCATCAAATCTGGATGAGTCCCGATGATGAATGGAAAACTACCTTCAAGACCAAGTTTGGTCTCTATGAACGGATGCTTATGCCATTTGGGCTCACCAACGCTCCTAGTACCTTTATGCGGTTAATGAACCATGTGATGAAACCGTTTATAGGGAAGTTTCTTGTGGTATACTTTGATGATATCTTAGTCTATAGCAAGTCTATAGATGACCATGCTAAACATTTGAAATATGTTTTTGATGTGCTTAGAAAGGAGCAATTGTTTGCTAATCTTGAGAAATGCTCTTTTTGTATTGATGAGGTTGTCTTTTTGGGCTTTGTTGTAAGCTCCCGGGGTGTTGAAGTGGATGAATCCAAGATAGAAGCTATTAGAAATTGGCCAACTCCACAATCTATTGGTGATGTGAGAAGTTTTCATGGGTTGGCTAGTTTCTATAGAAGGTTTGTCAAAGGGTTTAGCACCATAGCCGCCCCATTAACCGAGGTAATCCGAAAGGATAATCCCTTTAAGTGGGGAGACGAGCAAGCAAAGGCGTTTGAAATTTTGAAAATAATGCTTAGCTCTGCCCCTTTATTGCAATTGCCCGACTTTGCAAAAATGTTTGAAGTCGAATGTGACGCTAGCAAGGTAGGCATTGGGGCCGTCTTAATGCAAGACCAAAAGCCCATTGCATACTTTCGTGAAAAGCTTAAAGGATCAACCTTGAACTACTTTACGTATGATCTTGAGTTGTATGCCTTGATTAGAGCTTTGGCCAATTGGTAACACTACTTGTGGCCTAAGGAATTTGTGATTTGAACGAACCATGAATCTTTGAAACACCTTAGGGCCTAAGAAAAATTGAACAAATGGCATGCCAAGTGGATTGAATTCTTAGAAACTTTCCCTTACGTAATCCAATACAAAAAGGAGAAGGAGAATGTTGTGGCCGATGCCTTGTCACGAAAACATGTGTTACTTAGTAATTTGTCTTCTAAATTGATTGGGTTTGAATACTTGAAGACATTGTATCCCGAGGACCCCAAATTTGCTCAAATCTTTAAGGATTGTGAGGAATGGGAAAGGGAAAAATGGCTTAGGGATAGAACTTCTATACCCTACTCAAAATTTGATGGATTTCTATTCAAAGGAAAGAGATTGTGTGTCCCCTCTAGCTCTTGGAGAGAGTTGTTTGTAAGAGAGGCACATGATAGCGGTATAATGGGTCACTTTGGAATTGACAAGACCCTTGGAATCCTAGAGGAACAATTCTATTGGCCCAAAATGCATCATGATGTTGCACGAATTTGTGGTCAATGTATGGATTGTAGAAGTGAGAAGTCACGACTTCTCCCTCAAGGGTTATATACCCCACTTCCCACTTCCCTCCACCCATGGCTTGACATATCTATGGATTTTGTATTGGGATTGCATAGGACAAGGAAGGGAAGAGATAGTATCTTTGTTGTGGTTAATCGATTCTAAAAAATGGCTCATTTTATTCCGTGTCAAGGGTGTGATGATGCCTCCAATGTGGCATCCTTGTTTATAGAACATGTTGTCAAGATATACAAAATTCCCCCGACCATTGTTAGTGATAGGGACTCTAAGTTCCTTAGTCACTTTTGGAGGTCATTATGGGGTAGGCTTGGCACCAAATTGCTTTTCTCAACATCTTGCCACCCACAAACCGATGGTCAAACCGAGGTTGTGAATAAGACTTGGGTTCTATGCTCCGCACCATGGGTAAAGGGAAAATGGCCTCTTGGTAGGATCACTTACCCCTAGTCGAATTTGCTTACAATCGTGTTATTCACTCGACTATTGGTATGAATCCCTTTGAATGTGTCTATGGTTCTAACCCCCTAACCCCCTTAGATCTCACTCCTTTGTCTAGTGATGTTGTGATTAGCTTAGATGGGAGAAAAAGAGAGGAAGCAATGAAGAAGATGCATGAGAAAGTGAGGCTTCATCTTGAGAAAAAGAATCAAGCAATAGCCAAGAGAGTGAACAAAGGGAGGAGAAGACTTGTACTTAAACCAGGAGATTGGGTATGGGTACATCTCCGGAAAGACCGGTTCCCAACCCAAAGAAAGGTTAAATTGATGCCTCGAGGTGATGGCCCATTCCAAGTACTTGAGCGGATAAATGACAATTCTTACAAGGTTGACCTCCCACCGGAGTATCAAGTGCACAACACATTTAATGTGTGTGATCTATCACCCTTTGATATGATAGAGGATGAGAATTTGAGGTCAAATTCTTCTCAAGATGGAGAGGATGGTACAATCCAAATCCGGTCCAAACCGTTCACTAGAAGTCAAGTACGAGAACTCTAAGCGTTTCAAGGAATGTTCATGAAATGAGAGGTACTTGAAGGCATCCTACTACCACCAAAAGGGTGTTACGTGGTGGTGATTGCATCTAAAGAGGATCAAGGGGCCTTGGAGGGATCAAACGGAATCCAAGGAGGGCAAAATGGCAAATGGAGTGCACTGGAAGGATCACCTGCGCCCGCATGTGAGCCACATGTGTGCGCAGATGGTGGCCAGTGGAACCTTTGGCCTTGACCTGCATGGGCAGGTGCCCATCTGCGTGGGCAGGTGGCCTAGTTCGGCTGCCAAGTTAAATTTTAAAGGAATGGGTCACTTTTGGGCCCAAGTATGTAATAAATGACCCATGGGTATAAATACCCCAAACCATGCTTTATTTTTCTTAGTTTTTATTGAATATTGATGAACAAATATCTTGATAGAGTTTTTGGTAAGCGTTTGTTGAAAGTTTGCTTAGTAACACGTGGTTTCGAGGGCGTTTCGATTCCCTCTTGGTCACCATAGGAATTAGGTGTAGTTGATGAATGTAATTAGAGGGTCCTTGGGTTTAATATATCCTATTTTTCTTGAATACTCATCTACTTGTGTCTAATTTTTTATCTATCTATTGACTATCGTTTCGGCTCTTAGTTAAATTCTAGTTTTCGTAGTTTTTCGGTTATCATTTGTGTAATCACTTTGTAGAAATCAAGAAGTAATCTGCATCATATTTATTACTTCTTCTTTGTAAAGATGCATATCTTTACTGTGCTTATCAATAATATCTACCAACTATCCTTCCTTTGCCTTTTTCGTAAATAAGTTCAACAAAATCCTTAACTTTTCAGACTCTGATGCCTCAAAATGTCTTCTTCCACTCAAAATTTCCAAGATCACAATGCCAAAGTTGTAGACATTGTCATGCCTCGAAATCCCAACGAGGCGTGATTGGCACCCGAAGCCGAAATGGCCCGAGAGAACCAATCTTTGCTCATGTATATATGCATATCCTCGTATGAACATCGTACTATCTCATGTAACCGATAACATATAAAATGCCAATGGAGGAGGTCATGGAAAACATGTACAATATGAAACTATGGCCGTTAGAGCCATCAAGTTAAAATGAACATACGTCTCTTTTTACATTTACACACCCACATTCGTCTACAAAAGCCTCTAACAGACGCATTGACCAAATGAACTAAAAGTCGGGACAAGTCCCCGCTTTATATTTACAACATCAAAACAAATGTACAACTGTGATAAGTCCCAAAGCAACTGGGGCTCACCAAAGATCCGCAACTAACTGTCAACTTACTGTCTGTTTAAAAATCTACTAGTGCCTGCACCTACAACATGTAAGGTAAGTCCCCCGAGGGGGTCAGTACGAAGAATGTACTGAGTATGTAAGGCTCATAAGAAATAGCATCATACATGAGGATGTCAATAAAATAAAATAGGAGAGAATAGTCAATGTGTATAAATCATCATTTTATATACTATATTTTCTAACCACTCTCCTTCAAGGGAAATCACCTTCACTCAAGAGATTTTTTATTGCCTCTATGTTCATTACCACTATTGTTCATCTACTTGCGTACATCCACTTTATTAACGTACATCCACTCTATTGACGTACATAACCTACATCCAGTCTCATGGTTGGAGAACATAAATCCACTCTATGGTGGGAGAACATACATCCACTCTATGGTGGGGGAACATACTTCCACTCTTGGTGGGAGAACATACATCCACTCTTGGTGGGAGAACATACATCCACTTTATGGTGGGAGAACATACATTCACTCTATAGTGGGAGAACATACATCCACTCTATGGTGGGAGAAATTGATATATCAACTTATGAGAGATTAATACATTAAGGATCATGATACTAACACCTTAAATTATGAGGGATAGATATATTAGCTCGCACTTTACCTCCTTCACTAATCTTATGAGCTCTTATATAAGTAAGCATATGATACCGGGCCTCCACCTTTGGTGGGCTATAATAGATAACAAAGAATAATATTGGGATTATTCCATATTGAACTTATACCCTCTAGAAAGTGATCCATACTCAATGAAACATCTAGCAACCATGCGCATTACCTCTTTACAATCTTATACACGCTACTTAGTTATGAGAGTGACACGTTAAAGATCATGACATTAAAGCACACTCTTATATGCACACCTCACTTCACTCCTTTATCTCATGAGATTGACAACTTCACTTATGAGGAATAATTATACTAACTTGCACATCACCTCTCTTATTACTCTTACGAGATTGGTACTCTTACTTATGAACAATTGGCATAAGGATAATCATCATACTATAGGACTTTGGAACAAGACATAATCGGAATAATGCCATTCAAACTAAACAAGCTCTCTTTACCTTATTACTCTCGTTGAGATAGTTCTTTTAGAAATTACCACGTCATGGCATCTTTGGAACTTCAATCAATGAATAAGGGATAAGTGAATCATAATTCATCTAAGAATAGGGCACCTATGAATAAAAATATACGTCACCCTGAATTCAAGCCTCTCAGAATTGAAACAAGCCCAATGTCAATAGGAACAATAAATTGTAGAAGGATAAGGAAAGAGTAACCTTACATACCTTGTATTCTTATTACGAATACACAATCTTAGACGCGTATACAATAGTCCCGCTCCTTCTTTATGTATCACTCTACAACACAAATACATAACGAAATTCACATTAACCACCAACTACTTTACAAGTGTATGTAATGTCAATGAGTTACATGTTTGCCTTTAAACATGCTATTTCCCCTTGACAAAACCATTGATGCACTTATTATTCCAAAAATTCCCCAATATTCCATAAATTGACCAATACATGAAAATCAATACATTTCACCACAACACTTCTCCTTTACACTTTGTTATCCATATCACACCACAAATAATCCATCAAATTACCTTAATACAACTCATAGCACATATCGGCCAAAATCCCACAATTTACACTTTTAGAAAAAATAACAAGTTTAATAACAAAATCACACCATACATGTTCATATTTTATCCATACCATGCTCTTTCATTAAGACATCAAGTCTCTTTTCAAATTCAAATCACAAAGATGGCACATCTTTCACCAAAAGCACAAATACACTATTCACCACCTTGCCAACATAACTATCATGATATACATAATCTCCCATGCATATAATATGTTAATCCATGAGAATAAATACTTATCAAGTCTTGGAATAGGATGATCTTCACCAAAGAAAAGGCTTAGGGTTCTTAGGGTTTGAGAGAGCCAAAAAGAAAATGTCTTATAATTCTTCAAATGTGTTGTGTGTGTTGAATAATAAAAATCTGATTTTTGGGACCCTTATATAGTGCTAAAGTCATCCTTAGCCATTTGGGAGCAATAATTGAGTAGTCATGGCAAGAATGGGTCATTTGACCCATTTGGGCCAAGTCTTTTATTCCATTTTGGGCCTAAATTTGGGCTCAATAACACATATCCATTTAACCCATCAAATTTCATGTATAATTCACCATCTATCTCATGTTTAAATAATTCCATAATGTCACGACAATATTCTCTTACGAGATTCTCATTCGTCGTCTCAATCACAAAAATAGGAATTCTAGTCATCTATGGCTTCCTTGAACATTTTTGATAATTACTTGTGTTTCATGGTTTCATCATGTAGAAGTACGTAGGAGTGTATTGAGGTATTTGAAGCTTTAACAACACTCAAAGAACTCCAAAGAACCAAAAGAAACCATATAAGAAGCGATGTAGAATTGCGTTGCGAAATGAGCTCGGAAGGGCACATTTTTTGTGCCTTACGCCACTGCTGCAAAGCAAGGCAGTGGCGCAAGAAACCACTGCCCTCCGAATCAGGGGCTGGCGCCACACACCCTGAAACAGGGTAGTGGCACAAGTTTCAGCACCTTGCTGAATTTTTTGGCCACTTCTTCAATACTTGCATATCGTCCAATACCTTATCAAAACACTACAAAATACTTACTTAGTGATCTTCATCATCAAGTAAACATGACTCCAAGTCACCAAATGAGGTTAGAATGTGTACGGGGTATTCCACAAATGCTCCCCGAAATCACCAAACACTTCCTATGAAAGGCTAGTCACATGTACAAGGCCAAATTTAAATTTTCTCATCATTAACATTACCACATACATACTCATGGCATCTCGACACCTAAGTAACCATTTTTCAACGTCATCACATAGGGTTGGGAAGGTACGGGGTGTTACAGACATCTACTTTTCTGTTATAACTCCACTTAGCCATTCAGGAGCCAAATAACCAGGAGTGCCTCTCATTATATTCATATGACTTGGCTATGATTCCAATCAATTATCTTTGCAAGCCCAAAGTCAAAGAGCTTAGTGTTGTACTTCTCATCTATGAGTATGTTTAGGGGCTTAATTTTCAAATGCAAAATCTTTTACCTGCATTCTTCATGAAGGTAGGATAATCCTTTACCTATGTCTTGAATAATCTTCTTCCAAATGTAGAATCATTTTGTCACGACCCGAGACTACCCCCTAGTCATAACACGGTGCTCAGAGTCACAAGTGATCCAAACCTAATCCATGGCCTAACATAACACTGTGAATACTGAAATAACTGATGTAAAAACACTATGCGGAAGCCAAACTAAATGATGAAATAATCAATCAATAATAATGTCTGGGTTAAAAACCACAAAAGCTGAACATTTAACTGTATATCTGAAAGCCTCTAATAAGACGAGTTGCTGGGACATGGCCCCAGGTAGCTCTAACTAACTGAAACTAAAATAAAATAAAATGAAATACTGATACTAGTCCTCAAATGATGAGGACTCACCAAAGTACTACTGCTGATGGAGTAGGAGATCGTACTAAGTACGATCCAGATGCTGAACGTCAGAACTTATATTATGAGATAATATAACGTAAAAGAAGCATACGATCAGTACTTTGAATATACTGAGTATGCGAGATAGGAAATAACTGTTATAGGCTGAACATGATGCATGTAACATGGTAAACTGATGCAAGACCAAGCAATAAACATGTATTGTATGATAAGCTGAATAACTGAATACAGGGTCATGCAAGTATCTGAATCTAACTGTGGGTTGTGGACTATGGGAGCTACTAATAACTGACATACCCTAATCTGAGCTAATCGAGGTCCAACCTATAACCTCAGCAGTACGGGTGTTCAGTACCTTGCCAAGGGTATGAATACTGACTGACGTGGATCCACTAAACTGATATCCACATGGACTAAGGTATCAAGCTTGGCCTGACGGGTGACCCTTTAGAACCTATGGTAGCACCATAGTTTTGGGACTTAGGGACTTCTACTAAAGGTCTCATCATAACTAACAGGTGAGCCTTCATCCCTGCGTCCACTCGGTGCTAAGTACTACTACCAACTGAATAACAACTGATAGCTGAAATGCTCAATAATAGTAATATCTTGAAGGCTGAAAATAAATGAATTATCTAGGAGCATTCAAAACATGTAAGATAAAGGATATAGTACTCATAATTATATGCATGAAGTCCTAGGTCATCGGGTGTTCATAACCCACCATCTCTGAAGAATGCAACTATTATGACAATTCTATAAACTGAGTGAATTAAGAAATTTAATAACTCAAGTCCAAAAATCATGGATTTTACAACATAATTAGGGTTTATAATTCTGAACATGTAAAGGTACTGAAATTTCATGTTAAAACATGGGTTTGTTACTCAATGAGATCAAGGAACTGGAATATCAAGAAATTCACAACATTCATGTACCCTAAGCTCTATGGAAGGAATTAAACTGAGAAATTTGGTTAACTTTGAGACTTAGTGTGTGAAAGGAGACCCCTTGATGAAATCCCATATACCTGTAGATGGAAATTCTGAAGAAATCTTTGAAATTGGAAGCTTGATGAAGGTGAACCCTATTTGCCCCGAAGAGGAGGAATCGCCTCTTTCTTTCTCTGTGATGCTAAGTGTCGAGTGTTTTCTAAGTAATGAGGGCTTAGGGTATTATTAATATTAATACTCATCTTTAGGGTGGCTTAAATGACTTAGTTTTGATGTTAAAAGAGTGGGAAAGACTACAAAGCCCCTTATAAAATGTGACATGCAGAATCGAGCTGTACGGACCATCCCATGATCGTTGGACCCACCTACTATCATTGGTGGTGCTCATGGTTTGGAGGCTGAATTTGGACTCTCTGAAATCCACCAGACGAGCCTTAGTATGATCGAGGGACCCACCTACGATCGTACCTTGGTTCGTAGGTTATAGGTTCCAACCGGATCAACTTTATAAGTCAAGATCGTACCTAAGATCGTGGTTTCTAACCTCGGTCGTGGTTCTCTCTCATGGTTGAAAGGTATACTTGTCAACTTTTGGATGTTTGGGACTGTTTCAATCAGATGGGAGCATTGTATGGTCGTACAATCTCACCACGATCGTACTTATGCTCGCAGGTTCTTACTGCTGGACGGTGCTTCACTAAAATGGCCATAACTTTTTACTCCGATATTGGATTAAGGCAAAAATGGATGCATTGGACATATAATTCAAATATATATTAGTTTTTGGGTCTTAAGCATAAAATTACTTCAGAATCTAGGAGTTATGCTCATTCGAAGTTGACTATAGCAAGATTCTTCTTAAGAAATCAATCGGTAAAGAAGATTTTGACTTGTCCATGAGCTAGGAGTTACTTGTGGACTTAATGCATGTCTAAATCACTTCCCATACCACCAAAGCATGATGTTTGATTTTTACATGTACTTGAAGCATGGTTCTTATCTTAGCTTGGATTTTTGGGGTGTTACACTTTTACCTGCATTCTTCATGAAGGTAGGATAATCCTTTACCTATTCCTTGAATAATCTTCTTTCTATAGTTCCAATCTAGAATTTTTTCTTATTTCCCATGGTATATCCATTTTTCTAGTGATCCATTGCTCATGAACTCGTATACTAAAAGCCTATGAGATTTCTCAGCGTAGAAGCCAATAAATTACACCAAGTTTAAATGGTGTATGCTGTCAATAGTTTCAACCTCAGCTAAGAATGATTTCTTGACTTGTCATATTCCATCAAGGCATTTCACCGTAATCTTTGTGCCATCTTCTAAGCACCCTTCAAAAATTGACCCCAAAACTTCTTCACCAATCTTCTTGGTAAACTTCTCTGTTGCAGACTTTAGATCATCATAAGAAAATCTAGTGGGAATTCCTGGCATGTGATCTAGATAATCATCCTCATCTTCATTGATCTTTCTCTTCTTCTTCCAGAATATTAAAACTGCAATTTCAGTTATGATGCCTAAGACGAAAATCCTATGTCAAAGCCTAGCATAGAAACATTAACAAATGGTGGAGGAGAAGCATGTTCAGGACTCAAAGGTGTCTCGTCCATTAGGTTACTTAGAAAATTGCCTAGGTCCCCATAATTATGGATACCCCATATTTTCGTATATAAATAATTAATATACTATTTATTAAAAAATTATTAAAATCTTTTGTTAGCATAAAAAAAGTCCATCTTTTTCAAAAAGAAAGTCTAAATATAGTTTACATGGAATCGTCCTAAGCATAAAAAGGGGAACAATTCATTATTATTATATGTGACAGTTTGGGGGCATAGGGGAATAGAAGAGAGAGTTTTACATGGTTTAGATTTATTTTTTAAATTGAAAATGTTAAGAAAAATAGAAAAAATAGAAGATAATACTGTGATTGATATACTCAATGAGATAAAACGACTCGATTCCATTCCAAATGCCTATAGTTATTATAGCATAATGTTGAAAATTCCTGTTACCGTTAGCTCAGCCGAAAGAAGTTTTTCAAAATTAAAATTGATAAAGTCTTACCTAAGATCAACAATGTGTCATAACCCAAAATCTCAGGTCATGATGACACCTACTATAACCCACCAGTAGGTAAGCCAAACACATAGCCCAGAACGACAAGTAGCGGGTTAATAAGAGGAAGAGGAAAACACAAGGTAAATATGCAAATATACATATATGTGAAGAGCAGGAACAAAATACATAAAATACTCCCCCAAGACCTGGTATCAGTTGGTACATGAGCTACTAGACATATCAGAAGTACCAAGTAAATACAATATATACAGAACCATTTTCGAAATACAAAATAAAGACCAGTCCAACAAAATAGAGGGAGAAGAAAAAACTCCAAGCGCCAGGAGCTCACCCCAAATCTCCGATCTAAGATACCTTTGCACGAAGCACATATCAACGATGACAACTTGTACTAGGATCTGCATTAGGGGAAAAATATACAGAAGTATAGTATGAGTACCAAAATACGTGGTATCCAATAGGCATCATAGTCCTACTAATCTCAACAGATAAATGCAAGTACAAATAACACGTAAGGAAGAGATATACAATATAAGTAACAAGGAAGGAGGCACTTACCTGCAGAAGCTAGCCTAACAATCTATCACAATAAGAAACATATTAAAGAAGAATATCACTAGCAATATACTCAGAATGTCTACCCAGAGTAAGCGAAACAACAAGATAACCTAACACTAGAGCTGGAAATGCTAAAAAGGGAATCCACACGACGTACCTGAGCCACGAGAGAACATTCACAACTAACCAGTCACAAACTATGCAAAAATACTCAACAACAACCTAATTAGGCCCCCATGATCCTAGAAGGTACAAACAATAGACATAACTACAAAGAATAACCTAACCGGCCCCCATAAGCACAACAGGTACAAACAACAAACATACTGACGATAGGCAATGCATATGAATAAATGAGTGCAGTGAAAACCAAGTGATACAATAAGAGATAAGTGTCACGTCTAACCATAGTGTATACATCTCATTCGGCCTTGTGGCTCGCGAGGCAGGACCCATGGGAACACTCCTCCTCTGGCACAGTTTATAGTTTTTAAAATTTGACAAAAATAAAATAAGCACTTCTGATCTTTTTAACTATACGATTGTTAGATCATAGAAATAATGGAGTAATTTGCAATCTGCTCTTTAATATATATGTATTTTTTTGTGACTTGAACCTTAATCAATTTTTTTAAAATAATCTGTACCCTAATCTTTTTAGTTTCTGGCAAAACTTTTAAAAGATTCCTTTCACAATTATTTTTAAGGGCAAAAATAGAAAAGATAAAACTAATATTAATGACTTCTCCTTGCCCATTATTCACAACTAATATAAGGTCCCCATGAAACTTTTTAGCCTTCGTCTTACTTTCAATGTCATACGCATAACTTGTATCAAAAACCACAGTAGCATTGTTTTATAAAATTTCGTCGACAATTGCGAAGCTAATAAGAAATAATTACTGTATATACATATAAAATTTTAAAAATATATTTTTCTATTTTACCCTCATTTATAATTCATAAAAGAGTCTTTTTAAAGTTTCGCAAGAAACTAAGGAGATCAAGATGTAAATCATTAAAAAAAATAGATTAAGGTGCAAATCACAAAAAAGTGCATACATTAAGGGTGCAAATTGCAAATTACTCAAAACAATGGTTAAAAACATACCTGAAATATCATATATTTTTTTAGTTTCTTACTTGAACTATCCATTATTTGTGTTTTCTATGTGAACTATCACCAATTATTTATTAAAACGCACCTTAAACCATAGGCAGAGCCATAATTTAGAGTTTATGGGTTCTAAATTTATTATCGAATTCAAAGCCATCATAGTTACTTGGGGAAGTTTGAAAAAGAGATACCCAAACGCTTATATTGACAAAAAGACATCAATTTTTAAAAATTAGGAAAAGAGACACTTTTTAAAAAGGACTTAAAAAAAGACAATCCTAACACTAAAGTTTTAAAATACATGGTTTAACCCCTGACCCCACCTTAGACGTCAACTTTTAAAAAATATAAATCAGTCCATTTCATAATTTTATAAAATCAGATTTTATTTTAAAAAAAATACAATAATCAAAAACTTCCTCAAGAAGCTTCAAGCTAGCTAGCTCAATCAACAATATTTTGGCTTCATTTTTGGCGATTTCGAAAGCTTGCCGGCGATTTTTGCCGGCTACCATCGAAAAATCACACCACCACTGCTATAATCCTCCCATTTTCATCCATTGTTAACCATTTCTTCCCTGATTAATCCCTTCATTGTTGCCCATAAAGCTTTCAAATTAGTCCACTTTTTCGGAAGACGTTCTAGCTCCATTCCAAAACATTCCAACACTCCAAGTGTTCTTTCAAAGCTATAATCTGTTTCATTATTCCGTTTATCGTCGAAAAAGCAACCAGGTCCGATCTTTCCATTATTGTATAGAGACCTCATCAATCCTCGACTAGTATAGTTTAGGCAGTCTAGTCATCGATTGCATAAACCACTAAGTTAGTCTATTCTAGATTATCATCTAGGTCTACAATGTCTATTGCAGAAATTGTTGGTGGTGGTGGTGAATTCCAGGGTCAATGGGAGGAGACTCTTAAATGTTGGAACTGGATATCTGTGACAAAGGAGACAATGCACATTGCCTTTCGTTGCAATGGTTCATATGACGACATGGCCGCGAGCATAATGGAGAGCGGGGACTTAAGTTGTAATCTAAGTGACTTGGTCTTTAGATATTTGATGAATGGGAGAGGGAAAATACATCCAACATTCATAAAGAATGATCGGCAGGTGGGATGCTACATACTTGTTATTGGCCTCGATAGTTCTAGGAATATTTTGATAATTAACATAGTCGAAAGGTCTCGTAAGGAGGCTTCGACATCAACTGCACCCCCACCCCCGACAGTTGATGATAATTAAATGGAATACAAGGACATGGGTGATCATGCAATGGATATGCCTAAAAGGTGTGGAAATTAAATTGACAAGTTCCTAATTGAACGTTTGACAAAGACGATGTAGAATTCATATACCACTAATAAATCGTAACGTCTATAATATATTAGACTATTCATCTATTCATGAATGTTGCAGAAGTCTACAATCGATCAGTTGAATATATAGACAAGCAACATTATGACTAAAAAAGAGAAATTAAATTAAATTAGAAAAATTAACATCATTCAAACATTGTAAAATTATTTGATTACATTATATATTTGTGAGTTCATATCACTTTTAAACATGATCAAATGAGTATTAGGACATGTAATGGTCCAAAATCACTAAAATATGACTAAAAAGAGAAAAATTAAATTAAATTAGGAATATTAACATCGATCAAGCATTGTAAAAAAACTTAATCACATCACATGAGAGTCTACAATAATTGAACACATGATCAAATAAGTATTAGGAAGAGTGATGTTTGTGAGTTGTTTTAGGACAAGTAATGTTTGAGAACAAGTATGAGTTGTGTTAACATCATATAGGTTTTTTCTGAGTAGGTGGTTCTTACTACCATTCTTCTTCTTTATACTCATTTGATCATGTGTTCAATTGTTATGGACTCCTATATAATATGATTTAATTGTTTTACCATATTTGAATGATGTTAATTTAATTTAATTTAATTTAAATTAATTTCTCCTTTTCTTAGTCATATACAAATCCTAGTCTACGTAGGTACACAATAAACCTATACGTCTATTATAGATCAGAAACTTAATCTGTACAAAAAAGTGTCAAAGGTCTACCATCGGCCATATGAATATATAGCCAAGCAATAGTATGACAAAAAACGGGAAAATTAATTTAAATTAGGGTAATTTAACATCATTCAAACATTGTTAAATAATTTAATCACATCATATGAGAGTTCATAATAATTGGACACATGATCAAATGAATATAAGGGAGAGATATGGTAGTAAGAACTACTTACTCAAAACAAACCTATGCTTTGAAAATAATACTTGTTCTAAGGCCACTCACAAGCATCACTCTTTCTAATATTCATTAGATCATGTGTCCAATTGTTGTGGACTCCCATATGATGTGATTAAGTTGTTTTACAATGCTTGAATATAATGATGTTAATTCCCCTAATTTAATTTAATTTTCTCATTTTTAGTCATATTTTAGTGATTTAAGATCATTACATGTCCTAATACTATTTGATCATTTGTCCAGTTGTTGTGGACTCCCATATGATATGATTAAGTTATTTTACAATGCTTGAATAATATTAATTCCTCTAATTTAATTTAATTTAATTTTTCCATTTTTAGTCATATTTTAATGATTTATGATTATTACATGTCCTAATACTCATTTGATCATGTCTAAAAATGATATGGACTAACAAATGATGTAACCAAATAGTTTTATAATATTTAAATGATGTTAATTTCCCTTATTTAATTTGATTGAATTTAAGTTTCCCTTTTTAGTCATAATATTGATTGTCTATATATTCAACTGGTCGATTTTAGGTTGCTTCCAAGGTGTATGATAGATGAGGGTCTGGTCTATAATATATGGGACGGTTTAATATATATTTATCAATTTAGAGTTTGAACTTAGCCTATTTAATTTATGTCTCTTTAAGCCATATAGGGTGAAGGAAAAACTTATCCATATGATATAATAAAATATTATTATTATTTTCAAATAGTGTTAACTCCTTTATTTTATTTTAGTTAGTTAATTTCTTATTTAGCCAAATAGTAGTCTAGTTTATACAACATATACCGAGTGGATGATCGATTATTAACAAATGATGTAGTTAAGCGATATATGATACGCTTCAAGTATTAGCCTAGTTTATATATATCATGTGGTCGATTATTGACAAATGGTGTAGTTGAAGATAAATCATATTTGTTAATAATTGACACATGTTGATTCATGATATTCTTATTCATAATCCATTAGACTTGTGCGTATTGAGGTTTAGATTTGAGATTGAACGAGTAAAAAATCTTACAAATATTTATTATTTTAGACAAAAATCAAGCATCGACAAACCAAAAGGGAGCAAAATGAAAATAGAAAAAAGCTAGCTTTTTGTTGTTCTTCAAGGATAATTACTATGTGGATTTATAGCTGGTTGATGCCTAAACTATGAGTGTGGTCTATACAATGCTTGTGATCTAGCCTAGACAATGCTTGTGATCTATACAAGGCTTGTGATATATACAATGTTTGTGATCTAGCCTAGATGATACTTGTGATCTATAGTTGGTTGATGCCTAAACAGTGAATGTGGTCTATAACTGGTCGTCTGGTCGATGACTGTAAAATTTCAGTACAATGAATAAGAACAACAGACTAAATCTGGTATAAATAACCACATGGACACCTGGAATGGAGCTAAGATTGAGGATGATGAAAATGATCTTGTGTATGATCAAAGTTATGGATAATAAAACCATCATTATTGTAACTAATGAGGCTAGAATATATGCCGAAAAAGTGGGAGTTTTAACAATAATGGAGGAAAAATTGAAAGCTTATAGATAACAAAGACTAAAGTGGTGAATATCATACCAGTTATGGAGTAATTTTCCGACGAGAGTAAAAAATTTGGCCTAAAAACGACCAATAATTTGGCCGAAAAGGAAAAATGGAAGCTTTTTAAGGGGAAAGGAATTAATGATTTTCATCTTGACTCAAAAAATTTTAAAATAAATCAATATGGAGGTCAAAATGCTTGAAATCGAAAGATAATCTATTTGATAACAACGAATTAAGAGTTTCGATATTGGAGGAGAAGATAAATCTAATGGAAAGATTTAAAGTTTGAAATTTTTTGGAAGAAAGTGAAGAGAGAGAATGTGAATGGAGGTATTTTAGGGGAATGGGATGTGTGAAGTGTTTTAAAAAACAAACTTAAAGGGTCTTACAAGTTTTTAAAATAACAATTAGTCCCCTGACCCCACCCATTTTCTACAAAATCCTAGAAAATAAATAGGGTGCCTCTTTTTCAAAACGAAAAAGGGCCAAAACTACCCCTGAACTATCTGAAATGGAGTAAAAATACCTTCTGTTTGTTTTTTGGCTCAAAAATACCCCTCCGTTTATTTTTTGGCTAAAAAATACCCCTCACTTTAACAGAGTGCCGCCAAGCACACCACGTGGAAAAAAATTGCCATATGACCAGTCCACATCAGCATTCTATTTACGAAAAAGGGTCAAAACTACCCCTGAACTATCTGAAATGGAGCAAAAATATCCTCCGTTTATTTTTTGGCTCAAAAATACCCCTCAGTTTATTTTTTGGCTAAAAAATACCCCTCACTTTAATGGAGTGCCACTAAGCACACCACATGGAAAAAAAGTTGCCACATGGCCAGTCCACGTAACCATCCAACTTAATAGCCCATTTAATACCCGTAATCAATCCGACTTCAAGAAATCCAACCCATCCTCATAAGTAAAGGATAAAGATAGATCCACCCTTCATTTCGCTTGAACTCTCCCAAAAAGAAAAAATCAATGCAGACTAGAGATTTTGAGGGAAAAGAAAGCCCTTATTACATGGGTTGAAACTCGACCCGTCTTTATCACGTAAAAGAATATGGGAGAGTTCAACCCATGTACTAAGGGCTTTTTTTACCCTAGAATCCCTAGTCTGCATCGATTTTTTTTTTATGGAGAGTTTAAGTGAAATGAAGGGTGAATCTATCTTTACCCTTTACTTACGAAGATGGGTTAGGTTTTTTGAAGACGGGTCGTGTACGAGTATTAAATGGGTTGTTAAGTTGGATGGTTAAGTGGGTCGGTGGCTATTAAATGGGATGCTGACGTGGGTTGACCATGTGGCAATTTTTTTCCACGTGGTGTGCTTGGTGGCACTCCTTTAATGTGAGGGGTATTTGTGAGTCAAAAAATAAATTGAGGGATATTTTTGAGCTAAAAAATAAAATGAGGGTATTTTTGCTCCATTTCGAATAGTTCGGGGTAGTTTTGGCCCTTTTCCGTAAATGGAATGCTAACGTGGACTGGCCATGTGGCAGTTTTTTTTATGTGGTGTGCTTGGTGACATTCCGTTAAAGTGAGGGGTATTTGTCAGCTAAAAACAAATTGAGGGGTATTTGACGGGCTATACCAAAGTGGTAACAGAGCTACCAAATTGTTTTACTCCCGCACGAAACACACGTGTTAAGGCCTTTAACCCGAAAGGGGCCAACAAGTGGCTGAGCCAGAACTCCGGTAAGGATCCGCAATCGCATACCTCGGCTCTGATACCATAAAAATGACGGGCTATACCAAAGTGGTAACAGAGCTACCAAATTTAGATTTTAACTAAAATAATGAACCAAGAACAATTAGAAAATTGGCAACGAACTATAAATGAGCTGAGAGAAAGAGAAACTTTAATACAATATAATCTAGACAGCTATATACAAACCCAGAATGTTGCTTATCTAGATCTAATAGTAGAAGATATTAACCAAATATTAGCACTAATTAGACAATTTGTCCATTTAGATTTATCTAGGTGGAATAATAAGAAAAGGTAAGATTCAAAAGAATTCACAAAAAAGGGATTTTTTTTAGTATTTTAGAAAAGGTCGGTTAGGGGAGGAAGGTATCTGTACTTGAATAACTATAAGGCAAACCTTCTAGATGTTGGATATTTTCTAATTTTTGTACTATTTTTTAACCAAAAAAAACAAACGGAGGAGTATTTTTGAGTCAAAAAAATAAACGGAGGATATTTTTGCTCCTTTCATATAGTTCAGGGGTAGTTTGGCCCTTTTTCGTTTTCAAAATAAGTTTTGAAAGTATCTTCTTTTCCAACTGTTCTCTAGTTACTTGGTTCGCAATGAAATATTTGTACACATACAATGTTCTAATATAAATCCAGAATCTAAACAAAAGTTGTTGGCTTCAATTTACGACGCTAATTCATAATATTCTCAAAGTAAATACTCTTGTTATTCAAAAGGTAGGGACGAGTCGCAATAAATAAGTTTATGCGTAATAATCAAAACCTAGGTACAAGAATGATATGAAGCTAACCCAAAGGGTGACTGAATTAGTGCAACAGATGGTATGCCACAAGGGAGGTCAGAGTTCGATTTTCCTTGCCAACGCCTTCTCAGTTGAGATCGTCACACTAGGCTTGGGTGCAGGTTTATAACCAGTGCATATTTGAAGGATAACAGCTACAAATTTCCATGGAGTTCCCAAAAAAATAACCATGTGAAGTTGATAATGTATCAAAGCAGGTCCACAGAAATTCCTCGACAAGATAAATGATGAAAATGTCAAATATTGAATAATCTGGGAAGTGTTATCTTATAATTGATTCAAATATCTTTGTGCCTCATCAGTAAGAGCAGTAGCTCTTCAATACAAAACACAATTCAATTTCAAAATTGGAAAAATGAGATGGGCAAAAAATCTTCTTTGTATGTTGTAACTTCTTTTGCAGCAAAGTGCTTTCTCTATTCTTGAGCTTCCAAAACTTTATAGTTTCATGTTCGCGAGCACTATATCACCCATCAAAGTCGTTTGCACCGCTGACATGCTCATGGAACAATATGAACATCAATATTTTTGTTCCGATAAGTATGCACATCAACACTTTCCAGGAGAGTAACTTTTGACATCAATGTCGCCACACCAGTTGCTACCTTGATATGCTTTTAGGAGACCTAGCACAGAGGAACCTACCTTTTTCTCATCCCACCAATCAAGTTCACCGTTCTACTTGCCATAAATCTCAACCAGAGCTTGGCAATTAGGACAGTGAAGTTAAATAGTAGGGTGAGATTCAGGTAAGCTCCTTTATGACAGGTCTTCTGAAAGTATATCTATGTAACAACGGTGTGCATGGGTGTCGACATGGATATGGGGAACTACAAACTACTATTCTTCGAAACAGTTTGATGCACACGAACAACTGGAACGAGAATATTTGACGTATAGTAAACATTGTTTCATTGGCCATGTAGCTAGGGGCCAAGGGGAATCACTTTGCAAGTTCCATCCAACATTATTGAAGAAGAGAGCTCTTGATCTTGGTCGTGCCATTCTTCAGCAGTGGTAAAATGGAGTTCAAACACAAGTACCCCGGGAAGAAAGAGACCCTGGAATTGATAATTCACAAAGCAAATCAATTTATGTGTGTAAATTTTGGACAATCTGATAAAAGATAGAGATAATCAAGTCTTGGAAAATAAAAAAGGAGGATGGTCAGAATTCAAATGGTGTATAAAGAACGTAACATCTCGTATAAGTAGACATATATTTATTACAAATCTCTCCAACTAGAGGCCTTGGTCTAATCAAAAATTAAATGTTGCGGTGTATAGCTACGAAATTTTCCATATTTAGCTACATAATGATGCTTTTTATTACACTGTTTTTTTATGAGATTCTATCCGCACACGATTAATAATACGACTATATGAGTAAATGAATGGCCTACTCCAACTGATAATACTGAGCATCATATAAACTACTAGTAGTATTTCTATTTTTTTTCATCTCATACCTCCATCAAACAAATGAGGAAATGAGATCTATTGGACACTTATAAATTGAAATGAAACAATTGCCTTTTTAGATCTGTTATAACAAGGACATAAAATTAATAAGTGACCTACAAAACCAATTCTCTTAAACAAACAGAAACACTTACATTCAACCAAATAAAAGTAGTCATCATGATTTCTAAAACTTGAAATAAAACCCTAGTGAAATCATTAATTCTAACATGTACTATTAAAAATCTGACCTTTTTTCTGACATGGGATGTGTAAAATCATCTTCAACCAGCTTAAAAGTTATAGCCTACAGATTTGAAGAGAAACTGCAATCTTCCAAAAATGATAATCTGTTTCTTATTAATTAGGGTTTTTCTTTTCCTTTTATAGAAGAGTTTTAGAGATGTCAAATAAACGGGCTGGGCTGAATTTTGGCGGACCAAGATGAGCTCATGAATGTTAATTGAATTGTTTCAGTTTAATTAAAAAACTTTATAAACTTTTCTTGATTTCATAAATTGGTCAAGTAAATTAAAATAACTAGATGCCAAACAAAATGAAACATAGAGAGTATATAAGCCCTATAATATGTACAACAACATGCTTTTACGTGTAGAATCCTTTAACTATTTTCTTTTATATAGAACATTGAAGCTAACGAAAATTTTAACTTGTAGATCAAAATAAATAAAAACCTAGTTAGGTTAGAAAACATATTTATAAAAGAACTTAATAAAACGTATTTGGATTCACGGCTGAATTTATCCACAACATATTAATTGCGTATCAAGTTATCAATTGTTGAGCTTTGTTGACCTTATTATACATACTAGTTTGATTCTCTACTAAATATCAAGCATGATCATTATGATATTAGACACTTTACTTTATAAACTCTATTATGTAATCTAATTTGTTTTACTGTGAGTGTTTTTTTTTGAATCTATGATACTTAATATATATATATATATATATATATATATATATATATATATATATATGGTTTCAGAGGATTTACCATTTTTGAATTTTGCTTGTATTTCTATTTTCTTGGTAGATGGATGGTGCTTATCGTCTTACTAAATCAACAATCATAGTTCATAAATAAGCTATGATCACCTAAATTGATCGAGTAACTTTTTGAGATAATTACTATTAGTTGAATGATGATCTTGTTACAACAACAACATATCTAGTGTAATCCTTCAAGTGGAGTCTAGGGAGGATAAGAAGATGCAAACTGTACCCTTACTTTTGTGAGATAGAGATGTTGTTTCCGATAGACCCACGACTCAAAAGAAAAGTTTTCAAAGCAAGGTTTCAAGAAAATTTGACAGTAAGATGTAAAGTAATGAAGCAACAAATAGTAGTACACATTGGAGAACAAGAAACTACGCAATTACTAACTAATATTACTAACAAGTACAAGAGGAGGAGAGGCTAGCCCTTTGCCTCTCCCACATAAAGTGCCACAACACTGGGCTACCTATTAACCTTCTATCCTAATCCTCGACCTTCATATATTTTTATATACGTTCATTGTCCTCTAAAAACTTAAATTATGTCATGTCAAGTCTAATCAACCCCCCCCACCACCACCCCACCCACCCCGTTCTTTTTCGACCTATTTCTACCTCTCCTAACTACTGCTGCAACCAACCTCTCACACCTCCTTACTGGCGCATATACGCACCCTCTCTTCACATGCCCAAACCATCTGTGTCTCATTTCTCTGATCTGTTTGTCACGAAGGTCACTCCCACCTTGTCCAGTATTACTTCGTTCCTGTTCATATCTCTCCTAGTATGCTCACTCATCCCTTTGAGCATGCTAATTTCCGGTACACCTCTCTTCTGAATATGGACATTTTTGACTGACCAATATTTGTTTGTTACAAAATAAAGAAAAATAACTTTCTGAGATAATTACTATTAATTGAATAGCCATTTGGTATATTTAACTCTATGATGATACTCCCTCCGTTTCTAAATAATTATCATCCTTACTAAAAATAAATATTTTATAATACTTATCATTTTAGAAAATCAAGATATAATTAGTTGTTTGTTTCCACTTTTATCCTTTGTCATAAATATGGAAAGATATTAGTATGCTGCAAAAGAGAATTTTTAAAGTATGATACAATACGATTATGATACAATTTCAACAACTTTATTAAAGTTTGGACAATCCAAAAGTAATTGCCAACTCATTTATCATGGATAGTGAGACATTCATGACTCATTGACTCCAAAGTCTACTCCGTATTTCACAAGTTGAGAAATGTACAACGATTGAGTCACAAGACTTGCTTCAATATAAAAAAAAAATACAAGTTCTTGATCAAAAAAAAATAAATAATCAACTGAAAATTAATGATGATGGTTACCAAAATATTTTCTCTACTTCACTTCTTCTCTCTCTTATATCTCTTCACAATTACTTTTGCTTCTATTGAGGAAGCAACTGCTCTCCTAAAATGGAAATCAACTTTGCAAAATAAAAAAAATAATCTTTATTGGCTTCATGGACAAAAATTTCTAATGAATGCTGGGATTGGAATGGAGTTTTATGCTTTAATGGAAGGGTAAATGTGTTGGATATTACAAATGCAAGTGTTATTGGCATACTCTATGATTGTCCGTTTTCATCTCTCCCTTTTCTTGAATACGTGAATCTTAGGATAAATCGTCTCTCTAGCACCATCCCTCATGAAATCGGTAAACTCACTAATCTTGTCTTCTTGATTTGTCCACCAATTATATTTCAGGCACAATCCCACCACAAATCGATTCACTAGCCAAGCTTGAGATTCTCGACATCTCTCTGAATCGTTTAAATGGTTCAATTCCAGGAGAAATAGGTTTCCTAGGGTCTCTTACTAAGCTAGCTTTAAATAATAACTTTCTTGATGGTTCTATTCCCTCTTCATTAGGGAATTTGAACAACTTGACCTATTTGTATGTTTATGCGAATCGCCTTTCTGGCTCCACTTCTGTAGAAATAGGGAAACTCGTCAATATTAAAGAAATTTGTCTTGATGCAAACCACTTAACAGGTCATATTCTCCTAGAAATAGGTAACTTGATCAATACAAGTGTGTTCTCTACTTTCTCCAATGAATTTTCCGGTCCCATTCCTGCAGAAATAGGGAAGATGCAATTCCTTGAAATATTGGACCTATCAGTTAACTTGGTTTATGAAGAGATACCTATACAACTTGTTTCCCTTACATATCTCGCATCCTTGAATCTCTCCTACAATTTTCTCATAGGATGCATACCACAAGGACCTCAATTTAGTACCTTTGAGCAAAATTCATATGCATTCCAAGGTATTGGATTACGTGGATTCCTAGTTATGAGAAGTTGTCATAATAATGGGGTGGAAGAAGGAAATGATACATCATCATTGCTAGATCAAGAAATTGATTCTCAATCTCTCATTGAATGGAAAAAGATTCTTTTGGGCCATGGATGTGGATTATGTATTGGATTTTCCATAGGATATTTCATGATTTCTACTAGAAATCCAAAATGACTTTCAAGATTCATGGAAGAATATGAGCACATAATTACTATGCGAAGGAAAAAGAAGCAACAAGGTCGAAGGCTCTACAAAAGAAGAAATAATCGCTTCTAAGACATGTTTAAAATTTAGATTTCAAGTTATGTTCTATATTGATCTTTACTCAATTATAATATCAAAAACAACTTCTCTATCTCGATGAGGTAAGGGTAAAATCTGCGTACACTCTACCTTCTTCTAACCCCCACTTGAGGAATTATACTAGATATGTTGTTGTTTACATCTTATTTTTCATACAAGTAAAATACATAACCAGGAAAGTGGATAAGATATGTCTACCAACACAACAGAAAGACAAATTATGGCTAAAGAAAAGGTTACAATTTCTGTAGTCATTCATATTTTTCTGTGCTCTTAAATTATTGTATCAGGATGTCAAATGCTATTTTTGCTATAGTAATAACACAAACTACTTGTGAAATAATATTTTACTATTCTTTACCTTGTCAGCCACGAAAATAAAGTTACTGCTCTAGTAATTATACTCACGAACCGACGGACCCATAGGGAACTCGAAATATCCGTATACACTGCTTGATCCCGAACTAAGACTTCCAAGAATAAAATTAGTAATAATCATAAATATGACAGGTGTTTAGAATCAAATCGGGACTAAGATGATCCACTTTTTTTCCTTTTAAAAATCAGTGTGTAGGTAAAATCTCGACAAATTATGTTCCACTATCGAAGTCACTAAATGGAATACAGGATAGATCCTTTTGAAAATATAAAGCAGTGATTAAAAAGGGTTACAATTTCTTTAGATATTCCCAAAAAACATTAGTAAACGTGTATATTTTAGTCTTAAAAATTATCATCCAATATTAAGGGTGGTACGATTCTCGTTTTCAATTCACTTTAAGAGTGGAAATGGGAAATAATCCCTTTTTAAAAAATAATAGGGAATATCAATGTTTTTCCATGGAATCGTACCATAATGCATGCATATGCACGTATGAATGTACGCATGCCATCACCAATATACATAGAAATACGACATAACCACATAAGTATCTACAACTAGAAATCACAGTCTTTTCTGAGCGAAATATGCTAATCGGGAATCCGATTGAGTCATAAGCACGACCTCAAGCTCACCAATGTACAAAACAACATGCATATATATATATATATATATATATATAAAGTAATTACAGAAAGACATATAGAACATGATACTAGGGAGTCGACTAAGGAATACCAACCTATCACGAGATACTACCCCAAACCTACCCTAAGGTTCGATAATCTCATCCTAAGGTCATAGCAAGTATACAAGTATGCTTAACCTAATCTTAATTGTGGACATAATAACGTGAATAAATAAGCCAATGGTTTATACCAAGTGGACCACCCAATACTGAAGAAGTCTAAGGTTCACGTGCTATGCGAAGGTTACTATTCTAGAGTAGTTACTTTAAGGAATTGCTATGCTAACTAAAGTAGCTACGAGGAACCCATTCTAAGGCAAGCGAATACCCGAAACTAAGATGAGGCTTATTATGACAATGCCAAGGCTAATTTAATGACCCAAAATGTCATTACACTGAATTAGGAGGTAAAAGTTGCACCTAGACTCCCCTTAGCTAAAATTTGAGGAATTCAGGGCTAGTCTAGTTTTGGCTCAAATTTGAGGGTGTGGTAGTTGAATGAAATTTGGTATTGATATGATTAGTAATAGTGGTATTTGATATGATAGTTGGATAGACAATGAGTATAGGAGATCATAGCAACTTTCGGTATCTGAAATGGAGTTATAGAACTCCGGTTATAGCGTTTATCATGGAGGGGTTGGTTCGCAATGTTGAAATTCATGGTGTGTGTTGTAAAATGAGAAAAACTAAGGAAAGGTCCCGATATTATACCTCAGACCGCTGCGGCAAAAAATAATAACCACTGCAGCAGTACCACTGCGGTGGTAACAAAAATCGCAACGACGACCTTTCGTGAAAAGGTCACAAACCGCTGCAGCGGAAATTTAATCGCTGTAGTGATAATTATCCACTGTAGTGGTAAGTATAGTAAAATTATAGTTTTAAAACCCATAAAATATTTTCATTCCCCACTTTTCAAAAAACACAATAGGGGTCTAGGAAAAGGCAATTTTTAGAGGAATTTCAAAGTTGTTCATCCTTGGAGGTAAGTAATTACGTTCTAGACTTAAATTCACTTCATTTAACCTTATAAAATCACTAGAAATGGATTAATGGTAGGTTTGGGTTTAACCCTAGTTTATGAAAATTGATAAAAAATGATGGGAATGTTTATGAATTCGGTATATAATGATCCTAGGGTGTTATAAAACACTAATGAGACTAGAATTTTAACTATTACATTAATTCAAGTAGTATTCATGAATTTGAAATGATAATAAAACCCTAAGATTATGAAATAGGATAAAATTATGGCTAAAATTAGTGGTTTTGATCCCTAGTAGTTAAAAAGGGAGGAATTATTGAAATGTGTGTATGTCCTTGTGGTTATATAGATCAAGAACGAATTGAATGAGAACTAAAAGGGAGAAGTGTGGCTTAAAGGTTACTTTGATCAAAGGAGTTGAGGTAGGCTATGGTTTTGTGTAGCACTTAGACTTTCTTGGCTTTATGCTTGTTTTATGATTTGAACATCTATGATTGCTTTCTAGCATGGTTTGTGATTTGATGACTGTATTGAATTTTCATTGCATTGTTATGAGGTGTTGTGATGATGGGCTGGGTACCAAGCCGGTACAACATAATATGTTATGAATATGGGTCGGGTACCACGTCGGGACAATATGATATGTTATGATAATGGGTCGGGTACCATACCGGTATGTTATGATATGATAAGAAGGATGAGAAGGGTAAGAGATGATGCATACATCTTGCATAAATGCACTTATTTACATGCATTGAGTGCCAATTGATGAATATATGTGATGATAAATGATTGATGAAAATGATTAAGTATGAAAGCCTGTAAAGTGAACTTATGGGTGTAATTATATGATGATTTATGATGTGTTGTTTGATTGATATCATTGATTATAAATCTTGTTATGATCACTTTTATACTTGTTTGACTTTCTTACTTGTAGATTGTTAAGTTAGTCAACCTATGATGCTTACTAGTACTTGTTGATGTACTTATACTACCTGTACTTTTCTTTTTGTTGAGTGTAGAACATATTCCAGTGGTTGACACATGACCTCGGCTTTAGATAGTGATCCAGTCCTAATTTCGAGGGTGAGAACCATGTCCGGGCAACCTTCAGATCTTCTATGATGTTATGTCTTTTGATTTGGGACTAAGACAGTTTCCTTATTTATGTTTTTGGATATTCATATTAGTTTAGACTTAGTTGTTCTTTTTAAATGTTATGGTACGTAACTTTAGGTCCCCGGGATTATAATAAATAGAGGTTTCCGCACTCTATTTGTTTTTATGGATGATGACACGATTGGCTGAGATGTTTATTTAAATGAAAACTCTTTAGAACTGATCTAATACATGGGAAACTGTGCAATATGAATAAGAGAGTAACTTTTAAGTGTGTAAGGGTGATATTAGTATGGTTTTCCCGCCATAGGTTAGGGTGGGTGCCACTCATGATTGGTTGGATCATGACGGACATGGTATCAGAGCACTGAGTTCATAGATTTTGTCGTATAAGAACAGGTATAGTAGAGTCTGGCGGAATGGTACGGAGACATCTGTACTTTTTTTTGATAGGCTACAGGGTTTTAGGAAAAGTATTTCTTTTCTTCCATCCTTTCGTGCTATTACTTGATTCTAATTAGTATCTAGCGATCCAAGTTGGTATCTAATCCTTTTACTCTTGTTCACAGAGGGTGAATACTCATTCCACCAGAGCAGAAGTAGCAGCACTTGCAGCAACACCTACAACAGTACTCGCACTGGCCGCTGAGGCTATAGTCCGGGGCAGGCCTCGAGTTAGGGGCAGAGCAAGAAAGGAAGGATGTGGAGCAGCACCTATTAGGGGTGCAGTACAGGCAGCCAGGAGACCGGTAAGACATAGATCACCATCCCCTCCTCTACAATAGGGTACTCCAGGCTATGTTCAGGATGAAGAGGAGGTAGTTGAGAAAGAAAAAATTATAGCTTTAGAGAATGTGGTGTCAGTACCAAATGGGGCAACATAAGTACCTTTGTTTATTGAGGTGATTTAACAAGTGTTGGGATTTTTGGGTGGCACTGGCTACACTTCAGTTGTTCCGACCACTCCACCCACGGCCTTACAACATACCACTGCTGTAGCACCAAGGATGGATGCAAGCTCTAAAGTTGGGGTATATCCCTAACAAGTACTTGGATCGGTGATGAATGATGATGACATGGGCTATTTTGCAAGTTCATGAAGATGAAACCCCTGGTATTCCAAGGTAAAAAGTCTGAGGATGCATTTGAGTTTTTGATAGACTTTCACAAATGTCTGCAGAAAATAAGTATTGTTGAAAGGTATGGTGTGGAGTTTGTTTCTTTTCAACTGCAGAATGAAGCTAAGCAGTGGTGGAGATCATTTGTGGAATGCAGGGCTGCCTTACCTCCACTTACTTAGGCTCAGTTTCAGAATGTATTTTTAGAGAAATATGTTCCTCGCACTTATCGTGACCAAAAAAAAGATAAGTTTCTGAGATTGGAGTAGGGTAACATGTCCGTGGCGACCTATGAGGCCAAGTTTCATGCCCTGTCCTACTATGCACTATAGTTGATTACCTCGGAGAAGGAGCAGATTAGGTACTTTATGAAGGGTTTGAATTCAGGGATTCAGTTGGCTACCTTATCTGTTGTAGTGACTGGTAAGTCTTTTCAGAATGTTGTTGAATTTGCTAAGAAGTCTGAATCACTTGAGAAGTAGGGAGAAGTGAAATAAGAAGAGAAGAAAACTTGGACCTTGGGCCAATTTAGTGGTACTTTCTCAAAAGGGCGTGGTTCTTCTAAGTCCTACCATTCAGCTATGCAGTAGCTGCAAGAGGCTCGTTTAGGGTCAATTATAAGCCTTCCCGAGCCGAAAGCTATACGCCATCTTCCTCTTCAATTTAAAGGCCTACTTTGGGGCCCAAATTCTTTGAGTGTAGAGGTCTGGGACATGTCATGAGGAATTGTCCTAATTACTTGTCTACAGGTCAATTAACACAACAACCAACTTCTGTTACTCTAGTTTCGGCAGGTCGTAGTGGTGGAGAAAATAGTAGAGGTCATCCACAAGGTGGGAGTGGTGGCCAGGCTAGGGTGGTAACCAGGCTAACCTAGGTGGAGGACAAGTTGTTAGAAATTTAGCATAGGGTAGTAGAGGTGGCAAAGGGTAGTGATAAGGCACATCTTTGTGCAGTTTTGGCTCATCCTAAGGTTGAATCTTCTAATGTGGTGATCACAAGTACTATTCTTATCTGTGATCGTATGGCTTCTGTATTGTTTGATTCCAGTTCCACCTTTTCTTGTGTGTCTGTGAAATTTGATTTTGGTTGGGACTTGGACTGTGAATATCTTGATACTCCTATGTGTGTGTTTACACCAGTTGGTGTGTCTGTATGTATTGATCAGGTATATAATTTGTATACTGTAATGTTTATGGGGTTTGAGACCCTGGTAGATTTGAGTATTTTAGACATGGAAGAGTTTGATGTTATTTTGGGGATGAGTTGATTGTCTCTTTATTGTGTTGTTCTTGATTATTGTGCTAAAAATGTTACTGTAGCAATGCCTGGAAGAAAAAAGTTACAGTGGGAAGGTACCTTTAAGTCTTATCTTCTGAGGGTTGTGTCTGCATTTCGTGTTCAGAAGCTAGTAAAGAGGGGGGGTGTAGGGAGTTTATAGCCCACCTTCGGGAAGATAAATTTGTAGTCCTTCCTATAGCATCAGTACCAGTGGTTTGTGATTTCCTAGAGGTGTTCCCGGATGTGTTCCCGGATGATCTTTTGGGTATGCCTCCAGACCGAGAAGTTGGCTTTTGTATAGACTTAGAGCCGGAGACTAGACCCATTTCTATTCCTCCATACCGCATGGCCCCGACAAAGTTGAGAGAATCAAAATTCTAATTGCAAAAGTTATTGGAAAAGGGATTTAGTTGCCCAAGTGTGTATCCGGGGGGTGCGCCTGTGTTGTTTGTGAAAAAGAATGATGGTAGTATGAGGATGTGCATAGACTACCGCCAGTTGAATAAGGTGACCATTCGTAACAAATATCCTTTGCCTAGAATAGATGATCTATTCGACTAGTTACAAGGATCTGCCATGTTCTCTAAGATTGATTTGAGTTCAGATTATCATCAGCTAAAAATCAGGGTTGAGCACATCCCAAAGACTTCCTTTCGAACTCATTATGGGCACTACGAGTTTTTGGTTATGTCTTTTGGTTTGACCAATGCCCCAACTACTTCATGATCTTGATAAATAGAGTGTTTAAGTCCTTTTTGGATTCGTTCATTATTGTGTTTATTGATGATATACTTGTTTATTCTAAAAGTAGAGAAAAGTATGAGACTCATTTGTGTACTGTGTTGAAGTTGTTAAAGGTGAAACAATTGTATTCTAAGTACTCTAAGTGTGAATTTTGGCTTTCTTTGGCGTGTCTTTTTTGGGGCACATGGTTGCTAAGAAAGGGGTTATGGTGGACTCGCAAATGGTTGAGGTAGTTAAAAATTGGGCCATATCGATGAATGTGATAGAAATATATAGTTTTATAGGGTTGGTTAGTTACTACCGCCGATTTGTAAAGGAGTTTGCTACCATTGCTTTGTTCCTGAACCATTTGACTTAGAAAGAAGTTCAGTTTGAATGGGATGACAAGTGTGAGGAGAGCTTTCAAAAACTCATAACTACATTGACTTTGGCTCCAGTATTAACCTTGCCTGTTAAGGGTAAGGATTTTATTGTATTTTGTGATGCCTCACATTTGGGTTTAGGTGTTGTGTTAATGTAGGAACGGAATGTGATTGCTTTTACGAGAAAAATTACCCCACACATAATTTGGAATTAGCAGCCATAGTGTTCGCTTTAAAAATTTGGAGGTACTAACTCTACGGGGTGAAGTGTGAAGTGTTCACAGACCATCGCAGCTTACAACACATGTTCACTCAGAAGGATTTGAATCTAAGATAGAGGAGATGGATGGAGTTGATTAAAGATTATGATATCTCAATTTTGTATCACCCAGGTAAGGGCAATATGGTGGCGGATTCACTAAGCTGGAAACCAGTGAGCATGGGAAGCCTAGCATTTCTGGAGGTATCCAGGTGCCCATTAGCGAGAGAGGTATAGTCTTTGGCTAACAATTTTTTGAGATTGTAGGAAACTAGAAAAGGAAGGTGTTGGCACACGTGGAGGCTAGGTGCACATTCTATGATCATATTAAGAGTAAACAGTTTGAAGACAAGAAATTGAACAACCTCAGAGAAAACGTGTTACAAGGGAAGGTGAAGGAGGCCATTCTGGATGAAGAAGGGGCCTTGAGAATCCGAGTACGATTGTGCATACCTGGGATAGATAACTTGATTCCAACCATTCTGGCAGAGACTCATAATTTCAAGTACTCCATACATCCAGGTGCCAACAAGATGTATAGAGACTTGAGACAACACTATTAGTGGCAAAGGATGAAGCGTGACATCGTGGATTTTATGGTGAAGTGTCAAAACTGCCAGCAAGTCAATACAAACATTGGAAAATACCTATTTGGAATGGAAGTGGGAATGGATAACGAAGGATTTTATGGCAGGTCTCCCAAAAACTTTGAGTAAATTTGACTCCATTTGAGTCATTTTTGAAAGTTGACTAAGTCGGCCCACTTCACTCCAGTAAGAGTTGATTATAATACGGCTAAGTTGACTAAGATCTATGTGAAGGAGATTGTAAGGTTGAATAGGGTATCAGTGTCAATTGTGTCTGACAGGGGTACTCAGTTCACCTCTAATTTTTGGGAGAGGTTTTAGTCCGAGTTAGGGTCGAGATTGGACCTAAGCACGACTTTTTATCCACAGACCGATGGATAATTGGAACAATCTATCCATGTACTTAAAGACATGCTTCGAGCTTGTGTTATGGACTTCGGGGGTTAGTGGGACCAATACTTACCATTGTGTAAATTTACCTACAATAACAACTATCACTCTAGTTGGCTCTTTTTGAGGCTTTATATGGTAGGCGGTGTAAGTCCCCAATTGGGTGGTTTGACGCGTTCGAGGTGAGGCCTAGGGGCATTGATATCTAGGACTCTATAGAAAAAGTGATATTCATTCAGGAGAAGCTCATAGTGGCTCAAAGCCAATATAAAGAGTATGCAGATAATAAGGTAAGAGATATGAAATTTGAGAAGGGGGTCACCCATGAAGGGTATGATGCAATTCGGCAAGAAAGGCAAGTTGAGCCCAAGCTACATAGGACCTTTTGAGTTATTGAAGAAAGTAGAGTCGGTATCATACAGACTGGACTTACCCCCTAGTATGTACGGGGTTCACCTTGTATTTCATGTATCTATGTTAAATAAATATCATGGAAATGGTGTCTACATTATCCGTTGGGACCCAGAATTACTCTATAAGGAATTGTCCTATGAAGAGAAACCAATTGTGATTCTAGATAATGATGTGAGAAAGTTGAGGACACAAGTTATTCCTTATGTGAAGGTTCAGTGGAGGAACCATACTATTGAGGAAGCTACATGGGAGACAAAAGCGGATATGCGTAAGCGGTATGTGCACTTGTTCATTGATTCAGGTACATTCTATTCTAGTTGTTATGTTTTGGGGCCAGTTGTTGTTTGGGGATGAACGAGCAGTAAATTGGTATCTAATTTAATGACCCAAAATATCGTTACGCTGAATTAGTAGGTAAAAGTTGCACCTAGACTCCCCTTAAATTTGGGGAATTCAGGGCTAGTTAAGTTTTGGCTCAAATTTAAGGGTGTGGTAGTTGAATCAAATCTGGTATTGATATGATCATTAATAGTGATATTTGATATGATAGTTGGATATCCAATGAGTCTAGGAGGTCATAGCTACTTTCGACACCTGAAACAGAGTTATAGAACTCTAGTTATAGGATTTATTATGGAAGGGTTGGTTTGCAATGTCGAAATTCGTGGTGTGTGTTGTAAAATGAGGAAAATTAAGAAAAGGTCCCAAGATTCTACCTCAGACCGCTGCAGTGGAAAAAGTAACCGCTGCAGCGATAACAAGAACCGTAGTGGCGGACTTCGTGAAAAAGGCAGTAACCGCTGCAGCAAAAATTTAACCTTTGCAGCGGTAATTATCCATTGCAGTGGTAACTCACAGTAAAATTATAGTTTTAAAACCCAGAAAACGTTTTCATTTCCCATTTTTTGAAAAGCACAATCGAGCTCTAGGAAAAGGCAATTTTCAGAGAAATTTCAAAGTTGTTCATCCTTGGAGGTACGTAATTATGTTCTAGACTTGAATTCACTATATTTAACCTTAAGAAAATCACTAGAAATGAATTAATGGTGGGTTTGGGGTTTAACCTTAAATTATGGAAATTAATAAAAAATGATGGGAATGTTTATACATTCAGTATATAATGATTTTAGGGCGTTAGAAAACACTAATGTTACTAGAATTTTGACTATTACGTTAATTCAAGTAGTATTCATGAAGTTGAAATGATAAGAAAGAAATAGGGTAAAATTATGGCTAAAATAAGTGGTTTAGATCCCTAGTAGTTAAAAAGGGAGGAATTATTGAAATGTGTGTATGTCCTTGTGGTTGTGTAGATCAAGAATGAATTAAACGAGAACGAAAAGGGAAAAGTGTGGGTTAAAGGTGACTTTGAGCAAAGGAGTTGAGGTAGGCTATGGTTTTGTGTAGCACTTAGACTTTCTTGGGTTTGTGCTTCTTTTATGATTTGAACATCTATGATTGGTTTCTAGCATAGTTTGTGATTTAATGACTGTATTGTATTTTTATTGCATTGTGATGAGGTGTTGAGATGATGGATCGGATACCATGCCGGTACAACATGATATGTTATGAATATGGGTCGGGTACCACGTCGGTACAATATAATACATTATGATAATGAGGCGGGTACCACGCTGGTAGTTATGATTTGATAAGGAGGATAATAAGGGTAAGAGATGATGCGCACATGTTGCATACATGCACTCATTTACATGCATTGAGTGCCAATTAATGAATTTATGTGATGATGAATGATTGATGAAAATGATTAAGTTTGAAAGCCTGTAAAGTGAACTTATGTGTGTAATTATATGATGATTTATGATGTGTTGTTTGATTGATATTATTGATTATGAATCTTGTTATGATTGCTTTTATACTTGTTTGACTTGTTTATTTGTTCATTGTTAAGTTAGTCGACCTATGATGCTTACCAGTACTTGTTGATGTACTGATGCTACCTGTACTCTTCTTTTTGTTAAGTGCAGAACATATTTAAGCGGTTGACACGCGACCTTAGCTCTAGATAGTTATTTAGTCTTGATTTAGTGGGTGAGCACCATGTCTGGGAAACCTTCAGATCTTCTATGATGTTATGTCCTTTGATTCGGGACTAAGACAGTGTCCTTATTTATGTTTTTGGATATTCGTATTAGTTTAGACTTAGTTGTTCTTTTTAGATGTTCTTGTATGGTGACTTTAGGTCTCGGGGATTATAATAAATAGAGGTTTCCACACTCTATTCATTTTTATGGATGATGACACGGTTGACTGAGATGTTTATTTAAATGAAAACTTTTTCGACCTGATCTAATACATGGGAAATTATGCAATGTGAATGAGAGAGTAACTTTTAAGTGTGTAAGGGTGAGATTAGTATGGTTCTCCCGCCTTGGATTAGGGTGGGTGACACTCATGATCGGTTGGGTCGTGACAGATACCACACACGTACTAAGCCATGTCAAACAAGGGGAAACGACTGCCTAAACTAAGGATTCTGAAGAATAATTCTAGTCTAAAGCTCCTAACAAAGGCCAAGAACGACGGAACAAGAAAATAACCTTAAACCTATCCTATAAACCCCTTCCTCACATGCAATTTATATCATACACAATATTGTAGAGCAAAGTCTAGAAGAAAGTAGACCGTAGCCTACCTTAGAGCTGAATAGTAGCCTCAAATCGTGCATGAGCTACTCTTCCCCTTTACTCGACTTCTAAAACCTGCCATGCTATCAAAATCATAATCTATATGTCAATACGAGTAAAATAATATCCATATCACAAGAATACACTCTGGGCAAAAAATTAGGTAAAAAATAGGCATATGGGACCCGCTGACAAAATTCAAAAATTAAATATGCCATTAGGTCCCTCACAGCTCCAGGATCACATGCTCGTAACTGAGCGTGATCCAAGTCTAGAACAGCTCCCAAAATCAGTCCCATAGTCCACGGATCCAAATTCCCATAATTAGGGATTTAAGAAAAACAAGACTAGTAAAATGAAATCTCTACAATGTCCCAACTGAATAGCGCAACAATGGATTTCCTTGGACTAGTAAAATAAATTGGGGACTGAGGGAATTATATATACACAGTCCAGCAGTGGCCGCTAAAGTAACCCCTGCTAAGGTAGACAAATACTGCTAAAGCAGTACCCAGCCGCTAAGTGGATACCGCTTAAGCGGCTGCACCAGATACTTAGGCACGAGAAAATTGACTTAGTCTAAAAAGACTCTGATCGGGTGCTCGAGATTCATTCGAAACCCCATGCATGCAAACGATATATGCTACCTAACTGGAAACAACATTTTGGACTCAACAAAATTGATTCTATTACCAATCGAGGTAGTTTCAACAAAAAGTGGGACCCACACCCACTCTTTCCCATTTTAACCAAATTCCACCCAATAGCCTAAAACAAGCTCGAAAGCCTCGAGACCTGAACCAAGAGTCCTTCTAGCCTAAAATCTATGTTTCGAGCTAACGAAACTGTCAGAATTTTCATCTGAGGCCATTTACTAGAAGTTTTGGCCAGAGACCAATTTCTCAACTTCAAAAGCTCCAACATAGGAAAATTGGCTTAAAACCCAAATGAGCTGCTCGGTAACCAAACCACCCAACAAGACATAAATGACTTGAGGCAGTTACAAGAAAGATTAAAACTTAAAAAATGCACAAAAATGAAGAAAATGATCTAGAGGGTCATTACAATATTCACTACTAAAAGGACTTTCGTCCTCAAAAGTCAATGAATAGAAAGGGCCTAATAGTTCAAAAAT
The DNA here is from genome assembly GCA_031232105.1 of Capsicum rhomboideum. Taxonomy (NCBI): domain Eukaryota; kingdom Viridiplantae; phylum Streptophyta; class Magnoliopsida; order Solanales; family Solanaceae; genus Capsicum; species Capsicum rhomboideum. Next base: position 92,164,233 of record CP124716.1, on the reverse strand, counting down.
ATAGGGGTAGTGGGTCCGCATGCCCTGCAAGACTCCCCATACACTCTTCCGGACTGAACAACGCCAATCAGGTAACTTGATAATATATCCACGATTAACTAGGTATCAACCTAAACCGGGCAAGGCTATCCATGATCATAAGATAAGTAGATACTAACTTGATAATGTTAGACTAGCCGTCTACAGACAAGGATCAACCGAGAAAGGTAATAGCAAACTACAATTCAAATTCCATGAAGGAAATTTTGGATTTTACCCAGTAAAGTGAAACATGAGTTTTTCTTCGATTACTAATCCAATTTCAAATCGATTTTTATTGGAATTTTAGATTTATAACCCTTAAAGTATGGGTAACATGATTCACTATTAAAATTTCACTTTTTCCCTTTTATTTTTGAGGTCAATTTTCACAGTGATTTTGGACCCGAAACTAAAGTATGCCAATATGGGTATTAATAGACTCCTAATTACATATAGTATCGGGTTTTGATAGATTAGGAGCTATTTGAAGCCGCTCGAAGGGAAAGTCTTCTTGTTTAGGAGTTTAGGTTCGTGTTTCGATGGTAATTAAGCTACTGCCTTTAACTAATTACCACTAAAGATTTTTTTGGTGCAGTGTACTTTGAAGTACTATAAATGATCAACGTTCACAAAAGAAATCAAGAATATAGCATATACTTCAAGACTAGCCATGGAACTCTCAAACTTTTTACGCGTTTTTCACCATTCCACTTCAACTTGAACAGGCCAAAATTTTTAAGAATCGTATGTGAGAAGAAGCCCAATTTTATTTTCCTCTAAATCATCAACCCCTCAAGTCAAGATTCAATCTTTTCACTACCAATATTTGTAATTCAACTAATGAATAAAAATAACTACTTACAAATAATGAATAAAAAATTATTAGTACCAAGAATGAAAATCAAGAAGAAGAGAAATATTATTAGTATGCACAATGGTGTCAAAACCCAACTAACTGAATCGTGAATGAACCTACTCTAATCCACCTAGATATGAGAACCCTTACCACCCATTAGAAAAGATGCAAAATTCATAAAAGGGAAATTATTAAACCCTTCAATTATTACAAAACTTGTTACAATACTTCAAATACATAAGGAAATACTCTACCCTAATGATCGAGTCTAGACAAGTACATGTGCTACTACAAAAAAATCCAAAAATAACATATGACTCAGCTTCCACCGTATGAGACAAAAGATAGAAGTTGTTGGAGATCTCTAACTAAATCAAGCAAGAAACATCAACTGATCCTACAACCAGACTATACCACAAAAAAGAGTATAGCAAGAGTAGTATTAGTACAACACACATAATGGGTACATATCTATAAGTTCGTTATATAAAAGTCTTATGTTCCAAATTTCGTGTCTAAATTTCTTCAGGTTTGGAAGTTACAAATTTCAGGCTAGGCTTGTTTCGCTCTATTTTGAAGTGAGAGGTAGTCTTGGAAAATTTGATAATAATTTAAACTAGTTTGTATTGATTCCTAATTAGCTAAGGTGATAAGGAACCCGTAGGATTTTACAAAACTAAATTTGGGTCAGTAGAACTCCCAGAATTGACCTTCGCGTAAAGGGCATTGCTTGGAATGTCCTAGGATCAAGGTTTGTTGTAGAAAGAGGGATTTTTGGGTGAATACGGACATTTTATCCCATCGACACCGCTATAGCGATTGACACACCACTATAGTAGAATAATTACCGCTATAGCGGTGGTCAAAAGGGGTCAAAGCCGTTATAGCGGTGGTCTACCGCTATAGTGGTACCACTATAGCGGTAGAAACCGAAGATTAAAGAGATTAAACTCTAAAATAGTTTATTATTTTATAAACTCATTTTGGGGCAAGAGGAAGGCGATTTAGGGTGAAAATCATTGGTTTACCTCCGTTTAACTTTGTTAAGGTAAGGAATTCACTCCCTTTAACTTGTAATTACTTCTTAATCCTTAGAAGGCATAAATTATGGAGTTCGGGGAGGGTTTTAGGGCGGATTTTGGTATGTTTGCTGGTGCAAGGGAGAAATTGAGCATTAGTTTAATGAATTTTGTTTATTAACCATGAAATTTGCCTTGCATTCCGTTAATTCACTAATCATTCCATGAAATTGGTAGTTTTAGGTGAATTACGAGGCAAATAGCCCTAGAACGGTTAGTAAATGATTATGAACTGACCTTAGGGGGTTGGAGGTAGCTTATAACTCCCGCCATGTTAGGTCATTTTGTTAATGTGGTATTTGTATGCATGTTTTTGACAATGAGCCAACGAAAAGGGAACGAAAGGGCAAAGGTCCGTCTTAGAGTTATGCAAGCTTGGTTTGAGGTAGGTGATGGTGTGTATTTAATCCATGTTGTGCTATGTGTGCATATTAACTACTCTGTAGTGTGATTGGTCAATCCGTGTGGTATGCTTGGTCATTGAAATGTTTACTTGTTTTATGACTTGGCCTTCTATACTGTATATTGTGGAGTGTTTTGGCATTTGAGACTTTCTCACAGGTTACTCAGATTAAGGGTTACAGAAATTCATGTCTGGGTTTAGTACATGGACGATAATTGTCCCCTGCAGGTCATAGCTAGAGAGTGGGTATATAACCCTTAGCATGTACGTACAGGTTTTCAAGGTCTGTATTAGTATGACGGTTCCTTGAGTGAATCGGAGGATTTATAGTATTGTGTTTGTCCTTATTTGGTTGTCTTGGAATGAGTTTCATATTATTTCCTAAATGACACTTTTTGACTTGTTGGCTTGTCTCTTAAGTGCTACTTGTACATATATGTTGTATGTTTGATGTGTAAGCATGTGCTAGCTAATGGTACTGCATTTTGGTTAAATGTCTATATTTCCATCTAGGGTTATTCAAATGATCCTACCAGTACACTGTGGTTTATTTGTGTACTTATACTACACCTGTATTTACTTCTGTGAGTGCAGTACATATTCCAGCAGATTCATCGAGACCTTACTTGTGATTTCAGCAGTCGATTCCAAATTTCAAGGTGAGCAGCATTTTCGGGCTATCATGATATCTCTCATTTTTAGACAATGTCCTTTGTTTGGACTTGTTACTTTAGTTTCGTTTTTGGGGTTGCATCCCCTCTATTGATATTCTTAGATGTTTTGGTACAGACGACTTTTGGGTCCTAGGGTTTTTATGTTTAAGTACAATATTTTCGCTTCAGTTGTACTTACGTTTTTATGCTAGTTGGATTATTATTTATGGGATAGTTCTCGTACTTTTACTTGAGTGTTGATCAATACTTCCGGGGTTATTGGTTCTCCCACCGGGTGAGTAGTGTGGGAAGGCTTGGGTCGTGACAACATCATCAGTCGACCCGAGTTAAATAACGTAAACACAAAATAAATATCTAAAATAAAACATGCACTTAATAAATTCAGCAAGTCCAATTGAACTCTAATACTTCCATCCTTCACCTTCCTGGTTTTACACTCTCTTCATTGGAACCTTACATCTTAACAGTTTACACTAATCCACAAGTCAACCACCACATAACATTCTACTTTAATACACCACATCTGGACAATTCTGTCACCTCTAGCTATACATTTAACATTCACTTAATTATGAACTCAACAACACATGAACATATTGATTTCCAACCCCTTAGTAACTATTCAGTTCAGACTCTTAAATAATCATGCTTTGGGAATACTCATAATTTAGGGACAACACCCGCATAATATGAACACAACCAACAATTTGTAGACAAGTACAACTATGTAATACTTTAATATTTATACCTCTATTTAGTCTTTTCTCAACAATACCAAATAATTCAGACAAGTATAAGACAATACAGAGAATTCACCAAGTCAATACCATGACTAACAATGATAAACTCAACCTTGCCACAATTGCTCCTTTCAATAGACTTCTACAAATATTTACACAATTCAAGTATGTCAATAGCCCGAACCACTCATGGATCCAAATAACAACAATAGTATCAACCGGTTCACTCAAGGAACCTAATATATCAACATCAACATAACTCAGTCCACTCAAGGAACTATCAAACTCACCAATACCATGTACGCACATGCTATGGGTTTTATGGTTGCCCACTAGCCATTACTTGTAGGGGATGAGCTTAGTCCATGAACCAAATAACCCAGACATCTAGTGTTTGCCACTCTTATCTCAAACCAATGTTATACCACCCTTCTTCCAACATCCCCACCCTTTGTACTCTTTGAGTTCCACTAATTCTGTGGCGATGATCTCTACCAGTTTATCTCATAATATCAAATCACATCACAACAAGTACAATCACAATATGAGATAACACAAGCACACTTGCACTGTAAAACAAGCCTTTTTACACAATCTCATAGTAGGTGGTTAAGCACTTGTAATATTATACAACCAGTCAACATTTACAACATGCATTGGAACAAGTAAACAAAGAGGCAGTTAACATGCACTCATCAACTAAACTGAGTCTCAACTATAATTTAACCATCACCTACCACAATAACACCGAGGTCTAGTAATACAAATAATCAAGTAAAACACATATTACACATGAATTCACCTTCTATTTTCCGCATAGTGGCATACACTACTCCATCTACCTACCATACTGTTATCTCCTCAACCTCCATCTTAATACTAAGTTATCACCATGATTGTTCCACCACCTAGCATTCTCACATGTCTTACACCATGCTATTAAGTCAACCCTAATAGAGACCTATTCCTCTTAACAATAATTCATGTATCATAACTATATTATATCTACCTACTATTTGAATTAGCATGAACATATAATACATACCAGCTATAATAACAACTCAACACCGCATTATAAAATACAATTCTCATTCACATAGTCTAAAATTATTAATTTTATCCAAAAAAATGCCTTGTCTACAGGCCTAAGCATGAAATCTTCCTCAATCTATGTTATACATATATTTTCTAACACATGTCTTTTCTACTCAATTAAACCTAGCCTACCTGGGCACCGGGCACCAAACAGTTGCTACGGAGGCATGAACTTGAACTTCTAGCTCCTTTCTATTGATTTCTAGCATGAAATCTGCAAGAAAACATTGGGTTTTACCCCATATAAGCGTAAATCTTCTTCTCCATTGCTCTATATCTCTGAGGCAACCCTAAAGGGTTTTTAGAATAAAGCCTCATTCTTTTCTGCAACTAAAGGAAGAAGGGAAAATAAATAAAACAAGGGATTATTTTTGGTTCTCGGCATCCCGCTATAGCGGCCTGTAGGCCGCTACCATGATGCTGCTGTAGAGGGAAAATTCCCACTATAGCGGGATGACGTCAACCTACCCAAAAATTAAAATTCTTAATTTATTCAACTAGTTCTCTTTACAAAGCTATTTTAAGGATATTTATGAAATTTCCATACCCCGTGCCCTTTGAATGCGGTGATTTTAGTAACGATGGAATGTGTCATTACAATAGATACTAATTTACTCATTGTTCATCCCTGAATGATCATTGTAGGAAAATGATAGAATGAAACTCACTTGGTAATTAATACTTACTTGTTGATTATCAAAAATTATACCTAACTTCGCTCACTGGAGTTACAAAAAAGCTCGCTTGAATTTTACTGCACGTATTAATTATGAACCTTATCTCTCAATTTATCACAATCGTAATCCACACGAGGAACACTTTGACCAGAGTTTACAAGTACCCACGATAATTGGACCTCACCAATACACTTAGAAATCATAGTTAATTCAAAAGAGAAGAAAAAAAAATTTTCCGCCCCCAAAATAGACTGCATCCTGCTATAGCATGAATATTTCCGCTATAGCAGGACGAGATAGTATAAAGAGTTGATAAATGGGTTTCTTGCCTATTTCTCTAAATTCAACTCAGAAACTTCCCTCCCCTCTCTGATTTAATTCACTCTAACATCGAAAACAAGGTAAATTCCACTCTAACTTCATCTCCTTGCTCTTTTACTGGCAATATAGTTATTTTTTGGTGCTTGAAATAGTAGAAACATGGGCTTGGGAGGTTGGTTATTAAAATCAAAATATTAATTGGATTTGAATGAATTTTCAAAGCATGGTTGCTTCTCTTATGTTTACAATTCCCTATGGCATTCTAGGTGTAAGATTCACAGAGTTCATGGCCAATTTGGGGCTTGAATAAGAGTAGAATGTGAAGGGTTATTTTTTATCTTTTATTGAAAATTAGGGTTTGTTTAGGGGTTTAAACACCCATATTTTAGTGTATAATAGTCCCATAACACTTCCCTAACCCTGATATGTGTTTAAAAAGTCAAAAAATGAATTATTTTTTAGAAAGGCGCCATTAATGTATCATTTCGAGTTTGGGGAAGATGAAGGCTGCTATAGCAACCTCATCTGCTATAGTGGCCCTTCTATAGCAAGAATATTCCCGCTATAGCAGTCTCGTGGTAGCAAGATGATGCTCGCTATAGCGGGAGGCACGCAGTAGCCTCACTGAAATTTTGGGACTTAGCTTTTTTTGAACTTATAATTACTTGGATACCTCTATGGATTCTAACTCACTTTTTGCATGATTTTTGTAGGATTACTGACTTCATGGATAATAATCAAGATAATGCTCTCCCTTCCTTCCAAAGATTCCCTGACCAAAACTGTCAAGATCGATTTTAGGACTATTGGAGGATGGGATTCTGCTACGAGAGAGGGCTCCTAATGAAAGGTGTGGTAGAGGCGGCACCAGAGTTCTACAACTGGATTTAGGAGTTTGGTTGGATACCGTTAGTGGAGGCTCCTTGGGATGGGATCTCAAGTTAGGTCAGGGAGTTTTATTTTATTCTTCCTTCCATGCTTTGGGACGACCCTTATCCACAGTATGCATTCAGGAGTAAATGTCCCTTTGGACACTGCTATAATCAATGATTCCCTGGGGGTGACCGACTTCCATAATACTGAGTACCTGGCCAAAGCTAGGGAGATAGATATGCGGTGTCTGATGGACATATTGGTTGCTAAGGCTGATCGGGACAAGGTCTACTGTACCGGTCCTGAGAGTATTAGTAGCACGCACTTCACTACAGATGCTCGAAGAAGGCTGAATTTGGTGACTTATCCTTGGGATCTAGTGGTGGCTTATGTCATCCAGGGGATACAGCTGAATGTAGGGGCACAGATCATGATAGAGCGAAAGGATTTCCATCGGGGCAATAAAAAGGCTCCCTACCTCTCCAGTTTAATTTATGAGTTGGCAGTCATACTGGCGTACCTCGGGAGAATGCTGATAGGCATATAGAGGGTGACCTACCCTTTCATCCCCTCAAGGTGAAGGATGCACCATCCTAGAGCAAGAAAAATAAGAAAATAGGTACCGAGAGGGAGAACAGTAGAGCAGCATAGGATGATGGTGATGATAATGATGCCCCTCCTACCTAGTACTTGATCTCCTACGAGCGTCTGGAGTAAGACGTGGCTGTTGTGAGGAGCTTTCTGGAATAGTGTCACTTGCCTCCCCAGGGTTTAGCTCCTTCCAATTCCACAGTCCCACCTACCACTGCTCAGGATTATACGGAGCTCCAAAGAGAATTGGATGAATAGAAGAAAAAGAGATGCTCCTGGGATCGCATGCTTACCCGGACTTAGAAGACCATCAGGTTCATGTTCAAGTACACCATCCCTGACAAGTCGCTTCCCCAGCTGGAGCCAGAGGACGTACGGGAGTTCTTCTTCTTGAGTGGATTGGAAGGAGAAGGCCCTGACCCTATGGGCCACAGAGATGATGGGGCCTCCAGGTAGGTTCCTGGGTACACGTCAGCCTATTCCCCTTTCTCTCTTACTTTACTAGCTTTTATGGATTTGGGTTGCTCCCATTTGGGCATGTATCTAACAATATCTATTTTATTTTCTCGCACATGGATGCTTGTTTTATTAGAATAATAATGAATGCATAACTATTAGCTTATAATATGCATGTTATATCGATCATGTGGCAGCTAGTAACTTATAATAGTTTTTGAGCAGGTTGGGAATGAAATGCAAATCAGGGGAAAACAGGGCAGGGATTCTGTCCCGGCCCATCCCCCTATAGTGGCCTACATGCCGCTACCACGGTACCCTTATAGAGGGAAAATTCCCTCTAAGAAAGGGTTACAGTAGCGGGGTAGTGCCCGCTATAGCGGCCCTATAGCTAGGGGTGTGCAAAAATCGATTTAACCGATAAATCAAACCGATAAAAATGTTATTGGTTTATTGGTATCGGGTTATTGGGTTAACGATTTTTTAACGATTTTGTAAATTTTTTTATTGGGCTATTGGTTCAGTTTCAGGTTTTAAGGTTTTAGTTAACGGTTAAATCGATAACCCAATAAGATTATATTAAAATTATATTTTTATTCGTAATTGTATAATTGTGGCTTTAGATTTTAAATACATACCTTATTGTCTTTTGTATTTTATAGTTGTTTTCTTAGTTCTTATAATTTGTATAGACTTAATACATTAAGTTAGTGTAGAACAAATGAAAATAAGAGAAAGTAAAAAAAATTAGGGGAGTATTTTCTTATCGGTTAAATCGAAAACCGAACCAATAAATACCAAAAAACGATTAACCGAAAATCAATAACGTATATCTTATTGGTTTGGTTATCGGTTTAGCGTGTTTACAAATCAAAAACCGATAAATCGAACCAATAATACACAAAACCGAACCGACCGATGCACACCCCTACCAATAGCAGTGGCCCAGAAAATATTTTTAATTCCTGCAGTTCCCTCACCCTCATTCCCTTCCACAATACTAAAATTCAAAACCATACAACAGTTAAATCACAATCCCTAGATCGAACCTAACAATTTGAAAGGATTGTCTACTAAGAAAAAACACAACTTTTTACACACCGGTTATAGATCACAAACTCAACATCAAGGATCATAATAAACTTCCCACTGTTATTTATCACCCGTCATATTTATGCTTTCCACATAAAAACCTCTTAAAGCAAGGGAGTTTACAAAAAAATTAACAATTTCTTCTACCACCTTAACATGTACCACCATAATTATTAGCACTCAAGCATCCAAATTTCCATTTAAACCACACATCATACAAGTTCTCAACTGACCACAAGTAGGCAACTCACAAATACTTCACTTATCACAAATCCTCAATTATCAAAGCAGTTACAACTCACAAAAATATCAATTCAAATAATGAAATTCATCAATTTGAAGATCCTTCTTATTTCTCTAAACATAAAATTCAACTTACATCCTCGACGACCACTAATTGATCATCTAAATATTTACATATAGACCTTACGGGCAGATACCAATTGGAACCTTCTAAGTTCCAATTCTGTTGCTTGTGTCATTCCAAATAGAGTTAGGTGACCTCCATTTGTTTTGATTAAGATACCAATTGGACTAAACCCATACAAACAATCATACAAACTGCACAAAAGAAAAGAAAGAAATGGAAACAATTCCTAGAATGCCTTATAGCTTCCTGAAGATACAATGTGGACGTCAACACACTAATCTGAAGGAATATACTAGACATTTGCTCTTTTACTTGTGGGACCGGTAACCTAAGCTATGATACCAACTATCAGGACCCAACTAACCAAATCATGAGGGTACCTACTCTAATCCACCTAGATAGGACAACCCTTACCACCCATTAGAAAACATGCAAAAGTCATAAAAGGAAAATTATTAAACCCTTGAATTACTACAAAACTTATTACAATACTTCAAATATATAAGGAAAGAATCTACCTTAAAGATCGAGTCTAGACAGGTATAAGAGCTACTACAAAAGAATCTAGAAATAACATATGACTCAACTTCCACCATAGGAGAAAGAAGATAGAAGTTGTTGGAGATCTCTAACCGCATCTAGCAAGAAAAATCAACTAATCTTGCAACCAGACTATACCCAATAAAAGGGTACAGCAAGAGTAGTATCAGTACAACCACACATACTGGTAAGCATCATCGACCGACTCGAGTTAAATAACATAACCACAAAATAAATATCTGAATAAAACATGCACTTAATAAATTCAGCAAGTCCAATTGGACTCTCATACTCCCATCCTTCACTTTCCAGGTTTTACACTCGCTTCATTGAAACCTCACTTACCTCTTAACAGTTTACACTAATCCACAAGTCAACCACCACATAACATTCCACTCAAATACACCAACTCTCAATAATTATGTCACCTCTAGCTATGTATTTAGCACTCACTTAATTATGAACTCAAACATACATGACCACAATGATTTCTAACCCCTTAGTAACCATTCAATTCAGACTCTTAAATAATCATGCTTTGGGAATACTCACAATTTAGGGACAACACCCACATAATATGAATATATAACCAACAATTTGTAGATAAGTACAACCATGTAACACTTTAGCATTTATACCTCCACTTAGTCTTTTCTTAACAATATCAAACAATTCAAATAAGTATAATACAATACAGAGAATTCACCAAGTCAAGACCATGACTAACAATGATAAACTCAACCTTGCCATAATTACTCTTTTCAATAGACTTCTACAAATATTTACACAATTCAAGTATGTCAATAGCCCAAACCACTCATGGATCCAAATAACAATAATAGTATCAACCGGTTCACTAAAGGAACCCAATATATCAACAACAACATAACTCGGTCCACTTAAGGAACCATAAAACTCACTAATACCGTGTGTACATATGCTATGGGTTTTATGGTTTCCTACTATCCATGACCTGTGGGGGAGAGCTCAGTCCATATACCAAATAACCCATACATCTAGTGTTTGCCACCCTTCTCCCAAACCAATGTTATACCACCCTTATACTTCCTGAGTTTTACCAATTCCATGACGATGAACTTTACCAGTTCATCTCACAGTATAAACTCACATCACAACAAGTACAATCACAATATGAGATAACACAACTACACTTGCACTGTAAAACAAGCCTTTTTAACACAATCTCATTTTAGGTGGTTAAACACTTGTAATATTATACAACCAGTCAATATTTAAAACATGCATTGCAACAAGTAAACAAAGAGGTAGTTAACATGCACACGTCAACTAAATTGAGTCTCAACTAAAATTCAACCATCACCTATACCAATAACACTGGGGTCTAGTAGAACAGATAATCAAGTAAAACATATATTATGCCTAGATTCACTTTTACTTTGTCCACAGGGGGATACACTACTCCCTCTGCGTACCACACTGTCATCTCCTCAACCTCCATCTTAATACTATGTTATCACCATGATTATTCCACCACCGAGCATTCTCATATGTCTAACAACATGCTATTAAGCCAACCCTAATCGACCCCCATCCCACTTGCCAACAATTCATGAAGTATAACTATATCATATCTACCTACTATTCAAATTAGCATGAACAGATAATATATACCAGCTATAATAACAACTCAACAACGTATTCCTGAAAATAATTCTCATTCACATAGTCCAAAATTACTAAATTTATCCAACTAAAAGCCTTATCCGCAGGCCTACGCATGAAATCTCCGTCAATCTACGTTATGCATACATTTTGTAACACAGGTATTTGCTACTCAACTAAACCTAGCCTACCTGGGCTCTACGAAGCTGCTACAGGGGCACGAATTTGAACTTATGGCTCCATTCTATGATTTACATCGTGAAATCCGCAAGAAAATATTGGGTTTTACCTCGTTCGAGCATACCCCTTCTTCTCCATTACTCTAGAGCTTTGAGGCAACCCTAAGGTTTTTTTAGAATAAGGCCTCGTACTCTTTTGCAACTAAAGGCAGAAGGGAAAAGAAAGAAAATGAGGGACTAATTCTGGTTCTCGGCTATCCTGATATAGTGTCATAACCCAACTAACTGGATTGTGTAGGCACCTTGTAACACCCCGTACATTCTTGAACCTAACTTGATTGATTGGTGACCTAGGGTGTAGTCATAAACCTTAGCTTCGAGAGTGCTAAGTACGTATTTCGCATTGGTTTGGATGAAACAATTGATAGTCAATGTGTTTAGACTCTTGTATGAGGAGTTGGAAACTTTTTGGAACATTTTAGGAGCGATAAATGAAGCTTGAATGACTCCTAAATAAAGTTTCTTAAAGACAAGAGGCAATCTAAATATTAGAACTTGAAGTATCTAACCAAATCCGCAACGAAAAGTCGAAGAAAGGAATTTTTTTAAAAATTTTGGGCCAGGCGCGCCCAGGGGCATGCCAGGCCGCTCTGGGCTGAAATTTTTAGCCCACAGGCATCAAGGGGGCGCACCAGGCAGCGTACCAGGCCTCCCCTGCACACCCTTCAGAGGCTGAAATTTTTTCTAAGTCCCAGGGGCGCCCGGGGGGTGCCGGGGTGCTTTTTGCCAAATTTTTTCGCCAACCACGAGCCTATAAATGTGATTCTTGGGTTATTATATAATTTTCCATCATGGTAATATTACACTTGGACGGAGTTAGCATCCAAATTATGTTTTTACCCTTTTATGTTCAACTAAGCCATAAGTGGCTAGAATGTCTTATTTGGAGATTGAGACTACGAATATGAGTCTCGTGAGTTGAATATTGTTGTGACACTTATGGAATTATTTAACATGAGAAATATGGGGTATTACACATTGAATTTGGTGGGCTAATTTAATTGGTGTTAATGGGCTCAAAGGAAGGCCCAAAATGAATTAAAAGATATGGCCCAATGGGTCAAATGACCCATTCTTACTTTGACAAGTCAATTATGACTTAAGTGGCTAAGGATGAGTTAAAGGGGCTATAAAAGTGCAAGGAAATCAGATTTTATTCATTGTAAACACACATGTATTTCTAGATTTTTCCAAGAAACCAAAAAGAGATTTTTTTTCTCTTCACTTCAAACCCTAAGTCATCTCCTTGGGAAAGATCATCATTCTACAAGCTTGGGTAAGTGTTTATTCTTATGATTTAATATATTATGTACATGAGAGATTATGTATATCATGTTGTTTATGTTGGCAAGGTGTTGAATAGTGCACTTTGGCTTTTTTCCTAAAAGATGTGCATCCTTGTGAATTAAACTTGAAAAAGGACTTGATGTTTTGATGAAAGTGAATGGTGTGGATGATATCTCAACATGTATGGTGTGGTTATGTCCATAACTTGTTATTTTTCTCTATGAGTAAATTGTGGAATTTTGGTTATTAAATGTGTTGGAGTGATTTGATAGATTCATTGTGAGGTGGTGTTAATAAGAACAAGTAAAGGAGGAACTTGGTGTGAAAACCTATTGGTTTATGATGTTTTGGTCAATGTACAGAATGTTATGGTATTGTTGTTATGAAAAGGCCATGAATGGTATTGTAAAGGGTGAAATAATGTTAGAGGGCAATCATGTAACTCATGGTCGTCTTATACACTTGGAATGTAGATTGTGGTTAATGTTGGTTCCGTTATGTACTTGTGATGTAGAGTGAAATGTAAGGAAGGAGCGAAATTGTTGTACTCACATTTTGGATTGTGTATTCATATTGGGAAAATAAGGTATGTAAGGTTACTCTTTCTGTACCTTTCTGCAACACATATTAGTCACATTGACATTGTATCTATTCTATTCCAAAATGTTCAAAGGTATCCCATTTCCGGTTATTAACTATTGTTACTCACATGTTCCTTATTCCAACATCAATTGTGTTTCAAATGACTCATGCTCTTTGGTTAATGTTCCAAGTTCCAATAATGTTACAATCATCAAAAGTATCAATCTCTCACAAACAAAAGTATCAATCTCTCATAAGTGAATGTATTAATATCTCATGAGTGAGCGTATTCAATCTCATGAAAGTAAGGAATAAAGTAATGTATATACGTGTTCCCAATGATGTTGCAATTACCAATGTACCACTCTCATAACAAAAGTAAAGAGAAGAAGCACTGCAAAGAAGTAATGCTTACATGGTTACTTTATGTTTCATTGAGAATGGACCGCAAATCTAAAGGACCTAAGCTCGGATGGACCAATACCAGTATTACTTTATATTGTGTACACTATATATTATATTATATCCCACCAAGTGTGGATGACGGTTATTATATTATAGCCCACCAAGTATGGATGAAGGTTGTTATATTATGGCTCACCAATAGGTGGATGACGGTTATTATCTTATGGCCTACTAATAAGTGGATGAATAATAATAATGATGAGCGTAAAGCCAAAAGAAGCATGTAAAGTAATTAAAGATATGAAGGAAAGTTATTTCACGAAGTAATGATAAGAAGAAATGATTAATCAATAAAAGTAATGAAAGTAATGTACGTGGTTCCACATTCAAAATGGTGACTGATCTAAAATGTTTATTCACATGTCTTTAATTCCATATGAGATCCTATGATTCATACAGTTTCTTATAGCCTTACATACTCAGTACATTATTCGTACTGACCCCCTTGGGGGGGCTTACCTTAGTTTCTGCAGGCACAGGTGCTAGTAGACCTCCACAGTAGGTTGCAGAACATTTGCGGGTTGTTGGTGAGCTCCAGTTGCTTCGGGGATTTTCGAGTCATTATGCACATTTGTTTGATATTGTACATGAGTATAGAGCGGGGTGTTGTCCTAACTCTAGGTTTGTTATGGTTATGTATCTGTAGAGATTTTGTAGACTTATGTGGGAGAATAATTGTAAGAGTTGCATGTCCATTCTGACTTGATGGCCCTAGCGGCCAAGTTTCTTCTATGTATAAATCACATGTTTCTATGACTTCCGCTATTGACATCTTGTATCTCTATATGATGATGACGACGTTCATTGAGTGACATGCATATGAATAGACATGAGCAAAGATTAGTTCTCTCGGGCCTCATCGGCTTCGGGTGCCAGTCCGCCTCGTTGGAACTCGGGGCTTGACAAAAGTGGTATTAGAGCAGGTCATTCTAAGGGTGTCTACAAAGCCATGTCTGAGTAGAGTCTTGCTTATGGATGTGTTATGCGCCACATTTATAAGTAGGAGGCTACGGGACATTTAGGAGTTGTTTCTTTTCTTCATTTCTAGATCGTGCAATAGAGCCATTGTCGTAGGTGGAATTATATTTGACCATTGTAATTGGTTTTCTTTGATATAGTAAAATGCCGACGACAAGACAAGATAGAGGAAAAGATAAGCAGGTAGATATGCCTGCCAGAGAAGGAACGAGTAAATCACCACCTGACCAAGCTAGTCAAGGTGGGACTGAAATTGAATTTACATGGAGAGCTTTCCCTACTTTTCTAGCTCCAGAAGAGCTGAGAGGGAGAGAAGAACCTGCCAACACACCTGTTAATGATACTGAGTAGAATCTAAGAAATGCAGTGCAAATGTTAACTCATATAGTTATCGGTATAGTTGATGTATTGAATCAAAGGCAAGTAGGTCCAATGACATGTAGTGATGGTGCGGATAGGGCTGCTAGTCGGAGGACACAGGATTTTTTGAAATTAGACCCTCCCACGTTCACCGGGTCAGATGTGAATAAAGATCCACAGGATTTCGTGGACCAAATTCAAAGGGCTCTGGATGTTATGCATGTGACTGGTACAGAAACAGTGGAACTTGCAGCCTATAGATTGAAAGGAGAAGCTATCTTGTGGTATGAAGATTGGAGACGATCGAGGGGTATTGGTACAAATCCAGCTAATTGGGAGGAATTTAAAACATCATTTCTTGATCATTACCTCCCATATGAGATTCGAGAGGCTCGTACTGATCAATTTTTAAATCTACGACAGGGGAACATGAGTGTCAGAGAATACAGTCTGCAGTTTAATTCTTTGGCTCGATATGCTCCAAATGTAGTGGCCGACAGAGTCCATCGGTATGTGAGCAGATTAGAGCCATCTTTGGTGAGGGATTGTACTATTGCTGCGTTAAATAAAGACATGGATATAGCAAGAATACAAGCCTTTGCACATAAAATAGAGGATCAAAGGCAAAGGCGAAGGGCACACGAAGTTGAAAAAGGGGCTCCAAAGAGGGCTAGACCTATGGGACAGTCTATGGTGTCCCAAGGAGAATCTAGGCCTCGGATGTTTCCTAGACAATCTAAACCATCATTTTCCTACCCTACAGTAGGTACTCTACCCCAATTTTAAGGGTTTAGAGGAAGTCAGGTTGGGCAGAGTAGTGAAATACGTGGTTCCCAGACAGCGGGATCTTTTCGTCAGCTGTGCCAGCACTGCAAAAAGTTTCATTCAGGTGAATGCTAGTTTGGAACAAAAGTTTGTTTTTGGTGTGGCAAGTCAGGGCACATGATGAGAGAGTGCCCACTAAGGGTCACGAGTAGTATGACGCGACCTACGGGATCAGTTGTTGCTTTATCATCATCAGGTGTACAACCTATTGGTCGTGGCAGAGGTGCTAGAGGAGCAACCAATTCTGGTAGAATACAGGACCGTACTTATGCCTTTGCGGATCAACAGAATTTGAAGGCTTCTCCTAATGTAGACACAGGTACAACATTCATATTTTTACATAAGGTATATGCATTGCTTGACCTGTATTCAACATTACCATATGTTACTCCATTAATTATGGAAAGAAAAAAAAAGTTAACATAGAAAGGACGCCAGAATTACTAGTTACGCCATTTGAATTCTATACACCAGTTGGTAAAGCAATTGTAGCTAATAGAGCATATCATAATTGTATAGCGAATGTTGGTGATCATGATACATTAGTTGACTTTATTGAATAGGACATGGTAGAGTTTGGTATTGATGTGATGCCAGACAGTCAGCCTATCTCTATTCCTCCGTATAGAATGGCTCTAGCAGATTTACGGGAATTAAAGAAGCAATTAAAAGACGTGACGAACAAGGGAGTAATAAGACCTAGTACGTCCCCTTGGGGTGCACCAGTGTTAATTATACGAAAGAAAAATAGTACGTTGAGAATGTGTGTCGACTATTGACAACTAAATAAGGTAATGATTAAGAATAAATATTCCCTCCCCAAAGTTGACAATTTGTGTAATCAGTTGCGGGGTTAGAAGAATGCGTAAATGATGAACTGAATGATGAAATGATGAAATGATGACATGAATGATGATGAAATGAAAATGAATGATGATGATATACCCAAGACAGCATTACAAACGTGGTATGGTTATGACAAATTCTTAGTATGTCAATGGGGCTAGTGAATGCACCTGTAGTTTTTATGGGCTTAATGAATAGGCTGTTCGAGTCATTGTTAGGTATGTTTAAGATCATGTTTAGAGATGAAATTAAGGATCATAAGAGATCCATGCTAATCACTTGTGACAGGTGTTACGGATTCTTCGTGACCGTAAGATATATACAAAGTTCAGTAAATCTGAGATTGGTTACAATTCGTATTGTTCATGGGTCACATTGGATAGGGTGAAGGAATAAGGATTGATACACAAAAGAGTTAAGAAGAATTGGCCAAGGCCTACGACGCCTATGGAAATTCGTAACTTCCTTGGGTTGGCCGGTTATTACAGAAGATTTGTTATAAAGGCTTCATTCCATGTTAGCACTCTTAATAACACACAGAGTAACCGAGTCTCAGCGGAATGATGCATATGAGAAAAGTTTCCAAGAGCTGAACGATAAACTTCCTTCTATATCTGTATTAGTACTTCCTGAAGGAACAGAAGAGTATGCAGTATATTGTGCTATTTTAGAAGTGGTTTAGGATGTGTATTAATGCAGCACGACAGTGTGAGGGCGTATGCCTTAAGACAATTGCGCCCATATGAGGGGAATTATCCTACACATGACTTTAAGTAACCCTTTTGCTTGTAGAATATGGCACCACTATTTATAATCTTTTGAAACTCCTTGAAGGATTATGATGTAAAATGTGACAGAGTCTTTACTTGTAGTAGAGGTGAAAAAAAAAACACGCAAATTCTATTTTATTTCAATTGAAAAGAATGTACAGCCGAGTTCGACAAAGATAGTTGAGTTTACGCAAAAGGGAGGACCTTAATGTCAAGGTAGATTGTGTGCACCGGTTATACATGAGGTAAGTAAATGAATTAAGACAGAAGCACATCAATCACGGTATTCTATTCATTCAAAAGTAACCAAATGTACTATGGTTTGGAAAAGGTGTATTGGTAAGGTTATATGAAAAGAACATGGCCGAACTTGTAGCTCAGTGTCTAAATGGTCAACAAGTAAGAGTAGAGCATCGAAAACCTGGAAGATATGTGCAAAGTATCAATCTTCTAATTTGGAAATGGGACATGATTGACATGAATTCCATCACAGATTTACCTCTTGTTGAATTTGTCTACAATAATGGCTATCAATTAGGTATCAAAAAGGCATCTTACGAAGCCTTATAGGGGAGTTGGCTTACATAACGTGCCAAATGAGGTTACCTAAAGATTTGGGTAGGTGGTACATAAATTATCACTACCCCAAGAACTCTCCACAGTTCATTCGATATTCCATGTTCGATTCTTTGAAAAGTATATAGGTAATCCATCCCATATTGCTCCCAGTGGAAATATACAAGTTACATAAAATCTCACATGTGAAGAAGTACGGCTTACTATTCTAGCTCGATAAGCGAAAGCAATAAGAAATCAAGAAGTAGCTTCCGTAAAGGCACAATTGGAGAAATTAGCACGTAGAAGAAGTCACAAGGGAGACCAAAGAAATAATGAAATCTAAAGTACTCGTAATTGTTGTACACGGAAAAAAAAGTTCAAGATATGGAATTGGAGTCATAATAAGTAAGTCTTTACAAGTATTATGTCTGTATATGATAATGTGAAGGATTCACTTCGGCTTAAGTTATTGCGATGAGACAATGTTACTAACATTCGAGGATGAATGTTTCTAAGGGGGGAAGGATGTAACACCCCGTACATTCCCGACCCTAACTTGATTGATTGGTGACCTAGGGTGTAGTCATAAACCTTAGCTTCGGGAGTGCTAAGTACGTATTTCGCATTAGTTTGGATGAAACAATTGATAGTCAATGTGTTTAGACACTTGTATGAGGAGTTGGAAACTTTTTGGAACATTTTAGGAGCGATAAATGAATCTTGAATGACTCCTAAATAAAGGTTCTTAAATACAAGAGGCAAGCCAAAGATTAGAACTTGAAATATCTAACCAAATCCGCAACGAAAAGTCGAAGAAAGGAATTTTTTAAAACTTTTTAGGCCAGGCGCGCCCAGGGGCATGCCAGGACGCTCTGGGCTGAAATTTTCAGCCCACAGGAAACAAGGGGGCGCGCCAGGCAGCATGCCAGGCCTCCCCTGCACACCCTTCAAAGGCTGAAATTTTTTCTAAGTCCCAGGGGCGCCCGGGGGCGTGCCGGGGTGCTTTTTGCCAAATTTTTTCACCAACCACGAGCCTATAAATGTGATTATTGGGTTATTATATAATTGTTCCATCGTGGTAAGATTAAAATTGGATGGAGTTAGCATCCAAATTACGTTTTTATCCTTTTATGTTCAATTAAGCCATAAATGACTAGAATGTCTGATTTGGAGATTGAGACTACGAATATGAGTCTCGTGAGTTGAATATTGTTGTGACACTTATGGAATTATTTAACATGAGAAATATGAGGGATTACACATTGAATTTGGTGGGCTAAGTTAATAGGTGTTAATGGGCTCAAAGGAAGGCCCAAAATGAATTAAAAGATATGGTCCAATGGGTCAAATGACCCATTCTTACTTTGACAAGTCAATTATTGACTTAAGTGGCTAAGGATGAGTTAAAGGGGATATAAAAGGGCAAGGAAATTAGATTTTATTCATTGTAAACACACATATATTTCTAGATTTTTCCAAGAAACCAAAAAGAGATTTTTTCTCTTCACTTCAAACCCTAAGTCATCTCCTTGGGAAAGATCATCATTCTACAAGCTTGGGTAAGTGTTTATTCTTATGATTTAATATATTATGTACATGAGAGATTATGTATATCATGTTGTTTATGTTGGAAAGGTGTTGAATTGTGCACTTTGGCTTTTTGCTAAAAGATGTGCATCCTTGTGAATTAAACTTGAAAAAGGACTTGATGTTTTGATGAAAATGAATGGTGTGGATGATATCTCAACATGTATGGTGTGGTTATGTCCATAACTTGTTATTTTTCTCTATGAGTAAATTGTGAAATTTTGGTTATAAAATGTGTTGGAGTGATTTGATAGATTCATTGTGAGGTGGTGTTAATGAGAACATGTAAAGGAGGAACTTGGTGTGAAAAGCTATTAGTTTATGATATTTTGGGGTGAAATAATGTTAGAGGGCAATCATGTAACTCATGGTCGTCTTATACACTTGGAATGTAGCTTATGGTTAATGTTGGTTCCGTTATGTACTTGTGATGTAGAGTGAAACGTAAGGAAGGAGAGGAATTGTTGTACTCACATTTTGGATTGTGTATTCATATTGGGAAGATAAGGTATGTAATGTTACTCTTTCTGTACCTTTCTGCAACACATATTAATCACATTGACATTGTATCTATTCTATTCCGAAATGTTCAAAGGTATCCCATTTCCGGTTATTAACTATTGTTACTCACATGTTCCTTATTCCTACATCAATTGTGTTGCACATGAATCATGCTCTTTGGTTAATGTTCCAAGTTCCAATAATGTTACAATCATCAAAAGTATCAATCTCTCACAAATAAAAGTATCAATCTCTCATAAGTGAATGTATTAATATCTCATGAGTGAGTGTATTCAATCTCATGAAAGTAAGGAATAAAGTAATGTATATACGTGTTCCCAATGATATTCCAATCACCAATGTACCACTCTCATAACAAAAGTAAAGAGAAGAAGCAATGCAAAGAAGTAATGCTTACGTGGTTACTTTATGTTTCATTGAGAATGGACCGCAAATCTAAAGGACCTAAGCTCGGATGGACCAATACCAGTATTACGTTATATTGTGTACACTATATATTATATTATATCCCACCAAGTGTGGATGACGGTTATTATATTATAGCCCACCAAGTGTGGATGAAGGTTGTTATATTATGGCTCACCAATAGGTGGATGACGGTTATTATCTTATGGCCTACTAATAAGTGGATGAATAATAATAATGATGAGCGTAAAGCCAAAAGAAGCATGTAAAGTAATTAAAGATATGAAGGAAAGTTATTTCACGAAGTAATGATAAGAAGAAATGATTAACCAATAAAAGTAATGAAAGTAATGTACGTGGTTCCACATTTAAAATGGTGATTGATCTAAAATGTTTATTCACATGTCTTTAATTCCATATGAGATCCTATGATTCATACAGTTTCTTATAGCCTTACATACTCAGTACATTATTCATACTGACCCCCTTGGGGGGGCTTACCTTACTTTCTGCAGGCACAGGTGCTAGTAGACCTCCACAGTAGGTTGCAGAACATTTACGGGTCGTTGGTGAGCTCCAGTTGCTTCGGGGATTTCCTAGTCATTATGCACATTTGTTTGATATTGTACATGAGTATAGAGCGGGGTGTTGTCCTGACTCTAGGTTTGTTATGGTTATGTATCTGTAGATGCTTTGTAGACTTATGTGGGAGAATAATTGTAAGAGTTGCATGTCCATTCTGACTTGATGGCCCTAGCGGCAAAGTTTCTTCTATGTATAAATCACATGTTTCTATGACTTCCGCTATTGACATCTTGTATCTCTATATGATGATGACGACGTTCATTGAGTGACATGCATATGAATAGACATGAGCAAAGATTGGTTCTCTTGGGCCTCATCGGCTTCGGGTGCCAGTCCGCCTCGTTGGAACTCGGGGCGTGACACACCTACTCTAATTCACCTTGCTAGGAGAACCCTTACCACACAATTGAAATACATGCAAAAGTCATTAAGAAATAATAAAATATCTTTATTTATTACAACTGGTTCTTCAAATTAAGGACTTTACCCAAGGACCTAGTCTAAGCAGGTACAAGAGCTACTATGAGAAAATAAGGAATAGTACACATGACCAACCTACTCCCACCATAAGAAATAATAATAGAAGCTGTTGGAGATCTTACCGCATCAAGTATGAAACATTTACTAATCCTGTAACCCGACTATTCCCCATAAAAGGGTATAACAAGAGTAGTATCAGTACAAATACCACATATTGGTAAGCATCATTAGTCGATTTGAATTAAATCACATAAATGTTTGAAAAGAAACATGTAACTTAAAAGTTTGTTTATTGAAAAACCCTCTGTCCCTTAATTCGTTACCTCTCTTATCTTTTACTGTTCTTACTAATCCATAAGTCAAATTCCACTCAACATTCAAATCTAAGCACCGCCTTCTTACAATGTCATCATGTTAGTCCTTATACCTTTTTTAATTATGAACTCAACCATACCTAACTTCCATGGTTTCCCACCCTTAGCAACCCGCCATTTCAGACTCTTGTGTAATATTTATCCATATTCTATTATTCTAGTTATGCATTAACACTTGTCTAGTTAGGGATTTTAATAAGGTTATGAGAAATTTAATAGCAAGACAGCAACACCCCGCTTACTTAGCTTCAACAATATCAACCAGTATATCAAGACCAAAACCATGCCACAAGCACAATAATGAGCAACCCTCAAGTGATTTGCCTTAAATATGAACACATAGCCTTTTTAACAATACCATAAAATTTTGATCTAGTACAAGTCAAAATAGACAGCAATTTAAGGCAATACAAAAGCATAAAAAGAAATAGTTAACATGTACACATAAAACAAGCTAGGTTTCAACTACATTGAACCATCACCTACAATCTATATATCATTTGGTCGGGGGGGGAGGGGGAGCAGGGTTAGACAGAACATGCAATGTCTAAGGTATACTTCCACACCTATGGCCAGTACCGTGGTATCCCCAACCTTCCATCATAACACTAAACATCTTAACAAGACTGCCCTCCTATGGTTGCCACCATAGATTCTTCAGAATCCACCAATACCAACCACCATAGATTCCTCAGAATCCACCAATACCAACCACTTCCAACTAGGCATTTATTAAGTTCTAAATTATTTTTCGGGTACAATACCATTTTAAACATTCAAGGATGAAAAATATCAATAATAATGCATATTAATTAGCAGACAAATTTCAATAACATAGGTAACATCAAATTTTTATCCTAACAGTCAAATTTTACCCTTTTTATCCATCCCAACATCGTGCCCGAAGGTCTAAGCATGAAATCTTCCATTAATCTACGCCATACCTATGATTTCTAACCCAAGTCTAAACTACTCAGTAAAACCTAGCCTACCTGGATGCCACCCAGCTACTACGAAGGAATGAACTCGAGTTTTTGACTCAATGCTAGTGATTTCCAGTGTGAAATTCATGAGAAAACCATGGATTTTACCCCATTCGAATGTATTTCCCCCTTTCCTTTGCTTCATGGCTATGAGGTAACCATAGAGGGGTTTTAGAAACCTCATTCGTCCCTTTTTCAACTGAAAAGGAGAAGAAAATTAAAATATAACGGTGTTTGGTTTCTAGAAAATTAAAACATAACAGTGTTTGGTTTCTACCTTCAATGTCCCGCTATAGCGATCGATCGGCCGCTACCATGGTGCCACTATAGCGGGACGACGTCAGCCCGAACTAAAATTTCAAATTCCAAAATTTTTTGCTAAGTTAATCCGTAGTAGTCTGAGACAATATTTCCATAAATCCATATTCTCGTTCCTATAGACGAGGTGCTTCTTAGTAACGATGGAATAAGTTATTACAACAAATACTAATTTACCTAACATTCGTCCCTGAATGATCACGGTAGGAAGAGAATGGTACAAATCTAACTTGGACCTTAACGCCCTCTCAATGATTATGTAATTACAACACTTAAGTGGGTCACAAAAATTTTGTTTCCCTATCGTACTAATTTTTTACGCCACACTTTATTACTACTCTGCTACATCAAGAAGCCTTTTTTTCTTGCGAGTCGCTCGAGCCTATTAGGAGCAAAATGTATTTTGAGTACCAAAGGTGTCTGGGGCCTCGTCAATATATTGGAAAGAAAATAACTCAAAAACATAATAGGCAAAAAAAAATTCATACCTTGAAAGACTAGATCCCGCTATAGCAGGAATATTCCCTCCATAACGGTATCTCTATAGTGGGAGAGGACCGTTATAGCTGTAGTAAATAGTTTAAAAGGGTGAGGAAATGGGTTTCATGCCTATTTCTCCCTCTTTTCACTCAAAAATTTCCCTCCCCAATAACTTTGCTCCCAACGTTAGAAATAAGGTAATTATTGCAATACTTCGACTCTTTACTTCGTTACTTACATTTTTGCATGATTTATGCTTGAATTCATAGAAACAAAATGGGTTTTGGGGTTGGTTCTTGAATTTGCAATTGGGGCTTGATTTAGGAGAAAAGTTAAAGCATGGCTACTTCTCCTACGTTTACAATGCTTCTATACCATTCTGGGCATAAGAATTATGGGATTCATATCCAAATGGGGCTTGAAGTAGTGAGGAATGTGAAGGGTTGTGCTTGATTTTGTTTTAACAATTTGGGCATGTTTCAGGAGTTATCATGCCCGAATTTTTGCATATACTAGTTTTAAGATACTTCATATGCGCTGATCTGGGGTTGGAATGCCAAAAATAAGATTTTACTTCAAGAGGCGTCATTAACGCACCTATTGAACCTTTTGGAATGATGAAGGCTGCTATAGCAGCCTCATCCTGCTATGGTGATCCCGCAATAAAGGGAAAATTCCCGCTACAGTTGTCTCATGGTAGCGGGATACAGCTCGCTATAGCGGGACTCTGCAGGCAGTAGCCTCCCAGCCAAAACTCAGGCTTGAATTTTTTTTTGAAATTTGATTCCCTTGATAATTCTATGAGTCCTAACTTATTTTCTCATACTGATTCACAGATTTACTTCCCCCATGGCTAAAATTAAGAAAATGCTCCCACCTTCATGAGATTCCCCAATGAAAACTATTGGGAGAGAGAGATTCCAGGGCTACGAGAGGATGGAATCTTGTTACGACCAGGGGTTTGTGATGAAGGGGGTGGCAGCCAAGGCACTTGAATTCTACAACCTGCTCCAGGAGTTCGATTGGATGTCGATCGTAGAGGCTCTTATGATTAGGGTCTAGGGTTGGGTTAGGGAGGTTTTTGTCATACTCTCTACAGTGTTTTGTGATGACCCCAACCCCACCATCTGTATTAGGGGAGTGGATGTCCCCTTGGATGCTACTACCATAAATGATGTGCTCAGGGTGCGGAACGTCTTCAATGCTAAGTACCTGGCCAAGGCCCATTAGATGGACATGAAGTGGATGTGTAGGTTGATTATAGAGGAGGACAGGAACCAGATCTATTAGCCCATAATTGAGGGGGTTAGGAGCACTTATTTCACTACTGATGCTAGAAGGTGGCTGCACCTGGTGACCCAGAGGATTCATCCATCGGGCAACACTTCCAACATGACTTATCCTCGGGCCCTGGTTGTGGCCTGTACCATATGGGGAATAAGGCTGAATGTGGAGGTGAAGATCGTGATGGAGTGGAAGGACTTCTACCGGGATAACAAAAAGTGCCCTACCTTCCCGAACTGGTCTCTGAGTTATGCAGGCGTGTCGAGGTGCCCAGGGAGGACGCTGACAGGGATGTAGAGATGGACACACCCTTTCATCCCCTCCAGGTGAAGGTGGTCTTATCCAAGAGCAAGAAGAAAAAGAAGGTGGGCAAGGCCGAGAGCAATTGAGTCGCAGAGGATGATGATGATAATGCCTTTCTCTCCCAGCCCTGGATTTCCAGCAGTCTCCTGGAGGGGGACTTGGTTACCGTGATGAGATATATGGATCATGCCCACCTATCTCCCCAAGGTACAACCCCTTCCATCTCTACAGCCTCACCTCCTACTACCTAGGATTATGCAGCCCTCTGCAGAGAGCTCGACGAGAAGAAGATGATGAGGCACTCCCGAGATGACATGTTTGCACGGATGTGAAAGACCATAAAGGTCATATTCAAGTGCGTTGTCGCTGACAATGAG
Source organism: Capsicum rhomboideum (assembly GCA_031232105.1). Taxonomy (NCBI): domain Eukaryota; kingdom Viridiplantae; phylum Streptophyta; class Magnoliopsida; order Solanales; family Solanaceae; genus Capsicum; species Capsicum rhomboideum. Next base: position 92,138,193 of record CP124716.1, on the reverse strand, counting down.
CTTCCCCAGCTGGAGCCAGAGGACATATAGAAGCTCTCCTTCCTGAGTGATACGGAAGGAAAAGTCCTAAACCCAGTAGCCTATGATTATGATAGGGCATCCAGTTAGGTCCCTGGTGCACGTCAACTCAGTCTCCCCCTCTTTATATACTGATATTCTGATTTGGGTTTTCCCCATTTAGGGCATGTAACAAACAATATTTCCTTTTCCTTTTTCCTATTTATTTATTCGCACATAGATGCTAGTTTTAACAGTTTAATATTGAATGCATGATTTTTACCTTTCTATATGTGATTTCTATAGATCACGTGGTTGCTCGTATCTTAAATTAATGATTAATACATGCCAGAAATAAAAAACAAAATAGGGGAAAACAGGGCAGGGATTCTTTCCCAGCCCATCCCACTATAGTGGCCTGCACACCACTACTACGGAACCGCTATAGCAAAAAAAATTCCGTTGTAGCGGTACAGTGTCGCTATGGAGGCCCAACAGTAGCAGCCTAAATTTTTTTTAGTTTTCTGCAAATTCCCTCATTCCCATTCCCTATTTCAGCAATAGAATATGAAATCACACTATGCTCTGATACCATTTGTTGGGTGCGGATTACGGATCATCTTAACTATAATACTGTTTTTCTAGTGTAATTAAGTGGTTAAGTTCTCTCATAGTTTCTGTCATTTGTTCTAAATATTGTCTATCATGGGTTTGGTAGTATTTTAGTATTGTAGTTATCAATAGATTTTGTATAGATTTTCTTTCTTGTCTAGTTTGTGTCCAATTTTGGAGTGCTTCGTAGTTAATCATTTTGGGGGGTGTATGTTAGGTTGAATGCTTCGTTATAATATTGTTCTTTTAATGGAATTAATCTTGTGAGTTCTGCTGCATTGTTTGTTATATATTCTAGGTATTGTATATCTTGGGTTCTTTGGTATGTTTCTACATTTGTTTTTAATAATTTTTCTAAATTATTTATGCTTTCCATGGTTTGTAACCAATATTTAAGATATTCATAATTAATCATTATCTAAATGTTGCTTCGTAATATCTATTACGTAGTGGTATTAATACTAACATATGGGTTACATTTTCTAATATTTTTTGTAAGTATGTTATTTCTTGAGTTCTTACATACATATCTAGGTTAAATTGCAATAAAGTTTCTGTTTCTCTTAGCTCGTCTACTGTTTGTCTCCAATTTTCAAATTGTTCTTGGTTCATTTTATTGTAGGTGACTTGTCATGTGGCACATCATAAAAGCTGATATAAAGTATTGTTGTCTTACAGGGTATAATCTTTTTAATTCTTTAATATTTTGTTCTATGTATTCTAAATATTTAAGTTCATAATTCATAAAATATGTCTCTACATTTATCTTAAGTATTTGTTCTTCTAATTTTATTTCTTCTACTATTTCTAACCAATAATAAAAGTTGTCGTAATTTATCATTTTAATCTGGGTAATCTAGATAATCGTCTTCTAAATACATGTTATACATATCTGACACTATAAATTCTGTCCAATTATCTTGTATTACTGCTATAGATTCATAAGTCATTAGCAAGTCATAAATCTGTTTAGTTGTATCAGTATCTAAGTCACGTAAAATATATAAAAGTAATATCTTATATTCTTCATTATCATCTAGTAAATATGTATTTGTACCTAATTGGTAATTATCCATATGGTCAATTATCATGTATGTTCAATTAATTCAATTTTTACCGTTGGTTTATGTTTTTCCCATGCTTGTAAAGGGTTTTCACTATATAATAGTTCTAATTTATCTTGTACTGGTTTTAAGGTATTAATAGAGAATCTAATTATTTCAATTGAAGTATCTTTAATGCTACTATTTTCTAGTTTTTGTGTTATCTTTTCATTTCCTTTTATCCATGGTGTTGTTTTTCTGGTTTTATTTGGTACTCGTTTAGCTTCTACTTTTTTGTTGCAAGGTGTGGTAAACCACCAATGTGTTTTAGTTAGTATATGTGGATATAGTGGATCTAAAAATGGCATTCCTAGTAATATATCTTTGGATGTAAATTCATAATTATATATTAGCTTTATTGTTAATATTTTATCCCAAATTTGTAATTTTACATTTCTAGCTAAATACATAATCATGCTGCCTTCATCATTAAATCCTGTTATTATGACGGAATTTTTTAGTTTTTCCCACTTATCTTCTGGTAGACAATTATATCTACATAGATTGGCTTCAGCTCCTGTATCAATTATAGGTGTATAATATCTACTATTATATCCGTCTATGATTATTTTGGCTAGTATATATACTTTTATTTTTCATATTTTAGTTCTATTGATAATAATTTTCTTTTTATTATAGTGTATGATTAATTGTTTATCTTCTATATTATATGGTTTAACTTGTTCTAACCATGTAAGTCCTAAGATGATATTTGTATTAATTTGTGATATTGTGAATTGTATTTTGATTGGTATTCCTCCAATAATTAATTCTTGGATTGTAGTTTCTTTTGTTTGCCTTAGTTCTCTGGGTAAATCAGAACATGTTTGATCTTGTGTTATTATTTCTTCTTCTAGTACTAATTCTCTTGTAATATAATTTTCTTGTTCTCCTGTATTTATTAGGATTAAATATTTTCTTTGGTCTAGTATTCCTGTTATATAATACTGGTATGGTTGTATTTCCATAGGTTCTGTATAGTCTATTCTCCTAGATGTACTCATTCTTGATGATGATGTTGGAGTATCCATAGTTCTTTTTGATGTTCCTATTCTTTCTTTTACTATATCTAGATCTGTTTCTATGTCTAATTCTTTATAACTGTAATCATTATGATCTATTGTTGTAACTATAGTATCAAATGGATTTTCTATTTTTACTTTATTAATTTTATTAATTGCTTTTATTGTGTGTTTTGTAGTTAGAATATATAAATTTTTACATCTTGCTGTAAATATTTTACTTCCGGGTGCTAGTTCTATTCCTGACATTTTCCAATATAATACTAATGATTTGTCTATATTTTTATCTTTTATTGCTACTGAATAATTGGAACTTATAATGAATTTAAATTTTTGGTAGATTAGATTTCCTTTTACTGCTGCTATTACGCTTTTTTCTATAGGTTGGATTATTCTATCGTCTGCTAAATATATTTCTATTGGGGTATCTATTCCTTCTCTAAAACATGCTTTTATAAGTATTTCTGTTGCTCCTAAGTGGACATGTGTTATAGGTGATTTTGATTTTAAATTTTGTATTTCTTTATTTATTTCTTTTTTATTTAGAATGGGTATAATTGCTTTTCCTTTAGCATATTTACAATCTATCGTGTGTTCTCGTTGGCTTATTATATAATATTCTTCTTTTTGTTTTTTAAACCAATTTTTTACTATTGGTACTTCTAAGATTTTATCTATCCTTAAGGGTGATTCTTGCTTTTTAATTTGTTCAAAGATATTTGTGTCAAATATTACTTTTTGGCTTGAAGATTCTTCATCTTGGTAATTTTCTTGTCTAATTACTCTTATATCGTTTTCAGTCATAAAATGGTTCCTCATTATTATCTTCTTCTGAGCTTTCGTATTCTTCTAATTGATAAATATTGTCTTCACTTTCTATGTCATAATCAATGTAGGGTAGTTCCGTATATATATATATCTTCCTGTATTTGTATTTCAGTTATTTGTTTTTTCTTTGGGTCTTTTGGTATTTTACAATGTTTTGCTAAATGTCCTAGTTTTCCACAATTATAGCATGTGCATTCTGATATCTTCTTCTTAGGTTTATACGGTTTTTTACTTTTATAATTTTTTACATAATAACGTTTTCTTGGTTGTTTATATTTATATTTTAATTTATTTGTTTTATATATTTTTTGTCGTTTTTTATATCTGTATTTGTTTGGCATTTTACAGCCAAATTGAGGTGTTGTTTTATCTGTACAACAGGCCATGTTTTTTATTAATACTTTATCCAATTTTTGGTTTTCTTTGTGTTTATCGTATAATGCTATAAACCAACTTTGTAAAAATTTTATCCTAGATCCTAATGTATCTTCTAAGCTTGCTGTATTCCAGCTTTCAGTTATCTTTGTACTAAATGGTTCTGGTAATTTTGTAAAATATAATTTTCTGATTTCTATACTTTCTTCATGAGTATATAAGCTTTTATAATAATATTCTTTAAAGGCACAAGTATATGGTTCTATATAGCACATATTACATATTGCTAACTTATTCATTAAATTTCTATTTAGATTTTTATCTTTAGTTTGTTCTGCTATTTCTGTTGTCATACTTCCAAATTCATTTCTTATTCCTATTTCATATTTGTATAAAATATCCATATTTGATGCGGCGGCTACACCATCATTTTTCTTATCATTTCTTAGCGTAGCTAAACTTTCTGTTGATAAATTATGTAACCATAATTTTGTTGTTCCTACTAAGGTTCTTTCTATATAGTTTGGTGTTTGTGATATTGGTATTTTATTATCAATTAATTGTTTTGAAATATATCCTAACCATAATTGGAGTGTTTTAGTTATATCTGTGACACAGTCTAGATCTAAGAAATTATATTGTTCTGGTACCTTATTAGGTATCCATTTTGTATTTAATCTTCTATTCCATAATGTTTCTTTTCTATCATATGAGCCATAATCGGCTGAAAAATAATTTGGGGTTGAGGTTCTCGGATGTAATCTTTCTCGTGTTGATGTGGAAGTGCTTGGTTCATGTTTGGTATTGGTATTTATTTCTGGATGTTTTATTTCCGTGGTTTCTATTTCTGGAGTATTTATTTGGTTTAGTATTTCTGTATAGGTTTCACTAATTTCTTGGTCATTAGCTATTTCATTATCAGTTTCTTCACTTATATTATCTATACTGATATTAGTAAATTCTTCATTTAAAAAAGTATTATTATTTTCTTCAATTTGTATTTTTTCCTTGAATTGGTCTATTTCTGCTGCCAATTGTTTTTCTAGTTGTTTTTCCCTATTGATTGTCCTTTCTTCTTTTTCTTTTAATTTATTCGCATATATTTGTTTTAACAATGCTAATTCTTTTTCTAATTCTTGGATACGTGAAGTTGTCGATGATTCTACTGTTGTATTTTCTTCATGTATTATATTATGTTTTTGTGGTTCCTCTTTTATAGAGTTTATCCTTATTTGTTCTATTTCTTTCTTTGCTTGTTCTCGAATTTTTTCTATTTCTAATTTTTGATCTATTTCTGTATTTTCTTTTGTTATTCTTACCATAGCAGTTAAGCTATCTTCTAATTTTGCTGAATTAGGGTCTGGCATTAAGTGTAAATTATTTCCTAATTTTTTATATCTTCGTCCTAAATTTGAGTGTACTATTGTTATTAATATTCCTTCCGATCCCATAAATATTTTTTCTTCTACAGGATATTCTTCTTTATTCATTTTAAATCGTATTTATACTTATGATCTAGGTGTTGATATTTAAGTTCTAAGTCAAATATAGTATGTCTTTGAGCTAGTATTGCTTTATAATTTACTCCTGCAAATATATTATTTTGTAATCGTTCTCTTCTATGATTTAATTCTTGTTTTACATCTATAATCTGTTTATGTAATTCTATTTGATTTTTTGTTAGTGGATGATAGTTAGAATTATTTTCTAAGTTATTTTCTAAGTTATTTTCTAAGTTCTTTGCTAAGTTATTTTCTAAGTTCTTTGCTAAGTTATAACTTGTTTCTGTATCATTTTTCCTTATAGTTTTATCTTTACTCATAATTTTATCATAGCTTCCATAATTGTAGCTTCCATTAATTTATTTTTACACTATGCTCTGATACCATTTGTTGGGTGCGGATTACGGATCATCTTATGAGGTAAATGCTTCACTATAATACTGTTTTTCTAGTGTAATTAAGTGGTTAAGTTCTCTCATAGTTTCTGTCATTTGTTCTAAATATTGTCTATCATGGGTTTGGTAGTATTTTAGTATTGTAGTTATCAATAGATTTTGTGTACATTTTCTTTCTTGTCTAGTTTGTGTCCAATTTTGGAGTGCTTCGTAGTTAATCATTTTGGGGGGTGTATGTTAGGTTGAATGCTTCATTATAATATTGTTCTTTTAATGGAATTAATCTTGTGAGTTCTGCTGCATTGTTTGTTATATATTCTAGGTATTGTATATCTTGGGTTCTTTGGTATGTTTCTACATTTGTTTTTAATAATTTTTCTAAATTATTTATGCTTTCCATGGTTTGTAACCAATATTTAAGATATTCATAATTAATCATTATCTAAATGTTGCTTCGTAATATCTATTACGTAGTGGTATTAATACTAACATATGGGTTACATTTTCTAATATTTTTTGTAAGTATGTTATTTCTTGAGTTCTTACATACATATCTAGGTTAAATTGCAATAAAGTTTCTGTTTCTCTTAGCTCGTCTACTGTTTGTCTCCAATTTTCAAATTGTTCTTGGTTCATTTTATTGTAGGTGACTTGTCATGTGGCACATCATAAAAGCTGATATAAAGTATTGTTGTCTTACAGGGTATAATCTTTTTAATTCTTTAATATTTTGTTCTATGTATTCTAAATATTTAAGTTCATAATTCATAAAATATGTCTCTACATTTATCTTAAGTATTTGTTCTTCTAATTTTATTTCTTCTACTATTTCTAACCAATAATAAAAGTTGTCGTAATTTATCATTTTAATCTGGGTAATCTAGATAATCGTCTTCTAAATACATGTTATACATATCTGACACTATAAATTCTGTCCAATTATCTTGCATTACTGCTATAGATTCATAAGTCATTAGCAAGTCATAAATCTGTTTAGTTGTATCAGTATCTAAGTCACGTAAAATATATAAAAGTAATATCTTATATTCTTCATTATCATCTAGTAAATATGTATTTGTACCTAATTGGTAATTATCCATATGGTCAATTATCATGTATGTTTAAATCATATTCCCTTTAACCTCTACTTATATTATTATACTTATCATTCAATAGTGTAGTATTTCAAACTACTCTTTGTGTCACTACTATGAGTTTTAGCCTTAATCAGTTACCCTAACAATGCCTCAACTCTGTCTACTCCCCTTTAACGGCATTCCTCGCCTACTCGGTTTCGACCTTAGGACGGCTTAGTCTGGGCTTACCTTACTCTCGGCCTACTAATCATAGCAAACTTACTTAAGCAGTTCTAATATAGTTACACTACTACATGATAAGCAATAATAATACTATAGAGATTATCAGGAATATAAGATTTAGCTATACATGTATAGATATGGATATACCTTGGTTGTTAGGTTCTCGGTATGAGATATGTTTGTGGGTGTATCTGGATGATTATCCATAGCTTCCTTAAGTGCTTATATCTGTTTTATAAAACAAAATTAAAAATTAAAAACTTTTTATTTATACTGCGTTCTCAACACATAAGAAGAAAAGGAATTTCAGCTTATGAAAGCTTACTCTGCCTCCCTTGTCTCTCGTTACATATATTTATATACATAAGGTTGGCTTTCAAACAATCCTAAGAGCCAACTTACTATGCTAAAAAGTTAAAGGCAACTACTAGTTACATAGTAAAGATACTTTACACTTTACGACTTTTCAAAACAAAACAAAACAGAAAAGAGAAAGAAAAGTAAAAGATGCTATACTATGCTATACTAGCTATACTATTCACATACTATTCACATGTCATGTCTTCTTCTTTATTTCTTTTCTTTATCTTTTTGTCACATGTTGTTGTCGTCTGTTGTTGATTGTCGGCTGACTAGCTGATTTCTTTCATTTCGCTGTTTATTCTAGAATGACTTCTGGGATATGAATTGTATCTCCGCCATTGCATTTTGAACATCTGTGGTCTGTGTATTTTTGTCCAATTAACTGACAATATCTTGTTAATAACTCTGGTGAAATAAATTCTTTCTTTAGAGCTCTTGTTGTAGGTTCTTCTTCTGGTCTGAGTAGTGAAAGAATCCATTGACGGACTTCTTCCATATCTGCTATTCTTAGCTCTCTGGAGTTGGAATAAATCATAACTTGGTCTCTTGATGAATATTTCCAAATAGCATTTCCGTTGGAATAATTATTAACTAGTTCTTGGATAACAGTTGTTAATCCAATAAGTCTTTTATTTGCCATAAAACTTGGTATATCTTTTTCTGGTATTTCTGGCTGTGGTCCTATTTCTTCTGGTAGTATCATATCTTTTGTGAGTCCAATTTTGATAACTTGGATGATGGGTTTTATCTCATTGAAGAGTATCTCTGCTGGTGCAACATAAAATCTTACATAAAAGAATGTTCCTTTAGTAATTCTTTTATATGTAGTAAATGCATTATATACGGCTGGTATTTTTTCTAATTCTGCTCCGGTAGTTGTATATACTGTACTAAGTAATCCAAAATCATAACAGGTTTTAACTAGATTTGCATTGGTTTTAGGTTGTGCAATAAGTTTATTGTAACCTTGTAACTTTTGGGTTATATAATCCGTATTTGGTTCTGTGGTTGTAGTGGATCTTGGTCTGAGATTTAAATGGGTTATAGTTTTGTGCAAATTTCGTATGTATGTACTGGAGATGTGGTTGTATGTTTTTTTTTCTTGGTTGAGACTGGATGCATATGATGAAGTTTGGGGTGTTGGAATATTTATTGTAGGTTGCCTCTGGATAAATGGCTTATCAAATAAGCTGTTTAGATTGTTGTTGATTGGCCTTTTTCCGGCTGCTTTGCTTGTACCTGCACTTGAAATATTTGAATTGTTATGGGTTTTTAGGAGTTTCCCATCGTCTCCTTTTAGCTCTGGAATTTTACCGTCTTCCGATCGACGTAGCTCAACATAATTAAAGTCATGCGGCTGACTTGTACTAGCTTTAGGTTTCAGAGTAACTTCATTAACCTTTAGCTTTTGTACTTCTAGGTCAATACTGTCCACTTTATGAAAAAGTGTAGTAATGGCCTTTAACATATCTTCCATAATATTATCTGGCTCCGTTTGGGTAGCTTTGTCTTGATAAGTAATCTGCAACAGTATTTTTGTCAGTTCTAATTACTTCAATAGTAAATGTAAAATTTTGTATGTTTAATACGAGTCTTCGTATTTCCTTCGTTGTTACAGAGTCTTGTATTTTTCTTGTTAGCCACCACTTAACTTGTGTATTATCTGTTCTCACAATAAATTTGTTATAAACAATATATGGCTCAAAAGATAATAAACATTTATATAAAACATATAACTCTTTGCGATTTATTTCCCATTTTATCTGGGGTTCCGTATAAGATCCTGAATAGTATCTACAATGATGTTCTAATGTTTCATTATTATACTTGTATTTTAATACTCCTCCGTAGCTATGTTCACTTGAGTCCGTTTCTAATATGTATGTGAATTGTTTCTTTTCATCTGGAAAATAAAGCTTGGGTAGTTGTTTACATATTGTTTTAATATGTTGGATATGTGTTTTATCTTGTTCATTAAAATGGTATTCTATATCCTTTTTTAATTTATTCTGTAATGGTTTCAAATGTTCCGCTAGCTTAGGGATATATTCACGTACTTGGTTAACTAATCCTAAAAAGGATTGTAACTTCTTTTTTGTATCTAATAATTCTTCTGAATTAATAATTTTATGTACTATATGTGTTTGCATTTTTATTCCATCTTTATCTATTTGTATTCCTAAAAATTTGATTTGATGTTTCATTAACTCTGCTTTTTTCTTACTTAGGCTTATTCCCGTTATTTCTATAATATTTGTGAATTTTTCTAATAACTATACATGATCTTCTTTTGTTCTTGAGTATAGTAATATATCGTCTATGTATACTATGCAATTTTCTAATTGTGTAAAATATGTATCCATAAAATGTTGGTATCTTCCTGGGGCATTTTTATATCCAAAAGGTAAAACATTCCATTCATAAAAGCCTTGGGGTACTGTGAACGCTGTTAATTTTTTAGATTCATTTTCTAATTTGAGATGGTAAAATCCTGATTTACAGTCAAATTTACTAAAGTAATTATATCCTTATATTTGGCGTATTTTTAGTATTTTATTTGGTATGGGGTAATTATATGATTTTGTTTTTGCATTGAGGTTTCGGTAGTCTATAACCATCCTACTTTTCCTTTTTTTTGTTCACTATGTTTATTTAGTATAAATGCTGGACTAGTGTGTTTACTATTGCTTTCTTGTATGTAGTTGGTTTGGAGTAATTCATTTATGTGGAGTTTGAACTCATTTAAATCGGCAAAGTTATATTTTAATGGTTTTTGTGTTATAATACTATTTTTATGAATCACAACAATAGCCCCTTAACATGCCATTATTTTAAATCACAGTTATGAATCACAACAAAAAAATTCTTGCAGCAATAGCCCCTTTTTCATGATCCTTATTCACATACCAACTGCTTGAAACAAGAGTTTCCATTTTTACCTTACCATTTTACCAATGATAATATCATGCCTAGAATTTAACAAACAATTTCCATTTAAACCACATAACAACAATTCCTTTAGCCATCAATACATAAACAAGTTATGACCCTTCACAATTCACAAAATCCACAGTCATTCAAACAATCATAATTCACATAAGTATAATCCTAAAGTAACATTTATAAAACAAGCCTTTTTTATTATTCCTTTACTCGCGTGGATAACTACTAGCCAATTATACAAAAATTTTACACCGACTTTATGGCCAGATACCAACTTGAACCTTCCCAGTTCCAATTCCATTGCTCGTGCCATTCCAAACGGGGTCAAACAATATTTATTTGCCTCGTTGAGATACCAATTGGAATCGGGAGGTACCAATTGGACTCAACTCATACAACCAATCATACAAACCGCACGAAAAGAGAGAAAAAAGTGAAATAATTTCCTAGAATGCCCCATAGCTCCCTGAAAATTAGATGTGAACATCAACACACCAATCCGCAGGACTCTATTCGACATTTGATCTTGTACTGGGAGACCAATAACCTAGGCTTTGATACCAACTGCCACGATCCAACTAACTGGATCATGTGGGCCCTACTCTAATCCACCTAGAGAGGAGAACCCTTACCACCCAATTGAAATACATACAGAAGTCATTAAGAAATAATAAAATCTTTTATGTATTACAGCTGGTTCATAAAAATGTAACTTTAAATTAAAGATTTTACCCAAGGACCTAGTCTAAGCAGGTACAAGAGCTACTATGAGAACATGAAGAACAATACACATGACCCAGCTCCCACAGTAAGAAATAATAATAGAAGCTATTGGAGATCTTTACCGCATCAAGAATGAAACATCTACTGATCCTGCAACCAGAATATACCCCAGAAAAGAGTATAGAAAGAGTAGTATCAGTACAAACAACACGTACTGGTAAACTTCATTGGTCGATCCGAATTAAATCACATAAATGTCCAAAAAGAAACATGTAACTTAAGAGTTTGTTTAGCCAAAGACCCTCCATCCCTTAATTCATTACCTCCCTTATCTTTTACTATTCAAACTAATCCATAAGTCAATGTCCATAACACATTCAACTCTAAGCACTGCCTTCTCACAATGTCATCAAGTCAGACCTTATCTTTTATTTAATTATGAACTCAACCATACTTAACTTCAATGGTTTCCCACTCTTAGCCACCCACCATATCAGACTCTTACATAACACTTATCTGTATTCCGTCATTCTAATTATGCATTAAAACCTGTCTAGTTGGGGATTTCAATAAGGTTATGAGAAATTAAATAGCAAGACAGCAACACCCTGCTTACCCAGCTTCAACAATATCAACCAGTAGATCAAGATCATAAACATGCCACAAGCACAATAGTAAGCACCCTTCAAGTGATTTACCTTAAATATGAACACTTAGCCTTTTCAATAATACCATAAAGTTTTGATCAAGTACAAGTCAAAATAGGCAACAACTCAAGTCAATACCATGACTAACAATAGGAATCCAAACAGCAAACCATGACTCAACAATAATATGCTAACCCTGTCCGATACCAAACAAAATATAAAAAGAGAAATAAAGTACGGAAATCATAAAAACAAGCTAAGATAACAAGGCAAGAAATAAGGATAGATAGAATGATACAAAGATAGGAAAATCAAAAAAAACAAAAGGTGTTTCAAACCTTAAAACCTCTAATGAATTAATCATACAAAGTACCAATTCTCTATATAAACCACGAGGGAATCAATCTCCTACGTAACCAATGTTTCAAAATAATAGTTCAAAATAAACTAATCCTAGCTCTCATACTCTCAAGTGTAACTTTCATCTTTATTCATCAAAAACTTTCTAAAATGAAGAAAGAAACTACTATTTATAGCCATGGGCTATTTATTACATTTACGGGCCCAAAAGTGACCCAATTCAACAAAATGAAACAAGCTGGCCACCTTAGCCCACATGCCCATACAGATAGCCATCTGCTGGCGTAGGTGAAGGGTGCAGGTGCCATCTGTAGGTGCAGGTAAGTCTCCTGCGGGTGACTTTGCAGGTCACTCAAGATTGCCTTCGAGCTTTTTTGGCCCTCCAACGATCTCTCCAATGTCCCTCGTTCCTTCTTGAATGTATTGGGCAACACACAACACTCCTTAAATGGTATCAAGATGGTTTGGAACACATCTAGATTCATCAATAATCCTTCACACGTGGTATTGAACTCTTGGGAGCTTGAAAAGGGTCCTCCAAACGTATCCTTGCATCCTTGAGATGATCGTGGCTTAGGTCCCTTTGTGTCAGCCTTGAATTATAGTCCTTGAAAGGTTAACGCCGATTTGGCTTGTATCATCCTCCCCTTCTTGAAAATGATTTGACCTCAATTCCAAACCTTGCAAAACCATAGGGAAAAAAATCAAGCATAATATCCTCATGGCATGAGGTTTAAGGTTAGCAACATCAAACTTATCACCAAGCCAAGGAGGAACACACTTAACATATAGCCAAGAATCAAAATAATCAATCAAGGGTGTGTAACCCCATAAAATAAAAGATTCTTGGCCACTAAAGAGGCTTTGACAAAGGAAAAAGCCAAGAGAACCATGGTAATTATTCAACCACTCATGAAAAATCACATTGGTTCCAGGTCTCAACAAGCACATAATCCCTTTTGAGTCAAAAGTCACATGAAAATCTCTAAAGCTAAGTGCAATATCATGAGCAAGATCATTCCAAGTAAAGACTCCACTCAATGTACTAGATATCTCCAAGAATGGTATTACTCCCAAATCATCACCAGAGTCAAATACAAAGATATTCTATACACAATTCAGCAAACATATTGCATTTAAGCTCATAATGTTCTTACCTTCAAAACATTCCATGCTCACATAAGATGTTGATTTAACACGATCATGAATAACATCATATGGAAAAAGGTAATAAAGAAAGGTATCACATAAATGGAATTCATCTAAGGTGTTTTCAACATAAGACTCACTCTCGACCTACAAGTAATAAAACTTTGGTCAAGAATGGAAACACACAATGATGAATTCTCTTGGATCTTTTCATTGCTCCCCTTCTTTAAAGAGCATTCATCTTTGTTGGAGGACTTTCCCTTACACAACTTTATTCCCTCAAGTGGATTAAAAATCCTCAAGAAAGACTTTCCATCATAGGGAATAGTACCAACAACTACAACTAAATCTTGCTTGTCATCTTGACCAAGCACCAAATGGGGTGTCTTACAACCACCACATTCTAATTGGTCACCGGGGTCAAATGGACAGAGAAGCCATAGACATGGGTCTAGAAAACACTCATTTTCCCTAAAGGTTCCACCAACATAAAAAGATACTCTCTTCATAAGCATAAATGCTTTCATGGACAAATAGAGAGTAAAGAAAGGTGTCACGTAAATTAATTTCATCTACGGTGTCCTCAAGTGCACGCTCACTACTATATATAAGAACATTTTCAAGAGTATGCTCAAGAATTGGAACACCCAAAGAAAAAGAAATAATTGGGACACAAAGACCACCTTTCATTTCTTCACAATCCTTTCCTAAAAGAGTACTCTCATCTTCCAAAAAGAGATTTTCATATTTAGGAGGAATATTGTCATACCATAATGGTTGTTATATATATTATAGCCCTTAAGAAGAATTACATCACTAACATGATCCACACCACTAGGTAATTCACTAGGAGTGATTTCATCATCCTTAAATAAGAAATTGTAATTAAAGAGAGATGATCAATCCAAGAAGGAGGATTAGAACATGTAAGTTCTCACTCAAAAATACAATTATCAAATTTTAAAGAAGTTTCAAACACATGATCATCCCTATGAGCCAAGAAAGTAATAGAATTTTCATTTAAAGGTATGCTCAATGTGTCACTCCTATACAAATGATCAATATTATCAACATCATCACTAACTTGAGGTTCACTAATCACATCACAAACACTCTCAAGTAGTGGACTAGATTCACAGACAAGTTGATCAACACCATTTTCACAAGACAATGTACTAGCATTCAACACAAAGGCTTCAACACTAGGTGGACTCAAATTGATCTTACAAGAAGAGTTAATTTGGTCATCAATAGGATCAACTAGTGTATCTGCACTCTTAATAGGTACATTATCATCATGAGGTAAAGAATCATTAAGCTCATATGTAGACAAACTATCACTCACACTCAATTGGCTACTAGCCACAAAATGGTCACTCACATTTACTAACGTGCAATAGTTAGCTATGTTACCTTAAAGCTCATGGGAATATTCTTCTTTACCTTGGTGCAAGGTTATTTTCAAAGTGTCGGAATACTCTCCATATGGTTTGAGGCATAGGTCTAAATTAATCTCCCGATCTTTTTTATTAGACCCTATTTTTGAAGCTTGTATTCCTCCTCCATTTGCACTATTAGTACCTGCACAAGTGTCCTTACTAAGAGAAGGACAAACAAAGTTAGATTATGTGTGTGGTAACCCCCTCACTTCACTCCTCACAACCTCTCCTTTTTCCACTCTTGGGTTGCCACTTTGCACTCTCTTACTCCTCTCAATCTTTTATCTCTCATCATTAAAGGACTTGGAGTAAGTGGTCATATTTCTTTGGGGCTTGGGAAGGATAGGTGGAAAGAGATGGTTTCCCCATTGGTCCACTACAATCTTAGGCCAATTTTTCTTATTCAGAACTCTATGTTTCACAAACCAATTGGCGCCCAAGCATAAATGTCCATAGTCTAAGGGAAATATATCACACCACACCTCCTCATAGTACTCATTTCGGGTGAAAAAACCTTCACACTCTCGGAAATGCTATAGTCCTCCAAGAAAGATTGATAATGCTTGGATATTTGAGGTATCCCTAAATAGTCTACCATAGAGGGAATTATATAGTTTACCTAGCACTAATCATTGAGAACAAGAATGCATCCCGGAACCCCATAAATACTCACCTTTCTAAGGTTAACTTGTCTTCTCGAATCAATATTATAGAGCTTCATGTATCCTTTCAGCATAAAGATGGCCTTCATGTACCTCTTCAAGGCACTCCATGTTTGATTGGATCCTTTTGTAAGTTCCCACTATCTCAATGCTTGACCTGGAAGGTGATTAATGGCATATGTGGCTTGTTCAACCTCGCTCATATCATAATCCTTGAAAAATGTTTCACATTGCCATTCCTAATCAAGATAAGCCTTGGGATAACGTTCTCCTTTGGAGATAGGAAAAGGGGTTCTAGGGAGATTATGATTCCCACTATTCCCTCTATATTCATCTTGGCTCCTACTTCCCAACATTTGTGCACTAGAACAAGAAGGATAATATGTAGTATCCCTAGACATTAAAGGTACACTCTTTCATCTTCCATTGGATGACTTTTACTTGAACTAGTATAACCACTCACACCATATTGACTAGGATAAGAAGTACCACACGACCAAGAATATGAATCTTCACACGTCTCATGAACATTCCCACCATAAGTTGTACAAGGTACATAGGAGAAAGTGATATACCTCACATCTTCTTCATGCTCAGAGTGGGAAGTGAAAGACTCTTCACATGCCCCTTCATCCTCATAAGAACCATCACAAGGCTCGTCATCCTCTCCATACTCTCTATAAGAGCTAAACTCAACATTTGCCTCATATCCCTCTTCGGGATAGTAGCTCTCATTCCCATACGGCTTTTGATCATGGCTATATTCATAGCCTCCATTATCTCCATCTTCTTCACAGCCATAGCCTTCTTCACTACAGTCATAGTCTCCTATGTCGTAGTCACAAGTATTAGAGGCTACCGAAGACATACTTCCTTATAACTCCTTTGTACCTATAAAACGAGCAAACAAGGTTAGTAGTAAAAGCTCCTCACCAACACTAGCAGATTCTCACCATTGTATGCCTCACAATAAGAGTCGCTGGCGTTGAAAGATTGTTTCTACTCCCATGGAAAATGTTGTGTCTATTACTACTCGTGGTCGGAATGGATTCTTGTCTTGAAGAAGAATAGATGACTCAAACAAACAACCACAGACTTGAACAAAGAAATATCAACTAAACAAAAACAGGAAAAGCACAAAAAAATGGGACAAAGAAAGAAAATGAACTCAAGAACTAATCAACCAACTAAGTAGATGAATTACTAGTTGTTAATTAGTTTGGGAATAAAAAAATAATGGAATTAGGATGCTGGAACCTGAGAAAAATGAGTTTCAAAACCGTTGAGGTGCATTGGGTTGAGGTACAGACGTAGGTCACGACATGCCCTTGCAGGTGGGGGTCGCATGTCAAAAACAGAATGCTTGAAAAGTCATATGCTTTGCCACCTACGTAGGCAGGTGGATGACCTGCATGGGCAGTGAGGCCGCTGGTGCCCTTGGCAGAATAGATGAAACTCCAATTTTTTCACCTTTTTATGGGCCCTCTTAGGTTTTCTTTCCTAGAATATTCCCTTTTTATTAGATATTCCTTTGTACTAACACGTTTTCTTTACTTTCTTCTTCTTTATTTGGATCAAACAACACCTTTTTGATATCTTATTCTCTTGAAGATATGAAGATATCTAAGAACACCAAGAACTCAAAAATTCCAAACTAACTCATTTGTGCCCGAAATTCGATGAAATTTCAGATTTATGTTCCTTTCAACGTGGGGAACACTTTCCAACAACTTTTAACCTTCAAATCCAACCTAAATTTGGAAGATCTAAGAACCCACTTCACTTTTCTCAAAGCTCAAGAACTCAACAATGGGGTTTCTTCAAATCCACTCAAATCAATCCCAAATTTCAGATTCCAACCTAAATAATACTAGATGAAACAAATCTAGTATTGAAACTACAATAAGGACTCAAAATCACAAAATATTTTTGGGATTTTTCTTTAAGAATTTTTTCCTTTTTTTTTGGTTTTATTGATTTTCTTCAATATCACAACCCAAGACTAGAATCATAAGAATGAATCTAAGCTCGGCTCTGATACCAAATGATATCGGACAATATACGAAAAGAGAAATAAAGTACGAAAATCACAAAAAAAAAAAAAAAAACTAAGATGACAAGGCAAGAAATAATAATAGATAGAATGACACAAAAATAGGAAAATCAAAGAAAGCAAAGGGTGTTTCAAACCCTAAAACCTCTATTGAATTAATCCAACAAAGCACCAATTCTCTTATGTAAACTATGAGGAAATCAATCTCCCACGTAACCAACATTTCAAAACGATAGTTCAAAATAAGCTAACCCTATCTCTCACACTCTCAAGTGTATATTTCATCTTAATTCATCAAAAACTTCCTAAAATGAAGAAGGAAACTACTATTTATAGCCATGGGCTATTTATTACATTTATGGGCTCAAAAGTTACCCAATTCAACAAAATAAAATAAGCTGGCAGTTTTGGCCCACATGTCCACGCAGATGGCCATCTGCTGGCACGGGTGAAGGGCACAGGTGCCATCTGTAGGTGCAGGTCAATCACCTATGGGCAGGTCACTCCAGATTGCCTTCGAGCTCTTTTTGTCCCTCCAACAATCTCTCCAATGGTTGTCGATCCTTCTTGAATGTATTGGGAAACACACAACACTCCTTAAATGGTATCATGATGGTTTGGAACACATCTAGCTTCATCAATAATCCTTAGAGTGTTTGTAGTTCTCGGGCTTGCTTCCTAGTTGAAGTCTTGAGGTGAATTTGGCTCCCGGCTCCAAGCAATCCTCCACACATGGTATTGAACTCTTGGGAACTTGAAAAGGGTCTTCCAAATGTATCCTTGAATCCTTGAGATGATCGTGGCTTGGGTCCGTTTGTGTCGGCCTTGAATTATAGTCCTTGAAAGGTTAACGTCTATTTGGCTTGTATCACTATCTCAAATACATAAGTAAATAGACAATTAAGAGATATACCATTCATTTGCAATTTAGCATGGACTACTTAAGGATCTCATTCGATCAACAATTCAATAATCATAAATCCCGATTGACTCAAGGAACCCACTTATAAGCAAGTCAACAATACAATTATAACTAGTCCACAAGAAACTCAATCCACTCAAGGAACCAAATATAATATTAGATAACACATAAACCCGGTTCACTCAAGGAACTGTCACACTCACCAATAATTTGTACACATTTGTTAAGGGTCTTATGGTCGCCCACTAACCATGACCTGTAGGGAACGAGCTCTTATCCATATACAAAAATCCCAGACATCTAGTACCTGTCAACCTTATATCAACAATATCGTAAAGATGTCCAAATACCGGTACACCCCACAATAATAATAAGTATCACAACAATCACAACCACAATGAACAATAATCACATTTGTAAAACCAACAAGCTTTTAATATAATTTCATTGCATGTGATTAACACTTAGGATATCAACTAGTCATTCATTTTCCTCAAACATGCATTATAACAAGTACACGAAGAAACAATTAACATGTACGCATAAAACAAGTTGGGTTTCAACTACATTAAACCATCACCTATAATCTGTATATCATTGGGGGGGGCTTAGCCAGTACATGCAATGTCTAAAGTATACTTCCACACCTATGGCCTGCACCGTGGAACACCCAACCTTCCATCCCAACACTAAACAACACAAGACTGCTCTTCCTATGGTTACCACGATAGATTCTTTGGAATCCACCAACACCAATCATCATAGATTCCTCAAAATCCACCAACACCAACCACCATAGATTCCTCAGAATCCACCAACACCAACCACTTCTAACGAGGCATTTATTAAGTTCTAAACTATTTTTCCGGTACAATACTATTTTAAACATTCAAGGATGAACAACATCAATAACAATGCACATTAATTAGTAGAAAATTTTCAATATCATAAGTACCATCAAATTTTCATCCCAACAGTTAGATTTTACCCTTTTATCCATCCTAACACCATGCCCAAAGGCCTAAGTATGAAATCTCCCATCAATCTACATCATGCCTATGCTTTCTAACACAGGTCTAAACTACTTAGTTAAACCTAGCCTACCTAGAAGCCAAGCAGTTGCTACTGTGGCATGAACGCAACTTTTGACTCTGTGCTAGTGATTTCCAGCGTGAAATTAGTGAGAAAACCATGGGTTTTACCCTATTCGAGCATATTTCCCCCTTTCCATTGGTCCATGGCTATGAGGCAACCCTAGAGGGGTTTTAGAAGCCTCATTCATCCCTTTTGCAATTGAAGAGGAGAAGAAAATTAAAATATAATGAGGTCTGGTTTCTACCTTTGACGTCCCGCTATAGGGGTCGGTCGACCTCTACCACGGCGCTGCTATAGTGGGATGATGTCAGCCTGACCCAAAATTTTAAATTCTAAAATTATTTGTTTAGTTAATCCTTACTAGTTCGAGATTATATTTCCAAAACTCCATGTGCATTATGCCCATAGATAAGTTTCCTTTTAATAACGACGGAACATGTCGTTACATATAGTAGCCTCCAGGCCGCTACCACGGTGCCACTATAGTAGGAAAATTCCCACTATAGTGCGATGATGTCAACCTACCAAAATTTTAAATTCTAAATTTATTCAACTAAGTCTCTTTACGAAGCTATTTTAAGGATATTTATAAAATTCCCATACCCCGTATCCTTTGAACGCAGTGATTTTAGTAACGACCGAATGGGTCATTACAAATTGTATCCAATAATGCCAACAAGTGAACTTGACAAGGGGAGGCCACATAGGAAAAAAGTGATGGGAATTGATTTGGTTGGACGGTGGGATAAGAATTTGGGAGAATGGAGAGTGATGGATGATGGTATTGGAAATAATGCTATCAAAATATGGCTAAAGAAAAGGTTATAATTGTTTTAGCCATTCATATTTTTATGTGCTCTTTTAAATTATTGTATTAGGATGTCAAATGCTATTTTTGCTACAGTAGTAACACAAACTACAAGTGAAATAATGTTTTTACTATTCTTTACCTTGTCAGCGACGAAAACAAAGTTACTGCTCTAGTAGTTACGCTGATGGATCGACGGATCCATAGAGGACTCGGGACATCCGTATATGCTGCCCGATCCCAAACTGGGACTTCCAAGAATATAATTAGTAATAATCATAAATATGACAGGTGTTCGAAATCAAACCCGGACTAAGATGATCCACTTTCTTTCCTTTTTAAAATCAGTGTGTAGGTAAAACCTCGACAAATGATGTACCATAGTCGAAGTCACTAAATGGAATCTAGGATAGATCCTTTTGAAAATGGAAATAAAGCAGTGATTTAAAAAAGGTTACAATTCCTTTAGATATTCCCGAAAAACCTCAGGAAACGTGTGTATTTTAGTCTTAAAAACCATCATCCACTAGTAAGGGTGGTACGATTCCTATTTTAATTCAGTTTAACAGTGGAAATGGGAAATAATCCCTTTTTGAAAAATAATAGTGAACATCAATACTTTTCCATGGAATTGTACCACAATGCATGCGTATGCACGTATGAATGTATGCATGACATCACTAGTATACACAGCAATATGGCATAACCACATAAGTATCTACAACTAGAAATCACAGTCTTTCTTGAGCGAAGTACGCTAACCAAGAATCCAACTAAGTCATAACCACGGCCTCAAGCCCACCAATGTACAGAACAACATGCATATATATATATAAAGTCATTACAAAAAGTGATATAGAACATGATACTAGGGAGGCGACCAAGGAATACCAACCCTATCACGAGATACTATACCAAACCTACCCAAAGAATTGCTAATCTCATCCTAGGGTCATAACAAATATACAAGGATGCTTAACTTAATCTTACCTGTAGATGTAATAAGGTGAATAAATAAGCCAATGGTCAATACCAAGTGGACCACCCAATACTGAAGAAGTCTAAGCTCAACGCTCTATGAGAAGGGTACTAATCTAGAGTAGTTACTTTAAGGAATTACTATACTAACCAAAGTACCCCGAGAAACCCATTCTAAGGCAAGCGACCATCCAAAACTAAACTAAGGCTTCTAATTCCAATGCCAAGGATACCACACCCATACTAAGCCATGCCAAACATGGGTAAACGACTACCTAAACTAAGGATTCCAAAGCATAATTCTAGTCCAAAGCTCCTAACGAAGGCCAAGAACGAAGGAACGGAAAAATAACCTTAAACCTATCCTATAAAACCCTACCCCATATGCAATTTATACCATGCACAATCTCGTAGACCAAAGTCTATAAGAAAGTAGACCGCAACCTACCTTAGACCTGAATAATGGCCTCGAACTGTCTATGAGCTACTTGTCCTCTCTATTCGACCTCGAAAAGCCGTCATGTTATCAAAATCATAATTTATATGTCAATACAAGTAAAATGATACCCATATCACAATAACACCCCCCCGACCAGAATCATGTCAAAAAAAGGAACGTGGGACCCGATAATAGAATTTAGAAATTGAATCTATCATTAGGTCCCTCAGCTCGAGGATCACATGCTCATAATTTGAGCGTTATTTGAGTCTAGAACAGCCCCCAAAATCATTCCCAAAATCCACGAATCCAAATTCCCATAATCAGGAATTTAAGAAAAACAAGACGAAATTACTACAGAATATTAACTTGGAATTGATCACAAAGAGTATAGCAATCTTACCTTAACTTAATGGAATGAAATCTCTACAATTTCCCAGCTCAATAGCACAATAATGGAGTTCCTTGGACTTGTTAAATGAATTGGGGACAGAGGGAATTACATATACACTGTCTAGCAATGGCCGCTAAGAAGTTGCTACTAAAGCGGCTATGAACTGCTAAAGTGACCCCTGCCAAGGTAGCCAAATACCGCCAAAGCGGTACCCAGCCGCTAAGCAGCTACCGCTTAAGCGGCTTCACCAAAACTTTGGCTAAGTCCAAAAAGACTCTGATCGGATGCTCAGGATTCATATGGAACCCCGTGCACTTAAACGATATATGCTATCCTACTGGAAATGATATTATAGACTCAATGAAATTCATTAAATTCCCAACTGAGGTTGTTTCAACAAAAAATGGGTCCCACATCCACTCTTTCTATTTTATCCAAATTCCACCAATAGCCCAAAATAATTTTGGAAGCCTTGGGACATGAATCAAGGGTCCCCTGTAGCCTAAAATCCACGTTTTGGAGCAAATGAAACTGTAAGAATTTTCATCCGAGGCCATTTACTAGAAGTTTTGTCCAGAGACCAATTTCTCAACTTTAAAACATCCAAAATAGGAAAATTGGCTTAAAACTCAAATGAACTGCACGGGAACCTAACCACCGGTCCTAGCAAGTCATAAATGACTTGGGCAGCTATAAGAAAGTTCAAAACACAGAAAATGAAAGAAAATAAAGAAAATGACCTAGAGGGTCATTACAACACCCACTACTAAGAGGACTTTCGTCCTCGAAAGTCAAGAAATAAAAAGAGTCTGAAAGTTCTAAAAGATAGGGATAATGGGTCTGTATTCCCTGAAATACTCCCCAGACACCCTCCCAGACTGAACAACACCAACACAAGACCTTAGTTATAAGAATACCTTCGATTTAAATTATTTCCTCACATCCGCTTAAAGTAACAACCAACTCCTTCTTGAATGCCAACTCCCATCTAATTAAAACACTCAATACTCATTCAAAATATACCAACACCATACAGATATGAGCAAATCTGAGTGAACACCTGACAAGGCTATATGAAAGCTAACTCATATACCATATCACCATCTCAAACTCTAAGTTCAGCATCCTCCGATCATCATAAGTCTCCTACATGCTCTGAACTATATAGAATCTCTCCAGCATCATTCAAATCCTATCCACATAATCACACAATCGTTAACCTCAAATGGATAAAACCAACTCGCCAGAGATCCAAACTACATAAGACATGAACAATGTTTCAAAAGAATTCACCCAAAATAATCATAATGGTAATGAATATTAGATGTAAACTTTACCAAGGCCACGAACTGGTCCTAATGACCCTCGAAACCCATAACATAAGTCCATGGCACAACCTTCAGAACCTAAATAATCCACTCTAAATGATCACTGATATATGGATAAAGAAGTTACACTAAGCTCATCTTGAATATCTGTCTCTAACAGAGCAGACTTCTAGAAACCCGTTTGTCACGCCTCGAATTCCAACAAGGCGGACTGGCACCTGAAGCCGTTGAGGCCCGAGAGAACCAATCTTTACTCATGTACATTCATGTGCATGTCTCTAAATGAATATCATTCTGTCTCATGTAACTTATAACATACCAATGGCGAAAGTCATGGAAAACATATGCTATAAAACTTGGCCGTTAGGGCCATCAAGTCAAATGGACATATATCTCTTACATTCTTATTCCCACATACGTCTACAAAGCCTCTAACAGATACATGTACATAACTAACCTACAGTCGGGACAAGTCCCCGCTTTAGACAAACTTTAAAATCTAAAACAAATATACATATGAGACTCGGAAAGCCCCGGACCAACTGGAGCTCACCAACAGTCTGCAGATGATTTGTACTCTACTGTGGTGGTCTACTTGCACATGTACCTGTAGCAAGTAAGGTAAGTCCCCCAAGGGACATCAGTACGAAGAATGTACTAAGTATGTAAGGCTCATACGAAACTGTATGATATATAAGTACTTCCATAAAATCAAGTATAAGAGAATAGTCAGTACAGATAAACCACCGGATTGTATATGTGGACCATGTACATTACGTCATTTACTTCTTTTGCTTTTACATTTGTTCATCTCTATACTTTAGATAGGGGCTTTGGGGGAGCATAGAGAGACAAAAACATGCAAAACAAACTTCGGGGCTGACCTGCGAAGCCACCTGCACCTGCAGGTGGATGAGGTGCCGCCGCAGGTGCCTCTTGGCAGTGTCCATAGACACCTGCGTTGGCACCTGCGCCTGCAGGTGCTCCAGACGCGAGGGGGGATGCCCGTTCGGCCAAAAAGGGTCTCTTTTAGGTCCTTTTATGTAATAAATGGTCCATGGCCATGAATAAACTTCCCTCTACATAATTTAGGTCAACTTGGATGCCAAAAATCAACCATGGTTTCACAACACACATGAACATCATCAAAACCACATTTTTCCTTCAATACACCACCAAGTCCATGCACAAATTTGGCAATAACAATTCCAAACATTATGTACAAGGATAAAACAAGTTAAGGCTATAATCACATCTCACATGTCAATATTGAATCCATCAAGTTAACTTTCTTCAATACCATAAGTCCATTTTCAATTTTACAAGGCAAAACCCTTTTCCGATTGCAAAAATAGATAGTTTACACATAGTGAACTGTCCAACACTTTACCAACATAACCAACATGATTTATGTACCATCTTAAGCATATAATATATTAAACCATGAAAGTAAACACTTACCAAATCTTTCAAAGGAGTGATCTTGTCCATAGAAGTGTAGTTGCCCTAGGGTTTGGAAGAGGAGAGAATATTGTGGAAAATTAAAGACCTTGCACATGTGTGAGATGGTAATAAAAACCTTATTTTTTTCCACCTTATATAGTCCCACAAGGTCATCCTTAGCCACTTTTGGTCAAAGATGACATGTTTACTTGGTCCATTTTATGAATGGGTCATTTTTCCTTGTTGGGCCAAGTCTTTTACTTAATTTTTGGGCCTCAAATTGAGCCCATGAACACATGTGAATTCAGCCCAACCAATTTAATATGTAAAACCCCAACAAATCTCATGTTTAAATAATTCCATAAATGTTACGATAATTACATAGGTTCAGAAATATACGGGGTGTTACACCGCTGTAAATTGAGAACCAAAGTAAAGAGTAGTAGAAACTGACACCCTAAGCAAATGAACCATCCCTTAAATATCAATCTAGGCCAACCAATCACAATGCCCCAAATGAAATCTAACCCCATAATGTATGTTGTAAGCGAGTCACAAAACCCACAGCTATCCACTTAGCATTCCGAACAAAACCATTAGGACCCAAGTGTCAAATCTATGCCCACTGATAAACCAGCATCTAAATAAAGAATCAAACATACACCTCGACCCTTACCCAAAAGAGTCAAAATTAGAACTGAAGCCAATAAGGCCTTGAGTCCAAGAAGACTCACCTCATACATGTCAGACCGCTAATGATGGATATCTCTGAATCAATCTGGTCAGCCATTCTATCAAAGAAGTAATCCCTCCATAAATTCAATCTCACACTCAGAAACTAAGTATATACCCGACAGTCAATAAGCCACACACAAGTACATAAACCCATCTCTCTGTTGAACCTAATGGAAATATCCCACAGAGACATACCCAGTCAAGTAACGCCATCCTTGGAAGGTCTTGAAACTACCATTTTTAACTTTCCCCACTCAACTAAACCATCCAATATGATATAGCAGAATAAACTGAGTATCCAACTCAACATCAACACCAAATTCATAATCACGATCGAGCGATAAACTAGGCAAATCGAGAAAACAAACATCGATAACTTACTAACTTTAGGAAAGGACTAGAGTAAAGAAATATCAATGCGAGCACCCAAATGTAATTAAGAAATACTAAATGCTTACTTGCTACCAACCCCTCTTTTCCCCAAATAAATGACCTAACTCTTCTCGATAACCATCGATCGAGCTCTCACCTCACAATTCAAAGGGTGCTAATCATACTCTAAGTATCAACCTAAATCAGGCAAGGTTACCCACAACCACAAGATAAGGAGATACTAACCTAATAATATTAGACTAGCCATCTATAGACAAGGATCAACCGAGTAAGGTAATAGCAAACTACAATACAAATTCCATGAAAGGACAACAACCAATTAAATTCTAAAATTGCACCAAAATCCACCATGTCTAAGATAATGACATTTACTCAGGCTCTACACCCCAAGGCACTCACCACACAAGATTGATCCACTCAATCCACAACTAAAAGAAAACACCTACGAAGGCAATTATACATGCATAGGCACATATATAGGTGAACCACAACAACATAAATGAATAGTAAAGTAAGTAGAAATATATGGGTATAAAAACGTTGAATCAAACAACACAAAAACTAAAGGAAAACAAATCAAAATTGCACCTATAAAAGCCATATCTGAATTCTTGGCCCCTGGCCTACCCAAAGGAGCAAGTAATTGATCACATCTATCCCCGAACTAAGCATCCGCACAACCACCAACACCAACTGGTGGTGACTCACATCTAATACTTTGGGCACCATCTCCGACCGGTGGCATCCCAATCTAAAATGACCAATTTAGTTGCACTGACTGGGGACACTCTCTAATGATATAACCTATCTCTCCACAATCATAATAACTTTGAGGAGCTCTGCCCCTGATGCGAAGTACCTACCCCCCAAAGTGGCCACCCCTACTTAATTCCTGACTAGAGCTCTATCCACTGTGATGACTGTGAACTATCCAGGTCCCATCTGTGACCTGAGACAATACCTATATGGGCATGTTGGCTGAGAGTGATGGTTTCCTCCACTTGATAAAACCTACCTCTGGACAGAATACCACTAAAATTAAGCTAATGGAATGGCCTCTTACCACTATGTCCATAGGTCTCAATACATGCCCACTCTATAGTCTTCGTGTGATTAATAACCTGAAGTAAAGGAGACCTAGCTGCTACTAAAGGCTTTGATGCCAAATAGAGTGGTAAGATCAACCCCTTAACAAACCTCTACACTCCCTCATGCTCTATAAAAAGACTCATAGATGTATGTTTGGCCCACTCAAAAAACCTAATCTCATATTCTAAAACTAACATAGAACCCTGTTGGATTTCTGTGAACTCATCTCTAGGATAAAAACCACTCAACATACCCGATACTACCCTTGCCTATGACATACTCTCAAAAAGGCTCCAAATCCCAACCATGGTACCTTGAAGTACTGGGACAGTCACCAATCTGGTCGGAGCCTGGGCTGTCTCCAGACCCTTTAACTAATATTATAAGTCCTCAACACCGAGCCCTGCCCCCACTAACTACTCCCTAAACTGCCCTGCACTAAGACTCTAGCAATAGGTGTATGAGTTCCGTTATCACCATCCAATGATCTACCATGATCCATTTGAGAAAGACTGGTACCAAAGAAGAATTTAGAAGTTAATAGTGATAGGGATGCACGTTAGGGAATCAAGAAATAAAATTTCTTAAGAATGCCTTATAGCCTCCTGAAGATAGGATACGGACATCATCGTACCGATCTGCAGGACTCTACTAAATATTTGCTCTTGTACCAATAGCACCAGTGAACCTAGGACTCTGATACCAAACTATCATGACCCAAAATCTCAGGTCATGATGGCAACTACTATAACCCATTAGTAGGTAAGCCAAACTCATAGCCCAAGACAATAAGTAATGAGCTAATAAAAGGAAGAGGAAAACACAAGGTAAAGTATACATATATGCAAAGAGCAGTAACAAAATACATAAAATAATCCCCTAAGACCTGGTATCAGTCGGTACAGAAGCTACTAGACATATCAGGAGTAGAGAACCATCTCCGAAATACAAAATAAAGACATGTCCAGCAAAATAGACGGAGAAAAAACAACTTTGAACACTAGGAGATCCCCTCAAATCTTCGATCCAAGATAGCTCCACACGAAGCACACGTCAGCAGCAATAACTTATAATAGGATCTGCATCAAGGGAAAAAAGATGCAAAAGTGTAGTATGAGTGTCAAGACACACAGTACCAAGTAGACATCACAGGATGACTGAGCTCAATAGATACATGCAAGTACAAAGAACACATAAAGAAGGGATATACTCTATAAGTAGCAAGGAAGGAGATGATTACCTGCAGAAGCTATCATAATAGTCTATCACAGCAAGAATTGAATTAAAGAAGAGCATCACTAGCAATATTCTCAGAATGTCTTCCCACAGTAAGTGACACAACAAGATAATCTAACACTGGAGTTGGAAATGCTCAAAAGGGAGTCCACACGATGTACCTGAGCCACGAGAGAATGTAGAAGAGCATCACTAGCAATATTCTCAGAATGTCTTCCCACAGTAAGTGACACAACAAGATAATCTAACACTGGAGTTGGAAATGCTCAAAAGGGAGTCCACACGATGTACCTGAGCCACGAGAGAATGTTCACAACTAACCCATCACAAAGTATGCAGAAATGATCAACAACAACCTAAATAGGCCCCCATAAGCCTAGAAGGTACAAATAATAGATATAACTACAAACAAAAAACAATAACCTAATTGGCCCCCATAAGCCCGGTAGGTACAAACAGCAAACATACTGGCGATAGGCAATGCATATGAATAAATGAGTGCCACATCTAACCATAGTGCATACACCTCGTCCAGCCTAGTGGCTCATACAGTAGGACCCATGGGGAACAACCCTTATCTAGTACTGTGGCTCACAGACCGAGGGACCCATAGGGGGCTCGAGATATCCATATACACTACCTAGTCTAGAACTAGACTTCCAAAAATATAATCATTAATAATCATAAATATGACAGGTGCTCGGAATCAAATTAGGACTAAGATTGTCACGACCCAAACCCATCGTGAGTGGTACTCTCCCGGTGGGAGAATCATCTAACCCCAAACACCATCTCAAAATTAACACTTAGAAGAGTCAAAAACTAATCTATCAATAAATAAATATCAAAATAAACCAAATATAAGCATAACTATACGCAGAACATTGTATTTAAGTAAATAAAAACCATCCTTAGAAACCAAAAGTCGTCCGTACCAAAACTACTAAAGAATGTCAAAAGGGGATGCAACCCCAAAAACTGAATAAAAACATAAGTTCAAAAATAAAGAACTATGTCAATGAGGAGAGATCTCATGGTAGACCAGATATGTTGCTTACCCTGAAATCTAAAGTCAACTGCTGGAATCACAAGTGAGGTCTTATAAGAGCCATTGGAATATGCGCTGCACTCATAAAAGTAAGAGCAGGTGTAGTAGAAACATACAAAAAAATAACAGTGTACTGGTAGGGTCATTTGGCCAACCCAAGATGAGAATAAGAACATTCAACCAAAGTGCAGTACAACAAGTTAATCTAAAAATTAACATACACTTAGCACAACAAGTATCAAATAAGCAAATTAGGATTTCAACAACAAGTCAACATATTATCACCAACTAAGACAAGTTCAATCAAGCCAAGTCAAGACAAGTCAGGACAATTTATCAAGCATATAAGTATTTTCCCCAGTTCACTCATGGAACCGTCAAACTCACCTGACCCTCGTACATACACCCTATGGGTAATAAGACCACTCTCTAGCCATGACTTGCAGGGGATAATTACCGTCCATGTACTAAACCACATACACAAGTGTCTGCCAACCTTGTTTTACCCATAACCCATGAGAACGTACCAAATATCGAAACATTCTATAATTAGCAATAAGGTAGGTCAAAACCATACAACAATGTAAAATCCTTTGCATTGACCACACCAAACAACATGCACTAACAAGACGCACTACAAAGTAGTTAACATGCACATATAGAACGAATTGGATTAAACTACAATACCATCACCTACCTCGAACCAAGCTTGCACAACTCCTCTAAGTCAAGGTTTTGCCCTTCCATGAAATTTCTGCTTGCTCTTGGTCTAGAACACGCATATAAACACATAATTAATGAAATGATCTACCATGTTGGGAATTATAAATCAGACCCAACCCCTAAGGTCAAGTTCATGATCATTTCCTTCCCATTCTAGTGATTTTCTACCATAATCCACCTAAAATTACCAATTCCACGGACAAATTAGTGAATTAATGGATTCCAAGGGTAAATTAACAGTTAATAAACAAAACACATTAACTTATTACTAAATTTTCCCCCTTGCACCAGAAAATAACAAAAATCAGCCCTAAAAGCCTCCCCAAACTCCAAAAATTAGAAATTTTAAGACTTAATTATCAAATACAAGTTAATGGGGATGAATTCCTTACCTTTACGAAGCCAAACGATGAAAATTTCCCTTCCTTTACCCTAAAATGAGTTTTAGAAAAATAAATTATTCTAGTGGAAATATTTAATTGAACTGCGATTTTCACCACTATAGAGGTACCTGCCGCTATAGTGAGCGTTACTGACACTATAGCGGGAATTTCTCTGCCACAGCGGAGGTCGCTATAGTGACAGTTGCTATAGCGGCGTAACGACCGCTATAGCGGCGTATCGGCCGCTATAGCAGCGGTTGCTATAGCAGCGTTTCGATCGCTATAGTGGAGTCGAGGGGATAAAATGTCCAGTTTCACCCAAAAATTCCACTTTTTGCAACACACCTTAAACCCGGGATATTCCAAATAATTCCCTTTACACTAAGATCAATTTCGGGAGTTCTACTTATCCAAATTTGATTTCATAAAATCCTACTAGTTTTTTTTATCATTTTAGCTAACTATAAATCAAAACAACTACTACTAAACCTGCCCAAATCATTTTTGGATTTCCCTACACCATACCTCACTCCGATTTTATTTGAAACTAGCCTAGCCTAAAAATTTAACTTTAAATCCGACAAGAATTTTAACATGGGACTTTCAACGGAAGTTCATACATAACGACGAAAATAGTTATTACAATAGATACCAATTTAATCATCGTTCATCCCCGAATGATCAAATGTCAAAAAGGCTAAAATGAGAAGAAAAGCGATTACATGTATCCTCAAACAATTGAGATTACCTATCTTGCATGTCCTTCTAGGTTTCCCAAGTGGCTTCCTCAACCGAATGATGCTTCCATTGAACCTTAACCAAACAAATTTCCTTTATCCTTAATTTTCAAACATCCCGATCTAGAATCATTACTGGTTCATCCTCGTAAGCTAAATCCATATCTAGAAGCACTGAATTCCACTTAATGATATAGTTTCCATCCCCATGGTACCTTTTTAACATAGAGACATGAAATATCGGATGGACTCCATACAATCTCGGTGGTAAAACTAACCTGTATGCAATCGAACCCACATATTCAAGAACCTCAAAGAGACCAATATACCGAGGGCTGACCATGCCCCTCTTACCGAAACTCATGACTCCCTTCATAAAAGACACCTTAAGCAAAACATGTTCCCCAACCTTAAAGTCCATGTCTTTTTTCTTATGGTCTGCATACCCTTTCTACCTACTTTGATCAGCCAACAACTTGGTTTGAATAAACCTTACTTTCTCTTGATCCTCTTTCACTAAGTCAGTGCCCAAAGGTTTGACATCGCTTAGTCTCAAACCACCCAATAGGTGACCTACACTTTCTTTCATAGAGTGCCTCGAATGGTGCCATATCAATGCTAGAGTGATAGCTATTGTTGTATGAAAACTCACACAATAAAAGAAACTAGTCCCAATGACTACCAAAATCAATCACGCAGGCCCTCAACATATCCTCTAGCACCTGAATCATCCTCTCTAACTGTCTTTCAATTTGAGGATGAAAAGTCATGCTAAAAGTGAACTTGGTGCCCAACTCCTCATGTAACCTATCCTAAAATTTGGAAGAGTACTTGGCGTCCCTGTCAGAAAAGATGGTAAGGGGCATCCTATAAGCCTGACAATCTCCTTGATGTATATTTTAGCTAACTGCTGAGAGCTGTAGTTTACCCGAATCGGAAAGAAGTGAGCTGATTTCGTCAACCAACCCACTATCACCCAAATGGAGTCATATTTTCCCAAAGTCTTAGGAAGACCCACCATAAAATCCATGAAAATATACTCATATTTCCATATGGGTATAGGCATCCTTTGAAGCAATCCCATAGGCTTTTGATGTTCATACTTTACCTGCTGACAATTGTGACACTTGGACCCATAATATACTATGTCTTTCTTCATCCAGGGCCACCAATAAAGTTTCCTCAAGTCACGGTACATCTTGGTTGTACCTGAATTAATAGAATAATGTGAACCATGGGCCTCTAAAAGTACATCGCGAATCAATTCACCAACCTGAGGAACACATAACCTTCCCTT
The DNA here is from genome assembly GCA_031232105.1 of Capsicum rhomboideum. Lineage (NCBI taxonomy): Eukaryota > Viridiplantae > Streptophyta > Magnoliopsida > Solanales > Solanaceae > Capsicum > Capsicum rhomboideum. The sequence goes on along the minus strand of CP124716.1, from coordinate 92,105,653 downwards.
AAACCATAACACCCCACTCGCGTTAAGAGTGGTGTCCGTCACCTCCCCACACACCACTTTATTCAGGAGTGCACTCAACTTCTTGTCCTCAAATTGCTTGGCTTTAATCTGATCCCGAAATGTTGACTTCACCTCAATGCTAGCCAACACTCCACCCCTGTCGGAGACCCCAAACTACATGCTCTGAGATGATAGAGTTTGAAACTCTCTAGCTAACGGTTTTCTAGACACCCTCAAGAATAACAAGCTACCCATACTCACAGCCTTTCAGCTCAATGTGTCAACCACTACATTAGCCTTACCCAGATGATACTGAATAGTCACATCATAATCCTTCAATAATTCAATCCATATCTGTTGCCTTAGATTCAAATCCATTTGAGTAAACACATGCTGCAAGCTACGGTTTTCTGTAAAGATCTCACACTTGACACCATAAAGATAGTGTCTCCAAATCTTTAATGCGAACACCACCACTGCCAACTCCAAGTCATAGGTTGGTTAGTTCCTTTCATGAGGCTTCAACTGCCTTAAAGCATAAGCAATGACATTCCTATCCGATATCAACACAACACCCAAGCCCAAAAGTGAAGCATCACAAAACACTATAAAGTCCTTACCTTCAACCGGTAAAGAAAGGATAGGAGTTGTAGTCAAGAGTTTCTTGAGCCTTTGGAAGCTCTCTTCATATTGAACTGACCAAACAAATCGCACTTCCTTCTGAGTCAACCTTGTCAATTATGTGTCAATACATGCAAAGTTCTTGACAAACCTTTGGTAATTACTAGCAAGACCCACAAAGCTCCTTCTCTCAGTCACTGGACTAGGCCGAATCTAATTCATCACTGCCTCAATCATCTGGGGATCCACCATCACCTTTTTTTTAGAAACCATATGCCCCAAAAAAGGCAATTGAAGACAACCAGAATTCACACTTTGAAAACTTAGTAAATAGTCGTTTCTCCTATAGAATTCCCAAAACTATGCGAAGATGACTGATGCGCCATGATTTTATGAAACTTTCGATACTTAAAAAAAGGAAATTATGCAATAACTTGGTTATGTTTGGTAGGTATGATGTGTATTCTGTTCTATATTGCAGGGAAATAGGTTTTGGAGGCAAAATGATCAATAAGGAAGAATCATGCTCGAAAACAGAGTATCTAAAGATGAAAGAACCAGGTCCTGCACTAGAGGAGTGACCCACGGCAGAACCCAAGTCACGTGAGTCAACCTACGTGGCGTGGGTATGTGTCGTAGGTTGAATCCTACAGTTAGTTGAAGCAACCTAATTTCCATGACAGGATCCACATGGCATGACTTGGTTTCACGACACCAAGTCACGATACCGTGGAAAGTTACCGACTCTATTTTCCTGTTTTATTTAGGATAGGATTCATTTTGTATCTATAAATACCCCTGTATTATCCTATGTTAAGGAATTAGTCAGTACATTATTTTGAAACATATTTCCAGTATTTTGAGCCAACAAACACATTATTGATTTTGTAATATTGGAGCACCAGTTTTAGGATTTTTATTAATATAGAGATTTCAGAGTTTTCTTCATTATCGTGAGTTTACAATTATGTTTTCATCTTTGAATTCTTGTATTCTTGAAATAATGAGCAACTAAACCCTTTAACTAGGGTTGTGTGAACCATGAGCACTTAACGAAATGGGTTAAGTGCAAAGTAATTCTGAGCCGGTGTGACTGCAAGTATTGTTATTACCTTTGTTACAATTGATCTTCTAATGGTTGCAAATGTTAGAAATTCGTCTGTATTCTAAACTTGCTCGAGAGAGAGAGGTGGACAACAGAGATTTGAAGCTATCAACCTTCATCTAATAACTTGAGCCGTAACAGGGATAGTTATCTGAGATCCAGGACAAGGGTTAGTAGTGCGATACTCGGAGATCAAGAGGAGAAGAGTGAAATTTGTCTAACCAAGGTCGAGAGACGTTTAGATGAACATATCTTGTTAGATATTGCAGGCAACGCAGCGGGACAGTTTTGCCAAGCACAAATAATCGGTGAAGTTAAGGAATCATTGAGGATCACAGTCCTAGTGTGTTTCTCATATTGATTACAAATTTGAAAACCAATAATTGTTACTGTTACTATTTATTTACCAAGAATCCCCCAGTTTTACTTACTTGCCAATTACTCAAACTAGCATTCGACAAACTTTTGCCCTATTTCCTCGTGGGATCGATCCCAACCTAGTTGGGTTCTATATTTGATACAAAGACCGCATTATACTTTTCTAAAGGTATATTTTGGGCGACATCAAATTTTGGCACCGTTGTCGTGAAGTACGGTTATGAAAGTTGTGTAGCTTGTTGTTCGAGTTGATTGTTTTTATTTTTCTATATTTTTAAAGGCACACACCAATGTATTCCCAATACAAGGAGTCAAGGCAATACCCTGGTTCCGCTTGATCTTGAGATAGAAAGAACACTGAGAACTAATAGAAGAATGGTGAACACCAACGGAGTTCAGGATCCCGTAGCCACGGGAGACATTCATAACCAACCAATTCAGCCAGTTGGTCATGAAACAGCGGACCAAACTACTACTCGATTGACACGGGAAGAGCAAGCTAGGCAAGCTGCTCTTAGGCAAGCTAAAAGAGATAATCGAGCTATGTAAGAAGCAGCACAGCCTCTGGCTGATGTTGAAGAGAGGCAAAGAAGACTGAGGGCGTACCATGCACCTCAGAGACTATATGTGCCAATTTTTGATGATCCAAAAGAAGAGGATGTGCCTTATTTTGAGTCGGTAGAGACTGGTGCCATTATTCCACCAGAATTACCTCAGGGCTCTAAGTTCGATATTACAAGTGCTATGATCCACTAGCTTAACTTGAAAGGCGTATTTGTCGGTCTTCCTACAGATGATCCAAACATGCATGTGATGAACTTTGTGGGGGTCTGCACTTCATAGAATTTGCCTGGAGTGGACCAAGAGGCTATTCGGTTAAGATTATTTCCGTTCTCTTTAACAGGAGAAGCGACTTTATGGTTGGCCAAATTACCACAAGGCTCCATTACTACTTGGCAAGAGCTGAGAAATCAATTTATGGAGAGATTTTTTCCACCCTCCAAGATGCTGCAGTTGAAGGATGAGATTTACAACTTCAGACAACTACATTCTGAAACACTTATGAAAAATGGCTAAGGTTTAAGAAGAAGCTGCAAAATATTCCAAATCATAGGATGAGTGGTAGGAGTTTACTGGAAATCTTCTATAGGGATTTAAATGGAAATACAAAGGTTATTGCAGATACTATCACTGGCGGAGCATTTATGAGTATGAGGTGGGAACAAGCTTCAGAGATTTTAGATTGTATTACTAAGACCAACCAAGAATGGCACACTTGGGAGGCAGAGACATCTGCTAGGATGTATGATATTGGAGCATCAGTATCACAACGGGCTTTGGATGAATCTGTAGCTTAAGAGGTTGCACAACTGAGAATAGAAATTGGTTTGCTAGCCAAACAGATTCGGCTAGAGATGTTGAAAAGGTGCATGCCGTAAGTGCATAAGGTAAAGCACCTAAGCATGACGATTATGAATCTGATGAGGAAGCTAAGTACTTAGATCGAGAAGTGGTGGGTTTTCAAGCCAAGGGTCAAGGGTCTAATCAAGATTCTTGGAAATCGAGACAAGGAAATCAAGGTCAAAACTATTATGGAGACAATTATAATAGGCCAGGATATAGAGACAGTGAATGAGATTGTGATGGAGACTGGAGATGAAAAGATGATTACAAGGAGAAAAATGGTGCTTATGTTCCAACAGGGAATCGTGATGCTGACTATGGAAATTCACGAATGGAAACCCTTCTTACCAAATTGGTTAAAGGATCAGAAAACCAAGAAAATTGCTTAAAGGAAATTAGGGCAGACATTTCAGGAATAAGTTAGAAAGTTGAATCTCACTCAATTGCCATAAAACAGTTGGACAATAGTTTGGGAAGATATCGGTGGCATTGAACCAATGTCAACTAGGCACTCTTCCGAGCAACACCATTCAAAATCCAAAAAATGATGGTCATTGTTTAGCCATTACTACAAGAAGCGAAAAAAGCACAACTAACCCATCTATTCATGTGGATAATGGTAAGAAAGATGAGCCAGTGGTGGTCGATGAAGAGGCTAAGATGGAGCCAGGAAATTTAGCAGTAGACAACAGTATTACTAAGGAAGTTGAATCTAAAAATAGGCAGGAAAAGGAGGTTCCACAATTGTTGAAAACTATCCCACGACCTCCTCCTCCCTTTACTCAAAGATTGAAAAGAAAGGCTGAGGAAGGTTAATACCAGAAATTCATTATAATATTAAAAGACCTATCGGTAAATATCCATTTTGTTGAGGCATTTGAGCAGATGCCAGGTTACGCTAAGTTCATGAAAGACTTGGTGACGAAGAAGAGAACTATCAGTTTTGAGCCAGCATATAACTTACATCATTGTAGCACAGTTTCTTGGCGTTCCCTAGTAGAAAAGAAAGAGGATCCAGGAGCTTTCACAATTCCGTGTACTATCGGGTCTTGCAACTTTGCAAAGGCACTATGTGATTTAGGTGCTAGCATTAACTTAATGCCACTAGCCGTTTCAAGTAGTTGGGGTTGGGAGAACTAAAATCAACTTCTATGAGGCTTCTTATGGCAGATAGAACTGTGAAAAAATTGATGGGTATTCTGTATAATATTTTGGTGAAAGTTGCATCTTTTATCTTTCCAGCTGACTTTGTGATTCTAGACTGTGAAGTTGATTTCGAGGTTCCTATCATTCTGGGGAGACCATTCCTTGCCACTAGCCATGCATTGGTTGACATGGAAACTGGGCAGATGAAATTCAGGTTAAATAATGAACATGTTATTTTTAATGTTTATCGTTCCATGAAGAAACCAAAGATATGAGGGTGATTTTTGTAATTGATGCTCTTGAGAAAAGTGACTTGGTCATTCCAATTGAAGAAAGGTTAGGGGCAGAAGCACATGCAGCAGTGATTATGAATTTTGATGGTGATGGGATTGAGAAGTACAACGAGATGGTTGGTGCGCTTGCTGGTAGGGGATCATTCACATATGCTCCAAAGAAACTCGATCTTGATCTAAAGAATAGGGTAACACCACCAACTCACCTTTCTGTTGAGGAGCCTCCAGTATTGGATCTTAAGGCTCTTTCGTCTCACCTTTGCTATGCATTTTTGGGAGACAATAACACCCTGCCCGTAATCATTTCTGCTGAGTTATCAAGATGGCAGGAAGAAGCTCTAGCTTCGGTATTGAAGAAATTTAAGAGGGCCATCTGTTGGTCCATTGCTGATATTATAGGGATTTCACCCAGCATTTGCACTCATAAGATCCAGTTTGTTCCTGAGTGTATACCAAGCATTGAGCACCAACGTTGTCTGAACCCACCTATGAAGGAAGTTGTGAAGAAAAGAATCATCAAGTGGTTAGATGCAGGTGTGGTTTACCCCATTACAGATAGCAAGTGGGTACGCCCAGTTCAGTGTGTGCCAAAGAAGGGAGGAATCACTGTAGTTCCAAATGATAAAAATGAATTGATCCCAATAAGGTGACCGAATGGAGAGTTCGCATAGATTATTGGAATCTGAATTCTTGGACCGAGAAGGACCATTTGACTATGCCCTTCATAGGCCAGATGTTAGACCGCCTTGTTGATAGAGGATGGTATTGTTTCCCTCAATGGTTATTCGGGTTATAATCAGATTTTCATTTCTCCCGAAGACCAAGAGAAAACCACTTTCACTTGTCCATATGGGACGTTTGCATTCAAGAGGATGCCTTTTGGAATATGTAATACACCGATAACTTTTCAACGTTGCATGAGGTCCATTTTTTCTGACATAGTGGAAGACACTATTGAGGTATTTATGAATGATTTTTCGATTGTAGGAGACTCTTTGAACGATTGTTTGGCTCACCTTGCTAAGGTATTGCAAAGATGCGAGGAGTACAACTTGGTGCTAAATTGGGAGAAATATCACTTTATGGTCAAAGAAGGTATTGTGTTAGGGCATTGAATCTCAAACAAGGGTATTGAAGTAGACAAATCAAAGATTGAGGTGACTGAAAAATTACCCCCACTTATTTCTGTAAAAGGGATTTGAAGTTTTTTAGGTCATGTTGGCTTTTATAGAAGATTCATCAAGGATTCCTCTAAGATTTCACATCCGTTATGCAAACTTTTGGAGAAAGAGGTAAAGTTCATGTTTGATGAGGCATGCCTAAAGCTTTAGAGTGTCTAAAAGGGAAATTGACTTCAGCCACCATTATTGTCTCACTAGATCATTTGAAGTTATGTGTGAAGCTAGTGGAATAGCCTTGGGTGTTGTTCTTGGCCAAAGACGAGAGAAGATTTTACATCCAATTTACTACGCTAGCAAAGCACTTAATCCAGCTCAAAAGAACTACACTGTGATTGAACAAGAGTTGTTGGCAGTGGTCTTCACTTTTGAGAAATTTCATTCTTACCTGATTGGCACAGAGGTAATTGTGCATACAAACCATGCAGCACTTCGGTATTTTATGTTGAAGAAAGATGCTAAGCCAAGATTGATTCGATGGGTTCTTCTACTACAAGAATTTGATTTTGAAGTCAAGGACCGAAAGGGAACCTAGAATCAGGTTGCTGACCATCTATCACGCCTTGAGGAGGAGGCCATACTTAAATTAAGGGATGATCTTGACATTTATGATACTTTTACAGATGAGCAAGTTCTTGCAGTATCACAAGACTTAATCCCTTGGTTTGCAGATTTTGCCAACTTTTTGGCAAGTGACCTAGTCCCGAAAGAAATGTCGTATCAGCAGAGAAAGAGATTCATGCATGAGGTGAGAAAGTTCTTTTGGGATGAACCTTATTTGTTTAGGGTGTGTGCAGACGGCATAATTCGAAGATGTATTCTAGAGTTCAAAATGATGAGTATTTTGGAGGCATGTCATTCATCTCCAGTTGGGGGTCATCATGGAGGTGCGAGGACAGCTCATAAGGTCTTACAATGCAGGTATTATTGGCCCACCATCTATAAAGACGCTCATGACTATGCTCGAACTTGTGACCAATGCCAAAGACAAGGGAATATCTCATGCAGACACGAACTTCCTATGACACCTATCCTTGAGCTCGAATTATTTGATGTATAGGGAATTGATTTTATGGGCCCATTTGTGAGCTCACATGGGATAAAATACATTTTGGTAGTTGTCGACTATGTTTCTAAGTGGGTGGTGGCAATTTTGCTTCCTAATAATGAAGGAAGAAGTGTCATGGCATTCTTGAAAAAGAACATATTCTCATGATTTGGTACACCCCGAGTAATCATTAGTGATAGAGGATCTCACTTCTGCAATCGACTGTTCAAAACCCTGCTTGAAAAATATTGTGTCAAACATAGGGTGTCCATACCTTACCACCCTCAAACAAGCGGGCAAGTTGAGGTGTCAAATCGTGATATTAAGTATATTTTAGCAAAGACGGTGAACGCCAATAGAACTAATTGGGAGAGAAGATTGGATGATGCTTTATTGGCTTATCAAACTACATTCAAGAAACCTATTGGTACATCTCCATATCAACTGGGTTTTGGTAAATTGTGCCACTTGCCGATTGAACTTGAACATAAAGCATTATGGGCATTGAAGAGGTTGAATCTGGAATTGAGTGACGCGGCTAAATTAAGGTTAGATCAGATGAATGAGATGGATGAATTTCGTCTATGGGCTTATGAAAGTTCAGCACTTTATAAAGAAAAGATGAAACTGTATCATGACCAAAAAATCGAACGATGAGATTTTCACCTGGGATATTTGGTGTTGCTCTATAACTCTAGGATTTGCCTTTTTCCTGGTAAACTGCAGTCTAAATGGTCTGGACCATTCACTGTTGTTAGAGTGTTCTCGTATGGGGCAATTGAGCTAAAAGGTGATAATGATGTTCTTTTCAAGGTCAATGGTCAGCGTGTGAAGCTCTATTTGGGAACTACTGAAGAAATAAAAAGGAGTGAAGAGCTTAGTCTTAATGAAGTATGAGTAGTCAAGGTAACCATGTCGTGCCGTGATGCTAAATCAGGTACTTTATGGGAGGTAACTCATGGGCGGGTTGGTGAAGTCTGAGTATCCAAGTTAGGCATGTCGTGCCGCGACATTAAATTAGGCGCTGCTTGGGAGGCAACCCAAGATCTGATTATATTGTGATCTAAACATTGGAGGATACGTTAGCTGAAATTTATAATACTGACCTGATTATGTTCAATACTACCCACGACATTGATTCACGTGACATAAGCTTATTAACGTAACCTGGGTTGGTACCGTAGAAGTCAGAGAAAATTTTACACCTGTAGAACCTGACCCATGACAGGGACCTACGTGACATAGGTAAACTAACATCATGTAGGTTTGTGCTGTCAAAATCAGAGCAAATATATCACCTATAGAACCTGACCCACGACAGGCGTAGGTCAACCCATGTCATGTGGGTCTGTGCTGTGGGATTCAAAAACAAATTTAACCCAAGATTCGACCCGACCCTACTCCAATTTATTTTGGTCCAATATAAACCCGACCTCAAATCCGTCTTAAACCTTCACAATTCCAACTCCTAACATAAACCCTATTGGTAAAAACACATCAATTCATCAAATTCCACATACCAAATCCCAAATTCATCAAATCCCAACCACCATTTAGCCCAAAATCCCTAAATTTTTGAAACCCAAATCTGTCCCAACCTGAATCTGACCCAAAATCAACCCAAATCTGACCCAAAACCAATCCAAACCCGACCCAAAACCAATCTATTTGTGTCAATAATTCCTCCCAAATGAAACCCAAAATGTGTAAACATGGGTTCCTCTTCAAGAATCCGCACTAAAAACCCTAAATTTACGACTAGGTTACGCAATGAACCTTTGGGGTCCAATAAAAGTGGGTTTGAAGAGGTATACGAGCTTGCTACTGATGATTCTACACTGGTACCTCGTAACACGTGGCTATAAACTAGGGCACAAGCTACTTCTTGGGCCGCACTTCAGCCTATTTTGCAACTTACCAAGCTGGCTGCTGTTGATCAGTCTTCTGATTCCGCCCTCCAGTTTGAAGAGGGAGAGGATGCTTGGGTAATCTGTGATGAACAAGAGGTTGATGTATCTGGGTCTGAGGATAATGCTGAGGGAATGGATGATGCTGATGTTGATGTATCTGAGTCTGAGGAAAATGTTGCAAGTCTAGATAATTCTAAGGTTGAGGTGACAGAATCTGCTTCTAGCACTGGTCGACAAAATTCCACGACTTTCTCACAGAGAAGGGAAAATAAGAGATGGTGTGATCAGGGTATGAGGGACTTTTATGACAGGGATGTCAAACTTACTGAGTGAGGCATGTGTAGAAGAAGTATCACTGAGGAGCCCCAGTATCGGCTAGAGGAGTTAAAGGCTCTACCCGATATTAAGGTAGTGTTTGATCATTATGGATTTAGGTAGACGACGGAGCCTTCTGGTCACTATAGCCCAGAGTTGGTCTGAGATTTTTATGCTTCCTATGTTGCGTCTGTTGAGTTGATCACACTTATTGAGCAGTGGTATCGGGACCAACCACCATTGACTCACACTTTGGTTCGAGAGACCAGAGTAGATATCTCTGAGCAGACCATCCATAAATTCTTGTTTGGTGCTGAACGTCCATTTCCAGACACGACTGCTGAGTTTGATCACCGTATGGAGACTGTCAGAAATAGGCCTAAAATGAGGGACGCCGATCAGCGGTTGTAGTTACTATGGTGGATTGCGGGGTATATAAAAGAGGATGGTGTAGATGCTAGTTGGGTAACTGGGAAGTTGGACATCAAGAAGTCCATGCTCTACTTTGCAGGACGATTTTGGTGGTCGGTTGTTAGGCACCATTTGGGTCCCACTAATATTGATAATTCACTCACTTTGGACCGGGCTATTTTGGTAACGGGCATCATCCCCGTATATGATATCAACATCGCCCATTACATTATTAGGGAGATCCATGGGCGCGCCTTTAGAGATTTTACTAGCATCCCTTTCCCTTGTTTGATTCAGGGTCTATCTGATAGTGCTGGTGTGGTTAAGATACCTACAGTAGATCATTATATCGAGGTGACTTGCATTGCAGATATTGGGTTAATGCAACAACGGGGATCTCACCCAGTTTTTTTGTGGAGGTCTCAACCTCCTGTATCATCAAGAGCAGCCTTTTTTGAAGGGTCGAGAGATAGAGAGGAGTTGGTGAGTACCCCAGTATCGGTGAGTATACCTGAGATAGTGCGTGCACCTGCTGAGGGCACAGGCCCGGTGATTGACGATGAGGTTATAGGCACTACAGCACCACTTCCCCCCTCTTGTATGGTTTTAGTCTTGAGGGACTTTCTACAGTAGTTGGTTGATAGACAGACACAGATGTTTGAGAGACAGGCTCACACTGAGGCCCAGATGGCTAAGTTGGTATCCCAACTTAAGCCATGGGTTAGAACCATAGTAGAGGCTGCATAGGCTAGAGTGGAGACCTATATGACTGCGGCTATGGATAGATTTATGAGAGAGCTGCATGGGAGGATTGATAGCTTTGAGACACGGATGGCCACCCGGATGAGTTCGGCACAGATTCCTGATATGGCAGGATTGACACAGGAGGTGGCTGCATTGAGAGAGGAGGTTAGAGCTTTGGCACCGAGCAGCACTCCTGTTCTTCTACCTATGCCAGTTTCGACCACGATGAGGCCAATTTTTGAGGTGGATTTGTTTGCTAACGAGGAGCATCCTATTGATAGAAGCAAGAGACCACGTATTCCATAGGATCAGGTTGATAGTGGTGACGAGTTTGAGGGTGATTTCTGGAGAGCGATTAAGGCATCTATAGTAGAGTACCATGCCAGTCATATTGCTTAAGAGGAGAGGGCACGGGGTGCATTCTCTAGTCAGGTACCCCCCTTCACCGGATCCACCTAGCAGAGAGCCCAGAGAGAATGTTGATGATCCAGCTATAGGAGGGACCATATCCAGTGCCTAGGGCGCCGCAGGTATGTCTTCACTCCCTTGCACTTATTCTATTTATAGTTATGCACTAGGGGCAATGCACCATTTTTTAGTTGGGGGTGGGGGTATACCACCACTTGAGGGTTTTGTTGCCTTGTTTTCTTTTCTCCCAAGTATGCTATCATAGTAGAACTAGCATGTTTAGGTCGTTATTTATAGTATTTATGTGTTTTCATGATTAATTACAAGAAAAATAGGGGAACCTTAGTGTAGTCCAATTTTGAACGTATTTTGAATGATAAGGATGCTTTTTGATTGTTTAAAGGACACCCCTCCTGAGAATTTTATTTTGAAATGTGTGTGTAGTATGTTAGTTTATGATAGCTGTTGGATATTGTTATGGAATTTGTATTATAGGCAACATGACTGTAGCTAGCAATGCATGAACTAGATAGGTAGTAGTTGATAGTGTAACCCTGTGTTATATGTTTGTAAGGTCATTACCAAGTTCACTTTGTATGTGTGATCTAGAACTTGTCCGATTAGTCTTGCCTAAGTTATAGGATAGTGGTTGGGAAAGGATCATCGGTCGTTTTTGAATAAGTCCACTTTTAGCCTAAATGCCTGACCAAATGAAATAAATATCCCTTGACCCAGATTTTGAGCTGTAATTGACCTATTTCTATCATTAGCCTATTCACCTTCCCATTTTGACTTACAATGAACTTGTTTTAGCCCTGGTCCCTCCTTGGACATTGTGTACCTCAACTCAGGCAAATCGCCTAAGTTGAGGGTGGCTATTATAGGGGTGCGTAGTTTAACTTGGGTTTGAAGAAGGGGTTAGTGAAATAAAAAAAATAGATTTGGGTGTGAAGAAGAAAAAAAATTGAGTGAAATAAATAGAAATTGTAAAAAGAAAAAGAAAAAAAAATGTGTTTTGAAAGTATGAAGAAAATCACACCCAAAAATCTGAAAATAAATGAAGGAGAATAAGGGAGAATAAAATGAGAATGGTTGGAAAGTGGAGCCAAAATTAGTGTAGAGTAAAGGAGGGTTGAGTCACCATATCCATATGTACCATACCCGTCCCCAAGCCTACATTACAAGCCGATGAAAGTCCTATAGTGACCCTAGTCTAACTGTCCGCAAAATTAAGGCATAGAAAATAAGGGCAAGCCTATGGTATTTCACGCACATTGGTTGAAATTCTTTTTGAGAGAGAGTAATTTGACCCAGTCCCTGCTTTGATATTCATTAGTATACTGTAAGTTCATGGGACTTCTTTGTTGTAAGAGTACATGGGTTGCATTGATAACTGCTATTTGTTGGGATAATGTCATTTGCATATATGCTAAGTTGTTTGTTCATAATCTGATGCCATCACTTAATCCCTTCTATGTCATGATAATATGTTGTATGAATACACACTGTGGTTTTGATTTGCAAGTAGGAGGGGTCAGAAAAGTTTTGAGGTCAAAATCAATGAGTCGACTGCCGTAGGTGTAACACTCCGTACGTTTCTAACCCTACTTGACGACATTAAATAATATGTACTTAGGTCTCAAGAGCTATAAGTATGCATTTGGTAATGTTGATAATTGAATTTGGCTCTTGTTGTGTGATTAAACTTGCATAGAGGGTGTTTTGAAATTTTCATGGAGCATTTGTGGGGTTCAAAACGAGGCTAAGAAGACCTCTAAACAAAGTATATTAAGGTTAAGAAGTGAGTTAAAGAATAGGACTTGAAGTATCTAACCAAACCCGCGAAGAGAAGTCGAAAAATGAAATTTTCAGAAAAACTAAGTAAGGGGCACATTTGGGACCGTGGCACGCCGCTCTGGACTAAAATTTTTAGTCCAGGGGCAGTAAGTTGGCGCGCCCAAGAGCGTGCCACCTTGGGTTTTCCACTTTTTCGAAAGTTGGAAATTTCTAAGTCCCAAGGGTATCCGGGGTCGTACCGAGCCAATTTTTTCCACATTTATTCTACAACCACGATTATATACATGAAATGAATGACATATTATATTGGTATGATAAAATTACTCGAGATCAAATTTGGGGTCAAAATGATAGTTTTGCCCTTAAGGTCAAAATAAGCCAAACGTGGCTAGAATCACTTGTTTTTGGGATTGAGGCTACGGATACGAGTAGCATGAGTGGAAATATTATTGTAATACATGTAAGATGACTTAAACATGAGAAATTATTTATTTTATTGGGTTAAGTGATTTGGGCTCAATAAAAGCCCAAAAAATGAGACAAAAGACATGGGTCACATGACCCAATCTTCTCTTGACTTGGTCAAGTATGGCATTAAATACCAAGGATGACTAAGGATGGACCCAAGGACTATAAATAGACCCAAAAATCATATTTTATTCACTTATAACTCTCATGTTCTTTTAGATATTTTCTCCAGCCTTCTCCAACACTCTCTCAAACCCTAAAGAACTCAAAGGCAATTTTGGAGCAAGATCCTCACTTTTCAAGATTGGGTAAGTGAATATTGTTATGGATTAATATATTATATGCATGAAAGAGTATGTAAATCATGTTGGTTTTTCTTGGAAATGTTGGACATGGTACTTTGTGTTTTTGTATAAGATTTGTGATCCATGGGATTCAAGCTTGAATTAGGACTTGTGCCTTTGATGAAAAAGCATGGTATGGATAAAATATGAACATGTATGGTGTTATTTTGTTATTAAACTTGTTATTTTTCTATAAGTGCAAATTGTGGGATTTTGGCCGATTTATGCTATGAAGTGTATTAAGGTGAATTGATGGATTATTTGTGATGTGGTGTGGATAAGAAAGTGTAAAGGAGAAGTGTTGTGGTGAAATGTATCGATTATCATGTATTGGTCAATGTTGGGAATATTGAAGGATTTTTGGAATAATGATTCTATCAATGGTTTTGTCAAGGGGAAATGACATGTTTCAAGGCAAACATGTACCCCATTGATGTTATATGCATTTGTATAGTAGTTGTTGGTTAATGTGAATTCCGTTATGTATTTGTGTTGTAGAGTGACACATAAAGAAGGAGCGGGACTATTGTATGCACATCTAGGATTGTATATCCGTATTGAGAGTACAAGGTATGTAAGGTTACTTTGTCCGTATCTTTCTGCGGCAAATAGTATCCACATTGCTATTTCACTAGTCTCATAATCATGGTTAATGTTCCAAAAGCTCAAACAAGGTTAAGTTCCAATGTTCCAATAGTGATTATACTTATGTCTCTTGTTCAAAGATTGTTGTCCAATAGTTCCCATGGTGTTATGATTCTAATAATGTTATGTTGCCAAGTTATTCACATGTCTCTCACTCATTGGTTAATGATTCAAAGTTTCTAACAATGTTATGTTCCAAAGTTCAAAAGTGATGTTATGACTATCCTAGTACCAATCTCAAAGTAAAGAACAAAGTAATGCAAATGTGGTCAATGATCAAGTATGGGTGGCAAGTCTAGGGGCATAAGCCTAGCTCGACTCGATCCTGATGTATTGATTTATGGGTGGCAAGTCTGGGGGCATAAACCTAGCTCGACTCGATCCCGAAGCATTGATTTATGGGTGGAAGGTCTAGGGGTATAAGCCTAGCTCGATCCGATCCCAACATGACGATATGTTATGTAAAGACCCACTGATCAGTAGGGGCCCGGGTACATTGTGACACATGTATTGACAAGTAAGCATTGAGATACAGAAAGCAAAGAAAGTAATAAAAGCAATTCACATGGTTTCCCAAAATTCAAAATGGTGACTTATTCACATTGATTATTCATATGTTTTGAGTTCATTGAAATATTCATGTATTGTACAGTTTCATCTGAGCCTTGCATACTCAGTACTTATTTCGTACTGACCCCTCTCGGGGAATTTACCTTACTTGCTGCAGGCGCAGGTACCAGTAGGACTCCCCAGTAGATTGCCAGTGTTAGCGGTTCTTTGGTGAGCTCCAACTAATCCGGGGCTTCTCCGAGTTAGAATGTATATATGTTTTGGTGATGTACATGTTGTATAAAGCGGGGACTTGTCCCGACTTCTGGTTTGTTTTGGTCAATGCATCTGTTAGAGGCTTTTGTAGACGTACGTGGGTATATGTATATAAGGTAACTTATGAAGTCTTGTTTTGATGGCCTCAACGGCCAAGTTTCTCAAATGTGTATATATATGCCATGATTCCCAATATCCATGATTTCCAATACTAATGACTCATGTTCTTATGTGATGGTGGTGCTACCTATGGCATGCATATGAATGTACAGAAGCATAGCTTGGTTCTCTCGGGCCTTATCGGCTTCGGGTACCAATCATGCCTCGTTGGGATTCGGGGCGTGACAGTAGGTCTCTTAGGTTTCTCTTAGTTAAGCATCAATCGTGTTTATTTTGTTTTGTTTGCCTGAGAACATGCAAATGTTCTAAGTTGAGGGTGTTGATGCGCCATGATTTCATGACACTTTCGATGCTTAAAACAAGGAAATTATGCAATAACTTGGGTATTTTTGGTAGGTATGATGTGTTTTTTGTTCTATACTGTAGGAGAATAGGTTTTGGAGGCAAAATGATCAACAAGGAAGTATCATGCTCAAAAATGGAGTATCTGAAGATGAAAGAACCAGGTCCTGCACCAGAGGAGTGACCCACAGCAGGACCCACATCACGTGAGTCAACCTACGTGGCGTGGGTATGTGCCATAGGTTGACACCTACAGCTAGTTGAAGCAACCTAATTTCTATGATAGGATCCACGTGGCGTGACTTGGTTTCACGACACCAAGTCACGATACCATGGAAAGTTGCCAACTCTATTTTCCTGTTTTATTTAGGATAGGATTCATTTTGTATCTATAAATACCCCAGTATTGTCCTATGTTCAGGAGTTAGTCAGTATATTATTTTGAAACATATTTCCAGTATTTTGAGCCAACAAACACATTATTGATTTTGTAATATTGGAGCACCAGTTCTAGGATTTTTATTAATATTGAAATTTCAAAGTTTTCTTCATTATCGTGAGTTTACAATTATGTTTTATTCTTCGAATTCTTC
Source organism: Capsicum rhomboideum (assembly GCA_031232105.1). Taxonomy (NCBI): domain Eukaryota; kingdom Viridiplantae; phylum Streptophyta; class Magnoliopsida; order Solanales; family Solanaceae; genus Capsicum; species Capsicum rhomboideum. Next base: position 92,089,558 of record CP124716.1, on the reverse strand, counting down.
TTGTGTTCTTGAAATAATGAGCAGCTAAACCCTTTAACTAGGGTTGTGTGAACCATGAGCACTTAACGAAATGGGTTAAGTGCAAAGTAATTTTGAACCAGTGTGACTGCATGTATTGTTATTACCTTCGTTACAATTGATCTTCTAATGGTTGCAAATGTTAGAAACTCGTCTGTATTCTAAACTTGCTCAAGAGAGAGAGAGGTGGACAACAGAGATTTGAAGCTATTAACCTTTATCTAATAACTTAAACCGTAACAGGGATAGTTATCTGAGATACAGGACAAGGGTTAGCAGTGCGATACTCGGAGACCGAGAGGAGAAGAGTGAAATTCGTCTAACCAAGGTCGAGAGACGTTTAGATGAACATATCTTGTTAGATTTTGCATGCAACGCAGCGGGACAGATTTGCCAAGCACAAATAATCGGTGAAGTTAAGGAATCATTGGGGATCACAGTCCTAGTGTGTTTCTCATATTGATTACAAATCCGAAAACCAATAATTGTTACTGTTACTATTTGTTTACCAAGAATCCCCCAGTTTTACTTACTTGCCAATTACTCAAACTAGCATTCGATAAACTTACGTCCTATTTCCTCGTGGGATCGATCCCAACCTAGTTGGGTTTTATATTTGATACAACGACCGTATTATACTTTTCTGAAGGTATATTTTGGGCGACATCAATGACCTACATGCTCCTCATTACTCTTGGAGTAAACTAGAATATCATCTATAAACATGGTAACAAAAGAATCCAAGAATGACTTAAAGATACCATTCATCAAACTCATGAATGTTGCATGTGTATTAGTTAGCCCGAAAGAAATCACCAGAAACTCATAATGACCATACTGAGTTCTAAAAGTTGTCATTGGTATGTCCTTTGGTCTTATTTTCAACTGATGATAATCTGACTGCAAGTCAATTTTCAAAAACATCATCGCACCTAATAACTGGTCAAACAAATAATCTATAAAAGGCAAGGGATATTTATTCCAGACAGTAACCTTATTCAGCTATCTATAATCAATGCACATCCTCATACTACCATCCTTCTTCTTAACAAAAAGGACTGAAGCACCCCAAGGTGAAGCATTTGAATGAATAAAACCCTTGTCAAGTAGTTTCTGTAATTGATTTTTGAGTTCCCTCAACTCTACTGGAGCCATTCGATAGAGTGGAATAGATATAGGGTGAGTGTCCGGCTCTAAGTCAATACAGAAATCGATATCTCTATTTGGAGGCATACTCAGTAGGTTTGAAGGAAACACATCCTGGAATTCAAAAACTACTGAAACTGACTTTATAGAAGGGGACCCCAAACCCACATCCTGGAGATATGTTAAAAATGCTAAACACCCCTTCCCTACTAACCTTCTAGCCCAGACAAATGATATAATTTTCACGGGTTTGGCCTTATACACTCTCTCCCACTCTAGTTTATCCATTTTCAGCATTGCTAGATTCATAGTCTTAGCATTATAGTTTAAAACAACGTGATATGGAGAAAACTAGGTCATACCCAGAATTATATCAAAACCCAATATATCCAGAATTATCAAGTCTACTTAAGTCTGAAAACCCACAAATAACACAGAAAAAGAATAGTAAATATGATTTATTACCACAGACTCACCAACCAGAGTTGACACATAAACAGGATGATCAAGCATATCACGAACCAGATTCAGACCTACAGTAAACTGAATAGATACATAGGAATAAGTTGACCCCGGATCAAATAAAGTAGAAGCCATCTTGTCAACAATAGAAATAGTACCTGTGATCACCGCATTAGAAGCCTCAGCATCAGTCTTTCTCGAAAAAGCATAACAATGAACCTGGTCATCAATTTGAGCTAACTCCTTCCCCGACTGTGCTCCTCCCCCTGAGCTGCTATTTCCTCGACTATCCTGACCACCTACCTTGTTTTCCCATCCACCCTGTGGATGACCCCTATCATTACCTTCTCCTCCTCTACCCACTTGAACTATAGCCCGAGTCTGCTGTTGTGCCTGGAAATTTGCCTATCTCAAGGGACACAACACCATAATAATAACACCCTCGCTCAAGAGAAGGCCGACTGGCAGAAGAGTAAGAATTCCTTTGGCCCCACAACCTGCGACTTAGAAGAAACCTTAGCCAAAATCATAGTAGAAGCTGGCAAGGCTGACTGAATAGGGCAAACAGAATAGGCCTGCTGACCGTGGCCCTTAGTGTAAGACCCACTAAAATTCCCAACATTGCGGGACTTCTTCGCTAATATCTTAGCCTGACCTGCTTGCATAACCCCCTCCAACTTCTTCGCATCATCTGAAACTTCATTGAACCATTTCCTTTCAAAAGTCATATGAAAAGTCAAAACCTAAAGGTCATAGCTCAAACCCTTAGACATAGAGTCGAATCCTCTCCTCCTCAGAAGTCAACAACTGAGTAGCATAGTGAGACAAGGCATGGTACTTAGCCTCATAGGGTGTAACTGACATATCTCCCTGTTCCAATGCCAAAAACTCATCCTTCTTGTGATCACGGATGGTCCGTGGCACATACTTCTCTAAGAACAAAGCATGAAATTTCTCCCAAGTCAATGGAGGTAAAATCGGTGACCGACATTCAACATACGCCCTCCACTATTACTTAGCATCCTTCTCCAATAGAAAAATCACAAACTCAACTCCATGCTGTTGAATAATACCCATCTTGTACAGCCTCTCATAACAGTCAATAATGAACTCAAAAGTGTCTTTAGTACCCTGGAAAGTAGGTGGTTTCAAATTCTGAAACTTACTCAACAGATCATGCTTCGTACCTGTCATCACAGAACCCAAAATCGAACGAGAAAAAGCATTAATCCCTAAAGCTTCATTCATCCTTGGAGCCATAGCAACAGTAGGGTGAACAACTGGAGACTGAAAAGCTGGCACAGTAGGAGTGGCTCCAGTCCCAGCCAACCCACTCAGAAAAGCTAACACCTGTTGAACCACCTCAGCAGACATATGAGGTAAGGCTGTAACCCCAATTAGTGTTGCCACCTCGGGCTCCCTTTCCTGCTCCTCTACTGCTTTCCTCTCCTCAAAATGATCCTGAGGTGGGGGAGGGGATACTGACCTTTCACGAACCTGGCTAGAAGTTGGTCGAACTCCACCCCTGGTAGGTATGGCTCGTCCCCTTCCTCTCCTACCTCTCCTTCTCACTCATCCTCTCCTCCTTATGGTTGGTTCCTCAGCTGGAGTGGCTGGTGCAGGGGTTGCTGCTTGGGTTCCGTTTGCAAAAAAAAGAGTCAAAAAATCAAATATTAATTTAGATTACCAGATATCAATTGAAATCAAGTTATAGCACGAAAGAAGCAAGAATGAAAGATTTCCTAAAGTATTATAGCCTCCTAAAGAAAAGTACAGACGTCTTCGTACCATTTTGTGAGACTCTATAAGACCCATTTTATTAAAATGAGATCGACGAGCCTAAGCACTGATACCAACTTTATCATGGCCTAAACCCATCATGAGTGGCACCCATACTACTCACCTGGTGGGAGAACCATCTAACCCCAAACACCATCTCAAAATTAACACTTAGAAGAGTCAAGAACTAATCCATCAATAAATAAATATCAAACTAAACCAAATATAAGCACAACTAGAAGCGAAACATTGTACTTAAGAAAATAAAAATCATCCCTAAGAACCAAAAGTCGTCCGTACCAAAACTACTAAGGAATGTCAAGAAGGGGATGCAACCCCAAAAACTGAATAAAAACATAAGTTCAGAAATAAAGAACTATGCCAATGAGGAGAGATCTCATGGTAGCCCGAATATGCTGCTCACCCTGAAATCTAAAGTAAACTGCTGAAATCACAAGTGAGGTCTCATAAGAGCTGCTGGAATATGCGTTGCACTCACAAAAGTAAGAGCATGTGTAGTATCAGTACACAAGTAAACAAAGGTGTACTAGTATGGTCATTTGGCCAACCCAAGATGAGAATATGAACATTCAACCAAAGTGCAGTACAACAAGTTAATCCATGCTAAAAACTAACATATGCTTAGCATAACAAGTATCAAATAAGAAAATTAGGATTTCAACAAGAAGTCAACATATTATCACCAACTAAGTCAAGTTCAATCAAGCCAAGTCAATACAAGTCAGAAGAATTTATCAAGCATATAAATATTTTCCCTGATTCACTTATGGAATCATCAAATTCATATGACCCTCGTACATACACGCTATGGGTAGTACAACCACCCTCTAGCCATGACCTATAGGGGACAATTATCATCCATGTACTAAAACCCAGACACAAGTGTCTGCCAACCTTGTTTCACTCATAACCCATGAGAATATCCCAAACATTCCACATTTAGCAATAAGGTAATTCAAAATCATACAACAATATAAACATCATTTGCATTGACCACACTAAACAACATGAACTAACAAGATGCACTACAAAGTAGTTAGCATGCGCATATAGTATAAATTGGATTAAACTATAATACCCACCTACCTCGAACCAAGCTTGCACAACTCCTCTAAGCCGAGGTTTTTCCCTTCAATGAAATTTTCGCTTGTTTTTGGTCTAGAACACACATATAAACACAAAATTAATGAAATGACCTACCATGTTGGGAATTATAACTCATACCCAACCCCTAAGGTCAAGTTCATGATCATTCCCTTCCTATTCTAGGGCTTTTCTACTGTAATCAACCTAAAACTACCAATTCCATGGATAAATTAGTGAATTAACGGAATGCAAGGGTAAATTAACTGTTAATAATCAAAACACATTATCTTATAACTAAATTTTCCCCCTTGCACCAGAAAATAACCAAAATCAGCCCTAAAACCCTCCCCGAACTCTGAAAATTAGAAATTCTAAGGCCTAATTATCAAATACAAGCTAACGGGGATGAATTCCTTACTTTATGAAGTCAAACGATGAAAATCCAGTGGAAATCACCCTAAATCTCTCTTCCTTTACCCCAAAATGAGTTTTAAAAAACTAAACTATTTTGGAGAAAATATTTAATACAAGTTACTGTTGCTATAGCGGGAATTTCTCCACTATAGCGGCGGTCGCTATAGCGGCGTACCAGTCACTATAGCGGGGTTGATGGGATAGAATGTCCACTTTTGCCCAGAAATCCCATTTTTTGCAACACACCTTAAACCTGGGACATTCCAAACAATGCCCTTATATTAAGATCAATTCCGGGAGTTCTACTTACACAAATTCAATTTCGTAAAATCCTACGGGTTCCTTATTGTCTTAGATAACTAGAAATCAAAACAAACACCACCAAACCCACCCAAATCATTCCCAGATTTCCCTAGACCATACCTCACTTCAATTTTATTCGAAACTAGTCTAGCCTAAAAGTTATAACTTTAAATTCGAGAAGAATTTTAACATGGGACTTTCAACAGAAGGTTCATACATAACGACAGAAATGGTCGTTACAAAGTTGATACACTTTCTTTATTTTTTAAAATTAGTGTGTAGGTAAAACCTCAACAAATTATGTTCCATAGTCGAAGTCACAAAATGAAATCCAGGATAGATCCTTTTGAAAATAAAAATAAAGCAGGATTTAAAAAGGGTTACAATTTCTTTAGATATTATCAAAAAACCTCAGTAAACGTGTATATTTTAGTCTTAAAAACTATCAACAAACGGTAAGGGTGGTACGATTCTCATTTTAAATTCAGTTTAAAAGCGGAAATAGGAAATAATCTCTTTCCAAAAAATAATGGGTGAAAACAATACTTTTCCATGGAATCATACCACAATGAATATGTATACACGTATGAATGTATGCATTCCATCACTGGTATACACAGGAATAGGGCATAACCACATAAGTATCTGTAACTAGAAATTACAGTCTTTTTCGAGTGAAGTACACTAACCTGGAATCCAACTAAGTTATAACCACAACCTTGGGCCCACCAACATATAGAATAACATGCATATATGTATAAACTAATCATGGAAAGTGATATGGATTATGATACTAGGGAGTCGATCAAGGAATACCAACCCTATCACAAGATACTACCCTAAACCTACCCTAAGGATCGTTAATCTCATCTTAAGGTCATAGCAAGTATACAAGGATGATTAACCTAATCTTAGTTGTAGATGAAATAAGGTAAATAAACATGCCCATGGTTAATACCAAGTGGACCACCCCATACTAAAAAAGTCTAGAAGGGTACTATTCTAGAGTAGTTACTTCATGGAATTGCAATGCTAACTAAATTACCCCGAGGAACCAACTCTAAGGCAAGCGACTACCCAAAACTAAGCTAAGGTTTCTATTTCTAATGACAATGATACTACAAACATTCTAAGCCATACCAAACAGGGGGAAATGACTATCTAAACTAAAGATTCTGAAGCATAATTCTAGTCTTAAGCTCCTAATGAAGGCCAAGAATGGTGGAATGGAAAAATAACCTTAAACCTATTCTATAAACCCCTACCCTACATGTAATTTATACCATACATAATATCGTAGAGCAAAATCTATAAGAAAGTATATTGTAGCCTACCTTAGAGCTGAATGGCAGCCTCGAACCATCCATGAGTTGCTCGTCCTCAAAAATATGTCACATTAGCAAAATCATAATCTACATATCAATAAGAGTTAAATAATATCCATATCACAATAATATGCACTGGGCAGAAAATTGGGTAAAAAATAGGCCTATGGGACCCACTAATGGAATTCAGAAATTGAATCCAACATTAGGTCCCTCACACCTCCAGGAGAACATGCTTATAATTTGAGCGATATCCGAGTCTAAAACAGCCCCCAAAATCAGTCCCAAATTCAACGGATCCTAATTCCCACAATCAGGGATTTAAGGAAAACAAGACGAAATTACTACAAAATATTTACTTGGAATTTATCACGAAGAGTATAGCAACCTTTCCTACACTTAATGGAATGAAATCTCTATAATATTCCATCTCACTAGCACAACAATGGAGTTCCATGGACTTGTAAAATGAATTTCGGACAAAGGGAATTATTTATACACTGTCAAGCAGTGGCCCCTAAAGCGACCAAATGACAGCTAAAGCGATTGCTGTTAAAGCAGTCATGGACCGCTAAAGCAACCCCTGCAAAGGTAGCCAAATACCGCTAAAATGATACTCAACCACTAAAATGGCTATCGCTTAAGAGGCTGCACCAGATACTTGGGCATCATAAATTTGGCTAAGTCTAAAAAGACTCTTATCGGGTGCTTGAAATTCATTCAGAACCCCGTATACACAAACAAATATTCTACCCTACTACAAATGGCATTTTGGACTCAATGAAATCAATAAAATTTTCAATCGAGGTCGTTTCGATAAAAAGTGGGTCTCACGCCCACTCTTTGCATTTAAACCAAATTCCACTCAATAGTCCAAAATGAGCTCGAAAGCCTCGAAACTTGAACCAAAGGTCCTTATATCCTAAAATCCATATTCTGAAGCAACAGAACTATTAAAATTTTTATTTGAGGTCGTTTACTAGAATTTTTGGGCAGAGACACGTTTTTCAACTTCAAAGGCTCTAAAATAGAGAAGTTAGATTAAAACTCTGACGAACCTCCCGAAAACTAAACCACTGGTCCCAGAAAGTCATAAATAACTTGTACAACTATAGGAAATCTCAAAATACAAAAAATACACGAAATGACCTAGAGGGTCATTACACAATGTCTCAAGAGAGATTGAATGAATTAGCTATATTGTCAATCGAAAAATAATTATTAGAAAATATTGACTATAAAAAAATTATTAGTAATTTTGCATCTCAAAAACTAGAAAAATATTTTTTTTGTTATAGAGATTAAAACTATTGCTAAAGGAAATAACAAGAAGCAAAGAGATAGAGGGAGAAGTACTAATTATATTACTTTTCTCACTTTTTGTTCATCTATAACTTGATGAAACAAAGGATATTTATAATTCAAGCATACATGGATACTTGGGTAAAAGAGAAAGCAAAAATACATATGATTACTTGGTCACCAAGTTGAAAAAGTAACTTAGCAAATAAGTTTGCTACACATTTAACTACGTGGTCACCAAGTTGAAAAGGTAATTTAGCAAATAAGTTTGCTACATGTTGGTGGTACAATGCATAAGCTACATGGTCATCCATCTATTTTTATAACACTCTCACTTGGATGACCATGTAAAAAAATATTCATAGTTGTTCTCAATACGCATAATTTTCTGCTTCATTAAAAATCTTTAAAAAAAAATTATTTTTTCCCTATTCTTTTTTATGTGATATTGATGAACTTTATTTTCTTCCTAGCAATAAATAGGGACATTTTCTGTAAGAAGCATAGAGATATATACAATGATCTAAGGGGATGTTTGGATTGTCTTATTTTTTAAGTATTTTTTGGCTTTTAAGCACTTTTTTAGTTTTGGTGGTGTTTGGGAAAGTTAAAAAGTGCTTTTAAGCACTCACTTTTTGTCACGCCCCAAATCCCATTGAGGCGGACTGGCACCCGAAGCCGATATGGCCCGAGAGAACCAATCTTTGCTCATGTACATTCGTATGCATATCCTCGTATGAATCTTATTATACCTCATGCAACTATGCGGAAGTCATGGACATGGAAACATATGCCATATATATATATATATATATATATATATTTATAAAACTTGGACGTTGGGGCCATCAAGTCAAAATGGACATTCATCCCTTACATTCATATACCCACATATTTCTACAAAAGCCTCTAACAGATGCATCTACAAGACCAACTTAAAGTCGGGACAAGTCCCCGCTTTATACAACATTTACAACATCAAAACAAATATACAACTGTGACTCAGAAAGCCCTGAACCAACTGGAGCTCACCAAAAATATGCAAATGATCCACAGCCTACAGAGGAGGTATACTAGCACCTGCGCCTGCAGCAATTAAAGTAAGTCCCCCAAGAGGGGTCAGTACAAAGAATGTACTGAGTATATAAGGCTCATAAGAACTGTATCATACATAATAACAACAATGGAGTCAATATAAGAGAAATAGTGAATGTGAATAAACTCTCTTTCTGTATGTGAGGAACCATGTATATTACGTTCTTTACTTCTCTTGTCTTCACATATGTTCATCTTTATTGTTCTACCCATGTTAGGCTGTTCTGTCGCCCCTGGGATGAGATTAACCCATGCTAGGTACTTTGACCCCTGGGATGTACTGTGATAACCCATGCTGGGTACTGTGACCCCTGGGATGTTATAGTAACCCATGCTAGGCTTTCGTGTTGCCCTTGGGATGTTATTAACCCATGCTAGGTACTGTGACCCCTGGGATATTATAGTAACCCATGCTAGGCTTTTATATCACCCCTGGGATGTATCGGTATCGACCCATACTAGGCTTTTTTGTCTCCCCTGGGATACCACCCATGTTATTGGGATCGACCCATGCTAGGTATTTTAACCCCTGGGATACCACCCATGAATACTCATCAATTATATCTCTTATTATTCTTACATCCGTTCTAAGAGTGATACATTGAGGATCATGACATTATTTGAAGCACACATATATATATATTACTTCACTCCTTTACTTCATGAGATTGACACCTTTACTTGTGAGGAATAGATATATTAGCTCACACATCACCTCCTTCATTACTCTTATGAGATTGATGCTTTTACTTGTGAGAGATTGGTACAAATATAATCATAATATTATTGGACTTTGGAACATGAAATGATTGTAAAATGCTATTCAAGAATAAATAGATTCTCTTTACATCTTACTCTCTTTGAGATAGTTCTTTTAGAAATTACAATGTTATGACAGCTTTGGAACTTTAGTCAATGAATAAGAGATAAGTGAATCATAATTCATCTAAGAATAGGACAAATGTGAAATAACAATATATGTCAACCTGAATTGATATACTTCAAAACCCCTCGGAATAGAACAAGCCCAATGTCAACGTGAACAATATGCTGCAGAAGGATACGGAAAGAGTAACCTTACATACCTTATCTTATCAATACGAATAGACAATCCTATACGTGAAAACAATAGTCCATCTCCTTCCTTAAGTTTCACTCTACAACACAAGTACATAACGGAGTTTACATTAACCCCCACATACCTTACAAATGCATATAACGATAATGAGTTGCATGATTGCCTTAAAAATGTCATTTCCCCCTTGACAATACCATCGATGAAATTATCATACCAACAATACCATAACATTCAATAAATTGACCAATACATCATAAACCAATAGCATGTCTTACCAAGTCCATACTTTACACTTCTCCATCAACACAACATCACAATTACTCCATCAAGTCACCTCAATACACTTCATAACAACATATCGGCCAAAATCCCATAATTTACACTTATAGAAAAATAACAATTTTAGTAACATAATTACACCATACATGTTGTTATTTCATCCATACCATGCACTTTCATCAAAACCACAAGTCATCTTTCAAGTTTAATTCACAAGATGACACATCTTTTACAAAAACAAAAAAGTGCACCACTTACACTTTTAGACATAACCATCATGATCTACATGTTCTCCCATGCATATAATATATTAATCCATAAGAATAATCACTTACCAAAGCTTGAGAAATGATGATCTTTCCCAAAGAAGTGCCTTAGGGTTCTTAGGGTTTGAGAGAAATATTTGAGAAAATATCTAAAGAGGAATGAGAGTTAGAATGAATTAAAATCTGATTTTTTGGACTTTATATAGTACTCAAGTCATCCTTAGCCATTTCCTTGCATTAAATGCAATGTTTGCTTGGTCAAAGTGGAAGAATGGGTCATTTGACCCATTGGGCCTTTCATTTTGGCTCATTTTGGGTCTCAAATTGGGCCCAATAACCCATGTCATCTTAACCCACCAAATGTAATGTATAATCCACCATATATATCATGTTCAAATAATTCTATAAATGTCTCGATAACATTCACTTATGAGATTCCCATTCGTAGCCTCAATCGCAAAAATAGAAATTCTAGTCGCTCATGGCTTATGTGAACATAATTTGTTAAAATACTTATGACGAAGAATTAACCCCAACTCGGATGCTAAACGTGGTTAAGAATAGTCCTACTATGATGGAGTAATGATACCATGACTTAAAAGTCTTATTTACATCATAATAGTCAAAGAAATATTTTGGCAAAAACCACCCCGACACGCCGCTTGGCACCCCTTTGCTGCCTGTGGAAATAAAAATTTGGGCCAGAGCGGGTTGGCACGCCCTCTGCAGCGCCCCATGCCAAATCTTTGATTTTGGCTTTTCTTTGCGGATTTGGTTGGATCTTTCAAGTCCCAACCTTTTGCTTACCTCTTAGCTTTAAGATTCTTTGCTTGGATGTCCCTTAAACCTCAATTTTTCACCCCACAAATGCTCCACAAAGTCACAAACGCCACCCACTACAAAGGTCTAACCACATGTACTAGGCCCAATATCAAATATTTCATCAATGACACTACAAAATACATATTTATGGCTCTCGACACCTAAGTAAACATTGTTCAAAGTCGTCAAGTAGGAACGGGAAGGTACGGGGTGTTACACTTTTAGGTCAAAAAAGTGTAAAAATAAGTCAAAAGAGAAAAGTAGGGTATCCCTAACTTATGAGTTTTTATTTTTATCTTATAAGATACTTTTTTTAAAGCCAAACCAAACACCCTCTAAGATGCATCTTAGGATCCACTTCACCTTCCCTTTTTCGTTCATCTTCAATTGCACATTCATGGCTATAAAGCTTCTCTCTTGGAATTTGTTCTTGTGCTCATGGCTACAGAGCTTTCTCTTGGAGTTTGTTCTTGTGCTTACTGCCTTTTTTAGAGGGAATTTGGCCATGAAAAATATTTACTTTTTTTGGAGTTGAATTCCGAAAAAGGTGTTTGGCCATAAAATTTTAGAAAACTCCGAAATTCAACTTGAATTTGAAAAACAAGTCTTGTTTTCACTTTTTTCACTCAACTTCTCTCACAAAATTAAAAAATAACTCCAATTTATGCTCATGGACAAACACAACTCTAACTCCAACTCCAACTCCAACTCGAATTTGTATTTAGTTTTCATGGACATACAGGGCCTAATTCTCTCAAGCCAATTACAATGTTTCAATTTTTGTACATTTAGTAAATATCCTCCTTAGCCCATACTACAAAAGGTGGGACACACAAGAAATTTTTGTGAAAGCTTTTCAAAGTTGTTTGTCATTTTGTATCCATCAAAAATAGCAAATGCACTTGATAAAAGCATAAGCAAGCACCAAATAATATATAAAATGACCAAATTATTCGTATTCAAATTCAATTACATGAAGCACCCATGTTAACGGAGATATGTGTACATGTTTCCCAAACTCCCTCTTTATTACATACAGTCAGACCTCTCTATAACGTTACCTCGTTATAACGACATTTCACTATAGCGGCCTGACTTTCTCCGGAACTAATTTTATGTTATATTTTACTTCTCTATAATGGTATTCTATCTAAAACAACAATGGTGTTTATTATAGTGGTATATTCTTTATAAAATTACCTCTGTATTACAGCATACTCAAATATTATGTAATAATATTTTGTAAGAAATATATTATGAACAAAATAAAATATCAAAATATTTATGGTAATCATCATTAATATCATGCACACAGTAAATTTCACGTAAGAATATCTAATTTAAAGGAAAAAATATATTTAAATGGTGCACATCAGTTATTTCACAACTTTACGAAGAAAATGCTACAAATGTTTGCCTTTTTTATATTCATGATCTTTCTAATTTTGCATACTTTTGTATATAACAACTAAATGAAATCTGAACATCCCCCCATAAGACTGATAGATATAAGTGCCAAACAGTTATACTGGTGATAGACGATGCATTCATATGAATGCAACATAAAGAGATAATACCATATCCAATCCGAGTGCCATAACATACCAAGTGTATACACCTCCTCCAGCTCAGTAGCTCGCAAAGCCAGCACCTAGGACGACCATCCTTCTCCGATAATGTGGCTCACGAATGAAGGAACCGGTAGGGGACACGAAATATCCGTATACACTGCCTAGTCCCAAACCAAGACTTCCAGTAACTATCATAATGAATCTACTTTGTCCAGTACCGGAGAGAGAGATATAAGTATAATAAGTTCTCGGACTCAAACCGAGACTAAAAGAGTATAAATTTGTAAATCCATTGCCCGAGATCGAGTTCGGGACTAAATCAGCATAATAATGTAGAAAGGGTCGGAATCTCCCTTGACCGAAGTAAATAGTAGCGGTAAAAGAGTGGATTAATAATGAACCGAAATAAACCTCGATCAAATTTCCAAAATAGCATATTTAGTTCCAAAAGCTCATAATTCATTAAACAAGGTGGTACGATTCCCGTTATAAGAGAATTCATTTTAAAGTGAAAAGTGGGAATAAATCCCTTTTTAGAAAACACTAGTAAATTCAAGGTTTTGGTTGGAATAGTACCCTAAGTGATCATAAATACGCCTAAAAGTATGCATGTCATCGCCAGTATCCAAACAATACAATCATAAATGTCTAAGCATCTATAAACTAGAATCATGCCCCCCTTTAAGGATGAAATACTCACCTGGAGTCCAACTGGTATCGTAACCACGGCCTTCGGGCCCAACAACATATAACTAAACAAGATATTAATGCTGTAAATCGGAAAACTAGGGTAAACAAGGGCATAAAGCTACTAAGAGGATCTAATCGGGAAATACTTCCCAACTTACTAAGTAGTAAGGTAAGTTTTATACTAAGGAATCCTTCATGTCAATCTATGTCTAAGGAATCCTATAATCAAGTATACTAGGATCTTACAACCATATCGGGTATTCTAGGCTAGGGTTTGGGTCACATTTCTATTCTAAATCCCTTAAATAAGTCGAGTTATGGTATTACTAGGTATAAACCCATTCTATAAAATATCTACATAGCATGAAATCTAAACGATACACAATCTCATAGAGAAAAGTAGACCGAAGCCTACCTCGATGCCGAACCGCAAATCTTGAATCGCCCACGAATCATTTGTCCTTGCTCCACAATCCAAAAATGTTACTATGCTATCAAAATAATACTCTACATGTTAATAGGAGTAAAACAATACCCATATTGCAATATAAAATCCCAAGCATTTGGGTCAAAAATGGGCTCATGGGTCCCACTAACAAAATCCCAAAATTGATCCATCACGAGGTCCCTCAAAGGTGTAACACCCCGTACATTTCTGAACCTATTTGATTACCGTAACATTTATGAAATTATTTAAACATGATATTTTTGGCGTATTATACTTTAAATTTGGTGGGATAGATTAGTCTTGTGCCATTGGGCTCAATTGAGGCCCAAAAAAATTACACACAAGACATGGCCCAAAAATGGAAAAATTACCCATTCATAAAATGGATCAAGTAAACATGTCATCTTTGACCAAGAGTGGATAAGGATTACTTTGAGGGTCTATAAAAGGCAACAAAAATTAGATTTTAATCAACAAAACACACATGTCTCATTTCTAGATTTTTCCACAACCTTCTCTCATCTCACAAACCCTAAGGCAACCATCTTTTGGGACAAGATCATCACTTTGAAAGCTTGGGTAAGTATTTATACTTGTGGTTTAATATATTATATACTTAATATGGTGTATAAATCATGTTTTTTATGTTGAAAAAGTGGTGAGAAGTTCACTATGTGTGAAACAGTCTATGTTTGCTTATAGGTAAAGGGTTTAGCCTTGTAACATGGAAGAAGACTTATGGTCTCGAAGGAAGTGAATTTGATGGGTTAAATATCAACATGTAATATGTGGTTATTTCCTTAACTTGCTTTCTCCTTGTGTGAAACATTTGGAGTTGTTGCTGTGAAATTTTACATAGAACCGGTGGCGTATTGAAAGGAAAATGTAGTTTTCGTGATGTTTATGTGCGTTATGAAACCATGGATGTTCTTTGGCATCTAATATGATCTAAAATATGTTAAGAGAAGCTTAATTATGATCATGTACCATTCATTGCGAAAAAGGACCCTAAAATGACCCCCGGAGGCTGAAACGGGCATCCGCCTTTGCGGGCGGGGCACCTGCTGGCGCAGATGCCAACACAGGTGGCCCTGGATACTGCCAAGGGGCACCTGTGGATGCACCTAAACCACCTGCGGGCACATGTGGCTTTGCAGGTCAGTCCAGAACCCCGTTTTCCATGTTTTTGTATCTCTTTGATCCGCCGAAACCCTTATACCCTTTATGGATGCAATTATCAACTTATGGTACCTTTTAAATGACTATAAAGGAGTATACCAGAGGTATTTTGAATGGTATCAAATATTTATTGTTGTTAATATGTTGTTATGAAAGGTATTGAGGTGACTTGATGGAATAATTGTGACGTAGTGTTGATGAGGAAGCGTAAAGGGTAAACTTGGTGTGAAATGTTATTGGTTTATGATGTCTTGGTCAATGTGTGGAATGTTATGGTATTGTTGGTATGGTGATGCAATAAATGGTATTGTAAGAGGGTGAAATGACGTTATACGGCAGTCACGTAATTCATTGTCGTCGTATGCACTTGTAAGGTAGTTGGTTGTTAACATGAGCTTCATTATGTACTTGTGTTGTAGAGTAACACGTAAGGAAGGAGATGGATTATTGTATTCACATATAGGACTTTGTATTCATATTGAGAAGATAAGGTATGTAAGGTTACTCTTTTCGTATCCTCCTGCAGCACATATTGTTCACATTGACATTGTACTTGTTTCATTCTGAAATGTCCAAAGGTACCTCAATTCAGGTTGTCATATCATATTAATCACAGGACCAATTGTGATTTACATGTCTCTCATTCATTGACTGAAGTTCAAAGCTCTCATAATGTTGTAACTGCTAAAAGAACTATTTCAAAGAAAGTAATGATGTAAAGAGAATCTATTCATTCTTGAGTAGCACTTCCAACAATGTTATGTTCCAAAGTTCCAATAATGTTTCAATCACCAATGTATCAATCTCTCACAATTAAAGGTATCGATCTCTCACAAGTAAGGAATGAAGTAACGTATATATATCTATATATATATTATGGCCCACCGATAAGGTGGATGATTGTTGATATTATATTATGGCCCACCGAGAAGGTGGATGATTGTTGATATATATACTATGGACCACTGATAAGGTGGATGATTGTTGATATTTTACACTATATTATGTTATGGCCCGCTGATAAGGTGGATGATTATACTATAGTGTAACACCCCGTACGTTTTCGGACCTATACGATTACGTGTACAATTATGGAAATATTAAAACATGAGAGAATTGGTGAATTATGCATTAAATTTTTGGGCTTAAAGGAGTCATGTGCTATTGGGCCTAAATGAGGCCCAAAAATTTCAAGAAAAACATGGCCCAAGAATGGAAAAAGATCCATTCTTGCATGGACCAAAGGAGACCCTCAATCATTGACCAAGTGGATGGATAAGGAGGACCATGAGGCACTATAAAAGGCCACAAATCAGATTTTTAATTCATTTGGACTCTCATGCTTTTCTAGAATTTTCTCAAACATATCCACAAACCCTAAGCCTTCATTCTTTGGGCCAAAGATCATCACTTGGTGAGTGTTGGTAAGTGTTTATTATTATGGTCTAATATATTTTATGCATGGAATATGGTGTATAATATGTTGGTTATGTTGGTGGATTATTGAGAAGTTCACAATAAGTGAAATGTTATATGTTGCCAAATCGGATGGTGGTTTGTCTTGTAAACTTGACTATGGACTTGTGGTTTTGAAGAAAGTGAACTTGGTGGAGTAAATATTGACATGTGATATGTGATTATAGTCTTGACCTGTGTGGTCATAGTGTATAATGTTTGGAATTTCTATTGTGAAATTGGTTATGGTTTTAGTACCGTATTGGCCGTGAAGTGTCGTTTTGGTGATGTTATTGTGTGTTGTGAGACCATGGCTGGTTGTTGGCATCTAATATGATCAAAAATATGTTGAAATAAGTTTGATTATGATCATGGACTATTCATTGCATTAAAAGACCCAAAAAAATGACATTTCGGACCAAAACGGGCATCCGCCCCCTCAGACGAGGGCACCTGCGGGCGCAGATGCCACTGGCTGCTGCCAGAGGGCACTTGCGTGCGCATCTCAGCCACCTGCGTGCGCATGTGGCAGCGCAGGTCAGCCCAGTTTTCGGTTTTGTGTGGTTCCGTCTCTAGTTGATCCCCGAAAGCCCCGATACCTTTTGTGGATGGAATAGCAACTTGTGAGGTTATTTTAATGACTTTAAAGTGTCGTATGGAGGTGTGTTGGACTGTATTAAGTATGGATGGTTGTTCATATGTTGTTATAAAGGAGTAACTGCAACGGAATGGTAAAGAGAAACGCATAAAGGATAAGTGTGGTGTGAAATGCTATCGATGTATGATCTTTTGGTCAATGTGTGTAATGTTATGGTGTTGTTGATATGGAAATGCAGTGGATTGTATTGTAAGGAATTACATGTCGTTATATGGTAGTCACATATTTCATTGTCGTCTTGTACGCCTGTATAGTGACTAGTTGCTAATGTAAGTTCCGGTATGAATTTGTATTGTAGAGTAAGACGTAAGGAAGAAGCTGGACTGTTGTGTTCATATATAGACTTGTGTACTTGCACTTGGACGTAAAGGTATGTAAGGTTACTCTGTACGTAGCTTTCTGCAGCACATATTGTTCATGTTGTCATTGTCCTTGTTCCATTCCGAAATGTTAAAAGGTACATCATTTTAGGTCGTCATATGTTACTATTCTCATGTTTCTTAATCATGGACCAATCATGACTCATGTGTCTCTTAATCATTGATCGAAATTCCAAATCTTCCATAATGCTATAATTGTTACCAAGTACCAATCTCATGAACATATAAGATTGAAGCAATGCATGTATGTGTTCCAATAAGGTTATGATCCCCCAATGTATCAATCTCATAAAAGTAAAAGAGAGAAGTAATGCAATGAAGTAATAGAAGAAGTAATTCCCTCATGGTTACTTTATATTTTCCCTCATGGTTACTTTATAATTTTCCTTATGGTTACTTTATATTTTATTTATACTTATTGAGTGCGGGTGATAGATTTGGGGGAAAAAGCCAAACTTGATGCCGAACCTGCTTCCTTGTTTTCCGGGTGGTAGCAGGGGGAAAGCTCAGTGGGGCAAAAGCCAAGCTTGACGCCGAACTTTATTATATTCACTGGATCAAGGGGGAAGCTCAGTGAGGTAAAAGCCAAACTTGATGCCGAACCTGCTTACTTGTTTTTCGGGTGGTAGCAGGGGGAAAGCTCAGTGGGGCAAAAGCCTAGCTTGATGCCAAACTTGAGACGGTTATATTATTGACGGTTGCATATTGACGGATGCATTGCATATTGACGGATGTATTGCATATTGACGGTTGCATATTAACGGTTATACATCATTGATAATTATCTATTGACGGTTCTAACTACTAACGGTAATGGACATAAAGGCAAATGAAATAATGAAAGTAAAGTACCCAATTCCACACACGAAATGATGATGATTTATCCACATTGACTATTTCTCTTAGATTCCAGTTCATTGAGGTTTTTTCAGTTTCATGAAGTTTCTTATAGCCTTGAATACTCAGTACATTCTTCGTACTGACCCCTTTGGGGAACTTACTTTATTTTCTGCAGGCACAGTTGTTAGTAGACCTCCACAATAGACTACGACTCATCCGCGGATCATTGGTGAGCTCCAGTTAGTTCGGGGCTTCTCCGAGTCACATGTGTATATTGTTTTGGTTTGTAATCATTGTATAAAGCGGGGACTTGTCCCAACTACAGGTTGTTGTGTTCATGTATGGTTAGAGGCTTTGTAGACAAATGTGGGTTATTGATGTAAGAGACAAATGTCCGTTTTGACTTGATGGCCCCAACGGCCAAGTTTCCTGAATACATTTATATAGCGTATGTTTCCATGTTCATGTTTTCCGCATAGTGCATAAGGTATCATAAGATTCATACGAAGGTTCATAAGCAAAGATTGGTTCTCTCGGGCCATATCAGCTTCGGGTGCCAGTCCGGCCCGAATGGGATTTCGGGTCATGACATATAGCCCACTGATCAGCTGGATGTATGATATATGGCCCACTGATCAGCTGGATGAATGGTAATGGTAAAAGCAAAGAAAGTAAAGCATTTGAACGAAAGTATATCACTTGAAGGAAGGTATATATGAATGATATTATATGAATGATAATGATGCGAATGAATGATCGAAAATGAAAATAACGAATGCAATGTACATGGTTCCACTTATGCAGAATGAAGGTTTATCCACATTGATTATTTCACTTGTACTTGATATCATTGACGTACTTATGTATCATACAGTTTCATATGGCTTTATACTCAGTACATTCTTCGTACTGACCCCCTTGGGGGACTTACCTTACTTGTTGCAGGCACAGGTGCTAGTAGACCTCTACAGTAGGCTACGAGTCATTTGCAGATCTATGGTGAGCTCCAATTGGTTTAGGGCTTTCCGAGTCACATGTGTACATTGGTTTTGGTATTATGTAAATGTTGTATAAAGCGGGGACATGTCCCGACTGTAGGGTGGTTATGTACATGTATCTATTAGAGGCTTTGTAGATGTATGTGGGAAGATGAAGGTAAGAGATATATGTCCATTTTGACTTGATGGCTCTAACGGCCAAGTTTCATATATATAGCATATGTTTCCATGACTTTCACATAATTGCATGAGATATAATGATGTTCATACAGAGACATGCATATGAATGTACATGAGCAAAGATTGGTTCTCTCGGGCCTCAACGGCTTCGGGTGCCAGTCGGCCCCGTTGGAATTCGGGGTGTGACAAAAGGACAAGGAATGTGTGGTCAAAAGTTGAGCACAAATGGAGTACAAATTGGGGCTCAAATCAGCCCACAAAGTTAAGGAATTAAAGATCTAATTTCTAGGAATTAACAAGGAATAGGACAGAATTTGATGGGGGAAATAATGGAAAATGATCAAGAGGTGCTAGATTAGCTTACCTTAGCTTTAATGGATGATTTCCCACACTATTCCAAGCTCTAGGGTTTAATAATGGCGGATTGGGAATTAGAAAATGAAGAAAAATTACGGAGAAGAGGATTATATACTGTCGGGCCATTGCCCATTGTGATCGCGAGGGCCATGTCACAAACGCGAAGGTCATGAAGATTACCCTTCGTGAATGCAAAGGCAAGCAGATGAGATTACCACAAACGCCACGCACGGGGTCGCAATCGCTAAGAAAAAGAAAGTATAGGGTCGGGTCATCCTTCGTCACGAACGCGATAGGAGGGCTCGCGAATGCGATGGTCAAAGACTTGATCCTTTTCGAATGTATCCTACTCCTTGCTATAACGAAGAGTAAAATGGGCCTGCACTAGATGCTGAAAAACCAGTAAAATGCCTAAGTCCTAACGGACTCCGACCGGGAGCTCGGGATTCACTCGAAACCCTGTGCACGCAAATAAACTATGCTACCATACCAAATTTGACATTTTGGACTCAATGGAACCATCAAAATTTCCAACGGAGGTTGTTTCGATAAAAAGTGGGTCCCACGTACACCTATAATTCTATTTTAACCAAATTCTACCCAATATCCCAAAATGAGTCAGGAAGCCTTAGGACTCTGACCAAGGGTCCCTCTAGCCTAAAATCAACGTTTTGGAGCTAACGGTGCTATCTAAATTTCCATCCGAGGTTGTTTATTAGGAGGTTTGGTCCAAGACCAATTCCTTAACATCTAAAGCTCCAAAATAAGGAAATGAGCCTAAAACCCAAACAAACTGTCTGATAATCGAACCGATAGTTTTGGGAAGTCATAAATGACCTGCAGCCACTGTAGGAAGGCTTGAAATATCTAAAATCCAGGAAAATCGAGAAAATAAACTGGAGGGTCATTATAATATCCACTACTAAAAGAACTTTCATCCGTGAAAGTCCATGGATCGAAGGATCCTTAAAGCTCGAAAGGATGAGGTACTGGGCCCGCATGCTCTAAGTAAGACTCCCCAGATAACCTCTAAGGTACCACAACACTTCTAAGGGATTTCACTAAAGGTATCCCTTTTTCACTAACTTCCTTATTTCATTTTTCTAAATAACCAAAAACTCATTCTCAACTACCAACTAGCCTCCAACTGAACTGAGCATAATTGAAACATGCAAACCAAAACCACAACACACTAACATCGCACCGATATAAGCACAACCAAGCAAAAACTCAACCAAGCTAAAGGCAACCCAATGTATGAACCATACAGCCAACTCTAAATTCCAAATCTAATATTTTCTTTCCTTTCCAAACCTGATGTCTACTCTGAACTGCGCCGAAGCTCTCCAACATCATCTGAGTCCTATCCACGTAATCACCTAATCTAAAATCTCTAAAGACGGAAGCTGATCTACTAAAAATCCATGTTGGCGAGCATAAGAATATGCCCATAAGGTGCTACCTGGATATACAAATGGAAAGGATCAAGCGTACGATTTTTTGCCAAGGCCACAATTGGTTCAGATGACCTTCAAAACTGATAGTCAAGATCCTGAAGCACAACCTCTCAAAGATAAGTAATTCGCTCCACAATGCCCGACCGACTGTGGGTGAAACCATGTTAAACCTAACTCGAGTACACTTCTCCCACTGAGTAGACATTTAGAATTCTGATGACAACTGAGAATCCAAGCCAAAAACAGTAAAAGCCAATACCATGTGCCAACAAACTATTACCCAAGCAACTATCAAGCAACATCCATCTAAACTAAAGAAAACTGAGCCGGTAGGTAATAAGTAGATCTAGTCAACCTGTCGACGAAGTCCCAACTAAATCAAACTTCAAAAATGGGGCTGCTGCAACTAAGTTACTCAACTCATAGTTGCAATCTTTACATCAAAGTTGAACTACTCAATCTTAGCTATCCAAATTGATCCCGCTGATGAGAAATATCCATATTCCAAAAACTATCATAACTTTTAAGCTGCCATTCAAGAGAGTCAAAATCCTAAAACCAAAGCCCACAAGTCATCACAAATAACAAATACTCAAACCAATCTCACTATCAGAATTCCAATATTTACCCAACGATTCCCGCAAGAGTTGAAACTAAAATATTATTGAAGAACTTAATCACAACAAAGGAGAACTACTGGCTAAAGACACAAGCAATCAATTTCACAACTATTGAAGGGCATAATGCATCAAGTCATAACTAAGAACGCACCAAGGCCGCAAAGGGTACTAATAGTAGCCAAAATTTGAGCAACTCAGAAAATCCTGATCTTAGATCGAATTTGATCAAATCAATATTCAATACATGGCGATGAATATTCATAAGCACATATCACCAAGCAGGAGCATTCCACAAAGTTACATCAGGCTAAATAAATATTGTAATTAGAAATTTTTGAATTCACCCATTTAAACCAATTTTAACTCAACTAAACCATGAATCACATCGCAGAAATAATGGGGTACTCAACTCAACACCAATACCAAGATCAAGACTCCTACCATGAGACGAACCCAACTAACCAGAATGTAAGCCTCAAACTTATCAACAATAGGAGCGAACTATAGAAAAAGATTGCCAAAGCTAGAATCATCGCCAAACCATGAAGGACAAACCTTCTTTCACTTTCATAACCCACTCAACAACCAACCTTACTAAGCTAGAATCACCACCAAACCTTCTACATAAAGGCTTACAATAATTAATCTAGTAACATCAAGGCATATGAACACCGATGGGTATGAAAACCCTAACTCAATCTAAGTAGAACTGAAAGGATAGAAAAACAAAAGCGCACCTATCTGATGGAATTTGAAGTCATAATCCCTAACATTCCCAAAGAAGTACGAATCTGAATGCATTCAAACCTGGACTGAGCATCTGAATGAACAACTGAGGCACTAAGTGCACTATCTTTAATTGAAGGTCCCACAACTCTATGAGACTGATCTGGAAGAGTTGAATGACTAACAATCCTATTCCAAGGACACTCTCCGAACTAGTGACCGATCTCTCTATAGTCGTAACAAACCCCTGAAGCTCTAACCTAGCGAGAAACACGAGTTATCCCCAACTGGCTGACCAACTTACGCCTGGGGCACTTCCTAGACCAATGACCAATCTCACCACAATTGAAACATGCCCCTGGGACTCTTTAATGTACTATACCTACTAATCCAGAACGGCCTCCATAGCCTGAGGACCTAGACAGAGAACCCCATGCTGCCTGACCAGAACTCTATCCACTGAGACCACCACGATCTACCTGAGAGCTACCCATAAGCTGAGGTGCTACCTATATGAACCTGATAGGCTAAAAGTAATGTTGACCTCTGCTGGAAGGATCCCTACCTCTAAATAAAATACCACTAACAATATACTGCTGTCATGGCCTCTTTTCACCACACCCATATATCTCAATACAAGCCTTCTCTATAGCCCTCGCATGATCAATGACCTAAGAGAAAAAAGACCCAGCTTCTATCAAATGCTCCGATGCTAAATGGAGTGGTAATGCTAATCCTTTGATAAATTTCTACACCATCTCATGCTCTGTAGCATATATATAGATGTATGACTTACCCACTCAAGAAATTTAATTCATACTCTGAAATCGATAAAGAAACATGTTGAACACCAACCAACTCAACTCTGGCCTGAGAACCACTCGGTGTACTAGGTATCACCACTGGCTGACGCTGGCAGTCCTCAATTTTAATCTCTAACTCCCTAGTCCAACACTGAGCTGAAACTCTGGTAACACGTATAGAAGTCCTATCCACATCTATCAATAACCTCTTGCTATACATCTGGGGGAGAGTAGAGTCAAAAAAAGTACTTAGAGGTTCATAGAAGTACAGACACACGACAAGGAGTCAAGAATAGAATTTCCTAAGAATGCCCTATATCCTCTCAAGGATAGGATACAAATGTTTTTGTATCGATTCGCAGGACTCTACTAGGCACTTAGCTCTCGTACCAAAAACACCGGTGAACCTAGGCTCTGATACCAATTTGTCATGACCCAATTTCTCAGGTCATGATGGCACCTACCACAATCCACCAGTAGGTAAGCCAACCCATAGTATAGAATAGTTAGTAGCAGACTAATAAGAAAGGAGAAAGCAAAACTAAATAAGAATGAGAAAGAAGGCAAGAAGACAGTAAATATATCCTCAAGACATAGTGAAGTCAGTACAAGATCTTCTAATACAATAGGAGTACAAAGTAAGCATAATGTAAATATATATAAGTCATCTCTGAATGCAAAATAGAGATCGGTCTAACAATAAAAGGGAGAGTTCTCCGAATGTCAAGAGCTCATCCCAAACCTCCGATCCATGACTGCTTCACATAGTGCACATATCAACAGTGAGAACACGTACTATGATCTGTAGGCTGCAGAAGTGTAGTATGAGTACCAAACACGTGGTACTCAGTAGCCATCGACTGAATAATGCAAGTATAAATAACATGTAAAGTAAGAATATAACTATAGACATCTATCCAAGAAACTAAACATAATAATTCTAATAAAGCAATAAGGATAACCTATCCTATTCTAACAGCATTCAAGAACTAAAGTGCAATAACGTATATCACTAGCCAATATACAACTTAAGAGTGAAAGAAGGATATATAGTAGTAATACAAGGCCACAGGATACATATACAATATGAATATATAAGGAAAGAGAGGGATATACGGTAATACCGTATATATATATATATATACATACATATATAGGACTAAACTCAAAGGTAATATCCTATGGGAGCTAACCTAACATCTCAAGGGTCATAACTAAGAAGGAAAGCTAATACTAGCATAATCGAGTTCTCTAACCAAAATAAGACTAATCATAAGATAATATAACAATAACGTATTTTATCAAGCAAAGAGAGATTCAAAATGTACCAATATTCTTGAGTACCAGTCCATAACCATCCTATCACGACCTAACCATAATAACTAAAGATAAAGTAACCAGCTAGTCTGGACAATCAACAACTTAATCAGGGCCCCATAAGCTCGGAAGGTCCAAGCAAGCACTCAACATATAGCAACCATAACTTATACCTAAACAGTCCCACATAAAACTGATAGATATAAGTGCCAAACAATTATACTGATGATAGATGATGCATATGAATGAATGAATGCAACATAAACTGATAATAATATATTCAATCCGAGTGCCATAACATACCAAATGTATACACCTCCTCCAATTTAGTAGCTCACAAAGGCAGGACCTACGGCGACCATCCTTCTCCGACACTATGGCTCATAGACGATGGGGCCCAAAGGGGACTCAAGATATCCGTATACACTGCCTGGTCCAGAACCAGGACTTCTAGTAACCACCATAATCAATCTACTCTGTCCAATACGGGAGATATATATATAATTATAACAAGTTCTCGAACTCAAACCCAGACCAAAGAGTATAAATTTGTAAATCCATTGCCCGAGATTGAGTTCGGGACTAAATTGGTATAATAATGTAGAAAGGGTCGGAATCTCCCTCAAGTGAAGTAAATAGTAGTGGTAAAAGAGTGGATTAATAATGGACCAGAATCAACCTCAATAAAATTTCCAAAATAGCATATTTAGTTCCAAGAGCTCATGATTCAATTAATAAAGTGGTACGATTCCCGTTATAAGATAATCCATTTTTTAAAAAAAATAAAAAGTGGGAATAAATTCCTTTTGGAAAACAGTAGTAAAAATCAAGGTTTTGGTTGGAATTGTACCCCTAAGTGAACATAAATGTGTCTAAAAGTATGCATGTCATCACCAGTATCCAAACAATACAACTCTAAATGTCTAAGCGTCTATAAACTAGAATCATGCCCCTGTTTAAGGATGAAATATTCACCTGGAGTCCAACTGGTATCGTAACCATGACCTAGGGCCCAACAACATATAACTCAATAAGATATTAATACCGTAAATTAGGAAACTAGGGTAAACAAGGGTATAAGCTTCTAAGAGGACTAATCGGAAAATACCGCCCAACTTACTAAGCAGTAAGGTAAGTTTTATAATAAGGAATCCTTCATGTCAATCTATGGCTAGGGAAGCCTATAATCAAGTATACTAGGATCTTACAACCATAACGGGTATTCTAGGCTAGGGTTCGGGTCACATTTTTATTCTAAGTCCCCTAAATAAGTTGAGTCATAGTATTAATAGGTATAAATCCATCTTATAATCTCTACCTAGTATGAAATCTATATGATATAAAATCTCATAGAGAAAAGTAGACTGAAGCCTACCTCGATGCCGAACCATAAATCTTGAATCACTCATGAATCGCTCGTTCTTGCTCCAGGATCCCAAAATATTGCCCTGCTATCAAAATAATACTCTACACATTAATAGGAGTAAATGATACCCATATTGTAATATAAAAGCTCAGGCCAAAATTCGGGTCAAAAATGGGCCCATGGGGCTAGGTAATGAAATCCAAAAATTGAATCCATCACAAGGTCCCTCGATAAACAAGGAATGTGTGCTCAAAAGTTGAGCAAAAATGGATTACAAATCGGGTCTCAAATCATCCCACAAATTTAAGGAATTAGCGACCTAATTTCTAGTAATTAACAAGGAAAAGGATGGAATTTGAAGGGGAAAGACAATAGGAAATGATCAAGAGGTGCTAGATTATCTTACCTTAGATTTAATGGATGATTTTCCCCACTTATCTAAACTATATGGTTCAATAATGGTGGATTAGGACTTACAAAATGAAGAAAAACTGTAGAGAAGGGGATTATATACTGCCAGGCCATTGCCCATCACGATAGCGAGGGCCATATGTCAAGAACGCAAAGGCTAGAAAGATAACCCTTCGTGAATATGAGTGATGGTTCATGAAAGTGAAATCAAGCGGATGAGACTACCGCGAACGGAACCATCTAAATTTCCAACAGAGGTCATATCAATAAAAAGTATGGATAGCTCTGTTTTAACCAAATTCTACCCAATAGCTAAAAGTGAGTTCGAAAGCCTTGTGTAAAGACCCTCTAGAATTTTAACATTATTTTGGAATTTAGGGATTTCCCATAGTTTCCTCAAGTCATTTATGACTTGCTGGAGATGACAGTTCATTTATCGGGTAGTTTGTTTGGTTGTTAGAGCCAATTCCCTATTTTGAAGTCTTTGTTGTTCAAATTTAGCTATCGGGCCTAAACGTTAGGTAAATGACCTCGTATGCCAATTCTAACAGTTCCATCAGCTTTGAAACATTGATTTTAGGCTAGGTTACCCTTGGTTCGGGTCCCGAGACTTCCAAACTTATAGTAATAAAAATGGTCATTTGGGTATGGGACCCACTTTTCATTGAAACGACCCCGGATGGGAATTTCGATTGAGCTATTGAGTCTAGAATGTCAAATTTGATAGGGTAGCATAGTTCATTGGTGTTTGTGGGATTCCAAATGAATCTTGAGGGTACGGTAGAGACTTGCCAAAAACCAAGTAATAGTTGGTGCATGCCTTCAGCTGGTGCAATCGTTTAAGTGGGCCTTAGGCTGCTTAAGCGAAGGTCGCTTTAGCGGCCTGGAATCCACTTTAGCAGCTAGCAGTGTTCCCTGATGGACATCATTGGCGGAGACCATACTGCTTTAGTAGAGGTCGGCCTAGTGCATGGACCGCTTTAGCGGTAGTGTGTCGCTTTAGCGGTGACCGCTTTAGCAGTCAAGTGGGTGCTTTAGCAGTGCCTGCAGTGCATTTAATCCCCTTTTCACCCATTTTTCTCTCATTATTCTCTAATTATTAGGCATTAAAAGATCTAGAGAGATAGTGAGAGAGGGGAGCCGATTCTTGGGAGATCAAGGGAGGTTGGAGAGTTCTTCAAAGCCTTTTTCCTCATCTTAATCCTTGTAAGTTTCGTCTAATTTCTCGATAGATTCTTTATCTTAGGTTTAAATCTCTAATTCATTTATGGGTTGATTTTGAATGTTTTGGAGCTTGGAATTTACTCATTCTTGAGGGTAAATGATGCTTGAGCCTTGAGGGACATTTTGACAATTTCAAAGTTATGATTCCGTAAGTGGGCCCCACATGAGATTTTTAGCTCGATTTTGGATCCAAAGCATTTTTATTAAATATGGGTATCATTATTCTTGTATTAATGAGTAGATTGTTATTATGATAGTGTGGCATCGTGCAGAGGCTTCTCGGGGAGGAAAAAGGCCCAAATTAACAAACTTTATCGAGCATTCTTCAGCGTCCAGGTAGGCTAGGCTTACCTAAATTATATATTGAGCTTTATTATGCTATTAGTATGATATTTTTCTAGTTTTGGGTTGGAAATTACGGTGTGAAGTTTGATTTATTTGGCCGATTTGTGAGCTGTTTTGGGGGTAGAATCGACCCATTTACCCTTCCTTTAGGTCAAATGATACTTTTAGGCTCTAGTTAGACTTATGTAATAGCTTGTAGTGTGATTTTGAAGACTTAGTCATTTTCAGATAGAAATTTCCTTAGTATGAACTTTCGGGTCTAGAAGTTGGCCCCACCGACCCTCTTTTAGGTTGTTCAATCTCTTTTAGCTCCTTGTAGGCTTAGAAAGACTTCATTCACAGTATTACAGTCACTCTTTCACCTTATTCTATATAGTATTTACCTAGTTTAGGGCTAGGCTAGTTATTGTGACTTCACTCTATTATAACGATTCAAGTCTGGCCTTCTACTATTTAACTATGATATTAAAAACTGGTTTGAGTCTGGCATCTATGAAATGATTTTGGTATTAAATACCAATTTGAGTCCGGTATCTATGATATAGTTATGGTATTAAAGACCAGTTTGAGTCCGGCATCTATGATATGGTTATAGTGTTAAAGACATGTTCGAGTCCGGCACTTTATGATTCATCTATGATATTGTGAATCCGATTTGAGTCTAGTATTTTGCAGTATGAAGGTTTTCACGAATATGGGTGTATTAGTTGGTTATATCATGCTTAGTGTCTATAGATCTCTTCTTGATTGTATCCATCTGTCTTATGGGAGATTGTTTGGGTTAGTCTTCTCTTGTTTGCACCTTTTAGGCTTATAGAGGCCTAGTTAGGTTATAATTAGTTTACTCTAATTTTGGTATCATGTATTTTATTATTAATCTTTCCTACATTGGAGCATGATCTCAGGTTTGCCCCTTTCTCCTTGACTTAGCTTACATTCTCGCATTTTATTATGATTTAGCTCTGTCGGTCGATGATGCCTACTAAGTACCCATTATTTTGGTACTCATACTGTACTTTTGAATCCTTTTCTGGTGCAGATCTGACTGCTAGCTATCGTCGCTGATATTTCTTCTAGCTTACTTACAAGATTCGTAGATATGGTGAGCTTTCAGAGCCAGAGCTGATCCCTTATCCTTCCTATATTTTGGGATAGTCTTTACATTCGAGACTATCTATTTATTGATACTACTAGTACTTTTATTCTTTTGATTAGTGGCTTTTGTATTGGCCTTACCAGATCGTGGGATATTTCTTTTGTTCTTTCTTTTTTCTGTTTGGTATTTTAGGATCGTACTCATATTTATATCGCTCTTGATCTTATTTTATGCTTATTTTCTGGTATTTATCCCGTCTTTTTCCTTTTAGCCCATTATTTGTTATTCTGAGCTACGGTTTGGCCTACCTACTATAGGTTATGGTAGGTGTCATTATGACTCCGAAAATAGGTTGTGACAAATTAGTATCAGAGCCTTGGTTCACTGGTATTATTGGTAGAAGTGCAAGTATCTAGTAGAGTCTCGCGGATCAAAGTGATGACGTCTCTGCCTAATCTTCGAGAGGCTATAGGACATTCTTTGGATGACTTCACTTTCTTTATTCATCTCGTACGTTGAGTTTGTGGTGGTCTTTAAGGTTCTCATTGTTTCACTCTTCCGTAGATGGTCAGGATGTAAGCTACTATGACTGGCAACGAGGATCACGAGCCTGCGACTAGGGCACCCGTCAGGGGGTGTAGCCGATTTAGAGGTCGAGGTTAGGCTAGCTACAGCCCCAGCTAGGGGTTAGGATAAGAAGCCATCACCAAATCCTGTTATTGCTCCCGAGTCAGAGTTTTCACCACCCCAGCCATTGGTTGGACAAAGGATAACCCAGGCGCCACCGAGGTTTATTTCTTCTTCATTGGTCAGAGATGCCTTAGTACAGTTATTGGGATTAGTTGGTGGTGCACTATCTGATGATGCATAGTCTGCAGATTAGAGTGGTATAAACTCAGGGGCACAGCCTATGGCTGTGGTTGCCAGAGTTGAGATCCCTCCAGAATCGGTAGTTGCTTAGTCGTTAGCCGCTCGGCCTACTATGTCTGTTAAGGATCAAAAGATGTTAGGTAGATTTCTAAGATTGTCTCCACCGAGGCTTACAGGGGCTCCGAACGAGGAAGCATTTGAGTTCTTGGCTACATGCGAGGATAGGCTCCATAATTTGGGCTTAGTTGAGGCTTGTGGGGTTGACTACACCACTTTTCATTTAGACTTGGCAGCTAGACATTGGTGGAGAGGTTATCTTGATTCCAGGACAGCTGGATCTTCCCCTATGACA
Organism: Capsicum rhomboideum; assembly: GCA_031232105.1. NCBI lineage: Eukaryota > Viridiplantae > Streptophyta > Magnoliopsida > Solanales > Solanaceae > Capsicum > Capsicum rhomboideum. The sequence continues at coordinate 92,058,819 of CP124716.1, read as the reverse complement.
TGGACTCAGTTCTCCGAGGTCTTCTTAGAGAAGTATATGCCTCGTAGTCTTTGTGAGCGCCTGAGAGATCAGTTCACCCACTTACAGTAGGGTTTTATGATAGTTCTCGAGTATGAGGTACGATTTCATGAGTTAGCCAGACATGCTACTGCAATCTTGCCTACTGAGTATGAGAGGATTCGGTGTTATGTTAGAGGACTGAGACTTTCTCTTCGCATTGCTACTTAGAGTTTGGCTGCTGTTGGTAGATATTTCATTGACATTTCTGATTATGCCCAGACTATGGAGGAGATGCATCGCCAGCCCAAGGGGGCAGCGATAAGAGACCACATCATCAGGGCAGTTTCAGTAGGGGCCATAAAAGCTCACTGATCAGAGTCTGAGGTTCTCAAGGTAGGTACCCTCCACGTTAGTCTTTCCATCCCCTGAGTTAGTCTAGTAGGCCCGTTTAGGTAGCACTTTAGATTATTGATGGAGGTTAGTCCAGCTTCAGTGATTAATATGGCTCGAGCAGCGGCCAGTCTCCGAGAGGTGTACATTCTAGGTCTTTCAGTTGAGGTGGCTATTTCAGGTTAGCCGAACCTTCTAGATATAGTAGTGTTTCTGGGCGTTGCTACACTTGTGGAGAGATTGGTCATTTCATTAGGGAGTGTCCCTAGCATGGGATGATTTATCCTGCACGTGTTCAGCCAATCAGATTAGTGCTGCCTCTAGTTAGAGGTGGCTTTTAGGGTTGCAGGGGTGGTCCCCAGGGTTCTCGAGGAGGTTTTCAGGTAGGTAGGACAGATAATAGGTCAGACGCCCAGTCAGGTGGCGGGCGAGGTCATTTATATGCTGTACCTGGTAGGCCAGAGGCAGAGTCTTCAGATGTTATTATTACAGGTACGATTTCAGTGTGTCGTCAGTCGGTTGTTGCTTTATTTGATCTGGGATCCACTTATTCATATGTTTCTGCTTATTATGCACTACGGTTAGAGTTGTCTTGGGAGCCTTTATCTGTGACATTGCATGTATCTACTCCCGTGGGTGATTCTTTAGTAGTGGATCAGATTTATAAATCATGTGTTATGACTGTTCGAGAGTTTGATACTTGGGTTGATCTTATTGTGTTAGATATGGTGGACTTTGATATGATTTTGGGCATGGACTGGTTATCCTCTTATCATGCGGTCTTGGATTGTTTCACCAAAATCATTACCTCAGCCATTCCTGGCATTCCCTCAGTTATGTTGCAGTGTTCTTTTAGTTGTGCACCAACGGGGATCATTTCTTATGTTTGGGCTAGAAGTTTGGTATCGAAGGGTTGCGAGTCTTATCTTGCCTATATTCGTGATGTCTGTATGGATAGTCCCTGGCTTGATTCTATTCCTACTGTCCGTGAGTTTTTTGATGTGTTCCCTACCGACCTATCTTTTGGGTTGACCAATGCCCCAGCTTATGGATTTGATGAATAGAGTTTTCATGCCCAATTTGGACTCCTTTGTGATTGTTTTCATTGATGACATATTGGTGTATTCAAAGAGTAGGGAGGAGCGCGAGCAATATATATGGATTGTGCTTCAGACTTTGAGAGATCACAGGCTTTATGCCAAATTCTCAAAGTGTGAATTTTGGCTTGATTCCATTACATTCGTAGAACATGTGGTGTCTAATGATAGGATTATGGTGGATCCGATGAAGATAGAGGCTATTTGTGATTGGGCCAGACCTACATCTCCGACTGAGGTTCGTAACTTTATTGGCTTGGCAGGTTACTAGAGATGGTTTGTTAAGGATTTTGCTTATATTGCCTCACCTATGACTAGGTTGATTAGAAAGGAGGTTCCTTTTCAGTGGTTCGTTGAGTATGAGTTGAGCTTTTGGAAGCTCAAGGAGATGCTCACTTCAGCTCCTATATTGACTCTTCCTATTGAGGGCGAAGGGTATACAGTTTATTATGATGTTTTTTCTGTTGGTTTGGGTTGCGTACTGATGCAGCAGGGTCGAGCTATCGCTTATACTTTGAGGCAGCTTAAGGTTCATGAGCACAACTACCCCACACATGACTTGGAGTTGGCGGCGGTAGTTTTCGCGCTTAAGATTTGGAGGCATTACTTGTATGGTGTTCATTGCGAGATAGTCATTGACCATCGTAGTCTTCAGCACCTTATAACACAGAAGGAGCTTAATTCTAGACAGCATAGGTGGATTGAGTTACTGAAGGACTATGACATCTCTATTCTTTACCATCCGGGCAAGGCGAACGTGGTAGCGAAAGCCTTGAGCTAGAAGGCAGTGAGTATAGGCATCTTGGTTTCTATTTTAGTTTCAGAATTGCCGCTGGCTTGGGACGTCTAGTCTTTAGCTAACATGATGGTTCGGCTTGATATTTAGACTCTAGGAAGATCCTTACGAGTGTTGAGTTGGGGGCTTGATTCAGTTAATATTATGGGAGGCTCATAGCTCCAGATATTTTATTCACCCTGAGACAGCTAAGATGTATAAACATTTGAGACAGCTTTATTGGTGGAGGGGCATGAAGAGAGATGTTGCAGATTTTGTAGCTCGTTGCCTATGTTCTCAGCAGGTAAAGGTCTAGAATCAATGATCGAGTGGATTACTTCAGAGACTACCATTCCTGAGTGGAAATGGGAGCACATTACTATGGACTTTGTGACTGGTTTGCCTCGTACTTCCCGTGGTTTCGATAATATTTGGGTCATAGTAGATCGATCAACCAAATCGGCTTATTTTATCTCAATTCAGATTTTCTTCAGTGCCGAGAGGTTAGCCCGCATCTATGTTCGTGAGATAGTTCACCTTCATAGAGTGTCCATTGTTTCAGACAGAGGCTCAGTGTTTACTTCTAGCTTCTAGAGGACTTTCCAGGAAGAGTTGAGCACTAAGGTTGATCTTAGCACTGCATTCATCCCCAGACTGATGGTCAATTAAAGAGGACTATTCAGGTCTTAGAGGACATGCTCTGTGCTTACGTGATGGACTTTGGAGGTCAGTGGGAGCAGTACTTATCCTTAGCGGAGTTCGCTTATAATAATAGCTACCATTTCTAGCATTGAGATGGCACCATTTGAGTCATTATATGGTAGGCATTGTCGGTCTTAAATTGGCTGGTTTGAGACTTTAGTGGTTAGCCCCCGTGGTACTGACTTACTTCGTGAGTCCTTGGATAGGGTGCGGGTGATTCAGGATAGGTTGAGAGCATCTTAGAGTAGGCAGAAGAGTTACGCTGATCTTAGACTTCATACCTTGAAGTTTGGAGTTGGTGATCAGGTTTTCCTCTATGTATCACCCATGAAGGGCGTGATGAGGTTAGGAAAGAAGGGTAAGCTCAGTCCCAGATATATCGATCCATACTGCAGATAGTTAGAGTGGTAGTTTATGAGTTGGCCTTGCCCCCAGATTTCGCAACTGTTTATCCAATTTTTCATGTCTCCATATTGCAAAACTACATTCCGGATGAGTCACATGTACTTAGGTGGGACTCGATTCAGTTGGACGAGAGGTTGACATTTGTAGAGGAGCCAGTCCTCGTTTTAGCCAGGGATGTCAGACAGCTACGCTCTAGAGATATTCCAGTGGTTAAGGTTCAGAGGAGGCATAGTCTAGTCTATAAGGCTACCTGGGAGATCAAGAGCTAGATGCGGACCCAGTATCCCCACCTGTTTGGGCCTTCAGGTACTTCTTGACCTTTACTTTTGCGAATGAAAGTCTTTTAAGTAGTAATATTGTAATGACCCTCCAGGTCATTTTCTACATTTCCATATTATTTCGGCGTTTAGAGCTTTCCCATAGCTGCCCAAAGTTATTTATGACTTGCTGGAGCTGACAGTTCGGTTACGGGGCAGTTCATTTGGTTTTTAGAGCCAATTCTTTGTTTTGAAGTCTTCGTTGTTCAAATTTGGCTACTGGGCCTAAACCTCAGGTAAACGAACTCGTATGCTAACTATGATAGTTCCATCAGCTCCGGAACGTTGATTTTAGGCTGGGGAACCCTTGTTCTGGGTCTCGAGATTTTTGAACTCATTTTGAGCTATTGGGTGCAAAGTGTTGAAAATGCCCATTTGGGTGTGGGACCCACTTTTCATTAAAACGACCCCGGATGAGAATTTTGATTACGCCGTTGAGTTTGGAATGTCAAATTTGATAGGGTAGCATAGTTTGTTTGCGTTCTCGGGATTCTAAACAAATCTCGAGGGTACATCAGAGACTTGGCAAAAACCAAGTTATAGCTAGTGCATGCCTTCAGCTAGTGCAACCGCTTAAGCGGGCCTTTGGCCGCTTAAGAGGAGGTCGCTTTAGCGGCTAGCACTAGTCCCTAATGGACCGCTTTAGCGGAGACCATACTGCTTTAGTGGATGCCGCTTAAGCGACGTTTGGTCCACTTTAGCGGAGGTCGGCCTGGTCGATGGACCGCTTTAGCGGTAGTGTACAGCTTTAGCGGTCAAGTGGGAACTATAGTGGTACCTGCAGTGCATTTAATCCCCTTTTCACCCATTTTTCTCTCATTATTCTCTATGTGTTGGGCATTAAAAGCCCTAGAGAGATAGTGATAGAGGAGAGGCGATTCTTGGGAGATCAAGGGAGGTTGGGGAGTTCTTCAAAGTCTTTTTCCTTGTCTTAATCCTTGTAAGTTCCGTCTAATTTCTCAATAGATTCTTCGTTTTAGGTTTAAATCCCTAATTCATTTATGGGTTGATTTTGGATGTTTTGGAGCTTGGAATTTACCCATTCTTGAGGATAAATGATCCTTGAGCCTTGAGGGACGTTTTGATGATTTCAAAGTTATGATTTCGTAAGCGGGGCCCCACATGGGATTTTTAGCTCGATTATGGACCCAAAGAATTTTTATGCAATATGGGAATCATTATTCTCATATTAATGAGTAGATTATTATTATGATAGTGTGGCATCGTGTAGAGGCTTATCGGGAGGGAAAAGCCCCAAATTAGCAGACTTTATTGAGCATTCTTCAGCGTCCAGGTAGGTTAGGCTTACCTAACTTATAGATTGAGCTTTATTATGATATTAGTATAATATTGTGCTAGTTTTGGGTTGGAAATTACTGTTTGGTTGCTTAGTTAGTGAATTATTTGGTCGATTTGTGAGCCGTTTTGGGGGTAGAATCGACCCATTTACCCTTCCTTTAGGTCAAATGATGCTTTTAGGCTTTATTTAGACTTATGTAATAACTTGTAGTGGGATTTTGGAGACTTAGTCATTTTCGGATAGAAATTGCCTTAGTATGGATTTTTGGGTTTAGAAGCAGGCCCCACCAGCCCTCTTTTAGGTTGTGCAATCTCTTTTAGCTCCTTGTAGGCTTAGGAGGCCTTTGTTCGCAACATTATAGTTACTCTTTCACCTTAGGCTATATAGTATTCACCTAGTTTGGTGCTAGGCTAGTTATTGTGACTTTACTCTATTATACCGGTTTATGTCCGTCCTTCTACTATTTAACTATGGTATTAAAGACCGGTTTGATACGGCATCTATAATATGATTATGGTATTAAAGACTGGTTCGAGTTTGGCATCTATGATATAGTTATTGTATGAAAGACCGGTTCAAGTTCGGCATCTATGATATGGTTATGGTGTTAAAGACCGATTCGAGTCCTGCACTTTATGCTCCATCTATGATATTGTGAATCCGGTTTGAGTCTGGTATTTTAGAGTATGAAGGGTTTCACGGATATGGGAGTATCAGTTGGTTATATCATGCTTAGCGTCTATAGATCTCCTTTTGATTGTATCCATCCGGCTTATGGGGGCTCGTTTGGGTTAATATTCTCTTGTTTGCACCTTTTAGTCTTATGGGGGCCTAGTTAGGTAATAATTAGTTTACTTTAATTTTGGTATCACGTGTTTAATTATTTATCTTTCCCGCATTGGAGCATGATCTCAGGTTTGCCATTTTCTCCTTGACTTAACTTACATTTTCGCATTTTATTATGATTTAGCTCAGTCGGCCGATGATGCCTACTGAGTACCCGTTGTTTTGGTACTCACACTACACTTCTACATCCTTTTCTAGCATAGATTCGAGTACTAGCTGTCGTCGTTGATATTCCTTCCATCTAGCTTATAGGATCCGAAGATAGGGTGAGCTTTCAGAGCCGGAGCTGATCTCCTCTCCTTCCTAGATTTTGGGATAGTCTTTACATTCGAGACTATCTTTATATTGATACTACTAGTACTCTTATTCTTTTAATTAATGGCTCTTGTACTGGCCTTATCAAGTCGTGGGATGTTTCTTTTGTTTTTTCTCTTTTCTATTTGGTATTTTAGGATCGTACTCATATTTATAACACCCTCGATCTTATTTTATGCTTATTTTTCAGTATTTATCCCGTCTTCCGTCTTTTAGCCCATTACTTGTCGTTTCGGGCTATGGTTTGGCTTACCTATTGGTGGGTTATGGTAGGTGCCATCATGAGTTCGAAACGGGTTGTGACACCTTGGGACACAGACCAAGGGCCCCCTAGCCTAAAATCAATGTTCTGGAGCTAACGGCGCTGTCAGAGTTTCCATCATCCGGGGTTGTATATTAGGAGTTTTGGTCCGAGACCAATTCCTTAACAGCGAAAGCTCCAAATAGGAAAATGAGCCTAAAATCCAAATGAACTGTCTGATAATCGGACTGACAGTTTCGACAAGTCATAAATGACCTGTAGCCGTTGTAGGAAGGCTCGAAATGCTGAAAACACACGAAAATTAAGAAATGACCTGGAGGGTCATTACACTCTAGAAGTAGTTCGGAGATTCACTCTACGAGTAACTAAATTTGAAATTTCTCTATTTGATAATACAAATCCAAAACTTTGGGTGCATAGGTATGAAAAATTCTTCAATATTTTCCACATCAGTAAGGACAAATGGCCAAAATATGTGTAGCACGTCAGAAAGTATGAAAGCCATCCACAATTGAAAGGCTAATAAACTGCAACCAAGACCACTCTTCTACAGCATTTTGATTATGGCATGTCATAATTGACATGCCGAAAAAAAGGTTTAAATTAACAAAAAAATATTTAACTGCATAAATAAAGATACTGTCCAAGACATGCCAGCGGAAGTGTAAATACCTTTCATTCATCCACTTTAAAGAAAAATAGTATATTTTTATGCAATATAAATCGCTAACCTTTCAATGGGATATATCCATAACTGAATATGCAATGTAAGATCACCAACCTATAAAAGAGATGTACAGTTCAAACAATTCGGCGAGTAAGCTAGAAAAGGAAAAAGGTGATCAGATGTACCTTGTGATAGGTCATTATATGTTCTGAGTTCAACAGTTTTCTAAATCAAAAAATCATAATAAAGAAAAAATAAAAATAGAATACAATGCAACAATATGTAATTATAAATAGAAATCATTTTCCAAGATTGAACATTAATATATATAGATAGATAGATAGATATTGTACTACCCTTAAGAGGGAACCTATCAATAAAGGTGCACACAGTTTATCACCTCAACACCTATACTAAGCGTCAATTAAGCGAAATGAAGTGTGTAGCCTGAGAATCGGTGAGCTTCAGGGATTAATGACTTTAAGTGAGCTTTAACAAAATCACCAAGAAGTCAAAAACAAATGAAAATTAATAGATCAAGTACAATAATTTAATTTAAGAGATTTTAGAGGTAAATAAGAGAAAATTAAATGATACATCATTGTTAATGGCCCTTCTTACTCTTGAAACTTACACTAACTGTTATAGCATTGCAAATATTTGACATAAATGAGCTTCTATGTAATTTCAAGATTATTGAAATGAAGAATTGACACAACAAAATAAGTCAACTGGAAGGCAAGAGAAACAATATTTCCATTCTTTTCATTATTATGTGGTGATGGAATATTTGCAGTAATCTTAGCAATCCAGTGCCTCGTGCTTTATGATTGTGAAAATTTTTTGTAGCTTATAGAAAATTTAGCATTAGAAATTTCAAATTGGTTATAGCTAAAGCCACTTTATAACAAATAATTTAAATTGGAATGGTGAATTAATTAATTGAAAGACAAAAAAAGAATTAGTTAGAAGCCAAATGGAAGGAAGAGAAGTAAATAGAAAAATAATAGAATAAAGAAGATAATTGATGCCAACCCAATCTTGAGTGAAATAAATATCGTAACTTTGATCTTATTCAACAAAATCATTAATGGGAGAAAATTTATTTTATGATAATCCACAAGAGATAAGCTAATATGCAGCTTGAAAACAACATCATCAGCTGAGAACTTGCTAAGAACCAATGGACCATTCTTTTAAAAGTTTAAACTGGACTTTCATCAAAATGTTATGTGCAAAGAAAAGATGACTTCCATACTTGAAAGCATATATTAGACCATACTCAGGAACATCTAAAAATGCTATTAGATTCCAATACACATGCTCTAGTGGATGAGTAAAAGCAGATGTTAAGAAAGATCAGATAAAATAATCACCACAAAATGGAAGAGAAATTAGCACACACTCCAGCCAAAAATTCATAATACTTGCATGATATTCCTAGTTTCAGTTGTAAAAGGACTCTCCACTGCAAACAAAAGGAAAACATTGAACATTAATAGTTAGGCCAAATTAGGAGAGTCATCTTCAAGTCGCATTTGACTCAAAATAGTCGACAAATTTTCTTTACCATCTGTTACTTTACATTCGACTTGGAATTTTTTCAGAGTTAAACTATTGCAAAGTGTAACTTGATCTTTTTTTGCCTCATGCTTAATATTCGAAAAAATTAAGAGAAATTATGGCTATCTATCTATCTAAAAAGTATGTGCACACGTTCTCTTAAGAAGGACATTACACATGTCCATAAGAAAAACCAAAGTTATCTAATCTATATATATATAGATAGATATATATATAAAAATAAAAAAAAAAGGGTCAACGCCTCGGTGACGTGGCGAAATTAGAAAAATAGGAATTATATTTACTTATTTTTTCCATTTTTATATATTAAATAAATAGTTTTTCATGTGTAAAAAATTAGGCCTGCCAAACTAAAATGGCACTTCACCAATCCTACAACAAACGTTGCGACTATAACCAACAATACTTTTATCAAATACCAAACTCTTCACAAACGAACTCCCTGTCTTCTTTTTTATTCTTCAACCCCCATTCTTGCCAACATCAATCTGTATAGAAATTTATACTCTTCTTCATGACATTCAAAATCCTTCCTTACTTTGAGATTCTTCTTCCATTAACAAAATTTTTGCAGCCAACCCAGGTATTGATACTAGCATAGAGGGCACACGTCCTTTCACACGGAGTCAAGCAAGGGAACTCCAAGGTATACAAATGATGATTATGCAAAAGAGAGCTTGGGAGAAGCTTGAAGAATGTCAATGGAGAATCTACAATATGTGGAAGAGTCAAAAGGGTGAGGCAGATGAAGAAAAGGGGTCATTTGTGCAAGTGGCTACCCCTTAAATTCAAAGAATTCACAAAGGAGACAACCAAACAAGCCCCTTGTCTCATTAAGGGTAATATTATAAAAGACCAATGTCTTCTTAATTCCTTAGTATAAATAGAGTATTTCTTTAGTTTCCATGGTAGATTTTGATGAATATTGAACATTACTGAGAAATTGTAGTTTTCTTAGCATATTCCCTTAAGGAATTAGTGGGTAATTAGTGAGTGTTTAGTTGGTGGAATCTTGGAATTGGTTTTGAACTCTTTTTGGTTTGATTAATTTAAGAATTACCCATTTGTGGTTTTGGTGTTTCCTTTGATTTCTCAAACTAGGGTTTGTGTTTGAGTGTTGAAATCAATTGGGAGGTGAGGGTATCAAGTCCATCGTTGCCCATAATTTTAATACTTAGATATTAATCCATATATCCCCTTTCTTTGTTTCCTTCTTTCTAGTTTTCCTTTTTTATTCTTATCATTTTGGTATCAAGAGCCTAGGTAAAGGTTTGTTTTCACAAATCTTAATCTTGGGATTTTGATCTTTTCAAAAATCAAAAAATCCCAAAAAAAATCAAATTTTTTTTTTGTTTTGATTAGTTATTTTTGACACTAGGTCTTGATTCCACAGTATCTTGTGAATCTAAATCTCAAATTTCATTCAATTCGGAGTTGTAGAAGTGAAGTTGTCATTAAAGGATTTTCAAGCTTTTGAGTTTTCAAAACTTAAAAAGTGAGTTTGTTGATTGAGGAAAAATTGGGGTTTAAAATTCATTGGTGTTTGTTCTCTAAATCGTGGGGAAGCTACTCCTAAATTTTGAGCCAATTCCGAGTTGATTTGAGGGTGTTAGGGTTTGGTGCGTATTTTTGGTGTTCTTGAATATCTTCATCTTGTTCTTAAAGAAGGAGAAGATATAAAAGGTACACTTTGATCCAAAAATTTATAAGGTCAAAGTTGGTCAAGTGTTGGTAGGTCCACTTGTGGAAATTTGAAAAAAAATATATGAAAAAAAATTAAATTAATTTCCACGTGGATAGGCCACATCATCGCCATGTCTGCAGTCAACAAGCCAACTGCCAACGTGGACCAGCAGCAGCTGCCACGTGGTAGCTGACGTCAACAAATCAGGAGCCAAAAACCTGCAGCGCGTGGTGTTCAAATTCAAAAAGCTGAAATTTTGGGACATAGTTTTTTTTAAGGGTCCTAAGTTTTTGGGACCCAAAAATTTTTCTAAATATCCAAACTCTGTGGGTTTTTTTTAAAACTCTTTCTTTTACAATTTCTCAACTATTTAACAAGTAATTAACATCTTTAATCACTTGTTAACTGGTTTTAAACATCAAATCATTTCTTTGATTCATCAAAATTAAACAACACAAGTAATTTTTCTACTTTTGTTACTTAATTTTTTTTGAGTCTATTTTCTTTCGTGCTTCTTTTCTTCAACTTTTATCATCTTAATTCATTGATAAACTTCTTGATTCAAGTTCTTTTACCTTCAATCGAGTCGTCTTTCTTTCAAGAGTCACAAGATCCACTCCACCACAAAGGATAGGTGATCTTGAATTGATAAAGCGTAGCTAGTTCACTACCAATTTTGAGACCACACTTTAGGAGATGAATTGAGAGTTTACATATGAGTGACGTGAGATTTTTGCTACTAATCTTGTTTGTTGAGTTTTGTAGGTACCATAACTAACACAAGTCCAAGTGAGGAGATCTCAGAGAACATCATGGAGATTATCAACAACCTCTCCAAGCAAATGACGGAAATGAGGATAGAAGTGAATGAATGGTAAGGAGGTATGTAGGAAAGGTTGGCATGGGTAGAGAGTAAGACGAGAGAGGGAACACTTCAATTGCCCGAAAATGAGGAGATGAGAAGGGCGTCGGTGCAATCCACCACCATTGCTCTGGGACAAGCTCCTAACCTAAGTTACCCACTACCAAATCAAACCCGAAACTTCCAACAACCTACTTTCCAAACCAACCAGGGAAAGCTACGCCACATCCACACCTACAACCTTATTATCCACCACAAGAGAATCATCCTTTTGTGACACTACAAGCCCAATACCAAACTCCAATCCAAAATGTATCAATTGCATCCTTGCATGACTCCCACACATCACCTCAACAAAATGCACTATAAATGCCCTACCAAGACTACCAATTCCATAATCCTCTACGATGAGTTTTGGGAGCATGAAGGTAGGGGTGGTTATGGAGTTCCAAGAGAAGGAGTCCGACCTCGGGAGTTGAGGTAGGACTAAGGCATGGGAGGTCAAGAATACGAGAATAGAGGAGATAGGATGGGAAATAAAGGAGATAGGATAGGATATAGAGGCAATAGGATGGGAATTAGAGGAGATAGGTTTGGGGAGAGGAATGATCAAGATTGAGGCTTGAACACTATCAAGGTCACACTTCCAAGGTTCAAAGAAAGTACCGACCCCGATGAGTTCTTGGAATGGAAAATTCAAAGTGAGCGGATCTTTCTCACAAATAATATTTTGGAAACTTGAAAGGCAAAGTATGCTCTCACGCAATTCGAAGGGTATGCCTCAACTTGGTGGGAGTCCAAGAGGCGGGAAAGGGAGAGCCATCACGACTATGAGTTGCCTACTTGACTAGAATTGATTACACTTATAGAGATAAGGTAATTAACTCCAAACTACTACCATGAAGTTTTAAAGAAGGTTTATATGTTGAGTCAAGGTTCCAAAAGTGTGGAAGAATATTATGATGAGTTCGAAAACTTGAGAATAAAGTCTAAACTTAAAGAAAGCTTGGAATGTATGGTGATTCGATTCGTGGACAATTTGAGGCATGATATCTTGAAGCCTTTGTTCTTAAAGAGGCCTTTCATGAGACCTCAAAGGTCGAAGTGGATTTGTAAGAAGAAAAGTCCTACAAGGCCAAGAATACTTCCACTTCCACATGGGCCAAGAATAGAGATAATGGCAAGGCAACATCTTCTAAAGGGCAATCAAGGGTGTTGGTCATGATATTCAAGTCAAGTTTGATTATAAGTCCAAAAAAATAGGAATCCACAAGGAGGTGACAATGTCAAACCTAACTTTCCTCGAGCTTTGACCATTCAATACTTTAGATGCCAAGAAAGGGGACATATTGCTAGTGAGTGTCCCAATAGAAGAACAATTTTTACATTTGGGATGGGTATAGAATTGAGGTTGAGGAAGAAGGTGTTGAAAAGAGTGAGAGAGAGAGAGAGACAAAAGTGAGAAAGAGGGAGATACTTCGAGGGATGAGGAATAAAAGTTGGATGAGAGGGTGAGTTTCGCTTGCTTCCTTGAAAAAGAAAGAGCTTTGTTTGATGGTGATGAAGAATTGAAGGTGAATACCAATCTTTCTTGCATTGTGAGGCGAATTATAGGAGCCCTTGCCAAAGAAGAACTTGATCAAAGGGAGAATTTATTCCATTTTAGGTGTAAAATCCAAGATAAGGTGTGTTCTTTAATTATTGATAGTTGCACCAATGTAGTAAGTAGTTCTTTGGTGGAGCGTATGCAAATTCCAACCAGAAAACACTCCAACCCTTACAAACTATAATGGCTCAATGAGAGTGGTGAGATAAAAGTCCTCAAATAAGCAAGTATCCAGTCCAGTGTAGTGCCTATGTTAGCTTGTCATATATTATTAGGAAGTCCATGGCAATTTGATAGAGATATTGTGCACCAAGAGAGGTCCAACAAGTATAATTTTGCAATTGAAGGTAAGAAGTATGTGTTTGCACCTCTCACTCCATATCAAGTGAGTGAGGACTATAGGGTTATGAAGGAGCTTTGGGAGAGGATAAGGGTAGATGAGGCGAGGAGTGAGGTTTAAAGTTCCACCAAAGTTCCAAAGAAAGAAAGTGACTTATCTAAGAACAAGAAGAACATGTGTATGATAGCCAAGCCAAGCAAGTGTCTCAAGGGTGTGGATAAGAAACGCTTTCTAGTATTCCTTGTCAACACCAATTTTTTGTTGCATTCTAACCAAGATACTAGCACTTTGCCTAATATTGTTCCTTCTCTTTTGTAGGACTATGATGATCTATTTCCAGAGGAGATGCATAAGGGATTACCATCCTTGAGGGGAATTGAGCACCAAATAAATTTTGTGTCAGGTTCACAAATTCCAAACCGATCGGCCTATAGAAGCAATCTGAAAAAAACCAAGGAACTACAAAGGCAAGTGGAAGAACTCCTTGAGAAGTGGTTGATCAAAGAGAGCCTAAGTCCTTGTGCCTTATCGATAATCCTTGTTCCCAAAAGGATGGCACTTGGAGGATGTGTATTGATTGTTGAGCCATGAACAAGATTACCATCAAGTATAGTCATCCAATTCCTAGACTTGATGACATGTTAGATAAATTGTGTGGCTCAAGTGTATTCTCAAAGATTGATCTTTGAAGTGGTTATTATCAAATTCGCATGAAACCGGGTGATGAATGGAAAATGACTTTCAAGACAAAGTTTGGGTTGTATGAGTGGCTTGTCATGCCATTTGGGTTGACAAATGCTCCAAGTACTTTCATAAGGTTGATGAACCATGTTCTCAAGCCTTTCATCAACAAGTTTGTGGTGGTTTATTTTGATGGCATCCTTGTGTATAGTAAAATAATAAGGCTCTTTGCTAATCTAAAGAAGTGCTCATTTTGTGTTGAGAAAGTCATATTTTTGGTTTTTGTGGTTAGTGCAAATAGTATTGAGGTTGATGAAGAAAAGGTGGAATCCATCAAGGCATGGCCAACTCCAACTAATGCAACTGAGGTAAGAAGTTTTCATGGATTGGAAAGCTTTTACCGGAAATTTGTAAAGGGCTTTAGTTCAATTGCTTCTCCTTTGACCGAATTGATCAAAAAGGATGTACCTTTTGTGTGGGGAGATAAACAAGAGAAGTCCTTTCAAGCCTTGAATTCGATGTTGAGTTCCTCACCCTTACTTTAACTACCCAACTTTGATAAAGCTTTTGAGATTGAATGTGATGCTTCGTGTGTTGGTATAGGTAGTGTATTAATGCAAGAAGGGCAACTATTAGCTTACTTTAGCGAAAAGCTAAAGGGGGGTTCTCTTAGGTACTCAACTTATGACAAGGAGTTGTATGCACTTGTACGGGTGTTGGCTCATTGGCAATACTATTTGTGGCATAAATAACTCGTAAAAAGGATCGATCATGAGTCCTTGAAATACCTTAAGTGGCAATCCAAGTTGAACAACGACATGCTAAATGGGTTAAGTTTATTGAAACCTTTCTATATGTGATCAACTACAAGCAAGGCAAAGAGAATATGGTGGCGGATGCTCTATCAAAAAGGTATGTTTTGGTCAATGCTTTAGCTTCTAAGATGATGGGATTTGAAATCATGAAGGTATTCTATTCTATGGATTTTGATTTCAAGGAGATTTTTGAAAATCTTAATCAAGGAAAGTGGATTGATAGGTTTCAATTGGTTGATGGTTTCTTGTTCAAGTATAGGCAGGTTTGTGTGCACATGAGTTCATGGAGAGAGTTGTTTGTCAAGGAGGCTCATAGTGGTGGTTTGATAGGGCACTTTGGGGTACCCAAGACACTTGACATTCTCATGGAGCAATTCTATTGGCCCAAGATGAAGCATAATGTGGAGCGTATTTGTGGACAATGTCTAGATTGCAAGCAACCCAAACCCACGAATCGGCCTCAAGGTAAGTACACTCCTCTTCCTACTCCTTGTGGTCCATGGATGAACATTTCTATGGATTTTATGTTAGGACTTCCTAGTACAAAGAGAGGGCATGATAGCATATTCGTGGTAGTGGATAGATTTTCTATAATGACTCATTTCATTCCATGGCATAAGTGTGATGTTGCATCTCATGTTCCTTATTTGTAATTCATGTACTTAAATTTCATGGAGTCCCTCAAACCATTGTGTGATAGGGATTCCAAATTTGTTAGCCATTTTTGAAAGAGTCTTTGGGGTACACTTGGTACCAAACTTATGTTTTCTACTTCTTTCCACCCCCAAATGGATGGGAAAACTGAGGTAGTCAATCAGTCTCTTGGTAACATGCTTAGGTGTATGATTAAAGGAACTCCAACTACTTGGGAAGACCGTTTACCCTTGATTGAATTCACATATAACTAGCCTTTCCATTCTTCTATTGGGATGTCTCCATTTGAAGTATGTTATGATTTTAATCCTTTGTTTCCATTAATCATGACTCCATTTTCTAGTCATGTTGTTGTAAGCCTAGATGCCAAGCAAAGGGCAAGAGAGATAATGAGCATTTATTCCAAGGTAAGAGAGGCTATTGAAAAGAACAATTCAAAAGTGGCCATGAGGAAGAATCATGGGAGGAAGGAGGTGATCTTCTACCCGAATTATTGGGTGTGGGTCCATTTCTGAAAGGAAAGGTTCCCATAAGTTCGAAAAGGGAAGCTAAGTCCAAGGGGAGATGGGCCTTTCAAAGTGCTCAAGCGGATCAATGATAATGCCTACATGGTTGATTGTCGGGTGAGCAAAATGTTCATAATGTGTTTAATTTTAGTGATCTATCTTCTTGTGTTGTATGTGAGCCTTTGGATTCGAGGAAGAATATGGAGGGCACACGTCCTTTCACATGGAGTCAAGCAAGGGAACTCCAAGGTCTACAAATGATGCTTATCCAAAAGAGAGCTTGGGAGAAGCTTAAAGAATGTCAATGGAGAATCTACAACATATGGAAGAGTCAAAGGGGTGAAGTGGATGAAGAAAAGGGGTCATTTGTGCAAGTGGCTACCCCTTAAATTCAAAGAATTCACAAAGGAGACAACCAAACAATCCCCTTGTCTCATTAAAGGTAACATTGTAAAATACCAATGTCTTCTTAATTCCTTAGTATAAATAGAGTATTTCTTTATTTTGCATGATAGATTTTGATGAATATTGAACATTACGAAGAAATTGTAGTTTTCTTAGCATATTCCCTTAAGGAATTAGTGGGTAATTAGTGAGTGTTTAGTCGGTGGAATCTTGGATTTGGTTTTGAACTCTTTTTGGTTTGATTAATTTAAGGATTACCCATTTGTGGTTTTGGTGTTTCTTTTGATTTCTCAAACTAGGGTTTATGTTTGAGTGTTGAAATCAATTGGGAGGTGAGGGTATCAAGTCCCTTGTTGCCCATAATTTCAAAACTTAGATATTAATCCATATATCCCCTTTCTTTGTTTCCTTCTTTCTAGTTTTCCTCTTTGATTCTTATCATTTTGGTATCAAGAGCCTAGGTTAAGGTTTGTTTTCACAAATCTTAATCTTGGGATTTTGATCTTTTGAAAAATCAAAAAATCCAAAAAAAATTTGTTTTGATTAGTTATTTTTGACACTAGGTCTTGATTCCATGGTATCTTGTGAATCTGAATCTCAAATTTCATTCAATTCGGAGTTGTAGAAGTGAAGTTGTCGTTAAAGAATTTTCAAGCTTTTGAGTTTTCAAAACTTGAAAAGTGAGATTGTTGATTGAGGAAAAATTGGAGCTTAAAATTCATTAGTGTTTGTTCTCTAAATCGTGGGGAAGCTACTCCTAAATTTTAAGCCAATTCCGAGTTGATTTGAGGGTGTTAGGGTTTGGTGTGTATTTTGGGTGTTCTTGAATATCTTCATCTTGTTCTTGAAGAAGAAGAATATATAAAAGGTACACTTTGATCCAAAAATTTATAAGGTCAAAGTTGGTCAAGTATTGGTAGGTCCACTTGTGGAAATTTGAAAAAAAAAATGAAAAAAAATTAAATTAATTTCCACGTGGATAGGCCACATCATCGCCACGTCTGCAGTCAACAAGCCAACTGCCAACATGGACCAGTATCAGCTGCCACATGGCAACTAACGTCAACAAATCAGGAGCCAAAAACCTGAAGCTCGTGGTGTTCAAATTCAAAGAGCTGAAATTTTGGGACTCAGTTTTTTTTAAAGGTCCTAAGTTTTTGGGACCCAAAATTTTTTCTAAATATCCAAACTCCTTGGGTTTTTTTTAAACTCTTTCTCTTTCAGTTTCTCAACTATTTAACAAGTAATTAACATCTTTAATCACTAGTTAACTAGTTTTAAACATCAAATCATTTCTTTGATTCATCAAAATTAAGCAACACGAGTAATTTTTCTACTTTTGTTACTTAATTTTTTTTGAGTCCATTTTCTTTCGTCCTTCTTTTCTTCAACTTTTATCATCTTAATTCATTGATAAACTTCTTGATTCAAGTCCTTTTACCTTCAATCGAGTCGTCTTTCTTTCAAGAGTCACAAGATCCACTCCACCACAAAGGATAGGTGATCTTGAATTGATCAAGCAAAGCTAGTTAACTACCAATTTTGAGACGACACTTTAGGAGGTGAATTGGGAGTTTACATATGAGTGACGTGAGATTTTTGCTACTAATCTTATTTGTTGAGTTTTGTAGGTACCATGACTAACACAAGTCCAAGTGAGGAGAGCTCGAAGAACATCATGGAGGTTATCAACAACCTCTCCAAGCAAATGACGGAAATGAGGATGGAAGTGAATGGATGGTTAGGAGGTATGGAGGAAAGGGTGGCACAGGTAGAGACTAAGACTAGAAGGGGAACACTTCAATTGCCTGGAAATGAGGAGATGAGGAGGGCGTCTGTGCAATCCACCACCATTGCTCCGAGACAAGCTCCCAACCTAAGTTACCCTCCACCAAATAAAACCCGAAACTTCCAACAACCTAATTTCCAAACAAACAATGCTCCAAACCAACCAAGACAAGCTACACCAGATCTACACCCATAACCTTATTATCCACCACAAGAGAATCGTCCTTTTTTTGCACCACAAGCCCAATACCAAACTCCAATTCGAAACGCATTAAGTGCATCCTTGCATGACTCTCATACATTACCTCAACAAAATGCACCACAAATGCCCTACAAAGGCTACCAATTTCATAATCCTCTCTATGATGAAATGAATGATGAGTTCACCAATGATGTGTTTTGGGAGCATGGAGGTAGGGGTGGTTATAGAGTTCTAAAAGAATGAGTCCGGCCTCGGGGGTTGAGGTGGCACCAAGGCATAGGAGGTTAAGAATACAGGAATAGGGGCTATAGGATGGGAATTAGAGGAGATAGGTTTGGGGAGAAAAATGATCAATATCGAGGCTTGAACACTATCAAGGTCACACTTCCAAGGTTCAAAGGAAGTAGTGACCCTGATGAGTTCTTGGAATGGAAAATTCAAAGTGAGCGGATCTTTCTCACAAATAATATTTTGGAAACTTGAAAGGCAAAATATGCTCTCACGCAATTTGAAGGGTATGCCTCAACTTGGTGGAGTCCCAGAGGTAGGAAAGGAAGAGCCATCATGACTATTAGTTGCCTACTTGGCTAGAATTGATTACACTTATAGAGATGAAGTACTTGACTCCAAACTACTACCAAGAAGTGCTCAAGAATGTGTATATTTTGAGGCAAGGTCCCAAAAGTGAGGAAGAATATTACGATGAGTTCGAAAACTTGAGAATGCAGTCTAAACTTGAAGAAAGATTGGAATGTATGGTGATGCAAATCGTGGCCTATTTGAGGTATGATATTTTGAAGCCTATGAAACTTAAACACTTTGATGCTCTTGAAGTGGCCTTTCATGATGCCTCAAAGGTCGAAGCGGATTTGAAAGAATAAAAGTCCTACAAGGCCAAGAGTACTTCCACTTCCACATAGGACAAGAGTAGAGATAATTAGAAGGCGACATCTTCTAAAGGGCAATCTAAGGGTGTTGGTAAAAATACTCAAGTCAAGTTTGATTACAAGTCTAAAACAAATGTGAAGTCACAAGGAGGTAACTATGTCAAACCTAACTTTCCTCGACCTTCTACCATTTAATTCTTTAGAGCCAAGGAAGGTGACATATTGCTAGTGAGTGTCCCAATAGAAGAAAAATTATTGCACTTCGAGAAGGGTATACAACCAAAAATGAGAAAGAGGGTGTTGAAAAGAGTGAGACAAAAGTGAGAAAGAGGGATATGCTGTGGGGGATGAGGAAGAAAGGTTGTATGAGAGGGTGAATTTTACTTGCTTCCTTGAAAAAGGAAGACCTTTCCTTGATGGTGATAAAGAATTAAAGGTGAATACCAATATTTCTTGTGTTGTAAGGTGAATTATGGGAGCCCTTGACAAATAAGAACTTGATCAAAGGGAGAATTTATTCCATCCTAGGTGCATAATCCAAGATTAGGTGTGTTCTTTGATTATTGATAGTGGGAGTTACACCAATGTAGTAAGTAGTTATTTGGTGGAGCATATGCAAATTCCAACAAGAAAACACTCCAACCCTTACAAACTATAATGGCTCAATGAGAGTGTTCAGATGAAAGTCCTCAAACAAGCAAGTATCCAGTTTAGAGTGGGAAAGTCTAATGAAGAGTTGATTTGTGATGTTGTGCCTATATTGGCTTGTCATATATTGTTGGGAAGGCCATGGCAATTTGATAGAGATGTTGTGCACCAAGGGAGGTCCAATAAGTATACTTTTGTGATTGAAGGTAAGAAATATATGCTTGCACCTCTCACTCTATATCAAGTGAGTGAGGAATATAGGGCTATGAAGGAGCTTTGGGAGAGGATAAGGGTAGATAATGCGAGGAGTGAGGGTGAAAGTTCCACCAATGTTCCAAAGGAAGAAAGTGACTTGGCTAATAATAAGAAGAGCATGTGTATGATAGCCAAGCCAAGCAAGTGTCTCAAGAGTGTGGATGAGGAACACTTTCTAGTGTTCCTTGTCAACACCAATCTTTTGTTGCATGCTAAGCAAGATACTAGCACTTTGCTAAGTATTATTTCTTCTCTTTTGTAGGACTATGATGATCTGTTTCCATAGGAAATGCCTAAGGGATTACCATCCTTGAGGGGAATAGATCACCAAATAGATTTTGTGTCGGGTTCATAAATTCCAAATCAGTCGGCCTATAGAAGCAATCCGAAAGAAACCAAGGAACTACAAAGGCAAGTATAAGAACACCTTCAGAAGGGGTTGATTAAAGAGAGCCTAAGTCCTTGTGCCTTACGGATAATCCTTGTTCCCAAAAAGGATATCACTTGGAGGATGTGCATTGCTTGTAGAGCCGTGAACAAGATTACCATCAAGTATAGACATCCAATTCCTACACTTGATGACATGGGTGAACAATTCTATGTGCAGGTGGAAGCGTGCTCATAGTATTATTTACTTGTTTAGTTTTCTACTTTGCTCAGTCGACTTATGATACCTACAAAGTATAAATGGATTGTACTCACTCCTACTTTTGTGCCCTTTCAATGTTGATCCCAGTACGAATGTGACCCGTGGTGGCAGATTTATGTTGTGAGAGACTGATTTTGAGGTACTGGTAAGCTCCAGGATTTGGGGCAGATTCTAAACTTCATCCTGCCTTATTTTGTCTTTATTTATATAGATTTATGTATTTTTGATTTTAGTATTGTATGAGATGCTCTGCATACTTATGACATAAGATTTTGGGGTTTTATTGTATTTCTTCTGAATATTCTAGTTTTATGAGTATTATGGTCTGACTTTATTCTAGAAGTCTCGTATTTATTTCATCTCTTTCCTATTTCAATTATTGATTTTATTGTGAATTTTTGGCATACCTACCAATGCTGGGTCGGGGTAGGTGCTATCATGACCTCAACTTTTAAATCGTGACAAATTGGTATCAGAGCACTAGGTTCACTGGTCTTATAAATGAAAGAGCAGTATGTCTAATAGAGACTCACGGATCGATACGTTGACATTTGTATCTATCTTAGAGAGGTTATAGGATATTTTTAGGAAAAACTTCTCTAAATTTATTCCTTATCGTGCGGGTTGTTCATGCCCAATATTCTAAACTTGTATTCCATTCTTTTTTGTGCAAATGGTGAAGACTAGATCTAGAGATATTGAGAATGTCGAGCCATCACCTACTGTTGGAGCCCCAGTCAGGGGGCGAGACTGGGGTCATGACCGATTCAGAGGTAGAGGTCAAGCATGAGGAGTTGTTACGGCTAGAGGATGAACTAGAGCAGCCTCTCTCAAGCTTGAGACATTATGATGAGGAGGATTATCAGACAGAGTATGTGGGACTAGCTCAGACCTCTCAGGGTTCTATTACTACCCCGGTGTTGCAGGATTTATTGATTCATCTTTTGGGTCGTCTGGATGGCATTCCTCAGACAGGTATTCCACCGAGTGTGTCGAATGGTTCACAGACTATAATAGGTATTCAGCCGCCAAGGTAGGCTCCTACTTATGGTTTTCCTACTCCAGGGTACAGTTAGCTATTGTAGTACCCCCTATGTGTTGATATTTTACCTATTACACTCGTTGTTCCTCTTATTGCTTCAGCTCCTATGATGTCTTCTGATGATCAAAAGAGATTTGAGAGATTTATTCAATTGGCTCCTCCCAAGTTTAGTGGTGCTATTAGTGATGACACTTATGAGTTTCTACTTGACTGTTAGGAGAGTTTACATAACTTTGAATCCCTTGATCCCCATGGTGTTGCCTACATTACCTACCATTTGACTGACGTGGCTAAGTAGTGGTGGAGGTCTCTTGCTAGTTATAGACCATTGGGTTCACCTGCTATGACAAGGACCCAATTTTCTGAGGCTATTCTGGAGAGGTTTGTGCCCTATAGTTTGAAGGATTAGATGAGAGATAAGTTCGATAATTTAAAGCAGGGATCCATGACCATTGCAAAGTATAAGGCACATTTTTATGCACTATCTTGATATGCCACTGCTAGTATTTTGATCGAGCCTGAGACGATCAAGAAGTTTGTTAAGGGTTTAGCAGGTTATTATCAGTTGGCGACAATTCAACTTATGGTTTTGGGTGGTTCTTTCTAGAGTATCATAGAGCATACTAAGTTGATTGAGTCAATTTATTAGGGTACTCAGGGTGGTAGTGCTAAGAAGATACACTGACAAGGTGAGTTCAATGGACACGCATTCCAAGGTAGGGATTTCTATGGTAGAGGTTCTTATGGTTACCATGGCAGACCAATTCAGGCAGCCTTATAGAGTTTGGGTAGTAGTTCTGTGGTTACCGAGGCTTTAAGTATCCAGGGGTCAGTTCATAAAGGTAGAGGTTCTCATTTTGGTTCATTGGGGCAAAGAGAGCGTTCTGTCTCTTCTAGGCCCTCTCAGTATGAGTCAGGTAGCAGAGGATATTACGTATGTGATGAGCCTGGTCATTACATGAGATAATGTCCTCGGCGTGCATTAGGTTCTTCCCAGTAGGGTTCTTAGCTTCAGCTTTATCCAACTCCTATATCTGCATTTAGAGGTGGTTCACAGGAAAGCAAAGGTGGTTCTAAAGGTGCTTGATATGGAGCTCAGGAAGCTTGTGGTGGTGGATGCAGAGTTACTCAATCTAGGAGTGGGCGTGGTCAGTGTTATGATATACCTAGGAGACCCGAGGTAGAGGCCTCTAATGCAGTTATCACAAGTCACGTCCCAGTTTACCACCGTTCTGCTTCTGTGTTATTTGAGCCTGAGTCTACATTTTTGTATGTGTCTACATATTTTACTACTGGTTTTGATATTGCATATGAGTGGTGGATCAGGAGTATCAATCATGTATAGTGACCTTTGCGGAGCGTGAGACCTAGGTAGACTTAATTATCCTAGATATGGTTGATTTAGTGTTATCTTGGGTATGGATTGGTTATATCCTTATTATGCGGTTTTGGATAATATTTCCAAGATCATGACTTTAGATACTTTTGATGTGCTAAGATTAGCATGGAAGGGTACTCTTAGTTCATGTCCGAAGGGGGTTATATCTTTTCTACGTGCTCGTTGCATGGTAGAAAAAGGGTGTTTTTCTTATTTGGCCTATATTCGCGATACTAATGTTGCTTTACCACCTCCCTTGGATTCTATTTGAGTTGTTAGCGAGTTTAAGTATGTGTTTTCTATGGACTTGTCTGGTATGACTCTGGATTGAGATATTGATTTTTCCATTGATGTTGAGCTGGGCACGAAGCCCATTTCCATTCCTCCTTATAGGATGGCCCCGGTGGAGTTAAAGGAATTAAAGGAAATAATTGCAAGAGATGTTGGGTAAGGGTTTCATTAGGTCGAGTGTGTCTTCTTGGGGTGCTCCTGTCTTATTTGTAAAGAAGAGGGATAGATCTATGCATATATATATTGAATATCGGCAATTGAACAAAGTGACGGTCAAGAACAAGTATTCTCTTCCTTGCATTAATGATTTATTTGATCAGCTTCAAAGTTCATCGGTGTTTTCTAAGATTGACTTGAGATTCGGTTACCATCAGTTAAGAATTAGAGCTTCGAACGTTCCGAAGATGGCTTTTTGGATGTGGTATGATCATTATGAGATCTTGGTCATGTATTTTGGGTTGACTAACGCCCTTGCCGCATTCATGGAGTTTATGAACCGAGTATTTCAACCTTATCTTAATTTTTTTGTGATTGTATTCATCGATAATATCTTGTTTTATTGCAAGAATAAGGCTAACCATGTGAAGCATTTAAGGACTGTACTTTAGAAATTGTGGGATGAGAAGTTGTATGTCAAGTTCTCCAAGTGTGAGTCTTGGTTGGACTCTATTTCTTTCTTTGGTCATGTAGTGACCAAGGATGGTATTATGATCAATCCGGCCAAGATAGCGGTAGTGATTGGGCTAGACCCACTTCTCCTACTGTAATGACCCTCCAGGTTATTTTATCATTTTATACGCATTTCAAGCCTGCCCACAGCGGCTACAGGTCATTTATGACTTACTGGAACTGTCGATTTGGTTATCGAACAGTTCGTTTGGCTTTTAGGTTCATTTCTCTATTTTGGAGCTTTCGCTCTTAAGGAATTGGTCTCGGACCAAAACTGCTAGTAAACGATCTCAGACTTTCGAACTCGTTTTGGGATATTGGATAGATTTGGTGAAAAGAACTAAGGTATGGGCCCCACATTTAATCAAAATAATCTCAGATGAAAGTTTTGATGGTTCTATTGAGTTTGGAATGTCGAATTTGGTATGGTATCATAGTTTGTTTGCACGCACGAGGTGTCGAACAAATCTCGAGCACCCTGTCAGAGTCCATTTTGGACTTAACTAAAATCTGGTGTGACCGCTAAAGTAGTCAAAGAGCCGCTTTAGCGGTAATCGCTTTAGTGACCTTGAGCCGCTTTAGTGGCCTTGGCTACTCGGTTGAGGTCCGCTTTAGCGGTCAAGGTTCGCTTAAGCGAACGTCGCTTTAGCGGCCTCCGCCTTTCCTTACCCGAACGCTTTAGCGGTCATGTATCGCTTTAGCGGTGGCCGCTTAAGCGGCCAAGTGACCGCTTTAGCGGTACCTGGGGGTGTTAAATCCCCCTTCTTCACCCGATTCTCTCTCATTTTCTCAACCCTTTTTCCAACATTTTTAAGAGCTTGAAGAGAGAGAAAGTGTGTAGAATCTTCCATTGAAGCTAAGGTAAATTAGCTCTATACTCCTTGGTCCTTATTCATCATTTTACCTGTTGAATTTCGTTCCATTTCATTGTAAATTCTTAGAAATTACGTCTTTAAATCCTTAACTTTAGGGACTGATTTGAGCCCGATTTACACTCTATTTGTGCTCAACTTTTGAGCACACATTCCTTGTCCTTCGAGGGACCTCGTGAAGGATTCAATTTTGGATTTCATTTGTGGGCCCTGCAGGCCAGTTCTTGACCTTAATTTTGACCTGAGCTTTTATATAGCAATATGGGTCTCGTTTTACTTGTATTGATGTGTAGTTTAATATTTTGATAGTGTGGCGGCATTTTGGGATTGTGGAGCAAAGACAAGCGAATTATGGATGATTCAAGACTTGCAATTTGGCATCGAGGTGGGCTTCAGTCTACTTTTCTCTATGAGATTGTGTATGGTATAAATTGCATGTTAGGTAGGGATTATAGGATGGACTTATGACTAGTATAGCTTGACTTAGCCTATTTAGGGAATTTGGGGTAGAAATATGACCCGAACCTTAGTGTAAAATACTTGTCATGGCTATAGAATCCTATTACCCTTAATTATAAGCATGCTAACCATAATTTAATATTAAGGATCCCTTAGTATAGGATTTATCATTTGACTTAGTGATTTGGGAGGTATTTCCCTTATTAGATCCTTGTAGTGGCTTTATGCCCTTGATTACTATGGATTCCCGAGTTATAAGGCTTGTTATGTTGATTATGTATTATTGGGCTCGAGGCCGTGGTTACAATACCAGTTGGAATCCAAGTGAATATCCTATCCTTCTGAGGACGTGGTTCTAGTTTATAGACTCTTAGGCGCTTATGGTTGTATTGTTTGGATATTGGTGATGGCATGCATACTGTTAGGTGCATTTATGCTCACTCAGTTGTACGATTCCACCCCCAAACCTTGATTTTACTACTGTTTTCCAAAAAGGGATTTATTCCCACTTTTCACTTTTAAAATGGATTCTTTTATAATGGGAATCGTACCACCTTATTTGATGATTCTTGAGCCTTTGGAACTAAAATTGATATTTTGGAAAGTAGACCGAGGTTGATTTCGGTTGATTATTAATCCACTCATTTTACCACTACAATTTACTTCAGTCGATGGAGATTCTGACCCTTTCTACATGATTATGATGATTTAGTCCCAAACTTGATCTCGGGCAATGGATCTACAGACTTACACTCCTTTAGTCACGGTTCTACTCTGTGTACCTATTATACTATGTACACTCTTTTTGTCACGGTTCGAGTCCGTACACTTATTATATATATATATATATATATATGATGTTGGACGGAGTAGATTGATTATGATGGTTATTGGAAGTCCTGGTTTGGGACCAGGCAGTGTATACGGATATCCTGAATCCCTTATGAGCCCCTTCATCCGTGAGCCGTAGTACCGGAGAAGGATGGTTGCCGTAGGTCTTGCCTTTGCTAGCTACTGAGCTGGAGGAGGTGTATACACTTGTTACATTATGGTATTTATGGTTGTAACACCCCGTATTTTTTTTCTAACCTCACTTGATACCTTGGGGTCATATCTACCTAGGTGTTGAGATGCCATGAGTATGTGTTTTATAGTGTCACTGGTGAAACATTTGACATCGGACCTAATATGTGAGATTAGACCTTCGTAGGAGGTGTTTTGTGATTTTGTGGAGCATTTGGGCAATACCCCGTACACATTCTAACCTCATTTGGTGACTTGGAGTCATGTTTACTTGATGATTAAGATCACTAAGTAAGTATTTTGTAGTGTTTTGATAAGGTATTGGACGATATGCAAGTATTGGAAAAGTGGCCAAAAAATTCAGCAAGGTGCTGAAACTTGCGCCACTACCTTGTTTCAGGGGGTATGGCGCAAGCCACCTGATTCAGAGGGGGTTCATTTCTTGCACCACAACTTGCTTTGCAGCTAGTGGCGCAAGGCACAAATATTGTGCCTTTCCGGACTCGTTTTGTAACGTAATTCCACGACGATTCTTGGATGGTTTCTTTTGGTTCTTTGGAGTTCTTTGAGCATTGTTAAAGCTTCAAACACTTCAATACACTCCTACATACTCCTACATGATCAAATCATAAAACATGAATAGTGATCCAAAATGTCTAATGAAGCCATGGGCAACTAGAATTCCTATTTTTGCGATCGAGACGACGAATGAGAATCTCGTAAGAGAATATGGTCGTGACATTATGGAATTATGTATACATGAGATATATGGTTAATAATACATGAAAGTTGATGGGTTAAATGGATATGTGTTATTGGCCCAAAGTTAGGCCCAAAATGGAAATAAAAGACATGGCCCAAAGGGCAAAATGACCCATTCTTCCACTTTGACCACATTTAATGCCAAAGGAATGGCTAAGTATGACTTGGGGTCTATATAAAGGCCCCAAAATCAGATTTTAATCATCCAAAACTCTCATGCCTTTAAGATATTTTTCTCAAACATCTCTCTAGTTCCAAACCCTAAAGCAAAATAATTCCTTTGGACTCCTTGGACAAAATCATCATATTCCAAGCCTTGGTAAGTATTTATTCTCATGGATTAACATATTATATGCATGGGAGATTATGTATGTTATGATAGTTGTGTTGGCAAGGTGGTGAATAGTGTATTTTTGCTTTTGGTGAAAGATGTGCTATCTTGGTGATTTGAACTTGAATTAGGACTTGTGCCTTTGATGAAAGATCATGGTATGGACAAAATATGAACATGTATGGTGTTATTTTTGGTATTAAACTTGTTATTGTCTATAAGTGTAAATTGTGGGATTTTTGGCCGATATGTGTTATGAGTTGTATTAAGGTAATTTGATGGATTATTTGTGATGTGGTATGGATAAGAAAGTGTAAAGGAGAAGTGTTGTGGTGAAATGTATCAATTATCATGTATTGGTCAATGTTGGAAATATTATGGAATTTTTGGAAGAATAATTTTATCAATGGTTTTGTCAAGGGGAAATAACATGTTTAAAGGCAAACATGTAACTCATTGACATTGTATGCATTTGTAAAGTAATTGGCGGTTAATGTGAATTTCGTTATGTATTTGTGTTGTAGAGTGACACATAAAGAAGGAGCGGGACTATTGTATATGCATCTAAGGTTGTATATTCGTATTGAGAATACAAGGTATGTAAGGTTACTCTGTCCGTATCTTTCTACGGCAAATAGTATTCACATTGACATTCCACTAGTCCTATCCCAAAATGTACTAAGGTATCCCATATCCGCTTATCCATGGTCATTGTCATATATTTCTTACTCGTTGATCATTGGTAAATCTCATGTCTCATATTCATGGTTAATGTTCCAAAAGCTCAAATAAGGTTATGTTCCAATGTTCCAATAGTGATTATACTTATGCCTCTTGTTCATAGATTATTGTCCAATGGTTCCCATAGTGTTATGTTTCTAATAATGTTATGTTGCCAAGTTATTCACATGTCTCTCACTCATTGGTTCATGATCCAAAGTTTCAAGTAAAGTTATGACCATCATTGTATCAATCTCAAAGTAATGAATAAAGTAATGCAAATGTGGTTAATGTTTGAGTACGGGTGGCAGCTTTGGGGGCGAAATGCCTAGCTCAAGCCGATCCCGAGATTATTGGATCAGGGGGCAACTTTGGGGGCAAAAGCCTAGCTCAAGCCGAACCTGACAGGGGGCAGCTCTAGGGGTGAAAACGTAGCTCGAGCTGAACCTGATATATTGATTTATGGGTGGCAGCTCTAGGGGCATAAGCCTAGCTAGAGCCGATCCCGATGCATTGGTTTATGGGTGGCAGCTCTAAGGGCATAAGCCTAGCTTGAGCCGATCCCAACATGATGATATGATATGAAAAGACCCACTGATCAGTCGGGGCCCGGGTACATTGTGACACATGTATTGACAAGCAACCATTGAATGTAAAGAAAGTAATGAAAGTAATAAAAGCAATACACTTGGTATCCAAAATGCTGCATGGTGACTTACTCACATTGATTAATTATTTGTATTGAGTTCATTGATATGTTCATGTATTATATAGTTTCATTTGAGCCTTACATACTCAGTACTTATTCTGTACTGACCCCTCTTGGGGAATTTACCTTACTTGTTGCAGGCGCAGGTACTAGTAGGCCTCCACAGTAGGTTGCCAGTCGTTGCAGATCATTGGTGAGCTCCAATTAATTCGGGGCTTCGAGTCAGAGTGTGTATATGTTTTGGTGATGTACATATTGTGTAAAGCGGGGACTTGTCCAGACTTATGGTTCATTTTGGTCAATCTTCTTGTTAGAGGCTTTTGTAGACGGATGTGGGTGTATCAGTGTAAAAGGCATATGTTGTTTTGACTGGATGGCCTCAACGGCCAAGTTTCATATGTGTATATATATATGCCCCATGTTTTCTGTTATTCGTCTTTCAAGTTCTTACGTAATGGTGGTGATGCTTATGTTATGCATATGATTGAACATAGGCAAAGGTTGGTTCTCTCAGGCCTTATCGGCTACGGGTGCCAATCATGTCTCGATGGGATTCGGGGCGTGACAATGGTATGTTGCATTCATTCATTTATATGCATTGTCTATCACCAGTATGACTGTTAGTACCTGTATCTATCGGTCTTATAGGGGCTGTATAGGTACAGGTTACGGTTGTTGTTTGTTGTGTGCTTCTGTGAACCTTCCGGACTTATTGGGGTCCAATTAGATATTTGTGTGTTTGGACTAGCCGGTTACTTTATTATTGGTTATTATGGTTAGTTCGTGACAGAATGAGTATGGACTAGTACCCAATATTGGCGGTACGTTTCTGATTCCCTTTTTTATTATGGTAAATTATATTGTTGATAAATCACCTCATGCTTAGTCACATTTTGGTTAGAGGTTTGAGTATGCTAGCATTAGCTCCCTTACTTGGCCATGATCCCCGAGATGTTAGGCTGGCTCCTCAGGTATTCACCTTAGAGTTAGTCTTTTATGTATGTATATATATATATATATATATATATATATATATGGTATTACCGTATATCCCTATCTTTCTTGTCCACTCCAATTGTATATGTATTCTTTGGCCTTGTATACTACTATATATACTTCTTTCACTCTTCATTGGTATATTGACTAGTGATATACGGTATTGTACTTTAGCTCTTGTGTACTGTCAGGATAGGGTAGTTATCCCTATTGTTCCATTAGTACTGTTATGCCTAGTTCCCGAGTGATGTAAAATGATACACCAAAGATAAACACAACAAATAAAATAGAGATGAAATCAAAGGATTAGCAAGTAAAGAAAGAAATTGGATCAGGGAGAATAGGAATTAGAAGAAAGAAAGGTCAATCCAACAATTAAATATACATTTAATTACTAGATTAAACCATTGGAGAAGAGAAATTGAAATCATACAAAGATTACTTACCCAAGTAATCAAGTGGGTTCAATGGAAGAGATAAGAGGGTTCAACCCTATGCTCACAAAGGAGGTACTCAATATTCAATCTCTATCTAATGACATAAACCCTAATTTCTACTATTTATAGTAGATAAACTAACCTAAGCTAATTACAATAATTCCCTTGAGCTAAAGACAAGAAAATTATTTTGTCTAGCCAATTAACAATTAAAACATAGTCATCTTTTGCTTAAATTTTCACTTTAGTATATTGTAGACCTTTCTTGCTTCTTTGATTAATCTTTTAAGGTCTTCAAAATACTTTGCATCTAGTTGACGATCTTTATGTCCATGATGACTAATCCATATTCCATCATTTTCCCCTTCTTAAAAAGAATTCGTCCTTGAATTCAATCCTTGCAAAACTAAGATGGAAACAAGAACTAGATAAAGATTATCATAATTCTTCAAAGTAATATCGATACAACAAGAAACATCACTGGAATCAAAAACAAACTTTAATCCCCTAACTACACTTCTGCAGTCTGCAGGTTATAGTATGAGTTATCACCGTTGATGTGTTTATCATGCGGAGAAATTATGGATCGGAGAATCCGGGTGAGCTTCTGGCATTTTGGAGTATCCCTACTTCCCTCTTATTGTTAGAATGTTCTCTATGTTATACTCAGAGACATCTTTGTATATATACTTATCCTATATTTCACTTATACTCTTGATGTATTAGAAGCTCTTGTACTGGCTCCACTATGTTTTGGGATTATATTAGTCTTTTTATCATGTTTATTCCGCAGTTTCCTTGTCTTCTCTTGGTAGTCCGTTAATAGATATTTTGGACTATGGATTGGCTTACCTACTGGTGGGGTAGAGTAGGTTCCATCATGACCTAAGAAATTGGGCCATGACACCTACCGAGGTTTGGAGCTTTGTTAGATTAGCATGTTATTATCCGTACTTTTAGCACGGTTTCTCTTTTATTGTTGCTCCTTTGACCAAGTTGACTCAGAAGAAGATTGTTTTTCAGTGGTTGGATGCTTTTAAGGATACCTTTCAAAATTTCAAGGAGTTTTTGACTTCGGCTCCTATCTTGACCTTGCCCAAAGAGGGTGTGGGTTTCACTGTGTTTTGTGATACTTTCGGAGTTAGCTTGGATAGTGTGCTGATGCAAGAGGGTAAGGTGATTGCTTATGTTTTATGACAGTTAAATCCATGAGAAGAATTATCCTACCCATGATTTGGAGTTGGCTGTGATTGTGTTTATGTTGAAGTTATGGCGACACTACTTATATGGAGTCCATTGTGAGATTTTCTTCAATCATCATAGCCTTCAGTACTTCTTCACCCGGCGAGATCTTAATATGAGACAATATCGATAGCTTGAGTTGCTTAAGGACTATGATCTTATTGTTCTTTATTATCCGAGCAAGGCTAATATAGTAGCCGGTGCCCTGAGCAGGAAGGCGACAATTATAGGGAGTTTGGCTCATCTTTTGACTCAGGAGCGGCCTTTAGCCTTGGAGGTTCATTCCTTATCTAACCAGTTGGTTAGGCTTGATATTTTGGCACCCGGGCATGTTTTGGCCTTTGTTGAGGCTAGGTCTTCATTGATGGAGCAGATTCAAGCTCATCAGTTTGATGATGAGAGATTGAGGGCAATTCATGATAAAGTATTGAGGGGCGAGGCTAAAGCAGCATTTCTTGATCCCGAGGGTTTTTTGAGGATCAGTGGTTACATTTGTGTGTCGAGAGTTGGTGGTTTGATTAGACTGATCTTGGAGGAGGCTCATTGTTTGAGGTAATCCATTGATCTAAGAGTGGCCAAGATATACCATGACTTGAAGCAACATTATTGGTGGGGTAGTAAGAAGAAAGACATTGTGGAGTTCGTGGCCAAGTGTTTGAATTGCCAGGAAGTGAAGTATGAGCATCAATGATGGGGTGGTATGATGCCGAGGATGTCCATTCTCTAGTGGAAGTAGGAACGGATCACCATGGATTTTATAGCTGGCCTACCCCTGACTTTAGGGAAGTTTAATTCTATTTGGGTGATTGTGGATAGATTGACCAAATCAACACATTTTGTACCTGTGTGGGTGAATTATAATGCAGAGAAGTTGGCAAAGATCTACATCAGAGAGGTTGTTCGATTGCATGGTGTACCTATCTCCATTATTTTTGATAGAGTTACTCGGTTTACCTTGAACTTTTGGAGTTCTATACAGAGTGAGTTGGGTACTCAGATTGATTTAAGCATAACTTTTCATCTGTTCAGTCTGAGATGACTGTTCAGGTGCTAGAGGACATGCTTCGAACGTATGTTATGGATTTTGGTAGTCATTGGAACCAGTTCTTGCCCTTGGCAGAGTTTTCTTACAACAACAACTACCATTCTCGCATTCAGATGGAGCCTTTTGAGGCTTTGTATGACCGAAGGTGTAAATCCTTCGTATGATGGTTTAATCCATTTGAGGTGAGACCTTGAAGCACAGATTTTTTGAGATACTAGATGGATCGAGTGAGACGATTCAGTATAGGCTTATGACTGCCTAGAGTAAGCAGAAGAGTTATGTTGGCTATCGAGTCTGTGATGTTGCATTCATGGTTGGAGAGCGGGTTTTGTTGAAGGTTTCACCCATGAAGGGTGTGATGAGGTTTGGAAATAAAGGAAAGCTTAGTACGAGGTTCATTGGCCCTTTTGAGATCCTTGAGAAGTATGGAGATGTGGCCTATAGGCTAGTTTTGCCTCCGCATCTGTCAGTTGTCCATCCGATATTCCATGTTTCCGTGTTAAAGAGATACCATCTAGATGATGCACATGTGATCTGATGGGATTCGATTGTGTTAGACCATGATTTATCCTTCGAGGAGGAGCCCATTGTTATCTTAGACATGCAGACTAGGAAGTTAAGGTCTAAGCTTATTGATTCAATGAAGGTTCAGTAGAGACATCGCCCAATTGAGGAGGTTACGTGGGAGGTTGAGTCCGATATGAGGCGTAGATACCCCCATCTTTTTTCTACTTCAAATACTTTATTTACTTTTTAGCTTGAGGATGAACTTGTGTTTTAGTGGTGGATAATGTAACAACAGTGGTTGTGATTTTTAGCTTTTGCTGTGTTTTGACTTTTTCGCCCTTTCCTAAAGTTGTTATATGTTGTTTATGAATTGTAGGGTTGGTTGGCACAGTCCCCGATGAGTTTAGGAGTGGTTTGAGTGAGTTTGAGGTCCTTGGAGGCTTTAAAGATGGTTAGTTTGACTTCGGTCAACATTTTGTGATCGGAGCATAGAATGGTGATTTGGTTAGTTCCATTAAATCTAGAATTTTGATTTTGGGCTAGTAGCGTATTCAGCTCGGGTCCTAAACCTTTATATTGCATTTTGAATATTTAGACGAAAACTAGTAAAATAAGCTTAAAAGGGATCCCTCAAAAATCTGATGATTTCGTTGAGTTCGGAACGTCAAAATTAGCCTAGTAGCATAATTAGTTTATTTCTATGGGGTCCCAAACAAAAATCCAAAGATCTGCTTAGAGACATTTCTAGACTTGTGAAATTATTGGTGCTGATATCTGGTGCCTTCTTCGTGTTCGAGGGCCTCCGATTGCATTCATGGAGAAGGAATATATTATTAGCAGTGAACGCGATGGAGGGGTCGCACGCATTCGCAAAGGGTAATCGAGGATCGGGTGGAATTTGTTCTCTTCGCATTCGCGATCGAACCGCCGCATTCGCGGTTGTTACAGGTCGATAGTCTCCGTGTTTGCGAGGGGGAGGCCGCGATCATGAAGTAAAATTAATTCTCCGATCAACATTGACCCTTGCGATCGCCAAGGGTTGACCGCGATAGCGAGGTACTGTTCATCAGAACATTGTATTTCTTTCATTTTCACAATTTTCTCCATTTTTCATCTTTGAGAGCTCAGGTAGAGGCAATTTCAAGGTATATTTTCATCAAATTTGTGTGGGTAAGTTCCAAATTCATAGTTTCATAATTTTCTATTGATTTCATCTTCAAAACAATTTCAAATCCTTGATTTCAAACTTGGATTTTGGGGCTTTTATATAGTAAACTATTAAATTAGTTTTTCTTCAATTTAAAGTTCGATTTCAACTCATTTTCAGTTGGATTTTCAGATTTAGACTCATCTTGATATGGGCAACATGATTCTTAAATAAAATTCCAGATTTACCCTTTTTAATTTTGAGTTGATTTTCGAATCATTTTTTAATCCAAAATAAATATAGCCTATATGGGTATCGTTGGACTCCATTTGACGTGTAGATTATGTTTTAGATAGATTTAGTCTATTTTGAGGCCGTTCGTGAGGGGAAGACTGCGTGTAGAAGGATCTAGGCTTAGATTTTGGCTTTTTGAGGTAGGTTATGACTTAACTCTCTTCAGAATGGGCTAGGTAGTTAACCATTCATGTAAAGTATGTTATGGGTTGGGGATTTGGTCATGAGATCATATTTTGGGATTGTTATTATTATCGTGTTGCCCGTGTGGGAACTTATTTGCATATTATTATTGACTTAAGAGATTATATTTGTTGTAATGCCCGTGTTGGGGCTTGACTTGATATTATAGGCCTTATTTGTGCATTTAATTGCTTTATTATTATCATGATGCCCGAGTGGGGGGCTTAGATTGATATTATAGGTCTTATTTTAGCATTATATGCCTCTATCATTATAGTGACGCCCAAGAGAGAGGCTTAGATTGATATTATTGATGTCTGGCATGACTATTTATTCCAGTGGTGTCATGTGATGGCTTATATCATGAATTATTGACATATTGAGTTGATTCTGAGCTCATTTATACTTGTATTGAATTGATTATTATCTTTCTACTGAATAGTTATGAGCATTACATCCTCATTTTATCCATACATATTTATGAGATTGGTATTACTGAGAAACACTGATTTTGAAAGAAAATGAAATAATTTACAAAACCTTTGACCGAGGATGTCTCGGCAAGGTGATTGAGACATGAGATTGAGATTGTGAAAGTATATGTATTGCGAACCCTCCATGGGTTCTGTCCTAGGAGCTTTAGCTCGGAAGGTGTATGCGAGGGCCATACGATGGCTTATATCATCCTCATTCCATTATATTGCATTGTAATACATCAGTACTACCATTTACGTGTTTGTTACCATGTATTTAGTTTTTATTATATATTTGTTTGTAGTTATTTTGATATAGATATTCTATTCGTAGAATTGTTAGGAGATACGGTGTGAGCTGCCATTTGGAAACTTTTCTGTATGCAGGTGGAAGTGTGCTCATAGTATTTTTTACTTGTTTAGTTTTCTACTTTGCTCAGTCGGCCTATGATACCTACTGAAGTGGACCGTACTCACTCCTACTTCTGTGCACTTTCAGTGAAGATCCCAGTACGAGTGTGACCCGCGGTGACTCATTTGTGTTGTGAGAGACTGATTTCGAGGTACTAGTGAGCTCCTGCGTTCGGGGCAAATTTTGGACTTCATCCTGTCTTATTTTGTCTTTATTTGTTATAAGAGACAGATTCATGTATTTCAGGTTTCAGTATTGTATTAGATGCTCTTCACATTTATGATACCAGAATTTGGGTTTTTTTGTGTATTTCTTTCGAATATTCCAGTTTTATGAGTATTATGGTCTGACTTCATTCTAAAAGTCTCGTATTTATTTCATCTCTTTCCTATTTCGATTTTCTATTCTATTGTGAATTTTTGGCTTACCTACCAATACTAGGTCGGGGTAGGTGCCATCATGACTGCAACTTTTGGGATTTCTATATAATAGAAATTGAAATAGAAATATATTGATCACTCTTAATCAATAACTCTTAGTGTATTTGAGAAAATTGCTTCAAGAAAAACCGTTCAACTCTCGAAAGAATTGAGTAATGGTATAGAGACCAAGTTCATATCTAAAACAATTTAATTATCTGTATCGCATGAAAATCTAGAACATTGCATTTCATAAAAGGTGGACACAATCTTAGTTCCTTAATCATCATAGTTTTACAATCAAATCAATTTAGCAGTTTTATTAGTTAAGTCAAAATCAAATATTCAACATTCATGAAACAGAAAATAAACTGCCAGTCGAGTATTCATCTTATCAGTACCTTTTTCATACCTAATTTTTGTGGGATTCAATCCCAACCTTGTCGGGTTACTTTATTTGACTACGACTGCATTACTTCGTCTTATAGGTGTAATTTTGAGCGTATAAGATACAAATCAAGAATTAATAGGGTAAATATAAGTCTGATCTAACTAACTAATTAACTTACCTTATCATAGGCACGTATATTTGTTACTAGTGTATAGGTCATGAAATTTGCGATAGGATATATGTGATCCCCTAAATGTCAAAATATGTAGTTAGTTATCTCTAATTGCAGCTCAACATACATATGAGATGACCCTTCATCTCGCAAAGTGTCGTGTGTGTTTGGAATGAATTTGTGGGCCCTCATACCTGGAAGTTTACTGGCATAACAATAGTGTAAACTGTTGTCGATGAGATATAATTTAGTTTTTGTAAAGCATTAGCACAAAGTTTTGCCTCTAAAGTAAGAGATATACAGTATATTATAAGTAAGACTTAGGGGTCGTTTGGTAGAGTGTGTTAAAAAAATAATACATGTATTAGCTTTGTGTATTACTAATACCTTGTTTGGTACACTTTTTTATCCTATGTATTACTAATGCTTGCATTAGTTATACACTCTATTTGGTATTAAGGAGTGTATTAGTAATGCATGAAAATCCTTGGCATTAGTAATGCAATGAATCCAATGCATGCATTAGTATAGTTAATGCCACAATTGTCCCTCAAAATCTTTTCCATATCCTTTCCACCATATTTATGGAGGGTATTTTTATAAAAAAAATATTTTTTTTTAGAAATTATGCAATTAGTGTTATTTTTAATACACCAAACTAAACACTGCATACAAAAAATGCAAGCATAACTAACGCAAGTATTAAGAATGCAAGCATTACTACTACACCATATTTTGCACTAATTCTTATACACCCTACCAAACGACCCCTCAGTGATACCGTGTAAATTATTGCTCATCAGGTGTAAGTTGTTATTTTAATTTCCAAGTGATTTTTTTCAAATGAAGGTCATTTTTTAAATAAATTATTAAGCGACAATAAAAATATAAGGCCGGACACTTTAAACAGCAAAAATTCAAGACCTATTTGTAATTTTTTCGATGGGTTATAAAGTAAGGCTCAAAATCTTATCAGAACAGAGTTTGTTATTCTGAAAAGAATTGCCACACCTATGTGTCTCAGCTGTAAACTTGGTGATCTCTCTCCGCCCAATTCCTTCACCACTTTTTACTTTCTTCCCCCAAAACCAAAAACAAGCTCTGGTAATGTTTCTGGTTTACTCTCTTTATCTTAACATCCCTTTTACTCTTTTTTTTTTTTTACTCGTGATATATAAGCCCTAACCTTTTTTTTTTAATTTGCGAATTTGGAATTCATACTGAGTAGCTCTTCAACCCCTTAGGGGCAATCATTTTATGCAATTCTCTAAACATTTACCTTTTTTAAAAAAGGAAAAAAAGTAAAGGACTAACAGAATGAACCGTAAAAGATCAAATTTGTTCATCGTATGTTGTGTTGTGTTGTGAAACTGAGAATTTTGTCTCCATCCATCCCACTTCATGTGAGCTTATTTTATTGGCCAAAACTTGTGCTCCAAAAGACCAAAACAAGCTATTGAAGTTTATGTGGCTATAAATATATTTCATTAGGGGAATATGAAAAGTTTAGCATTAAATTCCATCTGTCTTTTTGGGACACACCAAAAAAGAAAGAACATTACGTAATTTGGGATAGAGAGTAATTCATTTGCCCAATCTTATTATATAAGAGGAATTTATTTTTGCCTTGAAACTTAACCGTTCCAGCTGAATTAAAAATAATTGTATCTTCAATTGAGCCATCTAATTGAGGTTAATGTATCAGATGTGATAATTAACACCTATAATGACCAACAATTTTGTTGGCAACCAACATCATTAAGTATTAATAGTATATATTAACCAGAATTGGAAATGAAATTGAGATTATTCAATTAGGATTAGCAGAAAAAGCTCGGTTTGGTAGTTGAAAAAGCCTTTGAAAATAAATGTAATGGATTTGGAAGTTTATAGTTATTTTTCCTTGGATTACTTTATATTTCGTCCTTTTCAAAATAAGTGGTAGTATTTTTTTCTTAGACACATACTTCAGAAAACTACTCAATTCTAGATAGTGAAATGTATTTTACTTACCCACTCTTAATAACTTACTCTTTTTCTTGGTTATATGAACTCACTTTATTTAAAATGGGTAAAATTGGAAGAACATCATTAATGCCTTTTTTTAAAACTAAATAAAAAAATAAAAACACCACTTATTTTGAAACAGATGGAACAATATTTATACTTATTTTTCCTCCCATTACATCATCTTAATCTTTTTCTTCATTGTTCCTTTTACTAAAGCTCGTGCTTTAGATGCGTTTGTATTTAAAGCGGCAGCAACACTTGGGCACTATTTTACTCTTTTCTCCTTTGACAACGTTTCTCAATCATCTCATCTTCTTCAATGTAAACTGTTTTTGCACATTTCCCTCTTTGAAAACCCTGTCAATGTGTAAGATTATCCAAATAGGGTGCAGAATTGTAAACGGTTTCGAGTTCAGAAAATGTGGTTTGAAGCAGAATATTAAAAATGTCTTTCGACACATCTAGTGGTGTTTTGGTGGTGTTTGTAATTTTGGATAGATAATTTATAGTATTACTCTGTGGTGTCTTGTTTCTTTTATGCAGTGGTGTGTTATCCCATTTCCTTGTTTGTTTTTATGTTAATAGGTTTGTTATATGGCGAGCGCCATGTCGCGAATGGCAAATGGCGAGGCGAGGCAACATCGCCATCTGCCCTCGTGGAGATGCCACCTTCGAAAGGCGACGCCAAGACGAGAGTGGCGACGAGGCGAGGCGAGAGAAAGGCGACGCCTTTTTTTATTTAAAAAAAAAATAAATAAATTAGGGCTTTAAGGATAAAAGGTAATTTTAGGGCTTTTATTTCCATATTTGCTTAGACTGCTACCACTGCGAGGTGAGAGGGGCGACTGCGAGTGCTACTGCTGTGACTCGCGACTCCGGCGACTGTGCAACTCGCCACTGGTTCTTTTTCAAATGATATAATAAAATGCATGCTGGACTTGAAGATTATGAAAATCTTGAAAAAGAATAAACTTTTAGAGTTTTAGTATTGCTTGTTTTATGGATTGTTGAGTCTTGAGTCATTCAAGTCCTAGACTTTTAGTATCTACTATCTATTTTAAGTTTTTGACTTGAAATATTTGCTAATATATATTGCTATTGAGATTTTGATTATTTATATATGCAATTAAATATTTTAATTTTTTGGTATTAATTGTCGCCGCACTTCCAAAAGGCGATCGCTGCGTGGTGAGGTAGAGCCTTGTCGCCTTTTGTCGTCTTTCGCCATCCAAAACACAGGTTATACTGCTATTTGTCCTGAGTGGGGGTCTATCGGAAACAGTCTCTCTACTTCATCTGAGGTAGTGGTATGGACTGTGTACACTTTACCCTCCCCAGACCCCACTCTGTAGGAATACACTAGGTATGTTGTTGTTGTTGTCTTTTGACACATCTCAAATGCAAAGCCGTGACAGACATCATACAAAATGTTCATGTGATATTGCAATTTTTCTTTTTGACAAACCGAAAGTTAGTAGTGATTTCAATAATGTGAACGAAAATTATTTATCTTTTGAAAAGAAACTTGTTTGTTACAAACTGCGGGCCTTTTTAACAATTAAGATTCATGTCTGCAGTTAAGGAATCTGCTTGTGGGATATGCCGTATCTGGTTCGTGAGCATCTATTCATTGGCAACATCGGCGATGCAGCGGAGGTTCTTCAGCATGGTAGTGATGAAATTACACATATCTTATCCATCCTTAGCTCAGCTTCAATCTCCTTTTTCTCAGAATGGCGTTCTGGGCTTTCGATACCAACCAAAGAGATTCGGCAGGAATATGTTGGGTATTCAGGAAATGCAGATGCTATAACTGATGAGAGTAAGAGCTCATCAACGCCTAAGAAACTCCTTTACTCGCTAGAGTATGCAGGGAAAGATTTGAAGTTTATAAGGATGGCTGCACCCTTGAGAGACATGGAGAGCGAGAATATGCTGGATTCCTTAGATGTTTGTTTGGATTTTATCGAAGAAAGTAGAAAAGAGGGGTCTGTATTGGTGCATTGCTTTGCTGGTGTATCAAGAAGGTATTGCTTCTACATGGCTCGTAAGCTCATTCTTTTTGTGGGGTCGGTTATGTCCCAACTCCCAACTTCTGGATGCAGTAAATTAGATGGGACATTCTACTAAGTCCTGATGGATCTCCACCCAGTAGAATGATCGGGTTTCAAGAATAGGGTCAATTTTTGACTTGACAAAAGTTAAATCAGAGGTATAAAATAATGGATATTACAAAAAACATTTACGAGTGAGGAAGCTTATACTCTTGCAAAGTGTGTTGGGTCTCTGTGTGTTTGACTTGGCCTGAAGTTCAAAAAAGAAAGTAATACTTTTGAAACTTGTAGTGTAAAACAAGTCATTGAGGTTTGTATGGCTATAAATCATCTAATTAAGGATAAATGAGAAGTTTAAAGTTAAATTATTTCTAAATAAGGAAAGATGATATTCTTTTTGTGGTAGACTAAAAAAGAATGTATGCCACAAAAGTTGGGACGAAGAGAGTATTATTTTTTAAGAAGTTGCAGCTCCTTTGCTGTCCACATGAAAACAGCAATATATTCAGTTTTTCTCCAACCTAAATGTGGATTAACCAGCTTAATTTGGATGTGTACTGATTCTTGATGCTCTCAAGTCATGTTCTACTGCTTACAATATCCTGCTAATTTTTGACCAATTGACACCCTTGTTACTCTTTTGGTTTCAGTGCAGCCATCATTGCAGCTTACCTGATGAAAACTGAACAACTATCTCAAGAAGGTTTGATCAATCTCTTTATTCTGTTTCTACATGTGGGCCCTCACTATGAAATACTGGAGAGCATAATTTCAACACGGAAAATGTTGGTGGCTTCCTTTGAGCTGCCTGAAAAAAATTACACAATTTGCTAAGAATTAGAGATTATTCTTCTGCTTTTATGCACCTTGAAGATCATCCCTTTTTGTCTTATTATTCTTTGAAATTTCTTTTGCCTTGTTTCTACAGATGCGATTAAATCGCTACGTCAAAGCTGTGAATTTGTGTGCCCAAATGATGGTTTCCTAGATCAGGTGAAATAGGCTGTAAGAAGTGATTTGTAAGCAACACTTTATGATCATTACTGAAAAGTCTCCTGCTTTGTCCAGTACCTGACTGGATTCTGAGTGAATTTCGTTTCTTTTTTATGCAGTTGAAAATGTTTGAAGAGATGGGTTTCAAAGTAGATCATGCAAGCACCGTTTACAAACGCTTCCACCTTAAAGTCCTAGGTCCACTTTCTCACTTTTCTTTGTTTATCTTCAGATTATTATTCTTTATTTCTTAACTACATAGAAGATAGAAAATGGGGAAATTCCTGAATATGCAAGGTATGTGAAGTAGCTTTATTTTAGATCGATCCAATAATCTATACAAACTTAGAGCGCATTGACTGAAGGATATGGGAAATATTCAATACTCTAATGGGGGCTTCAAATCCCTCTGGAGCCCCATTCTTGCTTTTTACCAAATGAATTGTCTCTGGGGTTTGTAACCATGCACTAGTCGAACAACCCATGCTTCGAAGATTTAATTTTTAGTACAGGATTTCTTGAATTTGCTATTTGTTTCCATTATTCTGATCTCATGAATACTTTTTAAAGGTGAACTGTCATGATTTATTAAAACTTTCAAGTGATGGAGGAGAGGTATTCATGTAGTATGAAATTCCATGTTATATCTTGTGATAGTTAATTTATGGATCATGAATATTCAGGGTTACCAAATCATCAATGCTCATTTTTTTCCCTCTTTTGGTCCTCAAGTAGGGATTGCCTAGGAGCTGGTAGTCCAGCATATGATATATGTGAAATGTGAAACCTCCAAGACTCATCATAGCCAACTATTATATGAAGAATTGATGTTCTACATGTCTTGTATCACTACTTGTGAAGTAAACGAGTCCAGGAAAATGTGAGAATTAGAAAAGCCTGTGGTCTAAATGGTATCTCATAGTGATTTGAAAGTGTCTTGAAGAGATTGAATTAGTATGGCATTAGTATGGCTAACCAAGCAATACAATGTCACAGTGTGGGGTAGAAAGATGCAAAACGAGTGGATAAAGAGTACCTTTTTGTCTTTATACAAGTACAAGGATATCCCAAGAAGTGGAAGTACCGTGGTATAAACTTAGGAGTCATACAATGTAACTTTTGGAAAGAGTGATAGTGTAGAGTTTGGCACATTACAAAGACATAAAACTATTTTGGATTTAAGCTCGGTAGATCTACAACATAATCTACATTTTTGTTAAGAAGATTGATGGAAAATGATTAGAAAAGAAGGATTTACAAATGATATTCATTGACATATAGAAAGCATATGATAGAGTGCCGAGAAAATTCCTTTGTTGGAGAAGGAAATAATTGATAAGTCAATAGAGATCTGTGCGAGAGCGCTGTCACAAATCCAAAAACAATGAGAGGAGATACAGAGGCACTTTCCCGTGATGTGCATTTACAGTAGGCATTTGCCTTGAGCTTGTACTTTTGAACTTTTTTGTGAATGAAATAATTCAAAAGATGAGGTTTTATGGAGCATATTCTTATTTAAAAAAGGTTCTATGGTGCATAATATCTGCACTATAGTATCGTGTTAATCGACGAAATTGGAAAGGGAGTCGTCGAGTCGATCAAAAGTTGGAATTATGGAGAATCACTCTATAGAGTAATAGTTTTAGAACAAGTAGAAGTAAGATTAATAGTCTGTTTAGCCAAGCTTCTAAGAGGTCAAAAATGTTTATTTATAAGAAGTTGAGGTGTTTGGCCAAACTTTTAGGATAAAATAAGTGCTTTTAGGGAGTAGTAGAAGCTAAAAAAAATAGTTTTTCTTGTAAGTACTTTTTTGAAAAGCATTTTTGAGAAAACACACTTAGAAACACTTTCTAAAAGCTTGGCCAAACACTACTTGCTGCTCAAAAGTGCTTTTCAAATTGATTATCCAAACACAAATTGCTTCTCACCAAAAATACTTTTTTAAAAAAACACTTTTGAAAAACATACTTTACAAGATAAACTGATTTTAGAAGCTTTTACTGTAAGTTTATATGAAAATTATGTGATATTATTAGGGATTCTAGTGTATAAATGGAGACAATAAAAAAATCTAGGCCGTCTTTTAAGAAAGTAGCATAATAGATCGCATGCTCATAAAATTAGAATGGTATGGCCAAAAT
Source organism: Capsicum rhomboideum (assembly GCA_031232105.1). NCBI lineage: Eukaryota > Viridiplantae > Streptophyta > Magnoliopsida > Solanales > Solanaceae > Capsicum > Capsicum rhomboideum. The sequence goes on along the minus strand of CP124716.1, from coordinate 92,015,005 downwards.
AGAGGAGCTCTATGGTATTCTTATGAAATGGGTAGATACTGACAAAATGAAAGGCTGGAATAGTTGTGAGATCAATAATGTTATATGCAAGTGAAATCATATCTACAAGATAAATGTTGTTGAAAATGCATATGTTAAGATGGATGTATGTCCAAGGCTCCAAGCAAGATTAGAAATCATTTCATCTGGAAAAGGTTGCAAGTATTACATTTAGTGGATAAAATGAGAAGACAACTACTTAGATTGTTCAGCCTCGTCTTTTTTTAGACCTCTAATAGCTCTGGTCAGTTGGTGTAACATTTTAATGATTGAAAGATGATTAGTAGACCTGAAGTCATGGACAGAAGTTGTCTTAAAGACTTACAATCTCTTGAATTTAATTCGGACTTGGCTAAAAAACAAGCATAACGGCAATAATGGTCCACAAAGACGATATCAACTCATTGGAACGGAAGTTTATTTATTGTTTTTAGATTTGCATCAAGTTCGGTGTCTTCTGAAATAGTCTGATCGGTGACTTGTAACTTGTTATACAAAGTAGTGCAAAATTTACAAAATCTCAATAGGTTCAGAGGACCCCTAATTAGCATTATCTGAACCTGTTTGACTGAGCATGGACTTTAAGAAAGAACGAAATGTCTTTTGGAATTTGTGGTCTTAAACATGCCAGACTTGTGTGACTATAAGACGTTTGAAACTTGTGATCTTAAACGTGACATAATATTTGTGCGAATATAGAAGCTTCTCAGGAAGGGTAAAATGAAAAGTTCAAATTAAGTTGTTTTCAGGGATCATTCTTTTCTCTTACGGTTTAAAAAGGAAATAGGTTCACATAAATTGAAACAGAGGGAGTATTTAATATTGGTCCAAATAGGGTAGAATAGATATATAGATGATTTGTATTGCCAGCCTTAACTAGTATGGCCTTGACGAATAGTTGATTGACAAGATCTATTGAATTTGAATGACTTGTGAAGTACTCCTATTGTTTTAAGGGTATCCATCTTTAGAAACATTTCTATTTTTCTCTAGTTTTGTATGTGCTGATTTCATTTTCTTAATAAAAATTTGCTGCTGGTTTTATCAGTAAATCTCTTTCCAAGTTACATCCCAAAACCTTTTAGCTTGTTTGTGTTCAAGGGAATAGAACTTTATTATGCCTGTTCATTGTTTTATGGAATGACTTCACGTGGTACAAATATTACTCCACTAGCTTGTATCATTGGTTAGCTGATTAGAAGCTTTACACACGATTCATTGTTATGGAGGATGGAAAGAAAGAATTACTAGTCAATAACAACTTATTTTGGATTTCCAGTTGATGACTTATTATCGATCAAATTAACTATGAAACTGAGCTGTTTGGCAGGCTACAACTCAAGAAACTAGACTAAAACCAACAACAACAACATACCCAGTGTATTCCCACAAAGTGGGGTCTGGGGAGGGTAAAGTGTACGCAGTCCATACCACCACCTCAGATGAGGTAGAGAGGCTGATTTCGATAAACCCCCGGCTCAGGACAAATAACAGTATAACAAACAAAAAACATAAAAAAAAAAAAAAAAACTCGACTAAAACCATGAGGATAAATACTTATTTTGCCCCGTGAGAGAGATGAGCATTAAATAAACTTTCCACTGCCTAAGTAAAGATGATCCAACTACCACCACATCTCCAGTACAAGACAGAAATATATTGCTGGATATAAACCCTATCAGACGAATTTAGACTTGTGGAAAGTCGTTTCTTTTCTTCTTCTTTTTTCCTTTTCTTTTAAATATTCTCTAAAATACATATCAGTCTCAACTGTTGGATGGCAATGCAGCATCTTGAACTTTGCATAAATATATGTTTCCGAACAACATTGCATGTTATAGTTCTACTTTTGAAATAAATAATCATTTTAATGTATCAGGTGATTGTTATAATCGTGGAGAAAGAATAGACACCTCTAAATTTGGGGCTGATCCAGGCTTGGTAACAGAAAATATTTCCTCAAATGTGGATGTATCCTTGACTAAGGAAATAACTCCTGCTCGAGCTTACCGCTGCAAGAAATGCCGGAGAGTTGTGGCACTGCAGGGGAATGTTGTGGATCATGTTCCTGGAGAGGGTGAGACAGCGTTTGCGTGGCATAAAAGGAGAAGTGGCAATCCTTTTAACAAACCTGGCGACGAGTGTTCATCTGTCTTTGTTGAGCCTTTGAGATGGATGAGGACAGGTACAGCACACTAGATTACTTCATTTATTGCTATTTGCTAGCCAACATTACCTAGACATGGTTGGCGCAGTTCATGGAGCAAGAATTAAGCGAAATTGTGAAGTTAATGTAAACTTGGGTCACAAAGGATGGGATTAATTCAGATCATATTTACAATGTTAATGTAAACTTGGGTCACAAAGGATGGGATTAATTCAGATCATATTGTTAATATATCTTGAGAAATCTTTTCTAAGGCTATACTCTTTTCTGAGTTACGGTGGACTTAAAACTAGATACATATGATAACACATCTGATGTGATGAGTTCCTATTCATGAGCTTTTATAGGCATTACATTTGCAAAAAAGTGAACCTTCTATATGCAGAACATGTTTCCATAGGACAAAAGTGCAATAACTTGGACCCTATTTTAGCATCCTTTCTGTTGCCCTTTATGAAATATTCTATACATGGTTCAACATGAGAAGGCTAGCTGACTCTTATTAAACAGATTTATACTGCTTAGCAAACAATCCCTCATTCTTGGTCATATTTTTGTACTATGTTGGATTTCTGCATTGCATCTTTGTTCTGATCTGCCTCTGAAATGTTGGCATGCAGTTGAAGAAGGTGCCGTGGAGGGCAAGCTTATATGTGCGCATTGTGAAGCTCGCTTGGGTTACTTCAATTGGTCAGGCATTCAGTGCAGTTGCGGAAGCTGGATTACCCCTGCCTTTCAACTCCATAAAAGCCGAGTGGATATCAGCAGCATGTGAAATTTTATTATAGGGAAAGCTCCTAGTCAAGTCGAGACATTAAGAAGGTTCTGGCTTTACACCCTGTCACACACCCGGTGCTTTGACATATTCTTGGAAATACTAATACATTGGGAACTTATTATACATTAAAACCAATCTGGCTATACAGTTTTGGTAACATCTGCAAAGATAAAAATGTACTACGGAACCAATCCCTCCTTACCTGCTCTTTCATGATGACCTGGATATAAGAGGCCTGGGACTAGGCTGCTGCTCATCTTATAGGATATATACAGATACTCATTAGCTGTATAATCAAGTGAGCGCGTGTACTTGGAGCACTTTCTTGTCCAATGGAAGAGTTATCTGCACGAGTATATGAAATTGTATGAATCTATGTGTTTGTCAATTGTGTTTGGTGGCTCCTCTCACACTTCTTAGAGCTCCTCCAGCTTCTACTTCACATTTAAACACCACAAATTTTATTGATGGGTAACCTCTTTATAACACACTTTTTATATTAGAAGTTGGACCTCCAGAGATTCGTTAGTTTCTTTTCATCCATTGCCGTGACTTGATAAATACAAATGTTCCCCAAGATTTGGTACGAACTAGGAATAAAAAATGCATCATCTGTTTCTAGGTAGTACTTTTTTTTTTAAATGACCATAAACTGGAATAAACATCTTAGTTGGTAGCTCTCATCAATGGAAATCGAGCAACTCTCACATAGATAACATGCGTGCTTTACTGGTTCTGGCATCTGTTCTGCATATGGTAAAGAGTGAGAACTGAGAAGTATTCAGTAAATATCAGGGACCATCATTCTATCAAGGTAGTGGTGAGAGTTGTATAAAATAAGTACATCTTTTAAACTTGATGTCAATTTCCACTTGGACATCTCAACTGACACTATTTCTTATTGGCACATTTACATATATAGTATAAATATGTAGTCTTATTTATCAATTATAGTACATATTTATTCTTAGAGTTGATAGCATAACTTTTTTTACCATAGCAAAATACATATACAATAAAATCTCTCTAAGTTTATACTCAGTAAATTAATAAACTTCCTAAGATAATATTTTTCTCCGATCCCGACTTGGGCCAGTGGAAAAAATTACCGATTTCATAAGATAATAAGATAATATACTTTCGAAAGACCCCTATATAAATATATGATCCCATTAATATTATAAATTAATAATTCTCTAAAATTATAAAAATATATAAGACAATTTAGTGAAATATGACTATAGTGTTTTTTGTTTTATATTAAAATTTAAATCTAGTTGAAGTTCATCTCTAACTTTTCTTATTGCATCCAAAAGTTCCGGTGTTGTCTTCTCGAACTGCACCAAAAAATTGTGAAAAGTTCTAGACGCGATAAGTGTTGCTTTACGCGTAAATGGTTCCAAAGGTATTGTATCGTCTTCAACTTTATCATCAACATTATTTTCTCCAATGGTATCTACAGTTTCTTTTAAGCTCTGGACCTCTGAACATGTATCATTTTCACCCGGGTAATCCAACAAGCTATTGACATCCATTTTATTAGGGTAACCAAGATCATTAATCATGACATCAAGTTCATGAATGTCGTTTTCACAAGTGAGTTCATTTAAATTCCTTGAGGCTTCATCCCCTAAACGAATTTTGCAGTGCCGATACAATGTACTTTATGTATAATGAATTTATTCTTTACATTAATTCAATAAATATGATACATAAATTAGTAAGATACAATGATTTTGATGTAATCAAAATTAACCTTCATTGAATTTCAAAAATAGTCTTTAAATTAATAAATATTAATTTATCGATTAAATAATACCTCTATAAAATAATAATATTTCATGGTCCTGACAATATTAATTTAGAGAGGTTTTACTGTATAATACATTTTTAAACACAATTTTAATATAGTAACACATAAACTAACTTGAATAGCATTTAAATGTTTCTAATTTAATTATAATACGTTTTTAACATCATTAATAAGAGAAAAAAACAAACAACAAATTCAATACATTTTGAATTCAATATATTATACGTATTTCAATATGCGAGGTGAATATATATAACTAAAATATTTTTAATACAAATGTACTATAAGTATTATACGTGAATTTCAAACATTCCGAATTCATAAAAATGTATAATATTGAATTCGAATTGTATTACAACGATCCTTTACGTTTAATACATTTTAAATTCAATATATTATACATATTAAAGACGTATTTCAATATGCGTGGTGAATATATATAACTAAAACACTTTTAAAACAAATGTATTATACGTGAATTTCAAACATTCCGAATTCATAAAAATATATAATATTGAATTCAAATTGTATTACAACGATCCTTTACGTTTAATACAATTTTAATACAAACCCACCACACCACACACCACCCTTTCCTGTCACCACCACCAAATTTCGGCCAGAGCTCCACCTCCACCACCAACAGACTTGTCAACTCCCTTTTTCCATTTTTTTCGGTGAACCAGCCAACCAAACAACTCTCGTCTTCTTCGGCGAACTCACGTCGCTGGAACAACCAATAGCTTCGCTACCCACTCCATTGTCAGATCTTTCGTCTTCTTCATTTTCTCTAGTGAGGAGCTTTAAGCTCCGATGAACCGAAGCAAACCAACAATGGCGAACCAGCCCCCTCCCTTTCAACTCTCCACACCATTTTCTCCATGGACTAAAACTCTGACAATGAATTAAAACCATTGAAATGAATATTTCCGGCCAGATCTGGAAAAATCAACATGGTTGCTGGAATATCATCTGAAACAGAGCAAAATTGTGAAAGAGAAAGGGGGAAAGGGGACTAATCGTTGTTGTTAGTTTGCTCCGGTTCACCGGAGCTTGAAGCTCCTCGCCGGAGCAGTGTAAAAATGGAGAGACAATGAGTTGCGTAGGTTGTTGTTCCATTGATTGTTGGTTACTCCGGCGTCGTGAGTTTGCCGGAGAAGACGAGGAGGACGGGAGAGAGGGGAGAGACAAAGTGAAGAAGAAGAAGCGGGTTTGGTAATTAAAGCTAAAGTTAAGCTATAAATCGTCATAAATTAAAAGTTATACTATACACAGTAATAAAATACATTAAAAGATATTAATTATGTAAAATTTCCTTCTTATTGGGCACCTAATATAAGTCCAAAATGTTTCCATTGAACACTTCATTAACGACATAAAAAAATAAAGAGCGTGTAACTCACATTGAAAAACGTGATAAAATGGCTAACTAAAAGAAAACGTGACACCTGGGCCAAAGTAATTATAAAATGCTGGGTTGAGGAAAAAAAAAAAGAAAAAAGAGTCTGCTTTGACCTAAATTCTTCCCCCGCCCTCATCGTCTTCTTCGGCAACGGTGACTTAAATTTTTTCTCTCCTACAATATTACGATGACATCCTTAACCATCTGCATAATTCACTTCAACACCACTATTTGAATTAACTTCAGAATAATTGAACAAATTTACAAGGCTAAAAAATTTCATGATCAAGAAAAATAAAACCAAGAAACCAAAACTCATGCTTGATTTAATTTCGAAGCACATTTAACTAGCTGAAAAATTTACATAATTAATTACATCATAATATGGAGGATGAGAATGAACACTTCCATTTCTTGATCCAAAATTTTTTTTGCGCGTTAGGTTCCTGTGTTATTTTATTTTTCAGACATAGTCGGAGGGTTTTCCTCTTCATTGACTAACAGTTCAAGAGCTACTGGTTTGTTTGCAAACTGATTTACAATAATGATTATTTAATTATTTTCTTGACTTATCCTTCTTTTCTCTACTTTAACTCTCTCAATTTCTTTCTTTTTTCATGGAAACACTTCTACAAGTTTTTTACTTAAATGATAGATACAAGTTTTCGCCCAAAAATGAAAACTTAGGTCCAAATTTGTTTGTTTATTTATTTATTATTTTTCTTCCCTTTTGATCTTCTCCTCGTCAAACATGGTTGAAGTTTTTTTTTTTGTCTTAGTGTTTATTAAATAGAGGAGAGTTTCGCAATGTTAGAGAAAATGAATGGAGGTTTAATAAAGTGATCGATGGGTGGTGTTTAGTGATGGCGGAAGAAAGCTAGAAAGGGAAGGATTGAGGGTGGAAGCAACTTGAAGAGATAAGGAGGAAAGGAAGGGTGGAGAGGGAACGATTGAGGGTGAAAGTTATGAAATTGATTGTCTTCAATTGGTTCTGTCGTGATTTCCTTCTTCAAACTTTAATTCTTCTAAAGGCGTTGTGATTAGTGGAGCATCTTCTTTGTTCCCCTAATAGCCGAGATTTGATTTGTAATAGCACCCTTTGGAATTTGCTTCCTTAATTGTCCTCAGTGCATGCTTCCTTAATTTATTATGATATCAATTAAACCCTGAGGTACTTGATTCCTCAATTATCCATAATACTATTTTCCTTTGACCTTGCTACTTTCCTTGTTTGCATGTATCCTTCGATTTTCCTTTTGTATTCCGACTTTGTTTGGACTAAATCTTTCAACCTCAGTTTCATGCACGATAAGTTGGTTATTATTAAAATCAACACTAACAATTTCTAATAAGTATAGGACACATAACAACTGAATACACTCTTTATATGTCATATAAACCATATTGACCCTTATAGTGAAAAGGGTGGCGCAAGGTCGTGCCTTACGACGAAGGAGGTTTTAGTCTTAAATACCTAAATTTGGATCTTATTAAATTAAAATGAATTGTACTCCTTCCTTACAGTAGGTACTCTATACAAAATCAAGTGATATAATCATTATAAATACCTTATTAACATATTCAAGCCATATCGTCAACATGTCAACTATTAGGTGAGCGACTTGCTCGTCGAACACTTTTTATACATATGCTTCTTTCTACTTACTTTTTATTTTTATATCCACAAGTTAAATGCATAACAAATATATTTCAAGCAGCTAACAACAATGTGAAGCTAGCAAATAGTCTGCCATAACCAAATGGGTAGCATGCCCGCATAGCAACTAAAAACTTGTTGTACCGGCAGACCCTCTATTTCCAACCCAAAACAATAATAACCAACCCTCCATTATGACATTTACAACCTTTAAACCCAACAACATAAATAAAACAACCCCAATACCCCTCAATAGTATAAGAAAAGTGTGAACGTACAACTTTTGGTCACCATCTCGTGAGTTCTAACAACAACTACGTCCAAAGTTGCTTCTTTCTTTTCAGAAACAAGAAGGGTGAGAGGAAAGAACCTTACCTTAACCTTTAAAGAAATTATAGTCACTTATCTTGTATCTTACAATACCAAACACTTTCCTCCAACGCACAACCTTGAAACAAAAAGAAACCATTTGAAAATCACAACACAACAAAGGGGCTGCCTAGAGCTGTTGCTCTAGGGTCTGTCCCAAGATTCTCAGCATGGATAAATATATTCTCCACCCTACTTATAGTCAAAACCAAGTAAAATATTATCACGTTCCAATTCTATACCCTGAACGTGGTCGGCACCCCATGCCATTGTTTGTCCAAGCGTACCCGTATCTGGCATGTGACATGAGTGTTCATCTAACATATGTAGAAGACATAAGTAAAATATAAGAGATATTTTTAAAATCAAGCTTCATTCATTAATAAGAAAACAACTTTCATTCATTAATCTGAAAACTTAAAAGTTTCATAAACATGGCGACACGAAGGTCAAAATAAATAATAACATAAGACTGACAACTAAACCATCTATGAAGCCTCTAAATAGGAAATAACAATATCTACCGGGACAAGGACCCGACATATCTTAAATAAATTAAAAATGTACTAATCAAATCTAGAATAAATCTGCCACATCCCAAAATATCCCCTAGACGTGATTGGCACTCAGCACACACCATCGGTAGACGAACCAAATCCCTATACTGCATATGATAAATTGACTAAGTATTCAAACAATATAAGAATTGTTTAAGAACAATAAGAATCTCAAAGTATTAACTTAAAACTCTTGCCCAAATTTCACACTAGACCATGAGCATCTAAGTGAACTCAAGAAAACTCCAGTGTATAAACCGAACAAGGAAACATTGATAAATAATTGATAAACTCTTTTGGGAGCCTCTATGAACAATGTTACGGATCATCTCAACATGGATCAACTCTAGTGAACTCGTTAGCTACTAGTTTCGTCATCACCAAAGATATCTGTATGAACATGCAGGTAAGGAGTGAGTTATGCGTAAATATAACCCAGTAAGATCCTCAAACCACCACTTGAATACCCCTAGAACAAATGTTAGAAAATACAACACACGACGAGTACATAAACATCATGTATAGGAATTATATCACAATAGAATACCCAACAAGTTCCAAATAATTGTTTATCAAGAAACTATATATCTCTACATGAGTTACACTAAGGAATTTTGATAAGTGACAATTAAAGCAAGTAATCAATACCATGAGTCCCCGACAGCACACAATACGCCAAATCTATCAAGGGACACACAATACTCGGGAAAGCATACACAATATCCAGTGGCAGAGATAGAATTTTCATTGAGAGGGCTCAAAAGTGCACACACTAACTAGCCAAAAGGGGTTCGACATCTACTATATATACATAAAAAATAATTTTAACCATGTATAAATAGTGTAATTTTTCACCGAAGGGAGTTCGGATGAACCCCCTCATTATATGCTAGCTCCGCCCCTGACAATGTACCATGTCAAATAAGAAAGCATGCATAATGCTCAAGGAAGCATACAAAATGTCCCATATAAAATAAGAAAGCATACACAATGCTCAAGGAAGAATACACAATGCCCCAGTGAAATTAGGAAGCATACATAATGACTCTACCTCATGGCACACAATTGTATCACATCACAAATCAATCTATAAAGAATTTTGATGTACTTGAAAATAAAATATATGCGACTAGCCTCAAATACAACCGATTCTGTAAAGCACATGCTCGTTCCAACACATGGACCAGGCAGACAAAACACATTTTCAAAGCAGGTTTGAAAAGCAAGCACTAAAACTTAAAGTCTCACTAACCTCGAATTCACAACTCAAGCACCCTTTCTAATAAATCAGAACTATGCTCTTAGATCTCTGAATCACCTCAAACTACAAAAGAAAAAAACAAATTTAGAATAATCAGAAATCCTTAGGTGAACATTCTCTTAATTTTTTTGAATAATTCAAACTCACGGTTAGAGGTTGACCCAAAAATTCAACTCTGACCAATGAGTCAGAATTCATACATGACCACCAATAGAGTCTCCTCATTGAGACGATTCTAGACTACTAATCAAAATCACATTTTGATAACGTTTTCCCTTTCAAATCAATTATTTAGGTTGAAGAACCCTAGAGCTAAACTTTCTCAATTCCTCAAACTTTCCCATGTTTACACCATAAAATTTCACCCATAATCACATAATAAACTTGAATAAAAGATTAGAGTTATTATTTGGGATGAAAATTCTTATTTTTCTCCTCATTTTCTTCTCTTTCTCTCCCCTTCCTCTCTTTTCTCATGTTGCATTTCTTTTCTATGTACCTTGCTGCTCTCCAGATGGCTTATAAGCCATCAAATTTCTTTTTCCTCGTTTGGGCTTTTTCCACTTCCTTTTTCTTTTTTCTTTTTAAATTAAACTCTTAACTTCTTCTTGTTTTTTTTAGAAGAAGGGGGGGTTAATTATCAAATAACCCATTAATAAAAATATAGGTTGTTATAAAGCCCCTAGGAAGTAAGGAGGGCTCACCAATAACTGAAAGTGATGAACTTAATGATGTTTCTGGTCACGAGCTTTTGTACCTAAATTTGCATGATGAAATGATGCAGCGCAGTGGCGTAAGTACATTGAATGTACGGTATATAAAATGACAAGAAGAAGCATATCATATGCATATATATATATATATATATATATATATATATATATATAGATCGATATATAGATAGCAGGTACTACCAATAGAGATAATCAAGACATGAAAGAAACATAAGCTTGAATCATGACTGTGGAAGGTTAAAGAAATTCTTTCACTTTTAGTTTACTATGGGAGTAAGTGGTGCAACTGACATAAATACACATGCATAATGACACCTATGCAGGACCCTGACCCCAATTTAATCGGGCTGCTCGTTAAGCACCCCAGCCTTGAATTAAATAGAGGGATCGACTGAGCACACTGGCCCCAAATAAAATGGTGGGGCTCCATTGAGAACCTTGGACCCAATTTCAGTGGGGGCTCAAATGTAATTGGTAGAAAATCATGTCATGGAACTTTGGATCAAATCGGAGGTTAACCACTTTAGGAGTATAATTATAGATTTTATCATTCGTTAACATTAGAACATTTGTGAAAGATAATATCATAGTCATTATACCATGGTTCATAAGTTAACAATCTTCATAACTTTAATGAAGAGTAAGCTACTAGAATGTTCATTTAGCATAGTTTAAGGAGGAGTTCATATAATCATATCAAAAGGCATAGTCAAGATCATTCATATCATAAGATCATAAATTGTGAAAATCATATCATAAGCCATGGAGTATGTACTTGAAAAGATCTCACCTTTTGGGGTTTATAAGGGATCATTGGATTTTTTACAATGATCCTAAGATTTTATACCAATTATAAGTTTCAAGAGATTCAAGGTTTCATTATATTCATAGACTTTATAAGATTCATACGGATTATAAGGTTCATAAGTTTGTTAATCTTTTAAGAAATCATAAAACTTAGCATTTAACACAAGGTCACATAACTTTCATTAACATTTATGAGTTCATGTAGAACAATTCATGTAAAATTATATAGAATAGAATTATTATGAGAAAATGAGACATGAGTAGAGATTTCATGAGGTTTTCTTGAACAATTGAAGAGATATCATAATCATTAGGGTTTTACTCTATCCCTAGCTTGTTCATGAGAATCATTTTATGTAGCAGAAAAGAATACACAGGTATGACATCGGTAGGATAGCCTTACATACCTTTAATTTCTCTAAATACCTAAGACAAATTTGATCTTGGAAGGAGAAGGACCACAAGAACCTTTCTTGAATCTTGGAGATGAGTTTTCTTAAAACCCTAGGACTATGGTGTAAAATCTTGTTAGAAATCCATAATTAAAGATTATGAATACTTTGAAATACATGGGAGGAACATACATACATTAGTGCTGGATGGTGAGGAGAGGAGAGAAATTATCTTAGGGCTAATGGGAATGAAAAATAGAATAAGAAATTGCACTTCCCACACTTAAGACTTGGCCTTTATATCAAGGGAAAATAAAGCTTTCACCGTGTTCGGGTCTTGCTACATATGTAGAACATTTCAGCTCTTAGCTCAGAAGTTTGAAGTGTTACAAACATATACCAAATTCTTACATTAAAGCCTTGGAACACTTGAAGAAAACTCGAGAACCTTTAAGGAGAAAAAAGGGTGACACAAAGAGAGAGAATTATTTTATGTTATGAGTTGATCTAAGGGTCAAAAGTCATGGTCTTGACCCACTGACCTACCCCACATCTATTAGGCTACTGCAATTTGAGCCTCAAATCAGCAAGTAGGTGATCCACCTACTAAACCCATTTTAATTTTTGGCTTTGCATCCTTAAGTAGGTGACACACCTACGTGTCCTACTCTTTCATTCTTTATCTCTTCCATTTAATATAGGCTACATATAAAAGTAACTCAAGCAATTAATATGACGAAATAAATAACTTAACCTGATATAATGTCCAAATAACTAGGACATTTATGCTAGTAGGTGAAACATAGAGCTCACTCACTTTGTCTATATTATTTGCTTTTGAATTCTTACATTTTTCAATTATTACCTTAACTTTTACATACTTGAAAACCTTAGACTTTAGGCTCAAATAGGCTCAACATAGTCTAATTTTTCCTAAGACTTTTTAATCTCGTCTCCGAGACTTAGTCATAAACACATGACATGGGCAATGAGCTTTTTAAGATGAAAGAGGGAGAAACCCTCCAAAATATGTCCAATAGATTCACTAACATCACTAATGAATTGAACCCTCTTAGAGAAGTCACCCCTCAAAGCAATAGGATTGGAAAAATTCTAGATATTTTTCCTAGATCTTGAGAAAGCAAGGTCACTATGATAATGGAAGCTAGGGACTTGAAAACCATGACTACTAATGAGTTTATGGAAAACTTAAAGAACTACGAGATAAAGAATCTTCAAAACTAAAAAGAAGTTGCACTAAGAAGAGAAGTGAAGTTAGTTCTTAAGGCTACTCAAAATCAGGAATTTGGTGTAGATGAATTTGCACTACTAACTCAAAGATTTCAAAATAGGATTAATAGAGGCGGCATCTCAAAACCCAAAACACCTATAAGAGGAAATACTGAAGTATGTCACGAGTGTGGTAGTCATGATCATTTTCTTAGCCAGTGAACATTGAAGGAAAGTGAGTGGAAGAAGGATGGTTCTAAAAGAAAGGACTAGGCATTCCTTGCAATATAATGTCCACCAAGCAAGCAGATGAAGTTCTGAGAAAAAATCTGACAATTATGAGAAATTTCTCAAGTGAGGAAACTAATTATAAACACAGACTAAATGATCATTCCTTGATACCAAGGAGTAAGTTTTATCAATAATGGGAAAATCTAACTCTAAATATTAAGAAGATGACTCTAAGCTCAACTTTATTGAAATTATAGATATTATTTATACATATACTAATAAGAAAGTAATATGTATAGCCCAGATGGTGATTGATGTTAAAAAGGACAAACTAAAATGACTTCATCATTCTTAAAATGGCAAGAAGCTGGAAGAAGAGAAAGAGAACTTGGAAATAAAGATTGGTACTCTAAAGAATCAGGTTCTTACACTAAGTAATGAAAAAAAATCTTGGAGATTGAAAGGAACAAACTATTAGTCGCATTCTCTAAAGGAAAGAATATTATCAATGATAATGAGTAGAAGCTTGAGCATCAATTGAAAGTAGTTAAAGGCAACCTTTATGCTGAGATAGAAAGAAATAGAGTGCTCTAAGAAGATATTATAGAGTCAAGTATGAGTTGGAGAAAACTTAAAATGTAATAGGTGCTCAGAAGCATTGACCTCCTTGCATAAAATAAACAACTATATATAACAAATCAAATCTAAGACATAAAAAGGTTAAGACTCCATACAATCCTCATAGTTAGTATATCTCTGTTCTTGAAAATTGTCTATACACATACATATTATGGAAACAATGAACACTTCACGAATTCATGAATGCCTAAGGACAAAACGATTAAGAACGATATGATATATGTTGAGAAAAGGAAGAATCTCAAACCTAAACCTACTTTCTTACTTAAAATACCAAGTTAAACATATGGACCTAGAAACACTTAATTCATCCATAGTCTGACAAATGCAGACTTAAGCTAGCTTGGGTTTCTAAGACTAATGTCTAATTATATAGAAAGGCCAAAAGGAAAGGATTAAAGAACAGGTGGATTATGTCAAGAAAATTACCTCACTAAAGGCCTATTAACATAGGAATGTGAGTGAAGGACACAGGAAAATCCCACTCCTATGGAAAGGAAGCACAAAAATGAGGTGATATACACTCATAACCAGGAAAGTTGAGGAGATTATTGAAGAAATAAAAGAACCTGGATCTTCTAATTTACATATATGCATCTTTCAAGTAAATAATTTCTTAATTCTGTTTGTAGTATCATACACTAAGAACCAAATTTTCATATTGTTAAGTGTAAAAAATTATTCACATCTAGAAATAGGTTCTCACACATGTCTCTATCGCCATATTTTTTTTAAAAAAATAAGCTCATCAGAACCTGTCACGTTAAATAAAATTCCCTCTAAATCATGATTACAATGATCACATCATTAAAATTCAAAACTCTTTCTCATACCTTAGACAATACTCAAGTCTATTCATCTCTCAAACAACAAAGTAACTCTTTTTGAAAACCCTCATTGAGAAATTTATTTTCTTAAATTAGTAAAGGAACTGCTCACAAATATTTGAAAAATCAAAGAACCTCATTCTAAAAATTCAAAAATATCGTTCCCCCTAATCTCCTTCAAAAGTCATTTTTGGGAAACAGAGGTCCCAAAGTCTGTTGAAACTCTATCACCACAAGAACCCCTAAAATCTATTATGAAAATCCTAAATACTTGAGCCTTCTTTAGATCTAGAAGATCCTAAGCAATCTAACAATAAAGTTGAGATTCAAGGGAACCAAGTCCCTAAAATGGATAGAGATGTTATTCTTAGTCAACGAGATTAGAAACCTTAGGATATTAAAGAAAACATACTCAGACTATAATTGATATAATTCCTCAGGGGGAACAACCTATAAATGAAAAAGTGGTTAATATGAAATTTAAAATGAGAGAGATACAAGTAAAGGGGAAGCTCAGTAGAAAGAATAAAAAAGAATAGTTTATGAGGGTACTTAACCAACAATCAAATAACAAGCTCTTGATGTTGATGGAGAAGAAATTGACTGGTCTTCATCTAAAGATAAGTAGATATGCCCATCAAAGAAGTAGGTTCTATGTAAAAATACTTAGCTATAAGGTGAGTCTACTATTGATGTGGGTAAAACTAACTTTGATAGCTAACTAAGCTGAAATTTTAAGAAATATATCTGATAGTTCTGAGAATAAAAAAGTAACGTTAGTTGATAGGTTGACCATAATTAAGAAGAAAGGAGTTAAAGGTAAGGGTGTAGCTAAGGTTGTGTCTGAAAATCCTTCCTCCATTGCTAGGAAGACTCAAAATAAGGGCAAGGTAGTTTTTGACCAGGTCCTTGAGGCAAACAAAAATATATTAAGAAAAAGAACCACAACATATGGTCGAAGGGACGAGTCTAATAAAGAGAGTGTGACTTTGAGTGATGAGAAATAAGAATATTCAATTGAAAAGAACTAAGAGAGGTTCCAATAATTACCCTCCTAGTCATTTTCTAATTTTTAGGTGTTTTTTTTATTTCAATCTTTCTTGCAGCTTCTATGCAGTGTTTGTAGTCTGAGGGGATGAGTGGCTTAGTTCTCGGGGAGTTCGATTAGATTTTAATTATATTTTTTAGTTTTGAGCTTTTAACTTGAAAGAGTTTGACTTTAGTCTACATTCTTGAAAAATGGGCTTGGATGGAAATTCTGACAGTTCTGTTAGCTTTGAAAGGTGAATTTTTGGTTAGGGAACCTTTATTTTGGGTCCTGAGGCTTTCAAATTCATTAGGGGACCTTTATTTTGGGTCCTAAGGCTTTCAAACTCAATTTGGGCGCGTGGTTGGATTTTTAGCTAATTTGATAAAGTGTTGACTTTGGTCAAAATTTCATCAAGACGATCTACGTTGGTTGTTTCGTTCATTCTATTGAGTTTAGAATATCATTTCCAGTTGGGTAGAATATTTGATTTGCATTCAAAAGACTCTAAATAAATCCTGATGGTCCATTCAAAGTCATTTTTTACTTAGCTTTTGCTGGTTTTTCTGCTACTGGTGTATAAAACCTTTGCTCTATGCATTCATGAAAAGCCCTTCATGTTTGCGAAGGTCTTGAAAATTGAGCTTTACGATCGCAAAGAAAAGGGATGTTGTGTCCGAGTTGGGTTGCCTTTTGCATTTGAAAAGGCACTCATAACGATCGCAATAGGTCAGCTAGGTGCATTCTAGTGATTGTGACAAGGGTCCTCGCATTCGCGATGAAGGACCCCTAGCAGTATATATTTCTCAACTTCAATTTTCAGCTTATTTTTCATGAACCTTAGACCTTGGGAGCTTAGAATAATGTTTTCTTGAGGGATTTTCACCCTAATTGTGTCCTGGTAAGTTCTTCATACTTCCCCCGTGATTTTCCCATCATTTTTCCACTTTCAAGCAAGTGTAGATCTAAAGAGAGAATTGATCGAAACCAGGAATAAGGAGCAAAAATTGCTATTGATAGTTCCCCCATAGAGGAACATCAGGAAGGGGACAACCCGCTTCAAAAATTAGGTTTCCAATCCCGCAGATTCAAGAGTGAAGTTAAAGGTTGACTAGTTAAACAGGAAATTTAAATGAAAGAATGTTCTTTCACCTTATATTGATTCTTTATTTCTGCTACAACTCATAAATGACTACCCGAGGATCACTCACTCTACTTAAGACCACTAAGAGGGATTAGATTATCAATCCCTCTTTCTAACTAAAACTTCAGAATGTTTGTCATCCGCTAAAGATATTATCATAGCTCCAGACTTCTATGGGAAGCAGTGGGGAATTTTCCACAATGGGTAAAAGTCATCCTGTTTCTGTTAAATTCAAGCTCAAATTCTTGAAATTCCTCTTTGATCTTTTGGGACTTTTCGGGCTGTTTTGAACCCCAAATTGAATTCCATATTCACCTAACTTTTAGGTATGGGTTTCTCATCCTATTGGTAAGGAAATTCTGATGAAAAATTTTGGTTTCATCCACGGGCCTCGAGGGTTAATTTTTTATCCGATTTTTGGCCCCAATTATAAATTATCAATATGGATATCATTAGTCTCGTATTAAATTATAAATTATATATTTTAATAGAGTGACAGTGGTTTGAGGCTTTACGGAAGGGGAATACTTCTGTGTGATAGTTCGTGATTTGTGTTCAGCCTTGAGGTAGGTTACAGTTTCCTTTTCTTTAAAGTTACTTTGGTTAAATGGTGTATATTATAAATTACAAGTTGGTTAGAGGATTAGATAGCTAGGATTAGCCTTACTTTGAAATTCTGCATTTATTTTCCTACTTTGAGGACTTTAGAGTAGCATTTTTGTCTGAGCCTTAGTTTAGGTTGTTTGCTTAGTTCTAGGCTTAGATTAGGAATCCTTACTTTTGGTTTGGTATAGGATTTCGTGGTAGAATGGGTTTTCTTATGATCAGTTTATCTTAAATTGTGGTTCTTTCCATATTTCTTTATACCGCGAGGTTGTGGGTTCTGAGGCCCGAGGATTTCTATGGAATTGAGTCCCGATTGGTTTTATATATTGGTATTTGTACGTGCACACCTCATACATTCATATACATGGATCATGGTATGATTCGGGGGGAAATGCTGATTGTTGGCTTTTGAAAGGGCTATACCACTTTTATCAACGATTTTTGGTTTTTGAAAGGATTGTACCACCTTTATCACTAATTTGGGCTATTGGATAGTTCATACCACCTTGAAATTTAGTCCAGGGGATGTTTCTAGATCATTTCTCTATTTACTTTTTTGTTGATAAGTCTAAGGCACGATTCTGGGCAACCCGAGATATAATTCTTGGTTTTTACTTTTCTGCTCTTGTTGAGGAGTCAGAGGGATTTCAAGTCATCTGAGGTATGATTTTGGGTTTTACTTTTCTGCATTGTCCACATATTGCAATGCATCATCTCATACTGCGTGTATTACTATTATTATTTTTACTATTTTTCATTTTGTGCTTTAGACTTCTAGGATTCTTTTGAGTGCAGGTTCTCTTTTCTTGTTATTTGTACTGTATATTTTCTTCTGAGTTCAGTCGACCTATGATGACTACTAATTACCTTATGTTTTTGTACTCATACCACACTTCTGCATCTTTCTAATGCAGAGCCTGAAACTAGTCATCCTAACTGATTCTTATTCATTCAGAGGCACTAGTTGATCGGATGTGCATTGAGCTCTTAGCATCCGGAGACTTTCCCCTTTCCCTTCCGTAATTACTGTTTGTATTTTGTAGTTTTTGGATAGATTTGTAGTAGTTTAGTTCCACTCTTGTATATTTAGTAGCTCTTGTACCGATGATACCGAATTCTGGGATGGGTATTTTACCTTTTTTCAAGTTGAGGAGAAAAATGGTTTGACTCTATTAAATTTGAAAACTTAAGAAAATTTCCAAATTCAATTAAAAAAGAGTCGCCACTTACTTCATTTTATATCTTGGATCAAAAATAGCAGCTACTCCCATCAATATATGTATATCATCCCAATATCTGTTCAACTTTAACAACATTGCCTCTACTATATTACTAATCCAAGGATTGAAACTTTTAACCCATGCTTCTAATTCAAGCTTAACTTCATAAACTTTAGAAAAGTATTGATTTGAAGTGGGATACTGAATTCCTGAAAATTGTTTAGGGATATGATAAAAAGGCTTTAACTTCTCACAAACATCTTCAACTTTACTCCATTGCTCTTCAGTTGGAAAACACCTATATTTGGCATCGGTTAGGCTCAACTTCTGAAACACTTGTTTGAATTCTATCATTGTTCTCAACATTAGAAATGTCGAGTTCCAATGCATAGGACAATCATACTCTAAAGCAACCGTGTAAATTCTTCAAACCTTTCAATTCTGCTTGATGGCGCTATCCAGTATAAGACACTGTCACGCATGTTTTTAATACTATTTTCTATCACCTTTAGCCCTTCTTGCATAATTAAGTTCAAGATATGTGCAACACAATGCACATGGAACACTTGACCTATCAACGACAAATCTCTTTTGCAAAGTTTCTCATCTAACAAGGTATTCATCATAGCATTGTTAGTGCTACAATTATCAACTATAATTGTTGATATTCTTCTTTCAATATTCCACTCTAAGAAACAAATGAGTAACGCACCACATAAAGTATCCTTATCATGCAAAGCAAGAATATAAATAAACCTCAAACTATGACTCTGAAACCTCCATGAGTCATCAATAAAATGTGATATAATAGACATGAACCCCTTTTTGTTGTTGTCGAAAGTCCACATATCAGTTGTTATTTCAATTCTGTGTGTGAGTGTTTCTAGTAACTTGGACATTTTTTATTTCAAATTATCATTTTTGATCGTGTTCCTTAATACCGTTTTGAATAAAGGTTGGAGACTAGTAACAAACTTCCTAAACCCAACATGATCAGCAATGAATAGTGGATACTCATGCAAAATGATGGCATGAGCGAGTTCTCTATGCGAAACATCTTGATCAAAGTAACGTTATCAGCTACCATCATTTTCCTCCGAATCACCCTCAATTTCCGAGGTACTTGACTTTTTGTAACAACTACGAATATGGTCTAACATAGACAATGTCCCACAATTTCTAGTTGATTTAACACGAGCACCACAATACCTACAAACTCTATAGAAAACACCATCAACCTTCACCGGTTTAAAATATTGCAAAGCTTTAGAAGTAAACTTTACTATTCAATTTCAATAACTTCATCAGTAGCTTCACTTGTTTGTGAAGGCACTTGACTCTTATTCTCAATAGGGACAGTATTAGAAGATGAACACATTGTATTTTTTTCTCCTTGAGAATCCAACTATAAGAAAGTTAGCAAAAGAAACTTATATCAATAAAAGGTACCCATAAGAAAATAAATAAAAGGAACCTATATCTCTTTAATTTGAAGAGGATTGTTGCTGCTCAAAAACAAATTCAGAGCTAACATACAAAATTAAGAAACCTATATCAAGGATTCGATTATATGAAATTAAAACCAAGCTACGCTTGCTTTTGTTGATTAAGAAAAATCTCATATCAAGAATTAGCCATTAAGAGCCTTACAAAGTGAACTCACACACAATCTGCAGAAGAATTTGATTAACTATCCATTGTTAATCTCAACTTGATTTTGTAGAAGAAGAAGAGACCCAAATTGAAAAAAAATTCATTTGTAGTAAAGAAAACTTTTGAGATGAGAGAAGAAAATCTCCAACCCTACGTACCTTTGCCAGACTGTTGTTTACTCTTTGCCTCTTTGCGGGAGACTGCTGGTTGTTCTGATAATATTAGGTTTAGGTACTTATGTTTAACTTTTAAAAAAATCCCCAAACCCGCATACCTACCCCTCCCTATGCAATTTAAAAAAAAATATTTTATACACGCCTCGCCCTCACAAAATCACCAACCCGCACGGCCCCATAAATACCATAACCTACTCGCAACTGCCTCGACCCGCTCTATTGACATCCCTAGAGTTTGGGGTACTACAGAGGGAAAAAATAAAAAGTTATTATAGTATGGAGATTTCGTGCCAAGCACGCTTGATCTTGTATGAATTGATGAGAGAGATGATGGAAGAAGATGGATTTGAAGGTGGCATCCTTTGGGCGTGTTGATCGTCGTTTCATCGCAGGAGGGAGAAGTTTAAGGGTTGTTTTGGTTGTTCACTGTTTGTGAAGGAGAAAGGAGTATTAAGGGGTGGTGGGTCGGGTCGGTTGGAGCATTGGGTTGGGCTTGGGAGAAATAACAAGGGTCTATAGGGTTAGAATTAAGAGAGGTCCAATTGGAATTAGGTTAGTTAAAAATTGAATTGAGATAAATTAATTCCCTAATTAATTTGAATAAGCTTCTTGATTAACAATATTAAAATAATTATTTCTAATATAAATTTGATGCATTTTGGAAATTAAACTAACTTAATTATCTTGAATTTCAGAGTTAAAATCGATTTTAAAGAGAATCAAAAGGTATAACCAAATTAAAGGCCGTTTTCAATAAAAAATCACTTCTCAAAATAAAAATCATATAATCACATATATTTAAATACGAAAGCATACGTTTTACTTGAAATGGTAGAATTAGCCTCAAATTAATTTTGAAAATTCTTAAATTTCCTAAAACAATTATTTTGAAATTGTCTAAAATTGAAGAAGCTCAAAATTAATTGAGAATGTGGAGGGCAAATATTGGGTGTCAACAATGGGTACTCTGTATATTTTTGTTATCTTTCGCTTTTTATGGGTCCGTTGTATGTATATAGTTGTTTAGTTGTGCCTGTTTATCTTGTTTTCCTTCTTATTGCTATATTAGCTTGCTACTTAATGTATATGACTATGTGACTTGGCTTACCTGCTGGAGGGTTATAGTAGGTGCCATCATGATCCGATTTTGGATTGTGACAATTCCTCACTTTTGGGAAAAGGAAAAGTTCTTCTACGATATTGAAGGGAACTATTTTCTCTGCCAAGGGAACTAGTTCAAAAACAAGAGATAAAAATTAGTGATCAAAATAGACAAAGTACTAAAGGGAAGAATGCATTCTAAAAGAGTTAGGATGAAGGAATTGAAAAATTATAATAACCCTTGTTGTGAATTTTAACCTTTTCTATATTTTGACCATTTTGACCTTCCTCATAGTTACTATATATCATTAATGAGTTATGGGGATGTTGGCATGATCCCTAAAGTGTTCAGGAGTGATTTGAGTGAGTTTGAGATTTTGAGTGGCCTTGAAAGTGATTAGTTTGACTTTGGTCAACATTTTGTGATCCAAGTGATGAATGGTGATTCTGTCAATTCAATTAGATTCAAAATGTTGATTTTGGGTAATTAGCATAGTTGGTATGAGTTTCGAGTCTTTATTTTGAGTTTTGAGCATTTAGACAAGAAATTAGCTATTTTAACCTAAAGGGGTTCTCCGGGGTAACTTGCTGAAAATGAATCCTTTTAATAAATTTGATGTTTCTATTGAGTCCGAAACATTGAAATTAGCCTAGTAGCATTATTTATTTATTTCTGTGGGGTCCCAAACAAATCTCAAGGGTCCATTTGGAAAGATTTTAAGCCTTAGACCATTGCTGGTGCTGACGCTTAAGCGAGCCTGGGGTCTCTTTAGTGCCTAGGCGGGTGCTGCTTAAGTGTTGCCTTTGACACTTTAGCAATGCACCAAGTGGAAAGTGAATGCCTCTTAAGTGGCACTCTGGCCGCTTAAGCAATGACCGCATAAGCGATCAAATGACTTCTTAAGCGGTGATCGTTGGGTATAAAAACTCCTTTTTCGCTTTTTTCTATTTTTCACCATTGTTGGACTTTGATATCTAGTTTTAAGAGACTTTTAATGGGTGTTTCATCAACTTGAATTTGGGTAAGCTTCTAAAACTACTTTTGATCATTTCCCTTTGATCAAATCACATTTTCATCTTCGAAAGTTGGATTTTAAACTTGGATTTTGGGGTTTTACCTGGTAAAGTGGAAAATGGTTTTTATTTGATTTCAACTTATTTTTTAATGGCTTTCAGATTTATAATCCTTTAAGTATGAGAAACTTGATTCATCAATAAACTTCTGGTTTACCCTTTTTCCTTCCGGGTCAATTTTCAAACTATTTTGGACCCAAAATGAAAAGGAAAATATGGGTATCATTAGACTCTTATTGATGTGTGGAATACGTTTGTGATAGATTGGGTTTGTTCCAATACCACACAAAAAGGAAACTCTCCTTGTTGAAGGGTCCAGTCTGGTATTTCGGCTTTTGAGGTAGATTATGGTTTAACTTTATTCAGACTAGGCTGGGTAGTTAACCATTCATGTAAATTATTCTATGGGTTGGGTATTTATCATGAGATTCATCTTTTGAGATTATTATTTTATCATGTGACCCGTATGGGGGATTATGTGAATATTATTGTTGACTTAAGGGATTATTAATATTGTGATGCCGGTGGGTGGCCTGGTATTGGTCTTGTTTGAGCATTATTTGCCTTTCTTATTCTTGTGATGCCTGAGGCGGGGATTGAATTGATATTATTGATGTCTTACATGACTCTTTATTCCAGACTTCATCTTATCTATCTTGTCTTTACTGTATTATTTAGAGGCAGAGTTATGTATTATATATGGCCTGACTTTATTATGAAGTCTCATATTTGGGTTTCATTTATTTATTTCTATATATTTATCTCTTTTGGTATTGGGCTTACCTATCCAGGGTTTGGATAGGGTATGTGCCATGATGACCTCACCTTTTAGGTCATGAAAAATTGGTATTATAGCTCTAAGTTCCCCGGTCTTATGAGTAAAAGAGCAAGATGTCTAATAGTGTCCCGTAGATCAATAAATCAACGTCCATATCTATCTTCGGGAGGCTATGGGATGTTTTTAGGAAAACTTCTCTAATTTGATTCCTTATTGTGGGTGTTGTTCATGCCAATATTCTAAACTTATATTCCACTCTTTCTGCGCAGATGATAAGAACTAGATTTAGAGTTGTCGAGGGTGATAAGCCAACACCCGTTGTTGGATCCCCAGTTAGGGGGCGAGGCAGGGGTCGCGGTAGAGTTAGAAGTAGAGGTCGGGCACGAGGATCGACTCCGGCTAGAGGACGAGCTAGAGTAACCTCTCTCGAGCCTGAGATTGATCATAATGAGGAGGGTTATCAGCTAGAGGATGTGGGACTATCCTAGGCCCCTCAGGGTTTTGTTGTTACTCCAGTATTGCAATATCCGTTGATTCATCTTTTAGACTGTTTAGATGACTTTACCCAGATAGGTATTCCAATGGGTACACCGGATAGTTCTCAAACTACGAAAGGTGTACAACTATCAGGGTAGCCTCTTACTCATGGTTTTCAGACTCTCGAGGCATAGCCAGCTGTTGTTATGGCCCCCCATGTTGAGACAATGCCCGCTAAATTGATTGTTTCGCCTATAGCTACAGGTCCTATTATGTCCGCTGATGAGCAAAAGAGATTTAAGAGACTCATCAGATTGACTCCTCTCAAGTTTAATGGCACTATTGGTGAGAATGTTTATGAGTTATTAATTAATTATCAAGAGAGGTTGCATAACCTAGATTCCCTTGAGTCCTATGGTATTACTTACACTACCTACCAGCTGACTGATGTGGCTAGGCATGGTAGAGATCTCTTGTAATTTGTAGACCAGTGAGTTCCCCTATTTTGACATGGACCAAGTTTTCTGAGACTTTTCTGGAGAGGTTTGTGCCTTTTATCATTAAGGACCAACGGAGGGATGAGTTTGATCATTTGGAGCAGGGCCCTATGACTATTGCAGAGTATGAGGCTCGCTTTCATGCATTGCAGAGTATGAGGCTCACTTTCATGCATTGTCCAGATATGCCATTGCTAGAATTTCCACTGAGTTTGAGAGGATCAGAAAGTTTGTTAAGGGTTTGACTAGTTATTACCAATTGGCGATGGCTCAGTTAGTGGTTTCGATGGTTCTTTTCAGAGTATAGTGGATCATACTAAGATGATTGAGACTATTCGCCTGGGTATTAAGAGTGGTGGTACCAAGATTATATGCCATCAGGGCCATTTTAGTGAGTATTCATACCGAGGTAGGGATTTCTCAGGTAAAGGTTCTCATGGTTACCATGGCAGACCGGTTCAGGCAGCTTTGTTATTTTAATGATCCTTGAGGGGATCAGGGGCTAAGCAATACCCGCAGGCTTTAACATAAATAAAAACCAAAGCAGAAAATACAAAGAGGGGGACATAAACCTTACATCTGGTCCTATGGTGGTGCATGAGTTAGCTAGCCTACTAAGGCCTACTAACTTATCCCTAACACTATAAAGATAAACCTAGAACTATGTACCTAAGAAGAGAGGACTCCTCTCATTATAAAATTCTAAGAAAGTATAAATAAGGGAGACTCTCCCCTTATAAGTAAGAAATGAGCCTAAAAGAAACTAAATCACTTCATAGAAGCTATAAACTAAAGTAAATAGCCTAGATGAAGGTGATGAGCAAGACCAAGAAAGGAACCAGTGATAACAGGTTCATAAGCAACCAGAAATAAAGGCCTAAGGTGGTTTCTAATCCTTTTTAGCTTTTTCCTTCTAAAGTTTGGCATCCCTTTTTTATCAAGTGTAACATAACCACCTGTATCTTGTGGTAGCTGCTGGTAAGTGTAGAAATGATGAGTAGAATCAATTGAGCGACTATACTTTGACGGAGTATCTGTAGTTAAATTCGACTCTCTAAACACATGTTTGTATTGAAAACTGTCAAGTAATTTGATCAAGTTTTGCAACTCAATGATGTAATTACTAATGCTCCAAGGTAATATAATGTCATGTTTAAGCCACTTAGTGAGAAGTTCAGAATCGACCTCATACCCTACTATATCCATGTTGAATGGACCAGGTGATCCCAAAAATTACAGCCTGTACTCCTGCCTGGTTGTTTGAACTAACACCTAAAGGTGTAGCAAAGGCATAAATTAAATTGCCTTTGTAATCTCTGAGAATACCTCCAGCTTCAATCTTTCCCCAATTTTCAAGTGCACTACCATCTGTATTGAGCTTGACCATAGAGGGTGGAGGTTTTATCTAGTTGGTTTGTACTACTCTCACTTCATGTTGATAAGTTTTAACTAAGAGAACTAGGTCTCTCCAGTTATTAGGCCATTGAATGTAAGGATAGACAGTGTTCAAGAGCATGCTAAGTGCTTTGATGATCGAGTACTTCACTCTAGAAGCACTTGAAGGTTTACCCCCATACTTACTGGCACATCTATTTTTCCACAAGTTCTAACAGATAAAGATGGGGGTAGCTTGAATCATAAGCTTATGAACTTCAATATTATACCTTGGAATCCACCATTTGATAAGCAAATTTCTTAAAGGAGTGACTACATATTGAACACCCCAGAAATCATAAAACTATTTCCAAATGTGTTTTGCGAAATTCCCAGATACAAAAATATGCTCAATAGTGTCAAGTCCTGGGGTATAACAACATGAACAAGCAGTTGCATCATGCCAAAAGGAGGTGATTTTTTCATTAGTAGGAAGATTTCCCTTAAGAGCTCTCTAAATCAGAAAAAAAGTCTTGAAAGGGATGTGTTTATGCCATATGAGAGTGATAGATAGTGTTTTATTTTTTTTCTTCCTCACATTGTCCCAAGCTAATGAAACAGTGAAGTTTCCATTAGAATTCAGCTTCCATATTTCCTGATTAGGATCTCCCTCTTGATACTTGAAGTAGGTGTTGAGAATCTTATGAATAAAAACTTGAGGAGCATGTTGTCTCACCTTATCTTCATCCCAAATCCATTAGTTAAAAGTTGTGAAACAGGCATATTATTCAACCTGGGAAGATAACTATTATGATAAGCCAAGGGTTCCACAATAAGCCAGTCATCCCACCAAAATGAATAATTTCAAAAATTCAGAGACCACTGAATATGAGTTTCAACAGTGCTTCTATTGATCATCATGTGCTTCCAGATAAGAGATTGACCAGTGTCCTATTTGTTATTTTAGGTTTGTAGAGTTTAGATTGTAGAGTTCAAATTGTAGGTTTGCGGGTTCTGAGACTTTGAGTGGTTAGAGATCGGGCCATGCAGGCCGAGGTTCTCATTCTGGTTTATTATGTTATGGAGGGAATTTTGGTTTTTCTAGGACCTCTCAGTGTGACTCTTTGAGTAGGGAATATTTTATTTGTGATGAGTTCAGACACTTAGCGAGAGATTGTCCCCAGCATGTGATTGGTCCTCCCAGCAGTGTTCTCAGCTTCAGATATAATCTGACTCCAATGTCAGTAGTTAGAGGGGGTACATAGGCTAGTAGAGGTGGTTCTAGAGGTACCAAAGGTGGGGCTCAGGGAGCTCGTGGTAGTAGATGAGGAGACACTAAGTCGGGTAGTGGACGTGGTCAGTGTTATGCTTTTCACAGGAGATCTGAAGCAGAGGCCTCTAATGTAGTGATTACAGGTATCTTCCTAGTTTGCCATCATCCCGCTTCAGTACTGTTTGACATTAGGCCAACATTCTCCTATGTTTCTACATATTTTACCACTGGCATTAATGTTATGTGTGAGTTTGCTGCTATATTTATTTGTGTTTCTACCCCTATAGGTGATTCTTTAGTGGTGGATTAGGTGTACCGATCTTGTGTGGTGAACTTTATGTGGCATAAGATATGGGTGGACTTGATTATCCTCGACATGGTTGACTTTGATGTCATATTAGGTATGGATTGGTTGGCTCCTTATCATGCAGTTTTGGATTATTTTTCCAAGATAGTAACTCTAGCTACTCCTGGTATGCCAATATTAAAGTGAAAGGGCACTCCTAGTTCATTCTAAAGGGGGATATATCTTTTCTATGTGTTTGTCGCATAGTAGAAAGAGGTGTCTTTTTTATTTGGCGCGATACTAGAGTTGATTCACCGCCTCCTTTGGATTCTGTGTGAGTTGTTAGAGATTTCATGGATTTGTTTCCTACAGACTTGCCTGGGATGCCTCCAGATAGGGATATCGATTTTGCCATTAATATTGAGCCAGGCACCACGCATATTTCCGTTTCCACCTATAAAATGGCCTGGCAAAGTTAAAAGAATTGAAGAAGCAATTGTAGAATTTGTTGAGTAAAGGTTTTATTAGATCGAGTATGTCTCCTTGGGGTGCTCCTATTTTGTTTGTGAATAAGAAAGATGGATCCATGTACATATGTATTGATTATCAGTAATTGAACAAAGTGACTATCAAAAACAAGTATCCTCTTCCTCGCATTGATGATTTGTTTGATCTTCTTCAGAGTGATTCCGTGTTTTCAGAGATTGACTTGAGATTTGGTTACCATCAGTTGAGGATTAGAGCTTCGAATGTTCTGAAGACAGCTTTTCGGACGCGGTATGGCCACTATGAGTTCTTGGCTATGTCTTTTATGAGTTCTTGGCTATGTCTTTTGGACTGACTAATGCACCGAAAACATTTATGGAGTTGATGAACAAGGTGTTTTTTTCCTTATCTTGTTCTTTTGTGAATGTGTTCATCGACGATATCTTGGTTAATCCCAAGAATAAGGCAGACCATGTGAGACATTTGAGGGTCATACTTAAGAGATTGAGAGATGAGAAGTTGTATTCCAAGTGTGAGCTTTGATTGAATTTTTTTCTTTCTTGGGTCATGTTGTGATTAATAATGGTATTATGGTCGATCCGGCCAAGGTAGCAGCAGTTTGTGATTGGGCTAGACCTACTTCTCCTACCAAGATTCAGAGTTTTGTTAGGTTAGAGGGCTATTATCGATGACTCGTCTAGGGTTTCTCTTTTATTATGGCTCCTTTGACCAAGTTAACTCAGAAGATGATTGTTTTCTAGTGGTCAGATGATTGTGACAGGATCTTTCAAAAGCTCAAGAAGTTGTTGACTTTAGATCCTATCTTGACTTTGTTTGAGGAGGGTATGGATTTCACTATGTTTTGTGATTCTTCCAAAGTTGGCTTGGGTGGTGTGTTGATATGGAAGGGTAAGGTGATTTCTTATGCTTCTTTATAGTTGAAGGTCCATGAGAAGAACTACCCTACTCATGATTTGGATTTAGTTGTAGTTGTGTTTGTGTTGAAATTGTGGTGTCACTACTTGTATGGAGTCCATTATGAGATTTTCTCCAATCATCATAGCCTTTGGTACTTCTTCACTCAGCGAGATCTTAATATGAGACAATATATATGGTTAGAGTTGCTTAAGGATTATGATCTTATTAGTCTTTATCATTCGGGCAAGGATAATGTGGTAGCAGATGCCTTGAGTCGGAAGGCGGCAAGTATGGGGATTTTGGCTCATCTTTTAACGGGGGAGCAACCTTTAGCTTTAGACATTCAGTCTTTGGCTAACCATTTGGTTCCACTTGATATTTCGACACCTGGGCGTGTTTTGGCATATGTTGAGGTTAGATCTTCATTGATGAAGCAGATTCAAGCTTGACAATTTGTTAATGAGAAGTTGAGGGTGATTCGTGATAAAGTGTTGAGTGGTGAGATGAAGACTGCACCTCTTGATCCCGATGATGTTTAGAGGATTAGTGGTCTCGTTTGTGTGTCGATAGTTGGTGGGTAGATTACACTGATCTTGGAGGAGGCTCTTTGTTCGAAGTATTCTATTCATCCAAGAGCGGTTAAGATGTACCTTGACTTGAAGTAACATAATTGGTGGTGTGGGATGATGAAATACATTGTAGAGTTCATGGCCAAGTGTTTGAAGTGCTAACAAGTGAAATATGAGGATCAGCATTCGGGTGGTACAATACAGAAGATGCCTGTTTTCGAGTAGAAATGGGAGAAGATCACTATGGACTTTGTGGTTGGACTACCCCCGACTTTGGGGAAGTTTGCTTCCATTTAGGTGATAGTGGATAGGATGACTAAATCAGCGCACTTTGTACCAACGAAGGTGAACTACAATGTAGAGAAGTTGGCCAATATCTACATTCGTGAGATTATTCAGTCGCATAGTGTACTTATCTTCATTATTTCTGATAGAGGTACACGGTTTACCTTGAATTTTTGGATTTCAATACAAAGAGAGCTGGATATTCAGCTTGAGATGAGAACAATTTTTCACCATTAGATGGATGGTCAATCAGAGCGTACCATTTAGGTGTTATAGGCTATGTTTCAAGCATTTGTGATGGATTTTGGTGGTCATTGGAACCAGTTCTTGCCCTTAGTAGAGTTCGCGTACAACAATAGTTACCATTCCAGCATTCAGATAGCACCTTTTGAGGCTTTGTATGGGCGGAGGTGTAGATCCCCCATAGGACGGTTTGATTCATTCGATTTTAGGCCTTGGGACACTGATTTTTTTAGAGACTTAATGGATCAAGTGAGGTTAATTCAGGAGAGGCTTGTGGCTTCCCAGAGTAGGCAGAAGAGTTACGCGATCGGCCAATTTGTAATATAGCATTCACGGTTAGTGAGCAAATTTTGTTGAAGGTATCACCCATTAATGGTGTGATGAGATTTGGGAAGAAAGGGAAGCTTAGATCGAGATTTATTGGGCCTTTTAAGATTCTTGAGAAATATAGAGATGTGGCGTATAGGATAGCTTTGCCTCCACATCTGTTCCGCCTCCACATCTGTCAGTTGTTCATCCGATATTTTATGTCTCTATGTTGAAGCGATACCATCCAGATGATTCTTATGTGATCTGATGGGATTCAGCTGAGTTAGATCATGATTTGTCCTTTGAGGAGAAGCCCATTGCTATCCTAGATATACAGATTAGAAAGTAGAGGTCCAAGCATATTGATTCTATGAAAGCTCAGTGGAGACATCACCCGATTAAAGAGGTAACATGGGAGGTTGAATCTGATATGTGGAGTAGATACCCCTAACTTTTTATCAGTTCATGTACTTTCTTTTCTCTTTCATACAAGGACGAATGCGTGCTTTAGTGGTGGATAATATAACAACCCTTGTTGTAAATTTTAACCTTTTCAATATTTAGACCATTTTACCCTTATCTGTCATTGCTATATAACATTTATTAGTTGTGAAGATGGTTGGCACAGTCCCCAAAGTGTTTAGGAGTGATTTGAGTGAGTTTGAGGTTTTGCATAGCCTTAAAGTGGTTAGTTTGACTGTAGTCAACATTTTGAGATTCGAGCGTTGGATGGCGATTCTGTCAGTTTTACTAGATCCCGAATGTTGCTTTTTGGTTAGTAGCATGGTTGGTTTGGGTTTCAAGTCTTTATTTTGAGTTTTGAGCTTTTAGATGAGAAACTAGTTATTTTAGCATAAATGGGTTCCCGAGGGGTAACTTTATGAAAATGACCTCATTGATAAATCTGATGGTTTCATTGAGTCTAGAACGTCGAAATTAGTCTAGTAGCATTATTTTTTTATTTATATGGGATTTCGAACAAATTCAGAGGGTCCGTTCGGAAAGATTTTAAGCCTTAAACCATTATTAGTTCAAGGCATCTGGTGTCGTCGCTTAAGCGAGCCTAGGGTCACGTTAGCACCAAGGCGGGTGCCATTTAAGTGGTGTCTTTTTTGCTTTATCAACACACCAGGTGTCAAGTGACTGCCGCTTACGCGGTAGTCTGTTTGCTTAAGCGATGACAGCTTAAGCGATCAGATGACCGCTTAAACGATGATTGCTATGTATAAAAACTCCTTTTTGCTCCATTTTTAACCATTGTCAGACTTTGAGACCTCAGTTTTAAGAGATTGTTAAGGGGGGTTTCATCAACTTGGATTTGGGTAAGCTTCTAAAACTACTTTGGATCATTTCCCATTGATCAAATTATGTTTTCATCTTCAAAACATGGATTTTAAACTTGGATTTTGGGGTTTTAACCAGAAAAGTGAGAAAATGGTTTTTCTTCGATTTCAAGCTGGATTTCAACTTATTTTTTGATGGGTTTTAATATTTATAATCCATGAAGTATCGAAAACTTGATTCTTCAATAAAATTCTGGTTTTACCCTTTTTTCTTTGGGATCGATTTTCAAACTATTTTTGGACCCAAAACAAAAGTAGCTAATATGGGTATCATTAGACTCCTATTGATATGTAGATTAAATTTTTTATAGATTGGGTTCATTCCAAGACCACACGAAAAGGAAAAGCACCTTGTTGAAGGGTACTGGCTTGTGTTTCGACTTACGAGGTAGATTATGGCTTAACTTTCTTTAGACCGGGCTGGATAGTTAACCATTCATGTAAAATATGCTACGAATTGGGGACTTATCATGAAATTTTTCTTTAGAGATCATTATTTTATTGTGTTACCCGTGTAGGGGCTTATGTAAATATTATTATTGAGTTGAGAGATTATTATTAGTATTGTGATACCCGTGCGGGGCTGGTATTGGTCTTGTTTGAGCATTATTTGCCATTATTATTATTGTCATACCCGATTGGGGGCTAGAATTGATAATATTGATGTCCTAAATTACTCTTTATTACTGTGGTGCCATGCGATGACTTATATCATGATCTATTAAAATTTGAGCTCATCTATACCATTATCGAGTTGATTCATTACACGATATTGTTTTGGTTATAAGCATGCATCTCATTCATCCGTATTCGTGGAATTGGTACCACAAAAATACACTGATTTTGAAAGAAAATGAAACACTTTATAAAATGTCGTTACTAAGGGATGTGCTGGTAAGGTTGATTGAGATATGAGATTGTGATAATATATGGGTTGCGAACCCCTCATGGGTCCTGTCCTACAAACTTATGTGCGGAAGGTGTATACGAGGTGATATTGAGACATTCCATCCTTATCATATCATTGCATTGCATCATTTGCATTTCTCTTATGTGTTTGTTGTCGTGTAATTTAATCTTCATTTATATATTTACGTGTAGTTATTCTTATAATGTTATTATACTTGTAGAATTATTAGGACATATGGTTAGAGCCACCGTTGGGAACTTTTTGACATACAGGTGGAAGTGTGCTCATAGCATCCTTTACTTGTTTAGTTTTCTGCTTTGCTCGGTCAGCCTATGATTCCTACGAAGTACAAGTGGACCGTACTCACTCCTACCTTTTATACCCTTTTGGTGCAAATACGAGTTTGAGTGTGACCACGGAGCTTGAGATCGTGCTGTGTTGAAGTTATTTCGAAGTACTGGTGAGCTCCTCATTCAGGGATTGATTCCAGACTTTATCTTATCTATATTGTCTTTACTTTATTATTTAGAGACAAAGTAGTGTATTTATGTACTCTTTATCAGCATTAGTGTTCTTTACTCATGACACTAGATTTTGGGGTTTGACTTGTATTTATTTCAGTTTTGGATTTGCTCTCTCTCTCTCTCTCTCTCTCTCTCTCTCTCTCTCTCTCTTTATATAAATATATATAGCCTGACTATATTATAAAGTCTCGTATTTGGGTTTCATTTAATTCTTTTTTGCATATATATCTCTTTTGGTGTTGGGCTAACTTTCCCAGGGTTGGGATTGGGTAGGTGCCTTCATTACTTCGACTTTTGGATCGTGACAAAAATAAGGGGGATTTCCAATAGTAGTCTAAACTATTCATTTGTTATTGTTCATTAATTCATAAGGATGAAGTGATTCAATTCTATATGAATATAAAGCTGATATATAGAGACACTACTATGAGTAATGTAAAGAGGACAAAGATCAGCTTTACAATCCAAGGTTCGGGAGATATCTTAGGTATACCATATACTGGTGTCACGATCCAGAATCTGAGGTCATGATTGCACCTACCTTGACCCAAACTTGATAGGTAAGTGTAACTCTATAAGAGATATAAAAATATGAAAAAAGATAAATAATAATCAAATACGAGACTTTAGGATAAAGTCATGCCAACAATATAAAACAACTCCAAAATCTGAAATAGTTACAACTCAAATCCCAAAATCTAATGTCATGAGTAAAGAGCACTCTAAAACCGAAATAGTAATGGGTAATGATAAAAATTAGGTTAAAAAGCTTACCCCAAAAATGTTTGATGAAAAATACCCTTTGAAATCGCCTATCCCGAGGTCTCAAGGTCCCAAAATGGTGAAAATTGAGTTGGAATCGCGAAAATGAGATTTTTATACTGTTCTGTGAACTAACTCATGAACATGGTCAACCCCTCGCATTCGTAAAGGGTACCATCCTGGACCTACCACAATCTTGGTGGTCTGGTCACTAACGCGAAGAGCAAAGGAACCCGACCTGACCTCGATTACTCTTTGTGAATGCGGCTACCACCTTGAATTTGTGATGCCCAAGAAAATCCTTCTCCCCAAATGTGAAAGGACCCCTGCGGACTCAAAGAAGGAATATGATAAGAATCTGGTTACTTGAATAAATAAGAAAATAACGTGGCAACAAATACTAGGATTAAAGAGGGGAATTGAAAGATATGTGAAATTTGAGAATAAAAATACCCAAATTTCAAGATAAGTCTAAGAACCATAATTGATCTTAGTATTCAAAATTAGCGGATTAAGACTAATTATAATACTAGTAGAGTCAATTCAAGAACTTAAATCAAAAGTGATCTAGATCCCTATTTCGAAATAATTAAAGACAACAATTAGTACAAGACGAATCACCTTCTTTAATTAACTTTAATAGAAACCAAAGATATCAAATTAATAATTAATTGAAGACAACAATTAGTACAAGACGAATCACCTTCTTTAATTAACTTTAATAGAAACCAAAGATATCAAATTAATAATTAATCTTACCTCCTAAAGAATCGTTCTTATAGGGCTGCAAGATAAATCCATACTCATCATATACAAATATGTAAAGAAGAGAAACCTCTCAAATAATATTAATCATCATGTTCTTGAAAATAACAAAATCCATCCCTATATATACGGAAAACCTATCCCAACTAGCATGGGATTTGAATCTACTTTTATGGAATTAATAAATCTAAAAAACTTTAAACTAGGAAAGCAAGTATAACTAATACCTAAATTCTTTCTAAAATTAACTAACAAAAAGAAAGGGAAAAAGTGGCCAAATTAGAACCACAACCCACGTTTGATTTTTGGTCTAATTTTGGGCATGAATTGGCCATGACAATCAGCCCATTATGCTAATGAATTGCATCACTTTGGGTATTTGTTCAAACACTAATTGCATCCTTCTTGGGTTCCTCTTGGGCCCCTCCATGTGGCTCATCTTAGGCTTCATGTGGCCCCCTTCTCTTGAGCTCCATGTGGCCTAATCTATCTCTTCTTCGACTTGAATTTGGATCATAAAATATATAGTCCTTAGCCCACTCTTCATCACAATTCTTGAGCTCGTTCTTCGGTTTTTCTTCCATGATATGTATCTTCTTGATCTCTCATTGAATTCTGTCAACTTTAATGCAAGTAGGCCAATGTGGATACTTTCGTTCCCCTCTTCTTGAAAGCAATTCATCCTCGAATTCGAGTCTCATAAAATAAAGAAGACATGCATGAGTAAACAACATCCATTAGTCAAAAGCAACAGCGTTAGGAACAAACCAAAATAGTGACCATGTGTCCACTTGACCCAATTAATCCTAGTATTTACAAATACACCCTTACAAAGCATGTGGAAATCATCATCCCAATAAAAAAATCTCTTCCTTATATGATCACAACAAAATTCAAGTATAGAAGACGTAGGGAATAATATGTGCATCTCCAATTTAGCTCTATCAATAAAGTACTCCAAAGGACTTGACAAAGACGACATAAGATTCATATAATATGCATCAAATTGAACACTTTTATGATATAGCCAAGCATCATCAATTACTTCTCTGATAGATTCTTTCTCATACCTGCTAGTCATATAATGTCACGACCTAAAGGTTAAGGTTATGATGACACCTACCTCGGAACAAGCCTTAGTAGGTAAGCCAAAACCCACATAACAGAAGACAAGCGAAAATTGAAAGAGAACCCATAAGGTAAGACTTCTAGAATGAAGTCAGGCTATAATATATAACATAACGAAAATCTGAACAAAATACATAAATCCTAAGCAATGGTGTCATAAGTAGTAAGAGCATCTAATACATAGTCTGGAAACTGAAAAAAATACAAATGTCTGTCTCTGAATAATAATAAAAATAGTATAAAGATAGATGGAGACTGGAACAAGGCTCCAAACGGGGAGCTCACTAGGTACTCCAAAAATCAATAGTCACCGCACAAATAAGATATGCGGCTCGTACACATACTAGAATCTGCACCAAAAGGGCACAGTAGGAGTGAGTACGGTCTACTTGTACTCAGTAGGTATCATAGGCCGACTGAGTAAAGTAGAAAACAGAACAAGTAAAAGATATTATGAGCATGTCACCTACATACAGAAAATTTTCCAAATGGTAGCTCACACTGTCTCCACTAACAGTTATAAAATATAATAAGGCAAAAGGGAAACTACACACAAAGTATATATAAGGAAACTAAACACACATCAACGAATTCATAAAAGAAACACAAAAGATGCAAATGTAATGCAGTAATGGTGGGACTTTTGTATATACCTTTCAAGCCTCAATATTTTAGGACATGACCCATGGGGGGTTCTCAACCCATATACTTTTATAATCTCAATCTCATAGCTAAATCAACCTTATCGGTATATCCCTCGGTATAGGCGTTTTAAAAAGCGTCTTATTTTCTTACAAAAATCAATATTTGTCAACCAACCTTACCGGTACATCCCTCGGTATAGGTGTTTTATAAAGTATCTCATTTTCAGTCAAAAATAAGTGTTTCTCAGTGGTACCAATCTCATGAATATATATATATATAGAGAGAGAGAGAGAGATGAAATGAAGATGTAATGCTCACAACCAATCAGTATGAAGATAATGATCAATTCAATACAGGTATGGATGAGCTCAGAATCAACTCAAAATGATAATATGTCATGATAAAAACCATAGCATGGCACCACTGGTATAAATAGTCATATAAGACATCAATAACATAATTTAAAACCCCTCACTTGGGTAATCTTCAATAATAATGGCAAATAGTGCTCAAGTAAGGCCTATATTAACAAGACAAGTCCCCACTCGTGTGACACAATAACAAATACGACATTTTAATGCACAAATCAAGGCCAAAAATATCATATAAAGCCCCCACTCGGGCACTACAGCTGTCATAATCCCTCAAGTCAAGAACAATACACAAATAAGCCCCCACACGGGCACATGATAATAATAAGGATTCTAAAATACAACTCTTATAACTAAATTCCCTAACCCATAGCATTCTTTACATGATTGTTAACTATCCAACCCAGTCTGAAGAAAGTTAAGCCATAACCTACCTCAAAATGCCAAAATCTAAGCCTAGACCCTTCAACCTTTCCTTCATGAACAGCCTCAGAAGAACCTAAAACTATCAAAACATAGCCTACGCTTCAAAAAAAAAGTTAATGATACCCATATAAACTATATTTAAATCAGGTCCAAAACAGGTTCAAAAAATAGGTTTGAAATCAAAAGGGGTAAAACCAGAATTTTATTTTAGAAACATGTACTCCATATATATAGGAGTCTACAGCTAAAAACCAACGTAAAAATGAGTTGAAATAGATGCTCAAAACTATGAAAAAATATTTTAAGAGTTTACTGGCAAACCCCCCCAAATTCTAGTTTGAAATCACGATTTAAAGGTGTTTTTGAAGATATAATCATAAGGAATTGATGGAAATAAGAGTTTGGAGCCTACCCAAGCAAAAATGATGAATAAAACCCTAGAAGTCACCCCTTCCCGAAGTTGTAAGGTCCAAAAATGGTAAAAGTTGCAAAAATAGGGTATTTATATTGTTCTGTGAACAGTACCTCGCGATTGCAAAAGTAGGACCTTGCGACCATGATGGTCAACCAGACCCGGTCCACCGATTAACCTATTGCGATCGCGGTACCACCACAATGCTATCATGATGAAGACTATCATCAAGGCCAGTGTTGCAATATATGTCCACGCAATTGCGCTGAAGGGCTTGATCCACCAGATATCAGCTGTTGTACCAGTTGAAACTACAACTCCAAAGTCTCCAAACGGACCCTCGAGATTCGTTCAGGACCCCACAAAACTAAATCATATATGCTACTAGGATATTTTTGACGTTCCAGACTCAATGACAACTTTGAATTTTTGAAAAGACATTGTTTACAACAACTTAACCCTCGGATCCCATTTAGGCTTATTTCACTAGTTTTTCAAAAGAAGGGTCG
This sequence comes from Capsicum rhomboideum, assembly GCA_031232105.1. Taxonomy (NCBI): domain Eukaryota; kingdom Viridiplantae; phylum Streptophyta; class Magnoliopsida; order Solanales; family Solanaceae; genus Capsicum; species Capsicum rhomboideum. Next base: position 91,976,811 of record CP124716.1, on the reverse strand, counting down.
AAATGTAAAATAAAGGTTCCAAACCTGAACCAACCCTACTACTAACCCAAAATTGACATTTCGAATCTAATAGAACTATAAAAATCATCAACTGGAGCTCGAAACACAAAATGTTGATCGAAGTCAAACTAATGGCTTTTAAAGCCTCTAAAAGTCTCAAACTCTCCCAAATCACTCCTGAATGCATTGGGGACTATGCTAACCATCCCCACATCTCATAATTAGTGTATAACAACTACGGGGAAGGGCAAAATGGTCAAAATACATAACAAGGTAAAATTTACAACTGAGGTTGTTACATTATCCACCACTAAAACACTAATTCGGCCTCAAAATAAAAAGCAAATAAAGTACCTGAAGCGGTAAAAAGTTGGGGGTATCTATGTATCATATCAGACATGACCTCTCGAGTAACCTCCTCAATGGGACAATGTATCCACTAGACCTTTACTGAATTAATACTCTTAGACCTAAGCATCCCAGTCTGCCTGTCTAGGATAGCAATAGGCTCCTCCTCAAAGGATAAATGATGGTCTAATATAACGAAATCCTATCGAATCACATGTACATCATCTGGATAGTATCTCTTCAACATGGAAATGTGGAATACATGATGAATTGTTGATAGATGTGGAGGTAAAGATAGCCTATACGTCATATCATCATACTTCTCAAGGATCTCGAAATAGACAATGAACCTCGGACTAAGCTTCTCTTTCTTCCTGAACCTTATCACACCCTTCATGGGTGAAACTTTCAACAGAACTAAATCTCCAACGTGAATGGTAATTGTAGGCTCAATGGTCTGCATAACCCTTCTGCCTACTCTGGGCAGGCAATAACGTCTGCTGAATCAGTCTCACACGATCCATCAAATCCCTTAACAAATCTATACCCCAAGGCCTTATCTCAAATGAGTCAAGCCATCCCATAGGGGATCTACACCTCCGCCCAAACAAAGCCTCAAAAAGAGTCATCTAAATGTTGGAATAATAACTATTATTATAAGCGAACTCCGCTAAGGGCAAGTACTGGTCCTTACGACCTCCAAAGTCCATGACACATGCTCTAAGCACGTCCTCTAGCACCTAAATAGTCCCCTCAGACTAACCATACATCTGAGGATGAAAAGTTGTGCTCAAATCAAGTTGAGTACCCAACTCACTCTGAATAGTACTCTAAAAACCAGAGGTAAACTGAGTAACTATATCAGATACAATGGATATCGATACACCATACAAACAAACAATCTCTCTAATGTAGATCTTGGCCAACTTCTCTACATTATAACTCATCTTTACAGGTATGAGATGCGTTGATTTGGTTAATCGATCCACAATTACCCAAACAGAGTCAAACTTCCCCAAAGTCGGGGGTAGGCTAGCTATGAAATCCATGGTGATCTGCCCCTACTTCTACTCAGGAATGAGCATCCTCTGCATCATACCACCCGATTACTGATGCTCATACTTCACCTGTTGGCAATTCAAACACTTGTCCACGAACTCTACAATGTCCTTCTTCATACCACCCCACTAGTAATGCTGCTTTAGATTATGATACATCTTAGCCGCTCCTAAGTGAATGGAATATCTAGAACAATGAGCCTCCTCCAAGATCAATCTAACCCATCCACTAACCCTCGGAACAAACTCATCCATGAATCCTCAAAAAACCATCAGAATCAAGAGATGTCGCCTTAGCCTTTCCACTCAACACCTTATCACGAATCACCCTCAATTTATCATCATCAAACTGGTGAGCCTCAGTCTGCTCTATCAAAGAAAATCTAGCCTCAACAAAGGCTCAAATACTCAGGTGCCGAAATATTAAGCCTAACCAACTGGTTAGCTAAAGACTGAACCTCCAAGGCCAAAGGTCGCTCCTGAGTCAATAGATGAGCTTAACTCCCTATACTCGTCGTCTTTCTGCTCAAGGCATAAACAACCACATTTACTTTGCCCAGATGATAAAGAATAGTAAGATCATAGTTCTTAAGTAACTCAAGGAAAGTCATTATCTCATATTAAGATCTAGCTAGGTGAAGAAATACTGAAGGCTACGATTGTCCGAGAAAATCTCATAATGGACCTCATAAAGTTAATGCCGCTACAACTTCAACACAAAGACAACTGCGGCAATCTCCAAGTCATGTGTAGGGTAATTCTTCTCATGAAGCTTCAACTGACGAGAAGCATACGCGATCACCTTACTCTCCTACATCAACACAGTGCCCAAACCAACACCAGAAGCATCACAAAATACTATAAAACCTACGCCCACCTTGGGCAAGGTCAATATAGGAGCCCAAGTCAACAACTCCTTGAGCTTTTAGAAGCTCTCCTCACAAGCATCCGACCACTGAAAAACAATCTTCTTTTGAGTCAACTTGGTCAAAGAAGTCGCAATAGAAGAGAAACCCTTCATAAAATACCGATAATAACCGGTTAAACCAACAAAGCTCTAAATCTTAGTAGGAGAAATTGGTCTAGCCCAATCACGAATCGTCGCTATCTTGGCCAGATTGACCATAATGCCATCCTTGGTCACTATGTGACCCATGAAGAAAATAGAATCCAACCAAAACTTGAACTTGGAGAACATGGCATATAACTTCTCATCTCACAACCTCTGAAGCACAGTCCTCAAGTGTCTCACATGGTCATCCTCATTCTTGGAATAAAACAAGATATCATCTATAAATACAATCATGAAGGAATCAAGATACAGTGGAAATATTCGGTTCATCAACTCCATAAACACTGTTGGGGCATTGGTCAACCCAAAATACATGACCAAAAACTCATAATGACCATACCGAGTTTGAAAAGTCATATTTGGCATATCCAGAGCTTTAATCCTTAACTGATGGTAGTCGGATCTCAAGTCAATCTTAGAAAACACCGAAGTACCCTGGAGCTAGTCAAATAGATCATCAATGTAAGGAAGAGGATACTTATTCTTGACGGTCACCATGTTCAATTGCCGATAGCTAATACACATGTGCATAGATCCATTTTTCTTCTTCACAAACAAGACTGGGGCACCATAAGGAGACACACTAGGTCTAATGAAACCCTTGCCTAACAAATCCTGCAACTGCTCCTTTAATTCCTACAACTTAGTCGGAGCCATCCTATAAAGAGGAATGGAAATGGGCTTGGTGCCTGGCTCCACATCAATAGCAAAATCAATATCCCGATCTGGAGGCATACCAGGCAAACCTATAGAAAACACATCCTGAAACTCCTTAACAACTCAAACAGAATCCAAAGGGGGTCGTTAAGGAACACTAGTATAACAAATAAAATTCAAGTAAGATAGACATCCTTTTTCAACCATGCGATGAGCATGTAGATAAGATATAAATCCCTTCAAACCCAAACTAGGCATACCCTTCCATGCTAACCTTGGCACACCTAGAGTAGCTAAAGTCACGATCTTCGCAAAACAATCAAAAATCGCATGATAGAAAGCTAATCAATCCATACCTAAGATAACATCAAAATCAACCATATCTACAATAATCAAATCTACTCAGGTCTTACACCCTACAAAGGTCACTACATAAGATCGGTACATCTGATCAGGTTTCACACCCCGCAAAGATCACTACACAAGATAGGTACACCCGATCCACCACTAAAAAATCTCCTAATGGGGTAGAAACATGAATAGGCATAGTAAGAGACTTATATGTAGCACCAAAACTAGTATCAAAATATGTAGAAACATAGGAGAATATAGACCCAGGGTCAAATAATACTAAAGTAGAGTTATGGCAAATCGGGACGATACTTGTGATAACTGCATCAGAGGACTCTACCTCAAGTCTCCTAAGCATAACATAGCACTGACCACGCCCTTTCCCATACTGAGCAACCCTATATCTACTACTATGAGCTCCATCTCGAGCACCTCTAGTACCACCCCTGCCACTCTACGAACCACCTCTAACCTAGAAATAGGAGGAGGGCAAAGTTAAAACTGAGAACACTTTTAGACAGGACCCAATGTATGTCGAGGGAAATCCCTCGCAATATGACCAAGCTCATTACAAACATAACACCCTTTGCCACCCGACTCATGCGAGAAGGCCTAGAAGAGCTAGAATAACCTCCCTACCTTGAAGAACTGAAACTGAAGCCTCTATTCGTGTGACCTGACCCTTGGCTACCTAAAGCTGCAGAAACCACAGACATACTATTCAAACCCTGTAAGGCTGCCTGAATTGGTCTACTATGATAACCGCGATAACCTCTACTGGAGAAATCCCTACCTCAGAATACATGTCCACTGAACTCACCCTGTTGATGGATCCTTTTGGTACTGCCACCACTTTGAGTACCATGATGAATCGACTCAAGCATCTTGGTATGCTCAACTATACTCTTAAAAGAAGACCCTGACACCACCATCTGAGTTGTAGCCAACTAATAGAAGTTTGTCAAACCCTTGACAAACTTCTTAATCCTCTCAGACATAGTAGAGATACTGGCAACAGAATATCTGGATAGTGCATAAAAATGTGCCTCATACTCAGCAATAGTCATAGAGCCCTACTCCAAGTGATCAAACTCATTTTTCATATGATCCCTCAAACTGTAAGACACAAACCTCTCTAAAAAAGCTTCAAAAAACTGAGTCTAAGTCATAGCAGGAAAACCCAATAGCCTACAACTAATAAGAGACCTCTACCACTGCCTAGCCATATCAGTCAACTGGTATGTCGTATACACAACTCTATGAAACTTAAGAGATCCGAGGTTATACAACTTCTTCTGACAATCAAGCAAAAACTCATAGACATCCTCTCTAACAACACTACTAAACTTTGGAGGAGCTAAGTGAATGAACCTCGTAAACCTCTTCTGATCATCAGAAGACATCATAGGACCTGAAGTAACAGGAGAAACAGTGAGTCTAGTAGGTAGTGAATCAACACGTGGGGGTACCACAGAATATAGTTGTACTCCTGAAGTTATAATATCATAAGTAAGAGCCTGCCTTGAAGGTGGAATACCTCTCAGAGTCTGAGAAATACCTGGCACCCTAGTGGAATACTTATTAGGGGGATGCCATCCAAACAACCCCACAGACGAATCAACAAATCCTATAACACCCGGGTAGCAACTAAACGTTGTGGGACCTGAGCTGGACCCACATTCTCTATCTGATAATCATTCTTAGCATAGTCAATCTCAGGCTTGGGAGATGCTGCTTTAGTATATTTTTAAACTGGGGCAGCTATCCGTGCCAGTCCTCTACCTCTAGGTCGGCCACGACCCTTACCTCGACCCCTCAATGCGGTCCTAACAATGGGTGCTAGCTCAGAGTCCTCCATATCTCTGGATCTAGTCCTCACCATCTGCGAAGAAAAGATTGGAATACAATGTCACGCCCCGAGTCCCAACGAGGCGGACTGGCACCCGAAGTCGATATGGCTTGAGAGAACCAATCTTTGCTTATGTACACTCATATGCATGTCTCTGTGTGAACACCATTATATCTCATGCAAATATGCGGAAGTCATGGAAACATATGCTATATATATATAAAACTTGGCCGTTAGGTCCATCAAGTCAAAATGGTCATACATCTCCTACAATCATTCTCCCACATAAGTCTACAAAGCCTCTACAGATACATAACCATAACCCACCTAGATTCGGGACAACACCCCGCTCTATACACATATACAATACCAAAGCAAATGTACATAAGGACTCGGAAAGCCCCGAATCAATTGGAGCTCACCAACAATCCGCAAATGATCTGCAACCTACAATGGAGCTCTATAAGCACCTGTGCCTGTAGCAAGTAAGGTAAGCCCCCCCAAGGTAGGTCAATACGAAGAATGTACTGAGTATGTAAGGCTATAAGAAACTGTATGCAACATAGGACCTCAAATGGGATCAATACAAGTGAATAAACATTATGGATTAATCATCATTTTGTATGTGTGAAACCATGTTCATTACTTTCGTTGTTTGCTCATTTATTCATATCACTTTTATTCGTGAAATAACATTTCTTCATATTTTCGATTACCTTGGCCTTACGTTCATATTTATTATCAGTCATCCACTTATTAGTGGGCCATAATATAATGATAGTCATCCACACTTGGTGGGCTATAATATAATAACTGTCATCCACACTTGGTGGGCTATAATATAATAACCGTCATCCACACTTGGTGGGCTATAATATAATATAACATAATATTGGGATTGTTCCATCCGAGCTTAGGCCCTTTAGATTTGCAATCCATATTTAATGAAACATAAAGTAACTATATAAGCATTACTTCTTTGCATTGCTTCTTCCCTTTACTTTTGTTATGAGAATGATACTTTGGTGATTGGAACATCATTAGGAACACATATATACATTACTTCATTCCTTACTTTCATGAGATTGATGCTTTGTGATTATAACATTCTTGGAACTTTGGAACGTAACGTTATTGGATTTTAGGAATATAACATATTTGGAACTTAAGAATATTAGCCAATGAACATGAGTCATGTGAATTACAATTGATCAATGAATAAGGAACATGTGAGTAACAATAATTAATAACCGGAAATGGGATACCTTTGAACATTTTGGAATAGGATAGGTACAATGACAGTGTGACTAATATGTGCTACAGAAAGGTACGGAAAGAGTAACCTTACATACCTTATCTTCCCAATATGAATACACAATTCAATATGTGAGTACAACAATTCTGCTCCTTCCTTACGTTTCACTCTACATCACAAGTACATAACGGAACCAACATTAACCACAAGCTACATTCCAAGTGTATAAGACGACCATGAGTTACATGATTGCCCTATAACATTACTCCACCCTTTACAATACCATTCATGGCCTTTTCATACCAAAAATACCATAACATTCTATACATTGACCAAAACATTATAAACCAATAACTTTTCACACCAAGTTCCTCCTTTACATGTTCTCATTAACACCACATCACAATGAATCCATCAAATCACTCCAATACATTTTATAACCAAAATTCCACAATTTACTCATAGAGAAAAAATAACAAGTTATGGACATAACCACACCATACATGTTGAGATATCATCCACACCATTCACTTTCATCAAAACATCAAGTCCTTTTTCAAGTTTAATTCACAAGGATGCACATCTTTTAGCAAAAAGCCAAAGTGCACTATTCAACACCTTGCCAACATAACCACCATGATATACATAATCTCTCATGTACATAATATATTAAATCATAAGAATAAACACTTATCCAAGTTTGTAGAATGATGATCTTGCCCAAGGAGATGACTTAGGGTTTGAAGTGAAAAGAAAAGATCTCTTTTGGTTTCTTGGAAAAGTCTAGAAATTCATGTGTGTTTACAATGAATAAAATCTGATTTCCTTTCCCTTTTATATCCCCTTTAACTCATCCTTATCCACTTAAATCAATAATTGACTTGTCAAAGCAAGAATGGGTCATATGACCCATTGGGCCATATCTTTTAATTCATTTTGGGCCTTTCTTTGAGCCCATTAACACCTATTAACTTAGCCCACCAAATTTAATGTGTAATCCCTCATATTTCTCATGTTTAAATAATTCCATAAGTTTCACGACAATATTCAACTCACGAGACTCATATTCGTAGCCTCAATCTCCAAATAAGACATTCTAGCCACTTATGGCTTAATTGAACATAAAAGGGTAAAAACGTAATTTGGATGCTAACTCCGGCCAAGTGTAGTCTTACAAAGATGGAACAATTATATAATAACCCAAGAATCACATTTATAGGCTCGTGGTTGGCGAAAAAATTTGGCAAAAAGCACCCCGGCACGCCCCCGGGCGCCCCCTGGACTTAACAAAATTTTCAGCCTTTGAAGGGTGTGCAGGGGAGGCCTGGCACGCTGCCTGGCGTGCCCCTTTGCTGCCTGTCGGCTGAAAATTTCAGCCCAGAGCGGCCTGGCACGCCCCTGGCCCAAAATTTTTTAAAAATTTCTTTTCTTCGACTTTTCGTTGCGAATTTGGTTAGATACTTCAAGTTCTAATCTTTAGCTTGCCTCTTGTCTTTAAGAACCTTTATTTAGGAGTCATTCAAGCGTCATTTATCGCTCCTAAAATGTTCCAAAACGTTTCCAACTCTTCATACAAGAGTCTAAACACATTGATTAGTACAATATCAATTGTTTCATCCAGAACCAATGCAAAATACGTACTTAGCACTCCCGAAGCTAAGTTTTATGACTACACCCTAGGTCACCAATCAATCAAGTTAGGGTCGGGAATGTACGGGGTGTTACATACAAACTTAGAATATTGGGTATGAACAATCCACACGATAAGGAATCAAATTAGAGAAGTTTTTCCTAAAGATATCTTATAGCCTCTTGAAGATAGATATGGACGTCAACGTATCAATCCGCGAGACTCTACTAGACATTCTGATCTTACACTTATGAGACCGGTGAACCTGGCTCTGCCACCAATTTGTCACGGCCCAATAGTTGAGGTCATGATGACACCTACCCTAGAACAAGCCTTAGTAGGTAAGCCAAAACCCACACAAAAAAAGACAAGTGAAAAATAAAAAAGAACCCATAAAGGCGAGACATCTAGAATGAAGTCAGGCTATAATATATAACATAACGAAAATCTGAACAAAATACATAAATCCTCAGCAATGGTGTCATAAGTAGTAAGAGCATCTAATACATAGTCTGGAAACTGAAAAAAAATACAAATGTTTGTCTCTGAATAATAATAAAGATAGGATAAAGATAGATGGAGACTGGAACAAGGCTCTAAACGGGGAGCTCATTAGGTACTTTAGAAATTAACAGTCACCGTATAAATCAGCTATGCGGCTCGTACTTATACTAGAATCTGCACCGAAAGGGCACAGTAGGAGTGAGTACGGTCTACTTGTACTCAGTAGGTATCATAGGCCGAATGAGTAAAGTAGAAAATAAAACAAGTAAAAGATACTATGAGCACGTCACCTGCATACAAAAAAGTTTCTAAATGGTAGCTCACACCGTCTCTACTAACAGTTCTACAATATAATAAGGCAAAAGGGAAACTACACACAAAGTATATATAAGGAAACCAAACACACATCAACGAATACATAAAAGAAACCCAGAAGATGCAAATGCAATGCAATGATGGTGGGACTTTCGTATACACCTTTCAAGCCTTAATGCTTTAGGATAGAACCCATAAGGGATTCGCAACCCATATACTTTTATAATCTCAATCTCATAGCTCAATCAACCTTACCGGCACATCTCTCGGTATAGGCATTTTATAAAGTGTCACATTTTCTTACGATAATTAATATTTCTCCACCAACCTTATCGGCACATTCCTCGGTATAGGTGTTTTATAAAGTGTCTCATTTTCTGTCAAAAATAAGTATTTCCCAGTGGTATCAATCTCATGAATATGTATAGATGAAATGAGGATGTAATGCTCACAACTAATCAGTATGAAGATAATGACTACAGGTATGGATGAGCTCAGAATTAACTCAAAATGATAATATGTCATGATAAAAACCATCGCATGGCACCACCGGTATAAATAGTCATGCAAGACATCAATAACATCATTTAAAACCCATCACTCGGGTAATATTCGATAATAAAGGCAAATAATGCTCAAGTAATGCCTATATTAACAAGACAAGCCCCCACTCGGGCGACACAATAACAAATAAAGCATTTTAATGCACAATCAAGGCCAAAAATATCATATAAAACCCCCACTCGGGCATCACGACTATCATAATCCCTCAAGTCAACAACAATACGCAAATAAGCCCCCACACGGGCACACGATAATAACAAGGATTCCAAAATAAAACTCCAACAACTAAATTCCCTAACCCATAACATGCTTTAGAGAAGGGTCGAAATGCAAAAAAAAGGTTCCGAACCTGAACCAATCCCGCTATTAATCTAAAATTGACATTTTGAATCTAATAGAACTGTCTAAATTTTCATCCGGCACTCGAAACATAAAATGTTGACCAAAGTCAAACTAATGGCTTTTAAAGTCTCTAAGAGTCTCAAACTCTCCCAAATCACTATCGGATGCATTGGGGACTGTGCCAACCATCCCCACATCTCATTATTAGTGTATAACAACTACGGAGAAAGGAAAAATGGTCAAAACACATAACAAGGTAAAATTCACAACTGAGGTTGTTACACAAACACTTGAGTTTTCAAAAAAGATAGAAGAACCTTTAAACTTCAACTCATTTGCAATCCTCCTCCCACAAACCTCATGCTTCTTCTCAATAAGTGGGAATCCACAATCAACTATGTCATACTCATGTTCCATAATAGTTAATGACTTATTACATAATAAAATATCATCATCCTCAAAATTAATAAAGTCACCAACGTAAGAATTAAGAGTGTAGTTCATCATCACCTCCAAAAATATCTTAGGTATTGTAGGAAAACCAAGAATATGAATAAACCACTTATTCCTACTATACTTGGTGGTCTTATTTAGTAAAGGAACAACATCACCTCATTTTTCCTTGCTCATTGGGGTTAGATCCACGACTATCTTGTCGGACTTTTTGTTATGAGTCTTATCTTGGACATGCCCAAAATAATTCTCTTTACCTTTTTCCTTCTCATCACCATGCACTTGCTCAATGGGACATGTAGTTTCAACCACCTTAGGATTAAGTTCATCCAATTATGATTTTTAATGCAAAATTTCCCATGAGTACCTACAAGAGAGTTAAAACAACTAGAAGAAGAAGTAGGAACGTTAGAGTTAGAATAAGAAATAACCTTACTCAAACTCTCTTGTTTTTCTCTCTCTACCTCACGATCATCCCTCTTCTTTTTACTCTCTTGGACATCTCTCTTTTCTTTTCTCTCGATTTCCTCACTTGACATCTTATTCTCTCCACACAACACAGCCTCTTCTTTTTCCTCTCTTGAAATGTTAACATACACTCCCTTACTCCTTCCATTCTTTTCTCTCTCAAAATTTTTCATTGTTTCTTTCATATGATTCTGATCTTCATAAACTTGGGATGGAGTTAAAGATACAAGTATATATTTTCTTTTAGCTCAAGAGAAACTCTATTCTTTCCCCTATCATAAATTGCATTCCTATCAAACTGACATGGACGTCCAAGCATGATATGACAATCTTGCATTGAAATTACATCACATAGAACATTATCGGAATACCTCCCAATGGAGAAATAAATCATGCATCGCTTAGTCACCTTAAGTTCACCAAAATCATTCAACCAGTGTCGCTTATAAATAGTAATGTGTTTGATGCATGTAAGTTCCAACTTCTCCACAACGTATGAACTTATCACATTAGCACCACTTTCAAAATCAATAATGATAGAGCAAATATTACCTTTTAACCTACACATTGTATGAAGAATACTTCTCATCTTTAAATCAGCACTAATGACATTCATATCCTCCAATTGTATGATTAACACTTTAGCAAAGTTGGTGTCATTTTGAGTTCCAGCTTTAGTTTTCTTACCTGTTTGAGACATCTCAAAAAGATATCAAAGAAACAAGTATCTCCCAATTTTGGCTTTTTTTTAATTTTTCTCTATTGATCTCACTCTTTCTTGCCTTTTTCCACTAAAATTATAACCTTTGAATGGATCCTTTAGAATTTATATATAAACCCTACTAGTAACTACCCTTTAGAATTAAGATGTAGAAAGAAAAAGAATTTACTAATACCCAAATGAATTGGATTTTAATGAAACAAGAAAAAAGACTAACTTGTGTAACAAGAAAACTCCAAATTTCCCCTCTTCTTGATTTCCCTTCTTGATGATGTAAAGCAAGAATAAAAACAAATTTAGAGTTTCTTGAAAATACCTTAATTCTCAAGCAATTGAATCCCCCCCCCCCCCCCTCCCCCTCCCCTCCTTTTAATTTTTTTTGGCGGCTAGATAGCTTACCCTTTAAACTACAACAATAAAATGAAAAAAATAAATTTCTTTTTTTATTTTTGATTTATTTTGAAACTCCCAAGATTATCAATAGCGGAACCTTAATAGAACCGCTCTGATATCACTTGACAAGAATTAGGTTACTTGAATAAACAAGAAAATAATGCGGAAGCAAAAATACTAAGATTAAATATAGAAATAGAAAGATATGTGAAATTTGAGAATAAAACTTCCCTAATTTCAAGATAAGTGTTAAGAACCCTAATTGATCTTAGTATTCAAAATTAGCGAATTAAGACTAATTATGATACTAATAGAGTCAATTCAAGAACTTAGATCAAAAGTGATCTAGATCCCTATTTTGAAGAAATTAAAGACAATAATTAGTATAAGACTAATCACCTTCTTTAATTGACTTTAATAGAAATTAAAGATATCAAATTAAGAATTAATCTTACCTCCTAAAGAATCGTTCTTATAGGGTTGCAAGATAAATCCATAGTCACCACACACAAAGGTGTAAAGAAGTGAAACCTCTCAAATAATATTAATCATCATGTTCTTAAAAATAACAAAATCCATCCCTATATATAGGGAAAATCTATCCCAAATAGCATGAGATTTGAATCTACTTTTATGGAAATAATAAAATCTAAAAAACTTTAAACTAAGAAAGCAAGTAAAAATAATACCTAAATTCTTTCTAAAATTAAATAACAAAAAGAAAGGGAAAAAGTGGACAAATTAGAACCACAATCCACGTTTGATTTTTGGTCCAATTTTGGGCATAGATTGGCCATAACAATCAGCCCATTATGCTAATGAATTGCATCACTTTGGGTCTTAATTCCCACACTAATTGCAGCCTTCTTGAGCTCATATTGGGCCCCTCCACGTGGCTCTTATTGGGTTTCATAAGGTCCCCTTCTCTTGGGCTCCATGGGGCCCAATCTTTCTCTTCTTCGACTTGAGTTTGGATCATAAAATATATATAGTACTTAACCCACCCTTCATCATAATTCTTGGGTTTTTCTTCCATGATATGCATCTTCTTGATATCTCATTGAAGTCCATCAACTTTAATACAAGTAGGCCAACGTGGATGCTATCAGAATGTCTGCACCAGAAGACAACAACTCAGCTAAGGAAAAAGATAAAAAATTCTCTAAACGAACCCTTGGGATTCGTTCAGGGCCCCATAGAAATAAACCAAAAATGCTACTAGGCTAATTTAAACGTTCTGGACTCAATGGAACCATTAGATTTACCAAAAGAGGTCATTATCAATAAGTTACCCCTCGGAAACCCCTTTTAGGCTAAAATAACTAGTTTCTCGTCTAAACGCTCAAGACTCAAAATAAAGTCTCGAAACCCGAACTAGTCATGCTACTAACCCAAAATCAATCTGGATCTAATGGAACTGACAGAATGACCATCCAACGCTCGGATCACCAAATTTTGACCAAAGTTAAATGTATCACTTTAAAGGCTACTCAAACTCACATAAAATGCTCCCAAATGCTTCTGGGATCGTGCCAACCATCCCCACAACTCATAAATGATATAAAGTAACTGTGGGGAGAGCTAAAATGGTCAAAACACACAAAAAAGCTACAAATCACAATGATGGTTGTTACAACTGGATATAATGACTATGTGAAAAAGAGTGGGTTGAGTATGTTCCAGAGAAAATCACAACATATCTAACTGAGAAGTTTGCATAGAGGAGGGATGATGTTGATCCTAGCAAAGTTTACAACGGTGAAATGATTCCAGCACACAAGTTGTTGTTTCAGCTTGTGAACAAATGTATCATGCCTAGGTCAGAAAGGAGGAATGAAGCTAGCTATTTAGACATGATTGTGATGGATATATTGGATCAGATTCTATTAATAAACCTGTCATCTCTAATGGTAAAACATATGGTAAGAGCAACTAATTAAACCAAGTGAGCCCATACCCTATCCTACGAATTTGGTCCGGACATATGTTCACTCATTATAAAATTTTCCTTGGTGCAGGCAAGAAAAATTTATCATTCTTTTTAGGATTGATTAAAAATAAAAATTTATCGCATAAATTGAGGTAGAGCCTGTAAAATTATTTTCGTGGGCAAATGCCTCTTAATTAATGATCCGAAAAGTGGCTATTTCTCAATTTCTCCCAAATTAAATCCATTGTTAATGGGCCCATGTTAGGCGCGAAGAGTCGAGCCCAAACATTAGTTTCGCGCTGTTCCAAAAGATTGAATAATAGGGTTTAGAGGGATAATAGTAAAGAATTTAAAACAAAATAAAAAGAACAAAAAAAATTACTACTCTCTTATCTTCCTCTTCTTAGTCCTAGACTCCTAGACTAGAAGAGTAAACACAGAAAGCAGTGGACGTTTGATGTTTGAATTAATGTGTGAATGGCTCTGCTAAAGACTTTTCTCCTTTGTCGCATGGCTTCTCGCTTTCTTCTTCATTCTCACTTCCATACTCTTCCCTTTTCTTCAACCTCTCTTTCTCGCCCCTCTCTTTTCCTTAACACCAGGTTCCTCTCTCTCTCTCTCCCTCCCTTGCTTACGTACACTGTCATGTGTTATATATATGTGTTCATCGTTGAAAATATTACTCCTATCTGTTTCTTTGTGTGTTTAAGTTTTAGAAAACAATTTTTTCTAAATTTTGTAAGGTAAGCTGATTTTTTGTTCAAATGAAGGACATTCTATAGCGAGTGTCTTTCTTCTTTTTCACGTTTTTTGTTTTGGCTATGGATTCTTTATCCATTTTCTGTCCAGGGGAATAATTCATTTTTAGAGGGATTAACAAAATGTTTTGGGTTGGGTTAATGTGTTGAAACGAAGGCTAATTTTGACAACTTGAGCCTCTGTTTTATTCTTACCATTTTAATAATTTATTATTTGGAGTCGAGTCTTGAACCGGGGGTCTATCGCAAACAGCCTCTCTACCCGGTAAGGTCTGCATACACTCTACCCTCTGCCAGACCACATACACTGGGTATGTTGTTGTATTATTTGGAGTCGAAGAATTTAAAGAGGGGAAAGATCACACCTTTCTCTCTGTTTGGCCATTTTGGTTTTGGACTTTAGTTACTTGTGTAACATATTTCATCAAGTGAGTTGAATGTTGCACACCTACACATCTTCATTTTGTTTTTTTATAAGTTCTTTTTTTCTGTATTTTGAAAAATTAATTGTTGTTCTTGTATGGTTGGAACATATTAACTTCATTTTTGAGGAGTGTGAATGTTCTTGGTCAGCTTAATATTTCTAAAAGAGAGGCCGTTGGTCTTTATTTTAAAGGAGGGAAATGCAAACCTTTTCTTTGTTTGTAACTATTTCAGTTTTTGAAAAAATTGCTTATTTGGTTATCTGCTAAAAAACTTTTGGATTTGTTGCAGGGTGATTAATAGGCTGAGAAGGGTGTCAGATGGGATTTTGATTAGGAACACGGTGTCTCCAAGAGCTTTTATGTCATCAAGCATTACTACAGAGGCTTTTCAAGAAAATACCAAGTCAAAAGCTTATGGTTCTGACCAAATTCAGGTGAAAGAAAATCTACTGTCATTATTTATCGTAAATGACGTTTTGGTCTAATGTAAGATTGGATGAAAGCAAAGAACCCTCTATCCTGCAGGAAACAAACATGTGGTTTTTTGGAGTCCTAGATAGTGTAGGTCCTTTCGTGAAACCTGAAAGAGTAATGCATTTCAAGTGAGAAAATCTCATTGTGGAGTAATGTCTACAAAGATGGGATTACAGCTTGATGCTGGATTTTAGGTTGGTGGACGATTCGTTTCTAAAGTGAAAGCACTTTCGAAGATCAAAAGTGTTGCAATGACAGGCATATGACATGTAAAACAGGCTCAGAATGCTTTAGACAGCATGTGGCCTTTGCTATTGTCGTTGCTCAGAGCACTATAAATTTAACTTCTACAGATAATTAACCAATCTCTGCTAGATTAAATAGAAATGTCTGAATTCTCTGTTAAGTATTTGAAGATATTCTCTCTATTAGAAAATAGATTGAAAGATACATTAAAATGGTAGTGTACTTAGGATGGAAAATGTTTTCTGTTGGAAGTGTGGGGAAGTGTTTTTCCTCCGAGATATTTGGTCGTATCATTTTCGAACATTTTGTTGGGTAAAAAAGAATAGAATTTAATGAAATGTGCTCCCATGAACAATTGTCAATTACCGAATATATTGAATTGAAAAAGCGCTATTTTCAATTTGTGAGTGAAATCCATACATAGTAACTAAGTAAACCAGGAAAGGGAGTTGGGGAGAGGAGGGGGGGGGGGGCAGCCTAGCAGTTGAAGAGGTAGAGTAATGACCTTGGTCGCAAAGGTCTGAAGCTCAATAGAGGCAAAACTGGGTTAATTCTTCTTATCTACCCCAGTTTTGATGTAATAGTTACACGGTGATTTAGTCGAGGAATGCACAAGTTGATACGAACACAATTATTAAAAAGAAGTGGATGATAGGGTACGAGGATAGTATTATGGTAATGTTCCTCATTATTAAAAGTTGAAAACAATAAGTATTGGTTAAAGGTCTGAAGCTAGTATCTTTTTTTAAATTTTTTTGAGAGAAAGGTAATTGTATTAGAAGAGCAACACTAAGGAAATATTGAGATATTAACAGGTGAGCAAAAAGCAAAGAAGAATCCCTTTCCAATGTATGGGAATTCACAAGAGGCTAAGTATTGATTTTGGTTCATTTACAGATTCCTCCTACGATCAAAAAGAAAATAGAAGCATACATTTAAATTTGGTTTTTGAATGAGTTAGCTTTATCTTCTTTCTTTTGTTCCAATGGTCCACCACATGAATGCTGGGATTGTATTACCACAATGTCATCTTGTTCCTCTTTCTGCCTTTGTTCTAGCATTGTAGTGGGCCTGAGCCCTGAGGCAAGTGAATTGAAGTAAGAGTTGAGATATTTGTAATTGAAAATAATTTGACATTAGTGACGGAGGTTGTATTCCTCCCTTTGGTGGCAAATAATTTCCTTTGAGAAAATATTTTCCACAATACAGTGTTTTTTTAATCACGTAAACAATTTCATTTCATAAATCAAAAGGCCAAAAACAGCCATATAAGTATACCAAACAGTAAAGAGCCTTAAGAATTTCCACAATACAGTGTTACTAGACATTGAATAATTTATCAGGAAAACATATTCTTCATGCCAAACACACCTGGTCTTATTATGAGTTTTGAAAATTATAGTCGTGTAAATTACGAAAAAAATGTAATTCGTTCTTTTCAATATTGTTCCTTTCCCTTAATCTTTTTGTCCTTTTCACTTCTCTGTTTCTTCTTTACCTTTCTGTCTTTTATTTGATCAGGGACATATATGCATAGTTTGCTCATTAATCTGCTCTATCATAGGTTTAGTGTTGTCAATTTCTTATAAATTAATTTGACTTGAAAATAAACAGGTAGTTTTGGGTGATTAGGAAAATAGTTGAATAAAAAAAATTTCTTTCACAGGTGATGCAACACACCGATGTCAAATATTTTATTTTGAGTGTAAGTATATATTCATAAGTACATGCAGTGAATACGTAGTGTTTAGTCGCTCATTGACTGAAGAGTTAATAAGCATACTGTAATGTGTATTACCTATTATGGAACTCTCCAAGGCACGGTTATCTTTTGAGATACATTTTACTTGGATAAGAATGTAAAAGAGACGGTAACCTTCATACTTACCTTTCATCAACATCTTGCTGCTTAATGCAAAGCAGATGTATGTAGTTATGCAGGACGATCTTCTTTTTGTTTGTTTCTCAGCAGTAATTTTCTTCTTAAATTGTTTCTATTTACTACTGAAAAGAATTAATGATGTGAATAATATGTTGATCATTTACTGGTAAAAATATTTATGCAAGTTGCTGCTTCATTAGGTATTGGAAGGTTTGGATCCAGTCAGAAAAAGACCAGGAATGTACATAGGAAGCACAGGACCTCGTGGTCTCCACCATTTGGTATCTCTGGCCTGTTCTGATTCCTTTCTTTTGGTGTATATGGTGGTGCTAATTATGCTTCTATTTAATTTTGACTGAACTTTTATCGCCCCACTTATTAATCATATTTCCTTCTAGGTTTATGAAATCTTGGATAATGCCGTTGATGAGGCACAAGCAGGATTTGCAACAAAGATAGATGTGGTCCTCCATGCTGATAACTCCGTTAGCATCACTGACAACGGCCGTGGGGTATGAGCTGTCTTCTTCTCTTGTACAGAAGTGGAACTAATGTCATGGGAGATTGTGCATGCTTATGTAAATATTGCAATTGGTTTGCCTGTCATCTCCTAAAGGATCGACTCAACCTTCTCTTGAATATTATGTTGTATTAGCACATAAGATGATGTTTATGATTATAATTCTCCCTTGCATATTTCCATGGTCCATCCTTGCTTTCAAGGAGAGGTTCTGGACTGCTGCATTTGATAGAAATGGTTTCAGGAAGTGTGCTAATTAAGAAATTTATTTGCTTGTCTATAGTTGTCAAAGACCCTTGAAATTTCTATGCTGATCAAATCCTTATGCTTTGCTGAATCAAAAACATGATTCTCATTAAATTTTACATTTTGTTGGGATTTTTTCAGATTCCGACAGAGTTGCATCCAGTGACAAAGAAATCTTCTCTGGAAACAGTCTTGACGGTATGTTTGTACGGGATAGCCATTCTTAGATGCATATATATATATATGTGTGTGTGTGTTTTATCCTACTCAATGTGTGGGGCTCAATGTCAATTTCTCATCTAATTACCAGGGCTATAGAAGTGTTTGTAATTTTATGAGAATAATATAACCTAATGGTGTTTGAGATATTTTATACTTTTGGAAATCCTTAAAGCTAACTGTAAAATCACAAGGAAGTAGGAGTTATGAAAGCAAGTTTTGGAACTCCTAAAGATTGTTCCCCGATATTTCAAGACTGAAGGTATAGTTGCTTCAAGATTCAATTTCTCCAAGATTTTTGATCTAGTGCATGATGTGTGGGTTTAGACGTACATCATAGGTCCTAACCCTGCTCCAGACAAAAGCCTGGTATTTAAATGGAGACTGGTAAAGGTCCATTATTCACTGTGTTTCAAATTGTACGCCACTATTCGCTTGGGAATTTCTCGGTTATTAAATATTTTTAAAAAGATTCAACAGTCAATAATCTCTCATTGAACTTATATAGAAGAGTTAGTGGAGCTTAGTTGTACTTCCCTACGTCTTCCTTCCCCAGTTGTCTTATCCTGCCCACACTTATGGTGATTATTAACTAAATATCAACCAGTGCAGCATAATCTTCTATTTATCATCATTGTTTATACGAAACATGACCAAAGAAACTCGGAGCAGTTGTAGCAACCCAATGTTTTTGTTCTTTACAAGAAACGTCATTAGCGGTTTGTAAAACACTACAACAGTAAAGCTTTATTGCTTGGAATAAGGTGCAAGGTTTCACTTCCACTTTGTGCACAATCACTTGTTTAGATTTATGTTTTCAAAGTGTTATCCAGAAAAGGTACTTATAGAGCAGAGCTACCGCTCAAATTAATTAGACTTTAAAAGCCCACACGAAGAACAAACTCACTCTTGCTTATCATTCTTTACTTGTGTTTGGACACACGCTTTGCATGTGAGCCTTCTACCCTGAGTACACAAGATTCTTTTCTAAAATCACACAAATATAATGAAACAATATGTTTGAGTAATAAAAGGATAAAAGAAAAAAGTTTATGCTCCTAAAATTGATGACTATTGATCTTATTTAGCTAGCTCAACGAAGGAAGAAATCTTTCTCCAGAGAAGTCCTTGGACGCCTTATTGTGAGTTTGGGCTTTACCAATGACTGAAGTTATCCAATTGTGATCACTCTTTTGGGATTAGTTAGTATAATATACTTTAAATAAAGAAATTAAATGCTAAGATTGTAGTAATAATCTTTTCATCTCCTCTAAAATTAGATCATTTGAACTTGACATGCAATTAACAAGTGTTCCTATACATCTTTTCCTATTTTTCTTATTCTTTCATGCTGAGCTGTCAAAATTCATTGGGAAGGGATAATGAATAACAAGTAGCTAAATATCTTGAATACAGTATTGGAAGCTTTTAGAGGAGAAAAACTTTGATACTTTCTGAAGGTGCTCTTTATATTGTTGGTAAGCAAGAAAGATAAAATTTTTTTTTGATGAGGAAGAAAGATAAAATTAATGGACTAGTGTTTTGGTGAACAATGAAGTTTTAATAATTGACAATAGTACCCAGTGTTATCAAAAGCAAAAAGCGCAAAAAAACTCTAAAGGCATGTTGGGGCTTTATGCGCAAAACGCTAAATTGTGGGCTTTAATGAAAAAGGGCAAAGAGAGAAAATACAAATGTATATGTTTAGTCCAAGACTTATAATTATAAGCATGAATGACAAATACAATAAAACCTCTCTAAATTAATATTATCGGGACTATGAAACATTATTATTTAATAGAGGTATTATTTAATCAATAAATTAATATTTATTAATTTAAAGAGTGTTTTCGAGATTCAAGGAAGGTTAATTTTGATTACATCAAATCATTGTATCTTACTAATTTATGTATCATATTTATTGAATTAATGTAAAAAATAAATTCATTATACATAAAGTACATTATATCGACACTGCATAGTTCGTTTGGGGGATGAAACCTCAAGGAATTTAAATGAACCCACTTGTGAAAACGACATTCATGAACTTGATGTCATGATTAATGATCTCGGTTACCGCAATAAAATAGATATCAATAGCTTGTTGGATTATCCGGGTGAAAATGATACATGTTCAGAGTTCCAGAGCTTAGAAGAAATTGTGGATACCATTGGAGAAAATAATGTTGATGATGAAGTTGAAGATGATACAATACCTTTGGAACTATTTATGTGGAAGAAGCACTTATCGCGTCTAGAACTCTTCACAATATTTTGGTGCAGTTCGAGAAGACAGTACTGAAACTTTTGGATGTAATAAGAAAATGTAGAGATGAGCTTCAACTAGATTTAAATTTTAACATAAAACAAAAAGCAAAAAACACTATAATCGTATTTCACTAAATTGGCTTAGATATTTTTGTAATTTTAAGGAATTATTAATTTATAATATTAATGGGACCATATATTTATATAGGGGTCTTTCAAAAATATATTATCTTATCGAAATCGGTAATTTTTTCCACTGGCCCAAGTCGAGACCGGAGAAAAATATTATCTTAGAGAGTAGTGATATCAAAGGCGCGCTTTAAGCACGCTTAAGCCCTGAAGCGAGGCTCAAAACGTGTTGAGCGCTTCACCGCGCTTTATGTGCGCTTCACTGTCGTCATCAAGTTTTTAAGACATACTTCTCCTTTCCAATGAGTCTCTTCTGAAGAGGCAACACTAAACAATTGATACTTCACTCTATCGTCATTGTTTTTCAATTTCTTTGTTCAGCTATTTGTCATTCATGCTTATAATTATTAGTCTTGAACTAAATATAAATATTTATATTTTTTCTACCTTTGCGCCTTTTTCATTGAAGCCCACACTTTTATTTGCGCTTTGCACTTTAAGCCCCAACAGACCTTAGAGCTTTTTTGCGCTTTTCGCTTTTGATAACACTGTTAGAGAGTTTATTAATTTACCGAGTATTAACTTAGAGAGGTTTTACCGTATACCAATGAGAAATTTTAAAAAAAATTACAATAAAGTGATATATCAATTCTTTAGCGTCGCTTCTTCAGAAAAGACCCATTGACAAGAAAAAGTATGTCTTAGAGGGTGTTTGGATTGGCTTATTTTAAGTAATTTTGGCTTTTAAGCACTTTTGGAGTGTTTGGGAAAGACAAAAAGTGCTTTTAAGCACTTATTTTTAGGCTAAAAAGGTACAAAAATAAGCTAAAAAGCCAAAAGTTGGGTACTCCCAACTTATGGCTTTTAGCTTTTAGCTTATAAACTACTTTAAAAAGTGAATCCAAACACCCTCTTAGAACCTTGATGTCGAGACTGAAGCACATATTGGGCGAGGTAAAGCTCTCAACATGTTTTGAGCCTCGCTTCAGGGCTTAAGCGCGCCTTTGACAACACTGTTAGTACCTTGCATTGCCAATTGCCTAAATAGATGATACCTTCTGTCATATAATTTTTTTTCTTCATGTTTTAACAAGTCACTACAATTGATTGGAGTTCAGTAACCTTTTCTTCATTTAACTATTGAAGAATAAGATATTTGAATTGGTTTAATAGTTTCACCTTTAATTTTTGAAGTATGCGATGTAGCCTTTCCTTTTTTAATTAAAAAACAAAAACTAAGACACTAGAAATTCATATGACTACAATAAAACGTATATGTTGTTTAAAAGCTGTTTGAAATGAAAATCATCATCATCATCATACCCAGTAAGTTCCCACCAGGTGGGGTCTGGGGAGGGTAAAGTGTACGCAGTCCATATCACTACCTCAGAAGAAGTAGAAAGGCTATTTCCGATAGACCCCCGGCTCAAAACAAATAACCATAACAAACAAAAATCAGAAAAATCAGAAAAACCAACAACAAAAGGAGATAACACATTGCTAGGTAAGCAAAGAAGCAAGACACCCACAGAGTACCACTATAAACTAGTTATTCGAAAATCACAAATGTCACCAAAACAACGCGAACCGGAATCTGTCAAAGAAACAACAAGCACAGATACAATCAAACACTCTATCCCGCTAATACGACCACCTTCCTACCCACTAACCCTCTACCCTAATCCGCGTCCTCCACATCTTCCTATTAAGGGTCATGTCCACTGTAAGCTGTAATTGCTCCATGTCATGCCTAATCACCTCCCTCCAATATTTCTTCGGCCTACCTCTACCCCGCCTAAAACCATCCCCGGCCAGCCTCTCATACCTCCGTACTGGGGCATCCGTACACCTCCTCATCACATGTCCGAACCATCGCAACCTCACTTCCCTCATCTTATCTTCCACCGAAGCCACTCCCAACTTCTCTTGGATAATCTCATTTCTAACTTTATCACTCCTGGTAAGTCCATACATCCATTGCAACATCCTCATCTCCGCTACCTTCAACTTTTCAGATGTGGGAGTTTTTAACTGGCCAACACTCGGCTCCATATAACATGGCCGGGCGGATGGCCACTCTGTAGAACTTACCTTTAAGCTTCAGAGGCACCTTCTTATCACACAAAACTCCAGAAGCGAGCCTCCATTTCAACCACCCTGCACCAATACGGTGCGTGACATTCTCGTCAATCTCGCCGTTCCCCTGAATCATAGACCCCAGATACTTGAAACTCCCCCTCTTTTGAATGGCCTGAGAATCCAGCTTCACTCCTACATCAGCCTCATGCATCGTATCACTAAACCTACATTCCAGTTACTCCGTCTTAGTCCTGCTCAACCTAAACCCTTTAGACTCGAGGGTCTGTCTCCAAACCTCCTACTTATCATTAACTCCTCCCCGGGTCTCGTCAATCAGTACCATATCATCAGCAAGTAGCAAACACCAAGGTACCTCCCCTTGAATACGCCGCGTCAAAACATCCATCACCAAGGCAAATAAAAATGGACTAAGAGTTGATCCCTGGTGCAATCCTGTCAAAACAAGAAAGTGCGCTGAATCCCCTCCTACCGTCCTCACACGCGTCTTCGCACCGTCGTACATGTCCTGGATCGACCTAGTGTATGCCACGGGCACACCTTTAGCCTCCAAGCACCTCCACAGAATCTCCCTGGGGACTTTGTCGTACGCCTTCTCAAGATCGATGAACACCATGTGCAAATCCTTCTTCCTCTCCCTAAGCTGCTCCACTAATCTCCTCACCAGGTGAATGACCTCAGTAGTCGAGCGACCTGGCATGAAACCGAACTGATTCTCGGAAATAGTCACTACCCTCCCCAGTCTCAATTCTACCACCCTCTCCCAAACCTTCATAGTATGGCTCAACAGTTTGATACCCCTATAGTTGTTGCAACTCTGAATGTCCTCCTTGTTCTTATATAATGGAATCATCGTACTCCATCTCCAAGATTCGGGCATCTTCGCCGCCCCAAAAATGATGTTAAACAACCTTGTCAGCCACTCCATACCTGGCCCGCCAGTGTACTTCCAGAAATCCACCAGAATCTCGTCGGGCCCAGTCGCCCTACCCCTACGCATCCTACGAATAGCACCCTTGACCTCTTCAACCTCGATACGTCTACAATACCCATCATCGCGACGCCTCTCTGAGTGCTCCAAGTCCCCCAAAACGAAACTTTTGTCCCCCTCGTCGTTCAAAAGTCTATGAAAATAGGACTGCCACCTCTTCCTAATGAGGGCATCCTCCACCAACACTTCGCCATTCTCCCCCTTGATGCATCTCACTTGGTCAAGGTCGCGGGCCCTCCTCTCCCTAGCCTTGGCCAGCCTATACAACTTCTTATCGCCTCCTTTCTCCTCTAAAGTAACATACAAGCTCTCGAAAGTTGCTGTCTTAGCCGCTGTAACCGCTAACTTAGCCTCTTTTCTGGCTAACTTATACTCTTCCCTACTCGTCCCTCTCTCCTCGTCATCCTTGCTCTCAACCAATTTGGCATAGGCCACCTTCTTATTCTCCACCTTCCTTTTCACTTCTGTGTTTCACCACCAGTCCCCCCGGTGCTTGCCAGATCAACCTCTCGAAACACCCAATACCTCTCTAGCGGACTTCCTGATACAACTGGCAGTCGTCTCCCATATACTATCCACATCTCCTCTACTCTCCCAAGCCCCCATATTCGTCAACTTCTCCCCTATTTCCAAAGCACTAGTCAAAGTCAAGCTACCCCACTTAATCCTGGGCCGATCCTCCACACTCCTCTTTTTTGCTGCCTTTCTTGATTTCCAAGTCCATCACCAGAAGCTTATGTTGGGCCGAAAGATTCTCGCTAGATATGACTTTACAGTCTTTACATACCGCTCTATCACCCTTCCTAAGGAGCAAAAAGTCT
Organism: Capsicum rhomboideum; assembly: GCA_031232105.1. Lineage (NCBI taxonomy): Eukaryota > Viridiplantae > Streptophyta > Magnoliopsida > Solanales > Solanaceae > Capsicum > Capsicum rhomboideum. Next base: position 91,951,825 of record CP124716.1, on the reverse strand, counting down.
ATCTGGGTCTTGGCCACCGATCTACGAAAGGTAATAAGGTGCTCTTCCTTCTTCGGGAAGCTCGAATTCACCACCCACAACCCAAGGGCCCTAGCAAAATCCAAAAGTGTGGTTCCTCCTTCATTCCTTTCCCCGAAACCAAAACCTCCATGCACCTCATCATAACCTCTCGATACAGACCCAATATGCCCATTGAAGTCTCCTCCTACTAAAAGCTTCTCAGTGCTCGGGATGCCTCCCACCACCTCATCCAACACCTCCCAAAAGCTCTTCTTCTCCTCCTCGTCCAAGCCCGCTTGCGGCGCGTAGGCACTAATAACGTTCCACGTAAACCCTTCAATGACCAACTTAATCGACATCAACCTATCATTGACTCGCATAACCTCCACTACCTGCCCCCTAAGCTCATCATCTACTAAGATACCTACCCCATTTCTATGCCTCACGCTACCAGAGTACCACAACTTATACCCGTCCACATCCCTCGCCTTAGAACCTACCCATTTGGTCTCCTGGACACACGCTATACTAATCCTCCTTTTTCTAAGAATTTTCACGAGCTCTATGGACTTCCCTTGAAGAGTCCCTATGTTCCAAGACCCAACTCTCAACCTGGAGGTTTCCTTGTCCCACTTACCCCTTCTACCCGCCGCCCCCAATCCCGATCTCAACCCTAGACCAGACCCTGAACCCTCCCTCACCGTAGACCCAGGTCCTAAACCCGACCCCAACCCCGACCCCGGCCTATGACATGACCCTAGTCTACCATCGACCACCACAGCCTCTACTCAAACAAATAAGAAAATAGAAGGCGAGCAAAAAATAGGTAGGCTAAAGACACCACGAAAAAAATATAACAGGTATAAAATAAAATAAAAATAAAAAGAGTGGAATCAGTAAAGAGTATATGGAAAGAAGCATGAGTCAACAGCGTAAGCCAAACAACCGAGGACAATAAACCAAATTACTTAAACACAAGTCTAGTGAACAACAGTCAATAACAAGAACTAAACTAATCGAGAAAACAGTAAGCCCACAATAACAGTCAAGGCAAGAAACTACCCGAGAAAACAGTAGGTTCACAAAAACAGTCAAGACAAGAAACTAAGAGAGGTATGCAACGAGAGATATGAAAGAATTACAAATATGGAACGAGTGCACCTGGACCGGCGAGAGTGTGGAGTGCACCTCAATCTGCTGCTGCTCCCGTCCCTAAAATTGGTCGCCGGAAAATGTACGTCACGAGCTGCCGGCGAAGATGTGCTTGACTTGTTGTACCTGAAAGGGGTTATAAAGAAAGGAAAGAAAAGAGAGAAGAGTGAAACGGGGGACGTGCCGATCTGCACGCCGGCGAAGTCGCCGGTAAAGACACGGAGGATGCTTTTCCTGTCGGATCCGAGCCCTACCGTTCAGATCCGTAGGGAAGGTCGAAGAAGATGGTCGGAGAAACCTTGCCGGCGTTAGATCGGAGCAGATCTGAGGTTAATTCCAGATCGGAGCCCTACCGTTCAGATCCGCAAATATTTCACACATCATGCGCAAATGCTATAGTGACTAAATTATTTCATATTCTATATCCGAACAACAAAAGTCAAATTTTTAGTGCTATCTAAGAGTGCCAAATGAGGGCGGTGGTTTAGGTGATGGGTATGTGAGTACGATGTAGATTACATTGTTTAGTTTTGAACCTTGTCTCTCTAGCTCTCAGGAAGTTTTCAATTATCTAAAATTAAAAAATATCGTAGAAAAACATTACCCATTTATTGTCTTTTATTAAAGCTAGCAATGGACAAGTGTTGAGCGAATATATGAGAAGAGAGTAGTAATAGTGGGAATTTAGATGGTAACATAATTTATAGTATGAATTTAATTATCCTAGAAATGCCACTATTGATGCCTATATGTAGTTACTAGTCACTTTGTTGTTCCAAAATATTTTGGTAGATTTTCCTTTGTAAGCAAGATTATCCCAATGTCAGCTGTCAGAAATATCTGAAAGTCTCATGGGACTACACAACACGAAATAACATATGGCAAGAAGCAAATAAACATATAAGGCCCATCTTTTGGCCGCACAAACACATACATATGCACAACCTCACAAGGCGTCATTCTTAATCAACATATGAATATATAAACATACCTTGCTCTTCTTTTTCTTCAGTATCTTCACTTTAAGCGGAATACATAGGAGTGGAGAATCATACAAGGCCCTGTAGCCTAAACATAGACATGGGTATGTGAACCCGATAGACACTGCATAATGTATGATACATAGGACACGTGTACGAATTATAAGGGACATGAATGAAATCCTGGAGTTTGAATTGTATGCATGGAGCATAGAGCTCGAACATGAGTGTAACGTAAGTATGTAGAGCACGAGTAAAATGCCGGATGATATTATAGGAACTACTTCTAGGCATCAGATGAATATAGGGTATACAACATCACTTGAAGCATCTATTGTCTTGTTCTGAAACTTAGCTTTTACATAATCCTAGGCTTCATTCATTATTCTGACTTCCTTTCAATAAGCACAAATGATATAAGTTTTCTAATTTGAAACGTCAATATGCTCTGAGCACTTAGAATTCGAGTAGGATAACATTTGGGCATATGCACTTGGAACATGAATAGCACATTTTGAAGATACATATGACATAAGTAGGCATCCTTGGTACCTAATTACAACATAGGTCCCGTCCCCAAAACACTTGGGAGTAGAATCAATTTGTATGGGAATTGATACTTATACAATGAGTCCGAAGACTAAATAAGGAAAGACAATAATTATACCATAGATTACAATATTCTAGAATCAATCTACTTCTATAATTAATCTAGGAAATCGCTAATCAATCAATCAACAAGAAGTTATCCTTTGTTTAATCTCATAGACCATGCTTTATTCCCTTCAATTTTTAATTCAGTAAGTTATTTAGATCGTTATCATTCAATCTCTTTTAAATTTACTCAATTATAAAAAAAAATGTAACGAAAAACTCAAAATTGGCACCCAAGGGTGTGGCCTAGTGGTCATTGAAGTGGTTGAGAACCATGAGGTCTCAGGTTCAAATCCCAGCGGAGACACGCACTGGATGATTTCTTTCCATATGTCCTAGCCTTGGTGGATAGATTTACCTGGTACCTGATGCTGGCGGGAGGTGGAAGGTATCTCGTGGAATTAGTCGAGGTGCGCACAAATTGGCCCGGACACCACGGTTATCAAAAAAATTTACAAAGGCATAAACAATGTCACGAGTTCAATCTCTATGACCATACTGCAAAGTTCACACATTTCTAGCTACCAAATTTAAGCTCACCACAAATTAGTGCATCTAAAGGAAGACACAAAGAAAAAGTCTTATACCCAAGAAAACTGCTACAATGGGATGCCAATCCAGGTAACAATGTTAGACAAAACTCAAAAGGCAGTTTCATCTTTAAAATTTAGCTTGGATACATATATTGAAAAACTCTATGACCATTCACCAGCTCCATTTACATTTCTGATCCCTAAATCACCATATCAAAAGGTGTGTCTTCAAAATCAAAATGGTTTCAAATTGTGAAGATGTGTATTTTTAAGCTAAAAATCACAATCATCTAGGAGTATAAACAACAAAGCTGTAGCAAGTGAGAAGTTAACTGGGAAACGTATACACTTTACATGCATCTACCAAAATAACTCTAATTGCACAACTACTAATGCAATTTAAATAAGTCTCTTCATCACTCACATTCAGATCACATAGTAGTTTTTTTTTTTTTTTTTTTTTTTTTGATCAGGTAAACAATTTCATTTCATAAATCAAAAGGCCAAAATCAACCGTATACAAGAATTATACCAAAAAGTAAAGAACCTACAAAAAGATACGGTTCTCTACAAAATACCCCCCAATCCTCTATACATCACGGCACATAATTGTATTTTGGGTGAGTATCTCTGCAATGTAAGTGCTTTAAAGAATACAATAATGATAAGTAAAGGGAGAGACATAAAAGATATTATTTCTGTAATGTTCTTACATTTTTGTAGACTAATGTTGAATGGGTAATTCTGTTTCTAGAAGGGTATAAAGGTCCTCCAACTTTATAAGGTCAGTTTTTGCTTTCAATATTTTTGCATGGATGTTCATGCTTATATAATTGTTATAGATATAGCATAAAGTCGGATGTGCAGGCACGATATCCAATGTGTTTCCGCGTTACGTATACTGAAAAGTTTGTTGTTTCTAAGCTCCTAGTTATATACTATACAGACCAGTGAGATTGTAGCTTCCAGCTCTTAAAATTTATCATATTCTTCTGAATTAAGTCTTATGCTATTTACTGATGTTGGTTGCACTATAGCAGATAGTATTGAAATCATGGAAATTAATGTTTTATGAATTTCAGTCTATATGAAAATCAAGCAAAAGTATGTCTTGGTGATGTGTTAGAAAAACGTGCAGGTTTTGCATGCAGGTGGTAAATTTGGAGGCGCAAGTAGTGGTTATAGTGTGTCTGGTGGATTACATGGTGTGGGCCTGTCAGTTGTTAATGCATTGTCAGAGGTATCAGTCTCATAATTGTAGATATCTGCTAGCATTTTCCTATACACTGATAAAGAATACAGGATTTGTTATTTTGAAATAGTTGTGCTATTGCCCCCCTTTTTTGCCAGTTGTAGCTAGTTATTCAGCTCTTAACATGGGTTGTTTACTTTAGCTTTATGTTCTCCTTTTGACTGTCTAGCAGTACTTTAGTCAAATTTGTCACTGCCATTGCTTTACCTGATAAGCAGTCTTTGGTGGTTGAATGACCTAAGGTGTTATTAACTTCCAGCATGTTTACTAAATTGTTTAAACATTCTCAGATTCTATTTCCTGTGAATAAATATACAGTTCAGGATCTTTCAAAATGTTCAATTGTAACCTAGACTAGTTCTGGATTTTCATTTCGTAACATTTTGTATTATTTGACATGGAGCAGTTACAGCTTATGGAGGACATGACCCTTGATAGGAAGATGTGGAGGATGCGGATTAGGGTAGAGGGTTAGTGGGTAGGAAGGTGTCCGTTTTAGCAGGGAAGAGTGTTTGCTTGTATCTGTGACTGTTGTTTCCTAGGTAGAGTCTTGTTCGCGCTGTTTTGGTGATTTTTGTGATTTTGAATAACTAGTTTATAGTGTTAATCTGTGAGTGTCTTGCTTCTTCAGTTATCTAGCGATGTGTTATCCCCTTTTTGTTGTTGGTTGTTATGATTTTTGTTTGTTATTGTTATCTGTTCTGAGCCGGGGGTCTATCGGAAGCAGCCTCTCTACTTCATCTGAGGTAGTGGTATGGACTGCGTACACTTTACCCTCCCCAGACCCCACCTGGTGGGAATACACTGGGTATGATGATGATGAACATTTTGTATTATAAACCAGTACTTAGGTAGTACTGAGAGGGAAAGGGAAGGAGGGACGTCTTTAAACCTAATACATGTAACTTGTAAGCACTTTGTACTGCAGTAATCCTGGTGAATGGAAGAAAATGGTCACGAAGACTGACATGGATTGTGGTTGATTTATTGCTTTTGTATATAGTTTAGTTCTCATTATTTTTCTGAGCGTGGCTGAAATTGTTCCAGCAAAATGCTTACATGCGTGATCATTTTTTTTTTGAAAAGGTAATATTTGTATTTATCAACAGCACAAAGCTAGTGCTGGAATTTCTCTACAGTGAGCAACAACAACAACAACATACCCAGTGTATTCCCACCAAATGGAGTCTGGGGAGGGTAAAGTGTGCGCAGTCCATACCACTACCTCCGATGAAGTAGAGAGGCTGTTTCCGGTAGACCCCCGGCTCATAACAGATAACAATAATAAACAAAAAACTAACAACAAAAAGAGATAACACATCGCTAGATAATAAAAGAAACAAGACACCCACAGAGTAATACTATAAACTATCTATTCGAAATCACAAACATCACCAAAACACCACGAATAAGAATCTGCAAAAAACAACGGACACAGATACAAACAAACCTTCCTACTAATACGGACGCACTCATACCCACTCCACTAACCCTCTACCCTAATCCGTGTCCTCCACACCTTCCTCTCAAGGGTCATGTCCTCCGTAAGCTGTAACTGCTCCATATCATGCCTAATCACCTCCCTCCAATATTTCTTCGGCCTACCTCTACCCCGCCTAAAACCTTCCATAGCCAGCCTTTCACACCTCCGTACTGGAGCATCCGTGCACCTCCTCATCACATGCCTGAACCATCGCAACCTCACTTCCCGCATCTTGTTTTCCACCGAAGCTACTCCCAACTTCTCTCGAATAATCTCATTTCTAACCTTATTACTCCTGATAAGTCCACACATCCATCGCAACATCCTCATCTCCGCCACCTTCAACTTTCAGATGTGGGAGTTCTTAACTAGCCAACGCTCCGCTCCATACAACATAGCTGGTCGGACGGCCACTTGTAGAACTTACCTTTAAGCTTAGGAGACACCTTCTTATCACACAAGACTCCCGATGCGAGCCTCCATTTCAACAACCCTGCACCAATACGGTGTGTGACATCCTCGTTAATCTCGCCATTCCCCTGAATCATAGACCCAAGATACTTGAAACTATTCCATTTCTGAATGGCCTGAGAATCCGGCTTCACTACCACATTAGCCTCATGCGTCAAATCACTGAACTTACATTCCAAATTTCTCTACAGTGAGCAAAACACCAAAAAATGGCCCTCTTTTACTAACTTGAGGTGGTAATAGTCTTTCAGCTTTCCTGACCTAGTGATCTATATCATATTCTCTTATAGGCCCTAGAAGTTACCATATGGCGTGATGGTAAAGAATACCAACAGAAATATTCACGGGGGAGGCCAGTAACGACTTTGATATGTCAAGAGCTCCCAGTGGAAATGAAAGATCGACAAGGGACCGCCATTCAGTTTTGGCCTGATAAAGAAGGTAGTTATCTTGTCTTTAAACCCCAATATTTTGCTGCCGGTTTCCTTCTTTTCATGTTTCCAATTTCCTTTTAATTAACATTTAAAATTCTGATGGCATCTTTCTTTGCAGTATTCACAACTGAAATTCAATTCGACTATAACACCATAGCTGGGAGAATTAGGGAGCTTGCTTTCCTCAACCCCGAGGTATTGTTGGTAGCATTAGTTAGAATCATGCTACTTTTTTTTGAATGATACTGTCAAATGATGCCATTAAGAGGTTTTGTTTGTGGAAGCAACTTTATGGGTGTTTGTATGTTTCCCTTCTTCAACCTATTGTTTAAGTGAAAATGCTTATGCCATTTGGTGACTGCATGCTGAATTTCATTTCAATGCAACTGATATTCCTCACTTATGCCTGCTTCATTTTGGTGCATAGACATACATAAACTTCTTCGAAGAAATCAATGCTTCTTATTCTTGATAGCTATCTTCATATGCTAGGTTCATTTTAGTTTCAAACAATTGAGCATATTTTATTTCAGCTCACAATTGTTCTCAAGAAGGACGACATAGATCCGGAGAAGATCCAACACACTGAGTACTTTTATGCTGGAGGATTGGTTGAATACGTGAACTGGCTGAATGCAGACAAAGTGTGCTTGTCTTTTCCCTTTTACTTTTCATGCGCTTCATATTCTCTTTCAAATTTATTGAATAAAATGCTTGTTGTTGAAAAGTTTAGAACTGGCGGTAAAGATTCATGGTTAATCTTGACCTATGTATTTACTGATCTCTCATACTTGCATGTCTTGTAACATAGTGTGCTTGTCACTAGGTTCATCAGTGCCATCACTTCTGAAATATTGAATGGAGCCGACAAATTATATTTTATGCTCCCTTGTTTCGAAATGGAGCCAACATATTATATTTTATGCTCCCTTGTTTCGAAATTGTTCTCCCCATTTTGATTTGTCACTATTGTTGAGAGGACTTGAAATTTGAGTTGTTTAATATCTGTTGCGAAACATATTTGGGCTTTTTTGTCTTTATTAAAAACATATTCTGACGTTTGTATTACAGAATAATAGAATGAGGATGAGCTGTATTGAGAAGAGTAGAACTGGCTTCTCTTATCAAAAACAAAAAAAGTAGAACTGGTTTCTATAAAACATTTTGTGGTATATAATAATTTTTAAAGTTTCCATTTGAGAAATGTGGACAACATTTGGGATGGCACTCCAAATAGAAAGGAGGACACGCATTTTCTGAAACGGAGTATCTCTTGTGTGGTATCATGATCTACCGATCTTTCACAAAATGAATCAAGTCTGAAATATGTCAGATAATGTCAGGCATGTATATTTAAGAATGACTTAAATTAATCACTGTCTTTGCCCTCGGGCTTTGGTCTAGTGTAAGAGCACAACATGATTAGTATTTAAGTGGAGAACGGTAAAGGGGCGGGCTATTATCTACCGAGTTTTGAATTGTGCACCACCAGCTCTCGCAAAGTTCAAGGTTATCAAAGGAAAAAAAAGAACTTCGTTTCAGCACCCAAGAGTGTGGCCTGGTGGTCAATGAAGTGAATTGAGAAAGGTTCAAATCCGAGAGGAGACAAAACACTAGGTGATTTCTCCCCTCTGTCCAAGCTTTAGTGGACAGAGTGTACCTCTGCTGGTGGGAGGATTTAGGTACCTCGTGGAATAGTCGAGGTGCGCGGAAGCTCCCGGCCACCACATGTTATTAAAAAAAGATGGACTGTCTTTTCCGATGTTGCTTTTGTTGTATGAAGTTTAGTAAGTAGTGCCTGAGTTCTTCTTGCTCTAGAAACCACTTCATGATGTGCTGGGATTCAGAAAAGAAGCTGTCGGAATCACGATTGATGTGGCGCTTCAATGGTAAGATTTCTCATCTTTTTATCCTTCTTCCCGTCTTCCTCTCCTTACTCTTTTCATCGTCAAGGATGTTTGAAATTATAGCAGCACACACTTATATGTTGCACCATATTGTCATGCAGTAGTTTATTTTTCTCCCACCAATTGGTGTGCAATAAGAATATGTCAAGATTTTCTCTATTGCAGGTGCTCAGATGCTTATTCAGACACAATGCTAGGTTATGCAAACAGCATACGGACGATTGATGGTGGCACTCACATAGATGGTGTGAAAGCTGCCCTAACAAGAACCCTCAACAATTTGGGGAAGAAGTCAAAGACAATCAAGGTTTGTTGAATATAGGCTCATTGGTTCTTTTCTTTCTGTTTGCTCCAACAAAAATCTTTGGTTGTTTTTGTATCTCTCCAGCCTTTCCCGTCTTGCTAATACAACACCAAATATATTGGATGTCTTCTGGGTTTTCGCTGGCACTTCTGTCCTTCTGATCATTTTGCTCAGATGTGTGTGCGCTACCCCTTGTAATTCCTTAGCTGGTTTCATTCGAAAAAAATCACTGTGCACCTTGGAGCTTTAGTGCCTTCAAAATACTGACTTCATCACCAGTAACCACCTTATATTCTCATTGTTCGATGTTTGCAAGAGCTAGAGGATTATTCTAAAGTTGTATGAGTCTTTATCTAGGATTACCACCTCACAACCTAAAGAGTTTGTAGTTATGTATATGGAAATCAGTTAAATTTCATAATAAAGAATTTCCGTATCAATAACTAAAAAATTGGCTCCTTCCTTCTAGATATCCTTTATTGACTGCATATTAATACAAGGAAGTCTAAATTTTCAAATAGTCTATAAATTAGAGTTAATTGGAATGAATTTAATATAGAAGTTGAGATGTGTAAATAGTGGTCTAGTTCTTGCCACACCAAGACCACTGTAACATTGTGTGGTATTTTGGTTTTTTCAGACAGGAAGCTTTTGATTTAGGGAAAGTGGTGAAATAAATGGAACAAGCAAGAAGAAAATTAGATAAGAACTGTGATGGAGTATATTATTAGGTGAACACAAGTGTGCAATGTCAATAAACTTTGGTAGTGCTGACTTCACCTCTTAACTAAATTCCTCAGCTTTGAACTGCTTATATGCCCACATCTTATTGAAGCACAGTTGCAGTGCTTTATGGACCATCACAAAATCTTAGTCATGGGCTCTTTGTATGAAATCTTAGTCATGGGCTCTTTGTATGACTATTAGTTTTCTTTCAAATTATTAGTATCTTTTTTTGATATAGGTAATGTTATTCCTCAGCATTAAGGACATGCTGGATACCACCAAAAATGAATTTACATGAGAAGCACTAAAAAGAAAGACTGCTATAAAACAACTACAAGGAACTTACAAAGTCTATAATCTGTTTCTTAACACCAAAAGTAGAAAGTTTTCATGCAGTTGTATTTAATTTTCTGAAATGAATCAGCAGTATTCTCAAAACACCTCTTGTTCCTTTCTCTCCAAATTGACCACCATATGCAGGATGGTGTCATATTCCACCACTTCGTCTGACTTTTGCTCCCACCTCTCCTAATCCAGAAGCTGAAAAGATCAGCTGTGTGTTCTGGCATGGTCCACTTAGTGTGTGACTGTGTGTTAGATCTAGGAATAAGGCCCATATCTGAGAAGTGACTTTACAGTGAATTATTAATATCAATGACCATAAGGATTGGTAAGAGAAGGTGTTTGTGTCTTTAACCTATTTAATTGATGCCTACAAAGAAAAAAATAATCGATATAATCAAACATGGAAAGACAAAAATTAAACTCGGTTGAAATCTCCAGTTCTGCTTTTCGGAATTTTATATTTATTTTCCCTCTGACACACTGACTGGGTGCAATCAAACTAGTGAATTACCCTGAATCTTCTGTGCTAGCTTGATTTGTTTCTGTTTAATGTTCCTATAAGTTGGGATATTTGGGTTACTCTCAAGTTTTGTATTTGTATTATTCAGGAGAAGGACATAAACTTAAGCGGTGAGCATGTAAGAGAGGGATTAACTTGTGTTATCTCTGTTAAAGTTCCGAATCCAGAATTTGAAGGACAAACTAAGGTATCTATCTCCTTTCATGCTTGAAATATTTGTTTAAATTGTATGGTATGAAAGTTCTATAAACCCTTATGATTTCAATTGTCTGAGCGCTGACATTGTTTATATACTATGTATATCCATTGAAGACTAGGCTGGGAAATCCCGAGGTAAGAAAGGTGGTCGATCAGTCAGTTCAAGAGTATCTTATGGAGTATCTGGAATTGCATCCAGATGTGCTAGATTCGATTCTTTCCAAGTCACTAAATGCTCTAAAGGTACCTAAGTTGTTAGATACACAAGATTGATCTTTGTATGATTAAGCTGACTAAGTTGGCCGCTCAAGAACATCAAGTGGTGCGATAAACAATTGTTTTACCAGTTGTATCTATTGTGGCTTATGTAGGCAGCTCTTGCAGCAAAGAGGGCTCGGGAGTTGGTGAGACAGAAAAGTGTCTTAAGATCATCCTCTCTTCCAGGGAAGCTTGCTGATTGTTCAGCCACAAATCCTGAGGAGGCTGGTAATTTTACCTGAACATGGATTTCACAACCAATGTAGCATTTTCTTTTTCGAATTCGGGTTAAAATTTTACAACAACATACCATTGTATTCCCACAAAGTGGGGTCTGGGGAGGGTAGGGTGTACATAGTAGTATAAACAAAATTAAAAAAAAAGAAACAACAAACACAACGTGATAATACGTCAATAGATAAATAAAAGAAAACAGACACCCACAGAGTAATACTATACACAATCTGGGTTAAAATTTTTATGGCATGAAATATATAGGACCTTTCTATATAAAAAAAGACGGAATGTCGGGCATGCTTCTGAGTGTAGCTTATGTTTTTGAGTGCAAACAATCTAATAGAAGTATGTATGGGCATCCATTGCTAATAATGGAAACATTTTATTTCCATATTAATGCAATACAGTTTGTTCTATGTTGGTGGTGTTTTTGTCACTAGTATGGAGACATGTAATGCTCGTGATAGTTGAGTTTTGGATACTCGTCTTCTGAGTTTAACTCCTGAGCCGGGGGTCTATCGGAAACAACCTCTCTACTTCACCTGAGGTAGTGGTATGGACTGCGTACACTTTACCCTCCCCAGACCTCACCTGGTGGGATTACACTGGGTATGTTGTTGTTGTCTTCTGAGTTTAACAACCATAGATAATGTGAAGCATTTTTCATGCGAATAGTGTTTATTGGTGGAATGTCTATATAGGAGTAGTGTTCAGGGAAGCGTGATGCGGAAAAAAAGCGACAAGGCTCCGCATCACGCATTACGCGAAGCGATGCGAGCACATCGTTGAAGTGAAGTGCAATTTAAAAGAAAAAAGACTAAATAGAGCGTCCAAACAGTAAGACAGAACTGAAAAGACCACAACAACTGTATAATCAACAATAAAGACAATATATATAAGCAGAAGTTTAAATTAAACACTAAAATCACAAGTTTGATCACCGAACAGCTGTTGTGAAACAAACCAGCAAAACAACACAAACCACAATAACAAAACAGTTCAACAAAATAGCAAAACAAACTAGAAAAAAGAAGAAAAACCAAATCTAAATTAATAATGTTTCAACATCTAATTCTTGTTCTTCTAAAGAAGAAGAAATTACAGCAGTGGTAGTCGCAGCAGTGAAGAAGAAAAAGTCGCAGCAGTGGACTTCAAAGTTAACCCTAGAAAATCGCAGCAGTGGACTCTTTTTTAATTTAAAATTGACCTAAATATAAAATCAACATGAAGCGACTTTTTTTTAAAAAAATTTAAAATTGACCCAAAAAATAAAATCAACATGATGTGCTCTCATCGGCTCGCTTCTCGCACAACCCTATGATGCGCCCTCTTCTGTAAGGTTGGCTCACATCATCGCATTATGCAACGATGCGAGCGCATTCCTGAACACTGTATAAGAGCTTTATTTTATGAGTTTTTTTTTCAACAAAAGTATGTAGATAGTCCTCCATGAAAAGCTAAGTGAGGTTTCAAAAAGTTAGTGTCCAACTGTTTCAAAATACCTTTTTGAGGTGCGATACTAGAAAATTTTCAAAGCTAACTGTTAGAATATGAGTAGCAGAAGGAATAGTATATAGAATTCTATTTGGAAAAGGAATATAATGTAGTGTCCTACTTAGAAAAGGATTGGACTGTAGTGTCTATAAATAGGGTCTCAATGTAATAATATAGATACAACAACAATTCAATAATATTCTTCTCCAATATTTCTTTCATGGTATCAGAGTCCCTACGATCTTGATAGAGAATCAAAGAGCTTCCGCTGCCAGCGGGTGGCTATTACCCATATATGCCGCCCCATCTGGCCAATGATTATGTTAGCAAAAGTTAGGTTATTGTGCATCTTTCCAGACTATTTTCTTATATCTGATTTGCGTAGCACCATACATCTCTCCGGACTACTCATATTTAATTTGCGTAGTACCGTGCATCTTTCCGGACTACTTTCTCATATCTGAGTTGCATAGCACCGTGCGTCTTTCCAGTGAATCCTCAAATCTTATTTGCGTAGTTCCGTGCATCTTTTCGGTGACTCCTGAAATCTGATTTGCATAGGGTCGTGCCATCATTTCGACCCTACCCATATAATCTCTTTTTCAGTATGGTCGTGCCGTCATTCCGATCCTACTCATATAATTCTCTTTTTCAGTATGGTCGTGCCGTCATTCCGATCCTACCCATATAATTCTCTTTTTCAGTATGGTCGTGCCGTCATTCCGATCCTACCCATATAATTTCTATTTTCCAGTAGGGTCATACCACTATCCGACTCTACCCATATAATTTCTCTTTCTCAATAGGGTCGTGCCATCTTTCTAACCGACTGACCCTACCCATATGATTTGTTCTCAAATTGTGATCACTTTTCAGCCATCAAATCTAATAATCGGGCGCGTGAGCATGTTCCGGCCAGTTTTTCGGTGACTTTCTTGTTCTAGATCTACTCATCTCTTGATTTCGAGATGACCCATATATTTTATACCAGTGTTCGGCAATTTTCCAGCGACAAATCGATTTTCCGGCGACGTTTACTACTTTTCCGACCACTTTTTCAGTTTGTTCCTTTTCAATTGAGGTCTCTCAGACATCTAGAGCAGTCCTTAACAGTTTTCTTGCAGATATCTTCACCAAGTCCCTTACTGATCCTCGTATTCATTACATCCATAACAAGCTTGGTACATATAACTTGTATGCATCAGCTTGAGGGGGAGTGTTAGAATATGAGTAGGAGAAGGATTAGTATATGAAATCCTACTTGGAAAAGGATTATAACGTAGTGTCCTACTTGGAAAAGGATTGGACTGTAGTGTCTATTTTATAGGTTCTCAATATAATAATATAGATACAACAACAATTCAATAATATTCTTCTCCAATATTTAACTTTTGAACTTTCAAGCATGCTTGAACTCTGAATCCTTTCTTTTTTCTGGGTAGGGACCATATAATTCTTTGATTCCGGACTATCTTGTCACCAAAGACAAATTTAAAGAAATGGGAGAATATCTCCTTAGGTGCGGCCTAGTGGTTATGAAGTAGGTACACATCTTGGAGTCCACGGTTGAAATCCTAGTAGAGATTAAAAAACTCTAGGCGGTTTCTTCTCATTTTCCTATGCCTTGGTGGACAGAGTTACCCGATACATGTGTTGGTGAGAGATAGAATGTACTCGGCGGAATAGTTGAGGTGCGCACTAGCTAGATCAGACACCACCTCTACAAAAGAAATCAATAGGGAGGCGATAAACATTGAATAATAGGAATAGATACATAATAAGATTAATTTTTGATTCACTGTCTAGATTGGGTTGCCACCTACCAGGATGCTTCATTTTGGATCTCCAAAGTCAAAGGTCTTAGAAAATATAAGTAGCATGGAAAACAAATGTTTATCCAAGGAGAAAAATCTGTCTTGATAATGAGCCCAACTTATGTGTCTTGAAAACTCGCAATTATCCTTAGTTAAATATGCTAAATGCGCTATCATAAGCCGGCACATCAACACCCTCAACTTAGATTGCTTGCTTGTCTTAAAGCAGCCAAAAGCAGTACATGTGATTGTTGAATTTCAACACATATCACAAAGCAAAACGCAGTGGAAAAGTTAAACAGCTTTCTAGAATGCCAAATTTCTTATTTTCTCGATACACATACCAGTGAGAATAATAGAAAATATGGAGAGATTGCAATGGAACTTCTAGTGGAAATTCAACAATATTTCACTTCATAAACTGGTAAGGTAGTGATATCTCATAAAAATATCCATATAATGTACACAAATAGAGGAGAGAGTTATGGATGAAAAACGTATCATTGATCCAGAGTTTAGGGGGTTGAAAATGGTTGCCAATTCTGTGGACATTTTTTACTCTAACAGTTGTTGTAAGTCTACAAAAACTTCATGTGAAGCATGAACCCCACCAATGTTGGAACTACCACCAAAAGACATCAACAAAATTGGCAAAGCCCGAAGAGAAGACTTCCTGAAAAATCATTTATGTTTAGGGTAAGGGGAATGCTCTTTTTGGAATAAGCAAATAATGGATATGGAGATATGGTCACTAGGGGCAGGGCATTGTAGGGCAGAGTGCTCTCCAACACGTGTAAACTACAGGAGGGAGGGTGGAGGGAACACTATAATTACCTTGCCGAGGAGGGGTGTGGAGAGGAATAATGAAGATATGAGATGGATTTTACAAAGCCATTAATTTCAAGGCTGGGGATTGAGCTTGGTTCGACTTTTGGAATCATAAGAGATGCATGGAAGACTCTCCCCAGCACTCTTTAACACCTCTTGACAAATGTCACACAGAAAGAGTCTTATGGGACTTGATATTTAGGAGAAATCTGCAGGCTGAAATCAAAGATTTCACAAGTCTTTTACCGTACAAACATAAAATGACTAGCCTGAATCATGATACTTAGAAATGGGAATGATAGAGCAATGAAAAATGTAGTGTCAATTCATTCTGTCATATATGGTAACATGGATTCACATGCGGAACAGTATAGTTTCCGGTAGCACCACTATAAGTTTGGCTTTTTGTGCAGTTGGCTGTCGTTCAATGAGAATGGATTATAGGGTAATGATATTGACATGAGGTAGGGATGGCTATATTTCTGTAACAAACTCCAGAAGAATATGTAGTGCATTGATACAAATTATGCCTTGGAATGAAAGATGATTTTAAATCCACCTTGTCTACAAACAAAGAAACCATTTGTCATATAGTCATTGCAAATTTGATCATGGCTGATGATTAATGTTGAATACATGCTTGACACATGAGAATCGGACATAAAGTGGTGTTTTCAGTGGCGGACATATGGTAACACTTAAGAACCTGCAGTCTTTGGATTTGCCAGAGGACCTTCAAGATTCATCTTTTGTTTCTTTTGTTTCTTTTGTGTGATTGACAGCATGAGAAGCCATAATCACTTCGGGTAACTTGGATAAGAGGAATATCATCCTGCCAATTATGCTTCATGTGTAAAAGTGCGAGAGAAGATGTGAATCAGCATATCACAATCAATTGTGCATGCAATTTAGCACCTCTTTGGAATTGAAGCGAGTGTTGTGGGGAGCAATTAAAGGATTACTCTTTAGCTTGAACGTTTCAAAAGATAAAGAGAAGAGCTAGACCATGGGAAGTCATCCTTTTGGTACTTATGTGGACAATATGCAGAGAGCAAAGCTAGTGTGCTTTTGAAGTGTCAAAAATAGCTTTAATTTTTCTTTATTCCAAAAAAACACTTTTGTAGCATGTTTTAGGTCTCCATTAGTGTAGATATTGAGTTTTACTCGTAAGACCATTGAACCTAGGGCTCTGTCACTTTGTTATGACCCAATTTGCTTAAGCTGCCATGGCATCTAACCTAAACCCGTTAGGCTAACCCAAAAGCATACAATACCCAATATATTAGTCAAAAATACATAAACAAGTCTAAAAGCAGGTGAATATCACAACTGTATAAGTTTGATTCCAAACAATGAAATAACCAAATACAACCCCGGCAACTGGTGTCACAAGTCATGAACGATTAGTAAATATTAAAAGAAGGTACTTTAAAAATGCTGGCGCACAAATGGAAAGCAGATGTGTTATTGTTTTCAAGAAACCAACATAGAGTCATAGACAAAGATATTGTATGGCTGGTTCGGTTGATTTAGGCAAACAGGTGGGTTGATTTTGAGCATTTAGAAGCTTAATGGTAGCTGTCGTGGAATATAGCATATAACCATTCGACTACAAGCTGTAGTCCATGACTTTGGTTGTCATATTACTGGAGTGTATACAACACATGATACAACGGACTATAGAGAGAAGGGAGTTATAGCGTAAAATGACAGCAGTAAGAGGTAATTGCACAAGGCCATGTGCGGTGTACGGGGATTTTGATAGTACAAGATTTGTGACAGAATAATTAAAGGAGCACAAGTGCTATATGTGAACTTTCAGATTGCATAGAAGAGCTAGAATTAATTGGACCATAGTTAGGAGAGAAATTAACATGGTTCAGAGACTACAATCATGAGTGTGCTTCAAGAACAGATAGATTTCTGTTTTCCACCAAATGGGATGAGTAAACAAGAAGTGTTGCCAAGATTAATCAGATCGTGTTCCATTAAAGCTCCTCATGGTGATTGGGAATGGACTCGAACTTATTTCAAATTTAAAAATTGGTTGCTAGAGGTAGAAGGATTTACATAAAAGGTGAATGTGTGGTGGAATTCCTTTGTTGTTGAAGGGAGATGAGATTATGCTTATCAAAATAATTACAGTTATTGAAAGGTAAGCTGAGGGAGTGGGACAAATGCAACTTTTGCAATCCGGAACACAGAAAGAATGAGGTACTAGCACAGTTAGCATAACTGGACATGGCACTGGAAAACAACACAATTTAAGAAAAGACTTGCTGGTCAGGGCTAATTCTAAAAGAATGAGGTACTAGCACAGTTAACCAAATATGAATAGATTTTTTGAAGACAAAATTCGAAAAGTGTATGATTTAGATAAGGTGGCAAAAATACTAAATTCTTCCACAAGATGGCAACGCTCACAAAAGGCACAATCATATTGGGAAATTGGAAGTCAATGAAGTCACGAAAGAAGAACCAGTTTGTAAGAGGTTGTATTTGAAAATGAAGACCTACGCTGAACAGGGGCGCTATCACTCAAAAATCAATACAGAGGAAGAATTAATGGCTTCAAAGGACATTTAAAGAAGAGGTTTTTGGTATCATCAAACAACGTGCAAGTGATTAAAGCTCAACGATGAGATATTTATCTATGGGTTTCTACCAGATATATTGGCAACAATCAAAGCATATATCATAGGAGACCTCCATCCGTTCCCCAGAGAAATTTGAGAAGTGTTCTAATGCCAATTACATAAGATTAATTCCAAAGAAGAGTGTTCTAATGCCAATTACATAAGATTAATTCCAAAGAAGAGTGTTGCAGTTGAATTGACAGATTCTAGACCTATAAGCCTAATTGGTAGCTTTTATAAGATCATTTCAAAGTTGCTCATATGGAGACCTAAAGGGTGATTCATAAACTGGCGGACAATGCACAAATGGCTTTTAGTAGAGTTAGGAAATCATGGATGCAACTCTCGCTGCCAATGAACGCTTAGATTCTAGTTAGATAAGTAATGCCCCAGGAGTCTTATGTAACTCGACATCGTGAAAGCTTACTATCATGTTAGTTGGAAATTCTTAATTAACATGCTAAGGATTATTGGATTTGGTAGGAAATGTATACAATTGGATTTTTTTCTTTCCTTTTTTTTTTTTTTTTCCATAAGCACAGTTAAATACTCTTTCGTAGTCAATGGAACACCAGAGAGCTTCTTTGCCTCTCAAAGGGGTCTACGACAAGGACACCCTATTTCTCCTTTCCTGTTTATATTGGTGGTAAAATACTGCAGTTTTATGTTGTCAGTAGCATATGGGACTGGCTGGATAAAAGGTTTCAAATTTCATAACAACATCCATAATACTTTAGAGATCTCTCACCTGTTGTACAACAACAACAACAACAACATACCCAGTAAATTCCCCCCATGTGGGGTTTGGGGAGGGTAAGTGTATGCAGTCAAACATACCCAGTAAATTCCCCCCATGTGGGGTCTGGGGAGGGTAAGTGTATGCAGTCCATACCACTACCTCAGATGTGAGATAGAGAGGCTGTTTCCGATAGACCCCCGGCTCAAGATCTCTCACCTGTTGTATGCGAATGATATTCTGTTGATGTGTGATACTGACGTCTATCAACTTAAACATCTGAGGGTTGATTCTAGTGGCCTCTGAAGGTGTCTCGGCTTCCTATTAAATGGAGAAAAAGTTATGTATATCCGGTTAATAAGGTCACAGATTGCTGCATTCTGACAGCTATCTTAGGCTGCCAAGATGGTACCTTACCACCTACTTCTCTTGGATTGCCATTGGGGGCCAAGCACAAAGTTGATAACATCTGGGAAGGAGTGATGGAGAAATGTGAAAAAAAGTTAACCAGGTAAAAGAAACAATATCTTTCTCTGGATGGGTGATTGGTTCTAAGTAATAGCGTGTTGGATTAACTTCCCGCATGTGAGTTTCTGTTTCCAATGCCTATGAAATGTGAGAAAAGAATTGAAGAAATTAGAAGGATGGGTGATTGGTTCTAAGTAATAGCGTGTTGGATTAACTTCTCGCCAGTGTTATCAAAAGCGAAAAGCGCAAAAAAGTTCTAAGGTGTATTGGGGCTTAAAGCGCAAAGTGCAAATAAAAGTGTGGGCTTCAATGAAAAAGGCGCAAAGCGAGAAAGAATATAAATATTTATGTTTAGTTCAAGACTAATAATTATAAGCATGAATGACAAATTGAAGGGGAGTCTTGGAGTAACTGGTAAAGTTGCTGCCATGTGACCAGGAGGTCACGGGTTCAAGCCTTGAAAACAGCATCTGGCAGAAATGCAAGGTAAGGCTGCATACAATACACCCTTGTGGTGAGGCCCTTCCCCGGACCCCGCGTATAGCGGGAGCTTTAGTGCACCGGGCTGCCCTTTTTTAATGACAAATAGCTGAACAAAGAAATTGAAAAACAATGAAGATAGAGTGAAGTATCAATTGTTTAGTGTTGCCTCCTCAGAAGAGACTCATTGGAAAGGATAAGTATGTCTTAAAAACTTGATGACGACAGTGAAGCATACATAAAGCGCGGTGAAGCGCTCAACACGTTTTGAGCCTCGCTTCCGGGCTTAAGCGCACTTAAAGCGCGCCTTTGATATCACTGCTTCTCGCATGTGATGTTTCTGTTTCCAATGCCTACGAAATGTGAGAAAAGAATTGACGAACTTAGGAGGAACTTCTTATGACACGGTAACAAGGAAAGGAAGTCATTTAATTTGGTGAACTAGAAGTTTGTAATTAAAGACAAAAGATGGAGCACTGGGGATTAAAATATCATACAACAAAATGAAAGCCTGTTGATGAAGTGATTATGGAGATTTAATACTGAGGTGGAACTTGGAATTGCTCTGAGTTGATGTTATCCAGAACAACTATGATAATGATGGGCAATAGTGTACTAGAAGTCAGAACATCCTATGGCGTGTCAGTATGAAAGGACATTAGATCTCTGTAGCCTCTCTTTAAGGCTAATACTGGATCAGGGTGGGCAATGGGAGAGAAGTTCTTTCTGGATGGGCAATTGGATAGGACACCGACCTTTCAAGGTTTTGTTTCCTAATTTATTCACATTGGCTTCAAGCGCTGCGTCTACATAGGCTGAGAATAGAGTAGATGGGGGTTGGAGTATCAATTTCAGAAGAAATTTCAATGATTTGGAGATGAACAAGGCTGTTGATTGTTCAGTTTGTTAAACGCGTATCAGCAGCTAACTAATACAGAAGACAACATACCATGGATCACTAACAACATAGGTTTGTTCACAGTGAGATCATGCTACAGAATTTTATCAGAAGAGGAGACTTACCAAGTCCTTGGCCCTGGAAACAGATCTGGAGATCCATTCAAGGTTGCTTGCTTTACTTGGATTGTGTGTAAATAAGCTTATCTCACTCATGAGAACCTCCAAAAAAGAGGTTTTGACCTATGTAGCATTATGTGGGAGACATTCAGATAGAACATCACTTGTTTTTCCACTGCCAAGTTACCATGCAGTTGTGACAGCTTTTTTTAAGTATGCCAAGGTCAACAAATGATTTACTGAGGTACTGGCACATAAACAGCATAAGGAAGAGAAGCTACTGTGATGGAATACTATACCTGCATGTATTTGGTGGACTGTCTAGACTGAAAGATAATAGAAGATATTTTGAAGATTCTGCAAGCTCTACCAACAAGATAAAGTCTTAATTGTACATTTTTGTTTTGCTTATGGTGTAGGATGAAACACGTAAATGAGGCTGAAACAGTTCTACAAACATTAGAATCCGTACAAGTTTAGACGGGCTCACTTTTGTTATTTGTTCTTTTGCTACATTGTACAGTTCCAATAGCACATCCTTGTGCTGTTCTAATTTATAAAATTACTTTACCTTTTCAAACAAATATTTTTAATTAAACATAGTTACAGTAATTTACATTACTTTATAAAAAACAGTCTAATCAGAGAAAAAATTGCTTTACTTCCCAAGTAGTGATAGTGTCATAACAAGGGACAGACGGAGTATTTGGTAAAGAGGACATGTCATGGTTGAAAATTGATTTGCGTAGTGTAATTTCTCAAGACAGTTAACGTATTATTAGTATGTTAATGTGTCAAACATTATGTATTACAATAGAAGACTGTCATGTAAAACAGGATTGAGGGAGTAAATTTTTAAAATGTAACACCCAATATTAGCACATAATGTGGTAATATCATGTAAGTAAGCTGCCTTTTTAAAAAGAATTCCTTTTCTCTTTTGAAAACTTTCAGAAATTTTCATCGTTGAGGGTGATTCAGCTGGTGGAAGTGCAAAACAAGGCCGTGATCGGCGCTTTCAGGTAATTAAAACTCATTGGTGCGCTCTAAACAGTTATCCCTCTTTTCAGACTATGCAGTAGCTTATGAAACTGCTGATGGAAGTTCTGCAACCTGATTATCCACCCGACATTCTCCTTGAGGCCAAAAAAGAATAAAAAAAGAATTGTTCAACTAAAGCAAACACTGCATATTTACATTGGTAAAAGAGAGATCAAACTTATATACAAAAAATTGTGCTTCAGAAGTGACGACTAGAAGACTAATTTCTTACTACTTCTAAGGTCATCACATATTCAGACTCCAGGTGTAAAATGTGTTAGTTATTTATGTTTTGCAGGCTATTCTTCCTTTAAGAGGAAAAATTTTGAATATTGAAAGAAAGGATGAAGCAGCTATGTATAAAAATGAAGAGATTCAAAATCTTATTCTTGGTTTAGGACTTGGAGTTAAGGTACTATGTTCATCTTTGAGGTTTGTGCAATGTGTTCTTTGTTCAAAATTTTATTCTCATTCAATCTTATGCATCTCAGGGGGAGGATTTTAACAAGGAAGCTCTCCGTTATCATAAAATCATAATTTTAACAGATGCCGATGTCGATGGTGCTCATATTCGTACATTGTTGTTGACATTTTTCTTTAGATATCAGGTGCGTCCTTTCATTTTTCTTCATGGTCCAATGGAACACGCGTTTTCCGCTGGGAATTAACAGTTGAATTGTGTAAGCAAATAACCAAAATGTCTAGTTGATTGTTTGGAGAACCTGGTTGAGACATTCTTAACTTGTTGCAGAGAGCTCTCTTTGAGGAAGGTTGCATTTATGTTGGTGTTCCACCTCTCTATAAGGTTTATTTTTTTTCGAGTGTTGTTTAACAATTTATGTATTTACTGTCCTCCTGGTTTTAATGTTCTATTTTGAAATATTCAGGTTGAAAGGGGAAAACAAGCATACTACTGCTATGATGATGTAGAACTTAAAAAGATCCAGCGTTCCTTTCCTTCAAATGCGTCATATAACATACAGAGGTTCAAAGGTGAGATAGGAAGTATGTGTTTACGTTTTTTGGATTTTGAAGACTGCATATTTCACATGAGACATGTTCAGTTTTGGAACACATTACTTGATAGGGAACTGTTTGCTAAACTTATTACCAGCTAAATGAGGGACATTGACAGACAATTTAGATGTACCTTAGGGCACTTTGTGGAAAGTGAAAGCCTTGCTGCATGAACATCTCTAACAAAGGGACATGATCTGGGAAATGCTGGATGAGCATTATAAGTCCCAAATTAAACCATATATTTGAAAAAATAAAATAAAAATAGACTACAGTTAATTGATGGAAATAACTGTCTATGCCTGATATTTCAGGTCCTATATCCTTCTCATAAGTTATGAATGCAGCATCGCTTTGCCAACTGTAGAAATCGTCAATTGGGTGCTTGGTTTTCTATTAATGAATGAAAATTGTACTCCTTCTGTCCAAATTTATGTGGCACCCTTTCCTTTTTAGTCTATCCCAAAAAGAATGTCACCTTTCTATAATTAGAAACGACTTAACTTTAAAATTCCTTTTTACCCTAAATGAAGTGATTTATTGCCACACAAATGTCTAAGGTTTATTTTAGACAATAAGTTTTAGAAGTCTTCCCTATTTTCTTAAATTTTGTGCCAAATCAAACGATGACACATAAATTGGGACAGATGGAGTAATTTTTAGTGAGGCTTTTTCAGCAATGTCAGATACACAGGTTATGCATCTCTTATACATAGACGTGCGAGTTCTTTAAAACTCCCTTATTTAATCATGTGATGTCTATGGAAAACTTTTCAGGACTGGGAGAGATGATGCCAGCCCAGTTATGGGAAACAACAATGAACCCAGAGACTAGGCTGTTAAAGCAATTAGTAGTGGAGGATGCAGCTGAAGCAAATGTTGTCTTTTCTTCACTAATGGGTTCCAGGGTATGTCTTTCTATTCTGAATGTAGTGTTAGGCTGAGACTTTATTAGGGACATCTACTTGTTGAGACAGACTATTGTGCCTGTCCATCTTTTTCCACACTTTTGCTATTGACTTGATTTTATTGCTCATCTCCATTATGCCAATTACAGGTGGACGTTAGGAAGCAACTTATACAACATTGTGCGAGCATGATCGACCTTGAGCAACTGGATATATGAATGTATAGTAAACCCTGCAAGAAACAAATCATTACCTGGGAGGGACCAAATGCCTTGTGTCCAGTATTTCACAACGGGCATGCAGTATAATTTTGATAACCTAATGATGGGGCTTTTGAGGCACTTCCTTCTCCAGCTTTCCCTGGAACATGCAGAGTAAGCAGAAAAGGACTTCGATTATAAGTATTAAGTACCTTGACATACATAATAGGTTCTTGTCCTCATTTTAGTTTTGCTTTCTGTAATTTGTTGCTTTCTGTAATTTGCACTCGTCCTGTGTAATTTCATATTTTTAGTTAGCAATGTGGCATAAATATTGATGTAAGTAATGAGATAGGACTTGTTCCTTTGTTAATTAGTAGTAGTTGATTAGAGGGATCTACCTCTTGCCTTTTCTCAAGGAAATATATACAATGTTAAAGGTGGTCACTCCACCATTTATATTGATGAACAAATGAATGTCCTCTCTAAGGCTGTCAAAAGTGTCCAATTCTGATGTTCTAATTTAACACTGCTTGAAGCAAACGGATGTTTGATAAAATTAAAATCTGGGAAATGTAA
Source organism: Capsicum rhomboideum (assembly GCA_031232105.1). Taxonomy (NCBI): domain Eukaryota; kingdom Viridiplantae; phylum Streptophyta; class Magnoliopsida; order Solanales; family Solanaceae; genus Capsicum; species Capsicum rhomboideum. The sequence goes on along the minus strand of CP124716.1, from coordinate 91,927,153 downwards.
GTCTCATTATTTCAATTCCACGTTTGTCTACGCCAATTTTTAATCTGTGTGACTTGGTCGTTTAAGCACTGGTCTTTTCTCATCGAGTATTAAGCTATGCTATTTGAATGTCATTTTTAAATGGAGAATAGAGCAGTTCCCTAAAGCCTGTTCGTCTTTTTTCTGGTCTATTACGCTAGTAATTTTTTTCTTTGATATTTCAATAATATCATCGCTGCATAGTATTAGTTTAGAATATTCATAGAGTACCCGTCTGGTTTTGATTAGCAGTTGTTTATTGACAGTCATATATTAGCAATAAATAATACATAGCCTAATTCCGTGTTTATTATCTAGTTTGCACTATTTAACGAGTCCCTCTGCTCTCCCCATTTACTTCACCAATGCTCTCATCTCCCTGTTTCGTTGTAGTTTTAAATTTTTTCCATGATGCCATTTGCTTATCCATTGATTAATGCAAGGAGTCATTGAGTGGAATTTGGCCTTGTTAATGAAGTTTTTGAGGGGGTTTGAAGGCAAGATCTGGTGATTATGGTGGATAAATGGTGGTTCTTTATATAAAGAAACTGATGGTGTTAACGAAGGTGTCACGACCTAAATCTGATACCTAAAACTGTGATTGGCACCCAACGAGCTTGTAACCACGCCTAGGCGAACCGGCTAGATTGAATGCTACTAAATTGCGGAAAATATGCTATTAAATGTAGAGGTAGTGTTCTCGTAATATAAATTGCAGAAATAAAATGAAGCAAATACATAAGTGGAACCCCAATATCCCAAATGTAAGTTGGGGAGCAATCTAAGAATCTGAGTACAATTGCTATGAAACACAACTAACAAAGTCTATGTTGCTTGACAGATCGGTGGATGACTCATCTCAATTGGTAAAATTGGAATGTGCAACTCAACGGTTCACTGCTAGGCCGTCCTCAATATTATCTACACATGATAGTAACTGGTGCTTTCAGTAGGTATGCAAGTAAGCAGCAAAGTCCAACATAATATGTACATATACAAAATATATCGTTTCTCTGAAAGCGGAGAATGTGTCTGCAGATTTGGCTCGGGAGATTGATTATGCAAATGCTATGGTCCCACCATGTGTCGATCCTGCCTCTCCAAAAATTGAGGCGGGTATGTTGAAAGAGTAAATCAACATTGGAATTGGAAATATTTATTCACCCCATGTCTAAATAGGGATTTTAGTTTAAATAATATAGGACTACGTTTTTAGGCCTAAATAAATTAGGTTATACACTATTATAAATAGAGGTGTTGTTAGCTATATTTCCAATGTGAGAATTTGTGAAGAGTTATTGGAGTTTATGAACTGAATATTTTTCTTCAAATTGGTATCAGAGCCTCTACGATCTTAGTAGAGAATCAAATAACTTTCGATATCGTCGGGCGGTGCTAGCCAATATATGTCATTTGCATGGCTAATGATTATGTTGAAAAATGTTATAATCATGTCGAGAAAGATTGAAAATAGGTGTAAATAAATATGGCACACGACAAAAAATTCCTTCTCTAAAAAATGGAGAGAGGTGAGCATAAAAAATAATTGAAAGTTGATTACAAGTGAATCAATAAAATTGTGTGTTGGTGAGAAGTGCATCAACGAAAGCTAGAGAGAAGTGCTCCAACAGTAGAGAATTGGAGAGAAGTGCTTCAACAATAGAAGGTCGAAGAAAGGGGCTTCAACAATTGAAGGTTGATGAGAAGTGCATCAACAATTGAAAGTTGGAGAGAAGTGCTCTAACAATTGAAGGTTGAAGAGAAGTTCTTCAACAATTGACGATTGATGAGAAGTTCATCAACAATTAAAAGTTGGAAAGAAATACTCCAATACAAATAAAAAAAATTAAAATTTGAAGAAAAGTTCTTCAACACAAACAAAAAAAATTAAAAGTTAGAGAAAAGTGCTCCAACACAAATAAAAAATTAGAAGATTGAAGAGAAGTGCTCCAGTACAACAACGACCAAAAAAGCCAGGCGTATAAAACTTTGAATTACAAGAGAATATTGAAAGAACAATACAAAGTTGGAGTTTATAAAATTTTTTTATATTATTTTAATCAAAAGCCCAAAGCGGGCTGAATATATAAATGCAATCAAAAAATTAACAAAAGGACCAAGTCAAAATGATCCGACCCAAAAGAAAAGAAAAAGCAACATACGTAAAATGGAAAAAAGAAAAACAAAATGGCCCAAGTCCAAAATAAACTTGGGTCCGAAGGAACAAAAAAATATCTGCTTGAAATAGGAAAGGGCCAGAAGACTCAGAAGTCACTCTTCATCACTTGTCCTATGAAATTCCACCATTCCTGTCGCTGAGTTTCGACGAACTCGCCACTCCGATCCGCAGTCCAACAAATTAGAGATTAGTGAAATCATCAATAACAAGTAAAAATTCAACTTCTACGACATTTCTTTTTCTGCTTTTAGCTCCAATCTAAATGAAACCTTCAAAAACATAAGTGTGAAACTTCCATTTCTCTGAATCTTGGGTTGATGCATCTCAGACATCACTAACTCTCACCAGATGCTATATCATCGATACACATTAAAAACTCTTCAGATTTAGTGTTAGAAAAGCTTATCGACCTTTATCCTTTTTGTGAGCTAAATAGAAGCTAAAAATCATACTACTCTGATAAGACTTGATTAACTCATCTATTAAAACCCCTTTGACTAATTGAACCTTCTAAAAAGTTGATGCCATAACTAATTAGGGTTTTATTAGAAAAATTGATAAGTTTATCAGCAAACATGATTCATTTTAGCAGAAACTGTAATAATTAACCTTTATAAGTATTTTATTAATATTGTATCTATTGCAAGTACTTCTTGTATCTTCTCTTTAAGTGTGAGCCCTGTTCCTGTTTGAATCTACACTGTAGTGTATTTGTTGATTGTTGCTTCCCCTGCTGTTATTTGTTGTATAATTGTGGTTAGTATTTTGTACTCTCCTTATTCTCAAATATGGTATGCGTATTTTGTCCATATTCAGAATTCTTTTTTCTTCTATGGGCAATTCATAAAATAATGTGAAGTTAACTATACCTGCAAAATCAAAAGCTAGGTTAGTTAACTAATTAGCCAATTGGTTCTGTTCCCTAAGCACATGCTCCATAGTGACACTAACTAGTCTCCTACATCTATATATCTCCTGAACTATCATAGACATGTTTCAAAGGACCTTCCATTAACTATCTTGGATATTCTTCTTGCTAAGTGAGTAGATTTCCATAGTTACTAGTAGAAATTAATTAGAGATGCAATAAGCCAGTCCATCTCTAATAGCCACTGCTTCTGCAATCAAGACAACATCTTGTATCCTTCTAGTTGAATTTCAAGAGTCCGTTCGAAATATTTTTACTTGGACTGATTGCTGGTGCTCAGTTTCTAGTGCACCAGTCATTTACTCATATTGATCGCGTGGAAGGGGTCAGGAACTCGAAGAGCCGGGTAGCTGTGCATCGTGATCGTGAGGTGCGTCACCGCGATTGCAAGGTCTGAGTTGGGTATTCGCGTGACCTCTCCCTGTGACAGTGATGACCATTTTAGGAATGGAGAAAATTTAACCCTCGCGATCGTGTGGGGGGTGCTGCGATCGTGAGGTTATGTTCACAGAACAGTATAAAAATCCTAATTTCGTGATTCTACTCTATTTTCAAGCTTGGGGAACATGGTTTTGAGCAATTTCAAGAGGATTTTTTTGTCAACTTTGATTTGAATAAGCTTCTAAACCTATTTTCTATCATCACCCATTGATTATATTGCAAAAATATCTTCAAAACTTGAATTTTAAACTTAAAATTTTGGGTTTTACCCGGTAAAGTGAAAAATAAGTATTTTGATGATTTCTAATCCGATTAGGACTCGGTTTATGATGGAATTTCAGATGTAGAAACTTTAAAGTATGGCTAATATGATTCTTTATTAAAATTCTAGTTTTATCCTTTTATTTTGTAGTGGATTTTTAAAGTGATTTTGGGCCCGAAACCAAAGTATGCCAATATGGGTATCAATAGACTTCTAATTACATGTAGAATCTATTTTTGATAGATTAGGAGCATTCTGAAGCTACTCAAAAGGGAAAGGCTTCTTATTGAGGGGTTCAGACTCATGTTTCATCTTTCGAGGTAGGTTATGGATTAACTTTCTTCTGATCAGGATGGATAAATAACCATTCATGTAAAGTATGCTATGGGTTGGGGATTTTATCATTATTTTCATCTTTTGAAATTATTATTACTATCGTATTTCCCGTCTGGGGGCTTGTGTAAGCCTTATTATTGATATGGGAGATTATTATTATTGAGATGCCTATGTCGGGACTGGTATTGGTCTTGTTTGAGCATTATTTATTCTTATTCATTGTTGTGATGTCCGTTTGGGGGCTTGAATTGATATCATTGATGTCTTATATGATTCTTTGCATGAGAGTGCTTATATCATGACTTATTAAGATTTAGGTGATTTTAGTTCATTCATGCCTTTGTTGAGCTGAATATTGTATGTTGTTGATATTTCCATGATCATGCATACTCATTCATCACTCATTTTTGTGAAACTGATATTATTATGGAACTTGAATTTCTTTACAAAAGAAAATATACCATTTTATTAAATGCCTTAGTTGAGGAAAGTGCCGACAAGGTTGATCGATGAGATTGTGATTAGTATATGGGTTGCGAACCCCCCATAAATCTTCTCCTAGAAGCTTAGGTTCGGAGGGTGTTTACGAGGAGAATATTTGAGCAGTGCGTACATTTCATATCATTATGTTGTACTACTTTTCTTCTCTTCTATATGAATAATACCGTGAATTGGACTTCTTTATACGTTGTGTTCATATTTCTTATACTTTTGTTGAGATTGTATTAATATACTGTTAGGAGCTATATATCTTGAGTTGTTGGGACATTTTTTTTGCAGGATGGATGCGTTACTTGTAGTTTACTTTACTTGTTTAGTTGTCTATTTTGCTTGGTATGCCTATGATGTCTACTGAGTACAAGTGGATCAGACTCACTCCTACTTTCTGTATCCTTTTGGTGCATATGCTTGTTCAAGTGCTACCCACGGATCATGATTTCGTACAGCTTTGGGATTTTAAAGTCAGGGTAAGCTCCCCGTCTGGGGCATGTCTTCCCCAGCTTCTTCTAGTTCTCTTATATCTTTACCTTATTTCAGAGAGAAATATTATGTATTTGTACTTATGTCAGTTTTAGAGTTGCTCTTACTCATGACACTAAATCTTTGGGGATTTTGAGTTGTATTATTTCAGATATTGAGTTTACTATCATATTAGCTTGACTTTATCCTAAAGTCTCATGTTTTGCTTATTATTTATCTTCTTTTCATCATTTATTCTATGTTGGATTTAGGGCTTACCTACCAAGCTTGGGTCGAGGTAGGTTTTATTATGATCTCGAATTCTGGATCATGACAAATTAGTATTAGAGTGCTTAGGTTCACCAGTCTCATGAGTAAAGAGCAAAATGTCTAATAGAGTCCCACAGATCGATACATTGACGTCCGTATCTATCTTTGGGAGGCTATGGGACATTTTTAGAAAACTTATCTAATTTGATTCTTTATCGTGCGTGTTGTTCATACTTAGTATTCCAAATATGTATCTCACTTTTTCTACGCAGATGGTGAGAACTCGATCAGGAGTTGTTGGTGATACTGAGCAAGCACTCATTATATTAAGAGGGGGGGGGGGAGGGCAGTCAGGATAAGAGTCAAAGGTCACGGCCAAGACCATGGTAGAGAAAGAGCACAAAGAGTGGCTTCGGCTAGAGGGTGAGCTAAAGTGGCCTCTCTCGAGCAAGTGATTAATCATGTTGAGGTGGCTTATCATCCAGAGAGTGCGGGACCAGCCTTGGCCCCTCATGGTTTTTTAGCTACTCTAGTGTTGCAGGATATTCTGATTCGACTTTTGAGCCATTTGAATAGCACCTCTCAGGCAGGTACTCTACCAGGTAAACTAGAAGGTCCTCAGATGAGAGAGGAATTCAACCCCCAGAGTAGGTTCCTATTCAGTGTTTTCAGACTCCCGAGGCATAACCAACTGCTATTATGGCCCCATATATTAAGGCGTTACCTACCAGACTTGTTGCTCGGTCTATAGTTCCTGGTCTAGTGATATCTGCTGATGAGTATAAGAGGTTTGAGAGATTTATGAGATTAGTCGGTCCCAAATATAATGGTGCTATTGGTGAGGATACATATGTGTTCTTGGTCAGTTGTCAGGAGAGGTTGCATAACCTTGGTTTGCTTGAGTCTCATGGTATCGATTACACTACCTTTTAGTTGGCTGATATGGTTAAAGAATGGTGGAGATCTTTTATTGGTTGTAGGCTAGTGGGTTCCCCTTCTTTGACTTGGACCCAATTTTCAGAGATTTTCCTTGAGAGATAAGTGCCCTTTAGCTTGAGGAACAAGATGAGGAATGAGTTTGATGACTTGGTTTAAGGCTCCATGACTGTTGCTGAGTACGAGGCTCATTTTCATGCTTTGTATAGGCATGCTATGTCTAGTATCTCCACAGAGGCTGAGATGATCAGAAAGTTTTTGAAGGGGTTGACTACTCCTCTTTAGTTGGTGACGGCTCGGTTAGTGACTACATGTGGCTCTTTTCAGTGTATTATGGATCATGCCAAGAGAGTAGATACTATTTGACAGGATGTTCAGGGTGGTGGTGGTAAGAGGTTATACCGACAAGGCGATTTTAGTGGTCATTCATCCCGAGGTAGGGATTCTTCAGACAGAGGTTCTTATGGTTACCACAAAAGATCGATTTAGGTAGCATTGTAAGGTTTTGATAGTGGGTTTGCGGGTTTTGAGGTTTTAAGTGGTCAGAGATTAGGTCATGCATGCCAAGGGTCTCATTCTGGTTCTTCTAGTTATGGTGGGCATTTTGCTTCTTCCAAGCCCACACAAAATGATTTGTCTAGAAGAGGATGTTGTGTTTTTGATGAGTTTGGCCATCTAGCTAGAGACTGCCCAGGTGGGTATCAGGTCCTTCCCAATTGGGTTTATAGCTTCAACTATGTCCGGCACCAGCACCTCCAATCAAAATGGGTGCACAGGGAAGTAGAGGCGGATGTTAAGGTACCAGGGGTGAATCTTAGGGAGCTTGTGGTAGTGGGTGAGAAGTTTCTTAGTCTAATAGCAGACGCGGGCAATGCTATGTTTTTCTTGGGAGGCCTGACGCAGAGGCCTATGATGCTGTGATTACAGGTATCATCCCGATTTGTCATCATCCTGCTTCAGTGTTGTTTGACCTTGGGTCCATATTCTATTATGTGTATATATATATATTTCTTTTGGTATTGATTTTATGTGTGAGTCCCTTGCCATGCCTATATGTGCTTCTACCCCTGTAAGCGATTCTTTAGTGGTGGATTGGGTGTATCGATCATGTGTAGTGACTATTTTGGGGCATGACACTTGGGTAGATTTATCATTCTTGATATGGTTGATTTTGATGTTATTTTGGGTATGGACTAGTTATCTCCTTATCATACAATTTCGAATTGTTATGCCAATACCGTTATCTTAGTTATGCCTGATGCACTAGGGTTAGAGTTGAAGAGTACTCCTAGTTTGTGTCCAAAAGGGGTTATATCTTTTCTTTGCGCTTGTCGCATGGTAGAAAAGAGGTGTTATTTTATTTAGTCTATGTGCGTGATACCACTATTGATTCGCCACCTCTTTTGGATTCTGTGAGAGTTGTTAGGGAGTTCATGGATATGTTCCCTATGGACTTGCCTAGTGTTCCTCATAATAGGGATATTGATTTTTCTATTGATGTGGAGTCGGGCACCAAACCTATTTCTATTTTTCCTTATAGGATGGCCCCAATAGAGTTGAAGGAATTGAAGGAGCAATTGCAAGATTTGTTGGGTAAGGGTTTCATTAGGCTGAGTGTTTCACCTTGGGGTGCTCCTGTCTTGTTTGTGAAGAAGAAATATGGGACCATGCGTATGTGTATTAATTATTGGCAGTTGACCAAAGTGATTATCAAGAACAAGTATCATCTTTCGCCCATCGATGACTTATTTGATCAGCTTTAGGGTGCTTCATTGTTTTCTATGATCGACTTGTAGTTTGGTTACCATCAGCTAAAAATTAGAGCTTCAGATATTTCAAAGAGGACTTTCAGGAAGTGGTATGGTCACTATGAGTTCTTGGTTATGTATTTTGGGCTGACCAATGCTCTAACGACATTTATAGAGTTGATGAACAGGGTATTTTGACCTATCTTAATTCTTTTATGATTGTGTTCATCGACGACATCTTGGTTTATTCTAAGAATGAGGCTGAGCATGTAAGGCATTTGAGGGCCTTACTTCAGATTTTGAGAGATGAGTGGTTGTATGCCAAATTCTCCAAATGTGAGTTTTGGTTGGATTCTATTTCTTTCTTGGGTCATGTGGTTACCAAGGATGGTATCATGGTCGACTAGTCAAGGTGGCAATTGTTTGTGATTGGGCTAGGCCTACTTTCGCTATCGAGATTTTGAGTTTTATTGGGTTAGCGGGCTACTATCGGTGGTTTATGGAGGACTTCTCTTTCATTGCATCCCCTTTGAATAAGTTGACTAAAAAAAATGTTGTTTTCTAGTTGTCAAATGAGTGTAAGGGGAGCTTTCAAAAGCTTAAAGAGTTGTTGACTTCAACTTCTATCTTTATTTGGCCAGAGAAGGGTGTGGGTTTCACAGTTTTTTGCAATGCTTTCGTAGTTGGCTTGAGTGGTATGTTGATGCAGAATGGTTAAGGTGATAGCTTGTGCCTCTCGATAATTGAAGGTCCATGAGAAGAACTACCCTACTTATGATTTAGAGTTAGCAACAGTTGTGTTCCTGTTGAAGTTGTGGTCTCACTGTTTGTATGGGGTCCATTGTGAGATTTTCACCAATCACCATAGCCTTCAGTACTTCTTCAGTGATCAAGATCTTAATATGAGGCAGCATAGATGGTTGGAGTTGCTGAAGGATTATGATCTTACTGTCCTTTATCATCTGATCAAGGCTAATACTATAGCGGATGCTTGAGTAGAAAAGCAGTGAGTATGGGGAGTTTGGCTTATCTTTTGGTTGAGAAGTGGTCTTTGGCCTTAGATATTCAGTCTTTGGCCAACCAGTTGATTCATCTTGATATTGGAGTCCCTGGGCATGTTTTAGCTTGTGTTGAGGCTAGATTCTCATTAATAGAGCATATTCGATCTCTGTAGTTTGATTATGAGAAGTTGAGAGTGATTTACGATAAAGTGTTGAGCCGCGAGGCGAAGTTGACATTTCTTGATCTCGAGGGTGTTTTGAGGATTAGTGGTCGTGTATGTATGCCAAAGATTAGTGACTTGATTAGATTGATCTTGGAGGAGGCTCATAGGTTAAGGTATTCTATCCATCTACGAGAAACTAGGATGTACCATGACTTGACACAACATTATTGGCGGTGTGGTATGAAGAAAGATAATGTTGAGTTTGTGGCAAGTGTCTTTATTATTAATAGGTAAAGTATAAGTATTAGCGACTGAACAGTACAATGCAGTGGATGCGTGTACCGAAGTAGAAATAGAAGCAGATTACTACAGACTTTGTGGTTGGTCTACCCCCAACTTTGGGGAAGTATGATTCCATTTGGGTGATTGTGGATGGGTTGACTAAATCAGCGCACTTTGTAATTATGAAGGTGAATTACAATACGAAGAAGTTGGCTAAGATTTACATTCGAGAGATTGTCCGTTACATCTATCTCCACTATTTCTGATAGCTCAGTTTACCTTAATTTTTTAGAGTTCTATGCAGAGTGAGTGGGGGACCCAGCTTAAGATGAGCATGACATTTTACCCTCAGATAGATGGAAAATCAGAGTGGACCATTCAGGTGTTAGAGGAAATACTTCGAGCGTGTATGATAGATTTTGGTGGTTAGTGGGACAAGTTCTCGCCCTTAGCAGAGGTCACCTATAACAATAGTTACCATTCCAACATTCAGATGGTGCCTTTTATGGTTTTGTATGGGAGGAGGTGTAGATCTCCCGTGGGATGGTTTGATTCTTTTGAGGTTAGGCCTTGGGGTACTGACTTGTTGAGAGACTCGATGGATCGAGTAAGATGATTCAGTAGAGACTTGTGTTTGACTAGAGTAGACAGAAGAGTTATACCAATCGACGAGTTTGTGATATGGTGTTCTTTCTTAGTGAGCGAGTTTTGTTGAAGGTATCACCCATGAAGGGTGTGATGAGATTCGACAAGAAAGGAAAGTTTAGTCTGAGGTTTATCAGACCCTTTGAGATTCTTGAGAAGGTTGGAAATGTGGCTTATAGATTGACTTTATCTCCAAAACTGTCAATTGTTCATCCGGTATTTTATGTTTTGATGTTGAAGTGATACCGTCCCAATGATTCTCATGTGATCCGATAGGATTTAGTTGCTTTAGATCGTGATTTTTCCTTTGAGGAGGAGCCTATTGCTTTTTTGGATAGGCAGACTAGAAAGTTGAGATTCAAGAATATTAATTCTGTGAAAGTTTAATGGAAACATCACCCAATTGAAGAGGCTACATGGGAGGTTGAGTTTGATATGGAGAGTAGATACCCCTAGCTTTTTATCGGTTCAGGTACTTTCTTTGCTTTTCATTCGAGGATGAACACATATTTTAGTAGTTGATACTGTAACAACCATCATGGTATTTTATCCTTTTTCTAGTGTTTTGACCATTTTACCCTTCCCAATTGTTGCTTTATATCATTTATGAGTTGTGGGGATGGTTGGGACAGTCCCTAAAACATTCGGGAGTGATTTATTTGAGTTTGAGGTTTTGAGTAGCTTTTAAAGTGATATAGTTAACTTTGGTCAACATTATTGATCCGAGTGTCGAATGGCAATTCTGTCAATTCCATTAGATCTGGAATATAGATTTGGATTAGTTGAGTGGTTGGCTCGACTTCTGAGGCTCTATTATGGTTTTTGAATATTTGAGCAAGAAATTAGTTATTTTAGCCTAAATGGCTTCCTAGGATTAAACTTGTTGATACCTCTTTTGGTAAATCTGATGGTTCCATTGAGTTTGAAACATCAAAATCAGCCTAGTAGCATTATTGGTTATTTTTGTGGGGTCCCGAATGAATCCCGAGGGTCCATTCAGAATATTTTTATACTTGGACTAATTGTTGGTGCCTAGTTTCTGGTGCACCAGTCATATACTAATCGCATGGAAGGGGTCGCGATCGCAAAGAGTTGGGTAGTTGTGCATCGCGATCACAAGGTGGGTCACCGCAATCGCGAGGTTTGGGTATGGTATTCATCAAGATCTCATGGCCTCTCCTCGTGACCGCGATGACTATATTAGCAGCAGTCAAACTTTGATCCTCGCGATCGCGTGGGTTATGCCGCAATTGTGACGTACTATTCATCGAACAATATAAAACCCTAATTTTGTGATTCTACTCCATTTTCAAGCTTGGGGAACACGGATTTGAGAGATTTCAAGAGGGGTTTACATCAAATTTGATTTGGATAAGTTTCTAAACCTATTTTATATCATTACCCATTGATTATCTTGCAAAAATATCTTCAAAACTTGGATTTTAAACTTGAAATTTTGGGTTTTACACGATAAAGTGAAAAATGAGTATGTCGATGATTTCTAACCCGATTTCAACTCGATTTATGATGGAATTTCATATTTAGAACCTTTAAAGTATGGGTAATATGATTCTTTATCAAAATTTCAATTTTATTCTTTTATTTTTATGGTCGATATTTATAGTGATTTTGAACTCGAAACCAAAGTATGCCAATATGGGTATCAATAGACATCTAATTACATGTAGAATCCATTTTTAATAAATTAGGAGCATTCTGAAGCCGCTCGAAAGGGAAAGGCTTCTTGTTGAGGGGTTCATGCTCGTGTTTTGGCTTTTGAGATAGGTTACGGCTTAACTTTATTCAGACCGGGATGAGTAGATAACCATTCATGTAAAGTATGTCATGGGTTAGGGACTTTATCATTATTTTTATCTTTTAAAATCATTATTACTTTTGTCTTGCCCGTGTAGGGGCTTGTGTAAACCTTATTATTAATATGGGAGATTATTATCATTGAGATACCCATGCGGGGACTGGTATTGGTCTTGTTTGAACATTATTTGTTCTTATTCATTTTTGCAATGCCCGTGTGGGGGCTTAGATTGATATCATTGATGTCTTATATAATTTTTTACCATTGTGTTGCCATGATATGACTTATATCATGACTTACTGAGATTTGGGTGATTTGAGTTCATTCATGCCATTGTTGAGCTGATTATTGTATGTTGTTGATATTGCCATGATCATGCATACTCATTCATCACTCCTTTCATGAAATTGATATATTACGAAACTTGGATTTCTTTGCAAAAGAAAACGTACCATTTTATTAAATTCCGTAGCCGAAGAAAGTGCTGGCAAGGTTGATTGATGAGATTGTGATTAGTATATGGTTGCGAACCCCATGGGTCCTCTCTTGGAAGCTTAAGCTTGGAGGGGGTATACGAGCTGAACATCTGAGCAACACATACATACCATATCATTGTGTTGTACTATTTTTCATCTTTTCTATGTGAACAATACTATGAATTGAACTTCTTATGTTGTGTTGATATTTCTTGTTATACTGTTAGGAGCTGTACGTCTTGAGCCATTAGGACATTTTATATTTGCAAGGCAGATGTATTACTCGCAGTTTACTTTGCTTATTTAGTTGTCTATTTTGCTTGGTTGGTCTATGTTTCCTACTGAGTACAAGTGGATCGTACTCACTCCTACTTTCTATACCTTTTTGGTGCAAATCCTAGTTTGTGTGTTACCTGTATGTGATTTTGTGCAGCTTTGGGATTTTGAAGTTAGGGTGAGCTCCCTGTTCGGAGCATGTCTTCTCGGCTTTTTCTAGTTTTCTTATGTCTTTACCTTATTTCAGAGAGTGATATTATATATTCGTACTTATGTTGATTTTAGAGTTGCTCTTACTCATGACACTAGATCTTTGGGGATTTTGAGGTGTATTATTTCAGATATTGAGTTTGTTATCGTATTAACTTAACCTTATCCTAAAGTCTCATATTTTGGTTTTTATTTATCTTCTTTTTGTTATTTATTCTATGTTGGAGTTAGGGCTTACCTACTAAGGTTGGGTCGGGTAGATTCCATTATGATCTTGGATTCTGGGTCGTGAAACTCTAGAAGATCTATTTGTATTACATTTGAACATATTAATGTCTGGTTTCCTCCATTGAATCACTTTACATTTTAGTTGAGGAGTGTACCTGTCTAGAAAGTACATTATCATTAGCTACTGTTATGACATGTTGTGTAGCCAAGGGAAGATATTTCTAGACAAATGGTTTATATTTATGTTTATCTTAAACTGAACTTTTGCATAAGACATATTATTCCCAAGTAGGATTATGTTTCTTCCTTTTCATAGTTGTTACAGAATAAAAATGGGGATAGACTTGTACATAAACTTGAATTTGGTAGGGTAATCTATTGTCCACCATATGTTGATAGTCTGATTAAGTTTTAGGAAAGGTCCATAGAGACCTACTGCAACTTTAAAATAGTTCCAAACTTTCTTTTAAATAGGAAACATATGAGCAAATGGTTAATAGTCTCATGATAATTTATAATGCAACAACTACATCTGGAAATCATAACGAAGCCCATCCAAGCTAGTAATTCATCAAATGGAAACCTTTGTGTCCATAGTCTAGAAAGAGAGAAATATTTAATGAACTTCCTTTGGTCCACATACCGTGACAAAGCTATTGTCATCCTGTTTTTGCCTCAAGATATTCCAAGCACTTGTATACTGTGAATTTTCCCAAACTAGTTAACATCCACCAAGGTTTTACTCATTCCTCTGCCTCCTTTGAGATGATTAGTTTCTTTTGAATATTTTTAATTAACTATCTCTGTTGGCAATAACAACTTCAACTTGTTACCATCCTATCCTTTCTAATCCATCAACTCCTTCACATCCTCCACTGATCTATCAATAGCTATATTAAGAGGGATTACATAGTATAGAGATCCAAGTTTGGTCCAATTATCAAGCCAAACATTTGAATGTCCACGCGTTACCTTCCACCATATCTCTTGATCTAAACTGTCCCTAGTTTCCAACATCATCTTCCACAAATGAGATCCACCTCTCCATTCTACAGTTTGAGCAATATGTTTCTTACAATATCCGTTCCACATGTAATTAGCCCATAATGACTTATGATTTTTGAATCTCCACTAAAGTAATCTCCTAAACCCAAATCCCCCTCATACTTTGGAAAACACATGTTTTGCTAAGACACCAAATGCTTACATATGCCTTCTTCCATGTTATTCCAAAAAAATCTAGCAAAAATTATATGGAGATCATGGATGGGACATTTAAGAGGGTGAACTACTAATAAGAAGTATATGGACATACTTTGAAGATGATTGATGATCAGGACAACTTTTATCTTGATAGGATAGGATTTAACTTTTCCAAGCCTGTAGCTTGTTCTTCATCTTTTTTATAATGCTATTATAGTATGCCTTCAACTTCCTGGCATGGAATATTGGACACCTTAGGTATAGGAAAGGAATTTTCTTCGGTGTATTCATCACCAACTCCAAAAAGTTTCTATCTATTGATACAAAGATGATACCATCATTTGTATAGGTTATATGGTTGAGATCAGAACTCCATTTTGACATCCCAAACCCTTTTAAAAAATCATTACCAAACAGAGAATTCAAATCCCTAGATAGAACTTCTATTGATAGGATGAATAAAGTAGGTGATAAAGGGTCACCTTGCTTCACCCCTCTTATAGAATGAAAGAATCTATGTTCCTGTCCATTGAGGAGGATAGAGTACCAATTGTTAGATATCAACCTCCAAATCATATCTAAAAAAACTCTAAAAATCCCATATTGCTCAGAACAAACATGATAAATACCTAAAAAACACTATCATAGGCATATTCGATGTCTAATTTGATGAAAACATTAGTAGACTTCCCCCTCAGTCTAATATATGTAATAATCTCTTGAGCTAGTAACAAATTTTCTATGATATTTCTTCCGTTTGTAAAACCAAATTAGTTTTTTAAAATAAACTTGGGAAGAACAACCTCTAGTCTGTCATGGATCACCATGGGAATAACCTTACAAAAGAAATTGCTGAGACTAATGGGTCTTAATTTTGAGAAATTAATCACAATATCTTTTTTAGGGAGCAGAACAAGATTGATATGTGTTATAGATTTAGGGAGAATATGAACCTCATGATATTCATTCACAACATTGATGTAATCCCCCTTACTATATTCCAACAAGCTTGATAGAAAATTCTGGTGAGTCTATTTGGACCACTAGCACTATCTTTTTTCTAGCTCAAAAGCTAATGTAAAAACTCTTTTGTGAATTTTAGCTTTTTCTATATTTTGACTATTTTTCCCTTTCCCATAGTCACTATATGCCTTATATGATTTGTGGGGTGGGGTGGCATGGTCCTTAAAGTATTCGGGAGTAATTTGAGGGAGTTTGAGGTTTTGAGTAGCCTTGAAAGTGATTAGTCTGACTTTAGTCAATATTTTGTGATCTGAGCGTCGAATGGTGATTTTGTCAGTTCCATCTGGAATTTGATTTTGGGTTTGTAGCATGGTTGGTTTGGGTTCTGCACCTTTATTTAGGGTTTTAATCTCTTAGACGAGAAACTAGTTAGTTTAGCCTAAAGAGGGTCTCAGGGGTTAACTTATTGATAATAGCCTCTTTTGATAAATTTAATAGCTCCATTGAGTCAGGTGCGTCGAATTTAGCCTAGTAGAATTATTGGACTATTTTTATGGGTTCTCGATCTAATTTAGAGGGTCCATTCGAAATCATTTTGCACTTAGCAGTTTCAGCTGGTTTCTGGTGCAACTGCCTAAGCAGTTATTTGGTAGACTTAGCAATAGTTTATCGGTCCAGGCACCATCGCCTAAGAAATGGGTTCATCACTTTAGCGAGACAACCTTAGCGGCTAAAGTGCCATCTAAGCTATCACCTATGTGTCAATTAACTATCACCTTAGTGGTAGTCTGACCGCTCAGGCGATGTTGCTTAGGCGACCATTTTACCGCCTGAGCGACGTCACTGATATAAATTCCAGTTTTCTTCTCTTTTATTCCATTCTTCCATTTTCAAGATTTGTGGTCTTGGTTTTGGCAATTTTAAAGATGACTTTTCATCAAATTGGACTTGGGTAAGCTTCTAAATATGATTTCTATCCTTATCCATTGATTGCCTCACTAAATCATCTTCTAAACTTGGATTTTTGGGGTTTCACCCGATAAAGAGAGAGAATGGTTTTTCTTCGATTTCAACGTCACTTGTTTTTCAATGTTTTTTCATATTTAGAACCTTTAGAGTATGGGAAACATGATTCTTAAATAAAATTTTAGTTTTATCCTTCTTTCTTCGGGGTCAATTTTCAAATAATTTTTGGACCTAGAATATAGGTAGCTAATATGCGTATCATTAGACTCCTTTTGCCGTGTAAACTATATTTGTGATAGATTTGCTTTATTCTGAGGCTGCATGTAAAGGAAAGACTCATGTTGAAGGGTCTAGACTCGGGATTTGACTTTTTGAGGTAGGTTGACTTAACTTTCTTTAAACTAGGATGGATAGTTAACCATTCATGTAAAATATGCTATGAGTTTGGGATTTTGTCGTGAGATTTATACTTTGAGCTAGTTATTTTATCTTGTTGCCCATGTGGGGGCCTATGTGAGTATTATTATTGACTTGAGAGGTTATCATTAGTATGATGTCCGTGTGGGGGCTTATGTGAACATTATATTTGACTTGGTCTTGTTTGAGCATTATTTACCTTTGTTATTATTGTAATGCCTGAGTGGGAGCTTGAATTGATAAATATTTGATGTCTTACATGACTAATCATTACTGGGGTGCCATGTGTTGGTTTATATCATAATCTACTGAGATTTCAGGAGATTTGAGCTCATGTAATACTATTATTTAATTGATTCATTATATAATACTGTTTTAATTATGAAAATGCATCCTCATTGTAATCATCTACATACATGGAATTGATACTACATAGAAATATTGATTTTGAAAGAAAATGAGACATTTTATAATACTCTTGACCGAGGAATGTAACGATAAGGTTGATTGAGATATGAGATTGTGAATGTATATGGGTTGTGAACCCTTCATGGTGTTCTATCCTGAAAGCTTTCGCTCGGAAGGTGTATACTAGGTGATATTGAAACATTACATCATGGCCATTGCATTACTTGCATTTTCTTTTACGTGTTTGATATTGTGTATTTAGCCTTCTTTTTTTTTATATATATATATATATATATATATATATATATTCATGTGTAGTCTTATACTGATATTATACCTGTAGAATTATTAGGAGATACAGTTTAAGCCACTGTTCTGAACTTTTATGTATGCAGGTGGCAGCATGCTCATAGTATCCTTTACTTGTTTAGTTTCTTCTTTGATCAGTCAGCCTATGATACCTACTGAGTACAAGTGAACCGTACTTGGTCCTACTTTCTGTATCATTTCGGTGCAGATCCTAGTTCGAGTGCGAACCGTGGAGCGTGAGTTCGTATTTTGGTTGAGGCTGATTTTGGAGTATGAGTGAACTCCTCGTTTGGGGCTTGATTTCGGACTTCATCTATCCCTATTGTCTTTACTTTTTAGAAATAGACTTGTGTATCTTCGTACTCTTTATCTACTGTGGTGCTCTTTACTCATTACATCAAATTTTGGGAATAAAGCTGTATTTTGTTCAGTTTCAAATATTTTTGTTTATTTATATTGTGGCTTGACTTTCTTATGAAGTTTTTATTGGGTTTTATTTCTTTCTTTCCACATTCTTTATATCTTTGGGGGTTGGGATTACCTATCCAAGGTTGGGATAGGGTAGGTGTCATCATGACCTTAATATTTGGCTTGTGACAACTAATTTCTTCACCTATGCTTTTGTAGGCTTCACATTCAGATATTGGTTATCCTCTTATGAGATCATTTTTAATATGTGTCTAAGCAAAAGGAAATCTTGTGCATCCTCTTCCTATGTAAATTTCTTTTCATAGAAAGATATGGCCCCAGTTGCAAATTGATCTTCACCTTCCAGCCAATGTCCATAAGTGTATGCATTCTTTTGATTTTTAGTCTCTTTCTTCTTCCATTTACTAAGTTATAAAAAAACCTAGTATTTCTGTCCCCTTTTCTAGAATCAGGTAATGCTTTCTTATTATCTCCAAACTTCCTCTTCATAGTGTAAATACTTCTTCATTTTTGCATGTACCTATTGCAATATTGTTATGTTAGCTGCTATAGGGAATTCTTTAAACAATTCCTCCTTGATGATGAGGTGTTTAAAGAAGTCCCCAACGTTGTCTCTGCTCCAGTGTGACAAAGCAGTCTTTAGCCTTTTTATCTCCTATTTCAAGCTAATAAACATATATGTAACTTTATCTGCCTTCCATTGTTTCCTTACACCTCTAGGAAATAGTCATTTTCTACCCAAAATTTCAAAAATATGAAAGACTTTCTATAGACAGTGAAATTTTATGGACAGATCCATATTAAATTTAGATTAAATCTTATATTCATGATGTGTTGACCAAGTAAAATTATTGATTAATAAAGTTGGATTGAGTTTTAAGTTAAAATTATATAATTTAAATGAAGTCCAATTACATTTGGGTTAGTCTGTTAAGTTGACAGAATGAGCCCAACTCATGCTCTTCGAGCCCAAGGTCCGCTAGAATTACTTGGAGACCAAAATACCCCAAGCCCTAGCTCATTCCTATATAAAAGGGGTCTTGAGAAAAGAAAGATATACACAAATACATATACACATAGAGAAAATCTCTCCCCTTCATTGGTGATCCGCAAGTCTTCCGCATATCACAAGTCTTCGTCTCCAACTGGTGAGCCACAAACCTCCATACCTCTATGATTGTGAACAAAGCTTGGCTCCAAATTCGTAGTGAAATTTTGAAAAATATTTCATCAATCAAGAACAAATCAAAGGATGCGAGGAGAAGAATCAAAGGATTGCATCTTTTTATTTAAGATTTTATAAAGATGGTAACCCCGCGAAATAAAATACTATTATTTGTCGCTATTTTCCTTTTCTTGATTGTTATTTTTCAAGAAAGAAACTTAGACGCTTACAAATTGGCACGCCCAGTGGGACAATCTTTACCTCTCATATCCTCTCTTCCAAGTTCAGAATATCAATATGATCGTAATCTATGTCAACCCTAAATCTGATGCTATTGAGGATGCTGACTCTACATATGGCTTGAAAATTGCCATAGAGATTGTTGGCCAAATCAGGAGTAAAGCCAAAATACTGGGACAAAAGGTGCTTCAAGTACTGTCCCAGTCATCTCATGTTTTTTGGTTTATCTTCTCCAAAAGAAAGATCCTCTCTGTATATGATAGAACATGGGAACAACATTGCTAAGGTGGTAGAAAGAACTTTGGCTTGACTAAGGCTGTCACTAGAACGTCATCTCCAGTCCAACGATCCCTTAATGCAGAAAGGTCGTAATGAGCACTAGATCTGCTCCAATGTTACCTTGTGTCACTTTTCAATCCAAGCTCTATCCAATAGATGATCCGTACTATTCTTCATCCTCTATGGTGGTAGTGTAACCGATGGTGACTAAAGTTTCCACCGTAGAAGAGAAACATGAAAATTTGATAAAAGCAATTGAAGGCTTATCGATATGTGTCAAAGGTCAAGATGCCCAAATTACCAAGTTGATGAATTTGATGGAGAGATAGGAGAAAAGAGAATCCATATGTGAAGCTTCATGAGACACAAGATAAAGGAGAGTCTTTGACAAAACAAGAAACAACGATCAAGAAATTTCAAGTATCCACAGAAGGTATGGTTGCCATTGATCAGTTGAAGGACTTCATCATGGAGGCGATCAAAGATAACGATGAATCCACATCCAAATCTTCTCTCACATATGTAAATCCTATAAGCAAAGGATTGATAACATAAACATGTATATTGTCTATCAACCTCCTAAGTTGTAGCAATTCGATAGCAAGGAAAATCCAAAACAGCATGTAGCACACTTTGTCGAAACTTGTAATAATGCTGGAACATACGGTGATCATCTTGTCAAATAGTTTGTTCTATTCCTCAAAGGAAATGTTTTTGATTGGCACTCAGATCTCGAATCTGATTCCATTGATAGTTGGGCGCAGTTAGAGCAAGAATTCCTTAATCATTTTTATAGCACGAGGCGCGCTGTGAGAATGATAGAGCTTACTAACGTCCATCAAATTAATGATGAGTGAGCCATTGACTTTATCGATCACTGGAGGAGCTTGAGACATAACTGCAAAGAACGCCTTAGTGAAACTTTTGGGATTGAAATATGCATCCAAGGTATACACTGGGATCTTCGTTATAAATTTTAAGGTACAAAACCTAAAACATTTGAAGAACTAGCAACTCGTCCTAATTATATGGAACTAAGTATGGCTACAAGTAGAGACCATGGGCTGTCCGACTTCGAGCCTCATGATCAAAAAGTACATGCTATTGAGGATGGGGGTAAACTTTCATCCAAAACTGATATCGAAGAGTCTATGTAAGTTGAAATGATCCTCGACGCATGAGCCTAAACTGCAAGTTGAAATGCTCCTAGAAACACGAGCCTAAACTGTTTGTCATAAAACTCATTAAATTCGAGCTATATTTGCATGCCAAAATGCTCCTCGATACACGAGCCTAAACTGTAAGTTATAATGCTCCTCAAACCATGAACCTAATCTGAAAGTTATAATGCTTCTTGACAAAAGAACCTAAAATGCATCTCATGAAGTTCATCAAATTTGAGCTAACTTCAAGTCACAAAACTCCTCAAATTCGAGCGGTCTCCAAATTTCAAAGCTCTTCAAATTCAAGCTAACTTGAAGTCACAAAATCTCTATTAAAATGAGTTTAATCTTCAAGTGTTGAAGCTCTTCAATTTGAGCCAAATCCTCAAGTTATAAAGATCTTCAAGTTCGAGCCAAATTCTTGAAGCCATAAAGATCCTCGAATTCGAGCTAAATTTTCAAGTTTTAAGAAAAAGCTCTTCAAATTTGACCCAAGTCTTCAAGTAACAAAAGCTACTCAAAATAGAGCGGTCTTCAAGTTGCAAAATTCCTATAAAAATGAGACAAACCCTTAATTTGAATCCTCCTTGCTCGGGATAAGAATGTTGCGACCGGAGCATCCAAAGCTGAAAAGTCATTGCGGTAGTTTTTTTGATCAACTTAAAATTTAATTCAAGCTGATCTTAATAATGCTTTGGTCTAATATTTGAAATTTTGCATCTTTTAGACTCTAATTTCCTCAAAATCAAAAGGATCTAAATTTCATCGTTCCTACATCAAAATAAATACTTTTTATGAAAATGCACCCAAAACTTGGTCCTCGGAGTTGAAAGGAATACACCAAGTGATTCTTCGCCAAGCATGTAGTTATCCCTTATAAATCTGCAATAAAAAGGACGTGACATACTCTGTTGTGCCAATGGAATGGTGCTTCAAGTTGGCATGGTGAAAGTTTTGTCAACTATATGCTTCGGGACAAATACAGTTCTAATTGTTTAAAGTTTAGAGCCCTCTCTAATTTAGATGTTGAAGATAAGTCTCCACCAATACAGAAATAAGTATGCGACCCTTGGTTTGCTTCTCATTCTCCTTTGCCGAGAAGGAGAAGGTGCTTTCTCTACTTTTTGCCCTAAGTTTAGACCAAGAATTCACCATGCACGTCTTCGGTGAACTAAAAGAAGAATATCTCATGCGCTTTGCTCGTCAAATATGAAATATTAGGGTGTACTCTATGGCAAGTCAAAGATAAGGATGTTGCATCGCCAGAGTTAGGAACGATTAATTCAAGCCTCTTTCTCATCAAGCTGAAAGGTTGAGATGGGTACATGCTTGAGCATAAAAGATGGGATGCGGTTCCTCAAAAAAAAATTGTGAAAGAATGAGGTGCTTAACATGTTTGCTTGCCAAATATGGAATGTGGTTGCTGCAAGTATCCCTTGTGCCAAGACACAATAGGATCAAACGATCCTGATTTAGACTCTCCAATCTCAAGAGATGAATTTTTCACCAAGACTGCACAAAATTGTAAGATTAAAATTCCAGATTTAGAGCCAACTTCAAAAATCAATTGCGTCCAATATAGAAGGAGTTTTATCTTAATTTTTGGATATGTTGTAAATTTCGGAGTCTACTTATATATATCAAGTTGCTCATTATGTGGACAATCCTATGCCAAGATACAGACGTTTTGATGAGACTGCACAAATCTGTCAAACAAGCAGGTTAGATTTATATTTGTCTTGAATTTTGTATATGTAGTAGCCTTCCAAATCTAGTTTCTATAAGTCAACTCTCTCATTGTTTGGACACTCCTACACCAAGACAAGTATGTTTTGGCGTGACAGTACGAATCTGTAAAAAAAATAAAGCCAGATTCATCACAAACTTGAAAAATTAATTATTTTTAATCAAGAAGGTTTTTGGATTTGATTTTTGGATATTGTGTAGATCTACGAGTCTAGTTTTTGGAACATCAAACGGATATTGATTTTGCCATTTCTGCGGTAAGATATGAATTTTCTACCACATATGTGCTGAGCTGAGGAGAAAATGATGAAAATAAAGTTAAAAAAATTACCTGATAGAGATGGAGAACGATCTTGACGATTCTGCAAATTGAGAATCAACCACCGTAGAAACATGACCATTTACTGATGTCAAAAGACATTGACATAAGTTTGGTTCCTACAAATTATGAAAAATAATAGTTATGAATAATTTCCACTGGAACCAAAATATGGAAAGTTTCCATTAGAATCTATTTATGGAAAGTTCCCATTAAATTATGAAAATTTTCCATGGAATCAAACTATGGAAAATTTTCATTAAAATTAAATTATGAAAAATTTCCGTTTGTATTTGTTCAAATTCCACTTCATTCAAGTCACCGTTAGCATGAATGCAAGCATCATTCCTTACATGTTGCTACAAATTATTGTGACTCAAAGAAAGTAAAGTGTCTATCATTATTATAGTCGATTATTAGCTACCCGCATCATCAGGAGAAGCTCATTGACGCAATTCTTGCTCTCAAGTTGCCATGTCTGTATAGTTGGTAACCAAAAAAATTTATACTTTTAGGGTATTGATAATATCTTTTGGTAGAAGACTTGATTTTTCCAGCCGTCAAATGACAACGAAATATTATGCAATAATCCTCTGCAAGATGGGAACACTTCAAACAAAAATGAGCCGGCAAATGATCGAAAGTCAAGTGGATCTCTTGCAAATTAGAGAATAATTCCAAAAAGACTCTGCATGTATGAACTTGGATAGCTTCAACATGTTGGCATAGTCATTTCTTGTGAAGTTTCAAATATTTTGCATGAAGTCAACTACGTAAAAAAAAAATTATTTCACGAATACTTCAAGTCTTGTCTTTAAAGTTCGACAAGTCATGCACCTCAACAACCCTTGAAACTGGGGACATTTGTAGACAATGAAATTTTATAGACAGATCCATATTAAATTTAGATTAAATCTTATATTCATGATGTGTTGACCAAGTCAAATTATTGGTTAATAAAGTTGGATTGAGTTTTAAGTTAAAATTATATAATTTAAATGAAGTCCAATTACATTTTGGTTAGTCTGTTAAGTTGATAGGATGAACCCAACTCATGCTCTTCGGGCCCAAGGTCCGCTAGAATTACTTGGAGACCAAAATACCCCCAAGCCCTATCTCATGCCTATATAAAGGGGTCTTGACCAAAGAAAGACACACACAAATACATATACACACACATAAAAACTCTCCTCTTCATTGGTGATCCACAAGTATTCTACATATCAAGAAGTCTTCGTATCCAAGTGGTGAGCCTCAAACCTCCATACTTCTACGATTATGAACAAAGATTAGCTCCACATTCGTAGTGAAATTTTAACAAATATTCTGTTAATCAAGAATAAATCAAAGGATGTGAGGAGAAGAATCAGAGGATTACATCTTTTTATTTAAGATTTTATAAAGATTGTAAGCTCGCACATCATTTTGAAATAAATTACTATTGTTTGTCGCTATTTTCCTTTTCTTGATTGATATTTTTCAAGAAAGAAACTTAGACGGTTACACTTTATAAATTACAAAGCTTGATATTCACATGATAATAATGTTGGTGCATAGTCTGACCCTGTTCTTGAGAGATGTTCCGTCACTAAAAGGCAAAATCTATCATGAAATTGTTGGTTCACTAACATCATGTCTAGTCTTTTAAAGATGCATTACTTATCCACTCCACCATTCCATCAAGAGAAATGACTACTTTTTAAGTTAATTTCAAATAGTTTAGAAGAATTTACAGAAAAAATAAAATTCTTATATTTTGGGGGATAAACTGGTAGACCACCAATCTTCTCCTCTTTATTCATAACTACATTAAAATCACTACCTACTAACCAAGGAGTCTCTATGTTACTTGCAAGTCCATAAATGTTGTCCCACAATTCCAGTCTTTCTATGGCATCACATAGGGGTGTGCAAAAACTTAATCGATCAATAAACCGAACCGATAAAAATGCTATTGATTTATTGTAATTGGGTTAACAATTTTTTTATTGGTTTTATAAATTTTTTTATTGGATTATTGGTTCGGTTTTAGTTTTTTCTTATTGGGTTATTGGGTAAACCGATAATCCAATAAGAATATACTAAATTACTACTTTACCCCTACTTTTATATATATATATATATATATCTATATATATATTACTTATTATATATTTCTCTTTAATTTCTACAAACCTATTCAATTTCCAGAATACCTATAACCTGATAAAGTTAAGCCTTTTCAATTTCCTCTCTAGTAAACCGACGACGACTGCATAGTTTGAGGATAGGATGGTGGACTTCTTATTTTGTGGAATTTGGCACTGCAAGGCATATGTCATGTTAGTTGTTACTGTTTTTATTTTGTGAGCATTCTTATTAATGTCATGTTAGTTGCCACTGTTACACAACATTGAAATCATTATATTGCACCAAATTGATACTTGTTTTATGAGCATTTTTTTATCGATTAAACCAAAAATCAAACCATTAAGGAGCAAAAATCGACAAACTAAAAATTGATAAAAAATATCTTATTGGTTAGTTATTGGTTTAGCATATTTAAAAATAAAAAACTGATAAACCGAACCGATAATACATAAAACCAAACAAAACCGATCGATGCATAGCCCTAGTATCACACTTAGCATATATTATTGTGATAATCATAGTCTGTCTTATTTCCAATAGTTGTATCTTGATAGTGATTTGCATATCTGTGTTCAATACTATCTCCACTTCAAAATTGTCATCTATAAACAACCAAATCTTCTATTTGTATTAAAGTTTTCATGCTTCATCCCTAGCCTTCTTTTATACCTCTATATAGGTCTAGAATATTGAAAAGATTCCATTATAGCAATCAAAAAGAATTTGTGGTGTCTATATAACATTCTTACCTTATGAAATACTTATTAGGTATTAATATATCTGATATTCTAAAAAAGGTTTTCAACATTATTTAATAATGGGTTTTGTGATACCCTTCTTTGATAGAATTCTAGTTAGCACCTCATCAATACTACCCCAACTTTATTCTTCCTGGTTCCTTTGTCCTTAGGAGATTATCCTGCCCCCTAGTTACTTGTTCCATGTTTAGAGTGTTGGATTCTTCTTCTAGTTCCTCCTTGGCAACATGATCTTTGCTTTTTCTGTCCTTTCTATTTTCCTTGTCTAAATAGCCATGTGAAATAATGTCATGTAAGGCTTTGATAGGATAATTATCTTTATATGTTATTATTTGTCGATCTGTGTGGATAACCACCAAAGCTAATTTCTTAGTGTTCTGACCATGTTGAATTATATTTGTATCATTTTTTCTTGCTGGGAGTGTACTTTTTTCTCTGTGTCAAGTGTATACGACTGTTCTTTTGATTTTGTGCCCAGATTGTCTTCTTGTTCAACTATTGAATTTTTCTTCGTATCCCGAGGATCATGTCCTGTGTGTACAAAGGTTTCTCCCAGCATTCCTCCCATGTCTACCAGAGGTGTTGGAACCTCTCATTCTACTATTAATCTCCTTCTACAATGTTGACATCTACCTTCTCTTTCATTTGTTTCTTCCTCTTCTTCCACCTTTTCCCTAAACTTTGATCTAGCCCCTTAGTGATATTCATAACTTTCTTTTTTTTTCCAGGCTATTTCTCCATATCTTTCTCATACTGGGAGTTAGTATCTAATTGCTCCTTTATTTGAAAAGTTTTCTCCACCCAATCTTTTGTATTAATAGTGAGCTTCTCATGTGTATTAGGAACTTGACTGTCCTGATTGATTATGCTATCTATTACCTTATCCTTTTCCTTTTCATTACCTTATTCCAAGGTATTTCATTATAGAATGTCATTAACTTATATTCTCAATGAGTATCTCTCACTTTTTTATGTCTCCAAAATAATAGTACTTTTTATAAGAATTTTGTTACATAGATTAAAAATGAAAAATATTACAATCTTAAAAAGTAAAAATAAGGATTAATAACGTTAGGTTAAAATAGGCATTTAACAAAGTTAATTACGATAAAGGGGAAAATGTCTATTTTTATAGTGTAACGACCTTCAAGATCGTTTTGTGATTTTTGCTTCTTTTTACCTATTTGACTCTCTTCATTGCATTGGTTTTCCGTTTGTCACATACAGAGATGGGTGGCTTTATTTTTGAGGTCATTGGATGTGTTTCGAGGAGGTTTTTCAGTTTTGAAAGTTTGAAACTTAGGAAGTTTGACCAAAGTCAATATGTGGGGTTAACAGAGTCATTTTCGACTTTTGATGATTCCACTAGGTTTGGAGGGTGAATTGTGACTTAGGTGGATATTTTACAAGGGTCTGGAGGCACTCAGGATTGATTTTGATCCTTGGATGGAAATCTAGTGTTTTTTAAGTTTGGAGTTGACCACAGTCAACATTCGGTCATAGTGATTTGATGATTCCAATAAGTATGAAATGTGTTTTATGATTGATTTTCACTATTGGTATATGTATGGGGAGTCTAGGATGAGTTTCAGGTGTTGAAACCAAAATTGGAAGACACCCAATTCTGGTGTTTGGTGTAAGCACTATCGATGCACTAGGTGCCAGATCGCGCAAGAGAAGATCTAATGGTCAGCATCATTGGTAGTAGTGGCACACGATCGCATGATAACTTGGCAGGTAGTCAGTGCTATCAAATCCATAGGCGCACAATCACGTATAAGGGTGGAAGTTGGCCAGCGCTAACGGTGTGCATGAAGCAAGATCAAGCAGGCTAGGGCATCCACATTTTGCACAATTGCATTAATTGAACGTGATCACGCCTAGCATTTTACTACTACCCAAAATAGTATTTTCAGTGATATCTCACCCATTTTCACTATTTTTTTAGATTTCTAGAACTCAGATTGGGATGATTTTTCATGCAATTTCTTTGTGTTATCGAAAGGGGTTAGGTTCCTAATCAATAATTTGATAATTTCTTGCTATTTTATCTTAGATTTTGAGCTTAAATTAGTATTTGGTGGTGGTGGGGGCTCCCTAAGGTTTTAGAATCAATTTTTGATGAATTGAGGGTTAATTTGTACTCTATTTTTAATGAAATTTCAAATTTGAGTTCCTTGCTGTTTGGATAAATTGATTTTGGAGGAAAATTTTAGTTTCATCATCGAGTCTCAAGGGTTGACTTTTGATCCAAAATTGACCCAGACTTTATATTGTGATATAGGTATCGATAGACTCATTTGCACCTTTGGATCATATATTTTATAGATAGAGAGTATTTCGAGGCTCGACAGAAAGGAAAATTGGTCTTGTGAGGTTTGTGGAACGTTTTCTCGATCTTTAAGGTAGGTTATGACTTACTTTTTCAAAATAAGCTTGGGTGGGAAACTTATTGTGTAAAGCATGTTATGTGTTGGATGAAATATTGGGTTGGAGTATCAAATGACATGATTTGATGTTGTGACACCTGAATGGGGTTTTTAGCTGATGAATGGCGCCAGACTAGTAAATTGTGTTTGTTGTTGGTTTGTACGAGAAAGTATGACCTACATGCATTAGCTTGAGTGTATAAATATCGATTGATATGGCTCATAGCCTTTGTTTTGTGTTAAGAAATGCATATTTATATACTTGTTGTCGAAACTTATTTATTTTCTATTATAACGCTTACTCACTCATTCTCATGCATCACTTATTTGGTACTATGAAAACAATAATTTTGAAAGAAAATTACATGCCCGAGGGAAATGGTTCTGGGTGGATTTTGTTACTATTGATGATACCAAAGATAAATACCAGTTTCCATGCTAGAGAGGAACAATTCTGAGCAAGTATATGGACCTTGCGAGTCCCCCATAGGTCCTACCTCACAGTAAAGTGACCGGGGAAGTAGGGTGTATATTGGTAGAATAATTTGTCATTGTATTTCAAAACTCAAAATCAGGCCATGATAGAACCTACTATACCACTCCAATAGGTAAGCTAGAACCAATAACTATATGAAATAGATAATTGGCTAATGAACAAATAAAAAAAATGAAGTGGGATAATCAAGCCAACTATACAAATAAACATATACAAAGTAGGCCCACTAGTAGTGGAAGAAAATCAAAAAATACCAACCAACCACTCTCGGACTCGGTGTTACCAGTACAAGAGCCACTAATATAAAAGAGTGAAAACTAGTCTGACACATATCTGGCCAAAAAGTACTAGAATATAGACAGTAAATAAAAAAGGAAAATGGATAAGTCTCAAGGAGCCAAGAGCTCACCACAGATTAGAATAGCACGTCTCACAGAATGAGTGGAATCAACAAGGATAGCTAGCACTAGGCGCTGCATCAGAAAAAGATATAGAAGTGCAGTGTGAGGACAAGACACAGATACTGATAAATAGGCATCATAGGCCAACTGAGCTAAAGAGACAAGTACACAATATAAATTATAATAAAGGTAATCATGCACACAGAAACAGTCCCAACAGTCTATATCATAACACGATAATATAGTATACACGACAAATAATAATATATATGTAAGATACAGTGCAATATGGTATGATGCAATGCAATATGTGGCCAATGTAGTGAGACCCAAAATCTTACCTCGGGACGCCTGGAATCTCACCTTGGATGTAGTACAGTGAAACCCAAAATCTTACCTATGGCCACCCGGAATTGCAACTAGGAGGTAACAATAAAAGTAAAAGTGAAAGCCCAAAATCTTATCTCGGATCCGCTCGAAATCTCACCTCAAACATAGTAAAACAAGTAGAAAAGGATCAAAATCTTTCCTTGGACAGAGTAAATAGTGGAAGAGTTCAGAATATTACCTCAAACTTAGTGAAAAAATGGTACAATTTCTCATTTAAAGCCAAAAACTATATTTTTCCTCAGAACCATAGTTGTGATCCATGCGTATGAATGTATGAATATGCCTATGCTATATATATATATTCACATAAACACGAGATATGGAGAAATATCCATGCCATAACCGTAACCATTTGAAATCCAGTATAACACAATTCTGGAGTAATAAGCCCCAAAATCTCAATGGAAAAGAAATATAGAAAGAAATAGTATCACAATGTGCTCTATCAATTACAATCCCACCCTACTACAAAATCCTACCCCGATATCTAACCTGAAAAGCCCTAGTCTAAGCATAAACACTAGGTAAGTACCTTACATTAAGTATTAAGCATGAATAATACACTAAAGTCTCAAAATTAGGCCAAGAAGTCATAATTCAAGTTATACCTATTCCTACCCAACAGTCTATCTACCCGCAATGTAATTTATATGGTATACTATCTACTCAAGTCAAGTCTAAAAGAAGGGAAGTTGTAACCTACCTCAAGGTCGAACCACAAATCTCAGGACATCACGTAGAAGCCTTCCCTTTCTTTCGAGCATCAAAATTCTCTCAATCTATTAACAACACAATATACATGTTAATATAGGACTAACGATATCCATATTGAATTCATAGAGTCAGGCCAGAAATTAGGTCAAAAATTGACCCTTAGGGCTCATTAATAAAAACAAAAATTTACTTCATAATTACCTCATTGCAAGGGTAAGGAATCCATGCCCAAAAGTTAGAAAATGGGATTCCATTCAGACCTTAAGTGGTTCGAAAAGTATTCTTTAATTCAGGGAGAAACCAAGAGTTAAAGATCAAATTCACGAATTAGAGACAAAAATTAAGCCGGAGAAAGTAAGAGAATGTACTAGAGAATAAAATAAACTTACTAGCTGACAAATTTTTTCAATAATGGTTGAAATTACCTAAAA
Source organism: Capsicum rhomboideum (assembly GCA_031232105.1). NCBI lineage: Eukaryota > Viridiplantae > Streptophyta > Magnoliopsida > Solanales > Solanaceae > Capsicum > Capsicum rhomboideum. The sequence goes on along the minus strand of CP124716.1, from coordinate 91,896,621 downwards.
TCGAGCTCTCAGATATTATGTAATGAGAATGAATTAAGGTGAGGACGATGTGTCTTTTAAGACCCAGTAATAATCGCACCAGTGGAGGACTCACTGCAGGTGCGACGCTGCAGGCGCGGTGGATCTTCTGCAGGAGCGGAAGCCACTTAAGGCACGAGCTCCACAGGAGTGGCCCATGGTCTGTAGGCACGAGCTCATAATGGCGAAGAAGGCCACAGGCTAGGCGCTGTAGGAGCGACCAAAGCTCCGCAGGATGTCATCATATCGATCTGTTGGAATCTAATAGACACTTGCTCTTGTACTCATGAGATAGATGAACCTAAAGCTCTGATACCACGATGTCAACACCCAAAATCAGGTCATGATAAAACTTGCTATAACCCTCAGTAGGTAAGCCAGAACCCATAGCTATATGCAATAAGTAATAGGCTAATGAAAAAATAAAAGAAAGGTAGCAGGATAATTAGGTCAACTATACAAATGAACATATTCAAAATAGGGCCACAGGTAGCAGAAGAGAAGCAAAATATACAAAACAACAATCTCCGGACTCGGTGTCACCAGTAAAAGAGCCACTAATACAAAAGAGTGAGAACTAGTTTGATATTTATCTTTCCAAAAAGTACTAGAATATAGATAGTAAATACAAGAAGGAAATGGATATGTCGCACGACGCTAGGAGCTCACTGTAGATCTGAATAACACATCTCCCAGAACGCGTTGAATTAGTGAGGATAACTAGTACTAGGATCTGCATCAGAAAATGATACAGTAGTGCAGCGTGAGTAAAAATATGGGTACTCAGTAGGCATCATAGACTGACTGAGCTCAAGAAATAATCATATAATATAAATTACAATAAAGATAACCCTGCATGCAGAAAAAGTCCCAATGGTCTATATCACAACACAATAATATTAGTATACACGACAAATAATAATAATGCTAATTAATATATATATAAGTATGTAAGTATGTATGATACAATGCAATATGTGGACAATACAGTGAAATCCAAAATCTTACCTCGGCCTGCCTACAATATCACCTCGGATGTAGTACAATGAAACCTAAAATTTTACCTCGGGCCGACCGAAATCTCAACTAGGACATAATAATAAAAGTAAAAGAGAAAGCCCAAAATCTTATCTCGAACCCGCTTGGAATAACACCTCGAATGTAGTAAAACAAGTAGAAAAGGACCGAAATCTTACCTCGAACTGAGTAAAAGGTGGAAGAGTCTAGAATATTATCTCAAACTTAGAGAAAAGTGGTACAATTTCTCTTTTAAAACCAAAATCTATATTTTTCTTCAGAACCATAGCTATGATCCATGCGTGTAAATGTATGTATGTGTGTGTGTGTATATATATATATATATTCACATAAACATGAGATAAGGAGAAAATCCATGTCATAACCACAACCATTCAAAATCTAATATAGCACAATTCTCGGGCCATAAGCCCGCAATCCCAATAGAAAAAAATACATAAAGAAACAACATCACAAGGTGTTCTATCAATCACAATTCCTCGCTACTATGAAATCATACCCCGATATCTTACCTAAAAAGCCCTAATCCAAGCGTAAATACTAGGCAAGTACTCTACAATTAAGTCTCAAGCATGAATACTACACTAAAGTCCCCAAATTAGGCCAAAAAGTCAAAATTCAAGTTATACCTATTCTACCCAACAATATATCTACCTGAGTCTAATTTATACGGTATACGATCTATTCAAGCCTAGTCTAAAAAAGGAAAGCATTAACCTACCTTGAGGTCGAACCATCATGTGAAAGTCTTCCCCTTCTGTCAAGCCTCAGAATTCTCCTAATGTATTAATAACAAAATCTACAAGTAAATACGGGACTAACGACACCCATTAAACGCTTTTGGGTCCAAGCAGGCTATTAGTCTTCTTCTATGGAAATATTAAAATGACGTTACTGTTCATAGAATGTGGCACCCGGTACCTCAAAATCCTGGATCCGCCTCTTCTCATACTAACCTTCTTTATAGTAATTGAAATGCAGATAGAAGAAAATTTAAACAAAAGGAGAAGATAAAGCGTTAAATAACACCTCAAAAAATAATAATAACTGATCCGACAAGAAAATGGAACATTCTTGAAACCCAATTTCCCAAATTAAAAAATAAGATAAAATTTAAAAAGAAAGGGTAAGTAGACCTCGAAGTTGATTGTCGAGGTGAGTGAGCTCAATTCGGATGGGATCAGAGCCATGCAGGAGGTTCATAAACTCATCAGCTTCACTGGTCGTCACTTTCTTACGACTCTTTAATGAAGTCAGCTTCATCTAAGCATCCCCCATTTCAAAAATATTACTGTACTCTACTACAGGGAAAAAAGAGAGAGATATCTGTTTCATTACAGAAAATTCCAAACTCCAAAATTCTGGAGTACACAATACATACAAAATGATGCAAGTGTAATTTTGTATTTAGATGAGGGAAAAGAGGTGGTGGTTACTCGTTTAAATGGTGGGAGGAACAAGAAGATTAAGTGTGGGGGTTTAAATGGGGTTTAATGAGAGTTGCACAGAATTATGGTTTTGTTTTAACTTAACTAATGCTCTAAAATTGTTATCAAATGCAACAAAATAAAATAAGATATACTCATTTGGTCTCATTTTATGTGACATTGTAGAATTTGAAGGTATTTAAGAAAAAAAAAGGGAAGACTGTTGAAATTTGTGGTCTAAAATAATCCTTAAATAGTTGTGTGGTTGTAAATCATTTCATTAAGGGTAAAATGAATTTTAAAGTTAAATTATTTTTAATTATAGTAAGGTGACATTTTCTTTGGGATAGACAAAAAAGAAAAATGTGTCACATAAAATGGGATGAACGGAGTATTAGACAAGAGATGTGGAGAGGAAAGATAACTTTTCTTTTATTGAGAGTGTAATCCATAAGCCAAAAAGTGTTCTATTTATAGTTACAAAGATGCATCCTCAAGGACATGAATGAAAAGGATGATGTTATATATTGTGTAGATACGTATGAATATAACTAGTTCATGTATGTGAATTAAATAGACAATCCACTTCTATTGTCAATTCATTGTATTCATAACACCCCCGCTAGAATGTCCATAGATAATGTGTCTTATTAAAACCTTACTAGGAAAAAGCCATAGTAAAGGAAAAAGAGTACATACATCTTATAATACACCTTGAGTGTTGCCTCATAAAAACCTGTTTCACTCTCTTAATATCTCGGAAATGACACTTTCCAATCTTATATATTAGCATCTCAAATGTTGATGTTGACAATGCCTTAGTGAATAAATCTGTAAGATTATCACTTGAATGGATATATTGAACGTCTATCTCACCATTTTATTGAAGATCATGTGTGAAAAAAGAACTTTGATGAAATATGCTTTGTTCGATTTTCTTTGTTGTATCCTCCCTTCAATTAAGTTGTGCAATAAGTATTATCTTCATACAGTATTACTGGAATCTTCTTTTTCAAAGAAATACCACATAATTGCAAAACATAGCGAGTCATAGATCTCAACTATACACACTCTCGGTTGACTTCATGAATGGCTATCAACATGATTTGAATATGCAGCAGCTAGAGTTTATTTTGTTGAATGCCAGATATAGCTGTATCTCCATAGATAAATAGGTAGCCTATTTAAGGTCGAGTTTTATGTGGATAGATAAACAACATGCATCTGCATAACCAATCATTTGTGAATTGAATTCATTAGAATAAAATAATTTCATGTCAATGATTCATCAAAGGTATCTGAAAATATGCTTAACATCGTTCCAATTTTTTTTATTGGTGAGGAACTGAATCTTGATAATAAGCTCACTGCAAAAACTATATCTGATCTTGTTTTATTAGAAATATACATTAGTGTCTCAATTACACTAAGATATGGAGTTTCATCACCAAAAAACTTTTCATATTCTTCTTGAGTTCGAAATGAATCTTTTTTTATATCAAGTGATTTACAATCATCGAAGAGCTCAATGGATGTGCCATTGTCACAACCCAAAACTCAATCGTGATGGCATATGACGACCTAAAAATTAGGACCGATGGCACCTGCCACACCCATCACGACAAGTAATCCTATCCCAACCCAAACAGAATAACCCAGAATACAAGAAAAATGGAAGAAGTAAATAATAATCAAAAGCTTCAAAATACAGTCTCAAACTGATAAAATAAAGGAAGTACAATAAGTCACATGATATCCTAGGTCTAGAAGTTACAATACATGACTCTAAGGTAAAGGAATACTATAAACGACCCGACAGTGTCTACAATATGAAAACGATACCATAAGACTGAAATAGAAGAGAATCTGGGGGTGCCAGATACCAATAACTGCTACCTCATAATCTTTAGAGAGTAATCACCATGCAATGCAAGATCAATGTCCGGGGATTGCCAGCTCAGAACCTGCAGTAAGGTGTAGAAAAAGAAAGGGTGAGTACGAAAACACATGTACTCAGCAGTAACATCGAACGATCCTAATTCAATGTGATGGAGAGAGTCAATCAAAACCAACCATCCAAGAAAACCACATAACATGCACTCGGGAAATACCACCCTAATCTAGTAATAAATATACGCAACACTATCCAAAACTAGGTTCTCATATTAAAAATAATCAACCCGGCATATATGTTCAATTACCAAGTACGAATGATCACTTCAAGAGAGTAATAATAAGTTCCAGAGATCTAAAATCAACTCACCAAACCAAATCAATAAACCATATGAATATGATGAATATGATGAATATGATGCATGCCATATAGTGCAATGAGGGAGATGAAGATGATGAATATGATGCATGTTTGTTCTACCCGTATACACCTATTGCCCTATATAACTTTTAGGTGAAACCCAAAGGGGACTCTCTAAGTCCATATAAACCCTCTGAATCCACCTCTAGGTCCATAGAGTAAATATATAATCAATATCAGCTCAATCCAGATCTAGCCATAGGGCCACAGAGAGAATTCCAGATATTCTGGTGCCTCAAATCAGTCTCAACCTTCTGATTCGCTTGAAGGTCAAGGAGAAATATCAAGTAGAACCATGATAATATGCATATGAAGGGGATGATGGAATATAATAGAGCGACACTACCAGTTTAGTCCAGAATAAGAAATAATAATACCTCATGTCTCAGTAATTTTTTTCAAATGATAAAAAATCAAAACCCATAGGTAAATAAGTGAAACATGCACCAACAACTCAATTACTAGGTAATTATAACATAACAATAATCAATTTTAGAAACTCAATCCAAACAATCAATTAATAGATTTTACTCCTTTCGTAAATACATTGCTACCAGCATAGATGTTCATCATCTCATCTATAGGGGACCCCTACATCCCCATTACTCCCCTTTCACATAACTACCACATAAACACACCAAAAAGAGTCAAAGAAAGGTCTCAACTTGACTTAAGGAAACGCGACAAATCAAACCAAAGTTTTGCCCTACTGATCTACCTCTAAAAGAGTCCAATCTATTCAAATATGAGATATATGTAAGAAAATAAAGCTAATGATACCCATATTACCATACCTTGAATTTGGGTTCAAAAGTCAACCCAAAACTCAATCTTGGTAAGGAAAAAATAGAAATTTTATTGAAAAATCACATTACCCATAGTTTAGGGAGTTCAAATTTGCAATTCCATCAAAAAACGGGGTTGAATTCGACTTTGATATCACTATTTTACAAAATTTTGACTTTTTTAGGAAAAAACCCATTTTCAAATTGAAAAACCTAGATTTGAAGGTAACACTTATGGATTAGTTAGTGGAATGATAAATCATCGATTTAGGAACTTACCCAGAGATTGAATCTCAAAAAAAATCTCTTTGAAAATCCTCAAAATCGTGACCTCTAACTTCAAAGGTTGGAAATTGGGTTTGGGTTTAAAAGTGGGAATTAAAAGTTGTCCAGGAACAATGCCTTCTTCACGAACACGAGGGTCGGTCCAAGATCGCGACAGACCCAACCCAGGTCTATTGCAAATGCGATGGGCTACTCGCGATCGCGAAGGCCTACTATGACCTGAACTCGGTTAACTCATTGCAAATGCGATGCACCTATTGGCGAATGCAATAAAGAGCCAAAGTTTCCCATCGCGAACGCGACTAAGGTGTCGCAATAGCGAAGAGTAATTTTGCCTTGCCCCAACAACATCAATTCAGCTAAAACTTTAAGACCTACAAATCCCCTAACGGACCCTTAAAATACATTTGGAACCTCATGAACACATTCCAACTATGCTACTAGACCAAATTTGATATTTCGAACTCAACGGTGCAGTCGTTAGGTCAAGTCAACCCTTAAGATAATTTTTAACATCTAATATAAATGCTCAATACCACACCGAAAGCCCCGAGACCCAAACCAACCATGCTACTAACCCAAAATCGATGTTCTAGAGCTGATGGAACTGATGAAATTCTCATACGATGCTCGAATCTTTGAATGTTGACCAAAGTCAACCATTCTACCTTTAAGTCTTTCTAAAATAGAAAACTCACTTAATTCTCAATCGAATACCTGGGGAATCGTACCACTTACTCCGCAGCCCATAGACACCAAAACACAACTATGGGGGGAGAGGGTAAAAGTCAAAACATGCAAAAATCTAAAAATCAAAGTAAGGGTTGTTACATCATCCACCACTAAAACACATGTTTATCCTCGAACGTAGAGATACGAAAGGTACCTAAAGTGTCAATAAACTAAGGATATTTGCTCCACATGTCAGCTCTATCTCCCAGGTAACCTCCTCGATTGGGTGATACTTTCGCTGAACCTTCATTGAATTAGTACTCTTGAACCTCAATTTCCTAGTCTACCTATCCAAAATAATTATAGGCTCCTCCTCAAAAATCAGATTCTAATCCTAATCCACCGGTCCCATTGAATCACATGCGAACCATCAGAATGATATTCTTTAATACCGAGACATAAAAAATAGGATGCACAACTAAAAGACTCGAAGGTAAAGCCAACTCATAAACCACCTCCCCAACTCTCCGAAGGTTTTTAAAAGGGTAAATAAACTTCATTACCCCTCTTCCCAAACCACATCACACCCTTCATGGGTGATACCTTCAACAAAACCCACTCACCCTCCAAGTACTCCAAGTTCTGAACCCTTCTATCAGCATAACCTTTTTGCTTACTCTGGGCCACCAAAAGTTGATCCTAAATCAATCTCACCCTCTACATAGTGTCCCTTAACAAACCTGTACCCCATGGTCTAACCTCAAATAAATCAAATCATCTAACTAGGGACCTATACCTCTTCCCATGCAATGCCTCAAATAGTGCCATCTGAATAATGGAATGGTAGTTATTATTGTAAGAAAACTCTACTAAGGTAAAGAATTGGTTCCAATGACCACCAAAATCCAAAACACGAGCTCAAATCATATCCTCCAACACCTAAATAGTATGCTTCGATTGACCATCAGTCTGAGGATAAAAGGTCATCTCATCTCTAACTGAGTACCCAACTCTCACTACATGAAACTCTAAAAGTTTGAATTGAACTAAGTACATCTATTTGAAATAATAGAAATAAAGATACCATGTAGTCGAACTATCTCACGAATGTAAATCTTTGTCAACTTCTATACATCATACCTCACCTTCACTGGCATGAAATGAGCTGATTAGGTTAATCTCTCCAACATTACCCAAATGGAGACAAGCTTCCCCAAAATATAGGGCAACCCAGTAATACGCTCCTACTTTCACTCCGATATCGACATCCTCTGAATCATACCACCTGATCTCTAATGCTCATACTTCACCGATTGACAATTCAAATGCTTGGCCACAAACTCCACGATATCCCTCTTCATCCTACACCACAAATAGTACCTTTTCAAGTCATGATACATCTTTGTTGCACCCAGATAAATAGAATATCTCAAACCATGAGCCTTCTCCATAATCAACCTGATAAACTCACCTACTCTAGGAATAAAATACAACTTTTATTCAGTAAAACACCCTCTGAATCAAGAATCGCATCCGTAGATTCACACATTAATACCTCATCTCAAATAATACACAACTTTCCATCTTCAAATTGCCTATCTCAAATCTGCTCTACCAATAAGGACCACGCCTCAACACATGCAAGAATCAGACTTGGCTTGGAGATGTCAAATGGCATGAACATCCATAGCCAAAGGCCTCTACCCAACTACTAACATAGCAAGACTACCCATACTCGTTGCCTTCTTACTCAAGGCATCAACCACTATGTTAGCGTTGCCTGGATGATAGAGAATGGTCATGTCATAATCTTTCAAAAGCTCTAAGCATTGAGATTGTCTCAAATTCATGTCCTTTTGACTGAAGATGTACTAAAAACTGCGATGATCGGTAAACACATCACAATGTACTCTATATAGATAATAATGCCACAACTTTAATACGAACACCACTGTCACCAACTCCAAGTCGTGAGTATGATATTTATTCTCATTGGTCTTCAATTGCCTCGAAGTATAAGATATCACCATCCTATTCTGCATCATTACACCACCAAGACCAACTCTTGAAGAATCACAATAAATAGTAAAGCCCTTACCTTCCACAAGTAAGGTTAGAATAGGTGCTGAATTTAACAAAGTCTTGAGCTTTAGAAAGCTCTCTTCACACTCATCAGACCACAGAAAATCAACATTCTTTTAAGTCAATCTAGTCAAAGAAGCTACAATATAAGAAAAGCCCTGCACGAACCGCCTATAATACCCAGCCAAATGAATGAAGCTACAAATCTCGACAGGTGAAGTAGGCCTAGACCAATTCTGAACAGCCTCAACCTTGTCTAGATCGACTATAATACCATTCTTAGACACTACATGCCCTAAAAATGCAATCGAGCTAAGCCAAAACTCACACTTTGAGAACTTTGCATACAACTTCTCATCTCTCAACCTCTGAAGCATAATTCTCAAGTGCTTCACATGGTCTGCCTCGCTCTTGGAGTACGACAAGATATCATCCATGAACACAATCACAAAAGAATTAAGGTACAACTAAAACACCCTATTTATCAACTCCATAAATGCCACCGAGGCATTAATCAACCCAAAATGCATCACCAAAAACTCATAATGGCCATAGCGGGTCCTGAAAGCTATTTTAGGAATGTCTGAAGCTCTAATCTTCAATGGATGATAATCCAATCTCAAATCAATATTTGAAAACATCAAAGCACCCTGGAGCTGATCAAATATGTAATCAATAAGTGGAAGGGGATACTTATTCTTGATGGTCACTTTATTCAACTATCGATAGTCGATACATATACATATAGACTAGTCTTTCTTCTTCACGAACAATACTGAAGTACCCCAAGGTGATACACTAGGCCCCTTACTGGACAAATCCTAAAGTTGGTAATTTAATTCCTTTAACTCTACCAGAGCCATCCTATAAGGAAGAATAGAAATGGGCTTACTGCTTGGCTCCAAGTTAATGCTAAAGTTAATATCATAGTTAGGAGGAACACCTAGAAGATCAGTAGTAAACATATATACAAACTCCCTAACCACCCTCAATGATTCCAAAAAAGGCATCTCTGTACTAGTATTCTGAACATATGCCAATAAGAAAGGCACCCCTTTTGTACTAGCCGATGAGCCTGGAGGAAGAAAATCACCCTCTTAGGACATGAACCCTGGGCACTTCTCTACTCCAACCTCGGGACATCTAGCATGACAAAAGTAACTGTCTTAGCATGACAATCCAAGATAGCATGATAAGGAGAAAGCTAATCTATACCCAATATCACATCAAAGTCAATCATGCCAAGAATAATCAAGTCTACCCAGGTATCATACCCCAATAAGGACACAACACATAATCGGTACACCCAATCCACCACTAATGAATCACCTACTAGGGAAGAAACATGAATAGGCACAACCATAGACTTATACATCATATCAAGGTTTGATGGATAGTAAGCAGACATATAAAAGAATGTAGAACTAAGATCAAATAAAGTTGAAGTAGGTCGATGGTATATTGATACGATACCTATGATAAATGCATCTGAAGACTCTACCTCGACCTACTCAGAAAAGTGTAACATTGTGCCCTCTAGCCTTCTGCATGAACCACTTTTCTACCACCTTCTTGGCCACTAGCGGTATACTTGTGCCCCTTTGAGGTCCACTCGACCCTTAGCTAGGGGTGCTGCAATCCTAGCTAGAGCCTAATAACTTTGTTATGGACCCCTCTTATTGAACTATGGGCACTACCTCTTATAATTCCATGGATCACCATATGTAAAACAACCATGACAGACTGTGGCCTATTGAGATAAACCCTGATGACCAGAATACCTAAAATGATCTGAATGACTTCCATGGACAGAAAACCTCTAATGTGAACCCTGAGAAGACTGCCTTTAACACTAAGAATATCATCATAAATGTCCATCCTCAGATCCCTACATAGCCACATAAACTAGGCTACCATGCTGGGGCAGAAAGTTTTGCCTAAATGAATGCCTACCTCTAGATGAGGTACCACTGAACTGACCAGAAGTGTGAGGCTTTTTGTCCCTTAGATTCGTAAACTCCTCATGGTACATGGACTTGAACTTCTTATCCACCTCAACCACCCCCTGAAAAAGAGCTCCAGACTAAGCTATGGGTAAAAACTGCCTCCTGATCCTGAAAAGTCAATCCTCTCACAAACCTCTGGATCCTTAGAATCACCATAGCATGACGAGACAAAGCATATAATTGAGTCTCATATTCGGTCACTAAGATACCCTATTGGTCAAGTGGTAAAACCGATGCCTATGCTCCTCCTTCAAGCTACGAGGAATAAATCTGTCAAGGAAAGCCTATATAAATATAGTCCAAGTTATCAAAAGAACCTGCTATCCTTGAGTCAATACATGAGCATCACCATTTCTTGGCGGGACCCCTCATTTGTAATAATGTATAGTCAACTCTATGGGATAACTAACCCCATGCTTTACAGCCTCTCGTGGCAGCTAACCAAAACCTGGAAGCATCCTTACTATGGCCACCCAGAAACTAGGATGGATCCATCTTCCTAAACCTCTCAAACTTAAGTTGCTCCTCATCTGACATAACATCCCTAACTCCACCTGTGGTTCCGACCCCCGATAATATCATACCATCATACCTAGGCATTGGTTGAACTATTGAACCCGAGTAGATTGAATAAGATTGTTGATCTAGGGTCGAGACCTCTACTTTAAGTTGAAAACCATAAAGTGTACCCGCAAATCCACCTCCCTAAGACAAACCCGATAAAACACCTAACATCTGAGCCAAAGTGTCATAGAGCCCAGGATAAGTAACAAGATCAGGTGGAGCCTGCCCCCGACCCACCTCCTCATCCAAAATCCAATCATCTTCTATCTCATACTCAAACTCAGAGGAATACCACCCTAACATAAATCTGAGTGACTTCCTGAGCTCTATCCCTGCCATTACTTCTACCACCGCTAACACATCCCCTACCCTGTCTGTGTGTCCTAACATGGATAGCTAACATGGGGACTAAAATTGGCTCCTAACCTCTATCTAAACATCCATGAGTCCTTACCATCTGTGAGAGAATAAGACAAGAATCTTAATAATCAATTATAGGAATTTACTCATATGATAAGAAAGAAGAAAAAAGTTTCCTAAAGTCCCATAGCCTCTCAAAGATAGATAACGAATGTCTTCGTACTAATCTACGAGACTCTACTAGTCTTGGTTTATACTTGTGAGACCAATGAAGCTGAGGCTCTAATACTAACTATCACGACCCAAAACCAGGATTGATATGGAACCTACCACATACACCATGATAGGTAAGACTATCCCAACCCAAATATAACAACCCAGTGCAAAAGAAAAGCAGAAAAAGTAAATAATAATCAAAAGCCCCAAAATACAATCTAAAACTGATAAAATAAAGGAAGTACGACAAGTCACATTATATCTAGGTCTGTAAGTCACAATACAAGCCTTTAAGGGAAAGGAATACGATAAATAATCTATAAGTGTCTATAATGCGGAAAAGATAGCATAAGACAACTATAGAAGAGAATATGGGGGTGTCAGGGACCAACGATTGATACCTCATAATCTCTCAAGAGTAATCACCATGTAATGCAAGATCAATGTTCAGGAATCACCGGTTCCAAAACGGTCAATGTTCAGGAATCACCGGTTCCAAAACTACACATAAGGTGCAGAAAAAGCAAGGGTGAGTACAAACACATGTACTCATTAGTATCATCGACCGACCCTTATTCAACATGGTGGTGAGAGCCAATCAAAAATAACCATCTATATCAAATAGATAACCTGTACTCAAGAAATACCACCTTAATCTAGCATTAAATATACACAACACCATCCAAAACCAAGTTCTCACATTAAAAATAATCAATTGGCACATATGTTCAATTATCAAGTATGGACAATCACTTCAAGAGAATAATACTCAGTGTAAGAGATCCAAAATCAACTCACCAAACCAAATTAATCAACTATATGGATATGATGCTTATGGTGCATGCCATACAATGCAATAGGGAAAGATTAAGATGATGAACATGATGCATGTTTGCCTTACCTGTATACACGTGTTGCCTTGTATAGCTAGCTGGAACCTATAGGGGACTCATTAAGTCTATATACACCCTCCAGATCCACCTCTAAGGCTGTAGAGTAAATTTCTAATCAATATTATCTCAATCTGGATCCGCTCACAAGGTTACAAAAATATTCCAAATTTCCTGGTACCTCAAATCAATCTCAACCTCCTGATCCCCACGAAGGCCAAGGAGAAATATCCAGTAGAACCATGATGATATGAATATGAAGGGGAGATGATAGGATACTATAGAGCAACAATGCCAGTTCAATCCAAAACAAGCAATAATAATACCTCATGTCTCAGTAAATTTCCCCCGTGATATAAAGTCAACCCATGCCACACGCATATAAATAAGTGAAACAAGCACCAAGAACTCAATAACAGGTAATTATAGCATAACAATCATCAATTTTAAAAACCTAGTCTAAACAGTCAATTAATTGATTTTATTCCCTTCATAGTTATGCTAGTACCAGCATAGATGCGTATCATCTCATCAATACGGGACACTTAAATCCCTGTTACTCCTCTTACACATAACTACCATATAACACACTAAGAAAGAGTCAAAGAACGATCTCAACTTGCCTTAGGGAAACTCGATGAATGAAACCAAAGTTTTTCCCTATAAAATTGCCTTTGAATAAGTTTAATCTATTCAAATATACGATCTATGTAAGAAAACAAATCTAATGATACCCATATGACCACACCTCAAATCAGGGTTCAAAAGTCAACCCAAAAATCAACCCCAGGCCTAATAGGGAAAAATAGAAATTTTATTAAAAAATTATGTTACCCATAATTTAGGGAGTTCAAATCTGAAATCCCATCGAAAATGGGGTTGAATTCGACTTTGAAATAACTATTTTACCAATTATTGACTTTATAAAAAAAAAACCAAATTCAAATTGAAAAACCTAGATTTGAAGGTAAAAATCATTGATTAGTTAGTGGGGAATGATAAATCATCGATTTAGGAACTTACCCACGGGTTGAATCTCAAAAATCTCTATGAAAACCTTAAAATTGTGGCCTCTAACCTTAAACATGGTGGAAATGGGCTTTGGGATCCAAAGTAGGAATTAAAAGTTGTCCAGGCACAGTGCCTTCTTCACCAACATGAGAGTTGGACCGCAATTTCGATAGATTCGGGCTAGGCCCATCGCAAACTCGATGACCCAATAGTGATCATGCGACATGCTAGTGACTCGGACCATGTTAACTAATCATAAACATGATGCACCTATCATAAAAGCAATAAAGGGAGAAAGTCACCCATCGCATATGTGACCAAGGTGTCACTATCGCGAAGAGTACTTTTTGCCCTACAACAACAACTTCAATTCAGCTGAAACTTTTAGACCCATAAATCCCCCAACAGACCCTGGAATGCATTCAAAATCCTGTGAACATATTCCAACTACGCTACTAGACCAAATTAAATATTCTGGACTCAACAGTGCAGTCATAATTTCCAACAGATTCGTTAACATCAAATGTTGACCAAAGTTAACCCTAAGCTTAAATTTCCAACATCTCGTCTAAATGCTCAAAACCATATTAAAATCCCGAGACCCCAACCAACCATGCTTCTAACCCAAAACTAACATTCTGTAGCTAATGGAACTGATGGAATTCTCATATGATGCTCGAATCTCAGAATGTTGACCAAAGTTAACCATTCTATTCTAAATCTTCCAAAATTAAAAACTCCCTTAATTCTTAATCAAATGCCTCGAGAACCACACCACCTACTCCCATAGCCTAAAAATACCAATACACAACTATAGGGAGGGTTAACATGGTCAAAATGCATAAAAATTCAAAAATCAAAGTAAGGGTTGTTACATGGAACCTCTCACACCAACCATAATATGTAAGTCAAATCCCATACATACATCAAAAACTGTCAATATAATAAGCAAAAAAATAGAAGTAATACTAAAGCCCAAAATTATCTCATACAACAGTGGATAAAGGAGAATACAACTGTCAACAACAACCCAAGGTCTGGTAGTCAAAGGTTCAAGCCTCTAAGAGTAAAGAAATACAATAAATGATCCAGAAGTGTCTAAAATGTAAAAGACAACATAATAATAGGATAGAGGAAAGTCTAGTAATAGCTAGGATCAACAATCACTGCCTAATCTCCTGAAGGGAATAACCAAATCAATCGCAGAATCAGCATACAAGGACCACCATCTTAGAACCTACAGGTAAGCTGCAGAAAATAAATAAGCATAATTATGAAAACCACATGTACTCAACACATTGATCTAAGGCATATTTATATGCCTTGTTGCCGACTTTGACCCATGTTTACCTTAGTTTTGAGAGAAATAAGTGCGTATTTTGTATTATTTTAATGGAATATTTGATATTGTGCTAACAAATGTGATTAGACCCTTGTAGGTGACATTTACGACTATTTGGAGCATTTTTGGAGTGGAAATTAAGGATTGGAGGAGCTATGAGCAAAGGATCTTGAAGATAAGAGACAATCCAAAGATTTGGACTTGAAGAATCCACCCGAATCCACGAAGAAAGGTCGAAAAATGATGAAAATCAGAATTTTTGGGTCTGGCGTGCCGGGCCGCTTTGGAATAATATTTTGTTTGTATGGACAGAAGAGGGGCGCAATTTGGGGAGCGCTGGGCCACGTTTGCACAAATTTTTAGAGGCAGAAATTTGGCTAAGTGTCAGGCGTGTTTTGTAGCGTGCCGGGCCGCTTTTTGCCAATTTTTGACTCCGAATTCCACCCTATAAATAGGGCTCTTGGGTTATTGTATCAAAGAAGGCATAAATATTCCATCATTGTTAGACTACTTTGGGGCGATTTTGGCATACAAATTAGGTTTCATTATTCTTCTTTTCATTTTTTATTTCTTTTTATGTTTTTTTATCAAATTATGATGTTAAGTCAAGATATGAGTGGCTAAAATCCTTCATTCTTGGGGTTGAGGCTATGAACATGAATCTCTAGAGTTGAATATTATTGGTTTTTTGTTGAAGTTTATCAATTATTGGTTATTTTTATTTTCTTGATTTTACTATTTTAATGCTTAATTACCATTGAAATAAATCTATAGTCTTAAGAGGAGCTCGAGAGAGAAATTGAGAGATAGAACGTGGAATATAAGGAGCGTGATCTTTACTCGAGGAAGCTATTCCAAGAGATTGATATGCGGTTAGGACCGAGAGATACCTAATTCACCGCGCTTGTTCAAATACGGGAAGATAGCTTAAAGGCGTTAGAATTGGTTAAATCTATCCCCGCTCAACGATGTAGTTAGGTTTCCAATTTCTAATAGAAGGTTATAGTTTGGAGACAAATATAATCATATTATCAACCTCGTGATCAAAAACCATGATAGACAACTCAATTTGCTTAAACCATTAATATTCATGTGCTAGAGATGATGTTAGGGATGCCTTGACCCTGGGAATTCAACTTGCTATTGTTTATACCCCAAGTTAATCATGTTAGTTTAGTTCATAATTATTTTATACTTTAAAACCATCATATCTCTATATTCCACCGCTTAAATAAATAATCAAGAATTAGTTTAGTCTAGTGAATAGTTAAATGACAAGTCCCTGTGGGTTCGACATCTGGCTCGAAAGGGCCACTTTATTACTTGAACGATCACGTACACTTGCGTGTATAGCTAGGTCGCAACACACATCATCGATCGACCCTAATTCAAAGTGATGGCGAGAATCATCTAAATCAACAACAACCAATATAACTGAAAGAGCTGCACTAAGAAAAGCTATACCTAATCTAACAGATAATATCGACAACAAGAAACATAGTCCATACCAGATTGATCAGCCAAATAAATATATTCAGATAAAAAAGTACAACAACTCTTTTCAGGGATAAAATGTCCTTACCATAGCTAAATACTCACTCATCATACCAAATTATCAACCAAATGTATATGAAGAGTATGATTCATGCCATGCAATTAAATGGGGAAAATAATAATGATGTATATAATGCATGTGTCTTACCTGTATGCACCCATTGCTCTGTATAGTCAGATAGGACCTATAGGGGGCTCACAAGGTTTATATACATATTCGACTCTACCCCTAGGGCCCTCGGATAATAATAATCATAATAAAAGTAAACACTCTATCCAAATTTGCCTCTAGGGCCCTCAGAGAGTACCTTAAATCACAGTGCATAAAATGAATCAAACCTCTGAATCCTATATCTAGGGCCCTCGGAGAACAACCAGTAATCTTATGATAATATATATATATATATATATATATATATATATATATATATATGAGGGGAGGGAAAACTCAATAGAAAACATCAATATCAGTCTAGTACTAGAATTACCAAACAAAGATTGTTTCCTTTTTACAATTTCTCCACAATAAGAATATCAGATCAAACAACACACCCCAGTATGATAATAAATGAATCAAGGCACAATAGATTTTAGTACCAACCAATCATGTCACATCAATCAAAATTTCACAAAATCAGTCCAAATAGTTAATTAGTTGCTTTTAGTCCTTTTACAATACACCGCTACCCGCATAGATGCTTGTTATCTCACATATATGGGATCCTTATATATCCATTACTCCCTATACAAACACCTAATATATAAACATTTCAAAAAAGAGTAAAAGAAAGCCTCAGCTTGTCTTAAGAACCCACAAAGTCAAACCAAAGCATTTCCCTTTTGAATTGCCTTTGAATGAGCCTAATCTAGTGAAATATGGATTCTACATAAGAATACAAAATCATAGACATCCATATTGCTACACTTAGATTCTGGGTCTAAAAGGTCAACTCAAAAGTCAACCCTGAGCCCACAAGGGATAAACTAGAAGGCTACGGTGATCAGTGAATACCTCACAATAAACTCCATACAAGTAATACCGCCACAAATTCAAAACAAACACTATACTACCAACCCCAAGTTTTGAATAGGGTAGTTCTTCTCATAGGTCTTTAACTGCCTCAAATCATAGACTATCACCTTCCCCTTCTGCATTAAAACACCACCAAAGCCAACTCCCGAAGCATCACAATACACAGTAAAACCTTCACCTTCCATAAGTAAGGTCAGAATAAGTGCTAAAGTTAACAAAGTCTTAAACTTTTGAAAGCTAGCCTCACACTCATCAGACCACTAGAAAGCAACATTCTTCAGAGTTAACCTGGTCAAAGAAGTTGCAATAATAGAGAAACCCTACATGAACTATCTGTAGTAGTCAGCCAAACCAACAAAACTCCAAATCTTGGTAGGAGAAGTAGGCCTAGCTTAATCCGTAACCGCATCAACCTTGGCTGGATTGACCATAATACCATTCTTGTCCACAAACTCCATGATATCTCTCTTTATTTTACACCACCAATAATACTATTTCAGGTCATAATATATCTTTAATGTATTTGAATGAATAAAATACCTTGAATTGTGAGCCTCCACCATGATCAATCTAGTCAAGTCACCCACTCTGGAAACACAAATCAGACCCTTGATTCTTAAAACACCCTCTGGATCTAGAATTGCTTCCTTGGCTTCACCACTCAATACTTTATCTCGAATGACACATAAATTCCCATCCTTAAATCGTATACCATTAATCTAGTCAAACAATAAGGATCACATGTCAAAATAAGCAAGAACTTTACCTGACTCAAAAATTTCAACTCACATGAAACTATTGGCCAGCCGCTGAACATCCACGGCCAAAGGTCTCTCCTCTGCCACCAACAAAGCAAGAATAATCATACTATCTTCCTACTCAAAGCATCTACCACTATATTTCCCGGATGATAGAGAATAGTCAAATCATAGTCCTTTAATAACTCCTACCACCTTCACTATCTCAAATTCAAATTCTTCTTGCTAAAAATATACTGAACGCTGCGATGATCCTTCAATATCTCCAACCAACTTTGTTATCTCAAATTCAATCCTTTTAAATAAAAATATACTGAAGGCTGCTATAATCAGTAAATACCTCACAATGAACTCCATACAGATAATGTCACCATAATTTCAAAACAAATACTACCACTGCCAACTCCAAGTAATGAGTAGGGTAGTTCTTCTCATGGATCTTTAATTGCCTTAAAGCATAAAATATCACCTTTCCCTTATGTATCAAAATACCACTAAGGCCAGCTCTCGAAGCATTATAATACACAGAAAAACCTTCACCTTCCATATGTAATGTTAGATAGGTGTTGAAGTCAATAAAGCCTCAAACTTTTGAAAACCCGCCTCACACTCATTGGATCACTAGAAAGCAACATTCTTTTGAATTAACTTGGTCAAATGAGCTGTAATAGTAGAGAAACCTTACACGGACCATCTGTAATAACCATCCAAATCAACAACACTCTAAATTTCAGTATGTAAAGTAGGCCTAATCTAATCCCGAACTGCCTCAACCTTGGCTGGATCAACCATAATACCATTCTTGGTCATAACATGCCCATGACTGTAATAAAACTAAGCCAAAACTCATACTTCAAGAAATTAACATATAACTTTCTCATCCCTTAATCTCTGCAGCATAATCTTTAAATATTTTAACTGATCCATCTCACTCTTGGAATACATCAAGATGTCATCAATAAATACCATTATTAAGATATCAAGGTAAGGCCAAAATACTCTATTCATCAACTCTATAAATGGCACCGAGGCACCAAAAACTCATAATGACCATATCGGGTCCTAAAAGTCATCTTACAGACATCTAAAGCCCTAATTTTCAACTGATGGTACTCCAATCTCAAATCAATCTCCAAAAACACTGATGCACTCTATAGCTGATCAAATAAGTCATCAATACATCGAAGAGGATACTTATTCTTTGTGGTCACTTTATTCAATTATTGATAGTTAATACACATATGTATAGACCCATCTTTCTTCTCCACAAATAACACCAGAGCACCCCAAGCTAAAATACTTGGCCTAATAAATCCATTATGTAATAAATCATGTAGTTGGTTCTTCAATTCCTTCAAATACATTGGAGATATCCTATAAGGAGGAGTAGAGATGGGCTTGGCTCCCACTTTAAGTCAATTCTAAAATTAATATCTTAGTCAGGAGGAACACCCAGAATATTCATAGGGAATACATCTATAAACTCCCTAACTACCTTCACTAAAACCAAGGGAGGTGTTTCAGTACTGTTATAATTCACATAAGCTAAGTAGGATAGAAACCTATTCTCTACCATTCACTGAGCCTGAAAGAAAGGCAAGTTTAGCCTGAGGTTTATTGGCCCTTTTGAAATCATTCGACAGATTAGAGAGGTGGCCAATGAGCTAGCTTTACCTTTGATTCTTTTAGATGTACATCTAGTTTTTCATGTCTCAATTTTTAATAAGTATAATTCTAATGGTTCTCATATGATTCAGTTGATTTTGATTAAAATCTAACTTTTAAAGATGTACCTATAGCTATTTTAGATAGGTAGACTAGAAAGTTGAGGTTTAGGAGCAGTGATTCAGTAAGGGTTTATTGGAAGTATTTTCCATTTGAGGAGGCTATGTATTACGACCCATGTATATACCCCGGTCGTAACCGACACTCGGAACCATAAGTGGACTCAGCGAACCACTTGGTCGGGCATGAAAAATATGCATTAAAAGATAATGCGGAAGCTAAAACATGAGTTGAACTTTTGAAGTAAAATAAAACATGCTTCAAATAACTAAGACAAAAAGTTATTTAAAAATTTATTACAACTAAACTGAATGACTATTTGTCTATGAAACATTTACTAATATAATGAGTATTGTTCATCAGAACAAGGCCACTGACTACCTTTATGTAAACAAACTAACTACCAGCCAAATTGCAAACTGATGGCCAAATCTAGGTCCTATGGATGAAAGGAGGATTCACCACAAGCGAAGTGTGCACAAATAATGAAATGTCTGATCGCAAGCCTGAGTTTAAACACCAAAATATACATCATAAAATAATGTAGAGCAAAAGAAGCGTCAATATAATTAAATGTATTGGCATGTAAGGTAAGGACTGAATATAGTAAATACAATATAGATAAAGATTACAAATTTGATCATGATCAATATGTATAGATAATACGTCAATGAAGAGAAATCAAAGCTGAGACATATGAGAGAATCAGTTAAAACATTTTAATAAGCTAATGGCATGAGTAAAAATGTTTTCTAGAAGGCTGAAACATGTAGGAAAATTGATTAACTGAACATGAGGAGATATGTAAAACAATTTATGATTCATAATAAAACATATTTAGAAGGCTGGTGGTGTGAAGCCATAAATCATACTTTAAAACTTTACTAAAAACTGGACTGAGTAGCTAGAAATCTATAAATTGGTTAGCTAAATAATTGAATCATAAGATAAACTGACTATTTTTAGTCATAAGCTAAAATAAATAATAAATCTTGAAGGAAACATGAAGGAAAACATTGTCGACAAACTTTTCTTGAAATTGGAGGTTTTGTACCAAAATAATATTTATTGAAAATAACTAAATTTTCTGATTTAGGGAGTTTCTTACAACCAATAAACACCATGAAAGCTCATGGTTTCCAATGTATAATACCAGTTGGGAAGGTTGTCCTATACCTTGCCAGAATATAGAACCTTGATGGATCCACTAATAAGCCTTTTGTGCTAAGGGAAGTCGCCTGACTTATGGTGGGATCCTTATTCCTATGGTTGCAACATAGTTATGGGACATGTGCTATCTGAATCCATGTCCTCTTGGTGCTATATAATCCTCCCAAAACTATCTTTATTATTATATATACTCATAAAAATATCATGTGAGATCTATCTGAAAATCATGGTATGAGACTTTTCTCAAAATCTGTTCTACTATGAGTCTATGCTCAGTCTTCTAAACTTTATAATAACTAAAATTTATTTAAATATACTCTGTGAGAAAAATACAAGGTAATTCCATGAAAACATAACTTGGACTTTTCAAAAATTCACACAATAAACTTTTATTCATAATCATTTAAAGCATGTACTAAAATATCAAGGGTTTGAGGAAAAATTACAAATTTTATATCTTGCTGTAGATTTTCAAGGTTAAATAATAATAAAATCAACCCAAGAGTTATAATAAATTAATTTATAGACATGGGGTTAAAACTCCTAACTTGAAACTCAACTATCATGAATTTGAAATCATAGCATGAGGATGAACAAAATTTTCTCACTAAATTCTTACATACCTGTAGAAGACAAGAACTTTGAAGGAGAACTTAGATGGGTTGCCTAAAATCCTAACCTTAAACTTTGGATGAGACTTCTCTACCTTAGAGTTTTTGAGAGGAGGAATGAGGATATAATGATGTATTACTGATTAATATGTGACTTAAGAGGTTTTAAAAATTTCTCCAAGGTGTTTAAATAATAGTAAAAGGACTAAAACACCCTTATGTAAATGAAGGAGGGAAAACATTTCATGCATGGGAGGGCAAACGTAACATGTTGGCCAACACATTTGCCCTGCCTTGTGGTGCGCTGGACAATGTGCATTATGTCCCTTGTGCCATGCCTCCATCATGCCAAGTTGTAGGACTTTTGACCTATGGTATTTTTAATCAGTTTTGGGATAGGTACCATTGTATGGGACCCTAAAATATGACACATAGTCTCATTATAATGTCAGATATTCTAGTCTAAGTACTGAAACATATCCCAAATGGTTTCCAATAATTTTAAAGTTTAATTAATTTGAATTTTAAGCTCAAAAGTGCACGAAAACTACTTTAACGTGATACTATTTTTGGATGTGCTATACTATGTGGGAGATAGAGTCAGATATGCGGAGTAGATATGTAACAACCCTCGTGATCATTTTTAGAATTTTCTATGTTTTGACTATTTTCTTGTAACTACTTGAGACTACTCCCTAGTCGTAACACGGTGCTTAGAGTCACAAGTGACCTCAAGCTAACCCATGGTCTAGCATGACACTAAGAATATAGTATAAAAATTAGATTCACTGAGCGAAAACTGAAATCTTAATAATATAATAATGTTTAAAATGAATTTCAATACTGAAGTCAAAATGGAAATTATCTAATAAACCATAAAGCTAAACAAGCTAGTCCGTCTGTCTGAAAGCCTCTACTAAGATGAGTTGCTAGAACAAGCCCCCAACTAACACTAACTGTCTGAAAACTGAATGACTAAAATAAAGAAAGTAAACATAAGTCTTGTCCTCAGAAGATGAAGACTCACCAAACTCTATTTTTGAGGTGATACGGGATCGTGCTAACGGCGAGCTGGATGATAAGCATCTGAACCTATATTATAATATAATATAGAGCAAAAGAAAGTATGTGGTTAGTACTTTGAATGCACTAAGCATGTGAGATATGCACTATTCTATATGGAACTAAACATGCTAAACATACAAAACTGAACTGAACATGAGACTAAGGAATGTAAACTGATGCAATGACCAAGTAAATAAATATGTAAGTGATTAATATTAAATTGAATAAACTGAATACAAGGTCAAGGCAAGATATAAGTCTAAAATGTGGGTGGTACTATTATCCTAGATATACCATGCGAACGACATGGAATCCAACCTGTAATCTAAGTTGGGAGGGTGTCCTATACCTTTTCAAGGGTAAGAACCATAATTGGTGTGATCACTCACGAGCCCATTTAGGGTAATACATAATATAATACCTACGGCGGCATGTAGTTCTGGGACTTGGGTTTTTGCTGAACCCTAATTGAACTCGGTGCTAAGTAGTACTCCCAACTGAATAAAACTAATACCTCAGGGAAGTGTTATCCATAATCATGGATGACATCCCTGATTGCCATACTACTAGTGAACTCAATTTTTTTATAAGAAAACTGATCCACGATCATTGATGGCATTCTGGATACCACACTAATCGGGAAACTTACTTTTAGGAAAAATGTTCAAGAGCATTGAGGGCATATCTGGATGTCATGCATGTCATGTATATTATTGTTATGAGTTGAAGTTCCTGATCATGATATGAGAACGTGTATATATATACATATATATATATATATATATATATATATATATGCGCTCAATGTATTTCTAAACACTGTGACTTGTAAGTTTATGAGAGACTCGAGATGGCTGGAGTAAAATACATAAAATAACATATGAGGCTAAGCTTTAGAATGAATCTACAAGGCTGAAAGTAAATCCTAATTCTTGAATCATGAAGATGCTTAATTGTATGTATTATCTGAAAATACTGTTTAGAATATACTTTATCTGAAATCACTATAAAGGTCTGCAAAACTGATAATACTGGAGTTCACTGATTCTGGTGTCTGAGATGGAGTGAGAGACACTTTATCTGAATGTGTCCTAAAACATATGAAACTTAAGGACTAAGTATTTAATTATCAATGGATGAAGTCCTAAGTCATCGGGTGTTCATAACCCTTTATCTCTGAAGAATGCAACTACTCATGACAATTTCTATGACATAAACGGGACACAAAATTTCATTGAAAAAAAATCTCAAAATGAAGAATTTGATAAACATAATGAGGGTTTACACTAATAACTCCATAATAACTCTAATATTCCAAGAGAGTCATGGATTGTTCATGATGAGAAACTGAAATACGACAAAACCCATGTTTTCATGAAACCCTAACTCTAAAGGATGAATTAAATTGAGTAATTGAGTTCACTTAGGAACTTAATGGGTGAAAGGATCCCATTGATTAAATCCCACATACCTGGTCTAGACAATTTCTTGAAGGAAACTTTGGGTTTGGAGCCCTTGAGGTTGAATTTTAAGAGAAACCCTATTTTTTTTTATGTTTGTGAGAGTTTTGGAGGAAAGTAAATGGTGATTTTATATCAAGGAATCATTGAAAATGTTTTAGTATCAGTTATAAGGTCATTTAGGATCAAAAGGACTAATTTACCCAAGAAAAATCAAAGGAAAAACAGGTTTTTTATGTCACCGTGGCCACTAGCATGGCACAGCCAAAATGCGATGCAACACTGGCCTGACTCTCGTATAACGTGGCACCCCTCTAGAGTGACACTATTATAACTCACCAAGCTACTAATTTTGGCATTTGAGTCGTGTTTCGCCTCCGTGGCATGGCCAGAATGCGAACCCCTACTGTTTTGGGGGTTGCGTTAAGCCCCAAAACTCATTCTAAAATTCCAAATACCTTCCTAATGGTACCGTTACCCTTTATAATCATTAATAAACCTTAAAATCACATCAAAACCTGAGGGAGCTATCAAAATAAAATTGTGGAACTCATGGGATCTAACAGCTTCACTAAAATGGCCATAACTCTTAGCTCCGAAACCGGATTAATGAGCAATTAGATGCGCTAGAAAGAAGACTCAAAGACCTTTTATTTGGTGGGTCTTGAGCTCAAAACACTACATAATCTAGGATTTATGATCATTTGATGTTGACTATAGAAAGATTCATCATAAGAAATCAATTGGTAAGGAAGGTTTTAACTTGGCTATAAGCTAGATTATTTCTCGTGGTCTTAATACATGTCTAAATCACTTCTCATACTACTGAAATATGATGCTTGGTTCTACATGTATTTGAACAATGGTTCTAATCTTATCTTGTATTTTCAGGGTGTTACAATATCTCCCCCTTTGGATCATTCAAGGAACATGTACTTGAAGAATGGTTCTAATCTTAGCTTGTATTTTTGGGGTGGTACAATATCTCCCCCTTTGGATCATTCATCCTCGAATGAAGACTAACTAAGTTTAAAGTATAGGGAAAGAGATAAATCCCAACACTAAATTTCTAAGAGCTGAATACTGACATGATAACTTAGTCTGTAACTAAAACATGGACTAAACTAAACTCATGAATGCATGCTATGACATAAGAATAATTGGGTGACGTAAAATGGAAAGGATTAATTAAGGGGAAACTATTACCTTGTACTAATTATTAGGCTGGGAATAAGACTCTACCATATTTACACATAGCACGAATGCACATAAGAACTCGCATGGGATAGGCACTGACATGGACATATGAGAGTAAAGCTAGAAGGAAAAAGAAGAAGTCACTGGTATTATCCTCCTGATCTCTACACTGAACCACTGACTATATGGGCTGATCCATACTAAGAGTGTAGGACTCAACTAAACTATTCATGACTAAAAATTTCTAACCTAGCATCACTTCTCCACTACGCTCCTCACTACAAAACACTACACCTTACAGGCATCACTTCAAGTTCTTTTAAAGGTACACTACCCAAGTCTGCCAAAGGGTAATTCTATTAGCATGCTCTCATCATGTTCGAGCCTAATTTGAAGCACTAGGTATTGATCATAGAATGAATGCACTAGTATTAACTATGGGAATCTGACTTCTATACCCACTAGGGTCAAACTTTACACAACCCGCCCTAAGTACTAATCATGGGGTTACTAGCCACCCAATACCAATATCTACAAGGTACATCCATGAAGTATCCAAGACTAACACTCAGCTGTCACCAATCCCACTACCACATGATACTAGAGTCACAGAAGGACTTTACTAGGTTGATCTAGAGTAAAAGAGATACTACCAAAACATGACTTAAAAACTTCTATAACCTTGACACTCAATAAGGGTCTGAGGAGTACAATTTAGTATGAATGAGCTTGTTCAAAAAGTTTGGTCTGAGATTATACCTGTTGTATAGAGATTTTATTAATCATCGAGAACATATTATGAGTACACGGGACTGAGCATATTGAGAAATCATGGGTGCATGAGCCATGAGTTGTATGGTATGAGACTGATGTTCATAGGTTCACGGAGCATGATTTAGATTTTTGTGCAAAACTATTACTCTTTATACTAGAAACTGAGAATAGACATGCCATACATATAAATGAAATGTGTATATCAGAATAACACTAGGTAAAAATAAAGTGTCATGATGACATAAGCATACTGAAAAGGCTATGATCAAAATGGGTCTCTACCTTTCCCTAGCCCTGTCCTAGAACCTATTAACACTACTATCTGAATCTCCATGACCTGATTGGTTCTATACTCTAGCATCTCCCTCTTATGTCAAAGTCACCATACTAAGTCTTCAAGTCTCAGTCTTAACCTTCCTGATCCTTCGAAGGGATGAAGTAAGCGATATTCATGGTCTTCCACCTACCCCTTGTAATAACCTACCCAACCTATGAGGATCTATTTCTCATAACTCTCTCTTTCTGGAGTTCGTCATAATACTACTATTTACCACTATGAGAGGATAAGGTCCTGAGGACTATAAATACATGAAGAAGAAAATCTGGAAATATACTTGACTTGGCCTTAGTAGAACCATCCTGACTCGGCTAGATGGAGTATGAATGAGATTGATTTAAGTGTTGACCATAGCCTGTGCGAGAAGAAGTACTCTGCTGATTTGAGCAATCTAGAGGGGCTGTTGAAGAAGTGGAATGAGCCTGAGTGTGAGAATCACTGCCACTTTACTTGGAAAATGGACAATCCCTTAGTCGGTGGACAGGTTTGCCACATCCAAAACAACCTTATCGGCCTTCCAAATACTCTCTTAGGTGGAGCTTGCCACACTTGTTACAAGTAGGGTAGGAATTTCCCTTTATGATATTTCCCTGAGGATGAGAGCCAAATGTTTCCCCCTTCAAATTATGATGAGGCCTGAGTGCCATAGATGAAGTACTAGCTAATGATAGAGTTGTCCCTGATGGCTTACACGGAAATAAAGATCGGTCCCTAACCACGATCTTTTGATGGTTAGAGTTACTATTCCTTGATATGACCCTGTTGCTCTGATTTCTTCTTTTCTTATCAACAGGATTTGCAGGGACTGTGACTTGCTAATTTAATTAAGCAGTCATAACTCGAGCTAATAGTTGGATGGCATCACAAAACTCTACAATAGAAATATCAACACTTACACGCTGATCGTCTGGTGTGGAAGGGTTACCATTTTGATCACTTTTCTGATTGATCTCTTTTTGAGGAGACATATTCTGAAATACTTAAGGCATGAGTTAGAAGGATGAATAGAGTTAAACTCTATCACATGATATGATCATGAAAGAAGTGAAACTTTTCCTAAAACATTTCATAGCCTCTCATTCATAAGTGTGGCACACTTCACACCCATGAGCAAGACTTTACGTAACGCGACTTTCAGACATCCTAGGACACATTAAACCCTATGCTCTAATACCAAGTTTGTAATGACTCGATACTACTCCCTAGTCGTAACACGGTGCTTAGAGTCACAAGTGACCTCAAGCTAACCCATGGTCTGACATGACACTAAGAATATAGTATAAAAATTAGATTCACTGAGCGAAAACTGAAATCTTAATGATATAATAATGTTTAAAGTGAATTTTAATATTGAAGTCAAAATAGAAATCATCTAATAAACCATAAAGCTAAACAAGCTAGTTTGTGTCTCTGAAAGCCTCTACTAAGATGAGTTGCTGGGACAAGCCCACAACTAACTCTAACTGTCTAAAAACTAAATGTCTAAAATAAAGAAAGTAATCATAAGTCTTTTCCTCAGAAGATGAGGACTCACCAAATTCTATCGCTGAGGTGATACGGGATTGGGCTAACTGCGAACTGGATGATAAGCATCTAAACCTATATTATGATACAATATAGAGCAAAGAAAGTATGCAGTCAGTACTTTGAATGTACTGAGCATGTGATATATGCACTATTCTATATGAAATTGAACATGGTAAACATACAAGACTAAACTGAACATGAGACTAAGGAATGTAAGTTGATGTAATGACCAAGTAAATAAACATGTAAATCATCAATACTGTACTGAATAAATTGAATACAAGGTCAATGCAAGATATGAGTCTAAAATATGAGAGTTACTATTAACCGACATAGACTATCCGAGCGACATGAAATCCAACCTGTAACCCAAGTTGGAAGGGTGTCCTATACCTTGCCAAGGGTAAGAACCATGATTGGTGTGATCACTTAAGATCCCATTTGGGGTAATACATAATATCATACCTATGGTGACACATAGTTTTGGGACTTGGGTTTTTACTGAACCCTAGTCTAACTCGTTGCTAAGTAATACTTCCAACTGAATATAACTGATATCTAAGGGAACAGTTGTCCATAATTATGGATGCCATGCCTGATTACCATACTAGTAGTGAACTCTATTTTTTTATAAGAAAATTGATCCACGATCATTGATGGCATTTCGGATATTGTACTAATCAGGAAACTTACTTTTGGGAAAAATGTTCAAGAGCATTAAGGGTATATTGGATGTTATGCATGTCATGTATATTACTCTTATGAGCTGAATTTCCTGATCATGATATGAGAATGTATAAATATATATATATATATATATATATATATATATATATATATATGTATGCTTTATGTATTTTTGAACGCTGTGACTTGTAATTTTATGGGAGACTTGAGATGGTTGGAGTAAATGCATAAGATAACATATAAGGGCTAAGCTTTAGAATGAATCTACAAGCCTGAACTTAAATCCTAATTCTTGATTCATAAAGATGCTTAATAGTATGTATTATCTTAAAATACTGTTTAGAATATACTTTATCTGAAATCACTATAAGGGTCTGCAAAACTGATAATACTGGAGTTCACTGATTCTGATGTCCGAGATGGAGTGAGAGACACTTTATATGAAAACATCCTAAAAAATATGAAACTTGAGGACTAAATATTTAATTTTTAATGCCTGAAGTCCTAAATCATCGGGTGTTCATAACCCTCCATCCCTGAAGAATGCAACTACTTATGACAATTTATATGACATAAATGGGACATAAAATTTCCTAAAAACAATCTCAAAATCAATAATTTGATAAACATAATGAGGGTTTAAACTAATAGCTCCATAAAACTCTAAGATTCTAAGAGAGTCATGGATTATTCCTGATGAGAAACTGAAATACGATAAAACTCATATTTTTATAAAACCCTAACTTTGAAGGATGAATTAAATTGAGTAATTGATTTCACTTAGGGAATAAATGGGTGAAAGGATCCCATTGATGAAATCTCACATACCTGGTCTTGGCGATTTCTTGAAGGAAACTTTGAGTTGGGAGCCCTTGAGGTTGAATTTTGAGGGACACCCTTGTTTTTGTGTTCTTGAGAGTTTGGGAGGAGTGTAAATGATTATTTTATGTTAAGTAATGATGGAAAACATTTTAGTATCGGTTATAAGGTCATTTAGGATCAAAAGAACTAATTTACCCTAAAAAAATCAAAAGAAAAATTGGAATTTTATGTAGCCGAGGCCACTAGTGTGACACGACCAAAACGCGGAGCACCACTGGCATGGAACTCCTCTAACACAGCACCCCTCTGGTGTGACACTTCTTTAACATTCCAGGCTACTGGTTTGGGAATTTGGGTCGTATTCCCCCTCCGTGGCACGGCCCAAATGCAGACCCCTACTATTTTGGGGTTGCATTAATCCCCAAAACTCATTCTAAAAATTCCAAAATACTTTTTAATGGTCATGTTACCTTTTATAATCATTAATCAACCTTAAAATCTCATCAAAATATGTGGGAGATATCAAAATAAAATTGTTGAATTCATAGGGTCTAAAAACTTCACTAAAATGGCCATAACTCCTAGCTCCAGCACCAGATTAATGAGTGATTGGATGCCAAGGAAAGAATACTAAAAGACCTTTCATTTGGTGGGTATTGATCTCAAAACACTATATAATCTAGGAGTTATGATCATTTGAAGTTGACTATAAAATGATTCATCACATGAAATCAATTGGTAAGGAAGGTTTCGACTTGGCTATAAGCTAGGAGTTTCTCGTGGCCTTAATACATATCTAAATCCCTTCTCATTCTATTGAAACATGATGTTTGGTTCTACGTTTACTTGAAGAATAGTTCTAATCTTAGATTGTATTTTTTGGGTGTTACATTTTTCCTTCCCTAAAGTTGCCTTATATCATTTATGAGTTATGGGAATGGTTGACATGGTCCTCAAAGTGTTTGGTACTGATTTGTATGAGTTTAACATTTTGAGTAGCCTTAAAAGTGAGACTTTTGACTTTGATCAATATTTTGTGATCCGAGCATCGGGTGGTGATTCTGTCAATTCCATTAGATACAAAATATCATTTTTTGGTTGGTAGAGTGGGTGGTTTGGGTTTTGAGCGTTTAGATGAGAAACTAGTTATGTTAGCCTAAAGTAGTTCCCAAGGGGTAATGTAAAAATCTTTGTTGTGATTTTTAGGTTTTTAGTGCTTTAACTATTTTCCTCTTCTCCATAGTTGTTATATATCATTTATGATTTATGGGGATGGTTGGTACTATCCCAAATCATTTGGGAGTGTTTTGATTGAGTTTGAGATTTTGAGTAGCCATGAAAGTGGCTGGTTTAACTTTGGTTAACATTTTGAGATTCGAGCATCGTATGGTGATTCTATTAGTTCTTTAGATCTGGAATATTATTTTTGGGTTAGTACCATGGTTGGTTTTGGTTTTGAGCCTTTATTTTGAGTTTTGAGCATTTAGACGAGAAACTAGTTAAAGTTAACCTAAAGGAGTCCTAGGGGTTAACTTGTTGAAAACAACCTATTTTGATAAAACTAATGGTTCCACTGAGTCTGATACATCAAAATTAGCCTAGTATCATTATTAGTTTATTTTTGTGGGATCCTAAACAAATCCTGAGGGTCCATTTAGAACAATTTTTGGACTTAAATCACTGCTGGTGCATAGTTCTGGTGCACCAGGTATTTTCCCCATTGTGATTGCGTGGAGGGAGGTCATGATCGTGGGGTATCAGGTCGTTGTTCATCACGATCGTGTGGTTTGGGTTGGGTCTCTATTGCGATTGCATGGTTCTTCTTTCGTGATTGTGATTACCTTTTTCAAGTGAGGTCAGTGTTGACCCTTGCGATTGCGTGGTGGGGGATACGATCGAGAGGCACTCTTCATCTGAACAGAATAAATAGACCATTTTCACCTTTTTTGTACTTTGAAACCTCGGGATTTACAATTTTGTAGAGAGTTTTTTAATCAAAAGTATTTGGGTAAGCTTCTAAATCTGATTTCCATCATTATTCATTTATTTGATTTCAAAAATATCTTTAAAACCTTGAATATTAAACTTGGGAGTTTGAGGTTTTACTCGGTAAAGTGTGAAAATGGTTTTTATTTAATTTCAAGCTTGATTTCAACTTATTTTTAAATAGTTTTCATATTTAGAAGCCTTGGAGTATGGGAAACTTGATTCTTCAATAAAATTTTGGTTTTACTATTTTTCCTTCGGGGTCGATTTTCAAACTATTTTTGGACCCAGAATGAAAATAGCTAGTATGGGTATCATTAGTATCCTCTTGATGTGTAGATTATGTTTTTTGATAGATTGGGTTCATTTTGAGACTGCACAAAAAAGAAAAGCTCCTTGTTGAAGGGTCTAGGCTTATGTTTTAGCTTTTTGAGGTAGGTTATAGCTTAACTTTCTTCAGATTGGGCTGGATAGTTAACCATTCATGTAAAGTATGCTATGGGTTAGGGATTTTATTATGAGATTTATCTTTTGAGATTATTATTTTATCGTGTTGCCCGCGTGGGGACTTATGTGAATATTATTATTGACTTGAGAGATTATTATTATTGTGATGCCCCTGCGAGGGCTGGTATTATTCTTGTTTGAGCAATATTTGCATTTATTATTATTGTGGGGCCTGAGTGGGGGCCTTAATTGTTATTATTGATGTATTACATGACTCTTCCATACTGTGGTTCTATGTGATGTCTTATATAATGATTAGTTGAGATTTGAGTTCATTTATACTATTGTTGGGTTGATTCATTACATGATATTATTTTGGTTATGAGCACACATCCTTATTTCATTCATCCATATTCATGGAATTGGTACCACAAAGAAATACTAATTTTGAAAGAAAATGAAACATTTTACAAAATGCCTTGACCAAGAAATGTGTTGATAAGGTTGATTAAAATATGATATTGTTATAGTATATGGGTTGCAAACCCACCCCCATGGGTCCTTTCCTAAAAGTTTATGCTCGGAAGGTGTATATGGGGTGATATTGAGACATTCCATCCTTATCATGCCATTGCATTACATCATTTGCATTTCCATTATGTGCTTGATATCGTCTGTTTAGTTTCCCTTATTTATTCATGTGTAGTTATTCTTATACAATTATTCTACTGGTAGAATTGTTAGGAGATACAGTTTGAGCCACCATTGTGAACTTTTCTATATGTAGGTGGAAGCGTGTTCATAGTATCCTTTACTTGTTTAGTTTTCTGCTTTGTTCGGTCGACCTATGATGCCTACTGAGTACAAGTGGATTATACTCACTCCTACCTTTTGTACCCTTTTGGTGTAGATCCTAGTTTGAGTGTAACATGCGGAGTGTGAGATCATGCTATGCTGAGGCTATTTTGGAGCACTGGTGAGCTTCTTGTTCGCCGTTTAATTCTAGACTTCATCTTATCTATCTTGTCTTTACTTTATTATTCAGTGACAGAGTTATGTATTTCCGTGCTCTTTATCAGTATTAGTGCTCTTTACTTATGACACTAGATTTTGGGTTGGAGTTATAATTATTTTAGTTTTGGATTTGTTCTATATATATATATGGCCTGACTTTATTAAAAAAACTTATTTTTGGGTTTTATTTATTTCTTTTCTGTATCTTTATCTCTTTTGGGGTTGGATTTACTAACCCAAGGTTGGGATGGGGCAGGTGCCATCAAGCCTCAACCTTTGGCTCATGCCAAATTGGTATCAGAGCACTAGATTCACCGGTGTCATGAGTAAAAGAGCAAGATGTCTAATAGAGTCTTACAGAGTGATACGTTGACGTCTATATCTATCTTCGGGAGGCTATAGGATGTTTTTAGAAAAAAATTTATAATTTAACTCCTTATCGTGCGTGTTGTTTATGCCCAGTATTCTAAACTTGTATTCTATTCTTTCTTAATAGATGGTGAGGACTAATCTAGAGTCTTAAGGATGAGGAGCCAATACCTGTTGTTGGAGCCCCAGTCAGAGGGAGAGGTAGGGGTCGGGCCAAGACAGAGGCAGAGGCCAGGCACGAGGAGTGGCCTTGGCTAAAGGAGGATCTAGAGCAATCTCTCACGAGCCTGAGATTGATCATGATGAGGTGGTTTATAATCTAGAGGATATGGGACCAGCTCAAGCCTCGTAGGGTTTCATTGTTACTCTAGTATATTAGGATTTATTAATTCATCTTTTGGGCCGTTTGGATGGAATTCCTCAGAAAAGTATTCTACCAGGTACATCGGATGGTTCTTAGACTATCAGAGGTGTACAGTCACTAGGGTAGGATCCTACTCATGTTTAAAGTATTCTACCAGGTACATCGGATGGTTCTTAGACTACAGGAGGTGTACAGTCACTAGAGTAGGCTCCTACTCATATTTTTCAAACTCTCGAGACAAAACCAGTTGCTTTGTGCCCCCATCTATTACAACATTGCCTACTATATTGGTTGTTTTACTTATAGCTTTGGGTCCTGTTATATCTGGTGATGAGCACAAGATATTTGAGATATTTATAAGATTGTCCCCTCCCAAGTTCAGTGGTTTCATTGGTGAGGATGCTTATATATTTTTGATTGATTATCAGGAGAGGTTGCATAAACTCAGTTTGCTTGAGTCTCATGGCGTTGCTTACACTACCTACCAATTGACTGATATGGCTAGGCAGTGGTAGAGACCTCTTAGTCATAGACCAGTGGATTCCTCTTCTTTGACATGGACCCAATTTTTTGAGACTTTTTAAAGCAATTTATGCTCTTTAGCTTAAGGGACCAGTGGAGAGATATGTTTGGTCATTTGTAGTAGGGCTCTATGACTATTGTAGATTATGAGGCTTACTTTCATCCATTGTCCGGATATGCCATTGCTAGCATTTTCATAGAGTCTAAAAGGATCAAAGAGTTTGTTAAGGGTTTAACTAGTTATTACCAGTTGGCGATGGCTTAGTTAGTGGTTTTTGGTGGTTCTTTTCAGAGTACAGTGGATCATGCCAAGATGATTGAGACTACACTCCAGGGTATGCATGGCGGTGGTGATAAGAGAGTACGCCGACAGGGCAATTTCAATGGTCATTCATCCCGAGGTAGGGATTTCTCGAGCAGAGGTTCTCATGGTTACCATGGTAGACTGATTCAGGTAGCTTTGCAGAGTTCAGATGGATGGTCTTTGGGTTTTGAGACTTTGAGTGGTTAGAGGTTGGGCCATGTAGGCTGAGGGTTTCATTCTACTTCATCAAGTTATAGAGGGTGTTATGGTTCTTCTGGGCCCTCTCAGTATGATTCATCTAGTAGGGGTATTTTGTGTGTGATGAGCATGGTCACTTAGCGAGGGATTGTCCCCGGCGTGTGATTGGTCCTCCCCAGTAGGGTTCACAGATTTAGCTTTATCTGACTCCAGTGTCAGTAGTCAGAGGTGGTTCTAGAGGTACTAGAGGTGGGGCTCAGAGAGTTAGTTGTAGTGGACGAGGAGTCACTCAGTCTGGTAGCAGAAGTGGTTAGCGCTATGCTTTTCCTGGGAGACCTAAGGCAGAGGCCTCTAATGCAGTTATTACAGGTATCATCCCAGTTTGCCATCATCTCGCTTCAGTACTATTTGAACCTAGGTCTGTATTCTCTTATGTGTCTGCATATTTTGCTACTGGTATTGATGTTATGTGTGAGTCCCTTGCTATACCTATTCATGTTTCTACCCTCATCGATAATTTTTTAGTGTTGGATCAGATTTACTGATTATGTATGGTGACCTTTTTAGGGCGTAAGACTTGGGTGGACTGGATTATCCTCAGCATAGTTGATTTTGATGTCAAATTAGGTATGGATTGGTTAGCTCATTATCATATGGTTTTGGATTATTTGCCAAGACTGTGACTCCAGCTACTCCAGGTGTGCCAAGATTAGAATGGAAGGGCACTTCTTATTCGAGTTCGAAGGGGTTTATATCTGTTCTACATGCTCGTCACATGGTAGGAAAGGGGTGTCTTTCTTATCTGGCCTATGTTCGCGATACTAGTGTGGATTCACCGCCTCCCTTGGATTCTGTGACAATTGTTAGAGAGTTCATGGACGTGTTTCCTATGGACTTACCTGGTATGCCTCCAGACTGGGATATTAATTTTCCATTTATGTTGAGCCGGGCACCTAGCCTATTTTTGTTTCTCCCTAAAGAATGGCTTTGATAGAATTGAAGGAATTGAAAGAGCAACTATAGGATTTTTTGAGTAAGGGTTTTATTATTCCTGGTGTGTCTCTTTGGGTTGCTTCTATCTTGTTTGTGAAGAAGAAAGATAAATCCATGCATATGTGTATTAATTATCGGCAATTAAATAAAGTGACCATCATGAACAAATATCCTCTTCCTTGCATCGATGACTTATTTGATCAGCTTCACGGTGCTTCAGTGTTTTCTAAGATCGAGTTGAGATCTGGTTACTATTAGTTGAGAATTAGATCTTTGGATGTTTCGAAGATAGTTTTTCAGATGCGGTATGAGTTTTTGGTTATATTTTTTGGGCTGAGTAATGCCCTAATAGTTTTTATGGAGTTGATGAACAGGGTATTCTGACCTTATCTTGATTCTTTCATGATTGTTTTCATCTATGATATCTTGGTTTATTCTAAGAATGAGGCTTGCCATGTGAGGCATTTGAGGGCCGTACTTAAGAGATTGAGAGATGAGAAGTTGTATGCCAAGTTCTCCTAGTGCAAGTTTTGGTTGGATTCTATTTCTTTTATGGGTAATGTAGTGTCCAAGGATGTTATTATGATCGATCCAGCTAAGGCAGCGGTGGTTCATGAATGGGATAGACCTACTACTCTTATTGAGATTCAAAGTTTTATTAGGTTGGCAGGCTATTATTGGCAGTTTGTGCAGGGTTTCTCTTCTATTGTGGCTCTTTCAACCAAGTTGACTTAGAAGCAGATCGTATTCCAGTGGTTTGATGATTGGGAGAGGAGCTTTCAAAAGTTTAAGGAGTTGTTGACTTCGGCTCCTATCTTAACCTTGTCTAAGAAAGGCGTAGGTTTCATCATGTTTTGTGATTCTTCTAGAGTTGTCTTCGGTGGTGTGTTGATGCAGAAGGGTAAGGTGATTTCTTATGCTTCTCGACAATTGAAGCCTCATGAGAAGAACTACCCTACTCATGATTTATAGTTAGCCGCAGTAGAGTTTATGTTGAAATCATGGTGTCACTAATTGTATGGAGTTCATTATGAGAATTTCTCCGATCATCATAGCCTTCAGTACTTCTTCACTCAGCAAGATCTTAATATGAGATAATATAGATGGTTTGAGTTGCTTAATGATTATGATCTCACTATTATTTATCATTCGGGTAAGACTAATGTAGTAGCAGATGTCTTGAGTCAGAAGTTGGCGAGTATGGGGAGTTTGCCTTATCTTTTGGCAGAGGAGCGACCTTTAGCCTTAGACGTTCAGTCTTTCGCTAGCCAATTAGTTTAACTTGATATTTTGACACGTTGATATGTTTTGGCATATATTGAGGCTAGGTTTTCACTGATGGAGCAGATTTGAGCTCAGCAGTTTGATGATGAGAAGTTGAGGATGATTCATGATAAAGTGTTAAGTGGTGAGGTAAAGGCTGTACCTCTTGATCCCGAGGGTGTTTTGAGGATTGGTGGTCGTGTTTGTGTGCCGAGAGTTGATGGTTGGATTAGACTGATCTTGGAGAAGGCTCATTGTTCAAAGGATTTCATTCATCTAGGAGCGTCTAAGATGTACCATGACTTGAAGCAACATTATTGGTGGTGTAGGAAGAAGAAAGACATTATTGAGTTTATGGCTAAGTGTTTGTATTACCAGTAATTGAAGTATGAGCATTAGCGATTGGGTGGTACTATGCAGAGGATACCTGTTTCTGAGTGTAAGTTGGATCGGATCACATGGACTTTGTAGTTGGTCTACCCCTAACTTTGGGGAAGTTTAATTCCATTTGGGTGATTGTAGATAAGTTCACTAAGTCCGCGCATGTTATACCTATAAAGTTAAGCTATAATGGGGAGAAGTTGACCAAGATCTACATTTGTGAGATTGTTCGGTTGTATGGTGTACCTATCTCCATTATTTTTGATCGAGGTACTCAGTTTACCTTGAATTTTCGGAGATATATGTAGAGTGAGTTAGGTACTCATCTTGATATAAGCATAACTTTTCACCCTCAAATGGATGGCTAGTCAAAGTGGACCATTCAGGTGCTAGAGGACATGCTTCGAGCGTGTGTTATGGATTTTGGTGGTCATTAGGACCAGTTCTTGCCTTTAGCAGATTTTGCCTACAATAATAGTTATCATTCCAGTATTCAAATGGTGCCTTTTAAGGCTTTGTATAGGCGGAGGTGTAGATCCCCCGGATGGTTTGATTCGTTAAAGGTTAGGCCTTGTGGCACTGATTTGTTGAGAGACTCGATGGATTAAGTTAGATTAATTTAGCAAAGGCTTGTGGCTTTCCAGTGTAGGCAGAAGAGTTACATCGATCGATGAGTTCGTGATGTAGCATTCATGCTTGGTGAGTGGGTTTTGTTG
Organism: Capsicum rhomboideum; assembly: GCA_031232105.1. Classification (NCBI taxonomy): domain Eukaryota; kingdom Viridiplantae; phylum Streptophyta; class Magnoliopsida; order Solanales; family Solanaceae; genus Capsicum; species Capsicum rhomboideum. The sequence goes on along the minus strand of CP124716.1, from coordinate 91,858,274 downwards.
AAGGTATCACCCACGAAGGGTGTGATGAGATTTGGTAAGAAAAGAAAGCTTAGTCCAAGATTTATTGGGCCTTTTTAGGTTCTTGAAAAGTTTGGAGAAGTGGCGTGTAGGCTAGCTTTGCCTCCACATCTTTCAGATCTCCATCTGGTATTCCATGTCTCTATGTTGAAGAGATACCATTTAGATGATACTCATGTGATCCGGTGGGATTTAGTTTCACTAGATCATGATTTGTCCTTTGATGAGGAACCCATTGATATCCTAGACAGGCAATCTAGGAATATGAGATCCAAGCACATTGATTCTGTAAAGGTTCAGTAGAGACATCGCCAGATTAAGGAGGCTACATGGGAAGTTGAATCAGATATACGAAGTAGATACCCCAAGTTTTTTACCAATATAGTTACTTTCTTTGCCTTTTTATTCGAGGACGAGCGCGTGTTTTAGTGGTGGATAACGTAACAACCCTTATTGTGATTTTTTTACTTTTTCAGTGCTTTAACCATTTTACTCTTCCTTGTAGTTGTTATATATCATTTATGAGTTGTGGGGATTGTTGGAATGCTCCCTAAAGCATTCAGGAGTGTTTTGAGTAACTTGAAAGTGGTTAGTTTGACTTTGGTCAACATTTTGAGATCCGAGCGTCGGATGGTGATTCTGTCAGTTTCATTAGATCTGGAATGTCATTTTGGGTTACTAGCATGGTTGATTTAGGTTTTGAGCCTTTATATTGAGTTTTGAGCATTTAGACAAGAAACTAGTTAAATTTAGCCTAAAGGGGTCCCGGGGGTTAACTTGTTAAACACGACATCTTTTGATAAATTTGATGGTTCTATTGAGTCTGGAACATTAAAATTAGCCTAGTAGCATTATTAGTTTATTCCTGTGGGGTACCAAATGAATCTCGAGGGTCCGTCTGGAATAACTTTTAGACTTAGATCACTACTGGTGCACCCAGTATTTTCCTCATCGCGATCGCATGGAGGTTGGTCGCGATCATGGGGTATTGGGTCGTTGTTCATTGCGATCGCTTGGTGTTTCTCTGTGGTCATGTAGTTCGTGTCGGGTCTTTGTCGCGATAGTATGGTTCTTCTTCTGTGATCGTGATGATCCTTTTTAGGCGAGGTCAACGTTGACCCTCGTGATCTCTTAGTGGGCACCACAATCGTAAGGTACTATTTACCTAAACAGTATAAATAGTTTATTTTCATGATTTTAGTTCATTTTCACCATTTTTGGATTTTGAAACCTTGGTATTGCTGATTTTAATTAAATTTTTTCATCAAAAGTGTTTGGGTAAGCTTCTAAACCTGATTTCCATCATTATTCATTGATTAGATTTCAAAACATCTTCAAAACCTTGATTTTTTAAACTTGGGATATTGGGGTTTTACCCGATAAAGTGAGAAAATGATTTTTCTTTGATTTCTATCTCGATTTCAACTTGTTTTTTTTTTATAGGTTTTCATATTTAGAACCCTTTGAGTATGGGAAACTTTCTTATTCAATAAAATTTCAATTTTACCCTTTTTCCTTTAGGATTTATTTTTGAACTATTTTTAGACCCAGAACAAAAGTAACTAATATAGGTATAATTAGACTCCTCTTGATGTATAGCTTATGTTTTTGATAGATTGGGTTCATTATGAGACCACACAAAAGGGAATTGTTCCTCATTGAAGGGTCTAGACTCATTTTTCGGCTTTTTGAGGTAGGTTATGGATTAACTTTGTTTAGACCGAGCTCGGTAGTTAACCATTCATGTAAAGTATTCTATGGGTTGGGAATTTTATCGTGAGATTTATCTTTTGAGATTATTATTTTATCGTGTTGCCTAAGTGGGGGCTTATGTAAATATTATTATTGATTTGAGAGATTATTATTATTGTGATGCCCGTGCGGGGGCTGGTATTGGGCTTATATGAGTAATATTTGCCTATATGGTGCCTGTATGGGGGCTTGAATTGATATTATTAATGTCTTACATGACTCTTCCTTACTCTGGTGCCATGCAATGACTTATATCATGATTTATTGAGGTTTGAGGATATTTCAGATCATTTATACCATTACATGATATAGTTTTGGTTATGAGCATACATCCTCATTTCATTCATCCATATTCATGGAATTGGTACCATACAGAAATACTAATTTTGAAAGAAAATAAAATACTTTACAAAACGCCTTGATCTAGGGATGTGCTTGTAAGGTTGATTAAGATATGAGATTGTGATAGTATATGGGTTGTGAACCCCATATGGGTCCTCTCTTAGAAGCTTATGCCCGGAAGGTGTATACGAGGTGATATTGAGACATTCCATCCTATCATACCATTGCATTGCATCATTCGATTTCCATTATGTGCTTGATATCATGTATTAAATTTTCCCTTATATGTTCGTGTGTAGTTATTTTTATACAATTATTATACTTGTAGAATTGTTAGGAGATATGATTTGAGCCACCATTGGGAACTTTTCTGTATGCAGGTGGAAGTGTGCTCGTAGTATCCTTTACTTGTTTAGTTTTCTTCTTTGCTTGGTCAATCTATGATGCCTACTGATTACAAGTGGACCGTACTCGCTCCTACTTTATGTATCCTTTCGGTGCAGATTCCAGTTCGAGTACAACCTGTGGAGTATGAGATCGTATTGTGTTGAGGTTGTTTTGTAGCACCAGTGAGCTCCTCATTTGGGGCTTGATTCTAGACTTCATCTTATCTATCTTGTCTTTACTTTATTATTCAAAGACAGAGTTGTGTATTACCATACTCTTTATCAATATTAGTGCTCTTTACTCATGACACTAGATTTTGGGTTAGAATTGTAATTATTTCAGTTTTGAATTTGTTCTCTCTCTCTCTCTCTCTATATATATATATAGGGCCTCAATTTATTAAAAATCCTAGTATTTGGGTTTTATTTAAAAATCCTAGTATTGGGGTTTTATTTATTTCTTTTCCACATCTTTATCTCTTTTGGTGTTGGGTTTACCTACCCATAGTTGGGATGGGGTAGGTGCCATTATGAACTCAACTTTTGGGTCGTGATAAGTAACTTGTTGATAATGACCTCTTTTGATAAATTTGATGGTTTCATTGAGTCTGGAATGCTGAAATTAGCATAGTAGCATTGTCGGTTTGTTTTTATGGTTTCTTGAATGAATTCTGAGGGTCCATTCAGAGTCAATTTTGGTTGCATGTTTTAGTTTTCCTAAAGTTTTTGGTGCGACCTCTTAACCAGGTCTTTTGTTTCCTTAGTTGTACTACCTAGGAGGGCAAAGGGTCGCCTTGGAAGAAGCTGACCTATCTGGAAACCATCGTCTAAGCAATGGATTAGCTGCCTTAGAGGCTAAATGGCTGCCTAAGGAAAGTGTCTATGTGGCAAGTGACTATGTCACGCCCCGAATCCCATCGAGACGGATTGTCACTCGTAGCCACATATGTATTACTTTTTTCTTTACCTTTGAGATTGATACAATGATAGTCATAACTTTATTTGAAGCTTTAGATCAATAATCAATGAGTGAGAGACATGTGAATAAATATTATTGAAAACATAACCTTATTGGAAACATAACACTATTGGAACCATTGGACAATAATCAATGAACAAGAGACATGAGATTCATAATTGATCAATGAGTAGGAAACATATGATAAGGACCATTGATAACCGGATATAGGATACCTTAGCACATTTCGGAATAGGACAAGTGTAACGTCAATGGGAATACTATATGCTGCAGAAAGATACGGACAGAGTAACCTTACATACCTTGTATTCTCAATACGAATATACAATCTTAGATGTGCATACAATGTCCCGCTCCTTCCTTATGCTTCACTCTATAACACAAATGTATAATGAAGTTTACATTAACCATCAACTACCTTACAAATGCATATGACGTCAATGAGTTACATGTTTGCCTTAGACATGTCATTTCCCCCTTGACAATACCATTTATGAAATTATCATACCAATAATCCCACAATATTCCATACATTGACCAATACATGATAACCAATAGCATGTCACACCAAGTTCATACTTTCCACTCTCCATCATCACAACATCACAATTATTCCACCAATTCACTTCAATACACCTCACAACAACAAATCGGCCAAAATCCCATAATTTATACTTATAAAAAAATAACAATTTTAATAACATAATAACACCATACATGTTCATATTTCATCCATACCATACTCTTTCATCAAACCCACAAGTCATATTTCAATTTACAATTCCATGGATAACACATCTTTTACAAAAATACAAAGTACCATGTTCAACACTTCCAAGCACAACCAACATGGTTTACATACTCTCCCATGCATATAATATATTAATCCATAAGAATAATCACTTACCCAAGCTTGAAAAATGATGATCTTGCTCCAAAAATTGGCTTTGAGTTCTTAGGGTTTGAGAGAAAAATAGATGAGAAATATCTAGAAATCATGAGAGTTTCCAATGAATAAAATCTGATTTTTGGGTATTTATATAGCCCTTGGGGTCATCCTTAGCCACTCTTGGCATTTAATGCTATGTTTGGCTTGGTCAATGGAAGAATGGGACCCATGTTTTCTTCTCATTTTGGGCCTTTTATTGAGCCCAATTCACTTAACCCAATAAAATCAATAATTTATTATGTTTAAATCATTTCATACGTGTCACTACAATATTCCCACTCACGGGATTTATATTTGTAGCCTCAATCCCAAAACAAGCTATTCTAGCCACGTATGGCCTATTTCGACCAAAAGGGTAAAATCGTCATTTTGATGCCAAATTTGTTCACGGGTAATTTTACCATACCAATATAATACTTCACTCATTCCTTGTATATGCTCATGGTTGTAGAAGAAACGTGGAAAAAATTGGCCCGGTACGTCCCTGGGCACCCTTGGGACTTAAGAAAAATTCCAACTTTGAAAAGTGGGAAAAACCAGCCTGGCACGCCCTTGGGCGCGCCAGCCTGCTGCCTGTGGGAAAAAAAATTTGGCCCAGAGCGGCCTGGCACACCCTCTAGCGCGTCCCACCCTTAGTTTTTCAAAAATTTCCGTTTTTTGACTTTTCTTCGCGGATTTGGTTAGATACTTCAAGTTCTATTCTTTAACTTACTTTTTACCTTTAATATCCTTTGTTTGGAGGTCCTCCAAGCCTCGTTTTTAACCCCACAAATGCTCCACGAAGTCACAAAACACCTCCTACGCAAGTCTAATCACATGTACGAGGCCAAATTTCAATTTTCTCATCAAAATCATTAGAAAATACATACTCATGGCATCTCGACACCCAAATACCCATTTTTCAACGTCGTCACATAGGTTTGGGAAGGTACGGGGTGTCATAGACTACTTCCTTAATGGTAGTCTTGTCGCTTAGGTGACATTGCTTAGACGATCATTTGACTGCCTAGGAGGTGATCACTATATAAAAACTCTTTTTTCATGATTTTACTCTATTTTCACCATTTTTAGACCTTGAGACCTTGGAGAAGGCGATTCAAAGGGGATTTTTCATCAAACTTGTTTGGGTAAGATTATACACTTAATTCCTATCATTATCCATTGATTTTATTACTTAAAGACCTTCAAACTTGGACTTTAAACTTGGAATTTTGGGGTTTTACCGGGTAAAGTGAGGAAATGGGTTTTTAATGATTTTAAGCTTGGTTTACAATGGTTTTTTATATTTAGAACCCTTAGAGAATGGGTAACATGATTCTTTAATAAAATTTCTGGTTTTACCCTTTTAATTTAGGGTCAATTTTTGAAGTATTTTTGGACCCAGAGTGAAAGTTGCTAACATGAGTATCATTATACTCCTATAGACATGTAAATTACATTTTTGATAGATTGGGTTCATTTTGAAACCGGACAAAAAGGAAAGGCTTTTTGATGAGGGGTTCAGGCTCGTTTTTTGACTTTAAAGGTAGGTTATGGCTTAACTTTCTTTAGATCGGGCTGGGTAGTTAACTATTCATGTAAGTATGAAATGGGTTGGAAATTTTATCATGAGATTCATCTTTTAAGATTATTATGTTATTATGTTGCCAATGTAGGTGCTTATGTGAATATTATTATTGACTTGAGAGATTATTATCATTGAGATGCACGTGCGGGGATAGATATTGGTCTTGTTTGAGCATTATTTGTTCTTTATTATTATTGTGATGCCCGAGTGGGGGCTTGGATTGATATTATTGATGTCTTTCATGGCGCTCTACTACTGTGTTGTCATGCGATGGATTATATCATGATCTATATTCTCGGAACTGGTACCACTAATTTTGAAAGAAAATGAGACACTTTATAAAATGCCTTAACGAAGGGATGTGCCGTAAAGTTGATTGATAAGATTGTGATAGTATATGGGTTGTGATCCCCCCATGGGTTTTGTCTCAAAAGCTTATGCTCGAAAGGTGTATACGAGGTGACATTGAGACATTACATCCTTATCATACTATTGTATTGCATCACTTGCATTTCCTTTATGTTTTTGATATCATGTAATTTAATCTTCTTGTTCATATATATGTTCTATAGATACTCTTATATTATTATTGTGGTTGTATTATTTATACTGCTAGTATCTATATGGCTTGAGTTGCCATTGGGAACTTTTCTATATGCAGGTAGATGTATTACTCATAGTTTCCTTTATATGTTTAGTTTTCTACTTTGCTTGGTTGGCCTATGATGCCTACTGAGTACAAGTGGACCATACTCAGTCCTATTTTCTGTACCCTTTCAGTGCAGATCCTAATTTGAGTGAGACCCATGGAGCTTGAGTTCGTGCTGATTAGAGAGTGTTTCAAAGTACTGGTGAGCTCCTCGTCCAGAGCATGTTCTAGACTCCCTCTTTATATATCTTGTCTTTATTTTATATTCAGAGACAGAGTTTTATGTATTTTCGTACACTATATCGGTTTTTAGAGTGCTCTTACTCATAACACTAGATTTTGGGATTTGAATTGCATCTATTTTCATATTTTCAGAGTTATTTTATATTATTGGCCAAACTCTATCCCAAAGTCTCATATTGTATTATTATTTATCTTCTTTTGTATTTCATATATCTTGTGGAGTTAGGCTTACCTACTAAGATTGGGTCGGGGTAGGTGCCATTATGACCATGAATTTTGGGTCGTGATAAGATATCCCCAGCTTTTCAATAGTCAGGTACTTTTCTTTCTCTTATGTTCGAGGATGAACGTGTGTTTTAGTGGTGGATGATGTAACAAACCTTATAGTGATTTTTGGATTTTGGGCATTTTGATTATTTTATCCATCTCTGTAGTTGTATTTTTGTATTTTTGTCTGCGGGAGTGGGTGACACAGTTTTCAAAGTAGCTAGTTGCGTTTGTACTGAGTTTTTTGTTTAAGAAGGTTTTGAAGTTGGTAGGATTGACTTTGGTCAATATTTGATGATTTTGATGTTGTATGAGAATTTTGTTAGTTCTATTAGCTGTGGAATGCCATTTTTAGGTTAGTAACACTGTTGGTTTGGGTCTCAAGGCGTTCAGTTGCATTTTGAGTCATTGGTTGGAAAGTTGGAAGTTTTGGTCTAGAGTTGACTTCGATAAACATTCGTTGATAATGACCTTCGTTAGTGAATTTTATGATTCCATTGAGTTCAGAATGTCAATTTTAGCCTAGTAGCATTGTTATTTTGTGTTCACGTGGTTCCAAACGAATCTCAAAGGTCCGTTCGAGGAATTTTCTACACTGGACTTTTGTTGGTCCAACAGCTGCTGGTGTATCAAAGTTTCTTTCTTCACATTCGCGAGGCTATGGTCTCTTTTGTGAAGAAGAGTCGGGATTGGTCATCACAAATGCGTGGGGGCGTCGCCTTTACGAAGGGTAAATAGGGTTTGGGTCATGAGCTATACCCATTACATTAGTGATGGTTTTATCACATTTGCGATGGTGGGACAGGTTGTTCTATTGCGTTTGTGATAGGCCTTTTGCATATGCAAAGAAGAACACACCTAGGACATTTAAAAATCCATTTTTGAGCATAGTCCCCATAAGTCGATTTTTGAAGCTTCGGAACTTGTTTTTGGGAGAATCCAATGGGGATTTTTGAGATTTCTTCAGTGAGTAAGTTTCTAAACCTATATTTTAACATTTCTTGATGATTATTTCATGATTTCATCTTCAAATCTTAATTTTTCAACTTAAAAATTTGGAGTTTTCCCAGTTAAAGTTAAAATTTGATAAATCAATTATTTCAAGGTTGATTTTAACTCCGTTTTTGATTAAATTTCAAATTTAAACTCTTTAAGTTATGGGTAAATTAATTTTCCAATAAACTTCCAGTTTTTCTCTTATGGGCTCGAGGTTGAATTTTGAGTTGACCTTTTGGACTCGGATTAGAACATATGGGTATCTTAGACTCATATATTTGCGTAGATCTTGTTATTGATAGATTGGAATATTTTGAGGCCCTTTGAAAGGGGATGGTATGTTTATGGTTGTGAGAATTTTGCGGTTTGACTTTGAGGTAGGTTATGGATTAACTTTCTTCAGACTTACTTATCTTATAAAGCATGTTATGGATTACACGACTTAGTGATTTAAAGTGGCATTTGAGATGAATTATTGTTGTGATTCCCAAATTGGGGCTAGTACCATGTTAATGTAATTCAGATTTCTAGTTTGACATTGAGGCTTGTAGCATGTGTTCATGAGTTGATTGATATCTTGAAATTTTGTACATATATATTATGTTTGATTCATCTTATCATTAATCATACATATTTATTCATCTCATAGATCACTAGGTTGTACCAATGAAAACACTAATTTTTGGAAGAAAATGAACTATCTTCTTATAATTTGGTCCGAGGTAGGATTTTGGACAGTGAGATATGATAATTTATATTGATTTAGTCTGAGGTAGAATTCCAAACAGGTTATAATTTTTGTCTGAAGCAGAATTCTGGGTAGGGTAAATAAACCTTGTGACTCCCCCAGGGGTCCCATCTCTCAGCAAAGACTGAGAAGGGTGTATGCCAGTAGGTATGGCCATTACATATCATCTCATATCATTGCATTGTATTATCTTTAATATTTTTATGGTGATTGTGATAAATATTGATAATTATTGATATTGAACTGCTAGGACTTTTCTATGTGCATGGTTATTTTAGTATTCTTTATTCGATATAGTAATTGCTTAAGCTCAGTAGGCTTATAATGCCTACTGAGTTCAGGTGGATCATAACCACTCCTACTTTTTTACATCCTTTCGATGTAGATCTTGGTATGAGTTGCCTGCATGGTTCCTAATTCGTGGGTGGTTGCTAATTCAGAGTTTTGTTGAGCTCCTATGTTTGAGAACTAATCCTACTTCTACTTTTATTTCTATCTTGATTATCTTTTGAACAACTTGTATTTCAGTTTTGATACTCGATCATAGATGTTACTCTTGTACTTGTGACTACTGAGTTTTAAGGATATTCATCTGTATTTTCAATTTTATTTGAGTATGTTGGGTGCTTTATCTTTAATTATCGTGTATGAAATTTTTAGTCTATTGCCTTTATTATGAGTTTTTTTTCAGTTGTTGAATTAGGCTTATCTACCATGGTCGGATTGAGGTAGGTGTCATCACAACCCATGAGATTTTGGATCGTGACAACTACGCATCTCACTATCCCAACTATGGACTATCAGCTAATGTCAACAACACCAATAATATGAATAAGACAAGGGTAGATAGTACGAAATCACACCCAAATCATATTAAGAGTAATAAAGTCACTTTCATGATCAACCAGCTAAATTCTCTAGCAAAATAGTACAAGCAAAGAAAATACGATGCAATGAGTGCATTTTTTTTAAAAATATTAATGAGCCTTGAGAGGGCCAGGGGCTAAGAAACATCCCCAAGTCTTAACATAAATAAAATAAAGCAAGAAAATACAAGGAGGGGGACATAAACCTTACTTCTGCTCCTATGGTGGTTCATAAGTCAGCCACCCTACAAAGGCCGGCCAACTCATCCCTAATTCTAGAAAAGGAAACCTAGATATACTAAACACCTAAGAGGAGAGGACACTCCTCAAATACAAGATATATGTAGGAATGCAATAAACGAGGGAGACTCTCTCCTTACAAAGTAAGAAAGGAAAATCTACTAAAACTAAGACCTATTCAAAGACGCTATGACTTAAAAAGAAATAGCCTAAATGAAAAGGATGGAGCAAAATGAAAGGTAATACAAATAAATTTGTATCGTAGCTTGGAGAAGAACCAAGTAATATAAGAAAATATCAATGACGTTTCTTTATTATTTTCAACTTCCTTCTTCTAAAATTTTCCACACCCATCTTATCCAGTTTGTAATATCCTCTTGCCTCTTCTAGAAGTTGCTGCAGATTGTAGAAATGTTGAGGAATGTCCAGCTCATGACTATATTTGGATAAGATAATCGTAAATTAGCTTCTCTATAAGTACTATTTTCAAAGCAAACATACTGATCTGAATCCTTAGTTCATAGCAACCACAAAATTAGAAATCATAGCACAAATAGAACTATGTGCATCTTAATCTCAAAGTAGAACATCATGAATCCTTTACCAATTTACAAACCACATAACCTCTCCCTGCCACACAATCTGTACACATATGCTAAAGGAATTTATTTTTGCCCAACTAGACATAACCTGCAGGAGACATCCTTAGTCCATGTACCATACTAGCTCGTGGTACCCGATACACCATAAAAAATCATATTAATAACCAAATATATATCGAATCGTGGTACTAAATCCTTAACAATCACATTAATAACTAAATTTTTACTAGCTCGTGGCACCTGTTCCTCAATAATCACATCAACAACCAAATCCATACCAGCTCATAGCACCCGATCCTCAATAATCACATTATATTTAGTTTATGAATTTAACAATATCTCAATCTTTATTACGGTGTACTACATTCACTAGCACACATTGTAATCACAATCCAAGTCATTTAAGTGTCAAGAATCAACTATCACCAAATACAATCATGTCTGAATACCAAATCAAGAAGCATCCAATTTAGGAGCGTACATACAACCAAACTGAGTTTATATCTATCATAAAACATACCCATATTCAATCACCTAGCCGACTTCCTTATTAGTAACTTCTGGTGGGCTCCATCACTCTCTAATGACCTCTTTATTATTACAATACTACTCACCCTAGCTTCATAATTATCACCTCGTAATCAATCATCAAGCATTCATCCTTACGCGATGCTACAAGTTTAACCTTAATTATACACTTTACCTAAGACCTCACCAACCCTTAAACAATGTTCTTTTAGACTCTCCAAGTTATGATACCACTTTTCTCTATTATGAATCGACCTTAACGAGAATTTTTGCAACAAGAATCACCCATCTATACATAATTACGTTAATTTACACTTCTTGTTAAAGTAATTAAACTAGACTTATCACTACATGCTCATACCTCTGTCCATCATAAGTTAACTGTCATAATTTACATAGAAATCTATCAAGTACATTAACAAATTACAATTTACAATCAAGGATCTCGTATATAAGCAAATTATAAAAAATATTATCTCTGCCTACTCAATTTCCATATAATTATTCATCTATACTCCATGCCCGCATGCCTAACCATGAATTCTCTTATCAAACTACATTATGTACATGCTAACTAACCATAGTCTACTACTCATAAACCATACCCTATCTCAATATCGAGTTGTTGCATCCAGAGAGCTTGAAACCATGTTTCTTGCATCCCTTTAGCAGATTTGATGATGAAACCATGAGGAAAAGGTTGGAATCACATCCCTTAAAGACCTTGCCTCTCTATCCTAGTAGGTTTTAGCTTAGAAATTACACTAGGGTGTTATTAGAAGGAGATAATTGTATTTAAACAAGACTGGCCAGAAATAGGGTTAAAACTCACTGGACAAACTGCCCAGGCACAACCATGGCGGCCCAGGCCCCTCTATGGTGGTCCCACTATGGTAGCCAATGGACCGCTATGGCGGTCCTTAGGCAGTCTGAACCTTTTCTCCTTATCTCAAAATTTTTCACATCGCGTATAATGGCTTATCCTGACTTTAACTTGACTCGACATAACATTTTGAAATCACGTATTTTATCATGAAAAGTTTTAATAACAATAGAACGTGTCGGTATAATGATACGAATTTACCAATTGTTTATCCCTAAATGACATGGGAGAATGAAGTAGGAAACCAAATCATTTTTGAGGAAATATACTAACTAACCTATGCTTCCTATGCCAACCCTGATAATATTTACGTGGCCCTCCTATTAAGGCCCTTATGATACTACATCATAGTACATTGGCATCATAACTAATTCAAATTTCAAGTATTTCATGTACAAGGGTGATTAGAAAGGATTTCACTAGATTGGGTCCCTTACATCACCCGGTGATACCCTAAGAGGGAAACATTAGCAATGACACAAAAGAACCACACAAAAAATAGATGAGTGTGAAACTTTCCATAGATGACCACTATAGCGGCCAGGGCTCGCTATAGCATTTTCATTGTTGCAGGTGATGGTGGGTCGCTATGGTGATCCCTAACAATTTTGAAAAGGGGGAAAAATGCCTCTTTCCCTATTTCGAATTCACACTCCCTCTCAACTCAAAATTTTCTCTACACCAACCTATCCCTTTACTAATTTTCTAAGGTAATTTATTAATTTTTTGCTCTATTACATCATTTTATAACTGAATATTATGAATCTAGAATAGATTTTCTAGAAATTTGAACCCAATTGGGTTCTTGGGCATGACATTGTTTTTGTTCCATAATTGATTGTTTTCCGTAGCATGCTAGTTTTCCTTATGTTTTCAACACTCCTATAGCATTTTAGGCATAAATATTATGGAGTTCATGTGGGATTTGAACTCAAAAATGGGGTAGGTAGATGAACAGTTACTTTTAAAACAATTTCATGCCATTGAACTTGATTTGGGTGTTAAGTGACATAAGAACGATGTAGAATAATCATTCTCTACTATTCCATGCCCTATTTATGCTAGGAATCAAGAAAACAATGCAAAAATTTAAAAATGGGGTTGTGGGAATCGGGGTCCCTATTTGGGATGAAGGTACCACTATGATAGTTTGTAGCCCGTTGCTTTGGTATTTCTGTAGCCGACCCTCTCTGCTATGGCGATACCGATATGGCGTTCCCCAGGTAGTGACTCTTCCTGATATTTTTGGGGAAATTCTCTTCTTTATTGCTTTCTTGCTCTTAAGCCTAGTTTTCACATATTTATTTATGAGGTAATCAACTAACAAACTTTTTCTCTCCTTACTCAGGTACTACTATAATCATGGTTGTGGGTGGCAATCTTCTCTCTCCCTATGAGAAATTCCTCACCAATGTATATCAAAAATGCTAGACGTACAGATTAAGGGTCTCACACACAAATGTGCATTCATTATGGATAAGGTGGAAGAAGAGGCACCCGAGTTCTATGCCCTATTATAGGAGATCGGGTGGGGACCGTTGGTGCAATTAGTAGGCTTATGCAATAAGGGTTAGGTAAGGGTTTCCTATGCAATACTCCCACATAGAAGTAGGACACTCCTGACTCTACTATCTATTTGTGGGGCGTGGATGTCCCAATTTGGGTGGAGACTATAAATGATGCATTGGGGGGTACCAAATCACGTGAATGAACCATATCGAGCTAAGGTGGTAGAGAGAGATAATAATTGGTTATCTCGAATGTTGTTGGTTTCCAAGAAGATATCCTCAATTCTTTGGGTCCATGCCAAGATAGCTATTACTAGCTCCAATTTCAATGTCGAGGCCAGATGGTGGTTGAACTTGGTGTCTAGGACTCACCCCTTAATGAATATGTCTGTCGTGACCTTCTAGAGAGCCTTGGTGATTACTTGCATTCTGGATAGAGTGAGTCTAAATATAGGGGAGCAGATTGTGGAGCAGTGGAAGGCCTTCTAAAACACCTTGAATGACCTTTTCCTCCCCCCTCTGATTACAAAGTTGTGTCAGCAAGCGCATATATCGAAGAAGGCTGAGGATGATTAGACTTCACATGACCCATCCTTTGATCCATTGAAGGTGAAAGGACATTAAGGGGGAACAAGAAGAAGAGAAAGATGAGTGCTGATGGAGAGAGCAGCAGGGCCTAGAAGGGCGGAGGATCAGGGACTGTTCCCTCACAACCATCAGGGCATCTTAAGTGGCTGGAGAAGGATCTAGCATCCATGAAAGATATGTTAATGAAGATTCCCCTCCTCCTCGTGAGTCGACTTCTTCCAACCACGGGTTCTTTGATCTTCTATACTATATACAACAACTTGGCTTAGGTCCACGTAGAGCTCCAAAATGAACTGGATATAGGGAAAAAGAAAAGGCGCTCCTGAGATCGACTGTTTTCCTGAATGTGGAAAGGCATAAAGATTATCCTGAAGTTTGACACCTTGGGTCAGAAATTTCCAAAGGTGAAGATGATGGTTGCCAAGGAGTCCTCATTTCTATGCGGGATAGAGGAGGATGGTTCATAAGCGTCTAGCATAGGAGATGATGCAAACAGTAAGCTAGGTACTCCCTATTCCCCATATTCCCTGTATTTTCAGACTATGTTGGTCTTTTCTCCTGCGTGGGTACATTTTATACATTTTTTATTTTATCACTTTCACATATTTATAGTTGTTTTTCATATTTTGGTGCCATTGGTGGCATCTTGGAATAATGGCCTTATTTGTAGGCCTTTACTTTCTATGAATTTTGCATTAGTATTTTAAAATTGCTCCTAAATCATGATTTTGGAAAAATAAAATTATTAGGAAGAAAAGGTGAGTTCACTGCCTAGGACCGCTACGAGAATATCTTATGCACTACGACAGTCCCGCTATAGCAGTGAGGGAACTAATAAGATGGCCTAGGTGACCAGGAACAACCTGCTATAGGGGGAAATCGACCGCTATAGTGGCCTCGCTGTAGCGGTACCCCCATCGCTATAATTTCCCTAACCAGTAGCCTTGGGAAATTTCTTAGATTTTCCCCCTTAACGCGACATGATAATCTCAATCTGATTTTGTTATTCTAAATCACCCACGATCGATATGATCGCTCAAGTTATTATCTTTACGCTTCCCATAATGAAAATTCCACTACCACAACCATTAGAGAATGATCTTTCCAGTTTAAATTCAAAATAGAACACACTATTTCCAATTTATTTACCAACATGCGTGGCATTAGAATATGATCCATGCATCAAAATCACCTCATAGTATAACACACTCTAATTCCTACCATTACAATCACATAACAAATAACCACAACAACTTTACCATACGTACACCAGAAAAGCAAGTGCTGACTAACAGATACCAGTTGTAATAGACTAGATTCTAATTGTGGACTCACCAAGATACCAACTGGAACTAACTAGGTTTCAATTTTATACTCATAAAGATATCAATGGGACCAAATAGGTTCCAATTGAGATGGTAGAGATATAAATTATAATAAACCAGATACTAATTGGTCTCAACCAGGTAGAAAATAAATAAAGGTATCACAAAAGGAAAGAAGAAAAGGAATGACTACTACATGCCTCATAGCTACCTGAGGATTTGATGTAGACGTCAATACGCCAATCTGCAGGAATCTACTCGACATTTGCTCTTGTACTTGTGAGATCGACAACCTAGTGCTCTGATACCAACTATCATGACCCATATTATAGGATCATGTGGGTATTTACTCCAGTATTAACTTGATAGGAGAAAATCCTTACCACCAACCAAGATTCTTACGGAAGTTAATTAAAACCTATTCTAATTAATGGCAATTAAATATTAAACCAAAAAAATATAAAATATAGGATATAAAATGCCTCGTTATTTTGCAAGAATAATTTTAACAACTTAATATCCAAGACCTAGTCTAGACATGTAAATGAGCTCCTACAATAGATAAGACAAATAAGGACACAACTTCCACCGAAAAGAGAAGTACAGAAGTTACTGATTAATACTCGCTATCCATATAACAAACTGCTAGTCAACGTACAACACAAGATACATCCCAAAAAGGATGTTACAACAGTAGTATCAATACACCCATACATACTAGTAAGCATCATCGGTCGACGAGGTTAGATCACGCATAAAATATAGAATCACAGAATAAAACATGGAAACTTATACATGGATTTATAACCAATAACCTCCTTATTCAATTAGTTGATCAGTTACATTAACCTCTTGGATCAATTAGGGTGTATCTCACTCAAACCAAGGTCACAGACACTCAACTATCAATACGACTATGAACTATCTACGCTCACATCATGGAGTTTACCCATTCTAATCAGTGACAACGACTACTTCATACAAGTCATCACTAGTGGCTAAGAGTCATTGCCAAGACTCTTCCTGAGAAGATGTGACCAAAGTCCTGAAGATTGTTAAAGTGTGCCTCAGTGGCTATGGATCACCCTACTATCTAGAGAGGGTTTCTATGAGTCATCACCAGAGGTGTTGCCTATTTGCAAGAAATCAGGAAATGAGAGCTACATCAGACACGATGAGGCGTAGCTAAGCCATACGACCTGTTGCCACTACCGACTTAGTTTTCTAATTATGTTTAGGATAGGATTTATTTTATATCTATAAATACTCCTATTAGGTTTTTTATTTTAGTTTTACGTTCTATTACTATTCTTGAGTCCGTATACTTGTTCTTGAGAGTTATAAGCACAAATTTTGAGAGTTTTAATTCATATTTGAGATTTGTGATTTTCATCTTCTTCTTGTAAGTGCAGAATTATGTTTTCTTGTCAAAATTATTATTGTGTTATTGTAATTATGAGTAGCTAAACCCCCATAACTAGGGTTGTAGGAACCATGAAGGATTAATAAAGTAGGGTTCAAAGTACTGGGTGATTCTCTATGTTTGGGCATGTATTGTTGTTCTCTTTGCTTTGATTGCTTTTTAATAGTGGCAAATGCTAGAACTCGCCTTATCTTTACTTGCTTTGGAATAAGGGGTAATAGATGGGAAAAGGGACCAAATAATAGAGACTTAGAGCTATCAACCTTTACTTAATAGCTTGAGCCACAGACGCGAGAAAGCTAATATAGGATCCAAGATAAGGGTTAGATTACAAAAATCATAAAACATCAAAGCGTAATTGAGGATAGTCATCTCATAGGGGCTTAAGGTTGTTTAGATGAACTTAACTTATTGATTCTGCATGCCAAGCACCAGGATAGATCACCAGTATGAAGAACCTACAGAGTTATGAAGTTATGGGGAACATAATTCTAGTGTCTCTCACATATTGATCATAAAATTGATAAAATTTCCAAGTGTTACTTGTTCAAAAGACAATTTATAAAAACCTCAATTTACAAAAATACTTTACTAATATCTTAGACAACTGTATTGACCAAGCTTCTAGCCTATTCCCTATGGGATCGACCCCAACCTTTGTTGGGTTTTATATTTGATATAGTGACCACTTTATACTTCATAGCAAGGTGAAATTTGGGTGACATTAAATTTTGGCACCGATTTCGGGGAATACGATTTAGGGTGTTTGTCTAACTATTAGGTTTTGTTTCCTAATTTTTACTTTTTTTGTTGTTTTTAGGGGGCACACCGGTGCATGCCCAACACTAAGAGTCAAGGCAATTCCCTGATTCTACTTGAGAGGACTCTGAGAAATTGGAGAAAAATAGTTAACGAAGGACACCATGACAGAGTTCACAATGAAGGAGTTTAGGAGACTATAGACAAAGCCACTGCCTGTATGCTAGCTGAAAAACATCGAAGACATAAAGCTACCTATCAGGCAGCTATTATTGCACAGGATATACAATATGAAGCATAGCATTTGGCTACTGCTAAGGAACAAGTAAGGCAAAGAAGGAATAGGGGCCATCAGCATCCCAATCATTATGTTCCCTAGTTTGATGATATAGATGATGATGCAGATTTAGAGGGTATTGTTCAAACCTTGCTACCATCGAAACTAAGTTCAACATCACCAGTGTTATGATTTAATTACTGAACTTGAAATAAGTATTCACATGCCTTGCTATTGTTGATGCAAACTTTCATCTAATCAACTTTGTAGGGATTTGAAATTCCTACAACCTACCTGGGTGAGCCAAGATACTATCAGACTGTGATTATTTCCCTTCTCTCTGACTGTAGAAGCTACTCTATGGTTGAAAGAGTTTCCAAGAGGATTAATAACTACTTGGCAAGAGTTGAAGACATGATTCTTAGAGAGATTTTTCCCACCTTCCAGAATATTGCAGTTGAAAAATGAGATTTACAACTTCAGGCAACTATATTCAGAGGTATTATATGAGACATGGTTGAGGTTTAAGAAGAAGCTACAACAAATCCCAAATCACAGAATACCTAGTCACAGTTTGCTTGAGATCTTCTATAAATGTTTGAATGTTAACAACAAGGTTGTAACATACACTGTAAAAAGAGATGCATTTATGAGTTTAGCTTGGGAGAAGGATTCAACAATACTTGATAGGATTACTAAAACCAACCGGGGTTGGTACACTCGAGAGTCAGATGTTTCTGTTGGAACTTATGTGATAGGAGCATCTGCAGAACAATGAATGATAGATGAGGTAGTTGCTCAAGAGGTGGCACCGTTAAGGATTGAGTTTAACTTATTCGCAAAATAGTTCACAATAGCGGGGCAGAGAAGTTAAATGCATTTGATTAACAAGGTAAAATACCTAAACATGATGACTCTGATTCTGAGGAGGCTAAATATCTAGATAATCAGGTGGTGGGTTTTCGAGCCAAAGGTCAAGGGTCTAATCAAGGCAATTAGAGCTCTAGTCAATGAAATCAAGGTCAGAACTATTATAAGGACAACAACTACAACTAGTTTAGGTATAGAGATAGGAGTAGAGGGAGAGATAGTTATTGGAAGAGAAAAGACAATTATAAGAATGACAAAAGTGGCCTTTACATTCCTCTTGGAAGTTGTGATGATGATTTGAGTAACTCTAGGATGGAAGATATGCTTGCTAAAGTGTTGAAAGGGTTAGAAAAAATAGATGATTGCCTTAAGGAGATTTGAGTAGATATTTTGGGGATTAGTTAAAAAGTTGAGTCACATTCTATTGCCATCAAGCATCTTGAGCAATAGTTTGGCCAAATGTCTACCATAATGAATCAACATCACAAAGGTACACTTTCAAGCAACATTGTCCAAAATCTAAAGAACAATATTCATTGCTTGGCTATAACAACTAGGAGTGGTAAGTTGACTATCGATCCACCTATGCTCGTAGTTGTTGAGAATGATGTTGAACTAGGTATGATCAATAATAAGAAAGTATATGAATTGGAAAATCAAGTTATTAATGAGAAGGCGACTGAACAACCACCTCTACTTGCTGAAAAAGAGGCTAAGGCTAAAAAGAAAATGGAAAAAGAGGCCCCATAGATGTTGACTCTTATTACACAACCTCCTTCTTTTTTTTCTCAAAGATTGAAGAAGAGAGCTAAAGAAGGGAAGTATCATAAGTTTATCTCGATGCTGGATTAATTTTCTGTGAACATCCCTTTAGTTGAGGCACTTGAGCAAATGTTGAGTTATGAAAAGCTTATGAAGGATCTGGTGACTAAAAAAAGGACTGTGAGTTTTGAGCTTGTTGATAATTTGTACCATTATAGTGCAATAGCTTCCCGATCTCTTATGGAGAATAAGAAAAATTCTAGAGCATTCATAATTTCATGTACCATTGGGGATTTTAACTTTGCAAAATCTTTGTGTGAATTAGGTGCTAGCATTAATCTGATGTTGCTAGCAGTATTTAGACAGTTGGGGTTGGGGTCACCCAAACCGACTTCGATGAGACTTCTTATGGCAGACCACACCAGAAAAAAGCATGTAGGAGTTTTATATGATGTTTTGGTAAGGGTTGAGTCCTTCATATTTCCAAATGATTTTGTCATCGTCGATTGTGAAGTTGATTTTGAGGTTCCTATCATCTTAGGGAGACAATTCCTTGCAACTAGATGAGCATTGGTTGATATGGAAACTGGTCAGTTGAAGGTTTAGTCAAATCATGAGAAAATGACTTTCAATGTTTGTCAATCTATGAATCAACCAAAGGACATGCGTGTGATCTCAGTTATTGATACAGTTAATGAGGAGTCCTTGGTAGCTTCTATTCAGGAGAGAATTGGTGTTGAGGCACTACCGGCGATAATCAAGAATTTTGAAAGTGATGATATCAATGAGTATGATAATATGGTTAACTCACTTATTGGTATGGGTTCCTACACTTATGCACCAAAAAAGCTAGATCTGTATTTGAATAATAGGGCAAATCCACCGGCTAAGCCTTCTAGTGAGGAGCCTTTGATTTTGTAGCTCAAATGTAACACCCCGTACCTTCCCAACCCTAAGTGATGACGTTGAACAATGGTTACTTAGGTGTCGAGATGCCATGAGTATGTAGTTTGTAATGTTAGTGATGGAAAAATTAAAATTTGGCCTTGGACATGTGATTAACCTTACGTAGGAGGTGTTTTGGGATTTTCATGGAGCATTCATGGGGTTCAAAATGAGGCTAAGAGGACCTCTAAACAAAGGATATTAAGGGTAAGAAGTAAGTTAAAGAATAGGACTTGAAGTATCTAACAAAACCCGCGAAGAAAAGTCGAAAAATGAAATTTTCGGAAAATTTAAGTGAGGGGCGTGTTAGGGACCGTGACAGGCCGCTCTGGGCCAAATTTTGTGCCCATAGTCAGCAAGATGGCATGCCCAAGGGCGTGCCAGGCTGATTTTTCCATTTTTCGAAAGTTGGAAATTTCTTAAGTCCCAAGGGTGCCCGGGGACGTATCGAGCCGATTTTTGCTAAGTTTCTTATACAACCATGAGTACATACATGAAATGAGTAAGGTATTATGTTGTTATGATAAAATTACTCGAGAACGAATTTGGCATCAAAATGACGATTTTACCCCTGTAGTCAAAATAAGCCATACGTGGCTAGAATTGCTTGTTTTTGGAATTAAGGCTACGAATATAAATCTCGTGAGTGGGAATATCATTGTAACGCATATATGATGGATTAAACATTGATTTTAGTGGGCCAAGATAATATATGTGTTAATGGGCCAAAAAGGAGCCAAAATGCATGGCCCAATGGGTCAAAAAGACCCATTCTTCCATTGACTAGTAAACACACATGTGAGACTAGATAAACATGAATAAAAGGACTATATAAAGGGGGAAAATAATATTTTTATCTCATTAGACACACATCACATTTCTCTCATTTTCTAGAGTTTTCAAGATAATTCTTTTGGTGACTCTTCCAAACCCTAAGGCATCTTTGGACAAGATCATCATCTTCCAAGCTTGGTTAAGTGATTATTATTGTACTTTTAACATATTATGTACATTAGATACTATGTATATCATGTTGGTTATGCTTGGAATTATTGGACATGGCACTTTGGGCTTTTTGCTAAAAGATGTGCATTCTTGTGAATTAAACTTGAGAAAGGGCTTGATGTTTTGATAAAAGTGAATGGTATGGATGAGATATCAACATGTATGGTGTGATTATGTTATTAAACTTTTTATTTTTCCATAAGTGTAAATTATGGGATTTTGGCCGATTTGTGATATGAGGTGTATTAAGGTGACTTGATGGATTAATTGTGATATGGTGTTCGTGAGAAAGTGTAAAGGAGAAACTTTGTGGTGAAATACTATTGGTATGTGATGTTGTGGTCAATGTATAAAATGTTATGGTCTTGTTGGCATGAAAAGCGCCATGAATGGTATTGTAAAGGGGGAATAGGGAACTCATGTAACTTATGGTTGTTTTATACACTTGAAATGTAGCTTGTGCTTAATGTATGGCATGAATGGGACATTGTTGGTATGTTGATGCCGTAAATGGTATTGTATAGAAGTAAATGCCATTTTAAAGATAAACATGTAACTCATTGTTGTCATATGCATTTGTAAGGTAGTTGGTGGTTAATGTTGGTTCCGTTATGTACTTGTGATGTAGAGTGAAACGTAAGGAAGGAGCGGAATTGTTGTTCTCACATATTGGTTTGTGTACTTACATTGGGATGATAAGGTATGTAAGGTTACTCTGTCCGTATCCTTCTGCAGCACATAATGTTCATAATGACATTATACTTGTCCTATTCCGAAATATGCTAAGGTATCTCATTCAGATTTGATATATATTATTACCCACACGTTTCTTATTCATTGACCGATTGGCATTCATATGTCTCTTATCCATGGACTGAAATTCCTAAAGCTCTCATAAGGTTGTTGGAACTACTAAAAGAAATTGTTTCAAGGAAAGTGACGACGTAAGAAGAATCTATTCATTCCTAGGTCAAGTATCTCTCATTCATTAGTTGTTGTTGTTCCTGAGTTACCTAAGTACGGACATGTTTCCAATAGTGTTATGTTTCTAATAACATTATGTTTCTCACAATGTTTATTCCCATGTCTCTCACCCATTGGTTAATGATCCAAAGCTTCAAAGAAAGTTGTCATAACGTTGAAATCTCTAAAGGAACTATTTCAAGAGAATAATAACATAAGAGAATCTATTTAATCTTGGATGGCATTTTCCAATCATGCCAGGTTCCAAATTCCTATAGTATGATGATTAGCCTTGTACCAATCTTTCGCAAGTAAAAGTACCAATTTCATAAGAGTAATAAGATAGGCGATGTGCAAGTTAGTATAATTATTCCTCATAAGTGAAGATGTGAATCTCATGAAGTGAAGTGAAATAAGATTGTGAAAAGATAATACACAAATGGTTACTTTATGTTATGTGTCATTAAGAATGCGTAACAATCTAAAGGGTATAAGTTCAAGATGGAATAATCCCAATATCATGCTATGTTAGTTATGATAGCCCACCAAAGGTGGATGCCCGGTATATATTTATATATGTTAGCCCACCAAAGGTGGATGCCCGGTATATATTTATATATGATAGCCCACCAAAGGTGGATGTCCGGTATACTATTATGTATTATAGCCCACCAAAGGTGGATGCCCGGTATATATTTATATATTATAGCCCATCAAAGGTGGAGGCCCGGTACTATATATATCCCACCAAGATGGAGGCCTGGTACTATATACATATACATTATATCCCACCAAAGGTGGAGGCCCGGTATTATATACTTACTTGTATGGTGATGATCCATAAGGTATTGTGAATCACTAACTAGTTAAGTGGATAATAATAAGGATAGTTGTAAAAGAGATGAGATTATATCCCTTGCATGAGTATATAAATATGGAGGTTATGATAAGAATGATGATGATGCGACTGAATTGATGTGAATGAGTGACCAAATAATGAGATAATAGACGTAATGAACATGGTTCCACACATTCAGGTTGAAGGTTTATTCACATTGATTATTTCTCGTACGTTTAATTTCTTGGAAGTACTTATATATTATTATAGTTTCATATGAACTTACATACTCAGTACTTTATTCGTACTGACCTTTTTGGGGAACTTACCTTACATGCTGCAGGCCCAGGTGTTAGTAGATCTCCACAGATTGTTGGTGAGCTCCAGTTGCTTCGGGGCCTCCCAAGTCACATATGTACATTAGGTTTTGGCATTTTGTAAATATTGTATAGACATGGTCATGTATCTATTAGAGGCTTTGTAGATATATGTGGGGAGACGGAAGTTTAATGTAAGATGTGTACGTTCATTTTGATGAAATGGCCCTAACGGCCAAGTTTCATATATTGCATATGTTGTCATGACTTCTGCTATTGATATTTAATTACATGAGATAAAATGATATTCATACGCAAACATGCATATGAGAGTACATGAGCAAAGATTAGTTCTCTCGGGCCTTATCGGCTCTGGGTGCCAGTCCGATCCGAATGGGATTTGGGTCGTGACAAAAGAGGTATCAGAGCAGGTCGTTCTAAGGGTGTCTACAAAGCCGTGTCTGAGTAGAGTCTTGCTTATGGATGTGTTGCGCACCACATTTATAAGTAGGAGGCTATGGGACATTAGAAGTTGTTTCATTTCTTTATTCTAGATCGTGCAATAGAGCCATTGCCATAGGTGGGATTACATCTGACCATCAAAATTGGTTTTCTTTGATATAGTAACATGTCGATCACAAGTCAAGGTATGGGCAAAGATAAGCAGGTAGATATGCAAGCGAGAGAAGGAATCAGTAAATCCCCACCTAACCCAGCTAGTTAATATGGGGTTGAAACTGAGTTTACATCATGGGAACCTTCTCCTCCCCCTTCTCCATGGAGACCACAAAGGATGGAATTATCCTCAGAATCGCCTGTTAATGTTACTAGGCGGGAGTTACAGGATTTGAGAAATGCGGTGCAAATGTTGACTCAGATAGTTGTTGCTCAGAGTCAAGGACGAGTTGGTCCAGTGACAAGTGATGATGGTGCGGCTAGGATAGCTAGTCGGCGGACACAGGATTTCCTGAAATTGGATCCTCCCACATTTACCGGGTCCGATCTTAATGAAGACCCACAAGACTTTATAGATCAAATTCAAAGAGCTCTAGATGTTATGCATGTGACTGGTGTAGAAACAGTGGAGCTTGCAGCATATAGACTGAAGGGAGAGGCTATATTATGGTATGAAGATTGGAAATGATCCAGAGGTATCGGTACACTTCCAGCTAGTTGGGAGGAATTCAGAGCGGTATTCCTTGATCACTATCTTCCATATGAGGTCCGCGAGGCTCGTGCGGATCAGTTTTTAAATCTTCGTCAAGGAAATATGAGCGTCAAGGAGTACAGTCTTTGGTTTAATTCGTTGGCTAGATACGCTCCTTATATGGTAGCAACTATGGCCGATAGAGTTCATCGGTATGTAGACAGATTGGAGCCCTACTTGGTAAGAGACTGTGCTATTGCTGCATTAAATAAAGACATGGATATATCCAGAATACAAGCCTTCACGCAAAAGATGGAGGATCAAAGGCAAAGGGGAAGGATACAAGAATCTGAAGCAGGGCCGTCAAAGCAGGCTAGACCCATGCAACAGTTCATGGCATCCCAAGGAGGATTTAGGCCTCGGGTTCTCCCAACACCACCTAGACCATTATTTACTTACCCTACAGCGGGTACTCCACCTCCATTTCGAGAGTCTAGAGGCACTCCGATTGGGTAGAGTAGTGGAATACGGGGTTCGCAGACAGTGGGATCTTTTCGTCAACTGTACCAGCGCTGTGGAAAGTTTCATTCAGGTGAATGCTGGTTTGATATGGACGTTTGCTTTCGGTGTAAAAAGCCAGGACACGTGAAGAGAGACTGCCCACAGAGGGCCACGGGTATTATGACAAGACCTACAGGGTCAACAGAATTCATAGGCTCACCTTGATATAGTGACAGGTACGTTATTTATATGTTTACCTAATGAATATGCATCAATCGATTCGGGTTCTACCCTATCATATGTTACTCTATTGACTGCGGGAAAGTTAATAGTCAAGTCAGTTGGGGTGTCCACACCAGTATGTCACAATTGTATAGTAAATGTTGTGATCATGTTACATTGACTAATCTTACTGAGATGGACATGATAGATTTTAATGTTACCATGGGTATGACTTGCTTAGCTTTTTGTTAGGCTACAATAGATTGCCGAGTAAGGAAATTACATTTTCACTTTTCGCAAAGAATTTTCTTGAATGGAAGGGTACATATGTCATTAGCCAGAGTGAAGGATACCAAAGTTAAAGCTAATAATGTGAAAGATACTAGTCTACACCCGTAGGGTGTCCCAGTGTAAATTGTATCGACGAGGGATGACACGTCGAGAGTGTGCACTAACTATAGGTAACGGATTGAAGTGTCAGGAAGATTTTATATATCGGATATATATATATGAGTTAAAGAAATGCATTATGGTAATGCACACCACTCACGATATGTTAGTTAGTAGGGAGTAATCAATATGTACCATGATTTTGAAGCGACTTATTGATAAGATTACATGAAAAGAATATTGCAAAATTTATACTTCAGTAATCGAAGTGATAACGAGTAAAGGTAAAGTGTTTGGAATCTGAAGGTTATAGGTTATGTAGAGATTCTTTTTAGTTAGAAATAGATGTGATGCCATATGGGTAATACTTGATAGGCTTACCAAGTTAACACATGTGTGGAAATCTTTTTAGAAGAAGTTGGGAACCCAAGTGAATGTAAGCATGGTTTTCGTCTTCAGACAGAGGAACAAGAAAACCGTACTATTTAAGCATGAGAAGTTAGTTCTATATAGCGTACCTTACAAGATGGTTCGAAGATGTGGTCAAGTAAAGAAATAAAGAAGGAGTTTTTGTAAGAGCACAATAGGAGAAATGAACACATGGAAGAATTCACAAGGGAGACCAAAGAAATAATGAAATCTAAAGTAATCGTAAGTGTTGGACATGAAAGAAAGAATTCAGGATATGGAATTGGAGTCATAATAAGTAAGTCTTTACAAGTATTCTATGTGTATATAATAATTGAAGAATTCACTTCGGCTTAAGTTATTACGATGAGACAATGTTACTAACATTTGAGGATGAATGTTTCTAAGGTGGGAAGAATGTAAAACCCCATACCTTCCCAACCCTAAGTGATGACGTTGAACAATGGTTACTTAGGTGTCGAGATGACATGAGTATGTAGTTTGTAATGTTAGTGATGGAAAAATTGAAATTTGGCCTTGTATATGTGATTAACCTTGCGTATGAGGTGTTTTGGGATTTTCATGGAGGATTTGTGGGGTTCAAAATGAGTCTAAGAGGACCTATAAACAAAGGATATTAAGGGTAAGAATTAAGTTAAAGAATAGGACTTGAAGTATCTAACAAAACCCGCGAAGAAAAGTCAAAAAATGAAATTTTCGGAAAATTTAAGTGAGGGGAGGGTTAGGGACCGTACCAGGCCTATATGGGACAAAATTTTATTCCCATAGGTAGTAATCTAGCGCGCCCAAGGGCGTGCCAGGCTGGTTTTTCCATTTTTCGAAAGTTGGAAATTTCTTAATTCCCAAGGGTGCCCGGGGATGTATCAAGCCGATTTTTGCTAAGTTTCTTCTACAACCATGAGTACATACATGAAATGAGTAAGGTATTATGTTGGTATGATAAAATTACTCGAGAACGAATTTAGTATCAAAATGACGATTTTACCCCTGTAGTCAAAATAAGCCATACGTGGCTAGAATTGCTTGTTTTTGGAATTAAGGCTACGAATATAAATCTCGTGAGTGGGAATATCATTGTAACGTGTATATTATGGATTACATTGATTTTAGTGGGCCAAGATAATATATGTGTTAATGGGCCAAAAAGGAGCCAAAATGCATGGCCCAATGGGTCAAAAAGACCCATTCTTCCATTGACTAGTAAACACACATGTGAGACTAGATAAACATGAATAAAAGGCCTATATAAAGGGGGAAAATAATATTTTTATCTCATTAGACACACATCACATTTCTCTCATTTTCTAGAGTTTTCAAGATAATTCTTTTGGTGACTCTTCCAAACCCTAAGGCATCTTTGGACAAGATCATCATCTTCCAAGCTTGGGTAAGTGATTATTATTGTACTTTAACATATTATGTACATTAGATACTATGTATATCATTTTGTTTATGCTTGTAATTATTGGACATGGCACTTTGGGCTTTTTGCTAAAAGATGTGCATTCTTGTGAATTAAACTTGAGAAAGGGCTTGATGTTTTGATAAAAGTGAATGGTATGGATGAGATATCAACATGTATGGTGTGATTATGTTATTAAACTTGTTATTTTTCTAAATCTCTCATAAGGTTGTTGGAACTACTAAAAGAAATTGTTTCAAGGAAAGTGACGACGTAAGAAGAATCTATTCATTCCTAGGTCAAGTATATCTCATTCATTAGTTGTTGTTGTTCCTGAATTACCTAAGTACGGACATGGTTCCAATAGTTTTATGTTTCTAATAACATTATGTTTCTCACAATGTTTATTCCCATGTCTCTCACCCATTGGTTAATGATCCAAAACTTCAAAGAAAGTTGTCATAACGTTGAAATCTCTAAAGGAACTATTTCAAGAGAATAATAACATAAGAGAATCTATTTAATCTTGGATGGCATTTTCCAATCATGCCAGGTTCCAAAGTCCTATAGTATGATGATTAGCCTTGTACCAGTCTTTCGCAAGTAAAAGTACCAATTTCATAAGAGTAATAAGATAGGCGATGTGCAAGTTAGTATAATTATTCCTCATAAGTGAAGATGTGAATCTCATGAAGTGAAGTGAAATAAGATTGTGAAGAGATAATACACAAATGGTTACTTTATGTTATGTGTCATTAAGAATGGGTAACAATCTAAAGGTTATAAGTTCAAGATGGAATAATCCCAATATCATGCTATGTTAGTTATGATAGCCCACCAAAGGTGGATGCCCGGTATATATTTATATATGTTAGCCCACCAAAGGTGGATACCCGGTATATATTTATATATGATAGCCCACCAAAGGTGGATGTCCAGTATATTATTATGTATTATAGCCCACCAAAGGTGGATTCCCGATATATATTTATATATTATAGCCCATCAAAGGTGGAGGCCCGGTACTATATATATCCCACCAAGATGGAGGTCCGGTACTATATACATATACATTATATCCCACCAAAGGTGGAGGCCCGGTATTATATACTTACTTATAAGGTGATGATCCATAAGGTATTGTGAATCACTAACTAGTTGAGTGAATAATAATAAGGATAGTTGTAAAAGAGATGAGATTATATCCCTTGCATGAGTATATAAATATGGAGGTTATGATAAGAATGATGATGATGCGACTGAATTGATGTGAATGAGTGGCCAAGTAATGAGATAATAGACTTAATGAACATGGTTCCACACATTCAGGTTGAAGGTTTATTCACATTGATTATTTCTCGTACGTTTAATTTCTTGGACGTACTTATGTATTATTATAGTTTCATATGGCCTTACATACTCTGTACTTTCTTCGTACTGACCCCTTTTGGGGAACTTACCTTACATGCTGCAGGCTCAGGTGTTAGTAGATCTCCGCAGATTGTTGGTGAGCTCCAGTTACTTCGGGGCTTCCCAAGTCACATGTGTACATTAGGCTTTGGCATTTTGTAAATATTGTATAGACATGGTCATGTATCTATTAGAGGCTTTGTAGACATATGTAGGGAGACGGAAGTTGAATGTAAGATGTGTACGTTCATTTTGACAAAATGGCCCTAACGTCCAAGTTTCATATATTGCATATGTTGTCATGACTTCCACTATTGATATTTAATTACATAAGATAAAATGATATTCATACGCGAACATGCATACGAGAGTACATGAGCAAAGATTGTTTCTCTCGAGCCTTATCGGCTCCGGGTGCCAGTTCGGCCCGAATGGGATTTGGGTCGTGACATCAAAGCTCTCCCATCCCGTATTCGTTATTCTTTCTTGGGAGCCAACAATACTTTACCTATCATTATAGTAGTAAATTTGGTTGAATGGAAAGTTAAGGCTCTAGTATCAGTTTTGTAAAAGTTCAAGAGGGCCATTGGATGGTCCATTGCTGACATTATTTGTATTTCACCTGGAATTTGCACTCATAAAATCCAACTCAAGCCAAATTATATCCCTAGTATTAAGCATGAACGTAGGGTTAATCTGTCTATGCAAGAGGTAGTAAAAAAGGAGATCATCAAGTGGTTGAATGTAAGTATCCTATTGCAGAAAGTAAATGGGTGAGTTCGGTTCAATATATGCCAGAGAAGGATGGAATCACTGTGATTCCTAATGTGAAGAATGATCTTTTTCTGATAAGACCAGTCACTGGTTGGCAAGTGTGCATAGATTATAGAAAGCTGAATGCATAAACTAAAAAAGATCATATTCTGATGCCTTTTATGGATTAGATGTTAGACCGTCTTGTTATTAGAGAATGGTA
Organism: Capsicum rhomboideum; assembly: GCA_031232105.1. Lineage (NCBI taxonomy): Eukaryota > Viridiplantae > Streptophyta > Magnoliopsida > Solanales > Solanaceae > Capsicum > Capsicum rhomboideum. The sequence continues at coordinate 91,828,202 of CP124716.1, read as the reverse complement.
TTGTAATCTTGATGGTTATTTGGGATACAATTAAATTTTTATTGCTCCCAAAGACCAAGAGAATACTACTTTCACTTGTCCATATAGGACGTTTGCATTCAAAAATATGCCATTCGGATTATGTAATTCACCAGCAACCTTTCAGTGTTGCATGATGTCTATCTTTTCTAACATGGTGGAAGACACTATTGAGGTATTCATGGATGATTTTTGGTTGTTGGTGACTCTTTTGAAGATTGTCTATCCCATCTAGCTTATGTTTTGAGAAGGTGCAAAGATTGCAGTTTGATGCTTAATTGGGAGAAGTGTCACTTTATGGTCAAAAAAGGGATAGCACTCGGTCACAAGATTTCAAAGAAGGGGATTAAGGTTGACAAGGTGAAGATTGAGGTGATTGAAAAAATGGCACCACCATTTTTATGAAGGGTATTCGAAGCTTTTTGGGGTATGTTGGATTTTAGCATAAGGTTCATCAAGGATTTTTCTAAAATTGCACATCATTTGTGTAAGTTGTTAGAGAGGGAGGTGAGTTCATTTTTTATGGTGCATGTCTAAATGCGTTTGAGTATCTAAAGGAGAAATTGACTTCAACCCCTATTATTATTTCACCTGATTGACCCATGCCTTTTAAGATTATGTGTGATGCTAGTAGAGTGATGCTAGGAGCAGTCCTAGGCCAAATGCATGAGAAGATCCTTCAGCCTATCTATAATGCTATCAAAGTACTTAATCCAACTCATAAAAATTATACAGTGACAGAACAAGAGTTGTTTGCTGTGGTTTTTCCATTTGAGATTTTTTTATCTTATTTGCTTGGCATGAAAGTGATTATGCATGCTGACCATGCAACTCTTAGGTACCTTATGGTGAAAAAGGATGCAAAGTCGAGATTGATTCGTTGGATGCTTTTGTTACCAAAAATTAACTTTGAGTTCAAGGATCGAAAAGGGACCGAAAATCAAGTGGTAGAACACTTGTCACAACTTGAAGAAGAGGCAACACGGAAATTGAAGGATTTGATATTGATGATGCGTTTCCAGACGAATAGGTATTGGCTGCATCACAAGACTTAATTCTATTGTTTTTTCCAATTATTTGGTAAGTGATGTGGTCCTGAGGAGTTATCATTTTAGTAGTGAAAGAAGTTTATGCATGATGTGCCAAATTTTTTTTGGGATAACCCATACTTGTTCTACATTTGTGCGGATGGGATAATTTTTAGATGTGTCCTGGTGATTGAGATGATGAGTATTTTAGAGGCATGACATTCATCCCCAGTTAGGGGTCATCATAGTGGTACGTGGATGGCTCATAAGATTTTCCAATGTGGGTACTACTGGCCCCCCATTAATCAAGATGCTATGACTACACAAGATCTTGTGACTAATTCTAAAGACAAGGAAACATCATACGAAGGCATGAGCTACCACTGACCTTGATTCTAGAGATTGAGCTATTTGACTTATGGGGTATTAATTTCATGGGTCCATCTATGATTTCATATGGTATGAAGTACATTTTGGTTGCTGTTGCTTATGTATCTAAGTGAGTGGAGGCGGTTTCACTTCCAAACAATGAAGGGAAGAGTGTGAAAACATTTCTAAGAAGGAACATATTTTCCAAATTTGGTACGCCAAAATCCATTATCAGTGATGGGAGTTCTCACTTTTGTCATCATATATTTAAAGCCTTGCTTGAAATATATGGTGTGAAGTATAAAGTGGCAACACATTACCATCCACAGTCAAGCGGACAAGTTGAGATCTCCAATAGGGAGATCAAGTCCATTTTTGGCAAAGACTGTGAATGCCAATAGAACAGACTAGGCTATAAAGTTTGATGATGCCTTATGGGCTTATCAGACAGTGTTCAGAACTCCTATAGGTGCTTCGCTATATCAGTTTATGTTTGGAAAACCATGCCACTTGACTGTTGAACCTGAGCATAAGGCACTGTGGGCACTCAAGAGGTTAAATCTGGCATGGAGTGACGTAGAGAAGCTGAGACTTGAGCAAATGAGTTCTATCTTAAATCATACGAAAGTTTAACATGGTACAAATAAAAGATGAAGTCATACCATGACCAAAAGATTGAGAAAAAAGAGTTCATTGTTGGCAAAATGGTTCTGTTGTTCGATTCCAAGCTTCACTTATTTCCTGGCAAGTTGAAGTCAAAATAGAGGGGACCTTATCGAGTAGTGAAGTGTTTTCTTATGGTTCCATTGAGCTTGAAAATAACAAGGGCAAGAGGTTTAAATTAAATGGCCAAAGGGTGAAACAATACCTAGGTGATGTTGAAGAGATGAAGGTGATATGTGATGTGTGTCTTGATAAAGTTTGGGTAATCAAGATACTCGAGTCGTGCTGTGATGTTAAACCAGGCATTGCATGGGAGGTAACCCATGGGTTATTTTGGTGAAGTCTGAGCATCCAAATTAGTCGTGTCGTACTGCGACATTAATCCAAACGTTGGTTGGGAGGAACCCAAGGTTTTTTTTTCATTGATATTTAGTGTGTAGTATAAGATTAATGTTTGTTGAAATGTGCAGGTGATCAAGGAAAAAAACTCAAACAAGAAGAATTTCTAGTGCACATACCCAATGGCCATCCCAACGAGTCGTAGCCCTTGGCAATGACCCATAGGATGAGCCATTGCCACTGGAAGTGAAAATTAAAAATTTCAACCTTGTGGAATCTTTACCCTACGACTCTCAAAATGAGTTAAAGTGACACGTAGAGTGTCGCGATGACTCATCGCCTTGAGTTGTAGGGACTGAAGAGGACAACCCAGGTAAGTATTCAAACCTACATGCTATGGGTGAATGTAACAACTCATCGCCAGTGGCAATAAGTCATAGGGTTAGTCATAGACACTGGGTCAACTCAGTCAAATATTTTAAGTACAACTTAACCCAACCGACCCAATCCACATGGTTTAAAACCCTACTTTTGCAACAAATTCACTTCTTCTTCTCAAAATAAAAAATTTAACTCCCTTCACTACCATAACCGACCTCAATCATCAATTTTCTCCATAAAATCCGCCACCATTACTACATAAATTCCCATTTCAATCCCAACTTGCACGCCAATCTCAAGTCCAAAGGAAGTGATTGGGAGTCTCATTTTATATCTTCCTTCAAGCATCAGAGTCAAAGAAATAAAAGTAAGATGTTTAGAGACTACCAATTACAGTCTTAAAGACTCTCTCACTGACTCATACCCTAAGGCAATGGGTCATTGTGTGAGTCGTAAGCACTGGCACTTTGGTCTAAAATTGTAAAGTCTCTAAATTTTGTTGAAACTTCTTAGTACTGGTAACCCAATGAATCGTAGGGAGACTTAATGACGCGTAGGAACCATTCATACTGAGAACCTATAATTGTACATCTACAGGAGTTGGACCCAACGAATCACCCAACTAGTCGTAGGGAGAGCCAATGACTTGTAGTGTAGAGTGTTAATGAGAACAGTGAGTAATTAAAACTTCAAGCTTGACCCTACAAGTCACCAGATGGGCCGTAGCCAAAGGCAGCAACTCATTGCCTGACCCGTAGGGACTGACTGAGTTTGATATTTATACTTTATTTTCTCAATATTTTTGACTATTGATGTTTAACCTCCTCAGGTACCATGGCACCCAAGAATGACACTCAGTAAGAAGCTAAGAAAGTGGGGAATCCCACTCCTAAGAAATAAGCACGGTCTACTAGGAAACTAACAAATATGCCCACTGATGAGGAATCTAGTGGCTCAGTAGAGGAATATCCACTGTTGACTCCAGTTTAACCATGAGAGAGCTTACCTTGGGCTGGTAGATCATAGCCCCAAATAATGAATGCAAGGGTGTCTCCACCATGCACACCTATACCCCTCCAGTTGGAAGAAGGAGAAGAATCAAAGTCTGAGGAAAGCAAAGAAAAAAATGACTCTGAAAATAAAGAATGGACTGCATCTGATAGTCAATCAAAAGAAGAAACATGTTTGGGGTTTGTACACATACGTCCACTGAGGCAGATGACGAAACCTCTGCAGAGAATCCCCTACCATAGCATCAACCTCCATCTCTTGCTCAACCTGCACTGCAGATTGAGGCAATCCCACAGGTTGATCGATAGGGTATTCGAGGTATGCATGCTATATATGATTAAGGTATTGCAATCATCCAAATCACGGGTTGGCCTAAGAGGGGTTTTTATGAGGAGCCGAGGTTGATTACTATGGGTATGTAAGAGATGCTCGAGTTTGAGAGATTGTTCAAAAAATACATTTTTGGGTGGATGACTGTGGAGCTAGGTAGATGCAGTCCGAAACTAGTTCAAGAATTTTATGCAGCCTATCAAGCCATGTTGAAGGTTCCTGCTTTGTAGGGTCTGTTATGGAAGGTTCATAACCCAATACCTGTAGCATTAATTCATGGTATTGAGGTTAACATTTTGGAATGGACTATATCATGTTTTCATCATGGTCTAAATTTTATGCCCCCGACTAACACAACTGAGATTGATCATTGAATAAATGAGATGCGAAAGGTGAAGGATAAGCAAATTAGTTTTGATGACAAGATGGTTCACTTTTGGTGGATGGAAAACATTATTGCTACCGCCAAGAAGGAGGTTGAATAGGTGGCTGGTAGACGTCACAAATAAAGAAGGGATAGTTGAGGTTCACTACCAAATTATGGTGGATACTGGTTCATCACAAGTTGTGGCCCATATCTGGAGATAATATTTTAAGCCCCGATCGGTTCGCTTTGGTAGTAGGCATCATGGAGGAATATGAGATTAATATTACGAGGTTGATTGCTCAAGAAATTTGGGACAAAGAAGTTGAGCTCGAGATGAGCATCCCATTTCCATTCCTAGTTACTCAGATTTGTTAAGAGGTAGGTGCTCCAGTGCTTCCAAATGTTGATCAGTTCATAGTGGTTCATCGCACTACCGATCATGGGCTTATTCGAGATCAAACAAACTCGACTTTTAGGGCAAAAGTTGTAGCGGGTGCTGCATTGTTAGAGAGGGAATTTTAGTTGGGTGCATAGATGGAGATTGATACATCTGGCTTTGCTGATTTAGGGCAACACAGGTTGAGAGCCAAACAAAGACTTCAATACCCAAGCCTCATGCTACTGCTGATGCTACCACTTCTTCCGCCCTTTGGCCAACTTTAGTTTTGATCTCACCGACTCTTGCTCCTAGTTCATCCATGCCTCGCCCACCTGTTGGTGGGTATGTTCTAGTCCCATAGTAGTTTGTACAAATTGAGCTGAAATGGTTTGCCACAGTTGAGCAAAAGGTTGACAATATTGAAAATGGGGTTTGACCTTGGGTGAATGGTGAGATCCAGGCAGAGATACGAGGGATGCAGACCCATTTTGATAGTTTTGAGATGAGTATCACTGACAAAATTGAGGGTGTGAAGTCCTCGGATTTGGACGGGATTAGAGAGGAGCTGGCTACTCTTTGTGCAGTGATTGAGGACATGTCGTCTAGGCCATTTCTAGCATTGTTAGTTTCGATCATGCCCATGATAGAGGAGATTGAGGAGGTAAAGGTGACTAATATATGGAGCACTAAGGATAAGAAAAAGAGTGCCAAAGTTGGTGCAGAATCAAAATGATGAAGAAAGAAGAGCAAGCTATCCTTCATGGATCACTTGTCTGAGATTCATGAGATGGGGCATGGAGATGGGAGCTCCATAGTTTATGAGGCTCCATGAGATGTTGTTTTTGATGTTGTGGATAGTGGTAAGGGTACGACAGTTACCCCTACTAATTCAATACCTTTGAGTGCACCAGCCACCACCAGTGCCAATATTGATTTGAGTGATTCAGCCACAACCGAGGCCACGAGAATAGAGACTGGGGTGAGTTCTGAGACACCACCAGCTGATGAGACCACATTTAGTGCCTAGAGCACCGCAGGTATGTACTTACCCCTTGTGTTTACTTTGTCTGATTATACATGTAGTGAAGCCACTACATGTTCTCAAAGTTGGGGGTGGGGGTGTACCACCACTCGGGGGTTTTTGTTGCCGTGTTTCTTTTCCCTTGGGTGTGCTGTCATAGTAGAACCAACATGTTTAGGTTTTATTTTTTGTATTTCATGCATTTTTATTGTGTTTGATTAGGAGGAAAAAAAAGGAACCTTAGTGCAGTCAAGTTTTAAACATTCTGATTTTAAAGTTTAAAGGTTACCCCTCCTAAAATTTGTTTAGACTGTGTGTTGTATCTTTGTTTAACTGTGACCACTATTGGATCTCGTTATGGCATTATCATTATAGGCATAATAATCATAGCGTAGAAATATATGAACTGGATAAGTAGTAGTTGATGGTGTGACCCTGTGTTATGTACGTGTGTGATACTTACCTAGTTTACTAGTGTGTGTGTGATCTAAAATTTGCCCGGTTAGTCTTGCCTAGGTTATAAGATAGTTGGTTAGAAAATGATCATAGGCCATTTTTGAATAGTCCATTGTTAGCCTAAATGCCCGAACAAATGGAATGAATATCCCTTGATCCTGAGTTTGAGATTGAATCGACCTATTTATTTCATTAGCCTATTCACCTTCCCACTTCTAAGTACAATGAACCTATTTTGTCCCTGGTCCCTCCTTGGACACTGTGCACCTCAACTCAGGAAAATCTCCTAAGTTGAGGGTGACTATCATAAGAGTGCATAGCGTGAAGTGGGTATGAAGAAGAAGTTAGTAAGAAATAAGAAAAAGAATTTGGGTGCGGTAAAAAAAAAAAAGAGGAAGTGTAAAAAGAAAAAAAGAAAACTGTATCTGAAAGCTAAACAAAAACAAAGGAGAATAAGGGAGAAGAAAATAAATGAGGTTCAAAGGTGGAGCTAAAAATAGTGTAGTGCCAAAAAGGGTTGAGTCACTATGTCCATATCTATCATACCCGTCCCCAAGCCTACATTACAAGCCAATAAAAATCCTATAGTGATCCTAGTCCAACCATCCAAAAAACTAAGGCATAGAAAATAAGGGCAAGCCTATGGTATTTCACGCATACTGTTAGAACTTCTTTGAGAGAGTGATTCTTGATTCAGTCCATATTTATATTTGCATCTCTAGACTGTGAGCGTACATGACTTTTTTTTTGTGAGGGCGCACAAGTTGCATTATTGGTTGCTATTTATTCGGGTAATGTCAATTACATATATGCTTGGTTGTTTGTTCATAATATGATGCCATATATTAATCCCTTTGTGGCATGGTAATGGGTTGTATGTGTACACACAGTGGTTTTGAATTCTTGTATAGTAGGGGGTTGAAAATGTTATGCTAAAAAGAATTGCATTGACTGTTGTAGGTCCCTTAGGTTTCTCTTAGTTACAGGTCATAGTTGTTTGTGTTGTTTTTTTTGCCTAAGGATATGCAAATGTTCTAAGTTGAGGGTGTTGATGTGTCGTGGTTTTATGGAACTTTCGACGCTCAAAACATGGAAAATATGCTAATCCTAAGGCTTGTTTATATGGATATGATGTGATTATGTTAGTTTTGCAGGAAAACAGGTTTTGAAAGTGAAAAATGCAAAAGGAATGAAAAAATACACCTAGTGTGGCATCTGAAGCTTGGCCATGACTCGTTGGGTCATGCTACGAGTTGTGGCCTAAACCATTGCATTAACAGTGATCAAAATCTCGAAGGGTCACTGCCAACAATTGCCTGCTACAAGCCATTGGGAGAAGCGACAAGTCCTCAGGTGACCCAAGCTGATTGAATTATTCAAAAGTCCTGTAAAGGTACAAATTGATATCAGTGGCAACGACTAATTCATACGAGCCATCACAGTGACTTCGAGTAGTTGCCAAGACTCGTCCTGAGAAGATGTGACCAATGTCCTGAAGATTGTCAAAGTGTGCCTCAGTGCAACGGATCACCTAAGATCCGGAGAGATTTGCTACGAACCGTCACTAGAGGGGTCGCTTGTTTGCAAGAAATCAGGTAACGAGAGCTACATCACATGCGATGAGGTATAGCCAAGCCATATGACCTGGTTTCAGATCCATTGCCACTGCCGACTTAGTTTTCCAATTATGTTTACGACATGATTTATTTTTAATCTATAAATACTCCTATTAGGTTTTGTGTTTTAGTTTTACGTTCTATTACTATTCTAGAGTCCATATACTTGTTCTTTACAGTTGTAAACATAGTTTTAGAGAGTTTTAATTTATTGTTGAGATTTGTGATTTTCATATTCTTCTTGTAAGTGCAGAATTATGTTTTCTTATTAGAATTATTATTGTGTTAGCTGGAAATTAGGTGTATGGGAACGGTTCAATTACCATCCCAATAGACATCAAAACCATCCTTTTAGAGCTATAGAAATGGTTAGCCCACCCGCTACAACTGATTGAGTTACAATAGACCTACCGCGATATAGTGACTTATCACGATGGTTTTTGTTCGAAGAGAATTGCGATGGTTGACTATCTATTGAGATGGCTACAAACTGTCCCAATAGAAATTTATTCTACGGTTTGGTATATGCAATTGGGATGTTTATTTCTATCTATCAGTGACAAGTTACTTCCGTTGGACCAGTTAAATTGATCTAACGCTACGGTTGTGACTGTTACACTCTAGCTATTGCTACGGTTTTTATATGGATGATGCGACAGTTATTTATTGGCTAATGGAACAATTATTTATAGGCTATTGCAACAGTTATTTATATTCTACTGAAACAGTTATTTATTGGCTACTGCAACAGTTATATAGGCTACTAATATACTTGTTATCCTTTGTTAAGTAGTAAATAGAATCCCATGTCATATCTCATTTTTTTCCTTGTTGTCCTTTGTTAAGTAGTAAATCATTTTTGAGCATTAGAATCTTATACAATGTTGCAACATATAGTATTGAAATATACACATCTACCACAATGAACAAAGAGATGTGTACACATGCATATCCTCATATAGGAAAAGAAACATTTACCAAATGGAAATGACGATATACTCTAAAATGAATCCTACAAATGATCTTCTGGACCAAAAGAAACTTAAGAGAAAGAACAAGATACTGGACGATATAACTTCTGCAACTAAACAACTGAAATGCTTCCATAAATTAGATGAAAAATGAACCTATTGTCACACTCTTATGCAGGTCATTCGAAAGAGATTCATATGATCCAGTTTTTGTCAAGTTCTTTTTGTTACCAAAAAATAACACAAAAATAACCAGAAAAGAAAATTAGCAAAGAAAAGGAGTGATAAATGCTAAGGCTTGCAGATCCATAGAAAAGCAACTTTGATGGAGTACAACTACAATGGACAGTTGTCTATTCATCATTTTGTCGGTCATTAATTTATTGAAGGAATTTATAGGGAGAGAAACAAGACAAGTATATAATTAACAATGCTTAAGTAGTTAAAGGGAAATGCAGGACCACAGGTCAAATGCAAAGCAAACTGTACAAGAGCACAAACTATAGCAGTACTTGCTTACAAAGATGAGAATAAGACACCTAATTAAACATACCAGTGGATGATGCTTCATGTGTTTATATTAAGCTCAGGTTTTAGGAACCTATAGACACTTAGCTTGTTTGTTGAATGTGACTATGCAGTAGCAGTCATAGCTGAGATCATGCAATAGACTAACATACATCTACCAGTTGAAGTAAACACTGGGGATTTGGAGGATAAAGAAGAAACATTGCAAGAGGTTTAAAAAAGAGGTTGTAGCTACCTTATGGGGAACTATGATCTACTACATTTGGAAGGAAAGAAACTGGTAATATTTTGGGAAGGTTTACATACAAAACGCAGTTACAGTAGGACAGATTACAAGCAAAATTGTAGAAAGGATAGAGTATTACAGCACTACAAAAAAAGCACATAAATATAGGAATATTTGGCAGAAATATTGTAATTAGCACTGTTTCATTGGAATTTCTTAGTCTTGTACATGACTAAGGGTGCTCTTTAGGTTGAAAGTATTTTTATTTTGTTAATGGTAGTTGTTCACATTGGTTGCCCAAACAAAGCAAATCAGAATTGCTTCAACACATCAACTAAAGTTTTTTATTGAGAAAAAAGTACAGAATTTAGATTTAATGGGCAATGGAATATTTAGCTAAACAATACAGATTAGAAATAAGGCCAGTAGTATGTTCAATGCTCGAGTATACCTACCTAGCCCATACACGTTTTCTCAATAGAGAAGTCACCCGCCCCAGAAAAACTACATGTCATGTATCACAGTCTTCCCATAAAGTATAATCTTACTTTAAACTACAAGCATGCAAACACCCGAATTTAGCTATAAGACACCATAGCAGTCTACTACTCAAAAATTTAATGAACCAAACACACATGTTCACATTTAAACTGATCCTCAGATAGAATATTCTATCAAAAATACATGAGAAGTTGCAGAATGCAAGTAGGACAAACAAAATTAAGGTTAAAGACCAAGATAACCACTTAACAATTTCTTAGTTAAAGTGATATTTCTTTTGGACAATCGTGGTGTCCAGATCAACTTGCACGCACCTCAACTAATTCCACGAGGGATGGTATAATTCTGCCCGCCAAGGTTAAAGTAATATTCAGAACACAAGCATATTGATCAGCACACACCCACATGCCAATAATTAATGTCAAATCTCCAATGCCAATCATGTCGGAAACAACTCTCATATGAAAAATTTTATGAAAAATTTAAAATAATTCTCTGCATCTACAATCTTGAACACACCAACTGAACAAATCAATAGGAAAAATGATCCAAAGAAAAATAGGAATAGGAAATCCCCAACTACTAACCAAATCAAACTAAAAAACTTCCAAATAAGATAAACAAAATCAATAAGGGACAACCAAACAGTGTCAGAACAGGGTGCAAGATAGTGATCAAGAGCAGAACCAATGGAAAATTCAAGATAGAAAAGGTAGGAAGAATATTCAGCAATAGCACCAGCAAAAACAACATCATCCAAGTTAGCAAGCTAATAAAAAAATGTACAGACCAAAATTTCCAGAGGAACCATCCAATACAGTCTAACAACAATAATAACATCAGCAAAAAAGTGATATAAATCCCAAATTACTATAGCAGTCCACTAATATTTTAATGTCTATTGCCTCTTAGCTATGTAGAAAGAAAAAGATAAGACAAGGAAAATATAATAGAATCGCATGAGAGACATTAAGAAGAAGAGGTAACGACACTAACCTTGATTGTTTCTCCCTAAAGTCGCTGCGCAGAAGTAGATTCTCTTGGTGAAGGAACGGACAATACTGATAGTATGTTAGGATCAATTAAGCCTACAAGATGTAGTTGAGCAATTACATCTGCAATAACTTCTTGTTGAATACTTCTCTTTCGTTCCTTCATTTTTTGCATCCTTTATTGCATTTGTTGAATGGCATCATTAGTGGCATTTGACGTTGGTTTAGAATTGCCAGATATTTATTTTAAAGAAGTCTTTGTAACCCCTCCTCCATACAGTCTAAGACGTTTGGGTTGTTCAGGACCCATTAATGTGCCGGAGATTTACGACACTTGAGACGCTTAAAACAAGGGATATTTGCAAGTTTAAGGGTACATGTTATGGATTTAATGTGTTTGTTGAGTGTTTGCTGGCCTTATGGACTCAGATAAGAATTATGTGAAAATTGGACAAAAAGAGGCATTAGACGAGCCATGCTACGATCGTGGGTAGGCTATCGTAAGTTAATTCAGAGATGCCATAATCAGGAGCGTATCAAATGATTGGATTATACGATCAAGGTATGATTTCATGATTGTACCTTGAGATCGCGACATGTGAGAGAAGTTCAACCTACAGGAGTCAAATGTGGCATGATCAGACAATGGATCCCACGATCGTATGTTGGTTGTACGATGGTACCTTGTGATCGTGAGAGGAAGATCACATTTGAAAAAGTTCAAAAGTTTTAGAAAAGTGATCAGACGACAGGTCAAGCATGACCGTGGTGAACCCACGATGGTATGTTCTTCTCGTTCGAGGAGGCCGACATCAGTTTCCTATTTTGTTTATGATAGGATGTCAATAAATACTCTTTTGGTGTTATTTTTATGCATTTGACATTATTATTATTCTATAACACTATTTTTTTGGGATTCCAAAGCATTTTCTTGGGATTTTATGAATATTGGTTTTTACGATTTTAATAAAAGTTGAGATTTCAGAGTTTACTTACTCTTGTCTACTGCAATTGATGTTTTCATTCATGAATGCTTATTTTGTTCACACAATTATGAGTAAATAAACCCCATAGCTAGGGTTGTGGGAACCATCACACATTAACAAAGTAGAGTTCGAAGTACAAGGTGTTTCTCGAAGGGAATTAGGGCAAGTATTGTTATTTCTTCTGAATTGATTGCTTTCTGATGAGTGCACGCATTGGGACTCATCCTGTCTCTACCCTGGACTGTAGTAAGGATAGTAGGATAGGACTAGCGATTCAATAACAAGTCTTAGAGTTATCTTTATTTACCCAGCCTTAAGTCGTGATACGGGAAAGGCTGTATTGGGATCATTGATAGGGGAAAATATAGCAACACTCATGACGCATTAACCTTTGAGCTTGAGAATAGTTGTCAACAAGGGGCATAGCATAGTCGGTTAGACGGTACTTAGCCTATCGATTTTGCCTGCTGGATACCTGAAAATAACACTAAGTATGGAGAACCTATGGAGTTATGAAGTTATTGGAGAACACAATCCTAGTACCATTCTCATCTTGATTACAACCTCAGAAAATGATTACTAGTTTACTTACAAACCTTCTCCTTTTTACTTATTCATTTATTTGCCAAATAACTCAAATAGACATTATTGATTGTATTTTGACCTATTTCTCATGGGATCGACCCCAACCTCTATTGGGTTCTCTATTTGAATAGCGATCGCTTTATACTTTCTTAGAGGTGTAATTTGGGTAACATCAAATTTTGGCATAGTTACCGAGGAATACGGTTATAGAGTTGGTTAATTTTGCTTGTTGGAGTTGAGTGGTTTCGGTTACTTTAGTTACCTTTCTATTTTTTTGAGGGTACACACCGGTGTATGCCCAACACTTGGAGTCAAGGTAATCCCCTAATTCCACTTGACCAAGAAATTGAAAGAACTCTAAGGAATAATTAAAGAATGGTGAATAACGATGTAGTTCAAGATCCCACAGCTATGGGTGATATTCATAATCAGTCACCACTTAATCCGGTTGGTTAGGAGACTGTGAAACAAATAACTGCTAGGTTGATGGCTGATGAGAATGTGAGACAAGAAGCTGCTAGATAAGTAGACAGAGACCATCAAACAATGCAAGAGACAGTGCAGCGTATCACTACACTTGAAGAAAATAGAGAATACCTTGAGTGCAACAACCACCACTTTAGTGTCCCTCGATCTATGAGGAGCTAGATATAGATTTAGCCTATTTGGAGTTGGTGGTGACTGGTGCCATTATCCTACCCAAACTGCCTGAAGGAACTAAGTTTGATATTATGAGTGCTATGATTCACCTCTGAAACTTAAAAAGGGTGTTTGCGAGCCTCCCTACTGAGGATGTGAACATGCATGTGATGAATTTCATGGGAATCTACACTTCGTACAATCTGCTTGGAGTTAGTCAAAAGACAATTCGATTGAGGCTATTTTTGTTCTCTCTTATGGGGGGAAGCGACTTTATAGTTGGCTGAATTACCACAAGGTTCTATTACCAATTGGCAAGAGTTGAGAAATCAGTTTCTGGAATGATTTTTTCTGCCTTCTAGGATGTTGCAATTGAAATATGAGATCTATAACTTCAGACAGCTATATTCAGAGGCACATTACGAAACATCATTGAGGTTTAAGAAGAAGATGTAAAATGTTCCAAATCATAGCATGAGTGGTAGGAATCTACTTGAGATATTCTACAGAGCTTTAAATGGAAATACTAAGGTTATAGGAGACACCATCACTGGAGGTGCATTTATGAGTTTGCGCTGGGAGCACGCATTGGATATTCTAGATCGGATCACTAAAGTAAATCAAGGTTGGCATACTCGAGAAGCAGACAGACCCACGGGTACATATGCTATTGGAGCTTCGGCAGAACAAAAGGCTTTGGATGAATCTGTGGCTCAAGATGCAGCATAAATGAGAACAAAAATTAGCTTGCTAGCCAAACAGATTGCAGCTGGAGGTGTGGAAAAATTCAATGCAGTAGGTGCATATGGAAAAACACCTAGTTATGAAGAATCTAATTCTGAAGAGGAGGCTAAGTACTTGGATAGAGAAATAGCGGGTTTTCAAGCCAAGGGCAAAGGGTCTAATCAAGACAATTGGAACTCAAGGCAAGGGAATCATGGTCGGGATTATTACGAAGACAAATATAATAAGTACGGGTATAGAGATAGACACAGGGATCATGATGGTGATGGGAGGTGAAAGGATTATTACAAAGACTAGAGTGGTTTATATATTCCACCAGGGAACCATGATGTTGAGTTCGAAAATTCAAGAATGGAAGCCATGCTTGTAAAACTTGGTAAGGGGTCAGAAAGTCAAGAAAATTGCCTTAAGGAGATTAGGACAAACATTTTAATGATAAGCCAAAAGGTGGAGTCTCATACAACCGCCATCAAACAACTGGAGCAACAATTTGGGCAGATTTCTACCATATTGAATTAGCATAAACCAGGCACTCTTCCAAGTAACATCGTCCAAAATCTCAAAAACGAAGGTCATTGCTTAGCTATAACTACTCAAAGTGGTAAGACTATTGTTGATCCACCTATGCCTGTAGTACTTGATGATGAGCCCATAATACTTGATGATGAGAATGAGAATGAAACTATAAACTTAGTGGTTGGGGACAAGACAGCTCAAGAGCCTCGAGTGGCTGAAAAGGAGGTTAAGTATGATAAAGGAAAGGTCAAGGAGGCCTCTTAAGTAGTAAAGCCTATTCCACGACCTCCTCCCCCCTTTCCATAAAGGTTGAAGAAGAAAGTCGAAGAGGGAGAATATAAAAAATTTATTTCAATATTAAAGGAGTTAGAAGTAAATATCCCTCTTATTGAGGCTTTGAATCAAATGCCAGGTTACGTGAAATTTATGAAAGATTTGGTGATGAAAAAAAGGACTGTCAATTTTGAGCTTGTTGATAACTTGCATCATTGTAGTGCAATCGCTTCCCGTTCCCTTGTTGAGAAAAAGGAATACGCGGGAGCATTCACGATTTTTTATACTATCGGGTCATATAATTTTACAAAGGCTTTATGTGACTTGGGTGCGAGCATTAATTTGATGCTGCTAGCTGTTTTTAAGTAGTTGGGGTTGGGGTCGCCTAAGCTGACTTCTATGAGACTTCTCATGGCAGATCAAACTGTGAAGAAGCTGGTGGAAATTTTGTATGATGTGTTGGTAAAGGTGGCATCTTTCATTTTTCCAGCTGATTTTGTAATTCTAGACTGTGAGGTGTATTTTGAGGTTCCCATCACCTTGGGAAGACCATTCCTTACGACTGTTCATGCATTAGTTGATTTGGAATCTGGGCAGATAAAGTTTTGATTGAATGATGAGCATGTTACTTCCAATGTCTGCACATCCATGAAGCAGTCAAAGGAGATGTATTTAGTGTTGGTCATTGATACTGTGGATGAGGAGGCACTTGTGGTTTCATTTGAAGAACGACTGGGAGTTGAGGCACTTGTTGCAGTTTCATGAATTTTGAGAGTGATGGTATTGAAGAATACGATGAGATGGTAAAAGCACTTGTTGGTAGGGGTTGCTACACTTATGTGCCAAAGAAGCTTGATCTTGATATGAAGAATAGAGTGACCCCATCGGCTCATCCTTCTATTGAGGAGCCGTCCATTTTGAAGCTTAAGGCTCTTTCTTCCTATCTCTGTTATTCATTCTTGGGGGCCAATAACTCTTTGTTGGTTATCATTGTAGAAGACTTGTTAGATTGGAAAGTTGAGGCCTTAGTTTTTGTGTTATAGAAGTTTAAGTGGGCCATTGGTTGGTCCATTGCTGATATCATTGGGATTTTACCCATAATTTAGATGCATAAAATCCAGCTTGAGCCAGATTGTATACCTATTATTGAGCATCAATGTGGTCTCAACCCACTAACGCAAGAGGTTGTGAAGAAATAAATCATCAAGTGGTTAGATGCGGGTGTGGTTTACCCTATTATGGATAGCAAGTGGGTGAGTCCTGTTCAGTGTGTACTGAAAAAGGTTGGAATCACTGTGGTTCTAAATGAGAAAAATGAGTTAATACTGATGAGACCAGTGGACGGATGGAGAGTTTACATGGCTTACTAAAAGTTAAATTCTTAGACCGATAAGGATCATTTTCTTATGCCCTTTATGGACCAGATGTTAGATTGTCTTGCTGGTAGAAGATGGTATTATTTTCTTGATGGTTATTCAGGGTCCAATCAGATTTCCATTGCCCCCGAATACTAAGAGAAGACCACTTTCACTTGTCCATACGAGACGTTCGCATTCAAAAGGATGTTGTTTGGTCAATGCAATACACCGGCCACTTTTCAGCATTGCATGATGTCTATATTTTTCGACATGGTGGAAGACACTATTGATGTATTTATGTATGATTTCTCTGTGGTAGGTTACTTATTTGAGGACTACTTGGCACACCTCGCTGATGTTCTAAAAAGATGTGAAGAATGCAATATAGTGTTGAATTGGGAGAAGTGTCATTTTATGGTAAAAAAGGCATAGTGCTGCAACACCGAATTTCGAAAAAAATAATTGAAGTCGGTAAGGTGAAGATTGAGGTAATTGCAATGTTACCACCACCTATTTCTATGAAAGGTATTCATAGTTTTTTTGGCCATGCGGGATTCTATAGAAGGTTTATCAAGGATTTTTCTAAGATTGCAAATCCATTGTGCAAGTTCTTAGAGAAAGAAGTGAAGTTTGTGTTTGATGAGGCATTCCTAAAGGCATTATAGTGTTTAAAAGAGAAGTTGATTTCAGCTCCCATCATTGTGTCTTCGAATTAGACCTTATCATTTGAGGTTATGTGTGATGCTAATGGGGTGGCCTTGGGTGCAGTCCTTGGCCGAAGAAAAAAAAAAGATTTTACATCCTATTTACTATGCTAGCAAAACACTTAATCCAGCCTAGAAGAATTATACTGTGACTGAGCAAGAGCTGCTTACGGTGGTCTTTGCATTCCAGAAATTTTGGTCTTACTTGATTGGCACGAAGGTGATTGTGCACATTGATCATGTAGCTCTGAGATATCTTAAACAAAGAAGGAGTTCAATCCAAGGTTGATTAGATGGGTGCTTCTGTTGCAAAAGTTTAATTTTGAGGTAAAGGACTAAAATGGGATGGAGAATCAGGTTGCCAACCTTTATCACGCCTTAAAGAGGAGGCCATGATAAAACAGAGGGATGATCTTGAAATTGATGATACTTTTCCATACGAGCAAGTGCTGGCAACATCACATGACTTAATCCCGTGGTTTGCAAATTTTGCCAACTTTTTGGCAAGTGATCTAGTTCCCGAAGATATGACGTATCAGCAACAAAAGAAGTTCATGCATGAGGTGGGACAATTCTTCTGGGATGAGCCACAATTGTTTAGGGTGTGTGCAGATGGTTTGATTTGAAGGTGTATTCCTGAGGTTGAGATGATAAGTATATAGGAAGCATGTCATTCATCTCCAGTTGGGGGTCATCATGGAGGTGCGTGGACTGCGCACAAGATCTTGCAATATGGTTACTATTGGCCTACCATGCATAATGATGCTCATGATTATGCTAGGGCATGTGACCAATGCCAAAGGCAAGGAAATATCTCAAGACAGCATAAACTCCCAATGACTGCAATCCTTAAGCTCAAATTGTTTGATGTATGGGGTATTGATTTTATGGGTCCGTTCGTGAGTTCTCATGGTATGAATATATCTTGGTAGCTATTGACTATGTATCAAAGTGGATAGAGGCAATTGCGCTTCCCAATAATGAAGGTAAGAGTGTCACGACTTTCCTGAAAAAAAATATATTCTCACATTTTGGAACACCTAGAATTATCATTAGTGATGGCGGATCCCATTTTTGCAATCGATTATTCAAAGTCCTGCTTTAGAAATATGGTGTAAAACACAAGGTGACAACACTTTACCATCCTCAGACAAACGGTCAAGTTGATGTCCCAAATCGTAAGATCAAGTCCATTTTGGCAAAGACTATAAATGCCAATAGCACTGATTGGGTAAGGAGATTGGATGATGCACTATGGGCATACTGAACCGCATTCAAAACACCAATTGGTGTATCTCCATATCAACTTATTTATGGAAAAGCTTGCCATCTGTCTGTCGAACTTGAACATAAGGCATTATGGGCATTGAAGCAGTTGAATCTAAAATGGCAAGATGTAGCGAAGTTGAGACTGGAGCAAATAAATGAGATGGATGAGTTTCGTCTTCACGCATATGAAAACTCTGCCTTGTACAAGGAGAAGATGAAATTGTATCATTTTCGCAAGATTGAGAAAAGAGAATTTGCAATAGGTGACATGGTACTATTGTTTGATTCAAGGCTGAAGCTTTTTCCTGGAAAATTAAGATTGAAATGGAATGTACCATATAGAGTGGTCACGGTGTTCCCCTATGGCACAATTGAATTGGAGAATAAGGATGGAAAGAAATTTAAATTCAATGTCCAAAGGGTGAAACATTATATGGAAGAAGGAAAGGAGGCCCGAATGATTTGAGATGTGTATTTAAACGAGGCTGGAGTAATCAAGTCGACCTGAGTCGTGCCATGACATTAAATTAGGCATTTCATGGGAGGCAACCCATGGTCTTGTTGGTGAAGTCTGAGTAACCGATATAGCCACGTCATGTTGCGATGTTAAATCAAGCGCATCATGGAAGGTAACCCATTTTTTGTACTTTAAATTTTATAGAGTAATGTGTATTTTGGTGCAGGAAACCATAGAAGAAAATTGGTGCTAAATTGAAACTCCAGACTGAACCCATGAAAGGGATTGTACGATCATAACTTGAACATACGATCGTGGGTTGAGTCACCTGATGGGAGTTCTGCAAGATGAAAAATTAAGGAGTCATCCCTTGATTGGTTATCACAATCGTAACATGAATGCATGACGGTGATCTTAATCATCTGATGTTACTCCTGCAAACCATAAAAATTGGGCATCGAACATACGACCTTTAGTCATGATCGTGAGTACAACCCATGATCGTACTTCAGAGTGATATGTTCTCAGGTAAGTTTTCTATTTTTATCAACATACGAAAGGAATGTATGATCGTGGAATCCAACCGCGATTGTACAATTCCTTTGTTTGAAAGGCCCAACAGTATTTAAAATCACAACCTGACCCAACCCAAACTTAAAATCTAAAGCTATAAATACATCTTGAAATCGTCCCCAAGCCTCTTCTCACCTTTTCAAAGCATTTTCTTATGCTAAAATAGCAAACCCTACATTTTTCAAAGGTTAAAAAGAATGGTTACCTTTGATTTCAAGTCGGATTTCATCATTTCATCCATTTTTCATCACTTCCACTTCACACAGTAAGTTTACATCACTTGTTAACCTAAAATTTATGGGTATTTTACTTCAATTTTGTTGATGAGTTGCTTAAATTAAAGTGGGGAGGAATGGAAATGGGTTTGAATGGTTTCCAAAACATAGGGGAAGTCTGAGTACCCGATAATGTTTATGTACTTTAAAATTCTAGTTAAAAGTGGGTCAAAAAGGGTCAAATGATGGGTCCAAATGTTAAGTGGTCAAATATGGTAGTGTTTGAAATCCTATGACACAACCCACGATGGAGACTTCTACCTACGATAATAGGTTGGGTTGTTGTAGGATAGTGGTTGATGATCTTTAGAAGTTCATCAGATGAACACATCCCACGGTCGTAACATCAACATACGATCATGCTATGTGATCGTCTGATGTGACATGAATTTACTAGTTTCAGGGATCCAACCTATGATTTGATGGTATAATCGTACCATCATTGCACGATCGTGGGTTGTGATCATCTAATAGATATGCTGCAGGTCAAATTTTACTGGATCAACCTACAATCAGAAGGCACGATCGTGCCTTTAATTCACAATCGTAGGTTGGGTCGTCTATTTATAAAACTGAACCTGTACATGTACTGAAATGTGATCTAACATGTTTTGTAAATACAGGTACCATGGCACCAAGTCCAAGGATACTTTCGACAAGGCTTTCTGAGAATAAATTTCAAAGGAGAGGGCCCTATCAATTACCTCGGAGAGTGGGTCAAGTGTGACGGGTCCGCGGAGGAATATGAAATTAGCTCCTCCGATTACCAAGTCACCTCCAGAGAGACCAGGAACCAAAAAAAGTCCAAAAAGGCTACAACCTTCATGGCTATTATTATAGCAGCAGCTCCCGTCAATATTCCCCAGTATGAAAAGGGAACAGAAGACACCCAATAAGGTGGGAGTGAGGATGATGATGATGAGTCTCAATCTGTGGAAATAGTCTCGACACTTTTAAATAATTATCCATTGACAGAAGATAGTCAGAGGGTGACCGATCCACGACATTGGCTTATTCCAAACTCTCACCAATACTATATGGACTGGGTCACTCTCAAGGATAATTGGAACCAGCAGAGGAGCATCTAAGAGGAACCATGCATGTTGAATAAGTCTTTACAGAGGATGATGGAGGTGGTGCAGGTTTTTCAGTGGTACCAGTTGGGGTGGATAGTAAAGCCACTCCGTCTTTATAGTAGAGAGATCGTGAGGGAGTTCTACATGAACTATGTTGCGACCCTCAAGAATATGACTCCCTCTGGCAAGGACAATGATATGAAGAAGCATCCCCACTTGGACATGTTAATGGTGCGGGAAAAAGAAGTTGATATTTTTGTTGAGGCTATTTCTAGGGTCTTATTTGGAGAGGATTTTACACTACCTACAAAGACTTTAGAGTATGATTACTGGATGTCAAAATTGAAGAAGGTTAAATAGTTGTCCACCGAGGACAAGATGATGCACTTTACTTGGCTAGTGGGACATATTGCTGGGGCTGGCGTAAATACCTCTTGGGTAAACGGGTTATATATTACAAAGAAGAGTATCAAGTTTGCTGTTAAGGCATGGTCGTCCATTATGAGGCACCGAATAGCACCCACAGTAAATGATAATACATTGTGTGCGACTAATGCCTGCCTAGTAGCCACATTTGTATCAGGGTTAGAGCTGAATATTTCGCTCATGTTTGGTTACTCAGCTGATGCAGAATGCGGAGTTTCCATAAATTTTGCTAGTGGACAAATTTCTTCAGTCCACTAAGACTACGGACCTGGCCATGGTAAAAGACATGCGCAACCCAACAACCCCGTTTTGAGGTTTGGTGATCCCGGAGGTAGGTCAAGATACCCCGAGTGGTGATATACCGTCAGCTTCCGATGTGGGTGCTTCACATTCTTCCACACCAGCAGTTTATCATCCTAGGACATTGGTTCCGACAGGCTATACACTGATTTCAGTCACTTAGTTGGAGGAGATTCTCAGGAACCAAGTTTATATGATGCTCAAATCTGAAACTTAGAAGTAGGGGTAAAGCCCTATGCTGATGATGAGATTTAGGTAGATGTATGATTAGTGCAGACACGAATGGACAGAATGGAGGGTAGACTCATGACCCGAATTGATGCAGTCCAGCCACCTGACATAGTTTCTATCCGAATAGAGTTGACCGAGTTGAGGGAAGCGGTCCAGGCCTTAGCTGATAGAGTTGATTTGGTACCTCCACCTCCACCACATCTATGCCTTCCATGACATCTATTCAAGTGGATATTGCCTCACTTGTCACCCCGTTCTACACTCCTCCTGTTCCGCAGATTGAGCTAGATAGTGAGGAGGAGGAGGACGGAGGTATTAAGCCTAGGAAAAGGATGAGGAAGGATGTGTCTAGCCAGGGTATGAGAAGAGAAAGATCTATAAAGAAGAGAAGAAGGAAGGAGAGAGCTACTAAGGAGACCTTCATAGGAGTTATTTCGGAGGGTGAGACTACGAGAGGGGGTTCAGAGGTGACCCCCGATATCTATTCCTTTGAGTGCCCCTGCCACCATTGAGGCCCACGAGACTGTGAGTGTCACGGCCACAGCCGAGGCCACTATTGCTGATGTTACTGTGGGGGACCCAGCTACATCCCCACGTGACCCAAGTTCTACCAGTGCCTAGAGCACCCCAGGTATGCCTTTTACCCTAGTTTTTAATTTTTTTATGTGTGATTTTGTGCAATGGGGATATTGCATAATTTCAAAGCTGGGGTGGGGGTATACCACAGCCGAGGGTTTTTGTTGTCGTGTTTATTTTCCCAGAGCTACGCTATCATAGTAAGAACCGATATGTTTAGGTGTTTTTATGTTTTTATGTGTTATTGTGTTATGTTTAGTCATTTTAGTGTAACTTAGAGTAATAAAAGAGAACTTGGTGCAGTCTAGCTTAATCAAGCATGGTTACCTATTTTGAATCATATTTAAATGATATCCCTCCAAAAATATGTTTTTGTGATGTAGTGTGTGCATAGACTATACAGAAATCGATGTTAGGATCTAGATATGGCATTAGGATTTTAAATGGGACAACCTGACCGACCTTGTATGAACTGAATAGGTAGCAACTTAGATAAAAGCCCTGAGCTATGAGTGAGATGTATTACCTAGTCAGTGTGTATGTGAGCGATCTAGAACTTGCCCGGTTAGTCTCGCTAAAAGTTGTAGGATTAAAGGTTAGGAAAGGATCATAGGCCATGTTTGATTTAGCTCACTTTAGCCTAAATTACCTACCAAATAATGTTATATCCCTTGAACCCGAACTTTGAGCTTTAACTACCTATGACACCTTCCTATTTTACAATGAACCTTCTTTGGCCCTGGTCCCTTCTTGGACACTGTGTCCTCAACTCAGGCAAATCGCCTAAGTTGAGGGTGGCTATTGTGTAAGGGTGCGTAAAAAAAGGGGTATGAAGTTTAAGTAGTAAAAAAAAGAAAAAGGACGTGGATGCAGTAACAAAAAAAAAAAAAAAAGAACAGAAAAAAAATAAATATATATATATAGTAAATTGTTTGAAAATAAAGTCGCACCCGAGGTCTTACAAGAAAATGGTATAAATGAAGAAAAGGGAGGAAAATAAATAAGAATAGGAAAAGTGGAGCCAACAATAGTGTAGTGCCAAGGAGGAATAAGTCATTGTACCCAAATGTATTACACTTGTCACCGAGCCTACATTACAAGCCTAGAAAGATCTATAGTGATCCTAACTCAACAATCCAAAAGCCGAAGTGTCAAAAATAAGGGCAAGCCTATTGTATCAAACGCACACAACTGGACTTTTTTTTTTAGAGTGAGAGGTTTGATTCAGTATCGGTATTAGATTTTATTGCATATTCTGAAAGATTCAGGATTTCTTTGTGTGAGTGCATAAGGGTTATAGTCTAGTTGTTGCTTGATTAGGTAGTGTATTGGTCAATGTGTTTGGTTGCCTAGTTACAATGTACTACTATATCCTGATCCTATTGTATTAGTAATTGTATAGCATATACACTGCATTGGTTATTTTTGATAAGAACGGAGGGTGTTGGATACACGTAGTGGTTTGCATGCATGTCTTGAAAAAGTTGACTGCCATAGTAACCTCTATTGTACTCTAGGTTAAGCGTCTTAGATGGTTTAGGATTTTGTTTGCCCGAGGACATGCAAACGTTCTTAGTTGAGGATGTTGATATGCCAGAGATTTACAACACTTGAGATGCTTAAACCAAGGGATATTTTCAAGTTTAAGGGTACATGTTGTGGATTTAATGTGTTTGTTGAGTGTTTCCAGGCCTTAAGGACTCAGAGAAGAATAATGTGAAAACTGGACAAAAAGAGGCATCAGATGAGCCATGCTACGATCGCGGGTTCAAACCAAGATCATGGGTAGGCTATCACAAGTTGATTAAGAGATTCTATACTCAGGAGTCTATCAGACGATTGGATTATATGATCATGGTATTATGTCACGAACGTACCTTTACATCATGACATGTAAGACAAGTTCAACCTGCAGGAGTCAAGTGTGGCATGATCAGACGATAGATCCCACGGTCGTGTGTTAGTTGTACGATCGTACCTTGTGATCGTGGGAGGAAGATTAGATTTGAAAATGTGCAGGAGTTTTAGAAGGGTAATCAGATGACAGGCCAAGCACGATCATGGGTTCAACCCACGATCATATGTTCTTCTCATCTAAGGAAGTCGACATCAGTTTCCTATTTTATTTAGGATAGGATTTTTTAAGTCTATAAATACTCTTTTAGGGTTATTTTTACGCATTAGACATTATTATTATTCTATAAAACTATTTTGTTGAATTTCAAGGCACTTTCTTGAGATTTTATGAATATTGGTTTTTATGGTTTTAATAAAAGTTGAGATTTTGGAGTTTATTTACTCTTTTATGCTGTAATTGATGTTTTCATTCATAAATGCTTATTTTTTTCACACAATTATGAGTAACTAAACCCCATAGCTAGGGTTGTGGGAACCATAGTGGATTAACGAAGTAAAGTTCGTACAAGGTGTTTCTCAAAGGGTATTAGGGCAAGTATTGTTGTTTCTTTTGAATTAATTTCTTTCTGACGAGCGTTGGGACTCATGTTATCTCTACCTTAGATTGTAGCAAGGATATTAGGATAGGACTAGAGATTCAAATCAAGACTCAGAGTTATCTTTGTTTAATCGGCCTTGACCCGTGATATTAGAAAGGCTGTATTGGGATCATTGATGGGGATCAACATAGCAACACTCATGATGCATTAACCTTTGTGCTTAAGGATAGTCGTCTACAAGGGGCGTAACATAGTTGATTGATGATACTTAGCCTATCGATTCTGCCTGCTGAATAGCTGAAAAGAACACCAAGTATGGAGAACCTATGGAGTTATGAAGTTATTGGGAAACACAATCCTAGTGCTTTTCTCATCTTGATTACAACCTCAGGAAACGATTACTAGTTTACTTACAAAACCCCCCTTTTTACTTATTTTTTTATTTGCCAAATAACTCAAACAGACATTGTTGATTGGATTTCGACCTATTCCTCGTGGGATCGACCCCAACCTCAGTTGAGTTCTATATTTGAACAACGACTGCTTTATACTTTCTTGGTGGTGTAATTTGGGCAACATCACCCGTGATGGCTAAAAATGCATTTACAGAATGATCATCATCTGCACCCAGTTGTGTTTCAATTTCTTCCATTTCAGCCTAATAACGTATATCAAAAAACTACATTCAAGTAAGTAGAAATTAAGAACTGATCATTGATGTCAATAAAAACTTGAAAATAGATAAGTTTCATACAATTTTACTAATTGTGTTTTCATTCGAGGCCTTGTATGTATGACTAGGTTTTCTTGCTCTTGTGGCAACAAACATATCCTTAAGCAACACAGTTCCACCCTTCTCTTTTTCCTAGTTATATAAAAATGAATATCAAAAATTGCTTAAAATGACAAGTTAAAATGCGATAATAAATAAGAGAACACACCAATTTATTACGAATTAAAGCAAAACTCTTTTACCAGCAGTGTGTGCATTTATCAGCTTCTTCCGATTCTCAGTATTTGTTTTAGGCATTTTTTGTAAATTGAATCAATAAAATTAACAAAAGTAATAAGGGGCTCAGAATAATGTAGCACTATTAGTAATATGATAGTAGATTCTAAAATACGTTTTGCCTGGAATTTTTCCGACTTTTAATATATGAGGAGCTCTTTAAATTGACATTCTACAATATTTTTGGGCCTTTTGGACAATCGAACTTCATCATTTTCATATGGATCATGATGCTTTTCCTTCATATCAGATCTATGCTTTCTACAATCTTCTCGAATTCTTTCCAAAGCCCAATTTTTTGCCTCATCAGGAATATCATTTTTTGACTACAAGTTGGTGTCATTCAGTTAGGACCAGTGATTAAAAAAATTTCAAGCCGAGCATGCTGCTCTGGTTACCAAGAGTTTAACCCTTCTTAATAAACTGCCAAATTGAATGTAATGCCAAAACCACTAATTACACAAAAACTGAGCCCTTTGTGTGAGCTGGTCTTCATAAAACTTGCAAAGTAATTATTCCTTTGTCCATGGAAATTAGAAAAAAAGAAATCAACAGTTTTTACCAAGGTCACCTCTCTATTCAATGATCGTATTACATCATAAAACCCGTCAAGTTAACTCCATGGGCCACTCTTATAAAAGAGAAGATCATCTAAGAGTGAGACTCCCAGTCACCTAGCTCCTTGTTTAAACAATTATCAAATAAGCATAACACAATAACAACTTAAAGAATGGGGTACACTAAAGCACATGATAATAATAGTTATATGAATAAAGGTGTTCACTTGACAAAGTACTCATAGCAGAATACTAGGCACAAATATCTAGTCAATATATGTAAAATAAGGAATAATTAAATATAGAAAACTTCAAACCTTGGTATAATCCCATAAATCATTTTTAGTGTCCATGCACCTCCAATCAAATATATCATATGGGAAAAGGGTCGTAGTCCTCGCCAATGTGCCTAGGAAGCTTCTTAGCTCAGTACAACTTCATCAGTAGGACCAACTGATTGATTTTTCCTATTTAGTAGGATCAAGTTTTTCTCTTGTCGGCCATGTACCTTGTGCATTTGTGTTTTCCCTCTTTTTTTTCTACTGGAAGGTCCTTCAGCTATAAGAAAATATAAGAAATTAAAGGTCATGAATGAATTCAATAAGTTTTGAAGTTATCTGTTACCTTGTTCTTCAGCATGTTCATTTGTTGTAAGAGTGGCTGAATCCGCCATTTGCACTTGATCATCTTCATGTTTCTCCTCCACAACATGATGCTCCATATATGTACCATAAAAAATTTCTCAACTCTTTCTCGCACTCCCTCTCTCACTTTCTACAAGTATGACATAAAAATAGTCTTCATTTACGTGTAACTACCCATTGTTTAAAATTTTTCCTTACCCTCTTATATAAGACAATTCTAAAGTGTGCACTGTTCCAGCCTATAAGTTCATAAACATCAGTCAAAACAATTAAAGAAGGTCCAACACTAAACTTCGGAATCAGAAAATGGTTGCTTAGCCCAATATATGTACAATTTTAGTCTATTGACCTCATAAAGATTAGCACCAATTTCTACATAAGAAAGAGGCCATTTATTAGCACACAACTGATGCACACAAACATATTCCCAAACTCTAACAGCTAACTTACACAACCAAGTTAAATTAAAAGGAAGCCAAAAACTTCCATTGGCTTATTTTTTTTTTCTGGTTCACAAATTATACTCAAACCTTAAGAACTGCAAAGGGCACCAAAAAAACTGGTTGAGAGTGGAATATCTCTATTGACTGAGAACTGAAAGTGTCACTTCAATTTCAATTTGTAAATGATATAGTTTTAGTGACGATTTAAGAAAGTACCAAAGTAGATGGCAGAACAGAAGGTTACAGGTGAAAAACTTTATCAATCAAATCATGTAAAGTCATATGTCAAAGAATGATAAACATTAAACAGATATAAATGAATACATTGCCTGGTGACCAAGGCAGAGGTGTAGTATCAGGATATCAAACTATTAAAGTAAGAGTTTTCAACCTACAATGAATTAATTCAGTTCACATTTTGAAAAGTCCTGAGAATGACTTTATATCAGTATTCCACATCAAGCGTGGATTCAGAAATTTACTCGAAAAAGTTAGCTACAAGTTTCAACATGTGAATTCAACAGAATTGAGTTTTCAGTAGGTTCGACATCCATTGAATGAAATTTTTTATTCACAATCAATAATGATACAGAGATTATAGTTCAAAATAACAACTTCAAATTTTTAAGCAATAATAGATTTTAAATCACATTGACACACCAAACATAAATTAAAATTTTCAAAGTCTTGATTTGACTCATAAAAGTGAAACTCAGCTTCTCAAATATCAAATTTTCACAAATATGATCATACACATTCGTGTTCATATAGGGATAACAAAAGGAAAAAGTTTTTCTCATCACATCATTTTATTTTCCTTATAATTTTACATCACAATATTTATTGCTCTGACTAAATCATTACATCAACTTTTAATCTAACTGTTACTATTGTGCTCGTGTTCCATTTATAGAACAGTCAATCAAAAAATTCAACAAGCTGCGCAAATATCTAATACATGTAACATTAAAATTTAATAAACTAAATAATTGGGTCTTCATCCATTAGAAATTCTCAAAGATGGAGAGAAATCCCAAATCAAAACTCAAAAATAGAACCAAAAAGTAGAATAAAATAATCAAACACGGAAGATAAGATAGCATAATATTTGACAAAGACATACCTGATAGAACAATAACACACAGAGAGAAGATACAGAGAAGTTTTAGCTTATACCAAACAGAGAATAGGATGCCTGCATTGAGACAAATATTTCCACACAAAAGAAAGGAAGGAGGACAATAAATCATTAGTATAATCTCCATTCATTCTACATCTAAGGAAGTGCATAGGATGAGAGAAAAGGAGATCAACCACATCTTTCCAAAATAAACAAA
Organism: Capsicum rhomboideum; assembly: GCA_031232105.1. NCBI lineage: Eukaryota > Viridiplantae > Streptophyta > Magnoliopsida > Solanales > Solanaceae > Capsicum > Capsicum rhomboideum. The sequence continues at coordinate 91,799,572 of CP124716.1, read as the reverse complement.
TAAACCGTCATTGGTAAAGGCAGAACATCATCAACTTTAATTTCTACTAGATTTCATTAGCTCTGACTAAACCATTGTTAGTGAAAAGAGAATAAAAACTCATCAAAAGAAACTATTTGTAGAGACAACACATATCAATCTAATAATTAAACCCAAATAAAATTTCTTCGCCCTTTCAATTGCTTTGTGTTATTCCATTCAGATTTACTAGTACACATCAAGTGTAACCCCATAAAGATTGTTGGGTACCAAAGCTATGTAAAAAGGGGTTGCTTCACTACCAATGTCTTAGTCATTGTTTCATGTTAACATCATTTAATTCAATGTACATATGGTGAAACAAAGTAAAAATTAGTAAACACTGCTAAAATCCATAGTTTCCTTTTAACCACTTAAACCAATGTTATCAAATATACAGACCCCTCCAGTTTGTGAGATGGAAACGAACTCACAAAAGGTAAAACACTACCTAACATTGTATGTAATTCATCAGGGATCATCCTACTTCAAGAAACACAAGACTAAAAATTATAGTTACTTTATTTAATAAAAAGGATTCAAATAACCTTAAATAGCAAAGCTAGTACTCAAACAATAATATTGGAATCATTACCCTCAATATTTGGACAAACAGAATTAACAATTGAAAAATGACTCAATTAAAATCAAATCCAGCAGAAACAGCTAACCAAATAAATCAGACCACAAAATCCCCTTAAAATCTGCACAAAAATCCCAAAAAAACACACACATAATTTTTCTCTTTTGTTGTGATTTTAGTGTATATATAATCAAACTGTAAGCAATACATAAAAAAATTTCTGAACCACAAATAGATTATATTATAGACATAAATTAGAACATTAGCATAGATTTCATAGAAACCCATTTGTGTATTCTTTAAGATTTTTTTAAAAATTCTTCTGATTATGAAAAATAGTACATGCAAGGCAAATTAGAGATAGAGGGTTCATTGATTCTTACATGCAAATATGATAATTTCACCAGAGAAGAAAACCCACAAAAATAAATGCTTTCATGGAGAAGAAAACCTACCTGAGAAGAAGACCTTTCACCGAAGAAGTAGACTCGGAGAAGAAGACCATTCACTATAGAAGAAAATCTTTCAATGAGACCTTTCACTAGAAATTAGCTCAGAGAACACAACAAAGCTCACAGAAGAGAGTATACTTGAAGAAGACGGCTTGTTGGATATGAAAATTAGCTCAGAGAACACAACAATGCTCAAAAAAGACTGTAAAGCCTGAGAAGATGACTTTTCATAGATGGAAATTAGCTCAGCAAAGATTGTGATATCGTAGAAGAGGATTTGCCATTGTTGTTCGCTCAAAGAAGACAGGAAACCTTTAGAGTGTTAAAGACCAAAATGAGGCAAATGGTGCGTTGTCCTAACCTAATATTCAATGTTGTCTTTTTTTAATGAGTAAAATAAAAATAGAGGGTACACTAAATAAGTAGAGGAAATTTTTTTGGGTAGTCTCAATTTTAGCATATTTTAACCATTGCCATAGGTATTCTATAGCGACGGTTGTAGTTTTTATTACCATAGATATATTTAATGCGATAGTTATGGATCTATGGCAACGGTTTGTTTTATTTAATGTGCTATTAGATTCAATAGCAATATGCAACGGTTAAAACTGTCCCAGTAGAGTGTTTATAGCAATGATTGTACAACCGTCACTAAATAATCGTTGCCATAACCCTAATTTTCAGTAGTGGTTGTTGTAATTATTAGTAGCTAAACCTCCACAACTAGGATTGTAGGAACCATGATGGATTAACGAGGTAGGGTTCGAAATATAAGGTGATTCTCAAAGGGTGTTTGGGCGTGTATTATTGTTCTCTTCGCTTTGATTTCTTTTTAACGGTGGCCAATGTTAGAACTCACCTTATCTTTACTTTCTTTGGAAGAAGGGGTAATAGATGGAAAAAGGGAACAAACAATGGAGACTTGGATCTATCAACCTTCACTTAATAACTTACGTTGTAGACACAAAAAAGCTAATTTGGGATCCAAGATAAGGGTTAGGTTGCAAAACTCATGATACGTGAAAACGTAATCGAGGATAGTCATCTAATAGGGGCTTAAGGTCATTTTGATGAACTTAACTTATCGATTTTCCATGCCAAGCACTAGGAAAGATCACCATTACGAAGAAACTATGGAGTTATGGGGAATACGGTCCTAGTGTCTCTCATCTATTGATCACAAACTTGACGAAATTTGTAAGTGTTACTTGTTCGAAAGACAATTTACAAAACCCCCAAATTTACAAAAATACTTTACTAATAGCTTAGATAACCGCATCGACCGAGCTTCTAACCAATTTCCTCTGCGATCGATCCCAACCTTTGTTGTGTTCTATATTTGATACAGCTACCGCTTTATACTTCATAGCGAGGTGTAATTTGGGTGACATCACCCAAACTCCTGCATTATAAATAACTTGCAACACATTAGTCACACAACACTATTACCTCATGTCAACAATCATTTAGTAGTACCACCATCCTCACAATTCAATATCTCTTATAATTCTAATTACACGTACACAAATCAAATATACTTCACTAATATTCCATCATAGCAAGTACTTAATTAAATCAGTCAATCAATCAATAACAACCAATAATGCCACAATAAGCTATGTAAACACACAAGGGTATCAACAACATCATAGCAACCACAAAATCAGAAATCATAGCACAAATAAAACTATGTCCATCTCAACCTCAAAATAGAACATCACGAATCCATTACCAACTTACCAACCACATAATCTCTCTCCACCACCCAATGTGTACACACATGCAAAAGAGACTTATTTCTGCCCAACTAGCCATGACCTACAGGGGACATTCATAGTCCATGTATTGTACCAACTCATGATACCCGATCCACCATAAACAATCATATCAGTAATCAAATACGTACCTACCCGTGGCACCCGATCCTCAACAATCACATTAATAACTAAATTTGTACCAGCTCGTGGCACCCAATCCTCAACAATCATATCGTTAACCAAATCTGTATCGGCTCATGGCACCAGATCCTCAATAATCACATTATATGTATTTTATGAATTTAGCAATATCTCAGGCTTTATTACGGTGTACTACATTTACTAGTACACATTATAATCACAATTCAAGTCATTCAAGTATTAACTATCACCAAATACAGGCATGTCTGAAGACCAAATCAAGAAGCATCCAATTTAGGAGCATACATACAATCAAATTGAGTCTATAGCTATCATAAAATATACATATATTCAATCACCTAGCCGACTTCCTTATTAGTACCTTCTGGTGGGTTCCATCACTCTCTAATAACCCATTTATTCATACAATACTAGTCATCCTAGCTTCAGAATTGTTACCTCTTTATCAATCATCAAGCGTTCATCCTTACGTGGTGCTACAACTTTAACCTTAATTACGCACTTTACCCTAAGACCTCACCGACCCTTAAAAAAAATTCTTTTAGACTCTTCAAGTTATGATACCACTTTCCCTACCATTAACCGACCTTATTGAGAAGTTCAGTAGCAAGAATCACCCATCTATACGTCAATACATCGATTTACACTTCTTATTAAAGTAATTAAACTAGAATTATAACTACACGATTACACCTCTCTCTATCGTTAGCCAGCTAGTATGATTTACATAACAATCTATCAAGTACATTAACCAATTACGATTTACAATCAAGGATTTCATGTATAAACACATTAGAACGGACATTGTCCCTACCTACTCAATTTCCATCTAATTATCCATCCAAACTACGCGTCTGCAGGCCTAAGCATGAATTCTCTCATCAAATATATTATGTACATGCTAACTAACCATAGTCTGCTATTCCTAAATCATAGCCTACCTCGATGCCGAGCTGCTCCATTCGTAGAGCTTGAAACCATGTTCCTTGCATCCAGTTAGTGAATTTGATGGAGAAACTGCGAGGAAAAAGTTGTAATAGTGTCCCTTGAGGGCCTTGCCTCTCCATCCTAATACTTTTTAGCTTATAAATAATCGTAGGGTGTTTTTAGGAGGAGGCAATTGTATTAAAACAAGACTGGGGAGAAATAGGGTTAAAACTCACTAGGTTGACTGTCGGGGCACCGCCATAGCGGCCTAGGGTATGCTAAGGCAGTCCCGCCATGGAGGCCAAGGGACTGCCATGGCGGTCCTTAGGCAATCGGCCTGGTCCAGCACATACAATGGCTTATACAGGCTTAACCTTGAGCCGACATAACATTTCGAAATTGAGTATTTTATCGCGGAAATTCTTAATAATGACGAAATGGATCGTTACAGTTATCATAACGTGCATAAACCTACCAAAGGAATCAACTGATTAACTATGGTTGAGTGCTTGAGAAATGTTATGCATAAACCTACCAAAGGAATCAACTGATTACCTATGGTTGAGTGCTTGAGAAATTATTTGTGATCTGCCCATTTTTCATTAAACAATACACTTGAGACTCGAGAAAAATTATACTGTACAATAAGAAGGGATTTCATAAATAGACATCAACCATTTGATCCAACAAAAATGAGACGTTGGTTGTTGTCAACTTTTCTACACGCGTAGTAGTAGGAAGAGGAATGAGAACCAAAAATCAACAAATTTTAACAAAAGAAATTGGATTGCAAAATATTTGTAAATTTGTAATGTTAAGCTCATCACGAGAGGTTTGGATACAATCATCACAAAAAATTTAATGATCAACAAGGGAAAATATATACCCAATCATGAGGCATGTCACCGATAGTGTAATTGTGCTCAACCTAGATTAATTTTGAAAGACAAAGAGCAGGGGACTAGGTCAAGTAATCTAAACTAAGCAGTAATCAAGATGATAAAATATTGATATAAATTATCATGAAATTCATTCAACAATTTACCAACTCATGAGGCTTATAATTAATATTTGTACTCTTGAAAAAAGATCCACAATAACATATATATCATTGTTATGGTAAACAAGATAATAATGGTCTTAAATCTTGGAGTAAATGTTTGGAGGATTTGACCCTAGATAGAACTTTCCTGTTGGAAGATGTTGTGGCGGTAACAAAGTTAATCTTACTCCGATCTCAGCTGCGACTTGTGCCGTGTACTTTCCCTTGCCACCAGTCATAGACGTCTGTGTAAATCCAGGGCAATAACAATTCACGCTTATACCCTTTCCTTTGTAATCCCTAGCCAACACTTTGGAGTATGCATTCAACGCAAGCTTTGATACAGCATAATCTGTCCATAATTTGGGCCAACCTTTTCTTTTCCATGTTCCATTTTTTACATTTTCTATAAATAAATTCACTAATCCTTTAATTTGTTTTTCTGATAGGTTTTCTTCATCCAATAGCATATTTCGTAGTTCTTCATTTCTCAGCTTCTGTAATATGAAACAAATAATATTGTCAGCATTTTAATCATTTATTCCGGGAGAAACAATTTTCTAGTCTTTTATAAAAAGTTTTAAATTTTATGTTCTTGTAACAAGAGATTTTTGTTATTACAACTAAGAGATCTTCATTTTTTTCATATAAGAAATCTAAAAAGATTGTTTTCTTCTATTTAAATTGTAAAAAAGTAAGAGTTCATTTCCTCCGTAAAGAGACACAAGTAAGTTAAAATATCAAAAAGAATTATGATAGCAGAATAAAATAAATACAACTAGGCAATACTTTAAAACAAATTACACAATTCTAACAACATTAACTAGTTATCATTTCTAGACAACTAATATTGATGTATCAAATAAAAATGAGTTAATATCTCAAAAGGTTATTCAATTACGAGAATTTATGTAGCAAAGTTTGAACTTTGTTTTGTATTAATAAAATCACTCAACTAATTACGGCTTTTATCTTTCAAAATCGTTCAACTAAATTTATAATTAAAAAATCCGATATGACAAAATAAATTATTTTTTTATTTCATGTAAACGTGGACCCCATGAATAAACAAAACTAAATGGCATAAAAAATTATTTATTTTGTCATGTCAGATTTTTAATGATAAATTTAGTTGAGTGATTTTGGAAGATCAAAGCCCTAAGTTGAGTGTTTTTACTGAATGCTCCTTCCGTTCATTTTTACTTGTCAATTATTTCTAAAATGAATTTTCAATTTTACTTGTCACTTTTGAAATATCAAAAAAATTAATTATTTTTTTCATATTTAGTAATCATCTTCCAATGCCTGATACTTCCTCTAGTCTATATTAAATAAATTTATGAGGCAATGCACACCGATTAAGAAAAAATTTCAGACAAATTAAACACCACTTTTCACTTTTACCCTTTTAGTTATTCTCAAGCTAGTCTAGACTCTTGAAAATAGAGTCATTACTCAAAAAGATTATAAAATCATAAATATGAGCAATTAACTCTCTAGAACTTGTCACCTAGAAAATGTAAATGAAGGGCAAAAATAGAAAAAAAATTCAACAGCTCTCTTGAACATTGAACAATTAACTTATTTTGAACATTGAAAAAAAGCTCAAAAATTTAATTACTATGGACTAGAGGGAGTACTAAATATCAATTAATATGGGTAGTATGGTAAAATGGCCATGACAACTATTATTTTCTTAATGGGCGTGCCAAGTCAAAATGTGACAAGTAAAAATTAAATGAATGGGGGAAGTACTCCCTCCATTTCGTTTTACTTGACCCCTGTACCTAAAACAATTATTTCAATTTACTTGTCTAATTTGTGAAATCAAAGAGTACATTGTTATTTTTTTCCTTTTCTACTATTTGGAGTCGTTTGGTATGAGGTGTCCTTTGGTATGAGGTATAAGGTATAATAATTCGGAATAAAATACAAGATTATTTTATCCTGCATTTAATTGGAAGTATTAGTTAGTCTAAGGATTATTTATCCCACCATTTATACCATAATAATGAGATAAGTTATCTCATATAAATGGTGGAATAACTTATCCGGGATAGCTAATCGGGAGATAATTAATTCCGTGATAACTTGTTCCCAACCAAACGACCCCTTCGTATTTAATAACTACATAAAATAATAATAATTAAATTTAGAGTTTCAAAGCATCACTAATAAGGTTAATTTAGTAAAATACACCCCTAATTAAAGTTTTCTTAAGGGGTATGTCAAATCAACAAAAGTTAGGTAAAATGAAACGGAGGGAGTACAAAACTAAGTTTAATGACTTTAATAGATAAATTCTAATAATTGAATAACTTTTGAAATATTAACTCAATAAAAATTCCTAGAATTCAGCTAAGCTGTTTTTATTTTTTCGAACATAGCATCTATTTTACATAGCTGATACAATTCTTTCCTTTTTTTAAAAAAAATGTTTTCTTTCTTATTTTCTTTTTATACATTTAAAATTCTTCTTTTCATTCTCTTCTTTGGAATTTAAATTTGGATATTAGCATATTATTTTAATATGCAGCTTTGATTTTAAAAACATGTACAAGTTAAGTGACAACTCAAAAGAAGTATTCGTGCACTTAGCCCGGTAAAAAAACTCAAAAATGAAGGAAGTTAAAAGATACTTACACTAAGAAGTCCAAGTCTGGAGCTAATATTAAGAATTCGAGTGAGTGTGGAAGAGCAACGAAACGTGGGCCAGAGTTCCTCTATGAGTCGTTTAGGCCCATAAAAGTTTGTGCATATTACTGTCTCTGCACGTTCCACCGAGTTCTCATTGATATCATTGAATGATACAGCTGCATTATTTACCTGGAATATTTATATATCAAAAGTCAATATAACAACAAGAAACTTCAATGAGCTAGATATATTATAGTAGTAGTACATTATTTATCTATGTGAGATAATTTATTATGATTCTATCATGAATTATTGAGACATTGCAGACAGAGTATTTGTTTTTCGTATATCGTCCCACCCCATAAAAGGGTTGGATGAGAGAACTAGCAGGAGTTTCAAGGCAAAGTCCTCAATGAGTTTTAGGTTTAATATTCATTTTCATTTCTTTCAGAAAACTATAACTAATTTTTCTTAAATAAGTTCCCTCCTCCGTTTCATATTTATGAAGTTTAAAATTTTACGGTGAAACTCTTATTATTATAGAATTTTAACAGTGAAACTTCAAATTAAGTCCCTAATAATACTCCATCCGTTTTAATTTATGTGTCACTTTTTATTTTTTGAGAGTCAAACAATTTTAAATTTACCCGTAAATTTGGGCACGAAATCTTCAAATTTTTTGAAATAAAATTTATATATTTGAAAACTACGTAAAAAGTACTAGAAGTCACAATTATTGATAATTCAAAATATTTAAAAGATGTATGAAAATATCATGGTTAAAGAAAAACTTATTTAAATCTCGAAATCTAAAAAAACGACATATAAATTGAGATGTTGAGACGGAGGGAGTAATTATTTTCAATTATAAAACTGAAAAGTAATTACCTCTAGCTATTACTACTCCGCGCATATGCTGCAAAAGCAGACGTCATTACTTGTTTGCTTTTTGTTTTGTCCTATAATTTTTATTTTTATCTTTTTGCTTTTTTTTGTACTAAGATATTTCTATGTCGTAATCTTATCAGCAAGAAAATCTCAACTATCACTTCTTTTTGACACATGACAAGAATTCAGTGTTTTGAACTTTACTGGATGATTTTGCACCGGGGAGCATCTGCTCTTAATGGAGTGACTGTACTCAAAATCTAAAGACATACTGTTTGTTTTATATTACTTGAACTCTATATTATATAAAGAAATAATCATTTTACTTATTCAATTTAAAAAAGAGTGAAGTGTTGAAAACACCTTTATACTTGGCACAGATTATTACTTTCGTCTTTAAACTATTCTCAGTATTAAAAATATTTTATTCTTGACTAAGTAAATTTAAAAACACTCTATACTTGACTAATTGAATTTAAAAACACCCCCGTTTTGCCACATGACATAGCAAGTGATCTTAGGTCTTTGTGGACGCTTGAGAGGTCATCAACACAATAGGAGGAGAAAGGTTGTTATAGCCTAAGAAATTTAGCAATTAAAGAAGAGAAGAAAAAAAAATTGATTCAAACTTTAGGTGAATTTTAATGGAGGAGAAGTTAAATAGGAAGAAGAAAGGCTACTGTAGCCGTTGGCGGTGGTAGAAAATTTAAGGGAAAATTAAAAAAAGGAAGGGACAATTATTACTGTTTAATGCTTATATGTCATTTTTTAAGCCTCTTATGCGCGTGGACAAAGACCTGAGTCCACTTACTATGCCATATCGCATATCGGGGTATTTTTACATTCATTTAGCCAAGTGTAAGAGTGTTTTTAATACTAGTTATAGTTCGGGGACTAAAGTAATAATTCACGTCAATTTTGGAAGTGTTTTCAATATTTCTCTTTTAAAAAATCAAGAGAGGTTTATAATATTTTTCCTTTTTACTCTTAGTATTAAATAACTACTCCCTTCGTTTTATTTTACTTGACCCTTATACTAAAAATAATTGCTTCAATTTACTTGTTCAATTTATGATATCAAGAGAATTTTTTTATAGTTTTTTTTTTCCTAGCCTTGGTATTAAATAATAGCATAAAGTAATAGTCAAATTAAGAGTTTCAAAACATCATTAATAAAGTGAATTTAGTAAAATGCATCCCTAATTAAAGTTTTCTTAGGGGATGTGTCAAGTCAACAATGGTCAAGTAAAATAAAATAGAGGGAGTATATAAAGTACTCCCTCTTTCAAACAATAGTTGTCCACTATTGACTTGACACACACCTTAAAAAACAACAAATAATAGAGGTAATTTTACTATATCACCCTTTGAATATAATAAATTTCATGTTTTGGGAAATGCATTAGGTAATAAATAGTATTTAATAGCAGGGGTTAAAATGGGAACAACATGGTAAATTATTTATTGACTTTTCAATTGGACAAAAATTATTGGACAACTATTTTTAGCATAGTGCACAAGTAAAGATGGACGAAGGAAGTAGTAGTAGTAGTAGTCAAATTTAGAGTTTCAAAAGTTTTATTGTTTATAAAGATTAGTTTAGTAAAATACACTCCTAATAAAAGTGTGTCAAGTCAACATGGGTCAACTAATATGAAACATAGGGAGTACTTAGTTTTAAATTTTATGATATAGGGAGCAATATATATATCTTTTCCTTCCAATTTAAGTGTCTTATTTTTCTTTTTACTCTGTTCTAAAAAGAATGTCTCTTTTTATATTTAGTAAGTTTTTCAATTTCAATATTCTACATGATAAGTTTAATATCATAAAATTTAAAGAATTACACACATTTTTAATTTAAGATAACAAAATTTAAAAATCCCCTTTTAATATTTAAACTTCGTCTTGAGTAAAACTAAGACGGTTAAATTGAGATTTAACTAGGGAATATATAGTATTCCACTATTGCATGACAAAGAAAAGGACAAAATGACAGCAATGATATTTTAACAACTTAATTACTTAAAACTCATGTGGTATTAACTTAATTATATATTGCCAAAAAGGAAGAAGTAGGGCAAATATATATAAAAACAAAAACTATAATGGAGGAAGCTGACCAATATATCTAAGGCAGTGAAATTGTTGGCGAACCATGAAGTAAATGCTTTAATGGAGGAAGTATCTGAAACATCAAGCTGGTGATAATAGACATGAAGCCCTAATTTGTTTAGGGACTCAACTGCCTCCATTCCTCTTGCATTATTTCTGGCAGTTAGTATCACTGTCAATCCCAACTCTGCCATTCTTTTTACTATGGCAAAACCTATGCCCTTGTTTGCACCTGTCACTATTGCCACTGTCTCTTTCGACCACCATCTACATTAAGCACATGCCTTTCTTAATTAAATAAATTCAAACATACATACATTTGCCAAAAGAAGATCTATTAATTATAAGGGAGGGTAACCATAAATTAATTGGATCAGTAGAGGGAATTAAATTGGAACAAGCAATATTAAATTGTTACCTGGTTTTAGGAAGGGAGGAAGATGAAGAAGAGAATTCTGATTCATGTCTTGATGCCATTGAATGAGGAGAAGAAGAGAGATTAATTGTATATTATATATATGTGTATGTGTGTGAGTGTGAGCATGCAAAGATTCTTTATTTTTTGAATACACATATCACACAGCGTGGAATGAGTAAACAAATACACGAGGATAATAAAGTATATATAATCCTTGAAAGTCGCACTATTGCATGGTCGAAATTCTTAAGAGTTAGGCAAATAGCCTCTAGACTGCATGTGCTTTCCTACTACAGTATTACTAATTAAATGCACAAAATTAATACTTAGAAAGTTCCCAATCTGATTGGTCCACTCTACTATTTTTTTAATATATTTTTTTAAATTGAGGATAGGGGAAGGGGAAATGGGGAGGGGATAACAATGTAGAAAATCGAATCCTCACCAATAAGGTGAAAATTTAGGTAGCCAACTAACTAAACTATTAAGATTCTCCAGGGTAAAATCGTTTTCACCCCCAACTTTACTCTAAAAATCAACCCCCCCCCTCAACTTTGAACAATGATCATTCTCCCCCCTTTTTCCTATGTGATTTTTTAAAATGCCTACTTTACCCTTGTATTTATATCAATATTTGTCTCTTTTTTTTAAAAAAAAAAAACTTCTTTATAAACACAATTTTTATTTTTTAATCTATATAGCATATTTTCTATTAAAAGATAAAAAATATTTTTTACATGAAAAAAAAAGTGAGAAATATTGATTGAGTATATAAGTTAATGACATTCTATAATGAAATAAATGAGCAAAATAATAAAAATTAAAACTCTAATATCTATTTATACGTGAAAATAATAGGTAATTATAATTTTATAAATATATTTAAATGTAGGTAATAAAAAATAATTAATAGCTGAAGGTCTTTCGAAAACAACCTCTTTGCCTCCTCGAGGTATGGTAAGGCTTAGATACACTCTACCCTCCCCAGACTTCACTTATGGGATTTCATTGGGTATAATGTTGTTGTATAGGTATATTTTGTAATGACCTGATTTGTGAAACTTTGCTTTTTATGATTTTTGACCATATTGCCCTTCCCTATAGTTGCTACATGTTCATTTTGGGGTGTGGGGATGGTTGACATGGTTTTCGATGAGATCGGGAGTGATTTGGATGAGTTTGAATTTTTTAGAGGCTTTAAAAACCATATAGATGACTTTGGTTAATATTTGATGTTTCGGTTCTCGAATGATGATTTAGACAGTTTTATTAGATCCGAAATATCGAATTAGGGTTAGTAGCAAGGTTGGTTTGGGTTTGAAACCCTTATTTTACATTTCGACCCTTTATTTAAAAAAATTGCCTAAAAGGGGTCCCAAGGGTTAATTTATTGAAAAAATCCTTTTTCAAAAATTCGAGGTCGTCATTGAGTCTGGAATGTCGAAAATAGCCTAGTAGCATATATGGTTTGTTCTAGTGGCGCCCCGAACGAATTCTGAGGGTCCGTTCGGAGATATTTCATCACTTGAAAAATCTATTGGTGCAACATTTTTGGGTGCATCAGGCCCTTCATCGCGATCGCATGGACACATGTCGCGATCGCAGGCCTTGATGATTGTCTTCATAGAGATTACGTGGTACTGGTGCCGCGATCGCGATGGGTTAATCGGTAGACCAGATCGAGTTGACTCATCGCGATCGCGAGGCCCAGCTACGCGACCGCGATGACCAACTTAAAGTTGACCCTCGCGATTGCTAGGTGGGGTCCTCGATTGCGAGGTACCATTTACAGAATAGTATAAATATTTCAATTTCTCGATTTTTCTCTATTTTTGGACCTCTAAGCTTTGGGAAGAGGTGATTTATTAGGGTTTTATCACCATTCTTGCTTGGGTAGGCTCCTAAATCATCTTTCCATTATTTCCTATCAGTTATATCTTCAAAAACACCTTTAAATCATGATTTCAAAATGAAATTTCGCGATTTTTGCCGGTAAAGCTTGGAAAATATTTTTTCTTTGATTTGGACCTCGTTTTTAACTCATTTTAATGTGGGTTTTCACTTGTAGACTCCTACAACTTTGGATAATGTGTTCCCAAAGAAAAATTTGGATTTTACCCCTCTCAGTTTTGAACTCATTTTTCGAGTCCATTTTGGACCCGTTTTAAATATGGTCATTATGAGTATTGATAGCTTCCTTTTAATGTGTAGATGCTATATTTATATGTTTTAGTTGATTCCAAGGCTGTTCGAAAGGGAAAGGCACCATGTTGAAAGACTTTAGGCTCGAATTTCATCGTTTTGAGGTAGGTTATGGCTTAACTTCTTTCAGATTGAGTTGGGTAGTTAATAAATAGGTAAAGTATGCTATGGGTTGGGGAAAATAAATATGAGATTTATATTTCAAGATTATTATTACTATTGTGTGCCCAAGTGGGGGTTATAATCTGTTGTTGTTGACTTGTGATATTTGATACTGCGTGTTGTCTGAGTGGGGGCTTTATTTGACATCATTGGCCTTATCTGTGCATTTAAATGTCTTTATTCTAGATATGATGCCCATGCGGGGGCTTAAACTGTTATTATAGGCCGTAATGAGCATTGTTTGCCTTATCATGATAGAAATTCCCGTGTTAGGGGTTCATATGATATTAATGATGTCTTACATGCATATTTATTTTGATGGCGCCTAACTAGAGTTGATACCATGAATTATGCACAAATTGAGTTGATTTCTGGGCTCACTTATATACGTATTGAATGGATTGGATATCTTCATATTAATTTGATAGTGAGCATTACATCCTCATTCCATACATATACATTCATGAGATATCGGTACTATTGAGGAACACTATTTTTGAAAAAAATGAGATATTTTATAAAAACCTTCTCCGTGAACACGAGCCAAAAAGGTGGGTTGAGATTTGAGATATAGTATATGATTTGGAAACCCCCCTATGGGTCCTATCTTGGGAGCTGCGAGCTCGATAGGTATGTATAGAAAGTCATGCTATAACTTTCATTATTCATCCCATCATTATTGCATTGCATTGCATATGAATCTTTCATGATTCTATTGCTTGTCTTATCGTGTATTTAGCTTCGTATACTTTTTGTGTATATTTGGGTTGTTTTATTTCAGTATTATGTTAGATCTGTTAGTGGAGACGGTATGAGCTACCGTTTGAGAACTTTTCTGCTTGCAGGTGACGTGCTCATAGTGTTATTTTACTTGTATTATTTTCTAGTTTGCTCAGCCGGCCTATGATATCTACTGAGTACAAGTGAACCATACTCACCCCTACTGTACCCTTTCGGTGCAAATCCTAGCTCAAGTACTACGCGTGGCGGATGAGGTTTCGGGCGGAGTTGATCAGATTTGAGGTACTGGATCGTTCTAGTGTTCAGAGCAGATTTCAAATCTCATCCTATCTTTATTTATGTCTTTATGTCGTTTTCAGAGACAAACTATGTATTTTCAGATTCAGTTATGTACTTAGATGCTCTTACATTATGACACCAGATTTTGGGTGGTTTATGTCATTTCTTTCAGACTTCCCTTTTAATTATATTCTGTGTTGGCCTGACTTTGTTCTAGAAGTCTCGTCTTACTACTTTTATTACTTGTTGTGTTTTTCTTTTCTCTTTGGTGATTGGCTTACTCGTCAAGGCTGGGCCGCGACAAGTTCCATCATGACCTTATTTTTAGGTTGTGACATATTTATAACAAATCAAATGATTACTGTTAATGAATTTTAAATTATAATTTAGAAAATAATTCATTATTGACAACCAAAACTCGTTTATCTATATAGACATTAGAGAATAAGAGAGAATTAAAACATGCACCTATATAAATAATTACATACATACTTAATACATATATTATAAAAAATTTGTATCATAAAAAATAACATTAGATTTTGTGATTAATTTATAAAAGAATTATTTTACTAATAATGTTAGCGAATTTAAATAAAAATGATAAATACCTTGGTTATGAAAAATAAATATATATAATATAAAAAAATATTATAGAAATAGAAGATTGAAAATGTTAAGGGTAAAATAGACATTATATAGGAAAAAGGAAGGAGAATGATTATTGTTCAATGTTGAGGGAGGTGTTTGATTTTTAAAGCAAAGTTGGGGGTTGTAAATGATTTTCACCCGATTCCCCATTTGGTTCATTGTACGTGTATAATTTATTTCCCTTTTATGCTTCCAGTTGTTTTCTTCTCCCTTCATTACAAAAAAAAGAAGAAGCTGAATTGTGGAGGTTTATTTATGGGATTATAAAAACCCCACTATAAGATCCTTGTATGGCATTTCCTTTTATATCCGCTATATATATATATATATATATATTGTGGTGATCTTATTGTGGAAGTTTTTGATAATCTTCACAAATTGCATCAAATTGTAGAGGTTTGTGAAATATCACGATTTGATATAATTTGTGGCAGTTACTAACCTCCACAATTTGGGATGTAAGGTAATATCTTTAACTATAGAGAGAAATTAACTTTAAGGAGTAAGGTCCTAAGTTTAATTTCCAAAAAAAAAAATCAAATGATTTATAGAGATTGTGACATTCATTATATTGTAACCAAATACCATGATTGTGATATTTTTCAGTAGTGATTATTTACTCGACATGAACTTTATTGTCTACGGTAAATTATACAAACAACTATAATATGTAAATGTTATATAGTAGTGAGCATTAGGATGTTAAATTTTCATATACCCACAAGATGAGCGTTGTAAAGATGAAAATTATAAGATGTACATACATTTATACAAGTTTAAATAAGAATTAAAATGATAATATTCATAAGAGCATGTGCAATGACAGATCTAGTCATTTTGAGTATTAGGAGTTGTTCCCCCTAAAAGACTCTGCTCGTAGACTTAAACTATGATTTATGATTTGTAACGATATGTGACATGATTCTCAAGGTAATCAAATGCATATCAGAGAAGAAATTAAAATAGAAAGTTAGAAAGATCAAAATCAACATTTGAGATAAACAGACTCAAAATTGAGGTTTAATCATTTCTAAGTGTAACAACCATGGTTGTGATTTCTCTCTCTCTCTCTCTCTCTCTCTCTCTCTCTCTCTCTCTTTTATGTATTTTGACCATTTTAACTTTTACCATAGTTGTTACATGCTATTTGTAAGTTGTGGGGATGGTTGGCAAGGTCCCGATACATTCGAGAGTAATTTGGGAGAGTTTGAGAATCTTAGAGGCTTTAAAAGCCACGAGTTTTACTTCGGTCAATATTTTGTGTTTAGAGTCTGGATGATGATTTGAATAGTTTAATTAGATTTAGAATATCGATTTTAGTCTAGGAGCATAGTTAGTTTGAGTCCCGATTGTCACGCCCCAAATTCCATTGGGGCGGACTGGCACCCGAAGCAGATGAGGCTCCAGAGAACAAATCCTTGCTCATGTCTAGTCATATGCATGTCACTCACTAAACAACACCATCATATAGAGGTATAAAATGTCAATAGCAAAAGTTATGGAAACATGTGATATAGACATATAAGAAACTTGGCCGTTAGGGCCATCGAATCAACATGGACATACGTCGCTTACATTTGTCTTCCCACAACCGTCTACAAAGCCTTTACAGATACATAACCATAACCAACCTAGAGTCGGGACAACACCCTGCTCTATAAACATATACGATACCAAAACAAATGTACATATGAACTAGGGAAGCCCCGAATCAACTGGAGCTCACCAATAATTCACAAATGATCCGCAACCTACTGTGGAGGTCTATTTGTACCTATGCCTGCAGCAAGTAAGGTAAATTCCCCAAGAGGGGTCAGTACGAATAATGTACTGAGTATGTAAGGCTATAAGAAACTGTATGCAACATAGGATCTCAAATGGCATCAATACATGTGAATAACCATTATGGATTAATCACTGTCTCGCATGTGTGGAACCAGGTTCATTACCTTCCTTACTTTCATTACTCTCCTTGCTTGATCATTTATTCATATCAATTTCAGTTGTGAAATAACATTCCTTCATATTTTCAGTTACGTGACATACTTACCTTGGCTTACGTTCATCTTTATTATCAGTCATCCACTTATTAGTGGGCCATAACATAATAAGAGACATCCACCTATTGGTGGGCTATAACCTTTATCCACACTTGGTAGGCTATAATATAATAACCGTCATCCACGCTTGGTGGGATATACAATAATAAGAGTCATCCATCTATTGGTGGGCTATAACCGTCATCCACACTTGGTGGGCTATAATATAATAAGCGTCATCCACACTTGGTGGGCTATAATATAATAAGAGTCATCCACCTATTGGTGGGCTATAACCGTCATCCACACTTGGTGGGATATAATATAATATATAGTATACATAATATAACATAATATTGGGATTCATCCATCCGAGCTTATGCCCTTAGATTTGTGATCCATACTCAATGAAACATAACGTAACCATGCGTGCATTACTTACTTGCATACTTCCTTCCTTTACATTGTTATGAAAGTGATACATTGGTGATTTAAACATTAGTGGGAACACATATATACATTACTTCATTTCCTTTACTTTCATGAGATTGAGACATTGGTAGTTATAACATCTTCATTCTTTTACTTGTGAGAGATTGTGAGAAGTTGATACATTAGTTATAACATTGTTGGAACTTTGAAACATAATATTATTAGGACTTTAGAACGTAACACTTTTGGAACCTTAGGATAATGAACAATGAATAAGACATATGTGGATATCAACTGTTCACCAACATGAGATGCGATACCTTAGAACATTATGGAACTTTTGACATATTAGCCAATGAACATAAGTCAACCAATGGACATGAGTCATATGAATCACCATTGACCAATGAATAAGGAACATGTGAGTAACACTAGTGAACAACCGAAAATGGAATACCTTAGAGCATTTCGGAATCGAATAAGTACAATGACAATGTGATACTATGTGTTGCAGAAGGATATGGAAAGAGTAACCTTACATACCTTGTATTCCCAATGTGAATACACAGTCCTATATAACAATCCAACTTCTTCCTTACGTTTTACTCTACAACACAAGTACATTACGAAGCTCAAGTCAACCATTAACCATGTTACAATTGCATAAAACGACAATGGATTACATGACTACCATATAACGTCATTTTGCCCTCTTAAATTACCATTATTGCATCACCAAACCAACAATACCATAACATGTCATATATCTACCAAGGCATCACAAACCAATAACATTTCACACCAACTTTACCCTTTATACTCCTATATTAACACTACGTCACAATTACTCCTTCAAGTCATCTCAATACCTTCCGTAACAACACATGAACAATAATACATAATTGATACAATCCAAAATACCTCCGGCATACTCCTTTAAAGTCATTTAAAATGTATCACAAGTTGATAATTGCATCCATGAAGGGTATAGGGGTTTCGGGGAGGGGGGGGTCAAAGGGATGCAAAAACAATAAATTCGGAGTTCTGGGCCAACCTGCTAAGCCACCTGCACCCGTAGGTGGATGACCTAAATCCGCAGGTGCCCTTTTTCAGTAGCCAGAGGCACCTGCATTGGCACCTCCGCCCGCAGGTGCTCCAATCTCGAGGGCGGATGCCCGTTTCAGCCTCCGGGGGTCATTTTAGGGTCCTTTTTTGCCATGAATGATCCATGATCATAATTAAGCTTCTCATAACATATTTTAGATCATATTAGATACCAAATAAAATCCATGGCTTCACAACTCACATAAACATCACCAAACTACATGTTTCTTTCAATACGTCACCAACCCATACCCAATTTCGAAATAAAAAATTCCAAACATTATGTACAAGAATAACACAAGTTGAGGATATAATTACATCTCACATGTCAATATTAAATCCATCAAGTCCACTTTCTTCAAGATCACAAGTCTCCTTTCAAGTTACAAGACAAAACCCTTTACCGATTTAGCAAAAATAGCCTATTTTACACATAGTGAATTTCTCAATACTTTATCAAAGTAACCAACATCATATACACCATATTATATGCATATAATATATTAAACCATGATAATAAACACTTACCAAGCTTTCAAGATGATGGTCTTGACCAAGGGGATGAGGGCTTAGGGTTTGAGTTGAGAGAAAAATGTTATAGAAATTTCTAGAATTGGCATGAGTGTTTTTGTTCAATAAAATATTATTTGTTACCCTTATATAATCCCCTAATGGTCCTTTATTTAACCAAACACTTGGTCCAATCATGATATAACAACTTGGTCTTGCAAGAATGGGTCATTATTCCCTTTTTTGGGCCATGTCTTCATGCTAATTTTGGGCCTCATTTAGCCCATTAATAAATTGTTAATTGAGCCCAATAATTTAATGTTTAATACCCCATAAATCTCATATTTAAATAATTCCATAAATGTCAAGCCAATCAATTAGGGTCGGAAAGGTACAGGGTGTTACATCCTTCCCCCCTTAGGAACATTCGTCCTCGAATGTTAGTACCATTATTCAATTTTCACAGATGGATCATTCCTCATGTGATCATATAGATACATAATGCTTTATTGATACTTACTTCATCATGTTAATTATCATATACACATAATGCTTGAAGACACTTACCTGTTATTGTTCCAATTCCGCACCTTGAACTTTTTCTTCTGTTTGAAACAAATACGAGTACTTGAGATCTCATTATTTCTTTGATTTCCCATGTGATTTCTTCTAATTTCTGATTTCTCCAATAGTACTTTTATGGAAGCTACTGCTTTATTTCTTAATCCTTCACTTAGCGATCTAGAATAACGATAGGTACCTCGTTATGTGTGAGATCCTCCATAACTTGTACATCTCCATTGGGAGCAATACGAGATGGATCTCCTATACACTTTCAAAACATCGAACACGAAATACTAAATGAACTGTGGAGAGTTCTTGGAGTAGTGCTATTTTGTATGCAACGATAATCTCATATGGCACGTTATATAACTTTCCATATTTACATAGTACGGTTTACTCGTCCATCTGTCTGAAGATGAAAAGCCATAATTACATTCACTTGGGTTCCTATACTCTTCTGAAAAGACTTCCACAAATGTGTTAACTTAGTAAGCTTATCAACTATTACCTATATGGCATCACATTTCCAGTGTATGAGGCAAACGTGTGATAAACTCCATTTTAATCATATTCCCTTTCCAACTAAAAAGAATCTCTACATAGCCTATCACCACTTGTTGTTAGTTCGGTCATTGAATTATCAATTTTGCAATGTTCCCTACTCACTAGAATACCGTGATTGAGGTACGTTTACCATAACGCATTTCTTTAACTCATATATATATCCGATACATAAAATCTTCCTTGGTATTGAAGTACTCCCCTCTTATGTAAGCCCAAACACCTTTGTCGAACTTTACTGTACATTCTTTTTCAACTGAATGACACAAGATTTGCATTTTGCTTTTTCCTCACCGTAGCCACAAGTGAAGACTTTGCTGTATTTTATACTATAATTCCTTCAACTCTTGAAAACTCTTCTCACATGCATCACTCCCTGGAAACGAGGTTGTTTTGTGTTACCTTGGTAAGGGTATTGTAATGGAAGATAAACTCTCTAACAAACTTTCTGTACTAGCCGGCCAAACCCAAGAAAACTATGAATCGCTGTAGGCATTGTAGGTCTTTAGAAAATTCTTCACGGCTTCTATCTTTGGTATATAGTCCCTTATTCCCTCATCTGATACCATGTGACCCAAGAATGCGACGGATTTTACCTAAAATTCACACTTATAGAATTGTGTCTATATATCGTACGGTCACGAAGAATCTATGACATTTGATGTAACTAGTTAGCATGGGTCCTTATGGTTTTTGAGTAAACCACCATAGCATCCGTAAACTTTGTCACGAACTTGTCTAAGAATGGCTTGAACATTCGATTCATCAAATCCATAAAAACTACAGGTGCATTTGCCAGCCAAATTGACATACTAAGAATTCGTAATAACCATACTGCGTCCGTAATGCTGCCTTGGGTATATTATTATCATTCATTTTTCATTTCATCATTCATTCATTCATTTTTTTTTCAATCATTAGTATATTTTCACTTTTACTAAGGGGCACATGTATCCCTTAGAGTATCATTTTCTTTGCCTTCATATAGGCAATAAAGTTACCTCTCGATGTTCCAACATTATCCGTCTATTCGAGAATATTCTTTGTGGAAAAAATAAAAACGTAACTTCTTAGCTCGTCACTCTACTGTGGCCTAATAAGAAGCCAACCAATCCGTACCCATTATAACGTCACACTCTACCATGTCCTATTCAATAAGGTCAACTAATGTGTCAGGATCATCAACATTCGCTATACAATTATGATATGCTTTGTTAGCTACAATTGCTTTACCAACTGCTATATAGAGTTCAAATGGCGTAACTAGTAATTCTGGCGTCCTTTCTATTTCAAAAGAATTTTCCACAAGCAATGGAATAACATATGGTAATGTTGAATACGGGTCGATCAACGCATATACCTTATGTAAAAATATGAATGTTGTACCTGCATCTACATTAGGAGAAGCCTCTGAATTCTGTTGGTCCACGAAGGCATAGGTATGGTCTTATGTTCTACCAGAATTGGCTGCTCCTCTAGCACTTCTGCCACGACCAGTAGGTTGTACACCTGACGCTGATAATATAACGACTGATCCTGTAGGTCGTGTCCTACTACCCATGACCCTCAGTGGGCACTCTCTCATCATGTGCCCTGACTTGCCACACCAAAAACAAACTTTTGTTTCAAACCAGCATTCACCTGAATGAAACTTTCTGCAATGCTGGTACAGCTGATGAAAAGATCCCGCTGTCTGTGAACCCCATATTTCACTACTCTACCTAACCTTACTGCCTCTAATCCCTCGAAATTGAGGTGGAGTACCCGCTGTAGGGTAGGAAAATGATGGTCTAGGCGGTCTAGAAAACATCTGAGGCCTGGATTCTCCTTGGGACACCATAGACTGTCCCATAGGTCTAGACCTCTTTGAAGACCCTCTTTCAACTTCGTGTGCCCTTCGCCTTTGCCTTTGATCCTCCATTTTCTGCTCAAACGCTTGTATTCTTGCTATATCCATGTCTTTATTTAACGCAATAATAGTACAGTCCCTTACCAAATATAGATCCAATCTGCTCATATATCGAAGGACTCTGTCGGCCATTGTGGCCACTACATTTGGAGCATATCGAGCCAAAGAATTAAACTGTAGACTGTATTCTCTAACACTAATGTCCCCCTGACGGAGATTTAAAAACTGATCCGCGCGAGCCTCTCGGATCTCATATGGGAGGTAATGATCAAGAAATGTTGTTTTAAATTCCTCCCAATTAGCTGGATTTGTGCCAATACCCCTCGATCGTCTCCAATTTTCATACCATAAAATAGCTTTTCCTTTCAATCTATAGGCTGCAAGTTCCACTGTTTCTGTACCAGTTACATGCATAACATCCAGAGCCCTTTTGATTTTGTCCACGAAATCCTGTGGATCTTCATTCACATCTGACTCGGTGAACATGGGAGGGTCTAGTTTCAGAAAATTTTGTGTTCTTCGACTAGCTGCTCTAGTCTCATTATCATTACTTGTCATAGGACCTACTTGCCTTTGATTCAATACATCAACTATACCAGTAACCATATGAGTTAACATTTGTACGACATTTCTTAGATTCTGCTCAGTATCATTAACAGGTGTGTTGGCAGGTTCTTCTCTCCCTCTCAGCTCTTCTGGAACTGGAAAAGTAGGGGAAGCTCTCGATGTAGTTTCAGTTTCAGTCCCACCTTGACTAGCTTGGTCAGGTAGTGATTTACTCGTTCCTTCTCTGGCAGGCATATCTACCTACTTACCTTTACCCTTATTCTGTCTTGTAATTGGCATTTGACTATACAAAAGAAAACCAACGTCAATGGTCAGCTATGATTTCACTTACAACATTGTCTCTATTGCACAATCTAGAAATGAAGAAATGAAACAACTCCTAAATATCCAGTAGCCTCCTGCTTATAAATGTGGCGCGCTACACATCCATAAGCAAGACTCTACTCAGACACGGCTTTGTAGACGCCCTTAGGATGACCTGCTCTGATACCACTTTTGTCACGACCAAAATCCCATTGGGGAGGACTGGCACCCGAAGCCGATGAGGCTCGAGAGAACCAATCCTTACTCATGTCTAGTCATATGCATGTCACTCACTAAACAACACCATCACACAGAGGTATAAAATGTTAATAGCGGAAGTTATGGAAACATGTGATATATACATATAAGAAACTTGGCCGTTAGGGCCATCGAATCAACATAAACATACATCGCTTACATTTGTCTTCCTACATCAGTCTACAAAGCCTCTACAGACACATAACCATAACCAACCTAGAATCGGGACAACACCCCGCTCTATATACATATGCGATATCAAAACAAATGCACATATGAACTCGGGAAGCCCCAAATCAACTGGAGCTCACCAACAATTCACAAATGATCCGCAACCTACTGTGGAGGTCTATTTGTACCTGTGCCTGAAGTAAGTAAGGTAAATTCCCCAAGAGGGGTCAGTACGAATAATGTACTGAGTATGTAAGGCTATAAGAAACTTTATGCAACATAGGATCCCAAATGGGATCAATACATGTGAATAAACATTGTGGATTAATCACTGTCTCGCATGTGTGTAACCAGGTTCATTACCTTCCTTACTTTCATTACTCTCCTTGCTTGATCATTTATTCATATCAATTTCAGTTGTGAAATAACATTCCTTCATATTTTAGTTACGTGACATACTTACCTTGGCTTACGTTCATCTTTATTATCAGTCATCCACTTATTAGTGGGCCATAACATAATAAGAGACATCCACCTATTGGTGGGCTATAACCGGGTTATCCACACTTGGTGGGATATAATATAATAACCGTCATCCACTCTTGGTGGGCTATAAAATAATAAGAGTCATCCACCTATTGGTGGGCTATAACCGCCATACACACTTGGTGGGCTATAATATAATAAGCGTCATCCACCTATTGGTGGGCTATAACCGTCATCCACACTTGGTAGGCTATAATATAATATATAGTATACATAATATAACATAATATTGGGATTCATCCATCCGAGCTTATGCCCTTAAATTTGTGATCCATACTCAATGAAACATAACGTAACCATGCGTGCATTACTTACTTGCATACTTCTTTCCTTTACATTGTTATGAGAGTGATACATTGGTGATTGAAACATTAGTGGGAACACATATATACATTACTTCATTTCCTTTACTTTCATGAGATTGAGACATTGGTAGTTATAACATCTTCATTCTTTTACTTGTGAGAGATTGTGAGAAGTTGATACATTAGTTATAACATTGTTGGAACTTTGAAACATAATATTATTAGGACTTTAGAACGTAACACTTTTGGAACCTTAGGATAATGAACAATGAATAAGACAGACGTGGATATCAACTGTTCACCAACATGAGATGCGATACCTTAGAACATTATGGAACTTTTGACATATTAGCCAATGAACATAAGTCAACCAATGGACATGAGTCATATTAATCACCATTGACCAATGAATAAGGAACATGTGAGTAACACTAGTGAACAACCGAAAATGGAATACCTTAGAGCATTTCGGAATCGAATAAGTACAATGACAATGTGATACTATGTGTTGCAGAAGGATATGGAAAGAGTAACCTTACATACATTGTCTTCCCAATGTGAATACACAGTCCTATATAACAATCCAGCTTCTTCCTTACATTTTACTCTACAACACAAGTACATTACAAAGATCAAGTCAACCATTAATCATGTTACAATTGCATAAAACGACAATGGATTACATGACTACCATATAAAGTCATTTCGCCCTCTTAAATTACCATTATTGCATCACCAAGCCAACAATACCATAACATGTCACATATCGACCAAGGCATCACAAACCAATAGCATTTCACACCAACTTTACCCTTTATACTCCCATATTAACACTACGTCACAATTACTCCTTCAAGTCATCTCAATACCTTCCGTAACAACACATGAACAATAATCCATAATTGATATGTAACACCCCGTACGTTTTGGAGTCTAGTTGACTACCGTAATAATTATGGAAATATGAAAACATGAGAGATTTGATGAATTATGTGTTAAATTTGTGGGCATTAATAAGTCTTGCACAATTGGGCCCAAAAAGAAGCCCAATATCATAAGGAAGACATGGCCCAAAAAGAGGTTTTGACCATTCTTGCATTAATCATCCATTGACCAAGTAAACTCACCAAGTGTGTGGATAGGGATAATCCAAAAGGGACTATATAAACCCATAAATCAAAATTTTAGTCATTAGATATACACATGCCTTTTTAACATTTTCTAAACATTATCTCTTAAGATACAAACCCTAAGGCAACTACTTGTAGGGCCAAGATCACACTTGGGTAGGTATTTATTTTCATGGTTCAGTATATAATATGTGTAATATGATGTATAAATCATGTTGGTTGTATTGGAAAAGTGTTGGACAGTGTGTTATGTGTAAAACTGTCTATTTTTGCAATCGGAGAATGGTTTTGTCTTGTGAACTTAAACATGGACTTATGGTCATGAAGGAATTGAACTTTATGGATTAAATATTGAAATATTATATGTTATTATAGTCTTACCATGTTTTGTCCTTGTGTATAATGTTTGGAGTTGCTATTGTAAAATTGGTTATGGTTTTGGTGGCTTATTGGCCGTAAAGTGCAGTTTTGGGTGTTGTTATGTGTGTTGTGAGACCATGGCTTAATTTTGGTGTTTAATATGATCAAAAATATGTCAAAATAAGTTTGGTTATGATCATGTACCATTCATGGCATTAAAATACCCAAAAGAGGCCATTTCGGACCAAAACGGGCATCCGCCCCCGCAGACGAAGGCGTCTGCGGGCGCAGATGCCAATGCAGATGCCTCTGGAATTTTCTAGAGGCCCTCTACGCACATACCTCATCCACCTTCATATGCAGGTGGAAGCTCAGGTCACTCGAGATTTTCGTTTTGGGTGCTTTCGTCTCTAGTTGATCCCCGAAGGGCCCTATACCCTTTTTTGATGTAATTATCAACTTGTGATGTCATTTTAATGACTTTAAAGTATAGTATGGAGGTGTATTGGACTGTATTAAGTATGGATGGTTGTTCATATGTTGTTATGAAGGATTAATTGTGACAAAATGATAAAGATAAAAGCGTAAAAGGTAAGGGTGGTGTGAAATGCTATCGATGTATGATATCTTGGTCAATGTGAATAGTGTTATGGTGTTGTTGATATGATAATGCCTTGGATTGTATTGTAAGGGGTGACATGAAGTTATACGACAGTCATATAGTTCGTCGTCGTCTTGTACGCTTGTATAGTGTCTAGTTGCTAATGTAAGTTCCGGTATGAACTTGTATTGTAGAGTAAGACGTAAAGAAGGAGCTGAGCTATTGTGTTCATACATAGACTTGTGTATTCATACTTGGAAGTGCAGGTATGTAAGGTTACTTGTCCGTATCTTTCTGCAGCATATAGAATTCACATTGACGTTACACTTGTCCTATTTCGAAATGTGTTGAGGTATACTATTCCCGGTTACCAATGGCTATTATCACAAGTTTCCTATTCATTGATCAGTTATGAATCACATGTATCATATTCATGAATAATGTTCCAAAATCCCAATAAAGTTATGTTCCAAAGTTCTAATGTTGTTTATGCTCATGTATCTTGTTCATTGATTCCAATAAGGTGATGTTTCTGAAATTGTTTACATATTTCTCACTCATTGGTTAATGGTCCAAAGCTTCAAGGAAAGTTATGACTATCATTGTATCAATCTCAAAGTAATGAACAAAGTAATGCATATGTGGTTAATGATCAAGTATGGGTGGCAACTTTGGGGGCAGAAGCCTAGCTCAAGCCGATCCCAGGATCAAGGGGCAGTACTAGAGGCATAAGCCTAGCTCGGACCGAACCTGACAGGGGGCAGCTCTAGGGGTATAATCCTAGCTCGAGCCGAACCTGATATGTTGGATTATGGGTGGCAGCTCTAGAGGTAATAACCTAGCTCGAGCCGAACACAATGCTTGATTTCTTAGGGTGGCAACTCTGGGGGCATAAGCTTAGCTCGAGCCGATCCCAACATAACGATATGTTATGTCAAAACCCACTGTTCAGTAAGGGCCCGGATATCACAGTTCACAGGCAAAGATGAATAACTATAGAATCAAAGGAACGAAGAAAGTAAAGAAAGCAATATACATGGTTTCCAAAGTACAGTATTGTGGCTTATCCATATTGATCATTTATTGTATTTGAGTTCATGAACATGTTTACATACCATACAAGTTTCATATGGCCTTACATACTCAGTACATTCTTCGTACTGACCCCTCTTGGGGGATTTACCTTACTTGCTGCAAGTACAGGTTCTAGTAGGCCTCCACAGCAGGTTGCCAGTTATTGCAGATCATTAGTGAGCTCCAGTTAGTTTGGGGCTTCTCTGAGTCACAGTTGTACATATGTTTTGGTGTTGTACATGTTGTATAAAGCGGGGACTTTTCCCTACTTTTAGTTCATTTTGGTCAATGCACTTGTTAGAGGCTTTTGTAGACAGATGTGGGTGTATAAATGTAAAAGGTACATGTCATTTTTGACTTGATGGCCTCAACGACCAAGTTTCATATATGTATATATGTCACATGTTTCATGAATTTCATTGTTAGCATTATAAACTCCTACGTGATAAGGATGTTTTGGATGGCATGCATATGAATGCACATAGGCAAAGCTTGGTTCTCTCGGGCCTTATCGGCTACGGGTGCCAATCATGTCTCAATGGGATTCGAGGAGTGACAAAAGTGGTATCAGAGCAGGTCGTTCTAAGGGTGTCTGCAAAGCCGTGTCTGAGTAGAGTCTTACTTATCGATATGTTGTGCACCACATTTATAAGTAGGAGGCTACGGGACATTTAGGATGTTGTTTCTTTTCTTCAATTCTAAGTCGTGCAATAGAGCCAGTGTTGTAAGTTGAGTTGAAATCTAACTATGGTAATTGTTTTTCTCTGGTATAGTAACCATGCCAATGACAAGAAGAGGTAGAGGAAAAGGCAAGCAGGTAGACATGCCTGCGGGAGAAGGAATGAGTAGAGTACCACCTGACCAAGCTAGTCAAGGTGGAGCAAATGCTGAAATTTCCTCGCGGTCTTCCTCTACTTTTCCAGCTCCAGAAGAGCCAGTTGGTAGAGAAGTACCCGCAGAACCACCAATGAACGCGACATATCAAGACCTTAGAAATGCTGTACATATGTTGACACAGTTAGTGGCAGCCCAAAGTCAAGGACGAACTGGTCCAATGACACATGATGATGATGCGGCTAGAGTGGCGAGTCGCAGAACACAGGATTTCTTAAAACTGGACCCTCCTATATTCACAGGGTCAGATTCGAAAGCAGATCCACAGGACTTCGTGGATAAAATTCAGAGGGCATTGGAAGTTATACACGTGAGGGGGATAGAGACAGTTGAACTTGCTGCGTACAGATTAAAAGGAAAGGCAATATTGTGGTACGAGGATTGGAAGAAATCCCGTGATATTGGTGCAAATCCACCTACGTGGGAAGAGTTTAAAGTGGCTTTCCTAGATCATTATCTTCCTTATGAGATTCGCGAGGCACGTGCGGATCAGTTTATAAATCTCCGTGAAGGAAATTTGAGCGTCAGAGAATATAGTTTGCAATTTAATTCCTTGGCTAGATATGCTCTAAATGTGGTTGCGACTATGACAGATAGAGTCCATAGATACGTGGACAAATTAGAGCCATATTTGGTAAGGGATTGCACTATTGCTGCCTTGAACAAAGACATGGACATAGCGAGAATACAAGCCTTCGCACAGAAAATGGAAGATCAAAACGAAGGGTACATGAATTTGACAGGGGACAGTCCAAAAGGGCTAGACCTATGGGATCATCTGCTATGTCTCAAGGAGGAACTAGGCCCCGTATGTTTCCTAGACCACCTAGACCATCGTTCTCCTATTCCACAGGGGGTGATCATTCTCAATTTCTAGGGTCTAGAGGTGGTCCATCTGGGTAGAGTAGCGGAGTTCACAGATCACAAGCAGCAGGTTTTCCTTGTTAGCAGTGTCAGTACTGCAGACGTATTCATGCAGGTACATGCAGAGTGGGGACAAATGCTTGTTTCTGGTGTGGTATGATAGGACACATGATGAGTGAGTGTCCCCAGAGGAGCATGGGTGGTATAGCACGACCGGCAGGATCGGTCGTTGCGTCATCAGCATCAGCTCCTTCTTTGGGCCGAGGTGTGAAGCCTGTGGGCCGGGGTAGAGGTGCCAGAGGAGCAGCCAGTACTAGTGGCGTACAGATTCGCACTTATGCTTTGGTGGACCAATAAAATTTAGAGGCTTCTCCTGATGTCGTCACAGGTACACTATCCATATTCTCAAATAATGTATATGCATTGATTGACCCTGGTTCTACATTTTCCTACGTTACTCCATTAGTTGCTGCAAAATTTTCAAAGGCACCATAATTATTAATTAAATCAATTGAAGTGTCTACACCGATTGGTGAATGTATTGTTGCAAAAAGAGTATATCAAAATTGTGTGATAACTGTGTGTGGTCACGATACATTGGCCAATCTCATTAAATTAGACATGGTTTATTTTGATGTGATCATGGGAATGGATTGGTTGGCCTCTTGTTATGCCACGGTAGATTGTCGGGCCAAGAAGGTGCAATTTTGTTTTCCGCAAGAAAATGTTCTGGAATGGCAGGGTAATGTAGGGACACCACTAGGAAGATTTATTTCCTATTTGAAAGCCAGAAAAATGATTGCTAAAGGTTACATATGTCATTTAGTACGGGTGAAAGATAATGATGTGGAACCACTAACTCCGCATTCGGTTCCCGTGGTCAATGAATTTTTAGATGTATTTCTAGAGGATCTTCCAGGCTTACCCCCAGAACGGGAAGTAGAATTTGGCATTGATGTGATTCCAGGCACTCAGCCTATTTCTATTCCTCCATATAGAATGGCTCCAGCAGAATTGCGTAAATTGAAGGAGCAATTGAAAGATTTTCTAGACAAGGGCTTCATTAGACCTAGTGTGTCCCCGTGGGGTGCACCAGTATTATTTGTATGGAAGAAAGATGGCACGTTGAGAATGTGCATCGACTATCGTCAATTGAATAAGGTAACAATCAAGAATAAATATCCCCTCCCTCGAATTGATGATTTGTTTGATCAGTTACAGGGTGCCAAGTGTTTTTCAAAGATCGACTTGAGGTCGGGTTACCATCAAGTCAGAGTTAGAGAAGAAGATGTACCCAAGACAGCTTTCCGAACACGGTATGGCCATTATGAATTCTTAGTTATGTCTTTTGGACTAACAAAGGCACCAGCTGTGTTTATAGATTTGATGAATAGGGTGTTTAAGCCATTTTTGGACGTGTTCATCACAGTGTTTATAGATGACATCCTAGTTTATTCCAGAACCCCAGAGGACCATGCTAATCACTTACGGCAGGTGCTACAGATTCTTCGTGAGCGTAAGTTGTATGCAAAATTCTCCAAGTGTGAGTTTTGGTTTAAATCAGTTGCATTCTTGGGTTACATTATGTCAGATGAAGGGATACAAGTTGATACACAGAAGATTAAAGCAGTGAAAAATTAGCCAAGACCTACGACACCGACAGAAATTCATAGTTTTCTTGGACTGGCAAGTTATTACCAAAGATTTGTGGAAGGTTTTTCCTCTATTGCTGCACCGTTAACAAAGCTTACACACAAAGCAGTTAAATTTCAGTGGAATGATGCGTGTGAGAAAAGCTTCCAAAAGTTGAAAGATAAATTAACCTCCACACCAGTTTTAGTGCTTACCAAAGGTACCGAGGGTTATGCAGTGTATTGTGATGCTTCCGGGATTGGCCTCGGATGTGTATTGATACAGCACGGTAATGTCATAGCATATGCCTCATGACAGTTGCGGCCACATGAGAAAAATTATCCCACACATGATCTTGAATTGGCAGCGGTGGTCTTTGCTTTAAAGATATGGCGTCATTACTTGTATGGAGTTCATGTTGATATCTATACGGATCACAAAAGTTTGCAATATATCTTTAAGAAGAAGGAACTCAATTTTAGGCAACGAAGGTGGTTAGAGCTCTTAAAAGACTATGATATTGATATTCTTTATCATCCAGGCAAAGAAAATGTAGTGGCTGATGCATTGAGCCGCAAGACAATAGAAAGCACTAGCGAGTAATTGACAGAAAAGAAAGAGATAATCAAAGATATACATCAATTAGCCAGTTTAGGGGTTCGTCTTCTTGAATCCTCAGATGAAGGAGTTATTGTGTAAAATGCGGCTGAATCTTTGTTAATAGCTGAGGTGAAAGAAAAGCAGTTTACAGATGCTATGTTATTGCAGTTAAAGGAGAATGTAGAAAAGAATTTGACAGAGGCATTTGATCTAACACAGGAAGGGGAGCTCCAATGCCAAGGTAGAGTATGCGTTCCATATGTAGATGAACTGCAAAAACGAATCATGACGGAGGCGCATCATTCGTGCTATTCTATTCATCTAGGTGCTACTAAAAAGTATCATGATTTAAAAGCAGTGTATTGGTGGGGGAATATGAAGAAGAATATTGCAGAATTTGTCGCTCAGTGCCCGAATTGTCAACGAGTAAAAGTCGAGCATCAGAAACCAGGAGGTTACATGCAATGTATTAATCTTCCAATCTAGAAGTGGGATATGATTAATATGGACTTCATCACAGGTTTGCCCCGTACATTGCGGAAATTTGATTCTATATGGGTTATAGTGGATAGGTTTACTAAGTCAGCGCATTTTCTACCAGTCAAAACCACCTATACAGCTGAGGATTATGCGAAATTGTATGTGAAAGAGATAGTACGATTGCATGGTATTCCACTTTCCATTATATCAGACAGAGGAGCACAGTTCACAACGCACTTTTGGAGATTTTTTCAGTAGAGCTTGGGTACACAGGTGAATTTGAGTACGACTTTCCATCCTCAGACTGATGGACAAGCAGAACGTACTATTCAGACACTTGAAGATATGCTACGAGCTTGTATGTTGGATTTTCAAGGAAGTTGGGATGACCATTTACCTCTTATTGAATTTGCTTACAACAATAGCTATCATTCAAACATTAAAATGGCACCTTATGAAGCATTATATGGACGAAAATATAGATCACCAATTGGGTATTTTGAAGCAGGTGAGACTGCTTTACTGGGGCTAGACCTTGTTCATCAGTCTTTGGAGAAGGTTAAGGTGATTCAAAAATGATTACGGATGGCCCAGAGTCGACACAAGTCATATGCCGATGTTAGAAGAAGAGGACTTGAGTTCGCCATAGGTGATTGGGTATTTTTGAAGGTATCACCAATGAAAGGGGTAATGCGATTCGGAAGGAAAGGGAAATTGAGTCCACGGTATATAGGCCCATATGAAATTATTAGAATATTTGGGCAAGTTACATATGAGTTGGCGCTACCCCAAGAACTCTCCACATTTCATCCGGTATTCCATGTGTCGATGCTTCAAAAATGCATAGGAGATCCATCTCGTTTTACTCCTATTGAGGATGTACATGTTACAGAGGATCTTACCTATGAGGAAATACCTATTGCCATTTTGGATATACAAGTGAAGAGGTTGAGAAACAAAGACATAGCATCTGTAAAGGTACTTTGGAGGAATCAGCAAATAGAAGAGGTTACATGGGAAGCTGAAGAAATGATGAAATCCAAGTACCCTCATTTGTTCCAAAAGAAAGAATGACAAGTAAGTATTTATAAGCTTTGAGTGTATATCTATATAATGACATGAAGAATGCTCCTAAACTTGTAATTGGTTTCTTTGAAATGATAACACTAACATTCGAGGACGAATGTTTCTAAGGGGGGAAGAATGAAACATCCCGTACGTTTCAGAGTCTAGCTGACTACCGTAATAATTATGGAAATATGAAAACATGAGAGATTTGATGAATTATGTGTTAAATTTGTGGGCATTAATAAGTCTTGAACAATTGGTCCCAAAAAGAAACCCAATATCATAAGGAAGACATGGCCCAAAAAGAGGTTTTGACCCATTCTTGCATTAATCATCCATTGACCAAGTAAACTCACCAAGTGTGGGGATAGTGATCATCCAAAAGGGACTATATAAACCCATAAATCAGATTTTTAGTCATTAGATATACACATGCCTTTTTAACATTTTCTAAACATTATCTCTTAAGATACAAACCCTAAGGCAACTACTTGTTGGGCCAAGATCACACTTGGGTAAGTATTTATTTTCATGGTTCAGTATATAATATGTGTAATATTATGTATAAATCATGTTGGTTGTATTGGAAAAGTGTTGGACAGTGTGTTATGTGTAAAACTGTCTATTTTTGCAATCGGAGAATGGTTTTATCTTGTGAACTTGAACATGGACTTATGGTCATGAAGGAATTGAACTTGATGGATTAAATATTGACATATTATATGTTATTATAGTCTTACCATGTTTTGTCCCTGTGTATAATGTTTGGAGTTGCTATTGTAAAATTGGTTATGGTTTTGGTGGTGTATTGGCCGTAAAGTGCAGTTTTGGGTGTTGTTATGTGTGTTGTGAGACCATGGCTTAATTTTGGTGTTTAATATGATCAAAAATATGTCAAAATAAGTTTGGTTATGATCATGTACCATTCATGGCATTAAAATACCCAAAAGAGGCCATTTCGGACCAAAACGGGCATCCGCCCCAGCAGACGAAGGCGTCTGCCGGCGCAGATGCCAACGCAAATGCCCCTGCAATTTTCCATAGGCCATATGCGCACCCAACTCATCCAACTTCAGATGTAGGTGGCAGCGCAGGTCACTCCATATTTTCGTTTTGGGTGCTTTCGTCTCTAGTTGATCCCCGAAGGGCCCTATACCTTTTTTTGATGTAATTATCAACTTGTGATGTCATTTTAATGACTTTAAAGTATAGTATGGAGGTGTATTGGACTGTATTAAGTATGGATGGTTGTTCATATGTTGTTATGAAGGATTAATTGTGACAAAATGATAAAGA
The DNA here is from genome assembly GCA_031232105.1 of Capsicum rhomboideum. NCBI lineage: Eukaryota > Viridiplantae > Streptophyta > Magnoliopsida > Solanales > Solanaceae > Capsicum > Capsicum rhomboideum. Next base: position 91,765,270 of record CP124716.1, on the reverse strand, counting down.
TAAAAGTGTAAAAGGTAAGGGTGGTGTGAAATGCTATCGATGTATGATATCTTGGTCAATGTGAATAGTGTTATGGTGTTGTTGATATGATAATGCCTTGGATTGTATTGTAAGGGGTGACATGAAGTTATACAACAGTCATATAGTTCGTCGTCGTCTTGTACGCTTGTATAGTGTCTAGTTGCTAATGTAAGTTCCGGTATGAACTTGTATTGTAGAGTAAGACGTAAAGAAGGAGCTGAGCTATTGTGTTCATACATAGACTTGTGTATTCATACTTGGAAGTGCAGGTATGTAAGGTTACTTGTCCGTATCTTTCTGTAACATATAGAATTCACATTGACGTTACACATGTCCTATTCCAAAATGTGTTGAGGTATACTATTCCCGGTTACCAATGGCTATTATCACAAGTTTCCTATTCATTGATCAGTTATGAATCACATGTCTCATATTCATGAATAATGTTCCAAAATCCCAGTAAAGTTATGTTCCAAAGTTCTAATGTTGTTTATGCTCATGTATCTTGTTCATTGATTCCAATAAGGTGATGTTTCTGAAATTGTTTACATATTTCTCACTCATTGGTTAATGGTCCAAAGCTTCAAGGAAAGTTATGACTATCATTGTATCAATCTCAAAGTAATGAACAAAGTAATGCATATGTGGTTAATGATCAAGTATGGGTGGCAACTTTGGGGGCAGAAGCCTAGCTCAAGCCGATCCCAGGATCAGGGGGCAGTACTAGAGGCATAAGCCTAGCTCGGACCAAACCTGACAGGGGGCAGCTCTAGGGGTATAATCCTAGCTCGAGCCGAACCTTATATGTTGGATTATGGGTGGCAGCTCTAGAGGTAATAACCTAGCTCGAGCCAAACACAATGCTTGATTTCTTAGGGTGGCAACTCTGGGGGCATAAGCCTAGCTCGAGCTGATCCCAACATAACGATATGTTATGTTAAAACCCACTGCTCAGTCGGGGCCCGGGTATCACAGTTCACAGGCAAATATGAATAACTATAGAATCAAAGGAACGAAGAAAGTAAAGAAAGCAATATACATGGTTTCCAAAGTACAGTATTGTGGCTTATCCATATTGATCATTTATTGTATTTGAGTTCATGAACATGTTTACATATCACACAAGTTTCATATGGCCTTACATACTCAGTACATTCTTCGTACTGACCCCTCTTGGGGGATTTACCTTACTTGCTGCAGGTGCAGGTTCTAGTAGGCCTCCACAGTAGGTTGCCAGTTGTTGCAGATCATTGGTGAGCTCCAGTTAGTTCGGGGCTTCTCCGAGTCACAGTTGTACATATGTTTTGGTGTTGTACATATTGTATAAAGCGGGGACTTTTCCCGACTTTTAGTTCATTTTGGTCAATGCACTTGTTAGAGGCTTTTGTAGACAGATGTGGGTGTATAAATGTAAAAGGTACATGTCGTTTTTGACTTGATGGCCTCAATGGCCAAGTTTCATAGATGTATATATGTCACATGTTTCATGAATTTCAGTGTTAGCATTATAAACTCCTACGTGATAAGGATGTTTCGGATGGCATGCATATGAATGCACATAGGCAAAGCTTGGTTCTCTCGGGCCTTATCGGCTATGGGTGCCAATCATGTCTCGATGCGATTCGAAGCATGACATGATACCATCCAAAATACCTCCGGGATACTCCTTTAAAGTCATTTAAAAAGGTATCACAAGTTGATAATTGCATCCATGAAGGGTATAGGGGTTTTGGGTGGTCAAAGGAATGTAAAAACAATAAATTCAGAGGTCTAAGCCGACCTGCTAAGCCACCTGCGCCTGAAGGTGGATGACCTGCATCCGCAGGTACCTTTTGGCAGTAGCCAGAGTCACCTGCGTTTGCACCTGCGCCTGCAGGTGCTCCAGTCTCGAGGGCGGATGCCCGTTTCAGCCTCCGGGGGTCATTTTAGGGTCCTTTTTTGCCATGAATGATCCATGATCATAATTAAGTTTCTCATAACATATTTTAGATCATATTATATGCCAAATAATTGCCATGTCTTCACAACGCACATAAACATCACCAAACTACATGTTTCTTTCAATACGTCACCAATCCCATACCCAATTTCGAAAAAAAAATTTCCAAACATTATGTACAAGAATAAAACAAGTTGAGGCTATAATTACATCTCACATGTCAATATTAAATCCATCAAGTCCACTTTCTTCAATATCACAAGTCTCCTTTCAAGTTACAAGGCAAAACCCTTTACCGATTTAGCAAACATAGCCTATTTTACACATAGTGAATTTCTCAATACTTTATCAACATAACAAAACATCATATACACCATATTATATGCATATAATTTACTAAACCATGATACTAAACACTTATCAAGCTTGCAAGATGATGGTCTTGACCAAGGGGATGAGGGCTTAGGGTTTGAGTTGAGAGAAAAATGTTATAGAAATTTCTAGAATTGGCATGAGTGTTTTTGTTCAATAAAATCTGATTTTTTACCCTTATATAGTCCCCTAATGGTCCTTGATTTAACCAAACACTTGGTACAATCATTATATAACAACTTGGTCTTGCAAGAATGGGTCAAGAATGGGTCATTATTCCCTTCTTTGGGCCATGTCTTCATGCTAATTTTGGGCCTCATTTAGCCCATTAACAAATTGTTAATTGAGCCCACTAATTTAATGTGTAATACCCCATAAATCTCATGTTTAAGTAATTCCATAAATTTTAAGCCAATCAATTAGGGTCGAAAAGGTACGGGGTGTTACACCGATCCTTTATTTTGCATTCCGATCCTTCTTTCGGAAACTAGTTAAAATAAGCTTTTAAGGGTCACAGGGGGATAATTTGTTGTAAACGATCTCTTTTCAAAAATTAGGCAATGCCATTGAGTCCAAAACATCAAAAATATCCTAGTAAAATATATGGTTTAGTTTTGCGCGGTCCAGAATGAATCTCCAAGGTCCGTTCAGAAACTTTGAAGTTAATTATTCAGCTGGTGCAATAGCTGATATCTGGTGCAAGGGTCCGTTTTTGTGAATGCGGACCCTGTCTGCGAATGTGGAGAAGAAAATTATTCTCCATCACAATCGCGAGGTGGTGTCTGTGATCGCAAAGGGTATTTGGGATCGGGTCGGGTAGGCTCTTCATCGCGATCGCGATCGCGACCGGACCCTCGCTAACTTGATGGGTCCAGGTCATCAGCCTTCGCAAATGTGAGAGGATAACTATGAATGCTAAGGCCATTTAATTAGCGCGTTCACCACAGACCCTCACGAACGTGAAGGGTTGACCGCATTCATAACGTACTATTTATAGAACAATATAAATACTCCATTTTTTGTGATTTTCACCATTTTTGGAAGGGGTGATTTGTAGGATTTTCTTTATCATTCATGCTTGAGTAAGCTCTAAACTATTAATTTCATTGATTCCTAGTGATTATATCATCAATAATACCTTTAATCATGTTTTTAAACTAGAATTTGGGGTTTTTTTCGGTAAACTCTTAAAATGGTTTTTATCAATTTGAGCATCGAGTTCAACTCATTTTCACGTGGATTTTTAGCTGTAGACTCTTATATACATAGAGAATATGTTTTGTCACGACCCAAACCCATCGTGAGTGGCACCCACACTACTCACCCAGTGGGAGAACCATCTAACCCCAAACACCATCTCAAGATCAATACTTAGGAGAGTCAAGAGCTAATCCGTCAATAAATAAATATCAAAACCTAAACAAAATCCATAAGTACAACTAAAAGCGGAACATTGTACTTAAAAAAATCACCCCTAGGACCCGAAAGTCGTCCGTACCAAAACTACTAAAGAATGTCAAGAAAGGGATGCAACCCCAAAAACTGAATAAAAACACAATTTCAGAAAACAAGGAACTATGCCAATAAGGAGAGATTCCATGGTAGTTGGAGATGCTGCTCACCCTAAAATCTAGAGTCAACTGCTGGAATCACAATTGAGGTCTCGTAGGAGCCACTGGAATATGCTCTGCATTTACAAAAGTAAATGCAAGTGTAGTACAATACACAAGAACAATAATGTGCTGGTAGGGTCATTTGTCCAACCCAAGATGACAGATGAACACAAAACTAAGTAATAGTACAACATATTAATCCATGCTTAACAACCATGCACTTAGCATAACAAGCAACAATAGGTAATTAGGGAATCAAACCAACAACCAACATAACATCACCAAGTCAAGTTTAGTCAAACAAGTCAGGACAATTTATTAAGTATAAAAATATATTTCCCCGTTTCACTCATGGAACCGTCAAACTTACAAGACCCTCGTACATACTCGCTAAGGGAAATACAACAATCCTCTATCCATGACCTGCAGGGGACAATTACCGTCCATGTACTAAAACTCCAGACACATATTCCTGCTAACCTTGTTCCACCATAAACCCTTGAAAACGTTCTAAACACCGAACATTTCACATTTAGCAAGTAAGGTAGGTAAAATCATGTACCAATCGTAAAATCATTTGCAATGACCACATCAAACAACATGCACTAACAAGCCACACTACAAAGTAGTTAAATACACATATAGCACAAGTTGGATTAAACTACAATACCATCACCTACCTCGAACCACGCTTGCACAATCCTCTAAGTCGTACCTTTGCCCTTCCGTGCAATTTTCTGGTTGCTCGTGGTTCATGAATAAACCACAAAATTTATGGAATGACCTATCATGTTGGGACATATAACTCACACCCAACCCCTAAGGTCAAGTTCATTATCATTTCCTTCCCGTTCTAGTGCTTTTCTACCGTAATTCACTTAAAACTACCAATTCCATGGATAAATTAGTTAATTAATGATATGCAAGAGTAAATTAACTATTAATAATCAAAAACCATTAGCTTATTACTAAATTTCCCCCCTTGCACTAGAAAATAACCAAAATCCATTCTAAAACCATCCCCGAACTCTGTAAATTAGCAATTCTAATGCCTAATCATCAATTACAAGTTAACGGGGATGAATTACTTACCTTTACAAGGCCAAATGAAGAAAACTGATGTATTTCGCCCTAAATTGCCAATCCTTTGCCCTAAAACGAGTTTTGAAATAATAAACTATTTTGGGGAAAATATTTAATTAATCTGCAGTTTTCACCACTATAGCGGACAAGACCGCTATAGCGATACCTTCCGCTATAGTGGGTGTTGACCACCTTTTACCAAAGCTATAGCCGAAATTATTCCACTATAGCACCCACCGCTATAGCGGCATCGATGGGACTGAAAGTCCATCTTCGTCCAAAAATCCTACTTTTTATAACACACCTTAAACATGGGACATTCCAAACAAGGCCCTTCGCACTAACTAGAAATTAAATCAAACACGCCAAACCTACCCAAATCCTTCCCGAATTTTCCTAGACCATACCTCGCTCCGATTTCATTCGAAACTTGCGTAGCCTAAAATTTGTAACTTTCAAGCCGAAATGATTTTGGACATGGGGTTTAAACAAAGGAATTATACGTAATGATAAAGAGGATCGTTACATGTTTCTAAAATAAATTTTCAATTTTACCCCTTTCAATTTTGAACCTATTTTTCAAACCCATTTTGGACCCTATTTAAATATAACTAATATAGGTATCATTAGCTTTCTCTTGATGCATAGGTTATGTTTTTGATAGTTTTAACTCATTCCGAGTCCTTTATTGAAGGGAAGGCTCCATGTTGAAGGGTCTAGGCTTGGATTTTGGCATTTCGAGGTAGGTTATGGCTTAACTTCATTCAGATTGGGCTGAGTAGTTAATGATCATGTAAAGCATGCTATGGGTTAGGGAATTTAGTCGCAGGAGTTTTATTTCAAGAATGTTATTATTATCGTGTGCCCGTGTGGGGCTTACTTGTATATTGTTGATGATTTGAGAGAATATAATTGTTGTGATGCCTGAGTAGAGGTTTTATATGATATTGTAGGCCTTATCTATGCATTAAATTGGGTAATCTAGTATTCTGTCACCCGAGTGGGGGCTTGACATATTAATATAGGCCTTACTTGGGCTTTATTTGTCTTTATTATTGATGTCTCACATGTCTATTTATACTAGTGTTGCCATATGTTGAGATGTCTATTTATACCAGTGTTGCCATACGTTGACTTTTATCATGAAATATTGTTATTTTGAGTTGATTCGAGCTCATTCATACCTGTATTGAATTGATCATTATCTTTATACTAATTGATTGTGATCATTACATCCTCATTTCATCTATACATATTTATGAGGTTGGTACCACTGGGAAATACTTTTTTTTAAAATAGAAAATGAGACACTTTTGTAAAACACCTATACCGAGGGATGTGCCAGTAAGGTTAATTGAGAAATACTGATTTTAAAAGAAAATGAGATACTTTATAAAACACCTATACCAAGGGATGTGCCGATAAGATTGATTGAGCTATGAGATTGAGACTATAAAAATATATGGGTTGCGAACCCCCCATGGGTCCTATCTTGAAGCATTGAGGCTTGGAAGGTGTATAAAAAGGTCCTACCATCATTGCATTGTATTGCATCACATTTACGTCTCTCGTATTTCCTCTATGTGATTATTGTCATGTACTTAGTTCTGTATATGTATATTTTGTGTGTATCTTTACTTTATGCCTTATTATATTGTAGAACTATTAATGAAGATGGTGTGAGTTACCATTTCAAAACTTTTCTATATGCAGGTTACGTGCTCATGGTATATTTTGCTTGTTTGTTTTCTACCTTGTTCAGTTTGCCTATGATACCTACTGAGTACAAGTGGACCATACTCACTTCTACTTCTGTGCTCTTTTGGTGCAGATCCCAGTATGAGTGTTATTCATATTGGCTAAGATTATGCAGAGAGAGTCTGATTTGAGGTACTGGTGAGCTTCAGCATTTGGGACATATTTTAGACCTCCTTTATCTTTCTATGTCTTTGTTTCCATGTAGAGACATATTTATGTATTTTAGATTTTTTGTATTGTACTAGATGCTCTTCACAGTTATGACACCAGATTTTGGGGTTTGATGTATTTATTTGGATATTTATGTAGTTACAAGCATTATGGCCTGACGTTGTTCTAGAAGTCTTGTATTTATTTAGTTTTCTTTTTTTTGATTCTCTATCTGTTGTGGGGTGTCGACTTACCTACCAAGGCTGGGCTGAGGTAGGTTCCATCATGACCTCAACTTTTGGGTCATCACAAATCGCTATCAGCGCACTAGGTTTACTGTTCTCATAAGTGAAAGAGCAAAATGTCTAATAGAGTTTGTAGATCAATACATTGACGTCCATATCTATCTTTGAGAGGCGATAAGATATCTTTAGGAAAAACATCTCTAATTTGATTCCTTATCATGTGGGTTGTTCATGCCCAATATTCTAAACTTGTATTTTACTTATTTCTGCATAGATGGTGAGGACTTGATCCAGAGATATTGAGGACATTAAGACAACACCCACTGTTAGGACCCTAGTCAGGGGGTGAGGCAGGGGTCGTGGCCGGTCTAAAAGTAGAGGACGAGTATGAGAAGCTTCCCTAGTTAGAGAATATGCTTAGGTGACCTATCCTAAGCTTGATATGGACTATGCTGAGAATGATTATTAGACAGAGGATGCAGGAATAGATCAGGTTCCCCAGGATTAAATTGATATCTCAATGTTACAGGATTTGTTGATTCATCTGTTGGGATGTTTGGATGGTGTCCCCAGTCTGGTGTTTCTTTTAGTGTGATGGGTATTCCTTAGACTTCAGGAGGTGTTCAGGCGCTAGGGCAGGCTCCTAATTATAGTTTTCCAACTTTAGGGGTACAACTATCTTCTGTGGTACCCTCACATGTTGATTCACTTCCTACTAGACTTGCTGTTCCTCCTGTTACTTTGGGTCCTATGATGTCTTCTGATGATAAAAAGAGGTTTGAGAGTCTTACTCGCTTGGCTCCTCCCAAGTTTAGTGGTGCCATTGGAGAGGAAGCCTATGAGTTCTTACTTGACTGTCAGGAGAAGTTGTATAACCTCAGACCCTTGATACCCATGTTGTTGCTTATATGACTTATCAATTGACTGACGTGGCCATACAGTGGTAGAGGTCTCTTTCTAGTTGTAGGCCATTGGGTTTGCCTTCTATGACTTGGACCCAATTTTTAAAAGATTTTCTGGAGAGATTCGTGCCTTATAGTTTGAGAGATCAAATGAAAGATGAGTTTGATCACCTAGAGCAGGGCTCTATGACTATCGCTGAGTATGAGGCACATTTTTATGCACTATCTAGTTAATTTGTTGCAAGTATCTCCCCAATTTTGAGAGGATTAGAAAGTTTGTCAAGGGTTTGGAAAACTTTTATCAATTGGCTACAGCTCAAATGGTGGGGTCAGGGGTTTCTTTCCAGAAAATAGTTAAGCATACCAAGAAGCTTGAGTCAATGTGTTATGGTACTCAGAGTGGTTGCGGTACCAAGTGGGTCTGTTAATAGGGTGAGTTCAATGGACATATATTTTGAGTATTTCTTTGATAGAAATTCTCATGGATATCATGTGGTTATCATAGTAGACCAGTTCAAGTAGCCTTATAGGGTTCAAATAGTAGGTCTGTAGTTTCTGCAGCTTTTGGTAGCCAGGGATCAGGTCACACGAGTAGAGGCTCCAGTTTTGGTTCTTTAGAGCAGGGAGGTCATTCTAGCTCTTCTAGTCCTTCGCAGTAAAAGTTGGGTAGCAGAGAGTGTTATGTTTATGATGAGCTTGGCCATATTGCGAGTAACTATCCTCGGCGTGCATTGGGTCTTGCCCAGTAGGGTTCTCAACTTCAGCTTTTCCCTACTTCTATTTCTACGGTTAGAGGTGGTTCACAGAGTGGAAGGGGTAGTACTAGAGGTGCTCGAGGTGGATCTATAGGAGCTCATGGTAGTGGACGTGGGGTTGCTCACTCTGGGAGTGGGTGTGGTTAGTGCTATGCTATACTTAGGAGACCTAAGGCAGAGGCCTCTGATGTTATTATCACAGGTATCATCTCTGTTTGCCATCATTTTGCTTTTGGGTTATTTGACCCTGGGTCTTCATTCTCCTATATGTCTATATACTTTGCTACTGGTTTTGATGCTACATATGAGTCCCTTGCTGTGCCTATTCATGTTTCTACCTTAGTAGGAGATTCTTTAGTGGTGGATCAGGTGTAATGATCATGTGTAGTGACCTTTGTGGGGTGTGAGACCTGGGAAGACTTGATTATCCTAGATATGGTTTATTTTGATATAATCTTGGATATGAATTGGTTAGCTCCCTATCATATGATTTTGGATTTTTTTTTTACCAAGACCATGACTTTAGCTACTCTGGGTTTGCCAAGGTTAGTATGGAAGGGTAAGCCTAGTTCGAGTTTGAAAGGAGTTATATCTTTTCTACATGCTCATCTCATGGTAGAAAAAATAATGTCTATCTTACTTGGCTTATGTCTGCGATACTAGTATTGTTTCACCACCTCCGTTGGACTCTGTTTGAATTGTTAGCGAGTTCAAGGATATGTTTCTTATGGATTTTCTTGGTATGCCACCGGATCATGATATTGACCTTGCTATTAATGTTGAGTCGAGCACTAAGTCCATTTCCATTTTTTCTTATAGGATGGCCCCGACTGAGTTGAAAAAATTAAAGGACCAATTGCAGGATATATTGGGTAAGGGGTCTGTTAGACCTAGTGTGTCCTCTTGGGGTGCTCCTATCTTATTTGTAAAGAAAAATAATGGATCCATGGACATATATACTGACTATCGACAATTGAACAAGGTGACGGTTAAGAATAAGTATCCTCTTCCTCGCATTGATGATTTATTTGACCAGCTCCAGGGTGCTTTGTTGTTTTCCAAGATTGACTTGAGATCCGCTTATCATCAATAGAGGATTAGAGCTTTAAATTTTCTGAAGACAGCTTTTTAAACTCGATATAGTCATTATGAGTTCTTAGTCATGTCATTTGGACTGACCAATGCCCCAACAAAGTTCATAGAGTTCATGAACCGAGTATTTTGACCATATCTTGATTCCTTCGTGATTGTATTTATAGATGATATCTTGGTTTATTCAAAGAATGAGGCTGACCATGTGAGACACTTGAGGACTATACTTCAGATATTGCGAGATGAGAAGTTATATGCCAAGTTCTCCAAGTGTGAGTTTTGGTTGGACTCTATCTCTTTCTTAGGTCATGTGGTGACCAAGGATGGCATTATGGTCGATCTTGCCAAAGTAGCGGATTTTTATGATTGGGCTACGCCCACTTATCCTATCGAGATTCAGATTTTCATGGATTAGCAGGTTATTATAGGTACTTTATGGAGGGTTTCTCTTCTATTGTGGCTTCTTCGACCAAGTTGACTCAGAAAAAAGATTGTATTTTAGTGGTCGGATGCTTGTGAGAATAGCTTTCAAAAGCTCAAGGAGTTGTTGACTTCGGCCTCTATCTTGACCTTGCCAAGAAGGGCGTAGCTTTTACCTTATTTTGTGATGCTTCTGGCATTAGTTTGGGTGGTGTATTGATGCAGGAGGGTAAGGTGATTGCGTATGCTTCTCAAGAGTTGAAGCCACATAAGAAGAATTGCCCTACCCATGACTTAGAGTTGGCCACTATATCCTCGTATTAAGTTGTGGCGACATTACTTATATAGAGTCCATTGTGAGATTTAGTCCGATCATCATAGCCTTCAGTACTTCTTTACTTAGTGAGATCTTAATATGAGACAACAACGTTGGCTTGAGTCACTCAAGGAATATGATCTCACCATTATTTATCATTAGGGCAAGGCCAATGTGGTAGCGGATGCACTGACTCGAAAGGTGACGAGCAAGGGGAGTTTAGCTCATCTTTTGACTTAGGAGCGACCTTTGGCCTTGGAGGTTCAATCCTTAGCTAACCAGTTAGTTAGGCTTGATATTTCATCACCCAGGCATGTGTTAGCCTTTGTTGAGGCTAGATCTTCTTTGATGGAGCAGATTTAAGTTCGTTAGTTAGATGATGATAGATTGAGGGTGATTCCTGATAGGGCGTTGAGTGGCAAGGCGAAGGTGGCGTCTCTAGATTCTGATGGTGTTTTGAGGATTAGTGGTTGAGTTTGTGTGTCAAGAGTTGGTGGATGGATTAGATTGATCTTGGTTGATGCTCATTGTTCTAGATATTCCATTCACCCAGGAGAGGCTAAGATGTATCATGACCTAAAACAATATTATTGGTGGGGTGTTATGAAGAAAGATATTATGGAGTTTGAGGTTAAGTGCCTAAATTATCAGCAAGTGAAGTATGAGCATCACCGACTGGGTGGTACAATGTAGTGGATGCCCATTCCCAAGTGGAAGTGGGAGCGGATCACCATGGATTTCATTGTTAGCCTACCTACGACCTTAGGGAAGTTTGAATCTATTTGGGTGATTGTAGATAGATTGACCAAATCAACATATTTTGTACCTATGAGAACAAATTATAATGCAGAGAAATTGGCTAAGATCTACATTAGGGAGATTATTTGATTGTATGGCGTCCCTGTATCCATTATATCTGATAGAGGTACTCAGTTTACCTTGAGTTTTTGGAGTACTATACAGAGTGAGTTGGGTACTCAGCTCGATTTGAGCATAACTTTCATCCTCAGATGGATGGTTATGAGAGGACTATTCAGGTGCTTGAGGACATGCTTTGGGCATGTGTTATGGATTTTGGTGGTCATTGGGACCAGTTCTTACCTTTAGCGGAGTTCGCCTACTATAACAATTACCATTCCAACATTTAGATGGCACCTTTTGAGGTTTTATATGGGCACAGGTGTAGATCTCTCATGGGGTAGTTTAACTCATTTGAGCTAAAACCTTGGGGAACAAATTTTCTGAGAGATTTGATGGATCATGTGAGACTGATTCAGTAGAGACTAGTGGCCGACAAGAGTAGGCCGAAGAGTTATGCTGACCATCAAGGCCACGATGTTGCTTACCTGATTAGAGATCAAGTTTTGTTGAAAGTTTCACGCATGAAGGGTGTGATGAGGTTTGGGAAGAAAGGGAAACTTAGTTTGAGATTCATTGGCCCTTTCGAGATCCTTGAGAAGTATGGTGATGTGGCGTATAGGCTATATTTGCCTCCATATCTGTCAGCTATTCATCCTATATTCCATGTTGAAGAGATACCATCCAGATGATGCACATGTGATTCGGTGGGATTCTGTTGTATTAGACCATGATTTATCCTTTGAGGAGGAGCCCATTGCTATCCTAGATAAGCAAACTAGGAAGTTGAGGTCCATGAATATTGATTAAGTGAAGATCTAGTGGAGACATCACCCTATTAAGGAGGCTACTTGGGAGGTTGAGTCCGATATGAGGCGTAGATACCCCCAACTTTTTACCGTTTCAAGTACTTTTTTGCTTTTTAGTTTGAGGACGAACTAGTGTTTTAGTGGTGGATAATGTAACAACAATGGTTGTGATTTTTATCTTTTTATGTGTTTTGACCATTTTACCCTTCCTCATAGTTGTTACATGCTATTTGTGAGTTGTGGGGATGGTTGGCATAATTCCCAATGCATCTGGGAGTTATTAGAGAGTTTGAGACTCTTAGAGACTTTAAAAGCCATGTGTTTGACTTCGGTCAACATTTTGTGTTTTGAGCATCAGATGGTGATTTAGACAGTTCTATTAGATTAAGAATGTCGATTTTGGTCTCGGAGCATAGTAAATTTGGGTCTGGAGCTATTATTTTGCATTTCGATCCTTCTTTTGGAAACTAGTTAAAATAAGCTTTTCAGGGTCCCGGGGACTAATTTATTGTAAACGATCTCTTTTTGAAAATCTGACGGTGCAATTGAATCCAAAACATTGAAAATAGCCTAGTAGAATATATGGTTTAATTTTTTAGGGTCCTGAATAAATCTCGAGGGTCCGTTCAGAAACTTTAAAGTTGAGGATTCAGTTGGTGCAAAACTGATATCTGGTACAAGGGTCCTTCTTCACAAATAGGGGTCCCTATCCACAAATACAAAGAAGGAAATCTTCTCCATTGCAATCGCGAGGTGTCAGCCATGGTTACGAAGGGTATTTGGGACCGGGTTTGGTAGGCTCTTCATCGCACTCGCGATCAGATCCTGGCAAACGCGATAGGTCCAAGTCATCAGCCTTCATGAACGGCAGAGGCTGACTGCGAATGCGAAGGCTATTTATTAGGTATGATATCCATTGACCCTCGTGAATGCAAAGGGTTGATAAAGTTAGTATTCATAGAGCAGTATAAATACTCCATTTTTCGCGATTTTCACTATTTTTAGATTTGGGAGCTTCTAGAACGGGTGATTTCTAGGGTTTTGTTCATCATTCGTGCTTGGGTAAGCTCTTAACCTTTAATTTCATTGATTTCTAGTGATTATATCAACAAAAACACCTTTTAGTCTTGTTTTCAAGCTAAAATTTGGGGTTTTCCGATAAACTCTTAAAGTGGTTTTTCGTCGATTTGAGCATTGATTTAAACTCGTTTTCACGTAGGTTTTCAACTCTAGAATCTTATATATATGGAGAACATGTTTCTTAAATAAAATTTCAATTTTACTCATTTCAATTTTGAACCTATTTTTCGAACCCATTTTGGACCCAATTTATATATAGCTAATATGGATATCATTAGCTTTCTTTTGATGCATAGATTATGTTTTTGATAGTTTTAGCTCATTCCTCCACTATTCGTGAAGGGAATTCTCTACGTTGAAGGGTTTATTCTTGGATTTTGGTATTTAATAATTTTGGAATGAAAACATAATTATAAACTTACGAAGAATATGAAGAAAAACCATGTAACACCCCAAAAATCCAAGCTAAGATTAGAAACATTCTTCAAGCATATATAGAACTAAACTTAGTGGTTTGGTAGTTTGAGAAGTTATTTATACATGAATTAAGGCCACAAGTAACTCCTAGCTCATAGCCAAGTTGAATGCTTTCTTACCGATTGAATTCTTGTATAGAATCTATCTATCATAAATTTTATGAGCATAACTCTTCGATTATGAGAATTTTTGAGGCTCAAGACCCACCAAATGAAAGGTATTTGAGTCTTGTTTCCAATGAATCCAATTTTGCATTAATTCGTTATTGGAGTAAAATGATATGGCAATTTTACTGAAGCACTATCAAGTTGTATGATTTGACGATCCATACCACGACCGGAACCCACGACTATGGGTATAACCCAAGATCGTGGGATATGCTCGTCTGATGTAGTCCATAGGCCTGAAAAGACCCCCTAGAACTCACGATTAAATACCATGTTCGGGGGAGGGTCCGTCTGAGGTCAAAAATCAGATTTTCAGCAATGTTTTTAGAGGGGTATTCCGGTCTTTTTCCATCTTTTAACCTCCTAAACTACGTCGTTCAAGCAATTATAAGGATGAATATAAAGCCTAAACTACTTGTAATCCCTTATTCTATTCATAACACACAAAAATACTCAGAGAAACATGAGAAACAAGCGATGTCTCTTCTCCCAAAGCAAGAAATTAGGATTCTTCATCTTCAAGCTCAAATATTCCAAACTTTTGTTCAAAAATCAAAAGTAATCATGTATGTGGGTATTCAATAAGGGACATGTGGGTATTCAATAAGGGATTCCTTTCACCCTTATTCCCAAAATATAGTTTCAAAATATGAATTTCAGTTATGATTTTAATGAACTCATGATCTAGGGTTCACACCCAATTATGCCAAATTCTTAAAATTAAATTCCCTCATGTTATTTTATTAGTATAATTCCCATTAAAATTTATTATACATTATTTTCATGTCTTTAACTCAGTTATTTTAATACATGAAGAATTATGCATGTTTTATAGATTTCAACCTCTTTCATAGTGAATTATGCATGATTTGATGGATTTGAGTATATATTAGTTTTACATGCCATGTCTTCCCATGAAATTTGGTATCCTTGCATACTTGTGAATAGTGACCCCTCAATATATTGAATAATTCATGATTTTGGACTCGTGTTATGTAATCTCACATTCTACTCAGATTATAGAATTGCCATGATCAGTAGTTGTATTCTTCAGAGATGGCGGGGTATGAACACTTGATGACTTAGGATTTCATGCATTGTTTGTTGAACTGTCAGTTCTTTGGGTTTACATAATTTAGAAAGCTTTTAGATAAAGCACATATATTATAGTCTCAGAACTTCAGTATTATTGAGCTGTATATCAACTTATGTTCAGTTGGGAGTAGTACTTAGCACCAAGCAGACGCAGGGGTGAAGGATCACCCATCAGTTAGGTTGAGATCTTTAGTAGAAGTGCCTAAGACCCAGAACTACGGTGCCATTATAGGTTCTAATGGGTCACCCGTCAGACCAGACTTGACACCTTAGACCTTTTGGACATCAGTTTAGTGGTAACCATCATATTAACCTTTATACCCTGGCAAGGTATATTGGGCCCTTTTCAAAGGGGATTATGCATCAAACTCCATATTTAGCTCACATGGTTATATATCGGTTAACAGTAACTCCCACGGTTCAAGCTCAGTTATTGCATAACCTTGTATTCAGTTTATTCAGTATAGTATTGATCAGTTATATCTTAATTTACTTGGTCATTGCATCAGCTTATATCTCACAATTTCAGACTCAGTATTTGTACATACCCTTAGTTTAGTATTCCTTGATTTTATACTATGACTTTTTAGATTATCACTGCATATCAGTATATATGTATTTTTTATAGGGTCATTGTACTACATTTGAGCTCCTTGCATTCATTACAACTTTACAACATCTTCAACATTAGTTTTAAAACCATATGAAATATTTATGCTTCTACTGCTTTCAGTTTTTTAGAAATATTTAGCTCATGATTCAGAGGTTTCATCATGCCTCATAACTTTTACTTACAAACATGTTTTAAATGCATGTTTCACTAAATAGTTTATGTCGTTAGTTTGAAAGTAGGTTTTAAGTGTTTTCATGACTAGTGCATATCTCATATACTCAGTACATTCAAAAGTACTAATTGTGTACCTCTTCTGCCTACATTTTTCATGTGATATAGATTCAGGTGCTCATTATCAGGTTCATAGTCAGGCAGATCACAACTTTTAGCCAGCAGGTGATGCATACTCTAATTTTGAGGACTTAAGTCAGTTGCAGTTCTAGTATTTTATTTCTATTCTTATATATTAATTAGGGTTAGCTAGGGGCCATGTACCGGCTACCTAAAGTCAGTATTAGTAAAGTCTTCGTAGATAGTCAATCAGAGTTATTGTATGTAGTTTGAGTTTCTTTTTCTTTCAGATTTTAATGTTGTAAACTTTTAAAGGTAGTGTATTGAAATAGCTTATCTCATGATTATGCTTCCGCTTAGTTATTTTAGATTTATATATGATTTAATTAGTTGCTAATGCATTGTTATAGTCTCATGGGTTAGCTTGGGATCACTTGTGGTTCTAAGTACAGTGTTACGACTAAGGGGTAGTCTCGGGTCATGACAAACTTGGTATCAGAGTACAGAGTTCAAGTGTCTTAGGGTGTCTATGAAGCTGTGTTAAGTAAAGTCCTGCGGAATGGTATAGAGATGTCTGTACTTTTTTTTTGAGAGTCTACACAACATTTAGGAAATATTTCCCTTCTTTCATATCCCAGATCGTGCAGTAGAGATGTTCTGTAAGGAATATACAGATTTGAGCATTACCCCATTTTCGCTGACTATGCCTTATTTTAGAGGTAATAGAAATAGTCATGTTTAAATTTCTACTGATAAAGATTTCTCATACAGTCCCAATAGATAGTTATGTGATTGCACAAGGACTTGAGAGGATCCCATCAGTGCTTCTGAGTTCAGAATTTTGAAAGACTTTCACTCTTGTTCATGAAAATCGTACGGTGAGCTAAAGTCAGATGTGCTCTTAGATCCCTTCTCAGAATCCTATGTCAGAATGACCCAGAGTTAGAAGTATGAGCCTAAAAGTGTAGTAGTTATAGAGTAGGGATAGTGTTTATCTGGATTTAGTAGATTGGAGTTATGTATCCATTGAGTGAGCAAGGTGTTGTAGACTTTATGATAGCACTTTGAGAGAGATTTAACGGTTAAGGGGACTTAGAGTATATCAATGCTTTAGCAAGGATCAAGCCTAGGCAGTGACCAGAAAGATAGACAATCTTGTTAAGGCTTAGTATGCTCATAAAATTTTGAGTTGACTAGTGTCTCATGATTCCTATCCAGTAGTAGTAAGCTAGTATAGTGCGTGAAATTTTTTGGGGATATCCATGTTAAGTGTTAGAATCTAAGTTTGGATTTTGGATGATCAAGGAAATAAAGAGAAGGGTTTTGACTTCTAAAAGAAAATAAGATGTGCCCAAGGTATTGTGACAGTTCAGAAGATTCCAAGTTAGCAAACATTTAAGTTATAGTATGATGACTATTGAGGATAGAGGTAGTTAAGAGTTATGTCTCAGAAGGAAGTACTAGCAGCGGGTTTTACACTTTCAGATATAGTCTTTCAAGGGAGTTTAGTATTTATGAGTATAATCATACCCCAACCACTAGAATTAAGTGATTACGATTCAATTTAGAGTTTATTGAAAAGTTCCACATACTTAGAATGATGGCTTAAATCTAAGGGGCAGATGATATAACAAAGAACCAAGTCAGGTTTTCAGATTCTAGTAGTGATGCTAGTGAGTTCTAGAACAGTACTAGGAAAGGCAGATACTCGACCCATTCTTATCTCTGTATATTTCTTGTACTTCAGTCATTACGACACTCTACTCATGCCTTGCATGTCAGCATCACGATCATAACTAATATTCATACAGCTCATACAGAATTATGTCCATTTTCAATTCCTAGTATAAGGAGTAATAGTTCACTCAGTAGTAGTAATCATAGTCTATGAATATATTATTTTCAGTCCCATGTCATATAGCTCATGACTCATGCACTCATGTTTTACAGTATGCTAAGTTCAAAATACTCATGATACCTCCTTAATGACTAGTGAAATCACACTACATCATGTATGCTCTCAGATCAGTTCTCTTGAATAAGTTCATTCATATTATACTTTACCCCTCAAGCCCCATGTGATTGCCAAAGTTATGAAAATTCTTGAGTCAAGATTTCTTAGCATCCCTCTTATACCAGATCTTCATGTTGTTCTTCAATGACCCTTCTCATGTTTTGATAGTGATGTTGATGGCAGTTGAGTCATAGGATTGAATGATTTATTGATATACATGTGGATAATGACTTATGGTGGTGAGTGACTCTTTGATTAGAACTCAAGGTTAATTGTTAAAGTTGGCAAGGAGAAGTATATTTTTTGATGATAGCCCCTAGTGGTTATAGTATATAGATTCCCGCAGTTAAGACTAGTGTAGTTCTTTAGTTGTAGAGATTTATATCTTCGAATTAAGATTGAACAGAGTGAAAACATTCAACTAGACTAGACTTAGCCTCTAGCTTCCATTCATAGTGTATCCCTAAGAGAGTTAGAAAAATTTCAGCTAGTTAAGTGTGGTATGTTTGTAATGAAAAGCATGGTTGTGATATGTTGCCAAGTTGGAAGGTTATTAGTTGCATTGCTTTAAGCATATTAGTCATATCCTTACTTTGAACCAAAGGTGCTCTTGTGTCATGATAGGTAGTTTCAGACCAAAGGTGTCTCATGTTTAACTCTAAGTCATTCCTATTATATGAGCTCAGATTAACAAACTAGAATGCTCAGACCATGTTAGAATCCTTAGTCAAATATCTCAAATCATGCCCTCGAGTTATCACCCTAATATTATTAAAGCTTCTAATAAGTAGCATTTGAGGTAACAAATATTCCTTTCTCAGTTATAATCAAAAATTTCATGTCATTATCTATCACTTTGCGGTTCTAGATATACATTCGTTCCATGAATGCTTCACTTGAGTTCTAAACTCTCAGTATGAATCAATCCTTATAGACAACAATTTAGTTCAGAGATCAGACAGACAGTTCCAGTAGTTTCCTAGCCTTTCTTATAGTCGTACTCTTATGAGTCCATGTCTGGGCCTATCCCATGCAAGCTCTTATGTGTATTCGTGTTCTGTGTAAATACAGTCAAGTTTTATTCCCAGCCTAAAATGAGTTTGAGTTGACAATTTCCTCCTTAGTGCTTATCTCAATCTCATGTCACTCAATTTCTCACATGTCTTAGTATGTATTCATGGATTCAGTCAAGTCCATGTTTTAGTTAGAAACTCAGTTATCATGTCAGTATTCATCTCTCAAAATTTATTGTTCGGATTGCATCTCGTTCCTTATCTTTTCAACTTAGTTGGTCTTCATTTGAGGATGAATGATTCCAAAGGGGAGATACAGTTGTCACGCCCCGAATTCCAACGAGGTGTGATTGGCACCCGAAGCCGATAAGGCCCGAGAGAACCAATCTTTGCTCATGTCTGCTCATCTGTATTTCTCTTTACGAATAGAATATTATCTCATGTAACTACTAACATATAAAATGCCAATTGCGGAAATCATGGAAAACATGTACAATATATGAAACTTGGCCGTTAGGACCATCAAGTCGAAGTGAACATTCATCCCTTTCATTCATATACCCACATATCTCTACAAAAGCCTCTAACAAAAGTACATACACGACCATCCTAAATTCGGGACAAATCCCCACTTTACATAACATCTATAATACCAACACAAATGTACAACTATGACTCGAAAATCCCCGAACCAACTGGAGCTTACCAAAGATCTGCAAATACTCGATAATCTACTGCGGAGGTCTACTAGCACCTGCGCCTGCAGCAAGTAAAGTAAATTCCCCAAGAGGGGTCAGTACGAATAATGTACTGATTATGTAAGGCCATAAGAATTTCATCATACATAATAACAACAACAATGGAGTCAATATATGAGAAATAGTCAATGTGAATAAACTTTCTTTCTGTATGTGGGAACCCCTGTACATTACGTTTTTTACTTATCTAATCATTAAATACGTTCATCTTTATTGTTCTACCCATGCTAGGCTGTTCTACCCCCCTGGGATGATATTAACCCATGCTAGGTACTTTGACCCCTGGGATGTCATATTAACCCATGCTAGGCTTTCGTGTCGCCCCTGGGATGTCATTAACCCATGCTAGGTACTGTGACCCCTGGTATGTTATCGTAACCCATGCTAGTATTTCGTGTGGCCCCTGGGATGTACCATGATAACCCATGCTAGGCTTTTATATCGCCCCTGGGATGTATCGGGATCGACCCATGCAAGGCTTTTCTGTCGCCCCTGGGATACCACCCGTGTTATTGGGATCGACCCATGCTAGGTATTTAACCCCTGTGATACCACCAATTAAACATTACTTCTTTCTTTCATTACTCTTTCTTTTATTCTATGAGTGATACATACTTCATCTTTTAAGAGATTGATACATTGAGGATCATAACATTATTTGAAGCACACACATACATATATAAATTACTTCACTCCTTTACTTAATGAGATTGATACTTTAGAGAGTAAACATTATTGGAACTTTGGAACATAACACCATTGGGACTCATCAAGGATACATTACTTCACGTCTTTACTCTTGTAAGATTGATACCTTTATGTTTGAGGGATAAATACATTAGCTTGCACATTACTTCCCTTATTACTTTTATGAGATTGGTACTTTTACTTGTGGGAGATTGGTACAAAGATAATCATCATGTTATTAGACTTTTGGAACATGACATGATGGGAACAATGCTATTCAAACTAAACAAGCTCTCTTTACCTCATTACTCTCGTTGAGATAGTTCTAGTAGAACTTACAACATCATGACAGCTTAGGAACTTCAGTCAATAAATAAGAGATAAGTGAATCATTATTCATCTAAGAGTAGGACACATGTGAATAGCAAGATATGTCAATCGTAGTTGGAATTCTATAAAACCGGCATGGAATGTAACACTTTTGGAACCTTAGGATAATGATCCATATTAGCTAATGAACATGAGTCAACCAATGGACATGAGTCATATGATTCACCATTGACCAATGCGTAAGGAATATATGAGTAACACTAGTTAACTACCGGATACGGAATACCTTAGAGCATTTCAGAATCAAATGAGTACTATGACAATGTGAACACCTTATGCTGCAGAAGGATATAGAAGAGTAACCTTACATACCTTCACTTCCAAGTATGAGTACACGAGTCTCTATATGACCACAACAGTCCAGCTTCTTCCTTACGTCTTACTCTACAATACATGTACATATCAGAGCTTACATTAGCAACTAGTTACTATATAGGCGTACAAGACGACAATGAACTATATGACTGTCGTATAACGTCATGTCACCCCTTACAATATAATCCACTGCATTTTCATATCAACAACACCGTAACATTACAAACATTGACCAAGAGATCATACATTAATAGCATTTCACACCACACTTACCCTTTAGGCTTTTCTCTTTATCATTCCGTCACAATTACTCCTTCATAACAACATATGAACAACTATACATACTTAAAATAGTCCAACATGCCTCCATACGACCCTTTAAAGTCATTAAAACGGCATCACAAGTTGCTAATTATATCCATAAAGGGTATAGGGGCCTTCGGGGGTCAAAGGGGGACAAAAACATGCAAAACAGAGTTCTGGAAGGGACCTGCAAAGACACCTGCGCCCTCAGGTGGCTGAAATGCGGCCACAGATGGCTCTTGGCAGTGTCCAGGAGCCTCTGCATTGGCAACTGCGCCCGCAGTTGCCTCACCTGCCAGGGCGGAAGCCCATTTTTGGCCAAATTGGTCTCTTTTGGGTCTTTTTATGCAATGAATGGTCCATGATCATAACTAAACTTATTTTAACATATTTTTGATCATATTATATGCCAACAAGCATCCAGGGTCTCACAACACACATAAACATCACCAAAACCTCACTTTCTTTTCAATCCGTCACCAAATCCAGAACCAAATTTACAACAACAATTCCAAACATTATACACAAGGATAAAATAAGGAAAGACTATAATCACATCTCACATGTAAATTTTGAATCCATAAAGTTCATTTCCTTCAAGATCACAAGACCACGTTCAAGTGTGCAAGACAAAACCATTCTCCGATTTAACAAACACAAATTGTTTTACCCATAGGGAACTTCTCACACTTCACCAACATAACCAAAATAATATAAGACATCTTCCATGCATAAAATATATTAAACCATAAGCATAAACACTTACCAAGTCTTGCAAGATGATGATCTTGGCCAAAGGAATGAAGAGTTAGGGTTTGTGTGATAATGGAAATGTTGTAGAGAATTCTAGAAAAGGCATGGGTGTCCAAATGAATTAAAATCTGATTTTCCTCATATATATAGGTCCCTTTAAGTCTCTCTTATCCAATTTTGGCATTAAATGCATGGTTGATTAGTCAAAATGGAAGATTGGATCATTTTGCCCCATTGGGCCTAGTCTTTTGTTCTTGTTTTGGGCCTCATTTGGCCCAATGGCTCATGACTCATTAATACCCAACAAATTAATGTCTAATTCATCAAATCTCTCATGTTTAACTAATTCCATAAGTGTACACGTAGTCGTATAGGCTCGACAACATACGGGTATTTCACATCCTACAAAGGTCTAATCCCATGTACTAGGCCCAATATCAATTATCTCATCAATAACATTACAAAATACATACTTTTGACTCTCAACACTTGAGTAACCATTGTTCAACGTCGTCACATAGGGTTTGGTAAATATGGGGTGTTACATTCTCCCCCCCTTAGGAACATTCGTCCTCGAATGTTAATAACATCGTCTTATGTACAACACATGCATCTCTATCTTAGCATCTCTATACATATAATTATATAGATACTTACTTAGTCTTTCTCCACGTTCGCACTGTTGCACTCTTTCCTTCTGTTTGGAACAAATATGGGTACCTTGGTCTCATCATTTGTTTTCAGCTTCCCAGGTTATCTACTCGACTTGTTGATTTATCCAATGAACTTTTACGGAGGTTACGTCTTTACTTACTAACCTTTACACTTGTCAGTCTAGAATATAAATATATAGGTATTTCTTCTAACTTGTATATTTCCAATGGGAGCGATATGAAATGAAACTCTTATGTACTCCCGGCAATTTCTCATGGTTTCTTTCTTTCCAAACCCCATTACCCCTTTCATTGGTAACGCCTTTAAGAGAACTTAATTATCTATGACCACAAATATCTACTATACCATTACGATATGTTCTTTTGTAGTCGATAGAGTAACATACGATAGAGTAGAGCTCCGATCAATCAATACATATACATCATGTGAAAATATAGTAATGTACCTGTAACCTCATCAGGAGATGCCTCCTCATTCTGCTGGTCCACTAAGGCATAGGTGAGATTTTGGGCCCCACTGGAAGTAGCTGCTCCTCTAATATCGTTACCACGACAAATAGGCTGAATGCCTCTGCCCGGGGAAGGAACCGATGTTGATGATACAACGGTTGATCCCGTAGGTCGTGCTATACCACTTGCCCCCCTTTATGGTCATTCTCTCATTATGTGCCCCTCTGTGCCATACCAAAAACAAGCATTTGTCCCCAACCAGCATTCACCTAAATGGTATCTTCTGCAATGCTGACACGGAGGACGAGAAAATACTGCTGTCTGTGAACCTTACACTTTACTACGCTGTCCAGATTGACTACCCCTAAACCCTCGGGATTGGGGTTGCGTGCCTGCTTTGGAATAAGAAAATAAGGGTCTAGGCGGTAACATTCGAGATCTAGATTCTCTTGGGGACACCATAGACTGTCCCATAGATCTCGCCCTTTTTGATGGCCCTTCCTCAGATTCCTGTGTCCTTCTTCTTTGTCTTTGGTCCTCCATTTTCTGTGTGAAGGCTTGAATTCTAGCAATGTCCATAGCAATAGTGTAGTCTCGTACTAAATATGGCTCCAAACTGTCCACATATCAATGTACTCTGTCTTCCATTATGGCCACTACATTTGGAGCATAGCGAGCCAAGGAATTAAACTTCAAACTATATTCTCGAACACTCATATTTTCTTGAGGCAAATTTAGAAACTGATCCGCACGAGCCTCACGGATCTCATAGGGAAGATAATGATCCAGAAATGCCGCTTTAAATTCTTCCCAACCAGCTGGGAGTGCATCAATGCCTCTTGATCTTTTCCATTCCTCATACCATAATATGGCCTCACCCTTCAATCTGTAAGCTGCTAGCTCAACTGTTTCTACACCTGTTACGTGCATCACTTCTAGTGCTCTTTGAACTTGGTCCACAAAATCCCGTGGATCTGCTTTCAGGTCTGACCCAGTGAATACAGGAGGGTCCAATTTTAGAAAGTCCTGTGTACGCCGACTAGCTGCTCTAGCCACATCATCTTTATTTACCATTGGACCAGTTCGTCCTTGTGTTTGTGCAGCCACTAATTGAGTCAACATATGTACTGCATTTCTTAAATCCTGATCAGTGGTATTCATAGGTGGTTCTGCAAGTACTTCTCTACCTCTTGGCTCTTCTAGAGCTGGAAAAGTAGAAGAAGACTGCGATGCAATTTCAGCGTCAGCTCCACCTTGACTAGCTTGGTCAGGTGGTGACTTACTCATTCCTTCACCGGCAGGCATATCTACCTGCTTACCTTTGCCTCTACCTCTTATTGTGATTGGCATTTTTACTACACCATAGGAAAACAATGCCCATGGTTAGATACAATTCAACTTACAACACTGGCTCTATTGCACGATCTAGAAGTGAAGAAAAGAAACAACATCCTAAATGTCCCGTAGCCTTCTACTTATAAATGTGGTGCACAACACATCGATAAGTAAGACTCTACTCAGAGACGGCTTTGTAGACACCCTTAGAACGACCTGATTTGATACCACTTTTGTCACGCCCCAAATTCCAACGAGGCGTGATTGGCACCCGAAGCCGATAAGGCCCGAGAGAACCAATCTTTGCTCATGTCTATTCATCTGCATTTCTCTTTACGAATAGAATATTATCTCATGTAACTACTAACATATAAAATGCCAATGGTGGAAATCATGGAAAACATGTACAATATATGAAACTTGGCCGTTAGGGCCATCAAGTCGAAGTGAACATTCATCCTTTTCTTTCATATACCCACATATGTCTACAAAAGCCTCTAACAGAAGTACATACACGACCACCCTAAATTCTAGACAAATCCCCACTTTACATAACATCTATAACATCAAAACAAATGTACAACTGTGACTCAGAAATCCCCGAACCAACTGGAGCTTACCAAAGATCTACAAATACCCGATAATCTACTGCGGAGGTCTACTAGCACCTGCGGCTGCAGCAAGTAAAGTAAATTCCCCAAGAGGGGTCAGTACGAATAATGTACTGAGTATGTAGGGCCATAAGAATTTCATCATACATAATAACAACAACAATGGAGTCAATATATGAGAAATAGTCAATGTGAATAAACTTTCTTTCTATATGTGGGAACCCCTGTACATTACATTCTTTACTTCTCTTGTCCTTACATACGTTCATCTTTATTGTTCTACCCATGCTAGGCTGTTCTATCGCCCCTGGGATGAGATTAACCCATGCTAGGTACTTTGACCCCTGGGATGTCATATTAACCCATGCTAGGCTTTCGTGTCGCCCCTGGGATGTCATTAACCCATGCTAGGTACTGTGACCCCTGGTATGTTATCGTAACCCATGCTAGTCTTTCGTGTCGCCCCTGGGATGTACCATGATAACCCATGCTAGGCTTTTATATCGCCCCTGGGATTTATCGGGATCGACCCATGCTAGGCTTTTCTGTCGCCCCTGGGATACCACCCGTGTTATTGGGATCGACCCATGCAAGGTATTTAACCCCCTAGGATATCACCCATTAAACATTACTTCTTTCTTTCATTACTCTTTCTTTTATTCTATGAGTGATACATACTTCATCTTTTAAGAGATTGATACATTGAGGATCATAACATTATTTGAAGCACACACATACATATATAAATTACTTTAACTCCTTTACTTCATGAGATTGATACTTTAGTGAGTAAACATTATTGGAACTTTGGAACGTAACACTATTGGGACTCATCAAGGATATATTACTTCACATCTTTACTCTTGTGAGATTGATACCTTTACGTTTGAGGGATAAATACATTAGCTTGCACATTAACAGCTAACAATAACTTATGCAAATAAGAAAGTAGTAATAAAATGGACATTGATATGATAAAATAATAGAAAAATATATAAAATGACAAAAATATATATACTTGCCAAAATAATAGTAGAAGGATATTATAATAGATATTATACACCTATGATAGATACAGGAGCAGATGCTAACTTCTATAAATATAACTGTCTACCAGAAGATAAATGGGAAAAATTAACAACACCTATGGTTGTAACAGGATTTAATGATGAAGGAAGCATGATAACATATAAGGCAAAAGATATAAAAATACAAATATGGGATAAAATACTAACAATAAAAGAAATGTATAGTTATGAATTTACAACTAAAGATATATTACTAGGAATACCATTCTTAAACAACTTATACCCACATATACTAACAAAAACACATTGGTGGTTTACTACCCCATGTAACCAAAAAGTAGGAGCTAAAAGAGTACAACAACAACAACATACCCAGTGTATTCCCACTAAGTGGGGTCTGGGGGGGGGGTAAAGTGTACGCAGTCCATACCACTACCTCATACGAAGTAGCAAGGCTGTTTCCATCAGACCCCCGGCTCAGAATATAATGCAGTATAGATAGCAGTATAACAAGCAAAAAACATAAAAACAAACACAAACAAGAGGTAACATACCGCAAGGAAAAGAAACAGAACGCCCATGAAGTAATACTAGGAACTACTATTCCAAAATCGAGTACATCGCACAAAAACAACACAAACAAGAAACTACCAGGCATAGGCATAGCACTATGCCTTCAGTTACATCGACAAACAAGGCACTCCTCCCAACTAGTAAGGACACACTCCTGCTTACTACCCCTCTACCCTAATTCGCGTCCTCCACACCTTTCTATCAAGGGTCATGTCTTCTCTAAGCTGCAGCTGCCCCATGTCATGCCTAATCACTTCCCTCCAGTATTTCTTCGGCCCACCTCTACCCCGTCTGCAATCATCCATAGCGAGCCTCTCGCACCTCCGTACTGGGGCATTCTTGCCCCGTCGCATCACATACCCAAACCATCTCAACCTCGCTTCCCGCAACTTATCTTCTACCGAAGCTACTCCTACCTAAGAGCTAAAAGAGTAAACAATAAATTACGAAAAACAACACCTTGGATTAAAGGAAGTGAAAAAATTACCCAGAAACTAGAAAACATAAAGGCAAATGACCATAAAATAGAAATGATAATATTTTCAATAGATAAACTAAAAATACTCCAAGATAAATTAGAATTATTATACAATGATAACCCCTTACAAGGATGGGAAAAACATAAAACAACAGTAAAAATTGAGCTAATAGATGAAAACAATATAATAACACAAAAACCCTTAATATACAACTTTGATGATTTAACAGAATTTAAGCTACATGTAAAAGAATTACTAGACAGTAATTACATCCAAGAAAGTAATATCAAACATACTAGCCCAACATTTATAGTAAATAAACATAGTGAACAAAAAAGAGGAAAAAGTAGGATGGTTATAGATTATAGAAATTTAAATGCAAAAACAAAAACATATAATTACCCAATACCAAACAAGATATTAAAAATACGACAAATACAAGGATATAATTATTTTAGTAAATTTGATTGTAAATCAGGCTTTTACCATTTAAAGTTAGAAGATGAATCTAAAAAGCTAACAACATTCACAGTACCACAAGAATTTTATGAATGGAACGTACTACCATTCGGATATAAAAATGCACCAGGTAGATATCAACACTTTATGGATAATTATTTTAACCAACTAGAAAATTGTATAGTATACATAGATGATATACTATTATATTCGAGAACACAAGAAGAACATATAAAACTACTAGAAAAATTCATACATATAATAGAAACATCAGGAATTAGTTTAAGTAAAAAGAAAGCAGAAATAATGAAAAATCAAATAGAATTCTTAGGCATACAGATAGATAAAAATGGAATAAAAATGCAAACCCATATAGTACAAAAAATAATTAATTCAGACGAAATCTTAGATACAAAAAAGAAATTACAATCCTTTTTAGGACTAGTAAATCAAGTAAGAGAATATATACCCAAGTTAGTCGAAAACCTAAAACCCTTACAGAAAAAATTAAAGAAAGATACTGAGTACTATTTTGATAAAAAAAAACTCAATTTCAGCCATGCCCCG
Organism: Capsicum rhomboideum; assembly: GCA_031232105.1. Lineage (NCBI taxonomy): Eukaryota > Viridiplantae > Streptophyta > Magnoliopsida > Solanales > Solanaceae > Capsicum > Capsicum rhomboideum. The sequence goes on along the minus strand of CP124716.1, from coordinate 91,736,805 downwards.
AGTTTACACCAAGGGAGAGACCAACACTCTATGCCATTGTTGGCCTGATCGTACCCTTGACCTGACATACTACTAGAACTGATACTGAAAGACAAGAGGAAGCACTAAAAGCATACTATATGATTCACTCTTAAAACAAGGTTAAGAACTTTTATAAATATTACTTAAAGTAAAACTAAAGATTGTATATGTATCTGAACTGACTGATCAATCTAATTGTCTATGAGTCTTCACTTTCTAATTCATAACCTATAAATTCTATTTGAGTATATTCATCATTTTCTATTAGTATTTCGGTGATTTGATTTTTCTTTGGATCTTTAGGTATCTTACAATCTTTTGCTAAATGTCCTAACTTTCCACAGTTATAACAGGTACATTCTGCTAATTTTTTCTTTTTCTTGTATGGTTGCTTACTATTGTAATTTTTTACATAGTATCTTCTTCTTGGTTTTGATTTACTAAAATAATTATATCCTTGTATTTGTCATATTTTTAATATCTTGTTTGGTACTGGGTAATTATATGTTTTTGTTTTTGCATTTAAATTTCTATAATCTATAACCATCCTACTTTTTCCTCTTTTTTGTTCACTATGTTTATTTACTATAAATGCTGGGCTAGTATGTTTGCTATTACTTTCTTGGATGTAATTACTGTCTAGTAATTCTTTTACATGTAGTTTAAATTCTGTTAAATCATCAAAGTTGGTACTTTTACTTGTGGGAGATTGGTACAAAGATAATCATTATGTTATTAGACTTTTGGAACATGACATGATGGGAACAATGCTATTCAAACTAAACAAGCTCTCTTTACCTCATTACTCTCGTTGAGATAGTTCTAGTAGAACTTACAACATCATGATAGCTTAGGAACTTCAGTCAATAAATAAGAGATAAGTGAATCATTATTCATCTAAGAGTAGGACACATGTGAATAGCAAGATATGTCAATCGTAGTTGGAATTCTATAGAACCCTCATGGAATGTAACACTTTTGGAACCTTAGGATAATGATCCATATTAGCTAATGAACATGAGTCAACCAATGGACATGATTCATATGATTCACCATTGATTAATGAGTAAGGAACATATGAGTAACACTAGTCAACTACCGGATACGGAATACCTTAGAGCATTTCGAAATCGAATGAGTACTATGACAATGTGAACACCATATGCTGCAGAAGGATATAGAAGAGTAACCTTACATACCTTCACTTCCAAGTATGATTACACGAGTCTATATATGACCACAACAGTCCAGCTTCTTCCTTACGTCTTACTCTATAATACAATACATATCGGGGCTTACATTAGCAACTAGTTACTATACAGGCGTACAAGACGACAATGAACTATATGACTGTCGTATAACGTCATATCACCCCTTAAAATACAATCCACTACATTTTCATATCAAAAACACCGTAACATTACAAACATTGACCAAGAGATCATACATTAATAGCATTTCACACCACACTTACCCTTTACGCTTTTCTCTTTATCATTCCTTCACAATTACTCCTTCATAACAACATATGAACAACCATACATACTTAACATAGTACAACATGACTCCATACAACCCTTTAAGGTCATTAAAACGGCATCACAAGTTGCTAATTATATCCATAAAGGGTATAGGGGCCTTCGGGGGTCAAAGGGGGACAAAACATGCAAAATGGGGTTCTGGAAGGGACCTGCGAAGCCACCTGCACCCAAAGGTGGATGAAATGCGGCTGCATATGGCCCTTGGCAGTGTCCAGGCTGCGCTCGCAGGTGCCTCACCTGCGAGGGCGGATGCCTATTTTCGGCCAAATTGGTCTCTTTTGGGTCTTTTTATGGAATGAATGGTCCATGATCATAACTAAACTTCTTTTAACATATTTTTGATCATATTATATGCCAAAAATCAGCCAGGGTCTCACAACACACATAAACATCACCCAAACCTCACTTTCTTTTCAATCCGTCACCAAATCCATAACCAAATTTACAACAACAATTACAAACATTATACACAAGGATAAAACAAGGAAAGACTATAATCACATCTCACATGTCAATATTGAATCCATAAAGTTCATTTCCTTCAAGATCACAAGTCCATGTTCAAGTGTGCAAGACAAAACCATCCTCCGATTTAACAAACACAAATTGTTTTACCCATAGGGAACTTCTCACACTTCACCAACATAACCAACATGATATAAGCCATATTCCATGAATAAAATATATTAAACCATAAGCATAAACACTTACGAAGTCTTTCAAGATGATGATCTTGGCCAAAGGAATGAAGAGTTAGGGTTTGTGTGATAATGGAAATATTGTAGAGAATTCTAGAAAAGGCATGGGTGTCCAAATGAATTAAAATATGATTTATCTCATATATATAGGTCCCTTTAAGTCTCTCTTATCCAATTTTGGCATTAAATGCATGGTTGATTAGTCAAAATGGAAGATTGGATTATTTTACCCCATTGGGCCTAGTCTTTTATTCTTGTTTTGGGCCTCATTTGGCCCAATGGCTCATGACTCATTAATACCCAACAAATTAATGTCTAATTCATCAAATCTCTCATTTTTAACTAATTCCATAAGTGTACACGTAGTCGTATAGGTTCGACAACATACAGGTATTTCACCTCCTACAAAGGTCTAATCCCATGTACTAGGCCCAATATCAATTATCGCATCAATAACATTACAAAATACATACTTTTGACTCTCGACACTTGAGTAACCATTGTTCAACGTCGTCACATAGGGTTTGGTAGATACGGGGTGTTACAACAGTAACACCCAAAAACTCCAAGCTAAGATTATAACTATTATTCAAGAATATATAGAACCAAACTAAGTGGTTTGGTAGTATGAGAAGTTACTTAGACATGAATTAAGGTCATAAGTAACTACTAGCTCATAGACAAGTTGAATGCTTTCTTACCAATTGAATTCTTGTATAGAATCTATCTATTGTCAAATTAAAATGAGCATAACTCTTAGATCATGATAATTTTTGAGTTTCAATACCCATCAAATGAAAGATATTTGAGTCTTCTTCCAATGCATCTAATTTTTCCTTAATCCGTTATTGGAGTAAAAACTTATGGCCATTTTACTGAAGCACTACAAGCTGGCAGTTTTAACAACCCATACCACGAACAGAACCCATGATCGTTGGTATAACCCAAGATCGTAGGATGTGCTCTTTTGATGTAGTCCAGATGCCTAAAAAGGCCCCCTAGAACCCATGATTCAATACAACGATCATGGTTAGGACCCATGATCATGGGAGGGTCTATCTGAGGTCAAAAATTCAATTTTTTAGTAATGTTTTGAGAGGGGTATTTTGGTATTTTCCCATCTTTTAGCCTCCAAAACTATTTTAAGCTATCATAATGCTGAATATAAAGCCTAAAATACTCTTAATCCCTCATTCTATTTATAACACACAAAAATACTCAGACAAATATGAGAAACAAGTGACTTCTCTTCTCCCAAAGCAAGATTAGGGTTCTTCATCTTCAAGCTCAAATCCTCCAAACTTTTGTTGAAGAATAAAAAGTAATTAGGTATGTGGGTATTCAATAAGGTATTCCTTTCACCCTAATTCTCAAAATCTAGTTTCAAAATATGAATTTTAGTTATGATTTTTATGAACTCATGATCTAGGGTTCACATCCAATTATGTCAAATTCTTGAAATTAAATTCCCTCATGTTATTTTATTATTATGGTTCCTGTTTAGAGTTATTATGCTTGATTTTCATGGATTTAACTCAATTATTTTAATACGTGAAGAATTATGCATGTTTTATAGATTTCAACCTCTTTCACAGTGAATTATGCATGATTTGATAGATTTCAGTCTATTTATTTTGACATGCCATGTCTTCCCATGAAATTTGGTATCCTTGTATACTTGTGAATCATTAACCCTTAATATATTAAATAATTCATGATTTTTGACTCGTGTTACGTAATTTCATATTCTACTCAAATTATAGAATTGCCATGATCAGTAGTTGCATTCTTCAGAGATGGCGGGTTATGAACACTCGATGAATCAGGATTTCATGCACTGTGTGTTGAACACTCAGTCCTTTGAGTTTACATGATTTATAATTCTTTTAAATAAAGCACATATATTATAGTCTCAAAACTTTAGTATTATTGTCACACCCCGAATCCCAACGAGGCGTGATTGGCACCCGAAGCCGATAAGGCCTGAGAGAACCAATCTTTGCTCTTGCTCGTGTACTCTCATATGTATGTTCGCATATGAATATCATCTTATTTCATGTAATTAAATATCAATAGCGGAAGGCATGACAACATATGTAATATATATGCAATTTAACCGTTAGGGCCATTTCGTCAAAATGCACGTACATCTTTTACCTCATGATACCCCACATATGTCTACAAAGCCTCTAATAGATACATGACCATGTATATACAATGTTTACAAATGCCAACATCTACTATACACAAGTGACTTGGGAAGCCCTGAAGCAACTGAAGCTCACCAATAATCTGCGAAAATCTCGCCACTTACTGCGGAGATCTACTAACTCCTGTGCCTGCAGCATGTAAGGTAAGTTCCCCAAAAGGGGTCAGCACAAAGAATGTACTGAGTATGTAAGGCTCAAATGAAACTATACAACACATGAATAGTTCAATGAACTCAATTGAACTCAAATGCATATGCATAATCAGATGAATAAGTAACCATTTTGCACTTTGGAACCCATGTGTATTACTTTCATTGATTTCATCGCTTTCATGCTTCTTTACTTCAATGTCATTACATATGTCACAATGTACCCGGGCCCCTACTGATCAGTGGGTCTTTACATGACTTATTGTCATGTTGGGATCGAGTCGAGCTAGGCTTATGCCCCTAGACTTGCCACCCATAAAACAATGTATCGGGATCGGGTCGAGCTAGTCTTATGCCCCTAGACCTGCCACCCATAAATCATACATCGGGATCGAGTCGATCTAGGCTCATGCCCCTAGACTTGCCACCCATAAATCAACACATTGGGATCAAGTCGAGCTAGGCTTATGCCCCTAGACTTGCCACCCATACTTGATCATAGACCACATTTGCATTACTTTTTCTTTACTTTGAGATTGGTATTTTGATAGTCATAACATCACTTGAAACTTTGGATCATTAACCAATGAGTAAGAGACATATGAGATTGGTACATTCACTTGTGAGAGATTGACATATTCATATGACATAGCATGTTTGGAAACTTGGAACCATAATCAAAATAGAAGAAATGTGAATAAACATTATTGGAAACATGACACCATTGGAACCATTGGACAATCATTCATAGAAAGATACATGAGCATAACCACTATTAGAACATTGGACCACAACCTTGTTTGAGCTTTCGGAACATTAACCATGATAATGAGACATGAGACTCACAAATGATCCATGAGTAGGAAAGATATGACAATGACTATTGATAAACGGATATAGGATACCTTGGCACAATTCGGGATAGGACTAGTGAAATAGCAATGTGGATACTATTTGCCGCAAAAAGATACGGACAGAGTAACCTTACATACCTTGTACTCTCAATACGGATATCCAATCCTAGATGTGCATACAATATTCCCGCTCCTTCTTTATGTGTCATTCTACAACACAAATACATAACGGGATTCACATTAACCACAACTACTTTACAAATGCATATAACATCAATGGGGTACATGTTTGCTTTGAAACATGTCATTTCCCCTTGACAAAACCATTGATAGCATCATTATTCCAAAAATCCTCCAATATTCCCAACATTGACCAATACATAATAATAATTGCATTTCACCACAACACTCCTCCTTTACACTTTCTTCTCCACACCACATCACAAATAATCCATCAATTCACCTTAATACACTTCATAGCACATATCGGCCAAAATCCCACAATTTACACTTATAGACAAGAACAAGTTTAGAAACAAAAATAACACCATATACGTTCATATTTTATCCATACCATGATCTTTCATCAAAGGTACAATTCCTAATTCAAGTTCAAATCTCATGGATGACACATCTTGTACAAAAACCCAAAGTACTATGTTTAACTCTTTCAAGAATAACCAACAAGATTCACATACTCTCCCATTCATATAATATATTAATCCATGACAATAATCACTTACCTAGGCTTGGAAGATGTTGATCTTGCTCCAAAGGTTAGCTTTGACCTCTTAGGGTTTGAGAGAAAAAAAGGGTTGCAAAATATCTACAAAGGCATGTGTTTTCCAAATGAATAAAATCAGCATTTTTGCCCTTTATATAGGCTCTCAAGTCCATGCTTATCCACTTTGATTCAATTATTTATGTGTATGACTTAGTCAAATGGAAGAATGGGTCTTGTGACCCATTGGGCCATGTTTTCTTTTCATTTTTGGGTCCTTTTTGGGCCCAATTTACTTAACCCAATAAAATCAATAATTTCTCGTGGTTTCATCATCTCATACATGTTACGACAATATTCCTACTCATGCTATTCATATCCGTAGCCTCAATCCAAAAACCAAGTGCTTCTAGCCACGTATGACCTATTTTGACCAAAAGGGTAAAATCGTTATTTTGACGTCAAATTCGTTCTCGAGTAATTTTATCATCCCAATATATTATTTCACTCATTTCATGTATATTCTCATGGTTGTATAAGAATCGTTGCAAAAATCGGCTCAATACGTCCCCGGGAACCCTTGGGACTTAAACAAATTTTTCAACTTTTGAAAGGTGCGCAGGGGCGGCGTGGCACACTACCTGGCGCGCCCCTTTACTGCCTCTGGACTGAAAATTTCAGCCCATAGCGTCGTGGCACGCCCCTGGGCGCGCCCCACCCAATTTTTTATTTTTATTTTTTTATTTGATCTCAAAACTAAGGTAAACATGTACGGGGTGTTACATTCTTCCCCCCTTAGGAACATTCGTCCTCGAATGTTAGTAACCCTGTCTCATTGTAACACTTAAGCCGAAATGAATCCTTTAATTACTATGTACACATAGCATACTTGTAAAGACTTACTTATTATGATTCCAATTCCATACCCTGAACTTTGCTTTCGTGTCCAAGACTTACGATTACTTTAGATTTTATTATTTCTCTAGTCTCCCTTGTGACTTCTTCCCTGTGTTCATTTCTCCTATTGTGCTTTTACAGAAGATCCTTCTTTACTTCTTATTACTTTCGCTTGTCAAGCTAGAATAGTAAGCTGTACTTCCTCACATATGATATTTTCCCATAACTAGTGAATTTCCACTGGGAGCAACATGGGATAATCTCATACATACTTTTAAAGCATCGCTTATGCGATACTGCATGCACTGTAAAGAGTTCTTGGGATACCTCAACGTCCTATACAACTTGACCACATCTTCGAGCCATCTTATAAGGTATGCTATATAGAACTAACTTCTCATGCTTAAACAGTACGGTTTGTTTGTTCAAACGAAAACCATGCCTGCATTCACTTGGGTTCCCAAAAACATTTCTACAACTGTGTTAACTTAATAAGCCCATCAATTATTACCCATATGGCATCACATCTATTTAGTTACATAATCGATAACCTTCAGATTCCACACACTTTACTTGTTATCACTTCGATGACTGAAGTAAAATTTTTTTTTTTTTGCAATGTACTTTTTATGTAATCTCATCGATAAGTCGCTTCCAAATCATGGTACATATTGATTACTCCCTACCAAATAGCATATCGTGAATGGTGTGCGTTAACCTAATGCATTTCTTTAGCTCAGCTCATATATATATCCGATACGTGTCATCCCTTGTCGATACAATTTACACTGGGACACCCTACGGGTGTAGACTAGTGTCTTGAACATTAGTAGCTTTAACTTTGGTATCCTTCACTCTGACTAACGACATATGTACCTTTCCAGTCAAGAAATTTCTTTGTGGAAAGTGAAAAATGTACCCATGGTAACATTAAGATCTATCATAGCCATCTCAGTAAACTTAACCACTGTAACGTGATCACAACATTGACTATACACTTGCGACATACTCTTTTAGCTATAATGACTTCACCAAATGGTGTGGACACCCCAATTAACTTGACTATTAACTCTAGTGTTCCTTCAAATTGTCCCACAGTCAATAGAATAACATATGATTGGGTAGAACCTAAATTGATTGATGCATATTCATTAGGTAAACATAGAAATAACGTACCTTTCACCATATCAAAGAGAGCCTCCGAATTTTGCTGACCCCGTAGGTCGTGTCATACTACTCATGGCCCTCTGTGGGCAGTCTCTCTTCACGTGTCCTGGCTATTTACACCGAAAGCAAACATCCATATCAAACCATCATTCACCTGAATGAAACTTTCTGCAGCACTGGTACAGTTGACGAACAGAGCCCACTGTCTGTGAACCCCGTATTCCACTACTCTGCCCAACCTGACTACCTCTAGATCCTCGAACTAGAGGTGGAGTACCTGCTGTAGGGTGAGAAAATGATGGTCTAGGTGGTCTAGGGACAACCCGAGGCCTAACTCTTCCTTGGGATGTCATGAACTGTCCCATGGGTCTAGCCCGCTTTGACGGCCCTATCTCAGATTCTTGTATCCTTCCCCTTTGCCTTTGATCCTCCATCTTTTGCGCGAAGGCTTGTATTCTTGCTATATCCATGTCTTTATTTAATGCAACAATAGTACAGTCCCTTAACAAATATGGCTCCAATCTGTCCACATACCAATGAACTCTAGCGGCCATAGTTGCTACCATATGAGGAGCATATCTAGCCAACGAATTAAACTGAAGACTGTACTTCCTGACGCTCATATTTCCCTGATGAAGATTTAAAAACTGATTCGCTCGAGCCTCGCGGACCTCATATGGAAGATAATGATCAAGGAATGCCACCTTGAATTCCTCCCAACTAGATGGATTTGCACCGATACCTCTGTATCATTTCCAATCTTCATACCATAATATAGCCTCTCCTTTAAGTCTATATGCTGCAAGCTCTACTGTTTCTACACCAGTCACATGCATAACATCTAGAGACCTTTGGATTTGATCTATAAAGTCTTGCGGATCTTCATTAAGATCGAACCCGGTAAATGTGGGAGGATCCAATTTCAAGAAATCTTGTGTTCTCCGACTAGCTATCCTAGCCGCACCATCATCACGTGTCACTGGACCCACTCGTCCTTGACTCTGGGCAACAACTATCTGAGTCAACATTTGCACCACATTTTTCAAGTCCTGTAACTCCTGCCTAGTAACATGAACAGATGAATCTGGGGATACTTCCCTCCTTTGTGGTCTCCCTGGAGAAATGGGAGGAGAAGGTGCCCGTGCTGTAAACTCTGTTTCAACCCCATACTGACTATCTGGGTTAGGTGGTGATTTACTAGTTCCTTCTCCCGCTTGAATATTTGCCTGCTTATTCTTACTCATACCTTGTTTTTACTATATCAAAGAGAACCAATTACAATGGTCAGATATCATCTCACCTATGACAATGGCTCTATTGCACGATCTAGAATGAAGAAATGAAACAACTCCTAAATGTCCCGTAGCCTCCTACTTATAAATGTGGCGCTCAACACATCCATAAGCAAGACTCTACTCAGACACGGCTTTGTAGACACCCTTAGAATGAACTGCTCTGATACCACTTTTGTCACACCCCGAATCCCAACGAGGCGTGATTGGCACCCAAAGCCAATAAGGACCAAGAGAACCAATCTTTGCTCTTGCTCGTGTACTCTCATATATATGTTCGCGTATGAATATCATCTTATTTCATGTAATTAAATATCAATAGCGGAAGGCATGACAACATATGTAATATATATGCAATTGAGCCATTAGGGCCATTTCGTCAAAATGCACGTACATCTTTTACCTCATGATACACCACATATGTCTACAAAGCCTCTAATAGATACATGACCATGTATATACAATGTTTACAAATGCCAACATCTACTATACACATGTGACTTGGGAAGCCCCGAAGAAACTGGAGCTCACCAACAATCTGCGGAAATCTCGCCACTTACTGCGGAGATCTACTAACTCCTGTGCCTGCAGCATGTAAGGTAAGTTTCCCAAAAGGGGTCAGCACGAAGAATGTACTGAGTATGTAAGGCTCAAATGAAACTATACAACACATGAATAGTTCAATGAACTCAATGGAACTCAAATGCACATGCATAATCAGATGAATAAGTAACCATTTTGCACTTTGGAACCCATGTGTATTACTTTCATTGATTTCATCACTTTCATGCTTCTTTACTTCAATGTCATTACATATGTCACAATGTACCCGGGTCCCTACTGATCAGTGGGTCTTTACATGACTTATCGTCATGTTGGGATCGAGTCGAGCTAGGCTTATGCCCCTAGACTTGCCACCCATAAAACAATGTATCGGGATCGGGTCGAGCTAGTCTTATGCCCCTAGACCTGCCACCCATAAATCATACATCGGGATCGAGTCGAGCTAGGCTCATGCCTCTAGACTTGCCACCCATAAATCAACACATCGGGATTGAGTCGAGCTAGGCTTATGCCCCTAGACTTGCCACCCATACTTGATCATTGACCACATTTGCATTACTTTTTCTTTACTTTGAGATTGGTAATTTGATAGTCATAACATCACTTGAAACTTTGGATCATTAACCAATGAGTAAGAGACATATGAGATTGGTACATTCACTTGTGAGAGATTGACATATTCATGTGACATAGCATGTTTGGAAACTTGGAACCATAATCAAAATAAGAAGACATGTGAATAAACATTATTGGAAGCATGACACCATTGGAACCATTGGACAATCATTCATAGCAAGATACATGAGCATAACCACTATTAGAACATTGGACCATAACCTTGTTTGAGCTTTCGGAACATTAACCATGATAATGAGACATGAGACTCACAAATGATCCATGAGTAGGAAAGATATGATAATGACTATTGATAAACGGATATAGGATACCTTGGCACAATTCGGGATAGGACTAGTGAAATAGCAATGTGGATACAATTTGCCGCAAAAAGATACGGACAGAGTAACCTTACATACCTTGTACTCTCAATACGGATATCCAATCCTAGATGTGCATACAATATTCCCGCTCCTTCTTTATGTGTCATTCTACAACACAAATACATAACGGGATTCACATTAACCACAACTACTTTACAAATGCATATAACATCAATGGGGTACATGTTTGCTTTGAAACATGTCATTTCCCCTTGACAAAACCATTGATAGCATCATTATTCCAAAAATCCTCCAATATTCCCAACATTGACCAATACATAATAATAATTGCATTTCACCACAACACTCCTCCTTTACACTTTCTTCTCCACACCACATCACAAATAATCCATCAATTCACCTTAATACACTTCATAGCACATATCGGCCAAAATCCCACAATTTACACTTATAGACAAGAACAAGTTTAGAAACAAAAATAACACCATAGACGTTCATATTTTATCCATATCATGATCTTTCATCAAAGGCACCAGTCCTAATTCAAGTTCAAATCTCATGGATGACACATCTTGTACAAAAACCCAAAGTACTATGTTTAACTCTTTCAAGCATAACAACAAGATTCACATACTCTCCCATTCATATAATATATTAATCCATGACAATAATCACTTACCTAGGCTTGAAAGATGTTGATCTTGCTCCAAAGGTTAGCTTTGACCTCTTAGGGTTTGAGAGAAAAAAAAGGGTTGCAAAATATCTACAAAGGCATGTGTTTTCCAAATGAATAAAATCAGCATTTTTGCCCTTTATATAGGATCTCAAGTCCATGCTTATCCACTTTGATTCAATGATTGATGTGTATGACTTAGTCAAATGGAAGAATGGGTCTTGTGACCCATTGGGCCATGTTTTCTTTTCATTTTTGGGTCCTTTTTGGGCCCAATTTACTTAACCCAATAAAATCAATAATTTCTCGTGGTTTCATAATCTCATACGTGTTACAACAATATTCCTACTCATGCTATTCATATCCGTAGCCTCAATCCAAAAACCAAGTGCTTCTAGCCACGTATGACCCATTTTGACCAAAAGGGTAAAATCGTCATTTTGATGTCAAATTCGTTCTCGAGTAATTTTATCATCCCAATATATTATTTCACTCATTTCATGTATATTCTCATGGTTGTAGAATAATCGTGGCAAAAATTGGCTCAATACGTCCCCGGGAACCCTTAGGACTTAAACAAATTTTTCAACTTTTGAAAGGTGCGCAGGGGCGGCGTGGCATGCTGCCTGGGGCGCCCCTTTACTGCCTGTGGACTGAAAATTTCATCCCATATCGGCGTGTCACGCCCCACCCAATTTTTATTTTTTTTTATTTTCTTTTTTTTTTGCTCTGAAAACTAAGGTAAACATGTACGGGGTGTTACAATTATTGAGCTATTTAGTATATCAGTTTATGTTTAGTTGGGAGTAGTACTTAGCACCGAGCAGATGGAAGGGTGAAGGCTCACCCATCAGTTAGGCTAAGACCTTTAGTAGAAGTCCTAAGTCCCATACCTACGGTGCCACCGTAGGTTCTAAAGGGTCACCCATCAAACCAAGCTTGACAACTTAGTCCTTTTGTATATTAGTTTAGTGGTACCACGTCATATCAACCTTTATACCCTAGCAAGGTATATTAGGAACTATTCGATGGGAATTATACATCAAATTCCATGATTAGCTCATATGGTTATATGTCGGTTAACAATAATTTCCATGGTTCAAACTCATTTATTGCATGACCTTGTATTTAGTTTCTTCAGTGTAGTATTGATCAGTTACATGTTTATTTACTTAGTCATTCTATCAGTTTAGATCCCACAGTTTCAGACCTAGTATTTGTACATGACCCTCAGTTTAGTTTTACATGCTTTTATACTATGACTTTTTTAGATTATCACTGCATATCAATATATTTGTATTTTATACAGGGTCATTGTACTACAACTCAACTCCTTGCATTTAGTTAGCATTCAGCATAGCTTTGCAGCATGTTCAACATTAATTTTAAAATCATATAAAATATTTATGCTTCTACAACATCCCAATTTTAAGAAATGTTTTAGCTCATGATTCAGAGGTTTCACCATGACTCACAGTATGTACATAAATGTTTTTAATGCATATTTCACTAAATAGTTTATGCCCTTAGTTTAAAGTAGGTTTTAACTATTTTCATGACTAGTGCATATCTCATATATTCAGTACATTCAAAAGTAGTGACTGCATACCTCTTCTGCCTGTATTTTTCATGTGATATAGATTCAGGTGCTTATTATAAGGTTCATAGTCAGGCAGATCACAGCTTCCAGCCAGCAGGTGATGAGTTTTCTAATTTTGAGGACTCAAGTCAGTTGCAGTTCTATTATTTTATTTCTATTCTTATGTATTAATTAGGGTTAGATGGGGGTCATGTACTGGCTACCTAAAGTCAGTATTAGTAGAGGCTTCATAGATAGTCAATCACAATTATTGTATGTAGTTTTAGTTTCTCTCTCTTTTAGATTTTGGTGTTGTAAACTTTCAACAGTAGTGTATTGAAACAACTTATCTCGTGATTATGCTTCCGCTCAGTTAGTTTAGCTTTTATATATGCTTTAATCGATTGCTCATATATTATTACAGTACCATGGGTTAGCTTTGAAGCACTTGTAGTTCTACGTGATATGATATGGGGGTAGTCTCGGGTCGTGACAAATCATGAATATCAATTATGAATCACAAACTTAAAAATAGATGTTTACAACCTTTAAAAACATGTATATGTCTCAAAAGTAGCAATAGAATGTAACCTCAATCATAAAACCTATTAGGAGTATTTATAGATACAAAAGAAATCCTATTCTAAACAAAATTAGATTGCAGGCCCGCCAGTAACAATAAACCCGTTTGGTGTCCTTACAGTTTGTTGGGTGAGGTAATTTCTATGTTGGTACACATTACTTCTAGCTGGTGACGACTCAGGTAACAACCTGTCATCAGTCTTGATGGGTCATTAAGTCTTCTATTTCCACTGAAGCACTTTTTGTCAACTTTCAGGTATTTTCCCAACGATTTGCTCATAATGACTTCCCTATGATATTTATTAGTTGTAATGACTCATTGTGTATCTCGTTGTCACTATGTCAATTTTTTTTTTATATTTCAGCTTCTTCTTTTGAATGATTCCTCAGAATGGTTGGTATTAACCTGTTAGCTGTCCTAACGGGTCATTGAGTTCATCCGTTGCATGTTCATCTAAATTTAATCTCCATGACTTGGGCTTTGATTCTTAGAACAATCAAGGGGATGACTAATGGCATGACCCAATGAGTGGTCCATGCTTTGGCAGCCACACTTGTGTATATTTTTACTCTTTTTGTCTTGCTCACTTCTAAAACCTGTTTTCCTGCAAAACTTATATATATGGTGAAGTTTTCAGAGTATTGATATGGTGAATACTATGGTTCTTATGTGCGAATTATGCTTAAAGTAGTGAATACTATGTTTCTTAGTATAGTTGTTAAGCAAAACTCTTTTATTAGCTGATTGGTTATGCTTATTAGTAGAATACCCGTGCCTTAAGTGTTTTTCTGTGTTAGGATATCATGCTATGTGTGTACCCTATGTGGATTGTTACCACATTAATCATATTATTGTGTTGTTGTGTGATGGTTAAACTCCTTAAGTGTAAGTATTGATTATGTGTGATCTGGATGAGTGTTGCAAGGGGACTCAGGAATCGTAAGGACCGAGTGTGATTTCGAGGTGTATCTTCACATCCGTAATGTGAGACACATATCATTTTGTCCTGAATTTTAAGATTCCTTAAATCTTAACCCAATTCTTACGAACTACCCAGGTGCCTTGCTATTCTATGATGTTGTGCGGGATGTGGTACTTAGGATGACAAGAAGGTAGAAATGTGTTAGAATTAATCGAGTTGAGGGATTAGTTTTTCATTTGCAATAGCTTAGAGTTGCAATTTAAACATTCTAGTTCTTAAAAGTTATTGGACATGAGAGTTAGAATCTGTAAAAGTCTTCGTGGGATAACATCGTGTGAAAAAAGACCTATGATTGGGTAGAAAAATAGAACCACTAGAAGGTACCATAGTAGTGGTAGTTATACTGCAGCAGCGGCACCACTGCAGCTGTACTTTTACCGCTGCAGTGGTTCCCAGGCAGTAAGCTGCCAGGGATCTCCCCTGTTTTTGTGATTTTTGTCCATTGTAAAAATGTCCATGTGTTTGAAATATTTAAAGTTGGAAATCACTTCCAACACGCAGAGTGAGGTAAGTTATTATTATTATTAAAGGTGCGGTGATGAAAAATGTCCTAAAAATGCAAGAAAATAAAGAAAGTAATTGTTTGATACATACCCCAAATGGGGGCAACCCAAATCCCTCAATAGTAAAATAAAAAAGGGGGTGATCCAGATGGTGGCACCATCTCTGAGGCTCGAAGTATCTAAGCCCTCTTCCTCCATTCCACTAAGGAATGAGAACTCCTTGGCATCCTTCTTTGTTAGTTTTAGGAGCTTCTTGGAGGGGGAGGCATATTTGAACATCACCTGCACAACTTTCCATATCCTTACCAGCATGCGGTCCCAGAAGCAAAGCGTCTTCTTCTCCTTATTTAGCTCCTCTCAGAGCTTCGCATAAGCCTGAGCCGAGTCCAGTGGGGTAGTCAAGCTTGAAGGAGCCAGTCTTAGTGGAGGTAACTAATTCCTCTCCAAATAAACTCGCATGACAGTAAGGTTGGCCTCCCATCCACCGAGAGATGCAGGAGCCTAAGCGGGAGGGGTGCTAGACTCCTCGTCCCCTCTGGCCTTGCTGCTCTCACCCTCCTCTTCCACCATAATTTTTTTCTTGATTCCTCCCTATATTTCCCTACCCCTCATTGAGTTGAACGCTACATCACACTTTTCCAAGGTATCACGATCCTCCTTGGGTACATCCACCCTCTTACACAGCTCGGTAATCAAGGAGGGCAAGAAGAGATCTTACGTGGACCTACCCCTAATATAGAAATGCTTCCACTCATCTATAATCTGCCTTCCTAACTTTAACTCCACCCCTGCAAAAGCATAATCCACCACCATCGCCTAGTGAAAAGTCATATCAGTCACGTTCCTCAAGGAATGAATCCTATGAGAATCCAGTTACAACCACACCCTAGCCTCCACTAAGAAATGGGTACTCTTGGTTCCTTTGAGGTTGGACCACTTCACCTTCCTCGCCTGATCCTCCAGCACCAAGACCCTAGCCACCCTTTCTAAGTCTGACTCCTAGAACTTGGCCTCAAAAGAAACATTAGAGGGGTTTGGGACCCTTAAAGCATCATTGGTAGTGGTGGCATCCACCGGGAGGTCTTTTCCCTAAATACAAATAGTGGGGAAAGGTAAAGACCACTCCATAGTTGGGAGTATAGCATAAAACTCAGACCAGAGCCATATTGAACTCAAGAATAGGCTCAGTCAGTATCTCCCACCCGAAGACCTTTAGCTAGTCATAGAAATCTAGTATCTCATCCTCCACACCTCTCATCATAAAACCCCTCTTATAGAGAAAACTCTTATTGTGTCGCTTATCTTCATAACGATCGTGGCTGGAAAAATCAGGGAATCTTTGGTATTGGGGTTGTTGCTCCATGATAATCTTGATAATATTACAAATTCAGTGTTAGAAACTAAGTCAGGATGCCATGAGAGAGAGGGAAAAATTCAAAAGCTCAAAAAAAGGCAAAAACCTGGAAGCCACTTCTAGGTGCTGGTGTAGTGGTAAATCTACCGCTGTAGTGGCAACCTAACGCTGCAGCGGTACTGACGTCCCTAATAGTCACCCACCCCTCCCATGGTGGATTTTTGTTTTTTCTACGTAATGTTTCATTCTAAGCATAGATCGGACTTGGTGAAGTCTGTATGAACCTTTATACACTAAAATAGGAGCATATGATACCTAAATTCAAACCCAAATCATCCAAATTAATTGAAGAAGGTGAACCTTAATCTTCTACCCCTTCAATGGATGAAATTCACTATGAACTACGCCAATCTTAGGCCTAGAAGTTGTAAAAGTGTTGAGGACGTAAGAGAAGCTAACATGCATGTTAATTCATGTAAGAACATCACCAAAACCCAAGTTTAAATTGCACCAATTAAAACTAACCAAAAATCGTCTCTTACTCTAAATATTTTGATTCTAACACGATAAAGATGTAAAAAAGTAGTCGAAGCAAGAAATTTACTATGAATTAACATCAGAGAAAAATTACACAGAGAGAATTGAGAGAGTTTGGGAGTGGAAGATTGAAAATGGGGGAAATGTTCATTTCACCCTATTTGAAACTACTACAGACCACTGTAGCCGTAGCTTTTTCTGCTGCAGCAGTAAGTTCTATGCAGTTACGTTTCATTATAACTTTTCATACGTGGTGGCATTCTGTGATGTCTTGGGTGTGTTAAATTAACTGTTGTAGAAATTGGCTCATAATTTCCTCTATGGGTGTTATGGTTTTATAGGATTGGTTGGGATAAATTTAAAAGATTAATTAGTATGCTGGTTGGATGAGTGCGTTAGGTTTAGTCGTTAACTAACCAAGGTTCAACAAAGTGAGTTGATAGGAAGTAAGTATCATTTTCTTACAACCCATTATGTATATGAATTTCAAGTTGTGCCTAGAATCCTGTCACCCCCCTCTTCGTAGCTATTCGGGGAAGAAAAATGGGTAAATTGGTATCTAATGTAATAACCCTAAACGTCATTATGTCAAAAACCATTCAGGTAAAAATTTTGTGATGACAGAAGTTTTTTTTTTCCAGACCTAAGAGAAATTATTACATAGGGAAAAACAGGGCCCAACAAAAATTAGGTTGAAAAATTTAAAGAAATAGACTGGCCTGCTATCGACCACTGTAATGGTAAACTAACCCTGCAGCGGTACTTAGGCAGTAGCCAACCTAAAATACTTTAACACCCTTCCTTTTATTCTAGCATCCTTAGTTTTTTCCCTTGCTCCAAAACCCCCCAAAATAAAACTAATATCCAGAGCTATGAGGTTTCAAAGGCCACGCTTCATGAAGGCAATTTTAAGGCATACTCGATAAGAATGCAGAGTAGGAAAGATCTTGGCACATGTGGGATAACTCCCTCCTCTCAATAGCAGTGTAATTTATCTACAAGGTAGGTTATGGTTTAATGTTTAGTAGACTTTGGCTAGATGCATGTAATAAAGATAGTAATGTCGGGAGATTTCATGCCTTAGTCCTTCGAGCGTGGTGTTTAGATGGAAAAAATGTTAATAACCAGTTTAGGCTTTAAATATGTGATGAATGGTTATTATTTTGAGATGGTCCAAGCTTCGTGACTTGAATGGATAGGTTTTGTGAAGAATAAGTGCGTTGAAAGAGTATAAGGGTATTGAGAGTATAGGTGAGAGTAATTATGACCGTCGAATGAGATAGTAGTAAACTAAGTTTAAGAGAGGTTACTTATGAGGCTCCAAGAAACTCTGGGAAATTAAATTAGGGAATGAGAAGAGGGAATACGTGTGGGGAAAGAGTAAATTAGTAGAATGAATGTCATTAAAGAGTCATACAAGAGCTTACTTAAGTAGAGATGGTAACCTAAGGGTATGAGTATATGTTGGTAGGAGAGGCTTGTCGGTCTTGTCAATGTGGGCACACTATGAGTTCTTTAGAATGTATGTTCTTATGAATCCCAGACTGGTGGAAGTGTAACATTGGGTGTAGATTAATGTCTCGATATTATATGAATGGTTTATTTATAGTAATTAGACTTGCTTGACTCTAAGGTTATGTGTAAATTGAGTGTTTGTAATTGTCATTAGGCACTATTTATGATATTGACTGCATTTGCATATTCATTCATGTTGATGATGATGTATTAAGATGATGATGATGATGTGATTATGTTGATAATGATGTTGATGATGATGATATTGAGCTAATGATGATGACAATGATGATGTGAATACTTTGATAATGATATTGATGATGATGATATTAAGATTATTATTATTATGATGATATGATTACATTGTTATGATGTTAATGATGATGATATAATAAGGACGTGATAATGAAATTATACGTGCATATTGCATACATACATTTATCATGTGCATTCGGATGTACATTACTACATATATATTGTAACTGAATTTGTTATTGTGTTTGACTAAGTGTAGAGTGTATAAATAGGAACTCGTGTTCTATCTGAATTGGAGTGTTACAATTGTGCTTGGTTGTTATTAGTTATATAGTACTTTATAGGTGATGAGAATAGGGCTGACCGATTTGGAGTTGTCAGAGTATTGATATGGTAAAGTCTATAGAATGGTCTGAATGGTTAGAAGTACGATCATCATAGCAATAACAAACAAGATATGATAGGGCTTAGAGGTATTAGGGAAAGATAACTTGTCAAAGGACAAAGATACAAAAAAATGTTAAATGACAGGTTGGTCACAGAGATGCTAAGGGTAACATGTTAATATTTACATAAATAAGGGTTAGTAATCAGAACCTTACTTGTTGTTATGATTTCTTCCTAATTGTTATTATTGTTATCTGTTTCTAACCCTGATCGACCAATGATACCTACCAGTATGCATGGTTGTACTAATGCTACACTTACTATACTTCCATTTGGGGGTATAGCCATGTTGCAGGTCAGTTGGGGTTTCTATAGCAGCGATGGCGATCACTCTGCAACAACTCCTGTCCTCTTAATCTTACATGGATGTTGTTTCATAGAGTTTTCTATTCCTTGTCTATTTCTCTTGTATCCGTTTAGGTTAGGTTCTGGGGATTCACTAGTTATTATTTTTTGTATTGTTTTTACTTATCAAATGTACAGAAACAAGACCTATTTATGAATTAAAAGAAGAATTTTGGTTAATAAGAGTTGTATTTTATCTTCCGTATTAAAAGAATAATTTGGCGGCGAGGATTCTCCTATCTAGGATAGATTTAGGTAGGTGCCTGCATGATCCGTTATTTGGGTTGTGACAATTGACCTGGTTGAATGATTGCACTTATTTTATGCTTTCTTATTTGAATTGACTTGATTGTGTTAAGGTAGCTATGGTTTTGTGCTATAAGCTTGAGATGTCATTTTATTCCTAGTTGAGTATTAATATGTGTGTTGTCCCTAATTAGTGGGTATTCCTACATGTATGACTATGAATGAGTTGCAGTTAACTAGTTACCAGCGGCTTGGTAATTCATAGTGACTATGTGCTATTGGAGTATTGAATTGAGTAAGTGGTAAATGCATAGCTAGAAGTGACATAAAGTGTTGAGGAATAGCAAAATAGAGCTGAATATTGTGTAGTGGTTGACTTGTGGAATAGTGCAACCGATTACAAGTAGGTGAGGTTCATAAAGAGAGTATAAAATAAGGAAGGTGGTGAACGAAAGTATGAGAGTTCCATTTGACTTACTTTATTAATTAAGTGCATGTTTTATTTCAGATATTTATGTTGTATTTATGTGATTTAAATTGGGTCGGCCGATGATGCTTGCTAGTATGTGTGGTTGTACTGATGCTACTCTTGATATACATTTTTTATGGTATATCATGTTGCAGGATCGGTTCAGGTTTCATTGCTTGATGCGGATAGGGATCTTCGACAGGTTTCGTCTTCTCATTCCTATGGTGGAAGCTGAGTCTTGTTTAAATTCCATTAACTTGTAGTAGCTCTTGTTCCTGTCTAGACTAGATCTTCAGGGTAGAGTATTTCTTTATGTATTTTAAGTATTGTAACAAGTTTTGTAACAGTTGAAGAGTTTAATGATTTTCTTTAGACTTTTGCATATCCTTCATTGGGTGGTAAGGGTTCTCATATCTAGGTGGATTAGAGTAGGTGCCCTCACAATTCAGTTAGTTGGGTAATGTAAATAATAGAAGTAGTAAAGCTTAATTTCCTTCCAATATGGTGCTCTTAGATAGAACTGAACTATCAAACATTTCAGAAACCACATAAAGGGCTTGAGAGAAGCCCGTCAGCATGTTTTGGTCCTTTGATTTGAAAGCTTGCATCCTTATCTATATGAATCATACTGTTGATCCAAAGTATGATATGTATATAGACTCTTCTTTAATTCCCCATTATGAGTATCACCCATGAGAGAAGAAAGTATGTACCTAGATTATTGGATAGAGTTGTTACCCGAAAGATAGTGCAATTTGGGATGGTATAATTTAAAAGTAGTAGAATGACCTCAGAGTTGGGGGATGGATTTAGAAGTGTAGTGACTAGAAAAGGTGGGGATAGTAATTGGTTAAAGTATATAGATAGATCTATGTATTCATTAAGTTAGTAATGGGGTGATATGTCTTTAGGTGTTAGCTAAGGGGTAATAAGTGAGGGTAGATGTTCATGGTAGTACTAAGAGAAGGAGATGTTTGTTATAGTGTTCAGAGCTTATCATTGTGTTAGTATATATAAACCATAGGATATAATTGGGAGTGTAGAGTGTTTATGAATTGATGGATTTAGGTTGTACTGTATGGCTTTAAAGAAAGAGCCTTTTTATGATTAGAGAGTTATGAAGTTAGTATAGACAGATGATTGAGTGAGTAGTACTGTGTGAAATGAAGTTGTGCTTATAGACTTTAATTAGATAGATTGTAAGACTAAGATCGACTATTTATCATAAGGTTCTAGAGGACTAGTGTTTCTTAATTCTCATCTGGTATCTGTAAGTCATTATAGTATGTGAGAAATTGTGTGTCCATCTGAGATGATTGTGAGATTCTAAGTTTGAATTATGAATGATCACCAAGGTAGAAAAAAATGTTCGTTTGAGGGTAGTAATATAGACTCTGTGTAAGTAGATCTAGTAGGCTTGATGTGGCATGTGGAAGAGCTTAAGTTGATAAATTATTAGAAGTATGTAAGCCTGATTTGTGCATGGACTAGAGATGAAATAGTGAATTATGTCTAAGTCAATGGATAAAGAAGAGGTTTAAGTTCGTAAAGAAATAGGGGAATCTGAGGTAGTTGTGGTTGAATGAGATTCTAAGTTTGAAAGTCCTATGTGTGCCTAGTTAGTACCCTTGAGTTGCAAAATGTAGACAACTGCTAAAGTGTGTTATATGGAATCCTTTAGAGTTATAGTAAGGAGATTGCATATTAGTGGTATTGAAACTCTTAATGTAAGTTTTAATTCTTTTATATAGGTGGCTACAATTTTAGGGGTATGCTTCTAGTAAGACAATAAGAGTGTGAATCCTTTAGTGAAAGCCTTATAGGTGAAATAAGAAGTAAGAGAGGTCCTAGAAAGGAGCCTTAGTAAGAGCTATAGTATCTCCTGGTGTAGTTTTTAGAGAGGTTTTATGCATTTTTATGAATAGTGATATCCTGACTGTACATGATTGTGTGTTTATAGATTAATTTAGAGAATGGGTCTGCAGGCCTGAGTTAGTGGATTTTGAGCTAAAGGGGAGATGATAGTGAAGTTCTTTCTATCTAAAGATATAAGTGTGGAGAAAGTGTACGATAAGATTTTTGTTGTGTGTGATAGTTAAAATATGGTTTTATAGTGTGACTGTGTGGAAGTCCATGAGATGGTTTTAGTTACAACCTGAATGTCGTGTTGATGTGAATGTGCATCATTGAATTATGAGACTAGCAAATCCTTGATTGAGATTGAGGAATAGTTGTTCAATGTTGTAAGAAAGAGTAGTGATCATGAAAATGGAATATTTGAGTTAGGCTTGAACATATGAAGAACAATCAATTAGACTCCACCTCTTGTGGTTTTATGTGACCTTTGTGAAGATTATAGTTATATGTTTAGAAGTGCAATATTCAGGAGAAAGAGCATAGTTGAGACGTGTTGCTAAGCTTAAAGGCTTCCAATTGGATCGTCTAAAGTGGGAATACTCTTATCCTTTTGTTCAACGCGCCCTTGTTTTATGCCATGTAACTTCAGTCCGAATGAAACCCACAACAAAGCTCATGTCCCTAAGTAGTTCTTCATGTACATACACCATTTGATTCCATGAACACATATCTTATGTTATGTGATAGGTGCTCACACTCATAATGTGTGCTTTTACAGCCCTTAGTATTTGGTCCTATCCCTTATTGATAGTTCAATCCAGTTCACCTTGAAGAGCATAGTATCAGATATTTGATGGAAATTAGTTTAGCTGAACTTGGTCATTTTCTCCTAAGTAAAGACCATTATTCGAGGATGAATGATCCCAAGGGGGAGATATTGTAACACCCCAAAACTTTTTTCCATGACAATAAAATTTCTTAAAGTATTTAGAGCTCAAATATCAAGTCTCGAGGTCCTTAATTAAATTAGTAGTCCAAGAGATTGCATTTCAGTACTTAGAATAAATTTTTGATGTGAAAATAGCTAGTGTGTCGCACCCCAAGGGCCTCTGTTGTAACGACACTGGTTCTGAATTTTAATTTTTTTCTGTGTTTTGACCATTTTTTCCTTTCCCATAGTTACTATATGCCTTATATGAGGTGTGGGGTAGATTAGTACAATCCCTAAAGCATTCAAGAGTTATTTGAGTGAGTTTGAGATCTTGAGTAGTCTTAAAAGTGATTAGTATGACTTTGGTCAATATTTTGTAATTTGAGCATTGGATGGTGATTCTGTAAGTTCCATTAGATCTGGAATGTAAATTTTGGGTTAGTAGTATGGTTCGTTTGGGTTCTGAGCCTTTATTTAGTGTTTTGACCTCTTAGATGAGAAACTAGTTAAAATAACCTAAAGGAGTCCTGGGGGGTTAACTTGTTGATAACGAACTCTTTTGAAAAATTTGATGGCTTTATTGAGTCCGAGACGTCAAAATTAGAAAATTATTGGATTATTTTTACAAGATCACGATCAAATCCTGAGAGTCCATTTGGAGTCATTTTAGTCCCTTATGTTTCAGCTGATTTCTGGTGCAACTGCCTAAGCTGCCATTTGGTTGCCTTAGCGGTAGAACCTAGGTGTACCAAAGGTCCGCCTTAGAAGTAAACCAGTCTAGAAAGCATTGCCTTAGCGATGATTTTTTTGCCCTGGCGATACTGCCTTAAAGTAAGATGTGCTGCCTTAGCGATCACATGTATAGCAAGTGACTACCACCTTAGCGATAGTCTGGCGACTCAGGCGATATTTCTTAGGCGACCATTTTGCCGCCTAGGCGACGTCGCTGGTTTAAAACATCTTTTCTTCTCTTTTATTCCATTCTTCAATTTTCAAGCTTTAGGGTCTTGGTTTTAGCAATCTAAAAACTGATTTTTCATCAAATCAGACTTGGGTGAGCTTCTAAAAATTATTTCTATTCTTGTTCACTAATTATTTCACTAAATCATCATCAAAACTTGGATTTTTAGGGTTTCACCCAGTAAAGAGAGAAAATGGTTTTTCCTTGATTTCAAGCTCAAATTCAACTTATTTTCAATGGGTTTTCTTATTTAGAACCCTTAGAGTATGGGAAACATGATTCTTAAATAAAATCTCAATTTTATCCTTTTTCCTTTGGGGTTGATTTTTGAACTAGTTTTGGACCTGAAATGGAAGTAGCTAATTTGGGTATCGTTAGACTCCCTTTAATGTTTAGATTACGTTTTTGATAGATTTGGTTCATTCTAATGCCATATGTAAAGGAAAGGCTCTGTGTTGAACGGTCCAGGCTCAAGATTTGACTTTTCTAGGTAGGTTATGACTTAACTTTTTTCAAACTGGGCTGAGTAGTTAACCATTCCTGTAAAGTATGCTATAGGTTGGGGATTTCATCTTGAGGTTCATACTTTAAGCAATTTATCTTATCATGTTTCCCGTGTGTGGGCTTATATGAGTATTATTAATGATTTGAGAGATTGTTATTGTTGTAATGCCCATGTGGGGGCTTATGTGTATATTAAATTTGACTTGAGAGATGATTATTATTGTAATGCTCGAGTGGTGGGTGATATTGGTCTTGTTTGAGTATTAATTGCCTTTATTTTTATTGTGATGCCCGAGTAGGGGCTTGAATTGATATATATTTAGTGTCTTGCATGAGTATTCATTACTATGGTGCCATGTGATGGTTTATATCATGTTTTATTGAAATTTGAGGAGATTTGAGCTTATTTAATACTGTTATTATATTGATTCATTATTTAATATTGTTTTGGTAATGAGTATGCATCTTTATTTCAATAGTTTATATACATGGAATCGGAACCACAGAGAGATACTGATTTGAAAGAAAATGAGACACTTTATGAAACCCTTGACTGATGATTGTACCGGCAAGGTTGATTGAGATATGAGACTGTGAACGTATATGGGTTTTGAACCCCCCCTAACATTGTCCTATCCTGGAAGCTTTCGCTCGGAAGGTGTATACGAGGTGATATTATGACATTACATCATGACCATTGGATTGCATTGCATTACTTGTATTCCTTTGTTTTGCTTGATATCGTTTATTTAACTTTCTTATATACATATATATTTGTGTGTAGTATTATACTTATATTATACTAGGAGATATGGTTTGAGCTACCACTAGGAATTTTTCTGAAGGAAGGTCGAACCGTGCCTATAGTATTCTTTACTTATTTAGTATTCTGCTTTGCTGAGTTGGCCTATGATACCTACTGAGTAAAAGTGGACCATACTCACTTCTACTTCTATGCCCTTTTGGTACAAATCTCAGTATGAGTGCAACCCTCTGTAGCTGATTTGTAATGTTGAGAGCTGATATGGAGTATTGGTGAGAGCATTATTCCATCCTCCATTTATCTTTTATGTCTTTACTTGTATTCAAAGACAGAGATGTATTATCAGATTCTTTATTATCTTAGATGCTATTTGTACTTATGATACTAGGTTTTGGGATTTTTGTTGTATTTCATCCAGATATTTCTGATTTATGATTATTATGGCCTGACTTTGTTCTAAAAGTCTCGTATAATTTTATTTCCTTTCTCTTTTGTATTTCACATTTGTTGTGGACTTTCGGCTTACCTACCAAGGTTGGGTCGGGGTAGGTGCCATTATGACTTCAGTTTCTGGGTCATGACAAATTGGTGTCAGACCACTAGGTTTACCTGTCTTATGGGTAAAAGAGCAGGATGTCTAATAGAGTCTCACGGATCAATAAGTTGATGTCTGTATCTATCTTTGGGAGTCTATAGGATTTTTTAGGAAAACTTCTCTAATTTGATTCCTTATTGTTTGGGTTATTCATGCCCAATATTCTAAACTTATATTCCAATCTTTTCTGCGCAGATGGTGAGTACTAGATCTAGAGTTATTGAGGATGATTAGCCAACATATACTGTTGGAACCTCAATTAGAGGGCGAGGTAGGGGTCGCAGCCTAGACAAAGGTAGAGGTCGAGCATAAGGGGCCACTCCAGCTAGAGGATGAACTAGAGTGGAACCTCCCAAGCTAGAGATTGAGCATGATGAGGCAGAGGATCAGAAAGAGGAGGTGGGACCAACTCAGTCCCCATAGGGTTTTGTTGGTACTCCAGTATTACAAGACTTGCTAATTCGTCTTTTGGGTCATTTGAATGGAATTCCCCAGACATGTATTCTATCGGGTACACCGAATGGTTTATATACTATATGAGGTGTTCAACCATAAAGGAAGGTTCCAATTATTGGTTTTCAAACTCACGTGGCACAACCAGCTACTATAGGGGCCCTACGTGTTGAGAATTTGCCTATTAGATTTGTTGTTTCTCCCATAGCTCCTAGTCTTGAGATATTTGCTGAGGAGCAGGAGAGATTCGGGAGATTTATTTAAGTGGCCCCTCCCTAGTTCAATGGTACCATCGGTGAGAATGCTTATGAGTTTTTGATTGATTGCCAGGAAAGGTTGCATAACCTTGATTTACTTGATTCCCATGGTGTTGCTTACACTGCCTACCAACAAACTGATACACTTAGGCAGTGGTGGATATCTCTTGTTAGTTGTAGACTAGTAGTTCCCCTTAGTTGAGATGGACCCAATTTTCTAAGGCTTTTCTGGAGAGGTTTGTACCCTATAGCTTGAGGGACCAGTTGAGAGATCAGTTTGATCATTTGGAGCAGGGCTCTATGAGTATTGTAGAGTATGAGGCTTGTTTTCATACATTATCAAGACATGCCACTACTAGCATCTCTACAAAGTCTGAGAGGATCAGGAAGTTTGTTAAGGGTTTGAATGGTTATTATAAGTTCACGACATCTCAACTAGTGGTCTCAGGTAGTTTTTTTTAATAGTATCATGGATCATTATAAGTTGATTGAGACTATTCACCAGGGTACCCATAGTGGTGGTGCCAAGAGAATACGTTGACATGATGAGTTTAGAGGTTATCTATCCCGAGGCAGGGATTTCTCTGGTAGAGATTCTCATGGTTATAATTGAAGACCACTTTAGGTGGTAGGTTTGTGGGTTCTAAGGATTTGGGTAGGCAGAGATTGGGACATACAGGCCGAGGGTCTTTTTCTAGTTTGTCAGCTTATGGAGGGAGTTCTAGTTCTTCTGGGCGGGCCTTCTCAGTGTGATTCTGTTAGTAGGGGATGTTTTGTATGTGATTAGTTTGGTCATTTAGCGAGAGATTTTCCCCGACGTGTTTTGATGCTATGTGTGAGTCCTTTGCTATGCCTATTTTTATTTCTACCCCTATAGGTGATTCTTTAATGGTGGATCGGGTGTACCGATCATATGTGGTGACCTTTTTGGGGTGTGAGACTTGGGTGGACTTAATTATACTTTATATGGATGATTTTATTGTCATATTGGGTATGGATTGGTTGGATCCTTATCACGCAGTTTTGGATTGTTTTTCCAAGACCGTGACTTTAGCTACTCCAGGTGTAACAAAATTAGAGTGGAAGGGAACTCCTAGTTTGTGTCCTAAAGGGGTTATATCTTTTCTTCGTGTTCATCACATGGTAAGGAAAGGGTGTCATTCTTATTTGACCATTGTTCATGATACTAGTATTGCTTCACCGCCTCCCTTGTATTCTGTGAGAGTTGTTAGAGAGTTCAAGGACATGATTCCTATGGACTTACGGAGTGTTTCTTCTGATAGGGATATGGTGTAGAGCAGTGCACTAAGCCAATTTCCATTCCTCCTTATAGGATGGATTCGATAAAGTTGAAAGAATTGAAGGAGCAATTACAGGACTTGTTAAGTAAGGGATTCATTAGACCTAGTATGACTCCTTGGGGTGCTCCTATCTTATTTGTGAAGAAGAAGGATGGATACATGCACATGTGTATTGATTATCGATAATTCAACAAGGTAGTTGTCAAGACCAAGTATCCTCTTCCTCACATTGATGATTTGTTTTCTCATCTTCAGGGTGCCTCAATGCTATCTAAGATCAACTTGAGATCTAGTTATCATTAATTGAAGATTAGAGATGCAAATATTTTGAAGAGAACCTTTCAGATGTGGTATGGCCATTATGAGTTCTTGGTTATGCCTTTTGGACTGACTAATGCCTTAACATTGTTTATGGAGTTGATGAACAAGGTATTTTGACCATATATTAATTATTTTGTGATTGTCTTCATCAATGATATCTTGGTTTATTCTAAGAACAAGGTCGTGCATTGTGACATTTGACGGCTGCACTTCAGAGATTGCGTGAAGAGAAATTGTATGCCAAGTTCTCCAAGTGCGAGTTTTTATTGAATTATATTTCTTTCTTGGGACATGTAGTGGACAAGGATGGAATTATGGTCGATCCGAGGTTAGGAGCTTTGTTGGAATCAGGGTTGGGTAATAGACTAACTGTCAAGTAGTGAAAGCCACTTGACTGGGGTACTAAAAAGGGACTGCTGGCTTGCCGGGTTATTATCACCGATTTGTGTAGAGTTTTTCTTCTATCATGGCTCCTTTGGACAAGTTGACTTAGAAAAAGATTGTTTTTTAGTGGTCGGATGCTTGTGAGGATAACTTTCAAAAGCTCAAGGAGTTGTTAAGTTCTTCTCCTATCTTGACTTTGCTTAAGGAGGACGTGGGTTTTACCATGTTTTGTAATGATTCTGGAGTTGGAGTGGGTGGTGTTTTGATGCAAAAGGGTAAGCTGATTGCTTATGCTTCTCGACAGTTGAAGCCTCACGATAAGAACTACCCTACTCATAATTCAGAGTTACCGAGGTTGTTTTTGTGTTTAAGTTGTGGCAACACTGTTTGTATGGAGTTCATTGTGAGATTTTCTTTGATCATTGTAGCCTTCAGTACTTCTTCACCCAGTGAGATCTTAATATGGGACATCGTAGATGGTTACAGTTGCTCAAGGATTAATATCTCATCATCCTTTATCATCCGGGCAAGGCTAATTTGGTACCGGATGCCTTGAGTCGAAAGGCGACAAGTATGGCAGTTTGGCTCACCTATTGGTAGAGGAGCGACCTATTGTCTTAGACGTTCAATATTTTGCTAACCAGTTGGTTCGACTATATATTTCTACACCTGGTCATGTGTTGGCATATGTTGAGTCTAGGTCCTTATTAATGGAGTAGATTCGAGTTCATCAGTTTGATAATGAGAAGTTGAGGGTGATTAGTGATAAAGTGTTGAGTGGTGAGACGAGGACTGCATTTATTGTCCCCAATGGTGTTTTGAGGATTGGTGGTCATATTTGTATGTCGAGAGTTGGTGGTTGGATTAGATTAATCTTAGAGAAGGCTCATTGTTCGAAGTATTCAATTCATACAGGACCAACTAAGATGTGTCATGATTTGAATCAACACTATTAGTGGTGTGGTATGAAGAAGGACATTGGTGTATTTGTGGCCAAGTGTCCGAATTGTCAATAAATGAAGTATAAGTATCAGGAATTTTGGTACTATGCAGAGGATGCCTATTCCCGAGTGAAAGTGAGAGCGGATCACTATGGACTTTGTGGTTGGTCTACTCCCGACTTTGGGGATGCTTGATTCTGTTTGGGTGATTGTGGATAGGTTGACAAAATAAGTGCACTTTATATGTGTGAAAGTTAACTATAATGTAGAGAAGTTGGCCAAGATCTACATTCGAGTGATTGTTCAGTTGCATGATGTACCCATCTCCATTATTTCTGATAGAGGTACTTAGTTTACCTCAAATTTTTGGAGTTCTATGCAGAGTGAGTTGGGTACTCAGACTT
Source organism: Capsicum rhomboideum (assembly GCA_031232105.1). Lineage (NCBI taxonomy): Eukaryota > Viridiplantae > Streptophyta > Magnoliopsida > Solanales > Solanaceae > Capsicum > Capsicum rhomboideum. Next base: position 91,706,572 of record CP124716.1, on the reverse strand, counting down.
ATATGACCACAACTTTTCACCTTTAGATGGATGAACAACTAGAACAAACCATTCAGGTGTTTGAGGCATGCTTCGGGCATGTGTTATGGATTTTAGTGGTTATTGGGACCAGTTCTTTCCCTTAGCAGAGTTCGTCTACAAAAACAACTACCATTCTAGCATTCAGATAGCGCCTTTTGAGTCTTTTTATAGGCGGAGCTGTATATCCCCCATGGGATGGTTTGATTCATTTGAGGTTAGGCCTTAGGGAACTTATTTTTGAGAGATACGATGGATTGAGTGAGGTTGATTCAGCAGAGACTTGTGGCTTCCCAAAGTAGGCGTCAGCCTCCTCCAGTTTTGACGTGAAAGTGGATATCATGGCCCTTTCGGCAAAATGAGTTTCCTTTCTGCCAGACTCTTCCACCTCTATGCTATATTGGATATACATGCTCCAATATCCTCGACGACAAACTCCTACTCTTTTGTGCTATATTGGATATGATGCTCAGATATCCTCGATGCTAGACTCCCCCGTCTCTGTACTATAGCGAATATGATGGACTTTTATGAAAAATGAATATCCTAGATGCCAGACTCCTTCGCTTTTGTGCTATATTGGATATACATGCTCAACTATCCTCACCACCAAACTCCTCTGCCTCTGTGGTATATTGGATACGATGTCCAAATATCCTTGATTCTAGACTCATCCGCCTCTGTACTGAATTGGATATGATGGCCTTTTCAGAAAAATAAATATCCTCGACACTGATAATGCTTAAATACTCTCTATAAAGGATGTACTTAGTTGATATGTAATATATTAACCCAACTCATGAGTAGGGGTCGATCCCAAAGGGAATGAAAGAGATAGGTTCACCTTCGAATGTAATAAGTCACTAGATGTTTACTCATAATGTGTAAAAATTTGTTTCAAATGTTTTTGTATCCAATTTATCAATTTTAAGCTTTGTTTGCAAATCGAGAACTAGAAATTTGTAATCAAAGATTAAAGTCACTTAGGGTTATGCTTTCATGAGTGTGAGTACATTCATGGGTAAATGAATATTTGCCTAAATTCAACTAATCATTATGGGTAGTCTAGGTCTTAGTTCTTAATGCTAATTTTTCAATAAAATATTAAATTTCACAAGTGGGTTCTTTCGATCACCTCACAAGTGTTTCTTCATAACCAACCTAAACCCTCAATTTGATAGCCATATGACTAAGATCTACCATTAAATGATAAAAATCAAGTCATTTTTTACCATTGCTCCTCACCCTTATCCCCTTTGTAAAGGATGATAAGGGATCTAGGCTCAATTAGAGTTTGCAACCTCCAATTTTAGGTTGATAACACGGAATAAAGGTCAAACCCATAATAATTAAGCAATTAAATAGGCAAATAAACACTACTCATGCAATAATTACTACTCAATCATACATAACCCCAAGTTGGGGAATTTAGCTATACATAGAGAGAGAAAAAGTAATTATACCTATATTGTCATTGAAGTCTTTCATTGAGTCCAAATTTTCACAAGTGAAATCCAAATCCAAGGCAAAAGAACAACAATAAACCAAATTCCAACTAATAGCTTCTAGATCTCAAAATTGACAAAAGATAGGGTTCAAAGCTGCCAAAAAGTCTTTTATAGATGAAGCAAAAATAGACCAAGAATTTATGAAAATTCCACTGTGCTCACTTTGGCGGAGGGACTTCGGCGAATTGATACGCTAAAATGCCTCTTGATCACCTTACTAGCTTTGACTTTAAGCTTCAGTGATTATTGTTTGCTAACTTTGGCGATGGACTCATGCTTCACTGAACTATTCGATGATTCACCAAACTTCTTCACCTCATCGCTGAACTATTTTGTTTGAAACTTGGAAAATCTGTTGACTTGGGTGATGGAACATCAACTTAGGCGATACGTTTGTTACTTTGGAGATACACCAAACTCTATGGGCAATGCCTTTTGTAAATTTAGCTCCAATTCTTCGTCTTTTTGATCCCTAATGCTCTATCAACCACTTCTTGGCTTCAATCCTGTAAAACAACCAAACTAACATTAAAACTAACTCAAATTGGCATTGAGGACTTTATTTCTTACCATTTTTAGGTTAAATGAGTAGCAAATTGCCGACTCATAAACACCCTCAACTTAAACCTTTGCTCATCCTTGAGTAAATCAATGCACACACAATAAAACCAACATTTTATACAAATTATACTACTTGGGAGTTTAGACACATGCTTCTTTTATGAAAACTCTTTGCCCTCGTGGTTTTGAAAACAATGGCACAGGTATCACCTATCAAACACTCAATTCATGAGCAACAAGCCTCAAATGTTGACTAATTATTACCAAGCCAAGCACATGATCATAAACCACAACTACGGTTACGAATGAGTTCAAATAGTGAAATTAAACACCCTCACAATAAAGAGATCTGTTCACTCAAGATACGATCAAAATTTAAACAAGGAATTACCATGATTCACTCTCACTCTCAAAGACAATCATGCACACGAGTACCACACCAAAGGCTTTCCCATATGATCCACTTTGCCACACTCAAATATGCTACATTGGAAATCACTAAGGTCTTACATCGGCTTGTAGCATAGGCAACAAGTAAGGTAGGATAAATTAGGGTTATAGTGACTCTACCCTCTCGAAGCGTCTTATGAGACTTCAACTAAATTTCTTTCCCAAAGCTTACTTTTTGTAACATGACAAGGATTAATTCTATAAGATTATAATGCATCTTCCTTCTCCTATCCTTTTAAAACTAAACTTCTTCAAATATTAAAATCTAAGAACATAATTGCAATTCTCTTTTTTTTTTCGCTTCTTTTCATTCTTTTTCTCTCTTTTTTTAAAAAAATATTTACAAGGAATACTAGGATGACTAGAAGAAGAAGTGAATGGTCCCCAACACTATGATCTTCTGATTACAAATTTCTCCCAATGACTTCTCCACCCCCAACTTAGGCTTTTGGCCTAAGTTGGCTTACGACCTCACCTAAATGCTTCAAGATGAGTTTGGTTCAAAAGAGGGAATTGTAGAAGATGGGTTTCAACTTGTAATATGGTTGTCCAAGATATAGGTTCCAAGGCATAAATTATGGCAAAAATTTTTCACTCAACTCACAATAAGTCTGGCTATTTAGTCAATTTAAAGGTTCACTCTCGATTAATGTCGTAAGATCACTTCTCTAATATTGCAACACTCTTTGCTTAGATATAGAGAAACCGGGCATGTTCTAGGTGGACTCATTGAAGAAGATCAAGTCGATGCCTCACCATATATGGCACTCAATCACACACTTAAAGCACCCTTCCTCAATTAATGTACCACATTCATAGCACATGTCGAAGATGATACTTAAGTTTTCAAAATAAGATGCGGGTGTTCACAAAAATGATTTCCTAACTATCTCAACTAAACCAAAGAAATTTTTTTAAAAAGAGGCACATTTTAGTAGATTAGTTGGTTAGTTACCTGAAGTCCTACCTTGTTGGTGTGGGTTTGATTCCCCACATTGTAATTCCTCCCCCATTCCCCTTCCCCCACCCCTAATTTTTTTTAAAAAGGGGCACATTTTGAAAAGTGGAGCAATCCATAAAATGATTTTTTATTTTTAGGATTCGAGCATGTGAAAAATCTCCCCAAGAGTACTATTTGAGTCAAAGTGTTCTATTGCTAGTACACTTTACTCTGAAGTACCAATGCCAAAAAGAATTTTATTTATCACTATACTACAAACTACTATCCTAAAATAAAGGTAAGAGTGTAAAAAATGAAAATAACACACACTAAAATCAACCCAAAACAAAAATCTTATAGAATTAGTACAAACTAAAATCAAATATCCAAAAATGTCATTCAAAACAAAATCAAAACCACACACCGACAATAAGAACAAAGTATCAAAAGCATAATATCCAAAAGGAGGGGTCAACATTACAGATCAAAACTACATAGTACCCCCTAACTCAAATGCATGCATTATCCTCAATGCAATAGGACTAAGATAATCAAAGAGAGTGAGTAGAAGGGTCCCTCTGAATTATGCTAAGCCTGTGGCAGTGACTGGCTCAGCTCCAGGAATGGTCTAGAGGGATGGGTTTAAAGGCTGGCCGAAAAACTCTATATCAACAACTTTGTGGGAGGTATCCTCAATGGGTATGGACCCTCTTATGCCAATCTGTGAAGTCTTTTGATTAGATTTCACCAAAGTAGCCTCCTCAGTGCCTGCATGTCCACCTGTATTTTCTTAACTGTGTTACGACCTATTTCTATCTCAGTATCCTAATCATTATTAGACGTGCGATCTTCCCCCTCTGCATCATCAGATATGGAAATACTCTCTTGAACTGGGGCTAGAGCTGGGGTCTGAGATGGTGTAGCCCATAGATGTGTCAAATCAGGAAACTAGAGCTCATCCATATATGTATGCAAAGATGCGAGATCAGTCTCCATCTTGGTCAGCTTTGCATCTGAAATTGGAAGTCATTATAGGGTGTTTAACTCATCTATCTTAGCATCATAAGCTCGTAGAGTAGAGTCTCTAGGATCCGTTTCATCTCCTAATGAATAAGTATAAGGGTTTCTTAAACTACCCCAGTAATCATCTTAGACATCTGCGCCTCTACTCTAGTCAATCTTGCATCAACCGAGTAAGCCAAATGGCCCATCTAAATAATGGTTGCCTGAGTCAATAGGGCCACTAAAGTACCTGGAGTATTGGATGGTCGAGGGCCGAGGGAATTAGGTCGAGGAGGCTGAAATAAAGGGCCTGTAAAGTATTCTAGAGGAGTAGGATCTACAGTAGTAGGAGTGGGTTGGCTGGTATCACTATCAATGGAATCAATATCAATCACTGGGGAAGAATCCACCTGGGCTTTCTTCTTCTTCACTTCTTGACCTATCTCAAGTCTGGTAATATCAACTATTGATGTAGGGATGTACTCAAAATCTTTCTTGGGGTTAAAGGGGACCTTTTACCTTTGGTACAACTCTATGATAAGGCACATGAAGGAAAGAAAAGTCAACTTTTACTAGGCTCAGTGAACAATGTCCGGACCAATGATCATTGCAAGGTTCAGTCTATCATTCATGATTATCATACCCAACAAAACCTCCTTTGGGGGACTAAGGATATTTTAAATCTAGTAAGGCATAAAATTGCTTCATATGAAGCTCAACCAATATCGCGCCTCTAAATTTATGTCACCCTTTACAATCGGGGTTCCCAAAGAAAGCCACGAAGATATCCCGTCTCTAATCAAAGGGGATAACCAACCTCGCAGGTCATTAACATTTTTCTTAGCACATACGACAAAATTATGAGGCGTGTCAAGTGTGTCACTATAGATCAAATTACTCCTTCACACCTCAAACTTTCATAATGTCTCTTATTTTTTGAGGTTTGTCTTTCTTCCCATTGGCTGAAAACAACTCCCCATAGGCCTCATAGAATTCATGGACCCAATTCTCCATATACTATTTCGGAGGATTGGTGAATTGCTCAAAACCATGGTATCGGATGATATCTAGAACCTTAGATTGTTTGCCTTCTACCTTTCCTTGCTTAACATTTGCTCTTCAATAATTGTGCACTTTCGGGGAACCTTGAATCAATTGAGAAACTAATGACCCACCATAGGATGAGGGTTTGAGGAAACATTAGAGCTTTATTCAACCCTCTTATTTTTCTATTGAGTAGCTCCTGAGGCATTGAATGGTTCATGGATAGGAGTGGTATTTCCTTTTTCTGAGGTAGTTATGTTGTACCTCTCGAATTTAGAACTACACTTTGAACTTTTCTCCTCAGTCATCAGAGCCTTTCTTTTACCTTCTTCTGCCCTCTTCTTCTATTGAACTTTACTTTTGGGTTGAGCATGCCGCGGAATCGAGACCACTTTTACGATCTTTGATGTGGGAGGAGGAGTGTTGGTGTGTTTCTTAGCTACGTTCTTTGGACAAACCATATCTACACAAGAAAGTTGCAATGCACTAGGCCAAGGTTAGGGATCACAAAAATAACACATTTCAGGAGTGTATATGTCACGCCCCGTATCCCAACGGGGTGGACTGGCACCCGGAGCCGACAAGGCCTGAGAGAACCAATCTTTGCTCAAGTCCATTCATATGCAAGCCATAAGAAACATCGCCAACACGTAAGAACATAAAATGCTAATAACAGAAATCATGGAGCATGTGATCACTCTCTATATATACGTGAAACTTGGCAGTTAGGGCCATAAAGTCAAAAGGACATACATCTCTTACGTTCATGTACCCACTATTGACACCCAATTTTGGACCGACATTTTTAAAATAAACACTTTTGTACTTTTTATTTGTTAAAGAGCATAAAATTTAATTTTTACATATTTTGGTTCAATTTAACACAAGTTATTGGTAATTATCCTTTTTCTTGAAAATGTTAGGATATTTATCAATTCATTACTATTTTGAGTTAATTATTGACTGTTACTATTTTTTACACAGTCGTTTTTATAAACAAATATTGTTTGCATTTTATTAAATCATCGATTTTATTTTAAACTCAAACCATATTCTAATATGACATTAAATACATTGGTTAATTTATTTTTTATCACAGTCCGTTAATTCATAAAAGACGGAGAAGATATTTTTGCACAGATAAGTTAAATATCCATAGTTTTGGATAAGATCAAATAGTCATTATTTTGGATGACTCATGGTTTTGGATAGCCCATGGTTTTTCAAAACCATAGTATTGAGCACATGGTTTTGCTCTTGAGTGGTTTTAATTTTTTCTATAAAATTAACCCACTCCCTTCACAATCAATGGTGGTGGAAATTTCAAAATTTGGTAAAGCCAAAAAATTATCTTTCCTCTTTCCATTTTGGTTACAAACAGTCCCCACCCCACCGAAAAAGTCATCTCCGATGAGATCCGAACAGTCCCATTTCCCTCTATTTTTTGTCATCTTCTCCGACGGAGCATCAAACTCCGTTCGTCACCGGTACACACCCCACAACCGACAACTACCACAGAAACACCCACTGTCCATCCACACCACCATTTTTTTTGGTGAACACCACCAAACAAACCCTCACTGCCCAACCAGTCCACCACCGAGTCACCACCCTCACCTGACCAGTGAATTTTAGTGAACAAAAAACATCACACCACCACTGTCCCAACAAAACCACACCGTCCCATCTTCCTCGTCGCTTCTCCAAGCTCCAACGAACCAAATAACCCGACAAAGCTCCGACGCAGCCAAGACAGCAGCGAGCTTCGGTGAGCTCCACCATCGATACGGTAGCAACCAGTGAACACCTTCTCCGACGAGGCAAACAATAACACAACCAAACACCACTGTAAGACCCCTGTTTCCTTTCATATTTTCAAACGTTGTGCTCAGTTTTTAGGTCGTATATCCGGAGAGATTTCCTTTTTTGGTAACGCCACTATTTCTTTGGGAAATTATCGATCTGGTCAGAGTCAAACTCCAGTGACCTGCATCTATTACTCTTTACCATAGTAATAATTGTTGTATGTTTCTTTTAAAAAATTCTTTTAGTTTTGTATTTACTCCTTTGAAATTCTCAATTGATTTTTGTGTTAATCTGATCGACTGAATCTTTTGCATGCGCCACTGGAGCGTTACACTTTTGGTATCTGTTGTTGTTTTGTTTTGGATCAACTTCACACCTATTTTGCATTATCTTTAATTTTTCCTTTGTATTAATTCGTTTACTGTGTTGTTTGGTCAACTAATTATTGGTGTTTTGTATTTCATGACTTATGTCATGTCATTTGTTGATTATTCTACTACCTACTGTTTATTGTTATCTTGAAATTCTCCAAGAATATATTCCCATTGTTTGCACTTTTTATTTTATGTATCAAAATTTATATCGAATGTTGAATTTAACTGGCCAATGATAAAATCTCTCCGTCGGATTTTAGAGGCCTCCCCATTATAAAAGACGGAATTTATTTTAAGTTCAATTATTCGTTAAGTTTAATTATTTTTAAGTTCAATTATTTTGTTTCAAGTGTCAATACACTTGGCCGATGAAGAAATTTTCATCGATTTCCAAGGCCTCCCATGTATATAAGATGGGGTTTACTTTTTGTTTATTATTTCATTGATTTATTTTGATTTATATTTATTCATTACTAACACTTTTACCAAGTGTTTTTACAGGTACATGGAGCTTCTTTTTGAAGAAGACACTCGAATTCAAATTCGAGAATTATTTTGAGTTATTTATTGTATTTATTCATTTTGTTTAATGATAGGCAAATATTAGGCCATCTTCGTTATTCATGCTTTACTTTATTTGTAGATGTTTTATTTTTTATATACTTGTAAATTATTTTTTATCTCCTCCTCAATTGAAAAAATGAGTTCAGCCGGGACCCACCTTTGTGGATTTCGAAGGGTGCCTAACACCTTCCCTTTGGAATAACCTGAACCCTTACCTAGAATCTAATTGGTTACACAGACTATTTTTTTCTTTTAATTTAATTAATTGGTTTCCTAGTTTTCCTAAAATTAGGTGGCGACTCTAAATTCTTTTTAAACAATTGTTAAATTATTTTTTGAGTCCCGAAGTTGCGCCTTATAAAAATAGGGATGCGACAGAATGGCGACTCTGCTGGGGATTAAGAGGTTCTAACCATTATGAGTTCACTTTTTCAATTGAGGAGTTTTACCTTTTATAATTTTATATTGCCTTGTATATTTTTAGATTATTTGTGTCTTGTATCTTGTTTACATCACTTTGTATTTTACTCATTATTTGTTAAAATTTCATAATATTTTAATTGTTGCATTTTCATGGCATCTTCCGCCTTCCTGGCAAAGCATTAGGCATTAGGAAAAAGGGCGGTTATGCGGGTATCTGCACCCGCCCTTCCGTTTAACACCTTAACTTTCTTTGAACTGCCAAGTGAAGAAGTTGATTTGAGTCAGTCAATAGTCACTTGGTGTGTTACCCCGATAAGTCCATTTCGGGTTCCTGGTCAATTTGAACAAACCACTCTAGTCAACAAGGTTAGAGCGAAGCCAAATCCCATGTATAGGCATTGACCTAAGTTGACCCGACACCAAGAGGTTTTGGGTCCAATAGAGACCACCTTGTGTCCAAAAGGCCCATGGTCTAAAAGGACATCATCCCTTATGTGTTTAAATTGAAGGATCTGATGTTGGATTGTACGAACCATTGTCCCTCGGGGTTGAGAATTTATTGTTTTTTAGATTAGTTTCTTTTGATGTAATTAAATGGATATCTTCATCCGAAAGGTGTTCGGAAATTCAAGAAGTCCAAGAATTTTGAGAATGGAGGACCTCCAAGACGGATTAGCCTGGATCGTACCCCTGCGTGGGACTGTTTTTTTTTTGTACATCCCTTTTCCTTATTTTGTATCCATATTCAATTCAATCGGTTTGTATATAATATATTTTTGGGGTACAATGGAACGTTTCACAAACGACATACACATCCTTCAATCGTTAGGCTTACCTTTGGCTTAAAAAGGTCACATGTATGTTAGGACGCGTTATACACTGTTTGTGTTAAATGCTTCATATTTTCATCCATTTTTATCTGATTTTTTGTTAATATACATGCTTTATATTAAGCATTATTTGTCCATCATTTTTATTCCAAAAGTTTTTTCGAACTACGTTTGACCTGATTCTTAGCTCAATGGGATACGTAGGCGGCTTAAAGGCTCGGTCATGTTCCCCGTAAGTTTTCCATCTTCCTTTTTTAATGGAAACTGGGGCAGAAATTTTGAGAAAGTCTCAAAAATTCTACAAAAGAATACATTTTGTTACAGATTTAACACAAGAGTTTGTTGAAGCCGAAACAGGGGCAGAATTTTTGAGAAGGTCTCAAAAATTCCACTCAAAGAAGCTTCAAGAGTTTCAAGAAAATTCAAGAGTTCTAAACTGGGAAATAATTTTTGAGGAAAGTCCTCAAAAATTCCACCAAGCTCGCACTTTAAGAATCAGACTACATTTGGCCTCAGACTCCATGAGGCACCGATATTCAATTCGGAAGACAATCAGGGGAGTCTTTGACTATTAAATAACATTCTTTTATTTTGTTATAATTTTCATGACTTCCTTTCTTTCACTCTTTTCTCATCTCTTTGCAGGAAAATCGTCCCCGCCAATAATCGGAGATGGTCATAATAATGTGCTACTGCTTTAGATAATTGGGAAATCTCACAATCCCTGAAAGCACTCTGGAGAAGGGTACAAGAACAAGATGTTCTCTTAAACAATCAAGAGGTCATGACACATTGTATCCCTAAAAAATAACAAAAAAGGGAGACCACAACAATAATTATCCCCGCAATACAATCGGGCGATTTTCTTTGGCTGAAGATGTCAGCTGACACCGGACATACGAGGTAACGCTCCGAGTTTGTTCTTATCTTTGCATTATTTGTGTGCATGTATTTTATACTATACCTGCACGAACTACGCACACCTGATTCTCATCCTTCGGGTTGAGATACGTAGCCAGCCCTCTCCGGGTTTGGTATCCATTATTCAAAAATTTTTTTTTTTTAAAAAAGTATTTTTAGAATCATGTATTTGACTTGGTTGGTGCCAACACAATTAGAAGCATGGGAAATAATTGATATAATCGAGAGGGTCGACTTCATTGTGAACCTTAGGTTCTTTTGGTACCTCTCATTCGTACGTTTGTAACACTTGAAAATGTTCTCTTGCATGCATTCGAGGTATGAATAAAACCAACCTCATTGTTTCATGTGCATTGTGTGGTGAGTGTTTAGATTATATTCAAATACATTGCACTTTTGATCTAGAACTTGGCCCAAATATTGTTGAGGCGAAATTCTGAGTAACATTTGGTTTGGGAAAGGATCGTAGGCTCTATTTGACCCGTTTGTGCCTTTCAATGCCTACCAAATTACATTAATCCCTAGTATGTCTCCCTTTGAGCCTGAAGCCTCTTCTTTAGACAACCACATTTTAGCCGATTCCTTTCTGAGTGCTTAAATGCACTATCCATCTCTTGTCCGTACCTTCTTGAGCGCACTGAACATATGCAAATTGCGAAAGAAGATTCAAGTTTGAAGCTACCAAAAGCAAAAGTTGCAAAATCCCTAAAAGTCAAGGATGCAAAAGCGACTTAAAAAGAAATGGAAGGAGTCAAAATTCTCCACAACGTTAAGACAAGGAGAAATCCCAAATGAAGAAGAACACTCCAGATAAAAGAGGAGAAAGTTCAAAAGAAAAGAATGCATCAGAATTCTCCAACATGACTTAAAAGAAGTCAAAATAAAAAAAGGGATAATAAAGAAGAATCAAGCTTCAACGAAATGACAAATGTTGAAAGCCCATGTTCAGCTTGACATTCAAGGAGGGATTAAGTCAATCTTATCCCAAATTAATATCCTACCTGTCCCTAAGCCTACATTATAAGCCAATAGCAAGCCCTACATGATCCCATTCCAGATGTTCTTACATTAGTGGAGACTTACATGAAGGCCAAGCCTATGGCATCACAGTTGCATGCTTTGAACATTCTTCTGAGTGTGAGAGTGTCTTTCAAAGTGTCCTCAAATTAAAACATACTTCAAATGTGTGCAAGTGAGGACTTTCCTTGTGGTGAGGGCACTTGAAACATGGGGATAAGTCTAGTTCAAAACCTTTGTTTGAAGCAAGACAAACAAATCTTGTCGACACTTAGGTACATTTGAGGTACCACTTGTAGCTATAGGAATTATCTCGAAGTCGATCTCAGTTAGAAGAGATGCAAGAGAAATTTTTTATGCTATCCTAATTTTTGGTACCAACTACAGTCAAGACTTGATGCTCTTTTCTGTTAAAAAATGAAATTGGGGCAATCACCCACCTTTGAATACCTGTCTAAGTGACTCGGTGGTCCTTTCTTTGACAGGATTTATTTTCTTAATTCGTGTTAGTCATTTATTAAAGTGGCATGTTATGTTTTATTGGATCGTCACTCTATCTTTGTGACACGTTATGTTATGTTGGATTGTCACCTCCTATTTGTGACATGTTTTATTAGATCGTCACTCCTATATTTGTATCATCTTTCATTGGATCATTACCTCCTATTTGTGACATGTTTTATTGGATTGTCACCTCCTATTTGTGACATGTTATGTTGGACCGTCACCTTCTTCGTTGTGACATATTGCATTTTCTACTAATAAGTTTAGTGCAGGTGATTCTAAAAATGTTGGGAAGTCACCCCGTTCAAAATGACATGTTGTATAAGGTATGCACAATTCTTAGTTTCCTTTATTTTTCATTTGCTACTAATAAGTTTAGTACAGGTGATTATGATACATGTTGGGAAGTCACCCCATTCAAAGTGGTATATTAGGTCGTCCGCCTTTCGATGAGACATGTTGGGAAGTCACCCCGTTCAAAGTGACATGATAAGTTCAAAATGGGTTGTTCGCCTTTCAATGAGACAAGTTGGGTTGTCACCCGTTCAAATGACATACCATGTTCAACATGGTCATCTGCCGTTCAATGAGACACGTTGGGTTGTCACCCGTTCAAATGACATATCCAGTTCAAGATGGGTCGTCCGCCTTTCAATGAGACACGTTAGGAAGTCACCCCGTTCAAAGTGACATGTTACATTCAAAATGGGTCATCCGCCTTTCAATGAGACACGTTGGGAAGTCACCCATTTCAAAGTGACATGATAAGTTCAAAATGGGTTGTCCGCCTTTCAATGAGACAAGTTGGGTTGTCACCCATTCAAATGACATATCATGTTCAACATGGTCGTCCGCCGTTCAATGAGAAAAGTTGGGTTATCACCCGTTCAAATGACATATCATGTTCAAGATGGTCGTCCGCCGTTCAACGAGAAAAGTGGGGTAGCCACCTCATTCAAAGTGGCATATTGAGTTCAAGATTGGTCGTCTGCCTTTCAACGAGACAAGTTGGGTTGTCACCCGTTCAAATGACACATCAAGTTTAAAATGGGTCGTCCTTAGTTCAACGAGACAAGTTGGGTTGCCACCCATTCAAATGGAATATCCAGTTCAAATGGGTCGTCCGCCTTTCAATGAGACAAGTTGGGTTGTCACCCATTCAAATGAAACATCGAGCTTAAGATGGTCGTCTGCCTTTAAATGAGATAAGTTGGGTCGTCAACCGTTCAAATGGCATATCATGTTAAAGTTGGGCCGTCACCCATTCAAATGGCATATCATATTCAAGTTGGGTCGTCACCCGTTCAAATGACATGTTAAGTTCAAGATGGGTCGTCTGCCTTTCAAAGAGACAAGTTGGGAAGTCACCTGTTCAAATGGCATATCAAATTCAAGTTGGGTCGTCCACCCTTCAATGAGGCAAGTTGATCCGCTACCTTGTTCAAACAGGTATGCAGCTTTGCATCCTCAGGGTCTCACAAGCTTGACACTGAGGTAATTTTGGAAGCAACATCGAAGGTACGTGAATGTTTTATCTTCGAACAACCCTTCCCCTTTTATCAAAATACAATCCATCCCTTTCAACTGACGGAGAGTCTTATCAAAATTTTATCAATGTTTGACATTGTTTTATGCACATGTCATTCGTTTTCTTATTCTTCTAGTCAAAATTGGTTGCACGTCAACGTCATCATCCAAAGACTCTTTCATCATCCTTAGATGCTGAGCGGCATTTGTTGACACCCAATTTTGGACCGACATTTTTAAAATAAACACTTTTGTGCTTTTTATTTGTTAAAGAGCATAAAATTTAATTTTTACATATTTGGTTCAATTTAACACAAGTTATTGGTAATTATCCTTTTTCTTGAAAATGTTAGAATATTTATCAATTCATTACTATTTTGAGTTAATTATTGACTGTTACTATTTTTTACACAGTCATTTTTATAAACAACTATTGTTTGAGTTTTATTAAATCATCGATTTTATTTTAAACTCAAACGATATTCTAATATGACATTAAATACATTGGTTAATTTATTTTTTATCACAGTCCGTTAATTCATAAAAGACGGAGAAGATATTTTTGCACAGATAAGTTAAATATCCATAGTTTTGGATAAGATCAAATAGTCATTATTTTGGATGACTCATGGTTTTGGATAGCCCATGGTTTTTCAAAACCATAGTATTGAGCACATGGTTTTGCTCTTGAGTGGTTTTAATTTTTTCTATAAAATTAACCCACTCCCTTCACAATCAATGGTGGTGGAAATTTCAAAATTTGGCAAAGCCTAAAAATTATCTTTCCTCTTTCCATTTTGGTTACAAACAGTCCCCACCCCACCGAAAAAGTCATCTCCGATGAGATCCGAACAGTCCTATTTCCCTCTATTTTCCGTCATCTTCTCCGATGGAGCATCAAACTCCGTTCGTCACCGGCACACACCCCACAACCGACAACCACCACAGAAACACCCACTGTCCATCCACACCACCATTTTTTCCGGTGAACACCATCAAAAAAACCCTCACTTCCCAACCAGTCCACCACCAAGTCACCACCCTCACCTGACCGGTGAATTTTGGTGAACAAAAAACATCACACCACCACTGTCCCAAAAAAACAACACCTTCCCATCTTCCTCGATGCTTCTCCGAGCTCCATCGAACAAAAAAACCCGACAAAGCTCCGACGCAGCCAAGACAACAGCGAGCTTCGGTGAGCTCCACCATCGATACGGTAGCAACCAGTGAACACCTTCTCCGGCGAGGCAAAAAATAACACAACCAAACACCACTATAAGACCCCTGTTTCCTTTCATATTTTCAAATGTTGTGCTCAGTTTTCAGGTCGTATATCCGAAGAGATTTCCTTTTCTGGTAACACCACTATTTCTTTGGGAAATTATAGATCTGGTCGGAGTCAAACTCCGGTGACCTGCATCTATTCCTCTTTACCATAGTAATAATTGTTGTATGTTTCTTTTAAAAAATTCTTTTAGTTTTGTATTTACTCCTTTGAAATTCTCAATTGATTTTTGTGTTAATCTGATCGACTGAATCTTTTGCATGCGCCACTGGAGCGTTACACTTTTGGTATCTATTGTTGTTTTGTTTTGGATCAACTTCACACCTATTTTGCATTATCTTTAATTTTTCCTTTGTATTAATTCGTTTACTGTGTTGTTTGGTCAACTAATTATTGGTGTTTTGTATTTCATGACTTATGTCATGTCATTTGTTGATTATTCTACTACCTACTGTTTATTGTTATCTTGAAATTCTCCAAGAATATATTCCCATTGTTTGCACTTTTTATTTAGTGTATCAAAATTTATATCGAATGTAGAATTTAACTGGCCAATGATGAAATCTCTCTGTCGGATTTTAGAGGCCTCCCCATTATAAAAGACGGAATTTATTTTAAGTTCAATTATTCGTTAAGTTTAATTATTTTTAAGTTCAATTATTTGTCAAGTTCAATTATTTTGTTTCAAGAGTCAATACACTTGGCCGATGAAGAAATTTTCATCGATTTCCAAGGCCTCCCATGTATATAAGATGGGGTTTACTTTTTGTGTATTATTTCATTGATTTATTTTGATTTATATTTATTCATTACTAACACTTTTACCAAGTGTTTTTACAGGTACATGGAGCTTCTTCTTGAAGAAGACACTCGAATTCAAATTCGAGAATTATTTTGAGTTATTTATTGTATTTATTCATTTTGTTTAACGATAGGCAAATATTAGGCCGTATTCGTTATTCATGCTTTACTTTATTTGTAGATGTTTTTTTATTTATATACTTGTAAATTATTTTTTATCTCCTCCTTAATTGAAAAAATGAGTTCAGCCGGGACCCACCTTTGTGGATTTCGAAGGGTGCCTAACACCTTCCCTTTGGAATAACCTGAACCCTTACCTAGAATCTAATTGGTTACGCAGACTATTTTTTTCTTTTAATTTAATTAATTGGTTTCCTAGTTTTCCTAAAATTGGGTTGCGACTCTAAATTCTTTTTAAACAATTGTTAAATTATTTTTTGAGTCCCGAAGTTGCGCATTATAAAAATAGGGATGCGACACCCACATATGTCTACAAAAGCCTCTAACAGATGCATTTACACGACTAACTGAAAGTCGGGACAAGTCCCCGCTTTATACAACATGTACAATACTAAAACACATATACAACTGTGACTCGGAAAGCACCGAACCAACTGGAGATAACCAAAGATCCGCAATTAACTGGCAACCTACTGTGGAGGCCTACTAGCACCTGCACCTGCAGCAAGTAAAGTAAGTCTCACAAGGGACGTCAGTACGAAGAATGTACTGAGTATGGAAGGCTCATAAGAAATTGTATGATACCTAAATACGTCAATGAACTCAAATACAAATTAATAACCAATATGGATAAGTTAACATTCTGTATGTTAGAAACCATGTACATTGCTTTCATTACATTCTTTGCTTCTTTACTTCCATGCTTATTCATCATCACTTGTATCACTATGTACCCGGGCCCTGACTGATCAGTGGGTCTTTACATAACATAACGTTATGATAGGATCGATTCGAGCTAGGCATATTCCTCTAGAGATACCACCCATAAATCAATATATCGGGCCCGGCTTGAGCTAGGTT
Source organism: Capsicum rhomboideum (assembly GCA_031232105.1). NCBI lineage: Eukaryota > Viridiplantae > Streptophyta > Magnoliopsida > Solanales > Solanaceae > Capsicum > Capsicum rhomboideum. The sequence goes on along the minus strand of CP124716.1, from coordinate 91,689,953 downwards.
ATCACCTCTAGAGCTGCCACCAATAAACCAACATATCAGGTTCAGCTTGAGCTAGGTTCTTACCTCTATGGCTACCCCCTTTCAGGTTCGGTCCGAAATAGGATTATGCCTCTAGGACTACCCCCTGATCCAATAATATCGGGATCGGCTTGAGCTAGGCTTTCGCCCCCAAAGCTACCACCTATACTCAATCATTAACCACATGTGCATTACCTCATTCATTACTTTTGAGATTAATACAATGATAGTCATAACATTATTGGAAACATGGGATCTTTGGAACATTAGTCAATGAACACGAGACATATGAATCGCAATTGATCAATGAGTAGGAAACATGTAATAACAACAATTGGTAACCGGGAATAGGATACCGTAGAACATGTCGGAATGGAACAATTAAAATGTCAATGTGACTACTATGTGCTGCAGAAGGATACAAATAGAATAACCTTACATACCTTCACTTCCAAGTATGAATACATAAGCCTATATGAACACAATAGTCCAGCTCCTTCCTTACGTTTCACTCTACAACACAAATACATACCGGAGCTTACATTAATAACTAGTTACCGTACAAATGTACAAGACAACAAGGAGCTATATGACTGCCATATAACATCATTTCATCCTTTACAATACAATCCACTGCATTATCATAACAACAACACCATAATATTCCACCCATTGACCAAGACATTATACATCAATAGCATTTCACACCACGTTTACCCTTTATGTCTCCTCATTATCATTCCGTCACAATTACTCCTTAAAAACTACATATGAACAAAAATTCATACGTAATATAGTCCAAAATACCTCCATACGACCCTTTAAAGTCATTAAAATGATATCATAAGTTGATAATTGCATCCATGAAGGGTATAGGGGCTTCAGGGGGTCAAAGGGATGCAAAAACAAGCAATTCGGGGTTCTGGGCTGACCTGCAAAGACACCTGCGCCCGAAGGTGGATGAGGTATGCCCTCAGGTGACCTTTGGAAGTATCCAGAGGCACCTGCGAAGTGACCTGCGCCCGCAGGTGCTTCGTCTACGAGGGCGAGTGCCCGTTTCGGCCAAAAAGGGTCTCTTTTGGGTCTTTTTATGCAATGAATAGTATATGATCATAAATAAACTTCTCTTGACATATTTTATATCATCTTGGATGCCAAAAATCAGCCATGGTTCCATAACACACATGAACATCACCAAAACCACTCTTTTCCTTCAATACATCACCAAATCCATGCATAATTTTGCAATAACAATTCCAAACATTATGTACAAGAATAAAACAAGTTAAGGCTATAATCACATATCACATGTCAATATTGAACCCATCAAGTTCACCTCATTCAATACCACAAGTCCATTTTCAAGCTTACATGGCAAAAACCTTCACCGATTACAAAAATAGACAGTTTTACACATAACACACTGTCCAACACTTTGCCAACACAACCAACATGATTTATACACCATATTAAACATATAATATACTAAACCATGCGAATAAATACTTACCAAAGTTTACCAAGGAGTGATCTTGTCCCAACAATTGTATTTGCCTTAGGGTTTATGTGTAGAGAAAAGGTTTGGATAATTCTAGAAAATGGCATGTGTAATGTGTTGAATAAAAATCTGATTTTTCTCTTGCTTTATATGGTCCCATTAAGTCATAATTAGCCACATATACCACATTAAATGAGGGACTCACTTGGTCAATTGAAAGAATGGGTCAAATTCCCTTTGGGCCATGTCTTTTGCTCCACCTTTGGGCTTCAATTGGGCCCTATGGCACAAGACATATGTAATGCCCAAAAAATTAATGTATAATTCATAAAATATATCATGTTTAAATAATACCATAAATGTTAACGCAGTTTATAGGTTCGAAAAGGTACGGGGTGTTACAGCATAGCCAAAGTACTTAGGTTGGTCATCTAAGAGTTCGGCGATGCACTACCTCTATGACCAAATTAAATAGTTGATATTATAGAGTTTAGTAAAGGAAAGGTGTAGTTTGGTGATACTCCCAGATCATCACAAAACTAGTTAGGCATTGCCAAACTTTCACCTTGATTAGCCAGTCTCACTGTTACCTTAGGCAATACGGGAGCATTTTCGCGATATGCCATGAAGTTCGATGCATCGCCAAAGTTCTCAACCCTATCACTGAAAGTCTTCGTCCCCAACACTTTGAAATTTCAAACCCAACAAGACATTTTCATGGAAATTTTAGTTCAAACAGCCATGTGTACTTAGATTTCCCTAGGTTTCAACCTCAATTACTCCTTATTTGATGATTTTTCCCTTAAGAACAACGTCTCGCAATCTATCATTGGGAAAAATCATTCGACCATGAAGTGCAATCCACAAAATCAATTTGAAATTTAACACCCTTTTCAGAGAAATCAAACCCACATTCAACATATATGCCCAATTCAAAGTTTAAGCCAAAAACCAATTCAAAAATAGTATCTATCGAACATAATCTAATCCGCATTCAAAATATATATCAATCATGCACAACCTAACCCACCTTCAAAATCAAGCACAATCAAACCAATATGCACGAAATTACACCCCAAATGCGAATAACAACAAATTTAAATCCTTATTTCATCAAACTCTAATAACCCTTAGTACCCATTAATCATTTGAAATAAATTTAAGCACAAAAATTCAAGATCTCAGATCGAAACTCAAGAAACAGAATTAAGTCACCATGGATAACACATAACAACAAATACGAACAACCAAACATTATTTAATGAAAAACAAGAGGTCTAACCTTTAGATTGAGAGACAAAAAATTGATTTAGGAGATATGCATGCATAGCGGTACTTTAATTTTGGTAAGTACTAACAGTGACAGTGGTGGTGTGTGTTTGTGCAGTGGTGGTGGTGAGATAAGAGTGATTTTGAGTGTTTATGTATGTTGGATATGTCAATTGATAGAAGAGAGATAAATGGAGAATAGGAAAATATTTGAAGAATACTAAGAGTCAAGAATTGAAAAGTCAACAGTCAGAAAAGTCAAATCATCATCCTTTTAAATGAGATCAAGTTTGGCGACAGGTTCCTGCATAGTCAAAGTAATAGGTGATGCACCAAACTATGCATAACATTGCCAATATTAACAGTTTCTACACCTTGGAGGTTTGCTTGGGTGAGAAGTTTGACGATAGGTAAGGGCATCGCCAAAATCATCGACGAATCATCAAATATTAAAAAGGATCACCGGTTTTAATAGTTTGAAACACTTGGGAGATTGAATTCAATAAAGGACTTTGGTGATTCATCAAAGTGTTTGGTGAATTGGCAAAGCCTCTTCTCTAGAGATAGTGCATGATCTCTTATATTTTTCTACTCCAAATTGTTTTGTGATATGTGTTCCACATTCCAACCCTATCACACACCTGCACCATGCAACAAACGTTATTCAAAGCAACAAAAAGTAAACCTTGGGTTGCCTCCCAAGAAGCGCCTTCGTTATCATCGTTGCATGGCATTGTTTATTCGTAATCAAAAAGCTTTGAAGTAGAGTACCTCAACATTAGCAACTCTGGGGCCACCAACATAGAAGTGCTTCAACTTTTGGCCATTCACCATGAACGTTCTCTTCTCATGGTCCTCTAACTTAATTGCACCACTAGGATAATCATTTACCACCGTGAAAGGACCTGAACCTTTGGACTTGAGTTTCCCCGTAAAGCAACACTTCATCCCATGCTCAAAACTCTCTATTTAATATCTTGGTATCATGCCACCGTTTCATTCATTCTTTGTATGGAGCAGAGCTTTCATACGCCCAAAGGAAAAATTCCTCCAATTCTTGCAAATGCTTTACTCTAGACTTAAAAGCCTCTTCCTTATCCATATTAATCTTCTCTAACACCCAAAGAGCATGATGTTCTAACTCTACTGGTAGGTGAAATGCCTTTATAAAAATAAGTTAATAGGGAGAGATACCAATTGGCATTTTGAAAGCTATTTGGTATGCCCAAAGAGCGTCATCATATTGCCTGGCCCAATTAGTTCGTCCCACATTGACTGTTTTATCCTAGAATGCTTTGATCTCCCTATTTGATACTTTCACTTGGCCACTCATTTGAGGATGGTATAGGGTAGTCACCATATGCTTTACCCCATACATTTCAAGCAATGGACTAAACACTCTATTGCAAAAATGATAACCTCCATCACTTATGATTGCCCGGGGAGTCCCAAACCTTTTAAATATGTGCTTTCTCAAGAAAAATGTAATTTTTTTTCTCTCATTATTTGGCTAAGTAATTTTCTCGACCCACTTCAATACGTAACCAACGGCTATGAAGATATACTTATTACCCTATGAGCTTACAAAGGGGCCCATAAAATCAATGCCCAAAATATCAAACAACTCTATTTCAAGATTTGGATTCAAGGTCATCTCGTGCCTTCTTGCATTTGACATTGCACACAAGATTGAACCAAATCATGAGCATCCCTGTGAAGAATAGGCCAATAAAAACCCCTTTGAAGAACTTTGGCTGTCATTCTCACACCACAATGGTGTCCACCAAATTATAAAGAATGGCAAGCCTCTAGAATGGTTTGCATTTCCAATTCCATCACACATATACGGATCACTCCATCCGTGCATTTATAACTCCATCCGTACATTCCCTAAATAAATAGGGTTCATCTCAATAATACTTGTTTACATCATGGAGGAAACGTTTTCTTTAGTAATGATTCAAATCCTTGGGGAGCAAACCATACACCACACAAATTTACATAATCTGCATACCATAGTTCTACACCCCTCAAAAGAGCCATGACAAGCTCATCGGAAAAATATTCATCAATATTAATTTCACCCAACTTCTCATTGTTTGACTCAATACGGGATAGATGATCCACCACTTGGTTCTCTCACCCTTTCCTATCTTTGACTTCAAAGTTGAACTCTTTAAGAAGCAATATCCACCAGATCAACCATGGCTTAGCCTCTTTTTATCCATCAAATACCAAAAAGCGGCATGGTCAGTATATATAGTGACTTTCGTACCAAACAAATAAGCACAAATTTTTTCAAAAGCATAAACTACGTCTAGAAATTCTTGCTCCATAATCGTGTATTTTATTTGTGCATCATTTAAGGACTTGATTGCATAATAGATGGATTGAAAAACTTGTCCTTTATTTGGAAAAGAAGCAAACCAAATGCTAATCCACTTGCATCAAACATAAATTCAAAAGGAAATGACCAATTTGGGGCCACAATGATAGGAGACGATACAAGTTTCTCTTTAAGGCAGGTGAATTCTCTCACATAATCTTCATCAAAGTTGAACTTTGCTTCCTTTAAAAGAAGCTTACACATATGATGGGATATCTTGTAGAAGTCCTTGATGAATCATCAATAGAATCCCACATATCCAAAGAAGCTTCGGACACCCTTAACAGAGATCGGAGGGGGCAACTTGTAATTACTTTGACCTTGGCTTGGTCGACTTGTATTCCTTGGCCCGATATCTTATGTCCTAGTACATTTCCCTCCTTTACCATGAAATGACATTTCTCCCAATTTAGTACTAGGTTTGTTTCCATACACCATTGAAGGATTTTAGCCAAGTACTCAAGACAAGTCTCAAATGTATAACCCATTACCGAAAATTCATCTATGAAGACTTCCATTGTGTCTTACACCATGCTCAAAATTATTGATAGCATGCATCTTTGAAAGATGGCGTATTCATTACATACTAGAAAGTCATGCGTTTAAAAGCAAATGTACCATACAAAACAAGTACATTATTTTCATTGGGAACCACCGTGATTCCTCCCTTCTTAGTAATGCATTATATCAGGCTCACCTAAGTGCTATCCGAGATGGGATACACTACACCCGCATCGAGCCGCTTAATTATTTCCTTCTTAACCACCTCTTGCATAGAAGGGTTCAACCTCCTTTAATGTTCCACACTTGGTACACATTCGGGCTCCAACTTGATTTTATAAGTGCAAATACTGAGAGGGATCCCGATAATGTCAGCTATGGTCCAACCAAGAGCCCTTATGATTTTTTTCAATACAGATTTCAATGCCTCAACTTGACACACCAACAAGTCCATCAAAATAATAACGGGAAAGGTATTGTCTTTCCCTAAGAATACATAGCGAAGGTAAGGAGGGAGCGACTTGAGTTCAAGTTATGGAGGCTCCTCTATTGATGGCTTGGCGAGAGGACTCTCCGATTCTTTCTATCAAGGTCAAGCTTACATGGGTTCTTATTGTATGAGCCAAGGACAATTAAAGTAGATATGACCTCATCTTATTGGTCAACATGTTCACTCCCATAGTTCCACAACACTGCTGCTAGTGGCTCACTTATAAAATCCACCTCCATAACTTGCAAATCTTTAGGTTTCTTTACGGAGTTGCATACTTTGAAGGTTACTTCATCACTATTGACCCAAAATTTCAACTATCCACACTCCACATCAACAAGTGCTATTTCGATAGCTAATAAGGGCCTACCAAGAATAATGGGGACTTCATAGTCAATCTCACAATCCAAAAGAATGAAATCGGCAGGGAATGTGAATTGATCAACTTGAACAAGTACATCATAGAGGACTAGAACCGGTCTATTTATGGATCAATCTGCCATCAAAAGCCTTATAGCCGTGGCCTTGGGGGTTCCCAAGCCTAACTTTTTGAAATGGCCAATGGCATTAAAATTTATACTTGCCCCAAGATCACACAAGGCTTTACCAAATTAATAAAAACCAATACAATAAGGAATGGTAAGAGGCCCATGATCTTTCTTCTTTATCACCATGTTACTAGACATTATCGCACTACAATTGTATGACACTTTAATTGTTCCAAAATCCATGAATCTTTTTTTGGTTACCAAGTCCTTTATAAACTTGGCATAATCGAGCATTTCGAGCAAGACCTCTACCAATGGTATGTTCACGGACAAGTTGCTAAATTTAGAGAGAAACTTCTTGATTGTTGGTTTTAAAGAAACTAGACTTTCTTCTAGTTTTGAGATATTTTCATCAACCACTTGTTATTTCATTCATTCATAATTGCATCCTCAACTTGTCTCGATTTTTGAACATTCGACTCTTTGGGAATATGAGCTTCTTCATTTGGCTTGTCAATCCTTTTTCTTTTTACACTTGCTTTCTCGTCAACTATGTTATTATTGGAGTCTTTATCGTTATCCAACACCTCACCACCGATTATCTTTCTACTCCTAGTGACAATGACCATACAATGAGCACCATTCTTGGGATTTATCATGGTGTCACTAGGAGTCCTTTCTTTTGTCTAGGGTTGAGGTGAGCCAAGATTTGGATCAATTGGGTCTCAAGTTAATTTAAGCCGTAGGGGAAGTGACCATTTGGTTTAATTATGAAAAGTAGCTCTTCATTTCTTTTAGTAATTTTTCACACTCTTCAACCCCCTAAAGAACTTTAGCAAGCATATCTTCCTTTTTGTAGTTTTTCGGATCAACAAAGGTGGCTTCTTTTCCCTTTTGTATATCATGAGGGGGAACGTATCAATCACGATCACACTCATTATCCCTCCAATCACTATATCTCTCTTTTTTCTTATCCCTCCAATCACGATCATGGTCCCAATTTCTCCAATCTTGATCCTTCCAATCTTTATCGCTATTATTCCAAACTTGATTCCCTCCTTTCCTTTGGTAGGTAGGTCGGAACACCCAATTTGGTTTGATAAGAAATGTATCTCTTCATCAAGCGAATCAACATCATCATCCTCATTAGCTCTATTTCCTCTTAAAGCTACGACTTTAACCTCTTTTGGTGTCAGCCCCATGACATGCTTTGTTAAGAGATCATTTTGACTCATGATCTTTGCCATGTTTTTGTAACTCTCTTCACTTGACTCTCATAAAGGAGCCCCCATGGCCACCTTAACATCTTGTGTGTGCCAACCTCTTTTTTGCTTCGTCATTTGGTTTAACAATCTCATAGCCACTCTGAAGGTTTGATTCATTAGAGCTCCTCCAGGCAAGTTATCTACCATGGTCTTATTTAATGAGTCCATAGACCTATAGAATATTTGAAGCAACATCTTATACGAAAACTCATGCTTAGGTAAATGGAGTAATTTCTTCTTGAATTGTAACCATGCTTCATGCAAGAGTATCCACTAACTTGGAAAAAGTTTGTAATCTCATCTCGGAGTTGAAACATACGTGAACGGTGGGAAAAATCTATCAAGAAAAGCCTCCATAAACTCAACCCAAGAACTAATAGATCCCTCGAGAAACTCCCTCAACCAAATCACTACTTCTCCCATAAAAAAAGAACGTGAACAACCTCAAACAAATGAAGTCTTGGGAAATATTTGCAATTTCAAATAGGGCGCATACGTCTATGAAATTCATTAAGTGCATGTTTTCATACTCATACGCTTGACCTCCGAACAACCACTTCATTTGGAGCAAGTGAAACATAATACTCATTACATGAAAGGCCTTATTGCCTACAGTGGGTGGTAGACAAATCGGACTAGCCCTTCTGACATCTCCCAATTGATCCTCATTATCTAGTTTCCCATCAAACGTAGCAGTATCGCTACCATGTTGACTCATTGTGCCGTGTTGGCTCATATTCTCACATAACCAGAAAAAAACAACCAATAAAGTAAATTCAAAATATGGCTAACACAACTGATTCAAAATACTACACAAAATGAATGCTATCTTTCATTCCCCGACAATGGTGCCATTTTTGAAAATGCTTAAATACACTTTAGAAAGGACGTTCGTGGTTGTTATGCAATATATTAACCCAATTCTTATGTTGGGATCGATCCCACAGGGAATAAAGGAAATAGGTTCACCTTCGAGTTTAACAAGTCACTAGATGCTTGCTCTTAATGTGTGATAGGTTCACCTTTGTATGTAATAAGTCACTAGATGCTTGCTCTTAATGTGTAAAATGTAATAAAAATAAAATGGGGGATTTGTTTCAAAAATTTTTGTATCCAATTTATCAATTATAAACTTGGTTTGCAAAAAGAGAACTAGAAATTCATAATCAAAGATTAAAGTTACTTGGGTTTATTCCCTCATGAGTATGAGTACATGCATGGATAAATTAATATTTTTTTCCTAAATTCAACTAATCATTATAGGTAGGATAGGTCTTTGATCTTAATGCTAATTTTTCAATAAAATATTAAATTTCACAAGTGGGTTCTTTCAAACACCTTACAAGTATTTCGTCATAACCAACCTAAAACCTCAATTTGATAGCCTTATGTCTAAGATCTACCATTAAATGATAAAAATCAATTCATTTTTGACCACTACTCCTCACCCTTATCCCCTTTGTCAAGGATGATAAGGGATCTAGGCTCAATTAGAGTTTGCAACCTCTAATTTTATGTTGGTATCATGGAATAAAGGTCAAACCCATAATAATTAAGTAATTAAAAAGGAAAATAGATGCTACTCATGCAATAATTACTACTCAATCATACATAACCTCAAGTTGGGGAATTTAGGGACTCAGAATACAAATATTCACAAGTGAAATCCAAATCCAAAGCAAATGAATAAGCAATAAACCAAATTCAAACTTTAGTGTTTCAACTACAAGCGTCTAGATATCAAAATTGACAAAAGATATGGTTCAAAGCTGCCAATAAGACTTTTATATCTGAATAAAAAAACGGGCAAGGAATTTATAAAAATACCACCATGCTCACTTTGACAAAGGGATCTCCACATAGCCGAAGTCCATGGTGATTAGCTGAAGTGACTCTTGATCGCCAAAGTAGCATTTACTTTAGGCTTCAGTGATTTACGTTTGGCGACTTTGGCGATGGACTCATGCTTTGCCGAACGGTTCAGTGATTCGCTGAACTTCTTATCCTCATAGCCGAACGATTTTATTTCAAACTTGGAAAATCTGTTAACTTGGGAAATGGAACCTCAACTTAGGTGATAAGCCGACTACATTAGAGATACACGAAACTCCATGGGCAATGCCTTTTTGTAATTTTAGATCCAATTCTCCGTCTTTTTGCTTCCTTGTGCTCTATCAACAACTTCTTGGCTTCAACCCTGAAAATCAACCAAACAAACATTAAAACTAACTCAAATTAGAATTGAGGAATCACTTTTAGGTTAAATGAGTCGCAAATTGCCGACTTATTAGACACCAGACTCCTCCTATAATTTATATTGGATATACATGCTCAAATATTCTTGATGCCAAACTCCTCCACTTCTGCACAATATTGGATATAATGGCCTTTTCAACAAAATGAATATCCTCAATGCCAGACTCCTTCGCCACTGTGCTATATTGGATATACATTCTCAACGATCCTCAACACCAGACTCATCCACTTTTGCACTTTATTGGATATGATGCCCAAATATCCTCGATGCTAGAGTCATCCGCCTATGTATTATATTGGATATGATGACCTTTTCAGCAAAATAAATATCTTTGATGCTAGACTCCTTTTTCTCTGTGCTATATTAGATATACATGCTCAAATATCCTCTATTCCAGACTTCTTTGCCTCTGTGCTACATTGAATAAACATGCCCAAATATCCTCAATACTAGATTCCTCCACCTCTGTGCTATATTGGATATGATGCCCAAATATCCTTGATGCTAGACTCCTCTGCCTCTGTTCTATATTGGATATGATTACCTTTTTGAAAAAATGAATATCCTCAACAACAGACGCTTTCACCTCTGTGCTATATTGGATATCCATTCACAACTATCCTAGATGCTAAAACTTCTCTGCCGCTGTGCTATTTTTGATATGATGCCTAAAAATTCTCGATGCTAGACTCCTCTGCCTCTATACTATATTTGATATGATATCCATTTTGGAAAAATTAATATCCTCGATGCCAGACTCCTTCACCTCTATGCTATATTAGATGTGTAATGGCTCGTGCGTACCTTTGGGAGGATTGATATGGATATGTTTTGTCGGACCATCAGTAGGATATATGTTGGAGTTCGTCGGAGGATCAATGTTGATTTTTGAATGGCCTTTTGATGATGCTTTAGTGAAATTTTTGAGGTCCTAAAAAATTATGCCCCAATTACATTCTTAAAGGAAAATCCCATGTTGTTGATGCTTAAAATGGACATCTTGTCCAATTTCAAGGCTTTCTAAAAACTTAGCCCCAATTGAATATTTTGATGTGATCTCCAACCTTGACTTGTTGGAGAAAATCCGCTTCTTGTGACTTTTTGAGATCTCCTCAAAAATTCTACCCCAGTTTCTATAACAAAGGGAAATAAAAATTAAATGGGGAATATGACCAAGCCATTACATCACCTACATATCCTGTTGACTCTCAAACAAAGTTCCAACTCCTGGTGCAGTTCATATTAGTGTACCACAAAACCTAAAATGAAATTATTAGAAACAAATGCAGTATAAACATAAACCATGAAAATCCAAAAGGAGGGATATTTGAAGGGAGTGATGGTCTGATTCAAAATACAAGGTCCACTTTAGCAAGGTAACGGCCTAATGTATAACTTGACATACGAACAGCCCAAATTAAAGGAATGCAACTTCATCAGAAAATGGTCCAATAAGTCATTTTTACACTTATTAAAGCGTGTGCGCTTATCAATATTTGGTTTGGGGAATAAAAAATGTGAAGATAGAATCAAATCTTGACTGTGGTTAGCACTAACAATTAGTATCACATGGAAATTTTCCTCATTTTCTTTTCTTTTAACTGAGATTTACCTCGAGATGAATCCTATAACTTTAAGTAGTATATCAGACATACATATGTATCGACAAGATTTGTTTATCTTGCCTCAAATAAAGGCGTTGAACTATCCTTCCACATGTTTCAAGTGCCCTCACCACAAACCAAAGTTCTATTTTTGTACATTTGAATGTATATTGATTTTAGTCCTTTTTGAGAAGTACACTCTCACTAAGAAAAATATCTAATACATGCAATTGTGATACCATAGGCTTGGCCTTTATGTATGTAACAACCCCAAAAGTTGTTATGTCAAAAATCATCCCATTAAAACTTTACAAGGAGTAAATCCTCTTTTCAGACTTGATAAAAATTATTTCATGGGAAAAAGTGTGGCCCAACATTAGTTGGGTCGACAAATTAAAAGAATTGGGCCAGGCCTGCTTCCCGCCACTGCAGTGGTAGATCTTTCGCTGCAGTGGTACTCCAGCTGCTGCAGTGGTACTAAGGCAGTAGTTAGCCCGAGTTTTATTAAAAAACCTTTTTCAGCTGAGCCTCCTTAGGTTTTCCTCTTCTTCCAAAAACACCCAAAATAAACCTAAAAGATAGGACAATGAGATTTCGAAGGCTATGCTTCATGAGGGAAATTTTAAGGCATACCTGATGGGGTTTTAGCATAAGGAAAGGTCAGGCGCACTAACTCTCTATCCTCTGTAGCAGCAAAATTCATCTATGAGTTAGGTTATAGTTGATTATAGTAGACTTGGGATTGAAGCATTTAATAATGGTAGTAATGTCAGGATATTTCTTGTCGTAGGTATTCGGGCATGGCGTTTAGATGGATAGAATGATAATAACCGAATTAAGTGCAACTAAATGATTTGAATAAATATGTTATCAAACTATTTTTCCCTTTCCTAGTGTTACCAAGAGTATACTTCTGTATGAATTAGAGGTAGCTGAGGGTTGTAATTGTGTTAATTGGTTGAAAATAGGATAAATATGACCGATTAGTGAGATGAGTACAAGTGGGGACTAGGGTAGGTCATCGTGATTTCTTAGAAGTTTAGCAGCATTTTGGAGACTATTAAGGTGCCAATCATAAATAATGAGACTATGGGTATGCGTACTGTGGTATGTACCACTGTTCTTAGTGGCTTAGGTATAATCATAGCATAGGAGGAGGGAATTAAGAGTTAGGTATTGTATCCAAGTTGGAGTGGCTAGGAAGGGTATGAATGATGACCTAAGGTATGAACATATATCAGAGGTGGGTGCAAGTTGTAGGGTGTCTCTTGGGTTCTGGACAATAAGTGTTTTCGTAGAGGCTTATAGATACATTTACGAATATGGGAGTAAAAGTAGGTGTTTGGATAGTCTTTAGTATGATAGGGTTTATTTGTTGGAAGGAGACTTACTTGACTCTATCCCTATATGTGAATCGAGTGCATTTGATTAATTTTGGGCACGTCTTGTAATTATTGACTGCATTACATATTACTTTAATGATTGATGATAAATAATATGATGTTGTAAATATGGGTTGATGATATTGATGATGATATTGAGATGATGATGATGATGATGATGATGATGATGATGATGATGATGATGATGATGATATTAAGAATGATGCAGATAATGATCATAAGATGATGATAATGATATTAAGATGAGAAAGAGATGAGATGTACACTTTGCTTACATGCATTCATCATACGAATTTGGTTGTACACTTATACATATATGTTGAGGTAAACCTTGTTGAAGAATTTGTTTAAGTATTGAAGTCTAATTTTGTACTTGTATTCTTGCTAGTGTGAAGTGTCATATCTATTATTGGTTGTCTCTAATTGTAAGTTAGGTATTGGATCTTTGCAAACTTAATAGAGTAAGAGAGGATACTGGATTGGTTGTGCTTTGAGGCTTAACGGTAAGTGGGATAATTGGGTGACTCGATCTATTCGTTGCAGCATGCTAGAGTAGTAGGGACCATGGTATTGCTCATAATTATTAGAAGGAAAGTAGGGGTTCATGATAGTAAGACAAGACTTAGGGGACCTAGAGTAGTGGCCAAATTGTCAAAGGACAAAGATACACAAAAATGTTAATTAACAGGTAGGTCACAGAGATGCTAGGGGCAATGTGTCAAAAAGTTGAAGAGATGGCCTTAGGACGTTTAGTTACCCATAATTTAACTGTTGTCATGATTTCCTCTCTATTTCTATCACTGTTATTTGTTTTTATGCTTGGTCGACCGATGATCCCTACCAGTATGTGTAGTTGTACTGATACTACACTTACTGTACCTCTTTTTGGTGATATAGCCATATTACAGGTCAGTTGGAGTTTCTTTAGAAGTGATGGTGATCACTCTTCAACATCTTCTATCCTTTTACTCTCACATGAATGTTTTGTCTTGGGTTTTCCTATTCCTTATTTAGTGCTCTTTTACCGATTTAGATTAGGTTTTAGGGAAGTTTTGTTAATTATTTCTTGCATTGTTTTTTTTTATCTACAAAATGTACTGAATAGAAGTGTCTTATGTTTAAAGGGATTTCCCTCTTTCAAGACAGTTTTATTTAACTTCCACATTCAGTAAATAGTTGGGTTATAAAGGTTCTCCTATCTAGGATAGAGTTGGGTAGGTGCCCGCACGATCTGTTATTTGGGTTATGACAAGATGATATCAGACCTAAGGTTATCGGTCTCCCAGTACAAGAGCAAATGTCGAGTAGAGTCCTGCAGATTGGTGTGTTGACAACATATCAAATCTGTAGAAAGTCAGTTTTACCTTTTTTCTCTCCTAATCATGATAATTAAATATTGTCTTGCCGAGTTGAGTCCAATTAGTATCTAGCAAATTCCAATTGGTATCTCAACCATCATAATTGGGATTAGTTGGTCCCAATTCGTATCTTGAAGGTGTTCGAAAGACTATAATAGTAGTATTCTAGCCGGAACAGATCAATAGCTCATCCTAAGACCCTTACTAGGCTATATCTAACCCCTAAAGGGTAAGCAATACTAACATAAGGGAAATAGGGGGTTCAAAATCTACCATAAAAGCCCTCTAATCGACTAAAAATAGTTAGAAATTGCTAAATAAATATCTGAATAATAAGAACCCACCCATAGCTAGAGAAATACCATTCTAATACAGTAAAAGAGCAAAGTCTTAAAGAACGACATTCCTAGCCTACCTTGATGCCACCAAAAGCATTCAAAAACCTCTATAATAGAGCTTTTCCCTTTCAAGAATCCTCTGATTACTGCCACACTATCAAAAAAATATTCTACACATCAAAAAAAAAATTGATACCTATATTGTAAATTTATGCCTTGGGTCAGAAATCAGCCTAAAATTGAATAGTGGAGTCCACTGACGGAATTGAGAATTGAATATGTCACTAGGTCCCTCTTAGCGCAAGGATTACTTGCCTTAAAATTAGGTGTAATCCGAGCTCCCAAACAACCCCAAAATAGACCCAACAAATCAAAGAAACAAGAATAAAAAATGGCAAATTATATAGAATCTAAACCAAGAACATACAAGAAAACAATGACAAAATGATCATTTGAACTTTTAAAACTCATACCCAGCTTTAATTATTGATCCCTCACTAATTACAGAGCTCTCAAGGTCACTAATGGTGTTTTCTACCCATAGAATAAATACGGAAAACAAAGAGAGGGACTATATATACTGCCAGGTAACTATGTTCTAAATGCTGAAGCTGGCCAGGACTGTCTTTTGTAAATACAGCCAGTCTAATGCAATTGTGAAGATGGAGCATGTACTAGCCAGATCATCTTCCTCTTTGCAAACACGAAGGCTAGCTCTTGAACATGGAGGTCAAGATTCCTTGACCTTTGTTATTGTCACCAAGGACTTGTGAATGCGTAGACCAAAATCCTTGACCTTCACGAACGTTGTCAAGGCCTCACAAATTCAAAGGCCAATTTTGGCCCGCACCAGGTGTTGATGCACCAACAACTTTGCTAAGTTACAAATCTCTAGACAAGCCCTTGGGATTCATTCGAAATCCCGTGAATGCAAATGAACTATTATACTCTACCAAATTCAACATTTCATACTCAATGAAACTATTGAAATTTCCATTAGATGTCATTTTGATTAAAAAATGGGTCCCACACCCAAGGTTCCAATTTTATCAAAATCCACTTAGTAGACCAGAACAAGCCCAGAAGCATCGGGACCCAGACCAAGGGTCCTCCTAGTATAAAATTGATATTTTAGAGCTAATAGAACCATCATATTTCCATCCAAGGATGTTTACCTGAAGTTTTGGCTTGAAACCATTTTCTCAACTTCAAAAGCTTCAAAATAGGGAAATGGCTATAAAAACTAAATAAACTGCTCGATAACTGAACTATCAGTCCTAGCAAGTCATAAATGACTTGGGGCATCTATAGGAAATCTCCAAACATAGAAAAATCATGAAACATCATAAAATAACCTGGAGTGTCATTACAGTAGCAATTGTCCTTACTTTAAAAATTTAGCGGCACTACCTCTATGGGGTGAAGTATGAGGTGTTCACAGACCACCGTTGTTTACATCATATATTTTCTCATTTAGGTTTGAATTTGAGGCAGAGAAGGTGGATGGTGTTATTCAATGGTTCTGATACCTTAATTTTGTATCATTTAGGCAAGTCCACTATGGTGGCAGACATATTAAGTCAGAAGTCAATGAGTATGGGAAGTTTGGCATTGTTGTAGGTGTCAAGACGCCCATTGGCTAAAGAGATACAAACTCTGACTAATGGTTTCATGAGGTTGCAGGTGACTAGCAAGGGAGCAGTATTAGCGCATGTTGAGGCTAACTCTATCTTTTTTGAGAAGATTAAATATAAGAAGCTTAAAGACAAGAAGTTAACAACCTTAGGGAAAATGTGTTACAAGGTGAGGCTAAGGAGGCCATTCTTGATGAAAAAAGAGTGGTGAGGATCTGGAGGCGTGTGTATGTGCCTCATGTGGGCAACTTAATTCTTACCATCTTTGTGAAGGCTCATAATTCTAAGTACTCTATACATCTAGGTGCAACCAAAATATATAAAGACTCAAGACAACACTCTGGGTGGTGCAGAATGAAGTGGGACATTAGGATTTTTTGACCAAGTGTCAACAATGTCAAAAGGTTAAGTATGAGCAATGAAAACTTGGTGGTATTTTTTAGAGGATACCTATTCCAGAGTGGAAGTGGAAAAGAATAACTATGGACTTTGTCGTGGGTCTTCCTAAGACTCTAAGGAAATGTACTCCATTTGGGTGATAGTCAATTAATTGTCCATGTCTGCACACTTTATTCCGATAAGGGTGGACTATAATGCAACATAATTAGCTAAGATATATGTGAAATATATTATGAGACTTCATGGGTTGCCTGTTTCTATAGTGATGAATAGGGGTACACAGTTTACCTCCTACTTATGGGAGAAATTCCTATCAGAATTAGGTACTAGGCTGGACTTAAATACAACCTTTTATCCACAGACTGACGGGCATCTAGAATGGATGATCTAGGTACTTAAATATATGATTTGAGCTTGCGTGATGGACTTTAGTGGTTAGTGGGACCAAATCTATCTTTGTGTGAATTTGCATACAACAACAACTACTACTCCAGCATTGACATGGATCCTTTTTAATCTTTTTATGAAAGAAGATATAGATCACCTATTGGGTGGTTTGATGCCTTTAAGATGAGACCTTAGGGAACAAATATGTTAAAGGAGTTGATGTAAAAAGAGAGATTCATCTAAGAGAAATTGGTAGCAGCTCAGACTTGACAGAAAGAGTATGCAAACTATAAGGTAAGATATTTGAAATTTGAGAAAGGTGAGAAAGTGTTGCTGAAAGTAACACCCATAAGAGGTGTAATGCTGTTTGATAAGAAGGGGAAGTTGAGTCCGAGGTACATCAGACCCTTTGAGGTTTAAAATAGAGAAGGTTCAGTGGCCTATAGGTTGGCTCTACTTCTGAGTTTGATAGGATTTCATCCAGTATTCTATGATTCAATTCTCAAAAAGTACCACAGAGATGGAGATTACATTATTCATTGGGATTAAAAATTGTTTGACAAGGAGCTCTCTTACGAAGAGGAGATAATTTCTATCTTGGATAGAGATGTGAGAAAACTAAGGACTTAAGTTATTCAGTTTGTAAAGGTACAGTGGAGAAACCATCCGATTGAGAAAGCCATGTGGGAGAGAGAGGCAGATGTACGCGAGTTCTATCCATACTTGTTCATTGATTCAAGTAATCTTTTGCTCATAGTTTGCATTATTTTGGTTAGTTGTCATTCGGGTATGAATGAGGAGTTAATTAACATCTAATGAAATAACCCAAAATGTCATTATGCTAAAATAGAGAGTAAAACCTTCGCCTAGTTTCCTTTTAAACAAAAATTTTAAAATTCAGGGTTGGCCTAGTTTTAGGTATTTTTTGAGTGTGTGGTGGTATAGGGAATCTGGGAGCTATTAGAGTGTTGATTTGTGCTTTTGAATTGTTTTTGGGATAGAGGACAAGTTTAGTAAGTCGTAGAATCTTCTGGTGCAGAGAATAGGTTAGTAGAACTATGGTTATAGTGATTACCGCGAAAGGGTCAGTTTGTAATATCAAAAATTAGGAAGTGTCTTGTGAAATGGGTAAAGATGGGAACGAATCTCGAGTTACTAGTTTGGTGATGCTACAACGGCATTGCTGCAGCGGTAGAAGTGCCACCACAACAATAGACCCTTTTGGCCTAGGTGTCATTGCAGCGGCAGATCCTTCGCTACAGTGACATCGCTGTAGTGGCAGAAGTGCCTCAACAACAATGAAAATGTAGAAAAATCAGTTTTAAGTCAGAAACATCATCTTTCAGTCCCATTTTTCAAAAACTCATTCAAGGGCTAAGCTAAGGTAATTTTTCACCAATTTTGGATTTTTCCATCTTAGAGGCAGGATTCCTTTACTCTTCAAACTTGAATTTACTCCTTTAGATTCTTAGGATTGTAAGAATCCCTAAGAATCTTAGCCTTGGTTAAATTGAAAATTAGCCCTAAGTTCATGAACTTGTGGGAAATGGTAGGAAATGACTTGAATTTAGTTGTTGTTGATCATAGGGTGTTAGAAAACACTTCCTAAGATAGAATTCTTCCTTATAATAATAAAACATGACGAATTCAAAGAGATTAAAGGGTAGAAAACCCCTAGAATAATGAACTAGGTCAAGTTCAAAAATTGAATTTGATGAATATGAGTTTATAATGCGTAAAAGGGTAAATTATTGTGTTGAAACTTATGTATTGTTGTTTATAGATCAAGAATGTACAAAAATCAAAAGAAAGGGTAAGACTGTCATTTAATAGGGTTTTCAAGCAATAAATTAAGGTAGGTTATGGTTTAATAGTAGTATAGAGTTGCTTGACTCTGTGTTTATACGTGGGTTGGATGTATGTTATTTGATTTCGGGTATTACTTATTATTATCGACTACATCATTCATTGAGCATTGAAATTGAGATAATGTTGAGATGTTGTTGGATCAGGTGTTACACTGATACTATTTTTTGGACCGGGTGTCACGCTGACACAGTTTTTGGATTGGGTACCATGCATGTACTGGTACATGGACTAAGCTCATCCCTTGCAGGTTATGGCTCAAAGTCCCTGCTGACTCTAGTATGTGTGTACATCTTTCTACATACAATCATCATTTTATTTGAATATATATATATATATATATATATTGTGGTGACCATTATTGAAGAATTTGCGTAAGTGTGATTGATGTTCTTGCATACATGTATTCCTAATAAGATGAAGTGCTAGGATAGTATATTTGCTTGTCAACTAATTGTGAGTTGTGTCTTGATTTCTTTTTACCTTCATTTCACTTGCTTATTTCATGGTGTTGAGTTGAGTCGGTCGATGATAGCTACCAGTACTTAGTTATTGTAATGATACTACTTGTACTCTTCTTTTTGTTGAGTGTTGAGTGAGTTCCAGTGTTTGAGACAAGACCTCGGCTCTAGTTCATGACTCCAGCATCGATTCAAGAGTGAGGATCATTTTTGGGAAGCCATTGAATCATCTTTACTTTGTTCATGTCCTTTGTTTTGGGACAGTGACACCTCTATATTTAGTATATTGGATAATATTTTAGACTTTGTTTTGGATACTTTTAGATGTTCTTATACGGTGACTTTTGGGTCCCGAGGCAGGGTTGTAATACTTAGAGATACATACGCACTCTTATTTGCTTTTTGATATTAAATAAGTTAGCAATGAACTTGTTTTGCTAATATTGTGTTTAGTAAGTTAAATAGTAGTTAATTAATGAAGGTGACTTGTGAAGGTCCTTTGATTGATGGTTAAGGGTTGGGTTAGATAGTTCTCCCACTGTAGAGTTAGGATGAGTGCCACTCATGATTGGTTGGGTCGTGACTTATAGTTTTCTTGGAAAGATGCTCAACATCGTAAATATAAACCCACAACTTGTAACCCTGTAAATAATCAAAATCAGTTCAAGTGATTACTGAACGGGATTGATAGCAAATTCATAAACCGAGATCTATTTCATCTAATTGATTATGTAAGATTTTCTCTTTGTTGGGTTAATTGTTCATTAGTTAGCCTATCTTTATCCCTAGTTTAATTAACACATATATCTATCCTTAGATTTATCGCTTTAATAGATAATCAACAATAATTTAATTGGGTGAATAATTAGTCGACAAGTCCTTGTGGGATCAATATCTAGGCTTACAAGTCCTATATTACTTGTACGACCATGTGTGCTTGCGTATGCGTTAGATTGCAAGATGGAACTACACCATAATATCTTAATCTACAAAGTCGATAGGACAGGTTAGTATTTTGTAAAAGAAGATTTGAAAGATCTTGAGACACATACCGTTGTTTGATAAATTCACAGATGAATTATAGGAGTTATTTGGTATAATCAGTCAGTATGATTATCAATAAGTCATATATCTATGGAAGTATTATATGTAAGTAACTCATTCATGATCTCAATAATGGTTGAGTGAAACTGCAGGATACTGAATGTATACCTATAATCCCAAGTGCATAATTACGGACAAATAAAACAATTCATTGAAGGGACACAATCATAGTATTTTAATTTCATAAGTTTTACAATCTTATTTACTCACATCATATTTATGATCTGCACTATTGATTTAGTTTACAACCATTCTCTACAACTCTAAGGATCCAAATTTGACTATAAGTTTAGTAACCATACCGATAGTATACTTTAAGTGGCTCTCCCATATTTTCTGAAGATTCAACCCGTCCTAGTTGGGTTACTATTATTGCATACAACTATATACATCATATAAAGGTGTACGTTGAGCGTGTCAATATGCGAACCATTCTATGTAGCGACTTTAATCAACAAGTCAGTCAGTAATAAATAAATTTATAGGGATTGTACAATTAAATGTGTCATAGAGACACTAAGGCTGACCTCATTAAATTAGAGATGGTCAACATCGTTGTAAGCTATAGGTATGGATTGGTTGTCATTATGTTATGCTACTCTTAATTGTTGAACAAGAAAGGTCATGGTTCAATTTCCTAATGAACCCATCTTAGAATGGAATAATAATATCATTGTACCAAAAAGTAGATTTATTTAATACCTTGGATCATGAAAGTTAATTTCCAAGGGAAGCTTGAACCATTTAGTATGTGTGGATGAAAATAATATCGAGGCACCAACTCTTCCATCCATGTAATTTATTAATGAATACCATGAAGTGTCTCCAAATGAACATCCAGGAATTCCTCCCAATATGGAAATTGATTTAGGAATTTATGTTCTTCCTGGTACTAAGATGATATATGTTTCTCCCTACATAACGGCTCTAGTAGAGTTGAATAAATTGAAATATCAATTGAAAGATCTTCTTGAGAAAGGGACTCATTAGGCCAAGTGATTCACCTTAGGGAGCATCGTCTTATTTGTCTAAAAGAAAGATGGATCATTAAGAATGAGCATCGAATATCATCAATTGAACAAAGTCACCATTAAGAACAAATATCCACTCTGACACATTTAATACATGTTTGATCAACTTCATGGAGCCTGGTGTTTCTCAAAGATTTAACTCAAATTGTCTTACCAACAATTAAAGGTATAAGTAGAAGATATTTTGAAGACAACTTTTTGAACATGCCACAAATACTTGGAGTTTATTTTAATTTATTTTGGTTGACAAATGCCCCAACAAATTTCATGGACCTTATGAATAGAGTTTTCAAGCCTTAACTCAGTTTATTCATAATTGTTCTAATTGATGACATCTTGATGTATTCGAGTAGTGAGGGCGAACATGCAAATCACCTCAGGTTAGTATTGAATATGCTTTAGGATTGCAAGTTATATGCAAAGTTTCCAAAGTGGTAATTTAGTTGAATTCTATAGAATTTTTAGGCCATGTAGTTTCTGATGAAGGATCAAAGTAGATTCCTAAAATATCTAGGAAGTGAAGAATTGGTCAATCCTATGACACCGACAAAGATTAGGAGTTTCTTGGGTTTGATAAGTTACTACAAGAGGTTTTTTGAGGGTTTTTCCTGAATATCTGTACCATTGACTTGGTTTACTCAGAAGAAGATTGAATTCCAATGGTTAGATTCATGTGAGAAAATTTTCCAAGAGTTGAAGATTATGTTGACTAGTACTCAAGTTTTGACACTTCCTGAGGGGCCAATGGTTTAATTTTTTATTGTTCAATAGTTGATGCTCTTAAGCAACTATCCATGGGAAATTTGACTCATGGAGAGGAAGACAAGAAGGGGATGAAGGATGATGTCCACCAGTTAGTAAGTTTAGGGGTTCATCTTTTGCACACCAAGGATTGCATAATAGTTATTCAAAAGAGGACAGAACTATAAAATGATCTTTTTATCATTTACTAAAGTAAAGGAAAAGAAGTATAATGATCAAGTTCTACTCTAGTTAAAGGAATGGATTCCCAAGCACAAGCCTATGGCTTTTGAAAAAGGGGAACACGGTAATTTATGGCATCAAAACACATATTATTTGTCCCAGATATTGATGAACATTGAGAGAGAATTATGGCAGAGGCACATAGCTCCAGGAACTCTCTCCAGATTCTACAAAGATGTATCATGATTTTAATAAAATTTATAGTTGAACTCTATGAAGAAGTATATAGTGATTGTTTTGATCAAATGTCCTAAGTGAGAGAAATAGAACTCACTGTATGGAAACGGGAGATGACTAACATGGTTTTTGTGACATGTATACCTCACTCACTCTGGAAGGATGATTCAGCTGTTTGTGATTGTAGACTGACTTACAAAGACAACAAACTTTTTTCTAGTAAAGGAGATCGATACAACAGAAGATTAAGACAAATTGTATATTTAGGATATCATTTTATTACATGGAACCATAATATCTATTATATTAGATAGAGGTGTTGAATTCACAACACTCTTTTGGAAATGTTTCAATTAAGGTTTACGTATAAGCTCTAAACTTAGTACCAATTGCTATTCAAAGAAAGATGGCCAAGTTGAGCGCACAATTTCAATGCTCGAAGATATGTTAAGGTCTTGTATTTTAGATTTCAAGGGAAATTGGGATGGTTATTTACCTTTTATCAAATTTTCTTGTAGGTATCAAGATGACATTGTATGAATCCTTCCATAGGCAAAGATGTAGATCCCCATAGGATGGTTTAAAGTTTCTAAAGCAGAACTTTTGCAACTAGACTTTCTTCATTGGGCCATGGAAAAGGTTAAAGTGACTTAAAACTGATTCAAAATGGATCAGATTTGCTAGTAGACTTATTAAGATGTGAGACACAGAAATATAGAATTTAATGTTGATGATCAGATATTATTAAAGGTTTTTCCTAAGAAAGGCATTGTGAGATTTGGAAGGAAAGGTAAGCATAACCCTAATTTTTTTGTCCCATATAGAATATTGAAGAGGATTTTGAATGTATCTTACTAGATAGAATTACCTATAATGTTGATTGCAACACATACCATATTTCACCTATCACTCAGAAAGTGTGTGGGAGATCTATCTCTCTTCATTCCTAGTAAGAACCTATGCAATAAAAAGTGTTTGACTTATGATGAAGTTCCAATGGCTATCCTTGATCGCCAAGTTTACAAATTGAGGACAAAATAAGTAGAATCATTAAAAATACTATAGAGAACTTAGAATGTTGACGATGTTGCAGGGGAATTCAAAGAAGATATGGGATCAAAGTACCCACACATGTTCCTTGAGTGAGAAGATAATGCCTAAGGTAAATTTCTTATTCTTACTCCATGTTTTATGTAGGCATGTCTAATTTCATGTCCTAATAATTTGTGAACTCATGTCTTACATTATAATATGTATTCTGAACCATGTCCTATTGTATTCTATGTTCCATAAAACTCATACCATATGTCATGTAATTTATGATTCATATTACTATCACAACTAGAGTATACACCCTAGCTATGAGCCATAACTAGCTACACACTAGTAGTCTATAAGGACCCTTAGCATTCAATGTCTATAGGATAATATAAGTATCAAAACTAAGGCGGACACATAAATGACAATGATGGGCTAAATATGAAAGAGATAATCTTTATTGAGACATAACTTGAAATGAATGAAAAACTTTCAACTATGACATATCTGCTATCTAGTAAAGCCTCTACTACAATACATATGAGTCAAGCCAGGACAAGGCCCTTATAAAACTTTACTATAACAAAAGTCAAAACTATAATAAGGGAAAATTGGAAATAAACTGTGCCTCGTAATTAATTGGAGAGCTCACCAATCCCTGAATATCAGGTGCTACTGCATGTCTAGCAGTAAACCTTAGGCTCGAGTACTACATCAACATCATAAAATGGCATAGTGCAAAATGCAGTCAATACTATAGAATGTATTGGTACTCAAGATGATATATATATATATATATACACATATATATACATACATACATACATACATATATAAAAATCCAAAAATATGAGTATAATATCATATGAAGAATAGCTTGAAACATGAGTTTGGATTGAAATGTGAGTCATGTAAAAATCTTTTAAAATATCTCAACCTGCTTAAGATCAACGGAAAATCATGATAGCTAAAGTCTGCAAAAAAGTATTTTCTGAGTACTTAGATAGTAATATCATAAAATTTATACATTTGGAGAGTTTTCTATAATCAAAAAACACCATGTGAGATCATGATTCCCATCGTCTTACCCACACCCAAAGAGTTTTCCTAACCTAACAAAGTATAGGACCATGAACATGCGATCTGAACTGATCCTCTTGGGCTAAAACCTACGATGACAATGTAGTTATAGGGCATGTGTTATCTTAACAAATACCTGCTCGGTGCTAAATAATCCTCCCAAAACTATCTAGTGCTCGTATCATGTCATGTAACATAGATGAATCATAGCTTGAGACTGTTTTCAACATGAATGTAAAATTATATTGCTATGAGCCTAAGTCCAATCTCATATCATGAATCATGTACTGAAAATTTGTATCTAAGCATATATATTTTCCACATAGGGTGCATAGTTCATAAAACATACATAAAATCATGAATTTCAAAATACAAATCAGGATTTTGCATAATATTCATAAGATCATAAAAGCCCTTTTATGAAAATTAGGTTAACCATATGAAACAATCGACTTTAATAATTTGGGCATAAAAATCCTAGCTATGAACCTAAATCAAGATAACTTCAAAATACTTGAGTGTGAGGGTGAATGTAATCCATCACAAAATTCTTACGTACCAAAAAAGAAGACAATTAACTTGAAAAGGAACTTTGAAGAAATTTGCTTGAAAAGAAATCCTAGGTGGTTGACTGCTTTAGGAACTTGCTATTACTTTGGGTTGGAGAGAATAATAAGAGATTCATCCTAAAATCTGATATATGTATATACTTTTGAGAAGTCAAAACATAGTGGGATAGCATAAAAAATAAGGAAAAGTCAAAAATACCCTTTTTAAAACGTTGCTCAATATTTTAAGATTTTGTTCCATGGGCCATTCTCTCATTAGTTTTCTGGTTTCATGATTAGTAGAATGGTTTCAAGATTAGTGTTGTCATTAATGGTTTTTGAAGAAATTTTACAACTCTCAGACAAGGTACCACTACTTGATTCACGATTCGTGGTTTAATTCCACGAATCATGCTATCAACCATGGAAAACTGGGAGTTTAATAGATTGTTTGGACAAGTTCCATGGGTGGGTTCATGATTCGTGGTCTTGTTCCATAGATCGTGAACCACATCGATGGTTCACTAAAAGTTGAGGAGGGTTCCATGAGTGTTTCCCCAAATCATGAACATGGATCACAACTCGTGAATTGATCCATGTTAACCTAGAACTTAAGTTTCAACTTTTGGTTCTCTATGCTAAATGTTTAATATTGTAGGCTCAAAACCCAAGCTGTTACAATATCTCTCACTTGGGATCATTCATCCTCGAGTAAAATTTAAAGATGGGATGAAATATAAATGAATGAAACTACTCTTGCTTTGTTTATGATATTTGAAACTTTCTTACTAACTTAAACATAACTGGTTCATACTAAGATTTCAAACTCAACTAAAGCGTACATGGAATGAACAGACACATAGAAATACAAGATGACAAGTCATGATATGAAAGCTTCTAAGAGTCACTATAGGAAAAAGGTTATTACCTCACACATTCTCATTGGAATTTTCATAACACTATGGGGAAAGAATCACATGCAAGATTCATATGAGACATCTGATTATGAAGAACTAATAGGTTTTAAGTATCTTAGTCAGGTGACATAGGTTCATAAAGTAGGAACAATATAGATTTTAACATAGTTCATAATCTATCTGAAACTATATAACATGAAACATGGGTACCTCTTGCATGAAGTAAGAATAAGACTACTATGTGTCACGGATCCAAATTATAGAATTGTGCAGGCACATACTTTACTCTAGTTAGATAGGAGAAATTCCTTTAAGCAAATAATCAAAGAGTTAAACAATCTAAATTTTCAGTAACAACATTCTTTATAATTTCAATAATAAACTTTATCCAAGACCTAGTCTACACTTGTACAAGAGCTCTAAGACAATGAAGACAACCAAGGACACAACTCACACTGTAAAAATAATATGAGTATAAGTTGATGGTGAATACTCGTCGTATCAAATGAGAAACATCAGCTAATCCTATAACATATCTATATTTCGAAAAGGAGATATAGCAAGAGATCAGTACAACCACACGTAATGGTAGGCATCATCGATTTACCAGTGTTAGAAAACATATATAGAATATTGAAGTCAAGTATATATATATATATATATATATATATATATTGCATCTTTAAATTTATATTCAACTTATCTTCAACATTGACCCTCAACTTGGACCGCTTCTGATTAACCTTATTTCTTTAAATGCCTGATCTATTATCTATTAATGCTAAAGTTATGGAATCCCACAATAACCTATTTACATAATCCGCCAACCTCAATGTTCTTCCTATACTTCTAACAATTTTTCTAGTCTTCTCCTATTACATCCCTCTCCTGATTTTATCACTAAAACATAAATTGAATAGAAACAACTATAAATCAAGACATACAAGCCATTATACAACACTTTTACTACTATCCAAAATTAACCTCTTAATGCAATCTAAAAAGCAAAGTATTATAATTTATATTCTATTTCCATACTATCATCACAAGCTAAGTTAATCATAATAAGGGGAGAGTTATGTAACAACAAATGCTAAGTTAATCATAATAAGGAAAGAGCTTATGTAACAACACTTGTTGTGATTTTTAGATTTTACTACATTTTGACAATTTTTCCCTTTGTTGTAGTTTCTATATGCTATTTATGAGATGTGGGGTTGATTGGTACGGTGCCCAAATCATTCAGGAGTGATTTAAGTGAGTTTGAGGTTTTGAGTAGCCTTATAAGTGAATAGTTCGACTTTAGTCAACATATTGTGATCTGAGCATTGAATGGTAATTCTGTCAGCTCCATAGATCCTAAATGTCAATTTTGGGTTAGTAACATGGTTGGTTTGGGTTTTGAACCTTTATATTGAGTTTTGATCTCTTAGATAAGAAACTAGTTAAGTGTTAGCCTAAAGGGGTCACGGGGGTTAACTTGTTGAAAATAATATCTTTTCGTAAATTTGATGATTCTATTGAGTCCGAAACATAAAAATTAGTCTAGTAGAATCACTGATTTATTTTTGTAGGGTTCCAAATGAATCTCGATGGTCCATTCAAAGGATTTTAGATCATTTCCCAACAAGACTTTTGTAACACCCCATACGTTTCTAAGTGTAGCTGACAATCGTAAAATTTATGGAAAAATGAAAACATGAGAGAATTGTTGAATTATGCATTAAAAATGTGGGTATTAATAAGCCCCACACAATTGGGCCCAAAATGAAGCCCAAAACGATTATAAGACATGGCCCAAAAAGCGGTTTTGACCCATTCTTCCAAATATGGTCCATTTGACCAATCAACAAGGCATTTATTGCTAAGGAAAAAGATAAGGGAGACATGAGGGACTATATAAGATAAAAATCAGATTTTTAATTCCATTAAACTCTCATCTCATTTCTAGACTTTTCCAACAATAACTCCTTTGCTCCCAAGAACCCCAAATCACTCTTTGGACCAAGATCATCAATTGGTAAGACTTGGTAAGTGTTTATTATGATGGATTAATATATTTTATGCATCCTATATGGTGTATGTTATGTTGGTTATGTTGGTGGAATATTGAGAAGTTCACAATAAGTTAAAGGTTACATGTTTGCTTAAATCGGAGGTTGGTTTGTCTTGTAAACTTGGTGATGGACTTGTGGTTGTGAAGGGAGTGAACTTGGGGGAGTACATATTGACATGTGAGATGTGATTATGGTCTTACTTTGTTTTATTCTTGTGCATAACATTTGGAATTGATATAGTGAAAATTTGTGATGGTTTTGGTGCCGTATTGGCCGTGAAATATGGTTTTGGGTGTCGTTATGTGTGTTGTGAGACAATGGCTGAATGTTGATGTTTAAAAGGATCAAAAATATGTTCAAATATGTTTTATTGTGATCATGGACCATTCATGGCCTTAAAAGACCCAAAAAAGTTATTTCGGACCAAAACGGGCATCTGCCCCCGCAGACGAGGGCATCTGCGGGCGCAGATGCCAACGCAAAAGGCCATGGAATTTTCCAGGAGCCATCTGTGCAGGAGTTTCAACCACCTACGTGTGTATGTGTCAGCGCAGGTCACCTCCAGAATTGATTTTGTGTGTTTCCGACTCTAGTCGATCCCCGATTGCCCCGATACCCTTTTTGGATAATTCGATACCCTTTTGGGATGTAATTATCAACTTGTGGTGTTGTTTTAATGACTTTAAAGTATCGTATGGAGGTGTGTTGGAATGTATTAAGTATGGATGCTTGCTTATATGTTGTCATAAAGGAATAATTACGACGGAATGATAAAAGGAAAAGCGTAAAGGGTAAGTGTGGTGTGAAATGCTATCGAGATATGATCTTTTGGTCAATGTGGGTAATGTTATGGCGTTTTTGATATGAAAATACCGTGGATTGTATTGTAAAGGGGTGACATTATGTTATATGGTAGTTGCATGGTTCATTGTCGTCTTGTACGCCTTTATAGTGACTAGTTGTTAATGTAAGTTCCGGTATGGACTTGTATTGTAGAGTAAGCCGTAAGGAAAAAGCTGGACTATTGTGTTCGTACCTAGACTTGTGCATTATTCATACTTGGAAGTGAAGTTATGTAAGGCTACTCTTTCCGTATCATTCTGTGGCACATAGTGTCACATTGTCCTTACACATGTTCCTTTCCGAAATGTCCAAAGGTATTCCATTACCGGTTGTTAATCATTGTTACACACATGTTACTTATTCATTGATCAAATTTAATTCACATGAATCATGTCTGATGATTAATGTTCCAGTAATGTTCCAAAGTTTCTATAA
The DNA here is from genome assembly GCA_031232105.1 of Capsicum rhomboideum. Taxonomy (NCBI): domain Eukaryota; kingdom Viridiplantae; phylum Streptophyta; class Magnoliopsida; order Solanales; family Solanaceae; genus Capsicum; species Capsicum rhomboideum. Next base: position 91,660,117 of record CP124716.1, on the reverse strand, counting down.
CATTGTAACCACTAAAGTACCAATCTCTCACAAGTTAATGTATCAATCTCAAAAGTAATGAATTGAAGTAATGAACACTTGTTTAGAATGGGTGGAAACCCAAAAGGGAATAAGCCTAGCTAGGGGCGATACCGAATGATTATTGGATACAGGGGGCAGCTCAAAGGGGCGTAAGCCTAGCTAGAGACGAACCTGCTTTATTGACTTATGGGTGGCAGCTCAAAGGGGCATAAGCCTAGCTAGAGACGATCCCAATATTATTTCCCACTGATCAGTTGTGCCCGGGCATATATGATTGATGATCACATGAATGATAAAGGAGTAAAGTAATGTGAAATGAAGCAAAGAAAGTAATGCACATGATCCCACACTTGTATACTATAGTCGTTCATTCATGTAACATGTTCACTTGTACTTGTTCTCATCAAAGCTCCTATATCTCAGATGTTTACCTATAGTCTTACATACTCAGTGCATTCCTCGTGCTGACCCCTCTTGGGGAATTTACCTTACTTGCTGCAGGCGCAGGTGCTAGTAGGCCTCCGCAGTAGGTTGCCAGTTGTTGCAGATCGTTGGTGAGCTCCAGTTAGTTCGGGGCTTCTCCGAGTCTCACTTGTATATGTATTTTGGTATTGTACATGGTGTATAAAGCGGGGACTTGTCCCGACTTTTAGTTTGTTTTGGTCACTGCATCTATTAGAGTCTTTTGTAGACGCATGTGGGTATATGTATCTAAGGTGACTCATGAAGTCTTGTTTGATGGCCTCAACGGCCAAGTTTCTCAAATGTATATATGTATAAATGTCACATGTTCCACACTTTCCATTATTCGTCTTTCATGTTGTTACGTGATGATGGGGTAGCTTGATACGCATATGATGAACATAGGTACAACTTGGTTCTCTCGGGCCTTATCGGCTACGGGTGCCAATCATGTCCCGATGGGATTCGGGGTGTGACAACTTTTTTAATATCTGGTGCAAAATAAGTCCTTCATCGCATTTGCGGGCACCTATTCATGATTGTGGAAAAGGAAATTATTATTCATCATGAATACCAAGGTGGGAACTCGTTCACAAAGGGTTGCCTCTTTTGTTCATCACATTTGCGAGTTATTGATCGCATTCGTGAAGGGTTTGTTGCTCCGGGTCCAGGTCGGCCTTCATTGTGATTGTGATGGTTCAACCATAATCAAGGGAATAGGGTCAGGTTGGTTTTCATGTTTCTGGCCAGGGGCTCAATTCTGTAAATAAAAAAATCTAGCAAGGCAGAATTTAAATTCTTTTCTCATCCAAAACCCTATTTTCACCATTTGTAGGCTTTGAGAGCTCGGTTCTTGGCGATTTTAAAGAGAAATTTCATTAATCTTGTGAGGGTAAACTCTAAACTCCTATTATCATCATTTCCTATTTATTTTATATTCATAAAAACTTCAAAATTTGGATTTCAAACTAGTAATTTGGGAGTTTTACTCAATATTGGGTAAAATAACTTTTCTTCAATTTCAAGCTTGATTTAAACTAGTTTTTGATGGGTTTAATATTTAGAGTCCTTGAAGAATGGAAAACTTGACTCTCAAATAAAATTTTAGTTTTACTCTTTTTTCTTTGGGGTTGATTTTTGAACTATTTTTGGACCAAAAACAAAAGTAGCTAATATAGGTCTCGTTAGACTCCTTTTGATATGTAGATTACATTTGTGATAGATTTGGTTTGTTTCCAATATGCATATAAAGGAAATGCTTTGTGTTGAAGGGTATGAGCTCATGTTTTGGCTTTTTGAGGTAGGTTATGGCTTGACTTTTTTCAGACTAGGGTGGGTAGTTAACCATTTATGTAAAGTATGCTATGGGTTGTGGATTGCATTATGAGATTCATATTTTGAGATAGTTATTTTATTGTGTTGCCCGTGTGGGGGATTTTTTGAGTACTATTATTAATTTGAGTGATTATTATTGTTGTGATGCCCGAGTGGGGGCTTATGTGAACATCATATTTGACTTTGGAGTTGATTATTGTGGTAATACCCGAGTGGGGGTTAATATTAGACTTATTTTATCATTATTTTCCATATATCTTTATTGTGATGTCTGAGTGTGGGCTTGAATTGATATTATGAATTGATATTATTGTTATCTTACATGACTATTTATTACTATGGTGCCCTGTGATGGATTATATCATGATTTATTGAGATTTGAGAAAATTTGAGCTTATTTGATACCACCATTGACTAGATTAATTATATGATATTGTTTTGGTTATGAGCATGCATCCTCATTTAATTAATCCATATACATGGAATTGGTACCATAGAGAAACACTAATTTTGAAATAAAATGAAATACTTTATAAAACCTTTGGCCGAAGATTTTGCCTGTAAGATTTATTGAGATATGAGATTAAGATTGTGAAAGTATATGGATTGCAAACCCCCCATGGGTACTACACTGGAAGCTTATCCTTGGAAGGTGTATACCAGGCCATGTGATGGCTGCCATGCGATGGTTTACTTTATCGTTATCTAACTACATTTGCAATACACCATTTGCACTTCTATTTATGTATTTGTTATCGTGTGTTTTGCCTTGTCTTATATATTCATGTGTAGTTGTTCTTATCTATATATTATGCTTGTCGAATTGTTAGGAGATTTGATTTGAACCACCGTTGGGAACATTTTTGTATGCAGGTGGAAGCGTGCTCATAGTATTCTTTACTTGTTTAGTTCTCTGCTTTGCTCAGTAGGCCAATAATACCTATTGATTACAAGTGTACCGTACTCACTCCTACTTTTGTTCTATTTTGGTGAAGATCCCAGTACAAGTGCAACCTGAGGTAGCTGATTTATGCTGTGAGAGCTGGTCTAGATTACTGGTAAGCTCCCCGTCTGGAGTCTTGTTCCAGCCTCCATCTATCCTTTATGTCTTTTCTTGTATTTGGAGACAGTGATGTATTATCACATTTTAGTATTGTCTTAGACGCTCTTTATACTTATGATACAAGGTTTTGGGATTCAGTTGTATTTTCATTCAAATATTTTGGATTTATAATTATTATGACTAGACTTTGTTCTAGAAGTCTCGTATTTGCTTCATCTCTTTTCTATTTTATATTTCATATTTATTGTGGACTTTTGGCTTACCTACCAAATTTAGGTCGGGGTAGGTTCCATCATGACCTCAGTTTCTAGGTTGTGACAGCTTATGACCCTCTAATTATCACAAGTGTATCATACCAAGTTACGTTCATCTAGTTATTTCACAAGTAGTCTTAAGTTACTTCTATTTGGCACAACACATATACAAAAAACCATACAATCAATGAATGAATGATATAAAACAATGTATCATGACCATCAATATGATCATAAAAATGTACATACATACAAAGGGGTCTTATATGCAAAATAGTCATGAACTGCAGGGACAAGGTCAGTCCATGTACTATTCCGACGTGGTACCCGACTACAATTATTAACAACTACAATCTACTCGTTGCTACTATTTCTTACTACCATTATGTACCTTGCTCAACCCACCTCTCATATGTGAATACCCTTACCATACTTTCAAGATACAAACTTCCTTTATCAAACACAATACTAACACACAAATCCATAATTTAGGTTAAGCCCTTACGACCCTATTATACCACTTACATTCACCCGTAGGAAAACTACCCATCTCTCACTTTTACACACTCATTTTCATTACTCTATTGTTATTCTAACATTACTCTACTTTTATAGTTGCAAGGTAACCATATTTATTATCTCTAAGTCACTAACTATACAACAATAATCACATTATACATATTCAATAGTAAAACTAAGTTCCTATCGGCTCTTCTCATCTAATTTATCCAACTAAACTTCGCACCTGAAGTCCTTAGAATGATATCTCCCAGAAATTTATAGTATGTACATGCAAACAACCCAAGGTATACAAAAAATTAACCAAAACCTACCTCATTTTTCCGAGATGCTGTATTTGCAGCACGTGAATCCAAGTTTCTTGATTTTGGAAAAAAGATTCGATGGTAGAATCATAAGAGAGGGATTGGGGATGCGACACCCAAGTATTAACCTCCTTGTTCTTGTGTATTTCCTTTAAAATAGCCCTAAGGAATTTTTAGGGTAAGGCTACAGAAGTCAAAACAAAATAAAAAATCAAAGGGTTCCCTCTCCTAGGCTTACTTCCTAGGAACTACTATAGTGATGTGATGTCCACTATAGAAATACTGTTGTAGCCACTCAGGGACCTCTATAGCAGTCCTTAGGCAGTCGTTTGGGCCCCTTTTTTTTTTTATCTAATCCAAAAAAATACAAACGCGTTTTAAAGCCTATCCCAGATCGACTTTGACTCAATTTAACATTTGAAATTGAATCTTTTTAATTACCAAAATTTTTAGTAACGATGGAACTGGTCATTTGAATAGATACCAATTTAACACCGTTCATCCTCAAACAAGCGTAAAAGATGAAATGGGATATTTTTGGAGGATATAAATAACAAAATGACGCTTACTATACCACTCTTAATATTATAACCCCACGGACTTCACAAGCATTTTAAGTCAATTCTTCCGAGGACTAAATCATAAAATCCCATGCCTAGATAGTTAGGGCAAACACTTCGCTACCTCAGTTTATTAAAACATCTCACAATGCTTGTAAAAGGATTAGAATAAAAAATACTGGAGTTAATACGCAATACCACATGAAAATAAGATGCGTGTGATAATTGATGGGTCACTGCTGCAGCGTCCAGGAGACCCGCTATAGTAGTGGTCGCTTGGCAGATTTGATATTGAGGAAAATGGTTCCCCTTCTGTCATTTCAACTCCACACTCTCAAACTTCCATATTTTCTTTAGGCCAACTTCTCCCTTCATCGTATTTTTAAGGTAAACTCTTAAATCTTTGCTTTGCTATGTTGATTATTACTTCTTACCACGAATCTAAAGTAGAAATAGATGAAGAATCAAACTACCAAGGTAGGATCCATGGGTATGGATTGATTTGATTTTTGTGGGATAAATTTGGTTAGCATGCTTGTCTTGAATGGAAGAGGTAGATGAATGGTTACCCAATCAAAAAGTTCAGGTTGATTAGGATTAATTTTTGGTGTGAATATATGGAAAAACAACTTAGAATAGATGTCTAGTACTATACCTTGCCAGATCAATGGTAGAAATTGAGAAAAACAACTTAGAATAGATGTCTAGTACTATACCTTGCCAGATCAATGGTAGAAATTGAGAAAACAACATAAAATTATCAAAAATAGGATTTTTAGGGTCAGGGTCGCCTTGGGTATTAAGGTGCCTCTAAATAGGTTCAACACCCGCTATTGCAGTACTGCTATAGCGAGTACCCTACTATGGTGACATATCTATAATGGACTCTTCCACTATATTGACGCCGCTATAACTGTAAGGGTACCACTATAGCGACCCTTATGCAGTGTCTCACATGAGCAAAATGACATTTTTTGGACTTTTTCCTTCCACTGAACCTTCTGTTCTAAGCATGATTTTCACATGTTAACCTATAGGGGAACCAACAACAAATCTTTCCCCTCTTTTTGTAGGATTAATTTATAGTCATGAATATCTGTGTCGAGGATGAGGGTGGCAACATGCCCCCTGCCAATGAGAAATTTGTCAACAATTGGTGTAGGCAGTGCTTTTTGGACTTACAGATTAGGGACCTCACTCTCAAAAGTGGGTTTGTTATGGGCAAGGTGGAGGAGGAGGCACCTGAGTTTCATTCTCTGATACAATTGCAGGAATGGGGTCCTCTGGTGCAGCCGACCAAAACTTGCAACAAAGGTATGGTGAGGTAGTTCTATGCTAAACTCCCCATGGTAAATTGGGCCTCCCCTAACCCCACCATATATATGCAGGATGTAGAGGTCTCGATTGGAACTTACATTATGAATGAGGTGCTAAGGGTACCGAGTCTCTAAAATGAGTCGTACTTAGAGAAGGCGATTGAGAGCAATAATGTATGGTTGGCTTGAATATTTTTGGTTCTGAATAATATAGCTTTGACTGCATGGGTCCATGCAAAGGCCATCAAATTTCAATACTGTGGCTAGGCGGTGGTTGAACTTTGTGTCTCACAAGATTTGCCCCTTCTCAAATATAACTGATATGACATTCCAGTAGACCCTGGTGATTAGCTAAGTTATGGATAGGCTGATCCTGAATATGGGGGAGAAAATAGTGGAGGAGTATAATGCTTTTTTTACAATCAGTAGAAGGATATATTTCTCCTTTCAATAATCACGGAGCTGTTTTATCGTATCGAAGGAGATGGGGGATGACTGGACTTCTGTGACCAGGACTTTGAACCATTGAGGGTTAAAGGCCACCAGTCGAGGTGCAAGAAGAAGGGGATGGTTAACATAGATAAGGAGAGCAGCGGTGCATAAGAGGGTTGAGGTTCAGGTATTGATCCCCACGACTATTAGGGCCTTTTGGGCAGTTGGAGTTGGACTTGTATATAGTGAAGGAGATGCTATTGAGCATGTATAGGCCTTTAGTAGGGTTCACTTTCTTAATTACCACAACGGGTCCCCCTGACCTCAGTTTTGCTAATGCTTTCTTAGCTTGGGTCCACATAGAACTCTGGAAAGACTTAAATGTGGAGATGAAGAATACGTTCTCACGAGATTGATTGATCATTAGGTTATGGAAGGACGTGAAGATTCTTGTGAATCTATTTGCTCTAGATAAGAAGGCTTCCAAGGTAAGGACCTCGGATGAACATAAATTTTCTTTCTTGAGCGAATGGGATGAAGATGGTTCTGAAGCATCGATTCTCGAGGATGATGCAGAGAGTTAGGTACTGGCATGGAATTCCCCACCCCTCCCCTATTACTAAGCTAATGTTGATTTTCTTTCCTTTGTATGGGTTTTTGATAGACATCTAAGTTTATCGCATTTTTGGATAATTTGTTAACACTGTTCTTGGATGATTTTTGGTGTCATTTGTTGTATTTTGCAACAATGGTCTTGTTTTTATGCCGTACATTTATCTAATTGGTTTTAGAGTCAAAAAATTACATTGAAGTCAGAGAGTTCAGATAGAGGGGTTGTGCAGTGCAGGACAAGGCACTCACTACCTTGTGAACACTGTAGCGGTCCACTGAGTTGCTATAACAGTGCTGCCGTATCAACCAAATGGAGTTGTAGAGGTCCTCAGCTGTTGGTGTATAGCCTCCCTAGACTGCTATAGTAGTCTTGCTATAGAGACCCCCCCCTTCACTACAACAGCCCTTAACTAGTAGCATGGGGGAAGTTTGTATTTTCCCTAATTCTTTCATATTACGATCATGCTTGGATGATATCCTTGTGGTTCCAACTTTGTTCACGACAGACATAACTACTCACTACTAAAATTTCTCTATGCCGATTAAAATTATGACATGCCTTAATAGATCATTTTAAATCAGTATTCCATATCACCTCATCATATACCCACAACAAGTTCTCATTTAAGCTACAATATCAAAACAATCAACACATGATTTTATCCCTTCAATTTCATTCAAAATTATATAAACTCACTTAGCTAAACAAACAAAATCACAAGCACAAAATAACAATCACCAAATTGAACCGAGGAAATCAATACTAAAATACCACACATATACCTCCTATTTGTCTACGCTACTTGGAAGCAACTAATTTCATCTTCTGAATGCCATTGAGATACCAATTGGGATCGTCTAGGTTCCAATTATAGTTATAGAGATACCATTTGGAATTATCTAGATACCAATTAGACTTACCCCAGGTAGACAATAGCTGAGGAGGCATGATACGAGAGAAGAAAGAGAATGATTCCTAGATGCCTCATAGCCTCTTTAGGATTTGATGTGGACGTCGACACACCAATCCATATGACTCTAATTGATAATTACTCTTGTATTTGTGAGACCAATAACTTGGGGCTCTGATACGAATTGTCACAACCCCAAATTACGAGATCATACGGGCACCTACTCTACTCTAGCTAGATAGGAGAACCCTTACCACTAATCCAGATGTACGAAAATAATCATAATTCCTTTAAGCAAATAATCAAAAATTTAAACGATCTAAATCTTAAGTAATAATATTCTTTACAATTTAAATAATAAACTCTACCTAAGACCTAGTCTAGATATGTATGAGAGCTCTAAAACAATAAAGGTAACTAAGGGCACAACTTCCATCATAGGAACAGATGAGTAGAGTCTGTTGGTGAGTACTTAACATATCAAATGAGAAACCACAATTGATCCTACAATATATATATCTCAAAAAAGAGATATAGCAAGAGTAGTATCTATACAACCACACGTAGCGGCTGGCATTATCAGCCGAGTAAGCTTACAAATATATACAACATATAGAAGTCATGGATATATATACATGTCATGTTCAAATTTATATTCAACTTATCTTCAACATTGACCCTCACCTTGGACTACTTCTGATAAACCTTATTTTTTAAAATGCCTGATTCGTTACCTATTAATGCTAAAGTTATGGAATCCCACGGCAACCCATTGACCTATCCCTCAACATTCTTCCTAAATGCTTTCAACAAATTTTCTAGTCTTTTCTTATTACATACCTCTCAAAATTTTACCGTTAAAACATAGATCGAATAAAAACAATGAAAAATCATGGCATACAAGACATTACCCCACACTTTTACTACCATCCAAAACTAACCTCTTAATGTAATCTAAACAACATAGTAATATAATTAATAGTCTATTTCAATCATCATACTATTATCAGGAGCTAAGTTAAATCATAATAGGGGAAAGCCTATGACCCTCTAATTGCCATAAGTGTACCATACCAATTTACGTTCTTCTAGTCATTTCACAAGTAGTCTTAAGCTACTTCTATTTGGCACAACACTTATACAAACAACAATACAATCAATGAAAGAAAGCGTACATACATACCAAGGTCTTATATGCCCAATAGTCAAGACCTGCAGGATACGAGCTCAGTCCATGTACCCTACTAGCATGGTACCCGACCCTCTAAATATCAAATTGTAAGCAATACATACTGGCATAGTACCTGACCCTCTGAATATCAAAATATGTGAACAACTCAACGAATATCAATAATAATATGATGAAGTGAAAAAAATATATAACACAATTTATCTATACACTTAGTCCAATTCAAGGTTCATCACTTATATGAATGAACTTAGTAAAATTCAAGGTTCATCACTTCTACGAATGAAATCAATTACCAAATAATTCACCAATCACAAGTATGTCTGAAGGCCAATTCACAATCATTCAACTCATGGATAGGCACATAAATCAAATTAAGTCTACAACTGCATTTTAAACATAACCTACATTCTTTTACCACCCCAGTCCCCTTTGACACAAAAACCATATTAGTACACACCGCGGGTACCTAATACACCTTTTTACTGTATGTCATCGTTAAGCTACGAATAACCTCTTTAACTTATAATTAACTACTGCAACCTATGCGTCGCTGCTGTTTCTTACTCCTATTTTGTGCCTTTCTTAACTTGCCTCTCTTACGTAAATACCCTTACCCTACTTTTGGGATACGACCTTCCTTTATCAAACACTATATTACCATACAAATCCCTTATGACCATATTATACTGCTTAAATTCACCCATAGATTAATTACCTATCTCTAACCTTTACACATTCATTTCTATTGCTCTTTTGTTATTCTACTATTACTCTACTTCCATAGTTGTAAGATAACCTTAGGTGTTATCTATAAGTATCTAACTAGACAACAATAATTAGATTATACACATTCAATAGTAAGATTAAGTTACCATTTTCTCTTCTCATATTGTTTATCCAATCAAACTCCGCGCCCCGAAGGCCTAAGCATGATAATCAAGCATCAATCTATAGTTTGTACATGCAAAATTACCTAAGGTCTACAACAAATTAAGCATAATCTACCTCATTTTTCCAAGATGATGTATTTAGAGCGCGTGAATTCGAGTTTCTTAATTCCAAAGAATGGATTTGTTGAAAAAATACAAGAAAAGGCTTGGATATACGTCACCCAACTGTTAGCCACCTTGTTCTGGCGTATTTTCTCTTAAAAAATAGCCCTAAGGCTATTTTAGGGTAAGGATACAGAAGTAGAAACAAAATAGAAAATAAAAGGGTTTCCTCGCATGGGCTTACTGCCTAGGCATCGTTATCACGGCCTGAGCCCTTCTATAGCGGTCCTCTGGCAGTCTCCTAGGCCCTTTTTTTGCTTGCTCCAAAATTTTTGAAATCTGCTTTAAAATCTATCCTAGCTTATCCCTAACTGGATATGACATTTGAAAATGAATCTCTTTAATTACAAAAATTTTGCGATGGAATGGGTCGTTAGACTATGCCTTAAGAGATATAATTGACAGTTTTTAATCTTAGCAACACTTCTCAACTATGCTCCTAATTCTAGCTATTACACGTCATTTGATACAACTTATACCCTCACAAAGGGTACATTTGACTACTCCTACCCAAGTCTGAGTCTAACTGCTTGCACTTACCATGTTAAAGCCTAACTCAGAGTCATAAGGTGCTACGTGTAAGATGATCATACTTATCTAAACCATAAGATTCATGTTCTATATCTCTATAGGAACTTTCATCCCAATACTACTACTTTTTCTTACCACCTCATTCAATTGAGTTCTAATTAAGAAGTCACTTGTGCATCATGCATTCATCCACATGTTATAAACAAGATATTAAACTATTACTATAACCACTTCATGGACTTATAATTAACCAACTCATCTAAGAGTTTCCTGCCTTCCTAAAATCTCTACAAGATGAAATTTTCAAGGACTACTAATAAAAGACACACCAGATATTCTCATATAATTATTACAAATAAAAAATCCTTACCTCGATGCTCCTCCACACCTAAAACCATAGGTTGAATAAGCATTCTATGATATTCACAATAAAGGACATCTACCCTTTTACCTAAACCATCACTCAACTGCAATCACATCACTATAATAACATAAGGAGGATCACTAAACGACTAGAGTTCGAGGATCTCAAATAAGAGAAATATTTCTTATTCAAGACTTATACTTATCATAACCTCTACACTCGAATAAGACCTAAGGAGTATGGCCTAATAGGAATGAATGATTCACATATCAAGAACATGAAGCATGGATGATTCATATATCAAGAACATGAAGCATGAATAGAGTGTAGTTATAGAAATAGGCATATCAAAACCATCCATCACCATTATAAGTGGGCGTACGTAGGGTTTAGAGCAACATATCGTAGCACGAACCATTCCAGAAATATGATCTAATAACATACATGACTCAGCTAGATTTTACTAGCCATTAAGGACATACCATGAGTTCATAAGATTGAGCATACTAAAGAGCCTAAGTTCATATCTCATGAGCTATTTAATGCAAGGATGGAATTTGAAGGATTTATAGAGTAAGATTGAGATAGACGTTTTGAAACTATTGCTTCTTGTCCAAGGAACTGAGAATGGTCATAAATCTACATGAATTGCATGAACCTAGGCCAAGGGCGTAACACTAATTTTATGTGAGCCATGAGTAGAGTGTCATAATGATTGGAATTCAAGGATTATACTAGAATAAGAATGTATCATTATCTCTTCATAACCCTTTTCTAGACTCACTATTACTTATGTTTCAAGACCTACTTGGTTCTTCATCATATAATCTCCCTCTTAGATCAAAAGATGACATTCTAAGTCTGTAGAATTATATCGTATTCTCTTAATTGGGCTATAGTCACTTTATTATACACGGTCGAGGCATCACTAACCACATGACTACTAAACTTTCCATGATGGGCCAAATCTGCAGATACTAAAATTCCTTCTAGGACTTCTTTCTGAGAGACCTCTTTTTTTCCTAAAGTGGGTTCATAACCTTGTGGAAATCATGGGTTAAAGTGTGTTCATAACCTTACAGAAATCATGGGTCCTCTCTTAAGCTAATAATGTACCTTCTAAATCTGCTAATTTCTTGACTGCTCCATACTTCCATTCATAACCTGGACTTGATCTTTTCTAACACAATGCCATACTCTAAGTCATCTTAACCAGTAACTCTTTATCTTATACGACCCTAAAGTCTACAATACTCCTTACACTAAAGGGAGTTTACCTCATTACCAGCTGAATAGATACATAAATATATCTATACACCTTAATCAATCACTACCCCCTCTTTTCTTGTCACTACACTTCTAAATAATACCTCTAACTCTGAGTTCATTCTACAACCTATGGCTTATAACATCCCAAATCACACTATTTATCGGGTGACAATAATAACCAAGTATTTTAAGATATAGTTTCCCCTTTAAAGGGGTCATCTATAATAAGGATTCAAAAGGAGTTTGAGAGAATATCTTACTTTTGCTCAATAGATAGTTCATGTAAAGAATGGTGCATTCTTTCACATCAATATACTCTAACGCACTAATGGGCTCCTCTAAAGACCCTGTGTAGTCTCTTAATTTTTTGTTGGATCTATCTGAGAGAACCACATTGATAAGAATTTGGGATTTTACTACTTCTACATCCTCAAAGATGAGGCATAGTCGGACAAATTGTAGCAACACAAGAATCTACATAAGTTTCTTAGGGGATAGCTCTACTACATGATCTAGAGTATGAAAGAATAGTAAAATTTTCTTAATTGTCCATAGTCCCTAATTTATAAAAATGGGGCCCTCACAACCATGAATAAGATCTTACTGACATGACTTTATAGAATCCCTATGACACTTAAACTCTATGCTCTGATACCAAAGTTCACACGACCTGAGTCTACACCCAAGTCGTGAGTCATAACTTGCTGCTCACTAGAGGTCTATAAGGAGCCTTGAAATTTCAAGTATATAAGATGAAATAAGTTTCAATATTAACGCTGAAACATAAATAGTAATAATAGGCTAAATCTTAAAAAGCCAATCTTTATTGAGACATAACTGTAATTGAACGAAATGATATGAACTACTACATGAATATTTTCTAGTGAAGACTCTACTACAAAACATAGGAGTCAAGCTGGGACAAGGACCCGTAAACCATTACTATAACAAAAGTCAAAATTGAACTAAGGAAAAATAGAAATCAACTCTATGTCTCCAAAAATGATAGGAGAACCTACCAACCAACTAAATGTCAGGTGCTAACGAATGTATAGCAACAAATATTAGGCTAGAGTACCTAGATCTACATCATAAAATGATATAGTGCAAGTTCGTAACAACCCTTCGGGGTGATTTTTAGATTTTTTGTGTTTTGAACATTTTACCCTTTCTTGTTATTGCTTTATATCATGTGTGAGTTATGAGAGAGGGTGGAATGGTTCCTATGGTGATCGAGAGAGTTTAATGTGAGTTTTTGGTTTTGAAAGGTCTTTGTATTGATATAGTTGACTTTAGTCAACATTATTTCATTCGAGCATAGGATGAAAATTTTGTCAGTTCCATCAGCTTCAAAATGCCAATTTTGGGTTAATAGTGTGGTTCTTTTGGATTCTAAGGCTCCATTGTGATTTTTGAGTATTTAAGCAAGAAACTAGTTTTATTTTACTTTGAGATGTTTTGGGGTGATCTTGTTGATAACAATCTCCGTTTATGATTCGTTCTATTTCTTTGGAGCTCTGAATGAATCTCGAGGGTCCATTTGAAGAAATTCTAGACTTAGGATATTGCTGGTGCACCAGGATTTAGTTCTTCATATTTGCATAGAAGTGGTCAAGTTCATAAAGAAGGTTGAGGGTTGGTCATCATGATTGCATGGTAGGCACCATAATTGTGAAGGGTGTGAGCTGGGTCTGGGTAAAGATTATGCTTCATGTTCGTGACTGGTCTATTGCTATCGTGATGGAATCAATTGTGAAATCATTTTCAAATCATGGTTTCTAAATTTGAAATTTTAGGGTTTTCCTGGTAAGGTGAAAATTTGACATTTTGATGATTTCTGACTCAAATTCAACTCCATTATCGATGGGATTTTATATTTGAGACCCTTAGACATTGGGTAAAGTGACTTTCTACAAAAAATCTAGTTTTTTCCCTTATGGGCTTAGGGTTGATTTTTGATTACATTTCTCAACCCAGATTATAAATATGGTAATATGGGTATCATTAATTTCCTTCACTCATGTAGATATCATATTTGTATTGATAGGGGTTACTTGGAGGCGATTCATAAGTGTAAATCTTCCATCTAATTCTTCGGGTTGTGGTTTGACTTTGTAGGTCTTCTTTTAAGGCAAGTTGATATTTACCTTGACTCTTTCTGAGGTGTTTATGTGTTATTCGCTTGTACATTGTGAATAGTTTAGGATTTGGGGATTCCGTATAGATGTGATGACGAGCTTCTATGTAGGTACTAGTGTTTACTAAAGGGTTAAACTTAATAAATTGAGAACCTTAGTTATTCCCTCTACTTGTTGGGATGTTTATGATAAATTATGTTAATAACTAACTTATTAATCATGAAAAAATTGATATTGAGTATCTACTTGAGGGTTTGAATTAGTGTTTTGTTGTACTTGATGGAAAAATTGGGGTTTATTGATTTCTTAGGGTATAAAAGATCATGGCTATAATAGAGAAAGTGAAAAAGAGAAATTCTGGCATGATTGCTATGTATTATGAGTGAAAGTGAACTTTGAACAATCTTGTTGATAAGTATATTTCCCTTTTGAGCATTTGAGTTTAATTAAGTCATAATTGGGGAAAAGGTAAGAAACTTATCATGTAAAGCATCCTATGGGTTGGGTGAATTCTCAATGTTTACATTATTTGGGTTGATTATAACTATTGTGATGGTCGTGTGGGAGCTTGTGTCAACTTTATTATTGATTTAAGGAGAATATTATTATTGTGATGCTCGTGTGGGGGCTTTTGTTGACTTCATTACTGATTAGGGTGATTATTATCATTGTGATGCCTATGTAGTGGCTTTTATTGATATTATTAGTTTCTTAATTCATTTTTATTATTATTGTCACACTCGTGTGGGAGCTTGTATTGTGATTTATTGATATTTGGGAAGTTTTGGTTCATATAAACTATTATTGAGATGATTTTGTGCATTATTGATTTTTTCATGAACCTGCATAATTATTTATTTCTTGATTCATGGAGCTGAAATTACTGATAAACATTGATTTTTGGTGAAAAAAATGAACTACCTTCTTAAACCTTGATCAAGGGATGTGCTGACAATATCTATGATATGAGATTTTAAAAATGACTTAACCGAGGGATGTCCCAGCAAGATCGAATTCGGAGATTATGATTAGTATATAGGTTGCGAACCCCCATGAGTCCTCTCCTGGAAGCTGAGCCTTAGATGATGTATACAGTGACATAGGCTTGTATCATACTTATTTGATGAATCATCATTGTCATACTCATCTGTTTGGTTGCATGGTATACATTTTTCTTATCTCATCCTTGATGATATGCTGGTATAGTGAGCGGGTATAATTTTGCATCGGTGAAAGTCTTTCCTGATATTAGTTGTGCTACTACTGTTGATCATATACATGTACATGTACGACTTACTTAAATTGGACTGGTTGTCTTGTTAAGTATTGTTATCTGCTAGATTAGGGTTTTTTCCTAAGCGCATATTTTTTGGTTAATTTGGATAGTTGGTGTGATTTTCCTTGTTATCACTTTGGACAAGGGTCGGCTGTCGAAGATGTTTGCTGAGTAAACATGTTTCGTATCCCCCTTGCATTTCTTCATATTATCTGATGGTATTTAGAGGGTAGCCGTGAGTATTTATTGTGATTCTTGGTGACTTCTTTCCAGATATTGATGTAGCTTCTGTTGGATCTCAAACCTTACCCAGATCTCTTCTTTCTTTATCTTATGCTTATTAGCATTTGAGGCACTTCAAACTATTGTTGTTGTATTCGGTATTAAAGGCTTGTACAGTGACAACCAGACCTAGGAAGTTGTATTTATGTTGTAACTGTAACACCCCATATGTTTCCGAACCTAACCTAGTTAATTCCCGTAACATTCATGGAATTATTTGAACATGAGAGAGTTGGTGAATTATGCATTAATTGGTTGGGCTTAAATGAATCATGTGCCATTGGGCCAAATGAGGCCCAAAAATCATCAAAAGACATGGCCCAAAATGGAATTTGACCCATTCTTTCATTGACCAAGTAAACACATTTAATATGTGGATAAGAATGAGACTTCATGGGACTATATAAGCCAAGAAAATCAGATTTTATTCACAAATACTCTCATGCCATTTTCTAGAATTGTCCAAATATCTCTCTTCTCCCACAAACCCTAAGGCAACTACTTGTTGGGGCAAGATCACTCTTTGGTAAGATTTGGTAAGTGTTTATATATATGGTTTAATATATTATATGCATGTAAGATGGTGTAGATCATGTTGGTTATGTTGGTGAAGTGTGAGAAGTTCACTATGTGTGAAACAATTTATGTTTGCTTAATCGGTGAAGCTTTTTGCCTTGTAAACTTGAAAATGGACTTGTGGTCTTTAAGGATGTGAACTTGATGGGTTCAATATTGACATGTGATATGTGATTATATCCTTAACTTGTTTTATTCTTGTACATAATGTTTGGAATTGTTATTGCAAAATTGTGTATAGATTTGGTGGTGTATTGAAGGAAAAGTGTGGTTTTGGTGATGTTCATGTGTGTTGTGAAACCATGGATGATTTTTGGCATCCAAGATGATCTAAAATATGTCAAGAGGATTTTAGTTATGATCATGGACCATCCATTGCATAAAAAGACCCAAAAGAGACCCTTTTTGGCCAAAACGGGCACCCGCCCTCGCAGACGAAGCACCTGTGGGCGCAGGTGACTTTGCAGGTGCCTCTGGCTACTGCCAAAGGTCACCTGCGGGCTCCCTCAGCCACTTGCGGGCATAGGTGGCTTAGCAGGTCAGCCCAGAACCCCGAATTGCTTGTTTTTGCATCACTTTGGCCCCCCGAAGCCCCTATACCCTTCATGGATGCAATTATCAACTTATGGTACCTTTTGAATGACTTTAAAGGAGTATCCCAAAGGTATTTTGAATGGTATCAAGTATGTATTATTGTTCATGTTTTGTTACGAAAGGTACTGAGATGACTTGATAGGGTAATTGTGACGTAGTGTTAATGTGGACATATAAAGGGTAAACTTGGTGTGAAATGATATTGATGTATGATGTTTTGGACAATGTGGGAATGTTATGGTAATGTTGGTATGATAACGCAGAGAATTGTGTTGTAAAGGGCGAGATGACGTTATATGGCAGTCATATAGCTTGTTGTCATCTTGTACACTTGTACGGTAACTAGTGGGTAATGTATGCTCCGTTATGTACTTGTATTGTAGAGTGAAACGTAAGGAAGGAGTTGGAATATTGTGTTCATATATAGGCTTGTGTATTCATACTTTGAAGTGAAGGTATGTAAGGTTATTTTATCCGTATCCTTCTGCAGCACCTAGTAGATACTTTGACATATTAACTATTCCAATCCGAAATGTTCTAAGGTATCCTTTTCTCGGCCACCAATTGTCGTTATCACATGTTTCCTATTCATTGAACAATTGTGATTCACATGTATCGTACTCATCACTAATGTTCCAAGGATTCCATGTCTCCAATAATGTTATGTTTTTCAATAATGTTTATTCACATGTCTCTCACTCATTGATTATTGATCCAAAGCTTCAAATAATGTATAACTATCATTGTACCAATATCAAAAGTAAAGAATGAAGTAATGCATATGTGGTTAATGATTGAGTATGGGTGGTAGCTTTGGGGGCGTAAGCCTAGCTCAAGCCGATCCCGAGATTATTGGATCAGGTGGTAGTCCTAGAGGCATAAGCCTAGCTCGGACCGAACCTGACAGAGGGTAGCTCTAGAGGTAATAACCTAGCTCGAGCCGAACCTGATATGTTGGTTTATGGGTGGCAGCTCTAGAGGTAATAATCTTGCTCGAACCGAGCCCGATGTATTGATTCATGGGTGGTAGCTCTAGAGGAATAAGCCTAACTCGAGCCGATCCCAACATAACGTTATGTTATGTAAAGACCCACTGATCAGTCAGGGCCCGGGTACATAGTGACACATGTGATGATGAATAAGCAAGGAAGTAAAGAATCAAAGAAAGTAATGAAAGCAATGTACAATGGTTCCCAACATACAGAATGTTAACTTATCCATATTGATTATTCATTTGTATTTGAGTTCATTGAAGTATTTACATATCATACAGTTTCTTATGAGCCTTACATACTCAGTACATTCTTCGTACTGGCGTCCCTTGTGGGACTTGCCTTACTTGTTGTAGGCGCAGGTGCTAGTAGGCCTCCACAGTAGGTTGCCAGTTTTTCGCGGATCATTGGTGAGCTCTAGTTAGTTTGGGGCTTCTCCGAGTCACAGTTGTTCATGTATTTTTGTATTGTACATGTTGTATAAAGCGGGGACTTGTCCCGACTTTCAGTTGGTCTTGTAAATGCATCTGTTAGAGGCTTTTGTAGACATATGTGGATGTATGAATGTAAGAAGATACATGTCATTTTTGACTTGATGGCCTCAACGGCCAAGTTTCACATATGTATATATATCACATGTTCCATGATTTTCGTTATTAGCCTTTTATGTTCTTACGTGATAGTGGTGTTTCCTATGGAATGAACATGAATAAATAGAAGTAAATCTTGGTTCTCTCGGGACTTATTTGCTACAGGTGCCAATCCGCCTCAATGGGGTTTGGGGTGTGACAAAAGTGGTATCAGAGCAGGTCGTTCTAAGGGTGTCTACAAAGTCGTGTCTGAGTAGAGTCTTACTTATTGATGTGTTGTGCACCACATTTATAAGTAGGAGTCTACGAGACATTTAGGATGTTGTTTCTTTTCTTCACTTCTAGATTGTGCAATAGAGCCAATGAGGTAAGTGGAATCGTATCTAACCATTGGAATTGATTTTCTTTGATATAGTACCAATACCGATCACAAGAAGAGGTAAAGGTAAAGGTAAGCAGGTAGATATGCCTGCTAGAGAAGGAATGAGTAGATTACCACCTGACCAAGCTAGTCAAGGTGGAGCAAATGATGAAATGTCATCGCGTTCTTCTTATACTTTTCTAGCTCTGGAAGAGCTAGTCAGTAGAGAAGTAACGACAGAACCACCAATGAATGCCATGGATCAGGATCTAAGAAATGCAGTACATATGTTAACTCAGTTAGTGGCGGTACAAAGTCAAGGACGAGTTGGTCCGACGACAAATGAGGATGATGCAGCTAGAGTGGCGAGTCACAGAACACAGGATTTTCTGAAACTGGACCCTCCTATATTCACTGGGTCAGATCCGAAAGCAGATCAACAGGATTTCGTGGATCAAATTCAGAGGGCTCTAGAAGTTATGCACATGACTGGGGTTGAAACAGTTGAACTTGCGGCATATAGATTGAAAGGTGAAGCGATATTGTGGTCTGAAGATTGAAGAAGTCTCGTGGTATCGGCGCATTGCCACCTAATTGGGAAGAATTTAAAGCAGCATTCCTTAATCACTATCTTCCCTATGAGATCTGAGAGGCTCGTGTAGATCAGCTCTTAAATCTCCGTTAAGGAAATCTAAGCGTTATAGAATATAGTTTGTAGTTTAATTCCTTGGCTCGATATGCTCCAAATGTAGTGGCTACAATGACAGACAAAGTCCATCGATATGTGGACAGATTAGAGCCATACTTTGTAAGGGACTGCACCATTGCTGCCTTGAACAAAGATATAGACATAGCCAGACTACAGGCCTTTGCCCAGAAAATGGAAGATCAAAGACAGAGAAGAAGGGCACATGAATCTGATAGAGGACAGTCCAAAAGGGCTAGACCTATGGGACAGTCTATGATGTCCCAAGGAGGACCTAGGCCTCGGATGTTTCCCAGACCGCCTAGGCCATCATTCTCTTATTCCACAGCAGGCGCTCACTCTCAATTTCAAGGGTTTAGAGGTGGTTAATCTGGTTTGAGTAGTGGAGTTCACGGATCACAAATAGCAGGATTTCCTCGCCAGCAGTGTCAGCACTGCGGGGGTATTCATTCAGGTACATTCTGGATGGGGACAAATGCTTACTTTTGGTGCGGTATGATGGGACACATGATGAAAGAGTGTCCTGATAGGAGCATGAGTGGTATAGCACGACCGACATGATCGGCCATTGCGTCATTAGCATCGGTTCCTTCTCTAGGCTGAGGTGTACAGTCTGTTGGCCGTGGTAGAGGTGCCAGAGGAGCAGACAGTACTAGTGGGGTCCATAATCGCACTTATGCTTTAGTGGACCGACAGAATTCGGAGGCTTCTCCCATATCGTCATAGGTACATTATCCATATTTTCATATAATGTATATACATTGATTGACCCGAGTTCTACATTGTCCTATGTTACTCCATTGATTGCAGCGAAATTTGCAAAAGCACCAAAATTATTAACTAAGTTAATTAAAGTATCTACACCGGTTAGTGAATATATTGTTGTAAAAAGAGTATATCGTAATTGTGTGGTAACTGTGTGTGGTCATGATACACTGGCCGATCTTATTGAACTAGACATCGTGGACTTTGATGTGATAATGGGAATGGATTGGTTGGCTTCTTGTTATGCCACGGTAGATTGCCGGGCCAAGAAGGTATATTTTCATCTTCCACAAATGAATGTTCTTGAATGGAAAGGTGATGTAGGGGCACCAAGAGGAAGATTTATTTCTTATCTGAAAGCCAGGAAAATGACTGCTAAGGGTTACATATGTCACCTAGTATGAGTGAAAGATACTGACGTGGAACCACTAACTCCTCAGTCGGTTCCAGTGCTTAACAAATTTCTTGATGTATTTCCAGATGATCTTACAGGGTTGCCCCCAGAACGGGAAGTAGAGTTTGGCATTGATGTGATTCCAGGAACTTAGCCTATCTCTATTCCTCCGTATAGAATGGCTCCAGCAGAATTGCGTGAATTGAAGGAGCAATTGAAAGATTTGCTGGACAAGGGCTTCATTAGGCCGAGTATGTCTCCGTGGGGTGCACCGGTATTATTTGTACGGAAGAAAGATAGCACGTTGAGAATGTGCATCGACTATTGGCAATTGAATAAGGTAACGATCAAGAACAAATATCCCCTCCCTCAAATTGACGATTTATTTGATCAGTTACAGAGTGCCAAGTGTTTTTCAAAGATTGACTTGAGGTTGGGTTACCATCAAGTCAGAGTTAGAGAAGAAGATATACCCAAGACAGACTTTCGAAAACGGTATGGCCATTATGCATTTTTAGTTATGTCATTTGGACTAACAAATGTCCCAGCTGCGTTCATGGATTTGATGAATAGGGTGTTTAAGCCATTTCTAGACGTGTTCGTGACGGTATTTATAGATGATATCCTAGTTTATTCATGATCACCAGAGGACCATGCTAATCACTTACGGCAGGAATTACAGATTCTCCGCGAGCGTAAGTTGTATGCAAAGTTCTCTAAGAGTGAGTTTTGGTTAAAATCTGTCGCATTCTTGGGTCACATTGTGTCAAATGAAGAGATACAGATTGATACACAAAAGATTGAAGCGGTGAAAAATTGGCTAAGACCTACGACACCCACAGAGATTCATAGTTTTCTTGGATTAGCAGGGTATTACAGAAGATTTGTGGAAGGTTTTTCTACCATTGCTGCACCTCTAACGAAGCTTACACACAAGGCAGTTAAATTTTAGTAGAATGATGCGTGTGAGAAAAGTTTTCAAGAGCTGAAAGATACATTGACTTCTACACCAGTACTAGTACTTTCGGAAGGCACCGAAGGTTATGCAGTATATTGTGATGCGTACGAAATTGGCTTAGGGTGTGTATTAATTCAGTATGGTAATGTCATAGCGTATGCTTCACGACAGTTGCGGCCACACGAGAGAAACTATCCCATACATGATCTTGAGTTAGCAGCGGTGGTATTTGCTTTAAATATATGGCGTCATTATTTGTATGGAGTTCATGTTGATATCTATACTGATCACAAAAGTTTACAATATATCTTTAAGCAGAAGGAACTCAATTTGAGAAAAAGAAGGTGGCTTGAGCTATTGAAAGATTATGATATTGATATTCTATATAATCCAGGAAAAGTAAATGTGGTGGATGATGCATTGAGCTGCAAGGTAATAGGAAGCACTAGTGGCCAATTGACAGAAAAGCGGGATTTAGTCAAAGATCTACATCAATTATCAAGTTTGGGGGTTCGTCTTCTTGAATCCTCAGATGAAGGAGTTATTGTACAAAATGCGGCTGAATCTTTATTGATAGTTGAAGTGAAAGAGAAGCAGTTTGCAGATCCTATGTTATTGCAGCTAAAGGAAAATGTACAACAGAATTTGACAAAGGCATTTGATCTTACACAAGAAGGGGTGCTTCAATGCCAAGGTAGATTATGTGTACCAGATGTAGATGAGCTGAGGAGACGAATTATGACAGAGGCGCATCATTCACGCTATTCTATTCATTAGGGTGCTACTAAAATGTACCATGATTTAAAAGAAGTGTATTGGTGGGGAAATATGAAGAAGAACATTGTAGAATTTGTCGCTCAATGCCCGAATTGTCAACAAATAAAAGTAGAGCATCAGAAACCAGGAGGTTACATGTAATGTATCAATCTTCCAATCTGGAAATGGGATATGATTAATATGGACTTCATCACAGGTTTGCCTCGTACACTGTGGAAGTTTGATTCTATATGGGTTATCGTTGACAAGCTTACCAAGTCAGCATATTTTCTACCAGTCAAGACCACCTATACAGCTGAAGATTATGCAAGATTGTATGTGAAGGAGATAGTACTATTGCATGGGATTTCGATCCCCATTATATCAGACAGGGGAGCTCAATTTATGGCGCATTTTTGGAGATCTTTTCAGCAGAGTTTGGGTACACAGGTGAATCTGAGTACGGCTTTCCATCCTCAGATAGATGGACAAGCAGAACATACTATTCAAACACTTGAAGATATGCTACGAGCTTGCACGTTAGATTTTCAAGGCAGTTGGGATGACCATTTGCCTCTTATTGAATTTGCTTACAACAATAGCTATCATTCAAGTATTAAGATGGAACCTTATGAAGCTTTGTATGGAAGAAAATGTAGATCACCAATCGGATGGTTTAAAGCAGGTGAAACTGCTTTACTTGGGCCAGATCTTGTTCATCAGGCTATGGAGAAAGTTAAAGTGATTTAACAGTGATTAAAAATGGCCCAGAGTCGACACAAGTCCTATGATGATGTTAGAAGAAGAGGGCTTGAATTCGCCATAGGTGATTGGGTATTTTTAAAGGTGTCACCGATGAAAGGGGTAATGCAGTTCGGAAAGAAAGAAAAATTGAGTCCACGTTATATAGGACCATATGAAATTATTAGAAGATTTGGGCAGGTTGTGTATGAGTTGGCACTACCCTAAGAACTCTCCACAGTTCATCCAGTATTTCATGTTTCGATGCTTTGAAAGTGCATATGGGATCCATCTCGTTTTACTCCTATTGATGATGTACAGGTTACAGAGGATCTTACCTATGAGGATATACCTATTGCCATTATGGATAGACAAGTGAATAGGTTGAGGAATAAATATGTCACTTCTGTAAAGGTACTTTGGAGAAATCAGCAAAAAGAAGAGGTCACATGGGAAGCTGAAGAAATGATGAAGTCAAAGTACCCTCATTTGTTTCAAATGGAAGAACAAGTTCAAGATGCGAGATCGGAACAGTGACAAGTAAGTATTTATAAGCATTGAGTGTATATATATGATAACATGAGAAAAGGCCTTAGACTTGCCATTGTGTGTGCATTGAATAATGTCACTAACATTCGAGAACGAATGTTTCTAAGGGGGGAAGAATGTAACACCCCGTATGTTTCCGAACCTAACATAGTTAATTCCCGTAACATTCATGGAATTATTTGAACATGAGAGAGTTGGTGAATTATGCATTAATTGGTTGGGCTTAAGTGAATCATGTGCCATTGGGCCAAATGAGGCCCAAAAATCATCAAAAGACATGGCCCAAAATGGAATTTGACCCATTCTTTCATTGACCAAGTAAACACATTTAATATGTGGATAAGAATGAGACTTCATGGGACTATATAAGTCAATAAAATCAGATTTTATTCACAAACACTCTCATGCCATTTTATAGAATTGTCCAAATATCTTTCTTCTCCCACAAACCCTTAGGCAACTACTTGTTGGGGCAAGATCACTCTTTGGTAAGCTTTGTTAAGTGTTTATATTTATGTTTTAGTATATTATATGCATGTAAGATGGTGTAGATCATGTTGGTTATGTTGGTGAAGTGAGAGAAGTTCACTATGTGTGAAACAATTTATGTTTGCTTAATCGGTGAAGGTTCTTGCCTTGTAAACTTGAAAATGGACTTGTGGTCTTGAAGGAGGTGAAATTTATGGGTTAAATATTTACATGTGAGATGTTATTATAGCCTTAACTTGTTTTATTCTTGTCCATAATGTTTGGAATTGTTATTGCAAAATTGTGCATAGATTTGGTGGTGTATTGAAGGAAAAGTGTGGTTTTGGTGATGTTCATGTGTGTTGTGAAACCATGGATGATTTTTGGCATCCAAGATTATCTAAAATATTTCAAGAGGATTTTATTTATGATCATGGACCATTCATTGCATAAAAACACCCAAAAGAGACCTTTTTTAGCCAAAACGGGCACCCGCCCTCGCAGACGAAGCACCTGCGAGCGCAGGTGACTTCACAGGTGCCTCTGGCTTCTGTCAAAGTTCACCTTCAGGAGAACCTCAGCCACCTTCAAGCATAGGTGTCTTATCAGGTCAGCCCAGAACCCCTAATTGCTTGTTTTTGCATCCCTTTGGCACCCCGAAGCCCCTATACCCTTCATGGATGCAATTATCAACTTATGGTACCTTTTGAATGACTTTAAAGGAGTATACCAGAGGTATTTTGAATGGTATCAAGTATTTATTGTTGTTCATGTATTGTTACTAAAGGTACTGAGATGACTTGATAGGGTAATTGTGACGTATTGTTAATGTGGACATATAAAGGGTAAACTTGGTGTGAAATGATATTGATGTATGATGTTTTGGTCAATGTGGGGAATGTTATGGTATTGTTGGAATGATAACACAGCGAATTGTGTTGTAAAGGGTGAGATGACGTTATATGACAGTCATATAGCTTGTTGTCGTCTTATACACTTGTACGGTAACTAGTGGTTAACGTAAGCTCCGTTATGTACTTGTATTGTAGAGTGAAACGTAAGGAAGGAGCTGGACTATTGTGTTCATATATAGGATTGTGTATTCATACTTGGAAGTGAAGGTATGTAAGGTTATTTTATCTGTATCCTTCTGCAGCACCTAGTAGATACTTTGACATATTAACTATTCCAATCCGAAATGTTCTAAGGTATCCTTTTCCCGACCACCAATTGTCGTTATCGCATGTTTACTATTCATTAAACAATTGTGATTCACATGTCTCGTACTCATCGACTAATGTTCCAAGGATCCCATGTCTCCAATAATGTTATGTTTTTCAATAATGTTTATTCACATGTCTCTCACTCATTGATTATTGATCCAAAGCTTTAAATAATGTATGACTATCGTTGTACTAATATCAAAAGTAAAGAATGAAGTAATGCATATGTGGTTAATGATTGAGTATGGGTTGTAGCTTTGGGGGCGTAAGCCTATCTCAAGCCAATCCCGAGATTATTGGATCAGGGGGTAGTCCTAGAGGCATAAGCCTAGCTCGGACCGAACCCGACAGAGGGTAGCTCTAGAGGTAATAACCTAGCTCGAGCCGAACCTGATATGTTGGTTTATGGGTGGCAGCTCTAGAGGTAATAACCTAGCTCGAACCGAGCCCGATGTATTGATTTATGGGTGGTAGCTCTAGAGGCATAAGCCTAGCTCGAGCCGATCCCAACATAACATTATGTTATGTAAAGACCCACTGATCAGTCGAGGCCCGGGTACATAGTGACACAAGTGATGATGAATAAGAAAAGAAGTAAAGAAGCAAAGAAAGTAATAAAAGCAATGTACAATGGTTCCCAACATACAGAATGTTAACTTATCCATATTGATTATTCATTTGTATTTGAGTTCATTGAAGTATTTACATATCATACAGTTTCTTATGAGCCTTACATACTCAGTACATTATTCATACTGGCGTCCCTTGTGGGACTTACCTTGCTTCCTGCAGGCACAGGTGCTAGTAGGCCTCCACAGTAGGTTGCCAGTTTTTCGCGGATCATTGGTGAGCTCCAGTTAGTTCGGGGCTTCTCTGAGTCACAGTTGTTCATGTGTTTTGGTATTGTGCATGTTGTATAAAGTAGGGACTTGTCCCGACTTTCAGTTGGTCTTATAAATGCATCTGTTAGAGGCTTTTGTAGACATATGTGGGTGTATGAATGTAAGAAGATGCATGTCGTTTTTGACTTGATGGCCTCAACGGCCAAGTTTCACATATGTATATATATCACATGTTCTATGATTTCCATTATTAGGCTTTTATGTTCTTACGTGATAGTGGTGTTTCCTATGGCATGCACATGAATGAATAGAAGCAAAGCTTGGTTCTCTCAGGCCTTATCGGCTACAGGTGCCAACTGCCTCAATGGGGTTTTGGGTGTGACAGTAACTCCTTCTTCTTATGTATTTTTTTGAGATTATTTCTATTTCTTCTTTTGTTTCTATTCCACTTCGATAATTGTATTTGGGTTGGGATAGGCTTTTATTTATCAGAGGGTGTGATAGGTTCCATCAAATTCCCAGATTTTGGGTCGTGACAAAAACACAGTAAATATAGTGGAATGTATTAGTATGCAAGGTTATATATAGATATTTATATATATAGATAGATAAAGTTGTTACTTTCAGTATAATATCATATGAAGAATAACTTAAAACATGAGTTTGAATTGAAATATGATTCATGGGAATATCATTTAAAGTATCTCAACAAGCTAAAATCTGTGGAAAATCATGATAGTTAAAGTGTACATAAAAAGTATTTCAGGAGTTCATAGATAGTAATATCATAAAGTTTATACATGTGGGGGTTTTCTTATAACCTAAAAACACCATGAGATCTCATGATGCCATATGTCTTACCCACACTGGAGGAGTTTTCTAAACCTACCAAAGTATAGGATGATGAACATGCAAATCCAAACTAAGCCTTTTGGGCTAAAACCTATAATATCAACATGGTTATAGGGCATGTGTTATTTGAATGCATACCCACTCGATGCTAAATAATCCTCCTAAAACATACTAGTACTCATATCATATCATGTAACATAATAAAATCATAGTTTCAGTCTGTGATCAACGTGTCTGTAAAATTGTACTGCTGTGAGCGCAAGCCCAACTCATGTCATTAATTATGTGCAAAATTTCTTATCTAAAACATATATATATTCCACATAGGGTACATAGTTGGTAAAACATTCTTAAAATCATAAATTTCAAAACATAAATAAGGTATTTGCATAATATTAATTATATCATAGAAAACCTTCAATAAAAATTAGGTTAATCATATAAATAATAAACTTTAATGATTTAGACATAAAAACCCTAGCTTTGAATATAATTCAAGATACCTTTAAAATTCTATCCATCACTGAATTCTTGTGTACCTTAAAAGAGAAAAATTAACGTCACGACCCATTTCACAAATCGTATGGACACCTACCCAACTCTACCCTAGATAAGAAAACCCTTTCCACCCAACTATTCAATTAATGCAGAAGATATATTAAATAACTTTAAATATAAATAAATTCATAAATAAATAGATCTCTGGTTCAGAATATATTTATTACATAAATATATTGCGAAAGTAAATTAACAGTTCCCCCAAACCTAATCTATACCGATACAAGAGCACTAAGAAAATAAAAGGATGACCCGAGACACAACATCCACGTAAAAGAAGGATAATAGGAGCTGCTGAAGAATAACCACCGCTACACCTATGGAAACTCCAACTAGCCTGCAACATGGCTATATCCCCAAAGGAGATATAGTAAGTGTAGTATCAGTACAACTACACATACTGATAGTTATCATTGGCCGACAGGGGTTAGAAATAAATAATAGCAATAGAAATTAGGGAGGGATCATGACAGTATATAATTCTCAGCCAACAGAACCTTACTAACATTTTTAATATTTTCCCAATTCTCCATTTTACACCCTCTCTTTCATAATAGTTTTATTGGCCATAACCTAAGAGACCAATCAATCACGATCCCCTGGGTACTACTAATGACCACATTATTTACACTTTTCTCTTCCTTAACAACTTCTGCTACTCTACACTCATAACCATTCTCATTGCTATTATGCATCTGAGTTCCTACTGATAAGAAAACTATTCCTGCTCTCTAGTGTACAACACAATCTAGTCAAGGTAACCCATTCCCTCACACATAATAGAATGCATACAAAAGATAATATTTTCACACAAAACCAAGAAAAACCTTCCATTCACGTACTCATATGCGTCACTTATGCTCAAGCAAGATAATTCACTGTAATCACAACAATATATGTGCCAATATAATAATATGAATGCATGTATGCGAGGTGTACACACATACTAGGGTCAAGAGGGACCCTCATCTATGACCTATAGAGGATGAGTTCAGTCCATGTAGCAGTATCAGTGTGACACCCATTCCAATAACACTATATATGTGACACCCGAACCAATAACAGTGTCAACGTATAATGACCCTCAAGATCATTTATTTCATTTTCATACATTTTATGCTTTTTGAGTTTTCCTATAGCTGATCCAGGTCATTTATGAATTGCTGGGTTGACAGTTTGGTTACCAAGAAGTCCATTTGGATTTTAGAGCTTTCGTTGTTAAGAATAGGGTCTCGGGCCTAAACTTTAGGTAAACGACCTCGGATGTCAAATCAAATAGTCTTATTAGCTCAGTAATGTTGATTTTTGTCTATCGAGACCGTTGTTCTATTTCCCAAGGCTTTCAAACTCATTTTTGGCTATTAGATAGATTTAAGCTAAAATGGCCACTAGGGTGTGGGAGCAACTTTTTATCGAAATGAACTCAGATGGAAATTTCGATGGTACCTTGAGTTTGGAATGCTGAATTTGATAGGGTATAGTAGTTTGTTTGCCTTCACATTATTCCAAATGAATCTCGAGGGCCCATTCAAAATAATTGCAACTTGGGCAAATTGCTAGTGCATCAGCACCTGGTGCAGGCCCAGGTCTTTCATTGCTATCTCAATGAGGACCCCTACGATTGTGAGGATTTAGTATTATGGTCATCACTATCATGAGGTTGTAGAATCACGCCTGAGATAAAGAAGGCAAGGGGATCAGGCTAGGTTGTTCATTGCGACCGTGTCTTTGCCACCACAATCGCGATGGTCTCGTCAATGGGATATTGGATTTGTGACCAAGGTACCTCGCAACAACAATGAGGAAACCTCTGGCAGTATATAAGTCATCCCATTAGTTTTTCCAATATATTTTCCTAAGTGTTGAACACCATTAAAGATTTGAGAGCTTAAAATCAGTGTGGGAATTAATAAATGGTATTGGGAATAGCTTGGGGACCTGATTGGTAGCATTATATTATTGATATCCCGTAAGTTTCCCATTAAGTTCCCGTGTAAATATACGATTTAGTTCATATTTTTGAATTTTGTTGGGACTGATTAGAGGCTATTTTGATCTCGATTTTTGCCCAATTTTTTTGGACAAATGATCCTTGAGCTGTGATAATTTTAATTTCCTAATTCCAAAAGAGGGTCGTATATGGGATTGTTTGGCCTGATTTCATTGTTTGGCCTGATTTCATACCTAGAGAATAAATAAGTATTATAGGTTCTGATATTCTCATCTTAATGCATAGATCATTATTTTGATAGCATGGCAACATTTAAAGGCTTCTCAAAAGGGGAAATCTCTGAAGTAGAGGATTATGCGAGCTTTTGACAATGTCCAGGTAGGATAGGCTTACCTTTCTTCTATACTATGCTTAATTATGGTATTACTATAGTAATGTGCAAGCTATGGGCAGGTATTTATTGATCGATTGTTGTTTTAGCTTCTTGTGCCTTATTTAGCCGGTTAGGGGCCCTTTTTGATAGAATTCGAGCCCATTTTCACTTAGGTTAGTATACTATCATCCCTTAGGATTATACTTAGTGCTTGTAGTGCCTTGGGATGGGATTGAAAAGCCTTAGCCTAGGTTTGGGTAGGTTCTTGCCTTAGGTTGGGTTATCGGGGTTTGGTAGTGGGCTGCACTATCTTTTTTAGATAGAATGCTTAGTATAGCGTCCCTTTTTGACTTTCACCATTAGTTAGCTTCTTTCTTAGGCTATCATTGGGGTTTGAGGTTGACTTAGGCATTGTTTTATGCTTATTTAGCTCCATTACCCAAGCTAGTGTAGTATTTGACCTTATACTGAGCCTTTCAGACTTAATAATTGGAATCCACTTTTCCTTATAGGGTCTGACCACTTAAAATTAGATTATATAGACTAAATGGAATTGGGATAGGTTAGAACTGGGGATGTTACTATTGATCTTATGATATTCAGATCCAATTTGAGTCCAGCACTTTCTATGTTACTATCATTTATTAGTTCCGATTCGAGTTTGACATATGCTATATTGTTATCACTTATGAGTTTCATTTAAAGTACGACATCCTTTATATTGATAATCATTTACTAGTTTAGTTTGACTACAGTATTTATTGTCCTTCTTATTACTTATTTAAGGTTGGAAAATTGGTCAAATCGATAGAAAGATGGTTATGACTGGAAAAGGAGCATCAGTTATGTATAGTCTATATTCTAGATTAAATTACGCTCGTTATTGCCATATTTTATCTTTACTTTACTGTTATCCTTTGTTTGTACTCATCGTGCTTATGAGGACTCGGTTGGGCTTATTCTTCCTTGTGTGTTTCTTCTGGGCTTATGGGGGCCTAGTTAGGTTATAATTAGTCTTTATTTATGCATTCACACACTTATTTTACCTTTATCTTGCTTTCTCTTGGTATGCTCTACTAATTCCATTTTCGCTTCTATATTGCTGAATTAGTTACCATCTCACACTTTATTCATGCTTTTACAGTAAATTTAGCTCAGTCGACCTATAATTCATACTGAGTACCTATTGCATTGGTACTCATAATGCACTTCTGCATCTTTTCCCTAATACAGATCCAAGTATGAGTCATCACCACTAACGTTATCCTCAGGTCGTGCTGTTGTTCGGAGCTAGGGTAAGATTTTCAGAGTCCAGAGCTGATCCTCCTATTTTTTCTATATTTAGATAGTCTTTTTGTACATTCTAAGACTATAGTGTATATTTGGCACTGTCTAGTACTCTATTTTGGTTTAGAGGCTTTTGTACCAACCTTACCAAGTCTTGGGGGAGCTCTTTTTGTTATTTGGTCCTCCTCTCACTATTGTGCAACATGTTTATCTATCTATCTATATATATATATATATATATATATATATATATATCATTATCCTCATTGTTTAGTATTTTATTGTATTCCTATTCCTTTATTTCCTTGTCTTTCGCTGGTTAGCCCATTACTTGTCATTTCAGGCTATGGCTTCGCTTACTTACTGGTGTGTTAAAGTAGGTTCCATCATGACTCTAGAAATTGGGGCATGATAGTTTTGTATCAGAGCATAGGTACACCCATATTATTAGTACAAGAGCAAATGTCTAGAAGTATCCCGCAGATCGGTGCGAAGATATTTGTTTCCCATTTTCAGGAGGCTACAAGATATTCTTAGGAAAATTTCACCCTTTTGGTTCATTTTCATGTGTTGATTCCATATTGTTTTCTATATTCTTCTTTGTTTCACTCTTTCGCAGATGACTACAATACATACCATTTTGTTCGGGGATCGAGACCTCGAGCCTACGGCCAAAGCAATAATTAGAGGCTGAGGTCGACCCAAAGGTCGAAGGAATTATAAAGTTGCAACCCTAACTCAAGATCAGGCTAGGGAGCCTTCACCAGATCCTATTATTTCTCTCGAGCTAGAAGTAGCACCAAAGAGTCAGCCACCACAGCAACAGGTGGGCCAGGGGGCAGGCCAGGACCTACCTAGATTTATGTCTTTCTTTGTGCTTTGTGATTCTTTGGTACAACTTTTGGGCTTAGTTTGTGGTCCACCGTCAAATGAGGCTCAGACAGCATCCCAAGGTGGTGTTGCTTTAGGAGCATAGCCTACAGTTAGGCCTTCCAGAGTAAAGGTTCGGCCAGCATCTATAGTTTCATAACCGATAGTATTCCAGCAAGTTAGGACCACGAATGAGCAGAAGATGCTGGGCCTATTTCTAAGATTGACTCTACCTAGGTTTACAGGGGGCCCAAGAGAGGATACTTTTGGGTTTTTGAATAGCTGTGAGGAGAGGCTCTGTAATTTAGTCTTGGTAGAGGCTCATGGTGTGGACTACTCCACATTTTAGAACCAGCTAGTGGTGGAGGGATTATATGAATTCTAGGCCTGGTGGATCTCCCTCTATGATATGGACTAAGTTCTTTGAGGTTTTCTTAGAGAAGCATATGCCTCGCAGCCTGCGTGAGTGTTTAAGAGATTAGTTTACATCATTATACCAGGGTTCAATGTTAGTTGCTGAGTATGAGGTGATGTTCCATGAGTTGGCTAGGTATTCAACTATGATCCTACCAATTAAGTATGAGCGGATGCAATGTTTTGTCAGAGGGCTGAGACTTCCTCTTCATATGGGCAATCAGAGTCTAATTTTTGCGGGCAGTTCCTTTGTGGATATTTCTAATTATGCCCAAAACATGGAGGAGAAGCATCATGAGTCCTAAGGGGGCAGCGATAAGAGGCCACATTAGTAGGGTAGTTAAAGTGGGAGCCACATCAGCCCATGTTTAGAGTTAGAGATTTCCAAGGTAGGTACCCTTAGCATCAGTCTTATCAGTATCAAGGACAACCTAATAGGCCTGTTCAAGTAGCACTTCAGATTTCAGATAGGGGTCAACCCAATTATAGTAATGGTCAGTCCTTAAGGGGTGCTCAATTAGGGACTTCAGACCGAGGTGGCCATTATGGGTTAGCCAAAACTTCTCAATAGAGTAGAGTACCCAGGGCATGTTATGATTGTTGTATAATGGGCTACTTTGCATTAGAGTGTCCCAGAATGGGATGATTGAGCCTTCAACATAGAGTGTTCAGCCAATCAGATCAGTACCGCCTCTGGTTAAGGGTGGTGCACAGGGTCACAAGGGTGGTCCCTAGGGTTTGAGAGGTGGTCCTTAGGCAGGTAGGACAGGTAGTTAGGCAGATATTCAATAAGGAGGCGGACGGGGTCACTTATATGTTATTCTTGGTAGGTCAAAGGCCGAGGGTAAGGATGCTGTTATTACAGGTATAATTTTTGTATACCATCAGCCAGCTTTTTCTTTATTTGATCTTGGTTCCACATATTCATATGTTTCTGCTGATTATGCACCATCGTTGGGGTTGTCTTAGGATCTTTTATCGGTACCTTTGCGTGTAGCTACTTCTATAGGTGATTCTTTAGTAATGGATTGGGTATATAGATCGTGTTTGGTGACTGTTCGAGAGTATACCACTTAGCATGACCTTATTGTGTTAGGCATGGTAAGATTTTGATATAAATCTTGGCATGGACTGGTTATCCCCCTATCATGTGGTCTTAGATTGCTTTACAAAGACCGTTACCTTAGCCATGCTTGACATACCCCTAATTGTATGGTAGGGTACTTTTACCCGCATACCGATTTGGATTATATCATATATTTGCGCTAGGAGACTGATATCGAGATGTTGTGTGTCTTATCTTACTTATGTTCATGATATTAGCCATGAGAGTCCTTCGCTTGACTTTGTTCCAATTGTTCATAACTTTCCTGATGTTTTTCCTACAAACCTACTTGGACTTCCTTCTAAGCATGATATAGAGTTTGTTATTGACCTCGAGCTGAGCACCCGACCGATTTTGATAGCACCTTATCGTATGGATCTTACCGAGCTAAAAGAGCTAAATATTCAACTTCAAGATCTTCTGGGTAAAGTTTTATTAGGATGAGTGTATCACCTTGGGGGAATCCTATTCTCTTTGTGAAGAAGGATGGTTCTATGAGTGTGTATATCGATTAAAGGTATTTGATAAGGTGATAGTGAAGAATAAGTATCCTATGCCTTGTATCAATGATTTATTTAACCAACTTCAGGGTGGAACAGTGTTTTATAAGATAGATTTGAGGTCTAGCTACCACCAAATGAGGATTTGGGTAAGGCACATCCCTAAGACAATCTTTAAGACTCGCTACGACCATTATGAGTTCCCGGTGATGTCTTTTAGGTTGACCAATGCCCTAACAACATTTATGGACTTGATGAATCGCGTTTTCAGGTCTTATTTAGACTCCTTTGTGATATTTTTCATTGATGATATCCTTGTCTATTCAAGAAATGGGGTGGAGCCTGAGTAGGAGCATAATTAGCATTTGAGGGTTGTGCTTCACACTTTGAGGGATCATAGGCTTTATGCAAAATTCTTAAAGTTCAAGTTTTGGATTGAGTCTATAACTTTCTTGGGGCACGTGGTGTCCAAGAATGGGATTATGGTGGACCTTATAAAGATTGAGGCTATTCGTGATTGAGTTAGGCTCACGTCTCTGATCGAGGTTCATATTTTTATATGATTGGTTAGTTACTACAGGCGGTTCGTTGAGAGATTTGCTACTATTGCATCCCCTATGACTAGATTGACTAGGAAGGAGGTTCTATTTCAGTGGTCCGATGGTTGTGAGGCTAGCTTTATTAAGCTCAAGAACTTGCTCACTTCAGCTCTTTTATTAACTCTTCTAGTTAAAAATAAGGGGTTTACTAGTTATTGTGGTGTTGGTTTTGGGGTGTGTTCTGATGTAGTAGGGTCGGGTTATTGCATATTCTTTGAGACAGTTGAAGGAGCATGGTTGGAACTACCCTACTCATGACTTGGACTTGGCAGCAATAATTTTTGCACTTAAGACTTGGAGGCATTACTTGTATGGTGTTCACTATGAGATCTTCACTAACCACCATAGTCTTCAGCACCTCATGACTCAAAAGGAACTTAATTTGAGACAACACAGGTAGATTGAGTTATTGAAGAACTATGATATCTCTATTCTATAACATCCGGGTAAGGCATATGTGATAGCGGATGCCTTGAGCCGGAAGGTAGTGAGTATGGGTACCCTGTCCTTTATTTCAATTTTTGACCAACCACTAGCCTTGGACATTTAATCCTTAGCCTACATGATGGTTCAGCTTTATATTTCAGACCCTAAGAGGATTCTTGCTAGTGTCGAGGTTAGGTCTACCTTATTTGAGTAGATTTGGGGCCGGTAGGTTCAAGAAAATAGGCTATATGGCATTCAAGATCAGGTGTAGAGAGGTATATCTAGGAGGTCTACCTTAGATTTTAAGGGCATTCTATGATTTGACAGTCACATTTGTGTTCCCAGTGTAGGCTATTTGATTCAGTTGATACTTCTAGAGGCTCCCAACTCTAGATATTCTATTCACTCTAGGACATCTAAGATGTATTGAGATTTGAGGAAACATTACTTATTGAGCGATATGAGGACAGATATAGCAGACTTTATGGCTCAGTGTCTATGTTGTCAGCAGGTAAAGGCCTAGCATCTGAGACCTGGTGGATTATTTCAGAGGCTACCTATTCTTGAGTGGAAATGGAAGCAGATTAATATAGACTTCGTAGGTGGTTTACCTCACACTTCTCATGGTTTTGATAGCATTTGGGTCAGCAAAGATCGATTGAACAAGTTTGCCCATTTCATCCCTATTCATATTTTCTTCAGTATTGAGAGGTTCGCTCATATCTATGTTTGAGAGGTAGTTGGCGTTTACGGGGTAACCTTGTCTATTATTTCAGATCAAGGCACTCAATTCACTTCTTACTTTTGGAGGGATTTTCTGGAGGAGTTGGGTACCCAGGTTGATCTCAGCGTCTATTTTCATCCCCAGACTAAAAAGTAGTCAGAGTAGACTATTTAGGTTTTAAAGGCTATGCTTCATGAATCTATGATGGACTTTGGGGCTCAGTGGGAGAAGTTTTTATCCTTAGCGGAGTTTGCCTATAATAACAACTACCATTCAAGTATTCAAATGGCACCATTCGAGGTATTATATGGTAGGCATTGTCGATCTTCAGTTGTTTGGTTTAAGACTTCAGAGGTTAGGCTTCGTGGTACTGATTTGCTTCGTGAGTCTTTAGAAAGGGTTCAAGTGATTCAGGATAGGCAATAGGCAGCTCAGAGTAGGCAGAAGAGCTATGCTATCGTAGGCTTCATCCCTTGAGATTTAGAGTTGGTGATCAGGTTTTCCTATAAGTATCTGTCATGAAAGGCGTGATAAGGTTCTATAAGTGGCACAAGCTCAGCCCCAGGTTCATCAGACCATTTGAGATCCTTTGGATAATTGAGGAGGTTGCTTATGAGTTACCTTTGCCTCCAGCAGTTTTAGCCATCCATCTAGTTTTCCATGTATCTATGTTGCAGCGTTATATTCCATATGAGTGTCACGTGCTTCGGTGGGACTCGATTTAGTTGGATGAGAGGTTGACTTTTGTTGAGACACTAGTATCTATCCTAGCATGAGATGTCTAATGGTTGTGCTCAAGAGATATCCTATGGTTAAGGTTTAGTGGAGAGACTATCCAGTCAAGGAGGCTACCTAGGAGAACATTCTTGAGATGCAGACCCAGTATCCCTATCTGTTTGAGCCTTCAGATTCTTTCTAATCCTTTACTTTCATGGATGAAATTTCTTTTAGTAGTGGATTTTGTAATGACCCTCCAGGTCATGTATTATATTTTTGAACTTTTTCTATGTTTAGAACTTTCCTATAGCTGCTTCAGGTCATTCATGACTTGCTGGGACTGACAGTTCTGTTATCGTGCAGTCTATTTTGTTTTAAAGCCATTTCCCTATATTGGAGCTTTTACTCTTTAGAATAGGGTCTCGGACATAAACTGTAGGTAAACAGCCTCGAATACTAATTCTGACAGTCTCATTAGCTCCGGCATGTCAATTTTAGGCTAAAGGGACCCTTGGTCTGGGTCTCGAGGCTTTCAGACTCATTTTGGGCTATTGGGTGGATTTTAGCTAAAATGGTCCCTTGGTTGTAGGACCCAGTTCTTATCAAAACGACCTCAGATGGAAATTTTGATGGTGTCGTTTAGTCGGGAATCCCAAATTTTATAGGGTAGCAATGAAATCGGTATCCATTTACAAAGTATGTCATATAGCTTCTAGTTTCCACCTTATTAGGCTCTTTAGCTAGCCATTTTAACTGATTAGGAACTTCAATAGTTTTCACTTTCTCTTTCAACCAGTTGCCAAATTCTAGACTACGAATCCCTGCTCTTGTTCATGCATTTGATCTAATAGTACCCTCAATTAAAGCTTTATATTCCTTGCAAGTATGAATAATTCAAATTCAACCATTAAACATTTATAATTGAAATTTACAGTATAATAACAAAATATATAAAGTTCAAAATATGAAGACTTGATAAAATTCTCTACTTGTTCATCTTCAGTATTGAACAGAACATATCGATGTGCTTCACTTGATAATTGTTCATCAATCTTCAAAGCATTCCCTTTTGTTTTCTTCTCTTTTCCAATTGGATGACCTATCTTAGGAAATATAGTTGGTACATCATCTTGCTCTTGTTCAGTATCCTTATCATCCTCGATTTGGTACCTAGTGAATCTTGTCTTCACTCCATCATGTAGGTATCTCGAACAAAAGTTCAAGAACTCTTGGTCAACAAACCCCTGTATAATTGAAGCTTCTAGATTAAATCTAGTATGAACAAAGTCCTTCAACTCACACAGTTATCTCTCCATTGGATACATATATCAAAGTTGATTTGGACCCCCCAACTTAATTTCATCTACCAAATGAATAGCCAAATGCTTCATTATATCAAACAAAGTTGGAGGAAAAATCTTTTCAAGCTAACGTTCAACTTCTTTGATTTCAGTCTGCAATCCCTCAAGATCTTCCCATTTTATAACCTTACTACAAATGGCTTTAAAGAAGTTCCCCAACCTAATCAAGACTACTGCAACATTCTTGAGCAATGCTTTTCAAACTGCAATTTAGAGCAAGAAATGCATCATAATATGAGCATCATGGCTCTTATGGCCTGATATTTTCATCTGTTCCATGTCTACACGCTTTGATATATTTGAGGCACACCCTTTTGGTAACTTGGCATTCTTAAACACACTGCAGAATATTTTTTTTCCTCTGGTTTCATGGAAAAACAGGATTTAGCTAAAAAAGCTTTTCCCCTTGTATTATCTTTTACTGGATGAAGCTCTTTCCTTATCCCCATTTCTTACAAGTCACAATGAGAATTAATATGCTCCTTTGACTTTCCTATAATATCCAGTAAAGTAGCAATCAAACTGTCAAAAAAGTTCTTCTCAATATGCATCACATCTAGATTGTACCTCAACAAATTTGTAGGCCAATATGATAATTGAAAGAAGATAGATTTTTTCTTTTATGGACTCTCGGTAGTCCGACGTCTTTTCTTTCGGCCCTTTCCAAAGACATTATTGAAATTTTGTAACTTTTTAAGTAACTCTGTTCCTGAAAAGGGTTTAGGTGCAGGTCTATGATCCTCTGCACCATTAAATGATTCCTTGTCTCTTCTAAATGGATGATCAGGAGGCGAAAATGCCCGATGACCTAAGTAACACATCTTACGACTACGTTTTGAGGTACTGAGATCATGTGTTATAGTTACAAGTTGGGCATGCCAATCTCCCCTTAGTTCTCCATCCGGATATCATTGCTAATGCTAGAAAATCAATAATTGTCCATAATAAGGTTGTACGCATTTGAAATGTTTGCTTTGAATGAGCATCATATGTTTCTACCCCAAATTCCCATAGCTCATTCAATTCATCAATTAATGGTTTTAGGTACACATCAATATTAAATCCTGGAGAGTATGGACTTGGAATGATCATTGACAACATTATGTACTCCAGCTTCATGTAAATCCATAGTGACAGATTATAATTCGTCAACATAATTGGCCATGTGCTATAGGAAATGCTCATGGTTCAAAATGGATTGAACCCATCAATTGAAAGACCCAATCAAATATTTCAAGGATTATTTGAGAAGTTTGGATGCAAAGAATCAAAATTCTTCCAAGCTTCTCCATCAATAGGGTGTCTTAAATTCCCATCATTAGGTCATTCAGTAGCATGTCATCTCATTGTAATTGCAGTTTCAGCACACATAAACATTCTCTGAATTCTAGGCTTCAAAAGACAGTATCACAAAACCTTTGGCAGTATTTTAGAGGTTGCACTGGTCGAACTGTCACCAAAATTCATCCATCTATAAGACCGACAAACAGTGCAATTATTTTCCGCTACCTTGTCTTTCCAAAATAACATGCAATCGTTAGGACATGCAGCATTTTATCATAATCGAGACCCAGATATTTAATATTTTATTTAGCCTTACTTAAAGACTAAGGCAGTTGAGCAAGGGAAAAGGTTATTTTAACAAATCTAATAGATCTGAAAATGCCATATTACTCAACTCATGCAGGCATTTACGCAAGTATAACCAAATGACAAATGTAACACCCCGTACATTTCCGAACCTATAAGACTACCGTAACATTTATGGAATTATTTAAAAATGAGATGGCTGGGGTATTATACAGTAATTGTAGTGGTCTGAATTCACATGTGTTAATGGGCTCAATAAAGGCCCAATAATTGAACATAAGACATGACCCAAAAATGGGTAAATGATCCATTCTTTCTTTGATCAAAGTAAACCCTCAATTATTGACTAAGTGGTTGGCTAAGGATTATCTTGAGGCACTATATAAGGCCACAAATTAGTTTTTTAATCAACAAAAGACACATGTAATTTCTAGACTTTTCCACCAAAAAGATATTTTCTCTCTACTCTCAAACCCTAAGGCAACCATCTCTTTTGGACAAGATCATCACTTTGCAAGCTTGGGTAAGTGTTTACTATTGTGATTTAATATATTATATGCATGAGAGATTGTATAGATCATGATGGTTATGCCTAAAGGTGTGTAGTGGTGCACTTTTGCTTTTTGCTAAAAGATGTGTCATCTATGTGACTTGAACTTGAAAGGAGACTTGAGGTTTTGATGGAAGTGAATGGTTTGGATGAAATATCAACATGTATGATGTGTTTATGCCCTTAAATTGCTTTCTCTTTGTGTATAATATTTGGAATTGATGTTGTGAAAATTGTGCATGGAATTGGTGGTCTATTGAAAGAAAAACGTAGTTTGGTGATGTTTATCTGCGTTGTGAAACCATGGATGTTATTTGGCATCCAAGATAACTTAAAATGTGAAAATATAAGCTTAATTATGACCATGTACCATTAATTGCAGAAAAGGACCCGAAAATGACCCCTGGAGGCTGAAACGGGCACCCGCCCTTGCGGGCAAGGCACCTGCGGGCGCAGATACCAACACAGGTGGACCTAAACCAGGACAATGGTCATCTTTGGATGCATCTCACCCACTTGCGGGTGCAGGTGGCTTCGCAGGTCAGCCCAGAACTCCGTTTCGATTGCTTTTGCATCTCTTTGACCCCCCCAAAGCCCCTATACCCTTTTTGGATGCAATTATCAACTTATGGTACCTTTTGAATGACTTTAAATGAGTAACCCGAGGGTATTTTGAATGGCATTAATTATGTATTGTCTTTAATGTGTTGTTGTGAAAGGTGTTTACGTGACGTAGTGAGGTAAATGTGACATTGGGCAAAGTAGTGGAATTTGAGGTTCACAAACAGTGAGGTATCGAGAGAAAGGAAGTATGAACCAATCGGGGTTTTCTCACTAGCCGTGTCAACACTGCAGGAAGCTTTATTTAAAGAAATGTTGATTTGGAACGAATATTTTCTTTTGGTGCGGTATGTCCGGGCACATGGTGAGAGACTGCCCAAGAAGGGGCACGGGTATTATAACGCGACCTATCAGATCAACCGTTGCATCATCATCATCGATTCCTTCCTTAGGTCAAGGTGTGCAGCCTGTTGGTCGTGGTAGAGGTGCTAGAAGAGCAGACAGTTTTAGTGGAATACAAAACCATACCTATGCTCTAGCGGGTCGACAGAATTTGGAGGCCTATCCTGATGTAGTAACAGGTACATTATACGTCTTTTCATATAATGTATATGCATTGATTAATTTGGGTTCTACCCTATCATATGTTACTCCATTGAGTGCCCAAAAAAAATAATTCAAAAATTCAAAAGAACACCCGAATTATTAGTTAAACCATTTGAAGTATCTACACCTGTTGGTGACTCTATTATAAGAGAGTATATCGTAATTCTATAGTACCTGTTTGTGATCATGTTACGTTGGTTGATCCTTTTGAGCTGGAAATGGTAGATTTTGATGTTATAATAGGTATGGATTGGTTGGCTTCTTGTTATGACACAGTGGATTGCTAAGCTAAGAAGGTACATTTCCATTCCTACTAAAGACCGTCCTTGAATGGTGGAGTAATATTGGAGTACCGAGGGGTAAATTTATTCCCCATCTTAAGGCAAGGAAAATGATATCCAAGGGGATTCATAAGGCCTAGTATGTCCCCTTGGGGTGCACCAATATTATGTGTACGAAAGAAAGATGGCACGTTGAGAATGTGCATTGATTATCGGCAATTGATTAAGGTGACAGTCAAGAATAAATATCCCCTCCCCAGAATTGATGATTTGTTTGACCAATTACAGGGTGCCAAATACTTCTCAAAGATTGACCTGAGATCAGGATATTATCATTTCGGGGTTAGAGAAAAAGATATACCCAAGACAGTTTTCTAAACACGGTATGGTCATTATGAAGTTTTGGTTATGTCATTTGGGCTAACCAATGCACCAACAGTTTTTATGGATTTGAGGAATAAGGTGTTCAAGCCATTCTTGGGTGTGTTCGTGGCGGTGTTTATAGATGATATCCGAGTTTATTTAAAATCACAAGAGGACCATGCTAATCACTTACGATAGGTATTACAGATTCTTCGTGATCATGATGTTATATGCAAAGTTTTCTAAGTGTGTGTTTTGGCTAAAATCTGTAGCATTCTTGAGTCATATTGTGTCAAATAAAGGAAGAAGGGTGGATACACAAAAGATAGAAGCTGTGAAGAATTGGCCAAGGCCTACTACGCCTAAAGAGATTCGTAGTTGTTTTTTTGGGGGGGAATGTAGAGTAATGCATGTGAGAAGGGTTTCCAAGATCTAAAGGATAAATTGAAGACTACACTCGTATTGGTAGTTCCAAAAGCCACAGAAGGGTATGCGGTATATTGTGATGCTTCAGGAGTTGGCCTAGGATGTTTGTTGATGCAGCATGGTAATGTAATAGCTTATGCCTCAAGACAATTGCGGTCACATGAGAGAAATTATTCAACACATGATCTTGAGCTAGCAGCTGAGTATATCTTTAAGCAGAAGGACTTAAATCTGAGGCAACGAAGGAGTACTTCAGTGCCAAGGTAGCTTATGTGTACCGGATGTAGATGAGCTAAGGAGACGGATTATAATAGAGGCACATCATTCACGGTATTCTATTCATCCGGGAGCCACCAAGATGTATCATGATTTGAAAGAAGTGTATTGGTGGGGTAACATGAAAAAGAAAATTTGCAGAATTCGTAGCTCGATGCCCGAATTGTCAACAAGTAAAAGTAGAGCATCAGCAACCTAGAGGTTATATACAATGTATAAATCTTCCAGTCTGGAAGTGGGACATGACTAACATGGATTTCATCACCGTTTTACCTCGTACATTACGGACATTTGATTCCATATGGGTAGTAGTTGACAGGCTTACCAAATCAGCATATTTTCTACTAGTCAAGACCACCTATACAGCTGAAGATTATGCAAGGTTGTATGTTAAAGAGATAGTGCAATTACATGGGATTCCAATCTCTATTATATCAGACAGGGGAGCTCAATTTACTGCACATTTTTGGAAATTGTTTCAGAAGAGCTTGGGTACACAAGTGAATTTGAGTATGGCTTTTCATCCTCAGACAGATGGACAGGCAGAATGTACTATCCAAACACTTGAAGATATGCTACGATCATGCACATTAGACTTTAAAGGTAGTTGGGATGATCATCTACCTCTTATTGAATTTTTCTACAATAATAGCTATCATTCAAGTATCAAAATGACACCTTATGAAGCTTTATATGGAAGAAAGTGTAGATCACCAATTGGATGGTTTG
This sequence comes from Capsicum rhomboideum, assembly GCA_031232105.1. NCBI lineage: Eukaryota > Viridiplantae > Streptophyta > Magnoliopsida > Solanales > Solanaceae > Capsicum > Capsicum rhomboideum. The sequence continues at coordinate 91,616,589 of CP124716.1, read as the reverse complement.
AAGTGGGTGAAACTGTTTTACTTGGGCCAGATCTTGTTTATCAAGCTATGGAGAAAGTTAAAGTGGCAAAACAGCGGCTACAAACGGCCCAAAGTCGACACAAGTCATATGTTGATGTTAGAAGAAGAGGACTCGAATTTGCCATAGGTGATTGGGTATTCTTGAAAGTGTCACCAATGAAAAGGGTTATGAGATTTGGAAAGAAAGGAAAGTTGAGTCCACGACATGTAGTGCCATATGAAATTGTCCGAAGATTTAGGCAAGTTGTGTATTAATTGGAACTACCCCTAGAACTCTCCACAGTTTGTCCAGTGTTTCATGTTTTGATGCTTCGAAAATGCATGGGAGACCCATCTCGTATTGCTTCCGTTGAAGATGTGCAAGTTATGAAAACTCTCATGTATGAAAAAGTACCTACTGCTATTCTGGATCGACAAGTCAAGAGTTTAAGGAATAAATATGAAGCTTCCATGAAGGTACTTTGGAGAAATCAACAATTAGGGGAAATCACATGGGGAACTGAAGAAATGATCAAGTCGAAGTACCCATATTTGTTTCAAATGGAAGAAAAAGTTCAAGGTGCGGACTTGGAGCAATAACACGTAAGTATTTACAAGCATTATGTGTATATGGTAACATGAAGGATAAACTTAGACCTAACTTTGTTTTAATGGGATAATGTTACTAACATTCGAGGACGAATGTTACTAAGGGGGGAAGGATGTAACACCCCGTACATCTCCGAACCTATAAGACTACCATAACATTTATGGAATTATTTAATCATGATATGGTTGGGGTATTATACATTAATTGTAGTCGGCTGAATTCACATGTGTTAATGGGCCTCAATAAAGGCCCAATAATCGAGCAAAAGACATGGCCCAAAAATGGTTAAATGATCCATTCTTTCTTTGACCAAAGTAAACCCTCAATTATTGAATAAGTGGTTGGCTAAGGATTACCATGAGGCACTATATAAGTCCACAAATAATATTTTTAATCAACAAAAGACACATGCAATTTCGAGACTTTTCCACCAAAAAGATATTTTCTCTCTACTCTCAAACCCTAAGGCAACCATCTCTTTTGGACAAGATCATAACTTTGTAATCTTGTGTAAGTGTTTAATATTGTGATTTAATATATTATATGCATGAGATATTGTGTAGATCATGATGGTTATGTCTAAAGGTGTTGAGTGGTGCACTTTTGCTTTTTGCTAAAAGATGTGTCATCTATGTGACTTGAACTTCAAAGGAGACTTGAGGTTTTGATGGAAGTTAATGGTGTGTATGAAATATCAACATTTATGATGTGGTTATTCCCTTAACTTGCTTTGTATTTGTGTATAATATTTGGAATTGATGTTGTGAAAATTGTGCATGGAATTGGTGGTCTATTGAAAGGAAAATGTAGTTTGGTGATGTTTATGTGCATTGTGAAACCATGGATGTTATTTGGCATCCAATATAACTTAAAATATGAAAATAGAAGCTTAATTATGACCATGGACCATTCATTGCGGAAAAGGACCCAAAAATGATCCCGAGAGGCTGAAACGGGCACCCGCCTTTGTGGGCAGGGCACCTGCGGGCGCAGGTTGCCCTGGACCAGGCCAATGGTCATATGCGGACACACCTCACCCACCTTCAGGTTCAGGTGTCTTCGCAGTTCATCCCAGAACTCCATTTCAATTGTTTTTGCATCTCTTTGACCCCCCAAAGCCCCTATACCCTTTTTGGATGCAATTATCAACTGATGGTACCTTTTGAATGACTTTAAAGGAGTAACCCAGAGGTATTTTGAATGGTATAAATTATGGATTGTCTTTAATGTGTTGTTGTGAAAGTTTTTTACGTGACATAGTGAGGTAAATGTGACATTGTATTAAAGGGGAAGTGGAAAGTATAAATTTGATGTGAAATGCTATAGGTTTATGATGTCTTAATTGATGTGTGGCATGTTGTGTGGTGTTGTTGGTATGGTAATGTAGTGAATGGTGTAGTCAAGGGTGAAATGACGTTATATGGCAGTCATGTAGCTCATCGTCGTCCTATGCACTTGTAAGGTAGTTAGTTGTTAACGTGAGCTTCGTTATGTACTTGTGTTCTAGAGTAACACGTAAGGAAGGAAATGGATTGTTATATTCACATATAGGGTTTTTTATTCCTATTTGGAAGATAAGTTATGTAAGGTTACTCTTTTCATATCCTTCTGCAGCACATATTGTTCACATTGTCATTGTACTTGTTTCATTCCGAAATGTTCAAAGGTATCTCATCTCAGGTTGTCATATATTGTCATTCACATGTTTCTTATTCAATGACCAATTGTTTTTCATGTGTCACATCATTGTGGACATTTTTCCAAAGTTCCAATAATGTTACGTTCCAAAGTTCCAATAATGTTATAACCACCAATGTATCAATCTCACAAAAGTAAAGGAAAGAGGTAATGCATATATGGTACTTTGTGGTTATTTTATGGTTACTTCATGGTTCTTTGAGTACAGGTGGTAGCTTTGGGGGCAAAATCCTAACTCAAGCCGATCCTGAGATTATTGGATCAGGGGGAAAGCTCAGTGGGGTGAAAACCTAACTAGGGCCAAACCTGCTTTATTGATTTATGGTATATTATGTTATGTTATGACCCACTGATCAGTTGGGGCTCAGGTATTATTGACGTTATTATATTGATGGTAATGTACATTAAAGCAAAGAAAGTAATGAAATCAATGTAAATGATTTCACACATACGCAATGGTGGTTTATCAATATTGTTCACTCACTTATATTTGATTCCATTGAAGTTCTTATATTTCATGCAGTCGCTCATAGCCTTACATACTCAGTACATTCATTCGTAATGAAGTCCCTTGGGGGACTTACCTTACTTGCTGCAGGCACAGGTACTAGTAGACCTCCACAGTAGAGTACAGTTCATCTGCAAACTATTGGTGAACTCCAGTTCGGCTCGGGGCTTTTCAAGTCACTATGTACATTTGTTTGGTATTGTATAAAGGATTGTATAAAGCGGGGACTTGTCCCGAATTTAGGTTGGTTATGTATCTATTAGAGGGTTTGTAGATGTTGTGGGACAAATGAAGGAAATGTAAGGAATGTATGCTTTTGACGGGGTGGCCCTAACGGCCAAGTTTCATATATATCATATGTGTCCCATGACTTCCTCCATTAGCATCTTGTATCTATATATGATAGTGACATGCATACAAGTGTACATGAATGAAGATTGGTTCTCTCAGGCCTTAACGGCTTCGGGTGCCAGTCCGCCCCGTTGGAATACGAGGTATGACAACGAAGCTCAACTTACTGAACTTCTCACACCCTGGATATAACTCTTTTTACCCTTCTTTGACTAATTTGAAAACTTCTTTGCATCTTCAGATAGTCCTTCTTGCACTCCTTCTTCATTCCCTGCATCATCCTCTATATTTCTAAATGTATAATGAAGCAGTCCATCAATATCATCATGACTGTTACAATCCTCATCATTACTGCTTGGGTATGGTGTATTGGAGGATACTCTTTTCCCATGAGAAATCCACCTGTTGTATCCTTCAATAAATCCTTTTGTAAACAAGTGATCCTCCACTACATTTATGCAATGCCAATAACGGTTCTTGCAATCATCACAAGGACACAATATTCCATTTCCCTTAGTAGCCAGTTCAAAAGCCTTTTCAAGGGACTCCTTCACTCCATTTATGAACTCAGGGGAGCTTCTTCTTAAACTCATCGAACTTCTATCTAAATTATTCATTGTAATCTATGTGACACAAGAAATCAAAATATTTATGACTTATGATAAACTATGAAACATAGATGGAAACTATCTTCAGCAAGCATAATATCATTTTCAGCAACCATTTCACAGTATTACACATTCTTAATCCAAAGAGAAGACAGATTAACCACTAGGAAATCAGTAACTTAAATTTTCACAAAAGACATACTAGAAAACCAACAGTTTAGAAAATGTTTGGCACTTTAAGAAAAGTCATTTTCAGACATGTTTTTTGAACAAACAATGGAGGTCATTTTCTTTGTATGAAACTGATGCATGTTGATCTAATTTTATTATCAAGACATGACTAGGATGCTACACTTTCTTATAATAGACATGTACATTTCTAAAGGGGTGGCCAGTATTCCAGTAGCCAACACTACAAACTCTTAGTCATAATAACTTCAAAGTGGCTTAATTAAAATAATTTAAAGAAAAAATCTCAAGGTAATAACTAATTATATTAAAATAGCCCTAAGTTTCTTACTATAACTTCAACAAGTTTATCATGCTTCACAAATTTATGTTGTCAACTTCTTATAGACATTCGAGAAAGGCGAGATAGTCAAACAAACTATTATATTAGAAAAAAAAAAAGATCCAGGTTTTACCCACACTACCTAACTTAATAGCTCATGCATCAAAAAAGCAAACATCAATGGCATGGGAGATATGGTTCATAGTAAACAATTCCATTATAGCTACCATCAAAATTTAGTCACACAAATTAATTATCACAAAACTAAAAGAAACAAAGATAAGCCACACTACCAGATTCATTAATAGCTTATACAACAGGAAATTCAACATCAATGGAAAGAGAAATAGGGTGTAGAGTAAATAATTTCACCCCATCTACCAACAAATTTATTTCACCACAAATACCAAAAAAAATAAGACCCATAGAAGCAACACTCTAAGCAAACTTAGATTAATATATATTGATAATGCACAGATTTCAAGAGGGAACAACAGAGGGTTCAATTAACCAGATAAAAAATTCGTTGGATCAACGAACAAAAGTAACTTGTATGTCTCTGACAGATGAAATTTCTACAACAATCAATCGACAAATGATGGAACCTTAGGAAATGTGAGTTGTTTGGATGCAAACATTAGATAGCCAAGGAAAGTGAGTAAAATTAACATGTCCATGTACTAATTAAAATACTTGTGGCTTGCAAATAGTAAGAAGAAGCTTTATACAATTCAAATAAGAATAAAGTCTATCTTGCTCGGACTCTTCTAAAATATCACAGTGTGTAAGTGTAAGATCCTCCACAAGTAGTGCATTTTTGAAGGATTAGACATAAGTACAGTAATATTTTTGGACAGTTCGACTAACAGAGAAAACAATACATGTCATATGTAGCTTTACATAATAAGAAGAGGCCAAATTACATTCAACTAACAATAAAAAACTTCACATCCATGCCAAGCCATAAATACATTACATATAAACTTTGGTAAACGGACAAACTAGTTTGATATTTTCTTTTGAATATGATCTTTGTCATGCCCAAAATCTGAGTGAGGCATTACACGACAACTAATGTGTTTTATATTTGACTGAGCAACTAATTAAATATGACTAACCATTCCCACAAAAGTATATGTTACAGTTTAAAATAGTACACAAACTCAATGAAGAAATTGTCAGTTAAGGGAATACTCTTGAAAAGAAAAAACTGATGCCTTTTAAAATTTCATTAAAACACTTCAACATGAGAATATTGGACCAAACAGTTCCTTTTTTTTTTATCAATAGCATTATCTTTCAATCAAGTCTTGAGTAAAGCATAGAAAAAACCAGTAGATGACACTTCAATAAAATACATTCCACAGTTAAGTAGACACACTAAATAAACCAACAACTTAGCCAAAATCAGTAACTTAAATGAAAGAAATGACCCACTAAATAAACCGACAGTCTATCCAAAACAAGTAACACAAATAAAAGATATGTCACACTAAGTAAACAACAGCTTAGCCAATGATTGGACACTAAGAGATGCCACACTAAGAAAACAGATTTCACAATTAACTATTTTGAACAAACAATGGTCATTACTTACAAAGAAGTTGATACATTTTAATAACACTAACAACAAAATCCCACAATTATACCATACCTAACAACAACAAATTAAGACCACAAACAATACCTAATTTAATAGCAGATGTAAGAGTAAAATCCCACATTTATACTGTACCTAACAATAACAAATTAACACCAACACATAGCACCAACTAAATTATACATGCAACAGAAAAATCCAATAACTTTACCATACCTAACAACAACAAATTAACACCAACACACAGCACCAACTAAATTGTACATGCAACAGAAAAATCCCACAATTTTACCATACCTTACAACAATAAATTAACAACAACACACAACAACTAAATTCCAACAGCAAAATCCAATAATATCACTAACCCCCAAACAAATAAAATAAGATCCACTCACAGTGACAATCTAACAGCACATGCAATAAGAAAATTCGACAATTTCACTAACCTCATAGCTCAAAACTTAAATAGAAAATAAGAGATTAAATAAAAATACCTTAAAAGATCAAACTTGTTGAAGAAATCCAAGATTTATCATGTTCAACTCCAATCACAAATAGATTTTTCTAAAATTTAAGAGATTAATATAAAATCAGCTCCAGCTCCAGCTCCAACTCTAATAACCAAAACACCAACTAAAATCACACAAACCCTCAAAGAGATGAGAAAGGTTTGCATATTTTAGCTCATAATAGTCAAATACAAGTAGAGATTAGCACAAATCTAAGAACATAAGCTCAGAGTTGCAGCGAAGCTCTAGTTTGAGAAGAGAGAGGTCTGTTTCGACCTAGAGAGTGGTTAGAGAGATAAGAGAGTGAGCTTTGAGAGATGAGTATAATTGACAAAATGACTTTTCTTTCTATATACCTATTTCTAAAATGTATCATAAGAAATAAAGAAAAATAATAAAAAATATTATTATTGGCAGGTGATGAAAATTGCTGAGGAAAAATGTGATGGATTTAATGAATCGTTCCAACAAATAAAAATTGTCAAACAACTGTAACAATAGATGGGTATGCTTCAATGGTTTTCTGAACCATTGCTATAGGTAGGCCTATTGCAACAGGTATATTCCAATGGTAATGGTCATATATTTAATCCATATCAATAGTGACCATAACCTTTGGCAACGGTCATAACCATTGAAATATACTATTTTTTTAGAAACTATTTTAAAATGGTTACTAACATGCCTGTTCCCATAGGCCTATTTTCCAGTAGTGTGTAAACCAACTAGAGGACCACCTATCTCGCCTTGAGTCAAACAATGAAAAGTGACATAAAATTGAGATTGATGACACATTTCCTTATGAGCTTGTTATGTCTCTCCAGGGGAGTATACTATCATGATATGCCAATTTGGCAAATTATGTGGTGAATGGGTTACTCCTCGATGATTTGAACCACAACCAAAAGAAGTGTTTCCTCCACAATGTGAAAAAGGATTATTAGGATGAACCTTATTTCTTTAGGTAGTGTGCGGATGGAGTGATATGTCATTGTGTTATGGAGGAATAAATGAGGCCTATTCTTGAGGTATGTCATTCATCACCGGTTAGTGGTCATCATGGTGGTGTGCGTACAGATGCAAAAGTCCTCCAAAGCTGATTTTATTGGCCAACTTTGTATCGTGATGCCCATGAGTTAGTGCGGGCATGAAAGCAATGCCAAATTCAAGGTGGAATCTTAAAATGGCACGAAATACCCTTACAACCGATTGTGGATATGGAGTTATCTGATGTATGGGGCTTGGACTTCATAGGATCCTTCATGAGCTCATATGGGAACTGCTACATCTTGGTAGGTTGATTATGTTTATAAATTGGTCGAGGCCATTGCATTACAAAATAATGAAGCTAAGAGTGTTACTCAATTCTTAAAGAGATACATTTTCACCTGGTTTAGGACACCCCGTGCTATCATAAGTTATAAGGGGGCTAATTTTTGTAATTGGTCATTCGGTTCCTTGCTTGATAAATATGGAGTGAATAATAAGGTGGCTTCTCCATACCATCCTCAAGAGAATGGGCTAGCGAAAGTGTCCAACAGAGAGATAAAAAGTATTTTGGCAAAAATCGTGAATTTTAGTAGAATGAATTGGGCCTGAAAACCTGATGATGCTTTTTGGGCCTATATAACCGTGTTCAAAACTCCCATTGGCATGTCACTATATCAGTTAGTGTTTGTCAAGGCTTGTCACCTCCCCATTGAACTAGAACACAAGGAATTGTGGGTTTTGTACAAGTTGAACATGAATTGGGAGGATGCCTCAAAATAAAGGGTAGAAAAACTTCAAGAGATCGATAAATTCTACTTGAGAGCTTATGAGAGTTCCCCCCTCTTCAAGGAGCATATGAAAAGATGGAATGATGCCAAAATTCTAAAAAGGGAGTTTACAAGTGGTGATGATGTCTAAGTATTCAACTCAAGGTACAAGTTGTTTCTGGATAAGCTCAAAACTAGATGGTCGGGTCCTTTCAAGGTGCTTCAATATTTTCCTAGTGGATTTACAGAACTGGAAAATGACATGGGATCCCAATTTACGGTGAAGAAAAAGTTGGGAAATCATGTACAAAACTCCAGGGAGGAGGCTTTGACAATGCACCAATCCCATCGGTGAATCTCCAAAGCCCTTCACCAAAATAGATCTCCTAGCCCAGATAAACTATCAAAATAAGCGATGAATTTTACCATTCAGGATATCGCCGCGGAGGGCCATCAATTGCCAAAGTGGCTTACCATTTAGGTGATTCCAATGTTGAAATCTATTACTTTTGGAGATAAGATTGCACATCGACGTATCGTCGATGTGTTCAGCAAGGGGAATGGTATAGTCGAAAGGGTTGTGTGTTTAATGAATGATGGTTTGACTTCTTTGACCCTTGACCTTTCATTATCTTTTAACCTTTGATATTATTAAAATTTTATCTATTCCCCTTTCACTCTCTCTAATCAATTCATACACACACAAACACACTCACACACACTAATCATTTTCTCACAAATTACCACCACCACACTAGCATCACAGTCGCCTGAATTGCATGCCACAATAATCTCTCTTTCTCATCGAATTTATTTCAAGTTTTAAGATTAGAAATAAATTTATACTTTGATTTAATAGTTGATTACTCATACATATGAATAATTGTGATTAAGTTCGATGTTTGCCTTGCTTGTTAATAGAGGATGCGTCTTTATTATAGTTTCCATTGCTTTGAAATAGGATTCTTATTAGAGTGATGTTTAATCATTGGAAATTGGTATTTGAATGCTTAATTTTGTTCATCTGGATTACTTGTCGTTAAAATAGGTGTCAAAAAGGATTGAGTTTTAGTTGGATAAATTTTAAATTGACAGATTTTGCCCAATGATAGGTTGAGTGATGACATTCTTAAGGGGAAAATCATTGTATTGTGGTTTACATGTTGAAAACTGTAGAAGTCTGAGAATCCATGGTTATTGGAACTAAAATATTCATTAACGTACCTTGAAAAATGCAACAGACTATTTGGGATGATGACCATTCAGCGAAGGGTTGAGTACTTTAGTGATGCGCCAAACAACGTAGCGCTTCGACAAAGCACTCCCTGTGTCGCTGATTGTCACAGTGTGTTAGCTAGTAAAAGTAACATTTTGGTGATGCTACAATGGTTCGGCGATGCTCTGGGATTACCACTGAACCCTTCGGCTTATCACTGATTTCCAACTTTTACACGGCGATCCTTCTCCCCTGTTTTTTTCTATTTACTGATAGATGTTGAGCATCGCCCACCAATTTGTTTGGTGATTTTTTTTTTGGAATTATTCTATGCTTTTTTTTGCTAACTTTGGCTGAGCCCATTGCTACTCTTATGTGCAGATATGACTGGAAACAAATGTGTAGCTAAAAAGCAAATCGGCTCTCCTTCTCCTTCCTCAAAGGTTGCAAAGGGTGTAAAATTGAATTAAAAATCTCAAGCAGAAAGAGTTTATTAATGAAAAAGGTTGGATGAGAATGAAAGCAAGGCACCAATATTTGAGAAGGAAAGCTCGAAACATAATTCAAATTCAGAGAGGTATATTCTTGGTTCCTCAGAGGAGGAGAACACTACACTTATTCATGAACTATTACCTACCCCCGAGGTTGTTCCACCAAAGAAGAAGAGGGTAGAACAACCCTATACTTCTATACCAAAGCCTCTACCCATCCTCATGAGTGCCAGTCAGTGCACAATCATCTAGGAACAAAGGCTAAGTCTAAATGGGTTGGAAGGTAAACACCCCAGAGTATTAACTGCATTGCAGTATAATGAATTTCAGGTATTCACTAAACCCTTCAAACCTTATGTTGAAATTTAGGTATGGGAATTCTATTAAGCGCATGGGAAGTTTTTGTCAACTAATAAAAAGAGGGGGCCGCAGGAAACTAGATATCTTGTTAAGGTTTGGGGTGTTAGTGTTTGGTGTAATAAGAGCATAATAAACATGGTGTTAGGGAGCCAAACCCTTAATGTTCACTATTTTTCCACTAGGGTAATGAAGTCGGTTGAAAAGGTTCGGGGTTGGTTGGCCCTTTTGCTAAGTGATAGTCCACCTTCGTTGCTTGTACCGGAGGTTCATTTAGAATCTCGGTATTGGTTGAGTTTTGATTGTAGAAATCTCTTGCCTTCGCAAAACCAATCAATCCTTCTTCACCCTTGGGAAGTGCTTGTTTGCACTATTATTACAAAGAAGAGGTTCAACATGGCTTCCATTATTTCCCTGACATTGCTTATTGGGCACAATAAAAGCAAACCTCTCTTGCTTTCCCATGCTTGATCACCGATCTATGCTGTCTTACCAAGGTTCCCTTTAACAATAAAAAGGATTTTGAGTATACCCCTACCCTACATTTGACTTTACTAGACTTCAATTCATTCAGGAAGTGAAGAAGAAGAAAGTTTGGGTGGATGACTCCTCAATAATTGACATATCCTACCCCTCTTGGGTCAATTATAGCTCCTCCTCCTTCAGTTCCCCTCCATAGGTCTATCGGCTCAGCCTCCTAGACCTACTAATTCTCGCCCTTGCCCATTTACTACTCCAGGAACATCGAGGGCCCTGTTGACCAGGCTGACATTATTTGGATGGGAAAGTTAGCTTATTTTGGTGATGTGAGGTCATCCAAATTGGAGAGAGAGAGATATCAGATAAATGCTGATGTAGTGAGATTTGCCATGGTACTGGTTCATAAGGAGTTAGGGTATATCCATGAGACCATGTAGATTTTTAGTAAGAGGTTAGATTATTTGAGTGCCCCTCAACAGCCTGTCATACTTGAGATAGCGATGAAGATGCAGGATAAGCTAGGTTCCCTTTGAAAGCTTGTGGATGAGCTCTGGTTCCCTAACTTGACAAATTTATGGGGAGCTTTATCTATGATACTGGCTCTAGCACACGTTTGTGAGGATAACCAGGTAGCAGAGAAGGAGGAGGATAACGAGGACGAGGATGATCGTGCTTCAGATTAGGACATTGATAATACTAATATTGAAGGATACTTTAAAGAGCAGGGAGAGATCGGGATACAGTTTCTGCCTCAGGTTTCTATACAGATTAATGAACAGGCTGACAGGAAGGAGACAGATGATGCTATGCTTGTTGCCACTTGAGAGAGGTCGATTAATGAGACAACATAGATAGGGACCTCCAATTCATTTGTTTCTATGAAGACCGAGGATACTTTACCAGATCCACCCCCAGAGGATAATCATGAAGCTGAGATGGGCACTGATGCCCAGAAAATGGCCACTTCTGTGAGCCAGTCACCACCGCTGACTTAGCCATACTCAGGGGGACCCTTACTCGCATTCTCCTTAATTTTTTTAGTCCTATTGCATTGAGGACAATGCATATTTTAGAGTTAGGTATGGGGTAGTTATTTCATTTGGATCTGTAATATTTGGTTCTTTTGCTACACTAGTCTGGATATTTATTTTAATGTGTGATCATGACTGCGATTCATATATTATTTTGGATATTTCATTTGTTTTATAATATTTTAGTGTGTGGTGTATGATGTTTAATTTTTATTTATTTACTTTATATTTTAGCATTGTAGCTCATAATTAGTCGCAAATAAAATTCCTTTTAGCATGCGTACATAAGAGAAAAGTGTGCTAGCAATAGAACAATTTGACTCAAATTGTACTCTCGGGAGATGTTCACATGCTCAACTCTTAAAAAATATTGATTCGTTGTGCATTGCTCCATTTTTAAAAAATGTGCACCTTTTCAAAAAAAAATTCCTTTAGTTTTGTTTAACTAGTATGGCGTTTGTTATTTGTGAACACCCACATCTTATTTTGACTTCTTGAGTACCTTTCTCGATATGTGCTATGAATGTGGTACATCAATTGAGGAAGGGCGCTTCGAGTATGTGATTGAGTGCCATGTATGGGTGAAAAGTTGTCTTGATCTTGCTTATTGAGTCCACGTAAAACTTTCCCCGTTGATATAATTCTAAAACAGAGAGTGTGCCATGTTGGAGAAGTGATCTTAGGCCATTCTTTGAGAGTGAACCTCCAATTTGACCCAAATATCCACCCCATAGTGAGTTGAGTGACCAATTTTGTCCCTAATTCGAGCCTTGGAACCCTTTTTTCTTGAATAACCTCATTACAAACAGAAACCCATTTTTCAAAGTCCCCTCTTTTGAACCTAACCTTTCTTGAAGCATTTAGGTGAGATCAAAAACCAACTTAGGCCAAAAGCCTAAGTTGGGTGTGGTAGAGATCCCGGGTGGGATTTGTAATAGGAAGTTCATGGATTTGAGGACCAATCACTTCCCTCCCTCCTAGTTACACTAGTATTCCTTGTAAATAGTAAAAAAGTGAAAAAGAGTTTGAAAAAGAGTGGAAATTGTGTTAGCATGTTAATAAGAAGTTTTTGTGTTGAAAGGATAGGCGGGGGAAGATAGCATGAAAGCACTTGAGAATTTATCCTTGGAATGAATTGAGAAGTAAACTTTGGCAAATAAGTTTGATTGAGGTCTCTTAAGATGTTTTGAGAGGGTAGAGTCACTATAACCTTAACCTTCCTTACCTTGCCTGATGCCTACGCTACAAGCCGAAGCAAGACCTTAGTGATCTCCAAAGTAGCACACTTGTATGTGGTGAAATAGAGCTTATGGGCAAGCCTATGATGTTGTTCTCATGTGCATGATCATATTTTTGAATACGAGTGATTCATAATAGTCCTTTATTTTATTGTTTATTTGTGTTTGAGAGAAAGGACTTTTTTGTGTGAGGGCACTTGATTGCAATACTTATCACTTTTTGATCTTGGTTAGAGTTTAAGAGCATGTACGAGGTGTGGTAAAATTTAGTCAACATTTGAGGCTCAGTGTTCACAATATGAGATTTTATTGGTGAGACTTGTGTCATGGTTTTCAAAACCAAGACGGCAAAGTGTTTTCACTAAAGATGTATGTGTCTAAGCTCCCAAGTAGTACCATTTGTAGGCATTGTTGATTTTGTTGTATGTGCATTGATTTACTCTAAGACGAGTAAAGATTTAAGTTGGGGTGTTGATGAGTCGGCAAATTGCAACTCATTTGGCCTAAAAATTGTAAGAAATCATGTCCTCAATGCTAATTTGAATGTGTTCTAATGTTAATTTTATTTAATTTCAGGGTTAAGGCCAAGAATTGGTTTAAATAGCAAAAAAACCAAAAAGATGGAAGATTAGAGATAAAAGTATACCAGAGCATCGCAAGGGACAATTAGTGCATAGTCAAAAGGATGATTCCATCGCCAATTCTAACAGTTCAGGCCAGGTCAACTTTTGAAAAAATGGCGATGAAGGATGTGATTCGGCGCATCACCGAACTTATCGGCGAAGCTAGGTTCCATTGCCAAAATTAACAGATGTCAACCCCTGGAGCTCAAGGTCAAGTCAATTTGGCAAAACTAGTGCACTTCGGTCGGAAGTGTTCGGTGTTGCACATTTTCTCAACCGATTTGGATGCGTTGGCAATTTTGTAATTTTTGAATCCCGTTTTAGATGAATCTATTTAGACCATTTTGGTAGCTTGGAACCCTATATTTTGTCATATCTCCCAAGCTAAAGCATTGAGTTAAAACTCTAGTTGGAATTTTAGTTACTTATTGCTAATTTCTTGCTTTTGAATTTGAAATTCCTTTGGAAATATTTGGTTTCAGTGGCAGATTTGAATGAGAATATAGGTATACTTTCTTTTTTTCTTGTTATGAGTAACTAATTTCCCAAACTTGGGGTTATGCATTATTGAGTGTTGATTATTTTGTGGGTTGTGATTCTTTACTTTTATATTTGATTGAATATTATGATTTTAGCTAAATCTCTATGTTTCAACTCAAGAATTGAGGTTGCAAACTCTTTCCATGCTTAGATCTCTTGTTTTGCTTGAAAGAGAAGACAAGAGTGGAGAGATTTAGTTGACAAAGACTTGAGAACTTCTCACTTAATAGCTAGTACTAGAGATAGACTAGCTAATTTGAGTTTATTGGTTGCTTGGTATTGTGTACATACAGGTGTTTGAAAGAAACCCTAATGAAATTTGGTGGTAGATTAAAGATTACCTCTAATACCTACGACCAAGCCTAGTCATAACTATGAATTTAATTTTATGTGCATTTTCACTTACCCACACTTATAATCTCTCTTAAGAGGGCATAACCTCAAGTACCTATACCTATTGTTCACATTCTCTAGCATTCGTTTTGACAAACCAACATAGAAATTAATAATTTGAAAACAAAATACTTTTAAATTAACCCCGCCATTTTACTTTACCGTATCATTTTCAACATTACGTGCCAACACTTAGTCACTTACTACACACAAAGGTGAACCTATCGCCTTCATTCCTTGTGGAATCGACCCCAACTCCAAGTTGGGTATAAATTATATTGATAGCAACCGCATACATCTGAGGTGTATCTTGAGCCTTTTTCAGGGATGAGCTCAGTTCATGTACCTTAATTTACATCAACTGAATCCAATGATCACAAGTGTAACCTAAGGATAATCACATTCATTTATCCCAAGTTTAGGCATATAATTTAAAACAAGTTTATCACTACTTTTAATGGTTAAAGCTGAATTGCCTTCTTAATCCATTTCTAATTTACCAATACACTCGTACACAATTATACTAGGTTGAAACTTTGTATCATGTGTTATGCTCATATTTTACAATCAATTAACATGAATTCATTCCCACGATAACACATAACGCTTAAAGTCATTAAACATACCTACTAGTTACTTAATCATTAGCTTTCTGGCTACATGCCTTTAATACATCAAACTTTCCAAACCTATATCACAACCATTTGTGCCCTACTACAAAGATCTTTATCCTAACACAATTCACCTTCCAAAAGAGCTAGGATTACCAAATATTCATTCCCACCCTTACGTATTTCCTCTATCTATCTTGGGAATCTATCAATCCTATCCCATACCATTGAATAGTGAAATCGTGGAGAATACATCAACACATAAAACTATAGTGGGTTCACATAATTTAAGACTTAAACTAGTTTATAGTGAAAGTCATTAACAAAAAAATTATCCCCAATTGTACACCATGCCTGCAGGCAGAAACATGGAATCTCCCATCAACTATATCATGATTACATCTTTTAACCAAAGTCTACTAAGCATTTAAGCCTAGCCTACCTGGGCGCCAAGTTGCTGCAACAAGTAAGTCATACAACGGATGCTCTTCCTTTTCCTTCACATTTTCAAATGCTAATTCATCTAATAAAAAAATAATTATAAGAGTAATAAATCAACTACTCTTCAAACAATGAATTTGGGAATTCGAATCAACTAGTGCTACCTTATTCATTGTCAATTTACCATTAACTAGTTCTATTATAACTTACTCATCTCCATTAATGGAGTTTTCTAGCTAAAGATTCCATCTTTACCAAATTCAAGGTCTCCAACTATAAAAGCTCATGTTTTAAAACAACAAATTCAAGCTAGGATTCGTTAGTTTACAACCTAGAAGAAATTCTAGATGATATTATCCATACCCATTGGTTTTCCCCAAAATTTCCTGAACTAAGATTTTAATCCCAAGGAATTTCACCATTAAAGATCATTCTAATTATTCTAAGATATTATTGAATTAAAATATGAAGGAGATGACAGAAGAACTTACCTCAAGGAAGACATTTCACCCTAGTCCTTTGAAAATCACCCCTCTAGGGTCTAGGAATGTAGTTTTTGAGTTAAAAACTCAAAAAGCGTCAAAATAAGGCTAAGTACTGCCTATTTGTCTTTGCAGTGACCCGTTGATAGGTGTAGTGATATCGCTAGGAAAACTCAATTTTTCAGCATAGACAATCTTCAATAAACAACCATAACGTTTTACTCCGGAAGCAAATTAACGAATGGTTGGAGGCATTGGAAATAAGACTCAAAGATCTTTAATTTGGTGGGTATTGATCCCAATAACTCTTTATATTATAGGAGGACCGCTTGTTTAAAGTTGACCCTAGTATAAACTCAGACCGAAACTTAATCAAGTAGGGCATTTTCAACTTAACTTTGAGCTAGGGGTATTATATGACCTTAATTCATGTCTAATGCACTCCCATACTAAAGAATTGATCCTATAACCTATGATGAATGGGGTTTTTATGCCCTTACCATAGATATTCTTAGTAACAATGGAATTGGTCGTTTCAATAGATACCAATTTACCTACTGTTCATCCCTGAACGGGTATGATAACCAGGAGAGATTTTTTAGCATGATCCTCAAAACTCAGCATTCCCAAAATGTTAGAAATTAAATACAACCTACCATCTACTTCTAAAATAATTTGATAATACTTACCAAACCATTGTCCCATATGCAACGTAAAATAACTACCCAACCAGCCTATGCTCTACAGGCCACTACACTAAGCTCTAGGCACAACTTATGATCACTATAACCCAAGGAATATGATTCATAATAAAATTTATATAATTGGTCATATAAAATACTTAGGGCCCCATGTAATATTATAACACATCAAAATTCTAGACAAAAATGGAATCCCAACCCTGTCGTCACTATAACGAGCAAATTATCGATGCAACAAAGCTGTTGCAGTGATAAATGGGCCGCTGCAGTGGTACTTAGGTAAGAATTTGGAAAAACTTCATATCTACCCCATTTCACTATGCACACCTCAATTTTTGACAAGCGGCAACATCTATAACTAGAATTCTAGGAACCTATTTGTCATTCTAAAATTTCATATGGAAAACTATATCAATCGAATATCCCGTAATAATCTCATCATCATCAATCATCACATAGTGAACTGCAATTCAACACTAAACCATACAACACCATATTTTTTACCATAACCACATTACTCTGAGGTTTGTCATTCTTATACAAGGAAAATGATTAACAGGGACTTAAGCCTTAACAATGTTATAGCTTACAATAGCCATTCACTGAAGTGATTTCACATTGGCACGATAGTAATATGGCCCCACAACAACTTAATTAACAATAACCATCATGAATAATCATATAACAACATAAATGGGGGGAAGATACACCACCATATATAATAACACTTACGTCACTCGACTTTAACTTACCCAACCTCATTCTTCAACCGCGATCACTTAACACTATAAAACCTAACAAAGACATCATAAGTAATATCCAGCACAAAATTTACCCCATCAACAACCATGGAATTCACCAACTCAATTTGTACCTTATCAACTACACCTATCAACCTTCACAACAAGTCTACTAAACTCACATATTTTTGTTTCAAGCCACAACTTCATGATCTAATATTCCACCATTGCTAATATTCATTTATAAACCCTAGTTCCATCCCTTACTAAGGTTATGAAATTCCACTAAATGGATTCCATCTCTAGAATATCCTATCCAGGTACTGCATTCCGCTCTACACTTAGACCAAAAGAACACTTTAAACAGACTTAATCCACCTTTTAGGAATACCCAAAATTGATTACTTATAGTCATGAACCTTTAACCAATCCAGTTATTATGCTAAATGATTAACCTACCTTCATTTAATCAAGGTCTCACATGGTAGACTCGCTAGCTTCAACTATTCCATCTATACAATTATATCAAAAGAGTTTGAGAAAGGTACAAGGATAAGGAAGGATGACAGTCCCCTGTATTCCCCACCCTTTCCAACATAACTATCTATCCACACTTAAATCACCTAACCTCTTAATCCAGGATATACACTCTTATCCACCTACCTCAAATTACACACAACAACCAGGATTCAAAAACTATCGATCTTTAATATATAATAGGTCACCAATTATACAACAACCAATTACACATCAACGATCTTAGTGATGTATGTTATTACTCAATTTCCATGTCAACCATCCAATTATCTTACACCCAAAATAGTTTTTCTACTTACATCATGGGTATCTCACTCTCTTGCTAAGTTTTAGGAATCAGTTCAAACAAGGAACAACTAGATACATAAGTTAATAAAATTGGCCTATACAAGGAGCCCAATGGTACTATAAGATCAACAAACTGGTCCACTCAAGGAACTCTTTCTTAGACCCTCAAGTCACAAGTCAGACATAACAGTCATCAATCATATTTATCCACCAACATATTCCGTGTATATTTAGGTCATGAATTATGCAACTCAATCATCATAAGTATTTTTTTCACCATTTAGCATTCAAATACCATGTAAACACTTCAATCATATCACCCAACAATATTAGAGTAAACATAACCAATCAATCAACAAAAGATTACCCTTACCAATATCACTGAAATCATAACATTCCATTTAATTAAACAAAAATCTTTGCATAGAGGATACAAGTAACACTAAATCAAATTACCATAAAAATACTGAAACACAAGTCCTACTCTTTCTATTGACCTCTAGCGGTTAGAATATCCATTTTCCAACCAATTGAAATTTTTTGAGATACCAATTGGAATCTGCTAGATACAAATTCAACTCAACTTAGGGAGAAAATACTGAGATAGCACAATAGGAGAGAAGAAAGTAAGATTGATTTCCTAGAAGCATTGAATCTTCCTAAGGATTTGATGTGGATGTCAACACACCAATCCATATGACTCTACTCAATATTTGCTCTTGCACTAGGAGATCGATAACCTACACTCTGATACCATCTTATCATGGCCTAAATCACGGATCCTGCGGACACCTACACAACTCTACCCTAGATAGAAGAACCCTTACTAGCCAACCTTTTAAAACTGTGGAATACAACTCTAAATCCTTTAATATCAGTAAGTAAAAACCTTTTATTTAAAATAAAAAATTTATTACAATAAAATACATAGCATAATTTAACTAAACAACTTCCCAGAATCTAGTCTAAAGAGGTACAAGAGCACTAAATACAAAAGGGATAACTCAAGACACAACTTCCATGTAATAGTAGAATAATAGGTGCCATTGAAGAATGATCACCGCCGCACTAAAAAAACTTCAACTGACCTGAAACCATGGCTATACCCTTAAAAGGAGATATAGTAAGTGTTGTATGAGTATAAACTCACATAGTGGTAGTCATTATCGGCCGACTAAGGTTAAAACACATTACACAATATAGAACTCAGAATCAACACATGTAAGAATCTAAAGGTTCATATAACACAACAACCCTTCTTTTATACCACTATACATAATCCATTCTATATTTATCTATTGCCAGATTTTCGGTCTAAGCCATATTATAGGTACACAAAACTTTAATAAATGAGCCAAACTTACCACTGCCCACTAACCTCAACTTCCTCACATTTAACCTTCACAATTGAGCCTGTATTAAGTCAGTTATTACCCTATTATTTCTTATAATAAGAACAATCAATTATACCAAGTCAATTTACCTTGCATTAGTAATAGCAACTACATAACTCACCTTACGTTCAAGTCACTAAGGTTATGCAAAACAATTAAGTCCATCTCAGTTTAACCAATTACTTATTAAGGCATCATTAGCAAGCCAATTCATTAATTGGATTATTCACACAAGGATGACCTAATAGCACTTCAGGTCTAGATATAACCATCAAAGATCAGCCTACAAAAGGATCCCAATAATAATTATCAAAGGTTCGAACAACACAAAAATCCTAAGTATATCGTCAAACACCAAGACATATCTCAAATCACAAATGTGAAGACATACCTCAAAATCACATAAATGAAGACATACCTCAAAATCACACCCAGTCTTTACAATTCACGAATATTCTTTCGTAATAAATTATCTCATATCATTCATAATAATCACTTACACTTAAGAAATCCAGCCATTAAATAGTAAAGAAATAATATAGTCAATGCGAAACAATCCATGCATGCCTAAAATCTGCACACATACTAGGGTCAGCAAGGACTCTTAGACATTACCAGCTTAGACATGACCAGCAGGAAACGAGCTCAGTCCATGTGCCACAATTTACATCAACTCAATCCAACGATCACAAGCATGCCCAAAGTCTAATCACATTCATTTATCCCAAGTATAGGCACATAATTCAAAAAAACTTTATCACTTCTTTTAAGGAATAAAGCCAAAATACCTTCTTAATCTATTTCTGATTTACCAATACACTTAAGCACAATTATACTAGGTGAAAACCTTATATTATGTGTTATGAGCATATTTTACAATTAATTAGCATGACTTCATTCCCATGATAACATACTTGAAGTCATTAAACATACCCACTAGTTACTTAATGACTAGCTTTCTAGCTACATGCCTTTAATACCTCCAACTTCCTAAATCTATATCACAACCATTCATGCCCTACTTTAACCAGCTTTATCTGAACATGATCCACCTTTCGAAAGAGATAGGATTACCAAATATTCATTCCTCACCCTTACGAATTTCCTCTATCTCAAGAATCTATCAATCCTATCCCATATCAATAACTAGTGAAATCATGGAGAATACATCAGCACATAAAATTATAGTCGGTTCACATAATTTAACACTTAAATAAGCTTATATCAAAAGTCATTAACAACACAATAATCCCTAACCGTACACCATGCCTGCAGTCCTAAACATAGAATCTCCCATTAACTATATCATGATTACATCTTTTAACCAAAGTCTACAATACATTTAAACCTATAGGTGCAAAGTTGCTGCAGTAAGTAAGCCAGACTACGGATGCTCTTCCTTTTTCCTTCATATTTATGAGTTCTAATTCATCTAAAGATCATTTTAATTATTCTAAGATGCTATTGAATTAAAAGATGAAGAAGATGATAGATGAACATACCTCAACAAAGAATTTTCACTCCAGACCTTGGAAAATCTCCTCTCAAGGGCTTTGAAACAATTTTTTTGAGTTAAAAACCAAAAACCATCAAAATAAGGTTAAGTACTGCATGTTTGTCGCTGCAGCAGCTGTGACAACTCAGTTTTTCAGCACAGACAATCTTCAATAAAATAGCCATAACCTTTTAGTACGAAAGTGGATTAACAAACGGTTGGAGGTGCTGGAAAGAAGACTCAAAGATATTTTATGATTATGTTGGAAGTTCCCTTACCAATTGAGTTCCCTTATAACATTTTATGATTATGGTTCTCGTTCAAAGTTATTATACAAGAATTCCATAGCTTTAACTCAGTTATTTTAATACTTGAAGAGTTATGTATGTTTTACAAGCTTCAGTTTATTTTAGAATGAATTATGTATGATTTGATAAATTTCAATCTATTTTAGTACAACATGATATGTTATGAACACATTATCCCAAAATTCAGTAAATTTAGCCTGACTAGTTCTTGTATTTTTGAAAAAACAATAAAACAATAATTTGACCTAGTTCATGCTCTATTTTCAGACATTAATTTTTAGCTATCTTTTAGAAAATAATATATGATTTTAGGAGTAGTATTTAGCACCGAGTGGATGCGAATTCAGTCAACCCAAGTCCCAAACTACGGGCCACCGTAGGTTAAGGGGTCCTCTCTAGTTGAGAGTGTCTCCCTTAGTCCAAAATGGGATCATTCACGCCAAATCATGTTTCTCTACCCCTAGCAAGGTAATGAACTCCCTCCCATTAAGGTTATAAGTTGGGCTCCATGTTTGCTCAAATGGGGTGTGTCGGTTAAGAGAATCTCTCACAGAAACAGTTTTAGCATGAATTATGTACTTGACTCACACTTTATTTAAATTAAGCTATTTTATGACTTATACCTCATACCTACTATTTATGATTTACTTTTAGGTCATTGTACTATAGCTTTAAAATTTTACACAATATTTTTTAAATCATATGAAATACTTATGCTTTCCTCAGCTTTCCAGTTTTGAATTATTTTAGCTCATGCATTATATCTTACTATTATCAATAACATATTCCTTGGATGTTTGCATCCTCAGATTATAGATATAGTTTTTCCTTGATCTTGCAAATTGCATTCAAATATAGTTTTAAAGCATCTTTAAGTGTTATTCATTATTATTGCATATCTCACATGCTCAGTACATTCAAATTATTGATTGCATACTTTCCTCGCACTACATTGTCTTATAATGTAGGTTTAAGTGCCAGCTCACAGGATTATTGGCTGACAGGTCATAGTTTCTAGCCAACAAGTGATGAGTTCTCTTTATTTGAGGACTACAATCAGTTAGTAGTTTAAGTCTTTTTATCAGTCTATATGTATTGATTAGAGGTAGTTGGGGGTTATGTATTAGCTAACTTATTTCAGCATTAGTAGAGTCTTCATTGACAATCAGTGAGCATAAAATATTTAGTTCTAATTTACCTTAGCACAGTTGTTGTAAAATCCTAATTATTATATTTAATTTGATAAGTTTATGTCACGACCTAAATCACAAATCATACGGACACCTACCCAAATCTATCCTAGATAGGAGAACCCATACCACCCAACCTTTAATCACTACTAAAAACATTGCTAAAAACCCTCAAACATAAATAAATAATAAGCCTTTCTTTTAAACAAAACTGGTTACAAAGTACAGTATGAAAATTAATTACACAACTTCCAAGAACTTAGTCAAAATAGGTACAAGAGCACTAAATAAATGAAGGATGACTCAAGACACAACATCCATGTGAGAGTAGAAATACAAAAGTTGCTTAAGAATAATCGTTGCTGCACCTATAAAAACTCCAACTGACCTGCAACATGTCTATATTACCAAAAAAAGATATTCTAAGTGTAGTATCAATACACCACATGTGTTGGTAGGTATCATCAGTAGACAAGGGTTAGAAAAAAAATTAAAAAAAAATAATAAAAATAGCAATCAAAGATAGATCATAACAGTAATAAATACTTAGATAACTAAATATTACCAACACAGTTCAACATTCTTAAACTCTCAACTTTACCATTCTCTCTTTTTATGATATCCCTATTAATCTTCTCTTTAAGCGACTAAGTGACCACAACTCCGTAAACATGATCTTATGCACTCTCACCTTCCCTAAACAACATCTAATATCCCATGCTCATGAAAATTCTAACTTGCTACTCTATTACCTACTTTCCACTGATAATACCTTCACTCTAGCCTTAAAATAGACAACCATAATCTCGCATGAAAGGTAACATAGTATCCACACATATATAATATACACACAGGAAATAATATTTATATATAACCAAGATGCACCTTATATCCAAGTACTCATGTCCATCACTTACGCTTAGGCAATTTATTCAACAATAGCCAAAAGATAACCATGTGTGCAAAAACTATAATTAATGAATGCATGCAAGGTGTACAGACATACTAGGGTCAACAAGGACCCTTAGTTATGACCTATAGGGTACACGCTCAATCCATGTACCTGTATGGCATGGTACCCAATCTAAATAATAGTTTCGACATCACACTTGACCCAAATAACAGTGTTAGTATGACACCTGATCCAAATAATAATGTTGGCATGACACCTAATCCAAATAATAGTTTGTGTCGGTATGACACGAATCCCAATATCATATCACTGAATAATCTCAACACAATTCTCAATGTATGATGACAATCAATGATCACAAGTAATGCCCAAGGCTAGTCACAAACATTTAACTCAAATATAAGCACATAGTCAAATAAATTCTATAGTTACATTTAACTTACCCAGACATACCCAACCATCAATGATCATTACCAACCAATTGTCACCTATACTTATCCCAATCCCCACATCTACTTAAGGATGATATAACCTACCTCTTTCCCCCTTTTTTTACACTAATATCAATCCTAGTACGAGTGAATAACCCCAATTTGATTTCACACACAACCTTATTTTATTGTTCTTAATGATGAGTCAGAAAATTGCAACTTATTTAGCCTAAAAAGAGGTAAGAAATCAAGTCCTCAATGCCAATTTAAAGTGTTTTAATGTTGTTTTGATTTAATTTCAGGGTGAAGGTCAAGAAGTTATTGAAATAGCAAAAAGGAATTAAAAAAAGCAAAAAAAGGGAAGATTAGAGCTAAAAATGCACAAAAGCAACACAAGGAACAATTGGTGTAGCACCAATATGTCCGACGTATCATAAAAAGGGTTCATCCATCGCTAATAGTGAAAGTTCAGGCCAAGACCAAATTTAAATGAAACGATGATGGATAATTCCATTCGGTGCATCGCCAAATTGATTGGTGAAGCCAAGCTCCATCGCCAAAAGTGACAGATGCGAACCACTAAAGCTCAAGATTAAAGGCAAATCGGCAACCCTTGGGCAATTTAGAGCATCACCGATCTGATCAGCGATAAAAATATGCTCAGCCAAATTGTATGTGGTGGCATTTATATAATTCTTAGGCTCAATTTTACTGAAGCTATTTAAGCCTTTTTGGCTATTTGAAACCCTATCGTTTGTTAATTTTCTAAAGCTTATGCTTTTAATCAAACCCTAGTAATGAGAGTAACTACTTTGTACTTAGAATTTGGAGTTTTCTTGTGAAATATTTGGATTCTATGGCAAATATGAAAAAATAATTTGGTAAATTTTCTTTTTCTTGTCATATGAGTAGCTAATTTCCCAAAGATGGAGTTATTCATTATTGAGTATTGATTGTTGTGTGGGTAGTGATTATTTACCTTTGTATTAGATTGCATGTTATGATCTTAGCTAAATCTCTATGTTTTAATTTATAGATTAAGGTTGCAAACTTGATCTACGTTTGGATTTCTTGTCTTACTTGAAAGAGAAGACAAGAGTGATAAGATTTAGCTGACAAAACTTGAGTTACACTCATTTAAAAGGTGATGCTAGAAATATATCACCCATCTTGAGGTTATTGGTTGTTTGGTAGTGTAGACACTTGGGTGTTCGAAAGAAACCCATGTGGAGTTTAGTAGTGGATTGAGAAATTACTACCAATACCTAAAGCCAAGCCTAGTTATAACTAACAATCAAATCTTAGGTGCATTTTCACCTACCCATGCATTAATTATTCTCAAGAAGGCATAACCCCAAGTGTTTTAACCCATTGAATACAATCTTATAGCATTCATTCTGACAAACCAACCCTGAAATCTCCAACTCAAAACAAAATTATTTTAAACAAAACCACCCATTTTTACTTTATTGTTTGATTTTTAGCATTGCGTTCCAACTTATAGTTTCTTGTGACACTTGAGAGTGAAGCTACTCTCTCATTCCCTATGGATTTGACCCTGAATCTTGAGTTGGGTAAAAGTATAACTAACGACAGCCTACATTCATGTTTGAGAGTGTACTTGAGCATTATCAAAATTGGCATCGTTGTCGGGGAATGAAATGTAGCGTTCATTGTTTGTAATGTTATAAGTTACTTTTGTTAGTCATAGTGTAAAATTTACTTTATTTGTTGTTTTTGTATTTTTTAGATGATAATCTAAGTCTTCACAGCACAATGAGTCAAAATGGTAGTGATACCGCTACCTTTGATTGACACCTTGAGGACGAAGATCACCTAGGGGATGTCGGAAGACAAGAGCAATTTGTATCCCACCCACAGAGGGTAATGGAGTGTTTCATATCACTAGTATGATGATCCATCTACTTCAAATTAAGGGTGCATTTGGTGTTCAAGCACACGAAGATGCCAACTTTCATTTGAAGAACTTTATAGATGTATGTCTCTAGTTCGACATTGCTCATATCTAACAAGAGTTTATTCGATTGAGGCTCTTTCCACTTTTGTTGATGGGTGATGCAGTATTGTGGTTACATGAATTACCTGTGGGTTCCATAACATTGTGGGTTGAGTTGAAAGAAGCTTTTCAAGATTGATTCTTTCCACCATCCCGCATGCTCTAATTAAGGGATAAAATCATAAATTTCTGTTAGTTGTGTGGTGAGCCATTGCATGAGGCATGGCTAAGGTTTAATAAGAAGTTGTTACAATGCCTAAAACATGAGAGTATAGATAAGATGCTTCTCAAAATTTTCTATAGAGTATTAGATCAATTGAATAAGATGGTGGTGGATAATATAGCCGGAGGATCTATAATTAAACAAACTTTTGGAATTGCTTTGGGGTTGTTGGATCAAGTAACAAAGCAAAGTAGATCATGGCGTACAAAGGATACCGAGGTGGCCGCGGGGGCTCTCTCCACATCTTTTGTAATCTAAGAGCAAAAGAAAAAGGATGAGGATAGGGATGAGGATAGAGACGAAAATATGGCCAAAGTGAGATGGGTATCGTCATAGAATACATGATGGGTTCAACACTAAAGACGGTCAATGTCGTAGACTCAAAGGGTATCAAATCATATGAAGATTATGATAAGGAGGAACTTGAGGAAGAAATTTGTTCTTGTTGAACCAAATAGTGGGTTCCCAACCAACTTATCAAAGGCGAGGCAGAAATTAAGATTGGAAGAAAAGGGGTTGTGATTAGAAAGACCGTGATTGGAAGGATTATGATCTAGATAGAGATTACAGGTATAAAGAATGAGATAAAGATTGAAATTAGAGAGACAAATATTATGACCATGATAGATACATTCCTCCACATGATCGGGCCAAAGGTAAAGAAGCGACCTCCATTGATCCAGAGAGTTATAAGAAAGAAGATGTTCTTGCTTAAATCCTTATTGGGGTTGAGGAAGTGATAAGATGCTAAGATATATAAAGGGAGACTTTTCACAACTCAATCAAATGGACATTTCACACTCGTCCTCGATCAAACAACTTAAAACCCAATTGGGTCAAATCTGTTCCCATTTGAATGCGAGCCAAAAAGGAGGCCTTCCTAGTGATATGGTAGCAAACCCAAAAAATGATGCTCATATCATGGAAATTGTAACTAGGGGTGGTAGAACTCTTCGGAAGAATTTTGTAAATCTTGATAAAGATCCTAACGAGCGGGTTGTTGAAGAACAAGTAAGCAAAAAGATAAAGTGGCTTGACAAGTTAATTAATTAATTCCTTATTGCAAGTGAACTGAGTGTTGAGAAGCCAGGAGAAATAGAGGAGAAAGTTTAAAATAAAGAGGCACGTCAAGTGGTTAATGATGATGTTCCAAAATCATAGAAAAACCCAGATGTCTCAAAACCGCCAATCAAAATTCCTCCACCATTCCCATAAAGGCTCAAGAAGAAGAAAGATGATACAAAGTACAAGAAGTTCCTGGAAAAATTTTACAACCTATCTGTGAATATAAATTTGTCAGAAGCTTTACAAGAGTTGCCCGAATATGCTAAATTCATGAAGGATTCGCTAATGAAGAAGCGAGTCATGAATTTTGAAACAATTAAAGTGACACATAATTGTAGTGCAATAATTTATAGCGTAATGGTTGTGGAGATAAAGGATCTGTGAGCATTCACCATCCCATGTACCATCGGGTTATATAAATTCGAAAAAGCTTTATGTGATCTTGGGGCAAGTATTAATTTGATGCCATTAAACATGTTTCAAAATCTAGTCTTGGGTGCTCCCAAGCCTACTATAATAAGGTTTTTAATATCAGACTATTCTGTTAAGAAGCTCGTGGGAGTGTTGTATGATGTACTTGTGAAGGTGGACCATTTTATTTTTCCAACCGATTTGGTGATCTTGGGTTGTGAAATTGACCATGAGGTCCCTATCATTCTTGGTAGGCCATTCTTAGCTACTGGGTAGGCTTTAGTCAATGTTGAGTGTGGTGAAATGAAATTTCGAGTAAATAATGAAGAGGTGTCATTTAATATGTGCAAGTCTATGAAGAAACCTATGAATTTGCAAGTTATCTCTTTAATCGACATGATTGATGACGAAGTAGCAATTGCTAAGGAGGTAGATTTTGTTGGTGAGCCTTTAGAGGGAGTCCTATGAAACCTTGGGAGTAAGGAGATTGCATAATATAATGAAGTAGTTTCATCTTTGAAAGGTGTTGGCTCCTACATAAAAAATCCCTGCAAGTTGGACCTTGATTTAAAATTTAGGAGAGCCTACCCGCAAAGCCCTCAATTGTAGAACCACCTTAAATTGAACTTAAACTATTGTCCCCGCACCTTCATTATATATTCTTGGGGGAAGATAGCACCTTACTCATTATTATTGTGGGATATTTATCATCATGGCAAGTGGAGGATCTAAAGTCAGCAGTGAAAAAAATTATTCGAGCTATCGGGTGGACTATTGCAGATATTATCTAGATTTCTCTCGGCATTTGTACTTATAAGATAAAGTTGGAGACCACTTTTAAATCGAGTGTTGAGCATCAACAAAGACTAAATCTTCCAATACAAGAGGTTGTAAAAAAAGAGATCATCAAGTGGTTAGATGCAGGGGTTGTATATCCTATTTTAGATAGCATATGGGTGAGCCTAGTTCATTGTATCTCAAAGAAAAGAGGTATTATGGTGGTCCCAAATGAGAACAATGATCTTATACCTATTCGTTCGGTCACGGGATAGAGAGTGTGTATTGATTATCGAAAGCTAAATTCATGGATGGAGAAAGATCATTTCCCTATGACATTCATGGATCAAATGCTTGATAGACTAGAAAGAAGAGGTTTGTATTGTTTATTCGACAGATACTCGGTATACAATAAAATTTAAATAGCCCCCGAAGACCAAAAAAAAAAAACCTTCATATGTCCTTATGGAACTTTTGCCTTCAAATGCATTTCCTTTAGGCTATGTAATAAACCTGCTACTTTTCAACAGTGTATTCTTTCTATCTTTTTAGACATGGCGGAGGACTCGATGGTGGAATTTATGAATGATTTCTTTTTTTTTGGTGATACGTGTGAGGGTTGCCTTTAACATTTAGAGAAGGTTATTGAAAGGTGTGTGGCAAATAATCTTGTCTTGAATTGGGAGAAATGCCACTTTAAGGGGGAGGAAGGGATGGTACTTGGACATAAGATTTTAGGCCAAGGAATCAAAGTTAACCAAGCTAAATTCGAGGATATTTCAAACTTGACTCCTTCTATATCTATGAAAGGTGTAAGAAGTTTTCTTGGCCATGCGGGTTTTTATAGGAGGTTCATCAAAGAATTCTCTAAGATTGTTCATCCTATGTGCAAGTTTCTTGAGAAGGAGGAAATGTTTGAGTTTGATGGAAAGCATGTGAGGGCATTCAATTACCTCCAAGAAAAGCTTGTCTCGTCTCCCATTATTGTGGATCCTAATTGGTTGCAACCTTTTGAGCTTAAGTATGATGCAAGTGGATTTGCACTAGGTGTCGTGTGAGGGCAACGGAAAGATAAAATCTTCCATCCAATTTATTATGCTATCAAGTTATTAAATGAGGTACAACAAAACTACATGATTACGAAGCAAGAATTGCTAACCGTAGTCTATGTGTTTGAGAAGTTCCGTACCTATTTGTTGGGTACAAAAGCCATTGTGCACACCAACCACGTAGCCCATCGATATTTGATGGTCAAGAAAGAGGAAAAACCTTAGTTGATTAGGTGTATCTTATTGCTCCAAGAATTTGATTTTGAAATTAAGGTTCGCAAAAGATGTGAAAATAAAGTAGAGGACCACCTATCACGCGTCGAGTCAAACAAAGAAAAGTGGGGTAAGATTGAGATGATGATAAGTTTCTTGATGAGCTTAGATGATGATAAGTTTCTTGATGAGCTTGTCATGGCCCTAAATGGGATTATGCTACTATGGTATTGTTGCGACCCAGCTATACACGCAAGTGTACGTGATCGTACAAGTAATAAAGTGACTCCTTTTAAAGAGCCCGATATCGAACCCAAGGGACTTTCGTCAATAGAAATCAACTCTGGACGTCAAACTATAATTAAAAACTAGTGTTGCGAAAACGACAAGAGATTTGGTGCTAAAAATTAAATGATTGCGGACTAAGAACTCCTATATTCACTACCGTAACTTTAGTTATCGCAAATATGCTTGAAAAATCAATAAAAAGTGAATTCCCAGGGCTAAGGCACCCTGAACGTCATCTCTTGAGCATAATTGTTGTTGGTTTAAGCACTTTGTGTTTTTTATCGTGGTTATTGATCCCGAGGTTAATTTTATAACTATATTTGTCTCCAAAATATAATCTTCTACTAGAACTTAGATGTAACACCCCGTACCTTCCTAAACCTATGTGACGACATTGAACAATTTATACTTAGGTGTCGAGAGCTATAAGTATGCATTTGGTAATGTTAATGTTGAGGAAATTAAAATTTGGCTTCATACATGTGGTTAGCCCTTCATAAGAGTTGTTTTGTGAGTTTTATGGCGCAGTTGTGGGGTTCAAAATAAGGCTAAGAGTACCTCTAAACAAAGTATATTAAGGTTAAGAAGTGAGCTAAAGAATAGGACTTGAAGTATCTAACCAAACCCGCGAAGAGAAGTTGAAAAATGGAATTTTCAAAAAAACTAAGTAAGGGGCGCGTTTGGGACCGTGCCACGCCACTATGGGCTAAAATTTTTAGCCCAGGGGCATTCCACCTTGGCTTTTCCACTTTTTTCGAAAGTTGGAAATTTCTAAGTCCCAAGGGTATCCGGGGTCGTACCGAGCCGATTTTTGCCACGTTTCTTCTAAAATAATGAGTGTATACATGAAATGAGTAAGTTATTATGTTGGTATGATAAAAGTACTCGAGAACGAATTTGGCATCAAAATGACGATTTTACCCCTGTAGTCAAAATAAGCCATACGTGGCTAGAATTGCTTGTTTTTGGAATTAAGGCCACAAGTATGAATTGCATGAATGTTAATATTGTCGTAACATATATGGAATGAATTAAAAATGAGGAATTAGTGATTTTATTGGGTTAAGTAAATTGGGCTCAAAAGAGGCCCAAAAAAAAGCAAAAGACATGGGCTCTTCTTTTGACTAATCAATAATTGAGAAAGGTGGATAAAGAGGACTTCAAGGCTCTATAAAAGGGGCACAAATCAGATTTTTTATCCACAAAATACACATGCTTTTCTATCTTTTTCTCTAGACTTTTCAAGAACACCCTTTTGGGCTCTCAAACCCTAAGGCACTTTTTGGAGCAAGATCACCATTTTCCAAGCTTGGGTAAGTGATTATTCTTGTACTTTAACATATTATGAGCATGAGAGATTATGCATATCATGCTGGTTATGCTTGGAAGTGTTGAGTATGGTGTTTTGTCTTTTGGTAAAAGATGTGAAATCCATGGGATTGTAACTTGGATTATGACTTGTGGTCTTAATGAAAAAGCATGTTATGGATAAAATAACAACATGTATGGTGTTATTATGGCCCCAAACTTGTTATTTTTATATAAGTGTAAATTATGGGAGTTTGGCCGATTTGTTGTTGTGAGGTGTATTAAAGTAATTTGATGGAATAATTGTGATTTGGTGTTGATGGAAAAGTGTAAAATATGAGCTTGGTGTGACATGCTATTGGTTATCATGTGTTAGTCAATGTATGGAATATTGTGGGATTATTGGTATGATGATTTCATAAATGGTATTGTAAAGGAGGAAATGACATGTTAAAGCTAAACATGTGACTTATTGTTATTGTATGCCATTGTAAGGTAATTGGTGGTTAATGTTGGTTTCGTTATGAACTTGTGTTGTAGAGCAGAACACAAGGACGGAGCGGGACTATTGTATGCACACTTAAGATTGTAGAATCGTATTGAGAACACAAGGTATGTAAGGTTACTCTTTCCGTATCCTTCTACAACATATTGTTCCTATTGACATTGGGCTTGTTTCAATTCAGAGAGGCTTAAAGTACATCAATACAGGGTGACGTATATTGTTATTCATATGTACCCTATTCTTAGATGAATTATGATTCACTTATCCCTTGTTCATTGATTGAAGTTCCTAAGACGTCATAACGTGCTAATTTCTTAAAAGAACTATCCCAAGAGAGTAAGATGCAAGAGAATCTATTTGATCTTGAATAGCATTTTCCAATCATGTCATGTTCCAAAGTCCTATGGTATGATGATTATCCGTGTACCAATCTCTTGAAGGAAAGGAGTGAAGTGAGATGTGTATATAAGTGTGTGCTTTAATGTCATGATCTCTAGTGTGTCACTCTCATAACTAGGTAATGGGTATAAAATTGTAAAGAAGTAAGGTGCTTGGTTACTATATGTCTCATTAAGTATGGATCACATTCTAAAGGGCATAAGTTCAATATAGAAAATCCCTATATTGTGCTATGTTAGTTATTGTATCCCTCCCAAAGGTGGAGGCCCGATATCCTGTGCTTACTTAGATAAGATCTCATAAGAGTAATGAAGAGGTAATATATGAGCTAATATACCTATCCCTCACAAGGTAAGGTGTTGATCTCATGAAGGTAAGAAGTGGAGTAATATTTGTGTGTTTCAAATAGTGTCATGACCATGGTTGTACCAATCTCTTATAAGTGCGTATAGAAATCTCTCATAAGTGAATGTATGAATCCCTCATAAGAAAGGAATGAAGTAATGTATATACGTGTTCCCAATGATGTTCCAAAGTCTTATAATTTTGTAATTATGGTGGTACCAATTCCTCACAAGTAAAAATGCCAATCTTGTAAAAGTAATAAGAGAGGTGATGTGCAAGTTAATATATCTATTCCTCATAAGTGAAGATGTCAATCTCATGAAGTACAAGAGTGAAGATGTAATATATATATGTGTGATTCCAATTATGTCATGATCCTTATTGTATCACTCTTAAGAATGGAAGTACTAATAACAAGAGAAATAAAAGATGTATAGTTAAGAAATAATCATGGGTGGTATCCCAGGGGTTAAAATACCTAGCATGGGTCAATCCCAATAACACGGGTGGTATCCCAGGGGTGATAAAAAAGCCTAGCATGGGTTATGACGGTACATCCTAGGGGAGACACGAAAGCCTAGCATGGGTTAAAATAACATCCCAGGGGCGATAAGCCTAGCATGGGTTCACATAACATCCCAGGGGTAAAAGTACCTAGCATGGGTTAATCTCATCCCAGGGGCTACAGAACAGCCTAGCATGGGTAGAACAATAGATATGAATAAAAGATGAAGACAAGAGAAGTAAAGAATGCAATATACATGGTTCCACACATACAGAAAGAGAGTTTATTTACATTTCTATTTCCTTGTATTGATTCTATTATTGTTGTTATTATGTATGATGAATTTCGTATGAGCCTTACATACTCAGTACATTTTTCGTACTGACCCCCTCGGGGGAATTACCTTACATATTGCAGGTGCAAGCACTAGTAGACCTCCATTGTAGGTTGACATTGCGGATCTTTGGTGAGCCCCAGTTGCTTCGGGACTTTCCGAGTCATAAGTGTACAGTTGTGTTGATGTTGTAAAGATAGTATAAAGCGGGGACTTGTCCCGACTGTTAGTATGCATCTGTTAGAGGCTTTTGTAGACATGTGTGGGTTATGAATGTAAAAGATAAATGTTCGTTTGATGTGATGGCCCCAACGGCCAAGTGTCCTAAATATGTATATAGCATATGTTTCCATGTTCATGTTTTCCACATAGTTGCATAAGGTTTAATAAGGTTCATACGAAGATATGAATACGAATGAACATAGGCAAAGGTTGGTTCTCTCGGGCCTTATCGGCTTCGGGTGCCAATCATGTCTCGATGGGATTCGGGGCGTGACATTAGAAACCTACCTACATCCGTGAGTGGTGATAAGCTTAACTAATTCTAGAGCATTCAAGTTTTCTTCTCGTAATTGACCAAGTGTGGTGGATTAGGTACCTCTCGGTCCTAACCACATGTCAATTCCTTAGAATTACTTCCCCGAGAAAGACCACACTTCATATATTCAAGTTCTATCTCTTAGTTTCTCTCTCGAGCTCACTTCAAGACAAGAAATATATTCCAATGGTGATCAAGAATCAAAATAATGAAATTTAGAATATATGAATAACCAATTTATGATAAACTCCAGCAAAAACCAATACAATTAACCCAAGAGATTCATGTTCTTGGCCTTAACCCCAAGAATGAGGTTTTTTAGCCACTCATCATGTTTTTCAACATCCAAAAGTCAATAAATACCATAAAAAATAATTAAAAACTGAAAAGAAGAGGAATGGAACCTAATTTAGATGCCCAAAAACGCCCAAAATATTCTAAGGATGATGGAATGTGATACAATAACTCAAAAGCCCTATTTATAGACCCAAAGTCGAGGCAAAATGCGGCCCAGTACGCCCTTGGACGCGCCTACCACTTAGGAAGATTTTGGCTCAGCAAAAGGCTGCTCCCAGGCGGCGTGGCACGCCCCTGGGCGCGCCCCAAGTCTGCCTGGGCAAGTGAAAAATTCTCCAAAAGCGGCCTGGCACGCCCTTTGGCGCGCCAGGCCCTTTTTTTGTGATTTTTTTGCTTTCGTCAACTTCTCTTCGTGGATTTGGTTGGATTCTTCAAGTTCAACTCTTTCGCTTGCCTCTTATCTTCAACATTCGTCACTTGTGGCTCCTCCAAGCCTCACTTTCCATGACAAACATGCTCCAAAAAGTCGCAAATTGCACCTACAAGAGCCTAATCATATTGGTTAGCACAATATCCCATATTCCATCAAAAACTTATATAATACACAAGTATTGTTCTCAAAACTAAGGTAATCATGGGTTAAAGTCGCTACTAAGGCATATAAATACGCCTTAGATCACCACCCCACACTTAAACCTTTGTTTGTCCTCGAACAATTAATCACACTCAAATCCGGGCGACTTTAGACAACAGACACAAAATGAGCATTCTTGCACAGCTTACATAACCACATTTATCAACTTATGAACCAACATACTAGGATATCAAATAAATAAATAACAAATTGAAACAACCTATCCTCACAAAACAAGTTACTAGTTGCAAATTCATGCGTGACACATTATTAGTAGATCACCAAACTTCACTAACCATGTGCCCTCACCACAAGAGAATCACCCCACACTTCTACAAAGTAATTACTAACTGGGTGCATGAATGAAAGTCACTCACTCTCAAAAAGAATTCACATGCAACACAAAGATGAACCATAGGCTTGCCCTTAGTGTAATACTTCACTAATGTTAAAATGTTAAAGTTCAAGATCAGGTAGGACTTTTTAGGGGTTGTAATGTAAGCACAAGGACGGGTAGGAACTATTTGGTCAAGAATAGTGACTATCTTTCCTGAGCGCTTTAATACACTACAAATTACATTTAGAGCACCTTCAACCGACCTATTTTTCACTACTTTTATCTTCCCAACTTTTCTTTGTTTTTCCCCATAACTTTAAACTAGCTTCAGCATATTGGATAAGGAATACTGTTATCACACATTGATTACAAAAACAATTTTTATATATTATTTTTTTCCTTTTTTTTTTTTTTTAATTTTCTTTCTTTAACATATTCCCCACCAACATGCACAAACTTTTTCACACACCCATAGGAGATATGCTTGGGGCTTTAACTTAACTCTTTCCTTCTTCCAAACTCTTGTACTCCTTCACCTCTTGATTTCCTAATTAAAGCGCTTAGGAGTTTTGGATCAAATTCTGGTTCATTGAAAGAAGAGGATTAAGCTACATGCAAAGCTACCAAGGAAAAGGCTAAAGGCTCAACAGGGCTAACTAAGATTATGCAAAGAGGGTAGATAAAGTGGGTCTAAAATATGGCTATCAAAGAAATGCCTCTATCATCTCCTAAACTTAACACCTCTTATTTCGCTTTGCACACACCCCGGGCAAGTTCTAGACATCATTATGCACATGGAATATCATAAAAAACCTTACTCACACATGGCACATGTTCAGCTCAGCAGGTTCACCAGAAAACTCCGAAATCATGCATAAATTTAACATTAAGCAACTTAGCGAGTCAACTAAGTGAGAATTAGGCGTCTCATCACTTGCTATTATATATTCGGGCATGTTTCACACATGTATGCACTATTGTATAGCAAGCAAGAACACCCGCCACGACACAACATGACTAATTTGCTCTTAAGACGGTCGTCATCCATCCATCATAGAGCAAATCTCTTAGTCCTATGACTAAGGCGACTCAACAGTAATCAACACCAAAAACAACACAAAACAACATCAAAAATCCAAAACTCAGCTATTTTTTTTTTGTACGGTTCAAAGGGACTCTCCTTAGTAAAAGAACCGAAAACAAACGCTAAGGAACCCCCCAAAAAATAAAAGCATACAACAGCCCACATATACATACATACAAGGAAAGTCCATCACACCCCACCCCACACTTAAAATATTAGCACTGTCCCCAATGCTACAAAAATAAACAAAGCAAGAGTAGGATGTAAGGAGCTCCCTGGTCAATCGAGGTAGTCATCGTCCTCCGGCTCACGGACCTCTAACGGTGGATCATCCGCCTCAGCCTACTCATCCTTAGAATCGCTCTGGAGGTAATTTTCATCTGTGGGGACATCATCATCCACAGGCTCCACAAAATCAGGACCAATCCTCAATAAGGACATGGCATGCTCATTGAGAGGATAATCCCTCTCTACCTAGCTCAGCTCATCAGCCGTGGAGGGCCTACCCCCAATCCTGTGTCGCAGCATCTCCAACCCATACATACGGGCTAAAATCCTGTCATCTCGAGCATGACGCTCTGCTAATGTCAAAGTGGGGCCGAGTGAATCCGGCGCCTTAGTTTGGGTGACATCCACAGGCGTCGTCACCAAAGGAGGATGATAGTCAAAATTTTCTTCGGGCACTTCGAATGCTCGTATTAATTTAGTCAATAGTCCATCGAAAGCATATCGAAGACCTCCTTAGAGGCAAGCTCGGCGCATAGCCGACAACAACACAGAACCTACATCAATCTCTGCATCAGTCATGAGAGCATATACCAGACAGACACGATCCCTTGTAACCTCAGCCATGTGGCTCCCCGGAATTAAACAACAACACACAATCTTTAGCCAAATCCTTGCCTCTTTGTTGAGGTGGGAAAAGGGTAGACTCTTGTGATATCCTCTTTTTTGATGGCGCAGCCACCTCACTGTTGAACATGGGCCGCACAGAGTGTGTCGAATTTCAGCATATGGAGGCCTAGCATTTAGCCAGAGTATGTCTTGGGGACTAGACGGAGTGGAAAATCCCAATAATACAGTCAAACTCAAGGAGTCAAGTATCACATCTGAACCTCGTACCACTACCGAGCATGTAGGTGCGTCCGGGTTCCAATTTGCATACAATTCCCTCACCAGATGGAGGTTGCAATCTGTAGGTCTGTTGAAAACAAAGCCCATCCCGACTTGCTCAAGACGAGCCACTATTATTGGGTAATCACAAGCCATACTTGCCCTACCAATACATTCATCGGAAAAATATTTAGCTTTCGGGTGGCTTTTGTACCAACTCTTCCCCGCACTGGAGACCGCGTGTATCCCATACTTCCGTTTTTGCCCTTTTTGTACTGGGGGAGCTGCGGGGACCTTATTACCCGACCGACGTCTCTTGTGAGAGCTGGAGGCATCTACATTAGAATCCGACATTGTACCTGTAGCAAAGTTCCACAAACAAATCAATTACCCATGTAAAAATAGCTAACCAACTTAAAGCGCGGTGACGTTCAAGGCCACCCCACACTTAGTTGTTTAGCACCAAGTCAAAGTAAATATGGGCGGAGGGTACTCAGACTTCCCCTCATCACTTAACGCCCAAAACCAAGTCCCAACCAAATGATAAATGCACAATCCCACACAAGGTTAGCAATCTCATAAATAGCATTAAAATGACATGCTTGGTTTACTCAAGAACTCCAACAATAGTCATACATATTCAACACATATGAGTTGTATTCAGTGATTACCACCACCAATTTGCTCAATTTTCACTAATACGATAAACCCACTTCCAATTTTTTTTTTTATTATTTATTTTTTTTTATTTTTTTTTATGAAATAAGATTATTAACCACAAGTTCACATGCCTTCCAAGTTCATTGTAATGCCTCCCATAAACCCAAACCATATCATAAAACTCAAGTTAGCATACAAAGAAATACTATGCACAAATGAAATCCAAGAGAACCCCAAATTGCATCATCCTTATATTATTCTAGAGAGAAAAAGCTAAGGAAACATACCTTGAGAGCTTTGAATGGAGACTTGAACACAATCCCAAAAGGAGAAAGCAAAGAGTCGAGCTATGTGTGGGCAAGAGTAGAATAATAATAGAGAAAATTTGTGAAGCCGTGGGGAGAAAATCGTGAGTTTGGGTGTGGAGTGTTGGAATATGTGTGAAGAATGAGGTAATTTAGGGATTTAAAGGAGAAGGGGTGGGGGTGGGTCGGTTCTAATTAAAGAAAAGAACTTATAAAAAAAAAAATTGCCACAATTTAATAGGGGGTAGCAGCGTGGCACGCTGCCTAGCGCGCTACCCCACTGCCAACATGAACCAAAAATCTGGCACAGGCGGTGTGGCACACTGGCTAGCGCCTGTGCACTGTCCATGCATGCTGGATTTTTGGGGAAGGCAGCGTGGCACGCTGGCCAGCGCGCCTCCCCACTGCCTCAAAAAATATTTTCTGAGCAATTTCATCCTGGCACGCTAGGTAGCGCGCCCAACACTTAACCTTATACCTGAGCAATTTTTCGCATTTTTCACATAATCTCGGGGTTTTTACAAGTCCCAAGATTCGAAGCTTTGATCCAACACATGTCATTCCTGCCCGGCACATTCAAAATAATCATCCATCCGCCAAATTTACCTTTTTCTTATGGATTTCCATGTCAACATGCTCTGTGCCTATGCATAAACACAAAATCCTAGCACTAAGTTAGAAAACAAAGATTTTAAAAGATATGGGTTGCCTCCCATCAAGCGCCTTAGTTTTGGTCGAGGCACGACGCTTCTTTTTGTATTTTTATTTTATGAATCCTAACTATTACAACAAAGTCATGGGTTGCCTCCTATGTAGCGCCTGGTTTAATGTCGCGGCTCGACCATATATAAGAGCTCAGTTATCATCAAGGTGAAGCACGTCCTCCGTCTGCTTCTCTTCTTCACCAAAATAATGCTTCAATCTCTGGCCATTTACCATAAACCTTGTACCATCCCCTTTGTTCAAAATTTCCACCGCACCATGAGGTGTCATGCTACTTACCTCAAAAGGCCCACTCCACTTAGATCTTAGCTTGCCCGAAAACAACCTAAGTCTTGAGTTAAACAAGAGTACCAACTGGCCTAGCTCAAAAGTACGGGGGAGAATATGTTTGTCATGCCATCGTTTCGTTTTCTCCTTGTAGATCTTAGCATTTTCATATGCATGGGCACGAAATTCTTCAAACTCATGGAGTTGTAACAACCTCCTGTTACCAGCCAACCTCAGATCTAGATTCAACTTCTTTACCGCCCAATATGCTCGGTGCTCAAGCTCGTCTGGGAGGTGACAAGCTTTCCCAAAGACCAAATAATAGGGAGAAGTCCCTATAGGAGTCTTATACGCCGTTCGATAAACCCAAAGAGCATCATCCAGCTTAAGTGACCAGTCTTTCCTCTGAGTATTCACTGTCTTTTGCAAGATTTGCTTTATCTCGCGATTAGACAATTCCACTTGGCCACTTGTTTGGGAATGATACGCTGTTGAGACCTTGTGTTTCACTCCATACTTTGCCAATACACTCTTCACCCAATAATTAATGAAGTGTGATCCTCCATTGCTAATAATAGCTCTTGGAGTTCCGAACCTAGTGAAGATGTGCTTTTGAAGAAACTTTACCACAACTTTGGAGTCATTCGTAGGAAAAGCTGCAGCCTCTACCCATTTAGATACATAATCCACTACTACGAGTATGTATAGATTGCCATTCGACTTTGGAAAAGGGCCCATGAAATCAATCCCCCATACATCAAAAATTTCAACTTCTAGGATGTTGTTAAGAGGCATCTCATGTCTCTTGGCAATCGTCCCCATACGTTGACATTGATCACAATTCTTCACAAAGGCATGAGCATCTTTAAATATCGAAGGCCAGAAGAAACCTGATTGCAATATTTTCTGGGTTGTTCGTTCACCACCATGATGTCCACCATAAGGTGATGCGTGGCATATCTCTAACACTTGTTTCACTTCTGCATCCGGAATACATCTTCGTACAATTTGATCAGGCCCTTGCTTGAATAAATAAGGCTCATCCCATATATAAAAACGTGCCTCATATGCCAGTTTCTTCTTCTGTTGAGGACTCGAATCAGGAGGAAATAACCCACTTACCAATAGGTTCACAATATCTGCATACCATGGAAACTCATCGACATCTAACACCAACAACTGCTCATCTGGAAATTCCTCACAAATATGCCCATCATCCACTATATGTGTCGAGCTCTCAAGTCTAGAAAGATGGTCAGCAATTTGATTTTCTGTCCCCTTTCTATCTTTAACCTCTAAGTCAAACTCCTATAGCAATAGGATCCATCTAATCAAGCGCGGCTTAGCATCCTTTTTATTGAACAAATACCGTATTGCTGCATGATCCATGTATACAATGACGCTCGTGCCGACCAAGTACTATCTGAATTTATCAAATGCATACACCAAAGC
Organism: Capsicum rhomboideum; assembly: GCA_031232105.1. Classification (NCBI taxonomy): domain Eukaryota; kingdom Viridiplantae; phylum Streptophyta; class Magnoliopsida; order Solanales; family Solanaceae; genus Capsicum; species Capsicum rhomboideum. Next base: position 91,575,686 of record CP124716.1, on the reverse strand, counting down.
TAACATCTCTTTTTCAGTCACCGTGTAATTTATTTGGGCAGCATCAAGGGTCTTGCTTACATAATAAATAGAGTGAAATACCTTATTCTTCCGTTGACTGAGAACCGCACCCACTGCAACATCACTTGCGTCACACATGAGCTCAAATGGCAAAGCCCAGTCAGGAGCAATAAGGATAGGTGCCTCTACCAACTTCTTTTTCAAAACCTCGAATGCCTTCACACATGATTCACAAATTAAAAACTTCACATCTTTCTCCAAGAGTGCACACATGGGACGTGCAATTTTGGAAAAATCTTGAATAAACCTTTTGTAAAATCCAGCATGACCCAAAAAACTTCGCACCCCTTTAACCGATACAGGTGGAGGGAGTTTTTCAATAACTTCAATCTTTGCCCTATCAACTTCCAGCCCCTATTTTGACACCTTATGCCCAAGAACTATACCTTCCGTCACAAGGAAATGGCACTTCTCCCAATTGAGAACAAAATTAGTTTCTTCACACCGAGCAAGGACTTTATCAAGGTTTTGCAAACATACCTCGAAAGAGTTACCAAAGACTGAAAAATTTCTACGAACTCCTCCACCATGTCGTAGAAAATAGCCATCATGCAACGCTGAAAGGTAGCCGGTGCATTACACAATCCAAATGGCATACGCTTGAAAGTGTATGTACCATAAGGACATCTGAATGTAGTCTTCTCCTGATCTTGAGGATCTATAGCAATTTGATTGTATCCGGAATACCCATCAAGAAAGCAATAATACTCCTGTCCGGCTAAATAATCCAGCATCTGATCAATAAAAGGGATTGGATAATGGTCTTTCCTCGTAGCATCATTAGGTTTTCGGTAATCCATGCAAATACGCCATCCATTTACAGTTCTTGTAGGAATCAGTTCATTATTGTCATTTGTGACCACCGTCATACCACCCTTTTTTGGAACACATTGTACTGGGCTCACCCACATACTATCAGAGATAGGCTAAACAATGCCAAAATCTAGCCACTTAATTACCTCCTTCCTTACTACTTCTTTCATCACCGGATTCAAGCGTCATTGGTGTTGCACATTCGGCTTGTTCCCTTCTTCCATGTAAATTTTATGCATGCATAAACCCGGATTAATACCATGGATGTCAGACATCTACCAACCAATAGCCTTCTTTCTTTATTTTAGTATCAACAATGCCGCATCAACTTGTTCCTGTGACAAATCTGCTGCCAGAATAATAGGAAGAGTCTCATTTTCACCTAGGAAAACATATTGAAAGTGAGATGGAAGTTACTTCAATTCAAGCTTCGGTGCTTCCTCAATTGAGGGCTTAGTTAGAGGACTGAGTGGACGATTTAACGGTTCCCATCTACCCTCTTTAGCATAGACACCCATAAGATCAAGAACTTGAACCATCTCACTAGCTTCTGCATCACCAAACACATCTTGCCCCATCAAAACTTTTTCCAACGGATCTGTAGACAAAGTGTAGATGCTTTCAACCACCAAATCTATAGCTGTGATAGCAGACAAGTTCTCATAAATTTCTGGAAGCTTCAAAGCCCTATATACATCAAAGACTTCAACCTTATCATGAGCTCGCATAGTAAGTTTCCCGGCTGCTACATCAATGATTGCACCTCCTGTAGCCAGGAACGGACGCCCCAAAATAAATGGGACTTCTGGGTCAGGCTCAAAATTCAGGACCACAAAATCAACGGGAAAGATCAATGACCCCACTTGAACCAGAACATCCTCAACAATACCATCAGGTCTAGTCATAGATCGGTCTGCCAGCTGCAAAATAATAGTAGTAGGCTTAGGACGACCCAAACCCAACTTCTTGAAAACCGAAGTGGGCATCAGATTTATACTAGCCCCCAAATCACACAATCAACGAGCGCAGACACGATCTCCCAGAGTAATCTTCACAGTGAAGCTTCCAGGATCTTTCAGCTTAGTAGGTAAAAGGTTCTGAATGCGAGAACTAACCTCCTCAGTCAAAGCAACTGTGGCATATTCTGTCAATCTACTCTTGTTTGCTATAATGTCTTTCACAAACTTGGCATACTTTGGAATACCCTACAAGATATCCACAAAATGCAAATTAATGTGCACTTGTTTAAGTAGTTCAATGAACTTACCAAAGCATTCATCCTCCTTCTTCTTTTTGAACTTCTGAGGGAAAGGAGGAGGCAACTTCACACTATGTATCACTTTATCATCTTTGGAGCTTTTGGTAGACTCCACTTGTTCATCTTCAATCACTACTACTTTTGGCTCCAATTCTTTCACTGGTGCAACCGTATCCTCTAACTGTTTACCACTACGGGTAACTATAGCATTCACCTGCTTGGGATTTGGCTCAGTATCACTTGGAAGACCTCTATGGGGCCTTGTATTCTTTGCATTAGCTAACTGGCCAATCTGCTTTTCCAAATTTTGAGTAGCCAACTGATTGTTCCTCACATCTGCTGCCAGCTTTGCTTGTTCAGCCATAATATGTTTTAACATATCCTCCACACTCATGTCTCCAGGCTTAGCACCCACTTGATTTCCTTGACCTTGCTGTTGGTTGTACTGAGGTGCATATCCTTGAGGCCTATATTGATTTTGATTTCTCCCCAAGATAAGTTCGAATGGTTTTTCCACCCAGCATTATAAGTATTTTCGTAGTTCTGGGCTCCACCTTCCCTTTGTGCATTACCAACAAAATTTACCAAATCCGGATTAGCACTACACAAATCACTTGTATGATCACCATTTCCACATACACTACATATCACAAAAACCTGTTGCTGGACTGCATTCACGGGAGCTGGTTGTTGCCCCAAATTTAAACTACTAAAGTGATTGTTCATCATGTTTTGCATAGCTGAAATTTGGGCAGATAATGTTGTGACTGCATCCACATCTAGTTTCCCAGCAACCTTCTTTGTAGAATTCCTCGAATTATCACTATGCAAGTCTGGATTTCCCTGCGAAATATGATTCAACAGAGCATATAATTCATCATACGTCTTCTCTAAAGCCTGTCCACCTGCAACTGAATCAAGTAGAATTTTAGTGTTGGGGTCGAGAGCCTCTATAAACGTATGCACCAACACTTCATTAGCTTGGTGGTGGTGAGGACAATCCCTCAACATGGATTTGAATTTGTTCCAAGTTTGGTACAAATTCTCATCATCTCTCTGTCTAAAACTTAGTATCTCACTCCTCAGCTTTGCTGTCTTTCCAGACGGAAAGAACCTTATCAAGAATTTTCGAGCAAGATCATCCCAAGTAGTGATAGAATTAGTCGGCTCTGCATCTAACCACCTCCTTGCTTCCCCCAACAGAGAAAAGGGAAACAAAGTAAGTCTCACATAATCTGAAGACACACCCGCAGGAATATATGTGTCACTGATCTCTAGAAAATTCTGAATATGCCTCTGCGGGTCTTCATGAGCAAGACCAGTAAACTGTCCACTTGAGTGCAAGAGTTGCACCATGTTCTGTTTAAGCTCAAATCTACCTCCAGCTGTCAGTTTGAGAATACTGGAGGTCACATTAGTGGCGAGTGGGATTGCCACATCGCGAACTGTTCTAGCTGCCATTACTTTTGATTCACGTCTCTCTGCACCTGGTTCTTCAATTCTTACGGGATTACCCCGTATTCCTTCGCCAGCCAGTTTGACTTGTGGGATTGGGTAGTTTGCAGCATGTCTCCTCAATCAATTGAAATATCTTTTAGGTTCAGACTGCGGGGCTACCAAATCTTTGTTCCTTGCCAGTGTTCCGATGAAGTAAACCTGCAAAATAGAACAGCTAAGATCAAGTTGTCAACACGTAGCTGAAAATTAAAGTACAAACGTCAATAATTGAAATTTATCTATTTGAAAGTCCCCGGCAACGGCGCCAAAAACTTGTTGCGACCCATCTATACACGCAAGTGTACATGATCATGCAAGTAATAAAGTGACTCCTTTTAAAGAGCGGGATATCGAACCCAAAGGACTTTCATCAACAGAAATCAACTCTGGACGTCAAACTATAATTAAAACCTAGTGTTGCGAAAATGACAATAGATTTGGTGCTAAAAATTAAATTATTGCGGACTAAGAACTCCTATCTTCGCTACCGTAACTTTGGTTTTCGCAAATATGCTTGAAAAATCAATAAAAAGTGAATTCCCAGGGCTAAGGCACCCTGAACGTCATCTCTTGAGCATAATTGTTGTTGGTTTAAGCACTTTGTGTTGTCTATCGTGGTTATTGATCCAGAGGTTAATTTTATAACTATATTCGTCTCCAACATATAATCTTCTACTAGAACTTAGAAACCTACCTACATCCGTGAGTGGTGATAAGCTTAACCAATTCTAGAGCATTCAAGTTTTCTTCTCGTAATTGACCAAGTGTGGTGGATTAGGTACCTCTCGGTCCTAACCACATGTCAATCCCTTAGAATTACTTCCCCGAGAAAGACCACACTTCATATATTCAAGTTCTATCTCTTAGTTTCTCTCTCGAGCTCACTTCAAGACAAGAAATATATTCCAATGGTGATCAAGAATCAAAATAATGAAATTTAGAATATATGAATAACCAATTTATGATAAACTCCAGCAAAAACCAATACAATTAACCCAAGAGATTCATGTTCTTGGCCTTAACCCCAAGAATGAGGTTTTTTAGCCACTCATCATGTTTTTCAACATCCAAAAGTCAATAAATACCATAAAAAATAATTAAAAACTGAAAAGAAGAGGAATGGAACCTAATTTAGATGCCCAAAAATGCCCAAAATATTCTAAGGATGATGGAATGTGATACAATAACTCAAAAGCCCTATTTATAGACCCAAAGTCGAGGCAAAAAGCGGCCAAAAAGCGGCCCGGCACGCCCAGCACTTAGGCAGATTTTGGATCAGCAAAAGGCTGCTCCCAGGCGGTGTGGCACGCCCCTGTGAGAGCCCCAAGTCTGCCTGGGCAAGTGAAAAATTTGCCAAAAGCGGCCTGGCACGCCCTTTGGTGCGCCAGGCCCTTTTATTTGTGATTTTTTTGCTTTCGTCGACTTCTCTTCGCGGATTTGGTTGGATTCTTCAAGTTCAACTCTTTGGATTGCCTCTTATCTTCAACATTCTTCACTTGTAACTCCTCCAAGCCTGACTTTCCATGCCAAACATGCTCCAAAAAGTCGCAAATTCCACCTACAAGAGCCTAATCATATTGGTTAGCACAATATCCCATATTCCATCAAAAACTTATATAATACACAAGTATTGTTCTCAAAACTAAGGTAATCATGGGTTAAAGTTGCTACTAAGGCATATAAATACGCCTTAAATTAGGTATGCTGATTTTGCAAATTATGTAGTGAGTGGGTTGCTCTCCGATGACTTGAACCATTACCAAAGGAAATGGTTCCTCCATAATATCAAAAAGTATTATTGGGATGAACCTTATATCTTTAGAGATTATGTGGATGGAGTGATATATCATTATGTTATAGAGGAAGAGATCAGGCCTATTGTTGAGTCGTGCCACTCGCCATCGATTGATGGCCATTATGGTGGTGTGTGTACAGCTACAAAGGTTCTCCAAAGTGGATTCTATTAGCCGACCTTGTATCATGATGCCCATGAGTAAGTGCAGGAATGTGAGAAATACCAAAGCTAAGGGGGGGTCTCAATACGGCATGAAATGCCCTTGCAACCAAGTGTGGATGTGGAGTTCTTTGATGTATGGGGGTTGGACTTTATGGAACTCTTTGTGATCTCGTATGGGAATCGCTACATCTTGGTGGCGGTTGATTATGTTTCCAAATAGGTTGAGGCCATTCCATTGCCAAATAATGAAGCTAAGAGTGTTATTCAATTCTGAAAGAGGTATATCTTTACCGGTTTTGGGACACCTTGTGCTATCATAAGTGATGGGGGTCCTCATTTTTGCAACCGATCATTTGGTTCTTTGCTCGCTATATATGGAGTCAAGCATAAAGTGGCTTCTCCATACCATCCTCAATCCAATGGGTTGGCAGAAGTGTCTAATCGAGAGATAAAAGAAATTTTGGCGAAAGCCATGAATGTAAGTAGAACAGATTGGGTATGGAAACTTCATGATGCTTTGTGGTCCTATAAGACCGTATTTAAAAACCCAATTGGCATGTCACCATCTAAATTAGTATTCATAAAATCTTTCCATCTCCCCATCGAGTTAGAACACTATGCATTGTGGGCCTTGCAGAGGTTGAATATGAATTGGGAGGATACCTCCAAGTCAAAAGTGGACCAACTTTAAGAAATTGATGAATTTCACTTGAGAGCTTACGAGAGCTCTACACTCTACAGGCGCGTATGAAGAAATAGCATGATGCCAAAATTCTATAAAGGGAGTTCAAGGTTGGTGATGATGTCTTATTGTTTAACTCAAGGTATAAGTTGTTTTTGGGTAATCTCAAAATGAGACAGTTGGGTCCCTTCAAAATGATGTAATATTTCCCTAGCAGACCAGCTTAATTGGAGAATGACACGGGATCCTGATTTATCGTGAATGGGAAAAGAGTTAAACATCATCATGGGTTGCTTCCGAAATTGGATTTCTTGGAGGTGCTCTACCTAAGCACTTATTGGGACGCAACCCAAGTTTATTTTTGTCATTTTAACTAACATTTTTTGATTTGTGTAGGTATGTGATGGAGTTGGAAAGTGGGAAACATGACATAACACAAAGTCAGAGAGAAAAAATTTAGGATATTAAGCATAAAGCTCCTTAGAGCAGGCTTTGGCGCTGCGCAGAACAATTTGGCATATCGTCAAAGCCCTTCGCCGAAAGAGATCTCCCAATCTCAAATAAATTGTGCAAACCCATGATGGTAAGTACAAATTGGTGATACTCTGATACCTTCGATGAAGGATTGATCATCACCAAACTACTTCACCAAAAAGAAGGCCCTGGGCTTTGAAACTGTTACATTCGATGGTAAAGCTCCAATTCTGTGCATCACCGATGAGTTCCATTATGGAATTAGGTAGCTGAAATGGTCGGGATTAAGAGATAATATTTTGACTTTTTGATCCCTAACTTTTCATTTTATTTTAACCTTTAGTCTTATTTAAACTCTCCCATTTCCCATTTCCCTCTGTTCTCACTCTCTCAAATCAGCACTTTCTTGTATTCACATAGTCACACACTAATTTTTCCTTTGAATTTCATCAGCACCACCAGACGTGCACAGTTTTTGTGGAGTTCATCCACCTCTTGTGTTCTTTGTTGAGTTTTTCTACAAATTTTGGGGGTTAAAAATCGATTTACACTTTGAATTAAAATTTGGTTTGATCGATTATGTGTTTAGTATTGATATCTTGTTATAAATTACTTGTTCATTAATGATGGATTTGATAGGTTAAGTGTTTAGTGTTTCGAAATCTAAAACTTGATTGGAATAGGGTTATGTTGTGAAAATTGGTCTTTAAATTTGAATAATTGAACATGATTACACTTGGGTGACTTGTTTATGCATTGGGCATCAAAAATGGTTGAAATTATAGTTGGTTTAGGTTGAAATTGACTAATTTTTCCCAATGATAGATTGGGTAACGTCGTTCTTAAGGGAAAATCATCATAAAGTTGTTTAATTGATGAAACCTAGGGAAGTCTGATACCCATGGGCAAATAGATGGAAAAATCTCCATTGAAACATCTTGAAAATTGTTATTTGAGTTGTGGATGATGACAATCGGAGATGGGTTGAGAACATCGACAATGCGTCAAACTGCATGGCGCATCACTGAAGTGCTCCCTGTATCGCCGAAAGTCACCGAAAGTTAAGCCAATTAATGTACGATTCGACAATACCTTGGTGAATCGATGATGCGCAGGGGGTATCACCAAATCCTTTGGCATATCGCCAAATTTCCACTTTGCTTCGCTGACTGGACCCATTATGTGCTATTCGGGGATGGTGTTTTGTATCGCTGATCTAATATGCGATGTGCCGATTTATTCGGCGATGCTTTTTTGGGAAATTTTTGTGTTTTCTTTTGCTAAGTTTAGCCGATCCCATTGCTACTCTTATGTGCAAATATGCCTCATATAAAGTACGTGTCCAAGAAACAATCCAAATCTCCTTTTCCCACCACAAAAATTGCTAAAGGATTTACAATTAGGGAAGGATCTCAGTCTAAGAAGGCGTACAAATGTAAGAGGGTTGATAAAGGAAAGTCCAAGGCACTGCTAAATGAGAATGATAGCTCTGAACATATCTCGAACTCTGAGAGGTACAATCTTAATTCCTTGGAGAAGGAGAACACTACCCCTATCCATAAGCAACTGACCACTTTCGAGGCTGCTCCTCCAAAGAAAATAAAGGTAGAACCCCTCCGCTACTACAGTCAAATCTCTAGCCCATCCTCCCGGTGGTTATCATGTTTTAAATCAACTTAAGGTTCCAAATAAGCGTACAATTTTTTAAATGGATTTGAAGGCACTGAAGTCCTAACTACATTATGGTATCGTGACTTTAAGGTATTCCTTGAACCCTTGAATCCTTATGTCAAGAATGGAGTGAGGGAGTTGTATGAAGCATATGGGAAAATTTTGTCGGCTCAAAATAAAAGGGGGAAACAAGAAACAAGGAATATTGTTAGGGTCCATGTTGTTGATGTGTGTTATGATGAGTCGATAATTAGTGAGATATATAGAAACCAAATGCTGAATACTCACTATTTTTCCACGATACTTAAGGACCCAGTTGAACAAATAAGAGCTTGGTTAGCTCCATTGATCAGTGATGGCAGTCCTTCATAGCTTGCACAGGCGGTTCAGATTCAAAAGGCGAATATCCATAGAAGCTCAGTATTGGTTGAGCTTTGTTTGTAGTAATTTTTTGTCATTGCAGAACCAATCTATTCTTGTTAGCCCTCGAGAAGTTCTTATTGGTACAATTATTTCTAAAAAGAGGTTTAATATGTCTTCTATCATGGCCCCAAACATTGCTTATCGGGCACAACAAAAGCAAATCTCCCTTGCTTTCTCGTGTTTTATCACCAAGTATGTCGTGTGAAGGTTCCCTTTAATAAGAAAAAAATATTTTGAGTACAATCCTATTTCTACCATTGACATCAGAAGAATTGAGATCGTTCAAGAAATGAAAAAGAAGAAGGATGTCCAGTGGATGATTCCCCGGTAGTTGACTTTGGTTCTTTTGGTAGTGGTGCAAGCCAGCCCACTCCTGTTACAACTTCAGTTCCTACCCCATCTGGGTCTGCTACAACTCTATCTCCCTCAGTTCCACCTTCGGGTACATCATCACAGCCGCCTTGACATAGTGCCCCTGGTCCTCAGCCCTCTACTGTTCCAAAGAGTGTTACTCAATTCTTGACCCGGTTTAGTACACCTCATGCTATCATAAGTGATGGAGATTCTCATTTTTCCAACCAATAATTTGGTTCCTTGCTTGCTAGATATGGAGTCAAGCATAAAGTAGCTTTTCCATACCACCCTCAAGCCAATGGGTTGGTGGAAGTGTCTAATAGAGAGATAAGGAGATTCTTAAGAAAGCTCTAAATGCTAGTATAATAGATTAGGCACAAAAACTTAAAGATGCTTTGTGGTCCTATAGAACTGCTTTCAAAACATCCGTTGGCATGTCTCTGTATCAATTAGTGTTTGGAAAAGCTTGCCATCTTCCCAAAGATTTGGAACACAAGGAACGTATAAAGAGGTGGCGTGATGCCAAGATTCTAAAAAGAGAGTTTAAGGTGGGTGATGAAGTCCTATTATTCAACTCAAGATATAAGTTGTTTCTGGGTAAACTCAAAACAAGGTGGTCGGGCCCCTTCAAAGTGGTGCAATGTTTCCCTAGTGGAGCGGTTGAATGAAAGAATAAAACAGGATCCCAGTTTACCGTGAAAGGTAAATGAGTTAAACATCACTATAGATTACTCCCAAGAGCGGATTTCTTGGAGGTGATCTACCTCGATTATGCTTGATAACTGAATAACAACGTCATGCCAAGACGATAACTAAGGCGCTTCTTGGGAGGCCACCCAAGTTTCATTTTTGTCATTTTAAATAACTTTTGTTGATTTGTGTAGGTGAATAATAGAATTTAAAAGTGAGGAACATGAAATGACCCAAGTTGAAGAAGAAAAAGTTGGGAAATCGTGTGCCAAGCTCCAGTAGAGAGGCTTTTGGCGATGCACAGAGAAATTTGGTGCATCACCGAAGGGGTTTCCCAACTTTGAACATACTATTAAAGTTGGCGATGGCACATGCAAATTGATGCATCACTGAGGCCTTCAGTGATAGATAAACCATCACCAATTTGCTCTGCCAAAATGAGAACCAAAGGTCCAAAATAGCGTCATCTTCGGCGATTGAGCTCCACATCGGCGCATCGCCGATGAAATCCGTGATGGAAAAGTGACACTGATTTGTTTGGGTTTTTAAAGTGACCATTTGAATTTCTTGACCTTTCACTTTCCATTACCCTTTGACACTTGGTATTTATTCAAAACCTTTTCATTTACCTCTTTCTATTCACTCTCTCACTTCAACAACATTTGCACATGCAATTTTTGCACACACAACATCTTCTCTTTTCTGAATTGGCCCACCAACATCACACACGCACTTTGGATTAAATTCCTTGTCTCCTTGGGCAAATCCTACATAAATTTGAACGGTTAGATTCCATTTCGCATTTTGAATTGAAATTGAAGATGAATTAAGTTTTTCGAAATTCTTGGTGATTGAATTTACTTGTGCGTCAATAGAATATGTCATGTTCGTTGTTGGGAATTTGAAGAATGATTAGGTTGGATTCATGATAAATGAATTTAGTTTCGTAAGTATTAAAAATGAAAATTTGATAGCATGTTTTGGTTGTTTATGCTTTGGGCTTGAGTAAATAGTTGAAATTGTTGTGGGTTTGTTTTAAACCAATTGATTTTTCCCAATGATAGATTGGATGATGTCATTCTTAAGGGAAAAATCATCATATTATTGTGTACGTAATGAAACCTAGGGATGGATGAGTACCCATGGTTGAAAAATCTGCAAATCCGCAATTAAAGACCAAAAGTCATGACTTGAAGGTTGGGAAAGATGACAAATTAGCGATGGGTTGAGAACCTCGATGATGCTGAACTGTGTGGTGTATCACCAAAGTTCCCCCCTTATCATCAAAAGTTACCAAAAGGTCGACTCATTAAGGTGCTATTCGCCGATGCCTTAGTGATTCGGTGATGCTCAAGGAGCATCGCTGAATCCTTCAGCGTATCGTCGATCTCCCGCCTTCCTTTACCGACTTGTACCCAAAATTTTCTGTGTTTTTCGGTGATGGACACTGACATCTTCGATTTGACTAGTGATTCATCGAATCATTTAGTGATGGATAACTGGACTTTTCATTTGTTTTGCTTTGATAACATTGGCCAAGCCCATTGCTACTCTTATATTAGCCAAGCCCATTGCTAACATTGGCTAACATTGGCCAAGCACGTATCAAAGAAGCATGCCAAATCTCCTCCTTCAGCTTAAATTCCCTTTTCCTTCACTTAATATCATACTTCGTCTCAATGAATATTGACTTTAGATTGCTTATTACATCTCATTATTATATTAACTTAACTCATTATTAATTCATTGTTAAAACAATTTGAATATAAGAATTTTTGTCAATAATTCTTTTTGTATAGGTTTACGACGTGTAATTAAATAAAATAAAGGGCGAAATGATTTCCCGTTCAGTTGATCTTATTCAACGATTGACCAAAATATTATTAATTAATAAATAAATACTAAAAATGAATTAAAAAATTATTCATTTTTATTAATAAATTACATGAACTTAGATCAATCAAATAATGATATTTCTATAACATATGGAATTATTCGGCCTAATCAATTTGTCCATTTAGATTTATCTAGGTGGAATAATAAGAAAAGTTAAGATTCAAAAGAATTTACAAAAAAGGGAATTTTTTTAGTATTTTAGAAAAGATCGGAAGGGGGAAAACATAGAAAAAGTTTATATATGCAAGAAAGCAGAAGAGGGCAAGTATAAAGCCCTAATTGTTAAGGAGCACAACTTAGAAAATAGCTCTGACTCTGAGAGGGACAATCTTAATTCCTCAAAGGAGGGAAACACTACACCCATCTATGCTCCTCTCCTCACTCTTGAGGTAGCCCCAGCTAAGAGAAATAGGGTTAAGCAACCTTCTACTACTGTAAAAGTGCCTTTTGTACATCCTCACAGGGGCCATCATGTCTTGAATCGCCTCAAAGTGCTACAACAATGAACTATCATAGAAGAGCAGTGTTTGAGCTTGCATGGTTTAGGAGCATGGTCAGATTGGTATCCAGGTTGAGACTGAGGTAGCTGAGAAGGTTGATAGGCAAGAGACTGAGGATGCTATACTTGGTTCTATTTTGGAGAGGTCAGTTCTTGAGACTACATAGGTTGGGACCTCTAGTTTAGTTGTTGCCATGGAGACTTCAGATCCTGTACCAGATCCACCCTTTCAGACTCATGAAACTGAGTTGAGAACTAATGCATAGATAGTGGCCACTTCGGTGAGCCAGTCGCCACCTCAGGCTTCGCTACATTTATAGGGACCCTTACTCTCTCTCTTTCCTTTATATAGTCCTACTGCATTGAGGACAATGCATGATTTTTAGTTAGGGTGGGGTGTCTATTTTGTTTTGATCTATAATATTGGTGCCTGGTTCTCTTTTGATATATTCTGGATATTTCTTTCTCCTATTTTTATGTGTGGATTTTACATTCGGATACTTTTTATTCGGGTTGTAATATTTTAATATGTGGTGCTTTGGATTTTATTTAGTGTGTGATATGTGATGTTTATTTCTTTATTTTGATTTTTAAATTAGTAGTTGTTATTTCCATTACAAACAAAATTTATTTTTGGCATGCATTTCTAAGAGAAAAGTGTACTAGCAATAGAACACTTTGACTCAAATGGTACACTTGGGCAATTTTCTCATATGCGCAAATCTTGAATTTATTATCCATTGTGATGTATGTCCATTTTTCCAAAAATGTGACCATCTTTAAAAAAAATTACCTTTGGTCGAGCTAAGCTAGTTAGGCTCTCATTTTTTGTAAGAACTCGTATCTCATTTTGGCTACTTGAATACCTTCCTTGATATGTGCTATGAATGTGGTACAATAATTGAGGAAGAGTACTTGGAGTATGCGATTGACGGTCATGTGTGGGAGAGATTTCGATTTGATCTCGTGCATTGATTCCATCTAGAACTTGCCTGGCTGCTCTTCTTCTAAGGCAAAGAGTGTGTGATATTGGAGATGTGATATTAGGCCATTTTAATTGAGAGAAAACCCATTTTTGAAAAACATTAAACCACCCCATGGTGAGTTGAGTGACCAACTTTGTCCCTTATTGAGCCTTGGAACCCATTTCCTTGAATAACTTTGTTACAAGCCGAAACCCTTATTTCTCTCATATCTCTCTCTTGAACCAAACCTTCTCAAAGTTTCTAGGTGAGTTGAAGGACCAACTTAGGTTAAAATCCTAAGTTGGGGGTAGAGGAGACCTCAAAATTTGTATGTGCTCGGTAGTTCACAAATGTGGGGTCCACTAATATCCTCTTCCAACTAGCCTTGTATATATATATATATATATATATATATATAAAGACAAAAATGGTCAAAAATAATCAAAAAGAGTTGTGATTTATTTCTATTTGTAAATATGTAGTTGTTAAAAGTTTGAAAAGATAGAAAGAGGAGAATAGTTTGTAAAGAAGGAAATTGGTCCGTGAAGTGATGCAAAGAGTAAACCTTGGTAAAATTGACTAAGTAGAGGTCTCTCTAGACGCTTTGATTAGGTAGATTCACCATAACGTTAACTTTCCCGACCTTACCCATAGCCTACGCTACAAACCGAGCTAAGACTTAGGTGATCTTCAAAATAGAATGCTTGAATGTGGTGAAGTGGATTTTATGGGCAAGCCTATGGTGTGGTACTTTTGTCCTTGATCATCTTTTGGAGAGTAAGTGGTTTGTGTTAGTCCCTAAAAATTCTTGATAATCATGTCTTGAGGGAAGGGACTTCTTCGTGTCAGGGCATTTAATTGCTATGCTTGAGTATTCTTCAATCTTGGTTGAAGCCTATGAGCATGTGCTTGGCATGATAACATTTAGCCAGCATTTGATGCTTGTTGTTGACAAATCAAGAGCTTGATGGGTAAAACTTGGGCCTTTATTTTCAAAATCATGAGGGTAAGGTGTTTTCACAAAAGAAGGATGTGCATAAGCTCCCAAATTACACTATTTTAAGGCATTGGTGATTTTGTTGTGTGTGAAATTGATTTACTCGAGGATGAGCAAAGGTTTGAGTTGGGGGTGTTGATGAGTTGGTAAATTACAAGTCGTTTGCCCTAAAAATAGGGAGAAAACATGTCCTCAATGCTAAATTGTATGTATTTTAATATTGTTTTGGTTTAAGTTTAGGGTTAAGGTGGAAAAGTGATTGGAATAGCAAAAGGAAGCAAAAAAGAGCAAAAAGAATAAAGATTGGAGCTAAAAATTCAAAAAGGTAATACGAGGGACAATCGGTGCATCGCTGATATACCCTGCGCAGTGTCGATCCATCTCATCTATCACAAATTCTAATAGTTTGGGTCCAAGGATTATCATGATAAAATGGTGATGCTCAGAAAGATTCGGCGCATCAACGAACAGATCGGCGAACTATACTCCGCCTCGTCGGAAGAGACAGAAGCCAACCTGAAGAGCTTGACATATTGACAGATCAGCAAACTAAAGGTAATTCAGTGCATCACTGACGCCTTTGGTGATGGGATGTTGCTCAGCCAAATTGCACGCGGTGGCATTTCTATAATTTTAAGGACCGACTTTGCTGAAGCTATTTAAGCCCTTTTGGATTTAAAACTCTATCTTTTGTCAATTTTTGGGAATCTGAAGTTTGTTAGGATTTACTACTTTGAGCTTGGAATTTGGATATTTATTGTGAATCATTTGAGTTCAATGGCGAATATGGAGGAAGAATTTGGTATATTTTATTTTTCCTATAGTATGAGTAGCTAATTTCCTAAACTTGGGGTTTTGCATTATTGAGTTTTGATTATTGTGTGGGTGGTGATTATTCACCTTTGTATTAGATTGCACGTTATGATTTTAGCTAAATTTCTATGTTTTAATTTATAGATTGAGGTTGTAAACTCGATTTATGCTGGGATCTCATATGTTGCTTGAAAGAGAATATAAAAGTGATGAGATCTAGCTAACAACACTTGAGTCACACTCATTTAAGTAGTGAAGCTAGGAATAGATCACCCATCTTGAGGCTATTGGTTGTTTAGTAGTGCAGACATTTGGGGTTTCGGAAGAAACCCATGTGAAATTTAGTTGTGGATTGAGAAATAACTCCCAATACCTAAAATCATGCCTTATCATAACTAGCTATCGAATTTTAGGTGCGTATTCAACCACCCATGAATATAATCATTCTAAAGATAGCATAACCCCAAGTGTTTTAACTTATTAATTACAATCATACCTTATTCAATTTGGCAAACTTGAGATTGAATCTGTTAACTTGATACGAAATTGTTCGAAACAAAAATCCCCCATTTTAATTTATAGTTTAAATTCCTAGCATTGTGTGCCAACTTGTAGTTACTTGTGACATTTGAGAGTGAAGTTATTGCTCTCATTCCCTGTGGATTTGACCCGACTCCTAAGTTGGGTAAAGGTATTGCTAACAACTGCATATATTTATAATCGTGAGTGAATTTGAGCATTATCAATTGGGTGGTGTGTTGATACAGAAGGGAAAATTTATTGCTTATGCTTCTTGATAGTTGAAGCCTCATGAGAAGAAATGCCCTACTCATGATTTATAGTTAGCCGTGGTCGTGTTTTATTGAAATTATGGCATCACTGTTCGTATGGAGTTTATTGTGAGATTTTCTACGATCATCATCTCCTTCAGTACTTCTTCACTTAGCTAGATCTTAATATGAGATAGCATCATAAGTGGTTAGAGTTGCTTAAGGATAATGATCTCACTATTCTTTATCATTCGAGCAAGGATAATATGGTAGCGGATGCCTTTAGTTGAAAGACGGCGAGTATGGGGATTTTGGCTCATCTATTGGCAAGGGAGCAGCCATTAGCCTTAGACATTCAGTCTTTGGCTAACAAGTTGATTCGACTAGATATTTTGACACCTGGGTGTGTCTTGGCATATGTTGAGGCTTGGTCCTCATTGATGGAGCAAATTCAAGCTCGTCAGTTTGATGATGAGAAGTTGAGGATGATTCATGATAAAATGTTATGTGGTGTGGTAAATATGGCATCTATTGATTCCAAGGGTGTTTTGAGGATTGGTGGTCTTGTTTTTGTGCTGAGAGTTAGTGGTCGGATTATGCTGATCATAGAGGAGGGTCATTGTTTGAAGTATTCTATTCATCCAGGGGCAACTAAGATGTATCATGATTTAAAGCAACACTATTAGTGGTGTAGTATGAAGAAGGACATTGTTGAGCTTGTGGCCAAGTGTTTGAATTGTCGGTAAGTGAAGTATGAGCATCAGGGATCGGGTGGTACTACACAGAGGATACTTATTCCCAAATAGAAGTGGGAGCGGATCACTATGGAATTCGTAGTTGGTCTACCCCCTAACTTTGGGAATATTTGACTATATTTTGGTGATTGTGGAAAGGTTTACTCAGTCCATGCACTTTATACCTGTGAAGGTAAGGTATAATGTGGAGAACTTGGCCTAGATCTACATTGGAGAGATTGTTCGGTTGCATAGTTGTAATGACCCACCAGGTCATTTATCAATTTTTGTGCATTTTTGGCGTTTTGAGCTTCCCGATAGTTTCTAATAGTCATTTATGACCTGCCGAGATTGGTGGTTTGATTCCTAGACAGTTTGTTTGAGAATTTTATTACTATCGAAAATGTTTTGAAATATTTAATTTAAATTATAATTTTGTAAAAGATATATTTTATTACCTTTCTAAAATATTTGAGATATTTATGAAAATTCTTTAGTTACAATATATTTATATTATTTTATAATTTATTAGTATTTGAAACAGAGATAGTGAGTCTAGTTATGTTGATAATTTTTATTATATGATAGAGGCTTTGTTTTAAATAATTTTCTATTAATTATGGTATATGTAAAAAGTTGTATTTATTTTACAACAGACCTATGCAATATCCATGTACATACGTAATGGGATAAATATATTTTCTTTATATTTCCACCTCCACCCCACGTGTAGGTGGAGGGAGTGGCCAAGAAACTAATTTAAATATAGTGGTAGCAATTAAAGTGGGTTGGTATTAGTAATGTTATAAGTCATCATTTTTAATTAAATATTGTGGATATTCTCTTTTTATTTCCTTTATCTCCCAATTAAATATTGGTTCCTTCCTTTCCAAATATAAGTTAAAACAAGTTTCTGACTACAATGGATACTTCTCTTAGTACATATATGCATATATGTACGTATATGTGTTGTGATGAATTTATAGGACAAATCAATTCTTGACAATTTACTTAACTGAAATAAAATCGATTATCTATGTTAAATTATCCAAGCTCGGATTCTAGTGTTAAGCTCGGACCTAGGAGGATTTTTTTTGACCCTGGGAGACTTGGTTGGGTTTTCTCCTTATGTGAGTCTTCGGGGATTATGGGGGTCTAGTTAGGTTATAGCTAGGCATTTATTTCTGCTTTTGAGTTACTTATATTCGATTTACCAGATTTGCTTAGCATAGCCTGTTATTTCCATTTATGACTCTCACTTATTTCCTTTAGTATATATTCACACTTTATTAATACTTTTACTGTAATTGAGCTGGGTTGGCCTATGATGCCTACTGAGCACCCCGTGTTTTGGTACTCATACTATACTTCTGCTTCATTTTTCCTAATGCAGATTCTAGTACAAGTCACCGCCATTGATGTTGATCTCGAGCTATGTTATTGACCGGAGATTTGAGTGAGCTTTAGAGTCCAGAGCTGATCCTTCTCTTTCTGTTTTAATAACAGTCTTATTTTGTATATTCTGAGACTATGATGTATATTTTTATATTGTCTAGTACTCTTTTTTAGTATAGTGGCTCTTGTACTGACCTTGCAAGGTCTTGGGGGATTTTTTATGTGCTTTGTCCTTTACCTCTATTGTATGGTGCGTTTGTGTATATATTTTTGATTTGTCGTAAATTATTACTATTTCCATTCTTACATATCTCTTTTTCGCATATTAGCCCGTTACTCGCCTTTTCGGGCTATGATTTGGCTTACCTACTGGTGGGTTAAAGTAGGTGCCATCATGACCTGAGTAATTAGGTCGTGACAATTTGGTATCAGAGCCTAGGTTCACTAGTATTGTTGGCATAAGAGCAAGGGTAAAGTAGAGTCTCGCGGATAGGTACGATGATGTTTGTATCCTATCTTCGCGAGGCTATAGGACATTTTAAGGAAAATATCACCTTTTTGATTTGTTATCATGCGTTGTGACGATGTCCCCAAGCCTACAGCTATGGCACCTGTTAGAGGCAGAGGTCAACCCCGAGGTTGAGGTCAGGCTAGAGCTACAGCCCTAACTCGAGGTTAGGCCAGAGAGCCTTTACCAGAGCCGATTATTAATCTTGAGCTAGAGATTGAACCTTTTGATCTGCCGCCACAGCAACCGGTGATCCAAGGGGCATTCCAGGTGCCAGCTGAATTTATATCTTCATCTGTCCTCTGTGATGCCTTGGTACAGTTATTGGGTATGGTTGGAGACAAGCTGATGGATAGTGCCCAGACATTCGTTCAGGGTGGATTCAGTATAGGGGCACAGCTTGCAGTTGCAGACCCAAGAATAGAGATTCCACCAGCATCAGTAGTTCCACAGCCAGCAATATCCCAGCCAACCATGACTTCTGAGGAGTAGCAGATGTTGGTCCAGTTTCTTAGATTGGCTCTATCAAGGTTTGCAGGAGCCTAAGGGGAGAATGCATTTGAGTTTGTTACCAACTATGACAAGAGACTGCACAATTCGTGTTTGGTTGAGTTACATAGTGTGGATTAAACTAAATTTTAGTTTGATAGAGCGACAATGTAGTGGTGTCACGACCCAATTCACCGAGTCATAAGGGAACCTATTCTATTCCATCTAGATAGAAGAACCCCATACCATCCCTTAGGAAAAATATGCAGAAGTCTTTGTTATAACATTAACCCAAGCTTATTATATGATTACACAATAAACTGCAAAAAAATAATCTACCCTAAGATCTGGTCTAAACAGGTCCATGCGCTACTAAATAAAAAGGGAATGTCCGAGACACAGCTTCCACCATGAATGAAAGAGTGGATCTTCTGAATGATCACTACTGCAACAAGCAAGAAACCAATACTGAATCCTACAAAAGACTATACCCCAAAAAGGTTATAGCAAGAATAGCATCAGTACAAACCACACATACTGGTATGCCTCATCGATCGACCCAAATCAAATTACATGAATATAACAAAAATAATCAGTAGAAAACATGCATACTTATATAACTTATTAACCCAAACCATTAGAACTACCCCATTCCCGTTACTACACTCTAGTCACAAACCTCGAAGCACAATACCTCCCCCAAACCACTAAGCCGGACATCACATCGGGGATTACCCTAACTTTGAAAGACAACTACGACAAAGAAAATCCTAAGTCTGACTCATTAATTTAGTAAGTCGTATAGCACACCTAGAGAAAACTCGCCCGAACATGTAACCTGTCCTTTTCTGCCTGAACACTAGATCTTTATTAATACCAGAACCCGATCTTCTCCCTATCCTGCTAGCATAAGACTTCTTACACAACCCCCACCTCTTTGTTTCACCACACGATGTAATATAATGAGCCAAGACAATATAGGAGATAAGCATTAAACTATACACCGGCCACCCTTAACCATGTGACAGAATGGTAAAATAATCCAACTAGAAACCAATACCTTTGGGAATAACACACCACAATGCATTTAGGAGAGCATACCAACAAGCCAAAAATTAGCACCAAGACAACTATAGATGGAGTACACAAGCAATTTCAAGATATGGTTAATTGACTCAGACCAACTCAAGTATGGATTCATACAACACCCAGGGTGTTCCAATAAAACATAGAAATTCATTCCATAAATACCAGTTGAAGGATCATACTTAATTCCAAGATCAATGTACCCTAATATCTAACAACAAGGAATCTAATGATATTATAAGTACCTGAACCACACAAGGGTCCCAATAAACATATATCCAACATGTAAGAATAATTCCCGATTCACTCATGGAACCGTTAAACTTATACATACCTTGATACATATATGCTATAGGTGATACATCCTCCCTCTAGACATGATTTGTAGGGTACAATTGTCATTCATGTACTAAAAAACCCAAACAAGAATGTCCGTAAATATTAATCGAACAATCGTGTGAGAACATCTCAAATATAAAAACATTCCACAATTTACAGTATAAAGAGGCCAAGTCATAAAACAGGTAGACATTGCAATGACCAAACACACCACAAAGATTGACCAATTACATTACAAAGTAGTTAATATGCACTTATAACATACGTTGGATTAAAATACACCCCATCACCTAACCCTACTGATAAGTAGCTTAACATTTTATGCCCACAATGATGGATTTTGGGGTCGCTAACAAGGAATGCCACCTTAACAAGGGGTTAGGAACCCACCCCTTTCTCAACTAAGTTATGACTTGTCTTAAGGATTTCATAGTTAACCGGCAGTCCACCCTCACCTTAATCTAAGACATAAGTTAAAGACAAGGAGCATCAACGTATGACATACAAACATCATGCATAATAATGGTACACCACAGCCACTAAACGTACATTACTTGGACCCTAGCTGATTTTACCCAACTTAACTCCATACCTGAAGACCTAAACATGCATTATCCAGCCCATCTACATTATAATCATGCTTTCAAATTCAAGTCTAAGCTACTCAATAAACCTTAGCTTACCTGGATGTCAACCAGCCAAAGGAAGAATGAACCAATGAAATCCCAGCCTGAAATTGATACCGCAAATGCTTAATTCTCCAGAAATCCATGGGTTTGCTCCCATCCGCACCCCTTTCTCCTCCTTTCTATGGTTTGAGGCTTGGGAGGCATTAGTTAATAATGAGAAGGAAAATAAAACCTGACTTTATCCTATACTAGTCACACCACACCTCTATAGCGGTCAGTTTACCGCTATATAGGAATAATTATCGCTATAGAGGAATGACGTCATCCCAACCCTCAAAAGTTTTAAGTCCCCACTTTAAAAGTCGTGGTCCCACATATTTTTTTGAATATTATTCTGATAATTCCCAGACTCTGCACTAACCCCAAGGTGATTTCCAATAATGATTAGGTCATTAAATAGATACCAATTTACCCTTCGTTCGGCGCCAAACTATCAAAGAAGTACGAGTCGAGTCTAGATTATTGAAATTAAGACACACCCTTACAGGGTCGTAAAATGACACTACTACCTTCCAGATCCTAGTTCAAATTTTGAACTAACCCACGAACTTACCAGACCATAACCACTTACACCTTGGTTCTACTAATTACTCGAATCCTGAACCCGGGCACCAACCTTCCCGAAAAGGATTATTATGCCTGAATGGATATAATGAAATTATAAATTTCCCTCCCTGATGGCCAAGAGAGACACTCAAAACTAATTTGAACTACACACCTCGGATGAGTGTTAAAGGATTGGAACTTTAAATTTTGCAGAATTCAACAGGTCCCTTCTATAGCGGTCACAACACCGCTATAGCGGTACTGCCATAGCGATCGTCACTCTGCTATAGCTGTCTCAAATAGTATATAGAGGGGGAAATTGGTTTCATTTCCCATTTTCCCCACTACATACTAGAAAATACTCCTTCCCTCCCTGATCACTTTGTCGTTGTCGCCGAAATAGGTAACACTCAACTTTCTTGCTCCTTAATACTTTACTATATGCCAAAATACATGACATAAGCTAGAATTTACATTGAAAATAGAAGGTTGTAGAATTTTCTGAATTTTTGAAAATTTTGTCTTGATAATGCTGAATTTATGAAGCATGGATGCTTCCCTTATATTCACAACATTCCCATTGTGTTCTGGCTGTAAGGAACTCAAAGTTTATGGCCTTAACGGGCCTAAAATTGTAGAGAATTTGAAGGGTCTCTTTAACTTTTGAATTGGTGATTTGGGGATTATTTAGGAGTTATCATGCCCAAATTTTTGTAAAGATTAGTTTTTGAACATTGATAGACTACTGACCTGAGTTAAAAATTGAAAATTAGAGAAATTAGGCCAAGGGTGCCATTTTTGTACCCCTTGCCTGCTGAAGAAGATGAAGACCACTATAGTGGTCTTTACCGCTATAGAGGTAAAATTATTGCTATAGCGGGAGACCGTAGTCAGTGGCCTCCCGACTCAGGTGGAAATTTTTGCTTTTGAAATTTTTTGATCCCAAATAGACGTGTAACATTTTCCTTGGTCAAATGAAGGTTTATACGAATCATGGCCAACAACCAAGCCAGCGCCCCCACCTACGATAGATTCTCTGATGTGACTTATTAGGAGCAATTCTGGAAGTAGAAGAGGATGGGGCCTTGCTTTGAGCAGGGCTTCGACATGAAGAACGTGGTGCAGAAGGTGTTGTAGTTTTACAACCAGCTGAAGGAATTTAGGTGGGGACCATTAGTGGAGGCTTCCCCCAATGGGGTTGTGACTTGGACGCGGGAGTTCTTTACCATCCTCCCCATAGACTTTTGGGATTCCCCCAGCCCCACTATCCACATTCTAGGAGTGGACGTCCCCATAGATTTCCACACATTAATGCGGTGCTCGACATCCCTCATGTCTCCAATGATGACTATATGGCCAAGACTCGGGAGATGGACATGGGATGGCTGAGGGACACGCTGATTTCAATAGAGTTTTGGGATAAGATATACTGGCCTACTACTGAGGGTGTCATCGGTACCTACTTTTCGACTCACGCTAGGAGAAGGATGAACTTGGTGACCCGAAGGGTCCGTCCATCCAAAAACACCACGGACGTGACTTATCCTTTGGCCTTGGTGGTGGCATGCACTATCAGAGGGATCCTGCAGAATGTGGAGGAGCATATATTAATGGAGTGGAAGGAATTCTATCGATTCTAAGAAGGGTTCTTCTCTTATGGGTTTGGTGTCAGAGCTATGCGTATGGACAGGAGTCCCGGAGGATACCATTGATATAGTGGCTGAGATGGACATCTCCTTTCACCCTCTCTTGGTAAGAGAGCCCTCATCCCATAAAAGAAAGAAGAGAAAGGTCGGCGAGGCAGAGAGTAGAAATACCACGGAGGAGGCCCTTAGAGAGGACGAGAATAATTGTGATGATACTCCTTCATCCCAGTCCCAGCCCACAATCCCTAGCAGCCAGTTGGAGAAAGACTTGGCCACTATTAGGAGGTATATAGAGCAGTACCCCTTCAGTTTTGCAGCCCCTTCTACTGCCCAGGATGTCGAAGCACTCCGTTGAGAGCTTGACGAGGAGAGGTAGAAGAGACGCTCTTGGGATCGCCTGCTCGCTCGAATGTGGAAGACCATAAAGGTCATGTTCGAGTGTGTATCACCCAACTAGAAGCTCCCTGAGTTGGAGCTAGAGGATTTGAGGGAGTTTCCTTCCTGAGTGATGTAGAAGGAGATGATCCTGCCCTAGCAGCCCACGACTGATAGGGCATCCATCTTGGTCCCCTTTCCCCACCCCCCTTTGATTATGATATTTGGGTTGCCCCCATTTAGGGTATGTACTAGACATTATTACCTTTTTGCCTTTATTTTCCCGCACTTGGATGCTATTTTTATTTCTGCATTAATAAAATAACTGCTTATGTGGTAAATTAAGGCAATTTTTATCTTAATGCAATGCCCACTCCCTAAACGTCGCAATTAATCAAGCACGCACAAAAGTCACAAACAGGGGAAAAATTAGGCAGGCTTACTGCTCCTCCCTCAGCATGATCGAGGTAAGCCTTCCGCTATCATGGTACTGATATAGCAGAAATATTACTGCTATAGTGGTGTACTGCCCAGAAATGTTTAAACTTTTCCCCTATGCTTATTTCCCCAACAACGTAGTGGCCTTAATATAACTTGAAAAATATCAAAACCTTGCTAAGTTACCCAAAATGAGTTTTTAACCAATTACAGTTAACTACAACCTTGCATCACAACATATAATTCATTATGAAATTGTAAACCACAAGACAACCCCTCTTTGAAACTAACTCCGCTATTTCAAATCCCAACCTTGTTTTCATATCATGAAACTCGGCCTTGTCAACAATGACAACCACATAATTTCTATGCATTTTAACTAGACTTAGCATAGGTTTTCTAGTGTTCAACATCAACCACAAGTTGGATTTCATATCCCTAAGTACCATCTTAGAACCTTATACACTATAGCACAATAGTACAAATGTAATATAAAGTTTATCTACCACCACACAACACAACACACAACAATTTACAACATGCACATGGCATAAATTCAAACCAATCAAGCAACCACAAATTATAGATTCAAATCAATTGAACAACCATGATTATCACACATGAAGGAAAAGGGAGTCAAAATCAACGTCGCCTTTCCCTGACTTAATAACACCACACCTAACTATGTAGGTGACGACCCCAAGTGGGTTGTCTAATATGCTTACATGGCTCGGAGGGCCAGATACCAATTGGAACCTTCTCAGTTCTAATTCGTGTAGCTTATATCCTTTCCAATAGAGTCAAGTGACATTTACTTGCCTAGTTGAGAGACCAATTGGGACCTAGAGATACCAATTGGAATCAACCCATACAACAACTGAATAAGCACATGAGAGGAAAGAAAAAAGTGAAACAGTTTCCTATAATGCCTTATAGATTACTGAAGATTAGATGTTGACGTCAACACACCAATTCACAGGGATTTACTCGATATTTACTCATGTACTGGGAGACCGGTAAACTAGGATTTGATACCAAATTGTCATGACCCAATTCACCGAGTCGTGAGGGCACCTATTCTAATACACCTAGTTAGGAGAACCCCTTACCATCCTTGAAGGAAAATATTCGAAAGTCGTTGTTATAACATTAACCCAACCTTATTAAATGATTACACAATCAACTGCAAAAAAATAATCTACCCTGAGATCTAGTGTAAATAGGTACAAGAGTTGCTAAATAAAAATGAAATATCCGAGACACAGCTTCCATCATGAATGAAAGAGTGGAGTTGTTGAATGATCAGTACCGCAACAAGTAAGAAACCAATACTGAATCTTGCAAAAGACTATACCCCAAAAATTTATAGCAAGAGTTGCATCAATACAAACCATACATACTAGTAAGCCTCATCGGTCGACCCAATTGGGATTACATGAATATAACATAAATAATCAATACAAAACACGCATGCTTATATAACTTATTATCCCAAACCCTTAGGACTACCCCATTCCCATTACTAACTCTAGTCAAAATCCCCAAAGCACAACACCTCCCCCAAACCACTAAGTCGTACATCACGTAGGGGATTACACTAACTTCGCAAGACAACTACGACAAGGAAAATTCTAAGTTTGACTCCTTAATTTATTAAGACACATAGCATGCTTAGAGAACACTCGCCCGGACATGTAACCTGTCCTTTTCTTCCCTAACACTAGATCTTTATTAATCCTTAACCCACACCTAGTTTTCTCCCCATCCTGCTAGAAACTTCTTACACAACCCCCACCTCCTTGGTCATTTCACCACCCGATAAAATATAATGAGCCAAAATAATATAGGAGATAAACATTAAACTATAGACTGACCACCCTTAACCATGTGAAAGAAATGGCAAAATAATCCAACTTGAAACCAACACCCTTGGGAATAACACACCATAAGGCATTTAGGAGAGCATACCAATAACATAACATTTAGCACCAAGTAAAATACATACGGACTACACAAGTAATTTCAAGAGATGGTTAATTGACTCAGACAAACTCAAGTATGGATTTATACAACACCCAGGGTGTTCCAATACAACATAGAAATTCATTCCATAAATACCAGTCGAAGGATCATACTTAATTCCAAGATCAATGTACCCTAATATCTAACAACAAGGAATCTAATGATATTATAAGTACCTGAACCACACAAGGGTCCCAATAAATATATATCCAACATGTAAGAATAATCCCCGGTTCACTCATGGAACCATCAAACTTATACATACCTTCATACATATATGTTATAGGTGATGCATCCTCCCTCTAGACATGATTTGTAGGGGATAAATTTTTTCAAGTACTAAAAAACCCAAACAAGAATGTCCGTAAATATTAATCGAACAATCGTGTGAGAACATCTCAAATATAAAAACATTCCACAATTTACAGTATAAAGAGGCCAAGTCATAAAGCAGGTAGACATTGCAATGACCAAGCACACCACACAGATTAACCAATCACACTACAAAGTAGTTAATATGCACCTATAACATACGTTGGATTAAAATACAACTCATCACCTAACCCTATCAATTAGTAACTTAACTTTTTTTGCCCACAATGATGGATTCCGGGTTTGGTAATAAGGAATGCTACCTTAATAAGGGTTAGGGACCCTCCCCTTTCTCACCTAAGTTATTACGTCTCTTAAGGGTCTTGTAGTTAAGCGGCAGTCCACCTTTCATATGCATGTCATAGGACTTACCACTATCACTTAGGAACATAAAAGGACTAATAATGGAGTTCATGAAACATGTGATATATATATATATATATATATGCGAAACTTGGTCGTTGAGGCCGCCAAGTCAAGAAGGACATACACCACTTACATTACATACCCACATGTGTCTACAAAAGCCTCTAACAAAAGTACATACATAACCATCTTAAATTTGGGACAAGTCCCCGCTTTACACAACATTACAATACCAAAATAAATGTACATATAAGACCCGAAAAGCCCCGAACCAACTGGAGCTCACCAAAGATCGGCAAAAGATCCTCCACCTACCGTGGAGGTCTACTAGCACCTGTGCCTGCATCAAGTAAGGTAAATCCCCCAAGAGGGGTCAGTACGAAGAATGTACTGAGTATGTAAGGGTGAATAAGACTGTATAAGAAGTAAATACTTAAATAGAATCAATTATAAGTAAAGAACCAATATGGATAAGTCATCACTCTATATGTATGGAAATATGTACATTAGATGGATTACTTCTTTTATTCTTTCGCTCACTCGTCCCCGTCATCACTCACTTCTTCATCTACTTCTCATCCTTTCATTCTCACAAAGCCCGAGCCCCAAGCTGATCAGTGGAAAAATAATATTGTCATGAAGGTGTTTATTTCACCCCATGGATACACCCAAAAAGATGGGATGGTCATCATGAAGGTGTTTCCTTCACCCCATGGATATCATCATGAAGGTGTCTATTTCACCCCATGGATACACTCATAATATGGGAATCGTCATTATGAAGGTGTGTTCTTTCACCCCATGGATACACTCATAACACCTTACTCCATCCTTTAACTTTTACAAGATTAGTACCTTTACTTGTGAGAGATTGATACGCTCACTCATAAGAGATTAATACATTCACTTATGAGAGATTGATACTTTTGTTTGTAAGAGATTGATACTTTTGATAATTGTAACCTTATTGAAATTTTGAACATTAACCAAAGAACATGAGTCATGTGAAACATAATTCATGTAGGAATAAGGAACATGTGAGTAATAATAATTAATAATCGGAAATGGGATACCTTTGAACATTTCGAAATAGGATAGGTATAATGTCAATGTGACTAATACGTGCTGCAAAAAATACGAAAAGAGTAACCTTACATACCTTTTATTCTCAATATGATTCTACAATCTTAAATGGGCCTACAATAGTCCCGCTCCTTCCTTATGTGTCACTCTACAACACAAATACATAATGGGATTTACATTAACCACCAACTACCTTATAAATGCATACAACGATAATGAGTTACACAATGGCCTCAAAATGTCATTTCCCCCTTGACAATACCATGTATAAAACTATCACACCAACAATACCACAATATTCCCAACATTGACCACAATATCATTTATGAATTTACTATACCAAAAATCCCACAATATTCCATACATTGACCAATTCATGATAACCAATAGCATGTCACACCTAGTTCATACTTTCCACTCTCCATCATCATAACATCACAATTATTCCATCAATTCACTTCAATACACCTCACAACACCAAATTGGCCAAAATCCCATAATTTACACTTATGGAAAAATAACAAGTTTAGGACCATAATCACACCATACATGTTTATATTTCATCCATATCATGCACTTTCATCAAGACAACAAGTCATTTGTCAAGTTTAAATTCCATAGATGGCACATCTTTTACAAAAACACAAAGTGCCATATTCAACACTTCCAAGCATAACCAACATGACCTACATACTCTTCGATGAATATAATATATTAATCCATAATAATAATCACTTACCTAGGCTTGAAAGTTGATGATCTTGCTCCAAAGATGGCTTAGGGTTTGAGAGCCCAAAAGGGTGTTCTCTTGAAAATTCTAGAAAATGCAAGAAAAGCATGTGTGTTTTTGTGGGTTAAAAATCTGATTTTTCCTCCCTTTTATAGACCCATGAATTTGTTTTCTCAATTATTGCTTGGTCAAAAGAAGAATGGGTCATTTGACCCATTCTTGGCCCATGTTTTTCTTCTTCATTTTTGGGCTTTATTGAGCCCAAATAACTTAACCCAATAAAATCAATAATTTCTCACGTTTAAATAATTTCATACACGTTACGACAATATTTCCACTCACGCAACTCATACTCGTAGCCTCAATTCCAAAAACAAGCAACTCTAGCCACGTATGGCTCATTTTGACCATAAGGGTAAAATCGTCATTTTGACGTCAAATTCGTTCACGAGTAATTTTATCATACCAATAAAATACTTCACTCATTTCATGTATATTCTCATGGTTTTAGAATAAACGTGGCAAAAATCGGCTTGGTACGTCCCCGGGCACCCTTGGGACTTACGAAAATTTCCAACTTTGAAAAGTGGCCGAAACCAGCCTGGAACTCCCTTGGGCGCGCTAGATTTCTGCCTCTGGTATAAAATTTTTAGACCAAAGTGGCGTGGTACGCCCTATGGAGTGCCCCACACTTAAAATTTTCGAAAATTTCATTTTTTGACTTTTCTTCGCGATTTTGGTTAGATACTTCAAGTCCTATTCTTTAACTTACTTCTTACCCTTAATATCCTTTGTTTAGAGGTCCTCTTAGCCTCATTTTGAACCCCACAAATTCTCCACAAAAATCACAAAACACCTCATACGAAGGGCTAATCCCATGTACGAGGCCAAATTTCAATTTTCTTATCAGAATCATTACAAAATACATACTCGTGGCATCTCGACACCCAAATAACCATTGTTCAACGTCATCACATAGGGTTAGGAAGTTACGGGGTGTTACATTCTCCCCCCCTTAGAAACATTCATCCTCGAATGTTAACGTTGTCGCTTCAATTACCACAAATGCGTCTCTATATTTGCATATGTAGACATAGACGCTTACTAGTCATAGATACTTATTTATTATTGGTCCACTTCCGCATGCTGAACTTTTCCTTCTGTATGAAACAAATATGGGTACATCGATTTCATCATTTTTCTAGTTTACCATGTTGATTTCTCCAAAGGACTTTTACGGACGCTACATCTTTATTCCTCAACCTCTTTACTTGTTGATCTAGAATCCTTTTGATAATTTCATATGACCTATATAACATGGACTCAATTTCACCTATTGTAAGCAAATTACACCTGAAGTAAATGATCGTCCTAACTGTTGTTAAAGTCCTATACGTAAGCTCATAAATGTTTATATAGTGCGTTCTGTTTATCCATCTTGTCTGAGGATTTTCACTTTATTTGGATTCCCACACTCTTTTGAAAAAAAAATTCCAACAGTATACCGTAACTTGAGCTCCTATGACTCATACAATAGCAATTGGAATTCCCTGTAGTCGTATAATTTCTTACCCCACAACTTGCATAGTATTCAGCTGTATAAGTAATCTTGACAGGTAAAATGTGTACTAAATTGGTAAGGCTGTCAGCTATCATCCACATAGAGTTAAATTGATGAAATGTACAAGGCAAACTTGTGATGAAGCCTATGTTGATCAAAGCTTTTTTTTTTCCACACTGGGAGATTTCCATATTGCATATACCCTCCAGACTCCTGATGTTCTATATTTTACTTGTTGACAATTCGGATCATGAACTATAATTTATGCAATGTTCTTTTCATATAACTTTATCAATACGTCTCTTTTCAGTCTTTGAGAAATCTTTGGTACCCTGTAATTGGTCCATTAACTTGTAAGTTTCGGGAAGGACATACTTATTCTTAATTTTCACCCTCTTCAGTTGTCGATAATCAGTACACGCTCTTAATGTACCATTTTTATTTTGTCCGATTAATACTAATACACCCCAAAGGAATATACTAGGCCTTGTGAACCCCTTGTCCAACAAGTCCTTTAATTGTTCCTATATCTCCCATAATTCTGCTAGAGGCATTCTATATGGAGGAACGGGGGAATAGGGATAGGCAGAATGTCTGGAATCACATCACTATCATGCTCTACTTTCTGTTTCAGGAGATACATGTAGGAATTCCTATACTACTGGAATCGATCGAAGTGTTGGTACCCTCACATCGGTATCTCGTACTCTTACTAGGTGACAAATATACCCCTTGGATATCATTTCCTTTACCTTTCTATTTACCTTGCTATATGACATGAATTTTTCCTTTGGTGCTCCCACATTACCCATCCATGCAGGAACATTCTTTTATGGAAAAACGAAAATGTAACCCCTTAGCTAGGCAATCCGCTGCGACATAACAAGAAGTCAACCAATCCATACCCATAATAACCTCAAAGTTTACCATTTCCAGTGCAGTAAGCTCAACCAGTGTGTCATACCCACAACCGATTACTATCCAAGTATGATATACTCTTTTAGCTATCATAGATTCTCAACTAGTGTAGATACTTCAAGCGGCTTACCTAATAATGCTCATGTTCCTTAAAAAAACATAGGGAAGAACGTATGACAATGTAGAACCCGGGTCAATCAATGCAAATATATTCTATGTGAAAAGACAGATAATGTACCTGTCACTATATCAGGGAAAGCCTCCGAGTCCCGCCGGCCCGCTACGACATAGGTATGGTCCTGAGTTCCACTCGAACTAGCTACCCCTCTAACATATCTGTCATGGTCAGCAGGTTGTGTACCTCTACCTAGAGGAGGCACCAATGATGTCGGTGCAACGGTTGGTCCCGTAGGTCGTGCCATGCCACCCATGTTCTTTCGTGGACACCCTCTTACCTTGTGCCCTGGCACGTCGCAATGATAGCAAACATTCTTTCCAACCCGGCATTCACCTGCATGAAATTTCCTGCAGTGCTAACACAGCTGACGAAAAGACCCGAGTGGGTTCACATCTCTGGGGGCTTGATATCCCACTGTCTGGAAATCCTGAGTCTCACTCCTTTGCCCAAACTGGTTACTTTTGAACCCTTGGAGTAGAGGGGAAGCATTGCTGTAGAATGAGAAAATGATGGATTAGACAGTCTGCGAGAACTCTGAGGACCAACTCCTCCTTGGTATGCCATGAACTGTCCTGTGGGTTTTGCTCTTTTTGACAATTCTCCTTCCAATTCTTGCATCCTTTTCTTCTGCCTCTGTTCCTTCATCTGCTACGCAAAAACTGTTCTTTGAGCTTGTGCAGCAACTACACGGGTCAATATTTGCACCGCACTCATTAAATCCTGCTCAATAGTATTCATGGGCAGTGCCAAAGATAGTTCTCTCCTACCCGGCTCTTTTGAAGCTGGAAAAGTAGAGGAGGCCCGTGATGCAATTTTAGCATTTACTCCACCCTGACTGACTTGATCAGGTGGTAATCTACTCATTCTTTCTCCAGCAGGCATATCTACCTGCTTACCTTTACCTCTACCTCTCCTTGTGATTGGCATTTTACTATACCAAGGAAAAACAATTACCATGGTCAGGCACAATTCCACTTACATATAATACTTGCTCTATTGCACGATCTAGAAGTGAAAAAAAGAAACAACATCCTAAATGTCTCGTAGCCTCCTACTTATAAATGTGGTGCACAACACATCGATAAGTAAGACTCTACTCAGACACGGCTTTGTAGATACCCTTAGAATGACCTGCTCTGATACCACTTTTGTCACACCCCAACTCCCATTTGAGGTGTGATTGGCACCCGTAGCCGATAAGGCCTGAGAGAAACAAGATTTACTTCTATTCATTCATATGCATGTCATAGGACTCACCACTATCACGTAGGAACATAAAAGGACTAATAACGGAGTTCATGAAACATGTCATATATATATACATATGCGAAACTTGGCCGTTGAGGCCACCAAGTCAAGAAGGACATACACCTCTTACGTTACATACCCACATATGTCTACAAAATCCTCTAACAGAAGTACATACATAACCATCTTAAATTTGGGACAAGTCCCCGCTTTACACAATATTACAGTACCAAAACAAATGTACATATAAGACCCGAAAAGCCCCGAACTAACTGGAGCTCACCAAAGATCGGTAAAAGATCTGCCACCTACCGTGGAGGTCTACTAGCACCTGTGCCTGCATCAAGTAAGGTAAATCCACCAAGAGGGGTCAGTATGAAGAATGTACTGAGTATGTAAGGTCAAATGAGGCTGTATAATACGTAAACACTTCAATAAATCAATTATAAGTAAAAAACCAATATGGATATGTCATCACTCTATATGTATGGAAATATGTACATTAGATGGATTACTTCTTTTATTCTTACGGTCACTCATCCCCATCATCACTCACTTCTTCATCTACTACTCATCCTTTCATTCTCACAAAGCCCGGTCCCCAAGTTGATTAGTGGGAAAATAATATCGTCATGAAGGTGTTCATTTCACCCCATGGATACACCCAAAAAGATGGGATGGTCATCATGAAGGTGTTTCCTTCACCCCATAGATATCATCATGAAGGTGTCTATTTCACCCCATGGATACACTCATAATATGGGAATCGTCATCATGAAGGTGTGTTCTTTCACCCCATGGATACACTCATAACACCTTACTTCATCCTTTAACTTTTACAAGATTAGTATCGTTACTTGTGAGAGATTGATACGCTCACTCATGAGAGATTAATACATTTACTTATGAGAGATTGATACTTTTGTTTGTAAGAGATTGATACTTTTGATAATTGTAACCTTATTGGAATTTGGAACATTAACCAAAGAACATGAGTCATGTGAAACACAATTCATGTAGTAATAAGGAACATGTGAGTAACAATAATTAATAACCGGAAATGGGATACCATTGAACATTTCGGAATAGGATAGGTATAATTTCAATGTGACTAATACGTTCTGCAAAAAAATACGGAAAGAGTAACCTTATATACCTTGTATTCTCAATATGATTCTACAATCTTAAATGGGCCTACAATAGTCCCGCTCCTTCCTTATGTGTAACTCTACAACACAAATACATAACAGCATTTACATTAACCACCAACTACCTTATAAATGCATACAACGATAACGAGCTACACAATGGCCTCAAAATGTCATTTCCCCCTTGACAATACCATGTATAAAACTATCACACCAACAATACCACAATATTCCCAACATTGACCACAATATCATTTATGCATTTATTATACCAAAAATCCCACAATATTCCGTACATTGACCAATACATGATAACCAATAGCATGTCACACCTAGTTCATACCTTCCACTCTCCATCATCATAACATCACAATTATTCCATCAATTCACTTCAATACACCTCACAACAACAAATCAGCCAAAATCCCATAATTTACGCTTATGGAAAAATAACAAGTTTAGGACCATAATCACACCATACATGTTTATATTTCATCCATACCATGCACTTTCATCAAGACAACAAGTCATTTATCAAGTTTAAATTCCATAGATGGCACATCTTTTACAAAAACACAAAGTTCTATATTCAACACTTCCAAGCATAACCAACATGATCTACATACTCTCCCATGTATATAATATATTAATCCATAAGAATAATCACTTACCTAGGCTTGAAAGTTGGTGATCTTGCTCCAAAGATGGCTTAGGGTTTGAGAGTCCAAAAGGGTGTTCTCTTGAAAATTCTAGAAAATGCAAGAAAAGCATGTGTGTTTTTATGGGTTAAAAATCTGATTTTTCCTCCCTTTTATAGACCCATGAATTCCTTTGCTCAATTATTTCTTGGTCAAAAGAAGAATGGGTCATTTGACCCATTTTTGGCCCATGTTTTTCTTCTTCATTTTTGGGCTTTATTGAGCCCAAATAACTTAACCCAATAAAATCAATAATTTCTCACGTTTAAATAATTTCATACATGTTACGACAATATTCCCACTCACGTAATTCATACTCGTAGCCTCAATTCCCAAAACAAGCAATTCTAGCCATGTATGGCTCATTTTGACCATAAGGGTAAAATCGTCATTTTGACGCCAAATTCGTTCACGAGTAATTTTATCATACCAATATAATACTTCACTCATTTCATGTATATTCTCATGATTGTATAAGAAAATTTCCAACTTTGAAAAGTGGCCGAAACCAGCTTGGCACGCCCTTGGGCGCGCCATCTTGCTGCCTCTGGGCTAAAAATTTTAGCCCAAATCAGCATGGCACGCCATCTGGCGCACCCCACACTTAAAATTTTTGAAAATTTCGTTTTTTGACTTTTCTTCGCGATTTTGGTTAGATACTTCAAGTCCTATTCTTTAACTTACTTCTTACCCTTAATATCTTTTGTTTAGAGTTCCTCTTAGCCTTATTTTGAACCCCACAAATGCTCCACGAAAATCACAAAACACCTCCTACGAAGGGCTAATCCAATGTACGAGGCCAAATTTTAATTTTCTCATCACAATCATTACAAAATACATACTCGTGGCATCTCGACACGCAAATAACCATTGTTCAACGTCATCACATAGGGTTAGGAAGGTACGGGGTGTTACAAGAAGAATCAATGTATGACATGCAAACATCATGCATAATAATGTTACACCACATCCCCTAAACGTACACTACTTGGACCCTATCTGATTTTACCCAACTTAACTCCATGCCCGATGACCTAAACATACATTCTCCAATCCATCTATGTTATAATCATGCTTTCAAATTCAATTCTAAGCTCCTCAATAAACCTTACCTTACCTTGATGTCAACCAGTCAAAGGACAAATGAACTAATAAAATCCTAGCCTCAAGTTGATACTACAAATGCGTAATTCTTTAGAAATCCATCAGTTTGCACCCCTTTCTCCTCCTTTCTATGGTTTAAGGCTTGGGAGGCAATGATTAGTATTTTTGGGAAGCCTTCAATGCTTCTATATTAGTTAGTAAGGAGAAAGAAAATAAAACCCAACTTTACCCTAAATTGGTCACGTCACACCGCTATAGTGGTCGGTCTACTGGTATAGCGGTACCGCAATAGCAGAATAATTATCGCTATAGCAGAATGATTTTATCCAGACCTCCAAAAGTATTAAGTCCCTAATTTTAAAAGTCATGGTCCCACGAATGTTTTTGAATATTATTTTAATAATTCTCGGACTATGCACTAGCCCCGAGGTGACTCTAATAACAATGGATTAGGTCGTTACAAGTGGTGGAAGGGATACCTTGATTCCAGGCTAGCTAGATCTCCTCCTATGACATGGATTCAATTATCCCAAGCTTTCTTGGAAAAGTATACCTCACCGCATGCACGAGCGCCTAAGGTATGAGTTCACAGGGTTAAAGTAAGGTTCTATGACAGTAGCAGAGTACGTGGTGAGATTTCATGAGTTAGACACATATGCCACCATGATTCTACCTACTGAGTATGTGAAGATACAATACTTTGTCAGAGGATTGATACTTCCACCCTACATGGATGCTCAGATTTTGATATCTGTAGGTAGGTAATTTATTGATATTACTGATTATGCTTACACGATGGAGGGTTTTCATCACCAGGCTCATGGGGGTAGTGATAAGAGACCTCATTATTAGGGCAGCTACAGTGAGAGTTATAGTGGTGCACAGTTTAGGGGTAGAGGTTTTCAGGGTTGGTATCCTCAGTAGCAGTCTAGTAGGCCTATTCATTCAACCCTACGAATGTTAGATGGGGATCAACCTGGTTATACTAATTTTGGGTCAGCCATTAAAGTGTATTCAGATAGGATCTTCGGGTCGAGGTTGCCATTTTGGGTTAGCCGGATCTTCTCATTAGGTCTTAGCGCCCAGGGCATGCTGTGATTGCGGTATTGCAGTTCATTTCTCCAGAGAGTGTCCCCAATATAGGATGATTAATCTTCTTACATAGAGCATTCTAATGATTAGGTCAATTCCACTCCCAGCTAGGAGAGGTGCCCAGGGTTACAGGGGTGGTCCCTAGGATTCTCATGTAGTTCCTTAAATAGGTAGGACATGTGCTCAGTTAGACACCCAATCTGGAGGCGGGCGGGGTCATCTATATGTTATTTCTAGTAGGCCATAGGCTGAGGGTTCAGATACTATTATCACATATACTATTTTGGTGTACCACCAGCCAACTTCTACTTTATTTGATCCGGGCTCCACGTATTCTTATATGTCTACTTATTATGCTTCTCAGTTGTTGTTGTCTTATGAGCCATTATCTGTGCCTATGCATGTAGCTATACCTATGGGTGACTCTTTAGTAATGGATTATGTGTGTAAATTATGTATTGCAACTATTCAGGAGTATGAAACTCGGGTTGATCTTATTGCGCTCGACATACTTGATTTTGATGTGATTGTGGGCATGGACTGTTATCCCCTATCATGCTGTCTTGGATTACTTTTCCAAGATTGTTACCTTAGCCATGCCTAGCATACCCCTGGTTGTGTGGCAGGGTGCTTATAGTCACATGTTGATGGGGATTATTTCTAATATTCGGCTAGGAGACGGCTATCAAGGGGGTGTATGGCTTATCTTGCTTATGTTTATAATGTTTGTATTAGAAGTCCTTCACTTGACTCGGTTCCTATAGTTTGTGAGTTTCTTGATTTTTTTCCTACCAACCTACCTAGCCTTTCTCCTGAGATTAACATCGACTTTGCTGTTGATATTAAGCCGGGAACCCAACCTATTTCTGTTGCACTTACCATATAGCTCCTACCGAGCTAAAGGAGCTAAATATTCAACTTCAGGATCTTATGGGTAAGGGGTTTATTAGACTGAGCGTTTAACCTTAGGGTTCTCCTATTAAATTTATGAAGAAGAAGGATGGTTCTATGCATATGTGTATCAATTACATGCAGCTGCATAAGGTGACAGTGAAGAATAAGTATCCTATGCCGCATATCGATGATCTATTTAACTAGTTACAGGGTGCAGCCAAGATTTTTAAGATTGACTTGAGATGTAGCAACCATCATGAAATGACCTAATCCATCATTACTAGGAAACATCTCAAGATGGGTACGAGGTATAGGATTATCGGGATTACATTCGTAAACTTGCATGGGGCCACGCAAGTTAAAACTTTAGAATTTAAAATATATTGGTTGGGATGACATCATCCTGATATAGCAGGACTTATTCTGCTATAGTGACACCTCCTGCTATAGCAACATGACGCTGACTAAAGAACCCACTTAGGTGGGTTTTAATTATTTTCTCTACATAAGTTAAAACCAACAATGTGGGAGGGCTCTAAAAACCCTTAGGGTTTCCTCCCATATCTTGGAGCAATGAAGAGGGGTAAATGGGTGAGAATAGGGTGCAAACCCATGGATATTCGAGGAATGACGTGTCTGTGATCGTAGCACAAGGTTGGAATTCGCATTCATTCATCCTTCCTTCAGCTTGTTGACATCCAGGTAAGCTAAGCTTAATTAAGTAATGTAGATCCAGGTTAGAAAGCATAAACATAATGTAGATGGATGGGAGATTTCATGATTAGGCCTTTGGGCAGGGTGTTTGGATAGCTAAATCGGTTAAAGTTAGGGTAACTTACAGGAAGGTAGTTGTTTCATATATCTTATCATGTTATGCTATATTTACTCTATAATTTGGGTGGTTCAAAGTTGTAGACCAGTAATTGGGGTAGTGGAAAGGGCAAATTACCAGTCATTAGTTTAAACCCCTAAAGAAAGTGAAAATAATGGGTGGGGTGTTAGTGAATTCTGAAGCTTCTAGGGAAGTAATTTGATTAGTTGTTTTAGAAAAGAGGAATCAGTTAAGTGGCATGTTTAGGTCTCTAAATGGCAGTGAAGGTGAGGATTACGTAGTTTAATCCAATTGTGTTATATGGCTATGTTAACTATCTCTCAGCTTTGTTTGTTATTGAGTGTTATTTAAGTGTCGTCATCTTACAAATGAACTATACGTGAAGCTTATGGATATTGCAAGTGTTGATTGATATCTTTTCTTTGTATGATTTTTATATCTAATTTATTAATATGAAATGTCTCGGTAATTGAACATTCTCATGGGATATTGGTGGAATAAGGTTGGCAGGAACTTGTGTCTGGGATTAGGTACATAGACGAAACTTGTCCCCTAAAGGTCATGACTAGAGGGTGGTTGCCATACCTTTAGCGTGTATGTATAAGGTACATGTGAGTTTGATGGCTCCATGAGTGGATCGAGTAATACATATATATATATATATGTCGTTGTATTTGGTGTTTGACTTAACTTGACTTAGTTTGACATGACTATTTATTCTTGTTGGTTGCTTGACTCTTTATATTATCTCTTGTGGTGAAACAGCATTTGTGTTTAAGGCTGAATGAGGATTTTCGTATAAGCATAATAGTATAAAGATGGTTGTAAGTTGTCGGTTAAGTCCGGATTAGTGTCTTGGGTCTTGTTGATGGTTTACTTGTTTGGGTGGGTCATTTCCATGAAACCTAGGTTGACTTATTTAAGGTCTGGACATGGGTTAGGTTCATCTTTGATATAGCAGTTCTTATGAATTGTAGTAGTCCGTGGTGTAAGGCCAGACTAAGAGGTTTAGGGTAGTAGAGTTGTAAGGGTAAGAGCGGTACCTCAAAGTCCATAACCAGGAGGTTAGCAGAAGGTAACTGGATCATTTCAGGGAATCGGTAAGGTAAGTCTAAGTGGTTATCACTTGTCCATAATGGGGAAATAGGTGTTGTGGAGTTAGGTAATGAGAATAATAAGATTCATGTTTTCTTTTGAATATTTATGTATGTTTGTGTAATCCAATTTCGGTCGACCGATGAGACTTACCAGTACATGTGATTTGTATTTATACTACTCTTGTTATACCCTTTTTGGGGTATAGTATTTTACAGAAATCAGTGTTGGTTTCATGATTGTGGCGGTTTGTTATTCTTCAGCAGCTCCCACTCCTCTTACTCATGGTAGAAGTTGTGTCCAATTTGACTTTTCCCTTAGAAGTTTTTGTACCTGTTTAGACTAGATCCTAGGGTAGTTTACACTTCCATAATTGTTTGTAAACGCTTCTGTAATAAAAATGAGTCATTGTTTAAATAAAGACTTCCACTTAACTTCTTAAAGGGGTGGTAAGGGGTTCTCCTATCTAGGTGGATTAGAATAGGTTTCCTCAAAATTCGGTAATTAGGGTCGTGACAATTTGGTATCAGAGCCTACGTTACCAGTCTCCCGGTACAAGAGCAAATGTTGAGTGGAGTCCTACGGATTGTTGTGTTGACGTCCACATCTAATCTTCGGGGAGCTACGAGGCATTTTAGGAAATTGTTTCACTTACTTCTTTCCTCTTGTACAGTTGTTTAATTGTTGTATAAGTTGAGTCTAATTGGTATCTCAACCAGGTAACTGGATGTCACTCGACTCCTCTTAGAAGGATACAAGCAACGCAAATTAGATCTTGGAAGGTTCTAATTAGTATCTGGTCATAAGGGCTATGTATAACATGTTGGATAATCAACTAAGGGTCATCATGTGGGTAAATAGAAGCTATGTTGATGAGATATGGAAAATGATAATTGATTTTGAAAACTTATGAAATAATGTGTTGTTGCTTGATGCGCTCTGAACCTAGGCTATGTGAATGTTGCAAGTTTCCATGTACTGTGTAGTGTCGGATAAAAATTTGACTATGACTGTGTTGTTTGGTTGATCGTGATATAAAGGTTTAAATTGGTTCATAAGGTTACGGAAGTTAGATACTCGTGTGCCATAGTTGCTTGAATGATTGTGAAATGGTGCATTTATCTGGGGTCTGACTTGTAGTTGCTGCTGTAAAACTAGAAATCTAAGCTGAGCCTAACCTAACATATTATTTGTGTGATGGTTTGTTGGAAAAATTAAATTGCATTCCATGGGAACAAGGATCGAATCCGCAATAGCGGGGGTAGTTTGGAAAGAATTTTCTCTTGTAAATTATGGTTTCTTGAGACCTTATGTGTTATATTGTGGTGTTAGTTGTCAGTTTTAATGTGGATGGGCTTGTTCCTGGGGAATTAACAAAGCTTAAGCATTTTTGTGTTTTCATTTTGGTATTAAAGAGTTTGGGGAGGAGACATTATTGAAATTACCAAAATCTGGGCAACCACTGCTTTGGACCGTTATAGTGACGTGAAGGTCGCTATGGTTGCTATAGTAACCATATCTCTATAGTGGGACTTTCTCCGCTATAGCAACATGCAGGCCACTATAGCGACATAGGCGGGGCAGTGGCAGTGCCCTGTTTTCCCCCATTTTTGACTTTTATTTTTGACATGTTTTAATTGATGTATTGAGTACGAAGCATTGCATGAATATTGAAATCTCATAAATACGGTAAAAGCAAGTTATATTATTAATGTGGGTAGGAAAAAAACTAGAATCCATGTGCAAAAAGTAAAGTAATGAAAAGTGCAATGTCTAGTCTATACCCCAAACGGGGACAACCCAAATAATGAAAACAAAAATAAAAAAGGGGACTTAGTTGGGCGCCCTATGAGTCGCGGGTTCCTGGGGCAGGGTCATCTCTTTCCTTATCACTCAGGAAGGGAAACTCCCTCAAATCCTTCGTCTCTAACTAGGAAAGCTCCTGGTTGGGATCTACACACCCAAACATGACCTTCATGGTCTTCCACGTTCAGGTGAGCAAGTGATCCCGGGAGCTCCTCTTCTTCCTTTCTTCGTCAAACTCTCTACTGAGAGATGAAATATCCTGTACAGTGGAAGGGGCTATGGAACTGAAGAGGGCCTATGCCATGGACCTCCTAAACACATCCAAATCTTCCTCCAGCTAGCTGTGAGAGATCGGGGGCAGATTCTGGGAGGGAGGGGCATCATCAAAGTCCTTGTCAACATCAAATACCTCTGCCCCACCCTGCTACTCTCTGCCTCAACTGCCTTCCTCTTTTTCCTTTCTTTGATGTAAGCACTTTCACTAAGAAAGGGTTAAAGGGAATGTCCATCTCCACCTCCATCTCATTAGGCTTCTCGAGTACACCAGCCCGCCTGCATAGCTCTGAAACTAGATCAGGCAGAAAGGGGCTCTTCTTACTGACCTGGTAAAAGTCCATCCACTCCATCATGATCTAGAACCCCACATTCAGCTTATGCCCCTAACAGCAAAGGCCACCGCCAGAACTCGAGGGTAAGTCATATCAGAAGTGTTACCCGATGGACAAATCCTTTGGGACACTAGGTTCATCCACATCCAAGCATCGGCTGAAAAATAAGTACTTGTAATACCCTCAGTGGAAGGCTAGTATGCTTGCTTCCTGAACTCCTCCATAAATAGAGTGTCCTGCAGCTATATCATGTTTATCTCCCCGACCTTGGCTAAATACTCGACGTTGGATATGTGGGGCACCCCAAACACTTTATTAATAGTGTGAATACCTATCAAAATATCCACTCACTGGATGTG
The DNA here is from genome assembly GCA_031232105.1 of Capsicum rhomboideum. NCBI lineage: Eukaryota > Viridiplantae > Streptophyta > Magnoliopsida > Solanales > Solanaceae > Capsicum > Capsicum rhomboideum. The sequence continues at coordinate 91,533,508 of CP124716.1, read as the reverse complement.
GATGGTGGGGTTGGGGGAATTTTAAAACACGGTGGGGAGTATAAAATAAAACTCCCTGACCCAGCCCGAGACCCCGTTAGGGGGATCTATCACCAATGGGCCCTAGCCAATTTCCTGAAGTCGGTTGTAGAATTTTGGTACTTTCTCTTCCACCCATCTTATGTCAAAGCCCCGTTTATAGCAAATCCCGATATGCCTAGTCATGATGTCGTTCCCGACTAGCTTTATTGGGAAATCTTTTGTAGGCGGGGACATTCTTTTTGTTTTCAGCTTGATGTGTCATGGTTACGGACACTTTTGATGCTTAAAACAAGGAAAATATGCAATGACTTGGGTGTGTTTTGTTGGTATGATGTGCTTTCTGTCCTACTTTGCAGGAAAACAGGTTTTAAAGGCAAAATGATCAAAAAGGAAGAATCAAGCCCGAGAACAAAGTGTCAGAAGAAGAAAGAACAAGAACCTGCACGATATAGGGACCTACGACACAAGTCACGTGGCGTGACTTCCATTCACGTCACGTGAGTGGCTGGCGTGGGTCCACTACAGAGACTGAAAAAGATGCCTGATTTCTACGGTAGGAGTCATGTGGCGTGACTACCACCCACGTGACGTGGAAGCATGCCTTTATCCAACTTCTAAAGACGTCTAATTGAGCCTGATTCCCATGACATCAACCTAAGTGGTGTGACTTGGTTCCACGGCACCAAGTCACGACACCGTGAAAGTTGCTGACTCTATTCTCCTATTTTGCTAAGGATAGGATTAGCTTTGTATCTATAAATACCCATGTATAGTCCTATGTGTGAGACGTATTGAGAATTATTGATTACATTATTCTGAGAGCTATTTTGGAGTTCATAGACATATTCTTGGTTTTGTAGTCACAAACCCTAATTTGAGTTTTATTGATAATTGAGATTTCAGCTTTTCTTCATTGTTGTGAGATCATAATTATGCTTTCATCTTTGAATTCTTCTTCTGTTCTTACAATTATGAGTAGCTAAACCCATCAAATAGGGTTGTGTGAACCATGAGGAATTAACGAAACCGGTTAAGTGCAAAGCAATTCTGTGCCGCTGTGTATGCATGTATTGTTGTTTCCTTCATTGTGATTGCTCTTCTAACGGTTGCAAACTTTAGAAACTCGTCTTTATTCTAGACCTGCTCGAGAGAGAGGTAGAGATTGGGAAAAGGAGATAAAAACAAAGATTTGAAGCTATCAACCTTCATCTAATAATCGGAGCTTTAACGGGAATGGTTATCTGAGATCCAGGACAAGGGTTAGTAGTTCGACACTCGGAGACCGAGAGGATAAGAGTGAAATTCGTCTAATGAAGGTCAAGAGACAGTTAGATGAACCTAACTTGTTAGATTTTTCATGCAACGCAGTGGGACAGTTTTGTTAGCACAAGTAATTGGTGGAGTTAAGGAATCATTGGTGTTCACAGTCCTAGTGTATTTCTCTTATTATCTACAAACTCAATACAACCAGCAATCGTTATTGTTACTATTCATTAGCAAAATCCCCCAGTTTTACTTACTTTCCAATTGTTCCATTTGGTATTCTACTCACACTTTGACCTATTCCTTGTGGGATCGACCCCAACCTAGTTGGGTTCTATATTTGATACAACGATCGCATTATACTTTTCTGGAGGTATATTTTGGGCGATATCAAATTTTAGCGCCGTTGCCAGGGAATACGGTTACGGATTTGAACATTACTGGTTGGAGCTGATTGGTTGTGTTTTTACATACTTTTGAGGTCATACGTCGGTGTATGCCAAATACTAGGAGTCAAGGCAATCCCCTGATTCCACTTGATCTTGAAATTGAAAGGACTCTGAGAGCTAATCGGAGAATGGTGAATACTGAAGGAGTTCAGAATCCCGCAGCTGTGGGAGACATACACAACCAGCCAATTCATCTGATTGGTCAGGAAATAATGGACCAAACTACTGCTCGATTGACACGAGAAGAGCATGCTAAACAAGCTGCTCTTAGACAAGCAGAAAGAGATAATCGAGCTATACAAGAAGCAGCACAGCGTCTGGCTGATGCTGAAGAGCGACAAAGATGACTAAGAGAACACGCGAGACCACATGTGCCTGTTTATGATGATCTTGAAGAAGAATAAGTGGCCTATTTTGAGCCAATAGAGAATGGTGTCATCATTATACCAGAGTTACCTCCGGGCACTAAGTTTGACATTACTAGTGCCATGATCCATCTGCTAAACTTAAAGGGTGTGTTCGCGGGTCTTCCTACTGATAATCCAAACATGCACGTAATGAATTTTGTGGGGGTCTGTACGTCGTACAATCTGCCTGGAGTTAACCAAGAGGATATTCGGTTGAGGTTGTTCCCATTCTCCCTTACAGGAGAAGCTACTTTGTGGTTGGCTGAGCTGCCGCGAGGTTCCATCACTACTTGGCAAGAATTGAGAAATTAATTTTTGGAAAGATTTTTCCCACCGTCCAAGATACTGCAGTTGAAAGACGAGATTTATAATTTCAAACAGCTTCATTCTGAAGCACTCTATGAGACATGGCTGACGTTTAAAAAAAAGCTGCAGAATGTGCCAAATAACAGGATGAGTGGTAGGAATTTACTTAAAATCTTCTACAGGGCGTTGAATGTCAACACAAAGGCGGTAGCAGATACTATCACTGGTGGAACATTCATGAGTCTGAGATGGGACCAAGCTTCTGATATATTAGATCGTGTCACTAAGACCAACCGAGGATGGCATACTCGGGAGGCAGATATGCCGGCTGGCACATATGCTATTGGAGATTCAGCAGCTCAAAGGGCTTTGAATGAATCTGTAGCTCAAGAGGTCGCTCAGTTGAGGACAGAAATTGGTCTTCTGGATAAACAGATAGCGGCCAGAGATGCGGAAAAGGTGCATGTTATAGGTGCACAAAGTAAATTGGCTAGACATGATGATAGTGAGTCTGATGAAGAGGCGAAGTATCTAGATCGCGAAGTAGCGGGTTTCTGAGCTAAGGGCCAAGGTTATAATCAAGACTCTTGGAACTCAAGGCAAGGGAATCAAGGTCGGAACTATTATGGAGACAACTATAACAAATCGGGATACAGAGATCGAGAACGGGACCGTGAAGGTGATTGGAGGCAAAAAGATGATAATAGAGAAAAAATGACATCTATGTACCACCAGGAAGGCGTGATGAGGAGTCTGGAAATTCAAGGATAGAGGCACTTCTCAATAAATTGGTCAAAGGAGCAGAAAGCCAGGAAAATTGCTTGAAAGAGATTACGACTGACATTTCGGGCATAAGTCAGAAAGTGGAGTCTCATTCAACTGCCATTAAATAGTTGGAGCAATAATTTGGGCAGATTTCATTGGCACTGAATCAACGTCAGTCAGGCACATTTCCAAGCAATACCATCTAGAATCCAAAAAATGATAGTCATTGTCTTGCCATTACTACTAGAAGTGGGAAGTGCACGACAGACCCACCTATGCCTGTCGACAGTAGTATGACTAATGATCCAGTGGTTATTGATGTAGAAGCTGAGTTAGAGCCGGATAATGCAAAGGGTGACACGGCTCTAAATCATCATGATGATAGCGATAATGCAAAATCTGAGAAGAGGAAGGAAAAAGAGGTACCAAAAGTTCTCAAAACTATCCCACGACCTCCTCCTCCCTATCCTCAAAGATTGAAGAAGAAGGCTGAGGAAGGAAAATATCAAAAGTTCATCGCCATGTTGAAGGAGCTGTCAGTAAGCATCCCTCTTGTAGAGGCATTGGAGCAGATGCTAGGTTATGCAAAGTTCATGAAAGACATGGTGACAAAGAAGAGAACGGTCAGTTTTGAGCCAGCAGATAACATACATCACTGTAGTGCAGTTGCTTCGCGTTCCCTGGTTGAAAAGAAGAAGGATCCAGGAGCTTTCATAATTCCTTGCACTATTGGGTCCTACGACTTTGCTAAAGCACTGGGCGATTTGGGTGCTAGCATCAACCTAATGCCATTAGCCGTGTTCAAGCAATTGGGGTTGGGAGCACCAAAACCAACCTCTATGAGACTTCTCATGGCCGATAGAACTGTGAAAAAGCCGGTGGGCATTCTGTACGATGTTTTGGTGAAGGTTGCATCTTTCATTTTTCCAACTGATTTTGTGATTCTCAATTGTGAAGTTGACTTTGAGGTTCCCATCATATTGGGAAGACCATTCCTTGCCACGAGATGTGCATTGGTTGATATGGAAATAGGGCAGCTCAAATTTAGATTGAATGATGAATAGGTTACTTTCAATGTCTGTCGTTCAATGAAGCAGCCAAGAGATAAGCGGGTGATTTCAGTGATAGATGTAATTGATGATAGTGAGGTTGTTGTGTCCCTTGAAGAAAGGTTGGGAGTAGAACCTCTGGCTGCTGTGATAATAAATTTTAAAGACAATGGTATTGAAGAGTATGATGAGATGGTGGGTGCACTCGCGGGTAAAGGAGAATACACTTATGCTCTAAAGAAACTGGATCTCGATTTGAAGAATAGGGTAACTCCACCAGCTCGACCGTCTATTGAGGAGCCTCCAGTTTTAGAGCTTAAGGCTCTTCCGACCCACCTTCGCTACATATTCTTAGGAGCCAACAATACCTTTCCAATAATTATTTCTGCTAAATTGGTGGATTGAAAAGTAGAGGCTTTGGTTTCAGTATTCAGAAGATTAAGAGGGCCATTGGTTGGTCCATTGCTGATATCATAGGTATTGCACCGGGCATTTGCACTCATAAGATCCAGCTTGTTCCTGAGTGCATACCTAGCATTGAGCACCAGCGTCGTCTGAACCCACCTATGCAAGAGGTTTTGAAGAAAGAGATCATCAAGTGATTAGATACAGGAGTGGTTTACCCTATTGATGATAGCGAGTGGGTGAGCCCAGGTCAGTGTGTGCCGAAAAAGGGAGGAATCACTGTGGTTCCAAACAACAAAAATGAGTTGATTCCAATGAGGCTGGTGACTGGATGGAGAGTTTGCATGGACTATCAAAAGCTGAATTCGTGGACTGAAAAGGATCATTTTCCTATGCCCTTCATGGACTAGATGTTACACCGTCTTGCTGGTAGAGGATGGTATTGTTTTCTTGATGGCTATTCGGGGTATAATCAGATTTTTATTGCCCCTGAAAACCAAGAGAAGACCACTTTCACTTGTCCATACGGGACATTTGCATTCAAGAGGATGCCTTTCGGTTTGTGAAATGCACCGGCCACCTTCCAACATTGTGTGATGTCTATTTTCTCTGACATGGTGGAAAATGCTATCGAGGTTTTTATTGATGATTTTTCTGTTGTGGGAGACTCGTTTGATGGTTGGTTGGCACACCTTGCCAATGTGCTACAAAGATGCGAGGAGTGCAACCTAGTGCTGAATTGGGAAAAATGTCACTTTATGTTCAATAAGGGTATCGTATTGGGGCATCAGATTTCGAAGAACGGCATTGAGGTGGATAAGGCAAAGATTAAAGTAATTGAGAAGCTACCCCCACCTATCTCTGTAAAAGGTATTCAAAGTTTCTTAGGTCATGCTGGTTTTTGTAGAAGATTCATCAAGGATTTCTCTAAGATTGCATATCCCTTGTGCAAACTTTTAGAGAAAGAGGTGAAGTTTGTGTTTGATGAAGTATGTCTTCAAGCATTTGAGTGTCTGAAGGAGAAGTTGGTTTCAGCCCCTATTTTTGTGTCACCGGATTGGACTAAGCCTTTTGAGGTTCTGTGCGATGCTAGTGGAGTGGCTTTGGGTGCAGTCCTTAGCCAAAGATGTGAGAAGATATTACATCCGATTTACTACGCTAGCAAAGTGCTTAATCCAGCTCAAAAGGATTACAATGTGACTGAGCAGGAGTTGTTGGTCGTAGTATTCGCTTTTGAGAAATTCAGATCTTACCTGATAGGTACGAAAGTGATTGTGCATACAAACCATGCAGCTCTTCGGTATCTTATGTCAAAAAAGGATGCTAAGCCAAGACTGATTCGGTGGGTACTTCTGTTGCAAGAATTTGACTTTGGAGTCAAAGATCGTAAGGGGACCGAAAATCAAGTGGTTGACCATCTTTCACACCTTGAGGAGGAAGCCATGCTTAAATTGAAGGATGATCTTGAGACTGATGACACTTTTCCAGATGAGCAAGTACTAGCAGCATCCCAAGACTAAATCCCATGGTTTGCTGATTTTGCCAACTTTTTGGTAAGTGATCTAGTTTCAGAAGATATTTCATATCAGCAGAGAAGGAAATTCATGCATGAGGTAAGAAAATTCTTCTGGGATGAGCCATAGCTGTTCAGGATATGTGCTAATGGCATAATTTAAAGATGTGTCCCAGAGGCCGAGATGATAAGTATTTTGGAGGCATGTCACTCATCTCCAGTTAGAGGTCATCATGGAGGTGCATGGACTGCCCATAAAATCTTGCAATGTGGGTACTACTGGCCTAGTATTTACAAAGATGCTCACGATTATGCTCTCACTTGTGACCGATGTCAAAGGCAAGGGAATATTTCACGCAGACACGAACTTCCCATGACAACTATACTTGAGCTTGAATTGTTCGATGTGTGGGGAGTTGACTTTATGGGTCCTTTTGTGAGATTGCATGGAATGAAATACATCTTGGTAGCCGTTGACTACGTTTCTAAGTGGGTGGAGGCAATTGCACTTCCTAATAACGAAGGGAGAAGTGTCACAACTTTCTTAAAAAAGAACATATTCTCACGCTTCGGGACACCTCGAATTATTATTAGTGATGGAGGATCCCACTTTTGCAACCATCTTTTCAAAGCCCTGCTGGAAAAATATGGTGTCAAACATAAGGTGGCAACACCTTACCATCCTAAGACAAGCGGGCAGGTTGAGGTGTCAAATTGCGAGATCAAGTCCATTTTGGCAAAAACAGTTAATGCAAATAGGACTGATTGGGCTCGAAGATTGGATGATGCGTTATGGGCGTATCGGACTGTTTTCAAAACACCAATTGGTGCATCACCATATCAGTTGGTTTTTGGAAAGTCTTGCCATTTTCCCATTGAACTGGAACATAAGGCTTTGTGGGCGTTGAAAAGGGTGAATTTAGACTGGAGTGAAGCGGCTCAATTGAGACTTGAGAAGATGAATGAGATGGATGAATTTCGTCTCTGGGCTTATGAAAGTTCAGCATTGTATAAAGAGAAGATGAAATTGTATCATGATCGTCGAATTGAGAATCGAGAGTTTCACCCGGGAGACTTGGTTTTACTGTATAATTCCAAGCTTCACCTGTTTGCTAGAAAACTAAAATCCAAATAGTCAGGCCCATTCACGGTCGTTAGGGTATTCTCACATGGTGCTATTGAGCTAAAAGGAGCAGATAATGTTCTATTCAAAGTCAATGGACAGCGTGTTAAGCATTATGTGGGAGTTTCGAAAGAAATAAGGAATATTGAAGAACTTGAACTTGATGAAGTCTGAGTAGTCAAGCTAGCCATGTCGTGTCGCGATGTTAAATCAGGCGCTTCATGGGAGGCAACTCATGGGCTAGTTGGTGAAGTCTGAGTATCCAAGTTAGCCGTGTCGTGCCGTGATATTAAATCAAGCGCTGATTAGGAGGCAACCCAAGATTGTGTTATGCGGAGATCTGATTATTAAGGAATAGTTAGCAGAAAATCACTAAATTTATCGGAATGGGTTCAGGATCATCCACGATAGGACTCACGTGACGTGAGTCACACCCACGCTACGTGGCTGGTATCGTGAAAATCAGGGTCAAATTTCCAGGTTCTGCATCTCCTCCACGTGGGATGTATTGTTAAAATCAGAGGAACATTTCCAGGTTGCAAAACTTTTAGGTTCCAATCATGAAACTGGACCTACATCTAGTAGGTACACCCACGAGACGTAGGTGGTCCTGTAGAAACTGAAAAACCCATTACATCCAAAAACCAACCCGACCCGACCCAGTTCTTTATACAAATTTTGATTTCTTTCTTCTTCTTTACCCGATAAAAACCTATCTCCACTCCATTAATCCCCCACTTTCAAACTCCTCTAATTAAAACCCCAAGTCCCATTCCCTCTTCTAAAATCCAAATCTCCCATCCACATAAACCCCAAATTTTGAACCTCCCATCCCCAAAAGTTAAAATATCCAAACCCTAGACCCCCAAAACTTCTAAAAATCCAAGCCCTAATACCCCAAAAATTCAAAAATCCAACCCACTAACCCAAATCCGACCCAAACCTGTTACCATGCCTCCCAAATCCAACCCCAAGAATGACCACCTTGATGCCTAATCTCGAATTCGCACCAAAAATTCAGATTTACCGACCCGTCTGCGTGATGAACCGACTGAATCTGATAAAAGTGGGTCTGTGGAGGAGTTTGACATTAGTCAGGATGACACTGCTTTGGTCCCTCGGGCTACGAGGTTACAGACGCGAGCCCGTGCGGCTACCCGGGCAGCACTTCAGCCGGCCCCACCACCTGTTGATCTAGTTGTTCCGGCTGAGTCCTCTGAGTTCGCCCCCTAGTCTGAAAAAGGGGAGGATGCTTCTGTGTCAGGCTTTGCAGATGATACTACGGGTCAGGGTACTTCTACGGTGGAGGCTACAGCTTCTGTTTCAGGTTCTGGTGCCCAGAGTGCTCCGACTCCCTCGCAGAGTACGGAGGTACAGCGTTGGTCTGTGCAGGGCATGCGTGCCTTTTATGAAAGAGATGCTGAATTAACAGAGAGGGGGGTGTCGGAGGAGCATTATGGAGGAGCCGCGATATCGTGTGGATGAGTTGAGGACACTACCTGACATATGGCCTGTCTTTGAGAGATATGGATTGGGATGGATGGCGCAGCCTTCTGGTCGTTATAACTCGGAGTTAGTCAGAGAGTTTTATGCCTCTTATGCTACGTTGGTTGACTTGGGGACTCCTTTTGGGCAGAAATATATTTTGCAGCCATTTTTGACTCACGTCATGGTTCGTGGTACCCGCGTGGATATTTCAAAGCAGACCATTCACCGTTTCTTATTTTGTGCTGACCGTTCACTTTCGGCTTCGACTGCAGAATTTGATCATAGGATGGATACTGTCGGAGATAAAGTTAAGATGCGAGATGCGGAGCAGAAATTGGAGCTGCTTAAATGGATTACGAGGTACATAGCCGAAGATGGTGTGGTGGCTAGTTGGGTGACTGGGAAGCTGGACATCAAAAATTCCACTCTTTATTTTACTGGTAGATTCTGGTGGTCTGTGGTTCGGCATCGGTTGGGTCCAACCAATGTTGACAATTCACTCACATTGGACTGAGCTGTAGTAGTAGCCAGCATCTTGGTTGGTTATAAGATTTATTTTTCTAGGTACATAGTCCGGGAGATCCACGAGCGGGATTTCAGAGATCACACGAGTATACCCTTTCCATGTCTGATCCAGGGGTTGTGATAGGGCAGGGGTGGCCAGGATACCTGCCCTCGACCATTATATCGAGGTGACCCGCATGGCGAATATTGGGCTAATGCAGCAGAGGGGTTCATACCCCATTCTTCCACGAGGGTCACAGCTGTCTAAGTCATCGGGCGCAGCCCTAGATGAGCTGAGTAGTGCCCCTTTGCCTGTTCCTGCACCAGTTAGGGTACCTGTACAGACTGAGGGCGTTGGCCCTATTGATGATGAGGTACCCAGTACTAGTGCTCCACCGCCTCTTGATGGGATGGTTTCAGTATTGAGGGACTTTCTGCAGCAGTTGATTGACAGGCAGACGGAGATGTTTGAGCGCCAGGCTCACACTGAGACTCAGATGGCTAAGTTGGTATCCCAGCTTAAGCTGGGTTAGGACCACTGTAGAGGCTACGGAGACTAGGGTGGAGGCTCGAATGACTGCGGCAATGGACTAGTTTATGAAAGGATTGCATGGGAGGATTGATAGTTTTGAGGCACGTATGGCCTCCCGCTTAAGTGCTGCACCGAGCCCTGATATGACAGGCTTGGCCCAGGAGGTAGCCGCTTTGAGAGAGGTGGTTTGGGCATTGGCATCGAGTAGCACTCCTATTATACCACCTATACCTACCCAGACCTCCGTACGACCAGCATTTGAGGTTGATTTGTTTGCTGATGAGGAGTCTCTGATGGATAGAGGCAAGAGACCCTGTAGTCCGGAGGATCGGGGTAATAGTGATGCTGAGTACGAGAGTGATCTGCGGAGGGCGGTTAAAGCCTTCCGGGTAGAGTACCATGCGAGCCAGATTGAGGTGGAGCAGAGGGTGCGTGGTGCATCTGCCAGTTAGGCTGTCCCTCCACTGGATGCACCTAATACTGTACAGTCTGATAATTCCGCTACTGGCGGGACCACTTCTAGCTCTTAGGGCGCCACAGGTACGTCTTCACTCCCTTTTATTTGATTGATATCGGTGCATTGAGGGCATTGCACCATGTTTAGTTGGAGGTGGGGGTGTACCACCACTTGGAGTTTTTGTTGCCGTGTTTCTTTTCCCTCGAGTGTGCTATCATAGTAGAACCGGCATATTTAGGATGTTATTGATGATGTTCTTGTGTTTCTTGCTAAATTAGGAGAAAAATAAGGGAACTGTAGTGCAGTCCAGTTTTGAAAGATTTTTATGTGTTTTGAATGTTAAGGATACCCCTCCTAAAAATTTCTGTTTTTGAATTGTGTGAATAGCATGCTTGTGTGTGACAGTTGTTTGATCTTGTTATGCCACTATGATTATAGGCAAATAACTGTAGCTAGCATTGCATGAACTAGATAGGTAATAGTTGATAATACAACCATGTGTCATGTGTGTGTGAGGTCACTACTTAGTTAACTATGTGTGCGAGATCCAGAACTTGCTCGGTTAGTCTTGCCTAAGTTAGAAGATAGGGATCAGGAAAGGATCATAGGTCATTTTTGAATAAACTCCACTTTTACCCTAAATGCCAAACCAAATGAAGAAGTATCCCTTGATCCTGACTTTGAGCCATAATTGTCCAATTTCTTTCATTAGCCTATTCCCCTTTCTATTTTAATTACAATGAACCTGTCTTAGCCCTGGTCCCTCCTTGGACACTATGTACCTCAACTCAGGTAAATCACCTAAGTTGAGGGTAGCTACTATAGGGGTGCGTAGATTGAGTTGGGTATGAAGAAGAGGTTAATAAAAGAAAAAGAGAAAACAGGTTTGGGTGTGAAAAAAAAAAATAGAGAGAGTGAAAAGAAGAGAAAAGTTTGTTTTGAAAGTGAAGAAAATCACACCACCCAAAATCTGAAAATAAAAGAAGGAGAATAAGGGAGAATAAAAATGAGAAAAGTTGAAAGTTGGAGCCAAAAAAAGTGTAGTGTCAAGGAGGGTTGAGTCACCATACCCATATGTACCATACCCGTCCCTAAGCCTACATTAAAATCCGAGTAAAGTCCTATAGTGATCCTAGTCCAACTGTCCGAAAATAAAGGCGTAGAAAATAAGGGCAAGCCTATGGTATTTCATGCACACTGTCTTAACTTCTTTGTGAGCGTGAGTGTTTTGACCTCATCCCTATGTTGATATTCATTAGTATAATGTGAGTGCATGGGACTTCTTTGATTGTGAGAGCACATGGGTTGCATTATTAGATGCTAGTTGTTTGAGAAATGTCAATTGCATATATGCTAAGTTGTTTGTGCATAATTTGGTGCCATCACTTGATCCCTTCTGTGTTATGACACTATGCTGCTTGTATACACACTTGGGTTTTGCTTTGCAAATAGGAGGGGTCGAAAAAAGTTTTATACCAAAGTCAACGAGTAGACTGCCATAGGTCCCTTAGGTTTCTCTTAGTTAAGCATTGTGTTTGTGTATTTTTATTTTGTTCGCTTGAGGACATGCAAACGTTCTAAGTTGAGGGTGTTGATGTGTCATGGTTACGTGACACTTTTGATGCTTAAAACAAGGAAAATATGCAATGACTTGGGTGTGTTTTGTTGGTATGATGTGGTTTCTGTCCTACTTTGCAGGAAAACAAGTTTTAAAGGCAAAATGATCAAAAAGGAAGAATCAATCCCGAGAACGAAGTGTCAGAAGAATAAAGAACAAGAACCTGCACGAGACAGGGACCCACGACACAAGTCATGTGGAGTGACTGCCACTCACATCACGTGAGTGGCTGGCGTGGGTCCACTACAGAGACTGAAAAAAGATGCCTGATTTCTACGACAGGAGTCACGTGGCATGACTACAACCCACGTGACGTGGAAGCATGCCGTGATCCAACTTCTGAAGATGTCTAATTGAGCCTGATTCCCACGACATCAACCTACGTGGCGTGACTTGGTTCCATGATACTAAGTCACGACACCGTGAAAGTTGCCGACTCTGTTCTCCTATTTTGCTTAGGATAGGATTAGCTTTGTATATATAAATACCCATGTATAGTCCTATGTGCGATACGGATTGAGAATTATCCATTACATTATTTTGAGAGCTATTTTGGAGTTCATAAACATATTCTTGGTTTTGCAGTCACAAACCCTAATTTGAGTTTTATTGATAATTGAGATTTCAGCTTTTCTTCATTGTTGTGAGATCATAATTATGCTTTCATATTTGAATTCTTCTTCTGTTCTTACAATTATGAGCAGCTAAACCCATCAACTAGGGTTGTGTGAACCATGAGGAATTAACGAAACCGATTAAGTGCAAAGCAATTTCGTACCGCTGTGTGTGCATGTATTGTTGTTTCCTTCATTGTGATTGCTCTTCTAACGGTTGTAAAAGTTAGAAACTCGCCTGTATTCTAGACCTGCTTGAGAGAGAGGTAGAGATTGGGAACAGGAGATAACAACAGAGATTTGAAGCTATCAACCTTTATCTAATAATCGGAGCCTTAGCGACAATGGTTATCTGAGATCCAGGACAAGGGTTAGTAGTGCGACACTCGGAGACCGAGAGGAGAAGAGTGAAATTCATCTAATAAAGGTCGAGAGACAGTTAGATGAACCTAACTTGTTAGATTTTGCATGCGACACAGTGGGACAATTTTGTTAGCACAAGTAATTAGTGGAGTTAAGGAATCATTGGGGATCACAGTCCTAGTGTATTTCTCTTATTGTCTACAAACTCAATACAACCAGCAATCGTTATTGTTACTATTTATTAGAAAAACTCCCCAGTTTTACTTACTTTCCAATTGTTCCATCCGGTATTCTACTCACACTTCGACCTATTCCCTGTGGGATCGACCCCAACCCACTACTAAAAAAAGACCAAAAAACGACGGAAAAAAGCGACGGACCGCGTCGTTTTTTTGGTCAAAATCGACCGAAAAGCGACCCAGTCACTTGCGTCGTTAAAAGGCTCGATGATTTTTAAAAACGACGAACAGCGTCGCTTTTTTTACGACGGACAGCGTCGTTTTTTTGAAAAAAAAAATTTACAAATTTTTCCAGAAAAAGCGACGCTGTCCGTCATTTTTTGTTCTTCATATCAAGAACACATGATGAACAAAAAGCGACGGACAGCGTCGATTTTTAGAAAACAATAATTTTAATTTAGTTCAGAAAATGTGACGCTGTCCGTCGCTTTTTTTCTTCATTTGAAGAACAAAAAACGACGGAAAACGTCGTTTTTTAAGAAAAAAGAATTATTTTTTTTCAGAAAATGCGACGCTGTCCGTCGCTTTTTGTTCTTCAAATGAAGGAAAAAAGCGACGGACAGCGTCGATATTTTATTTTTTTTAAAAAAAATAAACTGAAAAGCGACCGACACCGTCGCATTTCTAGAATATTTTAAAAAAAAATTCCAGAAAAGCGACGGACAAAAGCGACACGTTCCGTCGCTTTTCTGCATATTTTTTGGATGCAGAAAACTGCATTTTCTGCATCCGACCTGTCAAATGAAAATGTAATTTAATATGTACAGCCCCAAGCAACACACATTACGCATATAACACATAATACTAGTCAAAAAAACTTAAACAATTAATCCAACAACATCTAAAACACTTAAAGAATCGTAAAGGTTTTCAAAAAGATATAAGTTAAGTTCAAGAATGTCTAAAAAGTGTCTAGAAGCATCAAATCCAACAACACTAAGGAGTAGCCCCAACTAACTCCTCGTCACTCTCTGTGTCTTCTTCGCTACTTGAATCGGGTGATGGAGAACGTTTACGATGACGACGAGCCATGCTAGCCATTTGTTTTTTAAGTTACTCGACGGTCTTGCACGTGTTATCATTTTGAGCAACAGACTGTGTCAAGGCATGTGTAAGCTGTGTAATCTGCTGCGACATAGCAGCAAACTGAACACTGTCAATTGCCTCTGCCTGGCGTGAGGAACCAATACCTTCCAATCCTGACTGGATGCGTCCTAATTCATTTCGAGAGCCTATCCCATAGACTCTCCCCTTTTGTTTTCCCCCCGCTACTTTTTCCGTCCAAATTTGAGTAGCTTCTTTTTGTGAAGGTGCGGTTGGACCGAACTCGGACAAGTAGCGTTTATAATCATTCTGCATATTAAAAAAGAAATGTTAGTAGATTTTACTATTACTAAGCAAGGTGGAGCAGAACGTAGAAAAGAACTACTACTTTGTAAGTAAATTTTTAAAACTTACATTGGCATTTTCAGCCCTTGGCTCAACCCATACATCCGGGTCTGACTCTTTCATCTTTTTCCTTAAATGTCTTCGTTCGAAAACCTCAAGTTGGGTCGGTTCGCGACCCAAAGCTTTCGTCTGCAAGCAAAAAACAAATAAACATAATGAAGTAGTATTTAATGAAATTTATATAAACATGTAAATTAGAATTTAAGGTTATTACTTACCATTTCCGGAATTATGGTCCCGACACTCTTTGCACAGCCGATGTGTAATGAACCACCTTTTAAACTAGCTCTGGCTTGCTTATTTTTCACAGACAATGCCTTGTATTCAGGAGAATCCCAAATAACACGCATGTCATCATACACTTCTTTAAGAAGCCATTCTTTTGCATTTCCCTTACGCCTAATACGTTCAAGCCAACCTTTTAGCCTCGCTCCAGCATGATTTTCAAAAATAACAGACATGACTTTATTGTGCTTTCGCAACCAAGTACACATAGTCTGAAAATTAATTGACTAGCATTAGATGATATATATATTATTATTAAATTTAATTAAATAACAATTAAATTCAATATACCTTAAACTCATTAAACATGGCTTGTCGATATCTCTCTGGAATCTCCCTCCAACTGACCCAAGGTTACGAATAAAGCCTCCTAATGCTCTCCCTTACAGCTTTATTAACTTCTTTTGATGAGGGATACCACCTGTAAAAAAAATAAAAATATGTCAACTCATAAATATTTAATTAAAAAAGATAAAAAAAAATTAAAAAACTTTTCAATTAAGAAAATAAACTTACGATGATCCATCAGGCTCCATGAACACTCTACCAAGCCTGTCCATATCACCAGGTACTAGTCCGATCAAATCCGCATCAGTATCATCATCTACAGGCGGAGGTGGAGGTACAGATTCAGATGTAGATGCTACTCTCGGGAGTACATAATGCTGAGTCAAAGGGGGAGTAGATGTCTGTGCATCGGAGTCAGAGCTATCTCTAAGCCTCAATCCTGAGAGGTGGGGGGATGAATCGCGGGGGGATGGACTAGCAGATGATAATCTCAAAGTCCTTATATCTGTAGGCCTAATAGTATGTGAAGCAACAATGTTTAGCGGTTGTGATTGCTTTCTGGGACCATGAAAATCTGCAGGATTTCCAGTGCCATAGGGGACATAAGACCGCCCTGATGAAGAAGTGTGCATCCATGGCTGGGATGAAAGTCGACCAGGAGTATCATTAGGGTCTATAGGCGTCCTAGATTTCTTCTTAGCAATTGATTTCGAACTCTTATTAGTACGAGGTCGATCTCCATCACCATCGGATGTCATCAGTATGCAAGTTTATATTAAGAAATATAAAAAATCATTAGTATTAACAAATAATTCGTGGTAACAAAAAAAACTAACATGCTAGTTCACATTTCAAGTTACTACACTTAACCATTTTCAAAAAACAACTTCACAATTTCAAATCACTACACTTAACCATTTACAATTCACAAGTTCACATTTCAATGCACTACACTTAACCATTTTCAAGTCACAAGTTCACATTTCATGTCACAACACTTAACAATTTTCAAGTCACTACACTTAACCATTTCAAGTCACTACACTTAACCATTTTCAAGTCACTATATTAAACCACTTTCAAGAAACAAGTTCACAATTGTCATGCACTACACTAAACCATTTTTAATTCACAAGTTCACATTTCAAGTCACTACACTTAACCATTTTCAAAACACTAATTCACAATTTCAAGTCACTACACTTAACAATTTTCAAGTCACAAGTTCACATTTCAAGTCACTAAACTTAACCATTTTCAAAAAACAAGTTCACAATTTCAAATCACTACACTTAACAATTTTCAAAAAATAAGTTCACAATTTCCATGCACTACACTTAACCATTTTCAATTCACAAGTTCACATTTCAAGTCACTACACTTAAACATTTTCAAGTCACAAGTTCACAATATCAAATCACAACACTTGACAATTTTCAAGTCACTACACTTAACCATTTCAAGTCACTACACTTAACCATTTTCAAAACACTAATTCACAATTTCAAGTCACTACACTTAACAATTTTCAAGTCACAAGTTCACATTTCAAGTCACTACACTTAACCATTTTCAAAAAACAAGTTCACAATTTCAAATTACTACATTTAACAATTTTCAAAAAATAAGTTCACAATTTCCATGCACATACACTAAACCATTTTCAATTCACAAGTTCACATTTCAAGTCACCACACTTAACCATTTTCAAAACACTAATTCACAATTTCAAGTCACTACACTTAACAATTTTCAAGTCACAAGTTCACATTTCAAGTCACAACACTTAACCATTTTCAAAAAACAAGTTCACAATTTCAAATCACTACATTTAACAATTTTCAAAAAATAAGTTCACAATTTCCATGCACTACACTTAACCATTTTCAATTCACAAGTTCACATTTCAAGTCACTACACTTAACCATTTTCAAGTCACAAGTTCACATTTCAAGTCACTACACTTAACCATTTTCAAAAAACAACTTCACAATTTCAAATCACTACACTTAACCATTTTCAATTCACAAGTTCACATTTCAATGCACTACACTTAACCATTTTCAAGTCACAAGTTCACATTTCATGTCACAACACTTAACAATTTTCAAGTCACTACACTTAACCATTTCAAGTCACTACACTTAACCATTTTCAAGTCACTATATTAAACCACTTTCAAGAAACAAGTTCACAATTACCATGCACTACACTAAACCATTTTCAATTCACAAGTTCACATTTCAAGTCACTACACTTAACCATTTTCAAAACACTAATTCACAATTTCAAGTCACTACACTTAACAATTTTCAATTCACAAGTTCACATTTCAAGTCACTACACTTAACCATTTTCAAAAAACAAGTTCACAATTTCAAATCACTACATTTAAAAATTTTCAAAAAGTAAGTTCACAATTTCCATGCACTACACTTAACCATTTTCAATTCCCAAGTTCACATTTCAAGTCACTACACTTAACCATTTTCAAGTCACAAGTTCACATTTCAAGTCACTACACT
This sequence comes from Capsicum rhomboideum, assembly GCA_031232105.1. Lineage (NCBI taxonomy): Eukaryota > Viridiplantae > Streptophyta > Magnoliopsida > Solanales > Solanaceae > Capsicum > Capsicum rhomboideum. Next base: position 91,515,845 of record CP124716.1, on the reverse strand, counting down.
TAACCATTTTCAAAAAACAACTTCACAATTTCAAATCACTACACTTAACCATTTTCAATTCACAAGTTCACATTTCAAGTCACTACACTTAACCATTTTCAAAACACTAATTCACAATTTTAAGTCACTACACTTAACAATTTTCAAGTCACAAGTTCACATTTCAAGTCACTACACTTAACCATTTTCAAAAAACAACTTCACAATTTCAAATCACTACACTTAACCATTTTCAATTCACAAGTTCACATTTCAATGCACTACACTTAACCATTTTCAAGTCACAAGTTCACATTTCATGTCACAACACATAACAATTTTCAAGTCACTACACTTAACCATTTCAAGTCGCTACACTTAACCATTTTCAAGTCAATATATTAAACCACTTTCAAGAAACAAGTTCACGATTTCAATTAACTACATTTAACCATTTTCAAGTCACTACACTTAACCATTTTAAACTCACTAATTCACATTTCAAGTCACTACACTTAACCATTTTCAAAAAACAAGTTCACAATTTCAAATCACTACACTTAACAATTTTCAAAAATAAGTTCACAATTTCCATGCACTACACTTAACCATTTTCAATTCACAAGTTCACATTTCAAGTCACTAAACTTAACCATTTTCAAGTCACAAGTTCACAATTTCAAATCACTACACTTAACCATTTTCAAAAAACAAGTTCACATTTTCAAATCACTACACTTAACAATTTTCAAAAAATAAGTTTACAATTTCCATGCACTACACTTAACCATTTTCAATTCACAAATTCACATTTCAAGTCACTACACTTAACCATTTTCAAAACACTAATTCACAATTTCAAGTCACTACACTTAACAATTTTCAAGTCACAAGTTCACATTTCAAGTCACTACACTTAACCATTTTCAAAAAACAAGATCACAATTTCAAATCACTACACTTAACAATTTTCAAAAAATAAGTTCACAATTTCCATGCACTACACTTAACCATTTTCAATTCACAAGTTCACATTTCAAGTCACTACACTTAAACATTTTCAAGTCACAAGTTCACAATATAAAATCACAACACTTAACAATTTTCAAGTCACTACACTTAACCATTTTCAAAACACTAATTCACAATTTCAAGTCACTACACTTAACAATTTTCAAGTCACAAGTTCACATTTCAAGTCACTACACTTAACCATTTTCAAAACACTAATTCACAATTTCAAGTCACTACACTTAACAATTTTCAAGTCACAAGTTCACATTTCAAGTCACTACACTTAACCATTTTAAAAAAACAAGTTCACAATTTCAAATCACTACACTTAACAATTTTCAAAAAATAAGTTCACAATTTCCATGCACTACACTTAACCATTTTCAATTCACAAGTTAACATTTCAAGTCACTACACTTAACCATTTTCAACTCACAAGTTTACATTTCAAGCCACTACACTTAACAATTTTCAAAACACTAATTCACATTTCAAGTCACTATATTTAACCATTTTCAAGAAACAACTTCACAATTTCAATTCACTACATTTAACCATTTTCACCTCACTACTTCACTTTTCAAGTCTCTACACTTAACAATTTTCAAAAAATAAGTTCGCAATTTCAATGCACTACACTTAACCATTTTCAATTCACAAGTTCACATTTCAAGTCACTACACTTAACCATTTTCAAGTCACAAGTTCACAATTTCAAATCACTACACTTAATAATTTTCAAAAAATAAGTTCACAATTTCAATGCTTACACTTAACCATTTTCAACTCACAAGTTCACATTTCAAGTCACTACACTTAACCATTTTCAAAAAACAAGTTCACATTTTCAAATCACTACACTTAACAATGTCAAGTCACTACACTTAACCATTTCAAGTCACTACACGTAACCATTTTCAAGTCATTAATTCACATTTAAAGTCACTATATTTAACCATTTTCAAGAAACAAGTTCACAATTTCAATTCACTATATTTAACCATTTTCAAGTCACTACACTTAACGATTTTCAACTCACTAATTCACATTTCAAGTCACTACACTTAACCATTCTCAAAAAACAAGTTCACAATTTCAAGTTACTACACTTAACCATTTTCAAGTCACAAGTTCTCATTTCAAGTAACTAACCTTAACCATTTTGAAGACACTAATTCAAATTTCAAGTAACTCAACTTAACCATTTTCAAGTCACTAGTCAACATTTCAAGTAACTAGACTTAATCATTTTCAAGTCACTAATTCACATTTCAAGTAACTACACTTAACCATTTTCAAGAAATAAGTTCACAATTTCAAATCGCTACATTTAAACATTTTCAAGTCACTACTTCAAATTTTCAATTCTAATATATGTCAAACAATTCAATAAAGCGAATAAGCAGAGGCGTCGCATGTCCCTCTCACACCATATAATCATCACAAAACCTAGGGCTTTCAAAGCCTTCTACAGCAAATAATCCCACCATAACACTACATTTAGGGACTTCAATATAAGAAAATATAGAGAAATCAACTTACCTTTACTTGGTTGTTGTTGTTGTCGTTGGTGAGAGAAGGAGCGGAGAGAGAATGTTGTTGCTGTTGGCTACTGCTGGTGGTGGAAGGAGGCGGCGGCGGCGGCGACGGCGGCGGCGGCGACGGCAGCGGCGGCGGCTGGTGGGCAAGGGCAGTGGTTCATCGCCGGCTGCTTCTTTCCGTCGGGAGCAATGTTGGTGTAGATTAGTGTGTGAGAGAGAGAGATTTGTTGAATATTTGAGAGAGAAAAAAAAAGAAAGAGATAGAGAGAAGAGAGAAGAGAGTCTTGAAAGAGAAAGAGAAAGAGAAAGAATAGAGTCTTGCCCTAATTATATGGGTGACTAAAAAGTTGACTAAAAAAGCGACGAAAAAAATCGACGCTGCCCGTCGTTTTTTGCGTCGATTTTTTTAAAAAAAATATATATGAATTAATTTTTTAAAATATAAAAATTATTTATTTATTAATAAATTAAAAATATCAAATATCGACGGACAGTGTCGTTTTTAGAAACTTATTTTTAGAAAAACCGACTCTGTCAGTCGCTTTTAATAAAAAATAAAGAAAAATTAAAAATAAATTTAAAAAGCAACGGACAACGTCGTTTTTTCTAAAAAATAATTTTCTTTTTTAAAAAAATAATAGCGACGCTGTCCGTCGATATTTGTAAAAATAAATAAAAATTTAATTTAAATTAAAAAAGCGACGGACTGCGTCGCTTTTCTAAAATTAATTTTCTTTTTTTAAAATTAAAAGCGACGCATTCCGTCGCTTTTATTAAAAAAAATATTATAAATTATTTATTAATTGTTTGGCACAATAATCCGCGAAAATAAGCGACGAAAATTGAGACGCTGTTCGTCGATTTTAATAAAAAAATAAATAAAAATTTAAAATAAATTAAAAAACGACGGACATCGTCGTTTTTTCCGTCGTTTTTCTGAAGCGACGCAATCCGTCACTTTTTTGTCCGTCGTTTTTTTGACTTGTTTTAGTAGTGACCTAGTTGGGTTCTATATTTGATACAACGACCGAATTATACTTTTCTGGAGGTATATTTTGGGCGACATCACAACCATTGGAGATGATTGACCTACAAACTTGGTAAGAAAACCAATTAGAAATCATAAAGCATCAAGAAAAGCACCAAATTAGAAAAGTCAAAACTTCAGCTTTTTAGCTGGGAGGCTATTACCTGCTACCTCCCGTTATATGATAGGCATGTCGCTATAGTGACGTCGCTATACAGGGACTTTCTCTGCTATAGCTGTGTCACTATAGCGACAAGGTCGTTATAGCGACTTTCATTGTCCCCAGCAAACAAGAGGTGCAACAATAACGCCTCTTGATTTAAAAACTCCCATTTTTAGTTTTGACTTCAGATCAGTGTTTCAAAGGTATCCTAGAACTATTTTACCAAAAAAATTAGGCATGATAACTCCTAAATCATGCCTAAATAAACAATTAAACCCAAGAAGAACCCTTTGCATTCTCATCTATTTCAGGCTCATTTAAATCGTAAATTCTGAGTTTTGAATGCTCGAATATGATAGAAGCATTGTAAACATAAGAGAGGCAACCATGCTTCAAATTTTTTGCCCAACCAAGCCCAAAATGGAAACTCAAAAACTCTACTCTAAATCCCATCTATTCAACAAAATTCAAGGCTAAATCATGCAAAATTGTGAGTAATAAAGTAATAGAGAGTAGGAAATTGTGTGTTACCATGTTTCGATGATGAGGTCAAAGTGATCGGGGGCAAGAGGGAGAGTATTTTTGAATGAAGGAAGGAAAAATGAGTAATAAACCCATTCCCTTCCTTTTAAACTATTTTGGGTCGCAATAGCGACATGTGTCTCTATAGCGGTTAGAGGTCGTTATAGTGGTGTCCCATCTTAAAACCCCACAAAATTTTTAGGTTTTGAAGTTTTAAACACCTTGTCTGATTTCCATAGTTTGATAAGTCCTCGGGTACCTCAGGCACTAGAAGAATGGGTTTCTTGTATCATCGTACTAGGTTTGAGCATGAAAAACTTTTCCAGTTAGACAGGTAATGGAATTTTGGTACTAGAATTTTAGTAACCGAAGGTTTTGGGTGTTTGAAATTCCGTATGTTTGCCTGGTATTTCAATTCAAAGTTTAGGGTCCAGGTATCGGGAACTAGTTACCAACTATATTGCGGGGAGCGTGTTAAGTTCAAATCTAGACTCAGGCCGATCGTTCTTCATGATTGTTCGGGGAAAAAAGATGGGTAAATTAATATCTGTTGTAACAACCTAATCCTTCATTACTATGAAATGTCTCAAGATGGGTACGGGGTACGGGGATTATCAGGATTAAGTTTGTAAACTTGCATAGGGCCACACATGTAAAAACTTCAGAATTTAATTATTTTCTCTCCATAAGTTGAAACCAACAATGTGGGAGGGCTCTAAAAACCCCTACGGTTTCCTCCCATGTCTTAGAGCTATGGAGAGGGGGAAATGGGTGTAAACCCATGGATTTTTTTAGGAATAACGCATCTGTTATCTTAGTACAAGGTTAGAATTTGCATTCATTTGTCCTTCCTACAGTTGTTCGACATCCAGCTAAGCTAAGGTTAATTGAGTAGTGTAGACCCAGGTTAGAAAGCATGAACATAACATAAATTGATGGGAGATTTTATGATTAGGCCCTTAAGCACGATGTTTGAATGGCTATATCAGTTAAAGTTAGGGTAACTTATGGGAAGGTGGTTGTTTCATATATATTATCATGTTATGCTATATTTACTCTATAATTTTGGTGTCTCACAGTGGTATACCAGTAATTGGGGTAGTGGAAAGGGCAAATTACTGGTCATTAGTTTAAACCCCTAAAGAAAGTGAAAATAAAGGTTGGGGTGTTGGTGAATTCCAAAGCATCTAGGGTGGTAATTCGATTAGTTGTTTTCGAAAATAGGAATGAGTTAAGTGTCATGTTTAGGGCTCTAGACTATAGTGGAGGTGAGGATTACGTAGTTTAATCCAATTGTGTTATATGGCTATGTTAATTATCTCTCAACATTGTTTGTTAGTGCGTGTTATTTAAGTGTGTTCATAATACAATTGAACTATACGTGAAGCTTGTAGATATTGCAAGTGGTGATTGATATCTTTATTTTGTATGATTTTTTATATCTCATTGATTATTATGAAATGTCTCGGTGATTGGATCTCATTGATTATTATGAAATGTCTCGGTAATTGGACATTCTCATAGGATATTGGTGGAATAAGGTTGGTAGGCACTTATGTCTAGGGTTAGGTACAAGTATGGAACTTGTCTTCTATAGGTCATGACTAGATGGTGGTTATGATACCCTTAGCGTGTATGCACAAGGTACAAGTGAGTTTGGCGTTCCATGAGTGGACCGGGTAATGCATATATATGTGTTGTTGTATTTGGTGTTTGACTTGACTTGACTTGGTTTGACTTGACTATTATTCTTGTTGGTTGCTTGGCTCATTATATTATCTCTTGTGGTGAAATAGCACTTGTGTTTAAGGCTGAGTGAGGATATACATGTAAACAGAATAGTTTGATGACGGTTGTAACTTATCGGTTAAGTTCGGGTTAATATCTTGGGATTTTGTTGATCGTTTACTTATCTGGGTGGGTTATTTCCATGAAAGCTAGGTTGAATTATTTATGGTCTTGACAAGGGTTAGGGTCATCTTTGATGTAGTTGTTCTTATGAATCGTGGTAGTCTTTGGTGTAAGGCCAGACTTAGTGGTCAGGATAGTGGAGTCGTAAAGGTAAGAGTTGTACCTCAGAGTCCATAACCAAAAGGTTAGAAAGAGGTTGCTCGATAATTTTGGGGAATCAAAAAGTTAAGGCTAAGTGGTTATTAGGTGTCCATAATGGGGAAATGGTTGATGTGTAGTTAGGTAATAAGAATAGTAAGATACATGTTTTCTTTTGAATATTTATGTTATGTTTGTGTAATCCAATTTGGGTCGACCGATAAGGCTTACCAGTACGTGTGGTTTGTACTAATACTACTCTTTCTATACCCTTTTTGGGATATAATATTTTATAGGAATCAGTGTTGGTTTCATGATTGTGGTGGTTAGTGATTCTTTAACAGCTCCCAATCCTCTTACTCATGGTGGAAGTTGTGTCCATATTTACTTTTCCCTTAGAAGCTCTTGTACCTATTTAGACTAGTCCTAGGGTAGTTTACATTTCTGCAATTGTTAGTAAAAGCTTATGTAATAAAGATGAGTCATTATTTAAATAAAGACTTCAGTTAAACTTCTTAAGGGGGTGGTAAGGGTTTCTCCTATGGAGGTGGATTAGAATAGGTGCCCTCATGATTCTGTAATTTGGGTCGTAAGACATCAGTTGAGGATTTGACCAGAGGAAATCCCTAAGACAACCTTCAGGACTCGCTACGGTCATTATAAGTTCCTGGTAATGTCTTTTCAGTTGAGGATTTGACCGGAGGAAATCCCTAAGACAACCTTCAGGACTCACTACGTTCATTATAAGTTCCTGGTAATGTCTTTTGGGTTAAATGTTGCCCCATCAATGTTCATTGTCTTGATGAACCAAGCTTTTAGGCCCTATTTAGACTCTTTTTTTTTTATTGTGTTTATTGATTACATCTTTGTTTACACTAGGAGTAGGGAGGAGCATGAGCAATATTTGAGAATTATGCTCAACACTTTGAGAGACCAGTAACTTTATGCCAAATTCTCAAAGTGTGAGTTCTGGCTTGAGTTTGTAGCATTCTTGGGGCACCTGGTGTTCAAGGATGAGATTATAATTGACCCGGCAAAGATTGAGGTAGTTCATGATTAGGCTAGGCCCATATCTCCTACCGAGGCTTGTAGCTTTATTAGGTTGGTAGGCTACTACAGACGGTTCATTGAAGGATTCTCCTCTTTTGCAGCATATATGACTAGATTGAATAGGTAGGAGGTCCCATTTTTGTGGTTCGATGAGTGTGAGGTAAGCTTTGTAAAGCTCAAGGGCTTACTCACTTTAGCTCTTATTCTGACTCTTCCAGTTGAGGTGAGGGGTTTATAGTATACTATTATACTTCGAGTGTTGATTTGGGTTGTGTTCTAATGCAGCGGGGCTGAGTTATAACATATGCATCGAGACAGCTGAAGGTTCACGAGTGCAACTACCTCACTTTTAACTTGGAGTTAGAGGTGGTAGTTTTTACTCTTAAGATTTAGAGGCATTACCTTAATGGTGTTCGCTGTGAGATATTCACCAATCACCATAGTCTTCAGTACATTCTGACTCATAGGGATCTTAATTTGAGATAACGTATATGGATTGAGTTGCTGAAGGACTACGACCTCTCTATTTTGCACCATCCAGGCAAGGCAAATGTGGTAGCAGATGCCTTCAGCCAAAAGGCAGTGAGTGTGGGGAGCTTGACCTTTTTTTCAATTTTGGAGCGACCGTTGGACTCAAATATTCAGTCCTTAGCCAACAGGTTGATTCGGCTTGATATTTCAGACCACAGATGAATTTTTGCTAGTTTTAAGGCCAAGTCTACTTTGTCAAAGTAAATTTGAGGTCAACAGTTCAAGGATAGTCAGTTGTGTAGTATTTAAAACCAGGTGTAGAGGGGTGAGTACAAAGAGGTACCATAGACTCCGAGGGTATATTGAGGTTTGATGGTCTCATTTATCTTTCGAGGGTAGGACGTTTGACTCAATTGATACTTCAGGAGGCTCATTTCTCCCGATACTTTATTCACCTGGAGATAACTAAGATGTATAGAGACTTGAGGCAGCATTACAGGTTCAGCGGCATGAGAAGACATATAGTAGACTTAGTGGCTCGACGTTTGTGTTGTCAGCAGGTGAACTCTGAGCATTTGAGACTTGGTGGTTTGCTTCAGAGGCTATCCATTTCAGAGTAGAAGTGGGAGAGGATTATAATAGATTTAATGGGTAGGTTGCCCCACACTTCATGTGGATCTAATAGCATTTGGTTCATCATGGATTGGTTGACCAAGTCAGCCTGTTTCCTACCTATTCAGTCTTTCTTCAATTCTAAGAGGTTGGCTCATATCTATGTTTGAGAAATGGTTCATCTTCACGGGGTGCCTATGTCTATTATTTCTGATATAGGTTCCCAATTCACCTCTAGCTTTTAGAGAGATTTTTAGGTGGAGTTGAGTACCCAGGTCGAGCTTAGCACAACTTTTCATCGCCAAACTAATGGTCAGTCGGAGTGGAATATTCAGGTTTTGGAGGATATGCTCTGAGCTTGTATTTGGAGGTCAGTGGGAGTTTGCCTGTAACAATAGCTACTATTTAAGTATTTAGATAGCAGTATTTGAGGCATTATATTATAGGTGATACCGATCTCTGATTGGTTGGTTTGAGACTTTAGAGGTACGGCCATGGGGTATCGATTTGCTCTGGGAGTCATTGCAAAGAGTTCGGTTATTCAGGATAGGATACGGACCGCACAGAGTAGGCAAATACTGACCGTAGCTTCGTGTATTGAGTTTTGGAGTTGGTGATCGGGTTTTCCTTCGAGTATCGCCCAGGTATATCAGGCCATTCGAGATCCTTCAGACAGTTGGGGAGGTAGTATATGAGTTAGCCTAGCCTCCAGCCTTTTCATCTATTTATCCTATTTTTCATGTGTCGATTCTTTAGTTTTATATCCTCAATGAGTTTAACGTGCTCTAGTGGGACTCAGTTCAGTTGGATGAGAGGTTGACCTTCGTGGAGGAGCCAATTTCCATTCTAGCTAGAGATGTCAGATGATTGCATTCTAGAGAGATTCATGTGGTTAAGGTTCATTAGAGACATCGTCGAGTCGAGGAGGCTACCTGGTAGTGGATGTTGCAATGACTCTCCAGGTCATTTCTCAATTTTCACGCATTTTTGGCATTTTAAGCTTCCCGATAGTTGCGACCAGTCATTTATGACCTGCTGGGACAGGTGGTTCGATTCCCTGATAGTTTGTTTGAGAATTTAATTAATACCGAACGTGTTCTAAAATATTTGATTTAAATTAGAATTTGGTAAAAGACATATTTTATTACTTTTCTAAAATATTTTAGATATTTATGAAAATTCTTTAGTTACAATATCTTTATATTATTTTATAATTTGTTAATACTTTAAACGGAGATAGTGAGTCTATTTATGTTGATAATTTTTATTATATGATAGATGCTTTGTTTTAAATAATTTTCTATTAATTATTGTATATGTAAAAAGTTATATTTATTTTAACACAAACCTATGCAATATCCATGTACATACATAATGGGATAAATATATTTTCTTTATATCGCCACCTCCACCCCACGTGTAGTTGGAGGGAGTGGCCAAGAAACTAATTAAAATGTGGTGGAATCAATTAAAGTAGGTTGATATTAGTAATGTTATAAGTCATCATTTTTAATTAAATATTGTGGATATTCTCTTTTGATTTCCTTTATCTCCCAATTAAACATTAGTTCCTTCGTTTCAAATATAAGTTAGAAATAAGTTTTTGTCTACAATTGATACTTCTCTTATTACATCTATGTTTCAAATATATTGTCTACAATTGCTACTTCTCTTATTATATCTATGCATATATGTACGTATATGTGTTGTGAAAAATTAAGAGGAAAAATCAATTCTTGATAATTTACCTAACGGAAAGAAAATCGATTATCTATATTAAATCATTCAACATCAAATTCTAGTGTTAAGCTCGGACCTAGGAGGATTTTTCCTCACCCTTGGATGTTCTTGACGTGGCAGCTTCCGTGAGTAGAGGGGATGAGTAGCTCATGGTTGGTCTGAGGCTGCTGTCGAGCCTCCAGGTAGGCTAGGTTTACCTTTCTTTAGACTTTTCTATGTTGTAGTATTAATGTGTTATTGTGATAATTGTTGGTGGGTATTTATGGCTAGAATAGTTGTTTAGACAAATTCCTGATTATTTTAGCCGTTTAGGGGACCGTAGGATAGATTTTAGCATTGAATTTCCTTAGGTTGGTAGTTACTTCTCCTTTATAACTTGGTTTAGCTTACTCTGGACCCTTGGATTGAACTTGGAAGCCTTAGTCTAGGCTAGGATGGTTGCTTGCCTTAGGTTAGGATTTGGGGACTTGTATTTAGTGTTATCGCCCTTTTTAAGATAAAGTACCTTAGGATAGTGCCTTGTTCAGTAGTAAATAGCATTAAAGTACCTAGGTGGGCTAGTTATCAGGAATATAACGGTTTGCTCATTACATTGTGGTTGTTGACTTTGTATTCTCAGCGTTTAGCCCTTTTGGCCATGATTCGTGACCTTTGACTTAATAATCGGAACTTTTCCTTCCTTTAAATAAAATTTTCCTTCTAAAATGGAAAAAGGACTAGATAAACTTGGAATGAATCAGACCTTTGGCATGTTTTTACTTATGTTCTATTATTTTTGATTTGAGTCTGGCACATGGGTTACTATTTATTACTTGATAGTTCCAGTTCAAGTCCGCCATCTGGTTATACTGTTTATCATTTAGTTCTAGTTTGAGTCCAGCACCTGGTTATAATGGATATTATTTATTTATTTTGGTTCAAGTCAGACATCCTATTGTAAATCTTATTACCTGTTAGTTCTGGTTCGAGTGCGGCATTCATTATTATTGATTTGAAATTGAGAAATCTTGGTTGGGACTGGTATGTTCATAGTTATGGATAGAGGATTAATATATGGTATGCTTACCGTATTTCTTGGCTCATTGTTACTTTATTTACTGTTGTACTTGCCTTTATATTAGTATTACTTTTTGCTTGTATCACCATGCCTATGGGGGCTCGATTGGGTTTACTTGTCCTTGTGTGTGACTTCTGGGATTATGGGAGTCCAGTTAGGTTATAGCTAGTCATATATGTCTTCTTTAGAGTTACTTATATTTGATTTACCGGATTTGCTTGTCATAGCCTGTTATTTCTATTTCTGACCCTTATTTATTGCCTTTAGTATATATTCGTAATTTATTTATACTTTTACTGTAATTGAGATCAGTCGGCCTATGATGCTTACTGAGTACCCAATGTTTTGGTACTTATACTGCACTTCTACATCTTTTTCCCTGGTGTAAATCCTAGTATGAGTCACCACCATTGACGCTAATCTCGAGTTGTGTTGTTGGCCAGAGATTCGAGTGAGCTTTCAGAGTCTGGAGCTGATCCTTTTCTTTCTGCTTTCATGACAGCCTTATTTTGTATATTCTGAAATTATGATGTATATTTCGACATTGTGTAGTACTCCTTTTATGTATAGTGGCTCTTGTACTCACATTACCAAATCTTAGGAGATTCTTTTTGTTGAGTTTTGTCCTCTCCCTCTATTGTATGGTGCGTTTGTGTATATATTTCTGGTTTGTCACTGATTATTACAATTTCCATTCTTACTTATCTCTTTTCTGCCTATAAGCCCATTATTTGTCATTCTGGGCTATAGTTTGGCTTACCTACTGGTGGGTTAAACTGGGTGTCATCATGACCTGAGAAATTAGGTAGTGATAGTCCATGTACCTATATCTACTATTTCTGATAGGGGTACTCAGTTTACCTCCAATTTTTGGAGTTTTATGAAAAGTGAGTTGGGTACTAAGCTTGATTTGAGCATAACTTTTCACCCTCAGACAGATGGCCAGTTAGAGTGGATCATTCAAGTGTTAGAGGACATGCCTCGAACATGGATTATGGATTTTGGTGGTCATTGGGACCTTTTCTTGACCTTATCAAGGTTTACCTACAACAATAGTTACCATTCAAGCATTCAGATTGTGCCTTTTGATGCTTTGTATGGGCGGAGGTATAGATCCCCCATGGCATGGTTTGATTTATTTGAGGTTAGGCCTTTGAGCACTGATTTATTGAGAGACACGATGGATCGAGTGAGGTTGATTTAGCAGAGGCTTGTGGCTACCCAGAGTAGGCAGAAGAGTTACGCCGACTATTGAGTTTATGATGTGGTATTCATTCTTAGTGAGTGGGTTTTGATTAAGGTATCAGCCATGAAGGGTGTGATGAGGTTTGGGAAGAAAGAGAAGCTTAGTCTAAGATTTATTGGACCTTCAAGATTCTTGAGAAGTTTGGGAATGTGGCATATAAGCTAGTTTTACCTCCACATCTGTCAATTGTTCATCTGGTATTCTATGTCTTGATGCTGAAGCGATACCATCCAGATGATTTGCACCTGATCCGGTGGGATTCAGTCGCATTAGATCATTATTTGTTGTCACTCTAGGAGGAGCCTATTACTATCCTAGATAGGTAGATTAGGAAGTTGAGGTCTAACCATATTGGTTCTGTGAAGGTTCAGTGGATACATCGCCCAATTGAGGAGACTACATGGAAGATTGAGTCTGATATGCAGAGTAGATACCCCCAATTTTTTACTGATTCAAGTACATTATTCAGTTTTTTGTTCGAGAAAGAACTCGTATTTTAGTGGTGGATAATGTAACATTCCTAGTTGTGGTTTTTAGCTTTTGTCGTGTTTTAACCATTTTAACCTTCCCCGTGGTTGTTATATTCCATTTATGAGTTGTGGGGTTGGTTGACACGGTCCCTGAAGCAATCAGGAATGATTGAGTGAGTTTGAGGTTTTGAGTAGCCTTAAAAGTGATTAGTTGAACTTTGATCAACAATTTGTGATCTGAGTGTTGGATGGTAAATCTGTCAGTTCCATTAGATCCAAAATATCATTTTTGGGTTAGTAGCGTGGTTGGTTTAGGTTTCGAGCCTTTATTTGGAGTTTTGACCTCTTAGCTGAGAAACTAGTTAAAATAGCCTAAAAGGGGTCTTGGGGGTTAACTTGTTGATAACGACCTCTTTGATAAATTTGATTGTTCCATTGAGTCCGAAACGTCGAAATTAGCCTAGTTAGCATTATTGGATTATTTTTACAAGCTCTCGATCAAATCCCGAGGGACCATTCGTAGTCATTTTTACTTAGTAATATTTCAACTAGTTTCTAGTGCAACCTCCTAAGCGGCCATTTTGTCTCCTTAGCGGTAGCGCCTAGGCGGACCAAAGACCGCCTTAGTGGAAGTCCAACCTTTCCAGTATCATCGCCTAAGCGATGTGTTCCATCACCTTAGCGGATAATTAGCCGCCTAGGTGACGAGCCTGAGTGGAAAGTGACTACCGCCTTAGAAATAGTCTTGCCGCTCAGGCAACGTTGCTTAGGCGACTATTTTACCACCTAGGTGACGTCGTTTGTATAAAATATCTTTTTTTTTCTCTTTTATTCCATTCTTCCAATTTCAAGTTTTGGCGTCTTAGTTTTGGCGATTACAAAGATGATTTTTTATTAAATTGGACTTAGGTGAGCTTCTAAACATGATTTCCATCCTTACTCATTGATTATTTCGCTGAATCATCTTCAAAACTTGGATTTTACTTGGAATTTTGGGGTTTCACCCGATAAGGAATAAAAATGGTTTTCCAAGGATTTCAAGCTCAATTTCAACATATTTTTCAATGGGTTTTCATATTTAGATCCCTTAGAGTATGGGAAACATGATTCTTAAATATAATTCCAATTTTACCCTTTTTCCTCGGGGTCGATTTTCAAACTATTCTTAGACCTGAAATGGAAGTAGATAATATGGATATCGTTAGACTCTCTTTGACGTGTGGATTACATTTTTGATAGATTTGGTTCATTTTGAGGATGTACATATAGGAAAGGCTCCATGTTGAAGGGTCCATGCTCGAGATTCGACTTCTCGATGTAGGTTATGGCTTAACTTTCATCAAACTGGGCTGGTTATTTAACCATTCATATGAAGTATGCTATGGGTTGGGGATTTTATCGTGAGATTCATAGTTGAGATCATCGATTTATCGTGTTACCCATATGGGGGCTTATGTGAAATTATTATTAACTTGAGGGATTGTTATTATTGTGAAACCCGTATGGGGGATGGTATAGACCTTATTTGAGGATTATTTGTCTTTATCATTATCGTGACACCCAAGTGAGGGCTTGGATTGATATTATTGATGTCTTACATGACTCTTTATTACAGTTCTTCCATGCAATGGCTTATATCATGTTTTATTGACATTGAGGAGGTTTGAGCTCATATATACCATTAATGAATTGATTCATTACATGATATTAATTTGGTTATGAGCATGCATACTTGTTTTCATTCATATATATGCTTGGGATTGGTACTGAGAAACGTTGATTTTTCAAAGAAAATGAAACACTTTACAAAATCGTTGATCAATGATTGTGCTGACAAGGTTGATTGAGATATGAGATTATGATAGTATACATTTTGTGAACCCCCCATGGTGTCATATCCTGGAAGGTTTCACTTGAAAGGTGTATACGAGGTGATATTGAGACATTACATCATGGCCATTACATTACATTGCATCATTTGCATTTCTATTATGTGCTTGTCATCGTATATGTAGTCTTTCCTTATATATTCATATGTAGTTATTCTTATATAAATATTATACTTAGTGAACTATAAGAAGATATGGTTTGAGCCACTATTGGGACTTTTCTGTATGCAGGGGGAAGAGTGTTCATAGTATCCTTTACTTGTTTAGTTTTCTGCTTTGCTCAGTCGGCATATGATGCCTACCAAGTACAAGTGGGCCATACTCACTCCTACTTTCTGTAACCTTTTGATACAGATCCTAGTTCTAGTATGATCTATGGAGAGTGATATCATATTGTGATCGAGGCTGATTTGGAGAACGGGTGAGCTCCTCATTCGGGGCTTGATTCCATACTTCATCTTATTATCTTGTCTTTACTTTATGATTCATAAATAGAATTATGTATTTTATTAATCTTTATATATATTAGTTCTCTTTACTCTTGACATCAGATTTTGGGATTAGAGTTGTAGTTTGTTAAGTTTCGGATATTATATTTATTTATATATGGCCTGACATTCATCTTGTATTTGGGTTCCTTTTATTCTTTTATGCATACTTTATCTCTCTAGGTGTTGGGTTTACCTATCCAGGGTTGGGATAAGGTAGGTGTCATCATGACCTCGACTTTTAGGTCGTGACAATAAGTCTTAGTCATGTCAAGCATTATGACCACATTGGTTGGTTTACCCCTCTTTTTGATGTATGTGACAATTTCTTGTGTCAATAGAAAATTCTCAATGGTGCTTCTACCTTTCAAAAAGCCTGATTGATTAGAGGAAATGAATTTGGAAAATAACTCTTCAATTCTGTCATGTACAACCTTAGAGATAATCTTGTTAATGAAATTTCACAAACGAATTGGTCTCAGATCAGCAGAGGATTGAACCTACTTTTTTTAGGTAAAAGAACCAAATTAGTGTGAGTAATAGACTTAGGAGTATTACCACTAAAGAAATCTTGTACCATTTTGAATATATATTTCCCCATAATCTCCCAACAACTTTGCTAGAATCTTCCTATTAAACCATTGGGACCACTTGCACAGTCCCCATTTAAGTTAAAAATAACTTTCTTTATTTCTTCAAATGTTGGATGCTTACAGAGATCTGTATTCCCATCTTCAGTGATGAGTTCTGGAATGTGTCTTAGTAAAGAAAATGAGGTAGCATATCTTTCTTATAAGTATTGATTGTTGTAGAAAGACACTGATATTGTTGCTATCTCAACTTTCTCCTCTAACCAGCTTCCCTGACTATTCTGAATTCTTATTGAAGTTTCTTTCTTCTATCCTTCACAGTACTATGGAAAAATCTTGTATTTCTGTCACCATTCTCAAACCAGTCATACCCTGCCATTTTCTACCAAAAAGTCTCTTAAAATGCAAATACCTTTTGAGTTTAGCTTGAGATATTTGTAACATTTCCCTGTTTTCAACATTAGGGACCTCTTCAAACAATTTTTCCTTGATTTTGACAATATCTTCCCTAATTAGATGTAACAAACCTCATAGTGATTTTTAGATTTTTTTGTGTTTTAACTATTTTGCCCTTCCTCGTTGTTGCTTTATATTATTGATTAGTTGTGCGGATGGTTGGCATGGTTCATAAGGTGCTCAGGAGTGATTTATGTGAATTTTTGATTTTGAGTAGCCATTGAAGTGATAAAGTTGACTTTGATCAACATTCTGTGATCTAAATGTCGGATGAGAATTTTGTCAGTTCCATTTGATCTGATACACCCATTTTAGGTTAGTAGCATAGTTTGTTTGGGGTTATGAGACCCTTTTGTGATTTTTGAGCATTTGGTCAAAATACTAGTTTTATTAGCCTAAGTGGTTTTCAGGTGTAACTTAATGATAATGTCCTCCTTTGGTAAATCTGATGGTTTTATTGATTCGGGAACGTCGAAATTAGCCTAGTAGCATTACTAGTTTGTTTCTATGGGGTCCTAAATAAATCTCGAGGGTTTATTCGGAGAGTTTTTAACCCATTTCCTTTGTTGTCATTTGTTGTTCTAGTGTAGGCCTTTTCTTTATCACGTTCTCTACCCTAGCCTCACATTTTGAATTAAGGAATCCCTTATGGATCGCATTTGCGGGGGGAGGGCGCATTATCGATGAAGGGCCTTTATGGGTCAGGCCAGTTTGGAGATTCACAAATGTGACCAGACTATCATGATTGTGATGGGTCGGGTTGGTCAACTTCACAAACGTAAAGATATGACTGTGAATGCAAATATCATTTTCACTGGCAGTTTTAAAATTGTGAAATTTTGATCCAAACCAGATTTTCACCATATTAGAGCTTGGGAGCTCGGTTTGAGGAAATTTCAAAGGGGTTTTAAAGAACTACACCTTGGGTGAGTTTATAAGCCTTGTTTTCATCATTTTCGAATTGTTAAATTATCTTTAAATCTTGGCTTCAAAACTTGATATTTTTTGTAGATCTCATGTTTGATTAGATTGGATGCGTTTGGTGGTGATTCAATGGAGTAGAGCTTTTATTTGGTCCATCACTCTATCTTTTGTCTTTGCGGATCTTTTTTAAGGCAAGTTGAGATCTACCTTGACTCGTTTCTAAGGTGTTTATATGTTATGTGTTTATTGCTTATGTTTTGTGAATCACTAAAGGTTTTAAGGGTCCCACGTAGATGAGATGACAAGCATCTCCATGGGTACCAGAGTCTATTGAATGTTCTCTCTACTTGTTGATATATTTATGGTAAATTGTGTTGATAAATGACTTATTGTTCATTAATAAATTGATAGTGACTATCTACTTGATAGTTGAATCATGTATAAGGTAATTTGATAGAAAGATAGGGGTTTAGAAATTACTTAGGGTATAAATAGATTATAGTTATAAATATGGATTTAAAAATAGGAATCTTGACTTAATTTCTATGAAATGTGAATGAAAGTGAACTTTTTATCGTGCTTGTTAACGAGTATATCTCTCTTTTGAGTATATAAGTATAACTGTTTCATAAATGGGAAATGTGGAAATGTATCATATAAAACAGGCTATGGTTTGGATGAATCCTCTATGTTTGCCTTATTTGGATTGATTACAGTTTTTGTGACGCCCACGTGGGGACTTGTGTGAACCTTATTATTGATTTGATTGGTTGTCATTATTGTGATCACCCCTTGGAGGCTTATGTGAACTTTAGTATTGATTTGAGAGATTATTATTGTGATTCCCTTGCAGGGGCTGGTGTTGGTCTTATTTGAGTATTTATAGCTCCTTATTATTTTTGTGATGCTCATGTGGGGACTATTTTTAGTCTTGTTTGAGTATTAACAATTTCTTATTGTATTTGTGATGCCCGTACGGGGGCTTGTATCATAATTCATTGAGATTTGGGTGACTTGGGTTTATTTATACCATTATTGAGTGGATCATTTTGCATTGTTGATTTTTCCATGATCATGCGTACTTATTCATCACTCATTTTCATGGAACTGGTGCTAATATGGAACTTGGATTCTTTGTGAAAGAAAATGAACTATTTTAGAAAATGTCATAGTCGAAGGAAATACCGGGAAGGTTGATTGATGAAATTATGATTAGTACATGGGTTGTGAACCCCGCATGGGTCCTCTCCTGGAGCTTAGGTTCAGAAGGTTTATACAGGTTGTACTTTGGTTATATTTCATCTCATATCACCATATTACATTACATTGCAATTTCCCTTGCGTCATATTGTGGTCGAGATATTATTATATATTGTATATTGATTACCGCTTGATACGTTAAAACTGTTGTGTCACATATATTAGATACGTGATATGCACCTTCTCTAGCTTATCCTGGATTGTTAGTTTGGCATGGTGAGTGGATATAATATACGCTTCTGGATCCTAAAGGGTAAATTTTTCATCAAAATTTACATATGGGAAAAAACAAAATGAAAGATGCCAAATGGGTAAAGGTGTGCACTGCCACACGCCTTAGTAAAAATATGAATGAGGTCGTTAGTTACCTATGCTAAGGTGTGTCAGTTAACACGCCTTGCAAGGCGTGGATTGACACACGCCTCATGCATAAAATACTTACACTACTTATACTGCATAAAATGTTTACATTGCTAATATATTATAATAATTCAATATATATAGTGATTATAGTCTATAGCTTTCTATTTGAAAATGCTTCCCCCCCCCCCCAATTTTAACATTGTTTTCTCATTTTATGCATTATCAGTGAATTTTAATTGAGTCATGTTATTTGTCATTTTATCTGGTTACTAGTTACAACATTAAGGGGTCATTTGGTTGGGACATAAGTAATCTCGGGATTAGTTATTTGTGATTAGTTGATAAAAAATAACACTACAATCTCAAAATAATTAATCCAGGGATGAGTTATCTCATGGATTTTATCCCAATCAAACATGGGATAAGATCATTCTATAATTAATCCTGAGTTTAGTTATTCGTTATCCCTTGTACCAAACAAGACCTAACATGTTGTATAATCTCATAACACATAAGCAGTTTTATTGAGTATGCATTAGCAACTACATATTTTCTCAAGTTTAAAGAAAAGAAGTTAAATGGTCTGATGTATAAAATAATTCTTTAAATAATGACCTTGCTTTCTCCACATTCCAAAGAAATTTTTTTTTATGTCTGTTTCAGGTATATTACTTCATATTCACATGCATCATTTGGCCAAAAGTGAAATAAATAAATAAATAAATTACATCACAATTGTAATTTTTCTTACATCAGAATATAATCCTGAGGGACTTAAGTTGATGGGGGGATAAATTTTATGCATAAGGCGTGTCAATCTACGCCTTGCAAGGAGTGTTGACTGTCATGCCTTATCATAGGTAACTAACGGCCCCGTTAACTTTTCTACTAAGGTGTGGGGTAGTGCACGCCTTTACTAATTTGGAATCTTGCATTTTGTTGTTGCCCTTTTGGAAATTTTGATTAAAAAAAGTTGCCCTTTAGGCTCTGAACTCTATAATATAATGTGTTGGTGAAATTTTCTCTTGATGTGACTTATCACTATTGTTGTTGATCTTGAACCTATACGTGTCTGCCTTAATTGAACAGATTTAGCTATCTTGTTAATCATTGTTATCTGCTAGAATAGGTTGGGACTTTTATTTGGGGAAATCTTGGATGGTGGTGTGGAGGTTCTTTCCATCACTTTGGATTAGGGTTGGTTGTCGATGATATTTGCTGAGTACACGTTTTTCATACTCACCCCTTGCTTTTCCTTTAGTTTTTGCACTACGTGCAGGTATTGAGCGAGTAGATAAGTATTGATCGTGAATTCCTGGTGTCCATTTCCTGGAGATTGAGGTAGCGACTATTGGATCATTGATCTTACCTGGATCTCTTCTTCTTTTATATTATGCTTATTTACATTTAAGATATTTCTGACTATTTTATTGTATTCGGTGTTAGATGATTGTACTAGTGACAACCAGACCAAGAATATTGTGTGGATATATTACCTCTTTTATATGATTTGGGGATTATTTCTATATCTTACATTTTCACTTCTATTTTTTCTTTGATTATTGAGTTTTGATTTGGATAAGCTTACCTATATCGGAGGGTGTGACAAGTGTTATCATGGTCCGAATTTTGGGCCATGATAAGTTGGTATCAGAGCCTCAGGTTTATTGGTCTCACAAGTATAAGCCGAGTCTAGTAGAGTCTTGCGGATCGGTGTAGAGACGTTTGTTGTCTATCTTCATGAGGAAATAGAACTTTAGGATAAATCCACTTCTTCATTTTGTGTCATGCGTTCATAGCTTAATATGACTCAAAGACCTCTTATTTACTCTTTGATGGATGGTGAAGACACATTCTTCTTTGGCCAGAGATTTAGAGCATGTGCCTTCGGTATGTGGTAGGAGCAAAGGTCATGAAAGAGGTCATACTAGAGCATCTAGACCAATTAGAGGTTAGGATAGGGTTGCTTTCTAAGGTTTAGGGGTTGCTCATAATGACGGGTCTGTTGAGACAGAGGGGTTGATCCCAGTTCAGACATCACCTATCTTTATGTCCATATTTATGCTTGAGGATTTTTAGGTATGGGTCATGGTTTTTCTTGAGGGGATGGCTTAGACGTTCATTCAGCATATTACTTTATGGCATCAGACTCTAAATGCAGAGTTGACTATTGCTATAGATTCTCATAGTGTTAATGTGGTATTTCCAGATGTTGCTCCACATCCAGTGATTTAACCCACTATGTCTGTGGGGAACAAAGTAGGTTTGTAGTGTTCATGAATCCCCCTCGGTTTGATAGAGATCCTAGTGTTCATGCTTATGAGTTCTTGGTTGGTTTCCATGAGAGGTTACAGGGGTTGGACTTTTTAGACTCTAATGGAGTGGATTTCACTATTTTTTGGTTTCCTGGACCAGCCAGATAATGGTGGAATACTGTTGTTGAGGGTAGGCTAGATAGATCACTTTCTATCTCATGGGATCAGTTTACTTAGGAGTTTCTAGAGGAGTTTGTGTGGAGGTATGAGAGTCGTGCAACCAAGAGGCCCGTAGACTTGATAGTGGCATAAACATGTATGGTAAGGGACAAACTTCTCATAGTTATTCTCAGAGGTAGTTAGGCCGTAACAGCTATTCAGATTCTTTAAATCCAGTTCAGCATACTTTTACTCTTCGGGTTGCTTCATATGTGGGTATCTTTAGCATTATAGGAGGTATTGCCCATAGTGTAGACTAAGAGATAAATCATTAGTATTACGGGGAGATGACAAGGCTCAGTATTATATTCCTCAGGATGGACTCAAGGTAGGAGCTTCCAGTACAGTGGTCATAGGTATAGTTTCAGTACACTTTTGATCTTTCTTGGTAGTGTTTGATTTTGGTTCTATATTCTCCTATGTTCTTACTTATTATGCATTGGGTCTTGATGTCGTGAGTTTTTTTTCATGTGTATTTATGTTATTACCCTAGTAGGTTATTCTTCAGTGGTGGGTTAGGACTGATCCTGTATTGTGACTCATTTAGAGTATATATCTAGGTTAGATTGATTTCTTTAGATATTGTGGATTCCGATGTGATATACATATGATCTTCTTGATGGTTATATTATGGGGTAGTGGTGATCGATGGTAGATATTCGTATGTTCAGATTATGGGATGTATTCCAGAGGTCTACTTGAGGGTCTTTATATCAATTGGGATTGAGGAAGTGATTTGATTATTAGAATGATGAGTTATGAATAGAGGAAGCATACAACTGGTACACTTGTGTGAAGTTATCTAAAGGTTTCATTAGAAATGTGGGTGTATGGATTATTTGCCTTACAAGATTGCATCGGTGCATCTAAGGTTTGGGTTAGCACATTGATAATGAGATTGAATATATGGGATGACTAGGGTTACTAATCAGCTTTTGGGCAAGATCACCTTGTGATAGATCAGACTTGTGATACGACTTACTCGAAAAGAGTACGATTAAAGGATTCCAGTTAGATAAGGGAATGTTTTCAGGCATTCGGGCCATGTAATTTATTACTACCTTGGTGATTAGTTTTGCTTGCCTGGAAAGACTTATGGTCCTTTGAAACACTCCTTGGGTAGACTTGAAGGAAATCAATTTATAATGGTATTTTCTTTTGATTTGAAAGGTTATGGGTTCGAATTCAAGAATCAGGACTTATTTTATATGCAACGTGGTTACTTGGGTCTGATTCAGATTATGATGATACTACTTCATGTTTTGAATGGGTTGTTATTGGTCAGAAAGAAAGTTTTCTACATGGGTCGAGGGTAGAATTTTGAGTTTTCAGGGTAAGGTTACATTGTGGTAGTGGATTATGTTATAGTATGGATTGGAAAGATAAGAAAGATTATGCGTGTTGATTTTTGAGGACTTGGAAGAACTTGTACATAGGAAATTTTGAGGTATTCAGAATTGAGTTATGGGTACGAGTTGAAAATTCAAAGTCCTAACAGTATTGTTCGACAGATGCTTATGAAGGGATTAGTGGTAACTTTCCTGAGACTTGATTTGTGATTTGGGTGTCAATTAGTGATATGTGATAATCTTACACTTTTACTCTAGTTTGAAGTATTCATAATTATGACGGTTTGTTTGTGTGCGTGTTATCAACAAGGGACATTAGAGCTACTGAGTCATTGAGGACTTTGGGTTGATATATATTTGTTTTGCTGTTGAAAAGCTTCATAGGCTATCGTTAATGGGTTGCATAAGAGTTTGGTGACATTTTAAGGGTACCTGCTGCGGTATGTAAAGTTTTCTGGTGATTTGCGATTTTCTCCAAGGATTGAGCATGAGAATGTGACTATTTGAATGGTACAAAGTATGAGCATGAGAATATGACTATTTGAATGGTGCAAAGTATGACATTTGAAAATTTGTGGGTCATTGAGATCGATTTCTTACTCTGTTGTTTTAGCTTGAGAAGAAAGTATTGTTCGGTTTGAGATTTATAGATTCAGCCTTGGATAAGTGTGATTCGCTTAGAGAATATGTAAAGTGGGATTGAAAATACCGAAAATTTCTTTTGAGATAGAGGGAGGTATGATTCATTATTGTGGAGAGTGACAATCTGGCTCTATGGGTTCTTACATATTTTGTTGGTAGAGTGACGACATCGGTGTTGTGGTATTGCTAGTGACTTGTGGTGTCGATTATAGATTCAAGTAAACCAAGTATGTTTAGAACCTTTATTGTAGTCAACTCAGTTATTAGGCACAGAGATAGTTATAAAAATAAAGAAAATCGGGTACATTGAGAAATTTGGTTTTAAATACTAGAGTTGTGGCCTTAAGAGTTAAATATAAAGAGATTTTGGTTACTATAGTAAAATCGGTGGTACTATAGATGTGACTCTGCTTGAGAGTGCTTGCATAAGGTTTAAGGTGATATTTTTGGTTGCTTTTCAATTTTTGGTTCCTTCATTATATTTACATTAGAGGACGAATGTGTGTTTTAGTAGTAAATAATGTAACAACCCTTGTAGAGATTTTTAGATTTTTTATATTTTGACTATTTTACCGTTCCCCATTGTTGCTTTATATTATTTATGAGTTGTGGGGATGGTTGACACGATCCCCAAAGCATTCATGAGTGATTTATGTGAATTTATGATTTTGAATAACCTTTAAAATGATATAGTTAACTTTGGTCAATATTCTGTGATCTGAGCATTGGATGAGAATTTTGTCAATTCCATTAGATCTGAAATGTCCATTTTGAGTTAGTAGCATGGCTGGTTTGGGTTTTGAAACCCTTTTGTAACTTTTTAGCATTTGGTCGAAATACTAGATTTATTGTCATAAGGTGGTTTTTGGGTGTAACTTATTGATGACAA
The DNA here is from genome assembly GCA_031232105.1 of Capsicum rhomboideum. Taxonomy (NCBI): domain Eukaryota; kingdom Viridiplantae; phylum Streptophyta; class Magnoliopsida; order Solanales; family Solanaceae; genus Capsicum; species Capsicum rhomboideum. Next base: position 91,491,580 of record CP124716.1, on the reverse strand, counting down.
CCTCCTTTGGTAAATCTTATGGTTCTATTAAGTTTAGAACGTCGAAATTAGCCTAGTAGCATTATTAGTTTATTTCTGTGGGATCCCAAATGAATATCGAGGGTCAATTTAGAGAGTTTCTGACCCATTTCCTTTGATGTCATTTGTTGTTCTGGTGCGTGCCTTTTCTTCATCACGTTCGTGACCCTAGCCTCGCATTTGAGATGAAGAAATCTATTTTGCATCACGTTCGTGGGGGGAGGGCATGTTTGCAATGAAGGGTGCTTGTAGTTTGGGTCAATTTAGAGTTTCGTGAACAGAATCATACCATCACAATCGTGATGGGTTTGGGTCGGTCAACCTTACGAATGAGAAGGTTTGACCACAAATGGGAAGACCAATTGCATGGGCAGTTTTAAAATCGTGAAATTTTTATCCAAGCCCCATTTTTACCATTTTTAGAGCTTGGGATCTTGGTTTGAGGTGATTTTAAAGGGGTTTTCAAGATCTACACCTTGTATGAATTTATAAACCTTGTTATCATCTTTCCCATGGATTATATTGCAAAAATCATCTTTAAATCTTGGCTTTTAAACTTTTAGATTTGGGTGGTTATCCGGTAAAGTGGAAAATGAGTATTTTGATGATTTCTAACCCAATTTCAACTCGATTTTTGATGAAATTTCATATTCGAAACACTTAATTTATGGAGAAAGTGATTTTCTATTAAAAATCCAATTTTACCCTTTTATTTTTTGGCTTAATTTTGAGGTGATTTTAGACCTGAAACCAAAGTATGTCGATATGGGTATCGTTGGTCTTGTATTTATGTGTACATCTCATATTTGATTAGATTGGACGTGTTTGGTGATGATTCGAGGGAGTATAGCTTCTATTCAGTCATTCGTACTGTGTTTTGGCTTTGTGGATCTTCCTTATTGCAAATTGAGATCTACCTTGACTCTTTTTTGAGGTGTTTATGTGTTATGTGCTTATTACTTGTGTTTTGTGAATCACTAAGGATTTTAGGTCTTGCCTAGATGAGATGGTAAGCATTTCCGTGGGTACCAAACTCTATTGATGGGCTAAAGTAATAAAATGGATATCTTGATTGTTCTCTCTCATTGATGATGTATTAATGGTAAATTGTGTTGAAAAATGACTTATTGTTCATTAATAAATTGATAGTGAGTATCTACTTAATAATTGAATCATGTTTAGGGAAATTTGATGGAATCATAGGGGTTTAGAAATCACTTAGGGTATAAATAGGTTGTAGTTATAAATAAGGATTTAAAAAGAAGAATCTTGGTTTAATTACTATGAAATGTGAAAGTGAACTTTTCATCTTGCTAGTTGATGAGTATATCCCCCTTTTGAGTATTTAAGTCTAGTTGTATCATAAATAAGAAATGTGGAAATATATCATGTAAAACAGGCTATAGTTTGAGTGAATCCTCTATGTTACCTTATTTGGGTTGATTATTGTTATTTTGATGCTCGTGTAGGGACTTATGTGAACCTTATTATTGAATTGATTGATTATCATTATTATGATGCCCGCATAGAGGCTTATGTGAACCTTATTATTGATTTAAGATATTATTATTTGATATGTGTGGGGGCTGGTGTTGGTCTTATTTGAGTATTGATAGCTCCTTATTATTATTGTGATCCCTATGTGGGGGCTGGTGTTGGTCTTATTTTAGTATTAATAGTTCCTTATTATTATTGTGACGCCCGTGTGTGTGTTTGCCATGATTCATTGAGATTTAGGTGACTTGGGTTCATTTATACAATTGTTGAGTGGATTATTGTGCATTGTTAATTTTTCCATAACCATGCATACTCATTCATCACTCATTTTCATAGAAGTGGTGTTACTATAGAAGTTGGATTCTTTGTGAAAGAAAATGAACCATTTTATAAAACACCATAGCCGAGGGAAGTACCGGTAAGGTTGATTGATGAGATTGCTAACCCCTCATGGGTCCTCTCTTGGAGCTTAGGCTTGGAAGGTGTATACACGTTGTACTTTGGCCATTTCATTTCATCTCATATCACCATATTGCATTGCATTGCAATTTCTCTTGTGATATTGTGGTCGAGATATTATTATATGTTGTGTATTAATTACGGCTTGATCTATTGAGATTGTTGTGTAACATCTATTGGTTGTGTGATATGCACCTTTGCTACCTAATCCTGGGTTGTTGGTTTGGCATGGTGAGTGGATATAATATACTGTGTTGGTGAAATTTTCTCCAAATGTGACTTATCACTATTGCTATTGATCTTGAACCTGTATGTGTCTACCTTAGTTAAACTGATTTATCTATCTTATTAACCATTGTTATCTGCTACAATAGGCTGGGACTTGTTTGAGTGCAAGTTTATTTTGGGTAATCTTGGATGGTTGGTCTGGTGGTTCTCGGGATAACTTTGGATTAGGGTCGGTTATCGATGATGCCTGTTAAGTACATGTGTTTCGTACTTACCCCTCACTTTTTTTCTTTTCTACACTATGTGTAGGTATTGAGCTAGTAGCTGAGCATTGATCATGATTTCCAGGTGTTAATTTGCTAGAGATAGAGGTAGCGGCTGTTGGATCGTCAAGCTTACTCCAATCTCTTCTTTTTTTTATCTTATGCTTATTCGCATTTAAGATATTCTGACTATTTCATTCTATTCGGTGTTTGAGGGTGGTACTAGTGACATCCAGACCTGGGATATTGTGTGGATGTTGTACCTCTTTTATATCATTTAGGGATTGCTTTTATATTTTACTTCTTCGGCCTTCTTTTTTTACTTTGATTACTGATTTTGGGTTGGATAGGCTAACATGTACCGGAGGGGGCGACAGGTGCCATCACGGTCCCGATTTGCATCGTGACATTAGAAGTTGCTTAAAGATATCACCATAGGTTTCTTTGCTCCATTTTGTTAAAGTTTTTTTGACTCTCTTTGTATTCTCCTTGAATTCTAGAAAAGAATTCTGAGACCCATTGTCTCTCCAATTCTGTCTAACTACATCAATAAAGGAAGCATTCTCAGTCCAGAATTTGAGAAATCTAAAAGGTTTCTTATGCCTAACCGCACCTTCTTCAAAAGTTAGAAACATAGGAGCACGATCAAATCCTTCTCTTTCTAAATGTTTCAACTCCATATGATTAAACCAGCCTTGCATCTCTTGATTTGTAAGAACCCTACCCAATCTTTCAAAAATGCAATCATTCCCAACTCAAGAATTCCACAAGGTGAATGGACTCCCTTTAAATTGTATTTCTGCTAAGTCACAAGATGTAATGCAATTTTCAAAGTCTTCATAATATGAATCAATCACTAAAAATCCTCCAATTTTTTCCTCTACATTCAAAACCACAATGTAAACCCCCTAGTTTACCAAATGCTTGAGTGACCCATGCTTTAGCAGATTCACCCTGCTGGAACAACCTTTCACCTGGATCTTTGTCAAGTTACTTATGGTTACTGTTTTCTTGTTCATTTGTAGCCATAAGGCTTGAATTACTGTTGTATATTGCTTGTTTCGTTGCATTGTGAGGATCTTACCTAGCACTTCGAATCTGTTTTCCACCATAGGCTGGACTAAAGGGGTAGTCACTTTATTTTTGCTAGGGTTTCTATCCTTTACCAAATTCCACACACCCGGATCATCTACCAATTTACCGCTAGATAGAACTTTTACTTTTACTTTTTGAAATCTCTGAACCCATGGTTGTGGTTGTTGATTAACCTCCCTCTGTTCATCACTCTTTCCCTCTGTCACCAACACCTTTGTTCCACCCTTATTTCTATTGAGAATTCTGCAATCGTTTTTGCCATGCCCTTGCATTCTACATTCCTCACATTACTTAGGAACATAGTCATATCTGATTTGTATTACATCAGTCCTCACTTTCCCACTAGCTTCATTTTCAATGTCCATTAGAATAGATTTGTGGAAATCACCTTTTAGGTTGAACGACACTTTCTCTTCATAACTTGGTTTAGTTTTGTTAATTGTGGCAATATCAAGTTGAACTGGTTTACCTACTGCCGAGGCTAAAGAAAATAGGCATTCTTTAATGAAGTAGGTGAGTAAAAGGTTAGGAAATGATATCCATGCCATCGCCTTTGTGGTTTCTTCATTAATCCTGAAATGTGCATCATAAATTAGGGTGCTCATTAGGTACGAATATTTGTCTTTGCACGTAACATAGAAAGCTCCTTTAGATATCAGATTAATGAAATCTTCTTGTTGAGTATGATGGATAAGAATGTGTTTACTGCGGAATAAACCAGTTTGACAATCACCCTTAATGTCACATTATTGCGGAATAATCTCTCTCAATTTCTCAAGATCCGTCCAATCATAAGTGAATTCGCCAATGACTGCATATTGCAGATTCTCAATTCTATTCATTCTATCCACCTCCTCCTTAATCCATTCGACATGTGGAACGTACACCTTCCACCATGATTACTTCATTACAATGGATAGATTCCGAAATTTGAACTATGTTTGCAACCAAAATAACAAAAGGCATCTCCATAGGCAAGCTAGGGTTGAAACTATGATCTTCATTGAAATTTGGACATAATGGGGGGAAATTAGTCGTAGACAGTAGCTGACCAGCCTCCATAGATGGCTGGCCGGCGGCCATGTGAGTCGTCAATATCTAGGGCTTGGAGGTCATTTTAGGAGAGAGAAGAGAGAAAATTTTCATTTCTCCCTAAGCCTTTGGTTAATATATTAGCAATCTTATTTTGTATACATAAGTGTGCAAAATGCAAATATTTCAATTGAGCTTTAAGAATTATCCACGAGATAAATGGGTCAAACAAGTGTTGGGCTATTATTCATCAATTTTGTTACACATAAATCAAACATACTACCATTGCAAAATCAATAAAAATAGTAAAAAGCAGAAAGTCAAAACATAGATACCCAGGATGAAGTATTAGGGGTATGGAAGGGTGGCAATATGGTTATGAGCCACAGTCCCGATCCATAGCTTCCCATTTACTTCTCTAACTTCACTAACCAGCTTCATAACTACACCTTTTTTATCTTCAAGAACATCAATAACTTCTCCATTTTCATTGAAGAGTGAGATAACAGTATACATTCTCATCCCCATCAATCTAGCCAGGTAACGCATCCGAATTGGTAATCTAAAGTAAATGCTTCTCATCCATGGATTATTTATGAGGACTTCTTGTGCACGAGTTCGACAACAGTCTATCGCAACCCAGAATTGACCTTTCTCATTCACCCTTACATTGTCTGGAAATCCTGGCAGGTTTGCAGCAATCTCAACTGTGCCACTCTTTGGACCTTCTATCCAGAATTTCATCAGCCTGAACAGATAACAGTAAGAGGATAAAAAAAATGTCTAAGATCAATTGGATCTTGAAAAATATACTTTACAGTTAGACCTCTCACGTTTTTTTATGACAATTATATTTCCTACTACGGGTGTTGTCCTATTTGCTTTCTTGATCTATTTTAGAATATTTTTGGAGAACACCCAGTCATTCTGGTAAGAAAAAAATTGCAAGGTATAATATTTGTTGTCTCATATATCCAATTTAGTCTCTCTATAACACAAACTAGGATTAGCATCCCGTGTTCTAATGATCAACCACTACGAGCAAGAACCACAGGTACATGATCACTTACTAATCTCTATTATTTATATTTTGTTGAATCACACAGTTATGTGATTTACTTCTGGAATAAAGAAACACCAACTTCTTCTTTCTTCTCCCAGGGAATAAGAGTTTGGTGAAGGAGAAGAGGAATCGATACCTGCAATTGGTTGTTTCAGTGAAGAGAAGAAAAGTTTGGTCCTTGGATAATTGTACTCCATTAGGGAACGTCAATCCATCCAAGACAACATGAGTAGATCTTGTTGCAATATCATACCTAAGAAGTCTACCGGTGTCTTCTCCTTCTAACATTATGAGAAAATGGTTCCTACATAAGAAATTCACATAATAAAAGAAGAGTAATATAAACCATTACTACAGTATTTGATAAAAGATTTGTTAACCTACACTCTGTTGTGTTTCTTGCTAGTGTCTGTGAAGAAGATAGAGCCATTTGTATGAATATCAAGGTCGTTGGCGAAGAGTATGAGGTTCCCTTCAACATGTGTAGCCAAGGACGTTGCCACGCCTCCTTCAGGACCCACAACTAGGAGGCCATAGTAAGCATCTGCAATGTACAAATCCCCTGTCTGTTTATTGAACCTCAGGCCAAGGGGCCTGCCACATTGTGGCTCAACTTTCCATTGCTTAGATGTTGTTGAATCTTTTCCTTTAGCACAAAGTTGCTCTGACCTTATAGGACAACAGGGAGAATTTATACATATCAAATGAATTTTAAAAGAATAAATAATAATATATATACACATGGTTTTCACTCTACCATCCCTCCTTCGTAATACAAAAAAATATTTTAAAGACTTGATTGATATTTCAATTTATCAATGTTAAGAGCTTGTTCAATACAAAATAGAAGAAATTGGCTGATTACTTCTTAGAACATGTCCATTACTTGGTTGTTCTGAATTATATTAATCATACTTGTTTTGAAGATGCTTACCAGTTACGGGTGACAAGTGCAAATGTTTCCCAGCCTGCATCTTCACCCATCCACCGTACAATGCGTCCATCAGCTAGTCCCGCATATGGGCCATGACCCAAAGTATCAAATTCTAGTGATTCGGGACCGTAAATTTCGTTAACAAACTCCAAATTGCCGAGGCCTAACCGGTTATTCTTGTCTCCATGCCAACTTTCCATGACTTGATTGTATGGTGCAATGTCATTCCTCACTGGATTAAAGTCATTGTCTCCTACTGGACTCAAACCGAATGGATCTGTCACAAGGAAAGCAAAGGCCAGTGAAAGAAGAAACAAGTGAGAACGTTGTGAAACAATCTGGCTTCTTATCAATTGGATCCTCTTCTCCATGTGAGGATCTTGATAGGTATCCGTGGTTGGAAGGTGGGGATATGTATACTGAAGTTTAAGCTGTTCAAACTGAAAATGTAAGATTTCACAATGTTATAGGATGAAGACACACAATGTTTGTGATCCAGTTGTTGTTGGAAGTAAGTTGTCCATTTGTTAGTCATGTTTTCTGCATTGCTACTTCTTGTTGATAATGAAATCAGAAGCATCTGATGAAGGTGCATAGAGAATTTTGTCAATTGTAATATGATAGTGAGCAGCAACCATTTGTGCTGTTTATAACATCATTCAAAGCACATGCTCTTAACACTCAAAACCATAGAATACATACGATCGATTAGTAGTTTTAGAAGAGATAAGAGGAAGAATTCTCCATTGAGAAAAAGTAAGTCAGTTCGTAAAGTTTACTACATAAAATACTAGAGACGTATTTATATTTCCACACAAATACAATAAAATAAAATAAAGGATAATTTCATTTATATACAAAAAAAGTAAATAGTTTACTACAAAAATAGCCAAGGTTTTCTTTATTAATTAAAATTAGTATACGTACCTGCGCGATGCACGGTCATTATAATTAAAGATTGAATCATTAAGCAAGTCTTATGCATTTAAAAGTAAAGATATAAAGTTATACGAAAAAATTACGATTTATATGAAAATGTACTTGGTACAAATGAAATTATGCGTTTATATTCTTGCACGTTCTTCACGGGTCAAATTGATTTTGAAAAATAAGAGGAGTCTTCCATGAATAGAATTGTCGATAAATTGACAAATGACATATTCTAATTGAGAAACTTGGTGCAGTGACAAAGTTATTTCAATTGCTTTTATATATATTATAAGTACCCGCAATGTGCAGATAATGTAAAATAAAGAAAACAATAATTGAAAGTTGATGCTATTTCATAGTGTAATTATGTGTTCATCACAATAGACTAAAGTACCTAAGAGCACTATTCTTAAATAATATTCAGGTACAACATAATAACTTTAACATAAGTTTTATGGAAGAACTTCATTTAAAGCATAAGTTCTAACATGGATGCATTAGTTTATGTATAGCTCACTTTCTAATTTAGGATTCCTCCGTGATCCTACATTTTGCGTGTTAATAATATCTAAGAGAAGAAGACGTTAAGAACACAATGATTATCTCTGGAGCAATCATCTGACACTCATTATAGCCTTTGTCATGCTCAAAATAAATTTAGCAACTCCACCAATACATATTTTAATATTTAGCACAATCAAGTTCTTGGTAACTTATTCAATTATAAATAAATTGACAGTGCAACGTTAAACGAAAAAAGAGATGAAACATAAGGAGTTATAGTACAGTGAAAAAATATTTATCACGTGTAGAGCCAAATGATATAAATAATCGCACATTATATATGTAGTTCACCAATAACATATATGTCTACTAAGACAGAGTACCAGAAACGACATGTCGAATGAAATGCCAACTATTAAAAAATCATGTTAAAATCAAAAAGACCTAATACATAATTACCGATGTGAAGAGTAGCTCCAACTAAAAAACAAAAGTCAAAAAATTATAACATGAAAAATAATAACAATGTAATGAGCATACATTTGCATCAAACCTCTGTGTCATCGATGACTGATCAGTTGCATCGAGTTAATTCTAATATACATATTGGGAGAAAAGCAAACCTTCCTCATGATACTTCTTAGAAGGTGATCTTGTTCTTTCTACATTCCAACTTCAATCTCATGACTGAATCTCAATAAATTTAACAAAGCATGAACCTGCAAGGTTGATAATAAAAATTGCCCCATTTATATCCTAATATTTTAATACGTATAAGTTATGTTACAGTTTATAGGAAGCAATAAGGATATTCAAAAGTGAAACCTTGATAAAAATATCACAAAGCAACTAATTTAAACACAAATAGAATCTGCTTCTGAGTTTTTGCTTTTGATTGTGCCCAAAATAGATTTCATTGAATTGATATCTACCTAATCATTCAAAACACTGCTCGACTCGACTTGTTTTCAGAAAATTCCTGTCAGTAATAGGATGTAAAGTCAGAGAAAATTCACAACAAATGCTCCCATAATAGTTAGAGTGACTGACTCACTGCATAAAAGAAAATTCTAAAATCACTGACATGTATTGTCACGACCCAATTTTTTCGAGTCATGATGGCGCCTACCGTAACCCACCAATAGGCAAGCCAAACCCTAGCCCGGAGCGACAAGCGACAGGCTAACGGGCGGAATCTCAGAAAACAGAGATAAAGTGGAAGTAACCATACTAATATAAAAACAAAATCAAAATATATATTCATAACAAGACTGAGAAGGAAGAAGACAATATATAAAGTCGAGAACCCCTCCCAAGACCTGGTGAAGTCGGTACAAGAGCCACTACTAGACATGTCCAAAATATAAGACAGAAACCAAATATATACAACAAGTACTACAGTCTCGAGAGCAAAAGACTATACAGTAGAGATGGAGTGGGATCTGCCACGGACGTCAGTAAGCTCACCCTGCTCCGGAGTAAGTGCTGAGAAGAGCGTCACGTCAAAACCGTCGACTAGTGCCCGGATCTGCATCGAGGAAAAAGATGCAGAAGTGCAGTATGAATACCGGGGCAACGGGTACTCAGTAGGCATCATCGACCGACTGAGCTCAATATAATATAAGCAAGCAAAAATGCGAGGGTGCATGCTAGGTCCGAGGTATAAATAAGAAGTGCATAAGTAACTGCCGAGGCGTATAGATATGCTCAGGAGAAAATAAGTGCGATACAGAATAACGAGTAAATAAATGCGTAAGTAAACACACAAATCAAACATAACCTATCTGGGCCCCCATAAACCCGATAGGCACACGGAAGAAAACAATAACCCAGTCTGGCCCCCATAAGCCAGCGGGACACACAAGAAAAGTAAATGCATAGTCACCAGTGTCTCGAAGCTGTATCAGTATCCAGTAACCACGGTACCCAGTACCAAAACTCTCCAATCATATCATAACCAGATGCCGGACTCAAACCGGAACTCATAATAATCAGATGCCGGACTCGAACCGGAACTCATAATAATCAGATGTTGGACTCGAACCGGAACTCATAATAATCAGTGGCCGGACTCAAATCGGAACTCATAATAATCAGTAACCATCATATCTGAATCAGTGGCCGGACTCGAACCGGAACTCATAATAATTAGTAACCAAGTGACAGAGTAGTGCCAAAATCCACACAAACACAAGTAAACAGGGACATACCGGCCCCAGAACGAACCCGAAACATAAATAAGGAGCTAACCCACCACGTACTACAAGTCAATCTCGGGATCCTTCCAGGTCAACTATCTACCATAAACAGTATGTATATACAAGTCTGGGTATACATTCTAAGTCATGGCAAGGCGGGTCCGCATTCTAAATCAAACTAGCCAACCCCGGTCAAATACGGTGCTATTAGGGACTAACAAGGCTAAACAGGTCAAAAGGGAATAACTAGGGTAATTTAATACAAATTTTATCCTAAAAGATCATCTCGGGGCTTAACTAAGCCTAATAATGTTTAAAGCTAACTACACCGACTGTGAAGAGTAGCGGGGCCCACTACGGGGTCCCGGAACCAAGTCTGGGCTAAGGTTCCCCAAACCCCTACTAACAGCGGTACAACATTAACCAACCCTATAAAAGTAATATCTGGCACACCACGAGGATAACAGGCCCGAAACACATCTGAACAAGGCCCTAACAGGCCCAAAAGGCCTAATCATAGCAAGTCAATGTCAATCCACAACTACCAGTCCAAACACTAGCATAATAATATGCAAATACTATAAACAAACTCAGTCTAGGTATATGGTAAGCCTAGCCTACCTGAACGCCGCCGAACGCCTGCCAAAGCTTGCTAAATAGAAGTTTTCCCCTTCCGTGAGACCTCAGATTTCTGTCACGCTAGCAAAATAATAAACTACATGTCAAAACATGAATTTTGATACCCATATTGCATTAGTTCGAAAAAAATATCCGAACGGTCCTTGTGGGGCCCACTTGCGTAATCGCAAAACCAAAACCGTCATAGCGTCCCAAATCACCCCGTCACTAATAGTCACAACTAACACCGCTCAATTCGAGCTCAACATCTAGCTCAAATATCAACACCAATTCCAACAACCACCGTAACTAAAACTACCGTAAAAATAAGAAAACGTACTGTAGAAATAACGAGAACGAGTCCACGAACCCAAATATACCAAACTCTAACCTTGAATCTCTCTAGAAATGCCTAAAGTTGATCTTAAAGTGCTTAAAAAAAATGGTGGAATATATGTATTATGTAGTTTTAATAAAGAACACAAAATGAGGAAAAAGTAAATAAAACTATAGTATATATATACACTACACGTACAAGACCAACAAAAAAGTAAGTCTTTTAGTCAAATACCAATTAATGTTGCATGCACATGGCCTTATCCATTATTTTGCTCTCCGTATATATATATTCAGATACTGCATAGATTCGTGGTAAAATAAATATAATATTTTAAATATACCATCATGAATAGAAAATTATTTTGAAAAAAATCTCTATAAAATAAAAATATTATTTTAACATATTTAGATTTACTATCTCCATTTAAAATATAAATAAATTATAGAACTTTTATAAAGTAGTATAGATACATCATCACTAACGAAATTTATAAATATCATAAATATTTTTAAAAGGTAATTAACTATGTCATTTTACCAAATTCTAATTTAATTTAACATTTTACAACGTGCTCGATCTAAATAATATTCTCAAACGAACTGTTCGGAAACCGAATTGTCAGTCCCAGCAATTCATAAATAACTTGGGGCAGTTATAGAAAAGCTCTAAACACCAAAAATGCACGAAAATGAGGAAAATGACCGGTAAGGTCATTACATGTATATTACGTGTTAACCACAGACCCTAGTCCACTCTTTTCTCTGTATTAGTTGATAACTATGACACTTCATAATGACAAGTGAAGTTTTCCAAAAATAGCATGCATCCATAGATATGACCATCGCAGGTGATTATTCTGAATAACATTTATCATCATGCAAAACTATATGTAGGAACTTATTGTTAATGTAAGAACTTTCTTTGTAGTATCTGCACAAACAAAACCTGTCAACAAAATCAAGAAGAAAAAGAATTTGATAGCATCAAAGCATCGATAATATATAAAAACCGAACAACACAACCATAAAAAGGAACTTAATAGTTGGTCAAGAAGGGGGTTGCTTATAGCAGCTTTGGATCCTCGACTTTTATACATATGAACTTATAAAGATCAACAATAAAATAACAATTAGAATATGATGGTAACAGAAAGTAGGACTATAAGGTATATCTCCCAAAAAAGAAGAAAATTGTTATGAACGGGTATTATTCATCATCGTTAACTTCCCATAGTTCATAAAACAAACTAGCATTAAAGGAGTGGACAGAAGTGTTACAAAGCAAAGCCCAAAATGAAAACTGTATATACTGACCATATAAATGATTGGAGAAAAGTTGAGTAGCAACCCGTAGATTTGAAAACTTCAAGAAGAGAAGAAACATTATCTATTGCATTAAAATAATAAATTATGCATAGCTAATAACAACATGGAGTACATCATCCAACTTAAAATACGCTCACATTATATATCAATGTTAAAAAATTGCCAAAAACTATTCTACGAAGGTACATAATGTTCCAATGCATGTCCTTCTAAGTTCATGTTATTAGAAACTAGAAAAAGAAAACAATTAGCTAAAATCTGTGTACTACCAAACCAAAGCAATCAAGGTAGATAATATTCGTCAGTTTATCCAAGCATCATCATCTTATACTGAGAGAACTTGAGATGGCGAACCGACATCGTATAAGTTGTAACTTTGCATTATATTAAGAATGGATGTGCAACACATTCATAAGCATTTCAATATCCTCTAACAAGCATCTGCCAACATTGGCATTTTTATAAGATCATCAAACAATAAAGGTGACTATTCATTTTCCACAAAAATATTTCCTTTTCCTCCTCTCTGTCTTACCTTATAGCAAATATATTAGAACACAAACAACATGTCCCATAAGAAGAAAAAAAAACTATAGCGCAGAATCTATATAAATAATTCATATAGACAAACTAAAACAGTTCGTGATTAAGATTGATCTTGTCAACAATATTTTTAAGAAAGAAAATACCCATCAAGAGATGTAAATAAAACATATTTTTGCTTACAAATTAAGAACAACCAAAAATACATTATGAAACTCTTCATTCCACTCCACCAAAACAACACTATAGTCTTCACCACATTTTGCCCCTCCTTTTCTCTAGTGTAGTTCCTCTTCACTGTCTTCCTGAATATTTCTTATAACTACAAATATTCATATCCATATGTAAAACTAAAAGACTTCATGAGAAACTGTCACGTAAATTTTTTAAGAAAACTAACTGCACATGCGAAGACGGAATGGGGAAGTGGGAACAGTGGTGTTTTCAATTCTTCTTATATAGTTATGGTTTGATACACATTCAAATAAGTAACATTTATAAATCAACTTTAAAATTCCCCATTTTTATAACGTCTTATTTTTCTGTTAAAGAAATTAAAATCAAATTTTAAATATTCATTTAAATTATGCCACTTGGCAAAAGGTCAGTTATGTCAGAATTAATTTGAATTGGCGGTTTTGATTTTGCAGTTCTATTTTTGTGATTTTTGAAATTTTTATCTTTTTAATTTTTTAGTTCTATTTTCTGATTTTCGTAATTTTATTTTTTTGATTTTTTTAGATTAGATTTTTGTGGTGCTTACACTTGGCAACACATGAGATGTTTGCCTCTCCTATTATATATAGATAGATGATTTCTTTCCTTTTTTTCAGTGGTAATCTTAAAATAAGAAATCTTTTTTTTTGCTGCATTTTTTTTTTATAAAAAAAACTTCTTCACTTTTTGTTTTATAAAACTTTTTATATGCAACTTTTTTTCGTGTATCAATATTGTATAAATAGTATATAAACATGTATATATGATGTACAAATAGTTATGTAGTGTATATGTAATGTATCGATATTGTATAAATAGTTATATAGTGTATATGTAATGTATCAATATTGTATAAATAATGCACAAACATGTATCAACATTGTATAAATAGCGTATAAACGTTTATCGATATTGTATAAATAGTGTATAAACATGTATTGATATTGTATAAAATTTATTTAAAGTATAGATATTGTATAAATGATGTATAAATGTGTATCGATATTGTGTAAATGGTATATAAATGTTTATCGATATATATCATTTTTCCTCAATTTCAATATGGCATCCGTAGAGGCCCGAAATTCCTATAATATACATTAATAAAAATTAACTTTAAAATTTTTTGTTATTAGGTAAAACAGATGTTCAATCTTATTTTTTAACTAATGCATAATGACAGAAAAGGAAAATTAATCTTGAAACAAAAAAAGACAAAAAAAAGTTTGTTTTTTTCTTATAAAAAGAGGCACTTGAAAAATGAACAAAGCAGTAGACGTTTTATAAAAAGAGGCACTTGAAAAATGAACAAAGCAGTGGTCGACCAATTTGGCCGACTGCCAGGCCGAAGTGCCATTGTTTAAGTAAAACATTTGGCCAAGTGGCCATATATCGTAAGAAAAAGTGTCCGAAAGGCTACTTTTGGTAAAATAAAAATAAAAAGTGGGTTATTTTTTGTGTAAAAATTTAACCCAAAGGATATTTTATATAATTTTCCCATAAAATAAATCTGGAAATTTAAATAAATGTAGTCCGTTGGACCTGATCTTCTAATGGAAGATCAAACTAAACTGATTGAGTTGAACAACCTAAATGAATTAAGGCAGAAATAGAAGGGAAAAAGATAGGGAAACTTACATAGATATTTTATATTTAGAAAGTATTTATCTTCTAAGCGATATAACTTTTTTCCCAGATATAACAATTATAATATATCTATATTGCATGTATAATTCACTCTTAATACATTGTGCAGATTTCTTACCTAACAAGCATAATAAATTTTAAAACACTTATAATACATCTATATTACATACATAATTCACTTTTAATACATCGTGCAGTTGCTATAAATGGTAATAAACAAAAAGTATGCTTAAAAAAAGTAATTATTTGTTAAAGGATAATCGATCAAGTAACTAATCCTAAAAGATACGGTTTGACCATTAGCAAGAAAAAAAAGGCTTAAAATAAGACACTTTTAAGCAAATGACCTGAAATAGCTATTAGGCCCAAAAAGAAGAAAAATTTAGCCGAATCCTACTTTCTCTTTTATTTCTTTCCGGATGTGTATAAATTTGTATATTGTTGTATAGAATATGTATATGTATAAGATTTCTGTATAATTATTGTATATAATATATTTATATGTATAGAATGTGTATAAAAACCTTATCATTGTTGTATGAAAATGTATCTATCACGATTATATCTGATAGGATGTGTGTGTGTATATATATAAAGTGTAGCATAAATGAATATATTCTATAATATATATACATTGTGTAATTAGTATACATAAATAATAGATAAATAAATAATATATATATATATATATATATATATATATATAGAGAGAGAGAGAGAGAGAGCAACAATTACACAGAGCAGCAAAAGGTCAAAAGGCCACAAAAAAGGGAAATCCAATTCTTTGTCCATTCGCATGGTGATAGTTTGGCCAACTGATCATTTTTTACCCTGAAAGAGAAACACGGTTTCCAGAATAACAACCCAAATTTGAAACTTACGTCTTAACTCATACACACACATAACCATAAATCATATGTGCATAAACTAGCAATCGACACATAACAAGTTATCCCAACAAACAATAGCATCCACAGATAGACCACATAAAACTAATCAATATCCTCTACTACACCAATCTTCACCGTATCAACGGTATTGATGAGTCACTGACGTATATATGCATATTTTAACTCGCACTTTGTCAAATAATAGTATAGAAAAATGTCGAACCCACAGAGATTGGTTTGTCTATTCTACAGAAATTTCTTGCTTTAATTACTATTTGAAAAAATAAAAAAAAAGTTAAGTGGTTAATTAACTAATTAATAATACGTAAACACAGAAGTAGAGAAAAGATTTTTGTTTTTCACAATATGTTAAAAGGTGTTGGGATCCTGACTTCACTAGA
Source organism: Capsicum rhomboideum (assembly GCA_031232105.1). NCBI lineage: Eukaryota > Viridiplantae > Streptophyta > Magnoliopsida > Solanales > Solanaceae > Capsicum > Capsicum rhomboideum. Next base: position 91,475,379 of record CP124716.1, on the reverse strand, counting down.
TATTTCTATTATAAAGTAAATTATTTATTCCTCAATTTCTATTTCTCATAAAAGTATAAATACCTCTCAAGATTATATTTATATATTATTACTGAAGTTGAACAATTAAATGCACTCCTCTCGGTTATACAATTTAATTGTCAAAATAGTAATATTAAAGAACCAGAAATATGTACTTGAATTAAAACACACTCTTGAAAGTAAGTCCCTTTCGGTTACCTTACTTGTTATGATTAATTACTACACTATTCGCCTCTCTCGATTACAAATAAGTGTAAAATTAATTATAATATAAAATAGATAGATGTTATTCAATAAATGTTAACAATTTATCAATACTCAAATTAACGGTATTACTACTTTCGCCTCACTCGATTACAAAATTAGTAATATGTTAATATGAAGTATAAAATAGACAGACTTTAACAAATTAAATAACATCTAACTCTAAAGCAGATATAAATTAAATAGAAAGTTTCAGCTCACGCACGTGAAATTTAGGAATAATACTTACTATTATATAGAATTATCAATATCCGTCATTTTCCCAACACAAAAGAAAATTACTCCATAAAAAATAGTAAAAGAAAAACTTCTTAAGGAAAAATCGAAACTTTTTTTTTCTTGTTTTCTGCTTTCCCTTCCTCCTCTTTTATAATCCAAAAATCCTTAGACAAATCCTGATTTTCCATTATAAGTTGAGATTTTGTCTTGAGTTGAGATTTCGTCTTGCGTTAGGATTTAAAGCAAGTCTTGACCTGGTGCATTATCATGACAAAAATATTCTTTTCTTTTTCTTTGTGTGTGATTTCTTTGCCACCAGATTTTTAATTTCTCTTTCATAGATCAGTTTTTCTTGGTTATATTTTTCTTGAATTTTCTCTTACTTTGCACATCAGTCTTCCATGATCATTCCTGTAATATTAGTTAAATAATATATGCAAGACATGATAATACTTATGTTTTTACAAGAAAATTCATATAAATAAAATCAGGTCAAATTCTCCCACACCTAAATCTTTACTCGTCCTCGAGGAAATATATATTTTTTTAATAGAAAAATATATTGGCTAAATACTTTAAGCAAAACTATGAGAACTTTTTACGAAGAAGAATCAACTGAGGTGATCCTATGAGTTCAACAACCTTTAACCTTACTCATATTCACTAATTGAGAATTGAAATAACAATAATTTCTAATCCCAAGTATATCTCACAAAATGAAAAGAGATGTCCATATATCACACAATATATCGATAGAACAAAGAAGGGCGGGCTTATGTAGAGAAAATTCACTCAATCTCAACAAAGAATAATCTCATGTTACCAAAAATAACCATAAACTTGACTATTATGTGGTTCTCCACTAATGTAGGCGTTTTTGAGTTGAGATCTTGTAGGACTTTTTACAGTTCTAATGTAGGCTTAAGGATAGGTAGGGTACATATGGATAGTAGTGACTCAAATCCCTTTTAGGCACTACATTTCACTTTCTTGCTCAAGCAGTTACCTTTCATTTCCTTTTCAACCATCGATTTTACGTTATCAAAATTTTCTTTATTTTCCTCTTCGTAACCTTTTTTTTTCCAAATGTCTGGCCACACTTTTTTTTTTTCCAACTTTCATGACATCTCGAAAGATTAACAATCTCAATCAATTTTTCTTTCATCTGTTCTTTTCACCACTTGCACTTAATTTCATACATTCAAATTTTAACTCTCGAAGTACCTAAAAGGAAATAGGTTTAACAAATGACAAGTCATAAAAAAAAAATGAATATGGGTTAAAGCTGGGTGATCAATTAAATTAGGATAATTTATTTATGCTTAATGGGGATAGCTAGGAAAAAAATAATCAAGGTAGGTCAAATTAGGTCATTTGTTTAACAAGGAAGGCCTACTTTCATTTCTCAACTCAAAATCTACCTAAGATTTCACCTCGAACCACATTCAAGGCAAGTTCTAGATTTTCAAATAAGCACGAAAACTAGGTAATCTATATTGACCACACACTACACTTGGGACTAGTGAACATCATAATTTCGATCACCAATAAGCAAGTATGAGTTTGGAAAGGTAGTCATGCAAATCATGAATCATACTCAATTAAATTATTTTTTCTTAAATCTCACTATTTTCAAATCAAATCAAGTTTAGCCAATTAATTTAAAAACAAAGAAAGTAACTAAAAGTCCTAAAAATGTTTGATTCAAAATATTACGACCATGGCAAAGAATCGAACCAAGAAATTCATGGAAGTACATGAAATAAGTTACCTTACAAATAAACTAACTCAATATATATATATTTTTTCAATTTTTTAAAAATATATTAAAAACACTTTTTTTTAAAAAAAAAACACTATAACACAGAAATACAAAAAAAAAACACTCCTTTTATTTTAAACAACACGCACACATATTATATATATAACTTTGAAAATAAACACACACAAACATATATATATATATATATATATAATAATATATAATATTCATATATTCATATATCCCCATACCTAAATAATGTCATATCCCTATGACATTTTATTTAAAAATAAAAATAAGATAAAAAGGCTTTCCTAATTTTTTTTTCCTCTTCCGAGAGCTAACGAATTCCACCCCTAATTCTGAAATAATTTTTCTTTTTCTTCTCGGAGTTCTCTTGGCCAAGAACATCATAAAATATTCTTTTTTTTTCACATCCCATTTTTTCTTGGCTTTATCTTGAGCGGGCACGTAATTATGCATGGTGATCCTCAAATCCATTTTGCATTTTTGACGAGAATCATTCCATGCATTATTCTGATAATCTCCAATAATAAAATCTACAAAATCATATTTAGAATAGAAAAATGAAAGAGAATGGTCAGTAGAATATTTTATCTCTTTTGAAATATCAAGACTCACTTTTTCTCTATCCCTTCTGACTCTTGTTGTATTCGTGGACAATTCGAGGATGGTGTGAACACTTCATCCTTTAATTCAAGATTAACCAAATCTTTATCTTCAATTATCTCTGTTGGATCAAGGCTTTCTTCTCGAGTAGTAGATTCTGTTTCATAAAGCTTATTTTTTTGAGTTGATTCATAATCACATGATGTTGTCTCATTTGTTTGTTCACACTAAATTTTAAGGATCTTATAATACTTAACAATTGATTCACTTTTATTGTCAAGTCCATAATGGCTGTTTCATTTTGTGCAAATTTTTCTTTTATCTTTTTCAGATTATTTTTTAAAGTCTCGTGAAAATTTTCATACTTATTCCATGGAGAATTTAAGTATTGATCAAATTCCGTATTGAAATTATACTCATGGAGATCATTACAACTGTAAGAACTAGAATTATCATGAGACTGTTCATAAAATGTATCAAACAAGATGAGATTACCTAATTGACATTCATAGCTAAAATGACATCCACCATAATAGTCACAAATAACATACCTTTGATTGATATCATTGTGTAGTTTGTCATAGTCTTTCATCATATTGAATTTAGCATAGGAGAAAGTGTTATCTGTTTGACAGCCGGAGCTTTCATGGTTGCCTCCACATAAATTACAGATAATAATTTTTTGACAATATTTATCTACTAACTCTTCAAGTGTTGTTCTTGGTCGGTTGAAATTCATTTTTAAAGTGTGAGAAGAACATTAATATTAAGAAATATTATTTTCAAGTCTTTCTCACTAACACTTGTCAGGTACTAGAAAAAATAATTGAAGATAAGATTATTTTTTTTAAAAAAATATAAATAGTAAACTATCTCAAATTAATAGTAAAATAATTAATTTGTAGTAGACTTTGCCAATCTCTGGCAACAACGCCAAAAATTTGATGAGTCACTTGTATATATATATGTATATTTTAACTCCCACTCTATCAAATAATAGTATAGAAAGATGTTGAACCCACGGAGATTGGTTTATCTATTCTACAAACATTTCTTACTTTAATTACTATTTGAGAAAATAAAAAAGAGTTGAGTGTAGAATTAACTAATTAATAATGCATAAACAGAGAAGTAGAGAGAATATTTTTGTTTTTCACAATATGTTAAAAAGAGTCGGGTTCCCGACTTTACTCGATATTTCTATTATAAAGTAAATTATTTATTCCTAAATTTCTATTTCTCATAAAAGTATAAATACCTCTCACAATTATATTTATATATTATTACTGAAGTTGAACAATTAAATGCACTCCTCTCGGTTATACAATTTAGTCGTCAAAATAGTAATATTAAAGAACCAGAAATATGTACATGAACTAAAACACGCTCTTGAAAGTAAGTCCCTTTCGGTTACCTTACTTGTTACAATTAATTATTACACTATGCACCTCTCTCGATTACAAATAAGTGTAGAATTAATTATAACATAAAACAAATAGATTTTATTAAATATATATTAATAATTTATCAATACTTCAATTAACGGTTATACTTCTTCCGCCTCTCTTGATTACAAAATTAGTAACATGTTAATATGTTGTATAAAATAGATAGACGTTAACGAATTAAATAACATCTAAATGTAAAGAAGATATACATTAAATAGAAAGTTTTAGCTCACGCATGTGAAATTTAATAATAATACTTACTATTATATAGAAATATCAAGATCCATCATTTTTCCAACACAAAAGGAAATTACTCCATAAAAAATAGTATCTCCATAAAAAATAGTAAAAGAAAAACTTCTTAAGGAAAAATAGGAACTTTTTTTACCTTCTTCTGTGCTATCCCTTCCTCTTCTTTTATAATCCAAAAATATGTAGACAAATCTTGATTTTCCATGATAAGTTGAGATTTTGTCTTGAGTTGAGATTTCATCTTGAGTTGAGATATAAGGCTGTCACAACCCAATTTTCTCAGGTCATATGGAACCTACCATGACCCACCAATAGGTAAGCCAACCCATAGTCTAGAACAACTAGTAACAGACTAATAAGAAAAATGGAAGAAAAACTAAATAAAAGAGAAGAAGAGATAAGAAGGAAATAAATACATCCCCAAAACCTGGTGAGGTCAATACAATAGCTTCTAATACAATAGGAGTACAAAGTAAAATACAGAGTAAATATATACAAAGCCATCTCTAAAATATAAAAATAGAGATCATTCTAACAGTAAGAGGGAGAGCAGGAACAACTCTGAACGTCAGGAGCTCACTCCGAATCTCCGATCCATGGCTGCTCCACACAATGCACACATCAAAGGCGAGAACCCGTACTATGATCTGCAGGCTGCAGAAGTGTAGTATGATTACCAAACACGAGGTACTCAGTAGGCATCAACTGACTGAGCTCCAAAGATAATGCAGGTATAAATAACATATAAAGAAGGAATATAACTACAGGCAACTACTCAGGCAACAAAACATAAAAGAGCTAATGGAAAAGTAAAGGTAAACTATAAGGTACTACTAGCACAGTTTTGTAAGTAAATAGTCCATATACGATAGTATAATGAAGAAAGAGATATACAATATACGATTATAGTAGGACGGAAGGTAATGATATACAAATAGTATCCAAAGAAGAATATATATATATAACCGCGCTATACAGATAACCAAATATGAAGATACTACTCTGAGGGGGCTAATCTAACATCACCGGGGTCATAAGCAATAAGGGGTCTAACACTAGCATAATCAGGGTCTTTAACTAAATGTGCATAGGCATGAGATAGTCCAACGATAATCAATTCTTACCATAATAAAGAATACGGGAACTCGAAAGTGTATCTACAACCTCAAGTACTAATCTATAACCAACCTGCCATGAACTATACAATAATAACCAGTAAATATGTAACCGGCTAGCCCGAACAAACAATAACCTAACCAGGCCCCTATAAGCCTGGAAGGTACAAGCAATCACTCAGAAAACAATAACCATAACCTATACCTATCCATCCCCCGATAAGAAGGATAGATATAGGTTCCAAACAATTATACTGGTGGTAGGTAATGCATAATAATGAATGGATGCAAAGATAATCCAGTACGATCAACCAATCGAGTGCCCAAATGTACTAAGTGTATATACCTCATCCAGCTCAGTAGCTCATAAAGACAGGACCTACGGTGACCATTCTTCTTCGGTACCATGATTCATCGAATGAAGGGGCCCATATGGGACTCGGGATATCCATATCCACTACCTGGTCCTGAACCAGGACTTCCAGTAACCATTATAACCAATATACTCCGTCTAGTACTGGAGAGAAATAAGAGGTAATAATTGCTCGAACTTCAACAGAGGTTATATGAGTATAAATCTGTAAACCCGTTGCGTGAGATAGAATCCTGGACTAAAATGGTATAATAATGTAAAAAGAGTCGAAATCTCCCTCGACCATTGTGAAATAAGTTGTGGTAAAATGAGTGGATCAATAATGAACCAGAATCAACCTCGGTCGAATTTCCAAGTAGTATGTTTAGTTTAAAATATCATAATCCAATAATAAGGGTGGTACGACTTCCATTTTCAAAGAATCAATTTTTGAGTTAAGAAAAGTGGGAATAAATCCCTTTTTAGAAAGCAATAGTAAAACCAAGGTTTCAATCGAAATCATACCACTAAATAAGTATAAATGCACCTAAATGTAGGCATGACATCACTAGTATCCAAATAATACAATCGTAAACGTCTACCCATCCATAACTGTAACCACATTCTTTTTAAGGGTAAAGTACTAATCTAGTGTCCAACTGGTATTGTAACCATGGCCTCAGGCCCAATAATATATATAAATTAACGTATGCCAACACAGTAATTCAGGAAACTAAGGTAATCAAGGGCACAATGCTACTAGAAGGACCTAATGGGGGAAAATACCATCCAATTCACTAAGTAATATGGTAGTTCTTATAATAAAGGTTCATTCATGTCAATATATGGTCAATCAAGTCCATAACCCGATGTAATAGGATCCTACAACCGTAACGAGTATTCTAGGCTAAGGTTCAAGTCACTTTTCTATTCTAAATTTTCTAAATAGGAAAAGTCAAGATTTTAACGACCCTCTTGGTTGTTATGTAAAAGTCTTACATTCCAAATTTTTTGTCTAAATTCCTTTCGATTTGAAAGTTACAAATTTCAGGCTAGGCTAGTTTCGTTTCATTTCGGAGCGAGGGGTAGTCTTGGAAAATCTAGGAATAATTAAGATCAGTTTGCTGGGAAAGGTGTTTATTCCTAGTTAGCTAAGGTGATAATAAACCCATAGAATTTTATGAAACTGAATTTGGGTTAGTAGAACTCCCAGAATTGAACTTAGCGTAAAGGGCATTGTTCAGAATGTCCCAGGATCAAGGTGTATTTTAAAAAGGGGGATTTTTGGGTGAAGGTGGAAATTTTGTCCCATAAAAACCGCTATACCAGTTGACACACTGCTATAGCGGAATAATTACCGCTATAGCGATGGTCAAAATCGGGCAAGACCGCTATAGCGGTAGAAATAACAGATTAAAGGGATTAAACCCCAAAATAGTTTATTATTTTATAAACTCATTTTGGGGAAAGAATAAGGATATTTATGGAGAAAATCACTGGTTTACCTCCCTTTAACTTCGTTAAGGTAAGAAATTCACTCCCTTTAACTTGTAATTACTTTTTAATCCTTAGAAGGCATAAATTATTGAGTTCAGAGAGGGTTCTAGGAAAGATTTTGGTATGTTTTCTAGTGTAAGGGTGAAATTGAGCATTATGTTAATGGTTTTTTTTTATTAACCATGAAATTGGCCTTGCATTCCATTAATTCACCAATCGTTCCATGAAATTAGTAGTTTTAGGTGAATTATGGGGGAAATAGCCCTAGAACGATTAAGGAATGATTATGAACTGACTTTAGGGGTTAGGGGTGGCTTATAAATCCCACCATGTTAGGTCATATCATTAATGCGGTGTTTGTATGCATCTTTTAGACCACGATCCAGCGGAAAGGGCACAAAAGGGAAAAGCTTCGGCTTAGAGTTGTACAAGCTTGGTTCGAGGTAAGTGATGGGGTGTATTTAATACAACTTGTGTTATATGTGCATATTAACTACTTTGTAGGGTAATTGTTTAATCCAGGTGGTGTGCTTGGTCATTGCAATGTCTACTTATTTTATGACTTGGCATCTTTATATTGTAAATTGTGGAATATTTCGGCATTTGAGTTCTCACAGGTTGTTGGATTAAGGATTACAGGCATTCATGTCTGGGGTTTTTAGTACATGGATGGTAATTTTCCCCTGAAGGTCATAGCTGGAGGGTGGGTATATAACCCTTAGCATGTGTGTATAGGTTTCAAGGTATGTATTAGTATGACGGTTCCTTGAGTGAACCGGGGAATTTGTATTGTTGTGCTTGTCCTTGTTTGGTTGTCTTGGATTGAGTTGCATATTATTGCCTTAATGACACTTGTTTCCTTATTTTCTTACCTTCTGAATGCTACTTGTACATATATGGGAATGTTTGATGTGTAAGCATGTGTTAGCTAATTGTACTATATTTTGTTTAAGTGTCCATATTTCCATCTTTGGTTAATGAAATGATCCTACCAGTACACTGTGGTTTATTTGTGTATTGGTACTACACCTGCATTTACTTCTGTGAGTGCAGCACATATTCCAGTAGATTCATCAGTCGATTTCGGATTTCAGGGTGAGCAGCACATCCGGGCTACCATGAGATCTTTCTCTTATTTAGACATTGTCCATTGTTTGTACTTGATACTTCTTACAGTTTAGAGGCTGCATCCCCATTTGATATTCTTAGTATGTTTTGGTACACAGACTTTTGGGTCCTAGGGGATTTCTCCTTGGTATTTGTTTCTGTACATTCTTAAGTTGTTAGATTGAATGGTTATTACACTATTTATGGGATAGTTCTCTTATTTTTACTTGAGTGTTGAGCAATGCTTCCGGGGTTGTTGGTTCTCCCACCGGGTGAGTAGTGTGGGTGCCACTCACGACGGGTTTGGGTCGTGACATAGATATTACTAGGTATAACCCTATCCTATAATCCCTACCTAACATGCGATCTATACAATACACATTCTAATAGAGAAAAGAAGACTGAAGCCTACCTCGATACCGAACCACAGTCTTGAACCATCCACGAATTGCTCACTTTCACTCCACAGTATAGAAATGACGTCGCGCTATAAAAATCATAATACACACATTAATACGAGTAAAATGAGACCCATATTGCAGTATAAAAGTTCGGACCAAAAATTGGGTCAAAAATAGGCCTGCAGGGCTCGCAAACAAAATTCCAAAATTAATCCGTCACGAGGTCCCTCGAAGGACAAGGAACGTGTGCTCAAAATTTGAGCACAAACGGAGCTCAATTCGGGGCTCAAATCAGCCCACAAAGTTGAGGGATTTGAAACTAATTTCTTGGAATTAATCAAGGAAAAGAACGGAATTTGACGGGGAAAAAAAATGGGAAATGATCAAGAGGTGTTAAATTAACTTACCTTAGCTTCAAGGTCAATTTCCCACAAATATCCTTGCTCAGTGGTCCATTAATGGTGAGTTAGGGTTTAGAAAATGGGGGAAAAATCGGGGAAGACTGCCATAAATAGGCCAAGGGGTTACTCATCGCGATCGCGATGACCCCTGGCTGCGATCTTGACGCTCGAGAGAATAAATCATCTTTAACGCGATGACAAGTGTCGCAAATGCAAAAAAGAAGAGGGATCGGGTCGAATTGACCCTTCATCGCAAATGTGAACGGGGAAGGATCGGGATTGCGATAGTCGAGAGTTTGACCATTTACGAATGCGAAGAACAAAAATGGGTTGCACCAAATGCCGGAAAACCAACAAAAACGCCAAGTCCAACGGACTTCGATCGGGTGCTCTGGATTCATTCGAAACCTTATGTGCGCAAACGAACTATGCTACCATACCAAATTTGACATTTCGAACTCAATGGAAAGAGTAAAATTTCCATTCGAGGTTGTTTTGAAAAATATGGGCCCCACACCCATAGTTTCATTTTTTACCAAATCTACCCAATAGCCCAAAATGAGTCTGGAAGCCTTAGAACTCAAACCAAGAGTCCCCCTAGCCTAAAATCCACATTTCGGAGCTAACGACGTTGTTGAAATCTTCTTCCAAGGACATTTACTAGGAGTTTTGGCCCAAGGCCAATTTCTCAACTTCAAAAGCTCCAAAATGGGGAAATGTGTTAAAACCCAAACGAACTGCCTGAAAATAGAACCGATGGTTCCAACAAATCATAAATGATCTGTACCCGCTATAGGAAGGCACGAAACACTAAAAATACATGGAAATATAGAAAATGAACTGGAGGGTCATTACAATATCCACTATCAAAAGGACTTTCATCCTCGAGAGTCAATGAATAGAAAGAGTCCAAAAGATGGAAAGGGCAAAGTACTGGGCCCCCATGATTAGTACAAGACTCCCTAATTACCTCTAAGGAAAGAAATCACTTCCAAGGGATTTCGCTAAAGGTATTCCTTTTTTTTTCACAACCCAACTTCACTTCCCAAACAATCAAAAACTCAATCTCAACAACCATCTGGCCTCCAACTGAACCGAACACGACTGAAGAACTCAAACCCAAAGCCACCGTATACTGATGTCACACTGATACAAGCAAAACCAAGTCGATATTCAACCAGGCTAAGGAAAACCTAAAGCATGACTCATACAACCAACTCCAAATTCTAAATCTAGTGTTCTCTTGTATTTTAAAACCTGATGTCAACTCCGAGTCATACAAAATCTCTCCAACAACATTCGAGTCCTGTCCGCATAGTCACATCACATTGATCTCAAAAGGCTGAAGATGACCCATCACTAATTGATATGGCTAACATAGGAACAATGCCCAGTAAGGTCTACATGAGTACTCAAACAATGATGACTGGTGTTTGTGACCTCTACCAAGCCACTAACTTAGTTCGGATGACCCTCGAAATCAATAGTCATGATTTTGAAGCACAAGCTCTCAAATCTGAATGATCCGCTCCAGAATGTCCCACCAACTGTAGGTGAAACCATGCTAAGCACAAGTAAAATACACTTCTCCTACTGAGTAGACATATAAAATTTCTGACGAAACTGAGAATCAAGGCCAAACACAGTAGAAACCAACACCATGTGCCGATGGACCATCCTCCAAGCATCTATCAGGTACAATCTACCTGAACTGAAGAAAACTGAGCCGGTAGGTAATGACTAGGCCTGGTCAACCTGTCGATGAAATCTCAATAGAGTCAAATTTTGAAATGGAGGCTGCAACCAAGTTACACAATCCATAATTGTAGTCTCAACACCAAAGCTGAACTACTCGATCTCAACTTTCCAAACTGATCATGTTGATGTGTAAGCATCCGCATACTGAAATCTATCACCACTCCCCAACTGTCATTCAAAAGAGTCAAAAACCACAACTGGAGCCAACAAGTTTTCATTAAGGTCAAATTCCCAAATCAATCTTACTATTAGAAATCAAGAATATACCTATAGTTCCTACAATGCCTGAATCTGAAATATTATCGAAGGACATAACCACAATTGAGGCAACCACATGCTAAAGATACGAGCAATCAAATCCATATCCGCTGAGGGCATAACACATCAAGACATAACCAAGAACTCACCAAGGCTGCAAGGAGTACTAATGGTAGCCAGATCTCGAGCAACCCAAAAAATACGATCTTAGCCTAAATCTGGTCAAACTGATACTCAATCATATATCACCAAGCAGAAGCATTTCGTGAATTCTTAGTAGGCTGAACAAACACCGAAATGAGAAATTTTTTAATTCACCTATTTAGACTAATCTCAGCCCAACTAGACCATGAACTACAAAGAAGAAAAACCAAAATACCCAACTCCACCAAAACCAAGATCAAGACTACTACCGAGAAATGAACCTGACAATTCAAAATAGCAAATCTCAACTTAGCAACATTTAGAGCGGGCTACAGAACAAGGGTCTCCACTGCTAGAATTATATCCAAACCATGGAAGGTCAAACCTTTCTTCACTTTCACAACTTACTCAACACCCGACCTTACCCTACTAACAAAAGGAAAACTAACCAACCAAGGTAGCTATCTAAGCCAACAGATGAGAATTGCAAGAAAGGGATCGCTAAATAGATAAACTAATCTAGCCGTCTGTCAGTAAGAATCAATCAATGTTAAAATAATAATAATAACAACAATAGTATAAGGTACAGGTGGCACCAAAAATGAAAAACAACAACCAATACCACTCTAGTACCATAACAACGCCAAAATGCCAAAGGGACTTTAACCCAAATGCTATACCTCAAGGAAATCACGATATCGATCCACTTAATCCACTACTAAAAAATAATATCTACGAGGGTCGTCATATATGCATAACTCTACACAAAGGCCTACAATAATCAATATAGTAATATCAAATCATATAACCACTGTTGGATATGAAAACTCCAACTTAATTCAAATAGAAACTAAAAGACAATAAATCAATTCACACCTATACGATGGAATCCAAAGTCATAGTTTCTGACATGCCCGAAGAAGTACGAATCTGAACGTGTCTGACCTCAAACTGAGCATCTGAACTACCAACTAAAATACTAAGAGCACTACCTCTGCCCGAAGGTACCATATCTCTAAGAGACGGATCTGGCTACAATGACTACCCTATAATCCTACACTAGGGACACTCTCTGGACCAATGATCGATCTGTCTGAAATCATAACAACCTCTAAAGCTTTAACCTAGTGAGAAACACTAGATGACCCCAGTTGTCTGACCAACTCAGGCCAGGGGCACTCCCTAGACTAATGACCAATTTCCCCACAATCAAAACATGCCCCTAAAAATCTCTGACGTACTGTACCTTCTGACCCCGAATGGCCGCCACGACCTGAAGACCTAGATCGAGAAACCCATAATGTCTGACCAGAACTCTTTCTTCTGAGACCACCATGACTTATCTGAGAGTCACCTAAAATCTAAGGCTCTACCTGAATGGACCTGATAGATTGTAAGTGATGCTAACCTCTGTTGGGAGGATCCCTACCTCTGGATGGAATACCACTAACACTGAATTGCTGACATGGCCTTTTACCACCACCTCCATATGTCTCTATACAGGCCCTCTCAGTAGTTCTCACGTGATCAAAAACCCAAAGAAAAGTATACCCAACTACTATCAAATGCTCCCATGCCAAATGAAGTGGTAAAGCTAACCCATTAATAAATCCCTGCACCAACTCATGCTCTATAGGAAATAACATAGGAGTATGTCTGTCCTACTCGCAAAAACCAAATCCATACTCTGACATTGATAAAGAACCCTGTTGAATACCAATAAACCCAACTCTGGCCTGAAAACCACTCGATGTACCAGACACCATATCTGGCTGTGAAGTATCCATGAAAAGACTTAGAACCCTAACACTGAATCCTGAAAAGCTGAGGCGGTCATAATTACCACTAGAACCTGGCTGGCCCTAGACCCTCTAGCTGTTGATAAAAATCCTCGACATCAATCTCCAACTCCCTAGCTCGAGGCTGAGCTAAAACTGTAGTAACTCACAAAGAAGTCCCATCCACATATATCGAAACCTCGAGCTATCCATCTAGGAAAGAGTGGAGTTAAAAAGAGTACTTAGAGGTTTATACAAATACAAACACACGACAAGGAATCATGGAATAGAATTTTCTAGGAATGCCCTATAGCCTCCCAAAAATAGGATATAGATGTCTCCATACCGATCTGCAAGACTCTACTAGGCACTTTGCTGTTATACCATCAAAGCTGATAAACCTATGCTCTGATACCAATTTATCACAACCTAATTTTCTTATGTCATGATGGCACCTACTATAAACCACTAGTAGGTAATCCTACCCATAGTCCAGAACAACTAGTAATAGACTAATAAGAAAAATAGAACCAAAATTAAATAAAAGAGAAGAAGAGATAAGAAGGAAGTAAATACATCCCCAAAATTTGGTGAGGTCAGTACAAGAGATTCTAATACAATAGGAGTACAAAGAAGAATACAGAGTAAATATATACAAAGCCATCTCTAAAATACAAAAATAGAGATCAGTCTAACAGTAAGAAGGAAAGTAGAAGTAACTCCAAACATCAAGAGCTCACCCAGAATATTCGATCCATGCATGCTCTGCATAATACACACACCAACAATGAGAACTCGTACTATGAATTGTAGGCTGCAGAAGTGTAGTATGAGTACCAAACACAAGGTACTCAGTAGGAATCGACCGACTGAGCTCCAAAGATAAAACAAGTATAAATACCATGTAAAGCAGGAATATAACTACAGGAAATAAAACATAAAAGTGCTAATGGAAAAGTAAAGGTAAACTATCAGGTACTACCAACAATCAGGGGTCAAACACGATTTAGTAAGTAATTAGTCCATATACAATAGTATAAAGAACAAAGAGATATATGATATATGATTGTAGTAGGAAGGAAGGGAATTATACACCAATAGTATCCAAAGAAGAATATATATATAACCGCGTTATACGGATAACCAAATACGAAGATACTACTCTGAGGGGGCTAATGTAACATCACAGGGGTCATAAGCAATAAGGGGTCTATGATGTCACCCAAAATATGCCTCCCGAGAAGTAAGTCGCTGTATCAAATATAGAGCCCAACTAGGTTTGGGTCGATCCCACAGGGAATAGGACGAAAGTAGGTTGAGTTCTTGTTCGAGTAGTTGGCAAATAAGTAAAAAGAGGGAAATATTTGTAACAAGTAGTGTAGTAACAAGTGTTAATTCTTTGAAGTTGTTTTCAATATGAGAAATACACTAGGACTGTGATCCCCAATGATTCCTTAACTCTACCAGTTATTGGTGCTGGCAAAACTGTCCCGCTGCGTTGCATGTAAAATCTGACAAGTTATGTTCATCTAAACGTCTCTCAACCTTGGTTAGATGAATTTTACTTTTCTCCTCTCGGTTTTCGAGCATCGCACTACTAACCCTTATCCTGGATCTCAGATAACTATTCCCGCTAAGGCTCAAGTTATTAGATGAAGGTTGATAGTTTCAAATTTCTGTTGGTATTTCCTTTTCCCAATCTCTACCTCTCTCTCGAGCAAGTCTAGAATACATGCGAGTTTCTAACGTTTGAAACTGTTAGAAGATCAATCACAATGAAGGAAATAACAATACATGCATTCATACTGATTCAGAATTGCTTTGCACTTAACCCATTTTGTTAATTCCTCATAGTTCACATAACCCTAGTTAATGCGTTTAGCACTCATGTTCACAAGAGTACAATAAGAATTCGAAGATGAAGACATAATTATAAACTCACAATAATGAAGAAAATCTGAAATCTTAATTATGAATAAAACCCCTAGAATCGATGTTTCAAGATTACAAAATAATAATGTGTTTCTGAACTCAAAATAATGAAAAACTATCTCAAAACAATGTACTAACTCCTGAACATTGGATAATATAGGGGTATTTATAGATACAAGGCTAATCTATCCTAATCAAAACAGGAGACTAAAGTCGGCAAACTTCCACGGTACCGTGACTTAGTGTCGTGGAACCAAGTCACGCCACATAGGTGAGTGTCGTGGAAATCAGGCACAAATAGACATCTTTGGAAGTTGACTCACGCCACCCAGTCACGCCATGTAGGTGGACTCACGTGGCGTGAATCCTGTCGTGGAACTCAGACATCATTGCATCATCTCTGAAGTTGACTCACGGCAGCCACTCACGTCATATGAGTGGACTCACGACACATGAGTGTTGTCGTGAGTCACCTATCCGATGTAGATCTCATCTCTCATCTTCCGACACTCTATTTTCAAGCATTATTCTTCACTTTATCTCCATTTTGCCTCCATAACCTATTACCCTGCAAAATAGGATAGAACGCACATCATACCCACAAAATATACCCAAGTTATTGCATATTATCCCTATTTTAAGCATCGAAAGTGCCATAAAACCATGGCACATCAACACCATCAACTTAGTCCGTTTGCATGTCCTCAGGTGAACAAAACTGAATAAACACCTACGATGCTTAACTAAGAGAAACCTAAGGGACATACGACAGTCAACTCATTGATTTTGGCAAAACTTTTCTAACCCCTCCTTCTTGTAAATCAAAAACCACAGTGTGTATCCTTGCAACATATTATCATGACATAGAAGGGATCAAGTGATGGCATAAGATTATGAACAAAAAACTAAGCTTACATGCAAATGACATTATCCGACCAGATAGCAGCTAACAATACAACCCATGTACTCTCACATCAAAGAAGTCCCATACACTCACAGTATACTAATGAATCTCAAACTAGGGACTCAATCAAAACACTCTCTCTCACAAAGAAGTTTAAACAGTGTGCATGAAATACCATAGGTTTGCCCTTATTTTCTATGCCTTAGCTTTATGGACAGTTGGACTAGGATCACTATAGGACTTTCATCATCTTGTAATGTAGGCTTGGGTACGGGTATGGTACATATGGGTATGGTGACTCAACCCTCCTTGACACTACAATTCTTTTGACTCCAATTTCCAACCATTCTTATTTTTACTCTCCCTTATTCTCCTTCATTTATTTTCAGATTTTGGGTGTGATTTTCTTCATATTTTCAAAACACAATTTTTTCTTCTTTTTTTTTTTTTTTTTTTTTCTTTACATCCCCAAATCTGTTCTCTTTTTTTCTTTTACTAACCTCTTTTTTGTACCCAAATCAAACTACGCACCCCTATAATAGCCACCCTCAACTTAGCCGATTCGCCTGAGTTGAAGTACACAATGTCCAAGGAGGGACCAGGGCCAAGACAAGTTCATTGTAATCAAAATGGGAAGGTGAATAGGCTAATGAAAGAAACAGGTCAATTAAGGCTCAAAATCGGGATCAAGGGATATTTATTTCATTTGGTCGGGCATTTAGGCTAAAAGTGGACTTAATCAAAGAACGGCCTATGACCCTTTCCCAACCACTATCCTCTAACCTAGGCAAGACTAACCGGGCAAGTTCTGGATTGCACACACAAAGTGAACTAAGTAATAACCTCAAACGCACAGCACAAGGTTACATTATCAACTACTACCTATCCAGTTCAGGAAATACTAGCTACATTTATTTTTCTTATAATATTAATGCAATAATATGATCCAACAGCTGTCATAAACTAACATGCTATACACACAATTTAAATCAAATTTTTAGGAGGTCCTTTAAACAATCAAAAAGCATTATTACTTATTCAAAATTGGACTGCACTAAGGCTCCCTTATTTTTCTCCTAATTAATCATGTTAAACACAAAAATACTATAAATAACAACCTAAACATGTCGGTTCTACTATGATAGCACACTTGGGGGAAAAGAAAACACAACAACAAACCCCCCCAAGTGGTGGTATACTCTCACCCCCAACTAAATAATGGTGCACTACCCTCAGTGTACAGCTATCAACAGAATAAATAAAAGGGAGTGAGGACATACCTATGGAGTCCTAAGCGCCAGAATTAGGCTCGCCCGTAGCGAGATCATCAACATGCTCTCTGGGCTCTGTGCTTGATGCATCCGATGGAGTGGGTGTCTAACTGGAGGATGCACTGCATGCCCTCTGCTCCTGAGCGATCTGACTGGTATGGTACTCCAACCTGGAGGCCTTAACTTCTCTCTGGAGATCACCCTTAGACTCGTCACCACTATCCACCTGCTTCTCCGAACTGAGTGGTCTTTTGCCTCTATCAATGGGAGGATCCTCATCCGCAAACAAATCCACCTCAAAGGCCGACCTCATCGGGTCCGGAACAGGTATAGGTGGAATAACAAGGGTGCTGCTCGGTGCCAAATCTCGAAGCTCTTCTCTCAATGCAGCTACCTCCTATGTTAATGCTGCCATACCAGGACCCTGTGCGCAACCCATCTGGGTGGCCATCCGTGCCTCAAAACTATCAATCCACCCATGCAGCTCTCGCATAAACCAATATATAGCTGTAGTCATAAGGGCCTATACTCTAGCCTCTGAAGCTTCTATGGTAGTCCGAACCTATGGCTTAAGTTGGGATACCAACTTAGCTATCTGGGCCTCAGTGTGAGCCTGCCTCTCAAACATCTCCGTCTACCAATCAACCAGCTGCTGCAGGAAGTCCCTAGAAACTGAAACCATACCAGAGGGAGGCGGTGGTACTGTAGTACCTGGTACCTCATCGTCAATAGGGCCAGTTCCCTTAAACGGTACATGAATATTCTCTGGTACCCTAACCGGTACTGGAATAGGCATGGTCCTACTAACCGAATCATTTCTATCTCTAGGCCCTTCAAAAAGGGATGCTCCTGATGACAGGGTGAGACTGTCGAGAAAAAATAGGGTGAGATCCCCACTTCTGCATCAAACCAATGTCTGCTATGCATGTTACCTCGATAAAGTGATCAATGGTAGGTAGCGCAACCACACCAGCACTATCACATAGGCCCTGAATCAAACAGGGGAAATGGATATTGGTATGGTCACGAAAAGCACGCTCATGGATCTCTCTAATAATGTACCTCGCACTATGAATATCATAACCGGTAATGATGCTAGCAACCACAACAGCTCGGTCCAAGGTGAGTGAATTATCTGCATTAGTGGGCCCTAATCGATGCCTAACAACCGACCACCAGAATCTGCCAGTAAAATAGAGCGTGGACTTCTTTATATCCAGCTTCCTAGTCACTTAACTAGCATCAACCCCATCCTTCGCTATATAACCCATAATCCACCTCAGTAACTCCAACTGTTGATCAACATTCTTTATTTTAACCCTATCTCTGACAGTCCCCATACGATGATCAAACCCAGCAGTCGTAACTGGCAATGGACGATCTGTACCAAACAAGAATCGGTGGATGGTCTGCTAAGATATATCAACTCTGGTTTCTCAAACTAAAGTGTGAGTCAATATTGGTTGGTCCCGAAACCGCTGCCCAACAGGTGTGGTCCTATCAACAGATGCAGCGTAGGATGCAAAAAACTCTCGGACCAATTCTGGGCTATAGCGACCAGGAGGCTCCGTCATCCACCCAAATCCATACTGATCAAACACACGCCAAATCTCAGGCAATGCCTTTACCTCCTCTGTCCGATATCGGGGCTCTTCCATAATACTCCTTCTATACACACCCTGCTCATTAAGCTCGGTATCCTTATCATAAAATCCCCGCATGCCCTCAATACACCATCGTTGGATATCCTTGCTCTGTGAGGGATCGGGGCACTCTGCTCACCGATGCCTGAAAGAGATGCAGTAGCCTCCGCTGCAGACTCACCCTGTCCTGTAGTATTGTCCCTAGAACCATAGACCAAATCATCCTCCCCCTCCTCAGACTGGGGGGCGAACTCAGAAGACTGAGCCGGAGTAGCTGGCTGGACAGGCGGTGGAACAAGCTTAAGTGTTGCCCCTGCAACTGCTTGTGCCCTAGATTATAACCTCATGGTACGAGGAACTAGTGCCATATCATCAGTGCTAATATCAAAAACCTCCTCGAACCCACTTTTGTTTGACTTTAATAGTTTATCACGCAATCGGGTCAGAAATTCTGGATTCTTTGGATGAATTCTTGACGAAGAATCAAGGTGGTCATATTTAGGCGGCATTGAGT
The DNA here is from genome assembly GCA_031232105.1 of Capsicum rhomboideum. Lineage (NCBI taxonomy): Eukaryota > Viridiplantae > Streptophyta > Magnoliopsida > Solanales > Solanaceae > Capsicum > Capsicum rhomboideum. The sequence continues at coordinate 91,455,708 of CP124716.1, read as the reverse complement.
CCGATTTGGGTCAGGTTGGATATTTGGGTGTGGGTTGGGTTGGGTCGAATTTATAAGTCTTGGGGTCGGGTTGGTTGGATTTTAGGTGTGGGTGGGTAGGGTTGGATATTTGGTGTGGGTGGGTTGGATTTTGTAGGGAAGATTTAGTTGTGTTTTAGAATCTTATGTGTGGGAATTGAGAGAAGGTTGGATTTAAGGTATGAGAATTTGGTGTTTTGAGGAAATTAGGGTTTATGTTTAAGAGTTAAAGCGGAGAAGGATGAATAAGAAGTGAAGTGGGATCGGGTTTTTGTTTGGGGTGTACCGATATATATTTCAATTTGGATCGGGTCAGGTCGGGTCATGGGTTACCTAGGATTTATGAATTACGGTACAACCCACGTGATGTGGGTTGACCTACGTCACGTGGGTCCTCTGTCGTAGGTGAGATTCTGACACTTAAATTTTACTTCTGATTTTCACGGCACTACCCACATGACGTGGGTTGACCTACGTCATGTGGGTCACCTATCGTGGGTGTAAATCTGCAACATGAAATTTTTGCTCTGATTTTCACGGTACCACTCACGTGACGTGGGTGTGCCTATGTCACATAGGTACCTTGCGTAGGTAGTACTGAACATGTTCAGGTAAATCTTGTGAATTTCAGCTAACTGCTCCTCTAATGCTCAGATCACACCATCCTCAGATAGTGGGTTGCCTCCCAAGTAGCGCCTGATTTAATGTCGCGGCACGACACATCTAACTTGGATACTCAAACTTCACCAACTAGCCCATGGGTTGCATCCCATGAAGCGCCTGATTTAACGTCGCGGCACGAAATGGCTAACTTGACTACTTAGACTTCATTAAGCTCAAGCTCCTCGCAAATGCTTATCTCTTCCATAATTCCCACATAATGCTTTACACGTTGCCCATTGACCTTGAATAGAACATTATCATCTCCTTTTCGCTCAATTGCTCCATGTGGGAATACCCTGACCACCGTGAATGGTCCGAACCATTTGGATTTTAACTTTTCAGCAAACAAGCGAAGCTTGGAGTTATAAAGTAGTACCAAATCTCCCGGGTGAAACTCTCATTTCTCAATTCTTCGATCATGATATAATTTCATCTTCTCTTTATATATTGCTGAACTTTCATAAGCCCGGAGATGAAATTCGTCCATCTCATTCATCTGCTCAAGTCTCAATTTAGTCGTGTCACTCTAGTCTAAATTCAACTTTTTCAAAGCCCATAAAGCCTTATGTTCAAGTTTGACAGGCAAATGGCAAGATTTTCCAAAAACCAACTGATATGGTGATGCACCAATTGGCCTCTTGAAAGAAGTTCGATATGCCCACAATGCATCATCCAATCTTCGAGCCCAATTAGTCCTATTGGCATTAACCATTTTTGCCAAAATAGACTTGATCTCACGATTTGACACCTCAACTTGTCCGCTTGTCTGAGGATGGTAAGGTATTGCCACCTTATGTTTAACACCATATTTTTCAAGCAGGGTCTTGAACAGACGATTGCACAAGTTGGATCCTCCATCACTATTGATAACTCGGGGTGTACCAAATCGTGAAAATATGTTCTTTTTCAAGAATGCCGTGACACATCTTCCTTCATTATTGGGAAGTGCAATTGCCTCCATCCACTTAGAAACATAGTCAACAACTACCAAAATGTATTTCATCCCATGTGAGCTCACGAAAGGGCCCATAAAGTCAGTTCCCCACACATCAAACAATTCAAGCTCAAGTATAGTTGTCACGGAAAGTTCGTGTCTGAGTGAGATGTTCCCTTGCCTTTGACATTGGTCACAAGCTCGAGCACAATCATGAGCATCTTTGTAAATGGTGGGCCAATAGTACCCACATTGCAAGATTTTATGAGCAGTCTGCGCACTTCCATGATGACCCCCATCTGGAGATGAATGACATGCTTCCAAAATACTCATCATCTCGACCTCTGGAATACATTTTCGAATCATGCCATCTGCACACACCCTAAATAAATATGGCTCATACCAGAAGAATTTTCTCACCTCATGTATGAATTTCTTTCTCTGCTGATATGACATATCTTCCGAAACTAAATCACTTGCCAAAAAGTTGGCAAAATCAACAAACCAAGGGATTAAGTCCTGTGATGCTGCCAGTACTTGCTCATCTGGAAAAGTATCATCAATATCAAGATCGTCCCTTAATTTTAGCATGGCATCCTCCTCAAGGCGTGATAGATGGTCAGCGACCTGATTCTTGATTCCCTTACGATCCTTGACTTCAAAGTCAAATTCTTACAATAGAAGTACCCACCGAATCAACCTTGGCTTAGTATCCTTTTTTGACATAAGCTATCAAAGTGCTGCATGATCTATATGCACAATTAACTTTGTGCCAATCAAGTAAGATTTGAATTTTTCAAAAGCAAAGACGACTGCCAACTATTCATATTCAGTCACAGTATAATTCTTTTGAGCTGGATTAAGTGCTTTGCCAGCGTAATAAATTGGGTGTAAAATCTTCTCACGTCTTTGGCTAAGGACTGCACCCAAGGCCCCTCCGCTAGCATCACACATAACCTCAAAAAGCATCATCCAATCTGGCAAAACTATGATAGGGGCTGAAATCAACTTCTCTTTCAGACTCTCAAATGCTTTTAGACACGCTTCATCAAACACGAACTTCACCTCCTTCTCTAAAAGTTTGCATAATGGATGAGCAATCTTAGAGAAATCCTTGATAAATCTTCTATAAAAGCTAGCATGACCTAAGAAATTTCGAATTCCTTTAACAGAGATGGGTGGAGGTAACTTTTCAATCACCTCAATCTTTGATTTATCAACATCAATACCTTTCTTTGATATGCGATGTCCTAACACGATACCTTCTCTCACCATTAAGTGACATTTCTCCCAATTTAGTACCAAATTGCGAACCTCACATCTTTGCAATACATTTGAAAGGTGAGCCAAGAAGTCGTCAAAAGAGTCTCCCACAAGAGAGAAATCATCCATAAATACCTCAATAGTGTCTTCCAGCATGTCAGAGAAAATGGACATCATGCAACGTTGAAAAGTGGCTGGTGCATTACATAAACCAAAGGGCATCCTTTTGAACGCGAATGTCCCATATGGACAAGTGAAAGTGGTTTTCTCTTGGTCTTCGGGAGCAATGAAAATCTGATTATAACCCAAATAACCATCAAGAAAATAATACCATCCTCTACCAGCAAGATGGTCTAACATTTGATCCATGAAGGGCATAGGAAAATGATCTTTTTCTGTCCAAGAATTCAGCTTTCGATAGTCCATGCAAACTCTCCACACCGTGACCGGCCTCATTGGGATTAACTCATTCTTGTTGTTTGGAACCATAATGATTCCTCCCTTCTTTGGCACACACTGAACTGGGCTCACCCACTTGCTATCAACAATAGGGTAAACCACACCTGCATCTAACCACTTGATGATTTCTCTCTTCACAACTTCTTGCATAGGTGGATTCAAACGATGTTGATGCTCGATGCTCGGTATGCACGCAGGATCAAGTTGAATTTTATGAGTGCAAATACCGGGTGGAATCCCGACAATATCAGCAATGGACCATCCAATAGCCCTTTTGAATTTTTTCAATACCAAAATAAAAGCCTCTACCTTCCACTCTTCCAATTCAGCAACAATAATCACCGGTAAGGTGTTGTTGGTTCCCAAAAATACACAATGAAGATGGGATGGAAGAGCTTTCAGCTCCAACACTGGGGGCTCTATGATAGAAGGAAGAGCCGGTGGGGTCACCCTATTCTTCAAATCGAGATCAAGTTTCTTTGGAGCATAAGTGTATGATCCCCTACCAGCAAACACACCGACCATCTCATCGTATTCCTCAATACCATTACTATCAAAATTCATAATCACGGCCGTAAGAGCTTCTATCCCCAACCTTTCTTAAAGAGGAACGACGATATCATTCTCCTTAATTACATCGATTACCAAAATCACATGCTTATCTTTCGGTTGCTTCATGGAACGACAAACGTTGAAGGTGACATGTTCATCATTTAACCTGAATTTTATCTGCCTTGTTTCCATGTTGACCAATGCACAACTAGTGACAAGGAATGGTCTTCCCAAAATGATGGGAACCTCAAAATCAACTTCACAGTCTAGAATCACAAAGTCAGCTAGAAAGATGAAAGATGCAACTTTTACCAAAATGTCATACAAAATACCCACCAGCTTTTTCACAATCCTATCCGCCATGAGAAGTCTCATAGAGGTTGGTTTTGGTGTCCCCAACCCCAACTTCTTGAAAATTGCTAGCGGCATTAAGTTAATGCTAGCACCCAAATCACAAAGTGATTTAGCAAAGTTGTAGGACCCGATAGTACAAGGAATTGTGAAAGCTCCTGGATCTTCCTTCTTTTCAACTAGGGAACATGAAGCAATTGCACTACATTGATGTAAGTTATCTGCCGGCTCAAAACTGACAGTTCTCTTCTTTGTCACCAAGTCTTTCATGAACTTTGCATTACCTGGCATCTGCTCCAATGCCTCAACAAGAGGGATGTTTACTAATAGTTCTTTCAACATTGTAATAAACTTCTGATATTTTCCTTCCTCGGCCTTCTTTTTCAATCTTTGAGGAAAGGGATGAGGGGGTCGTGGGATAGTCTTCAGCATTTGTGGGACCTCCTTTTCCTTCCTCTTCTCAGATTTTGCCTTTACGCTAGTATCATGAGGATTTGGAACTGTCTCAACCTTTGAATTATCTGGCTCTATCTCAGTTTCTACATCAACAACGATCGACTCACTTGTCTTACCACTATCCACAGGTATAGTTAGATCTATTGTGCATTTCCCGCTTCTAGTAGTAATGGCCAGACAATGACTATCGTTCTTCGAATTCTGAACGGTGTTGCTTGGAAGGGTTCCTAGCTGACGTTGGTTTAATGCCACCAATATCTACCCAAATTATTTCTCCACCTGTTTAATAGCAGTCGAATGGGATTCTACTTTCTGACTTATTCCCGAGATGACTGACCTAATCTCCTTCAGGAACTGCTCTTAACTCTCTGATTCCTTCACCAGTTTATTTAGAAGGGATTCCATTCTTGAATTTACAGAGTCCGCCTCTCTTCTCTTTTTAATCATCCTTCCACCTCCAATCACCGTCACAATCTCGTTCTCTATCTCTATATCCTGACCTGTTGTAATTGTCTCCATAGTAGTTCCGACCTTGATTCCCTTGCCTCGAGTTTCAGGAGTCTTGGTTAGACCCTTGGCCCTTGGCTCGGAAACCCTCCACTTCTTGATCCAGATACTTAACCTCTTCATCAGATTCATAATCTTCATGTCTAGGCATTTTACTTTGTGAACTTACAACATGCACCTTCTCAGTATCTCTGGCCGCTATCTGTTTAGCCAGGAGACCAATTTTTGTCCTCAGCTGAGCTACCTTTTAAGCTACAGATTCTTCCAAATCCCATTGTGCTGCTGAGGCTCCAATAGCATATGTTCTAGCAGGTGTATCTGCTTCCCGAGTATGCCATCCTCGATTGGTATTAGTGATTTGATCCAATATTTCTGAAGCTTGGTCCCACCTCAGACTCATAAATGCTCCACCAGTGATAGTATCTGCTATAGCCTTAGTATTGACGTTTAAAGACCTGTAGAAGATTTCAAGTAAGTTTCTACCACTCATTCTATGATTTGGCACATTCTACAGCTTCTTCTTGAACCTTATCCATGTCCCATAAAGTGCTTCAGAATGTAGTTGTCTGAAGTTGTAGATCTCATCCTTCAACTGTAGCATCTTTGAAGGTGGGAAAAACCTCTCCAGAATTTAATTTCTCAATTCTTTCCAAGTAGTGATGGATCCTCATGGTAATTATGCCAACCACAAAGTCGCCTCTCGAGAGAATGGAAACAATCTCAATAGAATAGCCTCTTGATCAACTCCACGAAAATTATATGAGGTACAAACCCCCACAAAATTCATCACGTGCATGTTTGGATCATCAATAGGAAGATCGGCGAACACACCTTTCAGGTTTAGCAAGTGAATCATGGCACTGGTAATGTCAAACATAGTGCCTGGAGGTAACTCTGGTGGAATAATGGCACCAGTCTCTATTGGCTCGAAATAGGCCACATCTTCTTCCTTAGGATCATCATAAACTAGCACGTGTGGTCTTTGAAGTGGTTGTTGAGCTCTCAATCTTCTTTGTCTCTCTTCAGCCTCAGCCAGTCGCTGAGCTGCCTCTTGCATAACTCAATTATCCCTCTCTGCTTGCCTAAGAGCAGCTTGTCTAGCATGCTCTTGTCGAGTTAATCGACCAGTAGTTTGATCCACTGTTTCATGACCAACTGGCTGAATTGGTTGATTATGAACGTCTCCCATGGTGGCAGGATCCTGAACTTCATTGGTATTTACCATTCTTCGATTAACTCTCAGAGGCCTTTCTATTTTAAGATCAAGTGGAAACAGGGGATTGCCTTGACTCCTAGTATTTGGCATACACCAACGTGTGCCCTTAAAAGTATAGAAAAACAAGACCAATCAATTCCAACCTGTACTAATCAACTCCGTAACCGTATTCCCCAGCAACGACGCTAAAATTTGATGTCACCCAAAATATGCCTCCTGAGAAGTATAAAGCGGTCACTATAGCAAATATAGAACCCAACTAGGTTGGGGTCGATCCCATAGGGAATAGGATGAAAGTAGGTTGAGTTCTTGTTCGAGTAGTCGGCAAATAAGTAAAAAAGGGGAAATATTCGTAACAAGTAGTGGTAGTAACAAGTGTTGATTCTTTGAAGTTGTTTTTAATATGAGAACTACACTAGGACTGTGATCCCCAATGATTCCTTAACTCTACCGGTTATTGGTGCTAGCAAAACTGTCCCACTGCGTTGCATGTAAAATCTAACAAGTTATGTTCATCTAAAGGTGTCTCGACCTTGGTTAGATGAATTTTACTCTTCTCCTATCGGTTTTCGAGCGTTGCACTACTAACCCTTTTCCTGGATCTCAGATAACTATTCCCGCTAAGGATCAAGTTATTAGATGAAGGTTGATAGTTTCAAATTTCTGTTGGTATTTCCTTTTCCCAATCTCTACCTCTCTCTCGAGCAAGTCTGGAATACAAGAGAGTTTCTAATATTTGAAACCATTATAAGATCAATCACAACGAAGGAAATAACAATACATGCATTCACACCGGTTAGAAATTGCTTTTCACTTAACCCATTTTGTTAATTCCTCATGGTTAACACAACCCTAGTTAATGCGTTTAGCTACTCATGTTCGCAATAGTACAATAAGAATTCGAAGATGAAGACATAATTTTAAACTCACAACAATGAAGAAACTCTAAAATCTCAATTATGAATAAAAACCCTAGAATCGGTGTTCCAAGATTACAATATAATAATGTGTTTCTGAACTCAAAATAATGAAAAACTATCTCAAAACAATGTACTAACTACTGAACATAGGACAATAAAAGGGTATTTATAGATACAAGGCTAATCCTATCGTAATCAAAATAGGAGACTAAAGTCGGCAAACTTCCACGGTACCGTGACTTGGTGTCGTGGAACCAAGTCACGCCACGTAGGTGAGTGTCGTGGAAATCAGGCAAAAATAGATATCTTCAAAAGTTGACTCACGCCACCCAGTCACGCCATGTAGGTGGACTCACGTGGCGTGAATCCTGTCGTGGAACTCAGACATCATTGCATCATCTCTGAAGTTGACTCACGGCAGCCACTCACGTCACGTGAGTGCAATCGTGAGTCACCTATCTGGTGCATATCTCATCTCTCATCTTCCGACACTCCATTTTCAAGCATTATTCTTCACTTTATCTCCATTTTGCCTCCATAACCTATTACCCTGCAAAATAGGATATAACGCACATCATACCCATAAAACATACCTAAGTTCTCTCATATTATCCCTTTTTTAAGCATCGAAAGTGCCATAAAACCATGGCACATCAGTCTAACACTAGCATAATCAGGGTCTCTAACTGAAATGTGCATAGGCATGAGATAGTGTAATGATAATCAATTCTTACTGTAATAAAGAATAAGGGAACTCGTAAGCATACCTACAACCTTAGGTACTAATCCGTAACCAACCTGCCATGAACTATACAATAATAACTAGTAAATATGTAACCGGCTATCCCGAACAAACAATAACCTAACCAGGCCCCTATAAGACTGGAAGGTACAAGTAATCACTCAACAAACAACAACCATAACCTATACCTATCCAGCCCCCGATAAGATGGATAAATATATGTGCCAAACAATTATACTGGTGATAGGTAATGCATAATAATGAATGGATGCAACGATAATCCAGTACCGTCAACTAATCGAGTGCCCGAATATACCAAGTGTATATACCTCATCCAGCTCAGTAGCTCGTAAAGACAGGACCTACGACGACCATTCTTCTCCGATACCATGATTCATCGGAGGAAGAGGCTCATAGGGGACTCGAGATATCTTTATACACTGCCTGGTCCTAAACCAGGACTTCCAGTAACCATCATAACAAATCAACTCCATCCATTACTGGAGAGAAATAAGAGTGTAATAATTGGTCGGACTTGAACTGAGGCTAAATGAGTATAAATCTTTGCACCCATTGCCTGAGATCAAATTCTATACTAAAATGGTATAATAATATAAGAAGGATCAGAATCTCCCTCGACCGTAGTGAAATAAGTTATGGTAAAATGAGTGGATCCAATATTAAAGGTAGTATGACTTCCATTTTTTAGGAATCAAATTTTGGGTTAAGAAAAATGGTAATAAATCCCTTTTTAGAAAGCAATAATAAGACCAAAGTTTTAATCGGAATCTTAACATAAAATAAGTATAAATCCGCCTAAATGTATGCATGCCATCACTAGTGTCCAAACAATACAATCGTAAGCGTCTACACATCCATAACTGTAACCACATACTTTCTAAGGGTAAAGTACTAACCTAGTATCATACTGGTATCGTAACCACAACCTCGGGCCTAATAATATATATAAATTAACATATACGAACACCATAATCCAAGAAACTAAGATAAACAAGGGCACAATGGTACTAGAAGGACCTAATCGGGGGGAAATACCATCCAATTAACTAAGTAATAGGGTAATTCTTATACAAAAGGGCCATTTATATCAATCTATGGTCAAGAAAGTCCACAATCTAGTGTAATAGGATCCTACAACCATAACGAATATTCTAGGCTAAAGTTAGGATCACTTTTCTATTCTAAATTCTCTAAATAGGACAAGTCAATATATTACTAGGTATAACCGTATCCTGTAATCCCTACCTAGCATATGATCTATATAATACACAATCTTATTAAGAAAAGTAGGCCAAAGCCTACCTCGATGCCAAACTGCAGTCTTGAACCATCCTCCACGAATTGCTCATTTTCACTCCACGGTATAGAAATAACATCACACTATAAAAATCATAACCCACATATTAATACGAGTAAAATGAGACCCATATTTCAATATAAAAGTTCGGACCAAAAATTGGGTCAAAAATAGGCCTGCGAGGCCCGCAAATGAAATTCTAGAATTAAATTCATCATGAGGTCCCTCGAAGGACAAGGAATGCTTGCTCAAATTTTGAGCAAAAATGGAGTACAAATCAGGGGTCAAATCAGCCCACGAAGTTGAGGGATTTGAAAATAATTTCTAGGAATTAATCAAGGAAAAGAACGGAATTTGATGGGGAAAAACAATGGAAAATGATCAAGAGGTGTTAAATTAACTTACCTTAGCCCCAAAGATGATTTCCCATAAATTTCCTTTCTCAATGGGCCATTAATGGCGAGTTAGGTTTGAGAAAATAGGAGAAAAATTAAGGAAGAATGCCAAAAATAGTCCAAGGGGTTACTCATCACGATCGTGATGACACCTGGCTGCAATGGCGATGCTCGATAGAATAACTCATCACGAATGCGACGACAAGTGTCGTAAACATGAATAATAAGAGAGATCTGGCTTTCCTGACCCTTCATCATGAATGCAAGGGGGAAGGCTCATGATCGTGATAGTCAAGAGTTTGACCCTTCGTGAATGCAACCTAGACCTCGAGAATGTAACGAACAAAAATGGGCTGGACCAGATGCTAGAAAACCAGCAAAAATGCTAAGTACAACAGACTTTGATTGGGTGCTCGTGATTCATTTGGAACCCTGAGCGTGCAAACGAACTATTCTACCATACAAAATTCTACATTCTGGACTCAACTAAACCATCGAAATTTCCATCCAAGGTCATTTCAACAAAATCTGGGCCCACACCCATACTTTTATTTTTCACCAAATCTACCTAATAGCCCAAAACGAATTCGAAAACCTCGAGACACGGACCAAGGGTCCCTATAGCCTAAAATCCATGTTCTGGAGCTAACAGCGCTGTTGAAATATTTATTCGAGGAGTTTTGGCCCAAGACCAATTTCTCAACTTCAAAAGCTCCAAAATAGGGAAATGGGCTTAAAATCCAAACGAACTGCCCTAAAACCAAACCGGTGGTTTTGGCATGTCATAAATGACCTGTAGCCTCTATGGGAAGGCACAAAACACTGAAAACATACAAAAATTGATAAAATAACCTAGAGGGTCATTGTAAAGGCAAGTCTTGACTTGGTGTATTATCATGACAAAAATATTATTTTCTTTTTCTTTGTGTGTGATTTCTTTCCCACTGATTTTTAATTTATCTACCATAGATTAGTCTTTCTTGGTCATATTTTTCTTGAATTTTCTCTTGTTTCGCACATCAGTCTTCTATGATTATTCCTGTAATATTAGTTAAAGAATATATGCAAGACATGATAACACTTACGCTTTTACAAAAAAATTCATTCAAATAAAATCAGGTATAATGCACTTATCAGGCATCACAACCACAATTACAAGTATATTGTTTACAATCAAGGGGATCTATGAGCACTCTTAATATCACAAGTTTAAACCAATATCTAATCCTCAATTTAATCAAAACTCACAAGAGTAGTCTATTGCTACCTCAATTCACCACAACACTTTATGCTTTTTATATGAACAAAAAAATAGTCCAACATATGTAAATAATTTATAACAATTATTATAAATGTCTACTCAATTTGTACACACACTAAGGGGACTTATTTATAATCAATAGTCATGACCTGCAGGGGAGGACCAGCTTCGTCTATGTACCATACCGAAATGTACCCCGACCCTCCAAAAATATCAATAAGTAGGGAAAGCATGATAATTAGGGGGGGGGGGTGAATTAAATTTTTTCCCGCTAAATCTACTGACCAAGTAGTGTAGTCAGCTTTCCTACAAGTTAGATTCACAAGTATATAGGAAATCAAATAAAGTGTAAAGTAAAGAGATGGAGAATTTTATACTGGTTTGAATCACCAATGTGGTGCCTATTCCAGTCCCCTTGGGTTAAAAGGGCTTCCTTTAGAGCTTGTTGAAAACTGAAGTGTACAGTGTGTTTTCTTAATTCCTTCTCGATCAAAAATGAAGTTTTGAATCCTCTGACTCAGCCTCTACTTGTATAACCTTAACTATGACTATATTTTTCTTTTTATAACTCTTGTAAACAGTTAGATTACAAAGTTTTATGAAGAATGAAAATGTACAGCTTGTTGGTTCAAGTGGAGTTGCGTAAATCCTTCTTCATCTACTTCTTCTTTAAATATATCTCGATGGTGGCTGCCTTCGTGCTCTAAAAAGAAAACCTATGGGATTTTATCTCAATCAAAGATTTATGAGGATTCTTTGATTGAGTGATTATATTCATTAGTGCCCATATCAGATATTTCCACTAAGGGAATATAATTTTTTTCCTTCCTTGATGACTTTGTTCCTTGTGCAAGTTCTTCATTTGATTGAGTGAATATATTCATTGCTGTCCATAACAGATATGTCCACCAAGAGGAATATATATTCTTTCCTTCTCAATATTAGTTCTGCCTTGTATAGAGAATCTGCTTTCCATCTTAGTTGTGTGAGAATCCTTATTTTATGGAGAAATTATTGTCGCCGAGTTGTCCTTCCTTTGTATTGTTCTTTTCTTGAATTTGTAGAGGAGTTAATGCCGCCGAGTTGTCCTTCCTTTGTATTTCTCTTTCATAGAGTAAGAAAATATTGTCATCATTAAAACTTAATTAAACCAGGAGGCTAACAATCTCCTGCTTTTTGATGATGACAAAAAGTAAACATTAGAGGGAGGGAGATAATCTAAATGAGTTTATATGAAACTTCCCTTTAATAATCCTCCATGATCTTTGATGGAAGCTCCCCCTAACTTGATTCGCTGTTTTAAAGCTCCCCTTACTTTGTGCCCTGCTTTTTGATGTTGTTCTTCTCCCCCTTTGGCATAGTCAAAAAGAAAAAATACAAAACAAATAGGCAAATCATAAATACAAGCATACATGAAATTAACTAAGACTTAGTACTGCGAGTCACTAGAGGAGAGTACAAAGGTGAGAGACACCAACTGCATATTATATCAGACAAGGATAGAAAAGAGGACACACCCTCTTTGAATGAGAACAAAAGACATTATTTTTAGATATGAGGATATACCCCCCATTGAATAGAAGTAGAAAAAGTATGGGACATAACCAGACATTCACCTATCCCCAAGGAAGTACTTGAGGGCATTGTGAACATTTCTGTAGAAAGCATCATATGAGCATTCAGTACTATGAGAAAAGTTTGAGTAAGAGGTTTTAACAGAGACACCGAGGTTGTTGTTGGATGACTTGGCTTCTATTTTGACCAAGTCAACTTGGCGAAAAAGCTTGTTCAAATTTTTCACACCTTCCTACTTAAGTCCATCCACAGATATCTGCAGTTTCCCCATATCCGTGTTAGTGTCCTTACTCAGTTGTAAAATTTTGTCAGAATTTGTCTGCAAAGAAAACATATCTTCCTCAAAGGTTGTAAGATGAGACTTCAAGTTTTCAATCTCTTTGAACATAGTGAAAGCAGAGTCAACAAAAATTTTGGTGACTTTGGTAGATTCTGATTTGGGCTTTGCACCATCCTTCTTGCACCCTTGACCGTCCACCAAGACATACCCTATGCTTCCAAAGGGTTTTGTATCATAGTTTGAAGAAATTTCCAAAGGCTAAAAATTTGAGAGATCGACAGACGAGGCAAGTAATATGAGAGATAACATCAGGCCATAAGGCAAACTGGTATTGGGACTTGGGTCGAAAGCACTTTCCATCATGTGCTCATGAAACCATAAAGCCTAGTTAATCTTGTATTTCTTAGGCATACAATAAAGAGCAAACACATCTTGGGTTGTTATGTTGCTAAGGGACCCTTTTCGGGGAATGCGAGTAGTAGCTATCATGCGAGCCAGAATTTGATTTCTAAAACCCAGATAGAGAGGCCCAAAATTAGACAAATCAGCATCAGGTTCAGAAATAGTAGCTTTAACTTCCTCAATAGATACCTTAAAATTTTTAGGCCAGTTACCATTGTTATTCACATAGGGAATTACACCAGAGAACTTAGTGTCAAACAGTTTCTCAAACAAAAAGTCATTGATGATTATGCAAGAACCAGTACAAGAGTTTCCAAGTCACCACTATCTTTAGAGATACACAGATTTACATAAAATAGTCGTACAGGAACTTCAAATATCTCAAGACCACATAAACAAAGAAAGAGAGACAACTGTTGATCCTTAAAGAGAGAACTTACAGAGCATTTGAGTTCCTTGAGTTGTTTTAGATTTATCACTCGACCAGAGACTGTAGATTTGTTTTTGAAAGATAATAACCTTGCTTTATTTTTACCGGTCCAGAACCTATGCATGTCTTCAGAAGACAAATCAAGGTCATCACATAGCCAAGGTTTCTTTGATTTTGAAAGAGAAGGATGGGAGGGTCTTTTCTTAGATTTAGCAGGGGAGTCAGAGACTTAGGAATCTCCGATAGATAATTTAGATGAGTCTGAGAGGATAACCGACTCCTGAGTTTTGGAGAGAGAGTTTCTGGGAAAGTCTAGTTTGGAAGCGATGGACCTTGTTCTTGTCATTTAAGAAGGAGAAGAGAGTGTGAGAAGAAGTAGAAGTGGGTGAAGTATATAGGGATTTTCTTGTGAAGACAAAGGGTTTTGACAGAAAAGATGTGACTGTTGGAAAGGAAAAGAAGTAAAGGATTAAATTAAATAGATGTGACAAAGGAAAGGAATGGATTTTGGGAAGTACATCAGTCATAATTACACATAAATTAGTCCATATTTAAAGGAATAATACTAAGCCGGCTTCTTAGGAAACAAAATCTTTCTTCCAAAAGAGGTTTAGTGAAAATATCGGCTAATTGATTTTAAGAATCAGTAAATTCAAGAGTAAAATCTCCATTTTCAACATGGTCCCGAATAAAGTGATGCTTAATATCAATGTACTTAGCCCTAGAATGATGCACAATATATTTGGACAGACTAATTGCACTAGTATTATCACAAAATATAGGAACACATTCATACAAAAGATTAAAATCAATTAATTGATGCATTATCCAAATAAGTTGAGTTCCACAACTCCCAACTGCTAAATACTCAGATTCTGTAGTAGAAAGTGCGACCGGAGTTTGTTTCTTCCTGTGCCACGATATTAGCAATGCACTAAGAATCTGACAAGTGACACTAGTACTTTTGTGATCAATTTTATCTCTTGCATAGTCAGCATTTGAATAACCAATTAAATCAAAATGAGTAGATTTAGGATACCACAAACAAAAATCTTGAGTTTCGATGAGATATCTGATTATCCTTTTGACCGCGGTGAGATGAGATTCCTTAGGAGCAGATTGAAATCTTACACATTTTCATACACTAAACATGATATATGGTCTAGTAGCAGTTAATTACAAAAGGGAGCCGATCATGCCTCGATAGGTCTTTTCATCCACATCTTTTCCCGGGGCATATGTTTCAACACATGTAGAAGGATTCATTAGAGTTCCGAAGGCCTTACCCTTTTCAAGTCCATACTTCTTAATCAAATTCTTTGTATATTTTCTTTGACTCATAAATATAGGTTTAGTCGACTACTTAATTTGGAGTTCGAGAAAGAAAGTCAATTCTCCCATGAGGCTCATTTCGAATTCTCCTTTCATAAGATTTGCAAATTTCTCACACTAAAGAGTTAGCACTTCCAAATATAATATCATTAACATAAATTTTTACAATGAGAATGTTCAAATCTAATTTTTGAATGAATAAAGTAGTAACAATTTTTTCTCTCTGAAAATTATTACTTAGTAGGAAAGAACTTAATCTTTCGTACCAATCTTTAGGGGCTTGATTAAGACCATAAAGATCTTTAGGCAGTTTAAAAACATGATTAGGGCAAGACGGATTTTCAAAACTAGGGGGTTGTTTGACATAAACTTTTTCTTTTATGAAACCATTTAAGAAGACATTTTTGCTATCCATTTTATATAATTTAAAATAATTATAAAAGGCATATGCCAAGAGGCTACGAATCAAATATAAACTTGCTATAGGAGAAAAGGTTTTATCGTAGTCAATACCTTTCTGTTGAGAATAACCTTGAGCCACTAACCTTGCTTTATTTCTAACTACTATACCATTTTCATTCAACTTGTTCCTGAATACCCATTTTGCTCTAATAATTAAGTAGTTCTTAGGACGCTTTAAAATTTTCCAGACTTGATTTCTTTCAAATTGATCAAGTTCTTCTTTCATTTCTTTGATCCAAAACTTGTGCTCAAGAGCCTCATTTACGCATTTTGGTTTGAACTAGGCCACTACAGCTACTGAGGCCTGCTTCCTTAGAGAAGCTATAGCTTGCATCTTCTCATTTTGGTCTCTAATACTGAAATTATTTGGGAAGCTTGCATCATGTCTCCATTCTCTGGGAACTGAGGATTTTGGGATATCCTGACTAGTAGTTCACTTTTGAGATTTATTAGTAGATTTAGGAAGATCTTCCTTAGTAGAGATTTGAGATGGTACTGCAATATCTACCTGTTTGTCATTAGAACTAGTAGAATAAGAATTCTAAAGTAGAGGATTAGTGTCACGACCCGAAATCCCATTCGAGCCAGACTGGCACCCGAAGCCGATATGGCCCGAGAGAACCAATCTTTACTCATGAACCTTCGTATGCATATCCTCGTATGAATCTTATTATACCTCATGCAACTATGCAGAAGACATGAATCATGGAAACATATGCTATAAATATATATACAAAACTTGGCCGTTGGAGCCATCACGTCGAAATGAACGTACATCTTACATCCATATATCCACATATGTCTACAAAAGCCTCTAACAGATGCATCAACAAGACCAACTTACGGTCGGGACAAGTCCCCACTTTCTACAATATTTACAATATCAAAACAAATACGCAACTATGACCCAGAAAGCTCCGAACCAAGTGGAGCTCACCAAAACTCTGTAAATGATCCACAATCTACTGAGGAGGTCTACTAATGCCTACACCTGCAACATGTAAGGTAAGTCCCCAGAGGGGGTCAGTACGAAGAATGTACTGAGTATGTAAGGCTTATAAGAAATAGCATAATACATGAGAATGTCAATAAAATAATTTATAAGAGAATAGAAAATGTGTATAAACCCTCATTTTATATAATATATTTTATAACTACTCTCCTTCAAGGGAAATTACCTTCACTCAAGAGACTTGTCTTCAATAGATTCTTCTATATGCCCGAGATTCTTTCTTACTTCTATGTTCATTACCACTATTATTCATCTACTTGATTAGTAGGTTGTAAAAGAATAACATTCACCCACATACATCCACTCTAGTGGTGGGGTAACAATATAACATACATCTATTCTATTGGTGGTTTAATAATATAACGTACTAGTGGTTTAACCTATATCCACTCTCATGGTGGGTTAGCATACATCCACTCTATTAACGTACATCCACTCTATTGGTGGTTTAACCTACATCCACTCTCATGGTGGGAGAGCATACATCCATTCTATTAACGTACATCCACTCTATTAACGTACATCCACTCTATTGGTGGTTTAACCTACATCCACTCTCATGGTGGGAGAACATACATCCACTCTATGGTGGGAGAACATACATCCATTCTATGGTGGGAGAACATACATCCACTCTATGGTGGGAGAATAATGACGGGATCGACCCATGCTAGGTGTTCTTTTCACCCCTGGGCTGCCACCTGAGAATTATTATCAACTAACTCTTTTCTTATTCTTATTCTTCTTGGAAAAGGTAATTTATTCACTTATGAGAGATTTATATACCCACTTATGAGAGATTGATACATCTAGGGTCGTGACACTATATGAAACACACAAATATGCTTTACCTCACTCTTATACTTCATGAGATTAACACCTTAACTTATGAGGTATAAATCTATTAGCTCGCACTTTACCTCCTTCACTATTCTTATGAGATCCTATATAAGTAGGTAGATGATACCGGGCCTCCATCTTTGGTGGGCTATAATAGATAACAAAGCATAATATTGGGATTATTCCATATTGAACTTATACCCTCTAGAATGTGATCCATACTCAATGAAACATATAGCAACCATGCGCATTACCTCTTTACAATCTTATACCCTCTCTTAGTTATGAGAATGACACGCTAAAGATCATGGCATTAAAGCACACACTTATATACACATCTCACTTCACTCCTTTACTTCATGAGTTTGACATCCTTACTTATGAGGACTAATTATACTAGCTTGCACATCACCTCTCTTATTACTCTTATGAGATTGGTACTTCTACTTATGAAAGATTGGTACAAGGATAATCATCATACTATAGGGCTTTGGAACATGACATGATTGGAAAATGCTTTTCAAGAATAAATAGATTCTCTTACATTATTACCCTCTTGAGATAGTTCTTTTAGGAATTACAATGTCATGACATCTTTGGAACTTCAATCAATGAATAAGAGATAAGTGAATCATAATTCATCTAAGAATAGGGCACATATGAATAACAATATACGTCACCCTGAATTGATATACTTCAAGCCTCTCGGAGTTGAAACAAGCCCAATGTCAATAGGAACAAGATGTTGTAGAAGGACACGGAAAGAGTAACCTTACATACCTTGTGTTCGTAAATCTTAGACGCATATACAATAGTCCCGCTCCTTCTTTATGTATCACTCTACAACACAAATACATAACGAAATTCACATTAACCACCAACTATATTACAAATGCATGTAACGTCAATGAGTTACATGTTTGTTTGGCATGCCATTTCCCCTTGACAAAACCATTGATGAAATTATTATTCCAAAAATCCCACAATATTCCCAACATTGACCAATACATGATAATCAATACATTCACCACAACACTTCTCCTTTACACTTTCTTATCCACACCATATCACAAATAATCTATCAATTCACCTTAATACAATTCATAGCACATATCAGCCAAAATCCCATAATTTACTCTTATAGAAAAATAACAAGTTTAATAACAAAATCACACCATACATGTTCATATTTATCCATACCATGCTCTTTCATCAAAGTCACAAGTCATAATTCAAGCTTGAATCTCATGGATCACAAATCTTATATAAAAACACAAAGTACCATGTTCAACACTTCCAAGCATAGCCAACATGATTTACATACTCTCCCATGCATATCATATATTAATCCATAACAATAATCACGTACCCAAGCTTGAAAAATGATGATCTTGCTCCAAAAGTGGGCTTTGAGTTCTTAGGGTTTGAGAGAAAAATAGATGAGAAATATCTAGAAAGCATGAGAGTTTCCAATGAATAAAATCTGATTTGTTGGTACCTTTTATAAGCCTTGAATCCATGCTTATCCAATATTACATGTGTGTGCCTTAGTCAATGGGAGAATGGGTCATTTGACCCATTCTTGGCCCATGTTTTCTTTCTCATTTTGGGCCCTCTTTGAGCCCAATTTACTTAACCCAATAAAATCAATAATTTCTCATGTTTAAGTCATCTTATACGTGTTACAACAATATTCCCACTCATGCTATTCATATCCGTAGCCTCAATCCCCAAAACAAGTGATTCTAGCCACGTAGGGCCCATTTTGACCATAAGGGCAAAACTGCCATTTTGATGCCAAATTCGTTCTCGAGTAATTTTATCATACCAATATAATATTTCATTCATTTCATGTATATACTCGTGGTTGTAGAAGAAACGTGGCAAAAATTGGCTCGGTACGTCCCCAGGCACCCTTGGGATTTAAGAAAAATTCCAACTTTGAAAAGTGGCCAAAACCAGCGTGGCACGCCCTTGGGCGCACCAGCTTGCTGCCTCTGGATTAAAAAATTTATCTC
Source organism: Capsicum rhomboideum (assembly GCA_031232105.1). NCBI lineage: Eukaryota > Viridiplantae > Streptophyta > Magnoliopsida > Solanales > Solanaceae > Capsicum > Capsicum rhomboideum. The sequence continues at coordinate 91,436,302 of CP124716.1, read as the reverse complement.
AGAGCAGCGTGGCATGCCCTCTAGCACGCCCACACTTAAAATTTTTGAAAATTTCATTTTTTAACTTTTCTTCGCGGGTTTGGTTAGATACTTCAAGTCCTATTCTTTAACTTACTTCTTAACCTTAATATACTTTGTTTAGAGGTCCTCTTAGCCTCGTTTTGAACCCCACAAATTCTCCATGAAAATCACAAACACCTCCTACGCAAGGTTAATCACATGTCAAAGCCAAATTTCAATTTTCTCATCAAAATCATTACAAATTACATACTCATGGCATCTCGACACCTAAGTAATCATTGTTCAACGTCGTCACATTGGGTTGGGAAAGTACGGGATGTTACAATTAGATTCATCAAATACAATATGTACAGATTCTTCAACACTAAGGGTTCTTTTATTAAAAACTCTAAAAGCACGACTAGAGGGAGAGTAACTGAGAAAGATATATTCGTCACTTCTTGGGTAATATTTACCCAAATTATTCTTACCATTGTTGTGCACGAAACATTTATATCCAAACGGATGAAAACAACCTATGTTAGGTTTTTTTACCTTTCCATAGTTCATATGTTTTTTTTTTCTTTTCAGAATAGGCCTAATCAAGCGTCAGTTTAGAATGTGGCATGTTGTAATTACTGCCTCTACCTAAAAGTGGTTGGGAAGGCTTTGATCTAAAAGGAGAGTTTTTGCAGTATCTTAAGCGGATCTATTTTTCCTTTCTACTACTCTATTTTGTTCCAGTGATCTTGGAGAGGAGAAATTATGAGTATATCCATGTTGAGCACAGAAATCCTTAAGGACTTGGAGTGTCTTAGAAGTGCTCACATTATCTTTGACTTTGAATTATTTTCTAGTCTGCTTACCTAGTTGACAGGCATCACAAATGCGAGCCTTTTCAAACTTAAGTTTGGGCAGACCTATAACCAATTCAAGTCTTGGTAATTTTTTGAGAGCGTGCATACTTGGATGATTGAGTTTTCTATACAATAACCATGGATCACTGGGTTAAGCAGTAAGACAGGTTAAATAAAGTAAATCAAAATTATTGAGAACATATATATTATCAACTCTATCACCGATTAAGACAATATTTTTGGAGTAATTCTTAATAGTGCATTTGAGAGCATTGAAGAGGACCTCAAACCCTGCATCACATAAATGACTAATACTGAGTAGGTTATGTTTGAGTCCATCGACTAGGTAGACCTCGACAAGATCACAGGTTGGACTGATGGTGACAGATCCAACTCCTATTACTTCTCCTTTAGCATTGTCTCCAAATCTAACACAACCCCCATCAATTTTCTTAACCTATTTGAAATTTTCTTTCTTCTCAGTCATATGTATGGAACACACACTGTCGATAACCTACATTTCCTTCTTGTAAGATTTTTGGGTGTGTTCCTATAAGACAGAAAAATTAGTTTCTTTCAGGTACCCAAGTGTCCTTGGGTCCTTCGGGGTTAGAGATCATGTTTTTAGTCTCCAAATCCATTTTCCATGAGACTTTGTATACAGTTGAAGGATTTGTGACCTATTTTACCATAAGTATAGCATGTAGGTCTGACATTTGAAAAAGAAGATTTAGTAGATGCAAAAGAGTTAGAAGAGGATTCTTTTCTAATGTTAAAATCATTTGACCTGACAGAACTGTGACTTGATGATTTCTTGATGCTATTGTATTTGAGTTTTAGATCATCAAGTTCCCATTGAAGCAAGTTAACTTCTATCTGATTAGTTTCAAGTTGTATCTTCCAGTTCTTTCTCTCCTCATTGATTTTATTATTAGCATAGTCTGCCAATTCTTCTTTTCTTGAGCAATCTTGCAATACTCATCTATAAATTTTTGAAGTTAATCAGTGATCATATCAAGATTTACTTGCAAGGAGTTATAGTTATGAGAATTAAAGGGTCTTACCTTGCTTGTTTCCCTATTGCCATGAAACAAATATTTGCAGTTTCCGCATCATACTCGGTTTTATCTTAATCACTTTAGGCTCCAAAGTTTTTGTTTTTTCTTGAAAGATCTTCTTTTAATTCAGGACAATTTTGTTTAATATGACCAGGTTTACCATAGTGGTAACAACAATCATCATTTCTTGAATAATCATTGTTCTTAAAGATTGTTGAGATCTCTGCTGCCTTTGCCTTAGGATATGTCTTACTCCACAGTTTATGAGGGTCATGCCTTCACTATTGTCTTCATCCATGTTTTCTTTATCTTTAAGTTTTATAGCATTGAGTGCTACAATCTTTTTTTTCTCCTCCTTATTGTACATGTTAATATGATTTTGTTCATATGCAAGTAAGTTACCTCATAGCTCATCATAAGTCATGTTGTGTAGATCTCTATCTTCTAGGTTAGTAGCCTTTGTTTCCCATGCTTTGGGAAGACTTCTTACAAGTTTCTTGACTTGCAAACTATTTGAATAAATCATTCCCAATGACTTGAGTTCACATACAATTTTGCTGAATCATGAGAACATGGATTCTACTCCTTCATCATCTCCCATCTTGAATAGCTTGTATTTATTAACGAGAGCACCAATTCTGTCCTTGTTTACTTTTGTGGTGCCTTCATAGGTAACTTCAAGTTTTTCCCACATTTTCTTGGTGGTTTCATATGTTGATATCTTGTCATATTTCGATGTGCTAACTGTATAACAAAGCAAACTAATGGCTCTTGCAATTGTTTCAATTACCTTTTGTTGTTCCTTGATGACCTCAAAAGTTTTGAGGTCAATCTCAGTCTTACTGCTAGAATCCATTTCCTTGTCCTTTAGTCTGGGAATAGGTTTCGGTCCCTTTTTGATTACCACCCATGCTTGGTAACCAGTTGATTGGACAAAGATCTTAAACCTATTCTTCCAGTGAGAATATTATTGCTCGTTGAAGTATGGTGAACTATTTGAAGAGTCTCCATCTTGAAGAATTGCTCCAGGGATTTGATAATTGGCCATTTGATCTTTTCTCATGTGCACTTAGCTAATTTTGTGTGAGACCTGATCTGATATCAATTGATAATCAAGAAGGGGGGAGGGTGAATTGAATTTTTTCTCGCTTAATCGACTAACAAAATAGTGTAGTCAGCTTTCCTGCAAGTTAGATTCACAAGTATATATAAAATAAAATAGAGTGTAAAGTAAAGAGATGGAAAATTTATACTGGTTTAGATCACCGATGTGGTGCCTATTCCAGTCCCCTTGGGTTACAAGGGCTTCCTTTAAAGCTTGTTGAAAACTGAAGTGTACAGTGTGTTATCCTGATTCCTTCTCGATCCAAAACGATGTTTTGAATCCTATAACTCAGCCTCTACTTATAAATCCTTAACTGTGATTATCTTTTCTTTTTGTAACTATTGTAAACAACTAGATTACAAAGCTTTATGAAGAATGAAAGTGTATAGCTTGTTGGTTCAAGTGAAGTTGCATAAATCTTTTTTCATCATCATCTTCTTTAAATATATCTTGATGTTTGCTGCCTCCGTGCTCTAAAAGGAAAAACCAAGGGATTTTATCTCAGTTAAATATTTATGAGGATTCTCTGATTGAGTGATTATATTCATAGTGTCCATATCAATTATGTCTACTAAGGGAGTATAATTTCTTTCCTTCTTTGATGACTTTCTTCCTTGTGCAAGCTCTTCATTTGATTGAGTGAATATATTCATTTTTGTCTATATAATATATGTACACCGAAAGGAATATATATCCTTTCCTTCTCAATTTCATTTCTGCCTTGTACAAAGAATTTGCTTTCCATCTTAGTTGTGTGCGAACCCTTATTTCGTTGAGGAATTAATGTCGCCGAGTTTTGTCCTTCCTTTGTATTGCTCTTTCCCTGATGTTGTGAAGGAGTTAATGCCGCCGAGTTTTCCTTTCTTTGTATTGCTCTTTCCTACAATAAGAAAATATTGTCATTATTAAAACTTAATTAAACCAGGAGGCTAACAACCCGTACCGGTACTGACACTTGAAATATCACAATATCTTGAAATGCAATCACAATCATTCAAGATGCATTACAGTGCACCAATAATTCAAGTACACAGTTTATCATCTTAAAAGACTAAGTCAATTTCATTGTCATTTATCTCATGTTAGTACAAGCAATAACAACTCACTCACAAATAACAAATACGCCAGAAGGCCAATCCATAAACATTTAATTTTCGCATAAACATGTCATCTAAATCAAGTCTACAACTAAAATAGAAATGCAGCTTCTTCTAAAAGTTAAAAGGTAAATCGTGTACCCCTATCTGAAATAATAGAAGTGAGAACCTCGTGTAGTCTGACAATCTCCTTGAGATAGACTTTAGCCAACATAGCTGCATTATACAAACCTGAACCGAAATAAAATTTTGCAGACTTAGTCAACCTATCCACAATAACCCATATCGAATCTTACTTACCCTAAGTCTTGGGAAGACCAACAATAAAATCCATAGCTATCCTCTCCTACTTCCATTCAGGAATAGGCATCCCTTGAAAAGTACCGCCATGATGTTCATACTTCACATGTTGGCAATTCTACTTCATCTGGTGGAAATTCTGATATTTAATCATAAAATCAACTATATCTCGCTTCATTCGGCCCCATTAATAGTGCTGCCTCAAATCATAGTACGTCTTGGTTGCACTAGGATGTATGGAATATTTCAAACTTTGCGCCTCAACAAGTATGGTAGGAATTAAATTATTAACACGGAGCACACAAACTCTCCCCTTAATCCTTCATATTCCTATATTATCATGAATGACCTCATTTGGCCGCACCTTGGAAAACCTTGTCATAGATTTTACTCAACTTTGCATCCTCGAATTGCCTAGCCTTTATTTGTTCAAGAAATGAAAACCTAACCTCTGCACTGCCTAGAAACCTGTTGCTACCCAGCTATACACGCAAGTTTAAGTGATCACTCAAGTAATATAATGGCTCCTTTGAAAGAGTCGGATATAGAAACCAAGGGACTTTCGTCAACAGAAGTCAATTTTCGACGTCAAACAGTAATTAAAAACTAGTGTTGCAAAAAGGAAAAGGGATTTGTTATTAAAAATTAGATGATTGCGGACTATAAACTACTATCTTCGCTACTGTAACTTCAGTTTTTGCAAATATGCTTTAAAAGTCAATAAAAAGTAAATTCCCATGGTCAAGGCACTCCAAACGTCATCTCTTGAGCATAATTGTTATTGGTTTAAGCAATTTGAGTCATTTATCTTGGTTATTGATCACGAGGTTAATGTTACAATTATATTCATCTCCAAACTATAACCTTCTACTAGAAATTGGAAACCTAACTACATCATTGAGCAGTGATAAGTTTAACCAATTCTAATGCCTTTAAGCTATCTTCTCGTAATTGAACAAGCGCGGCGGATTAGGTACCTCTCGGTCCTAACCACATATCAATCTCTTGGAATCCCTTCCGCGAGTAAAGATCACGCTCCTTATACTCTATGTTCTATCTCTTAGTTTCTCTCTCGAGCTCACCTCAAGACAAGGGATTTATTTCAATGGTGATCAAGCATTAAAATAGTAAAATTAAGAATATAAGAATAACCAATTTATGATAAACTTTAGCAAAAACCAATAAAATCAACTCAAGAGATTCATGTTCATAGCCCCAACCCCAAGAATGAGGAATTTTAGCCACTCATAACTTCAATTAACATCATAAAGTAATAAAATACCATAAAAAGAAATAAAAACTGAAAAGACGAAGAATGAGACCTAATTTCAATGACAAAAACGCCCAAACTAGTCTAGTGAAGATGGAATAATGATACAATAACCTAAACCCCTATTTATAGACAAAAACTAGGGGACAAAATTTACCAAAAAATGGCCCAGCATGCCCTTGGGCGCGCCTGGGACTTAGGAAATTTTTTGACTCTGATCAGGTGCGCCTGAGCGTCCTGGCACGCCCTTGGGCGCTCCCCCCTACTTGGAAATTTCGCAAAAAGCGGCCTGGCGAATTTCTGATTTTCTTCCTTTTGTTGACTTTCTTTGGGGATTTGGTTGGGTTCTTCAAGTTCAAATCTTAGGCTTGCCTCTTATCTTCAATATCCTTCGCTCGTAGCTCCTCCAAGCCTAGCTTTCAATGCCAAAAATGCTCCAAATAGTCGTAAATTTCACCTACAAGGGTCTAGTCCACACTTGACCCTTTGTTTGTCCTCGAACAATAACCACACTCAAACCCGAACGACTTAAGACAACCGACACACAATAGGTATTCCTGCATAGCTTCACAACCACATTCATCAAGTTATGCACTAACATGATAGTATCACCAAAAAGTCAATAGCAAATTGAAAAAACCTATTCTCACAAAACAACTTTGCTAGTTGCAAATTCATGCATGACACGTTACCAATAGATCACCACACTTCGCTAAACATGCGCCCTCACCACAAGAGAATCACCCAATATTTCACACAAAGTAATTATTAAATGGGTGCATGAATAAAAGTTCACTCACTCTCTAAAAGAATTCACATGCAACACAAGATGAACCATAAGCTTGCCCTTAGTGTAGTACTCCACTAATGTCAAAATGTTAAAGCTCAAGATCAAGTAGGACTTTACGGGTTGTAATGTAGGCTAAGGGATGGGTAGGAACTATTTTGTCAAGAGTAGTGACTATCTTCCCTAAGCGCTTTAATACACTACAAATTACATTAAGACCACCTTCAACCAACCTATTTTCCACCACTCTTATCTTCCCAACTCTCTTTTGTTTTGCCCCATCTCTTTAAGCTAGCTTAAGCATATTAGGCAAGGAGTAACTGCTATCAACAAATGATTCACTTTTTTTTTTCATTACAATACTCCCTACCAACAACACATAAACTTTTTCACACACCCAAAGGCTATTTACTTGGGGCTTCAACTTCACTTTTTCCTTGTTCAATTATTTTACACTCCTTATCATCTTAATTTCTCAATTAAAGTGCTTAGGAGTTTTGGATCAAATTATGGTTCATTGAAAGAAAAGGATTAAGCTACATGTAAAGCTATCAAATAATAGGCTAAAGGCTCAACGGGGCTAACTATGATTATGCAAAAAGGGTAGTTAAAGTCGGTATAAAACATGGCTATCAAAGAAATGCCTATATTATCTCCTAAACTCAACACCTTTTATGTCGCTTTGCAAACACACTAGGCAAGTTCTAGACATCATTATGCACATGGAATATCACAAGAACCTCACTCACACATGGAACATGTTTAACTCAAGCAGGCTCACCATACAATACACGAAGTCATGCACGAGTTCAACATTAAGCAACTTATCAAGTCGAATAAGAGAGCATTAGATGTCTCAACACTTGCTATTGTATATCTTAGCATGTTCCACCATTATACTGGACGTGTATGCAAAATTGTATAACAAGCAAGAACACCCAACAATACATGACTAATTTGCTCTTAAGATGGTCGTCATCCATCCATCATAGAGCAAAGCTCTTAATACTATGACTAAAAGAGACTCCAAGTAATAAAAAAAAAAAAAAAAAATAAAAAAAATTAAAATCTTTTTGTGGTTTTCTACGGTTCAACGGGACTATCCTTAGTAAAAGAACCGAAAACAAAGGCTAAGGAACCCAAAATAAAAACAACTAGAAGCATACAAAAACACACATATACATCATAAAAAGGAGTCCCATAACACCCCACCCCACACTTAAAAGATTAGCTCTGTCCCCAATGCTACAAAAAAATAAACAAGGCAAGAGTAGGGTGTAAGGAGCTCCCTGGTCAGTCAAGGAAATCGTCATCCTCCAGCCCGCGGACTTCTAGCGGTGTATCATTCGCCTCCACCTTATCATCATTGAAATCGGTCTGGCGGTCAATCTCATCTGTGGTGATATCATCATCCACAAAGCTCAACAAAATTAGGCCCAATTTGCAACAATGCCATGGCATGCTCGTTAAGAGGATAATCCCTCTTAACCTGGCTCAGCTCTTCCGCCGTAGAGGGCCTACCCCCAGTCCTGTGCCGTAGCATCTCCAACCCATACATAAGGGCTAAAATACCATCATCTCGAGCTTGACGCTCTGCTAAGGTGAGAGTGGAGCCGAGTGCATCAGGTGCCTTAGTTTGGGTGACATCCACAGGTGTCGGCACCAAAGGAGGATGATAATCAAATGCCTCTTCGGGCACTTCGAATGCTCGCATCAATTTAGTTAATATACCTCCAAAAGCATATCGAAGAACTCCTTGTAGACGAGCTCGACACATAGCCTACAACAACACAGAACCTAAATCAATTTCCACATCGGTCATGAGAGCATACACCAGACAGACACGGTCGCTAGTGACCTCCGTCATATGGCTACCCGGAATCAAGCAACAACACATAATCTTTAACCAAATTTGCGCCTCTTTATTGAAATGAGCATAGGGTAGACTCATGTGGTACCCTTTTTTGTGATGGCGAAGCCATCTCACTGTCGAACGTTGGCCGCAAAGAGTGTGCCAAATTTCTACATAGGGAGGCCTAGCATTCAGCCTGAGTAGGTTGGGGGGAATAGCCCGAGTGTTTTCTCCTAATAATCCATTAAGGCCCAAGGAATCAAGTATAACATCCGACCCTCGTACAACCACCGAACTGGTAGGTGCATCCGGGTTCTAATTAGCATACAATTCCCTCACAAGATGAAGGTTACAATCCATAGGTTTGTCGAAGATGAAACCCATACAACTTGCACAATTCGAGCCAATATTTAAGGGTAATTCCGAGCTGGACTGGCCCTATAAATACATTCATCCGCAAAGTATTTGGCTTCGGGGTGGCTTTTATACCAATTCTTACCGGCACTGGAGACTGCATTTATCCCATATTTTTATTTCTGGCCTTTCAGGATTGGGGGAGCTGCGGGGACCTTATTTCTTGACCGTCGTCGCTTGTGAGAACTGGAAGCAGCCACATTAGATTCTGACATTGTACATGTAACAAAGTTCCACAAGCATGTCAATTTCCTACGTAAAGATAGCTAACCAACTCAATGTGCGTTGGCTTTAAAGGCCACCCCACACTTAGTTGCTTAGCACCAAGCCAAAGTATATGGGTGTAGGGTACTCATATTTCCCCTCATCACTTAATGCCCAATTACCAAGTCCAAATCATAGACAAATTTAACATGTCCAACACAAGTTTACAATCCCATAATTATCATTAGAATGACTTACTTGTTTTACTCAAGAATTCAAACAAGATTCATACATATTCAACAACATATGAGGTGTATCAAGTGATTTCAACCACCAATTCTCTCAATTATCACCAATAAAGCTAAACTCACTTTCAATTATTTCAACTAAAAACAAGATTAAGAAGAACAATGGCACTTGTACTTCAAGTTCATGATCAGGACACCCCATAAATTCCAACAATAGCATAAGAAGAAAGTCAAACTACCATGACAAACAGGGCATCATAAATTCGAATTCCAAGAATCCCCACAATTTCAACATGCTCATAGAATTCTAGAGAGAGAAAGCTTAAAGAAACATACCTTGATAGCTTTATGGAGTCTTGTAATCACAACCCAAAGATGAGAAGGTGAAAATTTATGCTATGTGTGGGCAAGAGAAGATAAAAGTAAGAGAAAATTTTTGATGTTGTGGGAGAAAAATAGGTTCTTGGTTGTGGAGTTTGGGGAAAAGTTGTGAGGAATAAAGAAAAATGGGGATTTAAAAGAGATGGGGTGGGGCGGGTCGGGTAGAATAGGCCCTCTTTTTAAAAAAAATTTCCCAAAAAACTTAAGGCATAGGCGGCCTGGCACACTAGGTGCCGCGCCTGCACACTGCCTGAAGCCCAAAGGCTTAAGGCAGGAGCGGCTTGGCACGCTAGGTACCGCGCTGCACACTGCCAAAGCTATACAAAAAGTGGGCAGGAGCGGCCTGGCACGCTAGGTGCCACGCCTGCTCACTGCCAAGGCACACAAAATTTTTGCCAAGAGCGGCCTGGCACGCTCCTCACTTAGAATAATACCTGGGCGTTTTTCCACATTTTTCACATAATTTTGGGTTTTTTACAAGTCCCATGATGCAAACCTTCGCTCCAAAACATGTCCTACCTACCTGGTACCTTCAAAAGATCATCACCCTCCAATTTACCTTTTTCTCGTGGATTTCCATGGCAAAGTACTCCGTGTGTCTCTGCATAAACAATAAATCCTAGAACTAAGTTAGAAAAGAATTTTTTTTAAAAGAAATGGTTTGCCTCCCATCAAGCGCCTTAGTTTTGGTCATGGCATGACTCTTCTTTTTGTATTTTTACTTTATAAATCCTAACTATTGCCATACATTCATGGGTTGCTTCCCATGTAGCACCTTGTTTAATGTCGCCACTCGACCACACTCATCTCAATTATTATCAAGGTAAAGTACGTCCTCCTTCTGTTTCCCTTCTTCACCAAAATAGTGCTTCAATCTTTGGCCATTTACCATAAATCTCGTACCATCCTCTTTATTCAAGATTTCCACCACTCTATGAGGAGTCGTACGACTTACCTCAAAAGGCCCACTCCACTTAGATCTTAGCTTGCCCGAAAACAACCTAAGTCTCGAGTTAAATAATAGTACCAACTGGCCTGGTTCAAAAGTGCGGTGGAGGATGTGCTTGTCGTGCCATCGCTTTGTTTTCTCCTTGTAGATCTTCACATTTTATATGCATGGAAACAAAACTCTTCCAACTCATGGAGTTGCAACAACCTCCTGTTACCAGCCAACTCTGGATCTAGATTCAACTTCTTCACCGCCCAATATGCTCGGTGTTCAAGCTCAACCTGGAGGTGACATGCTTTCCCAAAGACAAGATGATAGGGAGAAGTCCTTATAGGAGTCTTATACACAGTTCGATAAGCCCAAAGAGCATCATCTAGCTTGAGTGACCAATCTTTTCTCTGAGTATTCACCGTTTTTTGCAAGATTTGTTTTATCTCCGATTAGACACTTTCACTTGGCCCTTGTTTGAGGATGATACACTGTTGAAACCTTGTGTCTAACACCATATTTTGCCAACACACTCTTCACCCAATAATTTATAAAGTGTGAACCTCCATCGCTAATAATAGCTCTTGGAGTTCCGAATCTCGTAAAGATATGTTTTTGAAGGAACTTTACCACAACCTTGGAATCATTCGTAGGAAGAGCAGCAACCTCTACCCACTTAGACACATAATCCACTACTACAAGTATGTATTAATTCCCATTCGACTTCGGGAAAGGGCCCATAAAATCTATCCCCGATACATCAAAGATTTCAACTTCTAGGATATTAGTTAAGGGAATCTCATGTATCTTTGCAATCATCCCCATACGTTGGCATTTGTCACAACTCTTCACCAATGCATGAGCATCTTTAAATATAGAAGGCAAGAAGAAACCTGATTGCAGAATTTTTTGGGCTATACGTTCACCACTATGATGGCCACCATAAAGTGATGCATGGAATCTCTCCAACACCTGCTTCACCTCCGCATCCGGAATACATCTTCTTACTACTTGATCAGGCCCTTGCTTGAATAAATAAAGCTCGTCCCAAATATAAGAACGTGCCTCATATTACAACTTCTTCTTTTGTTGAGGACTCGAATCAGGAGGAAATTGCCCTCTTACCAATAGATTCACAATGTCTTCATACCATGGCAACTCATCAACCCCCAAAACTAACAATTGCTCATCTGGAAATTCCTCACAAATATGCCCATCATCAACTACATATGTCGAGCTTTCAAGTCTAGAAAGATGGTCAGTAATTTGATTTTCTGACCCCTTCCTATCTTTAATCTACAAATCAAACTCTTGTAACAATAAGATCCATCTAATCAACCTCGGCTTTGCATCTTTTTTATTGAACAAATAACATATTGCAGCATGATCCGTGTATACAATGACACTAGTACCCACCAAATATGATCTAAATTTATCAAATGCGTACACCAAACCTAACATCTCCTTTCTAGTCACCCTATAATTCACTTGGGTTGCATCAAGGGTCTTGCTCGCATGATAAATAGAGTGAAATATCTTATTCTTATGCTGCCCAAGAACTGCACCCACTGCAACATCACTTGTGTCACACATGAGCTCTAATGGTAAAGCCCAATCAGGAGCAATAAGGATAGGTGCCTCCACCAACTTCTTCTTCAATACCTCAAATACCTTCACACATAACTCACAAAAGACAAATTTAACATCTTTTTCTAAGAGCGTGCACATAGGACGTTCAATCCACCATGTTATAGAAAATAGCCATCATGCAACGCTGAAAAGTAGCCGGTGCGTTGCACAATCCAAAGGGCATACGCTTGAAAGCGTAAGTGCCGTAAGGCATGTGAATGTAGTATTCTCTTAATCTTGAGGATCTATAGCAATTTGATTGTACCCAGCATACCCATCAAGAAAGCAATAATATTCCTGCCCGGCTAAACGTTCCAACATCTGATCAATAAAAGGGATTGGATAATGGTCTTTCCTCGTAGCATCATTTAGTTTCCAGTAATCCATGCAAATACGCCACCCAGTCACAGTTCTTGTCAGAATCAACTCATTATTATCATTTGTGATCACCGTCATACCACTCTTTTTTGGGACACACTGTACTGGACTAACCCATGTACTGTCAGTGATAGGATAGACAATGCCCGAATCTAACCACTTAATTACCTCTTTCCTTACCACTTCTTTCATTGCTGGATTCAAGCATCGTTGGTGTTGCACACTCGGCTTATACCATTCCTTCATGTAAATTTTATGCATACACAAACCCGAATTAATACCATGGATGTCAGACATCTGCCAACCGATAGCCTTCTTTCTTCATTTGAGTATCACCAATGGTGCCTCAACTTGTTCCCTTGATAAATTTGCTCCAAGAATAATAGTAAGGGTCTCATTATCACCTAGGAAAGCATAATGAAGATGATATGGAAGTTCTTTCAATTCAAGCTTCGATGCCTCCTCAATTGATGGCTTAGGTGGAGGACCAAGTGGACGATTTAAAGGTTCCCATCCACCCTCTTTAGCATAGATACCCATAAGATCAAGAACCTGCACCATATCAATAGCTTCCATATCACCAAAAATATCTTGCCCCATCAAAACTTTTTTCAATGGATCTATAGACAAAGTATGGATGTCTTCAGCCACCAAATCTATAGCTGTAATAGCTGACAAGTTCTCATATATTTCTGGTAGCTTCAAAGACCTATAAACATCAAAAACCTCAACTTTATCATGAGCTCGCATAGTCAGTTTCCCTGCTGCTACATCAATAATCGTACCTCCTGTGGCCAGAAACAGACGCCCCAAAATAAATGGGACTTTTGAATCAGGCTCAAAATTCAGCACCACAAAATCAACCAGAAAGATCAACGACCTCACTTGAACCAGAACATCCTCAATAATAACATTAGGTCTAGTCACGGATCGGTCAGCAAGCTGCAAAATAATAGTAGTAGGTTTAGAAAGACCCAAACCCAACTCCTTGAAAATTGAAGTGGGCATCAGATTTATACTAGCCCCCCAAATCGCACAACCCACGAGCACAGGCACGACCTCCTAGAGTAATTTTTATAGTGAAGCTTCCAGGATCCTTCAGCTTGGTTGGTAACTAGTTTTGAATGCGAGAGCTACACTCCTCAGTCAGTGCAACTATGGCTTGCTTTGTCAATCTACTCTTTTTTGCCACAATATCTTTCACAAACTTAGCATAATTTGGAATACCCTGCAAGATATACACCAGAGGCAAATTAATGTGCACTTGTTTAAGTAGTTCAATGAACTTACTAAAGAATTCATCTTCCTTCTTCTTCTTGAACTTCTGGGGAAAAGGAGGAGGCAACTTTACACTATGGATCACTTTATCATCTTTGGAGCTTTTGGCAGACTCAACTTTTTCATCTTCAACCATAATTTTTTTTGGCTCCAATTCTTTTTTTGGTGGAACTATATCCTCTAACTGCTTTCCACTACGAGTAACAATAGCATTCACCTGCTTCGGGTTAGGATTGGTATCACTTGGAAGACTTTCTTAAGGCCTTGTATTCTGTGTATTTGCTAACTGACCAATTTACTTCTCCAAATTTTGAGTAGCCAACTGATTTTTCCTCACATCTGCTGCCAGCTTAGCTTACTCTGCCATAATCTGCTTCAACATATCTTCCACGCTCATATCTCCAGACTTAGCACCCACTTGATTGCCTTGACCTTGCTGTTGGTTGTATTAAGGTGCATATCCATGAGGTCTAAATTGATTCTTGTTAACTCCCTAAGATAAGTTCGGGTGATTTTTCCACCCACTATTATAAGTATTTCCATAATTCTGTGCTCCAACTCCTCTCTGGGTATTACCCACAAAATTCACAAAATCTGGATTTGCACTGCATAACTCACTGGTATGGTCCTCGTTTTTGTACACATCATACACTACAAAAACCTGTCGCTGTACTATATTTAAGGGAGCTTGTTGCTGGCCCAAATTCAAACTACTGAAGTGATTGTTCATCATGTTTTGGATAGCTGAAATTTGGGCAGATAATGCAGTGACTACATCCACATCTAGTTTCCCAGAAACCTTCTTTGTAGAATTTCTAGAATTATCACCATGCTAGTCTGGATTTCCCTGTGAAATATGATTCAACAAAGCATATAATTCATCATAAGTCTTCTCTAATGCTTTTCCACCTGCAGCTGAATCAAGTAGAATTTTAGTGTTGGGTCCAGAGCCTCAATAAAAGTATGCACCAACACTTCATTTGCTTGGTGGTAATCAGACAATCCCTCAACATGGATTTGAATAGGTTCCAGGCTTGGTACAAATTCTCATCATCTATCTGTCTGAAACTTAATATCTCACTCCTCAGCTTTGCTGTCTTTCCTGATGGAAAGAACCTTATCAAGAATTTTCGAGCAAGATCATCCCAAGTAGTGATAAAATTAGCCGGCTCTGCATCTAACCACCTCCTTTCTTCCCCCAACATAGAAAAGGGGAACAAAGTAAGTCTCACATAATCTGAAGACACACCTATAGGAATATATGTGCCACTGATCTCCAGAAAGTTACGGATGTGCCTCTGTGGGTCCTCATGAGCAAGACCTGTAAACTGTCCACTTGAGTGCAAGAGTTGCACCATGTTCTATTTCAGCTCAAATCTACCTCCATCTGCCGGTTTTAGAATACTGGGGGTCACATTAGTAGCGAGTGGGATTTCCACATCACGAACTATCCTAGCTGCCATCACTACCAACTTACGCCTATCCAAAACTGGTTCTTCAATTCTTACAGGATCACCCCGTATGCCTTCGTCAGTTAGTTCGATTTGCGGGATTGGGTAATCTGCCGCCTGTCTCCTCAATCTATGGAAGTATCTTTCAGGTTCAGACTGTGGGGTTACCAAATCTTTGTTCCTTGCCAGCGCTCAGATGAAGTAAGCCTGCAAAATAGAATAGCTAAGATCAAGTTGTCAACACTTAGCTGAAAATTAAAGTAAAAAGGTCAATAATTGAAATCTATCTATTTGAAAGTCCCCGACAACGGCGCCAAAAACTTCTTGTGACCCAGCGATACGCGCAAGTGTACGTGATCATTCAAGTAATATAATGGCTCCTTTGAAAGAGCCGAATAGCGAACCCAAGGGACTTTCGTCAACAGAAGTCAATTTTAGATGTCAAACAGTAATTAAACACTAGTGTTGCCAAAAAGAAAAGGGATTTGTTATTAAAAATTAGATGATTGCGGACTATAAACTACTATCTTCCCTACCGTAACTTCAGTTTTCACAAATATGCTTTAAAAGTCAATAAAAAGTAAATTCCCAGGGTCAAGGCACTCCGAACATCATTTCTTGAGCATAATTGTTACTGGTTTAAGCAATTTGAGTCGTTTATCTTGGTTATTGATCACTAGGTTAATGTTACAATTATATTCATCTCCAAACTATAACCTTCTATTAGAAATTGGAAACCTAACTACATCATTAAGCAGTCATAAGTTTAACCAATTCTAATGTCTTTAAGCTATCTTCTCGTAATTGAACAAGCGCGTCGGATTAGGTACCTCTCGGTCCTAACCACATATCAATTTCTTGGAATCCCTTACGCGAGTAAAGATCACGCTCCTTATATTCCACGTTCTATCTCTTAGTTTCTTTCTCGAGCTCACCTCAAGACAAGGGATTTATTTCAATGGTGATCAAGCATTAAAATAGTAAAATTAAGAATATAAGAATAACCAATTTATGATAAACTTCAGCAAAAACCAATAAAATCAACTCAAGAGATTCATGTTCATAGCCTCAACCCCAAGAATGAGGGATTTTAGCCACTCATAACTTCAATTAACATCATAAATTAATAAAATACCATAAAAAGAAATAAAAACTATTAAGACGAAGAATGAGACCTAATTTCAATGCCAAAAACGCCCAAAATAGTCTAGTGAAGATGGAATAATGATACAATAACTCAAAAGTCCTATTTATAGACAAAAACTCGAGGCAAAAATTTGCCAAAAAGCGGCCCGGCATGCCCTTGGGCGCGCCTGGGACTTAGGCAAATTTTTGCCTCTGATCAAGTGCGCCTGAGTAGCCTGGCACGCCCTTGGGCGCGCCCCCCTGCTGCCTACTTGGGTTGAAATTTTGCCAAAAGCGGCCTGGCAAGCCCCTTGGCGCACCAGGCCCTTAATTTCTGATTTTCTTCCTTTCGTTGACTTTTCTTTGCGGATTTGGTTGGATTCTTCAAGTTCAAATCTTTTGCTTGCCTCTTATCTTCAATATCCTTGGCTCATAGCTCCTCTAAGCCTCGCTTTCCACGTCAAAAATGCTCCAAATAGTCGCAAATTCCACCTACAAAGGTCTAATCACATTTGTTAGCACAATATCACATATTCCATTAAAACCATACAAAATACATATGTATTGCTCTCAAAACTAAGGTAAAACTGGGTTAAAGTCGACAATAAGGCATATAAATACGCCTTAGATCAAAACCCACCTTTCTCCGATGCCTAATGTTGCATGAAGTTGTTAGCTAGAGGCTAGACTTCCCTAGACAATGAAAGTCTAGAAACCTCCAAACAAGCCAAACTATCCATGCTATCCATCTTTCTACTAAATGCATTGGCTACCACATTAGCCTTACCTGGGTAAGAGAATAGTCACATAATAGTCCTTGAGTTTCTCCATTGACATGTACTGTCTCAAATTCAAATCCTTCTGAGTGAAGATATGACACAAACTATGATGCTTAATGAACATGAGGCATCACAATATATAATGAAATTCTTACCTTTCACTAGCATGGCAAGAATGATTGTAGAGTTCAAAAAAGTCTTGAGCTTTTGAAAGCTCTCTTCACATTCATCGGACCAAACAAAAGTACCTTTTTCTAAGTTAGAAGGGTCAAATGTAATGCATTAGAAATGGACCCCTATACAAACCTGAGACAGTAACTAGCCAAACCCATAAGCTACAAACCTCGATCACAGAGGTAGGCGTAGTCTAATTCTTAATCGCTTTAACCTTCTGTGGGTCTACCATAATCCCTTATTTTGAAACCATGTCGCCTAAAAAATACACCATAGACAACCAAAACTCACACATAGAATATTTGACATACAATTGCTTCTCTTTAAGCGACCCCAACTGTAACACCCCGTATGTTTCTGAGTCTAGTCGATTACCGTAACATTCATGGAAATATTTACACATGAGGGAATTGGTGAATTATGCATTAAATTTTTTGGGCTTAAATTAGTCATGTGTCATTGGGCCTAAATAAGGCCCAAAAAGATATCCCAGACATGGCCCAAAAGGGGTATATGACCCATTCTTGGCCCATTCTTGCAAGACCAAGTGGTTACAATATGATTGGACCAAGTGGGTGGTAAATCAAGCACCATTAGTGGACTATATACATGAGTAAAAAATCAGATTTTGGTCATTATATATACACATGCCTTTTTGCCATTTTTCTCAAACATTATCTTTTAAGATACAAACCCTAAGGCAACTACTTGTTGAGCCAAGATCACACTTTGGTAAGTATTTATTCTCATGGTTCAGTATATTATATGTGTAATATTATGTATAAATAATGTTGGTTGTATTGGAAAAGTGTTGGACAGTGTGTTATGTGTAAAACTGTCTAGTTTTGCAATCGGAGAATGGTTTTGTCTTATGAACTTGATCATGGACTTATGGTCATAAGGTAATTGAACTTTATGGGTTAAATATTTACATATGAGGTGTTATTATAGTCTTACCATGTGTTATCCTTGTGTATAATGTTTGGAATTTCTATGGTGAAATTGGTTATGGTTTTGGTGGCGGATTGGCCGTAAAGTGTCGTTTTGGTGATGTTATGTGTGTTGTGAGACCATGGATGGTTTTTGGAATGTTATATGATCAAAAATATGTTAAAATAAGTTTGGTTATGATCATGGACCATTCATTGCATAAAAAGACCCCAAAAAGACTATTTCGGACCAAAATGGGCACCCGCCCTCGCAGATGAAGCACCTGCTGGCGCAGGTGCCAATGCAGGTGCCTATGGCTACTGGAAAAGGTCACCTACGGATGTATTTCATCCACCTGCGGGATCAGGTGGCTTAGCGTATCGGCCCAGAACTCCGAATTGCTTGTTTTTGCATCCCTTTGGCCCCCCGAAACCCCTATACCCTTCATGGATGTAATTATCAATTTGGGATGTCGTTTTAATGACTTTAAAATGTCGTATGTAAGCATGTTGGACTATTTTAAGTATGTATGGTTGTTCATATGTTGTTATGAGGCCAATTGAGAAGCGTAAATATGACGAAATGATAATGAGAAGGCATAAAGGGTAATTGTGATGCGAAATGCTATTGTCGTATGAAATCTTGGTCAATGAGTGGAATGTTATGGTAGTGTTGGCATGTTGATATGACAAATGACATTGTAAGAAGACTAAATGACGTTATAAAGTAACTATGTGATTCATGGTCATCTTGTGCACTTGTAAGGTAGTTGGTTAGTAATATAAGCTTCGTTATGTACTTGTGATGTAGAGTGAGCTGGACTATTGTATTTCCATATAAGCTTGGGTATTCATAGTGAGACGCAAAGGTATGTAAGGTTACTCTTCTATTTCCTTCTGCAACGTATGGTGTTCACATTGTCATGGTACTCATTCGATTCCAAAATACTCTAAGGTATTCCGTATTCAAATGTTCCTTATTCATTGGTCAATGGTGAATCATATGACCCATGTTCATTGGTTGACTTATGTTCATTAAATGGACTTATTACCATTGGTTGACTCGCATTTATTGGCTAATATGCCAAGAGTTTCAAATGTTCTAAGGTATTGCATCTCAGGTTGGTGAGCAGTTCAAATCCACATGTATCGTGTTTAGTGCTTATTGTCCTAAGATTCCACACGTGTACTATTCCAAGGGGGTTCTAGTATTCCAACTAAGATTGATATATTGTTATTCATATGTGTTTTACTCCTAGACGAATCATGACCCACTTAGTTCTTATTTATGGGCGGAAGTTCTTAAGTCGTCATATGTTGTAGATCCTAAGAGAATTATCCCAACAAGAGCAATGAGGTAAAGAGAGCTTGTTTAGTTGAATAGCATTGTTCCAATCATGTTATATTTCCAAAGTTCCAATGGAGTTGTATACATGTCTCATATTCATTAGTAATGTTCCAAAAGTCCTATAGTGTGATGATTATCCTTGTACCAATCGTTCATAAGTAAAAGTACCAATCTCATAAGAGTAATAAGAGAGGTGATGTGCAAGTTAGTATAATGATTCCTTATAAATGAAGATGTCAATCTCATGAAGTAAGGTAGTGAAGTGAGATGTGTACATAAGTGTGTGCTTTAATGTCATGATCTCTAATGTGGCACTCACAACTATGTAAAGGGTATAAGATTGTAAAGAGTAAGGCGCATGGTTACTAGATGTTTTATTGAGCATGGATCACATTCTAGAGGGTATAAGTTCAATATGGAAAATCCCAATATTATGCTATGTTCTTTGTTAGATCCCACCAAAGGTGGAGGCCCGGTATCATGTTTACTTATATAAGATCTCATAAGACTAGTGAAGGAGGTGAAGTGCGAACTACTATATCTATCCCTCACTAGTTAAGGTGTTAATCTTATGAAGTCAAGGAGTGATATAATTGTGTGTTTCAAATAATGTCCTAAGGCATCTCAATTCATGTTATCATCTAGTGTTAATCACATATACCTTACTCTTGATCTATTGTTATTCATGTGTTATATAATTATGGACATGGTTCCAAAGTCCCAGTAATGTTATGTTCCAAAGCTTCCAATAATGTTAAGACTATAAAGGTATCAATCTATCACAAGCAAATGTATCAATCTCTCACAAGTAAAGACATCAATCTCAAAAGTAAAGAAATGAAGTAAGAGTAAAGTAAGGTATAATGATGATGCTATTTATCCATGGGGTACAAGTACCTGCATGATGATGTTCCTTTATCCATGGGGTAAAAAGAATACCTGCATGATGATGTTCATTTATCCATGGGGTGCAAGAACACCTGCATGATGACATGCTCTTATCCATGGGGTAAAAAGAATACCTGCATGATGATGATATTTTATCCATGAGGTGAAAGAACACACCTGCATGATGTATCCATGGGGTGAAATGAACATCTGCATGATGAGGCCCCTAACAGTATATGAGCAATGTGAAAGTAAAGTAAGGTAACGACAAGAGAAAGAAAGAACGTAATGTACATGGTATCCCACATACAGAAAGAGAGTTTACTCACATTTGCTATTTCTCTTATATTGATTTCATGGTTGTTGTTATTATGTATGAATCATTGGAGATGATAATAATGAAAGAAAGGTACATGGTTCCACATATAGAGTTTTCTTATAATTACTTCCATTGAAGTTCTTATGTATTAATGCATTGATGCCGTTTTCTTATGGCCTTACATACTCAGTACATTTTTCGTACTGACCCCTCTTGGGGACTTACCTTACATGTGCAGGTGCAGGTATTAGTAGACCTCGTCAGTAGGTTGCGGATCGTATACAGGTCTTTGGTGAGCTCCAGTTGCTTCGGGGCTTCCCAAGTCACACGTGAATACTAGGTTTTAGTATTATGTAAATATTGTATAAATACATGGTCATGTATCTATAGAGGCTTTGTAGACAGTTGTGGGAAGACAAATGTAGGAGATGTATGTCCATGATGACTTGACGACCCTGTCAGCTAAGTTTCACATATGTATATATATTTAGCACATGTTTCATGAATTTTGTTATTAACATGATAAGTTCGTATGTGGTAATGGTAATTTTTTTATGGCATGCACATGAGCGAACATAAGCAAAGATTGGTTCTCTCGGGCCTTATCGGCTTTGGGTGCCAATCACGCCTCAATGGGAGTTTGGGGTGTGACACCAACATAATATGCAAGTTATCCTTATGTTCCTCACTACTCTTAGAGTATACCAGAATATCATCAATGAAGACAATTTCAAAAGAATCCAAGTAGGCTTAAAACCCCCATTCATCAGTCCCATGAAAGCAGCCAGGGCATTAGTAAGCCTAAAGGACATCACCAAGAACTCATAGTACTCATAGCAGGTCCAAAAAATAGTCTTAGAAATGTCTTTGGCCCTGATTTTTAGCTGGTGATACCCAAACCTCAAATTAATATTAGAAATTACTGAAGCACCCTATAACAAATCATCTATATGGGGAAAATGATACTTGATACGAATTGTAACCTTATTCAACTACCAATAGTCTATGCACATACGTAAACTATCATTTTTTTTCTTAATGAACAATATTGAAGCACTCCACAGATAAACACTAGGACAAATGAATCCCATATTTAGTAATTCCTATAGCTGGGTATTTAACTCCCTTAGCTCAGCTGACACCATTCTATAGGGGAATAGAGATAGGACGAGTGCCTGACTCTCTCTATATATATAGAAATCAATGTCACGATCTGATAGCATACCCGGCAAGTCAATAGGAAATTCCTCCAAATATTCACACCACCAGAATTAACTGAATAGGAGGGACCTCTGCACTAGTATCCTGAACATATGCTAGCAAAGCTAAAAAACTCCTCCCAATCAACCTCTTGGCATGAATAAAGGAGATAATTTTCATAGGAGTAGGATTATAGTCACCCTCCAACTTTAGTCTATCAATCCCTGACATATCCATGGTTATTATCTTGACATGACAATAAAAAATTGCATAAAATAGAGATAACCAACTCATTCCAAGAATTATGTCAAAATCCACCATGTCTAAGATCACCTAATCCACCCAAGTCTGGCACCCCATAAACAATATGGAACAAGCATGATAGACCTGATTAAAAATAACTGAATCCCCAACTAGAGCTGACACATGCATATAAGTATCAAGCATCTTACACACCATATCTAACTTCACAACAAACTTAACAGAAACATATAAGAATATAGAACCACGATCAAACAAAATAGTGGTTATCTGGTCACACACAAGAATAGTATATGTGATAACTGCGTCAAATGCCTCCAATGCAGACTTGCTTGGAAAAGTATAACGTTGGGCCTTGTCGCCCATCTGTGTGTCGCCTCTATCGGGCTGATGACCACCTCGATCTCCATGTCCACTACCTTGGTTAGCCTAGTTGCCATATCTACTTGCTTGGTGACCACCACGCCCACCCTATGGACAACCTCTACAATTACCTCCACCTCTCCTACCTAAAGAAATTGGGGCTTGGGGAGTCTGCTGCTGGCCCGACTGACTAGACTGCTTGAAACTTGGACAATATCACTGAATATGACCAACTCCAATGCACTCATCATATGTACGATCCATGGTGGGTCACTGGGCTAATAAAGAGAAAGTGAGATAACCGCCCAAGTCTAAAGACGATTGGCTGGCCCCTGATGGACCCCAGTAGACACCTGTATCACAGACTAAATGGGGAGGACATGATATCCTTATGAACCCTAGCTTTGAGAATAAGAAGCACAATAAATGGACATCTTTTGGGTTTTCTTCCCCACCTACTTTCCATAATTATCTTGCCTCACACCCACTACCTTTTCAACAAAATTCACCATCTCTTAGAAGGACTTTTTAGAAGATGTCATCTGAAATACAGAAATCTAAAGACTGATATTAAACCCCTTCACAAAGTCAAAGTAGTGGATCCTCTTCTCCTCTGGATTCAGTAAATATGAAGAATATCAAGACAAAGAATGAAATTTTTCCTCATAGTCCACAACCAATATACTCCCCTGCTTAAGAATAGTGAACTAATCCTTTTTCCTATCCCTCAAGGTACAAGGCACATACTTCTTTATAAAAACAAAATAAAATTGAGTCCATGACAATGGAGGCAAACCGATTGTCGTACACTCTACGTAGGCCATCCACCACATCTTGGCATCCCTCTAAAACTGAAAAGTTATAAACTCCAATATATATCTCTCCACTACCCGCCATATACATAAATATCTCGTGGAAATCAATCATAAACTCATAGGCATCCTTAGAATTGGTGCCATGAAAAATAAGAGGCTCCATATTTATAAATTGGTAGAACAGATCATGATCGTCTCTGGTAAGCCACTACATGTCACGAGAAAGAACCCATTTATGATGCCTCATCAATTAGGAGAGCCATGGCATCATCATGTTACACTCTCAAATGGTGAAAAATAAGAATTGTGGTGTATCCCCAATACTGACAAACCCCCTCACGATGCTTAAAACCTGATGTATCATGTCAAAAGACATCTGAATCAGAGTTGCACCTCTTTGAACTAGTGCTCTCTCAGCCTGAACTAGTGTCATCCCATCATCTACAAACTCAAAAATATCCTCAGGTAGGAGTGGAGATTCTGAACTCTCTCTAGCTGGTACCATGACTTCCTGAACTCTTCCATTGGCGGGCAAGACTTTTCTTTCTCTACCTTATTTTCCATGCACCTATCCTCTTCCAAGAACTGTAGCGACAACAGCTTTGTTTGGGCACATCTTCTCTAGATTTGTTAGCACATGTTCTCACTATCTATAAGAATGCTAATGAAAGAATTCAGATACCAATTTGGATTACCAAATACCAAATGCAATCAAGTAATACCACAAAAAAAAGAAATTAAGTTTTCCCTACTATCCTGTAGCCTTTTGAGAAGAAAAGTACATACATCTATGTACTGTTCCACAAGAATATACTAGACATGTTCTTGTACGATAAAATCGACAAAGCTAGGGCTCTGACACTGTCACGCCCTAAATCCCAATGGGGCGGACTGGCACCCGAAGTCGGTAGGGCCCAAGAGAACCAATCTTCATCCATGTCCATTCATATGCATGTCATTCAAGAAACATCATCATCACGTACACATACTAGATACTAATAGCGGAAGTTATGGAAACATGTGATATATACATATAAGAAACTTGGCTGTTAGGGCCATCAAGTCAGAATGGACATACATCCCCTTACATTCATATTCCCACATACGTCTACAAAGCCTCTAATGGATGCATACACATAACCATCTTAAAGTTGGGACAAGTCCCCGCTTTATACAATATTTACAATACCAAAACAAGTGTACAACTGTGACTCAAAAAGCCCCGAACCAACTGGAGCTCACCAATGATCAGTAGATGACCCGCAGCTTACTGTGGAGGTCTACTAGTACCTGTGCCTGCAGCAAATAAGGTAAGTCCCCCAAGGGATGTCAGTACGAAGAATGTACTGAGTATGTAAGGCTCATATGAAACTCTATGATACATAAAAAAATGTCAATGGAATCAAATACAAGTAAATAATCAATATGGATAAGTCACCATTCTGTATGGGTGGAACCATGTACATTACGTTGATTACTTTCTTTACTTTTACGCTCATTCATTCATCACTCGCTCCTTCATTCATTACTCATCCTTCCATTCATATAATGCCCGAGCCCCAAGCTAATCATTGGGTAATCAACAGTTATTCGGGATCGACCCATACTAGGCTTTTCTTTTGCCCCTGGGATACCACCCGTATTTGCGGGATTGACCTATGCTAGGTGTTCTTTTCACCTCTGGGATACCACCCAAGGTATTGGGATCGACCCATGCTAGGTATTTTAACCCCTGGGATACCACCCAAGAATAGAGACTTTATTACCTTACTTCTTTAACTTTTGTAATAGTTCATTCAATTGTCATGTCATTATTGGAACTTTTGAATGTAACATTATTGGAACTTTGGATCCATGTCCACAGTTATGTGGAACATGAGTAACAATAGATCAATGAATAAAGTATATAGAATAAAGTATATATGAGTAACAATATATGATAACCTGAAATGAGATACCTTAGAACATTTCGAAAATGAACAAGTATAATTACAAGGTGAACACTATATACTGCAGAAGGATACAGAAAGAGTAACCTTACATACCTTATCTTCTCAATATGAACACACAATCCTATTCATGAATACAATAGTCCAGCTCCTTCCTTACATCTTACTCTACAACACAAATACACAACGGAGTTCCCATTAACAACGACTTACCTTACAAGTGTATAAGACGACAATGAGCTATATGACTGCCATATAACGTCATTTCACTCTTTACAATAAAATCCACTGCATTATCATTACCAACAACACCGTAACATTCCACACATTGACCAAGACATCATATATCAATAGCATTTCACACCAAGTTTACCCTTTATGCTTCCTCATTATCATTACATCACCATTACTCCATCAAGTCACCTCATAACAACACATTAATACCAATACATTATTGATATCATACAACATGCCTCCATACGACCCCTTAAAGTCTTTAAAAAGTTATCATAAGTTGATAATTACATTCAAAAAGGGTATAGGGTCTTCGGGGATCAAAGAGAGACAAAAACACACAAAATGAGTTTCTGGCCTGACCTGTCAAGCCACCTGCGCCCGCAGGTGGCTGAAATGTGGCCGAAGGTGACGCTTGTCCCTATTTAGGGGAACCTGCATTGGCATCTGTGCACACAGGTGCCTTCATCTGCGGGGGCGGATGCCCAAATCGGCCAAAAAGGGTCTCTTTTGGGTCCTTTTGTGTAATAAATGGTACAAGGCCATAAGTAAGCTTTTACTTAAATTTTTTTGGTCACTTGGATGCCAAAAAACACCCATGGTTTCACAACACACATGAACATCACCAAAACCACACTTTTCCTTCAATACACCACCAAGTCCATACACAATTTTGCAATAACAATTCCAAACATTATGTACAAGGATAAAAAAAGTAAGGCTATAATCACATCTCACATTTCAATATTCAATCCATCAAGTTCACTTCCTTCAAGACCACAAGTCCATTTTCAAGTTTACTAGGCAAAACCCTTCTCCGATTGCAAAAATAGATAGTTTTACACATAGTAAACTGTCCAACACTTTGCCAACATAACCAACATGATTTATACACCATTTTAAGAATATCATATTTTAAACCATGAGAATAAATACTTACCAAAAGCTTGCAAAGAGTGATCTTGTCCAAAGGAATGCAGGCTTAGGGTTTGTGAGTAGAGAGAAATGTTTTAGAAAAATATAGAAATGGCATGTGTATGGATATTAATAAAATATGATTTTTCGTTGATTTATATAGTAATTAATGGTCATAATTAGCCAATTAAATGCATGTTTACTTGGTCAAACACAAGAATGGATCATTTCCATTTTTGGGCCATGTCTTCTTATGATTTTGGGCCTCATTTGAGCCCAATGGCACATGATTCACTTAAGCCCAACAATTAAATGCATAATTCACCAACCCTCTCAAGTTTAAATAATTCCATAAATGTTAACGTAGTCTTATAGGTTCAAAAATTTATGGGGTGTTACATCCTTCCCCCCTTAGAATCATTCGTCCTCGAATGTTAGTGCCATTATTCAATTTAAACACAATGGCAAGTCTAGGATCATTCTTCATGATATCATATATATATATATATATATATATATATATATATATACACTTAATTCTTATAAATACTTACTTTTCATTGTTATGATCTCATATCTTGGACTTGTTCTTCCATTTGAAACAAATGAGGGTACTTGAACTTCATCATTTCTTCAGCTTCCTATGTGATCTCTTTCATTTGCTGATTTCTCCAAAGTACCTTTACGGAAGCTATGTATTTATTCCTCAAACTCTTCACTTGTCTATCCAAAATGGCAATTGTTATCTCCTTATAGGTAAGATCCTCTATAACTTGTACATCGCTAATGGGAGTAAAACGAGATGGATCTCCTATGCACTTTCGAAGCATCGAAACATGAAATACTGGATGAACTGTGGAGAGTTCTTGGGGGTAGTGCCAACTCATACGCCACTTGCCCAATAATTTCATATGGGCCTATATAACGTGGACTCAATTTTCCTTTCTTTTTGAATTGCATTACCCCTTTCATCGGTGACACCTTTAAAAAAACCCAATCACCTATGGCGAATTCGAGCCCTCTTCTTCTAACATCAGCATATGACTTGTGTCGACTTTGGGCCATTTGTATCCACTGTTGGATCACTTTAACTTTCTCCATAGCCTGATAAAAAAGATCTGGCCCAAGTAAAGCAGTTTCACCTGCTTCAAACCATCCGATTGGGGATCTACATTTCCTTCCGTATAAAGCTTCATAAGGTTCCATTTTAATACTTGAATGATAGCTATTGTTGTAATAAAATTCAAGAAGAGGCAAATGGTCATCCCAACTGCCTTGAAAATCTAACGTGCAAGCTCGTAGCATAACTTCAAGCGTTTGGATAGTACGTTCTGCTTGTCTATCTTTCGAGGATAGAAAGCCGTACTCAGATTTACCTATGTACCCAAAATCTGCTGAAAAGATCTCCAAAAATGCGCAGTAAATTATGCTCCTCTATCTGATATAATGGAGATCGTAATCCCATGTAATCGCACTATTTCTTTAACATACAACTTTGCATAATCTTCAGCTGTATAGGTGCTCTTGACTAGTAAGAAATGCGCTGACTTGGCAAGCCTGTCAACTATGACCCATATGGAATCAAATTTCTGCAGTGTACGAGGCAAACCTGTAATGAAGTCCATATTAATCATGTCCCATTTTCAGACTGGAAGATTGATACATTGCATGTAACCCCCAGGTTTCTGATGCTCCACTTTAATTTGTTGACAGTTTGGGCATTGAGCTACAAATGATGCAATGTTCTTCTTCATATTTCCCCACCAATACACTTCTTTTAAATCATGGTACATTTTAGTAGCTCCCGTATGAATAGAATATCGTGAATGATGCGCCTCTGTCATAATTCATTTCCTCAGCTAGTCTACATTCGGTACACATAATCTAACTTGGAATTAAAGTACTCCTTCTTGTGTAAGATCAAATGCCTTTGTCAAACTCTGTTGTACATTCTCTCTTAGTTGTAATAACATAGGATCCGCAAACTGCTTCTCTTTCACTTCAGCTATTAATAAAGATTCTGCCGCATTTTGTACAATAACCCCTTCATCTGAGGATTCAAGAAGATGAACCCCCAAGCTAGCTAATTGATGTAGATCTTTGACTAAATCTTGCCTTTCTGTCAATTGGCCACTAGTTCCTCCTATTGTCTTGCGGCTCAATGCATCAGCTACCACACTTGCTTTTCCTGGATGATATAGAATATCAATATCATAGTCTTTTAATAGCTCAAGCCACCTCCGCTGCCTCATATTGAGTTCCTTATGCTTAAATATATATTGCAAACTCTTGTGATCAGTGTAAATATCAACATGAACTCCATGTAAATAATGACGCCATATCTTTAAAACAAATACCACAGCTGCTAATTCAGGATCATGCATGGGATAGTTCCTCTCGTGTGGCCTCAATTGTCGTGAGGCATATGCTATTACATTACCGTACTGTATCACTACACACCCTAGACCAATTCCAGAAGAATCACAATATATTACATAACCTTCGGTGCCTTTCAAAAGTACTAATACGGGTGTGGAAGTCAATTTATCTTTCAGCTCTTGAAAACTTTTCTCACATGCATCATTCCACTGAAATCTGACTACCTTATGTGTAAGCTTCGTTAAAGGTGCAACAAAGGAAGAAAACCCTCCAACAAACCTTCGATAATAACCTGCCAACCCAAGAAAGCTACGAATTTTTGTAGGCGTCGTAGGCCTTGGCCAATTTTTCACCGCTTCAATATTCTGTGTATCAAATCGAATTCCTTCATTTGACACAATGTGACCGAAGAATGCTATGGATTTCAACCAAAATTCACATTTAGAGAACTTTGCATACAACTTACGCTCACGAAGAATCTGTAACACTTGCCATAAGTGCTTCACATGGTCCTCTTGTGACTTTGAATAAACCAGGATGTCATCTATAAATACCGTCATGAACACGTCTAGAAATGACTTAAACACCCTATTCATCAAATCAATAAACACAGCTGGTGCATTTGTTAGTCCAAATGACATAACTAAAAATTCATAATGGCCATACCGTGTTGGGAAGGCTGTCTTGGGTACATCTTTTTCTCTAACTCTGACTTGATGGTAACCCGACCTCAAGTCAATCTTTGAAAAACAATTGGCGGCCTATAACTGATCAAACAAATTGTCAATTCGAGGGAGGGTATATTTGTTCTTGATCGTTACCTTATTCAATTGCCGATAATCAATGCACATTCTCAATGTGCCATATTTCTTTCGTACTAATAATACCGGTACACCCCACGGGGACATACTAGGCTTGATGAAGCCCTTGTCCAACAAGTCTTTTAATTGCTCTTTCAATTCATGCAATTCTGCTGGAGCCATTCTATATGGGGGAATAGAGATGGGCTGAGTGCCTGGAATCACATCAATACCAAATTCTATTTCCCGTTCTGGGGGCAAACCTGTAAGATCCTCTGGAAATACATCAAGAAATTCATTGACCACTAGAATCGATTGTGGAGTTAGTGGTTCCACATCAGTATCTTTCACTCGTACTGACATATGTACCCCTTGACAATCATTTTCCTTTCTTTCAGATATGAAATAAATTTTCCTTTCGGTGCTCCTACATCACCCTTCCATTTAAGAACATTTGTTTGTGGAAAATGAAAATATACTTTCTTAGCTCGATAATCTATCGTGGTATAACAAGAAGCCAACCAATCCATGCCCATTATGACATCAAAATCCACCATGTCCAGTTCAATAAGGTCAGCCAGTGTATCATGAGCACACACAGTTACCACACAATTACGATATACTCTTTTTACAACAATATAGTCACCAACTGGTGTAGATACTTCAATTGACTTAGTTAATAGTTTCGGTGTTCTTTCAAATTTTGCAGCAATCAATGGAGTAACGTACGACAAAGTAGAACCCAGATCAATCAATGCATACACATTATATGAAAATATGGATAATGTACCTGTTATGACATCAGAAGAAGATTCCAAATTCTGCCGGTCCACTAGAGCATAAGTGCGATTCTGGGTCCCACTGGAACTGGCTGCTCCTCTGGCACCTCTACCATGACCTACATACTGTACACCTCTGCCTAGAGGTGGAACCGATGATGATGATGCAACGGTTGATCCCGCAGGTCGCTCCACACCACCCAAGCCTCTTCATGGGCAGTCTCTCTTCATATGCCCCGTTATACCACACCAAAATCAAACATTTGTCCCAACCCCACATTCTCCTAAGTGAAATCGTCCACAGTGCTGACACGGCTGACAAAAAATCCAGCAATCTGCGAACGTCGAATCCCACTACTCTGGCCAACATGGCTTCCTCTAAACCCTCGGAATGGAGATTGAGTGCCTGCTGTGGTATAAGAGAATGATGGTCTAGGTGGTCTAGGAAATATCCGAGGTCTAGATTCTTCTTGGGACGCTATAGAATGTCCCATAGGTCTAGCCCTCTTCGACGACCCTCGTTCATATTTATGTATCCTTCTTCTTTGCCTTTGGTCCTCCATCTTTTGTACGAAAGCCTGAATTCTAGCTATATCCATATCTCTATTTAAAGCAGCAATAGTGCAGTCCCTTGCCAAATATGGCTCCAACCTGTCCACATATCGATGTACTCTGTCTGTCATTGTGGCTACTACATTTGGAGCATATCGAGCCAAAGAATTAAACTGCAAACTATATTCTTTGACACTCAGATTCCCTTGACATATATTCAAGAACTGATCCGCACGAGCCTCTCGAATCTCATAAGAAAGATAGTGATCAAGGAATTCCGCTTTAAATTCTTCCCAACTAGGTGGATTTTCACCAATGCCACGAGATTTCTTCCAATATTCATACCACAATATAACTTCACCTTTCAATCTATAGGCCGCAAGTTCAACTGTTTCTACACCAGTCACGTGCATAACATATAAAGCCCTTTGAATTTGATCTATAAAGTCTTGCGGATCTTTATTCAGATCAGACCCAGTGAATGTGGGAGGGTCCAATTTCAGAAAGTCCTGTGTCCGCCGACTAGCTGCCCTTTCCGCACCATCATCACTTGTTGTTGGACCGACTCGTCCTTGGCTTTGTGCAGTAACTAGCTGAGTCAACATTTGCACCGCATTTCTGAGATCTTGCTCAGTAGCATTAACAGGTGGTTCTGCAGGTTCTTCTCTCCTTCTCGGCTCTTCTGGAGCTGGAAAAGTAGAAGAAGCCCACGATGCAAACTCAGTGTCATCCCCACCTTGACCAGCTTGGTCAGGTGGTGATCTACTTGTTCCTTCTCTGGAAAGTATATCTACCTGCTTACCTTTACCTCTACCTTACCTTGTAATCGGCATTTTACTATACAAAAGCAAACCAAGTCCAATGGTTAGATATGATTCCACTACAATATTGGGTCTAATGCACGATCTAGAAATGAAGAAAGAAACAACTCCTAAATGTACTGTAGCCTCCTACTTATAAATGTGGTGCACAACACATACATAAGCAAGACTCTACTCAGACACGGCTTGGTAGACACCCTTAGGACGACCTGCTCTGATACCACTTTTGTCACGCCCCGAATCCCAACGGGGCAGACTGGCACCCAAAGCCGATAGGGCCCGAGAGAACCAATCTTCATCCATGGCCATTCATATGCATGTCATTCAAGATACATCATCATCACCTATACATACTAGATGCTAATAGCGGAAGTTATGAAAACATGTAATATATACATATAAGAAACTTGGCCGTTAGGGCCATCAAGTCAAAATGGACATATATCCCCTTACATTCATATTCCTACATACGTCTACAAAGCCTCTAATGGATGCATACACATAACCATCTTAAAGTCGGGACAAGTCCCCACTTTATACAACATTTACAATACCAAAACAAGTGTACAACTATGACTCGGAAAGCCCTGAACCAACTGGAGCTCACCAATGATCAGTAGATGACCCGCAACTTATTGTGGAGGTCTACTAGTACCTGTGCCTGCAACAAATAAGGTAAGTCCCCTAAGGGACGCCAGTACGAAGAATGTACTGAGTATATAAGGCTCATATGAAACTGTATGATACATAAAAAAATGTCAATGGAATCAAATACAAGTAAATAATCAATATGGATAAGTCACCATTCTGTATGGGTGGAACCATGTATATTACATTGATTACTTTCTTTACTTTTACGCTCATTCATTCGTCACTCTCTCCTTCATTCATTACTCATCCTTCCATTCATATAATGCCCGGGCCCCAAGCTAATCAGTGGGTAATCAACAGTTATTCGGGATCGACCCATGCTAGGCTTTTCTTTTGCCCCTGGGATACCACCCATAGTGGCGGGATTGACCCATGCTAGGTGTTCTTTTCATCTCTGGGATACCACCCGAGGTATTGGGATCGACCCATGCTAGCTATTTTAACCCCTGGGATACCACCCAAGAATAGAGACTTTATTACCTCACTTCTTTAACTTTTGCAATAGTTCATTGAATGGTCATGTCATTATTGGAACTTTTGAATGTAACATTATTGGAACTTTGGAGCCATGTCCATAGTTATGTGACACATGAGTAACAATAGATCAATGAATAAAGTATATAGAATAAAGTATATATGAGTAACAATAAATGATAACCTGAAATGAGATACCTTAGAACATTTCGGAAATGAACAAGTACAATGACAAGGTGAACACAATATGCTGCAGAAGGATACGAAAAGAGTAACGTTACATACCTTATCTTCTCAATATGAACAAACAATCCTATACGTGAATACAATAGTCTAGCTCCTTCCTTACGTCTTACTCTACAACACAAATACACAACGAAGTTCCCGTTAACAACTACTTACCTTACAAGTGTATAAGACGATAATGAGCTATATAACTGCCATATAACGTCATTTCACCCTTTACAATACAATCCACTGCATTATCATTACCAACAACACCGTAACATTCCGGACATTGACTAAGACATCATATATCAATAGCATTTCACATGAAGTTTACCCTTTATGTTTCCTCATTATCATTTTGTCACTATTACTACATCAAGTCACCTCATAACAACACATTAATACCAATAAATTATTGATATCATCCAACATGCCTCCATTCGACCCCTTAAAGTCATTAAAAAGGTATCATAAGTTGATAATTACATCCAAAAAGGGTATAGGGACCTTCGGGGATCAAAGAGAGACAAAAACACACAAAAGGAGTTTCTGTCCTGACCTGCGAAGCCACCTACGCCCGCAGGTGGCTGAAATGCAGCCGAAGGTGACCCTTGGACCTTTCCAGGGTCACCTGTGTTGGCATCTGCACCCGCAGGTGCCTTCATCTGCGGGGGCGGATGCCCAAATTGGCCAAAAAGGGTCTCTTTGGGGTCCTTTTGTGTAATAAATGGTCCAAGGCCATAAGTAAGCTTTTATTTACATATTTTTTGTCACTTGGATGCCAAAAAACACCCATGGTTTCACAACACACATGAATATCACCAAAACCACACTTTTCCTTCAATACACCACCAAGTCCATGCACAATTTTGCAATAACAATTCCAAACATTATGTACAAGGATAAAACAAGTAAGGCTATAATCACATCTCACATGTCAATATTCAATCCATAAAGTTCACTTCCTCCAAGACCACAAGTCCATTTTCAAGTTTACAAGGCAAAAACCTTCTCCGATTGCAAAAATAGACAGTTTTACACATAGTAAACTGTCCAACACTTTGCCAACATAACCAACATGATTTATACACCATATTAAGAATATCATATATTAAACCATGAGAATAAATGCTTAACAAATCTTGCAAAGAGTGATCTTGTCCAAAGGAATGCAGGCTTAGGGTTTGTGAGTAGAGAGAAATGAAATGGCATGTGTATGGATATGAATAAAATCTGTTTTTTTCCTTGCTTTATATAGTACTTAATGGTCATCCTTAGCCAATTAAATGAATGTTTGCTTGGTCAAACACAAGAATGGATCATTTCCATTTTTGGGCCATGTCTTCTTATGATTTTGGGCCTCATTTGAGCCCAATGGCACATGATTCACTGTAGCCTAACAATTAAATGCATAATTCACCAAACCTCTCAAGTTTAAATAATTCCATAAATGTTAACGTAGTCTTATAGTTTCAGAAATGTACGGGGTGTTATAGATACCAACTTTGTCATGACCCAAATAGTTGTAAGTGGAACCCACACTAACCCTTCAGTGGGAGAACCCTCTAACCCAACCTTAACCCAAGTACTTAGCCATTTTTAAGACAATATATAATGGTAAAATTCAACCTTAAAGACTAAATCTCAACAAACTCAATATATAGATAGTGTAAGGAAAGAATATCAAACTACCTTTTACTATTTCAAAGGACCCGAAAGTCATCATAAAAGAACTCCTAACAAAACCATGTCTAAAACAATTTTCCAAGCTAATAAAATAAATGAGTGTATCATTTTCAGGAAGATGGAAAAAAATCAATCTGAAGATCCATGGCTACTTGAAGATAAGTGCTTACCCTTGGATCAGAAACAATTGGTCACACGCTAAATGTGATGTCTCAAAGAAGTCTCTCGAACACTGCCTCCACTCAACAAAAAAAGAGCACAGAGTAGTATAAGTACAAACACAACATACTAGTAGGTATCATGGCCGAATTAACTCAATCCCACATATAAACATAAATTAACTGTAAGTAAACTAGCAATCAGCACATAGAAAGTAATCCCTACAACCAATACCATCTACAGATAGACCATGTAAAACCAACCAATATCCTTAACTAGACCAATCTTCACCCTATCAACGATATCATAACCATAATTACAAGTGTAATGTTAACAAACAAGGGGATCCATGACCACTATAAATATCATAAGTGTAAACCAACACCTAATCCTCCATATAATTAAGAATCTCACAAGAGTAGTCTAATGCTACCTCAATTCACCAGAACACTTTATGCATTTTATATGAACAAGGAAATAGTCCAACATATGTAAATAATGCATAACAAGTATCATGAAGGTCAACTCAATCTGTAAATACACTCTAAGGGGACTTATTTATGCCCAATGTCATGATCTGCACGGGACCAACTTTGTCTATATATCGTACCAAAGTGGTACCCAACCTTCCAAAAATATCAATAAGTAAGTAATCTGTATCGGTGCGGTACCGACCCATCACATATTAGAATATCTTGAAATGCAATCATTATCATTGAAGATGTATCACAGTGCACCAATAATTCAAGTACAAAATTTATCATCATAAACGACTTAGTCAATTTCATTTTCATTTATCTCATGCTATTGCAAGCAATAACAACTCACAAATATCAAGCATGTCCGAAGGCTAATCCACAAACATTTAATTTATGCATAGGCATGTCATCTAAATCAAGTCTACAACTATAATAGAAACCATAGCCTACCCCAAACAAGAGTCTAAATGCAATTAATCCGCAACAACATTTCCTTTCCATGAAGCTTAAAATTGTTCTAGATATGAAACAACAAATAAGGAAAATCAACAACTTACTCTTCCATTCTTGGAATTAGGGACCAAAACTCGCTGATTTTACCCTGTTCAAAGCCTAAATCATCAATTTGATATCTCTGTAATCTATATTAAAGGGAAGCAATTCTATGTTAGGAAGTATAATCTAACAACCTAGAATTATTATCAAGAAATTTTAGGGCTACCCATAGGTAATTTCACACCTGTTCATAAATTTAGGGCTTAAACCCAAGAATTTCACCATAACTCTTTGTTCTAGTAATTCTATAGATTAAATGGATTAATCTACATTAGAATGGTGTAATAATTATTTTTTAATAGAATAAATCACTCAAGATAGTAGGAAATTGCCTCTCTCAAGCCATATGTAGAAAATTTATATGTTTGGGAGAAAATAATGTCAAAACTCAAAAACCAGGCGAATTAACTACCCGATGACCACTTTAGCGGTCACCTGTCTGCTACAGTGGTCCTACTATAGTGGACAAAGGCCTGCTATAATGGTCCTTCACTTAACCTCATCGACTGCTATGGTGGTCCTGCTATGGCGGTACTGGGTCTGCTATATCGGTCCTTAAAAAGTGACTCAATGAATTTTCCGAAAATTCCCACTTTCACAACACTCTCTTGGTTTTTTGCCAGCACATATATAACCTATCACGGTAAATGCCATAACCAAAGTTCTACTAATCCATTTCTCATTCAGAAAGTTTCTATGAACTACTATCTCTTATCTATTATGAAATTACTTCAAAATCATCAAATGCTACATTGAGACACAGACGATCTCTAAACAACAAAACACTTAATTTCCATCAGAAACCACCCAGCCTAAGATTTTAACAACTCTTATAATAGGGAAAATTCTATCCAGGCACTTACACTCTAACCAATCCTATAACAATAGGATGGGTCTCTACATAGAGCTACTAATCATTTTAATTCAAAGTACATGATGTAGCCCAAAATCATAAAGATGGTACTAAAAGAAATAGATAGATGGTTGGAATGGCCTCCATATGTGAGTGGTCGCTCACCTGCGTGGGTAAGAGTGGATTGGAATGAATGTCATAGATTAGTTACTAGAAAACCCCTAATAGGTCCTGCTCAAAATTATAATTTGTGAGTTAAAAGACCCAGCAAGCTCATAGACCTACTCTCTGAGCTCATAGTTAGGACAAGTTGAACAACCTTATCCTTTATTTTGATTAATTTTATATCATTTTATTTGTTGATACTTTCTATAGGTTGATATGATGTTTACGTGAATCATTTAATGGTTTGGATAAGCCCTAAAGAAATTGAGTGAGTGTTGGTGCATTTCAGGTAATATTAAAATTGTGATTTTTTACTGGTAGAGATTTGTTCATCGCAATCATGAATCTTATATATGGATATGTAAATTCATATCTATAAGTACGAGTCTACAACAACATCAAGGTATTTTTCCCCTTCTTAGATTCATTCCTCATGCTATAGAACTTGGTTGTTGGAATTTTGATATTTGGTGTTGCCTTGCCAATTGTGCTGATAAATCGATCTTAGTTTTGGTACTAACAACTAGAATGTAATTCTTAATTGTGCATTCTGAGTTCTAGGACCCTATTTCTCTATTTGAGACTTCCCATAGATTCATTTGGTGATTTATGACTTGTTAATATAAATGATACTGGTCTAAAAGATTAGGGAGTGTTTTGAAATATTTAAGTTGAACTAGAAGCCTAATATTAAGGGTCTTGGGAAAAGATAACATTAAGTGTGAACAATCTTATGTTCATGATTTGATGGTTTGCTAGATATGATGATTTTGGACTTATGTGTATATTCGAAATGGGTCCAAAGAGGCCCGAGTGTGATTCAATAATATTGCATTAAAATTTAGAGTTTGAGGTTCATAAGTTTGATTAAGGGTTGATTTTGTATTTTTGCTTTTTTATTTGTTTTTTTGAGTATTTAGACAAGTTATTATAAGAAATTCACTTTTTGGGATGTCTTAGAGAGGATCAGAGAGACTCGAGTTATTTTTGACAAGTTTGGACCTAGTTTTAAAAATTTTGAAGTGTCAAAGCATGTTTTTTTACACTTGACTTCAAACGAGATTTTTGCTCCAAATCTATAAAAGTTGGTGAAGATGTCTTGACTAGAGTTGTAACCCTTTGGATTTAGTTTCAATAAATTCAAATTATTTATGTAACGATCCTTAAGATCATTTTGTAATTTTTGTCACTTTTTCCCCTTTTGACGTTCCCCATAGCTTATTTTAGTTGTTTATGACTTGTAGTGTCACATCCTGTGCCTAGATCCTGGGTGTCGCTAACATCCGATGGAATTTCTTCCTCAAGCATACCAATAACATGGCATGAAACTTGAGCATATACTACACATAAGTAGTAACATGATTTTAAACTGTCACGAACTGAAATGGTGCTATGATGACACCTACTATAACCCTCCAATATGGATCTAAAGAAACATCTCACATAAATAATAAAAGAAGCTAAAATGAGATAAATGGGACAACGTATATAGATACATACATTATGGGTACAAAATATACAATTATGGACCTACCAGAAACAAGGAAAGATAAAATATACAGAAATCCCATCCCAGAACCTGATGTCACTGGCACAAGATCCACGAATGTACCAGAATAAAGTTATACTAATACAAAGCTATCCAAAATAAACAACATATAGCTAATAAATTATAAAAAAGAAGTGGGTTACTTTTTGGACACCAAAAGCTCATTGCAAATCCTATTAAATGCAACAGCCGGATGAATAGGATCAATGAGGATGACTTAAGATAGGATCTGCATCACAATCAATGTAGAAGTATAGCATGAGTACCAAAACACAGGATACTCAAAAGGCATCATAGGTCGATTGAGCTGCAAACATAATATATAATAGGAATAACATGAAATGGAAATGAAGCTTACCTATAAGTCTACAACACTACATACATAAAGTGAAAATCATAATAATAATACATGCAACATAAGTATAAATGAGAAATGTTGTGCAATATGTAATGATGCAATGCAGTATGTGGCCAATGTAGTGAAACATGGAATATTACCTCGGACCTCCTAGAATCTTTCCTTGGATAGAATAGTGGAAATAGACCAGAAACTTACCTCGGATCGGGTTTAAAGGTGGTACAATACTTTTATAGACCAAAAATCAGTAATAAAAGTTGTACTGTCATGACCCAAATTACGAGGCCATGCGGTACCTATTTATTCTAACTAGATATTTTAAAAAAAATAGGGGGTAGGGGAAGGAGAATGGGGGAGTAGATTACAATGTGGGAAATCAAACTCTCACCAATAAGGTAGGAGTTTAGGTAACTATCCAACTAAGCTACTAAGATTTCCCTATTCTAACTAGATAGGAGAACCCTTTACCACCCAATCATTAATATGCAGAATTCCTTGAACACAACATTTTTATGGTAGGCAAATCAATTTAAATACATAATCAAAATAAAATCTCAAGGACCTAGTCTAGAAATATACAAGAGCTCCGATATAGAGTAAGGACAAGAAATAAAAGACACAACTTCCACCTGAGGCGTGAGATGTGAGGAAGTTGATGCTGGATACTCTCCACTTCAGCTAAGGGACTCCAGTCAACTCGTAAACATACCTAAACCTCAATTAGGATGTAGCAAGAGTATTATCAGTACATCACATGTACTAGTAGGCATCTTCTATCGACAAATATTAGGCCATGCAACACTGTATAAAATCAGCAAAATCAATCACGACAATCTCACATAATAGTTTAGCACCAAGTTCATATCCCTTACTACAACTTCTAAATAATTTCAGAAGACATCCAATTATCGTTCTTAATTTAATTAACTCTTTCACTTACATTACACATTCCACTTTCTCGTGATAAGTTCACTAACTGCTAACATAATTACTGACATTTAACACAACTAAGGATATGTACACCCATTTCCATATTTTTGTCTATTTAGTTATTATCATATTTTACTCTCAATTGTCTAGTATCTATTATGGATCTCTCAGGATAACACAAACCGACTAACGATTTGATCAACCAATCAAGAGTATATTCACGTAAATGAAACTATCTCAATAATCACTGGAAACATAATAATCCACAATAATAATAATATCCCACAATTCAGAAAAGATAGTAAATATGTACCTCAATAGGTAATCAATAGCCACATCAGCCAGATTGTTCACTCAACTTCCAGACACATCAATACCATCAACATAATGATATATAAGTCATAAGTCAAACATATCAAATCATATGAAACTATAAAAATATAGCAGTCACCTAAAAAAACATGGATCTTGTCCTTACCAAAATAACAATTGTATAAGCTTTGTATCACATCAAAACTCGTAACACTCTCTCATCTATACACACAAGCTAAAGTGTCTTATTTTTGCCCAATAGTCATGACCTGCTGGGGACCCACTAGGGTTCATATATCGTATCGACGTAGTACCCAATCCATCAAATAATACCATACCGATGTGGAACCTAATTCATAATATCAATATCAATTTATATTCCCTCATTTACTATATTTTAGGATAATATCACAATTGCACCTAATTTTTACAAATACACTTCACAATCATATCTCAAAATCAATAAGTTTAACAATCAATAGCTTATTCATTCAAGCATAGTCAAACAACAAATCAGGCAACCACAAGTATGTCCAAAGACCAATCAACATGCCATTCAATTTATAAGTATACAAGCAACAAAATTAAGTCTAACTCCATTTAACACTCATAAGATCCTTCACTTGCTCTGCCACCCTTATTTATGTCAAGGATTGGTGAATTCAGTTATTAGAATAATGTCCCCTTATTCATGTTATTTTCGAGGTCATAAACACCACTTCATTAGCCGTTTATTAGAATATCTGATAACATTCCACGTACTACACTAACCTTAGTGTATTCATCTTATGTAACAAATTAACCCCTAACACCTAGCCAACATTTCCTTTGCTTCTCCTTTCATGCTCAACCCATAAGAACAACTTTACAACAAGGAAGACACACAATTAGGAATGTACACACAATCGATATACCCATTATGTTATTAACTTCTAGGGTTATAGTTTACATGGATACACAATCATTCCATCATCTCCCACATTAACCTTATTTACATTTGTCATTACCCAAACGGTCATGATTGGCAGCCACCCGAATCTATGGAAGGAGAATCATACTACACTCACCTTTACTCACTTAAGTGTCATCTCCACATTCATTACATTATTAGCTCATGTGCTTTTAAAAAGTTCTAGAAATTTCTCATTTAATAACTTATAATCATTCAGAAACATCATCATCCATACAACAAAATAGAGTGCGGAAACCTCTATCTATTACAATCCCCGGGACCTGAAGTCACCGTACAAGAACATCTAAAAGAAAACAACTAAGTTTGGAAATAGAGAGAATATCCCAAAACATAGCAAAAGGAAATTGTCTTAGTACCAAAATCAAGGATGTCAATATCATAAGAGGATCTGAAGGTTGCCCTAACATAACGCTCACCCTCAAATCAAGTCTGGATCACTATCTAGAGCCAAGGTCGGGTGTCAACCACTAGACGATGTGCTGCACTCATCAAAAAGAAAAGTACATGTAGCATCCGTACATATAAAAGTACTGATAAAAGCTTTATAGGTCGACTAACTTAATAATGTACAAGTAAGCAAGTCAAACAAGTATAAAAGCGATCATAACAAGATTCATAATCAATGATAACAATCAATTAACATATCATGAATCACCATATAACTACACTCACAAGTTCACTTTTACAGGCTTTAATACTTAATTATTTTCACTAACCATTCTTCATCTCATATAATCATCAAATTGCACTTAATGCATGTAAATGAGTGCATGTATGCAAGATGTGCACATCATATCTTACCCTTCCCATCCTTCTCATCATCATATAATGTACCAGTGTGGTACCCAACCCATTATCATAACATATCATAATGTACCAGCGTGTTACCCGACTCATTATCACAATATATTATAATGTACCAATGTGGTACCCAATCCATCACCTCAAAACCTCAACACATCATCAAAATGCAATGAAATGCAATGCAGTCATCAAATTACAAACCATGCTAGAAGGCAATCAAAGATGCTCAAATCATAAACAAGCACAAAGCCAACGAAGTCTAAGAGCTACACCAAACCATACCCTACCTCAACTCCTTTGGTCAAAGTCACCTTTAACCCATACTCTTTTACTTTCATTCTAGTTTGACTCATTCTTGATCTATACAACCCCCAAATATACACACATTTCAATAATTCATCCTCTTTTAACAACTAGGGATTAAAAATCACTGATTTTGATAATAATTTATCCTATTTCATCATCGTAGGGTTTCCTTATCATCTTAACTTCATGAACACCGTTTAGCATATTAAGTCATAATTCTAGTCCTATTAGTGTTTTCTAACATCCTAGGATCATTACATACCGAATTTATAAGCAATCCCATCATTTTTCATTAATTTCAATAAACTGTGGTTTAACCCCAAACCCACCATTAATCCATTTTTTAGTAATTTTATAAAGTTAAACAAAGTGAATTCAAGTCTAAAACATAATCAATTACCTTTAAAGATGAAAAACGTTTAATTCCAATTGAAAATTGCCTTTCCTTAATGCCTATTACATTTTTTGAAAAGTGGGGAATGAAAACATTTTCTGGGATTAAAATTGACATTTTACTATGCACTACCGCTATAATAGATAATTACCGCTGCAGCGGTAAAAGTTCTGTTGTAGCGGTTAGCATCCTTTTTCAAGGAAGCCACCATTGTGGTTCAGGGTACCGCTACAGAGGTACCACTGCAACAGTTACTTTTCCACAGAGGTACCACTTTAGCGGTTACTTTTCTGCTACAATAGTCTACGGTAGAAACTTAGGATCCCTTCTTAGTTTCCCTCATTTTACAACACACCCTATAAATCTTGACAACGCGAACCAACTCCTCCATAATAAACACTATAATCAAAGTTCTATAACTCCGTTTCAGTTGTTGAAAGTTTCTATGACTTCCTATACTCATTGGCTATCCAACCATTATATCAAACCCAACTATTACTAATCATATCAATGCCAAATTTTAGTCAACTACCACACTCTTAAATTTGAGCCAAAACGAGACTAGCCCTGAATTCCTCAAATTCTTTCTAAGGAAAGTCTAGGTGCAACTTTTACCATCTAATTCAGCGTAACGACGTCGTTACCTTAGATACCAATTTACCATTCATTTTTATCAAATTGTTAACTGACACAAATACATAATGACTGGAATATGATGTACCTGACTCAATGAACAAGTATGGATACAACATATGAATTTTCATTTCTGTCTCCCATGTAGCTTCCTCAATAGTACAGTTCCTCCACTAAAACTTCACACAAGGAATAACTAGTGTCCTCAACTTACTCACATCCTTAGCTAGAATATCAATTGGTTCCTTTTCATAGGATAGTTCCTTATCGAACAATTTCGGGTCCCAACGGATAATATAGTCACCATCTCCATATTATTTATTTAGCATAGATACATGGAATATGGGGTATACCCCAGACATACTAGGGGTTAAGGCCAGCATATATGATATCGACCCCACTTCATTCAATACCTCAAAAGGTCCTATGTACCTTGGGTTCAACTTGTCCTTCTTGTCGAATCATATCACACCCTTCATGGATGATGTAACACCCCGTACATTTCCGAGTCTAGCTGACTACTGTAACATTTATGGGTAAATGGAAACATGAGAGAATTGATGAATTATGTATTAATATGTGGGCATTAATAAGTCCAACACAATTGGACCCAAAATGAAGCCCAAAATCATAAGGGAATACATGGCCCAACATGGGATTTTGACCATTCTTCCAATTTGCTCCATTTGACCAAATCAACCCTTGAATTTAATGCTAAGAAATATATAAGAGAGACTTGAGGGACTATATAAAAGAGAGAAAAATCAGATTTTTATTTCACTTGGACTCTCATGCTTTTCTAGACTTTACCAAAAATTCTTTTTGTCTCTCAAGAACCCTAAATCATTCTTTGGGCCAAGATCATCTTTGTACAAGGCTTGATAAGTGTTTATTATTATGGTTTAATATATTTTATTCATGATAGATGGTGTATAATATGTTGGTTATGTTGGTGGAGTATTGAAAAGTGCACAATGTGTGAAATGTTATATGTTTGCTAAATCGGAGAATGGTTTTGTCTTGTAAACTTGAATATGCACTT
Organism: Capsicum rhomboideum; assembly: GCA_031232105.1. Lineage (NCBI taxonomy): Eukaryota > Viridiplantae > Streptophyta > Magnoliopsida > Solanales > Solanaceae > Capsicum > Capsicum rhomboideum. The sequence goes on along the minus strand of CP124716.1, from coordinate 91,391,875 downwards.
GTGGTTTTGAAGAAAGTGCACTTGGGGGAGTAAATATTGACATGTGATATGTGATTATAGTCTTACTTTGTTTCATTCTTGTGCATAACGTTTGGAATTGTTGTTGCGATATTGGTTACGGATTTGGTGACGTATTGACCGTAAAGTGTAATTTTGGGTGTTGTTATGTGTGTTGTGAGACCATGGATGAATTTTGGTATTGAATATGATCAAAAATATTTCAAAATAAGTTTGGTTATTATCATGGACAATTCATGACATTAAAATACCCAAAAGAGGCCATTTCGGACCAAAACGGGCATCCGCCCCAGCAGACGAGGGCATCTGCGGGCGCAGATGGCAACGCAGATGCCCATGGAATTTTCTAGAGGCCATCTGTGCATGTACCTCATCCACTTACGGGTGAAGGTGGCAGTTCAGGTCAGGCCATTTTTCAATTTTGTATGTTTTCGCATCTAGTCGACCCCCGAAGGCCCCTATACCCTTTTTGGATGTAATTATCAACTTGTGATGTAATTTTAATGACTTTAAAGTATTGTATGGAGGTGTTTTGGACTTTATTAAGTATGTATGGTTGTTCATATGTTGTTATAAAGGAGTAATTGTGACGGCATGGTGAAGAGAAAAGCGTAAAGGGTAAGTGTGGTGTGTAATGCTATCGATGTATGATCTCTTGGTCAATGTGCATAATGTTGTGGTGTTGTTGATATGATAAGGCCTTGGATTGTATTGTAAGGGGTGACATGATTTTATACGATTGTCATATAGTTCATTTTCTCCTTGTACGCCTGTATAGTGACTAGTTGCTAATGTAAGTTCCGGTATGAACTTGTATTGTAGAGTAAGACGTAAGGAAGAAGCTGGACTATTGTGTTCATACATAGGCTTGTGTATTCATACTTGGAAGTGAAGGTATGTAAGGTTACTCTGTCCGTATCTTTCTGCAGCATATCGTATTCACATTGACATTACACTTGTCCTATTCCGAAATGTGTTAAGGTATACTATTCTCGGTTACCAATTATTATTTCCACAAGTTTCCTATTCATTGATCAATTATGAATCACATGTCTCCTATTCATTGATAATGTTCCAAAAGCCCAATAAAGTTGTGTTCCAAAGTTCCAATATTGTTTATGCTCATGTATCTTGTTCATTGATTCTAATAAGGTGATGTTTCTGAAATTGTTTACATTTTTCTCACTCATTGGTTAATGATCCAAAGCTTCAAAGTAAAGTATGACTATCAGTGTAACAATCTCAAAGTAATGAATAAAGTAATGCATATGTGGTTAATGATTAAGTATGGGTGGCAACTTTGGGGACGAAATGCCTAGCTCAAGCCGATCCCAAGATTTTGGATAAGGGGGCAGTCCTAGAGGCATAAGCCTAGCTCGGGCCGAACTTGACAGGGGGCAGCTCTAGATGTATAAAACTAGATTGAGCCAAACCTGATATGTTGGTTTATGGGTGGCAGCTCTAGAGGTAATAACCTAGCTCGAACCGAACCCAATGCTTTGATTCATAGGGTGGCAGCTCTAAGGGCATAAACCTAGCTCGAGCTGATCCCAATATAACGTTATGTTATGTTTAAAACCCACTGTTCAGTCGGGGCCCGAGTATCACAGGTCATAGGCAAAGATGAATAATCATAGAAGTAAAGAATCACAGAAAGTAATGAAAGCAAAATACATGGTTCCCAAAGTACAGTATTGTAACTTATCCATATTGACCATTTATTGTATTTGATTTCATTGACATATTTACATATCATACAAGTTTCCTATGGCCTTACATACTCAGTACATTCTTTGTACTGACCCCTCTTGGGGGATTTACCTTACATGCTGCAGGCGCAGGTACTAGTAGGCTTCCACAGTAGGTTGCCAGTTGTTGCAGATCATTGGTGAGCTCCGATTAGTTCGGGGCTTCTCCGAGTCACAGTTGTACATATGTTTAGGTGTTGTACATGTTGTATAAAGCGGGGATTTGTCCTGAGTTCATTTTAGTCAATGCACTTGTTAGAGGCTTTTGTAGACAGATGTAGGTGTATAGATGTAAAAGGTACATGTCATTTTTGAATTGATGGCCTCAACGTCCAAGTTTTATATACATATATATGTCACATGTTTCGTGAATTTCGTTGTTAGTATTATAAGCTCCTACGTGATAAGGGTGTTTCTGATGGCATGCATATGAATGAACATAAGTACAGGTTGGTTCTCTCAAGCCTTATCGGCTACGGGTGCCAATCACGCCTCGTTGGAATTCGGGGCGTGACAAAAGTGGTATCAGAGCAGGTCGTTCTAAGGGTGTCTACAAAACCGTGTCTGAGTAGAGTCTTACTTATCGATGTGTTGTGCACCACATTTATAAGTAGGAGTCTACAGGACATTTAGGATGTTATTTCTTTTCTTTGCTTCTAGATCGTGCAATAGAGCCAGTGTTGTAAGTTGAATTGTATCTGACCATGGTAATTGTTTTTCTCTGGTATAGTAACAATGCCAATGAAAAGAAGAGGTAGAGCAAAAGGCAAGCAGGTAGACATGCCTGCGGAAGAAGGAATGAGTAGATTACCATCTGACCAAGCTAGTCAAGGAGGAGCAAATGCTGAAATTTCCTCACGGTCTTCCTCTACTTTTCCAGCTCCAGAAGAGCCAGTTAGTAGAGAAGTACCCGCAGAACCACCAATGAATGCCACAGATCAGGATCTTAGAAATGCAGTTCATATGTTGACACAGTTAGTGGTAGCCCAAAGTCAAGGACGATCTGGTCCAATGACACATGATGATGATGCGGCTAGAATGGCGAGTTGAAGAACACAAGATTTTCTGAAACTGGTCCCTCCTATATTCACAGGGTCAGATCCGAAAATAGATCCACAAGACTTCGTGGATCAAATTCAGAGGGCCTTGGAAGTTATGCACGTGACGGGGGTAGAGACAGTTGAACTTGCTGCGTCCAGATTGAAAGAAGAGGCAATATTGTGGTACGAGGATTGGAAGAAATCCCGTGATATTGGTGCAAATCCACGTATGTGGGAAGAGTTTAAAGTGGCTTTCCTTGATCATTATCTTCCTTATGAGATCTGCGAGGCACGTGCGAATCAGTTTCTAAATCTCCATCAGGGAAATTTGAGCGTGAGAGAATATAGTTTGCAATTTAATTCCTTGGCTCGATATGCGCCAAATTTTGTGGCTACAATGACAGATAGAGTCCATTGATATGTGGATAGACTAGAGCCATATTTGGTAAGGGATTGCACCATTGTGTCCTTGAACAAAGACATGGACATAGCTAGAATACAAGCCTTTGCCCAGAAAATGGAAGATCAAAGACAGAGACGAAGGGTACATGAATTTGACAGAGGATAGTCCTAAAGGGCTAGACCTATGGGATCATCTGCAATGTCCCAAGGAGGATCTAGGCCCCGTATGTTTCCTAGACCACCTAGGCCATCGTTCACTCATTCCACAACAGGTGCTCACTCTCAGTTTTGAGGGTTTAGAGGTGGTTCATCTGGGCAGAGTAGTGGAGTTCACGGATCACAGGCAGCAGGTTTTCCTTGTCAGCAGTGTTAGTACTGCGGGCGTATTCATGCAAGTACATGTAGAGTGGGGACAAATGCTTGTTTCTGGTGCGGCATGACAGGACACATGATGAGAGAGAGTCCCTAGAGGAGTATGGGTGGTATAGCACAACCGGCAGGATCGGTCGTTGCATCATCAGCATCAACTCCTTCTTTGGGCTGAGGTGTGCAGCCTGTGGGCCGGGGTAGAGGTGCCAGAGGAGCAGCCAGTACTAGTGGGGTTCAGAATCGCACTTATACTTTGGTGGACCGACAAAATTCAGAGGCTTATCCTAATGTCGTCACAGGTACATTATTCATATTCTCAAATAATGTATATGCATTGATTTACCCTGGTTCTACATTTTCCTATGTTACTCCATTGGTTGCTGCGAAATTTGCAAAGGCACCAGAATTATTAATTAAATAAATTAAAGTGTCTACATCGGTCGGTGAATGTATTATTGCAAAAAGAGTATATCGTAACTGTGTGTGGTCATGATACACTTGCCAATCTCATTGAATTAGACATGGTGGATTTTGATGTGATCAAGGGAATGGATTGATTGGCCTCTTGTTATGCCACGGTAGATTGTCGGGCCAAGAAGGTGCAATTTTGCTTTCCACAAGAAAATGTTCTTGCAATTTTGATTTCCGCAAGAAAATGTTCTTGAATGGCAGGGTAATGTAGGGGAACCAGGAGGAAGATTTATTTCCAATCTGAAAGCCAGGAAAATGATTTCTAAGGGTTACATATGTCATTTAGTACGGGTGAAAGATACTGAAGTGGAACCACTAACTCCGCAGTCGGTTCCAGTGGTTAGTGAATTTCTAGATGTATTCCCAGAGGATCTTCCAAGCTTACCCCCAGAACGGGAAGTAGAATTTGGCATTGATGTGATTCCAGACACTCAGCCTATTTCTATTCCTCCTTATAGAATGGCTCCAGCAGAATTGCGTGAATTGAAGGAGCAATTGAAAGATTTGCTGTACAAGGGCTTCATTAGACCTAGTGTGTCCATTTGGGGTGCACCGGTATTATTTTTACGGAAGAAAGATGGCACATTGAGAATGTGCATCGACTATCAGCAATTGAATAAGATAACGATCAAGAAAAAATATCCCCTCCCTCGAATTGATGATTTGTTTGATCAGTTACAGGGCTCCAAGTGTTTTTAAAAGATCGACTTGAGGTCGGGTTACCATCATGTCAGAGTTAGAGAAGAAGATGTACCCAAGACAGCTTTCCGAACAAGGTATGGCCATTATGAATTTCTAGTTATGTCATTTGGACTAACAAATGCACCAGTTGTGTTCATGGATTTGATGAATAGGGTGTTTAAGCCATTTTTGGACGTGTTCGTCATAGTGTTTATAGATGACATCCTAGTTTATTCCAGAACACCGGAGGACCATGCTACTCACGGCAGGTGCTATAGATTCTCCGTGAGCGTAAGTTGTATGCAAAGTTCTCCAAGTGTGAGTTTTGGTTAAAATCAGTTGCATTCTAGGGTCACATTGTGTCAGATGAAGGGATACAGGTTGATACACAGAAGATTGAAGCAATGAGAAGTTGGCCAAGACCTACGACACCCACAGAAATCCGTAGTTTTCTTGGACTGGCAGGTTATTACAGAAGATTTGTGGAAGGTTTTTCCTCTATTACTGCACTGTTAACAAAGCTTACACATAAAGCAGTTAAATTTCAGTGGAATGATGTGTGTGAGAAAAGCTTCCAAGAGTTGAAAGATAAATTAACCTCCACACCAGTTTTAGTACTTCCTAAAGGTACCAAAGGTTATGTAGTGTATTGTGACACATCCAGGGTTGGCCTCGGATGTGTATTGATGCAGCACGGTAATGTCATAGCATATGCCTCACGACAGTTGCGACCACACGAGAGAAACTATCCCACACATGATCTTGAATTAGCAGCGGTGGTCTTTGTTGTAAAGATATGGCGTCATTAATTATATGGAGTTCATGTTAATGTCTATATGGATCACAAAAGTTTGCAATATCTCTTTAAGTAGAAGAAACTCAATTTAAGGCAACGAAGGTGGTTAGAGCTTTTAAAAGACTACGATATTGATATCCTTTATCATCCAGGCAAAGCAAATGTGGTAGCTGATGCATTGAGCCGCAAGACAATAGAAAGTACTAGTGACCCATTGAGAGAAAAGAAAGAGATAATCAAAGATATACATCAATTAGCCAACTTGGGGGTTCGTCTTCTTGAATCCTCAGATGAAGGAGTTATAGTACAAAATGCGGCTGAATCTTTGCTAATAGTTGAGGTGAGAGAAAAGTAGTTTGCAGATCCTATGTTAATGCAGTTAAAGGAGAATGTAGAACAAAATTTGACAAAGGCATTTGATCTTACACAGGAAGGGGTGCTCCAATGCCAAGGTAGAGTATGCATTCCAGATGTAGATGAACTGCAGAAACGAATTATGATAGAAGCGCATCATTCGCGCTATTCTATCCATCCGGGAGCTACTAAAATGTATCATGATTTAAAAGAAGTGTATTGGTGGGGAAATATGAAGAAGAATATTACAGAATTGTCGCTCAGTGCCCTAATTGTCAACAAGTAAAGGTAGAGCATCAGAAACCAGGAGGTTACATGCAATATATTAATATTCCAGTCTGGAAATGGGATATGATTAATATGGACTTCATCACAGGTTTACCCCGTACATTGCGGAAATTTGATTCTATATGGGTTATAGTGGACAGGCTTACTAAGTCAGCGCATTTTCTACCAGTCAAGACCACCTATACAGCTGAGGATTATGCAAACTTATATGTGAAAGAGATAGTACGATTGCATGGTATTCCACTTTCCATTATATTAGACAGAGGAGCACAGTTCACAGCGCACTTTTGGAGATCTTTCCAGCAGAGTTTGGGCACACAGGTGAATTTGAGTAAGGCTTTCCATCCTCAGACTGATGGACAAGCAGAACGTACTATCCAAACACTTAAAGATATGCTACGAGCTTGTGTGTTGGATTTTCAAGGTAGTTGGGATGACCATCTGCCTCTTATTGAATTTGCTTAAAACAATAGCTATCATTCAAGTATTAAAATGGCACCTTATGAAGCATTATATGGAAGAAAATGTAGATCACCAATTGGGTGGTTTGAAGCAGGTAAGACAGCTTTACTTGGGCCATACCTCGTTCATCAGGCTATGGAGAAGATTAAAGTGATTAAACAACGATTACAGACATCCCAGAGTCAACAAAAGTCATATGCCGATGTTAGAAGCAGAGGACTTGAGTTCGCCACAGGTGATTGGGTATTTCTGAATGTGTCACCATTGAAAGGGGTAATGCGATTTGGAAAGAAAGGAAAATTGAGTCCACGGTATATAGGCCCATATGAAATTATTAGAAGATTTGGGCAAGTTGCATATGAGTTGGCGCTACCCCAAGAACTCTCCACAGTTCATCCAGTATTCCATGTGTCGATGCTTAGAAAATGCATAGGAGATCCATCTCGTTTTACTCCTGTTGATGATGTACAGGTTACAGAGGATCTTACCTATGAGGAGGTACCTATTTCCATTCTGGATAGACAAGTGAAGAGACTGAGGAATAAAGATATAGCATATGTAAAGGTACTTTGGAGAAATCAGCAAATAGAAGAGGTCACATGGGAAGCTGAAGAAATGATGAAATCCAAGTACCCTCATTTGTTCCAAAGGAAAGAATGACAAGTAAGTATTTATAAGCTTTGAGTATATCTCTCTATGATGACATGAAGAATCCTCCTATACTTGTAATTGTTTACTTTGAATAATAACACAAACATTCGAGGACGAATGTTTCTAGGGGGGAGAATGTAACACCCCGTACATTTTCGAGTCTAACTGACTACCGTAACATTTATGGGAAAATGAAAAAATGAGATAATTGATGAATTATGTATTAATATGTGGGCATTAATAAGTCCTACACAATTGGGCCAAAAATGAAGCCCAAAATCATAAGGGAAGACATGGCCCAACATGGGATTTTGATCTATTCTTCCAATTTGCTCCATTTGACTAAATCAACCCTTGAATTTAATGCTAAGAAAGAGATAAGAGAGACTTGAGGGACTATATAAAAGAGAGAAAAATCAGATTTTTATTTCACTTGGACTTTCATGCTTTTCTAGACTTTACCAAAATTTCTTTTTGTTTCTCAAGAACCCTAAGTCATTCTTTGGACCAAGATCATCTTTGTACAAGGCTTGGTAAGTTTTTATTATGATGGTTTAATATATTTTATGCATGAGAGATGGTGTATAATATGTTGGTTATGTTGGTGGAGTATTGAGAAGTGCACAATGTGTGAAATGTTATATGTTTGCTAAATCGGAGGATGGTTTTGTCTTGTAAACTTGAATATGCACTTGTGGTTTTGAATAAAGTGCACTTGGGGGATTAAATATTGACATGTGATATGTGATTATAGTCTTACTTTGTTTCATTCTTGTGCCTAACATTTGGAATTGTTGTTGCGATATTAGTTATGGATTTGGTGACGTATTGACCATAAAGTGTAGTATTGGGTGTAGTTATGTGTTGTGAGACCATGGCTGAGTGTTGGTATTGAAGATGATCAAAAATATGTCAAAATAAGTTTGGTTATGATCATGGACCATTCATGTCATTAAAAGACCCAAAAGAGGCCATTTCAGACCAAAACGGGCATCCGCCCCCTCAGACGAGGGCATCTGCTGGCGCAGATGCCCTTGGAATTTTCCAGAGGCCATCTGCGCGTGCACCTCATACACCTTCGGGCACAGGTGGTAGCGCAGGTCAGCCCAATTTTACGTTTTGTATGTTTTCGCATCTAGTCGACCCCCGTAGGCCCCTATACCCTTTTTGGATGTAATTATCAACTTGTGATGTGGTTTTAATGACTTTAAAGTATCGTATGGAGGTGTGTTTGACTGTATTAAGTATGGATGGTTGTTCATATGTTGTTATAAAGGACTAGTTGTGACGGAATGGTAAAGAGAAAAGCGTAAAGGGTAAGTGTGGTGTGTAATGCTATCGATGTATGATCTCTTGGTCAATGTGCATAATGTTGTGTTGTTGTTGATATGATAAGTCCTTGGATTGTATTTTAAGGGGTGAGATGACATTATACGGCTGTCATATAGTTCATTGTCACCTTGTACGCCTGTATAGTGACTAGTTGCTAATGTAAGTTCCGGTATGAACTTGTATTGTATAGTAAGACGTAAAGAAGAAGCTGGACTATTGTGTTCATACATAGGCTTGTGTATTCATAATTGGAATTGAAGGTATGTAAGGTTACTCTGTCCGTATCTTTCTGCAGCATATCATATTCACATTGACGTTACACTTGTCCTATTCTGAAATGTGTTAAGGTATACTATTCTCGGTTACCAATGGTTATTATCACAAGTTTCCTATTCATTGATCAATTATGAATCACATGTATCCTATTCATTGATAATGTTCCAAAAGCCCAATAAAGTTGTGTTCCAAAGTTCCAATATTGTTTATGCTCATGTATCTTGTTCATTTATTCCAATAAGGTGATGTTTCTGAAATTGTTTACATGTTTCTCACTCATTGGTTAATGATCCAAAGCTTCAAAGTAAAGTATGAATATCAGTGTAACAATCTCAAAGTAATGAATAAAGTAATGCATATGTGGTTAATGATCATGTATGGGTGGCAGCTTTGGGGGCGAAATGCCTAGCTCAAGTCGATCCCAAGATTTTAGATAAGGGGGCAGTCCTAGAGGCATAAGCCTAGCACAGACCGAACCTGGCAGAGGGCAGCTCTAGAGGTATAAACCTAGGTCAAGCCGAACCTGATATGTTGGTTTATGGGTGGCAGCTCTAGAGGTAATAACCTAGCACGAGCCGAACCCAATGCTTTGATTCATAGGGTGGCAGCTCTAGGGGCATAAACCTAGCTCGAGTTGATCCCAACATAACGTTATGTTATGTTTAAAACCCACTGTTCAGTCGGGGCCCGGGTATCACAGGTCACAGGAAAAGATGAATAATCATAGAAGTAATGAATCACAGAAAGTAATGAAAGCAAAATACATGGTTCCCAAAGTACAGTATTGTGACTTATCCATATTGATCATTTATTGTATTTGATTTCATTGATATATTTATATATCATACAAGTTTCCTATGGCCTTACATACTCAGTACATTCTTCGTACGGACCCCTCTTGGGGGATTTACCTTACATGCTGCAGGCGCAGGTACTAGTAGGCCTACACAGTAGGTTGCCAGTTGTTGCAGATCATTGGTGAGCTCCAGTTAGTTCGGGGCTTCTCCGAGTCACAGTTGTACATATGTTTTGGTGTTGTACATGTTGTATAAAGAGGGAACTTGTCCCGATTTTAGTTCATTTTGGTCAATGCACTTGTTAGAGGCTTTTGTAGACAGATGTGGGTGTATAGATGTAAAAGGTACATGTCATTTTTGAATTGATGGCCTCAACGTCCAAGTTTTATATACATATATATGTCACATATTCCATGAATTTCGTTGTTAGTATAATAAGCTCCTACGTGATAAGGGTGTTTCTGATGGCATGCATATGAATGAACATAAGTACAGGTTGGTTCTCTTGGGCCTTATCGGCTACGGGTGCCAATCACTCCTCGTTGGAATTCGGGGCGTGACATATGACACCTTCAAGAGTACTTTCTTTCCCTTCTCAAACTTCATGTCTCTTACCTTTTTATCCACATAATCCTTCTGTCAGCTTTGAGATGCTATGAGTTTCTCCTGTATGAATCTCACTTTTCCATGGAGTCCTTGAGCATATTAGTGCCCTAAGGCCTTACCTCGAATGCGTCAAACCACCCATTTGGGAACGTACATCGTCTACCATATAAGGCCTCAAGATAAGCCATGCCAATACTAGAGTGGTAGCTATTGTGTAGGAAAATTCACACAACGGTATGCATGCATCCCATTGACCCCCGAAGTATATAATACAAGCCTAGAGCATATCCTAAAGCACTTGGATAGTCTGCTAAGATTGACCGTCTATTTGAGGGTGGAGAACTATGCCCAGGTCCAATCTAGAACCCAACTTAGACTGAAACCTTTCCCAAAAATTGGATGTGAACTGAGTACTCCTGTCATATATAATTGACACCGGTACCCCATACAGTCTTACTATTTCCTTCACATAAATCTTGGCTAACCTAGCTATATTGTAATTAACCCTCACTGGAATGAAATGAATCGACTTAGTCAATCGGTCAATAATGACCCAAATGGAGTCGTATTTTCTCAAGGTTTTTGGAAGGTCGACTCCAAAATCCATAATTATTTGTTTCCACTTCCACTCCAAAATGGGAAACCGCTGAAAAGAACCACCAGGCTTTTGATGTTCGTATTTGACTTGCTGGTAGTTTTGACACTTAGCCACAAAATCCATAATGTCACTCTTCATCCTTTACCACCAATAATGTTAACTCAAGTCTCTATACATCTTGTTGGCACCTGGATGTATGAAGTAATTGGAATTATGAGCCTCTACCAGAATGGTGGAAATCAAGTTACCTATTCGAGGTACACACAACCGACCTCTGATTCTCAAGGCCCCTTCGCCTTATAGAATGGACTACTTCGACTTCATTTGTAACACATTTTACCTGAGATTGTTTAATTTCTTATCTTCAAATTGTCGATTCTTAATCTAATCATAGAAAGTGAGCCTAGCCTCCACATATGCCAACACCTTTCCTTCGCTAGTTTCCTGCTATCTCAGAAAACCATTAGCCAAAGACCATACATTTCTCGCCAATGGGTGCCTGGATGCCTCCTAAAATGCTAGGATCCCCATGCTCACTGGTTTTCATCTGAGTGCATCTTCCAATGCATTGGCTTTAAATGGGTCATACAAAATTAAGATTTCATAATCTTTAATCAACTCCATCCATCTCCTCTGTATCAGAAACACATGTTACAAGCTGTGGTGGTTTGTGAACACCTCACACTTTACCCTGTAAAGATAGTGTCTGCAAATTTTCAAAGCAAACACTATGACTGTTAGCTCCAAGTCATGCGTGGGATAGTTTTCTCTCATAAGGATTTAGTTTTCTCGAAGCATAAGCAATCATATTTTGATCCTACATCAATACAACACCTAAACCCAAATATAAGGCATCAAAAAATACACTAAAATATTGACCCTCGACAGGCAGGGTTAGTAATGGAGCCGAAGTCAACAAAGTTTTGAGCTTTTGAAAGCTCTCCTCACACTTGTCATCCTATTTGAATGGAAATTCTTTCTAAGTTAGGAAGGTCATGTGCAAAACAATAGCAGCAAACCCCTTAACAAACCAGTTATAGTAACTAGCCAATCCCACAAAACTGCGGATCTCTGTCACTTTCGTCGTTCTGACACAATTCTTAACAGCCTCAACTTTTTGCGGGTCCACCATAAACCCTTTCTTAGAAAATATGTGCCCCAAGAAGGACACCGAAGAAAGCCAGAATTTGCACTTAGAGTACTTAGCATACAATTGCTTCCCCTTCAACAATTTCAAAATAGTACGTAAATGAGCTTCATGCTCTTCCTCACTTTTAGAATAAATAAGTATATCATCAATAGACATAATAACGAACGAGTCCAAGAAGGAAATAAACACTCCATTCATCAAGCTCATGAAAGTAGTTGGGGCATTAGTCAAGCAAAAAGACATAACCAAAAACTCGTAGTGCCCGTAATAAGTTCGGAAAACAGTCTTTGGGGTGTCCATTACCCTAATTTTTTGCTGATGATAATCCGACCTCAAATCAATATTAGAGAACACTGCAACTCATTATAACTAGTCAAACAAATCATCAATACTAGGCAAAAGATATTTGTTATGGATGGTCACCTTATTCAACTGATAGAAGTCTATGCACATCCTCATACTACCATCTTTCTTTTTCACAAACAACACTGGTGCACCCTAAAAAGAGACACTTAGGCGAATGAAGCCCTTTTATAATAACTTTTACAATTGGAATTTCAATTCTCTTAACTATGCAGGTGCCATACGATATAGAGGAATAGAAATGGGTCTAGTTCCCGGCTCTAAGTCTATACAAAAGTCAACTTCTCGATCTAGAGGCATACTTGGAAGATCATCCAGAAACACTTCTAAGAATTCACATATTGCTAGAACAGACTCTATCAGAGGGACTATAGACTTATCTTCCAAAAATGGGCTAAAAATGCCCCACACCCTCTTTTTAATAGTTTCTGAGCATGAATTGTGGACACAATCCTCACAGGATTGGGCTTAAAAGTACCCTTCCATTCTAACTTCTCTTTTCCAGGCATCATTACCATGACGATTTTGGCATAACAATAAAGAATAGCATGATGAGGAGACAACTAACTCCTCTCCAAAATAATATCAAGTTCCTCCATATCTAGGATAACTAAATTTACCAGGGTCTTAAACCCTATGAACATTACGGAACACACATAATATACCTGGCCAACACACAAAGACACCCCAACTGGTGTAGACACATACATGGGAGCATGAAGATATTCACAGTCTAAGTCCTAACCCATAGAAAATTTCACAGACACTTAAGAGAAGGTGGAACCAGGATCAAACAATACAGAAGTAATACGATCACACACAAGAATAGTACCTATGATCACCATATTAGAAGTCTCTTCCTCGGGATGAGCTAGAACTGCATAAAGATATGCTTTGTTACCACCTTGGACACCACTACCACCATGAGCTCCATTTCTACCAACTTGTCGTCTACCTCAGTTGGCCTAGTTGCCAACCCTAGCTTGGCCACCACTCCCACCTTGTGAACGACCCCAACTATTGCCTTTTCCACCACAACTTGCCAGAACTAGAGCAGTAAACATTAGTTGTTGTGTCAACTGACTTGTAGATAAGAATTTAGGGCGATACCTTTTAACATGCCCTATACTTCCACACTTAAAACATTAGGGTCCCTAAGTAAACCTATGAACTAAACAGGAAGAATGTGCATAGTTGCCGACTTAGAAAGGATGATAACTGACCCCAGATGGGCCCCCTGCAGACACTAGCATGGCTAAATAGTAGGGCTTAGAAGAACCATGCCCCTTTTAGAAAATACCACTGAACTGATCCAAAGTTAGAGCCTTCTTCTCTTCTTCCTTTACCTCTCCCTGTTTCTCAAGTGCTTCAGCCTTTTTGGTGAATTTAATAACATCCTGAAAGGACTTACCAGTCACTGCCATAAATAAGGTAGCTAATTAAATCCTTAAATTCAACCCCTTCTCGAAGTACCTAATATGTTCCTCCTCCGAGGTAATCAATTGTAGTGCATAATGGGATAATGCATGAAACTTGGCCTCATAGGACTCCACGGACATGTTACCTTACCTCAATCTCAGAAACTCATTCTTCTTCTTATCACGATAAGTGCGGGGAACATATTTTTCAAGAAATATGTTCTAAAATTGAGTCCAAGTAAGTAGAGGTAAGGTAGCTCTACATTCCACAAATGACCTCCACCACTGCTTAGCCTCACTCTACAGCTGAAAGAAAACAAAATCCACCCCATACTTTTCAATAATACCCATCTTGTGTAGAAGTTCATGACTGTCTATTAAGAACTCAAAAGAATCCTCAGACTCTACACCTTGGAAAACTGGGGGCTTCATCTTTGTGAACTTATAAAATAGTCCATGATCATCATCAATCATTATTGATCCAAGTACCTATTGAGGATATACCCCTATTTTAGAGCCTGCATACATCCTTGGTGCTATAACAGTGGCATATTGTAATGCTGGGGACAGAGCAGTTGGAATCACTGGAGTGTTGCCAGTGCCGATCAAGCTACCCAAGAATTCCAATACCTATTGAATCACCACTTCATACAAAGGCACCTGAGCTGCACCATTTGGGGATGACACCACATTCTCTGGAGCTATCATCTCTTCTTTCTCAACCATCTCTTCTTCATCCTAAACATGGCCTAGGGTATCCTTTGGTGGGGGAAGGGATGGTGATTTTTGCCTTGCCAGTCTCTCGGCTGCCTGCGCTCCACCCTTAATAGGCGTTGTTCCTCATCCTCTCTTTTTTGCTTTGCCTCTAACTAGAGGTCTTCCTCGGACTATGGCCTTAACAGCGGGTGCGGGTACTGCTGTTGCTGCTCTGGTGGAACTTGTATTAACCATCTGTAAACAAGAGTGAAAAGATTAGATACCAATTTGGATCACCAGAAACCAATTGGAATCAAGTTATAGTACGAAAGAAAGAAACAAATTCATTCCTAAAGTCCCATAGCCTCCCAAAGAAAAGTATAGATGTCTCTATACCATTCCACAGGACTCTACTAGACCCGTTATTGTACAATGAGATCAACAAACCCAGTGCTCTGATACTATTTTTGTCACAACCCAAATGGTCATGATTGGCACTAGCCCTAACCAATAGATGGAGAACGATACTACGCCCACCTCTACTTACTTAAGTGACATCTCCTGATTCATTACAGTATTAGCTCACATTCTTTTAACAAGTTCTAGAAATGCCTAATTCAATAACTAATAATCATTCAAAAACATCATCATCCATACAACGAAATAGAGTGTGGAAACCTCTATCTATTACAATTCCAGGGACCTGAAGTCACCGTATGAGATCATTTAAAAGAAAACAACTAAGTCTTGAAATAGAGAGAATATCCCAAAAGATAGCAAAAGAAAATCATCTTAGTCCTAAAAACAAGGGACGTCAACGTCATAAGAGGATCTGAAGGTTGCCCAAACATAGTGCTCACCCTCAAATCAAGTCTGGATCACTATCTAGAGTCAAGGTTGTGTGTCAACTGCTAGAAGATGTGCTGCACTCGACAAAAAGAAGAGTACAAGTAGCATCATTACATTAACAAGTATTGGTAAGCATCATAGGTCGACAAACTTAACAATGTACAACTAAGCAAGCCAAACAAGTATAAAAGCGATCATAACAAGATTCATAATCAATCATGGTAATCAATTTACACATCATGAATCACCATATAACTACACTCACAAGTTCACTTTTACAAGCTTTCATACTTAATCATTTTCACCAACCATTCATCATCACATATAATCATCAAATAGCACTCAATAAATGTAAATGAGTGCATGCATGTAAGATGTGTGCATCATCTCTTACCCTTCCCATCCTTTTCATCATCACATATTATACCAGCATGGTACCCAACCTATTGCCATAACATATCATAACGTACCGGTGTGGTACCCAACCCGTTATCACAACATATCATAATGTACCGGCATGGTACCCTATCTATTACCTCAACACCTCATTAAAATACAATGAAATGCAATGCAGTCATCAAATCACAAACCATACTAGAAGGCAATCATAGATGCTCAAATCACAAACAAGCTTAAAGCCTAGGAAGTCTAAGTGCTATACAAAAACATAGCCTACTTCACCTTCTCTGCTCAAAGTCACCTTTAAGCCACACTCTTTACCTTTCATTCCCATTCGACTCATTGTTGATCCATGCAACTACCAAATATACACATATTTCAATAATTCATCCCCTTTTAACAACTAGGGATTAAAAATCATCGATTTTATTCATAATTTACCCTATTTCATCATCTTATGTTTTCCTTATCATTTTAATTTCATGAACACCACTTAATTTAGCATATTCAGTCATTATTCTAGCCCCGTTAGTATTTTCTAACACCCTAGGATCATTACATACTGAATTTATACGCAATCCTATCATTTTTCATCAATTTCCATAAACTAGGGTTTACCCCTAAACCCACCATTACCATTTTCTAAAGTTAAACAAAGTGAATGCAAGTCTAAAACATAATCACCTACCTACAAAGACGAAGAACTTTGAATTCCTGCTGGAAATTGCCTCTCCCTAATGCCCCATTGACTTTTTCAAAAAGTGGAGAATGAAAAAACTTTTTGTATTTAAAACTAATATTTTGCTGCGCATTATCACTGCAGCAGTTCGCATTCTTTTTCACGGAGGCTGCCCTGAGGTTTCGGGTACCACCATAGCGGTTATTTTTTTGATGTAGTGGTCCGAGGTTAAAACTTGGGACTTCTCCTCAGTTTTCCTGATTTTACAACATACACTGCGAATCTCGACAATGCAAACCAACCCCTCCACAATAAACACTATAACCAGAGTTCTATAACTCTGTTTAAGGTGCCGAAAGTTGCTATGAGTTACTATACTCGTTAGATATCCAACCGTTATATCGAACCCAACTATTACTAATCATATAAATACCAGATTTCATTCAACTATCTCACTCTCAAATTTAAGCCAAATCTAGACTAGCCCCGAATTCCTCAATTTTTTGCTAAGGGAAGTCTACGTGCAATTTTTACCTCCTAATTCAGCGTGACAACATTTTTATCATGAAAGTCTTACATATGGTACATACATAGCATGAAATTCATACACCAACCTATTATCATACATTTAGACCTTCTTACGTTAGTTCAATAGTTTATTCATCCAAACACCATGCTCAAATGCTTAATCATGCTTATCCCATCAATTTTATACAATGTATATGTTTTCTAATCATAGTCTACTAATAAATCCATAACCTGCCTCGATGCCAAGCTACTGGCACATGATGCATGTAACCTTACTGCTTATTCACTATCTAGATTCTTTCTGATGGAGAATCCACAAGGAAGAGGATGAAATCATGTTTCCTAAAGGCTTTACCTCTACACTTTTAATGTTCTAGCCGTGGAAATAACCCTAGGATATTTTTGGAGAGAACTCTTTTTAGAATCAGAGCTGGAACTGAAATATGTTCATTAAATTCTAATTTTGGGTTTCGTGAACACCACTGCAATGGTCCCTTTCTCACTACAACAGGCATACTACATTGGAAAGAGTGCCTCTATGCAGTACTTATCAAGTGAGGCCCACTTCATTAATTCTAAATGATCATTAAATGAAATATATAATTAATGCGGGTTCAGATTCGAATCGATGAAAATTTTAAATTCTTGCATTTTTATCGAGGATATTTAAATAACGACGAAATGGGTCGTTACAGGTAAAATCCTATTGGAGCTCAAATTAGTGATAAAAGGGGGACGATTCAGTTAAAAGCGAAAAAACTAGTATATCCCCTCAAGATCGTACCATAATCCTTGAATACAAGTGAATGAATACATGTGTCCCAAAAATAAGTACACACACACGCATACACATACACATACACACACACACACATATATATAAGGTATACTACCCTCCATACCATGATCACACTAACCTGGAGTCCAGCCAGTTCAAACTCAAGGCATCGAGCCCACAATTTCATAATAGAAGAGAGTATAGAAATAAAAGTAATATAGAAGAAAATTGCTCAAATAAAAACCCCTTTGCCTTGAAATCGTACCCCAACCTGTACTAAGGATCCCAAATCTAATCCTATTACTATGATAAGAATCCTAATATAAGGCTCAAGTATTTATTCTACTCTAAGTTCCTTGAAATAGGCCAAGAGTTAGAAATATAGAAACAAACCTAAGCCTACCCACAAATCCCCTAACCAACATGCAATTTATAAAATATACTATCTAACCGAGCTAAGCCTAAAGGAAAGGGAAAGTCGCAACCTACCTCAAGACCAAAATCGTAACTCAAATAGTCACAAAGTCGATTTCCCCTTTCGTATGGCCTCTAAATGCTACCACTCTATAAAATTCATAAACCACTCGTGAAGATGAGAAAACAATATCCATATTGATAAAATAAAATTTGGGCAAGAAATTTGGTCAAAAATTGACCCTTTGGGGCCCTAGATGAAAATAGAAATCCCCAACGCAATTACCCTCTCCCAAGGGTAAGAAAACCATGCCCGAAAGTTGGAAAAAGATTAAACTGAATTCAGACCTCGGTTGGTTCAAAAAACACACTTTTATTGAAGGAGATCAAGAATCCAAAGAACCAAATCACAAATTCAATGTGGAAAAGATGAGAGATGAAGTAAAGGAGCATTGAATGCAAAGAAATGGACTTACCAAGAAATGGAATCACCAATATTCACCTTAAACCAAGCTCTCAAATGTTCAAGAATGAAAATGAACTTAAGTGGAGAAGATGGGTTCAAATACCCAGCGATTCCCGCTTCTGCGGATGATTGGTCGTAGAAGCAACACTGCTTCAACGATGAATCTTCCCTAGAAGTGGAAATCACTTAAGATCCGAGCCTTTGTAAAACAAAGGAGTTTTTGCATAAGCAGCTTCAACAAAATGGAAAGAGGCCCGTAGAAGTAATGTCTAACTGATGTTTGCAACCATTGTTTGTGCGACCAGTCTTCCATAGGAGTGGCTTAACTGAAGCGGGCAAAGCTCTGCAGAAGTGACTGCACCAGAACAGCTGCAGCAACAACTTTCATCCAGCAACCCAAGTTTTGAATGACCTCTCAGAAAATTTTTGGGACCCCAAAAACACAAACCTAACATGCTATCCAATTGGAAACTACATATCAAGCTCAATGGAATCAATGAAATGAGCAACAGAGTTGTCTAGATGAAATTTTGACTAAAGTCAACACTTATAAAAAATACTAAATTTCCACCTAAGCAGCCAAAATGAGTCTGAAAGCCTCGAAACCTGAACCAAAAGTTCCTTTAGCCTAAAATACATGTTCTAGAGCTAACAAAACTGACTAAATTCTCATCTGAGTTTGTTTACTAGGAATGTTGATCGAAGATAAACTTCTCAACTTTAAAGCTCCAAAATAGGGAAATTAGTTTAAAACACAACAAAACACCCTTGGAATTGAACTACCCATCCTCAAAGACCATAAATACAATACAGAAGCTATGGGAAAGGTTAAAATAGGGAAAACACACAAAAAATATGAAAATGACTTGGAAGGTCAATACAAAAAATATTCAAGAGATAAGTCTTATAAAGATATAATTTTTAGAAATGTAGTATTGAAATTCATGAAAGATGATTCGAAGGTCAAAACTTGAAAATATAACATAACTGATTACATATCTATCTATAAAGCCTTTATATGAATAGTACTGACCATCGGGACAAGGAACCCATTATACCTTAATTGATCATTCTAATGTTTAAAAAAACAAAGTTAATCCTCGAAGATGCCAAGTGGGGGCTCACCAAATACGGGATGTTGAAAGTCTAGAGTTCTACCTGATCGTGTGCTTGGGCACCTGAGTCTGCATTAATAAAAATAATTTGCAACTCTGACTAAGAGACGTGAGTACATATTGAATAGCACCATATGTAAAATTAAAAAATGAAACTTGATATGTATACATAAATGTATATAGAAATATCCAATAAAGTAATAATTGATGGTGAATGAACCTTGGAGGAACTTGGATAGGACCAATTTTTGGACATGAGGGTGAATAACGACCTTGGGGTACTTTTATTATGTTTTTATATGCATAGTCACGCTTCTGGTCACGCATCATTGGAAATAACACTACCTTCCCCATGTGGTCATGTTGCTGGTCGCTTAAACTTCACAGTGTCAAGTAAAATGAATATAACTTTCTGCACACACATCAAATTGACAAATAGTTTGATGCATTAAAAACTAGACCCTAATATCTTAAATTGGATCGGTTATGGGTCACGTAACTCTTGATATTCTAAGGGATATGATCATTTGAAGTTGGACCTTGCATAAACTTATACTAAAAACTTCATCGATGGGGAAGCTTTCAACTCAACTTTATGTTAAAGGTTCTTTAAGACCTTAATTCAAATCCAATACACTTCCCACACATAAGAATTAACCTTTACATCTAGGTACAATAAAAAATTGATGGGTTTAGGTCTTACTACATATGTAGAATGATTCAAATCGTAGCTCAAAAAATTGAGGTGTTACATGTAGGAATGGGCGACATGATTCTTGAGGAAATCGAAAGAATTTTTGGGAAGATTATTAGTTTTGGAAATTTTGTTTTTGAAAAGTTTGACCAAAGTCAACATTTGGGTTAACCAGGTTAGATTTGAGTTTTGATAGCTCCATTAGGTCTGGAGGCCATTATTTGTTGATTAGTTGGGTGGTTTGGATGTATATCAAGACCCTCAGGATTCATTTTGAGAATTAGTTGATATTCTAGTATTTTGGAAAAGCTAGAGGTCACCACAATCAACATTTTCTCAAGATAACCTCGAATTGGTTATTTGATAGTCCTAACAAGTCAAAACGGGTTTATAGTCAATCTTTGTATTCTATTTGTATCTCAAAGTTCACATATGAGTTTTGAGAAGTGATTTGAGGATTGGTGATGCACCAGCTGCAGGTCCAACTGGTTTTATCCTACGTTTTTCTAAGGAAAAAGGTTAGACATCATGTTTGCAACTGGAGGCTCGCATTACGAAGAGCAATGTTTGTAGGGCAGGTGCTTGTGTGATTTCCCTTCGTGTGAGGTTCATTAAATTTTCATAGGGTTAGGGTGGATAGGGTTGTCAAGTTTGCTAGGCTGGGGTGCATTTGCCAAGAACAACTTTTACCTTGCTATGCTTAAAAACCTCATATTGATTTCAAAGTTCAAATTTAAATATTGGAGTTAGGAGACGTAGATTTTGGCAATTTCAAAGGTATTGTGCTGTTTTTTTGGCTCAAGGGAATGCATATAATATAGTACATATGATTTCCTTCCTATTCTATTGTTAATTTCATGATTGAATCCCTTGAATTAATTCAACAAAGGGGGGTTTTGTATGCAAACTTGATAAATGGTAATTCTTTGATCAAGGGGTCAACTGAAGTTCCATTTTAGCTGATTTTTGACGCATAAGATTTCTAACTAATGGGTAAACAAATTCTGAAATAAAATTCCATATTTGACCTCGCGGCCTTGGTATTAACCTTTTGACTAAATTTTCAAATCGAACGTTTCTGTAGCAATATGGTTGTCTACAAACTTGTATATTGTTAGGACTCAAAACATAAGTCATATGTCACATACCCCAAACTCTGTGATAGGTAAGCCAACTCAACAATACACAATGAATAATATACAAAGTAAATATGCATAAGAGATAATAATGATAAGTTATAAAAATGAATCGCATAAACCGACCCATAAAGAAATACATTAGTCACCAACAATAACCAAAATCTAAAATCTAGAAGTCACAAGGTACAAGCCTTTATGGAGTAACAAAGAACAACTGAGAATCCAAAGTAACTCGATAAAGCAAAAATGATATATATAAGATAGGAGATCTGGTATGAACTATGATCAATCATTCACTTTATTTATATCTCAATGATAACCCAAGCATTAACTCTGACTTAGCACCAAGGGACAATCGACTCAGTACCTGCGAGTAAGTCGTAGAAATAATTATCTGTGATTACTAATCCATATATGCTCAACAACATCATCGATCAATCTAATTCAAAGTGATGGCAAGCACCACCTACTAATCAACTACCATGCTTCTCAAAAATAATGTCAAATTAGGAAAACCACACCTAGTCTAACAATTACAAGAAATAATCACGACTATGTGATGAGTCAGAAAATTACTACTCATTTGGCCTAAAAATTATAGGAAATCAAGTCCTCAATGCCAATTTAAGTGAGTTTTAATGTTAATTTGGTTTATTTTCAGAGTTGAGGCCAAAAAGTGGTTGAAAAAGTGAAAAGAAGCAAAAATATGGAAAATTAGAGCTAAAAGTGCAAGAAGGCCTCACTAAAGAAGTTTGGTAGATCGCCAATGGTGCCGACATATCACCGATAGTGGGATTCCATTGCCAACTCTAATAGTTTGACCCAGGTCCAATTAAAATAATTAGGTGATGAAAAAGAGCGATTCGGTGTATCGCTGAACGAATCAGTGAATCCAGGATCCATCGCCAAAGTCACCAGCAGCAAATTTCTGAAGTTCAAAGTCAACTTCGATTCGGTGATTTATAATAACTTCAATGCATCATCGAGTGGTTCGGCCACTCGATGATGGTATATACCTCCGCCAAAGTATACGCAATGAGATTTTTGTAAATTTTTGGCTCATTTGTGTTGAAGCTATAAAAGCCTTTTTGACAGCTGAAAACCCAATTTTTGGTTAATTTTGAGATTTGAGATTTTGTAATTGAAACCCTAGAGTGGATTTTAGCTATTTGTGTTTGAGATTTTGCTTAGAATTTGGGATTCTCTTGGATCATTTGGATTCTATGGTAGATCTCACTGAAGATATGGGTATATTTCTCTTACTTTTTGTTATGAGTAGCTAAATTTCCTTCTTGGGGTTATGTATGAATGTGTAGAGATAATTCTATTGGTGTTGTTTATTTGCCTCTTTAATTGATTAATTATTGTGGGTTTGACCTCTACTTCATGTTATTAACTTATTATTCAAGGTTGCAAACTCTAGTTAACCCTAGATCTTTCATCATCCTTGACAAAGGGGATACGAGTGAGGAGAAGTGGTCAGCAATGACTTGATATCCGTCATTTAATAATACTTCTTAGACATAAGGCTACTAAATTAAGGTTATAGGTTGGTTATTATGTACCACTTGTGAGGTGTTCAAAAGAACCCACTTGTGATGTTTAATGTTTTATTGAACGATTGATATTAAAATCTAGGACCTATCCTACCCATAGCTATTAATTGAACTTACACAAATATCCAATTACCCATGAATGTACTCACTCTTATGAAACCATAACGCCAAGTATAGTGCATTCAATAATTTGAACATAATGACATTTGAATTACTCCACAATTTTATATTGTTGCATTGTTTTTAGCATTACGTGAAAGCAATTAGTCACTTGTGACACTCAAAGGTGAACCTATTGCCTTCATTCCTCATGGAATCAACCCCAACTCTAACATTGGGTAAATTATATTGCTAGAGACCACATAATTTCTTGATGGGTGTATTTGAGTGTTATCAGGATGTATCACAGTAAAAGTAGCTTTTGAAAGAAACACAGACTAGAGTAAGGTAGAAAATCACTCAATCATACTCCAATATTCAATATCAGTGCAAGTCAAGTAAATAAGGATGATGAGTTGAATGGAAATGATGCATATGAATATACCTGTATACATCCATTGACCTGTATATCTAGTTGGGACCCATGAGGGACTCACTGTTATGCTTAGAGTCTACACCCTGAGCGTGGCCAGTACCCAGAACCACTACTGACCCAAGTGGACCTTTGGCCTAGTGCACTATTAAGACTAAATACTAAAAATATGTAGAAGCTTGGAATAATGTTAGTATGGATTTAACTACTAAACTAAAGTAAAATGAATTTCTATAACTAAGACATAAAAGTCAATTAAAAATGTACATACAACTGAACTTACAAAACTACTTATCTAATAAAGGCTCTACTGACATAACTGGGTACTATTGCTGGGACAAAGCCCATAGGCTACCTTTATTTAGTTAATATTGATCGATTGGTTTACTAAACTAACGGCTATA
The DNA here is from genome assembly GCA_031232105.1 of Capsicum rhomboideum. Taxonomy (NCBI): domain Eukaryota; kingdom Viridiplantae; phylum Streptophyta; class Magnoliopsida; order Solanales; family Solanaceae; genus Capsicum; species Capsicum rhomboideum. Next base: position 91,367,806 of record CP124716.1, on the reverse strand, counting down.
CATAACCTAGGTCCTCTGGGTGCAAAGAGGACTCTCCATGAGCTGAGAGGGTGAAATCTAGTAGCGCGTCTAGTTATGAGCCTAAGTACCTTAATCTACATCATGAAATGATATAGCGCCAAATGGCGTCAGTACATGCAATGCACGTTATGTACCAAAGCTGAAGTGAAATAATAGATTGTCTACTAAACTAAGAAACTAGACATGATTATAATATACATCAAGTTTGTAGCACAGTTTCATACTAAGATACAACATATTGAATATTTGAATCCTCAACATGCTTAAAGATTAAACAATAAGATACATTATATGTCTAAAATACTGAAAACAAGAGATAAAATTGAATGATTGAAATCATGGACTAAACTAAATAATTGAATCATGAATGCAACTGAAATTTAAAATAAGTAAGTTTTATGTAAAGTATCATAAAACATGTTTATAAACTGGTGGCATGGTTCCATAAGTCATTCTTAAACAAAATAATGTTTCCTGATTTGGAGAGTTTCGTATAACCAATATACATCCTGTGAGCTCATGATATCTAACCTCAAACTGGTTGGGAAAGCTGCTCTGTACTTTTCCAGGGTATAGAACATAATTGAACTATGTATCCTTACTGAGTCTATTTTGGCTAAAAGGGGTGTCTCTCGAATCAATGATATGATTCTATCCTATGCTGGCGTATGTACTTTTGGGGCATGTGTTATCTTAACCCATATCCTTCTTAGTGTTAAATAGTCCTCTTAGAACATATATATTCTCTTATTATAACCTTTTTAAGTTAAACTAATAGTCATACTGGTGAGTCTTTGCTTAATTCACATCATAAAATGTAGCGGTAGTGAACCTTTCCTCAAAATACTGTGCAACATGCTATATCTGAAGTTTCAAGATAAAACATACTATCTTTCAAAATCTATCAATATGCATAGAAGGAATTTGTAATCTTTCAAAAGGTAAACTTTCAAACTCTCAAATAAATTTTTCATAGAAAACATGAGGTAAATTCTATAAAAAATGAAATAGACTTTAACTCTTGAGACAAGTTCATAAGGTCTAGAACCAATCAATTGACATGAAATAAGAATAAAAATTCAAGGAATGACTTCAAATTATGGAAATTTCTACTATTTTTCATGGAGGATTCAAAGGTTCTTATCAAGGGATAAAGAAACTAACTTCGAGAATTTAATTCAAAGCCATAACTTGTTTTATAAATAAAAGTAACTATCATGTTTGTGGGGAAGAACAGGGTTCCCACACTAAAGGTGAGCCTAACATACCTTGAGAGATGGAAGAAATTAAAGAATACTAAGAGAACCCCTTCCCTGGAGCTTTGGAGAGTTGTTCTTGAAACCCTTAGAGTTTTGAGAGAGGAGAGAAATGTTTGATTGATTATTCTAAGTCTTTCCATATACTGGAAGATTTTTATGTCGTGGGTACTAATTTTATATAAAGAGTAGGATGAAAACACCCATAATGAAATAAAGTAGGAAAAATTTCCCATCGTGACAAGGCCCAATGCGCCATACTGCGCATAATGCTGGGGTGGCAGCGTGTTGCATTTCCCAAGGTGGTGGGTGACTGATTTGCTATTCCAATGTGTTTCAACTCTCAGGCAGTGTGTTGTCCATGTTGCCCTGGCCTAACGTGTTCCAAAAATTGTTGTCTAAGTTCCCAAACTCATCCCAATAAATATGCATTTCAACAAAGACTGCTAAATATTTTACAGGCATTAGTCGATTTCCATTGGATCAAATGTCTGCTATAGGCTTTAGGGGCATTTACAAGAAGTGCTAAAATGTAATAGTCACTAATAATTGCTTCTAAAACATAATTTAGTGGCAATTAAGCTATTATTATTATTATTTAATTATGACTAAAGATCATTTTAGGTGTAGTACGACTTGTTTCTAAGCTTTACCAGCTTACGAGATGACCTAAATATGAAATGGAATGTGAGGTGTTACACTTGCGAGGGGCATATAATGAGCATTCATGCCCTCCATTATATATAATATATATAGGTCGGGTGTGTCCTCCGATCCCTATAATATAAGACAAATGTGCCCTCTGATCCATATAATATTGGGCAGGGTTGTTCTCTGATCCATATGAAATGCAATGCATGATGTGCAAGCATGCAACTCTGATCCCATAAGCAACAAGTACAATTCTAAGAAATGTATTTCACATAATAAGCCAATTCAGTTATCAACTCAACTAAGAGTGCAATCGTCATGTAAGTATGTTCATTAAGTCCCTTTAAAGTACAATTCATAATAATCATGCTAGCAAATTGAAGAAATAACCCAAACAAGTCAACTACTTATTTTAACCCTTCACATAGCATCGATACCCATATAGAGGCTCATTATCTCACCTATATGGGATCCTCACATCCCCATTACTGCTTTTAGAAACAATTAGTATATAAAAACTTCAGAAAGAGACAAAGAAAGTCTCAACTTACCATAAAGGAAATCCAAGAAGTCAAAATAAAGCTTTATCCTTCCGTAGATCCTTCGAACAAATCCAATCTAGTCAAATAAGTAGTCTACATAAAAAAAAACCATAGACACCTATGCTACTATATTTAAAGGTCCCAAAAGTCAACCCCAAGCCCACAAGGACAAAGCTGAAATTTTATTTGAAAATTAGGTTTAGCATGACTTAATGAACTCAAATATGAAATTTCATAAAAATAAATAGAGCTAAAAATAGATCTTCAAATCATCAAAATACTATTTATTAACTATATCACAAAATCCCCAAATTTCCTCCTTTAAAGATCAAGATTTGAAGATGAAATTATAAATAAATGAACAAGGAGTGTATAAATTTAATATAAGAATAATACCCAAAGAAGAATCCTTGAAATATAACTTCTGAATCTCCTAAAGAAGTGTTTTCAAGCTCCAAAATTGATATATAGAAAAATAAATTGAGTTTAAAGGAAAAAGCATTATTAGCCAATAATGATCTCAGCATGAGTGGAGATCTAGTCCTAGGTACGGTAAATCTCCCGCAACAACGGAGGTCACTTTCTATGCGACCAATCATAGGAGTAGACTACGTCTTGCATGAGCGACCCCACAGGTATGACAAATCTTCACAACTATGGCTCCGCTGGTGAGGACCCTCTGTGGAAGTAGGTAGCACCTATGTCACGAACTGAGTCTACACCCTAGACGAGACACAGTTTTTAGAACCACAAGTGATCCCAAGCTAACCCTTGGCATGACATATCTAAGCATAATATGGGAAACTGAAGCGGAAGCTATAAACTAACACCATCGTGAAATAAATTTCATAGATAAATCTATTACAATTGAATACACTAACTATGTGTGAAAGCCTCTACTAAAAGAATGAGTTATTGGGACAAGCCCCCAATTAACTAGAATACTAAAATACTGGAAAGACTGAAATAAGGAATGAAATAAGTTATGTCCCCGAATAATGAGGACTCACCAGTTGTTGAACTGTGAACTGCTACTCTCTATCCATGAGCGTGACAATGATTGCTCATACCTATATCATACAAAAATTATCGACCGAAGAGGTATGCGATCAGTACGTTTGAATATAATGAGTATGAATGAATAAAGCTAAATAACTGAAATCATATATATGACATAAATAGATAAAAGAGCCAGGAATAGCATGAGCGACCCCACAGGCATGACAAATCTTCACAACTATGGCTCCGCTGGTGAGGACCCTCTGTGGAAGTAGGTAGCACCTAAATCTCATAAAAATATATGAGAAAAGATTTCTTAGAAATACATATCTGAAACATAATAGTTGAAATATGAGTAAAAGCTCATTCAAAGATAAACTAATGAAGTCATAAATCTGTAATAACTAAAACTAAATCATATTTGAAGCTGCATATCTAAAAGGATGCATACCAAATCAAGTATAAAATGAAGAAAAATATTATAGGTGGGAGTTTTTTATAACCGACACACAACACTTGAGCTAATGATGTCCAATATCTAACCTAGTTGGGAGTTCTGCCCCCATACTTTGTCAAGGTATAGGACCTATCTGACTATATATGGATCTACTAATCTAAGCCTCTTATGGCTAAATCATCAACCGACATTGCGGTGAGACATAATTCTTTGGTGGCATGTAGTTCTGGAACTTGGGTTATCTTGAACCCTTATTCGCTCGATGCTAAGTATATTTTGATAATCATATGCGCAATGATGATTTAGAAATAACTATCTACCTATTGTAAAGTTCAAAACTTTACTAAAAATCATATTTTGAAACTATCATAAACTTCACCCTTCTATAGGTTTAATCTATCTTCTTGAATATTCATAATAGCATAAAAGTTCTAAAATCATGTTTTATAATATAAGCTTCAAGAACTATATACAAAATCATACCAAGAATGAAGAAGGATGACAAGTAAAACCTTACTATACTTAAAAATCAATACAATATTCATAAAAACCATAATCATAAATAACTACTTCAAGAAAATCAAGAGCTTTGATTAAATAAAGTAGGAATTGAAAGTGGTTTTGTAACCCTGGCTATAATCTTTAATTTATGAAATTAATATAGTTTTGGACATGAGGATGAAAGGAAATTCTCATTGAAGTCCTACATACCTTAGTTACTCCAAATTCACACGAAAAGATGATCTTGGGAGAAGAAGAACCACAATTACTTTTCTTGATTTTTTGGAGATGGGTTCACTTGAAAATCCTATGATTTGTAGTGTAGAATATTATTAGGAATCCAAATTAATGATTAAAAATAGTCAGGAATGCTTTGAAATACATGGGAGGAACATACCTTGATGTTTAACTATGAGGAGAGGAGATAAAACCAACTTAGGGCTTAAAAGAAAGATAGAAGAATGAAAATTTTCAAAAAAAATGATTTTTGGGTGTATTTAATGTTTTCCCTGTGTGCGGGCGTGCAGATGGGCACGCAGAAATTGTAGTCTCGCTGCCTTCCCGTGCAGCCACGCAATTGGGTATGAAGCCTGCACAATGCCCAGTAAGATGGGTATAACTTCTTAGATATAATTCAGATTTATGAATGGACGGTGGCATTGGAAAGAAGACTCGAAGACCTTTAATTTGGTGGATATTGGGCTACAAAAATCTTCATATTCTAGGAGTTATGCTCGTTTAAAGCTGGTTCTAGTAGAATCTTATATGGAAACTCAACTGGTTGAAGCTTTCAACTTAATTTTTAGCTAGAAGTTCCTAATGACCTTAATTCATACCAAAAGCACTTTCCACAGTAAGGCTGTGTCTTAACACCTACGAACCACTAGAAATTATCAGGTTCGGTTCTATTAGTATTTGAAAAACTGTTCGTATTTTAGCTTAAAAGTTTTGGGGTTTTACCATATCCCCCCCTTGGGACGGTTCGTCCTTCAATGACTATCAAAGCTAGAGTGAACATATTGATGGAGTTACTCAAGATTTATTTGGACTATCTATACTACATATACTAGCATGGACTGAATTGTATTAACAATAAGGGTCTAGCAATTAATACTAAGAATTGTGAAAGCACGAGGTATTAGTGCAAGGGACTAACATAGGCATTAAGGACTTATAAAAGGAAATGAGTACACTAGGCTAAAATCAAGAATAGGGATACTCGTAGCAACACTTCTTAACTATGATCCTCTTTCTGACTATTACACTTCATTAATTTCTACTTACGATCCCCATGCGAACATATATCTACTAGAGCCTAAGTCTTTGCTGCAAGTTAATTCCATGTTTAAGCCAAACTTTATAGTACAAGATGCTACACGTAAAGCAACAATACTAGTCTAAACAACAATATTCTATATTCTATAAGAGCTTTTCATCCCAAGGGTACTACTTCTTCTTACCACCTCAAGCAACTAACTCTGAGCCCTAATCAAAAGGCCACTAGTGCATGATGCCTTCACCCACATGCTATCAACATGATATTCAAGCCTATCCCTATAACCACTTAATGAACTTCTAGGCAACCAAACCATCTAAAAAAATTTCCCATCTTCCCTAACATCTCTACCAACTACAATCTCAGGAACTACTATAAAGATACTCCCTAAATATTCATATCTAACTATTTTGTATATTAAATTTTTGCGCCAATCTTCCTCCATACTTATAACCTTAGATAGAACAAGAACACCATAATTTTTCATAATAAGGGACATCTACTCTGTCCTATCTAGGCCATTATTCAGCCATTTTAATCACCACTATCTTAACATAAGGAGGGTCACTGAAGGACGAACGTATGAGGATCTCGAATAAGGGGGACAATAGTCAACTATGACTTATACCTATCAGTACCTTAGCACTCAAAGATGGAGCCTGTACGGTAAGGTATCACAGGTATGAGCACTTCTTATATTAACTCATAAAATGTGAGTAGGGAGTTGTTCTGGGCATGTACATGACATCACCATCCATAACTTTCATAGGTAGGCATACGTAAGGATTAGAGAAAGAGATCATAAGCACGAATTATTCAAAAGATCCTATTTGAGAACATACATGACATAACATGGATTTCACTAGTCATTAATGGCATATCATGAAGTCATAGGAAAAAACATACTATGAAATATGGGTGAACGTCTCATGAGATGTATAACATAAGGATGGGGTTCATACATTTTTGGAGCATGATGAGGACTACTGAGTGAGACTATTACTTCTCATATCAGGGACTAAAGTTGGATGTGAATCTGTGTGAAGTCATGAGCATGGGCTACGGGCATAATACTGATATGCGAGACGTAAATAAGGTGTCATAACGATTAAGATCTAAGTAAACCACTAGGGTGGGAATGAATTTCTATCTCATCATTACCCTTTTTCTAAAACACATCACTATCTAATTATCAAGACCTAGTTGGGTTCTTCACCCTATCATAGCCCCCTTAGATCAAAGTCGCCGTTCTAATATATGGACCTATTGCATATCCTAAAAAATGAGCGATAATTTCTTTACTCTAACAGTCTACACATGAACGCTTAACTCACTCAGATAAACTATGTTTGGAAGATACTAACTTCATTCTATGACTTCCTTTCAGATATTCCGCCCTTAACTTTCTCTAGCTTTAATCATCATCCTATACTTACACTCTCATTGTTAAACATATATGCCTATCTAAACACAACAATCTCCTATTTTTTCTTAGTTCACTAACACCATACCTCGAAATTCATATTTACCCAAAACCATGAGATTTACAATTATACCAAGAGACTCAACATCGTCTATCTATAACTCCTCAATTTAGCTATTAAGAACACCATATATTATATAACTAGCCTTCTTCACACTTAGCAACTCAAGGGAACTAACTAAGCACACATGACACTTAATAATCTTAGAATATCATGCAATCTCATATTACTTTAGGTACACATCTATATCATACCTGCATCATTACACTTATTACAATTATACCAAGACACTCAACATCATCTATCTATAACTCCTAAATTTAGCTATTAAGAACACCATATATTATATAACTAGACTTCTTCACACTTAGAAACTCAAGGGTGCTAACTAAGAACACACAAAACTTAATAATCTTAAATATCATGCAACCTCATATTACTTTGGGTACACATCTATATCATACCTGCACCATCACACTTATTACAAATAAATGAACTTAAACTTTTGCATACATTATTTCAAGCCTACTAGTTCACTTCCATATAACTAGCATTACTACCCCCAAGTTATAATTATTTTTACCTCGATAATCATCCACAGTTTAAACTTAGTGTCTAGTGCTAGACATGGTTAATAACACAACTTCGCATCCTATTCTGGCTTAGCAACTACTAGATAATAAAAAACCATCAAAATTCACTAGTCCACTAAAATCTCATAATAATAATAGTCGATCATAATCATACGATCTATCTAATTACTGTACATATCATATCCTCCTTTTACACATCACTATTATTTATCCATCCATATGTCTACACTATATTCATGGCTCTATAAGCATCAAACAATTTCCCTTTCACAATTACAAAGTGTTGCCCAAATCTATCAATCTTTAAACACCTTATACTTTCATTAATCACCTGAAATTTTTTAACACCTTGACACACTTCGTAAAACCCTTTCCTAGTTCAAGTACACTGTAAGTCACCTTAACCAATACCTCTTTCTCTACCTTCTACCATGAAATCCACACTATACTTACTACCCCTTAGTAAGCCCCTAAAGACATATCACATCAATTCTAACTTAATAAAATACACATATCTATCAATATACTTTAACCAATCACAATCCTCACCTTTCAGGCTGCTAAAATTCTAGATTTACACTTCTAATTCTGGGGTCACTCTACTACTCATAAATCATAACATAAAAAATCGCACTATCTCTTGATGACAATACTACCCAAAAACCTAATCCTGATACATACTGTTGCCTTTTCATGGGTGCTATCTATAATAAAGGGTTAAAGAGGAATACATATCATATTCTAGTTTAACAACACGATTTATATGGATAAGGATGTAAGCTTTCAAATTAAAGGACTAAAACAAACTAGCAGGCTCCTCTTAAACCCTTTTGTGCAGTTTTTGAAGTGTCTGGTAGTTCTATTTGAGAGCACTATATCGGCATGAATTATGCTTTACTACTTCTATTACCTAAAAAATGAGGCATAGTTGGAGGAATTTAGAGTAATGCATAAATCTGTATAAGTTTCTTAGGGGACAACTTTACTGTATGATCCGAAGTATGAAAGAAGGGAAACACTTCCTAAATGTCATGTAGCCTCCTAATCATAAGAGTGGGGAAACACTTCCTAAATTTAATGTAGCCTCCTAATCATAAGAGTGGTGCACAACACACCCATAAGCAAGACTCTACTAGACATGACTTTTTAGACATTCTAGGACTCTTAGATCTATGGCTCTGATACCAAGTTTGTCATGATCCGAGTTTACACCCTAGATAACATATGGTGCTTAGAACTAAAAGTGATCCCATACTAAATCTTGGCATAGTATATCTAAGAATAATATGGTAAACTGAAGCGGAAGCTGTAACCTAACACCATATTGAAATAGATTTGAAAGATAAATCTATTACAACTGGATACACTATTTAAGTCAGAAGGCCTCTACTAAGTGAATGAGTTATTGGGATAAGCCCCCAACTAACTCGACTACTAAAATACTAGAAAAACTAAAACAAGGAACAAAATGACTAAGTTATGTCCCCGAATGAGGAAGACTCACCAACTGCTAAACTATGAATTGCTACTCTCTAGCCACAAGCCTGAGAACGATCGCATGTATCTACATCACTTCAAAAATGTAGGAAGAAGTGGTATACAATAAGTATGTTTGAATGCACTTAGTATGAAGAAATAAGACTAAATAACATAAATTATATATTTGAAATAAATAGATAAAAAAGCCAAAAATAGTATTTTCATAAACATAATAATAATCAACTCTGAGTAAGTTTAGCTTAAACCATGAGAAAATCTTTCTGAGAAATACATATCCGAAATCATAATAGCTAAAATTTGAGTAAAAGCTCATTCAGAAATAAAGTAATCAAGTCATAAATCTGTAATAACTAAAACTGAATCATATCTGAAGCTACATATCTGAAAAGATGCATATCTAAAATCATCCTATTTGAAATTATATCATATTCATATCAATTCAAGAATAAAATAAAGAAATATATTATGGGTGGAAGTTTCTTATAACCGACATACATCACTTGAGCTAATGTCCAACATCTAACCCTAGTTGGGAGGGTTGCCCCATACTTTTCCAAGGTATAGGACCTGTGTATCCACTAATATGAGACTTTCAGGCCTAAATGATCAATGAACATTTCAGTGAAATATAATCCTATGGTGGCACGTAGTTCTGAAACTTGGGCTATCTAGAACCCTCATTCGCTTGGTGCTAAATACTAAACCCAACCAATTCTAATTATCATATGTCCAATGATGATTTAAAAATTACCGTCTATCTATTTTAAAAGTCAAAACATAACTAAAAATCATATCTTGAAACTATCATAAACTTCATCCTTTTATGGGTTTAGTCTATCTTCCTGAATATACATAATAGCATAAAAGTTCTAAATCATGCTTTAAAATATAAGCTTCAAGAATCATATATAAAATCATGTCAAGAACTAAGAAGGGTGACAAGTAAAACCTTACTAGACAAAAAAATCAATGCAATAAAAACAATAATCATAAATAACTACTTCAAGAAAATCAAGAACTTTGCTTAAATAAAGTGGGAATTGAAAGTGGTTTTGTAAACCCTAGCTATAATCTTAAATTCATGAAATTAATATAGTTTTGGATTTGAGGATGTAAGGAAATTCTCATTGAAGTCCTACATACCTTAGTTGCTTCAAATTCACATGAAAAATATGATCTTAGAAGAAGAAGGACCAAAATTACTTTTCTTGACTTTTGGAGATGGGTTCCCTTGAAAATCCTTATGATTTGTAGTGTAAAATATTGTTAGGGACCTAATTAATGATTAAAAATAGTTAGTAATACTTTGAAATATATGGGAGGAACATACCTTGATACTGAAGGATGAGGAGAGGAGAGAAAACCAAATTAGGGCTTAAAAGAAAGAGAGAAGAATGCAAATTTGGAAAAAATGACGTTTGGGTGTATATAACATTTTTCCTATGTGTGGGCATGCAGCTGGATGCACAAAAATGGTAGTCTCTCTATCTTCTCGCGCAGCTGGGTGCGCATCCTGTGCAATGCCAGTAAAATATGCATAACTTTTTGGATATAACTCAGATTTATGAGTAGTCAGTGGCATTGGAAAGAATACTTAAAGACCTTTAATTTGGTGGGTTGTGGGACATAAAACTTGTCATATTCTATGATTTATACTCGTTTGAAGTTGATCTTAGTAGAATCTTATAAGAAAACTCAATCGGTAAAGAAGCTTTCAACTTAACTATGAGCTAGAAGTTCCTTATGACCTTAATTCATACCCAAAGCACTTCCCACACTAAGGTATTGATCTTAACACCTATTAACCACTAGAAATTATTGGGTTTGGTTCTATAAGTATTTCAAGAATGGTTCGAATTTTAGATTAGAATTTTTGGGGTGTTACACCCTACCTAGATCGACTGCGAAGAAGCGACCCATGGCGGCATGAGCAACCTCCTGGCAATAAGAGCAGCTCCATTGGTGTGGCTAAGGTCCGTGGGTGTAGTTGTACTAGCTACCATCAGCCAACAAGAATAATAAGCAATATTCCAGACTCTGAATCCACCCTCAAAACTCACGTGGAACACCGTAAACACAAACCAACTGTGGTAATAGATTAAATATGACAATCCAGACTCAATGAAATCATCAAAAAACTGACATATATCATCTTAATCAAATGTTGACCGAAGTCATACCTAGGCCTTAAACGTCCAAATTTTCAACAAACTAGTCAAAATCCATTTGAACACCTTGGGAACTAAGCCAAAGGTACTACTAACCCAAAAAATTGCATTACGGAGCAAACAAAACTATTGAAATTCCCATACAACCTTGTTTTCATCAAATATTGTGTATGGTCAAACATAATAACTTCCCAACCTTTCAAAATAAAAAACTTGCATAACTCTAAATTGATAACCTCGAGAACTGTGCCACCCACATCCACAAACTAAAAATATCGCTACGAAACTATGGGGAGGAGAAAAGTGTCAAAATTCTCAGAAAATAAAAAAAAAACATGAGGGTTATTACATATACTTATGTACATTACACAATTAACCTGACTGAGATTATTTGGAGGCATTGTTGAAAACCAATTTCGACCTACTTGTACCCTACCCAGTCTACTATTTGACCATAAATATTTTTTAGATTTTTTAAAATTGATATAGTTATTTATTATTTTTATGTTAATCAATTAATTATGTATTTTGTTATTATCTTTACATTTATAATTCATAGTCGTATTATTTATAATTAACTATTGTTATTACTTATCATAAATTTTGTATTATCAATTTCTTCATTACATAATTATTTATCATTGTTATTATATTGTTACATATATATGGTACATATTATTGAAATAGCGTATTATTTTATTCATGACTTTACATTGTTTTAACCATATATTCATAATTAGTAATAGTTTATATGAAATTTTCATTAATTAATAATCAAATTCTACAAGTGTGAAATTTTATTAATTAAATAACAACTAAAAGTCAATTCATTTTTCCTCTTAATTTTATTTAAAATCTAGCCAATTAATGTCAATTTTAGCCAAAATTCATGCCAAATCTAGCATAATAAATCCTAATCAACCCTAATTTCGTGAACCATGTGTGACCCAAACAACCCAACCCAAACCCTTTATCCGATCTCAATCGTTCGTGCCAGTTTATCTAAAGGCCTAATACATTTTCCCACTTACCATTTTTATTTCATTACGCCTAACCCTCAAACCCTAACCCATTTGCACAACATCAGCCTCCTTTCTTCTCTCATGTACCTCTTCTCCTCTCACCCAAATCCTAAACTGTCTTAGTTCTCATAACTTCCAGCCATGTCTAGCTAGTGAACCACCATAAACACCACAAAACTATAACACTCTTTATCATGAATTTTATCTTTTTCTATGTTTTGATCATTTTATACTTGTTCATAATTGCTATACCATATATGGGTTATGGGGTGGGGTGGCATAGTCCCCATAGCATTCGAGAGAGATTTGAGTGAGTTTGAAATATTGAGTAGCCTTGAAAGTGATTGGTTTGACATTGATCAATATTTTGCGATGTGTGCATCGGATGGTGATTCTATCAGTTCTATTAGATTCGAAATGTCGATTTTGATGTAGTAGCATGGTTGGTTTGGGTTCTGAGACTTTATTTAGAGTTTTGACCTCTTAGGCGAGAAACAAGTTAAAATAGCCTAAATGGATTTTGGGGGTTAACTTTGAAATTAGCCTTGTAGAATTATTGAATTATTTTTATAAACTTTTAATCAATTCTGGAGAGTTCATTTGTAGTTTTTTTACTTGTTTTAAATCTCAGCTTTGCTGGTTCTGGTGCAATCGCTCTAGCAGTCACTTGGTCACCTTTACGATGTCACTTAGTTATATGAAGGACCACCTTAGCAGAAGCTCGACCTTTCCAGCATCATTGCCTTAGTGATGCTTCATTTGCCTTGACGATGTCACCTTAGCAGAAGTGATGCCGCCGTAGCAGCCACCTGCGTAACAAGTGACTACCGCCTTAGTGGTAGTCTGGCTACTTAGGCGATGTCACTTAGGTGACAATTTTAACTCCTATTCAACGTCGCTGGATTAAAATATCCTTTTTGTTTTCTTTTATTCCATTCTTCCATTTTACAACTTTGAAAGCTCAGTTCATGGCAATTTCAAAGCAAAATTTCATCAATCTTGTGTGGGTAAACTCTAAACTCATATTTTTATAATTTTTTATTGATTCTAACTTCAAAATAACTTTAAAACTATGATTTCAAACTTGGATTTTTGGGGTTTTATCCCGTAAAGTTCAAAATTGGTTTTTCTTCGATTTTAAGATTGATTTCAATGTATTTTACAATGGTTTTTTATATTTAGAATCCTTAGAGTGTGGAAAATATGATTCTTAGATAAAAATTTTGTTTTACCCTTTTTCCTTTGGGTTTGATTTTTCAAACTATTTTTTTTGGACCCAGGACAAAAGTATCTAGTATGGTTATTGTTAGACTCCTTCTGATTTGTAGATTACATTTTTGATAGTTTTGGTTTGTTTCAAGGTTGCGCATAGAGGAAAAGCTCTGTGTTGAAGGGTCCAGGCTTGAGATTTGACTTTTTGAGTTAGGTTATGGCTTAACTATCTTCAGACTGGGCTGGGTAGTTAACCATTCATGTAAAGTATGCCATGGGTTGGGGATTTCACCGTGAGGTTTATACTTTGAGCTAGTTATTTTATCGTGTTGGCTTTGTGGGGGCCTATATGAGTATTATTGTTGACTTGAGATATTATAATTATTGTGATGCTCGTGTGGGGGCTTATGTGAATATGGTATTAGTCATGTTTGAGCATTATTTGTCTTTATTATTATTGTGATGATGGAGTGGGGGTTTAATTTGATATATATATATATATATATATATATATATATATTTGGTTTCTTATATAACTATGCATTAATGTGGTTCCATGCAACAATTTATATCGTGATTTACTATAATTTGAGGAGATTTTGGCTTATTTAATAGCATCATTGAATAGTTCATCATATAATATTATTTTTGTTATGAGCATGCATCCTCATTTCAATTATCTATATAAATGGAATTGGAACCATAAACAGATATTGATTTGAAAGAAAATAAGACACTATATGAAACTCTTGACCAAAGAATATACCGACAAGATTGATTGAAATATGAGATTGTGAACGTATGTGGGTTGTGAACCTCCCATGGTTTCATATTCTAGAAGCTTTTGATCTAAAGGTGTATACAAGATGATATGGAGACATTACATCATGGCAATTGCATTGTATTGCATCACTTATATTCCTTTTTCATGTTTGATATCATGTATTCAGCTTTTATATATATATATATATATATATATATGTATATAGTCTTATACTGATATCATACTTGTAGAACTATTATGAGATACAGTTTGAGCTACCGTTGGGAACTTTTTTGTATGCAGGTGGAAGCATGCTCATAATATTCTTTACTTGTTTAGTTTTCTACTTTGCTCAGTCGGCCTATGATACCTACTAAATACAAGTGGACCATATTCACTCCTACTTTTATTCCCTTTCGATGCAGATCCCTATACGAGTGCGACTCGCGATAACTAATTTATGTTTTTTAGAGCTGATTTAGAGTATTGGTGAGCTTCCAGTCCGGAGCCTTGTTCTAGCCTCCATCTATCTTTTATGTCTTTACTTGGATTTAGATACAGATATGTATTACCTAATTATAGTAATGTCTTAGATGCTCTTTTATACTTATGACACCAGTTTTTGGGATTCGATTGTATTTTTCATTTAGAGATTTCAGATTTATGATTATTATGGCTTGACTTTATTATAAAAGTAGCATATTTATTTTATTTCTTTGCTTTTTCATATTTAATATTCATTATGGATTTTTGAATTACCTACCAAGGTTGGGTCAGGGTAGGTGACATCATGACCTTGGTTTCTGGGTTATGACAAATTGGTATCAGAGTTCTAGGTTCAATAGTCTCATGAGTAAAATAGTAGGATGTATAATAGAGTCTTACAGATTGATATGTTGGTTTCAGTATCTATCTTTGGGAGGCTATAGGATATATTTAAGGAAAACTTCTCTAATTTGATTCCTGATCGTGCGTGTTGTTCATGCCCAGTATTCTAAACTTGTAGTCTATTCTTTTCTGTGCAGATGGTGAGGACTAGATCCAGAGTTGTTGAGGATAATTATCTAGCACCCGCTGTTAGAGCCCCACTCTGAGGGTGAGGCAGGGGTCACGACCTGGACAGAGGCATAGGTCGGGCATGAGCAGCAGCTCTGGCTAAAGAATGAGCTAAAGTGTCCTTTACTGAGCCTGAGATTAAGCATGATGAGGCATAGTATCAGACAAAAGAGGTGGGACCAGCTCAGGACCTTCAGGGTTTTCTTATGACTCTAGTGCTACAGGATTTACTTATTCATCTTTTGAGTCATTTGGATGGCATTATCCAGTTGGGTATTCTACTAGGTACACCAGATGGTTCACAGACTACAGGAGGTGTTCAGTCGCCAGGGCAGGTTACTATTATTGGTTTTCAGACTCCTGGGGCACAACCAGCTAATATGGTAGCCCTACGTGTTGAGAATTTTCTTACTAAAATTATTGCCCCTCCCATAGTTCCTGGTCTTGAGATGTCTACTGAAGAGCAGAAGAGATTTGAGAGATTCATTTAGTTTGCCCCTCCCAAGTTCAGTGGTGTTGTTGGTGAGGATGCTTATGAGTTTCTTATTGATTGCCAAGAGAGGTTGCATAACCTCAGTTTACTTAAGTCCTATGGTGTTTCTTACCCTACCTACCAGTTGACTAATGTGATTAGGCAGTGGTGGAGATATCTTGTTAGTTCAAGAGTAGTGGATTCCCATTAGTTGACATGCTCCTATTTTTTTAGGCTTTTCGGGAGAGGTTTGTGCTTTATCGTTTTAGGGACCAGTTGAGAGATGAGCTTGATCATTTGGAGAAGGGCTCCATGACTATTACAGAGTGTGAGGCTTGTTTTCATTATCTAGACATGCCACTTCTAGCATCTTCACACTGCCTGAGAGGATCAGGAAGTTTGTTAAGGGATTAAATGGTTATTATCAGTTAGCGATGACTCAACTAGTGAGGTGGTGCACGGAGAAGCAGAGGTGGATCTAAAGGTACCGAAGGTGGAGCTTGTGGTAATGGATGCAAAGATGCTTAGTCTGGTAATGGGCGTGGTCAGTGTTATGCTTTTCCTAAGGGACTTGAGGCAGAGGCCTCTGATGATGTGATTACATGTATCATTCTAGTTTTGCATCATCTTTGTAATGACCCAAATTATTGTTACACTGAAATAGGAGGTAAAATTTACACCTAGACTTCCTTTGGTTAATTTTTTAGAATGCAGGGCTAGTCTAAAATTGGCTTATTTTTGAGGGTATGATAATCAAGAAAAATCTATTACTAATATGGTTTGTAGTGATGGAATTTGATGTGATAATTAGATAGATAAGGAGTATAGGAAGTCATAGCAACTTTTGGCACCTAAAACAGAGTTATAAAACTCTGATTATAGTGTTTATCGTGGAGCGATTGGTTTATGATGTTTTGATTCATGGTATGTGTTGTAAAGTGAGGAAAACTGGAGAGAGGTCCTGAGTTTCGACCTCGGGCCGCTGCAATGGAAAAAGTAATCGTTGCAACGGTACCACTGTGGTGGTAACAAAAACTGCAGCGGCAACTTCCGTGAAAAGGGCACGAACTGCTGCAGTGGTAACACACAGTAAAATTGTAGTTTTTAAAAGCCAATAAACTTTTTTATCCCCTACTTTTTTGAAAAATACTATAAAACTCTGGGGAAGACAGTTTTCAGAGGATTTGTGTAATTTTTCATCTTTAGAGGTAAGTAATTACATTATAGACTTGAATTTGCTTCGTTTAACCTTAGGAAATCACTAGAAAATAGATTAATGGTGGGGTTTTGGGGTTTAACCCTAGTTTATGGAAATTAATGCAAAATGATAGAATTGTTTATAAATTCAGTATGTAATAAACCTAGGGTGTTAGAAAACACCAATAGGACTAGAATTACGGTTGTTTATGCTACTTCAAGTAAAATTTATGAGGTTTATGAGATAGAAAATCCTAAAATGATGAAATAGGGTGAGTTTATTGCAAAAATCAGTGGTTGTTGCTCCCTAATAATTAAAAAGGGAAATATTATTGAAATGGGTGTATATTCTTGTTGTTATAGATTAAGAGCGAGATCGAAAGGGCAAAAGTGTGGCTTAAGGGTGACTTTCAGAAAAGGACTTGAGTTTGGCTATGTTGTAGAACTTAGACTTTCTTGGCTTTGTCCTTGTTTGTGAACTTGACATCTATGATTGCCTTCTAGCATGACTTGTGATTTAATGACTACATTGCATTTTATTTCCACTGCGTTGATGTGTTATAATGATGGGTCAGGTACCACATCGGTAAAAATGTGATAATGGGTCGGGTACCACGCCAGTATTAATATGATACTGGGTTGGGTCCATGCCGGTATGATGTTATGTTGATAATGAGGTTGTGAAAGGTAAGAGATGATGCACATATCTTGCATACATGCATTCATACATATACATTGGGTGCCTATTGATGATTATACATGATGATGAGTTGTTGAAGAATATGATTAAGTGTGAAAGCATGTGAAAGTAAACTTGTGAGTTGTAATTATATGATGATATATTATGTGTTGAGTTGAATTATATCATTGGTTATGGGTTTTGTTATGATTGCTTTTTTACTTGTTTGGATTGCTTACTTGTACATTGTTGAGTTAGTCGACCTATGATGCTTACCAATACTTATTGATGTACTGATGCTACCTGTACTATTCTTTTTGTTGAGTGCAGCACATTTTCAAGCGGTTGACACGTGACCTCGACTATAGATAGTGATTCCGACTTGATTTTGAGGGTGAGCACCATATTCGGGCAACTTTCAGAACCTCTTATGATGTTGATGTCCCTTGTTTTAGGGACTAAGATGATTTACTTTTGTTATATTTTAGGATATTCCCTCTATTTTTAGACTTAATTATTTTTAGATGTTCTTGTATGGTGACTTCAGGTCTCGTGGATTGTAACAAATAGAGGTTTCTGCTCTATATTCATTTTATGGATGATAATGTCATCGGATGATTATTAGTTATTGAATGAAACTATTTTAGTACTTGTTTAAAAGGATGAGTTAATATAACCACGAACTTTAGAATAACACTTAAGTGAGTAAAGGTGAGCGTAGTATGGTTCTCCTGCCATAGGTTAGGATGGGTGCCAATCATGACCGTTTGGATCGTGATAGAGATGGTATCAGAGAACTGGGTTGGTAGATCTCATCATACAAGAACAGGTCTAGCAGAGTCCTACGGTATGATACCGAAATGTCTGTACTTTTTTTCAAGAGGCTCTCGGACTTTAGGAATGAATTCTGTTTCTTTATTTCCTTCATGCCATAACCTGCTTCTAATTGGTATCTAGCAATCCAAATTGTATCTAATCCTTTCACTGTTATTTGTAAATGGTGAATACTTTTTCCACTATAGCAGCAGCATCACCTATGGCAACACCTGCAGCAGCACCTGCACTGGCCGCTGGGGCCACAGTCTGAGGCAGGCCTCGGGGTAGAGCATAGGAAGTTGAGATATCAGAAAGGCAGAGGTCACCATCCCCTCCCCCACAATATGATGATCCAGAACATGATCAGGATAAAGAAGAGGTAGGTAAGGAAGAAGAGATGATGTCTCCAGAGAATGTGGTGCCAGCACCAACTAGTGACTTTGTCTGTAGGTGATTTAACAAGTGTTGGGATTCTTGGGTAGCTTGGCTATCACTGGCTACATTCCAGTGATTCCGACTGCTCCATATACAACCTTGCAACATGCAGGTACTATAACACCTAGGATGGATAATGTCTCTGATATAGGGGTGCACCCCCAACAGGTACTTTTACTGATAATTAGTGATGACGAGCATGGGCTATTTTGGAAGTTTATAAAGATGAAGCCCTCGATATTCCTAGGCACAGAGTCTGAGAATGCTTTGGAGTTCTTAATAGATTATCATGACGTCTGTACAAAATAGGTATTGTTGAAAAGTATGGGGTGGAGTTTGTTTCTTTTCACCTGCAAAATAAATCCAACCAATGGTGGAGGTCATTTGTAGATTATAGGGCATCCTTACCTCTACTTACTTGGACTCAATTTTAGAATGTATTTCTTGAGAAATATATTCCCTGCACTTATCGTCACCAAAAGAAGAATAAGATTCTAGGATTGGAGCAGGGTAACATGTCTGTGGTGGCCTATGAGGCCAAGTTTCATGCATTGTCCCGCTATGCACTATAGTTGATTACCTCAGAGGAGGAGCAGATTAGGTATTTTTTGAAGGGTTTGAATTAGGGGATTTAGTTGGCTACCTTATCTGTGGCAGTGACTAGTAAGTTTTTCAGAGAGAGGTAAAGGCAGAAGAGAAGAAGTCTCAAACCTCGGGAGTGGTACTTTTTCAAAAGGGTATGGTTTTTTAATCCCTACCATTCAGCTATGCTATTTTCTACAAAAAGCCCTGTCTGGGATCAACTATCAGCCTTTCCGAGTGGACAGCTACACACCTTCTTCCTCTTCAGTTTAGAGGCCTACTTTAGGACCTAAATGCTTTGAGAGTGGGGGTTTGGTATGTGTCATAAGGTATTTCCCTAACTTTTTGTCTACAGTTCAGTTAACGCAACAACTAGCTACTACTGCTTTAGTTTTAGTAGGTCGTGGTGGTTGAGAAAATGGTAGGGGTCATCCACAAGGTGGGCGTGATGGCCAAGAAAGGGGTGGAAACCAGGACAACCGAGGTGGAGAACAAGTTGGTAGAAATAAAGCTCAGGGTGGTAGAGGTGGCGACCAAGGGGGTGACAATTCACAACTTGATGCAGTTCTGGATCATCCTGAGATGGAAGCTTCTGATGTGGTGATCACAAATACTATTCTTATCTTTGATCGTATGGCTTTGATATTCTTTGATCCCAGTTTTACCTTTTCTTATATGTTTGTGAAATTTGCTATGGGTTGGGACTTAGACTGTGAATATCCTGATGCTCCCATGTATGTGTCTACACTGATTGGGGTATCTGTGTGTGCTGATCAGGTATATCGTGCATGTTCTGTGATATTTATGGGGTTTAATACCCTTGAAAACTTAATTATTTTAGACATGGAGAAATTTGATGTTATTTGGGGAATAAGTTGGTTGTCCCCTTATCATATGGTTCTTGATTGTATGCCAAAGCCATCACTATAGCAATGCCCGGGGGAAAGAAGTTAGAGTGGGAGGGTACATTTAAGCCTAATTCGATGAGGGTTATGTCTGCAATTCATGCCCAAAAAATAGTGAGGATGGGGTGTAGGGCATTTTTAGCCCATATTCGAGAAGATAAATCTATAGTCCCTTCTATAACATCAGTTCTAGTGGTATATGAATTCCTAGAAGTATTTTCGAATGATATTTATGGCATGCCTCCAGATCGGGAAGTTGACTTTTGTATAGACCTAGAGTCGTGGAATAGACCCATTTCTATTTCTCGATACCATATGGCACCTGCAGAGTTGAGAGAGTTGAAATCCCAATTGCAAGAATTATTAGAAAAGGGCTTTATTCACCCAAGTGTCTATCCTTAGGGTGACCAGTGTTATTTGTGAAGAAGAAAGATGGTAGTATGAGAATGTGCATAGATTACTGCCAGTTGAATAAGGTAACCATTCGTAACAAGTATCCCTTGCCCAAAATAAATGACTTGTTTGACCAGCTAGAAGGAGCTGCAATGTTCTCTAAGATCGATTTGAGGTCGAGTTATCATCAGCTTAATATCAGGGCTGAGGACATTCCAAATACCACCTTCCGAACTCGTTATGGGAACTACGAGTTTCTGGTTATGTCTTTTGGCCTGACCAATGCCCCAACATCTTTTATGAGCTTGATGAATGAAGTGTTTATGTCCTTCTTGGATTCGTTCATTATTGTGTTTATTAATGATATACTTGTTTATTCTAAGAGTGAAGAAGAGCATGAAGCTCATTAGCGTACTGTGTTGAAGGAAAAATAGTTGTATGCTAAGTACTCTAAGTGTGAATTCTGGATTTCTTTGGTATCGTTCTTTGGGTACATGGTTTATAAAAAAGGGGTTATGGTAGACCCACAAAAGGTTGAGGCTGTTAAAAATTGGGCCAAACCGACGAACGTGACAAATCCATAATTTTATGGGATTGACCAGTTACTATCATCGGTTTACTAAGGGGTTTGCTGTCATTGCTTTTCCCATGACCCACCTAACTCAGAAGGAAGTCCTATTTGAATGGGATGACAAGTGTGAGGAGAGAACTTTATTGACTTTGGCTCCAGTACTAACCCTGCATGACGAGGGTAAAGATTTTATTATATTTTGTAATGCCTCACGTTTGGGTTCAGGTGCTGTGTTTGATGTAGGATCGGAATGTGATTGCTTATGCTTAAAAGCAACTAAATCCTTATGATAAAAACTACCCCATGCAAGACTTGGAATTGGCAGTAGTGGTGTTCACTTTAAAATTTTAGAGGAACTATCTCTACCGGGTGAAATATGGGGTGTTCACAGACCACCTTAGCTTACAACACGTGTTTACCCAGAAGGAATTGAATTTTAGATAGAGGAGATGGATGGAGTTGATTAAAGACTACAACGTATCAATACTGTACCACCCAGGGAAAACTAATGTGGTGGCGGATGTACTAAGTAAGAAACCAGTGAGCATAGGGAGCTTAGCAATACTGGAGGTGTTCAGGTGCCCATTGGCGAGAGAGGTATGGTCTTTGGCTAACAGTTTACTGAGATTGCAGGAAAATAGCGAAGGAAAGGTGTTGGCACATGTAAAGGCTAGGTAAACTTTCTATGATTAGATAAAGAGCAAATAGTTTGAAGATAAGAAATTGAACAACCTAAGAGAAAAAGTGTTACAAAGAAAGGCGAAGGAGGCCATTTTGGATGACAAATGGGCCTTGAAAATCTAAGGTCGGTTGTGTGTACCTCAGGTAGATAACTTGATCTCAACCATTTTGGCAGAGGCTCATAATTCCAAGTACTCCATACATTCGAGAGCCAACAAGATGTATAGAGACTTAAGACAACACTATTAGTGGCAAAGGATGAAGCGTGACATTGTAGATTTTATGGTTAAGTGTCAAAACTGCTAGAAAGTCAAATACGAATATCGAAAGCGTTGTAGTACCTTTCAACGGATGCCCATTCCGGAATGGAAGTAGGAATCGATAACGATGGATTTCATGGTTGGTCTTATAAAAACCTTAAGGAAATGCAACTCCATTTAGGTTATTATTAATCGGTTAACTAAGTTGACTCACTTTATTCCATTAAGTGATGATTATAATGTGGACAAGTTGGCCAAGAATATGTGAAGGAAAATGTAATGCTGCATGGGGTACCGATGTCCATTATGTCAAACCAGGTTACTTAGTTTACTTCTAATTTTAGGGAAAGGTTTTAGTCTGAGTTGGGTTCTAGATTGGACCTGAGCAAGGCTTTTCATCCACAGACTGATAGTCAATCGGAACATACTATATAAGTGCTTGAAGACATTCTTTGGGCTTGTGTTATGGATTTCGAGGGTTAGTGGGACCAATATTTACCATATTGTGAATTTTCCTATAATAATAGCTACCACTTAAATATTGACATGGCTCTTTTTGAGGCCTCATACGGTAGACAGTTTAGGTCCCTAATAGGGTGGTTTAATACGTTCGAGGTGAGGTCTTGGGGCACTGACATACTTAAGGAATCTATAGAAAAAGTGAGATTCATATAGGAGAAGCTTATAGAAGCTCAAAGATGAAGGAATACGCAGACAAAAAGGTAAGACATATGAAATTTGAGAAGGGGAAGAAGGTACTTTTGAAGTTGTCACCCATGAAGGGTGTACTGCGATTCGGCAAGAATGACAAGTTGAGCCCAAGTTACATAGGACCCTTTGAGGTATTAAAGAAATGGTTCGGCAACATACTTGTTGGACTTACCCCTAGTATGTTCGGGGTTCACCCCGTATTTTATGTAACAATGTTAAAGAACTATTTTATTCATTGGGACCCAAAACTATTTAATAAGTAACTGTCCTATGAAGAGGAACCGATTGCTATTCTGGCTAAAGATGGGAGGAAGTTTAGGACATGAGTTATTATTTATGTGAAGGTTTAGTGGAGGGATCATACTATAGATGGAGGAACCGTACTATAGAAGAGGCTATATGAAAGATAGAACTGGACATCCGTAAGCGGTATCCACACTTGTTTATTGATTTAGGTACTTTCTTTTTTAGTGGTTATGTTTTCTTTTGGGTTGGTTGTCATTTGGGGATAAATAAGTGGTAAATTGGTATGTAATGTAACAATCCAAATTGTCATTATGCTAAAATAAGAGGTATAATTTGCACCTAGACTTTCTTTGGTTAATTTTAGAGAATCCAGGGCTAGTCTAAAATTGACTTATTTTTGAAGTTGTGATAATCGAACAAAATCTGGTAGTAATTTGGTTTTTAGTGATGGGATTAGATCTGAAAATTAGATAGCCAATGAGTATAGGAAGTCGCAGCCACTTTCGACACCTAAAACAGAGTTATATAACTTCGATTATAGCATTTATCATCGAGGGGTTGGTTTGGGATGTTCTGATTCATGGTATATGTTGTAAAGTGAGGAAAATTGGAGAGGTGTCCTGTGTTTCTTCCTTAGACCACTACAACAAAAATATTAACTATTAAAGCGGTACCGTTGTAGTGGTAACAAGAACTGCAGTGGTGGCCTCTGTTGAAAGCGCGCGAACCACTGCAACAGAACTTTAATCGCTGCAGCGGTACTGCTGTAGTGGTAATTATCCATTGCAGGGGTAACGCGCAGTAAAAATTCAGTTTTTAAAAGCCAAAAAATGTTTTCATTCCCCACATTTTTGAAAAAATGCTATAAAGCTCTGTGAAAGGCGATTTTCAAAGGGTTTGTGGAGTTTTTCATCTTTAGAGGTAAGTAATTACATTCTAGACTTGAATTTACTTCGTTTAACCTTAGAAAATCAATAGAAAATGGATTACTAGTGGGTTTTGGGGGGTTTAACCCTAGTTTATATAAATTGATGAAAATGATGGAATTATTTATAAATTCAATAAGTAATGATCCTATGGTGTTAGAAAACACTTATGGGGACCAAAATTATGGTTGTTTATGATACTTCAATTAAAATTCAAGAGGTTTAAGAGATTGAAAACCCTAAAATGATGAAATAGGGTTAGTTTATGGCTAAAATTAGTGGTTGTTGATCCCTAATACTTAAAGAGGGAAACATTATTGAAATGGGTGTATATTCTTGATGTTATAGATCAAGAATGAGATCGAAAGGGAAAAAGTGTGGCTTAAGGGTGACTTTAAGCAAAGGAGCTGAGGTAGGCTATGATTGTACTGTAGCACTTAGACTTTCTTGGCTTTGTGCTTGTTTGTGAACTTGAAATCTACGATTTTCTTCTAGCATGACTTGTAATTTAATGACTGTGTTGTATTTTATTTGCATTGTGTTGATGTATTGTGATGATGGGTCGGGTACCACGTCGCTACGAATGTGATAATGGGTCATATACCATGTCGATACAAATCTGATAATAGGTTGGGTACCATACTGGTATGATGTTATGTTGATTATGAGATAAAAAAAGGTAAGAAATGATGCACTCATCTTCGATACATGCACTCATACATATACATTAGATGCCCTTTGATGATTATACATGATGATGAGTTGTTGAAGAAAATGATTAAGTGTGAAAGCATGTGAAAGTAAACTTACGAGTTATATTTATGTGATGATACATGATGTGTTGAGTTGAATGATATCATTGGTTATGGGTTTTGTTATGACCACTTTTATACTTGTTTGGCTTACTTACTTGTACATGGTTAAGTTAGTCGACATATGATGCTTACTAGCACTTGTTGATGTACTGATGCTACCTGTACTTTTTTTTTGTTGAGTGTAGCACATTTTTCAGTGGTTGACATGCCACCTCGGCTCTAGATATTGATTCAGACTTTATTTTTAGGGTGAGCACCATGTTCGGGAAACCTTCAGATCCTCATATGATGTTGACATCCCTTTTTTTCAAGACTAAGACGATTTTCTTTTGTTATATTTTTGGACTTACCCTCTATTTCCAGACTTAATTGTGTTTAGATGTTCGTGTACGGTGACTTCAGGTCCCGGGGATTGTAATAAATAAAGGTTTCAGCACTCTATTTTTTTTATGGATGATAATCATTGGATGATTATTAGTTGTTGAGTGAGACGATTTTAGTTCTTGTTTAATAGCATGAGTTACTATTACCATAAACGCGAGAATAACATTTAAGTGAGTGAAGGTGAATGTAGTTTGATTCTCCTGTCATAGGTTAGGGCGGGTGCCAATTATGATCATTTAGGTTGTGAAAGTCTTTATTCCATGTTATTTGACGATGGGTCCATATTCTCTTATGTGTCTTCATATTTTGCTACTTGTATTGATGTTATGTGCTAGTCCCATTTTATGTGTATTCATGTTTCTAACCCTGTAGGAGATTTTTATGTGATAGATCGAGTGTACCAATCATGTGTGGTAACCTTTTCAAGGAGTGAGACTTGGGTAGACTTGAGAATCCTTGATATAGTTGATTTGATGTCATATTGGGTATGGATTGGTTGGATCCTTATCACGTAGCTTTGGATTATTTTTCCAAGAACGTGACTTTAGCTATTCTGGGTGTGCCAAGATTAGAGTGGAATGGCACACCTAGTTCATATCCTAAAAGGGTTGTATCTTTCCTTCATGCTTATTTCATGGTAAGGAAGGGGTGTCATTTTTATTTGTCCTTTGTTTATGATACTATTGTTGCTTTACCGCCTCTCTTAGATTCTGTGAGGGTTGGTA
The DNA here is from genome assembly GCA_031232105.1 of Capsicum rhomboideum. Taxonomy (NCBI): domain Eukaryota; kingdom Viridiplantae; phylum Streptophyta; class Magnoliopsida; order Solanales; family Solanaceae; genus Capsicum; species Capsicum rhomboideum. Next base: position 91,341,507 of record CP124716.1, on the reverse strand, counting down.
GAGAGTTCATGAATGTGTTCACTAAGGACTTACCTGGTGTTCCTTCGAATAGGGATGTGATTTTTGCTATTGATGTAGAGTCGGGCACTAAGCCCATTTCCATTCCTCTTTATAGGATAGCCCTGGCAGAGTTAAAGGAATTGAATACGAAATTACATGACTTATTGAGTAAGGGATTCATTAGACCAAGTGTGTCTCCTTGAAGTACTCCTGTCTTATTTATGAAGTAGAAGGATAGATCCATGGTGATGTGTGTTGATTATCGATAATTGAACAAGGTAACTGTTAAGAACAAGTATCCTCTTCCTTGCATTAATGATTTGTTTGATCAGCTTCAGGGTACCTCAGTGTTTTCTATGATCGACTTGAGATCTGGTTACCATCAGTTGAAGATTAGAGATTTGGATATTCCAAAGACAGCCCATCAAACACGGTATGACCATTATGAGTGCTTGGTTTTTTTATAGATTAACTAATGCTGCAACAACATTTACTGAGTTTATGAATAGGGTATTTTGACCTTATCTTGATTCTTTGTTGATTGTATTCATCAATGATATCTTAGTTTATTCCAAGAATAAGATCGAGCATGTGTGACATTTGAGTGTTGTACTTCCAAGATTGTGTGATGCGAAATTGTATGCCAAGTTCTCTCCAAATGTGAGTTTTGGTTGGATTCTATTTCTTTCTTATGTCATGTAGTGACCATGAATGGTATTATGATTAATCCGACCAAGGTAGAAGCGGTTCGTGATTAGGATTAACCTATTTCTCCTACCATGGTTTGGAGCTTTATTCTTTTGGTGGGTTATTATCGCTAATTTATGCATAGTTTCTCTTCTGTCGCGACTCCTTTGACCAAGTTGACTCAGAAGAAGATTGTTTTTTAGTGGTCTAAAGATTTTGAGGAGAGCTTTTAAAAGATCAAGGAGTTGTTGACTTCGGCTCCTATCTTGACATTCCCAGAGGAGGGCATAGGTTTTATCGTGTTTTATGATGCTTTTGGTGTTTGCTTGGGTGGTGTTTTGATGTAGAAGGGTAAGGGGATTGCTTATACTTCTCGACAGTTGAAGCCTCATGAGAAGAACTACCGTACTCATGATTTGGAGTTAGCTGTGATTGTATTTGTGTTGAAGTTGTGGCGACACTACTTGTATGGAGTTCATTGTGAGATTTTCTCCGACCATCGTATTCTTTAGTACTTCTTCACTCAGCAAGACCTTAATATGAGGCATCATCGATGGATAGAGTTGCTTAAGGATTATGATCTCACCATTCTTTATCATCTGGGAAAGTCTACTATAGTAGTGGATGCCTTGAGTTGGAAGGCGACGAGTATGGGGAGTTTGGCTTATCTATTAGTAGGGGAGCAACCTTTAGACTTATACGTTCTGTATTTGGCTAACAAGTTAGTTTGACTTGACATTTCGATACCTGGGCATGTGTTGGCATATGTTGATGCTAGGTCCTCATTGATGAAGCAAATTCGAACTCGTTAGTTTGATGATGAGAAGTTTAGGGTAATTCATGATAAAGTGTTGAGTGGTGAGGCAAAGACTAATTTTCTTAACCTTGATGTTGTTTGTGGATTGGTGGTCATGTCTGTATGCTAAGATTTGGTGGGTGGATTACATGATCTTGGAGCAGGCTCATTGTTCAAAATATTCTATTCATCCAAGAGAGGCTAAGATGTATCATAATTTGAAGCAACACCATTTGTAGTCTGGTATGAAGAAGTACATCATTGATTATATGGCCAAGTGTTTAAATTGTCACAAAGTAAAGTATGAGCATCAACGATCGGGTGGTATAATGCAGAGGATGCATGTTCCCAAGTGGAAGTGGAAGCGGATAACTATAGTCTACATGGTTGGTGTAACCCCAACTTTAGGGAAGTTTGATTCTATTTGGGTGATTATGGATAAGTTGACTAAATCAGTATACTTCATAATTGTGAAGACGAACTATAATGCGGAGAAGTTGGCCAAGATCTACATTTGAGAGATTGTTCGATTGCATGGTGTTCCTATATCCATTATTTTTGATAGAGGTACGCAGTTTACCTCGAATTTTTGGAGTTCTTTACAGAGTGAGTGAGGTACTCAACTTCATATGAGCATAACTTTTCACCCTCAGACAAATATCCAGTCAGAGTGGACCATTCAGGTGTTAGAGGACAAGCTTTGAGGCATGTCTTATGGATTTTGGTGGTCATTAGGACCAGTTCTTTCCCTTAGCGGAGTTCGCCTACAACAACAATTAATATTCCAGTATTCAGATGGCACCTTTTAAGGCTTTGTATAGGTGGAGGTATAGATCCCCCATGGGATGGTTTGATTCATTTGAGGTTAGGCCTTTGGGCACTGATTTGTTGAGACACTCGGTGGATCGAGTAAGGTTGATCTAGCAGAGACTTGTGGCTGCCCAGAGTAGGTAGAAGAGTTATGCCAACTGTCGGGTCTGTGATGTTATATTCATGCTTGGTGAGTGGGTTTTGTTTAAGGTATCCCCCATGAAGGGTGTGATTAGATTTGGGAAGAAAGGAGAACTTAGCCTTAGATTCATTTGCCCTTTTGAGATTCTTGAGAAGTTTGGAGATGTGGTATACAAGCTAGTTTTACCTCCACGTATGCCAGTTGTTCATCCGGTATTCTATGTTTTTATCTTGAAGATACCATCCAAATGATTCACATGTGATCCGGTGGGATTTTGTCATATTAGATCATGAATTGTCCTACGAGGAGGATCCCATTGCTATTCTAGATAGTAAAACTAGGCAGTTGAGGTCTAAGCATATTAATTCTGTGAAGGTTCAATTAAGACATCGCCTTATTGAGAAGGATACATGGGAGGTTGAGTCCGACATGAGTCGTAGATATCACTAGCTTTTTATCGACTCAGGTACTTTATTTGTTTTTCATTTGAGGAAAAATTCGTGTCTTGGTGGTGGATAATGTAGCAACCCTTGTTGTGAATTTTAGTTTTTCTATGTTTTTACAGTTTTACCCTTCCCTATATAGTTGTGATATGCCTTATATGAGTTGTGGGGTGGGTTGGCACGGTCCTTCAATTTTTTGTTAGTGATTTAAGTGAGTTTGAGGTATTGAGTAGCCTTAAAAGTGATTAGTTTGACCTTGGTTAGTATTTTGTGATCCACGTATCGTATGATGATTCTGTCAGTCCTATTAGATCCAAATTTTTGGGTTAGTAGCATTGTTGGTTCTGGTTCCGAGGCTCTGTTTAGAGTATTGACCTCTTAGGTGAAAAACTAGTTTAAATAGCCTAAAGGGGTTCTGGGGGTTTACCTTGTTGATAACAACCTCTTTCGATAAATCAGATGGTCTCATTGAGTCTGAGATGTCAAAATTTTCCTAATAGCATTATTGGATTATTTTTACAGGATCTCGATTGAATCCCGAGAGTCCATTAATAGTCATTTTTACATAGTTATAATCTTAGCTGTGCTGATTCTGGTGCAACTGCTCTAGCGGTCAGTTGGTCGACTTAGTGGTATTGCTTAGGCGGACCAAGGACCGTCTTAGCAGAAGCCTGACCTTTCCAACATTATCACCTTGGCGATGTTTCTTTTGCCTTGGTGATTTCACCTTAGCGGTCCACTGTATGGCAAGTGACTATCACCTTAGCAGTAGTCTGGCCACTCAGGCGACCATTTTACCACATAGGCAATGTCGCTGGATTAAAATATCCTTTTTTTTCTCTTTTATTCCATTTTTAAACTTTGAGAGCTCAGTTCATGGCAATTTCAAAATGAAATTTCATCAATCTTGTGTGGAAAAACTCTAAACTCATATTTTCATCATTTTTTATTGATTCTATCTTTAATTTAACTTTAAAACTATGATTTCAAACTTGGACTTTGGGGTTCTACCCAGTAAATACAAAATTGGGTTTTTTCCAATTCTATGTTCGATTTCAACGTATTTTTCAATGGGTTTTGATATTTAGAATCCTTAAGAGTATGGGAAATATGATTCTTTAATAAAATTCTAGTTTTACCCTTTTTCCTTCGGAGTTGATTTTTGAACTATTTTTAGACCCAAAACAAAACTACCTAATATGGGTATCGTTAGACTCCTTTTGATGTGTAGATTATATTTTTTTATAGTTTTGGTTCATTCCAAGGTCTCACGTAAAGGAGAAGCTCCATGTTGAAGGGTCCAGGCTCAAGATTCGACTTTTTGAGGTAGGTTATGGCGTAACTTTCTTCAGACTGGGCTGGGTAGTTAACCATTCCTGTAAAGTATGCTACGAGTTGGAGATTTTATGTTGAGGTTTATACTTTGAGCTAGTTATTTTATCGTTTTGCTCGTGTGGGAGCCTATATGAGTATTATTATTGACTTGAAAGATTATTATTATTATGATGCCCGAGTGGGGGATTATGTGAATATGGTATTGGTCTTGTTTGAGCATTATTTTCCTTCATTATTATTATGATCCCCGAGTGGGGGATTGAGTTGATATATATATATTTGGTGTCTTACATGACTATTCATTACTGTGGTGCCATACGACAATTTATATCATGATTTATTAAAATTTGAGGAGATTTGAGCTCATTTAATACCATCATTAAGTTGATTCATTACATAATATTGTTTTGGTTATTAGCATGCATCCTCATTTCAATTATCTATATACATGGAATTGGAACCACAGAGATATATTGATTTGAAAGAAAATGAGATACTTCATGAAACCCTTGACTGAAGAATGTACCGACAAGGTTGATTGAGATATGACATTGTGAATGTATATGGGTTGTGAACCTCCATAGTGTCCTATCTTAGAAGCTTTCACTTGAAAGGTGTATACGAGGTGATATTGAGACATTACATCACGTCCATTGCATTACATTGCATCACTTACATTCCTTTTTTTGTTTGATATCGTGTATTTAGCTTTCTTTTGTATATATTCGTGTGTAGTCTTATACTGATATCATGCTTGTAGAACTGTTAGGAGATACTATTTGAACCACCATTGGGAAATTTTCTTTATGCAGGTGGAAATGTGCTCATAGTATTCTTTACTTGTTAAGTTTTCTTCTTTGTTGAGTTGGCCTATGATACCTACTGAGTACAAGTGGATCATACTCACTCCTACTTCTGTGCTCATTTGGTGCAGATCCCAGTACAAGTACGACCCGTGGTAGCTGATTTGTGCTCTTGAGAGTTGATTTAGAGTAGTGGTGAGCTCCCCATTCAGAGCCTTGTTCCAGCCTCCATCTATCTTTTATGTCTTTACTTAGATTTAATAAAAGAAATGTATTACCTGATTCCAGTATTATCTTAGTTGCTTTTTATACTTATGATACTAGGTTTTGGCATCCGACTGTATTTTCATTCAGATATTTTGGATTTATGATTATTACAGCCTTACTTCATTCTACAATTGTCGTATTTGTTTTATTTCTTTCCTTTTTTGTATTTCATATTTGTTATGGATTTTTGGCTTACCTACCAAGGTTGGGTCGGGGTAGGTCCCATCATAACCTCGATTTCTGGGTCATGACACAAACAAACCCATATGACCCCAATTTCATTTCCATACTCATACACTAGTCTCTTTATCTCTCATCTCTCAGACTACCGCCACTACAATATCTATATTTTTGACAAAGTTAAGAGTGTTTCAGCACTGAAGCACTAGTGTATGATACATAAATGGTCTCTTATTGTATATTTCTATATGTGTGTTATGTTTTCTGGGTGTTTCAAGGTCACCAGTTTTTTCTTTGCATGGTTAAGCCTTAAAATCTCAGTTTTATGGTATATTCTTATGGATCCATCACTGATATGGTTTTATTTAAGATTTGTTGGCTTTCTTTTTACCCTCACTCACAAGAGTATTTCACATGTGTAATCCAGGATTTTAAATTTGTGCAAGATTGGTGATAATTTTAGTTAAAAAAATAGTTGATTCTTACTCTCCTACACTTGTGTGTTGCCATATGGGAAAATTCCTAATTTTTATGAACAATGTATAAATCCTAATTCAATGATAAGTCTGATTTAGGTTAATGATTGTTGTACTTATACATCCCTCGTGGTCGTTTTGTGATATGATACGGGTTGCCTCTAGACCTTTCACTAGAAGTCAAGTGAAGGAACTTCAAAGGATGCAACCTTTGTTCATGAAAATCGAGGTGTTTGATCAAGTGTTGATGACAAAGCAAGGATTCCATGAATTAAGAATCATTTGGAGTGAAGATGGGAAGGTGTTGGGAGAAGCGAAACCAAACCAAGATTGCAACCAAGCCTTAAGCACCACACTGCCCCAATCGACGATGGAGGGGCAAATTGGCGACACGCCAAACCTTTTAGTGAGGATGATTGGCAATGGAGGAGAGCTCAACACATGGGGAAAGCCTATTGGACAAATTGGTGATAGGGACCCAACAAATGGCACATCGTCAAAGTGAAGGGCGAAGGAACAAGCATCGCCAAATGGAATGGGCACACTATATTTTAAGGGTCACTTTTGGGCCCAAGTGTTGTTTAGGGTCACTGTCACGCCCCAAATCCCAACGAGGCGTGATTGGCACCCAAAGCCGATGTGGCCCGAGAGAACCAATCTTTGCTCACGTTCGTTCACACGCAGGTCTCTTTATGAATAACATACTATCTCATGTAACTAATGAAATATAAAATGCCATTGGCGGAAGTCATGGAAAACATGTACATTATATCCAACTATGGCCGTTAGGTCCATTTCGTATTATACACCCCTTACATTCGTGTACCCACGTATGTCTACAAAAGCCTCTAGCAGATGTAACTACCAGCACCAACTAAAAGACGGGACAAGTTCCCGCTTTATACAACATATACCAAATCAAAACACATGTACAACAGTGACTCGGAGAAGCCCCGAACTAACTGGAGCTCACCAATGATCCGCAACAACTGGTAACTTACTATGGAGGCCTACTAGTACCTGCGCCTGCAGCAAGTAAGGTAGATTCCCCTAGAGGGGCCAGTACGACGAAAGTACTGAGTATGTAAGGCTCATATAAAACTACAAGAGATAAAATACTGCGATGGAAACAAATGTAAGTGAATAATCAATGTGAATAGGTCACCATTCTGTATATATAGGGAACCATGCACATTACTTTCTTTCTTTCTCTTGCCTTTACTTTACTTTACTTTTACATCACTCATATACTGTCTACGCCCTCATCATGCAGATGTTCCTTTCACCCCATGGATAAAACATCATCTTCATGCAGGTATTCTTTTTACCTCATGGATAGGATCATATCACCATGCGGGTGTCCTTGCACCCCATGGATAAATGAGCATCATCATGCCGGTGTTTGCACCCCATGGATAAATGAACACAATCAATATGCATTACTTTATTCTTACTTCATTTCTTTACTTTTGAGATTGATACCATTACTTGTGAGAGATTAATACTTTTACTTATGAGAGATCGATAAAATGATAGTCACAACTTTATTTGAAGCTTTGGATCAATAATCAATGAGTGAGAAACATGAAAATAAACATTATTGGAAACATAACCTTTGTGGAAACATAACACTATTGGAACCATTGGACAATCATCCATGAACAAGATACATGAGCACAATCACTTTTGGAACTTTGGAAAACAACCTTATTGGACTTTCGGAACATGGCCAATGAATATGATACATGTGATTCACAACCGCTCAATGAATAGCAGACATATGAGTAACACTAGTCGACTACCGGATTTTGAATACCTTAGACCATTTCGTAATCAAATGAGTACTATGAAAATGTGGACACCACATGCTGCAGAAGAATATAGAAGAGTAACCTTACATACCTTGTCTTCTCAATACGATTCTACAATATTAAGTGTGCCTACAGTAGTCCTTCTTCGTCTTTATGTTTCACTCTACAACACAATTACATAACGGAACCAACATTAACCACCAATTACCTTACAATGGCATACAATAACAATAAGTCACATGTTTGGCTTTAATATGTTATTTCTTTCTCTACAATACCATTTACGGCATGTTCATATCAATAATACCACAACATGCCCAACATTGACCAAAGTATCATAAACCACTAGTATGTCACACCAAGTTCATACTTTCCACTCTCCATCATCACAACATCATAATTATACCATCAATTCACTTCAATACACTTCACCATAACAAATCGGCCAAAGTCCCATAATTTACACTTATAGAAAAATAACAAATTTAATAAAAAAATAACACCATAAATGTTCATATTTTATCCATACCATGCTCTTTCATCAAAGGCACAAGTCACAATTCAAGCTTGAACCTCATGGATTACAAATCTTATACAAAAACACAAAGTACCATGTCCAACATTTCCAAGCACCACCAACATGATTTATATACTCTACCATGCATATAATATATTAATCCATAACAATAATCACTTACCCAAGCTTGGAATATGATGAGCTTGTTCCAAAAGTGCCTTAGGGTTTTGAGAGCCAAGGAGGCTTTCTTGAGAATTCTCTAGAAAAAAATAGAAAAAGCATGTGTATTTTTGTTGAAAAAAATTAGTCTTTTGCCCCTTTATATAGTCCCTTAATTTTCATCCTTATCCTCTCTTGGCATTTAATGCAATGTGTTGCATTAGTCAATAGAAGAATGGGTCATTTGACCCATTCTTGACCCATGTTTTCTTCTCTTTTTGGGGCCCTATTTTGAGCCCAATTCACTTAACCCACTAAAATCCATAATTCCTCATGTTTAATTCATTTCATACATTTTACCATAATATTCCCACTCATTAAATTCATACTCGTAGCCTTAATTCCAAAAACAAGCAATTCTAGCCACGTATGGCTTATTTTGGCTACAAGGGTAAAATCGTCATTTTGATGCCAAATTCGTTCTCGAGTAATTTTATAATAACAATATAATACTTCACTCATTTCATGTATATTCTCATGGTTGTAAAATAAACATGGCAAAAATCGGCTCAATACGTCCCCGGATACCCTTGAGACTTAGAAAATTTCCGACTTTTGAAAAAGTGGAAAAACCATCGTGGCACGCCCTTGGGCGGGCCAAATTGCTGCCTCTGGACTAAAAATTTTAGCCCAGAGAGGCATGGCATGCACTCGAGCGCGCCCCAGACTTAACATTTTCAAAAATTTTGTTTTTCGACTTTTCTTCGTGGGTTTGGTTAGATACTTCAAATCCTACTCTTTAACTTACTTCTTACCCTTAATATCCTTTGTTTAGAGGTCCTCTTAACCTCATTTTGAACCCCACAAATGTGCCACAAAAATCACAAAACAACTCTTATGAAGGGCTAATCACATGTATAAAGCCAAATTTTAATTTTCTCATCATTAACATTACCAAATACATACTCATGGCATCTCGACACCTAAGTAACCATTGTTCAACATCATCACATAAGGTTGGGAAGGTACGCGGTCATACATTCTCCCCCCCCCCCCCCTTAGAAACATTCATCCTCGAATGTTAACGATGTCGTTTAAATTACAACACATGCATCTCTATTCGCCTATACATATATACACACGTGAAGCTCATAGCTACTTACTTGTTATTGGTACATTTCCACATTTTGAACCTTTTCTTCCATTTGAAACAAATATGGGTACGTTGTTTTCATCATTTTTTTTCCTAGCTTACCATTATACACTTCCAACAATTTCACATGGCATGTTGTATAGGGTCTCTTTTCCATTATTTCCGAATTTCGTTATACCTTTCATGAGTGACACTTTTAAGAGTACTTAATCATCTAAGCTCACAACATCTACTATATCATTATGATAGGCTCTTTTACCTATACTATATGCACCGACAGGTGGAGATATTTCCATTGATGAAACTAATAACTCCAATGCCCATTATATTCGAATTATAGTAGCCGATGGAATAACATACGATAGAGTAGAGCTCAGATCAGTCAATACATATACATCATGTAACAATATGGTAATATACCTAAATACCTGTATTTTCATCAGGAGATGTTCCCTCATTCTGCCGGTCTACTAAAGCATAAGTGCGATTTTGGACCCCACTAGTACTGGCTGCTCCTCCGGCACCTCTGCCCCGACCAACAGACTGCACACCTCGGTCTAAATAAGGAACCGATGCTGATGATGCCACAGTTGACCAGGCAGGTCGTACCATACTACCCAAGCCTCGTCGTGGGCAGTCTCTCATTATGTGACCCGGCATACCACACCAATAACAAGCATTCGTCCCCCTTCGACATTCACCTACATGAAATCGTCTGCAAAACTGGCATAGTGGGCGAGAAGACCTTGCTGTCTGTAAATCTAGCATCCTACCACTCTGCCCAATGTGACTGCCCCTGAATCCTCAGGAGTGAGATGGAGCGCCTGTTGTGGAATAAGAGAATGAGGGTCTAGGCGGTAACATTCGAGATCCAGATCCTCCTGGGGACACTATAGACTACCCCATGGATCTTGCCCTTTTTGATGGCCCTTCCTCAGATTCCTGTGTCCCTCTTCTCTGTCTTTGATCTTCCATTTTCTGGGCGAAGGCCTGAATTCTCGCTATATCCATATCTTTATTTAAAGCAGCAATGGTGCAGTCTCTTACCAAATATGGTTCTAATCTGTCCACGTATCGATGGACCCTATCCGTCATCGTAGCCACCATATTTGGAGCATATCGAGCCAAGGAATTAAATTGCAAACTGTATTCTCGAACACTCATGTTCCCTTGGCGTAAATTCAGAAACTGATCTGCACGTGCCTCCCGAATTTCATAGGGGAGGTAAGGATCAAGGAATGTTGTTTTAAATTCTTCCCAACCAGCTGGGAGAGCATCAATACCCCTTGATCTTTTCCAGTCCTCATACCACAATATTGCTTCGCCTTTCAGTCTATAGGCCATAAGTTCCACCGTTTCAACCCCAGTCACGTGCATAACTTCTAGATCCCTCTGGATTTGATCCACGAAGTCTTGTGGATCTGCTTCCAAGTCTGACCCAGTGAATATAGGAGGGTCCAATTTTATAAAGTCTTGTGTTCTGCGACTCGCCACTCTAGCTGCATCATCCTCATTTGTCGTCGAACCAACTCATCCTTGACTTTGTGCTGCCACTAACTGTGTCAACATATGTACTGCATTCCTAAGATCTTGATCTGTGGCATTCATTGGTGGTTCTGCGGGTACTTCTCTACCGATTGGCTCTTCCGGAGCCGGGAAGGTAGACGAAGACCGCGATGAAATTTCAGCATTTGCTCCACCTTGACTAGCTTGGTCAGGTGGTAGTCTACTCATTCCTTCTTCAGCAGGCACATCTACCTATTTCCCTTTACCTCTACCTCTCCTCATAATTGACATTTTGACTATACCAAAGAAAAACAAGTACCATGGTCAGATTCAATTCAACTTATAACATTGGCTCGATTGTACGATCTAGAATGAAGAAAAGAAACAACATCCTAAATGTCCCGTAGCCTCCTACTTATAAATGTGGTGCACAGCACATTGATAAGTAAGACTCTACTCAGACACGGCTTTGTAGATACCCTTAGACCGACCTGCTCTAATACCACTTTTGTCACGCCCCAAATCCCAATGAGGCGTGATTGGCACCCGAAGCCGATGTGGCCCGAGAGAACCAATCTTTGCTCACGTTCGTTCACACGCAGGTCTCTTTATGAATAACATACTATCTCATGTAACTAATTAAATATAAAATGCCATTGGCGAAAGTCATGGAAAACATGTACATTATATCCAACTATGGCCGTTAGGGCCATTTCGTATTATACACCCCTTACATTCATATACCCACGTATGTCTACAAAAGCCTATAGCAGATGTAACTATCAGCACCAACTGAAAGATGGGACAAGTTCCCGCTTTATACAACATATACCAAATCAAAACACATGTACAACAGTGACTCAGAGAAGCCCCGAACTAACTGGAGCTCACCAATGATCCGCAACAACTGGTAACCTACTATGGAGGCCTACTAGTACCTGCGCCTGCAGCAAGTAAGGTGGATTCCCCAAGAGGGGTCAGTACGATGAAAGTACTGAGTATGTAAGGCTCATATAAAACTACAAGAGATAAAATACTGCGATGGAAACAAATGTAAGTGAATAATCAATGTGAATAGGTCACCATTCTGTATATATAGGGAACCATGCACATTATGTTCTTTCTTTCTCTTGCCTTTACTTTACTTTACTTTTACATCACTCATATACTGTCTGGGCCCTCATCATGCAGGTGTTCCTTTCACCCTATGGATAAAACATCATCTTCATGCAGGTATTCTTTTTACCTCATGGATAGGATCATATCATCATGCGGGTGTCCTTGTACCCTATGGATAAATGAACATCATCATGCGGGTGTTTGTACCCCATGGATAAATGAACACAATCAATATGCATTACTTTATTCTTACTTCATTTCTTTACTTTTGAGATTGATACCATTACTTGTGAGAGATTAATACTTTTGCTTATGAGAGATCGATAAAATGATAGTCACAACTTTATTTGAAGCTTTGGATCAATAATAAATGAGTGAGAAACATGAAAATAAACATTATTGGAAACATAACCTTTGTGGAAACATAACACTATTGGAACCATTGGACAATCATCCATGAACAAGATACATGAGCACAATCACTTTTGGAACTTTGGAAAACAACCTTATTGGACTTTCGGAACATGGCCAATGAATATGATACATGTGATTCACAACCGCTCAATGAATAGCAGACATATGAGTAACACTAGTCGACTACCGGATTCGGAATACCTTAGACCATTTCGTAATCAAATGAGTACTATGAAAATGTGGACACCACATGCTGCAGAAGAATATAGAAGAGTAACCTTACATACCTTGTCTTCTCAATACGATTCTACAATATTAAGTGTGCCTACAGTAGTCCTTCTTCGTCTTTATGTTTCACTCTACAACACAATTACATAACGGAACCAACATTAACCACCAATTACCTTACAATGGCATACAATAACAATAAGTCACATGTTTGGCTTTAATATGTTATTTCTTTCTCTACAATACCATTTACGGCATGGTCATATCAATAATACCACAACATGCCCAACATTGACCAAAGTATCATAAACCACTAGTATGTCACACTAAGTTCATACTTTCCACTCTCCATCATCACAACATCATAATTATACCATCAATTCACTTCAATACACTTCACCATAACAAATCGGCCAAAGTCCCATAATTTAAACTTATAGAAAAATAACAAATTTAATAACAAAATAACACCATACATGTACATATTTTATCCATACCATGCTCTTTCATCAAAGGCACAAGTCATAATTCAAGCTTGAACCTCATGGATCACAAATCTTATACAAAAACACAAAGTACCATGTCCAACATTTCCAAGCACCACCAACATGATTTATATACTCTCCCATGCATATAATATATTAATCCATAACAATAATCACTTACCCAAGCTTGGAAGATGATGATCTTTCTCCAAAAGTGCCTTAGGGTTTTGAGAGCCAAAGAGCCTTTCTTGAGAATTCTCTAGAAAAAAAATAAAAAAAGCATTTGTATTTTTCTTGAATAAAATCAGCCTTTTACCCCTTTATACAGGCCCGTAATTTCCATCCTTAGCCACTCTTGGCATTTAATGCAATGTGTTGCATTAGTCAATGGACCCATGTTTTCTTCTCATTTTGGGCCCTATTTTGAGCCCAATTCGCTTAACCCACTAAAATCCATAATTCCTCATGTTTAATTCATTTCATACACGTTACGAAAATATTCTCACTCATGAAATTCATGCTCATAGCCTTAATTCCAAAAACAAGCAATTCTAGCCACGTATGGCTTATTTTGGCTACAAGGGTAAAATCGTCATTTTGATGCCAAATTCGTTCTCGAGTAATTTTATCATACCAATATAATACTTCACTCATTTCATGTATATTCTCATGTTTGTAGAAGAAACGTGGCAAAAATTGGCTCAATACGTCCCCGGATACCCTTGGGACTTAGAAAATTTCCAACTTTCGAAAAAGTGGAAAAACCAGCGTGGCACGCCCTTTGACGGGACAACTTGCTGCCTCTGGACTAAAATTTTTAGCCCATAGCGGTGTGTCACGCCCTCCAGCGTGCCCCAGACTTAAAATTTTTGAAAATTTCATTTTTCGACTTTTCTTCGCGGGTTTGGTTAGATACTTCAAATCCTACTCTTTATCTTACTTCTTACCCTTAATATTCTTTGTTTAGAGGTCCTCTTAGCCTCATTTTGAACCCCACAAATGTGCCACGAAAATCACAAAACAACTCTTATGAAGGGCTAATCACATGTATAAAGCCAAATTTTAATTTTCTCATCATTAACATTACCAAATACATACTCATGGCATCTCGACACCTAAGTAACCATTGTTCAACATCATCACATAGGGTTTGTAAGGTATGGGGTGTTACAGTCACTTTAGGGCCCATATCTATAAATAGCTTGTGTTTACATTCCTTAGGTAGTTTTTGATGTTAAATGATGACACACACACTTGAGAGTGTGAGAGATAGGATTAGCTTGCTTTGAACTATCATTTTGAAATATTGGTTACTTGGTAGTTCGATTCCCTCGTGGTCTAAGTAAGAGTTTTGTGCTTGTAGTGAATTCGATTTGAGATCTTTGGGTTTAATATACCTTTAGGTTTCTTTTCCTTTCATTATTTGTGTCAATCTATTTTCTTGTCATCTTAATCTCTTGTTTTCGTCTTTCCTTATCGTATCTTGAATCGTATTATTTGGTATTAGAGGCGAGCTTAGGATCGTTCCAATGATTCTAGTCGTGGGTTTTATTTTTTACAAAAAATAAGAGGGGGTTAAAAATATTTTCAAGAAAATCCCAATAAAAAATATTTTTGTTGTTTTGAGTCTTGTTTGAGTTTCTATTGCTAGATTAGTTTCCTCTAGCAATATTTAGGTTGAAATCTGAGTTTTAGGAGTGATTGGAGTAGCTTTGAGGAAATCACCATTGTTGGGATTTTGAGTTTGAAGAAAATCAAAAGTAGGTTCTTATATCTATCAATTTTGGGTTGGAATTGAAAGATAAGAATTTTTCAAAAGTGTTTCCCATATCAAAGGGACTCGAGATCTAAAATTTGGTGTGAATTCGAGCAATATTGAGTAAGTTGTGTTTTTGGGTTCTTCATCTTGTTCTTAGTGTTCTTGAGGAATATTCAAATCTTCAGAGGGAAGAATCATCACAAGGTTGTTGTTTGATCCAAGTAAGGTACCAAAAAGGAAAGAATAAGTGTTAGTACAAAAAAGGGAATATTCCAAAAGGAGAAAACACAAGAAAGAGGGTACAAGTACCAAAAAGGGAATATTCCAAAAGGAGAAAAAACAAGAAAGAGGGTACAGCTGAGACCATAGGATCCCAAATTTTCGTAGGCTTTAGGGGATGAAACTTTCCAAATCGGTGCACCATATTGGCGATCAACAATTGTCATGGTGCATCACCCATTGACACGTCACCCTCGCCGCATTGCTATCTAGAAACTGTCCCAATCAGCGATAAAGAGATCTATTTAGCGATGCACAAGCAAGTTTGGCTATGCTTGGGTACATTTTGGCGATCCTAACTCACTTTGGGTGATCCAAACTTCATGTTATCCAATCAAACTAAGGTTGAATCATCTTACATTCAATTTCTTGAATCCTAATCCATTTCTTGATTCTGAAACTAATTAACAACTAGTATTTGATCTACTTAGTTGGTTGATTAGTCTTTGAGTCCATTCTTTCTTAGAGCTATTTTCTTGTGTTCTTTTCTCATTTTCATCTTCGTCATTAATTCTTGATTCAAGATCGTATTTGTTTGTTTGAGTAATCTATTATTTTTCAAACAAGAATCCATTCCAACCACGAGTAGCAATTGACACCACGTCTTCCACCGGAGTAGAAATAATCTTTCAACAATAGCGACTCCTATTGTGAGGCAATCAAAGGTGTGTGCACCAAGTGATTGTGAGGATTACATTCTTTAACACTAAATCGTTTGTTGTTTTTATGAGTGTCCTTCTTAATAGGTACAATGGTTCTAGACAGTGAGACTCCACAAGTTATGGATGGCAATACTTTGAACGCAATCTTAGCGACAATTGAATCTTTGAGCCGTAGAATGGAATCCATGAAAGGTCACATGACCACACTCCAAGGGAGTATGTCCACCATGGATGGGAGGATATTCCACATACAGGGGAGGATGGTTAACATGGAGGGTCATCTCAACTCCAACAACTCCACTCCACAAAACTACAATGCATCCACAAGTGGTCATGCTCAAAATATCTCCACTACCATCACCCAAGAAACCTTTCACCAAATGTTTAACCCACCAATATAACCCAATGATCCCATTACCCAAGTTACTACTTACCCAAATAACCAAAATCCTATTAGACTGCTTCTATCCCAGTTTAACCAAGTTAACAAAGAAGCTCCACAAAAGCAAGAACTACCTCCACAAATACCCCCAAACCATGATTTACCATGAGTTCCACCAAACCAAAATCCACCACCCCGAGTACCCCTTAACCAAAATCAACCTATCTGAGTCGAGGATGTAGGGGGAGATAAACCTCAAGGAGAAAATGATGAGTATGATGAAGTCTCTCTATTTGTGGAATTTGTAAGGAATAAGCCAAGGGTTCAAAAAGGAGGACATGGAGGTCGAAAGGGAAGATTCGGTCTGATTCCACATGGTAGAGGAAATTTGGATAACCAACTCCAAGGAAAAGGAGACAATGGGATCAAAAAGGCAATTAGGGACGAGAAACGAGTCTTAACTCCATCAAGATCACTATCCCTACATTCAAAGGAACAAGTGATCCATCGGAATATCTTGATTGGGAAACACATTGTGATAGGATCTTCCAACTCAATGAGTTAACCTGTCAAAAGAAGGCAACCCATACAATTGCTCAATTCAAGGGGTATGCTTCTACTTGGTGGGAAACCTAAAGGACACATCGATAGAGGGATGGTAAGTCCAACCTTCCATATTGGGACCAATTGAAGGCTATTATAAAGAGGGAGTATGTGAAGACAAGGTACAATCAATAACAACTCACTAAGCTATATAACTTGAAGCAAGGGAATAAAAGTGTGGAAGATTACCATGATGAGTTCCAAAGTTTAGTTCTTCGAATTGAAATTGATGAACCCCTGAACCATAGCATGGCCCAATTCAAAGGTTGATTGGAATTTGACAGTGTTTCTCAATTAGTAATCCACAAGTTCCAAAACATAGAAGGGCTTGTAGAAGCAACCATTGAGGTTGAGAGAAGCAACAAAGAGAAGAAGGCTCTTAACCCAAAGGGATATTCATCTTCTAATTCCTTGGTAAAGCCCAAGAAGGTAGCTCAAACTTCATCCGGGTGGAAAAAGAATAAGGACTTCAACAAGCTATATGAGAAAAAGCCTTTTAAGAAGACTAATCAAAAGTATCCACCAATGAATGAAGGAAACAAATAGCCGAACCCCTATTCTAAAGGTGTTCAATATTTTAAATGTCAAGGTTGGGGTCACAAGGAAAATAAATGTCCCAACTAGCAAAATATAATCCTTAGATAAGGCAAGGCATAATATATTGGGGATGAGGTGGAGAAAGAAGAGAATGGTAAGGAATAAACCTAAGAGAATGATGTCCTTGATAATAATGAGGATCTTGTGGGAGATCCAAATGATGGGGAGATTGATGTACTCCATGAAATAATGCGGAAGGTTACTTATGAAGATGTAAGGCCACAAAAAGGAGAGACTATCAATATTAATTTATGGTGAGGTGAGTGATGATTAGTAAGGCCTTGGATGATCCAAGCCAACGGGAGAATCTCTTCCATTCCAAGTTTCACTCATCAAGGAACATTTTTGCTCATTGGTCATAGATAGTGGGAGTTGTACCAATGTTCCTAGTGCCACAATAGTGGAATATTTCAAATTACCCACAACCAAGCATGCCACACTATATAAGCTCTAATGGTCAAGTGAGCGTGGAGGATTGAAAGTTCAAAGACAAGTTGTGATTCATTCTATAATTTGGAACTACAATGATGAGGAGATATGTGATGTGATCCCCATCCAAGCTTGTCATCTTTTTCTTTGGAGGCAGTGGCAATATGATCGTTTAACCAAACATAATGGAAGGACAAATAGGTACTCACTCGAGTTGAATGATTATAAATTTGTTCTTCATCCCCTTTCTCCAACACAGGTGAATGAGGTATACCAAAAGATGAAAGAGTTAAAAGAAAAGGGTGAGAAAGAAGGAGGAGAGGGACACAAAGAAAAAGAGCATGATGAAGGAGAAGAAAGGATGAAATTGAAAACAAAATGGAAAATTGTGATGTTGACACATATAAGGAGCTATTTGTGGAAGTGGACGATGATGAGCCCATGCTCCTTCTTGCACATGTATTTCTAACTAACCTTTGTAGTTCTCTTGTTCCTCATTCTATTTCTTTTCTTTTGAAGGATTATGATGATGTGTTTCCAAAGGATTTCCTAAGAGGTTTACCCCCACTTCGGGGAATTGAACACCAAATTGACTTCGTGTTAGGCTCTTAATTGCCAAACAAATCAACCTACCAAAGTAACCCAGAGGACATAAAAGAACTACAAAGGCAAGTTGAGGAACTCCTCAACAAGGGATACATCATGGAAAGCATGAGTTCATGTACTGTCCCGATATTGTTGGTGCCAAAGAAGGACGGAACGTGGCATATATGTGTTGAATTTTGAGCAATTAACAAAATAATGGTAAAGTATTGCCATCCTATTCCCTGTTTGGATGATATTATTGATGAACTCAATGGCTCATATATGTTTTCTAAGATAGACCTTAGGAGTGGGTACCACCTAATCTGGATGCACCTGAGTGGTAAGTGAAAAATTGCATTCAAGACCAAATTTGGTCTATATAAATGAATGGTTATGCCATTCGGTCTTACCAATGCTCCTAGTACCATTATGAGGTTGATGAACAATGTCATGAAACCCTTCATAAGGAAGTATGTGGTAGTATACTTTGATGATATCCTAGTGTCACGACCTAAGACTACCCACTAGTCGTAACACAGTGCTTAGGGCCACAAGTGACGCCAAGCTAACCCATGGCCTGGCATGACACTATGAATACTGAAACAACTAATAAAAACACTATCTGGAAGCTAAAATAAATGAAGAAATAATAATCCAAAAAGCAACAACAATATTTGAGTTTAAAACCACAAAGTTGAACATCTAATTGTATATCGAAAAGCCTCTACTAGGATGAGTTACTGGGATAAGTCCCCAACCAACTCTAATTGTCTGTAATATAAAAAGACATAAATAAAAGATACTGATAACTAGACCTTGAATGATGAGGACTCACCAAAGTACTGTTGCTGACGTAGTAGGAGATTCTGGATGCTGAATGTCAAAACCTATATTATAAGACAATATAACACAAAGAAAAGTATGCGATCAGTACTTTGAATGTACTGAGTATGTGAGAGAGGAAATAACTGACATAGGTTGAACATAATACATGTGACATAGTAATCTGATGTAAGACCAAGTAATAAACATGTGTTATATGACATGCTGAATAACTGAATACGAGGTCATGCAAATATATGAATCTAAATTGTGGATTGTGGGAGATACTGTTAACTGACATACCCCAATTTGAGCTAATTGGGGTCCAACCTATAACCCCAACTGGAAGAGTGTTCAGTACCTTGCCAAGGGTATGAACACTGACTAATATGGATTCACTAATTTGGTGCACATAACAACTAAGGTATCAAGCTTGGTCTGATGGGTGAACCTTTATAATCTATGGTGGCATCATAGTTCTGGAACTTAGGGACTTCTACTAAAGGTCTCAGCCTAACTGATGGGTGAGCCTTCATCCCTGTGTCCGCTAGGTACTAAGTACTACTCCCAACTAAACTAAAATGCTCAATAACAGTATATTCTGAAGACTGAAAATAAATGCATTATCTAAGAGCATTGAAAACATGTAAACTAAAGGATACAACACTCATAAGCAGACAATCTTTGAAAAATGCAACTATTATGACAATTCCATAAACTGAGTGAATTAAGGAATTTAATAACTCAAGTCCAAAAATAATGGATTTCACAATATAATTAGGGTTTATAATTTTGGACATGTAATGGCACTGAAATTCATGTTAAAATATGGGTTTATAACTCAAAGAGATCAAGGAACTGTAATATCAAGAAACTAACAACATTCATAAACCCTAAGCTCTAAGAAAGGAATTAAACTGAGAAATTGAGTTAACTTTGGGACTCAATGGGTGAAATGATACCCATTGATGAAATCCCACATACTTTCCAATTATAACCTTGAAGAAATCTTTGAATTTAGAGCCTGAAGTTTGAGAACTCTAATTCTTGCTTGAAGGAGAAAAATCACCTCATCTCTTTAAATCTTCTAAGTGTTGAGTAAATTATAAGGAATGGGGGAATTGGATGTGTTTTAGGATTATTATTAAGCCATTGGGTAGCTTAAACGATGTATTTTTGGTGTTAAAAGAGTGTGAAAAGACCAAACAACCTTTTTAAAATCATCTGAAAATATTTTGGAATCAGTGGCGATGACCCTCGTGACGACTCGTCGGGTCTAGGGATGAGTGGTATGAGTCTTCATATAGGAATCAATTTTGTCTTCCCACTTACTTGAAAAAGATTCACATGATGACTCGTCGGGTATCCTGACGACTCATCATGTATGAGTCGTCATCACTGACAGCTTTGATAGTGCTTCAGTAAAATGGCCATAACTTCTTACTCCGATATAGGATTAAGGCAAAACTGGATGATTTGGAAAGATAATTCAAATATATATCATATTGTGGGTATTTATATCAACAATACTTCATAATATAGTAGTTATTCTCATTTTAATTTGACTATAGCAAGATTCTTCACAAGAAATCAATCGGTAAGGGAGGTTTTGACTTGGCTATGAGATAAGAGTTACTTGTGGCTTTAATACATGTATAAATAACTTTTAATACTATAAAAACATGAAGTTTTATTATACATGTACTTGAAGCATGGTTCTAATCTTGACTTGGATTTTTGGGGTGTTACACCTAGTTTATAGTAAATCCCTTGAAGAGCATGTTTTTCATTTGAGAAGTGTTTTTGATGTACTTAGGAGAGAAAATTTGTATGCATATATTGATAAATTATCTTTTTGTGTGAATGAAGTAATATTCTTGGGATTTTTTATAAGCTCAAGAGGAGTCGAGGTGGATGAATCCAAAAAGATAGAAACTATCAAGAATTGGCCAAATCCAAGATCCATTAGTGAAGTAAGAAGCTTCCATGGGTTGGATAGATTTTATAGGCAATTTTTCAAAGGGTTTAGCACCATATCCATTCCCTTGTCCAGCCAAAGCTTTTGAAACTTTTAAATATGTGCTTAGCTCCGCTCCCTTGTTGCAATTACCCAATTTTGATAAAATGATTGAAATATAGTGTGATTCTTGCACGGTAGTCATTGGAGCCATCTTAATGCAAGACCAAAAGACCATTTCTTACTTTAGCGAAAATCTCAAAGGAGCAACCTTTAACTACTCTATGTATGATCTTGAGTTGTATGCCTTAATTTAAGCTTTGGGTAATTAGAAACACTATTTGTGGCCCAAGGAATTTGTAATTCAAATCGACCATTATTTGTTCAAACACCTCTCGGCCCAAGATAAATTGGAAAAATGGGATGCCAAGTGGATTGAGTTTCTAGAAACTTTTCCCTATGTAATTCAATACAAAATGGGGAAAGAGAATGTGGTAGTCGATGCCCTCTTTGAAAAACACATGTTGGCTAATACCTTGTCTTCTAAATTTTTTATCTTTGATTTCTTGAAGACATTGTATCCCGAGGACCCCATTTTTGCTATAATCTTTAGGGATTGTGAACCTTGGGATAGGTAAAGAAGGCTTAGGGATACTAATCTAAATTTGATGGGTTCTTGTGTAAAGTAAAGAGATTGTGTGTGCCTATGAGCTCTTAGAGGGAGTTATTTATGAGGAAGGAGCACGATGGTGGGTTGATAAGTCATTTTAGGATAGCCAAGACCCTAGGCATTCTAGACTTTGTTTTGGGATTTCCAAGGATTTGTGGCCAATGTGTTGTATGTAGGCGTACCAAGTTGTGACTACTTCTTTATGGATTGTATACCTTAATACCCATACCCAAACGACCTTGGCTTGAAATTTCTATAGACTTTGTTTTGGAATTTCCAAGGACTAGATGGGGTATAAATAACATTTTTATGGTTGTCGATAGAGCTCAACACATGGGGAAACCGACAGGAAAATTAGCGATGGGGACCCACCAAATGGCACATCACCAAAGTGAAGGGCAAGGGAACAAGCACCGCCCTATGGGCACACTATCTTTTAAGGGTCACTTTCGGGCCCAAGTGTTGTTTAGGATCACTTTAGGGCCCATAGATACAAATAGCTTGTCTTTACATTCCTTAGGCAGTTTTTGATGTTAAATGATGAAATATACACTTGAGAGTGTGCGATATAGGATTAGCTTGCTTTGAACTATCATTTTGAAATGTTGGTTACTTAAGAGTTTGATACCCACGTGTCTACGTAAGAGTTTGGTGCTTGTAGTGAATTTGATTTGAGGTCTACCTAAGGGTTTAATATACCCTTAGGTTGCTTTTCCTTTCATTATTTTTTTTTAGTATATTTCTTATCATCTTAATCTCTCATTTTCTTGTTTTCCTCTATCCTTAGTGTATCTTGAACCGTATCATTTTGTGTTATTTTCATGTTTTCCCAATTTTACAAATGCCCATTACTTCTATGTTTCATTTGTGACTTATTGATATGAGTGGAATTTTTCCTAAGGTTATCAGGTGGATATTGGATATGTTCTTCAATTTTGATATTTTCAAAGTTGGAATGTTCAACCAAACATATTACCTTCGGTAAATAAGCTAAAATTCATATTTTCATAGTTTTGTTAGGTTTGATAGGTGGTTTTTTACTTGGTTGGCAAGTTGATATGGGTCTCGAGATATTTGAGAGTAATTTAGATCATTCGTTGGATACATGAAGGTTAGAGAACTTAAGGTTCACCCTGGTCAACATTAGGTGAAAATTATCCTAGAACAACAATTTGATGATTCCAACTGGTCTATAATGTGGTTTTTAGTCAATCTACATATTTGGTTTGTCTACACAGAGTTTTGAATGAATCTCGATGGTCCATTGGGTAGTTTAGTGAGTTCAACTTTTGTTGGTTCTAGTTGTTACTAGTGCACCTGTAGGTCCTTCTTTGCGATCGTGATGGGCTTTTCATATTTGCAAAGAGGAGCCTAGTTGGACATTGTGATCACATGAAGGGTCTAGGTTTGGGTCAAATTTATGGTCCACAATCATTAGTGGTGGGTCGCAATTATTATAAGTTTAGTTGGGTCAGTCTAGCGATCGTGAGAGTCCTATCTTATTTGTGAAGAAGGAAATACCTGGAAAGATTTAAATGTCCATTTTAGAACTTAGACCTTATAACTCGATTTTAGGAGCTTGGAGTCTCAGTTTAGGGTGATTCAAAAGATGATTTTTGAGATTTCTTTGTGTAGTATGAATCTAATCCATAAATTACACATTCCCCATTAATCTATCATTAAATTAGTGATTTAATTAGTGCTTTGAATTAGAGAAATTGGTCTTTTTGCTCCAAAATGAGATTTATGTATTTTCTTAGTTTTGATGAAAATTAATGGACTGATTTTATTGATTATCGATGTGTGATTTCTACAATCTATTGGTAAACTGGTTTAGAAAGTAATTTCTAGATTCGACACTCGTGTTGGGGTTGACATTTTAACTCAACTTTTGAGCCAATTCTTTTTATAGTAATATAGGTGTTTTTGAACTCTTTTACTCACCTAGATAATATATTTGACTAGATTTAGGCTGCTTAGAGTCTTTAAGAAAATGTAAGGCCATAATTTGAGTTTTTGGACTACGACTAAGACAAGCTGAGTCTTTCTTTGACTTATAGTAAAATATTAGTGTTATGTTTGATCAAATAAATGGCTAATGGCTAATATGGATTTTGTATAAATAAGATGATGAGTATTTATGCGGGTATCCATGCTTTAAATCAATGTTAGTTGATTATTTTACTTATTTGGATTGATTCAATTCATTAAAATATTTTGGAGGATATGTGATTTACTTTTGTAATTACCATCTAGGTCATTTTATGCTTTTCACATGTTTTAACTATTTTAACTTTTCCTGTAATTTTTATACATCATGTTTGGTTTGCATGGATGGTTGTTGCGGTTCTCGAGGTGTTTGATTGAGTTTTTTTGTGAATTTTTATTTTTGCAAGTTTAGAGTTGGAGATGTTTGACTTGAGTTAACATTCAAAGATGGGATAGGATGGGAATTATGTCCATTCCGTCAGTTTTGAAAGGTAGTTTTTAGACTAGTGGGACCTTTAGCTTGGGTCTCTAGGCTTTTGGACTCATTTTAGGTGCTTGGTTGGGTTTTTGTAATTTTTGTTAAACTGTTGACATCGGCCCACATTTGATTGATACAACCTCATTTGTTCATTTCAATGATTTTGTTGAGTCCGAAATGTCGTTTTCAGTTGGAAAATATATTTGGTTTATGTTCAATTGACTCCAAACGATTATCGCGGGTCCATTCAGGACTTCGTTTTTTTGGAAAAAACTGTTGGTGTAGCTATATCTGGTAAAGCTTCACCTGTGGATCTTGGCTCGCACCTGCAATTTAAAAAATATACTCTCTAACTAAGCTAAGTTTGAAGAAATGAATGTCATAGCAAACCTCAGGGATGAATGACAACCCACAAACCATCACACAAAAGCTTTTCCCTTCTGCAAAGCCTAAGGGCATTGCCATGCTATCAAATAAATAATCTACTAATAAGCCAAGAAAGTGAAACCCATATTGAAAATTTACGATTCGGGCTAGAAATCGGGTAAAAAATCAACCCTCAGGGTCAGTCAATGATAATAGAAATTAATTCTACAATTATCTCATTCGTAGGGTAAAAAACGTATGCCTAAAAGTTGAGCAAGAACAAAGTTCATTTTAGGGTTCAAAATAGCCTAGAAAGTGAGGAAATTAATGTGATCAAATTTGAATTTCGATAAAATTGGAACGAGATTATGCGTAATTATCACGGGAAATACGTTAAGGAGGTGAAAAGAAATTACAATGACACAATTAAGGCAAAAATTATCGCACCCACCAGTACAGGTAAGCCTTTCCCAACCTACATGACAACTCCAAAAACAGAGAAGCACAAGAAATAATGAAAAGGTAATAATCCCAAATTTATATATATAGAAGGAGTTACAACATCAACACAACTTCCTAGGTCTGGTTGTCACTAGTAAAAGCTTATAATACCGAATACAATAATAATAGTTTGAAGTGTCTCTAATACAAATAAGCATAAGATAAAGAGAAAAAAAGATCTGAGTAACCTCTGAGATCCAACAACCACTACTTCAATCTCCAGAAATCACAATCAATGCTCAGAGCTACCCACTCAGTACCTACATATAGGGATAGAAAAAGCATGGGTGAGTACAAAATACGTGTACTCAGCAAATATCATCGACAACTGACCGTAATTCAAAGTGATTGTGAGGATCATCACTCCAACCATCCAAATCAACCAAATAAGCCTGCATGCAGGAATAAAACCACCCTAGTATAACAAATAACAACACTTAACAAGATAGCCAGTCTAGTTCAAGTATTCGTACATGAACATGTTTGTGATTAACAACACTAGCACAACTCATATCAGAAAAGACCTTCACCAACAAAGAACTATACACGCTCACTATGCCAACCAGCTATCAATGATGAGATAAGAAAAATGCATACCATGCAACCAAATAGATATTATGTATCCAATGAGTATCAGGAAGGACTTACACCAACACAGTATTATATCCATTCTATACCAACCCAATAAATAAGGATAAGATAAGGAGAGTACATACTATGCAACCAATCAGATATGATGTAGCAAATGAGTATGCTAATGATGATGCATGCAATGAGTATAATGCATGCCTATCCTACCATATACACCTTCTGAGCCTAAGCTTCTAGGAGGACCCTAGGGGGTTTACATCTCATGCACTAATAACAATATCAAATATTTGATCTTGCTGGCACATCCCTCAGACAAGGTTTTTAAAGGTGGTTCATTTTTTTTAAAAGGAATTAGGGTTTATCAGTAGTACCAGTCACATAAAGCATGAAATGATATTCATGTTAATGGAAAAATCAATAATTAACAAGAAAAATTATGTTGTGAATGAGTCAACATCCTGGACATATCACAGTGCTTAGAAAGACAAGTGGTCTCGAGCTAACCCTTGATATTGAAATAATTCCTGAGTAACTAAACTAAAGTATATAAAGTGGAAAACATTATGCAGAAGTAAGATTATAGATAAAATATTTACAACAACTGTTTTAATAATAAAAGAAAGTGAAACTGAATACAATAATTCTGACTGACTACCTATGAAGTCTCTACTGATAGTGATTGTAGTTAGCCATACATGACCCCCAACTATCTCTACTGATAGTGATTATAGTTAGCCATACATGACCCCCAACTATCTCTACTCAATGTATAAAAACTGAAATAAACTGCTATGACTACTAATGGAGTGGGGTTTCCAAACAAGGAGAACTCAAAACCTGCTAACTGGAAGTTGTGATCTATCTGACCATGAATGCTCCTGTGAGCTTGCACCGAAACCTACATCACGAAGGAATGCAGTATAAGGAAAGTATACAGTTAGCACTTTGAATGTACTGAGCATGTGAGATATGCTAAAATCATGTGGAAACATTTAAATCATACTTTCAAACTGAAGTATAGTGCAATGAGCAAGAGGTAGGGATCATGTCAAAATATAAAGTAAAACATCTCAAAACTTGAACATAAATCATTTTATAATGTCGTATTCAAAACTATAAGACATAGGTATTTTTTAGTAAAGTAACTAAACTTATCTGATATGAGAATCAAGGAAATCATAACTAGTTAATACAACTGACACATGCTTGTAAAACTAGTTGAAGAATAATAAGCAAAAGTCGATAAAATATCATACTGTAGTACAATGACCTAAAAGTAGAAATCATGCTTTTAAATGATGAGATAAAGCTGTAAAACATAAAATATGTCAATCTAAGTGAATTGTGGGTCAGGTACAATTCATATTTAAACTATTTATATAGGAGGTTCTCTTAACCGACATAAACCATATGAGAAAACATGGAGTCCAATGTATATGCCCCATTGGAAGGATGCAATATACCTTACCAAGGGTATAAGGCCATGAATGATGTGGACTACTAAACTGATGCCTCAAAAGCTAAAAATAGACCTAAGGTAGAAGGTAGTTCTGAAATTTGAGCTATCTGAAACCCTAGTTCACTCAGTGCTAAATACTACTCCCAAATTTGTATACTATTTTATCATAGATAGTTGAAAAACTAACTGTCCAAAAATAAGCATGAAACTAGTTTAATTTATCTAATTAGCTAAAGCTCTAAAATACTATAACAAGTCATGCTCACTATTTACTGAAATTTTTAATCAAGTGTTCAAAAAATGCCAAGTTATACTGAAAATAGACTGAAATCTATCAAGTCATGCATAATGGTTCTATAAATATAATAACTGAATTAGGACTACAGAAATCATGGATAATAACTTTTATCAAGAATCAAAACCTTATAATATCATAAGGAAATAGAATTTCAAGAGAAATACATAATTGGGTATAAACCTTATATCATAGAGTTATAAAAGTTATAACTAAAAATATGAAACTTTGGGCATGTGGGTGAAAGGAAGCCCCCATTATAATCCCACATACCTAGAAGCGTAAAAAACTGAACTAAAAGCTTAAGAATTGGACTTGGAGAAAAATCCTAGACTTGGAACCTTGAGAGAGACTCTAGAGCTGAGGTTAACTATGGCAATGAGGGAATAGGTCGACTGTTTACACTTTAATCCCCCTTTAAGGAAGTGATAATGACATAGCATAGGAGTTAAAAGAGTAGTAAAAGACCAAACAAACCTTTAAAAATTGTGTAGAAAGTTGTTGGTGTCGAATACCATGACTCATATCACGAGTCGTAGCTTGGGAGTACAAAATGTACTCAAATTCGTGATTTCAAACCCTTTTTGACACTTTTCTAGACAGTCACAAATTAGTCCAAGTATGACTCATACCTTCAAAGTACGACTCATACTGATAGAGCATGACTCGTACCATGAGTCATAGGTACTAACAATTTTAATAGTGCTCCACTAAAATGCCTATAACTTTTAATTTCGGAATTGGATTGCCAAACAATTAATGGAGTTGGAAAGAAGACTCAAAATCTTTAATATAGTAGGTATTGGTCCCTGTTATTTCTCATATCCTAGGAGTAATGATCATTTTAAGTTGACCCTAGTAGCATCTTACACTAGAACTTAGTCAGTAGAGGAGTTTTCAACTCAACTTTATGTTAGTGACTTCTTATGACATTAAATCACATCCAATAAACTTATCATAATTATATTTTATTTTGTACTAGTTGAAATATTGGGGGATTAGGAATAGACTATTTTAAAGCACTGTTGGAATTAGATAGGCACCTAACGAGTCACTGTATGACTCGTAAGTTAATACCACGAGTCGTGCCTTGACTAGTGGTTCTTGGGACTTAAAATTTGAGCCAACTATTTTAAAGTTTTACAAATCATACATACATATGGTACCATCCAGGTATGGATTATACCATGGATCGAGGGTACTGGAGCTCTTTACTGCTTAAGGGCAGCTTGTGTATGACTCATCCCTATGAGTTGTCGCTCACAGTACGAAATATAGGATGAGTCGTACTGGTCTAAAATTTAGACTTCTCTAGTGGGTTTCTTGTCTAAGTTTGGTTTAAGCATGAGATACTTTTGGGGTGTAATGGTATCTCCCCATTGAGACCATTCATCCTCCAATGAAGACTGAAACTGAGTTGAACTAATAAGGAAGGAACTACTAACTAGAAACAAATTTCTAAACTTAATAACCATTAGGAAAGGGATTGATTTAGCATGGTAGTAATGACTTAACTGAATTTACACATTGCACTAATGCACATAAGGGATCAAATGGAATAGGCATAGACATGAAACTACCAAGAGTGGGACTTGAAGAAAGGAGGGGAAACTACTGGAAATGTTTGTCTGATCTCTAAACTAAATCGCCTGCTATAAGGACAGATTCATACCTAGAGTTTAGAACTCAAGTGAACCATTCATGACATAAACAGAAACTAGGACTACAAAGTGAAATTTCTAAGAGTCCCTAATAAAGGAATATTTGTTTCCTCCAACAATCTTTTTCAGAAGTTCTAATAACATTCGGAGGAATGATTCGTGGGCATAATCTGAGTGAAACATCCGAATAAAAGATTCTAACATGGTCTGAGCATCCTAGCATACTGATCTGAGTTTATAGAATAGGAACGTCTTAAAGTTGAACATGAGACACCTTTGGTCTGAAATTATATATCATGAAACAGGAGTATCTTGGGCTAAAAGTAAGAATATGACTTCTATGCCTTAAGAAATCCAACTAATAACCTTCTAACCCAGCAACATACCTCAACCATGATCCTTCTTATGAGAATACCACACTTAGCTAGCTGAAATTTCTAACTCTCTTAGAGGTACTCTATATATGGCTAGTAAAGGCTAAGTATAGATGTATGCTCTTACTCTTTTCAAGCCTAACTCGGAGATACTAAGCACTACCATTAAAATGACCATATTGGTTTCAAGTACGAGAATCTATATTCTATATCCAATAGGAGCAATCACCCTTAAAATACACTTCTTCTTGCTGCCTTAAACAATCAACCTTAATTTCTAATCAAGGGGTCACTAACAACCAAAAGTCATTATTCATAGGTATATCAACAAAATCATTCACACCTATCACTCCACTGTTATCAACACCACTATGTGAGTATAAGAAGGGTCACTAAAGAACTAGAACATGTGTATCTGGAATAAGAGGGATACTATGATATCTTAACTGAAGGATTTCATAACTTTAACACTTAATTAAGGACAGAGGAGTAAATTATAATAGGAATGAAGTTGTTCAAGATATATTATCTGAGAACATACATGATGTATTATGATTCACTAGTCACCAAGGACGTATCATGAGTACATAGGACTAAGCATACTGTAAAACATGAGTTTATGAGTCATGATTTGTATGAAATGGGACTAGAATTGATAGATTCATAGAGTATGATTCAGACTATTGAGTGAACTATTACTCCTCATACTAGGAAATAAGAATGGACATACATTTGTATGAAGTACATAAATATGAGATATGATCATGGTGTACTGCACATGCAAGGCAAGAGTAGAGTGTTGTAATGACTGAAGTATAAGAAATATACTAAGATAAGAATGGGTCGGGTATATGCCTCCCCCATATCTATTCTAGAACTCACTAGCATTACTACTATAATCTCAAAACCTAACTTGGTTCTTATCCTATCATTTCCACCTTAGATCAAAAGTCGTTATTCTAAGTCTATGGACCTCTTTAATAAACTCTAAACTGAAATGTAATCACTTTACGCTAGCGGTCAGGGTATAACTATACACATAAATACTAAAGTCCCTCTGAAAGAGTATATCTGAAGGTGTGAATCCCATTGCTAGTACTTTCTTCTTACCGACTACTCCGCTACTAATAGCTTCAAATAGAAATCATATAAGCCTCAAACCTGCACCCCCACATAAGTTTTATCTTTATCTCACCAATCAACCATAATTCAATATTAGAGTCTAACATTTATCATGGACAGCCACATAACTTCACAAACACCATGTTGACTTACAACTATTGGATAAGATTGAGAAAACACTAGTCCACCACCACCTATCAACCTTAACTGCACCTTCTATCTAACTCCAATCTATAAACACATTCTTTTTTCATGATCATACTACTCTTCATTACTATCCCACTATACAACTCTTTCCTAAATT
The DNA here is from genome assembly GCA_031232105.1 of Capsicum rhomboideum. NCBI lineage: Eukaryota > Viridiplantae > Streptophyta > Magnoliopsida > Solanales > Solanaceae > Capsicum > Capsicum rhomboideum. The sequence goes on along the minus strand of CP124716.1, from coordinate 91,310,291 downwards.
GGGTTCATAACCTTTTTAACAATCATACGCCTCTCTTCAACTCATATGGTACTATCAAAATCTATAAATCTCTTAACCACTTTATCTTTCTAGTCACTGGCTAGGCTTAATCCTTACTAAAGCATTAGCATCCTCTAAGTCATCTTAATGGGTAACTCTTTGTCAATATACTATCATAAAGTCTGCATAAACTCACTACTAACATTATGGATAAATGACTCTATCTACTAACTCCAGCTAAACACTATCCCCACTCCACTGCTACTACATTTCTAGACTCATACTTCTAATTTTGGTGTCATTCGGCTACTATGGTTCATAACATCCCAAATCACAATAGCTTTAGGTCAAACACTACCCAAGAATCTAACTTGGATACATATTTCCTCCATCTTAAGGATCATCTAATATAAGGTTCTGAGAAGGAATTTGAGAGCACATCTGACTTTGGCTCAAATGCATGATTCACATGAGCAAGAGTGAATTGTTTCAAATCACTAAACTTAAAAGCATAGTGAGCTCCTCCCAAGCCCTTGAATTGTATCATAACTGTCTGTAGGTCTATCTGAGAAAACTTTATCAGTAGGAATTTAAGATTGACTATTTCTATTTCCTAAAAAATGAGGCATAGTTAGCAGAAATAGAGTAAGGCTCAATTCTACATATATTTCATAGAGATTAGCTCTACTGTATGATTTTGAGTATGAAAGATGGGAAACATTTCCTAAATGGTCAGTAGCCTCTCAAAAAAAAATACAGATGTTTCAATACCATTCTACAAGACTCTACTAGACATTGTTTCATAGGCAATCTAGACACTTCAAACCTGGCTCTGATATCAAGTTTGTAATAACCTGAGTCTACACCCTGGACGTAACATGGTGCTTAGAACAAAAAGTGGTCTCGAGCTAACCCTTGATAGTACTGGCGTAATTCATGAGCAACTAAACTAAAACATATAAATTGGAAAATACTATGCAAAATAAAGATCCTAGACTAACTGGTTCAATATATCACTGGTTAAAATATTTACAATAATTGTATTAATAAAAATATAAACTGAAACTAAATATAATAATTCTAACTGACTATCTATGAATCCTCTACTAACACTAACTATAGTTAGTCGGGACATGACCCCTAGCTATGTCTAATAATGTATAAGAACTGAAATACATTGTTATGACTACTAACTAAGTAGAGTTCCAAAATAAGGAGAACTCATAACATGCTGACTGAAAGTTATGATCTGTCTAACCATGATCCTGTGAGCTAGCACCAACACCTATATAATGAAAGGATGCATTGCAAGGAAAGTATGTGGTCAACATTTTTAATGAATTTAGCATGTGAGGTATGTTAAAATCATTAGAAATATTTATGTCATCCTTTCAAACTGAAGTACAATGTAATGAGCAAGAGGTAGGGATCATGTCAAAATCTGAATTAAAATAGCTCAAAACTGTGAACACAAATCATTTTATAATGTAGTATTCAAAACTGTGAGACATAGGTCTTTTCCCGTAAAGTAGCTAAAACTTATCTGAATTGAGAATCAAGGATATTGTAAATACTTAGTACAACTAAAACATGCTTGTAAAACTAGTTGTAGATACAATAAGTAAAACTGGATAAAATATCATATTTAGTACAATGACCAAAAAGTAAAAATCATGCTTTTAAATGATGAGGTAAAGCTGTAAAACATAAAGGAAGTCAACTAACTAAAACTTTGGTCATGTACAAGTCATACTAAAACTATATTTGTGGGAGGTTCTCTTAACCGACCTAAATCATGTAAGAAAATATAGAGTCCAAAGTATATGTACCATTGGAAGGACACAATATACCTTGCCAAGAGTATAAAGCCATGGCTAATGTGGATCCACTAAACTGATGCCTCAAGGGATAAAATAGACCTACGGTGGAACGTAGTTCTAGAACCCTAGTTTGCTCGATGCTAAATACTCTATGCTCATAGATAGTTGGAAAATTGCCTATCTGAAAATAAGCAAAAAACAAGTTTAATTTATCTGATTAACTGAAGTTCTGAAATACTGGAACTAGTCATGCTCACTATTTACTGAAATTTTGGATCATGTGTTCATAACTTGCCAAGTAATACTGAAAATAGACTAAAGTCTATCATATCAGGCATCATGGTTCTTCAAATATAATAACTTAACTAGGGTTACTGAAATCTTGCATAATCACTTCTATCAAGAATTAAAATAAACCCTAAATCATAGAGTCTTGAAAGTTATAACTGAAAATCTGAAACATTAGCCATTAATAACATTCAAATTATACCTTAAAAGTATAAGTGGTTGTTGTCAATATAATTACCTAACTTAGAGTTGGGGTCGAATCCACGAGGAATGAGTGCAATAGCTTTCACCTCTAAGTGTCAAAAGAAACCAATGCTTGTATGTAATGCAATAAAAATAATGCAAAAAAGCAAATGGGGGTTTATTTTTATCATTTTCCAATCAACAATATCAATCGTAGTTTGAGATACAAAGTTTGAGCAATTGATAATTGTAATCCAGGGTAAAACGGACTTGGGTTTATGCTATCTTAAGAGTTAATATATGCATGGGTAGTTGAGTATTTGCCTAAATTCAATTAATAGCTATGGGTATGCTAGATTATAAGTCTTTGGTGCTAATCTTTCAATCAAACACCAAAATATCACAAATGGGTTCTTTTGAAAACCTCACAACTGTAGCTATATAACCAATCTAATACCTTAATTAGTATCCTTACGTCTAAGAGACAGTATTAAGTGACAATCATCAATTTATTGTTAACTAATACTCCTCACACTCATCCCCTTTGTCAAGGATGATAAGGGTTCTAGTGTTAACTAGAGTTTGCAACCTCTAATTATAGTTTAAGAACATGGAGTAGAAGTAAAACCAATAACAATGAACTAATTAGGAAGACAAATAGACAACACCCATACAATTATCACTACTCATTCAAGCATAACCCTAAGTTCAAAAATTAGCTACTCATAGAGAGAGAAAGAGGAAATATACCCAAATTCTCATTCCAATCTTCTATCAAATCCAAGATAATGAAAAGAAATAAAATCCAAATCCAATGGGAAGCACAATAAAGCAACCAATTTCACACTAAGGTTTTAACTCTATGTTTCTAAAGCTCAAAAATTACAAAGATGGAGTTTTAGATCTGAAAACCCCCTTTTGAAGCTAAAAAATTGTGTTCCAGCAAATTACAAAAAGGCCACCGCACTGGTCACCTACTAGCGCAGATGCCAGTGCAGGTAGGCACCTACATGTGTAGCTCACTAATGCATACTAACCTCCAACTTCTTCTAGTTCACTACTTGCCCATCTGCTTCCTCAACTGCATACGCATCTCCTTACTTGCTTACGCAAGTGAGCTCTATTCTTCCCATCTATTATTTTAAGCACCTTTCCTTCACTTTTGCATTCTATTTGACTCCTATGGTTATCTCGACTGAAAATTCATCGATTACCTGCATAAAAAGCAATTTAACATGAGATACACCTCGAATCAAAGGAAACTAGAAAATAATTCAAGCTTAAGCGACTAAAAAGTTGGTAAATTACTAACTTATTAAGAATAAGGGTGACAAGAATCCCCCATTGAAATCCCACATACCTGGAATCCTGAGAATTGGACTTGGATAAAAACCCTAGGCTTGGAACGGAACCTTGAGAGAGACTTGATAGTTTTTGGTTCTGACTTTGGAGTGTTAACCATGAGAATGAGGGAATAGGTCAATTATTTACCCTTTAATATCCCTCTAAGAAAGCTAAAACGACATATTATAGGGGTTAAAAGAGTAGAAATAGACCAAACAACCCTTTAAAAATTATGAAGAAAGTTGATTGTGTCGGATACCACGACTCATGTCACGAGTTGTGGCTTGAGAGTATGAATCGTACTTAAATTCATAGTTTCAAACCCCTTTTGACACTTCTCTGGATAGTCAGTACGAATCCAGGTACTGCTCATACCTTCAACATATGACTCGTACTGATAGAGCATGACTCGTACCATGAGTCCTAGGCATTGACAGTTTTGATAGTGCTCCTCTAAAATGCCCATAATGTTTTACTCCGGAATTGGATTGACAAACAATCAGTGTCGTTGGGAAGAAGAATAAAAAATATTTAATTTGGTAGGTATTGGGACCTTCAACTCTTCATACAATAGGAGCAATGATCATTTTAAGTTGACCCTAGTAGAATTTTACCTTAAAACATAGTTGTCAGAGGAGTTTTTAACTCAGCTTTGTGTCAGGGACTTCTTATGACCTTAAATCACATTCAATACATTTATCATACTTATATTTATAGTTTTTGGTAGTTGGCATGCCATGGGATTAGTAAAAGACTATTTTAAACGACTGCTGGAATTGGACAGGCATCCAATGAGTCATTGTACGACTTGGAAGTTGATACATGAGTTTTGCCTTGACTCGTGGTTACTGGGACTTAGAATTTGAGCCAACTATTTTAAGGGTTTATGACTCATACGTATGACTCGTATTATCGTGATACGAATTGTACCATGGCTCATAGGTATTGAAGCTCTTTACTATTTAAGGGCAGCATACCTACAACTCATCAAATGAGTCGTGGCTCACAATACCACTCATAAGATGATTCGTACTGGTCTAAAATTTAGCCTTCACTTGTGGTTTTCTGATCTAAGGTTGGGTTTAAGCATGAGAAACTTTTAGGGTCTTACAAATCAGCTCAACAATAGTATATGTGAACCAAAGCCCCCGAATTTTAGTAAGTTATGATACAAGCCCTCGGATGGGCATCATAATGATTAAAACCATCTTAAATCACCACCAAGGAAAATATAATCCCCCACACGGGCAACACAATAATATAATCGACTCAAAGTATTGACAATGTCCCCACTAGCCCCCACACGGGGATCACAATAATAATAAGGACCAATCATGAGACTAATTAGGTCAATATAAGCTCCCACATGAGAATCACAATGATATTAACCACCCTACTCAATAATAAATTGGACACAAACCCCCACATGGGCATCACAATGATAATAATCACCCTAATCAATTAAGGGCTTGACGTTAATTCCATTCTCAATTATAGTCACAATATCTTTGTAACCTAAGTAATCACTAACCTATAATTTTCCAGCAATTGACACTAAGCACTGGTTCACACCCTCAAGTAAATGCTCATTATCAACTAATATAATTAGTAAATCATTTATCAATGCATTTCACGACGACCATATCAACAAGTAGTGGGAACAATCAAGGTACTCAGTTTATTACTTTTAACCCTTCAATAACACTAGGACCTACATAAATGCTTGTCATCTCATCTATATGGGACACCCAAATCCCCATTATTCACAATTACAAGCAACTAGCACATAGCACATAAACACCACAGAAAAAAATCTTGGTACATCTCAAATTGCCTTAAAAGAAGACTCACAAAGCCAAACCATAGCTCAAAGAAGCAAATGGATAATTTACTTTTCCAAATTACATACGAATGAGTCCAATCAATAGAAATATGAGATCTACATAAGCAAAGTAAACCAATGATACCCATATCCCTATGTTTCAAATTTGGGTCCAAAAACCCAATCAAAAAATCAACCATGAGCACACAAGGGCAAAATTAGATTTTTTGTAGAAAATCACTTTACCCACAGTCTAAGGGTCTCAAATCTAAAATACCATAAACAAACAGACTTGAAATTGAGTTAGAAATCATTGAAATATTAATTTTTCACTTTATCAGGAAACCCCCAAATTTCAAGCTTAAAACCCATGGTTCGAAGTTAAACTCATAAACTAATTAGTAGGAAATGATATATACAATCTTTGGAAACTGACCCAAGTTTAAAATCATGAAAACCCACAAGAAATTGCTTCAATTCAAGCTCCCGAGGTTTAAAAATGTTGAAAATGGGGTTTAAGGCCAAAAATGGTTTTTTTTTTATACTGTTATGTCAACAGTGCCTCGCAATTGTGGCACTTCTCTTGCTCTCACGAAGACGAATGGCTTGATCCCATCACAATTTCAATATATCGATCGTGAATGCAAAGTACAATCCCTGGACCAAACCCGTGTCATCTCTTTGCATTCTCAGCATCCCCCCTCGCAATCACAATGAACAATATTTTTGCTTCTCCACGAACGCAATGGAGTTGTCAGGAATGCGAAGAAGGATATAGGGTTGCACCATATCTGTTGCACAAGATGAATCCCAACATAAAAAATGTCTCGAATGGACCCTCAGGATTCATTTGGGACCCATCAAAATAAACCAATAATGCTACTAGGTTAATTTTGATGTTTTGGACTCAACGAAACCATCAAAATCACCAATAGATGTTGTTATCAACAAGTTCATCTGAAGTCCACTTTAGTAAATTATAATTATTTTCTCACCTAAACACTCAAAAATTACAATGGATCCTCAGAACCTGAATCAACCATGCTACTGTCCTAAAGTTGATGTTCCGGAGCTGATGGCGCTGATGGAATTTCATCTGATGCTCGAATCTCTTAATGTTGACCAAATTCAACTATATCAATTTACAACCTTTCAAAATCAAAAACTTGCATAAAACACAATTGAACACCTCGAGAACCATGCCACCCACTCCCGCAACTCACAAATATCCAAAATGTAACTATGTAGAGGGGTAAAATGGTCAAACTACAGAAAATCCCAAAAATACAATATGGGTCATTTTATCATCCACCACTAAAACAAATGCTCATTCTCGAATGTAGATATAAGAAAGCACCAAAACTGCCAAATAGCCTAAAATACTGTAGTACCTCACAAACATACATTCAAGCGCCGACACACCCGTAGTACTACCAGTTCGCTCTAGTAACAAGAATGACCTTACATTGTAACTCTTAAGGTCACAACTCTAGTATCTAAAACTAATTTTCTCCATATTTCTAAATTATCTTTATACCCAGTAACCGAGTTGATCGCAATAAGGGTTCTGAACATACCCTATTTACCAAACCCATCATCAATACCATAAGACAATAATCAAACCATAAATCCAATTTCATCATTATACCAATAAATTACTAGGAACCCATAGAAAAATATTGCCACTCTTTACAACTCTGAACCATGTCTTCCGTTTTCTAAAAAAGAACCTCTGCTACCTTTAAGCCCACCTTAAGCATTTCATGACAGAATCAAACATACCCAAGGCTGATGCCATAAATTCAGGATTGTGCTACTTCCATGAGCTAAAGCTACTGAGTCAGAAATCGACATCAACTCCACATGAATCCTTAAATGTCATGCTTCAACCACCATTCAGAAAATTATATTCCCATGCTAAACCCTTGGAGAAGATTGTGAATCGCCCCAAAAATATCCATACCACAGATAGGTACGGTCTGTACGTCACCTATATCCATGCAACCTATCACAATAATCTATTTAGTTTTCATCACCCAAGTAGTGTCATTCAACTCAAATTCCTTAATAACCTAGTAGAATGGAAAGCCCTTTCGGTAATACACATGTAAGCAACCAGTCAAAACATGAACAACTCAACCCGGGGTAGAAGTGCAAAATTACCCGCATGACACTTATAGTCACCCATATCAAAACTAAGTTTTAAGAAAATTGATACAAAGCCCTTCATATGTGTGGGCCATTCTATTTCTCACTAACATATGTTGATCCCTTACTATCATTTCTAAACTTGATCTTATGCATATTTATACTCCTAGCTGTTATTATCTATGAACTTTTAGCTAAGTTTTGAGGATAACTTGAGGTACATATTGAGTAATAAAGTGTGTATATGTGTATTTTTGTGTTAAAGTAAATTTTTATGGTGTTTAAGGTGCATTTGAAACAAGTCTAGAGTCAAAAGGGTTAAATAGAACTTAGAAGAGAAAACTAGTGTCGCTAGTTTGAGCTATGCTTGTTCTAGTGTTCTTTTATTTGTTCCATTATGTTGTATGGACTTATGGTTGTTGTGATATGTTGTAGGAGATCAATGGAGTAGCTATGGAAATTAAATCAAGCCTGAGAACAAGCCACAAGATGTATGGAAATAAGGAACAAAAACACGAGAAGAAACAGATGCACCCCCACACTTTGGAAGGGGCCATGCGCCGTACCTCCCAAAGAAAGGGAGGGGGCCATATGTCGTACCCCACAAAGAATGTGGAAGGTCATACATTTCTCCCCTCAGCGCACCTAGCTAATGGTTTTAGTGTGCAATAGCCATGCGATGCACCTCTCAAAGTAAGGTAAGAGGCCATGTGCCATACCTACCAAAGCATGTGGGAGGGCCTTCCTTGTACCCCTAAGCGTGCCTAGCTACTGGTTTGGGATACAAATTGACATTCAACACACCTCTTTGGGTGTGATATGGTCCAGGTGACACACCCTCCCCCTAAACCACCTCAAAGTGTGTTTTTAACTTAAAGTGGGGGAGAAGTTGTAAATGCACATGATTTATTTGGGGAAGCTCTTGGATGACCTAAAGAAATATAACAGGAGTAATTATCCAAATTATTCACATATTTTGGATTACACATGAATTGGAGAGTAAAGAAGACATCAAGGACCTCAAACTAGGGTTCTTTCTTCTCTTGCTTTTCATTCTTGTAGTTTAAAGTTATGAACTCTTTTATGGAGATTGTTTTTATGAATATGAGTGGATAAACACCCTCATTCTAGGGTTGAGGCTACTACATGATTCCTTAATTATGGTTTTATAGTTTGTATATTTACTTATCAAGTCATGTGTTTTTTTTGCATTCTTGTTTTACTATTCTAAAGCGTTATAAACCTTAGGATAAATTGTAGTTCCAAAACAAATTGACCATTGGAGTTGAGGGATGGAATGAATATGTAAGAAGTGTTGATCATGTTTTAATGGTTAAATATTGATTGTTAAAGGATGATTTGCGGTTAGGATAGTGATATACCTAAACGCCCCACTTGGTTAATGAAACGGGAAGATAGTTTAATGCACTCGAATTAAAGGCTCACATCCTCACTCAATGATGTAGTGATGAGATTAATTTTGGTAGATGACTTAGAGTATGATAATTCCCAAGTTGAATATCAACCCCGTAGATCAACAATCAAGATAAGCACCAACACCGACTAGAAACCATAGTTATGCATAAATGTGAAGTAATTGCCTCAACCCTAGAACTCTCCATATATTGTTTACAATTCGAATTTCAAATCATTGTTACTTTTATCATTTAGTTTATTAAAAAAAAAAATCTCTTTGGTTACGAATCAGACTTATTTAACTTCAATAGTAATACTTAAGTTGGATCGTTTGCTAAATACCAAGTCCCTATGGGATTGATATTCGGCTCGCAGGAGCCACTATATTACTTGTACAACCACATACACTTGCGTGTGCACTTGGGAGCCACACATTTTTGGAACCATCATTAGGGACTTGAAAATTAGAAACCTTTTAATTTCTAGTGTTACTATTTTATTTTGATAAGTGTTGACAACTTGGTCTTAGCTACTAAATTTTCTAGTACACGTTTGAATCTTAAGCAAGCTAGTAAGTGAGAGGGAATTGGTTGGAACACATCCCAAACCTGAGAGATGCTTGCACTAATTAAGAAGAGAAATAACACTTTCCTACAAGTTCTAGTGGATGAGACTATTCCTGCTATAATGGGTGATGAACAACAACCTCGCAGGATAGTGCACAACGTGGCAATCCCATTCTAAACTAATTTGACCTCCTGTATTTAAAAGCCGGATGCAGGAGGCAGATTTGAGCTGAAACAGAACATGGTGCAATCGTTTCACATAAGCGGACAATTTACAGGCTTGTCACATGAGGATCCACAGGTCCATCTTCATACTTTTTGGGGGATAAGTGACACATTCATCCCCATAGGAGTCTCCACAGACTATGTGAGTCCTATGATTTTCCCATTCTCACTTTTGGGAGAAGTGGAGAAATGGTTGAAAGCAGAACCTTCAAACTCAATTAAAACATGGGAAAATTTGGCAAAGAAGTTCCTCATCCGATTCTTTTCTTCAGGCAAAACTGCAAGGTTGAGGAGTAAGATTCTGAGTTTCAAGCAAAATCTAGATGAGAATATCTATCATGCATAGGAGAGATTCAAGTAACTTCTCAGAGATTCTCCACATCACAAACAGACCAATGAGGTATTAGCTCATACTTTTGTTGAAGGTCTTGACCATAGTAAAAACAAATTGTTAGATTCAGCGGTAGGTGGTCAGGCTTTGGAGAAAACTTATGATGAGATGTACACTCTCTTAAATAGAATTGCACAAGGTAATCTAGATTGGAATGGAGATATGTCTAGAAGCATAGTGAAGAAGTCGAAAGGTATGATTAAGGTGGATAGTGTCACAGCATTGGCTGCATAGTTGGCCAATTTTCAAAACCAGATGATGTCTCAGTTTAACAAGTAGAGTGTGGCTCAACCTCTGGGACAGGTTAATGCAATTCAAAAAGTTTAGACTTGGTGTGAAACCTATGGTAATACTGATCACTTATCTGACTTATGTGCAACAAATCTGGAGTCTGTGAATTTTTTAGGAAAAATTACCCGCATGACACTTATAGTCACCCATATCAAAACTAAGTTTTTAGAATATCGCTACCAAGCCCTTAAAATGTGTGGGCCATTCCATTTCTCACAAACATATGATGATCTCTTACTGTCATTTCTAAACTTGATCTTAGGCTTATTTATACTCCTAGCTGTCATTATCTATGCACTTTTAGATAAGTTTTGAGGATAACTTGAGATGCATATTGAGTAATAAAGTGTGTATTTGTGTATTAAAGTAAATTTTTATGGTGTTTAAGGTGAATTTGAAACAAGTCTAGAGTCAAAAGGATCAAATAGAACTTAGAAGAGAAAACTAGTGTTGCTAGCTTGAGTTATGCTTGTTCTAGTGTACTTTGATTTATTTTATTGTGTTGTATGGACTTATGGTTTCTGTGAGATGTTTTAGGAGACAAATGGAGTAGATATGGAAGCTAAATCAAGCCTAAAAACAAGCCACAAGATGTATGTAAACAAGGAACAAAAGCACGAGAAGAAACGGACGCACCCCCCACACTTTGGAGGGGGCCATGCGCCGCACCCCCCCAAAGCGTGTGGGAGGGACTGAATCGTTCCCCTCATCAGTCCTATCAAATGGTTTGGGAGTACAATGGCCATGTGATGCACCTCCTTGGTCTTTCGATGGACCAAGTGACGCACCCTTCCCAAACCACCTCAAAGTGGGTTTTTAACTTGTTTTAAGTGGGGACAAAGTTGTAAATGCATATGATTATTTTAGGGCACCTCATGGACGACCTAAAGAACTATAAAAGGATTGCTTAGCCACATTATTCACATCTTTTGGATTACACACTAATTGGAGAGAGAAGAAGACATCAAGGAGCTCAAACTAGGGTTCTTTCTTCTTTTACTTTTCATTCTTGTAGTTTAAAGTTATGAACTCTTTTATGGAGATTGTTTGTATGAATATGAGTGGCTAAACACCCTCATTATAGGGTTGAGGCTACTACATAATTTCTTAATTCTGGTTTTATAGTTGGTATATTTGCTTATCAAGTTATGTGATTGTTTTTGCGTTCTTGTTTTACTATTCTAAAGCGTCATAAACTTTAGGATAAATTGTAGTTCCAAAACTAATTGACTATAGGAGTTGAGGGACGGAATGAAGAACATAAGGAGTGTGGATCATATTTTAATGGTTAGATATTAATTTTTTAAGGATGATTTGCCGTTAGGATAGTGATATACCTAAACGCCCCTCTTTGTTAATGAAACTGGAAGATAGTTTAATGCACTAGAATTAAAGACTCACCTACCTGCAAAATGATGTAGTTATGAGGTTAATTTTGGTAGATGACTTAGAGGATGATCATTCCCAAGTTGAATATCAACCCCGTATATCAACAATCATGATAAGCACAAACACTGACTAGAAACCATCGTTATGCATGAATGTGAAGTAATTGCCTCAACCTTGAAACTCTCCATAGATTGTTTACAATCCGAATTTCATATCGTTGTTACTTTTATCATTTAGTTTATAAAAACAAAACTCAAACTCTCTTTGGTTATGAATCACACTTATTTAACTTCAATAGTAATACTTAAGTTGGATTGTCTGGTAAACACCAAGTCCTTGTGGGATTGATATTCGGCTCGCAAGAGCCACTATATTACTTGCATAACCACGTACACTTGCATGTGTTATTGGGAGTGACAAAACTCAATGACTAAAATCCGCACATTTCTTTAACTTTGCACCAAGGATCTATACTTGATTCCATGTTCTCTCCTTAACTCGTTCACCTTTCTATATTCATTGTCACAAGGTACATGGCGTATTACCTCGTACTCTGATCAAAACCTTTGACTGAACCACATCATTAGGCCTTTTAACACCACAAATACTATGTGCTGCCACCCAGGTATATTTCCATGCATAAGTTTTTCCCAAACTCCCATATCCAATCATGCTCAAGACTTTCTCAGCTCACTTACCCATGCCATTATATAATTCACTGCTATTATTGTAGCCTTACCAAAGAAAAATCTAAATCTAGATCTAACCCATGAAGTTAGTCAAATCACGCAACAAAGAATGCTACAATATCGCATACCTTAGAGCCCTCAACAATCATTTCCCATGATCTAATCATATCCATCCCTCAAATTCTGAGTTATGCTAGTTACCAAACTCGAAACAACCATGGAACCTAACACACTACAATGTCTGTAAACATTCTTCTCAAGCATACTCGATAGTTTGTAGCCTATTCAAACAACACATTGTAGCAGCACCATAAATTGACCAAGACCCAAGTAACCACACCACTTTAAACATAAGTTCCAGTCCTCGAAGATAACCCAGTAACATTTCAAATCAAAAGTAGATACTCTTACAACTTGAATTTCTTTCAAGCTTACTGGAGGAGTTTTTCGAAGCACCATAAGTCTTGGCACAAAACTGAGCCCATCATGAGAGCAGCATCAAACAACAAATCATGGACACCTAAAAGTCTTCCTCACCCTACATGAATCCATCAACCAAGAATCTTCCAAATTATTTGCATCATAATTATAACCCACCACAATGTCTTTTCAATAAATTTATGTAATAAACCTAGTCATCTTTTAAGGTAGATCTCGTCGTCAATACACTAACTCAACCATAGATGTATCGATACCATCCTGTAAGACAATCAATCCATGTATGCACAATTATAACAACACCGTAAGATAATTCCATATAGGTTTACTAGTGGTAAAATTCCTTTATTCACAACTCATCATCTCAATAATCGAATCACTCCCTCGATTCCCACTGATATCACTACCCTCAAGTAAACTACTGAAATAGATTCTATAATTTGAACATACCAATACCTATCATCGATCCACCACCATCCTATAATATAACCTTCGAGAAAATCATACCCAAATCTGTCAGAACCCAACTGGTTATAAATGGCACCCACCCTAACTCCACGGTGGGAAGAACCATCTAACACAATACTTAACCAACTATTCAGACTTTCACAAGTCACTTTCCTTAATGCTTACCATTTAACCCACTAAAATAAAATATTAATCAACCAATTAAATTACTAACTTATTTAAGATCCATAAACATATAGAGTACAGAAGTATCTCTAATTATTACAACCCCTGGGACCAAAAGTCACCATACAAGAAAATCTAAATAGTATACAAAACAAAGTCTAAAAATTTATCCAAAATATTAGTCCAGAAGCAAAGGACATAAACAAAGTAGAGATGATCCAATGTCTACCCGAACATAGTGCTTACCTTTGAATCAATGTCAAAGTCACGGATTAGAGTCAAGGCTTAGCCACTAATGCTGGACCATGCTCTACACTCAACAAAAAGAAGATTATATGTAGAATTAGTACAACAACTAAGTAATGGTAGGCATCATCGGTTGATTCAACTCAACACCATAGAAATAGGCAAGTTAAATGCAAGTAATAGCAATCAAAACACAACTCACAATTAGTTGACAATCAAATATATTCATAACATTTCATCTCATCAAGAATACAAGTATACAAGTACATCAATTACACTTAGGAAGATTCTTCAACACTGGTCATCACAACTATGAATACAAATGAAATGATGATTGCATGCGTGCTAGATGTACACACATACTAGAATTAATAGGGACTCTCAGCTATGACCTGCAGGGGACAAGCTCAGTCCATGTACCAGTACCAGCGTGGTACCAATTCAATAAAAATGTTAGCATGACACCCGATCCATATAACAGTGGTGGCATGAAACCCAATCCATATATCATATCAATACCATCACAAAACCATATGTTCAATGCATGATATAGTCAATAATCACAAGTAATGCTCGAAAGCTAATCAAAAACATCCAACTCATATATAAGCATAGAGTCAAGCAAGTATTTACTACTATTAAACCATAATCTACATTGATTCCTTGCTCGTAAACACTATATAGCAACAAACTTACCCTTTCTTTCAATTTCAGCCTGTTCTTAATCTATAAACAATAATTACATAGATTTAACACAACAATTCACCCTTCTTAAGCATTAGAAGCTCAAATTTATAAAATAACTCATAAACTTAACCTATTTCATCATATTAGGGTTTTCTACCCTTTTAAACTCTTTAAATTCTTCATATCTTAACTTACAACAAATTATATCATAGGAAGAGTTTTCTAACACCCTAGGATCAACAACAACTAATAACTACATCATTCCCCAACAACTGATAATTACATCATTACCCACTAAGACTTTGATTCTTTAAACCCTAAGGATCTAAGGGAGTGAATTCAAGTTTAAAGAGTAAGAGTCTAACCTCAAAGATAGATAAACCCCAAACTGGTGCAAAATCACCTTCTCTTAGCCCTTGGACGAGTCTTCGAAATAATGGGAATGAAAAATATTTTTATGACTTAAAAACTAAAAAACTATGTTTTGGCGCTACAACTGCACTTTTTTTGCTGTAGCGGCACTGCTATAACAGAGGATTTGTCATTGCAGTGTCTCCAAGGCCAAATAGGGTTGCCGCTGCGGTGACACTTCTGCCACTAAAGTGACACTACTGTAGTGGTACTTCTGTCGCTGCAGTGGTCCCAAACCAGTAGCTCGTGACTTGGTCCTAGCTCTAGCCATTTCAGAACACACTTCTTGACATTTGAAATTATGAACTAACCCTTTCACGGTAATTACTATAACAAGAGTTCTACTAACCTATTTTATGCACCGAAAGTTTATACAACTTTCTAAATTCGTCCTCTAGCACAAAATACAATCAAAACACCAATCAACATTCTAATAATTACCAAATTTCCCTAGACCACCACATGCTCAAAATACACCAAACACTAGGTCAGTCCTGAATTTTTAAATTTGGGCCTAAGGGAAAACTTGGAGAAGGTTTTACTCTCTATTTCAGCATAATGATGATTTAGGTCAGTACATTCGATAAAAATTTACCCTTTGTCAATCCCCAAATGAAAACTAACTAAAAAGGTGCAACAAATGAGTAAAAGAATTACCAGAGTCAATGAACAAGTACGGATAGCGCTTGCACATATCCACCTCTATCTCCCATGTGGCTTCTTCCATTGGATGGTTTCTCCGTTGAACCTTCACAGACAGAATGAATTTAGTTCTTAGATTTCTCACATCCCTTTCCAAAATTGCAATTAGCTCCTTCTCATAAGAGAGCACCTTTTCAAACAGTTTTGAATCCCAACGAATAATGTACTCTACATCTCTGTGATACTTCTTGAATATTGACACATGAAACACAAGATGAACCACTGAGAAGATAGGAGGCAAAGCCAACCTATACGCCACTGACCCTACTTTATTCAAAACCTCAAAGGGTTTGATCTACCTCATACTCAACTTCTCTTTCTTTCTAAACCGTGTTACACCCTTCATGTGTGACACTTTCAGCAACACTTTGTCACCTTTCTTGAAATGCATATCCCTTACCTTAGTGTCTGCATTATTTTTTTGTAGACTCTGGGATGCTACCAACTTCTCTTGGATGAACCTCACTTTCTCCATTGACTCATTTAGCATATTGATTCCCCAAGGTCTCACCTCAGAAGCATCAAACTACCCAATTGGTGATTTACATCTTTATTCATACAAAGCTTTAAAAGAGCCATGTCAATGCTGGAGTGATAGTTGTTGTTATATGCAAACTCACACAAGGGTAGATATTGGTCCCACTGACCACCAAAGTCCATCAAAAAAAGATCAAAGCATATCTTCAAGTAACTGGGTTATCCGTTCTGACTGCTCGACGGTCTGTGGATGAAAAGTTGTACTTAGGCCCAACTTAGTACCCAATTTTGATTGAAACTTCTCCCAAAAGTTAGAGTAAATTGAGTACCACTATCCGACACTATGAAAATAGGTACCTCATGAAGTCTTAAAATCTCCATCACATATATCTTGGCCAAGTTAGCTACATTATAGTCCACCCTCACCGAAATAAAGAATGTAAACTTGGTTAATCAACCGACGATCACTTATATGGAGTCACACTTCCTTAGGGTCTTAGGAATACCCACAACAAAGTCCATGATTATTATCCCATTTCCACTCTGGAATGGGCATCCTCTAAAATGTGCCACCAGGTTTCAATGATCATACTTGACCTGTTGATGATTTTCACACTTGGTCACAAAATCCACAATATCACGCTTCATTCAATGCCACCAATAAAATTGTCTCAAGTCTCTATACATTTTGGTTTCACCCTGATGTATAGATTAATTAGAATTGTGGGCCTCCACAAGTATGGTGGGAATTAAGTTTCCTAGATGAGGTACACACACGCCCCCTAATCCTCAAGACTCCTTCTTCATCAAGAATGGCCACTTTAGACTCACCTTGTAACGCCTTTATTTTAAGTTGCTCAACTTCTTACCTTCAAACTGCCTGCTTTTAATCTTCTCAAATAAAGTAGACTTATCCTTTACATGGGCTAACACTCCTCCTTTGCTAGTCACATGCAACCTCATTAAACCATTAGTCAGAGTTTGTTCCTCTATAGCAAATGGGAGCCTCGTCACTTCCAACTATGCAAAACTTTCCATGCTTTCCAGCTTCCAGCTCAATGCATCTGCCACTACCTTGGCCTTTTCGAAATATTACAGAATTGAGATGTCTTAATCTTTGATCAACTCCATCCACCTTCTCTACCTCAAGTCTAGATCTCGCTGAGTAAACATATGCTGCAAACTACGGTGGTCATTGAACACGTCACACTTCACCCAATAGAGGTAGTGTCTTCAAATTTTCAAAGTAAAGACCATTGCTGCCAATTCCAAATTATGGGTGGGATAGTTCTTTTCATATGACTTCAGCTTCCTTAAAGCATAAGCAATTACATTCTGACCCTACATGAAAACATAACCTAAACCAGACCGTAAAGCATCACAATACACAATGAAATCCTTACCTTCAATAGGAAAGGTAAGAATAGGAGTTAAGGTTACCAAGGTTTTGAGATTTTGAAAGCTATCCTCATACTTATCATCCCACACAAAAGGTATCTCTTTCTGTTTTAGCCGAGTTATATGTGAAGCAATGACGGCAAACCATTTCACAAACCGACAATAGTAACAAGCCAACCTATAAAACTATGAACTTCCATCACATTGGTTGGTCTGGCTCAATTTTTAACAGCTTCCACCTTCTGTGGGTCTACCATAACCCCTTCATTAGATACCACATGCCCCAAAAAGGACACTGAAGAGAAACTAGGATTCATACTTTGAATATTTAGCATAAAGGTGCTTCTCCTTAACCAACCCCAATACTATGCGCAAGTGAGGTTCATGATCCTCCTTACTCTTTAAGCAAACCAGAATATCATTAGTGAAAACAATAACAAATGAATCCAAAAACGGCTTGAATACTCCATTTATCAAACTCATAAATGTGGCTGGGGAATTGCTCAAACAAAAGGACATAATCAAGAACGTGTAATATCTATAGCAAGTCCGAAAGGCAATCTTTGGAACGTCCTCAACCCAAATCTTAAGTTAATCATAACTTAACTAACTTGACCTTAAGTAAATATTTGAGAACATCGGGACTCCCTGTAACTGGTCAAATAGATCATCTATCCTAGGCAAAGGATACTTGTTATGAATTATCACCTTATTCAACTGTCGATAGTCTATGCACATCTGCATACATCTTTTTTTTTTTTTCACAAATAGAACAGGAACAGCCCAAGGAAAAATCCTCAAAAAAATAAAAACCTTCCCCAACAACTCTTACAATTGGTATTTTAATTCTCTTAACTCTGTCGGTGCCATCCTATAAGGAGGGATAGATATAGGACGGGTTCCCAGCTTTAAGTCTATACAGAAGTCAAACTCATGGTCTGAAGGTATATAGTAGAGGTCATCAGAGAACACCTCTATGAATTCACACACTACTGAAACCAAAGCAATAGAAGGAATTTCTGAACTATCATCTCGTGAGCTAGGAATGCCCCACACCCACACTTAACTAACTTTTTGACATGAATAGCTGACACAATTCTCAAAGGAGTTAGTTAAGAGTACCTTCCCACTCTAAGTTATCCATCCCAGGCATAGCTATAGTGATAGTGTTAGCATAGCAATCAATAATAGTATGATGAGGATACAATCAACTAATCCCCAGAATAATATCAAACTCCTTCATATCTAAGATCACTAAATCTTCCAAAGTCCTATACCCTTTAAACATCATAGGATACACCTGATAAACCTGAACAACACATACAAAAAACCCAACTAGTGTAGACACATACATAAGAGTATCAAGAAATTCACATTTTAAGTCCCAGCCCAAGGTAAATTTCACAAACAAATAAGAGAAAGTAAACCCGGTATCAAATAACCTAGAAGTCATACAATCAAAGACAAAAATAGTACTAGTGATCACATCATCAAAATCTTCAGCTTAAGTATGGGTCAGAACAAAATAAAGATAAGCCTTATTACCATCCTAACCACCATCTCTACCAGTCTACGTACCACCTCGACCAACCTGTCCTGTACTATGTTTGGCCCGGTAGCCACCCCTTCTTGCACCATATGAACCACGTCCACCATATGGACCACCCCTAACATATCCTTCACCACCATGACCTGCTGGAACTAAAGCACTAGAAGCTGGTTGCTGAGTCAACTACCCTGCAGATAAGTAGTTAGGACAAACCCTCCAAATATGACCTAATCCCCAAAACTCATGGCATCTGACGTCTAAGGTAGGCCCCTAAAATAAAGATACTGAAGTTGTATAACTATTTGTATGCTAGGGCTGATAACTGACCCCTGATGAGCCCCTTACAGACACAGGCATGGATGAATAGAATGGCCGAGAATAGTAACCCTGTGAACCACAACCCCTAAAATAAGTACTACTAAAATGACCCATCCTCCTGGCCTTATTTTCATCTTCCTTCACCTTTCCTTGCTTTTTCATCCCTTCCACCTTCTTCGCAAACTCAACCATTTCTTGGAAGGTCTTTTCGGACATAACCACTGATAGTGCAGCCACATAAAGACCTCAGTTCAAACCTTTCACAAAATAAATAATCCTCTCCTCGTATAAGGTAATCAATTGAAGTGTATAGTGAGACAACGCATGAAATTTGGCTACATAAGCTGCCATGGACATATAACCCTGCTTAAGTTTCAAGAACTTATCCTTTTTCTAATTTTGATAGGTACGAGGAACATACTTCTAAAGGAACACATCCTGAAACTGAGCCCAAGTAAGTAGAGGTAAACTGGCCATACACTCAACATAAAACCTCCACTATTGCTTGGCCTCTACCTGCAATTGAAATATCAAGAACTCCATACCATACCTTTCTATAATACCTGTCTTGTACAGAAGCTCGTGACAGTCAATAAAGAAATTAAATTCATCCTTTGACTTAGTACCCTGAAACACCGGAGGTTTCATCTTCATGAACTTACAAAATAGTCCGTGCTCATCATCAGTCATCACCGGTCCTAATACCTATCGGGGAAACACTCATGTCTCATAACCCTCATCCATATGAGACATTATAGCAGTGGCATTTTGTACGGATTGGGATAAAAATGCAGGCAGTGTTGGAGTAGTACCTATGCCATCCAAACTACTCGAAAACTCCAAAACTTGCAGAATCAATTCTTGGGATAAAGGAACCTGAGCTGCACCATTCTGCACTGGTACCACATTCTCTGGAACCAATGTTTCTTCCTTCTCAACCATCACCTCCATATTCTGACCTGAATCTGAAGCATCCTACTATAGTGGAGGGGATGGTGATCTCTACCTAGCCAATCCTTCAGCTTCCCGGGCACCACCCCTAATAGGTCCTACCCTTATTTTCCCCATTTCGCTCTGCTCCTAACTCATGGCCTACACTAAATCATAGCCTCAATGGCCGGTGCTGGTCTTGCTACTGCTATGGTTGAACGAGTGTTCACCATCTACGAAAACAAAAGTGAAGGAGTTAGATACCAATTTGGATCACTAGATACCAATTGTAATCATATACTAGCATGAAAGTAAGAAAGACATGGAAATTATTTCCTAAAGCCATGTAATCTCTAGAAGAAAAGTACAAACGTCTCCATACCATTTCGTAAGACTCTACTAGAAATGTTCTTGTACAATGAGATCGACGAACCCAGTGCTCTGATACCACCTTTGTCATGACTTAATTGACCATGAGTGGCACCTACCCTAACTCTACGGTGGGAGAACCATGTAACCCAACCCTTAACCAACTATTCGGACCTTTATAAGTTACTTTCCTCAAATACTTACCATATAACTCACTAAAATATAATATTAATCAACTAATTCAATTACTAACTTATTTAAGATCCACAAACAAATAGAGTGCAGAAGTATCTCTAACTATAACAACACCCGGGACCTGAAAGTCATCATATAAGAACATCTAAACAGTATCCAAAACTATGTCTAAAACATTATCCAAAATACTAAATATAGAAGTGTCTTAGTCTTGAAGCAAAGGACATGAACAAAGTAGAGATGATCCAATGGCTTCCCAAACATGGTGCTCACCCTTGAATCGATGTCGAAGTCATAGACTAGAGTTGAGGTCTCATCTCAAATGCTGGACCATGCTCTGCACTTAATAAAAAGAAGAGTACAGGTAGAATCAGTACAACAACTAAGAACTAGTAGGCATCAGCGGTCGACTCAACTCAACACCATATCAATTTTCATGTTAAATGCAAGTAATGGCAATCAAAACACAACTCATGATTAGTTGACAACCAAATAGAGTCATAACACTTTATCTCATTAGAAATACAAGTATTCACGTACATCAATTATATTTAGGTAGATTCTTCAACAATGGACATCACAACTATGAATACAAATGAAATGATGATTGCAAACTTGCAAGATGTACACACATACTAGAGTCAATAGGGACTATCAGTTATGACCTGCATAGGACAAGCTCAGTCCATGTACTGGTTCTGACTTGGTACCCAATTCAATAATAGTATCGGTGACACCCGATCCATATAACAGTGTTGGCGTGACACCCAATCCATATATCATATCAATACCATCTCAAAACCATATGTTCAATGCATGATATAGTCAATAATCACAAGTAATACCCGAAAGCTAATCACAAACATCCAACTCACATAAAAGAATGAAGTCAAGCAATTCTTTACTACTATTAAACCATAACATACCTCGATTCCTTGCTCATAAATACTATATAGAAACAAACTTGTCCTTCTTTTCAATTTCAGCCTGTTCTTGTTCTACAAACAATAATTACATAGATTTAACATAATAATTTATCCTTCCTAAGAATTAGAAACTCAAATTTAACAAAATAACTTATGAACTTAACCTACTTCATCTTTTTAGGGTTTTCTACCCTTTTAAACTCTTTGAATTCTTCATATTTTAACTTACAAACATGAATTCTACCATAGGAAGCATTTTCTAACACCCTAGGATCAACAATAACATATAATAACATCATTCCCCACTAATTTTATGAAATTCGGATCATAGGGCTAACCAACCATTCAACTAAGGCTTTGATTCTTACAACCCTAAGGATCTACGGGAGTGAATTCTAGTTTAAAGAGTAAGAATCTTACCTCAAAGATGGAAAAAACCACAAACTGGTGCAAAATCACCTTCTCATAGCCCTTGGATGACTTTTTGAAACAATGGGAATGAAAAATATTTTTCTGACTTAAAAACTACAAAAATTACATTTTGTCCACTGCAGCAACACTTTTGTTGCTGCAGCGACACTGCTGTAGTGGAGGATCTGTCACTGCAGCGTCTCTTAGGCTAAATGGGGTTACCACTATAGCGACACTTTTGTTGCTGTAATGACGCCACTGCAATGACACTTCCGTCATTGCAGCGGTCCCAAATCAATAGCTTGGGACTTGGTCCCATCTCTGGCTGTTTTACAACACACTTCTCAAAATTGGACATTATGAACTGATCATTTTACAGTAATCACTACAACAAAAGTTCTACTAACTCCTTTTATGCCCCAAAAGTTCCTACAACTTCCTGAACTCATCCTCTAACACAAAAAAATGATCAAAAACACCAATAGACGCTCTAATAATTCCCATATTTCCCTAGACCACCACATGCTCAAAATAGTTCTAAAATTAGACTAGCCTTAAATTTTAAATTTTGGCCTAAGGGGAAACTAGGTGAACGTTTTACTTTTTACTTTAGTGTAACAATGATTTGGGTCGTTACAAAATCACACATCTACAATATCTTGAATAATCATATCTATCCCAATAATATTCTCCGAATAATTCACAACACAGGATTAGTACACCCGATCCACCACTAAAGATTTATCTACCGAGGTAGTAATATGAATAGACACATTAAGAAACTCATGAATCATATCAAGACCCAATGCAAAATAAGAAGATACATTGGAGAATGTAGAACAACACTCAAAAAATACAAAGAGATATCAAAAGTATACCAAAACCATACCTGTGACCATTGTACTAGAGGTTCCTACCTCGAGTCCATCTTAAGACACATAATACTGAGCCCCAACACTCTCTCGTCCTATTGGTGGCACACCTCCATACCTATGTTTGGTCAATTCTTTCTATATTGTCTGGAATCCCCAGATATAAAATAACCCAAATGAGTAGAATCTAATGAACTGAATCTGAAAGACCCAAATGGCCAACACTGCCTAATCATCTCTTAGAAGAACAAAGAGAAGTTTGACCTACACCATACATATCACTACCACTGTCAAGTCTATGTGGACTCTTGTCTACACACCCCTTCATACAAACTCCTCTAGAAACTCATGGGTAAACTAATCCCAAAAAGGAGGTGATCCATCAGGCCTACCCTTGAAAAAAGTCCTCCAATACTGTATAGATGATCCAAACAACTAAAAGGTAGTGAAATCCACTCTATTATAATCTACCAAGCCCAACCTGTGCAACCTCTCGTGGTAACTAACTAAGAACTTATAAGCGCTGACACTAGGATCCCTATTAAATTATGGGGTATTCATACTTAAAACATCAACAAAACCTGCTTATGCCTCTATAGACATAGTGGGTAAGGTCGTTATATATGGAGTTACACCCTACAGTATGACATAAACACTAGGAGAATCTGTAGCAGTAGCCAACTGTATATCTGGTTTGTAGCCCCAAAGTAGCATAGTGACTAAAAGTCTGAGTCATCCCCTCAAGAAAACCCAACACATGTACCAAGAAATCCTCAAGCATGGATATAGAAATGAAAATGGATGGTATCTGTACTAGGCTCAACCTCTTTATCCTAACTGACCCATCATCATGAAAAACTCCTGAACCTAAAGAGGCAACCGCAGTATAACCTCTAGCTAACTCTGATGCTCTAGTACGACCTCTGTCTTGACTAATGTCCCTTTCACGTACCAAGGCATGGGCTCTGAGTCTCTAGCCATCGAAAAATATATCCTCACTATTTGTGAGAGAATGAATAAGAGATTTTTTAGTTACATTTGATGTTGAATGCACAACCTGGAATGAAGAAGTGGGTTTCTCCTAAAGTCCTGTAGCCTCTCAAATATAGATAACGGATGTCTATGCACCGATCCGTAAGAATCTACTAGACTCAGTTTGTACTTAGCAGACCATTAAACCTAGGGATTTGATACCAACTTGTCATGACCCAAAAACTAGGACTGTGATGGAACCTATCACTTCCACTTATACAAGTAAGCCTATCTTAACCAACAAGACAACTCAAAAAATAAAGAAGTGAAAGAAATAATGATATAGTAATAATCCCAAATTTATATATATATATATATATATATATATATATAAGGAGTTACAACATCAACACAACTTCCCAGTTTAGTTTGTCACTAGAACAAGCCTTTAATACCAAATATAATAATAGTTTGGAGTGTCTTAAATGTAAATAAGAATAAGATAAATGAAGAAGGAACATAGGTAAGCTTTGAGATCCAACAGTCGCTACCTCAATCTCCAGAAAGCAAACACTAAGAATCATAATTAATACTCAGGGCTACCTACTCAGTATATGCACGAAGAGTGTAGAAAATACAAGAGTGATATAAAACAAATGTACTCAGTAAGCATTATCGACAATCGACCCTAGTCCAAAGTGATGATGAGAACTATCACACCAACCATCCAAATCAACAAAATGAACCTACACTCAGGAAAAAAAACACCCTAGTCTAACAAGTAACAACATTCAACAAGATAGTCAATATAGTTCGAGTAGTCAAACGTGAACATACTTATGATTAACAATAATAGCAGAACTCATATCGGGAAAGTCCTTCACCAACATAAAATTATACCCGTTTACTATGCCAACCAGCCATCAAGGATGAGACAAGAAAAGTACATACCATGCAACCATATAGATATGATATAGCAGATGAGTATCAGGAAGGACTTTCACCAAAACAGTAGTATATCCATTCGATACAAACCCAACAAATAAGGATAAGATAAGGAGAGTACAAATCATGCAGCCAAACAAATATGGTGTAGCAGATGAGTATGATAATGATGATCCATCAGATGAGTACAATACATGCATGTCTTATGGTATACATCTTTCGGTACTATGCTTCCAAGAGAGGACTTATAGGGGGGTTTATAAAACATATACCAATTAGAATCTCAAATAATCAATCTTACCGACACATCACTCAGTTAAGTCATTTTACAATTTCATATAATAGATCTTACTGGCATATCCCTTGGTCGTGGTTTTTGAAGGTGGTTCATTTTATTTCACAAAAAATGGTGTTTTTCAGTAGTACCATTCCCATTAAGCATGAAATGATATACATGTTCATGGAAGAATCAATAATCATAAGAAAAATTACCTCAATAATTGTATATATGAACTAAACCCTCCAAAATCTCATTTATCATGATACAAGCCCCTGCCTGGGCATCACAATGATAAAAACCAACTAAAATCACCACCAAGGACGATATAAGCCCCTATACGAGCAACACAATAATAGAATCGACTCAAAGTATTGACAAAGTCCCCACAAACCACCACAAGGGTATCACAATAGTAATAAGGACAAATCTTGACACTAATAAGGTCAACACAAGCCCCCACACAATCATCACAATGATATTAATCCCTATAATAATAATAAAGTCAACACAAGCCCTAACACAAGCATTACAAAGATAATGATCACCCTAATCCATAGTGAAGTCAACAGAAGTTCCCACATGGGCATCACAAGATATTAATAATCCTAATCAATAATAATGTCAACACAATCCCCTACACAAGCATCACAGTAATAATAATCAACCCAAATAATATAAAAATTGAGAATTCACCAATCCATGGTATGCTTTACATGATAAGTTCTCTATCATTTCCCCAATTATGAGACAATTACACTCAAATGCTCATAATGGAAATATACTTATCAACAAGCATCTTCAGAAATTTACTTTCACACACCATACAGAACAATCATGCAAGAAATTCCTCTTTTTAACCTTCTTAATTATAGCCACAATCTCGTTGTAACCTAAGTAATCACTAAATATCAATTTTCCATTACTTGACCCAAAGTACTGGTTCACACCCTGAAGTAGATGTGCATTATCAACTAACATGATCAATAAGTCATTTAACAATGCAATTCACCATAACCATATCAACAAGTAAAGAGAATAGTCAAGATACTCAATTTATTACTTTAAACTATTCAATAACACCGGTACTGAATAGATGCTCATAGTCTAATCCATACGAGACCCCCAAATAGCTATTATTAACAATTACTAGTAACTAGCTCATAGCACATAGCACATAAACACCTAAAATAAGAGTCAAGGTAAATCTCAACATACCTTAAAACAAAACTCGCAAAGCCTAACCACAAGCTGAAGAATCAAAAGTAAGATTTACTCTTCTGGATTACCTCCAAATGAGTCCAATCAATACAAATATGAGATCTACATAAGAAAAGAAAACCAATGATACCCATATCATTATGTTTAAAATCCAGGTCCAAAAACCCAATCTGAAAATCAACTCCACCCCCACAGGGATAAAATTGGAATTTTTTTTTATAGAAAATCACTTTACCCATAGTCTAAGGGTCTAAAATCTAAAATTCCAACAAAAACGGAGTTGAAATAAAGTTAGAAATCATCAAAATATCAATTTTTCACTTTACCAAGAAAACCCCAAAATTTCAAGTTTAAAACCCATGATTTGAAGTTAAAATCAAAAACCAAATAGTAGGAAATGATTAAGGAAATCTTTGGAAACTCACCCAACTTTTAAATCTTGTAAACCCATAAGAAATCATTTCAATCCGAGCTACCAAACTCTAAATATGGTGAAAATAGGGTTTAAGGCCAAAAATCGTGTTTTATATTGTTCTTTGAATAGTGCCTTGCAATCGCGGCACTTCCCTCACATTCGTGAAGGCGATCAACTCTATCCCATCAAGTTCGTACCAGATAGGTCGTGAATGCGAAGTACAATCCTTGACCCAAACCTGACTCATCCTATTGTTCTAGCGGTGACCCCTCGCGATCGCGATGAACAATATTTTTCCTTATTTGCAAATGTGATTGAGGCATCGTGAACACGAAGAAGGATCTGGGGTTACACCAGATCTAGTACACCAGCTGAATCCCAACAAAAAAATATCCCGAATGGCGGGATTCATTCCAGACCCCATAGAAACAAACCAATAGTGTTATTAGGCTAATTTCAATGTTTCGGACTCTACGAAACCATCAAAATGACCATCAGGGTCGTTATCAACAAGTGCACCCAAAAACCACTTTAGGCAATTAAAACTAGTTTCTCACCTAAACACTAAAAAATCACATTTGAGCCTCGAAACCTTAACCAACCACTCTGCTATCCTAAAATCAACATTCCAAAGTTGATGGGGCTGATGGAATTTTCATTCGACACTTAAATCTCTGAATGTTGGCCAAATTCAACTATATCAACTTACAACCTTCCAAAATTATAAAATCTCATAAAACTCAATCGAACACCGCATGAACCGTTCCCACAACTCATAAACACCCAAAATGTAACTATGGGGAGGGGTAAAATGGTCAAACCATGTAAAATCGCAAAAATCATGATATGAGTCATTACAAAAATCCATAATGAATCAACTCCCAAGAGGTCCCAAGTTCAAGAAAATGTGAACTATTTGAAAAATTAAAGTTGGAGAATTTATATTGTCCAGGGGGTCCTTTATCGAAAATGCGAGGAACCTTTCCCCATTGCCGGACCACACTGATTCTGACCATCGCGAACATAATGGTGCTTCTTGTGATCGTGAAGAATAACCTTTACCTAGACTTACTGGACCCTTCATTAAGATCGCAACTCCAACCTCACAATCATGATACCCAAGGAAACGTCCCCTTCTCAATCGTAGAGGATCCATCCCAAATACTGGGGTAAAATACCGTGCACCAGCAAACTAAAAATAAACAAAATACTAAGTCTAAAATGACTCCAAATGGACCATCGAAATTTTTTCAGAGTCTCGTGAATGCAAACTGAATATGCTATCCTAATGGAAATGGTATTTCGGACTCAATGGAGTCGATGAAATAACCAATAGATGTCGTTTCGATGAAATGTTGACCAAACTCAACAATTTTCCAAATTTACTAAAATCCAACCAAGCGCCAAAAATGAGTCCAAAATCCTCGAGACCCAAACCAAAGGTCCCCCCAGCCCAAAATTCACATTCTTAAGTTAATGGAACTGACAAAATTTCCATCCAATTCCATTTACTATGAATGTTGACCAAAGTCAAACTTCTTAACATTAAAAGCTCCACAATAGAAAATCTTACATAAAATCCAACCAAACTTCCCAAGAACAAACCACCCATCCAAATAGACCATGAATACTCTAAACAAACTACGGGAAGGGTCAAAACAAGGAAAATGCATAAAAATTACAAAAATGACCTGGAGAGTCGTTACATCATCCATAACTATAAAGGACTTTCCACCTCAAAAGTCAAGGAATATAAGGTACCTGAAGGATTGAAAAGGTAATGATATCTAGATCGAATGTCCTATTTGGTCTCCCAGGTGGTATCCTCGATAGGACGGTGCCTCTAATAAATATTAACTGGTGGAATCTCTTTAGTCCTCAGCTTCCAGACTTGTCTATCGAGAATAGAAATAGGCTTCTTCTCCAAATCTAAACTCCCATCCAACTCAAACGAATTCAACTAAAGCATGTTAGACTCATCCATAATGTACCACTCAGCATAAACACATAAAACAAAGGGTGAACAAACGAAAGAGCTAGAGGAGGCAAGGCTAATTAATATGGAACATCACCAACATGTTGTAGTATCTCAAATAGGCCAATGATCCTAGGGTGACACACAAACAAATACCCCATCACCAATTGAAAACTCCAAGTCTTGTACCCTTATATCGACATAACTCTTCTGACTTCTCTAAGTTGTACGCAACCTCTCCTAAATCACCCAAACCCTATCCAAAAATCGCCAGACAAATTAGTACCCCACAGTCTAACCTAGAAGCATCAAACCAACCCACCAAGACTTGCACCTCCTATAATATAATGCCTAGAATGGAGCTATCTGAATGCTCAAATAGTAGATTTTATTATAAGCAAACATTGACATGGCTAAGAACTGGTCCCATTGACCCACCCCTGAAATCAATAACACAAGCTTGAATTATGTCCTTCAAAACTTGAATAGTCCACTCAGAATGACCATCAGCCTGAGGGTCAAAAGTTGTGCTAAGCTCAACTCGAGAACTCAACTCTCTATAAATAAACATCTAGAAGGATGATGTAAACTAAATACCATGGTAGAAAAATAATAGCTATACTGGCACCCAAGCAAACGGACTATCTCATGAATGTAAATCAGAGATAAACTCTCTAAACTATAAGAAATCTGAACCGACAAGAAGTGAGGAGACTTGGTCAACCTATCAACGATGACCCAAATAGAATTAAACCCTAGGAAAGTAAGCGGCAACCCAATTATAAAGTCCATAGCTATCCACTTCCACTAACAGTCAGGAATGGATAGCCTCTGATTCAAAACACCGGGTCTCAAGTGCTCAAACTTCACCTGCTAATAGTTCAAGCATCAAGATACAAAGTCTGTAATATCCCTCTTAATCCTGCACCACCAGTAATGATGTCTCAAGTTCTGATACATCTTCGCTACCCCCAGATGAGTAGATCCAGAATAATAGGCCTCCTCCATAATCAAGCTAGTAAAGTCTCCAACTCTTAGGAACATAGATACGACCCTCAATCCTCAAAACACCCTCTAGAGCTAAGGTCATCTTCCTAGCCTCATCTTTCGCACCTTATCCGAATAAACTTCAATCTCTCATCCTCAAACTCCTCTTCCTGAATCTACTAAAAAATATGGACCTAGCCTCCTCCACATAAGAGAGAGCCCTCCCTGGCTCAAAAATATAAAGTCGGACCAACCATGTCACATCTCAAAATACCCCCTAAACATGACTGGCACCCGTTAATACCACCTATCGAGCGAAGAAATTTTCCATACACTTTATCATTTCAATAAGCAATGAGATAAAATTTGTGCAACTCCAAGCGTATTAATAAATAGAGAATTATAATCCCATGAAAATTCATAATCGATCTATTAATTCAATAATCACCCTAGAACTAATTCTCTAGCCCAAATCCCATAATAAGACCATAGAGCATCTAATAGAGTTGCATGAGTTCAACTATTGGGCATAAAAAATCAAGAAAACAAAATAAATGAATTTGAATAAAGAAGGCTAAAGTAGTGGCCTCAACGAATAATGTGGCGTCTCACCTAAGTAATAAAATCTACACAATGGACTCGTCAGTCACTAGTCTCACCCTCTACAATGGTATTTGAATAGACATGTAGGTTAGGAGTGAGCTATATATAAATATAACCTAGTAAGATCCTTGACCTGTTACTTTAATATCCCACTTGCAAGTGTTAGAAAATACGAAGCATAATGATCACAAAAATGATATACAAAAACATATATACTATAATACAATGCTCAATAATTTCCAACAAGTGTTTCAAAAGTCACTATGTATCTCAACTCAATCCACTCTCACAACTTGTCACAAACGGCAGCAAAGGTGAACGACACTTGCGACTTTTTTCATAGCTTGCTAAACTAAATCTAGACCTAATATTTTAGATTTGCCAAGTTCAAACCATCCAACTGGTGAATGACACTTTCGACTATATAGAGCCTCATACAATGCCATCTATATACTCTATTAGTAACTATTATTATTATAAGAAAACTCTACCAAAGGCAATTGATTGTCCTAATGTCAACTAAAATCAATTACACAAGTTCTAAGCATGTCCTTCAAGATCTAAATAACTCACTCAGACTGCCTGTCAGTTTGCGGATGAAAAGGTGTACTCAACTCAACATGTTAACCCAATGAATTTTGGAAAGACTTCCAAAACTTAGCAGTGAATTGTTCACCTCAATCAGATATTACCAAAACAGGCACACCATAAAGCAGAATTATCTCAGGATGGTGAATTTTTGCTAACTCCTTTGTGGTATAAGTAACAAAACTTGTATGAAATGGGCAGCTTATGTTAATCTGACTAGAACCATCAAAACTGAGTTGTGCTTCTTGAAACTACTCAGCAACCCAACAACAAAATCTATAGTAATCCTTTCTGACTTCCATACTAAGATAGTCAAGTTTGCATTACTCCACCAGCTTTTTGATATTTATATTTGACCAGTTGACAATTTAAGCAACTAGTCACATGCTTTAAAATATCAACCTTCATACCTTTCCACTAGTACAATCCATGCAAGTCTTGATACATCTTTGATGCACCTAGGTGGATGGAGTATCGCGAGCTATGAGCCTCTTTAAGAATTATCTACTTCACATCACACATAATAGGAACACACAGTATACAATGTCGATGTAACACGCCTTCACCATCAATCTTGAAAGAATTAATGCCACCATTCTACACTCAATCTCATAGTTTAGAAAGATAAGGATCTTTCTAGGTAAGTCTTAACAGGTCCAACTAAGGACAACTGCACCACCATACCTGCAAGTAATCTGTCTTTTAATGTATGATCAATTCAAACTCCCTAATTAGATAAAGCCTAAATATCCATAACCATAGGTCACTTTTCAGTATCAATTCGAGTCAAGCTTACCTATAAACTTCCTATGCAAGGCATCTGCCACTATATTTGCCTTCTCGGGATGATACAAGACAGTAAGATCATAATATTTAAGTGGCTCTAACCACTATTGTTACCTCAAATTCAGACATCTTTGCTTGAATATGTATTGCAGAATCTTGTGATCCGTATATACTTCAGATGACTCACCATAAAGATAGTTGAAAATGCTCAAATACACACTAGAAATGAATGTATATTGTTGTTAGCAATATAGTTACCCAACATAGAGTTGGGGTCAATCCCACAAGGAATAGTGTGAGTAGCGATCGAGAAAGTAAGGAATAAAAGCAACTTGCTATAATCCAACCAAAAGATACAAATGTTTTAGGGTTTTTAATATAAAAACATAACACAGATAAAACCAATTATACTATGAACAAGTTGATCAATGGCTTTCACAAACTATGAGAAACAAGGGAAATGATAATGGGAAATCAATTCTATGAATGATCCAAAGTATTTAAAGCACGTACTCATGATTAATTACGGGTTAGAAAATTAGCCTTAGAACCTCAAGTATCCGCCATGTCTTTTGAGCAATTGACGAATATTTCTTGGCTAAATTATGCCGAATATTCGCCAAGTGTCAACACGAACAATTCCAATCTACACTAGGATTTGACTATGTCTAGCAACAAGATCCATTAGATGGGTCATACGTGCCAAATCATGCTGAATTAATCTTTCCCAAACTCAATTAGCTCTTTAAGAATTAATCAAAGTAGATGGGAAATTCCCACTCTAATCTCTTCCATCAAGCTCAACTAGAGTAGAAATCGATAAAGCACGAGATTAATTTAAACAAGAAAAACTCATTTATAAATCAAGAGCAATCAATCAACACAAAAACATGAGATAAAATCAAAGCCCAAATTCAAAACATAAACATTGCATTATGTCTAACAATAACATCCAAGTATGAATTTATCTGCACCCAAATATTCAATACAAAGCAATGGAATGAAGAAAGCATTAAGAAATATTCACTACCAACATTCCAAATCTTTAATCCAAGAGTATTGGGTCAAGAACCCTGGACTACAAGGTTGAAAAATATGCCCAAGGTAGTCTTGGAATAACTTGGGATAGAGTTTTGATGAATTGGAACTGAATTTGTGAAGTTCCAAATCTGCTCCTGACACCTGGCAGTATTGCACATCATTCTCGTGAGCATAGACCATTACGGTCGCGATTAGTAAACTTCTAGTTGACCGTGATCATGGCAATAAACCTCACGATTGCAAGGCTTTGACTTTGAGCAGGTCTTGGTGATCGCGATTCTTCACCCTCGCAATCTCCAGTTTCTCGACTTCTTCATTTCAGCTTTATTTTGCCTCAATTTCACTTCTTTTCATCAGAACTCCATATAAATCCAAAATACCTAAAATAGACACCATTTAAAGAATAATTAGCCTCATATTATAGATTAATAACACAAATCATAAGAAAAGAGATACAAATAAGTGGCAAAATCTCCACTTAACAACACCCCCAACTTAAATACTTTGCTTGTCCTCGAGAAAAGTAAAACCAAAACTCAATGAGGCTATCAATTTAAGATCAAAACTAACATCACACTTTCACTTCACATTTTCCAATTAGGTACCATGACTATGACTTTGGTTGATACTAACAATTACTAACAAGCATGTAAGTCTTGCCCAAACAACTCCCTCAAAATCAAATGCACTTTTAAAAACACATGGAGTTTCAAGAATGATCAATTAACAACAACTAATTTTCAAGAAATGACTCAAAACTACAAGTCAACCAACAAGCAACCTTGACTCATTTTTTGAATTTATCAACTTCACCAATCTATCCTAGTTCACATGCCCTAATAAGAAAGAAAGTCCCATATTCACAATATTTACTACACTTAAGTAAGGGAAAAATACATAAACTCTCACACTTAACAAAAAATTTCCAATGCAAACAAGTATCATACCATAGGCTTGCCCTTATTGTCAATCGCCACTAACTCAAAAGCATTAGTTGGGGATCCCGAAGGACTTTTTCTAGCTTGTAATGTAGGCTTGGGGAATGGCAGGATAAGCATTTAGGATAAAAGTGACTACACCATCCTTGATCTATACAAAATACAAAACAATCCAAACTTTGATCATTTGCCTCTTAATTTCCATAAAACACAGGTGCCTTCCCTTTTCATTCTAGTTCACCCACTTATTGACAACTTTTTCTTTTTCTTTTCTTTTCTCATTTTATTTTCTTTTCTCTTTGTTTTCTTTATTTTTTATTTGATTTATTCAATCTTCTTATTCAATAATTGATTTTTTTATGAGGCACTCACTTACAAAACCACGATGTGTGATCACCTCCTCCAAGTTCCACCACCCCCAACTTAGGCTTTTAGCCTCAAGTTGGAATTTCAAGTTCAAGGAGGGTAGGGTTCAAGAGAGAGAAAATTTCAAAAAGGTTCAAGGCTTGTAATGTGGTTGCCAAAGAAAGGATATTAAGCTGAAATGGGGTAACCAGTGGTAACATTTATGCACGGGTGGCTTTTAAGGCTAAAGATGTTTTCAAAAATCTCAAAGAAGGCCTAAGATCATTTCTCCAACCAAACACAATCAGGATTCGCATTGAAAGACCAGCCGGTCAAGTTCTAGATGACACAAATAAGCACAAGAATTATTTAACAAACACTCACCACACATGGCATGCAAACTATTCTAGAACCTAAACAAGAACAAAAGGAGTCATTTTCCACATAATCACCACCTAATGAGTAAGGAGCCACAAAAAGAGTCTAAGTGTTGTCACAAACATTATTCACTTCTATATACTTATTTTCACAAAAAATTTAACTCGGGGGGGGGGGGGTATACTCATTCATATTTCACAATGCAAGACTAACTCTATTAGTACCAAACAGGCCACAATCCTATGTTTTGACTCCAATAAGGGAAATCATGCAACAGCTACTCAAACTTCACCATAACAAAAACAATCATAAACCCAATTCATAAAATGCTATGGGTACTCAGGCTTCTCCTGCACAAATGAAACCAATACCCAAAAATAACGATTTTACCTTAAGAATATCATCACTCAATCTATCATTAGGAAAAGTTCACCCAAAACACTACAAGAAGAAAAATTAAAAAGAAACTAACACGATAAAGAACTAATCTAAAAAAGGAAAAAAAAGAAACAACTAATCCAACAAAATCAAAACTAAGCTCAAGCCGGACAAGGGAGCACACCATCTATAACCACAAAAATCCAGCCCGAAAAGGGTACAAAATAACATATAAAAAGATAATAAAGCCCGGCGAGGGCACAAGATATCCATATAAGAAAGAAAAGCTCGACAAGGTTGTAATAATATTCAAAAACATAATCTAAAGGTCTACCAAGAGAAAATACTCCAGAATGCATAAATATAGCCTGACAAGGGCACACAAATAGCCAAATCACAATATAAAAGTACAGACTCAAACACAAAATAAGCTATCCCATCCACAACTAAAAAAATGTCTCATTGTACCCAAAGCATACAAAGTAAAAACATAGAAAGAGGTAAGGAATCCCTGAAATGTATCTACCAAAACTGGAGCTACTGGACCCCTCTACGGCATAGTCATCCTTATCCTCCTCATCACCATCATCATTCTTTGTACCACAGAACTTCTGAAGTATGCTCATAATCTTATTAAAGAACTTGGTTTTCTTCTTCTCATGCTCCTTCATCTTTCTCTGCCTTCTCTCCACTTTCGCTAATCTTTTTTTGATGTATTGCTAGTCACGATATATGGTGGACAATGTCAAGGCATTTGGTACTGTACGAGAGGAGGAGCTTTCTCCTAGGCCCGACCTAAGGCGAGCTACAAACTATTAAATCTGGGAATCCATGTTGTGCACTTGGTCGAATATGTATCGGAGTGCAAGGGTCCTGTCTGGAGTGGCTAAATAAACACTGAAGCTCTAGCTGAATCAAGGCTCTCACTAGCCTCGTTGAAACTCCCAAATATTGGAGAAGCAACATCTATCTTCCTTTTCTTAAGCATAATTTTTACCCCTTTTTTCTTCAAAAGATGAATCATCATCTCCAGACCCTTCATAAGGTCACTACCTCTCTTTTCAACCTCAGCCTCTTTGCATAATCATGTGATCAATGAAATGAAAAAACAAACTCTTAGACTCCTCAATAACCACATTCTGAATCAGTTGAACAATAGTTGCCCCGACATTAACTTTGAGACCCTCCATAATAGCACAAATGATATGATCTTGAGACATCTGTCTCACTTATGGAGGGAATGATATAGACACAAATGATGGAAAGCCAAGATTTGGATTCCGCAGTAAACTTTGAGGATTCGACCTATATTTTATTGGCTATCCACTAAGGTAAGTTTCCACCGTGCAAATGTCTCACATACCAATTTTGTCCCTCTACGCTCTCTCTTGCCTTATACAATTCATTATCCACATCAGAAAGGCCGTAGTAACCATTAAATTTTGATGGATCAAACCTTACTTGCTTCTCTTGGATTGCCACAATCAAATCATTAGCAAAGTTTGTCTCGGCGGTGTTATCATAGAACTCATGCACAATTTTCAAATTTACCTCTATTGCCTCCTTAGAAAAACACATACAACCACTACTAACCAATTTTCCATGAAAACCAGTTCATTGGGCTTAGAGCTTCTCCAAAAGGATGCCTCTTTCCCTAGTGAATTTTTTTGTCAAGAGACGGTCATACAACCGAGAGCATTTGAATGAGACGAAGGTTTTTTGATCATAGTAGTCATCATCCACCACTTTGTCCACATTTTCGGGCATATTAGCATTTGATTCTGCAGTCATTTTGAAGAATAAGTAGCTAGAAAAGAAGCAAACACATCAAATGAGTGTATAGGTAAGTAAACCAATGTATTAGCACACAATTAGGCCAAAGAAACGGGTGGAACAGACACCACACAACTCTATGCGAAGATACTATTTTGGGAACAGTTCCCAGTTATTCATCGTGATCGCAGCATCAAACCTAGCAATCATGCAGACTTATTTTTTTAGAAAATTTTCTCATCGCGATCACAGCGTTTTTCATCGTGATCGCCAAGAGAGAATTTTTTTTTAGTAGAATTTTATTCATCGCGATCGCAAGTGCCTTGAAATCACGATGTTCATCACATTTGCCTAGAGATTTTCAGTTAAGTATTTCATCAAACAGCTTATGGGCACACTTTTTCTTTCCTAATTCTTGAATCTCTTGGGTACAATTTGCCCCAAATCTTTCCACACCAACTACTATAGATTAACCAAATTAACTTTCAATTAAACTACACCCAATGTTTTTACAAATCACATAATTAAGCATCAAACTTATGGGGCTATGGAAGCCTTATCAATGATTCATAAGAGGATAAAGTAACAAGCTTAAGCACAAAAGGAACATACCTTGAGATTGATGGGAGAGGGATCTGTAAACTTGAGAACAAAAATTTTGAGACCTTTTTGGGAAATTTACTTTTTGTTTTTGGTTTCGTGAGAGAAAATAAACAAATGGGCAAAGGGAACTGTCGAGTGACCTTTCAAATTTCTCACATGGCCCACACTATCATTATTGCAGGTGACACAATTGCAATGAGTTAAGATTTCTTAGACACACGCGATTGTGACATAATGTCACACGATCGCGATAGTCACCGAATTTAACTAATCACGATCGCGAGGTTATCCACGCGATAGTGATGAGCAAGAGGGATCACATGCCTAGGCAAATTTTGTCATTTTTGGCCATGCCTAGGCTAAGTTTTGTGATACGCCACTACTTTTGATGATCTGAATACTCCAAAAAAGTGTTCAAACTTCTATTTATGAGGTAATACAACCCCAAACTTCATCCCAACTCAAATTTTGCATCCAAACCTGTTCAAATCACTTTCAAGAACTTTAAAATTTTGTGGATTAGTCAAAAATAAAATCCTAAGTTATTCTAAAAATTACAGTTTCAAGAGTAAATAAAAAAAAATTAGGAACAATGGGTTGCCTACCATCAAGTGCTTGATTTAACATCGCAGCACGATGCAATCAACCTTAGCATTTATCTTTCCATTTTGAGGATTTGAATCTTTGGCCTAATTTTAAGTCAAAATCTTATTGAGGTATGTGGGGCAAAGGTAAGGAAGAAAGGAAACCAACTCTATCTCGCCATTTGAAAGACTTGAATCTCTTACCCAAATTTCGCATCAAAACTTCATTTAGGCTTGTTGGGCATTGGTGAGGAGATCAATAGGCCACTTGTTAGACATCGGATTTTGTACTTCTTGTCCTTCAAGTGAGGGACGTCATTTTACCCTCTTGGTATGACAAATTCCAAAATGTAGGGACTTTGTCCCTTATCTCAAAAATTCTCCATTTTCCCATTTATTTTTGTTTCCATCATATCAACCAAGCACAACGTCGAAAAATAGTTGGAACAAGGTTTAAGCCTCTTCATTCTTGAATTTGTATCTTTCTTGACATTCTCACCCCAAAATGAACTAGAGTCTTCACAAAGGATTTGAATTGGCTTTTTTCTTGCAACTCTAGTATCATTTCATCAATTTCAACTTCTTGTATCATTTTTGGCTCGGTTGGTTGACAAATCACCAAGAATTATTTAAGATCAATTTCGACCAAGTCTTCATTGGAAACCATCTAATCACAATTATTAATGACCATTTGGCATTGGAAACCACATGCCTCGATTTTTACATTCAACTTAGTTTCCAATTTTTTGGATAGCCATTTCAATTTGAATCCACACTTGACATTGCTCAATATGCACCTTTAGGGATTCATCTATCATTAGTAACATTCTATAAAGTTGATCCTCGTGGACTTTAAGTTGTTGATCTTGATTCAATAGGCATTCTTGGCTCACAATTTCTTTCTTGTCAAGTTTTTCTTCATATTGGTACTCAATCACCGCTTGCAAAAATCCACCATGGAAAAATTAATAGTTTGGACAATTTAATCATCACCATGTTGGATTAGGTCCCACCATTTATCCAAAACTTTCCCACATTTTTCATTATTCTCCATTGTGCCTTTCAATATCTCCTCTATTTGTTTCCTTGGAGAATCCGAGATTTGTTCATCACAATTTTGTTCTTCATCTTTAATTTGAGACGCTTCTTTACTTTGGCAATCTTCATTTGAGTTTTCACAGATTTTTGGCTTAGCCACATAACTTGAAATCTCTTCTTCAACAACCTTGTTTTGAGGATTAGGCAAATATATGACACTTGAGAGATTGGCATCTTCACAAGGTTCTTCTTTTTCATATTCCTTTCCAAACGCCCTCCATGGATTGGTGTAAGAGATGTATATCCTCACCCACATTAGTCACCCAGTCAAAGATAGTTTGAAGCATTGTTTCAATACCTTTGTGTTCAGCACGTTGTTCTTCCTTTTCCACATCATAACACCTATCAAACTCAAAAGAACAATTAGTATTTTTTTTAGCATAACTAGGGGAGGGGGCACAATAATTCGGGAAATTACTCCAATGTCCATCTCAATCACCACACAAGTAACAATCATACTCCCTATAGGAACGAGATGGTGCACACACACCTCTCCCGGGAGCATTTCTATAATCTTACCAAAAGTGGGGTCCTCCACATTATAGACATGAGTCATCAAGATAAGATTTAAAACTACCAAACTCATTTTCATTCCATGATGACATAGTAACAAGTATAACAAAACAAAAATCTAAATAACACAAAAAAACAAAATAAAATCACAAACACATATTCACAAGTCTGAATCAAAGCAAGTAAGCTAAAATTCTAAACTAACTCAATACGCCAAATTTTTCCCCAACAACAATGCCATTTTTGATAATGCTCCAAAACATCCTAGAAATAAACATACATGGTTGTTAGCAATATATTTACCCAACTTAGAGTCAGGGTTGATCCCATAAGGAACAATGTGAGTAGCCATGGAGAAAATATGGAATAAAAGCAACTTGCTATAATCCAAACAAAAGATACAAATGTTTTGGGGGTTTTAATATAAAAATATAACACGGATAGAACAAATCATAATATGAACAAGTTGATCAATGGCCTTAGCAAACTATGGGAAACAAGGGAAATCATTATGGAAAATCAATTCTATCAACTATCCAAATTATTTAAATCAAGTACTCATGATTAATCACGGGTTATCAAATTAGCTTAGGAACATCAAGTATCTGCCACATCTTTCGAGCGATTGATGAATATTTCTTGGCCAAATTTCATCGAATATTAGCCAAGTGTCAACATAAATAGTTCCAATCTATTACTATACTATGATTTGACTATGTCTAGCAACAAAATCCATTAGATTGGTCATAAGTCCCAAATCACAATAGATTAATCTTTTCCAACCTCAATTAGCTCTTTCAAGCATTAATCAAAGTAGACGGATAATTTCCAATCTAATCTCTACTTTCATGCTCAACTAGAGTAGAAATCGATAAAGCATGAGATTAATTTAAACAAGCAAAACCCATTTATAAATAAAGAGTATTCAATCAATACAAAAACATGAGATAAGATCCAAATCCGAATTCAAAACATAACATTGCATTATGTCTAACAACAATATCCAACAATATTTAATACAAAACAAAAGGATTAAGATATATTCACTACAAAGCTTCAAATCTTCACTCCAAGGGTGTTGGGTCAA
The DNA here is from genome assembly GCA_031232105.1 of Capsicum rhomboideum. Taxonomy (NCBI): domain Eukaryota; kingdom Viridiplantae; phylum Streptophyta; class Magnoliopsida; order Solanales; family Solanaceae; genus Capsicum; species Capsicum rhomboideum. The sequence continues at coordinate 91,269,650 of CP124716.1, read as the reverse complement.
GAACCCTAGCCTCCAAAGTTGAGAAATATGCCAAAGAAAGTCTTGAAATGGCTTTGGATTAAGTTTTGATGAATTGGGATCGAATTTATGAAGTTTCAAATCTGCTCCGCCCCTGACTCTTGGCAATAATACTCATTGTTGTCGCAAGCATAGAACATCACGGTCGAGATGAGTAAACTTTAAGTTAACCGTGATCGCGACAATAGACCTCGCAATCGTGAGGCTTTGACTTTGACCAGGTCTTGGCGATCGCGACCCTTCAACCTCATGATCGCAATGGGTATTTTTTATACAGTTTCTCAACTTCTTCTTTTTAGCTTCATTTCACCTCGATATCACTTATTTTCATCAGAACTCCTTCTAAACCCAAAATACTTGAAATAGACATCATTCAAAGGATAATTAGCCTTATATTATAAATTAATGACACAAATTCTAAGAAAAAAATACAAATAAGTGGCAAAATTGCCACTTATGAATAGTGATACCGGATCTTGAGTGCAAATATGATCGCAACCAATTCCAAGTCGTGAGTCAGATAATTCTTCTCATGAATTTTATGTTATTGAGAAGCATATGCAACCACTTTATCTTTTTTTATTAAGGCAAAACCCAATCCAACTCTTGACACATCACAATAAATAGTAAAAGCATCTTTTATCATAGGTAAGGTCAAAATTCAAGCCGAAGTCAATACAATCTTTACTTTTTAAAAACCTTTTTCACGTTTATCTAACCATTGAAAATCCATACTTTTTTGAGTCAAATAAGTCAATGGAGTGGCTATCTTTGAGAAACCTCTACAAACCACCTGTAATATCAAGCTAGTCCTAAGAAGTTGCATATCTTTATAGGAGTACTAGGTCGAGGCCATTCTCAAATTGCTTCTATCTTCTTTATATCTACTTGAATTCCATCTCGTGACACTACATGTCCCAAAAGGAAACCATTCCCAAAAGGAACTCACATTTTGAGAACTTGGCAGAAAGCTTTCATTCTCTAAGTGTATGTAGCACAACTCTTGAGTGTTGTTCATATGGCAGAAAGCTTTCATTCTCTAAGTGTATGTAGCATAAATCTCAAGTGTTATTCATGTTTAACTTCACTCTGAGAGTAGACCAAAATGTCATCAATGAACACAATCACAAAATGGCCTAAGTATGGCTTGAATACCCTGTTCATAAGGTTCATAAATGTTGAAGGAGCATTAGTTGGCCCAAAAAATATCACCAAAAATTCAAAATGTCCATACCTGGTTCAAAAGGCAGTCTTAGAGATATCTTCAGTCTTGATTCTTATTTGATGATAACCTATCTCAAGTCAATTTTGGAGAAGTGAGTAGTACCATGTAGCTGATCAAATAGATCATCGATATGAGGTAAAAAACATTTATTCTTGATTGTTTCCTTATTCAACTTCCTATAGTCAATGCATATTATCATCGTGTCATCTTTCTTTTTCTTAAATAACACGGGTGCACCCAAGGTGATACACTTAGCCTAATGAACCCTTTATTAAGTAGCTCTTGGAGTTAAACCTTCAAATATCTCAACTCAGCTGGAGTGTCACAACCCAGGACTAGACCTTGGATGTAATAGGCACTCAGGACCAATAAAGGTCCAAGAGAACCTCTTAGCATATCATCATGATCATTCAATAAGCATTTGTAGAAGAAAGACCCATTAGAAAAAATTCATTTAAAATATAATTAATATTTATCCAAGTGTTTGAAACAAAATAGTTAAACAACATCTACGTAAATCTATGAAGCCTCTAATATAAGAGTGAAAAATCTAAGCCGTGACATACCCCTAACAATACCATTAAACTAAAACCATAGGCTGACATAAGGATCAAATTGCATTCAGGGAGATGAAGGGCTCATGACTTACTGAAGCTGTCCCGAACAAACCTAATGTTGCACAGAGCCAAGAGGATGTGTCTCTGGACCTGCATCATGAAACAATGTAACATCCAGGGATAGTTAGTAGGAAGAGTACTGGTATACAACCCAGAGAAAGAGACAATACATTTTATAAAGTAAATAATATAACTGAAACTAAAACATAAGAAGGGAACATAAATAGTGACTCAAAATCAAATCATAAGTCATTCTTTATTTAAGTTTTGAACTAGGTAGTATTCACCGATATCATATAACCCACGGGCTATATGGGTCCGATCAGTACTCAATCGACTGGGCCGCAATCCATGTTTACCGTATGGACTGAGATATACATCATTTAGGTCATCATATCATCCTCATAGAAGGAAAGCATAAGGTCATCTAGTTAAGGAGCAAACTATCCCTATGTCAGCAAAACATAGGTTTCAGGCATTGGGTCACGAGGAGTTACACCTTCTCGGTGAACTACCTAACTCTTTTTAAGCTCATATATTACATTTTCATAAACATTTAACCATTTTTCATAAGTTAAGTCTTTCATAGGGACAATCGTTAAGTTGATATCGTCATACCAAGACTTGCAAGCCGTACATATCATGCCATAACATTATCATATAACTTGTTAACTTATTAGCCCCACCTTTATGAAGATCGATCATAAATAGATTTGAAATCCATGAAAAGTGTAGGTGTCACAATAAGTTTCATGTTTTTACAAAACAAAGGATATGGGTAGTTTCCTCATTTTACCAAACCATGTTTAAAATTACAAAAGTGATTTGTAAAAGAAGCATGAATCCTTAGCCCTAAAATGTCCTAATATAAATTCATAATACGAAGATTTCACAATCTAAATAATAATCCCAAAGCTCCAGTTTAAATAATGATTACGAATAATTTCTTTGAAAAAGGGTTTGCAAACTTAAGTCAATTCATCTTTAGAAAAACCATTCCCAAAAACCCAAATTCTCAATCCATATAAATATAAAATTTCATAATAGGAAACCAACTATTTATAGATTTACTTGAAAGAGTATTGTTCTACATACCTTAGCAATAAGATGACTAAAGAACTTGAAGCTTGACCTTAGACTTGTTTCTTGGAAACTTAGAGATTGCTTGGAACTTTTGAGAGGAAGAGGGGAAGATGGGAGAGGTTTATAATCATGTATTAGAGTAATTAGAAAAGTAGGGGACATTTTAGAAGGGTGGGGGACGGTTTAGGTTAAGGAAAAGACCAAAAATCCCTCCAGTTCCTATCAAAATTTAGAGAGGGTCACCACTGGCAACCCTATTCATGGCATTCCTCCATTATGGAGGCTAACACTTATATTCAATTAAAAATCATTAAGTTTTGGGCCTATATGTGTACAAAGAATGGTTCAAATCTTAATCGAAAGTTTGGGGTGTTACATGGAGCCATACAGTATGGAGGAATAGAAATAGGTTGAGTCCCTGGCATTAAGTCAATTTTGAACTCAATTTCTCTCATTAGAGGTAGCCTTAGAAAATCTTCTAGAAACACATGAGAAAATTCTCAAATAATAAGAACACTATCAATAGTAACAAACTTCGCGTATCATGAACGGTAGCAATAAACCCAAACACCCATGATTAATCATTCAGCGTGGCTTTACATAATATATTATCTTTTCCTGAGTCACAAGAGTCATACCTTTCCACACTAAAGGTGGTTCTCCAGGAAAGTCAAAACAAATAATCTTAGCATAACAATCAACCAAGGCATAAAATTATGACAACCAATTCATACCCATAATCACATCAAAGTCAGACATCGGCAAAAATAATAGATCAACTATGGTGCCCTTTCCCTGAACAAATATCACACAATCTCTATAAACTCTATCCACTGATAAAGTCTCTCTATTGGGGTCATAACCAAATATGGCACACTAAGAGTCTCAACTCATCTCTCTAAAAATATATCAAAAGATAGAGATAAATACGAATCTGTAGAACCATGATCAATAAGAGCATATGCCTCACAAGAATTAATAGTAATAATACTTGTGACTGCTGCATTAGATTCCTTGATATCCTGTCTGGCCATAGAAAAAATCTTGGTGGTCCACCCACTGTCTGAGCAATCTCTGCACCTTGTAGAGTGGTCTTAGCTGGCTGAGCCTGAGCATGTGTATCTACAACATTTCTCTGCACCTATGTAGTAGTTTGACTAGAACTAAAATCTTCTTTAGAAAAAAAAATTGCAATATACCCTCTTTTACCATAAGTAAAACAAGGACCACCAACTTTAAAGCAACGACCATTGTGGTTCATACCACAATTAAAACATTTTTGATATTGTCCTGACTGAAAGGAATTGATACCCTCTGTTTCTTACCATGTCTAGGTAGATAACTATTCCTGAAAGACTGCCCCACTGATTAGGACTGTATAGGCCTGAACTGCCCACAATGAAACCACCCTTTCCCCCAGATGAAGCACCATTAAACCCGCCTATGCTACGTGCATTTTTGCTTTCTCACTCAACTTTTTCCATCTCTAAATAAGACACAAAATAGAGAGCAGTGGCAACTACATCTGTATAGGATCCATTTTGCACATCCTGCATCATAGAAACACAATAACGATGCTCAAGTCCATTCACAAATTGCCTTACCTTCTCCCTTAGGTCTACAACTAAAAATGGAAAATACCTGGAAAAATCAGTGAACTTAGCCTCATACTTTGTAATTGTCATAGATCCCTGTCGCAGGTCATTAAACTAATATCTCATATCATATTGTTTGCTTAATTGAATAACATGCCCTTAAACATTGCTGAACACTCTGACCAAGTGTTATGTGGTAACTTTACTTGTATACCTCTCAGAATGGAAGTCCACCATGCCTCTAGAGACCTTGAGAATAAAAAATGGTCAATTCCACACCATGAGTTCCCTTCAACACCAATGTAGTTGGTATCTTCTCAAAATAATCAATAAACTTCAGAGGCATATTAGAAGTTGGTGTTGTATCAAACTCTGGTGACTTAAGATCCATCAAATTCTTAAGATCTTTGGGTTGCCCGACATAAAAATATTTAGACCCGGGTCAAATAACACAAAAGTTAGTTGATGAAAAATAGAGATCGTACCTGTGATGATGGCATACAAATGATTGCATCTGCCCCTAGACTGAGTACCCATATAAAAACCTTCCTAACCTGGTTGATACCTACCTCTATACTCAAAATGCCCTATACTAGACACCATCTAATGTGAAGACCCTATTAAACTAGAATAGCTACCAGCCTTAATATACAGAATGCAAACCCTAAAAAGTCTAACCTAAACCCTAGATGATCTACCTAATATGACCTAAATACCCTTCATTTATAATCTGTAATATAGCCTAATTATGCCTACAAGGCTGAAAGTGCTGATGATACCCTCTACCTGGGAAACCCTTACCTCTGGACTGAAAACCACAGATACTGGCCTGACAGTGAGGTTTCTTGTCGCAACCTTTATAGGCCTCATGACGTGTCCCCTCAATAGTCCATGAATGTTCAAAAAACTAAAGAAAAGTAGACCCCAATGTTACTAAATAGTCTATCACCAAACAAAGTGGTAAAGTCAACCCCCTAATGAATCTCCAAATCCTCTCGTGCTTTATAGAAATTATCAAATCAGCATGTCTAGCCAACTTATAAAATCTCATCTCAAACTTCAAAATAGACATAGAACCCTATTTAAGATTAGTAAACTCATCCCACAACCTCTCTCATATTGTGGCACACATACTTTTCTAAAAAAGCCATAGAGAATTGTGTACAAGTCATCAGAGGTGACCCGATTGGCGTACACTAGAGATATATTCTCCACTATTTTTTAGTTGGCTCTTCACCTGAAATTTAGTATAGTCCACCCTGTAAAACTCCATTAACTTGAGGTTATTCACCCTCTTCTGATAGCTCACTAAAAACTCATGAGCATTCTCTTTTGGAGCACCAGAAAATCTAGGAGGATCCCATATAATAAGTCAACAGACTGTACTTCTGAAACCTAAACACCTTATTTCACTTCTTGGGCTAAAATCTATGCCTCATATCTGACCTGAGTACTATTCAAAGTATTGGGAAATACCCTTGCTTGTGACATACCCTCTAGAAAGCTAAGAATCCTAACCATAGTGTCTTGAAGCACACGCGTGGCAACAACTCCCTCTAAAACTTGGGCTGGCCCCAAACCCTCTGTTATAGGTGGTAGATTCTCTAGCACTATCTCTGGATCTAGTAATGGATCTAGCCTAGCCCCATAATGGTGTTGTAGAAAGTTCTAGCTGTCTCAGTCCCTAGCTGGGGCCCTAGCTGCAGGCGCAGAAGCCTTGCCTTTGCCCATTATTAACCTCATCCTAATTATTTATGAAAGAGTGAAACAAATTATATTTAGAAGCAGATAGCTGCAGGCGTAGAAGCCTTGCCTTTGCCCATTATTGACCTCATCCTAATTATTTATGAAAGAGTGAAACAAATTATATTTAGAAGCAGATAGGAGTAAGAACTGATGTCGTCTAAATTACACCTTGTAATGAAGTATAACATTGTTGTTGATAAAATATAGAACCTAATTGAAGTTGGGTTTGATCCCACAGGGAATATAGCTAGAAGCTTGGTCAATAGGGTTATTGCAACTAGGGAAAAGGCTCAAATATGCCATCGAACTATTAGAAATGGCTCATTTATGCCATCCGTTATAAGTTTGTCTCATTTATTCCACTGCCATTGAAAGTTTGGCTCATCTATGTCACTGCCATTACAGAAAGGTTCATTTGTGCCATTATTTTGAAACGGTGATTTTTGCAAAACCATTTTTGTCACGGGACCGCTTATTAGAGGTCCACATTACCAAATCCAAATCAGCCAATATTACTTAAAATAAAAAATTAAAAATCGGTCCCATTAAAATAAATTTGATCCACATAGTTAGAATTAAAATTGGACTTATTAAAAATAAAAATTGGACTAATTAAAAATAAAAATCAAACCCATCAATTGTGTCGGGTTTTATTTTAATGGGTATTATTTTTATTTTGATTTAAGTAATATTGGTTGATTTTGAATTTGGTGACGTGAACTTCTAATAAGAGGTCATGTGGCAAAAATAGTAATGTAAAATCACCGTTGCAAAATAATGGCACAAATGAACTTTTCTGTAACGGCAGTGGCATAGATGATCCAAACTGTTAAAGGCGATGGCATAGATGAGACAAACTTATAACGGATGGCATAGATGAGCTATTTTCAATAGTTCGATGGGATATTGAGAATTCCCAAAGGGAGGAATTCTACAAAACAGTAACAATTTGTAATCAAGTAATCAAGTAACAAGTATTGAGAATTTTTTGTGTGCAACGATCAGTAAGAATTGACTAGGATTGTGTTCCCCATGATTGCATAAAAGCCTAGTGTACTAGTGATCTATCCTAGTGCATAGCATGAAAAATCAGTAAGTTAGGTTCACCTAAATGGTTGGTCCCCTTTAGATGAATATCAGTACACAACTTGGTCCGTATATGAGTGTTTGCTTTTCTAATTCGTTTCCCTTGATCTCAGAATATATATCGTTGGACAAGGCTAAAGCAGTTAGATGAGGATTGATAGCCTCAAATCTCTGTTGTTAATCCCTTTTCCCATTTTCTACCCCTTTGATCCAACAAGTAAGAATAAGGCAAGTTTTAACATTTGCAACTATTAAAAAGTAATTAATACGAAGAGAAGAATAATACATGTATAAACACCATTCAAGAATCAATAACTACTTTAATCTACTTTGTTAATACATCATGATTCCCACAACCCTAGTTATAGGATTTAGCTACTCGTTCATAAGATCACAATAAGAATTTGTAGAAGAATTTATAATCATAAACTTACAAATCAAGAATAAGAAATATAGAATCTCAAATAATCAATGAAAGCTTCATTAGCAAGAATCAAAGTGTGAATAATCTCAAAAACCCAAGAACAAAACAATATTATACATTTCTAAGGCTTAAGAGTGCGTAAACTATAAAACAAAAACCTAGGAAAGATTTTAATAGACATTACGAAACCTATCCTAAAACAAGTAGGAAGATAGAGTCAGAAGGATCCCATGGTTCGTGAATTGCAATCCATGACCTGTGATCTTATATGCATGGCTCGTGGATTTGACTTTTTAGGTTGGTTTCTTCCATGTTTTTAGTAACCCATTCATGGCTTGTGCACTCTTTTATGGCTCGTGGATTTACTCTGTGGTCTTGAGTTCAAATTTGACAATCTTTGGTTCTCTTTCCATGAATATACCAGATGGTTTGTGGGTTGGTTCACAAATTGTGAAAACCTTCGTAGGAACTAGGCCACTATGTACATCTTCAAGTTAAGGTTCATAGACATACAGGATGGCTCATGGAAGGTTTCAGACTGTGAACAGCTTCTACAAAGCCACACGTAGTCATTTTTCAATCTTTTTCCTTAAATTTCCTTTCGTACCCTATTTACCTGCACAAGTACCAAAAACACATCATATCAACCAAAAAATGCTTAAGAACATACAATCCCATGTTTTAAGTGTCGAAAGTTTGTAAAACCATGGCACGTTAACAACCTCAACTTAGAATATTTGCTTGTCCTCAAGTAACAAAATAAAAAATGATACTATCATGACACTTAAGCAAAAGAAACCTAGGAAACTACAGAAATCACAAGGATTTTTTAATAATTTATCTCACAAGTTCGACATCCCTTTTTTCTTTATACAAAACAAGTGCACGTACACCACTTATCAAATTGACACAAGAGGATCTATGGATGACATTATGATATCAATGAATGACTTTTCATACATAGATGACAGTTACCCCAACAATTAGAAAACAATAGTGTTAATCTAGTGCCCTCACCACAAAGAAGTCTCATACTGTAACACCCCGTACATTTTCGAACCTAGTTGATTACCGTAACATTTATGAAATTATTTAAACATGATATGTTTGGGGTATCATGCATTAATTTTGTTGGGCTAAATTAATGTTGTTCCATTAGGCTCAAGTGAGGCCCAAAAATGGAGAAAAAGACATGGCCCAAAAAGGGAATATGATCCATTCTAATAGTGACTAGGTAAACATAGCATTTATTGGTCATAGTGTGGCTAAGGATTACCATTAAGGGAATATATAAGGCAATGAAAATCAGATTTTTATTCACAACAATACACATGCCAAGTCTAGACTTTTCTAAAGATATTTCATTTCTCTTCCAAACCCTAAGCAACTATTCTCTTTGGACAAGATCACTCTTTTTGCAAGCTTTGGTAAGTGTTTACTTCCATGGTTTATTATATTATATGCTTAATATGGTGTATAAATCATGTTGGTTATGTTGGCAAAGTGTTGGACAGTTCACTATGTGTAACACAGTATATTTTTACTTAATTGGTGAAGGGTTTTGCCGTCTAAACTTGAAAGTGGACTTGTGGTCTTGAAGGAAGGGAATTTTATGGATTAAATATCAAAATTTAAGATGTGTTTATGTCCTTAACTTTATTTTTCTTTGTATATAACATTTGGAATTGTTGTTGTGAAATTGTGCATGGAATTGGTGACGTATTGAAAGGAAATGCAGTTTTGGTGATGTTTATGTGTGTTGTGAAACCATGATTGCTTGTTGGCATACAAGTTGACCTAAAATATTAAGAGAGAAGCTTACTTATGGCCATGGACAATTTATTACAAAAAAAGACCCTAAAATGAACCTTAGAGGCGGAAACGGGCACCCGCCCTCGAGTTTAGAGCACCTGCGGGCGCAGATACCAATGCAGGCGGATCTGGACTAGGCCAGAGGAGAACCTGTGGCTGCATGTCATCCACCTGTGGGAGCAGGTGGCTCCACAGCCCAGTCCAAAATTTTTTTTTGCATGTTTTTTTTTCTCTTTGACCCCTCAATGCCCCTATACCCTTCTTGGATGCAATTATCAACTTATGGTACCTTTTGAATAGCTTTAAGGGGTATTTCGGAGGCATGTTGGATTATATCAATTATGGATTGTTGTTAATGTGTTATTGTGAAAGGTATTGAGATGACTTGATAGCGTAATTGTGACGTGGTGTTACTGAGGAAGTGTAAAGTATAAACTTGGTGTGAAATGCTATTGGTTTATGATGTCTTGGTCAATGTGTCGAATGTTGTGGTGTTGTTGGTATGGTAATGCAGTGAGTTGTATTGTAGAAGGACAAAATGATGATATGTAGCAGTCACGTAGCTCATTATCGTCTTATACACTTATAATGTAGTTAGTTGTTAACGTGAGCTCCGTTATGTACTTGCGTTGTATAGTAACACGTAAGGAAGGATCTGGATTTTCGCATTCACATATAGGGTTGTGTATTCCTATTTGGAAGATAAGGTATGTAAGGTTACCCTTTCCGTATCCTTCTGTAGCACCTGTTGTTCACATTGTCATCGCACTTGTTCCATTTCGAAATGTTTTAAAGTATCTCATTTCAGGTTGGTTAGCAAATATTATTCACATGTGTCTTATTCATTGACTAATGTTCCAAAGCTCCATAATGTTACAACCACCAACGTATCACTCTTATAACAAAAGAATTGAAGTAATGCATACTTGTTGAGTACGGGTGGCAACCCAAGGGGCCAAAAGACTAGCTAGGGGCGATCCCGAATGATTATATGAATGATATTATATGAACGATGTTATATAAATGATTGTGACAATGATATGAACGAAAATAGAAGAAATGAATGCAATGTATACGACTTCACACATGTATATTATGGTGGCTAATCTATATTGTCCACCACTTATACTTTCTTTCATTGAAGACCTTATATCTTATGCAGTTACTTATGGCCTTACATACTTCATACATTCTTTGTACTGACTTTCCTTGGGGGACTTACCTTACTTGCTACAGGCATAGGTATTAGTAGACCTCCACAGTAGGCTGCGGGTCATCTACAGAATATTGGTGAGCTCCAGTTGGTTCTGGATTTTCTGAGTCACACGTGTACACTTGTTTGGGTACTATGTAAATGTTGTATAAAGTGGGGACTTGTCCCGACTTTAGGTTGGTTATGTATAAGTATCTGTTAGAGGCTTTGTAGATGTACGTGGTGAGATGAATGAAAGAATGTATGTCCATTTTGACTTGATGGCCCTAACGGCCAAGTCTCGTATATATCATATGTTCTCCATGAATTCTGCCATTAGTATCTTGTAATTACGTAAGATAGAATGTAGTTCACTCAGAGACATGCATACGAATGTACATGCATGAAGATTGGTTCTCTCGGGCCTTAACGGCTTCGAGTACCAGTACGCCCCGTTGGAATTTGAGGCGTGACACATAGACACAATAATCATTCAAATTGTGACTAGTAAGAACACATTCATTCTCACAAAAAAAAATCAAACAATGCATGCACAATACCATAGGCTTGCCCTTATTTTATATGCCTCGATTTTTGAACAGTTGGACTAGGATTCCTATAGGACTTTACTCTGCTTGTAACATAGGCTTGGGGATGGGGATGGTAAATTTAGAACTAGTGACTACGCCCTCCTTGACACTACGCTATCTTTAGTCCACTTTTGACCAATCTCTTTCCTCCCTATTCTCCTTTTATTCTTTTTCTTTCTTCTACGATAGGTGCGATATTCTTTTAAAATCAACTTTTTCTCTTCTTTTTTTCTTTTTAGCACATGGCGAACTTATTTTTCCTATTTTTTTATCTCTAGTTATTTTTTTCATACCCCATTCTTAAGAGTTACACCATCAAACACTTACTATCAAGTGCATGCCCTAGCTTAAGAAAAAATTGTCACATCTATATACATAATGTCATGCAAAGATCCATAGCGGTTAATATATCAAAGTAGATAAATATGTCACATAAAAATCAGAGAGGTCTCCATTTTTCAAAAATATATTTTTATGCCATAGACTACGCTCAGTTCTTCTATTTTTCTCTCACAAACATAAAACACACAAAAACAACTCCTAATCCTACTGGTTCTACTAGATATAACACCTGAGGAAAAAAAATACGACAACAAAAAACCCAGGTTCAAAATAAAAACCCACAAATATACCCCCCTCCAATCAATAAAGTGTACATTGTCCCCAATTTATCAGATAAGATGTACCAACTAGAGGTAGGAACATACCTATGGTGCATAGGTGTGTCGGTCTGGTGAGTTGGTGCGGATTATAGATATAGTTGTAGGTTAAACAATAGTTGCGTCAGTGGTGGCCGACGCACTTAATGGATCAAAAATAGTAGGTACCAAAGGTGGAACCCTACTAGTATCAATATCAGCATAACAACAATAGTAGCAGAAATGGCACATCCAACACCTGGTGCCAAACTAGAGGACTCCTCTCGAGTGTAAAGGACCATCTATAAAAAGGTCAAAAAATTGTAGGGGTGCCTCCAAAATAGCTATTGGATGAGGTAGTAGGACTGGTGTATGGCTGGCGACCAATGAACTGACCTCTATTATAAGTTGTGCCACCTTCTTCTGAAATCCACCTAAGTGTGGAATCTACACCATTTTCATCTGATCAGTCAACCTAGACTAAAAAATGTCAGTCCAACCATGAAACTCTCTTACAAACTCCGTCATGACTACCTTAATTCTTGCCTCAGAGGCCTTGATTGAAGTCTTGACACGTGGTATCAACTGCTTTAATAGTTGGGGCTAACAGTGTCTTTATTTAAGTCTGTCTCTAAACCATTTTTTGTAGAAAATCATAGGAGATAGTAACCATACCATAGGCGGAAGGATGTGAGGTCACTACAAGAATAAGATTTATATGTCTGTATGTTGGAGTAGGTGTTATAGAAGAGGTTGTGGTACCCACTGGTATCTCAAGACGCAATCGCTATAACCTCTATGCCCTACTTAGTGACAACCCTATTTATAACATGTAATGAAGTGTCAACTAAATCACCCATCTCAATTGGTCCCTCTAACAAAGTTGCACCTGATGAACTAGATGACTAGGTTCTTGCTTTGGTAAGAGAGTTCACCTCTATCGGATGATCAATGCCTTGTAATATTGGTACACCTGAATCTCTGACACAACTGGTTGACCAAGCATGGAAATGGAATACTAGTAATATTTGAAAATTCCCTCTCATAGAGCTCCTCAACAATGTACCGAGGGATATAAATGTCGTACCCAGTTATAATGCTTGCCACCATAACTGCTTTATTCAAAATGAGTATATTATCATAACTTTTTGGACCAATTCAAGTCTGCATGATCACCTACTAAAACAATCTATAAAAATTTAGTGATGCCTTTTTTATCTCAACTTTGCCAACAGCCTTGTCAGTCTCTACTCTTCTCTTAGCAATACACCCAGCAACTCATCTCAACAAATCTACTTTTTGCATTGGATCTTTTATTTATTTTTTATCATTCACTGTGTTCATTCAGTGGTCAAATTCAACTATGTTTACTGGAAGCTCAAACTCTAGCCCAAGTAAGATGCATTGAATCATGACCTCCGAGATATCTATGAGCCTTCCCTGAACTAGCAGGCTGGCAAATGGAAGTTGGTTTTTTGCCAACTGCCTCTTGGGAGTAACAAATTGCACTGAGGTGGTATATGATTCATAGAACTCACAAACCAACTCTGGACTATAAGTGTCTAATGGATGCCCCATCTAACCAAGCCGGTGTGAATCAAAGGTAGCCTTTATCACCAAAATCTAGGCCAAGTCTGATGTCTGAATATTTGGCTCCTAGAAGATACTTCTCTTTGGAGTTCCTTTATCAGTTGAAGCCATGTTCCAGTCATAGATATTTTTCATTCCCATACACACCATCTTCAATTTTCACAAGCTGGGGTAGACTGAGCCTTTTGTGCCTCCACCCTTCTTCTATCAACAGATATATTAGTTGAAATTTTCTTCCTAGTTCTTGAACCAGAGTCCACAGAACTGGACTCATTACCATTTCCTATACCAGATGACTAATTCCCTCTTCAGTCTATAGAGAAGTAGCACGTGCTTGTGTTTCAACCCGTAGTGCAGTTTGTGTAGCAGATTGAATTGCAGCCTGCTCTTTGCCTCGTGTTTCTAGGCACAAGTGTTGCATCATCATGTTCGACCTCACATACTTCCTTAGAACAATTTTTCTCTACTTCTAAGGGCTCTTCCTAAAGTTTGGATTTCATGGGCTCCCTTCTTTTTTTAGTATGATGTGGCTGCTTTGCCTAATTTTAGGTTCCCTTTCGGAATCATAGTACCTGCTGTTGAGTGTATTAGTACACAAAAACAAAAAACAAAAAATAGAAAAATTTGATGTTGTTGAAGTAGGAAGGGTGTCCATGAGCCGTGAATTAAATCCATGACCTGTGGATTAGCCTCGTGAACTCAGGTTCCAGATCTTATATTTTTAGTATTTTAACAGATGAGAGGGTTCACGAGCCGTAAAATGGATTCCATGACCCGTGAAATCCCCTCTTGAACCCATTTCAGTGAGTTAACCAAATTTCTAAAATTCCACTAGTGTGTTCATGATCGGTGAATGGAACCACGCCCCATGAACTCACTTTGTGGACCTTAATTCAGGTCATTTAGTCAATTCAAAAGGTATAAAAGTTGGTCTCTTCATCTGACGTTCAACATTACAAATAATGGAAGTATTCCCAAAGATCATAAGTCTCAGCATCAAGTGAAGTTACCAAGATTTGAACATTAGTATTAATTAAACCACTAAGCTCATAAGCCAGGCTACTCAAACTTCTCTCGGTAGAATCAACAAACAATTTTGTTGGGAGTTGTGCAGGAGAAACAATCCTTACATTATTTTAGAGGAAATTTATGGATAATAATTCCCGCCGTATCAATGGGTGTATGGGCTGGTACCATATCCTTTAGTTGATAAGCCACCTCAAAATGATTAATCTTAGGCTTGGGACAGGTCGTTCTAGCTCGGCCTTTAGCCAGAGTCGTTCCTTGTACCCGACCTCTACCTCAGTCTCTGTCGTGACCCCTACCTCATCCCCTAACTAGGACTCCTATATCGGGTGCTGGCTCAGTATCCCCAACAGCTCCTGATCAAGTTCTCACCATCTATACAGAAAGAGTAGAATACAAGTTTAGAATACTGGTCATCAACAACACGCACACTAAGGAATCAAATTAGAGAAATTTTCCTAAAAATGCCTCAGAGCCTCCCATAGATTGATACGGACATCAACGTATTGATCTGTGAGGCTCTACTAGACCAACAATGGAAATTATAAGCAATTTATGACCCAATTTTAAACAAGATGTTATCATACACCTTTTTTCACAGCTTTACTCAACCAATTCAAGCTAGTGAATTCAATATGAAAGTACTCGTCTAGTCTTTTTCTCAATTACTATCATTCCAAGGGTAAATCAAACCCAAATTCAAGTAATTAGTAACTCAAATCCAATTAATCCAATTATAAGGTTGATCGAAACAAAAAAAGAAAGAATTACTTACATGTGGTCTACTAGCGCAATGTAGGGGTCATAGATGGATGCACAATTCATTAGAAGGGCCTATGAATGTAATGATTTAGTCATATTTTACTTAGTTTTTTTATGTAGGGACCTATGATCCATGGAATTCTCCATAGATCATTATGATTATGTTAGTGTGTGGACCCTATCCCACAATGATGCACTTTGGAGTTTAGAGCCAATATTAGCCACAAGTGGGATCCATAAGCCATAGGGTGTTTCCATGATCCCTAAACTAGGCTAGTGAATCCTCAATTTCTAATTCCTTGTCTTCTCATATTTAGCTCAAGTTGTCCCTACACACTTCAACAAACATCAATCTGATACAAAAAGCGAAATCAAAGGTTAAAAATAAAAGATGAACATAAAGCCTTAGGTTGCCTCCTATGAAGCGCTTGATTTAACATTGTGGCATGACATGGGTTTCTTGATTACTCAGACTTCACCAGAACACCCCATGGGTTACTTCCCAATAATTTCCTAATTTAACATCCCGACACGACTCAAATTTGTTTGTTACTCAGACTTACATAAGGGCCCGGATATCAACTACCTTTATTTCCTCATTTATTCCCAAGTATGCCTTCACATGCTGACCATTTACCTTGAACCTTTTAACTTCATGATTTTCATGTTCAATGGCACTATATGGGAACACACATGCCATAAAAAATGGTCCCAACCACTTTGACTTCAACTTGCCAAGAAACAAGTGAAGCCTTGAGTTAAACAACAAGACCAAATCACACTAGGACTAAACTCTCGCGTCTCAATCTTCCTGCCATGGTATATGTTCATTCTTTATTTGTAAAGAGAACTCTCATAAGCTCTTAATCGAAAAACATCTAATTCATTTGATTGATCAAGCCTCAAGTTAGAGGCATTACCCAAAATCAAATTCAGCTTCTTGAGCATCTACATGAATTTCTGCTCAAGCTTAACAGGCAAATGAAACATTTTTCCAAATTCAAGATAATAAGGAAACATACTTATAGGGGTCTTAAAAGCATTCAGGTACACCCTTTAACCATCATCCAACTTCCTAGACCAATTCATTCTATTTTAATTCACAGTCTTTGCAAGGATTGACTTTATCTCCCGATTAGAGACCTCAACCTGCCCATTAGATTACCGATGATAAGGTGTTTCCACCCTTTTCTTGAAAACATACTTATCAAGTAGGTCTCAAAACAACTAATTACAAAAATGAGAGCCTTTATCACTATTGATTGCCTTTATGGTACCAAACCTAGAAAAGATATTTTGCTTCAAGAACGTTGTGAGACTCTTGCCTTTATTATTAGGAATCACAACTGTCTCCACCCACTGTGAAGCATAGTCAATAGCTACAATTACAAGTATGAATTTCATCCCATTCGAGCTCACAAACGGAACCATAAAATCAATACCCCAAACATCAAATAGCCCAATCATAAAAATGGGTCAGAGGGAAAGTTCATACTTTCTTGATATTCCCCCTTGCCTTTGGCATTGGTCACATGCCTTCACATAATCATGAGCATCTTAATGAATGGTTTTCCAATGAACCCATATTACAGAATTTTATGGGTTGTTCAAATGTCACTATGATAACCCCCAATAGGGGATGAGTGACATGTCTCCAATGTGCTCATCATACAGACCTCAAGTACATATCTATGAATCATCCCATCAGCATAAATACAGAACAATTAGCGCTTATCCTAGAAAAATTTCCACACGTGGTCCGAAGGAATCACATCGCTCACCAAATAATTAGAAAAATCCACAAACCAGGGAATTAAATCCTGTATTTTGTCCAATACTTGCTCATCCAAAAAATTATTATCAATGTCAATCTCACCTTTCAATTTCAGCGTTACCTCTTCCTCAATTCTTGACAAGTGGTCAGCCACTTTATTTTTAGTCCCTTTAGAATCCTTAAACTCAAAGCCAAATTCTTGAAACAGAAGTACCCATCGAATCAATCTAGGATTTGAAATTATTGCCATTATGTACCTAAGAGATTCATGGTCAGTGTGCATAATCACTTTAATGCCAAGCAAGTAGGCTCTAAACTTCTCAAAAGCAAAAGCCACAGCAAGCAACTCTTGTTCCATTGGAGTATAACTTTTCTGATCTGTATTATGTGTTTTGCTAGCATAATATATAGGATGAAGAATCTTTTCACGCCTTTGGCCTAGGATTGCTCTTAGCGCCACTCCGCTAGCATCACACATAATCTCAAAATGCATGGACCTGCTGGGAACAACAATGAGAGGGGCAGAGATCAACTTGTCCTTAAGGAACTCAAATGCCTTTAGAAATACATCATCAAATACGAAATTCACCTCTTTCTCAAACAACTTTCACAAAAGGTGTGTAATCTTAGAGAAATCCTTTATGAACCTATGTAAAATAAAGCATGCTCTAAAAAGCTTTGAATACCCTTCATGAAAACTGGTGGTGGAAATTTTCAATCAGCTCAATCTTTACCTTATCAAACTTAATCCCCTTATTAGAGACCTTGTTCCCCATTAACATACCTGTTTTCACCATAAAATGACATTTCTCCCAGTTAAGCACCAAGTTGGTCTCCTCACATCACCGCAACACATTACCCATGTGAGATAGGCATGAATCGAATAAATCATCTACCATTAAGAAATCATCCATAAATACCTCAATAACTTCCTTCATCATATCAGAGAATATGGACACCATACAACGTTGAAAGGTCGTCGGTGTATTACACAATCTAAAAGCATCCGCTTGAATGCAAATATCCTATATGTAAAAGTGAAAGTGGTCTTATCTTGGTCTTTAGGAGCAATCAAAATCTGATGATATCCTGAATAACCATCAAGAAAATAATACCATCCTCTACTAGAAAAATGGTAAAATATTTGACCCATGAACGATATCGAAAATTGATCTTTTTGAGTCCACTTATTCAACTTCCTATAGTCCATGCATATTAGCCAACCAGTGACTGGCTTCATTAGACTAAGCTTATTCTTGGCATTAGGAACCATAGTGATTCTACCTTTATTTGGTACACATTGAACTAGGGCTTACCCAAATACTTTCATAGATTGGATAAACCATACTTGCATCCAACCACTTGATGATTTTATTCTTCACTATCTCTTGTATAGGTTAATTCAGCCTACACTGATGCTCAATGCTAGGAATACAATCGGGATCAAGCTAGATTTTATGAGTTAAAATGCCTAGTGTAATACCAATAATGTCAGTAATGGACCAACCAATGGCCCTTTTGAACCTCTTCAATACAGATAATAGAGCTTCCACTTGCCATTCAACCAAATTTGTTGCTATAATAATCGGCAAGGTATTGTTAGCTCCCAAGAAAACATATCAAAGGTGGGATGGTAGAGCCTTAATCTCCACTACTAAAGGATCCTCAATTGAAGTCTTGGCTTGTGGAGTTGCACGATTCTTCAAGCTGAGATCAAATATTTTTGGTGCATAAGTGTACAACCCTATACCGGCGAGTGGATTAACAATCTTATCATACTCATCTATATTATTGACCTAAAAATTCATGATCACAGATACTAGTGCCTCAACACGAAATTCCTCTTCAATAGGTACTAATGGAAATTCCTCATCAATAACATCAATAACCGAGGCCATACACATGTCATTTGGATGCTTTATTGATTATGAAACATTGAAAATCACTTCCTCATTATTAAACATGAATTTCAATTATTCGGTTTCTATGTCAACTAATGCTCATATAGTGGCAAAGAATGGTTGCCCCAAGATGATGGGGACCTCAAAATCTACTACACATTCCAGAATGAAAAATCAGCTAGAAAATGAATGACTCAACCTTAACTAAAAAATCATAAAGAATGGCCACAAGCCTATTTACTGTGTGATCTTCCATAAGATACTGTATTAAAGTTAGTTTGGGTGCTCCTAAGCCCAACTATCTAAATGCTGTTAGCAACATAAGATTAATACTATCACCCATATAACGCAAAGCCTTTGCAAAATTAAAGGCTCCTATGGTGCATAGAATGGTGAACGCTCTAGGATCTTACTTTTTCTACACAAGAGACCAAGATTATGTTAATCTACATGGGTGCAAATTATCAGCAAGCACAAAACTAATGGTCATCTTCTTTGTAAGAATATCTTTCATAAATTTGGCATAGCCAGGCATTTGCTCAATCACCTCAACTAAAGATTTGTTCCTTCGTTTACCTTCTTCTTTAATCATTGTGGGAAAGGTGGAAAAGGTCGTGGAATAGGATTCAAAATTTATAGGACCTCCTTTATCTTTTTCTTTAGCATTAGTCTCATTTTCAGTAACTGCAGACAACTTTTCTATCGAATTACCATCAATAATCTACTCTTTGAATTCAGTAACCTTATAAATATTAATCATCTTAGGCTTGGTTGTATCATCAACAACTATTAGTATGGGAGGATCAGTCATTATCTTACAAATTCTAGTAGTTATAGCCATGCAGTGATTGTCATTTTTAAAATTATGGAATGTACTGCTAGGGATTATACGTTTGTACCTTTGATTCAGAGATGCAGACATTTGGCCCAATTGTTACTCAATTTGCTTAACTGCAGTAGCATACGATTCAACCTTTTGGTTCGTCTCAAAAATATCTCCATGAATCTTCTTAAGGTTGTCTTCAGTAGATTCTACCTCCTTTAACACCTTGGCTATCATATTTTGCAATCTAGAAGTGCTTGACTCTGCTAATTTTTATACCCATCTCACTTTTTCCAATCACCATTTTTGTCTCCGCCTCTACTCTTGTCCCTATACCTAGATTGGCTATAGATGTTGTCCTAGTAATAGTTTTGACCTTGATTTTCTTGTACATTGGCCCAAAAATCCACCACCTGATCATTCAAATAATTCACTTCCTCCTCAAAATCAGAATCATGACTATCATATCTTAACTCTTTACCGCGCAAACTGAGTGTATTTACCTTTTCATCCCCAACCCCCATGATATGCTTTAAAATTAAATCCAGTTGAGTTTTCATGTGGGCTATTTCTTGATCTTGCTTTCTCATCTTTCCAACACTACTTCGTAGACAAACCGATATCACAAGTTCCAGCTAAAACTTTAGATTCCCGTGTGTGCCATGCCCTGTTAGTTTAACTGACTCTGTCAAACATCACTACTGTATCTATATAAGTGTGACTCATCAAAGCTCCTCCAGTAATAGTGTCAAAAATTGCCTTAGTATTGGTATTTTAAAGACTAATAGAAGATCTTGATGCCTCATACAGAGACTCAGTACCCACCTATCTAAATTTATAGATTTTATCCTTTAGTTACAATATTCAATATCATGAGAAAAACCTTTTTAAAAAGCCCACTTCAACTCCCTCCAGGTAGTGATCAAGTCCTACAAACAAAAAAGTTGCTTCATCTATCAATGAGAAAGGAAAGAATCACAATCTGACAACATCTTGGCTCACACTGGGTATTTTATATTCTTTGTAAATCCCTACAAAGTTTATCAAGTGCAAATTTTCATCATCGACAGCATTTCCACTGAATACTCCCTTTAGGTTCAGCAATTAAATCATTGTACTGGTGATGTCAAACTTGGCCGCGGTAGGCAATGGGGGAGGAACTATAGTACACATTGTACCTACATCATCTAGGTCAACCTCATCATCATCATCAAACTGGGGGGCATATTAATAGATTTGATGATTATGGCCCATATTCCTTCTTTGTTTATTAGCGTTGGCTTCAGCTTCATGAATCCTAGCATGTTCATCTAGTGTAGTTTGTCAGGCTACCTTGTCCTGTCTAGCTTTCTCATTAGCAACAGCTTGGAATTGCTCTTTAGCTAGCTGAGCTTTCTCATATTATTGGACCCTAGCTTGTTCCTCAACCAACATCCTTGCTGTGACTTACTCCAAAATCTCTTGGTTTCCTTTCTTATCCATTCTCCTCAAAGTTCTTTAATATTCGAGATCGATTGGAATCAGGGGATTTCCTTAACTCTGAGTGCTAGGCATACACAAACATGTACCCTAAGAAAAAAATAAATAAAACCAAAAAAATTAAATTAAGAAATAAGGACTAATGGTAAAATAAATACAATTGATCTAATTCTAGACTGTATTCCTCGACAACGGCCCCAAAATTTGATGTTGCTAAAATCATACCTCGTAATGATGAATAATGTGGTCATTAATAAAATATAGAACCCAATCAAGGTTGGGGTCGATCTCACAGGGAATATGGCTAGAAGCTAGGTCAATATAGTTATTATAACTATTAATCATTTATTTTCGAATGGGGGAATTCTAGTAAACAGTAAGAGTTTATAAAATAAAGTAATTAAGTAATCAAGTAACAGGTATTGAGAATTTGTTGTGTGTAACAATCAATGAGAATGGACTAGGATTTTATTCCTAATGATTTCACTACTTAGTAAGTGTAGCATACTAGTGATCTATCCTGGTGCATAGCATGCGAAATTGATAAGTTAGGATCACCTAAACGATTAGGCCCCTATCTAGATAAATATCACTACGCTACTTGGTCTGTCTATGAGTGTTTGCTTTACTAACCCTTACCCTTAATCTCAGATTAGCTATCCCTGGACAAAGTTCAAGCTATTAGATGAGGGTTGACAGCCTCAAATATCTGTTGTTAATACCTTTCCCCATTCGTTACCCCTTTGATCCAACAAGAAAGAATAAGGTAATTTCTAACATTTGCAACCATTAAAAAAACAATCAATACAAACTAAAGAACAATACATGAATAAACACCATTCAAGAATCACAAGGTTGGCACCCCTCTTTTTTTAATACAAAACAAGTATGCATACAACACTTATCAAATTGACACAACAGGATCTATGGATGAAATTATGATATCAATGAACAACTTTGCATACATAAACGACAATTACCCCCCAACAATTAGAAATCAACAGTGTTACTCTAGTTTCCTCACCACAAAGAATTCCCATACTTACAATGATCATTCAAATTGGGACTAGAACAAACACATTCACTCTCACAAAGAAATTAAAACAATGCATACACAATACAATAGGCTTGCCCTTATTTTCTATGCCTCGGTTTTCAAATAGTTGAACTAGGATTACTATAGTACTTTACTTGCCTTGTAATATAGGCTTGGGAACGGGTATGGTAAATTTGGAACTAGAGACTATGCCCTCCTTGAAACTACACTATCTTTATTCCACTTTAGACTAATCTTTCTCTTCCCTATTCTCCTTTTATTCTTTTCTTTCTTCTACGACTAGTGCGAATTTTTTTAAAACTAAACTTTTTTCTTTTTTTTTTCTTTAAGCACATGCCACACCCCTTTTCCCCCTCTTTTATCACTAGTCTTTTCTTTTCATACCTCATTCTTCTTTTCATCTACCTCTATAATACCCATTCTCAACTTAGGATATTTGTCTAAGCTGATGTGCACAAAATCCAAGAAGGGGGACCAGGGACAAAACAAAGGTTCAAAGAAAAAATAAGAAGGATAATAGGTTAATCAACAAAAACAGTCAATTCAGGCTCAAACTCAGGGATTAAGGGATTATTACGTTATTTGGATGGTCATTTAGGCTGAGTGGCCTGAAATCAAAAATTACGTATGATCCTTGCCTAGTAAACTATCCTACGACCTAACAAGACTAACTTGGAAAGTTCTACATTGAACACACAAAGTAAGAATAACACGGATGCAGGCTCACACACACTTGGCATAGAGTTACACTATCAATCACTACCTATCAAGTTCATGCCCTAGCTTAAGCAACAATTTTCACATCCATAGACATAATGTCATGCAAAGATACATAGTGGTTAATATATCAAAGATGATAAATATGTCACACAAAAATAGAAGGGGTCTCCATTTCTCAAAAATAGAATTTTATGTCATAGACTGCGCTCAGTTCTCCTATTTTTCTCTCACAAACACAAAACACACAAAGAAACAAAAACAACTCCTAAATATATCGGTTCTACTATATAGAACACTTGAGGAAAAATAAACACGACAATAAAAAAAACCAGGTTTAAAATAAAAACCCACAAGTGTAACCATATTCCCCTCTCAAGAATGTGTGTATTATCCCCAATGCATCAGATAAGAAGTAAAAACTAGAGTTAGGCACATACCTATGGCGCCCTAGGCACGTGGGTCTGGTGAGTCGATGTGGTCCACAGATGCAGTCACAGGGTCAACATTAGTGGCATCGATGGTGGCTGGCATGCTCAATGGATTAGAAATAGTAGGTACCATAGGTGGAACCCTATCGATGTTAAAATCAGAAACAACAACAATAGTAGTAGGAATGGTACACCCAACACCCAATTTTGAACTAGAAGACTCCCCTCAAGCCCTAGCAAGTTCTAGTTTTGATCTCAATTGGACCTCATCCATAAACATCCTCAAGGTCAACTTAGAGTCGTGTTTTTCTCTTTTGCACTCCCCTTTAAGCTCAGAGTCCTTCTCATAGGCATCCTCACTCCATACCTTGTTTTATTTATTAGTTGGGGCCATCATTCATGAAGAGGTCAACAAATAGTGTGGGTGCCTCCGAAATAGCTATGGTATGAGGAGGTTAGACTGGGGTGTGGTTGGCGGCCAATAAACTGACCTCTTTCCTAAGTTGTGCCACATAAGTCTAGACTCTGCATATCTTTCATACAAGAAGACATCCTAGTCTAAAAACTATCTATCACCCCATGCAACTCCCCAACAAACTTCTCCATGACTATCTTCATCTTTTCTTAGAGGCCTCGATCAAAGTATTGACCCATGGTTTATATTACTTCAAATTTTGGGGCCAATTGTGTCTCTATCTGAGTCTATCTCTAAACCATCTTCTACAAAAAATTATACAAGATAGTAACCATACCATAGGCGGAAGGATGCAAGGTTGCTGTGGGAATAGGAGTTGTAGGTCTAGATATTAAAAAAGGTGTTGTAGGAGGGGTTATGGTACCCATTGCTTCATCATAAGACCCTATATTTGTAACCTCTATGCCCTTCTCAGTGACAACCCTATTAATAACATGTACAAAGGTATCAACCTGATCATACATCTCAACTGGCCCTTCAAACAAAGTTTTACCTAGTGAATAAGATAGTTGTCCTCTCACTCTGGTAACAGGGTGGGTGTCATCTTTAATCAGGCCCATATCCTGAATCTTAGTCACCTCTATTGGATGATCAATGACTGGCAATATCGGTACACCTGAATCTCTACACAACTGACGAACAAGCATGGAAATGGAATACTAGTAATATCTCAACAATGTACCAGGGGATATAAATGTCATACCCAGACATAATGCTCACCACAACAACTGTTCTATCTGGAGTGAGTGTATTATCTTTAGTTTTTAGACAAAGTTGGGTCCAAAACTTTCCAGTAAAATTCAGTGACTCATTTTTATCTCAGTTTTGCACCAACCAAGTCAGCCTCTACTCTTCTCTTAATAATATACCTAGCAACCTATCTCAGCAAGTCTACTTTCTACATTGGATATTTTATTTTTGTTCGATTGTTAATTATCTTCATTCAGTGGTTAAATTCAGCCGTGTTTATTGGAACTTCAAACTGTGGCCCAAATAAGATGCATTAAATCTCATTAATAGGTATTAATGGCAATTCCTCATCAATAATATCAATAATCGAGGCGACATACATGTCATTTCGTTGCTTTATTGGCCGATAAATATTGAAAATCACCTTCTCATTATTCAATCAGAATTTTAATTGTCTAGTTTCCATGTCAACTAATTCTCATACAGTGGAAAGGAACTATCACTCCAAGATGATGGGGACCTCAAAATCTACTTCACAGTCCAGAATGACAAAATTAACTGAAAAGGTGAATGACTCAACCTTCACTAGATCATCCTAGAAAATTCCCACAGGCTTATTTACCATGAGATTTTCCATAAGAAACGGCATTGAAATCGGTTAGGGTGTTCTCAATCCTAAATGTCTAAGCACTTTTAGTGGCATAAGATTAATACTAGCACCCAAATTACACAAAGTCTTTGCAATTAAAGGTCCCTATGGTGCATAGAATGGCGAACGCTCCAGAATTCTACTTTTTTTGCATAAGAGACCGAGATGCTATTGCTCTACAGTGGTGCAAATTATTATTAGGCTCTAAATATAGGGTCCTCTTCTTTATAACAAGATCATCCGTGAACTTGGTGTAGCTAGGCATTTGCTCAAGCACCTCGACTAAAGGGATGTTCACATAGAAATACTTCAGCATCGAAATAAACTTGTGATATTTCCCTTCTTTTCCTTTCTTCTTCAATCACTGTGGTAAAGGTGAAGGGGGTCGTGGAATAGGAGTCAAAATCTTTTAGCAACTAGAGATAGTTTTTTTTGTCAAATTCCTATCAATAACCTATTATTCAGATTCAGCAATAACTTTTGGTATGGGAGGATCAGTCGTCATCTTCCCACTCCAAGTAACTTCAGCCATACAGTGATTGTCATTTTTTAGATTCTGGATTGTATTGCTGGGAAGTGTACCTTTATTCCTTTGATTCAGAGATGCAAACATTGGGCCTAATTATTTCTTAGTTTGCTTAATCACAGTAGAATGTGATTCAACCTTTTGGTTCATCCTATAAATATCTTCACTAATTTCTTTAAGGATGTCATCAGTAGATTTTACCTTTTTCAACACCTTCTAGAATTACTCAACTCTGCCAATTTTTTTAACCCATCTCACTTCTTCCAATCACTATTTCTATCTTTGCCTTTACTTTTATCCCTATGCGTAGACTGGTTATATTTTTTGTCCTTATAGGAGTTTTGAGCTTGATTTTCTTAAGCGTTGGCCAAAAAACTCACCACCTGATCATTCAAATAATTTGCCTTCTCCTCAGAATCATAATCATGACTATTATGTCTTGAATTTTTACCTTGTGAGCCGATGGCATTTAACTTTTTATCCCCATACCCCATGACATGCTTTGAATTTAGATCTAGTTAAATTTTCATATGGTCTATGTCTTAATATTGCTCCTCATATTTCCTATGTTGCTTTAGAGACATACCTATAGCATAACTGCTAGCAAGAACTTTAGATTCCCATGTGTACCATGCCCTGTTAGTTTTATTGACTCTATTAAGTATCATTGTTGAACCTGTATAAGTTTGACTAACCAAACATCCTCCAGTAGCAGTGTTAGCAACCGCCTTAGTATTGGTATTTATGGACCGATAGAAGATCTCCAACAAACTTTCATCAGGTATCTATGATAAGGGCATTGTTTCACCTTCTTGTTGAACCTCAACCATGCCTTATACAGCCTCAGTATCCAACTGTTTGAAGTTATAGATTTTATCCTTTAGCTGAACATTCTATATGGTGGGAAAAACTTCTCCAAGAAAGCCCACTTCAACTCCCACCAGGTAGTGAGGGAGTCATTTGGCAATTTTGCCAACCAAAAAGTTACTTCACCTATCAATGAGAAAGGAAAGAGTCATAATTTGATATCATATTAGCTCACACCATGTAATTTATACTCCTTGTAAATCTCACAAAAAGTTCATCAAGTTCAAGTTTGCAACATCAGTATTGTTTCACTGAATTCTCCCTTCAGGTTCATCAACTGAATCATTATACTTGTGATGTTAAACTTGGCCCTAACAAGTAGTGAGGGAAGAGCTATGGAACATTTTGTACATATATCATCTAGGTCAATGTCATCATCATCAACAAACGAGGGGTGTATTGATAAATTTTCTGATCATGGCCCGTATACCTTCTTTACCTATTAGCATTGGCTTCAACGTCACGAATTTGTTCATTTAGTATAGCCTTTTAGACTATCTTATCCTATTAGCTTGCTCATTACCTAAAGCTTGGAATTCTTCTTTAACTAGCCAAGGTTTCCCACATTATTGGGCTCTAGCCTGTTCCTCAGCCAACATTCTGGTCGTCGCTTGCTCCGAAGTCTCTTGGTTTCCTTTCTTATCTATTTTCCTCAACGTTCTTTCAAGTTTTTAATCAATTAGAATCAGGGGATAGCCTTGACTATAAGTGTTGTGCATACATAAACATGTACCCTAAGAACAAAACAAAAACAATAGAAAAATTAAATCAAGAAATAAGGACTAATAGTCAAATAAACACAATTGATCTAATCCTAAACCATATTCCCCAGCAACAGCACAAATTTGATGTCACCAAAATTACACCTCGTAATGGAGTATAATGCAGCCATTGATCAAATATAGAACTCAACCAAGGTTGGGGTTGACGACAGGGAATATGGGTAGAAGCTAGGTCAATACAGTTATTGTAACTATTAATTAGTTATTTTTTAACGTGGGAATTCTAGTAAACAGTAATAGTTTGTAAAATCAAGTAGTCAAATAACAAGTATTGAGAATTTGTTATGTATAACGATCAGTGAGAATGTACTGGGATTGTGTTCCCCGTGATTTCATAACTCAGTAAGCATAGCATAAGTGATCTATTCTGGGGTTTGTACAAAATCGGTAAGTTAGGTTCACCTAAATGGTTGGTCCCCTATCTAGATGAATATCACTACACAACTTGGTCAGTCTATGAATGTGCTTTCGTTATTTTACCCTTGATCTCAAATTAGCTATACCTAGATAAGGCTCAAGCTATTAGATGAGGGTTGATAGCTTCAAATCTCTATTGTTAATCTCTTTTCCCATTTTTAACCCCTTTGATCTAGCAAGTAAGAATAAAGCAAGTTCTAATGTTTGCAACCGTTAAAAAGCAATCAATATGAAGGGAAGAACAATACTTGCATAAACACCGTTCAAGACTAACTTAGTACTTTAACCTACTTTGTTAATTCATCATGGTTCCCACAACCCTAGTTATGGGATTTAGCTACTCATGTTCATAATATCACAATAAGAATTTGTAGAATAATTCATAATCATAAACTTACGAAACATGTATAAGAAATCTGAAATCTTGAATAATCAATTAAAGCTTAATTATCAAGAATCAAAGTGTGAGTAATCTCCAAAATCCAAGAACAAAACAATGTTATACATTTCTAAGGCTCAAGGGTGCGTAATTATAAAACAAAACCTAGGAAAGGCATTTATAGACATTACAAAACCAATCTTATAACAACTAGGAAAAATAGAGTCTGCAGGATCCCATGGTTCGTGAATTTCTATCCACGACCTATGATCATCTAGTCATGGATCATAGATTTGACTTACCAGCTTAGGTTCTTCTATTTTTCCACTAACCCATTCACAGCTCGTAACTCTTGTATGGCTTGTGGACTTGCTTTGTGGTCTTGAGTTCAAATTTGACAATATTTAAATCTCTTTCCATGAACTTACAAGATAGTTCATGCGTCGTTTCACAGATTGGGAAAACCTTCATAGAAATTGGACCACTTTGCACATCTTCAGGATAAGGTTCACAGACATATAGGATGTCTCGTGGAAGGTTCCACAGCCAATGAATAACTTCTATGAGGCCACACTTGGTCACTTTTCAATCTCTTTCCTTAACTTTGCTTCCAAACCCTATTTCCCTACATAAGTACCAAAAACACATCATATCTACCAAAAAGTGTTTAATAATGTACAACAATCCCATGATTTATGCATTGAAAGTGTTGTAAAACCATGGCACATCAAGAACACATAATAAGGAATCAAAAAGAAAGAATTTTCCTAAGAATACATTATAGCCTCCCAAAGATAGGATATGGACATCATTGTACTGATTTGCAGTACTCTACTAGACACTTACTCTTGCTCCAGTAAGACTAGTGAACCTAAAGCTCTGATACCACACTGTCACCACTCAAAATCGGGCCATAATGGCACCCACTATAACCCTCTTGTAGGTAAG
This sequence comes from Capsicum rhomboideum, assembly GCA_031232105.1. Taxonomy (NCBI): domain Eukaryota; kingdom Viridiplantae; phylum Streptophyta; class Magnoliopsida; order Solanales; family Solanaceae; genus Capsicum; species Capsicum rhomboideum. The sequence goes on along the minus strand of CP124716.1, from coordinate 91,240,331 downwards.
CCTAACCCCATAGCTGGATATAAAGTAACAAGCTAGTGAAATAGCAAATGAAACATGAAAAAAGAGAAAATGCCACTAGATGTACACAGACAAGTACAAAATATACAAAAAAGGTCCACAAGAAATATGGAAAGACAAAGTATACAAAAGTCCCATCCCAGAACTTTGTTTCACCTATACAAGAGCTACAAAGTACAATAGTAAGTACTAGTCTAATACAAATCTATCCAAAATATACAATATAAAATAATAAGGAACATGATGTAAATGGATAAGTCTCCGAACACTAAGTGATCACCCCAAATCTAATCAAGACAACCTCTAGATAATTCGAAATCAATGTGATCACTCAAGCTAGGATTTGCATATAAAAAAAGGTAGAAGTGTAGGATGAGTACCAAAACATGGGGTACTTATTAGGTATCATAGGTCGACTGAGCTTAGAAGATAATATACAATATAAATGGCAAGAAAAGATAGGCTGCACACAGAAGAACCCCAATAATCTATAGCATACTATGAATGAAATAAAAATAGTAATAATAATACACGTAATATAAATATAAATGAAAATTGTCATGCAATGCAATCGATGTCCAATGTAGTGAAACCCATAATCCTTCCTTAGGCTGCCTGAAATCTCACCACAGATGTAACAATAAAGTATAGTTTAAATAAATTGGAATCTTACCTCAGACTAAATTGTAGTAAAATATAGTACAGACCGGAGTCTTACCCTAGACTCAGTAAGAAAAATAGTACAATCTCTTTTAAAAATCATAAATTAGTGATAAAGGTGGTACAACCCTTTTAAAATCCAAAAATTGGCATTTTTCATCCAAATCATACCACACTCCATGTATGTGAATGCATGAATATGAGTTCTCAAATACAAGTATGTGTGCGCGTTTATAGCAATCCACAAACTGATGCATAGGACTCACCCTTTACTTGGGAATAGAGAACATAGCATGTCACAAGAGCAAGGCAAAGGTTGGAACCCTACTACGAGAGGGACACCTCGTAAGCTGGGATTTTAGAGATGAGGCTTTTTCATATTAATATTTATATCCTTTGAAACAACTGTTGGGACGGACTTTCATGGAAGATGAAAAATCCCTTTATCGGATTGGAAGCGGTGACTTAAGCCTCTTTCTTCTTCTAATAGGGGTTTTAAAGAGTGTGACTCTTTATTTTAATTTTCCACTTTATATATATATATATATATATATATGGATATATAGAATATGGTAAATTCACTCTAAAATCATTCTAAGCCCATAACTAAGCAAACTACCTAAGCTAAGGCACGGGCGACATTAATACTCTAAAACCATCAAAATAGGCCAATAAATTTAGAATTATCGAAGTAATCCTAAGCCTACACCAAAATGTTGGTCAATACTAGTGAAAATACTAAGACTTCATTAATATAGACTATAATGAATTTTGAAAAAGGATTAAAAATATCATTCATTGTCTGTTGAAATTTTGAAGGAGCATTTTGTAGTCCAAAGGGTATAACATTTCATTAATATTGCCCAAATGACACCATAAAATTAGTTTTATTTGATCTTTAGGACAATTTATATTTGCCAAAAATCATATTTTATATTAAATTTTGAGAAAATTATGGCAACATAAACTCGCTGGAGTAGATCTTTTTTATTTGGAAGAGGATACCTAATCCAACGAAGGGCAGAATTTAAGGCTTTATATTTGATGACTAAATGAGGGACACCTTGTTCAATTTTAGAACATTTATTGACATATAAGGCAGTGCAACTCCAAGGAGATTTGCTTGGAGAGATAATTTGTTTATTAAGAAGATCTTTGATTTCTTCTTGGCAATAGATTGTTAGCTCGTGATTCATTTCGATAGGGTCAAATTTTATGGGAATAGTTTTCTCATCAAAGTCAGGTTCATAAGGAACCCTAACTATGTGTTGTTTTGCAATTCTAGAAGGTTTTAGGTAAATATGTATAGAGGTCCTTTCAATTTTAGTTTCTAAAGATTTGATTTTGGATTAGAGAGGGACTCCTGAAGCTATTGTTGTAGCCTATGGAATGCTACTTCTTCATTGAAAAAAATTGATCTAATCTTTCTTGTGTTTCAAGGTGGACAAAACTTTTTGATTGGAGGTTTATTGAATTGAAGGAAACATTATTATATTAAATATTTATTCCTTGATGAGTAACTTTAAAAGGAATGAGTTCTTCTATGAAAAGAAGTGCCTAGTATCACATGATTGGTACTAGGACTAAGGAAGTGGAATTTGACAAAGTTGAATTTCCTACGGAAGTTCATACTTTGACATCTGAGAGTTTATAAATAATTCCTAGTCTATTGCCATTGGCAGGTCTAAGAGCCTCCTTAGTTTTCTTAAAGTATTTAGTGGTGATGAGTCCTTCATAAATGTAATTGAGATCTGCACCAGTGTTAAATAAGGCAATAATATCTAAGATGAATGATTTGTTGAGTACTAAGTTTACCCTAGTATGCCATCTTCTAATAGAAATTCTTGAAAGACAATTGATAAAATCTCTCTACACATAGTTTTATTGTGTTGGCTCAGTTTCTAAAAATACCTGGACTTCCTATGAAAGTTTTGAAAATTGTATAAATCAGTGTATTTGTTCAGTCATAAATGGTTTGGCTATCCGTAAGTATTGGATCTCCTACTGAATCAACTCGTACACTTTAAAAAAAATTATTTATCTTCCTCACTAAGATGGGTATCCCACCAACCCTTAAACTGACTTGTAAATCCATCCACTAGGACATGGGTAGTAAGTTGTTCTGAGCAATTATGGATGGTACTATAATGTAACGACCCTTTCCTTCCTTAAGATATAGTCTAAATTGCAAAAATTTGGGTGATGATTCTCCCCAAATAAAGAGTTAGAAATTTCAAGCTAGGCTAGTCTTGGATGAAATCCAAATATGGTGTGGTCTAGATTAATCCAAGAATGTATAGGTTGGTGTATAAATAATTTGAGATTATTTTATGATAGCTAATATGTTAAGGAGTCCGTAGAAACTTTTGAAAGTGAATTCATGTTAGTAGAAAACTTTTTGCCTCCGTCTAGGCCGCTATAAAGAGAGGCAGGCTGATAACGCTCAAATACACCCTAGAAATGAGTGTATGCGGTCGTTAGCAATATATTTACCCAACAAGAGTATGGGTCAAATCCATGAGGAATAATGTGACTAGCAATCGAGAGAGTACGAAACTAAAGCAACTCGCTAAAATCCAAATAAAGATACAAGTGTTTTGGAGATTTTTGATATATAAAAGTGAAACAAGGATAGAACCAATTAAAATCCAACACCCCCAACTTAAAGCCTTTGCTTGTCCTCAAGCAACACAAAATCAAAACTTAATGAGGCTATCTATTTAAGCTCAATAGCCAACATCAACACTTTCATATCATATTTTTCAATTAGGCACCATGACTATGACTTTGGTTGGTACTAATAATTAGTCAACAAGCATGTGAGTCTTACCCAAGCAACTCCCTCAAGATCAAACACACTTTCAAGAATACATAGGAGTTTTAAGAATGATCGAGTAACAATAACTAATTATCAAGCAGTGACTCCCAATCAATAGTCAATCGAACATGAAACTTTGCCTTATTTTAGGAATTTATCAACTTCACCAATCTATCCTAGTTTACATGCCCTCACAAGAAAGAAAGTCCCAAACTTCACAATATTTACAATACTTAGACAAGGGAAAAATGCCCAAACACTCACATTCAACAAAGAATTTTCAATGCAAACAAGTATCATACCATAGGCTTGCCCTTATTTTCAATCGCCACTAACTCAAAAGTACCAGTTGTAGATCTCGAAGGACTTTTTCTAGCTTGTAAGGTAGGCTTGGGAAGGGTAGGATAAGTATTTAGGATAAAAGTGACTACACACTCCTTGAACTCCACAAAACACAATATAATTCAAACTTTGATCATTTGTCTCTTCATTTTCATACAACACAAGTGCCTATCTTTTTAATTCTAGTTTACCACCTTATTGACAACTTTCTCTTTTCCTTTTATTTTCTCATTTTCAATTCTTTTTCTCTATTTCTTTTATTTTCTAATTTTCTCTCATTTTATTCAATCATTTTTTTTCTTAAGGCACTCACTTACAAAACCACGCGTATGATCATCTCTTTCAAGTTCCACTACACCCCCAACTTAGGCTTTTAGCCTCAAGTTGGCAATTTTAAGTTCAAAAAGGGTAGGGTTCAAGAGAGGAAAATTTTTAAAAAGGTTCAAGGCTTGTAATTTGGTTGCCAAAGAAAGGTTATTAGTATAAAATGGGGTAACTAGTGATAACATTTATGCACGGGTAGGCTTTTAAGGCTAAAGAGGTTTTCAAAAATCACAAAGAAGGCCTAAGATCATTCCTCCAACCAAACCCAATCAAGAATAGCATTGAAAGACCAACGGGGAAAGTTCTAGATGACACAAGTAAGCACAAGAATTATTCCACAAAACTCACCACACATGGCAAGAAAACTATTTTAGAAGGATCGATTTCACTTCCTAAACAAGAACAAAAGAGTTGTAACACCCCGTACATTTCCGAACCCATGAGACTACCTTAAAATTTATGGAATTATTTACACATGATAGGATTGGTGAATTATGAATTAATTTGTTGGGCTTAAATGAATCTTGTGCTATTGGGCTCAATTGAGGCCCAAAAGTAGACAAAAAGACATGGCCCAAGTAGAAATGACCCATTCTTGGCATTGACCAAGTAAGCATAGCATTTATGATTAATGTGAGGCTAAGGATGAGACTAAAAGGGACTATAAAAGGGAACAAAAATCATATTTTTATTCACCAAGACACACATGCCATTTCTAGACTTTTCCAAAATATTTCTCATCTCACACAAACCCTAAGTCATCATTCTTTTGGACAAGATAACTCTCTTGCAAGCTTTGGTAAGTATTTATTCTCATGGTTTAGTATATTATATGCTTAATATGGTGTATAAATCATGTTGGTTATGTTGGCAAAGTGTTGGACAGTTCACTATGTGTAAAATTGTTTATTTTTGCAATCGGAAAAGGGTTTTGCCTTATAAACTTGAAAATGGACTTGTGGTCTTGAAGGAAGTGAACTTGATGGATTCAATATCAACATGTAATATGTGGTTATTTTATTAACTTTCTCTCTTTATATGTAACACTTGTGGGATTGTTGTTATGAAATTGGTCATGGAATTAGTGGCGTATTGACCGAAAAATGTCGTTTTGGTGATGTTCATGTGTGTTGTGTAACTGTGGTTGTTTTTGGCATCCAAGTTGACCTAAAATATGTAAATATAAGCTTATTCGTGTCCATGGACCATTTATTACAAAAAAGGACCTAAAAGAGACCCTTTTTGGCCGAAACGGGCATCCGCCCTCTCTTCTGGAGCACATGAGGGCACAAATGCCAACGCAGGTGGCTCTATACAAGGACAGAGGGGAACCTGAGGTGGAATGTCATCCACCTATGGGCGAAGTTGGATACACATCCCAGTACCAATTTTTATTTTGTGTGTTTTTGTCTCTCTTTGATCCCCGAAGCCTCCTATACCCTTCTTGGATGTAATTATCAACTTATGATACCTATTGAGTGACTTTAAGGGGTCGTTTAGAGGCATTTTGGTCTATATCACTTATGTATTTTTGTTAATATGTTGTCATGAAGGGTATTTAGGTGACTTGATATACTATTTGGGACATAGTGTTAATAAGGAAGCGTAAAGGGTAAACTTGGTGTGACATGCTATTGGTTTATGATGCCTTGGTCAATGTGTGGAATGTTATGGTGTTTTTGGTATGGTAATGTAGTGGATTGTGTTTTAAAGGGTGAAATGACGTTATATGGCAGTTATGTAGCTCATTGTCGTCTTGTGCACTTGTAAGGTAATTAGTTGTTAACGTGAGCTCCGTTATGAACTTGTGTTGTAGAGTAAACGTAAAGAAAGAGCTAAATTATTGTATTCACACATAGGACTGTGTATTCATATTGGAAATATAAGGTATGTAAGGTTACTCTTTTCGTATCCTTCTGCAGCACATAGTGTTCACATTGATATTGCACTTGTTCCATTTCGAAATGTCCTAAGGTATCCCATTTCCGGTTATCAATTATTATTAATCACGTGTTCCTTACTCATTGATCAATTGTGATTCACACGTCTTATGTCCATTGACTAATGTTCCAAAGTTCCCATTGTTCCAATAATATTATGTTCCAAAGTTCCAATAATGTGCAATCACTAATGTATCGATCTCATAGAAGTAAAGAAATGAAGTAATGTATAATTTTTTGTATATGCTTGAGTAACATCCCAGGGGAGATATAAAAGCCTAGCATGGGTTATCACAGTAACATCCCAGGGGCGACATAAAAGCCTAGCATGGGTTATAACATCCCAGGGGCGACAGAAAATCCTAGGATGGGTAGAACTATAAAGATGAATAAATGTAAAGGCAAAAGAAGTAAAAGACGTAATGTACATGGTTCCGCATACGCAGACCGGTGGTTTATCTGTACTGACTATTCTCTTATACTTGATTTCATGGAAGTACTTATATATCATACAGTTTCATATGAGCCTTACATACTCAGTACATTCTTCGTACTGACGTCCCTTGGGGGACTTACCTTACTTACAGGGTAATTATGATAAATAGTTCTCCTACCGTAGGGATAGAGCCGGTGCCACTCGAGATAGATTTGGGTCAGGACAAAGTTGGTATCATAGCCCTAGATTTTTTGATCTAGTCGTACCAAAACGAGTCTAGTAGAGTCTTGTGGAATGGTACGAAAACATCTGTATTTTTCTTTGAGAGTCAATAATACTTTAGGGAATTATCACTTTCTTTCCTCTTAAGTGCTATAACTTAATTCCAATTGGTATTTGGTGATCCAAATTAGTAGCTGACATCTTTACTCTTTAGTCCACAGATGGAGAATACGAGAGCCAACGGAGCCAAAGCAGCAACTCCTGCACCAGTAGTTCCACCTACAAAACCAGTTGTCTGAGGTAGAGGAAGCGGTAGGGGAAGAGGGAGAGGTAGAGCAACACTATTGGGCTATAGCTAATCCAACCAGACGGAGCTCTGAGACACCTCCCTTAACCAGGATGAGCATAATGAGATTGTGAAGGAGAAGGTTTTGGAGTAGGAGGAGGCAGTACCAATTTTTGTAGGTACAACTCCTCCACCGATGTCGTCTGAGGTGATTCAGCAGGTACTTGTTTCTTTGAGTAGGCTGGAGGGTACACCTACTTACCATTTCCACAGATGCATCCCACTGCTATTTTTGCTCCTATGATGGATGAGGTCTTAGGGAAGGAAGTTTTCCCTCATCCGGTGTTAGTCCCTATCATGACTGGGATTGAACATGATATATTGACTAAGTTCTGAAGATGATACCTTCCACCTTTTTTGGTTCTGAGTGAAAAGATGTGTTTGAGGTTATAGTTGATTTTTATGAGAGGCTGCATAAAATAGGCATTGTGGAGCAGCTTGGTGTTGAATTTATAACCTTCAAACTACAGGGTGATGCATGATAAGTGGAAATTTTGCCACTTATTTGTATCTCTTTTCTTATGGTTTTGTGTCGTTAATCTATAATATAAGGCTAATTATCTTTTGAATGGTGTATATTTCAGGTATATTTGGTTTACAAGGTGTTTTAGAAGAAAGAAGTGTAAATGAGAAGAAAAAAAGCAGAAAAGAAAGATCTGGAAGCAAATCACAGGAAATATCCCCAGGTACCGCAAACACGGTCCAAGGAGAACTTTAGCAGTCCAGTCAAAGAGCAGTCAACGTCACTTTAGCGATCCAATCAACCTTAGTCAATGCCACTTTAGCAGCCAATATGACCATTTTAGCGGTCCAGTCAAACCTAGTTAAGGTGGCTTTAAAGACCACTTTAACCGCTTTAGCGGTCAGTTCAACCAAGTCGCATTAGTAGCCAATTGACCACTTCAGTGGTCAACAAGGTACTGTTAAAGGGCAAGGATGGAATTTCACATGGTTCGATCCCAAAATACATAAAACTCAATCCAAGCTTCCTTGGAGCACATGGTTGGCATGTTTCACAATCTTGGAGGCTAGAGTTCTTGACGCAACACCTTTGGAGTGAAGATTTGGAAGCTTTGTAGTGAATATTACTTAATCATTTCTTCATTCCATTGCTTTGTATAGAATATTTGGGTTTAGATAAATTAATACTTGGATAATGTTATTAGACATGATGCAATGTTTATGCTTTGAATTTGGGTTTTGATTCTAACTCATGCTTTTGTATTGACTGAATACTCTTGAGTTATAAATGGGTTTTGCTTGTCTAAATTAATCTTATGCTTTATCAAATCCTAATTTAGTTGAGCTCGATAGAAGAGATTAGAGTGGGAATTACCCATCTACTTTGATTAATGCTTGAAAGAGCTAATTGAGGTTGGGAAGGATTAATTTAGCACAATTTGGGACATATGACCCATATAATGGAATTTGTTGCTAGACATAGTGAAATCCTAGTGTAGCTATAGATTGGACTATTTGTGTTGACACTTGGCTAATATTCAATGAAATTTAGCTAAGAAATATTCTTCAATCAGTTGAAAGACATAGCGGATAATTAAGGTTCCAAGGCTAATTTGCTAATACGTAATTAATTTAAGAGTACTTGATTTAAATACTTTGGATCGTTGGTAGAACTGATTCCCCATTATCATTTCCCTTATTTCTCATCATTTGTGAAAGCCATTGATCAACTTGTTCATATTTTAATTGGTTATATCCGTGTTATATTATTATATTAAAAAACCCTAAAACATCTGTATCCTTTGCTCAGATCATCGTGAGTTGCTTTTATTCCTTACTTTCTCAATTGCTAGTCACATTATTCCTCGTGAGATCAACCCAGACTCTACTGCTAGGCAAAATATATTGTTAACAACTATACACTTTCATTTCTAGGGTGTATTTAAGTGTTATAAATGCAAATCAGTGGTGCAGGGCTTATATGGTATGTCGTTCTCCATATGTACCTTCATTGACATGGACTCAGTTCTATACTCTTATCCTGGAGAAGTATGTACTTCGCTCTCATCGTGATCGTAAGAAGGATAAGTTTCTAGCCCTTGAGTAGGTCAGTATGTCTGTTACAGCCTACGAGGCTAAGTTTCATACCTTCTCTCGATATGCTATTCAGTTGCTTGGTACTGAAAAGGAGAGGATCTGCCTCTTTGTGAAAGGTTTGAATACTGACTTGTAGGTTTTGGATGTACTGATGACTTCTACTAGAAAGACATTTAATGATGTTGTTGATTATGTGAAGAAGGTACAAGGAGTCAAAAAAGTTGGCTAGGCTAATGTAGTAACTTTAGTGGTTCTTACTCTAGGGCCTATGATCATCAGGATTATCCAACTCGCCCTATATAGTCAGTTGTGCTAGTATCTATAGTAGGTCAATTAGGGACTACTCAGCAATCTTCAGTTATGAGAAGCCAAGGGGAATCGTATTCTTCTACTAGCAGGCCCTCTCTAGATCGAGCTTGCTTTACTTGTGATGGTATTGGCCACTTCAAGAGGGATTGTCCTAAAGGTAGGTAGGATAGTTTTCAGGGTCAGCAGCAATCTAGAGCTATGGTTCCAACTGGTAGAGATGGAGGTGGTAATGGCAGAAGTCGTCTATAGGGTAGATGTGGTAATCATCAGGGTGGCTATGGTGGAAATTGAGGTGGTGGTAATGCAGGGAAATGTGGTGCTTAACCTGCTAGAGAGGTTGCTCTGATTGATGATAGATCTTATTGTTATGCCTTTCCAGGCAAATCCTGGGCGGAGAATTCACATGCTGTCATTACAGGTACTATTCTCGTTTTTGACCGGATGGATAAGGTCTTGTTTGATCTGGTTTCCACTTATTCTTATGTATTTATTAGATTTTCCTTGGGTTTATACATGGTTTATGATACGCTTGACTCACTTGTGTATGTATCTACTCTGGTTAGAGACTCTATGGTAGTGACTCAAGTGCATCGTGTATGCTCTATTATGTTTATGGGTTTTCAGACTTGGGTATATATGGTGATTATGGACATGCTTCATTTTGATATCATCCTAGGAATGACTTGGTTATCCCTGTATCATGTTGTTCTGAACTGTAATGCAAAAATTGTGACCATAGAAATGCCTGGGATGGATAGGTTAGAATGGGAAGATGTGAATAAGTCTGGACCGGTAAAGATAATTTCTCTTATTTGAGATAAGAAGCTAGTTGGGAAGGGGTGTTCAACCTTTATAGCACATCTTCGAGATGCTAGTACAGAGGTCCCTTCTATCGAGTCATTTCCCATTGTCGCAATCCCTATTTTTATAAGGCATAACTTCAGGACTCAAAAATCAAAATTAATAAATGGTTTGAAAAATTTAGAGAGTCGCCACCTAATTTTAGGAAAACTAGGAAACCTGTTAATTTAATTAAGGAAAAGTAGTCTGCGAAACCAATTAGATTCTAGATAAGGGTGCAGGTTATTCCAAAGGGAAGGTTTTAGGCACCCTTCAAAATGCACAAAGGTGGGTCCCGGCTGAACTCATTTTTTCAATTGAGGAGAAGATAAAATAACTTTAATAAATATAACAAACATAAAATATACACAATGAATAAAGGAAATAAAGAATAACGAAGACGGCCTAATATTTGTCTATCGTTAAACAAAATAAATAATTCAAAATGATTCTCGAATGTGAATTCGAGTGTCTTCTTCAAGAAGAAGCTCCATGTACCTGTAAAGACACTTGGTAAAAGTGTTAGTAATGAATAACTATGAATCAAAATGAATTAAATGAATAATAAACAAAAACTAAAACCTATCTTATATATATGGAAGGTCTTGAAAATCGATCAAAATTTCTTCATCGGCCAAGTATTGAAATTTAAATAAAATAACTAATCAAACGATTGAACTTAAAATAAAATCCATCTTTTATAATGGGGTCAAAAATCCGACGGAGAGATTTTATCATTGGCCAAGTATTGAAACTTGAAATAAAATAATTGAACTTAAAGTAAAATCTGTCTTTTGTAATGGGGAGGCCTCGAAAATCCGACAGAGTGATTTTATCATTGACCAAGGATTGATACTTGATAAAATTAATTTAATAACACAATAAAGGAGAAAAAATAGTAAAATAACACTGCAATGCAGTGAACAGTAGTATAGCACAAATTGGTGAAAAATGAGACAATTGACCAATAATAAAAATATTATCACGTTATCAAGAAATGCAAAAATCTATAATTTAAAAAGAAAGCAACATCATAAAAATAAAAGTAACACTAAAGAACATCTAAATCTTAAAACATTGAATGACCACATGGTACAGTGAGCAAATTCATACAATTCACCGGAGAAAACATTAAAAGAAATGCATAATTCTTGAAGAAAATCAAGATATGAATAACCCATGGAAAAATGGATCATCAACATGGAAATAACATAAAACTAACACAGTAATCAATTCAAAATCAACAAAGAAAATAACACAATAATAAAGTAGAAATTGAAACAACCCACAACAATTTATGACTAAAAGTAAAATAGGGAAGATTACCCGAGTTTTAACCGGATATTGCTTCGCTGGCCAGATCTGGAAATGGTGGAGAATTAACTGGTTTGTCGTTGCTAGAGTTGCAATGGAGAACAAAGAATCCGATCAGATCTGAGAGCTTTTCGGGTTGTCGTCATGGTTTTGTTGTTGTTCTATTTAGCCGGAGCTTGGAGCTCGTTGATGGCTGGTTTGCTTGTGGCTGGAGCAGTGATGACTTGTTGGATTTGTAACCTATAAAACAAAGTAAAAATCATGAAAGGGGAATAGGAAAAAGGATTGGTTCCTTTCATCGGAGATAATGGGTGTTGGAGTTCGGCGTTTTGGGGTTTTTGTTTGTGGACTCATGGTGTATGGTTGTTGGATGCTCCATCAAAGCTTCAAACTCACTATTAATGGTGAAAAGAAATAAAACAAAGCAAGGGTGTGGTGATGCAATGGTAATATGGTAGTCGTCTGCCGGTAAATAGAAAATGGGGAGTGATGCGGCTGTTCAAGCCAAAAGTGGAAAGGGAATAAAAAATATCTTCTAGGGTTATGCCAATTTTAGAAATTTTCACCACCATTAATTGTGAAGAGAGTGGATTAGTTTCATAGGAAAAACCAAAACCACTCGAGCAAATCCGTATGCTTAATACCATGGTTTGGAAAACCATGGGCAATCCAAAATCATGAGTCATCCAAAATAATGACTATTTGATCTAATCCAAAACTGTGGATATTTAACTTATCTGTACCAAAATATCTTCTCCGTCTTTTATGAATTAACGAACTATGATAAAAATAAATTAAAAAATTTATTTAATGTCAGATAAGATTATGATTTGAGTTTAAAATATAATTGAATATTTAATAAAACTCAAACAACATTTGTTTATAAAAATGATTGTGTAAAAAAAATCAGTGACAGTCAATAATTAAAAATTATAATAAATTAATAAATATCCTAACATTTTCAAGAAAGAAAATAATTATCAATAACTTGTGTTAAATTGAACCATAATATTTAAAAATCAAATTTTATGCTCTTTAACAAATATAAAGCACAAAAGTGTTTATTTTGAAAATATCGGTCCAAAATTGGGTGTCAACAACTGCCCCTCTTCATTCATATAATATGAAAGAGTCTTTAGATAAAGACGTTGACATGTAGCCAATTTTGACTAGACGAAGAAGAAAAAGAATGACATGTGCACAAAACAATGTCAAACGTTGATAAAATTTTGACAATACTCTCCATCCGTTGAAAGGGACGGATTGTCTTTTGATAAAAGAGAAAGGATTGTTCGTAGATAAAACATTCACATACCTTTGATGTTTCTTCCAAAATTACCTCAGTATCGAGCTTGGAAAATGCTGAGGATGCAGGGTTGCGTACCTATTTGAACAAGGTAGCGGATCAACTTGTCTCATTAAATAGCGGACGACCATCTTGAACTGATATGTCATCTGAACAAATGAAAACCCAACTTGTCTCATTGAAAGGCGAACGATCCATCTTAAATTGGATATGTCATTTGAACGGGTGACGACCCAACTTGTCTCGTTGAAAGGCGGACGACCCATCTTGAACTTATCATACCACTTTGAATGAGGTGATTTTCCAACATTTCTCATTGAATGGCGAATTACCTATCTTGAATATGATATACCATTTGAATGGGTGACGACCCAATATGTCTCATTGAAAGACGGAAGACCCATTTTGAATTTGATGTGTCATTTGAACGGGTGACAACCCAACTTGTCTCATTGAATGGTAGATGACCTATCTTGAACTTATTATGCCACTTTGAATGAGGTAGTAACCCAACTTATCTCATTGAAAGGCGAACGACCCACTTGAACATGATATTCCATTTGAACTGGTGGAGACCCATCTTGTCTCATTAAAAGGCGAACAACCCATTTTCAACTTGATATGCCATTTGAACTGGTGGCAACCCAACTTGTCTCATTATAATAACCCTTCAAGTCATTTTCTCAATTTTTATGAATTTTGATATTTTAAGCCTTCCCACAGCAACTACATTTATTTATGACTTGTCAAAACTATCTATTCGATTATTGGATAGTTCTTTTGGGTTTTAGACTCATTTTCCTGTTTTGGAGCTTTTGCTGTTAAGGATTTAGTCTCAGATCAAAACTCCTAGTAAATGATCTCATATTAAAATTTTGATAAAGCCATCAGCTTCGAAATATTGATATAGGCTAGGGACCCTTGGTCTGAGTCCCGAGGCTTTCAGACTCATTTTGGGCTATTGGGTAGATTTGGTAAAAAAATAAAACTATAGGCGTGGGCCCTATATTTAATCAAAATGACCTCGGATGGAAATTTTGATTGTTTCGTTGAGTTTGGAATGTTAAATAAAATGACCTCGGATGGAAATTTTGATTGTTTCGTTGTGTTTGGAATGTTGAATTTAGTATGGTAGCATAATTTGTTTGCAAGCACGGGATTCCCAACCCTTACGGGAGTAATTCAGTTTTATTGCCTGTTGCTAACGTTGGAAAGTCTAGGTCTATTTTTTTTTAAAACTGTTGAGTTCATCTCCTGGTGATCCTTTTGATCTTGGTATTGGTATGGAGTTGGATACTTTATTCTTTCTGCGATGTGGTTCATGTTTCAGCTGAGTCAATGATGGGGTAAATAACTGATTTTGGAAATTCCCATTTTGACTCTTATTCAGCCTATTATGGCTTCGTGGGATTCTTCTACTCAGTGGTGTGTTCTTGGTTACCAGTTGTAGGTTACTAAAGCAGATGCCTTTGGGAGTGAGTATTTATCACCATAGATTGGCTACTAGATTGGCCAAAGGACGGTTGAGTTGTGCATTCCAAGGTGCACGAGTTCTAGTTATCACTAGTATTATTTGTAGCCTTGGCAAGTTCTTGGCTATTCCTTGTTGCATTATTCCCTCCAGCAGTTGTGGAGTTGATTACTTGCCTCTTCGGTCGGTGGTTTCCCTCTGTTGTGTTTAGCATCAGTGTTGGGGTTTTATCTTGGGCTTGCATGACTTGGTTGTAGCCCCGTTTTGAGGTTTTACTTTTATTGGGCATTCATTTATAGGCTGGCTAAGCCTACTCTTTGCCTACCAGTTCGATTCTCCTTAGTTCAGGTAGATTATTTCGGATAGATGTTCGAATGATAATCCGTTGGCTCAGTACTGTTTTATACTACTTTTGACCTTGGTTTCTCAGTTTTGGTTAGAATTATGGATTTTCTCCTCAGTGGGAGAAGTGTGCTTAAGTTGGTCTTAGCAAGGCTTCATCCACTATTGGTGGGACATTTTGAAGCGGATCATTTGGTTTCATGATATTGGTGCTTCAGACACTTGACTGTCAGTTTCGAGGGTCAACCGGACCTGTTGTAGCTTTGGCTTAAGAGTGCAGCCTTTGGTCACCTCTATTTGTGTGTCCTGGTAGCACCTTATGGGCTTAATCTTGCGCATGCCATCATGGATTTTTGGTAAGTCAGCTTCAACCTTTTGAGGACGGTATGTTGTGATTGCAAGGACAGAACTCAGATGACATTTTGTGTGATTCAGAGTTGATAGCAGGTTTGGAAAGGCAAAAGAAAGTTAAGCTTGGATGTTGGAATTGTAGCATGATTCTGGCCTTGGATTGCCTTTAGCCTGACCGAGTTTCTGCTAGATTGTGCTTGTATTAGCATTTTGTCAGCGTGTTGTGGTGTTGGCTGATATGATTCAATCGTATTCAGTCCATTTGGAGGCTAGTCGGTCACTGAGTTTGGGTTTGTGGCTATTTGGAAAAGTGAAGAAAGGATGTGAAGTAAAAAAGGGATACCTTTGGTGAAATCCCTTGGAAGTGTTATCTCTTCTTGGAGGTTATCTGGGGATCCATTCTTAGGGCATGCGGACCCAGTACCTCATCCTTTTGAGCTTTTGGGCTCTTTCTATCCATTGACTTTCGCGGACGAAAGTCATTTTAGTAGTGGATATTGTAATGACCGTCCAAGTCATTTTCTCAATTTTCATGCATTTTGACATTTCAAGCCTTTCCACATTGGATACAGGTAATTTATAACTTGTCAAAACTGTCGGTTCGGTTATCGGACAGTTCATTTGGGTTTTAAACTCATTTCCCTGTTTTGGAGCTTTCGCTATTAAGGATTTGGTCTCGGACCAAAACTCCTAGTAAACGATCACAGATGAGAATTCTGATAGTGCCATCAGCTCTGGAATGTTGATTTTAGGCTAGGGGACCCTTGATTCGGGTTTTGAGGCTTTCGAACTCATTTTGGGCTATTGCATAGATTTCGTGAAAAATAGAACTATAGGTGTGGGGCCCATATTTAATCATAACGACCTCGAATAAAAATTTTAATGGTTTCGTTGAGTCTGGAATGTCAAATTTGGTATGGTAGCATAGTTCGTTTGCGAGTACAGTATTCCGAACGAATCCCAAACCCCCATTCACAGTCCGTGAAGACTTAGTGAAATTACTGGTTTTCAGCATCTGGTGCTGCCAAGTTTTGGCCTTCTCGTTCGCGAGGCCTTGGTAGTGTTTGTGAAGGTCAAGGATTTTGGACTCCTTGTTCGTGAAGCACTGGCTGTATTTGCGAAAGTCAAGGACCTTGAACATCTGGGTTCGTGGGCTAGCCTTCACGTGCGCAAAGGGTCTCTTCGATCTGGTCCTGCGTTCATGGTGGGGGTCCTGCGTTCGCGAAGAAGGACCCCCTGGGCAGTATATATTGCTTCTCTCAGATTTCTTCATCATTTTTTAGCATCATTTCACCATTGTTGGAGCTTGGAGCTTGGAGCGTGGAAAATAGTGGGAGATCGTCCATTGAAGCTAAGGTAAGCTAGCATAACGTTCCTTAGTCCCTATTCACCACTTTATCCGTTAAATTCTGTCCCATTTCATTGTAAATTCTTAGAATTAGATCTTTGAATTCCTTAACGTTAGGGGCTGATTTGGGCCCCAAATTGTGCTCCATTTGTGGTCAACTTTTGAGCACACATTCCTTATTATTCGAGGGACCTCATGATGGATTCAATTTTGGAATTTCATTAGCGGGCCCCACGAGCCTATTTTGACCTGATTTTGGGCCCAGAGTATTATATTGTAATATAGGCATCATTTTACTCGTAATGACATGTAGGTTACTATTTTGAAGTGTGATGTCGATTCGGGATCGTGCAGCAAGGACAAATGAATTATGGACGATTCAAGTATTGCGATTTGGCATCAAGGTAGGCTTCGGTTTACTTTCCTCTATGAGATTTAGTATAGTATAGATTGCACGCTTGGTAGGGATTATAGGATATGATTATGATTAGTAAATCATGACTTAGCCTATTTAGGAAATTCGGGGTATAAGTGTGACCCAAACCTTAGCATAGGTTGCTTGTTATGGCTATAGAATCCTATTACCCTTAATTATAAGCATGATAACGATAGTGGATGATTAAGTATCCTTTAGTATAAGGTTTACCTTTCAACTTAGTGAATTGGGTATAATTTTTCCCTGATTAAATCCTTTAGTGAGTTTACGCCTTCATTTATCATAGTTTCCCGAGTTATGAGGCGTTATTATATCGATTAGGTATTATTGGCCCTAAGGCCATGGTTACGAAGCCAGTTGGACTCCAGGTGAGTATTTTATCCCTAAACGGATATGATTCTAGATTACAGACGTTTTGGCGCTTATAGTGGTTTTGTTTGGATACTGGTAATGGCATGCATACTTTTAGGTATATTAATGCTCACTTAGTGGTACAATTCCAACAAAAACCTTGATTTTACTACTATTTCCAAAAAGGGATTTATTCCCACTTTTCACTTTAAATATGGATTATTTTATAATAGGAATCATACCACCTTATTTACTGAATTATGAGCTTTTGGAACTAAAGAAGAGGTTTTAGAACTTTGACCGAGGTTGATTCCAATCCATTACTTATCCAATCATTTTACCACTACTATTTACTTTGGTCGAGGGATATTCTAACCCTTTATACATGATTATGATGATTTAATCCCGAGCATGATCTCAGACAATGGATTTACAAATTTACATCTTTTTAGTCGCGGTTCGAGTTCGTGCACTATTATATATAAATATATATATATATATATATCCAATACTGGACGGAGTAGATGGATTATGATGATTATTAGAAGTCCTAGATCGGGACCAGGCAGCGTATATGAATTTACCGAATCCCCAAGGGGGGCCCTTCATCCGAGAGGCATCATGCCGGAAAAGGATGGTTGCCATAGGTTTTGCATGTACGAGCTAGGTGAGCTAGAGGAGGTGTATATACTTGGTATGGTATGGTACTTGGCATTATGGCACTCAGATCGGATATGGTTTACTATAGGTTTTCGTGCATTCATTCATGTGCATTGCCTATCACGAGTATGTTTGTTTGGTACCTGTATCTATCGGTCTTATGGGGGGTTGTATAGGTACAGGATATGGTTGTTGTTTGCTGAGTGATTCTGTGAATCTTTCGGGCTTATGGGGGCTCAGTTAGGTATTTTGTCTGTTGGGGCTAGCCGGTTACTTTATTATTGATTATAAATGTTAGCTCGTTGCAGGATAGTTGTGGACTGGTACCTGAAAGTGATGGTACGTCACTTATTTCCCTTGTTTTATCATGGTTACATATATACTACTGTTAGAGGACCTTATGATTAGTCGCCCTTTGTTTAGAGGGTTGAGTATGCTAGTGTTATCTCTCTCACTTAGCCAGGATTCAGGTAGTTATCCTTGAGTTAGCCCTATATGTATACATATATGTATGGTATTACCGTATATCTCTTTCTTCTTTGGCCTATCCTTGTTGTATATGTATCTTTTGGCCTTGTATACTATTATATATACTTCCTTCCTCTACAGTTGTATATTGGCTGGTGATATATGGTATTCTACTCTAGTCTCGGATTACTGTTAGAATGGAATAGAGTATCCTTAAAGCTCCATTAGACCCATTACGCTTAGTTCCGTGGATAATTGTTTGTATTATATTCATGCCTTTCATGTCATTTTATGCTTACATTATTTCAGGAGCTCAGTCGGCCTTTGCCTACTGAGTACCACGTGTTTGGTACTTATACTGCCGTTCTTCAGCCTGCAGGTTATAGTACGAGTTATCGATGTTGATGTGTGTATCGCGCGGATCAACTATGGATCGGAGATTTGGTGTAAGCTCCTGACATTTTGGAGTATCCCTACTCTCCCTCTTATTGTTGGACTGTTCTCTATGTTGTGTCAGAGACGGCTTGTATATATACATTTTCCCTATATTTCACTGTTACTCCTATTGTATTATAAGCTCTTGTACTGGCTCCACCAGGTTTTGGGATTATTATTATCCTTGCTATTATAATTATTCTGTTGTTTCCTTTATCTCTATCGGTAGCCCGTTACTAGCTTTTTCAGACTATGGTTTGGCTTACCTACTGGTGGGTTATAGTAGGTGCCATCATAACCTGAGAAATTGGGTCGTAACCCTCATTGAATGGCGGACAACCTATTTTGAACTTGATATGTCATTTAAACGGGTGGCAACCCAACTTGTCTCATTGAAAGGTGGACGACCAATTTTAAACTTATCATGCCACTTTGAATGGGGTGACAACCCAATTTATCTCATTGAAAGGCAGATGACCCATCTTGAATTTGATATGTCATTTGAATGGGTGACAACCCAACCTGTCTCATTGAAAGGCGGATGACCAATTTTGATATTCTAAAATCATCATAATAGGCCAATAAATTTAGAATTATCGAAGTAATCCTAAGTCTACACCAAAATGTTGTTCAATACTAGTGGAAATACTAAGACGTCATTAATATAGACTATAATGAATTTTGAAAAAGGATTAAAAATGTCATACATTGTCTTTTGAAATTTTGAAGGAGCATTTTTTAGTCCAAAGGGCATAACATTTCATTCATATTGCCCAAATGACACCGTAAAAGTAGTTTTATTTGATCTCTAGGACAATTTATATTTGCCAAAAATCATATTTTAGATTAAATTTTGAGAAAATTATGGCAACATAAACGCGCTGGAGTAGATCTTTTTTATTTGGAAGAGGATACCTAATCCAATGAAGGGCAGAATTTAAGTCTTTATATTTGATGACTAAATGAGGGACACCTTGTTCAATTTTAGATTATTTATTGACATATAAGGCAGCGCAACTCCAAGGAGATTTGCTTGGAGAGATAATTTGTTTATTAAGAAGATCTTTGATTTCTTCTTGGCAATAGATTGTTAGCTCGTGATTCATTTGGATAGGGTCAAATTTTATGGGAATAGTTTTCTCGTCAAAGTCAGGTTCATAAGGAAGACTAACCATGTGTTGTTTTACCATTCTAGAAGGTTTTGGGTAAATATGTATAGAGTTCCTTTCAATTTTAGTTTCTAAAGATTTGATTTTGGATTGGAGAGGGGACTCCTGAAGCTATTGTTGCAACCTATGGAATGCTACTTCTTCATTGAGAAAATTGAGCTAATCTTCCTTGTGTTTCAAGGTGGACAAAACTTTTTAATTGGAGGTTTATTGAATTGAAGGAAAATATTATTATATTGAATATTTATTCCTTGATGAGTAACTTTAAAAGGAATGAGTTCTTCTATGAAAGGAGTGCCTAGTATCACATGATTGGTACTAGGACTAAGGAAGTGGAATTTGTCAAAGTTGAATTTCCTACGGAAGTTCATACTTTGACATTTGAGAGTTTATAAATAATTCCTAGTCTATTGCCATTGGCAGGTCTAAGGGCCTCCTTAGTTTTCTTAAAGTATTTAGTGGGGATGAGTCCTTCATAAATGTAATTGAGATCGGCACCAGTGTCAAATAAGGCAATAATATCTAAGATGAATGATTTGTTGAGTACTAAGTTTACCCTATTATTCCATCTTCTAATAGAATTCTCTAAAGATAATTGATAAAATCTCTCTGCACATATTTTTGTTGTGTTGGCTCAGTTTCTAAAGATACCTGAACTTCCTATGAAAGTCTTGAAAATGGTATAAATCAGTGTATTTGTTCAGTCAAAAATGGTTTGTCTATCCGTAAGTATTAGATCTCCTACTGAATCAACTCGTACACTTTAAAAAAAGTGTTTATCTTCCTCACTAAGATGGGTATCCCACCAACCCTTAAACTCACTTATAAATCCAGCCACTAGGACATGGGTAGTAAGTTGGTCTGAGCAATTATGGATGATACTATAATATAACGACCCTTTCCATCCTTAAGATATAGTCTAAAGTGCCAAAATTTGGGTGATGATTCTCCCCAAATAAAGAATTAGAAATTTCAAGTTAGGCTAGTCTTGGATGAAATCCTAGTATGGTATGGTCTAGATTAATCCAAGAATGGATAGGTTGGTGTATAAAAAATTTGAGACTATTTTATGATAGCTATGATGTTAAGGAGTTCGTAGAAACTTTTTTAAGTGAATTCATGTTAGTAGAACTCTGAATATTGCGATTGACGTAAAAGGGTTAGTGGTCAAAATTTTTGCCTCCATCTAGGCCGCTATAGAGAGAGGCAGGCTGCTATCACTGGCCCTCTATAGCGGGAGTCAAAGTTGATCAATCACATGATTGCAGGAAAATTCTATTACAGCAATGTCCCTATAGCAGGAATCGTTCCGCTATAGTGGGAAAAGCACTGTTTAACGCAAAAATTAGAGCAAAAATATTATTTTCATTCCATATTCATCCAAGGGGGCTGGGAGAGGTAATTTTAGGCGATTTAAACTAATTTCCCACTAAAATTCTTTGTTGAGGTAAGTAATTCCACCCGTTTAACTAGTTTTTCAAAGAATAATCCTTAGAATAACTAAGTTTTCAGTATAGGGGAGGATTTGACTTGACCTAAGCTAAATTTTTGGTGCAATTTAGTTAAAATAGGGTGAAACCCTTGGGTTTTGGTTAAATATAGATGAATTATGGTTGCATGCTTAGAATTCATCCTTATAATTATTAATTTGCTAGAATTAAGGTGGACTAAAGGTAGAAAAAACCCTAGAATAAGGAAATGATTATTGTTTTGGCCTTGGGGTTTTGGGATTAGGTTATAATCTTTTTAATTGCTAGGTTATTGTTTTAATGTGGGTTGTATTGTTATTTTTAGACCACAATCAAGATTAAATTGCAAGAAAGGGCAAAGATCAAGTTTGTTAGAGCCAGTGAAAGCTTAGATTAAGGTAGATGATGGTTGACTTGTAGTTGAAAACTCAATTTAGTTTATGTAAGCATGTTAAATGCCTCTTTGTGTACTTGTTATGACCCATGTTGTAAATCTTGACTTTTTGGATGATATTACAAGTGTTTAATCATATCCAATGAGTTGTTATAAAAAGACTCGTTTGATGTGCAAGTGTGGTTGTATTATTTCACATTGTGAGTATACTTGTTATGACATGAGTTGTTATTGTGAGATGAACCGATACAGGTCATCATCATGGAATTGGTGAAGCTCAGGGAGTATAAGGGTGGGAATGCTCAAATAAGGGTGGTACAATACTGGTTTGGGATAAGGGTGGCAGACACTAGATGTCGGGTTTATTTGGTACATGGACTAAGCTCGTACCTTGCAGGTCATGGCTAGTACCACTCGCGACAAATTTGGGTCATGACAAAGTTGGTATCAGATCCCTAGATTCGTTGATCTTGTTGCACCAAAACGAGTCTAGTAGAGTCTTATGGAATGATACGAAAACATCAGTATTTTTCTTCGAAAGGCTATAAGACTTTAGGGATTTATCACTTTCTTTCCGCTTATGTGCTATAACTTGATTCCAATTGGTATCTGGTGATCCAAATTAGTATCTGACATCTTCACTCTTTGGTCTAAAAATAGAGAATACGAGAGCCAACGGAGCCAAAGCAGCAACTCCTGCACCAGTAGTTCCACCTGCGGAATCAGTTGTCTGAGGTAAAATAAGGGGTAGGGGAAGAGGGAGAGGTAGAGAAACACTCACCAGGGGAGCTTGGGCTATATCTAATCTAACCAGGCGGAGATCTGAGACACCTGTCCTACCCAGAATGAGCATGATAAGATTGTGAATGAGTAGGTTTTGGAGCAAGAGGAGTCAGTACCAATTTTGGTAGGTACAACTCCTCCACCGATGTCGTCTGAAGTGATTCGGTAGGTACTTGCTTCCTACTGGTACTTTTGCTCCTATGATGGATGAGGTCTTAGGGAAGGAAGATTTCCCTCGTCTGGTGTTAGGTCCTATCATGACTGGGACTGAATATGATATATTGACTAAGTTCTAAAGATGATACCTTCCACCTTTGTTGGTTCTGAGTCAAAAGATGTGTTTGAGTTTATAATTTATTTTTATGAAAGGCTGCATAAAATGGGCATTGTGGAGTAGCATGGTGTTGAATTTATAGCCTTCAAACTATAGGGTGATGCATAATAAGTGGCGTTTTTGCCACTTATTTGTATCTCTTTTCTTATGGTTTTGTGTCGTTAATCTATAATATAAGGCTAATTATCCTTTGAATGGTGTTTATTTCAGGTATATTTGGTTTACAGGTGTTTTAGAAGAAAGAAGTGTAAATGAGAAGAAAAAAAGCAGAAAAGAAAGAGCTGGAAGCAAATCACAGGAAATATCCCCAGGAACCGCTAACGCGGCCTGAGGAGCACTTTAGCATTCCAGTCAAAGAATAGTCAATGTCACTTTAGCGATCGAATCAACCTTAGTTAAGGCCACTTTAGCAGCTAGTATGACCATTTTAGCGGTCCGATCAAACCTAGTTAAGGCTGCTTTAGTAGCCAGTTTGACTGCTTTAGTGGTTAGGTCAACCAAGTCGCTTTAGCTGCCAATTGACCGCTTCAGCGGTCAACTGTTAAAGGGCAAGGCTGGAATTTCCCATGGTTCGATCCCAAAATACATAATAGCCAATCCAAGCTTCCTTGTAACACATCGATGGCATATTTCACAACCTCGGAGGCTAGATTTCTTGACTCAATACCTTTGGAGTGAAGATTTGGAAGCTTTGTAGTGAATATTACTAATATATTTCTTTGTTCCATTGCTCTGTATAGAATATTTGGGTATAGATAAATTCATACTTGGATATTGTTATTAGACATGATGCAATGGTTATGCTTTGAATTTGGGTTTTGATTCTATCTCATGCTTTTGTATTGACTGAATACTCTTGAGTTATAAATGGGTTTTGCTTGTCTAAATTAATCTTATGCTTTATCGATTCCTACTTTAGTTGAGCTTGATAGAGGAGATTAGAGTGGGAATTACCCATCTACTTTGATTAATGCTTGAAAGAGCTAATTGAGGTTGGGGAGGATTAATTTAGCGCAATTTGGGACCTATGACCCATCTAATGGAATTCGTTGGTAGACATAGTCAAATCCTAGTGTAGTTATAGATTTGAACTATTTGCGTTGATACTTGGCTAATATTTAACGAAATTTAGCTAAGAAATATTCGTCAATCTATTGAAAGACATAGCGAATAATTAAGTTTCCAAGGCTAATTTGCTAATCCATGATTAATTTAAGATTACTTGATTTAAATACTTTGGATCGTTGATTGAATTAATTCCCCATTATCATTTCCCTTGTTTCTCATTATTTGTGAAAGCCATTGATCAACTTGTTCATATTTTAATTAGTTATATCCGTGTTAAATTTTTATATTAAAAAACCCCAAAACATATGTATCCTTTGTTCAAATCTTTGTTAGTTGGTTTAATTTCTTACTTTCTCATTTGCTAGTCACATTATTTCTCGTGGGATCGACCCTGACTCTATTGCTAGGCAAAATATATTGCTAACAACCGCGTACATTAATTTCTAGGGTGAATTTAAGTGTTATAAATGCAAAGCAGTGGTGGAGGGCTTATGTGGAATGTCGTTCTCCAGCTTTACCTCCATTGACATGGATTGAGTTCCATACTCTTTTCCTGGAGAAGTATGTACCTCGCACTCATCGTGATCGTAAGAAGGATAAGTTTCTAGCCCTTGAGTTGGGCAGTATGTCTGTTACATCCTACGAGGCTAAGTTTCATGCCTTTACTTGATATGCTACTTAGTTGTTTGGTACTGAGAAGGAGAGGATCCACATATTTGTGAAAGGTTTGAATACTGACTTGCAGGTTTTGGCTGTACTGATGACTTCTAATGGAAATACATTCAATGATGTTGTTGATTATGTGAAGAAGGTATAAGAAGTCAAAAAAGTTTGCTAGGCCAAGGTAGTAACTTCAGTGGTTCTTTCTCTAGGGCCTATGATCATCTGTCTTATCTAGCTCGCCTTATATAGTCAGCTCTGCCAGTATCTATAGTAGGTCTATTAGGGACCACTTAGCAACCTTCAGTTATGAGAAGCCAAGGGGTATCGTATTCTTCTGCTAACAGGCCCTTTCTAGATCGAGCTTGCTTTACTTGTGGTGGTGTTGGGCACTTCAAGAGGGATTGTCCTAAAGTTAGGCAGGATAGTTTTTAGGGTCAGCAGCAATCTAGAGCTATGATTCCAGCTAGTAGAGAAGGAGGTGGTATTGGCAAAAGTCATCCATAGGGTGGATGTGGTAATCATCAGGGTGGCTATGGTGGAAATTGAGGTGGTGGTAATGCAGGGAAATGTGGTGCTTAACCTGCTAGAGAGGTTGCTCCGATTGATGATAGAGCTTATTGTTATGCCTTTCCAGGCAAATCCTGGGCGGAGAATTCACATGCTGTCATTACAGGTACTATTCTCGTTTTTGACCGGATGGATAAGGTCTTGTTTGATCTGGTTTCCACTTATTCTTATGTATTTATTAGATTTTCCTTGGGTTTATACATGGTTTATGATACGCTTGACTCACTTGTGTATGTATCTACTCTGGTTAGAGACTCTATGGTAGTGACTCAAGTGCATCGTGTATGCTCTATTATGTTTATGGGTTTTCAGACTTGGGTATATATGGTGATTATGGACATGCTTCATTTTGATATCATCCTAGGAATGACTTGGTTATCCCTGTATCATGTTGTTCTGAACTGTAATGCAAAAATTGTGACCATAGAAATGCCTGGGATGGATAGGTTAGAATGGGAAGATGTGAATAAGTCTGGACCGGTAAAGATAATTTCTCTTATTTGAGATAAGAAGCTAGTTGGGAAGGGGTGTTCAACCTTTATAGCACATCTTCGAGATGCTAGTACAGAGGTCCCTTCTATCGAGTCATTTCCCATTGTCGCAATCCCTATTTTTATAAGGCATAACTTCAGGACTCAAAAATCAAAATTAATAAATGGTTTGAAAAATTTAGAGAGTCGCCACCTAATTTTAGGAAAACTAGGAAACCTGTTAATTTAATTAAGGAAAAGTAGTCTGCGAAACCAATTAGATTCTAGATAAGGGTGCAGGTTATTCCAAAGGGAAAGTTTTAGGCACCCTTCAAAATGCACAAAGGTGGGTCCCGGCTGAACTCATTTTTTCAATTGAGGAGAAGATAAAATAACTTTAATAAATATAACAAACAAAAAATATACACAATGAATAAAGTAAAACAAGAATAACGAAGACGACCTAATATTTTCCTATCGTTAAACAAAATAAATAAATAAATAAATAATTCAAAATGATTCTCTAATGTGAATTCGAGTGTCTTCTTCGAGAAGAAGCTCCATGTACCTGTAAAGACACTTGGTAAAAGTGTTAGTAATTAATAAATATGAATCAAAATGAATTAAATGAATAATAAACAAAAAGTAAAACCCATCTTATATATATGGGAGACATTGGAAATCGTTGAAAATTTCTTCATCGGCCAAGTCTTGAAATTTAAATAAAATAAATAATCAAACTATTGAACTTAAAATAAAATTTATCTTTTATAATGGGGAGGCCTCGAAAATCCGACGAAGAGATTTGATCATTGGTCAAGGATTGATAATTGATAAAATGAATTTAATAACACAATAAAGGAGCAAAAATAGTAAAATAACACTGCAATGCAGTGAACAATAGTATAGCACAAATTGGTGAAGAATGAGACAATTGACCAATAATAAAAATATTATCACGTTATCAAAATGTAATGACCCTCCAGGTCATTTCCTCGATTTCCATGCATTTCGACATTTTGAGCCTTCCCGTAGCGGTAACATGTCATTTATGACTTGTCAGAACTATCGGTTCGGTTATCGGATAGTCCGTTTGGGTTTTAGACCCATTTCCCTATTTTGGAACCTTCGCTGTTAAGAATTTGGTCTCGGACCAAAAATCCTAGTAGGAGACCTCAGATGGAGATTCTGACTTCCCCATCATCCCCGAAACATTGATTTTAGGCTAGGGGGACCCTTGGTTCAGGTCCCAAGGCTTCCAGACTTATTTTGGGCTATTGTTTGGAAATTGGTTAAAATGGAACTATAGGTGTGGGACCCACATTTAATTGAAATGACCTTGGATGGAAATTTTGATAGTTTTGTTGAGTTCGGAATGTAATTTGGTATGGTAGCATAGTTCGTTTACGTGCACGGGGTTTCGAACGAATCCCGAGCACCCAGTCGGAGTCCATTTTGAACTTATCAAAATCTGGTAGCTGATATCTGGTTTGACTG
The DNA here is from genome assembly GCA_031232105.1 of Capsicum rhomboideum. Lineage (NCBI taxonomy): Eukaryota > Viridiplantae > Streptophyta > Magnoliopsida > Solanales > Solanaceae > Capsicum > Capsicum rhomboideum. The sequence goes on along the minus strand of CP124716.1, from coordinate 91,213,122 downwards.
GTAAAGCGTTCAAAGAGCCGTTTTAGCGGCCTTAGCTATTTGGTTTAGTTTCGCTTTAGCGGTCAAGGTCCACTTAAGCGGACGTCGCTTTAGCGGCCTCTGCCTTTCCTTGCCCGATCTCTTTAGCGGACATGTACCGCTTTAGCAGTAGGCGCTTAAGCGCCCAGGTGTCCGCTTTAGCGGCACCTGAGGGTTGATAAATTCACTCTTTCACCCAAGTTTCTCTCATTTTCTCAACTCTTTTCCCCCATTGTTGAGAGCATGAGGAGTGATAAAGAGTGGGGATTCCCCCATTGAAACTAAGGTATGTTAGTTCATCACTCCTTGGTCATTATCCATAAATTTTACCCGTTGATTTCCATCCCATTTCATTGTAAATTCTTAGAAATTAGGTCTTTGAAATCCTAATCTTTTGAGACTGATTTGAGCCCCGATTTATGCTCAATTTGTGTTCAAGTTTTGAGCACATATTCCTTACGTTCGAGGGACCTCGTGACAGATTTAATTTTGAGATTCCATTAACGGGCCCCATGGGCCCATTATTGACCCGATTTTGGGCCCGGAGTTTTATATTACAATATGGGTATCGCTTTACTCATAATGACATGTAGGTTACTATTTTGATAGTGTGACGTCAATTTGGGATCATGGAGCAAGGTTGAGCGATTTGTGGACACTTCAAGAATTGCGGCTCGGCATCGAGGTAGGCTTCGGTCTACTTTTCTCTATGAGATTGTGTATAGTATAGACTACATGCTAGGTAGGGAATATAGGATATGATTATGGCTAGTATAGCATGACTTAGCCTATTTTATGGAATTTAGGGTAGGGATGTGACCCGAACCCTAGTATAAATACTTGTTATGTCCATAGAGCCCTATCGCCCTTGAATATAAGCATGTTAACCACAGCTGATGATTAAGGATCCCTTGGTATAAGATCCACCATTTGACTTAGCGATTCGGGAGGTTTTTCCCCAATTAGATCCTTGTGGTGCCTTTATTCCCTTGATTATTATGGTTGCCCAGGTATGAGACCTTGCTATATTGGTTATATGCTATTGAGCCCGAGACCTTGATTATGAGGCTAGTTGAACTTTGGTGAGTATTCTGCCCTTAGGAAGGGAAAGATTATCATTTATAGTTGTTGAAGCTCTTATGGTTATGTTGTCTGGATACTGGTGATGGCATGCATACTATCTAGTGCATTCATGCTCATTAAGTGGTACGATTCTAACAAAAACTTTGATTTTACTACTGTTTCAAAAAAAGGGGATTTATTCCCACTTTTCACTTTTAAAAGGGTTATTTTATAATATAAATCGTACCACCTTATTTACTGGATTATGAGCTTTTGGAACTGAAAATGATGTTTTAGAACTCCGACCGAGGATGATTTCGATCTATTATTTGTCCACTCATCTTACCACTACTATTTACTTTGGTCGAGGGATATTCCGACCCTTTGTACATGATTATGATGATTTAGTCCCGAGCATGATCTCGGGCAATAGATTTACTGATTTATATCCTTTTAGCCACGGTTTGAGTCTGTGCACTGATTTTATTTATATATATATATATATATATCTACGGTACTGGATGGAGTAGATGGATTATGATGGTTATTGGAAGTCCTGGATCAGGACCAGGCAGTGTATATGGATTTTCCCGAATCCCCTAGGAGGGCCCTTCATCCGAGAGCCATCGAGCCAGAGAAGCCTGGTCATCGTAGGTCCTACCTTTGTAATCTAGGTGAGCTGGAGGAGGTATATACACTTGGTATGGTATGTTTTGAGATTGTGGAATTGGTTGGAGTCCGGTGTCCCCGGTATACCTTGAGATTGTGGAATCGGTTCGAGTCTGGTGCCCCCAACATGGTAATAGCATTTTGGTTTATGTTGCATGCATCCATTCATATGCATTGCCTATCACCAGTATAGTTGTTTGGCGCCTGTATCTATAAGTCTTATGGGGGATTGTATAGGTACGGGTTATGGTTGTTGTTTGTTGAGTGTTTCTATGAACCTTTCGGGCTTGTGGGAGTTCGGTTAGGTACTTGTTTGCCCGGACTAGCCGATTACTTTATTATTATTTATTATGGTTAGTTCGTGGTAGGTTGGTTGTGGACTGGTACTTGAGATTAGATATACATTTTTGATTCCTTTATCCTTTCGGTAGCTTACATTATGGTTGGTTTACCCCAGGATTTGTCACCATTTGGGTATAGGCTTGATGAGGCTAGTGTTAGCTCCTTTACTTGGCTATGGACCTTGAGATGTTAGGTTGACTCCCTCAGGTAGTTACCTTTGAGTTAGCCCTATATGTATACTTATATGTATGGTATCACCGTATATCCCTCTCTTTCCTTATTTATTTACATTGTATATGCATCCTTTGGCCTTGTACTACTATTATATATCCTTTTTACATTCTTCATTTGTATATTGGCCAGTGATATACAGTATTGCACTTTAGTTCCTGAATGTTGTTAGGATAGGATAGTTATCTCTATTGCCCCAAAATTTTGTTATGCCTAGTTTCGTGGATAGTTGCCTATAGTTACTTTCATGCCTTCATATTATGTATGCTTACATTATTTCTGGAGCTCAGTCGGGTACCACGTGTTTGGTACTCATACTACTCTTCTGCAGCCTGCAGGTTATAGTACGAGTTATCGTCGTTGATGTGTGTATATCGTGCGGAGCAGCTATAGATTGGAGATTTGGGGTGAACTCCCAACGTTTTGGAATATCCCTACTCTCTCTCTTATTATTAGACTATTCTCTATGTTGTGTCAGAGATGGATTGTATATATATATAGTTTCATGTATTTCACTTGTACTCCTGATATATTAGAAGCTCTTGTAATAGCTCCACCAGGTTCTGGGATTATATTAGCCTTGTTGTTATATTTATTCCATTATTTCCCTTTATTCCTTTTAGTAGTTCGTTACTGGCTGTTCTGGACTATGGGTTGGCTTACCTACTGGTGGGTTATAGTAGGTGCCATTATGACCGGTGAAATTTGGTCGTGACAAATTGGTATCAAAGCCTAGGTTTACCGATGTTATTGGTACAAAACGTAAGTGTTTAGTAGAGTCCTGCAGATCGGTGCGGAGACGTCTGTATCCTATCTTCGAGAGGCTACAGGGCATTCTTAGGAAATTCTATTCTTGACTCCTTGTTGTGTTTCCATACTTCTATGAACCTCTAAGTACTTCTTTTGACTCCATTCTGTATCAAAGGGGATAGCGTGAACATCAATAGATGCGGACGGTATTTTGGCGCATGTTACCAGGATTTCTACCCAGCATTGGGCTAGAGAGTTAGAAATTGACATCAAAGATCTTCAGTGTCAACCAGAGGGTTTGGGGTCAGCCCAGGTTTCAACAGAGTTTGTGACTGTCTCAGCTTTTTAGGATTCGGTGTTATGGGTGGTTCCGAGTCTATTTCTGGATACCTCTCAGCTAGAGGAAATGTTGGGTCCATCGAGTAGTTCTCAGGCCAGAATTGGATTTTGTTGGTGTTCAGTAGGGTTCTCTATCTGTTTCAGTGTATGAAATTGGGTTTCTTGAGTGGGCCAGACATACTCCTATGTTATTTCCCACAGAGCATGAGATGGTGCAGGGATTTATCAGAGGGTTTACTTTACCACTCCGTTTAGCATCAGAGCATTTGATAATAGCTGGTTCTTTTTTCTCTGAGGTTATTGATCACGCGAGGGCTACAAAGAGGGCTTACTTTAAGGAATATGGAAATGGCAGTATAAGGCCATGTCAGCAGTTCGGTGTTAGGGGTATTCCATTCGGAGGTCGAAATCTTCTCAATCGAAGTCAGCATAACTTGCCACCTATTTGTCCTGTACATATGGTACCTCAGCTTGTGGATAGCTCTCAGGTTGATCATGGCAGTATCAGTGGATAGAGTCCTACTCAGACATCACTGAGTATTCGATTTAGGTCTTCAGGCCATGGAGACCTTCTGAATCAGTAGGTTCAATGCCTCAAAGTATTCCAGGAGCATGTTTCAATTATGGTAAGTGTGGTCATTGGTATAAAGAATGACCAGGCACGAGTTGGTCAGCCAGTTGGGGCCAGTTCATGTTTTCTACCAGGTTAGAACTTCAAGGGTCTGCCATGACTGCAGAGAGATCGATCACTGGTCCAGAGAGTATTTTCGGCATAGATCATTAGTCATTCAGATCATCCAGATCAGTCTCACAGTGTGTTGGCACCTTCAGTTAAAAGTGGTTCACCTAGTGCCTTAGTTGATCATTTAGACGCTCAGTCCGAGTTCAGACATGCTCAGATTCGTACTCCTTCGGGCACACCAGACTTATGATTTTGGATTCCACGGTGTGAAGTACGCCTTTGATTCTATGCCTTTAGTTATTATTTAAGTTATGTTGGTGTTTTCATACCCATCGATGATTATATGCCGTGGTATTTCTATATTGGTTGATTTATGCCTTCGTGTAGGTTTAGGCATGTATGACTACCCCCGTAGATAATTCTTTAGTAGTGGATCAGTGTAGTATTGTCCTAGGGGTTTAGCAATTGGGTTAAAGTCCCATTTTTCCTTGACATATTGGCCTTGTCATGGCTATAAAGTGGATCAATATCATGATTCCCTTGGAGTATGGCATTTGGGTTAAAGTCCCATTTTCTTGGCATTTCAGTCTTGTTGTGACCCTAGAATGGTACTTCTGTTGATTTTCATTTTAGTACCACCTACTTCTTATGCGATTGATATTATGGTCATTAGTTTGACATCGACTGATTTTCATTTGGTAGATGGCTAGACTAGCGTTATCTAGTTAGCGTTTTCCCTTTCTTACGATTCTTATTTCCTTGGCATAGTTGGCTACCTTAGTTGGTTAGCCTTCCCTTTCTGTTAACAAGAGCGGTTGTAGAGTGGATTGTGAGAATGAAGGTAAGCTTGACCTTCCAGGGCTTTGTTATGACTATAACATTGATAGTTTTCTTCCATAGTCTATTTCTTTGGTGATGCATTTGGGAGTTGTCCTTTGATTTTGGATAGGTCATCACCCGATAGTGGCCTTGATCTTGAGGTTCACTTTGAGTTGGAGTTGGCGATTCAATTCTATCACACATTTTTGAGACTTATTTTTGGATTTATGGATTCGTCTCCTGGTGAGTGTGTTGATCTTGGTTTTGGTATGGAGTTGGATACTCTATTCTTTCTGTGCTATGGTATATGGTTCGATCGAGTTAAAAGTTGATGTAATTGGGAGAATTCAGAAAATTCTCATTTCGGCACTTGTTCAGCCTTGCATGACTTCGCGGAGTGCTTCTGCTTGATGATATACGCCTAAGGGTATTCGTCATTGTAGATTGGGTAGTGGTTTGACCAGATGCAGGCTAAGGTTGTATTCCCTCTGAGTTACTCGAGTGTTGACTATCAGTAGCACTTGTTACAGCCTTGGTGAGTTCTTGGTTATGCCGTGATATGATCTGACCTTAGCGGATTGGGTCTTGATTGCTCGTGTCTTCATCATATTGTTTTTCCCTAGTTGGGATTACATTCTTCAGCGACATTTCAATTTCAACCTCGCGGAGATTGTTAGGCATGTGTTTGATCTTCTAATAGCAAGGTTGGTTGGGGCAATTGGCCTTTGTAAGGACTTGTTGGCTCCAGTTTTAGAATTTGAAGCCTTCGGATGATGGCTTGGGAGTTATGATAGACTTCAGTTTGTGGATACCTACCCGCTTACAGGATCAGTTGGGATAGTTGAGATCAACTAGTCTAGCCTTAGCGTTGGGGGTCTTAGCTTGGGATTGCATAACTTGGTTGCATCCTCGTTTTGAGGTTTTGCTTAAGTTGGGCATTCATTTATAGGCTAGCCAAGCCTACTCTTTGCATAACGGTTCAGTTTCCTCCAGTTGGGGTAGACCGTACTGGATAGATAGTTATCCTGGCCAATATAAAATCAAAGTTTTGGTTAGAATTGTACCACTTTCATTCTTCATTTGTATATTGGCTAGTGATATACGGTATTGTACTTGAGTTCCTGAATGTTGTCAGGATAGGATAGTTATCTCTATTGCCCCAGAATATTGTTATGCCTAGTTTCGTGGATAGTTGCTTGTAGTTACCTTCATGCCTTCATGTTATGTATGCTTACATTATTTCTGGAGCTCAGTCGGTCGTTGCCTACTGAGTACCACGTGTTTGGTACTCATACTACACTTCTGCAGCCTGCAGGTTATAATACGAGTTATCGTCGTTAATGTGTGTATATCGTGTAGAGCAGCTATAGATTAGAGATTTGGGGTGAACTCCCGACGTTTTGGAGTATCCCTACTCTCCCTCTTATTGTTAGACTGTTCTCTATATTGTGTCAAAGACGTCTTGTATACATATATTTTCATGTATTTCACTTGTACTCCTGATGTATTAGAAGCTCTTGTACTAGCTCCACCAGGTTCTGGGATTATATTAGCCTTGTTGTTATATTTATTCCATTGTTTCCCTTTATTCCTTTTGGTAGTCCGTTACTAGCTGTTCTGGACTACGGGTTGGCTTACCTACTGGTGGGTTAGAGTAGGTGCCATCATGACCTATGAAATTGGGTCGTGACACAAAAAATGCAAAAATCTACAATTTAAAAAGAAAAGTAACACTAAAGAACATCTAAATCTTAAAACATTTATTGACCACATGGTACAGTGAGCAAATTCATACAATTCACCGGAGAAAACATTAAAAGAAATGCATAATTCTTGAAGAAAATCAAGATATGAATAACCCATGGCAAAATGGATCATCAACAAGGAAATAACATAAAACTAACACAGTAATCCATTCAAAATCAAGAAAGAAAATAACACACTAATAAAGTAGAAATTGAAACAACCCACAACAATTTATGACTAAAAGTAAAATGGGGAAGATTACCAAAGTTTTAACCGGAGATGGCTTTGCCCGCCAGATCTGGACATGGCGGAGTATGAACTGGTTTGTCGCTGCTAGCATTGCAATGGAGAACAATGAATTCGATCAAATCTGAGAGCTTTATAAGTTGTCATCATGGTTTTGTTGGTGTTCTATTTAGCCGGAGCTTGGAGCTCGTTGATGACTGGTTTGCTCGTGGTTGGAGTAGTGATGACTTGTTGGAGTTGTAACCAGTAAAACAAAGTAAAAATCGTGAAAGGGGAAAGAGAAAAAGGATTGGTTCCTTTCATCGGAGATAATGGGTGTTGGAGTTCGTCGTTTTGGGGTTTTTGTTTGTGGACTCGTGGGGTATGGTTGTTGGATGCTTCATCGAAGCTTCAAATTCACCATTAATGGTGAAAAGAAATAAAACTAAGCAAAGGTGTGGTGATGCAATGGCAACATGGTGGTGATTTGCCGATAAAGAGAAAATAGGGAGTGAGGCGGTTGTTCAAGCCTAAAGTGGAAAGGGAATAAAAAATATCTTCTAGGGTTATACCAATTTGAGAAATTTCCACCACCATTAATTGTGAAGAGAGTGGATTAGTTTTATAGAAAAAAACCAAAACCACTCAAGAGCAAAACCGTGTGCTCAATACTATGGTTTTGAAAATCATGGGCTATCCAAAACCATGAGCCATCCAAAACCATGACTATTTGATCTTATCTAAAACTATAGATATTTAACTTATCTGTACGAAAATATCTTCTCCGTATTTTATGAATTAACGAACTATGATGAAAAATAAATTAACAAATATATTTAATGTCAGGTAAGAATATGATTTGAGTTTAAAATAAAATTGATGATTTAATAAAACTCAAACAACATTTGTTTATAAAAATAATTGTGTAAAAAAAATCAGTGACAGTCAATAATTAAAAATTGTAATAAATTGATATATATCCTATCATTTTCAAGAAAGAGAATAATTATCAATAACTTGTGTTAAACTAAACCAAAATATGTAAATATCGAATTTTATGCTCTTTAACAAATATAAAGCACAAAAGTGTTTATTTTGAAAATGTCGGTCCAAAATTGGGTGTCAACAACTGTCCTTCTTCAGTCATATAGGATGAAAGAGTCTTTGGATAAATACGTTGACGTGTAGCCAATTTTGACTAGGCTAAGAAGAAAAAGAATGACATGTGCACAAAACAATGTCAAACGTTGATAAAATTTTGACAATACTCTCCATCCGTTGAAAGGAATAGATTGTCTTTTGATAAAAGGGAAAGGATTGTTCGAAGACAAAACATTCACATACCTTCGACGTTTCTTCCAAAATTACCTCAGTGTCGAGCTTGGAAAATCCTGAGGGCCCAAGGTTACATACCTATTTGAACAAGGTAGCGGATCAACTTGTCTCATTAAATGGAAGACGACCATCTACTGATATGCCATTTGGACAGGTGACAACCCAACTTGTCTCATTGAAAGGCGGACGATCCATCTTAAGTTGGATATGTAATTTGAAAGGGTGATGACCCAAATTGTCTCATTGAAAGGTGGATGGCCCATCTAGAACTTATCATACCACTTTGAATGGGGTGATTTTCCAACATGTCTCATTGAACGGTGAATGACCTATCTTGAATATGATATACCATTTGAATGGGTAATGACCCAATATGTCTCATTGAAAGGCGGAAGACCCATTTTAAATTTGACGTGTCATTTGAATGGGTGACAACCCAACTTGTCTCATTGAACTACAGATGACCTATTTTGAAGTTATTATGGCACTTTGAATGAGGGGGTAACCCAACTTGTCTCACTGAAAGGCAGACAACCTGCTTGAACATGATATGCCATTTGAACGAATGGCAACCCATATTGTCTCATTGAAAGGTGGACGACCTATTTTGAACTTGATACATTTGAACTGGTGATAACCCAACCTGTCTCATTATAATGACCCTTCAGGTCATTTTCTCGATTTCCATGAATTCTGATATTTTGAACCTTCCCACAGCGGCTATAATTCATTTATGACTTTTCAAAACTATCTATTCAATTATCGGACATTTTGTTTGTGTTTTAGACTCATTTTCCTATTTTGGAGCTTTCGCTGTTATAGATTTGGTCTCGGACCAAAACTCTTAGTAAATGATCTTATATGAAAATTTTGACAGAGCCATCAGCTCCGAAACATTGATTTAGTCTAAGGGGACCCTTGGTCCGGGTCCCAAGGCTTTCGAACTCATTTTGGGCTATTGGGTAGAATTGGTAAAAAATGGAACTACATGCGTGAGCCCCATATTTAATCTAAATGACCTCAAATGGAAATTTTGATTGTTCCGTTGAGTTTGGAATGTCAAATTTGGTATGGTTGCATAGTTCTTTTGCGAGCATGGGATTCCCAATAAATCTCGAACCCCCAATCGCAATCCGTGAAGACTTAGTGAAATTGCTAGTTTTCAACATCTGGTGCAGCCAAGTTTTGGCCTTCTCATTTGCAAGGACTTGGCCTCGCTCGCGAAGGTCAAGGATTTTGGCCTCCGCATTTGCGAGGCACTGGCAGAATTCACAAACATCAAAGACATTCACCTTCCGCGTTTACGGATTAGCCTTAGCGCTCGCGAAGGGTCTCTTCGTTTCGATCTCGCATTTGCGATGGGGATCCCGCGTTCATGAAGAAGGACCCCCTGGGCAGTATATATTGCTCCTCTGTAATTTCTTCATCACTTTTGGGCCTCATTTCACCATTGTGAGAGTTTGGAGCATGGGAAATAGTGGTAGATCGTCCATTGAAGCTAAGGTAAGCTAACCCAACGTTCCTTAGTCCCTATTCACCACTTTGCTCATTAAATTCCGCCCCATTTCATTGTAAATTCTTAGAATTAGGCCTTTGAATTCCTTAACTTTAGGGGCTGATTTGGGCCCTAAATTGTGCTCCATCTGTGCTCAACTTTTAAGCACACATTCTTTATCATTCGAGGGACCTCGTGATGGATTCAATTTTGGAATTCCATTAGTGGGCCCCATGGGCCTATTTTTTACTCGATTTTGGGCTCGTAGTATTATAATGTAAAATAGGTATCATTTTACTCATAATGACGTGTAGGTAACTATTTTGCAGTGTGACTCAATTCAAGATCATGGAGCAAGGACAGATGAATTGTGGACTATTCAAGTATTGCGATTGAGCATCGAGGTAGGCTTCGGTTTACTTTCCCCTATGAGATTGTCTATAGTATAGATTACATGTTAGGTAGGGATTATAGGATATGATTATGGCTAGTAAATCATGACTTAGCATATTTAGGAAATTTGGGGTATAAGTGTGACCCGAACCTTAGCATAGGTTGCTTGTTATGGCCATAGAATCCTATTACCCTTGATTATAAGCATGACAACCATATTTGATGATTAAGGATACTTTAGCATAAGGTTTACCATTCGACTTAGTGAATTGGGTAGTATTTTTCCCCGATTAGATCCTTTAGTGACTTTACGCCCTTATTTATCGTAGTTTCCCGAGTTATGAGGGCGTTATTATGTTGATTATGTATTATTGGGCCCGAGGGCATGGTTATGATGCCAGTTGGGATCCAGGTGAGTATTTCATCCCTAAAGGGACATGATTCTAAATTACAAATGCTTTGGCTCTTATAATAGTTTTGTTTGGATACTGGTGATGGCATGCATACTTTTAGGAGCATTCATGCTCACTTAGTGGTACTATTCCAACCAAAACCTTGATTTTATTCCCACTTTTCACTTTAAATATGGATTGTTTTATAATGGAAATCGTACCACCTTATTTACTGGATTATGAGCTTTTGGAACTAAAGAAGAGATTTTAGAACTTCGATCGAGGCTGATTTCAGTCCATTACTTATCCACTCACTTTACTACTGCTATTTACTTTGGTTGATAGATATTCCATCCCTTTGTACATGATTATGATGATTTAATCCCAAGCATGATCTCTGACAATGGATTTATAGATTTACATCCTTTTAGTTGCGGTTCGATTTCGTGCACTGATTATATATACATATACATCTCCGGTACTAGACGGAGTAGATGGATTATTATGATTATTAGAACTCTTGGATTGGGACCAGGTAGTGTAAATGGATTTCCAGAATCCTCTAGAGGACCCCTTCGTCCAAGAGCCATCGTGCCAGAGAAGGATGGTCACCACAAGTCCTGCATTTGAGAGCTAGGTGAGCTGGAGGAGGTGTATATACTTTGTATGGTATAGTACTTCGTACATTATAAAACTTTGATCAGATATGATTTACTATAGGTTTTCATGCATTCATTCATGTGCTTTGCATATCACCAATATGTTTATTTGGTAACTATATCTCTCGATCTTATGGGGGCTGTATAGGTACATGATATGGTTATTGTTTGCTAAGTGATTCTGTGAACCTTTGGAGTATAAATGGGGCTTGGTTAGGTATTTTATCTGTTGGGGCTAGCTGGTTATTTTATTATTGATTATTATTGTTAGCTCATGGCAGGATGGCTATGGACTGGTACCCCAAACTGATGGTACGTCACTTGTTTCCCTTTTTTTATCATGGTTACATATATACTACTGTTATATGACCTTATGATTAGTCGCCCTTTGGTTAGAGGGTTGAGTATGCTAGTGTTAGCTCCCTCACTTAGCTAGGATCTTTGAGATCTTAGGTTGACTCGTTTAGGTAGTTATCCTTGAGTTAGCACTATATGTATACATATATTTATGGTATTCCAGTATATCCCTCTCTTCCTTGGTCTATCTTTGTTGTATATGTATCCTTTGGCCTTGTATACTATTATATATTCTTCCTTCCTCTTCAATTGTATATTGGCTAGTGATATACGATATTATACTCTAGTCCTGGATTATTGTTAGAATGGAATAGAGTATATTTATAGCTCCATTAGACCCATTATGCTTAGTACCGTGGATAATTGCCTGTATTATGTTCATGACTTTCATGTAATTTTATGCTTACATTATTTCTGGAGCTCAGTCGGTCGTTGCCTACTGAGTACCACGTGTTTGGTACTCATACTACACTTTTGTAGCCTGTAAGTTATAGTACGATTTATCATTGTTGATGTGTGTATCGTGCAGAGCAGTTATGGATTGGAGATTTAGCTCACGCTCCTGAAATTTTGGAGTATCCCTACTCTCTCTCTTATTGTTAGATTGTTCTCTATGTTGTATCAGAGACGACTTGTGTATATATATTTTTCCAATATTTCACTGTTACTCCTTTTGTATTGGAAGCTCTTGTATTGGCTCCACCAGGTTGTAGGATTATTATTATCCTTTCTATTATATTTATTCCATTATTTCCTTTATTACTATTTGTAACACCCCGCACCTTCCCAACCCTATTTGACGACGTAGAACAATATGTACTTAAGTGTCCAGATGCCATGAGTATGTGTTTTATAGTGTCATTGGAGAAACATTTGATATCGAAACTAATATGTGTGACTAGACTTTCATAGGAGGTGCTTTGGTGACTTCGTGGAACATTTGTGGTGTTCAAAATGAGGCTAAGAGGACCTCTAAACAAAGTATATTAAGGGTAACAAGTAAGTTAAAGAATATGACTTGAAGTATCTAACCAAATCCGCGAAGAAAAGTCAAAAAATGGAATTTTTTGAAAAACTAAGTGTGGGGCGTGCTATAGGTCCTTCCACACCACTCTGGGCTAAAATTTTTAGTCCATAGGCATCAAGATAGCGCGCACAAGGGCGTGCTAGGGTGGTTTTGCCCATTTTTCAAAAGTTGGAATTTTTCTAAGTCCCAAGGGTGCCCAGGGACGTACCGGGCCGATTTTTGCCACGTTTCTTCTACAACCATGAGCATATACATGGAATAAGTGAAATATTATATTGGTATTATAAAATTACTCGTGAACGAATTTGGTATCAAAATGACTATTTTGCCCTTATGGTCAAAATAAGCCATACGTGGCTAGAATTGCGTGTTTTGGGGATTGAGGCTACGAATATAAATACCGTGAGTGGGAATATCATCGTAACATGTATGAAATGATTTAAACATGAGAAATTATTGATTTTATTGGATTAAGTGATTTGGGCTCAATAAAGCCCAAAATGAAGAAGAAAAACATGGGCCGTGAATGGGTCAAATGACCCATTCTTCTTTTGACCAAACAATAATTGAGAAAAGGACTTCATGGGTCTATAAAAGGGAGTAAAAATCAGATTTTTAACCCACAAAAACACACATGCTTTTCTTGCATTTTCTAGAATTTTCAAGAGAACACCCTTTGGGCTCTTCAAACCCTAAGTCATCTTTGGAGCAAGATCATCATCTTCCAAGTTTAGGTAAGTGATTATTCTTATGGATTAACATATTATATGCATGATATATTATGTAGATCATGTTGTTTATGCTTGGAAGTGTTGAATATGGCACTTTGTGTTATTGTAAAATATGTGCCATTTATGGAATTTAACCTTGATAAGTTACTTGTTGTCTTGATGAAAGTGCATGGTATGGATGAAATATCAACATGTATGGTGTGATTATGGTCTTAAACTTGTTATTTTGTTATAAGTGTAAATTATGGGATTTTGGCCGATTTGTTGTTGTGAGGTGTATTGAAGTGAATTGATGGAACCATTGTGATGTTGTGGTGATGTAGAAGTGTAAAGTATGAATTTGATGTGACATGCTAGTGGTTTATGATATTGGCCAATGTTGAGAATATTGTGGGATTATTGGTATGATAGTTTTGTAAATGGTATTGTTGGTGTGATCGTTTCACACATGGTATAATCAAGAGGGAAATGACATGTTAAAGCCAAACATGTAACTCATTGTCGTTGTATGCATTTGTAATGTAGTTGGTGGTTAATGTAAAATCCAATGTATATTTGTGATGTAGAGTGAAACATAATGAAGGAGCGGGACTATTGTATTCACGTATATAATTGAGTGTTCACATTGAGACGCTAAGGTATGTAAGGGTACTCTGTCCGTATCTTTCTGCAGCACATATTGTTCATGTTGTCATTGTCCTTGTTCCATTCATAAATGCTAAAAGGTATCTTATTTCAAGCTGTTATATGTTATTATTCTCATGTATCACATAATTATGGACATGATTCAAAGTTTCAATGACATTATGTTCCAAAGCTTCCAATAATGTTACAACTTTAAAAGTATCAATCTCATGAATATAAAAGATTGAAGTAACGCATTTATATGTTTCCAATAAGATTATGATCCCCTGATGTATCAATCTCATAAAAGTAAAAGAGAGAAGTAATCCAATGAAGTATTTTCCTTATGGATACTTTATATTTTCCCTTATGGATACTTAATATTTTCCTCATGGTTACTTTATACTTCTTTATACTTATTGAGAACGGGTGATAGCTTTATGGGGGCGCAAGCCTAACTCAAGACGATCCTGATATTGTTGGATCAGGGGGAAAGCTTAGTGAAGCATAAGCCAAACTTGATGCCGAACCTGCTTCACTGATTTCCGAGTGATGGCAGGGGGAAAATCAGTGGGGCAAAAGCCTAACTTGATGCCGAACCTGACAGGGGGTAGCCCTAAGTGCCAAACCTGCTTTATTTATTAATTGACGTTTGCATATTGACAGTTGCATTGCATGTTAACGGTTGCATACTAATGGTTATACATTATTGACAATTATCTATTGACGGTTCTAACCGCTAACGGTAACAAGCATAAAGGCAAATGGAGTAATGAACATAAAGTACCTATTTCCACACATACTAAACGATGATTGATCCACATTGACTATTCTCTTGAAATCAAGTTCATTGAGGTGTTTAAGTTTCATGAAGTTTCTTATAGCCTTGCATACTCAGTACATTCTTCGTACTGACCCCTTTTGGGGAACTTACTTTATTCGCTGCAGGCATAGGTGTTAGTAAACCTCCACAGTGGGCTACGAGTCATCCACGGATCATTGGTGAGCTCCCAGTTGGTTCGGGGCTTTTCGAGTCACATGTGTATATTGTTTTGGTTTTGTAATTATTGTATAAAGTGGGGACTTGTCCCGACTATAGGTTGTTGTGTTCATGTATCGACTAGATGCTTTGTAGACATATGTGGGAAGGTGAATGTAAGAGATGTGTATTCTGTTTGACGACTTGATGGCCCCAACGGCCAAGTGTCCTAACATATATTTATATAGCGGATGTTTCCATGTTCATGTTTTCCACATAGTTGCATAAGGTATCATTAGATTCATACGAGGATATGCATACGAAGGTTCACGAGCAAAGATTGGTTCTCTCGAACCATATCGGCTTTGGGTGCCAGTCCGGCCCGAATGGGATTTCGGGTCGTGACAAAAGTGGTATCAGAGCAGGTCGTTCTTAGGGTGTCTACAAAGACGTGTCCAAGTAAAGTCTTATTCATGGATGTGTTGTGCACCATATTTATGAGCAGGAGGCTATGGGGCATTTAGGATGTTGTTTCTTTTCTTCAATTCTAGATCATGCAATAGAGCCAGTGTTGTAAGTTGAATTGTATCTGACCATGGGAATTGTTTTTCTTTGGTATAGTAATGCTGATTACAAGAAGAAGCAAGGGTAAGACTAAGAAGCTAGACAGTATTGGCGGAGAAGGAACTAGTAACTTACCACCTGAACGGGTTGAGCAAGATAAAGCTGAAAGTGAGTTTGCATCGTGGGCTTCTTCTACTTTTCCAGCTCCAGAAGAGCCGAGAAGGAGAGAAGAACCTGTGGAGCCACCTGTTAATGTCACTGACCAGTATTTAAGAAATGCAGTATATATGTTGATTCAGCTAATTTCAACACAAAATCAAGGACAAGCTGGTCCAATGACAAGTAATGACAATAAGGCTAGGGCAGCTAGTCTAAGGATGCAGGATTTCCTGAAACTAGACCCTCTTATATTCACTGGATCGGATCTTAATGAGGACCCATAAGATTTTATTGATCAAATCAAGAGGGCTTTGGATGTTATGCGCATAATTGGTGTAGAAATAGTTGAACTTGCAGCGTATAGATTGAAAGGGGAGGCGATATTATGGTATGAAGATAGGAAACGTGCTAGGGTGTTGGTGTACCCCCAGCTAGCTGGGAGGAATTTCAAATGGCTTTCTTAGGTCACTACCTTCCATATGAGATTCAGGAGGAACGCGCAGACCATTTTCTAAATCTTCGTCAAGGGAATATGAGCGTTTGGGAGTACAGTCTTCAGTTTAATTCCTTGGCCAGATATGCTCCCCATATGGTAGCCACTATGGCTGATATAGTTCATCGGTATGTGGATCGATTGGATCCATCATTGGTCAGAGACTGTACCATTGCTTCTCTGAATAGAGACATGGATATAGCCAGTATATAGGATTTTGCACAGAAGCTGGAAGATTAGAGGAACAGAAGAAAGATGCACAAAGCTGAAGGGGGGCCATCAAAGAAACCTAGACCTATGGGACAGTACATGGTGTCCCAAGGAGAGTTTGGACCTCGGGATTTTAGTAGACCGACGAGACCATCACTTTCTCATCCTATAGTAGGCACTCAACCCCAGTTCCAAGGGTCAAGAGGCAGTTATGTTGGGCAAAGTAGTGGACTTCGAGGTTCACAACCAGTAGGGTATCAAGAGCAAGGAAGTATGAACCAATCGGGGTTTCCTCGCCAACCGTGTCCATACTGTGGAAAACTTCATTTAAAGGAATGCCGGTTTGGTACAAATATTTACTTTTGGTGCGGTATGTCCGGGCACATAGTGAGACATTTCCCAATAAGGGTTACGGGCATTATTATGCAACCTACGGGGTCAACCTTTGCACCGTCATCATCGGTTCCTTTCTTAGTCCAAGATATGCAGCCGATTGGTCGTGGTAACGATACTAGAGGAGCAGTCAATTTTAGTGGAATACAGGATCGTACTTATGCTCTAGTGGGTCAGCAGAATGTAAAAGCCTATCCTGATGTAGCTACAGGTACACTATCTTTTTTTTATAATGTATCTACATATGCATCGATCGGGTTCTACAGCCTCGTGTTTTACTCTGTTGACCGCTACGAAATTGAAAGAACATCAGAATTATTAGTTAGACCATCTAGAGTATTTACACCTGTTGTTGAATCTACTATAGTTAAGAAAGTACATTGTAACTGTATAGAACCTATTTGTGAGCATGCTATGGTGGATTGCTGAGCTAAGGTCATATGAAATTATCAAAAGGATTCTAGATCGACAAGTAAAGAGGTTAAGGAATAAAGATGTAGCGTCTGTAAAAGTCATTTGGAGAAATCAATAAGTAGAGGAGATCACAAGGTAAGCTGGAAAAACGATAAAATCGACGTACCTATATTTGGGTCATACAAAAGGAAAAGTTCAAAGTGCGGAAGTGACGCAATAACAAGTAATTATCTATGAGTATTAAGCGTCTATGTCTACGTATGCTAATATCGGGATGCATTTGTTGTAATTGAAGCGACATAGTTAACATTCGAGGATGAATGTTTCTAATGGGGAGAGAATGTAACACCCTGCACCTTCCCAACCCTATTTGACGACGTAGAACAATATGTACTTAAGTGTCCAGATGCCATGAGTATGTGTTTTATAGTGTCATTGGTGAAACATTTGATATCGGAACTAATATGTGTGACTAGACTTTCGTAGGAGGTGCTTTGGTGACTTCATGGAACATTTGTGGTGTTCAAAATGAGGCTAACAGGACCTCTAAACAAAGTATATTAAGGGTAACAAGTAAGTTAAAGAATAGGACTTGAAGTATCTAACCAAATCTGCGAAGAAAAGTCGAAAAATGGAATTTTTTGAAAAACTAAGTGTGGGGAGCACTAGAGGGCCTTCCACACCTCTCTGGGCTAAAATTTTTAGTCCATATGCATCAAGCTAGCGCGCTCAAGGGCGTGCCAGGGTGGTTTTGCCCATTTTTCAAAAGTTGGAATTTTTCTAAGTCCCAAGGGTGCCCAGGGACGTGCCGGGCCGATTTTTGCCACGTTTCTTCTACAACCATGAGAATATACATGGAATAAGTGAAATATTACATTGGTATTATAAAATTACTCGTGAACAAATTTGGTATCAAAATGACTATTTTGCCCTTATGGTCAAAATAAGCCATACGTGGCTAGAATTGCGTGTTTTGGGGATTGAGGCTATGAATATAAATACCGTGAGTGGGAATATCATCATAACATGTATGAAATGATTTAAACATGAGAAATTATTGATTTTATTGGATTAAGTGATTTGGGGTCAATAAAGCCCAAAATGAAGAAGAAAAACAGGGGCCGTGAATGGGTCAAATGACCCATTCTTATTTTGACCAAACAATAATTGAGAAAAGGACTTCATGGGTATATAAAAGGGAGTAAAAATCAGATTTTTAACCCACAAAAACACACATGCTTTTCTTGCATTTTCTAGAATTTTCAAGAGAACACCCTTTGGGCTCTTCAAACCCTAAGTCATCTTTGGAGCAAGATCATCATCTTCCAAGTTTAGGTAAGTGATTATTCTTATGTATTAACATATTATATGCATGATATATTATGTAGATTATGTTGGTTATGCTTGGAAGTGTTGAATATGGCACTTTGTGTTATTGTAAAATATGTGCCATTTATGGAATTTAAACTTGATAAGTTACTTGTTGTCTTGATGAAAGTGCATGGTATGGATGAAATATCAACATGTATGGTGTGATTATGGTTTTAAAATTTTTATTTTGTTATAAGTGTAAATTATGGGATTTTGGCCGATTTGTTGTTGTGAGGTGTATTGAAGTGAATTGATGGAACCATTGTGATGTTGTGGTGATGTAGAAGTGTAAAGTATGAATTTGGTGTGACATGCTAGTGGTTTATGATATTGGCCAATGTTGAGAATATTGTGGGATTATTGGTATGATAGTTTTGTAAATGGTATTGTTGGTGTGATCGTTTCACATATTGTATAATCAAGAGGGAAATGACATGTTAAAGCCAAACATGTAACTCATTGTCGTTGTATGCATTTGTAAGGTAGTTGGTGGTTAATGTAAAATCCAATGTATATTTATGATGTAGAGTGAAACATAATGAAGGAGCGGGACTATTGTATTCACGTATATAATTGAGTGTTCACATTGAGACGCTAAGGTATGTAAGGGTACTCTGTCCGTATCTTTCTGCAGCACATATTGTTCATGTTGTCATTGTCCTTGTTCCATTCCAAAATGCTGAAAGGTATCTCATTTCAAGCTATCATATGTTATTATTCTCATGTATCACATAATTATGGACATGATTCCAAGTTCCAATAACATTATGTTCCAAAGCTTCCAATAATGTTAAAACTTCAAAAGTATCAATCTCATGAACATAAAAGATTAAAGTAATGCATTTAGGTGTTTCCAATAAGATTATGATCCCCCAATGTATCAATCTCATAAAAGTAAAAGAGAGAAGTAATCCAATGAAGTATTTTCCTTATGGATACTTTATATTTTCCCTTATGGATACTTAATATTTTACTCATGGTTACCTTATACTTCTTTATACTTATTGAGAACGGGTGATAGCTTTGTGGGGGCGCAAGCCTAACTCAAGCCGATCCTGATATTGTTGGATCAGGGGGAAAGCTTAGTGAAGCATAAGCCAAACTTGATGCCGAACCTGCTTCACTGATTTCCGAGTGATAGCAGGGGGAAGATTAGTGGGTCAAAAGCCTAACTTGATGCCGAACCTGACAGGGGGTAGCCCTAAGGGCTGAACCTGCTTTATTTATTTATTGACGGTTGCATTGCCTATTGACGGTTGCATTGCATGTTGATGGTTGCATATTGACGTTTGCATATTGACGGTTGCATTGCATATTGACGGCTGCATTGCATGTTGACGATTGCATACTAACGGTTATACATTATTGACAATTATGTATTGACGGTTCTAACTACTAACGGTAACAGGCATAAAGGAAAATGAAGTAATGAACATAAAGTACCTATTTCCACACATAGTAAACGATGATTGATCCACATTGACTATTCTCTTGAAATCAATTTCATTGAGGTGTTTAAGTTTCATGAAGTTTCTTATAGCCTTGCATACTCAGTACATTCTTCGTACTGACCCCTTTTGGGGAACTTACTTTATTCGCTGCAGGCACAGGTGTTAGTAATCCTCCACCGTAGGCTACGAGTAATCCGCGGATCATTGGTGAGCTCCCAGTTGGTTCGGGGCTTTTCGAGTCACATGTGTATATTGTTTTGGTTTTGTAATTATTGTATAAAGCCGGGACTTGTCCCAACTACAGGTTGTTGTGCTCATGTATTGGTTAGAGGCTTTGTAGACATATGTGGGAAGGTGAATGTAAGAGATGTGTATTCTGTTTGACAACTTGATGGCCCCAACGGCCAAGTGTCCTAACATATATTTATATAGTGTATGTTTCCATGTTCATGTTTTCCACATAGTTGCATGAGGTATCATAAGATTCATACGAGGATATGCATACGAAGGTTCACGAGTAAAGATTGGTTCTCTCGGACCATATCGGCTTCGGATGCCAGTCCATCCTGAATGGGATTTTGGGTCGTGAAAAAGTGGTATCAGAGCAGGTCGTTCTTAGGGTGTCTACAAAGCCGTGTCCGAGTAGAGTCTTGTTCATGGATGTGTTGTGCACCACATTTATGAGAAGGAGGCTATGGGGAATTTAGGATGTTGTTTCTTTTCTTCAATTCTAGATCATGCAATAGAGCCAGTGTTGTAAGTTGAATTGTATCTGACCATGGGAATTGTTTTTCTTTGGTATAGTAATGCCGATTACAAGAAGAAGCAAGGGTAAGACTAAGAAGCTAGACAGTATTGGCGGAGAAGGAACTAGTAACTTACCACTTGAACGGGTTGAGCAAGATGAAGCTGAAAGTGAGTTTGCATCGTGGGCTTCTTCTACTTTTCCAGCTACAGAAGAGCCGAGAAGGAGAGAAGAACCTGTGGAGCCATCTGTTAATTTCACTGACCAGTATTTAAGAAACGCAGTATATATGTTGATTCAGCTAATTGCAGCACAGAATCAAGGACAAGTTGGTCCAATGACAAGTAATGATAGTAAGGCTAGGGTAGTTAGTCGAAGGATGCAAGATTTCCTGAAACTAGACCCTCCTATATTCACTGGATTGGATATTAATGAGGACCCGTAAGATTTTATTGATCAAATCAAGAGGGATTTGGATGTTATGCACATAATTGGTGTAGAAACAGTTGAACTTGCAGCGTATAGATTGAAAGGGGAGGCGATATTATGGTATGAAGATTGGAAACGAGCTAGGGGTGTTGGGGTACCCCCGGCTAGCTGGGAGGAATTTCAAATGGCATTCCTAGATCACTACCTTCCATATGAGATTCGGGAGGCACGCGCAGACCATTTTCTAAATCTTCGTCAAGGGAATATGAGCGTTCGGGAGTACAGTCTTCAGTTTAATTCCTTGGCCAGATATGCTCCCCATATGGTAGCCACTATGACTGATAGAGTTCATCGGTATGTGGATCAATTGGATCCATCATTGGTCAGAGACTGTACCATTGTTGCTCTAAATAAAGACATGGATAGAGCCAGAATACAGGCTTTTGCATAGAAGATGGAAGATCAGAGGAACAGAAGAAAGATGCACAAAGTTTAAGGGGGTACATCAAAGAAACCTAGACCTATGGGACAGTACATGGTGTCCCAAGGAGAGTTTGGACCTCGAGATTTTAGTAGACCGCCGAGACCATCACTTTCTCATCCTATAGTAGGCACTCAACCCCAGTTCCAAGGGTCAAGAGGCAGTTATGTTGGGTAAAGTAGTGGACTTCGAGGTTCACAATAAATGGGCTATCAAGAGCAAGGAAGTATGAACCAATCGGGGTTTCCTCTCCAACCGTGTCCATACTGTGGAAAACTTCATTTAAAGGAATGCCGGTTTGGGACCAATATTTGCTTTTGGTGCGGAATGTCCGGGCACATGGTGAGAGATTGACCAAGAAGGGGTACGGGCATTATTATACAACCTACGGGGTCAATCGTTGCACCGACATCATCGGTTTATTTCTTAGGCCAAGATGTGCAGCCGGTTGGTCGTGGTAACGGTACTAGAGGAGCAACCAATTTTAGTGGAATACACGACCGTACTTATGCTCCAGCGGGTCAGCAGAATGTGAAAGCCTATCCTGATGGAGCTACAGGTAAATTATCTTATTTTTATAATGTATCTACATATGCATCAATTGATTTGGGTTCTACAGCATCGTGTGTTACTCCGTTGACCGCTACGAGATTGAAAGAACATCAGAATTATTAGTTAGACCATCTGGAGTATTTACACCTGTTGTTGAATCTACTATAGTTAATAAAGTACATTGTAACTGTATAGAACCTATTTGTGAGCATGCTATGGTAGATTGCCGAGCTAAGGTCATATGAAATTATCAAAAGGATTCAAGATCGACAAGTAAAGAGGTTGAGGAATAAAGATGTAGCGTCCGTAAAAGTCCTTTGGAGAAATCAATAAGTAGAGGAGATCACAAGGTAAGCTGGAAAAACGTTGAAATCGACGTACCCATATTTGGTTCATACAGAAGGAAAAGTTCAAAGTGCGGAAGTGACGCAATAACAAGTAAGTATCTATGAGTATTAAACGTCTATGTCTACGTATGCTAATATCGGGATGCATTTGTTGTAATTGAAGCGGCATCGTTAACATTAGAGGACGAATGTTTCTAAGGGGGGGAGAATGTAACATCCCACACCTTCTCAACCCTATTTGACGACGTAGAACAATATGCACTTAAGTGTCGATATGCCATGAGTATGTGTTTTATAGTGTCATTGGTGAAACATTTGACATCGGACCTAATATGTGTGACTAGAATTTCGTAGGAGGTGTTTTGGTGACTTCGTGGAACATTTGTGGTGTTAAAAATGAGGCTAAGAGGACCTCTAAACAAAGTATATTAAGGGTAACAAGTAAGTTAAAGAATAGGACTTGAAGTATCTAACCAAATCCGCGAAGAAAAGTCAAAAAATGGAATTTTTTGAAAAACTATGTGTGGCGCGCGCTAGAGGGTGTGCTACGCCTCTTTGGACTAAAATCTTTATTCCATAGGCAGCAAGATGTCACGCCCAAGGGTGTGTCAGGGTGGTTTTGCCCATTTTTCAAAAGTTGAAATTTTTCTAAGTCCCAAGGGTGCCCGGGAACGTACCGGGCCAATTTTTGCCACGTTTCTTCTACAACCATGATCATATACATGGAATAAGTGAAATATTATATTAGTATGATAAAATTACTCGTGAACGAATTTGGCATCAAAATGACGATTTTGCCCTTATGGTCAAAATAAGCCATACATGTCTAGAATTGCGTGTTTTGGGGATTGAGGCTACGAATATAAATCCCGTGATTGGGAATATTGTCGTAACGTGTATGAAATGATTTAAACATGAGAAATTATTGATTTTATTGGATTAAGTGATTTGGGCTCAATAAAGCCCAAAATGAAGAAAAACAGGGGCCGTGAATGGGTCAAATGACCCATTCTTATTTTGACCAAACAATAATTGAGAAAAGGACATAATGGGTCTATAAAAGGTAGGAAAAATCAGATTTTTAACCCACAAAAACACACATACTTTTCTTGAATTTTCTAGAATTTTCAAGAGAACACCCTTTGGGCTCTTCAAACCCTAAGTCATCTTTGGAGCAAGATCATCATCTTCCAAGCTTAGGTAAGTGATTATTCTTATGGATTAACACATTATATGCATGAGAGATTATGTATATCATGTTGGTTATGCTTGGAAGTGTTGAATATGACACTTTGTGTTATTGTAAAATATGTACCATTTATGGAATTTAAACCTGATAAGTGACTTGTTGTCTTGATGAAAGTGCATGGTATGGATGAAATATCAACATGTATGGTGTGATTATGGAATTAAACTTGTTATTTTATTATAAGTGTAAATTATGGGATTTTGGCCGATTTATTGTTGTGAGGTGTATTGAAGTGAATTGATGGAATCATTGTGATGTTGTGGTGATGTAGAAGTGTAAAGTATGAATTTGGTGTGACATGCTAGTGGTTTATGATATTGGTCAATGTTGAGAATATTGTGGGATTATTGGTATGATAGTTTTGTAAATGGTATTATTGGTGTGATCGTTTCACATATGGTATAATCAAGAGGGAAATGACATGTTAAAGCCAAACATGTAACTCATTGTCGTTGTATGCATTTGTAAGGTAGTTGGTGGTTAATGTAAACTCCATTGTATATTTGTGTTGTAGAGTGAAACATAATGAAGGAGCGGGACTATTGTATTCACGTATAGAATTGAGTGTTCACATTGAGACGATAAGGTATGTAAAGTTACTCTGTCCGTATCTTTCTGTAGCACATATTGTTCATGTTGTCATTGTCCTTGTTCCATTCTGAAATGCTAAAAGGTATTTCATTCCAAGTTGTCATATATTTTTATTCTCATGTATCACATAATTATGGACATGATTCCAAGTTCCAATAACATTATGTTCCAAAGCTTCCAATAATGTTATAACTTCAAAAGTATCAATCTCATGAACATAAATGATTGAAGTAACGCATTTATGTGTTTCCAATAATATTATGATCCCCCAATGTATCAATCTCATAAAACTAAAAGAAAGAAGTAATCCAATGAAGTATGTTCCTTATGTATACTTTATATTTTCCTCATGGTTATTTTATACTTCTTTATACTTATTGAGAACGGGTGATAGCTTTGTGGGGGCGCAAGCCTAACTCAAGCCGATCCTGATATTGTTGGATCAGGGGGAAAGCTCAGTGAAGCATAAGCCAAACTTAATGCCGAACCTGCTTCACTGATTTTCGAGTGATTGCAGGGCGAAGATCAGTGGGGTAAAAGCCTAACTTGATGCCGAACCTGACAGGGGGTAGCCCTAAGGGCTGAACCTGCTTTATTTATTTATTGACGGTTGCATATTGACGTTTGTATATTGACGGTTGCATTGCATATTGACGGCTGCATTGCATGTTGACGGTTGCATACTAATGGTTATACATTATTGACAATTATCTATTGATGGTTCTAACTACTAACGGTAACAGGCATAAAGGCAAATGGAGTAATGAACATAAAGTACCTATTTCCACACATACTAAATGATGATTGATCCACATTGACTATTCTCTTGAAATCAAGTTCATTGAGGTGTTTAAGTTTCATGAAGTTTCTTATAGCCTTGCATACTCAGTACATTCTTTGTACTGACCCCTTTTGGGGAACTTACTTTATTCGTTGCAGGCACAGGTGTTAGTAGACCTCCACAGTAGGCTACGAGTCATCCGTGGATCATTGGTGAGCTCCCAATTGGTTCGGGGCTTTTTGAGTCACATGTGTATATTGTTTTGGTTTTGTAATTATTGTATAAAGCGGGGACTTGTCTCGACTATCGGTTGTTGTGTTCATGTATCGATTAGAGGCTTTGTAGACATATGTGGGAAGGTGAATGTAAGAGATGTGTATTCTGTTTGACGACTTGATGGCCCTAACAGCCAAGTGTCCTAACATATATTTATATAGCGTATGTTTCCATGTTCATGTTTTCCACATAGTTGCATGAGGTATCATCAGATTCATACGAGGATATGCATACCAAGGTTCACGAGCAAAGATTGGTTCTTTCGGACCATAACGGCTTCGGGTGCCAGTCCGGCTCTAATGGGATTTTGGGTCGTGACAAAAGTGGTATCAGAGCAGGTCGTTCTCGGGGTGTCTACAAAGCCTTTTCCGAGTAGAGTCTTGTTCATGGATGTGTTGTGCACCACATTTATGAGCAGGAGGCTATGGGGCATTTAGGATGTTGTTTCTTTTCTTCACTTCTAGATCATGCAATAGAGTCAGTGTTGTAAGTTGAATTATTTCTGACCATGGGAATTGTTTTTCTTTGGTATAGTAATGACGATTACAAGAAGAAGCAAGGGTAAGACTAAGAAGATAGACAGGATTGGCGGAGAAGGAACTAGTAACTTACCACCTGAACGGGTTGAGCAAGATCAAGCTGAAAGTTAGTTTGCATCGTGGGCTTCTTCTAATTTTCCAGCTCCAGAAGAGCCGAGAAGGAGATAGGAACCTGTGGAGCCA
This sequence comes from Capsicum rhomboideum, assembly GCA_031232105.1. Lineage (NCBI taxonomy): Eukaryota > Viridiplantae > Streptophyta > Magnoliopsida > Solanales > Solanaceae > Capsicum > Capsicum rhomboideum. The sequence goes on along the minus strand of CP124716.1, from coordinate 91,187,019 downwards.
CATATTAATTTCACTGACCAGTATTTAAGAAATGCAGTATATATGTTGATTCAGCTAATTGCAGCACAGAATCAAGGACAAGTTGGTCCAATGACAAGTAATGACAGTAAGGCTAGGGCAGCTAGTCGAAGGATGTAGGATTTCCTGAAACTAGACCCTCCTATATTCACTGGATCGGATCTTAATCAGGACCCACAAGATTTTATTGATCAAATCAAGAGGGTTTTGGATGTTATACACATAATTGGTGTAGAAACAAATGAACTTGCGGCGTATAGATTAAAAGGGGAGGCGATATTATGGTATGAAGATTCGAAATGAGCTAGGGGTGTTGGTGTACCCGCGGCTAGCTGGGAGGAATTTCAAATGGCATTCCTAGATCACTACCTTCCATATGAGATTCGGGAGGCACGCGCATATCAATTTCTAAATCTTCGTCAAGGGAATATGAGTGTTCGGGAGTACAGTCTTCAGTTTAATTCCTTGTCCAGATATGCTCCCCATATGGTAGCCACTATGGCTTATAGAGTTCATCAGTATGTGGATTGATTGGATCCATCATTGGTCAGAGACTGTACCATTTCTGCTCTGAATAGAGACATGGATATAGCCAGATTACAGGCTTTTGCATAGAAGATGGAAGATCAGAGGAACAGAAGAAATATGCACAAAGTTTAGGGGGGGCCATCAAAGAAACCTAGACCTATGGGACAGTACATTGTGTCCCAAGGAGAGTTTGGACCTCGGGATTTTAGTAGACCGCCGATACCATCACTTTCTCATCTTATAGTAGGCACTCAACCCCAGTTCTAAGGATCTGGAGGCAGTTATGTTAGGCAAAGTAGTGGACTTCGACGTTCACAACCAATGGGGTATCAAGAGAAAGGAAGTATGAACCAATCGAGTTTTCCTCACCATTCATGTCCATACTATGGAAAACTTCATTTAAAGGAATGTCGATTTGGGACCATTATTTGCTTTTGGTGCGGTATGTCCGGGCACATGGTGAGAGATTGACCAAGAAGGGGCACTAGTATTATTATGCGACCTACGGGGTCAACCGTTGCACCGTCATCATCGGTTCCTTTCTTATGCCAAGATGTGCAGCCGATTGGTCGTGGTAACGGTACTTGAGGAGCAACCAATTTTAGTGGAATACAGGACTATACTTATGCTCTAGCGGGTCAGCAGAATGTGGAAGCCTATCCTGATGTAGCTACAAATACACTATCTTTTTTTTATAATGTATCTACATATGCATCGATTGATTCGGGTTCTATAGCATCGTGTGTTACTCCGTTGATCGCTACGAAATTGAAAGAACATCAGAATTATTAGTTAGACCATCTAGAGTATTTACACCTATTGTTGAATCTACTATAGTTAAGAAAGTACATTGTAACTGTAGAGAACCTATTTGTGATCATGCTACGGTGGATTGCCGAGCTAAGGCCATATGAAATTATCAAAAGGATTCGAGATCGACAAGTAAAGAGGTTGAGGAATAAAGATGTAGCGTCCGTAAAAGTCCTTTGGAGAAATCAATAAGTAGAGGAGATCACAAGGTAAGCTGGAAAAATGATGAAATCGACGTACCCATATTTGGTTCATACAGAAGGAAAAGTTCAAAGTGCGGAAGTGACGCAATAACAAGTAAGTATCTATGAGTATTAAGCGTCTATGTCTACGTATGCTAATATCGGGATGCATTTGTTGTAATTGAAGCGACATCATTAACATTCGAGGATGAATGTTTCTAAGGGGGGGAGAATGTAACATCCCACACCTTCCCAACCCTATTTTACAACGTAGAACAATATGTACTTAAGTGTCCAGATGGCATGAGTATGTGTTTTATAGTGTCATTGGTGAAACATTTGATATCGGACCTAATATGTGTGACTAGAATTTCGTAGGAGGTGTTTTGGTGACTTCGTGGAACATTTGTTAGGTTCAAATTGAGGATAAGAGGACCTCTAAACAAAGTATATTAAGGGTCACAAGTAAGTTAAAGAATAGGACTTGAAGTATCTAACCAAATCCGCGAAGAAAAGTCGAAAAATGGATTTTTTTGAAAAACTAAGTGTGGGGCGCGCTATAGGGAGTGCCACGCCGATCTAGACTAAAATTTTTAGACCAGAGGCATCAAGCTGGTGCGCCCAAGGGCGTGCCAGGGTGGTTTTCCCCATTTTTCAAAAGTTGGAATTTTTCTAAGTCCCAAGGGTGCCCGGGGACGTACCGAGCCGATTTTTGACACGTTTATTCTACAACCATTAAAATATACATGGAATAAGTGAAATATTATGTTGGTATTATAAAATAACTCGTGAAAGAATTTGGCATCAAAATGATGATTTTGCCTTTATGGTCAAAATAAGCCATTCGTGGCTAGAATTGCGTGTTTTGGGGATTGAGGCAACGAATATAAATCCTGTGAGTGGGAATATCGTCGTAACATGTATAAAATGATTTAAACATGAGAAATTATTGATTTTATTGGATTAAGTGATTTGGTCTCAATAAAGCCCAAAATAAAGAAGAAAAACATGGGCCAAGAATGGGTCAAATGACCCATTCTTATTTTGACCAAGCAATAATTGAGAAAAGGACTTCATGGGTATATAAAAGGGAGGAAAAATCATATTTTTAACCCACAAAAACACACATGCTTTACTTGCATTTTCTAGAATTTTCAAGAGAACACCCTTTGGGCTCTTCAAACCCTAAGTCATCTTTGGAGCAAGATCATCATATTCCAAGCTTAGGTAAGTGATTATTCTTATGGATTAACATATTATATGCATGAGATATTGTGTACATCATGTTGGTTATGCTTGGAAGTTTTGAATGTGGCACTTTGTGTTGTTGTAAAAGATGTGCCATTTATGGAATTTAAACTTGATAAGTGACTTGTTGTCTTGATGAAAGTTCATGGTATGGATGAAATATCAACATTTATGGTGTGATTATGGTCTTAAACTTATTTTTTTCTTATAAGTATAAATTATGGGATTTTGGCCGATTTGTTGTTGTGAGGTGTATTGAAGTGAATTGATGGAATCATTGTGATGTTGTGGTGATGTAGAAGTGTAAAGTATGAATTTGGTGTTACATGCTAGTGGTTTATGATATTGGTCAATGTTGAGAATATTGTGGGATTATTGGTATGATAGTTTTATAAATGGTATTGTTGGTGCGATCGTTTCACACATGGTATAATCAAGAGGGAAATGACATGTTAAAGCCAAACATGTAACTCATTGTCATTGTATGCATTTGTAAGGTAGTTGGTGGTTAATGTAAACTCCATTGTATATTTGTGTTGTAGAGTAAAACATAAGGAAGGAGCGGGACTATTGTATTCACGTATAGAATTGAGTGTTCACATTGAGACGATAAGGTATGTAAGGTTACTCTGTCCGTATCTTTCTTCAGCACATATTGTTCATGTTGTCATTGTCCTTGTTCCATTCCGAAATGCAAAAAGGTATCTCATTTCAAGCTGTCATATGTTTTTATTCTCATGTATCACATAATTATGGACATGATTCCAAGTTCCAATAACATTATGTTCCAAAGCTTCCAATAATGTTACAACTTCAAAAGTATCAATCTCATGAACATAAAAGATTGAAGTAACGCATTTATGTGTTTCCAATAAGATTATGATCCCCCAATGTATGAATCTCATAAAAGTAAAAGAGAGAAGTAATTCAATGAAGTATTTTCCTTATGAATACTTTATATTTTCCCTTATGGATATTTTATATTTTCCTCATGGTTACTTTATACTTCTTTATACTTATTGAGAACGGGTGATAGCTTTGTGGGGGCGCAAGCCTAACTCAAGCCGATCCTGATATTATTGGATTAGGGGGAAAGCTCAGTGAAGCATAGGCCAAACTTGGTGTCGAACCTGCTTCACTGATTTTCGAGTGATGGCAGGGGGGAAGCTCAGTGGGGAAAAAGCCTAACTTGATGCCGAACCTTACAGAGGGTAGCCCTAAGGGCCGAACCTGCTTTATTTATTTCTTGACGGTTGCATGTTGATATTTTTGCATATTGACGGTTGCATTACATATTGATGGCTGCATTGCATGTTGACGGTTGCATACTAACGGTTATACATTATTGACAATTATCTATTGACGGTTCTAACTACTAACGGTAACAGGCATAAAGGCAAATGGAGTAATGAACATAAAGTACCTATTTCCACACATACTAAACGATGATTGATCCACATTGACTATTCTCTTGAAATCAAGTTCATTGAGGTGTTTAAGTTTCATGAAGTTTCTTATAGCCTTGCATACTCAGTACATTCTTCGTACTGACCCCTTTTGGGGAACTTACTTTATTCGTTGCAGGCACAGGTGTTAGTAGACCTCCAAAGTAGGCTACGAGTTATCTGCGGATCATTGGTGAGCTCCTAGTTGGTTCGGGGCTTTTTGAGTCACATGTGTAATTGTTTTGGTTTTGTAATTATTGTATAAAGCGGGGACTTGTCCCGACTACAGGTTGTTGTGTTCATGTATTAGTTAGAGGCTTTGTATACATATATGGGAAGGTGAATGTAAGAGATGTGTATTCTGTTTGACGACTTGATGGCCCCAACGGCCAAGTGTCCTAACATATATTTATATAGCGTATGTTTCCATGTTCATGTTTTCCACATAGTTGTATGAGGTATCATAAGATTCATACAAGGATATGCATACAAAGGTTCACGAGCAAAGATTGGTTCTCTCGGACCATATCGGTTTCGGGTGCCAGTCCGGCCCGAATGGGATTTCGAGTTGTGACACTATTGGTAGTCCGTTACTAGCTATTTCGGACAATGAGTTGTCTTACCTACTAGTGGGTTATAGTAGGTGCCATCATGGCCTGAGATTTTGGTTCGTGACAAATTGGTATTAGAGCCTAGGTTTACCAGTGTTGTTGGTACAAGAGCTAAGTGTTTAGTAAAGTCCTGCAGATTTGTACAGAGATGTTTGTATCCTATCTTCGGGAGGCTACAGGGCATTCTTACAAAAATCTATTCTTGACTCCTTGTCATGTATCCGTACTTCTATGAACCTCTAAGTACTTCTTTTGACTCCATTCTCTATTAGATGGATAGCAAGAGGTCATCGATAGATGCAGATGGTATTTCAGTGCATGTTACCAGATTTTTAGCTCAGCATTGGGCTAGAGAGTTAGATATTGATATTGAGGATCTTCAGTGTCAGCCAGAGGGTCTGAGTTCTGCCCAGGTTTTGAAAGAGTTTGTGACTGCCTCAGCTTTTTAGGATTTAGTGTTAGGGGTTCCGAGTTTATTTCTGGATACCTCCTAGAAAGAGGTAATGTCGTGCCCATTGAGTAGTTCTCAGACCAGAGTTGGATTTATTGGTGTTCAGCAGGGTTCTCTGTCTGCTTCAGAGTATGAGATTAGGTTTCTCAAGTGGGCTAGACATACTCCTATGTTATTCTCTACTGAGCATGAGATGGTGTATAGATTTATCAGAGGGTTGATTTTACGACTTCGTTTGTCTTTGGAGCATTTGATAGCATCTGGCTCTTCTTTGTCTGAGGTTATTAATCATGTGAGGGCTACCGAGAGGGCTTGCTTTGAGGCTTACTGAGGTGGCAGTAAAAATTCATATCAGCAATTCAGTGTTAGGGGTATTTTGTCTGGAGTTTAGAATCTTCCCAGTATAGGTCAGCACCATTTGTAGCCTATTAGGCTCGTACAGGTAGCGCCTCAGCTTATGGCTTGCTCGCAGGTTGATCGTGGTGGTATTAGTAAACAGAGTTCTGGTCATATGTCATGGAGTATTCAGTCTAGGTCTTCAGGTCGTGGCGGTCATTCTGGGTTAGCAGGTTCAATGCATTAGAGAGTCCCGGGGGCATGTTTTGATTGTGATAAAATTGGTCATTGGTCTAGAGGTGTAGCATTTGGGTTCGAGTCCTATTTCCTTTGGCATATTGGCCTTGTTATGTCCTTAGAGTGGTATTTGTTGTTGATTTTCCTTTTGGTACCACCTGCATCTTATGTTGTTGATATTATTGTCATTGTTTTGATATTCATTGATTCTTATTTAATAGACTATTAGATTAGCGTTATCTAGCTATCATTCTTCCCTTCCTTGCGATTCTTATTTCACTGGCATTGATGCCTACCTCAGTTGCTTGGCCTTCCCTTTCTGTTAGCAAGTTCAGTTGCTGATCGAATCATGGAAGTAAAGGTAAGTTTGACCTTCCATGGCTTTGTTGTGATTTTAGCACTAGCAGTCTTCTTCTATAGCCTATTTTTATTGATGATGCATTTGGGATTTGACTCCTCCGATCTAGATAGATCATCGCCCAGTAGTGTTCTTGATCTTGATGTTGATGTCTAATTAGAGTTAGTAATTCGGTTCTATTGCCTGTTGCTAACATTGGAAAGTCTAGGTCTGGTTTTTTTTAAAACTTTTAAGCTCGTCTCCTAGTGATCGTTTTGATCTTGGTATTGGTGTGGAGTTGGATACTTCGTTCATTCTGTGATATGGTTCATGTTTCAGCCGAGTCAAAGATGGGGTAAATGGGTGAATTTAGAAATTCCCATTTTGACTCTTGTTCGGCCTATTATGGCTTCGTGGGATGCTTCTACTCAGTGGTGTGTTCTTGGTTATCAGTTGTAGGTTAACAAAGCGGACACCTTTAGGAGTGAGTATTTATCACCATAGATTGGCTACTAGATTGCCCAAAGGACGGTTGAGTTGTGCATTCCAAGCTGCTCGAGTTCTGGTTATCACTAGTACTATTTGTTGCCTTGGCAAGTTCTTGGTTATGCCTTGTTGCATTATGCCCTCCAACAGCTGTGGAGTTGATTACTTGCCTCTTCAGCCGGTAGTTTCCCTCTGTTATGATTATGTCCTTAGACGATATTTCAGTTTCAGTTCTTATGGAGACTGTTGCCTGATTTCTGATAGTAAGGTTGATTTACGTGTTTTGCCTTTATAAAGACTTGTTGGCTTTAGTTTTGGTTCTTGACTTTATTGGTATGGTGGCTTGAAAGTTTTAATGAGTTTTAGAGTTGGACGCTTACTCGTTAACAGGATCGAATTGGATAGTTGAGAGCGAATAGTTCAGCTTCAGTGTTGGGGTTTTAGCTTGGGATTGCATGACTTGGTTGCATCCCCATTTTGAGGTTTTACTTCTATTGGGCATTCATTTATAGGCTGGCTAAGCCTACTCTTTGCCTACCGATTCGATTCTCTTCAGTTCAGGTAGATTGTACCGGTTAGATGTTCGAATGATAGTCTGTTGGCACGATACTATTTTATACTGCTTTTGACCTTGGTTTCTCAGTTTTGGTCAGAATTATAAATTTTCTCCTCAGTGGGATAAATGCGCTTAAGTTGGGCTTAGCAAGGCTTCATTCACGATTGGTGGGACATTTTGAAGCGGATTATTTGGTTTCATGAGATTGGTGCTTCGAAATCTTGACTTTCAGTTTTGAGGGCCATCCGGACCTGTTGTAGCTTTGGGTTAAGAGTGCAAACTTTGGTCACCTCTGTTTGTGTGTCCTGGTAGCACCTTATGGGCTTACTCTTGCACATGCCATCATGGATTTTTGGTAAGTTAGCTTCAACCTTTCTAGGATGGTGTGTTTTGATTGCGCGTACAGGACTCAGATGACATTTTGTGTGATTCAGAGTTGATAGCAGGTTTGAAAAGGCAAAAGAAAGTTAAGATTGGATGTTTGAATTGTAGCATAATTCTGGCCTTGGATTGCCTTTAGCCTGGCTGAGTTTCTGCTAGATTACGCTTGTATCAGCGTGTTGTCCGCGTGTTGTGGTGTTGGGCTGATATGCTTCAGTCGTATTCAGTCCATTTGGAGGTTACTCGGTCACTGAGTTTGGGTTTGTGGCTATTTGGAAAAGTGAAGAAAGGATGTGAAGTAAAAAGGGATACCTTTGGTAAAATCCCTTAGAAGCATTGTCTCTTCTTAGAGGTTATCTGGGGATCCATGCTCGAGGCATGCGGACCCAGTACCTCGTCCCTTTGAGCTTTTGGGCTCTTTCTATCCACTGACTTTCGCGGACGAAATTCATTTTAGTAGTGGATATTTTAATGACCCTCCAGGTCATTTTCTAGATTTTTATGCATTCCAGCATTTCAAGCCTTCCCCCAGTGGCCACAAGTAATTTATGACTTGTCAGAACTATTGGTTTTGTTATCGGACAGTTTGTTTAGGTTTTAGACTCATATTCCTGGTTTGGGGCTTTTGGTGTTAAGGATTTGGTCTCGGACCAAAACTCCGAGTAAAAAATCACAGATGAGAATTCTGATAGTGCCATCAGTACCAAAATGTTGATTTTATGCTAGAATACCCTTGGTCCATTTCTGTAGGCGTCCGGACTCATTTTGGGCTATTGGGTAGGTTTGGTGAAAAATAGAACTATAGGTGTAGGCCCCACATTTAATCAAAATGACCTCGAATAAAAATTTAAATGGTTTCGTTGAGTCTGGAATGTTGAATTTAGTATGGTAGCATAGTTCATTTTCAAGCACGGGAATCCGAACGAATCCCAAACCCCCATTCACAGTCCGTGAGGACTTAGTGAAATTGTTGGTTTTCAGTATCTGGTGCAGCCAAGTTTTAGACTTCGCGTTCGCTAGGCCTTGGCAGCGTTCGTGAAGATCAAGGATTTTGGATTCCACATTCACGAGGCACTAGCTGTATTCGAGAAGGTCAATAACTTTGACCTTCTGCGTTTGCGGGCTAGCCTTCACGTTCGCGAAGGGTCTCTTCGGTCTGGTACTGCATTCGCGGTGGGGGTCCGGCGTTCGCAAAAAAGGACCCCCTGGATAGTATATATTGCTCCTCTAAGATTTCTTCATCATTTTTTAGCCTTATTTCACCATTGTTGGAGCTTGGAGTGTGGGAAATAGTTGGAGATCGTCCATTGAAGCTAAGGTAAGCTAGCCCAATGCTTCTTAGTCCCTATTCACCACTTTACCCATTAAATTCCATCCCATTTCATTGTAAATTCTTTGAATTATATCTTTGAATTCCTTAACGTTAGGGGATGATTTGGGCCCCAAATTGTGCTCCATTTGTGGTCAACTTTTGAGCACACATTTCTTATCATTCTAGGGACCTCGTGATGGATTCAATTTTGGAATTTCATTAGTGGGCCCCATGGGCCTATTTTTTACCCGATTTTGGGCCCAGAGTATTATATTGTAATATAGGTATCATTTTACTTGTAATGACGTGTAGGTTATTATTTTGCAGTGTATGAACAAATGTGGACGATTCGGGATCGTGGAGCAAGTATGAACAAATTGTGGACGATTCAAGTATTGCGGTTCGGCATCGAGGTAGGCTTCGGTTTACTTTCCTCTATGAGATTGAGTATAGTATAGAATGCATGCTAGGTAGGGATTATAGGATATGATTATGACTAGTAAATCATGACTTAGCCTAATTATGGAATTCGGGGTATAAGTGTGACCCGAACCTTAGCATAGGTTGCTTGTTGTGGCCATAAAATCCTATTACCCTTAATTATAAGCATGATAACCATAGTGGATGATTAAGGATCCTTTAGTATAAGGTTTACCATTCAACTTAGTGAATTGGGTAGAATTTTTCCCGGATTAAATCCTTTTGTGAGTTTACACCCTCATTTACCGTAGTTTCCCGAGTTAGGCATTATTATATTGATTATGTAATATTGGGCCCGAGGCCATGGTTACGAAGCCAGTTGGACTCCAGGTGAGTATTCTTTCCCTAAAGGGACATGATTCTAGATTACAGACGCTTTGGCGCTTATAGTGGTTTTTTTAGGCTACTGGTGATGACATGCATACTTTTAGGCGTATTCATGCTCACTTAGTGGTACGATTCCAACCAAAACCTTGATTTTACTACTATTTCCAAAAAGGAATTTATTCCCACTTTTCACTTTAAATATGGATTGTTTTATAATGGGAATTGTACCACCTTATTTACTGGATTATGAGCTTTTGGAACTAAAGAAGAGGTTTTAGAACTTCGACCGAGGCTGATTCCTGTCCATTACTTATCCAATAATTTTACCACTACTATTTACTTTGGTTGAGGGATATTCCGACCCTTTGTACATGATTATGATGATTTAGTCCCGAGCATGATCTCGGACAGTGAATTTATGGATGTACGTCCTTTTAGTCGTGGTTTGAGTTTGTACACTATTAATATATATATATATATATATATATATATATATATCTTTGATATTGGACGGAGTAGATGGATTATGATGATTATTGGAACACCTAGATCTGGACCAAGCAGCGTATACGGATTTCTCGAATCCCCTAGGAGGCCCCTTCATTTGAGAGTCGTCGTGCCGAAGAAGGATGGTCGCCATAGGTACTTCCTTTACGAGCTAGGTGCTCTAGAGGAAATGTATATACTTTGTATGGTATGGTACTTGATACATTATGGCACTCAGATCAGATATGGTTTACTATGAATTTTCGTACATTCATTCATGGGCATTGCCTATCACCAGTATTTTTCTTTAGTACCCGTATCTATTGGTCTTATGGGGGGCTGTATAGGTACAGGATATGGTTGTTGTTTGCTGAGTGATTCTGCAAATCTTTCAGGCTTATGGGGGCTCAGTTAGGTATTTTTTCTGTTGGGGCTAGCCGGTTACTTATTATTGATTATTAATGTTAGCTCGTGGAAGGATAGCAGTGGAATGGTACCTGAAAGTGATGGTACATCACTTATTTCCTTTGTTTTATCATGGTTACATATATACTACCGTTAGAGGACCTTAATATTAGTCACCCTTTGGTTAGAGGGTTCAATATGCTAGTGTTAGCTCCCTCACTTAGCCAGGATCCTCGAGATGTTAGATTGACTCTTTCAGGTAGTTATCCTTGAGTTAGTCCTATATGTATATATACATGTATGGTATTACTTTATATATATCTCTTCCTTGGTCTATCCTTGTTGTATATGTATCCTTTGGCCTTATATACTATTATATATACTTTCTTCCTCTTCAATTGTATATTGGCTAGTGATATATGGTATTATACTCTAGTCTCGGATTACTGTTAGAATGGAATATAGTATCCTAATAGCTCCATTATACCCATTACGCTTAGTTTCGTGGATAATTATCTATATTATATTCATGCCTTTCATGTCATTTTATTCTTACATTATTTCTGGCGCTCAGTCGGCCGTTGCCTACTGAGTATCACGTGTTTGTTACTCATACTACACTTCTGCAGCCTGCAAGTTATAGTACGAGTTATCACCATTGATGTTTGTATCGTGCGGAGCAACTATGGATCGGAGATTTGGTGTAAGCTCCTAACATTTTGGAGTATCCCTACTCTCCCTCTTATTGTTAGACAGTTCTCTATGTTGTGTTAGAGACGGCTTGTATATATAAATTTTCCCTATATTTCACTGTTACTCTTGTTGTATTAGAAGTTCTTGTACTAGCTCCATCAGGTTTTGGGATTATTATTAGCCTTGTTATTATATTTATTTTGTAGTTTCTTTTATTTCTATTGGCAGTCCGTTACTAGTTTTTTCAGACTACGGGTTGTCTTACCTACTGGTGGGTTATAGTAGATGGCATCATGACCTGAGGGTCATTGGCAACCCAACTTGTCTCATTGAAATGTGGACGACCCATTTTAAACTTATCATGCCACTTTGAACGGGTTGATAACCCAACTTATCTTATTAAAAGGTGGATGACTCATCTTGAATTTGATATGTCATTTGAATGGGTGACAACCCAACCTGTCTCATTAAAAGGAGGATAACCCATTTTGAATTTGATATGTCATTTGAACGGGTGGCAACCCAACTTGTCTCATTGAAATGCGGATGACCCATTTTAAACTTATCATGCCACTTTGAACGGGGTAATAACCCAACTTGTCTCGTTGAAAGTCGGATGACCCATCTTGAATTTGACATGCCATTTGAACGGGTGGCAACCCAACTTGTTTTGTTGAAAGGCGGACGACCCATTTTGAATTTGATGTGTAATTTGAATGGGTGGCAACCCAACTTGTCTTGTTAAAAGGCGGACGACCCATTTAGAATTAAATATACCATTGAATGGGTGGACAACCAACTTGAACATGATAAGCCATTTGAACGGGTGGCAAACCAACTTGTCTTATTGAAAGGTGGACAACCAACTTGAACATAATCTGTGGAGTCACTTTGATACCGGTCTGGATACTTTGTCATCACTTTGATGATAGTCTGAGAATTGGAGTCACCTTGACGCCAATCAATAAATGGAATCACACTTGATGCCGATCTGAATCAGTAGTCATCACCTTGATGACGGTTTGAATAAATGGAATCACCTTGATACCATTCTGAACAAGTGGACATAACTTTGATGCCGATCTGGATCAGCTAACTTCACCTTGATGATAGCCAGGAAAGTGGAGTCACTTTGATGCCAATTTGAGTTCCACATGCCACTTTGAATGGGGTGACTCCCCAACGTGTCTCATTGAAAGGCGTACGACCTAACATGACACTTTGAACGGGGTGACTTCCCAACGTGTCTCATAATTATCTGCACGAAACTTATTAGTAGCAAATGCAGTATGTCACAATAAAGGAGGTGACGATCTAACATAACATGTCACAAATAGGAGTGACGATCCAACAAATATGTCACAAATATAGGAGTGACAATCCAACAAAACATGTCACAAATAGGAGGTGATGATCCAATAAGACATGTCACAAATAGAAGGTGATGATCCAACAAAACATTTCACAGATATAGGAGTGACTATCCAATAAAACATGTCACAAATATAGGAGTGATGATCCAACACAACATGTCACAAATATAGGAGTGACGATCCAACATAACATGTCCCAAATATAGAAGTGACGATTCAACATATCATGTCACAAATAGGAGGTGACGATCCAACAAAACTTAATATGTCACAAAATAAAGTGACAATCCAACATAACATGTCACAAATAGGAGGTGACGATCCAATTAAACATATCACAAATAGGAGGTAACAATCCAACAAAATATGTCACAAATAGGAGTGACGATCCAACATAACATAACGTGCCACAAAGATGGAGAGACGATCTAATAAAACATAACATGTCACAAAGATGAAGGTGACAATCCAATATAACATAACGTGTCACTTTGATAAAAGGATGACATGAATTAAAAAAAATGAACCCTGTCAATGAAAGGACCAACGAGTCGCTTTGACAGATATTCAAAGATGGGTGCTTGCCCCAATTTCATTTTTCAACAAAAAAGAGAATCAAGTCTTGACTGTAATTGATACCAAAAGTTAGCATAGCATAGAAATTTCTCTTTCGCTTCTCTTTTAATTGAGATCTACTTCTAGATAATTCCTATAGCTTCAAGTGGTACCTCAAACATGCCTAAGTGTCGACAAGATTTACTCATCTTGCCTCAAACAAAGATTTTTAACTAGACCTAAACTCATGTTTCAAATTCCCTCACCATAAAAAAAGTCCTCACTTGCACATATTTGAAGTATATTTTAATTTGAGGACATTTTGAAAAATACTCTCACACTCAGAAGAATGTTCAAAGCATGCAACTGTGATGCCATAGGCTTGGACTTCATGTAAGTCTCCACTAATGTGAGAACATTTGGAATGGGATCATGTAGGGCTTTCTATTGCTTGTAATTTAGGCTTAGGGACAGGTAGGATATTGATTTGGGATAAGAGTAAATTAATCCCTCCTTGAGCATCAAGCTTAACTTGTGCTTTTAACATTTTTCATGTCATTGAAGTTTGATTCTTCTTTATTGTCCCTTCCTTTTATTTTGACTTCTTTTTGAACTTTTTGCTTGTTGGAGAATTCTGTTGTTTTATTCTCTTTTGAAGTTTCTCCTTTTTTGTTTGGAGTGTTCTCCCTTCTTTATTTGGGATTTCTCCTTGACTTGACTTGATCTTGTGGGAGAGTTTTTGATTATCTTTCTTTTTTTTTGAAGTCATTTTGGTATCCTCGACTTTCAGGGACTTTTCCACGTTTGCCTTTGGCAGCTTTAAACTTGAATCTTCTTCTGAAATTTGCACATGTTCAGTGTGCTCAAGAAGGTCGGGCCAAGAGAGGGATAGTGCATGTAAGCACTCAGATGGGTAAAAGTTAAGATATAGTTGTCCAAGGAAGAGGCTTTAGGCTCAAAAAGGGGCATACTAGAGATTAATATCATTTGGTAGGCATTGAAAGGTACAAACGGAACAAAGAAGGCCTATGATCCTTTCCCAAACCAAATGTTACTCATAATTTTGCCTCAACAAACATTTGGGCCGGCCAAGTTCTAGATCAACAGTGCAATGCATTTGAATTTAATCTAAAACTCACCACACAATGCACGTGAAACAATAAGGTTGATTTTATTGTTGCCTCGAATGCATGCAAGAGAACATTTTCAAGTGTCACAAACGTACGAATGAGAGGTACCAAAAGAAGCTAAGATTCATCACAAAGTCGAGCTTCTCAATCATATTAATTATTTTCATGCTTCTAATTATGTAGGAACCAACCAAGTCAAATTCATGATTTTAATAAGAAAATAATATTTTTTTAATTTTTTTTTAAATAAGGGATACTGAACCCGAGAAGGTGTAACACCCGGTACATTCCCGAACCCATGAGACTACCTTAACATTTTTAGAATCATTTAAAATTAGAGAATTGGTGAATTATGCATTAATTTGGTGGGCTTAAATAAATCTTGTGCCATTAGGCTCAAATGAGGCCCAAAATCATAAAAAGACATGGCCCAAATGGGGCAAGTGACCCATTCTTGTGTTAACCAATCAAACATGCATTTAATGCCCAAGGATTTGGCTAAGGATGACTTGAGGGACTATATAAAGCAGGAAAAATCAGATTTTTATTGATCAAAACACACATGCCATTTGCTAGAATATTCAAGACATTTCTCTTATCTCATTCACAAACCCTAAGCCCTCATTCCTTTGGACAAGATCATTCCTTTCTAAGTATTGGTAAGTGTTTACTTTCATGGTGTAATATATGACATGCTTAATATGGTTCATAAATCATGTTGGTTATGTTGACACAGTGCTGGACAATTCACTATGTGTAAAACTGTCTATTTTTGCAATCGGAAAAGGGTTTTGCCTTATAAACTTGAAAATGGACTTGTGGTCTTGAAGGAAGTGAACTTGATGGATTCAATATTGACATGTGGGATGTGATTATAGTATTAACTTTTTTTATCCTTGTACATAATGTTTGGAATTGTTAAAATTGTGCATGGACTTGGTGGTGTATTGAAGGAAAAGTATGGTTTTGGTGATGTTCATGTGTGTTATGAAACCATGGGTGTTTTTTGGCATGACCAAAAATATGTAAAGAAAAGCTTACTTATGGCCTTGGATCATTTATTACACATAAGGACCCAAAAGAGACCCTTTTTGGCCGATTTGGGCATCCGACCCCGCAGACGAAGGCACCTGTGGGCGCAGATGACAACGCAAGTGTAACACCCCATACCTTCTCAACCCTACGTGACGACATTCAATAATGTCGAGACCTATAAGTAAGTATTTGGTAATGTTAATGATGAGAAAATTGAAATTTAGCCTCGTACATGTGATTAGCCTTTCATAGGAGGTGTTTTGTGATTTTCGTGGATAATTTGTGGGGTTAAAAATGAGGCTAAGATTACCTCCAAACAAAGGATATTAAGGGTAAGAAGTAAGTTAAATAATAGGATTTGAAGTATCTAACCAAATCCACAAAGAAAAGTCGAAGCACAAAAAAAAATAAAAATTCAGTGCCACAGGAGGTGCCAGGCATTGGTTCTGGCACCCAAACCAGCAAGCTTTTAAAGCTCAGTGCCCTGGTGGGCGCCAGGCGCTGGCTGGGGCGTCCAAACCAGCAATGCCTCCAAAAATTTGTCTAAGTGTCCAAGGGTGCCCGGTGACGTACCGGGCCAATTTTTTCCACGTTTCTTATACAACCACGAGTATATACATGAAATGATTAAAGTATTATATTGGTGTGATAAAATTACTCGAGAACAAATTTGGCATCAAAATGACGATTTTACCCTTGTGGTCAAAATAAGCCGTACATAGCTAGAATCACTTGTTTTTGGGATTGGGGCTACGAATATGAATAGCGTGAGTGGGAATATTGTTGTAACACATATGAGATGATTTAAACACGATAAATTATTGATTTTATTGGGTTAAGTGAATTGGGCCCAAAAAGGACCCAAAAATGAAAAGAAGACATGGGCCAAAAATGGGTCAAATGACCCATTCTTTCCTTGACCTTCTATAACCCAAAATTTAATGCCAAAGAGTGGCAAAGGATAGAAATTTAGGGCCTATATAAAGGGGTAAAAATCTGATTTTTATCCATTACAAACACACATGTATTTCTATGTTTTTCTAAAAACATTTCAAGAGAACCCCTTTAGCTCTCAAAACCCTAAGTCAACTTTTGGAGAAGATCATCATTTTTCAAGCTTGGGTAAGTGTTTATTATTATGGTTTAACATATTATATGCATGGGAGATGTAAATTGTGGGATTTTGGCCGATATGTGCTATGAGGTGTATTAAGGTAATTTGATGGTTCATTTGTGATATGGTGTGGATAAGAAAGTGTAAAGGAGAAGTGTTGTGGTGAAATGTATTGATTATCATGTATTGGTCAATGTATGTAATATTGGGGGATTTTTGGAATAATAATTTCATCAATGGTTTTGTCAAGGGGAAATGGCATGTTTAAAGGCAAACATGTAACTCATTCATGTTATATGCATTTGTAAAGTAGTTGATGGTTAATGTGAATCCCATTATATATTTGTGTTGTAGAGTGACACATAAATAAGTAGCGGGACTATTGTATGCACCTCTAGGATTATATATTCGTATTGCGAATACAAGGTATGTAAGGTTACCCAGTCCGTATCTTTTTGCGGCAAATAGTATTCACATTGACATTACATTTGTACCATCCCAAAATGTGCTAAGGTATCCTATATTCGGTCATTATCACATATTTCCTATTCATTGATCAATTGTCAATTGTATGTCTCATATTCATTGGTCAATGTTCCAAATGCCCAAAAAATGTTATGTTCCAAAGTGCCAATAGTGGTTATACACCTACCTATTGTTCATTGACTTGTGTCTAATGGTTTCAATAATGTTATCTATTGTTAAGTCACATATTCCTCATTCATTAGTCATGGTTGTTCATGAGTTGCATAATTAGGGATATGTTCCAAAAGTTCCAATAATGTTGTGTTCTTAAGCTTCCAATAATGTTGTGGCTATCTGTATATATCCGTTAATCTCTCATAACTGATTGTATCAATCTCTCATAAGTGGATGACTCAATCTCTCAAAAATAAGAAATACAGTAATTCATATCTGTTGGTGGTCAATGATCAAGTATGGGTGGTAGCTTTGGGGGAAAAAAATTCTAGCTCAAGCCGATCCCGAGATTGTTGGATCAAAGGGCATAAGCCTAGCTCGGACCGATCCTGACAGGGGGCAACTCTAGGGGTAATAACCTAGCTCGAGCCGAACCTGATATGTTGGTATGGGTGGCAGCTCTAGAGGCATAAGCCTAGCTTAAGCCGATCCCAATATATATTGATTTATGGGTGGTAGCTCTAGAGGCAAAGACCTAGCTCGAGCCGATCCCAACATAAGGTTATGTTATGTTAAGACCCACTGATCAGTTGGGGTCCGGGTACGTTGTGATATGAGCGATGAGGAATAAACAATAAAGAGAAGAACTTAATATATGTAAGCTACATGGTTTCACATATGCAAATCGATGGGTTATTCATACTGACTATCCTATTACATTTTGATTCTATTGGCGTATTTATGACAGTTTCATATGGCCTTACATACTCAGTACATTCTCCGTACTGACCCCTCTTGGGGGATTTACCTTACTTGCTGCAGGCACAACTACTAGTAGACCTCCACGGTAGGTTGCAGGTCTTTTGCCGACTTTTGGTGAGCTCCAGTTAGTTCATGGCTTTATGAGTTGTTATGTACATGTATTTTGGTATTGTATATGAGTATCGAGCGGGGTGTTGTCCCGACTCTAGGTTTGTCATAGCTATGTATCTGTTGAGGCTTTTGTGGACTTATATGGGAACGGAATGTAAGATATATATGCTCATTTTAGTTTGATGGCCCTAACGGCCAAGTCTCTTATATATATAATGTTCCATGATTTACGCACTTAGCATCTTATGTCTTTACGAGGAGGTTATGATTATTATGGTACACATATGATTAGGTATGAGTAAAGATTGGTTCTCTCGAGCCTTATCGGCTTCGAGTGCCAGTCCGGCCCGAATGGGATTTGGGTCGTGACAAAAGTGGTATCAGAGAAGGTCGTTCTAAGGGTGTCTACAAAGTCGTGTCTGAGTAGAGTCTTACTTATCAATGTGTTGTGCACCAAATTTATAAGTAGGAGGCTACGGGACATTTAGGATGTTGTTTCTTTTCTTTATTCTTAGATCGTGCAATAGAGCCAGTGTTGTAAGTTAATATTTGACCATGGTGATTGGTTTTCTTTGATATAGAAACTGCCGATGATAAGGAGAGGTAAAGGCAAGGGTAAGCAGGTTGTTACGCTTATCGAAGAAGGAGCGAGTAAATCACCACCTGACTCATCTAGTCAAGATGGTGCTAACACCGAATTTGCATCACGGGTTTCTCCTACTTTTCCAGCTCCAGAAGAGCTGAGAAAGAGAGTAGTATTTTCGGGACTGCCCGACAATACCATTGAGCAGGATTTAATGAGTGCAGTGCAAATATTGACCCGTGTATTTGCTATACAAGCTCAAAGACAAGCTCTTGTGCAGCAGAAGGAGGGACAGAGGCAAAGGAGAAAAATACAGGAATTGGAAGTAGGATCATCAAAAAGAGATAAACCCACGGGATAGGTTATGGAATTCGAAGACAGATTTGGGCCTCGATTTTTCACGAACCGCCTAGGCCATTATGTCCCCATTCCACAGCAAATATTCCCCTTCTATTCCAAGGGTTTAGAAGCAACTAGTTTTGGCAAGGAGGTGAGATTCAGTGTTTACGTACAGTGGGATATCGAGCACGAGGAAGTATGATTCAATTAAGGCCTCCTCGTCAGCAGTGTCAACGTTGCAGGAAGTACCATTTAGGTGAATATTGGTTTTAGCAGTGTCAGCGCTGCAGGAAGTATCATTTAGGTGAATGCCGATTGGGAACGAATGTTTGCTTTTGGTGTGGCGTACCAGGGCACATGGTGAGAGAGTGCCCACAAAGAGTCGTGGGTGGTGTGACACGGCCTACGGTAGCTGCTGTTGCATTATCATCATCAAATGTACAACCTACTGGTCATAGCATAGGTGCTAGGAGGGCAGCTAGTTCTGGTAGCATCCAGGGTCGTACCCACACCGTGGCGGATCGGCAGAAATTTGAGGCTTCTCCTGATGATGTGATAGGTATATTATCTGTCTTTTCACGTAACGTATTTACTTTGATTGATTTGGGTTTTACCCTATCATATATTACTCCATTGATGGGTGAAGAGAAAATTTTTGTAAAAGGACACTAGAATTTTTAGTTAACATATTTGGGGAATCTACACCAAAAGGTGAATTTATTGTAGCTAGAAGAGTGCATCATGATTGTGTGGTAACCGTGTGTAGTCATGATACATTGGTTGATCTTATTGAATTAAAAATGGTAGATGTTGATATTATAATGGGGATGGATTGGTTGGTTTCTTGTTATGCCACGGTGAATTGCCGGGCTAATAAGGTATATTCCATTGTCCATAAGAACATGTTCCTGAGTGGAAGGGTAATATGGGGGCACCAAGAGGACAATTTTATTTTTACCTTAAAGCGACGATATTGATAGCCAAGGGGTATGTATGCCAGTTAGTCTTAGAGTAAGATACTGAGGTGAAACCACCAAGTCCTCAATAGGTTCCGGTGGCTAATGAATTTCTTGATATATTTCCTGATGCATTTCCAGGCTTACCCCCAGAACGGGAAACAGAGTTTAGCATTGATGTGATTCCAGGCATAGGGGTATAAGACCTAGTATGTCCTTTGGGGCGCATCGGGCGCATCTGTCTGAATGTGGAAAACAAAAATGAAATGATATGTAAGAACGTGTGTTGATTATTGGCAACTGCACAAAGTAACGATCAAGAACAAATATTCCCTCCTACAAATTGACGCTTTGTTTAAGCAGTTACAGGGTGCCAAGTGTGTTGTCTTTTTTTTTTATCAAAAGAATTGTATTCACTCTACACCAATTTCGCTGGAACCGGAGTGACTTGAAATCAGGCTATCACCAAGTTAGGGTTGGAACCAAAGATATACCCAATACAATCTTTCGAACAAGGTCTGACTATTATGATTCTTAGTTGTATCATTGGGACTGACAAATGTACCAGCTGTTGTTATGGATTGGGTGAATAGGGTGATCAAATTATTCTTGGATGTATTGGTGACTGTGTTCACGGATGATATTCTGGTTTATCCGAGGCCACAAGAAGACCACGTTAATCATGTGCAGCAAGTGTTATAGAAGTTTTCTAAATGTAAATTTTGGATATATCTATAGCATTCTTGGGTTAAATTGTATAGGAAGAAGGAATAAAGGTCGGTACACAAAAGAGAGAGACGGTGAAAAAAAAACACAAAGAGAAGAGAGTTTACACACAAGACAATTAAGTTTCAGTAGAGCGATGCATGCGAGCAAAGTTCCCAAGAGTTGAAAGATAAATTAACTTCTACATCAGTTTTAGTATTTCTTGAAGGCACAAAAGTTACGCAATTGTATTGTGATGCTCCAGGGGTTGACCTCGGATATGGGGTCAATGCAGCATGATAAGATAACAGTGTATGCCTCACGACAGTGCAGCCATATGAGAGAGATTATCTCACACATGATTTTGAGATAACAAGTTGTGGTAGTTATTTAAAAGATATGACACCACTACTTAGGGTTCATATTGATATATGAATATCGATCATAAGAGTTTGCATATATCTTAAAGTAGAAGGACTTAAATCTGAGGTAGGTAAGATGACTCAAATTAGTAAGAGATTAAGATAAGATACTGAGATCACATTCGGGAAGAGCAAATGCGGTGGTTGATGCGTTAAGCCCCAAAGCACTAGGAAGTACTAATGGTCGGTTCATGGGGACACAAGGCATGGTTGAGGATCTACATATTGATTAAATAGGTTGGTAATGTATTTACTTGAAACTCCAGATCAAAGGGTTATAGCGCGAAATGCGATAAAGTCTTCATTCGTAGAGGTGAAGGAAAAGCAACATGCGAATTCTATTTTGAGTTTGGTAAAAAGAACGTATCACAAGGTTCGATGAGATTTGACCTTGTGTATGAGAGATTATTCAATATCAAGGTAGATCAGGTATATCAAATATAGTTGGACCAAGGAAATGAATTATAACCGAAGCACCTCATTCACGGTATTCTATTTTATTCGGGAGAAACCAAAATGTACCATGGTTTGGTAAGAAGGCATTGGTGATGCAATATAAAGAAGAAGAACATTATAGAATTTGTAACTCCTTGACCAAATTGTCAATAGGTAATAGCAGAGCATCAGAAACCTGGAGGTATTATATGCCATGTATACATTTTCAGTTTAATATAAGACATGGTTAACATGGATTTTATCGCAAGTTTGCCTCATACGCATAAGGATTATCCCATACATTTTAGGAATTTGATTCCACATGAGAGATAGCTAACAAGTTTACCTACATATTACACATGTTGCATTTCAAGACCACTTGCATGGTTGAACATTATGCGAGGTTGTTTATTAAAGAGGAAGTACAACTATACGGAGTTCTGAACTCTATTCCATGAGGAAGGAGGGCTCGATTTGCTACACATTTTCTTTGAAGTTTCTTTGCAAAGAAGGTTGGGTACATGAATGAATTTGAGTACAATTTGTCACCCTCAGACGAACGAACAAACAGAGTATACTATCCAAACACTTGAAGGTGTACGACAAACCTGTACGAGAGACTTAAAAGGTAGTTGGGATGATCATCTACCCTTGTTGAATGTGCGTATCATGATAGCTAATGGTTAAGTATCAAAATGGTATCTTATAAAGGTTGAGGTAAAAGAAAATTTAAATCATCTATTGGGTGATTTACACCAAGTGGAACTGCTTTATTTGGGGCTAGATTTTGTTCACTACGCTATAGAGAAGGGTAAGATGGTACGACAGTAGCTACAAGCTAAAACAATTCATATGCTGAGATCCGTTATTTTTATTAAATGTACAAGCTATGCGGGATGTCACCTATGAAGGGATCTATATTGCCATTCTATATGGATACGTGGAAAGAGGGGAAGAAAACAATAATAGCTTTGGTAAAGGTACAGTGGAGAAACCAAATCTCATAGGGAGCCAAATAAATAATGAATTCAAAGTACCCGTGACTATTTTAAACGGGGGAGAAAGTTCAAGGTATGGAGTTGGGACAATAGCAAGGAAGTATCCATAAGTATTATGTGTATATATGTTAAAATAGATATGCATGGGATGTACATGAGACGATGTTACTAGCATTCGAGGAAGAATGTTTCTAAGGGGGGAAGAATGTAACACCTCGTACCTTCCCAACCCTACGTGATGACATTCAATAATGTCGAGACCTATAAGTAAGTATTTGGTAATGTTAATGATGAAAAAATTGAAATTTGGCCTCGTACATGTGATTAGCCTTTCATAGGAGGTGTTTTGTGATTTTCGTGGAGAATTTGTGGGGTTAAAAATGAGGCTAAGAGGACCTCCAAGCAAAGGATATTAAGGGTAAGAAGTAAGTTAAATAATAGGATTTGAAGTATCTAACCAAATCCGCAAAGAAAAATCGTAGCACCCAAAAAAAAATTCAGTGCCACAGGAGGTGCCAAGCGCTGGTTATGGCACCAAAACCATCAAGATTTTAAAGCTCAGTGCCCTGGTGGGCGCCAGGCGCTGGCTGGTGCGGCCAAACCAGCAATGCCTCCAAAAATTTGTCTAAGTGTCCAAGGGTGCCCGGGGACGTACCGGGCTGATTTTTGCCACGTTTCTTCTACAACCATGAGTATATACATGAAATGATTAAATTATTATATTGGTGTGATAAAATTACTCGAGAACAAATTTGGCATCAAAATGACGGTTTTACCCTTGTGGTCAAAATAAGCCATACATGGCTAGAATCACTTGTTTTTGGGTTTGGGGCTACGGATATGAATAGAGTGAGTGGGAATATTGTTGTAACACTTATTAGATGATTTAAACATGAGAAATTATTGATTTTATTAGGTTAAGTGAATTGGGCCCAAAAATGAAAATAAGACATGGGCCAAAAATGGGTCAAATGACCCATTCTTGCCTTGACCTTCTAGAAACCAACATTTAATGCCAAAGAGTGGCTAATGATGGAAATTTAGGGCCTATATAAAGGGGTAAAAATCTGATTTTTATCCATTACAAACACACATGTATTTCTATGTTTTTCTAAAAACATTTCAAGAGAACCCCTTTAGCTCTCAAAACCCTAAGTCAACTTTTGGAGAAGATCATCATTTTTCAAGCTTGGGTAAGTGTTTATTATTATGGTTTAACATATTATATGCATGGTAGATTATGTATATCATGTTGGTTATGCTTGGAAATGGTGGACATGGTACTTTGTGTTTTTATATAAGATTTGTGATCCATGAGATTCAAGCTTGAATCATGACTTGTGACTTTGATGGAAGAGCATGGTATGGATAAAATATGAACATGTATGGTGTGATTTTTTTATTAAACTTCTTATGTTTCTAAAAGTGTAAATTGTGGGATTTTGGCCGATATGTGCTACGAGGTGTATTAAGGTAATTTGATGGTTCATTTGTGATATGGTGTGGCTAAGAAAGTGTAAAGGAGAAGTGTTGTGGTGAAATGTATTGATTATCATGTATTGGTCAATGTATGGAATATTGGGGGATTTTTGGAATAATAATTTCATCAATGGTTTTGTCAAGGGGAAATGGCATGTTTAAGGCAAACATGTAACTCATTCATGTTATATGAATTTGTAAAGTAGTTGATGGTTAATGTGAATCCCATTATATATTTTTGTTGTAAAGTGACACATAAAGAAGGAGCGGTACTATTGTATGCACCTCTAGGATTATATATTCGTATTGCGAATACAAGGTATGTAAGGCTACCCTGTCCGTATCTTTCTGCGGCAAATAGTATTCACATTGACATTATATTTGTACCATCCCAAAATGTGCTAAGGTATACTATATCCGGTTATTATCACATATTTCCTATTCATTGATCAATTGTGAATTGTATGTCTCATATTCGTTGGTCAATGTTCCAAAAGCCCAAAAAAGGTTATGTTCCAAAGTGCCAATAGTGGTTATACACCTACCTCTTGTTCATTGACTTGTGTCTAATGGTTTCAATAATGTTATCTATTGTTAAGTCACATATTCCTCATTCATTAGTCATGGTTGTTCATGAGTTGCATAATTAGGGATATGTTCCAAAAGTTCCAATAATGTTATGTTCTTAAGCTTCCAATAATGTTGTGGCTATGTGTATATATCCGTTAATCTCTCATAACTGATTGTATCAATCTCTCATAAGTGGATGACTCAATCTCTCAAAAGTAAGAAATACAGTAATTCATATCTGTTGGTGGTCAATGATCAAGTATAGGTGGTAGCTTTGGTGGCAAAAAAGCCTAGCTCGAGCCGATCCCGAGATTGTGGGATCAGGTGGCAGTCCTAGGGACATAAGCCTAGCTCGGAACGATCCTGACAGGGGGCAGCTCTAGGGGTAACCTAGCTCGATCCTAACCTGATATGTTGGTATGGGTGGCAGCTCTTGTTGCGACCCAGCTATACACGCAAGTGTACGTGATCGTGCAAGTAATAAAGTGACTCCTTTTAAAGAGCCGGATATCGAACCCAAGGGACTTTCGTCAACAGAAATCAACTCTAGACGGCAAACTATAATTAAAAACTAGTGTTGCGAAAACGACAATGGATTTGGTGCTTAAAATTTAATGATTGCGGACTAAGAACTCCTATCTTCGCTACCGTAACTTTGGTTTTCGCAAATTTGCTTGAAAAATCAATGAAAAGTAAATTCCCAGGGCTAAGGCACCCTGAACATCATCTCTTGAGCATAATTGTTACTGGTTTAAGCATTTTGAGTAGTTTATCGTGGTTATCGATCCCAAGGTTAATTTTACAACTATATTCGTCACTAAATTATAATTGTCTACTAGAACTTAGAAACCTACCTACATCTGTGAGTGGTGATAAACTTAACCAATTCTAGAGCATTCAAGCTTTCTTCTTGTAATTGATCAAGTGTGGGTGGTTAGGTACCTCTCGGTCCTAACCACAGGTCAATCCCTTAGAATTACTTCTCCGAGACAGACTATACTTCATATATTCAAGTTCTATCTCTCAGTTTCTCTCTCGAGCTCACTTCAAGACAAGAAATATATTCCAATGGTGATCAAACATCAAAATAATGAATTATAGAATATATGAATAACCACTTTATAATAAACTCCAGCAAAAACCAATACAATTAACCCAAGAGATTCATGTTCTTGGCCTTAACCCCAAGAATGAGGGATTTTAGCCACTCATAATGTTTATCAACATCCACAAGTAATAAATACTCTAAAAATTAATTAAAACTGAAAAGGAGAAGAATGGAACCTAATTGAGATGCCCAAAAAACGCCCAAAAAATTCTAAGGATGATGGAATGTGATATAATAACTCAAAAGCCCTATTTATAGACCCAAGTCGAGGCAAAAATCGGCCAAAAAGCGGCCCGGTACGCCATTGGGGGCGCCTAGCACTTAGGCAGATTTTGTCTCAGCAAAAAGGGTGCTCCCAGGTGGCGTGGCACGCCGGCCAGCGCTCCTGAGCACTGCCTAGGCAAGTGAAATTTCTGCCAAACGCGGCCTGGCACGCTGCCTAGCGCGCCAGGACCTTTTTTTGTAATTTTTTTGCTTTCATCGACTTCTCTTCGCGGATTTGGATGGATTCTTCAAGATCAACTCTTTGGCTTGTCTCTTATCTTCAATATTCTTCACTCGTAGCTCCTCCAAGCCTCACTTTCCATGCCAAACATGCTCCAAAAAGTCGCAAATTCCACCTACAAGAGTCTAATCATATTGGTTAGCACACTATCCCATTTTCCATCAAAAACTTATATAATACACAAGTATTGTTCTCAAAACTAAGGTAATCATGGGTTAAAGTCGCTACTAAGGCATATAATTACGCCTTAGATCACCACCCCACACTTAACCCTTTGTTTGTCCTCGAACAATTAATCACACTCAACTCTGGGTGACTTTAAACAATAGACACAAAATGAGCATTCTAGCACAGCTTACACAACCACATTTATCAACTTATGCACCACATACTAGGATATTACTCAATTAAGTAACAAGTTGAAACAACCTACCCTCACAAAACAACTTACTAGTTGCAAATTCATGCGTGACACATTATTAATAGATCACCAAACTTCACTAACCATGTGCCCTCACAACAAGAGAATCACCCCTCAATTCTACAACGTAATTACTAACCGGGTGCATGAATGAAAGTCACTCACTCTCAAAAAGAATTCACATGCAACACAAAGATGAACCATAGGCTTGCCCTTAGTGTAATACTTCACTAATGTTAAAATGTTAAAGCTCAAGATCAAGTAGGACTTTGTAAGGGTTGTAATGTAGGCACAAGGACGGGTAGGAACTATTTGGTCAAGAATAGTGACTATCTTTCCTGAGCGCTTTATTACACTACAAATTACATTTAGAGCACCTTCAACCAACCTATTTTCCACGACTTTTCTCTTCCCAACTTTTCTTTGTTTTACCCCATAACTTTAAACTAGCTTCCGCACATTGGATAAGGAATACTGTTATCACCCATTGATTCCAAAAACAATTTTTATATGTTATATATATATATATATATATATATATATATAACATATATATATTTATTTATTTATTTATTTATTTATTTAAAACATATTCCCCACCAACATGCACAAACTTTTTCACACACCTATAGGAGATATGCTTGAGGCTTTAACTTAACTCTTTCCTTCTTCCAAACTCCTGTACTCCTTCACCTCTTAATTTCCTAATTAAAGCACTTAGGAGTTATTGGATCAAATTCTGGTTCACTGAAAGAAGAGGATTGAGCTACATGTAAAGCTAACAAGGAAAAGGCTAAAGGCTCAACGGGGCTAACTAGGATTATGCACAGAGGGTAGGTAAAGTAGGTTTAAAATATGGCTATCAAAGAAATGCCTATATCATCTCCTAAACTTAACATCTCTTATTTCGCTTTGCACACACCCCGGGAAAATTCTAGACATCATTATGCACATGGAATATCATAACAAAACCTTACTCACACATGGCACATGTTCAGCTCAGCAGGTTCACCATAAAACCTCCGAAATCATGCATAAATTCAATATTAAGCAACTTAGCAAGTCAACTAAGTGAGAATTAGGCATCTCAACACTTGCTATTATATATCCGGGCATGTTTCACACGTGTAAGAACAATTGTATAGCAAGCAAGAACACCCGACACGACACTACATGACTAATTTGCTCTTAAGACGGTCGTCATCCATCCATCATAGAGCAAATCCCTTAGTCCTCTGACTAAGGCGACTCAAAAGTAATAAACCCCCCAAACAACACAAAATAACATCAAAAATCCAAAATTTAACAATTTTTTTTTTGTACGGTTCAAAGGGACTCTCCTTAGTAAAAGAACCAAAAACAAATGCTAAGGAACCCAAAATAAAAGCATACAGCAGCACACATATACATACATACAAGGGAAGTCCATCACACCCCACCCCACACTTAAAATATTAGCACTGTCCCCAATGCTACCAAAATAAACAAAGCAAGAGTAGGATGTAAGGAGCTCCCTGGTCAGTCAAGGTAGTCGTCGTCCTCCGGCCCACGAACCTCTAATGGTGGATCATCTGCCTCAGCTTCCTCATCCTCAGAACCACTCTGGAGGTCCTCTTCATCTGTGGGGACATCATCATCCATAGGCTCCACAAAGTCAGGACCAATCCTCAATAAGGCCATGGCATGCTCATTGAGAGGATAATCTCTCTCTACCTGGCTCAGCTCATCCGCCGTGGAGGGTCTACCCCCAGTTCTGTGTTGCAGCATCTCCAATCCATACATGCGGGCTAAAATCCCATCATCTCGAGCATGACGCTCTGCTAATGTAAAAGTGGGTCCGAGTGAATCTGGCGCCTTAGTCTGGGTGACATCCACAGGCGTTGTCGTCAAAGGAGGATGATAATCAAAATTTTCTTCGGGCACTTCGAATGCTCGCATTAATTTGGTCAATATTCCACCGAAAGCATATCGAAGACCTCTATGAAGGCGAGCTAGCCGCATTGCTGACAACAAAACAGAACCAACATCAATCTCTGCATCAGTCATGAGAGCATATACCAGACAGACACGATATCTTGTAACTTCAGTCATGTGGCTCCCCGAAATTAAACAACAACACATAATCTTTAGCCAAATCCTAGCCTCTTTGTTGAGATGGGCAAAGGGTAGACTCTTGTTGTACCCTCGTTGGTGATGGAGAAGCCACCTCACAGTTGAACGTGGGCCGCACAGAGTGTGTCGAATTTCAGCATATGGAGGCCTGGCCTTTAGCCTGAGTATGTCTTGGGGACTAGCCCGAGTGGGAACCCCCAATAATCCAGTCAAGCTCAAGGAGTCAAGTATCACATCCGAACCTCGTACCACTATCGAGCATGTAGGTGCGTCCGGGTTCCAATTTGCGTACAATTCCCTCACCAGGTGGAGGTTGCAATCTGTAGGTCTGTTGAAAACAAAGCCCATCCCCACTTGCTCAAGCCGAGCCAAAATTCGTGGGTAAGCCCGAGCAAGGGTTGCCCTATCAATACACTCATCGGAGAAATATTTAGCTTCCGGATGGCTTTTGTACCAACTTTTCCCCGTACTGGAGACCGCGTGTATCCCATACTTTCATTTTTGCCCTTTTGGGACTGGGGGAGCTGCGGGCACCTTATTACCCGACCGACGTCTCTTGTGAGAGCTATAGGCTGCTACATTAGAATCAGACATAGTACCTATAGCATAGGTCCACAACCAAGTCAATAAAACATGTAACAAATAGCTAACCAACTTGATACGCAGTGACGTTGAGGGCCACCCCACACCTAGTCGCTTAGCACCAAGTCAAAATAAATATGGGCGGAGGGTACTCAGACTTCCTCTCATCACTTAATGCCCCAAAACCAAGTTTCCACCATAGATAACTGTACATTCTCAATAAAGAAATCCAACAATAATCATATATATTCCACACATATGAGTTGTATTCAGTGATTTCCACCTCTAATTTGCTCAATTTTCACCAATAAAGATAAACCCACTTCCACTTTTTGCACCAAAATAAGACTATTAACCACAAGTGCACAGGCCTTCCAAGTTCAATGTAATGCCACCCAAGAAACCCCAATCATATGATAGGACGCAGGTCAACAAACCATGAAAATATTATGTTCATAAACTAAATCAAGAGTACCCAAAATTGCATAATTCATAGCAATTTGTAGAAACAGAAAGTGAAGGAGACATACCTTGAGAGCTTTGATTGGTGACTTGAACACAATTCCAAAGTGAGAAAGCAACGAGTCAAACTTTGTGTGGCCAAGAAGAGAAAAATAATAGAGAAAATTTTTGAAGATAGGGGGAGAAAATCGTGAGTTTGGGTGTGGGGTGTTGGAATATTTGTGAAGAATGAAGTAATTTGGGGATTTAAAAGAGGAAGGGTGGGGATGGGTCGGTTCTCCTTTAAGAAAAGAACTAAAAAAATTTAATAAGGGGTAGCGGCGTGGCACACTGCCTAGCGCGCTACCCCACTACCCACCTGAGCCAAAAATCGTGCACAGGAGGCGTGGCACGCTGGCTAGCGCGCCTGTGCACTGCCCATGCGTGCTGGATTTTTGGGGAAGGCAGCGTGGCACGCTGGCCAGCGCGCCTCCCCACTGCCTCAACAAATATTTTTTTTAGCTTTTTCATCCTGGCACACTGGGTAGCGCACCCCACACTTATCCTCATACCTGAGCAATTTTTTACATTCTTTTCATAATCTTGGGGCTTTTACAAGTCCCAAGACTCGAAGCTCTACTCCAGAACATCTCCTGCCTGCCCGGCACCTTCAATTAATCATCCATCCTCCAAATTTACCTTTGTCTTGTGGATTCTCATACCAACATACTCCGTGCCTCTGCATGAACACAAGATCCTAGCACTACATTAGAAAACAAAAATTGTAAAAGAGATGGGTTGCCTCCCATCAAGCGCCTTAGTTTTGGTCGGGGCACGACTCTTCTTTTTGTATTTTTACTTTATAAATCTAACTATTACAACACATGCATCGGTTGCCTCCCATATAGCGCCTGGTTTAATGTCGCGGCTCGACCAATTATAAGAGCTCAATTATCATCAAGGCAAAGCACGTCCTTCGTCTGCTTCTCTTCCTCACCAAAATAATGCTTCAATCTCTGGCCATTTACCATAAAACTTGTACCATCCGCCTTGTTTACAAGTTCCACCGCACTATGAGGTGTCGTGCGACTTACCTCAAAAGGACCACTCCACTTAGATCTTAGCTTACCCGGAAACAACCTAAGTTTTAAGTTAAACAAGAGTACCAACTGACCTGGCTCAAAAGTATGAGGAAGAATATGCTTGTCATGCCATCGCTTCATTTTCTCCTTGTAGATCTTAGCATTTTCATATGCATGGGCGCGAAATTCTTCCAACTCATGGAGTTGTAACAACTTCTTATTACCTGCCAACCCCGGATCTAGATTCAACTTCTTTACTGCCCAATATGCTCGATGCTCAAGCTCAACTGGGAGGTGACAAGCTTTCCCAAAGACCAAATGATAGGGAGAAGTCCCTATAGGAGTCTTATACGCCGTTCGATAGGCCCAAAGAGCATCATCCAGCTTAAGTGACCAGTCTTTCCTCTGAGTATTCACCGTCTTTTGCAGAATTTGCTTTATCTCCCGATTAGACACTTCCACTTGGCCACTTTTTTGGGGATGATACGCTGTTGAGACCTTGTGTTTTACTCCATACTTTGCCAATACATTCTTCACAAAATAATTTATGAAGTGTGATCCTCCATCGCTAATAATAGCTCTTGGAGTTCCGAACCTAGTGAAGATGTGCTTTTGAAGAAACTTTACCACAACTTTGGCATCATTAGTAGGAAGAGTTGCAGCCTCTACCCATTTGGATACATAATCCACTGCAACGAGTATGTATAGATTGCCATTCGACTGTGGAAAAAGGCCTATGAAATCAATCCCCCATACATCAAATATTTCAACTTCTAGGATGTTGTTAAGAGGCATCTCATGTATCTTGCCAATCGTCCCCATACGTTGGCATTGATCACAATTCTTCACAAAGGCATGAGCATCTTTAAATATCGAAGGCCAGAAGAAACCTGATTGCAATATTTTTTGAGTTGTTCGTTCACCACTATGATGTCCACCATAAGGTGATGAGTGGCATCTCTCTAACACTTGCTTAACTTCCGCATACGGAATACATCTTCGTACTATTTGATCAGGCCCTTGCTTGAATAAATACAGCTCATCCCATATATAAAAGCGTGCCTCATATGCCAGTTTCTTCTTCTGTTGAGGACTCGAATCAGGAGGAAATAATCCACTTACCAATAGGTTCACAATGTCTGCATACCATGGAAACTCATCGACCTCTAATACCAACAACTGCTCGTCTGTAAATTCCTCACAAATATGCCCATCATCCTCTATATGTGTCGAGCTCTCAAGTCTAGAAAGATGGTCAGCAATTTGATTTTCTGTCCCCTTTCTATCTTTAACCTCTAAGTCAAACTCCTGTAGCAATAGGATCCATCTAATCAAGCGCGGTTTAGCATCCTTTTTATTGAACAAATATCGTATCGCTGCATGATCCGTGTATACAATAACACTTGTGCCGACTAAATACGATCTGAATTTATCAAATGCATATACCAAAGCTAGCATCTCTTTTTCCGTCACTGTGTAATTCATTTGGGCTGCATCAAGGGTCTTGCTCGCATAATAAATAGAGTGAAATACCTTATTCTTCCGTTGACCTAGAACCGCACCTACTGCCACATCACTTGCGTCACACATGAGCTCAAATGGCAAAGCCCAGTCAGGAGCAATAAGAATAGGTGCCTCTACCAACTTCTTTTTCAACACCTCGAATGCCTTCACACATGATTCACAAAATACAAACTTCACATCTTTCTCCAAGAGTGCACACATGGGACGTGCAATTTTGGAAAAATCTTGAATAAACCTTCTGTAAAATCCTGTATGACCCAAAAAACTTCGCACCCCTTTAACCGATACAGGTGGAGGGAGTTTTTCAATAGCTTCGATCTTTGCCCTATCAACTTCCAGCCCCTGCTTTGACACTTTATGCCCAAGAACTATATCTTCTGTCACAAGGAAATGGCACTTCTCCCAATTGAGAACAAGATTAGTTTCTTCACACCGAGCAAGGACTTTATCTAGGTTTTGCAAACATACCTCGAAAGAGTTACCAAAGACTGAGAAATCATCCATAAAAATCTCTACGAACTCCTCCACCATGTCGTAGAAAATAGCCATCATGCAACGCTGAAAGGTAGCCGATGCATTACATAATCCAAATGGCATACGCTTGAAAGCATATGTGCCATAAGGACATGTGAATGTAGTTTTCTCTTGATCTTGGGGATCTATAGCAATTTGATTGTATCCGGAATACCCATCAAGAAAGCAATAATACTCCTGCCCGACTAAACGATCCAGCATCTGGTTAATAAAAGGGATTGGATAGTGGTCTTTCCTCGTAGCATCATTAAGTTTTCGATAATCCATGCAAATACGCCATCCCATTACAGTTCTTGTAGGAATCAATTCATTATTGTCATTTGTGATCACCGTCATACCACCCTTTTTTGGAACACATTGTACTGGACTCACCCACGTACTATCAGAGATAGGGTAAACAATGCCAGAATCTAGCCGCTTAATTACCTCCTTCCTTACTACTTCTTTCATCACCGGATTTAAGCGTCGTTGGTGTTGCACACTTGGCTTGTGCCCTTCTTTCATGTAAATTTTATGCATGCATAAACCCGGATTAATACCATGGATGTCAGATATCTGCCAACCAATAGCCTTCTTTCTTCATTTTAGAATCAACAATGCTGCATCAACTTGTTCCTGTGACAAATTTGCTGCCAGAATAATAGGAAGAGTCTTGTTATCACCTAGGAAAACATATTGAAGGTGAGATGGAAGTTCCTTCAATTCAAGCTTCGGTGCTTCCTCAATTGAGGGCTTAGTTGGAGGACCGAGTGGACGATTTAATGGTTCCCATCTACCCTCTTTAGCATAGATACCCATAAGTTCAAGAACTTGCACCATCTCACTAGCTTCTGCATCACCAAACACATCTTGACCCATCAAAACTTTTTCCAACGGATCAGTAGACAAAGTGTAGATGCTTTCAACAGCCGAATCTATAGCTGTGATGGCCGACAAGTTCTCATAAATTTCTGGAAGCTTCAAAGCCCTATATACATCAAAGACTTCAACCTTATCACGAGCTCGCATAGTAAGTTTCCCGGCTGCTACATCAATGATTGCACCTCCTGTGGCCAGGAATGGATGCCCCATAATAAATGGGACTTCCGGGTCAGGCTCAAAATTCAGCACCACAAAATCAACGGGAAAGATCAATGACCCTACTTGTACCAGAACATCCTCAACAATACTATCAGGTCTAGTCACAGATCAGTCTGCCAGCTGCAAAATAATAGTAGTAGGCTTCGGACGACCCAAACCCAATTCCTTGAAAACCGAAGTGGGCATCAGATTTATACTAGCCCCCAAATCACACAATCCACGAGCGCAGACATGATCCCCCAGAGTAATCTTCACAGTGAAGCTTCCAGGATCTTTCAGCTTAGTAGGTAACCGGTTCTAAATGCGAGAACTAACCTCCTCAGTCAAAGCCACTGTGGCATACTCTGTCAATCTACTCTTGTTTGCTACAATGTCTTTCACGAATGGCATATTTTGGAATACCCTGCAAGATATCCACAAGAGGCAAATTGATGTGCACTTGTTTAAGTAATTCAATGAACTTACCAAAGCATTCATCCTCCTTCTTCTTTTTGAACTTCTGAGGGAACGGAGGAGGCAATTTCACACTATGTCTCACTTTATCATCTTTAGATCTTTTGGTAAACTCCACTTGTTCGTATTCAATCACCACTACTTTTGGCTCCAATTCTTCCGCTGGTGCAACTGTATCCTCTAACTTCTTACCACTACGGGTAACTATAGCATTCACCTGCTTGGGATTTGGCTCAGTATCTCCTGGAAGACCTCCTTGGGGCCTTATATTCTGTGCATTAGCTAACTGGCCAACCTGCTTTTCCAAATTCTGAGTAGCCAACTGATTGTTCCTCACATCTGCTGCCAGCTTCGCTTGTTCAGCCATAATCTATTTTAACATATCCTCCACACTCATGTCTCCAGGCTTAGAACCCACTTGATTTCCTTGGCCTTGCTGTTGGTTGTACTGAGGGGCATATCCTTGCGGCCTATATTGATTTTGATTTCCTCCCCACGATAAGTTCGGATGGTTTTTACACCCGGCATTATAAGTGTTACCGTAGTTCTGAGATCCACCTCCCCTTTGGGAATTACCAATAAAATTTACTGAATCCGGATTAGCACTACATAAATCGCTGGTATGATCACCATTTCCACATACACTACACATCATAGAAACTTATTGCTGGACTGCATTCACGGGAGCTGGTTGTTGCCCCAAATTCAAACTACTAAAGTGATTGTTCATCATGTTTTGCATAGCTGAAATTTAGGCAGATAATGTTGTGACTGCATCCACATCTAGTTTCCCAGTAACCTTCTTTGTAGAATTTCTAGAATTATCACTATGCCAGTCTGGATTTCCCTGCGAAATATGATTTAACAGAGCATATAATTCATCATACGTCTTCTCTAAAGCCTATCCACCTGCAGCTGAATCAAGTAGAATTTTAGTGTTGGGCTCGAGGGCCTCTATAAACGTATGCACCAACACTTCATTAGCTTGGTGGTGGTGAGGACAATCCCTCAGCATGGATTTGAATCTGTTCCAAGCTTGGTACAAATTCTCATCATCTCTCTGTCTGAAACTTAGTATCTCACTCCTCAGCTTTGCTGTCTTTCCAGACGGAAAGAACCTTATTAAGAATTTCCGAGCAAGATCATCTGAAGTAGTGATAGAATTGGTCGGTTCTGCATCTAACCACCTTCTTGCTTCCCCCAGCAGAGAAAAGGGAAACAAAGTGAGTCTCACATAATCTGAAGATAAACCCGCAGGAATATATGTGTCACTGATCTCTAGAAAATTCTGAATGTGGTTTTGCGGGTCTTCATGAGCAAGACCAGTAAACTGACCACTTGAGTGCAAGAGTTGCACCATGTTTTGTTTAAGCTCAAATCTACCTCCAGCTGCCGGTTTGAGAATACTGGAGGTCACATTAGTGGCGAGTGGGATTGCCACATAGCGAACTGTTCTAGCTGCCATTACTTCTGGTTCACGTCTCTCTGGACCTGGTTCTTCAATTCTTACGGGATTACCCCGTATTCCTTCGCCAGCCAGTTCAACTTGTAGGATTGGGTAGTCTGCAGCCTGTCTCCTCAATCTATTGAAATACCTTTCAGGTTCAGACTGCGGGGCTACCAAATCTTTGTTCCTTGCCAGTATTCCGAGAAGTCAGCCTGCAAACTAGAACAGCTAAGATCAAGTTGTCAACACATAGTTGAAAATTAAAGTACAAACGTCAATAGTTGAAATCTATCTATTTGAAAGTCCCCGGCAACGGCGCCAAAAACTTGTTGCGACCCAGCTATACACGCAAGTGTACGTGATCATGCAAGTAATAAAGTGACTCCTTTTAAAGAGCCGGATATCGAACCCAAGGGACTTTCGTCAATAGAAATCAACTCTAGACGGCAAACTATAATTAAAAACTAGTGTTGCAAAAACGACCATGGATTTGGTGCTTAAAATTTAATGATGCGGACTAAGAACTCCTATCTTCGCTACCGTAACTTTGGTTTTTGCAAATTTGCTTGAAAAATCAATGAAAAGTAAATTCCCAGGCATAAGGCACCCTGAACATCATCTCTTGAGCATAATTGTTGCTGGTTTAAGCATTTTGAGTAGTTTATCGTGGTTATCGATCCCAGGGTTAATTTTACAACTATATTCGTCTCCAAATTATAATTGTCTACTAGAACTTAGAAACCTACCTACATCTGTGAGTGGTGATAAGCTTAACCAATTCTAGAGCATTCAATCTTTCTTCTTGTAATTGACCAAGTGTGGGTGGTTAGGTACCTCTCGGTCCTAACCACAGGTCAATCCCTTAGAATTACTTCTCCAAGACAGACCACACTTCATATATTCAAGTTCTATCTCTCAGTTTCTCTCTCGAGCTCACTTCAAGACAAGAAATATATTCCAATGGTGATCAAACATCAAAATAATAAATTTTAAAATATATGAATAACCACTTTATAATAAACTCCACCAAAAACCAATACAATTAACCCAAGAGATTCATGTTCTTGGACATAACCCCAAGAATGAGGGATTTTAGCCACTCATAATGTTTATCAACATCCACAAGTAATAAATACTCTAAAAATTAATTAAAACTGAAAAGGAGAAGAATGGAACCTAATTGAGATGCCCAAAAAATGCCCAAAAAATTCTAAGGATGATGGAATCTGATATAATAACTCAAAAGCCCTATTTATAGACCCAAGTCGAGGCAAAAATCTGCCAAAAAGCGGCCCAGCACGCCATTGGGCGCGCCTAGCACTTAGGCAAATTTTACCTCAGCAAAAAGGGTGCTCCCAGGTGGCGTGGCACGCTGGCCAGCATGCCTAAGCACTGCCTAGGCAAGTGAAATTTCTGCCAAACGCGGCCTGGCACGCTGCCTAGCGCTCCAGGCCCTTTTCTTTGTAATTTTTTTGCTTTCATCGACTTCTCTTCGCGAATTTGGATTCTTCAAGATCAACTCTTTGGTTTGTCTCTTATCTTCAATATTCTTCACTCGTAGCTCCTCCAAGCCTCACTTTCCATGCCAAACATGCTCCAAAAAGTCGCAAATTCCACCTACAAGAGTCTAATCATATTGGTTAGCACACTATCCCATTTTCCATCAAAAACTTATATAATACACAAGTATTGTTCTCAAAACTAAGGTAATCATGGGTTAAAGTCGCTACTAAGGCATATAAATACGCCTTAGATCAGCTCTAGAGGCATAAGCCTAGCTCGAGCCGATCCCAATATATATTGATTTATGGGTGGTAGCTCTAGAGGCAAAGACCTAGCTCGAGCCGATCCTAACATAAGGTTATGTTATGTTAAGACCCACTGATCAGTTGGGACCCAGGTACGTTGTGATATGAGTGATGAGGAATAAACAATAAAGAGAAGAACTTAATTTATGTAAGCTACATGGTTCCACATATGCAAATCGATGGGTTGTTCATACTGACTATCCTATTACATTTTGATTCTATTGATGTATTTATGACAGTTTCATATTGTCTTACATACTCAGTACATTCTCCGTACTGACCCCTCTTGGGGGATTTACCTTACTTGTTGCAGGCGCAGCTACTAGTAGACCTCCACGGTAGGTTGCAGGTCTTTTGCCGACTTTTGGTGAGCTCCAGTTAGTTCATGGCTTTATGAGTTGCTATGTACATGTATTTTGGTATTGTATATGAGTATCGAGCGGGGTGTTGTCCCGACTCTAGGTTTGTCATAGCTATGTATCTGTTGAGGCTTTTGTGGACTTATATGGGAACGGAATGTAAGATATATATGCTCATTTTAGTTTGATGGCCCTAACGGCCAAGTCTCTTATATATATAATGTTCCATGATTTCCGCACTTAGCATGTTATATCTTTACGAGGAGGTGATGATTCTTATGGTACACGTATTATTAGGCATGAGTAAAGATTGGTTCTCTTGGGCCTTATCAGCTTCGGGTGCCAGTCCGGCCCGAATGGGATTTGGGTCGTGACAGCAGGTGCCCCTGGACAGTGCCAAGGGTCACCTGCAGGCGTAGGTGACTTCACAGGTCAGTCCAGAGTCTCGTTTTGTATTTTTTGCCTCTCGTTGATCCCCAAAGACCCCTATACCCTTTTTGGATGTAATTATCAACTTATGATACATTTTTAATGACTTTAAGGGGTCATATGGAGGCATGTTGGATTATATCCATTATGGATTGTTGTTAATATGTTGTTATGAGGAGAATTGATGGAGTAATTATGACATAATGATAATGAGAAAGCGTAAAGGGTAAACTTGGTGTGAAATGCTATTGGTTTATGATTTCTTGGTCAATGTGTGGAATGTTATGGTGTTGTTGGTATGGTAACGCAGTGGATTGTATTATAAAAGGTGAAATGACGTTATATGGCAGTCACATAGCTCATTTTCCTCTTGTACACTTGTACGGAAAGTAGTTGTTAACGAGAGTTCCGTTATATACTTGTACTGTAGAGTGAAACGTAAGAAAGGAGATGGACTATTGTGTTCATATATAGGATTGTGTATTCATACTTGGAAGTGAAGGTATGTAAGGTTATTCCATCCATATCCTTCTGCAGTACATGGTATTGACATTGACATTGTATTTGTTCCATTCCAAAATATTCTAAGGTATCCTATTTCCGGTTACCAATTGCTATTATCACATGTTCCCTGCTCATTGATCAATTGTTATTCACATGTCTCATGTTCATTGACTAATGTTCCAAAGGTCCAATAATGTTATGTTCCAAAGTTCAAATAATGTTATGACTATCATTGTATCTATCAATCTCAAAAGTAAAGAATGAAGTAATGCATATATGGTTGATGATTGAGTATGGGTGGTAGCTTTGGGGGCGAAAGCCTAGCTCAACCCGATCCCGAGATTATTGGATCAGGTGGTAGTCCTAGAGGCATAAGCCTAGCTCAGACCAAACCTGACAGGGGGTAGCTTTAGAGGTAAGAACCTAGCTCGAGCCGAACCTGATATATTGGTTTATGGGTGGCAGATCTAGAGGTAATAACCTAGTTCGAGCTGAGCCCGATGTGTTGATTTATGGGTGGTAGCTCTAGAGGCATAAGCCTAGCTTGAGTCGATCCCAACATAACATTATGTTATGTTAAGACCCACTGATCAGTTAGGGCCCGGGTACATTGTGACACGAGTGATGATGTATGAAGTAAAGAAGCAATGAAAGTAATGAAAGCAATATACATGGTTCCTAACATACAGAATGGTGACTTATCCATATTGGTTATTCATTTGTATTTGAGTTCATTGAAGTATTTATGTATCATACAATTTCGTATGAGCCTTACATACTCAGGACATTCTTCGTACTGACGTCCCTTGGGGGACTTACCTTACTTGTTGCAGGTGCAGGTGCTAGTAGACCTCCAAAGTAGGTTGTCGGTCATTTGCAGAACTTTGGTGAGCTCCAGTTGGTTCGGGGCTTTCCGAGTCATAGGTGTACATTTGTTTTGGTATTGTAAATGTTGTATAAAGAGGGGACTTGT
Organism: Capsicum rhomboideum; assembly: GCA_031232105.1. Taxonomy (NCBI): domain Eukaryota; kingdom Viridiplantae; phylum Streptophyta; class Magnoliopsida; order Solanales; family Solanaceae; genus Capsicum; species Capsicum rhomboideum. The sequence continues at coordinate 91,147,122 of CP124716.1, read as the reverse complement.
CCCGACTTCAGGATGGTTATGTATATGCATCTGTTAGAGGCTTTGTGGACGTATGTGGGAATATGAATGTAAGGGGATGTAGGTCCATTTTGACTTGATGGCCTTAACGGCCAAGTTTCTTATATGTATATATCACATATTTGCATAACTTCCACTATTAGCATCTGGTATGTATACGTGATGATGATGTTTCTTGAATGACATGCATATGAATGGACATGAGCAAAGATTGGTTCTCTCGGGCCTTATCGGCTTCGGGTGCTAGTCCGCCCATTGGAATTCGAGGCGTGACAAAAGTGGTATTAGAGCAGGTCGTCCTAAGGGTGTATACAAAGTCGTGTATGAGTAGAGTCTTGCTTATGTATGTGTTGTACACCACATTTATAAGTAAGAGGCTACGGGGAATTTGGGAGTTGTTTCCTTTCTTCACTTCTAGATCGTGCAATAGAGCCAATGTGGTAAGTGGAATCGTATCTAACCATTGGAATTGATTTTCTTTGTTATAGTAAAATGCCAATGACAAGATGAGGTAGAGGCAAAGGTAACCAGGTAGATATACTTCCCGGTGAAGGAATGAGTAAATCACCACCTGACCAAGCTAGTCAAGGTGGAGTGAACACTGAAATTGCATCGCGGTCTTCTTCTACTTTTCCTGCTCCGGAAGAGCCAATAGGTAGAGAAGTACCCGCAGAACCGCCAATGAATGCCACTGACCAGGATCTAAGAAATACAGGCATATGTTGACTCAGCTAGTTGCGGCACAAAGTCAAGGACGAGCTGGTCCAATGACAAATGAGATTGATGCGGCTAGAGTGGCGAGTCGCAGGACACAGGACTTTCTGAAATTAGACCCTCCAATATTCACTGGGTCAGATCTGAAAGCAGATCCACAGGACTTCTTGGATCAAATCCAGAGGGCTCTAGAAGTTATGCACGTGGATGGTATTGAAACAGTTGAACTTGCGGCCTATAGATTGAAAGGAGAGGCGATATTGTGGTATGAAGACTGGAAAAGATCGAGGGGTATTGATACACTTCCAGCTGGTTGGGAAGAATTTAAAATGGCATTCCTTGATCATTACCTCCCATATGAGATCTGGGAGGCACGTGTAGACCAGTTTCTAAATCTACGTCAAGGGAACATGAGTGTTAGAGAATATAGTCTTCAGTTTAATTCCTTGGCTCGATATTCTCCGAATGTAGTATCCACAATGACAGACAGAGTCCATCGCTATGTGGATAGGTTAGAGCCATATTTGGTAAGGGACTGCACCATTGCTGCCTTGAACAAAGATATGGACATAGCCAGAATACAGGCCTTCGCACAGAAAATAGAAGATCAGAGACATAGAAGGAGGGTACATGAATCTGACAGAGGACAGTCCAAAAGAGCTAGACCCATGGGACAGTCTATGATGTCCCAAGGAGAATCTAGGCCTCGGATGTTTCCTAGACCACCTAGACCCTCATTCTCTTATTCCACAGTAGGCACTCAAGCTCAATTTCGAGGGTTTAGAGGTAGTCAATTTGGGCAGAGTAGTGGAATTCACGGATCACAGGTAGCAGGATTTTCTCGCCAGCAGTGTCAGCACTGCGGGCGTACTCATTCAGGTACATGTCGATTAGGGACGAATGCTTGTTTTTGGTGCGGCATGTCGGGGCACATGATGAGAGAGTGTCCACAGAGAAGCATGGGCAGTATAGAATGATCGACGGGATCAGCCGTTGCGTCATCATCATCGGTTCCTTCCTTAGGCCGAGGTGTACAGCCTGCTGGTCATGGTAGGGGTGCCAGAGGAGCAGCCAGTTCCAGTGGAACCCAGAATCGTACTTATGCTCTAGTGGACCGGCAGAATTCGGAGGTCTCTCTTGATGTAGTCACAGGTACATTATCCATATTTTTGTATAATGTATATGCATTGATTAATCTGGGTTCTACATTGTCATATGTTACTCCATTGATTGCTGCAAAATTTGCAAGAACACCCAAACTATTAACTATGTCAATTGAAGTAGCTACACCAATTGGTGAATATATTGTTGCAAAAAGAGTATATCGTAATTGTGTGGTAACTGTGTGTGGTCATGATACACTGGCCGATCTCATTGAACTATACATGGTGGATTTTGATGTGATAATAGGAATAGATTGGCTGGCTTCTTGTTATGCCACGTTAGATTGCCGGGCCAAGAAGGTACATTTTCGTTTTCCACAAGAAACTAATCTTGAATGGCAGGGTAATGTGGGGGCACCAAGAGGAAAATTTATTTCCTATCTGAAAGCAAGGAAAATGATTGCCAAAGGTTACATATGTCACTTAGTATGAGTGAAAGATACTGAAGTGGAACTATTAACTCCTCAGTCGGTTCCAGTTGTCAATGAATTTCTTGATGTATTTCCAGAGGATCTTCCAGGTTTACCCCCAGAACGGGAAGTAGAGTTTAGTATTGATGTAAATCCAGGCACACAACCTATCTCTATTCCCCCATATAGAATGGCTCCAGCAGAATTGCGTGAATTGAAGGAGCAATTGAAAGACTTGTTGTACAAGGGCTTCATCAGGACTAGTATGTCCCCGTGGGGTGCACCGGTATTATTTGTACGAAAGAAAAATGGCACATTGAGAATGTGCATTGACTATCGGCAATTGAATAAGGTAACGATCAAGAACAAATATCCCCTCCCTCGAATTAACAATTTGTTTGATCAGTTACAGGGCGCCAAGTGTTTTTCAAAGATTGAATTGAGGTCAGGCTACCATCAAGTCAGAGTTAGAGAAAAGATGTACCCAAGACAGCCTTCCAAACATGGTATGGCCGTTATGAATTTTTAGTTATGCCATTTGGACTAACAAATGCACCAGTTGTGTTCATGGATTTGATGAATAGGGTGTTTAAGCCATTTCTACACATGTTCGTGACGGTATTTATAGATGACATCCTAGTTTATTCAAGATCATAGGAGGATCATGCTAATCACTTACGACAAGTGTTACAAATCCTTCGTGAGCGTAATTTGTATGCGAAATTCTCTAAATGTGAATTTTGATTGAAATTCGTAGCCTTCTTGGGTCACATTGTGTCAGATGAAGAAATTCGAGTTGATACACAGAAGATTGAAGAGGTGAAAAATTGACCAAGGCCTACGATGCCCATGGAAATCCATAGCTTCCTTGTGTTGGCAGGTTATTATCGAAGGTTTGTTGAAGGTTTTTCTTCCATTACTGCACCTTTAACAAAGCTTACACACAAGGCAGTCAAATTTCAGTGGAATGATGCATGTGAGAAAAGTTTCCAAGAGCTGAAAGATAAATTGACTTCCACACCCGTATTAGTACTTTCGGAAGGCACCGAAGGTTATGCAGTATATTGTGATGCTTCTGGAATTGGTCTAGGGTGTATATTGATACAGCATGGTAACTTAATAGCATATGCCTCACGACCATTGAGGCCACACAAGAAGAACTATCCCACACATGATCTTGAGTTAGCAGCGGTGGTATTTGCTTTAAAGATATTGCGTCATTATTTATATGGAGTTCATGTTGATATTTACACTGATCACAAGAGTTTGCAATATATCTTTAAGTAGAAGAAACTCAATCTGAGGCAGCGGAGGTGGATTGAGCTATTAAAAGACTATGATATTAATATCCTATATCATCCAGGAAAAGAAAATGTAGTAGCTGATGCATTGAGCCACAAGGCAATAGGAGGTACTAGTGGCCGATTGACAGACAAACAAGATTTAGTCAAAGATCTACATCAATTAGTCAACTTGGGGGTTCGTTTTGTTGAATCCTCAGATGAAGGGGTTATTGTACAGAATGCGGCAGAATCTTTATTACTAGCTGAAGTGAAAGAGAAGCAGTTTACGGATCCTATGTTAGTGCAACTAAAACAGAATATACAATAGTGTTTGACAAAGGAATTTGATCTTACACAAGAAGGAGTACTTCAATGCCAAGGTAGATTATGTGTACCGAATGTAGACGAGCTGAGGAAATGAATTATAACAGAGGCGCATCATTCACGATATTCTATTCATCCGGGAGCTACCAAAATGTACCATGATTTAAAAGAAGTGTATTGGTGGGAAAATATGAAGAAGAACATTGCAGCATTTGTAGCTCAATGCCCAAACTGTCAACAAATTAAAGTGGAGCATCAAACACCTGGGGGCTACATGTAATGTATCAATCTTCCAGTCTGGAAATGGGATATGATTAATATGGACTTCATCACAGGTTTGCCTCGTACACTGCAAAAATTTGATTCCATATGGGTCATAGTTGACAGACTTACCAAGTCAGCACATTTCTTACCAGTCAAAACCACCTATACAGCTGAAGATTATGCAAGGTTGTATGTTAAAGAAATAGTGTGATTACATGGGATTCCGATCTCCATTATATCAGACAGGGGAGCTCAGTTTACTGTGCATTTTTGGAGATCTTTTCAGCAGAATTTGGGTACACAGGTGAATCTGAGTACGGCTTTCCATCCTCAGACAGATGGACAATCAAAATGTACTATCCAAACACTTGAAGATATGCTACGAGCTTGCACGTTAGATTTTCAAGGCAGTTGGGATGACCATTTGCCTCTTATTGAATTTTCCTACAACAATAGCTATCATTCAAGTATCAAAATGGCACCTTATGAAGCTTTGTATGGAAGGAAATGTAGATCACTAATCGGATAGTTTGAAGCGGGTGAAACTGCTTTACTTGGGCCAGATCTTGTTCATCAGGCTATGGAGAAAGTTAAAGTGATTCAATAATGGCTACAAACGGCACAAAGTCAACATAAGTCATATGCTGATGTCAGAAGAAGAGAGTTTGAATTCGCCATAGGTGATTGGGTATTTTTGAAGGTGTCACCAATGAAAGGGGTAATGAGATTTGGAAAGAAAGGGAAGTTGAGTCCCCGGTATATAGGGCCATATGAAATTGTATGAAGATTTGGGCAAGTTGCGTATGAATTAGAATTACCCCAAGAACTCTCCACAGTTCATCTAGTATTTCATGTTTTGATGCATCGAAAGTGCATAGCAGATCCATCTCGTTTTACTCCCATTGAAGATGTGCATGTTATGGAGGATCTTACCTATGAGGAGATACCTATTGCCATTCTAGATAGACAAGTGAAGAAGTCGAGGAATAAAGACATAGCTTTCATAAAGGTACTTTGGAGAAATCAGCAAATAAAAGAGATCACATGGGAAGCTGAAGAAATGATGAAGTCCAAGTACCCTCATTTGTTCCAACGGGAAGAACAAGATCAAGATACGAGAGCGGAGCAATAAAAAGTAAGTCTTTATAAGTATTAAGTATATATATGATAACATGAAGAATGATCCTAGATTTGCAATTGTTTAACTTGAATAATGTCACTAACATTCGAGGACGAATGTTTCTAATGGGGAAAGAATGTAACACCCCGTACATTCCCGAACCCATGAGACTACCTTAACATTTATAGAATTATTTAAAAATGAGAGAATTGGTGAATTATGCATTAATTTGGTGGGCTTAAATAAATCTTGTGCCATTGGGCTCAAATGAGGCCCAAAATCATAAGAAGACATGGCCCAAATGGGGCAAGTGACCTATTCTTATGTTGACCAATCAAACATGCATTTAATGCCCAAGGATTTGGCTAAGGATGACTTGAGGGACTATATAAAGCAAGAAAAATCAGATTTTTATTGATCAAAACACACATGCCATTTGCTAGAATATTCAAGACATTTCTCTTATCTCATTCACAAACCCTAAGCCCTCATTCCTTTGGACAAGATCATTCCTTTCTAAGTATTGGTAAGTGTTTACTTTTATGGTTTAATATATGACATGCTTAATATGGTGCATAAATCATGTTGGTTATGTTGACACAGTATTGGACAATTCACTATATATAAAACTATCTATTTTTGCAATCGAAAAAGCGGTTTGCCTTATAAACTTGAAAATGGACTTGTGGTCTTGAAGGAAGTGAACTTGATGGATTCAATATTGACATGTGGGATGTGATTATAGTATTAACTTGTTTTATCCTTGTACATAATGTTTGGAATTGTTAAAATTGTGCATGGACTTGGTGGTGTATTGAAGGAAAAGTGTGGTTTTGGTGATGTTCATGTGTGTTGTGAAACCATGGGTGTTTTTTGGCATGACCAAAAATATGAAAAGAAAAGCTTACTTATGGCCTTGGGCCATTTATTACACAAAAGGACCCAAAAGAGACCCTTTTTGGCCGATTTGGGCATCCATCCCCGCAGACGAAAGCATCTGCGGGAGCAGATGCCAACACAGGTGCCCCTGGACAGGGCCAAGGTTCACCTGCAGCCGCATGTCAGCAACCTTCGGGTGCAGGTGGCTTCGCAGGTCAGTCCAGAGTCTTGTTTTGTATATTTTTGCCTCTCTTTGATCCCCGAAGACCCTTATACCCTTTTTGGATGTAATTATCAACTTATGATACCTTTTTAATGACTTTAAGGGGTCGTATGTGTCACGACCCGAAATCCCATTCTGGCCGGACTGGCACCCGAAGACGATATGGCCCGAGAGCACCAATCTTTGCTCATAAATCTTCGTATGTATATCCTCATGTGAATCTTATTATACCTTGTGCAACTATGCAGAAAACATAAACATGGAAACGTATGCTATATATATAGAGTTAGGAAACTTGGCCGTTGGGGCCATCACGTCAAAACGAACATTTGTCTCTTACATTCATAACCCACACATGTCTACAAAAGCCTCTAACAACTGCATTTACCAGACCAACTAACAGTCGAGACAAGTCCCCGTTTTATACAATATGTACAATAACAACATCACAACTGTACGACTATGACTCGAAAAGTCCTGAAGCAACTGGGGCTCACCAAAGATCCGCAATCAACTGTCAACCTACAATGGAGATCTACTAATACCTGCACCTGCAACATGTAAGGAAATTCCCCCGAGGGGGTCAGTACGAAAAATGTACTGAGTATGTAAGGCTCATAAGAAATCACCATATACGATAACAACAATAATGGAATCCATATAAAAGAATTAAATGAATGTGAATAAACTCTCTTTCTGTATGTGGGGAGCCATGTATATTACGTTCTTTACTCCTCTTGTCCTCATCTTTTATTCATCTTTATTGTTCTACCCATGTTAGGTTATTCTGTCGCCCCTGGGATGAGATTAACCCATGCTAGGTACTTTGACCCCTGGGATGTTATGTGAACCCATGCTAGGCTTTCGTGTCTCCCCTGGGATGTACTGAGATAACCCATGCTAGGCTTATTGCCCCTGGGATGTATCGGGATCGACCCATGCTAGGCTTATCGCCCCTGGGATACCACTCATGTTATTGGGATCGACCCATGCTAGGTATTTTAACCCCTAGGATACCACCCATGATTTCTTATTAATTATACATCACTTTATTCTCTTGTTATTCTTACTTCCATTCTTAAGAGTGATACAATGAGGATCATGACATAATTAGAATCACACATATATTACTTCACTCTTGTACTTCATGAGATTGACATCATCACTTATGACAAATAAATATATTAACTTACACATCATTTCTCTTATTACTCTTATGAGATTGGTACTTTTACTCGTGAGAGATTGATACAAAGATAATCGTCATAATATAGGACTTTTGGGATATGACATGATTGGGAAAAACGTTTCAAGGATAAATAGATTCTCTTACATCATTACTCTCTTGGGATAGTTCTTTTAAGAAATGACCACGTTATGACATCTTAGGAACTTCAATCAATGAACAAGGGATAAGTGAATCATACTTCATCTAAGAATAGGGTACATATGAATAACAATATACGTCACCCTGAATTGATGTACTTCAAGCCTCTCGAAATTGGAACAAGCCCAATGTCAATAGGGACAATATGTTGAAGAAGGATACGGAAAGAGGAACCTTACATACCTTCACTTCCAAGTATGAATATAAAAGCCTATGTATGAACACAATAGTCCCACTTCTTCCTTACGTCTTACTCTACAATACAAGTCCATACAGGAACTTACATTAGCAACTAGTCACTATAAAGGCGTACAAGACGACAATGAACCATACAAATACCATATAATGTTATGTCACCCCTTTACAATACAATCCACTGCATTTCCATATCAACAACACCATAACATTGCCCACATTGACCAAAAGATCATACATCGCTAGCATTTCACACCACACTTACCCTTTACGCTTTTCCTTTTATCATTCCGTCGTAATTATTCCTTTATAAGAACATATAAGCAATCATACATACTTAATACAGTCCAACACACCTCCATACAATACTTTAAAGTCATTAAAACAACACCACAAGCTGATAATTACATCCAAAAAGGGTATCTGGGCTTTCGGGGATCAACTAGAGACGGAAACATACGAAACCATTTCCGGAAGTGACCTGTGCTGCCACCTGCGCACGCAGGTGGCTGAAATGTGCATACAGATGGCTCCTGGACAATTCCAGGTCCTTCTGCATTGGCATCTGCGCCCGCAGATGCCCTCGTCTGCGGGAGCAGATGCCCGTTTTGGTCCGAAATGGCTTCTTTTTGGGTATTTGAATTCCATGAATGGTCCATGATCATAAAAAAACTCATTTTAACATATTTTTGATCATCTAACATGCCAACAACCATCCATGGTCTCCCAACACACATAACAACACCAAAACGACACTTTACGGCCAATCCGCCACCAAAACCATTACAAATTTCACAATATCCATTCCAAACGTTATGCACAAGAATAAAACAAAGTAAGACCATAAGAACATCCCACATGTAAATATTTACTCCACCAAGTTCACTCTCTTCAAAACCACAAGTCCATAGCCAAGTTACAAGACAAACCATCCTCCGATTTAGCAAACATGTCACCTTACACACATAGTGAATTCTCAATACTTCACCAACATAACCAACATGATATAAACCATATTACATGCATAAAATATGTTAAACCATAATAATATATACTTACGAAGGCTTGAAAAAGGGTGATCTTGTCCAAAAGAAAGGTGGCCTTAGGGTTTGAGTTGAGAGAACAAATGTTGTAGAAAATTCTAGAATGGGACATGTGTGAAGAGATGAATAAAATCTGATTTTCTCATGCTTATATAGGCCCTCAAGTCTCTTCTTATCCAATTATTTATGTTTGGATGGATCAAATGGAAGAATGGGTCAAATGGTTAATTGGGCCATGTCTTCTTATTAATTTTGGGCTTTATTTTTGGGCCCAATGATACAAGATTTATTCATGCCCACAAATGCATGTATAATTCATCAAACCTCCCATGTTTTTTCTAGTTACGTAAGTGTCCATGTAGTCGTATAGATTCGACAACATACGGGTATTTCACCTCCTACAAAGATCTAATCCCATGCACTAGGCCCAATATCAATTATATCGTCCATAACATTCCATAATGCATATCTTTGACTCTTGGTACTTTAGTAACCATAGTTCAACGTCGTCAAGTAGGGTTGGGTAGGTACGGGGTGTTACATTCTTCCCCCCTTAGGAACATTCATCCTCGAATGTTAACAAAGTTGTCTCATGTGTAACAAATGCATTTCTATACGTATACTCATATAGATACTTACTTAGTCTCTCTCCACTTTCACACTTCTAAAATTTTCCCTTTGATTTGAAGCAAATATAGGTACCTTGGTCTCATCATTTTTTTCCAGCTTCTCATCATGTATTTACTAACCCTTACACTTGTAGAAGCCAATCACTTCATACCCATTACAACATTAAAAAATCCTTCATTTCCATCTCCATAAGGTCAACCATCATAACATGATCACAAACATCTATTATACCATCACGATATGTTCTTTCCACTATACTAAACTCGCCGACAGGCATATCTACCTGTTTATCTCTGCCTGTACCTCTTCTTGTGATTGACATTTTTACAATGCCAAAGAAAAACCATTACCATGATCGGATACAAGTCAACTTACAACACTAGCTCTATTGCATGATCTGGAATGAAGAAAAGAAACAACATCCTAAATGTCCCGTAGCCTCCTACTTATAAATGTGGTGCACAACACATTGATAAGTAAGACTCTACTCAGACACGGCTTTGTAGACACCCTTAGAACAAACTGCTCTAATACCACTTTTGTCACGACCTGAAATCCCATTCAGGCCGGACTGGCACCCGAAGCCGATATGGCCCGAGAGCACCAATCTTTGCTCATAAATCTTCGTATGTATATCCACATGTGAATCTTATTATACCTTGTGCAACTATGCAGAAAACATAAACATGGAAATGTATGCTATATATATAGAGTTAGGAAACTTGGCCGTTGGGGCCATCACGTCAAAACGAACATTTGTATCTTACATTCATAATCCACACATGTCTACAAAAGCCTCTAACAACTGCATTTACCAGACCAACTAACAGTCGGGACAAGTCCCCATTTTATACAATATGTACAATAACAACATCACAACTGTACGACCATGACTCGAAAAGTCCCAAAGCAACTGGGGCTCACCAAAGATCCGCAATCAACTGTCAACCTACAATGGAGATCTACTAATGCCTGCACCTGCAATATGTAAGGAAATTCCCCCGAGGGGGTCAGTACAAAAAATGTACTGAGTATGTAAGGCTCATAAGAAATCACCATATACGATAACAACAATAATGGAATCCATATAAAAGAATTAAATGAATGTGAATAAACTCTCTTTATGTATGTGGGGAGCCATGTATATTACGTTCTTTACTCCTCTTGTCCTCATCTTTTATTCATATTTATTGTTCAACCCATGCTAGGCTATTCTGTCGCCCCTGGATGAGATTAACCCATGCTAGGTACTTTGACCCCTGGGATGTTATGTGAACCCATGCTAGGCTTTCGTGTCGCCCCTGGGATGTACTGAGATAACCCATGCTAGGATTATTGCCCCTGGGATGTATCGGGATCGACCCATGCTAGGCTTATCTCCCCTGGGATACCACCCGTGTTATTGGGATCGACCCATGCTAGGTATTTTAACCCCTGGGATACCACCCATGATTTCTTATTAATTATACATCACTTTATTGTCTTGTTATTCTTACTTCCATTCTTAAGAGTGATACAATGAGGATCATGACACAATTGGAATCACACATATATTACTTCACTCTTGTTCTTCGTGAGATTGACATCTTCACTTATGACAAATAAATATATTAACTTACACATCATTTCTGTTATTACTCTTATGATATTGGTACTTTTACTCGTGATATATTGATACAAAGATAATCATCATAATATAGGACTTTTGGGATATGACATGATTGGGAAAAACGTTTCAAGGATAAATAGATTCTCTTACATCATTACTCTCTTGGGAAAGTTCTTTTATGAAATGACCACGTTATGACATCTTAGGAACTTCAATCAATGAACAAGGGATAAGTGAATCATACTTCATCTAAGAATAGGGTACATATGAATAACAATATACGTCACCCTGAATTGATGTACTTCAAGCCTCTCGAAATTGGAACAAGCCCAATGTCAATAGGGACAATATGTTGTAGAAGGATACGGAAAGAGGAACCTTACATACCTTCACTTCCAAGTATTAATATACAAGCCTATGTATGAACACAATAGTCCCGCTTCTTCCTTACGTGTTACTCTACAATACAAGTCCATACAGGAACTTACATTAGCAACTAGTCACTATAAAGGCGTACAAGACGACAATGAACCATACAAATACCATATAATGTTATGTCACCCCTTTACAATACAATCCACTGCATTTCCATATCAAAAACACCATAACATTACCCACATTGACCAAAAGATCATACATCGCTAGCATTTCACACCACACTTGCCCTTTACGCTTTTCCTTTTATCATTCCGTCGTAATTATTCCTTTATAAGAATATATAAGCAATCATACATACTTAATACAGTCCAACACACCTCCATACGATACTTTAAAGTCATTAAAACAACACCACAAGCTGATAATTACATCCAAAAAGGGTATCGGGGCTTTCGGGGATCAACTAGAGACGGAAACATACAAAACCATTTACGGAAGTGACCTGTGCTGCCACCTGCGCACGCAGGTGGCTGACATGTACGTACATATGGCTCCTGGACAATTCCAGGGCCTTCTGCGTTGGCATCTGCGCCCGCAGATGCCCTCGTCTGCGGGAGCGGATGCCCGTTTTGGTCCGAAATGGCTTCTTTTTGGGTCTTTGAATGCCATGAATGGTCCATGATCATAAAAAAACTCATTTTAACATATTTTTGATCATATAACATGCCAACAACCATCCATGGTCTCCCAACACACATAACAACACCAAAACGACACTTTACGGCCAATCCGCCACCAAAACCATTACAAATTTCACAATATCCATTCCAAACGTTATGCACAAGAATAAAACAAAGTAAGACCATAAGAACATCCCACATGTAAATATTTACTCCACCAAGTTCACTCTCTTCAAAACCACAAATCCATAGCCAAGTTACAAGACAAACCATCCTCCGATTTAGCAAACATGTCACCTTACACACATAGTGAATTCTCAATACTTCACCAACATAACCAACATGATGTAAACCATATTACATGCATAAAATATGTTAAACCATAATAATATATACTTACAAAGTCTTGAAAAAGGGTGATCTTGTCCAAAAGAAAGGTGGCCTTAGGGTTTGAGTTGAGAGAACAAATGTTGTAGAAAATTCTAGAATGAGACATGTGTGAAGAGATGAATAAAATCTGATTTTCTCATGCTTATATAGGCCCTCAAGTCTCTTCTTATCCAATTATTTATGTTTGGATGGGTCAAATGGAAGAATGGGTCAAATGGTTAATTGGGCCATGTCTTCTTATTAATTTTGGGCTTTATTTTTGGGCCCAATGATACAAGATTTATTCATGCCCACAAATGCATGTATAATTCATCAAACCTCCCATATTTTTTCTAGTTCCGTAAGTGTCCATGTAGTCGTATAGATTCGACAACATACGGGTATTTCACCTCCTACAAAGATCTAATCCCATGCACTAGGCCCAATATCAATTATATCATCCATAACATTCCATAATACATATCTTTGACTCTCGGTACTTTAGTAACCATAGTTCAACGTCGTCAAGTAGGGTTGGTTAGGTACGGGGTGTTACAATATGGAGGCATGTTGGATTATATCCATTATGGATTGTTGTTAATATGTTGTTATGAGAAGAATTGATGGAGTAATTATGATGTAATGATAATGAAGAAGCGTAAAGGGTAAACTTGGTGTGAAATGCTATTGGTTTATGATTTCTTGGTAAATATGTGGAATGTTATGGTGTTGTTGGTATGGTAATGCATTGTATTGTATTATAAAAGGTGGCATGACGTTATATGGCAGTCACATAGCTCATTTTCGTCTTGTACACTTGTATGGAAAGTAGTTGTAAACGAGAGTTCCATTATGTACTTGTATTGTAGAGTGAGACGTAAGGAAGGAGATGGACTATTGTGTTCATATATATGATTATGTATTCGTACTTAGAAGTGAAGGTATGTAAGGTTATTCCATCTGTATCCTTTTCCAGAACATAGTATTCACATTGACATTGTATTTGTTCCATTCCAAAATATTCTAAGGTATCCTATTTTCGGTTACCAATTGTTATTATCACATGTTCCCTGCTCATTGATCAATTGTAATTCACATGTTTTATTTTCATTGACTAATGTTCCAAAGGTCCAATAATGTTATGTTCCAAAGTTCAAATAATGTTATGACTATCATTGTATCAATCAATCTCAAAAGTAAAGAATAAAGTAATGCATATATGGTTGATGATTGAGTATGGGTGGTAGCTTTGGGGTCGAAAGCCTAGCTCAACCCGATCCCGAGATTATTGGATCAGGGGGTAGTCATAGAGGCATAAGCCTAGCTCGGACCAAACCTGACAGGGGGTAGCTCTAGTGGTAAGAACCTAGCTCGAGTCGAACCTGATATATTGGTTTATGGATGGCAGCTCTAGAGGTAATAACCTAGCTCGAGACTAGCCTGAGGTGTTGATTTATGGGTGGTAGCTCTAGAGGCATAAGCCTAGCTTGAGTCGATCCCAACATAACATTATGTTATGTTAAGACCCACTGATCAGTCGGGGCCTGGGTACATTGTGACACAAGTGATGATGTATGAAGTAAAGAAGTAATGAAAGTAATGAAATCAATATACATGGTTCCCAACATACAAAATGGTGACTTATCCATATTGGTTATTCATTTGTATTTGAGTTCATTGAAGTATTTATGTATCATATAGTTTCGTATGAGCCTTACATACTCAGTACATTCTTCGTACTGACGTCCCTTGGGGGACATACCTTACTTGTTGCAGGTGCAAGTGCTAGTAGACCTCCACAGTAAGTTGTGGGTCATTTACAGAACTCTGGTGTACTCCAGTTGGTTTGGGGATTTCCGAGTCACAGTTGTACATTTGTTTTGGTATTGTAAATGTTGTATAAAGCGAGGAATTGTCCCAACTTGAGGATGGTTATGTATATGCATCTGTTATAGGCTTTGTAGACGTATGTGGGAATATGAATGTAAGGGGATGTAGGTCCATTTGGACTTGATGGCCCTAACGGCCAAGTTTCTTATATGTATATATCACATGTTTCCATAACCTCCGCTATTAGCATCTGGTATGTATACGAGATGATGATATTTCTTGAATGACATGCATATGAATTGACATGAGCAAAGATTGGTTCTCTCGGACCTTATTGGCTTCGGGTGCCAGTCCGCCCGTTGGAATTCGAGGCATGATAGAAAGGATGCCTACGTATCTCAACTAGAAGGATGAGAATCAGGTGTGTGTAGTTAGTGCAGGTATAATATAAAATACATACACACAAATAATCCGAAGATAAAGACAAACTCAGAGCGATGCCTTGTATATCCAGTGTCGACTGACATCTTCAGCTAAAGAGAATCTCCCGATCTTTTACAAGGACAATATTGTTGTGATCTCCCATTTTTTGGGGAGACAATGTGTCATAGCCTTTTGATTGTATAAGAGAGCCTCTTGTTGATGTGCTCCCTACCAAGATACTTTCGGGAAATATGAATTTTTCCGATTATTCACCAAAATTGCATATCATTGTGATCGTCCCTGACTATTAGAGAGGATGATTTCCTGCAAGGAGATGAGAAAAGAGTAAAAGAAGGGAAGTCATGAAAAGATAATAAATGAGATAGAGTGGTTAAATAGTAGAACACTCCCCTTATTTGTCTTCTACATTAGATATTGGTGCCTCATGGAGTCCGAGGCCAAATGTAGTCTATTTCTTAAAATACGAGCTTGGTGGAATTTTTGAGGACCGTCCTCAAAAAAATTTCCCTAGTTTTGAACACAAAAGAACTTTCTTTAAATTCTTGAAGCTACCTTAAGTGGAATTTTTGAGACATTCTCAAAAATTCTGCCCCTGTTTCGGTTTCAATGAATTCTTTTGTTGAATCTGTAACAAAATGTATTCTTGTGTAGAATTTTTTGAGATATTCTCAAAAATTATGCCCCAATTTTCATTAAAAAGAAGATGGAAAGCTTATGGGAAATATGACTGAGCCGTTGTGGCGCCTACGTATCCCGTTGAGTCAGCAATCAGGCCAAACATAGTTTGAAAAGACTTTTTAAATGGACAAATAATGTTTAGGGTCAAACATGTATATTAAACACAAAATCAGACAATCATGGACTAAGAAAATCACATAAACAGTATATAAGCATCCTAACATGTATGTGACCTTTTTGAGCCAAAGGTACCCTAATAATTGAAGGATGTGTATGCCATTTGTGAAACGTTCCGTTGCCCCCCAAAACATATATATTTATACAAATTTATGAATAAAAAAATGGGGATACAAAATAAGGGAAGTTGATATACATTAAAATCAGTCCCACGCAGGGGTACGATCCTAGACTAATCTGCCTCGAGGTCCTCTATTCTTGAACTTCTTGAAATTTTTGAACACTTTCGGATGAAGATATTCTTTAGATTACAATAAAAGAAACAATCTATATAAAATAATAAATTTCCAACCCCGAGGGATAGTGGCTCGTACAATCCGACATCACATCCTTCAATTTAAACACATAAGGGATGATTTCCTTTTAGGCCATAGGCCTTTTGGACACAAGGTGGTCTCTAATGGACCTGATACCCCTTGGATACCGGGTCACTCTAGGCCAATTCCTAAACATGGGATTTGGCTTCGCTCTAACCTAGTTGACTAGAGTGGTTTGTTCAAATTGACTAGGAACCCAAAATAGACTTATCGGTTAGCACACCAAGTGATTGTTGATCGACTCGAATAAACTACTTCACTTGGCGGTTCAAAGAAAGTTAAGGTATTATACGGAAGGGCGGGTGCAGATACCTGCATAACCGCGCTTTTTCCTAATGCCTAATGCTTTGCCAGGAAGGTGGAAGATGCCATGCAAATGCAGCAGTTAAAATATTATGAAAATTTAACAAATAATGAGTAAAATACAAAGTAACGTAAACAATATACAAAATACAAGTAATCTAAAAATATACAATGCAATATAAAATTATAAAAGGTAAAACTCCTCAATTGAAAAAATTAACTCATAATGGTTAGAACCTCTTAATCCCCAGCAGATTCGTCATTCTGTCGCAATCCCTATTTTCAACAGGCGCAACTTCGGAACTCAAAAATCAAATATAATGAATGGTTTGAAAATTTAGAGAGTCGCCACCTAATTTTAGGAAAACTAGGAAACCTGTTAATTTAATTAAGGAAAAATAGTCTTCTAAACCAATTAGATTCTAGGTAAGGGTTCAGGTTATTCCAAAGAAAAGGTGTTAGGCACCCTTAGGAATCCACAAAGGTGGGTCCCGGCGGAACTCATTTTTTCAATTGAGGAGGAGATAAAATAACTTTAATAAATATAACAAACATAAAATATACAAAATGAATAAAGTAAAACAAGAATAACAAAGAGGGCCTAGCATTTGCCTATCGTTAAACAAAATGAATAAATAAAATAAATAATTTAAAATGATTCTCGAATGTGAATTCGAGTATCTTCTTCGAGAAGAAGCTCCATGTACCTGTAAAGACACTTGGTAAAAGTGTTAGTAATGAATAAATATGAATAAAAATAAATTAAATGAATAATAAACAAAAAGTAAAAATCATCTTATAAACATGGGAGGCATTGGAAATCCATGAAAATTTCTTCATTGGCCAAGTCTTAAAATTTAAATAAAATAAATAATCAAACTATTGAACTTAAAATAAAATTCGTCTTTTATAATGGGGAGGCCTCGAAAATCCGACGGAGAGATTTTATCATTGGCCATGTATTGAATCTTGAAATAAAATAATTGAACTTAAAATAAAATTCGTCTTTTGTAATGGGTATGCCTCGAAAATCCGACGGAGAGATTTTATCATTGGCCAAGGATTGGTAATTGATAAGATGAATTTAATAACACAATAAAGGAGCAAAAATAGTAAAATAACACTGCAATGCAGTGAACAATATCATAGCACAAATTGGTGAAGAATGAGACAATTGACCAATAATAAAAATATTATCACGTTATCAAAAAATGCAAAAATCTATAATTTAAAAAGAAAGCAACATCATAAAAATAAAAATAACACTAAAGAATATCTAAAACTTAAAACATTTAATGACCACATGGTACAGTGAGCAAATTCTTACTATTCACAGGATAAAACATTAAAAGAAACGCATAAGTCTTGAAGCAATCAAGATATGAATAACCCATTCCAAAATGGATCATCAACATGGAAATAACATAAAACTAACACAGTAATCAATTCAAAATCAAGAAAAAAAATAAAACAATAATAATGTAGAAATTGAAACAACCCACAACAATTTATGACTAAAAGTAAAATGGGGAAGATTACCGGAGTTTTAATAGGAGATGGCTTCACTGGCCATATTTGGATGTGGCGGAGCATGAACTGGTTCGTCGTTGTAGGAGTTACAATGGAGGACAATGAATTCGACCAGATCTGAGAGCTTTTTAGGTTGTCATTATGGTTTTGTTGTTATTCTATTTAATCAGTGCTTGGAGCTCATTGATGGTTGGTTTGCTTGTGGTCGGAGTAATGATGAATTGTTTGAGTTGTAACCTGTAAAACAAAGAAAAAATTGTGAAATGGGAAAGGGAAAAAGGACTAGTTTCGTTCATCGGAGAAGATGGGTGTTGGAGTTCGTCATTTTGGGGTTTTCATTTGTAGACTGGTGGTGTATAGTGGTTGACTGATCCATTGAAGCTTCAAACTCACCATTAATGTAGACTAGTGGTGTATGGTGGTTGGCTGCTCCACTGAAGCTTCAAACTCACCATTAATGGTGAAAAGAAATAAAACAAAGCAAGGATGTGGTGATGTGGTGATCTGGTGGCAGCGTGGTGATGGTCTGCCGGTAAAGAGAAAATGGAGAGTGAGGCGGATGTTCAAGCCAAAAATGGAAAGGGAATAAAAAATATCTTCTAGGGTTCTACCAATTTTAGAAATTTCCACCAGCATTAATTGTGAAGAGAGTGGATTAGTTTTATAGAAAAAACCAAAACCACTCAAGAGCCAAACCGTGTGCTCAATACCATGGTTTGGAAAACCATGAGCTATCCAAAATCATGAGTCATCCAAAATAATGACTATTTGATCTTATCCAAAACTATGGATATTTAACTTATATATGCAAAGATATCTTGTTCGTATTTTATGAATTAACGGACTATGATAAAAAATAAATTAACAAATATATTTAATGTCAAATAAGAATATGATTTGAGTTTAAAATAAAATTGATGATTTAATAAGACTCAAACAACATTTGTTTATAAAAATGATTGTGTACAAAAAATTAGTGACAATCAACAATTAAAAATTGTAATAAATTGATAAATAACCTAACATTTTCAAGAAAGAGAATAATTATCAATAACTTGTGTTAAATTGAACCAAAATAAATAAAAATTAAATTTTATGCTCTTTAACAAATATAAAGCACAAAAGTGATTATTTTGAAAATATCGGGCCAAAATTGGGTGTCAAAACCCGTAGTGTCATAATTTCAAGAGGTACTTCCAACCAATTTGCTAGGTATGCCTCTGAATCGGGACATTGACTTTTGCATTGATTTAGAGCGGGGCACTCGCTCAATTTCTATCCCACCCTATCGCATGGCTCTAGTTGAGTTGAGAGAGCACAAGACTCAGTTGGGGTGCTCCAGTATTGTTCATTAAGAAAATGATAGTAGCATGAGAATGTGTACAGACTACAGGAAGTTAAATAAGGTTACCATTAGGAATAAGTACCTTTTTCCCCGAATAGATGTTTTTTCTGACCAGTTTGCAGGGTGCTTCAGTTTTCTCAAAGATAGACTTGAGGTCAGGGTATCACCAGTTAAAGATTCGGCCTGAGGATATACCCAAGATAGCTTTCAGGACTAGTTATGAACATTATGAATTTTTAGTAATGTCCTTTGGATTAACCAATGTGCCATCAGCATTCGTGAGATTGATGAATGGTATTTTAAAGTCTTTCATGAATTTATTTGTGATTATTTTTATAGATGACATTTTGGTTTACTCCAAAAGTAAGGGGGAACATGCAGGTCATCTTCACATAGTCTTAGGGATTTTAAAGGAGAAGTAGCTTTATGCTAAGTTCTCTAAATGTGAGTTTTGTATGTCTTTTTTGGCCTTTTCGGGCATGTGATTTCTGAGAAAGGGGGTGATGGTAGATCCCTAGAAGATTGATGTTTTCAAGAGTTGGGTTTGACCTAGCTCTGTGACTGAGGTTCAAAGTTTTGTGGGTCTTGCTAGCTACTACCGCAGGTTTGTCAAGAACTTTGCCTCCATTTCTACTCATTTGACAAGAGTGACACAAAAGGAGGTACCATTTGTTTGGTCAGACAAGTGCGAAGAGAGATTTCAAAAGCTCAAGTTTCTTTTCACCATAGCTCTCATCCTTGCTTTGCTAATTGAAGGTAAGGATTTTATTGTGTTTTGTGATGCTTCAAACTCTGGTTTGGGTGTTGTGTTGATGTGGGACAGAAATGTGATTGTCTATGCTTTGAGGTAATTGAAGCCTCGTGAGAAGAATTACCCAACTCATGACTCGGAGTTGGCAGCGATAGTTTTTGCACTTAAGATATGGAGATATTACCTTTGTGGTGTTAAGTATGAGATGTTCACAGACCATCACATTTTATAGCATGTTTTCACTTAAAGGGACTTGAATTTGAGACAGAGGCGGTGGATGGAATTTTTGAAAGATTATGATATGACCATCCAATACCATTTGGGAAAGGCCAATATGGTGGCAGACGCATTGAGCCAAAAATCTGTAAGTATGGGCAATTTTTCTTGTTTGAAAGTGTTAAGGCAACATTTGGGTAGAGAGAAATAGACTCTAGCAATGCGGTTTATGAAATTTGAGGTGTCTGAAAGGGGTGGAGTATTGGCTAGTATGGAAGTAAGGTCAACATTCCTTGATTAAATCAAGGCTAACCAATTTGAGGATGCAAAGTTGAACAAGATTCAGAACAAAGTGGTGTGTGGTGAATCTCAAGATGCCACACTTGATGTATGCGAAGTGTTGAGAGTGAGAGGGTGCATGTGTGTGCCTCGTATTAGTGATGTGATTTCAAGTTTGCTTGCAGAAGCTCATAGTTCTCGATACTCTATACATCCTGGTGCAACCAAGATGTACCTTGACTTGAGACTGCTCTATTGGTGGCCTTGAATGAAGAAAGATATAGTGGAGTATGTGGCCAATTGCAATAACAGTTTAAAAGTGAAGTATGAACATCAAAGGCCTATATGTTTGCTTCAGAGAATGCCCATTCTCGAGTGGAAGTGGGAGAGAATAGCTATGGATTTTGTGGTGGGTCTTCCTAAGACCTAGGGGCAGCATGAATCAAGTTGTGTCATAGTAAATAGGCTAATCAAGTTCTCATTTCATTTCGGTTAAGGTGAATTACAATTCAAAGCAATTAGCCAAGATCGATGTCAAGAAAGTTTAAAGATTGCATGGGGTGATAATATCCATCGTATCTGATAGAGGTACGCAGTTTACCACCAAATTTTGGCATAAGTTGCATGAAGAGTTGGGCACCAAGCTTGATCTTAGTACTACATTTCATCCTCAAGCTGACGGGTAGTCTGAGAGGACTATTTAGATGCTTGAGGATATGCTACGGGCATGTGTGGCTCATTTTAGGGTCATTGGGATAAGTGTCTATCATTTTATGAGTTCTCATACAACAACAGCTATCATTCTAATATCGACATGGCTCCATTTGAAGGACCCTATAGAAGGAGGTGTAGATCACCCATAGTTTGGTTCGATGTTGAAGATGTGAAGCCTTTAGGCACAGACTTGGTGAAGGAAGCTCAAGAGAAAGTGAGGTTCATTCAGGACAAGTTGTTGGCAGCCCAAAGTAGACAAAAGAATACGCCGACCGCAAGGTAAGAGACATATTTTTCAAACCAGGTGAGCATGTGTTGTTGAAGGTGTCTCCCATGAAGAGAGTTATGCAATTTGGTAAGAACGGAAAGCTTAGACCCAGGAACATTGGTCTGTCTGAGGTTCTTGATGACGTTGGTCCGGTAGCTTACAGGTTGGCATTGCCTCCAAGCCTATCAGGAGTCCATCCGGTATTTCATGTTTCCATGCTTAATAAATACCATAAGGATGGTGACTACATTATTAAGTGGACTATGTTTTGCTTGACAAGAACCTTTTGTATAAGGAGGAGCCGATAGTGATTCTTAATTGAGATGTTTGAAAGTTGAGGACTACAGAAATCTGATCAGTGAAAGTTCAGTGGAAGCACTATCTGATTGAGGAGGCCACTTGGGAGACTGAGAAGGATATACGCAACAAGTATCCTCACTTATTTGACAATTTAGGTACTTTTGTTGCTTTTTTTACCTTGTTTTTCTTGATTGGTCATTTGGGTATGAATGATCGGTAAATTGTTATTTGTAATAACAACGCTTTTTGTTATTATGGTATAGTCTAGCATGCCAAAATTCAGGTTTAAGATTCTCCCCAAATAAAGGGTTAGAAATTTCAGGCTAGGCTAGTCTTGGATAAAATCTAAGTATGGTATGATTTAGATTAATCCAGGAATGTATAGGTTAGTGTTTAAGTAATTTGAGACCATTTTATGATAGCTAAGATGTTAAGGAGTCCGCAGAAATTTTTGAAAGTTAATTTAGGTTAGTAGAACTCTGGATATTGCGATTGAAGTAAAGAGGTTAGTTTGGGATGTCAATATCTGGAAGAGTGTCAAAAAATGGGCAAATTTCTGGTGTGATCATACTTTCTGCCTCTACCTAGGCCTCTATGCGGGAGTCAAGCCACTACCACTGGCCCGCTATAGCAGGAATATTCTCGTTATAGCAAGAGTAAGAGTTGGTCAATCCCGCCATAGCGGGTGAATCCCGCCATAGCGGGTGAATCCCACTATAGCGTGAATCATCTCCCTATAGCTGGACAAGCACTGTTTAATACAGAAAATAAACAAAAATGTTATTTGCATCCCATTTTTCTTCAAGGGCTAGGAGAGGCAATTTTAGGCTATTTCAACTAATTTTCCCCCAAAATTCTTCATTGAGGTAAGTAATTCCACCCATTTAACTAGTTTTTCAAAGAATTATCCTTAGAATCACTAAGTTTTGAGTATGGGGAGGATTTGACTTGACCTAGGTTGAATATTTGGTGCAATTTAGTGAATATAGAGTGAAACCCTTTGATTTTGGTTAAAGGTAGATGAATTATGGTTGCATGCATAGAATTCATCCTTATAATTATGAATTTGGTAGAATTAAGGTGCAATGAAGGTAGAAAACCCCTAGAATAAGGGAATGATTATTTTTTTGGGATTAGGTTATAGTCTTTTTAATTGTTAGATCATTGTTTGAATATGGGTCGTATTGTTGTTTTAGACCACAATCAAGCTGAAATTGTAAGAAAGGGAAAAGCACAAGTTCGTTAGAGTTGGTGCAAGCTTGGATTGAGGTAGGTGATGGATGAATTGTAGTTGAAAACTTAATTTAGTTTTTGCGTGCATGTTAATTGCTCTTTGTGAACTTGTTGCAATGCATGTTGTAAATGTTGACTTGTTGGATGATATTATAAGTGTTTATTCATATATAATGAGTTGGTATAAAAAGACTTATTTGTTGTGCAAGTATGGTTGTGCTATTTCACATTGTGATTATACTTGTTGTGACATGAGTTGTTATTATGAGATGAACAGGTAAAGGTCATCATCACAGAATTGATGAAACTTAAGGAGTAGAAGGATGGGGATGTTATAATATGGGTGGTACACTATTGGTTTGGGATAAGGGTGGCAGACAATAGATATCTGGTTTATTTGGTACATGGACTGAGCTCGTCCTCTGCAGGTCATGGCTAGTGGCCAACCATAAGACCCATAGCATGTGTGTACACGATATTAATGAGTTTAATAGTTCTTTGAGTGGATCGGGTTATATTGTTGTTGATATATTGGGTTCCTTTTGTGAACCGATTTATATTATTGTTGATATTTGGATTCATGAGTGGTCCTGGATGTTATAATATTTGAATTGTGTAAATAATTATTGAAGTCATTTGAAAAGATTAATTGTGGCAGGTTGAGTTATTTTTGTTAATCATGGTACTAACTTGGTGGATTTTCTGTATTGTCTTATACTTGTCTGAATTGTTTAGTATTGTTGAGAAAGACTAAGTGGAGGTGTAAATGCTAAGTGTTACATGGTTTTGCTTGTTTACAAAGTGTTGGTTATGTGTACATATTTATTATTTTAAGTTGGCAGGTGACCCTACCAGTACATAGTGGCTTTGTACTGACACTACCTGTGCTTTTCTTTTTGTTGAATGCAGAGCATATTCCAGTGGCTTCAGCGAGACCTCAGCTGTAGCAAGTGATCATTTCGACTCAAGGGTGAGCTACATCTTCCGAGAAGCCATGAGTTATCTCACTTATAATTCTTGTCCACTTGTTCCGGACATAAACATTTTTACTCTTTGGTTTTTCGGGTTGCACCCGTAATTTGACATTGCTAGATGTTTACGTACAATGACTTTCAGTTCTTGGGGGCATTTTAGACATTTAGTATTTTTTTGTATTTTTTATTTATTAGAATATTTTGAGATATTTGGTCGCTTAATGAAATTGTTATTTCACTTTTAAAATCTGTTAGGTGTTGGTGTTGGGTAATTGGGGTAAATGATTCTCCCACCGGAGGGATAGTGTGGGTGTTTGGGTCGTGACATATAAGCAGTGGCAACCAATGTCATCAAATTTAATTTGGACAAAATATTGTATTTAGAACAACAATCTATGTTCCACTCATAGATGTTTTTGGCATTATAGTTATTCTGCATGACATCAAGTTTTTCTTTTAATGCTACTTCTTGGTGGGTAGCTCTAGGGTAATAAAGTTTATGTGCCTTACGCCAATCGAAAAATTTAGTTTTGAGAGGGGCAACCTCCAGAGGGACATCTTCCTAAGGTAGACTAACATATGAATTATCTTCCTGAAGTACCCCAACTAATGTAGAGGATACATCTTTGTTGGGGTATCATGAGCTACTGGATATAGAGTTTTCTCAAGTTCTATGATCCTACATTGGAGAATTGAGGAAAGTCTTTTGCATTATGGATTTGGAGTTCTCTAGTAAATGTTTTAGGGATCTCATATGGTTTGAATAAGGGAATTGAAAAGGTAGAGTGTAACGACCCAAACCGTCGTTACGTGTGAAAATGCCCTGAAAATAACTTACTATAAATACTAGGCTCAAAATAGACCTGAGAAAAATTAAATAGGGAAGGAAAAATGAGGTCTAAAGGAATGGGGCCAAAATCAAAAAGGGGTTGGACTGGACTGTTGATAGCCGCTACAGCGGTCAGGTAACCACTGAAGCAGTAAAAGGAACCGCTTTTGCAGTAGATAGCAGTAACCCAATCGAGGAATTTTTAAAAACCCTCTTTCTCTTTATTTCCCTAGGTCGCCCCCTTCCTCCAAAAATACTCTAAAGAACCCTATCTCTCCAGCCATGAGATTTTAAAGGCCAGGGTTCATGAGAGCAGTTTTGAGACACACCCAGAGGTAACCCGACATGGGAATATGCTTAGCACTCCCGGGTCAGATCACCCCTCTCCATAGCAATATGTTCCATCTAAAAGGTAAGTTATGGTTTACTTTGTAGCAACTAAACTTAGGCTAGATGCATCTAACATTAATAGTGATGTTGGGAATATTATGCATTAGGCCTCCGGGCATGAAGTTAGATGGATTGACACGTTTAAAATCTAGTTAGGCTAGAATATATTGTATTACTGTACATTATATTAATGTTTTTAATTGTGATAAGGGATGGATAGAATGGTGGAGCAAACGTACGTTGCTTAATATCTCCAGGGTCTTTGAGATTAGTGGAAAGTTAGACAATACAGTGAGGGGTAGTAGGAGGAAATTAAGGTAATTTGATTAAAAACATAAATGTCATAAATGTATGAATTGCATTAAGGGAAGTGGCTAAGGGGTGAGGCATGGTAAGCCGAGATTATTAATTAGCATAAATTAATCTCGTAATCGACGAGTGGACATAAATGAGTAAATGTTGTAAAGTAAAGAATAAGATTTCTCATTAGAAATAGTTAGGGAAGTTTAGAAGAAAATGTGAAAAATGTGAAGCTGAGATATGGACAAAGAGAAAGTGTGTGATTGCATGAATTTGGGTTACGGCAGCCCTGTAGGGGTGTACAGTAGCAGATGGTTGTGAATACATGTATACAGATTAAGGTCACCGAACAAAATAAGTTAGACGATTCATGTAATATTTAGATTGGCTTGGTCTATGTTGGTTTGTGAACTGGCCATTTGAGATTGTCTTTTTGCATGATATATGGCTTATGGATTCATGCACACATTCATATGCATTGTGATGAGATTGTATGATAAAGGGTTGGGTACCATGCCAGTACATTTATGGTTAATTGTGATATGGGTCGGGTACCACGTAGGTACTGTGATGATGAGGTTGTTGAGAAGGGATAAGGAGAGAAAATGCGCACATCTTGCATACATACATTCATTCATATGCCTTGTACATGATTCTATTTTATATATTTTTGCACATGTTTATGTTGTGGTAAATTGTGAATGAGGGTTACAGAAGTATGTTGGTTGCTTGTGCGGTCGGGTTAGAGATGAGAATCTATGGTTCCCTGAGAGAGCCGGTTATCATAGAATATGATTAGGTAGAATTCTGATTTCATAGTGGTGTCGCATAGTGATGTCTGAGAGAGTGAGTACCGAGAGAATTTGGGGGCAGATGTAGATTAAGAATTGTGGGTACCATAAGAATGAGTTGGTAGGGGAAGAAGAGGTATAGGCTAGAATATTTAGTCAAAGGACAAAGATAAATGAAAATTTTAAATGACAGGTAGGTAGTAGAGATGCTAAAGTGGGGGTGTTAGGGATTCTATAATTGGGGGACTTAGAACAGGAACTTTACTTGATGTTATGATCTCTCCATATTTATTATTGATGTTATTAGTTTCTAACACTGGTCGACCAATGATGCTTACCAATACGTGTAGTTATACTGATGCTACACTTACTGTACCTCCACTCAGGGGTATAACCATGGTTCAAATCAGTAGAAGTTTCTATAGAAGCGATACCGATCACTCAGCAGTAGATCCTACTATTTCTGTTCTGTATGGATGTTGTGTTGTAGATGCCCCTACTCCTTGTCTAGTGTTCTTGTAGTGGTTTAGGTTAGGTTTTGGGGAGTCACTTGAAGCTATCTTCCGTATTTATTTCATATATCAGATGTATTAAACTAGTTGTTGAACTGAGTTAAATATTGATAATTGTAGTGAAACTCTGGATTAGCATTTTATATGACAGATCTAAATTGGTTAAGTAAATACTGTACTAACTTCCTCATTGATTGAATGGTGGGTTATTCAGGGTTCTGCTTTCAGGTGTAGGTGTAGGTAGGTGCCCGACAAGATCTGGTTGGTTGGGTCGTGACAAAGATGGTATTAGAGCCCAGGTTACCAGTCTCCCAGTACAAGAGTAAATGTTGAGTAGAGTCCCGCGGATTGGTGTGTTAACGTCCACATCAAATCTATAGGAAGCTATAAGGCATCTAGGAATCAGTTTCACTTTCTTGTATCCTTTCGTGCCCTCTCAGTGTTGTCTCTCCAGGTTGAGTCCAATTGGTATCTAGTATATCTAGTATATTCCAATTAGTATCTCAACTGTCATAATTGGGACTGATTGGTCCCAATTGGTATCTCTTAACAAGGAAAGGCCGAACCTAAATGTTCAACGAATAGAGGCCGATAAGAAACATAGAAGTGGACTGTTATGACCTGTTGAAAATGACATTAGGTACTTATGGTCACATAATGATGTGTTATAACATGTTATGTGTTTAATTGTCATTGTTAATATATAATAACTTGCGTGAGATGTTTAAACTTCCGGACATGCTTGATTGGTGGTGTGTGTGGTCATGTGGTATGTAGCCAAGCAGATCGGTGGACGTAAAGACCTGGTGTGATCTCGAGTGTGTCTTCATTTATGAGATTTGAGCTAGGGCTCATCTCTCCGTGATTTGGAGTATGACTTGACTTCTATCCGACACCATACGATCCACCCAGGTGTCTGGCTGTTTGTGGGAACACTTATGAGGATAGTGATATGATCCAAAATACGGAAGACAAAATAAACTATGAAAATCACAAGAACAAGGTCAGATAACAAGACAAGAAAATAAGGATAGATAGAATGACACAAAGATAGGAGAATTAAAGAAACCAAAGGGTATTTCAAACCCTAAAACCTCTATTGAATTAACCTACAAAGCATCAATTATCTTACGAAAGACTCAAGGGAAATCGATTCACCTCGTAACTGTCATTTCTAAGCAATAACCAACAAAAGCTTATCCAAGCTTTCACACTCTCTCTCAAGAGTTTCTTAATATGAATATTCATCAAAAACTAACTAAGGAAAAAAAGACCTAACTTATCTAATTATAGTCCATTACAAAGAGGCCCAAGAGTGACCTTTGAATAAATTAAGAAAATAGCCTAAACTATGGTTGTTTCATCTTGGTGACTCAAGTGATGGTCAGTCAATCCTGTGGGGATTCTCCAAGGGAATCATCACTCCTAAACAGTATACCTCCTCTTTGCCTTTCTCTTGGTGGCTCATGTGACGGTTAGGCAGGGTTGAGACTAATCACCAACCAAGTTGTCACTCCTAGGTAGTGCCTCCTTCTTCTTGGCTTCCCTTTGGAGACTCACTTGATAATTAGTCAAACTTGTGGGGGTCCTCTAAGTGAGTCGTCACCCTGAGGCAGCTTGTCCTTTTCTCTTCCAAGTGCATCCCAAACTCTAAGCTATCACCCATATATGGTATTGCTCTAGTGTAATTTCAAAAAAGGTCCTCCAAGCATATCCTTGTGTCCTTAAGATGATCAAGTCTTGGATCTATATGTGTTGACCTTGAATTATAGGCCTCAAAGCATTGACTTCAATTTGGGACGTATCAGATAGTGTATTGAGTTCTTATTGATGGAAGTATAGCAAGGTTTAGTTTGATAGACGAAAATTATGTTGGTTCTAGTTTGGAAGCAATAGAAATGTGAATTCAATTTATATCACATATAAACAAGAGGTTATTATGCTCCTAGACCATGTATAAAAAGAGTATTGTGTAGAAGAAGGGCCTGGGACTGGCTAAAAAAATAGAAGTTGTGCCACTGGAGTCTACCGCTGCAGCAGTAAGATTAACCGCTGCAGCGGCTCCAGGCAGTGTCCTGCCAGGTATTTCCCTTGTTTTTGTGATTTTGTAATTTTTGCAAGGCAACCCTGTTTTCAAAGTAATAAAATGACAAAAATAAATTTGACACGTATTATAAGCTAGAGTTATTATTATTAAGGGTACGGGAACGAAAATGTTTTAAAATGCATAAAAATAAAAAGAGCAATTATTTAATACATACCCCAAAAGGGGGTAACTCAAATCCAAAAATAATAAATTGTAACTAGGGGAAAGCATGTAGCTGGTGGCGTCTCTCTAAGGCTGGAGGCGTCCGAGCCCTCTTCTTCCATGCTGCTAAGGATTGAGAACTCTTCAGCATCATTTCGATTTAGCTTCAAGAGCTTCTTATTAGGGAAGGTGCATACAAACATGGCCTACACAACCTTCCACAACCTCACCAGCATGTGGTCCTGGGAGCGGTACTTTTTTTCCTCCTCATCTATCTCCCTTTGGAGCTCAGCATAGGCGCAAGCTGGGTCCACCAGGACAGTCGAGCTCTAAGGAGCCAACCCTAGTCGGGGAATCTATTTCTTCTCCATGTAACCCCGTATAGCAGCAAGGCCAGCTACCCAATCGCTAGGTGGAGCGGTTGCCTGAGTCCCGCTCACTCCAGCTATGCTAGTCACACCCTCCTCCCCCGTCTTTCTCTTATTCTTGCCTTTGTCCCGGGTACTCCTACCTCTTAGAGGATTATAAAGCATGTCGCACTCCTCCAAGGTATCATGGTCCTCCTTGGGGACATCCACTCACTTGCACAACTTTGTGGATATGGAAAGCAAGAATAAATCCCTTACTGACCTCTCCCTAGCATAAAAGTACTTCCACTCGTCCATGATCTATGCCCCCATGTTCACCTCGATCCCCTCCATAATGCAAGCTACCACCATATCTCAGTGGAACACCCTGTTCGTAACATTTCTTGAAGGAAGAATTCTTCGAGACACCTGTAGTAACCAGATCTTGGCTTCGGCTGAGAAGTATACACGCTTGGTCCCCCTCTGATTGGACCACTTCACCTCATTAGCCTTACCCTTTGGCGGCAAATACCAAGCCACCCACCTCAAGTCTGACTTCTGAATCTTTGCCTCGAATGTTGCATTAGAGGGTTTGGGAACCCGAAGACCTCATTGATAGTGGTGGCATCCACGGGCACATTTTTTCTCAAAATTTGAATGGTAGGGAAGGGTACTGACCACTCCACTGTAGGGAGTATAGCATAAAATTTGTATACCCAGGTCAGGTTACAGTCCGAAACTGGCTCAGTCAGCATCTCCCACCCAAAAACTTTCAGCTAATCGCTGAATACAGGCAACCCATCCTCCACGTCATCCATAATGAAGCCTCTCTCACGAAGAAAGCTCCTATTATGACACCCCTCCTCATATCAGTTGCGGCTAGTATTGTCAAGAAACTTTGAAAGCGTTGTTGATGTGGATCTATGACACTCCTGTAGTACACAAACTGGAGTTAGAACCATATTGGGATACCAAGAGAGGGAAGGAAAATTCAAAAATTTCAGAAAAAATTAAAAACTGGGAAGTTACTGCCCAGTACCGCCGCTACGATTAATTAACCATTGCAATGGTACCGCTGCGATGAAACTTACCATTGAAAATTTACCACTGTAGTGATTCATCATCTTAAACCCGTTAACCTCCCCTCCTATGGAAGATTTTCAACTTTTCTCCGTAATTTTAAAAATTAAGTGTAGATCTGGTTTGGAGAAGTGTGTGTGAACCTTTTTACACTAAAATAGGGTTATGGAACACCCAAAAGCAAACCCAAATCAAAGAAAATTATTGGAGAAGATGACCCTTCAGCTTTTACCCCTCCCATAGCCGAAATCTACCATGAACTATGTTAATTTTACATCCCGAACATTGTAGGAGCGTTAAAAATGAAAGAGAACTTAGCATGTCAACCAATATATTCAAGAACACCACCAAATCAAGTTCAAAAGTTGCACCAACATACTAATAAAAAATCCCCATTTCCAACAAAATTTTTATAATCTACAATGAGAAAATATATAGAGTAAATAGAAGAGATGCAGGAAATACCTTAAATTCATCATCGGAGAGAGTTCTTGTAGAGAATGTTTTGCAAAATGGGAGTGAAAATGGGGGAAATGAACTTTCCTCCTATACTTAAACTGCCGCAAACCGCTGCTGCGGTAAAAAAATTCTGAAACCAACTTCGTCCTGACTTTTTGTGCTTTGAAGTGTCATATTATGTTCGGGTAATGGCTCTAACAATTAATTGTGTACACCATATCGTGGAAAATATGAGAACAACCGTTAGGCCTAGATTAGGCAGTACTTTAGTAGTCTCTCACTGGGAGCAAGGGATGTGTAATGAGCTATCATACGTTAAAATAATTCTCCTAACGACTTATTATAGTTAAAATCCATCGAGCACTCGTGTAAATGTCCAAACCTCACCCTTAGGACATTTGGGGATGAACGTTGGGTAAATTGGTATCTAATATAATGATCCAAACCATCGTTACATGTGAAAATGCCTCAAAAATAATTTACTATAAATAATAGGCTCAAAGTGGATCTGGGAAAAATTAAATCGGGAAGTAAAAATGAGGCCCAAAAAAGGGTTGGGCTGGACTGTTGATAATGGCTACAGCAGTCGGGTAACCGCTGTAGCGGTAGACAGTAGTAACCCAACTGAGAAATTTTTATAAACCCACTTTCTCTTTATTTCCCTAGGTTGCCCCCTTCCTTAAGAAATAATCTGAAGAACCCTATCTCTTCAACCATGAGATTTCAAAGGCCAGGGTTCATGAGAGCAGTTTCGAGACCCACCCAGAGGAAACCCGACATGATAATACGCTTAGCATGCGTAGGTCAGCTCACCCCTCTCTGAAGCAACATATTCTGTCTAAAAGGTAAGTTATGGTTTACTTTGTCGCAACTAGACTTGGGCTAGATGCATCTAACTTTAATAGTGATGTCGGGAGTATCATGAATTAGGCCTTTGGGCACGGAGTTGGATAGATGGACACGTTTAAAATCCAGTTAGGCTCGAATATGTTGTATTACTATGCATTATATTAATGTTTTTTATTGTGATGAAGGATGGATAGAATGATGGAGCGAATGTACATGGCGTAATATCTTCTAGGGTCTTTGAGATTAGTGGAAAGTTAGATGATACAGTGAGGGGCAGTAGAAGGAAATTAAGGTAACTCGATTAAAAACATAAATGTCATAAATGTACAAATTGATTTAAGGGAAGTGGCTAAGGGGTGAGGCATGGTAAGCCGAGATTATTAATTAGCATAATTGAATCTCGTGACCGATGAGCCAACATAAATGAGTAAATGTTGTAAAGTAAAGAATAGGATTTCCCGTTAGAAGTAATTATGTAAGTTTAGAGGATAATATGAAAAACATGAAGCTAGGATATGGCCAGACAGAAAGTGTGTGACAGCATGAACTTGGGTTATGGCAGCCCCGTAGGGGTATACAATAGTGGATGGTTGTGAATACATGTGTACAGATTAAGGTCACCGATCAAAATGAGTTAGACGATTGATGTAACATTTAGACTGGCTTGGCCTGTGTCGGTTTGTGAACTGAATATTTGAGATTGTCTTTTTACATGATTTATGGCTTATGAATTTCATGCACACATTCATATGCATTGTGATGAGATTGTATGATAATGGATCAGGTACCACGCCGGTACGATTATGGTTGGTTGTGATATGGGTCGGGTACCACGTCGGTATGGTAATGATTTGTTGTGATATAGGTTGGGTACCACATTGGTATAATATGATATTGATGATGGTGATGAGGCTATTGAGAAAGGATAAGGAGAGATGATGTGCACATCTTCCATACATGCATTCATTCATATACCTTTTACGTGATTCTATTTTATATATTTTTGCACATATTTATGTTATGGTAAATTGTGAATGAGGTTTACAAAAGTATGTTGGTTCCTTGTACGGACCAGGTTAGAGATGAGAATCTACGGTTCCCTGAGAGAATTGGTTATCATAGAATATGATTAGGTTGAATTCTAATTTCATAGTGGTGTGGCATAGTGATGTCTGATATAGTGAGTACCGAGAGAATTTGGGGGCGAATATGGATTAAGAATTATAGGTACCATAAGAATGAGTTAGTATGGGAATAAGACGTATAGGCTGGAATGGTTAGTCAAAGGACAAAGATATACAAAAATGTTTAAATGACAGGTAAGTCATAGAGATGCTAAAGTGGGGGTGTTAGGGATTCTATAATTGGGGGTTTAGAACCGAAACTTTACTTGATGTTATGATCTCTCCGTATTTATTATCGATGTTATTTGTTTCTAACCCTAGTCGGCCGATGATTCTTACCAGTACATGTGGTTGTACTAATGCTACACTTATTATACCTCCACTTGGGGGTATAGCCATGGTGCAGGTCAGTTGGAGTTTCTTTTGCAGCGATGCCGATCACCCATCATCAGCTCCTACTATTTCTGTTCTGCATTGATGTTGTGTCGTGGATGCCCCTACGCCTTGTCTAGAGCTCTTGTACCAGTTTAGGCTAGGTTCTGGAGAGTCACATGTAGCTATCTTCAACATTTATTTCATATATTAGATGTATTAAACTGGTTGTTGAACTGAGTTAAATATTGATAATTGTAGTGAAACTCTGGATTAGAATCTTACATGACAGATCTAAATTGGTTAAGTGAATATTGTAGTAACTTCCGCATTGATTTAATGGTGGATTATTCAGTGTTCTCCTATCAGGGGTAGGTGTAGGCAAGTGCTCGGCACGATCCGGTAGGTTGGGTCGTGACCTAGAGTCCTCTGATGGTGCTAAGGATGGTTTGATACCAAATATTCACCAAGTACATGCAAATATTTATTTGTATAATTGTTTTGTTCAAAAATAATTTTAATATCCTTGCAGGTAACTTGTTCGTTTTGTACTTTCCATTTGAAATGTGCTGTAATGATTGAGTTATCAATAAAGTTCATGGTAAATCCTTGTGATGGAGGAAGTTCAGAAGTGATATCTCCTCCACTTATGATTTTCCATACTTTTGAAACATTAATTGATTTTGAGAAAGGGAAATTTAATTGATGATAATCAGCACAAGCCTCAAATCATTCAAAAAAATTAATTTGTTTTTTTAGCAAAGTTTAAAAACTCATAATAAATTTCTTGGATACTTTCTCTTTCGTCCTTTTGAAAGTTATTGAAAAACCAAAGTTTTTAAAAAATGTTTCCAGAAGAATAAAATTTTGTTCGAAGTTTTTCTTTATCAATTTGAAAATCTTGTTTCAAAATCCCTAGCTCCTCTACCTAATGACGAGTAAGTAAGGGATTAGGGCTAGTCATCATGGATTTCAGTTGTGGGAGGTGTCTCCACAGAGTATTTGGCTTGTGGGATCCTAGATTCGAAGTTAATAGTTTCAATTCTAGAAGGGAATAAAGAAGTTGAGTGTCTAGCAGTTTGGATTTTTGATAGAACTGAAGAGGAGGTAGAGACTCTTTGGCTCAGAGATCTCTGAAAAGAGATAGAAACAGATCCATTAGAAAACTACTGGATATGAGAAATCATAGTATTCTCTAGTTTTCTGATGGAGTTGTGTCTTGGAACATCCAATTTTGGGGTAGAGATACCTGGTTCCAAGAGATTGGTCTGAGAACTGATAGGTGAGAGCTTTGTAGATCTATTTGGAAAAGATTGTTTCACCCTTATAGCTACTTTTCATAACTCCAGTATTGAAGGCAGAACTTATTGCATTATGCTGAATCCTATATATAATAGCTACTACGAGGGATTCAGTCTTGGTCTTGTAATTAGATTTTTTAATTTTGAGTGTTAGTGAATCTAATATATTCAGATCTTTAAGAGATACTATAAAATTTGGAAAACAATCAAAGTAAATTGGACTACTACAAAGGCTAGTTTCAACCATTTCTAGTAAGGGATTATTAAAGTCTAAGAATCTTGAATTTCTAAGACAGAGAAGTGAGGTGTCTAAACCTTCTATAAATGGGTTTAGCAGCTATTTGAACTAACCTGAAATGGAGATAGTTGTACTTTTGTCTATTTTTTTCTATAGACTTTGGATTTAAGAGTTTGATATCCTCATAATGGGACTCAACAGGAATAGTTTGTTCAATAGTTGAAATATGATAATCACGTGTTAAAGGCTATCTAGAAGATGATTTATAGATGGCCGACTGAGGATGTTTAGGGATCTTCGAGTCGTCAATTGATATCTGCAAATTTGAGAATCTAATCTCTTTTTTGAGCTTAGAATTGGAGGAAATGGAAGAAGATATAGTAAATGGAGAAGCAGAAGAGCTTTTGGAGGAGGTGGAAAAGGGATGGAAGAATGTCTAAGATCTGCAAGAAAATAGTCAGAAAAACAATACTAATGACTTAAAGCTTCCTGTCCTTGGATCAAGAGACCATTGGGTTCCATAAATAAAAGTATTCATGTTCTTTAACTTAATGTTAGACGAAAGAGTCAGATCTAATAGTTAAATTAATGGATTCTTGTTACAATTTTTTACACAAAGACTAGATCAGTTTTGTATTATAAAGTCCTTCATTTAGATGATCCAAAGGTTATGAACAACCATTTGTAAGTCCACTAAGTCTGCTTTGGCGATCCAACCATTGTTGCTTAGAAATACTACCTATAGTGTAGCTCTGAAAAGATCACAATACCATCCTCATTTAGATCTTCATAATACAAAATAGATCTTACCAAATTGTATAAGTTTATTCAAGTCTTTCCATGTTCAAATAATGGATCTGACAGTATCATATAATAGTAAGTTAAAAACAAGAATAATAATCTCCCCCTATGGCTCTGATACCAAGTAACCGGAAGCGAACCCCCTAAAATAATAGGGGTGAAATACGGAGAAGAAGGAAAAGGAAGCAAATAAATTATACATAAACATAAATGATGAAGATATGTAAATGTAAATGCAATAAATAAATTAGGCGACAGAGCCAACCATGTGTTAGATAAAGCAATTAATTTAATAGGGGTAGATGGCGGTGCCAACCATAAGTAAAAGACAACGAAAAGATAGATTAGTAAAGTAATGAAAAAGACAGTTTAAAAATTAAAATTTGATAATATTATCAATTAAACTTTAAAAACTACAAGAAGGGAGCAAACTCTAACCAAGTGTTCTTGACTTTTATTATTTTCATTTGAACTACTTTATCTTTTAGCTTTTGCATTGCTTACTACTATCAAATATGATTTCTTGTGTGAATTGTTGTTATATTTTTAGAAATATTTATCTTAGAAGAACTATTAGGCTTTCAACATAAAGAGTATGAAATTAGTGACTCTCTTATCTTTATTTTTCTCTCTTGTTAAAGCGGGTGTAAGAAAGAAACACGACAAATAATTTAACACGATTAAATTGAAATCAGCTTGGGAGAATACCTTTTTGATTGAGTTTATTGAAGCTTTATCTTTTAAACTTTCTTTTTCTACTCGATTTTAAAAAAAAAAATTAACGTTAATGTAGGGTTGCATGTTGATGAATCATATATGAGGTTGTGAAAAGAATAGGCATTTTCCATATGCACGTGGAAAAATATATGTAGATACCAACCCCTTGTACAGGTATATGGTTCCAGACCTTTCTGTTTGGCCCTCTTTCTATTTGGGATCATTTAAACTTGTGGTTTATGTATGCCAATTTGATTTTATATTAAGGCATAGCAGGGGCCTTCATGTAATATGTGATTTTTTGTGTAGAGTCAGAGCCAATATCTAATATATATTCTTAAACCTTAAATCAATATACAGGGTGTATTCATGGGAGAGATTGATAACTTTCCCCAGAAGATATTTTGTCTATAGATATGTACATTCTATTATTTATCAGTTATTCCTCTCATTTGTTTCCCTGCACCGTCTTTTTGAAAGGTTGGATTAAAGACAGATGCATGATGCTTTAAAAAGGTACAGGCACAACCAACCACACTTTATTGCTACTATACTCTGTTGGGTTTGGTTAAAAGAAAGTGAATAGAAAATGAAGGGAAAAACATGGAGGAAAAAGTGAAGAGTAAATCTTCACTTTAAGGAAGTGAAGTTCTCCCACATTGGTGGGAGAAAGAGACTTTCTTATGTATATATTGGAACACACTACTTCATGTAGATAGTGAGGCAAGAACAAGACAAGTCTCACACCGTCGTTTTCATAGCTCACTCGGCTCGGCTTGGCTTTGGCTTCGGATTTGGCTTTGGCTGTGGATTTGGATTTGGATTTGGAAAATGACTGATTGAGAGACTATCTTTATAGACAAAATTCATTTGAAAATTAAGAATTATTGATAGTTTAATCCAAAAATCCGATAGAAAATAATTTCTCCATATGCAGAAGCACATAAAAGGATGCAGACGCATGTCACAACGCACATCGAAGGGACGCGACCCTTCGAGGCACTGGTTGAAACCGAATTGGCAATCTACGCACGCATGTGGAATCTGCGGACGTAGGTGACCAGTGCAGGCCAAACTAGTGGCTACTGGTTTTATGCCAAATGCTGACCTGCGGGCGCAGGTCAGGTGTCGGTTCAAAACAGTGTGTCTTTTCTTCAACCATTGCTTCCTTTCTGAAGCATTACCTCTTAGTACCTATGTTTTCCTCAGATGAAGGATATAAGAAATATATTATTTTCACAAGTCAAAAACTTTCTTCTTTACAAAAGAAATCAAAGTAAGTGTGATTTATTCCATTGGTTAAGTTTGACGAAGTTCTGCAAATTTCGTTACCGATTTTGCAGAATAATGTTCTGTTTTATCCTGGGAAGAATGAATCCAAACCTTGGAAAATTGTGAGGAAATTAAATTCTTTAAGGAAATACAGTTAAACTATGGGCTTAGAACTATCATTTTTTCATCAATATTCTAGTTTTTACGGGTGAAGGAAAAAACAAGCTTAAAAAATTTAAATTATGGTTTGTTTACATTTTTCTACTTCATCTTTATTTCTGTTTATGGTTGGAGATTAAAGTTAAGACTTTCTACTCCACTTTTTAACTCGGTTCGAAGAACATAAAAACTTCATCGACTG
This sequence comes from Capsicum rhomboideum, assembly GCA_031232105.1. NCBI lineage: Eukaryota > Viridiplantae > Streptophyta > Magnoliopsida > Solanales > Solanaceae > Capsicum > Capsicum rhomboideum. The sequence continues at coordinate 91,109,023 of CP124716.1, read as the reverse complement.
AATAAAACCACATTGATATTTAACCAGTTTTATTGAATTTTGTTTGTGTGATCAAACAGAAATGGATGAATCAACTAATGGTGTGATGGCTTCTGCATCTGCGGCAACGAATGCTAGTTCGTCAAGCCGTGTTACTCTCGCCATGTATGCAGTGAAAAAGCCCGAAAAGTTTTCCAAAAGTGACTTCAAAAGGTGGCAACAGAAGATGCTATTCTATCTGACCACTCTAAGCTTGTAGAAGTTTATTGCGGAGAACATTCCAACTCTACCGGATGAGACTCTGGAGAAAGAACAGTTTATGGCAACCGAGGACTGGAATCACTCTAATTTTCTAAGCAAGAACTATATCCTAAATGGATTGGAAGACAGTCTATACAGTGTCTATTGCGTTTTCAAAACTTCAAAAGAACTTTGGGACGCTTTAGACAAAAAGTATAAGACAGAAGATGCCGGACTGAAGAAGTTTGTAGCATCCAAGTTTCTTGAGTTCAAGATGGTTGACAACAAATCTGTCATGATTCAAGTCCAAGAACTGCTAGTGATCAAACATGATTACTTACGGAAAGAATGGTCATCAACGAAGTTTTCCAAGTAGCAGCTTTTATTGAAAAGTTACCTTCTTTGTGGACGGACTTAAGAACAATTTGAAACATAAGCGAAAAGAAATAAATTTAGAGGATTTGATTCTTCGTTTACGAATTGAAGAAGACAACAAAAATACAGAAAAGAGAGCAAATGCAAAGTCTTCAATCGCAGGACCAAACAAAGTTGAAACTCCTCAAAAGAAGAAAAAGAGGAAGAAGTCAGGTGATGAGAAGGAAGAACCCAAGAAGAAAAAGTTCAAAGGAAATTGCTACAACTATGGCGAAGTTGGTCATATGGCTTCTGTTTGTTGTGCTCCAAAGAAAGATAAGAAGAAAGAGCAAGCAAACTTGAATGAAGAAGTAAAAAACCTTTGTGCAATTCTCTCAGAATGCAACTTGGTGGGAAATCCAAATGAATGGTGAATTGATTCAGGTGCTACCCGCCATGTGTGTTCCAACAAGGAACTATTTTCATCTTATACTTCTTCTGAAAAAGTGAAACCATTTGTATAGCAAATTCAGCAACCGCGAAGATAGAAGGAACGGGCAAGGTTGGCTTGAAGATTACTTCAGGCAAGAAGGTGACCCTCAACAATGTCCTTCATGTTCCTAAAATGCGGAAGAACTTGGTCTCAACATCACTTCTAGTCAAAAATGATTTTAAGTATATGTTTGTATCCGATAAGATTGTAATAAGTAAGAATGACATGTATGTAGGAAAAGGTTACCTCACCGAGGGCCTCTTCAAACAAAATGTAATCTCTGTTGATATGAATAAGATTTCTGCTTCTTCTTACTTGCTTTAGTCAAATCATTTATGGCATGTACGTTTAGGACATGTAAATTATAAAACCATGCGGAAAATGATTAAGTTAGAAATATTACCTAAGTTTGAAAGTAATAATGGGAAATATCAAGTATGTGTGGAATCAAAGTATGCAAAGCATCCTTATAAGTCTATCGAAGGGAATTCAAATCCCTTAGACTTAATCCATACAGACATTTATGATATGAAGTCTATACCATCTCGTGATGGAAAAAGATATTTCACAACTTTCATTGATGAAAGCACTTGATATTGCTATGTTTATCTGCTTAATAGCAAAGATGAGGAAATTGATGCTTTCAAGCAATACAAGAATTAAGTTGAAACACAACTTAACAAGAAAATCAAAATGATTAGAAGTGATAGTGGTGGTGAATATGAATCTCCTTTTGAAGAAATATGCTTGGAATATGGAATTATTCATCAAACAACTGTCCCATACACTCCACAATCCAATGGGGTTGCGGAAAGAAAGAATAGAACATTGAAGGAGATGATGAATGTTTTGTTGATAAGTTTTGGTTTACCACAGAACTTGTGGGGGAAGCTGTTTTAACAGCCAGTCGGATACTCAATCGTATACCCCACAGTAAAACAAATTCCATTCCATATGAACAATGGAAAGGAAAAAACCCAGCTTGAAATATTTCAAAGTGTGTGGTTGTTTGGCTAAAGTGCAAGTTCCTAAACCCAAAAGGGTTAAGATAGGACCAAAAACAATTGATTGTGTTTTCATTGAATATGCAACCAATAGCAAAGCATATCGTTTTCTGGTTCATAAATCAGAAAATCCTGACATTCATGTGAATACGGTAATTGAATCAGATTATACTGAATTTTTTAAAAACATTTATCCGTATAAAAATGAATGTGAGTCGTCTAGTGAAAAATCTAAACGGCCTCAGAAAGTGTCAAAGGGAAGTACACCTAATGAGGAAAGTCCAAGACGTAGCAAACGTCAAAAGATTTCAACTTCCTTTGGTCCCGATTTCTTGACATTTTTAGTTGAGAATGAGCCTCAAATATTCAAGGAAGCAATGTCTTCTTTAGAAGCACAATATTGGAAAGAGGCAATCAATAGTGAAATAGAATCCATATTGAATAATCATACATGGGAATTGGTTGATCTTCCTCCAGGAAACAAACCATTGGGTTCTAAATGGATCTTCAAAAAGAAAATGAAAGATGATCGTACTACTGATAAATATAAGGGAAGACTAGTTGTCAAAGGTTTCAAACAATGAGAAGGTCTTGATTATTTCGACACATACTCGCCGGTAACAAGAATCACATCTATTTGAATGTTGATAGCATTAGCCGTCATGTATGGTCTTCAAATTCATCAAATGGATGTGAAGACAGCCTTCTTAAATGGAGAATTGGAGGAAGAAATATACAGGGAACAACCCGAAGGGTTTGTAATTCTAGGAAAAGAAAAAAAGGTGTGTCGACTTGTTAAGTTGCTTTATGGACTAAAACAATCGCCCAAGCAATGACATGCAAAATTTGATCAAACCATATTGTCAAATGGATTTAAGATCAATGAATGTGCTAAATGTGTTTACATCAAGAACACTCCAAATCACATTGTCATTGTTTGTTTGTATGCGGATGATATGTTGATAATGAGTAAGGACATTTCAGACATAAATGCTACTAAACGTATGCTTGTTAGCAAGTTTGATATGAAAGACTTAGGATTACGGATTTGATTTTAGGAATTAAAATTCTTAGGACTCCTCAAGGTCTAGCTTTGTCTCAAACTCATTACATCAACATGGTACTTGAAAAATTCAAGTATTTGGACTTCAAAGTTACCAAAACTCCAATTGATGTGAATCTTGCTCTCATAAAGAACCAAGGTCAAAGCAAGTCACAATTGGACTATGTAAGAGTGTTGGGAAGTTTGATGTATATCATGAATTGTACGCCACCAGATATAGCATGTGCTACTAGCAAATTAAGTCGGTACACAAGTAATCCCGATCAAACTCATTGGATGGCAATGAAGAGAGTTTGGGGTATCTAAAACATACTCAAGACTATTCTTTGCATTACAACAAATATCCAGCGGTAATTGAAGGATATAGTGATGCAAATTGGATCACCAAGTCAAATGAAGTGAAATCCACAAGCGGATATGTGTTTACTCTTGGTGGAGGACCAGTCTCTTGGAAATCATCCAAACAGACTTGTATTACTCGCTCTACAATGGAATCTGAGTGTATTGCTTTAGATAAGGCTGGTGAAGAAGCAGAATGGCTACAAAACTTTTTAGAAGATATTCCTTTGTAGACTATGATAGTCAGGTGGAAATAGGAAGAGCTAGAAATTTTATGTATAACGGAAAGTCTCATCACATAAGACGAAGACATAATACCGTTAGACAATTACTCTCTAGTGGAATTATGACAGTTGACTATGTGAAGTCAAAGGATAATGTGTCGGATCCACTTACAAAATGCCTAACTAGAGAGGCGATTGATAAATCATCGAAGGGAATAGGTTTATGGCCTAGAACAAGTCATTGTAATGGTAACTCTACCTAGTTAAATGGAGATCCCAAGGTCTAGGTTCAAGGAGATCAAACAAAGTTACGAATGACGGTTCAGCGTTGTCACTAAAAGTATATCCATTTCCATGAAATGACAATGTTCAAGAAACAAGGATAAAGCTTAAGGTTTGAAGCTTTTTAATGGTTTCTAAGTTTGGAAGGTATGACCAAATAGTTCGTCTATAGGATAAAACATTTAGGAATCACCTATGTGAGTGTGAAGTGGAAACTGCTTCAAGGAGAATAAGAGAAAGGCCAGTTCTCTACTCATGAAAATAGGACGTGTTCATGGCTGAAACGAACAAAACAATCAGAACCAAGAATGGTTAAGGGTTGATTGTGTGACATATGTTGTCTAGGTATACGTAACAGCTCGACGGTTCAAAGATACCAAATCTACCGATTGACCAAGGATACCCGACGTATGTTCACTATGGAAAGTTCAAGGGGAAACCTACTTACCCAGATGTGATTGATCCTTATTTGTAGATCACACAGTTTTTCATATATAAAATAGTCATTCCCCATTCATGTGGGGGATTGTTGGGTTTGGTTAATAGAAAGCGAATGGAAAATGGAGGGAAAAACATGGAGGAAAAAGTGAAGAGTAAATCTTCACTTTAAGGAAGTGAATTTCTCCCACATTGGTGGGAGAAAGAGACTTTCTTATGTATATATTGGAACACACTACTTCATGTGGATAGTGAGGCAAGAATAAGACAAGCCTTGCGTCGTCGTCGTCGCCGCTCGCTCAGCTCAGCTTCGGCTTCGGATTTGGATTTGGAAAATGATTGATTAAAAGACTATCTTTGTAGACAAAATTCATTTGAAACTTAAGAATTATTGATAGTTTAATCCAAAAATTCGATAGAAAATAATTTCTCCATATGCGGTCGCACAAGAATGGATGCGGACACATGTCACAACGCACCTCAAAGGGACGCGACCCTTCGAGGCATTGGTTGAAACTGAATTGGCAATTTGTGCGCGCATGTGGCACCTGCAGACGCAGGTGACCAGAGCAGGCCAAACCAGTGGCTACTGGTTTAGTGTCAAACGTTGACCTGCGGCCGCATGTGGCCACCTGCGGGCGCAGGTCGCTGCGCAGGTCAGGCGTCGGTTCAAAACAGTGTGTCTTTTCTTCAACCATTGCTTCCTTTCTGAAGCATTACCTCTTTGGCAATAAATACCTATGTTCTCCTCAGATGAAGGATATAAGAAATATATTATTTTCACAAGTCAAAAACTTTCTTCTTTACAAAAGAAATCAAAGTAAGTGTGATTTACTCCATTGGTTGAGTTCGATGAAGTTCTGCAAATTCCATTGCCGGTTTTGCAAAATAGTGTTCTATTTTATCCTAAGAGGAATTAATCCAAATCTTGGGCCATTGTGAGGGGATTAAATTCTTTAAGAAAACACAGTTTAACTGTGGGCTTAGAACTATCATTTTTTCATCAATATTCTGGTTTTTTACGGGTGAAGGAAACAACATACTTTGCATCCACTACTAAAACATTTCTCCTACTTCACCAGGAAATCTCAATAGGTACTTTGTCAGCAAAGGCGTCCCACAATCACAACGGTAATTAAGAGAACCAAGATGACTGCCACCAACATAGTAACTGATTGTGCTACAATTTCGCCTTTTGTGATACCAGCTTCTGTAAATATGTAATTACATACATAGATAGTGCGATCATGAACGTAATGTACAAACAATGTGTATGTATATATTAGCATTCTTTTACAATGAAATGTTGTCGAACAACTACTTCGTAATTTTTTAGCTGTAGCCTTACTGATATTTGTAACTATCGCCCCGTCCTGTATAGTGGGCCCACGTATATTGGGCCCGTGCGTGCACGGGCAACCGCCGTCTAGTATACTATAATAGAAGAGCCAGTTGATACTTAATATATGGTATCAACATGGCTGCTTCTTGGTATTTAAATCAAATGTGATTTAAGACTTCTAACTTTGACACTTAACTAATGTGTCTTTAATTGGTCTATTATAAGTAGATATTTACCACGTGACAATTAGTTTAGTTACGAGACACTAATATATGAGTTTACTGCTTTGAGAATAGGCATTAGAAAGCTATTCAGGTATCCAACTCTACATTTCAAGAATAGAAGTACACAATGAGTTAAAAGGCTATATCTGTTGAATTACTCAATCCTAAACTCCAGGCCCTTTAATGCATGATCCTAGAGTAAAGTTGCAATATTGGTAAAAAAGAAAATGGGTGATGGAAAAAAAATAAGACAGCCATCTGTAAGGGAAAAAAGACTTAATATTCCAGAAACCTGCTACTAATAAGAGGTTCAGGAATCAGGCGGCATAGCATCTGCATGGTATTAGGAGCATTGATAAAACTCAAAACATGAAACATTTTAGTCTGTTTCAAGTACTCTATCAAATTTAGAAGGTAAGATTCAACCCATCTTTCAATCTAGACACAGTCTGGAGCTGATATCCACTCTTTAGAAGAACGAAACGTTCAGCCTAAACCATCGAAAAGCATAGCAATAGCCTACATGAACAGACTCTGATGGATTGGTACGCAAGCACATTTCTGCTCATATGCAATTGTAGATGTTCATCACTCGAGCACTATGCTTCTTTTGTAAGGAGCACGAACATGACAAGGATTACATCATAGGACAGGTTGTTGTATGATTCATTTTACAGTAAATGGTTCAAACAGCAAATGATGGCTCTGCCAATTAAGAAAATGTTACAGTAAACCAAAATCAATGTTGATATCTCTAAACTGTTGCAATGATTTGACGGTGCACTATACTGCAGACAGACTAGTTATCTGCCTTCATTAGTCATCAATTGTGAAAATACCTTGCTTGTAGATATATCTGAAGCCCCATCACCGTTATAAGCCTCATTGTGGGTGTTGGGGAGACCCTCTGGCAGTGGAAGCTCTGGAGAAATGGAATTGGAAATCTCAGGCAGTTCTCCAAGTGTTTCAGATTCTTGAAGCTGGAATGCATATTCCAAGTTCCACAGTACATCACCCATTGTTGGCCTATCAATGCCATAATCAGCCAAACATTTCTCTGCAGTCTCCCCGAACTTCTTCAAACAGTTTAGCTTTATCTGGCCTCTGATATAGGGATCAACAATCTGCTCTAGTTGTCCGTCCTTCTGCCACTGCATAGCCCATTCAGCTAAATTCACTTGCTCCCGTGAAAGCAGAGGATCAATGGCAGGTCTAGCACATAAGACTTCAAAAAGAACAACTCCGAACGAGTAAACATCTGACTTATCTGTAAGCTGCTGCCTCCGAAAATATTCTGGATCTAGGTAGCCAAAACTTCCTTTTACACCAGTGCTAACGTGGGTCTCATTAAGACATGGGCCTGTCCTTGAGAGACCGAAATCAGCAACCTTAGCAACACAATTTTCATCAAGCAGGATGTTAGTTGACTTGATGTCACGATGGATGATTCCTTGAGCAAAACCTGTATGAAGGTAGTGGAGACCTCTTGCTGCACCTATGCATATCTCAAGCCTTTTCTTCCAAGATAAGGGTGATATTCCTGGACCATACAAATGCCTCTTAAGAGGTCCCTTCTCCATATACTCATAAACAAGTATCATCTCAGACTGTTCTTCACAATAACCTACAAGTGAAACAAGATGGTGGTGGCGAATCTTGGAAAGAACAGTGATTTCAGTCTGAAATTCAGGCAGGCCCTGCCTGGAACCTGGCACACCTCTCTTTATAGCAACCTTTCGGTTGTCTCCAAGAATGCCTTTGTATACCATCCCAAAGCCACCAGAACCGACTATCAAACTTTTATCAAAATTATCAGTAGCCAATTGTATTTCGGCAAAGGGAATCCTCTGGCCTAGATATCCATTTGGTCCAGGTGAAGTCCCATCAGACAATGTACCATGGGAACTACTTCCATATCGACGTAAAGGCGTCCAGCCAACACTTTCTGAACGCTTCGGTTTTAGCTTTTTCTTTCTGCAGACAAAGAATAGCAAGGCAGCAAGTATCATCACCACACTCAGCAGAACAAAACTTCCAAGAACAGAACTCACTATAACCCAAACATTTCTCTTCTTAGAACCTGTTTGCGAAGCCACATAATTGACCATTTTCATAATCTCAACACCATTCAGAATTGCATTCTTCCTCATGGTACTGCTTAGGTTAGACGGATCAACGCTTACTTGCACAACACCTGAACTGCCTGAGTATACCACAAAATCTATGTAATATGGTGTAGCAAGCTCACGAAATGTAAGCGAAGACAAATCAAGGTCTTTGTATGCTGTATACCCATTTAGATATACATTGAAGTACAACTGTCCAGATGACAAACTAACAATATCACAGAAATGCAAGCGAACAAAGTGCGAAGAATCTCTAATACCCACAGGAAAGTTCCATGTGATATTGAATAGGAAATCTGTAGTTACATTCTCCCTATTCATCTGCTGTGCTGTCATATAGACATTATCAGGAGCAATTTCCCTTGTAGCACCACCCTTTTGGTACTTGGGAACATGAGAGGTTCTTGCAATTTTAGCAGCATATTTCAAGGCAAGAAAATCTTCATCTGGAATCCAACTTCTCCAGAGGGTATCATTAAAAGGAGTTAACTTTAACCCTCCAACATTGATCCTATGAACAGTTTCTACTGTTTGTAAGGTCATATTCTGACTGAACTCCTGAATTCCCCTAGGACCAACTGATTTAGCCCCATCACCAATTATGAAATCATCGGGGGCTGAAAACACTTCAATTGCATTCACAAAAGCAAAACTGGATTCATGAGTGGGTGTGAACTCAATTTCAAGTTCAGAATTATCCACCATAAATATGAACTCTCTAACACTAATAGTAGTAGTAGTATTAACACTAAAATTACTAAAGAGCAGAATTCCATTAGCAGAAACACTGAAACTTGCTTTCCTGAGATCACAATTCTGAGCAGTGAAGGGAGAGAAATGAAGGCGCAAGAAATGGGTCCCAATCTTGTTGATATTAAATACATACCTTGAAGAAGCACCATTGAAAACTCTAGCACTACTATAAAGGAAAGACAAATTGGAAGATGGGTCTGGATTTTCTTTCAAAATTGCCTTACCTTGAGAGGTATGAAGTGAATTAGAGTCCCCAAGGAAGCGTCTGTTATCAACTATGGCATCTCTATCTGAACCACAGTTTATCAAGTAGTTATCTTGGGGAGAGAAAGCAGTGATGAGGCAGAAAAAAGGGATGAAAAACACAACTGCTTTACAACTTTTCATGGGAAAACTTTTTGAAAAGATAGGTACTATCAGAAAAGGGTAGGGAGAAGAGGGCAGCGTATTTTATTTGAAGGAGAAGAATGAGTGAAATCTTTCCAACTAACAAAGCATGCGAATGTAGGAAACCATAGTCTAAAGAGAGGGAGGGAGCATAAGAGCTGTTGAAAAGACTGGGAGATTAGTGCAAAGAAAGGAAACTGGCTATACGTTTGAGCATTAATAATGTCCTCCACTTGGAACTCTCCATATGTGTAGTGTAGCATTAATATTTTATGGTTCAATCAAACACAAACGGAGTTCAGTACTCCCTCCTGACAATTTACATACTGTTGGAATTTTAAGAGATCAAATAATTTAATTTTGATCATAAACTTAAGTATAAAATCTTTACATTTTTCAAAATAAAATTTTACATATCTGAAAACTACTTTAAAATATTATAAATTACAATAATTGACAATTTAAAATATTTAAAAGTTATATGAAAAAATTATAATTAAAGAAAGACTTGTTTGAATCTCGAAATTCAAAATGTGTCAAATAAATTTGGACGAAGGGAGTATTAAACAAGTAACATTTCTAAGTAAATAAATACATCTTTTACAAAAATTTCCACAAGATATACTCTTCCAACTTATCAAATGCATTCTAGACTGTATTCTCTACGTCTCAATTTATAAGAAAGTTTGGAGTACAGGATCAAAACTTAATTTTAATATGAATTTGAATATAGATTTTTTAAAATAAACTTTACATGTTCAAAGAACTCTCCCTTCCTTTCAATTTATTTGTCTTATTTTAACTTCGCACGGAGTTTAAGAAAGTAAAGAAGACTTTTGAATTTTATGGTCTTAGATTAAAGATATGTCAAATGTACTAAAATATCTTTTAATCTTGTGGTCTTAAACATGTCATGCGAGAAATTGAAATTAAAGAGTTGCTAAAAATAAAATAGATATTTTTTATGAAACGGACTAAAAAGGAAAGCAGGAGACACAAATTGAAACGGAGGGAGTACACAGAAACTACTACAAGTCCACTTAGATAATGATTTCAGCGCAATGTGGAGTTAAAGGTAATTGCAAGATGGATTTTTTTTTCGAAATAAGCATGTGTTGATATTGCTTCTGCAGTCGGGAGACCTTTTGCACTTAGATCTGGCGACCATTAACAAGATAAGGCAAAGTTTTGAAGTAAAAGTGTTGGTGGGTCTTTTGTCTAGTCTCTCAAAATCTGTAAAAATGGAAATCAAAGATGAAGTTAAGGGAGAGGAATGAACTGAGAAAGTTAACATTCAATTTGATTTGATTCCAAAGTATTGCATTGAATGCATGTTCCAAGGTCATAATATGAAGGAATGTTTGAATCTTCATTCAGAACTTGTGGCACAAAACTTGGAAATCACTTTTACAAGCATCTAAAGAATCTGATACATCATCAAAAGCCTCAAAACATCTAAAAAGAGGGAAAAGTACAAACAACTGAAAGGATATAAGAGATTGAGGAAAAGTTGTGAATTAGTCAAGCAGCTACCTCAGAAAACTTGGGTGAAATGCATCAACGCTACTACCAGTCACCATCCGAAGGTACTAGGCTCTAAACCTACACAACAAGGAGCAGAAATAAACAAGCTTGAGTACTAATCCATATGTACTCAACAACATCGTCGACTGACCCAAATATGAAGCTATAATGAGGATCGATCCTAAGTGTTTGATACTGGTACTTTTTAAATAGATAGCTAGATTCAAATAAAGAATATATATATATATATATATATATATATATATAATCAAGTTCAAATATCTCAATTCACAGAAAAATCAACAAAGGAATAATAAAGTCACTTTCACAACCAAAAACAATGCAAATCAAGCAAGAATGATGTACTGAATGCATATGATGTATATTCCTCTTACCTGGACAGAAAATTTGTACACACCCGCTGCCTTGGCTAGATAAGAATATATGGGAGACTCGCAAGGTCTTTATACCCTCTCTAAATCCTGCCCCTTGGTCCCTCGGAGGTATCTCAATCCGGATCCTGCTCGTTGGCCATCAAACAGTATCTCTATCTGAATCTTGTCGGTAAGTCATTGAAGAGTATTCCAAAGAAGGCGTTATATCTCAACTGTATCTCGAAACCTTTGATTTCTGCCCGTAGGTCGTCACTGGAGAAGAACTATATTATTCAACAAATAATATGCATGTGAACTCATATAAAATGTAATAAAATAGCTCAGATACTGGAGATAAGATATCATAAATGAACGTAAGAATGCCTTCAATCACTAAAAGATTACAGAATATATAAAAGTCATATATCTTGTCTGCCAAGGAAATCATGTCATCGGACAACTACTAACCAAATCATTCATCAGGTTCCCAGTATATATACAAAAGTCCTAGATCATGAGACAATCAATATTTGACTCCTACTCATAACATGGAACATATTCTATCGTTCAAATATCAATCACCTTATATATCAGTGAACACACAAGCATAATTACTAATGCTACAACTGTGAAACGGGCTCACATAGGTAGATAAGTTCAACAAAGTAGAAATACAGTCTAAAATAGCCATAACATGATATTGAAAAGCCCGCATAGATGTTTTCCATTTACCTATGGGACCTTCATTACCCATTCCCCAATTACACTATTATTTAATATACTAACACTTCAAAAGACAGTCCAAAAAAGTATCAACTTACCTTAAACAAAACTCGACAAGTCAAATTTTGGCTTTATCCTTCCATAAAATTCTTGAACGAGCCTAATTTGGTCAAATAGATATTCTGCATAAAAAAATTAATTCATGGACACTCATATTGTTATACTTTTATCTTGGGCCCAAAAAATCAACCCTAAGACTTGTCATGACCCAATTGGTCATGAGTGGCACCCACCCAAACTCTATGGCAGAAGAACCATCTAACCCAACCCTTAACCAACCAATCAGACCTTCACAAATCACTTTCATTAAATACTTAACATTATTTCACGAAAATACAATATTAATCAACCAAGTTCAATACTAACTTAATTACTATTCAAAAATAAAATAGAGTATAGAAGTATCTCTAATTATTACAATCCCCGGGACCTGAAAGTCACCGTACAAGAACATCTAAACAGTATCCAAAAATCAAGTCTAAAATATAACCCAAAATGGTAAATAAAGAAATGTCTTAGTCCTGAAATAAAGGACATGAACAATATGAGAATGATCCGATGGTTGTGCGGACATGGTGCTCACCCTTGGATCGAAGTCTGAAGCACAGACTAGAGTCGAAGTCTCATCTCAAATACTGGAATACGCTCTACACTTAATTAAAAAAAATAGCACAGATAGTATCAGTACAATAACTAAGTACTTGTACACATCATCGGCCGAATCAACTCAACACCATACAAATACGCAAGTTAAATGCAAGTAACAGAGATGAAAACACAACTTACAATTAATTGACAAACAAATACAGTCATAACACTTTATCTCATTAGGAATATAAATACACAAGTACATCAACTATAATTAGGCATATTCTTCAACTATGGCACCACACCATATACATAAATCCAAATGAAATAATTATTGCATGTATGCAAGATGTACACATATACTAGAGTCAGCAGGGACTCTCAGATATAACCTGTAGGGGACGAGCTCAATCCATGTACCAGTACTGTCATGGTACCCAATCCAATAACAGTATTGGCGTGACAGCCGATCCACATAACAGTGTCGGCATGTCACCCTATTCATATATCATTCAATACCATCTCAGAACCATATCCCAATGCATGATATACTCAATAAATCACAAGTAATGCCTAAAATCAATCATAAATACCGAACTCACATATAAGCACAGAGTCAAGCAAGTCTTTACTAAAATTAAACCATAACCTACCTCGATTCCTTGCTTGACCTATACATAATAATTACACAACTCTTAATACAATATTTCACTTTTCCTAACCATTAGGAACTCATATTTATTGAATTAACTCAAGAATTTTCCATAGTTCATTATCTTAGGATTTTCTACCCTTTAAACTCTTGAATTCTTCATATTTTAACATCATCAACAAGAATTCTATCATAGAAAGTATTTTCTAAAACCCTAGGATCAACAACAACTAAAAAAAACTTAATTCCCCACCAATACATAAGTTAGAGCTAAACTCTAATTTGTATCATAAACATGATCCTTGCAATTCTCTTAATTTAGAGGAGTAAATCAAGTTAGAATGTAAAAAAACCTTACCTTCAAAGATGAAAACCGCAAAAATTGAAGAAAATTACCTCCTGATAAGCCCTTGGAAATTTTTAGAAAAGTGAGAATGAAAAATGGGTTTTCTGGTCTTAAAAGATGGAATTCTAAATTTTCACCATTACAGCGGCACTTTTGTTGCTGCAACGGCACCGCTGCAATGGAAAATCTACCACTGCAATGGCCTTCAGGCCAAATGGGCTATCGTTACAGCGATGATTCTACTGCTGCAGTGGTACTTCTGTCGCTGCAACGAGCCCAACGAGTAACTCGGTACTGTCACGCCTCGAATTCCCACGGGCGAACTGGCACCCAAAGCCGTTATGGCCCGAGAAAACCAATCTTCATTCCTGTATATTCATATGCATGTATCTATATGAATATCATTCTATCTCATGTAACTATAAGATACCAATGGCGGAAGTCATGAAAACATATGCTATATATGAAATTTGTCCGTTAGGGCCATCAAGTCAAAATGGACATACATTTCCTACATCTCTTCATCTGTCCCACAACATCTACAAAGCCTCTACAGATACATAGACAAAACCAACCTAAAGTCGGGATAAGTCCCCGCTTTATACAACATTTACAATACCAAAATAAATGTACACATGTGACTCGTAAAGCCCCGAACCAACTGGAGCTCACCAATGATCTGCAAACGACCCGCAACCTACTGTAGAGGTCTACTAAGACCTGCACCTGCAACAAGTAAGGTAAGTCCCCCAAGGGACGTCAGTACGAAGAATGTACTGAGTATGTAAGGCTATAAGAAACTGCATCATACATAAGAACTTCAATGGAATCAAATATAAAAGAAAAGTCAATATGGATAACCCATTGTTCTGTATGTTTGGAACCATGTATATTGCTTTCATTACTTTCTTTGCTTTTTTGCTTATATGTTTATTCATCATTACCTAAACCATATCGTACCCGGGCCCCAACTGATCAGTGGGTCTTAACATAACATAACGTTATGTTGGGATCATCTCGAGCTAGGCTTATGCCTCTAGAGCTGCTACCCATAAATCAATATATCAGGTTCGGCTCGAGCTAGGTTCTTACCTTTAGAGATGCCCCCTGTCAGGTTCGGCCCGAGCTAGGCTTCTGCCTCTAGAGCTTCCCCCTGATCCAATAATCTCGGGTTCGGCTTGAGCTAGGCTTATGCCTCTAGAGCTGCCACTCGTACTCTTACAACCAACAACTATGCATTACTTCATTTCTTTACTTTTGAGAGATTGATACATTGATAGTCATAACATTATTGGAGCTTTGGAACATCAGTCCATGATTAAGATACATATGAACAACAACATGTGATGACATGAGATACTTTGAGATATTTTGAAATGAGAAACAAGCTCGGTAACAATGAGGACAATAGATGCTGCCAAAGAATATTGAAAAGAGTAACCTTACATACCTTATCCTCCCAATATGAATACACAGTCCTATATGTGCATACAATAATCCAGCTCCTTCCTTACGTGGTACTCTACAACACAAGTTCATAACGGAGCTCACGTTAACAACTAACTACTTTACCAGTGCATAAGACGACAATGAGTTACATGACTGCCCTACAACGTCATTTCACCCTTTACAATACAATTCACTGCATTACCATACCAACAATACCATAAAATTCCACACATTGACCAAGACATCATAAACCAATAGCATTTCACACCAAGTTTACCCTTTACGCTTCCTCATTAACACTACGTCACAATTCTTTCATCAAGTCACCTCAATACCTTTCATAACAACATATTAACAACAATCCATAATTGATATAATCCAACATGCCTCCAAATGACCCCTTAAAGTCATTCAATAGGTATCATAAGTTGATAATTACATCCAAAAAGGGTATAGGGGCCTTCGGGGATCAAAGAGAGACAAAAACATACAAATCAAAATTCTGGACTGGGCTGTGGAGCCACCTGCACCCGCAGGTGGATGAAATGCGACTTCAAGTGCCTTTCTAGCCTTGTCCAGAGCCACCTGCATTGGCATCTGTGCCCGCAGGTGCTCTAGACGCAAGGGCGGATGCCCATTTCAGCCTCCAGGGGTCATTTTAGGGTACTTTTTTGGTAATAAATGGTCCATGGCCATAAATAAGCTTCTTTTTACATGTTTTAGGTCAACTTGGATGCCAACGATCAACCATGGTTTCACAACACACATGAACATCACCAAAATTACATTTTTCTTTTAATACGTCACCAATTCCATGATCAATTTCATACCAACAATCCCACAAGTTATACACATAGATAAAGCAAGTTAAGAACATAACCACATCTTACATGTTGATATTTCATCCATCAAGTTCACTTCCTTCAATACCATAAGTCCACTGTTACGCCTCGAATTCCAAAAGGGCAAGCTGGCACCCGAAGCCGTTAAGGACCGAGAGAACCAATCGTTATCCATGTACACTCATATGCATGTTTCTGTATGAATATCATTCTATCCCATGTAACCAATAAATACTAAAGGCGTAAATCATGAAAAACATATACAATATATGAAACTTGGTCGTTAGGGCCATCAAGTCAAAGTGGACATACATCTCTTACATTCATCTTCCCACATACGTCTACAAAGCCTCTAACAGATGCATGTACATAACCAACCTACAGTCGGGACGAGTCCCTACTTTATACAAAATTACAATACCAAAACAATGTACACATGTGACTCGGAAAGCCCCGACCCAACTGGAGCTCACCAATGATCCACAGATGACTCGTAGCCTACAGTGGTGGTCTACTAGCACCTGTACCTGCAACAAGTAAGGTAAGTCCCCCAAGGGGGTCAGTACGAATAATGTACTGAGTATACAAGGCTATGAGCAACTGCATAAAAGATACGAACTTCAATGAGATCAAGATAAGAGAATAGTCAATATAGATAAGCCATCGTTCTGTATGTGTGGGAGCATGTACCTTATATTCATTACTTTCTTTGCCTTTATGTACATTACCGTCAATATTTATAACCGTCAATATATAATATATATATATACGTCAATATATAATATCGTCAATACAAAACCGTCAATATAACCCGGGACCAACTGATCAGTGGGAGAATAATATAATATACCATAAATAAATAAAGCAGGTTCGGCCCTTTGGGCTACCCCTTGTCAGGTTTGACATCAAGCTAGGCTTTTTCCCCACTGAGCTTCCCTCTTCTATCACCCGGAAATCAATGAAGCAGGTTCGGCATCAAGTTTGGCTTTTACCCCACTAAGCTTTCCCCATGGTACAACAATATCGGGATCGCCCCCAGTTAGGCTTTCCCCCCTTTGGGTTGTCACCCGTACTCAATAATCATTAAGTAACCATAAAATAACCATATATGCATTACTTCTTTCATTACTTTGTTGTGTTACTTCTTTCCTTTACTTTTGTGAGACTGATACATTGGGGATCATGACATTATTGAAACTTGGGAGTAATGTCCATACTTATTTGATACATGAATGACAATTGGTTAATGAATAAGGAACATGTGAATAACAATAGATGACAACTTGAAATGATATACCTTTGAATATGTCGAAATAGAACAAGTACAATGACAATGTGAACAATATGCGCTGTAGAAGGATTCGAAAAGAGTAACCTTACATACCTTATCTTCCCAATATGAATACACAGTTCTATATGTGATTACAATAATTCAGCTCCTTCCTTACGTGTTACTGTACAACACAAGTTTATAACGGAGCTCACATTAACAACTAACTACATTATCAGTCCACCAAATGATAATGAGCCACGTGACTGCTATATAGCATCACTTTGTCCCTTACAATACAATTCACTGCATTAACATACCAACAACCTCATAACATTCCACACATTAACCGAGATATCATAAACCAATAACATGTCACACCAAGTTTATGCTTTACACTTCCCCTTCAAGATTGTGTCACATTTACCTCACTACATCACGTAAACACCTTTCACAACAACATAGTAAAGACAATCCATAATTGATACCACACAAAATACCTCCGGGATACTCCTTTAAAGTCATTCAAAAGGTACCATAAGTTGATAATTGCATTCATAAAGGGTATAGGGGATTTGGGGGTCAAAGAGATGCAAAAACATGCAAAACGAACTTCTGGGCTGACCTGCGAAGCCACCTGCGTCCGTAGGTGTTTGAGGTGCATCCTAAGGTGACCATTGTCCTGGTCTAGGGTCACCTGCGTTGGCATCTGCGCCCGCAGGTGCCCCACCCGCTGGGGCGGATGCCCGTTTTAGCCTCCGGGGGTCATTTTAGGGTCCTTTTTCGTAACGAATGGTCCATGATCATAAATAAGCTTATATTAACATATTTTAGATCATCTTAGATTCCAAATAACATCCATGGTTTCACAACACACATAAACATCACCAAAACTACATTTTCCTTTCAATACGTCACCGGTTCCATGTACAATTTCACAACAACAATTCCAAATGTTACACACAAGAGAAAGAAAGTTAAGGACATAAACACATATTACAAGTTGATATTTAATCCATCAAGTCACTTCCTTCAAGACCACAATTCCACTTCCAAGTTTACAAGGCAAAACTCTTTATCGATTAAGTAAAAGTACACTGTTTTACACATAGTGAACTGCCCAACACTTTGCCAACATAACCAACATGATTTATACACCATATTAAGCATATAATATATTGAACCATAATATTAAACACTTACCCAAACTTGCAAAGGAGTGATCTTGCCCAAGGAGATAGTTGCCTTAGGGTTTGTGAGATGAGAGAATGTTGTGGAAAATTCTAGATTTTGGCATGTGTCTTTTGTGGAATAAAATCTGATTTTTGGTGACTTTTATATCCCCTTAATGGTCATACTTAGCCACTTTTTATCAATAAATATGATTGACTTGGTCAAAAGATGAATGGGTCATTTCCTTCTTGTTGGGCTATGTCTTTTACCTAATTTTGGGCCTTAAAGTGAGCCCATTTGCACAAGGTTTGTTTAGCCCAATAGCTTCCATTAATAATATACCAACTATCTCATGTTTAAATAATTCCATAAATGTTACGGTAATAGCATAGGCTCGGAAATGTACGGGGTGTTACATCCTTCCCCCCTTAAGAACATTCGTCCTTGAATGTTAGTAACATTATCTCATTGAAACAAATTTAAATCTACGCGTATCCTTCATGTTCTCATATACACATGATACTTGTAGAGACTTACTTGTTATTGCTTCAATTCCACACCTTGAACTTTTTCTTCTGTGTACAACAAATACGAGTACTTTTGATTTCATCATTCCTTCGGTTTCCCATGTGATTTCGTCTACTTGCTGATTTCTCCAATAGTACCTTTACGTAAACTACTTATTTATTTCTTAATCCTTTCACTTAACGATCAATAATAGTAGTAGGTACCTCTTCATATGTGATAGCCTCCGTAACTTATACATCTCTCCCATGCATTTTTGAAGCATTGAAACATGGAACACTGAATGAACTGTGGGGAGTTCTTGGGGTAGTGCTAATTTATATGCAAATTACCCAAATCTTCAGTTAATCTCATATGACACGTTATATAGGTCCAACTTTCATTTCATCCCAAATCTCATTACCCCTTTCATTGGTGACACTGTCCAAACTACCCAATCACCTATGGCCAATTCTAATTCCCTTTTTCTAATATCGGCATATGACTTGTGTCGACTTTGGGCTGTTTGTAGCCACTGTCGTATCACCTTGACTTTCTCTATAGCTTGACGAACAAGATTTGGCCCGAGTAAAGCAGTCTCACCTGCTACAAACCATCCACTTGGTAATCTACACTTTCTCCCATATAAGCTTCATAAGGTGTCAGTTTGATACTTGAATGATAGCTATTATTGTAGGCAAATTCCATAAGAGGTAAATGACCATCCCAACTACTTTGTGCAAGCTTGTAACATATCTTCAAGTGTTTGGATGGTACGTTCTGTTTGTCTATCTGTCTGATATAATAGAAATTAGAATCCCATGTAGTCGTACTATCTCTTTAACATACAACCTTGCATAATTTCCAGCTGTACAAGTGGTCCTGACAGGTAAAAAGTGTTCTACTTGGTAAGTCTTTCAACTATCATCCACATGGAATCAAATTTTTGAAATGTACGAGACTAACTTGTGATAAAACCTATGTTAATCATATCCCTATTTTCAAACTGGAAGATTCCTGTATTGCATATAACTTTCAGGTTTCTCTCTACTTTTACCTTTTGACAGTTTGGACATTGAGCTACAAATTCTGTAATGTTCTTCTTCTTTATGTTGCCTCACCGTTGCTCCCGAATGAATAGAATACCGTGAATGATGTGCTTCTGTCATACTTTATTTTCTTAGCTCACCTATATCTGGTACACAAAACCTACCTTGGCATTGAAGAACTCAAGTACTCCCTCTTGCGTAAGCTCAAATACTTTTATCAAACCTTACTGTCATTCCTTTTTCAGCTGCAATAAAAATAAGATTTGCATATTACTTTTTCTTCACCTCTACGAATGAAGACTTTGTCGCATTTTGCGCCATAACTCTTTTATCTGGAGTTTTAAGAAAATGAGCTACCATGCTGTCTAATGTATATGATTCCTTGACTATACCTTGCTTTTCCATGAACGACCACCAGTACTTGTTAGTGCTTTACGGCTTAACACGTCGGTTACCACATTTGCTTTTCCCAGATGGGATATCAATATCATGATCACTAATAGTTCCAGCCACCTTCACTGCCTCCAATTTAAGTCCTTCTGATTAAAGATGTCTTGCAAACTCTTATGGTCAATATATATATCAACATGAGCCCCATACAAGTAGTGGCGCCATATCTTTAAAGCAAATATCACGGCTGCTAACTTAAGATCATGTGTTGGATAGTTTCTCTCGTGTGGTCACAACTGTCTTAAGGCATAAGCTATTACATTACCATGCTGCATCAACACATATCCAAGAATGGCTCGAACACCCTATTTATCCTATCCATAACAACTTCGGGTGCATTTGTTAGCCCAAAAGATATAACCAAAAATTCATAGTGACCATACCGCGTTCGGAAAGCTATCTTGGGTATATCCTTTTTCTCTAACCCTTACCTGATGATATCCCGATCTCAGGTTAACCTTTGAGAAACATTTGACACCCTATAATTGGTCAAATGTTTCATCAATTCTGGGGAGGGAATATTTATTCTTGACTGTCACTTTATTCAGTTGCCGATAACCAATGCACATTCTCAACGTGCCATCCGTTTTCCATACACATAATCCTGGTGTATCCCAAGGGGACACACTAGGCCTTATGAATCCCCGTGGATATCGTTTTCTTGCCTTAAGATATGAAATAAATTTACCCCTCGGTACGCCAATATTACTCCTCCATTCAAGGACGATCTTTTGTGGATAATGGAAATGAACCTTCTTAGCTCGGCAATCCACCGTGGCATAACAAGAAGTCAACCAATCTATACCCATTATAACATCAAACCCTACCATTTATAGATCAATAAAATCAACCAACGTAGCATGCTCACAAACAGGTACTATACAGTTACGATGTACTTCCTTAACTATAGTAGATTCACCAACAGGAGTAGATACCTTAAATGGTCTAACTAATAATTCCAGTGTTCCTTTGAATTTCGTAGCATTCCATGGAGTAACATGTAATAATATAGAACCCGAACCAATCAATGCATATGCATATACATTATGTGAAAAAACAACAGATAATGTACCTGTAGCTACATCAGGATAGGCCTCCAGATTCTGCCGACCCGCTAGAGCATAGGTATGGTTCTGTACTCCACTAAAACTGGTTGTTCCTCCTACACCTCTACCACGACCAATAGGTTGCACACCTTGTCCTAAGAAAGGAACCGATGATGATGATGCAACGGTTGATCCCGTAGGTCGCGTATTAATACATGTTCCCCTTCTTGGGCAATCTCTCACCATGTGCCCCGACATACCGCACCAAAAGCAAATATTTGTCCTAAACCGGCATTCCTTTAAATGAAGCTTTCCACAGTGTTGACACGGCTGGCGAGAAAACCCTGGTTGGTCTATACTTCCTTGCTCTTAATACCCCACTGTTTGTGAACCTCAAATTCCACTACTTTGCCTAATGTGACTGCTACCAAACCCTTGGAATTGGGATTGACTGCCTACTATAGGATAAGAAAGTGATGGTCTCGGTGGTCTGTTAAAAATTTGAGGCCTAAATTCTCCTTGGGACGCCATGAACTGTCCCATAGGTCTAGCCTTCTTTGATGGCCCCCCTTCAAATTTGTGCACCCTTCTTCTTTGCCTCTGGTCCTTCATCTTCTGTGCAAAAGCTTGTATGCTGTATATATCCATATCTCTGTTCAAAGCAGCAATGGTACAGTCCCTCACCAAATATGGGTCCAATCTGTCCACATATCGATGGACTCTGTCGGCCATGGTGGCTACCATATGGGGAGCATATCTGGCCAAAGAATTAAACCGAAGACTGTACTCCATACGCTCATATTCCCTTGATGAAGATTTAAAAACTGGTCTGCATGAGCCTCTCAGATCTCATATTGAAGATAGTGATCAAGGAATGCCACTTGATGGGGGTGCACCGATACCCCTAGATCATTTCTAATCTTCGTACCATAATATCGCCTCCCCTTTCAATCTATACGCCGCAAGTTCAACTGTGTCTACACCAAATATGTGCATGACATCCATAGCCCTTTTGATTTGATCTTTAAAATCTTGCGGGTCCTCATTAAGATCTGATCCAGTGAATATAGGGGGATCTAATTTCAGAAAATCCTGTATCCTTCGACTAGCTGCCTTAGCCTCACTGTCATTACTTGTCATTGGACCAGCTTGTCCTTGATTCTGTGCAGCAACTATCTGAGTCAACATGTACACTGCATTTCTTAAATCCTGTTCGGTGACATTAACAGGTGGCTCAGTAGGCCCTTCTGGAGCTGGAAAGGTAGAAGAAGCCCGCGATGCAAACTCACTTTCAGCTTCACCTTGCTCAACCCGTTCAGGTGGTGATTTTCTAGTTCCTGCTCCGACAATCCTATCTAGCTTCTTACTTTTACCCTTGCCTCTTCTTATAATCGGCATTCTTACTATAATGAAAAAGAACAAAGTCAATGGTCAGGTATAATTCTATAACCTTGGTTCTATTGCACGATCTAAGTAATGAAGAAATGAAACAACTCCTAAATGTCCCGTAGCCTCCTACTTATAAATGTGGTGTATAACATATCCATAAGCAAGACTCTACTCAGACACGACTTTGTAGAAACCCTTAGAACGCCCTGCTCTGATACCACTTTTGTCATGCCTCGAATTCCAACGGGGCGAACTGGCACCCGAAGTCGTTAAGGCTCAAGAGAACCAATCGTTATCCATGTACACTCATATGCATGTTTCTACATGAATATCATTCTATCCCATGTAACCAATAAATTCTAAAGGCGAAAATCATGAAAAACATATACAATATATGAAACTTGGCCGTTAGGGCCATCAAGTCAAAGTGAACATACATCTCTTACATTCATCTTTCCACATACGTCTACAAAGCCTCTAACAGATTCATGTACATAACCAACCTACATTCAGGACGAGTCCCTGCTTTATACAACAATTACAATACCAAAATAATGTACACATGTGACTCGAAAAGCCCCGACCCAACTGGAGCTCACCAATGATCCACAGATAACTCGTAGCCAATGGTGGTGGTCTACTAGCAGCTGTGCCTGCAGCAAGTAAGGTAAGTCCCCCAAGGGGGTCAGTACGAAGAATGTACTGAGTATGCAAAGCTATGAGCAACTGCATAAAAGATACGAACTTCAATGAGATCAAGATAAGAGAATAGTCAATATGGATAAACCACTGTTCTGTATGTGTGGGAGCATGTACCTTATATTCATTACTTTCTTTACCTTTATGTATACTACTGTAAATATTTATAACCGTCAATATAACATATAACCGTCAATATATAATATATATATCCATCAATATATAATACCGTCAATATAACCCGGGCCCAACTGATCAGTGGGAGAATAATATAATATACCATAAATAAATAAAGCAGGTTCGGCCCTTTGGGCTACCTCCTATCAGGTTCGGCATTAAGCTAGGCTTTTGCCCCTCTGAGCTTCCCCCCTTCTGTCACCCAAAAATCAATGAAGCAGGTTCGGTACCAAGTTTGGCTTTTACCACACTAAGCTTTCCCCCTGATCCAACAATATCGGGATCGCCCCCATTTAGGGTTTCGCCCATTTGGGTTGTCACCCGTACTCAATAATCATTAAGTAACCATAAAGTAACCATAAAGTAACCATAGAGTAACCATATATGCATTAATTCTTTCATTACTTCGTTGCATTACTTCTTTCCTTTACTTTTGTGAGATTGATACATTGGGGATCATGACATTATTGGAACTTGGTGTCACGCCCCAAATCCCATTGGGACGGATTGGCACCCGTAGCCGACATGGCCCGAGAGAACCAAGCTCTTCTTCTGTTCATTCATATGCATGTCATAAACAACAACACCATTACGTAAGAACATGAAAGGCAAAATACGAAAGACATGGAACATGGGACATATAGATATATATGTACTCAATGCGAAACTTGGACGTTGAGGCCATCAAGACAAAAATGACGTGTATCATCTTACATCCATACACCCACAAACGTCTACAAAAGCCTCTAACATAGACATTTACCAAAACCAACTGAAATTCGGGACAAGTCCCCGCTTTATACAACATGTACAACTCGGACACGAAAAGCCCCGAACCAACTGGAGCTCACCAAAGATCAGCAGAAAACCTGTAGCCTACTGGAGAGGTCTACTAGTACCTGTGCCTGCTGCGAGTAAGGTAAATTCCCCAACAGGGGTCAGTACGAGTAAAGTACTAAGTATGTAAGGCCATAAGAAACAGTACATTACACCGATACTTCAATGGAATCAACTGTAAGTGAGTAACCAATGTGGATAAGTCATAATTTTGTATATATAGACGTATGTACATTACGTTCATTGCATTGGTTGCATTTACATCCATTAACCATCATCTATTCATATCATGCCCGGGCCCCGACTGATCAGTGGGAAAATAACATACTATTGGGATCGTTCCAGCCAGGCTTATGCCCCTTAGATTGCGATCCATTCCAATAAAACAGGTTCGTTCCGACCAGGGTGTTCACCCCTCTGGATTGCCCCCTGTGCTCAACAATAACCAATTAAGCATTACTTAATTCTTTTACTTTTGTTTGAGAGTGATACATTGGAGATGGTACATAATTGGAATTTTGGAACATTAACCAATGAATATGAATCATGAGAATCACCATTGACCAATGAATAAGGAACATGTGAGTAACACTAGTCAACAACCGGAAATAGAAGACCTTAGAGCATTTTGGAATCAAATAAGTATAATGACTATGTGATACTATGTGCTGCAGAAGGATATGGAAAGAGTAACCTTACACACCTCGTATTCTCAATATGAAGATACAATTCTATACGGGAACCCAATAGTTCAGCTCCCTCCTTACGTCTTACTCTACAACACAAATACATACCGGACTTACATTATCAAATGGTCTCTTTACAAGTGTACAAAACGACAATAAGCTATATGACCGCCGTATAATGTCATTTAGTCCCTTACAATACCATTTACGGCATGGTCATACCAACAATACCACAACATGCCCAATATTGACCAATATATCACAAACCAATAGCATGCCACACCAAGTTCATACTTTCCACTTTTCATCACCATAACATCACAATTATTCAATTAAATCACTTCAATACACCTCACAACAACAAATCGACCAAAATCCCATAATCTACACTTATAGAAAAATAACAAGTTTAGGACCTTAATCATGCCATACATGTTGTTACTTCATCCATACCATGCACTTTCATCAAGACAGCAAGTTATCTTTCAAGTTTAAATATCATGGATTTCACATCTTTTATAAAAACACAAAGTTTCATATCCAACACTTACAAGCATAACCAACATGATTTACATGCTTTCCCATGCATATAATATATTATTCCATAAGAATACTTACTTACCTAAGCTTGAAAATTGATGATTTTGCTCCAAGAAGTTGGCTTAGGGTTCTTGAGAGTTGAGAGAAATTTTGGGAAATTTCTAGAAATATGTTGGGTGTTACTTTGAATAAAATCAGATTTTTCCATGTATATATAGTCCCTCAAGTCTCCTTGGCATTAAATGCCATGTACAATGGGTCAAAGGTGAAGAATGGGTCATTTTTGACCTAATTGGGCCATATCTTTTATCTCATTTTGGGCTTGTGTTGAGCCCATTCAATCGACCCAATAATTTCTCATGTTTAAATCATTTCATACGTATTAAAACAATATTCCCACTCACGCTATTCATATCCATAGCCTCAATTCCAAAAACAAGTGATTCTAGCCATGTATGGCCTATTTTGACCAAAAGGGTAAAATCGTCATTTTGGCGCCAAATTCGTTATCGAGTAATTTTATTATACCAATATAATACTTGACTCATTTCATGTATATACTCATGGTTGTATAAGAAACGTGGCAAAAATCAACTCGGTACGACCCCGGGTACCCTTTGGACTTAGAAAATTTTCAACTTTCGAAAAAGTGGAAAAACCAGCGTGGCACGCCCTTGGAGAGCCAACTTGATACCTATGGGCACAAAAATTTGGCCCAGAGCGGCGTGTCACATCCTCTGGCGTGCCCCTCCCTTAAATTTTTCAAAAATTTTATTTTTCAACTTTTCTTCGCGGGTTTGGTTAGATACTTCAAGTCCTATTCTTTAACTTACTTCTTAACCTTAATATCCTTTGTTTAGAGTACTTCTTAGCCTCATTTTGAACCCCACAACTGCTCCATGAAAATCACAAAACACTTCCTACGAAGGTTTAATCACATATACGGGGCCAAATTTCAATTTTTCTCATCATTAACCTTACCAATTACATGCGTATAGCTCTCGACGCCTAAGTAAATATTATTGAATGTCGTCAAGTAGGGTTGGGAAAGTACGGGGTGTTACATTATTCCCCCCTTAGGAACATTCATCCTCGAATGTGAATAATATCGTTTCAATTACTACAAATGTATCTCTACATTGGCATACATATACAAAAACACTTAAGGCTCATGGAGACTTACTTGTTATTGCTCCACTTCCGCACCTTGAACTTCTTGGTCCATTTGAAATAGATGGGGATAATTGGATTTCATCATCTCTTCCACTTCCCATGTGATCTCCTCTACTCGTTGATTTCACCAAAGGACTTTTACGGAAGCTATGTCTTTATTCCTCAATCTTTTTACTTGTCGATATAGAATAGCAACGGGTACCTCTTCATAAGTAAGATCCTCTGTAACTTGAACATCTTCCATGGGAACAATATGATATGGATCTCCTATATATTTTTGAAGCATCGAAACATGAAATACCGGATGGACTGAGGAAAGTTCTTGAGGTAGTTCTAATTCATACGCAACTTGCCCAAATCTTCTAATAATTTCATATGGGCCTATGTAACGTGGACTCAATTTCCCTTTCTTTCCGAACCGCATTACCCCTTTCATTGGTGACACCTTTAAAAATACCCAATCACCTATGGCGAATTCAAGTCCTCTTCTTCTGACATCAGCATATGACTTGTGGTGACTTTGGGCCGTCTGTAATCGCTGTTGAATCACTTTAACTTTCTCCATAGCCTGAAGAACAATATCTGGACCAGTAAAGCAGTTTCACCTGCTTTAAACCACCCAATTGGTGATCTACATTTCCTTTCGTACAAAGCTTCATAAGGTGCCATGTTAACACTTGAATGATAGCTATTGTTGTAACCAAATTCAATAAGAGGCAAATGGTCATCCCAACTGCCTTGAAAATCTAATGTGCATGCTCGTAGCATATCTTCAAGTGTCTGAATAGTACGTTCTGCTTGTCCATCAGTTTGAGGATGGAAAGTCGTACTCAAATTCACCTGTGTACCCAAACTCTGCTGAAAAGATTTCCAAAAGTGCGCTGTAAACTTTGCTCCTCTATCTGATATAATAGAAAGTGGAATACCATGCAGACGCACTATTTCTTTAACATACAATCTTGCATAATCCTCAGCTGTATAGGTGGTCTTGACTGGTAGAAAATGCGCGGACTTAGTAAGTCTGTCCACTATAACCCATATTGAATCAAATTTCCGCAGTGTACGAGGCAAACCTGTGATGAAGTCCATATTAATCATATCCCATTTCCAAACTGGAAGATTGATACATTGCATATAACCTCCTAGTTTCTGATGCTCCACTTTCACTTGTTGACAATTTGGGCATTGAGCAACAAATTCTGCAATGTTCTTCTTCATATTTCCCCACCAATACACTTCTTTTAAATCATGGTACATTTTTGTGGCACCCGAATGAATAGAATAGCGTGAATGATGCGCCTCTGTCATAATTCGTTTCCTAAATTAATCTACATCTGGTACACATACTCTACCTTGGCATTGAAGTACCCCTGCTTGCGTAAGATCGAAGGTCGTAGTTAGACCTTGCTGTACATTCTCTTTC
Source organism: Capsicum rhomboideum (assembly GCA_031232105.1). Classification (NCBI taxonomy): domain Eukaryota; kingdom Viridiplantae; phylum Streptophyta; class Magnoliopsida; order Solanales; family Solanaceae; genus Capsicum; species Capsicum rhomboideum. Next base: position 91,080,801 of record CP124716.1, on the reverse strand, counting down.
AGCTGCAATAACATAGAATCCGCAAACTGCTTCTCTTTTACTTCAACTATTAAGGAGGATTCCGTTGTATTCTGCACAATAACTCCATCCTCTGAGGATTAAATAAGGCGAACTCCCAAGCTGGCTAATTGATGTAAATCTTTGATTATATCTTGCTTTGCAATCAACTGGCCACTAGTGCTTCCTACTGCCTTGTGGCTCAATGCATCAGCTACCACATTTGCTTTGCCTGGATGATAAAGAATGTCAATATCATAGTCTTTTAAGAGCTCTAACCACCTCCGTTGCCTCAAATTGAGTTCCTTCTGCTTAAAGATATAGTGCAAACTTTTGTGATCCGTATAGATATCAACATGAACCCCATACAAATAATGACGCCATATCCTTAAAGCAAAGACTACCGCTGCTAATTCAAGATCGTGTGTGGGATAATTTTTCTCATATGGCCGCAACTGGCGTGAGGCATATGCTATGACATTACCGTGTTGCATCAATACGCATCCGAGGCCAACCCCAGAAGCATCACAATACACTACATAACCTTCGGTACCTTCGGGAAACACTAAAACTGGTGTGGAGGTTAATTTATCTTTCAACTTTTGAAAGCTTTTCTCACACGCATCATTCCACTGAAATTTAACTACCTTATGTGTAAGCTTTGTTAACAGCGCAGCAATAGAGGAAAAACCTTCCACAAATCTCCGGTAATAACCTGCCAATCGAAGAAAACTATGAATCTCTGTGGGTGTCGTAGGTCTTGGACAATTTTTCACCGCTTCAATCTTTTGTGTATCAACTTGTATCCCTTCATCTGACACAATGTGGCCCAAGAATGCAACTGATTTTAACCAAAACTCACACTTGGTGAACTTGGCATATAATTGACGTTCACGGAGAATTTGCAACACTTGTCGTAAGTGATTAGCATGGTCCTCTGGTGATCTTGAATAAACTAGGATGTCATCTATAAACACCGTGACGAACACGTCCAAAAATGGATTAAACACCCTATTCATCAAATCCATGAACACAGCTGGTGCATTTGTTAGTCCAAATGACATAACTAAAAATTCATAATGGCCATACCGTATTCGGAAAGCTGTCTTGGGTACATATTCTTTTCTAACTCTGATTTGATGGTAACCCGACCTCAAGTCGATCTTTGAAAAACACTTGGCACCCTGTAACTGATCAAACAAATCATCAATTCGAGGGAGGGGATATTTGTTCTTGATCGTTACCTTATTCAGTTGCCGATAGTCGATGCACATTCTCAATGTGCCATCTTTCTTTCGTACAAATAAAATCGGTGTACCCCACGGAGACATACTCAGCCTGATGAAACCTTGTCCAGTAAATCTTTCAACTGCTCCTTCAATTCACGCAGTTCTGCTGGAGCCATTCTATACGGAGGAATAGAAATAGGCTGAGTGTCTAGAATTACATAAATGCCAAATTCTACTTCCCGTTCTGGGGGTAAACCTGGGAGATCCTCTGGAAAAACATCTAAAAATTCATTAACCACTGGAACCGACTGCGAAGTTTGTGGTTTCACATCATTATCTTTTACTCGTACTAAATGACATATGTACCCCTTGGCAATCATTTTTCTATCTTTCAAATAGGAAATAAATCTTCCTCTTGGTGCCCCCACATTCCCATGCCATTCAAGAGCATTTTCCTGCGGAAAATAAAAATGCACCTTCTTGGCCCGACAGTCTACCGTGGCATAACAAGAGGCTAACCAATCCATCCCCATTATCACATCAAAATCCACCATGTCTAGTTCAATGAGGTCGGCCAGTGTATCATGACCACACACAGTTACCACACAACGACGATATATTCTTTTTGCAACAATACATTCACCAACCGGTGTAGATACTTCAATTGACTTAATTAATAATTCTGGTGCCTTTACAATTTTTGCAGCAACCAAAGGAGTAACATAGTAGAACCTGGGTCAATCAGTGCATATACATTATGTGAAAATATAGATAATGTACCTGTGACGACATCTGGAGAAGCCTCCGAATTCTGCCGGTCTACTAAAGCATAAGTGCGGTTCTGGACCCCACTAATACTGGCTGCTCCTCTGGCACCTCTACCACGACCGGCGGGTTGTACACCCCTGCCTAGAGAGGGAACCGATGATGATGATGCAACAGCTGACCCCGTAGGTCGTGCTATACCAGCTGTGCCCATTTGTAGGCAGTCTCTCACTATGTGCCCTGATAAACTACACCAGAAGCAAACATTCGTACGAATGCGGCATGCACCTAAATGATACTTCCTGCAACGCTGACATGGCTGACGATCAGATCCCGCTGTCTGTGATCCATGAATCCCACTACTCTGCCCCACATTACTTCCTCTAAATCCTCAAAACAGAGCTTGAGTGCTTGCCGCAGAATAAGAAAATAATGGTCTCGGCGGCCTAGGAAACATTCGAGGTCTCGATTCTCCTTGGGACACCATATACTGTCCCATAGGTCTAGCTCTTTTGGACTGTCCTCGCTCAGCTTCATGTGCCCTCCTTCTCTGTCTTTGGTCCTCCATTTTCTGGGCGAAGGCCTGAATTCTCGCTATATCCATGTCTTTGTTTAGGGCAGCGATAGTGAAATCTCATACCAATTACGGCTCCAACCTGTACACATATCTATGGACTCTATCTATCATAGTAGCCACAACATTGGGAGCATAACGGGCCAATGAATTAAATTGTAGACTGTATTCCCTAACACTTAAATTTACTTGACGCAGATTCAAGAATTGATCTGCCCGAGCCTCACGGATCTCATAGGGAAGGTAGTGATCAAGAAAGGCCGCTTTAAATTCTTCCCAATTAGGTGGCTTTGCACCGACACCACGAGATTTCTTCCAATCTTCATACCACAGTATCGCCTCTCCCTTCAATCTATATGCAGCAAGTTCAATTGCTTCTACCCTAGTTATATGCATAACATCCAAGGCCCTTTGAATCTGATCTATTAAGTCTTGTGGATCTTCATTCAGATCTGATCCAGTAAATGTGGGAGGATCTAGTTTTAAGAAATCCTGGGTCCATCGGCTAGCTGCTCTCGATGCACTATCGTCACCTGTCATCGGACCACCTTGTCCCTGAACCTGTGCAGCAACTATTCTGGTCAACATCTGTACTGCATTCTTTAAGTCCTGGTCAGTAGTGTTTACTGGTGGTTCTACAGGTACTTCTCTTCTTCTCGGCTCTTCTGGAGCTGAAGAAGTAGAAGAAGCTCGCGTTGCAAACTCAGTTTCAGCCCCACCTTGATCAGCTTGTTCAGGTGGTGGTCTACTTGTTCCCTCTCCAGCAATTCTGTCTATTCTCTTACTTTTACCTCGACCTTTTCTTGTCATCGGCATTTTTCTATAATATACAAGAACAACAATGGTTATAATCAGAATCAAGTACACCTACAACTTCGGCTCAACTGCACGATCTAGAAATGAAGAAATGAAACAACATCCTAAATGTCCCGTAGCCTCCTACTTATAAATGTGGTGCACAACACATCGATAAGTAAGACTCTACTCAGACACGGCTTTGTAGACACCCTTAGAATGACCTGCTCTGATACCACTTTTGTCACGCCCCAAATCCCATTGGGACGGATTGGCACCCGTAGCCGACATGGCCCGAGAGAACCAAGCTCTGCTTTTGTTCATTCATATGCATGGCATAAACAACAACACCATTACGTAAGAATATGAAAGTCAAAATACGGAAGACATGGAACATGGGACATATAGATATATATGTACTCATATGCGAAACTTGGCCGTTGAGGCCATCAAGTCAAAAATGACGTGTATCATCTTACATCCATACACCCACAAACGTCTACAAAAGCTCTAACATAGACATTTACCAAAATCAACTGAAAGTCGGGACAAGTCCCCGCTTTATACAACATGTACAACACAAAATCAATGTACAACTCGGACACAAAAAGCCCCGAACCAACTGGAGCTCACCAAAGATCAGCAGAAAACCTGTAGCCTACTGGAGAGGTCTACTAGTACCTGTGCCTACAGCGAGTAAGGTAAATTCCCCAACAGGGGTCAGTATGAATAAAGTACTAAGTATGTAAGGCCATAAGAAACAGTACATTACACCGATACTTCAATGGAATCAACTGTAAGTGAGTAACCAATGTGGATAAGTCATCATTTTGTATATATAGACGTATGTACATTACGTTCATTGCATTGGTTGCATTTACATCCATTAACCATCATCTATTCATATCATGCCCGGGCCCCGACTGATCAGTGGGAAAATAACATACTATTGGGATCGTTGAAGCCAGGCTTATGCCCCTTAGATTGCGATCCACCATAGCATAATTTTTGGGATCGTTCCAGCCAGGCTTATGCCCCTTAGATTGCGATCCATTCCAATAAAACAGGTTCGTTCCGACCAGGGTGTTCACCCCTCTGGATTTCCCCCTGTGCTCAACAATAACCAATTAAGCATTACTTAATTCTTTTACTTTTGTTTGAGAGTGATACATTGGAGATGGTACATTATTGGAATTTTGGAACATTAACCAATGAATATGAATCATGAGAATCACCATTGACCAATGAATAAGGAACATGTGAGTAACACTAGTCAACAACCGGAAATAGAAGACCTTAGAGCATTTCGGAATCGAATAAGTATAATGATTATGTGATACTATGTGCTGCAGAAGGATATGGAAAGAGTAACCTTACATACCTCGTATTCTCAATATGACGATACAATTCTATACGGGAACCCAATAGTTTAGCTCCTTCCTTACGTCTTACTCTACAACACAAATACATATCGGACTTACATTATCAAATGGTCTCTTTACAAGTGTACAAAACGACAATAAGCTATATGACCGCCGTATAATGTCATTTAGTCCCTTAAAATACCATTTATAGCATGGTCATACCAACAATACCACAACATGCCCAATATTGACCAATATATCACAAACCAATAACATGTCACACCAAGTTCATACTTTCCACTTTTCATCACCATAACATCACAATTATTCAATTAAATCACTTCAATACACCTCACAACAACAAATCGACCAAAATTCCATAATCTACACCAGTTTTCCAATGCTCATACTTGACTTGTTGACAATTTTGACGCTTGGTCACAAAATTCACAATGTACCGCTTCATTTTGCACCACCAATAATGTTTCGTCAAGTCTCTATACATTTTGGTTGCACCCGGATGTATAGAATACTTCGAATTGTGATCCTCCGCAAGGATGGTAGGACTTAAGTTGCCCACACGAGGCAAATACACGTGCCCCCAAATTCTCAACACTCCCTCATCATCAAGAATGGCCTACTTAGCCTCACCTTGTAGCAGTTTTTCTCTAGGATTGCTCAACTTCTACTTTTAATCTTCTCAAAGAAAGTAGACTAAGCCTCAACATGGGCTAACACTCCTACCTTGCTAGTTACCTGTAATCTCATGAAACCATTAGTCAGAGTTTGTACATCTCTAGCCAATGGGCACCTCAATACCTCTAACCATGCCAAACTTGCCATGCTTGCCGGCTTCTGGCTCAATATGTCTGCCACCACATTGGCCTTAACCGGATGGTACATAACTGAGATGTCATAATCTTTGTTTAACTCCATCCACCTTCTCTGCCAAAAATTCAGATCTTATTGAGTAAACACATGTTGCAAACTATGGTGGTTTGTGAACACTTCACACTTCACCCTATAGAGGTAGTGTCTCCAAATTTTCAAAGCAATGACCACTCCTGCTTATTCCAAATCATGCGTGGGATAGTTCTTGTCATATGGCTTCAGTTGCACTCAAAACATAAGCAATTACACTCTGACCCTGCATCAAAACAAAACCTAAACTAGACTATGAAGCATCACAATACATAATGAACTCCTTACATTTAATTGGCAAGGTAAGAATAAGAGCTGAAGTTAGTAAGGTCTTGAGATTTTGAAAGCTCTCCTCACATTTATCATCCCACACAAAAGGTACATCTTTTTTAGTCAGGAGAGTCATATGCGAAGCAATAGCGGCGAACCATTTCACAAACCGACGATAATAACTGGCCAACCCCATAAAACTACAAACGTTTGTTACGTTGGTCGGTCTGTTCTTAATAGCTTCGACCTTCTGCTGGTATACTATAACCCCTTCCTTAGATACCATATATCGCAAAAAGGACATTGAAGACAACCAGAATTCACACTTTGAATACTTAGCATATAGTTTCTTCTCCTTAAGCAACCCCACCACTGTACGCAAGTGAGCTTCATGTTCCTCCTTACTCTTTGAGTAAACCAGAATATCATCAATGAAAAAAATAACAAACAAATCCAAAAATAGCTTGAATACTCCATTCATCAAGCTCATAAATGTGCCTGGGGCATTGGTCAAACCAAAGGACATAACCAGGAACTCGTAATATCCATAATGAGTCCAGAAGATAGTCTTTAGAATATCCTCATCCTGAATCTTAAGCTGATAGTAACCTGACCTCAAATCAATCTCTAAGAACACTGCGACTCCCTGCAACTGGTCGAATAAATCATCTAACCTAGACAAAGGATACTTGTTACAAATTATCACCTTATTCAACTATCGGTATTCTATGCACATACGCATACTATCATCCTTCTTTTTCACAAAAAGCACAGGAGCACCCTAAGGCAAGACACTCGTATGAATAAAACCCTTCCCCAACAACTCTTACAACTGGGATTTTAATTCTCTTAACTCTGTCGGTACCATCCTATAAGGAGGGATAGATATAGGACGGGTTCTCAGCTCTAAGTCTATACAGAAGTCAAACTCACAGTCAGGAGACATACTGGGGAGGTCATTAGGAAACACCTCTAAGAATCCACAAACTATAGAAATCAAAAAAATAGGAGAAACTGTCGAACTATCATCCCGAAGATAATCTAGGAACTCCCTACACCCCCGCTTAACTAACTTCTGCACATGAATCACTGACACAATTCTCAAGGGATAAGGCTTAAGGGTACCTTCTGCCTCTAACTTATCCATCCCGGGCATAGCTACAGTGACAGTCTTAACATAGCAATAAAGAATAGCATGATGAGGAGACAAATAAATCATTTCCAAAATAATATCAAACTCTTCCATATCTAAGATCACTAATAAAGTCTACCAAAGTTTTATACCCCATAAACATCACTAGACAAGCCCAATAAACTTGATCCACACATACAGAAACCCCAACTGGCATAGACACATACATGAGATTATCAAGAGATTCACATTTTAAATCCCAACCCAAGGCAAACTTCACAGACACATAAAAAAAGTAGACTCGGGATCAAACAACATAGAATCCATACAATCACATATAAGAATAGTTCCTATCATCACAGCATCAGAAACTTTGGCTTTAGGACAGGCCAGAACAACATAAAGATGAGCCTTATCACAACCCTGACCACCACTTTTACTAGCCTGAGCACCACCTCGACCAACTTTTCCTCCACCACGGTTGGCTTGGTAGCCATCCCTCCCTGTATTGTGACCACTACGCGCATCATGTTGACGACCCCTACCATATTCTCCACCACCACGACCTGCTGGAACTAAAGCACTAAAAGTTGGCTGCTGAGTCAGCTGTCCAACAGATAAAAAGTTAGGACAAAACCTCTGAATATAACCCAATGGCCCACACTCATAACATCTAATGTATAAGGCAGGCTGCTGAATTAAAGATATTGAAGGTGTATAAATATCTGTCCGAGAGGGCTAATAACTTACCCTTAACGGACACCCCTTGTAGGCCCAGCATAACTGAGTTAAATGGCCGAGAAGAGTAACCGTGCGAACCACGACCCCTCAAATAAATACAACTAAATTGACCCATTTTTTGGGCCTTCTTTTCCTCTGCCTTCACCTCTACTTGCTTCTTAATCCCTTACACATTCTTTGTGAACTCAACCACTTCCTGAAAAGTCTTTTCGGATGTAGCCACGACATTACAGGCACCTGAAGGTCTGAGTTCAGACCTTTCACAAAATACCTGATTCTCTCCTTCTTTGAAATAATCAACTGAAGTGCATAGAAAGATAAAAGCATAAAACTTGGCCTCATAGGCCACCACAGACAAATCACCCTACTCAAGTTTAAGGAACTCATCCTTCTTCTGATCCCAATAGGTGCAAGGAATATACTTCTCAAGGAACACATTCTAAAATTGGGACCAAGTAAGTGGAGGTAAACCAGCCCTACACTCAAAAAAAGACCTCCATCATTGCTTGGCCTCCGCCTGCAATTGGAATGTCACAAACTCCACCCCATACCTCTCCACAATGCCCATCTTGTGCAAACGCTCATAATAGTCAATCAAGAACTCAAATGTATCCTCTGACTCTGTACCTTAAAACACTGGAGGTTTCATCTTCATTAACATACAGAACAATCCATGTTCATCATCAGTCATCACCGGTCCCAATACCTATCGGGGAAACACTCCTGTCTTTAAGCCCTCATCCATACGAGATGCCACAGCAGTAAAATACTGCAAGGCTGAAGATGGAAATGTAGGCACTGCTGGAGTAGTACCTGTGCTAGACAAGCTACTCAAAACCCCCAAAACTTGCTGAATCAATTCTGCGGACATAAGCACCTGCACCATTCGACACAGGCACCACATTATCTGGAACTATAACTTCTTTCCCTTCAACCATCACCTCCTTATTCTAACCAAAATCTAGAGCATCTTACTGCGGGGGAGGCGATGGTGATCTTTGCCTAGCCGATCCTCCGACTACCCTGGCTCCTTCCCTGATAGGTGTTGCGCCGTATCCTTTCCTTCTAGCCATGTCCCTGACTCGTGGCTTGCCCCAACGGTCGATGCTAGTGTTATGGGTGATGCTGGTAGTGAGGCTGTTGCTACTCTGGTGAAGCGAGTGTTCACCATTTGTAAAACAAGGGTGAAAGAGGTTAGATACCAATTTAGATCACCAGATACCAATTGGAATCAAGTACTAGCACAAAAGGAAGAAAAAAGTGAAAATTATTTCCAAAAGCCCTGTAGCCTCTCAAAGAAAAGTCGCCATACCATTACGTAAGACTCTACTAGACCAGTTCTTGTATGATGAGATTAACGAACCTAGTGCTCTGATACCATCTTTGGTACGACCTAATTGGTCATGAGTGACACCCACCCTAATTCTACGATAGAAGAACCATCTAACCCAACTCTTAACCAACCAAGTAGACCTTCGCAAGTCACTTTCATTAAATAATTAACATTAGTTCACTAAAATACAATATTAAGCAACCAAGTTCAATACTAACTCAATTAATATTTGAAAAAGAAATAAAGTGTGTAAGTATCTCTAATTATTACAACTCGCGGGTCCTAAAAGTCACCGCACAAAAACATCTAAACAGTATCCAAAAATCAAGTCTAAAATATAACCCAAAATGCTAAATAAAGAAATGGCTTAGTCCTGAAATAACGGACATGAATAATATGAGAATGATCCAATGACTGTCTGGACATGATGCTCACCCTTGGATCGAAGTCTGAATCATGGACTAGAGTCGATGTCTAATCTCAAATATTAGAACACACTCTACACTCAATAAAAAAAAAAAGTACAGGTAGTATCAGTACAGCAACTAAGTATTGGTAAGCATCATCGATCTACTCAACTCAACACCATACAAATAGGCAAGTGAAATGCAAGTAACAGTGATCAAAACACAATTTATAATTAATTGACAAATAAATACAGTCATAACACTTCATCTCATTAGGAATACAAGTGCATAAGTATATCAACTACACTTAGGCAGATTTTTCAACTATGGCACCACAGCACATACATATATTCAAATGAAATGATGATTTCAACACACATACCAGAGTTAGTAGGGACTCTCATATATGACCTGTAGGGGATGAGCTCAGTCCATATACCAGTATGGGTGTGGTACCCGATACAATAACAGTGTCGACGTGACACGCGATCTATATCACAGTGTCGGCGTGACACCCAATTCATATATTATTTCAATATCATCTCAGAACCATATGACAATGCATGATAAAGTCAATAAATCATAAGTAATGCCCGAAAGCAATCAGAAATACCCAACTCACATAAAAGTACAGAGTCAAGCAAGTCTTTACTATAATTAAAACATAACCAACCTCGATTCCTTGCTCGAAATCATTACAATGCCACAACCTTGCCTTTCCTTTTGATTTTGGCTCGTTCTTGATCTATACATAATAATTACACAACTCTTAATATAATATTTCATTTTTCCTAACCATTAGGAACTCCCATTTATCGAATTAATCCAATAATTTGCTCTAGTTCATCATCTTAGGATTTTCTACCCTTTAAACTCTTGAATTCTTCATATTTTAGAATCACCAATAAGAAATCTACCATAGAAAGTGTTTTCTAACACCCTAGGATCAACAACAACTGAAAACAACCTAATTTCCCACCAATTCTCACCAGTTCATAATTTAGGGTTAAACTATAATTTCTATCATGATCATGATCCTTGCGATTTCTATAAATTTAGAGGAGTAATTTAAGTTTAGAATGTAAAGAAACCTTACCTCCAAAGATGAAAACCCCAAAAACTAAAGAAAATCGCCTCCTACTAAGCCCTTGGACACTTTTAGAAATGTGGCAATAGAAAATGGGTTTTCTTGTTTTGAAAGCTGGAATTCTGCGTTATTACCGCTACAGTGGCACAACTACAGTGACCCTCAGGCCAAATGGGCTACCTTTGAGGCGATGATTCTACCACTGCAGCAGCACTTCTATCGCTACAGCGAGCTCAACCAGTAACTCAAGACTTGATCCCAGTTGTGGATATTTCACAACATACTTCTTGAAATTTGACACTATGAATTGACCCTCTTGTGATAATCACTATAACCGGAGTTTTACTAGTTCATTTTATGCATCGAAAGTTGGTACGACTTTCTAAACTCGTCCTCTCATACAAAATCAAAACAAAACCACCAACCAACGCTTTAATAACTAGCAGATTTCTCTAGATGACCACACACTCAAAATACGCCTAAGCCAGCCCCAAATTTTCAAATTTGATTTAAGGAAAAACTAGGCGAAGGTCTTACTCTCTATTTCAGCATAACAATAATTTGGGGCGTTACAAGACTGCGAGGAAAAACTAAAATTTTATTTTAAAATGATATTACCCATACTTTAAGGAACTCAAATATGAAATTTCATTAAAAAATAAGTAGAGCTCAAATAAATCTTCAAATCATCAAAAATTGATTTCTTAACTATAGGCCAAAAATTACCAATTTCCATGTTCATACGCGATTAAAAATGATGAAATAATCGATAAATAAGAAAATTGATGCTAAAATTGATTTATCCATGATAAAAGGACCTTACGTTTCAAAAATCAATGAAAATTCATCACAAATCTATTCTCAAACAAATAATTTTTAATTTATTATCTTTGGGGTTTCAAATCTCAACTCTGTGAATCAAAATCATTAAAACACAATGGATATTCTTGGAAAATGAATAAAAATAAAGCTAAACTATGTACCCAGGGTTTATATGAGAAGAACACATTGAAAATTGCCGCAATTGGAGCTTCCTAACTCCCAAAATGTCAAAAATATTAACATCCCTAAACTTATTACGTTTTTATACTCACAGACCTCAGATTTGTGACCAAAAAGTTCGCTTTTGTGAGCAGCTGATGACGCTAACAATAGTATGCACTAAAAGACTTCCTCATACAAACTCGAAATGTGATAATATTTTTACAATGGTTTCGCAATCACAATATATACGAATCTAATGATTCAATATAAACATCATTGAAGCTCATTGGCTTCAGGCAGTACCCTTAAAACTCAACGACATCACCAAATTTTGAATAAGTACTCAAAACTCATTCAAGACCTCCCAACTCAAATCTATAGTGCAAATCGATTATAACGTTTTGGACATATTGAAATCATCAAAAAACCAACACAAGGTCATCTTGACCAACTATTGATTGGTCAACTCTTAAGTTCTAACTTTTTAAATTTTCAAATTTCTAACCAATGACTCGAAATCTATCTGAATACCTCGGGACTGAATCAAAGTTCCAACTAATCAAAAAATTACCTTGTAAATCTAATGAAACTGTCAAAATTCCACTCCAAACTAATCTTTAATAAATATTGACTTTGTCAAACTTTTCAATTTTTCAACTTCCAAAATTGAAAATCTTCCTCTAAACATATCGTATCACCCATCCTGTAATGACCCTTCAGGTTATTTTCTCGAACTCTATGCGTTTTGGCATTTTGAGCCTTCCCATAGTGGCTACAGGTCATTTCCCTGTTTTGGAGCTTTCCCTGTTAAGGATTTGGTCTCGGACCAAAACTCCTAGTAGACAATCTCAGATGGATATTTCGATAGCCCCATCAGATCCAAAACATTGATTTTAGGCTAAGGGGACCCTTGGTCCGAGTCTCGAGGCTTTCGAACTCATTTTGGGCTATTGGGTAGATTTGGTGAAAAATGGAACTAATGGTGTGGGACCCATATTTAATCGAAATGACCTCGGATGGAAATTTTGATGGTTTCGTTGAGTCTGGAATGTTGAATTTGGTATGTTAGCAGTTCGTTTGCACGCATGGGCTTCAAACGAATCCCGAGAACTAGATTGGAGTCCATTTTAGACTTAGCTAAAATCTGCTAGCTGATATCTGGTGTGACCTCTAAAGGGGTCCAGGAGCCATTTTAGCGGTAGCCGCTTTAGTGGTACGAAGCCACTTTAGCGGCCTTGGTCATTTCGGCGAGGACCGCTTAAGCACTCCCTTGTCAGCTTAACCGGTCCTTAATCGAAGGGGTGCTGCTTTAGCGGCCCCAGCCCTTTTCTCGATGACCACTTAAGCGGTAAAAGTCCACTTTAGCGACACTTGAGGGCTGTTATATCCCCTTGGTCACTCAATTCTCTCTCATTTTCTCAACCATTTTCCCCCATTATTGAGAGCACGAGGAGTGAAAAAAAGAGGGTATTCACCCATTAAAGCTAAGGTAAGTTAGCTCATCACTCCTTGTTCATTATTCATCATTTTAACCGTTGAATTCTGTCCCATTTCATTGTAAATTCTTAGAAATTAGGTCTTCAAAATCCTAATCTTTGGGGACTGATTTGAGCCCCAATTTACGCCCCATTTGTGCTCAACTTTTGAGCATACATTCCTTATCATTCGAGGGACCTCGTGATGGATCAAATTTTGAGATTCTGTTAACAAGCCCCACGGGCCCATTATTGACCTTAGGCCCATTATTGACCCAATTTTGGGCCCGGAGTTTTATATTACAATATGGATATCGCTTTACTCGTAATGACATGTAGGTTACTATTTTGATAGTGTGGAGTCAATTTGGGATCGTGGAACAAGGTCGAGCTACTTGTGGACATTTCAAGAATTGCGATTCGGCATTGAGTTAGGCTTCAGTCTACTTTTCTCTATGAGATTGTGTATAGTATAGATTGCATGCTAGGAAGGGATTATAGGATGTGAGTATGGCTAGTGTAGTATGAATTAGCCTATAGTATGGAATTATAAATACTTGTTATCTCCATAGAGTCCTATTACCTTGAATATAAGCATGTTAACCATAGTTGATGATTAAGGATCCTTTGGTATGAGACTTACCATTTTACTTAGCTATTCGGGAGGTTTTTCCCCGATTAGATCCTTGTGGTGGATTTATGCCCTTGATTATTGTGGTTTCATGGGTTATGAGACCTTGTTATATTGGGTATATGTTATTGGACCCGAGACCATGATTGTGAGACTAGTTGGACTCTAGGTGAGTATTCTACCATTAGCAAGGGTATGATTATCATTTATATACGCTTAGGCGCTTATGGTTATATTATTTGGATACTGGTGATGGAATGCATACTATCTGGCAAATTCATGCTCATTTAGTGGTACGATTTCGACCAAAACCTTGATTTTACTACTATTTTCAAAAAGGAGATTTATTCCTACTTTTCACTTTAAAAAGGGTTATTTTACAACGGGAATCGTACCACCTTATTTACTGGATTATGATCTTTTGAAACTAAAAATGATGTTTTAGAACTTTGACCAAGGATGATTCCAGTTCATTATTTATCCATTCATTTTATCACTAATATTTACTTCGGTCGAGGGATATTCTGACCCTTTGTACATGATTATGGTGATTTAGTCCCGAGCATGATCTCGGGCAATGGATTTATGGATTTACATCCTTTTAGTCATGGTTCAAGTCCGTGCACTAATTATATATATATATATATATGTATCCGGTACTTGATGGAGTAGATGGATTATGATGGTTATTGGAAGTCCTGGATTAGAACCAGGCAGTGTATATAGATTTCCCGAATCCCCTAGAGGGCCTTTCATCCAAGAGCCATCGAGCCGGAGAAACTTGGTCGTCGTAGGTCCTACCTTTATGAGAAAGGTGAGCTGGAGGAGGTGTATACACTTGGTACGATATGGTTTGAGATTATGGAACCCGTTTGAGTCTAGTATCCCCTATATGGTTATGGCATTTTGGTTTATGTTGCATTCATACATTCATATGCATTGCTTACCACCAGTATAGTTGTTTGGCGCCTGTATCTATCGGTCTTATGGGGGGATATATAGGTACGGGTTATGGTTGTTGTTTGCTGAGTGTTTCTGTGAACCTTCTGGGTTTATGAGGGTCCGATTAGGTACTTGTTTTGCTCGGACTAGCCGGTTACTTTATTATTGGTTATTATGGTTAGTTCATGGCAGGTTGGTTGTGGATTGGTACCCTAGTTGAAGGTACGTTTTTGATTCCTGTACTCTTGCAGTGAGTTACATTATGGTTTAGTTATCTCATATTTAGTCATGCCTGGTTAGGGATCCTGGTTATGCTAGAGTTAACTTCCCTACTTAATTATGGACCTTGAGATGTTAGGGTCATTCCCTAAGGTTGTTACCCCTGAGCTAGTCCTATATGTATGTATGTATGTATATATATATATATATTAATGGTGTTACCGTATATCCCTCTTTTCTTTGCCTATTCATATCAAATATGTATTCTTTGGCCTTGTACTACTATTATACATCCTTCTTTCACTCTTATTTGTATTTTGGCCAGTGATTTATGGTATTGCACTTTAGTCCCGGATTACTGTCAGGATAGGATAGTTATACTTATTGCTCCATTAGCATCGTTATGCCTAGTTCCTTGGATAGTTGCCTGTAGTCAATTTCATGCCTTCATGTTATTTATACTTGCATTATTTATGGAGCTCAGTTGGCCGATGCCTACTGGGTACCACGTGTTTGGTACTCATACTACACTTCTGCAACCTGCAGGTTATAGTACGAGTTATCGTCGTTGATGTGTGTATCGTGCGGAGCAGCTATGGATCGAAGATTTGGGATGAGTTTTTGGAGTATCCCTACCCTCCCTCTTAGTGTTAGACTGTTCTCTATATTGTGTCAGAGACGGCTTGTATATATATATTTTTTCTGTATTTAACTTGTACTCCTGTTGTATTAGAAGCTCTTGTACTGGCTCTATCAGGTTTTGGGGTTATATTAGCCTTGTTATTGTATTTTTTTCTGTTGTTTCTTTTATTTCTATCAGTAGTCTATTACTAGTTGTTCCGGACTACAGATTGGCTTACCTACTGGTGGGTTATAGTAGGTGTCATCATGACATGAGAAATTAGGTCGTGACACGTCCTCACAAGTCATAAACAATATAATGAGGTTGTGGAAAGGTTCAAACAGGATAAATGAGTCCAAAAGAATAAAATAACCATGTGGGTCATACAATGTGCTTCCTTTGGGTACTGAATGAACTAGATAATATATGCACACAATGTGACAACTTGATGGGGTGAAACATAAATAGATAAGAAGACCAACCAATCAATGATATTGTTCTAAATTTGAAAGGTATAAGTCATCAGCCAATACCAAATTTTATTCCAAGGGTGTGCCAATTTGTTTAATTCCCAGCAATCCAGCCTCAGGAATGATATTCAAGGAATATTTTTGTTGACACAGAAGTATATCTAATATGACCCCGGAAACCTTAACATCGAAAAGAATACTTCAAAGTACTCAAATCCTTCATGTGAAAGCACCGGTGAAGATAGTATTTAAATTATTCAATGACCCTATTCTCATTTTCGGATATAATTAAGTCGTCCATATAAGTCAGTACAGTAATTCGTATTTACCCCAGTGCAAGGTAAAATAAAATAATCTGAATACGATTTTTTAAAATCATACTTAGTCAAAGCATTAGAGAGTTTTGCAAACCAACATTGTTGCGCTTGTTTCACTCTTTACAAAAAAATTTGAAGCCTACATACTTTATCCGGAGAGTCAATTCTGAATCCTAGCAGCAACTTTATATAGACTTCTTCCTCAAAATTGACATGCAAAAAGGCACTACGCACATCCACCTGATGCAATTTTCAGTTCCGTGCTGCAACAACAATCAAGAATGTCTAAACTGTGACCATCTTAGCAAACAGAGCGAATGTCCTGTGTAATCAGCTCCTTCCACCTGATGGTTGCCAAAGATATATAACCAACCTTGCTTTGTATCATAAAGGAACCTGTCTTGCCAGCATAGATTTGTATTATCATAAATATAAGTATGAAATTAATATTAGGAAGAAAATTAAATTTAACATAGTCCTTAATATTCTAGTGCTTTCACCGACACTGATTAGCAAGTTGTTTGTGATTGAACTAGTCTAAAAAATAATTGCTCGGCATATCAAATTCACTTAAGCTACTATTAGAATCACATTAGTTAATACTGCTTCATGCTTATTTCTTGAAAATTTAAGATATACTTTAAGTTCTAACGTGACACATGGTAGAGTATAACCATAAATCTATTTCAATCCAAACTAACGTAAATCATTTAGAAAGTGTGCCTCTCACTTGATGTGCGTAATAGAAAATAAAAATCATACTGAAAATCTTCTCAGCTAATTAGAGTTTCATATTGGTAACGTTTTATATACAAGGAATATAGGACAATATAAAATAGATATATAGACAAGAGATGTAGAAAGGGAGAGAGAAGATTTCGTCTTTTCAATTATGTTGTAGTGTGTCTTTTAAAGGTGAAGAACATCCTAATTTATAAGATAAGAAATCACCTAAAGATTACAAAAGTTAAACCTAATATTTATTGGGTACATATATAATACAACATTCATCAAGTGCATTAGATCAATTCATAACAAGTATGAAATTGTTTTGCATTTTAACGTTTATAAGGTGAACTCTAAAAGCTAAATTTAAGTTATATTACATCAAACGTGTACAAAAAAATTTATACAATCATTCACTTTTAAAGTAATTACTAATAAAAATTTGTAATAAGTATTAATTAATTACATTATAAAATCATTACTGTTAATAAATTAGAAAACTCTAGACTTATCTATTTTCCCCCAAAAAAAGATGTTATTAGGATTTGTATAGCAGTCCTCATTTCTTATTTGACACCAGTTATGTCTTGGTTGGAACCAATTAGCTAGCAATATATTCATGGTGGTGCAAAAGATTTTGAATAACAATAGTTCCTTGTTCTTTTTTTCTACAAAATGTTGATTTCAAAAGAGGATAAGCATTATGGCAGGAGCCCACCAGTTGAAACTTTAGAGACGTGGTGGGTAGGTGTCATTTTCATTTTCATCTAATAACACAATCATGTAAAGATAAGCTGGCAAGCATATAAGTGTGCCTCTTCCACTTTCTCTTCACTTCTCTTTTTGTTTCTTTTGATTTTTGCCTCCATTGATTTCTCGTTTCTGAAAAAATTGAGTGGAGGATGATAAAAAAAAAAAAAAAAAAAATAAATTAAAAATAGTGATAATTTTGATCAGGTAAGGTTAAAATTTTACTTAAATTTTAATTAAGTCAATTGAGGAGTAAAGTGTAATTTTTTAAAAAGTACTTCCTCTCATTTCAAATTTCAAATTTTAGAATTTCTCCCATCTCTATCTTTTCAATCTCTTTTTTTTTCTTTCTTTCTCTCTTCAAATTTCTTTCTCCCCCATCTTATTCTTCTTATTTTTTTTCTTTCTCTCTCCAAATGTTCCTCTTCCTCCGTCTTCTCTTCTTCTTTTTCTTTCCCTTTTTTATCTTTGTTCGTATTTTTTTTAAAATTTTTATGGACTATTTTTTAAAAAATTTTGAGAACTTTAAAAAAAATTAATTTTTTTAAATGATTAAAGAAATAATGCAGAAAATTAAGCAACTACATTAGTCATTTTAGCAACTATCATAGTTGCGACATCAGTTACGATAATTGCTGTAACAACTACTATTAGTTTCTGCAACAATTAGGATAATTGTTGTTTGTTGTGTTACAACAATTATTGTAGTTGTTATAGCAACTATCAAAATTGTTGTAGCAACTACGACTGTTGTTGCAGCAAGGTCGATAGTTGCTTAATTTCTGAAAAAAAATATGGTAGAGGAGGAGCCTACGAAGAAGATGGTATTTATGGTAAAAGGGGAGGTGCTGGTGCTGGTAGTGACGCCGAAGGAGAAGGTGGCGGTTGTTGTGTTGTTGATAGTGATGGTGGTGGAGGAGAAAGAAGAAGAATAGGTGGTGGTAGTGTAGGAGAAGGAAATGGTGGGTGGATCAGGAAGAGATTGTAATGGTGGTGGTGATGATGGTGGAGAAAGAGGAGATGGTGGTGGTGGTGATAATGACGGCATCGACAAAAAGGATGTGGAGGGGGTGAGTGAGGTGGTGTAGAAGGAGGAGTGGTGGTGACAGAAATGGCGGCGACAGAAAAAGTGTGGAAGGAGTAGGGTATGGTGGAGAAAGTAGAGGTCTTTGTGTAAATAATAAAATTTGAGGGTTTTAAGATTAGTGTCATTAACACTAATCTTAAAATTGTCACCTCTACTCAATACTTAATACCTGTGTCATTCTTTTTTAATTTTGAAACCTTTTTGTCACCTTTAATTAAGTTTCCCTCGTTTCTGATCGTTGAGCACTATAATAACTATATGTACATGCTTTAATTTAATTATTCTAAGGAGAGAATAATTTATATAGTCCTCCAAGTATAATAAATTATCTATCAAAGTAACTTATTTTTAATTTGTATCAATAAAGTCATTCAACTAAAATTATTTTATTTACAAAGTCATTATAACTAGTGAATAATTGCATCGAATATTTAACTATATTATTACAATCATTAAATGACAGATTTTATAAAATAAAAAATCATCTTGAACTATTTTAATATATTCTCTATGTCCCTAGAAAAAATTGTACAATTCAAACTTTAAAGTGAGAGAGTCAATGACATGCAAATTGACAACTATCAAATAAAGCATCACAATAATGAACACAGAAGAGCAAAGCAGACTAATCGCGTGCAGGTATAGTACTGATCACTTTGTTACGCCCTATGCGTTTTCGTTAATTAAGCTCACTTTCATACTCTAAAGTGGTGCAAATAATATACTATTTGACATTCTGGGAAGATTGTGATCATATGAATTTTAAATATATTAGTCCAAATAAATATGGTGGATTAATATAATTGGATTAATTATTTAAGTTCAATAAATATAAATTTAATTAAAGTCCAAAATTCATCGGGCTAGTCCATTAATTTGGGCTACAAATAATGAGCCCACTTGGTTAAGCCCAATATGTCATCTTAGTCTAGAGGCCCAATTTGGCGCCAAGTGTCAAATGACGTGGCATGCCAAGTCAAGTAAAGGAGCAAATATGACCGTGCCACATATCAAAATGATGCAGCAAGCCTAGTGAAATCAAAGGCCCATAAAAATGCGTCATGTCACTTAAATCTGATTGGCCAAAGCCTATCTTCACCATGACTCTTCCATTTCCACAACTATAAATAGGGGCCTCAGAATTCAAGAAAAGGACCAACAATTCGAACAAGAAGCAAGAGAGAGCTCGTGGATCAAACAACACAAATTTCTCTACAAGCTACAAGTTCAAACATTCAAGTTCATAAAGAACTGAAGATCAAGACGAAGATTCAAGATCAAGCTCAAAAGCCCTTGAATCCAAATTCACCAGTCAAGATCAAGTTCATTAAATCCACAAATCAAGTTCAAGTTCAAGTTCATAAAATTCAAGATCAAGCTCGAAGCCCTTGAATTTACATTTAGAAAGGCGAATCAGAGGATTCATAGAGATTGTAACACTCACATATTGAAATCAAATAAACGATTGTTGCAATATTTTTCCTGTCCCGATTATTATTTTCTCGGTCGCGAATTTTATTGTCTTACAAATTCTGGCACGCCCAGTGGGACAATCTCTACCTCTCATCTCAACTTTCCAACTTCAAAGTTCAAGAAAATCGAAATGACTTCGAAGAAGGTCAACTCTCAATCCACTGCCCCTAAGGTTGCTGATTCCAAGTTCTCCGCCGAGGTAGAAAGCATCCTTGATGTTACTTTTGGAAGCTTTGGGGCCTTCACAAGGAGCAAGGCCAACATGATGGGGCAACAAACACATCGAGTGTCGACGACATCAACTCCAGTTTTTGGGTCTTCAACCCCAAAAAGAACAAGGTCCTCTACAAGTGCTTCAGAAGAAGGAAGCAGTGTGGCAGAGAAAATCAAGAAAACTCTGGCTCTACTTGATCTCTCTGGTTCAAAAAACTCTGGGACAAAGAACGATGGTCATTCAACCAACATGTCATCTCCACTTACTCCACGCGAGCCAAGGACTTCAGAGATCAACTTATGTGACAATCCGTGCTACTCTCTGATGTCTCCAATAATCATGCAAATAATGGTAACTGATGTCTCATCCATGGAGGAGCAACTTGCGAATATGGCGAAAGCGATTGAAGGTTTGACCAAGTATGTGCAAACTCAAGACACTCGGATTGATAAGTTGATGGATCGAATGGAAGGCTTAATAGATGGAGATTCTAGTCATGCACCTGGAAAGGCTCCAGAAGTTCAAGAGATAGATCCTCCTACCAAACAGACACCGCCTACTAAGGAGGTGCCAGTCGCTTCTGGCGGAATGATCCCAATTGATCTATTGAAGGAGTTCATTGAAGGGACCCTTAAGGACAAGTACGACGTTACTACCAAGTCTTCCCTGATGTATGCCAAGCCTTACACTGCTAGGATTGATAGCTTCAAGATGCCTGCAGGCTATCAACCCCCCAAATTTCAACAATTTGAGGGAAAAGGGAATCCAAAGCAACATATCGCCCACTTTGTTGAGACATGTAACAATGCCGGAACATATGGTGATTATCTTGTCAAGCAATTTGTCCGCTCCCTAAAGGGAAATGCCTTTGATTGGTATACGGACCTCGAACCCAATTCAATTGATAGCTGGGAGCAACTGGAGCATGAGTTCCTAAATCGATTCTATAGCACGAGGCGTACAGTGAGCATGGTAGAACTCACAAATACTCGTCAAAGAAAGGATGAGTCAGTTAGTGACTTCATCAATCGATAGAGGAATGCTAGCCTAAATTGTAAAGATAGGCTAAGTGAAACTTCCGCAATAGAGATGTGTATCCAAGGAATGCACTGGGAGCTTCTTTATATTTTACAAGGAATTAAGCCAAAATCCTTTGAAGAGTTAGCTACTCGTGCTCACGACATGGAGTTGAGCATGTCTTCTGCCGGAAAAGGAGTAGCACCCTTCCATGACCCTCAAAAGGGAAAGGACAAACAGGAATCCAGGAGATGGACCAAGTTTGTCCCCAAAAGCGACAACAAAGAATCCATGAATGTCAACGTGTCTCCTGTGAAGCTCACCACAAAGGTGAGCAAGAAACAAAACGTAAAGACTACTTCTTAAGCGCGTCCAAACCAAAAGTTGACTTTCAAGGAGATGCAGGAAAAAGAATACCCCTTCCTTGATTTTGACGTTTCCGAAATTTTTGATGAACTTCTTGAGCTGAAGCTCATTGATCTACCAGAAATGAAGCGGCCCGACGAAGCTGGAAAAACTGATGACCCAAACTATTGCAAGTACCACAGGCTTGTGGGTCACCCTTTGGAGAAATGTTTTGTCTTCAAGGATAAAATCATACAACTGGCTAATGAGAAGAAGATCGTGCTTGATGATGAGAAGGCCAGTTCTCATCAAATCTCCATCACTTTTGGCTCACTCGATCCGGTCCAAATATGCAACTTCAAAGAGTGTAATGAGGAGCCATTAAAGCATGACAAGTCTCTAATTGATGAAGGTGATGATGAAGGTTGGACTTTGGTGACTCGGCGAAGACGCAACAAGATGGCGAGTCTACGAAAAGACTCATCCAAGCAGCCAACCAGAAGGAGAATAGTGAAGAAACCGAGGAAACAGAGGCTGGTTGAGCTGCCAAAGAGGGCGAGTGTAGTGGAGCATCACCACCAAAAACCACGGTGTCCTGTGACGTTGGAAGAATTCTTTCCAAGTTGGTTCTGCGCCAAGACTACTCAAGACAACATTGAGGCATCTTGTTTCAATACTGACAAAGAAGAAGCAAAGGGCGAAAGCCTATTGATGGAACCTCCTTCTCCTGAAAATCCTACTAAATCTCTTCACCAAGAAGCACATGTATGTAATGCAAAAATCACATTTACAGACGATGATCTCCTTTTTGGTGAAACACTACACAATCGTCCCTTGTATATGGTAGGTTATGTTCTAGAGAAGAAGATAAATAGAATCCTGATAGATGAAGGGTCTGGAGTAAACATCCTGCCTATTCGCACACTGAAGAAACTTGGCATCACAACTGATGAACTTACTGAAAGCCATTTGATGATCCAAGGGTTCAATCAAGGAGGTCAGAGAGCCATAGGATCCATCAAGTTAGAAATCAATATGGATGATTTACGATCAAAAGTAGGCCTTGGGTATACGAGAACAAAATTGTTTCATCCTCCTACTATCAATGCTTGAAGTATCTTGAAAATGGAGCGGAGAGAAAGATAGTGGCCGATGATAAGCCATTCACTGAAGCTGAATCACACTTCGCAGATGCAAAATTCTACTTGAAGAATTATGTCTTGAAGGAGAAAAGGTGGATGATGTCACATCAACCAAGTGTGATGATCTTGCAACTAAGAAGGTCGAGGTGTCTGTTGAAAACGTTGTCATTAAAAAGCCTCCCACCACTTCAAATAAAGGGAATGTCGCGTACTTAAAGAAGAAGGCAACTCCTGTGCTCCGCTATGTACCAAAAGTGGGGAAAGAAGTACGACACTCATCCGATGTCCAAGGTAATGTACTAGGGGGGGATAAATCTTCCGGTAAAGCGAATAGATGCAATAAATTTTCCCTCAAAGCCACTTGAGGAATTTGTGGCTCAAAATTCACCGCGAGATATGACACTCCCTTCAAAGCGTACGAAAGAAGGTTTTGATCCAAACGCTTACAAGTTATTCGTAAAGGCTGGATACAACCCTAATGAGCCATCAAATTTAAGGAAAATCCCATCAGAAGCTGCTACCAGGCAAGCGCGCGAAGGCTTAGGGTACATGCCGCCACCACCGGTGCACATCTCTATTAGAAGGGTGGCTAGCGACTACATTACTGTGGAAGAGGAGTCTACTACTTCCAGCAAAAGGCCTTCTGTCTTTGATCGACTTGGAAAATCAACCACAAGAACTTCTGTGTTTGAGAGGTTGGGTCCACTGAAGAAAGAGAAGAGTAACAAACCTCAAAGAAGTTATCAAGGTACTATGACACACTTTTCACCTAGAATCCAAAAGGATTTCCAAAGTTTGATTCCTTCTAGAATGAGGCGACGGACGGAACTTGTGGTTTCGTGCAAGGAGGTGTTAAAGACAAAACTTCATACTGTGGTTTATACCAAGGAACATGAGGAAGATAAAGAAAGTGTGGGCTCTTCATATAATATTACAACCTAGAGCGAGTACGATACATCATCTCAAATAAATGTTGAAGAGTCGAAAGATATTTCCTGGTGTTGCCATATATCGGTCAATGACAATGATCCTCAAGAAGAGGAAGATGCTGGAGATGCTCCGTCAGAATTTGAAGAAGGAGTAAAGACAACGATAGATCCCCTAAAGGAAGTTAATCTTGGCGCTGATGAAGACCCAAGGCAAACTTTTCTAAGCGTTTTTCTAGAAATGGATGAAGAAATCGCTTACATGGACTTACTCAAAGAATATAAGGATGTCTTCGCTTGGAGTTATAAGGAGATGCCTGGCTTAGATCCAAAAGTAGCAGTTCATCAGTTGGCAGTCAAGAATGGAGCTCGTCCTGTTAAGCAGGCCCAAAGACGTTTCTGACCCGACTTGGTACCATTGATTGAAAATGAGGTTAACAAACTCATTGGAGCAGGATTTATTCGTAAAGTTAAGTACCCCACATGGATATCAAGCATTGTTCCAGTACGGAAGAAGAATGGCCAAATTCGAGTTTGTGTCGACTTTAGGAATCTCAACAACGCATGCCCTAAGGATGAGTTTCCAATCCCTATTCCAGAATTAATGATTGATGCTACTACTGGTTTTGAAGCGATGTCCTTTATGGATGGATCATCCGGCTATAACCAAATCCACATGGAACCAAAGGATGAAGAGCTCACTGCATTTCGTATGCCTAAAGGTATTTATTGTTACAAGGTGATGCCTTTTGGTTTGAAGAACGCTGGTGCCACTTATCAAAGGGCTATGCAAAACATCTTTGATGATTTACTCCATAAAAATGTTGAATGTTATGTGGATGACTTAGTGGTAAAGTCAAGAAAGAAGAACGACCACTTGAAAGACTTGAGAATGGTATTTGAGTTGCTCCGAAGATATCAGCTTAGGATGAATCCGTTGAAATGCGCCTTTGGAGTTACTTCTGGAAAGTTTCTTGGCTTTATTGTACGACACCGAGGAATTGAAATTGATCAACACAAGGTTGATACAATTTTGAAGATGCCCGAGCCTCGAAACATTCATGAATTAAAAAGTCTTCAAGGGAAACTAGCATACTTAAGGAGGTTTATATCAAATTTGGCGGGAAAATGTCAACCATTTAGCCATCTCATGAAGAAGGGTGCCCCTTTCGAATGGGACCAAGCTTGTAGTAAGGCCTTTGAAAATATCAAATCTTACTTGATGAAGCCTCCAGTTCTTGCGGCACCTATACCTAGAAAATCGTTGATTCTCTACATCGCTACACAAGAAAGGTCAGTTGGAACATTATTGGCCCAAGAAAACAGTGAAGGTAAAGAGAACTCTCTTTATTACCTGAGTAGAATGATGACACCAAATGAGCTGAATTATTCACCTATTGAAAAGTTGTGTTTGGCGTTGGTCTTCTCAATTCAAAAGATGAAGCACTACTTTCAAGCTCATATTGTTCATCTGGTGTCTAAAGCAAATCCCATCAAGTTTGTAATGTCGAAACCAGTCCTCAGTGATCGACTTGCAAGGTGGTATCTTCAATTTCAATAATTTGAGATCGTGTACATCCCTTAAAAGGCCGTAAAGGGACAAGCATTAGCAGATTTTTTGACGGACCACCCGATACCTGATAATTGGGAGCTAACTGATGAACTTCCTGATGAGGATGCAATGGTTATTGAAGTTCGACCTCCATGAAAGATGTACTTTGATGGTGTGGCACATCGTGGTGTATCTGATGCTGGCATAGTGTTTGTCACTCCGCAGGAAGAGGTTATCCCATACTCCTTTACTTTGACACAATGTTGCTCTAACAATGTCGCTGACTACCAAGCGTTGATACTTGGACTCGAAATGGCCGTCGACATGAAGCAACTACAATTGCAAGTCTTTGGTGACTCCCAATTGGTGATCAAACAGCTCTTGGGAGACTATGAAGTCAAAAAGCCCGAGCTACGCCCGTATCATAGTTATGCTCAGAAGTTGATAGGATGGCTTGGAGAAGTTACCCTCCAACATGTGCCAAGAAAGGAAAATAAGCAGGCCGATGCATTAGCTGCTTTAGCTTCAACCCTTACTCTTCCGAATCAAACACGAGTTACTATCCGCCAAGAATGGGTAGTACCACCACCGGATGAGGAGGAATAGACAGAAAACAAACTTGAGCATCTCGTCGCTGTGTCTGAAGCCGTAAAGGTAGATTGGCGACAACCAATTATTGACTACTTGTGTTATGGAATACTTCCTGAAGATCCAAGAAAAAAGACTGACATCCGTCGTCGTGCACCTCGCTTCCTTTACTACAAGGACAAGCTATATAGAAGGTCATTTGAAGGAATACTCTTGCGATGTTTAGGAGAGGAAGAAGCAGTTCAAGCTTTGCAGGAAGCACACTCGGGAGTATGTGGATCTCATCAGTCTGGCCCGAAGCTCCACTTTCACATAAAAAGGATGGGATATTACTGGCCAACGATGGTGAAAGATTGCTTGGACTATGCTAGAAGATGCAAGGCCTGTCAATTTCATGCAAATTTCATACATCAGCCTCCTGAAATATTACACCCCACTATCGCATCTTGGCCATTCAATGCTTGGGGATTGGATGTTGTAGGACCACTACCAAAATTTTCTAGTGGACACTTGTACATCTTGGCTGCGACAGATTACTTCTCAAAATGGGCCGAAGTTGTTGCACTCAAAGAAGTGAAGAAGGAGAATGTTGCAAACTTCATCCGAGTAAATATCATCTACCGCTTTGGAATTTCCCATTACATAATAACTGACAATGGCAAGCCATTTGATAACAAGCTGATGAACAAGATTTGTGATCTCTTTGGTTTTAAGCAGCGTAAATCTTCTATGTAACATGCTGCCGCCTATGGTTTAGCTAAAGCATTCAATAAGACTTTATGCAACCTGTTAAAGAAAGTTGTCTCCAAATCTAAACGAGACTGGCATGAACGAATGGAAGAAGCTTTGTGGGCATATAGGACGACTCACCGCACACCGACGCAAGCAACCCCATACTCGCTTGCTTTTGGAGTTGAAGCAGTCCTACCACTTGAGCGTCAAATACCTTCTTTAAGACTTGCTATTCAAGAAGGGCTCACCGAAGAAGAAAATGCTAAGTTGCGTCTTGCAGAGTTAGAAGCTCTGAATGAGAAAAGGCTACAGGCTCAATAAAAATCTTGAATGTTATCAAGCCCGTCTATCTCGGTCTTTCAACAAAAAGGTTCGCTTGAGATACTTTCAAGTTGGAGATCAAGTCCTAGCAGTAAGGAGACCCATTATCACTTCTCATAAATCTGGGGGCAAATTCACCTCAAAATGGGATGGACCATACGTCATACAAGAGGCTTATTCAAATGGCGCTTACAAGCTTGTCGATGTAGATGGCGTGAAAATTGGTCCTATCAATGCCAAATTCTTGAAGAAGTACTATCCTTGAGGTAAGATGATGCTCCTTAAGGCACGAGCATAAACTGCATGTCTACTCCTGGCCAGCAAGAGTATAAACTGTGTACGGCTCAAAAAAAAAAAATATCCGCTAGGTTGAAAATCTCGAAAGAGGCGGCCTAGGCAAAATTTAGGACTTAAAAAAAAAAAAAAAAAAAAAATGTCCGCTAGGTTGAAAATCTCGAAAGAGGCGGCCTAGGCAAAAGTTAGGACCTTAAAAAAAAAAAAAAAAAAAAAAATGTCCGCTAGGTTGAAAATCTCGAAAGAGGCGGCCTAGGCAAAAGTTAGGACTTAAAAAAAAAAAAAAAAAAATATCCGCTAGGTTGAAAATCTCTAAAGAGGCGGCCTAGGCAAAAGTTAGGACTTAAAAAAAAAAAAAAAAAATATCCGCTAGGTTGAAAATCTCGAAAGAGGCGGCCTAGGCAAAAGTTAGGACCAAAAAAAAAAATATATATATATATATATAAAAAAAAATAAAAAAATATATACACTCTTCCAGAACTACGTTGTGACTTGATCCTCTTCACCGAGGTACGTAGGCGCTTAGAAGTTTCATTCTAAGTTCAGTTGCATGAGTGTCAAAAAAATACATGTCCCCGCTTGATCCGCCATACGAAAGTCCCCGCTTGATCCACCACACGAAAGTTAAGTCTGCAAATATTCTGATTAAATTTCGGGCTTACACAAAATATTCATGACTCAATGAGGGCAGAGCTCCATATAAAAGGTAAGCTTCTGCAACAGGATTTGAGACTCTCAAGTTCTCCGAGCCTACAAGTTGAAGTTGTAAGTCTTCCAAGCCTGCGAATTGAAGCGTGTATGTTGAAGTCAAAATTCACCCAAGTCAGTGACGTTGAAGTCTCAGGTTCACCATATCTGCATGCTAAAGTCCTCAAAGTCAGCAATTCTGCAAGATGAAATCATGTCTCCACCAAGTCTGCAAGTTGAAGTTGTCAAAATTGCAAAGTTTGCAAGCTGAAGTCTCCAAATTCGCCAAGTTTGCAAGGTGGAACCGTCAAAACCTCCAAGTTTCAAGTTGAGGCCTTCTAAACTTCCATACCTTAAGGTGGACAAAAATTTGTCCCTTTGCACCTTAAGCTGACATTTTCACGGATTTGTTATGTAAAGGGACCAAACTTGAAGCCGAACTTGTCAGGTCTCAAGGTGACGGAGGCGAAGTTAAACTCTCGCACCTTAAGCTGACCATTGCATAGGCACATCGATGAAAGGGACCAAACTTGAAGCCGAACTTTTCAGGTCTCAAGATGACGAAGGCGAAGTTAAACTCTCGCACCTTAAGCTGACCATTGAATAGGCACATCGGTGAAAGTGACCAAACTTGAAGCCGAACTTGTCAGGTCTCAAGGTGACGGAGGCGAAGTTAGACTCCCGCACCTTAAGCTGAACATTGCATAGGCACATCGATGAAAGGGACCAAACTTGAAGCCGAACTTGTCAGGTCTCAAGGTGACGGAGGCGAAGTTAAACTCTCGCACCTTAACCTGACCATTGCATAAGTACGTCGGTGATAGGGACCAAACTTGAAGCCGAAGTCGTCAGGTCTCAAGGTGACGGAGGCGAAGTTAAACTCTCGTACCTTAATCTGACCATTGCATAGGCACATCGGTGAAAGGGACCAAACTTGAAGCCGAACTTGTCAGGTCTCAAGGTGACGGAGGCAAAGTTAAACTCTCGCACCTTAAGCTGACCATTGCATAAGTACATCGGTGAAAGGGACCAAACTTGAAGCCGAACTAGTCAGGTCTCAAGATGACGGAGGCGAAGTTAAACTCTTGCACCTTAAGCTGACCTTTCATGAATGCTATTTGTTTCAATCCTGCAAAAGAAGAAAGGAAAAGACAACAAAAAAAAAAGGCACAAGAAGAAGAGAGATTGTTACCTGTTAAGACGTTTTAAACTCGGAAGCCATACATCACCAATGCGGATAGGCTTGAGACAAGATGTTTTGGTGAGAATGAAGCCCTTGAAGTCTGGTTTCCATCAATCAAAACATTTGTCCCTTTGCACCTTAAGTTAGCCTTTTCACAGGTTTATCCTTGAAAGGATATATAAATCTCCATGCCTTAAGGTGGACAAAAATTTGTCCCTTTGCACCTTTAGCTGACCTTTTCACGGGTCTATCCTTAAAAGGATCTATAAATCTCCATGCCTTAAGGTGGACAAAAAATTTGTCCCTTTGCACCTTAAGATGGCCTTTTCACGAGTTTATCTTTAAAAGGATCTCTAAACTTCCATGCCTTAAGGTGGACAATATTTGCCCCTTTGCACCTTAAGTTGGTCATTGCATAGGTACATCGGTGAAAGGGACTAAACTTGAAGCCGAACTAGTCAGGTCTCAAGGTGACGGAGGCGAAGTTAAACTCTCGCACCTTAAGCTGACCTTTCATGAATGCTATTTGTTTCAATCCTGCAAAAGAATAAAGGAAAAGACAACACACAAAAAAAAAGGCACTAGAAGAAGAGAGATTGTTACCTGTCAAGACGTTTTAAACTTGGAAGCCATACATCACCAATGCGGATAGGCTTAAGACAAGATGTTTTGGTGAGAATGAAGCCCTTGAATTCTGGTTTCCATCAATCAAAACACCTTTTTGATGGTGATGATCCGACATCATGATATAAATTATTTAGTGAGACAATGCAAATCTGAAATTCTCTGCGAAACAGAATTTAGGGTTAACTTCAAAAATTTGTCTAGAACGATCCGGGAGGTGTTAAATTCTAAATTTTGGATATGTTATATATGCATGTTTATCGTATCTATAGAATTAAGCGGATCATGATTTTGGTACTCCCACATTGATAAACAATTTTTTTGGTGTCGTCGTGCAAATCTGAAACTGCCGGTGCGCCAAAATCCAAAGTTGAATTCGGGATAACATCTGAAAAGATACCGAATGTATTAAATTATGAATTTTGGATATATTATATATCTGGATGTCTAATTTCGGAAGAATCAAGCGTCTTGTGATTTCTTCATTTCAACATCAAGATATGCAAGTTTTGGTGAAGCTATGCAGATCTGAAATTCTCAGCATGACAGAATTTAAACCTAAGTTTCAAGAAATTGTATAGAACGAAATTGAAGGAGTTTAATTCTGAATTTTGGATATGTTGTAGATCTCGAAGTCTAGTTTTTGAAATGTTAAACCGTTCAGGATTTTGATATTTCTACAATGAGATATGAATTTTCTACCACTAACATGCTGGACTGAAAAAAAGTGACGAAAATTAAAAGAGAAGAATATATTACCTGGCATTGTTCTCCTTTGTGTGACTCCCGATGCTGCAATATCAAAATAATAGAGAGCATCCATCTATTTATAGATGCAGCAAGGCATTAATAGTCTCCTTGTTGAAATAAAACTAGAACTTTTCAAATCCTTAAGGAGGTGACATACTCCTAATTGGAGTGGAATTGGGACAGTTCAAGTTTATAGGAATATAGACATCCTAATTCTAATTGGAGAATGATTGGTTATGGAGTAGAAGAATTTCATTCCCAAAATGGAAAGGAGTATCCTGAAGACGCGCAAACAAGGAAAAAGTCAAGTCAATACTTCGAGCCTAGTCTTCGAAAGATTAAATATTTCCGACAAGTCTCGAAGTGAGGGCATTTGTGATCATATGAATTTTAAATATATTAGTCCAAATAAATATGGTGGATTAATATAATTGAATTAATTATTTAAGTCCAATAAATATGGATTTAATTAAAGTCCAAAATTCATCGGGCTAATCCATTAATTTGGGCTACAAATAATGAGCCCACTTGGTTAAGCCCAATATGTCATCTTAGTCTAGAGGCCCAATTTGGCGCCAAGTGTCAAATGACGTGGCATGCCAAGTCAAGTAAAGGAGCAAATAGGACCGTGCCACATGTCAAAATGATGCAGCAAGCCTAGTGAAATCAAAGGCCCATAAAAATGCGTCATGTCACTTAAATCTGATTGGCCAGAAAAAGCCTATCTTCACCATGACTTTTCCATTTCCACAACTATAAATAGGGGCCTCAAAATTCAAGAAAAGGACCAACAATTCGAACAAGAAGCAAGAGAGAGCTCGTGGATCAAACAACACAAATTTCTCTACAAGCTACAAGTTCAAACATTCAAGTTCATAAAGAACTGAAGATCAAGACGAAGATTCAAGATCAAGCTCAAAAGCCCTTGAATCCAAATTCACCAGTCAAGATTAAGTTCATTAAATCCACAAATCAAGTTCAAGTTCATCAAATTCAAGATCAAGCTCGAAGCCCTTGAATTTACATTTAGAAAGGCGAATCAGAGGATTCATAGAGATTGTAACACTCACATATTGAAATCAAATAAACGATTGTTGCAATATTTTTCCTGTCTCGATTATTATTTTCTCGGTCGCGAATTTTATTGTCTTACAAAGATGTTGAAAGATTAAACGTTATGCTTGAAAGATTCATCTCTATGTTTGAAGAGTTGAGTTGCAAATGTCCCAACATGTAAAATCTCTTAATATAGGCAGAATTTGGTAAGAGTTTCTCAATGAAAATTGCAACCTTTGAAATCGAGTAGCCACACACATGCGGCCTCAGCTTTTTAATTAGAGCTATGGGAACCCCATCAGAAACCAGATCAAATACAATTGTGACCCCTCTATTCAGAGGCGGATCCAGGATTTGGAGTCTCCGGGTGCCAAGTAGACTCATCGATTAAATCAACCGGAGACTCCAAATCCTAGATGCGAGCCAATTTATGGCCAAGGGGTTCATTCGAACCCCCTTCGGCGAAAAACTATACTATTTATACATGATTAAAATTATTATTATATATATATATATATATATATATATATATATATATTATATATATATTGAACCCCTTCGACTAGTTCGTGTGTTTACTTTTTTCGATTTTGAACCCTCTTAGATTTTGACTGCTTCAGTTTTTTTACTTATTCTAAAAGAGAAAACAAAAATATCTTTTAAAGTTACAAAGAGTTGTGGACATTGAGAAAGCAGCGAGAGAAGAAGTAAGAAGTGCGATGGGGTTGTTGGCAGAGCCGGTTTAGGAAGAAGATCGAATGGATTGGTTTTTATTAAAAGTTGATGAGAGAGAAAGAGAACAAAACTTATTCATCTTTTAATTTTATATTAAATAAATACTAATTAATAAGAAAATAAAGAAAAGTTAAAGAAGGAACACAACTGAATGTCTGAATTTAACTTAAAAAAATTAAGTTGCCAGCAGGTTTCGAACCTGTGCACCTTGGACGGAATAAATGACCCTCTGCCACTAGCGCCATCGGCCACTTTGGTTTTCTGGGTGGCAAGTGTATTATTTATACATATTCTGTATATATATTACCTATATATATAGAGTTTCCGTTGAAGTTTGCGGGTGGCGTGGCACCCCCAATCACATGAATAAATCCGCCCCTGCCTCTATTAACACCTGAAGATCGATCTTGTACAAATTATTTTCCGAAAAAGGAAGGGAACAAGAATTCAACTCCCAGTAGTCGAGCTCTGTTTGCACGCGTAAACACATGAGAATGAATTAATGCATGACTTTCTAAATGTCGTCTAGCTTTCCAATTATTGATATGATTTATAACACACTGATAAAAGGGACTCTATTATACACGATTACATGACCTAGGACACATTTTATAAGAGATAATTACACTCTCTACTAGTTGAGGTAACGATGATATCAAAATTAGCAAATGTTTTACCTTCTTACCTAATTTGGCCTAGCTTTTCTATAATTTAAAACCTACTTTTCATTATTATCGTGACAATCCAAAAACACATCTCTTCCTCTGCATTCTCGATTTCTACTACAGTTTAGTGCTGTAACTTTACACACATAAGTATTTTTCTGCGATTTTCTTATACCCAAATCCAATTTGCTTTGTTTTTTCTGCACCAATTTTGTTGACTTTGTTTCTTTTAATCAACCAAAATTGTATCTTTGTTTGTTAGACACTCCATAGGCCATTGTATCTTTGTTTCTTTTAATCGATCAAAATCCTGACTTTAGAGTTGGTGTAGCTTGCAGAAACTCCATAGGCGATCATTGTTGTAGCTTGAAGCTTCAAAATTTAAAAATTGAATTTTCGCAAATACACTTTGTTTTGGAGTGGGTATTACTACAAAAGATCCGGTACTTAATCTGAAATTTAGGGTGATTTGGTGTAATATTTTAGGTGTAACTTCATAGGCAGCCATTGTTGTAGCTCGAAGCTTCAAAATTTGAAAATTGAATTTCCACAAATAAGCTTTCATTTAGAGTGGTATTGCTACAAAAGATACATATTGAGGAAACTAAATCTGAAATTTTGGGTGATTTGGTGTAATTTCTTAAGTACTTTGAATGGGTCTGGTGTTTAGATTTAAAGAAGAAGACGAAGTTAGTTTTTGTATAGTAATGTATAACATTGTATAGTACCGTATATCGATGTATAAACATCTCTTATAATTTTGTAATATTGTATATCACGTTTTTAAACGTTGTTGTATAAGAAAAAATTAAAAATTCTGTATATTGTTGTATACCGATGTATAATGTTGTACACCGTATTTTTTAAACACTGTTGCAAGAAAACAGTGGCTCTGCGATTGAAAACTTGGTTACCTAAATGGCAAAAACATTTCTTATCTAGAATGGGCTGTGTTTCAGGCTAAAGATTGGCAATATAAGTTTTGAGCTATATTTTTGCAATCTCAGATAACTAATGGTAATTTTTAAATTTTTTCCCTATTCAAGCCATGAACCTCAACTTCACATTTTGCTTCTTTCAAACTCATCATAAAGCCAATATGTACACATGAAGTCAAAATGCAAACTATCCACTCATTACCAAAATCTTCTGCAACTACATAAATGTCCTTTTGCTTCTTTCAATCATAAAGCCAATATGTACACATGAAATCAACATGCAAGTTATCCACTCATCACCACAATCTTCTGCAACTACATAAATGTCTTCTTTTGATAACTAACCAAAGCAATGTCTTTGAATCACGGAAGCTTCAACATCCAGAGCTTCTTGTTTACAAGGCAAAATATAGTTTTACGAGGGGCAAGTGCATACATTGTTGTATTTAGGACCCCTATTTAACCTCAAACATGCAAAACTAAAGGTGAAAATGGTAGGCCAACCTCAAATTTGGATGCTGCACTGGATGTGTACTATTGTTTACTGCCAGTTTATTTAACTGTTTTGTCAGCTAATACAGTGGAACATATATTATTGGAAGTATCACATAACCTGAGGAGGAAGACGTAGCAGCAACACTTCTATCTGAAGTTACAGTCATTAGGCTAAAGTTCAAATACTTAAAATAAAAATTTTAAAAAATGACTAAGCTTTAAATAAGGGTGACCAAAACATTACCCGGTGCAATTCCTACGTTTTACAGTGATCACCAATAACATCTATCAACTACTCCAAATGAAGCAAGCATATCACGATATCTCAGTTTAAATGTTCGCCCATAGGCAACACGTTACAAACTTTGACTACAACTTCATGAATCCTCACCTAGTTCCCAAATCTGCTGGTAGCTACCTCATACTGAATATCTAGCTGAAGGTTAGAGAAGGTCAATCAAATCTCTCCAAGATAGATCTGTTTATCACTACTGCAAGATCCAATAATTGGTTCATTAGGATGAAAAACGCATTCATTAACAGACCCAGTGTGTCCAGGGAGCTTATACAGGATGCGCCTAGATGTTGTATCCCAGACATAAACCATGCGATCAGAACTCCCAGCTGTTACCTTACTTCCATCAGGCGACCAACTGCATTTCAGCAAGTTCTTTTCAAAATTGTGTTGGTGGCCTTCCAAGATCTTAACACATCGATTTTGGGGGGCATAAGGGCGCATGTCCCATATGCGAAGTGTGCAATCCATGGCATTAGTAAGAAGATAAGACCCATCAGGACTCAGCTGCATACCAGTTATAGTATCCTGATGGCCCTGAAGGGCCATAGTTACTTCACACCTTCGTAAATCCCACAATTTCACGTCATTGTCAATGCCACCTGTGCAGATTTTATCGGAGGCATCAGAGAAACTGACGGCAGTAATTTGAAATTTGTCTGGAAATGTTTGTATGGCTCCTCTTTGGCGCATATCCCAAAGTTTAGCAGTGCCATCATCAGATCCGCTGACGATAAGAGGAGGGCCCCTCCGAGCTGGGCAGCATGAATTCACAAATGAGGAATGTTCAGCCATTTTCTTTATTTGTTTCCCTGTTTCTACGTCCCAAGCCCTTACAGTCTTATCAGGGCTAGCTGATACTACTGTTGATCCATCGGTAGTCCATTGAACATCAAGAACTGCATTTTTGTGCCCTTTCAAGACCATAAAATTCTTGCAATCACCATGTACATTCCACAGAAAGATTTCCTTGTCATGTGAACCAGATGCAATGATTGTTCCTGCTGGATTGAACTTCATAGTATATACTGCACTTTGATGTCCACTAAGCAACATAATTGGAGACTCCAAGCTTGATGTCCGTGGTTTTCCGTTTGGTCCAAGTCCTTGGGGAACACTAGGAAGCACGGCAGAAAACTCCACCGGCCTTGACCCAATAACTGACAAAGCACTTTCAGTTTGCATCTTGGTCTTCACTTGCACCTAAGAAATTAAGAAATTCAAGACAGTTCAGCTAACAATTACAAGAAATATAATAGGAAACATAAGCTACAGATGTAGAACTACAAATGTTAAATACAGAGCTGCTTGTCCATACAATTCAGTTACCCAATCGAGGACTAATTACTCTCAAGGCTTCACTTTTGAGAGATATTCCTACAATACTCTCGAGGCTAAGGGAACAAAAAGATAAATCAACATTTCGGAATCTATATTGGACAAAGACCACAGGCCTACACATTTTTCCTTTTGTCTGAAGTTACTTATATTTCCAGGATCGGAGCAAAGAAAAACTCCAATAATCAATTCCATATTTCCCTTAGAAGATATTCCATGATATATTCGAGACAAAAAAATTACAGCATCAAAAAATTCAGAATCCATGGCGGACAGGCGTCTGTACATTTCCCTTTGACCAAAGAAAAGGCCCATCAATGGATTCCATTATTTGCTTGATATTTTTTAAGGGAGAGCACTGGATTGGGATGATCATGTTGGTTGAGGCAAGCAACACACAAATAGTTGGAAGGATCAAGCATGCGCAAGTGCAAGCGAGCGACATACTGATTAACTAACCTTCGAGAAGAATGCTTGATTGTTCGAACAAGTCTCGATTCAATTATAGTGTGTTTAGTTGACTTCTTTTCAACAGATTTTTTCTTATTCTAATTTTCAGTTGTTTCTTTT
This sequence comes from Capsicum rhomboideum, assembly GCA_031232105.1. Lineage (NCBI taxonomy): Eukaryota > Viridiplantae > Streptophyta > Magnoliopsida > Solanales > Solanaceae > Capsicum > Capsicum rhomboideum. The sequence goes on along the minus strand of CP124716.1, from coordinate 91,044,023 downwards.
GAAAATGAAAAGAAATAACAACTAAGAAACTTACCTGACGAGCGGTGGAGGCGGCAGCAGACGCGACTCAGAGCAGGCAGCGTGATGAAATTTGGAAAATGGGACTTAATTGGGGAACCCTAGTTAGTCTAAACTGCCAATCCAAAAAAAACCAGAACCCAATTTCACTAAGGGGTCGTTTGGTAGAGTGCATAACATAGTACTGAATATAGTGTATTAGTAATGTTGGAATTAGTAGTGTTGGAATTAATAATGCTGTAATTAGTTATACTGGGATTATTTTTTATGCAGTGTTTGGTTTGATGTATTGAAAACAACATGCATTGTTATATTTTTAAAATGATATTGTTTGTTTACAAAAATACCCTCGACATTCTATAGCTTTGTGTATTTTCTTTGCAAAGCTTTATTATTCTTTCCTTAAAATAAAAAAAAATCAACAATATAACTAATAATTTACTTTGGAATTTCAAGATTTAATCATTTACTTGCAGGAATTGATTTTTTTTTTTTTTGGTTATCTTTTCTTTATTTGTTCATCATTTGTTTATTGTTCCCAGTTTGTGGTGTGCTCAAGTTGGAGGGAGGTACGTGTAACTTTTGAATGATACGGTGGAATCTTTATTAATATAAAATTGTGTTTCGTAGAGTGTTAATGCTAACTAGAAAAGTTATTTTTATTTGTGATATATCTTATTTACAAAATTAAATCTTGTATGCAAACATGCAATATGTTTTCCGGTCTTGACCAATTTACTAAAACATAAGTATTTTTTTAAGTTAATGGAATAGTTTTTTTAATGACAAGTTATTTGGAGAAAAATTATCATCTTGATAAATTGAAAAGAAATAACTCATTGAATAAATTGAAAAAGATTTAGAAAAGATTTAAAAGAATTTGAGGGTATTTTTGTCTTTACATGCCTTTATCCCATGGTATTAAACTAATACCGCCAAAGGGGAGGTATTAGTTATACACCCTATAATACCATGTAGGGTGTATAACTAATACATGGATTAGTTATACATTGTTCCCAAATCCTACCAAACAAAGGACTATATAATACCACACCTAATACATGTATTATTTCTTCTAATACATCATACCAAACGACCCCTAAAGGGCTTAGTTTGGGCTTCAGCCATTAGACTGAAAAAAGGGTAAAATCAGCTGCATATGATATATTAAGAAAATATTTACTATTTGTTTTATAATAATAATAATAATAATAATAATAATAATCCTAACATGGGAATATTAGGAGAGTGTTTAGAAAGCGAGAAAGTAATTGAAATTGGGTGTAACCGGATATAATTACATAATTTGATATGCTTGTTTGACCAAGTAATTACCAATTTAGAGATGAATTGGGTGTAATTGGAAGGAATGCATTACACTCTTCAATTCTCAATAACTGATTGAGAATTGGGTGTAATTACGTGATGTAATTAAATGTTACTTTTTAATTTCTTTCTTTTTCTTTTTCTTTTTCTTTTTCTTTTAATTTCTTTTCTTTTTAATTTGTTTTTTATTTCTATTATTTTAATTTATTTTTTTATTTTTACTTTTGGAATTTTTTTTTAACTTGCTTGAGAGTTAGAATGATCTACAAATTGGAGTCACATGCCAAGCTTCAAATAATCACTTGTTTTTGCATAAGTTTTTGGTTCTTTACTCACCGTTCCATCTCCGCCCACTTCACGCGTTTCTGCGCCTCATTATCACCGACCTATCACTTCGTTCTTTACTCGTCATTCATCTAGTCTCCCAAAAGCACTAGGGTTCCACCTGCGATTTCACATTCACTAGTATCGCCATCCACATCTGTTTTTGGAGTCGTCAGACCTTGCTCAACGTCGATCTACTCTCCAGCGACCTTCTTGCTCTAAGCTCTGTCGTGGAATTGTGCTGCTTTGTTTTCTCACTGAAAAAGTTCAAATCTGCCCGAAAAGATCATGTGAACTGTTCATTCTCATCGTTGACTATCAGGTGCATTCGCTCCCTCTCGTTTAACTATTTTTTAACGTTTCTTGATTATTGGTTGCTTATACTTCTTGATTCATTCAATATATGTACTTTGTCACTTTTCTCCCGATTTTGTTGTTTAGGTTTCTTGACTTTTGGCTGCTGATTCATTGTGTGTTCCCTTACTGTTAGTTTTTTATACGTTTGATATTAGTATCCCTGTTGTTACCCATTGATCATTTCTATTTTGCTTGCTTGTGGTATTTAGGGTGCTCTATAGTTCAAAATGTTGTTTATTTAGTATACTTGGAGGGTTTACGCGTGATTATTTACTTTTATACTGTTTCTTGTTGGTACTGTCATATTCCATTTTAGTAGATCTCATTTGGTATTGTAGTTATCGATTATTTTTGTTCTGTAATATATGTACAAATCGAGATAGTATATTTTAGCCTTTGATTATTCTTGGATTGTTTAGCAGTAGTTCTATTGCATACTCGAAGCTTTAATAAGTGTTTGTTTCTTGTATCGTGTTTGTCTTGTATTTTAGTTATTTATTGTAGATCAATTGGTTTAGTTAGTATATCCTTGATTAGCTTGCACTTTCCTTAGTGGCTTTGGTGGATGATGGTAGACTAGGGTCATGTCACTATCGGTCGGGGTTAGGTTGGGGTAGAGGGGGCGGGTGCAGGAGGGGTGAGTGGGTTAAGGGAGTCTCTAAGTTGAGAGTAGGATCCTGGAACATAGGGACTTTACAAGGAAAGTCCATAGAATTATTGAAGATTCTAAAAAAGGGGAGGATTAACATAACATGTATCCAGAAGACCAAATGGATAGGTACTAAGGCACGGGAAGTGGACATGTATAAGTTGTGGAACTCAGGAGGTGTGAGGAATAGGAATGAAGTTGGAATCTTAGTAAATAAAGAGCTTAGGGAGCAAGTGGTAGAGGTTAGAAAGGTCAATGATAGGATGATGTTAATTATTAAGTTGGTCATGGGAGGGTTTATTTGGACAATATTAGTGCATACGCACCACAAACGGGCTTGGACGAGGGGGAGAAGAAGAGCTTTTGGGAGGTTTTGGATTAGGTGCTGAGAGGTGTTCCAAACTCTGAAAATCTTTTTGTAGGAGGAGATTTCAATGGGTACATCAGGTCATCCCTGAAGGATTATGATGATGTGCATGTTGGCTTTGGTTAGTGAAAGGAACGAAGGAGGAGCCTCACTTTTGGATTTTGCTAGAACCTTTATATTGATAATTACAAATTTGTGCTTCCCCAAGAAGGAGGAACACTTGGTTACCTTCTGTAGTTCGGTGGCCAAGACCCAAATAGACCATTTGCTCCTTAGGAATGGTGAGAGAGGTTTTTGTAAAGACTATAAGTTTATACCAAGTGAGAATCTTTCGACCCAACATAAGCTCTTGGTGATGGACATGGAGATCAAGAATGAGAGAAAGAAAAGCGGTGTGGATGATCGACCAAGGATTAAGTGGGGTAGCTTGACTATTGCCAGTGCCCTAGAGATAGGAGATAAGTTGTTGGCTATGGGGGCTTGGAAGAGCATAAGGGATGCAAATAGTATGTGGGATAAGACTGCCAGTTGCATCAGGGAGACGACTAGAGAGGTGTTGGGAGTCTCGAGAGGATAGTCTGGCAAGCATCGAGGGGACTGGTATTGGAATAGAGAAGTCAAGAGAAAGGTGAAGGCAAAAAAGGGGGCTTGCGCGAAGTTGGTAGAGAGTAAGGATGGGGAAGAGAAGTAGACGAATATGGAAGAGTATAAGATAGCTAGGAAAGAAGTTCTTGAAATGGTTAAGTGTAGTGTCTTGAAATTGTGAACTTGTTTCTTTAAATGGTTAAGTGTAGTGTCTTGAAATGTGAATTAGTGACTTGAAAATGGTTAAGTGTGGTGACTTGAAATTGTGAACTTGTTTCTTGAAATGATTACGATTTCAAGTGTTGTGACTTGAAATTGTGAACTTGTTTCTTGAAAATGGTTAAGTTTAGTGACTTGAAATGTGAATTAGTTACTGAAAATGGTTAAGTGTTGTGACCTGAAATTATGAACTATTTTCTTGAAAATGGTTAAGTGTAGTGACTTGAAATGTGAATTAGTTACTTGAAAATGGTTAAGTGTTGTGACCTGAAATTATGAACTATTTTCTTGAAAATGGTTAAGTGTAGTGACTTGAAATTGTGAACTTGTTTTTTTGAAATGGTTAAGTGTAGTGTCTTGAAATGTTAATTAGTGACTTGAAAATGGTTAAGTGTAGTGACTTGAAATTGTTAAATGTAGTGACTAGAAATTGTAAACTTGTTTCTTGAAAATGGTTAAGTGTAGTTACTTGAAGTGTGAATTACTGACTTGAAAATGGTTAAGTGTAGTGACTTGAAATGTGAATTATTGACTTGAAAATGGTTAAGTGTAGTGAACTGAAATTATGAACTTGTTTCTTGAAATGGTTAAGTGTAGTGTCTTGAAATTGTGAACTTGTTTCTTTAAATGGTTAAGTGTAGTGTCTTGAAATGTGAATTAGTGACTTGAAAATAGTTAAGTGTGGTGACTTGAAATTGTGAACTTGTTTCTTGAAATGATTAAGATTTCAAGTGTTGTGACTTGAAATTGTGAACTTGTTTCTTGAAAATGGTTAAGTTTAGTGACTTGAAATGTGAATTAGTTACTTGAAAATGGTTAAGTGTAGTGACCTGAAATTATGAACTATTTTCTTGAAAATGGTTAAGTGTAGTGACTTGAAATGTGAATTAGTTACTTGAAAATGATTCACAATTTCTAGTCACTACATTTAACAATTTCAAGTCACTACACTCAACCATTTTCAAGTCACTAATTAACATTTCAAGACACTACACTTAACCATTTCAAAAAAACAAGTTAACAAGTTCACAATTTCAAGTCACTACACTTAACCATTTTCAATAAATAAGTTCACAATTTCAAGTGACTACACTTGCCCATTTTCAAGTCACTAATTCACATTTCAAGTCACTACACTTAACAATTTTCAAGAAACTAGTTCACAATTTCAGGTCACTACACTTAACCATTTTCAAGTCACTAATTCACATTTCAATTCACCACACTTAACCATTTTCAAGAAACAAGTTCACAATTTTAAGTCACTACACTTGAAATCTTAACCATTTCAAGAAACAAGTTTGTGAGAGGGGTCCCTTCTTGTCTTTGTTTAGTCATTGTTGTCTAAATGCGGATTCGTAGTAATTATCTCTTTGTCTAATTAGTCTTAGTATTTGGTTAATATCTTCTACTATTAAGTCTAAATAAGCAACATTCTGAGTTTGTATATAGCTGTCTAGATTATATTGTATTAAAGTTTCTCTTTCTCTTAATTCATTTATAGTTTGTTGCCAGTTTTCTAAGTGTTCTTGATTCATTATTTTAGTTAAAATCTAAATATCCTTCTGAGTCTATATCATCGTATATATCACTATTCTCATAATTTTCATCTTCATCCGTGTTTAGTATTAGTATATTATCTAACCATTGTTCTTTCATTAGTTCTGTAATTTCATAAATACATAGTAAATTGTATATTTTTTTTATCGAATCTTTATCTAGGTTTCTTAGTGTATATAGAAGTAATATTTTATAATTTTCATCTTCATTTATTAGATACTTAGGTGTTTCATCCTGATAATTTTCTATGTTTCTACTAGATGAGGCCATATTTTTCATTTCATGTGTGGTCAAATCATATTCCTTTTAACCTCTAATCCTATTATTATCTTTATCATCTAGTAATCCAGTATGTTTAATTATCCTTTGTGTCACTACTATGGGTTTCAGCTTTAATCAGTTACCCTAACAATGCCTCAACTCTAGTCTACTACCCTCTTACGGCATTCCTAGCCTTCTCTGGTTTCGACTTTTAGGATGGCTTAGTCTGGGCTTACCTAACTCTCAGCTTACCTAACCATAGCAAACTTACTCAAATAATTTAACATAATCAAACTACTACATGATAAATAGTAATAATATTCTAGAGATTAGCAGGAATATAAGATTTAGTTACACATAAGTAAATATGAGTGTACCGTAGTTATTATCTCCTCTGTGGTAGTGATACTGAAGTCTGTATGTTGGATTCCTCCATAGCTAATTGAAAATAAGTAGTTAAAAACAAACTTTTATTTATGAGGGGATCTCAACACATGAGAGGGGTTTTTAGTTTTCGATTGCTCGATGATTCCCTCCCTTTGCCTTCTCCTCTATTTATATACAAAGAAGAGGTCTGCTACTATGCCTAAAAAGCAGCCTCAATAATTAAAAATAAGAAAACGCGTTGGTGAACAGTACTAGTTACTGTACACTTTACGACTTTTTCTAAAGACGCGTAAAAAGCAAAAGTAAATAGTACAGAGCATTATGCTCTTATCCTATCTAAATAAAACGCGTAAAGAATCCTACTTTACGACTAAAAAACAGAAAAGAAAAGTAAAGTAATAATAATTTACATAGCTCTTCCTTTTTATCTTGTCGGGTGGTAGCTTGTTTGACTAGTTAGCCATTCTGCTCCGTTGATTTATTCTAGTTGTACATCTGGTATGTTGATGGTATTTCCTCCATTGCATTGTGAACATTGATGGTCTGCGTATTTTGGTCCAATATACTGGCAATATCTGGTTAATAAATGTGTTGAAATAAATCCTTTCTTTAGTGCTCTGGTAGTTGGTGTGTCTTCTGGTTTTAGTAAGGAAATTATCCATTGTCTGACTTCCTCCATATCTCCTTGTCTTAGTTCTCTGGAGTTCGCATAGATCATGACTTGATTTCTACAATAATAGATCCATATTGCATGTCCATTTGTGTAATTGTTAGCTAGTTCTTGGATAATAACTTGTAATCCAATAATTCTTTTATTTGCATAAAATTGTGGAATATCTTCTTCAGGTATTTCTGGTTGTGGTTCAATTTCTTCTGGTATGATCATATCTCTTGTGAGTCCAATTTTCACTACTTGGATATTTGGTTTTATTTCATCAAATAATATTTCAGCAGGTGCTGTATAGAATCTTATATAGAAAAACGTTCCTCCTGTAATTCTTTTGTATGTAGAGAATGCATTATATATTTTCGGTATCTTTTGTATTTCATGTCCATCCTTGGTATATACAGTAGATAAGAGTCCATAGTTATAACATGTCTTTATGAGATTTGCATTTGTATCTGGTTGGGCAATGAGCTTGTTATAGCCTTGTAGCTTTTGGGTAATATAGTCTTTTTCTGGATCTGTAGTTGAGGTAGATCTTGGATTCAAATTTAAATATGTTTGGATTCTGTGGATATTTTGGATATATGTTCTGGAGAGGTGATTATATATCTCTTTATTGTGGCTAAGACTTGATGCGTATGTGGATGTTTGTGGACTAGGATTATTCATAGATTGGAATTTTTGGATAAATGGTTTGGAAGATTGACTGTTCAAATTGGTATTTTGTCTTTTTGTAGGTTGGTTGGTTGTTCCTGAGCTGCTTGCTCCTGTACTAGCTTTAGTACTTGTACCTGCAGCTGTATTAGCTAATTTTTTATGAGTTTTAGGGAGTTTCTCAACGTCTCCTTCTAGGTCTGGATGTTTACCGTCTTCCGTTGGACGTAGTTCAGCAGTTTTTGAGCCATGCGGCTGGCTTGCTACAGCTTTAGATTTCAGATTTACTTCATTAATCTTAAGCTTTTACACTTCTAGCTCTATACTTTCCACTTTAGAACAAAGTGTAGTAATAGCTTTAAGCATAGTTTCCATTGTACTATCTTTTTCTAGCTCTGTCTGAGTTGCCTTGTCTTGATAGGTAGTCTGCAACAGTATTTTTGTTAGTGTTAACTACTTCAATTGTAAAAGTAAAATTTTGTATATTCAATACAAGTCGTCATATTTCTTTTGTCGTAACTGAGTCTTGTATTTTTCTTGTTAACCACCATTTTACTTGGGTATTATCTGTTCTGACAATAAATTTGTTATACACAATATATGGTTCAAATGATAGCAAACATTTATATAAAGCAAATAGTTCTTTTCGATTTATTTCCCATTTAATTTGTGGTTCTGTATAAGATCCTGAATAATATCTACAATGATGTTCTATAGTGTCATTTAAATATTTATACTTTAATACTCCTCCATAACTATGGTCGCTTGAGTCGGTTTCTACTATGTATACAAATTGTTTTGTTGTATCTGGGAAATATAGTTTAGGTAATTGTTTGCATAGTTCTTTTATCCTTTGTATATGTATTTTATCTGTATTATCAAAGTGATATTCAACATCCTTTTTTAATTTCTTTTGTAATGGTTTTAAATGTTCTGCTAACTTTGGTATATATTCTCGTACTTGGTTTACTAATCCTAAGAAGGATTGTAATTTCTTTTTTGTATCTAACAATTCTTCTGAATCAATTATTTTTTGTACTATATGTGTTTGCATTTTTATTCCATCTCTATCTATCTGTATTCCTAAAAATTCTATTTGTTTTTTCATTATTTCTGTTTTACTTTTGCTTAGACTTATTCCTGTAGTTTCTATAATATTTATAAATTTAGTTAATAGTTGTATATGTTCTTCTTCTGTTCTAGAGTATAATAGTATATCATCTATGTATACGACACAATTTTCTCGTTGTGTGAAATGTGTATCCATAAAGTGTTGGTATCTTCCTGGTGCGTTTTTATATCCAAAAGGTAGTACGTTCCATTCATAAAATCCTTGTGGTACTGTAAATGCTGTTAATTTTTTAGATTCTTCTTCTAATTTTAGGTGGTAAAATCCTGATTTACAATCAAATTTACTAAAATAATTATATCCTTGAATTTGTCTTATTTTTAGTATTTTATTTGGTATTGGATAGTTATATGTTTTAGTTTTGGCATTTAAATTGCGATAATCTATAACCATCCTACTTTTCCCTCTTTTTTGTTCACTGTGTTTATTAACAATAAACGCAGGACTAGTATGTTTGCTATTACTTTCTTGGATATAGTTGTTGTTAAGTAGTTCATTAATATGAAGTGTAAAGTCTTTTAAATCATTATAGTTATATTTTAGTGGTTTCTGGGTGATTATACTGTTTGGATCAATTAACTCTATTGTAACTGTTGTTTTATGTTTGTCCCATCCGTGTAGGGGATTTTCACTATACAGGGATTCTAGTTTTTGGTGTATCGGTCTTAATGTGTTTATGGAAAAGGTTATTATTTCTACATGTTTTTCTGTGTTGAGGTTAGTTTCTAATTTCTGTACTATATTTTCATTTCCTTTAATCCATGGAGTTGGTTTCCTGGGTTTATTTGGTACTCTTTTAGCTGCAACTTTGTGGTTACATGGTGTTGTAAACCACCAATATTTTTTGGTTAATATATGAGAATATAATTTATCTATAAAAGGCATTCCTATTATCATGTCTCTAGTTGTAAATTCATAATTGTACATTGTTTGTATAATTAGTATTTTATCCCATATCTGAATTTTTACATTTTTTGCTACATAGGTAATCATACTTCCTTCATCATTAAATCCTGTTAATACTGTTGGATCTTTTGGTTTTTCCCATTTTGTTTCTGGTAAACAATTATATCTACAAAGATTAGCCTCTGATCCTGTATCTATCATTGGTGTATAATATCTACTATTGTATCCGTCTACTATAATTTTTGCTAAAACGTATACTTTTGTCATTATACTATAGTCCTAGTAATCATAATATTCTTCTTTTGGTATTGAATTATTAGTTGTTTATCTTCTATCTTATAAGGTTTAACTTGTTCTAACCAATTTAATCCTAAAATAATATTTGTATTTATCTGTGTTATTGTAAATTGTATACTGATGGGTATTCCTCCTATAATTAATTCTTGTGTTGTTATTTCTTTTGTTTGTCTTAATTCTTTAGGTAAGTCTAGGCATCCTTGTTCTTGTATCGTAATATCATTTTCTAATATTAATTCTTTGGTAATATAATTGTCTTGTTCTCATGTATTTATAAGTATTAGATATTTTCTTTGTCCTAATACTCCTGTTATATAATAATGGTATGGTTGTATTTCCATAGGTTTTTCGTATTCTAATTTCCTTGATGTACTCATCCTAGATGATGTTGTTGGGGTATCCATTAGTCTTTTTGATGTTCCTATTCTTTCATTTACTATTTCTAATTCTTGGTTTATATCTAGTTCATCATAACTATACTCATTGTTATCAATTGCTGTTACTATATTGTCAAATGGTGTTTCTATCTTTATCTTATCTATCTTACTAACTGCTTTTACCATGTGTTTTGTTGTTAAGATATATAGATTTTTACATCTTGCTGTGAATATTTTACTTCCTGGTGTTAGTTCTATTCCTGATAGTCTCCAATATAATACTAACGATTTGTCAATATTTTTATCTTTTATTGCTACTGAGTAGTTTGGATTTACTATGAATTTAAATTTTTGATATATTAAATTTCCTTTAACTGCACTGATAATACTTTTTTCTATAGGGAATTTTATTCTATCGTCTGCTAAATAAAGTTCTATTGGTGTATCTATTCCTTCTCTAAAACATGCTCTTATTAATATTTCTATTGCTCCTAGATGGACGTGGGTTATTTCATTTTTAGTTTTTAATGCTTGTATTTCTTTATTCAGTTCTTTTTTGTTAATTATTGGTACCATTGCTTTTCCTTTTGCGTATTTACAATCTACTGTATGTTCTTTTTGACTTATAACATAATATTCTTCTTTTGATTTTCTAAACCAATTTTTTACAATGGGTACATCTAAAACATTGTCTATTTTTAGTGATATTTCTTGTTTTGTAATTTGGTTAAATATGTTTGCATCAAATATTACTTTCTGGCTTGAAGTTTCTTCATCTTGATAGTTTTCTTTTTCAATTACTTCAGTTTCAGTCATAGTTATCTTCTTCTATGTTTATATCTTTATTATCTATTTGTTCCATTATATCTTCGTCAAGATTTGTGATATTATCTAATTCATCTATTTCATATATACTGTCTTCACTTTCCATATCATAATCTATATATGGTAGTTCGGTATAAGTATCATCTTGTATTTGTATTTCTGTTATTTGTTTTTTCTTTATATCTTTAGGTATTTTACAATCTTTAGCTAGATGTCCTAATTTTCCACAATTATAACATGTATATTCGGATAATTTCTTTTTTGGTTTGTATGGTCTTTTCTTTTTATAATTTTTTACATAATATCTTTTTTATAGTACCAGTAAAACATCATAATTTTTTACACATGTCTGCCCAGAGACATTCTTGGTAATACCAATATATTTAAGATTCAACTCATCCATTGTCTTGATATGATAACCGTTTTCACGGATATCTTTAAAAACTCAACAAGTTTCTCCGGGACTTAGGAGAAAACATAGCATTATTTATGATGAGTTTCACTCCCTTAGGAAAAATTATAATGGCTCTTCCGAAGCCTTCAATCAAATTAATACTACCAGAAATCGTAGTAACATTTATCTTGCACATACTTAAATAAGAAAAATAATTCTCATTTTTAAATATTGTGTGTGTTGTGCCAGAATCAATCAAGCAAATGTCTTCATAATTGGATAAGTTGCTTTGAGAATTATCCATATCTTCAAATAGAATAACATACACAAAATAAAATACATAAATCAAATATTTGTATAAAATAAAATCTAAGTAATATAACAATTGCTCATAGTTATCTTTTGCTATGCAGTTTACAATAAAAAGATCTATTTAATCAAATCAAATATGTACGTTATTTTGTGAAATTGATTTTGATTAGATCATTAATATTTAGATAAAGCAGTCTATTATTTATTTGATAACAAAATACTATTCATTATAACTAAAACAAATATTAAAATATTATTTAACCAAAATGAGACCAAAATGAGTTCATTTTACTAATGAACTTACAAGAATGTGATTAATAAAAAAAATACTAATTAAAAGACTAGTACTCATGTAAACAAATACTATTACATGATCTTTAGTTTACTAATTACTACCATTAGCAAAAATAAAATAAAATAAAAAACTTCTTTATTCTTCCATAGCCATAGAACCATCACCAATCAAGTGATCTATCTTTCCTTCAGGGTGCTCAAAGAAATCTGCCACATCCAAGTGTGCGATATCAACATGATTTTCAGAGACAAAATTAGCTTCAAGATTTTTTTCTTTTTTCTTTAGTGACGCTTGGTAAAGATCAACCAAGTGTTTGGGAGTACGACAATCACGTGCATAGTGTCCTTTTGCACCACATCGAAAACAAACACATGCTTTAACTGCTTCACATTTCTCATTATTTCCTTGTTCCTTTTGACGGTGTCCTTTCTTTATTGAATGATTAACACCAGGAACATGATTTCTTTTGTGGCCATAATCACGACCACGTCCACGTCCACAACCAGGTCCTTGACCCTTTCCACGCCTAGCATGATGGGCGTACACCTCATTCACTTTTGGAAATGGTGTAGATCTAGTAGGTTGATTTTCATGATTTTTCATTAACAAATTATTATTTTGTTCAGCCACAAGAAGATGAGAACTCAGTTTGGAATATTTCTTGAAACCTTTCTCTCGATATTGTTGCTGCAAGAGCACATTCGAGGCATGAAAGGTGGAGAGTGTTTTTTCCATCATATCAACATCATTAATCTCCTCTCCACATAGTTTCAACTGAGAAAAAATTCTGAACATGGAAGAGTTGTACTCATAAACAAACTTATAGTCTTGAAACCTCAGATGCATCCAATCATATCATACCTTTGGATGGATGACCATCTTTAGGTGGTCATACCTTTCTTTCAGGCTATTCGACAAAACAATTGGATCCTTAACAGTAAGATATTCAATTTTCAGAATTTCGTCAATATGATGACGCAAGAATATCATAGTCTTAGCACGATCTTGTCTTGATGCTTTATTTTCAATTTTAATGTCATCTCCAAGACCCATAACATCTAAATGGATTTTAGCATCCAATACCCATGAACGATAGTTCTTGCCCGAACTTTGAAGGGCAACGAACTCAAGTTTTGTAAGATTAAACATATTAAAAGGAAGAGAAAGTAATACCTTTGCCTTCAAATTTTGAGACAGTAGAGTCTTGTGCTGATAGCGTGTTATAAAATAGAGACAAAATATCAATATCAAACTTAAAGAAAAGAGGAAACTTTAGAGAATTTTGGTAACACTTTTGTTTTCTACTTGGAACTATATCTCAAAATGTACAAAAGGGTGGCTATTTATAAGCCACCAAACTTGCTCCCTAAGCATGTTAAGCTTGACATCAAGTTGGAAATTTGGCCAATTAACTTTGATGTTCAAATCCAATTTGAATAAGTAACTCTTGGTGTTAAAACTCAATTTGGCTACTAACTCTTATCTCTCATTAGTGACATTCACACACATATATATGTCACATGGCATCCATATTATACGACAAATATGATATTCAAACTACAACTTTCATTTTCAACCACAACCCTAGAAACTAAAAGGTTTAGCTACTCATGAATCTAATCGAAAGAAGATATTTCATGAATTTACAAGGTAAAAATCAAAAATAAAATTAAAAAATAAACTAGACCTTCTTCCTGAGCTTTGCCCTAGACTTTGGATTCCCCAAATAAGATGTGTCCTATAAAAATATGTGGAAAGGCCATTTATAGAGTTTAGGAACCCTTGGGACATTAAAATTCCAATTCAAATAGGGTAAGAAGCCTCCCGCTCGCGCCACTGCCAAGAAGTAAGGCAGTGGCGCAAAGAACAACCAAACTTCTGAGGACATGTAAAACTTGCGCCACTGCCCCAAAGCAAGGGAGTGGCGCAAGTCCTATATAACAACTTTAGAGACCAGGTGTTATTCGCGCCACTGCCTTGCTTTGCAGTAGTGGCGCAAATCTTCAACTAGTTTGTCATTTTCTGCCCCTTTTGTGATGCTTTGCAACGTCGATCCTTCCTTGGTTCCTTGTTTCTCTTTTTCTTCTTGTTTAATTTCCAAATACCTCAAAACACTCCTACTTAAATAAAACATGAAACACAAATGTAATTCACATCATTCAAGCTCAAAACAATACGATAAAGAGACCAAATTTTAGGCGAATGACAGTAAAACAGCATGACTTATTAGCCTCGGATCAACACCCCACACTTAAACTCTTTCTCATCCACGAGTAAGCTATACACTTATGACTTAGACTCTACTGCGAACTATACCAATTGAAACAAGATTACTCAATCTAAGACTACAATGACTATAGATGATAAGTTTTTAACACACATACTTCAATCATTCAACATATTTAAAACCTCATGAACAACTGCATCAAGGCCACTTAGCCTCAAGAATAGACTCTACAATATTAGCGAACTAGTGTAAGTCACCTTACCAAGAGATCTAACACTTCACCTATCTTTCGTCAACTATGTACCCTCACAACAAGAGAGTTACCCATATTTACTCAAAAAATACACATTATTGCATAAATGGGTAGAAGAATAAGATTTTTCTCACTCTCACAAAGAATTTCACATGTGATACAAGCCAAATCGGCGACAAGCTTTCAAAGCCTATATTTCAAAGTCAACGCAAAGGGATCCAAGCCACGGTCATCTTAAGGACACAAGGAAATGTTTGGAAGACCCCTTTGGGGATCTCAAAAGAACAATATTCTATTTGGAAGATAGCTTGGAGTTGAGGGAAGCCATTGAAATGGTTGTCGGGGAGGCAAGAGGAGCTAAATGATAGTCTGAAACCACCTGCGACCTCACATGCGCCCGCAAGTGGAGAGGTGCAGCCGTAGATGGCTCTTTGGCCACTTCTAGGGTCATCTGCGTTAGGACATATGTTGGACATGCGTGGGCATGTGCCCTAATTTGCTGAAAAGGGTCACTTTTGGGCCCATAGTTGTAATAAATAGCCCATGGTAGCCCATGGCTATAAAGAGTAGTTTCTCTCTTCATTTAGTTTAGATTTTGATGATAATTAAAGTTAAGAAAACTCTTGAGAGAGTGTGAGGAGGCTTGGAAAAGCTTTTGTTGAACACTTGTTAGAAACGTTGGTTGATTGGGTGATATTATTCCCTCTCGATATTCGTAAGTGGTAGGTGTTCGATTGTATTTGAAAGGGAGGTTGTTGAATTTAATACATTCTTCGATTGTCCTTTCTTATATTTTCTTGTGTCTATCTATCTATCCTTCTATCCTTTACTTTTCGTATCTTCAATTCTATCATTCTTCTTATTTTCGTACTTTATCCCTCTTTTCGTATTTTGGGGGCTATCATTTGGTATCAGAGCTGAGCTTGAGTTTGTTCCCACGAATTCAATCTTGGGTTCTTGTTATCTAGAAATCGAAAATCTCAAAAAAGAAAAAAAAAATCTGAAAATTCATTTTTGAGAAAATCTCCAAAAATATTTTTGTGTTTTTGAGTTTTTCTTGTTGTTTCAACACTAGATTTGTTTTCTCTAGTGTTATTTGAGTAAGAATCTAAATTTTAAGCTTATTTGGAGTGGATTTGAAGAAACCCTAATGTTGTGTTCTTGAGTTTGAAGAAAATTGAAAAAGAATTTCTCAATCTTGTGATTTTTGGTGTGAAATTGAGGATTGAAAATAGTTGGAAAACATTTCCCATATCAAAAGAACTTTAGATATGAAATTTTGGTGTTGTTTGGAGAGATTTTTGAAGATCCACCATTTTTGGGTTTGAAGCTTGAAGAAAATTGCAAGTGGGTTTGAAAATCTGAAAATTTTGGTTGGGATTTGAGGCTTAAAATCACTTGGATTGTGTTCGCAAGGTTGAAAGAAGCTTGGGTTTAAAATTTCATCAAATTCCGAGTTCATTTGAGTGAGGTTCAAATTTTGGTGTTCTTGAGGATCTTCATATCTTCAAGAAGAAAATTCATCAAAAGGCGTTGTTAGATCCAAAAGAAATCCAAGAGAATCAAGCAAAGAGTGTTAGTACTAAAGAATATTCCAAAAAGGGAAGGTACTAGGAAAGAGAAATGAAGCGGGCCCATAAAAAAGGTGAAAAATCAGAGTTTTCAGGTGTGCTGTCTGGCCACCTGCACCCTCACCTGCGTGGGTAGGTGATCAAAGTAGGTCCCTCGGCTTTCACCTGCACCCTCACCTGAGAAGGCAGGTCACTACCAGCATGACCGGGTCGTCTGAACGCACCTCAACCATTCCAAAACCAATTTTCCTCAGGTTCCCTTATCTTATTTTTATTTTGTAACACCCCGTACATTTTCGAACCCATGAGAATACCTTAACATTTGTGAAATTATTTAAACATGAGATGGTTGGTGAATTATGAATTAATTTGTTGGGCTGAATTAACATGTGCTAATGGACTCAATTTAAGGCCCAAAAATTTTGTCACAAGACATGGCCTAAAGGGAGAGAATGATCCATTCTACCATTGACCAAGGAAAATACATTTAATGTTTGGCTAAGGATGACTTGAGGGACTATATAAGGCACAAAAATCATATTTTTATTCATTACAACACACATGCCATTTCTAGAATTATCCAAAACATTTCTCATCTCTCACAAACCCTAAGCCATCACTCCCTTGGACAAGATCATCATCTTGCAGGATTTGGTAAGTGTTTACTCTCATGGTTTAATAAATTATATTCTTAATATGGTGCATAAATTATTTTGGTTATGTTGACAAAGTGTTGGACAGTTCACTATGTGTAAAACTGTCTACTTTTGCAATCGAAAAAGGGTTTCGCCTTATAAACTTGAAAGTGGACTTGTGGTCTTGAAGGAAGTGAACTTGATGGATTAAATATAAACATTTAAGATGTGGTTATATTCTTAACTTGTTTTCTCTATGTGTATAACTTGTGGGATTGTTGGTATGAAATTGATCATGGAATTGGTGACGTATTGAAAGGAAAATATAATTTTGGTAATGTTCATGTGTGTTGTGAAACCATGGCTGTTCGTTGGCATCCAAGTTGACCTAAAACATGTAAAGAGAATATTATTTATGTCCATGGACCATTTATTACAAAAAAGGACCCTAAAATGACCCCTGGAGGCTGAAACGGGCATCCGCCCTCTCGTCTGGAGCACCTATGGGCGCAGATGCCAATGCAGGTGGCTCTGGACAAGGTCATAGGGGAACCTGCGGCCGCACCTCATCCACCTGCGGGCGCAGGTGGCTCCACAACCCAGTCCAAAATTTCATTTTGTATGTTTTTGTCTCTCTTTGATCCCCAAAGCCCCCTGTACCCTTCTTGGATGTAAATATCAACTTATGGTACCTTTTGAATGGTTTTAAGGGGTCGTTCGGAGGCATGTTGGATTATATCAATTATGAATTGTTGTTAATATGTTGTTATGAAAGGTATTGAGGTGACTTGATGGAGTAATGTGACGTAGTGTTAAAGGGAAAGTGTAAAGTATAAACTTGGTGTGAAATGCTATTGGTTTATGATGCCTTGGTCAATGTGTGGAATGTTGTGGTGTTTCTGGTATGGTAATGCAGTGAATTGTATTGTAAAGGGTGAAATGACATTATATGGCAGTCATGTAGCTTATTGTCATCTTGTGCACTTGTAAGATAGTTAGATGATAACGTGAGCTCCGTTATGTGCTTGTGTTGTAGAGTAAAACATAAGAAAGGAGATGGATTATTGTCTTCCCATATAGGACTGTGTATTATATTGGGAAGATAAGGTATGTAAGGTTACTTTTTTTGTATCCTTCTATAGCACATAGTGTTCACCTTGTCATTGTACTTATTCCATTCCGAAATGTCCTAAGGTATCTGATTTCAGGTTGTCATCTATTGTTATTCACATGTTCCTTATTCATTGATCAACTATTCATGTGTCACATAATTGTGGACATGGTTCCAAAGTTCCAATAATGTTATGACTACTAATGTATCAATCTCATAAAAGTAAAGAAATGAAGTAATGTATAATTGTTGGAGTAGTCTTGGGTGGCATCCCAGGGGTGGAAGAAACACCTAGCATGGGTCGATCCCAATATCATGGGTGGAATCCCAGGGTTTAAAACACCTAGCATGGGTCGATCCCAATATCATGGGTGGCATCCCAGGGGCGAAAGAAAAGCCTAGCATGGGTCGATCTCGATTTGTGTATTTATGAGGAGCGCATCCTAGGGCTGAAAATATCTAGCATGGATCATCCTCTTTTACCACTGATCAGTTGGTTACTTGTTTATCACAAGCTTTACTTTTCTTAATGTAAAGAAGGATAAACTAAGGTAATGAATGAAAATGATGACGAACGTAAAAGCGAAGAAAGTAATGAATGTAATATATATGGTTCCAAACACACAGTGCTGGGGTTCATCCATATTGACTATTCTCTTGTAATTGATTCCATTAAAGTACTTATGTATCATGTAGTTTCTTACAACCTTACATACTCTGTACATTCTTCGTACTGACGTCCCTTGGGGGACTTACCTTACTTGCTACAGGCACAGGTGCTATTAGACCTCCACAGTAGGCTGCGGATTATTTACGGATTATTGGTGAGCTCCAGTTTGGTTCAGGGCTTTTCGAGCCATTATGTACATTTGTTTTGGTATTGTATAAAGCGGGGACTTGTCCCGACTTTAGGATTGGTTATATATCTGTTAGAGGCTTTTGTAGACGTTGTGGGACAAATGAAGGAATGTAAGGAATATATGTTTTTGTCGTGGTGGCCCTAACGGCCAAGTTTCATATATATGTCATATGTTTTCCATGACTTCCGCCCTTGGTATCTTGTACCTATATGTGATAAAGTGTTGTTCAGTTAATGACATGCACATGAGGGTACAGGAATGAAGATTAGTTCTCTCAGGCCTTAACGACTTCGGGTGCCAGTCCGCCCCGTTGGAATTCGAGGCGTGACAAAAGTGGTATCAGAGCAGGTCGTCCTAAGGGTGTCTACAAAGCCGTGCCTAAGTAGAGTCTTGCTTATGGATGTGTTGTGACCACATTGCTAAGTAGGAGGCTAGAGGACATTTAGGAGTTGTTTTTTTTCTTCATTTCTTAGATCGTGCAGTAGAGCCACATTTGTAGGTGAAATCATATCTGACCATTGTAATTGGGTTTTTTTGTTTTAGTAAAAATGTTGATGACAAGATGAGGTAGGGGCAAAGGTAAGCAGGTAGATATGCTTGCCGGTGATGGAACGAGTAAATCACCACCTGACCAAGCTAGTCAAGGTGGAGCTGACCCTGAATTTGCATCGCGGGCTTCTTCTACTTTTCCAACTCCAGAAGAGCCGAGAAGGAGGGAAGAACCTGCCGAACCACCTGTTAATGCTACTGAGCAAGATCTTAGAAATACGGTGCAAATGTTGACTCAAATAGTTGCTGCACAAGGTTAAGGACGAGTGGTTTTAACGACAAGTGATGATGGTGCAGCTAGGGCAGCTAGTCGACGAACACAGGATTTTCTTAAATTAGACCCTCCCACCTTCACTGGGTTAGATCTGAATGAAGATCCAAAATAGATCAAATTCAAAGGGCTTTAGATGTTATGCACATGACTGGTGTAGAAACAGTTGAGATTGCGGCATATAGATTGAAAGGAGAGGAGATATTAAGATTGGAAACGATCTCGTGGTATCGGTGCAAATCCACCTAATTGGGAAGACTTTAAAGCGGCATTCCTTGACCACTATCTTCCATATGAGATTTGAGAGGCTCGTGCAGATCAATTTTTAAATCTTCATCAAGGGAATATGAGCGTCCGAGAGTACAGTCTGCAGTTTAACTCTTTGGCCAGATATGCTCCCAATATGGTAACCACTATGGCCGACAGAGTTCATCGGTATGTGGATCGGTTGGATCCATATTTGGTAAGAGATTGTACTATTGCTGTGTTGAACAGAGATATGGATATAGCCAGAATACAGACATTTGCACAAAAGATGAAAGACCAGAGGCAAAGAAGAAGGGCGCACGCATTTGAAAGAGGGCCGTCAAAGAGGGCTAGACCTATGGAACAGTCCATGGCGTCCCAAGGAGAATCTAGGCCTTGAATTTTTTCTAGACCACCGAGACCATTATTTTCTTCCCCTACAGCAGGTACTTCATCCCAATTTTGAGGGTTTAGAGGCAACCATGTTGGACAGAGTAGTGGGATTCGAGGTTCGCAGACCGCAGGATTTTCTCGTCAGCCGTGTCAGCACTGTGGTAGGTTTCATTTGGGTACATGCCAGTTGGGAACGACTGGGTGCTTTTGCTGTGGTATGTCGGGGCACATGATGAGAGAGTATCTGCAGCGGGCCACGAGTGGTATAGCACGACCTACGGGATTAACCGTTGCATCATCATCATCGATTCCTTCCCTAGGCAGAGGAGTGCAGCCTATTGGGCGTGGTAGAGGTGCTAGAGGAGCATCTAGTTTCAGTGGAGCCCAGAATCACACCTATGCTCTAGTGGACCGACAGAATTCGGAGTCTTCTCCTGATGTAGTCACAGGTACATTATCCATATTTTCGCATAATGTATATGTATTGATTGACCCGGGTTCTACATTATCATATGTTACTCCATTGATTGCTGCAAAATTTGAAAGAACACCGAAATTATTAATTAAGTCAATTGAAGTATCCACACCGGTTGGTGAATCTATTATTGCAAAAAGAGTATATCATGATTGTGTAGTAACTGTGTGTGATCATGATATGTTGGATGATCTTATTGAACTGGAAATGGTGGATTTTGATGTCATAATGGGTATGGATTGGTTGGCTTCCGATTATGCCACGGTAGATTGCCGAGCTAAGGAAGTACATTTTTATTTTCCACAAACGAATGTTCTGGAATGGAAGGGTAATGTAGGGGAACCGAGAGGAAAATTTATTTCCTATCTTAAAGCAAGGAAAATGATAGCCAAGGGGTACATATGTCACTTAGTAAGAGTGAAAGATACTGATGTGGAACCACTAACTCCTCAGTCGGTTTCAGTGGTCAATGAATTCCTTGATGTATTTCCTGAGGATCTACCAGGTTTACCTCCGGAATGGGAAGTAGAGTTTGGTATTAATGTGATGCCAGACACTCAGCCTATCTCTATTCCTCCATATAGAATGGCTCCAGCAGAATTACGAGAATTGAAGGAACAATTAAAAGACTTGCTGGACAAGGAATTCATAAGGCCTAGTATGTCCCCGTGGGGTGCACCAATATTATTTGTATGGAAGAAAGATGGCACATTGAGAATGTGTATTGACTATCGACAATTGAATAAGGTAACAATCAAGAACAAATATCCCCTCCCCAGAATTGACAATTTGTTTGATCAGTTACAGGGTGCCAAATTTTTTTCAAAGATTGACTTGAGATCGGGTTACCAGCAAGTCTGGGTAAGAGAAAAAGATATACCCAAGATAGCTTTTCGAACACGGTATGGCCATTATGAATTTTTAGTTATGTCGTTTGGACTAACAAATGCACCAGCTGTTTTCATGGATTTGATGAATAGGGTGTTTAAGCCATTTCTAGACATGTTCATGACGGTGTTTATAGATGACATCCTGGTTTATTCAAGATCACAAGAGGACCATGCTAATCACTTACGATAGGTGTTACAAATTCTTCGTGAGCATAAGTTGTATGCAAAGTTCTCTAAATGTAAATTTTGGTTAAAATCCCTAGCATTCTTGGGTCACATTTTGTCAGATGAAGGGATAATGGTTGATACGCAAAAGATTGAAGCGGTGAAAAATTGGCCAAGTCCTACGACGTCTACAAAAATTCATAGTTTTCTTGGGTTGGGAGGTTATTATCGAAGGTTTGTTGAAGGGTTTTATTCCATTGCTGCACCTTTAACAAAGCTTACACACAAGGCAATCAAGTTTCAGTGGAATGATGCATGTGAGAAAACTTTCCAAGAGCTGAAAGATAAATTGACTTCTACACTGGTATTGGTACTTTCGGAAGGCACAGAAGGGTATGCTGTATATTGTGATGCTTCTAGAGTTGGCCTATGGTGTGTGTTGATGCAGCACGGTAATGTAATAGCGTATGCCTCAAGACAGTTGTGGCCACATGAGAGAAATTATCCCACACATGACCTTGAGCTAGCAGCTGTGATATTTACCTTAAAGATATGGCGCCATTATTTGTATGGGGTTCATGTTGATATATACATTGATCACAAAAGTTTGCAATATATCTTTAAGCAGAAGGATTTAAATCTAAGGCAGCGGAGGTGACTTGAACTATTAAAAGATTATGATGTTGATATCCTATATCATCTAGGAAAAGTAAATATTGTAGCCGATGCATTGAGCCGCAATGCAATAGGAGGCACTAGTGGCCAGTTGACGGAAAGGCAGGACCTAGTCAAGGATCTACATCAACTAGCCAACTTGGGAGTTTGTCTTCTTGAATCTCCAGACAGAGGGGTTATTGTGCAATATGCTGCAGAATCGTCATTAGTAGCTGAGGTGAAAGAGAAACAAGATGCGGATCCTATGTTGTTGTAGCTGAAAGAGAATATACAACAGGGTTTGACAAAGATATTTGATCTTACGCAATAAGGAGTACTTTAATGCCAAGGTAGATTATGTGTACTGGATGTAGATGAGCTGAGGAGACGAATTATGACAGAGGCGCATCATTCACGATATTCTATTCATCCGGGAGCTACCAAAATGTATCATGATTTGAAAGAAATGTATTGATGGGGAAACATGAAGAAGAACATTGCAGAATTTGTAGCTCAGTGCCCAAATTTCCAACAAGTAAAAGTAGAACATCAGAAACCTGGGGGTTACATGCAATGTATCAATCTTCCAGTCTAGAAATGGGACATGATTAACATAGATTTCATCACAGGTTTGCCTCGTACACTGTGAAAATTTGATTCCATATGGGTAATAGTTGACAGGCTTACCAAGTCAGTGCATTTCCTACCAGTCAACACCACCTATACAGTTGAAGATTATGCAAGGTTGTATGTTAAAGAGATAGTACAATTACACGGGATTCCAATCTCTATTATATCAGATAGGGGAGCTCAATTTACTGCACATTTTTGAAGATATTTTCATAGGAGTTTGGGAACCCTGGTGAGCTTGAGTACGACTTTTCATCCTCAGACAGATGGACAAGAAGAACGTACTATCCAAACACTTGAAGATATTCTATGAGCTTGCACATTGGACTTTAAAGGTTGCTGGGATGATCATCTACCTCTTATTGAATTTGCCTACAATAATAGCTATCATTCAAGTATTAAAATGACACCTTATGAAGCTTTATACGGAAGGAAGTGTAGATCGCCAATTGGATGGTTTGAAGCGGGTGAAACTGCTTTACTTGGGCCAAATCTTGTTCATCAAGCTATGGAGAAGGTTAAAGTGATCCAACAACGGCTACAAACGACCCAAAGTCGACACAAGTCATATGCTGATGTTAGAAGAAGAGGGCTCAAATTTGCCATAGGTGATTGGGTATTCTTGAAGGTGTCACTGATGAAAGGGGTAATGAGATTTGGAAAGAAAGGGAAGTTTAGTCCACGTTATATAGGGCCATATGAAATTGTCCAAAGATTTGAGCAAGTTGCGTATGAATTAGCATTACCCCAAGAACTCTCCACAGTTCATCCAGTATTTCATGTTTCGATGCTTTGAAAGTACATAGGAGATCCATCTCGTATTGCTCCCATGGAAGATGTACAAGTTATGGAGGATCTCACCTATGAAGAGATACCTATTGCTATTCTGGATCGACAAGTGAAGAGGTTAAGGAATAAAGAAGTAGCTTCCGTAAAGGTACTTTGGAGGAATCAACAAGTAGAAGAGATCACATGGGAAGCTGAAGAAATGATGAAGTCTAAATACCCGCATCTATTTCAAATGGAAGAACAAGTGCACGATGCAGAATTGTAGCAATAACAAGTAAATATCTATAAGCATTATGTATATATATAATAACATGAAGAATGATCCTAGACTTGAATTTTTGTAAATTGGATAATGTCACTAACATTAGAGGACGAATGTTTCTAAGGGGGGAAGGATATAACACCCCGTACATTTCCGAACCCATGTGACTACCTTAACATTTATGGAATTAGTTAAACATGAGATGGTTAGTGAATTATGAATTAATTTGTTGGGCTGAATTAACATGTGCTAATGGGCTCAATTTAAGGCCCAAAAATTAAGTTACAAGACATGGCCCAAAGGGAGAAAGTGATCCATTCTACCATTGACCAAGGAAAACACATTTAATGTTTGGCTAAGGATGACTTGAGGGACTATATAAGGCAAAAAAATCAAAATTTTATTCATTACAACACACATGCCATTTCTAGAATTTTCCAAAACATTTCTCATCTCTCACAAACCCTAAGCCATCACTCCCTTGGACAAGATCATCATCTTGCAAGATTTGGTAAGTGTTTAACCTCATGGTTTAATATATTATATGCTTAATATGTTGCATAAATTATGTTGGTTATGTTGGTAAAGTGTTGGACAGTTCACTATGTGTAAAACTGTCTACTTTTGCAACCGAAAAAGGGTTTTGCCTTATAAACTTGAAAGTGGACTTGTGGTCTTGAAGGAAGTGAAATTGATGGATTAAATATGAACATGTAAGATGTGGTTATTTTCTTAACTTTATTTCTCTATGTGTATAACTTGTGGGATTGTTGGTATGAAATTGATCATGGAATTGGTGACGTATTGAAAGAAAAATGTAATTTTGGTGATGTTCATGTGTGTTGTGAAACCATGGCTGTTCATTGGAATCCAAGTTGACCTAAAACATGTAAAGAGAAGCTTATTTATGGCCATAGACCATTTATTACAAAAAAAGACCCAAAAATGACCCCTGGAGGCTGAAACGGGCATCCGCCCTCTCGTCTGGAGCACCTGTGGGCGCAGATGCCAATGCAGGTGGCTCTGGACAAGGCTAGAGGGGAACCTGCGGCCGTACCTCATCCACCTGCGGGCGCAGGTGGCTCCACAACCCAGTCCGAAATTTCATTTTGTATTTTTTTGTCTCTCTTTGATCCCCGAAGCCCCCTGTACCCTTCTTGGATGTAAATATCAACTTATGGTACCTTTTGAATGGTTTTAAGGGGTCGTTCAGAGGCATGTTGGATTATATCAATTATGGATTGTTGTTAATATGTTGTTATGAAAGGTATTGAGGTGACTTGATGGAGTAATGTGACGTAGTGTTAAAGGGGAAGTGTAAAGTATAAACTTGGTGTGAAATGCTATTGGTTTATGATGCCTTGGTCAATGTGTGGAATGTTGTGGTGTTTCTGGTATGGTAATGCAGTGAATTGTATTGTAAAGGGTGAAATGACATTATATGGCAGTCATGTAGCTCATTGTCGTCTTGTGCACTTGTAAGATAGTTAGATGATAACATGAGCTCCGTTATGTGCTTGTGTTGTAGAGTAAAACGTAAGGAAGGAACTGGATTATTGTCTCCAAATATAGGACTGTGTATTATATTGGGAAGATAAGGTATGTAAGGTTACACTTTTCGTATCCTTCTGCAGCACATAGTGTTCACCTTGTCATTGTACTTATTCCATTCCGAAATGTCCTAAGGTATCTCATTTCAGGTTGTCATCTATTGTTATTCACCTGTTCTTTATTCATTGATCAACTATTCATGTGTCACATAATTATGGACATGGTTCCAAAGTTCTAATAATATTATGACTACTAATGTATCAATCTCATAAAAGTAAAGAAGTGATGTATAATTGTTGGAGTAGTCTTGGGTGGCATCCCAGGGGTGTAAGAAAAACCTAGCATGGGTAGATCCCAATATCATGGGTGGCATCCCATGGGTTAAAACACCTAGCATGGGTCGATCCCAATATCACGGGTGGCATCCCAGGGGCGAAAGAAAGGCCTAGCATGGGTCAATCCCGATTTGTGTATTTATGAGGAGCGCATCCCAGGGGTAAAAATATCTAGCATGGGTTATCCTCTTTTACCACTGATCAGTTGGTTACTTGTTTATCACAAGCTTTACTATTTCTTAATGCGAAGAAGGATAAAGTAAGATAATGAATGAAAATGATGACGGACATAAAAGCAAAGAATGTAATGAATGTAATGTATATGGTTCCAAACACACAGAGCTGGGGTTCATCCATATTGACTATTCTCTTGTAATTGATTCAATTAAAGTACTTATGTATCATGTAGTTTCTTACAGCCTTACATACTCAGTACATTCTTCGTACTGACGTCCCTTGGGGGACTTACCTTACTTGCTGGAGGCACAAGTGCTAGTAGACCTCCACAGTAGGCTGCGGATTATCTACGAATTATTGGTGAGCTCCAGTTTGGTTTGGGGCTTTCCGAGTAATTATGTATATTTGTTTTGGTATTGTATAAAGGATTGTATAAAGTGGGGACTTGTCCCGACTTTAGGATTGGTTATATATCTGTTAGAGGCTTTTGTAGACGTTGTGGGACAAATGAAGGAATGTAAGGAATGTATGTTTTGTCGTGGCGGCCCTAACGACCAAGTTTCATATATATGTCATATATTTTCCATGACTTCCGCCCTTGGTATCTTGTACCTATATGTGATAAAGTGTTGTTTAGTTAATGACATGCACATGAGGGTACAGGAATGAAGATTGGTTCTCTCGAGCCTTAACGTCTTCGGGTGCCAGTCCGCCCCGTTGGAATTTGAGGCGTGACACATTTCTTGATTCTTTATATCACTTCTTGACTCCTAAAGTAATTATCAACGGGTAATTGTCCTTACTTAGTTGGTTGATTAGTTCTAGAGTTCATTCTTTCTTAGTCCATTTTCTTTTGTACCTTTCTAGTTTTGTTTCGTTGTTATTTCTTGTTTCAAGTCAGTTTTTTTTGTTTTGAGTCATTTGTCCTTCCAACAAACAAGAATCTATTCCTATCGAGAGTAGCAATCAACACTTCATCTATCACCGAAGTAAATACGCCTTCAACACTAGCCGATCCAATTACAAGGCATATGAAGGTGAGATTCTTACGAGTGTTGGTGAGGTGCTTTACTACTAACCTTGTTTGTTCATTTTGTAGGTACATGGAGTTATAAGAAAGTATGTCTTTGGTAGCCTCGGATACATATAACTATGACATAGGAGACTATGATTGTAGTGATGAAGGCTATGGCTATGATGGAGATGGTGATTATGGAGGCTATGAATATAGCCATGATCAAGAGCCGTGTGGGAGTGAGAGCTATTATTTCGGAGAAGATTATGAGACAAATTATGAATCTAGCTCTTATGAAGAATATGGAGAAGATGAAGGTTCTTATGAGAATGATGGGGCACGTGAAGAGCCTACCACTTCCCACTCCAAGCATGAAGATAATGAGAGGTATACTACTTACTTCTATGCACCTTGTACAACTTATGGTGGAAATGTTCATAAGACAAGTGAAGATTCATATTCTTGGTCTTGTGATACATCTTATCCTAATCAAAGTGGTGCGAGTAGTTATACTAGTTTGAGTGGAAGTCATCCTAAGGGGATAAAAGAGTGTGCATCTCCAATGTCTAAGGATTCTACATCTTACCCTTCTTATTCTAGTGCTCAAGTACTGAAAAGTAGGAGACAAGGTGGATATAAGGAACAAGATAGGTCTCAATCCCAAGGTCACTCTTCCTATTTTCAAAGGAGAGCATGATCCCAAGATCTATCTTAGTTGGGAATGGAAGTGTGAGTTGGTTTTCCAAGACCATGATTGGAGCGAAGTTGTACAAGCCACATATGCTAGTGAACATCTTTAAGGGCTTGCATTGATTTGGTGGGATGTCTATAAGAGAGATCAAGAATGTATGGAGACACCACACTTCCTACATGGAGTGGATTGAAAATATTCTTGAGGTTAAAATGTGTGCCAAAAGGGTACAAGGGGCTCTATAATGTTGATCCAAGGAGACAAGTCCTTACAAGAAAGGTGGAAATTTGCGGGGTTCCGGGATGCGTTCTTGTCTTAGGTGATTGGTGGTATGCAAACAACATCACTCCTTCTATGGTCTAATACTTGAGGATACCTCGAGTTATGAAGTATTATCCATATTTCTTGCAATACTATAGAGTTACCGAGAGTGTGAAAGTTTTCTTCACCCATAATGGATATTATGAGGAGGTTTGGTGTGATATATTACCCATGGACTTTGGTCATTTATGTTTAGGCGCCAATTGGTTTGAAATACATGGAGTTCTAAATGAGTAAAATTAGCCCAAGATTGTAGTGGACCAATGGGGAAATCATCTCTTTCCACCTACCCTTCCCAAGCCTCAAGGACATGTGAACACTTACTCCAAGTCCCTTGATAATGAGAGACAAAAGATTGAGAGGAGTAAGGGAGTGCAAAGTCACAACCTAAGAACGTAAAAAGGGGAGATTGTGTGGAGTAATGTGAGCGGGTTGTCACAACCTTATCCTAACTCATGTAACTTTTCTTCTCTCTCTATTTGTCCTAACACTTGTGTAGGTATTGTTGGAACCCAATCTAATGGAGATCCCCAAAGTGTAAAGAAACAAGAGGTGCTTGAAGGGTGCCTAAATGAGGAGTTGACTCGAGGGAGTAGAGTTGAAAAACTCCCATGTGATGAGAGCTTTCCAAGGGGGAAAATTAACTCCCATGTTGAACACCAAGGTGAAGAACCTTCTTCTTATGAGCTACGAGGTAACAATGCTAACTCTTGCACTTCTTTAAGCTTGAAAAGTATTGATTTGGCTAGTAGACAAGTGAGTGTAACTAGTATGTTGTCTAATGTTGAGCATAATGAGTCTTCCCTTTGTGATACTCTTGATAGCACTATGTTGCGTGACGATCAATTTCTTGTTGTGAGTTTGCAAACACTAGTTGATCCTATAGATGACCGAATTGACTCTTCTAGTAAGATCGATTTGTGTCCACCTAGTGTTGGAACTTATAGCTTGAATGAGGTCTCCTTGCCATATGATAGGAGTATTCACACACTATTTGAGCCTTGTGAAAATCAAGGTGAGTCTACGTTGGCATGTGAATTGCCTACAACTAGTGAAGGTGTGTACATTGATCAACTTGCTTATGAATCTAATTCACTACTTGAGCATGTTTATTGTGTGCTTGAAGAGCCTCGAGGTAGTGATGTTGTTGATGGAGTTGATCATGTGAATGAAAATATTGTGAAAGATGACATTTATCTTTTTAAGAGTGAAATTGTGTTCTTTAATTCCTCACCTTTGGTTAATGAGCCTCTCTCAAAGAAAGATATCTTGAATAATAATTGTGAGATCACTCCTAGTGTGGCATCTAGTGATGTGCACTTTGATGTGCTTGAAAAGAAGGATGGTATGCTTAAGATTCACATGTTATTCTATTTCTTGAAATCTATTAAGAATATAGACTTGAGTGAAGATTGTTCTAACTATCCAATTTTTGATAGTGATCTGTCACTTGTGAAAAAGAATGATCAATTGGGTGATGATCAATTTGATTTGCTTGAAGATTTAAGAAACCCAATTAGTGATTTTTCTTATGAAAATGATTTTGGTTGTGATCATTTGTATGACACCCCACCAATATTTGATAAATGTGAGGGTGACTTATGTGATTCTTGTAAGGGCTTGAGTCATGACCTCCTTAATGTTGTTGATGGTTTGTGTCTACTTGATGATCCTTCCCTTGAAATAAAAGGTGTTATTTGTTCAGCAATTGCTTCTACTTATTTTTTGTGTGCTTCGTTTATTGAGGATACTCATGGTGATGATCTTGAATCTAATATTGAGTATATGCTTGAGGACACCTTAGTTGAAGTTAACTTGCGTGACACCTTTCTCTACCCTCTCTTTGCTTATGACATTGTCAATGATAGTATAGAGGGTATGTCTGGTTGTGAGGTTGACACCTTTGGGGAAAATGGGCATTACCTTGACCCATGTTCTTGGATACTTCTCCCATTTAATCCCGGTGACCTCTGGGACTGTGGTTGTTGTTATACACCCAACTTGGTGCTTGGTCAAGACGACAAGCGAATTTTGAATAAGGTTGTTGGTACTCTTCCCTACAATGGAAAGTATTTCTTGAGGATTTACAATCCACTTTGGTAGTCTCAAGTTGTGCATGGGAGACATGGCCAACAAAGATGAGTGTTCTTTAAAGAAGGGGAGTAATGAATTGGCCAAAGAGAATTCACCATTGTGTGTTCCTATTCATGACAAAAGTTTCATTACTTGTAGGTCAAAGAGTGAGTCTTCTCTTGAAAACACTTTGGATGAATCTCCTTTATGTGGTACCTTTATTTATTACTTGTTTGCATATGATAATATTAATGACCATGTTGAATTTACATCTTATGTAAGCATGAATCCATTGGTGACCTCACTTCCCTTGAACATTTCCTTAAAGAAGAGAGGTTATATGAGCTTAAATACATTATGTTTACCCACTTGTGCGGGTGATACCTTTGTATTTGACCCCGGGGATGATTTGGGAGTAATCCCACGCTTGAAGATAGCTAGTGCATTGAGTGGAGTTTTGACTCGGGATAACATTATTGCTGATCTTGCACTTAGCTATGAAAGCTATCTTGTGACTCTTGACTTAATGTGGGGTTTGTACTTGTTGAAACATAGAACCAATATGAGCTTACATGTATGGTTGGCTAATTATTGTGGTTCTTTTGGTTTACCCCTTTGTCAAAATCACTTGAGTAACCAAGCAGTTCTTACTTTGTGGGGCTACACACCCTTGATTGATAGTTTTGATTCTTGGTTATATGTTAAGTATATGCAACCTTGGCATGGTGATAGGATTGATTTTACTAACACTAACCCTCATGCTTTGAGGTTATAGTGGTTTCTTGTCCACCTCATGTGTTTTCAGGATTTGGATTCGAGGTCGAATCCTTTTCAAGAAGGGGAGTATGATACAAGTCAAATCGGCGACAAGCTTTCAAAGCCTATATTTCAAAGTCAACTCAAAGGGATCCAAGCCATGGTCATCTTAAGGACACAAGGACAAGTTTGGAAGACCCCTTTGGGGATCTCAAAAGAACCGTATCGTGTTTGGAAGATAGCTTGGAGTCGAGGAAAGCCATTGAAATGGTCATCGGGGAGGCAAGAGGAGCTAAATGATAGTCTGGAACCACTTGCGACCTCACATGCGCCCGCAGGTGGAGAGGTGCGGCCGCAGATGGCTCCTTGGACACTTCCAGGGTCATCTGCGTTGGGACATGCGTAAAGGGTCACTTTTGGGCCCATAGTTGTAGTAAATAACCCATGGCATCCCATGGCTATAAATAGTAGTTTATCTCTTCATTTAGCTTAGATTTTGATGATAATTAAAGTTAAGAAACTCTTGAGAGAGTGTGAGGAGGCTTGGAAAATCTTTTGTTGAACACTTGTTAGAAACGTTGGTTGATTGGGTGATATGATTCCCTTTCGGTCTTCGTAAGAGGTAGGTGTTCGATTGTATTTTAAAGGGAGGTTGTTGAATTTAATACATTCTTCAATTGTCCTTTCATATATTTTCTTGTGTCTATCTATCTATCCTAACCAAATGATGGCCTCCAATATACGAAAAGAGGGATAAAGTACGAAAATAAGAAGAATGATAGAATTGAAGATATGTGTCACAGCCCGAATCCCATTCGGGCCGGACTGGCACCCGAAGCCGACAAGGCCCGAGAGAACCAATCTGTGCTCATGAACATTCACATGCATGCCTATGTAATAACATTGTTGTATCTCATACAACTATACGGAAGTCATGGAAACATGTATTATATATATGAAACTTGGCCGATAGGGCCATCAAGTCAAACTGGACATGCATCTCTTACATACCTCTTCCCACATATATCTACAAAGCCTCTAAAGATACATATACATAGCCAAGCAAGAGTCGGGACAAGTCCCCACTTTATACAACATGTACAATACCAAAATCAACGTACACTATGAATCGGAAAGCGCCGAACCAACTGGAGCTCACCAAAAATCTGCAAATGACCCGCACTCTACTGTGGAGGTCCACTAACACCTGTGCCTGTAGCAAGTAAGGTAACCCCCCCCCCCCAAGGGGGTCAGTACGAAGAATGTACTGAGTATGTAAGGCTATAAGAAACTCTATGACACAATAATACTTCAATGGAAACAATATAAAAGAGCATAGTCAATATGGATAAATCATTGATCTGCATATGTGGAATCGTGTACCTTACATTCATTTCTTTATTTTGCTTCTATTATTTGTTCATAATCACTCATATCATATTGTACCCGAGCCCCAACTCATCAGTGGGTCTTAACATAACATAACGTTATGTTGGGATTGGCTCGAGCTAGGCTTATGCCTCTAGAGCTACCACCCATAAATTAATATATCGAGTTCGGCTCGAGCTAGGTTATTACCTCTAGAGCTACCACCCATAAACCAACATATCAGGTTCGGCTCGAGCTAGGTTATTACCTCTAGAGCTACCACTTGTCAGGATCGGCCCGAGCTAGGCTTATGCCTCTAGGACTACCCCTGATCTAATAAATCTCGGGATCGGCTCGAGCTAGGCTTATGCCTCTAGAGCTACCACCCATAATCTTACAACCAACAATATGCATTACTTCTTTTCTTACTTTTGAGAGATTGATACATTCGCTTGTGAAAGATTGATACATTGAGGATCATGACATTATTGGATGCACACATATATGCATTACTTCACTCCTTCACTTCATGAGATTGATACTTAGTGGTTAAAACATTATTAGAACGTGGAACATAACATTATTGAGACTTTGGAACCATGTCCATAATTATGTAACTCATGAACAATAATGACTAATGAATGAGGGATATGTGACTTAAGAATGAATAGATTCTCCTTACGTCGTCACTTTCCTTGAAACAGTTTCTTTTAGTAGTTATAACATTATGAGAGCTTAGGAACTTCAGTCCATGGATAAGAGACATATGAATGCCAATCGGTCAATGAATAGGAAACATGTGGATAACAAATATATATCAAACCTGAATGAGATACCTTAGAATATTTCGAAATGGAACAACTACTATGACAATGTGAACAATATCTGCTGCAGAAGGATACGGAAAGAGTAACCTTACATACCTTATCTTCTCAATATGAATACACAGTCCTATATGTGAATACAATAATCCAGCTTCTTCCTTACATGTTACTCTACAACACAAGTACATAACGAAGCTCATGTTAACAACCAACTACCTTACAAGTGCATCCGACGATAATGAGTTACGTGACTGTCGTATAACATCATTTCACCCTCTTACGTTACCAATTAGTGCATCATAAAACCAACAATATCATAACATTCTACACATTGACCATGACATCATAAACCAATAACATTTCACACCAAGTTTACCCTTTACACTTCCTCATTAACTCTATGTTACATTTTCTCCGTCAAGTCACTCGATAGCTTTCACAATAACACATTAAGAACAACCCATATTTTATACCATTCAAAATACCTCCGGGATAATCCTTTATAATCATTTAAAAGGTACCATAAGTTGATAATTGCATCCATGAAGGGTATAGGGGTTTCGGGGGTTCAAAGAGATGCAAAAACAATCGAAACGGGGTTCTTGCCTGACCTGAGAAGCCACCTTCGCCTGAATGTGGCTTACCTACGTCCTCAGGTGACCCTTGGCATTGTCCAGGGGCACCTGCGAAGTCACCTGTGCCCGCAGGTGCTTCGTCTGCGAGGGTGGGTGCCCGTTTCGGCCAAAAAAGGTCTCTTTTGGGTCCTTTTATGAAATGAATGGTACATGATCATAACTAAACTTCTCTTGACATATTTTAGATCATCTTGGATTCCAACAATCATCCATGGTTACACAACACACATGAACATCACCAAAACCACACTATTCCTTCAATACACCACCAAATCTATGCACAATTTTGCAATAACAATTCCAAACATCATGTACAAGAATAAAAAAATTTAAGGCTATAATCAAATCTCACATGTCAATATTTAACCCCTCAAGTTCACTTCCTTCAAGACCACATGTTTTCAAGTTTACAAGGCAAAAACCTTCACCGATTAAGCAAACATAAATTGTTTCACACATAGTGAACTTCTCACACTTCACCAACATAACCAACATGATCTACACCATATTACATGCATATAATATATTAAACCATGAGATTAAACACTTACCAAAGCTTCCCAAGGAGTGATATTGTCCCAAAGATGGTTGTCTTAGGGTTTGGTTGAAGAGAAAAAATGTTGTGGAATTTTCTAGAAATGAGACATGTCTTTTGTGGAATAAAATCTGATTTTTGGTGACTTTTATATCCACTTTATAGTCATCCTTAGCCACTCTTAAGCAATAAATATCTTATGTTGACTTGGCCATAAGAATGGGTCATTTCCATTTGTTTTGGGCCATGTCTTTTATTTGATTTTTGGGCCTCATTGGAGCCCAATTGTAAAAATTAAATTCAGCCCATCTCACTAATGTATGATCCACCACCTTTATCATGTTTAAATAATTCCATGAATGTTATGGTAATTAAATAGGTTCGGAAACATACGGGGTGTTACATTCTTCCCCCCTTGGAAACATTCGTCCTCGAATGTTAATAACATCATCTCATGTACATACTATGCATCTCTATATTAACATATATATATATATATATATATATATATATATATATATATATATATATATATATATACATAATACTTATGGATACTTCCTTTTTATTGTTCCGATTCCACACCTTGAACTTTCTCCCCCGTTTGAAACAATTACGGGTACTTTGACTTCATCATTTCTTTGGCTCCCCTTGTGATTCCTTTTACTTGTCGGTTTCTCCACTGTACCTTTACCAAATCTACTTCTTTATTTCTTAATCTTTTCACTTATTCATCTAGAATAGAAATATATATCTCTTCATAAGTGAGATCCTCCCTAACTTATACACTTTCAATAAAAATAATGGATCTCGGCAATGACTTGTGTTAGCTTGTAGCTACTATTGTACCACCTTAACCTTCTCTATAGCATAATGAACAAAATCTGACCCGAGCAAAGTAAATTTCATCAGCTGTAACCCATCCAATTGATGATCTATATTTTCTTTCATATAAAGCTTCGTAAGGTGCCTTTTAATACTTTTATTGTAAGCAATTTCAATAAATGATAGATGTTCATCCCAACTACCTTTAAAGTCCAATGTAAAAATTCGTGGCATATCTTCAAATGTTCATATAATATGTTCTGTTTGCCCATCCATCTGAGGATGACAAGTCGTACTTACATCCACCTGTGTACCCATGCTTTACTGAAAAGACTTCCAATACTGTGCAATAAAGTGAGCTCTCCTGTTTGATATAATAGTGAGTGGAATCCCATGTAATCATACTATCTCTGTAACATACAACTTTGCATAATGTTAGGCTGTATCGGTGGTCCTAACTGGTAGGAAATACCTGTGATTAAATCCATGTTATTCATGTTCCGCTTCCAAACTGGAAGGGTAATATATTGCATAAAACATACAGATTTCTGATGCCATACTGTTAATCAGTGACCGCTTGGACATTGAGCTACAAGCTCTACAATGTGCTTCTCATGTAATCTTACCAAGACATCTCTGCTAAACCATGGTACACACAATCTACATTGGCGTTAAAGTACTCCCCCTTGTGTTTATTCAAATACCTTTGTCGAACTTTGTTGTACATTCTTTTTCAATTGAACTAAAAATAGGATTTACATATTGCTTTTTCTTTATCCCAGATACCAATGAAAATTCTGCCACATTTGACACTATGATTCTTTCACCTGAAGTTTTATACAAGTAGTGGTGCCATCTGTTATAAGCAATTGCCACAACTGTTAACTTAAAATCATATGTGGGATAATTTCTCTTATGTGAATGCAATTGTCTTAAGGTATACGCTATCACATTATAGTGCTGCATGTATACACATCCCACACCAACTTTTAAAACATCACAATACACTGCATACTCTTATGTGCCTTTGGGAGGTACTAGTACAGGTGTAGGAGTCAATTCATTTTTTAGCTCTTGCAAACTTTCTCACATACATCATTCCGCTGAAACTTAGTTACTTTGTGTGTTAGCTTTGTGAAGGGTAATGGCAGAAAGCTTTTTTTTTTTTTAACAATTCTTCTGTAATAACTGGCCAACTCAAGGAGCTACGAATTTTCGTAGGCGTCATAGGCCTTGGCCACTCTTTTTGTGTATATTAATCGTGATTCCTTCATTCTATACAATGTGTCCTAAGGACGATATGGATTATGACCAAACTTGTATTTAAAGAACTTGCATATATCTTACGCTCATGAAGAATCCGTAACACCTGTCACAAGTGATTAACATGGTCCTTTTGTGATCTTGAGTAATCTAGTATAACATCTAAAACATTATCACGAATATGCTTAGCGATGGCTTAAACACCCTAATTATCAAACCCACCAACGCAGCTGGTGAATTTGTTAGCCCAAATGGCATAACTACGAATTCATAACAACCATACCTCTATTTTGGGTATCTTTATTTTATCTGACCCTTACTTGATGATCTCCTGACCTTAAGTCAATATTTAGGAAGAATTTGGCACCCTATAACCGATCAATAAGTCATCAACTCTGGGGAGAAGACATGTATTCTTCGTTGTCACCTTATTCAGTTGCCGATAGTAAACACACATTCGCAATGTGCCATTTTTTTTTTGTAATATGAACACCGATGCACCCCAAGGGGTCGTACTAGGTCTTTTGAATCCCTTGTTCATCACATCTTTTAATTTCTTGTTTCATTCCCATAACTCTACTGGGGCCATGCTATATGAAGAAATAAAAATAGGCCGAGTATCTGACATCACATTAATACCAGCTCATACATCGAGGAATTAATTTACCACCAGCTCATAATATCACCCAATCAACCAACGTTTCTAACAAGTGTTCAACAAAAGCTTTTCCAAGCCTCCTCACACTCTCTCAAGAGTTTATTAACTATAATTATCATCAAAATCTAAGCTAAATGAAGATAGAAACTACTATTTATATCCATGGGATTCCATGGGCTATTTATTACAACTATGGGCCTAAAAGTGACCCTTTTAAACAAATTAGGGCACATGCCCACGCACGTCCCAATACAGATGACCCTAGAAGTGGCCAAAGAGCCATCTGCGGCTGCACCTCTCCACCTGCGGGCGCGTGTGAGGTCACAGGTGGTTCCAGACTATCATTTAGCTCCTCTTGCCTCCCCTACAAGCATTTCAATGGCTTTCCTCGACTCCAAGCTATCTTCCAAACACGATATTGTTCTTTCGAGATCCCCAAAGGGGTATTCCAAACATGTCCTTGTGTCCTTAAGACGACCATGGCTTGGATTCCTTTGCGTTGACTTTGAAATATAGGCTTTGAAAGCTTGTCGCCGATTTGGCTTGTAACAACATGCAACACATGATGAGCCATTAGATTGCCCTTGGTGTTCTACTCCACTAATATAAGAACAACAAACTTAAGATCAAGTACGACTTTCATGGTTGTAACGCAAGCTAAGGGACGGAAAGAAATTATTTTGGCTAAAATATTGACTATCTTCCTAAGCGCTTTAATACATCACAAAATTTTCACTTGGCTTAAACCTCAATCAACCAACCTCTTCTTCTACTCTTCTCATCCATAGATATTCTTTTATTTTTCGATCTCTTTATACAATTCCACACACTATTAGTAAAGAGAGATTGAATTATCACACTTTTTTTATTACTTTTTTTTCTTTCACTCCCTACCAATAGCATATGAATTTTTCACTATTTGAATCCTTAATCTTTTCTACATGCTTCCCACCTCAACTATCTCTCTTTTTTCCTTTTTACTCCGTTCAACTCATTTTGCTTTCAATTAAAGTGCTTAGGAGTTTTGAATCAAATTAAATGACAATTGAAATAAAAATATTAAGCTTCATATGTGGCTACAAAAGAATAGGTTAAAGGCTCAACAGGGATAACTAGGATCATCACTTGTGGGTAGGTGAAACAAAGGATACAAATATGGCTAATCAAAGAAACACATATATCATCTCCTAAACTCGACATTCTTTATTTCATTTTAAAAACACATCGGTTACGTTCTAGACATCAATATGAAAACATGAAATGACAACAAACACCTAACACACATGGCACATGTTTAATTCAAGAAGAATCCATATAGACTCTCAATCAAATAAACAACAGGAGTTCAAATTTAAGCTAAAAATCACATAAGAGTCAAATAAAAGTGCCTAGATATCTTAAAAGAAGTCATTCACTTTCTTCACATTATTCTTTTGAATTCAAAATCAACTTGCATCATTTCTTCAAGTATAGCACCTAATAAGAGCACCTATCATTCAATTGATCCTAAAGACTCTCCAACTCCTAGTGACTAACTCTCCCTCAAGACGGTCGTCAACTATCTATCATCGAGAAAAGTCATTCTAGCTAAAAATAAAACAAAAATTACTTCTAAAAATAAAAAGATACTTGGTTCAAAAGGAAAAACCAAGGGGTGGATGAAGTACGCTCTACTAAAGAACTGAAAAAAACTAAAAAAATATTTTAATCTAAAGAACAAAAGAAGAAACCTTTTTTTTGTTTTCACTTTTTCAATTTTTGGCACATCTAAAGCAAGCAACTAAAAGAAAAAAAATCCTACAACATAGTTTACCCATAACAAATATAGAAAGATATTTCACCCTATACTTAAAGTCATGCTTTATCCGCAAAGTATTAAATAAGACAAAAGAGTGGTTAAAAATACTCCCTTAGGCTCTTTAGAGCTAGCTAGCAACATGTTTCTTTCTTAAGATTTTATCAAAGGTATGGATGACCCACACTTATGCTTCATCCATGCTCCTTACCTTCCAAATTCGAGTACTCAGACTTTCCCAAATCTACACAAAACTCAAACAAAAACAAACATGACACTGAAAAATAAAATAAAAAAATTAAAACTACCTTTATTATAACATGAGTTGCCTCCCAAGCAGTACCTGATTTACTATGATGACATGAACAATGTCACAAGTCTCACCCAAATTCTGTCAACCTCTTCCTCCCCTTATGATTTAATTTTTTCCTCTTCTTCACTCTAGGGGGGGTCACTATCTTTATTCACTCTCTTTCTTGTCTTCACACCTTTTTGGGGTCACAATTGGGCAACTTAAACACATGCTCATGTTTTCTCAGCAACTTGAGTAATTCTTCTTGTTGTACCTCAAAAAATTTAATGGCAGTCTTGAAATATTCAACTTTTCTAGGCTTACACTCGTCCATCCCACACTTATTTTTGACCACCTCTGTGATCATGCCCAAATTCCTATAGTTTGAAGGAGAAGAGAGTGACTTATATAACTTGAAAGTCACCTTTTTATCATACATTCTCATCTTAAGATTTTCTTTTCGAGCTTCTATTAACACTCTACCGGTAGCAAGGAATGGGCACGCCAATATAATTGGTACTTGCTCATTTGCTTCAAAATAAAAAAATGATAAAATCAACAAGAATAAAAAACTTTCCCACCTTGATGAGCACATCCTCAATTACTCCTTTCGATTGTAGACGAGATTGGTCAGCCAACTGTAAAGTGATTTTTGTAGGGCATGGCTCTCCTAAGTTAATTGTCTAGAATAAAAATAGGGGCATCAAGCTTATGCTAGCCTCCAAATCAAAAAGTGCGTGCCCTAAATTTGATTTCACCAATTTGTGTGGGGAGTGTGAAACTCCTAGGGTCTTTGAGATTTTGAGGGAGCTTGCTCAAGACCCTTGAACTTCACTCTTCAGTAAGTGCAATAGTCTCAAACTCTCCCAACCTTCTCTTACCAGCCACTATATCTCTCAAGTACTTAGCATATTTTGGTATATCTTCAAAGTATCAATCAATGTGATGTTCATATGAAGCTACTTGAAGATATCAAGAAACTTTTTAAAAATTGCATCATCTTTGCTTTTTTAGAACCTTTGAGGGAATGGTGGTGGAGGTCTCTCTATTTCAATCTCAGGCTGCTTACCAACCTTTTTTTCAACTACCTCTTTTGGTACAACCTCTAATTCTGGATCATGTGTTGGTCCTAAATGTGGTGTAGGGATTAATCTCTATAGAAAAGAAGGTAGAAGCTTGTGATCCCGAAAAACTATCTTTCTCTTTGCAAGCTCTGCTTGGCAACTCCACACTTACCTTTTGAGTTTTTTTGTTTAGGAAGGGCTTCAATCAACTCTCTTTTATTCCTTAATGTGAATGATATAACTTGTTTTAGATTATTCTTTGTATCACTCGATAATGCATTTGTAGGTTTTGCATGTTGTGATAAACCTAGCAGGCCCAGTTGGCACTCAAGTTTGTGGACTTTTGCATTTCATCCACAATCTGAGTTTGTTATACTATACACTTCTTCATTGTCTCCTTCAAGGAATTGCTCACCTGTGGAGCTGGCTGTGTATATTGATGTTTTTGGCCCTATTAATTTTCATTCCAAGAAGTTTGGGTGGTTCCTGTAATTTAGATTGAAGTTGTTGCCTTGATAGATGTGACCCATATTCTAATGCCCTACATAATATATATATTTTGGATTCAAAGGGCATCTAGAGTAAGTATGATTCCCACTACACTTATCATAAAACAATGCAGCTGCCTGAACCTGTTGTACCTATTGAACTTGACCTACACTTAGAGATAATAAACTTTATTTCACTAAGGTACACAACTATCCAATATCAGCCTGGATAGCTGACACATCATCCAGCTTTACCTTACCTAGAATTTTTTGACTGGTGGTGAACACTATGTTGGGTTCCATATAATCTATGTGCCCTACAAACATAAGGTTGAGAAAAGCCTGTATTTCATCATAGCTCTTAGACAAAATTTGCCCTTGAGTTGAAGCATTTAACAAAGACTTAGAGTGTTGCCTTAATCCTTCAATGAAATTATGCCCGACAGATGGAAATTGAAATAGACAATATGATATTCAAGCCACAACTTTCATGTTCAACCATAACCCTAGAAACTAAAATATTTAGCTACTCATAAATCTCTTTGAAAGAAGAGATTTCATGAATTTACAAGGTAAAAATAAAAAATAAAATAAAGAAATAAACTAGACCTTGTTCGTGAGCTTTGCTCTAGCCTTTGGCTTCCCCAAATTGGATGTGTCCTACAAAAAGGTATGGAGGATCTATTTGTAGAGTTAAAAACTCTTGAAACTTTACTAGGAAGCCTCCCACTAGCACCTCTTCCAAGAAGCAAGGCAGTGGTGCAAGGAACAACTAAACTTTTGAGGACATGTAAAACTTGCGCCACTGCCCCAAAAAAGGGGAGTGGTGCAAGTCCTTCTACAGAAAAACTTCAGAGACCAAGTGTTATTTGTGCCACTGCCTTGCTTTGCAGTAGTGATGCAAGTCTTCAACCAGTTTTCCATTTTTTGCCCCTTTTGCGATACTTTGTGATGTTGATCCTTCCTTGATTCCTTTTTGTTCCTTGTTTGTCTTTTTCTTCTAGTTAAAACTCCAAATAACTTAAGACACTCTTACATAAATAAAACATAAAACATAAATGTAGTTCACATCATTTACGCTCAAAACAATATGATAAAGAGACCAAATGTGAGGTGAATAGTAAAATAACATGACTTTTAGCCTCACATTAACTGGCAGGGTAGGTATAGAGTAGCCAACTAAGTTGTTTAATGTCATTTTCAGAATGACTACGATGCCTAAAGCTTGGAGATGGAGTACTATGATTATGTTGTACAATAACAAGAGTGACATTTAGAATTCCAACAACTATAGGGGTATTAAGTTGTTAAGCCACACTGTAAAGGTTTGGGAGAGGGTAGTAGAGTTGTGTTGAGGAGGATCGTGACTATTTCCAAGAATCAGTGATTCATCTTAGGATGCTCATCTACATAGAACATTCATCTCGTAAGGAGAGTGGTAGATCAGTATAGGGTAAGGAAGAAAGACTTACATATGGTGTTCATCGATCTTGAAAAGACCTACGACAAAGCGGCAGAGAGATTCTTTGGAGGTTCTTGCAGGATAGAGGTGTACCTACGACGTACACTAGGTAAATTAAGG
The DNA here is from genome assembly GCA_031232105.1 of Capsicum rhomboideum. Taxonomy (NCBI): domain Eukaryota; kingdom Viridiplantae; phylum Streptophyta; class Magnoliopsida; order Solanales; family Solanaceae; genus Capsicum; species Capsicum rhomboideum. The sequence goes on along the minus strand of CP124716.1, from coordinate 91,001,885 downwards.
CTATGTACAATGGAGCCAAGACTCGAGAACTCTGGGAGGAGACTCAGAGAACTATCACATATTGATGGGGTTGCACCAGAGATTGACCCTTAGCCTATTTTTACTTGCCTTGGTGATGGATGTATTGACACAATAAATTCAAGGTAAGGTGTCATGGTGTATGTTATTTGTAGATGACAGTATTTTAATTGATGAGATGCACAAAGAAGTTAATTCTAAGTTGGATATGTGGAGACAGACCCTAGAGTCTAAAGGGGTTAGTGTAAGAAGGACCAAGATGGAATATTTGGAGTGCAAGTTCAGTATGGTGACGGATGAGGCTGATGTGGTAATAAGGATTGATACTCAAGTAATTCAGAAGAGAGGTAGTTTCAAGTATCTTAGGTTAATTATCGAGGAAAATGGGGAGATTAACAAGGAAATCACTCACATATTAGTGTATGGTGGATGAAATGGAGGTTCGCTTCTGGAGTCTTGTGTGATAAGAAGGTGCCTCCTAAACTTAATAACAAGTTCTACAGAGTGGTGATTAGACTAGATATATTGTACGGAGGGGTGTTATCTAATCAAGAACTCTCACATCCAGAAGATGAAGATGGAGAAGATGAGGATGTTGCGATGGATATGTGGTTTTACTAAGAGAGATAGAATTAGAAATGAGTTTATTCGAGACAAGATAGGAGTGACTTTGGTGGAAGACAAGATGTAGGAAGTGAGGTTGAGATGGTTTGGGAATGTGATGTGAAGGTGTATGGATGCCCCAGTATGGAGGTGTAAGGGGTTGGCTATAATGGATTCAGGAGAGGCAGAGGTAGATCAAAGAAATATTAGGAGGAGGTAATTAGATAGGACATGGAGCAGTTACAGCTTACCGAGGACATGACCTAAGATAGGAAGTTATGGATGATACGAATTAGGGTAGAAGGTTATAGGAAGGTGTGCTTTATTTTGTTGTCCGTACTAGTAGTCATAGCACTACGCTTATAGTTTCTTGTACTTGGAGTTTTGATGATGTTTGTTGTTTTGGGTAGATCGAGGATAGTATATTTGTGGTAGTCTTGTTTTGGTTACTATCTGTTGTTGTGATACTACCTATTGCTTTTTGTTCTTATATTATGTCTTTTTCTAGACTGGTCTTGTCTAAAGCTGGGGGTCTATCAGAAACAGACTCTCTATTTTATTCATTTAGCATAACTGCATTATTATTTCTAGTATTTGAATTAAAATAGAATTTCATTATTGAATGAAATTATAGACTTACGTTTTCCTTTTCTTTTCGATTATTATATTTACATGGTGAAATTTATTTTATGTTATGTCGGAATTTTATATAAGAGTATTATATTTTTTTTAATTTATGTTTTATTTGTTCTTTCAAATTATCTGTAAGTAGTACTGATTTGTTATTTCATATTGCAAGTCATTCATTTTTTTTTTTAGAATTGATAGATTATTTTTTTAGCAGATATTTGAATAATTTTATGGTGTAATATTGATAATATTAATTTGTTTTTGTAAAACATGCATTCTATGATGTTCCTATTAAATGTGTATTTATAGATTTTATAATTAATTAAATATTATTAATTTAAAAATGTATGTCAATTATTTTTTCTATATATTAGAAAGACCTTATGTTAGAGATGTGTGCTTCATGGCAATAAAACAAAGTTGAGGCTAGTTCTGACTTTTGAGATCTGCTTATCTTTGGTGTCATTTAGCCTGTGACTAAGTTATCCACATTTATCCATCTCATCTATCCTCTTCAGCGATCTGAATCTCCATCCATTCACTCTGTCTCTCTCCCTCACACTTTTTCCTTTTCCCTTTTTTCTCAAACATTACTTCTCTGTATCATCAAATATCATCTAGGAAAAGTACATTCATCATCTTCTTCTTGTGTTCTTTCTCAAAACTGCTTCTCCCTTGTGCGCGAATAGGGACTAAGGTTGCTTGGTTCTAGGTTTCTAGCTTTCGCTGAGTTTGATCTGTTTGTTTTCTATTTTTTAAATTCTTCTATTGAGATTTTCTATACTTATCTCTTGTGGCCTGTACACCCTAAATCACATCTGATTTCAATTTCTATTTAGATTTTTTTATCAGTTCTACCATAAAACAAAGACCAAGAATTAGGGGTGTGTTTGTTGTATATTCAACTTCATCGACCAACCACGCTCCCAATGTGGATACTTAAGTATACAATCATTTATCACCAAGCTACAGATTTCAAGCAAAAACAAGTGTTCACTTGAAGAAAATAGGGTCAAACTATTCTTTATAGAAATATATTGTTCTCTTTTCATTATTTTGGATTAGTTTTTTCAAATTCATAGTGGTTTTTAATTGAGAATGCTTATGTAGGTCTTCAAGGATGAGTTGTGTGAGCACTAGATATAACCACACAGAGAGTCAACAACATCTTTCTGGATAAAGAGAAGTATAAATCTAATTACTCAAATTACAGATATTTTTGAACTTCTCCAATGTTTAAATTATTTTATGATTAATCATTTAGAAATCCTTATATCCTTATAATAGGTCAGTGAGTGCATCTATGGATGGGCAGTATGTGAACTGAACTTACCTTGGGTTTGTTGAATTATATAAAATGATGCAATTTGATAAAAAAAAGAAGCCCCTTTATCCTGGGCATAATCAAACCAAGGTGAATGGGGTACTAGGCATTCTACTGCCAGTTCAAGCACTGGTGAATCAACTAATGCATCATCCTCCGAGTTTGTGATTATTGAGTGAGCAGAGTTCTTTTGTTATAGGATAATCATTGCTTTCAACAGAAATAGGTAAGATGTATAAGAATTGTATAAGTCATTGTAGTTATTCCGTAGCTATAGTCAAGGTCCGCAAAGCTGGTTTGGACACAATAATTATCAAAAAAAAAAAAGAGAATATAAGTCAAGGTGAGCTAAGCATCTTCTTCAGTTAACTTTATCTTTTTTGGTATCCGTAATATGTTGAATCTATGTGTCTAAATGAGAGCACTATTATCATTCTACGCATATCTCAAAAAGACTTTGATGTGTTCTCTTATCGAGAATACATGAAAAGGATCCACTCAAGACTCAAACATGTTGCTAAATTGTCGCTTTAGTGAGACTTTGAAGGGCTTCACAATATTTTTCCCTTAAGGATGGTTTTCATTTGAAGTAGTGCTATTTAATTGGTAAATCCTTAGGACTAATAATGCATGTAGAAAGAATAGGTCGGCACATCCTGTGGATCGATCTAGAAAATGCTCTAACATCTGGTCTAGAGAGCACAATCTGTAAATTAAAGTTCCATAAGTTTCTATGTAACAACCCCAATAGTTGTTATGTTAACAAACCATCCCTAAAAAATGTTGTGACTAAGAAAATCCTCATTTTGGACCTTGAAAAAAATTATTTCGTGGGAAAATGCATGGCCGAAATCTAATTGGATAGGGATTGGAACGAATTGGGCTAGGCCACTGACCCGCCGCTGTAGCGGTAGATCTAACACTGCAGTGATAGTCAAGGAATAGCCAACTCGAGGGTTAATTAAAACCCTTATTCAGTTGATCCTCCTTATATCGTCTCTCTCCATCAAAAACACCCCAAGTGAATCTATTACCTAAAATAAAAAGGATTTGGAGGCCATGCTCCTTAAGGGAGATTCTGAGGCATTTCTAGAATGATTCCAATGTTAGAAGAGGCCAGGCGCGTGTGGAACAACTCTACGCTCTCCGTAGCAGTGGAATTCGTATACGAAATAGGTTATGGTTTAATTGTAGTAGACTTGGCTAGATGCACGTAATAATGATAGTAATGTGGGAAATTTCATGTCCTAGGACTTCGAGCACGGAGATTGGTTGGATGGAGTTTGATAATCAAACTAGGTTGTGACGTTGTGATGTTAGATGTCACGACCTCAATGGTTATGATTGGAACACACCCTAACACTATAGTGGGAGAACCATCTAAACCATCCCTTACCAACTAAGTCTGACACTTCACAAGTTACTTTCATCGATTCCTTATTATGAAGTCACAAAACACAAATAATGATTTACCAAAAAAATCCAAAACTTAATCAAATATCATCACTAAAGAATAGAGTGCGGAATTTCTCTATTTATTAAAACTCTGGGACCTAAAGTACCGTACAAGAACATCTAACAACGTCCAAAGACTAATGTCTGATAGATAATCTAAAATATGAAAATAAAGAGAATGTATTAGTCCTAAAACAATGGACATGAACGAAAATAAGAAGACTTAATGACTGCCCAGTCATGGTGCTCACCCTTGAATTGAAGTCTACAAACATTGGCTAGAGTCAAGGTTTCATCTCAAATGCTGAAACACGCTCCGTACTTAACAAAAGAAGAGCACAGGTAGAACTAATACATTAACTAAGTACTGGAAGATATCATAGGCCGACTCAACTCAACATTATACAAATAGGCAAATCAAATGCAAGTAACATCAATCAAAATAGAACTTACAATTAATAACACCCAAGTACAAATATAACACTTCACATCAGCAAGGATACAAGTACCCAATTACACTTTTATCACTTAGGCAAATTCATCAACAAGATTCATCACAACATATATATATATATATATATAAATGTACATTCAAATGCAAATGCTGAATTTATTTATGTAAGATGTACATATCATCTCTTTCTCATCTCAACATTATCATCATTATGATCTCAATAGCCTCATCAATATCATCTCATCACTATTATCAATATCATGATCTTAATATCATCATCTGTATCATCAACTCATCACATCACCATTATCAATATCATGATCTTTATCATCATCAGTATCATTAACTCATCTCCACAACATCATAATATTCATCATCAATATCAATGTAAATGCAAATGCAGTCAATAATCCTAAGAGTACCCAAAAGTGATCACAAACACACACTTTACATATAAGCACAAAGTCGAGCAAGTCTTTTGCTATAATTAAACAATAACCTACCTCGATTCCTTGCTCAAATCGCTACAAGGCCACAAGCTTGCCTTTCCTCTCTTTTTCAGTTTGTTCTTGATCTATAAGTAATAATTATACACACCCATTTCAATAATCTCACCTTTCCCAACCATTAGGAACATACAATGATCAATTTAAACTATAGAATTTCCCTTGTTCATCATCTTAGAGTTTTCTACCCTTAAAACATCATGAATTCTACATACTTTAGCATGAATAACAATAATTCTACCAAAGCAAATGTTTTCTAACACCCTAGGATCATTAATAACTGAAAATCATCAAATTCCCTCCAATTCCCTTCAGTTCATCAATTAGGGCTAAACCCCAAATTCTACCACAGATAAGTTTCTAGTGATTTCTAAGAATTTAATGGAGTACTTTAAGTTTAGAACATAAAGAATCCTTACCTCCAAAGAGGAAAACTCCTAAAACTAGTAGAAAATTGCCTCCCTCTAAGCTCTTGCACATTTTTCAAAAAGTGGGAATGAAAATGTGTTTTTTGATTTTTAAAAATTGAAAACTGTATTTTTACTGCTAAAGCGGCACTTTTGCTGTTGCATCAGCCTATATACTAAATGGGTTGCTGCTGCACTGACGCTTTTACTGCTGCAATGTAACTTTTGTCCACCGTAGCAACCCCAAAATAGTAACTCAGAACCTGGTCCCAGTTCAGGCCATTTCATAACGCCTCTCTCAAAATCCGATATCACGATCTAACCCTTTTATGGTAATCTCTATAACCAGAGTTCTATTAACCCATTTTACGTACTAGAAGTTGCTACGACTTCCTATACTCATCTTCTAGCACAAAATCACATCAAACAAACCCACTAACGCTCAAATTACTATCATATTTTTGTATACCACCACACCCTCAAAATATGCCTTAGAATAGGTGAACCCTTAATTTTTAAAAATTTGTCTGAGGAAGAACCAAACGAATGTTCTACTCTCTACTACAGTGCAATGATGAGTTGAGTTGTTACATTATATACCAATTTACCTCCCGTTCATCCCTGAATAACAACTAGCCCAAAATGATACAACAAATAGTAGTTACCTGAGTCCATGAACAAGTGTGGATATCACTTGTGCATATCTGCCTCCATCTCCCAAGTTGCTTCCTTAACCAGACGATTTATCTACTGAACTTTCACAGACGGAATGACCCTAGTTCTCAACTTCCTCACATCCCTATATAATATAGCAATTGTCTCCTCTTCGTAAGAGAGCTCCTTGTCGAATAATTCGGAGTCCCAACGTATGATGTAATCTCTATCAATAAGGTACTTATTAAGCATGGACATCTGGAACACCAAACGAACCCTAGACAAGTTAGGAGGCAAAGCCAACTTATAAGCCACTGGCCCAACTCCATTCAAGATCTCAATGGGTCCGATGTACCTCGAACTCAACTTGCCCTTCTTACCAAAACGCCTCACACCCTTCATGGGTGACACTTTTAACAACACTTTCTCACCTTTCTAAAGCTTTACAACTCTTACCTTAGTATCTACATATTGTTTCTATTAGATCTGAGCTGCTATCAATTTTTCCTGGATGAACCTTACCTATCCATTGACTTCATGAGCATATTAGTTCCCTGAGGCCTCACCTTAAATACATCAAATCGTCCAATTGGTGACGTACATCTTCTACCATACAAGTCTTCAAAAGGAGCCACATTTGTCATGCCCCGAATCCCATCGGGACGGATTGGCACTCGTAGCCGAAGAGGCCCGAGAGAACCAAGCTTTGCTTCTATTCAATCATATGCATGCCATAGAAAACCCATGATCACGTAAGAGCTTTAAAAAAATACTAACAATGGAATTCATGAAACATGTGATATATATATATATACATATTCGAAAATTGGCCGTTGAGGGCATCAAGGCAAAACATCGTGTACCATCTTACATCCATATACCCATATACGTCTACAAAAGCCTCTAACAGCTGCATTGACAAAAATAAACTAAAAGTTGGGACAAGTCCCTGCTTTATACAACATGTACAACACCAAAACATATGTACAACTGTGACTCGGAGAAGCCCCAAACTAACTGGAGCTCACTAATGATCCGCAACAACTGGCAACCTACTGTGGAGGCCTACTAGTACCTACGCCTGCAGCAAGTAAGGTTAGTCCCACAAGGGATGTCAATACGAAGAATGTACTGAGTATGTAAGGCTCAAATGAAACTGCATGAATCATAAATACGTCAATGAGCTCAATTACAAATGCATAACCAATATGGATAAGTCACTATACTGAACTTTGGAAACCATGTATATTGCTTTCATTACTTTCTTTGCTTCTATGATTATTCATCTTTGCCTGTGACCTGTGATACCCGGGGCCCCGACTGAACAGTGGGTTTTAACATAACATATCATTATGTTGGGATCGGCTCGAGCTAGGCTTATGCCTCTAGAGGTACCACCCATAAATCAATACATATCGGGATCGACTCGAGCTAGGTTATAACCTCTAGAGCTGCCACCCATACCAACATATCAGGTTCGGTTCGAGCTAGGTTATTACCCCTAGAACTACCCTCTATCAGGATCGGTCTGAGTTAGGCTTATGCCTCTAGGACTGCCCCCTGATCCAACAATCTCGGGATCGTCTTGAGCTAGGCATTTTACCCCCAAAGCTACCACCCATACTTGATCATTAACCACATGTGCATTACTTCATTCATTACTTTTGAGATTGATACAATGATAGTCATACATTATTTGAAGCTTTGGATCAATAATCGATGAGTGAGAGACATGTGACTAAACATTATTGGAAACATAGCCTTATGGGAAATATAACACTCTTGGAACCATTGGACAATAATCAATGAACAAGATACATGAGTATAATCACTATTGGAACTTTGGAACACAACCCTATTGGGCTTTTGGAACATTGTCAACGAATATGAGACATGTGATTCATAATTGATCAATGAGTAGGAAACATGTGATATTGACAATTGGTAATCGGATATAAGATACCTTAGCACATTTTGGGATAGGACAAGTGCGATGTCAACGTGAATACTGTGTGCTGCAGAAAAATACGGATAAAGTAACCTTACATACCTTGTATTCTCAATACGACTATACAATCTTAGATGTGCATACAATGTACCGCTCCTTCCTTAAGTTTCACTCTACAACACAAATACATAACGGAATTTACATTAGCCACCAACTACCTTACAAATGCATACGACATCAATGAGTTACATGTTTGCCTTTAAAATGTCATTTCCTTCTCTACAATATCATTTTCGGCATTGTCATACCAACAATACCTCAATCATACCATACATTGACCATAACATCATCTACCAATAACATTTCACCACAAAGCTTCTCCTTTACACTTTCTCATTCACACCATATCACAAATAACCCATCAAGTCACCTTAATTCACCTCATAGCACATATCGGCCAAAATCCCATAATTTAAACTTATAGAAAAATAAAAAGTTTAATAAAATAATCACACCATAAATGTTCATATTTCGTCCATACCATGCTCTTTCATCAAAACCACAAGTCATATTTCAAGTTTAAGTTCCATGGATAACACATCTTTTAGCCAAAAAGCAAGAATGCATTATGTACCCTTTTTTACATACCCATCATGATCTACATACTTTCCTAAGAATATAATATATTAATCCATAAGAATAATCACTTACCCAAGCTTGAGAAAAGATGATCTTTCTCCAAAAGTTGGCTTTGAGTTCTTAGGGTTTGAGAGAAAAATAGTTGAGAAATATCTAGAAAGCATGAGAGTTTCAAGTGAATAAAAATCAGATTTTTTGGTCCTTTATATAAGTCCTTATTTCCATCCTTATCCACTCTTATAGCATTTAATGCTATATCTAGAAGGTCAAGGAAAGAATGGGTCATTTGACCCATTTTGGCCCATGTCTTCTTCTCATTTTGGGCCTTTTATTGAGCCCAATTCTGTTAACCCAATAAAATCAATAATTTATCATGTTTAAATCATTTCATACGTGTCACGAAAATATTCCCACTCACGCTATTTATATTTGTAGCCTCAATTCCAAAAACAAGTGGTTCTAGCCATGTATGGCTTATTTTGACCAAAAGGGTAAAACCATCTTTTTGATGTCAAATTTGTTCACGAGTAATTTTACCACACCAATATAATACTTCAATAATTCCATGTAAATGCTCGTGGTTGTAGAAAAAACGTGGCAAAAATTTGCCCGGTACGCCCCCGGGCACCCTTGGGACTTAGAAAAATTTCCAACTTTTGAAAGGTGGACACAACCAGCCTGGCACGCCCTTGGGCGCGCCAGCTTGATGCCTGTGCCCAAAATATTTGGGCAATAAGCGGCCTAGCACGCCCTCTAGCGCGCATGACCCTTAGTTTTTTGAAAATTTCATTTTTTGACTTTTCTTCGCAGGTTTGGTTAGATACTTCAAGTTCTATTCTTTAACTTACTTCTTACCTTTAATATCCTTTGTTTGGAGGTCCTTCAACCCTCGTTTTTAACCCCACATATGTTCCACGAAGTTACAAAACACCTCCTACGAAGGTTTAATCACATGTACGAGGGCCAAATTCAATAATCTCATCAATAACATTACCAAATACATAACTTGTGGCTATCGACACCTAAGTAAACATTGTTCAACGTCGTCAAGTAGGGTTGGGAAGGTATGGGGTGTTACATTCTTCCCCCCTTAGGAACATTCATCCTCGAATGTTAATAATATCGCTTCAATTACAACAATGCATCTCTATATTAGCACACATATACATAAACACTTAAGGCTCATGGATACTTACTTGTTATTGCTCCACTTCCGCACTTTGAACTTTTTCTTCTATTTGAAATAGATGGGGATACTTGGATTTCATCATTTCCTCAGCTTCTTATGTAATCTCCTCTACTTGTTGATTTCTCCAAAGGACTTTCACGGAAGCTATGTCTTTATTCCTCAACCTCTTTACTTGTCGATCTAGAATAGCAATGGGTACCTCTTCATAAGTAAGATCCTCTGTAACTTGGACATCTTCAATGGGAACAATACGATATGGATCCCTTATGCAATTTTGAAGCATCGAAACATGAAATACAGGATGGACTGAGGAAAGTTCTTGAGGTAGTGCTAACTCATACGCAACTTGCCCAATTCTTCTAATAATTTCATATGGGCCTATATAACGTGGACTCAATTTTCCTTTCTTTCCGAACCGCATTACCCCTTTCATCGGTGACACCTTCAAAAATACCCAATCACCTATGGCGACTTCAAGCCCCCTTCTTCTAACATCAGCATATGACTTGTGGCAACTTTGGGCCGTTTGTAACCGCTGTTGGATCACTTTAACTTTGTCCATAGCCTGATGAACAATATCTGGCCCAAGTAAAGCGGTTTCACCCGTTTCAAACCATCCAATTGGTGATCTACATTTCCTTCCATACAAAGCTTCATAAGGTGCCATTTTAATACTTGAATGATAGCTATTGTTGTAAGCAAATTCAATAAGAGGCAAATGGTCATCCCAACTGCCTTGAAAATCTAACGTGCACGCTCGTAGCATATCTTCAAGTGTTTAAATAGTACGTTCTGCTGGTCCATCAGTCTGAGGATGGAAAGCCGTACTCAAGTTCACCTGTGTACCCAAACTCTGCTGAAAAGATCTCCAAAAGTGCGCTGTGAACTGTGCTCCTCTGTATGATATAAAGAAAATTGGAATACCATGCAATCGTACTATCTCTTTCACATACAACTTCGCATACTCTTCAGCTGTATAGGTGGTCCTGACTGGTAGGAAATACGCTGACTTGGTAAGCCTGTCCACTATAACCCATATAGAATCAAATCTTCGTAATGTACGAGGCAAACCTGTGATGAAATCCATATTAATCATACCCCATTTCCAGACTGGAAGATTGATACATTGCATATAACCCCCTGGTTTCTGATGCTCTACTTTCACTTGTTGACAATTTGGGCATTGAGCGACAAATTCTGCAATGTTCTTTTTCATATTTCCCCACCAATACACTTCTTTTAAATCATGGTACATTTTAGTAGCACCTGGATGAATAAATAACGCGAATGATGCGCCTCTTTTATAATTTGTTTCCTCAGCTCATCTACATCTAGTACACATAATCTACCGTGGCACTAGAGCACCCCTTCTTGTGTAAGATCAAATGCCTTTGTCAAATTCTGTTGTACATTTTCCTTTAGCTGCAATAACATAGAATCCGTAAACTGCTTATCCTTTACTTCAGCTATTAAGGAGAATTTCGCTGCATTTTGTACAATAACTCCCTCATCTGAGGATTCAAGAAGACGAACTCCCAAGCTGGCTAGTTGATGTAGATCTTTGATTATCTCTTGCTTTTCCGTCAACTGGCCACTAGTGCTTTCTACTGCCTTGCGGCTCAATGCATCATCTACCACATTTCTTTGCCTGGATGATAAAGAATGTCAATATCTTAGTCTTTTAAGAGCTCTAACAACCTTCGTTGCCTCAAATTGAGTTCTTTCTGCTTAAAAAGATATTGCAAACTTTTGTGATCCGTATAGATATCAACATGAACTCCATATAAATAATGACGCCATATCTTTAAAGCAAAGACCACCGCTGCTAATTCAAGATCATGTGTAGGATAGTTTCTCTCGTATGGTCGCAAATGTCGTGAGGCATATGCAATGACATTACCGCGCTGCATCAATACACATTCGAGGCCAACCTCGGAAGCATCACAATACACTGCATAACCCTCGGTGCCTTCAGGAAGTACTAAAACTGGTGTGGAGGTTAATTTATCTTTCAACTTTTGGAAGCTTTTCTCACACGCATCATTCCACTGAAATTTAACTGCCTTATGTGTAAGCTTTGTCAAGGGTGCAGCAATGGAGGAAAAACCTTCCACAAATCTTCGGCAATAACCTGCCAGTCTAAGAAAACTATGAATCTCTATGGGTGTCGTAGGTCTTGGCCAATTTTTCACCGCTTTAATCTTCTATGTATCAACCTGTATCCCTTCATCTGACACAATGTGACCCACGAATGCGACTGATTTTTAACAAAAACTCACACTTAGATAACTTGGCATACAACTTACGCTCACGGATACAACATCACCCTTCCATTCAAGAATATTCATTAGTGGGAAATGAAAATGTACCTTCTTGGCCTGGAAATATACAGTGGCATAACAAGAGGCCAACCAACCCATTCCCATTATCACATCAAAATCCACCATGTCTATTTCAATGAGATCGGCCAATCTATCATGACCACACACACTTACCACACAGTCACGATATACTCTTTTTGCAATAATATATTCACCAACTGGTGTAGACACTTCAATTGATTTAATTAATAATTCTGGTGCCTTTATAAATTTTGCAGCAATCAATGGAGTTACACAGGATAATGTAGAACCCGGGTCAATCAATGCGTATACATGATATAAAAATATGGATTATGTACCTGTGACGACATTAGGAGAAGCCTCTGAATTTTGTCGGTCCACGAGAGCATAAGTGTGATTCTGAACCCCACTAGTACTGGCTGTTCCTCTGGCACCACTACCACCGCCAACAGACTGTAGACCTCTGCCTAGTGAAGGAACCGATGTTGATGATGCAATGACTGATCCTGCCGGTCGTGCTATACCACCCATGCTCCTTTGGGGACACTCTTTCATCATGTGTCCCGTCATACCGCACCAGAAAAAAGCATTTATCCCCAATCGGCATGTACCTGTATGAATACGTCCGCAGTGCTGACGAGGAAAATCGATTGCCTGTGATCCGTGAACTCCATTACTCTGCCCGGATGGACCACCTTTAAACCCTCAGAACTGAGAGTGAGTACCTGCTGTAGAATATGAGAACGATGGTCTAGGTGGTCTAGGAAACATACGAGGTCTAGATCCTCCTTGGGACATCGCAGAAGGTCCCATAGGTCTAGCCCTTTTGGACTGTCCTCTGTCAAATTCATGTGCCATTCTTCTCTGTCTTTGATCTTCTATTTTCTGGGCGAAGGCTTGTATTCTAGCTATGTCCATGTCCTTGTTCAAATAAGCAATGATGCAATCCCTTACCAAATATGGTTCTAATCTGTCCACGTATCGATGGACTCTATCTGTCATTGTAGCCACCATATTTGGAGCATATCGTGCCAAGGAATTGAATTGGAAACTGTATTCTCTAACACTCAGATTCCCTTGGCGAAGATTTAAAAACTGATCCGTACGAGCCTCACGGATCTCATAGGGAAGGTAATGATCAAGGAAAGCTGCTTTAAATTCTTCCCAATTTAGTGGCATTGCACCGATACCACGAGACTTCTTCCAATCCTCATACCACAATATCGCCTCTCCTTTCATTTTATACGCAGCAAGTTCAACTGTTTCTACCCCCGTTACGTGCATAACTTCAAGAGCCCTTTGAATCTGATCCACGAAGTCCTGTGGATCTGCTTTCGGATCTGACCAAGTAAATATAGGAGGGTCTATTTTTAGGAAATCCTGTGTTCTGCGACTCGCCACTCTAGCCGTATCATCCTCATGTGTCATTGGACCAGCTCGTCCTTGACTTTGTGCTGCCACCAACTATGTCAACATATGTACTACATTTCTAAGATCCTGGTATGTGGTGTTCATTGGTGGTTCTGCGGGTGCTTCTCTATGTATTGGCTCTTCCGGAGCTGGAAAAGTAGAAGAAGACCGCGATGAAATTTTAGCATTTGCTCCACCTTGACTAGCTTGATAAGGTGGTAATCTACTCATTCCTTCTCCAGCAGGCATATCTACCTGCTTCCCTTTACCTCTACCTCTTCTCGTGATTGGTATTGTTAAAATATCAAAGAGAAATAATCACCATGGTTAGACACAATTCAACTTACAACACTGGCTCTATTGCACGATCTAGAAGTGAAGAAAAGAAACAACATCCTAAATGTTCCGTAGCCTCCTACTTATAAATGTGGTGCACAACACATCGATAAGTAAGACTCTACTCAGACACGACTTTCTAGACACCCTTAGAAAGACCTGCTCTGATACCACTTTTGTCACGCCCCGAATCCCATCGGGATGGATTGGCACTCGTAGCCGACAAGGCCCGAGAGAACCAAGCTTTGCTTCTATTCAATCATATGCATGCCATAAGAAACCCATGATCACGTAAGAGCTTTAAAAAATACTAACAACGAAATTCATGAAACATGTGATAAATATATTCATATGCGAAACTTGTTCGTTGAGGCCATCAAGTCAAAACGTCGTGTACCATCTTACATCCATATACCCACATACGTCTACAAAAGCCTCTAACAGCTGCATTGACCAAAATGAACTAAAAGTAGGGACAAGTCCCCGCTTTATACAACATGTACAACACCAAAACATATGTACAACTGTGACTCAGAGAAGCCCCAAACTAACTGGAGCTCACCAATGATCTGCAATAACTGGCAACCTACTGTGGAGGCCTACTAGTACCTGCGCCTGCAACAAGTAAGGTCAGTCCCACAAGGGACGTCAGTACGAAGAATGTACTGAGTATGTAAGGCTCAAATGAAACTGCATGAATCATAAATACGTCAATGAGCTCAATTACAAATGCATAACCAATATGGATAAGTCATTATACTGAACTTTGGAAACCATGTATATTGCTTTCATTACTTTCTTTGCTTCTATGATTATTCATCTTTGCCTGTGACCTGTGATACCAGGGCCCCGACTGAACAGTGGGTTTTAACATAACATATCGTTATGTTGGGATCGACTTGAGATAGGTTTATGCCTCTAGAGCTACCACCCATAAATCAATACATATCGGGATCGGCTCGAGCTAGGTTATTACATCTAGAGATGCCACCCATACCAACATATCAGGTTCGGCTCGAGCTAGGTTATTACCCCTAGAGCTACCCCCTGTCAGGATCGGTCCGAGTTAGGCTTATGCCTCTAGGACTACCCTCTGATCCAACAATCTTGGGATCGGCTTGCGCTAGTCATTTTTCCCTCAAAGCTACCACCCATACTTGATCATTAACCACATATGCATTACTTCATTCATTACTTTTGAGATTGATACAATGATAGTCATACATTATTTGAATCTTTGGATCAATAATCGATGAGTGAGAGACATGTGACTAAACATTATTGAAAACATAGACTTATGGGAAACATAACACTCTTGGAACCATTAAACAATAATCAATGAACAAGATACATGAGTATAATCACTATTGGAACTTTGGAACACAACCCTATTAGGCTTTTGGAACATTGTCAATGAATATGAGACATGTGATTCATAATTGATCAATGAGTAGGAAAAATGTGATATTGACAATTAGTAACCAGATATAAGATACCTTAGCACATTTTGGGATAGGACAAGTGTGATGTCAACGTGAAACTATGTGCTGCAGAAAAATACGAACAAAGTAACCTTACATACCTTGTATTATTAATACGACTATACAATCTTAGATATGCATACAATGTCCCACTCCTTCCTTATGTTTCACTCTACAACACAAATACATAACGGAATTTACATTAACCACCAACTACCTTACAAATGCATACGACATCAGTGAGTTACATGTTTGCCTTTAAAATGTCATTTCCTTCTCTACAATACCATTTTCGGCATTGTCATACCAACAATACCTCAATCATACCATACATTGACCACAACATCATATACCAATAACATTTCACCACAAAGCTTCTCCTTTACACTTTCTCATTCACACCATATCACAAATAACCCATCAAGTCACCTTAATTCACCTCATAGCACATATCGGCCAAAATCCCATAATTTACACTTATAGAAAAATAACAAGTTTAATAACATAATCACACCATAAATGTTCATATTTCGTCCATACTATGCTCTTTCATCAAAACCACAAGTCATATTTCAAGTTTAAGTTCCATGGATAACACATCTTTTAGCCAAAAAGCAAGAATGCATTATGTACCCTTATTGACATACCCATCATGATCTACATACTTTACCAAGCATATAATATATTAATCCATAAGAATAATCAGTTACCCAAGCTTGAGAAATGATGATCTTGCTCCAAAAGTTGGCTTTGAGTTCTTAGGGTTTGAGAGTAAAATAGTTGAGAAATATCTAGAAAGCATGAGAGTTTCAAGTGAATAAAAATCAGATTTTTTGGTCCTTTATATAAGTCCTTATTTCCATCCTTATCCACTCTTATAGCATTTAATGCTATATCTAGAAGGTCAAGGGAAGAATGGGTCATTTGACCCATTTTGGCCCATGTCTTCTTCTCATTTTGGGCCTTTTATTGAGCCCAATTATCTTAACCCAATAAAATCAATAATTTATCATGTTTAAATCATTTCATACATGTCACGATAATATTCCCACTCACGCTATTTATATCTGTAGCCTCAATCCCAAAAACAAGTGGTTCTAGCCATGTATGGCTTATTTTGACCAAAAGGGTAAAACCGTCATTTTGATGTCAAATTTGTTCACGAATAATTTTACCACACCAATATAATACTTCAATCATTCTGTGTAAATTCTCGTGGTTGTAGAAAAAATGTGGCAAAAATTTGCCCGGTACGCTCCCGGGCACCCTTGGGACTTAGAAAAATTTCCAACTTTTGAAAGGTGGACACAACCAGCCTGGCACGCCCTTGGGCGCGCCAGCTTGATGCCTGTGCCCAAAATATTTGGTCAATAAGCGGCCTAGCATGCCCTCTGGCGCGCATGACCCTTAGTTTTTTGAAAATTTCATTTTTCGACTTTTCTTCGCAGGTTTGGTTAGATACTTCAAGTTCTATTCTTTAACTTACTTCTTATCTTTAATATCCTTTGTTTGGAGGTCCTTCAAGCCTTGTTTTTACCCCCACAAATGTTCCGGGAAGTTACAAAACACCTCCTACGAAGGTTTAATCACATGTACGAGGGCCAAATTCAATAATCTCATCAATAACATTACCAAATACATAACTTGTGGCTATCGACACCTAAGTAAACATTGTTCAACGTCGTCAAGTAGGGTTGGGAAGGTATGGGGTGTTACATTCTTCCCCCCTTAGGAACATTCATCCTCGAATGTTAATAATATCGCTTCAATTTCAACAATGCATCTCTATATTAGCACACATATACATAAACACTTAAGGCTCATGGATACTTACTTGTTATTGCTCCACTTCCGCACTTTGAAATTTTTCTTCTATTTGAGATAGATGGGGATACTTGGATTTCATCATTTCCTCAGCTTCCTATGTAATCTCCTCTACTTGTTGATTTCTCCAAAGGACTTTCACGGAAGCTATGTCTTTATTCCTCAACCTCTTTACTTGTCGATCTAGAATAGCAATGGGTACCTCTTCATAAGTAAGATCCTCCATAACTTGGACATCTTCAATGGGAACAATACGAGGTGGATCCCCTATGCACTTTCGAAGCATCGAAACATGAAATACAGGATTGACTGAGGAAAGTTCTTGAGGTAGTGCTAACTCATCCACAACTTGCCCAAATCTTCTAATAATTTCATATGGGCCTATATAACGTGCACTCAATTTTCCTTTCTTTCCGAACAGTATTACCCCTTTCATCGGTGACACCTTCAAAAATACCCAATCACTTATGGCGAATTCATGCCCTCTTCTTCTAACATCAGCATATGACTTGTGGCGACTTTGGGCCATTTGTAACCGCTGTTGGATCACTTTAACTTTCTCCATAGCCTGATGAACAATATACGGCCCAAGTAAAGCAGTTTCACCCATTTCAAACCATCCAATTGGTGATCTATATTTCCTTCCGTACGAAGCTTCATAAGGTGCCATTTTAATACTTGAATGATAGCTATTGTTGTAAGCAAATTCAATAAGAGGCAAATGGTCATCCCAACTGCCTTAAAAATCTAACGTGCACGCTCGTAGCATATCTTCAAGTGTTTAAATAGTATGTTCTGCTGGTCCATCAGTCTGAGGATGGAAAGCCGTACTCAAGTTCACCTGTGTACCCAAACTCTGCTAAAAAGATCTCCAAAAGTGCGCTGTGAACTGTGCTCCTCTGTCTGATATAATGGAAATTGGAGTACCATGCAATCATACTCTCTCTTTCACATACAACTTTGCATACTCTTCAGCTGTATAGGTGGTCCTGACTGGTAGGAAATGCGCTGACTTGGTAAGCCTGTCCACTATAACCCATATAGAATCAAATCTCTGTAATGTACGAGGCAAACCTGTTATGAAATCCATATTAATCATATCCCATTTCCAGACTGGAAGATTGATACATTGCATATAACCCCTTGGTTTCTGATGCTCTACTTTCACTTGTTTATAATTCGGGCATTGAGCGATAAATTCTGCAATGTTCTTTTTCATATTTCCCCAACAATACACTTCTGTTAAATCATGGTATATTTTAGTAGCACCCGGATGAATAGAATAGCATGAATGATGCGCCTCTGTCATAATTTGTTTCCTCAGCTCATCTATATCTGGTACACATAATCTATCGTGGCACTGGAGCACCCCTTCTTGTGTAAGATCAAATGCCTTTGTCAAATTCTATTGTACATTTTCCTTTAGCTGCAATAACATAGAATCCGCAAACTGCTTATCCTTTATTTCAACTATTAAGAAGGATTCCGCTGCATTTTGAACAATAACTCCCTCATCTAAGGATTCAAGAAGACGAACTCCCAAGCTGGCTAGTTGATGTAGATCTTTGATTATCTCATGCTTTTTCGTCAACTGGCCACTAGTGCTTTCTACTACCTTGCGGCTCAATGCATCAGCTACCACATTTGCTTTGCCTGGATGATAAAGAATGTCAATATCATAGTCTTTTAAGAGCTCTAACCACCTTCGTTGCCTCAAATTGAGTTCCTTCTGCTTAAAAAGATATTTCAAACTTTTGTGATCCGTATAGATACCAACATGAACTCCATATAAATAATGACGCCATATCTTTAAAGCAAAGACCACCGCTGCTAATTCAAGATCATGTGTAGGATAGTTTCTTTCGTGTGGCCGCAACTGTCGTTAGGCATCTGCTATGACATTACCGTGCTGCATCAATACACATTCGAGGCCAACCCCGAAAGCATCACCATACACTGCATAACCCTCGGTGCCTTCAGAAGTACTAAAACTGGTGTGGAGGTTAATTTATCTTTCAACTTTTGGAAGCTTTTCTCACACACATTATTCCACTAAAATTTAACTACCTTATGCGTAAGCGTTGTTAACGGTGCAGTAATGGAGGAAAAACCTTCCACAAATCTTCGGCAATAACCTGCCAGTCCAAGAAAACTACGAATCTCTTTGGGTGTCGTAGGTCTTGGCCAATTTTTCACCACTTCAATCTTCTATGTATCAACCTGTATCCCTTCATCTGACACAATGTGACCCAAGAATGCGACTGATTTTTAACCAGAACTCACACTTAGAGAACTTGGCATACAACTTACGCTCACGGAGAATGTGTAGCACCTGCCGTAAGTGATTAGCATGGTCCACTGGTGATCTTGAATACACCAGGATGTCATCTATAAATACCGTGACGAACACGTCCAGAAATGGCTTAAACACCCTATTCATCAAATGCATGAACACGTCTGGTGCATTTGTTAGTCCAAATGACATAACTAAAAATTCATAATAGCCATACCGTGTTCGAAAAGCAGTCTTAGGTACATCTTCTTCTCTAACTCTGACTTGATGGTAACCCAACCTCAAGTCGATCTTTGAAAAACACTTGGCAACCTGTAACTGAACAAACAAATCATTAATTCGAGGGAGGGGATATTTGTTCTTGATCGTTACCTTATTTAATTACCGATAGTCGATGCACATTCTCAACGTTCCATCTTTCTTCCGTACAAACCATACCGGTGCACCCCACGTGGACATATTAGGCCTAATGAAGCCCTTGTCCAGCAAATCTTTCAATTACTCCTTCAATTCATGCAGTTCTGCTGGAGCCATTCTATATGGAGGAATAGAAATAGGCTGAGTGCCCGAAATCACATCAATGCCAAATTCTACTTCCCGTTCTGGGGGTAAGCCTGGAAGATCCTCTGGAAATACATCAAGAAATTCATTGACAACTGGAACCGAATGCGGAGTTAATGGTTCCACATCGTTATCTTTCACTCGTACTAAGTGACTTATGTATCCCTTGGCAATCATTTTCCTAGCTTTCAGATAGGAAATAAATCTTCCTCGTGGTGCCCCTACATCACCCTTCCATTCAAGAATATTCATTTGTGGAAAATGAAAATGTACCTTCTTGGCCTAGTAATCTACCAAGGCATAACAAGAGTCCAACCAATCCATTCCCATTATAACATCAAAAATCACCATGTCTATTTCAATGAGATCGGCCAATGTATCATGACCACATATAATTACCACACAGTCACGATATACTCTTTTTGCAACAATATATTCACCAACCGGTGTAGACACTTCAGTTAATTTAATTAATAATTCTGGTGCCTTTGCAAATTTCACAGCAATCAATGGAGTAACACAGGACAATGTAGAATTCGGGTCAATCAATGCGTATACATGATATGAAAATATGGATAATGTACCTGTGACGACATCAGGAGAAGCGTCTGAATTTTATCGGTCCACGAGAGCATAAGTGCAATTCTGGACCCCATTAGTACTGGCTTCTCCTCTGGCACCCCTACCACGGCCAACAGACTGCACACCTCGGCCTAGTGAAGGAACCGATGCTGATGACGCAATGGCCGATCCTGCCGGTCATGCTATACCACCCATGCTTCTCTGGGGACACTCTTTCATCATGTGTCCCATCATACCGAACCAGAAACAAGAATTTGTCCCCATTCGGCATTTACCTGCATGAATACGCCCGCAGTGCTGACATTGCGGAAGAGGAAGACCGATTGCCTGTGATTCGTGAACTCCACTACTCTGCTCGGATGGACCACCTTTAAACCCTCAGAACTGAGAGTGAGCACCTGCTATAGAATATGAGAACGATGGTCTAGGTGGTCTAGGAAACATACGAGGTCTAGATCCTCCTTGGGACATCGCAGATGGTCCCATAGGTCTAGCTCTTTTGGAATGTCCTCTGTCAAATTCATGTGCCCTTCTTCTCTGTCTTTGATCTTCTATTTTCTGGGGGATGGCTTGTATTCTAGCTATGTCCATGTCCTTGTTCAAGGAAGAAATGGTGCAATCCCTTACCAAATATGGTTCTAATCTGTCCACGTATCGATGAACTCTATCTGTCATTGTAGCCACCACATTTGGAGCATATCGTACCAAGGAATTGAATTGCAAACTGTATTCTCTAACACTCAGATTCCTTTGGAGGAGATTTAAAAACTGATCCGCACGAGCCTCACATATCTCATAGGGAAGGTAATGATCAAGGAAAGTCGCCTTAAATTCTTCCCAATTTAGTGGCATTACACCGATACCACGAGACTTCTTCCAATCCTCATACCACAATATCGCCTCTCCTTTCATTTTATACGCAGCAAGTTCAACTGTTTCTACCCCCGTCATGTGCATAACTTCCAGAGCCCTTTGAATCTGATCCACGAAGTCCTGTGGATCTGTTATCGGATCTAACCAAGTGAATATAGGAGGGTCCAGTTTTAGGAAATCCTGTGTTCTGTGACTCGCCACTCTAGCCGCATCATCCTCATGTGTCATTGGACCAGCTCGTCCTTGACTTTGTGATGCCACTAACTGTGTGAACATATGTACTGCATTTCTAAGATCCTGGTATGTGGTGTTCATTGGTGGTTCTGCGGGTGCTTCTCTATCTACTGGCTCTTCTGGAGCTGGAAAAGTAGAAGAAGACCGCGATGAAATTTCAGCATTTGCTCCACCTTGACTAGCTTGGTCAGGTGGTAATCTACTCATTCCTTCTCCAGCAGGCATATATACCTGCTTCCCTTTACCTCTACCTCTTCTCGTGATCGGCATTGTTATAATATAAAAGAGAAACAATTACCATGGTCAGATACAATTCAACTTACCACTCTGGCTCTATTGCATGATCTAGAAGTGAAGAAAAGAAACAACATCCTAAATGTCCCATAGCTTCCTACTTATAAATGTGGTGCACAACACATCGACAAGTAAGACTCTACTCAGACACGAATTTCTAGACACCCTTAGAATGACCTGCTCTGATACCACTTTTGTCATGCCCCGAAACCCATCGGGACGGATTAACATTCGTAGCCGTCAAGGCCCAAGAGAACCAAGCTTTGCTTCTATTCAATCATATGCATGCCATAAGAAACCCATGATCACATAAGAGCTTTAAAAAAATACTGACAATGGAATTCATGAAACATATGATATATATATACATACGCGAAACTTGGCCGTTGAGGCCATCAAGTCAAAACGTCGTGTATCATCTTACATCTATATACCCACATACGTCTACAAAAGCCTCTAACAGCTGCATTGACCAAAACGAACTAAAAGTCGGGACAAGTCCCCGCTTTATACAACATGTACAACACCAAAACATATGTACAACTGTGACTCGGAGAAGCCCCGAACTAATTGGAGCTCACCAATAATCCGCAACAACTGGCAACCTACTATGGAGGCCTACTAGTACTGCGCCTGCAGCAAGTAAGGTCAGTCCCACAAGGGACGTCAGTACGAAGAATGTACTGAGTATGTAAGGCTCAAATGAAACTACATGAATCATAAATACGTCAATGAGCTCAATTACAAATGCATAACCAATATGGATAAGTCACTATACTGAACTTTGGAAACCATGTATATTTCTTTCTTTACTTTCTTTGCTTCTATGATTATTCATCTTTGCCTGTGACCTGTGATACCCGGGCCCCGACTGAACAGTGGGTTTTAATATAACATATCGTTATGTTGGGATCGGCTCGAGCTAGGCTTGTACCTCTAGAGCTACCACCCATAAATCAGTACATATCGGGATCGGCTCGAGCTAGGTTATGACCTCTAGAGCTGCCACCCATACCAATATATCAGGTTCGGCTCGAGCTAGGTTATTACCCCTAGAGCTACCCCCTGTCAGGATCAGTCCGAGCTAGGCTTATGCCTCTAGGACTACCCCCTGATCCAACAATCTCGGGATTGGCTTGAGCTAGGCATTTTGCCCCCAAAGCTATCACCCATACTTGATCATTAACCACATGTGCATTACTTCATTCATTACTTTTGAGATTGATACAATGATAGTCATACATTATTTGAAGCTTTGGATCAATAATCGATGAGTGAGAGACATGTGACTAAAAATTATTGGAAACATAGCCTTATGGGAAACATAACACTCTTGGAACCATTGGACAATAATCAATGAACAAGATACATGAGTATAATCACTATTGGAACTTTGGAACATAACCCTATTGGGCTTTTGGAACATTGTCAATGAATATGAGACATGTGATTCATAATTGATCAATGAGTAGGAAACATGTGATATTGACAATTGGTAACCGGATATAAGATACCTTAGCACATTTCGGGATAGGACAAGTGCGATATCAACGTGAATACTATGTGCTGCAGAAAAATACGGACAAAGTAACCTTACATACCTTGTATTCTCAATACGACTATAGAATCTTAGATGAGCATACAATGTCCAGCTCCTTCCTTATGTTTCACTGTACAACACAAATACATAACGGAATATATATTAACAACCAACTACCTTACAAATGCATACGACATCAATGAGTTACATGTTTGCCTTTAAAATATCATTTCCTTCTCTACAATACCATTTTCGGCATTGTCATACCAACAATACCTCAATCATACCATACATTGACCACAACATCATATACCAATAACATTTCACCACAAAGCTTCTCCTTTACACTTTCTCATTCACACCATATCACAAATAACCCATCAAGTCACCTTAATTCACCTCATAGCACATATCGGCCAAAATCCCATAATTTACACTTATAGAAAAATAACAAGTTTAATAACATAATCACACCATAAATGTTCATATTTCGGCCATACTATGCTCTTTCATCAAAACCACAAGTCATATTTCAAGTTTAAGTTCCATGGATAACAAATCTTTTAGCCAAAAAGCAAGAATGCATTATGTACCCTTTTTTACATACCCATCATGATCTACATACTTTCCCAAGCATATAATATATTAATCCATAAGAACAATCACTTACCCAAGCTTGAGAAATGATGATCTTGCTCCAAAAGTTGGCTTTGAGTTCTTAGGGTTTGAGAGAAAATAGTTGAGAAATATCTAGAAAGCATGAGAGTTTCAAGTGAATAAAAATCAGATTTTTTGGTCCT
Organism: Capsicum rhomboideum; assembly: GCA_031232105.1. NCBI lineage: Eukaryota > Viridiplantae > Streptophyta > Magnoliopsida > Solanales > Solanaceae > Capsicum > Capsicum rhomboideum. The sequence continues at coordinate 90,977,488 of CP124716.1, read as the reverse complement.
TTATATAAGTCCTTATTTCTATCCTTAGCTACTCTTATAGCATTTAATGCTATATCTATAAGGTCAAGGGAAGAATGGGTCATTTGACCCATTTTGGCCCATGTCTTCTTCTCATTTTGGGCCTTTTATTGAGCCCAATTCTCTTAACCCAATAAAATATATAATTTATCATATTTAAATAATTTCATACGTGTCAGGACAATATTCCCACTCACGCTATTTATTCATAGTTGTAGAAGAAACGTGGCAAAAATCGGCCCGGTACGCCCCCGGGCACCCTTGGGACTTAGAAAAATTTCCAACTTTTGAAAGGTGGACACAACCAGCCTGGCACGCCCTTGGGCACGCCAGCTTGCTGCCTGCGCCCAAAAAATTTGGGAAATAAGCGGCTTGGCACGCCCTCTGGCGCGCCTGACCCTTAGTTTTTTGAAAATTTCATTTTTCAACTTTTCTTCGCGGGTTTGGTTAGATACTTCAAGTTCTATTCTTTTACTTACTTCTTACCTTTAATATCCTTTGTTTGGAGGTCCTCCAAGCCTCATTTTTAACCCCAAAAATGTTCCACGAAGTTACAAAACACCTCCTACGAAGGTTTAATCATATGTACGAGGGCCAAATTCAATTATCTCATTAATAACATTACCAAATACATACTTGTGGCTCTCGACACCTAAGTAAACATTGTTCAACGTCGTCAAGTAGGGTTGGAAAGGTACGGGGTGTTACATTCTACCCCCCTTAGGAACATTCGTCCTCGAATGTTAATAATATCGCTTCAATTACAACAATGCATCTCTATATTAGCACACATATACATAAACACTTAAGGCTCATGGATACTTACTTGTTATTTCTCCACTTCCGCACTTTGAACTTTTTCTTCTATTTGAAATAGATGGGGATACTAGGATTTCATCATTTCCTCAGCTTCCCATGTAATCTCCTCTACTTGTTGATTTCTCCAAAGGACTTTCACGGAAGCTATGTATTTATTCCTCAACCTCTTTACTTGTTAATCTAGAATAGCAATGAGTACCTCTTCATAAGTAAGATCCTCCGTAACTTGGACATATTCAATGGGAACAATACGAGATGGATCCCCTATGCACTTTCGAAGCATCGAAACATCAAAATACAGGATGGACTGAGGAAATTTCTTGCGGTAGTGCTAACTCATACGCTACTTGCCCAAATCTTCTAATAATTTCATATGGGCCTATATAACGTGGACTCAATTTTCCTTTCTTTCCGAACCGTATTACCCCTTTCATCGGTGACACCTTCAAAAATACCCAATCACCTATGGCGAATTCAAGCCCTCTTCTTCTAACATCAGCATATGACTTGTGGCGACTTTGGGCCGTTTGTAACCGCTGTTGGATCACTTTAACTTTCTCCATAGCCTGATGAACAATATCCGGCCCAAGTAAAGCAGTTTCACCCATTTCAAACCATCCAATTGGTGATCTACATTTCCTTCCTTACAAAGCTTCATAACGTGCCATTTTAATACTTGAATGATAGCTATTGTTGTAAGCAAATTCAATAAGAGGAAAAAGGTCATCCCAACTGCCTTGAAAATGTAACGTGCACGCTCGTAGCATATCTTCAAGTGTTTGAATAGGACATTCTGCTTGTCCATTAGTCTGAGGATGGAAAGTTGTACTCAAGTTCACCTGTGTACCCAAACTCTGCTTAAAAGATCTCCAAAAGTGCACTGTGAATTGTGCTCCTCTGTCTGATATAATGGAAATTGGAATACCATGCAATCGTTCTATCTCTTTCACATACAACTTCTCATACTCTTCAGCTGTATAATTGGTCCTGACTGGTAGGAAATGCGCTGACTTGGTAAGCATGTCCACTATAACCCATATAGAATCAAATCTCCGTAATGTACGAGGCAAACCTGTTATGAAATCCATATTAATCATATCCCATTTCCAGACTGGAAGATTGATACATTGCATATAACCCCCTGGTTTCTAATGCTCTACTTTCACTTGTTGACAATTCGGGCATTGAGCGACAAATTCTGCAATGTTCTTTTTCATATTTCCCCACTAATACACTTCTTTTAAATCATAGTACATTTTAGTAGCACCCGGATGAATAGAATAGCGCGAATGATGCGCCTCTGTCATAATTTGTTTCCTCAGCTTATCTACATCTGGTACACATAATCTACCGTGGCACTGGAGCACCCCTTCTTGTGTAAGATCAAATGCCTTTGTCAAATTCTGTTGTACATTTTCCTTTAGCTGCAATAACATAGAATCCGTAAATTGCTTATCCTTTACTTCAGCTATTAAGGAGGCTTTTGCTGCATTTTGTACAATAACTCCCTCATCTGAGGATTCAAGAAGACGAACTCCCAAACTGGCTAGTTGATGTAGATCTTTGATTATCTTTTGCTTTTCCGTCAACTGGCCACTAGTGCTTTCTACTGCCTTGTGGCTCAATGTATCAGCTACCACATTTGCTTTGCCTGGATGATAAAGAATGTCAATATCATAGTCTTTTAAGAGCTCTAACCACCTTCGTTGCCTCAAAGTGAGTTCCTTCTGCTTAATAAGATATTGCAAACTTTTGTGATCCGTATGGATATCAACATGAACTCCATATAAATAATGACGCCATATCTTTAAAGCAAAGACCACCGCTGCTAATTCAAGATCATGTGTAGGATAGTTTCTCTCATATGGCAACAACTATCGTGAGGCATATGCTATGACATTACCATGCTGCATCAATACACATTCGAGGCCAACCCCGGAAGCATCACAATACACAGCATAACCCTCGGTGCCTTCAGGAAGTACTAAAACTGATGTGGAGGTTAATTTATCTTTCAACTTTTGGAAGCTTTTATCACACGCATCATTCCACTGAAATTTTACTGCCTCATGCGTAAGCTTTGTTAACGGTGCAGCATTGGAGGAAAAACATTCCACAAATCTTCGGTAATAACCTGCCAGTCCAAGAAAACTACGAATCTCTGTGGGTGTCGTAGGTCTTGGCCAATTTTTCACCGCTTCAATCTTCTATGTATCAACCTGTATCCCTTCATCTGACACAATGTGACCCACGAATGTGACTGATTTTTAACCAGAACTCACACTTAGAGAACTTGGCATACAACTTACGCTCACGGAGAATCTGTAACACCTGTCGTAAGTGATTAGCATGGTCCTCTGGTGATCTTGAATAAATCAGTCTATCATCTATAAATACCGTGATGAACACGTCCAGAAATGGGTTAAACACCCTATTCATCAAATCCATGAACAAGGCTGGGGCATTTGTTAGTCCAAATGACATAACTAAAAATTCATAATAGCCATACCTTGTTCGAAAAGCTGTCTTGGGTACATCTTCTTCTCTAACTCTGACTTGATGGTAACCCGACCTCAAGTCGATCTTTGAAAAACACTTGACACCCTATAACTGATCAAACAAATCATCAATTCGAGGGAGGGGATATTTGTTTTTGATCGTTACCTTATTTAATTGCCGATAGTCGATGCACATTCTCAACGTGCCATCTTTTTTCCGTACAAATCATACCGATCCACCCCACGGGGACATATTAGTCCTAATGAAGCCCTTGTCCAGCAAATCTTTCAATTGCTCCTTCAATTCACGCAGTTCTGCTGGAGCCATTCTATATGGAGGAATAGAAATAGGCTGAGTGCCCGGAATCACATCAATGCCAAATTCTACTTCCCGTTTTGGGGGTAAGCCTGGAAGATCCTCTGGAAATACATCAAGAAATTCATTGACCACTGGAATCGACTGCGGAATTAATGGTTCCACATCATTATCTTTCACTCGTACTAGGTTCCACATCATTATCTTTCACTCGTACTAAGTGACATATATATCCCTTGGTATTCATTTTCCTAGCTTTCAGATAGGAAATAAATCTTCCTCGTGGTGCCCCTACATAACCCTTCCATTCAAGAATATTCATATGTGGGAAATGAAAATGTACCTTCTTGGCCTGGCAATCTACCGTGGCATAACAAGAGGCCAACCAATCCATTCCCATTATCACATCAAAATCCACCATGTCTATTTCAATGAGATCGGCCAATGTATCATGACCACACACAGTTACCACACAGTCACGATATACTCTTTTTGCAACAATATATTCACCAGCCGGTGTAGACACTTCAATTGATTTAATTAATAATTCTGGTGCCTTTGTAAATTTCACAGCAATCAATGGAGTAACACAGGACAATGTAGAACCCAGGTCAATCAATACATATACATGATATGAAAATATGGATAATGTACCTGTGACGTCATCAGGAGAAGCCTCTGAATTCTATCGGTCCACGAGAGCATAAGTGCGATTCTGAACCACACTAGTACTGGCTGCTCCTCTGGCACCCCTACCACGGCCAACATACTGCACACCTCGGCCTAGTGAAGGAACCGATGCTGATGATGCAATGGCCGATCCTGTCGGTCGTGCTATACCACCCGTGCTCCTCTAGGGAAACTCTTTCATCATATGTCCCGTCATACTGCACCAGAAACAAGCATTTGTCCCCACTCGGCATGTACCTGCATAAATACGCCCGCAGTGCTGACATTACTGACGAGGAAAATCGGTTGCCTGTGATCCGTCAACTCCACTACTCTGCCTGGATGGACCACCTTTAAACCCTCAGAACTGAGAGTAAGCACCTGCTGTAGAATATGAGAACGATGGTCTAGGTGGTCTAGGAAACATACGAGGTCTAGATCCTCCTTGGGACATCGCAGATGGTCATATAGGTCTAGACCTTTTGGACTGTCCTCTGTCAAATTCATGTGCCCTTCTTCTCTGTCTTTGATCTTCCATTTTTTGGGTGAAGGCTTGTATACTAGCTATGTCCATGTCCTTGTTCAAGGAAGAAATGGTGCAATCCCTTACCAAATATGGTTCTAATCTGTCCACGTATCGATGGACTCTATCTGTCATTGTAGCCACCACATTTGGAGCATATCGTGCCAAGTAATTGAATTGCAAACTGTATTCTCTAACACTCAGATTCCCTTGGCGGAGATTTAAAAACTGATCCGCACGAGCCTCACGGATCTCATAGGGAAGGTAATGATCAAGGGAAGCCGCTTTAAATTCTTCCCAATTTAGTGGCATTGCACCGATACCATGAGACTTCTTCCAATCCTCATACCACAATATCACCTCTCCTTTCATTCTATACGCAGCAAGTTCAACTGTTTCTACCCCCGTCACGTGCATAACTTCCAGAGCCCTTTGAATTTGATCCACGAAGTCATGTGGATCTGTTATCGGATCTAACCAAGTGAATATAGGAGGGTCCAGTTTTAGGAAATCCTGTGTTCTGCGACTCGCCACTCTAGCCGCATCATCCGCATGTGTCATTGGACCAGCTCGTCCTTGACGTTGTGCTGACACTAACTGTGTGAACATATGTACTGCATTTCTAAGATCCTGGTCTGTGGTGTTCTTTGGTGGTTCTGCGGGTGCTTCTCTATCTACTGGCTCTTTTGGAGCTGGAAAAGTAGAAGAAGACCGCGATGAAATTTCAGCATTTACTCCACCTTGACTAGCTTAGTCAGGTGGTAATCTACTCATTCCTTCTCCAGCAGGCATATATACCTGCTTCCCTTTACCTCTAACTCTTCTCGTGATCGGCATTGTTGCAATATCAAAGAGAAACAATTACCATGGTTAGTCACAATTCAACTTACAAAACTGGCTTTATTGCACGATCTAGAAGTGAAGAAAAGAAACAACATCCTAAATGTCCCGTAGCCTCCTACTTATAAATGTGGTGCACAACACATCGATAAGTAAGACTCTACTTAGACACGACTTTCTAGACACCCTTAGAATGACCTGCTCTGATACCACTTTTGTCATGCCCCAAATCCCATCGGGACGGATTGGCACTCGTAGCCAACAAGGCCCGAGAGAACCAAGCTTTGCTTCTATTCAATCATATGCATGCCATAAGAAACCCATGATCACGTAAGAGCTTTAAAAAAATACTAACAATGGAATTCATGAAACATGTGATATATATATACATATGCGAAACTTGGCCGTTGAGGCCATCAAGTCAAAACGTCGTGTACCATCTTACATCCATATACCCACATACGTCTACAAAAGCCTCTAACAGCTGCATTGACCAAAAAGAACTAAAAGTCGGGACAAGTACCCACTTTATACAACATGTACAACACCAAAACATATGTACAACTGTGACTCGGAGAAGCCCCGAACTAACTGGAGCTCACCAATGATCCGCAACAACTGGAAACCTACTGTGGAGGCCTACTAATACCTGCGCCTGCAGAAAGTAAGGTCAGTCCCACAAGGGACGTCAGTACGAAGAATGTACTGAGTATGTAAGGCTCAAATGAAACTACATGAATCATAAATACGTCAATGAGCTCAATTACAAATGCATAACCAATATGGATAAGTCACTATACTGAACTTTGGAAACCATGTATATTTCTTTCTTTACTTTCTTTGCTTCTATGATTATTCATCTTTGCCTGTGACCTGTGATACCCGGGCCCTGACTGAACAATGGGTTTTACCATAACATATCGTTATGTTGGGATCGGCTCGAGCTAGGCTTATGCCTCTAGAGCTACCACCCATAAATCAGTACATATCGAGATCGGCTCGAGCTAGGTTATGACCTATAGAGCTGCCACCCATACCAACATATCAGGTTCGGCTCGAGCTAGGTTATTACCCCTAGAGCTACCCCCTGTCAGGATCAGTCCGAGCTAGGCTTATGCCTCTAGGACTGCCCCCTGATCCAATAATCTCGGGATCGGCTTGAGCTAGGCATTTTGCCCCCAAAGCTACCACCCATACTTGATCATTAACCACATGTGCATTACTTCATTCATTACTTTTGAGATTGATACAATGATAGTCATACATTATTTGAAGCTTTGGATCAATAATCGATGAGTGAGAGACATGTGACTAAAAATTATTGGAAACATAGCCTTATGGGAAACATAACACTCTTGGAACCATTGGACAATAATCAATAAACAAGATACATGAGTATAATCACTATTGGAACTTTGGAACACAACCCTATTGGGCTTTTGGAACATTGTCAATGAATATGAGACATGTGATTCATAATTGATCAATGAGTAGGAAACATGTGATATTGACAATTGGTAACCGGATATAAGATACCTTAGCATATTTTGGGATAGGACAAGTGCGATGTCAACGTGAATACTATGTGCTGCAGAAAAATACGGACAAAGTAACCTTACATACCTTGTATTCTCAGTACGACTATACAATCTTAGATGTGCATACAATGTCCCGCTTCTTACTTATGTTTCACTCTACAACACAAATACATAACAGAATTTACATTAACCACCAACTACCTTACAAATGCATACGACATCAATGAGTTACATATTTACCTTTAAAATGTCATTTCCTTCTCTACAATACCATTTTCGGCATTGTCATACCAACAATACCTCAATAATACCATACATTGACCACAACATCATATACCAATAACATTTCAACACAAAGCTTCTCCTTTACACTTTCTCATTCACACCATATCACAAATAACCCATCAAGTCACCTTAATTCACCTCATAGCACATATCGGCCAAAATCCCATAATTTACACTTATAGAAAAATAACAAGTTTAATAACATAATCACACCATACATGTTCATATTTCGGCCATACCATGCTCTTTCATCAAAACCACAAGTCATATTTAAAGTTTAAGTTCCATGGATAACACATCTTTTAGCCAAAAAGCAAGAATGCATTATGTACCCTTTTTTACATACCCATCATGATCTACATACTTTTCCAAGCATATAATATATTAATCCATAAGAATAATCACTTACCCAAGCTTGAGAAATGATGATCTTGCTCCAAAAGTTGGCTTTGAGTTCTTAGGGTTTGAGAGTAAAATAGTTGAGAAATATCTAGAAAGCATGAGAGTTTCAAGTGAATAAAAATCAGATTTTTTGGTCCTTTATATAAGTCCTTATTTCCATCCTTAGCCACTCGTATAGCATTTAATGCTATATCTATAAGGTCAAGGGAAGAATGGGTCATTTGACCCATTTTGGCCCATGTCTTCTTCTCATTTTGGGCCTTTTATTGAGCCCAACTCTCTTAACCCAATAAAATCAATAATTTATCATGTTTAAATCATTTCATATGTGTCACGACAATATTCCCACTCACGCTATTTATATCCGTAGCCTCAATCCCCAAAACAAGTGATTCTAGCCATGTATGGCTTATTTTGACCAAAAGGGTAAAACCATCATTTTGATGTCAAATTCGTTCACGAGTAATTTTACCACACCAATATAATACTTAAATAATTCCATGTATATGCTCGTGGTTGTATAAGAAACATGGCAAAAATCGGCCCGGTACGTCCCCGGGCACCCTTGGGACTTAGAAAAATTTCCAACTTTTGAAAGGTGGACACAACCAGCCTGGCACGCCCAAGTTATATTCTTTTACTTACTTCTTACCTTTAATATCCTTTGTTTGGAGGTTCTCCAAGCCTCATTTTTAACCCCAAAAATGTTCCACGAAGTTACAAAACACCTCCTACGAAGGTTTAATCATATGTACGAGGGCCAAATTCAATTATCTCATCAATAACATTACCAAATACATACTTGTGGCTCTCGACACCTAAGTAAACATTGTTCAACGTTGTAAAGTAGGGTTGGGAAGGTACGGGGTATTACAACATTAATACTAGAGTGGTATCTATTGTTATAGTAAAATTCACACAAAGTTAAATACTGGTCCCATAGACCCTGAAGTCCATCACACAAGCCCAAAGCATGTCTTTAAGTACTTGGATTTTCCATTCTGACTGTCCAGCGGTTTGTCAATGGAAAGCTGTACTTAGGTCCAATCTAGACCCTAATTCTGACTGAAACTTCTCCCAATTATTAGAGGTAAACTGAGTACCTCTGTTTGACACAATAGAAACAGGTACCCCATGGAGCCTTACAATCTTCTTCTTATATATCTTGGCCAACTTTGCTGCATTATAATCCACCCTTACCAAAATAAAATGAGCCGTATTTGTCAATCGATTGATGATCACCCATATATAGAGTCACACTTTCTCAAAGTCTTAGGGCGACCTACAATGAAATCCATAGTTATTCTTTCCTAGTTCCATTTCAGAATGGGCATTCTCTGAAAGGTGCACTAGGTTTCTAATGTTCATACTTGACCTGTGGAAAATTCTGGCACTTGGTCATAAAATCTATAATATCACACTTTATTCTTCGCCACCAATAATGTTTTCTCAAGTCTCTATAAAGTTTAGTTGTGCCAGGATGTATAGAGTACATAGAATTGTGAGCCTCTATAAGAAGAGTAGGAATTAAATTGCCCACACGAGGCACACACGCGCTCCCTCAAATTCTCAACACTCCTTCTTTATCAAGAATGGCCTCCTTAGCCTCACCTTGCAACACTTTGTCTCTAAGGTTGTTCAACTTCTTGTCTTCAAACTATCCGCCCTTATTATTTTCTCAGAGAGTAGACTTAGACTCTACATGGGCTAACACTCCTCTCTTACAAGTCATCTGCAATCTCATGGAACCATTAGTCAAAGCCTGTACCTCTCTAGCCAATAGGTAGCATAACATCTCCAACCATGCCAAACTTCCCATGCTTTTCAATTTTCGGTGCCTGCCACCACATTATCCTTGAATGATGCTATAAGATTGAGATGTCATAGTCTTTGATCAATTCGATCCACCTTCTTTGTCTCAAATTCAGGTCTCTTTAGGTAAACATAGTTTGTAAACTGCAGTGGTCTGTGAACACTTCACACTTCACCCCATAGAGGTAGTGTCTCCAAATTTTCAAAGCAAAACCATTACCGCCAACTCCAAATCATGAGTGGGATATTTTTTGTCATAAGGCTTCAGCTTCCTTGAAGCATAAGAAATTACATTTTGACCCTACATCAAAACAACACCTAAACCAGACTGTGAAACATCATAATATACAATAAAATCCTTAACTTCAACAGGAAAGGTAAGAATAGGGGTTGAAGTTAACAATGTGTTGAGCTTTTGGAAGATCTCTTCACACTTGTCATCCCATAAAAAAGGTACCTCTTTTTGAGTCAGGCGAGTTATATGTGAAGCAATGGAAGTGAACGCTTACACAAATCGGTGATTGTAACTAGCCAACCCCATAAAATTATGAATTTTGGTAACATTTGTCAGTCTAGCCCAATTCTTAACAACTTTAAATTTCTATGAGTCTACCATAACCCCTTTCTTAAATACCATGTGTCCCAAGAAGGACACTAAGGATAACCAAAATTCACACTTCAAAATTTTTGCATTTCGTTGCTTCTTCTTAAGCAACCCCAACACTGTACGCAAGTGAGCTTCATGATCCTCTTCACTCTTGGAATAAACCATAATATCATCAATGAAAACGATAACAAAAGAATCCAAAAATGGCTTAAAACCCACCCCATTCATCAGACTCATAAAAGTGGTTGGGGCATTGATCAAACCAAAAGGCATAACCAAAAACTCGTAATACCCATAACAAGTTCGAAAAGCAGTCTTTTGGATGTCCTCTGCTCGAATCTTGAAATGATGGTAACCTGACCTCAAATTAATTTTAGAGAACACAGCAGCTCCCTACAACTGGTCGAATAGATCATCTATCCTAGTTAAAGGATACTTGTTGTGAATAGTCACCTTATTCAACTGATCGTAGTCTATGCACATCCGTATACTACCATTCTTATTTTTCACAAACAAAATAGGAGCACCCCACGATGAACCTCTTGGAGGAATAAAACCCTTTTTTAACAACTGTTGCAACTGGGACTTTAATTCCCTTAACTCTGCTAGTGTGATTTGATAAAGAGGGAAAAAGATGGGGCAGGTTCCCATCTCTAAGTCTATACAAAAGTCAAACTCACGGTTCGAAGGCATTCAAGGAAGATCATCAAAAAATACTTCTAAGAATTCACATACTACTGGAACCGAAGCTATAGCAGAAACTACTAAACTTTCTTCCCGAAGTTGAGCTAAAAATGCCCTACACCCTCGTTTAATTAACTTCTAGGCATGAATAGCTAACGCATTTCTCACAGGAGTAGGCTTAAAAGTTCCTTCCTACTCTAACCTTTCCATCCCGAGCATAGCTACACTGACAGTTTTTGCTCAATAATCAAGAATAACACGATAAGGATACAACCAGCTCATCCTTAAAATAATAGCAAACTCCTCCATGTAATAAATCACTAAATCTGCCAATGTTTTATACCTCATAAATATCACAAGAAATCCTCAATAAATTTGATCAACACATATAGAAACCCCAACTAGTGTAGATTCATACATAAGAGTATCAAGAAATTCATAGTCTAACTCCAACCCAAGGCAAATTTCATAGACACACAAAAGAAAGTAGACCTAGGATCAAACAATATAGAAGCCATATGATCATAGACAAGAATAGTACCTGTGATCACCGAATTAGAAGCTTCAGCTTCAGGATGGGCCGGAATAGTATAAAGATAAGTCTTATCACTACTCTGACCACCACCTCTACCAGTTTAAGCACCAGCTTGACCAGCTTGTCCTCCACTATGGTTGGCTTGGTAGCCACCCCTCCTTGCATTGTGACCACCATGCCCACCCTGTAGAAGACCCGTACCATATCCTCCACCACCACGGCCTTCCAAAAATAGAGCACTAGAAGCTGGTTGCTGAGTCAACTAACCTGCAGACAAGAAATTAAGACAATACCTCTTGATTTGTGATCTAAGGCATATTTATATGCTTTATTGCCCACTTTGACCCATGTTTACCTTAGTTTTGAAAGCAATAATTTTGTATTTTGTATTGTTTTGATGGAATATTTGATATTGTGCTAACAAATGTGATTAGACCCTTGTAGGTGAAATTTACGACAATTTGGAGCATTTTTGGCGTGGAAAGTGAGGTTTGGAGGAGCTACGAGCGGAGGATATTGAAGATAGGAGGCTAGCCAAAGATTTGAACTTGAAGAATCCAACCATATCCGCAAAGAAAAGTCAAAGAAAGGAAGAAAAATGGAGTTTAAGTCCCAGGCATGCCAAGGGGCTTGCCGGGCCGCTTTTGGCACAATTTTTACTCAAGTGGACAGCAGGGGGGCGCGACCAAAGGCGTGCCGGGACGCTTAGGCGCACCTTTTCAGAGGCAAAAATTTTCCTAAGTCACAGGCACGCCCAAGGGCGTGCCGGGCCGCTTTTTGGCAAATTTTTGCCCTGAGTTTTTGTCTATAAATAGGGCTTTTGGGTTATTGTATCATTATTCCATCTCTTGTAGGCTAACTTTGGGCATTTTTTGGACTGAAATTAGGTTTCATTCTTCTTCTTTTCATCTTTTATTTATTTTTATGAATTTTTATCAAAGTATGATGTTAATTCAAAGTATGAGTGGCTAAAACCCCTCATCCTTTGGGTTGAGGCTACGAACATGAATCTCGTGAGTTGAATATTATTTGTTTTTGCTGAAGTTTATCAATTATTGGTTGTTCTTATATTCTTGATTTTACTATTTTAATGCTTAATTACCATTGAAATAAATCTATTGTCTTGAGAGGAGCTCGAGAGAGAAATTGAGAGATAGAACATGGAATATAAGGAGCGCGATATTTACTCGAGGAAGCGATTTCAAGAGATTGATATGCGGTTAGGACCGAGAGGTACCTAATTCGCCGCGCTTGTTCAAATATGGGAAGATAGCTTAAAGACGTTAGAATTGGTAAAAGCTATCACATATTATCAACCTCGTGATCAATAACCACGACAGACAGCTCAATTTGCTTAAACCATTAATATTCATGTGCTCGAGATGACGTTCGGGATGCCTTGACCCTGGGAATTCAACTTGCCATTGTTTATACCCCTAGTCAATCATGTTAGCTTAGTTCATAGTTATTTTATACTTTATAACCATCACATCTCTATATTCCACCGCTTAAATAAATAATCAAGAACTAGTTTAGTCTAGTAAATAGTAAACGACAAGTCCCTGTGGGTTCAACATCCGGCTCGAAAGGGCCACTTTATTATTTGAACGATCACGTACACTTGCGTGTTTAGCTGGGTCGCAACAATTTGTCCCAAACCTCTATACTTATGACACCTAATGCCCAAGGCAGGTTGTTGAACTAAAGATGACAAAGATGTATAGTTGCTTGTCTGTGAAGGCTGATAGTTGACCCCAGACGAGCCTCCTACAGACACAGGCATGTCCTAATGATACGACCGAAAAGAATGACCCTGTAAACTACGACTCCTCAAATAAGTACCACTAATTTGACCAAATTTTTGGGCCTTCGTTTCCTCTATCTTCACCTATTCTTACTTCCCAATCACTTCAGCCTTCTTAGAAAACTCAATCATCTCCTGAAAAGACTTGCTCGAAGTCCCCACCAAAACAGAAACCATCTAGATCCCTAAATTCAAACCTTTCACAAAGTACGTACCTGATACGCTCCTCCTCTTTAGTAATCAACTGAAGTGCATAATGGGACAAGGTATAAAACTTGGCCTCATGGCCGCCACAGACACATCACCAATCTCTAACTTCAGAAACTTATCCTTCTTCTGATCCCGATAAGTGTAAGGAACATACTTATTAAGAAACACATTCTGGAATTCAGTCCAAGTATGTGGAAGTAAGGCATCCCTACACTCAACAAAGGACAATTGCTTAGCTTCAGTCTGCAACTTAAAAGACACAAATTCCACACATACCTCTCAACCACACCCATCTTATGCAGCTACTCATGAATATCAATCAAAAATTCAAAAGCATCCTTAGACTTAGTACCCTGAAATAGAGGTTTCATCTTCATTATCTTACAGAACATACCATTATTCATCATCATTCATCATTAGTCCAAATACCTGTAGGGGATACATGTCTATCTTAGAGCTCTCATCCATCCTAGACACTACAAAAGTTTCATGTTGTAAGTCTGGGGATGAAAATGTAGGAATAACTGGAATAGTACTGGTGCCAGCCAAACTGGATAGAAATCTAAACACCTATTGAATCAATTCCGTGGTCATAGGCACTTGGGTTGCACCATTCTACACAGACACCATATTTTTAGGGACCACCAGTTCTTCTTCCTCATCTACCACATCCTTATTCTGAGCTAACTCTAGAGCAACCTGTTGTGGGAGAGGGGACGATGTCTTAAGTCTAACAGGTCCTCTAGCTTTTAGGGCCTATCCTCTAGCTGCTCGGGCTCTACCCCTAATAGGTACTGCTTCTTTTCCTTCTATTCTTGCTCTTCCTCTCACTCGAGGCTTTCCCCAAGCCATGGCCCCAGTGGTCGATGTGGGTATTGCTATTACGACTGTTGCAACCACTGCTTCTCTAGTGGAACGAGTATTCACCATCAGTGAAATAAGAGTGAAGGAAATTAAATACTAATTTAGATCGCCAAATAGCAATTGGAATTAAGTAATAGCACAAAAGGAAGAAAGAAGGGAATTTTTTTCCTAAAGCCTTGTGGCCTCTCAAAGAAAAGTACAGACGTCTTGTACCGTTCAGCAAGACTATACTAGACCTGTTCTTGTACAACGAGATCTATGAATCCAGTGCTCTGATACCATCTTTGTCACGACTCCAGTGGTCATAATTGGCACCCACCCTAACACTATAGTGGGAGAACCATCTAAACCAACTCTTACGAACAAAGTATTACACTTCACAAGTTACTTTCATCGATTCCTTATTATGAAGTCACTAAACACAAATAATGATTTATAAAAGAAATTCCAAAACTTAACTAAATATCATGACTAAAGAATATAGAGCAGAATTTCTCTATTTATTACAACCCTAGGACATGAAGTCACTGTACAAGAACATCTAACAATTTCCAAAGACTAATGTCTAACAGATAATCCAAAATACAAAAGTAAAGAGAACGTCTTAGTCCATAAATAAGGGACATGAACCAAAATAAGAAGACTCAATGCCTGCCCGATCATGGTGTTCACCCTTGAATCAAAGTCTGTAAATGCTGGCTAAAGTCAAAGTCTCATCTTAAACACTGGAACACACTCTACACTCAATAAAAAAAGAGTACAGGTAGCATCAGTACATCAACTAAGTACTGGTAGGTATTATAGGCCGACTCAATTCAACACTATACAAATAGGCGAATCAAATGTAAGTGACAACGATCAAAATAGAACTTACAATTAATGACACCTAAGTACAGATATAATACTTCACATCAACAAGGATACAAGTACCCAATTACACTTTTAACACTTAGGCAAATTCTTCAACAAGATTCATCTCAATATATATATATATATATGTATGTATGTATATTCAAATGCAAATGCTGAATGTATGTATGCAAAATATATGTATCATCTCTTTGTTATCTCAACATCATCATCATTATGATTTCAATATCCTCATCAATATCATCTCATCACCTTCATCAATATTATGATCTTAATATCATCATCAATATCATTAAATCATCTCCATAACATCACAATATTCATCATCAGTATCAATGTAAATTCAAATGCAGTCAATAATCATAAGCAGTGCTCGAAATCAATTACAAATACTCAATTCACATATAAGCATAGAGCCAAGTAAGTATTTTGCTATAATTAAACCATAACCTACCTCGATTCCTTGCTTGAATCGCTATAAGGCCACAAGCTTGCCTTTCCTCTCTCTTTCAGCCCATTCTTGATCTATAAGCAACAATTATACATACCTATTTCAATAATCTCACCTTTCCCAATCATTAGAAACGTATAATTATCAATTTAAACTATGGAATTGCCCTAGTTCATCATCTTAGGGTTTTCTACCCTTAAAACATCATGAATTCAACATAATTTAGCATGAATAACAATAATTCTACAAAAGCAAGTGTTTTCTTAAACCCTAGGATCATTAACAATTAAAAATCATCAAATTCCCACCAATTCCTTTCAGTTCATAAATTAGGGTTAAACACCAAATTTTATCATGGATAAGGTCTAGCCATTTCAAAGAATTTAATGGAGTAGTTCAAGTTTAGAACATAAACAAACCTTACCTCCAAAGATGAAAACTTCCAAAATTGATAGAAAATTACCTCCCTCTAAGATCTTGCACATTTTTTAGAAAGTGGTAATGAAAGCGTATTTTCTGGTTTTTAAAAATTGGAAATTGCATTTTTACCGTTGCAGCAGTGAATCTGCTGTTGCAGTGGCTCGTAGACCAAATGGGCTTGTCGTTGTGGTGGTTGTTTTACTACTGTAGTAGCACTTTTGTCTGCTACAGCAGCACCAAAATAGGAACTTAGTACCTGGTCCCAGTTCAGTCCATTTCACAATACATCTCTCAAATCTGACATCACAAACAAACCTTTCCACAATAATCTCTATAACCAAAGTTTTATTAATCTTTTTTACGTACTGGAAGTTGCCACGACTTTCTAAACTCATCTTATAACACAATATCACATCAAAAAAATCTATTAATACTCAAATTACTACCATATTTCCTTAGACCACTACACATTCAAAATATGCTTATGACTAAGCCAGCCCTAAATTTTCAAAAATTCATCTAAGATAGAACTAAGTGAAGGTTCTACTCTCTATTTCAGCATAACAATGATTTGGATCATTACATTAGATGATATGCTATTGAACTTTTTTTTCTTAATCATCCAAAAGTATAAGTTTTGCATGAGGTAGGAGTAGGGCAATAAATGTAAGTATGTTAGGGGGTTGGTAGAAGGATTAGGATAACTACTAATATAATGAGAGGGAGTTAAGGCCAGAGTATACCTTCGGTGGGTTCACATGAGTGTAATAGAGTTTGGTTTAGGAATGAAGAATATGGGTAGTAGAGTTCTGAGTGTTGTAATGGGTTTAGATAGGTTAGAAGAGTTTTAAGGTCTGTGTACCTGGGTGTGGTTAGTTATTCATAGCATAGAAAATATATTCATGGTAGAAAGGAAGGGAGATGATGAATAAACTTTGTATTCGGGATGGAGGTCGTTAGTTGGTGTAAGTGTGAGCGAGTGGTAGGCATAGTATTCGAGATTAGGATTGCTAGCTGAGGCATGAGTGATGACTAAGGGTGTAAGTGTATGTTGGGTAAGTGGGAGTTGTTGGTCATCATAGGCAATCAGTGTACTATGTGCTTACGTGTATATATACATATATATAAACCATACAAGATAACTGCGTGTATAACCCTTGGTACTATAGAAGTTGTTTAAGTGTAGTAAGGACTTGCTTGACTCTATGCTATATGTGAATTGGATGTTTGTGGTTTACTTCTAGGCATTACTTGTGATTATTAACTACTTTCTTACATTACATATTGATATTGACATGATAATGAGGTGATATGGAGAGGATATTGATATTGAGATGGTGTGAAGGATATTGAGATATTATATGGATCGGGTGTCACGCCGATACTATTATTGGATTGGGTACTACACCAGTACTAGTACATGGAATGAGTTTGTCCCCTTATACTCATATCTGAGAGTTCTTGCTAACTCTAGTATGTGTGTACACCTTGCATGTATGTATTTATCATTTCATTGAACATATGCATTGTGGTGGTCATTGTTGAAAGGGAATTGCTTAAGTGTAGTTGAAGTATTGTATATTTGTTGGGGTGCAAGGTTATGATTGTACTTGATTCATGTTGTATCATATATGTATGAGGGATAGTTGGGTGACTCAGTTTAGTCCTTATAGTATTCTACATAGTTAGACTTATAATCTTGTCGGTATTCATTAAAGGTAGATTAGTGAGCCATGCTCATATTGGGAACAGAACCATAGGTCTGTTAGCGAAGAATTAGGGGAATTATGTAGGGACTAGATTAGAAAAGGACAAAGATTCACAAAAATAATAAATGATAGGTAGGTCATAGAGATGCTAAAGGTAATATGTCAAAGACCTGAAAAGAGGGGCCTTGGGAGGTTTAGTTATCCGGATCTTAAACTGATGTCATGATTTTTCCCTATTTTCTATTATTGATATTTATTTCTAAACCTGGTTGGCCAATGATACCTACCAGTATATGTGGTTGTATTGATACTACACTTATTATATCTTCATTTGGGGGTATAGCCACACTGCAGGTCAGTTGGAGTTTGTATAGGTACGGGGGTGGTTATTTTTCAGTAGCTCCTATCTTTCTACTCATACCTGGATGATGTGTCTCTGGTTATCCTTCCATTTGCTTAGTGCTCTTGTACTGGTTAGATTAGGTTTTGGGGAATCACTATTGATTTATTCCGCTTTATAAATAGTTAATAAATGTATTTGAATAAGAGTTTGTTCATGAGTAAGGCATTTATTTCTTTTAAAAATTATTTAATTTAACTTCCGCACTCAAATGAAGGGCTGGGAATAAGGGTTTTCCAATCTAAGGTAGAGTTCGGTAGGTGCCCGCATGATCCATGGCTTGGGTCGTGACAAGATGGTATCAAACCTTAGGTTTTTGATATCCTAGTATAAGAGCAAATGTTGAGTAGAGTCTTGCGGTTTGGTATGTTGACATCCACACTAAAGCAGTAGGAAGCTACAATGCATTTAGGAATTTATCTTACTTTCTTCTTTCCTATCGTGCTATTCAGTGTTGTCTTTCCGAGTTGAGTCCTCTTGGTATTGGGTAGATTCCAATTGGTATCTCAACAATCACAATTGGGATTAGCTTTTCCCAATTGGTATCTCAAAAATGTTTGGAAGGTTGGAGTAGCGTTATTCCAACCAATAGAGGTTAATAAGAGGCATAGGACTTGTATTCTAATATCGTAAGATACATTTGAATGTATTATTGGTGTATTATTCAGTATTTCTAAGTGGGCATGACCTGTCTCTTAGTGATTGATCATGTTCACTGAGAATATACTTGTGTTTTGATATGCCGTGGTTTCATGGCACTTTTGATGCTTAAAACAAAGAAAATATGCAATAACTTGGGTATGTTTGGTTGGTATGATGTGTTTTCTGTTCTATATTGCAGGAGAATAGGTTTTTGGAGGCAAAATGGACAAAAAGGAAGAATCATGATCGAGAATGAAGTATCTAAAGATGAAATAGCCAAGTCCTGCACCAGAGGAGTGACTCACGGCAGGACCCACATCACGTGAGTCGACCTACGTGGCGTGGGTCTTTGCCATAGGTCTACTCCTGCAGTTAGTTGAAGCAGCCTGATTTCCATGACAGGACCCACGTGGCTTGACTTGGTTCCACGACACCAAGTCACGGTACAGTGGAAAAGTGTCGACTCTGTTTTCCTATTTTGTTTAGGATAGGATTCATCTTGTATCTATAAATACCCCTATATTGTCCTATGTTTAGGGGTTGTTCATTACATTGTTTTGAGAGATATTTTCATTATTTTTGAGTTCATAAATACATTATTGGTTTTGTAATCTTGGAACACCGATTCTAAGGTTTTTATTGATATCGATATTTCAGTATTTTCTTCTTATTGTGAGTTTACAATTATGTTTTCATCATTAAATTCTTCTTGTGTTCTTGCATTCATGAGTAGCTAAACCCATCAACTAGGGTTGTGTGAACCATGAGGAATTAACGAAACAAGTTAAGTGCAAAGCAATTTTGAATCATTGTGAATGCATGCATTGTTATTACCTTCGTTATAATTGATCTTCTAACGGTTGAAAATGTTAGAAACTCACTTGTATTCGAAACTTGCTTGAGAGAGAGGTAGAGATTGGGAAAAGGAAATAACAACAAAGATTTGAAGCTATCAACCTTCATCTAATAACTTGAGCTGTAACAGGGATAGTTATCTGAGATCCAGGACAAGGGTTAGTAGTGCGACACTCGGAGACCGAGAGGAGAAGAGTGAAATTTATCTAACCAAGGTTGAGTGGCGTTTAGATGAACATATCTTGTTAGATTTTGTATGCAACGCAGTGGGATAGTTTTGCCAGCACAAGTAACCGGTGGAGTTAAGGAATCATTGGGGATCACAGTCCTAGTGTATTTCTCATATTGATTACAAATTCAAAAATCAACAATAGTTACTGTTACTACTTGCATATAACCCCCCCCCCCCCCATTTTACTTACTTGCTAATTACTCAGACTAGCATTTGACATAATTTTTTCCTATTCCCTGTGGGATTGACTCCAACCTAGTTGGGTTCTATATTTGATACATCGACCGCATTATACTTTTCTGGAGGTATATTTTGGGCGACATCAAATTTTGGCGCCGTTGCTGGGGAATACGGTTACGGAGTTGATTAGTTTACTTATTGGAGTTGATTGGTTTTATTTTTCTTTACTTTTAAGGGCACACACTGGTGTATTCCCACTACTAGGAGTCAAGGCAATTCCCTGATTCCACTTGATAATGCAATAGAACGAACACTGAGAGAAAATTAAAGAATGGTGAATACCAACGGAGCTCAGAATCCCGCAGCCGCCGAAGATATTCATAACCAGCCAATTCAGCCAGTTGGTCATAAAACTGAGGAAGAAATCACTGCTCAATTAACGGCTGAGGAAAATGCGAGACAAACAACTCTTAGACAAGTGGATAAAGATCATCAAGGAATGCAAGAAGCAGCACAATGTCTCGTTGCACTTGAAGAGAGAAAAAGAAGACTGAGGGTACAACAACCCCCTCAAAGACCATATGTGCCAGTTTATAAGGATCCTGAAGAAGAGGATATGGCTTATTTTGAGCTGATTGAGACTGGTGCTATTATTTAACCAGAGTTACCTCAGGGCACTAAGTGACATTACAAGTGCCATGATCCACCTGCTAAACTTGAAAGGTGTGTTCGTTGGTCTTTCTTCAGACGATCCGAACATGGACATGATGAATTTTGTGGGGGTCTGCGCTTCATAAAATTTGCCTGGAGTTGACCAAGAGGCTATTAATTTGAGATTATTTCCATTCTCTCTAACAGGAGAAGCAACTTCGTGGTTGGTCGAGTTACCACGAGAATCCATCACTACTTGGAAAGAGTTGAGAAATCAATTTCTAGAGAGATTTTTCCCACCCTCTAAGATGCTATAGTTGAAGGATGAGATTTACAACTTCAAAAAACTACATTCTGAAGCACTTTACGAGACATGGCTAAGGTTTAAGAAGAAGCTGTAGAATGTGCCAAATCATAGGATGAGTGATAGGAGTTTACTTGAAATCTTTTACAGGGTTTTGAACACCAATACAAAGGTTGTAGCAGATACTATCATTGGCAGAGAATTTATGAGTCTAAGGTGGGAACAAGATTCAGAGATTTTAGATCGTATCACTAAGACAAAACAAGGATGGCATACTTGGGAGGTAGAGACACCTGCTGGGACGTATGCCATTAGAGCCTCGGTAGCACAACGGGCTTTGAAAGAATCTGTAGCTCAAGAGGTCGCACAATTGAGGACAGAAATTGGCTTGCTAGCCAAATAGATTGTGGCTGGAGGTACTGAAAAGGTGCATGATGTAGGTACACAAGGCAAAACACCTAGGCATGATGATTATGGGTCTGATGAGGAAGCTAAGTACTTGGATCTAGAGGTGGCGGGTTTTCGAGCCAAGGGGCAAGGGTCTAATCAAGACTCTTGGAACTCAAGGTCAAAACTACTATGGAGACATTTATAACAAGCCAGGATATAGAGACAGAGAATGAGATCGTGACGGTGATTGGATGTGAAAGGATGATTATAAAGAGAAAAGTCGTGCATATGTTCCACCATGGAACTGCTATGCTAACTATGGAAATTCAAGAATAGAAGCCCTTCTCAATAAAATGGTTAAAGGGTCAGAGAGTCAAGAGAATTGCTTGAAGGAGATTAGGTCAGACATTTCGAGAATAAGTCAGAAAGTAGAATCCCATTCGACTGCCACTAAACTGTTGGAACAACAGTTTGGGCAGATATCGGTGGCATTGAACCAGCGTCAACCAGGTACTCTTCTGAGCAACACCATCTAGAATCCAAAAAATGATAGTCATTGTTTGCCATTAGTACTAGAAGCAGGAAGTGCACGACTGACCCATCCATAACTATGGATAGTGGTAAAAAAGATGAGCCGATTATAATTGATCTAGAAACTGAAATAGAGCCAGAGAGTTCAAAGGGTGATGTAATTCAAAAGCCTCAGGATGTCGACAGAAAGGCAAAGTCTTATAACGAGAAGGAAAATTGTACAAAACAAATTCCTCGACCTCCCACTCCCTTTCCTCAAAGGTTGAAAAAAAAAAGTTGAAGAGCATAAATATCAAAAATTTATAAAGAGCATAAATATCAAAAATTTATCTCAATGTTAAAGGACTTATCGATAAACATTCCTCTTATCGAGTCTTTAGAACAAATGCCAGGTTACGCAAAATTCATGAAAGATTTGATGACAAAGAAGAGAACTGTCAGTTTTGTGCTAGCAGATAATTTACACCATTGTAGTGCAATTTCTTCTCGCTCACTTGTAGAGAAAAAGGAAGATCCGGGAGCCTTCACAATTTCTTGTACTATTGGGTCCTATAATTTTGCAAAAGTTCTGTATGACTTGGGGGCTATCATAAACTTGATGTCGCTAGCTATTTTCAAGCAGTTAGGATTGAGAGTACCGAAACCAATATCTATGCGACTCCTTATGGTGGATAGAACTATGAAAATGCCAGTGGGCATTCTATATAAAGTTTTAGTGAAGATTGCATCTTTCATATTCTCGGCTGACTTTGTGATGCTAGATTATGAAGTTGATTTCGAGGTTTCCATCATCTTGGAAAGACCATTCCTTGCCATTGGTTGTGCATTGGTCGACATGGAACTGGGCAAATGAAATTTAGGTTGAATGATGGACATATCACTTTTAATGTTTGCCGTTCCACATAAAGCAACCGAAAGATATGTGGGTGATTTCTGTAATAGATACAGTTGATGAGAGTAATATTGTCATGCCTCTTGAAGAAAGGTTGGGGGTAGAAGTTCTTGCAGCCGTGATTATGAATTTTAACAGCGATGGTATTGAGAAATACGATGAGATGGTTGGAGCACTCTTTGGTAGGGGATCATACACTTATGCTCCTAAGAAACTTGATCTCGATTTAAAAAATAGGGTGACCCCACCAGCTCGACCTTCTATTGAGGAGCCTCCAGTTTTAGAGCTTAAGGCTCTCCCATCTCACCTTAGCTATGCATTATTGAGAGCCAACAACACCTTGCCCGTGATTATCTCTGATAAGTTGGTAGAGTGGCAAGTGAAAGCTCTTGTTTCAGTGTTAAAAAGGTTTAAGAGGGCCATTGGTTGGTCCATCGGTGACATTATTGAAATTCCACCTGGTATTTGTACTCACAAAATCCAGTTTGATCCTGAGTGCATACCAAGCATCGAGCACCAACATTGTCTGAACCGACCTATTCAAGATGTTGTGAAGAAACAAATCATCAAGTGGTTAGATGTGGGTGTGTTTTACCCCATTACTGATAGCAAGTGGGTGAGCCCAGTTCAGTGTGTGCCAAAAAGAGAGGAATCAATGTGGTTCCAAATGACAAGAATGAGTTAATCCCAATGAGGCTGGTTACTGGATGGAGAGTTTGCATGGACTATTGCAAGTTGAATTCTTGGACAAAAAAAGTCACTTTCCTATGCCCTTTATGGATCAGATGTTAGACCGTCTTGCTGGTAGAGGATGTTATTGCTTTCTTGACGGCTATTCAGGGTATATTTCGATTTTCATTGCTCCCGAGGACCAAGAGAAGACCACTTTCACTTGTCCATATGGGACGTTCGCACTCAAAAGGATGTCCTTCGATTTATGTAATGCTTGGCCCACCTTGCTAATGTGTTGCAAAGATGCGAGGAGTGTAACTTGGTGCTAAATTGGGAAAAATTTCACTTTATGGTTAATGAGGGTATCGTATTGGGGCATCAAATCTCAAAGAAAGGTATTGAAGTTTACAAAGCCAAGATAGAGGTGATTAAAAAGTTACCTCTACCTATTTCGATTAAAGGAATTTGAAGTTTCTTGGGACATACTGGTTTCTATAGAAGCTTCATCAAGGATTTCTCTAAGATTGCACATCCATTATGCAAGATTTTAGAGAAGGAGGTGGAGTTTGTATTTGATAAGGGGTGTCTAAAAGCATTTGAGTGTCTGAAAGAGAAGTTGATTTCAGTACCTATTATTGTTTCACTAGATTGGTCGATGCTATTTAAGGTTATGTGTGATGCTAGCGGTTTGGACTTAGGTGCAGTCCTTGGCCAAATACATGAGAAGATTCTACATTCAATTTATCACGCTAGCAAAGCGCTTAATCTATCTCAGAAAAATTATACTGTAATCGAGCAAGAATTATTGGCAGTGGTCTTTGCTTTCGAGAAATTTTGATCGTACTTGATTGGTGCAAAAGTGATTGTGCATACAGACCACGCAGCACTTAAATATCTTATGTAAAAGAAAAACGCCAAGCCAAGACTGATTCGGTGGGCACTTCTATTGGAAGAATTTGATTTTGAGGTCAAGGACCGAAAGGGGACTAAGAATCAGGTTACAGACCACCTATCACGCCTTGAGGAGGAGGCCATTCTTAGATTGAGGGATGATCTTGATATTTATGATACTTTTCCAGACGAACAAGTGTTGGCAGCATCACAAGAATTAATCCCTTGGTTTGCAGATTTTGCCAACTTTTTGGCAAGTGACCTAGTCCCAGAAGGTATGTCGTATCATCAGAGGAAGATATTCATGCATGAAGTGAGAGAATTCTTCTGGGATAAGCCTTATTTATTTAGGGTGTGTGAGGATGGCATAATTTAAAGGTGTATTTTGGAAGCATGTCATTCATCTCCAGTTGGGGGTCATCATGGAGGTGCGCGGACTGCTCATAAGATCTTACAATGCGGGTACTACAGGCACAACATCTATAAAGATTCTCATGACTATGCTCGATCTTGTGACCAATGTAAAAGACAAGGGAGCATCTCGCGTAGACATGAACTTCCTATGATAACTATTCTCGAGCTCGAATTATTTGACGTATGGGGAATTGATTTTATAGGCCCATTTGTGAGCTCACATGGGATGAAATACATTCTGGTAGCTATTGACTATGTTTCTAAGTGGGTGGAGGCAATATAATTTCCTAATAATGAAGGAAGAAGTGTCACGACATTCTTAAAAAAGAATATCTTTTCACGATTCGGTACACCCCGAGTTATCATTAGTGATGGAGGATCCCATTTTTGTAATCGACAGTTCAAAGCCCTGCTTGAAAATATGGTGTCAAACATAAGGTGGCAACCCCTTACCATCCTCAGACAAGCGGGCAAGTTGAAATGTCAAATTGTGAGATAAAGTCTATTTTAGTAAAGACGGTGAATGCCAACCGAACTGATTGGGCAAGAAGATTGGATGATGCATTATGGGCATATCGAACTGCATTCAAGACACCTATAAGTGAATCTCCATATCAGCTGGTGTTTGGTAAATCATACCATTTGACCCTCGAACTTGAACATAAGGCATTATGGGAATTGAAGAAGTTGAATCTGGAATGGAGTGATGAGGCTAAATTAAGACTAGAGCAGATGAATAAGATGGATGAATTTTGTCTCCGAGCTTATGAAAGTTCAGCACTGTATAAAGAGAAGATGAAATTTTATTATTATCGAAAGATTGAACGACGAGAGTTTCACCTGGGGGATTTGGTACTACTTTCTAACTCCAGACTTCGCTTATTTCCTGGAAAGTTAAAGTATAAATGGTCTGGACCATTCATGGTGGTTTGGTATTCCCGCATAGAGCAATCGAACTGAAAGGTGATGATAATGTTTTATTCAAGGTCAACGGTTAGCATGTAAAGCACTATGTGGGAATCACGGAAGAAATAAGGACATGTGAGGATATTAGTCTTGCCAAATTTTGAGTAGTCAAGTAAGTTGGGTCGTGCCGCGATGTTAAATCAGGCGCTTCATGGGAGGCAACCCATGGGCTGGTTGGTGAAGTCTGAGTAACCAAACTAGTTATGTCTTGACGTGACGTTAAATCAAGCGTTGCTTGGGAGCCAACCCAAAGATTGTTACCAGTCGTGAGTTAAAAATAAAGATGTGAACTGAAAAGTATGTAGCTTAAACCACGGTGGTGACCGACATGACGTAGGTGAACCTACATGGCATGGGTTGGTATCATAGGAACCAGAGAAAAATTTTTGGTTATGGAATCTAACCCACGACAGGGAACCCACGTGGCGTGGGTTTGTATCGTGGCAATCAAAGGGTATTCTTGGTTGCAGAATCCAATCCACAATAAGGACCCACGTGACGTAGGTCAACTCACGTGGCATGGGTCGGTACCGTGAAACTCAGACCCATAAATAAAACTTAAAATACAACCCGACCTAACCCTAATTTTGGCCTACTCTCAATAAAACCCGACACTACCCATTTGAAACCCAAAAACCTGATTTTCCAAGTCTCTAAATACCCTATTTATTTCCCCAATTCATCCAAATTAACACCTCCAAGCCTATAATCACTATAATTCCCAAGTACCGACCACTCCAATTCGTACCCCCACCACTCCAATTGTAAGAAATTGAGTCCCATCACCCTAAAATCCCCAAAACTGACCCGACCCTACACCGCCAAACCCTAAACTGAAACCCATACCCGAACCAACCAAACCCCAACAAAGACCCGACCATGCTGCCTAAAAGAAACCCCAAACTTAGAGATATGGGTTCCTCTTCACGAATCCGCACCAAGAACCCAAAAGTTACAATAAGGCTGCGAGATGAGTCTTCGGAGCCGGAGAAAAGTGGGTTCAAAGAGATTTATGAGATCACTCAGGATGAATCTACTCTTGTGCCTTGTGCCACAAGACAATGAACTAGGGCACAGGTTGTAGCTCAGGCCACCACTCAGCCTATAGTGATAACTCTGATTCAGTCTTCAGAATCCTCCCCCAGTCTAAAAAAAGGGTAGATGCTTATGCAATTGGTGATACTAAAGATGAGGCTGATGCACCTGGGACCGATGAGATTATCGAGAGTGTAGATGATTCTGAGTCCACGGGTAGTGGTGAGGCTGATGAGACAACTTCTATTTCAGGCACTGGTATTCAGGATTCCACGACTTCCTCACAGAGACAGGTGGCTGCACAGCTTGCCACAGCTGCAGTTCGAAGGGAAAATAAGAGGTAGTGTGTTTAGGGTATAAAGGAAATGTATGACGGGGATGTAGAGCTGACTGAGTGGGGTGTGTATAGATGTAGTATCACTGAGGAGCCCCAGTATCGGTTAGATAAGTTAAAGGCACTACCCGAGATTACGACAGTGTTTGATCGCTCTAGATTCGGGTGGATGACGGAGCCTTCTGGTAGCTATAGCCCAGAGTTGGTCCATGAGTTTTATGCTTCATATGCTGTGTATATTGAATTAGTCACACTAATTGAGCAACGGTTTTGGTACCAACCACCATTGACTCACACTTTGGTTCGTGAAACCAGAGTAGACATTTTTTAGCAGACTATCCACCGATTCTTGTTTGGTGCAGAACGTCCACTTCCAGCTAGTACTGCTGAGTTCTCACCGCATGGAGATGGTGAAAAATAGAAACAAAATAAAGGATGTTGATCAACATTTAGCGCTACTATGGTGGGTTGCATAGTATATCGCGGAGGATAGCATAGATGTGAAATGGGTAGCTGAGAAGTTGGATATTAAGAAGTCCTCGCTTTACTTTATGGGCAATTTTTGGTGGTCAATTATACGACACCGTCTCGATACCACAGGTGAGTATAATTCTCTTACTTTTGATCGAGCTATTCTGGTAGCGAGTATCATTGCAAGATATGACATCAACATCGTTTGCTACATTATTAGGGAGATTCATGAGTGCACCTTTAAAGACTATACCAGCATCCCTTTCCCATGTCTGATTCAGGGCCTATGTAATAGTGCTGGTGTAGTTACGATGCCTGTCGTAGATCACGCCATTGAGGTGACCCGCATAGTGGATGTAGGACTGATGCAGTAGCGAGGTGCTATTCTGGTTTCCCAGAGGGGGTCTCAGCCCTCTACTTCATCAGGCGCCACCCTTTTTGAAGGGCAAGTGGATCGTGAGGAACCAATTAGCACTTCATCACCTGTTAGTGACCCCGAGGCTCGGAGGTTTCCTATGGAGGAAACAGGCCTTATGACTGATGAGGGGGCAACTGGCCCCACCACATCATCACCTTCATCTGGCATGGTTGCAGTTTCACGAGAGTTTTGCAGCAGGTTATTGAGCGACAGGCTCACACAGAGGCCCAGATGGCTAAGTTGGTATCTCAGCTTAAGCCATGGGTTAGGACATCGATCGAGGCATCTGAGGTGAGAGTTGAAACTCACATGACTTCTGCTATAGAGAAGTTTATGTGTGAGCTACATGGGTGGATTGACTGTTTTGAGCACCGGATGGGTAACCGGTTGAAAGAGGCCCATATCCCGAATTTGACGGGGTTGACTAAGGAGGTGGCTGCATTGAGGGCAGAGGTTTGAGATTTAGCAGTTAAACATACTCCTATCATTCCACCCATACCTACACCGGTACCCTCAACACAATTTTTGAGGTGGATTTGTCTGTTGATGAGGAGCCTCATGTTGCTAGAGGCAAGAGGTCACAGAGTCCTGAGGGTCAGACTGATAGTGGAGACGAGTTTGAGAATGATCTTCGAAGGGTGAATAAGTCCTCTCGGTCAGAGTACCATATCAGTCATATTGATCATGAGCAGAGAGCACGGGGCACATCTTCTAGTGAGTCGCCCCCTCTACCGGATACACCTAGCAGGGAACCCAGAGAGCATACAGATGATCCTGCTATGGACGGGCCCATATCTGGCACCTATTACACCGTAGGTATGTCTTCACTACCTTACATTTATCATATTAATAGTTGTGCACTGAGGGCAGTGCACCATTATTAAGTTGGGGGTAGGGGTATAACACCGCTTGGTTTTTTTTTATTGTCGTGCTTCTTTTCCTCCAAGTGTGCTATCATAGTAGAACCGGCATGTTTAGGTTGTTAGTTATATTATTTATGTGTTTTCGTGTTTAATTAGGAGAAATAAAGGGGAACCTTAGTGCAGTCCAGTTTTGAACAAGTTTTGAACAAGTTTTTGATAATGATGCGTTTTAATTATTTAATGGACACCCCTCCTGAAAATTTGGTTTTGAACTCTGTGTGTAGTTATGATAGTTTGTGGCAGCTGTTGTATCTTGTTATGGCATTAGTATTATAGGCAACATGATGGTAGCTAGCAATGCATGAACTGGATAGGCAGTAGTTGATAGTGTAACCCTATGTTATGTGTGTGTGAGGTCATTACCTAGTTCACATTGTGTGTGCGATCCAGAACTTGGCCGGTTAGTCTTGCCTAGGTTATGGATAGAGGTTAGGAAAGGATCATAGGCCATTTTTTAATAAGTCCACTTTTAGCCTAAATGCCCGACCAAATAAAATAAGTATCCTTTGATCCCGATTTTGAGCCTTAGTTGACATATTTCTTTCATTAGCCTATTCACCTTCCCGTTTTGACTTACAATGAACATGTTTTGGCCCTGGTTCCTCCTTGGACATTGTGTACCTCAACTCAGGCAAATCACCTAAGTTGAGGGTGGCTATTATAGGGGGTGCGTAGTCTAACTTGGGTATAAAGAAGGGGTTAGTAAAATAATAATAAAAAAAGAACAGATTTGGGTGTGAAGAAGAAAAAAATAAGTGAAATAAATAAAAAATTCAAAAAAGAGAAAAAGAAAAAAAAAGTGTGGTTTGAAAGTATGAAGAAAATCACACCCAAAATTTGAAAATAAATGAAAGAGAATAAGGGATAATAAAATAAAAATGGTTGGAAAGTGGAGCAAAAAATAGTGTAGTGTCAAGGAGGGTTGAGTTACTATATCCATATGTACCATACCCATCCTCAAGCCTACATTACAAGCCGATGAATGTCCTATAGTGATCCTAGTCCAACTGTCTGAAAAACTAAGGCATAGAAAATAAGGGCAAGCTTATGGTATTTCATGCACATTGTTTGATCTTCTTTGTGAGAGAGAGTGTTTTGACCTAGTTCCTACTTTGATATTCATTAGTATACTGTGAGTGTATGGGACTTCTTTGTTGTGAGAGTACATGGGTTGCATTGTTAGCTGCTATTTGTTCGGCTAATGTCATTTGCATATATGCTTAGTTGTTTGTTCATAATCTGATGCCATTATTTTATCCCTGTTGTTTCATGATAATATGTTGCACGTATAAACATCGTTGTTTTGATTTGCAAATAGGAGGGGTCGAAGAAGTTTTGGTCCCAAAAGCAATAGCGACTGTCATGGGTCTCTTAGGTTTCTCATAGTTAAGCATCGATTGTGTTTATTTTATTTTGTCTTCCTGAGGACATGTAAATGTTCTAAGTTGAGGTTGTTGATGTGTCTTGGTTTCATGGAACTTTCGATGCTTAAAACAAAGAAAATATGCAATAACTTGGGTATGTTTGGTTGGTATGATGTGTTTTCTATTCTATATTGCAGGAGAATAGGTTTTTGGAGTCAAAATAGACAAAAAGGAAGAATCATGCTCGAGAACGAAGTATCCGAAGATGAAAGAGCCAAGTCCTACACCAGAGGAGTGACTCACGGCAGGACCACGTCACGTGAGTCGACCTACGTGGCATGGGTTTGTGTCGTAGGTCGACTCCTGCAGTAAGTTGAAGCAACCTGATTTCCACGATAGGACCCACGTAGTGTGACTTGGTTCCACGACACCAAGTCACGGTACCGTGGAAAAGTGCCAACTCTGTTTTCCTGTTTTGTTTAGGATATGATTCAACTTGTATCTATAAATACTCCTATATTGTCCTATGTTTAGGGGTTGGTCATTACATTGTTTTGAGATACATTTTCATTATTTTTGAGTTCATAAATACTTTATTGGTTTTGTAATCTGGGAACACCGATTCTAGGGTTTTTATTAATATTGAGATTTCAGCATTTTCTTCTTATTGTGAGTTTACAATTATGTTTTCATCATTGAAATCTTCTTGTGTTCTTACAATCATGAGTAACTAAACCCATCAACTAGGGTTGTGTGAACCATGAGGAATTAATGAAACGGGTTAAGTACAAAGCAATTCTGAACCATTGTGAATACATGTATTGTTATTACCTTCGTTAGAATTGTTCTTTTAACGGTTGAAAATGTTAGAAACTCGCCTATATTATAAACTTGCTCGAGAGAGAGGTAGAGATTGGGAAAAGGAAATAACAACAGAGATTTACTATCAACCTTCATCTAATAACTTGAGTTGTAACAAGGATAGTTATCTGAGATTCATGACAAGTGTTAGTAGTGCGACACTCAGAGACTGAAAGGAGAAGAGTGAAATTTGTCTAACCAAGTTCGAGAGGAGTTTAGATGAACATATCTTGTTAGATTTTGCATGCAACACAGCGAGATAGTTTTGTCAGTACAAGTAACCGATGGAGTTAAGGAATTTTTGGGGATCACAATCCTTATGTATTTCTCATATTGATTACAAATCCGAAAATCAACAATCGTTACTGTTACTACTTTCTTATTAAAAAAACCCCAGTTTTACTTACTTGCCAATTACTCAGACTAGCAGTTGACATAATTTCGTCCTATTCCCTGTGGGATCGAGTTGGGTTCTATATTTGATACATCGATCGTATTATACTTTTCTGGAGGTATATTTTGGGTGACATCATGTTTTAACTGCTAGTTGTGCCATGACATACCATTATGTGTATGTATTATGTGGATTATTGTTGCTGACTGTAGTGATGCCTTAATGTGTGTGATGCATCTTTCTTAGGTACACATGATTATTATAAGCGATATAGGGGAGTTATTACAAAGAAACTCGGGAATCGTAAGGACTGGATGTGATTTTGAGGTGTATCTTTATTTCCATGATTTGAGTCACGTCTCAATTTTTTATGATTTGAAGTACTCCTTAATTCTCATCTGAATCCTAAAAAATTACTTGGGTACCTTGTTGTTTTTTAGTGTAAGTTATCCTGCTGAGTAATTACTTAAGACGAGTAGGAAGTGTATCTTAGTGTACTTAATTGAGTTGAGGGAGCATAAACCACGTTAACAATAACTTAGAATCATAAATTTGAGTGTTATTGGTTTAGAGGTAATAAAGTGTTCATGGGATAGCATCGTGTGAAAAAGGACCTGAAATGGTTGAAAAATTGGAGCCACTGTTGGGCGCCGCTACAACGAAGATTTTACAGCTGCAGAGACATGGCCGCAGCGGTTCCTTACCACTTCCATGTTACCGCTGCAGTGGCACTTTTGTCGCTGCAGTGACGTCTAGAAAAAAGCATGAAAGGCCTTTCCTGTTTTGTAATTTTTTGTGCATTGCAAAAATGACCTTGTGTTCGCAATATTTAAAGATAGAAATCCCTTCTAACATGCATAGCAAGCTAGTTTATTAATAGCAAAGGTGCGGTAAAATTAAATGTCCCAAAAATGTGAGAAAAATAAGGAATAGATTGTTTGTTACCTGCCCCAAATAGGGGCAACTCAAAAACTAGAAATAGCTAATAGCATAAGGGGGAGAAAATCTAGCTGGTGGCTTCATCATCTTCAAGGCTTGAGGTATCTGAGCTATCCTCCTCCATTTTGCTAAGAAAGGAGAACTCCTCCATATCTTTCTTTGACAACTTTGAGAGCTTATTGGTGGGGGAGGAACACTTGAACATAAACTGCATAGCCTTCCATATCCTAAACAGCATGCGACCCCTGGAGCGGCCCTTTTTTTTCTCCTCATCTATATCCCTTCGAAGCTCTACATAGGCTCGGATCGGGTCTGGCTGAGCAGTAGAGCTCGAAGGAGCTAAACCGGGTGAAGGCAAATAGGACCACTCTAAGTAACCCCGTACAGTAGCGAGGTCGGCTTCCCAGCCAACAAAGGATGTAGGAGTCTATGTGGGAGGGGTGCTAGCCTTCTCACCCCCTCTACCCTGCTACTCTCACCCTCCTCCCCTACCTTTCTCTTCTTCTTGCTCCATCTCTATGAACCTTTGCCTTTGAGTGGGTTGAAGGCCACATCATATTCCTCTAAAGTGTCATAGCCCTTCTTTGGCACCTACACTCTCTTGCATAACTCAATGATTAGAGAAGGCTAAAAGAGATCCCTCGAAGACCCTCCCCTAGTGTAGAAATAATGCCACTCATCAATAATCTACATCCCCATATTAATCTCTATCCCTGAAAGAGTAAAGTCCACCACCATAGCTCGGTGGAAGGTCATATCAGTCATATTTCCTGAAGGACGAATCCTACAAGATACCAACTACAACCATCTCCGAGCCTCCGCTGAAAAGGGAGTGCTTTTGGTTTTCGTGACGCTGGTCTACATCACCCAACCCTCCTCAACCTTCGAAGCCAAGACCCGTGCCATCCACTTCAAGTCCGACTTTGTAATATTAACCTCAAAGGAGGCATTGGAGGGGTCTGGAACCCCAAGGTGTCATTGATGGTGGCAACATCCACTGTAACGTAATTCCTCGAAATATGGATAGTGGTAAGGAGCACACACCAGTCCACTATCGGGAGTATGGCATAGTACTCCCAAACTATGGCCAGATTGTATATGGGGACTGACTCTGTTATCATCTCCCAACCAAAAGCCTTCAGCTGGTTGTAGAAGTTAGGTGCCTCATCCTCTACATCCTTCATCACGTACCCTCTATCATAGAGGAAAACCCTATTGAGCCACCTCTCCTCATATCTTTCAAGATTGGTGGAGTCGAGAAACCTTCAGTATTGGGGTTGGTTAACCATAGTATTCCTGCAAATATCATAATTATAGTGTTAAAAACCAAGTTGGGATGCTACGGGAGGGAAAGAAATTCAAAAACTAGAAAAATAAAAAATCTGGGGGTGCTACTGCCTGACGTTGCTGCAGCGACGATTTTGTCGCTGTAGAAGCAGAAGGTTCGCTGCAGCGGCAAATCCACCGTTGCAGTGGTGCCATCGTCCCCAACCAGTCTTGACCCCCTCCCATGCCAGAATTTTGCCTCTTCTTTGAATTTTTAATTTTTAAGTATATATCAAGCTTGGTAGAGTGCGTATGAACTCTTTTACACTAAAATGGGGGTGATTAACACCCAAAATCAAGCCCAAATTGTCCTAAATCATTGGAAAGGGTGACCCTTCATCTTCCACCCTTTCTAAGCCCAAAAACCACCATGAACATCGCTAATCTTACGCCTAAAATGCTATAGGAGCATTGTGGATGTAAGAAAATCTATCATACTTGTCAAATCGTGCAAGAAAGCCCCCAAAATTCAAAATTCAAAATTGCACCAAGAAAACCAATCAAAAAACCTCTTTTATGCGCTAGATTTTGCGATTCTATGATGATAAGTGCATAAAAGAAGTAGTAGAGATGAGAAATTTGTCACACCCCAAATCATAAAGGTGAGACTGACACTTGGTGCCATACTTGACTCATAGAATCGACTGCAACCAAATCAAACAACACTAGTGGGCCGTCAAGGCCAAGCTGAATCGAAAGAAATATAATAGAGCTAAACTCAAATTCACAATAGTATAATACAAGCACAATTGGACTGTAACTGACTACCAGACCCACAATAGCTGTCTACAAGCCTTTAGGATGAGAAATTTCTACTTACTAGTTAGGACAGGCCCTGAACACGTATTAACTATACAAAGCCAAAGTAGACTCTAGACTCAGCAACTCCAAAAAGAATGGAGCATACTAACCATCAGCTGAACTCTATCATACGCATCAAGGACCACTGTCCACCTAATAACCTATAGGCATGAATGTAGTGCCCCCTAAGAAATGGGGACATCAGTACAAAAAAATATATTGAGTATATAAGGCATAAACAAAAGCTCAAATGAAATCAGGTATTAATGTATAACTGTATAGATAAGGGTAGAAGACCACCCTTTTCTTATAATTGTGGAATCATGTACATTGCATTCTTTACTTTACTTTATTCTTCTTTACTTTATAAAATTGTAAGGCATATGATATAAATGATCAGCTGATCAGTGGTAAAAGAGGATAACCCATGCAAGGCATTTTAACCCCTAGGACCTCATAAATACACAAATCGTGATTGACCCATGCTAGAATTTCCTTTTACCCCTGGGATACCACCCGTAGAATTGGGATCGACCCATGCTAGGTGTTCCTTCCCCCCTGGGATACCACCCATAAACATACATATTCACTTCAGATTATTCTTTTTATCTTTAAGGTTGTTATTTTGGCGGTCATGAAATTATTGATCTTTTGAAACTATAGACATGTGAACAATATACCTGGGGTAGTAACCATGACATAGGAAACTAATGTAACATCAATATGACACTTAAACTTATATGACTCGATGAACTTTATTGGGCACAAGAATGTATACGAAGGAGTTATGAAGGCGTGTGACAAGTAACGACACTAGGGCATGTAGAAATGGTCCATTAAGGTTTATAACAAGTGAGCAGGTAGTTCTTCTTAGCACATGGTTCATTTAAAACACATTTTGACATTTCAAATGGGGGCATACATACGTTTCAAATGGAGACATGTAACTTCTCAAATGAAGAGGTTCGGACTATATAATAAATACTTACTAGGTGTTAACAAATGAAAGGGTACATGAATATGGGAACTATTGTGGCACGTTGGCAGGTTTAATTTAAGAACAAATGCACATTCCAAGTAAGGACATACAATTGTATAATTGAACCAATAAGGACTCTATTAGGTCACATTATATCCTAACATGACAGAAGTGATATCGAAATAAGGAAACATATGAACATGTGAACCAAGATGAAGTATATGATCAATAGACAATTGGAACATACAACACAATGAACATTTCAAATAAACCCGCAGGTAAAAAGAGTGCAAGTTCAAGTTTATATGCAAACCTTAGTATTTTAACACATACACAGTCCAACCATAGCTTGAAGAGTTCAAATCGTAACCCAAACAATTATTTCAAGTTCGTCAGCTTATACACAAGTATATACAACATTGACACACAATTAAATACCTCTTGAATTTCTATAAATTCCAGCACGTTGATATAAATCAAGATTAGCATCAAAAGTAAGCCTACTTTGGGCAAATTACACTAAATTCTCACAACAATAAACCTTGACAGCCCACTGTCTGGTGTTGTAACTTAGTTTTGAATAGGTAAACGGCATAACCAAACTTTATAGACTTGATAAACGTTGTAGGTATATGTCTTGGGTTCACAAAAAGACCAGAATCACCACAAAAAATATTTCTTACAAAAAGATATTATTAAAATACTAATAGTAGCACATAGGAGGTTTCTAAATCAGAAAACTGGACAGAACATGTCCTACATAACATCCCTTATTTCAGTTCCATAATAGCAAAACCAACTTTTGTCATAAATATAAAGTTGTAGAGATACGTATTAGCTTTTCAAAACATATTTCTATACCTAAAACAGATCTCTATACAATGAGATATGTTATGTTTACTAAATCATGTACAATTTCAAAACGTGTTTAAGTTACTTACATAGACCTTATCATATATCTAAACCCCTAATATTTCCTCGATTCGTGTTTGATCACATACGAACTATCCTTATGACTAGAGATTCTTCATTTCTTCACTTTCCAACTAGGTACTACATCCATATTAACATGATCTCTCGACAAGGAATAACTATTTCCAAACATGTGAGAACAATATGATCGGGAAGCTCTACGAGATACTAGATTCAAAATCTTGAAATCAAGAGTCATGCCATGAAAAGAAAAGAATAGCCTTTATATATTGGTTCATTTTTTCTAACCAATACAACTACCACGATTCAGCCTCCTTTGTAAGGCGTTAGTCTACATAATATAAGTGCTAAAGCTTGCATTGATAGCCAATCAACCCACAATCTACCTGATCCCCATAAGCCCGTTAGGTTCCATCTAACCACAATCACATGATATAAAAAAAGAATGAAATGCAAAACAATAAGAGCTGAAAAAACTATAGCGTCAACAATCTTAGCTTCCCCTACTTTAGCTCATACAAGCATTACAACTATAAAAAGGACAACCTATTGCCGATAACTAGCCACAAATTCTATTCATGACTGATTAGTATATCATCATAACACTAACAATTTACTAAGCCTTCATAGACCCACACACAACTAACAACAACAAATCAAAGTCCTATTTCACAACCATATGAAATGCAATGTGATGTATGTAGTATAGGCAAACACCCCGATCCTAGACCTCAGGGCATAAGATGCAATGCATATTCACCATGTGTATGTATCCGGTCAATTAATAAGTAAATCATACCACAACAAAAATTTCAGCTAAACCACTAGTGTATAACAAAAATAAGTAAATCGCTATGCGGGTCGACAAGACCACCATGATATCTAAAAGCATATAAATCTCTATACGAAATGACAAATATTATAGAAACTACATATGCAAGATTACTTTTTTTTTGTTTACATCAGTAGCAGGTTTCCGTAAGGTGATCCTCATGGAATATCATACTACTTTACCCTTTAGGATATAAATACATTATAGAGCAAAAGGTGCCAGCAAAAAGTGTCAAACAAAAAGGCGGCCACGTCTATTGAAGTTTAGTGGAAGAATATACTAGGTCCTGTATACCTTATTAATTTTCTCAACATAACTTGTGAGTTTCAATTAGAGGACAAAGCCAAATAGATATACTGCACAATGATAGAAATCAGTTTAACTAAACTGATCCTTAATTAACTTTTAACTCATTGTATTTGATAGCTTACTTCCTCCTAGCTATTCAATCACGATACCATGATAAATCTGACCTCTACGACAACCCAATAATCACAGTAATACACCACCTCCTACTTCTTAACTTGACATAAAATCAACACCACCTGAAATGGGAGTTCTTTAAAAAAAGTTAACATCAATAACAATTTAAAGACACTGAATAACCAGTTCTTCTATAGCACGCTAGACCCAAAAATCATATATCCTATGAAATCCTGCCAAAATGAAATGAATAGCCTTAACATACCTTAAATTCAAGCTTGAAAATCTTGACATAGATAATCTACTTTTCTTTCAATGATCGACAACATTATTTCCCAAACAAATCCTCGAGTATCCTAAGAAATTGCACTAGAGAAAGCCTTACTTTTCCTCTTGGGTAAGAATAACATTTGTAGATAATCCCTTGGGGATTGAAGTTATTTGAAGTAACAAGATAACTATATAAATTTATCTGCAAAATGGAGTATATAAACATATGTAACAAACTAGAACATATATTTATTTCCAAAGATTTCAAATACCCTATACCATATAGATGTTTTCTGTGGAAGGCATGAAAAGTACTACATGTAAGGTAAAAGTAGATAATGATTTGTTTTAAAGTCTACAACACCATACTTATAAATGTAAATATAAATGGTCATCTTGAAGTGGGAAATTTCATAGAATTATTTAATAAGTAATTGGGATAAATTTTAGTAAAGAAAAAGGTGGCAATCATCTAACACCAACATGTCAACTCCTAATTAATAGCAAACGTTGAATTTCGAGAGTCATGCAAAAAATGCCTTTCCTCTCTCCGTAACCATTCAAGGATGAATGGTGGGTAAATTGATATCTAATGCAATGACCCAAATCGTCGTTATGTTAAAAATTATCCCAAAAAAATATTGCGACTAAGAAAATCCTCATTTTGAACCTTGAAAAAAATTATTTCATGGGAAAAAGCATAGCCCAAATCTATTTGGGCCAAGATTAGGATGAATTGGACTAGGCTACTGACCCGACGCTACATCGGTAGATCCACCACAGCAGCGGTACTGCTACAGTGACACCTTTTCCCCTGCTATGGCAGTCGAGAAGTAGCCAGCTTGAGGGTTAATTAAAACCCTCATTTAGCTGAGCCTCCTTATGTCGTCTCCCTCCTCAAAAAACACCCCAAGTGAACCTATTGCCTAAAATGATAAGAATTTGGAGGCCAGGCTCCATGAGGGAAATTCTGAGGCATTTTCGACAGGATTCCAATGCTAGAAGAGTCCAGACACGTGTGGGATAACACTCTGCCCTCCATAGCAATGGAATTCATCTACAAAGTAGGTTATGGTTTAATTGTAGTAGACTTGGGCTAGATGCACATAATAATAATAGTAATATTAGGAGATTTCATGCCCAAGGCCTTCGGGTATGTAGATTGGTTGGACGGAGTTTGATAACTGGACTAGGTTTCGGTTTTATGATGTTAGATGATATGCTATTGAACTTTTTTGCTTCTAAATCGTCCAAATGTTTAAGTTTTGCATGAGTTAGGTATAGGGAAATGAATGTAAGCATGTTAAGGGGTTTGTAGAAAGGTTAATATAATGAAAGGGATTTAGGGCTAGAGTATACCTTTTGTCATGACTCGATTTCTCAATTCATGATGGCACCTACTCTAACCCACCAGTAGGTAAGCCAACCCGTAGTCCGAAACTGCTAGCAATGGACTACCAAGAGAAAAGAGGAAACTGCGGAATAAATATAATTAAAAGGCTAATATAATCCCAAAACTCAGTGGAGCCAGTACAAGAGCTTCTGATATATCAGGAGTACAAGTGACATACAAGATAACTATATATTTACAAAGATGTCTCTGAATACAACATAGAGATCAGTCCAACAACAAAAGAGAGAGTAGGAGCAAATTCGAGTGTCGGGATCTCACCCTAAGTCTCCGATCCATAGCTGCTCTGCACGATTCACGCATCAATGACGATAACTCATACTATAATCTACAGGCTACAGAAGTGTAGTATAAGTACCAAACACATGGTACTCAGTAGGCATCATCCAACTGAGCTCCAAAAATAATGCAAGCATAAATAACATGTAAGGCATGAATATAACTATAGGCAACTATCCAGGAAAGCTAAGCATAATGAGGCTAATGAAGCAATAAGGGTAAACTACCTTATTCTAACAATGCTCAGGAGTTAAAGTACATTACTGTATATTACTAGTCAATAAACCAATGAAGAGTGAAAGAAGTATATATAGTAGTAAACAAGGCCAAAGAATGCATATACAATTTGAGTGGACAAGAAAGAGAGATATACAGTAATGCCATATATATATATATATATATATATATATATATATATATATACATACATACATACATACATACATATAGGACTAATTCAAAGGCTAATACCTGAGGGAATCAGCCTAACATCTCGAGGTCCATAGCCAAGTAAAGGACAAAATACTACCATGATCAGGGCCTCCAACCAAAGGGGGACTAAACATGAGACAACCTACCAATAACATATTCTATCATGATAAACAAAGGGAACAAGAAACGTACAAACAACCTCGGGTACCCTTCCAAAACCATCCTGCCACGAACTAACCATAATAACCAATAGTAAAGTAATCGACTAGTCCAAACAAACAATACCTAAGCAGTCCCCTATAAGCCCGGAAGGTTCACGAAAGCACTTCATAAACAACAATCATAACCTGTACCTACACGGCCCCCCATAAGACCGATAGATACAAGCGCCAAACAATTATACTGGTGATAGGCAATGCATATGAATGAATGAAATGCAACATAAACTAAAAATACCATGCCCAATCTAAGTGCCATAACATAACAAGTGTATACACCTTCTCCTGCTCAGTAGCTCGCAAAGGTAGGACCTATGGCGACTATCCTTCTCAGGTGCTGCGGCTCACAGATAAAGGGACCCATAGGGGATTTGAGATGTCCGTATACACTGCCTGGTCTCAAACCAGGACTTCCAATAATCATTATAATCCATCTACTCTGTCCAGTACCAGATATATATATATATATATGTACATGTGTAATGAGTGCACAGACTCGAACCGTGACTAAAAGAGTGTACATTGTATAATAAGTGCACGAACTCAAATCGTGACTAAAAAAATGTACATTAAATAATAAAAGCACGGACTAGAACTGTGACTAAAAGAGTGAACATCTGTAAGCCATTTCCCGAGATCAAATTCGGGAGTAAATCATCATAATAATGTAGAAAGGGTCGTAATCTCCATCGACCGAAGTAAATGGTAGTAGTAAAAGAGTGGGGAAACCATGGACCGGATTCGATCTCGGTCTAATTTGCAAAATATCATTTTTAGTTTCAAAAGCTCACAATTCATTAAATAAGGTGGTACAACTCCTATCATAAAAGAGTCCATTTTAAGAGTGAAAAGTAGGAATAAATCACTTTTTGGAAAACAGTAGTAAAATCTAGGTTTCGGTTGGAATCGCACCACTAAGTGAGCATGAATGTTCCTAAAAGTATGCATGCCATCACCAGTATCCAAACAATACAACCATAAGCGCCTAAACATCTATAAACTAGAATCATGTGCTCCTTAAGGAAAAAATACTCACCTAGAGTCCAACTGGCATCGTAACCTCGGCCTCAGGCCCAGTAATATATAGTCAACATAATAAAGCTTCATAACTAGGGACACTACGGTAAATGAGGGCATAAAGTCACTAAAAGATCTAATTGGGGAAAATATCACCCAAATCACTAAGTCAAATGGCAATTCTTATACTAAAGGATCCTCAATGATCAAACTAGGGTTAACATGCTTATGATCAAGGGTAATAGGATTCTATGGCCATAACAAGTATCCGATGCTAAGGTTCGGGTCACATTTCAACTCTAAATTCCCTAAATAGACTAAGCCATAATATACTAGTCATAATCCCATCCTATAATCCCTATCTAGAATGCAATCTATACATAACACCATCTCATAGAGAAAAGTAGACCGAAGCCTACCTCGATCCCGAACCGCAAGTCTTGAATCGCCCATACATCACTCAACATTGCTCCATGATACCGAAATACCATCACGCTATCAAAACAATCATCTACAAATCAATACAAGTAAAACAAGACCCATATTGCTATATAAAAGGACAGTCAAAATTTGGGTCAAGAATAGGCCTGCAGGGCCCTACAAACAAAATTCAAAATTAAATCAGTCACGAGGTCCCTCGAAGGACAAGGAATGTGTGCTCAATGGGACAAAAATCGGGGCTTAAATCGGCTCACAAAGTTTAGGAATCAAAGATCTAATTCCTAAGAATTTACAATGAAAATCATGGAATTTAACGTGGAAAAATAATGGGAAACAACCAAGGAGTGTTGGGCTAGCTTACCTTAGATTAAATGGATGATTTCCCACACTTTCCCTCATTCCAAGCTCTCAAAAATGGGAGAAATAGGGTTGAGAAATAAATGGAAAATCGGGCGAACAAGGGGATTTAAAACCTCCAGGTGCTGCTAAAGTGGTCACTTGGCCGCTAAAGCGGCTACTGACCTCTAAAGCACCTGGTGCAAAAGGGCGAGTGGCCGCTAAAGTGGCACTCTGGTTGCTTAAGCGACATTCGCTAAAGTGGACAACTGCTGCTAAAGCGACGTGCACTTAAGCGGACCTTGACCGCTAAAGCGGTTTGTTGCGACCCAGCTATACACGCAAGTGTACGTGATCGTTCAAGTAATATAATGGCTCCTTTAAAAGAGACGGATATCGAACCCAAGGGACTTTCGTCAACAAAAATCAATTTTAGACGTCAAACAATAATTAAAAACTAGTGTTGCAAAAAGGAAAAGGGATTTGTTACTAAAAATTAAATGATTGCGGACTATGAAATCCTATATTCGCTACCGTAACTTCAGTTTTCGTAAATATGCTTTAAAAGTCAATAAAAAATAAATTCCCAGGGTCAAGGCACTCCGAACATCATCTTTTGAGCGTAATTGTTACTGGTTTAAGCAATTTGAGTTGTTTATCTTGGTTATTGATCATGAGGTTAATGTTACAATTATATTCGTCTCCAAACTATAACCTTCTACTAGAAATTGGAAACCTAACTACGTCATTGAGCGGTGATAAGTTTAACCAATTCTAATGCCTTTAAGCTATCTTCTCGTAATTGAACAAGCGTGGTGGATTAGGTACCTCTCGGTCCTAACCATATATCAATCTCTTGGAATCCCTTTCGCGAGTAAAGATCACACTCCTTATAATCCACATTCTATCTCTTAGTTTCTCTCTCGAGCTCACCTCAAGACAAGGGATTTATTTCAATGGTGATCAAGCATTAAAATAGTAAAATTAAGAATAAAAGAATAACCAATTTATGATAAACTTCAGCAAAAACCAATAAAATCAACTCAAGAGATTCATGTTCATAGCCTAAACCCCAAGAATGAGGGATTTTAGCCACTCATAACTTCAATTAACATCAAAAAGTAATAAAATACCATAAAAAGAAATAAAAACTGAAAAGACGAAGAATGAAACCTAATTTCAATGCCAAAAACTCCCAAAGTAGTCTAGTGAGCGGAATTCTGATATAATAACCCAAAAGCCCTATTTATAGACAAAAACTCGGGGCAAAAATGCGCCTTGGCACGCCCTTGGGCGCGCCTGGGACTTAGGCAAATTTTTGCCTCTGATCAGGTGCGCCTAAGCGGCCTGGCACGCCTTTGGGCACGCCCCTGTGCTGCCTACTTGAGTAGAAATTTTGCCAAAAGCGGCCCGGCACGCCCCTTGGCGCGCCAGGCCTTAAATTTTGATTTTCTTCCTTTTTTTGACTTTTCTTTGCGGATTTGGTTGGATTCTTCAAGTTCAAATCTTTGGCTTGCCTCTTATCTTCAATATCCTTCGCTCGTAGCTCCTCCAAGCCTCGTTTTCCACGCCAAAACAATCTAAATAGTCGTAAATTCCATCTACAAGGGTCTAATCTCATTTGTTAGCACAATATCACATATTCCATCAAAACCATACAAAATACATACGTATTGCTCTCAAAACTAAGGTAAACATGGGTTAAAGTCGACAATAAGGCATATAAATACGCCTTAGATCACCACCCCACACTTGAACCTTTGTTTGTCCTCGAACAATAACCACACTCAAAACCGGGAGACATAAGACAACCGACACACAATAGGTATTCCTGCATAGCTACATAACCACATTCATCAAGTTATGCACTAACATGCTAGTATCACCAAAAAGTGAATAGCAAATTGAAACAACCTATCCTCACAAAACAGCTTTACTAGTTGCAAATTCATG
Source organism: Capsicum rhomboideum (assembly GCA_031232105.1). NCBI lineage: Eukaryota > Viridiplantae > Streptophyta > Magnoliopsida > Solanales > Solanaceae > Capsicum > Capsicum rhomboideum. The sequence continues at coordinate 90,933,204 of CP124716.1, read as the reverse complement.
CATGACACGTTACCAATAGATCACCACACTTCGCTAAACATGTGCCCTCACAAGAAGAGAATCACCCAATATTTCACACAAAGTAATTATTAAATGGGTGCATGAATAAAAGTTCACTCACTCTCAAAAAGAATTCACATGCAAACACAAGATGAACCATAAGCTTGCCCTTAGTGTAGTACTCCACTAATGTCAAAATGTTAAAGCTCAAGATCAACTAGGACTTTAAGGGTTTTAATGTAGGCTAAGGGACGAGTAGGAGCTATTTGGTCAAGAATAGTGGCTATCTTCCCTAAACGCTTTAATACACTAAAAATTACATTAAGATCACCTTCAACCAACCTATTTTCCACAACTTTTATCTTTCTAACTCTCTTTTGTTTTGCCCCATCTCTTTAAACTAGTTTAAGCATATTAGGCAAGGAGTAACTGCTATCAACAAATGATTCACTTCTTTTTTTTCTTCTTTTTTTTTTCATTACAATACTCCCTACCAATAACACATAAACTTTTTCACACACCCAAAGGCTATTTACTTGGGGCTTCAACTTCACTTTTTCCTTCTTCAATTTTTTACACTCCTTATCATCTTAATTTCTCAATTAAAGCGCGTAGGAGTTTTGGATAAAATTATGGTTCATTGAAAGACAAGGATTAAGCTACATATAAGGCTACCAAAGAATAGGCTAAAGGCTCAACAGGGCTAACTAAGATCATGCAAAAAGGGTAGATAAAGTCGGTATAAAACATGGCTATCAAAGAAATGCCTATATCATCTCCTAAACTCAACACCTTTTATTTCGCTTTGCAAACACACCGGGAAAGTTCTAGACATCAATATGCACATGGAATATCACAAGAACCTCACTCACACATGGCACATGTTTAACTTAAGCAGGCTCACCATACAATTTATCCGAAGTCATGCACAAGTTATTGTATATCCTTATCAAGTCGACTAAGTGAGCATTAGATGTCTCAACATTTGATATTGTATATCCTAGCATATTCCACCATCATACTAGACGTGTATGCATAATTGTATATCAAGCAAGAACACCCAACAATACATGACTAATTTGCTCTTAAGACAGTCGTCATCCATCCATCATAGAGCACAACCCTTAATACTATGACTAAAAGAGACTCAAAAGTAATAAAAACCAAAAAAAATAAATTAAAATCTTTTTGTCGTTTTCTACGGTTCAACGGGACTATCCTTAGTAAAAGAACCGAAAACAAAGGCTAAGGAACCCAAAATAAAAACAACTAGAAGCATACAGAAACACACATATACATACATAAAAAGGAGTCCCATAATACCCCACCCCATACTTAAAAGATTAGCACTGTCCCCAATGCTACAAAAAAATAAACAAGGCAAGAGTAGGGTGTAAGGATCTCCCTGGTCAGTCAAGGAAATCGTCATCCTTCGGCCCGCGGACTTCTAGCGGTGTATCATCCGCCTCCACCTCATCTTCATCGGAATCAGTCTGGCTGTCATTCTAATCTATGGGGATATCATCATCCACAAGCTCAACAAAATCAGGCCCAATTCGCAACAATGCCATGGCATGATCGTTAAGAGGATAATCCCTCTCAACCTGGCTCAACTCTTCCGCCGTAGAGGGCCTACCCCCAGTCTTGTGCAGTAGCATCTCCAACCCATACATATGGGATAAAATCTCGTCATCTCGAGCGTGACGCTCTGCTAAGGTGAGAGTGGGTCCGAGTGCATCAGGTGTCTTGGTTTGGGTGACATCCACAGGTGTCGGCACCAAAGGAGGATGATAATCAAATGCCTCTTCGGGCACTTCGAATGCTCACATAAATTTATTCAATATACCACCAAAAACATATTGAAGACCTCCTTGTAGACGAGCTCAGCACATAGCCAACAGCAACACAGAATCTACATCAATTTCCACATCAGTCATGAGAGCATACACCAGACAGACACAATCCCTAGTGACCTCCGTCATGTGGCTTCCCGGAATCAAGCAACAACACACAATCTTCAACCAAATTCGCGCTTCTTTATTGAAATAAGCATAGGGTAGACTCATGTGGTACCCTTTTTTTGTGATGGCGAAGCCATCTCGCTGTCAAACGTTGGCCACAAAAAGTGTGTCGAATTTCTGCATAGGGAGGCCTAACATTCAGCCTGAGTAGGTCGTGGGGACTAGCCCGAGTGTTTACTCCCAATAATCCATTAAGGCCCAAGGAATCAATTATAACATCCGACCCTCGTACAACCACCGAGCTAGTAGGTGCATTCTGGTTCCAATTAGCATACAATTCCCTCACTAGATGAAGGTTACAATCTGTAGGTCTGTCGAAGATTAAACCCATACCCACTTGCACAATTTGAGCCAATATCTTAGGGTAAGTCCGAGCTAGATTGGACCTATCAATACATTCATCCGCAAAGTATTTGGCTTCGGGGTGGCTTTTGTACCTATTCTTGCCAGCACTAGAGACGACATTTATCCCATATTTTCGTTTCTGGCCTTTCGGGACTGGGGGAGCCGCAGAGACCTTATTTCCTGACCGTCGATGCTTGTGAGAACTGGAAGCAGCCACATTAAATTCTGACATTGTACCTGTAACAAAGTTCCACAAGCATGTCAATTACCTACGTAAAAATAGCTAACCAACTCAATGTGCGTTGGCTTTAAGGGCCACCCCACACTTAGTTGCTTAGCACCAAGTCAAAATATATGGGTGTAGGGTACTTAGACTTCCCCTCATCACTTAATGCCCAATTACCAAGTCCAAACCATAGACAAATTTAACATTCCAAACACAAGTTCAACAATCCCATAATTATCATTAGAATGACTTACTTGTTTTACTCAAGAATTCAAACAAGATTCATACATATTCAACAACATATGAGTTGTATCAAGTGATTTCAACCACCAATTCTCTCAATTATCACCAATAAAGCTAAATCCACTTTCAATTATTTCAACGAAAAACAAGATTAATAAGAACAATTTCACTTGTACTTCAAGTTCATCATCAGGACACCCCAGAAATTTCAACAATAGCATAAGAAGCAAGTCAAACTACAAGACAAATGGGGCATCACAAAATTGAGTTGCTAGAATTTCCCCAATTTCAACATGCTCATAGCAATCTAGAGAGAGAAAGCTTAAAGAAACATACCTTGATAGCTTGAATGGGGTCTTGTAATCACAACCCAAAGATGAGAAGGTGAGAATTTGAGCTATGTGTGGTCAAGAGGAGAGAAAAGTAAGAGAAAATTTTTGATTTTGGGGAGAGAAAATCGGGTCTTTGTTGGGGACTTGGGGAAGATTTGTGAGAAAGAAAGAGAAAATTGGGGATTTAAAGGATAGGTGTGGGGTGGGTCGGATAGGATAGGGTCCTTTTTTTAAAAAAAAAAAATCCCCAAAACTTAAGGGTGTAGCGGCCCGGCACGCCAAGTACCGTGCCTCATACTTAACATCATACCTGGGCATTTTTTCACATTTTCCACATAATTTTGGGGCTTTTACAAGTCCCATGATGCAAAACTTCGCTCCAAAACATGTCCTACCTTCCCGGATCCTTCAGAATATCATCACCCTCCAATTTACCTTTTTCTCTTGTGGATTTCCATGAGAAAGTACTCTGTGTGTCTCTGCATAAACAATAAATCCTAGAACTAAGTTAGAAAAGAATTTTTTTAAAAAGAAATGGGTTGCCTCCCATCAAGCTCCTTAGTTTTGGTCGTGGCACGACTCTTCTTTTTGTATTTTTACTTTATAAATCCTAACTATTACAATACATTCATGGGTTGCCTCCCATGTAGAGCCTTGTTTAATGTCGTGGCTCGACCACACTCAGCTCAATTATTATTAAGGTGAAGCACGTCCTCCTTCTGCTTCTCTTCTTCACCAAAATATTTCTTCAATCTTTGGCCATTTACCATAAATCTCGTACCATCCTCTTTATTCAAGATTTCCACCGCACCATGAGGAGTCGTGCGACTTACCTCAAAAGGCCCACTCCACTTAGATCTTAACTTGCCCGAAAATAACCTAAGTCTCGAGTTAAACAATAGTACCAACTGGCCTGGCTCAAAAGTGAGGTGGAGGATGTGCTTGTCGTGCCATCGCTTCATTCTCTCCTTGTAGATATTCGCATTCTCATATGCATGGAAAAGAAACTCTTCCAACTCATGGAGTTGCAACAACCTCCTGTTACCAGCCAATTCTAGATCTAGATTCAACCTTTTCACCACCCAATATGCTCGGTGCTCAAGCTCAACCGGGAGGTGACATGTTTTCCCAAAGACAAGATGATAGGGATAAATCCCTATAGGGGTCTTATACGCAGTTCGATAAGCTCAAAGAGCATCATCTAACTTGAGTGACCAATCTTTCCTTTGAGTATTCACCGTCTTTTGCAAGAATTATTTTATCTAGCGACTAGAAACTTCCACTTGGACACTTGTTTGAGGATGATAAGATGTTGAGACCTTGTGTCTAACACCATATTTCGCCAACACACTCTTCACCCAATAATTTATAAAGTGTGAACCTCCATCGCTAATAATAGCTCTTGGAGTTCCAAATCTCGTGAAGATGTGTTTCCGAAGGAACTTTACCACAACCTTGGAATCATTCATAGGAAGAGCAGCAACCTCTACCCACTTAGACACATAATCCACTGCTACAAATATGTATTGATTCCCATTCGACTTTGGGAAAGGGCCCATAAAATCTATCCCTCATACATCAAAGATTTCAACTTCTAGGATATTAGTTAAGGGCATCTCATGTCACTTTGCAATCGTCCCCATACGTTGGCATTGGTCACAACTCTTCACAAACGCATGAGCATCTTTAAATATAGAAGGCCAGAAGAAACCTGATTGCAGAATTTTTTGAATTGTGCGTTCACTACCATAATAACCACCATAAGGTGATGCGTGGCATATATCCAACACCTGTTTCACCTCCGCATCTGGAATACATCTTCTTACTACTTGATCAGGCCCTTGCTTAAATAAATAAGGCTCGTCCCAAATATAAGAACGTGCCTCATATGACAGCTTCCTCTTTTGTTGAGGACTCGAATCAGGAGGAAATAGCCCACTTACCAATAGATTCACAATGTCTGCATACCATGGCAACTCATCAACCCCCAAAACAAACAATTTCTCATCTGGAAATTCCTCACAAATACGCCCATCATCAACTACATGTGTCGAGCTTTCAAGTCTAGAAAGATGGTCAGCAATCTGATTTTCTGACCCCTTCCTATCTTTAATCTCCAAATCAAACTCTTGTAACAATAAGATCCATCTAATCAACCTCAGCTTTGCATTTTTTCTATTGAACAAATAACGTATTGCAGCATGATCCGTGTATACAATGACGCTAGTACCCACCAAATATGATCTAAATTTATCAAATGTGTACACCAAAGCTAACATCTCCTTTTCAGTCACCGTATAATTCACTTGGGCTGCATCAAGGGTCTTGCTCGCATAATAAATAGAGTGAAATATCTTATTCTTCCGCTGCCAAAGAACTGCACCCACTGCAACATCACTTGCGTCACACATGAGCTCAAATGGTAAAGCCCAATCAGGCGCAATAAGGATAGGTGCCTCCACCAACTTCTTCTTCAATACCTCAAATGCCTTCACACATGACTCACAAAATACAAACTTCACATCTTTTTCTAAGAGTGTGCACATGGGGCATGCAATCTTGGAAAAATCTTTAATGAATCGTCTGTAAAACCTAGCATATCCCAAGAAACTACACACCCCTTTCACCGACACAGGTGGAGGTAATTTCTCGATAACTTCAATCTTTGCTCTATCAACTTTGAGCCCCCGCTTTGACACTTTATGTCCAAGAACTATACCTTTCATTACAAGAAAGTGGCATTTTTCCCAATTGAGAACAAGATTAGTTTCTTCACACCGAGCAAGGACTCTATCAAGGTTTTGCAAACATACCTCGAAAGAGTTACCAAAGACTGAAAAATCATCCATAAAAATCTCTACGAACTCCTCCACCATGTCATAGAAAATATCCATCATGCAACGCTGAAAAGTAGCCGGTGTGTTGCACAATCCAAAGGGCATACGCTTGAAAGCGTAAGTGTCGTAAGGGTATGTGAATGTAGTCTTCTCTTGATCCTGAGGATCTATAGCAATTTGATTATACCCGGAATACCCATCAAGAAAGCAATAATATTCTTGCCCGGCCAAATGATCTAACATTGGATCAACAAAATGGATTGGATAATAGTCTTTCCTCGTAGCATCATTTAGTTTTCGGTAATCCATGCAAATACGCCACCCAGTCACAGTTCTTGTAGGAATCAACTCATTATTATCATTCGTGATCACCGTCATTCCACCCTTTTTTGGGACACTGTACTGGACTAACCCATGTACTGTCAGAGATAGCATGGACAATGCCCGAATCTAACAACTTAATTACCTCTTTCCTTACCACTTCTTTCATTACTGGATTCAAGCATCATTGGTGTTGCACACTAGTCTTATACCCTTCCTCCATGTAAATTTTATGCATACACAAACCAGGATTAATACCATGGATGTCAGACATCTGCCAACCAATAGCCTTCTTTCTTGTTTTGAGTATCACCAATGCTGCATCAACTTGTTCCTTTGATAAATTTGCTGCAAAAATAATAGGAAGGGTCTCATTATCACCTAGGAAAGCATATTAAAGATGAGACAGAAGTTCTTTCAATTCAAACTTCGGTGCCTCCTCAATTGATGGCTTGGTTAGAGGACCGAGTGGACGATTTAAAGGTTCCCATACACCACCCTCTTTAGCATAGATACCCATAAGATCAAGAACCCGCATCATATCAATAGCTGCTGCATCACCAAAAATATCTTACCCCATCAAAACATTTTCCAAAGGATCTGTAGACGAAGTGTAGATGTTTTCCGCCACCAAATCTATAGCAGTAATAGCTGACAAGTTCTCATAAATTTCTGGTAGCTTCAAAGCCCTATACACATCAAAAACCTCAACTTTATCATGAGCTCGCATAGTTAATTTCCCTGCTGCTACATCAATGATCGCACCTCCTGTGGTCAAAAATGGACGCCCCAAAATAAATGGGACTTCCGGGTCAGGCTCAAAATTCAGCACCACAAAATCAACCCAAAAGATCAACGAACCCACTTGAACCAGAACATCCTCAACAATACCATCAGGTCTAGTCACTGATCGGTCGGCAAGCTGCAAAATAATAGTAGTAGGTTTGGGACGACCCAAACCTAACTCCTCGAAAACCGAAGTGGGCATCAGATTTATACTAGACCCCAAATCGCACAACCCACGAGCACAGACACGATCTCCCAGAGTAATTTTTACAGTGAAGCTTCCAGGATCCTTCAACTTGGTTGGTAACCAGTTTTGAATGCGAGAGCTACACTCCTCAGTCAGTGCAACTGTGGTATACTCTGTCAATCTACTCTTGTTTGCCACAATATCTTTCACAAACTTAGCATACTTTGGAATACCCTACAAGATATCCACAAGAGCCAAATTAATGTGCACTTGTTTAAGTAGTTCAATGAACTTACCAAAGCATTCGTCTTCTTTCTTCTTCTTGAACTTCTGAGGAAAAGGAGGAGGCAACTTTACACTATGAATCACTTTATCATCTTTGGAGATTTTGTCAGACTCAACTTGTTCGTCTTCAACCACAACTTCTTTCGGCTCCAATTCTTTTGCTGGTGGAACTATATCCTCTAACTTCTTACCACTACGAGTAACAATAGCATTCACCTACTTTGGGTTTGGCTCGGTATCACCTGGAAGACCTCCTTGAGGCCTTGTATTTTGTGCATTTGCTAACTGACCAATTTGCTTCTCAAAATTTTAAGTAGCCAACTGATTGTTTCTCACATCTGCTGCTAGCTTAGCTTGCTCTGCCATAATCTGCTTCAACATATCTTCCACGCTCATATCTCCAGGCTTAGCACCCACTTGATTTCCTTGACCCTACTGTTGGTTGTATTGTGGTTCATATCCTTGAGGTCTATATTGACTCTGATTACCTCCCTAAGATAAGTTCGGGTGATTTTTCCACCCAGCATTATAAGTATTTCCATAATTTTGTGCTCCAACTCCTCTTTGGGCATTACCCATAAAATTTACGGAATCCGGATTTGCACTGTACAACTCGCTGGTATGGTCCCCGTTTCCACATACACCACACACCACAGAAACCTGTTGTTGTACTGCATTAACGGGAGCTTGTTGCTGCCTCAAATTCAAACTGCTGAAGTGATTGTTCATCATGTTTTGCATAGCTGAAATTTGGGCAGATAATGTCGTGACTGCATCCACATCTAGTTTTCCAGCAACCTTCTTAGTAGAATTCCTAGAATTATCACCATGCCAGTCTGGATTTCCATGCGAAATATGATTCAACAAAGCATATAATTCATCATAAGTCTTCTCTAAAGCTTGTCCACCTACAGCTGAATCAAGTAGAATTTTAGTGATGGGGTCGAGAGCCTCAATAAAAGTATGCACTAACACTTAATTTGCTTGGTGGAGATGAGGACAATCTTTCAACATGGATTTGAATTGGTTCCATGCTTGGTATAAATTTTCATCATCTCTCTGTCTGAAACTCAATATCTCACTCCTCAGCTTTGTTGTCTTTCCAGACGGAAATAACCTTGTCAAGAATTTCCGAGCAAGATCATCCCAAGTAGTGATAGAATTATTTGGCTCTGCATCTAACCACCTCTTTGCTTCCCCCAATAAAGAAAAGGGGAACAAAGTAAGTCTCACATAATCTGAAGACACTCCTGCAGGAATATATGTGTCACTGATCTCCAGAAAATTATGGATGTGCCTCTGTGGGTCCTCATGAGCAAGAACTGTAAACTGTCCACTTGAGTGCAAGAGTTGCACCATGTTCTATTTCAGCTCAAATCTACATCCAGCTGCTGGTTTTTTAATACTGGAGCTCACATTAGTAGCTAGTGGGATTGCCACGTCGCAAACTATTCTAGTTGTCATCACTACCGGCTCACGTCTATCCACAACTGGTTCTTCAATTCTTACGAGATCACCCCATATGCCTTCGTCAGCCAATTCGACTTGCGGGATTGGGTAATCTGCAGCCTGTCTCCTCAATCTATGGAAGTATCTTTCAGGTTCAGACTACAGGGTTACCAAATCTTTATTCCTTGCCAGCGTTCAGATGAAGTAAGCCTGCAAAATAGAACAGCTAAGACCAAGTTGTCAATACTTAGCTGAAAATTAAAGTAAAAACGTCAATAATTGAAATCTATCTATTTGAAAGTCCCCGACAACGGCGCCAAAAACTTGTTGCGACCCAGCTATACACGCAAGTGTACATGATCATTCAAGTAATATAATGGATCCTTTAAAAGAGCCGGATATCTAACCCAAGGGACTTTCGTCAACAGAAATCAATTTTAGACATCAAACAATAATTAAAAACTAGTGTTGCGAAAAGGAAAAGGGATTTGTTACTAAAAATTAAATGATTGCGGACTATGAACTCCTATCTTCGCTATCGTAACTTAAGTTTTTGTAAATATGCTTTAAAAGTCAATAAAAAGTAAATTCCCAAGGTCAAGGCACTCCGAACGTCATCTCTTAAGCGTAATTGTTACTGGTTTAAGTAATTTGAGTCGTTTATCTTGGTTATTGATCACGAGGTTAATGTTACAATTATATTCGTCTCCAAACTATAACCTTCTACTAGAAATTGGAAACCTAACTACGTCATTGAGCGGTGATAATTTTAACCAATTCTAATGCCTTTAAGATATCTTCTCTTAATTGAACAAGCGCGGTGGATTAGGTACCTCTCAGTCCTAACCACATATCAATCTCTTGGAATCCCTTCCGCGAGTAAAGATCACGCTCCTTATATTCCACTTTCTATCTCTTAGTTTCTCTCTCGAGCTCACCTCAAGACAAGGGATTTATTTCAATGGTGATCAAGCATTAAAATAGTAAAATTAAGAATAAAAGAATAACCAATTTATGATAAACTTCAGCAAAAACCACTAAAATCAACTCAAGAGATTCATGTTCATAGCCTCAACCCCAAGAATGAGGTGTTTTAGCCACTCATAACTTCAATTAACATCAAAAAGTAATAAAATACCATAAAAAGAAATAAAAACTGAAAAGACGAAGAATGAAACCTAATTTCAATGCCAAAAATGCGCAAAGTAGTCTAGTGAAAATGGAGTTCTGATACAATAACCCAAAAGCCCTATTTATAAACAAAATTTTGCCAAAAAACGGCCCGGCAAGCCCTTGGGTGCCCCTGGGACTTAAGCAAATTTTTGCCTCTGACCAGGCTGCTTGGGCGCACCCCTGTGCTGCCTACTTGAGTAGAAATTTTGCCAAAAGCGGCCCGGCACGCCCCTTGGCGAACCAGGCCTTAAATTCTGATTTTCTTCCTTTTTTCGACTTTTCTTTGCGGATTTGGTTGGATTCTTCAAGTTCAAATCATTGGCTTGCCTCTTATCTTCAATATCCTTCGCTCGTAGCTCCTCCAAGCCTCGTTTTCCACGCCAAAACGCTTCAAATAGCCACAAATTCCACCTACATGGGTCTAATCACATTTGTTAGCACAATATCACATATTCCATCAAAACCATACAAAATACATATGTATTGCTCTCAAAACTAAGGTAAACATGGGTTAAAGTCGACAATAAGGCATATAAATACGCCTTAGATCACGGTCACACCAGATATCAGGCACTAAATTTTTGCTAAGTCCAAATGGACTATGATCGGGTGCTCGAGATTCTTTCGAAACCCCATGCGCGCAAACGAACTATGATATCCTACAAAATTCAACATTACAAACTCAATAAACCCATCAAAGCTTTCATTCAAGATCATTTCAATTAAATGTGGGCCTTACCCATAGTTCCATTTTTCATCAAATTTACCCAATAACCCAAAACAAGTTCGAAAGCCTCGAAACCTGAACCGAGGGTCCCTCTTGCCTAAAATCAACATTCTAGAGATGATGGCACTGTTAGAATTTCCATCTAAGGTCGTCTACTAGGAGTTTTGGTCCAAAACCAATTCCTTCACAGCAAAAGTTCCAAAATAGAAAAATGAGCCTAAAACGCAAACGAACTACCCGATAACCAAACTGATTGTTCCAGCAATTTATAAATGACTTGTAGCTGCTTTAGGAAGGCTTAAAACACCAAAAATGTGTGGAAATCGAGAAAATGACCTGGATAGTCATTATAATATCCACTACTAAAATGACTTTCGTCCGCGAAAGTCAATAGATAGAAAGAGCCCAAAAGTTTGAAAAGATGAGGTACTGGGCCTGCATGCCCAGAGCATTTCTCCCCAGATAACCTCTAAGCAGACACAATGCTTATAAGGTATTTTTCTATGGGTATCTCTTTTTCAACCAACTTCCTTACTTCACTTTCCTAAAAGCCAAAACTCATCCTCAACAACCAACTGGCCTCCAACTGAACCGAAAATGACTGATGCACGCAAATCCAAATCACAACGTGTTGATAACACACTGATACAAGCACAATCAAGTGATAACTCAACCAAGCTAAAGGCGATTCAAGGGATGAATCATGCAACCAACTCCAATTCCAAATCTGACCTTCTTTTGTCTTTCCAAACCTGCTATCTACTCTGAACCACACAAAATATCATCTGAATCCTATCAGCACAAACTCATCACTTTTTCCTCGAAAGACTGAAGCTGATCTACTAAAAATCCATAATGTCAGGTACAAAAATAAGCCCATAAGGTGCTACCTGGTCACATAAATGGAGATGACCAAAGGCTGTAATCTCTAGCCAAAGCTGCAACTGGTCCAAATGACCCTCAAAACTGATAGTCAGGAGTCTGAAGCACAAACCCACAAAACTAAATGATCCGCTCTAGAATGCCCTACTAATTGTGGGTGAAACCATGCTAAGTCCAACTAAAATACACTTCCCCCACTGAGTAGGCCTACAGAATTTTGAATAAAAACTGAGAATAGAGGCCAACTGCAGTAGAAACTAATACCATGTGTCGATGGACCAACCTCCGAGCATTTATCAAGCACCGTATACCTAGACTGAAGAAAACTGAGCTGGTATACATCAAGTAGGCTTAGTCAGCCTATACATAAGTTCTCAACTGAATTAAATCTGGAAATATGGGTTGCACCCAAGCTTTATAACTCATAGCCAAAATCTCAACAGCAAAGCTGAACCGCTCGATCTCGACTGCCCGCACCGATCCTGTTGATGAAAAAGCATCCACAACCCAAAATCTATCGCAACTTCAAGCCATAAGTCGAAGCATAAAAATCCAAAATTGGAGTCAACAAGCCTTCACTAGGGTCAAATACCCAAATTAATCTCTATACCAAAAATCAAGCACATATCCCATGATTTCTGCAAGGGCTAAAACTGGTATGTCGCCTAAGAACATAATCACGGCTGAGGCAAACCGCATGCTAAAGGTACGAGAAATCAAATCAACATTCGTTGAGATCATAACACATCAGGCATTACCAAGAGCTCACCAGTGCTACAAACAATACTAGTGATAGTCAAAACTTGAGCAACTTGGAGAAATACAACCTTAGCCTGAATTTGGTCAATCTAATATTCGATCCTCGACCACAATTACCCATAGGAAAATATCATCAAGTAGGATCACTCCATTAAGTCATATAAGACCGAACAAATGTCATGATGAGAATTTTTCAAATTCTCCCAATTACTCCCACTTTATCTTGGCTGAACCATGAACCACATCTCAGGGAGAACGGAGTACCCAACTTACTATCAACATCAACATCAAGACCACTACCAGGCGATGAAATATCCAAATCTGGAGAACAAATCTCAAAATCTCTAATAATAGAAGCGAGCTATCAAAAAGGGTCACTGAAGCTGGAATCACAACAAAGCCATGAAAGGTCAAACTACCTCCGCTTCCTCTCAAGAACCAACCTAAATTTACTAACCGAGGAGGAAACAACCAACCTCACCTCACTAAAGGAGAGAGAACCAACCAACCGAGTTAGATATCTAAGCCAACAGATAAGAATTACAAGGAAGGGGATTCTAAATAGATAATGCTAGTCTAGCCGTCTATCAAGAAAGAATTAATAAATATCAAAAAAATGACAATAATAACCATCGTATAAAGGTGCCCATGGCACAAAATTAAACAATCAATACCACTCTACAACCATAACAGGGCTAGTATGCCAAAGAGAAATGGAACTTTAACCTAAATATTGCACCCCAAGGGAAATACCACACTGATCCACTCAATCTACTACTAAAAGAATTAATCTACGGGAGTAGTCAAATAAGCATAAATCTACGCCGAGACAAACAATAATCAATATAGAATTGTCAAGGCATGTATACACCGATAGGTATGAAAAACCCCAACTCAACTCAAATAGAAACAAAAGGTAGAAAATCAACAACGCACCTATCACGGTGGAAATCCAAAGTCATAGTCCTGACCTGCCCAAAGCATTACGAATCTAAACGTGTCCAAACCCAAACTGAGCATCGAAATGACCAACTGAGGCACTAAGTGCACTACCTCTAACCGAAGGTGCCACAACTCTATAAATTTGTTCCGGCAACACTAACTGTCCAATAATCCCACACTAGGGACACTCTTTGGACCAATGACTGGTCTCTCTGCAGTCATAACAAACCTCTAAAGCACTAACCTGACGAGAAACACGAGTTGTCCACAACTAGCTGACCAACATACGTCTGGGGCACTCCCTAGACGAAATACCAATCTCACCACAATTGAAACATGATCCTAGGACTCTATAATGTACTATACCTGCTGACTTAGAATGGATACCATGGCCTGATAACCTAACCATACTATCCGACCAGAACTTTGTCCACTGAGGCCACCACAATCTATCTAAGAGTTACCCATACTCTGAGGTACTACCTGTACGAGCATAATACGCTGCAAATGATGTTGATCTCGGCTGGAAAGATCCTGACCTACAGAAGAAATACCACTAACACTATACTACTGGTATGACCTCTTACCACCACCTCTATAGGTCTCAAAATATGCCATCTCTGTGGCCCTCGCATCCTTAATAACTTGACCCAACTGCTACCAAATACTTTATCGCCAAGCGGAGTGGTAAAGCCAATCCTCTGATAAATCTCTGCACCATCTCATGTTCTGCAGTATATAACATAGATGTCTGACTGGACCACTTGAGAAACCAATTCTCATACTCTAAAACTGATAAGGATCCCTGTTGAACACCAACAAATCCGACTCTGACCTAAGAATTACTCGATATACCGGGTACCAATGTTGCTTTACGTATCCAAGAACAGACCCAGAATCCCTACACTGCATCCTAAAAAGCTGAGGTGGTCACAAACTCTGTCAGAGCCTAAGCTAAACCCAGACCCTCAGGCTGATGCTGAAGGTCCTTGATATAAATATCTAACTCCCTAGTCCGACACTGAGCTGAGACTCTGGTCACACACGCAGAAGTACCATCCGTATCTATCGATAACATCGTACCATCCATCTGTGAAAAAATGGAGTCAAGGAATGTACTAGCGGTTTATAGAAATACGGACACACGACAGGGAGTCAAGACTAGAATTTCTGAAGAATGCCCTATAGCCTCCCAAAGATAGGAGACAGACATCTCCGTACCGATCCACAGGACTCTACTAGACACTTAGCTCTTGTACCAACAACACCGGTAAACCTAGGCTCTATTACTAACTAGTCATGACCCAATTTTTCAAGTCATGACAGCACCTACTCTAACCCACTAGTAGGTAAGCCAACCTATAGTCGTGAAAGACTAGTAACGGACTACCAAGAGAAAAGAGAAAACTGCATAATAAATATAATAAAAAGGCTAATATAATCCCAAAACCTGGTGGAGCCAGTACAAGAGCTTCTATTACATTAGGAGTTCAAGTGAAATACAAGATAGATATATATATATACACACAAAGATGTCTCTGAATACAACATATAGATCAGTATAATAACAAGAGAGAGAGTAGAAGCAACTTCGAGTGTCAGGAGCTCACCCTAAGTTTCCAATCCATAGTTGCTCCACATGATGCACACATCAACGGCGATAACTCATACTATGATTTGCAGGCTGCAGAAGTTTAGTATGAGTATCAAACACATGGTACTTAGTAGGTATCTGCTAACTGAGCTCCAGAAATAATGCAAGCATAAATAACATATAAGGCTTGAATCTAACCACAGGCAACTATCCAGGAAAGCTAAGCATAATGAGGCTAATGAAGCAATAAGGGTAAACTACCCTATTCTAACAGTGCTCAGGAGCTAAAGTACATTACCGTATATCACTAGTTAATATACCAATGAAGAGTGAAAGAAGTATATATAGTACTATACAAGGCCAAAGAATACATGTATAATTTGAGTGGACAAGAAAGAGAGGGATATATGGTAATGCCATATATATATATATATATATATATATATTGGACTAACTCAAAGATGAATACCTGAAAGAGGTAGCCTAACATCTCGAGGTCCATTTCCAAGTAAAGGAGCTAATACTACCATGATCAGGGCCTCCAACCAAAGGGTGACTAAACACGAGACAACCTACCAATAACATATTTTATCAAGATAAAGCAACGGAACAAGAAATGTACTGACAACCTCGGGTACAAGTTCATAACCATCCTACCATGAACTAACCATAATAATGAATAGTAAAGTAACCGACTAGTCCAGACAAATAATACCTAATCGTGCCCTTATAAGCCCGAAAGGTTCAAGGAAGCACTCAATAAACAACAATCATAACCTTTACCTACAAAGCCCCCCATAAGACCGATAGATACAAGCGCTAAAAAATTATACTGGTGATAGACAATGCATATAAATGAATGAAATGCAGCATAAATTGGAAACACCATGCCCATTCCAAGTGACATAACATAACAAGTATATACACCTCCTCCAGCTCAGTAGCTCACAAAGGTAGGACCTACGGCGACCATCCTTCTCTGTCACTGCGGCTCTCGAACGAACGGGCCTTTATGGGATTCGAGATATCCGTATACACTGCCTGGCCTAAGACCAGGAATTCCAATAATTATCATAATCCATCTACTCTATTCATTATTGGAGAGAGAGATATATGTACATGTATAATGAGTGCACGGACTTGAACCATGAATAAAAGAGTGTACATTGTATAATAAGTGCACGAACTCGAACCATGACTAAAAGAGTGTACATTGTATAATAAGTGCACGGACTCGAATTGTGACTAAAAGAGTGTACATCTATAAGCCATTTCCCAAGATCAAGTTTGGGACTAAATCATCATAATAAGGTAGAAAGGATCAAAATCTCCATCGACTGAAGTAAATAATAGTGGTAAAAGAGTGGATAAACCATGCACCGGATTCGATCTCGGTCTAATTTCCAAAATATCATTTTTAGTTTCAAAAGCTCACAATTCATTAAATAAGGCGGTACGATTCCCGTCATAAAAAAGTCCATTTTAAAAGTAAAAAGTGGGAATAAATCCCTTTTTGTAAAATAGTAGTAAAATCAATTACCTATCTAGCATAATCCCATTATTTAATACCTATCTAGCATGCAATCTATAATAACACCATATCATAGAGAAAGGTATACTAAAACCTACCTCAATGCCGAATCACAAGTCTTGAATCGCCCACAAATCACTCGACCTTGCTCCACAATCCTGAAATATCGCCCCGCTATCAAAATAATCAGCTACACATCAATACTAGTAACACGAGACCCACATTTCTTTATCAATGGTCGGGTCAAAATTTGGGTCAAGAATGGGCCTGCAGGGCCCATAAAAAATCTAAAATTGAATCCATCACGAGGTACCTCGAAGGATAAGTAATGTATTCTCAAAAATTGAGCACAAACGGGACACAAATCGGTGCTCAAATCAGCTCGCAAAGTTTAGGAATCAAATACCTAATTTCTAAGAATTTACAATGAAAATGATGGAATTTAACGGGGAAAAATAGTAGGAAATGGCCAAGGAGTGTTGGGCTAGCTTACCTTAGCTTCAATGGATGATTTCCCACACTTTCCCTCGTTCCAAGCTCTCAAAAATGGGTGAAATAGGGTTGAGAAATGAATGGAAAATTAGGTGAAGAAGGGGATTTAAAACCTCCAGGTGCTGCTAAAGTGGTCATTTGGCTGCTAAAGTGGCTACTGACCGCTAAAGCACCTGGTGCAAAAGGGCAAGTGGCCTCTAAAGTGGCACTATAGTCGCTTAACGACATCTACTATAGTGGAAAAATTAAGCTAAAGTAACATCCGCTTAAATGGACCTTGACCGCTAAAGCGTTCACACCAAATATCAGGCACCAAATTTTTGCTAAGACTAAACTGACTCCGACCAGCTGCTCGAGATTCGTTTTGAACCCTATGTGCACAAACAAACTATGCTACCATAATAAATTCAACATTTTGGATTCAATGGAACCATAAAAAATTTCATCTAAGATTGTTTTGATTAAATGTGGGGCCTATCCCCATAGTTCCATTTTTCATCAAATCTATCCAGTAGCCCAAAATGAGTTCGGAAGCCTTAGGACCTAAAACAAGGGTCCCTCTAGCTTAAAATCAATGTTCCAGAGCTGATGGCATTGTTAAAATTTTTATTTGAGGTTGTCTATTAGGAGTTTTAGTCCAAGACCAATTCCTTATCAATGAAAGCTCCCAAATAGAAAAATGAGCGTAAAACCCAAAATAACTGCTCGATAACTAAACCGACAGTTCCAAAAATTCATAAATGAGTTGTAGCCACTGTGGGAACGCTCAAAGTAGCAAAAATTCTTGAAAACAAAGAAAATAACCTGGATGGTCATTACACCTTCATTGGGTTCACAGGAATCTGGTAGAGTTCGCCTTGAGAATAGAGAGTGTGGGTAGTAGTGGTCTAAGTGTTGTGATGGGTTTATATGGGTTGGAAGAGTTGTAAGGTGTATTTACATGGTTGTGTGTAGTTTTTCATAGCATATCAAATATAGTGGGGGTAGAAGGGAAGGGAAATGATAAATGGACTTATGATAAATGGACTTAGTATCGGATGTTCGTGGTTTGCTTCCGGGCATTACTTGTGATTATAAACTGCATTATTGGATTGCACATTAATATTGACATGATAATGAGATGATACGGAGAGTATATTAATATTGAGATGGTGTTGAGATGATATTGATATTGAGATGGTGTGAGAAGATATTAAGATGAAATTACGATGCTATATGGATCGGGTGTCAGGCCGACACTGTTATTGGATCGGGTACTATGTCGGTACTGGTATATAGACTGATCTCATCCCCTATAGTTCATATCTGAGAGTCCCTATGAACTCTAGTATATGTGTACACCTTGCATGTATGCATTCATCATTTCATTAAACATATGTATAGTGGTGATCATTGTTGTTAGGGAATTGCTTAAGTGTAGTTGAAGTATTGTATATTTGTATATTTTTTGGGGTGCAAGGTTATAAATGTACTTGATTCGTGTTGTATCATATAAGTATGAGGGATAATTGGTTACCTGGTCTAGTCCTTATAGTATTTTACATAGTTAGGCTTGTAATCTTGTCGGTATTAGTTAAAGGTAGATTAGTGAGCTATGTTCATATTGGGAACAGAACCATAAGTCTGCTAGTGAAGAATTAGGGGACTTATGTAGGGACTAAATTATCAATGACAAGGATTCACAAAAATGTTAAATAAGGTAGGTCACAGAGATGCTAAGGGCAACATGTTAAAGACCTGAAGAGAGGGGCCTTGGGAGGTTTAGTTATCCGGATCTTAAACTGATGTCATGATTTTTCCCTATTTTCTATTGTTGTTATTTGTTTCTAACTCTGGTCGGTCGATGATACTTACCAATATATGCGGTTGTACTGATACTACACTTACTATATCTCCACTTGGGGTTATAGCCATGTTGCAGATCATTTGGAGTTTCTATAGGTACGGTGATGGTTATTCTTCAACAGCTCCTGCCATCCTACTCGTACCCGAATGTTGTGTCTCAGTTCATCCTTTAATTTGTTTAGTTCTCTTGTACTGGTTAGATTTGGTTCTGGAAAATCACTATTGATTTATTCCGTGTTGTAAATAGTTAATAAATGTATTTGAATAAAAGTTTATTCATGAGTAAGGGATTTATTTCTTTTAAAAATTATTTTGTTTAACTTCTGTACTTAAATGAAGGGTTGGGAGTAAGGGTTCTCCTATCTAGGGTAAAGTTGGGTAGGTGTCACACCTCAAATCCCATTGAGGCGGACTGGCACCCGAAGCTGATATGGCTCGAGAGAACCACTCTTTGCTCATGTACATTCGTATGCATATCCTCGTATGAATCTTATTATACCTCATGCAACTATGCGGAAATCATGGACATGGAAACATATGCTATATATATGTTTATAAAACTTGGCCGTTGGGGCCATCAAGTCAAAACGGACATTTATCTCTTACATTTATAACCCACATATGTCTACAAAAGCCTCTAATAGATGCATCTACAAGATCAACTTAAAGTCGAGACAAGTCCCCGCTTTATACAACATTTACAACATCAAAACAAATATACAACTGTGACTCGAAAAGCCCCGAACCAACTGGAGCTCACCAAAGATCTGCAAATACCCGGTAGTCTACTGCGGAGGTCTACTAGCACCTACGCCTGCAGCGAGTAAAGTAAGTCCCCCGAGAGGGGTCAGTACGATGAATGTATTGAGTATGTAAGGCTCATTAGAACTGTATCATATATGATAACAACTACAATGGAGTCAATATAAAAGAAATAGTGAATGTGAATAAACTCTCTTTTTGTATGTGAGGAAACATGTATTTTACGTTCTCTACTTCTCTTGTCTTCATATATGTTCATCTTTATTGTTCTACCCATGCTAGGCTGTTCTATCGCCCCTGGGATGAGATTAACCCATGCTAGGTACTTTGACCCCTGGGATGTTATATTAACCCATGCTAGGCTTTCGTGTCGGCCCTAGGATGTTATGAACCCATGCTAGGTACTGGGACCCCTGCGATGTTATCGTAACCCATGCTAGGCTTTTGTGTCACCCCTGGGATGTACTGTGATAACCCATGCTAGGCTCTTATATCGCCCCTGGGATGTATCGGGATCGACCCATGCTAGGCTTTTCTGTCGCCCCTGGGATACCACCCATGAATATTTATCAATTATATCTCTTATTATTCTTACTTCGTTCTAAGAATGTTACATTGAGGATCATGACATTATTTGAAGCACACACATACATATATATAAATTACTTCACTTCTTTACTTCATGAGATTGACACCTTCACTTGTGAGGGATAGATACATTAGCTTACAAATTACTTTCTTCATTACTGTTTTTGAGATTGGTACTTTTACTTGTGAGAGATTGGTACAAAGATAATCATAATAGTATTGGCCTTTGGAACATGACATGGTTGGAAATGCTATTCAAGAATAAATAGATTCTCTTTACATCTTACTCTCTTTGAGATAGTTCTTTTAGAAATTACAACGTTATGATAGCTTTGGAACTTCAGTCAATGAATAAGAGAAAAGTGAATCATAATTCGTATAAAAGTAGGACATATGTGAATAACAATATATGTCAACCTGAATTGCTATACTTCAAAACCCCTTGGAATAGAACAAGCCCAATATCAATGTGAACAATATGCTGCAGAAGGATACGGAAAGAGTAACCTTACATACCTTATCGTCTCAATATGAACACTCAATCCTATACGTGAACACAATAGTCCAGATCCTTACTTACGTCTTACTCTACAACACAAGTACATAACGGAATTTACATTAACCACCAACTACCTTACAAATGCATATAACGATAATGAGTTTCATGTTTGCCTTTAAAAATGTCAGTTCCCCCTTGACAATACCATTGATAAAATTATCATACCAATAATCCCACAATATTCCATACATTAACCAATACATGATAACCAATAGCATGTCATACCAAGTTCATACTTTCCACTCTTTATCACCACAACATCACAATTATTCCATCAAATCACCTCAATACACCTCATATCAACATATCGGCTAAAATCCCATAATTTACACTTATAGCAAAATAACAAGTTTAATAACATAATCACACCATACATGTTGATATTTCATCCATACCATGCTCTTTCATCAAAACCACAAGTCATCTTTCAAGTTTAAATTCCATAGATGACACATCTTTTACAAAAACACAAAGTGCCATGTTCAACACTTCCAAGCATAACCAACATGATCTACATAATATTTCATACATATAATATGTTAAACCATAATAATAATCACTTACCTAAGCTTGAAAAATGATGATCTTGCTCCAAGAGATGACTTAGGGTTCTTAGGGTTTGAAAAGGAGAGAAAATATCTTCAAGAAATGTCTAGAAAAGCATGAGACTTAGAATGAAATAAAAATCTGATTTTTTTGGTATTTATATAGTACTCAAGTCATACTTATCCAATACTTGGGCGTTAAATGCCATATACTCTTGGTCAAATGGAAGAATGGATCATTTTCCTCTTGGGCCCATGCATTTTGGCTTCCCTTTTGGGCCTCAAATTGGCCCATTAACACATATTATCTTAGACCACAAAAATCAATGTGTAATCCATCATATATCTCATGTTTAATCAATTCCATAATTTTCACGATAATATTCACTCATGTCTAGAAGGTCAATGGAAGAATGGGTCATTTGACCCATGTCTTTTTTTTTCCTTATTTTGGGCCTTTTATTGAGCCCAATTCACTTAACCCAATAAAATCAATAATTTATCATGTTTCAATCATTTCATATGTGTTACAACAATATTCCCACTCACGCAATTCATATTCGTAGCCTCAATCCCAAAAACAAGTGATTCTAGCCACGTATGGCTTATTTTGACCAAAAAGGTAAAAACGTCATTTAGATGCCAAATTGTCCACGAATAATTTTACCCAAATTGGAATACCAATATAATACATCAATCATTCCATGTATATGCTCGTGGTTGTAGAAGAAATGTGGCAAAAAGCGGCCCGGTACGTCCCCGGGTACCCTTGGGACTTAGAAAAATTTCCAACTTTTGAAAGGTGCGCACAAGCAGCCTGGCACGCCCTTGGGCACGCCACCTTGCTGCCTGTGCCCAAAAAATTTGGGTAATTAGAGGCCTGGCACGCCCTCTGGCGAGCCTGGCCCTAATTTTTTGTTTTCGACTTTTCTTTGCGGGTTTGGTTAGATACTTCAAGTTCTATTCTTTAACTTACTTCTTACCTTTAATATCATTTGTTTGGAGGTACTTCAATCCTTGTTTTCAACCCCACAAATGCGCCACGAAGTCACAAAACACCTCCTACGGAGGTCTAATCACATGTACGAAGGCCAACATTAGTTATCTCATCAAAATCATTACAAATTACATACTTATGGCTCTCGACACCTAAGTGAACATTGTTCAACGTCGTCAAGTAGGGTTGGAAAGGTACGGGGTGTTACAGTAGGTACCCACACGATCCTTCATTTGGGTCGTGACATTCTATGATCATACTGTTAACACCAAAAATAACTTTTTTTTCCATTTACTTTCTTAATGATAAGTTCAGATTTACAGTAGATATAGAGACTAACAAACTAGGAATTACTTATTTTAGAAATGCTATGATATGTAATGAATATCTCTAATCTTTTGAACATATAGTGAACATTTGTCACTAACAAAACAGTCTACTAATATACCAACATAATAACTGAATTCCACCACCTCTGACACCTGAATTTGTGGTAGATATTGAAAAATATCAGAATCTAGCTATTAATATACTTAAAAACTATCATGCCATGCAATATACTTTTTTTATTGGTTCAAGTGATGTTTATGTGCTCCATACAACATTTTCCACATATACTTAATTTGTCCATTGATTTGTATATTTTGTGACAACACTGGTTTTGTCTATAACCTATAGTAGAAACTATAATGCTGACGACAAAATACTTTGTCTCTTCCTTCTCTCTCTTTCATTACTTTGTTAAAATAAAATTAGACCTTTAGGCAGTAAACTTATCTTGTTATCAACATAAAATATTCAAATTAATTTGACAATTCAATGAGTACAGAGCTTTCTGCAAATTAAGAAAAGTTATGTCGTACTTCTATATTTTAAATGTAGTTCTTAAAATTTACTCCTCTTATGCTTATATCGCTACATAGTGAAATACTTGAAGAGAAAATATATGGTTATCGTTTTGTGTGGTAAGTAAATGTGAATCAATAAATTTTCTTTCTTTTTTTATTTCTAGTACCGTTTTTACAATACTTAGTTACTACTTAATGATGTGTTTTACTAATCTGTGTCTTGCAGTGTATTGTGTATTAAAAAAATATTACAAAGCTTTGAATTCATTTGAATGATCAAAATGGATTTTAAATATATTCCACAACTAAGTAAAAAAGTTATGCCATACTCCTTCTGATTAATGCATATATTCATATATATATATATATATATATATATATATATATATATATATATTTATAGAGTTCAATGTTAGGGAATAGGGGTTAAGTTCAATACTCCTTAGAATATATGTTCTTTTTCCCCTTTTGAAAAGTAAATGATATACTTTTGCAAGTCACCTTTTGTGTTCTTAGTATTTACATCTTATGTATTATGCACATTTCATTATACTTTTATTCTTACTATTCAAGTTAATGCTTTTTTCTAAAAAAAAATTTCCCATTCTCTTTAGATCTTTACTTGTTATTTACAGTTATTCTTTTAAGTTTATGCCAAATTCACTCTGTTTTTCTTCTTTATATGGACATATGATGCTTTTTATCAGGTCTTGGGTCTGGAATCTCTCATTTGTACAACAATTTATTTTGGATTTACTGATTTCTTTTCCACATTCTTGCTTTACTTTCCTTCTTGTTCAACAGTTGTGAGTTTTCTCAGTGTTTGTTAATTTCTCCTCTTTTCCCCTTTTGAGACACGAACACTAACAATTGATACCTTACACTTGTGCAGATACTTCTTATAAAATGTTGTCAAGAAGCTACAAAGAACACAAAATGCAGAACAAATCTATATATAGTATAGCATGTAGATATGTGGTGTAAATGATGTAGTTATGAATGTAAACCATATTACACTTGCCAATCATATATCTACATATAATACATGTCGGTTAACTAATAAAATTGTCCAAATGTTGAGCCCATGCTAGCACGGGCCAACACTACCTAGTTTTACAATATTAGTTACAAATATATATTTGTTTATTAATATATTTTCAAGAAATGATATGTATCTTAAATACCTAAATTAATATTATTTATAAAGTCACATATTTGTCAAATAATAACTTTTAAATTTTTATAATTAATTTTTAATTTAACTGTGTAATTACACTTGTTTAACCAAATAGTATGCTTGTAATTATATTGTAATTACATATCATGCCTCCAGCATAGATCCTAGACATGACCGACACATGATGCCATTGCTGGCCCGAGCAAATTGCCTGATATATGACATGACCGTTTAACAAGTATATTATGGAAGACGTAAGTAAAGCATGACGATATATTCAAAGGAAAGCAAACTTCATTAGTTAATAAGAAAACATAGGTTCCACAACCAAGGTGACACGAAGGACAAAATCTTAATATAACATATGATTGACAACTAAAGTGTCTATAAAGCCAATAAATAGGAGATAAAAATGTTTACCAGGACAAGGCATCGACATTCCTTAAATAAATGAAATCATACTTATCAAATCTAGACTCAACCACTAGGAAGTAGGAAGGGATCACCAATAGTTGAAAGTGATGAGC
Organism: Capsicum rhomboideum; assembly: GCA_031232105.1. NCBI lineage: Eukaryota > Viridiplantae > Streptophyta > Magnoliopsida > Solanales > Solanaceae > Capsicum > Capsicum rhomboideum. The sequence goes on along the minus strand of CP124716.1, from coordinate 90,908,224 downwards.
TTAATGATGCACCTAGTTACGAGCATATATCCTGAATTTGCATCATGAAATGATTCAGCACCGAGTGATGTAAGTACATTAATTGTATGATATGTAAAATGGCAGGACAAAACATGACATAACATATACATGAAACTGAAACAATAAGTGTAGAAAGACATGACATGAGAGAGAAATACAGGCATAGATCATCAACTGCCAGAGATAAGTAATTTTATTAGTGTTTTAGTTCAATGTGAGAGTAAGTGGTATAACCAACATAAATACATATATACACTATGAGTTATGTGGGTTTGATCAATTCCCAATCAGCTAAGCATCTAACCATGAATGTCGCATAGGTCGATATGGTTTGTATATAACAGTATAAAACATGCATAATCATCCTCTTTAGGAAAACATAAAGAATTCGCTTGAACCAATGGAACAATCCCTATACTACATCGGTAACGTAGTATCATACATTCATTCTTTGGACTTATGCCTTCTAGATTAACAATCTAACTCCCTTAGGCTCATATGATTTCTATTTGTCTTTTTGACTCATATTCATAAGTTAGCCACTTTAGGCTCATAATCATAAGCTAGCTGCCTTAGGATCATAATCATAAGTTATCCACTTTAATCCCATAATCATAAGTTATGTCATTCATTAACATCATAGAAGATTTAAGAAAGATAGTATCATAATTTATCATGCCATGGTTCATAAGTTAAGGATCTTCACAACTTTATGGAGAATGAGCTTTTGGAATGTTCATGTTGTCTTGGCATAGTTTATGGTTTAGGAGTTCATATAATCATATAAATAAATGTATTTAAGATAGTTCATACCATAAGGTCATAAACCATAAGTAAAAAAATCATATCATAAGTCATAAAATAAGAACTTTTGAAAAGAGTTCACCAATTGGGGTTCATAAGGATCATGAAATTTATGATTTTGTTATTAATTTGGAATAAATCATCAAGACTTGTTACATGATATGAGAGTTCATCACATTTATTAATATTCATAAACTCATAAATTCCATTCCATAAATTTAACAAAGATTAAGTTAATCATGAAGGACGGGGCGCATGAGAAGTGATTTCATGACCTTAACATAAAGAATTGTAGAAATTCCAAGAAATGGAGATTTTCTCCTTACCCTAACCTTTCCATGGATTTATTTTAAACTAGGAGAAAGGGAATATCATGAGAAGATATAGTCTTACATACCTTGAGAGGAGTGAGAACTTGAAAGAGGAGCTTCAAGAAAACCCTTGCTTGAGTTTGTTATCGTAGTTTTCTAGGAACTGCATCTTTAAGAGTTAGGAGGGAGAAGGTGGAAGCCAATAGACTTATTATGAGTGTTTTCCATTATAGAAAATGGTTAGAAGTCATGGGTGAGGGTTATAAAATAGGGGTAAGATGAAAATACCCTTAATGAAATAAAGTGGAAAAAATTCCTTGTCAGGACAAGACTCAACGCATTACGTTGCCTATAGCAGTGGGTAGGCAAGCGTGCTGTATTGCTCATAGTGGTGGGGAAATGATTTTATTTATATAAAGTTTGATGTGTGATGCATTGGCCTTAGTGTTGTCCTGCCGATGTGTTGCCCAGCATGGCACCTTGGCTAGGAACTTACCCAAAAATTTTATCTAACTCTTGAAACTCATTCCGATAAGTTTTTAATAAATTTATGGGTCATATGACTCGATTTATAAGCTCTAAAAAATGCACGAGATAGCTAAGCATACCCCAATATGCAAAGTGTTACAATATCTCCCCCTTGGAATCATTCACCCTCATATGAATGGTCATGGCTAGAAGAAACATATGACTTGAATTGAACATGATTCTCTTAGCTAACTTTGGACTAACACTAGCCAACATGAATTAATCCAACATCAAGGGACATATACAACTAACCACAAAATAACGCATACACACAAGTTATAGATGCAAGATAATATCATCAACACAACATAAGACATGAGTTTCACAAGACATAACAACATAAGACATGAATTTGGGGAAATTATAAGTATAGATTAGGATCATTACCTTAAGCATCTTTTTCTTGAGAAATGAATAGGTGAGGATACCTAGCTTTCATATAATTCTCATCTTACCACATAGCCTCTTCAATAAATTGGTTTTGCTATAAAACTATTACCGAAGCTACCTATTTAGTCCTCAACTTGCGAACCTGACAATCTATAATTTTAACTGGAACCTCCTCATAAGTTAAATGGTCCTTCACACCAACACTCTCTATAGGAACCATAAGTGAGTGATCACCCATACACTTCTTGCACATGGAGACATGAAATACTGGATGGATGGAGCCAATGTAATGAGGGACTTATCTTTACTTTCTTTCCAAACAGCATGATGCCCTTCATAGGCAACTCTAACTCATAGGCCACTTTTCTAATCCTCCTCAAGACTTCGTTGGGGCCAATGTCAGAGATACTAAGCTTTTCTTTATTTTCAAACTGCATGACTACCTTTACAGGCAAGACATTTAAAACACCCAATCATCAATAGTGTTAACTTTTAAGTCTCTTTGTCTCACATCAGAATAAGATTTTTGGTGGTTCTGTGCAGTATTCAACCTTTCCTGAATGATCTTAACTTTCTCCATAGCTTGGTGGGAAAACTTAGCCCTAAAAACTCAGTTTCATTTACTTTGAACCAACCTATAGGTGACCTATATATTTATCCATACAGGGCCTCAAATGATGCTATATGAATTCTAGAGTGATAGTTATTATTGTAAAATAACACAATGAGAGGCAGGTGATCATCCTAGTGACCCTTGAAATCTATAAGAAAAGCCCTTAATATGTCCTCAAGTGTCTAAATAGTACCCTCTACTTGACTATTGGTCTGAGGGTAGAATGTGGTACTAAGTTTTCACCCTCGTACCAAACCTTTATGAAAATATTTCCAAAAATGAGTGGTGAACTGGGTGCTTGTGCCTCTTTCTAAAATGATGGACACAAGGGTCCCATGCAATCTAAGAATCTCCCATATGTACAGTTTAGTATTACATTCCACAAAATATGTTGTCTTAATAGGCATGAAGTGAGATGACTTAGTTATTCAGACTAGAATTACCCAAATCAAGGCATGCCAATGACGTGATTACAATAAACATGTAATGAAATACATATTTATCATCTCCTACTTCCACTCAAGAAGGACTATATATTGATCATCTCACTGGATCTTTGGTGATCAACCTTTACCTACTGGCGATTTGGATACTTAACTATAAAATCAATAATGTTATTCATCATATTGTTCCATCAATAGACTTCTTTCAAGTCATGGTACATTTTCATGGAACCTAGATAAATAGAATACTTGGAGTGGTGTGTTCCATAATACACCATTTTCCCCTTGTTCAAAGTCCATAACCTTATGCTTACAATTTACTCCTTTAGCTATAATAAGATGGGGCCATGTTTGGGTATTAAAGAAAGAAGCAACAATGTAATAGAAAAAGAAGACATTGGAGAGAACTTTTACGCTTTTGATTCATACACTTAAACCAAGTTGCATAGAACTCTTTAAATAGGAATTTAAAAAATCTTAACCAACTAAGAGAAACTTACTAAAAAACATGACCCACTAACTTAGCCACTATTAAATATATGCATTGACTCAACTAGGTCTCCTAACAAACATGTGAACTTTGTCGACTGATAGGAACCACTAATCACATTTTGAATTAATATTCAACACTCCCCCTTGATTTAAAATTACAAACTCTAAGTTTCTACTGGAAATAATCATGCTTGGCTTATGGGAGTGCCTTGGCGCAAACATCTGCAATTTGATCCCTGACACTGCAAAACTTTAGCTTTGTATCACCTTTTTTTGTGAGGTCAAAAATGAAATTATAATGCATGTCGATGTGCTTTTGTTCTGCTGTGAAAATCTGGATTCTTTGTCATTGTATTTTTTGCCTTGTTATCAAAGAATATGTTGTTACACCATCTTGCTGACAAAAAACATCAACTCACAATCTTCATAACCGTATGGTCTAACATGTTGATGGAGTTACAACAACATATTCTGCTCCAATGATGATAATGCAACCATACCCTACTTTTTTGAACCCCAATAAATTGCTCCAGATCCTAAACTGAAAACATTTCCAAAAGTACTCTTTCTATTATCTATACTTCCTATCCAATCACTGTCACTATATCCTATCAAGCTGAAATTTACATTTTTGGAGTACTAAACTCCCGAAGTCAATAGTTCCAACAACATAATGCTATACTCTTTTGGCAGCACTAAGATGTTACTTGGTAATACTATGCATATACCTAGACAACACACTAACAGAAAATATATATTAGGATGAGTGTGTGTCAGGTAGTTTGAACCTACAATCAAGCTTCTATAGTGACTAGGATTGGCAATATTTGTGTCATCTTTAAACTAAAAATTTTCATTTGCATTCATGGGTGTAGCAACCACTTTATAATTATGCATACCAAACTTGAATTAGAGGTCTTTTACATACTTTCTTTGAGAAATAAAAGATCTCAGCTTCTACCTATTTCATTTGAAGACCAAGAAAGTATTGGAAAATACCTAAATCTGACATTTCAAACTCCTTTCAGCATGCAAGATTTAAATTCAGCAACCAAAGTTTCACATGATCCTATAAATATTATGTTATCCATATATAGACAAACTACCAAAAAATCGCTCATACCTTATTTCTTTACATATAGTGTAGACTCAGTGCAAATCCACTCCTCAAGAAGTATGAGTCAATTTTGTTGTACCATGACCATGGTGCTTGTTTTAGCCATAAAGGGCCTTCTTGAACTTGTATACTTTGCTCTCATTGCCACCTACAACAAGACCCTCGGGTTGGGAAACATAAACTTCCTCTTCTAGATCTCCATTTAAGAATGCAGATTTAGCATCAAATTGATAAATAAGCTAGTTTAACAACCACTTTATAATTATGCATACCAAACTTGAATTAGAGGTCTTTTACATACTTTCTTTGAGAAATAAAAGATCTCAGCTTCTACCTATTTCATTTGAAGACCAAGAAAGTATTGGAAAATACCTAAATCTGACATTTCAAACTCCTTTCAGCATGCAAGATTTAAATTCAGCAACCAAAGTTTCACATGATCCTATAAATATTATGTTATCCATATATAGACAAACTACCAAAAAATCGCTCATACCTTATTTCTTTACATATAGTGTAGACTCATTCTTACTCAGTTCAAATCCACTCCTCAAGAAGTATGAGTCAATTTTGTTGTACCATGACCATGGTGCTTGTTTTAGCCATAAAGGGCCTTCTTGAACTTGTATACTTTGCTCTCATTGCCACCTACAACAAGACCCTCGGGTTGGGAAACATAAACTTCCTCTTCTAGATCTCCATTTAAGAATGCAGATTTAGCATCAAATTGATAAATAAGCTAGTTTAATTTAGCAACCAAAGATAAGAGTATTCTACCGTTTCACAGTGAGAAACAGGTGAAACATTTCATCGTAATAAATACCTTGATGTTATGCATATCCCTTATCTACAAACCTGGATTTGTATCTCTGTATGCTCTCGTCTGTATGACGCTTGATTTTGGACACCCATTTGAGTCCAACAGGTTCCTATTCATTTGGTAGATTCACCAACTCCCATGTTTAATTCTGTTCATTCCTGGCATCTCTTCTATCATTGAATTTTTCCATACTTGACTCTCTACAACTTACTTGAAACAACTGGGTTATGCAACATACAAAGCAAAAGAATATTTTTTATAAATCATCCTGAATGATTTGAATTTTATTGGTGAAGTTCGCTGGAAGAGTCTATTAAAGAAGAACTGTTGCCACTTCCTTTTTTGAGGGGAATGGTTAAGCAGTGACCACTTGTTGGAGCAGATGTGCTTAATTAAAGAGTAGAAAGACTACTACTTCTTGGAGAATAACTGGATAAGTTCCATGGAATACTGCATGTTCTTGATCAAAAACATTATTGATAAGCAATAATTTAATAGTTGAACTTACATCCCCGGAATCAAAGTCCTAGCTTGCATATTTATTAAACATAACATTTATGTTGACCATAATTTTTCCACTTACTAGATTATGTAGCTTATAAGCTTTGGATTGTGTTTTATATCCAACAAAGAGACATTTTTTAAATTTTTCATCAAACTTATGTCTAGCCTGTGAATTCACCAAAGCATAAGGTATACATCCAAAGACATGTAAGTGGCTTACCTTGGGCTTGTTATCTATTCATACTTCATATGGTGTTTGATTAAAAGAAACCTTGGTGGGTTTAATATTTAACATGTAGATAGCAGTAGCAACAACTTCAGCCTAAAAACACTTTGGTACACCTCTTGATTGCAACATGCTTTCGCCCATTTCAACAACTGTCGATTCTTTCATTCAGTGACACCATTCTTCTATGAAGTATAAAGAGTTGTTAACTCCCTATAGATGCCTTTTTTTCATTGGACATAAACTCTTTTCCTCTATCTGTGCGAAGAACATCGATATTGCAGCTATTTTGCTTCTCCACCAAAGCCTTAAATTTCCAAAACTTTTCAAATATTTTTTATTTGTCCGATTCATGCGACTATAATTATCAGTAAACAACAAAAAATAATGACTCCCAACTAAGGAATTAGTTTGTATAGGACCACATATGTCAGTATGTATTAATTCTAAACACTTAGAAGCTCTCAATGCTTGTCCAACAAAAAGTGATTTCCTGATTTGTTTTAAATAAATGCACCCTTCAAATAAATCAAAGGATATAATTTTTAGTAGTCCAATAACCATATTGTAATAATCCTCATTGTAATTCTTAGAGTTTTCTGTGTTTTGACTATTTTGTCCTTCCCCATTGTTGCTTTATATCATTTATGAATTGTGGGGATGGTTTGCATGGTTCTCGAAGCGTTCGAGAGTGATTTTTATGAGTTTGTGGTTTTGAGTAGCCTTTAAAGTAATATAGTTGACTTTGGTTAACATTATATGACCTAAGAAATGAAAGAGAGTTTAGTCAGTTTCATTAGATTTGGAATTTCCATTTTGGGTTAGTAACATAGTTGGTTCGGGTTCCAAGATTCTTTTGTGATTTTTGTGCGTTTGGTTGAAATATTAGTTTTATTGGCCTAAATTTAGTTTTGGAAGTAAATTGTTGATAAAAACCCCTATTGGTGATTATGATGGTTTTGTTGAGTCTGAAACATCAAAATTGGCCTAGTCTCAAACATCAAAATTGGCCTAGTAGTATTATTGGTTTATTTTTGTAGGGTACCGAACAAATCTCGAGGGTCCGTTTGGAGAGTTTTTAACCTATTTCCTTTACTGTCATTTGCTGGTTTGCTGGTGCACCTTCTTCTTATTCGAACTCGCAACCCCTCCTATCATGTTCATGAAGTTCAAGTGATTGCTTCATTGTGATCACATGGGGGGTAAGCCGCGATCGCGAAGCATTAGAGTGGGCCGGGTCAAGGTCAGTGGTTCCTCATCGCATTCACGATGGTTAGTGGACTGAGTAAGTTGTAATTGTGATGTATACCCCACAATCTCAATGAAGAAATGAGACCTGGCAGATTAAATAGTTCTTTTTCGATCCAAAATCCCATTTTCACAATTTTTAGAGCTTGGGATCTCGGTTTGAGGCGTTTCCAGAGAGATTTTTGAAATATAAACCTTGGGTTAGTTTATAAACCTTGCTTTCATCATTTTCCATTGATTATATTACAAAATCATCTTCAAATCTTTGCTTTTAAACTTGAGATTTTGGGATATACCCGGTAAAGTGAAAAATGAGTATTTTGGTGATATCTATCCGACTTTAACTCGGTTTTTGATTAGATTTCAGATTTAAAACCCTTAAACTATGGGTTAAGTGATTCTTTATTAAAATTCTAGTTTTACCCTTTTAGTTTTTAGGTTATTTTGGGCCCCAAACCAAAAGTATGTATCTTTATCTTGTATTTATGTATAGATGTCATATTTGATTAGATTGGATGTGTTTGGTGGTGATTTGAGGGAGTAGGGCTTCTGTTTGATTCTTCGAACTGTGGTTTGTCTTTGCGGGTCTTCTTTAAGGCAAGTTGAGATTTACCTTGACTTTTTTTGAGGTGTTTATGTGTTATGTGATTATTGCTTGTGTTTTGTGAATCACTAAGGGCTTGGTTCCCACCTAGATGAGATGTGGGTACCATAGTCTATTGATGGGTTAAACTAATAAAATGGATATTCTGACTATTCTCTCTACTTGTTGATATGTTTATGGTAAATTATAGATAAATGGCTTATTGATCATAATAAATTGATAGTCTGAATCATGTTTATGGTAAATTGATAGAACGATTGAGGTTTAGAAATCACTTAGGGTATAAATAGATTGTAGTTATAAATAAGTAGTTAAAAAGAGGAGTCCTAGTGTAATTACTATGTATTGTGAATGAAAGTGAACTTTAGAACATGTTTGTTAATGAGTATAGTTTCCTTTTTTAGTGTTTGAGTCTAATTGTGTTATAATTTGGAAAGGTGGAAACTTGTCAAGTAAAGCATACTATGGTTTGGGTGAGTCCTCAATGTTTATATTACTTGATTGATTATCATGATTAGGATGCCCGCATAGGGACTTGTGTGAATCTTATTATTGTCTTGTATGATTATCACTAGTGGGATACTCACTTAGGGGATTGTGTGAACCTTATTATTCACTTAGTTGATTATCATTATTGTGATGCCTGCATGGAGGCTTATGTGAAATTTATTATTATTTTGAGAGATTATTATTGTGATGCCTGTGTGAGGGGTGGTGTTGGTCTTATTTGAGCATTAGTTATTCTTTATTATTATTGTGATGCTTGTATGGGGGCTTAGATTAATATCATTGATGTCTTATATGATTTTTTATCATTGTGTTGTCATGAGAGGGTTTATTTCATGACTTATTGAGAGTTGGGTGATTTGAGTTCATTTACACCATTGTTGAGTTGATTATTGTATGTTGTTGATTTTGCTATGATCATGCATACTCATCTATCTCTTTTTTTTTATGGAATCAATATTACTATGGAACTTGAATTCTTTGAAAAATAAAATGAACCATTTTATAAAATGCCTTAACCGAGGGATATACCGGCAAAGTTGATTGACTATATTGTCATTAGTATAAGGATTGCGAACCCCCTATGGGTCATCTCCTGGAGTTTAGGCTCGGAAGGTGTATACAGGTTGTACTTTGGTCATTGTATTTCATCTCATATCACTATATTATATTAGATAGAATTTTTTCTTAAGTGATACTGTGGTTGAGATATTATTATATGTTGTGTATTGATTACGGCTTGATACGTTGAGACTGTTGTATTAGATCTATTGGTTGCGAGAATATGCACTTTCTTTATCTTGCCCTGGATTATTTTTTTGGTATGAAGAGTGTATATATATTATTGGGTTGGTGAAATTCTCCCCTGATGTGACTTATTCTACTCTTGTTGATACTAAACTTGTATGTGTCAGCCTTCCTTAACTAGTTTAATTACATTGGTGATAAGTGTTATCTACTAGGAAAGGCTAGAAATTTCTGAGTGCAGGTTTATTTGGAGTAAAATAGATGGTTGGTGTTGTGTTCCTCACCATCACTTTGGATTAGGGTCAGTCATCGACAATTCTTGCTAAGTACACGTATTTTATACTCACCCTTGCTTTTGTTTCCTTTTTCTGTACCATGTGTAGGTATTGAGTGAATAGTGAAGCATTAATTATGTTCTCCCAGTGTTGGCTATATGGAGATCAAGGTATCGGCAATTGGATCGCAAAGCTTACTTAGATCCCTCTTTTATTTATCTTATGCATTTATTCACATTTATGATATTTCAATCAATTGTATTACATTCAGTATTAGAGGATTGTACTAGTGACAACTAGATTTAGGACATTGGGATGAGATTGTACTTCTTTATATATCATTGGGGATTATTTACATTTCTTATTATCTTCTGCTCTGATTTCACTTTGATTATCATATTTGTGTTGGTATAGGCTTACTTGTATTGGAGGGTGTGACAGGGGCCATCATAGAGTCTATTTTGGGCCATGAATCATACCCTTATCACCTATTAATTTAAGTCCCTTTATGTTCATATGATCATATCATAAATTCCACAATTTTGAGTAATCCTTTGCACTTGCAGTGAGAAAAACTTCTCCATATTAGAAACAGCCAATGGAAACATCTTATTTAGCATCATAGTGATGCGAATCTTTTTGACCAACTTCTTATTTGTAGTGACACAAACATCATCATCAAACTAAAGAGAATATACATCGGTCATTAGTTTTCTAACATTCAACAAATTATATCCTAAATAAGGTACAAATTAAACACTATCCATGATTTTTACTTTGTTATGACTGGTATCGACACCCACTGTGCCTTTTCCTTCAACCTACATCTTTTTTTGTTGCCAAGTAACACCTTTTTATTTTGCTTCTCATCAAGCTCTTGTAACAAAGATTTGATGCCTGTTGTAAAATTTATTTTATGGTCTTTATACAAATAATTAGCCTATATATGCCCGTAGTGTTGGCAATGATGATGTTGAAAGACATTTTTTCTATTACCTTGCTCATTAGACTGCTTATACCCATCATTCCTTCCCCTGCCTCTTCAATAACCACGATCCCAAACACTGCAGAATCCTCAACCTCTTTTAAGGGTTGAGTATTTCACTTGGAATGTCTTCTCTTCATTATTCTCTATAGATCAATTGATTCTCACCTCATAAGCTTGAAGATATCCCATCAGTTCATCAAGTGAAAAAAGTGAGAAATTCATGGACTCTTTTATAGCTGCAACTACATGATCAAACTTTAGAGTCATGATTTGCAATACTTTTTCCTCAAAGGTTTGATAAATAACTTTCTCACCATAGGATCGTATTCGACTAACAATTGTTGTTGCTCTTGACAAAAAATCAACAATGGATTCTCGACTTTTCAACATCAAGGTTTCAAATTCATGCTAAAGTGATTGCAATCTCACCACAATGACCTTTAAATCACCTTGAAACTCCTTTTGTAGAATGGACCAAGTTGTTTTGATGTGGTTATTGTTGTGATCCATGAAAAGATGTTATCATGGAAAACCTGTCGGATAAACACCAACACCTTAGCATCTTTTTTCTTGTTATTTCACAGTCTGTTTTCTTCATCAGGATATGCAAATCCACATTTTATCGATTCCCAAAGATCTTGAGATTTGAGTATAGTTTTCATATAAATATTCCAGAATTCGTAGTTTTCTCCCTTAAAGATGGGAATGAGTGGTTGTGCCACACTCAATGCATTGTTGTTACTTTCCATGGCTCCAAATACAATTTTTTTGGGGGTATTAAAGAAAAAAGCAACAATGTATAAGAAGAAGAAGTCAATGGAGAAAACTTTCACGCTTCTGATTCATACACTTAAAACCAAGTTACATAGAACTCTTTAAATGGAATTAAAAAAAATCTCAACCAACTGGGTGAAACTTAATGAAAAACATGACCCACTAACTTAACCACTAAGCTAAATATTATTAGCCACTAATAAAGATATGCTTTGACTCAACTAGGACTCCTAACAAATGTGTGAACTCTGCCAACTAAATAGGAACCACTAGTTATATTTTGAATCAATATTCAACAAATCACTACTTTGTTTCTCCTTAGTTTCTGACACTAGGGATGATTCATACACATTCTGATACAACCACACCACCATCCTCAAAGTCTAAAAGTTTTTGTAAGCTGATGAATGTCCTTAATGAGTCTTTCTTTACTCCCTCAACGTGAGAAAGACTTCCCATTGACAATCTATTAAGTTCATCGTCAACCACATTCGCCTTATTGGGGGCTCATAATAGAAGAGGCTCATATAATAATTTTTAAAAAATTTGAGTCACCTTCTCTTCCTGAGGTTCAATTCTTTCTGAATGAAGGCATACTTGTAACACTCCAAAAGTTGCTAAGAATTTATTTTAGACTTAGCACAGAAAACCAACGGAAACTAGTAGAAAAAACCCACAGGACGTTGTCAGGTTAGATGAGTTTCCTTGTTAGTCGTCCTAAGTGTACAAAAAGTCAAGAAGATTGGAATTTCCCCCAGTGACAATGAATGCTAATGATAATTCGTTTTCAATCACAAAAAATAGTCTTAATAATGTGCCATGAACTTACCACACTTTCGACGCTTAAAACGATAGATATTTGTAAGTACGAAGGTACTTTTATATGGATATGATGTGTTTTTGGGTATTTACAGGGCAAACCAGTTCGGAGAAGTGAAGTGCTGATTTTTGGACTTAAAGGGCATCAGACGAACCATTCCATGACCATGGGATCTAACCATGGTCGTACCAAGTGATCGTAGCATGAACCATAGGATGGACTCTCAGGTGTTGAACAGATGAAAGCTTCCCACGATTGTACATTGATGTTACGATCATAATATCTGATCATGGGAAGAGGACCTAGAATCAGTGCTGCAGACATTAAGTGAAAAAGATCAGATAATGACTTCCCACGACCATGCATTGAAGTCACGAGCGTACCAATGTGTCGCGAGAAGGAAGTTCAGATTAAAGTTTACAAAAGTGAAGCGCAAGAGGATCAGACGAGAGGAAAGAACAATCATACTTAGAAGCCACAGTTCATACTAAGTGTCATACCAGCTAGGATTTGCAAGATGAAAAAGTCCATATCAAACCTAAGAGTACAAAGGACGATCGTGGAATCAAACCATGATCGTACCTTCACTCATCTGAGGCACCAACTCAGCAAATCCTGTTATGTTTAGGATAGGTTTTATTTTGTCTATAAATACTCCTATTGGGTATTTTGTACCAGTTTACATATTATTACGACTTATTACATTGTTTTAAGGTTTCAAGGCATATTTTTGTTCTTGGAATTACAAACATCGATTTTTAGGGTTTTAATACAAAGTGAGATTTTGGAGTTTATCAAAATTCTTCTTGTGTTCTTGCAATTATGAGTAGCTAAACACCACAATTAGGGTTGTGGGAACCATGATGAATTAATGAAGTAGGTAAATTATGAAGTGATTCTCAAAAGGGTGTTTAGGCATGTATTGTAAATTCTCTTCGGATTTGTCACACCCCAAATCCCATTGAGGCGGATTGGCACCCGTAGCCGATAAGGCCCGAGAGAACCAAGCTTTACTTATATTCATTCATATGCATGCCATAGGAAACACCACTATCACATAAGAACATAAAAGGCTAATAACGAGAATCATGGAACATGTGATATATATACATATGTGAAACTTGGCCGTCGAGGCCATCAAGTCAAAATCAACATGTATCTCTTCAGTTCATGTGCCCCACATATGTCTACAAAAGCCTCTAACAGATGTATTTATAAGACTAACTGAAAGTTGGGACAAGTCCCCGCTTTATACAACATGTACAATACCAAAACACATATACAACTGTGACTCGGAAAAGCCTTGAACTAGCTGAAGCTCACCAATGATCCGCAAATAACTAGCAACCTACTGTGGAGGCCTACTAGAACCTGCGCCTGCAGCGAGTAAGGTAAGTCCCACAAGGGACGTTAGTATGAAGAATGTGCTAAGTATGTAAGGCTTATAAGAAACTGTATGATACGTAAATACGTCAATGAACTCAAATACAAATGAATAACCAATAAGGATAAGTTAACATTCTGTATGTTGGGAACCATGTACATTTCTTTCATTACTTTCTTTGCTTCTTTACTTCTATGCTCATTCATCACCCCTTGTGTCACTATATACCCGAGCCCCGACTGATCAGTGGGTCTTTACATAACATAAAATTATGTTGGGATCGGCTCGAGCTAGGCTTATGCCTCTAGATCTACCACCCATGAATCAATACATCGGGTTTGGCTTGAGCTAGGTTATTACCTCTAGAGCTACCACCCATAAACTAACATATCAGGTTCGGCTCGAGCTAGATTATTACCTCTAGAGCTACCCCCTGTCAGGTTTGGTTCGAGCTAGGTTTTTACCTCTAGGACTACCCCCTAATCCAATAATCTCAGGATCGGCTTGATCTAGGCTTTTTCCCCCAAAGCTACCACCCATACTCAATCATTAACCACATATGCATTACTCCATTCATTACTTTTGAGATCGATACAATGATAGTCATACATTATTCGAAACATAACATTATTGGAACCATGGGAACTTTGGAACATTTGTCAATACATATGGGACATGTGAATCACAATTGATCAATGAGTAGGAAACATGTGATAACAACAATTGGTAACCGGGAATAGGATACCTTAGAACATGTTGGAATGGAACTAGTACAATGTCAATATGAATACTATGTTCTGCAGAAGGATACGGATAGAGTAACCTTACATACCTTCACTTCCAAGTATGAATACACAAGCCTATATATGAACACAATAGTCCAGCTCCTTCCTTATGTTTCACTCTACAATACAAGTACATAACGAAGCTACATTAACCACTAGTTATCGTACAAGTGTACAAGATGACAACGAGCTATATGACTACCATATAACGTCATTTCACCCTTTATAATACATTCCACTGCATTATCAGACCAACAACACCATAACATTCCACACATTGACCAAGACATCATACATCAATAACATTTCACACCACTTTTACCCTTTATGCTTCCTCATTATCATTCCTTCACAATTACCCTATCAACATGCCTCATAACAACTTATGAACAACAATACATACTTAATATAGTCCAACATACCTCCATACGGCCCTTTAAAGTCATTAAAACGGCATCACAAGTTGATAATTACATCCAAAAAGGGTATAGGGGCCTTTAGGAATCAAAGAGAGATGAAAACATCCAAAACCGTATCCTGGGCTGACATGTGAAGCCACCTTCGCCCTCAGGTGGCTGAGGTACGCCCTCAGGTGCCTTCATCTGCGAGGGCGGATGCCCAAATCGGCCAAAATGGGTTCTTTTTGGGTCCTTTTGTGTAATAAATGGTCCAAGACCATAATTAAGCCTTTATTTACATATCTTTGGTCACTTGGATGCTAACAAACATTCATGGTTCCATAAAGCACATAAACAACACCAAAATCACACTTTCCTTTCAATACGTCACCAAATCCATAACCAAACTTACAATAACAATTTCAAACATTATGTACAAGAAAAAAACAAGTTAAGTATATAATCACATCTCACATGTAAATACTGAATCCATCAAGTTCACTTCCTTCAATACCACAAGTCCATTTTCAAGTTTACAAGGCAAAACCTTTTTTCGATTGCAAAAATAGACAGTTTTACACATAGTACACTGTCCAACACTTTGCCAACATAACCAACATGATTTATACACCATATTACACATATAATATACTAAACCATGAGAATAAATACTTACCAAAGAGTGATCTTGTCCCAAAAGAGATGAGGGCTTAGGGTTTGTGTATAGGGAGAAAAGTTTGGAAAATGTTAGAAAAGGGCATGTGTGCTTTGATGAAATAAAAATCTGATTTTTCTTGACTTATATAGTCCCTTTATAATGATACTTATCCACACATTTGATGTGTTTACTTGGTCAATGAAAGAGCAATGGAAGAATGGGTCAAATTTCCTTTTGGGGCCATGTCTTTCTTATGATTTTTGGGCCTCATTTGGGCCCAATGGCACAAGACTCAGTAATACCAAACAAATTAATGTATAATTCATCAAATATATCATGTTTCAATATTTCCATGAATGTTACGGTAGTAAACTAGACTCAGAAACTTACGGGGTGTTACAGGATTGATTACTTTACGATGGTGCGTAATGGTATAATCTACCTTATATATACTCTGGACTTTAGCAAGGGTAATCGGATGGGAAAAGAGAATCAACAACAAGACTTGGAGCTACCAACCTTCATTTAATTAGGCTTGAATTGGTAAATGGACGAGACTAAATTGGGATCATAGATAGGGGTTAATAATGCAAAACCCATGACACATGAACCTTTGTGCTTGGGGATAGTCATCTATAAGGGGCGTAACATAGTCGGTTAGATGATACATAACCTATCAATTTTACATGTCGAGCACCACAAGAGATCACTAAGTACGAAGAACCTATGGAGTTATGAAGTTATTGGGAACACAATCCTAGTGTCTTTCTCATATTGATTACAAATCCAAAGAAATATGCAATTATTACTATTGAATTCTTTATTTACAAAACCCCCCTCTTTTACTAGAAATTTTTATTGATTGCTTAGACAGACATCTTGATTAATATTTCAACCTATTCCCTATGGGATCGACCCCAACCTAGTTGGATTTTATATTTGATCAACGGTCGTTTTATTCTTTGTTTAGAGATGTAATTTGGGCGATATCACCTAACATTCGTTCGGAGTGAAATTTCCCAAAGTCCAGAAGGATGAAAAATCCAACCCAGTCACAATGAGTCATGACATTTAATCACTATCTCATGACAAGTCATCGTCTGTCCCATCCTGAACGAATCCAATAAAAGTCCTGAAAGTTGAAAATATTGCCTAGAGACGATGAGCTCTAACGATAGGACATCAGCTGTCATAATGAGTCATTATGACCACGCTTCATCAGGTTGCCCAAAAATAGTGCCCTCAAAATGAATCAGATGACGAGTTTTTTGTAAGTGATAATGAGTCATCCTGAGACTCGTCCATCGTGATTCAGTAGTTTTAATTACATTTCCCAGTGGTATTTTTGTACTTTCCCTATTTCCTAGACTTATACTACCTCATTTTAAGGGTATTTTGAGAGGCATTAATAGGGATTAGTTGATCCTTTATTCTCATTATCAACCAAGCACTCAGACAAACAAAAGAAAAGCATTTCATCTTCTCAAAATAGAGAAAGGCTATGGTTCCACTTCAACTTTAGAATCCTTCAAATTCTTAGAAAGAACTCTCTTTTTAGGTATATGGGGCTTCACCAATGGGTACCCTTTCACACATTGAGTCCCAAATAACTCACAGTCTTTTAGTTTCTTTACAGATTAAAGTTAGGGTTTTTATTTAGCTTATGATTTTAGTTCTCTCATGATTCCCATAGCATAATTATGTAATTTTTCATGATTTGGGCATCTTGCATAATGTAATATTTTGTAAATAGATACTTAGCTTGATTTCACAGTATTTCCATATGAATTGCTCTTTAGTCATAAAGCTTGGCATGTTATGAACATATGATACAAGTAAATTATTTTGATTTTAGCATAAACAATATAATTTAGCCTCAGTTTGCAGCATAACCTCAGTTAATCAGATTTTTAAAATACTTTCAGAAAAAGCATATTGTAACTAAATATTTAGTCTATCATTTTTAAAATACTTTCAGAAAAAGCATATTGTAACTAAATATTTAGTCTATCATTTTATTGAGATATCAGTATAAATAATATTGGAGTAGTACTTAGCACTGAGTTGGTCTGGGGTTCAGCGCATCCAAGTTTCAGAACTATGTGCCACCATAGGTTTATTTAGTCCACCTAGTTGGACATTAGTTTAGTGATCATGCTAGTTATGCCTCTATACCCTGGCAAGGTATATTGGGCCTTTTTGATAGGGTGTATGTATCGGACTCCACATTTTACTCATGTGGATTATGTTAGTTAACAGACTCTCCCACAGTTATAGATTCAGACTTAGTATTTGTTCATGACCCTCAGTTCAGTATACTTACTTTAAATTATGACTTCTCAGACTTGTCATTCCTTATCAGTTTATATGCATTTATAATAGGGTCATTGTACTTCCGTTCAGCTTATGCATTCAGTATTGCACTTCAGTTTAGCTATCAGCATCTTCCAGCATGCTTAGTATTTACAGTTGCATGTCTCACATCCTCAGTACATTCAAAGTACTGATCATATACTTTCTTTTATGTTGTATTGTATTATGATATAGGTTCTGATGCTCAACATCAAACACAATTAGCATGTTCTAGTACCCTTCAACAGTAGAATATAGGTGAGTCCTCATCATCCAAGGGCGAGACTTTAGTGTTATTTTATTTTGTTATTATTTAAGTGTCAGACAGTTAGAGTTAGTTGGGGACTTGTCCCAACAGCTCATCTTTTAGTAGAGGCTTTCAGACAGTTAGTTATATCAGCTTGTGGTTTGCTTTCAGACTAGTGATTATTTCAGTCATTGCAGAATTTTATTATTAAATCAGTTAGCTTCTGTATTCAATATATCAATGACCTTTAATATTTTTAGCATTATGCCAGGCCATGGGTTAGCGGGGGGTCAATTATGGCTCCAAGCACCGTATTACATCTAGGGTGTAGTCTCAGGTCATGAAAAACTTGGTATCAGAGTATCAGGTTTAAACTATCCTAGGATATCTGAAAGCCACATCAAGTAGAGTCTCTTTCAAGGGTGTGAAGCACTTCACACTTATGAGGGAGAGTCTATGAAATGTTTTAGGAAAGTCTCACTTCTTGCATGTTCATATCATGTGATAGAGTGTGAACTCTATTAAATATCCTTCTAATTTGTGCTCTACGTATTCATAGAAAAATGCCTCCCAAAAGAGCCAACGGAAGAAAGAATGGAAACAGCACTAGTAACCAACAAGCTCCACCATCTCCAATAGATCCCCTCAATAAGCAAGTCTCTCACATTGAATTCAGGATTTCTTTCCAGGTGCTTTCTCAGGCCATAACCAAATAGGTCAATTAGCAAGTTGTGGCACCATCTAATCCCAATGGGAATGCAGTTGCTATGAGAGTCTGAGACTTCACTTGAATGAATCCTCCGGAGCTCCATAGTTTAAAGGTGGAGTAATATGCATAAAACTTTATTGATGAGGTTCAAAAGATCACTCAAATTATAGGTATTACTCTAGCTGAGAGTGCAGACTTAGCCGCTTATTAGTTGAAAGGAGTGGTTAAGACTTGGTTCAAGTAATAAAAAGAGGGTATACATGTGGATATAGGCCCATTTAATTGGGATGAGTTTGTGGCTATTTTTTTGGATAGGTTCTTTCCCAGTAAGTTGAGGGAAGCTAAGTTTGAAGAGTTCATCAACCTAAAGCAAGGCAACATAACAGTGAAAGAATACTCTTTGAATTTTATCCAACTCTCTAGGTATGCTTCAGAGATAGTTACTGAGTCAAGGGCTCGAATGATTAAGTTTGTGTTAGGTGTTTCTGACATCGTAAAAACTTATGACTCATGGTTAGCAGATTGAGAAAGAGAAGATAAAAGAGAAAGAGAGGGAGACTAAGAGATATAGAACAAGAAATTTTGATTACTCCCAGCAGAGTTTAGGTGGTAGAAATTGTTCTCAGTTTCAGCAGAGGTCTTAGCTCCAGCATCTTCTTCAAATAGTGCACCATCCCCTAAGCCTCATCATGATCAGAAGAATAGAGCATCAGGATCTATGTCTCAGGGAAGTTTTTAGGTAGCCGTACTTTTCCGATATGTCTTAAGTATGTTAAGAACCATCCAAGTGAGTGCCATCTTGGCAAAGAGGGTTTATTTTGATGTGGTTAGATGGGCTACAGTTAGAGAGAGTGTCCTTTTGCTGGACAGGGAAATGGGGGTAACAAGGCTCAGTCTACTACTTTAGTAGCCCCAGCAGGTCACCCAACTCAGTAGGGTAATTCATCTAGTATAGGTAGAGGACAAAACTAGAATAGGTTTTATTCTTTGCAGACTCGACAGGATCAGGAGGGCTCTCCTGCTATAGTCATTGGTATTTTACGAGTCTTTTATATTGATATATATGCATTGTTAGACCCCAGAGCCATACTTTCTTTTGTGACTCCTTATATTGTAGTATATTTCAGTGTCAATCTCAAAACCCTTCTCAGACTCTACTCCTATTGGTGACATATTTATAGCTAAACGGGTATACAAAAATATCCCAGTCTCATTTTCCCAGAAAATCACCATAGTTGATTTAGTAGAGTTAGATATGATCAAGTTTGACGTCATTCTTGGTATGGATTAGTTACATTCCTTTATGCCTCAATCGACTATAGAAACAGAGTCGTTAAGTTTCAGTTTCCAAATGAGCTAGTTAGAATAGAAGGGTAGTACTTCAGTACCTATAGGTTGGTTTGTTTCTTACCTTAAGGGTAGAAAAATGATCTTTAAAGGTTGCATCTATCATCTAGTTTGGGTCAAGGATTCCAAGTCCGAAACCCCAACTCTTCAGTCAGTTCCAGTTGTGAATGAGTTTCTGGAAGTGTTGCCTATAGATCTGCTCGGAGTCCCTCCCCGAGTGGGAGATAGACTTCAGAGAAGACCTTTTCCAGATACCTAGTCTATTATAATTCCTCCTTATAGAATGGCTCTAGCTAAGCTTGAGGAGTTGAAGGAACATTTAAAGAACTTCTTAGACAAAGGTTTCATTAGACCCAACATCTCTCCATAGGGTGCTCTAGTTTTTTTCGTGCGTAAAAAAGATGGTTCCCTAAGAATATGCATCGATTACTGTCAGTTGAACAAAGTCACGGTTAAGAATAAAGTATCCCATTCCTAATATTTATGACTTGTTCAACTAGCTTTAGGGTGCCAATTATTTTTCAAGGATATACCTCAGATTTTACTATTATCAACTCAGAGACAGAGAATGTGACATTCAAAGACAGCCTTCAGAACTTGGTATGGTCACTACAAATTTGTTATTATGTCTTTTGGACTGATGAATGCTCCAGCAGCTGTTATGGACTTGATAAACAGAGTGTTCAAGCAGTACTTGTACATGTTCATTATCATCTTTATAGTTGACATCCTCGTTTATTCTTAGAGTAAGGATGAATATGCAGACCATTTGAGGATTGTCTTGCAGATTCTCAAATATTGTCAATTATTCGCTAAGTTCATCAAGTGAGAATTTTGGTTGAAATCAGTACCATTCCTTGGGCACATCACTTCATGTGAGGGCATTCAGGTTGATCCTCAAAATACCAAAGAAGATAGAAATTGGCCTAGACACATCTCTCCATCAGATATTAGGAGTTTCTTGGGTTTGGCCAGTTACTACAAATAGTTTGTTGAAGGATTTTCATCTATTACTTCTTCTATGTCTAGATGGACTCAGAATAAAGTCAAATTTCAGTGGTCCGATGCTTGTGAGAAGAGTTTTCAAGATTTGAAGACTCAACTCACTTTTGCTCCAATTTTGACTATACTAGAGGGTCCAGATGGGCTTGTTGCTTACTGTGATGCTTCTAAATATGTCCTTGGTTGTGTGTTGATGCAGCATGATATGGGAAAGCTTATGTTACTAGACATCTCAAATCCTATGAAAATAACTACCCGATTTATGATCTTGAGTTGGCAGCAGTTGTTTTTTCCCTAAAGATTTAGAGGTACTATCTTTATGGAGTTCACATGGATGTGTTCATGGATCATAAGAGCCTTCAGTATATGTTCACTAATAAAGATCTAAATCCTTGCTAGAGGAGATGGCTAGAGTTGTTAAAAGATTATAATATGAATGTTTTGTACTATTCGAGTAAAGACAATGTAGTGGCTGATGCTCATAGTAGACTTTTGATAGGTAGTGTTGCTCACGTAGAGGATGAGAAGAAAGAATTAGTTTATGATGTCCACAGACTTGCTAAATTAGAAGTTCGATTGGTTGATTCAGCCGAAGGTAGTATTCTGGTTCAAAATGGTTAAAATCTTCTTTAGTAGCAGAGGTGAAGGAGAAACAAGATAGCGATCCTATTTTTCTTAAGTTAAAGAAAGTAATCCAAAGTCAGAAAGTTTAAGTTTTCTCCCAAGGGGGAGATAGTGTTCTTATTTATCAGGGATGATTATGTGTTCCACATATAGATGACTTGAGACAATGGATGTTGACAAAATCTCACAATTCTCAATATTCTATTCACCCAGGTGCAACCAAGATGTACCGTGATCTACGAAAAGTTTATTGGTGGAATGGCATGAAGAAAGATATCATGAAATTTATGGCTAAGTGTCTAAATTACCATTAACCAGGTGGTATGACTCAGAATATTCATATTACCACTTGAAAGTGAAAAGAGGTAAATATGGTCTTTATTACAAGGTTACCTCATACTCGACGACATCATGTTTCTATTTGGGTTATTATTGATCAGATGACTAAATCAGCACATTTCCTGCCATTTAACTCTATAGATTCGTCCAAGGATTATGCTAGATTCTATCTTAGAGAGTTGGTAAAGTTGCATAGAGTCCCCTTGACTATCATTTTGGATAGTGGTACTCAGTTTACTTTGTAGTTTTGGAAGTCCTTTCAGAAGGGTCTTGGTACCCAAGTTCATCCTAGTACAACTTTTCACCTGCAGACAGATGGTCAGGCAGAGCAAACCATTCAGACATTAGAGGATATGTTGAGAGCTTGTGTGATCTACTTTAAAGGTAGTTGGGATGATTACTTGCCTCTTATTGAGTTTGCTTATAAAAATATTTATCACTCCAGTATTCAGAGAGCTCCATTTAAAGTGCTTTATAGTGGGAGGTATAGATCTCTTACTGGTTTGCTTGAGGTTGGTGAAGCTACTTTGATAGGGCCTGATTTAGTTCATGAGGCTATGAAGGAAGTCTAGCTAATTAGGGAAAGGTTAAAAATAGCTGAGAGTCGTCAGAAATCCTATACAGATGTGAGAAGGAGGGAGCTCGAGTTTGTAGTTGATAATCGGGTTTACTTGAAAATTTCACCCATGAAAGGGGTCATGAGGTTTGGAAAGAAAGGGAAACTCAGTCCCCGATATGTTGGTCCTTATATGATTTTGAGGCACATTGGCAATATGGCCTATGAGTTAGACTTGCTTGTAGATTTAGCATCAGTGTATCCAAGTTTTCATGTGTCTCTGTTAAAGAAATGCATTGGTGATCCAGCTTTAGTTGTGCCTGTTGAGAGTGTGGGTGCGAAAGATAGTCTATCTTATGAAGAGGTTCCAGTTAAGATTCTTGACCAACAGGTTCGTAAGGTGAGAGACAAGGAATTTGCTTCAGTGAAAGTTCTTTAGAGGAATCAACAAGTTGAGGGAGCTACTTGGGAACAAGAAGAAGATATGATGACCAACTACCCTTATATTTTCCCTTCAAATTCAGTTCCATCTTGAGGTTACAGTTTCCTTCTTGGTATTTCTCTCAGTTCCATGTCCCTCAGTTGTTCTCATGTCATAGTATGCATGCATGTTTCATGAATTCAGTTCAGCTTATGGTTCAGTCAGAATTCAGTTATCATGTCAGTATTTAGCTTTTAGAACTCAGTTTTGGGATTGCAGCTTTTTCCCTATCTTTTTAGCCTAGTTAGTCTTCATTTGAGAACGAATGTTCCCAAAGGGGAGATATTGTAACACCCCAAGAGTTCCTAGGACTTTAATTCAGACTTAGCATAGAAAACCAGTTGAAACCAACAGAAAAATCCCACAGGATGACTCTAACAATGAGTCATTGTTAGGTCAGATGAGTCATCCTGTCAGTCGTCCTGAGTGTTAGCCAAAAAGTACAGAAGACTGGAATTTTCCCCAGTGACAACAACTGTTGATGATGAGTCATTGTCAGTCACAATGAATCATCCCAGCACTCGTTCTAAGTGAAATTTCCCAAAGTCCAGAAGGATGAAAAATCCATCCAGTCACAATAACTCGTGACAATGAGTCGTTGCCTCTCATGACGATTCATAATCTGTCCCATCCTAAAGGGCTCTAATAAAATTCCTTAAAGTTAAAAATATTACCTAGTGACGATGAGATCTGACGATGGGTTTTCAGGTGTCATAATGAGTAATTGTGACCACCCATCGCCAGGCTGCCCAAAAACAATCCCCTCACAATAACTCAGATGAAGAGCCATTCTAAGTGACAATGAGTCGTCCTGAGACTCGTCCATCATGATTCAATAGTTTTAAATAAATTTCAATAGAGGTATTTTTGTAATTTCCATATTTTCTAGACCTATACTATGTCGTTATAAAGGTATTTTGAGAGGGATTAAGAGGGATTAGTCGATCATTTAATCTCATTCTCAACTTAACAAAAGAAAAGTGTTTTATCTTCTCAAAATAGAGAAAGGCTAGGGTTCCACTTCAACTTAAAAAGCCTCCAAATTCTTAGCAAGAACTCTTTTTCCAGGTATGTAGGGTTTCTTTAATGGGTACCCTTTCACCCATTGAGTCCCAAATAACTCAAAGTTTCTCAGTTTCTTTACAGATTAAAGTTAGGGTTTTCATTTAGTTTATGATCCCTTTATTAATTTAGTTCTCTCATGATTCCCATAGCATAATTATGTATTTTCCATGAGCAACTTAATATTTTGTAAATAGAAACTTATCTTGACTCCACAGTAATTCCATATGAATTTTTTTCAGTCATAATGTTTGGCATGTTATGAAAACAAATACCATTAAATTGTTTATTTTAACATGAATAAAGTAATTATCCTCAGTTTACAGCATAACCACAATAAATTAGATTTTCAGAATACTTTCAGATAAAGCATATTCGGACTCAGTTTTCAGTATATTAATTTTACGAGCCAACAGTATAATTCAATATGGGAGTAGTACTTAGCACTGAGTTGGACAAGGGAAGTCCCAAAACTACGTGACACCATAGGTTATCACACAGCCATGCCTCTATACCCTATCAAGGTATATTGGTCCCTTTTGATGGGGTGTATACATCGGACTCCATATTTAGCTCACGTGGTTTCTGTCGGTTAATAGACACTCCCACAGTTAAAATTCAAACTTAGTATTTGCACATGACCCCCAGTTCAATTTACTTATTTTAAATTATGACTTTTTAGACATGTCATTCCTTACCAATTTTTATGCATTTATAGTAGGGTCTTGTACTTCAGTCCAGCTTATGCATTTCAGTTCAGTTATCAGTACTTTTCCAGCATGCTTAGTTATTTGCAGTTGCATAACTCACATGCTCAATACATTCAAAGTACTGACCGTATACTTTCTTTTATGTTGTATTGTATTATGATATAGGTTCCCATACTCAGCATCAAACTCATGGTTAGCATGATCCATAACCCTTGAATAACAGATTATTAGTGAGCCCTCATCATCTAAGGATGAGATTTTAGCATTCTTTTATTTCATTATTATTTCAGTTTCAGACAGTTAGAGTTAGGTGGGGGGACTTGTCCCATCAACTCATCATTAGTAGAGGCTTTCAAATAGATAGTTAGTTATTTTATCTTGGGATTTACTTTTCAGACTCTGTTATATCTCAGTCTAATTTAGATATTTATTTTAAAATCAGTTAGCTTACGTATTCAGTATCTTAGTTACCTTCAATATTCTTAGTGTTATGTCAAACCATGGGTTAGCTTGGGGTCACTTGTGGCTGCAAATACCGTGTTACATTCAGGGTGTAATCTCGGGTCATGATAGTACTGCAGACTTTTGTAATAAGTGAAGACATCAACCTAAACACCATAGAAATAGTGGCACCAGATCTTCAAGGCAAACACTACCACTACCAGCTCAAGATCATGGGTTGAGTAATTTTTCTCATAGTTCTTAAGTTGCATGTAGACATAAGATATGACTTTACCATACTACATCAAAACATAATCAATACCAACCCTTGAAACATTGTAATACACAACAAAACCATCAATACTCTCTGGTATGGTCAATATTGGAGCAAAGAAAAATCTTGATTTCAAAATCTCGAAACTCTTTTTACATGTTTCTGACCACTGAAGCTTAGATTTCTTCTATGTTAATTTTGTCAAAGGAGTAGCATAAGAGAAAAAACTTTCTTCAGCCTTCTATAATAACCAGCCAAACTCAAGAAACTTTTAATGTCAGTAGGGGTCGTAGGTCTGGATCAACTCTTAACTGTATCAATCTTTTAGGAATCAACCTTGATACCCTCACCAGAAATAGTATGACAAATAAAAGCTACATACTACAACCAAAACTCACATTTAGAGAATTTGACATAAAAATCACGGTCCTTAAGTTTCTGCAACACAATTTAGAGGTGATCAACATACTCTACCTCACTATGGAAGTAGATTAGGATGTGATCAATAAAACTGATCTCAAACATGTCAATATACTGCTTGAAAACTCTATTCATAAGATCCATAAAAGTAGCGGGTGCGTTATTCAAACCAAAGGACATGACTAGAATTTCACAATGACCATACCAAGTACTAAAGGTTATCTTTGAATTTTCACATTCCCTAACTTTTGATTGATAATAGTCGGACCTAAGGTTTATTTTAGAGAAACACTTAGTACCCTGAATTTAATCAAACAAGTTATCAATTCTAGGGAGTGGGTACTTATTCTTTATGATGACCTTATTCAACTGAAGGTAGTCTATGCATATTCAGAGAGAACTATCCTCTTTATGCATTAATAAAACTGGAGAACCCCAAGGAGACACATTTGGTCTTATGAATCTCTTATCAAGTAGATGCATCAATTGTTTTTCAGCTCTTTCAACTCAATTAGAGCCATTCTATATGGCAAAATAGAAATGGGTTGAGTGCTAGGGAGAACATCAATCTGTCTTCCTGATGGGAGGGACTCCGAGAAGATCATTAGGGAAAATCTCAGGAAACTCATTAACAACTGAAATTGGCTGAAGGGATGAAACTTCAACACTGGAATCCTTAACCCTGACTAAATGATAGATGCACCTCTTGTAAACTAACACACCTCTTGTAAACTAACTTTTTGGCCTTAACGTACAAAATAAACTTTTCTTGTGCCACGACTAGGACTGGTTCATTAGGAAATTGAAATTTTACAATCCTTGTACTACAATTAGTGGAAGCATACATTAGTATAACCAATCCATGCCCATAATGACTTCAAATTCTATCATATCTAACTCAACTAAGTCAGCCACGGTGTCTCTGTGGTGAATGGTTATGGTGTAGTTTTTATAGACTCGTATAGCTACGACTAACTTACCAACAGGTGTAGAAATAGAGAAAGGCTAGAGAATTTGTTTGAGGCTTATTCCAAACTTCATAGCAACATAAGGAGTCATGAAGAATAATATAGCTCCAGGATCAAGCAAAGCATAAACATCACGGGAGAATACTTTTAACATACCAGTGATAACATCTAGAAATGCTTGTAGTTCTTGAGGACCGACTAAAGAATACAAGCCATTTGGAACCCCACTTGTTCCTAAAGTAGTGCCTCGACCTGTTGAGGTAGTCGAAGTAGTAGTCTGGGATCTGTTTCCCCCATTGAACTGCTTAGACGACTGACAATCCCTCTAAAAATGGCTTTGTTGGCCACACCCATGGCATACATATCTGCTATAATGACACTTTCCTAGAAGATTCTTACAATAATTGTTGCAAGTAGTGTATTGTATGAACCCATCTACAACATTATCTTATGACTAAGCACTATGCTCTGGAACTCTGGTTACTTTAAAAACCTTTGGTTATTCCTGGGCCTCGATACAAGTTCACTAGCCAAAGATGGGGTAGGTTCCAGAGAACCTTTTGAGAAAGAAGGAATTATTACTATTCTTCTGGGGACTTACTGTAATGACCCTCCAGGTCCTTTTCTTATTTTCCATATATTTCGAGCATTTCAAGCTTGGCCATAGCAGCAACAGGTTATTTATGATGTGGCAAAATTATTGGTTTGGTTATCAGACAGTTCACTTGCATTTTAGGCTCATTTCCCTATTTTGGAACTTTTGTTGTTAAGGAATTGGTCTCGAACCAAAAATCCTAGTAGATGGCCTCAGATGGAAATTTTGACAGTGCCCCATCAGCTCCAAAATGTTAATTTTAGGCTAGGGGGACCCTTGGTTTAGTTCTCGAGGCTTCCAAACTCGTTTTGGGCTATTAGATAGATTTGATTTAAAAAAATGGAACTATAGGTATGGGCCCCACATTTAATTAAAAAGATCTCAGATGAAAATTTTGATGATTCCATTGAGTCTGAAATGTCAAATTTGGTATGGTAGCATAGTTCGTTTGCACACACGGGGTTCTGAACGAATCCTAAGTCCATTTGGACTTAGAAAATCTGATGCCTCAAAGTTTCTGCTGCAACCGCTTAAGCGGCCGAAGGATCTCTTAATTGGTAGTTGCTTTAGCAGCCTTGTGCCACTTCAGTGGCCTTAGCTACTTGGCCGAGGTATGCTTTAGTGGTCAAGGTCAGCTTAAGCGGACGTCGCTTTAGCAGCCAAGTTCTGCTTTAGCGGTCTCCTCCTTTCCTTCCCTGACCGCTTTAGCGGTCATGTATAGCCTTAGCGATAGCCGCTTAAGCGGTCAAGTGACCACTTTAGTGGTACCTGGTGTTTTATATCTCCTATGTCACCTATTTTTCTCCCTTATTTCTTAACCTTTTTCCCCCATTTTTGAGAGCATAGGACATGAAAGAGTGTGGGGAATCATCCATTGAAGCTAAGGTAAGCTAGACCAACACTCCTTTGTCATTTTCCATCATTTTTTCCATTGAATTCCATCCCTTTTCATTGTAAATTCTTAGAAATTAGGGCTTCAAATCCTTAGTATTTAGGGACGGATTTGAGCCCCGATTTACACTCCATTTGTGTTCAACTTTTGAGCACACATTCCTTGTCCTTCGAGGGACCTCGTGACTGATTCAATTTTTGGATTTCATTTGCAGGCCCCATGGGCCTATTCTTGACCACCCAAGCTTTTATATAACAATATGGGTATCATTTTACTCGTTATGATGTGTAATTTAATATTTTGCTAGTGTGACGACATTTTGGGATTGTGGAGCAAAGATGAGCAAATTATGGAGGATTCAAGATTTACGACTTTTCTCTATGAGATTGTGTAAAGTATAATTTTTATGCTAGGTAGGGATGATAGGATATCTTTATGACTACTATAGCGTGACTTATCCCATTTAAGGAATTTGGGGTAGAAATATTTCCCGAACCTTAGTGTAAAACCCTTGTCATGGTTATGGAATCCTATTACCCTCTATTATTAGCATGCTAACCATAGTTTAATATTAAGGATCCCTTAGTATAAGATTATCATTTGACTTAGTAATTTGGCAGGTATTTCCCTGATTATATCCTTGTAGTGGCTTTATGCCCTTGATTACTATGGATTCTCAAGTTATGAAGCTTGTTATGTTGAATGTGTATTATTGGGCCCGAGCCCATGGTTACAGTACCAGTTGGACTCCAGGTGAGCATTTTACCCTTAAAGAGGGCATGATTCTTGTCTATAGATGGTTAGGCACTTATGGTTATATTGTTTGGATACTGGTGATGGCATGCATACTGTTAGATGCATTCATGCTCACTTAGTGGTATGATTTCAACCCCAAACCTTGATTTTACTACTATTTTCCAAAAAGGGAATTGTTCCCACCTTTCACTTTTAAAATGTATTCTTTTATAATGGGAATCGCACCACCTTATTTGATAATTTGTGAGTTTTTAGAACTCAAATGATATTATGTAAAGTAGATCGAGGTTGATTTCGATCTGTTATTAATCCACTCATATTACCACACTATTTACTTCGGTCGACGGAGATTCCAATCCTTTCTACATTATTATGATGATTTAGTCCCTAACTTGATCTCAGGCAATGGATTTACAAACTTACACTCTTTTAGTCATGGTTCGAGTCTGTGCACTTATTATACCTATATCTCTCTCCTGTACTGGATGTAGTAGTTGGATTATGATGATTATTGGAAGTCCTGGTTCAGGACTAGGCAGTGTATATGGATATCCCGGATCCCCTAGGGGCCCCTTCCTCCGAGAGTCATCATGTCGTAGGTCTTACCTTTGCGAGTTCCGGAGCTGGAGGAGGTTTATACACTTGAATCTTTATGGAACTTGGATTCGATATGGTATTTATGGATATGTTGCATTCATTCATTTATGTGTATCGCCTATCACCAGTATATTTGTTTGGCGCATCTATCTATCGGTCTTATGGGGGCTGTATAGGTACTGGTTATGGTTGTTGTTTGTTGAGTGCTTCCATGAAGCTTCCGAGCTTATGAGGGTCCGGTTAGGTATTTGTGTGTCCGGACTAGCTAGTTACTTTTTTATTGGTTATTATGGTTAGTTTGTGGCAGGATGAGTATGGATTGGTACCCGGGATTGGCAGTACGTTTCTGATTCCTTTCTTTATTATGGTAAATTACATTGTTGATAAATCACCTCATGATTAGTCACACTTTGGTTATAGGTTTGAGTATGCTAGCATTAGCTCCCTTACTTGGCTAAGGCCCTTGAAAGGTTAGGTTGACTCCCTCAGATTATTATCTTTGAGTTAGTACTACGGATTTAACTATGTGTGTGTGTATATATATATATATATATATGGCATTACCGTATATCCCTTTCTTTCCCTATCTATTCATATTGTATATGTATCCTTTGGCCTTTATACTACTATGTATATCTTTCTTCCACCCTTCATTAGTATATTGGCTAGTAATATACGGTATTTCACCTTAGACCTTAAAACTGGATAGTTTATCCTTATGGTTCCGTTAACATTATTATGCCTACTTCCTTGGATAGTTGCCTGTAGTTATATTCATGCCTTACATGTCATTTTATGCTTACATTATTTCTGGAGCTCAGTTGGCCGGTGCCTACTGAGTACCATGTGTTTGGTACTTATACTACACTTCTGCAGCCTGCAGATCATAGTATGAGTTATCATCGTTGATGTGTGCATCATGCGGAGCAGCTATAGATCGGGGATTTAGGGTAAGCTCCTGATGCTGGGAGTTGCTCCTACTCTCTCTCTTGTTGTTAGACTGATCTCTATGTTGTATTCAGAGATATCTTTATACATATATATTTATCCTATATTTCACTTGTACTCCTGATGTATTAGAAGCTCTTGTACTGATTTCACCAGGTCTTGGGTTATATTCTATATTAGCCTCTTATTTATATTCCTTTCCACTGCTTTCTTTTATTTTTCTTGATAGTCCGTTACTAGCTGTTTCGGATTATGGGTTGGCTTACCTACTAGTCGGTTATAGTAAGTGTCATCATGACCTGATAAATTAGGTCATGACACTTACCTCATTGCCATCTAATCTAGCCCTCTTGTTCTAGTACTTTTCCTTTTCTTTTGGTTTTGCCTGCTGGGCATAAACCATCAATCAAGATATGTCCATATCGTTGTGCATCAATGCTCCATCACGCTCCTACTTCACATGCTTATCAACCCTAGATACAAACTTCATCATCCTTTCCCTCATATTGGACACCATTTCTGGGGCATATCAGGACAACTGTGTGAACTTGAGGTTGTACTACCTCACACTCATGGTTTCCTTTTTAAGATTCAATAATTCATCTGCCTTAGCTTCCCTTAACTCCAAGGGCAAGAAGTGGTCAATGAAGGCCTCCATGAAATCATCAAGGCTTGTTACATGGTATAAGAGTTCATCACATTTATTAATATTCATAAAGGTCATTCCATAAAAGTAACATAGATTAGGTTAATCATGATGGATAAGGCGCATGAGAAGTGATTTCATGTCATTAATAAAGAATCAAAGAGATTTTAAGACATGAAGATTTTCTTCTAACCCTAACCATTCCATGGATTTCATTCGAACTAGGGAAAATATATCTAGGGAAATATCCTAAGAAGATATAGCCTTACATACCTTGAGAGGAGTGAGAACTTGAAAGAGGAGCTTGAGGACAAACCTTGCTTGAATTTCTTATCGTAGTTTTCTGACAACTACTTCTTTAGGAGTTAGGACAGAGAAGGGGGAAATGAATCGACTTATTATGAGTGTTGTCCCTTATAGGAAATGATTAGAAGTCGTGGGTAGGGGTTATAGAATAGGGGAAGGACAAAAACACCCTTAATGAAAAGAAATGGGAAATACACTACTAGAAAAAGGCAGATTACATGGAGATTTACCTAGGATTTTTACCGGAAAAATAGCAAGTAATTCATTTCCTGCCGATTTTTCTGCCAAAAAAAATCCGATGGAAAAACCTTCGTGGGTAATTATTACCTGCAAATTTTAAAATCCCCAAGTATGTTACTTGGGATTTGATTCCGTAAATAGTTACCTGCGACTTTCTTTTGCAACAAATACAAAAAATCGCAAGAAAGTTTTGGTAAAAATTCGTAAAATAAAGGAATTTTCTTATGACTTTTTCTATGAATAATTCCGCATGTAATTTGATAAGAAATTATTGAAAATATACTGAAATAAATATTAATTATTGTAATTATTCTATATTATTGTTTCTATTTCTCTTGACTAGACCACAGTATTTTCTTTATTGTTTTTTTTTTCCTTTTACTTTTAATATAAAGTAGACCCCCAGCACCTCCCCACACCCACCATAAACTACTAAACACGAACCCCAGCTCCTACCCACACCCACCATACACTAACACGAATCCAACCCCATCCCATCTCAATATCAATTAATATAATATATATAGAAAGGCTAGCAGTTAATGATGATTTTAATTGCCTAATTTAACTCCTAGAAGATGCCTGTTTTACTAATAAGCTTAGGCGGAAGGCTTATAAAGGTCAACTTCTTAATATGGTTAGTCGATGTGGTACATAATACTCCCTCCATTTCTTTTTAGTTGTCATATTTTATTTGTCGAGAGTCAATTTAACTAATTTTCAAGGCTAAATTATATTAGACTAATTCAATACTTTAAAATTAAAATTTAGATATTCAAAAACTATGTGAAAAATATTATAAGTTACAATTTTTCTTTTGTTAATTTGATTAAAAAATACATCTTAAAATATTGGTCAAAATTTATATCATTTGACTCAAAAAAGTAAACTATGATAAGTAAAAAGGATTGAGGGAGTATAATTAAATTACATAGTTTTTAATATATGTAAAATAAAGTAATATATAATTAGGATAGACATTTCAAAAAACATATTTTTTCACTTAATATAAATCTATCTATTAAAGGAGACATTTTAACTTCATGTTAATAATAACAAATAAATAGTTTCTCTACTTAAAAATATACTTAATTACTTGATAATACACAATTAGTTAAATTATAGTATGTATAAATTTTAAATTTTACAATTGAACTTTTCTTTAAACATTACACCCAATTATTCAATGATTAATGGATTGTTTATATGTGTGTGTGCTTTTCTTTCAAGAAAAAAGAAAATAATTTTTGAAATTAGATGTTTTAATAAGAGAAAATTTATATTGAGACATTATAACTATATCATGAATAACACATAAGAAAATTTATATTTTAATTTCATTAAATAAGAAATAATAATATATAGTAAATAAAATTTCACCAATTCTAACCACGACTAGAAGATTTAGTTATTTCAACAATATTAATCAAGAGGATAGTTCAAAATAAAATTAGAAGATCACTCAATACTAAAGTATCACTTAGAATATTTAAAAATAAATATATTTTATGTAACATACCAAAATTAAATACATTATCTTTTATATATGTAAAATAAAGCAACATATAATTAGGATATTGTCACGACCCAAACTAACGGACCGTGCGGACACCTACGCTATCCTAAGTAGCTAGAAGAACCCTTATTACCCAACCAAAAATATACTGAAGACTTCTGTTTTGAAGAGAATACTGGATTAAATATAACAAAGTAAATTAAATATCAATAAATAAACTTTTCAAAAACTTTTTACAATTGTCCTTCACTACCCCCAAGACCTGGTTAGACATGTACAAGGGCTACCTATTATAGAATAGACTGACAATAAAATAAATAACACAAAGACTCCAACATCTGCCAGGAAGGAAGTGCAGAAGTTAGTGCTGAATATCGCCCTTGATCTAGTAACTGCAAACTAACCTGCATCCAGACTACACCCCAAGAAGGGATGTAGAAGAGTAGGGTCAGTACAAACACACGTACTGGTAGGCATCATTGGTCGACCAGTGTTAGTCCACATAATCATAAAATAGAATCAAAGAAAAGAAATCATGACATCTTAAATAGAGTATAATTCAACTAAGGTTGTAATATCATTATAACACATTTGTCAATATAATTTACAATTCTCCAACTCTATTAACGAGATTATATTCACCACTAGCATAGTCTAACCTCATTAATTCATACTATCCACCACAATCCAACACTAAACCATCACCATCACCCCTTTATTCGCATTGCCATTTCCATTACCCACATCCATAGGATCAACCCAGTAATCATAGACAACTCACACTAAACTTT
Organism: Capsicum rhomboideum; assembly: GCA_031232105.1. Lineage (NCBI taxonomy): Eukaryota > Viridiplantae > Streptophyta > Magnoliopsida > Solanales > Solanaceae > Capsicum > Capsicum rhomboideum. The sequence goes on along the minus strand of CP124716.1, from coordinate 90,873,948 downwards.
TGGGCTAACAACCAAACACTTTATTATAATATTAAAGAATAATAACTAGCCAATCGGATAAGCCACGATTACACCAAGTATAAATAAAGTAAGTCGACCAACATATAGCAAGTAAGCACAGAGTTTCACTTTTCCAAGTACATGTCACACGATCAATCTCAAGGATACAATCAAATAGGGAATACAAATCAACTCACATCTCAGTAAAACACACAAGAGAACTCAAGTTTCATTAACAAACCTTATAGATACTCTTGGAGAAGGATTAATTCAATTATTGAAACTTTGGGATCGTTTCTTTGATATTATTCATTGGATTCATCACTTTAGATCACTTCATTATCAATTCCTTCATTATTAATATTACCATGCCGGCTCGTGGCACCCAATCCAATCACGTCGTACAGCAATACCAAAATTTAACGTCGGACACATTACTACTAACAATCTTTCCACTTTTCTGTTCTTAATAAATATTCATCATTCACTTTTCAACCTGTATGAAGGTATATCACAAGCCTTCTTTACTCAAGGCATTCTTTTCAATCACATTATCATTATGAATCAAGATTTGTCATTTATTAACAATAGTCTATACACACATGCTAAGGGACTTATTTCTGCCCAACTAGTCATGACCTGCAGGGGACAATCTAAGTCCATGTACCATACCGGCGTGGTACCCGAACCTCCATAAATAAGTAATATCAATATCCATATCCGTACCGGCATGGTACCCGATCCTCCATAACCATATTATGTATATTTATCAACTTCATACTATCTCTCAGGATACAACACGGCGTACTAAATTTACAAGTACACTTATAATCATAAGACAATTCGATCAAGTTGGATTTTTCATAATTATTCATGCAAGTATCAACAATCCAAATATCATCAATTCAAGTATGTCCGAAGACCAATCAACAAGCATCCAATTTAGGAGCATACACACAATTAAATTGAGTCTAAACTCTAATTAAACCATAACCTACTCAAATACCACAACTTGGGTTCTAACATCACCACCCATAACTAGCACATTCAACCTTATAATTATTCTTTACCTCTCTCCGCATAATACAATGCACACAATGATTCAAGTCATCTATCCCTTAGGCCTCACCATTATCATGGAACAATATGCAACTTATACCTTTATAACTCAATTAGGTTCATCACTAGAACAACTAAGAAACATCATGTCCACATACTTCATTCACAACAATCCCCTTTCGGGCACATAACACATAATATCATAAATATCACATAATCAATCAATAACATAGTTTTCGGGATTAAAGTTGAGTTGAGTTGCGAATTCCAACCCATGCTCGACACCTACGGATCGTGGGTCTTTTCTTTGGAAATCAGACCCAATTTTCAGCTTTTAGGATTCCAACCCACGTCGACCACCTACGGGCGGTAAATCATCCTATGGATTGTGGGTCGATTCTGTGGAAATCAGAGGCCATAAAAGACCCAACCCGACCCAATTTTTTTATTTAAAACCCACATAAAATTCGAACCTCACACGGTATAAACACATCAAACCCCGATATCCAAACCCTCAAAACCCAATTTTCCTCTTCCAAATTCATCAAAATGCCCACTTAATATCCTCCATTAAACAAATTCCCACATACCAACACTCCAATTCATCCCTTCCAACCCACCATTTAGGCGAAATTCTTTAATCCCCAATTCACAAATTTTCAAAATTCCTAAATCCCAAATGCCTAAAGTTCAAAAACCCTAAAACCCAACCCGATCCCAAACCATCTAAACCCAACGCATTTGAAAAATACCACCAAAAGGGAATCCCAAGAGAGGTGATATGGGTTCTTTATCGAAAATCAGAACCAAAAACCTAGAAATTAAGTCAAAACTATGAGATGAGCCTTCAGATCGAGAGAAAAGTGGGCCCGAAGAGGTTTATGAGATTGCTAGAGATGATTCTACTACTATGCCTCACACCACGAGGTAACAAACTAGGGCACAGGCCGCAGCCCGGGCCACACCTTAGACTAATGCACAGCCCCCGCCACCTGCCACACCGGTGACTCCTACTCAGTTATTTGATTCTTTCCCCCAGTCAGAAGAGGGAGAGGGTTTTTCTATGACTGGTGAGACGGGCAGTTGAGAGGATGCACCTATGACCAATGAAAATGGCAAAGCTAAGTATGCTTCAGAATCGGTGGATTGTGGTGAGGATGCTGAGACAGCTTTTGTTTCAGGTACTAGTGTCCAGGATTCGACGACCTCCTCACAGCGACAGTTGGCTATACAGCGGGCCGTATTAGTAGTACAATGGAAGAAGATGAGGTGGTGTGTTCATGATATAAAGTCCATCTATAATAGGGATGTAAAGCCTACTAAACGGGGTTCGTTTAGGAGAAATATCACAGAGGATCCCCAGTTTAGGATAGATGATTTGAATGTGATTTCTGAGATTAAGAAACTGTTTGATAGATATGGCTTCGGGTGGATGACGGACCCTTGTGGTAGTTATAGTCCAGAGTTGGTATGTGAGTTCTATGCCTCGTATGCTACTTCAGTTGATTTCATCACACCTCCAGAGGAGCAAGCTTGAGACCAACCACCATTGACTCATAATTTAGTTCGTGGTACATGAGTTGATATATCATAGCAGATGATACAGTGGTTCTTGTTTGGTGCCGGCAGTGAGGTTCCGGCAAATACAGCTGAGTTTGATCACCTCATGGAGACGGTGAAGAATAGGAACAAAATGAAAGATGCGGATCAGCGGTTAGAGCTACTGCTGTAGATTGCGAGTTATATAGCTGAAGATAGGGTAGATGCTAGATGGGTAGCTGAGAGGTTGGACACTAAGAATTCCTCACTTCACTTTACAGGTAAGTTTTGGTAGTCGGTTGTACGGAACCGACTCGGTCCTATAGGTGCTGATAATTCTCTTACACTTGACCTTCCAGTTCTAGTGGTGAGCTTTATGGAAGGTTATGACATCAACTTCGCCCGCTACATTATTGAGAAGATTCACGGGTGAGTTTTTCAAGATTTCACCAACATTCCTTTCCTATGTATGATTCAGGGTTTATGTAATATTGTTGGTGTGGTCATGCTATCTGGGGTTGATTACTATATTGAGGTGACCCGAGTAGCTGATATGGGGTTGATGCAGCATCGGGCTAATCCAGTTTCCCAGAGAAGGTCTCATCCCTCTACTTCGTTAAGAGCGGACCTTTATGAAGGGTATATGGATCAAAAGGAGCCTGTTAGCACCCCAGCATCGATTAGTGAGCCCAAGGCTATGATACAGACTACTGAGGGCGCAGACCTCGTGATTTATAAGGGGGTGGCAGCCACCACTGTACCACCCCCCCCGTCTGGTATGGTTTCAGTTTTGAGAGACTTTTTGCAGTAGCTGGTGGATAAACAGACACAGGTAATTAAGCAACAGACTCACATAGAGGCCCAGATGGCTAAGTCAGTGACTCAACTTAAGCCATGGGTTAGGACTTCAATAAAGGCTTCTGAGGTGAGAGTTGAGGCCCACATGATTTCTGTCATGGACAGATTTATGCGAGAGTAGCATGGGCAGATTGATAGCCTTGAGCAATGGATAGGTAACCAGCTATGGGAGGCCCATATTCCAGACTTGATGAGTTTGACACAGGAGGTGGTTTCTTTGAGGGTAGAGGTTGAAGCTTTAGTAGTCAGCCACACTCCTAACATTTTGCCTATGCCGACACCGGTCCCGATAGCATCAAAATTTATGGTTGATTTGTTTACAGATGAGAAGCCTTCTATTAATAGATGTAAGAGACCAGGAGTCCTGAGGGCTAGGGTAAGAGTGAAGATGAGTTTGAAAGTGATATGTGGAGGGCGACTAAGGTCTCCCAAGCAGAGTACCATGCCAGTCAGATTGGCCATGATCAAAGAGCCCTGGGTGCGTCCTCTAGTCAGCCACTCATTCCTCTGTCAGCACCCAGTGTAGAGCCCAGTGAGCATACAGATGATCCAGCTGTGGACGGGCCCACATCCAGTACCTAGGGCACTGCAGGTATGTCTTCACTCCCTTACACTTATCATATTTATAGTTGTGCATTGAGGACATTGCACCATTATTTAGTTGGGGGTAGGGGTATACCACCACTTGGGGGGGTTTTATTGTCGTGTTTCTTTTCCCCCTAATGTGTTGTCATAGTAGAACTGGTATGTTTAGGTTGTTATTTGTGTTTCATTATGTGTTTTCGTGTTTAGTTAGGAGAAAAATAACGGAACCTTAGTGCAGTCAATTTTGAATGAACTTTGAATGATAGTGATGGTTTTTTATTGTTTAAAGGACACCCCTCCTGAAAATTTTATTTTGGACTGTGTGTGTAGCATGTTAGTTTGTGACAGTTGTTGGATCTTGTTATGGCATTAGTATTATAGGAAGAACGATTGTAGCTTGCAATGCATGAACTGGATAGGTAGTAGTCGATAGTGTAACCCTATTCTATGTGTGTGTGAGGTCATAACCTAGTTCGCATTGTATGTGCAATCCAGAACTTGTCCGGTTAGTCTTGCCTAGGTTAGAGGATAGTGGTTAGGAAAGGATCATAGGCTATTTTTGAATACATCCACTTTTAGCCTAAATGCCTGACCGAATGAAGTAAATATCCCTTGATCCCGAGTTTGAGCCTTAATTGACCTTTTTCTTTCATTAGCCTATTCACCTTCGCATTTTGACTTACAATGAACCTGTCATAGCCCTGGTCTCTCCTTGTACATTGTGTACCTCAACTCACGCAAATCGCCTAAGTTGAGGGTGGCTAGCATGGGGGTGCGTAGCTTGATATGGGTATGAAAAAGGGGTTAGTAAAAGAAAGGAGAACAGATTTGGGTGTGAAAAAGAAAGAAAAAAGTGAAATAAATAGATTCTGCAAAAAGAAAAAGAAAAAAAAAAGACAAGAAAAAAATATTGAAATCGTAAAGAAAATCACACCCAAAATCTAAAAACAAATGAAGGAGAATAAGGGAGAATAAAATGAGAATGGTTGGAAAGTGGAGCCAAAAATAGTGTAGTGTCAAGGAGGGTTGAGTCACCATATCCATATGTACCACACCCATCCCCAAGCCTACATTAAAGCCAATGAAAGTCCTATAGTGATCCTAGTCTGACTGTCCAAAAAACTAAGCCATAGAAAATAAGGGCAAGCCTATGGTATTTCATGCACACTGTTTGAACTTTTTTGTGAGAGAGAGTTTTTTGACTCAGTCCCTACTTATATATTCATTAGTATACTCTGAGTGAATGGGACTTCTTTGTTGTGAGAGTACATAGGTTGCATTATTAACTGTTATTTGTTCGGATAATGTCATTTGCATATATGCTTAGTTGTTTGTTCATAATTTGATTCCATCACTTGATCCCTTCTATGTCATGATAATATGTTGCATGTATACACGCTGTGGTTTTGATTTACAAATAGGAGGGGTCAAAAAAATTTTGGTACCAAAAGCAATGAGTCGATTGTCGTAGGTCTCTTAGGTTTCTCTTAGTTAAGCATCAAATGTGTTTGTTTTGTTTTTTTCGCCTGAGGACATGCAAACGTTCTAAGTTGAGGGTGTTGATATGTCATGATTTCATGGAACATGCTTAAAACAAGGAAAATATGTAATAACTTGGTATGTTTGGTAGGTATGATGTGTTTTTTGTTCTATATTGCAGGAGAATAGGTTTTGAAGGAAAAATGGACAAAAAGGGATGAAGCATGCACTGGAATAAAGTTTTGAAGACAAAAGACCAGAGCTGAAATTTCATCATGTGACCCACGAAAGTGACCTACGGTCCGTAGGTCCACCTACGGTCCATGAGTCACGACCTAGGTCAACTTCTGCAAATGTGCAGTGAGGCCTGATTCCTACGGTCTAGACCCACGGTCTGTGGGTTGATCCCACGACTTCAAGTCACGGTCCGTGGAAAGTTGCTGACTTCTTTCTCCTACTTTATTTAGGATAGGATTCACTTTATATCTATAAATACCCTTAGGTTGTCCTATGTTTACAAGTTAGTCATTACGTTATTTTGAGGATTCTATTACATTGTTTTGAGGTTCATAAACACATTGATCTTGTAATCTCAAACTTCGATTCTAGGGTTTTGATTTATATTGAGATTTTAGAGTTTTATTCTTGTTGTGAGTTCATAATTATGTTTTCATCATTGAATTCTTCTTGTATTGTTGCAATCGTGAATAGCTAAACCTCATAACTAGGGTTGTGTAAACCATGAGGAATTAACGAAATGGGTTAAGTACGAAGCAATTTTGAACCAGTGTGACTGCATGTATTGGTAATTCCTTCATTATAATTGACCTTCTAATGGTTGCAAACATTATAAACTCGCTTATATTCTAGAATTTCTCAAGAGAGAGAGAGAGGTAGAGATTGGGAAAAGGGAATAACAACAGAGACTTGAAGCTATCAACCTTCGTCTAATAAATTATGCCGTAACAGGGATGGTTAATCTGAGATCAAGAACAAGGGTTAGTAGTGCGACACTCGGAGACCGAGAGGAGAAGAGTGAAATTCATATAACCAAGTTTGAGACGCTTAGATAAACCTATCTTATTAGATTTTACATGCAACGCAGCGGGACAGTTTGCCAGCACAAATAACCGGTGGAGTTAAGGAATCTTGGGGATCACAGTCCTAGTGCCTTTTATCGTATTGATCACAAATACATCAATCAACAATGGTTACTGTTACTATTTGTTTACAAAAAAAACCCTTTTTACTTACTTGCCAATTACTCAGACAAACACTCGATAGAATTTCGTCCAATATCCTGTGGGATCGACCCCAACCTAGTTGGGTTCTATAGTTGATACAACGACCACGTTATACTTTTCTGGAGGTATAGTTTGGGTGACATCAATAGGTGCCATCATGACTCAGAAATTAGGTCGTGACATTTTTAAAATAGATCCTAGGAGAATCCAAGAGTAATCTTAGGAATAGAATCATAGCCTGCAACTTAATATCATTCCTTGTCTTAATAAAGTAGTTTTTGAACGTAAGCAAGCTGCACCGGCGACTTTTTTCCATCGTCAGCACCACCATTCGATGCCTTATCACACCTGACACTTACAATACATTTTTAATAGATATTGTAGTTATCACTTTTTTTCTTAGTGATACAAACCAAAACAATGTATAAGACACATATAATACATGTTTTATTCATGAATAATGTATTTATAATACATATCGCAGACATCACTCCTTCTCTTAGTGATACAAAATAGAACAATTTATAAATACATATAGTACAAGTTTTATTCATGAATAATACATTTATAATACATATTTTAGACATCTCCATCTGATACCAATCAATATAATTTATAACTGATGAGTCACTGGCGTATATATATGTATATATATTAACTTGTACACTGTCAAATAATAGTATAGAAAAATATCGAACCCACAGAGATTGGTTTATCTATTCTACATAAGTTTCTTGCTCTAATTACTATTTGAGAAAATCAAAAAGAGTTGATTGGTGAACTAACTAATTAATAATTCATAAACAAAGAAGTAGAGAAAATATTTGTGTTTTTCACAATATGTTAAAAGGTGTTGGGATCCTGCCTTCACTTGATATTTCAATTATAAAGTAAATTATTTATTCCTCAATTTCTATTTCTCATAAAAGTATAAATACCTCTCACAATTATATTTATATATTATTACTGAAGTTGAACAATTAAATGCACTCCTCTTGGTTACACAATTTAATGGTCAAAATAGTAATATTAAAGAACTAGAAATATGTACATGAACTAAAATATGCTCTTGAAAGTAAGTCCATTTCGGTTACCTTACTTGTTATAATTAATTATTACACTATTCACCTCTCTCGATTACAAATAAGTGTAGAATTAATTATAACATAAAATAGATAGATGTTATTAAATAAATATTAACAATTTATCAATACTCCAATTAACGGTATTACTTCTTCCGCCTCTCTCTATTACAGAATTAGTAATATGTTAATATGTAGTATAAAATAGAGAGATGTTAACAAATTAAATAACATCTAACTGTAAAGCGGATATAAATTTAATAGAAAGTTTCAGCTCACGCACATGAAATTTAGGAATAATACTTACTATTATATAGAAATATCAAGATCCGTCATTTTTCCAACACAAAAGGAAATTACTCCATAAAAAAAAGTAAAAGAAAAACTTCTTAAGAAAAACTAGAAACTTTTTTCTCTCCTTTTTTTGTGCTCCCCCTTCCTCCTCTTTTATAATGAAAAATTCTTAAACAAATCTTGATTTTCCATGATAAGTTGAGATTTTGTCTTGAGTTTAGATTTCGCCTTGAGTTTAGATTTCATCTTGAGTACTTTAGATTCTGTCTTGAGTTTAGATTCCAAGTCAAGTCTTGACTTCGTGCATTATCATGACAATAATATTCTTTTCTTTTTCTTTGTGTGTGATTTCTTTGCCACCTGATTTTTAATTTCTTTGCCATAGATCAGTCTTTCTTGGTCATATTTTTCTTGAATTTTCTATTGCTTTTCGCATCAGTCTTATATGATTATCCCTATAATATTAGTTATATAATATATGCAAGACATAATAATACTTATGCTTTTACAAGAAAATTCATATAAATAAAATTAGGTATAATGCACTTATCAAATTCTCCCACACCTAAATCTTTACTCGTTCTCGAGGAAATATATATATTTTTTTAATAGAAAAATATATTGGTTGTAAATTCTTTAAGAGAAATTATGAGAACTTTTACAAAAATGAATCAACTGAGGTGATCCTATGAGTTCAACAACCTTTAACTGTACTCATATTCACTAATTGAGAATTGAAATAACAATAATTTCTAATCTCAAGTGTGTCTCACAAAATAAAGAGAGATGCTCATATATCACACAATATATCAATTGAATAAAGAAGGGCATATGTAGAGAAAATTCACTCACAATCAAAAAAGAAGTATCTCTTACCAAAAATGACCATAAGCTTGACTATTATATGGTTCTCCACTAATGTAGGAGTTTTTGAGTTGAGATCTTGTAGGACTTTTTATGGTTGTAATGTAGGCTTAGGGACAGGTAGGATATATATAGATAATAGTGAATCAAATTCCCTTTAGGCACCACATTTTACTTTCTCTCTCAAGCATAGTCACCTTCCATTTTATTTTCAACTATCATTTTTTTATAAGGCATATTTCCATCATCTATTTGTTGCTCTTGTTTTTCCCTTTTTTTTTTTTGACAATGATATCCCAAAATATCAACAATCTTAATCAATGTTTTTCTTCTTTTTTTGTCATCATTGACACTTGCTTTTATGCATTCAAATTAACTCTTGAAGTACCTAAAGAAAATAGGCTTAACAAATAACAAAAAAATGGATAAAGGCTAAAGATCGGTGATCAATTAAATGAAGATAACTTATTTAGGCTCAACGGGGATAGCTAGGTGTAATGACCCTTTAGGTTATTTTCTCATTTTCCATGTATTTCCAATGTTTCGAGCCTGCCCATAGCGGCTACAAGTCATTTTATGACTTGTCAGAAGTGTTGGTTCGATTATCAGACAGTTCATTTGCATTTTAGGCTCGTTTCCCTATTTTGCAGCTTTTGCTGTTTAGGATTTGGTCTCGGACCAAAACTCCTAGTAGACAATCTCAGATGGAAATTCTAACAGTGCCATCAGCTTCGAACATTGATTTTAGGCTGGGGGACCCTGGGACCCTTGGTCTAGGTATCGAGGTTTCCGAACTCATTTTGGTCTATTGGGTAGATATGGTGAAAAATGGAACTATAGGTATGGGCCCCATATTTAATCGAAACAACCTCGGATGGAAATTCTAATAGTTTCGTTGAGTTTGGAATGTCGAATTCGGTGTGGTAGCATAGTTCGTTTGCGCGCACGGGGTTCCAAACGAATCCCGAGCACTCGATCGGAGTCCATTTTGGACTTAGCTATAATTTTGTAGCTTATATCTGGTTTGACCACTTTCTTATTTAGTGGTAGTCGCTTTAGCGACCTTGAGCCACTTTAGCGGCCTTGGCTGTTAGGCTGAGGTCTGCTTTAGCTGTCAAGGTCCGCTTAAGCGTACGTCACTTCAGCGGCCTCCATATTTCCTTGCCCGACCACTTTAGAGATCACGTACCGCTTTAGCGATAGCCGCTTAAGCAGCTAAGTGACCGCTTTAGCAGTACCATGGGGTTTTATATCTCCCTTCTTCGCCCGTTTTCTCCCTCATTTCTCAACCCTTTTCGTTAATTTTTGAGAGAATGGGATGTGGGAAAATGGGGGAAAATATCCATTGAAGCTAAGGAAAGTTAGCTCTACACTCCTTGGTCCTTATTCATCATTTTACCCATTGAATTTCGTTCCATTTCATTGTAAATTCTTAGAAATTAGGTCCTTGAATCCTTGGGTATTTACCTGTAGTTATTTTCATGCCTTATATGTCATTTTATGCGTGCATTATTTCTAGAGCTCAGTCGGTCGTTGCCTACTAAGTACCACGTGTTTGATACTCATACTACACTTCTGCATCCTGCAAGTTATAGTACGAGTTATTGCAGTTTATGTGTGTATATCGTGTGGAGCAGCTATGGATCGGAGACTTGGGGTGAGCTCCTGACGTTTTAGAGTATCCCTACTCTCCCTCTTAATGTAGATTGTTCTTTATGTTGTATCTGAGATGACTTGTATATATATACTCTTTTCCTGTATTTCATTTGTACTCCGATTGTAATAGAAGCTCTTGTACTAGCTCCACCAGGTTTTGGGGTTATATTAGCCTTGCTATTATATTTATTCTGATATTTCCTTTATTTCTATCAGGAGTCTATTACTAGTTGTTGTGGACTACGGGTTGGCTTACCTACTGGTGGGTTATAGTAAGTGTCATCATGACTTGAGAAATTAGGTCGTGACAAATTGGTATCAGAGCCTAGGTTTACCGGTGTTGTTGGTACAAGAGCTAAGTGTTTAGTAGAGTCCGGCGGATCAGTGAAGAGTCTGTATCCTATCTTTAGAAAGCTACAGGGCATTCCTAGGAAATTCTATTCTTGACTCCTTGTCATGTGTCTGTACGTCTATGAACCTTTAAGTGCTTCTTTTTACTCCATTCTCTCCCATATGGATCATACGAGGTCATCGATAGATGCAGAAGGTATTTCAGCGCGTGCTACCAGAGTTTTAGCTCAGCGTCGGGCTAGAGAGTTAGAGATTGATATCGAGGATCTTTAGCATCAGCCAGAGGGTCTGGGGTCAGCCCAGGTTTTGACAGAGTTTATGACTACCTCAGCTTTTCAGGATTCGATGTTAGGAGTTTTGAGTCTATTTTTGGATACCTCCCAGCTAGAGGTGATGTCGGGTTCATCGAGTAATTCTCAGACCAGAGTTGGATTTATTGGTGTTCAGTAGGTTCTTTGTCTATTTCAGAGTATGAGATTGGGTTTCTCGAGTGGGATAAACATACTCCTATGTTATTTCCTACTGAGCATGAGATGGTGCAGAGATTTATTAGAGGGTTGACTTTACCACTTTGTTTGGCTATGGAGCCTTTGATAGTAGTTGGGTTTTCTTTCTCTGAGGTTGTTGATCACGTGGGGACAACAGAGAGGGCTTGCTTTGAGGCCTACAAAGGTGGCAGTAAGAGGCCATGTCAGCAGTTCAGTGTTAGGGGTATTTTGTCTGGAGGTCAGAATCTTTCCAGCAAAGGTCAGCATCATTTGTAGCCTATTAGGCCCATACAGGTAACACCTCAGCTTATGGGTAGCTCTCAGGTAGATCATGGTGATATCAGTGGATAGAATTCTGGTCAGTCATTATCGGTTATTCGGTCTAGGTTGCCAGGCCTTGGCAGCCATTCTGGAGCAGTGGGTGCAGCACCTCAGAGTATTCCAGGAGCATGTTTTGATTGTGGAGGGATTGATCATTGGTCTAGAGAGTGCCCCAGGCATGAGTCAATCAACCAGTTAGGGTTAGCTCTAGTTTCCCGCCAGGTTAGAGCTTCAGGAGTTTGCTATAACTACAGAGAGATCGATCACTAGTCCAGAGAGTGTCCCCGATGCAGGATTATTAGTCATTCTATTCATACAAATCATTTTCACAGTATTGATGCACCTTCAGTTAGAGGTAGTGCACTTAGTGCCTCAGTTGATGATTTAGACGTTCAGCCCGAGTTCGGACATGCTCAGACTCGTACTCCTTCGGGCACACCAGAATTATCATTTTGAATTTCCACCATGCTAGGTGCGTCCTTAACTTTCTATCCTTTTGTTTTTATTTAGATTATGTTGGGGTTTTCATACCCATCGATGATTATATGTCGTGGTATTTCTATATGAGTTGTTGTATGCCTTGGTGTTTTTATAGTGATTGATGTAGGCCTTTGTGTAGGTTTATCATTTTGGCTTTGTTGTGACCATAGAGTGGTACTTCTGTTGATTTTGATTTTTTTGGTACCACCTGCACCGTATTTTGAGGTCACTATTGTAGTTGTTACTACTGTAATTGTTGGGCATTGACTGAGTCTCATTTGATAGATGGCTAGACTAGCGTTACCTAGTTAGTGTTTCTCCTTCCTTGCGATTCTGATTTCGCTGGTTTAGATGGCCATTTTGGTTGGTTAGCCTCTCCTTTCTGTTTGCAAGGTCGGTTGTAAAGTGGATTATGGAAATGAGGGTAAGTTTGACCTTCAGGGGCTTTGTTATTACTTAAGCATTAGTAGTCTTCTTCCATGGCCCATTTACGTTGATGATACGTTGAAATTTGACTCTGCCAATTTAGATAGTTCATCGCCCAGTGGTGGCCTTGATCTTGATGTTGATTTTGAGTTGGGGTTGGCGATTCGGTTCTATCGCCCATTTCTGAGATTAAGAGGTCTAAGACTTATTTTCTAAATTATGGATTTGTCTCCTGGTGAGCGTGTTGATCTTGGTTTCGGTATGAAGTTGGATACTCCCTTCCTGTGCTATGGTTTATGGTTCAGCCGAATTAAAGTTGATATAATTGGGAGAATTCAAAGAATTCTCATTTCGGCACTTGTTTGGCCTTATATGACTTCACGGAGTGCTTCTGCTTGATGATATACGCCTATGGGCATTTGTCACCGTAGATTGGCTATGGGATTGGTTAAATGATGGTTGATTTATACATTCTGATTTGCTCGACTTCTGGCTATCACTAGTACTACTTGCAGCTTTGGCAAATTTTGGTTATGCCTTGTTGCATTATGCCCTCCCGTAGTTGTGGAGTTGATTGCTTGCATCTTCAATCGGTGGTTTCCATCCATTATGATTATGTTCTTCGGTAATATTTTAGTTTGGCTCTTGCGAAAATTATTGGGCATGTGCTTGACCTTTCTGATAACGAGGTTGATTTGGGCAATTGGCCTTTGTAAGGACTTGTTTGCCCCAATTATGATTTTGACCTTTCTGGATGACGGCTTGGGAGTCGTGATAGATTTTGATTTGTAGATTCCTACTCGTCAACATGATCAGTTTGGATAGTTGAGATCGAGTAGTTCAGCTTCAGTGTTGAAATTTTAGCTTAGGTTTGCATAACTTTGTTGCATCCTCATTTCCAGATTCACCGCGGTCAAGCATTCATTTTTAGGATGGCTAAGCCTACTCTTTGCATACTAGTTCAGTTTCGTACAGTTTGGATAGACCGTGCTTGATAGATACTCGGAAGGCGGTTCATCGGTATATGTTATTGGTTTCTTTCGCTTCTGACCTCAGTTCTGCATTTTGGTCAGAATAGTGGATTGTTTTCTCAGTGGAAGAAGTGTGCTTAAGATGGGCTTAGCATGGCTTTATCCACAGTTGGTGGAATATTCTGGAGTTGATCATTCAGTTTTAAGAGATTGGTGCTTCGAACTTCTGACCGTCAGTTTCAAGGGTCATCCAGACCAGTTGTAAGCTTTGGACTAAGTGTGCAGACCTTGGTCACCTCTATTATGTGCGTCCTGGTAGCACCTTATGGGCTTATTCTTACGCTTGCCATCATGGATTTTTGGTAAGTCAGCTTCAACCTTTTGAGGATGGAGTGTTGTGATTGCGCAGACATAACTCAGATGACATTTTGTGTGATTCGGAATAGATAACAGGTTTAGAAAGGTAAAAGAAGGTTAAGTTTGGATGTTGGAGTTGTAGCATGATTCTGGCCTTGGATTGCCTTTATCCTGGATGAGTTTCAGCTTAATTAGGCTTGTATCGACGTGATGTCTGCGTGTTGTTGTTTGGGTTGATATGTTTCAATCGTATTCAGTCCAATTGGAGGCCAGTGGGTCCCTGAGTTTGGGGTTGTGGCTTTTTGGAAAAGTGAAGTAAGGATATGAGGGGAAAAGGATACCTTTGGTGAAATCCCTTGGGAGCGTTGTCTCTTCTTAGAGGTTTCTTGGGGAGCCATGCTTGGGGTATATGGGCCCAGTACCTTGTCCCTTCGAGTTTTTGGGCTCTTTCTATCCATTGACTTTCGCATACGAAAGTCCTTTTAGTAGTAGATATTGTAATGACCCTTCAGGTCATTTTCTCATTTTCCATGCATTTCCAACATTTTGAGCCTGCCCATAATGGTTACAAGTCATTTATAACCTATCAGAACTGTCGGTTCGATTATCGGACATTTTGTTTGCATTTTAGTCTCGTTTCCCTATTTTGGAGCTTTCGCTATTTAGGATTTGGTCTCGAACCAAAACTCTGAGTAGACAATCTCAGATGGAAATTCTAACAGTGTCATCAGCTCCGAAATATTAATTTTAGGCTGGGGGACCCTGGGACCCTTGGTCCAGGTACCGAGGCTTCCGAACTTGTTTTGGGCTATTGGGTAGATTTGGTGAAAAATGGGACAATGGTGTGGGCCCCACATTTAATCAAAATGACCTCAGATGGAAATTCTAATGGTTTCGTTGAGTCTGAAATGTCAAATTTGGTATGGTAGCATTGTTCATTTGCGCGCACGGGGTTTCGAACGAATCTCGAGCACTCGATCGGAGTCCATTTTGGACTTAACTAAAATTTGGTAGCTGATATCTGGTTTGACAGCTTTCCTCTTTAGTGGTAGTCGCTTTAGTGACCCTGAGCTGCTTTAGCGGCCTTGGCTATTTGGCTGAGGTCCGCTTTAGCAGTCAAGGTCGGCTTAAGCAGACGTCGCTTTAGAGGCCAAGTCCCGTTTTAGCGGCCTCCTCCTTTCCTTGCCCGATCGCTTTATCGGTCATGTACCGCTTTAGTGGTAGCTGCTTAAGCGTCCAAGTGACTGCTTTAGCAATACCAAGGGGTTTAATATCTCCCTTCTTCGCCCGTTTTCTCCCTCATTTCTCAACCCTTTTCCTTGATTTTTGAGAGCACGAACGTGGTAAAATGGAGGAAAACATCCATTGAAGCTAAGGTAAGTTAGCTCTACACTCCTTGGTCCTTATTCATCATTTTACCCATTGAATTCCGTTCCATTTCATTATAAATTCGTAGAAATTAGGTCTTTGAATCCTTAACTTTGGGGAATGATTTGAGCCCCGATTTACGCTCTATTTGTGCTCAATTTTTTAGCACACATTCCTTATCATTCGAGGGACCTCATGACGGATTCAATTTTTGGATTCCATAAGCTGGCACCACGGGCCCATTATTGACCCAATTTTGGGCCCAGAGTATTATATTACAATATGGATATCATTTTACTCATAATGATGTGTTGGTTATTATTTTGATAGTGTGACGTTGATGCAAGATCGTGGATCAAGGACGGACGAATTATGGACGATTCAAGAATTGCGATTCGGCATCAAGGTAGGCTTCGGTCTACTTTTCTCTATGAGATTGTGTATGGTATAGATTACATGCCAAGTAGGGATTATAGGATGGACTTATGACTAGTAAATCATGACTTAGCCTATTTAGGGAATTCGGGGTATAAGTGTGATCCGAACCTTAGCATAGGTTGCTTGTTATGACCATAGAATCCTATTACCCTTGATTATAAGCATGATAACCATAGTTGATGATTAATGATCCTTTAGTATAAGGTTTACCATTCCACTTAGTGAATTGGGTAGTATTTTCCCCTATTTAATCCTTTAGTGACTTTACGCCCTCATTTACCGTAGTTTCCCAAGTCATGAGGCGTTAATTCATCGATTTTATATTATTGGACCCGAGGTCGAGGTTACGATGTCAGTTGGACTCCAGGTGAGTATTTTATCCCTAAAGGGGACATGATTTTAGATTACAGACGCTTAGGCACTAATAGTGGTACTGTTTGGATACTGGTGATGGCATGCATATCACTTAGTGGTTGAGCTGAAATATTTTGAAATATTTTTTCTTTTTTGCTCTGTAGAATTCTTCTTGGAGTTCTCTTGGCCAAGAACATCATAAAATATTCTTCCTCATTTTACATTTCATTTTTCCTTGGCTTTATCTTGAGCTGGCATATAATTATGCAGGGTGATCCTCAACTCCATTTTACATTTTTGACGAGAATTATTCCATGCATTATCCTTTGGTTGATTTCATTGTGTAGTTCCTCATGGTCTTTGAATTTAGCAAAGGAGAAAGTGTTACTTGTTTGACAGTCGAAGCTTTCGTGGTTGCCTCCACATAAATTACAGATAATAATTTTTGAACAATATTTGTCTACTAACTCTTCAAGTATTGTTCTTGGTCGGTTGAAATTCATTTTTAAAGTGTGTTGAGAACATTAATATTCAGCAATATTATCTTCAATTCTTTTCCACTAACACTTGTCAGGTACTAGAAAAAATAATTGAAGATATGACAGAAAAAATTTAAAAATATATTAATAGTAAACTATCTCAAATTAGTAGTAAAACAATTAATTTGTAGTAGACTTTGCCAATCCCCAGCAACGGCGCCAAAAATTTTACGAGTCACTGGCGTATATATATATTTTAACTCGTACTCTGTCAAATAATTGTATAGAAAGATGTCGAACCCACAGAGATTGGTTTATCTATTCTACAAACGTTTCTTGCTCTAATTAATATTTGAGAAAATCAAAAGAGTTGATTGGTGAACTAACTAATTAATAATTCATAAACAAAGAAGTAGAGAAAATATTTTTGTTTTTCACAATATGTTAAAAGGTGTTGGGATCCTGACTTCACTTGATATTTCTATTATAAAGTAAATTATTTATTCCTCAATTTCTATTTCTCATAAAAGTATAAATACCTCTCACGATTATATTTATATATTATTATTGAAGTTGAACAATTAAATGCACTACTCTCGGTTACATAATTTAATCGTCAAAATAGTAATATTAAAGAACCAGAAATCTGTACATGAACTAAAATATACTCTTGAAAGTAAGTCCCTTTCGGTTTCCTTACTTGTTATAATTAATTATTACACTATTCGTCTCTCTAGATTACAAATAAGTGTAGAATTAATTATAACATAAAATAGATAGATGTTATTAAACAAATATTAGCAATTTATCAATACTCCAATTAACGGTATTACTTCTTCCGCCTCTCTCGATTACAGAATTAGTAATATGTTAATATGTAGTATAAAATAGATAGATGTTAACAAATTAAATAACATCTAACTGTAAAGCGGATATAAATTTAATAGAAAGTTTCAGCTCACGCACGTGAAATTTAGGAATAATACTTACTATTATATAGAAATATCAAGATCCGTCATTTTTCCAACACAAAAGGAAATTACTCCATAAAAAATAGTAAAAGAAAAACTTCTTAAGAAAAACTAGAAACTTTTTTCTCTCCTTTTTTTGTGCTCCCCCTTCCTCCTCTTTTATAATGAAAATTTCTTAGACAAATTTTGATTTTACATGATAAGTTGAGATTTTGTCTTGAGTTTAGATTTCGCCTTGAGTTTAGATTACGTCTTGAGTACTTTAGATTCCATCTTGAGTTTAGATTCCAAGTCAAGTCTTGACTTCATGCATTATCATGACAATAACATTCTTTTCTTTTTCTTTATGTGTGATTTCCTTGCCACCTGATTTTTAATTTCTTTGCCATAGATCAGTCTTTCTTGGTCATATTTTTCTTGAATTTATTCTTTCTTTATGCATCAGTCTTCTATGATTACTCCTGTAATATTAGTCAAATAATATATGCTAGACATAATAATACTTATGCTTTTCCAAGAAAATTCATATAAATAAAATCAGGTATAATGCACTTATCAATAACACACCTACAATAATTTATAATACTAGCACAATACTTTTTTAATATATATTGTAGACATCTCTCCTTTTTCTTGGTGATATAAACCATATAGATTTTTAATACATATTGCAGACATCACTGTAATGACCCTTCAGGTTATTTTCTCTATTTCCACGCGTTCCGGTGTTTTGATCCCTCCCATAGCAGCTACATGTCATTTATGACTGGACGAAACTGTAGGTTAGATCATCAAATAGTTCGTTTGGGTTTAAGGCTCATTTTCCTGTTTTGGACCTTTCGTTGTTAAGGAATTGGTCTCGGACAAAACACTACTAGTAAACGATCTCAGATGAAAAAAAAATTGACAGTATCATCAGCTTCGAAAAGTTGATTTTAGGCCAGGGAGACCCTCGGTTCAGGTCCCGAGGCTTTCGAACTCATTTTGAGCTATTGGGTAGATTTGATGAAAAATGAAACCATAGGTGTGGGCCCCCAGTATAATCGAAACGATCTCGGATGAAAGTTTTGATGGTTTCATTGAGTCCAAAATGTCGAATTTGGTATGGTAGCATAATTTGTTTGAGCGTATGGGGTTTCGAACAAATCCCGAACACCCGGCCGGAGTTCATTTGGACTTAGAAAATCTGATGCCTCAAAGTTTCTGGTGCAACCGCTTAAGCGGACCATTGGTCGCTTAAGAGACCAGGGGATCGCATTAGCGATTAGCCTTGGACCCCGTCTAGTCTCTTAAGTGTAGGCCTCATCGCTTAAGCGACGCTCGACCGCTTAAGCAAAGACCGACTTTTTATGGAGAATCGCTTAAGCGAGCATTTGACCACTTAAGCAGTACCTGGGGGTGTTATATCCCCCTTCATCACCCAATTTCTCTCATTTCTCTAGGGATTTTCTCTCCATTTTTGAGAGCTTGAAGAGTGGGGAAGTGTGGAAAATCTTCCATTGAAACTAAGGTAAGCTAACCCATCACTCCTCGGTCATTTTCCATTATTTTCCCCGTCGAATTCTATCGTTTTTCATGGTAAATTCATAGAAATTAGGTCTTTGAATTCCTAACTTTTTGGGCTGATTTGGGCCCTGATTTACGTTCCATTTGTGCTCAACTTTAAGCACACATTCCTTGTCCTTCGAGGGACCTCTTGACAAATTCAATTTTTGGATTCTGTTTGCGAGCCCACGTTCTTGACCCAAATTTTGGCCCGAGCTTTTATATAGCAATATGGGTATCATTTTAATCGTATTGATGTGTAGATGACGGTTTTGACGTGATGGCATTTAGGGATCATAGAGCAAAGTCAAGCAATTTATGGGCGATTCAAGATTTGCGGTTCAGCATAGAGGTAGGCTTCGATCTACTTTTCTCTATGAGATTGTGTATAGTATAGTTTGCATGCTAGGTAGGGATGATGGATTATTTATATGACTAGTATAGCATGGCTTAGCCCATTTGGAGAATTTGGGGTAGAAATATGACCCGAACCTCAGTGTAAAACACTTGTCATGGCTATAGAATCCTATTACCCTCGATTATAAGCATGTTAACCATAGTTTAATATTAAGGATCCTTAGTATGAGATTAATCATTTTACTTAGTTAATGGGACGGTATTTTCCCCAAATTAAATCCTTTAGTGACTCTACGCCCTCATTTACTGTAGTTTCCTTAGTTATAAGGTGTTATTATTGTTGAATATGTATTATTGGGCCCGAGGCCATGGTTACAATACCAGTTGGACTCCAGGTGAGTATCTTATCCGTCAAAGGATGTGGCTTTAGTTTATAGAAGTTTATGCAATTGATCTCGGGCAAGGGTTTACGATGTACACTCCTTTAGTCACGGTTTGAGTCCGTGCACTTATTATACAATGTACACTCTTTTAGTTACAGTTCGAGTCAGTGCACTTATTATACAATGTATACTCTTTTATTCACGGTTCGAGTCCGTGCACTTATTATACATATATATATATATATATATATATATATATATATGGTACTGGATGGAATAGATTGATTATGGTGGTTATTGGAAGTCCTGGTTTGGGACCAAGCAATGTATATGGATATTTTGAATCCCCTATGGGCCCCTTCATCCGTGAGCCACAGTGCCGAAGAAGGATGGTCGCTTTAGGTCCTGTCTTTGCTAGCTACTAAGCTGGAGGATGTGTATACACTTGGTACTTTATGGCACTTGGATCGATTATGGTATTTCAATTTATGTGGCATTTACTCATTCATATGCATTGCCTATCAGCAGTATAATCGTTTGGATATTATATCTATCGGCCTTATGGGGGGTTGTATAGGTATAAGCTATGATTGTTATTTGCAGAGTACTTTCGTAAACCTTCCGGGCTTATGGGGGCTCGGTTAGGTATTTGTTTGCTCAGACTAGCCGGTTACTTCTTTATTGATTATTATGGTTAGTTTGTGGCAGGATGGTTATGGACTAGTATCCGAGGCTGTCGGTACTTTCTTGTTCCCTTTCTTTATCAGTTAGTATTATCTCTTTTAATTTGCTATGGACCCTGAGATGTTAGGCTGACTCCCTCAGGTATTTACCTTAGAGTTATATATATATATATTGTCCACTCGAATTGTATATGTATTCTTTGGCCTTGTATACTACTATATATACTTCTTTCACTCTTCATTGGTATATTGACTAGTGATATATGGTAGTGTAATTTAACTTTTGAGCACTGTTAGAATAGGATAGTTTACCCTTATTGCTTCATTATCCACATTATGCTTAGCTTTCCTGGATAGTTACATGTAGTTATATTCATGCGTTACATGTTAGTTATGCTTACATTACTTCTAGATCTCAGTTGGTCGATGCCTACTGAGTACCATGTGTTTGGTACTCATACTATACTTCTGCAGCCTACAGATCATAGTACGAGTTATCGCCGTTGAAGTGTGCATCGTGTGGAGCTGCTATGGATTAGAGACTTAGGGTGAGCTTCTGACTCTCAGAGTTGCTCCTACTCTCTCTTGTTGTTAGACTGATCTCTATGTTGTATTTAGAGACATCTTTGTACTCATATATTTATCCTGTATTTCACTTGTACTACTGATGTATTAGAAGCTCCTGTGCTGGCTTCACCAGGTTTTGGGATTAGGTTAGACTTTTTATTATATTTATTCCGCATTTCCTTTTTTTTTCTTGGTAGTCCCTTATTACTCGCTCCGGACTATGGGTTGGCTTACCTACTGGTAAGTTAGAGTAGGTGTCATCATGACTTGAGAAATCAGGTCGTGACAAATTAGTATCAGAACCTAGGTTTACCGATGTGTTGGTAGAAGAACTAGGTGTTTAGTAAAGTCTTGCGAATCGGTTCGGAGACGTCTATATCCTATCTTCGGGAGGCTACAGGGCGTTCTTAGGAAATTTCATTCTCGAAGCCTTGTCATGTGTCCATACTTTTATAAACCTCAAAGTACTTTTTTTGACTCCACTCTCTCCCAGATTGATAGCACGAGGTTGTCGATAGATGCGAATGATACTTTTGCGCATGTTACCAGAGTTTTAGGCTCAACATCAGACTAGAGAGTTAGAGATTGATATATTGGATCTTCAGTGTCAGTGAGAGGGTCTGGGGTCATCTCGGACTCCGATAGAGTTTGTGATCTCCTCAACCTTTTAGGATTCAGTGTTAGGGGTTCTGAGTCTGTTCTTGGATACCCCCCAGCCAGAGATGATGCTCGGTACATCAAGTAGTTCTCAGACCAGAGTTGAATTCGTTATTACCCAGCAGGATTCTCTATCTATTTGGGGGTATGAGTCAGGGTTTCTCGAGTGGGCTAGTCAGACTCTTATGTTATTCCCTACTGAACATGAGATGGTGCATGAATTTATCAGAGAATTAACCTTGCCACTCTGCTTGGCAGCAGAACAGTTGATAGCAGTTGGGTCTTCCTTCCCTTAGGTTGTTGATCACGCGAGAACCACAGAGAGGGCATATATTAAGACATATGAAGGTAGCGGTAAGATGCAATGTCAACAGTACAGTGTTAGTAGTATTCCGTCTAGAGGCTGGGATCTTTCAAGCAAAGGTCAGCCTCACCTACAGACTATCAGGTCCATACAGGTTGTACCTCAGAGTGGAGGTGGCTCTCAGATAGATCGCGGTGGTCACAGTGGACAGAGTTTTCATTAGACATTATGGGGGTTTTGGTATAGTTCTTCAGGCCGTGACAGCCATTATGGCACGGCTGGTATAGTACCTCAGAGTATTGGTCAATTCAGTAGAGAGTGTCCTCTACGTCAGTTGGTCAGCCAGTTGGGATCATCTCATGTTTCTCGTCAGGTTAGAGCTTTAGGGTTTTGTATGACTACAAAGAGACCAGTCACTGTTCTAGAGAGTGTTACCGGTGTGGGATTATTAGTCGTTCAGTTCATCCAGACCAGTCTCGCAATATTGAGGTGCCTTCAGTTAGAGGTAGTGCACTTAGTGCCTCAGTTGGTGATTCAGATGCTAAGTTCGGGTTTGGACATGCTCAAATTTGTACTCCTTCGGGCACGTCAGGATTGTGACATCATATTTCCATCATGATAGGTACGCCTTTAATTTTCTTTCTCTAGTTTCTATATGAGTTGAGTTGGGGTTTTCATACCCATCGATGATTATATGCCTTGGTGTTTTCATAGTGGTTTATGTATGCCTTTGTGTAGATTTATGCTTATATGACTACCCCCGTAGATGATTTCTTTTAGTCGTGGATTGAGTGGATCAGTATTGTGATTTCCTTGGGGTGTAGCATTTGGGTTAAAGTCCCATTTCCTTGGGCATTTGGCATTGTTGTAATTTACAGTGGTACTAGTTGTGTTTCTCATTTTTTGCCACCTGTACCTTATGCTATTGACATTATTTTGGCATTGACTGATTCGTACTTGATAGATGGTTAGACTAGCGTTATCTAGCTAGTGTTTCCCCTTCCTTGCGATCCTATTTCATCAGCTTAGAAGGCTAACTTGGTTGGTTGGCCTTCCTTTTCTGTTAGCAAGGTCGGTTGTAGAGTGGATTATAAAAATAAAGGTGAGTTTGGCCTTCTGTGGCTTTGTTGTGATTCTAGCTTCGGCATTCCTTTTCTATAACCCGCTTCTATTATTGGAGATTCTGAGATTTGTTATTCTGATTTGGATAGTTCATCACTCAGTGGTGGTCTTGATAATGGTATTAGTGTTGAGTTGGGTACTCCGTTCTTTCTGAGATATGTTCACTACTCAGTCGAGTTAAAATTGGTATAAATTGGGAGATTTCAGAAAATTTCTCTTCTCAGTATTTGTTTGGCTTTATATGACGTAGTGAGATGCTGCTTCTTGGTGAGTGCTTGGTTATACCTAGATACATTATGCCCTTCAGCCGATGTGGAGTTGTCTCCTTATGTCTTCAGTCGGTGGTTTGCCTCCATTGTGATTATGTTCTTCGGTGACATTTCAGTTCAGCTCTTATGGTGATTGTTGGATATACGCTTGATTTCTGATAGCAAGGTTGACCTGGGTATTTAGCCTCAATGAAGTCTTGTTGACTCCAGTTGTGGTTTCGACTCCTTTGAATGATGGCTTGGGAGTTATGATAGATTTTGGTATATGAAGGCTTACTCAACAGCAGGACCGATTTAAATAGTTGAGATCGAGTAGCGCAGCTTCAGTGTTAGGATTTCAGCTTAAGAATGTATAACTTGGTTGCATCCCTCCCCCCTCCCCCCCCCCCTCCATTTTGAGGTTTTGACTCAGTTGAGCATTTAGTTATAAGCTGACTAAGCCTACTCATTGCTTATTGGTTCAGTTATGTTCAGTTTCATTGGGATATACTTGTTAAATGCTCAAAAGTTGGTCCGTCGGTACATGGTACTGGTTTCTACAGCTTTGGACCTTGGTTTCTCAGTTATCATCAGAAATTTTAAATGCCTACTCAGTGAAATAAGTGTACTCGACCTTGATCTAGCATGGTTTCACCCACGATCAATGGGGCATCTTGGAGCTGATCATTTAGCTTCAAGAGATTATGCTTGGTATTCCCAAATGATGGTTTCCAGGGTCATCAGGACTAGTTGTAGCTTTGGCGGGAGATTGCAGGTTCGGATCATCTCCATTTATATGCTCGGGTAGCACCTTATGGGCTTAGTTGTATGCTGGCCAGTATGGATTTTCTGTGGATCAGTTTCAGCCTTTCGAGGTTAGTGTGTTGTGATTGTGTGGACAGGGCTTGAATGGTATTTTGTGTGGTTCTGAATAGATAGCCGATTTGGAAACGCAAAGGAAGGTTGGACATGGAGTTTAGAGTTGGTTGTATGATTCATGCCTTGGTTTGCCTATATATTGGTTGAGCTTCTGTCAGGTTAGGCTTGTATTAGTGTGATGTCGGCATGTCGTGGTTTGGGTTTGCATGCATCTATCGCTCTCGATTCAGTTAAAGGCCAGTTGGTTGTTGAAGGTGAGTTTTGGTTATTTGAAAAGTGAAATAGTAAGTTGGTTGTAAAAAGGGATACCTTTAGCAAAATCCCTTGAAAGCATTGTCTTCTCTTTGAGTTTATCTGGGGAGTTGTGCTCGGAGTATGCGGGCCCAGTACCTCATCCTTTCGAGCTTCCGTACTCTTTCTATCTATTGACTTTCGCAGATGAAAGTCCTTTTAGTAGTGGCTATTGTAATGACCCTCCAGGTCATTTTCTTGATTTTCGTATGTTCGGGATTTTTGATCCCTCCCATAGTGGCAACATGTCATTTATGACTTGTCGGAACTGTCAGTTTGGTCATTGGACAATTCATTTGGATTTTAGGCTCATTTTTCTGTTTTGGAGCTTTTGTTGTTAAAGAATTGGTCTCGAACCAAAACTGCTAGTAAACGATCTCAAATGGAAATTCTCATAACGCCATCAGCTTTGAAAAGTTAATTTTAGGCCAAGAGGGACCCTCGGTTCAGGTCCCAAGGCTTTCGAACTCATTTTGGGCTATTGGGTAGATTTGATGAAAAATGGAACCATGGGGGTGTGGGCCCCACATTTAATCGAAATGATCTCGGATGAAAGTTTGGATGGTTCCATTGAGTATGGAATGTCGAATTTGGTATGGTAGCATAGTTCGTTTGAGCGTACAGGGTTCCGAACAAATCCCGAGCACCCGACCAGAGTCCATTAGGACTTAAAAAATCTGATGCCTCAAAGTTTCTAGTGCAACCACTTAAGCGACTTTGGTCGCTTAAGCGACTAGGGGATCGCTTTAGCGATCAACCTTGGACCCCGTCTAGTCTCTTAAGCAGAGGTCGCTTAAGCAACGCTCGACCGCTTAAGCGAAGGTCGGCTTTTCGTGGAGGATCGCCTAAGCGATTATTTGACCGCTTAAGCGATGGTCGCTAAAGCGATCATTTGACCGGTTAAGCGGTACCTGGGGGTGTTAGATCCCCCTTCTTCACCCGATTTCTATCCATTTTTGAGAGCTGGAAGAGTGGGGAAGTTTGGGGAATCTTCCATTGAAACTAAGGTAAGTTAACCCATCACTCCTTGGTTATTTTCCATTGTTTTCCCCGTCGAATTCCATCTATTTTCATGGTAAATTTTTAGAAATTAGGTTTCTGAATTCCTAATTTTGTGGGCTGATTTGGGCCCCGATTTATGCTCAATTTATGCTAAACTTTTAAGCACACATTCCTTGTCCTTCGAGGGACCTCGTGACAAATTTAATTTTTGGATTCCGTTTATGGGCCCCGTGGGCCCGTTCTTGACCCAAATTTTGGCTCGAGCTTTTATTTAGCAATATGGGTTTCGTTTTACTCATATTGACGTGTAGATGACTATTTTGATAATGTGGTGGCCTTTTGGGATAGCAAAGTCGAGCGATTTGTGGGCGATTCAAGATTTACGGTTCGTTATCGAGGTAGGCTTCGATCTACTTTTCTCTATGAGATTGTGTATAGTATAGTTTGCATTCTAGGTAGGGATGATAGGATATTTATATGACTAGTATAGCATGACTTAGCCCATTTAGAGAATTTGGGGTAGAAATGTCACCCGAATCTTAGTGTAAAACACTTGTCATTGCTATAGAATCCTATTACCCGCGATTATAAGCATGTTAATCATAGTTTAATATTAAGGATCCTTAGTATGAGATTTATCATTTTACTTAGTTAATGGGATGCCATTTTCCCCAAATTAGATCCTTTAGTGACTCTACACCCTCATTTACCGTAGTTCCCGAGTTATTAAGCATTATTCTAGTTGATTAAGTATTATTGGGCCCGAGGACGTGGTTACGATACCAGTTGAACCTCGGGTGAGTATCTTATCCTTCAGAGGATATGGCTTTAGTTTATAGACGCTTATGCACTTGTGGTGGTATTGTTTGGATACTGGTGATGGCATGCATACTGTTAGGCGCATTCATGCTCACTTAGTGGTACGATTCCAACAGAAACCTTGATTTTACTACTTTATTCCCACTTTTCACTTTTAAAATGGACTCTTTTATGACGAGAATCATACCACCTTATTTAATGAACTGTGAGCTTTTAAAACTAAAAGTGATGTTCTGGAAATTAGACAAGATTGAATCCGGTCCATGGTTATATACTCTTTTACCACTACTATTTACTTTGGTTGATGAAGATTCCGACCCTTTTTACATTATTATGATGATTTAGTCCCAAACTTGATCTCGGGCAAGGGCTTACAATGTACACTCCTTTAGTCACGATTCAAGTCTGTGCACTTATTATACAATGTACACTCTTTTAGTCACGGTTCGAGTCCGTGCACTTACTATACAATGTATACTTTTTTAGTCACGGTTCGAGTCCATGCACTTATTATATCTATCTATCTATATATATATATATATATATGTCTATATATATATATATATTTCCGGTACTGGACTGAGTAGATTGATTATGATGGTTATTGAAAGTCCTGGTTTGGGACCAGGCAATGTATACGGATATCCCGAATCCTCTATGGGCCCCTTCGTCCGTGAGTCGTAGTACCGGAGAAGGATGGTAGCCGTAGGTCCTGCCTTTGCAAGTTACTGAGCTGGAGGAGGTGTATACACTTAGTACTTTATGGCACCTGGATCGGTTATGGTATTTCAGTTTATGTGGCATTCATTCATTCATATGCATCGCCTATCACCAGTATGATCGTTTGGCTCTTATATCTATAGGCTTTATGGGGGGTTGTATAGGAATAAGCTATGATTGTTGTTTGCTGAGTGCTTTCGTGAACCTTCTAAGCTTATGGGGGCTTGATTAGGTATTTGTTTGCTCAGACTAGCCGATTACTTCTTTATTGATTATTACGTTTAGCTCGTGGCAGGATGGTTATGGACTGGTACCCGAGGTTGTCAGTATGTTTCTTGCTCCCTTTCTTTATCATGATAGAATATGTTATTGGTAGATGGTCTCATGTTTAATCACCCTTTGGTTGGAGGCCTCGATCACCGTAGTATTAGCTCCTTTACTTGGCTATGGACCCTGAGATGTTAGGCTGATTCCCTCAAGTATTCACCTTAGAATTAGTCCTTTATGTATGTATATATGTATATGGCATTACCGTATATCCCTCTCTTTCTTGTCCACTCAAATTGTATATGTATTCTTTGGCC
This sequence comes from Capsicum rhomboideum, assembly GCA_031232105.1. Lineage (NCBI taxonomy): Eukaryota > Viridiplantae > Streptophyta > Magnoliopsida > Solanales > Solanaceae > Capsicum > Capsicum rhomboideum. The sequence goes on along the minus strand of CP124716.1, from coordinate 90,846,123 downwards.
TTGTATTCTACTATATATACTTCTTTCAATCTTCATTGGTATATTGACTAGTGATATACGGCAGTGTACTTTAACTCCTGAGCACTGTTAGAATAGGGTAGTTTACCCTTATTACTTCATCAGCCACATTATGCTTAGCTTTTATGGATAGCTGCCTGTAGTTATATTCATGCCTTACATGTTATTTATGCTTACATTATTTCTGGAGCTCAGTTGGTCGATGCCTTCTGAGTACCACGTGTTTGGTGCTCATACTACACTTCTGTTGCCTGCAGATCATAGTACGAGTTATCGCTGTTAAAGTATGCATAGTATGGAGCAGCTATGGATCTATGGTGAGCTCCTGATGCTCGGAGTTGCTCCTACACTCTCTCTTGTTGTTAGACTGATCTGTATGTTGTATTTAGAGACATCTTTGTACATATTTAGTTATCCTGTATTTCACTTGTACTCCTGATGTATTAGAATCTCTTGTGCTGGCTCCACCAGGATTTGAGATTATATTAGCCTTTTATTATATTTATTCCGCAGTTCCCTATTTTCTCTTGGTAGTCCGTTATTAGCCGTTCTGGACTACGGGTTTGCTTACCTACTGGTGGGTTAGAGTAGTTGACATCATGACTTGAGAAATCGGGTCGTGACAATCACTCATTTTTTCTTAGTGATACAAACTAGAATAGTTTATATGGAAAAGGGCCTAATATACCCTTCAAGTATTGGAAATGATACACAAATACCCTCTTTCCATCTTTAGGCTCTAAAATACCCCTCTATCCACCTATATGGCTTTAAAATACCCTTCCACTTAACATAAAAGTGATTAGACTTCTAACTTAACACGTGACAACTTGTTATTGGTTGGAAGTTTAATAATTAAAAGCTAATTATCCCCCGAAACCCAACCCTGTTCCCACTTAAATTACCCGACCCAATATGGTAACCACTTAATAAACCGACCCAAAATCCTTCAAAACATATGAATCACTCTTTACAAAATTGGAGGCGCGACCTCATCATTGAAGAACCGAGGGTGAGGTGCTCCGATGGTCTTCTCCGGTTAACCTCATTGATAAAACACTTTCAGATTGTGAATCCAACTATTCACAAAAAATTCCAAATTGTGAACACCTTTAGGAACTAGTGTAAGTTTCATCTCAGTGCGATTGTGACTCAAAAAGGACGTTTGTGGCTGTATTAACATCGTTTCTTGAATGGATGAGTGCCTGCCTTGCCGAGTTCTTATCAAAGCCCATATACGCCAGCATAACAATAGTGTCTTCTAGTGGCTCTGGGGTGGATGAAACTGGAGCTGGGTTATTCCCCTGAAATATGCAGGAGAAAGCAGTCATGTTAGAGCATTCATAATTTTGAGAAGGACCATAGAAGCTTTAGATGTGGCTGAAGTTGGTTTTCTATTAGAACATACAAAGAATCAACTCATTGTTGATTAATATGGCCCATCAATTCACTCATATTTTGAACAAAATGACTTCTCAATTCCATTGGTTCATATAAAATATGAAATTTAACAAAATAAATGAAAAATGTTAAAGCAAAACTTAACTGATAAAAAATTTTCACATAAAAAACAAGATTCCAGAGTGCAAATAGCAGTTCATTTAGCTCAATCACTTGAATTAGCCATCTGGACATTGTGGCTGAAATAAGGCTCGACATTTTCCAATTATTATGGAAGACAAGCAATGTTTAATCATTACGATAACCGAGGAAGAAGTTTTACCGATGAGGTTAACCGGAGAAGACCACCGGAGCACCTCATCGCCAGTTCTTCAACAATGAGGTCGCACCTCCTATTTTGTAGAGGGTGACTGATATGTTTTGAAGGGTTTTGGGTTGGTAATTAAGTGGGAACCGAATTTGATCGGGTTATTTAAGTGGGAATCGAGTTGGATTTTGGGAAATAATAAATTTTTAATTAATTAAACTTCCAACCAATATCAAGTTGTCACGTGTTAAGTTAGAAGCCTAATCACTTGTCTGTTAAGTGGAAGTGGATCGAAGGGTATTTTAGAGCCTAAAGGTGGAAGGAGTGTATTTGTGTACCATTTCCAATACTTGAAGTATATATTATGCCCTTTTCCGTAGTTTATAACATATAATACAAGTTTCATTCATGAACAATCAATATATATATATATATATAAAGGAGGGTTAGGAAGTTACTGATGTGGCATGCTTCAAAAGCCATCATTCAAAAAAAAATTGTGTGTGATTTTTTTATTTACTTATTATTTATTGTACAAAAAATAAATTTGTGAATTAGTACTCTCTCCATTTATTTCTATTATTTATTGTAAAAACTTAAATGTTCTAAAATTTATTACTCCACTCCTAGTCTTTATTAAGAAATTTGAATGGGTGCAAGTCTTTTATTTTTTAATTGTGCATTGGTTATATAGTAAAGGAGAACAATGATAAAAGAATGACAAGAGATTCAATTATCTTTTTTCTCAATATTTTAGTATTATCCTAATTTTTTTTCATTTCTGTGTTATTAAAAAAATCATCTTCTTTTATAATGATTTTATTTATTTATTTCCTTTATTTATACTAATTTGTATATATATCTATTTATACATTAAAATTAGGCAAAGGAAAAGTATCACCTCTCTTTGTTTAAAAAACTCTTTTCTTTTTTTTATTTTTTGGTCATCTTCTAATAATGAAATGACAAGATCTCTAATATTTTAAGTTTTTTTTTTTTTTTTTGTTAATTCTTTTACAAGGAATAACTACTCATAACTTTTATAATTTTCATGTTGATAACCCCCATAATTTAATTTGTAAGTTTGTAATGTCTTATGGTATTCCTCTATTTTGCCTATATAAACTCATATTTTGTTTCATGAAGGCTCTCATTCAAGGTGATCCTTTTTCTTCTTCATTACTTTGATTTGTGAAGGCAAGAAATATATGTTCTCAAGTATTTCTTTTTATATTTATGTACTTTATCATGCTTTCTTATTTTTTTAGCATTTCTTTTACACATATTATCATCCTCCAAACAAGTATGATTGGGAAAATCTTGTGAATTAACATGTAAATGGAAAGGAGTATATGAAGGCAAAAAGTATTTCGTTCTCAAGTCTTTCTTCTTCCTTTTTTTTTTCATTTTATGTATGTATTGCACTTTTTAAAGTTTAGCATTTTTAATGTATTATCAATCTCGAAGTCTGATAAAAAAATCATCACAAAAATCAATCACTATATAATATAAAGTCAGGTATTAGAGAAGTGATGTGGCACCTCTCTTTGGATAAGGATCTTATTTATTTTTTTCTTATTTGTTTTTACAATTGCCCTTACATTTTTATTTTTGATCACTCCAAACATTTAATTTTCTTCATGAAAAAATAAAATAGATTAAAATGGAGTAGTTTATAAATGGATATCATATATTTCAAAATCCACCATTCAATTATTTATTTATTTTTTGTGATTTTTTTATTTACTTATTATTTATTGTACAAAAATAAATGTGTTAATTAGTACTCTCTCCATTTATTTCTATTATTTATTGTAAAACTTAAATATTTTAAAATTTATTAATCCACTCCTATTCTTTATTAAGAAATTTGAATGGGTGCAAGTCTTTTATTTTTTAATTGAGCAATGGTTAGACAATAAAGGAGAACAATAATAAAAGAATGAAAAGTGATTCAATTGTATTTTTTCTCAATATTTTAGTATTATACTATATTTTTTTTATTTATGTGTTATTAAAAAAAATCATCTTCTTTTAAAATAATTTTATTTATTTATTTCCTTTATTCATACTAATTTGTTTATATATCTATTTATATATTAAAACTAGGCAAAGGAAGAGTATCACCTCTCTTTGTTTAAAAAACTCTTTTCATTTTTTTATTTTTTTGGTCATCTTCTAATAATGAAATGACAAGATCTCATATTTTAAGTGTTTTTATCTTTTTTATTTAATGCTTTTACAAGGAATAACTACTCATAACTTTCATAATTTTCATGTCCATAACCCCCATAATTTAGTTTGTAAGTTTGTAATGTCTTATGGTATTCCTCTATTTTTCGTATATAAACTCATATTTGTTTCATGAAGGCTGTCATTCAAGGTCATCCTTTCTCTTCTTCATTACTTTGATCTGTGAAGGCAAGAAATATTTGTTCTCTAGTATTTCTTTTCATATTTATGTACTTTATCATGTTTTCTTATTTTTTAGCATTTATTTTACGCGTATTATCATCCTCCAAACAAGTATGATTGAGAAAATCTTGTGAATTAACATGTAACTGGAAAGGAGTATATGAAGGCAAGAAGTATTTCATTCTCAAGTATTTTTCTATTTTTCATTTTATGTATGTATTGCACTTTTTTAAGTTTAGCATTTTTAATGTATTATCAATCTCGAAGTCAGATAAAAAAAATCATCATGAAAATCAATCACTATATAATATAAAGCCAGGTATTAGAGAAGTGATGTGGAACCTCTTTTTGGCCAAGGATCTTATTTTTTTTTCTTTTTTTTTTTTTGCAATTGCCCTTGAATTTTTATTTATTTATTATTTTAAGAAAATAAATATGTCAATTACTAATCCATCCATTCATTTTTCGTTTTTATTGTAAAAACTTTAATTCTCAAAAATTACTACTCCAATTATTCCTATTCTTTAAAAGCCTAAATATTGATCACTCCAAACCTTTCATTTTCTTCATGAAAAATGAAAATAGGTTAAAATAGAGTAGTTTATAAATGGATATCATTTCAACTAATAATTGGATCAATTTTTCCAAATGGAGGCTATTTTATAATATAGAGATGGAATTTGACAATTTGAGAAGACTATAATTATTTATATTTAGTGAAATAATCTGTTACTTTGTCCCACTTTATTTCTCCATTTTATTTGCTTTTTATGATAGGAAGATAGAATTTAAGAATATAATTAATATTATGGACAATTAGTGGTATTAGTGGTAGAATTCGTTCATTTCCACTCAAGTTACTATAATGACTCTCCAGGTCATTTTCTCGATTTCTGCATGTTTTGGTGTTTTGAGCCTTTCCACAGTGGCTACATGTCATTTATGACTTGTCGAAACTGTCGGTTTGGCCATCGGACAGCGTGTTTGGATTTTAGGCTCATTTTTCGGTTTTTGAGCTTTCGCTGTTAAGGAATTGGTCTCAGACCAAAACTGCTACCGATCAAAGATGAAAATTCTAATAGTTCCACCAGCTCTGGAACGTTGATTTTAGACTAGGGGGACCCTTGGTTCTGGTCTCGAGGATTTCGGACTCGTTTTGGGCTATTGGGTAGATTTGATGAAAAACAGAACTATAGGTGTGGGCCCCACATTTAATCAAAACGACCTCAGATGAAAGTTTTGATGGTTCCATTGAGTCCAAAATGTTATATGGTAGCATAGTTTGTTTGTGCGCATAGGGTTCCGAACGAATCCCGAGCACCCGATCGGAGTCCATTTGGACTTATAAAATCTGATGCCTCAAAGTTGCTGGTGGAGCTGCTTAAGCGGCCAAATGACCGCTTAAGTGGGAGCCGCTTTAGAGACATCGAGATGCTTTAGTGACCTTGGCTTTTTAGATGAGGGCCGCTTAAGTGCCCTTTGTCCTCTTAAGCAGACGTCGCTTTAGCGACGGGGATGCCTCTTTAGCGGCCACTCACCTTTGGCACTGGCCGCTTTAGCGGTCAGTAGCCGCTTTAGCGGCCAAATGACCGCTTGTCATGACCCAATTTCTCAGGTCATGATGACACCTACTATAACCCACCAGTAGGTAAGCCAACCCGTAGTTCGAAACAACTAGTAACGGACTACCAATAGAAATAAAGGAAACAGCGGAATAAATATAATAACAAGGCTAATATAACCCTAAAACCTGGTGGAGCCAGTACAAGAGCTTCTAATACAATAGGAGTACAAGTGAATGTAGGAAAAATGTATGTATACAAGTCATCTCTGACATAACATAGAGAACAGTCGAACAATAAGAGGGAGAGTAGGGATACTCCAAAATGTCGGGAGCTCACCCCAAATCTCCGATCCCTAGCTGCTCCGCATGGTACACACATCAACGGCGATAACTCGTACTATAACTTGCAGGCTGCAGAAGTGTAGTATAAGTACCAAACACGTGGTACTCACTAGGAATTGGCCAACTGAGCTCCAGAAATAATGCAAGCATAAATAACATGAAGGAATGAAAGTGACTACATGCAACTATCCAAGGAACTAGGCATAACGATGCTAATGGAGCAATAAGTATAACTATCCTATCCTGACAGTAATCCGGGACTAAAGTGCAATACCGTATATCACTGGCCAAAATACAAATGAAGAGTAAAGGAAGGATATATATAATAGTAGTACAAGGCCAAAGAATACATATATGATATGAATAGGCAAAGAAAAAAGAGATATACGGTAACACCATTTATATATATATATATATACACATGTAGGACTAGCTCAGCGGTAACAACCTGAGGGAATCACCCTAACATCTTAAGGCTCATAATCAAGTAGGGAAGTTAACTCTAGCATAACCAGGATCCCTAACGAGGCATCACTAAATATGAGATAACCAAACCATAATGTAACTCACTACAAGAGTAATGGAATCAAAAACGTACCTTCAACTCGGGTACCAATCCACAACCAACCTGCCACGAACTAACTATAATAACCAATAATAAAGTAACTGGCTAGTCCGGGGCAAACAAGTACTTAACCAGACCCCCATAAGCCCAGAAAGTTCCCGAAAACACTCAGCAAACAGCAACCATAACTTGTACATATACATCCCCCCATAAGACCGAGAGATACAGGTGCCAAACAACTATACTAGTGATAGGCAATGCATATGAATGGATTAATGTAACGTAAATCGAAATGCCAAAACCATATCGGGGACACTGGACTCGAACCGATTCCGCAATCTCAAACTATACCGTACCAAGTGTATACACCTCCTCTAGCTCACCTAGCTCTCAAAGGTAGGACCTACGGCGACCCAGCTTCTCCCACACGACGGCTCTCTGGCGAAGGGCCCCCTTAGGGGATTTGGGAAATTCATATACACTGCCTTCTCCCGATTCAGGACTTCCAATAACCATCATAATCAATCTACTCCATTCAATACAGGAAAAAGATGTATATAAAATCAGTTCACGGACTCAAACCGCGACTAAAAGGATATACTTCCGTAAATCCATTGCCCAAGATCATGCTCGGGACTAAATCATCATAATCATGTACAAAGGGTCAGAATATCCCTCGACCAAAGTAAATAGTAGTGGTAAAATAAGTGGATAAATAATGGACTGGAATCATCCTCGATCGAAGTTCTAAAACATCATTTTTTGTTCCAAAAGCTTAGAATCCAGTAAATAAGGTGGTACAATTTCCGTTATAAAACAATTCATATTTAAAGTGAAAAGTGGAAATAAATCCCTTTTTGGAAATGGTAGTAAAATCAAGGTTTTGGTTGTAATCGTACCCCTAAGTGAGCATGAATACGCCTAAAAGTATGCATGCCATCATCAATATCCAAACAAAACCACCATAAATGCCAAAGCGTCTGTAATCTAGAATCATGTCCCTTTAGGGATAAAATACTCACCTGGAGTCCAACTGGCACCGTAACCACGGCCTCAGGCACAATAATACATCATCGACATAATAAAGCCTTATAACTCGGGAAACTACCGCAAATGAGGGCGTAAAGTCACTAAAGGATGTAATTGGGGAAAAATATCACCTAATTTACTAAGTCGAATGGTAAACCTTATACTAAAGGATCCTTAATCAACAACTATGGTTATCATGCTTACAATCAAAGGTAATAGGATTCTATGGCCATAACAAGTAACCTATGCTAAGGTTTAGGCCACACTTATACCTCGAATTCCCTAAATAGGCTAAGTCATGATATACTAGTCATAATCATATCCTATATTCCCTACCTAGCATGCTATATATACTATACACAATCTCATAGAGGAAAGTAGACCGAAGCCTACCTCGATGCTGAACCACAATTCTTAAAGTGTCCACAAATCACTCGACCTTGCTCCACGACCCCGAATCGACGTTACACTATCAAAATAGTAACCTACAAGTCATTATGGGTAAAACGATACTCATATTGTAATATAAAACTTCGATCCCAAAATCGGATCAATAATGGGCCCATGGGGTCCGCTAATGGAATCCCAAAATTGAATCCATCATGAGGTTCCTCGAATGATAAGGAATGTGTGCTGAAAAGTTGAGCACAAATAGAGCGCAAATCGGGGCTTAAATTAGTCCCCAAAGATTAAGATTTCAAAGACCTAATTTCTAAGAATTTACAATAAAATGGGATGGAATTCAACAGGTAAAATGATGAATAATGACAAAGGAGTGATGAGCTAACTTACCTTAGTTTCAATGGGTGAATCCTCACTCTTTGTCACTCCTCATGCTCTCAATAATGGGGGAAAAAGGTGGAGAAAATGAGAGAGAATCGAGTGAAGAAGGGGATATAACAGCCCTCAGGTGTTGCTAAAGCATACACCTGACCTCTTAAGTGGCTACGGCTAAAGCGGACTTAGATCGCTTAAGCAATCACCGACAAAAGGGTCGAGGCCGTTCGACGTCCGTTTAAGCGGATAATAGAGCACTTAAGCGGAAAAGAGAGCACTTAAACGGTCCTCTTCAAAATGTCCAAGTCCGCCAAAGTGTCCTAGTACCGCTAAAGCAGCTCCTAGACTGCTTTAGCGGTCACACCAGATTTTAGCTTAGTCCAAAATGGATTTCGATGAGTGCTCGGGATTCATTTGGAACCCCGTACGTGCAAACGAACTCTGCTACCATACTAAATTCGACATTCCAGACTCAATGGAACCATCAAAATTTCCATCCGATGTTATTTCGATTAAATATGGGTCACACACCTATAGCTCTCTTTTTCACCAAATTTACCCAATAGCCCAAAATGAGTTCGAAAGCCTCGGGACCCGGAACAAGGGTCCCTCTAGCCTAACATCAATGTTCTGGAGCTGATGGCACTGTCAAAATTTCCATATAATATCGTATACTAGTAGTTTTGGTCTGAGACCAAGTCCTTAACAACGAAAGCTCCAAAATAGGAAAATGAGTCTAAAACCAAAACAGACTATCCGATAACCAAACCGATAGTTCTAGTAAGTCATAAATGACCTGTAGCCACTGTGGGAAGGCTAAAAATGATAGAATGCAAAAAAATTAAGAAAATGGTGTTAAATCCCCCTTCTTCACCCGATTTTCTCAAATTTTCTCAACTCTTTTTCTCTATTTTTGAGAGCATGGGACATGGGAGAGTGTGGTAATCATCTATTAAATCAAAGGTAAGCTAGCTCAATGTTCCTTGGTCATTTTCTATCATTTTTCCCATTGAATTCCATCCTTTTTCATTGTGAATTCTTAGAAATTAGGGCTTGAATTCCTAAACTTTGCAAACTTATTTGAGCCCTGATTTATGCACCCTTTTTTCTCAACTTTTGATCTCACATTCCTTGTCCTTTGAGGAACCTCGTAATGGATTTAATTCGGGATTTCATTTGCAGGCCCTGTAGTTTCATTCTTGACCCAAATTTTGACTCGAGCTTTGATATAGCAATATGGGTTTTGTTTTACTCATATTGACGTATAGATGACTATTTTGATATCATGGGGGCATTTTGGGATCTTGGATCAAAGACGAGCGAATTGTGGATGATTCAAGACTTGCAGTTCAGCATCGAGGTAGGCTTCGGTTTACTTTTCTCCATAAGATTGTGTATAGTATAGTTTGCATGCTAGGTAGGGATGGTAGGATATCTTTATGACTAGTATAAAATGACTAAGGTCATTTAGGGAATTAGGATAGAAATGTGACCTGAACCATTGTGCAAAACACTTGTCATGGCTATAGAATCCTATTACCCTCGATTATAAGCATGCTAACCATAGTTTAATATTAAGGATCCCTTAGTATAAGATTTATCATTTGACTTAGTGATTTAGGAGGTATTTCTTCGATTAGACCCTTGTAGTGTCTTTATGCCCTTGATTACCATGGATTCCCTAATTATGAGGCTTGTTATGTTGATTATGTATTATTGAGCCCGAGGCCATGGTTACAATACCAGTTGGACTCCAGGTGAGTATCCTATCCATTAGAGGACGTGATTATGGTTTCTAGACGCTTAGGCACTTATGGTTGTATTGTTTGGATACTAGTGATGGCATGCCTACTGTTAGGCGCATTCATGCTCACTTAGTGGTACGATTCCAACCAAAACCTTGATTTTACTATCATTTTTATAAAAAATGAACTATTCCCACTTTTCACTTTTAAAATGGATTCTTTTATAATCGGAATTGTACCATCTTATTTAATGAAATGTGAGCTTTTGGACCTAAGTATGATGTTTTGGAAATTAGACCAAGATTGATTCCAGTCCACTACTATTCTACTCATTTTACCACTACTACTTACTCGATCGAGAGAGATTTTGACCCACCGATTTAGTCCCAAACTTGATCTCGGCCAATGGATTTATGGACTTACACTCCTTTAGTCATGGTTTGAGTCCATGCACTTATTATACTATGCACATTCCTTTAGTCGCGATTCAAGTTCGCGCACTTATTACACTATGTACACTCTTTTAGTCATGGTTTGAGTCTGTGCACTTATTATATAAATCTCTCTCCTGTGCTGGACAGAGTAGATTTATTATGATGGTTATTGGAAGTCCTGGTTTGGGACTAGGCAGTGTATACAGATATTCCGAACCCCCTATGGGCCCCTTCATCCGCGAGCCACAGTGCCGGAGAAGGATAGTCTTCATAGGTCCTGCCTTTGTGAGCCTCGGAGCTGGAGGAGGTGTATACACTTGGTACTTTATGGAACTTGGATCAGATATGGTAGTTATGGTTATGTCGCATTCATTCATTTATATGTATCGCCTATCACCAGTATGATTGTTTGGCGCCTATATATATTGGTCTTATGGGGGGACTGTATAGGTACAGGTTATGGTTGTTGTTTGCTGAGTGCTTTCGTGAACCTTCCAGGCTTATAGGGGTCTGATTAGGTTATTGTTTGTTCGGGCTAGTCTGTTACTTTATTATTGGTTATTATGGTTAGTTCGTGGCAGGATGAGTATGGACTGGTACCTGAGATTATCGATACTTTTCTGTTTCCCTTCTTTATTTCAATGAGTTACTTTATAGTTGAGTTACCTTATGCTTAGTCACATTTTGGTTAGAGGCATGATCATGCTAGTATTAGCTCCCTTACTTGGCATGATCATGCTAGTATTAGCTCCCTTACTTGGCTAAGGCCCTCGAGAGGTTAGGTTGACTCCCTCAAGATATTACCTTTGAGTTAGTACTATAGGTTTATTTGTATATAAATATATAAGGTATTACTGTATATTCCTCTCTTTCTTTGTCTACTCAAATTGTATATGTATTATTTGGCCTTGTATGCTACTATATATACTTCTTTCACTCTTCATTGGTATATTGGCTAGTGATATACAGTATTATATTTTAGCTCCTGAGCACTGTTAAAATAGGGTAGTTTATCCCTATTGCTCAATTAGCCTCATTATGCTTAGCTTTACTAGATAGCTGCTTGTAGTTATATTCATGCCTTACATGTTATTTATGTTTACATTATTTATGGAGCTCAATTGGCCGATGCCTACTGAGTACCACGTGTTTGGTACTCATACTACACATCTATAACTTGTAGATCATAGTACTAGTTATCGTCGTTGATGTGTGCATCATGCGAAGCAGCTATGGATTGGAGACTTGGGGTGAGCTCCAGACATTCAGAGTTGTTCCTACTCTCTCTCTTATTGTTAGACTGATCTCTATATTATACTCAGAGACATCTTTGTATATATACGTATCCTGTATTTCACTTGTACTCTTGATGTATTAGAAGCTCTTGTACTGGCTCCACTAGGTTTTGGGATTATATTAGCCCATTTATTATGTTTATTCTGCTGCTTTCTTTAATTTCACTTGATAGTTTGTTACTAGCCGTTCCGGATTATGGGTTGGCTTACCTACTGGTGGGTCATAGTAAGTGCCAACAAGACCTCAGAAATTCGGTCGAGACAAATATGTATCAGAGCTTAGGTTTACCAGTGTATTAGTACAAGAGCTAAGTGTTTAGTAGAGTTCTGCAGATCAGTACGAAGACATCTGTATCCTATCTTAGGGAGGCTATAGGACATTCTTAGGAAGTTCTATTCTTAACACCATGTCGTGTCTGTGTTTCTATAAACCTCTAGTACTTTCTTTGACTCCATTCCTTCCCAGATGGATGACATGAGGTTATTGATGGATGCGGATGGTAATTCTACGCGTGTTACCCAAAATTTAGTCCAGCGATGGACTAGGGAGTTCAGGATTGATAGAGAGGGTCTGGGGTCAGCCCAGGCTCCGACAAAGTTTATGACCGCCTAAGTTTTTCAGGATCCAGTGTTAGGAATCCTTAGTATTTTAGTGGCTACCTACCAGCCAGAGATGGTGTTCGGTACACCGAGTGCTTCTAAGGCTAGAATTGGATTTATTGGTGTTCATTAAGGTTCCTTATTTGTTTCAGAGTATGAGATTGGGTTTCTCGAGTGGTCCAGTCAAACATCTATGATATATGCTATTGAGCATGAGATGGTGCAGAGATTTATTAGAGGATTGGCTTTACGACTCTACTTGGTGATGGAGCATTTGCTAGCTGCTGGTTCTACTTTTCTTTGGGTTGTTAAGCATGTTAGGGCCACAGATATGGCAAGTATTGAGACCTATGGAGGTGGCGGTAAGAGGCCATGCCAGCAGTACAATGTTAGTGGTATTCCGTTTGGAGGTCGAGATCTTCCCGATCGAGATCAACATCATTTGCAGCCTATTAGGCTCGTATAGGTAGCACCTTAGTTTATTGGTAACTCTCAGGCAGTGCGGGTTGTTTGGTCTAAGTTTTAAGGCAGTAAGTGTCATTCTGGGCCAGTAGGTACAGTGCATCAGAGAGTTCCAGGGGCATGTTTCGATTGCGGTAAGATTGGTCATTGGTCTAGGGAGTGCCCCCAACGCGAGTTAGTCAGCCAGTGGGGGTCAGCTCATGTTTCTCACTGGGTTAGAGCTTCAGGGGTTTGTTACAACTGTAGAGAGATCGATCATGTAACACCCCGTACCTTTCTAACCCTACTTGACGATGTTGAGCGATGCTTACTTAGGTGTCGAGAGCCATACATACGTATTTTGTAATGCTATGGATGAGATACTTGACTTTTGGCCTCGTAAATGTGATTAAACCTTCATAGGAGGTGTGTTATGATTTTTGTGGAACATTTGTGGGGTTCAAAACGAGGCTAAAAGGACCTCTAAACAAAGTATATTAAGGTTAAGAAGTAAGTTAAAGAATAGGACTTGAAGTATCTAACCAAACCCGCGAAGAAAAGTCAAGAAACGGAATTCTCAAAAAATATAAGTGTGGGGCGCGCCAGAGGGCTTGCCACGCCGCTCTGGGATAAAATTTTTAGTCCAGATGCAGCAAGTTGGCGCGCCCAAGGGCGTGCCACGCTGGTTTTTCCACTTTTTCGAAAGTTGGAAATTTCTGAGTCCCAAGGGTATCCGGAGTCGTACCGAGCCGATTTTTGACACGTTTATTCTAAAACCATGAGTATATACATGAAATGAATGACATATTATATTGGTATGATAAAATTACTCGAGAATGAATTTGGAGTCAAAATGACAGTTTTTCCCTTAAGGTCAAAATAAGCCAAACGTGGCTAGAATCACCTGTTTTGGGGATTGAGGCTACGGATATGAGTAGCATGAGTGGGAATATTATTGTAATACGTATAAGATAACTTAAACATGAGAAGTTATTGATTTTATTGGGTTAAGTGATTTTGGCTCAATAAAAGCCCAAAATAAGGCAAAAGACATGGGTCACATGATCCAATCTTCTATTGACTAAGTCAAATGAAGCATTAAATGCCAAGAATGGATAAGGATGACCCCAAGGACTATATATAGACCCAAAAATCAGATTTTATTCATTTGACAATCTCATGCCTTTTTAGATATTTTCTCCAACATTTCTCTCAAACCCTAAAGAACTAAAGTCAATTTTGGAGCAAGATCATCACTTTTCAAGCTTGGGTAAGTGATTATTATTACGGATTAATCTATTATATGCATGAAAGAGTATGTAAATCATGTTGGTTGTGCTTGGAAATGTTGAACATGGTACCTTGTGCTTTTGTATAAGATTTGTGATCCATGGGATTCAAGCTTGAATTAGGACTTGTGCCTTTGATGAAAAAGCATGGTATGGATAAAATATGAACATGTATGGTGTTATTTTGTTATTAAACTTGTTATTTTTCTATAAGTGTAAATTGGGGGATTTTGGCCTATATGTGCTATGAAGTGTATTAAGGTGAATTGATGGATTATTTGTGATGTGGTGTGGATAAGAAAGTGTAAAGGAGAAGTGTTGTGTTGAAATGTATTGATTATTATGTATTGGTCAATGTTGGGAATATTGTGGGATTTTTGGAATAATAATTTCATCATGGTTTTGTCAAGGGAAATGACATGTTTAAAGGTAAACATGTAACCCATTGATGTTATATGCCTTTGTGAAGTAGTTGATGGTTAATGTAAATCCCGTTATGTATTTGTGTTGTAGAGTGACACATAAAGAAGGAGCGGGACTATTGTATACACATCTAGGATTGTATATCCGTATTGAAAGTACAAGGTATGTAAGGTTACTCTGTCCGTATCTTTCTGCGGCAATTAGTATTCACATTGACATTACACTTGTTCCATCCCGAAATGTGCTAATGTATCCCATATCCGGTTATCCATGGTCATGGTCATATATTTCCTACTCATTGATCATTTGTGAATCTCATGTCTCATATTCATGGTTAATGTTCCAAAAGCTCAAATAAGGTTATGTTCCAATAGTGATTATACTTATGTGTCATGTTCAAGGAATATTGTCCAATGGTTCCAATGGTGTTATGGTTCTAATAATGTTATGATTGCCAAGTTATTCATATGTCTCTCACTCATTGGTTAATGATCCAAAGCTTAAAGTAAAGTTGTGGTTATCCTAGTGTCAATCTCAAAGTAATGAACAAAGTAATGCATATGTGGTCAATGATCAAGTATGGGTGGCAGCTTTGGGGGCAAAATGCCTAGCCCAAGCCGATCCCAAAATCAGGGGGCAGTCCTAGAGGCATAAGCCTAGCTCGAACCGATCCTAACAAGGGGCATCTCTAGGGGTAATAACCTAGCTCGAGCCGAACCTGAAATGTTGTATGGGTGGCAGATCTAGAGGTACTAACCTAGCTCGAGCCAATCCCGATATATACATTGATTCATAGGGTGGCAGCTCTAAAGGTACTAAACTAGCTCGAGCCAATCCCGATATATACATTGATTCATAGGGTGGCAGCTCTAGGGGCATAAGCCTAGCTCTAGCCGATCCCAACATAACATGATGTTATGTTTAAAACCCACTGTTCAGTCGGGGCCCGGGTATCACAGGTCACAAGCGAAGATGAATAATCATTAAATTAAAAATACAAAGAAAGTACCGAAAGCAATATACATGGTTTCCAAAGTACAGAATAGTGACTCATCTAAATTGTGACTTATCTATATTGGTTATGCATTTGAACTTGAGTTCTTTGACATATTTATATATCATATAAGTTTCATATGGCCTTACATACTCAGTACATTATTCGTACTGACCCCTCTTGGGGAATTTACCTTACTTGTTGTAGGCGCAGGTACTAGTAGTCCTCCACAGTAGGTTGCCAGTTGTTGCAGATCTTTGGTGAGCTCCAATTAGATCGGGGCTTCTCTGAGTCACTGTTGTACATATGTTTTGGTATTGTACATGTTGTATAAAGCGGGGACTTGTCCCGACTTTTAGTTTATTTTGGTCAATGCATTGTTAAAGGCTTTTGTAGATGGATGTGGGTGTATAAATGTAAAAGGTATATGTCGTTTTTGACTTGGTGGCCTCAACGGCCAAGTTTCGCATATGTGAATATAAATATCATGTTCCATAAATTCCATTGTTGGTATCTAAAGCTATTATGTGATTATGGGTTTCTTATGGCATGAATGTGGTTGAATAGAGACAAAGCTTGGTTCTCTCGGGCCTTGTCGGCTACGAGTGTCAATCCGTCCCGAGGGGATTCGGGGCGTGACTAAAGTGGTATCAGAGCAGGTCGTTCTAAGGGTGTCTACAAAGCCGTGTTTGAGTAGAGTCTTACTTATCAATGTGTTGTGCACCATATTTATAAGTAGGAGGCTACGGGGGACATTTAGGATGCTGTTTCTTCTCTTCATTCTAGATCGTGCAATAGAGCCAAAGTTGTAAGTGAAATTATATCTGATCATTGAAATTTATTTTTTCTTGTTATAGTACCATTACCAACGACAAGAAGAGGTCTAGGAAAAAGTAAGAGAATAGATAGAATTGCTGGTGAAGGAACCAGTATACCACCTGATCAAGTTAATCAAGGTGATACTGAGCATGAATTTGTGTCACGAGCTTCCTCCACTTCCTTTGTACCAGAAGAGTCGAGTAGGAGAAGCGTACCTATAGAACCACCAGTCAATGCCACAGATCAGGATCTTAGAAATGCAGTCCAGATGTTAACACAGTTAGTGGCAGCCCAGAGTCAAGGACGAGCTGGTCCAATGACACATGATGATGATGCGGCTAGAGTGGCAAGTCGCAGAACACAGGACTTCCTAAAATTGGACCCTCCTATATTCACTGGGTCAGATCCAAAAGAAGATCCACAGGACTTCGTGGATCAAATTCAGAGGGCCTTGAGAGTTATGCACGTGACGGGGGTAGAGACAGTTGAACTTGCTACGTACCGATTGAAAGGAGAGGCAATATTGTGGTACGAGGATTGGAAGAAATCCCGTGATATTGGTGCAACTCCACCTACTTGGGAAGAGTTTAAAGTGGCTTTCCTAGATCATTATCTTTCGTATGAGATCTGCGAGGCACGTGCGGATCAATTCCTAAATCTCCGTCAGGGAAATCTAAGCGTCAGGGAATATAGCTTGCAATTTAATTCCTTGATTCGATATGAGCCAAATGTTGTGGCTACGATGACAGACAGGGTCCATAGATACGTGGACAGACTAGAGCCATATTTGGTAAGGGATTACACCATTGCTGCCTTGAACAAAGACATGGATATAGCGAGAATTCAGGCCTTCGCCCAGAAAATGGAATATCAAAGACAGAGACGAAGGGTACATGAATTTGACAGGGGACACTCCAAACGGGCTAGACCTATGGGACCACCTATGATGTCCCAAGGAGGATCTAGGCCCCGTATGTTTCCGAGACCACCTAGACCATCGTTCTCTTATTCCACAGGGGGTGCTCACTCACAGTTTCGAGGGTCTAGGGGTGGTCCATCTGGGCAGAGTAGCGAAGTTCACGGATCACAGGCAGCAGGTTTTCCTCGTCAGCAGTGTCAGCGCTGCGGGCGTATTCATGCAGGTACATGCAGAGTGGCGACAAATGCTTGTTTCTGGTGCAGAATGACAGGACACATGATGAGGGAGTATCCCCAGAGGAGTATGGGTGGTGTAGCACAATCGGCAGGATCGGCCGTTGTGTCATCAGCATTGGTCCCTTCTTTGGGCCGAGGTGTTCAGTCTGTTGGCAGGGGTAGAGGTGCCAGAGGAGCAGCCAGTACTATTGGGGTCCAGAATCGCACTTATGCTTTAGTGGACCGACAGAATTTAGAGGCTTCCCCTGATATTGTCACAGGTACATTACTCATATCCTCACATAATGTATATGCATTGATTGACCTTGGTTCTACATTTTCCTATGTTACTCCATTGGTTGCTGCGAAATTTGCAAAGGCACCAGAATTATTAATTAAATTAATTGAAGTGTCTACACCGGTTGGTGAACATATTATTGCAAAGAGAGTATATCATGGCTGTGTAGTAACTGTGTGTGGTCATGATACGTTGGCCGATCTCATTGAATTAGACATGGCGGATTTTGATGTGATCATGGAAATGGATTGGTTGGCCTCTTGTTATGCCACGGTAGATTGCCGGTCCAAGAAGGTGCAATTTTGTTTTCCGCAAGAAAATGTTCTTGAATGGCAGGGAAACGTAGGGGCACCACGAGGAAGATTTATTTCCTATTTGAAATCCAGAAAAATGATTGCTAAGGGTTATATATGTCATTTAGTACGGGTGAAAGATACTGAAGTGGAACCACTAACTCCGCGGTCGGTTCCAGTGGTCAATGAATTTCTGGATGTCTTTTCAGAGGATCTTCACGGCTTACCCCCAGAACGGGAAGTGGAATTCGGCATTGATGTGATTCCAGGCACTCAGCCTAGTTCTATTCCTCCATATAAAATGGCTCCAGCAGAATTGCGTTAATTGAAGGAGCAATTGAAAGATTTGTTGGACAAAGGCTTCATTAGGCCTAGTATGTCCCCGTGGGGTGCACTGGTATTATTTGTGCGAAAGAAAGATGGCACTTTGAGAATTTGCATTGACTATCGACAATTGAATAAGGTAACGATCAAGAACAAATATCCCCTCCCTCGAATTGATGATTTGTTTGATCAGTTACAGGGTGCCAAGTGTTTTTCAAAGATTGACTTAAGGTCGGGTTACCATCAAGTCAGAGTTAGAAAAGAAGATGTACCCAAGACAGCTTTCCGAACACGGTATGGCCATTATGAATTTTTAGTTATGTCATTTGGACTAACAAATGCTCCAGCTGTGTTCATGGATTTGATGAATAGGGTGTTTAAGCCATTTCTGGACGTGTTCGTCACGGTATTTATAGATCACATCCTAGTTTATTCCAGAACACTGGAGGACCATGTTAAGCACTTGCGGCAGGTGTTACAGATTCTCCGTGAGCGTGAACTGTATGCCAAGTTCTCCAAGTGTGAGTTTTGGTTAAAATCAGTTGCATTCTTGGGCCACATTGTGTCAGATGAAGGTATACAGGTTGATACATAGAAGATTGAAGCAGTGAAAAAATTGGCCAAGACCTATGACACCCACAGAAATTCGTAGTTTTCTTGGACTGGCAGGTTATTACAGAAGATTTGTGGAAGGTTTTTCCTCTATTGCAGCACAGACAGTAAAATTTCAGTGGAATGATGCGTGTGAGAAAAGTTTTCAAAAGTTGAAAGATAAATTAACCTCCACACCAGTTTTAGTGCTTCCCAAAGGTACTGAAGGTTATGTAGTGTATTGTGATGCTTTCGGGGTTGGCCTCGGATGTGTGTTGATGCAACATGGTAATGTCATAGCATATGCCTCACGACAGTTGCGGCCACATGAGAAAAATTATCCCACACATGATCTTGAATTGGCAGCAGTAGTTTTTGGTCTAAAGATATGGCGTCATTATTTGTATGGAGTCCATGTTGATATCTATACGGACCACAAAAGTTTGCAATATCTTTTTAAATAGAAGGAACTCAATTTGAGGCAACGAAGGTGGTTAGAGCTCTTAAAAGACTATGACATTGATATTCTTTATCACCCAAGCAAAGCAAATGTAGTAGCTGATGCATTGAGCCGTAAGGTAGTAGAAAGCACTAGTGGCCAGTTGAATGAAAAGCATGAGATAATCAAAGATTTGAATCAATTAGCCAGCTTGGGAGTTTGCCTTATTGAATCCTCAGATGATAGAGTTATTGTGCAGAATGCAGCAGAATCCTCCTAAATAACTGAAGTAAAAGAGAAACAGTTTGCGGATTCTATGTTATTGCAGCTAAAGAAAAATGTACAGCAGGATTTGACAAAGGCATTTGATCTTACACAGGAAGGGGTACTTCAATTTCAAGGGAGATTATGTGTACCGGATGTAGATGAACTGAGGACAAGAATTATGACAGAGGCGCATCATTCGCGCTATTCTATTCATCCGGGTGCTACAAAAATGTACCATGAATTAAAGGAAGTGTATTGGTGGGGAACTATGAAAAAGAACATTGCAGAGTTCGTCGCTCAATGCCCAAATTGTCAACAAGTGAAAGTAGAGCATCAGAAATCGGGAGGTTACATGCAATGTATCAATCTTCCAGTCTGGAAATGGGATATGATTAACATGGATTTCATTACAGGTTTGCCTCGTACATTGCGGAAGTTTGATTCTATATGGGTTATAGTGGACAGGCTTACCAAGTCAGCGCACTTTCTACCGGTCAAGACGACCTATACAGCTGAGGATTATGCGAAGTTGTATGTGAAAGAGATAGTACGATTGCATGGTATTCCACTTTCCATTATATCAGACATAGGATCACAGTTCACAGAGCACTTTTGGAGATCTTTCCAGCAGAGTTTGGGTACACGGGTGAATTTGAGTACGGCTTTCCATCCTCAGACTGATGGACAAGCAGAATGTACTATTCATACACTTGAAGATATGCTACGATCTTGTAAGTTAGATTTTCAAGGAAGTTGGGATGACCATTTGCCTCTTATTGAATTTGCGTATAACAATAGCTATCCTTCAAGTATTAAAATAGCACCTTATGAAGCTTTGTACGGAAGGAAATGTAGATCACCAATAGGATGGTTTGAAGCAGGTGAAACTGCTTTACTTGGGCCAGATATTGTTCATCAGGCTATGGAAAAGGTTAAAGTGATCCAACAGCGGTTACAAATGGCTCAAAGTCATCACAAGTCACATGCCGATGTTAGAAGAAGAGGTCTTGAATTTGCCATAGGTGATTGGGTATTTTTAAAGGTGTCACCGATGAAAGGGGTAATGCGGTTCGAAAAGAAAGGGAAATTGAGTCCACGTTACATAGGCCCATATGAAATCATTAGAAGATTTGGGCAAGTTGCGAATGAGTTGGCACTACCCCAAGAGCTTTCCTCAGTCCATCCGGTATTTCTTGTTTCGATGCTTCAAAAATGCATGGGAGATCCATCTCGTATTGTTCCAATTGAAGATGTTCAATTTACAGAGGATCTTACTTATGAAGATGTACCCATTGCTATTCTAGATCGACAAGTAAAAAGATTGAGGAATAAAGACGTAGCTTCCGTAAAAGTCCTTTGGAGAAATCAACAAGTAGAGGAGATCACCTGGGAAGCGGAAGAGATGATGAAATCCAAATATCCCCATCTATTTCAAATGGACCAAGAAGTTCAAAGTGCGGAAGTGGAGCAATAACAAGTAAGTCTCCATGAGCCTTAAGTGTTTTTGCATAAGTATGCTAATGTAGAGATGCAATTGTTGTAATTGAAATGATATTGTTAACATTAGAGGATGAATGTTCCTAAGGGGGGAAGAATGTAACACTCCGTACCTTCCTAACCCTACTTGACGATGTTGAGCGATGCTTACTTAGGTGTCGATAGCCATACATACGTATTGTGTAATGCTATGGATGAGATACTTGACTTTTGCTTGACTTTTGGCTTCGTAAATGTGATTAAACCTTCATAGGAGGTGTGTTATGATTTTTGTGGAACATTTTTGGGGTTCAAAACGAGGCTAAGAGGACCTCTAAACAAAGTATATTAAGGTTAAGAAGTAAGTTAAAGAATAGGACTTGAAGTATCTAACCAAACCAGCGAAGAAAAGTCAAGAAACAGAATTTTCGAAAAATATAAGTGTGGGGAGCACCAGAGGGAGTGCCACGCCTCTCTGGGCTAAAATTTTTAGTCCAGATGCAGCAAGTTGGCGCGCCCAAGGGTGTGCCATGCTGGTTTTTCCACTTCTTCGAAAATTGGAAATTTCTGAGTCCCAAGGGTATCCGGGGTCGTACTGAGCCAATTTTTGCCACGTTTCTTCTAAAACCATGAGTATATACATGAAATGAATGACATATTATATTGGTATGATAAAATTACTCGAGAACAAATTTGGAGTCAAAATGACAGTTTTTCCCTTAAGGTCAAAATAAGCCAAACGTGGCTAGAATCACTTGTTTTTGGGATTGAGGCTACGGCTATGAGTAGCATGAGTGGGAATATTATTATAATACGTATAAGACGACTTAAACACGAGAAGTTATTGATTTTATTGGGTTAAGTGATTTTGGCTCAATAAAAGCCCAAAATAAGGCAAAAGACATGGGTCACATGATCCAATCTTCTATTGACTAAGTCAAATAAAGCATTAAATGCCAAGAATGGATAAGGATGACCCCAAGGACTATATATAGACCCAAAAATCAGATTTTATTCATTTGACAATCTCATGCCTTTTTAGATATTTTCTCCAACATTTCTCTCAAACCCTAAAGAACTCAAAGTCAATTTTGGAGCAAGATCATCACTTTTCAAGCTTGGGTAAGTGATTATTATTACGGATTAATATATTATATGCATGAAAGAGTATGTAAATCATGTTGGTTGTGCTTGGAAATGTTGGACATGTTACCTTGTTATTTTGTATAAGATTTGTGATCCATGAGATTCAACCTTGAATTAGGACTTGTGCCTTTGATGAAAAAGCATGGTATGGATAAAATATGAACATGTATGGTGTTATTTTGTTATTAAACTTGTTATTTTTCTATAAGTGTAAATTGGGGGATTTTGGCCGATATGTGCTATGAAGTGTATTAAGGTGAATTGATGGATTATTTGTGATGTGGTGTGGATAAGAAAGTGTAAAGGAGAAGTGTTGTGTTGAAATGTATTGATTATTATGTATTGGTCAATGTTGGGAATATTGTGGGATTTTTGGAATAATAATTTCATCATGGTTTTGTCAAGGGAAATGACATGTTTAAAGGCAAACATGTAACCCATTGATGTTATATGCCTTTGTGAAGTAGTTGATGGTTAATGTAAATCCCGTTATGTATTTGTGTTGTAGAGTGACACATAAAGAAGGAGCGGGACTATTGTATGCACATCTAGGATTGTATATCCGTATTAAAAGTACAAGGTATGTAAGGTTACTCTGTCCGTATCTTTCTGCGACAATTAGTATTCACATTGACATTACACTTGTTCCATCCCGAAATGTGCTAATTTATCCCATATCCGGTTATCCATGGTCATGGTCATATATTTTCTACTCATTGATCATTTGTGAATCTCATGTCTCATATTCATGGTTAATGTTCCAAAAGCTCAAATAAGGTTATGTTCCAATGTTCCAATAGTGATTATACTTATGTCTCATGTTCAAGGAATATTGTCCAATGGTTCCAATGGTGTTATGGTTCTAATAATGTTATGATTGCCAAGTTATTCACATGTCTCACACTCATTGGTTAATGATCCAAAGCTTAAAGTAAAGTTGTGGCTATCCTAGTGTCAATCTCAAAGTAATGAACAAAGTAATACATATGTGGTCAATGATCAAGTACGGGTGGCAGCTTTGGGGGCAAAATTCCTAGCACAAGCCGATCCCAAAATCAGGGGATAGTCCTAGAGGTATAAGCCTAGCTCGAACCGATCTTGATAAGGGGCAGCTCTAGGGGTAATAACCTAGCTCGAGCCAAACCTGAAATGTTGTATGGGTGGCAGCTCTAAAGGTACTAAACTAGCTCGAGCCAATCCCGATATATACATTGATTCATAGGGTGGCAGCTCTAGGGGCATAAGCCTAGCTCGAGCCGATCCCAACATAACATGATGTTATGTTTAAAACCCACTGTTCAGTCGGGGCCCGGGTATCACAGGTCACAAGCAAAGATGAATAATCATTAAATTAAAAAAACAAAGAAAGTACCGAAAGCAATATACATGGTTTCCAAAGTACAGAATAGTGACTCATCTACATTGTGACTTATCTATATTGGTTATGCATTTGAACTTAAGTTCTTTGACATATTTATATATCATATAAGTTTCATATGGCCTTACATACTCAGTACATTATTCGTACTGACCCCTCTTGGGGAATTTACCTTACTTGCTGTAGGCGCAGGTACTAGTAGGTCTCCACAGTAGGTTGCCAGTTGTTGCAGATCTTTGGTGAGCTCCAATTAGATAGGGGCTTCTCTGAGTCACTGTTGTACATATGTTTTGGTATTGTACATGTTGTATAAAGCGGGGACTTGTCCCGACTTTTAGTTTATTTTGGTCAATGCATTGTTAAAGGCTTTTGTAGACGGATGTGGGTGTATAAATGTAAAAGGTATATGTCATTTTTGACTTGGTGGCCTCAACGGCCAAGTTTCGCATATGTGAATATATATATCATGTTCCATGAATTCCATTGTTGGTATCTAAAGCTATTATGTGATTATGGATTTCTTATGGAATGAATGTGGTTGAATAGAGACAAAGCTTGGTTCTCTAGGGCCTTGTCGGCTATGATTGCCAATCCGTCCCGAGGGGATTCGGGGCGTGACAAATCACTGGTCCAGAGAGAGTCCCCAGCGTGAGATTAGTAGTCTTTCAGCTCACCCAAATAAATTTCATAGAGATGTAGATCCTTTAGTTAGAGGTAGTGCACTTAGTGCCTCAGTTTGTCATTCAGACGCTCAGTTCGAGTTTGGACATGCTCAAATTTGTACTCCTTTGAGCACGTCAGATTTATGATTTTTGATTTCCACCGTGATAGGTGCACCTTTAATTTTCTTCCTTTAGTTTTTATTTTGAATTATATTGGGGTTTTCATACCCATCTATGATTATATATCGTGGTATTTCTATATTGGGTGATGTATGCCTTGGTGTAGATTTACGATTATTTGACTACCCTCGTAGATGATTTCTTTTAGTAGTGGATTAGTGGATCAGTATTATGGGTTCATTGAGGGTATAGCATTTGGGTTCGAGTTCCATTTCCTTTGGCATAATGGCCTTGTTATGGCCCTAGAGTGGTACTTGTTGTTGATTTTCATTTTTGTACCACCTACAGCCTATGCTATTGTGAGTATTGTCATTGTTTGACTTAGTGATTTGGGAGGTATTTCCCCAATTAGACCCATGTAATGGTTTTATGCCCTTGATTACTATGGATTCCCAAATTATGAGGCTTGTTATGTTGATTATGCATTAATGGGCCCGAGGCCATTCTTACGATACCAGTTTGACTCCAGGTGAGTATCTTATCCGTCAGAGGATGTGATTATGATTTATAGACGCTTAGGCACTTATGGTTATATTATTTGGATACTGGTGATGGAATGCACACTATTAAGGGAATTCATGCTCACTTAGTGGTACGATTCTAACCAAAACATTGATTTTACTACTGTTTTTCTAAAAAGGAAATTATTCCCACTTTTCACTTTTAAAATAGATTCTTTTATAATGGGAATCGTACCACCTTATTTAATAAAATGTGAGCTTTTGGAACTAAATATGATGTTGTGGAGATTAGACTGAGATTGATTTCGGTCCACTACTATTCCACTAATTTTACCACTACCACTTACTTGATCAAGATAGATTTCGATCCTTTCACGCTATTATGTTGATTTAGTCCCGAACTTGATCTCGGGCAATGAATTTATGAACTTACATACCTTTAGTCACGGTTTGAGTCCGGGCACTCATTATACTATGTACATTCCTTTAGTACCAGTTCAAGTTCGTGCACTTATTACATTATGTACACTCTTTTAGTCACGGTTCGAGTCTGTGCACTTATTATATGTATCTCTCTGGTATTGGACGGAGTAGATTGATTATGATGGTTATTGAAAGTCCTGGTTTGGGGACCGGGCAGTGTATTTGGATATCCTAAATCCCCTATGGGACCCTTCATCAACGAGCTACAGTGCCGGAGAAGGATGGTCGTCGTCGGTCTTACCTTCGTGAGCTCCGGAGCTAGAGGAGGTGTATACACATGGTACTTTATGGCACTTGGATTGGATATGGTATTTATGGTTATGTTGCATTCATTCATTTATATGCATCGCCTATCACCATATGATCATTTGGCGCCTGTATCTATCGGGTTTTTTTGGGCTCTGTAGGTACAGGTTATGGTTGTTATTTGTTGAGTGCTTCTGTGAACCTTCCAACCTTATGGAGGTCTGGATAGGTTATTGTTTGTCTGGGCTAGCCGATTATTTTATTATTGGTTATTATGGTTAGTTCATGGCCGAATGAGTATGGAATGGTACCTGAGATTATCGATACGTTTTTGTTTCCCTTTTTTATTTCGGTGAGTTACTTTATGGCTGAGTTTCCTCATGCTTAGTCATATTTTGGTTAAAGGCCTGATCATGCTAGTATTAGCTCCCTTAATTGGCTAAGGCCCTCGAGAGGTTAGGTTGACTCCCTCAGGATATTACACATTTGAGTTAATACTACAGGTTTATTTGCATAAATATATATAAGGTATTACCGTATATCCCTCTCTTTCTTTGTCCACTCAAATTGTATATGTATTCTTTGGCTTTGTATACTACTATATATACCTCTTTCACTCTTCATTGGTATATTGGCTAGTGATATATGGTATTGTACTGTAGCTACTGAGCACTGTTAGAATAGGCTAGTTTACCCTTATTGCTCAATTAGCCTCATTATGCTTAACTTTACTGGATAGTTGCATGTAGTTATATTCATGCCTTACATATTATTTATGCTTACAGTATTTTTGGAGCTCCATTGACCGATGCTTACTGAGTATCATGTGTTTGGTACTCATACAACACTTCTACAGCCTGCAGATCATAGTATGAGTTATCGTCGTTGATGTATGCATCATGTGGAGCAGCTATGGATCGGAGACTTGGAGTGAGCTTCTGACTTTTGGAGTTATTCCTACTCTCTCTTTTATTGTTAGAATGATATCTATGTTGTACTCAGAGACATCTCTGTATATAAACTTAACCTGTATTTCACTTGTCCTCTTGATGTATTAGAAGCTCTTGTACTGGCTCCACCAGGTTTTGGGATTATATTAGCCCATTTATTATGTTTATTCTACTGCTTTCTTTCATTTTTATTGATAGTCCGTTACTAGCCATTCCAGATTACGAGTTCGCTTACCTACAAATGGGTTATAGTAGGTGCTATCATGACCTGAGAAATTAGGTCGTGACAAATTGGTATCAGAGCTTAGGTTTACCATATCTTAGGTTTACCTAAGAGAGTTCTGCAGATCGGTACGGAGACATCTGTATCCTATCTTCGAGAGGCTATAGGACATTCTTAGGAAATTCTATTCTTGACTCTCTATCGTGTGTCCGTGTATCTATGAACCTCTAGTACATTCTTTGACTCCATTCCTTTCCATATGGATAACACATGGTTATCGATGGATGCGGATGGTACTTCTGCATTTGTTACCAGAATTTTAGTCCAGCGACAGACTAGAGAGTTAAGGATTGATATAGAGGATCTTCAATGTCAGCTAGAGGGTCTGCAGTCAGCCCAGGCTTTGACAAAGATTGTGATAGCCTCAGTTTCTCAGGATCAAGTGTTAGGTATCCCGAGTATTTTAGTGGCTACCTACCAACAAGAGATGGTGTTCGGTACACCGAGTACTTCTCAGGCCAGAATTGGATTTATTGGTGTTCAGTAGGGTTCCTTTCCTGTTTCAGAGTATGAGATTGGGTTTCTCGAGTGGGACAGTCAAACATCTATGATATATGATACTGAGCATGAGATGGTGCAGAGATTTATCAGAGGATTGGCTTTACCACTTTGCTTGGTGATGAAGCATTTGGTAGCATTTGGGTCTACTTTTCTTTGGGTTGTTGAGCATGTGAGGGCCACATAGATGGCATGTATTGAGACCTATGGAGGTGGAGGTAAGTGGCCATGCCAGCAGTACAGTGTTAGTGGTATTTCGTCTGGAGGTCGGGATCTTCCCAGCTGAGATCAGCATCATTTGTAGCCTATTAGACCTGTACAGGTAGCACCTTAGTTTATGGGTAGCTCTCAGGTAGTGCAGGTTTTCCGGTCTAACTTTTTAGGTCATAGCGGCCATTTTAGGCTGCAGGTACAGTGCATCAGAGAGTTCCAGGGCCATGTTTC
Source organism: Capsicum rhomboideum (assembly GCA_031232105.1). Taxonomy (NCBI): domain Eukaryota; kingdom Viridiplantae; phylum Streptophyta; class Magnoliopsida; order Solanales; family Solanaceae; genus Capsicum; species Capsicum rhomboideum. Next base: position 90,818,112 of record CP124716.1, on the reverse strand, counting down.
AATTGCAGTAAGATTGGTCATTGGTCTAGGGGGTGCCCCATACCCAAGTTGGTCAGCCAGTGAGGGTCAGCTCATGTTTCTCACTGGGTTAAAGCTTCAGGGGTTTGGTACGACTGTAGAGAGATTGGTCACTAGTCCAGAGAGTGTCCCCGACAAGAGATTATTAGTCTTTCAGCTCACCCAAATCGGTCTCATAGAGATATGGCACCTTCAGTTAGAGGTAGTTCACTTTGTGCCTCAGTTTGTCATTTAGACGCTCAGTTCGAGTTTGGACATGCTCAAATTCGTACTCCTTCAAGCACATCAAATTTATGATTTTGGATTTCCACCATGATAGGTGTGCCTTTGATTTTCTGCCTTTAGTTTCTATTTTGAATTATATTGGGGTTTTCATACCCATCGATGATTATATGCCGTGGTATTTCTATATTGGGTGATGTATGCCTTGGTGTAGATTTACAATTAATTTGACTACCCCCGTAGATGATTTCTTTTAGTAGTGGATGAGTGAATCAGTATTATGGGTTCCTTGGGGGTATAGCATTTGGGTTCGAGTCCTATTTCCTTTGGCATATTGGCCTTGTCATGGCCCTAGAGTGGTACTTGTTGTTGATTTTCATTTTTGTGCCTCCTACAACCTATACTAATTGTTAGTATTGTCATTGTTTAACAATTATTGATTCTTATTTGATAGACGGCTAGACTAGAGTTATCTAGTTAGCATTTCAACTTCCTTGTAATTCTTATTTCATTGGCTTTGATGGCTTCCTTGGTTGGTTAGCCTTCCCTTTCTATTAGCAAGGTCGATTGTTGATCGAATTCTGGAAGTGAAGGTAAGTTTGACCTTCCATGGATTTGTTGTGATTTTAGCACTGGCAGTCTTCTTCCATAGCCCGTTTCTATTGATGATGCGTTTGAGATGTGACTCTATCAATTTGGATAGTTCATCATCCGGTAGTGGTCTTGATCTTGATAATGATGTTTAGTTGGAGTTGGCAATTTAGCCCTATTGCCTGTTTCTAATGTTGGAAAGTCTAGGTCTGGCCATTTGAATTGTTGAGTTTATCTCTTGATGATCATTTTGATCTAGATTGTGAGTTGGATACACCTTTCTTTTTGTTATATGATTCACCGCTCAGCCGAGTTAAAGTTGGTATAAATTAGGATATTTCAGAAAATTTCTCGTCTCGATACTTGTTCGGCCTTATATGACTTCGTGAGATACTTCTGATTGGTGATATGTGCTTGGGCATCAGTTATTGGTGATTAAAGTAGATATCTGTTGAGAACGAGTGTTCATTGCCATGTTTTGGGTACTGGTTTGCCCAGATTCAGGCTAAGTTTATGTTTTCGGGCTTGCTTGAGATTTGTGTGCCTTTACTACTTTTTTCACCCTTTGTGAGTGCTTGTTTATGCCTCGATGCATTATACCCTTCAACCGATTTGGAGTTGGCTCCCAGTATCTTCAGCTTGTGGTCTTCCTCCGTCATGACTATGTCCTCGGCGACATTACAGTTTCAGCCCTTGCGAGGACCATTGAGTATAATGCTCGATTTTTGATAGTGAGGTTAATTGGGGTATTTAACCCTAGTGAAGGCTTGTTGACTACAGTTTTGGAGTTTGATGCCTTCGGATGACGACTTAGGAGTTATGATAGATTTTGGCATGTGAATGCTTACTTGTCAACAGGATCAGTTTGGATGGTTGAGTTTGAGTAGTTCGAATTTGGTGCTGAGAATATAGTTTTGGATTGCATAACTTGGTTGCATCCCCATTTCCAGATTCGCTTCAGCTGAGCATTATGTATAGGCTGACTAATCCTACTCTTTGCCTACCAGCCCATTCTATTTCAGTTTAGATGGATTATACTTGATAGATACTCGAATATTGGTCCATCGGCATATGGCAACTATTGCTACCGCAGTTAACCTTGATTCCCAATTTTTATCGGGAATTTTGAATGCCTACTCACTGAAAGAAGTGTACTCGACCTTGATCTAGCATGGTTTCACCGACGGTTGGTGGGGCATCTTAGAGAGGATCGTTCAACTTCGAGAGGCTATGCTTGGGATTCCTGAATGTTAGTTTCAAGGGTCATTTGGACCAGTTGCAGCTTTGGCTAGGGATCGCAGGCTTTGGGCATCTCCATTTGTGTGTCCAGGTAGCACCTTATGGGCCTATTCTTATGCTTGCCATTATGGATTTTCAGTATACCAGCTTCAGTCTTTTAAGGCCAGTGTGATGTGAATGTGCGGACAGGACTCAGATGATATTTTGTATGGTTTGGAGTAGGTAGCAGGTTTGAAAGACAAAAGAAGGTTAGATCTGAAATTGGAGTTGGTAGCATCATTCATGCAGTTGTTTGCCTTTGGATTGGTTGAGTTACTGCCTGATTAGGCTTGTATTGTTGTGTTGTCAGCATGTTGTGGCCTAGATTTGCATGCATCAATCATTCTTAGTTTATTTGAAGGCCAGTTGGTTGTTGAAGTTGAGGTTTGGTTATTTGGAAAATGAAGTAAGGAAGTTGGTTGAAAAAGGGATACCTTTGGTAAAATCCCTTGGAAGCATTGTCTTTTCTTTGAGGTTGTCTGGGGATTCATGCTCGGGGCATGCGGGCCTAGTACCTCATCCTTTAGAGCTTTCGGCTCTTTCTATCCATTGACTTTTGCAGACAAAACTCCTTTTAGTAATGGATATTGTAATGACCCTTCAGGTCATTTTCTCAATTTTTGTGTGTTCTGGCGTCTTGAGCCGTCCCACAGCGGCTACATACCATTTATGACTTGCCGAAATGTCAGTTCGGTCATCGGATAGTTCATTTGGATTTTAGGCTCATTTCCTTCTTTTAGAGATTTTGGTGTTAAGAAATTGGTCTCGAACCAAAACTTCTTGTAAACGATCTCAGATGGAAATTCCGATAGCGCCATCAGCTCCTGAACATTGATTTTAGGCTAGGGGAATCCTTGATTCAGGTCCCGAGGCTTTCGGACTTGTTTTGGGCTATTGGGTAAATTTGATGAAAAATGGAACTATAGGTGTGGGCCTACATTAATTCGAAACTGTCATGCCCCGTATCCCATCGGGATGGATTGGCACCCGTAGCCGACATGGCCCGAGAGAACCAAGCTTTGCTTCTATTCACTCATATGCATGTCATAGGCAACACCACCATTACGTAAGAACATGAAAGGCGAAATATTGAAAACATGGAACATGGGACATATATATATACATATGTGAAACTTGGCCGTTGAGGCCATCAAGTCAAAACGACATGTACATTTTACATTTATACACCCACATACGTCTACAAAAGCCTCTAACAAATGCATTGACCAAAGATGAACTAAAAGTCGGGACAAGTCCCCGCTTTATACAACATGTACAACACCAAAACATATGTACAACTGTGACTCGGAGAAGCCCCGAACTAACTGGAGCTCACCAATGATCCGCAACAACTGGCAACCTACTGTGGAGGCCTACTAGTACCTGCGCCTGCAGCAAGTAAGGTAAATCACACAAGAGGGGTCAGTACGAAGAATGCACTGAGTATGTAAGGCCATATGAAACTTGTGTGATATGTAAATATGTCAATGAACTCAAATACAAATGAATGACCAATATAGATAAGTCACTATTTTGTACTTTGGAAACCATGTATTTTGCTTTCATTACTTTCTTTGTATCTTTGCTTCTATGATTATTCATCTTTGCCAGTGACCTGTGATACCCGGGCCCCGACTGAACAGTGGGTTTTAAACATAACATAGCGTTATGTTGGGATCGGCTCGAGCTAGGCTTATGCCTTTTAGAGCTGCCACCCTATGAATCAATATATGTCTAGGCTTATCATCCTCTTCAGAAGACGATTGCATTCCTTGCCAAATAGGTTAATCTTGTGATAACAAGAAAAATACTGATGGATTTTATGATATTTATTCACAGTATAAGGATCTGAACTTAAATGTCCTTCAGGATGATAAGCTTATAGAACTTTTAAAAATTATCAAAGATCCTGAGGTCAGATCTTAGATTATTGACAAGATGGAGGTACCATCTACAAGTATTGTGAATAAACAACAAGAGGTTCAATCTCAAGAAGGAACATACACTATGGCAGAATTAAAGAAGATGTTAAAAGCAAAGAGTCAGGTTGAATATACTCTGACTACTCTTCAAGACTTGATAAGGGAGGTTAATAACCTCAAAAAAAATTGAGTACCTTAAAAGGAATAATATTGTAGTCGATGAAAGAATCTCAAACCTTGAGGATCAAAATTTGGTTACAGATTTCCAAGATTTCCAGAATAAGTTGGAAAAGGTCTTTGATGAAGCTGAAACCTCTAATGAGAAGGATAAGTTTCTAGGATCCTAAAGGGAAGATGAAAAGGAAGAATTTCTCCAAATCCTTGAGTTAATAACTTCTCAAAAATTTTATACTAAAATTACTCTTTTAATTGATTATAATTTCAAAAAAGAACTTACTGCTCTAGTTGATAGTGGAGCAGATTTAAATTGTATACAAGAAGGGCTTATACCTTATAAATATTTTCATAAAACTACTCATAGCCTCCGCAATGCTAGTGGAAGTAAAATGAAAATTGATTTTAAAATTCCAAAAGCTTATATTTGCCGTAATAAGATATGTATGCCTGAGACTTTTGTATTAGTAAAATATATTTCAAATGAAGTTACATTGGGTGTACCTTTCTTTATTCAAATTTTACCTATTATCAGGTGGGATCATTCTGGTATCACAGGAACTTATGATAATAAAGAAATTAGACTGGATTTTATAACTCAAACTTTTGATAGGTTTTAAACCAAATAAAAGAGAAAATTCTTTTAAAAACAAGACAAGTGGATTTCTTAAAAAAATGAAATCAACAACCTTTCTACTGAAAGTATTTTACAGATTCCCAAATTAAGGGGAAAAATTGATATTTTGGAGAATCAGTTTGATTTAAAAATATGTGGTGACCATCCAAATATTTTTTGAGAAAGAAAAAAACATGTGGTCAGTCTTCCATATGACAAAGATTTTTTGGAGGATAATATCCCCACCAAGGCCAGACCCTACCAAATGAATTCTAAATATTTACAACTTTGTAAAGATGAAATTCTATCTTTTCTTCATAAAGGTCTTATAAGGCCATCAAAATCTCCATGGTCCTGTACAGCTTTCTATGTTAATAAACAAGCAGAACAAGAACGTGGGGTTCCCAAGTTGGTTATAAATTTGTCACGCCCCGAATTCCAACTAGGAGGACTGGCACCCGAAGCAGTTGAGGCCTGAGAGAACAAATCTTCACTCATGTACATTCATATGCATGTCTCTGTATGAATATCATTCTATCTCATATAACTATAAAATACAATTGGCGGAAGTCATGGAAACGTATGTTATATATGAAACTTGGCCGTTAGGGCCATCAAGTCAAAATGGACATACATCTCTTACATTCATCTTCCCATATACGTCTACAAAGCCTCTACAGATACATGTACATAACCCACCTACAGTCGGGACAAGTCCCTGCTTTATACAACTTTACAATACCAAAACAAATGTACACATGTGACTCGAAAAGGCCCGAACCAACTGGAGCTCACCAATGATCGGCAAAAGATCCGCAATCTACTGTGGGGGTCTATGAGCACCTGTGCCTACAGCAAGTAAGGTAAGTCTCCCAAGGGACGTCAGTACGAAAAATGTACTGAGTATGTAAGGCTCTAAGAAACTGCATCAATACATAAGAACCTCAATGGAATCAAATATAAGAGAATAGCCAATATGGATAAACCATCGGTCCGTATGTTTGGAACTATGTATATTACTTTCATTACTTTCTTTGCTTCTTTGCTTTTATGCTTATTCATCATCACCTGTGTCACAATGTACCCGAGCCCCAACTGATCAGTGGGTCTTAACATAACATAACGTTATGTTGGGATCAGCTCGAGCTAGGCTTATGCCTCTAGAGATACCACCCATAAATCAATATACCGGGCTCGGCTCGAGCTAGGTTATTACCTCTAGAGCTGCCACCCATAAACCAATATATCAGGTTTGGCTCGAGCTAGGTTCTAACCTCTAGAGCTACCCCCTGTTAGGCTCGGCCCGAGCTAGGCTTATGCCTCTAGGACTACCCCCTGATCCAATAATCTCGGGATCAGTTCGAGATATGCTTATACCTCTAGAGCTACCACCCGTACTTTTGTAACCAACAACTATGTATTACTTTATTTCTTTATTTATGAGAGATTGCTACAATGATAGTCATAACATTATTGGAACTTTGGAACCATGTCCACAATTATGTAACGCATGAGTAACATTTGATCAATGAATGAGGAACATGTGACTAATAATGGATGACAACCTGAAAGGAAATACCTTAGAACATTTTGGAATGGAACAAGTACAATGGCAATGTGAACAATATGTGCTGCAGAAGGACATGGTAAGAGTAACCTTACATACCTTGTTTTCTCACTATGAATACACAATCCTATACATGAATACAACAGTCCAGCTCCTTCCTTACGTTTCACTCTACAACACAAGTACATAACGGAGCTCACGTTAACAATCAACTACCTTACGAGTACATAAAACGACAATGAGTTACATGTTTGCCTTAAAATGTCATTTCACCCTTTACAATACCATTCACGGCATTATCACACTAACAATACCCCAACATGCCATACATTGACCAAAACATCACAAACCGATAGCATTTCACACCAAGTTCATCCTTTACGCTTCCTTATTAACACAACGTCACAATTACTCCATCAAGTCACCTCAATACACTTCATAACGACATATCGACAACAATCCCACAATTTATACTCATAGAAAAATAACAAATCCATATTGATCATGTCCCATTTCCAACCTGGAAGATTGATACATTACATATAACCTCCAAGCTTCTGATGCTCTACTTTTACTTGTTGACAATTCGGCATTGAGCTACAAATTCTGCAATGTTCTTCTTCATGTTTCCCCACCAATACATTTCCTTCAAATCATGGTACATTTTGGTAGCTCCCAGATGAATAAAATATCATGAATGATGCGTCTCTGTCATAATTCGTCTTCTCAGCTCATCTACATGCGGTACACATAATCTACCTTGGCATTAAAGTACTCTTTCTTGCGTAAGATCAAATGCCTTTGTCAGACCCTGTTGTATATTTTCATTCAGCTGCAATAAAATAGGATCCACATCCTGTTTCTCTTTCACCTAGCTACTAAGGAAGAATCTGCTGCATTTTGCACAATGACCCTTTATCTGGAGATTCAAGAAGATGAACTCTCAAGCTGGCTAGTTGATGTAAATCTTTTACTAGGTCTTGCTTTTCCGTCAACTGGACACTAGTGCTTCCTACTGCTTTGTGTCTTAATGCATCGGCCACCACATTCGCTTTTCCTGGATGATATAAAATATCAATATCATAGTCTTTTAAGAGCTTTATCCACCTTCGTTGCCTCAAATTGAGTTCCTTCTGCTTAAAGATATATTGCAAACTTTTGTGATCAGTGTATATATCAACATGAACTCCATACAAATAGTGGTGCCATATCTTTAAAGCGAATAACACAGTTGCTAGCTCAAGATCATGTGTGGGATAATTTCTCTCATGTGGTTGCAACTGTCGTGAGACATACGTTATTACCTTACCATGCTGCATCAATACACATCCGAGGCCAACTTCAGATGCATCACAATATACTGCATACCCTTCTGTGCCTTTCGAAAGAGTACCAATACCGGTGTAGAAGTCAATTTATCTTTCAGCTCTTGGAAACTTTTCTCACATGCATCATTCCACTGAAATTTGACCGCCTTGTGTGTAAGCTTCGTTAAAGGTGCAGTAATGGAAGAAAACCCTTCAACAAACCTTCTATAATAACTGGCCAATCCCAGAAAACTACGAATTTCCATGGGCGTCGTAGGCCTTGGCCAATTTTTCACCGCTTTGATCTTTAGTGTATCACCTGATTCCTTCATCTGACACAATGTGACCCAAGAATGCTACGGATTTTAACCAAAATTCACATTTAGAGAACTTGGCATACAACTTACGATCTCGGAGAATCTGTAACACCTGTCGTAAGTGATTCACGTGGTCCTCTTGTGATTTGGAATAAACCAGAATATCGTCTATAAATACAATCACGAACACATCCAGGAATGGCTTAAAAACCCTATTCATCAAATCCATGAAAACAGCTGGTGCATTTGTTAGTCCAAACAACATAACTAAAATTCATAATGGCCATACTGTGTTCAGAAAGCTGTCTTGGGTATATCTTTGTCTCTAACTCTGACTTGATGGTAACCCGATCTCAAGTCAATTTTTGAAAAACATTTGGCACCCTGTAACTGATCAAACAAATCGTTAATTCTGGGGAGGGGATATTTGTTCTTGATCGTTACCTTACTCAATTGCCGAAAGTCAATGCACATTCTCAATGTGCCATATTTCTTCCGTACAAATAATACTGGTGCACCCCACGGGGACATACTAGGCCGTATAAACCCCTTGTCTAGCAAATCTTTTAATTGCTCCTTCAATTCTCACAATTCTGCTGGAGCCATTCTATACGGAGGAATAGAGATAGGCTGAGTGCCTGGTATCACATCACTACCAAACTCTACTTCCCGTTCTGGAGGCAAATCGGGAAGATCCTCAGGAAATACATCAAGGAATTCATTAGTCACCAGAACCGATTGAGGAATTGGTGGTTTCACATCAGTATCTTGCACTCAAACTAAATGACATATATACCTCTTGGCTATCATTTTCTTTGCTTTAAGATAGAAAATAAATTTTCCCCTCGGTTCCCTCACATTACCCTTCCATCCAAAAACATTTTCTTGTGGAAAATAAAAACGTACTTCCTTAGCTCGGAATTCTACCATGGCATAACAAGAAGACAACCAATCCATTCCTATTATAACATCAAAATCCACCATGTTCAACTCAATAAGAACGGCCAATGTATCATGACCACACACAGTTACCACACAATTACGATATACGCTTTTTGCAACAATGGACTTACCAACTAGTGTAGATACTTCAAATGACTTAATTAATAATTCTGGCGTTCTTTTAAATTTTACAGCAATCAATGGAGTAACATATGATAATGTAGAACTCGGATCAATCAATGCATATACACTATGCAAAAATATGGATAATGTACCTGTGACTACGTCAGGAGAAGCCTCCGAATTCTGTCGGTCCACTAGGGCATACATACGGTTCTGGACTCCACTAGTACTGGCTGCTCCTCTGGCACCTCGACCACGACCAACAGACTGTACACCTCGGCCTAAAGAAGGAACCGATGATGATGACGCAACGGCTGATCCCGTAGGTCGTTCTATACCACCCATGCTCTTCTGGGGACACTCTTTCATCATGTGCCCTGACATACCGCACCAAAAGCAAGCATTCGTCCCTAACCGGCATGTACCTGAATGAGTACGCCCACAGTGCTGACACTGCTGACGAGAAAATCCTGCTGCCTGTGATACGTGAATTTCACTACTCTGCCCAGATTGACCACCGCTAAACCCTCGAAATTGAGAGTGAGTGCCTGCTGTGGAATAGGAGAATGATGGTCTAGGCAGTCTAGGAAACATCCGAGGCCTAGATTCTCCTTGTGACGCCATAAACTGTCCCACAGGTCTAGCTCTTTTGGACTGTCCTTTTTCAAATTCATGTACGCTTCTTCTTTGTCTCTGATCCTCCATTTTCTGTGCGAAGGGCTGTATTCTGGCTATGTCCATATCTTTGTTCAAGGCAGCAATGGTGCAGTCCCTTACCAAATATGGCTCTAATCTGTCCACATATCGATGGACTCTGTCTGTCATTGTGGCCACTACATTCGGAGCATATCGAGCCAAGGAATTAAACTGAAGACTATATTCTCTAACACTCATATTCCCTTGACGTAGATTTAGGAACTGGTCTGCACGTGCCTCCCAAATCTCATATGGGAGGTAATGATCAAGGAATGCCTTTTTAAATTCTTCCCAACCAGCTGGAAGTGCATCAATACCCCTCGATCTTTCTAGTCTTCATACCACAATATAGCTTCACCTTTCAATCTATAGGCTGCAAGTTCAACTGTTTCAACACCAGTCACGTGCATAACATCTAGAGCCCTCTGGATTTGATCCACGAAGTCCTGTGGATCTGCTTTCGGATCTGACCCAGTGAATATAGGAGGGTCTAATTTCAGAAAGTCTTGTGTCCTGCGACTCGCCACTCTAGCCGCATCATCCTCATTTGTGTTTGGACCAGCTCGTCCTTGACTTTGTGCTACAACTATCTGAATCAACATATGCACTGCATTTCTTAAATCCTGGTCAGTGGAATTCATTGGCGGTTCTACGGGTACTTCTCTACCTCTTGGCTCTTCCGGAGCTGGAAAAGTAGAAGAAGACCGCGATGCAATTTCAGTGTTAGCTCCACCTTGACTAGCTTGTTCAGGTGGTGATTTACTCATTCCATCATCGGCAAGCATATCTACCTGCTTACCTTTGTCTCTACCTCTTCTTGTCATCGGCATTTTACTATAAACAAGAAAATCAATTCCAATGGTCAGATACGATTCCAATTACAGCATTGGCTCTATTGCACGATCTAGAAATGAAGAAAAGAAACAACTCCTAAATGTCCCGTAGCCTCCTACTTATAAATGTGGTGCACAACACATTCATAAGCAAGACTCTACTCAGACACGGCTTTGTAGACACCCTTAGGACGACTAGCTCTGATACCACTTTTGTCATGCCCCGAATTCCAACGAGACTGGCACCCTAAGCCGTTGAGGCCCGAGAGAACCAATCTTTGCTCATGTACATTCATATGTATGTCTCTGTATAAATATCATTCTACCTCATATAACCATAAAATACCAATGGCGAAAGTCATGGAAATGTATGCTATATATGAAACTTGGTCATTAGGGCCATCAAGTCAAAATAGACATACATCTCTTACATTCATCTTCCCACATACGTCTACAAAGCCTCTACAGATACATGTACATAACCCACCTACAGTCGGGACAAGTCTTCGCTTTATACAACTTTACAATACCAAAATAAATGTACACATGTGACTCAGAAAGCCCCGAACCAACTGGAGCTCATCAATGATCGGCAAATGATCCGCAATCTACTATGGGGGTCTATGAGCACCTGTGCCTGCAGCAAGTAAGGTAAGTCCCCCAAGGGACGTCAGTATGAAGAATGTACTGAGTATGTAAGGCTCTAAGAAACTGCATCAGTACATAAGAACCTCAATGGAATCAAATCTAAGAGAATAGCCAATATGGATAAACCATCGGTCCGTATGTTTGGAACTATGTATATTACTTTCATTACTTCTTTGCTTCTTTGCTTTTATGCTTATTCATCATCACCTGTGTCACAATGTACCCGGGCCCCAACTGATCAGTGGGTCTTAACATAACATAACGTTATGTTGGGATCGGCTCAAGCTAGGCTTATGCCTCTAGAGATACCACCCATAAATCAATATACTGGGCTCGGCTCGAGATAGGTTATTACCTCTAGAGCTGCCACCCATAAACCAATATATCAGGTTCGGCTCGAGCTAGGTTCTTATCTCTAAAGCTACCCCCTGTCAGGTTCGGCCCGAGCTAGGCTTATGCCTCTAGGACTATCCCCTGATCCAATAATCTCGGGATCAGCTCGAGATGTGCTTATACCTCTAGAGCTACCACCCGTACTCTTGTAACCAACAACTATGCATTACTTCATTTCTTTATTTATGAGAGATAGCTATAATGATAGTCATAACATTATTGGAACTTTGGAACCATGTCCACAATTATGTAACACATGAGTAACATTTGATCAATGAATGAGGAACATGTGACTAACAATGGATAACAACCTGAAAGGAAATACCTTAGAACATTTTGGAATGGAACAAGTACAATGGCAATGTGAAAAATATGTGCTGTAGAAGGACATGGTAAGAGTAACCTTACATACCTTGTCTTCTCACTATGAATACACAATCCTATACGTGAATACAACAGTCCCGCTCCTTCCTTACGTTTCACTCTACAACATAAGTACATAACGGAGCTCACGTTAACAATCAACTACCTTACGAGTGCATAAAACGACAATGAGTTACATGTTTGCCTTAAAATGTCATTTCCCCCTTTATAATACCATTCACGGCATTGTCATACCAACAATACCCCAACATGCCATACATTGACCAAAACATCACAAACCGATAGCATTTCACACCAAGTTCATCCTTTACGCTTCCTCATTAACACAACGTCACAATTACTCCATCAAGTCACCTCAATACACTTCATAACGACATATCGACAACAATCCCACAATTTATACTCATAGAAAAATAACAAATTAAGGAACATAACCACACCATACATGTTGATATTTCATTCACACCATTCACTTTCATCAAAAGCTCAAGTCTCCTTTCAAGTTTAAATCACATAGATGACACATCTTTTAACAAAAAGCAAAAGTGCACTACTTACACTTTTTGACATAACCATCATAATCTACAAACTCTCCCATGCATAAAATAGATTAATCCATGAGAATAGACACTTACCAAAGCTTGAAATATGATGATCTTGTCGAAAGAGAATGGCTTAGGGTTTGGAAGATATGAGAAATATCTTTTAGAAAATGTCAAGAAAGGTATGTGTGGTTTTTGGAATAAAAATCTGAATTTTGCCTTTATATAGCCCCTCAAGTCATCCTTAGCCAATTCTTGGCATTAAATGCAATATTTGCTTGGTCAACATGGAAGAATGGGTCATTTGCCCTTTGGGGCCATGTCTTTTAGCTTCATTTTGGGCCTTAAATTGAGCCCAATTACACATGTTAGCTTAGCCCACTAAATTCAATGTGTAATCCTCCAATTATCTCATGCTTAAATAATTCCATAAATGTTACAACAATAGTCAACTCACGAGATTCATGCTCGTAGCCTCAATCTCAAAAATAAGAAATTATATCCACTCATGGCTTAATTGAACATAATTTGATAAAATACTTGTGACGAAGAATTACCCCAACTCGGATGCCAAACTCGCTCAAGAGTAGTCCTACTACGATGGACTAATGATACCATAACCCAAGAGTCCTCTTTATAGACTAATAATCATAGAAGAAATTTGGCAAAAAGCACCCCGGCACGCTCCCGGGCGCCTTAGGGACTTAGAAAAATTTCAGCTCTGGGAAAGGTGTGCAGGGGCGGCCTGGCACGCTGCTTAGCGCGCCCCCTTGCTGCCTGTTCCACAAAAATTTCAGGCCAAAGCGGCCTGGCACGCCCCTGGGCGCGCCCCACACTTAAAATGCGATTTCAACTTTTCTTTATGGATTTGGTTGGATCTTTCAAGTTCCAACCTTTTGCTTGCCTCTTATCTTTAAGATCCTTTGCTTGGATGTCCTTTAAACCTCGCTTTTCACCCCACAAATGCTCCACAAAGTCACAAACACCTCCTACAAAGGTCTAATCACATTTACTAGCACAATATCAAATGTTCCATTAATAACAATACAAAATATGTACTTATTGCTCTCGAACCTAGGGTAAACATGGTTCAAGGTTGTCAAGTAGGGTTGGAAATATACGGGGTATTACAAAATTACAAACCTCTTAATAAGATTTTAAAGTGGATTCGCTATCCAATTCCTAATGAAAAAGATTTATTGGATAGACTCCACAATGCCATTATCTTTTCAAAATTTTATTTGAAATCAGGATACTGGCAAATTCAGATTTGTGAAAATGATAGATATAAAACTGCTTTTAATGTTTTGGTTGGACAGTTCGAATGGAATGTTATACACTTCGGATTAAAAAATGCTCGTTTAGAATTTCAGAAGATTATGAATGATATTTTCATAGCTTTTAGCAATTTTATAATTGTTTATATTGATGATATCTTAGTCTATTATAAGACAATTGAAATCCATTTTAAACATTTGGATTTGTTTAAAAAAACTATTATTTAAAATGGTTTAGTAATTTCTAAGCCAAAAATGTTTCTCTTTCAAACTAAAGTCCGATCTTTAGGGCATTATATTGAAAAAGGAAAAATTATTCCTATTAATAGAAGCATTGAATTTACTCTAAAATTCCCTGATATTATTACAGATAAAACTCAGTTTCAAAGATTTTTGGGAAGCTTAAATTATATCTCTTCTTTTATAAAAGATCTAGCAGGTGACACTGCCATTTTATATGAAAGGCTTAAGAAGAATCCAAAAACCTGGACTGATGATCATACTCAAGCAGTCAAAAATATAAAGGCAAAGGTTCATAACCTGCCATGCCTAACTTTAGTCAATCCAAGTTGGACTAAAATAGTCCAGACAGATGCTTCGGATATCGGCTAAGGTAGAATCTTAATACAACATTCCCCAAATGATAAACAAGAATATCTTGTTCAATTCTACTCTAAAAAATGGACTAATAGTTAAAAGAATTACGCCACCATAGCAAAAGAAATTCTTGCTATAGTGAAAGTGATATTAAATTCCAAGGTGATTTATATAATCAAAAGTTCTTTATAAGGACAGACTGTCAAGCAACTAAATTCATCTTTAATAAAGATATTAAACATGATGTTTCCAAGCAAATGTTTGCAAGATGGCAGGCTTTATTAGCCCCATTTGATTTTGAAATTCAATATCTAAAGGGCTCGTCTAATAGTCTCCCAGATATTCTCACTAGAGAATATTTAAGTTAATAAACTTGCCTTTATGTTTTACAGGATGATTCCAGGGCAACGTCCCATATACCAACCTCTTTTTAATAGAGGCAGAGGAGGACGTGGACAAGGAAGAGGCATAGGAAATATCCTAGCCCAGATACCAAATCAGAATTTAATAGCTTCAAATATTACAGGCACATCAGATCTTAATACGGATCACCCAATGTACAAAGAATTTATGGATTTTATAAAATCCAAGAAGCAAGGAGAGGATAATAATCCACCAGCATACTCCTCATTTCTCATTGATGATAGCCACGAAAATATTGAGGTCTATGAACTGAAGGATAAAAGAGAAGCTATACTTCTTCTAGAATATACTGATTTAAAATGGAAAGATGATCCTGACGAATTATAACCAGGTATTTTGATACAACATCATATGCTGCTCCAACTTATAAATACAGGATGCATTACGAGATGATACTCTCTGCAACGGAATTTGCTAAATTCCAGCATTTCTATCCTACTAATAGTAGGGCAATTTATAATTTTTCAAAAATTATCACAAAAAAGATTTTTGCTCCAGAAGATTGGGGGCTTAATCCTTCCCAAGAGCGAGATTATACTCATTCCGATAATAAAATATCAGTAAAATACAATTATTGAGATTATTCAGATAGTTTTTATAAGAGTTTTCTCTACGAAAATGCTAATAGAAAGCATTCATGGTTTATAAAAATTTGTAGCTATGTTTTCTCCCAAACTATCCCGATATGGTTTTGCAAATGATGGGCTTTATATGGTCCAACTGTAAATATCCTACCAGAATCATACAAGAAATTATATGCCGAATGGATAGATGTATCTCCCAAGCTAATAGATCTGCAGAATGACAATGTTTTCTTTGAAGGCCTGTCAGTCATGCATTTTTTCATAGAATTCTCGATTCCATGGATTATGAGATGGTCAATAGAAGTAAATACTTCCATAGAATTTCCCTGTCTTGAACTAACTTTTTATACAAAGTTTGGAACAAATGGACCCAAAAAGACATTGAAGGAAAAATACATGGACAACAGATTTTAGATGACATTCAAAAAGCCATCGATAATTATGCAACAACTCTTAAATCCACAACAAAGGAGGATGATATCAGTCCTTTTAAACATATATCAAGAAAGCTCCAAATGAAAAAGGGAGTCATGATTAAGTCAGAAATTCTGGCATCATATATGAAAGAAGTTAAAAGGGACCTCCTAAGAAATTTAGACAAAAATTCAGACGATGTTTCTATGGCCTCAGTCTGAAGACAAAGAGGAAGGGCATTATTTGGCAGGAGAATCCTAAAGTGTTCATAGCACTGATAAAATGATTTGGACAATTTGGACCAATTATTGCAATAATTCAAAAAATGAACGGAGGAATCCTCCACAAGCACCAAAGTCAACGAAGGAAAAGGAAAAGTATAAAGAAGATTGGCCCATATTATGAATGATTGGGGTAACCAGACAAAATAGCTTTTATAAAGTAGAAGCTTTAATATAGTTGTAGGGCCTAATGGCCATAATTTTCTTTGCTTTTTATCTTGTTGGCCACAATCGGGCCTAATTACTCATCTTTTCTTTTTTATCTTGTCGGCCACGCTTAGGGTCTACCTACTTTTTCATTTTGTTGTTTAGTTTCAACAATCCATTATATAAGGATCCATTTTCTTTACTAAAGAGGCAGTTTTTTAGAACACCCCACCCCCTTTTCCCCCTCTCTCTCTTGTAAAAATTATCTTTAAATAAAAGTTGAAAGTTCATTATAATCTCCTCTCTCTGGTGACAACCATACCTTATTAAGGTAATTTTTTTTTGTTCATTGTTAATTTTATTTATTTCCATTTAGCCTAGATGATATGCTAAAAATCCTTGTGTTGAACTATGACATACTAGTCTATTGTGGAAATTGGCGATAATATTTATGGATGATTCGTAATCCGTGATGATATTAAGGTAAGGCTTTAGAAGCTCGGGCAAATGGTCCAGTGTTATGATGAAAGTCATAATGGTAGTCCTGTTTTGCCCGCTTAGCCAAGGAAGGTGTCAAGGGCTGTGTTGGGATTGTGGTTTACTAGATTATCTTGGCTAGAGTTTTATAAGCCTGTAAAAATTCATGGAATTTCATCAAGTGATCCGTGTCAACTTGGTATCAGAGCCAGTTGACACGGATCGCTTGATGAACTATTCACAGGAATTTTTAATCCGTGTCAACTTGATGTCAACTTGTACGGTTTTATTAATTTAGTAAAAATAAAAAATAAAAAATTGTGTAGTCACTCATTAGATTTAGGAGTTAAAATCTCTTTACCAATATCCTCCTCCCCGATCCCGTCCTTATCATCTTTTATTTGTACATATGTTTGTTACGGGCATCAGGTCTAGCCATCTCAGTTCCATTCTGGTATGCATGCTACTAGCTTAGATTTAGGAGTTAAATTTGTTATTTACATTGTACAAGTTTTCCTTATAAAATTTGGTAAAACAACATACGACATTATATTTTGTTTCTTTCCGCGGTCTTCCTCTTTCTCTTAGGATCTTCTTCTTCTACACAATGGTGGTGAGAAGTTGAATCAAGTCACAAAATTTTATATATGAAGGTATAGAGGTGAGTATTAGGGTAGAAAGTTAGTAGGTATGTCGTTTTTTGTGTGGGAGAGAGGGTGTGGGCTAGCCTACTATTCAATTATCGTGTAGTTTTGTATTCTTCTATGTGTATTACTATTTGTTGCTATATATTGTATTTTGCTATTTTGCAGTCTTTATTTTTTCAATCATGTGTTGCACACTTCACTTTTGAGCCATGATCTATCGAAAACAACTTTTCTATTTACTTAGATTAAAAAATCGCATCTATAAAATGGATGGTTTTACATCTCTTTTTCCCCACCCCGCCTCAAAGACCGACTCAGGAAAATCACCCTACTTTAATTCTTCACCATAATGGTGACAATTGTAATATATCTTTGCCATCAAAACAGGAGTTCGTTATTGTATAAGCAGCATGACTTCTTTTTGGCCATGAAACAACACCGCCAAACAACTTAAGCAAAAGAACTGTTTAGATGATTCAATTATTTGTTCTCTTTAATTTTTTTTTTTATGATTCAATTATTTTTTCTCTTTAGTTTTATTTTATTTTTTCTAAAATTGAGTATTGCTTCTATCTTTTAAATTATGAAATACTAATTAATTTTTCTATAAAGATTAGGTTTAATTTCATGTTCTGATTTCTCGATTACCGTATTGTTTTGTTATAATTTCTATTTTGTTACTATTTATTATTTTTTCTGATTAATATAGGTGGTAGATGAATGTTCGATCGGGTTTTGAGAAATTTTTGTATAGAGATTAGGTTTAATTATATTTTTCTTATGTCTCGATTATCGTATTATTTTGTTGTAAGTTAAGTTCAGATTGCTAAATTTTTGAAGGTTTAAGGCTTGATTAGCTTTAGAATTATAAGTTTCTTTTTTTTCCTTTTTTTCTTTTATTAATTTCTTTAGCTTTTTGTTGAATCGAAAACTTTTGACGTAGCTTTTAATTTATCTTTCTGTAAACTTTCTCCATAGTTAATTTGCTACATTTAACAGACTATCTAATACATTTAAATATAGCCATCTTTTGTTTTTGTTTATTAAGCTTTTCCGATCTTGGAGTCAACAACTTTTTTAAATTGTCTTAAGCAATTTTACTTCTAATCTCCCGTCTCCCGTTGGTTCAAACACAACGTTTAAACGGCATTAAAATTTTAAATTATATAAACTCCTTTCTTACTCAATTAGAGTCATGGTATATAGTTTTTGTATTTGTCTTCCTATAATTTTAGTGTATATATCAATGTAATTAATAACATTATTTGTTATTTAAATGAATTTGTTTTGACGTTTATTACTATTTTAGAGAATTATTTCTTTTTGTATAGAATTTATAATTTATGCTAAAATTAGATATTTAATTATTATTCTAATATTTTGGAATTTGAAATCAAATAAAATTTTGATTATTAAATCTTTTCTTATTTGAACTATGTAAAACTCCTAATATTTAAGACTTTGAAATCGACTTGAAATTTACCTTATATAAATTATTTTCCTATTTGTATTATGTAACATAACTATGAAACCATCCCCAACAAGTTTACATATTTATACAAATAGTGGTACCGTATAATTATTATTTTAGATACTTTAATTACATAATTTTAATTTGAAACGTTTGTTAGTCATCAATATGACACTTCGTCCAACTTATTCAATGGGACTTTAATTCCTAAAGGAAAATATATATTATTCAATTTAATTGGGATTGACGTGGTTGATTTGAAACTCAATTGGATTCTGAAAATTGGGCAGAAATTATGGGGTGAAGAGGTGAAAGTTGAAAAAAAAGACTTGAGGGTTTGAATTAAGCTGAAGTCGGGGGACTGGGCTTCATGTGTTTTATTTTATAATACAGGGGAGTTGAGGGGAACTGTAGATGGATTAGTGAGTAAGTAGAAGGCAATAGGAGTGTGTCTCTATCAAAATTTTTATTCGTCTATAGAAAAAAAATATACCGACTATTTGATAAAGAAAAGGGATTGAAATGACATGAAATCTGCAGGTCAAATTTCATCACTTTTAGGATGGAACCAAGTCAAATTCCGCAACTTTATGGATTATCAATCACAACAGAACATGATACATTATTAAATTTTGTAATGAAACTATGAATCTAAAGTATACGGTTAACTTAAAAATTTAATAGACGCGTGAGTGTAAATAGAAAAATTATTTCAAAATCGAAGGTGTCTAATAAAAATAATTTATCATGTATTTAAGTGCTCAATTAAAACAAACCGTAATTCAAGTGGTTAAATAAACTTCACTTGCAAATTTAAGGGATTGTCAAGGTATTTCACCTACCTTATTTGTATCTTTATTTACAAATACTATATAACTAATTAAATAAATTCTCTATTTTTACATGTTCAAAAGATGTTGAATTTAATTATTGTATTCATTTTTATTATTTAAACAAATATTATATTTAGTATAATATTTGAACTTATTAAAATGAAGTACACATGCAGGACGCGTACACCTAAACTAGTAATACCTAACCAAACGGCCCCTTATTGCTTTTAACCAATTCCAAAGACCTTAAACAAAAAGGTTGCCAAACACCGAAAGGACTATGTAAGACTGCTGACCCGGCTACTTTTGTCGCAGTTACCAAAATGTCCTTCAATCCCGACTCCCCGTCGACGACCAACCGAGACTGGATCTTCCCTTCACAATCTTTCAACCTTCCCCGAACTCCGGCCCGGAGATTCTCTTCGCCTTACCCTCGAACGACGTCGTTTCAGAACTCTCTTTCTCCTCCTTCAAATTCTACTCCTCCCGCAGTCCCCCGAACTCTACGACGCCGTATTAGTCACCGGCACAGGATTGTCAAACAAGAGAGTTCTGTTGAAGATGATATTCATGACAAGTCAAACGATGTCGCCGTCCAGTCAGAAGAATGTCCAAACCCGGGGAATAAAACGACATCGGTTGATAAGAAATTTACCCGTTTATTTCGCCGCTTCACTGTTCGTCGGCAGGCGGCTTGCATCATTGCAGTAACCTCTCTCTCTCTCTCTCTCTCTCTCTACATTGACTGATTTTACAAAATTATCCTTATTATTTAGAAGAACATAATAGGGAAAAATGATAACAACGGTTCCTCATGTTTGAGAGTAGGTTCAAACTAGTCCCTTAAATATACCTTGAACAATTTTTGGTTCTTTAAGTTTATCTAACATTAAAACTTCAGTTTTCATTAAATATTTACCGAACTCTGTTTGTGAGATTTGATGGAAACTATATTTTATGTCCTCAATTGAGTAAAGGAGAAATGAGAATTGGGAATTAGGCTTAGCAATTGGGAATTGTTGAAGATAAAGGAGTGGTGTTAGGCGAGACACGTGGCAAGCACAACAGCTAGAGGATGGGTCAGCAGATATTTTTAAATAAACGGTGGAGATGATAATAAATCGACGATGGAGATTAAATGGGGATTAAAGCATCACAAAGGCCAGCTCAGTCTATAAATAGGCCAACCGAATTTGGGACTGGCAGTTATTGAATTTACCGGTACCTCTCTTCCTAAAATCTTCTCCTTCTTCCTTCTTCTTCTTTTTCTTCTTCTTCTTCGTCGTCTGTTCCCCTTTCCTTCTCTAACTCTAAGCGTGTTACAGGCATCAATGGTGGAAGTTGCGGAGCTTGCTAGCTATGGAGATATAGTGTAGAATTCCGTTAAGTTTTCCCAATTGTAATCGTTGACCTCTATTAATAAAAATTCCCGTTCATTTCTAAATTCTATGGATCATATTTTTGTAGTAAGGGTGTTACAAGTGGTATCAGAGCTCGGTCCTGGCTAATATTACATAACCAGTGTTTTGGACGGCGAAAGGCGACAAGAGGCGACAAGGCTCTGCCTCGCCACGCGGCGAAGCGAGCGGCGAGGCGATCGCCTTTTGGAAGTACGGCGATAATTAATACCAAAAAATTAAAATATTTAATTACATATATAAATAATCAAAGTGCTGTTGAAGACATCTGCTGTTTCAACTTTGAAGAAAAAAACAAAGGAAAAAATGAAGAAAAACAGAGTCGCACATTCGCACTCGCCGGAGTGGCGGAATGAAACAGTGTCGCACTCGCCGGAGTGAAACAGAGGAAGAAGAAGAAGAAAATGGTTGGCTGGTTGCTGCGTGCTGCTGCTGCCAGTGAAATAAAGAAGAAGAAAGTTGAAAAAAAAAAAGAAAAAGAACAGACGTGTCGCCGGAGTTATCGCCGGAGTTATCGCCGGAGTTGTTGTCGAAGGTCGGAATGGCCTAGATCGCAGTAACCGTAGTCACCAACAGATGCAAAATGAAAAGAAAAACCCTAAAGTTATCTTTTAACCTTAAAACCCTAATTTTTTTAAAAAAATCAAGTAGGCGTCGCCTATCTCGCCTCGCCACGTCGCCACATCGCCTTCCTCGCCAAGGCGCCGCCTTTTCGATTTCGCCTCGCCACGAAGGCTGGAGGCGACACTGCCTCGCCTCGCCTCGCCATTCGCCATTGGCGACGTGGCGAGCGCCATTTACAACACTGTACATAACAATGGCGGAAACAAGGTCGAAATCCATGGAAGAAAGTATCAAAAAGGTAGAAACACAGTTGCTGAATCACATCGCAGAAACCGGTCAGAAAGCCCTGGTAACCGATGGTAAAATGGATGAACTGAGCAAGAAGCTCGACTTGTTGATGGAACGATTGTTGTCGGAGAGAGACGACATACTTGGAGCACCACCTGTGGTGGGAACGAACGTCGGGGGAGCCATTTCTGGTCGCCCTAGGCTGGTGGACTTCAACACAGTACCTGCAGTTCGAAATCAGGTGAACAACTTCAATCACAAGGTGGAGTTTCCCTATTTCGAGGATGGAGCTCCCCAGGCATGGTTAAGAAAATGTGAGCGATACTTCCATTATAATAGGATAGAAGAACCAGATGAAAAGCTTGAAATGACTGTTTTGCATCTAAATGGGAGGGCTGAAGCCTGGTATTTTTCCTTCCATTTAAGCAAAGGTAGGGTCAGATGGGGTGAATATGTGGAGGAAATATGCAAGAGATTTTCGGATTCAATTCATAGCACATTGAATCTCTTGGGAGAATTTATGAAGTTGGAACTAAAAGGAACTGTTGATGAGTATATAGAAAAGTTTGAAGACCTCAAGGCTTGGGTGTTAATGAAAAATCCAACCGTTCCAGAAGAATTTTTCCTAGGATTTTTCATTGAAGGACTCAAGGAAGAGGTTAAGCACACTGTCAAAATGCTTGAACCTTTCACCTTGACACAAGCAGTTGATAAGGCCAGGCAAGGATAAGGTATTAGAAAGCATTAACAGGAGAAATAGAATGACTGCTATGAGGACCAATAATACAGGAGATCAGTCCAACTATTATACAGAAAATCAGACGCTGAACCACAAGGAGAACCCTCCTAATGCAGGTTTTGGGGGTAATAACTTGAGAGAAACAAGGAGATAACAAAGCCTATGTTATAAATGTGGTGATAAATGGGTTTTTGGTCACCAGTGCAAGAACAAGCAAATTAATGCTTTGGCTCCTGAAGAGGAACAGGGGGATGTTCCAGCAACTGATGGGGTTGAAGAAAGAAACATTTTTAATAGAAAAATTTAATATTAAAATAATAAAAGAGCTTAAAAAGGGTCTGAAGGATTTTCAGACTTTGTCATGGGTCTGACCGAATAAGACGTATTCAGATGTAATAAGTGGCTAGATGTTAAAAAAAACAAATGCACTTAATGGTCTGAAATCTAAACCATTTAGACTCAGAGCTCCATTAAGTGCAAACAAATGAGGCCTTAAACAACTCTTCAGGAAAGGAAGAGTATTTTGGTCTCACTTGTCAGAAAGTTGACTTGCCAGAAAATATCCAAGCTACACTGGATGCTTACCCTGATGTGTTCTTGGAACCTTCTTCACTGCCTCCAAAAAGACAGCATGACCATTTCATTCCCTTGAAATCTGATGCAGTACCAGTAAGTATTAGGCCTTATAGGTATAATTTTTTTCAAAAAAATGAAATTGGTAAGCAAATCAAGGACATGATGAATAGTGGAATTATCCAGCCTAGTCACTCCCCATTTTCTTTACCAGTGTTATTGGTTAAGAAAAAGGATGGAACTTGGAGATTTTGTGTGGACTACAGGGAATTAAACAAGCTTACAGTGAAGGAAAAATTCCCTAGTCCCTTGATGGATGACATATTGGATGAGCTTCATGGTGCTACTGTTTTCTCTAAAATTGATCTTAGAGTAGGTTATCATCAAATAAGAATGAATGAATCAGATATTCCCTAAATAGCCTTTAGGACTCATCTTGGGCATTATGAGTTGAAAGTGATGCTATTTGGTCTCACTTATGCTCCAACTAAATTTCAGAGTCTTATGAATTATGTTTTCAAGGATCACCTCAGGCAGTTTGTGTTGGTATTCTTTGATGATATATTGGTATACAGTTCCACTATGACAGAGCATGCCCAACATCTAGACCAAGTTCTGCAGATCTTGAGGAAAGAACAACTCTATGCAAAAAGGTCTAAGTTTTCCTTTGGGCAAGATAAAGTGGAGTACTTGGGCCACATAATTACAGGAGAAGGGGTGTCTACAAACCCTGCAAAAATTGAAGCTATGGTCTCTTGGCCCAACCCTAAATCACTTAAGGCTTTGAGAAGATTTCTGGGGTTAACTGGGTACTAAAGAAGGTTTATTAAAAGACTATGGGTGGATCAACAAACCTCTCACTAATTTACTGAAGAAAAACTCATTCAAGTGGGGTGAGGAGGTAGAATTAGCCTTTCAGACTCGCAAACAAGCTATGTCATCTGCAGTAGTGTTGGCCCTTGCAGATTCCAACAGTCCCTTTACAGTAGAGACTGATGCTTGTTCTAAAGGCATTGGGGCAGTACTTATGCAAGGTGGAAGGCCCATAGCCTATTTTAGTAAGACCTTGGCTCCTAAGAATTGGGGTCTTTCTACTTATGAGAAGGAATACCTGACAGTTTTGACTGAGTGGATAGGTGGAGACACTATCTAATGGGAGGTCATTTTATCATCCAAACAGACCACCAAAGCCTTAAATTTCTATTGGAACAGAAGATAACTACTGTTCTACAGCAGAAAAGCTTAATTAAATTGCTAGGATTAGATTATGAGGTGAGGTATATGAAAGGAAGTGAGAATAGGGTTGCTGATGCCTTGTTTAGAAGACTTGAAGAGGAATTTACACTGGCTGCTATAACTAATGTAGAACCTACTTGGATGAATGAAGTCTCACTGAGCTATGAGCATGATTCAGTGGCATTACAACTATTGACTGAGCTCATTGCAGGCCCCAACCCCCAAGGCAAGTACTCCCTACAACAAGGCATTATCAAATTTGATCATAAACTTTTCATTGGCAAGGGTACTGATCTGAGGAAGAAAATATTTGAGGCACTACACACCTCGCCCCTTGGGGGTCATTCTGGCCAGCAGGCCACCTATAAGAGAATCAAGATGATTTTCTACTGGCCTAATATGAAGAGGGATGTGTTACAATGGGTGACTGAATGTGATGTTTGCCAAAGAGTTAAAGTCTGAGAACATCCATTCTCCTGGGTTGCTTCAACCCTTGCCAATTCCTGAACAACCCTGGAAGGATATTAGCATGGATTTCATAGATGGTCTACCAATGTCTTACCACAAAAATTCTATATTGGTGGTAGTGGATAGATTGACCAAGTATGGTCATTTTATACCTCTCAAACACCCTTATTCAGCCCAGGATGTGGCTGAGGTGTTTTTGAAGGAAATCTATAGACTACATGGCCTTCCTCACTCTATAGTTACTGGCAGGGGTTCAATTTTCACAAGCAGTTTTTGACAACAATTGTTCAAGTCTTTGGGCACTAAGTGTCACGACCCAAAATCCCATTCGGGCCGGACTGGCACCCGAAGCCGATATGGCCCGAGAGAACCAATCTTTGCTCATGAACATTCGTATGCATAGCCTCATATGAACATCATACTATCTCATGTAACTGATAACATATAAAATGCTTATGGCGGAAGTCATGGAAAACATGTACAATATGTGAAACTTGGCCGTTAAGGCCATCAAGTCGAGTGAACATACATCTCTTTCATCCATATACCCACATACGTCTACAAAAGCCTCTAACAGATGCATATACAAGACTAAGTTAAATTCGGGACAAGTCCCCGCTTTATACAACATTTACAACATCAAAACAAATGTACAACTGCGACTTGGGAAGTCCCGAACCAACTGGGGCTCACCAAAAATCTGCACTTACTGTCAACCTGTTGCGGAGGTCTACTAGTGCCTGCACCTGCAGAATTTAAAGTAAGTTCCCCAAGAGGGGTCAGTATGAAGAATGTACTGAGTATGTAAGGCTCAAATGAAACTGTATGATATGTAAACATGTCAATGAACTCAAATTCAAATACATAACCAATATGGATAAGTCACTATACTGAACTTTGGGAACCATGTATATTGCTTTCATTACTTTCTTTGCTTCTATGATTGTTCATCTTTGTCTGTGACCTGTGATACCCGGGCCCCGACTGATCAGTGGGTTTACATAACATAACGTTATGTTGGGATCGGCTCGAGCTAGGCTTATGCCTCCAGAGCTGCCACCCTAAGAATCAATATATTGGGATCGGCTCGAGCTAGGTTTTTACCTCTAGAGCTGCCACCCATAAATCAACATATCAGGTTCGGCTCGAGCTAGGTTTATACCTCTAGAGCTGCCCCCTGTCAGGTTCGGTCCGAGCTAGGCTTATGCCTCTAGGACTGCCCCCTGATCTTGGGATCGGCTTGAGTTAGGCTTATGTCCCCAAAGCTGCCACCCATACTTGATCATTAACCACATATGCATTACTTCACTTCTTTACTTTTGAGAGATTGATACCTTTACTTGTGAGAGATTGGTATATTCACTTCTGAGAGATTGATATATTCATTTGACATAGCATTTTTGGAAGCTTTGGAACCATAACCAAAATAGAAGACATGTGAATAAACATTATTGGAAACATAGCACCATTGGAACCATTGGACAATCATCCATGAACAAGATACATGAGCATAATCACTTTTGGACTTTGGAAAACAACCTTATTGAGCTTTTAGAACAATATCCATGAATATGAGACATGAGATTCACAATTGATCTATGAGTAGGAAACATATGATAATGACCATTGATAACTGGATATAGGATACCTTAGCACATTTCGGGATGGAACAAGCGTAATGTCAATGTGAATACTATTTGCCGTAGAAAGATACGGACAGAGTAACCTTACATACCTTGTATTCTCAATACGAATATACAATCTTAGATGTGCATACAATAGTCCCGCTCCTTCTTTATGTGTCACTCTACAACACAAATACATAACGGGATTTACATTAACCAACTATTTTACAAATGCATATAACGTCAATGAGTTACATGTTTGCCTTTAAATATGTCATTTCCCCTTGACAAAATCATTGATAAATTATTATTCCAAAAATCCCACAATATTCCCAACATTTACCAATACATGATAATTAATACATTTCACCACAACACTTCTCCTTTACACTTTCTTATCCAAACCACATCACAAATAATCCATCGACATAGGAAATTCGACACACACCTACTGATTTTTTTGAAAGTCCAAGCAACATAGGATTTGCCCACTCTTGATCTGACCTTGACACATGCCACTAATCGTGCCGCCCAAAGCCCATGCCGTGCCATGGTTGGCACTAAGGGTGGCAACGGACCGGACCGGTCGGCCCGTGCGTTCCGGACCGTCACCGGTGGACGGTGACCGGATATGGTCCGGAACCGGGCTGACCGGTTAAGGCCCCTTTGTCCGACCCTGTCCGGTTTCCGGTTCTACCCGGGTTTTTTTTTTTTTTTTTTTTTTTTAAAACTTTTAATTTAAATTCAAAATAAAAAAAAAATAAAAAATAAAAATTTAATAATTGTTTTTTTGTTTGAATTTAAATTAGTTTTCAAATTTTATTAAGTTTTAAAACATTTTTTTGAAAACTTTAATTTTCAAATTTAAAGTTTACGTTTAAATTTTCAACTTTGAAAACTTTGATTTTTTTAAAAGTTAAAATATAAATTTTCAACTTTCAAGTTTAAAGTTTAAATTTAAATTTAAACTTGAAAGTTGAAATTTAAATTTATAAGTTAAAGTTTAATTATTATTTTTTTTAATTGTTAAAGTTTAAATAAAAGACAACTTTAAAAAGAAAATGAAGGCGAATAGCCTATAATTTTATTCAAATCAATAAAGAAGTATACATGTATTACAAATATTAGAAGACCACCTAATTTACGTAGCCACCTTCTAGGAAGGGTTCTGTTTCAACTAAGTCTCGATTATTATACTAATATCTATAATTTTCAAAGTATGCTTTTCGTAATTTATCTATCAATTCCTTGGAAACATGATCCGGAATTGGTATTTGGTTTTCTTCATCCATTGCTTCCATGCCATCATCACTATTATCTCCAAGTGCTTCATCTATTTCTACTTCGGCTTGATGCGATAAATTTGGTAGTCCAGCATTCCTTCGTTCGGCGTTGATCCAATCTCTGAACAACACCGATATTTTCAAACTATCTTTTGCTAACGAATATCTATGGTCTCCAATGAAAAATCTCCCTGCGCTGAAAGCTTGCTCCGAAGCTACTGAAGATGCTTGCATAGCTAGCACATCCCGAACCACCCTTGAAAGATATGGAAATCGTTCTGTCCGGTTCTTCCACCAAGTTAAAAGTTGAGGATCTCCATTTTCATCCCTAATATTTTCCCGTGTCTGATTAATATATTGATCAAAATCATTATTGTTAGAAGAATCAAGACCAAGTTCTTCATCCATAATTTCATCAAAATCATTAAATCTAGCCCTACGACATGGAGGTTCGCCCGGTTCATCATTTAGTAGCTTCTCTCTATAAATGTCATACAAATGTCTAGCTTTAGTTAATACACTATATTTACACGATTCAACAGATGAAACTTCATCACTTGTAATTTCTAAATTTTTATAAATTTTTTCAATCATTTTTTTAACACCATGTTCTTTGTACGTTGGGTTGAACAAAGTAGAAGTCAAAAATAATTGAGGAATAGGAAAAAAATATTTTTTAAATTTGTCAACCATATATGAAACCGCAACTTTAAAATGTTCACGATCTTTATATTTAACAAATTCAGATGAAATAACACAAATATTTACTAAAGCTGAAGAAATAGTAGGATAATATTGACCAGATATAATATTTGTAGCACTATAAAAAGTTCTCAGAAAGTTAATAAGTTCTTCGCATTCTTTCCAATCCTCGTCGGTGATTTTAAAGCCTTGATACGATTGATGTTTATTATAAAGCATTTGTAAAGGATGACGATAATCAATAGCAACAATAAGCATTTCAAATAAAGAATTCCATCTAGTAGTCACTTCTTTTGGAATTTTTCTAAACGGCATTTCAAATAAAGCACAAGTTTTTTTAAATTCTATAATTCTAGACCTTATTTTAGCTTTAAAACCCATGCACAAGCAGCTCGAATTCTAACACAAGAATCAGAAAATACATTAATACCATCCATCACTATTAAATTATAAATATGTGCATTACACTTAACATGAAAAACATCATCATCAATTGGACAAAGTCTGAATTTTAAAAATTCAACAGCTTTTAAATTAGCAGAAACATTATCTAATGTGACACCCATTATCTTATCACAAAGACCAAAATAACGTAAAATCTCTCCTGTCAAAGAAGCAATATAACTACCAGTTTTCCTCTCTTCAACATATTTATAACCTCTAATTCTTTTTTGCATGTTCCAGTCATGATCAATCCAATGAGCAGTAACAGTAAAATATTCATTACCACTAGGACTTACACCCATATCAGAAGTGATAGATAATTTACCATCAAAATGATAAAAGTAGCAACGAAGAAAATAACAATGTTCACGTTGATATTTAAAAATATCAGCTTTAATTGTATTTCTTGAAAAATCACGAAAATCAGGATTATACACCGCTCGAATATAATGAATAAAATCGGGATGTTCACCAAAATTAAAAGGCAAACCACAAACCGCAATCATTTTAGCTAATTCTTCACGATCCCTATCCTGACTATATGTGAGTGATGTGCTTGGGCCAGCCGGGTTACTATAATCTAAAATATTCTGGACCATGTTAGAACCTCCGACAGATTGGTTAGTATTGGGCAATGGTTTACCATTTTTTTTAGCCTTAGCGATAGCTTCTAGACGAACATATTCAGGAACACAAGCTCTCAAATGTCTAGTTAGCATTCCTGTCCCACCCTGCGATCCACCAGTCAAATGTTTGAGCACTTTCTTACATTTATTGCAAGTTGCAGTAGTTTTCTCCGTATTTTGAATCATAAATTTCCAAACTAATGATCTCTTAGGACGTTCGCTCTTTCCTACTCTAGTAAACGTAGGTAAATTTCCTACTTCATCTTGTTCCGGTAATTCCGTAGCCGGACTAGTAGGGGTAGGGGTATCTTCTAACTCTTGTTCTTCTACATCTTTCTCTTCCTCTACGTCTTCAAAAAAAGTATCAAAACATCTATCTAAGGACTCATGGTCTACTACATTACCGGAAGCAACATCAATAGCACAAGGACGTTCAAAAGAAGTATCATCAAACTGATTAAAATCATCGTTATTAATTCTAAATCTAGATGGCAACGATTTAGAACTACCTCCACCACCGCCTCTACTACAACTAGCACCTTTATCTTTTTTACCCCAAATTTTTTTAACCTGACTAACAAATGTTTTCTTACCACTACCTTTTTTACCTGCATCCATATTTTAATATTAAAAAAATAAATATAAAAATATAAAAATATAAAAACAAACAATGTAAATATAATGAAAAAGTAAGAGTAATTAAACAAATAAATAGATGAAAGTTGGAACGAATGTACTGAACGTCTGCGTAAAAGCAGACTTATATAACCAAAAAGCAGGAATTGAGAGATGACAATTGAAGCTTGCTTCAAAAAAAATCCCTTCAATTAACAAAATACACAATATTATAGAGAGTATTTGAGAGTGATTAGTAATAGAGAGTTTTTGAGAATTTGTGGGAAAATTAGGGGGAAAAAAGTGGGTATTTATAGAAAAATATGAAGGGGGGGCTAGGGGGGGGTTGGGGGAAGCTAGGGGGGGGGGGCTGGAACTAGCCGTTGGGGGCCCCACCAACGGCTAAAAAATTTTTTATTAATATATATTTTTTTTTTAATGTTACCGTTAACCGGACCGGACCCGGACCGGAACCGGACAAAAGGGGGCCTTCCGCACCGGTCCGTGTACCGGTAGGTATCGGTACCGGTCTCCAACCGGGCCTACCGGAACCGGAACCGGA
This sequence comes from Capsicum rhomboideum, assembly GCA_031232105.1. Classification (NCBI taxonomy): domain Eukaryota; kingdom Viridiplantae; phylum Streptophyta; class Magnoliopsida; order Solanales; family Solanaceae; genus Capsicum; species Capsicum rhomboideum. The sequence goes on along the minus strand of CP124716.1, from coordinate 90,787,245 downwards.
ACGGGCTAGCCCGGTTCTGTTGCCACCCTTAGTTGGCACACTAATTTGTGGGTTTGTTGTCAACTTGGTAATGCCGCCTACATTGCCCACATGATTGATTCATCCCACACATCGGACCATAACAAGGTCATTCATGACAATCCTTTGCCGACACCATGCCATTTTTTAGCTAAAGGGTTGAGCCCATTACAACTGCCACTATTACACTATCTTCACGTAACTGCACCACCCTCCACCACAACACCCCCTTCTTCATCTTTGCAAGAGAATACTCCACCATGGCTACCACCTCAAAAATCCTCGCCACAACACCCAGATTGATACACACAAACAACATATAATTAAACTCTACACATCCCAGAGTTTTGGCTCCTTAGAAATCTCAATCATATCGAGAAAAAACGTAGAACGGGAGGGGGTTGCAGCAAGGAAGAAGACAAAATGGGCACGAGGTTGGGGGGTGGGGGAGGAGACGAAAAAAGGGGAGAGGGTTAGGGAGAAAGATGAAGGGAGTGGGGAAGACGACACACATAGAGCTGTCAAAAAAGGCTGGCCTAACCCAGCCTCAGAGGGACAGAGTGTTAAAATGGTTTAGGACAGGCGGCCCTTTTAAATAGCAGCCCAACCCAGCCCTCGAACGCGGGCTAGGAGGGGTTTTCCCTTTAAAAACATGATATACAAAATGAAACGTGATTTATAGAAATTATCCAACCATTATAAGTCTTCATTTTAATAACAATTACAGATGTATACGATGATAATTAATATCAACCAAATGAAGAACAAAAAGTAACGAGCCCTAATATTTCATACTGCTTATGAGCAAAGAGAAGTCAGAAGACCAAAGGGCAATGAATATGTATAATATGAATATGATATATCATATATAATTTAATATATTAATGTAATATATTATATTACTAATGACTATTGACTAAATAAGTAATTACTACTGTCTACTAGTAATGTACTTCGTACTTTTTTTTAGTTTTAGTTTTACCTTGTTTAGTTATTTTGGATTTTTTATTTGGTAATTAAATAAATAAATTAATCATTTTTTAAAATCACGGACTGGCCTTTAAGGCTCACGCATTAGGCCTCTGAGGCAAATGGGCCAAGTGAGATAAGGCCTAAAAGCCTCACTTCTAAATGGGCTACAAAAACTTAGCCCAACCCCACTTAATTAAAGGGCTGGGTTGGGTCGGCCTCGGGGGCCAAGCCTATTTTGACAGCTCTAGACACAAATGGGGAAAAGATTGGGCAGGGAAGAAGTCACATAGGAGGGTGGGGTGGGGAAGAAGACTAAGTACGAGGGCTTTGTAGTTTGTTTTATAAAATTGGTGTGAAATGATAAAAAGGAAAAATGATAAAATGAAAAAAAAATAAAGAAGTTGGATACGCGAATGGCACGTAACTAAAGTGTTGTGTAGTAGACACACTTCGTAAAACATGTAGTGTGTAAGACGTTTTCCATGATGGAGGGGTGTGTAGAAGGGATTTGGCTACAAGTTCAGGCGGGAACCTATGTATTAAGCCTTTAAAAAAGGTTAAATTGCTTTTGTGAATTTTGTCAAAATCTTTTTTCAGTTAGTTGTTTCAACATTTCTCAAACTAAATGCCACCTTAATACATGCTGAATCTGTAAATTACAGTTTTGCTATATTTTGGTTGCAGATACTGGTGACGTGCTTTACATCTCTTGTACACAAAAACTTTTCTTTACACAATCAAGTTAGTGATTTGCAGGTAACTTGCAATATCAATATTTATTTTCTCTTATAATTATGTATGTATTTAAGGTGTTAGGAAATTCATATTAAGTTACATTACATTGATTACAGTGAGCACAAAATTATTATTTCCTCTCAAGGTTAAAATGTTGCAATGATCATATGGTTCTGTTTGTCCCATTTTATAAGTCATCATTCTTATTTGAGAAGTTAAAATGTTTTTTTTTTTACTCCACTTTTCTTAAACATCCTGTATGCATTGTAGTTTTTTCTTTTCTAAGTTTGGTTTGTACTGCTTCTACTTATGAAATTTCTTGATAAGTTAATCTGGTTTTAAAGGAATTATTGTGTTTGTTTTTGCCTATTTTGGTTGTTGGAAAATAGCTTGGTTGTTTTAGTAGCAAATAGTTCAATACACTTGCAAGTCAGAAAAATGCGTATAGGTGTTGGTTGGGTCTCGGAATCATTAATGAGGGTTAGGAACCTACTTTTTGAGTTTTGACTCAAAAAATGACGTAGTTCAGTCACAACAGGTTTTGTTGCCAGGTCCCTACCGTTAAGCTTGTCGGCGCTAGAGAAGTTCATAGTTGCTACCAGCACTACTGAAAATGTCTTGAATGAGTTATCTTGTTATAGTTGTTTTAAAGAAAGAGTCCTAGAAGTAGTCAACTCTTCCTCTGTTTTTCTATTTGAAGAGAGTGTTTAGAAATGTATTTTGCTGCCCGACAATATGGTAATGGGGTCGAGAGGATGGTAGTGGAGGAAGATGCCTTACTGTTAACAATTACTGAGGGGAGAGGAGATTAATGGAGTGGATGGGGGAATCTGTGGGTTTTTCTTTTGGTTTTGTTTTTTTTTTGTGTGGGGGGGGCAAGAGAGAATATTAGAGCTGTTTATTGGCATTGAAAGAGAAGCAAGAAATTCTAGTAGGGTTGAAAGGGGGGAGGTTAGGGCTGGGAATGAGAAAAAAATGGGGAAAAGGCAACATGATAAGGGTAAAATTGCAGTGTATGAGAGGAGGTCAAGGTGGGGATTGAGGGATGTGGATAAAGGGCAAGGGGAAGAAGTTGGGTGGTGGGGAGATGATTGTGTGTGTGTGTGTGGGGTGGGGGTGGTGGGGGTGGGGGTGGGGGGTTAAGGATATAGATATTGTTTATGGATAGTAAAATTATTTCGTGGGAATGTGGGGGTTGAGTGGCCCTAATAAAAGGGCAACCATAAAGGTGAGTTTAAGGGGTTGAGGGACAATCTTATATGTTTTCAGGAAACTGAAACAGAAGGGCTGTCAGATGCTATTGTAAGAAGTTTGTGGGAGGTAGATGAGTGAGATATGAGTTTATTCCAGATCGCAGGAATGTTGAGGGATTTTTTTAATTATGAGATGAGGAAACTATAATTTATGGAAGGAAAGAAAGAGGAGTTCTTGTTAGTTCAAAACTACGGGAATGGGGTAAAGGGGATTTGTGGCAGTATATGGCCCTGTGCGGGAGGGGTTAAAGACAATTTTTTTGGGATGAGATGACAACTATTATGGGAGAGTGGGACATTCAGGGGTATTAAGAGGTGATTTTAATACTATTCGGTATCCAGAGGGGAGGGACGGATACTGGGTGATATCTAGGTCTATGGAGGAGTTCTCGGTGTTTATTGATAATCATTCCTTCATTGACCTTCTTTGTAAGTTATTTTGTGTCAAATAAGACTCTTGAACTATCTATATTAGGTTGAGCTCTTATTTTCCAGATCATCTTCCAAGACCAATTCAAGTAATATCCATGAAAAGGAACTGTACTAATATATAGCCTTCATCTTCTTCAGTTATTAGTAGACTTAAAGTGTGTGTAACATTACAATTATATTGATACAACAATTCTGGGCTTTTGAGAAGTAGAATTTGACTGACATGTATGCAAGATATTTCTAGATCTGTCCTTAAACTGTTTACCTGTTCCTCCTTTCCTTCCCGTTATATCAGGATGAGCTTTCAAAGCTCGATATCAGACTGAGACGCTGCAACATTTCAGATTCTATTGACATTATTGACTCAATGTCAGAGCAGAATGTTTCCGGTGCAAGTTTGAAAAATACAGCATTGATTCTCTCACTCGTGATGTTGTCCCTTCCTCTTGTTTTTATTAAATATATGGAGTATATCTCTTATGTTAGAAGACCCTCAGACAGCACCACAGAGGAATTATCTCTGAACAAGCAGCTAGCGTACCGGGTAGATGTATTCTTATCATTTCATCCTTATGCTAAACCACTGACCTTGTTAGTTGCCACTCTACTCCTTATTTGTCTTGGTGGCTTAGCACTTTTTGGCGTGACAGACGATAGCATAGCAGATTGCCTTTGGTTATCATGGACGTATGTTGCAGATTCAGGAAATCATGCTAATTCTGAAGGCATTGGTCCACGCCTAGTGTCAGTTTCTGTTAGTTTTGGTGGAATGCTGATATTTGCCATGATGCTCGGACTAGTTTCTGATGCAATCTCTGAGAAATTTGATTCACTCAGGAAGGGAAGGAGTGAAGTAGTTGAGCAGAACCACACACTTATACTTGGTTGGAGTGATAAACTGGTGGGTCCTTCTAATTAGCTAGAGTCACTTTGACAAGCTCATATGTTTAAATGATCGGCGTTCGTTTTCCTTTCTCTAGATAGCTGCCCCCAAACTTCTGACTAATTTTAGCACCAGATCTGAATCGCAATCCTCCTAGTATGGTATTTCTTATTGTTGCATTGCTCAGAAGCCCTCTCTAATTTTACTTAAGATTTCCCCTATCATTACTCCAAGAAAATGAGAGAAGCTCCAAACCTTTGAGTATTCTTTTTCTTTTTATAATTGTCAATTGAGTGTGGTAGAATCAGAAGAACCACATTAATTTTATTGCTTATTTGTCTGCCAAGTAGATTGATGCCATCTTTTATCACTTGTTCTAAGCCCTTTCCCAATTATTACGCTCCAAGAAAATGAGATTGACCAGGGCAACAGTCTTCATTACGTAAGGAATTGGAATACAATTGATAACAATCGTTGAGCTTTGATTACTTGACCTTGCAAGAAACTTAAATATTTTTTTTGAAAATGGTTTAGTTTGCAAAAATAAAAATAAAATAAACACTTAAAATATACACAATGCAGCTGAGTCTTACTGATATTTGCTGGAGATTTCTTAGTATAACTAAGAATTTTTGGGCAACTTAAAGTGACTCGGGAGAAGTAATGGCCTCATTCACTAATAGTACATCCATATACCCAGGGATCATTATTGAATCAACTCGCAATAGCTAATGAGAGTTTGGGGGGAGGAACTGTTGTAGTCATGGCTGAGCGAGATAAAGAAGAGATGGAACTTGATATTGCTAAAATGGAGTTTGATTTTAGAGGAACTTCTGTCATATGCAGAAGTGGAAGCCCCTTGATTTTGGCTGACCTGAAAAAGGTATGCATTATTTTTTGCTTACAAACATTTATTATGTCATCAAAAACCTTTCTTTCCTTTCTTACCTTTGTATTGAATGCCATTTTCTTTCCAGAGATCTGATTCTATCATGCAGTGCTTTATCGTGAAATTTTGCTAGTGTTTCTCTTCTCTGATTTTAAACAGCTTCTCATCAAAGGCCACTTCTTGTGTCATGTTGATTGTTTAATAAAGGCTGGCTCCTGAAGAAGTTCAAAATTTGCAAGTTAAATAATCTTTTGTGCTCATTGGGTAAATTTGTAGTAGGTGTCTGTCTCTAAGGCTCGTGCAATAGTTGTCCTTGCTGAAGATGGGAATGCTGACCAGGTCAGATCAATAGATATTTTAAGCAACTCATTTTCAGGATTCAAAACTGTAGTTGCTAATATACAAAAAAAATTAATGTAGAGTGATGCCCGTGCTCTAAGGACAGTTTTAAGCCTTACAGGAGTAAAGGAAGGACTTCGGGGCCACCTAGTGGTTGAACTCAGTGATCTTGATAATGAGGTCCTTGTGAAACTTGTTGGTGGAGATCTTGTTGAAACAGTGGTAGCTCATGATGTAATTGGGCGCTTAATGATTCAATGTGCTCGGCAGCCAGGTCTTGCGCAGGTCAATTCTTTTTTTTTTTTTTTTTTTGACAAAATTGCGCAGGTTAATTCTTAGCTGTGATCAACTTTGTATGCTGACTAATATTTAATTTAATTCTAGCTACTACATTGAGTAGAAAAGGGAACTATATAAATGTCATGAATCTAATTTATTTCTCTATGGACTTGGCAATGGCAGATATGGGAAGACATCCTTGGATTTGAGAATTGTGAGTTCTACATCAAGAAATGGCCACAGTTGCATGGCATGCAATTTGAAGAAGTCCTAATCAGCTTTCCTGATGCTATTCCTTGTGGAATCAAGGTGGCATCATCAGGTGGGAAAATAATACTGAATCCCGATGACTCCTATGTTTTGCAAGAAGGAGATGAGGTCCTTGTTATTGCCGAGGATGATGACTCGTATACTCCAGCAGCGCTGCCTATGGTGCTTCCCCTTCTCTTGTTTCTCTGCTTGAAAATGTAGTGAACCCAAATCACTATTATAACGATGATGAAAAAGTGAATACATCACAAAGTTATAAGATTCTTTAAAAGTATATTCATCAATAAGATAAATGGGTTGACTTTGGTGTAAATTCAGATTTAGATAAATGTCAGGAACCTTTTTCCTCGGTTTCTATTTGGAGCAGATGAACTGCATTCTGTATTTATTATGATCAATAGAATATAGGTTATGAAATTGAACAGATTCAAAATAGATTGTAAATTTTCATACTGCAGAGATAATTGAGTTTGGATATTTGCAAGCAAAAATTATTAATGCCAACCTCTCAAAGGAAACGAAAAAGCTTTTATTAGATTCATGATAATCATTAAAAGTCTTACTTAATAAATGGAGTAAAAAAAACTCAACGACTTCAACATTTAGTGGATCACATGAAGGAGATCCTCTTCTGCTTCGCAATTGGGGATTCCAGGCATGGAATTCAAGCAAGCAGAACGTGGCATTAATAGACTTTCTAAGGTATAATTAATTTGGTTATTCAGGTCAAAGAAGCATCTTTGATGCACATTGTCCGACCAACAAGAAAGCCACAGAAGATTCTACTAACTGGATGGAGACGAGACATTGATGATATGATTGTGGTGAGTTTGAATCAAAGCTCCTAATTCCTTTTCATTTTACCTGAATGCTGCAGGTTCAGAGAGGAAACTTGCCAAAGAACTTAATTATTCCAAAGACTACAGAGCGGATTCTTTTTTGTGGTTGGCGACGAGATATGGAGGATATGATACTGGTAATCTTGTGAGGAGCCAACTGTATGCTTTCCTTACTCATGCAAGCTTTTCTCTATAGACTATGGGGGTAGAGATTTCTTGCTTGTTTTCCGTATCTTCCCACCTCCTGTCAGCCTGTATATATGCTTCCAGGTTTTCTGATTTCTGAATATTTTCTCATTCCATCTCTTAGTTCCAGAGAATGATGAGAGAAGCCCAGAAAGTACAAAGTATTTAAGCTCTGAACAATTTTTGAAAAATGATGCTCTGTAACTCCAACAAACTCAGCTACTCATTCTAGGTATTGGATGCCTTCTTAGCACATGGTTCAGAGTTGTGGATGTTCAATGAAGTCTCCGAAAAGGAAAGAGAAAAGAAGCTAACAGACGGTGGCCTGGATATTAGCCGGCTGGCAAACATAATACTGGTAAACCGCGAGGGCAATGCTGTTATACGACGCCATCTAGAAAGTCTTCCCTTGGAATCATTTGACTCGGTGAGTAAGATTCACTAAATATGCAAAAAAGATGGCACTTTAGGTAATATGAAGTAATTGTGTTCTGATGTTAACGACGCTCGGATGGGGAATAGGATGGGGTTTCTAGGGTGTTCCTGTTCATATTGTGTCTTTTATAACTTTTATCACTGTTCTGAATTTTCTTTTCTTATGTACAGATCTTAATTTTGGCAGATGAATCAGTGGAAGATTCCGCAATTCAGGCTGATTCCAGATCACTTGCCACATTACTGTTAATACGTGACATTCAGGTACATTGTGGAAGGGATATTTTTTTATCTTATCCTATGCCTCATTTATGACAATTTAGTGTCCCATTACATCTATTAATGTCTCATGTTGTTTTGATATATGATATGTTGCCGTTCTAAAAAGTTTTATTAGGTAAATAATTTTATTTTAATAGAAAATCCCATATACAAGCAGTATACCAAAAAGTATATAATATGTAACATATAATCGTCACAAAGGACATCCAATCTTCTATATACTGGAACCTCATGGGTGCACCAAAAATAAACTAGGAATTAAGAGACTATTCTTGAAATGTACATAGTCCTCTGTCCCATCAAAAGCTCTCATATTCTTTCCTTCCACGGGATGCACATCAGTGCTAGTGAGGCAACATCCCAAGCTGTTCGATTTTTTTTTCTTCTAAAAATTCAGTTGGAGGGTGCTTCCTTCACTATGCCCTGCATTTCTCATTGCATCGAGTTGTTACTGGACAATTAGGATGGGGTGGTCCACTATGTTGCCTGGATATAGGTGCAGGTATTTGATACGGCTGTGGATCTAGAGGTTGGATCTTTCATCACATAAATTTTAGGATTCTAGGATAGGGGTTGGAGTTCAAGTTTGGGTGTTGGATACGGCTAATAAGATGTATATATTGACATTCTTAAGTATATTTTTTTGACAATTAATTGAACTTATTAAATTCTTTGTAAACATTACTCCCTCTGCTTCAATTTATGTGTCTTTAATTTCCTTTTTAGCCTGTTTAGAAAAGAACGTCACTTTCTATTTTTAGTAACTCTTTGATTCCAACATCCCACATGACATGTTTAAGACCACAAGATTCAAAGGACATTTTGGTTCAATATACACAATTTTAGTTTAAGATCACAAGATTCAAAAGTATTCCTTATTTTCTTAAGTTTCGTGCCCAGTCAAACTAAGGCACAATGAAACGGAGGGATTAATATTTTGTCTATAAGTTATTTCGTGTACCAACAAAATGTTCTAATGCTTTATGTGAATATAGATAAGTTATCTCGTATAACAAACAATTTGTTAAGGACACATTTGATATATATATATATATATATATATGACATAAAACCAAAAGCATACCAAATAACCAATCAGCCTAAACTTCTTGGCGATAGGTGTAGTCAAAGAGCCCAAGTTTGTTTGACTAAATCCAGTATGAATCCACACCCAGATCCAAATTGTATCAATCGGCGGTCTACATCTTTACTGAACATTTGCACATGATGCACTAGCTGACATAAAATCTGTCCTTTTCTCAAATCCTCAGCTGTCAATATTACTCTGCTCTCTGCCAGCCACGTGAAAAATTACACTTTCTCTAAAATTTTCTGCTTAATGTATTTTAAGTTTCCAAGTTTAACCTGGTTCTGTTTTCTTTTTCATTGCTTCCATGTCTAAGCGATCAGACTGCATCGTAGTTCTTGACTGATTTGGCAGAATAAGTCTTTGCCATCAAACACCTGCATTTTTTTCCTTCTGGCATGTGTTCTCTCAACAGTATTACTGCATTCATGTGCAAATTTTGGAGTCGTCCCTTTGCAGAACCAGTAGTTTGATCTTGATCCCCAATGTTGCCCAATATTGGTTTACTATATTGAGAACATAATCAACAGGATCCAGAAATGGATGTAGAAATCCTCTTACTCATTGAACTATTAGCATATTTTCAAATTTAACCGCAAAGATCTAAGATTTCTCGAAGAAAAATAAAGTCATCTGCCACTTTGAGTTTAATTTAGATGCATGATTCTATTTTCATAAAGTAGCAATATTCTTGTATTATCTTGCTAAATCTTACTACTTTTAGATGTTCTGTTTCTTTATCTTCGGATGCACTCTAACTTAATTCTATTGAGCTGATTTAATACTATTTAAATTCGATCTTTAAGCTGTGACATAAGCTCATGCACTCAGAAATCTGTTTCTTGTTTTGCAGGCCAAACGCCTTCCATACAGAGAATCTGTGGTTTCCAAAATTCACGGGGGTAGCCCCTCCCAAGGCTCCTGGAGAGATGAGATGCAGCAGGCTTCAGATAAGTCAGTTATAATCAGTGAAATTTTGGACCCGAGGACTAAAAATCTCCTGTCTATGTCAAAGATAAGTGACTATGTTTTGTCAAATGAGCTTGTTAGCATGGCATTGGCCATGGTGGCAGAGGACCGGCAAATAAATGATGTATTGGAAGAGCTGTTTGCTGAAGAGGTGAGGCAACTGGCATGGGTCATGCCTACTGGGTACTGGGTTGCCTGATTTTGTCTCTAGTGTAGAGGAGCCACACATTGCTCAAGTACACATCCCGTATTATAGGAGCTTTTAGGGATTTATGCATATATCAGCGTATTGTAGGAGATCAAACACTCCATTTATTAGGGAAAGCTAACAACTGAAGCAACATAACATATATAAAATAGAAAAAAAAAAACATAATGCGAGAGTGAACAATAAAAAAAGGAGTAATGACTATATTCGAGAGCCATTTTCTCTTTTGATGACAGAAACAGAACTAGCTAACCCACAAACTGATTTAGCCTTCGATTAGGAAGAATGAGGCAGTTTGCTGTAGATTTTCAAAATAGGTTTTTAACCCCTTTTACAGTGCCCTGATTGAAACAGGACAACACTTAGAAAGAGTTTATACCTAATGAAAAGAATGGAAAAGGATCTGAATCCAAGTTGAAGCAAACACCAAATGTATAAAGTACCATGTGAAACTTTCACTACATTGACTCTCATGTTGTCAAACTTTCAATCAGTAAAGGTCAGTTAGGACTCATTCCTCGTTTTTGTAAACTTGAGCTGAAAATGTATCACTTGCTTCTCAATTTTAGAATTTGACAGTATTGAATGCTTCAGTAGATGCTGAAGCTAGAAATCCTTGCGTATCATGGTAGTATTCTGCAACCTCCATTAAGGCTGTAATTATTATTTTGATTGTTCACAACTAATAAAATCTTCTGACATTGCAGGGAAATGAGATGCAAATAAGAGGAGCAAATCTATACCTTTGTGAGGGTGAGGAGTTGAGTTTTTATGAAGTGCTCCTGCGTGCACGACAAAGGAGAGAGATTGTGATTGGTTACCGTCTTGCTAGTACAGAAAAAGCAGTCATCAATCCCCCGGCAAAAACACAGAGAAGAAAATGGTCTGTTAGGGACGTTTTTGTTGTAATAGCTGACAAGGAATGAAATATGCCAATGGCAAAATCCTTCCAGTCAACCTGAATTTCTCGTGCATCACTGGTAATTCAAGATGCTGTCAGTCTCATCTCAAGTCGCTTGTTCAAATAAATGAGCTGCAGATGAAGATGAAAGAGCGAGCACTCGGCATGACATTTTGGTTCAGAAACCGTAGAATGATACAATTAACCAATTTTTTTGCCTCATCAGCTTTGATTGTTCGTTCACTTTAGTATACTAGGATGATGGACTGAACGAATTTTCTGACGGGTTTCTCTAAATGGCATACGCGGTAGAATCTTTCCTCATGGAAATGTGTATAATGTCTCTTCATAAGGATGTCGATTCTGTTGTATATCAAGCCTACAATGCGTTCTACCACATCATGGTATTAGCAAAACTATTTATGTTTAAAGGTCATTCTGTGATGCAGAAAACATTAATGTTACATCATTTCTTGGGCTATCTTTTGGGCATGTTTCAACATCGTTTATTTATAATTCGTTTTTGCCTAGACATGTTAATAAAGATGCGACCTAAAGGTGATTACATAAAAAAGGGAATAATCAAGGTAACTATTTCTCAAACATTCAGTGGAACGTGAGGGTTATCTTATCATGGGCACAACACAAGATAAAGCAATTGCATCAGATTGGGGGGCGAGTTTTGCTAAATTCGTAACACAGTGTTTAGAAGTTTTTCGATGGAATATCAAACGAATGTATAAGTCGGTACACAATGTATGAAAGCAATTTTTACATATTCATTCAAGAAAGAAGAATCTCAAGGATTTGACTGTACAAATTTTATGGTGGTATTTATATTGTCGATAATCTCAGTGTCTTAACTGAATATACAAAATGGATTCCAGCAATATACAATGTCATTCAGTTGGACCATTACAGCTAGCTGCAAAATACTTAAATATTCTATGCTTCAGAGAGATCAATGTTTTCACTGACGGAAAGCATAGTTTCAGGGGACGGATCTTGAATCTCTTCTTTATCTGGTTGTGATTCATGCTTTGCAGCAGCTTGCAACACCCTGCTTTGAACGTCAGTTGAAGAAGGTGAAATTGGTAGTCCATTACGATTACGGTTTGTCTCCAATTTGCCAACTGCCCATGTCATTGGGGCCAAAAGTTGCCTGGAAAAATTAACACCGTAAGCATCTGTTTAATACCATCACAGCTAACAATTTGCAGTTACAACATAGTAAATATCTCGTATCACAAGCATGTACAAATTCTAACAAGTTAATGGCGTCCAACGAGTTTTTGGCAAAAAAAGCATCCTTCAACTATGCTTCAAACTTAAACTACATTCTTTTACTACCATGGTGAACAAAACATATCCTTGAAATATCTAAAATTTAACATGTTTCATCTTACCGTCAAACTCTGTTTAAAAACCTAACAGAATGAAGGATGGTTTTCTTCTCTGCATGAGCTCGGCCATGAGTGTGTTAGCAATGTTGGATTTTGATTTTAGGAAGAGAAAGAGGCATGAGGCTAATTGAGAATTGGAGAATAGGGTCTGATACTAGAGTTGAAAAATATACAAAGAACAATCTGCTTAACTTCAGTTGCATTGCTCTTGTTTCAGGCAGTAACAAGAATGCACAGAAACTAGCTTCTAATTCCATGGGGCAGCATTATACTGGTGGAACTTAAGTAAGGATATTAAGCTAAGGATCCTTTTTGCACTGGTATTTTGGCATACTATTTTGAATTTTTAATCAAACCTTGGTAGGTAGCAGCTCCCACACTACTCCACCGTCCAAATCTAACATGCTCAAAGCCTTATTGAAGTTAAGGTCCGTAGAGGATCTACAAACTCTTATTCATGCAACCAAATCACACTTGATCATTTTAACTAGCAGTTGAATCATTGTCGTTTAGACAAAATATAGGCATTTTTTGCTGGATGTTGAAGACAAAAGGGGAGAAGACAGAATAGCTGAAAAGGCCATTTGTAGGGAAGTCACATGCATAGCACTTCTTTAGTCAAAACTATTAGTTTCTGTCAAGAAAACTAACGGAAGGATAGATCTTGTAATAATTTGGATAGTTCAGGCATGTTTTTTTGTTCATTGTGGTAGTACACAGATGTAGTTTAAGTTTGATGTAGTATTTTTGGCCAAAACTCGCGTCCAACAGTGTGCCATGAAAAAAACCAGATCTGGGAGAAAACCATGATGGCAACTGATAAGACGTCTCATCTGTGTCAAGATCTTCTGATATGATCTCATCCTAATACGGGCTATGTTTGAGTTATCATCATTTCTGCCATGTTAATGCATAAGATATAAGAATGGAACTGTCCCAGACATGCATCTGCAGTTTCCCCAGACTCATTGTACAAGTTCACAATTGGTACCGACATCTATTGTGTTTTTTTTATCATAGCATATAGATCGAAGAGTTGTTTCTCCTTTCAAGTAATTCCTGTGTTTGTCTTAAGCAGATAAATCGAAGAGTTGTTTTTCCTTTCAAGTAAATTCCTAATAACTTTTCATTTTAATCAAGACGTAAAATTGCAACTTGTGTACGCCAAGAGATTTGTAAATTTGCAGCAGTTTTTAATGAAAAGCTCAATGTGATTGAGTTGCCAAAGTAGTATCACATTTACAACAAGAATTCATTTCATTAATCAACCCATATACGATATACAATGGGTGCATTTGTTATTTCTTCACTTTGTATTCTTTTAACCTTTATTCCACCTTAGAACTTTAGGATTGTGGCTCAAAGGGCAAGAATGAGTAAAGTAACACTATTTAAAAAATATATATAGCACTTGACAGCTATTCAAGTTCATGAAAAGGGCTGTTACCTCACATCCTGTTTAAAATCTTCTGAATCCTCGTAAGAAGTAATTTGACGGTATAAAGTCTAAAAACAAAAATAAATCCAGAATTTAGGAATTCAAGTATCAGCTTAACATCTAACAAATAACAAGCTTTTAGAAATGAAATTTTGAAAAATAATCATGACTTTCAGTTATTTTTCAACAAAAGAATCCAGTATGAAAAAGTTTATTCACTCATTTCAGTTAGTTGTTAGTGTTCGGACATAGGAAATTCTCTCTCCTTAAAGCATGAAGGATTATTTGAAAACTAGAACAATTACCTGACATAGGCCAAAAACTCCAATGTATTGTAGTGTCTTCTCCCACTCTAGAGAATAAAAAGGAAAAATCTTAGTGTCTTCAGTTAGGAGAACAAGCATCCGGTGATGCACTCACAATAATTAAACAGAATAAAAGGCACTCCTTTGCCTCCATGTAAAACTAAGAGAATTAAAAGCTCAATGAGGAAAGTGCACAAGGTAAGCTATAGACGACATTTATGAGGACATGAAAACCTACATTTCAATAAAAACCAGATAAACTGTTGGAGAGACTGCATTTCATATGACTAGGCCAAATTAGTTTGGAGATTTGAAACAGAATATGATAACAGAACATCTTGTTTTATTACTAATTTTAGAGATCAAACAAGCTGCCCCATCTTGTTTTATTACTAATTTTAGAGATCAAACAAGCTGCCCTAATATATTGAAACCCAAAGTTCCCATACGAAAAAAGTGGTCTGCACCTCCAGGTCCTCCAGCATACTATTGAAAATTGAACCTTGGGTTGGAAAAGAAAAGGTTTTCTTAGATTTTTGTGATACATGAATTGTCTTAGTTTATGAATTTGAAGCTAAATGTATTACTCTTGGGATACATGTACTGTTTTGGTCATGAACCAGGAGAAAAGAAAAAAATTAGAATTAAATTAAGGTACATGTACTAGTCTAGGTACATACTAGAAAAGCTCTATAAATACCTAGGTACTATAGCCATTTTATGTAAGCAAGTTGAGTGAAGTAAAGAAAAATGATTTCCTCTGCCTGTCTTCAATAGAAAATGAGAGATAGAGAGTACTCCTCCCCCAATTTTCGAACACATATGACCACCCCCAAAAAGAAGATACAAGAAACATTGACAGAAAATTTCTACCAACTTGAATATCGAGAGGAACTTCATAATAACCTGTGTTCTTCTAATAAACATTATCTGTTGAATAAGCAAATCCAAAAATCGCAACTATGGAAAAAATATTATCAGAATGTCTGGCAGAAATTGCAGACTCACCAACCAATGCATATGCTGCTGCTGCCAAACCCTGCCAAGAGTGCATCACATAAGTTAGTGAAGCAAGCAAACAACATTTCAAGTGTGATAAAGTTAACCAAAAGAGTGTAAAATCTTGCATCACTAAAGATAGGGCTAAGGCTTGGTAAACATGAAAGAAAAAAAAGCACGCCATATCTATTTCATTATTCATAAGCTTTAAACTTGGCATAATACATAGATAGACACCTTAACTTGGCCTCAACTGGCAACTAGACACGCCAACTTTGAAAATGCACATCTAGACACCTTAACTTGGTTTAAGGTTGGCTCCGTAAACACACTTTTCCGGATGTGCATCCTAAGAATCAATATGTAGGAAATGGGAGAATGTGAAACATTTGCTTTATAGCCGTGTAGTAACACAAATGAGGAGCCTGAGCTAAACCTGTGTGGCATCATCTGGAATATACCCAGTAATGAAGAATAACCCATGTGGATCTGGAAACATGGGAAGTAGAAGGCTAAGGAGTTAGAGAATGGGAATCACCACCAAAGTTTCATGGATCGTATGGGAAAAAGGAAGTACTGAGCATTACAAGGTAAAGAGAAATCAATCATTCAGATAAAATGACCTCCCTAGTTTTTTGAGTGTGTACAAGAACTTCCTACTTGTGTAGATGATTGGATGGGCTTTGTAGAGAACCACACAATTAGAACTTGGTTGATATGCAAAATAACTACTCCCTCTGTCCCAATTTATATGACACACTTTCCTTTTTAGTCAGTCCCAAAAAGAATGACACATTTCTATATTTGGTAACAATTTAACTTTAAAATACCCACTTTACCCTTAATGAAATGATTTACAACCACACAAATATCTATGACTCATTTTAGACCACAAGTTTCAAAAGTCTTCCTTTCTTTCTTAAACTCCGTGCCAAGTCAAAGTACATCACATAAATTGGGACGGAGGGAGTAATAAACAGAAAAAAACTTGACAGGAAAGGGGAAAAGAGAAATGCTTTATAAGACTTAAATTGCATGTCATACATTCAGAAAATCTTACCACTCCATATCCAACAAGTTGTGATGGGGTTGGGTTAATTTCCTCCAAAATTGCCTCAGCCTCCTGAAAATTAACCAAATTGGCAAATTACTGAAATAACCACCTACTGCCCTACTACTAGTAGGCAATAGCTTTATAATTCTAGTGCAGTGCGTAGGTATATAACCAATATTTACCAATAAAATGACATAGAACACTGATGCCAATGTAAGCTTTTCTTTGAGAACTGTTCTTTCCGCACAATTCTATCATATACATGTATCTTATAAGTAAAAAGGGGGTAAATCAATCTCTTTCATGGAAATGAAAAATTAGAAATAATTCTCTAAAGCCATCAAATTACTTGGAATTAAAAGCTTATCAACATTATACTCCTACAAGTCAAAATTCAATTTAATGAGGAAAGGGGGGGACGAAAAGAAAGAGTCTTAAGTTCTTCCAGATTTAGCAAAATCAATAAAAGGGAAACAGAAAAACGATTTGATTTCTCCAATGAATTTAGTTTTCCTTAGATATGACAACTTTAAATCAAAGGCAAAAAAAAGATCTCCCTTGATCTGAGTTCACGCTGCTTGTTTATTGTATTAATCACTTTGCTCTAAAGAAAGATCACGAAGGTTGCCTCAACTTTGTTCTATTTCAAAGAAAGTTGCAGCAGAAGCTCACCAAATAGATGGTCATGTAATATAAAAACATTTCAATGACATGCAACAGGAAGCAGCAAACAAATTATGCACTGTTAAGGAGACATTTGATTGAGAAGCAGAATGATGTTACCTAATCCGAAGTTTAGAAGGATTGTGCAAGAAAGGGAGGTTGATATATTCACGAACCGATTTACATCTCTAGGAGGGATTGACTTGAGCATTGTGAAAGGTCAAGCAGTGTATATTTACCATAAAGTTGTATTATAATGCCTTGAAAAAATATTGATGTGGGAATTCATGGTGGCCTGTTTATAAGCGAAAACAGCTGAGATAAGCTTCTTACTTTAGTTGCCTGGGAAGCAACTGGTGAAGTCCTTCCATATGATACAATAAGAATTGAATTTCTGTCAATATCTGTTTATTTTCATAAGAGGCTGAAGAGTCTGAACAACATTTTCCACTGCAAGTGGTTCGCTGAATTGGCTGCAATTGTGCTTGTTTTACAATAAGTCATGCAATTGTCTACTGACAATTTTCTTGTTTCGTAAATAGTTGGTCAAGTATTGGGGTGATGAGAAATATTGGACAATCATCCACTTATTTTGGTATGCTTGGTTAGAAAGAAGGAGAGGAAAGTTCATAATTTTAAATATATGGTTGTATCTGATCCCTACTTTTGGTGGTCGGAGAAGTAGCTGACTTGTCATGATGATTAGCATAATCATTGGTGTGACTTCACTGTTGTATAGCTCATAGTAATTTACTTTTTAATTAAGACATCTTTCACTTTTGGCATTGTAACAGGAAGATGGACACAACCTTGGACCCTCAGCAATCATAGGGCTCACACGACACACTTTAAGAAAGTCAAGAAACATATCAGATACCTCATTTAGGATTGTCAATGCAGTCTCAGGTTTCAACTCCTTAATGCGGAGGCCCTCTTCAACCCAAGACCGAAAGCCACCTTGGACCAAATATGGTCTCTGTAACATTAAATAAGAAAGCAGTTATCAACCAAATGGGGAACACTTTGGAGTCTGAGAAGGATATATAAGATCACAATCTCTTAAGGACATAATGTGCATCAGTACAACAACCACTTGAGAACCAAGTTTTGCACTTCCTTGCATCTATATGCAAAGTCCTAATGTTTAATAAGTAACCGTATGTCTCTTGAAATCAGAAATGCATGAAAGGTTATTATCCTATTTATCGGTCCATTGTCATCACAAATTGAATATCATTCTATTAGCAATAACCAAGTAACACTTATCAGATTAGTTACTATTACTGAAAGAAAACAGGCAAAAGGAGATAAAAAACATACCAGAAGATTTTTAAAGAATTAAAATGAATTAGTGTGGTGCTAAGTTACAAAAGGAATATACATAGATCTAAGGATTTCCAAGCTTAAAGTAGCCCAATCCCTGCATTTATTTCTAACTGATTACCGTACTAAAAAGTACCAGAGATGAAATGTGTAGACCATACAGTTGCCTCTTTCTTCACATTATTCTTATTCATGACTTCTGCTACCTGTAATTTCATGACAAGTACAGGGGAGATCGACACTAAGCAAATGTACTTGCCTTGATTCCAAGTCTCCGGAGTGACCTTGCAATGCCCTTGGAATGGTTACCGTTAGCATCCATAATTATAACCTGAGACCTGTGCTATAGGTTGGGTAATGGAAGTGTCAATCAAAATACTTATTTTTTTTTATCAAAAGTCAATGGGCAAGGTAAGCAGAAGAATCTTTTACCACTAACAGACTATTTACATGTTCTAAGAATGAAAACAAGAGCATGGTTTAATAAGTGTGGGTTACTTCAAGAGAAAATAAAACCAGCAGAAGCCAATTGCCTCTTTTGTGTGTCTTTGCTCCTCAAGTTGTGGCATAAGTGAAAGGACAAAGAGAAAACATGGGAAGATGTTCTTTTGAGCAATGTGTTTTTGAGGCGTTAAAATTTGAATTTGAACAAATACAAAGACCGTTGTGTAAAACAGGCAACACTGGAGATATATCTATTTACTTGGACAATCTTCAAGTTCCTAATGACAGCAGCTAGCAGGTAGTCATCAAGTTCTCTTCCACTCTTGAATAACTTCCTTACAGATCCATCAATCTGAAAACATTTTAGCAATATACAGAAGGAAAAAGTGGGCTATCAATTGAAGGAAGGACAGACTCTAGAAATTAGAAAGCTCAGCCAAAAGAAATTAATAATCCAACCCCTCAACTTGATCGACCAACCTCAGGTAGTGTTACATTGGCAAAACGAGACCGAGCACCGCGTCGAAGATCAGGAATGCCCTCTTTCTCTCTGAGATCCTTCAGAAAAGCATAGAGGAAGAAAATATAAGACATTTGCTCATGTTTATCCAAGGATGTCTAAAAGATTTGCTCCATGTACATGTGTATCTCATCAAAACATTATTTACTGAGATAAATGCAATGAAGACAGTGCACAACAAAGGTCTCAGAATATTTGGCATAAACTATTCTGCAGAAATACGAGACTTGATAAATATGCAGTGCCTTGCCTCAGGCCGGATATCAATGAGTACAGCATTCCTGTCTCCTTTCAGAAGCTCAAAACTTGACTTGGGAGATAAATCCCCAGCATATCCACCATAGGTCAACATCCAATAAAAAGCCCTGCAGAAATCTGATAAGCAATTTAACTTTCTGTAGAAATTAAACTGAGGTTTTGGGAAGGGAGGGGGAGCTTTAATTGTGATAGGAAAATAACAGCAAACAATGAAATAAGGAATAGACAGGGGTGCTCATACCAAAAAGAAGTTGATGCCCCAAGGAAAAGAACAAATGGAATAATTGGGTCACTTGGATCCAAGCCAAGACTCCTCTCCAGACCCTCCAAAGCAACGTAGCCCTGCTAATCACAGTGTCATAGAGCATACCATTGTGTAGAAGAAGCATGAGTAAGGAAAGAAACCTACACCATAACTTTAAAAAGAAGCAAAACAAACGGATGAATGAAATCTAAAGTATAACCTTAAATAGAAGCATAAGAAAATAGATGGAATGAGAACTACAGTATAACCTTAAAAGGAAGCAAAACAAACAGAAGGTTGTGCGCTGTTAATTCTTATCAGGAGGAAGGGCCTCCTTAAGCTGATTTCTCCATAAAAAAGTTAGGCTTCCAAGAGTAAGGATGTATCGATCATTTGTACATGAAGAGGCCCTAACACTAGTCATACCTGTCCCAGAGCCGTCCCAAATGGAGTAAGAAGCTTCACAGCATGCTCTTCAGACACATTTAGCACATCCTGGATTTCCGTAGGAAGTATATCCTTCACAGACCCATAAAAATACACAACAAGTGTGGCACCTCGTGATACCAAATCCTCAACAATGAGAATTGTATGTCTCAATGCATCAATAGCAAGAACCCCAACTCTACCAGAGACTTCTTTCAAGCCAGCCGAAAAGGCTGCCACACCATTACCTGCTGAATCCCCTGTTTTGTCCACTGTGGATGTCAATTCACTAATCACGACATCAAATGCCTGAGTAGCACCTCTAACAGCTGATGTAACAGACGAGCTAATTCCATCAAGTGAATTGTTCAAATAACTTTGCCCGTTCTCAACTGAACCAGTGATAGACTTATTGACTTCAGAGAAAACGTTCAAAGCAGATGATTTCACATCAGATAAGGAACTTGTATCCAAGTCCAATGAATCCAATATCGAGGTAGAGTTTCCCTGGGTGAGATCTCCGGTAGTTATGGACTCTAGATTAGCAGACTCTGGTGAGAGCTTAGCAATATTAACCAAGTTATTCCTAAAACCCATAATCTCCTCCCCTCCAGCAGGTAATGCAGTACTATCTACAAATCTCAGATTTCCAGTGCCTATGAAGCGAGAGTCACTAGTTACAGTCAGATGATATCTCCCATTAGTCAATAATTCACGATTGCCACCAGCAAATACATTTTGGCAAGAACTATAAATATCACTGGAATTGGACAGACTGCTTTTGTGTACAAACTTTGAGTACAAGGATATAGGTGATTGTCCACGGAATGAAGCTCCATGAAGGTGAAATGAACTATACAAGTTCACAGCCATCCTGTTCACGACATTGCATTTCATCTGGTATGTTTTCCAACACGAGGAAAAGGATCTTAAACTCCCATAGATAGGAATCTGCAGGAACATGAGTTTACATATCTAAAATTACCCTGACAACAAAAACTTTCTAAGTCTATAAAGATAAATAATTGGATCGCCAGGAAACATGTGAAGTTAAATTTCAAAAGCAATAACACCATTGGTCTGGGTGGAGCATTGGGCAATTAAGGGTGTATTCATTGTGAATGAGTAACATTACTACTACTGTGTCTACAACTTTTTTCTTTTGGAGGTGGAAAAAAGGACAAGGAGTAAGAGAAAATGGGAATGAAGCTTTTAGTGATTGAAAATCGACAGCTTCAAACATGGCACACTATCAAAATAGTTATATGGAGAAGCAGCTTTCTTCAGACACAATAGCTGGCAAGAATTGTGCGCTTGGTTCTGCAGCACATTAGACCACTCCGATAAATATTACTAATTGGTATAACAAAACAAGAAACTCTAATTTGAGAAAATTAATTCATGTCTGACAGTGTACTCTGCATCTGCCGGATATGAAGTAGTACAAACATGCAACTTCAGAAAGGAAAAAAGAACAGCTAAACACAGTTAGCATTATTCTATGAAATTATTATATTGTATCAAACATGTATTAAAAGCTTGTCAATAAAGGAAAACTAGCATATAGTTTAGATCAGTTGCAACTTGCATACCCATAGCTATTCTAGCTCCCATCCTTTTGTAAAAATTTAAGTGATTAACACATGTTAGGTCTACATTTTTTAACTTTTGAATTGGAAAGGAATGGACAATTTTTAAACTCTGACTAATAATGATAGTAATAACATTTGAATTATCCCATCAACAGTATAAGTTGAACTCGAAGCTAGCAATACCATGTCAGATTGGTATAAAAAACAAGGAAATGTGATCTCAACAATTATTTTACTTAGGTAACAAGCTTGTGGTAAGTTGTAACCTGCGAATGGGAAGAAAAGCAAGCAGTAGCCGAACACACAGGTAAAGTTGCCATCATCTATGAAAACCTATTCAGCAATCTTTCATCTTCAGATATTTTTCATGATAATATGAAGTCTAGGAATTACTTGGGAATTAAAAGACTCAGATTGTGCAAAAAAGACAATCCCTTTTTTTTTTCTTTTATGACAAGTGAGGATTATCTCATACGAACGAATGAATTGAAAGAAGGAGATGTGATTGGCAGAATCGTGTGGCTTTCTTTCAAGCCATTAGCTTCATCTTCTTGTCTGCCTCTCATTCTCCTCCTGCCTCTGGGCCCATATTTCTTTCTTTCATTTCCTTCTCTCTCTCTCTTCTATTTTTTTTTAAAAAAAATAAAAAATAATAATAGGAGTAGAATTTTTAAAAATGATAATTTCTCTCTCTCTCTCACACACACACACATATATAGAGAGAGAGTCACGTTTACTCGCGGGTTCTTGCCACGCGTGAACCGTGGCTAAATGGTAGAAAAACTGCGCATAATAGTTGCATTTTTTGTAGTTAGTGTCGCTACTATATACATGACTTCTCAACGTATTTCTCGCATTGAAAAACTGAAACAACGTGATGGAGCAAATTTCTACCTCTTTCTTCCATACAGGTGACAAAAAAATCTTCAACAAAAATGGTTGTTGTATATATAATGTATATATAACGTATATGTAATGTATCGATAGTGTATAAATAGTTATGTGATGTATCGATGTTGTATAAATGATGTATAAATGTGCATCAATATTGTATAAATAGTTATGTAATGTAGATATTATATAAATGGTGTATAAACACACACACACACACACACATATATATATATATATATATATATATATATATATATATATGTGACATATAATGTATGTATCGATATTGTACAATCAAAAATGACCGCATGTATATGTAATATATCGATAGTGTATAAATCATGTATATGTGATGTATAATTATGTATAAATCATATACAAAAAGATATGATAGTTTTATACGTAAATGTATATAAGCACATTGAGAACACGTCTCTAAGGTTATTGGCATTTCCAATAGATTGCGAACATAAAAAAATTTGAAGCTCTCTTCTTCCTTAAGAAACACATATGATAGTGATTTTGTTTTGAAATTTTACCATATAATCACATGAGATAGATCACAACAGTGGCAAAAAATGATGCTTTATACAAAAAACTATGTGCAGTTTTCTAGCATATTATAGAAGAGAAGCAGTGAGTGCGAAACAACCCATAGCAATATGCAATAAGGTTCTGAAACAAAATACTATACAACCAAATTTTGCATACTTATAACTTCGAAGATGATTTGGACTGCTCATCTCTGCGATATGCAGAGCATTCATGGAAGAAAAAGAAGAAGAAACTTTAATGGCTGAAACTAACAAAGAAGAAGGAAGAAAAGGGGAAAAGCAACGAAGAAGAAGAGAGAAAGAAAGAAGTAGAAGAACGGCGACGAAGAAGAATAAGAAAGAAGAAGAGAAGATGCGGCTCAAGTTAGTTGATTGTACGACAATGAAGAAGGAAAAATAAGCCGGTGGTAATCAATGTGGGTAAAGGGCCAAAAATTATAATTATAAATTCGAATGACCAATTAATGTAATAAATATG
Organism: Capsicum rhomboideum; assembly: GCA_031232105.1. NCBI lineage: Eukaryota > Viridiplantae > Streptophyta > Magnoliopsida > Solanales > Solanaceae > Capsicum > Capsicum rhomboideum. The sequence goes on along the minus strand of CP124716.1, from coordinate 90,763,673 downwards.
TGATTCTCTTAAGTGGGCTATTTTTTGTGTAAGAAGTTTAACCCAATGGATATTTTGTCTAATTTTTCCTATTAAAAATAGAAAAGTTTCAATTTATTTTACTTTTTATAAAAAAAATTGGTCAATGGATTTTCACTCTACCGACTAATTTTTATTTATTAAAAGCAACAAAAAGTCTTTACATCTATATGACACAAAAAAATAGAGTGCAAAAATAAAAGGAGAGTAAAATGAAAGTTCTAGACTACAGTTCCTTTTTTTAAAAAAAATAAATCAAATTGATAGGTCCATTAGACCCGTTTTTATTAATAATGAGGAATCAAAATTTCAAAACAGCCAAAGGCCCAAGTCTTCCAAAATAAAAAAGAAATAAAAGGCAAAGCTGGATTCAAAAAAATCGGCCTAATAAGAAAAGAAAATTCTATCTAAAAGACTGTGTATTTGAAAAGATTGTCCGACAGTCTTCTTCATTGTCGATCTCCAACTTCGTCTAAAAATGTTGCCTGAGAGATGCAGCCGGAACCACCTTCTCCATGCACTCCTTCTTTGGATCATCCATAAAGTTGAGCCAAGAATTGATATATGTGAGCTTTGTATATCTGCTTCACAGTACAAAGGTATAGCTTCCAGCTCCCTATTTTTGCCTAAACCTCAATTTTCATTACTGATTGTATTATTGTGAGCTTGGGCGGTCGGATTTTCACATCCCCAAAGGACTGAAGAAAGAGAAGGTGTGCGTTTGGGTTCAGTATTTGCCATGGTGGGTTTTCCTTTTTCTCCTTCTTTCTTTGTTTATTCACCTTCTTTTCAGAGAGCTCATATTCTGCTATTGTCTTTCTCAGGTGAGGTCTAGATGCTGGCAATCTATCCTTATTAAGGTCTACTTTTGAACCAAAATATTTTATGTGTGCTTTGACCCTGGGAGCCTTCATTTTTTGGTGAAGTTTTTTTATATCTAGAGTAGCTAGTTTATACACATCATTGATGTCTTCTTCTGGGCATACTCTATTGTTTATATGTTTGCTAGCATGTTTTCCTTTGTCTGTTTTCCTGTAAATGATAGTCTTAATCTGCTAATGGTATCTGACTCTGCTTTGGGTATAACTTTGGTCATTATTTGATTTTGCGTGTTCTCACTCTCAAATTAGGAATTTGTGACTTGTCCATGTTCAGGATATTCCTTCCAATGGTTGAGAGGTCCCAAAAGTGTGAGTATTCCTATGTGTTTGAATATTTAAAATCTGTATTAGCTAGTGAGTCTTCTAAGCAATTCCTTTCTTTGAAAGTATGTCTGATTTTGTGTTCAACTACTTTATGATGTTTCTTATTTCTTCCACACTGTCTACTAGATCCCAAGGTACCTTCTACACTTCTTGTATAATGCTCCTCAATCTTAGTGAATCTGTCTTTAGAATGATGTTCCTCAAATCCTTAATTTGTTTCTACTTTCATGTTTGTAGCAATTCCAATGCATTTTGATTGAACATACACCATGTCCTTTATTGTCTCTTAGGCAGAATCCATATGTACTTAGCTCAGGGTTGCCTCTTCTTACCCCATCAGTATTGCACTTAAAAGTGTTGCCTTCTGGAGGTCTCCATATTATACAACAATAAAAGAGTTTAGGTATGTAATCCCTCAGTTTAGTAATCACCATAGGCCATTCAAATGGGACTACTTTAATCCAGGGATATAGTAGTCTAATCATCTATTTTACTGTATTCTATATCTACTGAACCACGTCTAAGAATAATGTATCACCTCCATGCTCCCTTGAATCTCTTCTTTTCCACAGTGCCCATATGATTACTATTGGTATTGCTCTATATACCATTTGCAAGGAGGGGGGGGGGAGTTGTTCTCCATAAAGTTATTATAAGTTGTTGCGGATGCATGTCCTCGATGTTAATACCTGTATAAAAAGCAAATTATTTCCATAACCTATTGAATATGAGAGTTGTTAGGAAAAGATAGGATATAGTTTCCTAAGCATAGGCTTCACAACACCAACATCTTGATACTATGTTAATTCTCATCTTCTTCAAAATATCATATGTTGATACTTTTTTTTTCCATATCCTCCATACGAAGAAGTTGATCTGAAAAGGCAAACCTTTTGCCTATATAAGTTTATAATCTCCCATGTAGTCTTGCCTTTATCTCACCATATGTCAGGCATACTTGACTGTGAAAGACCCTTTAGTATCGTCTTAAGCTTATTTGATACAAATTACACATATGTTAGCTATTTTGATATGTAGGATAGAGATTGATGGAGTTTGAGTGTAATAAGAGCATAATTGAGGTTTGAAGTTAGATTAGAAGCTCAAGATGTTGATTCGGAATGAGTCCAAAGGTGTAGGACTAATACGAGAGCTTAAAGGAACAAAAACAAGGTGATGACTTCAATTGGGCATTGCCCTAGTGCAAAACTAGTCCCCAAACATTTTTTTCAAAGTTCTTGGAAAATTGGCCTACGATGGGGCCTAGGGCCTCGCCTAGTGCAATTTTCAGGCCTAATTTTGACTGGTCTAATTTTTAAAGGAACTCATTCGAAACCTTTTAGGACTCTATATATACCTCCTTTAGGTCATTTTTAATCATTATTCAAGTCTAGAAACTCAGAGGAGAGAGGAAGAACAAGTCTTGTAAGGTTTTGTAATGACCCTCTAGGCTATTTTCTCAATTTCTGTGCATTTCTAGAATTTTTAGTCTTCCCATAGCGGCTACAGGTCATTTACGACTTGCCAAAACTGTCGATTCAATTATCAGATATTTCCTTTGGGTTTTAGGCTTATTTCTCTGTTTTGGAGCTTTTGTTGTTAAGAAATTGGTCTCGGACCAAAACTCCTAGTAAATGATCTCGGATGAGAATTTCGAAAATGCCATCAACTCCGGAATGTTGATTTTAGGCTAGGGGAACTCTTGGTCTGGTTCTCGAGGCTTTTGGACTCATTTTGGGCTATTAGGTAGAATTTGGTTAAAATAAAACTATAGGTGTGGGCCCCACATTATGTCGAAACGACCTCCGTTGGAAATTTTGATGGTTTCGTTAAGTCGGAAATGTCGAATTTGGTATGGTAGCATAGTTCATTTGCACGCACAGGGTTCTGAACGAATCCCGAGCACCCGATCGGAGTCTGTTAGGACTTAGCAAAATCTGTTGCCTCAGCTGCTGGTGCAGTCGCTTAAGCGGCTTGGGGGTTGCTTAAGCGATAGTCGCTTTAGCGACCTTGTGTCTCTTTAGCGATACTTGGCTGCCCAGCTGAGGGTTACTTTAGCGATCCCCGTCCGCTTAAGCGGACGTGGCTTTAGCAACCAGGGTGTCGCTTAAGCGAACCTCGACTCTCCAAACCCATCGCTTTAGAAATCAATCATCTCTTTAAGCGGTAGTCGCTTAAGTGACCCAGTAGTCGATTTAGCGACAACTGCTGGCGTTAAATATCCCTCCTTCACTCGATTTCCCCTCATTATCTAGGGCACTTTTTCTCCATTTTAAGAGCTTGGGACTTAGGAAAGTGTGGGAAATCATCCATTAAGCTAAGGTAAGCTAGTTCAACACTCCTTGGTCATTTTCCATTATTTTCCCCGTCGAATTCCATCCCTTTTCATTGTAACTTCTTAGAAATTAGGTCTTTAATCCCTTAACTTTATGGGCTGATTTAAGCCCCGATCTGTACTCCGTTTGTGCTCAACTTTTGAGTACACATTCCTTGTCCTTTAAGGGACCACAAATTCAATTTTGGGATTTTATTTGTAGGCCCCACGAGTCAATTTTTGACCCAATTTTGGGCCCAGAGTTTTATATAGCAATATGGGTATCGTTTTACTCCTATTAATATATAGATTATGATTTTGATAGTGTGACGTCATTTTTAGGATCGTGGATCAAGGGCGACCGATTTGTGGACGGTCCGAGATTGTGGTTCGGCTTCGAGGTAGGCTTCGGTCTACTTTTCTCTATGAGCTTGTGTATTGCATAGATTGCATGCTTGGTAGGAATTATTGGATCAAATTATGACTAGTATATTATGACTTAGTCTATTTAGGGAACTTGGGATAGAAATGTGATCCGAACCCTAGCCTAGGATACCTGTTATGGCCCTAGAACCATAGTATCCTTGATTATAGACATGTTACCCATAGATTGATGTTAATGATCTTTTAGTATAAGACTCACCATATTACTTAGCAAATTGGACAGTAGTTCCCCAAATTTTGGTGATATTATTATACTAGTTATGTACTGTTGGGCCTGAGGCCGTGGTTACAATACCTGTTGGACTCCAGGTGAGTATTTTATCCTTAAAGGGAACACGATTCTAGATTACATATGCTTAGGTGCTTATGGTTGTATTGTTTGGATACTGGTGATAGCATGCATACTTTAGGGCGCATTTATGCTCACTTAGTAGTACGATTTCGACCAAAACCTTGATTTTACTACCATTTTCTAAAAAGGGATTTATTCTCACTTTTCACTTTTAAAATGGATTCTTTACAAATGGGAATCGTACCACCTTATTTAATGAATTGTGAGCTTTTGAAACTAAATATACTATTTTGGAAATTAGACCGCGATTGATTCCGGTCCATTATTGATTCACTTCTTTTACCACTACTACTTACTTCGGTCTAGAGAGATTCCGACCCTTTCTATGCTATTATGCCAATTTAGTCCCAAACTTAATCTCGGGCAATGAATTTATAGACTTACACTCTTTTAGTCAAGGTTTGAGTTCGTGCACTTATTATACTTATATATATCTCCAATTCTGGATAGAGTAGATTGATTATGATGATTACTGAAAGTCTTGGTTCAGGACCAGACAGTGTATATAGATATCTCGAGTCCCCTAAGGGACCCTTCATTCGTGAGCCATAGTACCAGAGAGGGATGGTCTCCGTAGGTCCTGCCTTTGTGAGCTACTGAGCTGGGGGAGGTGTATACATTTGGTACATTATGACACTCAGATTGGGTATGGTACTATTAGTTTATGTTGCATTCATTCATTCATTCATATGCATTGCTTATCACCAGTATAATTGTTTGGTTGCTTATATCTATCGACCTTATGGGGGGTTGTATATGTATAAGCTATGATTGCGGTTTGCTGAGTGTTGGCTTGAACCTTTCGGGCTTATGGGGGCTCGGTTAGGTATTGTTTGTCCAAACTAGCCGGTTACTTTACTGTTGGTTATTATGGTTAGTTCATGGTAGGATGATTATGGACTGGTACCCAAGGTTGTCGGTATGTTTCTGATCCCTTTCCTTTTCTATGGTAAATTACATCATTGATAGTTACCTCAAGGTTAGACATTATGGTTAGGGACCCTGATTATGATATATTAGCTTCCCTGCTTGATTATGATCCTCGAGAGGTTAGGTTGACTCCCTCAGGTTATTACCTTTGAGTTAGTCCTATGTATATACATATATATATATATATATATATGTATGGTATTACCGTATATCCCTCTCTTTCCTTATCTTTTCATATTGTATATATATTCTTTGGCCTTGTATACTACTCTATATTTTTCTTTCACTCTTCATTGATATATTGGCTAGTGATATACGGTATTATACTTTAGTTCCTGAATACTGTTAGGATAAGATAGTGTATCCTTATTGCTCCATTATCCCCATTGTGCTTAGTTTTCCTGGATAGTTGCCTGTAGTTATATTCTTGCTTACATGTTATTTATGCTTGCATTATCTTTGGAGCTCAGTCGGCTGATGCCTACTGAGTACAACGTGTTTGGTACTCATACTACAGTTCTGCAGCCTGCAGATCATAGTACGAGTTCTCTCCGTTGACGTGTGCATTGTGCGGGACAACTATGGATAGGAGATTTGGGGTGTGATCCTAACGTTAGGAGTATTCTTGCTCTCCTTTTTATTGATTAGACTGATCTCTATTTTGTGTTTCAGAGATGGCTTGTACTTGTATTTATTCTGTATTTCACTTTGTACTCCCGTTGTAGTAGAAGCTCTTATACTGACTTCACCAGGTCTTGGGGTTGTAAGCTATATATTAGCCTCTTTATTATATTCTTTTCCGCTGCTTTCCTTATTTCTCTTGGTAGTCTATTACTAGCTATTCCGGATTATGGGTTGGCTTACCTACTGGTGGGTTAGAGTAGGTGCCATCATGACCTGAGAAATCGGGTCGTGATAGGTTTTTACTTTATTTTTCCTTTCTTTAATCATTACAGATCTAGTTAATCATGAATTCGATTTCCTCTAATCAATTCATGAGTAGCTAAACTTTTAGTAACTAGGATTGTTGTTAATACATGAAAGTTGTGGTTTGATTATTGTATTGTTTAGTTTGATTTCCATTATTGAGTTATTTATCTTCTCTTGATCGTAATTATTTAGTAACTTGGTCAACTATCGAACACTATCTATGGTGCATAGATTCAACTAGGAATAGGGAATTTACATGCGCAATAAAGAAAGGTAGGGCTTGGTTATAAACTCTATAGGGAAGGGGGAATGATTGTCTAACATGGATAAGAATATACCAGTTAGCATTGCTCAGTTGATACGGAAAAGAAATTACATGCACTTCCCTATCGATCGACGACCATAGGAATATAGGCGTTAGGAATAGTTGAGTAGACCTAGAGTTGTTGGCAAAATACTCAATATGCTTAAAATCAACCCGCAACTAGTAACTCAGGAAATCAATTAAACATAAAGTTTGATAACTCATCTGGATTATCGAAATACCATGACCCTAGATCCTCTCTCTAATCTGAATTTTGAATTACTAAACTACGACTTGTCTCTAAATTGTTTTACTTACATTCAAAATATCAAAATCACTTCTTATTGCTTGTTACCTACTACATAAATTATATAAGAATTCAAACTAGATAATCAATTTGTCAATTCCCTTGGGTACGATATCTGAACGTACATGCTGTCTTGCTTGTATGACCCCTTGATTCTTATTGATCACGAGCTTGAACATACTCTCAGAGGGATGAGAGCAACATGTAACCACATGAACAACCTAAACGCCCCAAATAATGCTGTATACAAGGCTGCAGTCTAGCCACCTGTTTCACCACATATTCATGTGCTTGACTTCGTGAGACCAAATCGAGAAAATGCCTTCAAGGCTGTTGTCAAGCTAACCATCACATGAAACTTTGAGCTAAGAGAAGTAATGGTGTGATTGGTATAGAACACTTTCTAGTATGAGGGTAAATTATATCAAGACCCACACAGGCACATGCAAGAGTTTGTCGAGTTAAGTGATAACTTTCACTACCAAAACATATCTGACGAGTATATCATATTGACCTTATTTTCATTCTCGCTAATCAGAGAAGCAAACAGTAGTTGTAGAGTGAACCTACAGGTTCTATCACATCCTGGGATATCTTGTTAGACATATTCTTAATAAGTTCTTCTCATGTAGAAGAACAACATAGCTTAGAGGTAGAATTTTTAGGTTTGTACAAAAAATAGATGAATCCGTTCCACATGCTTAGGAACGATATAAGGGATATCTACGAGACTGTCTTTATTATCAGCAACCTAAGGAGATTATTGGGCACAATTTTACTGAACGGCTGAGGCCGACTCAAAATTTCTTCTAGATGCTACAACTCAAGGGAATTTTTTTTCCAAGAGCTATAGTGAGATCTACTTAACCTAATATCTCTAGGAAATAGGGATTATCAAGAACTTAGAAAAGTTTTCATATATACTCAAAACACGTCGGGTAAGCTAGAGTTAGATGATGTGTTGGCTATACGGGAAGATATTGGTCCGTTGTATTCCTTGGTTAGGTAGAGTTTAACAACTTCGAGTGTGGGGCAAATTCAACTGGCACAACAGGTTCTGACAACTGCATTTTTGTGAAGTGTGGTGAAAACCACACTTAATCAAGATGTCCATTGAATCCTGAATCTATTAACTACGTGGTGCAGGAAAAGATGGGTTATGGTTATCAAAGCAACACTTTTTACCCAAATTATTAAAACCACCTAAATTTCTCTTAGGGTGGGAACCCGAGATAACAGTACACGTAGTAGGTTCAACAGGTGAGTAGTTCTCTGGAGGAAATGCTAAAGCAGTTTATAACCCAACAGCAGCAAGCGCAACAAACACATACACAGATTAATATGGAGATAAAAGAAGGATATCACTAATTTGCAGCTTCATATGGGACAGTGTCATGACCCAAAAGGGCGAGGTCATGATGGCACCTACCCCTAACTCAACCATAGTAGGTAAGCCCAACACCAAATAAGATAAAGAATGCGGAAAGGAAGCAAATAAAACCTGATACGAGACTTTAAGATAAAGTCTGTCCAAATATATATAAACCAAGTCTGCTACTGAAATAAATACATCCAAACCCAATATATAGAGTCATGAGTAAGAGCACTAATAAATTGACATAGAATTTGAAATACATGAATTTTTCTATGATAAGTAAATAAAGAAAAATAAAGAAAGGATAGAGTCTGGAATATGCCCCAAATGCTGGAGCTCACCAGTACTCCAAGACTGCCTCTACTCCACACGATCTCAAGCTTCGCGGGTCACACTCGTACTGGGATCTGCACCAAGAAGTTATAGAAAGTAGGAGTGAGTACGATCCACTTGTACTCAGTAGGCATCATAAACTGACCGAGCAAAGTAGAAAACAAAACATATAAAGGCAACTACGAGCAATGCTTCCACCTGCATACAGAAAAGTTCCCAATGGTGGCTCAAACCATATCTTCTAACAATACAAATATAATAACAATATACGAAAGACTACACAAGAATATATAAAAGAAAGCTAAGTACACAATATCAAACACGTAAAAGAAATACAAGTGATGTAATGCAATGCAATGGCCATGATGTAATGTCTCAATATCACCTCGTATACACCTTCTGAGAGAAAGCTTCCAGGATAGGTCTCCATGGGATTTTTGCAACCCATCTACTATCACAATCTCATATCTCAATCAACCTTGTCGGCACATCCCTCTGTCAAGGTGTTTTATAAAGTGTTTTATTTACATTTTAAAATCAATGTTTTTCAGTGGTACCAATTCCAAGCATATGTATGAATGAAACAAGGATGCATGCTCATAACCAAATCAATTACCATGTAATGACTCAATTCAATAATGGTATAGATGAGCTCGAATCTCTTCAATGTCAATAGATCATAATATAAGCCATCGCATGGCAACACAATAATAAAGAGTCATGTGAGACATCAATAATATCAATCCAAGGCCCTCTCTCTCTGGCATCACGATAATAATAAAGGCAAATAATGCTAAATATCATCCCCCTCACGGGTATGACAATAATAATAATCCCCCAAGTTAATAATAATATTCACATAAGCCCTCACACGGGCAACACAATAAAAGTATGATCTCAAAATATGAATCTCACGATAAAATCCCCAACCCATAGCATACTTTACATGAATGGTTAACTACCCAGGCAGTTCTGAAGAAAGTTAAGCCATAACCTACCTTGAAAAACCGAATCTCAAGCCTGGACCCTTCAACAAAGAGCCTTTCCCTTTCGTGCAGTCTCAGAATGAACCAAATCTATCAAAAGCATAATCTACACATCAAAAGGAGTCTAATGATACCCATATTAGCTATTTTTATTCTGAGTCCAAAAATAACTCAAAAATTGACCCCAAAGGAAAAAGGATAAAACCAAAGTTTTATTTAAGAATTATATTTCCCATACTCTAAGGGTTCTAAATATGAAAATCCATTGTAAAATAAGTTGAAATTGAAGAAAACCCATTTTCTCACTTTATTGGGTAAACCCCCAAAATTTCAAATTTAGAATCCAAGTTTTGAAGATATCAATGAATAATGATGGAAATCATGTTTAGAAGCTTACCCAAACACTTTTGATGAAAATCCCTCTTTAAAATCGCCGATCCCTTGGTTTCAATGTCCAAAAATGGTGAAAATGGGCAAAAATCATGAGAAAAGGCTTAAATACTATTCCAGATGAATAGTGCCTTCTTCGCGATTGCGGTCACTTATGCCACGATCATAACCTGACCCAAACTGAACCCTTCGTGAACGCAGCCATCACCTCGTGTTTGTGATGACCTAAGCTTCTACCCTTTGCGATCGCTAGCCCCACCACCATGGTCGCGTTGAATAAAAAAATCTTTCTCCGTGAAAGCGAGGAAGCTCCCTCAAATTTAAAGGAGCTATTGCTACACCAGTTGCAGCAGTTTAGCTGAAGGAAAAGATCACATTTTCGCTGAATGGACCCTCGAGATTCATTCAGGACCCTACATAAATAAACCAATAATGCTACTAGGTTAATTTTGACATTCCAAACTCAATGGAACCATTAGATTATCAAACAAGGTCGTTTTCAACAAGTTAACCCCCAGGACCCCTTTAGGCTAAATTTAACTATTTTCTCATCTAAGAGGTCAAAACTCAATATAAAGGCTCGAAATCCAAACCAACCACGCTACTAACCCAAAATTGACATTCCAGATCTAATGAAACTAACTGATTCACCATCTGAATCTCAAATCACAAAATGTTGAGCAAAGTCAAACTAATCACTTTCAAGGCACCTTAAAACTTCAAACTCACTCAAATCACTCCTGAATGCTTTGGGGACCGTGCCAACTATCACCACAACTCATAATGATATATAACAACTATAGGGAAGGCCAAAAACAGTCAAAACATAGAAAAAAACTAAAAATCACAACAAGGGTTGTTACATTATCCACCACTAAAACACACGATTGTTCTTGAACGAAAAACAAATAAAGTACATGAATTGATAAAAAGCTGGGGGTGTCTACTTTGCATATTGAACTCAACCTTCCACGTAGCCTCTTCAATCGAGTGATGTCTCTGCTGAACCTTCATATAATCAATGTGCTTGGACCTCAACTTCTTAGTCTGTATGTCTAGGATTGCAAAGGCTCATCCAAAAAGGACAAATCATGATCTAATGCAAATGAATCCCACTGTATCATATGAGTATCATCTGGATGGTATCGCTTTAACATAGAGACATGGAATATCGAATGAAAAACTGACAGATGTGGAGGTAAAGCTAGCCTATACGCCACATCTCTAAACTTCTCAAGAATCTCAAAAGGCCCAATAAATCTTGGACTAAGTTTCCGTTTCTTCCTAAATCTCATTACACCCTTCATGGGTGATACTTTTAGCAAAACCCGCTCACCAAGCATGAATGCTACATCATGAACTCGTTGATCGATGTAACTCTTCCGCCTACTCTGGGCAGCCATAAGCCTCTACTGAATCACCCTCACCCGATCCATCAAGTTTTTAACAAATCAGTGCCCTGAGGTGTAACCTCAAATGAATCAAACCATCCCCCAATGGATGTATACCTCCGCCCATATAAAGCTTTAAAAGGTGACATCTAAATGCTGGAATGGTAACTGTTATTAAAGGCAAACTCCGCTAAGGGCAAGAATCCAATGACCACAAAAATCCATGACACACGCTCGAAGCATGTCCTCTAACACCTGAATGGTCTTCTCTAACTGGCCATCCATCTGATGGTGAAAAACTGTGCTCATATCAAGCTGAGTACCCAACTCACTCTGCATAGAACTCCAAAAATTTAAGGTAAACTTAGTACCTCTATCAGAAATAATGGAGATAGGTACACCATACAACCAAACAATCTCTTGAATGTAGATCTTGGCCAACTTCTCCGTATTATAGTCCACCTTCACAGTTATGAAGTGTGCTGATTTAGTCAACCTATCCATAATCACCCAAATAGAATCAAACTTCCACGAAGTTGGGGGTAGGCCTACAACAAAATCCATAATGATCCACTCCTATTTCCACTCAGGAATAGGCATCCTCTGCATGGTACCACCTAGTCACTAATGCTCATACTTCACTAGTTGGTAATTCAGACACTTGGCCACAAACTCCACAATGTCTTTCTTCATTCCACACCACCAATAGTGTTTCTTCAAGTCATGATATATCTTAACTGCTCCTGGATGAATGGAATACCTTAAAAAATGAGCCTCCTCCAAGATCAGTCTAATCCAACCACCAACTCTCAACACACAAACACGACCACTAATCCTCAAAGCAACCTCAGGATTAAGAGATGCCGCCTTCGCCTCACCACTCAACACCTTATCACAAACCCTTAACTTTTAACATCAAGTTGTCGAGCTTGAATATGCTCCATTAATAAAATCTAACATCCTTAGGTGTCGAAATATCAAGTCAAACCAACTGGTTAGCCAAAGATTGAATGTCTAAGGCTAAAGGCCGCTTCTCTGCCAATAGATGAGCCAAACTCCCCATACTCGTCACCTTCTAACTCAAGGCATCCGCTATCACATTAGCCTTGCCCAAATGATAAAGAATAGTAAGATCATAATCCTTGAGCAACTCTAACCATCTACGCTATCACATGTTAAGATCTCGTTGAATGAAGAAGTTATGAAGACTATGATGATTGGAGAAAATCACATAATGAATTCCATACAAGTAGTGTTGCCATAATTTCAACATAAACACAACTGTGGCTAACTCCAAATCATGAGTAGGGTAGTTTTTCTCATGAGGCTTCAAATATTGAGAAGCATAAGCAATCACCTTACCCTTTTGCATTAACATACCACCCAAGCTAACTCTAGAAGCGTCACAAAACATAGTGAAGCCCACACCCTCCTTAGGTAAAGTCAAGATAGGAGCTGAAGTTAATAAATCCTTGAGCTTTTGAAAGCTCCTCTCACAATCATTAGATCACTGGAAAACAATCTTTTTTTGAGTCAACTTGGTCAAAAGAGCCATAAAAGAAGAGAAACCCTACGCAAACCATCGATAATTGCCCGCTAACCCAACAAAACTTTGAATCTCAATAGGAGAAGTATATCTAGCCCAATCACGAACTGTTGCTACCTTAGCTGGATCGACCATATTACCATCGTTGGTCCCTATATGACCCAAGAAAGAAATAAAATCCAACCAAAATTCGCACTTGAAGAACTTGGCATACAACTTCTCATCTCTCAATCTCTAAAGTACGGTTCTTTAATGTCTCAAATGATCAACCTCATTTTTGGAATAAACCATGATATCATCGATGAACACAACCATAAAAACATTAAGACAAGGCCAGAATACCCTGTTCTCGACACCATAAACGCTAACAGGGCATTAGTCAATCCAAAAGACATAACCAAGAACTCATAATGGCCATTCCACATTCGAAAAGGTATCTTCAGAACATCCAAAGCTCTAATACGCAACTGATGATAACTAAATCTCAAATCGATCTTAGAAAACACTGAAGCACCCTGAAGCTGATCAAACAAGTCATCAATGCGAGGAATATGATACTTGTTCTTGATAGTCACTTTGTTTAATTGCCAATAATCAATACACATGCGCATGGATCTATCTTTCTTATTCATGAACAAGAAAGGAGCAACCCAAGGAGACACACTCATTCTAATAAAACCCTTAGTCAATAAATCCTGTAGTTGCTCCTCTAATTTCTTTATTTTTGCCAGGGTCATTCTATAGGGAGAAATAAAAATAGGCTTAGTGCCCAGTTCAACATCAATAGAAAAATCAATATCCCGGTCCAGAGGCGTACCAGGTAAGTCCATAGGAAACACATCCATGAACTCTTTAACAACTCACGCAGAATCCAAAGGAGGTGGTGAATCCACACATGTATCACAAACATATGCCAAATAAGAAAGACACCTCTTTTCTACTATGCGATGAACACGTTGAAAAGATATAACTCCCTTCGGGCATGAACTGTAAGCACCCTTCCATTCTAATTTCGGCATATCTGGAGTAGGTAAAGTCACGATCTTATCAAAACAATCCAAAACTGCATGATAAGGTACCAACCAATCCATACCTAATATGACATCAAAATTAACCATATCGAGGATAATCAAGTCCACCCAAGTATCACGCCCTTAAAAGGTCACCACACATGATCGATACACCCGATCCACCACTAAAAAATAGCCTATGGGGGTAGAAACACAAATAGACATAGCAAGTGAATCACATATAGTATCAATACCAGTAGCAAAATATGCAGATACATAAGAGAATATAGACCCATGGTCAAACAACACTGAAGTGGGATGACAGGAAATTAGGATGATACCTGTAATAACTATATTAGAAGCCTCTGCCTTAGGTCTCCCAGGAAAATCATAACACAAACCATATTCGCTACCAGACTAAGTGACTGCTCATCCACCACCATTAGCTCCCTAAGCCGCACTTATGGTGCCTTTCAAACAACCTCTGATGCCCTGTGTACCACCCTTAACTACTGGCACTAGAGTCAGACAATGTTAAAGCTGAGAACCCTACTAGGAAGAACCAATCACACGTCGGGAAAAATCCCTCGCTAAGTGACCATGCTCATCATACACAAAACATCCCTTAATAGAAGAATCACTCTTAAAGGGCATAGAAGAACTAGAACACCCTCCATAACTCGATGAACCAGAATGAGGCCCTTAGCCTGCATGACCCAATTGACCACTCAAAGTCTCAGAACCCACAAACCTACAACCTGAACTCTACAAAGCTGCCTGAATCGATCTGCCATGGTAACCATGAGAGTCTCTGCCAGAGAAATCCCTTTCTCAGGATGGATGACCACTGAAATCGCCATGTTGATGTATCCTCTTGGCACTACTACTAGGCGTACCCTGGTGAATAGTCTCAATCAACTTAGAATGATCCACTATAATCTGAAAATAACCACCCAAGATCACTAGTTGAGCTATTTCCAATTGATAATAACCATTCAAACCCATAAAAAACTTCCCGATCCTCTTAGGTTATGTGGAGATACTAGCAGTGGAATGCTTGGACAATGTATGGAAGTATACTTCATACTCTGCAATAGTCATGGAGACCTTCTCCAAAGACTCAAACTCATCTCTCAACTGGTCCCTCAAGCTATAGTACACAAACCTCTCCAAAAAAGTCTTTGAAAATTGGGTCCATTTCAACTGAGGGGAACCTACTGGTCTACAATTGACAAAGGATCTGCACTACTACCTAGCTATATCAGTCAACTGGTAGGTAGTGTAAGCAACACCATGGGACTTAAGTAAACTGAGGTTATGCAACATCTCCTGGTAATCAATCAAGAACTTATAACCATCCTCACCAATAACATCACTAAACTTGGGAGGGGCCAATTGAATAAACCTCTCGAATCTCTTTTGATCCTCAGCAGACATATCAGAACCTGGAGCTATAAGTGAAATAATTAATTTAGTAGGAAATATTTCAACAAACGGGGCCGCAACAACAGCTAGCTGTGCCCCTGGAATCTTAAAACCATGAGTAGGATCCTGCTCTGGTGGCTAAACACTTCCTAAAGTCTATAAACCATTCAGTGTACCCAGAAGAATACCTATATGGGGAATGCCATCTAAATAACCCAAAAGACAAATCAACAAATCCTATAGCACTGAAGTAACAACAAAAGCCTGAGGGGCCTGATCTGGTCCCACATCCTCATCATGATCAATCTTAGGCTCGGGAGAGGTTTCTCTAGTTCATTCTCTAGCCAGAGCTGCTCCTCTTACTCGTCCTTTACATTTGTCTCATTTGCAACCCCTGTCTCACCCCCTGGCTGGGGCACTAACAACAGGTGTTTGCTAAACATTCTCAACAACTCTGGATCTAGTCCTCACCATCTATACATAAAAGAGTGGAATACAAGTTTAGAATACTGGATATGAATAATACGCACGATAAGGAATTAAATTAGAGAAGTTTTCCTAAAAATGTCTTATCAGCTCCCGAAGATAGATACGGACGTCAATATATTGATTCCCTATACTTTATAAAACATCGTGCTCTTTTACTCATAAGTCTGGTGAACCTGGCGCTCAGATACCAAGTTATCATAACCCATGATGGGATATATTTAGTAGTATATTTTTATATATTAAATATCAAGTATTTTAAATAAACATGAATAAATATATCTTATTCTTGCATATTTTGTAACAAATGTTGCAGGGAAAACAAATTACAGAAAAGAAAGAGAGAAGATATAAGCCAAGAAAAGAAGATACATCTGATGATACAAATTCATGAAAGATTACACAAGGAAAAGAATGATAAAATAATGAAGTTTATCACCAAAGTTTCATGATAATTGCTATGTCAAAATCTCACCAAGGTGGCATGGTAACTTAGCATGCAAAATTCTCATCAAAATCTCCTGATATATTGATATTGTCTTACAAAGTCTCCATATAAATTTATCTATTAATGGAGAAGGTTCTTTCATTGTAAATAGGAAACCATACACACCATGAGAAAGATTCATTAGTCTTGTTTTCTTTCTCTTCTTTTCTTTTTCTTTTAGTAGGATAATATTTTCTTAGTAGTTTTTATCTTTTCTCTGTAATGGAGTAATTTATTTCAGTTGGGATTTGTTTCTATAAAGAAGTATGTATGTATATATATATATATATAATACTATCTCAGTTTTAATACATGCTTCGCCTGAACGTTTTACTTATATCTTCATATTATACTGGAATAATGACTTTTATCTAATTATTATTTTTACGCCTATTTATTTTACCTCTAAGTCATTATTATATTTATTTTGTAATTCTCACGAAGTAAAATTAATATATAATAACTAATGAGTAATATACTAGAGTGAGAGTAATTTTTACTTATTTATTATTTCAAATCTTTAATCTTGCTTTTTTAACTCCTAATTCTCTAGGAGGGATTAAATCAAGCAAGTTTATTGATTTTAATGATCTGTTTCTTATTTCTTTTAGTCCTAATTCTCACGGAGGGACTAGCTCAAATAATGTAACAACCCTCATAGTGAATTTTTGAAATTTTTGTGTTTTGACCATTTTGACCTTCCCCATGGATGATTTTTCTAATTTAAATGTTGTGGGGATGGTTGGCATGGTCTCTGATGTATTCGGGAGTGATTTATTGAAAATTGTAGTTTTGAAATCCTTAAAGGGATTAGTTTAACTTCGGTCAATATTTTATGATCCAAACTCCAGATGATGATTTTTAAAATTCCATTAGATCCAGAATGTCAATTTTGGATTAGTAGCATGGTAAGTTTGGTCCCCGAGCCTTTATTTTGCATTTTGACCTCTTATTCAGAAACTAGTTAAATTTAGCTTAAAAAGGAGTCTCGGGGGTTAATTTATTGTAAACAATATTTTTTCATAAATTAAATGATCCTATTGGGTCTGGAACATGTATTATGATCAATTTTCACTATTGTTTCATGTTTATAGGGTTCCGGATGGGTTTCGAGGGTCAAAACAAAGTTTCGAAAATTTTTGATTTTCAGGTGCGGAGGTTCTTCTTCTCGAACGCGGTGGGGGTCCCGTAAATGCAAAGTAGGACCATTTTTTTGACAAGAAAATGCAAAAATTTTTTCTTCACGAATGCGGTAGGGGTCCCTCGAATGCGTAAAACAATAATTTCACCTAGACAATACTTAAATCGACATATCGCGAAGTTTTAGTATTTTTAACATTTCAGTAGCTAAGAAACTCCATTTTAGGCAATTCTCGATGCGCTGTTATTGTATGATTATTATCTATGTGATTATACCTTCATATTTCTCATTTCATAGAATTACCATTCTGTTTATCATAATTTCTATCCAAAGGTGAGATTCAAAAACCCCATTCCACCATTTTCAAAGCTTCCAAGCTTGTTTTTGAGAGTTTTAACGTGGGTTTTTATTATTGTAACTTTAGGTGTGCTTTTAAATAGTGTTTCATTACTTCCCATTGATTAATTTATGGTTTCATCTTCAAATCTTTGATTTTAAACTTGATTTTTGTGTTTTTACCCAGTAAAGTATAAAATTTGGTTTTCTTCGATTTCAAGTCCGATTTCACCTCATTTTTGCATGATTTTTTATATATTAAATCCTCTTGAAATGGGAAAAATTATTCTAAAATAAAATCTTTATTTTACCCTTGTATTTTTGAAGGCGATTTTAAAAGTGGATTTTGGACCCGAAACAAATATAGTCGATATGGGTATTGTTGGACACCTTTTAACTTGTAGATGTTATATTTGATTAGATTGGTCATGTTTGTAGATGATTCAAGGGAGTACAGCTTCTGTTTTATGCTTTGGACTGTGTTTTGTCTTGCAGATCTTCTTTAAACCTAGGTTGAGATGTACCTTGACTTTCTCTGAAGTGTTTATGTGTTTTATATTTGTTTGCTCATGTTTTATGAATCTCTTAGGATTGGGGGTCTCACTTTTGTGAAATGGCAAGCATCTCCGCGGGTACCGAAGCCTTTTAACGGATCGTAGTTATTTAGTTGCTTACCTTAGTTAGTCTTGCTACTTGTGATTATGCTTAAGATATATTGTAGATAGTTAGATCATTAACCTTATATAAATTTATAGTGGATACCTTCTTTAGAGCTTGAATCGGGTTTAGTGGACTTTATTGTGATGATTGGGGGTTAGTGACATTCTAGGGGATGATTATGTTATTATTGTTAGTGATGGAATAATTGAGTTTTAGAGAATAATTAGAGTAATGGACTAGTAATAGTTGTTGTGATTATTGGAGTTTAGTATCTCTTATTAGAGAATATATTTACTATCATAGTTTCCTGTAGTAATTTTAGACTAATGATGACATATCTGGAAAAGATGGACCTATTGTATGGAACAAGCTAGGTTTGGGTAGTTTCACGATATATTATTTGTTTAGATGGTTCACTATTTTTGCGTTGCCCGTGTGGGGGATTATGTGAATATTATTATTGACTTGAGAGATTATTCATTATCGTGTTTCCATTGGAGGCTTATATGCATATTGTTGTTGACCTGAGAGAATATATATTACGTGTTGCCTGTGTGGGGGATTTATTTGACATCATAGGCCTTATTTGTGCATTAAAATACCTTATTTATTATTGTGTTGCCCGAGTGGGGGCTTGATTTGTTACTATAGGCCATATTTGATCATTAAATTGCATTATCATTATAGATATGCCCTAGTGAGGGGTTGGAAATGATATTGCTGATGTTCTACATGACTATTTATTCTAGTGGTGCCGAGCAAGGGCTGATATCATGAATTATTGACACATTTAGTTGATTCTGATCTCACTTTTACATGTATTGAACGGATTATCATCTTCATACTGATTAGTTATGAGCTTTACATCCTCATTTCATACATACATAGTCATAAGATATTGGTACCATTGAGAAATACTTTATAAAATGCCTATACTGAGGGATGTGCTGGTAAGGTTGGTTGAGAAATACTGAATTTGTGAGAAAATGAGACACTTTATAAAATGCCTATTACAAGGGATGTGCCAATAAGGTTTATTTGAGACATGAGATTGAGATTATAAAAGTATATGGGTTGCGAACCCCCCATGGGTTCTGTCCTGAAGCGCTGACGCTTGGAAGGTGTATATGAAATGTCCCACCATCATTACCTAATTGCATTGTATCACTTGAATTACATTGCATCTCTTGGTATGGTTTGACATTGCGTTATTTATTTACTTTTCTATTGTATTACCGTTATCGAACCCTGTTTGTGATATTATGTATTGAGCATTCATTTTACTTCATTACATCATCTTATACCTTCTTTGTTGTCATGGAGGTTGAGATATTATGAGACGTGGGGTATGGCTATGACTTGATCTGAGAGACTATTGTATTGGTCCTTTTGGTAGCATGATATACACTTTTACATAGACTCTCCCTATTTTGTCCCAGATTGATAGTTGAACATGTTTTATTAAGCATGATATGCTGTGTTAGTGAGTCTCTTTCATAAATAACTTCTTTCTACTAGTTGATTACATAAAATGATTAGCGTTGACTCACCTAGACCTATGTGCCTACCATGTATATTGATATTCTTAGGACATTTGTGTTGGTTTACCCTAATAGGATGAAGTGGAGTATTTAAGGACTATTGATTTATTTGGGGATACCTTGGGTAGTTGGGGTAGTGGTTCTCGCTATCGCTTTGGACTAGGGTCGGTTATCGATAATGCTTGCTGAGTACACATATTTCATAGTCACTCTTGCTTTTCTTTCCCTTTTCTTATTTTTTTGCATCCCATGTAGGTATTGGTTCGGGTAGTGGATCGTAGATTACATCCCTTTGGCATTGGAGTTGTAGAGATCGAGGTAGTGGTTGGCAGACTTCAAAGCTTACCGGACATCTCTTTATTTATCTTATGCTTACCTGCATTTAAGATACTTTAGTTATTTTAATCATTCTGTGTTTGGAGGCTTGTAGTGGTGACAACCAGGCCTGATATGTATCTTTGAATTATTATTTAATCTTTAATATTTTGGGATTATTCTATCTTTTTTCTTCCATTTTTTATTTACTCATTCATTGAGTTTGGGTTGGTATAGGCTTACTTATTCGGAGGGTGTGACAAGTGCCATCATGTACCTATTTTGGTTTGTGACAAATTTGTATTGGAGCCCCAGGTTCATTGGTCTTATTAGCACAAGCCGAGTCTAGTAGAGTCTTACGGATCGATGCGGAGACGTCTGTTATATATCTTCGAGAGGCTTTATAACTTTAGGAGAAAATTATTTCTTTATTCTTTGTCGTGCATTCCTAAGCTTTGTATAACTCAAAAAAATCTATTATTCACTCTCTCATAGATTGTGAGCAAGCGTTCTTCCTTAACTAAAGATTCAGAGCCCGTGCCTTCGATGCGCGACAGGGGCAGAGGTTGAGGCAGAGGTCGGATTGGAGTATTTAGATCGGCTAGAGATCAGTTTAGGATTGCCTCTTCTGGTTCTAAAGTTGCTAGTGATGGGTCTTTTGAGATAAAAAGGGTTGAGGCCGGTGCAGACATCACCGACGACCATACCTATGCTTGAGGATTGCTTGGTTCGAGTGTTGGGTTTCCTTCAGAGGGTGGCTCTTATTTTCATCCAGCATGCTATTGATGTCGCCCAAACAATACCTCCAGAAAAGTATAACACAGTCATTGAATCAAATATAGAACCCAACTAGGTTGGGGTCGATCCCACAGGGAATAGGATGAAAGTCTATCGAATGCTAGTCTGAGTAATTGGCAAGTAAGAAAAACTGGGGGATTTTTGTAAGCAAGTAGTAACAGTAACGATTTTTGATTATTGGATATGTTATCAATATGGGAAATACACTAGGAATGTGATCCCCAATGATTCCTTAACTCCACCGGTTAATTGTGTTGGCAAAACTATTCCACTACGTTGCATGCAAAATCTAATAAGATGTGTTCGTCTAAACATCTATCGACCAAGGTTAGACAAATTTCACTCTTCTCCTCTCGGTCTCCGAGTGTCGCACTACTAACCCTTGTCCTGGATCTCAGATAACTATCCCTGTTATGGCTCAAGTTATTAGATGAAGGTTGATAGCTTCAAATCTCTGTTGTTATTTCCTTTTCCCAATCTCTACCTCTCTCTCTCTCTCTCTCTCTCTCTCTCTCTCTCTAGAAAGTCTAGAATACAGGCGAGTTTCTAACATTTGCAACCGTTAGAAGATCAATCACAATGAAAGAAATAACAATACATGCATTCACACCAGTTTAGAATTGCTTTGCACTTAACCGTTTCGTTAATTCCTCATGGTTTACACAACCTTAGTTGATGGGTTTTGTTACTCATGATTGCAAGAACACAAGAAGAATTTAATGATGAAAATATAATTGTAAACTCACAATAAGAAGAAAACTCTGAAATCTCAATATAAATAAAAACCCTAGAATCGATGTTCCAATATTACAAAATCAATAATGTGTTTTTTTTATCCTCAAAATAATGAAATAACCAACTAAAAATAATGTAGTGTCTAACTCCTAAACATAGGACAATATAGGGTTTTTTATAGATACAAGATGAATCCCATCCTAAATAAAACAGGAGAACAAAGTCGGCACTTTTCCACAGTACCGTGACTTGGTGTCGTGGAACCAAGTTATGTCATGTGGGTCCTTATTGTGAGAATCAGGCTTCTTCACAATCTTCAAGAGTTTGAATCACGTCACAAACCTACGTGACGTAGGTCGACTCACGTGTTGTGAGTCCCTGTCGTGAGTCACTCCCTCAGTTTCGATTTGGCTCTTTTCTTCTTCAGATGCTCCATTCCAGTGCTTACTTCTTTCCTTCTTCTCTATTTTGCCTCCATAACCTATTTTCCTGCACGCTAGAATAGAAAACACATCATACCTACCAAATATACCCAAGTTATTGCATATTTTCCTTGTTTTAAGCATCAAAAGTGCCGTGAAACCATGGCACATCAACACCCTCAACTTTGAATGTTTGCATGTCCTCAGGCAAAAAAAACAAAATAACACATATGATGCTTAACTTAAGAAAAACCTAAAGACCTACGACAGTCTACTTATTGCTTTTGGCACCAAAACTTTTTCGACCCCTCCTATTTGCAAATAAAAACCACGGTGTGTATACATACAATATATTATCATGACACAGAAGGGATCAAGTGATGACATCAGATTATGAACAAACAACTAAGCATATATGCAAATGACATTGTTCGAACAAATAGCAGCTAACAATGCAACCCATGTACTCTTACAACAAAGAAGTCCCATACACTCATAGTATACCAATGAATATCAAAGTAGGGACTGGGTCAAAACACTCTCTCTCACAAAGAAGTTAAAATAATGTGCGTGAAATACCATAAGCTTGCCCTTATTTTTCTATGCCTTAGTTTTTTGGATAGTTGGACTAGGATCACTACAGGACTTTTATCTGCTTGTAATGTAGGCTTGAGGACGGGTATGGTACATATGGATATGGTGACTCAACCCTCTTTGACACTGCACTATTTTTGGCTCCACTTTCCAACCATTCTTATTTTATTCTCCCTTATTCTCCTTCATTTATTTTCAGATTTTGGGTGTGATTTTCTTCATACTTTCAAAACACACTTTTTTTTCTTTTTCTCTTTTTCCCTTTTTTTCTCTTTTTGCAATTTCTATTTATTTCACTCATTTTTTTTCTTCTTCACACCCAAATCTGTTCTCTTTTTCTTTTACTAACCCCTTCTTCATACCCAAGTGAAACTACGCATCCCTATAATAGCCACCCTCAACTTAGGCGATTTGCCTGAGTGGAGGTACACAATGTTTAGGAGTGACCAGGGCCAAAATAGGTTCATTGTAAGTCAAAATGGGAAGGTGAATAGACTAATGAAAGAAATCGGTCAACTAAGGCTCAAAATCGGGATCAAGGGATATTTACTTCATTTGGTCAGGCATTTAGGCTAAAAGTGGCCTTATTCAAAAATGACCTATGATCCTTTCCTAACCACTATCCTCTAACCTAGAAAAAACTAACCGGGCAAGTTCTGGATCGTACACACAAATTGAACTCGGTAATGACCTCACACACACATAGCATAGGGTTACACTATCGACTACTACCTATCCAGTTCATGTATTGCTAGCTACAGTCATGTTGCCTATAATACTAATGCCATAAGAAGATCTAATAGCTGTCATAAACTAATATACTAGATACACAGTTCAAAACAAAATTTCCAGAAGGGGTGTCCTTTAAACAATCAAAAAACATCATT
The DNA here is from genome assembly GCA_031232105.1 of Capsicum rhomboideum. Lineage (NCBI taxonomy): Eukaryota > Viridiplantae > Streptophyta > Magnoliopsida > Solanales > Solanaceae > Capsicum > Capsicum rhomboideum. The sequence continues at coordinate 90,740,011 of CP124716.1, read as the reverse complement.
ATCATAAACTTGTTCAAAATTGGACTGCACTATGGTTCCCCTATTTTTCTCCTAATTAATCAAAAAAACACATAAATAATCTAACTAAAAATCTAAACATGCCGGTTCTACTATGATAGCACACTTGGGGGAAAAGAAAATACGACAACAAAACCCCCAAGTGGTGGTATACCCCCAACCCTAACTAAATAATGGTGCACTGCCCTCAGTGCACAGCTATCAATATGATAAGTGTAAGGGAGTGAAGACATACTTGCGTCACCCTAGGCACCAGATGTGGGCTCATTCACAGTGGGATCATCTGTATGCTCTCTGGGCTCCACGCTAGGTGCGTCCGATGGAGGAGCCCAAAGCTGTAGCCTAGGGTGTCGTATGTATATCTTCACTCCCTTACACTTATCATATTGATAGATGTGCACTAAGGACAGTGCACCGTTATTTGGTTGGGGGTGGGGGTATACCACCACTTGAGGGTTTTTGTTGAAATCCGATTTATAAATGAGTGGGGAGAGATACAGTTTTGAGTCGGGTCGAATTCTGGGTTATTTGAGTTGCTCTTATTTCTACAAAATAGACCCACGCCACGTGGTTTGACCTACGTCATATGGGTCCATGTCATGGATTGAGTTCCACAATAAGAAAATGCCCTCTGATTTTCATGGTACCAACCCACGTCACGTGGGTTGACCAACATTATGTGGGTCCCTGGCATGGGTTGGATTTTGCAACTGAAAAATTCCCCTAATTTTCACGGTACCAACCCACGTCACGTGGGTTGACCTATATCATGTGGGTCCCTGGCGTGGGTTGGATTTTGCAACTTGAATATTTAGTCTGATTTCCATGGTATCAACCCATGTCACGTGGTTTAACCTACGTCACGTGGGTCACTACCATAGTTTAAGCTGCACACTTTTTAGTTCACATCTTTATTTTCAACTCACGACTGGTATCAATCCTTGGGTTGCCTCCCAACCAGCGCTTGATTTAACGTTGCGGTACAACGTAGCTAGGTTGTTTAATCAGACTTCACCAACCAGCCCATGGGTTACCTCCCATGAAGTGCTTGATTTAACATCGCGGCACGACCCAACTTACTTGACTACTCAGACTTCATCAAGACTCAACTCCTCACATGTTGATATTTCTTCTGTGGTTCCCATATAGTGCTTTACACGCTGTCTATTGACCTTAAATAGAACATTGTCATCACCTTTTAGCTCAATTTATCCAATGCGGGAATACCCTAACCACCGTGAATGATCCAGACCATTTGGACCTTAATTTTCCAGGAAATAAGCGAAGCCTGGAGTTATAAAGCAATACCAACTCTCCCGGGTGAAACTCTCATTGTTAAATCTTCCGATCATGATATAATTTCATATTCATTTTATACAGTGATGAACTTTCATAAGCCCAGAGATGAAATTCACCCATCTCATTCATCTGCTCTAGTCTCAATTTAACCGCATCACTCCATTCCAGATTCAACCTCTTCAATGCCCATAATGCCTTATGTTCAAGTTCGACAGGAAAATGACACAATTTACCAAACACCAGCTGATATGGAGATACAACAATCAGTGTCTTGAATACAGTTCGATGTAACCATAACGCATAATCCAATCTTCTTTCCCAATCAGTCCTATTGGCATTCACTGTCTTCGCCAAAATAGACTTAATCTCACGTTTTGACACCTCAACTTTCCCGCTCGTCTGAGGATGGTAAGGTGTTGCCACCTTATGTTTGACACCATATTTTTCAAGAAGGGCTTTGAACAGTCAATTACAGAAGTGGGATCCTCTATCACTAATGATAACTCGGGGTGTACCAAATTGTGAAAATATGTTCTTTTTAAAGAATGCCGTGACACTTCTTCCTTTATTATTGGGAAGCGCTATTGCCTCCACCCACTTAGAAATAGAGTCAACAGCTACCAAAATGTATTTCATCCCATGTGACCTCACAAATGGGCTCATAAAATCAATTCCCTATACGTCAAACAATTCAAGCTCAAGAATAGTTGTCATAGGAAGTTCATGCCTGCGTGAGATATTCCCTTGTCTTTGACATTGGTCACAAGCCCAAGCATAGTCATGAGCATCTTTATAGATGGTGGGACAATAATACCCACATTGTAAGATCTTATGAGCAGTCCGCGCACCTCCATGATGACCCCCAACTGGAGATGAATGACATGCTTCAAAAATACTTATCATCTCTACTTCCTGAATACACCTTCGAATTATGCTATCCGCACACACCCTACATAAATAAGGCTCATAACAAAAGAAATTTCTCACCTCATGCATAAATCTCTTCCTCTGCTGATACAACATATCTTCCGGCACTAGATCACTTGTCAAAAAATTGGCAAAATCTGTAAACCAAGGAATTAATTCTTGTGATGCTGCCAACACTTGATCATCTGGAAAAGCATCATCAATATCAAGATCATCCCTTAATCTAAGCATGGCCTCCTCTTCAAGGCGTGATAGATGGTCTACAACCTGATTCTCAGCTCCCTTTTGGTCCTTGACCTCAAAATCAAATTCTTGCAATAGAAATACCCACCGAATCAGTATTGGCTTGGCGTCCTTCTTTGACATAAGATATCTAAGTGCTGTGTGGTCTGTATGAACAATCACTTTCATACCAATCAAGTAAGGTCAAAATTTCTCGAAAGTAAAGACCACTGCCATCAATTCTTGCTCGGTTATAGTATAATTTTTCTGAGCTGGATTAAGTGATTTGCTAGCATAATAAATCAGATGTAGAATCTTCTCATACCTTTGACCAAGTACTGCACCAAAGGCTACATTGCTAGTATCACACATAACCTATAATGACATTATCCAATCTGGCAAAACAATAATAGGGGCTGAAATCAATTTTTCTTTCAGACACTCGAACGCTATTAGGCAAGCCTCATTAAACACAAACTTGACCTCCTTCTCTAAAATCTTGCATAATGGATCTGCAATCTTAGAGAAATCCTTGATGAATCTTCTATAGAACCCTGTATGTCCCAAGAAACTTTGAATTCCTTTAATCAAAACAGGTGGAGGTAACTTTTCAATCACCTCTATCTTGGATTTGTCAACTTCAATACCCTTCTTTGAGATTTGATGCCCCAATACGATACCCTCGTTAACCATAAAGTGACATTTTTCCCAATTTAGCACTAAGTTACACACCTCGCATCTTTGCAATATATTAGCAAGGTAGGCCAAGCAGTCATCAAATGAGTCTCTCACAATAGAGAAATCATCCATAAAAACCTCAATAGTGTCTTCCACCATGTCGGAGAGAATGGACATCATGCAACGCTGGAAAGTGGCCGGTGCATTACATAAACTGAAGGGCATCCTTTTGAACGCAAACGTCCCATATGGAAAAGTGAAAGTGGTCTTCTCTTGGTCTGAGAAATGAAAATCAGATTATACCCTGAATAACTGTCAAGAAAACAATACCATCCTCTACTAGCAAGATGGTCTAACATCTGATCCATGAAGGCCATATGAAAGTGATCTTTTTCGATCCAAGAATTCAACTTTGATAATCCATGCAAACTCTCCATCTAGTAACTGACCTCATTGGGATTAACTCATTCTTGTACTTTGGAACCACAGTAACTCCTCCATTCTTTGGTAAACACTAAACTGGGTTCACCCACTTGCTATCAGTAATAGGGTAAACCACACCCGCATCTAACCACTTGATGATTTCTTTCTTTGCAACTCCTTACATAGGTGGGTTCAGATGACATCGGTGCTTGATACTTGGTATGCACTCAGGATCAAGCTAAATTTTGTGAGTGCAAATATCGGGTAGAATCCTGATAATGTCAGCAATGGACCAACCAATGGACCTCTTAAACCTTTTCAACACCGAAACAAGAGCCTCTACTTGCCACTCCACTAACTTAGCAGAAATAATCATGGGTAAGGTGTCTTTGGCTCCCAAGAAAGCATAGCGAAGGTGAGATGGGAGAGACTTAAGCTTCAAAACTGAAGGATCCTCAATAGAAGGTCGAGCCGGTGGGGTCACCCTATTCTTTAAATCAATATCAAGTTTCTTAGGAGCATAAGTATATGATCCCCTACCAACGAGTGCACCAACCATCTCATCGTATTCCTCAATACCATTGCTATCAAAATTCATAATCACGACTACAAGAGGTTCTACCCCCAACCATTCTTCAATAGGCACGACAATGTCACTCTCATCAACTGTATCTATTACAAAAATCACCCGCATATCTTTCGGTTGCTTCATGTAACGACAAACATTGAAAGTGACATGTTCATCATTCAACCTGAATTTCATCTGCCCAGTTTCCATGTCAACCAATATGTGGCCAGTAGCAAGGAATGATCTTCCCAAGATGATGGGAACCTAAAAATCAACTTCACAATCCAGAATCACAAAGTCATCCAGAAAGATGAAAGATGCAGCCTTCACCAAAACATCATAAAAAATGCCCACTGGCTTTTTCACATTTCTATCCGCCATAAGGAGTCTCATGGAAATCAATTTTGGTGCTTCCAATCCTAACTACTTGAAAATGGCTAGCAGCATCAAGTTAATGCTAGCACCCAAGTCACACAGAGCTTTTGCAAAATTATAAGACCTAATAGTACAAGGAATTGTGAAAGCTCCCGGATCTTTCTTTTTCTCAACAAGTGAGAGGGAAGCAATTGCACTACAATGGTGTAAATTATCTGCTGGTTCAAAACTGATAGTTCTCTTCTTCGTCACCAAATCCTTCATGAATTTTGCATAACCTGGCTTCTGTTCTAAAGCCTTGACAAGATGAATATTTATCGATAATTCCTTTACAATTGAGATAAATTTTTGAAATTTATGCTCTTCAGCTTTCTTTTTCAACCTTTGAGGAAAGGGAGGGGAAGGTCGAGAAATTTGTTTGCACACTTGAGGGACCTCCTTTTCTTTTCCCTTATCAGATTTTGCCTTTTTGTCAACATCATGAGGCTTTTGAACTGCATCACCCTTTGAATTCTCTGGCTCTATCTCAGTTCCTATATCAACTATCATCGGCTCTTCTTTCTTACCACTATCCATAGGTATATATGGGTCAGTTGTACAATTCCCGCTTCTAGTAGTAATGGCCAAACAATGACTATCATTTTTTAGATTCTAGACGGTGTTGCTCAGAAGGGTACCTGGTTGATGCTGGTTCAATGCCACCGATATCTGCCCAAACTGTTGCTCCAACTATTTAATGGCAGTCAAATGAGATTCTACTTTCTGACTTATTCTTGAAATGTCTGACCTAATCTCTTTCAAGCAACTCTCTTGACTCTCTGACCCTTTAACCAGTTTATTGAGAAGGGCTTCTATTTTTGAATTTCCATAATCAGTATCACGATTCCCCGGTGGAACATATATGCCACTCTTCTCTTTATAATCATCCTTTCGCCTTCAATCACCGTCATAATCTCATTTTCTATCTCTATATCCTGACTTGTAATAATTGTCTCCATAGTAGTTCCGACCTTGATTCCCCTGCCTTGAGTTCCAAGAGTCTTGATTAGACCCTTGACCCTTAGCTCAGAAACCCGCCACCTCTCGATCCAAGTACTTAGCCTCCTTATCAGATTCATAATTTTTATGCCTAGGAGTTTTTCCTTGCGTACCTATGACATACACCTTTTCAGTTCCTCCAGCCGTAATCTGTTTGGCTAGCAAGCCAATTTTTGTCCTCAACTGTGTGATTTCTTGAGTTACAAATTCATCTAAAGCCCGTTATGCTACCGAGGCTCCAATAGTATACATCCCAGTAGGTGTATCTTCCTCCCGAGTATGCCATCCTCGGTTTGTATTAGTGATACGATCTAAAATCTCTAAAGCTTATTCCCACCTCAGACTCATAAATGCTCCACCAGTGATAGTATCTGCTACAGCCTTGGTATTGGCATTTAAGCCCTTTAGAAGATCTCAAGTAAACTCCTACCACTCATTCTATGATTTGGAACATTCTGCAGTTTTTTCTTAAACCTTATCTATGTCTCGTAATATGCTTCAGAATATAGTTGTCTGAAGTTATAAATCTCATCCTTCAACTGCACCATCTTGGAGGGTGGGAAAAATCTCTCCAAAATATAATTTCTCAACTCTTGCCAAGTAGTGATGGAACCTCGTGGTAACTCGGCCAACCACAAAGTCGCTTCTCCTGTTAGAGAGAATGGAAACAATCTCAATTGAATAGCCTCTTGGTCAACTCCATGCAAATTATATGAAGTGCATACCCCCACAAAGTTCATTACATGCATGTTCAGATTGTCTGTAGGAAGACCAATAAACACACCTTTCAAATTTAGCATGTGGATCATGGTACTTGTAATGTCAAACTTTGTGCCCCGAGGTAATTCTGGTGGAATAATGGCACCAGTCTCAATCGGCTCAAAATGAGCCACATCCTCTTCTTTGGGATCATCATAAACCAGAACATATGGTCTTAGAGGTGGTTGTTGCACCCTCAGTCTTCATTATCTCTCTTCAAGTGCAGCGAGACATTGCACTACTTCTTACATTCCTTGATGTTCTCTATCCGCTTGTCTAAGAGCTGATTGCCTCGCATTTTCCTTAGCCATTAATTGAGCAGTGATTTTTTCTGCATTTTCATGACCAAATGGCTGAATTGGCTGGTTATGAATATCTCACGCGGCTGCGGGATCCTAAACTCCATTGGTATTCACCATTCTTTGATTTGCTCTCAGTGTTCGTTCTATCTCATTATCAAGTGGAATCAGGGGATTGCCTTGACTTCTAGTTTTGGGCATACACCAGCGTGTGCCCTTAAAAGTACAAAAAAAACAAACTAATCAACTCCAACAAGCAAACTAATAAACTCCGTAATTGTATACCCCGACAATGGTGCCAAAATTTGATGTTGCCCAAACTATACCTCTAGAAAAGTATAACGCAGTCATTGAATCAAATATAGAACCCAACTAGGTTGGTGTCGATCCCACAGGAAATAGGATGAAAGTCTGTCGAATGCTAGTCTGAGTAATTGGCAAGTAAGTAAAACTAGGGGATTTTTGTAAGCAAGTAGTAACAGTAACAATAGTTGATTATTGGATTTGTTATCAATATGAGAAATACACTAGGACTGTGATCCCTAATGATTCCTTAGCTCCACCAATTACTTGTGCTGGCAAAACTGTTCCCCTGCGTTGCAAGCAAAATCTAACAAGATATATTAATCTAAACGTCTCTAGACCTTGGTTAGATGAATTTCACTCTTCTCCTCTTGGTCTCCAAGTGTCGCACTACTAAACCTTGTCCTGGATCTCAGATAACTATCCCTGTTACAATTTAAGTTATTAGATGAAGGTTGATAGCTTCAAATCTCTATTGTTATTTTTTTTCCCAATCTCTACCTCTCTCTCAAGCAAGTCTAGAATACAGGTGAGTTTCTAACATTTGCAACCGTTAGAATATCAATCACAACAAAAGAAATAATAATACATGCATTCACACCGGTTTAGACTTGCTTTGCACTTAACCATTTCGTTAATTCCTCATGGTTTACACAACCCTAGTTGATGGGTTTAGTTACTCATGATTGCAAGAACATAATAAGAATTCAATGATGAAAACATAATTGTAAACTCACAATAATAAGAAAACTCTAAAATCTCAATATGAATAAAAACCCTAGAATCGATGTTCCAAGATTATAAAATCAGTAATGTGTTTTTTTTTATCCTCAAAATAATGAAATAACCAACTAAAAATAATGTAGTGACTAAATCCTAAACATAGGATAATATAGGGTTATTTATAGATACAAGATGAATCCCATCCTAAATAAAATAGGAGAACAGAGTCGGCACTTTTCCATGGTACCGTGACTTGGTGTCGTGGAACCAAGTCATATCACGTGGGTCCTAATTGTGAGAATCAGGCTTCTTCACAATCTTTAGGAGTTTGAATCACGACACAAACTTACGTGACGCAGGTCGACTCACATGGCGTGAGTCCATGCCGTGAGTCACTCCCTCAATTTTGATTTGGCTCTTTCTACTTTAGATGCTCCATTCCAGTGCTTACTTCTTTCCTTCTTCTCTATTTTGCCTCTATAACCTATTTTCCTGCAAGATAGAACAGAAAGCACATCATGCCTACCAAATATAACAAAGTTATTGCATATTTTCCTTGTTTAAAGCATCGAAAGTGCGATGAAACCATGGCATATCAACTTCAAGGTTTCAGTCAATTGATGCATATGTGACTACTACTAGTTCTCCTAATGTCGATGAGATATCACTGGGGATTTCCCCACAACCAGTGTCCTTACCTTTCATGTCTATAGAAGGACAACGTAGGTTTGTAAAGTTCATGAGGATAGATCCTCTTTGGTTTGATAGAGATCCTAGGTTTGATAATTACATGTTCTTGCTTGCTTGCCACAAGAGGTTGCATAGGTTATGTTTGATAGACTCTAATGGAGTAGATTTCACTACCTTTTTGTTATTTAGACCAACCAGGTAGTGGTGGAGGACTGTGGTAGAGAGTAGACCAGTTGGGTCACCTCTTCTTTCATGGGATCAGTTTGCTAAAGTGTTTTTAGAGGAGTTTTTGTGGATAAATGAGGGACTTACGGGACAAAAACCCTGGAGGTTTGATGAGGATAAAGACATGTTTGGTAGAGGCCAGGATCCTCGTGGTTATGCTCAGAGGGGGTTAGATTATGGTGGCCATTCAGGTCCTTCGAGCCTATCTCAGTGGGCTCCTACTTCTTCAGGTTGCTTTATATATGGAGAGATCGAGTACTATAGGAGGGACTTCCCACAACTTAGATAACAAGATGACTTATTAGTTGGTCGGGGAGATGACAAGTCTCAGTAGTATGTTCTACAGGATGGACTCAAGGTAGGAGTTTCTGGTACAATAGCCATAGGTATGGTTCAGTACACCTTTGATTGTCTTGGTAGTGTTTGATTATGGGTCTACATTCTCCTATATGTTTATTTATTCTACATTGTGTCTTGATATGATTCATAAGATTTGCTGGATCTATTAATATTGCTACCTTGTAGATGGTTCTTTAGTGGTAGATATGGTGTGCCGACCCTATGTCGTAACTCATTCAGAGTTATCGCCGGTTTAGATTTAATTTCCTTAGGTATAATGTATTTTTGGTGAATTTTATATATAACCTTTTTGATGATTATGTTGTGAAGTAGTGGTGGATCGATTCTAGGTTTTGGTATATATTTAGATTGTAGAATGGATTAGACTTGTGGTATGAGTAATTCAAAAGGATTGTAAGTAAAGGATTTTGGTTAGATAAGAGAAGATTTTTAGGTGTTCTTGCTTTGCGATTTATTACTTCCTTAGTGATTAGCTTTGCTTGCATCGAACAACTTGTGAGTGTTGAAACACTCCTTGATTATACTTGAAGGATTTCAGCTTACAAGAAATTCTTGCTTTGGGTCGAAAAGAGTTTCTAATGGAAAGGGAACTTGCTTATAACATTTTTTACTTTAGTGGCTAAGCGGCTTAATGGAATATTTTTGCTCATGAGTTTTGATTTAGAGTATGTGTTATTATTCCATGGTTCTTGTGTTGAAGAATACTGAATGGGAATTGAGTCGGTAGAAATATAAGGAACTTTTACATAAGGAATTTTGATATATTCAAAATTTATCTATAGGTTAGAGTTAGAAATTCAAAGTCATGACTGTGTGGTTCAACAATAGTTATGTGGATCCTAGCGGTGATTCTCCCGAGATTTGATTTGTGACTTGGATGTCCGTCAGTGAGATATAGTGTGTTGTACTTTTTCTATGGGTTGATTGTCCCTGATACAACGGGTTGCTTACGTGAGTATGATTGGAGAGGCTTTTTGTTCTACCATATTATTGAGGACTTTGGGTTGATTAATGTCGCTTGGGTATTGAGGACTGTATGGGTTATTGTGATGAGTTACATGAGGTTTTGGTGTCTTTTTGAGTGTTCACGTCTATGGTATATAAAGTTTTATGGCGATTGTCGGTTGCCTCAAGGGTTGAGCATAGGGATTTGACTATCGTATAGTGACCTAAGTATGCTAAGTGTGACTTTTGAGGTTATGTGTGGCATTGATATCGATTTTGGACCCAATTTCTTTGGTTCGATGATAACATGTTGTCTGATTTGACAAATATAGTATCAACCTTGAGTAGGTTGATTCAATATTTTGGTGAGCGGATATGTGTTTTCATGGGTTCCTTGGCATTTTATGGGTCTGAGGATAATTTTTGGTTTTGTGGTTGTAGCCAGTGTTTGTGGTGTCTTGGTCAGGTTTAGGTTAGCCGGGTATGTTCGAAACTTCTATTGTGTTCGAATCAGTTTTGAGTATAGAGGAAGTTTGTTAATAAAGGAATTCAGTTTCATTGAGAAAATTTGGCCTTAGATGATAGTATTGTGACCTGGTGAGTCACTGGATGATAGATTTCTGGTTCTATAGTGAGACCGATAGTTCTATAGTTGTAACTCCGCTTTGGAGTGCTTTCTTGAAGTTCTCGAGGGTATTTTGTCTACATTGTCTGTTTGACGCTTTTCTTACTTGTACGTTCGAGGACGAAGGTGAATTTTAGTGGTGGATAGTGTAACTACCCTCATAGTGAATTTTTGAAAATTTTGTGTTTTAACTATTTTGCCTTTCCCCGTGGATGCTTTACCTCATTTACAAGTTGTGGGGATGGTTGGCACGGTCTCCGATGCATTCGAGAGTGATTTATTTAAAATTATGATTTTGAAACATCTTTAAAGGGATTAGTTTGACTTCGGTCAATATTTGGAGATCCGAACTTCGGATGATGATTCTGACAGTTCCATTAGATCCGAAATACTAATTTTGGGTTATTAGCATGGTAAGTTCGGCCCCCAAGTCTTTATTTTGCATTTTGACCTCTTAATCAGAAACTAGTTGAATTTAGCTTAAAAAGGGGTCCTGGGGGTTAATTTATTTCAAACTACCTTTTTTCATAAATCTAATGATTTCATTGGGTCTGTAACGTGTTTTATGATCAATTTCCACTATTGGTTCATGTTTATAGGGTTCCGAATGAGTTTCGAGGGTCAAAATCAAGTTTTGAAAATTGCTGGTTTTTTGGTGCGGAGGTTCTTCTTTGTGAACGAGGTGGGGGTCCCGTGAAAGCAAAGAAGGACCATTTTTTTGAACGGTCAACACCAAAATTTGTTCTTCGTGAATGCGGTGGGGGTCCCTCAAATGCGAAGAACGATAATTTCACCTGGACAGTGCTTAAATCGGCAGATCACGAAGTTTTAGTATTTTTGACATTTCGGGAGCTAAGAAGCTCTGTTTTAGGCTACTCTGGATGCGTTGTTCTCATATGATCATTGTCTATATGATTATACCTTCATATTCTAATTTTCCAAGAATATCCATTCTATTTCTCATGATTTCTATCCAAAGTTGAGATTTAAAAATTCCATTCCACCATTTTCAAAGCTTCCAAGTTCATTTTTGAGTGTTTTAACCAGGGTTTTCAAGATTGGAACTTTAGGTGAGATTCTCTCTAGTATTTCATTATTTTCCATTAATTAATTGATGGTTTCATCTTCAAATCTTTGATTTTAAACTTGATTTTTTTGTTTTTACCCGGTAAAGTACAAAATTGGTTTTCTTCGATTTAAATTCTGATTTCACCTTTTTTTTTGCATGGGTTTTCAGATATTAACTCCTATTGACATGGGAAATATGATTCTAAAATAAAATCTTGATTTTACCCTTGTATTTTTGAAGGTGATTTTCGCAGCGAATTTTAGACCCGAAACAAATATAGTCGATATGAGTATTGTTGGACTCCTTCTAAGTTGTAGATGTCATATTTGATTAGATTGTTCATGTTTGAAGATGATTCGAGGGAGTAGAGATTCCGATTGATGCTTTTGACTGTGTTTTGAATTGCGAATCTTCTTTAAAGGCAAGTTGAGATGTACCTTGACTTTCTCTGAAGTGTTTATGTGTTGTACGTTTGTTTGCAGTTGTTTTGTGAATCGCTTAGGAATGGTGGTCCTGCTTAGGTGAAATGGCAAGCATCTCCGCGGGTACCGAATTCTTTTGACGGATCGTAGTTATTTATTTGCTTACCTTAGTTAGTCTTGCTACTTGTGGTTATACTTAGGATAGATTGTAGATAGTTAGATCATTAACCTTGAAGAAATTGATAGAGGCTATCTAATTTATTGTTTGAATCGGGTTAAGTGGACTTTATTGTCATGATAGGGGCTTAGTGACTTTTTAGGGGATGATTATGTTATTATTGTTTGCGATGGAATAATTAAGTTTTAGAGAATAATTAGCGTATAAATGGACTAGTAATAGTTGATGTGATTATCGGAGTTTAGAATCTCTTATTAGAGCATATATTTACTAGCATAGTTTCCTATAGTAATTTTAGTTTAATGATGTCATCTTTGGAAAAGATGGACCTATTGTATGGAATAAGCTAGGTTTCGGTAGTTTCGCAATGTATAGTTTGTTTAGATGGCTTACTATTTTCGTATTACCTGTGTGGGGGCTTATGTGAATATTATTATTGACTTGAGAGATTATTCATTTTTGTGTGCCCATTTGAGGCTTATATGCATATTGTTGTTGACCTGAGAGAATATATATTACGTGTTACCTGTGTGGGGTTTTTATTTGACATCATAAGCCTTATTTGTGCATTAAAATGCCTTATTTATTATTGTGTTGCCCGAGTGGGGGCTTGGCTTGTTATTATAGGCCATATTTGATAATTAAATTGCATTATCATTATAGAGATGCCTTAGTGAGGGGTTGGAAATGATATTGCTGATGTCCTACATTACTGTTTATTCTACTGGTGTCGAGCAAGGGATGATATCATGAATATTGATACATTGAGTTGATTCTGATCTCACTTTTACATGTATTGAATGGATTATCATCTTCATACTGATTGGTTGTGAGCTTTACATCCTCATTTCATACATACATATTCATGAGATATTGGTACCACCGAGAAACATTTTATAAAACGCCTATACTGAGGGATGTGCTAGTAAGGTTGGTTGAGAAATACTGATTTTGTGAGAAAATGAGACACTTTATAAAATGCCTATACTGAGGGATGTGCCGATAAGGTTGATTTGAGACATGAGATTGAGATTATAAAAGTATATGGTTTGCGAACCTCTCATTGGTCCTGTCCTGAAGCGCTGAGGCTTGGAAGGTGTATACGAAATGACCCACCATCATCACTTCATTGCATTGCATTATATCTCTTGGTATGGTTTGACATTGCGTTATTTCTTTACTTTTGTATTGTATTACCGTTATCGAACTTTGTTTGTAATATTGTGTATTGAGCATTGAGCATTGATTTCACTTCATTACATCATCTTATACCACCTTTGTTGACTTAGAGGTTGAGATATTATGAGACTTGGGGTATGGCTATGGCTTTATCTGAGAGACTGTTGTATCACACCTTTTGGTAGCATGATATACACTTTTATATACATTCTTCTTATTTTATCCCAGATTATTGGTTGAACATGTTAGATTAAGCTTGATATACTGTGTTAGTGAGTCTCCTTCATAAATTAATTCTTTCTACTTGTTGATTACATAAAATGATTAGCGTTGACTCACCTAGACCTATGTGCCTACCCCATATATTGATAATCTTGTGACAGTTGTGTTGGGTTACCCTGATAGAATGAAATGGAGTATGTAACGGCTATAGATCTATTTGGGGATACCTTGGGTAGTTGGAGTGGTTGTTCTCACCATTGCTTTGGACTAGGGTCGGTTATCGACTATGCTTGCTGAGTACACGTGTTTCGTACTCACTCTTACTTTTCTTTCCCTTTCTTATTTTTCTGCTCCCCGTGCTGGTATTGGTCCGACTGGTAGATTATAGATTGCGTTCCTTCGGCATTGGAGTTGTGGAGATCGAGGCAGTGGTTGGCAGACTTCAAAGCTTATCGGATATCTCTCTATTTATCTTATGCTTACCCGCATTTAAGATACTTTAGTTATTATCATCATTTTGTATTTAGAGGCTTGTACTAGTGACAACAAGACCTGGGATGTATCTTTGAATTATTATTTCATCTTTAATGTTTTGGGATTATTCTATCTTCTTTCTTCTGATTAACTCGTTCATTGAGTTTGGATTGGGACAGACTTACTTGTCCGGAGGGTGTGACAAGTGCCATCACGTATCTATTTTGGGTCGTGACAAATAAGTTTATAGGTTTAACAAATCTTTATCTTATTTCTTTCAGTCCTAATTCTCACGAAGGGATTGCCTCAAATAAGTTTATTGATTTAAGGGGTCTTTATCTTATTTCTTTCAGTTCTAATTCTCACAGAGGGACTGACTCAAATAAGTTTATTGATTTAAAGACTAATCGCAAGAGGTCTTTACACCTTTTAGCACAATTCAGGCAAGAGAAATATTTTGATTTAATTGCCACTAGTGTTAAATTCAATTAATTGACATAACCTCACGGAGTGTTAATTAATTATTTATTTTCTTGTGAGTAAAATATAATTGTATTAGCAATAAATAATTATTCTTTAGAAAAATACATATGGAGACTGAGATTTTATTGTAATAATATTATCAAGTGAATTCAATGATTCCCAACTCTTTTTAATTATAAATCTATAAGAAGTCATTTGTTTTAATTTTAATTAATTTATTATTTCAAACTCACATTTCATCAATTTGATTCTCTCAAATAGTAATTAAGATAATATAATTTTGTAGCCTAGGTGGTTCCAATCTCTGTGGGATAATATCTTAAACTATATTAGAATTTGATAGAGTATGAGCAGCAAAATCCTATACATATTGGCCTTGTCAATTTTTTGGCGCCGTTGCCGGGGATTGGTAACATCTACTTCAAATTAATTGTCTTATTTCTACTTTGAGTTTTTTTTTTTTTAACTATTTCTTCGAGTACTTTGTATTTTAATACTTGACAAGTTTCATGAAACAAGACTTGAAGATATTATATTATATTATATTATATTATATTATTATTTCTATTTTGTTTTCAAGAAATTTCTTTTCTAGCACCTAATAAGTGCAAGGAAGCAAGAGTTGTTTAATTTATTTTTTTATGAGGGTGAACCCACTTAATGCACTTTAAATATAAATTTCAACCAACCAAGTGAAAGTCTTATTGAGTTGCTAGAAAAATATTGTCAAAAGGCCATCACCTGTGACTACTGTGGTAGCAACCACCAAAGCTTTGAATTTCAAGCAAGTAAAACATTCTTCTATGATGATTCTGGAAGAATGAACGATCTTGAAGGATTAATTAATAAAATTAGTGAAAGGTCCATTACTTGTGATTATTGTGGAGGAAGTCACCATATTCATGAATGTCAAACAGGTAATTCATGTTTCTTTGATTCTTTTTATGAACAGTTTTACGTTGTTTCTAGTTCTTTCCGGTACATTAATTTCGATGAATATGAATTCAATTCGGAATGCAATCAATACTCATAAGAGAATTAAATTATTGAAAGTGAACCATCTCAATAGGAGAATGTGAACTTGAAGGAAAATATGCTTATTTTCATGAAGAATATCGATGAAAAGTATGCACAGAATCATCAAGTCATTGCTGATCTGACAATGCAATTAAATGAATTAATAAGTATGGTAATCTCCTATGATGATGGCGAACTTTCAAAAGAAACTATGTCTTTTGAGGATAGAGCAATTGATAAGATAATAGGATCTTGTGAAAAAAATCTACCGTTCATGATGAAAAGAACAATCTAGTAAAGTAGATTGACAGTAAAGGGTTGGTTGAATCCAACTCAGCAAATAATGAATGCATACCTCATATTTCTTATCTACCTAAATTAATTATTTTTTTGAAAATTAAGAATGAAGAGGTCACAAGCACAAAAACAATATCATTTGACCATTATTCTTCAATTTCTTGTCATCATTACGATTTTTTGGATTTTGTTGTTGTAGATTTATAGGAAAATGCATGAAACGATCTTCATGAAAAATATAAAATGGAGCTAAGGATCATCATACATGGTTATTTTTTCACCCGAGATAGGTCTAACAAAAAGCGGGTGGTGCGAAAAAAGAAAATACTTTGTGATGTTGTTGGCCAATTGAGATTCAAGAGGAACCTCAAGAATCGAAAATAAAATTTTGATTCAAAATTCGGGGTGGAGTTCACAAGCTCCTGCAAAAAAAAAAAACAAAAAAAAAAATTCTCTCTATATATAATTATATTTTAGTATATTTTATATATATTTGCATAATTTTCTTTTATTTGTAGCATAACTTCTTTTATACAATTCCATGGATTTCTTTGTTCAGTTCTTTGCCATGGCCATAATATTTTGAACTAAACACTTTTTAGGACATTTAAAATAAAATAAGTCGGCTAAAATTTGATTTTCTTAGAATGAGATTTTGAAAAACAAATTTGATTGAGTATCATTCATGAGTTGTATGAATATCTTTTCAAATTCATATTTATTTATTGGTGATTAAAATTATAATATTTACTGATCCCAAGTGTATTGTGTTGTCAGGTTATATTACTCAGTTCTCTTGCTTATTCAAAAATCTAGAACTTGCCTTGAATGTGATTTGAGGCGAAATACTAGGTAGATTTTTGAGTTGGGAAATGAAAGGAGGCCTTCCTTATTAAGCCATGACCAAAATCAACCTACCTAAATTATGTTTATCCCTAGTCAGCAACTTTGAGCCTAACTGAATTATCTCTTATTTTGTCGATAAGCCAAATTTCATCCTGAGCCTAATCTTTGTTATCAACTAATTTGTTCACTCTAATCATCTTTCTTCGATAAAGTACTTTAATGCAAAAATAGTGTGGAAAGTAGTTATGAAAAAAAAAAAAGCAAATGATAATTTTTGTTGAGCTTATTGATATTTTAAGAATGTTGTCATCCCAAAAAAAAGTTACAAAGAAAATTTTTGACAGCTACATCTTGAAAAACAAATAAGAGAGAAAAAAAGGGTGAAAATAAAAAGAAGAAGAAATGAAAAAATAACATAGAGGTTGATTTGTTTTGAAAAAGGAGAGCAATAATGTTTAAATTTTAAAGTATTGTGGTGCTTATGAGGGACTTGAGTCACTTTTATCTATATGTATTCTATCCATTTTTAAACCCACATTACAACCCTATAAAAGTCCTGCATGATCTCAACTTAAAGACTGTTATATTAGTGGAGAACCACATGATAGACAAGCTTATGGTAATTTTGAGTAGCTTGAGGAACTTCTTTATTGAGAGTGGGAGATTTTTTTTTTTATCTATGCCCTTCTTTTGATTTATATTGATATATTGTGTGATTTATGGGGATCTCTCTTCATTTGGTGAGACACTGGGAATAAGAAAAAATTGTAATTTTGATTCTCAATATGTGAATATGAGTGTGGTTAAAATTATTTTAACTCATGATATAATCTTAGTTGAATTTTATTTCTCAAAAATTTTCATAATTTTACTAAAAATTTAGCTGCTATTTTATCTTGTGTCCTTTGCTTGAGGACAAGCAAAGATTCAAGTGTGTGGGTATTTGATGAGATATATTTATTAGTATATTTTTATATATTAAATATCAAGTATTTTAAATAAACATGAATAAATATATCCTATTCTTGCATATTTTGTAACAAATGTTGCAAGAAAAACAAATTACGAAAAAGAAAGAGAGAAGATATAAGGCAAGAAAAAAAGATACATCCGACGATACAAATTCATCAAAGATTACACAAGGACAGGAATGATAAAATAATGAAGTTTCTCACCGAAGTTTCATGATAATTGCTATGTCAAAATCTCACCAAGGTGGCATGATAACTTAGCATGAAAAATTCTCATCAAAATCTCATGATATATTGATATTGTCTTACAAAATCTCACCAAAGTCTCCATAGAAATTTATCTATAAATGGAGAAGGTTCTTTCATTGTAAAAAGGACACCATACATACCATGAACAAGACTCATTAGTCTTAGTTTCTTTCTCTTTTTCTTTTTTCTTTTTTTCTTTTAGTAGGATACTATTTTCTTAGTAATTTTTATCTTTTCTCCATAATGGAGTAATTTCTTTCGGTTGGGATAGTTGATGAAGCTTGATATATATATTTATAATACTATCTCAGTTTTAATACATGCTTCGCCTGAAAGCTTACATCTTCATATTGAGCTGGAATAATGACTTTTATCTAATCATTATTTTCACACCTATTTATTTTATCTCTAAGTCATTATTATTTTGATTTTGTAATTCTCACGGTGCAAAATTAATATATAATAACTAATGAGTAAAATAATAGAGTGAGAGTAATTTTTACTTAATTATTATTTCAAATCTTTAATCTTACTTCTTTTAGTCCTAATTCTCACGGAGGGATTGACTCAAGCAAGTTTATTGATTTTAATGATCTGTATCTTATTTTTTTTAGTCCTAATTCTCACGCAGGGATTAACTCAAATAAGTTTATAGGTTTAACAAATCTTTATCTTATTTCTTTCAGTCCTAATTCTCACGGAGGGATTAACTCAAATAAGTTTATTGATTTAAGGGGTCTTTATCTTATTTCTTTCAGTTCTAATTCTCACAGTGAGACTGACTCAAATAAGTTTATTGATTTAAAGACTAATCGCAAGAGGTCTTTACACCTTTTAGCACAGTTCAGGTAAGATAAATATTTTGATTTAATTGTCACTAGTCTTAAATCAATTAATTGACATAACCTCACGGAGTGTTAATTAATTATTTATTTCCTTGTGAGTAAAATATAATTGTATTAGCAATAAATAATTATTCTTTAGAAAAATACATATGTCGACTGAGATTTTATTGTAATAATATTATCAAGTGAATTCAATGATTCCCAACTCTTTTTAATTATAAATCTATAAAAAGTCATTTTGTTTTAATTTTAATTGATTTATTATTTCAAACTCACATTTCATCAATTTGATTCTCTCAAATAGTAATTAAGATAATACAAATTTGTAGCCTAGGTGGGTTCCAATCTCTGTGAGACGATATCTTAAACTATACTAGAATTTGACAGAGTACGAGCAAAAAAATCCTATACATATTGGCCTCGTCAATCCAAAAGGGTGAGGTCATAATGGCACCTACCCCCAACCCAACCATGGTAGGTAAGCCCAACACCTAACAACATAAAGAATCTGGAAAGGAAATAAATAAAAATTGATACGAGACTTTGAGATAAAGTCAGGCCAAATATAAATAACCAAGTCTGATACTGAAATAAACACACCCGAACCCAAGATCTAGTGTCATGAGTAAGAGCACTAATAAACTAACATAGAATTTGAAATACATGAATCTGTCTTTGATAAGTAAATAAAGACAAATAAAGATAGGACAGATTCTGGAATACGCCCCGAGCGTTGGAGCTCACTATTACTTAGAGATTGCCTCTACTCCGCATGATCTCAAGTTCCATGGGTCACAATTGTACTGGAATCTAGACCAAAAGAGTAAAAAAAGTAGGAATGAGTATGGTTTACTTGTATTCAGTAGGCATCATAGGCCGACCAAGCAAAGTAGAAAACAATATATATAAAGGCAACTATGAGCAACGCTTCCACCTGCATACAGAAATATTTCCAACAGTGGCTCAAATCGTATCTTCTAATAATACAAATATAATAACAGTATACAAAAGACTACACACGAATATATAAAAGAAAGTTAAGTACACAATATCAAACACATAAAAGAAATGCAAGTGATGTAATGCAATGCAATGGCCATGATGTAATGTCTCAATATCACCTCGTATACACCTTCTGAGCGAAATATTCCAGGATAGGTCACCATGGGGGATTCTCAACCCATATATACTATCACAATCTTATATTTCAATCAACCTTGCTAGCACATCCCTCTGTTAAGGTGTTTTATAAAGTGTTTCATTTACATTTTAAAATCAATGTTTTTCAGTGGTACCAATTCCAAGCATATGGTTGAATGAAACAGGGATGCATGCTCATAACCAAATCAATTATCATGTAATGACTCAATTCAATAATGGTATAAATGAGGTCAAATCTCCTCAATGTCAATAGATCGTAATATAAGTCATCGCATGGCAACACAATAATAAAGAGTCATGTAAGACATCAATAATATCAATCCAAGCCCCTCTATCTCTAGAATCATGATAATAATAAAGGTAAATAATGCTCAAATAAGGTCAATACCAGCCCCCCGCATAGGCATCACAATAATAATAATTCCTCAAGTCAATAATAATATTCACATAAGCCCCCACAGTGATAAAAGTATGATCTCAAAATATGAATCTCACAATGAAATCCCCAAACCATAACATACTTTACATGAATGGTTAACTACCCAGCCCGGTTTGAAGAAAGTTAAGCCATAACCTACCTCAAAAAGCCAAATCTTAAGTCTGGACCCTTCAACAATGAGCCTTTTCCTTTTGTGTGGTCTCAAAATGAATCAAATCTACCAAAAATATAATATACATGTTAAAAGGAGTTTAATGATACCCATATTAGCTATTTTTATTTGGGTCCAAAAATACCTCAAAAATCGACCCCGAAGGAAAAAGGGTAAAACCAAAATTTTATTTAAGAATCATGTTTCCCATACTTTAAGGGTTCTACATATGAAAACCCATTAAAAAAAGTTGAAATCAAGGTGAAATAAAAGAAACACCATTTTCCCACTTTACCAAGTAAAATCCCAAAATTTCAAGTTTAAAATCCAAATTTTGAAGTTGTTTTCAAGATAAAATCAATGAATAATGATGGAAATCATGTTTAGAGGCTTACCCAAACATTTTTTTATGAAAAACCCTCTTTAAAATTGCCAATCCTGAGGTCTTAAGGTCCAAAAATGGTGAAAATGGGCAAAAATTACAAGAAAAGACTTAAATACTGTCTAGATGAATAGTGCCTTCTTCGCGATCATACTTACTTATGTCATGATCGCGACCTAACCGAAACTGAACCCTTCATGAATGCAGCCACCACCTTACATTTTCTATGACCTAAGCCTCTACCCTTCACGATCGTGAGCCTCGCTACTGCGGTTACGATGAACAACAAAATCCTTCTCCGCAAACGTGAGAAAGCTCCCGCTAACACAAAGAAGGAGCTATTGTTGCACCAGTTCAAGTAGTTTAGCTAAAGGAAAAGATCACATTTTCTCCTAACGGACCCTTAGTATTTGTTCGGGACCCCACAAAAATAAACCAATAATGCTACTAGGCTAATTTCAATATTACAGACTCAATAGAACCATCAAATTTATCAAAAGAGATTATTTTCATCAAGTTAACTCCCGAGACTCGTTTAGGCTAAATTTAACTAGTTTCTCGTCTAAGAGGTCAAAACTTAATATAAAAGCTCAGAATCTGAACCAACCATGCTACCAATCCATACTCACCATTTTGAATCTAATAGAACTGACAGAATCACCATCTAACGCTCAGATCATAAAATGTTGTCCAAAGTCAAACTATTCACTTTCAAGGCTACTTAAAATCTCAAACTCACTCAAATCACTCTCGAATGCTTCAGGGACCATGCCAACCATCCCATAACTCATAAAGGATATATAACAACTACGGGGAAGGGTAAAATATGTCAAAACACAAACAAAACTGAAAATCACAATAAGGGTTAGTACGGTAGGTTGCCATATTAGTTTATGATAACCCCAAGGTGCTTTACCGAGTGATACAGAGATGACCAAGTAGGTTATGATAATAATTTTAGCAAGTGGGAAAGATTTTCCAGGATCAGAGCCTCCAAAAAGGAGGGTAGGTCACTTATTGGACGGCCTTGAAAACTATAAACACCTACCCCTTTTTCCATAAAGGCTAATTCTAGCACCAACTCCAAAACCAAAGACTGTGTAAGAGAAAGTAGTTGAGAGAGAGATTGATGAGCAAACTAAGATTGAAGTTAAGAGAACACCACCACCATTCCTACAAAGATTCTAGAAAAGCAAGGAAGGGCTGATTATAAGAAGTTCCTTGATAATTTCAGGCAACTTTATATTAACATTCCTTTGATTGATGCGTTAAGGGACATGCCTAAATATTCCAAGTATTTGAGAGATGTGGTGGATAGTAAGAGATGGTTAAGAGAGTTTGATATAGTAGCATTAATTGAAAAGTGTAGTTCGAGAGTCTTTAACAAACTCTCTTAAAAGCTAAAAGACCCTGAGAGTTTCTCCCTCCCCATACAAATTGGTGAGAGTGATGTTGGGAATACATTGTGTGATTTAGGGGAGATTATAAACTTGATACCTCTATCCATTTTTAAGAAACTTGACTTGGGAGAGCCACACCCTACTATAATCACTCTACAGCTTGTAGATCAGCCTTGTGTGCAACTGGAGGGAATAATTGAGGATATGCTCATCAAAGTTGGTAAATTTGTAATTCCTACTGACTTTATCATTCTTGATTTTGAAGCATATGAGGAGGTACCGATCACATGGGGATGCCCATTCCTAGCCACTAGTGGAGCACTCATCGATGTAAGGAAAAGGAAATAAAAAATGAGAGTACATAATAAGGAGATGACCTTTAAGGTATACAAGACACTCTTCACTCCATCACACTATAGAGATTTATACATTATCACAGAGGTGGTAAAAAATAAGAGTGTAGTGGATGAGCGTGGGCCTAAAAGATTTAAACTTTTTAAAGATTGCTACCAAATTATTTAAGGAGCAGAAAGAAGAATTGCTCCAAGTGCTAAGAAAGTATGATCATTTAGTGAGCCGAGTGTGATATGGAAAGAGGTATAAAGGTGAGAAAAAGAATGAGTGAAGAAGGTGATCCTTCAAGAGTGAAGAATAGGCAAAGTATGAATCACAAGGGGAGGAAACATTTAAGGGAATCTTAAAGAGTTGTGACTTGGGTCGTGCCACAAAGGTAAATCAGGCACGCGATTTTTATTTTTATAGTGTCACTTTTGTTTTTTTCTGCAAATTTGGGGAAGTCTAAGTACCTGATTTGGAAGCTGATGTCGCCCAAAATATACCTCCGAAAAAGTATAACGCGGTTGCTGTATCAAATATAGAACCCAACTAGGTTGGGGTCGATCCCACAGGGAATAGGTCGAAGTTATGTAGAATGCTAGTCTGAGTGACTGGTGAGTAAGTAAAACTGGGGTTTTTTTTATGAATAAATAGTAACAATAACGATTTCTGATTATAGAATTTGTAGACAATATGAGAAATACACTAGGAGTGTGATCCCCAATGATTCCTTAACTCCACCAGTTACTTGTACTGGAAAAACTGTCCCGCTGCGTTGCATGTAAAATCTAACAAGATATGTTCATCTAAATGTCTCTCGACCTTGGTTAGACAAATTTCACTCTTCTCCTCTCGCTCTTCGAGTGTCTCACTACTAACCCTTGTCCTGGATCTCAGATAACTATTCCTGCTAAGACTCAAGTTATTAGATGAAGGTTGATAGCTTCAAATCTTTGTTGTTATTCCCTTTTGCCAATCTCTACCTCTCTCTCAAGCAAGTCTAGACTACAGGTGAGTTTATAACGTTTACGACCGTTAGAAGATCAATCACAACGAAGGAAATAACAATATATGCATCCATACCGGTTCAGAATTGCTTTGCACTTAATCCTGTTCGTTAATTTCTCATGGTTCACACAACCCTAATTGATGAGTTTAGCTACTCATGTTTGCAAAAGCACAATAAGAATTCGAGGATGAAAACATAATTGTAAACTCATAATAATGAAGAACTTCTGAAATCTCAGTAATGAATAAAACCCAAGAATTGATATTCCAAAATTACAAAATCCAACAATGTGTTTATGAACTCAAAATAATGAAAAACTATCTCAAAACAATGTAATGGCTCCTCTGTGAACATAGGATAATAACGGGGTATTTATAGATACAAGACGAATCCTATCCTAATCAAAATAGGAAAACAGAGTCGGCAACCTTCCACGGTATCGTGACTTAGGGTCGTGGAACCAAGTCACGTCACATGGGTCCAGTCGTGGAAATCAGACACATTGAACATTCTCTGAAGTAGACTCACGGCATCCACTCATGTCACGTGAGTCCTGTCGTGAGTCACCTTTCTGGTGCATATCCTGGTTCTTTTGTCTTCAGATACTTCGTTCTCGGGTGTGATTCTTACTTTTTGTCCATGTTGCCTCCAAAACCTAATTTCCTGCAATGTATAATAGAAAACACATCATACCAACCAAACACACCCAAGTTATTGCATATTTTCCTTGTTTTAAGCATCGAAAGTGCCATGAAACCATGAAACATCAGAAGCTAAGGAGCATGGCTAAAATATAAGTATGGGGTCATCCACCCCTTGATGGAAATTGTTAAGAAATATATGTTGTTATCTAGGCCCTAGAGTGCCTCAAAAAGTATCTTTAACCAGTATTTAAGCTTATTAATTGCTTTGGGGATAAAGCATGACTTTAAGTATGATGTGAAAAATCTTTCAATATTTGTTATGGCTGAAGTATACTATAGGATTTGGAGTTGAGTTAATTGTTAGTTGCTTGCTTTAGATGTGAAAATAAAAAAAATAAAAAAGTCTAAAAATACAAAACAATTTTTCTTTTATTTTAGAGTAGAATTTTTTTTAACTAAACACAGGCCAGTGGCCCAATTTATTAATAAATCGTATGTACATGAATAGGCTAGCTGAAAGGAAGCACAAATCCGAAAATAAACAATAGATTATAATTATTTTGTTGATTTTTAGCTTTTTAGTTCTTTAGTAGAGCATACTTTACCCACTTCTTGTTTTTTCTTTTCAGTTCTTTTTTGAGGGGGCCCCTTTGAATAAAAGATCTTTTTAATTTTAGTAGTAGTCTTTGTTTTATTTTTAAGTACAAAGACTTTTCTCGATGATGGACAGTTGAAAACCGTCTTGAGGAAAAAGCTAGTCTATAGGCGTTAGAGAGTCTTTAGGATTAATTGAATGTTAGTTGCTCTACTAGGTGCCATAATAGACCAATTTATGCAAGTTAGTTTTTGAACTTGAAACCATGTTGTGAAAAAGTGAATGACTTCTTTTAAAGTCACCAATGCTCTTTTACTTGTCTCTTGTCTGATTTTTAGCTTAAATTTGAACTCTTGTTGTTGTTTTCTTGATTGAGAGTCCATGTGGATCCGTCTTGAGTCAAATATGTGCCATGCGTGTTTTGTATTTTTTGATATTCCATGCTTTCATATTAATGTCTAGAACTTTCCCAGTGTGTTTGCATAGCAAAACGAAGAATGTTAAGTTTAGGCAATGATATATGCATTTCCTTGATTAGCCTTATTTTTGTCCTTTGCCTTACCTACCTGCAATGGATGATCCTAGTTAGCCCTATTGAGCCTTTAGCCTATTCTTTTAGTGGTCACATCTGTATCTTAATTCTTTTATTTTAATTGACCTTGAATTTGATCCAAAACTCTTAAGCCCTTTAATTGAAAAATAATAGAGTTAAAAGGAGTAAGAAGGAGAAAAGGAAAATAGTTGAAGTGGGAAGCCTGTAGAAAATACTAAGGGTGCAAGTATCCAAAGATTCATAAGCTATCGGTAGGGAGTGGAAAAAGCAAAAAAAAATATGTTTGATTTCTCCTTTCTAATAGTGTGTGAACTTGCTCAAATAAATGGGAAAACAAATAACAATATATGGGTGGGATGATAATGAGAAGAAGTTAGTTGATTTAAAAATGATCAAATAAATGAATGAATTCTGATGCATTAAAGTGCTTAAAGAGGAAAGTAACTATTTTAGCCAAAATAATTTCTATTCATCCCTTAGCCTACATTACAACTCTAAAGGTCCTACTTGATCTTAAAGTTGGTATTCTTATATTAGTAGAGTAGTATACAAAGTCCAATCTTATGGTTCATCATATGTTGTATGTGAAATTCTTTGTAAGAGTGAGCGTAATCCTATTCTTATGCCATGTATGTGATATTGTGCGTATTTGTGAGTTAATATGAGTAACTATCTTGTTGTGAGGGCACATGGTTGATGAAAGATAAGTGAAATATTTGATATCTTGATTAGGTTTATGAGTATTTGCTAATATTGTAGAGTCAGTTCTTGAGGCTAGGTAGTCTTGAAATAGTTGTTTATGAGCCTTAATTGTGTTGAATGGGTGAAACATGTGTAATAAGAACTTGCTATCTTTTGTTTTTGTCGATGTAGCCTTAGCTTGAGTAAACATATTCAATTGGTGTAGTATATAGTAGAGTCTAGTCCATAAGTGTATAGCTTACTCGAGGACAACAAGGGTTTAAGTGTGGGGTGTTGATGTAAGACTAAAAGTCATGCATTTATGCTATCATTTGCCTCACAATTGTTCTCTTTTTAGTATCGTCTTGAGCTTATTTAATACGAATTACACTTATGTTAGCTATTTTGATATGTAGAATGGAGATTGATGGAGTTCAAGTGTAATTGGAGCATAATTAAGCTTTGAAGTTTGATTAGAGGCTTAAGTTGTTGATCCAGAATGAGTCCAAAGGTGTAGGACCAAGACGAAAGCTTAACGGGACGAAAACAAAGCGAGGACGTAAATTTTTCACTAAGGTAATGCCTGGGGAGTCGCCCTAGTGTAAAATTAGCCTCCAAATATTTTTCAAAGTTGCTAGAAAATTGGCTTATGGCAGGGCCTCCGACCTCGCCCAGGGCTTCGCCGTAGTGTAATTTTCAAGCCAAATTTTGCCTGGTCTAAATTTTAAAGGGAAAACTTGTTTGAAACCTTTAGGGGCTATATAAATACCTTTTTAGGTTGTTTTTAATCATTATCCAAGTCTAGAAACCAAAAAAGAGAGGAATAACAAGTTTTGTAAGGTTTTAACTTTATTTTTCTATTCTTTAATTATTACAAAGCTAGTTAATCATGAATTCAATTTCCATTAATTAATTAATTCATGAGTAGCTAAACTTCTAGTATCTAGAGTTGTGGTTAAGATATGAAAGTTGTGATTTGATTATCATATTGTTTAGTTTTGATTTTCATTACTGAGTTATTAATCTTCTATTGATCTTAATTATTTTGTAACTTCGATTAACTATCAAACACTATCTATAGTGCACAGATTGGACTAGGAATAGGGAGTTTACATATACAATAAGGAAAGGTAGGCTTTGGTTGTAAACTCTATAGCAAAGGTGGAACGATTCAATAACGTGGATACGAATATACCCGATATCCTTGCTCAGTTGATGTGGAAGAGAAATCACATGCACTTTACTATCGACCGATGACCACCATAAGAATATATGCGGTAGGTATAATCAAGTAGACCTAGAGTTACTGGCAAAACACTCGATATGGTTAAAATTAACCTGTAACTAGTAACTCAGGAAATCAATTCAACATACGGTTTGATAGCTCAACTATATTATTAGAATACCACGACCCTGGATCCTTTCTCTAATATGAATTTCGAATTACTAAACCACAATTTGTCTCCAAATTATTTTTACTTACATTCAAAACATCAAAATCACTCTTTATTGGTTGTTACCTATTGAATTGAATATATATGAATTCAAACTAGATAGTCAATTTTGTTAAATCCCTTGGGTACGATATCTAGATTCATATCCTATATTTCTTAAATGACGGAGTACACTTACGTGTGCGTTTGTTTGAAACACATCTCTTCTGAAATTTTGCTAAGAAGCTTATGTCTATTCCATGAACCTCCAGTAATAAAATCCTTTACTTACGATTCTTCTTCTATAACATTGTCGTCTTCTATATAGTAAAGGGCACCTTGTCTAGTTCAATTGTCAAACCAAAACTAGATGTACCAGACTTCAACTACCACCAAATTTTATTTTATTTTTGTTTGTTTTTCCATTTTCCTTTTTGAAATATACCATTTAGGCCTATTTATTTTTTTTGTGCCAATTTTGATTTTAATAAATGTCCTACAAGCTCACCTTTTAATTAAAAAAATATTGCCACCAAATATTGTGCTCCACTTTCTCCCAAATTGATATCATTTTCCTCCATATATGAGATGCTCCATATCCCTGTGAAATGATAGGATGAGGTTTCTTACAATATTTCTTGCACATATAAGATGACCACATGGAAGAATTTGAGACTGAAATTCCACCATAGTTTAGAAAATAGAGCCTTAGACATATCACGTAGAGAACTCAAACCCAAGCCCCTTCCTCCTTAGGTAGACATATTTTGTCCCAAGCCACCTAATGTTTATACTTTGCACCAGTTGTGTTACCCGAAATGAATTTAGAAAAGATTTTATGAATTGATCTATCACACATAAGAGCGGATTCATAACGGATAGTATGTAGACAAGTATTTATCGTAACACATATGACATTAATATGTACCTCCTTCAAAAGGAAAATAACTGTTCTTCCAGGAAAACACCCTTTTCTCAGTCTTCTTTATCAATTCTTCAAAGTGGGACTTATTCTTTCTACCATAAAAGACTGGGAATCCCAAATAATTGAAAGGCAAAGATCCTTATCTCACCCATGTAATTCTTATAAGTTGATTGCAGACTACATTAGAGACCTTCTCATGTAAATACACTAGACTTTTATTCAAGTTAATCATTTGGCCAGGCATATTGTCATACTTTCTCAAAACGTTCATCATCTTATTCATAGAGATTGAATGTCTTGAGAAAAATATATCATATGATAAGTGTTTCACCTCCAGGATCCACTTTGGAAGTCCATATCCTTTAAATTTTGACTCCCTGTATAATCTATTAAGCCTTTTAGACAATACTTCTGTTGCTATGATGAAAACTGTAGGTAACAGAGAATCACCTTGTTTCCATCTTCTAGAAGTCTGGAAGAAACCAAAAGATTTCCCATTCATTAGTACTGAATAGCAGTTATTAGAAATGAGTCTCAAAACCACATCTATAATGTCCTCTGAGAAATCAAATCTTCTAAAAACTTTGGTGAGAAAAATTTAGGACAACCTATCATAAGCTTTTTCCATATCCAACTTTACAACTACATTATGCAGTTTAATCCTCTTATTGATATCTCTAATGATCTCTTGAGCCAATAACACATTCTTTGTGATGCTTCTACCTTTCACAAACCCAGCCTAGTAAGTAGAGATGATTATTGATAGGACTGTGACTAGCCTCTCATGGATAATTCTAGATATGATCTTGTTAGCAAATTACTCAAACTTATAATTCCAAGATTATTAAAACAAGTTACCACTTCTATCATAGGAATAAAGACTAGATTGGTATGGGTGATATATCTAGGTAGCTCTTGCTCATAAAAAGGCTCTCACTATTCTAGTAATGTCTTCCCTAATGATGTCCCAACAACGCTAAAAGAATTGGCCTGAGAAACCATATGGGCCACTTGTACTGTCATCATTCAATGAAAAAACCACTCCTCTGACTTCTTCATTTATTGGTAGTATGATGAGGTTTACATTCTCTTTCGATGTAATAGCTGGTATGTTCTGAAACATGGTAAAATCTATTGAGAACTTGGATTCTGTTAACTTTTCTTTGAACACATTTATTGCTTCCTCCTCTATATTCTGTGTTAAGGAAAACCTATCTCCTTGACTAGTCTATCTTTCAGCTATATGTAGTTTTCTTCTTATTTCTTTTACATAATGTCACGACCCAAAAAAGCGAGGTCATGATGGCACCTACCACAACTCGACCATGGCAGGTAAGCCTAATACCAAACAAGATAAAGAATGCAGAAATGAAATAAATAAAACCCGAGAAGAAACATTAAGATAAAGTCAGGCCAAATATATATAAACCAAGTTTGATACTGGAATAAATACACCCAAATTCAAGATCTAGTGTCATGAGTAAGAGCACTAATAAACTGACATAGAATCTGAAAACATGAATATGTCTCTGATAAGTAAATTACGATAAAATAAATATAGGATGGAGTTTATTTTATGCCCTAAATGCTGGAGCTCACCAGTACTCCGAGATTGCATCTACTCCATATGATCTTAAGCTCCACGATTCACACACATTCTAGGATCTGTATCGAAAAGGTACAGAAAATAGGAGTGACTACAATCTACTTGTACTCAATAGGCATCATAGGCCGACCGGGCAAAGTAGAAAATAAGCATATAAAGGCAAGTATAAGCAATGCTTCCACCAACATGCAGAAAAGTTCCCAACGGTGGCTCAAATTATATCTCCTAACAATACAAATACTATAAGTATAATAACAGTATCTGGATGCTCGAACCTTTTTCAAACCTTTTCACAATATCTCAAACTTTTCTAGATCTTTATTTTCCACTAGAGATTTAGGATGCTCGATTAGATCAATTTTTGAACCTCTGATAAGGCAACATAAGTGTATGAGAGTATGCCTTGAGACTTTATTCCTTTTCTATATATGTACCAAAATTTGTTGATACGATGCACAACAAGATACATTAATTACTGGCAGGTCTTTCCTCAGAGTATATCGAGGCTAGTACTACAATCGTACTAAATGATCATAAGGATAACTCACACATTTGGGACCTTGCATAGAATATAGAAGAGTTTCAATATTAGAAGGATATAGATGATAGGATCAAGAAAGTGTAGTAGAAGAGGGCTTGACCTGCAGGGTTTCAGATAGAGGCTCAGGGTAGTTCCAGATGTCAGTATTTTAGGAGGCCACCTAGGCCCCCATAGTAGTCCCAGGGTAGTAGGTTGGATCACCAGAGTCAGTCTGGTAGCTTACGAGTTACATTCTCACGATAGCACTGGAGTTTAGGTCAGGATAGATCAGCTCCACTATGCTATGATACCTGCGGCAGGACATATTTTGAGAGGTGCCAGTTGGGATCTATGACATGTTATTTTTGTGGTCGATAAGGGCATATGCAGAGGGATTACCTAAGTAGATACCAATAAGGTTTAGGCCATTGGAATAGGTTAGCAAGATGGTTATCTTCCTTAGCATACGTGGTAGAGTGTAGGTCTCAGACTTTAACAGTAAAGGTCAAGGCTGAGGGGAAGCATCCAGTTTTGGTAGTGGATAAAATTGCACTTATGCCCTAATAGGTCGTCAGGATTTAGAGTCATTGCCATATGTTATGGTAGGTACATTGAGTGTTTTATTCCACTGTGTTTATGCTTTGAAAGATCTAGGCTCTACTCTATCCTATGTTACTCCATTTGTAGCAGGAAAGTTTAATATAACACCAGTCATTATAGTGACCCCGTCTATTATTACTAGGAGAGTTTATCTAGTAAACCTGGTTAAGCTATAAATGGTCGACTTCAATGTTATTATGGGCATCGATTGGCAAGAATCTTGTTATGCTAATGTTGAGTGCCAAATAAAGATTGTTAGATTCCACTTTCCAAAGAAAGCAGTTTGGGAGTGGAAGGGTAATACACCAACACTGAAAGGTAGGTTTAGTTTCTATCTTCAAGCAAAGAAAATGATCACCAAAGATTGCATTTACCATATTACTGAGTTTGATATACTGATGCCGAGCCACCAATTCTTTAGTCTATTTTGGTGGTTAATGAGTTTTAAGATAAGCTACTTGGTATTTTCCAGAGTGGGAGATTTAATATGCTATTAATATGCCGCCACGTATTTATCCAATTTTAATTCTATCTTACAGGATGGCTCCAACTAAGTTGAAGAAATTTAAGGTGTGGTCAACATACTTACTTGATAAAGGCTTCATCAGGCCTAGTGCTTCACCATAGGGTGTGCCAATATTGTTTGTGAGAAAGAAATATGGCTTGCTAAGAATATGTAAAGATTCCCAATAACTAAATAAGGTGACTACTAAGAATAAATATCCCCTTCTAAGGAACGATGACTTATTTGATTAGTTGTAGGGTACAAAGTACTTCTTGAAGATTGAATTGCAATTAGAGTACCATCACGTGAGAGTTTGGGAGAAAGATATTTTGAAGATTACTTTCAGGACTAGATATGTTCATTTTGAGTTCCTTGTGATATCTTTTGGGTTGATAAATGCCCCAGTAATGTTCATGGACCTGATGAACAACGTATTAATCCCATAGCTAGATCTGTTCATGATTGTATTTATTAATAATTTTCTAATATATTTATGTTTAAAGTATGAGCATGCAGATCATTTGCAAGCAGTGCTTTAGGTTCTTCGAGATTGTAAGTTTTATGCAAAGTTCTCTAAATGTGAGTTCTGGTTGAACTCTGTGGCTTTCTTAAGCCATATTGTATTAGATGTGGCAATTATAGTTGATTCACAGAAGATTGAGGCTGTGAAAACTTGTCCTATGCCCATGACTACACTAAAGGTTTGTAGTTTAATAGGGTTAGTAGGTTACTATAGGAGATTTGTGGAGGTAATTTCTTTACTCTCAACCTTATTGATGAAGCTAGCATGAAAATAACTAAGTTCCTATGGATTGAGGCTTGTGAGCAGAACTTCCAGGAGCTTAATGACATATTGAAATCAGCTTTAGTTCTAGTCTTGCTAGAGGGTTCAGAGGGCTATGCAATGTATTGTGATACTTTAGAAATTGGGTTGGGATGTATTCTAATGCAATATGGTAAGGTTATCATATATGCTTTGAGATAGTTGAGGAATCACAAAAGGAACTATCTGACCCATGACTTAGAGTTGGCTGCAGTCGTGCATGCATTAAAACTCTGGAGACACTATTTGTATGGTGTTTATGTTGACATCTTCATAGATCATAAGAGTATTTAGTATATCTTCAGATAGATAGAGTTGAATTTTCGACAACATCGATAGCTTGAGCTACTGAAAGACTATGATGTGGATATCTTATATCATCCAAGAAAGGCGAATGTGGTAGTTAACGCCCTCAACCATCGATCTATGGGAAACTTATCTTATTTAGAAGTTGAGAGGCAAGATTTAGCTTAGATCTTCATTAATTATCCAGTTTGGGAGTCCTATTGTTATACTCAGGTGATAGTGGGGTCATAGTTTAGGATACAATAGTGTCATCTCTAGTTGTAGAGGTGCAAGAGCTGCAATATGAGTATCATAGTTTTTACAGCTTAAATGAGAGGTTCAACAATAGGATTCTTTAGCCTTAGAGGTATTAGGAGACAGGTCCTTTGATATAGAGTTTGACTATGTGTTCTAGGTATTTTAGGGCTTCGGTACCAGATTATTGTAGACACACAATATTCCTGTTATTCCTTCACCCAAGTTTGATGAAAAAAGATTCATTGGTGGAATAAGATGAACAAAGATATCATCGAGTTTATGGTACAATTTCCTCACTGCCAGTAGGTGAAGGTTGAGTACAAGAAGCCTGGTGGGCTAGTTTAGAAGATAGTCATTCCATTGTGGAAATGGGAAGTGATCAATATGGATTTTACTATAGGGTTACCTCGATCAAAACATAAGTTTGACTCTATTTTGGTGATTGTTGATAGGCTAACAAAATCAGCCATATCTTATCAGTCAGGACTACTTTTACAGCCAAGGATTATGCAGCGCTATATATTAGAGAGATTGTTAGGCTACACTGTGTCCTAGAATCTATTATCTCTGATAGAGGGGCACAATTTATAGCTAACTTCTGGAAGTCTTTCCAGAAGGATCTGGGGATGTAGGTTAATCTAATTACAACTTCTCACCCTCATACAGATGGCGAGGCCGAGTACACGATTTAAACACTCAAGGATGTGTTACGAGCATGTGTGCTAGACTTCAAAGAGAGTTGGGAGGACCACTTGCCTCTTATTGAGTTTGTGTATAATAAGTGTTACCATTCTAGTATTAGGATGGAACCTTATAAGTCTTTGTATGGGTAGAAATATAAATCCCTTATTAGATGGTTTGATGTAGGTATGTTAGGGTTGATTGGACCCAATCTAGTGAAGCAAATATGTAGCAGGTTAAGCTTATTCAGGAGCGGTTGTTGACACCTCAGAGCCGCCAAAAGTCATACTTAGATGTGTGATGATAGGACTTGGTGTTTTATGTGATGATTAGGTATTCCTCAAAGTCCCACCTATGAAAGGCTTTATGAGATTTAGCAGGAAAGGCAAGCTTAGTCTGAGATTCATTGGATCATAACGTATCTTCTAAATGGTAGGCCAAGTAGCTTACGAGCTAGAGTTGCCTTTGGGTCTAGAGTCGGTTCATCTATTCTTTCATGTATCAATGCTAAAGAAATGCATATGATATCCTTCTTGGGGTGTTCCATTGGATGGTGTTCAGATTTCAGAGGACTTATCCTATGAAGAGATTTTGATTATGGTACTAGATCAGAAGGTCCACAGATTGAGGACCAAAGATATAGCTTCCATGAAGGTCTTATGGAGGAATAAGAATGTCAAAGAAATGACAACAGAGGATGAAGATGATATGACATCTAGATACCCGTACCTATTCTGAGCACCAGAGAGAAGACCCCAAAGGCTGAGGTCAGTTACCCTATTCAGTTACAACTTTCTATTACAGTTATGATTTGAAACAAATTTTTCTTTATTCAGCTGCATCTTATTAGTATTTTGTATCCCCCTGTGAGGCATCTAGCTTGGACTTTTCTAGACTTTCAGGATTTTGGTAATCCCATTTATAAAGGAGACTCTGCCAAAATTTTAGCAACTATTGAGGACTTAGCCATGTGAGTTTGACTTTTATTCGAGGATGAATGTTCCTAAGAGGGGAAGGAAGTAACACCTGCCCATTCGATAATTTAAATAACCCATACTTTTGAGGTAAGACTAGGAGCCTTAATACGTTAGGAAGTATGTGCTATGAGGTATTTTAATCACACTGGTCATATTTTAAGTTTTGAAGTCAGAGCTTTTCTTCCAATATATAAATATTATAAGGCCCACGACCTACCAAATAGAAGGTCCATGAGTCTAGTTCCAATGCATAAAACTATTTATCTATATAACTTTAGAATAGAGAGATATTCACATTTTGTAGAGACTACGCAAGCAAGTAGTAGGGTAGGCTCCCTAGCCCCTAGGTCGTGGACCTTTGTAAAATAAACTTCTCCTTTATTTAAACTCAGAATGTTTGACCAAATAACATAGAAAACCAAACGTAAAATCCTTGAAATTCTCCATGGATGTTGATGCTCTCAGCTCATAATTTTAACGAAAGTTGGTTTACGTAGAAAGTACGTAATTTTTGTATAGTTTGCCCCATTAATTTTGTGGCATATCTCTGTAGGTGTTGTGGCTGCAAGATTACAGCTCTGTGTTGAGTGATATATGATCTATTTTTGATAACTCAGAGTAGGCAGAAGAGTTATGTGGATTAGAGAGTTTATGACTTGGAGTTCATGGTTGGTGCATGGGCTATTTTAAAGAAATCACCATGAAGGGTGTGATGAGATTCAAGAAGAAGGGAAATCTTAGCTTGAGGTTTATTAGACCTTCAGAGATTCGTTAATGCATTAGAGAGGTTGCCTATGAGTTGAATTTACCTTTGGATCTTTCTGCTGTGAATTTAATTTTCCATATCTTGATGTTGAAGAAGTATTATTCAAATGGTTCTTATGTGATTTAGTGGGATCTAGTGGATTCGTATTAGAATCTAACATTTGAGGAGGAGCCCGTGGCCATGTTGGATAAACAGATTCAGAAGTTGATCTCATTAAGCTCTTCAGTTGATTACAGAAGCTTAGACAATTTTTTTCTCTCTAAAAGTGACTACTTTTCAACCCTTAAAACCCTATTCTGATCATCGATATGGTCGGTACGAACCCTAGTCAATCTTTAAGGGTTGGCCAGGTTATCTCTATCACATCCCCATCTAATTTCCCCAAACTATACCACCCTAAATCTCCCTAAAAACCTAGTTTGCCTTCCAATCCTATACTTTTGCCTACCGCTGATGTGGAAGAAAATGAGCAAATCCATATTATTGATGATGGTAACAGTAATAAATTAAAGTTTGTAGATTAAATGATGCCAAATAAGAATGCGCAACAAGACAAAAGAATTCAAGTTGAGTCAATACCTATTAAACCTGTGAAGTATAAAAATGGAGTTCATAGAATTACTTAGATGGAGGAGGAAGTTCATAAGATGAGTGTAATGGAGGAATTACAATATACAGTAATTGTAAAATTCTCATATAGTTGGCCAGAATTAGATGACCTTAGATGTCAAATTCCAAAGCAATGCAAGATTGGTTTATTGAGAAATAAACACATTTTTATGAGGTTTGACTTGATGGATGATTTCGTGAATATGATGTCAAAGAATGTGTACTATATTACTGCCAAATTTAAGCCAAAGGATGAAACTACTCAAGCATTTATTTTTTTATTGTTTCTGGATTTACTTGTCACACCCCGAGTTCCAAAGAGGCGTGATTGGCACCCGAAGCCGATATGGACCAAGAGAACCAATCTTTACTCATACCCAATCATATGCATTCCATAAGAAACATTACCACCACGTAAAGACATAAGATGCTAAGAGCGGAAATTATGAAGCATTATATATATACATATAAGAAACTTGGCCGTTAGGGCCATCAAGCTAAGGTGGACATATAACTCTTCGTTCATATACCCACATCGATCTACAAAAGCCTATAACAAGAGTATACACATAAACATCTTAAATTTAGGAAAAGTCCCCGCTTTACACAATGCTACAGTACCAAAATAAAAGACAAGAGACCCGGGAAGCCCCGAGCCAACTGGAGCTCACCAAAGATCGGCAAAAGATCCGCAACCTACTGTGGAGGTCTACTAGTACCTGTGCCTGCAGCAAGTAAGGTAAATTTCCCCAAAGGGGTCAGTACGAAGAATGTACTTAGTATGTAAGGCCGTAATAAACTATATGATACATAAGAACCAATATGGATAAGTCATCACTCTATATGTATGGAAATATGTACATTAGATGGATTGCTTCTTTTACTTTTATGCTCATTCATCTCTTCATCGTTCACCTCTTCATTCACAATTCATTCTTCCATTCTTACAATGCCCGGGCCCCAAGCTGATCAGTGGGTACTTAACAGCTTTCGAGATCGACTCATGCTAGGCTCTCCTTTTGCCCCTGGGATACCACCCGTAGAAGTGGGATCGATCCATGCGAGGTATGTTAACCCCATGGGATACCACCTGTAGATATTGGGATCGACCCATCCGAGGTATTTTAACCCCATGGGATTCCACCCAAGAACACATCACTTCTCTTCACAACATTACTTCTTTAATCTTGAGAAAAGTTCATTCAATGATTATATCATTATTGGAAACACGTAGATGCTTACTTTATGCCTTTACGCTCATGAGATTGATACTTTGTAATTGTAACATTATTGGAAGCTTTGGAACATAACATTATTTGAACTTGGAACCATGTCCATAACTATGTAATACATGAATGACAATAATCAAGAATAAGGTATATGTTATTAACACTAGATGATAACATGAAATGAGATACCTTAGGACACTTCAGGAATGAGTAAGTACCATAACAAGGTGTACACTATATGCTGCAGAAGGATACGAAAAGAGGAACCTTACATACCTCGTATTCTCAATATGAATACTCAATCCTATACGTGAACACAATAGTCCCGCTCCTTCCTTATGTTTCACTCTACAACACAAATACATAACGGAATTTACATTAACCACCAACCACCTTACAAATGCATATGACGTCAATGAATTACATGTTTGCCTTTAAAATTGTCATTTCCCCTTGACAATACCATTGATGAAATTATCATATTAATAATCCCACAATATTCCCAACATTGACCAAAATATCATAAACCATTAGCATGTCACACCAAGTTCATACTTTCCACTCTTCATCACCACAACATCACAATTATTCCATCAAATTACTTCAATACACCTCACAACAACAAATCGGCCAAAATCCCATAATTTACACTTATATGAAATTGACAAGTTTAATAATATAATCACACCATATATGTTGATATTTAATCCATACCATGCTCTTTCATCAAAATCACAAGGCATATTTCAAGTGTAAATCCCATGGATAACACATCTTTTACAAAAAACACAAAGTGCCATATTCAACCCTTCCAAGCATAACCAACATGATTTACATACTTTCCCATGTATATAATATATTAATCCATAAGAATAATCCCTTACCTAAGCTTGAAAAATGATGATCTTGCTCCAAAAGTTGGCATAGGGTTCTTTAAGAGTTGAGAGAAATTTTGGGAAATTTCTAGGAATGTGTTGTGTATTCCTTTGAATAAAAATCAGATTTTCCTTTCATTACGTCACCAATTCCGTACATTTTTTCCATAACAACAATTTCCAAAAATAACACATAAAGAGAAATCAACTTAGGGAATTACCATATCATACATGTTGATGTTCAAACCATCAATCTCACTTCTTTCAAGACCACAAGGCCACTTCCAAGTTCACATCACCAAAATAACATTTCTAGTATCACATAACAAAAGTGCACTAATCAACACTTTCTTGACACAACCATCATGATCCATATAAGATTTCATGCACATAATATAATAAACCACAAGAATAAATACTTACTAACACTTACCAAGTGATGATCTTGGCAAAACAAGTGTGGTTGCCTTAAGCTTGAAAAGGGTTTCTTTTTGGCTCTTGGAAATGTCTAGAAAATGTAAGAAATGGCAAGGTGGCTTATGTGATAAAAATCTGATTTTTCTTGCCCTTTTATAGCCCCTTAAGGTCATATTTAGCCAACCAATTAGTCAATAATTGATGGATTTTCTTGGTCAAGAAAGAATGGGTCAAATTCCCCTTTGGGCCATGCCTTTCTTGTTTCACTTAGGCCTTAATTTGAGCCCACACTGACAAGATTAAATTTGGTCCATTAACATTCATGATTCTTTCACCAACTTTATCAAGTTTAAATAATTCCATCAATATTAAGGTAGTCACATGCGTTCGGAAGTTTACGGGGTGTTACATTCTCTCCCCCTTAAGAACATTCTTCCTCGAATGTTAATAGTAGTAGTAATTAGTCCCAACAAATTTAGGTCTAAACACATTTGTCACATTGCCACATATTTAAAATGATCATACGTACTTACTTGTCATTACTTCAAGTCGGCGTCTTGGAACTTCTACTCGGTAATAAATAAATACGGATACTTTGCTTTCATTCTTTCTTCAGCTTCCCATGTAATTTCTTCTACTTGTTGATTCCTCCAAAGGACTTTCACGGAAGCTATGTCTTTATTCCTCAATCTCTTTACTTGTCGATCTAGGATAACAATGGGTACCTCTTCATACTTAAGATCCTCCGTAATTTGAACATCTTCAACGGGAACAATACGAGATGGATCTCCTATGCATTTTTGAAACATGAAATACCGCATGGACTGAGGAAAATTCCTAGGGTAGGGCCAACTCATACGCAACTTGCCCAAATTTTCTAATGATTTCATATAGGTCGATTTAACGTGGACTCAATTTCCTTTTCTTTTCGAACCGCATT
Organism: Capsicum rhomboideum; assembly: GCA_031232105.1. NCBI lineage: Eukaryota > Viridiplantae > Streptophyta > Magnoliopsida > Solanales > Solanaceae > Capsicum > Capsicum rhomboideum. Next base: position 90,700,482 of record CP124716.1, on the reverse strand, counting down.
ACCCCTTTCATCGGTGACACCTTTAAAAATACCCAATCACCTATGGAGAATTCAAGCCCTCTTCGTCTAACATCAACATATGACTTGTGGCGGCTTTGTTCTGTTTGTAGCCGCTGTTGGATCACTTTAACTTTCTCCATAGCCTGATGAACAATATCTGGCCCAAGTAAAGCAGTTTCACCCGCTTCAAACCATCCAATTGGTAATCTACATTTTCTTCCGTACAAAGCTTCATAAGGTGCCATTTTAATACTTAAATGATAGCTATTGTTGTAAGCAAATTCAATAAGAGGAAAATGGTCGTCCCAACTGCCTTGAAAATCTAACATACAATCCTGTAGCATATCTTCAAGTGCTTGGATAGTACGCTCCGCTTGTCCATCTGTCTGAGGATGGAAAGCCGTACTCAGATTCACCTGTGTACCCAAGCTCTGCTGAAAAGATCTCCAAAAGTGCACTGTAAACTGTGCTCCTCTGTCTTATATAATAGAAAGTGGAATACCATGCAACCGCACTATTTCTTTAACATACAATCTTGTATAATCCTCAGTTGTATAGATGGTCTTGACTGGTAGAAAATGCGCTGACTTGGTAAGCCTGTCCGCTATAACCCATATAGAATCAAATTTCCGCAATGTACGAGGAAAACCTGTAATGAAGTCCATATTAATCATATCCTATTTCCAGACTGGAAGATTGATACATTGCATGTAACCTCCCGGTTTCTGATGTTCTACTTTCTCTTATTGACAGTTCGGGCAGTGAGCGACAAATTCTTCAATGTTCTTCTTCATATTTCCCCACCAATACACTTCTTTTAAATCATGGTACATTTTGGTAGCACCCGGATGAATAGAATAGCACGAATGATGCGCCTCTGTCATAATTCGTTTCCTCAACTCATCTACATCTGGTACACATAATCGTCCTTGACATTGAAGTACCCCTTCTTGTGTAAGATCAAAGGCCGCAGTTAGAACCTGTTGCACATTTTCTTTTTACTGCAATAACATAGAATCCGCAAACTGCTTCTCTTTCACTTCAGCTATTAAGGACTGAAAAATATGATTTTAAAGAGGTTGTGCAACAGAATTGGGTGGCTACAGAGGTTGGGGCTGTTTTCATCAAGCTGAACCAGAAAATGAAGAGGACTAAGCTGGCTCTGGCTTCATGGAGCAGGTTAAGATTTGGTGACATTTTCAAATAGCTTTCCATCAGAGAAGAGATAGTCAGAATGAAAGAGGAGCTCTTTTAAGAATTTCCTACTACAGCTAATAGAACTATTCTTCAGAGGGAACAAGCTAAAATGAAACAATATTTGCACTTTGAGGAGGAATTCTTAAGATTAAAAGATGGTATTCAGTGGTTTACTGAAGGGGGCAGAAATACTAGGTTTTCCATAGCTTGGTAAATGGTAGAAGAAAGAGACTGGAAATTAATAGAATTTAAAGAAGTGATGGTACATAGGCTGAAGATTCTGAACAAGTTGCTGCAGAGGAAATATCCTTTCATACATATCAGTTTTCTGGTAATGAAGTATAGGGTGAATTATCTCTAGTTGACTTAATTCCAAAGGTGATCTCAGAAGAAGATAACAAACTATTGATTGCCGAACCTACTGTTAAATATGTAAAGAAGGTAGTTTTTGAGTTAAATAGTGATAGTATATGTGGGCCTGATGGCTTTACCAAACATTTTTACCAAGTATGTTGGGACATAGTTGGTGCTGACTTGGTAAATGTAGTTCATGCTTTGTTTGATGGAGTGAATTTACCAAAATCTATTACTTATACTAATTTAATCTTATTGCCAAATATAGAAAAGGTAGTGACTTTTTCTGACTTAAGACCTATTAGCTTGAGTAATTTTTTAAATAAAGTCATTTCGAGACTTTTACAAGATAGATTGGAGTGATTTGCAAAAGCTTGTGTCATAAAACCAGTAAAGCTATGTAAAAGGCAGGAGCATCAAAAAAATGTCCTACTTTCTCAGGAGATTATATGTGATATCAGGAAAAGGAGTAATGCATCTAATGTGGTAATAAAACTAGACATGGCCAAGGCATATAATAGAATGGAGTTGAAATTTCTGATTAAGGTGTTGGAAATGATGGGCTTTGGCAATAGAATGATTGATATGATATGGAGACCAGTTGCTAATAACTGTTATTCAATTCTGATAAATGGCCAGGCTATTGGATTTTTCATTCTGCAAGGGGATTAAAGCAAAGAGACCCATTATCTCCAGGTCTATTTATTCTACCTACAGAAGTAATACCCAGAGCTCTTAACAGTCTTTTTTGCATACTGATTTCAGGTGTTATGGGATGCCTAAGTGGAGTGAAAATATAAATCACTTGGCTTATGCTGATGACACTATAATTTTTACTTCTGCTAACAGGGCCTCACTATAGTTAATTATGAAGATGCTGAGGGAGTATGAATCATAGTCTGGTTAGAAGATTAATAAGGATAAAAGTGAATTTTTCATGTATAGTAAGACTGATCAGGCAAATGTTCAAGTGGTGGAGGAATGTACTGGTTTTCCTAGAGGTAAATTCCCTTAGACTTATCTTAGTTTCCAATTGGGCATGATAGAAAGAGGAAGAATTATTTTTCTGAGTTGATAAAGAATGTGCAGAACAAGGTGCAATTGTGGAAAGGGAAATTGCTATCATTTGGAGGTAATGCAGTGTTTCTCAATAATATGTTACAAAGTATTCCTATTTACCGATTATCAGTAATTGTGCCTCCTAAATGTGTAATTTATGAATTGCATAGAATTTTTGCTAGATTCCTTTGGAACTTCAAAAAGAATGGGAAAAATAAATATTGGGTTGCTTGGTCTGATGTGTGCTTACCCAAGAATAAAGGGGGTTTGGGTTTTAGGTCCTTGTTTGATGTGTCTAAAGCCTTATTTGCTAAATTGTGGTGGAATTTTAGAACTCAAAAAACCATGTGGACTAACTTTATGTGAAACAAATATTGCAAGTGGCATAGGCCTTAGGTGGTGGAATAGAGAGGGGGTTCATAAACATGGAAGTTTATGCTACAGTCTAGAGATTCTATTGATAAAGAGATATGGTGGGAACGTAAATGTGGTCATGCTAGCATTTGGTTTGATAATTAGACATAATTAGTTGCTCTTCATTATTATTTATTAGTGTCTTATTCTACTAATGTGGATGTGGAAGATGTGAAGGAACTAATGAACCATGAAGGTTGGAATGTTACCCTGCTTAGGGAGCTGCTACTAGAAGATATTTGTAATTATGTCATCAACAGAATTGAGATAGAGAGGAGCTCTGAGGACTGGGATAAACCATGCTAGATGCAACAGAACTTAGGAAATTTGACAGTCAGTAGTGCCTGGGAAATTCTGAGGCAGCCTGGAGGAGTGAATAATGATTACAAGTTTATATGGAAAGAGATAATCCTTTTAAGTTATCTTTTTTCTTTTGGAGATTGTGGAGAAAGAGACTGCCTAATGGAGATTTTCTTGTAAGCACAAGCTTGGAGGAAGTGGAAAATTGTCTATGTTATGATTTTTCAGTTCATGAATCATATGAACATCTCATTATTACTTTCCCTACAACTTCTAATATGTGGTCTAGTTTTACAACAGCTACTAGAGTATAGGGCACTTTTTTTTTTTTTTTTTTTACAGATTAAAGACACAGTTTTTAAATGTTGGAAGGCAGAATGAGTTAAAGCTTCGACCTTTATTCACTGCTGTCCTTTCTTTTATTTTGTGAAAAATTTGGAGGAGGAGAAATGTCATTAAACATGGTAGTAAAATATCTATTCAGAGTATGATATTGGAGGTGAATAGAAATCTTTATCACTTTGCATTATTCAGATACTCATGGTTGAAGAATATGCCTAACAGTTGGCCTATGATGATTAAATTTTTTGGAGCATTCATACCCATCATAACTCCTAGGATAGTGAGGTGGAAGCCTCCTAATAAAGGTGTTTATAAATGTAACACTGATGGTACATCAAAAGGAAATCCTGGTCTAAGTGCTGCTGCCTTCTACATAAGGAATAATTAAGAAAACTTTATTTTTGGGGCAGCTAACAGTTTAAGAGTTTTATCATGTTTGTAGGCTAAAACTATTGCCTTGAGAACTGGTCTAGAGTGTTTTGTGGCTCATAATTATTTACCAGTTATAATGGAAACTGATTCCTTGATACTAAAGAAGATTTTAGATGGAATATGAGAAATACCATGGAAAGTTGCTGTGGAGGTGGAAAAGATTAATTTTTTGAGGGCACAACACTAGGTAAAGGTGGAACATACCTAAGGGAAGGGAACATGTTGGCTGATTTTTTAGCTAACCAAGTTTTGTCGTTTGTAGTTTCTTTAGTTATTAACTTTAATTCAATACAAGATGTCAACAATGATGGAAGAACAATTTTCATGATGGAAAAAAACCAGACACCAAATATCAAGGTTACAAGAATTCAAAACAAGGATTTTCAAGTGCAATAATTCAGAGACTGATCGATAAAGGTACAACATGGAAAGAACAATAAAAGGCAAGAATAACAACAAAAGGCAGGTCATCAATAATTCAATATTGGTCCAATAGATAATATCAGGAAAAAAAAAAACTTACTAAGTACTTTCTCTACTGAATCTTGTCATTTTCATCTTTGGACCTGGCACGAGAATGAGCTACAAAAGAGAGATTCAATAGTTAAGAAACATGTATATATGGTTATCTGAGATTGGATACTAACACTATTTTTCCACTTACCTGAGCTAGTTCATGTTGATTTAGTCATTTTTCTCTTTTTAGACAGCGGTATCAGCTCCTCGTTGAGCTCAACCTGACAAGAGGAAAAATCGAATGACTCAACATCAATCGGCATCACATGAGATCTGTAAGGAGGTAAGATAAGTACTTATCTGTGTGCTTTAAGGTCCGATCTATCAAAAGAAGAGTAGAAGAATTCTTCAATTGGGGAGATTTCATGGCATTAGTGAAACCTTGTTAATGTCTGATATGAAATCTACCAAAGACCATCTTTTCTTCATGGATTCAGGGTTTTGTTTGTACAAGTATATCTTGATGCTAATTTTACCTCCCTTTAGCTATACTTTGGTTGCTGGTTTAGATTAGTGGATGATGAAGACGACGACTATGGCGTTTTAACTTTACTTTTCTTGTTTATCTAGAGTTTTCTTAACTTGCTAACTTTTCATGTTTTTTTGTTTTTGTCTAAAGTCCAGTGTGGATTGCTCGACTGGGTTTTGGGATTTTTGTACATGATTTTATTGATTTTATAATAAGGCATTCTATGCCATTTTATTTAAATAAAAAGAGGTCTAAGGAAATAGCTTCAGTGAAGCTGCAATAAAGCATCAACCAGTTGAGGAGGCCACTTGGGTGATAGAGTGGGACATGTGGAGTAGATATATCCACTTTTTGACAGTTTAGGTAACTTCCTTATCCTTACATTCAAGGATGAATGTGTTTTTTAGGGGTGGATAATATAACAACCCTCATAGGAATTTTTGATTTCTGAGAATTTTGACCATTTTACCCCTTTTCATAGTTTCTTTATGGTATTTGTGGTATCCAAGTAGGTGGCATGGTTCCCGAGGTAGTCGGTTGAGAATTATGGGTTAGTAGGACCTTTGGTTCATATCCCAAGACATTTGAATGGATTATAAGTATTTGATTGGAAAGTTGGAAGTTTAAGTCATAGGTTTGACTTCGATCAACATTTGGTTCAAACTATCTCTGTCTAGTAATTTGATGGTTCCATTGAATTTGGAATATCATTTTTAGTCTAGTAACATTGTTGGTTTGTATTCATGGGATTCCAAACGAATTTCAAGGGTCCGTTAGGAGAATTTTTGGCTATTTCTCGTTGCTAGTGTTCAGTTGTTCTGGTGCAGCACATTTGTACATCACAATCGTAAGACTCTAAGTTGTGATTGTGAAGGTTTGGCTTAGTATGCATCATGATGGCGAGATGGGGAATATGATCACAAAGCATTAGGCAATCAATGCATCACGATTGTGTTGTCACACCTAGAACTCAAGGGACACAACTGGTACCTGATGCCAAAACTTAGGACTGAGAAGACCCTGCTGAACTATTTTCCAATGGCACATAGCAGCCACATGCAATCATGAAAACAAACAAGTATATCTCGGCTTAAATATATGCCCTCGACCGATGAGGCTACTGTCAAACCCTATAAATAAAATAACTACTCCCAACAGTTCATATAAATCAATGAACAAGCAACACAACTCCTGTTTGGGCCGACGAGGTCATCATGATATCTAAGAAAGCATAAATTCTATGCAGGCCATCAAGACTACCATGATCTCTATACAAAAACTAAAAATAGGTATATACAATTTAAGTTAGGTCAACTGGCTGCTGAACTATAAGCAACAACAACAATAAGTACCAATTGGCCAATGTGCTACAACTAATCAACATACAAGGCCAAATAATCATCAGCATAACTATACAACCCAACTGACTAGTCTGCAAGCCTTTATGAATACAATACTTGGAGGGATAAGGCCATCGACCTACCCAAAAGCTATAAACACCAAAATAGGCAAACCTCTGAGATTGGCGTCCCTTAGGAAAGAAAAGAGTCAGCTAATCTGCTGAAAACTTGGTTATGCTACCCGGCGGGTGTGTCTGGTTATTGCTTTGGACATGCAGGCATCAATGCAGTGCCCCCAGACAATAAGTCATCAGTTCAAAATAATGTACCGAGCATGTAAGGTGAATAATAACTGAGAAGGTATCATAAAGTACTGAATATAAATACAGAAAATGGGCTAAAGATAATATGAGCGTGCTTATCGGCTCATAAATCTGTAAATAGTTAAACCAATAACATAAAGTACTAAAAATATTAAAGTGGAGAGTCAGAAGTTAGTCAGAACATACTTACAAGTTCATGGATTAAACATTAAAATCATAACTAAATCAAAAGTCAACTAAACTAAACCAAGCTAACTGATATTATCAAATATCAAGCGTACTTGGGAGGAAGAGTAAAAAATAATTATAATACAACCTAATAGCTGCTAACACCAATCATAAAACAATAATCAAACAACAACCTGTAGGCCTCCATAACTCGAAAGGTACTAACAATAATTAATACCAATTACTCGAGCCCCCATAAGCCCGCCAGGTGCAAAATTAATCTACATACCCTTATTGGCACCCACTTAGCCATTGTTGCCATCTGCATAGCTATCCAACCTATAGGCTTAATATAACCAGCTAGCCTACAGGCTCTGTATATTTTTCTAGCTCTAAAGGAAAATGTATATCTGTATAGCCCGAAGTCAATTGTATATTTGCATAACTGTCCTGCCCATAAGCTTGGTCTAACTGCCTAGCTAGTAGGCTCATTCGGCTTGGATCATAGGCTCGGTATAGTTGCCAAGCATGTAGGCTCGATCTGCTCAACCCATAGGTTCAATCTAGTATCCTGGCCCATAAGATCCGTCTATCTGACCCATAGGATTAGTATAACTTTCTATCATAAAGGCTTTGAGTAATTAATTAGCCCAAAGGCTCTAAATAGCTTGAGCATACAAAGCTCGTTGTGTCTGTATCAGAGCATTAAGGCTTTGTATCTGTATTTGAGTACACAAAGCTCCTGTATCTGTATCTAAACACATAAATCTCATGTATCTATATCTAAAGCAGCCATAATAATCTCAAAAGCAACAACAAACAAAACAGGAACCCTAAAAGTAAGCGGGCAAGTTGTATGTAACCCATACTAGTAATTCTAGGTCATTTATAGCGTGAGGTTGTTTTCTATAGATAAGTCCCAACTAGACATAAATATACCTACTCAAGTAGTCAACACAACCACCACGGCTATAAGTATCTTGGCGATTACATACTAGCCTTATTATACTTAGTCTCTAAGGAAACATACCGAGAAGAAAGGATATCCTTAACATACCTCTCTATTAATTCCAAGCAGCCTATACAACCTCCACTCATACATCTGTACCAATTACAACAAGGTAAACGTCTATACTTACTTTGAGTTGCCCAAATAACTCACCTCGTATTAACTACTTTTCAAGGATAATCACTGACTTTGTAGCTTATGTTATTTTTAGAATTTTCATATATCTTATCTTATATCTAAACCCTTAATATTTCCTCGATTATAACTTTCGTTTGTCTATGAACTATCCGCATGACTAGAGTTTATCCATTTCTTTACTTTTTGATTAGACACTACATCCATGCTAACTGAGTATGAGTTCCTGACAAGGGATAACTATTTTGAAACAATTCAGAACATCATACTATAGAAGCTCTACAATAAATTCTTGAAATTCAAGAATAATGTCATGAAAAGAAGGGAATAAACTTTACATAACTTGAATTTGAGCTCAAGAATCTAACGTAGGCAATTTTTCCATATACTCAACCAAATTACTTTTGGAATTATCAAAAAGCTCACTAAAAGATAACCATATCACCCTTTATTAATGCATTAAACCCTCTGCTTCCTATTTAGCATCATTTGTTAGAGAATTTAATGTTTTAAATTGTGCTGAGTATATAATAATATCCTTTCAATTTGCTGAAGTTGGGGTATATATATAGAATCACATTTGGCCACCTTTTTTGAATTAGATAGTTTCTAATTTATTAATATATAATATTTAAGAAATGTGTCATGTAATGCCATCACTTTAATTTAACACATTCTGTACACTTTCTCCACTTCCACATGGAAGTGAAGGTGACCTACCAAGCCAATATTTATCCTGTTATGTATGCATTAAGATATTACTAGGTTCATGGTAAAATACATGCAACTTTTTGTATATATTATAATTACTAGAAATAATTTTGAGTATAATAATAATTTTTCAACATAACTAGACTTACGATCTCTGTTAAAATATTAATAAATTATAAAACTCATTTAAAATAAATGCATACACAAACATATCATAACTAAAGATTTTCATAAATATTTAAGACATTTTAGGAAGGAAAAAATATGTTCTTTTAATCAAATTCTAATTTAATCAAATATTTTTTTAACACAAGTAGTGTTAATAAAACTCTCAAATTTAGGCTTGTAAGCCTTCGACATGGGACAAAGGACACCTCAAAACACCCAGGGTGTTACCTCCTCCCGCCTAAGGAACATTCATTCTCGAATGTAGAATTGAACGGACGAGTAAGGTTAGAAACTTCTCAAATTTCTGATAGGAACCCCCCGATATACTGGAGTATACCACACCTATAAGACAACCCAGAAAACAAGTCATATGCCTCACGATGCCACTATAAGCTACCTAAAACTCATCGAGCTCCACATGACCCTCGATGATACAAACTTATAACATAAAGTGAAGCTTACCTCAACACAAGTAATTCCAAATGATGGAAAATACTATTATGCTTTGAATTAGAATTGACCTTTACAGAAGGTCTGATAAAGTTCAATATACAACCTCGATTACTCAATTCATAGGACTCATCTCTATAGAATGAAGTGAAGGGTGAAAGAATAGTAACTATTCCTAATTGCCCTGTAGCCTCTTTATTATAAGTGTGGTTCACAACACACATATAAGGAAGACTTCACTAGACACGGCTTGCAGACTCTCTAGGATATGACGTTTCTACAATACCAAGTTTTTCACGCCCCAAACTTGAGGGGTGCAACTAGCACCTAATGCCAAAACATAGGACTAAGCCGACCCTATTGAACCATTTGGCAATGGTGCATAGCAGCCACACACGATTAAGAAAACAAACAAGTATATCTCAGCTTAAATATAAGCTATCAGATGGCAAGGCTCCTATCAACATCTCTACCAAGAAAATAGCTACTCCCAATAGTTCATATAAAGCAATAAACAAATGTCACGCCTCGAATTCCAACGGGGCGGACTGGCACCCAAAGCCGATAAAGTCTGAGAGAACCAATCTTCATTCTCATACACTCCTGCGCATGCTACTCAATAAACATCACCACCAGAAATAGATATAAGATGTCAATAGCGGAAGTCATGGAAAGTACAGGATAACTATGAAACTTGGCCATTGGGGCCATCAAGACAAAACATATGTTCTTTACATTTCCTTCGTTTGTCCCACAACATCTACAAAGCCTCTACAGATGCTTGACCATAACCAACATAGAGTCGGGACAAGACCCCGCTCTATACACATATACAATACCAAAATAAATGTACATAGTGACTCGAAAAGTCCCAAACCAACTGGAGTTCACCAATGATCTGCAACTGACCCGCAGCCTACTGTGGAGGTCTACTAGCACCTGTTCCTGCAACAAGTAAGGTAAGTCCCACAAGGGACGTCAGCACGAAGAATGCACTGAGTATGTAAGGCCATAAGAAACTATATGATACATAAATACTTCAATGGAATCGAATATAAGTGAGTAACCAATATGGATAAGTCACCATTCTATATGTATGGAAATATGTACATTACGTGGATTACTTTCTTTACTTTTACGCTCATTCATTCGTTCATAACTCACTTCTTCATTCACTACTCATCCTTCCATTCTTACAATGCTCGGGCCCCAAGCTGATCAGTGGGTAATCAACAGTTTTCGGGATCAACCCATGCTAGGCTCTTCTTTTGCCCCTGGGATACCACCCGTAGTAGCGGGATTGACCCATGCTAGGTGTTCTTTTCACCCCTGGGATTCCACCCGAGATATTGAGATTGACCCATGCTAGGTATTTTAACCCCTGGAATACCACCAAGAATAGAGACTTCATTACCTCACTTCTTAGTCTTTGAAATAGTTCATTCGATGATCAAGTCATTATTGGAACTTTTGAATATAACATTATTGGAACTTTGGAACCATGTACACAATTAGGTGACACACGAATAACAATAGATCAAGAATAAAGTATATATGATTGACAATAGATGATAACCTGAAATGAGATACCTTAGAACATTTCAGAAATGAGTAAGTACAATAATAAGGTGAATACCATATGCTGTAGAAGGATACGGAAAGAGTAACCTTACATACCTTATCTTCTAAATATGAAAACACAATCCCATACCTAAATACAATATTACAGCTCCGTCCTTACGTTTCACTCTATAATACAAGTACATAACGGAGCTTACGTCAACAACTAGTTACCATACAAGCGTACAAGACGACAATGAGCTATATGACTGCCATATAACGTCATTTTACCCTTTATAATACAATACAATTCATTATCATACCAACAACACCATAACATTCCACACATTGACCAATACATCATATACCAATAGCATTTCACACCACGTTTACCCTTAATGCCTCCTCATTATCATTACATCACCATTACCCCATCAAGTTACCTCATAACCATATATTAACAACAATACATGATTGATATCATCCAAAATGCCTCTATACAACCTCTTAAAGTCATTAAAAAGGTACCATAAGTTGATAATTACATCCAAAAAGGGTATAGGGGCCTTCGGGGATCAAAGAGAGACAAAACCATACAAAATGACTTTCTTGGGTGCCCTGCGAAGCCACCTGCACTCGCAGGTGGATGAAATGTGTATGAAGGTGAACCTTGGCAGTGTATTGGGGCACCTGCGATACCATCTTCCCCCGCAGGTGCCTTCGTCTGCGGGGGCGGATGCCCAAATCGGCCAAAAAGGGTCCTTTTTTGGTCCTTTTATGTAATAAATGGTCCAAGTCCATAGGTAAGCTTTTATTTACATATTTTAGATCATATTAGATACCAACGAACATTCATGGTTCCACAGCGCACATAAACAACACTAAACTACACTTTCCTTTCAATACGTCACCAAATCCATCACCAGTTTCACAATAACAATGCCACGTGTTATACACCAAAAAGGAAAAGAGTTAAGGACATAACCACATATACATGTTGATATTAAACACACCAAACTCTCTTCCTTCAAGACCACAAGTCCGCTTCATTGTTTAGAAGGCAAAACCCTTCACCGATTAAGCAAAAGTACACTGTTTTACACATAGTAACTGCACAACACTGTGCCAACATAACGAACATGATTTATAGATCATATTAAGAGTATAATATAGTAAACCATAAGAATAAACACTTACCAAAGCTTACCAAAGAGTGATATTGTCCAACAAGTAGTTGCCTTAAGGTTTGTGGGAGAAGAGAAATATTTGGAAAAATCTAGAAAATGGCATGTGTGCTTTTATGAATAAAAATTTGATTTTTCTTGGCTTATAGAGTCCCTTCCTAATAATCCTTAGCCACACATTTAATGTGTTTACTTGGTCAATGGAAGAATGGGTCAAATTCTATTTTGGGCCATGTCTTTTTATGATTTTTGGGCCTCATTTGGGCCCAATGACACATGATTCACTTAAGACCAACAAATTAATGCATAAATTAACCAAATATCTCATGTTTAAATGATTCTATAAATGTTAAGTCAGTCTTATAGGTTCGGAAATGTATGGGGTGTTACATCCTTCCCCCCTTAGAAACATTCGTCCTCGAATGTTAGTGACATTATTCAAATTAAACAATTGCAAGTATAGGATCACACTTCGTGTTATCAAACATATATACTTAATGCTTATAAATAATTACTTGTCATTGTTTCGATCTGGTATTTTGAACTTTTTCTTTCCTTTGAAACAAATGAGGGTACTTGGATTTTATCATTTCTTCAGCTTCCCACGTGACCTCTTCTATTTGCTGATTTCTCCAAAGTACCTTTATGGAAGCTACGTCTTTATTCCTCAACCTCTTCACTTGTCTATCCAGAGTGGTAATAGGTATCTCCTCATAGGTAAGATCCTCCGTAACTTGCACATCTTCAATGGGAGTAAAACGAGATGGATCTCCTATGCACTTTCGAAGCATTGAAACATGAAATACTGGATGAACAGTGGAGAGTTCTTGGGGTAGTGCCAACTCATATGCAACTTGCCCAAATCTTCTAATAATTTCATATGGGCCTATATAATGTGGACTCAATTTTCCTTTCTTTCTGAACCGCATTACTCCTTTCATTAGTGACACCTTCAAAAATACCCAATCACCAATGGCGAATTCGAGCCCTCTTCTTCTAACATCAGCATATGACTTGTGTCGACTTTGGGCCATTTGTAGCCATCGCTGGATCACTTTAACTTTATCCATAGCCTAATGAACAAGATCTGGCCCAAGTAAAGCAGTTTCACCCGCTTCAAACCATCCTATTGGTGATCTACATTTCCTTACATACAAAGCTTCATAAGGTGCCATTTTAATACTTGAATGATAGCTATTGTTGAGGAAAATGGTCATCCCAACTGCCTTGAAAATCTAACATGCACGCTCGTAGCGTATCTTCAGGTGTTTGGATAGTCTGCTTGTCCATTTGTCTTAGGATGGAAAGCGGTACTCAGATTCACCTGTGTACCCAAACTCTGTTGAAAAGATCTAAAGAAATGCGCAGTAAACTGAGCTCCCCTGTCTGATATAATGGAGATCAGAATCCCATGTAACCGTACTATTTCTTTAACATACAACCTTGCATAGTCTTCAGCTGTATAGGTGGTCTTGACTGGTAAGAAATGTGCTGACTTGGTAAGCCTGTCAACTATAACATCAAATTTCCGTAGTGTACGAGGCAAACTTGTGATGAAATCCATATTAATCATATCCGATTTCCATACTGGAAGATTGATACATTGCATGTAACCTCCAGGTTAATGATGCTCCACTTTAACTTGTTGACAATTCGGGCATTGTGCGACAAATTCTGCAATGTTCTTCTTCATATTTCCCCACCAATACACATCTTTTAAATCATGGTACATTTTGGTAGCTCCAGGATGAATAGAATATCGCGAATGATGCGCCTCTGTCATAATTCGTTTCCTCAGCTCATCTACATCTGGTACACATAATCTACCTTGGCATTGAAGTACCCCTTCTTGTGTAAGATCGAAGACCTTAGTCAGACCCTGTTGTACATTTTCCTTTTGCTGCTATAACATAGGATCCACAAACTGCTTCTCTTTCACCTCAGCTATCAATAAAGATTCAGCTGCATTTTGTACAATAACCCCTTCATCTGAGGATTCGAGAAGACGAACCCCCAAGCTGGCTAGTTGATGTAGATCTTTTACTAAATCTTGCTTTTCTGTCAAGTGGCCACTAGTGCCTCCTATTGCCTTGCGGTTCAATGCATCAGCTACCACATTTGCTTTTCCTAGATGATATAGAATATCAAGATCATAGTCTTTTAATAGCTCAAGCCACCTCCGATGCCTCAGATTGAGTTCCTTCTGCTTAAAGATATATTGCAAACTCTTTTGATCAGTAAAGATATCAATATGAACTCCATCCAAATAATGATGCCATATCTTTAAAGCAAATACCACCGCTGCTAATTCAAGATCATGTGTGGGATAGTTTCTCACATGTGGCCGCAACTGTCATGAGGCATATGTTATTACATTACCGTGCTGCATCAACAAACATCCAAGGCCAACTCCGGATGCATCACAATATACTGCATAACCTTCAATGCCTTTCGAAAGTACTAATACGGGTGTGGAAGTCAATTTATCTTTCAGCTCTTGGAAAATTTTCTCACATGCATCATTCCATTGAAATTTGACTGTCTTGTGTGTAAGCTTTGTTAAAGGTGCATCAATGGAAGAAAACACTTCAATAAATCTTCAATAGTAACCTACTAGCCCACGGAAGCTACGAATTTTCGTAGGCGTCGTAGGCCTTGGCCAATTTTTCATCGCTTCAATCTTCTGTGTATCAACTCTAATTCCTTCATCTGACATAATGTGACCCAAGAATCCTACGGATTTCAACCAAATTTCACATTTAGAGAACTTTGCATACAACTTACGCTCACGAAGAATCTGCAACACTTGCCGTAAGTGCTTAGCATGGTCCTCTTGTGACTTTGAATAAACCAGGATGTCATCTATAAATACCGTCACGAACACCTCTAAAAATGGCTTAAACACCCTATTCATCAAATCCATGAACACAACTGGGGCATTTGTTAGTCCAAATGACATAACTAAAAATTCATGATGGCCATACCGTGTTTGAAAAGCTGTCTTGGGTATATCTTTTTCTCTAACTCTGACTTGATGGTAACCCGACCTCAAGTCAATCTTTGAAAAACACTTGGCGCCCTGTAACTGATCAAACAAATCATCAATTCGAGGGAGGGGATATTTGTTCTTGATCGTTACCTTATTCAATTGCCTATAGTCAATGCACATTCTCAATGTGCCGTCTTTCTTCTGTACAAATAATACCGGTGCACCCCACGGGGACATACTAGGCCTGATGAAGCCCTTGTCCAACAAATCTTTCAATTGCTCCTTCAATTCACGTAATTCTGCTGGAGCCATTCTAGATGGGGGAATAGAGATAGGCTGAGTGCCTGGAATCATATCAATACGAAATTCTATTTCCCACTCTGGGGGCAAACCTGTAAGATCGTCTGGAAATACATCAAGATACTCATTGACCATTGGAACTGATTGAGGAGTTGGTGGTTTCACATCAATATCATGCACTCTCACTAAGTGGCATGTATACCCCTTGGATATAATTTTCCTAGCCTTAAGATAGGATCTAAATTTGCCTCTTGGTGCCCCTACATCACCCTTCCATTCAGGAACGTTCGTTTGTGGAAAATGAAAATGCACTTTCTTAGCTCGGCAATCTATCGTGGCATAACAAGAAGCCAACCAATCCATGCCCATTATGACATCAAAATCCACCATGTCCAATTTAATAAGATTGGACAGTGTATCATAACCACACACAGTTACCACATAATTATGATATACTCGTTTTGCAACAAATAATCACCAACTGGTGTAGCTACTTCAATTGACTTAGTTAGTAGTTTTGGTGTTCTTTCAAATTTAGCAGCAATCAATGGAGTAACATATGACAATGTAGAACCCGGATCAATCAATGCATATAGAGTATACGAAAATATGGATAATTTACCTGTGACTACGTCAGGAGATGCCTCCAAATTCTGTCGGTCCACTAGAGCATAAGTACAATTTTGAGTTCCACTAGAACTGGCTGCTCATATGGCTCCTCTACCACGACCCGCAGGCTGTACACCTCTGCCTAGGGAAGGAACCGATGATGACGATGCAACGGTTGATCCCGCAAGTTGCGCCACATTACCCAAGCCTCTTCGTGGGCAGTCTCTCATCATATACCCCGTCATACCGCACCAAAAGCAAACATTTGTCCCAAGCCGACATTCACCTAAATGAAACTATTCATAGACATGGATGACGAGAAAATCCAGCGGTCTGCGAACCTCGAATCCCACTACTATGCCCAATATTGCTACCTCTAAACCCTCAGAATTGAGCTTGAGTGCCCGTTGTGGAATAAGAGAATGACGGTCTAGGAAACATCCGAGGTCTAGATTCTCCACGGGACACCATAGACTGTCCCATAGGTCTAGCTCTTTTGGACTGTCCTTGTTCAGATTCATGTACTCTTCTTCTTTGCCTTTTGGTCCTCCATCTTTTGTGCGAAGGCCTGAATTCTAGCTATATCTATATCTCGATTTAAAGCAGCAATAGTGCAGTCTCTTACCAAATATGGCTCCAATTTGTCCATATATTGATGTACTCTGTCTGTCATTGTGGCCACTACATTCGGAGCATATCGAGCTAAAGAATTAAATTGCAGACTATATTCCCTGACACTCAAATTCCCTTGATAAAGATTCAAGAATTGATCCTCACAAGCCTCTCGGATCTCATAAGGAAGGTAGTGATCAAGGAAAGCCACTTTAAATTCTTCCCAACTAGGTGGATTTGCACCGACACCACAAGATTTCTTCCAATCTTCATACCACAATATCGCCTCTCCTTTCAATCTATATGCAGCAAGTTCAACTGTTTCTACCCCAGTTACACGCATAACATCTAAAGCCCTTTGAATCTGATCTATAAAGTCTTGCGGATCTTCATACAGATCTGACCCAGTGAACGTGGGAGGGACTAATTTAAGAAAATCTTGTGTCCACCGACTAGCTGCCCTAGCCGCACCATCATCACTTGTTGTTTGACAAACTAGTCCTTGACTTTGTGCAACAACTATCTGAGTCAACATTTGCACTGTATTTCTGAGATCTTGCTCAGTAGCATTAACAGGTGCTTCTGCAGGTTCTTCTCTCCTTCTCGGCTCTTCTGGAGCTGGAAAAGTAGAAGAAGCCCGCGATGCAAACTCAGCGTTAGCCACACCTTGACTAGCTTGGTCAGGTGGTGATCTACTGGTTCCTTCTCCGGAAAGTATATCTACTTGCTTACCTTTACCTCTACCTCGTCTTGTAATCTGTATTTTACTATACAAAAGAAAACCAAGTCCAATGGTTAGATATGATTTGACTACAATATTGGCTCTAATGCACGATCTAAGAATTGAAGAACATAAACAACTCCTAAATGTCTCGTAGCCTTCTACTTATAAATGTGGTGTACAACACATCGATAAGTAAGACTCTACTTAGACACGGCTTCGTAGACACCCTTAACACGACCTGCTCTGATACCACTTTTGTCACGCCTCGAATTCCAATGGGGCAGACTAGCACCCGAAGCTGATAAGGCCCGAGAGAACCAATCTTCATTCTCATGAACTCCTGAGCATGCTACTCAATAAACATCACCACCACAAATAGATATAAGATGCCAATAGCAGAAGTCATGGAAAGTATAGGTAGTCAAAGATCTACATCAATTAGCCAGCTTAGGGGTTCGTCTTCTCGAATCCTCAAATGAAGGGGTTATTGTACAAAATGCAGCTGAATCTTTATTGATAGCTGAGGTGAAAGAGAAGCAGTTTGTGGATCCTATGTTATTGCAGCAAAAGGAAAATGTACAACAGGGTCTGACTAAGGTCTTCGATCTTACACAAGAAGGGATATTTCAATGCCAAGGTAGATTATGTGTACCGGATGTAGATGAGCTGAGGAAACAAATTATGACAGAGGCGCATCATTCGCGATATTCTATTCATCCTGGAGCTACCAAAATGTACCATGATTTAAAAGAAGTGTATTGGCGGGGAAATATGAAGAAGAACATTGCAGAATTTGTTGCTCAATGCCCGAATTGTCAACAAGTTAAAGTGGAGCATCAGAAACCTGGAGGTTACATGCATTGTATCAATCTTCCAGTCTGGAAATAGGATATGATTAATATGGATTTCATCACAGGTTTCCCTCGTACACTGCGGAAATTTGATTCTATATGGGTTATAGTTGACAGGCTTACCAAGTCAGCGCATTTCTTACCAGTCAAGACCACCTATACAGCTGAAGACTATGCAAGGTTGTATGTTAAAGAAATAGTAAGGTTACATGGGATTCCGATCTCCATTATATCAAACAGGGGAGCTCAGTTTACTGCGCATTACTGGAGATCTTTTCAGCAGAGTTTGGATACACAAGTGAATCTGAGTACGGCTTTCCATCCTCAGACAAATAGACAAGCAGAACGTACTATCCAAACACCTTAAGATATGCTACGAGCGTGCATGTTAGATTTTCAAGGTAGTTGGGATGACCATTTTCCTCTTATTGAATTTGCCTACAACAATAGCTATCATTCAAGTATTAAAATGGCACCTTATGAAGCTTTGTATGGAAGGAAATGTAGATCACCAATCGGATGGTTTGAAGCGGGTGAAACTGCTTTACTTGGGCCAGATCTTGTTCATTAGGCTATGGAGAAAGTTAAAGTGATCCAGCGGCTGCTACAAACGGCCAAAAGTCGACACAAGTCATATGCTGATGTTAGAAGAAGAGGGCTCGAATTCGCCATTGGTGATTGGGTATTTTTGAAGGTGTCACCAATGAAAGGGGTAATGCGATTCAGAAAGAAAGAAAAATTAAGTCCACATTATATAGGCCCATATGAAATTATTAGAGATTTGGGAAAGTTGCGTATGAGTTGGCACTACCCCAAGAACTCTCCACTGTTCATCCAGTATTTCATGTTTCAATGCTTCGAAAGTGCATAGGAGATCCATCTCGTTTTACTCCCATTGAAGATGTGCAAGTTACGGAGGATCCTACCTACGAGGAGATACCCATTACCATTCTGGATAGACAAGTGAAGTGGTTGAGGAATAAATACTTAGCTTCCGTAAAGGTACTTTGGAGAAATTAGCAAATAGAAGAGGTCACGTGGGAAGCTGAAGAAATGATGAAATCCAAGTACCCTCATTTGTTTCAAAGGAAAGAAAAAGTTCAAGATACGAGATTGAAACAATGACAAGTAATTATTTATAAGCATTAAGTATATATGTATGATAACATGAAGAGTGATCCTAGACTTGCAATTGCTTAATTTGAATAATGTCACTAACATTCAAGGAAGAATGTTTCTAAGGGGGGAAAGATGTAACACCCCATACAATTTCGAACCTATAAGACTGACTTAACATTTATAGAATCATTTAAACATGAGAGATTTGGTGAATTTATGCATTAATTTGTTGGGCTTACGTGAATCATGTGTCATTGGGCCCAAATGAGGCCCAAAAATCATAAAAAGACATGGCCCAAAATGGAATTTGACCCATTCTTCCATTGACCAAGTAAACACATTAAATGTGTGGATGAGTATGATTAGTAAGGTACTATATAATTCAAGAAAAATCAGATTTTTATTCATAAAAGCACACATGCCATTTTCTAGATTTTTCCAAATATTTCTCTTCTCCCACAAACCTTAAGGCAACTACTTGTTGGACAAGATCACACTTTGGTAAACTTTGGTAAGTGTTTATTATTATGGTTTACTATATGATACTCTTAATATGATCTATAAATCATGTTCGTTATGTTGGCACAGTGTTGGGCAGTCACTATGTGTAAAAGAGTGTACTTTTGCTTAATCAGTGAAGGGTTTTGCCTTCTAAACAGTGAAGTGGACTTGTGGTCTTGAAGGAAGAGAGTTTTGTGTGTTTAATATCAACATGTATATGTGGTTATGTCCTTAACTTATTTCCTTTTTGATGTATAGCACGTGGCATTGTTATTGTGAAATTGGTGATGGATTTGGTGACGTATTGAAAGGAAAGTGTAGTTTTGGTGTTGTTTATGTGCGTTGTGGAACCATGAATGTTCATTTCTATCTAAGATAATCTAAAAAATGTAAATAAAATCTTACTTATGGACTTGGACCATTTATTACACAAAAGGACCCAAAAAGGACCTTATTTGGCCGATTTGGGCATCCGCCCCCGCAGACAAAGGTACCTGCGGGCACAGATGGTAACGCAGGTGCCCCTGGACACTGCCAAGGGTCACATGTGGACGTATATCATCCACCTGCGGGCGTAGGTGGCTTCGCAGGTCACCCTATAAAGTCATTTTGTATGGTTTTGTCTCTCTTTGATCCTCGAAGGCCCCTATACCCTTTTAGGATGTAATTATCAACTTATGGTGCCTTTATAATGACTTTAAGATGTCTTATAGAGGGATGTTGGATGATATCAATCATGGATTGTTGTTAATATATGGTTATGAGGTAACTTGATGGGGTAATAGTAACGTAATGATAATGAGAAGGCATAAAGGGTAAACGTGGTGTGAAATACTATTGGTATATCATGTCTTGGTCAATGTGTGGAATGTTATGGTGTTTTTGGTATGATAATGCAGTTTATTGTATTATAAAGGGTAAAATGACGTTATATGGTAGTCATATAGCTCATTGTCGTCTTATACGTTTGTACGGTAACTAGTTGTTGACGTAAGCTCCGTTATGTACTTGTATTGTAGAGTGAAACGTAAGGACGGAGTTGAAATATTGTATTCATGTATAGGATTGTGTTTTCATATTGAGAAGATAAGGTATGTAAGGTTACTCTTTCCGTATCCTTCTGCAGCATGTGGTATTCACCTTGTTATTGTACTTACTCATTTCTGAAATGTTCTAAGGTATCTCATTTCAGGTTATCATCTATTGTCAATCATACATACTTTATTCTTGATATATTGTTATTCATGTGTCACCTAATTGTGTACATGGTTGCAAAGTTCCAATAATGTTATATTCAAAAGTTCCAATAATGACTTGATCATCGAATGAACTATTTCAAAGACTAAGAAGTGAGGTAATAAAGTCTCTATTCTTGGGTGGTATCCCAGGGGTTAAAATACCTAGCATGGGTCGATCCCAATATCTCGGGTGGTATCCCAGGGGTGAAAATAACACCTATCATGGGTCAATCCTGCTACTACGGGTGGTATCCCAGGGGCAAAAGAAGAGCCTAGCATGGGTCGATCCCAAAAACTGTTGATTACCCACTGATCAGCTTGGGGCCCGAGCATTGTAAGAATGGAAGGATGAGTAGTGAATGAAGAAGTTAGTGATGAATGAATGAATGAGCGTAAAAGTAAAAAAAGTAATCCATTTAATGTACATATTTCAATACATATAGAATGGTGACTTATCCATATTGGTTATTCACTTATATTCGATTCCATTGAAGTATTTATGTATTATATAGTTTATTATGGCCTTACATACTCAGTACATTCTACGTACTGACGTCCCTTGTGAGACTTACCTTACTTGCTGCTGGCACAGGTGCTAGTAGACCTCCACAGTAGGTTGCGGGTCAGATGAAGATCATTGGTGAGCTCCAGCTGGTTCGGGGCTTTCCGAGTCACTATGTACATTTGTTTTGGTATTGTATATGTGTATAGAGTGGGGTCTTGTCCCGACTCTAGGTTGGTTATGGTCAAGCATCTGTAGAGGCTTTGTAGATGTTGTGGGACAAACGAAGGAAATGTAAAGAACATATGTTTTGTCTTGATGGCTTCAACGACCAAGTTTCATAGTTAAATCTTGCGTTTCTGTCAAGTAGCCACTAGTGCCTCCTATTGCCTTGCGGCTCAATGCATTAGCTACCACATTTGCTTTTCCTGGATGATATAGAATATCAAAATCATAGTCTTTTAATAGCTCAAGCCACCTCCGCTGCCTCAGATTGAGTTCCTTCTGCTTAAAGATATATTGCAAACTCTTGTGATAAGTAAAGATATCAACATGAACTCCATCCAAATAATGATGCCATATCTTTAAAGAAAATACCACCGCTGCTAATTCAAGATCATGTGTGGGATAGTTACTCTCGTGTGGCCACAACTGTCGTGAGGCATATGTTATTGCATTACCATGCTGCATCAACAAACATCCAAGGCCAACTCCGGATGCATCACAATATACTGCATAACCTTCAATGCCTTTCGAAAGTACTAATACGGGTGTGGAAGTCAATTTATCTTTCAGCTCTTGGAAAATTTTCTCACATGCATCATTCCATTGAAATTTAACTGTCTTGTGTGTAAGCTTTGTTAAATATGCAGCAATGGAAGAAAACACTTCAATAAATCTTCGATAGTAACCTGCTAGCCTAAGGAAGCTACGAAATTCCGTAGGCATCGTAGGCCTTGGCCAATTTTTCACCGCTTCAATCTTCTGTGTATCAACTCGAATTCCTTCATCTGACATAATGTGACCCAAGAATGCTACGGATTTCAACCAAAATTCACATTTAGAGAACTTTGCATACAACTTACACTCACGAAAAATCTGCAACACTTGCCGTAAGTGCTTAGCATGGTCCTCTTGTGACTTTGAATAAACCAGGATGTCATCTATAAATACCGTCACAAACACCTCTAGAAATGGCTTAAACACCCTATTCATCAAATCCATGAACACAGCTGGGGCATTTGGTAGTCCAAATGACATAACTAAAAATTCATGATGGCCATACCGTGTTCGAAAAGCTGTCTTGGGTACATCTTTTTCTCTAACTCTGACTTGATAGTAACCCGACCTCAAGTCAAGCTTTGAAAAACACTTGACACCCTGTAACTGATCAAACAAATCGTCAATTCAAGGGAAGGGATATTTGTTCTTGATCGTTACCTTATTCAATTGCCGATAGTCAATGCACATTCTCAATGTGCCATCTTTCTTCTGTACAAATAATACCGGTGCACCCCATGGGGACATACTAGGCCTGATGAAGCCCTTGTCCAACAAATCTTTCAATTGCTCCTTCAATTCACTCAATTCTGCTGGAGCCATTCTATATGGGGGAATAGAGATAGGCTGAGTGCCTGAAATCACATCAATATGAAATTCTATTTCCCGCTCTGGGGGCAAACCTGTAAGATCGTCTGGAAATACATCAAGATACTTATTAACCACTGGAACTGATTGAGGAGTTGGTGGTTTCGCGTTAATATCATGTACTCTCACTAAGTGGCATGTATACCCCTTGGATATCATTTTCCTAGCCTTAATATAGGAACTAAATTTGCCACTTGGTGCCCCTACATCACCCTTCCATTCAAGAACGTTCGTTTGTGGAAAATGAAAATGCACTTTCTTAGCTCGGCAATCTATCATGGCATAACAAGAAGCCAACCAATCCATGCCCATTATGATATCAAAATCCACCATGTCCAATTTAATAAGATTGGCCAGTGTATCATAACCACACAAAGTTACCACATAATTACAATATACTCTTTTTGCAACAAATAATCACCAACTGGTGTAACTACTTCAATTGACTTAGTTAGTAGTTCCGGTGTTCTTTCAAATTTAGCAGTAATCAATGGAGTAACATATGACAATGTAGAACCCGAATCAATCAATGCATATATAGTATACAAAAATATTGATAATTTACCTGTGACTACGTCAGGAGATGCCTCCAAATTCTGCCGGTCCACTAGAGCATAAGTACGATTTTGAGTTCCACTGGAACTGGCTGCTCCTATGGCTCCTCTACCATGACCCGTAGGCTGTACACCTCTGCTTAGGGAAGGAACCGATGGTGACGATGCAACGGTTGATCTCGTAGGTTGCGCCACATTACCCAAGCCTCTTCGTGGGCAGTCTCTCATCATATGCCCCGTCATACGGCACCAAAAACAAACATTTATCCCAAGCCAGCATTCACCTAAATGAAATCGTCCACAGACATGGCTGACGAGAAAATCCAGCGGTCTGCAAACCTCGAATCCCACTACTCTGCCCAATATTGCTACCTCTAAACCCTTGGAATTGAGCTTGAGTGCCTGTTGTGGAATAAGAGAATGACGGTCTAGGCGGTCTAGGAAACATCTGAGGTCTAGATTCTACTTGGGACACCATGGACTGTCCCATAGGTCTAGCTCTTTTGGACTGTCCTCGTTCAGATTCATGTACTCTTCTTCTTTGCCTTTTGGTCCTCCATCTTTTGTGCGAAGGCCTGAATTCTAGCTATATCTATATCTCGATTTAAAGCAGTAATAGTGCAGTCTCTTACCAAATATGGCTCCAATCTGTCCATATATTAATGTACTCTGTCTGTCATTGTGGCCACTACATTCGGAGCATATCAAGCCAAAGAATTAAATTACAGACTGTATTCTCTGACACTCAGATTCCCTTGACGAAGATTCAAGAATTGATCCGCATGAGCCTCTTGGATCTCATAAAGAAGGTAGTGATCAAGGAAAGCCGCTTTAAATTCTTCCCAATAGGTGGATTTGCACCGACACCACAAGATTTCTTCCAATCTTCATACCACAATATCACCTCTCCTTTCAATCTATAAAGATACTTTGGAGAAATCAACAAATAGAAGAGGTCACATGGGAAGCTGAAGAAATGATGAAATCCAAGTACCCTCATTTGTTCCAAGGGGAAGAATGACAAGTAAGTATTTATAAGCTTTGAGTATATATTTATATGATGACATAAATAATGCTCCTATACTTGTAATTGTTTACTTTGAATAATAACACTAACATTCGAGGACTAATGTCTCTAAGGAGGGGAGAATGTAACACCCCGTACGTTTCTAAGTCTAGCTGACAACCGTAAAATTTAGGGAAATATGGAACATGAGAGAATGGATGAATTATGTAGCAATTTGTGGGCATTAAAAAGTCTTACACCATTGGGCCTTAAATAAAGCCCAAAACAATTATAAGAGAAAGACATGGCCTAAAAAGGATTTTTGACCCATTCTTCCAACTTGATCCATTTGACCAAATCAACCCTTGCATTAAATGCTAAGGTAAGAGATAAGAGAGACATGAGTGACTATATAAAGAGAAAAAACAGATTTTTATTGCATTGGACTCTCATGCTTTTCTAAACTTTACCAAATAATTTCTTGTGCCTCTCAAGAACCCTAAGTTATCCTTCGGGCCAAGATCATCAACTTGTGAGACTTGGTAAGTATTTCTTATGATGGTTTAATATATTTTATGCATGTGAGATGGTTTATATTATGTTGGTTATGTTGGTGGAGTATTGGGAAGTTCACAAAGTGTGAAATGTTACATGTTTGCTAAATCGGAGAATGGTTTGTCTTGTGAACTTGAATATGCACTTGTGGTCTTGAAGGAAATGAACTTGTTGGAGTAAATATTGATATGTGAGATGTGATTATAGTCTCACTTTTTTTAATCCTTGTGTATAACGTTTGGAATTGTTATTGTGAAATTGGTTATGGTTTTGGTGCCGTATTGGGCGTGAAATGTAGTTTTGGGTGTTGTTATGTGTGTTGTAAGACCATGGCTTAATGTTGGTGTTTAAGATGATAAAAAATATGTCAAAATAAGTTTGTTTATGGTCATGGACCATTCATGGCATGAAAAGACCCAAAAGAAGCCATTTCGGACCAAAACGGGCATCCGCCCCCGCAGACGAGGGCATCTGCGGGCGCAGATGCCAACGCAGATGCCCATGGAATTTTCCAGAGGACATATTCACGTGCACCTCATCCACCTTCGGGTGTAGGTGTCAGATCATGTTAGTTCCAGAATTGGTTTTGAGTGTTTTCATTTCTAGTTCATCCCCGAAGGCCCCTATACCCTTTTTGGATTTAATTATCAACTTGTGATGTTGTTTTAATGACTTTAAAGTATCGTATGGAGGTGTTTTGGACTGTATTAAGTATGTATGGTGGTTCATATGTTTTTATGAAGGATTAATTGTGATGGAATGATAAAGACAAAAGCGTAAAGGGTAAGTGTAGTGTGAAATGCTATCGATGTATGATCTCTTGGTCAATGTGCGTAATGTTATGGTGTTGTTGATATGATAATGACTTGGATTGTATTGTAAGGGGTGATATGACATTATACGGTAGTCATATAGTTCATTTTCGTCTTGTACGCTTGTATAATACTAGTTGCTAATGTAAGTTCCGGTATGAACTTGTATTGTAGAGTAAGACGTAAAGAAGGAGCTGGGCTATTGTGTTCATACATAGACTTGTGTATTCATACTTGGAAGTGCAGGTATGTAAGGTTACTTTATCCATATCTTTCTGCAGTAAATAGAACTCACGTTGACGTTACACTTGTCCTATTCCGAGATGTGCTAAGGTATTCTATTCCCGGTTACCAGTGGTTACTATCACATGTTTCCTACTCACTGATCAATTATGAATCACACGTCTCCTATTCATTGATAATGTTCCAAAAGCCCAATAAAGTTATATTCCAAAGTCCCAATATTGTTTATGCTCATGTATCTTGTTCATTGATTCCAATAAGGTGATGTTTTTGAAATTGTTTACATATTTCTTACTCATTGGTTAATGGTCCAAAGCTTCAAAGTAAAGTATGACTATCATTGTATCAATCTCAAAGTAATGAATAAAGTAATGCATATGTGGTTAATGATCATGTATGGGTGGCAGCTTTGGGGGCGAAATGCCTAGCTCCAGCCGATCCCAAGATTGTTGGATCAGGGGGAAGTCCTGGAGGCATAAGCCTAGCTCGGACCGAACCTGATAGGGGGCAGCTCTAGGGGTATAATCCTAGCTCGAGCCGAACCTGATATGTTGGTTTATGGGTGACAACTCTAGATGTAATAACCTAGCTCGAGCCGAACCCAATGCTTTGATTCTTAGGGTGGAAGCTCTGGGGGCATAAGCCTAGCTCAAGCCGATCCCAACATAATGATATGTTATGTTAAAACCCACTGTTCAGTCGGGGCCCGGGTATCACAGTTCACAGGAAAAGATGAATAACTATAGAATCAAAGGAACAAAGAAAGTAAAGAAAGCAATATACATGGTTTCCAAAGTATAGTATTGTGACATATCCATATTGACCATTTATTGTATTTGAGCTCATGAACATGTTTACATATCATACAAGTTTCATATGGCCTTACATACTCAGTACATTCTTCGTACTGACCCCTCTTGGGGGATTTACCTTACTTGCTGCAGGCGCAGGTTCTAGTAGGCCTCCACAGTAGGTTGCCAGTTTTTGCGGATCATTGGTGAGCTCCAGTTGGTTTGGGGCTTCTCCGATTCGCAATTACACATATGTTTTGATGTTGTAAATGTTGTATAGTTCGGGGACTTGTCCTGACTTTTAGTTCATTTTGGTCAATGCTCTTGTTAGAGGCTTTGTAGACAGGTGTGGGTGTAAAAATATAAAAGGTACATGCTGTTTTTGACCTGATGGCCTCAACGGCCAAGTTTCTGAAATGTATATATATGTCACATGTTTCATGAATTTCATTGTTAGCATTATAAACTCCTACGTGATAAGGGTGTTGCAGAATGCATGCATATGAATGAACATAGGCAAAGCTTGGTTCTCTCGGGCCTTATCAGCTACGGGTGCCAATCACGCCTCGTTGGGATTTGGGGCATGACAAAAGTGGTATCAGAGCAGGTCGTTCTAAGGGTGTCTACAAAGTCGTGTCTGAGTAGAGTCTTACTTATCAATGTGTTGTGCACCACATTTATAAGTAGGAGGCTACGGGACATTTAGGATGTTGTTTCTTTTCTTCAATTCTAGATCGTGCAATAGAGCCAGTGTTGTAAGTTGAGTTGAAATCTAACTATGGTAATTGTTTTTCTCTGGTATAGTAACTATGCCAATGACAAGAAAAGGTAGAGGAAAAGCCAAGCAGGTATACATGCCTGCGGAAGAAGGAATGAGTAGATTACCACCTGACCAAGATAGTCAAGGTGGAGCAAATGCTGAAATTTCATCGCGGTCTTCCTCTACTTTTCGAGCTCCAGAAGAGCCAGTTGGTAGAGAAGTACTCGTAGACCCACCAATGAACACCACAGATCAAGACCTTAGAAATGCAGTGCATATGTTGACACAGTTAGTGGCAGCCCAGAGTCAAGGACGAACTGGTCCAATTACACATGATGATGATGCGGCTAGAGTGGCGAGACGCAGAACACAGGATTTCTTAAAACTGGACCCTCCTATATTCACAGGGTCAGATCTGAAAGCAGATCCAAAGGACTTCGTCGATCAAATTCAGAGGGCATTGGAAGTTATACACGTGACGGGGATAGAGACAATTGAACTTGCTGCGTACAGATTGAAAGGAGATTGGAAGAAATCCCGTGATATTGGTGTAAATCCACCAAATTGGGAAGAATTTAAAACAACTTTCCTTGATCATTATCTTCCATATGAGATCTGCGAGGCACGTGTGGATCAGTTCCTAAATCTCCTTCAAGGAAATTTGAGCGTCAGAGAATATAGTTTGCAATTTAATTCCTTGGCTCGATATGCGCCAAATGTTGTGGCTACGATGACCGACAGAGTCCATAGATACGTGGACAGACTAGAGCCATATTTGGTAAGGGATTGCACCATTGCTGCCTTGAACAAAGACATGGACATAGCTAGAATACAAGCCTTTGCCCAGAAAATGGAAGATCAAAGACAGAGACGAAGGGTACATGAATTTGACAGGGGGCAATCTAAACGGGCTAGACCTATGGGACCGTCTATGATGTCTCAAGGAGGATCTAGGCCTCGTATGTTTCCTAGACCACCTAGACCATCATTTTATCATTCTACAGCAGGTGTTCACTCTCAGTTTAGAGGGTTTAGAGGTGGTCTAACTGGGTAGAGTAGTGGAGGTCACGGATCACAGGCAACAGGTTTTCCTCGTCAGCAGTGTCAGCACAGCGGATGTATTCATTCAGGTACATGCAGAGTGGGGACAAATGCTTGTTTCTGGTGCGGTATAACAGGACACATAATGAAAGAGTGTCCCCAGAGGAGTATGGGTGGTATAGCACGACCGACAGGATCATCCGTTGCGTCATCAGCATCGACTCCTTCTTTGGGCCGAGGTGTGCAGCCTGTGGGCCGGGGTAGACATGCTAGAGAAGTAGCTAGTACTAGTGGGGTATAGAATCACACTTATACTTTGGTGGACTGACAAAATTCAGAGGCTTCTCCTGATGTCGTCACAGGTACATTATCCATATTCTCAAATAATGTATATGCATTGATTTACCCTGGTTCTACATTTTCCTATGTTACTCCATTGGTTGCTGCGAAATTCGCAAAGGCACCATAAATTATTAATTAAATCAATTGAAGTGTCTACACCGATTGGTAAATGTATTATGGCAAAAAGAGTATATCAAAATTGTGTGATAACTGTGTGTGGTCACGATACAATGGCCGATCTTATTGAATTAGACATGGTGAATTTTAATGTGATCATGGGAATGGATTGGTTGGCCTCTTGTTATGCCACGGTAGATTACCGGGCCAAGAAGGTGCAATTTTGTTTTCCGCAAGAAAATGTTCTTGAATGGCAGGGTAATGTAGGGGCACCACGAGGAAGATTTATTTCCTATTTGAAAGCCAGAAAAATGATTGCTAAAGGTTACATATGTTATTTAGTACGGGTGAAAGATAATGATGTGGAACCACTAACTCCGCAGTCGGTTCCCGTGGTCAATGAATTTTTAGTTGTATTCTGAGAGGATCTTCCAGGCTTACCCCCAGAACGGGAAGTAGAATTTGGCATTGATGTGATTCCAGGCACTCAGCCTATTTCTATTCCTCCATATAGAATGGGTCAAGCAAAATTGCGTGAATTGAAAGAGCAATTGAAAGATTTGATAGACAAGGGATTCATTAGACCTAGTGTGTCCCCGTGGGGTGCACCGGTATTATTTGTATAGAAGAAAGATGGCACGTTGAGAATGTGCATCGACTATCGGCAATTGAATAAGGTAACGATCAAGAACAAATATCCCCTCCCTCGAATTGATGATTTGTTTGATCAGTTACAGGGTGCCAAGTATTTTTCAAAGATCGACTTGAGGTCGGGTTACCATCAAGTCAGAGTTAGAGAAGGAGATGTACCCAATAAAGCTTTCCGAACACGGTATGTCCATTATGAATTCTTAGTTATGTCTTTTGGACTAACAAATGCACCAGCTGTGTTTATGGATTTGATGAATAGGGTGTTTAAGCCATTTTTGGACGTGTTCATCACAGTGTTTATAGATGACATCCTAGTTTATTCCAGAACCCCAGAGGACCATGCTAATCACTTACGATAGGTGCTACAGATTCTTCGTGAGCGTAAGTTGTATGCAAAGTTCTCCAAGTGTGAGTTTTGGTTAAAATCAGTTGCATTCTTGGGTCATATTGTGTCAGATGAAGGGATACAGGTTGATACACAGAAGATCGAAGCAGTGAAAAATTGGCCAAAACCTACGACACCCACAGAAATTCGTAGTTTTCTTGGACTGGCCGGTTATTACCAAAGATTTATGGAAGGTTTTTCCTCTATTGCTGCACCGTTAACAAAGCTTACACATAAGGCAGTGAAATTTCAGTGGAATGATGCGTGTGAAAAAAGCTTCCAAAAGTTGAAAGATAAATTAACCTCCATACCAGTTTTAGTGCTTCCTGAAGGTACTGAAGGTTATGCATTATATTGTGATGCTTTAGGAATTGGCCTTGGATGTGTATTGATGTAGCAAGGTAATGTCATAGCATATGCCTCACGATCGTTGCGGCCACATGAGAAAAATTATCCCACACATGATCTTGAATTGGCATCGGTGGTCTTTGCTTTAAAGATATGGCGTCATTACTTGTATGGAGTTCATGTTGATATCTATATGGATCACAAAAGTTTGCAATATCGCTTTAAGCAGAAGGAACTCAATTTGAGGCAACGAAGGTGGTTAGAGCTCTTAAAAGACTATGATATTGATATTCTTTATCATCCAGGCAAAGCAAATGTAGTAGCTGATGCATTGAGCCGCAAGGCAATAGAAAGCACTAGCGAGCAACTGATAGAAAAGAAAGAGATAATCAAAGATATACATCAATTATCCAGCTTGGGGGTTTGTCTTCTTGAATCCTCAGATGAAGGAGTTATTGTGCAAAATGCGGCTAAATCTTTGTTAATAGCTGAGGTGAAAGAAAAGCAGTTTACAGATCCTATGTTAATGCAGTTAAAGGAGAACGTAGAAAACAATTTGACAGAGGCATTTGATCTAACATAGGAAGGGGTGCTCCAATGCCAAGGTAGAGTATGCATTCCAGATGTAGATGAACTGCGGAAAGGAATCATGACGGAGGTACATCATTCACGCTATTCTATTCATCCGGGTGCTACTAAAATGTATCATGATTTAAAAGCAGTATATTGGTGGGGGAATATGAAGAAGAATATTGCAGAATTTATCGCTCAGTGCCCGAATTGTCAACAAGTAAAAGTAGAGCATCAGAAACCAGGAGGTTACATGCAATGTATTAATCTTCCAGTCTGGAAGTGGGATATGATTAATATGGACTTCATCACAGGTCTGCCCCTTACATTGCGGAAATTTGATTCTATATGGGTTATAGTGGACAGGCTTACTAAGTCAGCGCATTTTCTACCAGTTTAAACCACCTATACAGTTGAGGATTATACGAAATTGTATGTGAAAGAGATAGTACGATTGCATGGTATTCCACTTTCCATTATATCAGACAAAGGAGCACAGTTCACAATGCACTTTTGGAGATCTTTTCAGCAGAGCTTGGGTACACAGGTGAACTTGAGTACGGCTTTCCATCCTCAGACTGATGGACAAGCAGAACGTACTATTCAGACACTTGAAGATATGCTACGAGCTTGTACATTGGATTTTCAAGGTAGTTGGGATGATCATTTGCCTCTTATTGAATTTGCTTACAACAATAGCTATCATTCAAGTATTAAAATGACACCTTATGAAGCATTATATGGACGAAAATATAGATCACCAATTGGGTGGTTTGAAGTAGGTGAGACTGCTTTACTGGGGCCAGACCTTGTTCATCAGGCTATAGAGAAGGTTAAAGTAATTCAACAATGATTACAGATGGCCCAGAGTCGACACAAGTCATATGCTGATGTTAGAAGAAGAGGACTTGAGTTCGCCATAGGTGATTGGGTATTTTTGAAGGTGTCACATATGAAAGGGGTAATGTGATTCGGAAGGAAAAGGAAATTGAGTCCATGGTATATAGGCACATATGAAATTATTAGAAGATTTGGGCAAGTTGGGTATGAGCTGGCGCTACCCCAAGAACTCTCCACAGTTCATCCGGTATTCCATGAGTCGATGCTTCAAAAATTCATAGGAGATCCATCTCTTTTTACTCCTATAGACGATGTACAGATAACAGAGGATCTTACCTATGAGGAGATACCTGTAGCCATTCTGGATAGACAAGTAAAGAGGCTGAGGAATAAAGATATAGCATCCGTAAATCTATTTTGGAGAAATCAACAAATAGAAGAGGTCACATGGGTAGCTGAAGAAATGATGAAATCCAAGTACCCTCATTTGTTCCAAGGGGAAGAATGACAAGTAAGTATATATAAGCTTTGAGTATATATTTATATGATGACATGAAGAATGCTCCTATACTTGTAATTGTTTACTTTGAATAATAACACTAACATTCGAGGACGAATGTTTCTAAGGAGGGGAGAATGTAACACCCCGTACGTTTCTAAGTCTAGCTGACAACCGTAGCATTTAGGGAAATATGGAACATGAGAGAATGGATGAATTATGTAGCAATTTGTGGGCATTAAAAAGTCTTACACCATTGGGCCTTAAATAAAGCCCAAAACAATTATAAGAGAAAGACATGGCCCAAAAAGGATTTTTGACCCATTCTTCCAACTTGCTCCATTTGACCAAATCAACCCTTGCATTAAATGCTAAGGGAAGATATAAGAGAGACATGAGTGACTATATAAAGAGAAAAATCAGATTTTTATTGTATTGGACTCTCATGCTTTTCTAAACTTTACCAAATAATTTCTTGTGCCTCTCAAGAACCCTAAGTTATCCTTTGGGCCAAGATCATCAACTTGTGAGACTTGGTAAGTGTTTCTTATGATGGTTTAATATATTTTATGCATGTGAGATGGTTTATATTATGTTGGTTATGTTGGTGGAGTATTGGGATGTTCACAAAGTGTGAAATGTTACATGTTTGCTAAATCGGAGAATGGTTTGTCTTGTGAACTTGAATATGCACTTGTGGTCTTGAAGGAAATGAACTTGGTGGAGTAAATATTGATATGTGAGATGTGATTATAGTCTCACTTTTTTTAATCCTTGTGTATAACTTTTGGAATTGTTATTGTGAAATTGGTTATGGTTTTGGTGCCGTATTGGCCGTGAAATGTAGTTTTGGGTGTTGTTATGTGTGTTGTAAGACCATGGCTGAATGTTGGTGTTTAAGATGATAAAAAATATGTCAAAATAAGTTTGTTTATGATCATGGACCATTCATGGCATGAAAAGACCCAAAAGAAGCCATTTCAGACCAAAATGGGCATCCTCCCCCGCAGACGAGGGCATCTGCGGGCGCAGATGCCAACGCAGATGCCCCTGTAATTTTCCAGAGGCCATCTGCGCACACATATCAGCCACATGCAGGTGCATTTGGTAGCACAGGTCAGTTCCAGAATTGGTTTTGAGTGTTTTCGTTTCTAGTTGATCCCCAAAGGTCGCTATACCCTTTTTGGATGTAATTATCAACTTGTGAATGTCGTTTTAATGACTTTAAAGTATCGTATGGAGGTATGTTAGACTGTATTAAGTATGTATTGTGGTTCATATGTTGTTATGAAGGAGTAATTGTGATGGAATGATAAAGACAAAAGCGTAAAGGGTAAGTGTAGTGTGAAATGCTATCGATGTATGATCTCTTGGTCAATTTGCATAATGTTATGGTGTTGTTGATATGATAATGACTTGGATTGTATTGTAAGGGGTGATATGACATCATACGGCAGTCATATAGTTCATTGTCGTCTTGTACGCTTGTATAATGACTAGTTGCTAATGTAAGTTCCGGTATGAACTTGTATTGTAGAGTAAGACATAAAGAAGGAGCTAGGCTATTGTGTTCATACATAGACTTGTGTATTCATACTTGGAAGTGCAGGTATGTAAGGTTACTTTGTCCGTATCTTTCTGCAGCATATAGAACTCACATTGACGTTACACTTGTCCTATTCCAAAATGTGCTAAGGTATTCTATTCCCGGTTACGAATAGTTATTATCACATGTTTCCTACTCATTGATAAATTATGAATCACACATCTCCTATTCATTGATAATGTTCCAAAAGCCCAATAAAGTTATGTTCCAAAGTCCCAATATTGTTTGTGCTCATGTATCTTGTTCATTGATTCTAATAAGGTGATGTTTCTGAAATTGTTTACATATTCTCACTCATTGGTTAATGGTCCAAAGCTTCAAAGTAAAGTATGACTATCATTGTATCAATCTCAAAGTAATGAATAAAGTAATGCATATGTAGTTAATGATCAAGTATGGGTGGCAGCTTTGGGGGCGAAATGCCTAGCTCCAGCCGATCCCAAGATTGTTGGATCAGGGGGCAGTCCTGGAGGCATAAGCATAGCTCGGACCGAACCTGACAGGGGGAAGCTCTAGGGGTATAATCCTAGCTCGAGCCGAACCTGATATGTTGGTTTATGGGTGGTAGCTTTAGAGCTAATAACCTAGCTCGAGCCGAACCCAATGCTTTGATTCTTAGGGTGGCAGCTCTGGGGGCATAATCCTAGCTCGAGCCGATCCCAACATAACGATATGTTTTACATACTCAGTACATTCTTCGTGCTGACCCCTCTTGGGGGATTTATCTTACTTGCTGCAGGCGCAGGTTCTAGTAGGCCTCTACAGTAGGTTGCTAGTTTTTGCGGATCATTGGTGAGCTCCAGTTGGTTCGGGGCTTCTACGAGTTGCAATTACACATATGTTTTGATTTTGTACATGTTGTACATGTTGTATAGTTCGGGGACTTGTCCCGACTTTTAGTTTATTTTGGTCAATGCTCTTGTTAGAGGCTTTTGTAGACAGGTGTAGGTGTAAAAATGTAAAAGGTACATGTCATTTTTGACCTAATGGCCTCAACGACCAAGTTTCAGAAATGTATATATATGTCACATGTTTCATGAATTTCATTGTTAGCATTATAAACTCCTACGTGATAAGGGTGTTGCGGAATGCATGCATATGAATGAACATAGGCAAAGCTTGGTTCTCTCGGGCCTTATCGGCTACATGTGCCAATCACGCCTCGTTGGGATTTGGTGCGTGATATAAAGCCCTTTGAATCAGATCTATAAAATCTTGTGGATCTTCATTCATATCTGACCCAGTGAATGTGGGAGGGTCTAATTTCAGAAAATCCTGTGTCCGCCGACTAGCTTCCCTAGCCGCACCATCATCACTTGTTGTTGGACCAGCTCGTCCTTGACTTTGTGCAGCAAATATCTGAGTCAACATTTTCACTGCATTTCTGAGATCTTGCTCAGCAGCATTAACAGGTGCTTCTGTAGGTTCTTCTCTCCTTCTCGGCTCTTTTAGAGATGGAAAAGTAGAAGAAGCCCGTGATGCAAACTCAACATTAGCCCCACCTTGACTAGCTTGGTCAGGTGGTGATCTACTGGTTCCTTCTCCGAAAAGTATATCTACTTGCTTACCTTTACCTCTACCTCGTCTTGTAATCGACATTTTACTATACAAAAGAAAACCAAGTCCAATGGTTAGATATGATTCGACTACAATATTGGCTCTAATGCACGATCTAAGAATTGAAGAACAGAAAAAACTCCTAAATGTCCCGTAGCCTCCTACTTATAAATGTGGTGCACAACACATCTATAAGTAAGACTCTACTCAGACACGGCTTCGTAAACACCCTTAAAACGACCTGCTCTGATACCACTTTTGTCACGCCTCAAATTCCAATGGGGCGGACTGGCACCCGAAGCCGATAAGGCCCGAGAGAACCAATCTTCATTCTCATAAACTCTTGAGCATGCTACTCAATAAACATCACCACCACAAATAGATATAAGATGCCAATAGCAGAAGTCATGGAAAGTATAGGATAACTATGAAACTTGGTCATTGGAGCCATCAAGATAAAACATATGTTCTTTACATTTCCTTCGTTTGTCCCACAACATCTACAAAGCCTCTACAAATGCTTGACCATAACCAACCTAGAGTTGGGACAAGACCCCGCTTTATACACATATACAATACCAAAAAAAATGTACATAGTGACTCGAAAAGCCCCGAACCAGCTGGAGCTCACCAATGATTTGCAACTTACCCGCAACCTACTGTGGAGGTCTACTAGCACCTGTGCCAGCAGAAAGTAAGGTAAGTCCCACAAGGGACTTCATTACGTAGAATGTACTGAGTATGTAAGGCCATAAGAAACTATATAATACATAAATACTTCAATGGAATCGAATATAAGTGAATAACCAATATGGATAAGTCACCATTCTATATGTATTGAAATATGTACATTAAATGGATTACTTTCTTTACTTTTACGCTCATTCATTCGTTCATCACTAACTTCTTCATTCACTACTTATCCTTCCATTCTTACAATGCCCGGGCCCCAAGCTGATCAGTGGGTAATCAACAGTTTTTGGGATCGACCCATGCTAGGCTCTTCTTTTGCCCCTGGGATACCACCCGTAGTAGCGGGATTGACCCATGATAGGTGTTATTTTCACCCCTGGGATACCACTCGAGATATTGGGATCGACCCATGCTAGGTATTTTAACCCCTGGGATACCACCCAAGAATAGAGACTTCATTACCTCACTTCTTAGTCTTTGAAATAGTTCATTCGATGATCAAGTCATTATTGGAACTTTTGAATATAACATTATTGGAACTTTGGAACCATGTCCACAATTAGGTGACACAGGAATAACAATAGATCAAGAATAAAGTATATATGATTGACAATAGATGATAACCTGAAATGACATACCTTAGAACATTTCGGAAATGAGTAAGTACAATAACAAGGTGAATACCACATGCTGCAGAAGGATACGGAAAGAGTAACCTTACATACCTTATCTTATAAATATGAACACACAATCTTATATGTGAATACAATAGTCCAACTCCGTCCTTACGTTTCACTCTACAATACAAGTACATAACACAGCTTACGTCAACAACTAGTTACCGTACAAGCATACAAGACGACAATGAGCTATATGACTGCCATATAACATCATTTTACCCTTTATAATACAATACACTGCATTATCATACAAACAACAACATAACATTCCACACATTGACCAAGACATCATATACCAATAGCATTTCACACCACGTTTACCCTTTATGACTCCTCATTATCATTACGTCACCATTACCCCATCAAGTTACCTCATAACCATATATTAACAACAATCCATGATTGATATCATACAACATGCCTCTATACGACCTCTTAAAGTCATTAAAAAGGTACCATAAGTTGATAATTACATCCAAAAAGGGTATAGGGGCCTTCGAGGATCAAAGAGAGACAAAACCATACAAAATGACTTTATGGGGTGACCTGAGAAGCCACCTACGCCCGCAGGTGGATGATATGCATCCACATGTGACCCTTGGCAGTGTCCAGGGGCACCTGCGTTACCATCTGCGCCCGCAGGTGCCTTCGTCTGTGGGGGCGGATGCCCAAATCGGCCAAAAAGGGTCCTTTTTGGGTCCTTTTGTGTAATAAATGGTCCAAGTCCATAAGTAAGATTTTATTTACATATTTTAGATCATATTAGATACCAACGAACATTCATGGTTCCACAACGCACATAAACAACACCAAAACTACACTTTCCTTTAAATACGTCACCAAATCCATGACCAATTTCACAATAACAATGCCACGTGTTATACACCAAAAAGGAAACAAGTTAAGGAGTTAACCACATATACATGTTGATATTAAACACACCAAACTCTCTTCCTTCAAGACCACAAGTCCACTTCACTGTTTAGAAGGCAAAACCCTTCACCGATTAAGCAAAAGTACACTGTTTTACACATAGTGACTGCCCAACACTGTGCCAACATAACGAACATGATTTATACATCATCTTAAGTGTATCATATAGTAAACCATAAGAATAAACACTTACCAAAGCTTACCAAAGAGTGATCTTGTCCAACAAGTAGTTGCCTTAAGGTTTGTGGGAGAAGAGAAATATTTGGAAAAATCTAGAAAATGGCATGTGTGCTTTTATGAATAAGAATCTGATTTTTCTTGACTTATATAGTCCCTTCCTAATAATCCTTATCCACACATTTAATGTGTTTACTTGGTCAATGGAAGAATGGGTCAAATTCCATTTTGGGCCATGTCTTTTTATGATTTTTGGGCCTTATTTGGGCCTAATGGCACATGATTCACTTAAGCCCAACAAATTAATGCATAAATTCACCAACTCTCTCATGTTTAAATGATTCTATAAATGTTAAGGTAGTCTTATAGGTTCGGAAATGTATGGGGTGTTACAACAAGCAACACGAAAGTTCTGTTTGGGACGTCGAGGCCACCATGATATCTTGGAAAGCATAAAGTCTATGTAGGTTGCCGAGGTCACCATGATCTCTATGAGAAAACTAAAAATAGGTATATACAATATAAGCTATACCAACAGACTACTGAACTATCAACAACAACAATAAGGCCCGACTGGCCAAAAGGCTACAACTAATCAACATACAAGGCCAAAATGGTCACCAGCATAGTTATACAACCAAACAGACTAGTCTGCTAGCCTATATGAATACAATACTTGGGATATCACCCTCAAACAAGTGATCAAGTTGTAGTGTCTAAGGAATGCAAATTTAAACACTCTCTAGAGAAAAACTAACCCTACTAAAAACCCAGCCTACCTCCATTATGCTACCAGCCAAATAGCCGCTACCACAGATGGGCATCACCCATCAGAGGCTTTACCTCCAATCAAAACCATCCCCAAACCAGTAGACCTTAACCAAATAGAACCCCTTACCCCTCGATATGCAAATATACTCAAACCCAAGTCACCTACCATTAATCTACCAAAAGTTCCCCCTAAGATGATTTTAATGTTACATGGAGAACCTAACATCACATATAAAGCCTCAGAAGTACGTACATTGTTCATTCGGGAAAATATTTAATACACAATCATTGGGAAATTTTTTTATGGGAAATCTCATGTAAGGGAATTGAAGAAAACTATACCTGGATAGAGTGGGATTAAGGGTGAATATAGCATTGGAGTACTTAATACAAGGAATATTCTCATAAGGCTTACCAGTTTTAAGGATTATGTTCAATAACTGTCAACTTTAGCATTCTATATTAAAGCAGAGAATATATATTGGTAGATGTACATATTGAAATGGGATCCATGGTTTACACCATATGTAGAGACTACTATAGTGTCATGACCCAAATCACAGATTGTGAGGGCACCTACCCATTTCTACCTTAGGTAGGAGAACCCTTACCACCCAACCATTCAATAAAGTGCGAAGGACATACATCAACAATTTTAAAACTAAATAATCCCTTAAATCAAACAAAATCTCTTATCCAATTACATTAGTTACTAATTATATTATGGAATAAATAACAACTTCCTAGAACCTAATCTAAATCGGTACAAGAGCACTAAACAATTGGAAGAATGACTCAAGACACAACTTTTTTGTAAGAGTAGAACGATAGGAGCTTCTGAAGAATAATTGCTGCTGCACCTATAGAAACCCCAACTGACCTATAATATGGCTATATCCTTAAATGGAGATATAGTAAGTGTAGGATCAGTACAACCACACATACTGGTATCGGCCGACCAGGGTTAGAAACATATAACAACATATAGAAAACAAGAAGAGATCATGACAAGCATACAATTTAATATCTGAACATACTTAGCTCACTTCAACTTCCAACCTTACCGCCTTTATTTTATTTAGGTAATATTACTTTACCCTTAGGGCGCGATTAACTAACTATATTCTATGGATTAATCTAACCCACGATTCTTACACATTTACCTTATTACAATAACTCTATATACCTGTCTTTCTCTTTCTCATTAATCCTCTTTTGTGACAACCCGCGCTCCCTATTATACTACCATTAACCCTCGGGATTGCAATAAGCAAGACAATCGATAATATCAACAACTTTATAACAAAGGGCAGTACAATATACATCATGTATATAACTATATACACAAGGGAATAAAATTTATACACAATCTAGAGCATACCTTGTATTCATATTTTGCTGCAATGCACAATCACAACAATCAACATAAACGGTCCACTCAAGAAACCATAATATCTAATCAATTAACCGGTCCACACAAGGAACCATGATATATCATCAACATAAATTTGTCCACCCAAGGAACCATCAACAACATATAAATATAAATGTACATTCAAATGCATATGATGAATGTATGTATGCATCATCTCTTTCTCATCTCAACATCATCATTAATAATATCATTCTCAAAATCATGAACATCATGATCTTAATATCATCTCATCATCATCATCATCAATATCATTATCAGAATCATGAACATCATGATCTCATTATCATCAATAATATCTTCAACTCATCATCATCATCAATATCATCTCAATATCATGAACATCATGAACTCCATATCATCATCAATACCATCAATGTAAATGCAAGATGCAGTCATTAATTATAAGTAACACCTTAAGGCGAATGGTAAACACCCAGGTGAAATCACATGCAAGTAACAACGATCGAAATAGAACTTACAATAAATGACAACCAAGTAAATACAGTTAATACTCAAAAAGTTCATCATTCCAAGTAAACAACAAATATCTACTTACACATGAAATCATAAGTATGCCCGAAGGCCAATTCACCACTTACTCAAATGAGCATTATCAAACTCAATCATCAATCACACAAAGGAGTGCACATTCCATAAATATTGATATCTATACTATAATTCACCATCCTATTTCATTCACCAATCTAACTCTCTTTTATTCCTACTAAAACTGATAAATTTAGTTACTAACTAGTAACCCTTACACTCAAGTCATCACTAAGTTCAAGACACTATCCCCTTTAGCCAGTTATTCAACCACTCAACTTACAATTCTATCTAGAGTCATCTACCTTTACACAATTTACTTTCTAGCACTTATCCAAACTTGACTTTAGGTTCTTAAGTTATATCATCACCTCCTCTTATCATAATCAATCCTCCTAACTATCTTCTAGCAGGAATATCTCTTACTTCAACTATACCAAATATCGGGTTCACCTTTTTAAATGTATTAAAGATTAACTCTATAAATTAGAAGGTCACCTAATTCTTCTATTATTATTCACATTCATATATTAAACCCTACAAATCATCAAGTAAGTCACACAATGCAAACACCCATCAAGGGATTCAAACAAAACACAATAACATACAATTATATCATTATTATACTATTTTCATGTTTTATCCATCCTAACTCCGTATCTGTAGGCCTAGACATGAAATACCCCATCACCTACATTTATTACATGCAACTAATCCAAGTCTACTATACATTAAACCATAACCTACCTCGACCGAAGATTTTGGAACAAGCAAGCCACACCAAGATTGCTCTTTACTTTCCCTCATGCCTTTATTAGCCCAATCATCTAGAAATTAAATAATTATAAGAGTAATTAAGCCATTACTTTTCAAAGAACTAATTTGGGAATTCAACCCACTAATTCTATCCTTATTCATGATCTAAATCGTTACCCAAGGTCAATTAACACTTAACAAGCTCTATCATATTCAACCCATCTCCATTAATGGAGTTTCAAGGCTAAAGATTTCATTTTTATTGAATTTAAGGTCCCCAACAATCAATTTTATGTTTTAGAATCACTAATTCATGCTAGGAATCGTTAATTAACAATCTAGAAGTAATTCAAGGTGTTATTAACCCAACTCATAGAATTTACCCAAAATATCATGAACTTAGGGTTCAAATCCCTAATAATTTCACTACTAAAGATTGTTCTAATAATTCTAGGATATTGAAGGATTGAAATACGAAGAAG
Source organism: Capsicum rhomboideum (assembly GCA_031232105.1). Classification (NCBI taxonomy): domain Eukaryota; kingdom Viridiplantae; phylum Streptophyta; class Magnoliopsida; order Solanales; family Solanaceae; genus Capsicum; species Capsicum rhomboideum. The sequence goes on along the minus strand of CP124716.1, from coordinate 90,658,109 downwards.
ATAATGGAAGAACTTACCTCAATGAAGAATTTTCACCGAAGAAGTTGGAAAATTGCCCCCTAGGGCTTTGGAATGATTTTTTTGAGTTAAAACCCAAAATTCCATAAATAATAAGGATATAAACTACCCAGGTACCGCTGCAACGGTACCACTGCGGAGGTTAACTCTTAGGGCGTACAGTGTTCAGTAAAACGGCTATAACTTTTTACTCCAAAGGCAAATTAATAAACGTTCTAATGCTTTGGAAAGAAGACTCAAGGATCTTTCATTTGGTGCGTATTGAGACCCATAAATCTTTATTTAGGAGATATATTTGTTTGAAGTTTACCCTAGTTTAAACTTAGCTCGAAACTCAATCGGTAAGAACACTTTTAATTTAATTTTGTGCTACGGGTATTGTATGATCTTAGTACATTTTGTCCAATACACTCCCATACTAAAGAATTGGTCTTCTAACTTATGGTGAAAGAGGTTATTATGCTTATACCGTAGATATTTTTAGTAAAAACGGAATGGATTGTTACATTAGATACCAATTTACCCACCATTCGTCTCTGAATGGTCATTGGTGAAAAGGAGTGTTTTTAGCATGATTCTTGGAGTTCAACATACACAATGGTTAAGAAACTAATGCAACCTCCCATACACTTCTAACATAATTAAATAACACTTACCAAACCACCATCCCATAATAACGCCAACTAGCTACCCGACCAGCCTACGCACCATAGGCCACTAAGCTCTAGGCATAAAGCATGATCACTATAGCCCAAGGAATAAGATTCGTAGTAAAATTTATGTACGGATCATCTAAAATACCCAGAGCACCATATAATATTACAACACACGAACATTTGGGGTAACAACGGAAATAATGGGGAATGAAAAAAATGATGTTTTTTGATTACTAAAACCTATGTTTTTACCGCTGTGGCGGTAAAGTTACCACCACAGCAGCTCGTTGGCCTATTGAGGTTATTGCTGTGGTGGTACTTTTACCACTGCAGCAGTCCGAGGTAGTAACTCGGGACCTCATCCCAGTTCAATCCATTTCACAACACACCTCTTGAAATTCGACATTATTAACTAACTCTTTCACGATAATTGCTATAAATAGAGTTCTACCAACTCATTTTATGCATCGAAGGTTTCTACTACTTTCTAAACTCGTCCTCTAACACATTAACTACTAAAATTCACCAATCAACACACTATGATCCACCATTCAACACTAATTCACACAACGCCAGATTTTTAACCAAAACTACACTACTCTGAGGTTGTCATCCCTATACTAGAAAAATGTTTAGTGGGGTACTTACACCCTAACCAATTGTATAACATCACAACACCACCAATCACACCACTATGGGTTTTCATCAACACATATTCAAACCCCATCATACCTCAACCACTCAAGGGGCAATACCAACCAAGTATTATCATGTGTCGACGGGAGGGATATGAATATGGATAAAAACATCTAATAACTCTACTCCCTCAGTTGACCCTACAACTAATGATCATTAACCATAATCCTTAAAACTTAACCCATTATATTCATTCATAGCCACCATGGGTATCGTACAACCAGTTAGTCTACCTTTAGGACATCAACGCCCTCACCCTCATAAGATCATTTAAGTCACTTAACCAAATAGGCTTCATAATTATGAATCACACGGTTAAGGTTCAACTTACCAATATTAAGTAAAACCATTATTATCATCTCTACTTATGAATTACATGAAACGACCAATTTTATATACCTAAACAATTTACCTTACATTAATGATAGCAACTACACAACTCACCTTACGTTCAAGTCACAAAGTTTGTGCAAAATAACTAAGTTCAACTTAGTTTAACCAATCACTTATTAAAGCATTATTAATAAGTCAACTTATTAACTAGATTATTCACACAAGGATGGCCAAATAACACTTCAAGACCAGATATACTCATCAAAGATCTGGCCACACAAAGATCCCAACTATAATCATCAAAGATTGGAACCACACAGGGATCCCAAGTATAATCACCAAAGGGTCAAAACACACAAGGATCCCAATTATAACCATCAAATTTTGAACCACACAAGTATCCTAAGTATATTGTCAAAGACCAAATAGAAATCAAGACATTCCTCAAAATTACACCCAACCTTTACGCTTCACGGATATTCTTTTGTTACAACTCATCTCATAGCACTCATAATAATCATTTGCACTTAGGAAGTTTGACCATCAAATAATTAGGTAATAGTATGATCAAAACAATAACCATCCACATAAGTAATACACGTAACAATCTATCATACTATAGTAAAAACATTTAAAACACAAGTATTTTTTTAGTAAGCATAATCGATCAATTAACGAAAGATTTATGCTTACCAACAACACTGACAACTACAATATTCACTACATCAAACAACATAACCACCTAAAAGGTGCACATATAACTCATTAAAAACCTAATTCACATATTAAATACAAGTCCTACGCCTCTTATTGATCTCTACTGGTTAGAATAATACTATTCCAACCTTTCAAAAATTTCCAAGATACCAATTGGGACCAACTAACCTGAGTTGTAATGGTTGAGATACCAATTAGAATCAACTCGGTGAGATAACACTGAGATAGCATGATAGAAGGGAAGAAAGTGAAACAAATTTAGATGCTTTGTAGCCTCCCACAGATTGATTATGGACATCAACACACCTATCCGAAGGACTCTACTCGACATTTGCTCTTGTTCTGGGAGATTGGTAACCTGGGTTATGATACTATATCGTCACAACCCAAATCACAAATAGTGAGGGTACCTACCCATTTCTACCCTAGATAGGAGAACCCTTACTACCCAACCATTCAATTAAGTATGGAAGACATACATCAACAATTTTAAAACTAAATAATCCCGTAAATCAAAAAAAATCTCTTATCCAATTACATTAGTTACTAATTATATTGCGGAATAAATAACAACTTCCTAAAACCAAATCTAAACCAGTACAAGAGCACTAAACAATTGGAAGAACAACTCAAGACACAATTTCTCTGTAAGAGTAGAATAATAGAAGCTGCTAAAGAATAATTGCTTCTACACCTATAGAAACTCGAACTGACCTACAACATGGCTATATCCCCAAATGGAGATTTAGTAAGTGTAGTATTAGTACAACCACATGTACTTGTAGGTATCATCGGTCGACTAAGGTTAGAAACATATAACAACATATAGAAAACAAGAAGATATCATGACAAGCATACATGTTAATATCTGAACATACTTAACTTACTTCAACTTCCAACCTTACTGCCTTTCTTTTATTTAAGCAATATTACTTTACCCTTAGGGAACGATTAACTAATTATATTCTATGGATTAATCTAATCCACATTTCTTATGTACTTACCTTATTACAACAACTCTATTTACTTGTCTCTCTCTTTCTCATTAATCCTCTTTTGTGACAACCCTCGCTCGCTATTATACTACCATTAACCCTCGGAATTACAATAATCAAGACAATTGATAACATCAACAACTTTACAAGAAAGGGAAGTATAATATACATCACATATATTACTACATACACAGTGGAATAAGATTTATACACAATTCAGAACATACCTTATATTCACATTTTTCAAAAAGGCACAATCACAATAATCAACATAACCAGTCCACTCAAGGAACCATAATATCTAATTAATTAACCCGTTGTCACACCCCAAATCCCATTGAGGCGGACTGGCACCCGAAGCCGTTAAGTCCCCGAGAGAACCAACCTACGTCCATGTAAATTTATATGCATGTCCCTGAGTGAGCAACATTCTATCACATATAAATACATGATACCAATGGAAGAAGTCATGGAGAAATATTCAATAGATATGAAACTTGACCATTGGGGCCATCAAGTCAAAATGGACAAACATTCCTTCATTCGTCTTACAACATCTACAAAGCCTCTAACAGATACATAACCAACCTAAAGTCGGGACAAGTCCCCGCTTTATACAACATTTACATAGTATCAAAACATATGTACACATGTGACTCGGAAAGCCCCGAACCAAACTGGAGCTCACCAATAATCCGTAGATGACCTGCAGCCTACTGTGGAGGTCTACTAACCCCTGTGCCTGCAGCAAGTAAGGTAAGTCCCCCAAGGGACGTCAGTACGAAAGAATGTACTGAGTATGTAAGGCTATGGAAAACTGCATAAAATATAAGAACTTCAATGGAATCAAATACAAATGAATAATCAATATGGATAAACCACCGTTCTGTATATGTGAAACCATGTACATTACATTCATTACTTTCTTTGCTTTTACGTTTATCATCATCATTTGTATCATATCGTGCCCGGGCCCCAACTGATCAGTGGGTCATAACATAACATAACATAACATAACATTGGGATCATTCTAGCCAGGCTTATGCCCCTTTGATTGCTACCCATAAATCAATAAATCAGGTTCGATCTGACTAGGGTTTTCACCCCTCTGGATTGCCCCCTGTCAGGTTCGGCTTGAGCTAGGCTTTTGCCCCTAAATCTGCCCCCTGATCCAATACTCTCGGGATTGTTTCTAGCTAGGCTTTCACCCCTTCGAGCTGTCACCCGTTCTCAACAATCAAACAGTAAACAACTATGCATTACTTTATTCCTTTACTTTTGTAAGATTGATACATTGGTGGTTATAACATTATTGGAGCTTTGGACCAATAGTCAATGAATGATTAAGAGACATGTGAATAACGATTTATAACAAACCTGAACTGAGATACTTTAGAACATTTTGGAATGGAAACCAGTTCGGTAACAATGAGGATAATAGGTGCTGCCAAAGGATACGGAAAGAGTAATCTTACATACCATATCTTCCCAATATGAATACACAATCCAATATGTGAATACAATAATTCAACTCCTTCCTTACGTGTTACTCTACAACACAAGTACATAACGGAGTTCACGTTAACAACTAACTACATTACAAGTGCATAAGATGACAATGAGCTACGTGACTACCATATAACATCATTTCATTCTTCTAAAGTACAAGTCACTGCATTAACATACTAATGACACCAAAACATTCCACACATTAACCAATATATCATAAAGCTATAGCATTTCACCCCAAAGTTATACTTTACATTTCCCCTTCAACGCTACGTCACCTTTACTCCATCAAGTCACTTAAATACCTTTCACAATAACACATTAACAACCCCTTAAAGCTATTCAAAAGGTACCATAAGTTGATAATTGCATCCAAGAAGGGTATAGGGGCCTTGGGGGGTCAAAGAGAAGCAAAAACAATCGAAATAAAGTTCTGGAGGGACCTGCGAAGACACCTGCGCCCGCAGGTGGGTGAGGTATGGCCGTAGGTACCCATTGGCCTTGTCCAGGGCCACCTGCATTGCCATCTGCGGCTTCAGGTGCCCCATCTGCGAAGGCGGATGCCCGATTCGGCCAAAATGGGTCTCTTTTGGGTCCTTTTTTGTAATAAATGGTCCATGGCCATAAGTAAGCTTATATTTTCATAATTTAGGTAAAATTTGATGCTAATGATCAACCATGGTTTCAAAATTCACAAGAACGTCACCAAAGCTACTTTCTCCTTTCAATACGCCACTAGTTCCATGCACAATTTCATAACAACAATACTACAAGTTATACACATAGAGAAAGCAAGTTAGAGACATAACCACATATTACATATTGACATTTAATCCATCAAGTTCACTTCCTTCAAGACCATAAGTCCACTTTCAAGTTTCTAAGGCAAAACCCTTTACCGTTTAAGCAAAAGTAGATTGTTTCACACATAGTGGACTGCTCAACACTTTGTCAACATAACCAACATGATTTATACACCCTCTTATGCATATAATATATTAAACCATAAGAGTAAACACTTGCCAAGGCTTGTAAAAGGGTGATCTTGTCCAAAGGAATGGTTGCTTAAGGTTTGAGAGAAGAGAGAAATATCTTGTGGAATAATCTAGAAATTGCATGTGTGTCTTGTTGAATAAAATCTGATTTTTAACCCCTTATATAGTCCCTTGTAGTCATCCTTATCCAAACACTTAGTCATAAATGATATGTTTACTTGGTCAACGGTGGAATGGGTCATTTCTCCAGTTGGGCCATGTCTTATGGCTTTCCTTAAATTGAGCCCATTAGCACATGTTAATTCAGCTCAACAAAATTAGTGTGTAATACACCCACCATCTCAAGTTTAATAATTCGATAAATGTTAAGATAAATGTTCAGATAGTCTCATAGGTTCGAAAATGTATGGGGTGTTACACCCGTCCACATGAGGAACCATGATATATCATCAACATAACTCAGTCCACTCAAGGAACCATCAATAACATATAAATATAAATGTACATTTAAATACATATGATAAATGTATGTGTCAAGACCCAACTAGACGGATCGTGCGGGCACCTACTCTAATCCATCTAGATAGGAGACTTTCACCAATATAAAAAATATATATGGAAGTCAATAAAAAACAAGAAATACTTCATTTATTACAATCAATTTACAAAACTTTAATTACAATTGAAAACATTTCCCAGGAACTATTCTAAACAGGTATAAGAGCTGCTAAGAGGAAGTACAAACAAAAGACACAACTTCTACCGCAGAAACAATCATAGAAGCTGCTAGAACCATTACCGTATCAAGCATGTAACACCTACTGACCCTTCAACCAGACTATACCCAAAAAAGGTATAGTAAGAGTAGTATCAGTATAAAACCACATGTATTGGTAAGTATCATCGATCGACCCGAATTAAATCACATAAATATCTAGAAAGAGACATACAACTTAGGAGTTATTTAATTAGAATATTTAATTACACTGTTCCTTAATACCTTTGGATATTAAAGAACCATACTCATCAAGTACCCATTAATTTGTCAAGTCAAATCTCATTCAGTAATTATCTATGAGTTCTATGATACCCGACCCTAATGATTCCTTACCCTCACCCAATAGTAATTAAGGCCCTTCTATAAACCTTAGCTTTGTTCCACAAATGCGATCATACCTTGACACTCTAGCATCCTTTAGTTCATTTAAGTCTATAAGGCATAATTAATAACATAGTGATACCCACCTTCCTGACCTGAAACACAATAGCCGCTAGACCACCAATCATAACATAATATGGGCACCACGATGCCTATCGGGTAGCCTTACTTCTATTCATAACATATAACCAAGATGTAGCACAACCAGACAACCATGAATCCTATCATGCAACTCTATTTCAAGTTCATAACATGTAACCTTGTAAACTTTACTTCAAGTTCATAACACGTAACCTTGTAAACAAGTACAACATGAAACTAGTCAACACGAGTCAACAAGGACAACAAGCTAGGTTACACTATGACCATCAATCAGAATCCATCATAAAATACATCCCCTTGTCTCATTCACCTAAGTAAGTAGGCAACATAGTTTAAACCTCTTCTTTTACTAACCTTAACTCAGACCTCTCATGGATTCCTCCCAACAAGGCAATATGTTATAATCATAAGTCCTAATTCATAGAAAGTCTACTATACCAAGCATTACATAGCCCAGTTAAAGCAAGGAACTAATATTTTAGATAAACAAATAACCCGATCCATTCAAGGAACCAACATAACACATTGTATGTCAACTAAGCAAGCAACTTTGTTTGCTTAAGGAATAAAAATAACATAGCAATGGCAGTTATCATACATCTCGATTTACATAAAGAAACCATATTTAACAATTAAGCACATAACCCGATTGACTCAGGGAACCAACATAACATAGTGTATGTCAACTAAGCAAGTAACCAAGTCTGCTCAAGGAACCAAAATAACATGGTAATGGCAATTATCATGCATCCCGATTTACATAAACAAACCACATTTAGCAATTAAACACATAACATGGTTTACTCAGGGAACCCACATATAATGACAACAAGTAAGCTTGCTTCACTCAAGGAACCAATATAATCAAGAAACACGTAATCCCCAGTCTGCTCAAAGAACCGTCACGCTCACTTGTACCTTGTACACACATGATAAGGGTCTTATATGTGTGCCACTAGTCATGACCTGCAGGGGACTAGCTCTTTTCCATGTACCAAATCCCTAGCATCAAGTGCCTGCCAACCTTATATCAACCAATCCCGTGGAGATGTCCAAATACTGGTACATCCCACAAAGTGACAGATATCACAACAATCACAACCACAATGATAACAGAAACAACACTTGTAAAATCCAACAAGCTTTCATATAAGTTCATTGCATGCGATTAATACTTAGATATCAAACAGTCATTCACTTTTCTTGAACATGCATTGTACAAGAAATACTAAGAACTAGTTATTATGCACAGATAACACAAATTAGGTTATAACTATATTAAAATCATCACCTATAATTTACACGTATAACATGTGGGTTATGACCCACCCCAAATGTTCATCCTGACAATTTGATACATTACCAATCTTCCATTTCTATGGTTACCATCGTAGATTCTTCTAAATCCACCAACACTAACCACCATTAATGAATAAACATTTAATTAGGTTAACCTAAATTTTGGACACTACACCATTATTAATAATACATGGATGAACAACAACAAGAAGGTAACAAATAATTTTATGTACAATTTTAATATCGCAATATAATAGCAATTTCCCACCTAATTAATTGGTTTTTTATCCATTTTACCATCCAAAAACCGTGCCTAAAGGCCTAAGCATGCAATCTCCTATCAATTTACGTCATGTTTATGCTTTCTAACCCAGGTCTAAACTACTCAGTTAAACTAGCCACCTGGACACCAAGCAGCTGCAATGAATGCATGAATGCAAGCTTTTTACTCCGTAAAGGTGAACACTGACGTGAAATCTAGCAGGAAACCATGGGTTTTACCCCAATAATATAGAAATACCTCCTCTCCATTGCTCCTAAGTCATAAGGTAACCTTAGAAGAGTTTTTGAATAAACTTTGTCCTTTTTAGTTGAGGTAACCTTAGAGGAGTTTTTGAATAAACTTTGTCCTTTTTACAACTAAAGAAGAGAAAAGAGAAATATAAAAATTGTACCTGAGGTTTCTGGTCCCATCGTCCCGCTATAGTGGCCAGCCAACTGCAATGGCAACCCTGCTATAGTGGGAAAATTCCCGCTATAGTGGAATGACGTCTGCCTGACCAAAATTTCAAATTCTCAAATTTTAAGCTGTGTCGTCCCACACTAATTTGAGATCGTATAATATAAATTTTCCTTAACCCGTACCTGTAATGAGGTGCCTTTTAATAACAATGGAATAGGTCGTTACAACAGATACCAATTTTCCAATTGTTCGTTCCGAAACGATCATGATAAGAAAAGAATGGTACAAATCCGAATTGAACCTTACGCCCTTACCACGAAGACATAATTATAGATGTTATGAGGACACCAAAATTTTGTTTTACTTGGTATACTAAAATTGCAAACCGTAACCTTGTTACTACTCCACTCTATCTAGGGATCGTCCTTCCTTATGAATTGCATGAGACCATTTAGAGCATAATATTTCCCAAGCACCTAAGGTATCTAGGTCCTCATCAATATATCAAAGTGAAAAGAATTCAGACACAATGGATGAAAATTTCCAAACTTTGAGGGACAGGATCCCGCTATAGCGGGAATATTCCCGCTATAGCGGTATCACTATAACGGTTTAGGGCCACTACAGTGGAGATAACAAATTTAAAGGGGTGAGAAATGGGTTTCTCGCTCATTTCTCCCTTTTTCACTTTAAAAACTCCCCTCTCCTCCTCGATCACTTCGACCCCATTATAAAAAATAAGGTAATTATCGATACCCTTCCTCTCTTTACTTCCTTATACATATTTATGCTTCAATTCGTAGAAAAAGGATAGGTTTTGGGTTAGATTTTGAATTCTTAAAATTGGGATTTATTTGGCCAAAATTTTGAAGCATGGTTGCTTCCCTTACGTTTACAACTCTTCTATAGCATTCTAGGCGTAAGAATTACGGAGTTCATGGCTAAAATGGGCTCGAAATAGTAGGGAATGTGAAGGGTTAGTTTTGATTTAGTTTTGGCAATTTGGGCATGTTTTAGAAGTTATCATGCCTAAATTTGTGCATAAACTAGTGTTAGGGTACTTTAGAAATACTAATCTGAATTCAGAGTGTTGAAATTAGTACTTTTCCTCATGAGGCGCCATTGTTGCACCTTTTGAACTGGTGAGGATGATGAAGGCTGCTATAGCGTCCTTATACCTCTATAGCAACCCCATTATAACAGAAAAATTCCTGCTATAGCGACTCACCATAACGGGAGGCAGCACGCTATAGCTGGAGACTGCAGACAGTAGCCTCCCAGTTAGGCCAAGGTATTGGCCTTTTTTTGAATTTTGATTTCTTAGCACTTTATGAGTTCTAACATGGTTTCTTTTAACGGTTTGCAGATCAAACATCCCTAATGGCTGAAAACCAAGAGAATGATCCTGCTCCAGCCTATGAGAGATTCCCCAACAAAGCTTATCGGAGAGGTTTCTGGAGTACAAGAGGATGGGGTTCTGTTATGAGAGGGCCTTTTCTATGAATGGGATGGAGGATATGGCGATTTCATTTTACACCCGACTCCAGGAGTTTGGCTGGGGCCCATTGGTGGTGGCTCCTCCATCCGGGGTCTCAGGTTGGGTCAGGGAGTTTTATGCCATACTCTCTATCATGCTTTGGGACAACCCCAACCCCACCATATGCATTCAGGGAGTGGATGTCCCCACAGACATTCATTTTATTAATGAGGTACTTGAGTTGCCACACGTCTCAAATGCGGGGTACCTAGCTAAGGCCCAGGAGATGGACATGAAATGGCTGGGGGACACTTTAGTTTCGAAGGAGTTCAGGGACCATGTCTACTGGCCCACTATTGAGGGCATCACTAATACCTTTTTCTCAGCCGATGCTAGGAGGTGGCTGAACCTGGTACCCCAGAGGATTCGCCCATCGGGCATCCTTTCCTACGTGACCTACCCTCGGGCTCTAGTGGTGGCCTACGCTATACAGGGTATTATGCTCAATGTGGGTGTACAAATCATGATGAAGTGAAGAAACTTTTACCGAGGTAGCAAGAAGGGCCCCTACCTTCTCGATTCGATTTTTGTGCTATGCCAACATATTGGGGTGCCGAAAGAGGAGGCTGACACCTAGGTGGACATAGACATACCCTTTCACACCCTTCGGGTGAAGGTGGTTTCATTAAAAGGGAAGAAAAAGAAGAAGTTTGGTGAGTCCAAGAGCAACCGACATGCAGAAGAGGAGGAGAATGACGATGATGCTGCTGCTCCTCCCTTCTAATCATAGATTTCTAGCAATCGCCTGGAGGCGGACCTGGCTGTGGTTAGGAGCTATATGGAGCATGACTCTTCCATCTCTGCAACCCCATCTCCCTCTACCCAGGACTATTTAGTGCTCCGCAGAGAGCTTGTTAAGGAGAAGAAGAGGAGGCGCTCTCGGGATCACATGCTCACATGGATGTGGAAGACCTTAAATGTTATGTTCAGGTATGCAGTCCTCGACCAGGAGCTTCCCCAGTTGGAGCCAGAGGATATGCGAGAGTTTCTCTTACTGAGTGATGTAGAGGGAGAAGACCCTACCTTGACAGTCCATGATGGTAACAGGGCATCCAGCTAGGGCCCTCGGTGCAGCTCAATTCCACCCTTTGTTTTTTATCTATTATGATTTGGGTTGCCTCTTATTTGGGGAATGTACCAGACATTATTCCTCCCTTTCTTTTCCTTTATTTTATTGCACATGGATGCTAGTTTTTAATAATTCTAATGTTGAATGCATGCATTACCTTTCTATATGCGACTTCCATAATTTATGATATAGGTCGTAGCTCAGACTAGTGCTTAAAACAAGTTGGGAGTGAAAAACAAAAGTTAGGGATAAATAGGGAAGGGATTCTCCCCCACCCATCTCGTTATAGCAGCTGGTATGTCACTATGGCGATGCCGCTATAGCAGAAAATTCCCACTATAAAGGGATTGCCATAGCGGGTCAGTACTGCTATAGCGGACTCAACAGCAACAGCCTAGAATTTTTACTATTTTCTGCAATTTTCCTCATTCCCCTTCCCTGTTTCCAACATTAGAACATGGAGTCGCATTATGGCCTTTAATATAATCCCAAGATCGAACCCAGCAATGCATAAACAAGAACGTAGCATCACAATATTTAAAATTAGTTATGAATACAACAAGAAAACTTTTCATAACAACAAATCCCTCTATTATGCAACAATAGCCCCTTTTTCCCGTGGTCCTCAACCAAAATTTCGACTGTCCTGAAACAAAAGTTTCCCACAGTCATAGACCATCTTTCCCCTTATCATTCCACCAATGAAAAGACCATGTCAAGCATTTAGAATAACATTTCTATTTAAACCACATAGAATTCTCTTTAACCATTAACATTCAAGTTATGACCTTTCACCAACCATGAATTTCATATCAATTCAACAAGCACATTTCACATATTCACTGTCATTCAAGTAAATACCAATACACATAAGTATCAATCGCAAGTTTCATCATTAAACAAGCCCTTTTTATTATCCTTTACTTTCCTCTTGGATAACCGTTAGCCAATTGTCTATGTTATATAGCCTTTATGGCCAGATACCAATTGTAACCTTCCCGGTTCCAACTTTCCATGCTTGTGCCATTTCAATCGGATTCGAACGACATCCATTTACCTTGATAAGATACTAATTAAAATCAAGAGATACCAATGGGACTCAACTTATACAAGCAAGCATACAGACCGAATGAAAGGAGAGAAAAGTGGAACAATTTCCTAGAATGCCTCATAGCTCCTCGAAGATTAGATATGGATGTCAACACACTAATCCACATGACTCTACTTGAAATTTATCCTTGTAATGGGAGACCGATAACCTAGGATCTGATACCAAATTTTCACGACCCAACTAGACGGATCATGTGGGCACCTACTCTAATCCACCTAGCTAGGAGAAACCATCCACCCATTTAAAAAATATATAGAAGTCAATAAAAACCAAGAAATACTTCATTTATTACAATCAATTTATAAAACTTAAAACATTCCCAAGGAACTAGTCTAAACAGGTACAAGAACTACTAAGAGGAAGTACAAACAAAATACACAACTTCTACTGCAGAAACAATCACAGAAGCTGCTGAAGACCTTTACCGTATCAAGAATGAAACACCTATTGATCCTGCGACTAGACTATACCCCAAAAAGGGTATAGCGAGAGTAGTATCAGTACAAACTACTCGTACTAGTAAGCATCATCGGTCGACCTGAATTAAATCACATAAACATCATATAAATATCTAGAAAGAAACATACAACTTAAGAGTTGTTTAATCTGAATCTTTCATTACAACGTTTTGTAATACCTTTGGATATTAAACAACCATAGTCACCAAGTACCCATTACTTTGTCAAGTCAAATCAGATTTTGTATCTATCAATGAGTTCTATGATACCCAAAACTCATGATTCCTTACCCTCACCCATTAGTAATTAAGACCCTTATGTAACCCTTAGCCTTGTTCCACAAATTCGGTCATACCTTGACACTCTAGCATCTTTTGGTTCAATTAAGTCTATAAGGCACAATTAAAAAATTAGTGACACCCACCTTCCCGGCCCAAAACATAATAACCGCTAGACCACTAACCATACCATGACATGGGCATAATGCAACACCTGTCGGGTAACCTTACTTTGATTCATAACACACAACCATAATGTAGCACAACAAGACAACTATGAACCCTATCATGAAACTCTATTTCAAGGTCATAACACGTAACCTTGTAAACAAGTACAACATAAAACTAGTCAACACGACTCACCAAAGACAACAAGTCAAGTCACACTATAACCATCAATCAGACTCCACCATAAAATATCTCCCCTTGTCTCATTCACCTAAGTAAGTAGGCAACATAGATTAAACCTCTTCTTTTATTAACCTTAACCTGGACTTCTCATGGATTCCTCCCAATAAGGGAAAATGTCATAATCATAATTCCCAATTTATAGAAAGTCCAATACACCAACCATCACATAGCCCAGTTCATACAAGAAAACAATATTCTAGATAAACAAATAACTCGGTCCATTCAAGGAACTAACATAACACAGTGTATGTCAACTAAGCAAGTAACTCGGTCCTTTCAAGGAACCAAAATAACATAGCAATGGAAATTATTATGCATCTCAATTTACGTAAAGAAACCACCTTTAGAAATTAAGCACATTAGATGGTTCACTTAGAGAAAAAGTATAAGTCAACTAAGCAAGTAACCCGATCCACTTAAGGAACCAAAATAACATAGCAATGGCAATTATCATACATCCCGATTTACGTAAAGAAACCACCTTTATCAATTAAGCACATAACCTAGTTCACTCAGGAACCTACATATAATGACAACAAGTAAGCCTCACTCAAGGAACCAATATAATCAAGAAACACATAATCCCAGGTTCACTCAAGGAATCGTCACACTCACCTGTACCTTGTACAAACATGCTAAGGTCTTATATGTATGCCCACTAGTCATGACCTAGGGGACGAGCTCTTGTCCATGTACCAAATCCCAAACATCAAGTTCCTGCCAACCTTAGATCAACCAATCCCGTGGAGATGTCTAAATACCGATACATCTCACAAAATGACAAATATCATAATAATCACAACCACAATGATAACAGAAATAACACTTATAAAATCCAACAAGCTTTCATATAAGTTCATTTCATGTGATTAACACTTAGGATATCAAATAATCATTCACTTACCTTTAACATACATTGTACAAGCAATACTAAGAATTAGTTATCATGCACACACAACACAAATTGGGTTTCAACTACATTAAAATAATTACCTACAAATTGCATGTATAACTTGTGGGTTATGACTCACCCCCAACCGTTCATTATAATAGTTTGATATGCTACCAATCTTCCATTCCTTTGGTTACCACCATAGATTCTTCTGAATCCACCAACACTAACACCCTTAACGAATAAGCATTTAATTAGGTTAACCCAATTTCTCGATACTATACCATTATTAATCATACAAGTATGAACAACAATAATAAAGTAACACATATTTCCCTGTAAAATTTCAATATCACAACATAATAGCAATTTCCCTTTAGTTAACTGGGTTTCTATCCGTTTTACTATCCAAACACCATGCCCGAAAGCCTAAACATGCAATGTCCTATCAATCTACGTCATGCTTATGCTTTCTAATCCAGTTCGAAACTACTCAATTAAACCTAACCTACCTGAATGCTAAGTAACTACAATGTAGGCATAAACGCGAGCTTTTGACTCCGTGAAGGTGAACACTGAAGTGAAATCTAGCGGGAAACCATAGGTTTTACTCCATTAACATGGAAATCCCTCCTCTTCATTACTTCCAGGCTATGAGGTAACTTTTGAAGGGTTTTTGAATAAACCACATCCTTTTTACAACTGAAGAAGAGAAAAGAGATATATAAAAATCGTACCTGGGGTTTTTGGTCCCATCATCATGATATAGCAGCCTGTCGGTCACTATGGCAACCCCGCTATATAGTTAAAATTTCAGCTATAGCAGGATGATGTCAATCTGTCCAAAATTTCAAATTCCAAAATTTAAAGCTGCGTCTTCCCACACTAATTTGAGATTGCATTATCAAATTTTTCCTTAACCCGTACCGGTAATGAGGTGCCTTTTAATAATGACGAAACAGGTTGTTACAGTATGTATGCAAGATGTACGTATCATCTCTTTCTCATCTCAACATAATCATCATCAATATCATTCTCAACATCATGAACATCATGATTTCAATAGCATCATCATTAATATCATTCTCAGCATCATGAACATCAAGATCTCATTATCATCATCAATATCATCTCAACATCATGAACATCATGATCTCAATATCATCATCAATATCATTAATGTAAATGCAACATGCAGTCAATAATTATAAGTAATGCCTAAAGGCGAATCACAAACACCCAAGTGAAATTAGATGCAAGCAACAGTGATTGAAACAAGACTTACAATTAATAAAAACTAAGTAAATGCAGTCAATACTCAACAAGTTCATCATTCTATGTAAATAAAGAATATCCACTAATACATGAAATCATAAGTATGCCCAAAGGAATATTCACCACTTACTCAAATAAGAATTATCAAACTCAATCATCAATCATCAATCACAAACTTGTCTGAAGACCAATCAATCAAGTATCCATTTTAGGAGTGCACATTTCATCAGGACTGATATCTGCACTCTAATTCATTTCATTCACCATTCTAACTCTTTTTTATTACTACTAAAACTGGTAATTCAGTTACTAGCTAGTAACCCTTAGACTCAAGTCATCACTAAGTTCAAGACATTATCCCCTTTAGCAGGTTATTCAACCACTCGACTTTATTCAACTTACAATTCTAGCTAGAGTCATCCACCTTTACACAAATTACTTTCTAGCACTTAGAAAAACTTGACTTTAGGTTTTTAAGTTATATCATCACCTCCTCTTATCATAATCAATCCTCCTAACTATCTTCTAGTAGGAATATCCTATACTTCAAATATACAAAATATTGGGTTCACCCTTTTAAAGGTATTAAAGACTAACTCTATAGGTTAGAAGGTCACCTAATTCTTATATTATTATTCACATTCATATATTAAACTCTATAAATCATCAAGTAAGTCACACAAATACAAACATCCATCAAGGAATTCACACAAAACACAATAACATATAATTGTACCATTATTACACTATTTTTATGTTTTATCCATCCTAACTCGATGTCCATAGGCCTAGACATGAAATCCCCTGTTAACTACAGTTATTACATGCAACTAATCCAAGTCTACTATACATTAAACCATAACCTACCTCGACTGAAGATCTTGGAATAGGCAAGCCACACCAAGATTGCTCTTTCCTTTCCCTCATGCCTTCATTAGCCCAATCATCTAGAAATTAAATAATTATAAGAGTAATTATACCATTAATTTTCGAAGAACTAATTTGGGAATTCAACCCACTAATTCTATCCTTATTCATGGTCTAAATCATTACCCAAGGTCAATAAACCCTTAACTAGCTCTATCATATTCAACCCATCTCCATTAATGGAGTTTCAAGGCTGAAGATTCCATTTTTATTAGATTCAGGGTCCCCAATCATGCATTTCATGTTTTGGATTCACTAATTCATACTAGGAATCATTAATTAACAATCTAGTATGTATTCTAGTTGTTATTAACCCAACCCATAGGTTTTCTCCAAAATATCATGAACTTAGGGTTTAAATCCCCAAGAATTTCACTATTAAAGATTGTTCTAATGATTCTAAGATTTTAAAGGATTGAAATACGAAGAAGATGATGGAAGAACTTACCTCAATGAAGAATTTTCACCCAAGAAGTTGGAAAATCGCCCCCGGGGCTTTGGGATGTAGTTTTTGAGTTAAAACCCAAAGACCCATTAAAAATAAGGTTATAAACTGCCCGTACCACTTGACCTGGATAGTGTTCAATAAAACAACCATAACGTTTACTCCAAAGGTGGATTAATGAACATTCAGATGCGTTCTAAAGAAGACTCAAAGATCTTTTATTTGGTGGATATTGGGCCCCATAACTCTTTATATTCTTGGAGATATGCTCATTTGAAGTTGACTCTAGTTTAAACTTAGCTCAAAACTCAATCAGTAAGAACACTTCCAACTTAATTTTGTGCTAAGGGTATTGTATGACCTTAGTACATGTCCAATGCACTTCCATACTAAAGAATTGGTCTTCTAACTTATGGTGAAAGAGGTTATTATGCTTTTACCACATATATTTTCAGTAACAATGGAACGGGTCATTACATATAAAGGTGGAATGGATATCATTATCGGATATACCTTATAATTATTTCCTTGCAAAAGAGGCAATTTTCTCCATAACATCAGTAGTAGGCAAACCAGTGACAGTATATATGGAAACTAGCAATCAAATAAGACCTAGTTATGCCAAAGTGAAAGTGAATTTAGTGGTAAAGCTACCTCAAAGAGTGAGGATCAATGAAGAAGATGATACCACATGAGAAATGAAATCAAAGTGGATCCGAATTATATATAATTATATACCTAAGTACTTCAAGGAATACTGCTTACAAGGGCATGATGAGAAAACTGTTGGAATATACATCTGGAACTGTATTAGATGAGATGAAAGGAAGAAAGTAATGATTAGGAAATTACAAGTACTGCTGATAACAACACAAAAGTAGTGACTAGTGGTAAAGTAGTGGGCAATCAATAGTAAAAATGAGAATAGATGCAAAAGAAAAGAAGATACAAGAAATATAAAGTAGTAAGAGTGATAGAAGAAGTGAATAAAGATAATAAAGTCCAGGTCAACAAATCATTTGCAACATTGGAAATAGATGGAGAGGAAAAGGTGAATGACATAGTAAAGGGAGAGAAAATGCAGATCACCAATAAAAGCACCAAAGTTTGGGTAAATGAAAGCTTTGGAAAAGAGAAGATGGAAAATATCTGTCACGAACCAAACCCGTCGTGAGTGGCACCCACACTACTCACCCTGTGGGAGAACCAACTACCCTAAAAATAACCATCTTAGAATCAATACTTAAAAGAGTCAAGGAACTAATCCATTAAAAGATATTCAAATCTAAAGCAAAAACGTAAGTACAACTAGTTGCGGAATACTGTACTTAACAAAACAATCCCTAAGACCCAAAAGTTGTTCGTACCAAAACATATAAGATTGGCAAGAGGGGGATGCAACTCCAAAGCTAAAAGAAAGTGCATAATGTCCAAACAAGGGACTATATCATAAAGGAAATATCCCATGGTAGCCGAATAAGCCACTTACCATTGAAATCTGAATCACCCGCTAGAATCACAGTTGAGGTCTTGCAGAAACCGTTGGAATATGCGTTGTACTCACAAAATTAAGAGCAGGTGTAGTATCAACACACAAGAAAACAACAGTGTATTAGAAGGGTCACTTGGCCAACCCAAGACGAGAATATGAACACTTAACTAAATTATAGTACAACAAGTTAATCCATGCTCAAAACTAACATACACTTAGCACATCAAGTATCAAATAAGCAGTTTAGGATCACAATCAAGAATTCAATATATTATCACCAAGTCGAGTTCATTCAAGCCAAGTCAAGTCAAATGAAGGCGAATTAAGTTACAACCATATAAGTATATTCCCTGGTTCACTCATGGAACCGTCAAGCTAACCTGAACCTCATACATACATACTCTGGGTATCACATCCACTCTCTACTTATGACCTATAGGTAATAATTTTCGTCCATGTACGTAAACCCCAGACACAAGTGTCTGCCAACCTTATTTTACCAATAACCAGTGAGAACGTCCAAAATACCGAAACATTCCACATTTAATAATAAGGTAGGTCAAAATCATACAACAACGTAAAATCATTTGAATTGACCACACCAAACAACATGCACTAACAAGCCACACTACAAAGTAGTTACTATGCACATATAGTACAAATTGGATTAAACTACAATACCATCACCTACCTTGAACCAAGCTTGAACAACTCCTCTAAGCCAAAGTTTTGCTCTTCTGTGCAATTTCCTCTTGATCTTGGTCTAAAAATACTAACAAGTGTATAATTAATGAAATGACCTACCATGTTGGGAATTATAATTCATACCCAACCCCTAAGGCCAACTTCATGATCATTCCCTTCCCGTTCTAGGGTTTTTCTATCATAATTCACCTAAAACTACCAATTCCATGGATTAATTAGTGAATTAACGGAATGCAAGGGTAAATTAATCATTAATAATCATAACTCATTAACTTATTACTTAATTTACTCCCTTGACAAGAAAACAACTAAAATCAGCCCTAAAACCCTTCCTGAACTCCGTAAATTAGCAATTTTAATGCTTAATTATCAATTGCTAGTTAACGGGGATGAAATCTGTACCTCAACAAAGCCAAACGATGAAAATATGATGAAAATCGCCCAAATTGCCTCTCCCTTGCCCCAAAACGTGTTTTAGAAAAATGCACTGCTTTGGGAAAAAATTAAAATAAAAATGTGACTTTCGCCGCTATAGCAGCATGCGTCCCTATAGCGGTCGTTGACCAGGTTGACCATCGCTATAATAGGAGTTTTTCTGCTATAATGATACATCACTATAGCGACACGTAACTATAACGACACATCACTATAGCGACATGCACATTGCTATAGCGGCGTCGATGGGACAAAATGTCCAGTTTTTCCCAAAAATCCCAATTTTTATAGCACACCTTAAATCCGAGGCATTCCAAGCAATGCCTTTTACACTAAGATCAATTTCGGGAGTTCTACTTACCCAAATTCAATTCCATAAATTCCTACGAGTTTCTTATCGTCTTAGCTAACTAGAAATCAAACCAAACACCACCAAACTTATCCAATTCATTCCCAAATTTCCCTAGACTTTACCTAGCTTCGATTTCGCCCGAAACTAGCCTAGCCTAAAATTTGTAACTTTGAATTAGGGAAAAAATTTAACATGGAATTTTAAATGAAAGGTTTTTACATAACAATGGAAATGGTCGTTACAACAGATACCAATTTACCCATCGTTCATCCCCGAATGATCAAACACAAACAAATTAGGCTAAAATAAGAAAAGAAAAGATTACCTATATCCTCAAACAATTAGGGGTACTTGTCTCGCATGCCTTCTCGATTTTCCAAGTGGCTTCCTCAATCGAATGATGCTTCCATTGAACCTTAGTGAAACAAATTTCCTTTGTCCTCAACTTTCGAATATCTCAATCTAGAATTGCTACAGGTTCTACCTCGTAAGCCAAATCCTTATCTAATAGAATCGAGTCCCATTTGATAATATAATCTCCATATCTATGATACCTTTTAAGCATAGAGACATGGAATACAGGATGGACTGCTAACAACCCCAGTGGTAATGCTAACCGATATGCAATTGGACCCACATTCTTAAGAATCTCGAGGGACCAATATACCAAGGGATGAGCTTTCTCCTCTTACCAAACCTCATGACTCCCTTCATGGGAGACACTATAAGCAAAACTTACTCACCAACCTTGAAGTCCATGTCCCTCACTTTATGATCCGCATATTCTTTCTGTCTACTTTGAGCAGCCAACAACTTGGTTTGAATGAACCTTACTTTTTCTTGAGCCTCCTTCACCAAGTCAGTGCCCAAAGGTTTTAACATTTCTAGTCTCAAACCACCCAATAGGTGACCTATACTTCCTTTTGTAGAGTGCCACGAATGGTGCCATATCAATGCTGGAGTAATAACTATTGTTGTATGAAAACTCACACAACGAAAGGAACTGGTCCCAATGACCACCAAAGTCAATCACATATGCCCTCAACATGTCCTCTAACACCTGAATCATCCTCTCTAACTGCCCATCAGTTTGAGCATGAAAAGCCATGCTAAATGTGAGCTTGGTACCCAACTCCTCATGCAACCTATCCCAAAATTTAGAAGTGTACTTTGCATCTCTATCAAAAATGCTGGTAAGTGTCACCCTATGAAGTCTCACTATCTCCTTGACATAGATTTTAGCTAATTGTTAAGAGCTGCAGTCTACTCAAACCGGCAGGAAGTGAGCTAATTTTGTCAACCGATCCACTATCACCCAAATGGAGTCATATTTTCCTAAAGTCTTAGGAAGGCCCACAACAAAATCCATAGCAATATGCTCCCATTTCCAGATAGGAATAAGTATCCTCTAAAGCAACCCCATAGGCCTTTGATGTTCATACTTCACTTGTTGACAATTATGACACTTGGACACACAATCCACTATGTCCCTCTTCATCCTGGGCCACTAATAAAGCTTCCTTAAGTCATGATACTTCTTGGTCATACTCGAAGGAATAAAATAGTGCAAACCATGATCCTCTAAAAGTACATCCCGAGTCAAATCACCAATCCGAGAAGCACATAACCTTACCTTGAACCACAACACCCCACTCGCATCGAGAGTGGCGTCCACCACCTCCCCATACACCACTTTATTCTGGAGTGCATTCAACTTCTTATCCTTAAATTGCTTGGCCTTAATCTGCTCTAAAAATGTTGACCTTACCTCAACACTAGCCAACACACCACCCCTATCTGAAATCCTAAACTGCATACTCTGAGATGCCAGAGTTTGAAACTCTCTAGCTAAAGGCCGCCTAGTAACCCTCAAGAACTACAAACTACCCATACTTACATCTTTTTGGCTCAATGCATCTGCCACCACATTGGCTTTACTTGGATGGTACTGAATAGTCAAATCATAATTTTTCAACAATTCCATCCATCTCCGCTGCCTTAGATTCAAATCCCTTTGATTAAACACATGCTGCAGGTTATGGTGGTCCAATAAGATCTCACACTTGACAGTGCTGTAAACTTTAGTGCAAACACCAACGCTGCCAACTCTAAGTCATGGGATGGGTAATTCCTTTTGTGAGGCTTTAACTGCCTCGAAGCATAAGTAATGTCATTCCTATCCTACATCAACACAACACTTACGCCCAAAAGTGAAGCATTACAAAACACTATAAGGTCCTTACCTTCAATCAGTAATGAAAGGATTGGCGTTGTAGTCAAGAGTGTCTTGAGTTTTTGGAAGCTCTCTTCACATTGATCTGACCAAACAAATGACACTTCCTTCTGAGTCAACCTTGTTAAGTGTGTTGCAATGGATGTAAAGTTCCTAAAAAACATGCGGTAATAAATAACAAGACCCATAAAGCTCTCTACCTCGATCACTGAACTAGGCCAAATCCAATTCTTAACTGCCTCAATCTTCTGGGGGTCCACCATTACCTCCTTTTCAAAAAAAAAAAGTGACCCAAGAAGGCAACTGAAGACAACCAAAATTCACACTTTGAAACTTGGCAAACAAGCACTTCTCCTTTAGAATCTCCAAAACTATACAAAGTTGCCTGCGTACTTCTTTTTACTCTTGGAGTAGACTAGAATCTCATCAATAAACAAAATAAAAAAAGAATCCAAGAACCACTTAAAGATACCATTCATCAAGCTCATTAGGGCTGCAGGTGTATTAGTTAGCTCGAAAAACATCACCAGAAACTCATAATGACCATACCGAGTTCTAAACGCTATCTTTGGTATGCCTTCCAGTATTATTTTCAACTGATGATAAACCAACAGCAAGTCAATTTTTGAAAACACCATCTTACCCCGTAATTGGTCAAACAAATCATCTATGCGAGGTAAGGGATTTATTTCTGATAGTAACCTTATTTAGCTGTCTATAATCAATGTACATCCTCATACTACCATCCTTCATCTTAATAAATAAAATCGGAGCACCCCAAGGTGAAGCTTTTGGACGAATAAACCCCTTGTCAAGTAGTTCCTTCAATTGAGTTTTGAGTTCCCTCAACTCTACTGGAGCCATTCGATAGGGACGAATTGATATAGGATGAGTACCGGGCTCTAAGTCAATACAGAAATTGATATCTCTATCTGGAGGCATACCCAGTAAGTCTGGAGAAAACACATCCTAAAATTTGGAAAACACCAAAACTAACTCTATAGAAGGGGACCCCGCACTCACATCCCCGAGATGAGCTAAAAATGTTGAACACCCCTTCCCTACTAACCTTCTATCTTGGACAAATGATATAATTTTCACCGGTTTTGCCTTATACACTCCCTCCCATTCCATCTTATCTATTCCAGGCATAACTAGAGTCACTATTTTAGCATTACAATTTAAAATAGCATGATATGGAGATAACTAGGTCATACCCAAAATTACATCAAAGTCCAACATATCCAAAATAATCAAGTCTACCTAAGTCTGAAAACCCACAAATAACACAAAACAAGAACGGTAAACATGGGTTACTACCAAAGACTCAACTCACCAACCGGAGTACACACATAAACAGGATAATCAAGTACATCATAAACCTGATTCAGACCCACCTAAATAGATACATAAGAATAAGTAGACCCCAGATAAAATAAAATAGAAGCCATCTAGTCATAAATAAAAATGGTACATGTGATCACCGCATTAGAAGCCTCAGCATTAATCTTTCTTGGAAATGCATAACAGTGAGTCTGGTCATTAATCTGAGCTAACTCTTCCCCGGATGCGCTCATCCCCATTCACCACCATTTCATTGACCACCTCAACCACCTGCCTGATTTCCCTGTCTATCCTGTGGACGACCCCTGCCATTACCTCCTCCTCCTCTACCCGCTAGAACTATAGCCCAAGTCTGTTGCTGTGCCTGGCTATTTGCCTGTCTCAAGGGACACTCTCTCTTAAAATAACTAATAACACCACAATAGTAACATCCCTACTCAAGAAAAGGCCGACTGATAGAAGAGTAAGAAGCCCTTTGGCTCCTAAATACCTGCGACTGAGAAAAAACCTTAGCTGGAACCACAATAGAAGCTGGCAAGGCAGACTGAATTAGGAGAGCTGAATAGGCCTACTGACCGTGGCCCATACAGTATGATCCACTGAAATTTCCAATATTGCGGGACTTCTTGTGTAACATCTTAGCCTGACCTACTTGCATGACCCCCTCCAACTTCTTTACATAATCTGACACTTTATTGAACCCCTTTCCCGTAGAAGTCATATGAACAGACAATACCTAAAGATCATAATTCAAATCCTTGACATAGTGTTGAATACTCCCCTCCTCAGTAGCCAACAACTGAGTAGCATAGCGAGACAAAGCATGGAACTTAGCCTCATAGGCCGCAACTGACAAATCTCCCTGTTCCAATACCAAAAACTCATCCTTCTTACGATCACCCATGGCACATACTTCTCTAAGAACAAAGTATGAAATTACTCCCAAGTTAATGGAGGTAAAACCAATGATTGATATTCAACATAAGCCCTCCATCATTGCTTAGCATCCTTCTCCAATTGAATAGTCATAAACTCAACTCCATGTTGCTGAACAATACCAATCTTGTGTAACCTCTCATAACAGTCAATGATGAACTCAAAAGCATCCTCAAACTCAGTACCCTAGAAAGTAGGTGGTTTCATATTTAGAAATTTAGTCAACAAATTATTCTCAGTACCTATCATCACAGAACCCAAAACTAGAAGAGGAAAAGCATCAGTACCTGAAGTCTCATCCATCCTTGGAGCCATAGCACCAGTAGGGTGAACAACTGGAGCCTAAAAATTTAGCACAATAGGAGTGGCTCCAGTCCCAGCCAACCCACTCAGGAAAGCTAACACTTGCTGAACAACCTCAGCAGACATGGGAGGTACGGTTGCAACCCCCATTGGTACCGCCACCTTGAGCTCCATTCCCTGCTTCTCTACTACTTTCCTCTGCTCAAAATGATCCTGATGTGGTGTAGGGGATACTGAACCTTCATGATCCTAGCCAGCAACTACTCGAGTTCCATCTCTAGTGGGTGTGGGTATTTTTCTTACTCTCCTACCTCTCCCTCTCACTTATCCTCTTCTTCTTACGAATGGCTTCTCAGATGGAGCAGTCGGTGCAGGGGCTTCTGTCTGGGCTCTGTTGGACCTATTATTCACAATCTTTGGATAAAAGAGTGAAGAAATCAGATACCTGTTTGGATCACCAGATACCAATTGGAATCAAGTTATAGCACGAAAGAAGCAAAAATGACAGAGTTCGTAAAGTCCTATAGCCTCTCGAAGAAAAGTACAGACGTCTTTATACTGTTCTGCGAGACTCTACTGGACCTTTTTTGGTACAACAAGATCTATGAACCTAGGCACTGATACCAACTTTGTCATGACCTAAACCCATCGTGAGTGGCATCCACACTACTCGTCTTGTGGGAGAACCAACTACTCTAAAAATAACCATCTTAGAATCAATACTTAAAAGAGTCAAGGAACTAATCCATTAAAAGATATTCAAATCTAAAGCAAAAACATAAGTACAACTAGTTGCGGAATATTGTACTTAACAAAACCATCCCTAGGACCCAAAAGTCATTCGTACCAAAACATATAAGATTTTCAAGAAGGGGATGCAACTCCAAAGCTAAAAGAAAGTGCATAATGTCCAAACAAGGGACTATATCATAAAGGAAAGATCCCATGGTAGCCGAATAAGGCACTTACCACTGAAATCTGAATCACCTGCTAGAATCATAGTTGAGGCCTTCCAGAAGTTGTTGGAATATACGCTGCACTCACATAAGTAAGAGTAAGTGTAGTATCAACACACAAGAAAACAATAGTGTATTAGTAGGGTCATTTGGCCAACCCAAGATGAGAATATGAACACTTACCTAAAATATAGTACAACAAGTTAATCCATACTCAAAACTAACATACAGTTAGCACATCAAGTATCAAATAAGCAGTTTAGGATCACAATCAACAAGTCAATATATTATCACAAAGTTGAGTTCAGTCAAGCCAAGTCAATTCAAATTAAGATGAATTAAATAAGTTAGAACCATATAAGTATATTCTTCGGTTCACTTATGAAACGGTCAAACTTACCTGAACCTCGTACATACACGCTATGGGTATCACATCCACCAGCTAGTCATGACCTTTAGGGGACAATTTCCGTCCATGTACTGAAACCCCAGATACAATTTTCTGCCAACCTTATTTCACCAATAACCTGTGAGAACGTCCCAAATACCAAAACATTCCATATCTAATAATAAGGTAGGTCAAAATCATAAATAACGTAAAATCATTTGCATTGACCACACCAAACAACATGCACTAACAAGCCACACTACAAAGTAGTTAACATGCACATATAGTACAAATTGGATTAAACTACAATACCATCACCTAGCTCGAACCAAGCTTGCACAACTCCTCTAAGCTGGAGCTTTGCCCTTCCGTGTAATTTCCACTTGATCTTGGTCTAGAAATACATACAAGAATATAATTAATGAAATGACCTACCATGTTGGGAATTATAACTCACACCCAACCCATAAGGCCAATTTCATGATCATTACCTTCCCGTTCTAGGGCTTTTCTACCGTAATTCACCTAAAAATACCAATTCCATGGATTAATTAGTGAATTGATGGAATGCAAGGGTAAATTAACCATTAATAGTCATAATCCATTAACTTATTACTTAATTTACTCCTAGAAAACAACTAAAACTATCCCTAAAACCCTCCTCGAACTCCGTAAACTAGCAATTCTAAGGCTTAATTATCAATTACTAGTTAACGGGGATGAAATCCTTACCTTAACGAAGACAAAAGATGAAAATCTGATGAAAATCACCTCTCCTCTGCCCAACGTGTTTTAGAAAAATGCACTGCTTTGGGGAAAAATTAAAATAAAATTGCAACTTTCACCGCTATAGCAGCATGCGTCGCTATTGCAGCTGTTGACCAGGTTGACCATTGCTATAGCGGGAATTTTTACGCTATAACAACACATCACTATAGAGACATGTACATCGCTATAGCGGTGTCGATGGGACAGAATTTCCAGTTTAACCTAAAAATCCCAATTTTTACAACACACCTTAAATCCATGGCATTCCAAACAATGCCTTTTACGCTAAGATCAATTCTAATAGTTCTACTTACCCCAATTCAATTTTGTAAATTCCTATGGGTTCATTATCATCAATAGCTAACTAGAAATCAAACCAAACACCACCAAACTTATCCAATTCATTCTCAGATTTCCCTAGACTATACCTCCCTTCGATTTCACTCGAAACTAGCCTTGCCTAAGATTTATAACTTCAAATCTGGGAAGAATTTTAACATGGAATTTTAAACGAAAGGTTTATACATAAAAATAGAAATGGTCATTATATTACCATTCATCAAAAATCTCCAAGCAAGGAAAAAGAACTTGGCAAATTGGCAAAGAAGGAAATGAATTATAGAGTTGAAACAATAAAAGAGAAGGGACAAGAAGGAGAATCCAATAAAGAATTAAAAAAATGTTAAAATGGATGAGAATTATGAAAAGGCAGAGGAGCAACAAGATAAATAAGAAGAAGAAAAAGCAGAACAAGAGGAAAAAAATAAGTCTGTAATGATAGCAAGCTTATCCACTCAGGATGTAATTCCTCTGAATATGTATAAAAATGGTGAAGATGAAGTGAAGTTAAAAGATGGAGATAGTATGGTTAATGAAGATTTGGATAGTTATAGAAGGGAACTAAGAATTAAATCAGCAATAACTAATGTAAGTAGGAAGATTTGGGCATTCAGGGATGTTGATATTCAAGTCACAATTATCAAGGATGATGAGCAACGTCTTTTAATGAAGCTGTACAACTAGCGTTTAGGAAAGTGGTGGTAGTTACTCTAGTGTATGCTAAATGTAATCAAGAAGAAAGGTTGTAACTTTGGGAATAAATGTATGACTTAGTAGAAACTATGCAATCACCATGGATTGTAGGGGAGATTTCAATGTTATCATAATGGAAAAAGAGAAATTGGGTGGTTTTGCTAGTTACAACAACAAAAGTGGAAGATTTTAATCATTATATTCATAGTTTTAATTTGGTGGATCAAGGATTCAAAGTAAGCAAATTTACATAGTGGAATGGTAGAACAGATGATGATTGCATATTCAAAAGATTAGATATGGTATTGATAATGTTGAATTGCAGGATGTGTTCCCATTTATGGAAGTAGAACACCTATTTAGGAGTGGGTCTGATCACTCTTCTTTACTTCTTAGATATAACACTAGTACTGAGAATATAATGAGACCCTTTAGGTTCTTGAACTTATGTCTAAAGGAAGAGTCTTTCATATAGGTGGTTAGATGACATTGGAAGGAGAATTTGAAGGAAATCCTTTTGCAATGTTTTATTACAAGCTAAAAAGAACTAAAAGGCTCTTGCTCAATGGAGTAAAGATACAGTTGGGAGTATTTTCCAAAAAATAGCTACATTGGAGGAAAACATTCAGGTGTAGGAAATGCAATTTGAGCTGCTTCCATCTACTGTAAATAGGAAAAAGTCACACAAAGCCCAAGCAGATTTTAAAAAGTAGCTTCGTAGAGAAAAATAATCTCTGAAGCAAAAGAAAGGGATGGAGTGGTTCAAGGATGGTGAAATAAATACAAAGTTCTTCCAGACACAAGTTAAGGGAAGGAGGAGCAGATTAAAAGTATTCAAAATATAGAATGAAGAGGAAGAATGGCTAGAGCAACATATAGATATTGCAGAAGCAAACAATTTCTTTAAGGCTCAGTTTACAAAGAAGGAGGATCCTATGGACTTTGACATGTTGCAGGAAATTCCTACCATGATTAGTGATGACCATAATGAAGACTTAGTTAGGTTGCCATCAAAAGAGGAAGTCAAGCAAGCAATAATAGAGTTAAGCAGACATAGTACTGGGGCCAGGTGGAATGAAAGGTGCTTTTTATCAGTATACACAGGATATAACTGGATATGGTATTACAAATATGGTAGGGGCATCTTTTTATGGAGCAGAGCTACCCAGATTCATAACTCATAGAAACCTGGTATTGTTGCCAAAGGATATTGAAGTGACTACTTTCTCAAATATGAGGCCTATTTCTCTTAGTAACTTTGTGAATAAGATATTCTCAAGAATCATTCATGATAGAGTTAAAGGCCTTATTTCAGTTATTATATCTCCAGAACAAGCAGGGTTTGGTCAAGAAAAGAGAATATTCTACTGATATAAGCAATAATCACTAATATAAAAAGGAGAGATAAGCCACCTAATCTAGTTACTAAGCTAGATATGATAAAATCTAATAACAGGGTAGAATGGTTGTTTCTTACAAAAGTGCTGAGAAAGATAGGATTTGGGGAAAGATTGATAGATATGGTGTCTAGACTATTAGGGAATAATTGGTATTCTATTCTTCTAAATGTTTAGCCAATAGGACTTTCCCATCTTCAGGGCTTTGAAACAGGGTGATCCTTTATCCTTTAAACACTTTATTTTAGCAGTTGAAGTAATATCCAGATCACTGAACTCCTAAATGAATAATAAGGACTTTAAGAAGATTGCAATGCCTATAGGAAGTCCTGGAATAACTCATCTTTCCTTTGCTGATGACATGATTATTTTTAGCAAGGAAGAGGTGAGAACCATAAAGATGGTAATGGATGTACTGGAGGGGTATGAGAAAATATTAGGCCATAAGGTAAACAAGGAAAAGATTGCCATATATCTGCACAAGAATGTTTCTATGGGAGATGTTATTATAGCAGTAGTTACCATTGGAATTTTCAGAAGGACTTTCCTTTTACTTACCTAGTGATGTAGCCAAAATTACACCTTGCAATGAAGTATAAAGCGGTCACTGTCAAATATAAAACCCAACCAAGGTTGGGGTCGATCCCACAAGGAATATGGTTAAGACCTAGGTCAATGCAGTTATTTAGGCTTTTAATCATTTATTTCCAATGGGGGGGGGGGGGTTTAAAAGAACAAGTAAACAATTTTTAAATTGAAGTAACAAGTAAAAAAATATCAGTTTATGTTGAGAAAACCAATGAAAATGATGAGCTAGGACTGTGTTCCCACTTATTTTTTATAATTATGTAGGTTCTACGTTCTAGTGATCTATCCTTGTGCTTAACATATAGAATCGATATGTTATGTTCACCTAAATGGATTTTCACACTTGTTTAGATGACTATCCTCAAGTAAGTTTTATTTTCTCATGAGTTTTGCACTACTAACCTCTATCTTGGATCCCAGATTAGGTTCCCTGGATTATTGAATCAAGCAATTAATTAAAGGTTGATAGCTCCAAATCTCTGTTGTTTATTCCCTTTTCCCATTCGTTACCCCTTATTTCATCGTGAGTAAAGCTAAGAGGAGTTCCAACGCGTGCACTTGTTAGAAAGAAATCAACCTAAAGAGAATAACACTACATGCATAAATACTTTAACCTACTTCATTAATTCATCATGGTTCCCATAATCCTAGGTGTGGGATTTAGCTACTCATGGCTTGTAAATCACAATTAAAAATTATATACAAAATCATAATTATGAACTTATAAATTAAGTAGAATAAATCCGGAATCTTGAATTCTCAAAGAAAAATTAATAAAGATGGAAAAGAAAAGAATAAATTAATTTTCTCTGGTCTCCACGGCGGCTCCTAGCTCTTTCTAAATCAAAATTTCAAAAGTTATCTAAAAATTACTTCTTTTTTTTTTGAATATTTATAGGTATAGAAAAGGCCCCAAATAAAATAACTGAGTCCAAATTAGACTGAAAAATCAAAACCAAGTTCATTTGGAACTGTGCGTTGTGCACTGAACAGGGGTGGCTGCCTAACTTTTTCCCTCTTTTCTTCATAAGATGCCACGTGTATTAATGCCACCTGCAATTGTAAATTGCAACTTTTCCTTATATATAGAAATAATATTATTATATTCAATTCAATCCATTAAGCTGCCTGCTTGATTTCCTTATATAACTTCTTAATTTTAATTTATTCTTGCTCCAAATTTCTTCATATTCACACCAATTTAATTATACAAATAAAGATTTATACAAGGGAAAAGAGTACTATATGGCATCTGGTTATGACTATGCACACTATGTGGCAATGCAAAAAAATTTCATTCACAAAATGTATAAGACTCTGTAGGGCCCCTTTCCTAAAGTACCTTGGCGGAAGTTGGTTTGCAACAATTATGGAGCCCCAAAATGGCTCTTTATATTTAGAGTTGCAATATTAGGAAGGTTGTATACAAGAGATCGACTTGTAAAATGGGGAATGGCTAACAAACTGGACTGTCCACTATGCAATGGAGGAATGGAGAGCATCAATCATCTTTTCTTTGAATGTCATTTCCTGCAGAGGTTTGGAGGGAAGTTCTGGACTGGCAAGACATCAAAAGAAGGCAAACGTGTTGAGATGAAGAACTGGCTTGGTTGTGCACTTATAGAGGTAAATCTCCTAAAACTTCAATACTTAGAATGGTGGTTGTGTGTAGTGTCTATCACATTTGGAAAGAGCTAAATACTAGAGTTTTCCAACGGCATGGGTGAGAACCAAAAGCTGTGATCAAAGTTATTATCAAAGAAGTATGTCAACGAGGCAGTATGAAGGTAGAGATAGAAAGTCACCTAAGATCCCTGAACTTTTATCCTATGTAAAGCCTAGAAGATAGGATCTTATGTGCTTGAAATATGCTTGATAGTTGAGTGACTGACTGTAGTTGGATACAACTCAGTCTCTTTTTTTGCTGTAATTCTTCCACTTGGTAATAAAATTCTTTTATTTACCAAAAATAAATAAATAAATAAATCTACAAATAAAGATATAATATTAAGCATAATCCATAAAATTAATGCTCAAAAAGGACAAATAAAAATACTAAATGGAAGGTAAATAATGACTAAATATATATAATTTTGGCCTCACATCAACACCCCACACTTAGACTCTTGTTCTTCCTTGAGAAAGCATTAAAGCTCACCTCAATTAATAAAATCTAAAAATGCCACTACTTTGGTTGATACAAGCAATTAGACCATATAGCAATTCACAATATCAAGTACACTTTTCGATCATTATGCAAGAAATACAAACAACCAACAAACTTCTAACCTCCTAACCACAAAGATGGACTCCAACTCATAAAATTTAAGCTTGTTCACCTATTTTTGTCAAAGAAAGCTAATAACATCACCTATTTATCATGACACAAGTGCCCTCACAAGAAGAAATATTCCACACACTCAATTCAAAAGATCGAATATAATTTAAGGACTTAGCATCTAAGAACAACTCTCACACTCGTAAAGAATTTGCATGTATGCACAAAGAACTATGCCCATTATGTACATCTCAACTAATTAAGTATGCTCGAATAAAATCAAATAAGACTTTAATGGATTGTAATGTTCGATAGGGGACGGGTACGAAAACTATATAATAGTAACTTACACTTCCCTAAGAATTTTGCACTTTTTTTAGACTTCATCACCCATTATTTTCATCACTCTTTTTTTTAGCCCTCTCTTCATCAATTATTTTACCCCAGACCCCACTTTATGGGAAAATACTGGGTATGTTGATGTTGTTTTTGTCGTTGTCTTCAACAATTATTTTCACTAGTATTTCTCATCAAATCAAGAATGCTTTAATCAAATTTTTTTCTCAAGCAATTTTTTTTTTTTTTTCGTGTCACATTCTTTCAAAGAGGGCATTTTCATCTCTTTGCGGCTATCATTGGTCACTTTTTACACTCAACCATCCCTTTTCTTCAGATTTAACAATTTCAACACAATTCATGCTACAGTGCTCAAGGAATCAGGGTGCAAAATTTAGGGATTTAAAAAGAATGGATCAAAGTAAAAATACGGCTATCAAAATAAAGGCTACAGGCTCAATGGGGCTAAGTAGTGATATAATATCTGAAAAGGCTAAAATTTACAAGACATATCAAAAAAAGCCTATTATCATATTTTACACAAAGCAATACTTTTTATTTCACTTCAATAACATGCAGGGCAAGTTCTAGACTAAGATGCAAAATATGGAATATATGCGAAAAATCCTCACCACACATGGCACAAATATCAATCAAGATGTATCAGTTTCACTTTTAAGGCACATAGGGTCATGACAATCTACAAAATAAGAATAAGATATATACAGAGTCACAAATATGAGCCTAGATATCAAAAAATTTGCTATTTTATTTTAAAAAATACTGAATTACTCACAGAAAAGTACTACT
Organism: Capsicum rhomboideum; assembly: GCA_031232105.1. Lineage (NCBI taxonomy): Eukaryota > Viridiplantae > Streptophyta > Magnoliopsida > Solanales > Solanaceae > Capsicum > Capsicum rhomboideum. Next base: position 90,624,192 of record CP124716.1, on the reverse strand, counting down.
CAAGATTAGGCCTAAATTGCTACTATCAACCAAATAAAAACAAGTCTTTTATTTTCACTCCAAAAAATAACAAAAATAGATAAATAAATAAATAAAAATACTCCTAAAAAAAAATTACTTCCAAAAAAAATAAAACTGTTCAAAGGGCCCCTCTCGGAAAAGAACCGAAAAGAAAAACCAAGAAGTGGGCGAAGTATGCTCTACTAAAGACTAAAAAACTAAAAAATCAAAAAAATTATTTTATTCTAAAGGATAAAAGTAAAATCTTTTTGTATTTTTGAAAATTTTCAATTTTTCTTCTTCTTTGTTTTTTCAACTAAAAATAAATAAATAAAAGAAAATCCTATAGCATTCTTCACCCTTAACATTTATTGGAAGATATTCCACCCCACACTTAAAATTATGCATTATCCCCAAAGCAATAAACAAAGTAAAACGACGGTTAAAGATACTTCCTGAGTCCCTCTAGGGCCTATCTAGCAACATGTTTCTTCAATTTTCATCAAGGGTCGCGCAAAACCCAAACTTAAGCTCAAACATGCTTCTTAGCTTCAAATTCGGGTACTCAGACTTCCCCTAAATTTGCAAAAATAAAACAAAACAAAATTTAAAAAATGTGACATTATAAAAATATATAAAAAATAAGAAGTTACACTACTAGTTGGATTGCCTCCCACTTTTCTTTCTACTTTGAACTTATGAATTGAACCCCTAATTTTATTTTATTTTTTATAATTTCTAATATGCTCAAGAGGTGGTGGTATAACAATAAAGGAACCAAGTAATAGAGGTTGCATGTTGCAATTCTTTGCCCTTAAGTAAGGAATGTAATTTTTTGATTTTGGCACAACAAATTTAAGAATATAGACATATTTTTTCTCCTCCTTACACTCTTCCATAGGCTTAGATGATTCGATTAATATCTTACTATCTAAACACAATGAGGAAAAATGATTGAAATGAGGTCCAATACACCCTAACTCATGAATTGTGTTACTATTTACATCCTCATATTTACACACACTAGAGTTTTTAAATATAATATTATCTACTTCCTCACATAACTCTAGTGTACTTTTCTCAACAGTGACAACATCAATAAAAGTATGATCAAGTAATTGGCCCTCCGATTTTAGCTTCACAATTTGACTTATAAGTATTTTTTCAGCCTGACACAACTAATAACTAAATCATTGGACATTACACTCATCAACCTTTGCACTCAAATATTCTTTTAAGTTGTGAATATTCAAGCCAAACCTATCAACCTTTTGAATAAACTTATGTTTTTCTTTTGAGAGAAGTGTCATCTTTTCTGTCATGATCTCATTGTGATCCCGCAATATATCTATCACTACCCTACAATAATGCACTATATCAAAAGGACAAGGATCAATAAAATAGGAGTCCTTATCACTCCACACTTTATCTTATAAAGATGTCATATCAAGAAGAGTAGTAAAAAAAATTTTAAAAAAAAAAAAAAAAAAAAAAAAAAAAAAACAAAAAATTACAAGACAAATAAAATATACACAATAAATACAGACAAACAGTTAAATAAACACAATCGATCTAATCCTAAACCGTATCCTCCCAGCAACATCGCCAAAATTTGACGTCGCCTAAATTACACCTTGCCATAAAGTATAAAGAGGTCACTGTCAAATATAGAATCCAACCAAGGTTGTGGTCGATCCCACGAGGACTATGGTTAGAACTTAGGTCAATGTGGTTATTTAGGCTTTCAGTCGTTTATTTCCAATGGGGAGATTTAAAAGAACAGGTAAATAGTTTTAAATTGAAGTAACAAGTAAACAAATATCAGTTTATGTTGAGAAAAGCAATGAGAATGATGAGCTAGGATTGTGTTCCCCATGATTTCATAATTCCATAGGTTCTACATACTAGTGATCTATCCTAGTGCTTAGCATGTAGAATCGATAGGTTATGTTCACCTAAACAGCTTTCCACACTTGTTTAGACGACTATCTAGACGACTATCTTCAAGTAAGTTTTCTCTTCTCCTAAGTTTTCCACTACTAACCCCTATCTTGGATCCCAAATTACCTTTTCCAAATTATCAAATCAAGCTATTAATTGATGGTTGGTAGCTCTAAGTCTCTGTTATTTATTTCCTTTTCCCATCCGCTACCTCTTATTTCATTGCGAGTAAAGATAAGATGAGTTCCAACACATGCATTCGTTAGAAAATAATCAAACCGAAGAGAACAACAATACATGCATAAATACCATTAAAAAATTACTATGTACTTTAACCTACTTCATTAATTCATCATGGTTCCCACAATCCTAGTTGTGGGATTTAGCTGCTCATGGCTTGCAAATCACAATTAGAAATTATAGACAAAATTATAATTATGAACTTATAAATTGACTAGAATAAATCCATAGTCTTGAATTCTCAAAGAAAAATTAATAAAGATGGAGAAAAAAGAATAAACCAATTTTCTCCGTCCTCCACGACTCCTAGCTCTCTCTATAAAAGTTCAAAAGTTATGTACAAATTTTATTTTTTTTTGACTATTTATAGGTATTTAAAAAGCCCCAAATAAAATTAACTGAGTTCAAAATACACTGAGAAGTCAAAACCCAATCCATTATGAACTGTGCATCATGCGGTAAATAGGGGTGGCTGCCTAAACTGTTTTCCTTTTTTCTTCACAAGCTGCCACGTGTATTAAGTGTTGCCGCTTGCAATTGTAAATTGAAACTTTTCCTTATATAGAGAAATAATATTATTATATTCAATTCAATCCATTAGGCTGCCTGCTTGATTTTCTTATATAACTTCTTGATTTTAATTTTATTTTTGCTCCAAATTTCTTCATCTTCACACCAATTTAATCCTACAAATAAAAATATAATATTAAATATAATTCATTAAATCAATGCACAAAAAGGACAAATATAAATACTAAATGGAAGGCAAATAATGACTAAATATATATAATTTTGGCCTCACATCACCTAGGGTTTTCTATTTTCTATATGTGGAAGCAGAAGGCGTACTATAACCAATTGATACATAGAATCAGTACAAAATTGCAGACATAGAAAGGTAAGTTGTTGGCATGTGGAGGAAGAGGTGCACTGATAAAGTATGTTCTTCATAGCATTCCCTTTCACTATTTATCAGTGATGACTACACTTTGAATATGTTGAACTAAATCCGTAAGATGATGGCATAGTTTTTCTAGAGTAGTTGTATTGGAGTAAGGAGTAAGCAATGGACAAAATAGAGCAATCTTGCCTCCCAGAGGAAGATGGTGGGTTAGGTTTTAGATTAATACAAGATGTTTCATGGATATCTTATGTTAGCTCAGGTGGAATTTTTGAACCAATCCTTTAGTATAGACTACTTTCATGAGTAATAAATACCGCAAGAACACAAATCCAATTCTGATGATGTGGAAAACTGGATGTGGGGGGTCTCAAGAATGGAAGAAAATGCTATAGGCTACATACCTAATAGAACATCAAGTTTGGTGGCAGCCTATAATGGGTCGAACATAATTCTGGTATGTAACTGGATTCGCTTAGGAGCATTATACTCAATCACTGAGGTGGATTTTGTTATTAATGATAGTTACAAAAATATGAGGGATGTAGTAACAGATGGAAGGTGGGATGAAAGTAAATTGAATAGCATACTACCATCAAAACTAGAAACCGACATTATCCAGAAGATAAAGCTTCCATATGATGTGGAAGAGATGTACAAGCCATGGTGGATGTAAGAGGCAAAAGAAGCATTTAAAGTCAAATCAACATAGAATTATATAAGGCATAGGGAGCAACCCAATCTTTTTTAGCAATATGTGGGTGAAATGGCTGCCCTTTAAAATTAGTTTCTCTATATAGAGATTGGGGAACTTTAAAATCCTTGTGGATTATTGAATCAGAAGGTGGGGATATGAAAGGCCTTCCAAGTATTGGTGTTGTACCATCCATGATCAAGAAACCATGTCACATGTGTTTCTAAGATCTCCTACTGCTAACAGGACTTGATCCTATTGTTTTTTGTTTTATAGGTCTTACTATTAATGGGCTACATCTAAAGGAACTTATAATGCTTTGGTGGAAGCTGATGTAAAGAAGGGAATGAAGCCATACTATCAAGCTATTCCTAGCATAATAGTATGGTACTATTGTAGAGAAGGAATAGCAATAAGCATGAAGGACAAATCATATCTTCTCAAAGGGTAATATACAATGTAACCAGAACCTTACATATGTTACTCAGAGTTAGAATGCCAACAAGAATTTTTCCTCATAAGTGGCATGATATAATAAAGGAATTGGAAGCTTACTCCCCTAGTGTGAAGGTGACAAAGGTATTATGGGAATTTTCTCCAAAAGGATGGGTAAAATACAACACAGATAGAGTTTCTAGAGGCAATCTTGACATAAGTTCCTATGACTTTTGTTTAGGAAACTCTAAAGGTGATCTAATGTATGCAGAATGGGCTAGAATAAAGGATACGACAAATACAGAGGCTGAGGCTAAAGAAATTTTAGAAGTATGCAAGCATTGTGAACAAGCACATCATATGAGAGTCAGTATAGTAACAAATTCTATGTTACTAAAATAAGAAATCTTAGGAAATTGGCCATGTCCTTGTAGCATTGCATTGTGGTTCAAAGAGATAACAAGTATTTTGGAAGGAAGTCAGTTTTGCATATAACACAAAATGAGAGAAGGAAACAAATTAGCAGACTATTTTGCAAATCATGACATTGACAAAGGAGATTGTAATTACACAATTTTAAGTAACATAGATACATAAGGAAAGAGGCTAATTAATAGTGATAAGATTTAATGCCCAAATTCAAGATTTTCACTAGGTAAATGGTGAAGGGGCAAGAGAGGATAAAGCATAAGTTTGTTCACATATATAATATTTAAAAATTCCAAAGGGATTAAAAAACCATGAAGATGCTAAATACGCTAATCTATATCAGCCAACAAAAGGGACTCGCAAACAAAATAGGGGATTGCAGGGTCAGAAGAAAGCTTCCAGATCAAAGGGGAGGTGAATCGAAGCTTTATGTTTACTCCATATTAGCTCCATCTATACAGAAAAAGGGTTAAGGCTATAACACAACCAAAAAGGAGAAGAAGAGTTCAGATCGGTACCTAAAGTTTTGCCTAAGATCCACCAGATGGAGACCCTCATCAAAAACCAAGGAAGCATCAACATCCTATCTACTCGAGACTGCATCTAGAAAATAAAAAAGGGTTAACTCAAATACCCGAAGACTTAAATGAATAGCCATCGCTGTTAAGAACAACCGAGATCCAATGAGAATTTGAGCGTAGCTTCTATCTCAACATACCCTCGGTTGAACACCAGGTAAAGAAGATAAATGGAAGAAAAAAAGGAAAGACTATACTTCTGCAAGCTGATTCAGTAAGACAAGATCCATTACAAAGCTTAATATTATTATCTAGAGTAGAAGAAGGCAGAAGTGGAGATTGGACCAAGGCGGCAACATACTTTCACCTATTGAAAGGGTTTGGAAATAGATGAGTAGGTTGAGATTAGGAAACCCTTTCCAGTTTTGTACTTGTAATAACAATATGCTCGGATAGGGCTTTGGAATAGTCTTTTTTTTATTCCCTTAGATGAAGGCTCTAAGGAGTCTAGGGTTAGAGTGAAAAATTGATCTCTAAGGCAAAACCCTAACCACTATTAAATTCCATTGATCCATTGGCATGACCATGCCAGCCACTCGTTATTCATTGGAGATGGCTAGCCAAATTCCCTCTCTGACTTCTGAAACCAATTTTCCTAGCCTTAAATATCCTAAATCCCACATTAACCCTAAAATATTGCTTATCATGCCTAAAAATTTTCCTAAAGATATTGACAAGAACCCTGATAATATAGCAAGGCCTAGGGACAATCAAAAAGAGAAAACTAGATATGCAGATTTGATAAAGCCTAATACTGGAGATTTGAAACAAAAAAGTAGTACATCAGAATAGATCCCTATTAAACAATCATCTTATGTTAATGGAGTACCTAGAGTGACTTGGACTGAGGAAGTTCACAATATTAATATTATGGAAAATATACAATATGTCATAATTGGGAATTTCTCATATGGTTGACCAGAGCTAGAGGATCTTAGAACCTAAATTCCAAAACAATACAATAGTAAATGGAACTGTAAGATTGAATTGTTGTGGAATCAACATATTTTGATAAGATTTAGTCATATGGAAGACTTTGTGAAAATTATGGCTAAGAATGTTTATTATATTATTGCACATGATGTTTAGCCTATCAAATAAGACGTCTAATCTATGATGCAGAATTCATGTCAGAGGAGGAAACCACTTAAGCAATGGCTTGAATTTCTTTTCCGGATCTCCTTCCTGTCTTTTTTTAAATCAAGGAATCCCATTTTTTATTGCATCAAATGTGGGAAAGTCGTTGTCCCTTGACATGGCCACAATCAACAAAATGAGACCTAGTTGTGCTATGGTGAAAGTGCAAGTGGATTTTTAGCATAACTTCCTGATCAAGTTGAGATATAGGTGGTAAGCAGTATCATAAATGAGACAAGGGTGGAGAGTATTAAAATTCAATATGATTTTATCCCAAAATATTGTTTGACTTGTAAGCTACAAGTTCATAATGATGATGAATGTGGGAGTTTGCACCCAGAGTTAAATAAGAATTATAAGCGAGGCAACTAGGTTGAAACTAAGGCTGATTTGGAGACTCAAATTTGTAGTAATAGATGTATGGCAGCAACAAAAGGAAAAACAATAACTAATAATGAAAGGTGGAATCCTACTAATAGAAGGTTTAGACCGGAGAAAGACTCAGATAAATTCCTCAGTGATATTTCCACAATGATGTCTCAAAATAAGTAAGTTATTACTAACCATGCTTTTGAAGCATTATATTATGAGTAGCATGGAGATACAGAGGTTTAATAGGGGCACAATAATGTAGCAATACAAAAATGCAGAGATAATGATAATAATGTTAATTCTAGTAAGGAAAAGGGGAACACAGATATTTCACAAGCTAACTAAGACAAGGAGAAGATAACACATAGAAAATACAAGGAAATATGGCCAATAATAAGCAATTGTCACATGGTATAGTGGAGGCAAACAAGACAAATGATCTGCAAATTTTTGAAAAAACAAACAAACAATATTAGTCCCAAGAGTAGTAGAGGGGAAGAAGGGGAGAAAGAGTAATCAAGAAATGAACTGGTGATGGAGTAGTGTAGAGAAGATCATAACTCTGAAATAGTTGAGCTACAAACTATTGATGGAGAGCAATACATTTGAACCCTTAGCAGAGGCTAGCTATCATGAACCTCTACAAGTTGATCTATCAAGTTCTGATATAGCTACACCAGTTGAATCCTTAATAGCAAGGTTTCCTCATGAATCTTGCCCACCAATCCCTAAATTAAAGCATCTAGTAGTACCCAAAAAAGGTGATATAGTTCTTGTACCAATCCCATGAGCAATATTTCCATACAATTAGGTTTCTCTAATGAAAGAACCTACATGATGTGGTATCTCATTTGTTATAAGAATCTATGGAGCGAAGTAGTGACACAGATGATGGCCTAGGTTAAGATAAAGATGAAGGTGACAGTGATAAAAACATGATTCAAGTGAATAAAGATATTAGGTTATTTACACAGACACCGATAAAAGAGAAGAAACCCAAAAACAAAGTAGACAGTAGCAAGCCAACAAGGTTGGTTTCAAAGAGGGGAGTTAAGACCAGTAATAAATGAGTCATAAATTATTATTGTGGAACATTAGATCAGTAAGAAATCAACAGGCATTTCATAGAGTTCAAATTCTTCACAGACATCGCAACTTTTTTTCTCATTACTTTAATAAAGCCACTTTACAAACAAGGCAAATAAAAGATACAAGAGAATGTTAGGAATGCAATATGCTAATTACAACTAAAATGGAAATATTTGGATTTTCATATAGGAAAATATTTATGTTGGAGTTCTTTCTAATTCAGAACAACAATTGACTTTACAACTTACATTCCAGAATGGATTTTTAATTATCACTACTCTAGTGTATGCAAAATATGATGCTTTGGAGAGACTAAGCTTGTGGGATGATACTTATTTCGTGAGTCATAATTTGATACTATACTGGCTAGTTGGAGGGTATTTCAATGTGATTATGAGTGAAGAGGAGAGGATTAATGGTCTTCTTGTGTATCCTCAAGAGTATGAGGATTTTGCTTTATGAAACAATTCATGTTTTTTGTTTGATATTAACATCAAAAGTAGTCTATTTACTTAGTGGAATGGAAGAGCTAATGAAGCATGCATTTTAAAAAAAACTAGGCAGAATTGTAACTAATGAGGTCTTAATTGACCTTTTTGGCAGTGCTAAGTTACAACATCTGGCAAGGATTGGATCTGATCATGCCCCCTACTATTTACTTATAGAGGTCAGACATCTCATAACAATAAACCTTTCAGATTCTTAAAGTTTTGGATTGAGAAGGATGGTTTCAAGGAGGTGGTGAGAAATAATTGGGTAACAACTAGATTTGAAGATATTTTTATCAGATTAAAGCAACAAAAAAACACACCTAACTATCTCTATCTATCTGGAGCAGTGAAAGGTTTGGGGATACTTTAAAGCAATTAATTATCAAGGAAGAGATTGTTAGAATAAAAGATTTGTTTGAAGAATACCCAACTGTAGCTAATAGAGGTATTTATAAAGAGGTCAGGCTGAGCTTAAAGAATATCTGCATTATGAAAAGAGTTTGGAGATAAAAGTAGGGATACAATGGTTTTTGGAAGGTGAAAGGAACACAAAATTCTTTCATAGTCTTGTAAATGGAAAGAGGCAGAGGTTGTCTAATAACAAGGTGCTTAAAAGTGATGGAAGCTTGACTGAAGGGGAGGAACAATTGATTGTGGAAACACTTTCATTTTTTTGGGATCAATTTACTAAAAGCAGTGACACATATGGACTTACCTTTGCTAAATCATATTCCAACTATGATTTTTGAAGAGGAGAATAATGTTTTGGATGATTTTCCTTTAGAAGAGGTTAAGAGAGTTGTTTTCAAACTAAATACAGATAGTGCTAGTGGACCAGATGGTTTCACAGGCCATTTTTTTCAAAGTTCCTAGGATATTATGGGTAGTGATATTGTTGAAGTTGTACATGCCTTTTTTGATGGTCATACACTGCCAAAATTAATTACTCATACTAATCTAGTTTTATTCCCCATAAAAGATGTGATCTAGACCTATTCTAATTTGAGGACAATTAGTTTGAATAATATTTTAAATAAAGTACTATATAGAGTGCTACATGACAAATTAGAGGGTTTTCTACCTATGCCCATTTCTCAAAATCAATCTGAATTTGTGAAGGGAAGGAGCACACTAAGAATTTTCTTTTAGCTTAAGAAATTATTATTGATCAAGAAGAGAGGGAAGTATGATAATATTTCTATTAAATTGAATATGTCTAAGGAATATGACAGAGTTGAATAGAAATTTTTGATCAAAATATTAAGAAAATTGGCATTAATCATCAACTGGTGGATAAGATTTGGAGATTGGTTACTAATAACTAGTACTCTATTCTTATTAATGGGCATGCTTCTGAATTTTTCCATTTTTCTAGAGGTGTTATATAAAGAGATCCTCTATCCACTACTTTATTTATCCTATCTATAGAATTTCTATCTAGAACTCTGAATAACTTGTTTCATAACAACGAGTTGTTTTGGGATGCCTAAGTAAAGTGATAACATAAAACATCTTGCTTATGCTAATGACACAATTATTTTTGCTGCTTCTAACAAAAATACTTTGCAATTAAGTTTGGAGACTTTGGAAATGTATGAGAAATAGTCAGCTCAAAAAGTTAATAAAGAAAAAAGATTTTTCTTTATGTACAACAAGACATCCCATCAAGTATTCAGGAGTTTGAGGATACTACAAGCTTTACAAGAGGTAATTTTCCCTAAATATATTTAGGATGTCCAATTGGACATGGAAGGAAAAGGAAATATCACTTTTTTGAATTATTGAAGAAGGTACCGAACAAGTTGCAGGCCTAGAAAGGCAAGATGTTGTCATTAGGTGGTAAATTTATGTTGATTAATAATGTGCTATAAAGTATTCCTCTTTATCTACTCTGCTATTATTCCTCCCAAATATGTTATTCATGATTAACATAGATTTTTTTCTAGATTTTTGTGGAGCTTTAAGGAAGAAAAAAGAAACAAACATTGGGTGGTGTGAGATATGTTTACCAAAAGATGAAGGAGGTTTGGGTTTTAGATCTTTATTTGATGTTTCTAATTCTCTTTTTACAAAGATTTGGTGACTTCTTAGAACCAAAAAGACTCTTTGGACCAATTTTATGTGGAACAAGTATTGTAAAATTCATAGACCCAATAGGTAAAATAAAGAGGGGTCTCTCAAATTTGGAAACATATGTTAGAACCTAGATATTACCTTGATCAAGAGATTTGGTGGGAACCAGGATGTGTACACTCTAGTATATGGTTTGATAATTGGACTCAGTTGGGAGCTCATTATTATTACTTCCCTCTGACTAATGCTAATAATGCATTTTTGAAAATCTGAAATAGTTAATTACATATGGAAGATGGAATGACACTCTACTATATCAATTTTTTTAATGATGAGGTCTTAATAAGGAAATTGGGGTTGTTGAGGAGATTGATGAATGGGACAGACCATGGTGGATGCTAAACAGTTCAGGCAAGTTTTCTGTAGGAAGTACTTGGGAATTGTTGAGGAAAAAATGGGTCTGTTAAGAGGTACTCAATAATTTATGGATCAAGGGGTTCCTTTCAAGGTCTCTTTCTTCTTTTGGAGGTTGTGGAAGCAAGGCATTCCTATTGGGGAATTTCTCTTATGAGAATAGGACTGGTGGATGGAGTTATTGGTTGCTGCTATGAAAATAATATGCTAGAAACTATATTGATAGCCCTGTGGCTAAAAAATACTGGAAAACATTTACAGATGCAATAGGAATTCAAGGCCTTTTTTTACAGCTCAAACATACCATTTTCAAATGGTGGAATGTTGACTGCACCTCTAAACTCAAGCTTATTTTCAAGGTTATTATGGCATTTATTATTTGGCAAATTTGGAAAAGGAGAAATAGTATTAGTCATGAGGGTAAGATTCCATTTTGTAGCATGATTATTGTAACACCCCAAAGTTTTCCATGCTTGAACTCAGACTTAGACTAGAAACCAATAAAGAAGTCCAAATTTCAAACCAGTATGACTCAAAGTACGAGTCATATAGTAAACCATGATTAGTACCAAGAGTCGTGGTAAGATTCCCTAATGGTCAAAGATTTCCAGTCACCACAACTCAAACCACGAGTCATGGGACCAACACATGAGTTATAGGTTTACTTATAATGATGACCAGAGGGAAAAGTCCTAAAGATTGAAAATTTCTCTCAAGGATCATGAGACCAAAGCACGACTCATGGATTAATCTCATGAGTTGTGGAATAAGTCATGCCCCCAAGGAAAAAGTTGGATCCAAAAACCATGAGTGAAGGCATGACTCATGGAACCAATGTATGGGTCATACTATGGACCCATACTCCCTGAATCAAAATTAGACAAAAAAGTCATAGGAACCACGAGTCAAATAAATTATTTATTCAGTATGATATCTATTTTCAGCATGATTATATGTATTATTTATGGCTTGGATATCTCACATGCTTTGTACATTTGAAGTACTGACCGCATACCTTTATTTGTGCTATATCTTATTATGATATAGGTTTTGGTGCTCTATCTCAGTCGTGTAATTAGATACGCTCCAGAGCCAGTTCAACTACACTTGTGGTGAATCCTTATCAATCAAGGATGATCTACTTTAGTTATGGTTTATCATACTTTATTCTTATTTTCATTCATTTAGAGTTAGCTGGGGACTTTTCCCAGTAACTCGTCAGTTCAACTAGAGTTTTTTGGAAAAAGTTAGGCATTTCAACTTATTATTTAGCTTAGATTTGATTTCAGGCTAAATGTTTTATTTTAGTTATCTCATAATTGTTTAGTCATCTACATGTTTTGTTTTAGCTTCTGTACAATTATTTTAGTATATGTTTTAGTGTCGTTCCAGTACCATGGGTTAGCTTAAGACCACTTGTGGTTCTAAGTACTATATCGCTCTAGGGTGCAGACTCGGGTCGTGACAAACTTGGTATCAGAACATCATGTTTAAGGTGTCCTACTATGTCTAAAAACCACATTAAGAAGAGTCTTTTATGGGTGTGAAGCACACCACATATATGACAAATAAGCTGCAAGACATTTTTAGGAAAATTCCCTACCTTCATGATCTTTATCATGCTATAGAGTCTAACTTTATGTTCTCTTTTAACTCATGCTTTATAAGTGACAGAAAATGCCTCCCAGAAGAAACAACAAACAGAGGAATGGGAACCAGTCATCATCACTAGCACATGCAGAGCCTTTGAATGATCAGGTCACCCATGTAGAGTTTTAAGTTGCCTTCCAGATGCTGGTACAATCCATGAACACTCAGGTCAACCAACATCCATTTTCCCCAGCCAATCAGAATGGGAATTCAGCTGCAGTTAAGGTTTGAGATTTCATAAGTATGAATCCGTCCGAGTTTTTCAGTTCAAAGGTGGATGAGGATCCATATGGCTTCATTGATGAGATACTGAAGATTATCCAGGTCATACAAATTATTGGGGCTGAGAGTGTATGTTGGCATTCTATCAGTTAAATGATATGGTTTATTAATGGTATAAGTAGAGAAATGATGGTCTCTGTAGGTGTGCAACTCTGGTTAATTAGGATGAGTTTATAGAACCATTATCAAAAAGTTTGTTTCCTCGAGAGTTGAGGAAGGAAAAGGTTGATGAGTTCATTAACCTAAAGAAGAATTTGATATCAGTCAAGAAATATGCTCTCAAGTTTACTAAGTTATCCAGATATGCTCCAAAGATGATTATTGAGCTGAGGGCTCGAATGAGTAAGTTTCTTTCATACGTATCTAATTTAGTGGTCAAGGAGTGCACGACTATTATGCTTATTAGGGATATGTATATCTCTCGATTAATGACCCATGCCCAATAGATTGAGAAAAAAAGTTGAAGAAAAGAGAGAAGGAGAAAAAAAGAGAAGGGATTGGTAATTTTAAGTTTTCTTAGCAGATGTTTGGCTGTGAGAGCTGCTTACAGTTTTAGCAAAGGTCATCAGCTCCAGCACCTTCATTAGCTAGTACTCCATCTTCCAAATCCAAGCAGGAGTAGAGGGGAAGAATATTAGGCTCTAAGTCATAGAGGAGTGTTTCCAGGGGTCATACTTTTTTGACGTGCAATAAGTATGGTAGGAACCACCTAGGGGAGTACTTACTAGGTAGGGAGGGATATTTTGGTTATGGATAGATCGGTCATCAGTTGAAGAATTGTCCCTCTACTCGACAGGGCAATAATAGCGGTGGTCGTATGCAGTTTTCTTTTTTAGCAGCTCAAGTAGGTCGCTTCATTTAGCAGGGTGTATCTTCTAGTGTGGGTGGTGGTTAGGGATTCTGCCACTTCTATGCACTCTCTTCTCACTAAGATCAGAAGAGCTCACCAGATATGGTCACTGGTATGTTACAAGTCTTCTCTCAAAATATGTATGCTTTGTTTGGCCCATGGTCTACTTTGTTATTGGTAACACCATATGTTGCCTTTATATATGGGGCTAGTCCTGAACAACTCTTAGAACCTTTTTTTGTTTCCACACCAGTCAATGAGTCAGTCATAGCCGAATTGGTATACAGAGATTGCTAGTATCGGTCCTTAATAGAGTCATCATAACTGATATAGTTGAGTTAGACATGACATACTTTGATGTTATTCTTGGTATGGCTTGACTACATTCATTTTATGTCTCAGTCGACTGCAGAACCAGAGTCGTAAGATTTTAGTTTCTAGATGAGCCTGTCTTAGAGTGGAAGGGTAGTCCTACAGTGCCTATAGGTAGTTTCATCTCTTACCTTAAGTCCAGGAAGATGATATTTAAGGGTTGCATTTATCACTTAGTTTGGGTTAAGGATTCTAAGTCCGAGACCTCATCTCTTCAATAAGTTCTGGTAGTCTGTGAGTTTTTGTAAGTGTTTTCCAAGGATCTACCTAGAGTCCCTCCCGCAAAAGAGATAGACTTTAGGATAGACCTTCTTGCAGATATGCAACCCATATCTAGTCCTCCTAATAGAATGTCTCCAACCGAGCTTAAGTAATTGAAAGAATAGTTGAAAGACCTCTTAGATAAAGGTTTTATCAAAGTATTTACTCGTGGGGTGCTTCAATTCTTTTTGTGTGAAAGAAAGATAGTTCTCTCAAAATATGTATCGACTATTATCAGTTGAACAAATTCATAATCAAGAATAAGTACCTCATCCCCAGGATTAATGACTTGTTCGATCAACTTTAGGGTGCTAGTTTTTTCTGAAAGATTGACCTCAGATCTAGATATCATCATCTTAGAGTTAGAGAATGTGACATTCCAAATACAACCTTTATAACTCGGTATGGTTACTATAAATTTTTAGTTATGTTTTTTGGACTAACAATTGCTCCTGTAGCCTTTATGGCCTTAATAAATAGGGTATTCAAATAGTACTTGGATATGTTTGTTGTTGTTTTCATAGATGACATACTTATAATATATGATGATAGAGGCTCACAACTCTTGATATTCTATTTATCCAGGTTCTACCATGATGTACTGTGATACACCGAAAGTCTATTGGTAGAATGAAATAAGGAGAGATATTGCAGATTTTATGGCTAAGTATCCTAATTGCTAGAAGGTAAAGGTAGAGCATCAGAGATAGAGAGGTATGAATCAATGTGTTGTTATTCTTACTTGGAATTGTGAGATGATTCAAATGGACTTCATTATAGGTTTACCTTGCACGCGATGTAACATGATTCTATTTGGGTAGTAGTATATAGGATAACTAAGTCAACTCACCTTTTGCCTGTCAAGACTACAATATAGCAAAGGACTATGCTAGACTTTACATCTATAAGTTAGTTAGATTGGATAGAGTAAATTTATCTATAATCTCAGATAGGGGTACTCAATTCATGTCTTAGTTCTGGAATTGGTACCTAAGTAGATCTCAGTACTGCATTTCACCTGCAGACAGATGGTCATGAAGAGTGGACCATTCAAAATTTAGAGGATATGTTGAGAGCTTATGTGATCGACTACAAAGGTAATTGGTATTATTACTTACCTCTTATAGAGTTTGCTTATAGCAATAGTTGCTATTCTAGTATCTAGATGGCCTCTTTTTGAGTCACTTTATGAGTGGAGGTATAAATCTCCTATTGGTTGGTTTGAGGTAGGTGAAACTATATTGATAGGGCCAGATTTGGTACATGAGGCTATGAAAAAGGTTTAGCTGATTAGAGAGTGGTTGAAAATTGCTTAGAGTCGTTAGAAATCTTATACAAATGTGAGGATGAGAGAGTTTAAGTTTTCTATTGATGATTAGGTGTACTTTAAAGTTTTGCCTATGAACGTGGTGATGAGGTTTGGTAAGAAGGGGAAGCTTAGTCCATGATATTTTGGTCCATACAAGATTTTGAGGCATATTTGTAATGCGGCTTATGAGTTAGCGTTGACTTTGGAGTTAGCATCGGTGCATCCGATTTTTTATATTTCATTGTTGTAGAAGTGTATTGGGTATCCAACATTGGTTGTTTCTTTATAGAGTGTTGGTGTGAAGTATAGTCTCTCTTAAAAAGAGATTCCAGTTGAGATACTTGACTGATAGGTTCACAAGTTGATAAATAAATAAGTCACTTCAGTGAAAGTCCTATGGAGAAATCAATTGTTTGAGGGAACGACATAGGAAGCAAAAACAGATATGATGGCCAAGCACCCTCATTATTTCACTCCTATTGTAGAAGCAACTTGAGGTAATAGTTTTTATCCTATAGTTGATCTTCAGTTTTGTGTCCCTATTAGTCATTGTAACGACCCAAAACATCGTTACAATGAGTTTAGGGGTAAAATTCTAGACTTACACTTTCCTTAGGAAAAATTAGGGAAATTCTAACTAGCCTAGTTTTGGGGAAATTTTGAATATGGTGTGGTTTAAGAAAATCTGGTAGTTATTAGTGGGTTAGTGGTGAGATTTGATGTGACTTACATTAGATGACGGGTTTAGAAAGTCATAAAAACTTTTGGTGCAGAAATGGGTTAGTAGAACTCTGAATATAGAGATTTACATAAAAGGGTTACTTTGTGATCTCAAAAATTGGGAAGTGTGTTGTGAAATGGAAAGGGATGGGAATAAGTCTCAAGTTACTGGTTAGGCACCGCTGCAATAACAGGTTTTCCATTGTAGCAGCTTCACCACAGTGCTAAAAGGGTCGTCATAGTGATAATCCATTTTGACCTGAGTGTCACCACAATGGCATATGTGTTGTTGCGGCAATGTCAATATTGCAATGAATCTTCCACTGCAGCAATGAACACACAGTATATGCCAGTTAAAATAGAAAGTGGTAGTTTTATTCCCTATTGTTTTTATTTTTGTCTAAAGGTTGAGAGAAGATGATTTTCACCATTTTGGGGGGGTTTCCATCTTTGAGGTAAGATTTCTTTATCATTCAAACTTGTGATTACTCCCTTAGATTCTTAGAATTGAAAGGATCATGATCATGGTTGGAAATTAGGGTTTAGCCCTAGGTTTATAAACTGGTGGGAATTAGTTGGTAATTACTTAAATTCCATTTCTATTTACTCTAGGTTGTTAGACTTCACTTCCTAGAGTAGAATTGTTCATTGTAATAATGAGATATAGAGAATTCAAAGAGATTAAATAGTAGAAAACCCTAGAATGATGAACTAGTTTAAGTTTATGTGTTGAAATTGATGAGTTTAGGTTTATAATGCCTAGAAGTTAGGAATGTTGTATTTAATCATCCTCATTGTTGTTTATAGACCAAAAGTGAGTAAAAATTGCAATAAAAGGCAAGTCTTTGGACAATTAGTGCTTTCAAACGAGGATACGAGGTAGATTATGGTTTAAACATAGTTGTAGACTTGATTTAACTCTATAATTATATTTGAGTTAAATAACTATGATTAGCCTTCGAGCATGATTGTGATTGTTGGTTGAGATGATGTTAAAGTGTAAGCTGAAATGATAAACTTAAAGATTAAGTGTTGATGAATGAAATTCAAACTTGCATATTAATATTGTTATGCTTGAACACCATCGTTGAGTTTTATCTATTTGATAATATTAGGATCGAGTGTCATGTCGGCATATATTGATATTGGGATTGGGTACTATGATATTATGGTACAAGGACTGAGCTCATCCACTGTAAGTCATAACTAAGGGTCCCTGCTAACCCTAATATGTATGTATATTATTTTATGCATATATTCATTGTTTTTGTTGCACATGTGGTTGTTAATTGATTTTGTAGACTGAATTGCCTAAGTTTAAGTGATTGATACAAAATACTTGAAAAAAGATTGATATGAAGAGGATAATCGTCGGTTTTGTAAGTTGAGGTGTTTATGAATATGAATTGGATTGTTAGTTGATTATGAAATGTGTCTTGATCGCTTTTTGCTTTTGTTTAAATAATCCATTTGTATGGTGTTGAGTTAAGTCGGTCGATAATGCCTACCAATACATAGTTTTTTTACTGGTACTACCTGTGTTCTTCTTTTGTTTAGTGCAGAGCATGTTCCAGCATTTGAGACGAGATCTCAGCTCTAGTTCATGAAATACAGCTTTGATTCAAGGGTGAGCACCATGTTTCGGGCAACCATTGAATCTTCCTCCTATTCATGTACGTTATTCCAGGCAATGACATACTATATCATGGTTTTTAATATTTATGGATTATGTTTTAGACTTGTTTTGGATTAGTAGTTCTTGTACGGTGACTTTTAGGTCCCAAGGGATGTAATAGTTAGAGATACTTATGCATTTTATTATATTATTTTTTATTAATGGAGATATTAGATTGAATAAATTGCTTGACAAGTTTTAAGTTAATAATTAATGTTTGAGTTAGTAAATGATTAAGTGTAAGGATAAATTACTGGGCTAAGGGTTGGGTTGATTCGTTCTCCCACTATAGAGTTAGGATAGGTACCACTCACGACTGTGTGGGTCATGAAAAAAATGGTATCAGAGCACTCTTATTGTACAAGAATAAGTCTAGCAGAGTCTTGAGGAATGGTACAGAGACATCTGTAATTTTCTTTGAGAGGCTGCAGGACTTTAGGAAAAACTTTCACTTCTTTCTTTCCTTCATTCTAGTACTTGATTTCTATTGGTATCTGGTGATTTAAATTGGCATCTGACATCCTTCATTCTTGTTTTATAGATGGTGAATACTCTTTTGGGTAGGGCAGTAATAGCAACACCTGGACCAGCTACTGGGGCCGTAGTTCAGGAAAGATATAAGGTGAGGGGATGGGGCAGAAGAGAAGGACGAAGGGTAGAACCTTTCGGGGGTAGAGTCCAGAAAGTTGAAAAACCAGATAGACAGAGATCACTGGCCCCTCCCCTATATAAGGCTGCTCCTGACTTAGTTTCGAATAAGGAAATAATAGTTGATGATGATGAGGTCCTAATTTCAGAGAATCCTTTGCCTATGCAGGGTAGTGCAACTCATATGCCTCTACCTTAGAAGTGATCCAACAGGTGTTGGAATTTTTGAGTAGTTTATCTGGCACTGTTCCACTAAGATAGTTTTGGCCTTCCAGCCCCTAGTTGTGCAACATGCCGCTGTTGTATCACCTCGCATGGATGAAGGTTCTGAGACTGGAGTCTTTCCCTGATAGGTATTGGGTCCGGTTATGACAGATGATGAGTATGATCTGTTATGTAAGTTTCTAAAAATGAAACCTCCAGTGTTTCAAGGTGATGAGTCAGAGGAAGTATATAAATTATTGATTAACTGTTATGAGCGTCTGTACTAGATGGGGATTGTTTACAGATATAGAGTGGAGTTTGTCACTTTTCAATTGCAGGGAGAGGCCAAGCAATGGTGGAGATCCTTTGTTAAGTGTAGGGTTTCTTTACTTCCACTAATTTGTTCTCAACTTTAGAATGAGTTTCTTGAGAAGTATGTTCCTCCCACATTGCCGGATAGAAAGAAGGATAGGTTTCTGAGGCTTGAGTAGGGTGATATGTTCGTGGTGTCCTATAAGGCCAAATTTCATGCTTTTTCCTGGTATGTTTTGCAGTTGATAAATACTGAAGAGGAGTGAATAAGATGTTTCATGAAGGGTTTTAACACAGGTCTTCATATGGCTGTACATCAAGCGGCTTTTTCCAGAAGACTTTTCAGGAGATGGTGGAGTTTGTGAAGAAAATGAAAGGGGTAAAACGGTAAGGTAGTATTAGAGTAGAGAAGAAGAGAGCCCAGAAATCGAGCCATTTTAGTAATTCTTATTCATGGGACTGTGTTTTGCAGAGTCGCTCTACCCGACCGATATATTCAGCTATGCCTGTAGTTGTTGGTGGCCCGTCAGGGGTCAGTTATCATTCCTCTGGGGTAGACAGTTGTACATCTTTAGTGTCTTAAATTCAGTGACCTACTTTAGACCATAGATGTTATGAGTGCAGAGAAGTGGGTTACATTTGAAGGTATTTTCCTAACCTTATTCCTATAGATTAGTTGACTCAGCAGCTAACTTTCAGAGCTTTAATTCCACTAGGTAGTGGTGAGGGAGGAAATGGCAGAGGTCATCCATAAGGTGGGCATGATGGTGGTAGAGTTGGCTATCAAGCCAATCGTGGCAGAGGACAAGTTGGTCAAGGTGCAGCGCAGGCTGGTAGAGGTGGTAATAAGGCTCATCTGTATTCAGTTTTGCATTATCCTAAAGCTGAGGCTTCTGATACTGTGATCACAGGTACTATTATTATTTGTAATTGTATGGCTTCTGTGTTATTTGATTCGGGGTCTACTTTTTGTTTTGTGTCTATGAAGTATTCTTTGTGTTGGGATTTAACTTGTTAAATGTTTGATGAACCCATGTATGTATCTACTCTGATTGGGGTTTCTATGTGTGTTGATCAGGTTTATCAAGCTTTTCTTGTAAAGTTTATGGGGTATAAAACTTTGGTAGACTTAGTGATTTTAGACATGGTTATATTGGGGATGAGTTCATTGTCTCCTCACCATGATGTCCTTGATTGTTATAATAAGACTGTCATTGTAGCTATACCCAGAATGGAGAGGTTAGAGTGGGAGGGTGTTTATAAGCTGACCCTCTTCAGAATTTTTTCTGCAATTCGAGCCCAAAAGCTAGTTAAGAGGGGGTGTCAGGTGTTTGTAGCCCATTTCTCGAGATAATAGTACTATAATCCCTCCTATTGCTTCAATTTTGGTAGTATGTGAATTTATAGAGTTGTTCCTTGATGATCTTCCTGGGATGCCACCTAACTGTGACATTGCCTTTTGTATAGACGTAGAGCTGGGCACTCGCCTTATTTCTATTCCTCCTTATAGGATGGCTGCGGCAGAGTTAAGGGAATTGACATTTCAGTTACAGGAGTTGTTGGGGAAGGGTTTTATTTGTCCTAGTACATCTCCCTAGGGTGCTCCTATGCTTTTTGTCAAGAAGAAAGATGGTAGTATGTGGGTGTGTATAGACTACCGACAGTTGAACAAGGTGAAAATTCATAATAAGTATCCTTTGCCTAGGATATATGATTTGTTTGACCAATTGCAGGGTGCCGCGGTGTTTTCTAAAATTGATTTAATTTTTATCATAAGCTTAAGATTCAGGAAGAGGACATCCTAAAGACTGCCTTTCAGACTCAATATGGCCACTACGTGTTCTTCGTTATGTCTTTTGGCTTAACCAATGCCCAGTCGCCTTTATGAGGTTGATGGATGGGGTATTCAAGCTTTATTTGAATTTGTTTGTGATTGTTTTCATTGATGATAGTTTGATCTACTCTAAGAGTAACAAGAATCATGAAGTTCACTTGCGCACTATTTTGGGGTTGCTTAAGAAGAAGCAACTTTATGCTAAGTATTCCAAGTGTGAATTTTAGTTTTCTTCAATGACTTTCTTGGGGCATGTGGTATCTAAAAGAGGGGTTATGGTAGACTTACAAAAGATTGAGGCTATTCAAAATTGGGCCAGACCCACTAATGTGACAGAGATTCATAGTTTTGTGGGATTGGCTAGATATTATCATCGATTTGTGAAGGGGTTCACATCCATTGCTTCACATTTGACCCATTTGACTCAAAAAGAGGTACCCTTTTTATGGAATGATAAATGTGAGGAGAGGTTTCAAAAGCTCAAGTCTTTGCTAACTTTAGCTCCCATTCTTACTTTGCCAGTTGAAGATAAAGATTTTATTATGTATTGTGATACTTCACATTCTGGTTTAGGCGCTATTTTGATGTAGGACAAAAATGTGATTACTTATGCTTTGACATAGCTGAAAGTGCATGAGAAGAACTACCCCACCAATGATTTAGAATGGTAGCAGTGGTGTTCGTCTCAAAATTTGGAGACATTACATTTATGGGGTTAAGTGTAAGAATAAATTATTGGGTTAAGGGTTGGGTTGATTGGTTCTCCCACTATAGAGTTATGGTGGGTGCCACATGTTTTTACTCAAAATGTTTGAATTTGAGGTGGCTAATGTTGATGGAGTTACTCAAAGACTATGGCATTTCAATTCTTTACTATCCGGACAAGGCCAATGTGGTAGCGGATGCTTTTAGTCGAAAGCCTGTGAGTATGGAAAGTTTGGCATAGTTTGAGGTGTCAAGAAATCCATTGGCTATGGAGGTGCAAACCTTGGCTAATAGTTTTATGAGACTGCAGGTGACTAACAAGGGATGATTTTTAGCTAATGTTGAGGCTAGATCCACCTTCCTTAACCAGATTAATAAAAGACAATTTGAGGATGTGAAATTGAATAACATTTAGGATAAAGTGTTACAAAGTGAGGTCAAGGAGGCCATTCTTGATGAGGAAGGTGTGTTGAGAATAAGGGGACGTGTGTGTGTACCTCATGTGGACAACTTGATTTTTTCTATCCTTGTAGAGGCTCACAGTTCTAAGTACTCTATACATTCAGGTGCAACCAAAATGTATAGAGACTTAAGGCAACCTTATTGGTAGTGATAGATGAAGGGTGGCATTGCTGATTTCATGCCTAAGTATCAAAAATTTCAATGAGTTAAGTATGAACATCAGAAACCTAGTGGTACATTTTAGAAGATGCCTCTTCCAGAATAAAAGTGGGAGATAATAACTATGGATTTTGTTGTTGGTTTTTCTAAGACCTTAAGGAGATATGATTCCATTTGAGTAATTGTTGATCGATTGACCAAGTCTGTATATTTTATTATGATGCTAGTGGATTATAATGCGGCCAAGTTGGCTAAGACTTATTTAAAGGTGATTGTTAGACTTCATGGGGTATCTGTCTCCATCGTATCGGATAGAGGTACAAAGTTTACCTCTAATTTTTGGGAGAAATTTCAAGAAGAGTTGGGAACTAGGTTAGACTTAAGTACAACTTTTCATCTGCAAACTAATGGTAAGTCTGAATAGACAATTCAGGTGATAGAGGACATGCTTCGGGAATGTGTAATGGATTTTTATGGTCATTAGGAACAATTCTTGCCTTTGTGTGAATTCACATACAAAAATAGCTACCATTCAAGTATTGACATGGCTCCTTTTAAATCCTTGTATGGGAGAAAGTATAGATCACCAATTGGGTGGTTTGATGCCTTCAAGGTAAGACCTTAGAGAATAGATGTGTTGAAGGAGTCAATGGAGGAAGTGAGATTTATCCAAGAGAAGTTGGCAGCATCTCAGAATAGACAAAGGAGTACGAAGATAACAATGTGAGAGATTTTCATTTTGAGGAGGGTAATAAGGTTTTGCTTACAGTCTCACCCATGAAGGGTGTAATGCAGTTTGGGAAGAAGGGTCAGTTAAGTATGAGGTACATCAAACCTTTTGAAATCTTTAAGAAAGTAGGTTATATGGCTTATAGGTTGACTCTACCTCTTAGGTTGTCAGGAGTTCACCTGGTATTCTATGTCTCAATGCTCAAGAAGTATCATCGAGATGGAGATTACATTATCCATTGGGATTCAGAGATACTTGACAAGGAACTCTCTTATGAAGAGGAACCTATTTCTGTACTGGATAGAGATGTGAGGAAGTTGATAGCCAAGGTGATTACGTCTGTGAAAGTTCAGTGGAGAAACTGTCTTGTTGAGGAGTCCACTTGGGAGACTGAGCCAGACATGCACAAGTGCTATCCTCATTTGTTAGTCGAGTCAGGTAATCCTTGGATATTCTTTTATATTTTATTACTTGTTATCATTCTGGGACAAACAATTATTAAATTGATATCTAATGTAACGACCTAAAACGCCATTGCAGTCAGTTTGGGGGTAAAATTTCAGACTTATACTTTCCTTAGGCAAAATTGGGGAAATTCTGACTAGGTTAGTTTTGGGTTGATTTTGAATATGGCATGGTTTAAGAAAATTTGGAAGTTATTGGTGGGTTAGTGGTGAGGTTTTATATGATTTTACTAACCCAAAATTTGAAAACTTAGAAATTACTATAATCAAAGTTCTACTAACCCATTTTAGATGATGAGATTAGGAAATCATAGAAACTTTTGGTGCATAAAATGGGTTAGTAGAACTCCGATTGTAGCAATTTACGTGAAAGGGTTACTTTATAATGTCAAAAATGGGAAGTGTGTTGTGAAATGGACAGGGCTGGGAACAAGTCTTGAGTTACTAGTTTGGCACTGCTGCGGCGATATGTTTGCCGCAACAACAGTATTACCACAGCGACAGAAGGGTCTCTACAACGATGGTCCCTTTTGGCCTGAGTGTCCCTGTAGTGGTAGATGATTTGCTGCAGCAGCATCGTTGAAGAGATAAATTTGTTGTTGTAGCAATAAATATGTAGTATATGCCAGTGAAAACAAAAAATGGCATTTTTATTCCCTATTATTTTAATTTTCATCTAAGGATTGAGAGAAGGAGATTTTCACCATTTTGGGGGGTTTTCCATCTTTGAGGTAAGGTTTCTTTGTCATTCAAACTTGTGATTAATCCCTTAGATTCTTTGAATTGAAGAGATCATGATCATGGTTGGAAATTGGGGTTAAGCCCTAGGTTTATGAACTAGTGGGAATTGGTCGGGAATGACTTAAATTTCATTATTATTCACTCTAGGTTGTTAGAAATCACTTCCTAGCGTAGAATTATTCATTGTAATAATGAGATATGGAGAATTTGAAGACATTAAAGGGTAGAAATTGCTAGAATGATGAACTAGGTTAAATTCATGTGTTGAAATTGATGAGTTTGGATTTATAATGCCTAAAAGTCAGGAATGTTATATTGAATCATCCTCATTGTTGTTTGTAGACCAAGAACGAGCGAAATTGCAAGAAAAGGCAAGGCTTTGGCCAATTAGTGGTTTTGGACAAGGATACGATGTATGTTATTGTTTAAATGAAGTTGTTGACTTGATTTGACTCTATGCTTTTATTTGAGTTAAATGATTGTGATTAGCCTTCGGGAATGCTTTTGATTTTTGGTTGAGATAATGTTAAAATTTAAGCTGAAATGATTAACTTAAAGATTAAGTGTTAATGAATGAAATCTTGCATATTGATATTGTTATGCTTGAACACTATTGTTGAGTTTTACCTGTATGATGATATTGGGATCGAGTGTCACGCCGAAACAGATTGATATTGGTATTGGGTACCACGCTGGTACGGTACATAGACTGAGCTCATCCCCTACAGGTCATAACTAAGGGTCCTGCTAACCCTAGTGTGTATGTACATTATTTTATACATGCATTCATTGTTTGCATTGCACATATGGTTGTTAATTTATTTTTGTTGACTAAATTAGCTAAGTGTAAGTGATTGATACAAAATATTTGAAAAACGATTGATATGAAGAGGATAATCGTTGGCTTTGTAAGTTGAGGTGTTTATGAATATGAATTGGATTGATAGTTGATTATGAGTTTTTTCCTGATGACTTCTTGCTTTCGTTTAACGTATATATTTGTATAGTGTTGAGTTAAGTAGTCCAATTATGCCTACCAGTACATAGTTTTTGTACAGATACTGGATGTGCTCTTCTTTTTGTTGAGTGAAAAGCGTGGTCCAGTGTTTAAGATGAGATCTCAGATCTAGCTCATGAATTACAAATTTGATTCAAGGGTGAGCACCATGTTTCTGGCAGCCATTAAATCTTCCTCTTATTCATGTCCCTTATTTTGGATAGTGACATACTCTATCTTAGTTTTTAGAATTTATGGATTACGCTTCAGACTTGTTTTGAATTAGTAGTTCTTGTATGGTCACTTTTGGGTCCTAAGGGATGTAATAGTTTGAGATACTTCTGCATTTTCTTATTTTATTTTTGATTAATGGAGATATTAGATTGAATATATTGCTTGATAGGTTTTAAGTTAAAACTCATTGTTTGGGTTAGTAAATGATTAAGTGTAAGGATAAATTGCTGGGTTGAAGGTTGGGCTAACAGGTTCTCCCACTATAGAGTTAGGGTGGGTGCCACTCACGACCATTTGAGTTGTGACAGTCATTCACGAATTCTCAATATGCATGCATATTCCATGAGTTTCAATTGAGGTTTTACTCTCCGTCAGATTAGTTATCATATTAGTATTTTAGGTTTTGAAATTTAGTTTCATGTTAGTAGTCCTTTCTCTATTCAGTCAACTTAGTAACAATCTTTATTTAAGGATGAATGATCCCAAAGGGGAGATATTATAACACCCCAAAGGTTTCCCATGCTTTAACTCAGACATAGACTTGAAATGCCCCAGAAAAGTCCAAATTCCAGAGCAGTACGACTCAAGGTATGAGTCGTACAGTGAACCACAACTCGTACCAAGAGTCGTGGTAAGATGCCCAGAGTGGTTTAAGATTTTTAGTCACCACGACATAGACCACGAGTCACGGGACCAGCATAGGAGTTGTAGGTTGACTCATACTATGACTAGAAGGAAAAATCCTGAAGATTGAAAATTTCTCTCAGGGATCATAAGTCAAAACCATGACTCACGAATTGATCTCACGAGTCATGGAATAAGTCATGCCCCCAAGGTAAAAGTTGGATCCAGAAACCATAAGTCAAGGAAAGACTCATGGAACTAATGTACGGTTCATACTGTGGACCCGTACTCCCTGAATCAGAATCAGAACAAAAATTCCTTGGAACCATGAGTCCATGTACGACTCATAGGCTCATGGTTCGATTTGTACTATGACTCATACGGTCCACTTTTTTGAAATTTTAAGAAGGTTTCCCTGGGTATTTTCATACTTTCCTACTCTTTAATCCCTAAACTACATCATTTTAGCTTTGTTTGAGGGAGATTAAAAGGTCCTTAGCCAGTT
Organism: Capsicum rhomboideum; assembly: GCA_031232105.1. Classification (NCBI taxonomy): domain Eukaryota; kingdom Viridiplantae; phylum Streptophyta; class Magnoliopsida; order Solanales; family Solanaceae; genus Capsicum; species Capsicum rhomboideum. The sequence continues at coordinate 90,597,660 of CP124716.1, read as the reverse complement.
ATTTCCCTCATTGTATCATTTAACACTTAGAGAAAACAAGAAAGAATGATTTAAGTCCTTCAAGCTTAAAGCCTAGGGTTCTTCATCAAGTTCCAGAATTCTAAGTTTTTGTCAAAGAATTATTTGGTCCAAGTATATGGGATTTTCAGTAAGGGTTTTTATTTAACCCTTATTCATAAAAACCTTTAGCTTATTATGAATTTTATGAACTAATGATTTAGGGTTTATACTCTTTTTTATGCAAACTCTATGATTTCCAATTATAGCATGTTTCTCTTGTGATTTTAACTTGTATTATACCTTTATGCATGAATTATATTGTCAAAATAGTAATTTGTCATCCACTAAAAAATTTAGCATGATTTACCCAAATTGAGCATGTTTGCATAATAGTTTAGCATAAATTGATCCTATGATCACAAAAATTAGTTACAACAAGCATGACTAGTTCTAGTACTTTAAAACTTTAGTTAATCAGATAGTTTGAACTAGTTTATGCTTATTTTCAGATTTACAGTTTATATACTATGAGAAATTATATATGTTTCTTAGAGTATTATTTAGCACCGAGCAGACTAGTGTTCTAGATAACTCAAGTTCTTGAACTACGTACCACCATAGGTCTTATTTTGGCTAAATAGGCTCAGTTTAGTGGATCCACATCAGTCATGGCTTTACACCCTTGGCAAGGTATATTGCACCCTCCCAATGGGTTTACACATTGGACTTCATGGTCACTCACATGGTTTATGTCGTTTAAGAGAACCTCCCACAAAAATAGTTTTTGCATGATTTTATATGTGACCCATAGTTTCAGTTAGGTTAAGTTCCTTCATGATTTACAACGATTTTCACATTCAATGCATGATTTTACTTTTGGGTCATTGTGCATCAAATTATACTCTTTCAGATAAATTGTTTATTATGTATGATTCCTGTTTTTAGCATGATTATATATATTATTTATGGCTTGCATATCTCACATACTCAGTACATTCAAAGTACTAGCCACATACCTTTCTTTGCTCTATATCTTATTATGATATAGGTTCCAGTGCTCAGTCTCAACTGCATAGTTAGATACTCTCCATTTCCATTTCAACTACTCTTATGGTGAGTCCTCATCATTCGTGGATGGTTACTTTATTTATGGTTTATCATACTTTATTTCAGTTTTCATTTGTTTAGAGTTAGTTGGGTACTTATCCCAGAAATTTGTAAGTTCATTTAGAGGCTTTCAGACAGAGTTAGACATTTCAGCTTAGATTTGATTTCAGGCTAAATATTTTATTTCGGTTGTCATAGATTTGTTCAGTCATCCACATGTTTTGTTTTACCTTCCACACAGTTATTTCAGTATATGTTTTAGTGTCATGCAAGTACCATGGGTTAGCTTAGGACCACTTGTGGTTCTAAGTATTGTGTGGCTTCTAAGGTGTAGACTTAGGTCGTGACAATTATGGAGATTAATAGAAATATTCATATGCTGGACAAAGTTAGATATCCATAGCTCAAAGTTATGCCTAATAATTGACCAATGTTGGTGAAGGTTTTTGAAGAATATACTCCCATTATAGAGTGTAAGGTAGCATGTTGGAAGCTACCAAATGTTGGTTCTTTTAAATATAATTCAAATGGATCTACCAAATAAAATCCTGGTCCTAGCTCTAGTGCATTTTGTATTAGAGATGGGGAAGGTGATTTAATTTATGATGAATCTAGAAGGATTGCAGATGGTTTAGTTGTAGTGGCTGAAACTATGGCTATAAGATTAGGCTTGGAGTACTATGTATCTCATAATCTTCCAACTGTGGTGTGGAAACAAACTCATTGACTCTCAAGAAGGTTTTTAATGGAATTTGGGAAGTCCCTTGTTGCATTGCTATGGAGACTAAGAAGATTAACGTTCTGAGACATAATGACAATGTAGAAGTGGATCATATATTCAGAGAAGGCAAAAAATTGATGGATTTTTTTTCTAGCCATGTATTTTGTTTTGCAGGTACACACGTTATTGCATATAATTCTTTTCAAGAGGTACCAATACATGGAAAATCTATTATCAACATGGAAAAGATTAAGGTGCCTAGTCTTCGAATTAGCAAGTGTCAAAATAGAAATTCAACATACAAAACTCAAATTAACTACAAGTAGTGACAACAACAAAATAGTAGAATGGAGTATTTCTAGTTGAGTTAAGCATTTGGTGAGCTGAGCAAGTTTTTAGATCTGACCTTTTTTGAGTGTGTTGAGGATAGATCTTTTGAATTTTCCCCCTTTGCAGTGGTATTAGCCTCTTTGTAGGCTCAATCTGCTGGGAGAAAGAGACAAAGGTAAATCTCTCAGTTTCATTTTGGATTTTTGATAGAGGAGGGAGGAAGTGTACTTATCTTAAAAATAAATGCATGATTTTGTTGATTACCTGAAGAAGTCTTCTATAGACATGATTTCATGGCACTTATGAGAACTTTAGGTGTCGAAGTGAAATCAATCCAAGTCATATATCATACGAATTGGTTGCATATGTTTGGAGGAGATACATCTTATAACATGCCTTGTGTTGATTCATCATGCTTCATTAACATCTTGACATTGGATTTGTAGATTTGCAGATGGCTCTTCACTTTCCTCTTTGGAGCTTCTAGATCTTAGCTTCCTTTTTGTTTAGTTTATTGTCTTTGTTTTATTTTTATCTTTTTCCTACTTCGATTTGGACTCGCGTCTATTTGGACCCTTGTTTTTGCATGTATAGATTTGTTTTTTAATAAAGGGATTCAACCCATTAATATTTTTTAAAAAAGGACTAGTCTTTTTTTGTTTTGTTTGCTGAATAGGGCCTTTGGTCCATTGTTTGTAATTAATTTTTGAAATAATAAAAGCCTAAATTTTCCCAAAAAAGAATACAATACTTGGCTAGATAGGGCTGCCGACCTATCCAAAAGCTATACTAAGAAAAATAGGCAAACCTCTGAGACTTTGGCGACCCATTAGAAGGAAAGGAGTTAGCCAATCTACTGAAAACTCGATTGTACTACCTAACGGGTCTGTCTAGTTGTTGCTCAGGACCTGTAAGAATGAATGCAGGGACCCTAGGCAATGGAGCATTAGTATGAAATAATGTACAAAGCATGTAAGACAAACAATAACTTAGTAAGTATAGTAAAGTACTGAATGTAAATATGGACAATGATAATATGAGTGAGCTTATCATCTCTTGAATATATAAATAGTTGAACTGATATCATAAAGTACTGAAAATACTCTAATGGAGAGTCAGAAGTTAGCCAGAACGTACTTACCTGTTCATGGGTTAAACCATAAAATCATAACTAAATTAAAAGTTAACTTAATTGAACCAGGCTAACTGATATTATCAAATATCGAACATACCAAGAAGAAGAGTCAAGAATAATTACGATACAACCTTACAATACCTAACAAAAATCGTACAACAATAATCAAACAACAACCTGAACATGCCTCCATAAGATTGGTAGGTACAAATAACAATCAATACCACCTACCTAAGCCCCTATAATCCCCTCAAGTACGAAATCAACCTACATACCCCTATTAGCACCCACTTGGCCATGTGGCTATCTGTATAGTTGTCTGACGTATAGGTTTCATATAACTGGCTAGCCCGTAGGCTTTGTATATTTGTCTATCCCCAAAGGCAATTGCATATCTGTATTACCTAAAGGCAACTATAAATTTGTATAACTATTCGGCCTATAAGTGTAGCTACTGGCCCGTAAGCTCAGCCTACCTAGCTTGTAGGCTCAGCCTGCCCTACTCATAGGCTTGGCGTAGCTGTCTGGCCCATAGTATTAGTCTTCCCAGCTGGTAGGCTTGATGTAACTGCCTATCCTGAAGGCTCTAAGTGAATGATTTGCTTGAAGGATCTTAATAACTAATTAACTCGATGGTTCTGAATGGATCGAGCATACAAAGAACATTGTGTTTGTATCTTAGCACACAAGGCTCTACTAATTAACCCAAAGGTTTTGACATGCAAAGCACATTGTGTTTGTATCTTAGCACACAAGGCTCTTGTATCTATATTTTAGTATGCAAAGCTCCAGTTTGTGCATCTGAATACACAAAGCTCCTATATCTGTATCTAAAATAGCCACAATAATCTCAAATAAAATAACAGAGAAAACAAGAATCCCAAAAGTAATTGGGCAAGTTGTGTGTGACCCATACAAGTAATTTTATGTATTATCTAATATGAGGTCACTATCTATAGAATAAGAGTCCCGATGAGGGATAAATATGCTTAATCAAGCAGCCACTACAACAACTACGACTATGAGTAGGTCAAAGATTATATACTAGTCTTATTGTACCTAGTCTTTAAGGAAACATGCCTAGTCTTTAAGGAAACATGCCAAGAAGAAAGGAAGCCTTCACATACCTCTCTGTTAATTCCAATCAGACTATACAACCTCCACTCATACATCCATACAAATAACAACAAGCTAAACTTCTATACTTACTTTGGGTTGCCCAAATAACTATATTCCAAAGGATAATTACTAACTTTGTGGCTTTTGTAATTTTTAGAATTTACATATATCTTATCTTATATCTAAACCCTCAATATTTCCTTGATTATAGCTTTCATTGGCATATGAACTATCTTTATGACTAGAATTTATTCATTTCTTTACTTTTTGATTAGGCACTACATCCATGCTAACAGAGTATGAGTTTCCGACAAAGAATAACTATTTTGAAACAATTCAGAACATCACAATCAAGAAGCTCTACAAGAAATTCTTAAAATTAAAGAATCATGTCATGAAAAGAAGGGAATAGCCTTTACATACCTTAGATTTAAGCTCAAAAATCTGATGTACATATTTAATTTTGTTGTGTACTCAACCAAATTACTTTCAGAACTATCATAAAGCTCACAACAAGATAATCAAAGTATTAATGAATTCAACCATCTACTTCCTATTTAACATCATTTGTTAGAGAATTTCATGTTATAAATTGTGTAGGAAGATAGAACTTAGGTGAATATATAATAATAGCCTTTCAATTTGCTGAAGTTGGGATATATATATATAGAATCACATGTAGCCACCATTCATGAAATATATAGTTTCTAATTAATTATTTTATAATATTTAAAAAATGTGTCAAGTAATGCCATCACTTTAATTTAACACATTTTGTACACTTCCTTCACTTCCACATGGATGTAGAGCTCATCAACCAAGACAATGTTTAGCCCATTATGTCAACATTCAGGTATTACGTAGGTTCGTGGTAAAATACATATAACTTTATATATATATATACACATTATAATTAATAAAAAAATATTTTGAGTAAAGCCTATCTCATTTAATAATAAAATAATTTTTTAACAAAATTAGACTTACTCTCTCGATTAAAATATTAATAGATTCTAAACTCTTATTTAATAAATACATGCACAAACATATCGTAACTAAAAATATTTTATAAATATTTAAGAAATTTTTGGAAGAAAATAATATATATAGTTTTTTTTTTTTATCAATTTTTAATTTAATCGAATATTTTGGAACACGCATGATGTTTATAAAACTCTCAAATGTACGCTCGTACGCCTTCGACACATGACATAGGACACATCAAAACACTAGGAGTGTCAACTGCATGGTTCGGTCTGCGATAACAAAGAGGAATCAGGTCGGGTTCGGTCTGGGTCATTTTATTGGTTCATGATCGCGATGTTGGGTCTCGCAATCAGGAAGAGAAATTCACCTAGGCAGAATATTTAAATCCATTTTTGATCTAAAACATCATAAATCAATTTTTGAAGCTTGGAAACTCAATTTTGGGAGATTCAAAAGTTTTTTGTCAAGGATTCTTCTTTGGGTATGATTATTTATACTATATTTACACATTCTCCAATGATTGATTATTCATCTTAAAATCTTGGATTTTAAATTGGGAAATTTAGGGATTTTGGGGGTATAGTTAAGAAATGGTATTTTGATGAGTTGAAAGTTAATTTTAACTCTGTTTTCAATGAAGTTTCATATTTTTAGAATATATATTTGATCAATTGGGCTTGTTTAGAGGCTCTTTGGAAGGGTAAGGCTCGTGTTTAACTTTTTGAACTTCCTTTAAGGCAAGTTGAGATTTTTTTACTCTTTTTAGAATTATTTATATACTAAGTTGCTTGTATTAGGAGTAATGGGGATGTGGAGGTACTGTATTTATGATATAATGAGCATCTATATGGGTACTAGTGTATTACGTAAGGGTTAAAAGAAATTATTGACTGTTTACTTTGAGCTTCTGAGATTTTAGCTTATGTGCTATGTTTGATTGATAATTGAGTGATTGATGCCTTTATTTCATTTATTAGCATGCTAGGAGTATGGAAGATGTAATTGACTATTATTGTGTTTTTTTAACTATATTTTGATGTTTTATTCATTTATTGAAAAACAATACATTTGGGCCGCAACACAAATTTGTCTGCACAACACAAAAGAAAAAGAAAAAATCAAAAGCTAAACTGCAAGCCCAAAATGCGGTCCCTGCCTTATTACAAATATCATATTGTAAGGGTTTCCAAAACCTAACACACTCAAGCCTCCCTTTGAACATCTGAGAAATGTTGCCCCCTTGGACAAATCACCACTTGCTCGTCATATTCCTTTGGGTGATAACCACCATGCTCTGGTTATCCTTTATTTCTATTGTTTCATCTTGCATAAGTACGACTTATCTTCTTTTTTTTCATCTTCTTCATCCCTTTTTTATTATATTGACCTTTCCTTTTACTAATAATTTACAGTTGCGTTCTTTGATGGATGGGACATGTATCATTTCCATGTCATGTGTTGAGAGATCATGTCATATGGGACTGTAATACATCATCTAGTAACCTTCTTCTCTCTTTTTTCATTTACCTTTTCCTTCACCATCCTCAGCTGATCTATCTTTTTCACAGGTGGAGCTTGAATGGGGTAAACAAGAAGCTTCGACCCATCACCACCACACTATGATTATTGTAAGTTCCAGTTCTGACAAGTTCAATCTGACCCTATGACCCTCCTATTTTGTTGTGAGTCTTTTTTGTTAGCTGAAGTAGAATAGGCTATTTAGCATTTTCACTCTTTTGTTTCCTTTTGGGCTTATGTACTTAAGCTCTATGTGAAAAAATTTATGTTCTATCCTTCCCGACCCCCTCACCCCTTAATTGGTGACACTCTTAAGTATGGGCATCTCAATTTGTCACTATTAATTAGCTTTGTTCCAGTTGTATCCATATTTTGAAAGTTTGTAAATCTATAGTTTCCTTTATCTATGGATAAGTTTGCCACGTAATCTGCTATGTGTTTTATTATACTTTGCATAGTAGCAAGGATTTGTTAAATTTATGCTATCCAATCTATAATGCTCCAAGGACATGCCCATTCTCCTAATACTACATGCCTTAACAACATTTAATCTGTCTGTACAATTACTTGATTGTGATGTGCTTGTTTGCAATGTTTTCATTCTTCTAATATTGCTTTTGTTTCTGCCTCTGTTTTGGTGGTATCCTCCATCCTTGCCCCTTCTGCATACATTAGATCACCCTATGAATTTCTTAGACAAAAAACATATGAACTAAGTCCAGGATGTCCTATTGAGGCTCCATCTGTATTGTATTTGACCCCACCTTTAGAGAGAAATTCTCATAAGACTTTAGTAACCTTCACTTTAAGACAAAACTCTTCCAACTCTTTTAATATTTCTGGCCAGTTGGAGGAGAATTTTCTATTTGGCTTTCTTACTCTTAGCAACATGTACATATTGCAAGTAATATTTTGAACTATTATAGGAATAGACATGTTTCATCCATCATGCTTGCTTCTATTTCTCCTCCTTCATAATTCCCTTACTATCACACTTGGCAAAGCTTGATAGTATGGTTTTACTCTTGTTTTAACCTCTCCATTCAACATTGCATGATTCCCTCTCTCAATGGTAACCCTTCCATGTTGAGAACTACAAAACAAGAAAAATAGGACCAAGTCCTATTAGCAGCTTGTGATCTTTGGAATACATGTGTTATAGTCTCATGATCTGGATTGGTACAACACCAACATCTTGAAGGCCCTTCATATCCTCATCTCCTTATTCTATCATCTATTAGTACTTTAACCATCCATAGTCTTCATATAAATAAAACAATTTTTAATGACATTCCTTTCACCGAGATCTTCTCAAGTATTTTCTTTGGTGGTTCTCTATGTCTTATGTATTGCCAGACAGACTTAACTGTAAACTCTCCATTAGTTTCTATCATCCACTGTGGTTCATCCAGCTCTGCACTATCTCCCGGAGGCTTGATTTTATGCATAATATAATTTGCTAAATTTATGGGTAAAATAACATTTATCAACTCCTTATCCTATTTCCCACCCTTAACTATATCTAACACATTTTGATACCTTTCATCCCAATGAAACTCCTCCTCAATAATGGACACAATGCCCCTAATCCAGTCCAATTATCATACCACAACTATGCTGATCCCATTGTTGGTTGCCACCAAATTTGATGTTATATTAGATCTCTAACTTGTAACATTTTCTTCTACACCTGAGATCCGTTGTTTCCCACCTTCCACATGACCAAATTCCGATTTACTTTCTTACAATACTTGTTGCTCATAAAGACACTCCACATTCATGACTTAGTTCTAAAATTCCACCACAGTTTACAAAATAGTACCATTGATACATCTTGTATAAGTCTGAATCCTAAGCCCCCTTCTTCTATTGGTAGACACAAGTTACTCCATCTTGTCTAATATTTATTGCTCCCACCTATACAACTGCTTCAAAAGAACTGAGCCATTATCCTTTGAATTTTACTAAGAATATTTAATGAGAATTCATTACTGATAGACAACTCTCCCCCCATAAGATAACAATTTCCCATTCCATGCTTGTAATTTAGAGTTAATATTCTGGATCATTTGTTGGTAGTATGCCTTATGTTTCCTCATGTAGAAAATTGAATATTAGTGTTGATAACATGTGAAGTGATGTAACAATCCTCATTATAATTTTTGATCTTTAGTTTAGTTTGATCATTTTATCCCTCCTTATAGGTGTATTACAGTATCTATGGTCTGCATAATTAAGTGACATAGTTCTCGAGATGGTTGGTTGAGTATTATGTGAGTTTTTTATTTTGAAATGTTGGAAAGTTAATATAGTTGACTTTTTTCAACAGCCATAGAGGTTGAGCTCGTATCAGAATTTTGCCAACGCCATCAGTTCTGGAACATAATTTTTTGATTAGTAGGACTATTGGTTCCAATCTCAAGGTATTTAGGTATGTTTTGAAAGATGTTTTGAGTTTTGGATGTTAGAAACTTAAGAGAGTTGACCAAAGTCAATGTTTGAGGTTAGAAAAGTAATTTTCAAGTTTTAATGATTCCACTATATCCAAAGAGTGAATTTTAGTCTAGTTGAAGATTAGATTCAGCTTCCGAGGCTATTAGTTGAGTTTTGAGCTGTTATTTAGAAATTTGGAAATTTCAAAGTTAAGAGTTGACTTTGATTAACATCTGATTAAGATGAACACATTTGGGTATTTTAATTACCATTAGGTTTGTAATGTGTTTTACAAGTGGTTTGCACTATTGGTTTGTTTTTGGGAGGTCTCAGATGAGTTTTGGTACTTTTTCGAAGTTTGGAGTGTTTCATTGTTGAGTTTTAATAGTATCATCCAAAAAAGTTGAGCTATTTTTGGTGTTTGGATGGTACCATTAGATCTGTATTGAAAGTTTAGAACCAACACAAAAAGAATCGATGCATTTGTATCCTTATGAAGGAGATATGACCATTTTAGCAAGGACAACTATTGCTTGTTCAACTCGGCTTCGCGAATGCGGACCTTTAGGAAAAAAAAAAAAGGGTCACCACTAAAGGCCTCCGTGAAAGCATACCTTTGGTCGAGAATGCAAGATAGTCACCACAAAATGTCCATGTGCCATTATAAAAAGGCACATTTCAAGGATTTTTATATTTTTGACATTTTAGGAGTTAGAAAGCTCCGATTGAGGTAATTTTTAATGCATTTTTCTCATACAAATGTTGGTTATATTTTTATACCATCACTTTGCATATTTTACAAGAATAAATATTTTGTTTTCATCATTTTGATTTATAAAGTTAAAATTTGAAATACAGAAGTTATGAAATTGGAAGTTTTTAATTTGAGGGTTAATTTATGATTATTTTTTGTTGATTTTTTAGAATTTAAGGTATTTGTAGTATGGGCACATTTATTTTGATAAAAATTTACTGATTTATCAAATGTTTTCTCATTTTTAAACCATGTTTGAACATGAAAATTTGGGGGGGTTTCCCGGTAAAATTAAGAAATGATATTTTGATAATTTTAATATTAATTTTAATTTTATTTTATATGAAATTTCATATTTGAGTTATTTAAGTTATGTATAATATGATTTTTAAATAAAATTTAAGTTTTGCCCTTATGGGCTTGGGGTTAACTTTAGAGGTGACTTTTTTTCAGAATAGAAGTATAGCAATATGGGTATCGATGAACTCGTATTCACGTGAAAGCTTATTCTTGATAGAGTAGAGGTAATTTAAGGATGTTTTGAAAGAAAAAATATTTAGATGGTGGTTTGTCCTGTATTTCTTCACCTTTGAAGTAGGTTACGACTTAACTTTCTTTAGACTTTAATTGGGTGGGGACTTATCAAGAAAAGCATATTGTGGGGTTGGTGAAGTGGATTTGAGTACTAATTAAGATTTATTATCATCGTGATGCTTGAATTTGAGATTATACTACTTTAGTGATATGAGACTTTAATTCCTGACTTCATATTGAGTCTTGTAGCCTGTGTTCATAAATTGATCACGATTATGAGATCTTAAGATTTATTTGTTGTACCTGGTTTCATTATTAGTTTTATGTTCATGCATATTTATACATCTCATGGTTCATGGAAACAATGAATTAAAGGAAATAATTTGAAAGAAATAGATGATTTTTAGCTATGATTTGAGTCTGGATTATTGATCTATATATGGAAATCCTGATTTGAGTTTGGTATGGATATTGATTGAAGTTTCAATTTAAGTCTAGATACTTGATATATTTGTTAAAGTTGGTTTGATATATGCATTTCATGAATCCTCCATGGGTCCCATCTCACAACAAAAAACGCTAGAGATGGGCATATCAGTAGGCATTGACCATTACATATCATTCTATATCATTGCATTGCATTATCATTTGAATTTTGTTGTGATTGAGATAAACTATGCTATTTATTGATATTGAACTACTGAGACTTTTCAGCGTGCAGGGTTATTTAGTATTCTTTATTCAATATAGTTTTCTATTTAAGTTGAGTCGGCCTATGATGCCTATTGAGTACAAGTGGACCATACTCACTCCTATTTTTCTACATCCATCCGATGCAGATCCCAGTACGAGCAGGACCCGTGGATAAAGATCATATGTTTCTGTATCATTTAAAGTTGTGGTGAGCTTCTACCTTTAAAGATCAATCCTGCTTCATCTATCTTTTACTTTTGGTCAATTTTAATTTCCCAGATAGTGTTTTTTTATTTATTTATGATAGTATAAACTAGAGTTGCTCTTTTATTCATGACAACGAAGTCTTGGGATGTCTTTGAGTACTATGTTCGATTTCCTTTATTTTTATTGTTGTTTTGGGTTTGTTATTGAACATTAGATGTGTTATTATATTATATAACTTTACTTTACATAAATTATGTTTTTCTGAGTTTGGCTTACCTATCATGGTGGGTTGGGGTAGGTCCATCAAAATCCAAAGGATTTTGGGTCGTGACAAGTTGATATCAAAGTGCTAGGTTTACTAGTCTCATGAGTACAAGAGTAAATGCCTAGTAGAGTGTCATAGATTGGTTCGGAGATGTCCATTATATATCTTCAAGAGGCTATAGGACTATAGAAAATTTAATTTCTTGATTCCTTATTATTCGTTCTTGGTCTAGTCTTGTCACGCCCCGAATTCCAATGGGGCGGACTGGCACCCGAAGCCGTTGAGGCCCAAGAGAACCAATCTTTGTTCATGTACATTCATATGTATGTCATTCAAGAAACATCACCATCACGGATAGATATAAGTTGCTAATAGCGGAAGCCAAGGAAACACACGCTATATACGAAACTTGGCCGTTAGGGCCATCAAGTCAAAATGAACATAAATCCCTTACATTTATATTACCACATACATCTACAAAGCCTCTAATAGATGCTTACACATAACCAACCTAAGGTCGAGACCAGTCCCCGCTTAATACAACATTTACAATACCAAAACAAATGTACAACTTTGACTCAGAAAGCCCCAAACCAATTAGAGCTCAACAAAGATCTGCAACCTACTGTGGAGGTCTACTAGCACCTGCACCTGCAACAAGTAAGGTAAGTCCCCCAAGGGACATCAGTACGAAGAATGTACTGAGTATGTAAGGCTATAAGAAGCTGTATTATCATGACCCGAAAACCCATTTAGACCGGACTGGCACCCGAAGCCGATATGGCCCAAGAGAACCAATCTTTGCTCATTAACATTCGTATGCATATCCTCGTATGAATATTATTAATCGTTATGAAACTATGTGGAAAACATGAACATGGAAACATATGCTATATATAGATTTAGGAAACTTGGCCGTTAGGGCCATCACGTCAAAACGAACATTTATCCCTTAAATTCATAACCCACACATGTCTACAAAAGCCTCTAACAGATGCATTGACAAGATCAACTAACAGTCGGGAAAAGTCCCCGCTATATACAACATTTACAACATCAACACAACTGTACACCTATGACTCGGAAAGTCCCGAAGCAACTGGGGCTCACCAAAGATCCGCAATGTCAACCTACAATGGAGGTCTACTAGTGCCTGCACCTGCAACATGTAAGGTAATTCCCCCAAGGGGGTCAGTATGAAGAATGTACTGAGTATGTAAGGCTCATAAGAAATTTATCATACATAATAACCACAATAATGGAATCAATATAAAGAAATAGAAATGTGAATAAAATCTCTTTCTGCATGTGGGGAACCATGTATATTACGTTCTTTACTCCTCTTGTCTTCATCTTTTATTCATCTTTAATGTTCTACCCATTCTAGGCTATTCTGTTGCCCCTGGGATGAGATTAACCCATGCTAGGTACTTTGACCCCTGGTATGTTATGTGAACCCATGCTAGGCTTTCGTATCGCCCCTGGGATATCATTAACCCATGCTAGGTGTTGTGACCCCTGGGATGTTATCCTAACCCATGCTAGGCTTTCGTGTCGCCCCTGGGATGTACCGTCATAACCCATGCTAGTATTTTATATCTCCCCTGGGATATATCGGGATCGACCCATGCTAGGCTTTTTTGTCGCCCCTGGGATACCACCCGTGTTATTGGGATCGACCCATGCTAGGTATTTTAACCCCTGGGATACCACCCATGATTACTTATTAATTACACATCTCTTATTTCACTTGTTATTCTTACTTCCATTCTTAAGAGTGATTGAGGCATTGAGGATCATGACATAATTGGAATCACACATATATATATTACTTCACTCTTGTACTTCATGAGATTGACACCTCCACTTATGAGGAAATAGATATATTAACTTGCACATCACCTCTCTTATTACTCTTATGGAATCTTATGAGATTGGTACTTTTACTTATGAAAGAGTGGTACAAGGACTATCATCATGTTATAGGACTTTGGAACAAGGCATGATTGGAAAATGCCATCTAAGATTAAAGAGATTCTCTTATGTTATTACTCTCTTGAAATAGTTCTTCTCAAAATTTCAACATTATGACATCTTCGGAACTCAAATCAATGAACAAGAGATAAGTGTATCATAAGTCATCTAAGAATAGGACACATATGAATAATAATAGACGTCAACCTGAATTACTATACCTCAAGGTCCCTCGGAATTGAAACAAGCCCAATGTCAATATGAACAATATGTTGCAGAAGGATACGGAAAGAGTAACCTTACATACCTTGTATTCTCAATACGATTTTAAAATCTTAAGTGTTCATACAATAGTCCCGCTCCGTCCTTTTGTTTCTCTCTACAACACAAGTTCATAACGAAACCAACATTAACCACCAATTACCTTACAATGGCATACAATAACAATAAGTCACATGTTTAGCTTTAACATGTCATTCCCCCTTGACAATACCATTTATGAAATCATCATACCAATAATCCCACAATATTCCATACATTGACCAACACATGATAACCAATAGCATGTCACACCAAGTTCATATTTTACACTTCTCCATCACCACCACATCACAATTATTCCATCAATTTACTTCAATACACCTCACAACAACAAATCGGCCAAACTCCCATAATTTACACTTATAGAAAAATAACGAGTTTAGAACCATAATAACACCATACATGTTGTTATTTTATCCATACCATGCTTTTTCATCAAGACCACAAGTCATAATTCAAGTTACAATCCCATGGATAACACATCTTTGTAACAAAAACCAAAAGTGCCATGTCCAACACTTTCAACTATAAACAACATGATATACATAATATCTCATGATTATAATATGTTAAAGTACAATAATAATCACTTACCCAATCTTGGATGATGGTGATCATGTCCAAAATGCCTTAGGGTTTTGGGAGCCAAAGAAGCTTTCTTGAGAATTCTCTAGAAAAAGATAGAAAAAGCATGTGTATTTCTCTCCAATAAAATCAGCATTTTTCCCCTTTATATAGGCCCTTAATTTTCATCCTTATCCACTTTTGGCATTTAATGCAATGTGTTGCATTAGTCAATGGAAGAATGGGTCATTTGACCCATTCTTGGCCCATGTTTTCTTTCACATTTTGGGCCCTTTTGAGCCCAATTCACTTAACCCAATAAAACCAATAATTTCTCATGTTTAATTCATTTCATAAGCATTATGACAATATTCCCACTCATGCAATTCATACTCATGGCCTTAGTTCCAAAAACAAGCAATTCTAGCCACATATGGCCTATTTTGACCAAAAGGGTAAAATCGTCATTTTGATGAAAAATTCGTTCTCGAGTAATTTTATCATCCCAATATAATAATGCAATCATTTTATGTATATTCTCATGGTTGTAGAAGAAACGTGGCAAAAATCGGCTCAATACGTCCCCAGGCACCCTTGGGACTTAAGAAAAATTCCAACTTTAAAAAAGTGGAAAAACCAACGTGGAATGCCCTTGGGCGAGCCAACTTGATGCCTATGGACTAAAATTTTTAGCCCATAGCGGCGTGGTACTCCCCCTAGCGCTCCCCAGACTTAGTTTTTTTGAAAATTTTGTTTTTCGACTTTTCTTCGTGGGTTTGGTTAGATACTTCAAATCCTATTCTTTAAATTACTTCTTACCCTTAATATCCTTTGTTTAGAGGTCCTCTTAGACACGTTTTGAACCCCACAAATGCTCCATGAAAATCACAAAACACCTCGTACGCAAGTTCAATCACATGTACAAGGCCAAATTTTAATTTTTTTCATCACTAACATTACAAATTACATACTCATGGCATCTCAACACCAAAGTAACCATTGTTCATCGTCGTCACATTGGGTTGGGAAGGTACGGGGTGTTTCAAGTATAATACATAAATACTTCAATGGAATCAAATACAAGTGAATAACCAATATGAATAAGTCACCATTCAGTATGTGTGGAACCATGTACATTACATTGATTACTTTCTTTGCTTTTACGCTCATTCATTCGTCCATCACTCATTCCTTCATTCATAAAATGCCCGGGACCCAAGCTGATCAGTGGGTAATCAACAATTATTCGGGATCGACCCATGCTAGGCCTTTCTTATACCCCTGGGATACCACCCATGATGGCGGGATCGACCCATGCTAGGTGTTCTTTTCACCCCTGAGATACCACCCGAGACATTGGGATCGACCCATGCTAGGTATTTTAACCCCTGGGATACCACCCAAGAATAGAGACTTTATTACATCACTTCTTTAATCTTTGAAATAGTTCATTCGATGGTCATGCCATTATTGGAACTTTTGAATGTAACACTATTGGAACTTTGGAGCCATGTCCACAGTTATGTGACACCTGAGTAACAATAGATCAATGAATAAGGTATATGTGATTAACAATAGATGATAACCTGAAATGAGATGCCTTAGAACATTTCGGAAATGAACAAGTACAATGACAAGGTGAACACTATATGCTACAGAAGGATTCAAAAAGAGTAACCTTACATACCTTATCTTCCCACAATGAATACATAGTCTTATATGTGAATACAATAATCCAACTCCTTCCTTACATTTCACTCTACAACACAAGTACATAACGGAGCTCACGTTAACAACTAACTACCTTACAAGTGCACAAGACGACAATGAGCTACATGACTGCCATATAACGTTATTTCACCCTTTACAATACAATCCACTGCATTACCATACCAACGAAACCATAACACTCCACACATTGACCAAAACATCATAAACCAATCGCATTTCACACCACGTTTACCCTTTACGCTTCCTCATTATCATTACGTCACAATTACTTCCTCAAGTCACCTCATAACAACACATTAACAACAATACATAATTGATATAGTCCAACCTTCCTCCAAAATACCCCTTAAAGTCATTAAAAAGGTATCATAAGTTGATAATTACATCCAAGAAGGGTGTAGGGGTCTTCGGGGATCAAAAAGAGACAAAAACACACAAAATGAGTTTCTGGGCTGACCTGCGAATCCACCTGCACCCGCAGGTGGTTGAGGTAAGACCTAAGGTGACCCTTGGCTTTGTACAGGGGCACCTACATTGGCATCTAAGCCCGCAGGTGCCCTGTCTGTGGGGGGCGGGTGCCCATTTCAGCCAAAAAGGGTCTCTTTTGGGTCCTTTTTGTGTAATAAATGGTCCATGGCCATGAATAATATTGTATTTAAATATTTTAAGTCACTTGAATGCCAATGAACCATCATGGTTTCACAACACGCATGAACATCACCAAAAACACATTTTTTTCTTTCAATACACCACCAAGCTCATGCACAATCTTGCAATAACAATTCCAAACATTATCTACAAGGATAAAACAAGTTAAGGATATAATCACATATAACATTTCAACATTGAATCCATCAAGTTCACTTCCTTCAAGACCACAAGTCCATTTTCAAGTTTACAAGGCAAAACCCTTCTCTGATTGCAAAAATAGACAGTTTTACGCATAGTGACCTGTCCAACACTTTGCCAACTTAACCAACATGATTTAAAAACCATATTAAGCATATAATATACTAAACCATGAGAATAAATACTTACAAAAGCTTTCAAGAGAGTGATCTTGTCCAAAAGAGTGATGACTTAGGGTTTGTGTGTGTAGAGAGAAATATCTTGAATATTCTAGAAAAGGAATATGTATTGATATAGATAAAAATATGATTTTTAATTGATTTATATAGTACTTAATGGTCATCCTTAGCGACATTAAATGCATGCTTGCTTGGTTAAACACAAGAATGGGTCATTTCCATTTTGGGGCCATGTCTTTTATATGATTTTGGGCCTCATTTGAGCCCAATAACACATGATTCATTTAAGCCCAACAAATTAATGCACAATTCAGCAACCCTCTCATGTTTAAATAATTCTATAAATGTTAAAGTAGGCTCATGGGTTCAGAAATGTACAGGGTGTTACAGGTCTAGCTCTTAAAATCTCCTCATTTCATTATCTCACTTGTAGTAAGGAAAAGTTCTTTGATTTGCATGCTATAGTTGAGGGCGATGCCACATAGTATGGTGCAAAACTTAGTACTAAAGAGGTAGTGGTAGAGCAATGATAAGGTTGTGTAGCCATATTAAGATTATTTCTATGATTTGGAGACAAATTAAGGTTTTGTTATAGATTATGTAGTTTGGGGATATTCATAAAGTAATATGAATGATGATTTAAAGAACTTTGTGATCATCTTATCTTCTATAGTTAGTTTTCACTAGTAAAAAGAGTACATATTTGGAATAAATAGAGTTGACAATTGGGAATGGTACGATTAAAGAAATAACCACAGTATGACTAAAACTTAGTGTAGAAAAACCAAATGAAATATTTTAGTCCCAGACCAGTACGACTCATTGTACAAGTTGTACATTGAGACCATGAGCCATACTGTGACTTGTGGTATGCTTCCCTAAACTAGAGGAACTCTCAGGTTACCATGACTTAATGTACGACCCGTGGAGTGAACGACAAGTTGTATTATCAAGTTGTGGAACCTAGTTTGCAAGTTGACAGATTTCCCTTCAAACCACATATCAATAGTACAACCAGTGAAATGATTTCATGACCCATACTGTGACTCATAGGATCAAGTTCCAGAAGTAGTTCAAAATTGGTCCCAATGACCACAAGTCAGACCACGACTAGTGGTACCAAAGTATGAGTCGTGTGACAACTTGTGGGACATTATTTTCCAAAAATCAGTTATATTTTAAAAAAAGGAAAATCAGTCTCCCACTTTTTAAGCATTATACTACACAATTTAAGTTTTTTTAGGGGAGATTAAGAGGTAAACAATTGATTAATCCCTTGCTCTTATACTTTCAACTCCCAAACTCAGAAAGAAAACTCTTAAGCCAAGTATAGGGTTCATCCCTCAAGTTCCAAGTTCAAGGTCTCTAGTTCAGATTTCTCCAACAACCAGGAATGTGGGATTTTAGTAAGGCTTTCCCTTCACCCTTATGCCCAAAAACTTCAAATTCTCATTATGATTTTCATGACTTTATGATTTAGGGTTTATACCTAATTATGGATATTTCTTGAAATTCAATTTCCTTATGATATTTTATGATTATGGTTCTTGATTATGATTATGATATTTTATCATTATGATTTTCAAGACTTTATGATTTAGGGTTTATACCTAATTATGGATATTTCTTGAAATTCAATTTCCTTATGACCAAAAACCATGATTTCTAATGGTTTCAATTCAATTATTATACTAATTGAAGAACTATGGATGATTTGATAGATTTCTACCTATTTTAGTACAACTTGGCATGTTATGAACACATGATCTCAAAATTCACTAAATGTAGCATTAAAAAAGTTTTAGTATTTTAGAACATCAGTAAAAACAATAAATTTGAACTAGATCATGCTTTATTTCTAGACCATAGTTTATCCATTATGAGAAAATATAATATTGTTTAGAGAGTATTATTTAGCACCAAGCGAACATGGATTCTAGATAACCCATGTCCCAGAACTACTTTGGGTCTCAGTTTAGTGAATCCATCTTAGTTCAAGTTCTATATTGATGGCAAGGTATAGAGCAACCCTCCCCAATGTAGGCTATACATTGAACTCTAAGTTTGCTCACATGATTTTTTGCCAATTAGAAGAAACTCCCCAAAAAATGATTTAGGTATAATAATAGTACATGACTCATAAGCTTTTCAGCTCAAATATGACTAGTTTATGGTTCACTTCATACTATAGTTTTCCTGCTTAGATTCATGAATTTGTGGGTAATTGTACATCAGTTTATACATGTTTTACTTGATTTACTTATGTAACTATGATTTTAGTTTTACAGTATGATATCTATACTTTATACATGATTAGCATAGCTCACATACTCAGTGCATTCTATTGTACTAACCCTACACGTTTCTCTTGCGCAATATCCTATTATGATATAGATTCAGGCACTCACTCTCACACTCATGGTTAGTTTGGATCCCAACTTTCAATAGTTGATTTGGCGAGTCCTCATTATTTAGTAACAACTTGCAGTTCCAGTTGTTTCCTTTCATACTTTATTTCAGTTATTCTTTTAGTTGAGTGGTCATGTCCAGTTCTCATCGATTTAGTAGACGCTTTCAGACATAGTTAGAAAGTTCAGTTTTATTGGGATTTCATATTATCATATCCAAATTTTAGTTTATTTTCAACTTTTCCATTTCAGTTATTTTTTATGCTTCAGTCAATATTTCAGTATTATCTCTTAGTAAGATGCTAGTACTAAGGGTTTGGTTGGGATCACTTGTGGTTCTAAGTATCATTTCTCATCTAGGGTGTAGACCCAGTTCATGAAAAATTTGTTATAAACCACTAGGTTCAAGAGTCCTTGGATTACTAAAAGTTTGTATTTACTAGTGTCTCTTTCATAGGTGTGAAGCACGCCAAATTTATGAGGGAGAGGCTATGATACATTTTAGGAATCCTCCCCTTCTTTATGTTCTTTACGATGCGATAGAGTTTACCTATATTTACCCTCCTAACTTATGCTTTATCCATTTAAGATAATGCCTCCATGTAGAAACAACATATAAAGGAACAGTCAGAATGCTAATCATCTGGCATGCTACAAATGTTGGGTTCTGCAATGCCATTAAAATGTTAGCAAGGCTATGACAACCCAAGTGAATCAGAAGGAAGAAGTTCCCACTAACCCAAATGGTGGGTCAGTTGTTGCCCAAGTCCGAGACTTTGTTCGCATGAATCCGCCAGAGTTCCTGGGTTTGAAGGTTGAGGAAAACCCACAAAACTTCATTGATGAAAAAAAGAAGATTCTCCAGGCTATGCAGTTGAATAGGGTTGAGAGTTTTGAGATGGATTTCTATCTACTCAAGGATGTGGCTCACTTGTTTTATACTCAGTGAAAGACAATCGTAGCAAAAATACGACTCCTGCAGTTTGGGAGGACTTTGTTGATGATTTTCTTGATTGGTTATTCCCGAGGGAGTTATGAGATGCAAAGGCTGAAAAGTTTATAAACATAAGTCAGGGATCCATGTTAGTTAAAAAATATGGCCTAAGATCACTCAACTATCCAGGTATGCTCCGGAGATGGTGGCTGAGCCAAGGGACAAAATAAGTAAGTTCAATTTTGGAATTTCATATTTAGTTTAGAAGAAGTGAAAGTCTACTATGTTGATTAGGGATATGGATATATGAAACGACCCAAACCATCGTTATGTGTGAAAACACCCCAAAAATAGTTTATAATAAATAATAGGCTTAAAATGGATCGAAAACAAATTTAAATCGGGGAGAAAATCATGACCTAAGACAATTGGGCCAAGAGGCCCCAATAGGGGTTAGTCCAGACAGTTTGAAACTATTGTAGTGGTAAATTAACTACTGCAGTGGTACAACTGCAGTGATAAAAGATCCGCTGTAGTGGTAAAAAGTAGTGTGCCAGTCGAGGGAATTTTAAAAACCCTCTTTCATTTTATTTCCCTAGGTTGGCCCCTTTCTCCAAAAACACTATGAAAAACCCTAACTCCCCATTCATGAGATTTCAAAGGCCAAGGTTCATGAGAGAGATTTTGAGGTACACCCAGAGAGAACCCAACTTGGGAATATGTCTAGCACACACGGGACAACTCATTGCTCTCCGTAGCAGCATGTTTTTCCTAAGAGGTAAGCTAATGTTTATTTAATTGTAGAAACTAGCCATAGTCTAGATACATTTAACTTTAATAGTGATTTCGGGAGTATCATGTATTAGGCCTTTGGGTACGTAGTTGCATGGATGGACATGTAAAAATCCAGATAGGCTTGAATATGTTGAATTATTGCAACTTATGTTTACGTTGTTTCGGATAAGTGATTGATAGGAATATGGGGCAGAGGTACATAGATTATTATTATCTAGGGTTGAGTATGGTAGAAGATTGAATGAAATAATATGAAATGGTAAACGGAAAGTTAAGGCGACAATGTGAGAATCCTGAGGATGGGGTACGACTAGAGGGGAGGTGTGTAATAATGTGAACTTAGGTGATAAAAACCCTGTAGGGGTGCTTGGTAAGTTGTGATTGTGTATATATGAGACGAATAAGGTCACCAAATGAATATATTAGATGGTTGATGTATCAGAACTAAGGAATTGAAATGGGTTGCGTTGTGGATTGATACTTGTGATTATCTTTTGCATGAATTTTGATTTATTGATTTCTTGCACACATTCATCTACATTGTGATGAGATGTTGAGATGATGGATCAGGTAACACACCGGTACAATATGATTTAATATTATAACGGGTTGGGTACCACACCGAAACAATATAATATGTTATGATATTGGGTTGGGTACCACACAGGTACGTTATGGTGATGAGATGAAGAGGGACAAGGAGAGATGATGCGCACATCTTGCATGCATGAATTCATTCATATGTTTGAACTTTATTTTATTTTATATATGTTCTCCTACGTGTTACATAGTTGTGGTGAAAGATGGAAGAGGATTTATGAATATAAACGGGGTCTCCTGTGCGGACCGAGTTAGGGTTGTGATTCTATAGTCCACCGAGAGGACCGGCTATGGTGTAATAATATAAGTGGAACTTATGATAACTACTATAGGTGATAAGGTAATGTATTATGATTGTGAGTACCGAGAGGACTTATTTTATGGATGACTAAAGAACTATAAATACCATGAGAACGTGTCGGTATGGGGGGAGAAGGGGGTACCGGCTGGAATAGGTTGTCAAAGGGTAAAGATATACAAATGTTAGTTAAAGGAAAAAGATATTCAAAATGTTAGTCAAAGGACAAAGATATACAAATGTTAGTCAAAGGACAAAGATATACAATTGTTAGTCAAAGGACAAAAAAATGTAAATGTTAGTCAAAGGACAAAGATATACAAAAATGTTAAATGACAGGTAGTCATAGAGATGCTAAGTGCAGGTCATAGAGATGCTAAGTGTAGGTTTCAGACATGCTAAATGTGTGTTAATAATAGTTGATAATTTGGGGATTCAAAATCGAAACTTTACTTGATGTTATGATTTCTCCTTATTTATTATTGATGTTATTTGTTTCTAACTCTGGTCAGGCCGATGATGCTTAGTAGTACGTGTGGTTGTACTAATGCTACACTTACTATATCTCTAATCGGGGGTATAACCATGTTGCTGGTCAGTTGGAGTTTCTATAGAAACAGTGCCAACCATTCAACAACAACTACAATCCTCTCTATTTTGCATGGATGTTGTGTCATAGATGTCCCTATTCCTCATTTAGTGCTCTTATACCAGTTTAGACTAGGTTCTGGGGAGTCATTTGTACTTATTTTCCACATTTACTTTTCATATTTGATGTATTAAAACAAGTTTTGGAAAGAATTAAATGAGCTATAACATTTCAACTTGATTAGACATTCAGATGGTGGATATTAAATTAACTAAGTGTTATCATTTTAACTTTCACATTTGTTTGAATCATGGGATTATCAGGGTTCTCCAATCTGGGATAGGTGTAGGTAGGTGCTCGACACGAGAGATAGTATCAGAGCCAGGTTATCTGTCTCATAGTACAAGAGAAATGTTGAGTAGAGTTCTACGAATTGATGTGTTGGCATCCACATCAAATCTGTAGGAACCTATAAGGCATCTAGGAATCTATTTCACTTTCTTCCTTCCTATCATGCCATTCTAATGTCGCATCCCCGGGTTAGGTCCAATTGGTATCTAGTCGATTCCAATTGGTATCTAGTCGATTCCAATTGGTATCTTAATCGTCACAATTGGGACTAGATGGTCCCAATTGGTATCTTTTAATGTGGAAAGGTTGGGACAAGATGTTCAACCAATAGGGGTCAATAAGATACATACAAAGAGGATTGTTACGCTTTGTTTGATATAGTGTTATGTACTTGTAGTGAACTAATAATGTGTTAAATATGTGCAATGTGTATGGTTGTAGATGTTAACTTGCGTTGTGATACTTGAAGTCTCAAATATGGGTGTTTACAGTGTGTGTATGGTTGTGTGATATGTAGTCAAGCAAACCAGTGGACGTAAGGATCGGGTGTGATTTCAAGAGTGTCTTCATTTTCGCGACTTGAGCCATGACTCATCTCACCATGATTTGGAGTACTACTTGATTTCTATTCGATCTCGTACGAACCACCCAGGTGCTTGAATGATTGTGGAACACTCTTGAAGGTAGGGTATTTCGTAAGTAAGAAGGTTGATGAAAGTTTAGCATTATTTGAATTTAGTAGACGAAAAATGGTAATGGTTGTGGTTTGAAAACAATAAGAATTATGAATTCAATGGATATTATGTGTGAAGGAAAAGTTATTATGCTACTAAGGATTGAATAAAGAAGAGTTTTATGTAGAAAAGAACCAAGACTGGGTAAAGAAAAACCAAAGCGAAGCTACTAGAGGCTACCGCTGCAGTAGTAAAATTAA
The DNA here is from genome assembly GCA_031232105.1 of Capsicum rhomboideum. Lineage (NCBI taxonomy): Eukaryota > Viridiplantae > Streptophyta > Magnoliopsida > Solanales > Solanaceae > Capsicum > Capsicum rhomboideum. The sequence continues at coordinate 90,573,330 of CP124716.1, read as the reverse complement.
CCGTTGCAGTGGCTTCAGGCAGAATCCTGCCAGGCAATTTTCCCTGTTTTTGCGATGTTCATTTATTGCAAAGAAACCCTATTTTTGAGATGATAAAATGATAGAAAATACATCCAACACGCATTATAAGCAAGTACAGTTATTATTAAAAGGGGGAGGGAGGAAAAACATCTAAAAGTGCAAGAAATAAAAAGAGTAATTGTTTGTTACATGCCCCAAACAGGGGTAACCCAAATCCAAAAACAATAAAATATAACCCAAGGGAGGGGGTAAATGCCCTAACTGGTGGCACTATTTGTGAGGCTAGAGGAATTCGATCCCTCCTCCTCCATGCCACTAAGGAAGGAGAACTACTCGGCATCCTTCATGTTCAGCTTCGACAGCTCCTTTTGGGGAGAGGTGCACCCGAACATCACCTGGATCGCCTTCCACATCCTTAAAAGTATGTGGTCACAAGAGAGACACTTCTTCGTTTCTCAATCTAGCTCTCCTCAAAGCTTCGCATCATCTCGGTCTGGGTCCAGTGGGTTAGTAAAACTCAAGGCAACTGAGACTTCTCCACATAACCCTAGACTATAGTAAGATCAGCCTCCTAACCACCAAGAGATGCAGGGGCCTTGGTAAGAGGAGCACTAAATCCCCCAACCCACCAGCCCGAATACTCTCACCCTCCTCCCCCACCTTTCTCTTCTTTTTATCCTTTTTCGAATGCCCTTACCCCACAATGGGTTATATGCCACCTCACAATTGTCTATAGTGTCTGGAATTTTTCTGGGGCATATTTACCTTATTACAAAGTACGGTAACCAAGAAAGGTAGGAAAATGTCCCTTAGATACCTCTTCCTAGCATAGTAATACTGCCACTCGTTCGCAATCTAGTCTCTTACATTTACCCAGATCCCCGCAAGGATGCAAGCCGCCACCATGGCCAGATGGAAGTCCACATCTGTAATATTTCCTAAGGGACGTATCCTTCGGGACACCAATTGTAACCACACCCTGTCCTCAGCCGAGAAATAAGTGTTCTTCATCCCCCTGATGCTGGACCAGCTCACCTCAGTAGTTCGCCCCTCCGGCGCCAAGATCCTTGCCACCCACTCCATGTTTGATGCACAAACTCTCTCCTAAAAATAACATTGGAAGGATTCGGGACACTCAATATATATTTATTGGTGGTCACGTCCACCAAGAGCTTTTTTCCACATACCTGGATAATAGGGAGAGATACCAACCAGTCTATGGTCAACATCCATATTGTACTGAGGGACTGATTCTGTCAATATCTCCCACCCAAAAGCCTTCAACCAGGCATAAAACCTTGGAAAATACTCCTCCATATCCCTCATCACCATCCCCTGATCATAAAGGAAGCCCCTAGTATGCAACCCCTCTTCATACTAGTTTTGACATTCAGTGTTTGGAAATCTATGGTAGGAAGGTTGTGGGGCCATTATAATCCTATGAAACCACGAAAATAGATAGACCCTGATCAAAATACTGGGGTAGGGAAAGGGAATTCAAAGATTTCAAAGAAATGCAGAATTGGGGACACACTGCCCAATACCGTTGCAGTAAAAAGAATAACCATTGCAGCGGTGCCGCAGCAGCGGTAATTTATCGCTATGGCAATACCGCTGCAGCGGTAAAGTTACCATTGTAGCGGTTCATCATTTTCAACCCGCCAACCTCCCTTCCCATGGAGGATTTTCGAATTTTCTCCATAATTTTTAAAATTTAGCGTAGATCGGGCTTGGAAAAGTGCGTGTGAACATTTTTACACAAAAGTGAGGGTGCAAACTACCCAAAATCAAGCCCAAATTGAAGAAATTTATTGGAGAAGATGACTTTTCATCTTCAACTCTCCCAATGCCAAAACTGTCATGACCCAAATCACCGGATCGTGAGGGAACCTATTCTAATTCACCTAGATAGGAGAACCCCTTTCACCCTTTATGAAGATATGTGAAAGTCTTTATTGAATAACATTAACCAAACTGTATTACAACTAATTTTACAATTATTAAAGCCGAAATAAGAAACTATCCCTAGGACCTAGTCTAAACAGGTGCAAGAGCTTCTAAATAAGAGAATACAACTGGACACAACTTCAATCATGAGTGAGGTAAGAAGAAGTTGCTGGAGGGTCGCTATCTGCAACAATCATGAAACCAACACTGATTCCTGCAAAAGTTTAGATCCCAAAAAGGGTATAGTAAGAGTAGTATCAGTACAAATAACACGTACTGGTAGGAATCATCGGCCGACCAGGGTTAGATCATATAAACACAATATAGAAATCACAAATGGAAACATGACAACTTATATAATAGTTTAATCCACAAAACTATTATCCACTTGTGTTACCTAAGAGTATTTCTCATTCTTAATCCCGTTGATCATTCATCACCTTCACATCAAGTGTCATTCATCATAACTGTCAGAGGTTAACCCCAATTGTTATTATAAGTCAATCTATTTTGCTTACGTCTCGAATAACCTCGATAATAAATGGAAGCCAATAATCATCACCTTGTAACAAGTACAACTATGAGCACACATTATGATAAAATACCTTAAGTTTATGACACCTAGCCTTTTCAAGTAACTCTACAACTTTAATCAAGTACAAGTGAAGAGACAACAAGTCAAGTCAAACCATGACCAAACAACAACCTTGACTCTAACAATATCTAAGTTAACAAACAATGACTCTAACCATATCCAAGTCAACAAACCATGACTCTAACAATATCCAAGTCAACAAACCATGGCTCTAACAATATCCAAGTCAACCAACCATGACTCTAATCACAAGAATCCCAAATATATCAAGCAAATCATAATCTGGTTCTCTCAAGGAACCCATAACAAAAACCATGATAATATTCAGTCCACTCTTGGAACCAATATAAAAAGCAATAATGACAATAAGCATATACCCGGTCCACTCAAGGAACCATCACACTCATACATACCTTGTATATACATGCTAAGGGTCTTATGGTTGCCCACTAGTCATGACCTGTAGAAGACAAGCTTTTATCCATGTACTATACCGGCGTGGTACTCAATCCAACTAATGAATCATAATAACCAATCCCGTGAAGATGTCCATATACAGATACATCCCACAATTAACCAATAGAATATCACAGTAATCACATAAAAAAATGATAACAACCAACACTTGTAACAACCACATGCTTTACATATAAATTCTTTGAATGTGATTACACTTAGAATATCATTTAACAATTACCTTCCTTAAGTATTCGATGCAACAATATGCAAGCCACCTAAACACTTGGTCAACTCAAACTAATCATTCCATGTAAACAATAATCATTTTTTAACACCAAATCACACGTAACTATAATTCATTGGTTTCATAAAATATAGCATGTTCAAAGACCAATTAATGGCTTATTCAAATAAGTATTATCAAGCCATATTTGTCAAATTCAAGTGTTAATTTTAGGAGTGCACATTCAACCCAAATGAGTCTAAACTCTAGTTCAACATTCATATGTTCATTTACTAATCCCATCCTCCTTTATTTATACCAAAATCGGGGATCCCACTATTATCCAACAACCCCTACATTCAAGTCATTACTAGGTTCAAGATCCTACTCCATTAACCAATCATTCAGCTCTATTCAACTTACAATCTAGTTCTAGTCGTATGCCTCTATACCTTTTACTTTCTAACCCTTACCCTAACTTGACCTTAGGATTTTAAGTTAATTCACCGCCTCTTTATACCATAACCCATATTCATCACTAACCTTAAGCAAGATTATTCCATATTCCAACCACACATAATACCAAGTTCACGCTTTTATGGTAATTAGGCTAAATAACTAAATTATGAGCTCACACAATCTCATTGTCATCTATATTCACATAATTCATACTGCAATCCCCCATGGAGTCATACAAATACAAAACACCCATCAAGGGTTCATACATTAACATAATAACACATAATTAGTGTCACGCCCCGAGTCCCATCGAGACGTGATTGGCACCCGAAGCCGATATAGCCTGAGAGAACCAATCTTTGCTCACGAACCTTCGTATGCATATTCTCGTATGAATCTCATTAAACCGTATGCACTATGCGAAAGGCGTGATCATGATAACATATGCTATATACTTATTTGGAAACTTAGCCGTTGGGGCCATCACATCAAACGAACATTTATATTTTACATTCATAACCCACACATGTCTACAAAAGCCTCTAACAGATGCATTTACAAGACCAACTAACAGTCGGGACAAGTCCCCACTTTACACAATATTTACAACATCAAAACAAGTATACAACTATGACTCAGGAGGCCCCGAACCAAGTGGAGCTCACCAAAACTCTGCAAATGATCCACATTCTACTGAGGAGGTCTACTAATGCTTGCACCTGCAACATGTAAGGTAAGTCCCCCGAGGGGGTCAGTACGAAGAATGTACTGAGTATGTAAGGCTTATAATAAATAACATCATACATGAGAATGTCAATAGAATAAAATATGAGAGAATAGTCAATGGGGATAAACCATCATTGTAGATAATATCATTTATAATTACCTTCCTTTAAGGAAATTACCTTTACTCAGAAAACTTGCCTCTAATAGCTTCTTCTATATACAAGAGATTCTTTCTTGTTTCTAGGTTCATTTACCACTAGTGTTCATCTACTTGGTCAGAAAGAATGACACTCATCCACATACATCCACTCTTGTGGTGGGGGTAATAATATAACATACATCTATTCTACTAACGTACATCCATTCTATTGGGGGGTTTAACCTACATCCACTCTATTGGTGGGGAAACATACATCCACTCACATGGTGGGGCAACATACATCCACTCTCATGGTGGGGTAACATACGTCCACTCTCATGGTGGGGTAACATACATCCACTCTCATGGTGGGGTAACGTACATCCACTCTCATGGTGGGGAGATCATACATCCACTCTCATGGTGGGGTAACATACATCCACTCTCATGGTGGGCAATAACATACATCCACTCTGGTGGTGGACAATGACATACATCTACTCTTTGGTGGGAATGACATACATCTACTCCATGGGTAGGCCAACATACATCCACTCTATGGTGGGAAATAACATACATCTACTCCATGGGTAGGGTTAACATTACATAACATTGCTTCCTTTTCTTTCATTATTCATTACTTCATTTCTTTTCTTTCGTACAATGAGTGATACCTTGATGATAGAAACATTCTTGAAACTTGAAACACAAATATACATTACGTCACATCTTTGTACTTGTAAGACTAACATCTCACCTCGTGATGGATAGGTACATTACTTCTTTCATTACTTGTGAGAGATTGGTATTTTAGTAGTTACAATGTTAGAGAACTTTGGAACATGATTGGAACATTAATCAATGAGTGAGAATGATCAATTGGAAACATAGCCTTCATGAAAACATAACACTGTTGGAACCATTGGACAATGATCAATGAACAAGATCCATGAGTATAACCATAATTGAAACCTTGGAACATACCTCATTGGACTTTTGGAACATTACTAATGAATATGAGACATGTGTATAACTCTATTGAAACTTTGGAACATAACATGATTGGAACAATGCTATTCAACTAAACAAGCTCTCTTGATCTCATTACTCTCGTTGCGATAGTTCTCTTAAACTTTACAACATATGACAACTGAAGAACTTCCATCCATGAATAAGAACTAAGTGGGTCATGATTCGTCTAGGAGTACAACACATATGAATAACATTACATCAACCTTAGTTGGAATACTATAGAACCCCCTTGGAATAGAACACTTTTGGAACCTTAGGACAATGAGTACTAAATAAGACACATGAACATAACCACTATTGAGCTTTTGGAACCTTATCAACGCATATGAGACATGTGATTCACAAGTGAGCAATGTGGAAGAAATATGAGACTATTACCCTTGGTAACCGGAAAGAGGATAGCTTAGAACATTTGGAACTTTTGACATGTTAGCCAGTGAACACAATTCAACCAATGGTCTTGAGTCATATGATTCACCATTGACCAATGAATAAGGAATATATGAGTAACTCTAGCCAATTCTCGGATACGGAATACCTTAGGGTATTTCGGAATCAAATGAGTACCATGACAATGTGAACACCATATGTTGCAGAAGGAAATAGAAGAATAACCTTACATACCTTGTATTCTTAATACGAATACACAATCTTAGACGTGCATACAAAAGTCCCTCTCCGTCCTTGTGTTTTTATCTACAACACAAGTTCATAACGAAACCAACATTAACCACCAATTACCTTATAATGGCATACAACAACAATAAGTCACATGTTTAGCTTTAACATGTCATTCCCCTTTGACAATACTATTTATGAAATCATCATACCAATAATTCCACAATATTCCATACATTGACCAACACATGATAACCAATAGCATGTCACACCAAACTCATGTTTTATACTTCTCCATCACCACCACATCACAATTATTCCATCAAATGACTTCAATACACCTCACAATAACAAATCGGCCAAAATCCCATAATTTAGACTTATAGAAAAATAACATGTTTAGGACAATAATAACACCATACATGTTGTTCTTTCATCCATACCATACTTTTTCATCAAGACCACAAGTCATAATTCAAGTTACAATCCCATGGATTTCACATCTTTTTCACAAAACCAAAAAGTGCCATGTCCAACATTTCCAACCATAACCAACATGATATAAATATTCTCTCATGATTATAATATGTTAAAGTACAAGTATAATCACTTACCTAAGCTTGTAAGATGATGATCTTGCTCCAAAATTTAACTTTGAGCTCTTAGGGTTTGAGAAAAAAAAAAGAGATGAGAAATATCTAGAAAGCATGAGAGTTTCCAATGAAAAAAAAATCTGATTTGTTGGCCCCTTTTATAAGCCTTTAATCCATGTTTATCTCATATGACATGTGTGTGCCTAGTCAATGGGAGAATGGGTCATTTGACCCATTCTTGGCCCATGTTTTCTTTCACATTTTGGGCCCTTTTTGAGCCCAATTCACTCAACCCAATAAAATCAATAATTTCTCATGTTTAAGTCATATCATATGTATTACAATAATATTCCCACTCATTCTATTCATATCCGTAGCCTCAATCCAAAAACCAAGTGATTCTAGCCACGTTTGGCTTATTTTGACTATAGGGGTAAAATCGTCATTTTGACCCCAAATTCGTTCTCGAGTAATTTTATCATACCAATATAATATTTCACTCATTTCATGTATATTCTCATGGTTGTATAAGAATCGTGGCAACAATCGGCTCAATACGTCCCCGGGAACCTTGGGACTTAAACAAAATTTTTAACTTTTGAAAGGTGCGCAGGGGCGGCGTGGCACGCTGCCTGGCGCACCCCTTTACTGCCTCTGGACTGAAAATTTCAGCCCAGAGCGGCGTGGCACGCCCCTGGGAGCACCCCTCCTTATTTTTTTTCCAAAAGTTTTGTTTTCGACTTTTCTTCGCGGGTTCGGTTAGATACTTCAAGTCCTATTCTTTAACTCACTTCTTAACCTTAATATAATTTGTTTAGAGGTCCTATTAGCCTCGTTTTGAACCTCACAAATGTTCCACGAAAATCACAAAACACTCCTATGAAGGTTTGCTCACATATACGAGGCCAAATTTCAATTTTCTCATCATTTACTTTACCAAATGCATACTCATGGTGTCTCAACACCTAAGTAACCCTCGTTCAATGTCATCGTATAGGGTTGAGAAGGTACGGGGTGTTACATTTAGGCCCTTATTACATTAAATCCACATTTTATCCATCCAAACTCCATTCCCGTAGGCCTAAACATGATTTATCCCGTTAAATCTATATTATGAATATGTTTACTAACCCCAATCTACTACTCATAAACCATAACCTACTTGGGCTCCAAGCTACTCCAATAAGTAGATATGCCATGGATGATCTTCTTTCTTCTTCACATTTCTGAAGGCTAAATCATCTAACAACAACAATTATAAGAGTAATTAATAAACTACTCTTCAAAAAAACCATGGGAATTCAAACCAACTAATTCTACCCTCATTCAACTCAAAATCTCTATATTTTGGAATGGTTAGATCAACTTCTAGTCCCAAGGACATAATAAATTAATACTAACTCAATTTCAAGGGATTTCAACCTATTAATTAACTTTACACCAAAAAATTCCATCCAGGTTAGCTTTCTACCACCAACATGATAAATCTAATATTATTCTATGAATTAGAATCAAATAAATGCTAGATTGATGGAAAAAACATACCTTGAGGGAGGAAATCGATGGAAATTGAAGAAATTGCCTCTATAGGGTTGGGGAATGATAATTTTGAGTTCTGGAACTGAAACACGTCAAAAATAGGCTTATATACTACTGCCATACCTCTATAGAAGAAGAATTACTATTATAGCGGTACCGCTATAATGCCCTGATCCCGTTATCGCGGTCTTAGCTTTTCAGCACGGACAGACTTTGGTAAAATAGTCATAAACTTTTACTCAGGAATCGATTAATGAATGGTTGATTGCATTGGAAATAAGACTAAAATATATTTAATTTGGTGGGTATTAGGTCCCCTAACTCTTTATATTCTAGGAGTAAAGCTCGTTTGAAGTTGACCCTTGTTTAAACTTAGTCCAAAACTAAATTAGTAAGGATCTTTTCAACTTAACTTTGTGCTAGGAGTATTGCATGACCTTAGTACATATCAAATGCACTCCCATACTAAATAATTAATCCTAACACTTATTACTAATGAGAAACACCTGCCTTGACCGCAGATATTTTCAGTAACAATGGAACTGATCGTTACATAAACCCACCATGAAATTTGTTAATCTTACATCCCGAATGCTATAGGAGCGTTGAAAATATAAGAAAACTTATAATTCCAACTACTACATTCAAAAACATCACCAAAAACGAAGTTCATCAAGTTTCACCCAAACCCACTCGAATTCTCCCAATTCTAACATAATTCTATGATTCTACAATGGAAAACATATAAAGTAAGTACCAAGAACAAAGAAATTAATTTAAGTTCATTGATGGAGGGAGATTTTAAAGAGAGAGTTGAGAGGATTTTAAGAGAGACTAGAGTGAAATAGGGGAACATGAAGTTTTCTCCCTATAAAACTACCGCAAATCGCTGTTGTATTTAATTACCTCTGCAGTAGAAAATTTCTCCAAAATAAATTTAGTTCCTACTTTTAGTGTGTTTTGGTGTCATACCATGTTGAGGTAATCAATTATCCTACAAATTAATTGCATACATCGACTCGGGGAAAAATGTGGGAATTATCGTCAGGCCTAGATTAGGCAATGTTGTAACAGTCACCCATTAAGGAGAATGGTTATATAATGAGATATAATATATTAGGTAACTATATTAATGGCTAGTTATGATTATGAACCCATCGATCCCTCGTCCAAATGTTTTGACCTCACCCTTAGGGTCATTTATGGATAAACGGTTGATAAATTAGTATCTAATGTAACAACCTAAATTTTCGTTACATGTGAAAATTCCCTAAAAATAATTTATAATAAATAATAATCTCAAAATAGACCACAAAAAAATTTAAATTTTTGAGAAAATTGGGGCAAGAGGCCTAAAAAGGGCTGGGCCAGACTACTGGTAACTGCTGCAGTGGTAAATTAACTGCTGCAGGGGTACTGTTATAATGTTAAAAGATAGGTTGTAGTGGTAAAATTTAGTGTGCCATCCAAGGTAAAAACCCTCTTACTTTTTATTTCCCAGGCCGCCCCCTTCCTCCAAAAACACTCTGAAAAACCCTAACTCCCCAACCATGAGATTTCAAAGGCCAAGATTCATGAGAGTAATTTTGAGGAACACTCAGAGAGAACCCGACATAGGAATACGTCTATCAAACACATGACAACTCACTCCTCTCCGTAGCAGCATGTTTTGCCTAAGAGGTAAGCTAAGATTTATTTAATTATAGCAACAAGACTTAGTCTAGATGCATTTAACTTTAATAGTGATGTCGAGAGTATCATGTATTAGGCTTTTGGGAATGGATTTGGATGGATGGACATCTAAATATCCTAATAGGCTTGAATAAGTTAAATTATTGTATCTTATATTTATGTTGTTTGGGATAAGTAATGGATATGAATATGGGACAGATGTACGTAGCTTATTATTATCCAGGGTTGAGTATGGTGGAAGGTTGAATAAATAATATCAAATGGTAAAATGGAATGTTAAGGCGACCCAACTAATACATAAATGCTTAAAGTGTCCGAATTTCATTAAGGGAGCTTGTATAGTTCTCATGTTTAATAACCATGATTAAGGCTTTCCAGAGTTTAGAAGATAAGATACTGAGTAAAAAGGTATTGAGGTTAGCCAGTTTACAGTATTGACATTGCTTGTCATATTATCATGATCAATACTGTCCCGAGTAGAAAGTAATGTGAGAATCCCAGGGATGGGGTACGGTTAGAGGGGAGGTGCATAATGATGTGAACTTGGGTGACAAAAGCCCCGTAGGGGTGCTTGGTAAGTTTTGATTGTGTATTTATGTGAGGACTAAGGTCATCTAATGAGTGAATTAGATGGTTGATGTAACGAAAGACGGGAATTAAAATGGGTTATGTTGTGGATTGATACTTGTGATTATCTTTTGCATGAATTATGATTTATTTATTTCTTGCACACATTCATATATATTATGATGAGATATTGAGATAATGGGTTGGGTACCATATCGGTACAATATGCTATGCTATGATAACAGGTAGGGTACCATGCAGGTACAATATGATATGTTATGATAATGGGTCAGATACCATGTCGTTATGTTATGGTGATAAGGTAAGGAAGGATAAGGAGAGATGATCCACATATCTTGCATGCATGCATTAATTCATATGTTTGAATGTGATTTTATTTTATATATGTTCACCTACGTGTTTCCTAGTTGTGGTGAATGATGGAAAAGGGCTTACGAATGTAAACGGGGTCCCTTGTGCGTACCGAGTTGAGGGTGTGATTCTATGGTCCACAAAAAGGACCGGCTATGGTGTAATAATATAAGTGGAAGTTATGATAACTATGAGAGTTGACAAGGTAATGTCTCGTGATTTTGAGTAACGAGAGGACTTTTTTGATGGATGACTAAAGAACTGTAAATACTATGAGAATGGGTTGGTATGAGGGGGAGAAGGGGTTACCGGATGGAATAGGTAGTAAAAGGAAAAAGATATACAAATGTTAGTCAAAGAACAAAGATATACAAAATGTTAGTCAAAGAACAAAGATATACAAATGTTAGTCAAAGGATAAAGATATATAAAATGTTAGTCAAAGGACAAAGATATACAAATATTAGTCAAAGGACAAAGATATAAAATTGTTAGTCACAGGACAAAGATATACAATGTTAGTCAAAAGACAAAGATATACAAAAATATTAAATGATAGGTAAGTGACAGAGATGCTAAGTGTAGGTCATAGAGATGCTAAGTATAGGTCATAGAGATGCTAAGTGTAGGTCGCAGAGATGCCAAATGTGTGTTAATAAGAGTTGATAATTTAGGGATTCAAAATCGAAACCTTACTTGATGTTATAATTTCTCCCTATTTATTATTGATATTATTTATTTCTAACCCTGGTCGGTCGATGATGCTTACAGTACATATGGTTATACTAATGCTACACTTACTATATCTCTAATTGGGGGTATAAAAATGGTATAGGTCAGTTGAAGTTTCTATAGAAGCGGTGCCAGCCATTCAACAATATCTCCTGCCCTCTGTATTCTGTGTGGATGTTTTGTCATGGATGCCCCTACTCCTCGTTTAGTGATTTTGTATCGGTTTAGACTAGGTTCTGGGGAGTCACCTATAGTTATTTTCTGCATTTACTTTTCATATTCGATGTATTAAAACAAATATTGGAATGAATTAAATGAGTTATAGTATTTCAACTTTATTATACATTCAGATGGCGGATTTTAAATTAACTAGGTGTTATCATTTTAACTTTCACATTTGGTTGAATTATGGGATTATCAGGGGTTTTCTATTTAGGATAGGTATTGGTACATTCTCAGCACAACTCGATGGGTTTGGTCATGAGAATATATCCCAATTTATGACTCATGCTCAATAGATAAAGGAGGAGAAATTGATAGAGAGGGAAAGAGAGAATAAAAGGGCTAGAACAGTTAACTTTGAGTACAACCAGCAGAGATCCGATGGTAGAAAACGGTCATCATTCAAGTAGAGATTTTTAAGAACAGTTCCTTCATCAACTAGTACTCTATCTCTAGCACCCAGAACCCAGCATGATCAAAGGAATATAGTATTAAGCTCTCATTTAAAGGGAATTATTGTAGGGCGTACTTACCCTACTTGTAGTGAATGTGGTAGGAACCATCCAGGGGAGTGCTTGTATTGTAAGAAGGGTTATTTTGATTGAGATAAGTTGCATTCCTTGGCCATGTTGTGTCTACTGAGGGTATCAGGTAGACTCTTAAAATATAGAGGCAGTAAAGAATTGGCCTAGACCCACTTCCCCATCAGACATTAGGGACTTTTGGGGCTTGGCTGGTTATTGCAGGAGGTTTGTTGAGGGGTTATCATCTATTGTTCCACTATTGACTCAGCTAACTTAGAAAAAGGTTAAGTTTTGATGGTTCTAGGCTTGTGATAAGGGCTTTCAGAAGCTGAAGGCTCAACTTACTTATTCTCTAGTTTTGACTTCGCAAGAAGGTTCTGATGGTTTCGTAGTCTATTGTGCTTTTTCTAGAGTTGGACTTGGTTGTGTGTTAATGCAGAATGGTAAGGTTATTGCTTATGCTTCCAAACAACTTAATGTTCATGAGAAGAACTATCCAGCTAATGATCTTGAGTTGGCAGCAGTAGTTTTTGCCTTAAATATTTCGAGACACTACTTGTATGATATTTATGTTAACATATCATAAAAATCTACATTATGTGTTTAGTAAGAAGGATTTGAATCTTTGAAATCAGATATGACTTGAGCTTCTCAAGGATTATGAAATGAGTGTGCTTTACCATCGAGGTAAGGCCAATGTAGTAGCTGATGCTCTTAGCAGGGTTTCCATAGGTAGTGTGGCTGATATTGAGGAAGGAAAGAATGAATTGGCTAGGGATGTCCATAGTATTGCTCGTTTAAGGGTTCATCTTACAAATTTAGAGGATGGTTGTGTTATTGTTTAGAATGGTTTAGATTCTTCTCTTGTGATGGAATTTACGAAAAAGCAAGACAATGATCCTATTTTGCACAAGTTGAAGGATCCATTTCATAATTAGAAAGTAGAAGTTTTCTTCCAAGGATGAGATGGTGTTCTTCGTATCTGGGCAGATTATGTGATCCAAATGTAGATGAATTGCGGCAAAAAATTTTGATAGAGTCTCACAACACTTTTTATTCTACTCATTCAAGTGCCACCAAGATGTAATGTGAGCTACTGTAACGACCTTAGTCTACACCCTGGATATAATATAGTGCTTAGAGCCACAAGTGACCCCAAGCTAACCCTTTGATGTGTCATGGTTTCATGATACTTTCGATGCTTAAAAAAAGGAAAATATGCTATAACTTGGGTGTGTTTGGTTGGTATGACGTGTTTTCTATTCTATATTACAGGAGAATAGGTTTTGAAGGCAAAATGGACAAAAAGGAAGAAATCATGCTTCAGAATGAAGTATTTGAAGACGAAAGAGCTGAGTCCAGTAATAGTGGAGTGACTCAAGATAGGACTCACGTGCCATGAAGTCCACTCACGTAACGTGAGTGTCTATCGTGAGTCATCTTCAGAGATGATGAATGTTTTCTGATTTACATGGCAGGCATCCACGTGGCGTGACTCTACTCACGTGATGTGAGTGGGTGCCGTGAATAGACTTCAGAGATGTGCTATGTTGCCTAGTTACCACGAAACTGATCCAAGTGATGTGGCTTGGTTCCACGATACCAAGTCACGATACCGTGGAAAGTTACCGACTCTGTTGTCATGTTTTGATAAAGATATGACTCGTCTTGTATCTATAAATACCCCTGTCTTGTCCTATGTGTAGGAGTTAGTCAGTACAATTTTTTGAGATAGTTTTTCATTATTTTGAGTTCAGAAACACATTATTATCTTGGAACACCAATTCTAGGGTTTTATTCATAATTGAGATTTCAGAGTTTCTTCATTATTGTGAGTTTACAACTATGTCTTCATCCTTGAATTCTTATTGTGCTCTTGCGAACATGAGTAGCTAAACTCATCAACTAGGGTTGTGTGAACCATGAGGAATTAATGAAACGGGTTAAGTGCAAAGCAATTCTGAACCACTATGAATGCATGTATTGTTATTTCCTTCGTTGTGATTGATCTTTTAATGGTTGCAAATGTTAGAAACTCACCTGTATTCTAGACTTGCTCAAGAGAGAGGAAGAGATTAGGAAAAGGAGATAACGATAGAGATTTGAAGCTATCAACCTTCATCTAATAACTTGAGCCTTAGCAGGAATAGTTATTTGAGATCCAGGACAAGGGTTAGTAGTGCGACACTCGGAGATCGAGAGGAGAAGAGTAAAACTCATCTAACTAAGGTCGAGAGACGATTAGATGAACATATCTGGTCAAATTTTGCATGCAACGTAGCGTGACAGTTTTGCCAACACCAATAATCGGTTGAGTTAAGAAATCATTGGGGATCACAGTCCTAGTGTATTTCTCATAGTGAAAACAAGTTCAAAGAATCAACACTTGTTACTATCACTACTTGTTACAAATATTTCCCCCTTTTTATTTATTTGCCAACTACTCGAACAAGAACTCAACCCACTTTCGACCTATTCCCTGTGGGATCGACCCCAACCTAGTTGGGTTCTATATTTGATACAGCGACTGCTTTATACTTCTTAGGAGGCATATTTTGGGAGACATCAAATTTTGGAGCCATCACTGGGGAATACGATTACGAAGTTGATTAGTACTGGTTGGAGTTGACTGGTTTTGATTCCACTTGATCTTAAAATAGAAAGGACTCTGAGAGCTAATCGAAGAATGGTGAATACCGATGAAGTTCAGGATCCTATCGCTATGGGAGACATTCATAATCAACCAATTCAGCCGGTTGGTCATGAAACAGCGGATCAAACTACTGTTCGACTGACACGAGAAGAGCATGCTAGATAAGCTGCTCTTAGGCAAGCAGAGAGAGAGATAATCGAGCTATACAAGAGGCAGCTCAGCGACTAGCTGAGGCTGAAGAGAGACAAAGAAGATTGAGAGCTCAACAACCACTTCAAAGACTGCATTTTCCAGTTTATGATGATCCTGAGGAAGAAGATGTGGCCTAATTTGAGCCAATAGAGACTGGTTTTATTATTCCACCAGATTTACCTCCGAGCACTAAGTTTGACATTACCAGTGCCATGATTCACCTGCTAAACCTGAAGGGTGTGTTTGCCGGTCTTCCTACTGATGATCAAAACATGCACGTGATGAATTTTGTGGGGGTCTGCACTTCATATAATTTGCCCGGAGTTGACCAAGAGGCTATTCGATTGAGATTGTTTCCTTCTCTCTAACAGGAGAGGCGACTTTGTGGTTGGCAGAATTACCACGAGGATCCATCACTACTTGGCAAGAATTGAGAAATCAATTTCTGGAGAGGTTTTTCCCACCTTCCAAGATGCTACATTTGAAGGATGAGATCTATAACTTCAGACAACTACATTCTAAAGCACTTTATGAGACATGGATAAGGTTCAAGAAGAAGCTGCAGAATGTGCCAAATCATAGGATGAGTGGTAGAAACTTACTTGAAATCTTCTATAGGGCTTTAGACGTCAATACTAAGGCTATAGCAGATACTATCATTGGTAGAGCATTTATAAGTCTGAGGTAGGAACAAGCTTCAGAAATATTAGATTGTATCACTAAGACCAACCGAGGATGACATACTCGGGAAGCAGATACACCTGCTAGCACATATGCTATTAGAGCCTCAGCAACACAATAGTCCTTGGATGAATCTGTAGCTCAAGAGGTCGCTCAGCTGAGTATAGAAATTGGTCTTCTGGCTAAACAGATAGCGGCCAGAGATGCTGAGAAGGTGCATGCTGTAGGTGCACAAGGTAAAACGCCTAGACATGACAATTATGAATCTGATGAAGAGGCTCAGTATTTGGATCGAGAAGTGATGGGTTTTTAAGCCAAGGGACAAGGGTCTAACTAAGACTCCTGGAACTCGAGGCAAGGGAATCAAGGTCGGAACTACTATAGAGACAGTTACAACAAGTCAGGATATAGAGATAGAAAACGAGATCATGACAATGATTTGAGGAGGAAGGATGATTATAGAGAGAAGAATGGCGTATATGTTCCACCTGGAAACCGCAATGCTGACTTTATAAATTCAAGAATAGAATCCCTTCTCAATAAACTGGTGAAAGGGTCAAAGAGTCAAGAACAGTGCTTGAAGGAAATTAGGTCAGGCATCTCGGGAATAAGTCAGAAAGTTGAATCCCATTCGACTGCTATTAAACAGTTGGAGCAACAGTTTGGGCAAATATAAATGTCACTGAACCAACGTCAGCCAGGCACCCTTCCAAGCAACACAGTCCAAAATTCGAAGAATGATAGCCATTGTCTGGCCATTACTACTAAAAGCGAGAAATGCACCACAGATCCATCTATACCTATGGATAGTGGTAAGACCAATAAGCAGATGGTTGTTGATGTAGAAGCTGAGATAGAGCCGGATAATTCGAAGGGTGACACATTTCCAAATCCTCATGATACTAGCAAAAAAGCAAAATCTGAAAAGGGGAAGGAAAAGGAGGTCCCACAAAAGTTAAAAACTATTCCACGACCTCTTCCTCCCTTTCCTCAATGATTGAAAAAAAAGGCTGAGAAAGGTAAATATCAAAAGTTTATTACAATGTTGAAAGAGCTATTGGTAAACATCCCTCTTGTTGAGGCATTAGAGCAGATGTCAGGTTATGCAAAGTTCATGAAAGACTTGGTGACAAAGAAGAGAACTGTCAGTTTTGAGTTGGAAGATAACTTACATCATTGTAGTGCAGTTTCTTCGCGTTCCCTAGTTAAAAAGAAGGAGGATCCAGGAGCTTTCACAATTCCTTGTACTATCTGGTCCTACAACTTTGCTAAAGCACTTTGTGATTTGGGTGCTAGCATCAACTTAATGTCGTTAGCCATTTTCAAGCAGTTGGGGTTGGGAGCACCAAAACCAACCTCTATGAGGCTTCTCATGGTAGAAAGGATTGTGAAAAAATTGGTGGGCATTTTGTATGATGTTTTGGTAAAAGTTGCATCTTTCATATTTTTGGCTGACTTTGTGATCCTAGATTGTGAAGTTAATTTTGAGGTTCCCATCATATTGGGAAGACCATTCCTTGCCACTGGTCGTGCATTGGTAAACATGGAAATAGGGCAGATGAAATTCAGGTTAAATGATGAACAAGTCACTTTTAATGTGTGTCATTCCATGAAGCAACCGAAAGATATGCGGGTGATTTCGGTAATAGATGCGGTTGAGGATAATGATGTTGTCGTGCCTCTTGAAGAAAGGTTGGGGGTATAAGCTCTCGCGGCCGCGATTATGAATTTAGATAGAAACGGTATTGAGGAATATGATGAGATGGTTGGTGCACTCACTGGTAAGGGAGCATACACTTATGCTCCAAAGAAACTTGATCTCGATTTGAAGAATAGGGTGACCCCACCAACTCATCCTTCTATTGAGGAGCCTACAATTTTAGAGCTTAAAGATCTTCCAGCTCACCTTCGCTACACATTTTTTGGAGTCAATAACTCCCTGCCTGTGATTATTTCTGCTAAATTGGTAGAGTGGGAAGTAGAGGCACTGGTTTCGGTATTGAGAAGATTTAAAAAGGCCATTAGTCGGTCCATTGCTGATATTATAGGGATTCTACCTGGTATTTTCACTTACAAAATTCAACTTACTGCTGAGTGCACACGCATTGAGCATCAACGTTGTCTAAACCCACCTATGCAAGATGTAACACCCCGTATAATTCTGAACATAGTGGATTACCGTAACCTTTATGGAATTATTTGGACATGGGAATTTTGAGGAATTATGCATTCATTTAAGTGGGCTGAATTTAATCTAATGAATTGGGCTCAAGATAAGGCCCAAACAAAAATTAAGTTACAAGACTTGGCCTAACAAGGGAAATTTAGTCATTCTTCCATTAATCCAAGCAACACCTCATCTTTGACTAATAAATGGCTAAGGATGACCATTAGTAAGGCTGAAAAATCAGACCCTAACTCACCATATTACACTTTCCATATTCTAGAAATTTCCCAAGAATATTTTTCTCTCAAACCCTAAGCAACAAACTCCTTTGGACAAGATCATCCATTTCCAAGACTTGGTAAGTTTTTAATCTTATGATTTAATATATTATATGCATGTGAGATTATTAATACATGATGGTTATGCCTAGAAGTGTTGAGTAGTGAACTTTTGCTTATTTGATAAAAGATGTGTCATCTATGTGATTTGATCTTAAAAGGAGACTTGATGTTTTGATAGAAATAAATGATATGGATAAGATATCAACATGATAGGGTGTGGTTTTTAACATTCCAATATATGGGTTTTTTGGTTCATGTTGGTTATGTTGGCTCATGTTGGCAAAATTATGGACTTTTGCTTAATCGGTGAAGGGTTTTGCCTTGTAAACTTGAAAATAGACTTGTGGTCTTGAAGGAAGTGAATTTGAAGGATTCAATATTGAAATGTGAGATGTTATTATAGACTTAACTTTTTTTATTCTTGTACATAATGTTTGGAATTGTTATTACGAAATTGGGCATGAAATTGGTGACGTATTGAAAGAAACATGTAGTTTGGTGATGTTTATGTGCGTTGTGAAACAATTGCTGTTCGTTGGCATTTAAGATGATCTAAAATATGTTAATATAAGGTTATTTATGATCATGGACCATTCATTGCACAAAAAGACCCAAAAGAGACCCTTTTTGGCCGAAATGGGCACCCGCCTTCGCAGATGAAGCACCTGCGGGCGCTGGTGACTTCGCAGGTACCTCTGGCTACTTCCAAAGGGCACCTTCGGATGTAGTTCAGCCACCTTTGGAAGTATTATCAACTTGTGATACCTTTTGAATGACTTTAAAAGAGTATCCCAGAGGTATTTTGCATGGTATCAATCATGGATGGTTTTTCATGTGTTGTTACGAACGGTATTGAGATGCTTTGATGGAGTAATTGTGACGTAGTGTTAATGTGGAAGTATAAAGGGTAAACTTGGTGTGAAATGTTATTGGTTTATGATGTCTTGGTCGATGTGTGGAATGTTATGGTATTGATAGGTTGGTGATGTAATAAATGGTAATGTAAGAAGGCAAAATGACGTTATATGGAAATCACGTAATTTGTTATCGTCTTATGCACTTGTAACATGGTTAATGGTTGACGTGAGCTTCATAATGTACTTGTGTTGTAGAGTAAAACATAAGGAGGAAGATGGATTGTTATATTCACATATAGGACTATATATTCATATTGGGAAGACAAGGTAAGTAAGGTTACTTTTTCTGTATGCTTCTACAACATATTGTTCAGATTGTTATCGTACGTGTTCTACTTTAAAATGTCTAAAGGTATCTCATTTCAGGTTGACATATATTGTTAGTCACATGTTTATTACTCAATGACCAATTTTTATTCATGAATCATAATTGTAGACATCGTTCCAAAGTACCAATAATGTTACTCTCATGTTTCTTATTCATTGGTTATTGTCCCAAGGCTTCAATAATAATGTTATAACCGAATGTACCAATCTCTCACAAGTGAATGTGATAATCTCTCATGAACAGAAAGTACCAATCTCTCAAAATAAGAAATTAAGTAACGTATATTTGTGGGTTGCAAGAATTAAGGAAAATAATAAATAAAGGGTGGACATGATTCCAAAGTTCCAACAATATTATGACTCCAAAGTTCCGATAATGTTGTGTTCTAAGTTCTAATAATGTTATGACTATTATTGTATCAATCTCTCACAAGAAAAGGTATCAATCTCATGAAAGTAAAGGAATGAAGTAACGTATATAAGTGTTCCCAATAATGTTTCAATTACCAATGTATCACTCTCATAACAAATGAAAAGGAAAGAAGTATGCAAAGAAGTAATGTACACATGGTTACTTTATGCTTCATTGAGTATAGATCAAATCAAAAGGGCATAAGCCATGATGGAACAATCCCAATATTATGTTATGTTATTATTATTATATATATGATTATAGCCCACTGATCAGCTAGATGTCCGATTTATATTATAGCCCACTGATCAGCTGGATGTCTGATTTATATTACAGCCCACTGATAAGCTGGATGTCCGGTATTATTATTATATATATGTGACTATAGCCCACTTATCAGCTGGATATCCGATTTATATTATAGCCAACTGATCAGCTGGATGTCCGATATTATATTATAGCCCACCAAGTGTGGATGACTATTATTATATTATATCCCACCAAGTGTGGATGACTCTTATTATATCATGGCCCACTAATAAGTGGATGACTGATAATAAAGATGAACGTAAGGCAAAGGAAGTATGTCACGTAATTGAAAGTATGAAGGACTGTTATTTCACGAATGATAATGATATGAATGAACGATCAAATAATGAAAGAAACGAAAGTAATGAACATGGTTCCACACATGCAATATGGTGATTGATCCATAACGGTTATTCATATGTATTGATCCCACTTGTTATCCTATGTATCATGAAGTTTCTTATAGCCTTACATACTCAGTACATTATTCATACTGACCCCTTGGAGGGCTTACCTTACTTATTGCAGGCACAGGTGCTAGTATACCTCCACAGTAGGTTTTGCGGATCGTTGGTGAGCTCCAGTTGCTTCGGGGCTTTCCGATTCATTATGTACATTTGTTTGATATTGTATATGTATATAGAGTGGGGTGTTTTCCCGACTCTAGGTTTGTTATGGTTATGTATTTGTAGAGGCTTTGTAGACTTATGTGGGAGAATGATGGTATGAGAAGTGTGTCCATTTTGACGTAATGGCCCTAACGGTCAAGTTTCATATATCTAGCACATGTTTTCTTAACTTCCGCTATTAACATCTAGTATGTATACGTGATGATGATGTTTCTTGAATGACATGCATATGGATGGACAAGAGCAAAGATTGGTTCTCTCGGGCCTTATCGGCTTCGGGTGCCAGTCCGCCTCAATGGGATTTGGGGCGTGACAAAAGTGGTATCAGAGCAGGTTATTCTAAGGGTGTCTATAAAGCCGTGTCTGTGTAGAGTCTTGCTTATGGATGTGTTGTACACCACATTTATAAGTAGGAGGCTACGGGACATTTAGGAGATTGTTTCTTTCCTTCATTTCTTATATCGTACCGTAGATCCAAAGTTGTAGGTGGAATCATATCTGACCACTGACGTTGGTTTTGTTTTGTATAGTAAAATACCGATTACAAAATGAGTTAGTCAGAGGTTACAATTTCATTGTCCACAAAAGAATGTACTTTAATGGAAGGGTACATATGTCACTTAGTCAGAGTGAAGGATACTAATGTGAAAGATACTAGTCTGTCCCTGTAGGGTGTACCAGTGCAAATTGTACCGACGAAAGATAACACGTCGAGAATGTGCATTAATTATAGGCAATAGAATGAAGTGTCAGGTAGATTTTATGTATCGGATATATATATGAGCTAAAGAAATGCATTATGGTAAAAGCACATCATTCACGGTATTCTATTTAGTAGGGAGTAATCAATATGTACCATGATTTGGAAGCGACGTATTGACAAGATTACATGAAAAGAATATTGCGAAATTTATACTTCAGTAATCGAAGTGACAACAAGTAAAGGTAAAGTGTTTGGAATCTGAAGGTTATAGGCTATGTAAAGATTCTTTTTAGTTGGAAAGAGATGTGATGCCATATGGGTAATAGTTGATAGGCTTACTAAGTTAGCACATTTGTGGAAATCTTTTCAGAAGAGATTGGGAACCCAAGTGAATGTAAGTATGGCTTTTCGTCTTCAGACAGATGGACAAGCAAACCGTACTATTTAAACATGGAAAGTTAGTCCTATATAGCGTACCTTATAAGATTGTTCGAAGATGTGGTAAAGTCGTATATGAATTTGAGGTATCCCAAGAATTCTCCACAGTTAATTCAGTAGTTCATTTGCGATGCTTTGAGAGTGTATAGGAGATCTATCTCGGATTGTTTCCAGTAAAGATGTATAAGCTATGAAGAATCTCACATATGACAGGGTACCGATTGCTAATCAAGATAATCACTAAGTAGATGAGGTTACATAAGAAGTCGAAGAAAGAATGAAAGAAAAGTATCCATATTTGTTTCAAACTGGAGAATGTGTTTAGACTTGCATTTATTGGATTGAGTATTGTCATTAACATTCGAGGACGAATGTTTCTAAGGGGGAAGGATGTAATACCCCGTACAATTTCGAACCTAGGGGATTACCGTAACCTTCATGGAATTATTTGGACATGGGAGTTTTGAGGAATTATGCATTCATTTAAGTGGACTGAGTTTAATCTAATGAATTCGGCTCAAGATAAGGCCCAAACAAAAATTAAGTTACAAGACTTGGCCCAACAAGGGAAAGTTAGTCATTCTTCCATTGACCCAAGTAATACCTCATCTTTGACTAATAAATGGCTAAGGATGACCATTATTAAGGCTGAAAAATCATCCTCTAACTCACCATATTACACTTGCCATATTCTAGAAATTTCCCAAGAAGATTTTTCTCCCAAACCCTAAGCAACAAACTCCTTTGGACAAGATCATCCATTTAAAAGCCTTGGTAAGTGTTTAATATCATGATTTAATATATTATATGCATGTGAGATTATATAAGTCATGATGGTTATGCCTAGAAGTGTTGAATACTGCACTTTTGCTTATTTGATAAAAGATGTGTCATCTATGTGATTTGATCTTAAAAGGAGACTTGATGTTTTGATAGAAATGAATGATATGTATGAGATATAAACATGATAGGGTGTGTTTTTTAACATTCTAATATATGGGTTTGTTGGTTCATGTTGGCAAAACTATGGACTTTTGCTTAATCGGTGAAGGGTTTTGCCTTGTAAACTTGAAAATAGACTTGTGGTCTTGAAGGAAGTGAATTTGACGGATTCAATATTGACATGTGAGATGTTATTATAGCCTTAACTTGTTTAATTCTTGTACATAATGTTTGGAATTGTTATTACAAAATTGGGCATGAAATTGGTGACGTATTGAAAGAAACATGTAGTTTGGTGATGTTTATGTGCGTTGTGAAACCATGGATGTTTTTTGGCATTTAATATGATCTAAAATATGTTAATATAAGGTTAGTTATGATCATGGACCATTCATTGCATAAAAAGACCCAAAAGAGACCCTTTTTGGCCGAAACTGGCACCCACCCTCGCAGACGAAGCACCTGCGGGCGCAGGTGACTTCGCAGGTGCCTCTGGCTGCTGCAAAAGGGCACCTGCATATGTAGGTCAGCCACCTACGGTCTAATATGTCTTCTCAGGTGATCCCAGAACTCCGAATTTATTGTTTTTGCATCCCTTTGACCCCTCGAAACCCCTATACCCTTCATGGATGCAATTATCAACTTGTGATACCTTTTGAATGACTTTAAAGGAGTATCCTGAAGGTATTTTACATGGTATCAATTATGGATAGTTGTTCATGTGTTGTTACGAACGGTATTGAGATGCTTTGATGGAGTAATTGTGACGTAGTGTTAATGTGGAAGTATAAAGGGTAAACTTGGTGTGAAATGTTATTGGTTTATGATGTCTTGGTCGATGTGTGGAATGTTATGGTATTGATGGGTTGGTGATGTAATAAATGGTAATGTAAGAAGACGAAATGACGTTATATGGAAATCACGTAATTTCTTATCGTCTTATGCACTTGTAACATGGTTAATGGTTGACGTGAGCTTCATAATGTACTTGTGTTGTAGAGTAAAACATAAGGAAGAAGCTGGATTGTTATATTCACATATAGGACTGTATATTCATATTGAGAATACAAGGTATGTACGGTTACTTTTTCTGTATCCTTCTGCAGCATATT
Organism: Capsicum rhomboideum; assembly: GCA_031232105.1. Classification (NCBI taxonomy): domain Eukaryota; kingdom Viridiplantae; phylum Streptophyta; class Magnoliopsida; order Solanales; family Solanaceae; genus Capsicum; species Capsicum rhomboideum. The sequence goes on along the minus strand of CP124716.1, from coordinate 90,549,047 downwards.
GTTCAGATTGTCATCGTACGTGTTCTACTTCAAAATGTCTAAAGGTATCTCATTTCAGGTTGACATATATTGTTGGTCACATGTTTCTTGCTCAATGACCAATTGTTATTCATGAATCATAATTGTAGACATCGTTCCAAAGTCTCAATAATGTTACTCTCATGTTTCTTATTCATTGGTTATTATCCCAAGGCTTCAATAATAATGTTATAACCGAATGTACCAATCTCTCACAAGTGAATGTGATAATCTCTCATGAGCAGAAAGTACCAATCTATCAAAAGAAGAAATTAAGTAACGTATATTTGTGGGTTGTCAGAGTTAAGGAAAATAATAAGTAACGTATATTTGTGGGTTGCAAGAGTTAAGGAAAATAATAAATGAAGGGTGGAAATGATTCCAAAGTTCCAACAATATTATGACTCAAAAGTTCCGATAATGTTGTGTTCTAAGTTCTAATAATGTTATGACTATTATTGTATCAATCTCTCACAAGAAAAGGTATCAATCTCATGAAAGTAAAGGAATGAAGTAACGTATATAAGTGTTCCCAATAATGTTTCAATTACCAATGTATCACTCTCATAACAAATGAAAAGGAAAGAAGTATGCAAAAAAGTAATGTACACATGGTTACTTTATGCTTCATTGAGTATGGATCAAATCAAAAGGGCATAAGCCCGGATGGAACAATCCCAATATTATGCTATGTTATTATTATTATTATATATATGACTATAGCCCACTGATCAGCTAGATGTCCGGTTTATATTATAGCCCACTGATCAGATGGATGTACGGTATTATTATTATATATGTATGACTATAGTCCACTGATCAGCTGGATGTCCGGTTTATATTATAGCCCACTGATCAGCTGGATGTCCGGTATTATATTATAGCCCACCAAGTGTGGATGACTGTTATTATATCATGGCCCACTAATAAGTGGATGACTAATAATAAAGATGAACGTAAGGCCAAAGGAAGTATGTAATGTAATTGAAAGTATGAAGGACTGTTATTTCACGAATTATAATGATATGAATGAACGATCAAATAATGAAAGAAAAGAAAGTAATGAACATAGTTCCATACATGCAAAATGGTGATTGATCCATAATGGTTATTCACATGTATTGATCCCACTTGATATCCTATGTATCATGCAGTTTTTTATAGCCTTACATACTCAGTACATTATTCGTACTGACCCCCTTGGGGGGCTTACCTTACTTGTTGCAGACACAGGTGCTAGTAGACCTCCACAGTAGGTTGCAGATCATTTGCGGATCGTTGGTGAGCTCCAGTTGCTTTGGGGTTTTCCGAGTCATGATGTACATTTGTTTGATATTGTATATGTGTATAGAGCGAGGTGTTGTGCTGACTCTAGGTTTGTTGTGGTTATGTATTTGTAGAGGCTTTGTAGACTTATGTGGTAGAATGATTGTAAGAGAAGTGTGTCCATTTTGACGTAATGGCCCTAACAGTCAAGTTTCATATATATAGCCCATGTTTCAATAAATTCTACTATTTGCATCTAGTATGTATACGTGATGATGATGTTTCTTGAATGACATGCATATGGATGGACAAGAGCAAAGATTGGTTCTCTTGGGCCTTATCGGCTTTAAGTGCCAGTCCGCCTCAATGGGATTTGGGGCGTAACACAAGAGGTTGTGAAGAAAGAGATCATCAAGTGGTTAGATGCAGGAGTGGTTTACCCAATTGCTGATAGCAAGTAGGTGAGCCTAGTTCAGTGTGTGCCAAATAAGGGAGGAATCACTGTGGTTCTAAACAACAAGAATGAGTTAATCCCAATGAGGCCGGTTACTGTATGGAGAGTTTGCATGGATTATCGAAAGTTGAATTCTTGGACAGAAAAAGATCATTTTCCTATGCCCTTCATGGATTAGATGTTAGACCGTCTTGCTGGTAGAGGATGGTATTATTTTCTCGATGGCTATTCGGGGTATAATCAAATTTTCATTGCCCCCGAAGACCAAAAGAAGGCCACTTTCACTTGTCCATATGGGACATTCGCATTTAAAAGGATACCCTTCGGTTTATGTAATGCACCGGCCACTTTCCAACGTTGCATGATGTCTATTTTCTTCGAAATGGTGGAAGACACTATTGATATTTTTATGGATGATTTTTCTGTTGTGGGAGACACATTTGATGATTGCTTGGCACACCTTGATAATGTGCTGTAAAGATGTGAGGAATGCAACTTAGTGCTAAATTGGGAAAAAATGTCACTTTATGGTCAACGAGGGTATCGTATAGGGGCATCAGATTTCAAAGAAAGATATTGAAGTTGATAAGGCAAAGATTGAGGTGATTGAAAAGTTATCTCCACCTATCTTATTGAAAGGAATTCGAAGTTTCTTAGGTCATGCTGGCTTTTATAGAAAGATTCATCAAGGATTTCTCTAAGATTGCACATCCTTTATGCAAACTTTTGGAGAAAGAGGTGAAGTTCGTGTTCGATAAGGCATGTCTTAAAGCATTTGAGTGTCTGAAAGAAAAGTTAATTTCAGCCCCTATCATTGTTTCACCAGATTGGACAATGCCTTTTGAGGTTATGTGTGATGCGAGCGGGGTGGCTTTAGGTGCAGTCCTTGGCCAAAAATGTGAGAAGATCTTACATCCGATTTACTATGCTAGCAAAGTACTTAATCCAGCTCAAAAGAATTACACTGTGACTGAACAGGAATTGTTGGCAGTGGTCTTTGCTTTTGAGAAATTTAGATCTTACTTGATTGGTACAAAGGTGATTGTGCATACAGACCATGTAGCTCTTCGGTATCTTATGTCAAAAAAGGATTCTAAGTCAAGATTGATTCGGTGGGTGCTCCTACTGCAAGAATTTGACTTTGAATTCAACGATTGTAAGGGAATCGAGAATCAGGTCGCTGACCATCTATCATGCCCTGAGGAGGAGGCCATGATTAAATTAAGGGATGATCTTGAAATTGATGATACTTTTCCAGATAAGCAAGTGTTGGCAGCATCGCAAGACTTATGTCACGCCCCGAATTCCAACGGGGCAGACTGGCACCCGAAGCCGTTGAGGCCCGAGAGAACCAATCTTTGCTCATGTACATTCATATCTATGTCATTCAACAAACATCACCATCATGGATAGATATAAGATGCTAATAGCGGAAGACAAGGAAACACACGCTATATACGAAACTTGGCTGTTAGGGCCATTAAGTCAAAATGAACATACATCCCTTACATTCATATTCCCACATACGTCTACAAAGTCTCTAACAGATGCATACATATAACCAACTTAAGATCGGGACCATTCCCCACTTTATACAATATTTACAATACCAAAACAAATGTACAACTGTGACTCGAAAATCCCTGAACCAATTGGAGCTCACCAAAGATCTACAAATGACCTGCAACCTACTGTGGAGGTCTACTTGCACCTACACCTGCAGAAAGTAAGGTAAGTCCCCCAAGGGATGTCAGTACAAAGAATGTACTGAGTACGTAAGGCTATAAGAAGTTGTACAATACATAAATACTTCAATGGAATCAAATACAAGTGAATAACCAATATGAATAAGTCACCATTCTGTATGTGTGGAACCATGTACATTCCATTGATTACTTTATTTGCTTTTACTCTCATTCATTTGTCCATCACTCATTCCTTCATTCATACAATGCCCAGGCCCCAAGCTGATCAGTGGGTAATCAACAATTATTCGGGATCGACCCATGCTAGGCTTTTCTTATGCCCCTGGGATACCACCCATGATGGCGGGATCGACCCATGCTAGGTGTTCTTTTCACCCCTGGGATACCACCCGAGATATTGGGATCGACCCATGCTAGGTATTTTAACCCTTGGGATACCACCCAAGAATAGAGACTATATTACATCACTTCTTTAATCTTTGAAATAGTTCATTCGATGGTCATGTCATTATTGGAACTTTTGAATGTAACATTATTGGAACTTAGAAGCCATGCCCACAGTTATGTGACACATGAGTAACAATAGATCAATGAATAAGGTATATGTGATTAACAATAAATGATAACCTGAAATGAGATGCCTTAGAACATTTCGAAAATGAACAAGTATAATGACAAGGTGAACACTATATGCTGCAGAAGGATACAAAAAGAGTAACCTTAAATACCTTATCTTCCCACAATGAATACACAGTCTTATATGTTAATACAATAATCCATCTCCTTCCTTACGTTTCACTCTACAACACAAGTACATAACGGAGCTCACGTTAACAACTATCTACCTTACAAGTGCACAAGACGACAATGAGCTACATGACTGCCATATAATGTTATTTCACCCTTTACAATACAATCCACTGCATTAACATACCAATAACACCATAACATTCCACACATTGACCAAAACATCATAAACCAATAGCATTTCACACCACGTTTATCCTTTACGCTTCCTCATTATCATTACGTCACAATTACTCCTTCAAGTCACCTCATAACAACACATTAACAACAATCCATAACTGATATAGTACAACCTACCTCCAACCGACCCCTTATAGTCATTAAAAAGGTATCATAAGTTGGTAATTACATCCAAGAAGGGTATATGGGTCTTCGGGGATCAAAGAGAGACAAAAACACACAAAACGAGTTTCTAGGCTGACTTGAGAAGCCACCTTCACCCGAAGGTGGTTGAGTTATGGCCGCAGGTGACCCTTGGCCCTGTCCAGGGGCACCTGCATTGGCATCTGCGCCCGCAGGTGCCCTGTCTGTGGGGGCGGGTGCCCGTTTCGGCCAAAAAGGGTCTCTTTTGGGTCCTTTTTTTGTAATAAATGGTACATGGCCATGAATAAGCTTCTATTTACATATTTTAAGTCACTTGGATTCCAATGAACCATCATGTTTTCACAGGACACATGAACATCACCAAAACCACATTTTTTCTTTCAATACACCACCAAGTTCATGCACAATTTTGCAATAACAATTCCAAAAATTATCTACAAGGATAAAAAAATTTAAGGCTATAATCACATCTCACATTTCAACATTGAATCCATCAAGTTCACTTCCTTCAAGACCACGAGTCCATTTTCAAGTTTACAAGGCAAAACCCTTCTCTGATTGCAAAAATAGACAGTTTTACGCATAGTGACCTGTCCAACACTTTGCCAACTTAACCAACATGATTTAAAAACCATATTAAGCATATAATATACTAAACCATGAGAATAAATACTTACAAAAGCTTTCAAGAGAGTGATCTTGTCCAAAAGAGTGATGACTTAGGGTTTGTGTGTGTAGAGAGAAATATCTTGAATATTCTAGAAAAGGCATATGTATTGATATAGATAAAAATATGATTTTTAATTGATTTATATAGTACTTAATGGTCATCCTTAGCGACATTAAATGCATGCTTGCTTGGTTAAACACAAGAATGGGTCATTTCCATTTTGGGGCCATGTCTTTTATATGATTTTGGGCCTCATTTGAGCCCAATAACACATGATTCATTTAAGCCCAACAAATTAATGCACAATTCAGCAACCCTCTCATGTTTAAATGATTCCATAAATGTTAAAGTAGGCTCGTGGGTTCGGAAATATATGGGGTGTTACATCCTTCCCCCCTTAGAAACATTCGTCCTCGAATGTTAGTGACATTATTCAATTTAAATAATGGAAAGTATAAGATCATGTCCCATATTATCATATATATCTATTTAATACTTATAAATACTTACTTGTTATTGCTCTCCTTCTGCATTTTGAACTTTTCTTCCGTGTGAAAGAAATACGGGTACTCTAACTTCATTATTTCTTCAGCTTCCTATGTGATCTCTTATACTTGCTAATTTCTCCAAAGTATCTTTACGGAAGCTACGTATTTATTCCTTAACCTCTTCACTTGTCTATCCAAAATAGCAATAGGGATCTCTTCATAGGTGAGATCATTCGTAACTTGTACATCTTCAATGGGAGAGATATGAGATGGATCTCTTATGTACTTTCGAAGTATCGAAACATGAAATACTGGATGAACTATGGAGAGTTCTTGGGGTAGTGCCAATTCATATGCAGCTTGCCCAAATCGTCGGAAAATTTTATATGGCCCTATATAACGGGGACTCAATTTCCCTTTCTTTCCAAATCACATTACCCCTTTCATCGGTGACACCTTCAAGAATACCCAACCACCTATGGCGAATTCAAGCCCTCTTATTCTAACATCAGCATATGACTTATGTAGACTTTGGGCAATTTACAGCCGCTGTTTGATCACTTTAACTTTCTGCATAGCTTGATGAACAAGATCTGGCCTAAGTAAAGTAGTTTCACCCACTGCAAACCATCCCATCGGTGATCTACACTTTCTTCCGTATAAAGCTTCATAAGGTGCCATTTTGATACTTGAATGATAACTATTTTTGTAGGCAAATTCAATAAGAGGTAGATGATCATCCCAACTACCTTTAAAGTCCAATGTGCACGTTCGTAGCATATCTTCAATTATTTGGATAGTACGTTCTGCTTGTCCATCTATCTGAGGATGAAAAGCCGTACTCAGATTCACCTGTGTACCCAAGCTCTTCTGAAACGATCTCTAAAAATGCGCAGTAAATTGTGCTCCCCTGTCTGATATAATAGAGATTGGAATCCCATGTAATCGTACTATCTCTTTAACATACAACCTTGCATAATCTTCAGCTGTATAAGTGGTCTTGACTAGTAGGAAATGCGCTGACTTGGTAATCCTATCAACTATTACCCATATGGAATCAAATTTTTGCAGTGTACGAGGAAAACCTGTGATGAAATCCATTTTAATCATGTCCTATTTCCAGACTGGAAGATTGATACATTGCATGTAACCTCCAGGTTTTTGATGCTCTACCTTTACTTGTTAACAATTTGGACATTGAGCAACAAATTCTGCAATGTTCTTCTTCATGTTTCCCCCCCAATACATTTCTTTCAAATCATGGTACATTTTGGTAGCTCCCAGATGAATAGAATATCGCAAATGATGTGCCTATGTCATAATTCGTCTCCTCAGCTCATCTTCATCCGGTACACATAATCTACCTTGGCATTGAAGTACTACTTCCTGCGTAAGATCAAATTCCTTTGTCAAACCCTGTTGTACATTTTATTTCAGCTGCAATAACATAGGATCTGCATGCTGTTTCTCTTTTACTTCAGTTATTAATAAAGATTCTGCCGTATTTTGTACAAAGCCCCTTCTTCTGAGGATTCAAGAAGATAGACCCCCAAGCTGGCTAGTTGATGTAGATCCTTGACTAAGTCTTGCTTTTCCGTCAACTGGCCACTAGTGTCTCCTATTTCCTTGCGGCTTAAAGCATCAGCTACCACATTTGCTTTTCCCAAATGATATAGGATATCAATATCATAATCTTTCAATAGCTCAAGCCACCTCCGTTGCCTCAGATTTAAGTCCTTGTGCTTAAAGATATATTGCAAACTCTTATGATCGGTGTAGATGTCCACATGAACTCCATACAAATAATGGTGCCATATATTTAAAGTAAATACCACGGCTGCTAACTCAAGATCATGTATGGGATAGTTTCTCTCATGTGGCCGTAACTATCGTGAGGCATATACTATTACGTTACCGTGCTGCATCAATACATATCCTAGGCCAACTCTGAACACATCACAATATACTGCATACTCTTCTGTGCCTTCCGAAAGTACTAATACGGGTGTGGAAGTCAATTTATCTTTTAGCTCTTGGAAAGTTTTCTCACATGCATCATTCCACTAAAACTTAACTGCCTTGTGTGTAAGCTTCGTTAAAGGTGCAGCAATGGAAGAAAACCCTTCAACAAACCTTCAATAATAACCTGCCAATCCAAGGAAGCTACGAATTTTCATAGGCGTAGTAGGCCTTGGCAAATTTTTCACCGCTTCAATATTTTGTGTATCAACCCGAATTCCTTCATATGACACAACATGACCCAAGAATGCTATGGATTTTAACCAAAATTCACATTTAGAGAACTTTGCATACAACTTATGCTCACGAAGAATTTGTAACACCTGCCATAAGTGATTAGCATGGTCCTCTTGTGATCTTGAATAAACCAGGATGTCATCTATAAACACCGTCACGAACCCGTCTAGAAATGGCTTAAACACCCTATTTATCAAATCCATGAAAACAGCTGGTGCATTTGTTAGTCCAAACGACATAACTAAAAATTCATAATGACTATACCGTGTTCGGAAAACTGTCTTGGGTATATCTTTTTCTCTAATTCGGACTTGATGGTGACCCGATCTCAAGTCAATCTTTGAAAAACATTTGGCACCCTGTAACTGATCAAACAAATCGTCAATTCTGGGGATATTTTATTTGTTCTTGATCGTTACCTTATTCAATTGCCAATAGTCAATGCACATTATCAATGTGCCGTCTTTCTTCCATACAAATAATACTGGTGCACCCATAGGGACACACTAGGCCCAATGAATCCCTTGTCCAACAAATCTTTTAATTGCTCCTTCAATTCAGGTAATTCTGCTGGAGCCATTCTATATGGAGGAATAGAGATAGGTTGAGTGCCTGGCATCACATCAATACCAAACTCTACTTCCCATTCTGGAGGTAAAACCTGGAAGATCCTCAAGAAATACATCAAGGAATTCATTGACCACTGGAACCGACTGAGGAGTTAGTGGTTCCACATCAGTATCTTTCACTCTTACTAAGTGACATATGTACCCCTTGGCTATCATTTTCCTTGCCTTAAGGTTGGAAATAAATTTACCTATCGATGCCCCCACATTACCCATCCATTCCAGAACATTCATTCGTGGAAAATAAAAATGTACTTTCTTAGCCTGGCAATCCATCGTGGCATAACAAGAAGCCAACCAATCAATACCCATTATGACATCAAAATCCACCATTTTCAGTTCAATAAGATCAGCCAACGTATCATGATCACACACAGTTACTACACAATTACGATATACTCTTTTTGCAACAATAGATTCACCAACCGGTGTGGATACTTCAATTGACTTAATTAATAATTCCGGTGTTCTTTCAAATTTTGCAGCAATCAACGGAGTAACATATGATAATATGGAACCCGGATCAACCAATGCATATACATTATACAAAAATATGGATAATGTACCTGTGACTACATCAGGAGAAGCCTCCGAATTCTGTCTGTCCACTAGATCATAGGTGCGATTCTGGGTTCCACTGAAACTGGATTCTCCTCTGGTACCTCTACCACGACCAGCAGGCTATACACCTCTGCCTAAGTAAGGAGCCGATGATGATGATGCAACGGTTGATCCCGTAGGTCGTGCTACACCACCTGCGCCCTTTTGTAGGCATTCTCTCATTATATGCCCCATCGTACCACACCAAAAACAAAACATTTGTCCCCAATCAGCATTCACCTAAGTGATACCTTCTGCAGCGCTGACATGGAGGACGAGAAAATCCTGTTGTCTGTGAACCTTGAAGCCCACTACTCTGCCCAAAATTATTGCCTCAAAATTTCCGAAATTAGGATGAAGTACCTGCTGTAGGGGAAGAAAATGATGGTCTAGGCGGTCTAGGAAAAATCTGAGGCCTAGATTTTCCTTAGGACACCATAGACTGTCCCATAGGTCTAGCCCTCTTTGAAGGCCCTCGTTCAAATTCATGTACCCTCCTTCTTTCTCTCTGGCCCTTCATCTTCTGTGCAAAAGCCTATATTCTGGCTATATCCATATCTTTGTTCAAAGCAGCAATAGTGCAGTCCCTTAAAAAATATGACTCCAATCTGTCCACATATCGATGGACTCTGTCTGTCATTGTGGCTACTACATTTAGAGCATATCGAGCTAAAGAATTAAACTGCAGACTGTATTCTCTGACACTCATATTCCCTTGATGAAGATTTAGAAACTGGTCTGCACGAGCCTCCTAGATCTCATATGGGAGGTAGTGATCAAGAAAGGCCGTTTTGAATTCCTCCCAACCAGCTGGAAGTACATCGATACCCCTCAATCTTTTCCAGTCTTCATACCATAATATAGCTTCACCTTTCAATCTATAGGCTGCAAGTTCAACTGTTTCTACACCAGTCACGTGTATAACATCTAGAGCCCTTTTAATTTTGTCCATAAAGTCCTGTGGATCTGCTTTCGGATCTGATCTTGTGAATATGAGAGGGTCTAATTTCAGAAAATTCGGTGTCCTTCAACTAGCTGCCCTAGCCTCACTGCCAGTACTTGTTATTGGACCAAATTGTCCTTGAGTTTGTGCAGCTACTATACGGTTCAACATTTGCACCGCATTTCTAAGATCTTGCTCAGTAGCATTAACAGGTGATTCGACAGGTTCTTCTCTCCTTCTCGACTCTTCTGGAGCTGGAAAGGTAGAAGAAGCCCGCGATGCAGATTCCTGTTCAGCGCCACATTGACTAGCTTGGTCAGGTGGTGACTTACTCGTTCCTTCACCGAAAAGCATGTCTACCTGCTTACCTTTACCTTTACCTCGTCTTGTAATCGACATTTTACTATAACAAAGAAAACCAATTCCAATGGTTAGATACAATTCCACTTACCACATTGGCTATATTGCACGATCTAGAAATGAAGAAAAGAAACAACTCCTAAATTCCCCGTATCCTCATACTTATAAATGTGGTTCACAACACATTCATAAGCAAGACTCTACTTAGACACGGCTTTGTAGACACCCTTAGGACGACCTACTCTAATACTATTTTTGTCACACCTCGAATTTCAATGGGGCAGACTGTCACCCAAAGCCGTTAAGGCCCGAGAGAACCAATCTTCATACATATACACTCATACACATGTCCCTGAATAAACATCACCATCACGTAGAGATATAAGATGCCAATGGCGGAAGTCATGGAAAATATATGATAAATAGGAAACTTGGCCGTTAGGCCATTAAGTCAAAAGCATACGTTCCTTACATTTCCTTCAGTTGTCCTACAACATCTACAAAGCCTCTACAGATACATGGAAATAACCAACCTAAAGTCGAGACAAGTCCCCGCTTTATACAACATTTACAATACCAAAACAAATGTCACATGTAACTCGAAAAGCCCCGAACCAACTGGAGCTCACCAATGATCGGCAAATGATCCGCAACCTATTGTGGTGGTCTACTAGCACCGGTGCCTGCAGTAAGTAAGGTAAGTCCCCTAAGGGACGTCAGTACAAAGAATGTACTGAGTATGGAAGGCTATATGAAACTGCATGATATATAAGTACTTCCATGGAATCAAATATAAGAGAATAGTCAGTACAGATAAACCATCGGTCTGCATATATGGAACTTTGTACATTGCATTATTTACTTCTTTTGCCTTTATGTTTATTCATCTTTATCATTCTACCCATGCTAGGCTTTTCTGTCACCTTTGGGATGAGATTAACCCATGCTAGGTATTTTAACCCCTGGGATGTGATTAACTCATGCTAGGCCTTTCTGTCGCCCCTGGGATATTACTGTGATAACCCATGCTAGGCTTTTCTGTTGCCCCTGGGATGTTACTGTGACAACCCATGCTAGGCTTTTCTGTCGCCCCTGGGATGTTACTATGATATTGGGATCGACCCATGCAAGGTATTTTAACCCCTGGGATACCACCCAAGAATACTCAAACAATTATACATTACTTCATTTCTTTGCTTCTGTGAGATTGATACATTGGTGATTGTACATTATTGGAACTTCGAAACATTAGTCAGTGAACATGAGACATATGAATCACAATTGGTTTTGTGAGTAATACTATATGACAATGCCTTTGGACATTTTGGAATGGAACAAGTACAATGTTAATGTGAACAATATGTGCTGTAGACGGATACGGAAAGAGTAACCTTACATACCTTATCTTCCCAATATGAATACACAGTCCTATACATGAATACAATAATCCAGCTCCTTCCTTACGTTTTACTCTACAACACAAGTACATAACAGAGCTCACATTAACAACTAACCACCTTACAAGTGCATAAGACGACAATGAGTATCATCATTTCCCCCTTTACAATACAATTCACGACATGTTCATACCAACAATACCACAACATTCTACACATTTACGAAGACATCATAAACCAATAGCACTTCACACCCAGTTTATCTTTTACGCTCCCTCATTAACACTACGTTATAATTACTCCATCAAGTCACCTCAATACGTTTCATAAAAACAATCCCACAAGTTATACACATAGAAAAACAAACAAGTTAAGGACATAACCACACCATACAAGTTGATATTTCATTCACACCATTCACTTCCATCCAAACTCAAGTCTCCTTTCAAGTTCAAGTCACATGGATGACACATCTTTTAGCAAAAAGCAAAAGTGAACTACTCAACACTTTTAGACATGACCATCATGATTTATATAATCTATCATGCATATAATATATTAAACCGTCAGATTAAACACTTACCCAAGCTTTCAAAGGAGTGATCTCGTCCAAAGAGATGGTTTAGGGTTTGAGAGCTAAAAGAAATATCTTGGAAATGTCTAGAATGACATGTGTGTTTTGTGGAATAAAAATCTTATTTTTGGTCCCTTTATATAGCCCCTCAAGTTATCCTTATCCAATTCTTGGGAATTAAATGTCATGTTTACTTGGTCAACACAAGAATTGGTCATTTGCCCCATTTGGGCCATGTCTTTTGTTTCATTTTGGGCCTCAATCTAAGTCCATTGGGCAATCAAAACCTTTGGCCGTTAGGCAGAGTCATATGCTGATCAAACAAAATTTTCCATCTTGAATCTAGCACCCTCACAAGGTACTATTCCTCATAAAAGAATTTTACGAAAGCTGGCACCCTTGGTGCGTGATAGCTACGGGAAGAAGAGGGTCATCAAAACTGCGGTCCACCCCTCAATCCCATATCTACTACTTAGTCAAGCCCTTAACTACTTCTATATCTTAGAACAACCCTGCTCTCTGATTCTGCATTCGCTAGTTCGGCATTCTCGATCTTCTTTCCTGCAGGCATGGAAATCAAACTGGAATGAGACCTTCCTTTTTGTCGACATTCTTTTCCATTCTGGAAGTGATAGTAAAAGTGGGAATGCTGTCACTAGAACGGACCACACAAATAGAGGTCATCTATGCATAGTCATTCCAGGTCAACGCATGTTGAAAAGGACCCTCCCCGCAGTCTGCCCTTCCTTGAATTATTCGGTCATGCAATACTTATTGGCCGGTAACGAAACTAAAGCTTCACACGGGTCTTACTTCTTTTTTTCCAACTTGAAAAGGGAATAAAGCATGATTGCGAACTGTAGATAAACTCGTTAGCGGGGAATAACAACGACTAGCAGTACGATGAAATAGATAAAAAGGCGGAGTAGAGAGGGATCACTCCTCGGGCAGTCGCTAACCGTTGCGCCTTCCCTTCTGCTTACACCATTTCTTTGTGAATGCTCCACTTTGCTCTTTGTTGCGCTACTTCCGCTAGTAGTTTCACTCTTGCTTTTGCCTTACCTTCTATTATATTAGTAAAGGGCGAATGGGGGGCGTGTACAATAGTTTTCTTACTTTCTCTCGATCGCTTCAATGCCTATAATTTGAGAGATAAGAGGAAAGCCCTCTCTCGAATTCGAAGATGTAACACAAATAATGACTCTCTTCGCCGGGATGTGAGCCCAATAGCACAAGACCCATTTGGCTCAACAAATTCAATGCATGATCCACCAACTATCTCATGTTTAAATAATTCCATAAATGGTAAGACAATATTCAACTTACGAGATTCATGTTCATAGCCTCAACCCCAAGAATAAGCTATTTTTGCCACTCATGGCTTAATTTAACATAATTTGATAAAATATTATAAAAAGGAAATTAACCCTACTTTGGATGCCGAAATCGCCCAAGAGTAGTCCTACCAAGATGGTATAATGATATCATAATCCAAAAGCCCTATTTATAGACTAGTGGTCAGAGAAAAATTTTGGCAAAAAACGGCCTGGCACACTGCCTGGCGTGCCCCTCTGCTGCCCCTGCCAAAATAATTTCTGTCAAAAGCGGCCCGGTATGCCCCTGGGCGCGCCTGACACTAAAATTTTGATTTTCTTCTTTTCTTCGACTTTTCTTTGTGGATACTAGCACAATATCAAAAACTCCATCAAAACAATACAAAATACGTACCTATTGCTTTCAAAACTAAGGTAACCATGGTTCAAATAAGGCATATAAACCCTATATCACCAATCAAGTAGGGTCGGAAATGTACGGGGTGTTACAAGCAGAGGACGCGTAGTGCATCCTCTAGTCAGGCACCCCCTCTACCGAATGCGCCTAGCAGAGAGCCCACAGGGCATATTGATGATCTCGCTATGGGCAGGCCCATTTTCGGTGCTTAGGGCGCTTCAGTATGTCTTCACTCCCTTGTTTTTATTATATTGATAGTTGTATATTGAGGGCAGTACACCATTGTTAGTTGGGGGTGGGGTGTGCCACCACTTGGGGATTTTTATTGCCATGTTTCTTTTCCCCCGAGTGTGCTATCATAGTAGAACCGACATGTTTAGGTTGTTATTTATATTATTATGTGTTTTTGTGTTTAATTAGGAGAAAAATAGGGGAACCTTAGTGCAGTCCAATTTTGAACGTATTTTGAATATTAAGGATGCTTTGTGATTGTCTAAAGGATACCCTTCCTGAAAATTTTTGTTTTGAATTATGTGTGTAGTATGTTAGTTTGTGACAGCTTTTGGATCTTGTTATGGAATTAGTATTATAGGCAAAATAACTGTAGCTAGCATTGCATGAACCCAGATAGGTAGTAGTTGATAATACAACCCTGCGCTATATATGTGTGAGGTTATTACTTAGTTGACTTTGTGTGTGCGATCCATAACTTGCCCGGTTAGTCTTTCCTAGGTTAGAGGATAGTGATTAGGAAAGGATCATAGGCCATTTTTGAATAAGTCCACTTGTAGCCTAAATTCCTGACCAAATGAATTAAGTATCCCTTGATCCTGATTTTGAGCCTTAATTGACCTGTTTTATTCATTTGCCTATTCACCTTCCCTTTTTGATTTATAGTGAACCTGTCTTGGCCCTGGTCCCTCCTTGGACACTGTGTACCTCAACTCAGGCAAATCGCCTGAGTTGAAGGTGGCTATTATAGGGGTGCGTAGATTAATTTGGGTATGAAGAAGGGGTTAGTAAAAGAAAAGGAGAGAAAATAGATTTCGGTGTGAAGAAAAAAAAGTGAAATGAATAGAAATTGAAAAAAAAAAAAAGAAAAATAGAGAAAATTGTGTTTTGAAAGTGAAGAAAATCACACCTGAAAATTTGAAAATAAATAAAGGAGAATAAGGGAGATTAAATAAGCATGGTTGAAAAGTGGAGCCAAAAATAGTGTAGTGTCAAGGAGGGTTAAGTCACCATATCCATATGTACTATACCCGTCCCCAAGCCGACATTATAAGCCAATTAAAGTCCTATAGTGATCCTAGTCCAACTGTCCAAAAAAACTAAGGCATAGAAAATAAAGGCAAACCTATGGTATTTCATGCACACTGTTTGAACTTCTTTGTGAGAAAGAGTGTTTTGACCGAGTCCCTAAATTGAGATTCATTAGTATATTGTGAGTGCATGGGACTTCTTTGATTGTGAGAGTACATGGGTTGCATTATTAGCTGCTATTTGTTCGGATAATGAAATTTGCATATATGCTCAGTTGTTTGTTCATAATCTGATGCCATCACTTGATCCCTTTTGTGTCACGATAATATACTGCATGTATACACACCATGGTTTTGATTTGTAAATAGGAGGGGTCAGAAGAGTTTTTAGGCTAAAAGAAATGAATCGACTGTCGTAGGTCCCTTAGGTTTCTCTTAATTAAGCATCGTATATGTGTGTTTTTGTTTTGTTCGCCTGAGGACATGCAAATGTTCTAAGTTGACGGTGTTGATGTGTCATGGTTTCATGACACTTTTGATGCTTAAAATAAGGAAAATATGCTATAACTTGGGTGTGTTTGGTTGGTATGACGTGTTTTCTGTTCTATATTGCAGGAGAATAGGTTTTGGAGGAAAAATGGACAAAAAGGAAGAAATCATGCTTGAGAACGAAGTATCTGAAGACAAAAGAGCTGAGTCTAGTAACAGAGGAGTGACTCATGACAGGACTCATGTTTCGTGAATTCCAATCATGTGACGTGAGTGTCTGTAGTGAGTTATCTTCAGAGATGATGAATATTGTCTGATTTCCACAGCAGGCATCCACGTGGCGTGACTCCACTTAGGTGAAGTGAGTGGGTGCCATGAATAGACTTCAGAGATGTGCTATGTTGCCTGATTTCCATGAAACTGATCCATGTGATATGGCTTGGTTCCACGATACCAAGTCACGATACTGTGGAAAGTTACCGACTCTGTTGTCCTATTTTGATTAGGATAGGATTCGTCTTGTATCTATAAATACCCCTGTATTTTCCTATGTGCGGGAGTTAGTTAGTGCATTGTTTTGAGATAGTTTTTCATTATTTTGAGTTCAGAAACACATTATTATCTTGGAACACCGATTCTAGGGTTTTATTTATAATTGAGATTTCAGAGTTTCTTCATTATTGTGAGTTTACAACTATGTCTTCATCCTTGAATTCTTATTGTGCTCTTGCGAACATGAGTAGCTAAACTCATCAACTAGGGTTGTGTGAACCATGAGGAATTAACAAAATGGGTTAAGTGCAAAGCAATTCTGAACCACTGTGAATGCATGTATTGTTATTTCCTTCGTTGTGATTGATCTTCTAACGGTTGCAAACGTTAGAAACTTTCCTGTATTCTAGACTTACTCGAGAGAGAGGTAGAGATTAGTAAAAGAAGATAACGACAGAGATTTGAAGCTATCAACCTTCATCTAATAACTTGAGCCTTAGCAGGAATAGTTATCTGAGATCCAGGACAAGGGTTAGTAGTGCAACGCTCGGAGACCGAGAGGTGAAGAGTGAAATTCATCTAACCAAGGTCGAGAGATGATTAGATGACCATATCTTGTAAGATTTTGCATGCAACGCAGCGGGACAGGTTTGCCAGCACCAATAACCGGTAGAGTTAAGGAATCATTGGGGATCACAGTCCTAGTGTATTTCTCATATTGAAAACAACTTCAAAGAATCAACACTTGTTACTATCACTACTTGTTACAAATATTTCCCCTTTTTTACTTATTTGCCAACTACTCGAACAAGAACTCAACCTACTTTCGACCTATTCCCTGTGGGATCGACCCCAACCTAGTTGGGTTCTATATTTGTTACAGAGACCATTTTATACTTATTAGGAGGCATATTTTGGGCGACATCACCCTTGGTACAAGAAACTACTAAATTCATCAATACATAAATAGAAGCATAAAGAAGAACCAAATGATTGATCAACAATAGTAGTTCAGAAACAATGTCCAACATCTAAAAATAGATATTAAATCTAACTAAGTCTGAAGGCCTCTAAAATATAAAACGTGTTGCTTGGACAACCAACCAACTAACTCTACGTACTGAAAATAGGGAACTAAAACATAATGAAATTTGGTGCTCAAATGATGAGGACTCACCAACTACTATTGATGAAGTCTGGAAATTAAGCTCGTAGATAACCATGTACCTGGGAATGAGCACCTAAACCTATATCATAACAAGATACACCATAGGGAAAATGTGCGAATCAGTACTTCTGAATGTATTGAGCATATGGAGTATGCAATACTCAAAATTCTATATTATACTGTAAAACTAGTTTAACTAAAAGTGCATAGCTGAGGAAAACATGCTGAGTTAAAGTATCAGACCCGAGTGAGAATTATAAATACACATTTAATGTATGACTAGAAATTTTTGGAGTAAGATAAGATCTATAAAACTGATGGTCAAGAACAATAACATAAGAAAAATCTATTTCTGTAGGAGACTCTTCTAACCAAAACAAACCATCTGAGTAGACATGAAGTCCAATGTATAATCCTTGTTGATTGGATTCCCTATACTTGTCCAGAGGCATAGAACCAAGATAGCGTGAATCCACTACATAGGACCAATGTGGGCAAAATATACCTATAGTGGAAAGGCAATTTTTGGAATTTGGGTTATCTAGAACCTTTGTTTGTCGATGCTAAATTGGGTTCCAAAAATAATAATAGTAGATGCTCAAAATCTGTAAAACAAGTGTTTGAAAGTAGCATGAGTTTTCTTGAAATCTAGATACCTGCTAAACCGAATATCATGGATTATTCATGCTAATTTTATATATAAAAAAATAATCTAGGATCGTGTGTTTGTAACACATCAAGTATTTCTAAAGACTATATTGAATTCCAGAAAAAACCATATATCATTACTTGTATAATATGGAGAACTTGGAGTACTTTAAAACATGTATAAAAAGTGGAATTCATAGTCATAGTAATATTCTATATCATAGATACTAAAAAGATCTTAATTTGGATATTTGGGTTTAGCCCTAAAATATGGAATTCATAAAAAAACTGTAATTTAAAACCAACATTAAGAATGAGGGTGAAAGGAGACCCTCATTGAAACCCCACATACCTGATGTTAGAGGGTCTCTAGACCAATACCTGACTTTCTTGAGAAATTAGAGAAGAACCCTAATTTCTTGCTTTTGGAACTTAAACCGCTTTCCTGCTTTTGTCTGAGTTATTTTGAAGAAGGAATGAGGGATTATACGTCAATACCCCCTTTTAATCTTCCCTTAGGAGAACCTAATGCATAATATTATAGGTCTAGGAATTGAGGAAAGCATGAAAATACCCCTACTTAAAATGTACAAAAACTTCTGGGAAACAGTCATCATGGGTTGTCCCATGAGTCGTATTATCTAACCACAACTTGTGGTTAGACTCGTGGAGACTGGGAAAATTGTACTACTATAGGAAGATGATAATGAATCATCAGCATGATTACCATGACCTATGATCAGATACCATAAGTCATATCATGACTTGCGGTCCCTGAGATGAAAATGAACCAAGATGTTCACTCATTAGACTTGGACTACGTTGCTTAGAATGATTCACTAAATGACTCGTGCTTAGATACCCATGAATCGTGGCTTGAGTTATGGTTACTGGGTACTTAAGGCCTAGTCTTTACAGCTTACCATGATTCACTCCACTACATATGGTTACACTGTATGACCCATGTAATGGTCCGTACAGAGGGAAAAAATTGGTTTTTTCTCTATTTTTTTTTATTGTAAGTCTTAGTAATAGGCATATGAGCTTTTGGGGTGTTACTATATCTCCCCCTTGAAATCATTCATCCTTGATTGAAGACTAAAAGTAGGCATAACTAATAGGGAAGGAGCTACTAGTCCCAATTGATTTCTTGAAGATAAAACACTATCATGAGGACTGATTCCACTAGGAGTAAGTACTCAACTAAATTTTGGGATCATGCATCAATGTAGAGAAATGAGAGGTGACTACTAGTGATATAAGCTGAGAAGCATAATCATAGGAGAAAACTATTACCTCAAGCTAAGTCAAAACTAGAAGATAAAAGATGAGGGTAATTGGGCATCATATCATCTTCTGCTTCCCAAGTAGATCCCTCAACCAATGGATTTCACCATAGAAATTTTACTAAGGAAACTTCTTTATTCCTCAACTTGTGAACCTGATAGTTATGAATCTCAATTGGGACCTCTTTATATCAAAGACTATCATTCATACCTACATTCTCTAATGGCACAACTAATGCTGTATCACCAATGTACTTCTTCAATAGAGACACATGAAAGACTGGGTACATCGATGCTAACTCTGCGGGCAACTCTAACTCATAGGCCACATTACCAATGCACCTCAAAATCTTGCCACATTACCACTGCGTCTCAAAATCATTTAAGGATTGATATATCAGAAAGTAATTTTCCCTTTCATGCCAAATCGCATCACCCCTTTTATGGATGAGATTTTCAAATAGACCCAATCATCAACTATGAACTCAAGCTCTCTTCTTCCTATATTTGCATATGATTTCTGACAACTCTGAGCTATTTTTAGTCTTTATGTATTATCTAAACCTTCTACATAGCCTCATGAATTGAATCAAACCATCTAATAAGAGACCTGCATCTCCTACCATAAAACACCTCAAATTGAACAATCGGAATATTGGAGTGAATATTTTTATTCTATGCAAAATCAATGAGAGGTCAGTTGTCATCCCAATTAGCTTTAAAGTTGATCACACAAGATCTCAACATATCCTCTAAGGTATGAATAGTGTGCTCTGCCTGACCATTTGTTTGCGAGTGGAAAGTTGTGCTAAGATTAACTTAGGTACCAAGACCCTTCTGAAAAGACTTCCAGAACTACAATGTGAACTGAGTACCCTTATCTGAGATGATAAACAAGGGAACTCTATACAACCTGAAAAACTCTCAAATGTGAAGTCTAGCATAATTCTTGACTGAATCGATAGTATTAACTGGCAGAAAATGTGTTGACTTAGTTATTCGGTCTACAACAACCCATATTTAATCATGCTATCAGCGCGTAGGAGATAACCCTGCCATGAAGTGCATATTTATATCTTTGCACTTCTAAGTAGGAATACTAATATCCTGAGTCATATCTCCTAGTCTCTGGTGCTCAATCTTAATTTACTAGAAATTTGGACTATTAGCTACAAACTCTATGATGTCCCGCTTCACGCCATTCACCAATAGACTTCTATAGATTACAAAACATCTTTGTGGTTCTTGAGTAGATAGTATATTGAGAACTGTGAGCTTCTATCAGCATCCCCTGTCTCAAATCATCTATATCCAGTGCACATAACCCAATTTTATATCAAAGAACGCCATCTCCCTCTTGGGAGAAAACCTCCACTTTCTGATTGTGGACAACTTCCTTTAACTTAACTAGAATAGGGTCATTATCCTTCTTTTCCTTCACCTCCAACACTAATGAATATTCTAAACAATTCTGAACTATAAGCACACCGTCGGCTGAATCAACAAGATGAACTCCCAAACGAGCAAGTCTATGAACATCATAAACTAACTCCTTCTTTCATCCTCAACATAAGCAACACTACTCATAGATAGTCTACTAAGGGTATCGTCCACTATATTGGATTTACCCGAATGGTACACCACACTCATTTCATAATCTTTCAACAACTCTAGCCATCTCCTCTGATAAAGATTTAAATCCTTCTGACTAAACACATACTGAAGGATTTTGTGATCTATAAGATCATCCATATGAACTCCAAAAAGATAGTACCTCCAAATTATTAAGGCAAACACTACTGCTGCCAACTTAAGATCATGAGTCGGGTAAGTCTTATCATTAATTTGAGATGTATAGAAACATAAGTTATGACCTTAACGTACTGCATCAGTACACATCCAAGGCCATCCCTAGAGGCATCACAATAGACAACGAACCCCTCTGAACCCTCTGATAGAGTCAAAATTAGTGCTGAGGTAAGTCGAGTCTTCAACTCCTGAAAACACTTCTCACACGCATCAGACCACTAGAACTTGACTTTCTTCTGAGTTAATTTGGATATAGGAGAAGCAATGGATTGAAACCCTTCAACAAACTAACTATAGTAACCGACTAAGCCCAAAAAACTCCTAATGTTGGGTCTAGTCCAGTTCCTAACAACTTTGATCTTTTGAGGATCAACCCGAATGCCCTTACTAGAAATGATATGAGCAAAGAATGCCACTTCTTTCAACAAGAATTCACACTTGCTGAACTTAGCGAATAACTATCAATCCTTGAGTATTTACAAAACAATACTCAAATGTTCTCTATGTTCATCCTCACTATGAGAATAAATGAGGATGTCATTTATATAGATAATGATAAACATGTCCAAATGCTATTTGAATACCTTGTTCATCAAGTTCAAAAAGCTGTAAGAGAATTTGCTATTCCAAAAGATATAACAATAAATTTATTGTGACCATACCAAGTTCTGAAGACTATTTTTAGAATATTACATTCTCTGACTCTGAGCTGGTGATAGTCGGATTTGAGATTTATCTTCAAAAAACAACTATCACCCTAAAGTTGTCGGACAAGTCATCAATGTGAGGAATGAGATACTTATTATTGATTGTAACTTTGTTCAACTGACAGTAGTCGATGAATATTTTGAGTGATTTATCTTTATTACACATGAACAAAATTGGAGCACCCCATGGAGAGGTAATAGTCCAAATGAAAACTTTGTCTAAGAGGTCCTTTAATTACTCCTTTAATTCCTTAAGCATGCCTGGATCCATTCTCTATGGAGGAATGGATATAGGCTGCGTATCTGGAAGGAGGTCTATCATAAAGTTGATTTCTCACTCGCTTGAGACTTTGGGCAGATCCTTAGGAAACACTTTTGGGTACTCAAATATGACTGGAACTGATTGAAGAGTTGGGGTCTCAGAATTAGAATCATTAACCTAAACTAGATGGTAGATACACCCATAGAAATTATTTTTTTGGGTTTAAGGTAGGAAATGAAATGATGTATAGGCACAGAAGAACTACCTTTCCATTCTAGAACTGGTTCATCTAGAAATTAAAACATTACGACCCTAGTTTTGTAGTCGACTGAGGTATAACTGGAGTGTATCCAATCCATGCCAAGATTGACATCAAAATCTATCATATCTAATTCTACTATATGAACTGGGATAATTTTGTGGAGGACTAAAACTGGATATTTTCTATATATCTGCTTTGCTATAATGAAATCTTCAACTGAAGTAGAAATACAGAAGGGCTTTAAGAGATGTTCAGGAATGAATCCAAATTTAATAGCAACATACATGGTCATTAAATATAATGTATCCCTTGGATCTAGGAAACATAAACATCTAATGAGAAAACTTGTAACATACTAGTGACAACATAAGGTGAGCTCTCTTGATATTGACGAGATGAAAGGGCGTAGAAATGGTTTTGATGCTGACCACCATCTGTACCTGAAGTAGCATCTTGTTGAGCGGTGAGACCAGTTGAAGTTGTTATAGAAGTACTTTGAGGTTGATTTCCCTCATTGTCTGGCTTGGTAGAGGGGCAATCTCTGAATCTATGACCAAGATGACCATACTTGAAACATCCATCTCTACCATAGAGACACTCCCCTAGGTGGATCTTGCCACACTTTTTTTTAGTAGGTAAGGAATTTCCTTTTGCAACACTACCCTGAGAATGGGAGCCTGATGCTCTCCTTTTCTGATTCTAATCATATCGAGGTCTAAGTGATGGAGATGGAGCACTAGCTGATGATGGAGCTGGTGGACTTAAGGCTATACTCCTTCACAAATATAGCTCCCTACTTCAAGTTTATGAACTCGTCGACCTTAGCCTCTCTTGAATCTCTTTGGAAGAACCGATCTAAGAATGTTGTAACAAACTCATCCCTAACTTTCGAAGCTACATTCCTTCCATGACTCTCCTCCACTGAGTGAACCAAGTGTGAGCAGCATCCTTGAGCTGACAGGCGTCTAGCTTAATAGTTTCCATAGTTGTCATCTGCATAACCTAGAGAACCTTCTTAACTTCATCAATGAAGTTCTGTCGATCCTCTCCCAAAATAGATCCATGAAAACTCCGAAGGATTCATTCCGATAAAGTCCTGAACTCGGGCTGCAGTTGTTCCACCATTAGGATTTACCAGACTAACACCTTGAGTATTAACCTGGGCTATCACAGCTTGTGCCAACATTTTTATGCCATTGCCAAACTAAGCATTCGATACTTCATTGTTATCTAGAGTAGGAGGATTAATATTCTAGCTGTTTTCCCTTCCATTATGTAACACCCCATACATTTCTGAACCCATTTGATTATCGTAACATTTATGGAATTATTTAAATATGAGATTTTTGGGGTATTACACCTTAAATTTGGTGGGCTAGATTAGTCTTGTGCCATTGGGCTCAATTGAGGCCCAAAATCACACAAAAGACATGGCCCAACAAGAAAGAAATGACCCATTCATCTTTTGACCAAGTAAACATGATATTTATTGGTAAAAAGTGGATAAGGATGACCATTAAAGGTATAGAAAAGGCAACCAAAAATAAGATTTTATTCACAAAGGCACACATGCCATTCTAGACTTTTCCACAAAAAGGTATTTTTTCTCTAGTCTCAAACCCTAAGGCAACTACACTTGTTGGACAAGATCATCCCTTTTCAAGCTCTGGTAAGTGTTTATCCTTATGGTTTAATAAATTATATTCATGAGAGATTGTGTAGATAATGATGGTTATGTCTAAAGGTGTTAAGAAGTGCACTTTTGCTTTTTGCTAAAAGATGTGTCATCTATGTGTCCTAAACTTGAAAGTGGACTTATAGTATTGAAGGAAGTGAATTTAATGGATTAAATATCAACATGTAATATGTGGTTATGACCTTAACTTGATTCCTCTTTGTGTATCACATTTGGAATTGTTGTTGTGAAATTGTACATGGAACCGGTGGCGTATTGAAGGGAAAAATATGGTTTTGGGTTGATTATGTGCGTTGTGAGACCATGGATGTTTTTTGGCATATAATATGACTTCAAATATGAAAAGAGAATATTAATTATGATCATAGACCATTCATTGTGAAAAAGGACCCAAAAGAGGCCCATTTTGGCCAAAATGGGCACCTGCCCTCGCAGAAGAAGGCACATGCGGGCGCAGGTGACTTTACAGTTGGCCCTGGACACTACCAAGGGTCACTTGCGGCCTCACCTCATCCACCTGCAGGCGCAGGTGGCTTCTCTAGTCAGTCCAGGACCCTGTTTTGCATGTTTTTGTCTCTCTTTGATCCCCCCAAACCCCTATACCCTTTATGGATGCAATTATCAAGTTATGGTACCTTTTGAATGACTTTGAAGGAGTATACCAAAGGTATTTTGAATGGTATCAATTATGGATTGTTGTTCATGTGTTATTATGAAAGGTATTGAGATGACTTGATGGAGTAATTGTGACGTAGTGTTAATGGGGAAGTGTAAAGGATAAACTTGGTGTGAAATGTTATTGGTTTATGATGTCTCGGTCAATGTGTGGAATGTTATGGTATTTTTGGTATGGTGATGCAATAAATGGTATTGTAAGAGGGAGAAATAACGTTATATGGCAGTCACGTAATTTATTGTCGTCTTATGCACATGTAATGTAGTTAGTTGTTAACGTGAGCTCCGTGATGTACTTGTGTTGTAGAGTAACATGTAAGGAAGGAACTGGATTGTTGTATTTACAAAAATTATGGTATATTCATATTGTAAAGATAAGCTATGTAAGGTTACTCATCCCGTATCCTTCTACAGCACATATTGTTCACATTGAAATTGTACTTGTTCTATTTCGAAATGTTCAAAGGTATCTCATTTCAGGTTGTCATCTATTGTTATGCATATGTTCCTTATTCATTGATCAATTGTTATGCATGCGTCACATAATTTTGGACATGGTTCCAAAGTTCCAATAACGTTATGTGCCAAAGTTCCAATAATGTTTCAACCACCAATGTATCAATCTCACACAAGCAAATGTATCAATCTCACACAAGTAAAGTTATCAATCTCACACAAGTAAAGTTATCAATCTCTCACAAGTAAAGGAATGATGAAAGATATATATATATATATATATATATATATATATTATATTATATCTCTCCGATAAGGTGGATGAATGTTATATATTATAGCCCTCCGATAAGGTGGATGAATGTTATATATTATAGCCCGCCGATAAGGTGGATGAATGTTATATATTATAGCTTGACGACAAGGTGGATGAATGTTATATATTATAGCCCGCTGATAAGGTGGATGAATGTTATATTATGACCCACCTATAAGGTGGATAACTAATAATGATGATGAACACAAAAGCAAAGAAAGTATATCTTTTGAATGAAAGTATGTATGAATGATATTACATGAATGATAATGACATGAATGAATGATTGGAAATGAAAACAACGAAAGCAATATACATGGTTCCACATATATAGAATGAAGGTTTATCCATATCGAATACTCACTTGTACTTGATATCATTAAAGTACTTATGTATCATACAGTTTCTTATATACTCAGTACATTCTTCGTACTGACATTCCTTGGGGGACTTACCTTACTTGCTGCAGACACAGGTGCTAATAGACCTCCACAGTAGACTGCGGGTTATCTACGGATTATTGGTGAGCTCCAGCTCAGTTCGGGGTTTCCGTGTCATGTGTAATTTATTTTAATATTGTATAAAGAATTGTATAAAGCGGGGACTTGTCCCGACTTTAGGTTGGTTATGCATATGTATCTGTTAGAGGCTTTATAGATGTTATGGGATAAATGAAGGGATGTAAGGAATGTATGTTTTGACTTGAAGGCCCTAACGGCCAAGTTTCATATATAGCATATGTTTTCCATGACTTCCGCCATTGGTATCATATAGTTACATGAGATAGAATGATATTCATACAGAGACATGCATATGAATGTATGTGAGTAAATATTGGTTCTCTCGGGCCTCAACGACTTCGGGTGCCAGTCCGCCCCATTGGAATTTGGGTCGTGACAAAAGTGGTATCAGAGCAGGTCGTCCTAAGGGTGTCTACAAAGTCGTGTTTGAGTAGAGTCTTGCTTATGGATGTGTTGCGCGCCACATTTATTGGTAGGAGGCTACGGGACATTTAGGGTTGTTTCTTTTCTTCATTTCTTAGATCGTGCATTAGAGCCACATTTGTAGGAGGAATTATATCTGACCATTGTAATTTGTTTTCTTTGCTATAGTAAAATACCGATCACAAGAAGAGGTATAGGTAAAGGTAAGCAGGTAGATATGCCTGCCGGAGAAGGAATGAGTAAATCACCACCTGACCGAGCTAGTCAAGGTGGGGCTGACACTGAAATTGCATCGCGGTCTTCTTCTACTCTTCCATTTCCTGAAGAACCAAGAGGTAGAGAAGTACCTGCCGAACTGCCTATGAATGCCATTGAACAGGATTTAAGAAATGTAGTGCACATGTTAACCAGTATAGTTGCGGCACAAACATAAGTACAAGTTGGCTCAGTGACAAGTGAGGATAGCGCGGCTAGAGTAGCTAGTCGGCGGACACAAGATTTTTTGAAATTAGATCCTCCTACATTCACTGGGACAGATCCGAATACAGACCCACAAGATTTTATGGACCAAATTCAAAGGGATCTAGAGGTTATGCACGTGACTGGTATAGAAACAGTGGATCTTGCGGCATATATATTGAAAGGAGAAGCTATATTATGGTATGAAGACTGGAAAAGATAGAGGGGTATTGATGCACTTCCAGCTGGTTGGGAGGAATTCAAAACGACATTCCTTGATCACTACCTCCCATATGAGATCCGAGAGGCACGTGCAGACCAGTTTCTAAATCTTCGTCAAGGGAATATGAGTGTTAGAGAATACAATCTTCAGTTTAATTCTTTGGCTCGATATGCTCCGAATGTAGTGGCCACAATGGAAGACAGAGTCCATCGATATGTGGACATATTGGAGCCATATTTGGTAAGGGACTGCACCATTACTACTTTGAACAGAGATATGGACATAGCCAGAATATAGGCTTTTGCACAGAAAATGAAGGATCAGAGGAAAAGAAGAAGGACACAAGAAGTTGAAGGAGGGCCGTCTAAAAGGGCTAGATCTACGGGACAGGTTATGGTGTCCTAAGGAGAATTTAGGCCCTGGGTATTTTCTAGACCGCCTAAACCAGCATTTTCTTACTCTACAGCAGGTACTCCATCCAAATTCTAAGGGTTTAGATGAAGTTACGTTGGGCAGAAGTAGTGGGACTCGGGTTTCACAAACAGTAGTATATCGAGAACAAGGAAATATAAGCCAATCAAGGTCTTTTCATCAGCTATGCCAGTGCTGCGGGAGGTTTCATTTAGGTGAATGATGGTTTGGAATGAGTGTTTGCTTTTGGTGTGGTAAGTCAGGGCACATGGTGAGAGAGTACCCACAGAGGGCCACGAGTAGTATGAAACAACCTATGGGATCAGCCGTTACGTTATCATTGTTAGGTGTACAACCTGCTGGCCGCGGCAGAGGTGTTAGTGAAACAGCTAGTTCTAGTGGAATTCAGAACCGTACCTATGCCTTAGAGGATCGACAGAATTCAGAGGCTTCTTTTGATGTGAACACAGGTTCAGTATTCATATTTTTACATAAGGTATATGCATTGATTGACCCATATTCTACATTATCATAAGTTACTTCATTGATTGCGGAACAAAAAAAAATGGAAGAACACCAGAATTACTAGTTACGCCATTTGAAGTCTATACACCAGTTGGTGAATCTATTATAGTTAAAAGAGTATACTGTAATTGTATAGTAATTGTTTGTGGTTATGATACATTGGTTGGCTTCTTAGTAGGCCACAGTATATTGCCGAGCTAAGAAGTTACATTTTCATTTTTCACAAAGAATGTTCTTGAATGGAAGGGTAATGTGGGAGCACCGAGAGGTAACTTTATTTTCTATCTCAAAGTAAGGGAAATGATACCCAAAGGAGTACATATGTCACTTAGTAAGAGTTAAAGATACTGATGTGAAGCCACTAACTCTTCAATCGGTTCCCATAATAAATGAAATTTTTGAGGTATTTCCTGAGGATCTTTCGGGTTTGCCTCCAGAACAGGAAGTAAAGTTTGGTATTGACGTTATTCCAGGCACTCAGCCTACCTCTATTCCTCCGTATAGAAGGTCCCAACAGAGTTATGAGAATTAAAGGAGCACTTAAAAAGACTTGCTGGAAAAAGGGATACATAAGACCTACTACATCCCCTTGGGGTGCACCAGTATTATTGGTATGAAGGAAAGATGGCACGTTGAGAATGTGTATTGACTATCGGCAATTGAATAAAGTGACAATTAAGAATAAGTATCCCCTCCCTAGAATTGATGATTTATTTAACCAATTACAAGGTGCTAAATATTTTCAAAGATTGACTTGAGATCGGGATATCACCAGGAAAGGGTTAGAAAGAAAAAAAAAAGATATAACCGAGATAGCTTTCTGAACACGGTATGGTTACTATGAATTTCTAGTTATTCCATTTGGGCTAACCAATACACCATCAGTTGGTAGGGATTTGATGAATAGGGTGTTCAAGCCATTTTTAAATGTGTGTGTGACCATGTTTGGAGATGATATTCAAGATCACAAGAGGACCATGCTAGTCACTTGCAGCAAGTGTTACAGAAGTTTTCTAAATGTGAATTTTGGCTACAATCCATAGCGTTCTTGGGTCACATTGTATATGATGAAGGAATAAGGGTCGATACACAAAAGATAGAAGCGGTGAAAAATTTGCTAAGGCCTACGACGCTTACAGAGATTCATCATTTTCTTGAATTGGTTGGTTATTATAGGAGATTTTTGAAGGATTTTCTTCTATCCCTGCACCCTTAACAAAGCTAACACATAAGACAATCAAGTTTCAGTAGAATGGCGCATGTGAGAAGAGTTTCCAAGAACTGAAAGATAAATTAACTTCTACACTTGTGCTGGTACTTCCAGAAGGTACAAAGGGGTATGCAGTACAATATGATGCTTCAGGAGTCATTCTAGGATACGTATTGATACAACACAGTAATGTAATAGCGTATGCCTCACGAAAGTTGTGGCCACATGAGAGAAATTACCCAACACATGACCCTGAACTAGAAGCTGTGATATTTGCTTTAAAGATATGTCGTTTCTATTTGTAAGGGATTCATGTTGACATATATACTAATCATAAGAGTTTGTAATATATGTTTAAGCAGAAGAACTTAAATCTAAGGTAGCGAAGGTGGCTTGAACTATTAAAAGATTATGACATTGATATCTTGTATCATCCTGGAAAATCAAACATGGTAGCTGATACATAAAGCTGCAAAGCAGTTGGAAGTACTAATGGCCAGCTCACAGAAAAGAAAGATATAGCCAAGGAATCTACATCAATTAGCCAGTATGGGGTTTCGTCTTCTTGAAACACCAGATGAAAGAATTATAGTGTACAATGTGGAAGATCCTTCATTTGTAGCTGAGAGAAGGAAAAGTAATATGTAAATCCTATTTTCTTTAAATTGAAAAAAAAGAATGTACAACAAAGTTCGACAAAGGTATTTGGGCTTACGCAAGGGGGAGTACTTCAATGCCAAGGTAGATTTTTTGTACCAAATGTAGATGAGCTAAGGAAATGAATTATGACATAAGCACATCATTCACGATATTCTATTCATTCGGGAGAAATCAAAATGTACCATGGCTTGGAAGGAATGTATTGATGAGGCAATATAAAGAATAAGAACATTGTAAAATTTTTAGCTCATTGTTCAAATTATCAACAGGTAATAGTAGAGAATCAGAAACCTGGAGGTTATATGTCGATATTAGAAGAAGAGAATTAGAATTTGCCATAGGTGATTGGGTATTTTTTTGAAAGTGTCACCAATGAAAGAGGTACTAAGATTCGGAAAGAAAGGAAAGTTGACCCTATATAACGTGCCATATAAGATTGTTGAAAGATTTGGTCTATTCGCTTATGAATTTGAAATACCCCAAGAACTCTCCATAGTTCATCCAGTATTTTATGTTTCAATGCTTCGAAAGTACATAGACTATTTATCTCGCATGGCTCCCATTGAGGATGCACAAGTTACGGAGATCTTACATATGAGGAAGTACCTATTGCTATCCTGAATCGATAAGTTAAGAGATTAAGGAATAAAGAGGTAGCTTATGTAAAGGTACTTTGAAGAAATCAACAAGTAGAAGAGATCACATGGGAAACTGAAGAAATGAAGAAGTCAAAGTACCCGTATTCGTTTCACACGAAAAAAAAGAAGAGTTCAATATGCGAAATTGGGGCAATAACAAGTAAGTATCTATAAGCATTATATATATGATAACATGAACAATGTTGCTAACATTCGAGGACGAATGTTTCTAAGGGGGGAAGAATGTAACACCCCGTACATTTCTTAACCCAGTTGATTACCGTAACATTTATGGAATTATTTAAATATGATATTGTTGGGGTATTACACCTTAAATTTGGTGGGCTAGATTAGTCTTGTGCCATTGGGCTCAATTGAGGCCCAAAATCACACAAAAGACATGGCCCAACAAGAAAGAAATGACCCATTCATCTTTTGACCAAGTAAACATGATATTTATTGGTAAAAAGTGGATAAGGATGACCATTAAAGGGATAGAAAAGGCAACCAAAAATCAGATTGTATTCACAAAGGCACACATGCCATTCTAGACTTTTCCACAAAAAGGTATTTTCTCTCTACTCTCAAACCCTAAGGCAACTACACTTGTTGGAAAAGATCATCACTTTGAAAGCTTTGGTAAGTGTTTATACTTATGTT
Source organism: Capsicum rhomboideum (assembly GCA_031232105.1). NCBI lineage: Eukaryota > Viridiplantae > Streptophyta > Magnoliopsida > Solanales > Solanaceae > Capsicum > Capsicum rhomboideum. The sequence goes on along the minus strand of CP124716.1, from coordinate 90,517,569 downwards.
TTAATATATTATATACATGAGAGATTGTGTAGATAATGATGGTTATGTCTAAAGGTGTTAAGAAGTTCACTTTTGCTTTTTGCTAAAAGATGTGTCATCTATGTGTCCTAAACTTGAAAGTGTACTTGTAGTCTTGAAGGAAGTGAATTTAATGGATTAAATATAAACATGTAATATGTGGTTATGCACTTAACTTGATTCCTCTTTGTGTATCACATTTGGAATTGTTGTTGTGAAATTGTACATGGAACCGGTGGCGTATTGAAGGGAAAAATGTGGTTTTGGGATGTTTATGTGTGTTGTGAGACCATGGATGTTTTTTGGAATATAATATGACTTAAAATATGAAAATAGAAGATTAATTATGATCATAGACCATTCATTGGGAAAAAGGACCCAAAAGAGGCCCATTTTGACCGAAACGGGCACCTGTGGGCGCAGGTGACTTCGCAGGTGGCCCTGGACACTGCCAAGAGGCACCTGAAGCCTCACCTCATCCACCTGCGGGTGTAGGTGGCTTCACATGTCAGTCCAGGACCCCGTTTTGCATGTTTTTATCTCTCTTTGATCCCCCAAAACCCCTATACCCTTTATGGATGCAATTATCAACTTATGGTACCTTTTGAATGACTTTAAAGGAGTATCCCGGAGGTATTTTGATTGGTATCAATTATGGATTGTTGTTCATGTGCTATTGTGAAAGGTATTGAGATGACTTGATGGAGTAATTGTGACGTAGTGTTAATGGGGAAGTGTAAAGGATAAACTTGGTGTGAAATGTTATTGGTTTATGATGTCTCGGTCAATGTGGGGAATATTATGGTATTGTTGGTATGGTGATGCAATAAATGGTATTGTATGAGGTCAAAATGGCGTTATATGACAGTCACGTAATTTATTTTCGTCTTATGCACATGTAATGTAGTTAGTTGTTAATGTGAGCTCCGTGATGTACTTGTATTGTAGAGTAACATGTAAGGAAGGAACTGGATTATTGTATTCACATATAGGACGGTATATTCATATTGTAAAGATAAGCTATGTAAGGTTACTCTTCCCGTATCCTTCTACAGCACATATTGTTCACATTGACATTGTACTTGTTCTATTCCGAAATGTTCAAAGGTATCTCATTTCAGGTTGTCATCTATTGTTATGCATATGTTCCTTATTCATTGATAAATTGTTATTCATGTGTCACATAATTGTGGACATGGTTCCAAAGGTCCAATAACGTTATGTGCCAAAGTTCCAATAATGTTTCAACCACCAATATATCAATCTCACACAAGCAAATGTATCAATCTCACACAAGTAAAGATATCAATCTCTCACAAGTAAAGGAATGATGGAAGATATATATATTTATATATATAGATATTATATTATATCCCTCCGATAATGTGGATGAATGTTATATATTATAGTCCGCCGATAAGGTGGATGAATGTTATATATTATAGCCCGCCGATAAGGTGGATGAATGTTATATATTATAGCCTACCGATAAGGTGGATTAATGCTATATATTATAGCCTGCCAATAAGGTGGATGAATGTTATATATTATAGCCCGCCGATAAGGTGGATGAATGTTATATTATGACCCACCTATAAGGTGGATAACTAATAATGATGATGAAAGCAAAAGCAAAGAAAGTATATCTTTTGAATGAAAGTATATATGAATGATATTACATGAATGATAATGACATGAATGAATGATTGGAAATGAAAACAACGAAAGCAATGTACATGGTTCCACATATATAGAATGAAGGTTTATCCATATCAAATACTCACTTGTACTTGATATCATTAAAGTACTTATGTATCATATAGTTTCTTATGGTCTTACATACTCAATACATTCTTCGTACTAACTTCCCTTGGGGGACTTACCTTACTTGCTGAAGGCACAGGTGCTAATAGACCTCCACAGTAGACTGCGGGTTATCTACGGATTATTGGTGAGCTCTAACTCTATTTGGGGCTTTCCGTGTCATGTGTACATTTATTTTGATATTGTATAAAGAATTGTATAAAGCGGGGACTTGTCCCGACTTTAGGATGGTTATTCATATGTATCTGTTAGAGGCTTTGTAGATGTTGTGGGACAAATGAAGGGATGTAAGGAATGTATGTTTTGACTTGAATGCCCTAGCGGCCAAGTTTCATATATAGCATATGTTTTCCATGACTTCCGCCATTGGTATCATATAGTTACATGAGATAGAATGATATTCATACAGAGACATGCATATGAATGTACATGAGTAAAAATTGGTTCTCTCGGGCCTCAACGGCTTCGGGTGCCAGTCCGCCCAGTTGGAATTTGGGTCGTGACACATTAACTCTGTATGGAGGTAGATATGTAAATGTGTAGAGCATGAATTAGAGGTGTAAATAGAGTTCAACTAGATATAATTTATCATGAATATGAAATAAGGGATTTTCCCCCAAAACATTTTGTAGCCTCTTCCTCATAAGTGTGGCACACTTTACACCCATAAAAAGAGTCTACGTAATGTGGCTTTCAAACATCCTAGGACTCTTGAACCAAGAGCTCTGATACCAAGTTTATCAGGACCTGAGTCTACAACCTGGACATAACATAGTGCTTAGAGCCATAAGTGACCCCAAGTTAACTCTTGGTACTAGTAACTACTAAATTCATTAATACATAAGTGGGAGCATAAAGAAGAACCAAATGTCTGATTAACAATAGTAGTTCAGAAACAATGTCTAACAACTGAAAAGGGATACTAAATCTGACTAAGTCTGAAATCCTCTATAAAATAAAATGGGTTGTTGGGACAAGCTTCCAGCTAACTCTAAGTACTGAAAGTAAGGAACTAAAACATAATGAAATCTGGTACTTGAATGATGAGGACTCACCAACTACTACTGCTAAAGTCTGGGAACAAAGGTCGTAGCTAACTATGCACCTGGGAATGTGTACCTAAACCTATATTTTAAAAATATATAGTGCAGGGAAAATATGCAAATTAGTGCATCTGAATATACTGAACATGTGGAGTATGCAATACTGAAAATATTATATCATGCTGTAAAACTTGTTTAACTAAAAGTGCATAGCTGAGAAAAACATGTTGAGTAAAGTAGAATACCCAAGTGAGAATCATAAGTACACATTTAGAGTATAACTAGAAATTTCAAGAGTAAGCTCAAATCTGTAAAACTGAGGGTCAAGTACAATAACATAAGTAATAGCTATTTCTGTGGGAGACTATTCTAACCGACATAAACCATGTGAGCAGATATGGAGTCCAACGTATAACCCTAGTTGGTACGGTGCCTTATACCAGGCCAGAGGTATAGAACTTAGCTAGCATGGATCCACTACATAGGCCCAATATGGGAAAAACATACCTACGGTGGCAGCATAGTTCTGGGACTTGGGTTATCTTGAACCCTTGTCCTCTCGGTGCTAAATTATGCTTCCAAAATAATATTACTAGCTGCTCAAAATCTGTAAAACTAGTGTTTGAAAGTAGCATGAGTTTGATTGAAATCTAGATAACTGATAAACTGAAGATCATTGATTGGTCATGCTAATTTCCTAAAAGAAAATCTAGGATCGTGTGTTTATAACACGTCAAGTATTTCTAAAGACTATATTAAAATCTAGAAAAAACATATATCATTACTTACATAATATAGAGAACATTGGAGTACTTGAAAACATGCATAAAAGTAGAATTTATAGTCATAGCAATATTCTAAATCATAGATACCAAAATGATCATAATTTGGATATTGTATTCTTGCCCTAAATCATGGAATTTATAAGAAAACTGTAATTTAATACCAACTTTGAGAATGAGGGTGAAATAAGACCCTCATTAAAACCCCACATACCTAATATTGGAGAGAATCTGGACCAACACTTGAGTTTCTAGAGAAATTGGAGAAGAACCCTAGTTTCTAGCTTTTGGAATGTAAACCACTTTTCTTCTTTTGTCTGAGTGATTTTGGAGAAGGAATGAGGGATTATACGTCAACAACCCCTTTTAATCTTCCCTTAGGAGAACCTAAAATGCATAGTATAGGTCTAGGAATTGAGAAAAGTATGAAAATACCCTTACTTAAAACATACTAAATTTTTTGGGAAATAGTCGTCACGGGTCGTGGCACGAGTCTTACTATCTAACCATAACTCATGGTTGGACTCATAGGAACTGGAGAAAATTGTAAAGTTGCAGGAAGCTAATCACGGCTCATCAGTACGAGTGTTGACACCCAGTTTTAGCCCAATATTTTCCAAAATAAGTATTTTTAGACTTCCTGATTGTTGAAGGTACAAAATACAATTTTTGTATTTTTTTTACAATTTTTAACAATTTATTGATAATTATCCTTATTTTTGGCTTTTATCAATTTATCGTCATATTTTAAATTTTCACGATATATTGATAATCATCCTTAATTTCATAAATATTAAGATTTTTATTAATTTATTGTTATTTTAATTTTTTTTACAATTCATTTGTACACATTACACAACCACTACAATTATAGTCATTTACCACACAATACATTTTTCCACTACAATTATAGTCATTTACCACACAATACATTTTTACTGTTTACATTTTTTGTAATTGCATATCAATACTTTCATATTTTATACATTAGCTAGCGCAGTCTATATACAAAGTCAGAATAATTATTTTAACACACAGAGTAACAAATCAATCAAGTCAAGGTCCCGTCACCTTTTTTAAAGTGAAATTTGAAATACTGAGTTGAGTTTTTTATCCTTTAGATAATGAAGCTTTACATATTGGTCAAAGGGATGAAAAAATCCCTAGACAATAATGCATAGACTAAGAAGAGTGTTAAGGGGACAAGAGGGGGAGTTCTTTCATTTTTTGGATAAAAGAATAGGCCATTTTGTATTATAAATTAAATGGAAGGGGTGATTTTTTTGTAACACACAAACACACACACGTCCACACTGGACAAAGACACAACTTCAAATGCCACTTTCTTCTCCTCTTTTCTCTTCTTGCAATGCCATACTTTTCTTCTTTTTGGACTTTTTCTACCTAACCTCCTTAATTCATGAGATATGTTTTTGACATTTAAGGGTGGGAGAGCAGGTTCCATGGGATTTGGTCTTGTTTCTTCTTTAAAAAAAAATTTAAATAGTTCCTTCTTTTAGCAAAAGAGACAACTTCTCATCTACCTCATCTCCTTTTTCTTTCCCGATCAGCCTACTCTGGTCAAACTCCATCACCACCACCATGTCATTCCCTATCTCCTCTTATCCCAGCCGTTCTATCTTTTTCCTTCATTAATGGAGGGCTCTGTTACATCAATAAGGGGCTAGATCTGGCTGGGTTTTGTATATGTCTGTCGTTGCTCAGGTGAAACTCCGTTGAAGCAACGACGCCCTCATCTCATCTTCTCTGGCAAAGCCTTTAACATTTTTGTGGCAGCCATTAAAATTGAATAATTTTTTATTTGTTGTTGCTCATAATTTTGTTATTTTTGTTGCCTTATTTTGACATGTTGCTGCTATATTTGGGAATGACTTGTGATCCTTTTTGAGTTTTTCATCAAGGTCTATCGTTGTTGCTTTGCTCATGACTATCTAGGTCATTTTTGTTTCCTTTGCCAGATTTTGTTGCTGTCATTTTTGCTCTATTCTTGGCTATCTTTGCCACTCTTTTGCATTTCAAGGGACTGATTTCAGACAATTTTGTCCTTTACATTTTATTTAACTGACAATACACATGATACTATACAAGATAGCCAATGAAAAAAATTTTGTCAATTTTTGAGGCCTCCACAAATAAAAAACCCCCGACATATGTATACAAATACGTGATAAAAATAAATAAATTTGGGTGATGGCGAAATCTTTACATTATTAAGACAACACAAAAGTTTTACAATTCGTATCTTGACGAAGCAATTTAGGACGATCGAGAATTCAAGCAACCACTTTGTAGTCATGGTGTATCTAAAACTTAATATGAATATATATATATGTATATATATGCACACACATATTTATTCAATTTGCTTTGATAATTATTTATTCATTATTAATATTTCTATCAAGTGTTTATACAGATACTCAGAGACACCTTCCGAAAATGACGTTCATAAAGGAGTTCGAACTCTATGTTTGTATTTATATTTCATTCTTATAATTGTACAAAAAAAAATAAAGTATAGTGAAAACTTTACTTTTGGGGCATTGGGTGGGAAAGTCCTTTACTTACATATTCATTATCATGCTCTTAGGCAAAACTTAGGCCGTTAATATTTATATAAACAAATTCAACTGCTTTAGGTATTTTATCAGTTAATTCACACTTTTATATTAGAAAATATTGTGTAGTATTTTTTTTTAAAAAAATAAATCTTCATTTTATTTAGTCTTTTCTCCCATTGATTTTTGTCAAATAAAAAATATTATTTGATAGTAATTTTCCTTTTATATAATGCAAAAATTACTTTTCTTTTTATATATTACGAAAAGTGCTTTCTTTTTTATAAATAATACTTTCCTTTTCATACTTTTTTATACATTTCTTTTATATATTGCTTAAATATCTTTACATATTTTTATACACATTTTAACAACAATAGGCTTTATTTATGTAATTGATATACACTCTTTATACATATATTTTTTAATATTATTTTTAGTACATATTTTACATATTTATACTTTCAAAAAATGATTTTTACCTACTCCCTCTTTTGATAAATTTAGGTTAGTTGAGTACCATATTTTATGAATTCTGAATGATACCTAACCCCTTCTATTCGAAATAATTTGATCCCTTACCTAGAATCTAAACTGGTTTTCATAGATTAAAACATAAGTCATACATGTCAATAAATAAGTTAGTTTCCAAATTTTGTTCCTTAAAATTAAGTGGCGACTTTGTATAAATATCAATTCTTTAAGAGTCCATAAGTCATGTTATGTTTAACCTCGATAAAAATAGGGCATGACAGAATGACGATTTGCTGGGGATAAGGACAAGCAAATTCTAACCATGATAGACTCAATTTTTTCAATTGAAGGAGGATTTTATTTTATAATTCTTTATTTACACCTTGTATATTTTTGAATATTTGTTAATTGTATATTTTTTTACGTTACTTAATTATTTATTTTCTGTTTAATTACATAAACTATCATTGTCAGTCCGTTCATACTTCTTCCACTCTAGAAAACTCACACTGTCACACGTAAATATTAGGTGTGTTTTGCGCACCCACAAATTTCTTTCAAAATTCAAAATTTAGGAGAGTTGGCATATGTGTGGTGTTCCGGATCTTTTTTCGTGTGACTGTGTAGCCTTCTCACTCGAGTAGTCCGCTCAAAAACTTTGTGTATAGATAAAACCACTCTTAAAATTCATAGGTTATAGAACATATATAATTTTGAAGTTATTTTAGTTTAGATTAAATTTGATCCTTATTTGAGACATTCTTTTCATTTTTCATGTATTCTTTAATTGTTACAAAAACAAAATTCATATTTTTCACTCAATCCTTATAAGTTGCGTGTATCTCTTATTTGCTATACTAGCTTAGTAACTTTATCTTACAATTTTTGAGTGACTTGTGTTGCACCTTGAATTTTGTAAAATTTTCAAATTAAAAAATTCCTTTTTTTTTTTAGTTTTAAAGACTATCCTTAAAAGCATGCCGTTGCTAGTATTCTACCATCCTACCCATTTTTTTCATAGGAAAAATACTTCTGTACATTCGTCCAACCTTCTTGACATACCCTGATATTATAGGCTTAAAATCATTTTCTATGGTATTGTTCATTTTTTGCTAAAAAATTACCAGTCTTCATCCACCCATCTAGTATGCACATTTTTGTTAAATAAATTTTGAGTTTGAACTATGTTTGACCTGATTCCTGGCTCGTCAGGCTATGTAAGCGCCACAACGTCTAGGTCATGTTCTTCGTAAGATTTCTATTTTTCTTTAAAATAAAAGCTGGGGTAGAATTTTTGAGAAGAAGTATAAAAAAATTCCATACAAAAAAAGAGATCTCAAAAATTCCATACAGAAAAAGAAGCATCACTAAAAGAAAAAAAGAGTTCAAAGGTTCTTTTGTGTTCTAAACTAGGGCGGAATTTTTGAGGAAAGTTCTCAAAAGTTCCACCAAAGCTACACTTAAAGATCAGAGAAGTTTGCAAATCTGACGCAGGATGGAGAAACATGATAACATTTGGCCTTGGACTCCATGAAGAACCAATATTCAATTGAAAATATAAATTAGAGGAGTCTTTGACTATGTAATCACGATATTTCATTCTATTATTTTTTTCATGGCTTCTATGTTTTCACTCATCTCTCGTCCCTCTGCAGGAGAGCTGTCTTAGCCAATAGCCAGGGAAGGTCACAATAATATCTAGTTCTCTAAGATAATAAAAAAACTTCACAATCCCTAAAACACCCATGTTGAGAACACAACAAGTGACCTTGTAGACAATTGAAAGGCCACAACACATCATTCCCAGAAATAATTAGAAAATGATCACAAAAATGATCGATCCCTATAGACTACTGGAGACCGTAAAAATAATTATCTCCATAAAAAGCTGATAGACACCCTTTGGTTGAAGACATTACTGAACATTAAATTTACAAGACATCGCACCGAGTTTGTCTATATCTTTGCATTAATTTTAACATATTTTTTTTAGTAGCTATCTTTGATGTTCTTCGTCTTACATTCCTTTCAACATATGAATACACATCATGCATAATTTTTTTTTATATCTTCATGAACTATGCAAACCTAATTCTAATCTTGATGAGATATGTAGGCAACCCTTCTGGGTTCGATACTCTTTTACCAAAAAATCACAAAAAAAAAAGTTTGTTTTCGTGCTTCACATGTTATACTCTATCTTCCTAAACTACTAGACCCGATTCTTGAGTACACAAGATACATAGACAACCCTTATTTGGGTTTTTGAGTTTTGGTTTGAGTTCGACATTTATTAGCTATATTATTATGGATTTGGGGTTGAAAATTCTGTAGAGATTAGTAAGATTTATGACTATGGCTGGGGAAGTAATATACAATATGTATATTGCACATCTTGACTCATTTTATGTTCATTATGGTTATATATGGTCCTTGCTCTAGTTTGACTTTTGTTTGTACCCAATGTGCTTATGGGGGCTCGGTTGGGTTCTTTTCCTCCTTGTGTGCACCTTCTGGGCTTATGGGGGTCTAGTTATAAGGTTATATCTAGGCATTTATTTCTACGTTTTAGTTAGTTATATTTGATCTATCACTTTTGCTTAGCATAGCCTATTATTTCACTTCTGACCCTTATTTACTGCATTTAGTTTATATACTCGCACTTTATTTATAATTTTACTGTTACTGAGCATAGTCGGACTATGATTCCTACTGAGTACCCATGTTTTGGTACTCATAGTACACTTCTACATCTTTTTCCCTAATGTAGCTCCTAGTACGACTCACCGTTGTTGATGTTGACCTCGGGCTGTGCTGCTGATCTGAGATTGGGTGAGCTTTCAGATTCTAGAGATGATCCTTCTCCTTCTGCTTTTATGATAGTCTTATTTTGTATATTCTGACAATGCAATGTATATTTTTTCATTGTCTAGTACTTCTTTGTGATTAGTGGCTCTTACACTGACCTTACCAAGTCTTAGGGGAATACAATTTTGTATTTTGTCCTCTTCCCTTTCTTGTATAGTATACTTATGTATATATATAACTACTTTTATACTTATTGCTTATTACTATTGTCTTTATTCTTATTTTACACTATCTTCTGCTTGTTAACCTGTTACTCACCATTCTAAGCTATGGTTTAGCTTACCTACTAGTGGGTTAAAGTAGGTGTCATCATGACCTAAGAAATTGGGTCGTGATGGTTTGATATCAGAGCCTAGGTTCATTGGCATTGTCGGTACAAGAGCAAGTGTCTAGTAGAGTCTCGTAGATCGGTACGTTGATGTATGTATCCTATCTTTTGGAGGCTATAGGACATTCTTAGGAAAATGTCACCTCTTGATTCATTCTCATATGTTGTGTCTATATTGGTTTCTAGATTGTCATTTGTTTCACTCTTTCGTAGATGGCTAGGATGTAGCTATGGTGGTTGGGAACGGGGCTCTCAAGCCTACAACTAGGGTATTATTTAGAGGTAGAGGTTGACCCTAAGGTTAAAGTCAAGATAGAGTTGTATCCCCAGCTCGAGGCCATGCCAAAAAGACTTCACCAGATCCGATTAATAATCCTGCACCTGAGGTAGCACTAGAAGACTTGCTGCCACAGTAGTCGATGGGCTAGGAGGTAGCCCAGGCCCCACCCTTCATCTTTCCTTCGTGATACCTTGGTACAGTTATTAGGTATGGTTGTTGGCCAGCATTCGAATAGGGCACAGACATTCGATCAAGGGGGTAACCCAGGGGGTACTTGGTATAGGAGCACAACCTATAGTTGAACCTCCCAGAGTAGATGTTCCACCAGCACCGATACTTCCATAGCCTGCAGCAACCTAGCCATCCATGACTTTTGAGGAGCAAAAAATTCTGGGCCAATTTCTTATATTAGCTCCACCAAGATTTTATGGCCCAGGAGAGGATGCATTTGAGTTCCTTCATAGCTGTGAGTAGATGTTGCATTATTTTGGCTTGGTTGGGTCACATGTAGTGGATTACACCACTTTTTATTTCAATAGAGCAGTGAGGCAATGGTGGAGGGGATATCTTGACTTCAAGCCAGTTGGATCTTCTCCTATAACTTAGAATTAGTTATCCAAGGCTTTCTTGGAGAAGTATATGACTTGTAGCATGAGTGAACGCTTGAAGGATGAGTTTATAGGGTTGCAGTAGGGTTCTATAAAAGTGGAAGAGCATGAGGTAAGATTTCATGAGTTAGACAGACATGCCACCATGATTTCACCCACTGAGTATGAAAGGATATGGTGCTTCATTAGAGGATTGAGACATCCACTCCGTAGGTCCAGTCAGAGTCTGGTAGTTATGGGTAAATCTTTTGCTAACATTGTTGATTATGTGTACACTATTGAGGGTTTGCATCACGAGACCTGTGGAGGCTGTGATAAGATGCATCTACATCAGGGTAGCTACAGTGGGAGTTATAGCGGTGTTTAATTTAGGGGTAGAGGTTTTCAGGGTTGGTACCCATAGCAGTAGCCATATTAGCAACAATTTCAGTCTAGAAGGCCCGTTCAGGCATCACTTCAGATTTTAGATGGGGGTTAATTGGGTTATAGAGATTTTGGTGGTCAGAGTAGTGGTCATCCACTGAGAGGCTTTTATTCAGGGTCTTTAGGTTGAGGTATCTATTTTGAGTCAGTCGAATCTTCTCGTCAAGTTAGAGTGCTTGGGGCATGCTATGATTGTGGGGGTTGTGTGTCATTTCACTCGAGAGTGTCCTTATTATATAATGATTGAGTCTTCTGCATAGAGTGTTTAGCCAATCAATTTAGTGTCGTCTCCAGCTAGAAGTGGTTCGCAGGGTCGCAGGGGTGATCCTCAAGGTTCTCATGGAGTTCCTCAATGAGGCAGGACAGGTGGTCAGGTAGGCACCCAATCTGAAGGTGGGCTAGTTCATCTATATATTATTCCTGGTAGGCTGGAGGCTGAGGCTTCAAATACTGTGATTACAGGTACAATCTTGGTTTGCCATTAGCCATCATCTACTTTATTTAATCAAGGCTCCACGTATTCTTATGTAATGACCCTCCTGGTCATTTTATCGATTTCTATGCTTTTCCAATATTTTGAGTCTTTCCACAGTGGCTATATGTCATTTATGACTTGCTAGAACTATCGGTTTGATTATCGAAAAATTCGTTAGGGTTTTAGACTCATTTCCTTATTTTGGAGTTTTTGCTATTAAGAAATTGGTCTCGAACCAAAACTCATAGTAAATGATCTCCGATGAGAATTTTGATAGCGTCATCAGCTCTGCAAGGCTGATTTTAGGCTAAAGGGACACTTGGTTTGAGTCCTGAGGCTTTTAGACTCATTTTGGGCTATTAGGTAGAATTTGGTTAAAACAGAACTATAGGTGTGGGCCCCATATTTTGTCGAAATGACCTCGAATGGAAATTGCAATAGTTCTGCTGAGTCTAGAATGTCGAATTTGGTATTATAGCATAGTTTATTTATACGTATAGGGTTTCAAACAAATTTTGAGCACCCAGTCAGAGTCCATTTGGTCTTAGAAAAATCTAATGCCTCAGCTGCTTGTGCAGTTGCTTAAGCGGCTTGGGGGTCACTTAAGCGATGGTTGCTTTAGCGACCTTATGTTGCTTTAGAAATACTTGGCTGCCCAGCTAAGGGTCGCTTCAGCTATCCCTGTTCACTTAAACGAATGTCGCTTTAGTGACCAGAGTGTCTCTTAAGAGAACCACGCCTCTCCTGACCTATTGCTTTGGCGATCAGTCATCGCTTAAGTGGTAGTCGCTTTAGCAACAACTGCTGGTGTTAAATATCCCTTCTTCACCCAATTTCCCTAATTTATTTAGGGCTTTTTCACAATTTTTGAGAGCTTGAAACATGGTAAAGTGTGGAAAATCATCCATTGAAGCTAAGGTAAGCTAGTTCAACACTCCTTGATCATTTTCTATTATTTTCCCTATTTACTTCTATACTTTGTCATTGCAAATTCCTAGAATTTAGGTCTTAAATTCCCTAAACATTAGGGGCTGATTTAGGACCCGATTTGTACTCCATTTTTGCTCAACTTTTGAGCACACATTCCTTGTCCTTTGAGGGACCTCGTTGTCACGACCCGAATTCCAACGCGGCGGACTGGCACCCGAAGCCGATAAGGCCCGAAAGAACCAATCTTTACTCATGTCCATTCATATGCATGCCATAAGAAACATCACCTCCACGTAAGTACATAAAATGCTAATAGCGAAAATCATGGAACATGTGAATCATACATACGTAAAACTTGGCCGTTAGGGCCATCAAGTCAAAATGGATATACATCTCTTACATTCATATACCCACATATGTACACAAAAGCCTCTAACAGAAACACATACATAACCAACCTAAATTCGGGAAAAGTCCCCGCTTTACACAACATGTACAATACCAAAACCAATGTACAACGGTGACTCGAAAATCCCTGAACCAACTGGAGCTCACCAAAGATCAGTAGATGACCCGAAGCTTACTGTGGAGGTCTACTAGTACTTGTGCCTACAGCAAGTAAGGTAAGTCCCACAAGGGATGTCAGTACGAAGAATGTACTGAGTATGTAAGGCCATAAGAAACTATATGATACATAAATACTTCAATGGAATCAAATATAAGTGAAAAACCAATATGGATAAGTCACCATTCTGTATGTGTGAAATATGTACATTACGTGGATTACGTTCTTTACTTTTACGCTTATTCATTCGCTCATCACTCACTTCTTCATTCACTACTCATCCTTCCATTCTTACAATGTCCGGGCCCCAAGATGATCAGTGGGTAATCAACAGTTTTTTGGGATCGACCCATGCTGGGCTTTTCTTTTGCCCCTGGGATACCACCCATAGTAGCGGGATTGACCCATGCTAGGTGTTGTTTTCACACCTGGGATACCACTCAAGATATTGGGATCGACCCATGCAAGGTATTTTAACCCCTGGGATACCACCCAAGAATAGAGACTTCATTACCTCACTTCTTAGTCTTTGAAATAGTTCATTCGATGATCAAGTCATTATTGGAACTTTTGACTATAACATTATTGGAATTTTGGAACCATGTCCATAAATAGGTGACACATGAATAACAATAGATCAAGAATAAGGTATATATGATTAACAATAGATGATAACCTGAAATGAGATGCCTTAGGACATTTCGGAAATGAGTAAGTACAATAACAAGGTGAATACTACATGCTGCAGAAGGATATGGAAAGAGTAACCTTACATATCTTATCTTCCCAATACAAATATACAATCCTAAATGTGAATACAATAGTCTAGCTCCTTCCTTATGGTTCATTCTACAACACAAGTACATAACGGAGCCTACGTTAACAACCAACTACCTTACAAGTGCATAAGACGACAATGAGTTACATGATTGCCTTAAAATGTTCTTTCCCCCTTGACAATACCATTTATGAAATTATCATACCATCAATACCACAACATTACATACATTTACCAATACATCACAAACAAATATCATATCACACCAAGTTCATACTTTACACTTCTCCATCAACACAACATCACAATTACTCCATCAAGTCACCTCAATACACTCCATAACAACATATCGACAACAATCCCACAATTTAAACTTATAGAAAAATAACAAGTCAAGGAACATAACCACACCATACATGTCGATATTTCATTCACACCATTCACTTTCATCAAAACCTCAAGTCTCCTTTCAAGTTTAAATCCCATAGATGACACATCTTTTAGCAAAAAGCAAAAATGCATTATTTACACTTTTAGACATAACCATCATGATATAAATACTCTCCCATGCATATAATATATTAATCCATAAGAATAATCACTTACCCAAACTTGCAAATGAGTGATCTTGTCCAAAAAGATGGCTTAGGGTTTGAGAGCTTGAAGAAATATCTTGTGAAAATGTCTAGAATGGCATGTGCACTTTGTGGAAATAACATCTGATTTTTTCCACCTTATATATCCCCTCAAGTCATACTTAGACACTTCTTGGCATTAAATGCCATGTTCCCTTGGTCAAAGTGGAAGAATGGGTCATTTGCCCTTTTGGGCCATGTCTTTTAATCCATTTTGGGCCTTAAATTGAGCCCATTTACACATATTAACTTAGCCCACCAATTTCAATGTGTAATACTCCAATTATATCATGTTTAAATTATTCCATAAATCTCACGATAATATTCACTCACGAAATTCATGTTCGTAGCCTCAATCTAAAAAAAAATAATACATTCTAGCCACTCATGGCTTAAGTGAACATAATTTGATAAAATACTTGTGACGAAGAATTAACCCCAACTCAGATGTCAAACCCACTCAATATTAGTCCTACTATGATGAAATAATGATACCATAACCCAAGAGTCCTCTTTATAGACTAATAATCGTAGAAGAAATCGGGAAAAAAGCACCCCGGCACGCTCCCGGGCGCCCCAAAGACTTAGAGAAATTTTTAGCATTTGAAAGGTGTACAGGGGCGTCCTGGCACGCCCTTGGGATCACCCCCTTGCTTCCTGTGCCACAAAAATTTCGGCCATAAGCGGCCTGGCACGCCACCTGCAGCGCCCCACACTTAATTTTTGATTTCGAATTTTCTTTGCGGATTTTGTTGGATCTTTCAAGTCCCAACCTTTTGCTTTCCTCTTATCTTTAAGATCCTTTGCTTGGATTTCCTTTAAACCTCGGTTTTCACCCCACAAATGCTCCACAAAGTCACAAACACCACCAATTACAAAGGTCTAAGCACATTTACTAGCACAATATCAAATGTTCCATCAATAACAATGCAAAATACATACATATTGCTCTCGAACCTAGGATAAACACGGTTTAAGGTTTTCAAGTAGGGTCGGGAAGGTACGAGTTGTTACATTCTTCCCCCCTTAGGAACATTCATCCTGGAATGTTAACAACATCTTCTCAATTACAACAAATGCATCTCTATATTAGCATATATATTCATATACACATAATGCTCATATATACTTACGTGTTATCGCCTCACTCCCGCATTTTGAACTTTCTCTTCCATTTGAAAAAGATGAGGGTACTTGGACTTCATCATTTCCTCGGCTTCCCATGTGATCTCTTCTACTTGTTGATTTTGCCAAAGTACCTTTACGGAAGCTATGTCTTTATTCCTCAACCTCTTTACTTGTCGATCTAGAATAGCAATGGGTATTTCTTCATAATTAAGATCCTCCGTAACTTGGACATCTTCAATGGGAATAATACGAGATGGATCTCATATGCACTTTCAAAGCATCGAAACATGAAACACCGGATGCACTATTGAGAGTTCTTGGGGTAGTGCCAACTCATACGCAACTTGCCCAAATCTTCTAATGATTTCATATGGGCCTATATAACGTGGACTCAATTTTCCTTTCTTTCCGAACCGCATTACCCCTTTCATTAGTGACACCTTCAAAAATACCCAATCACCTATGGAGAATTTGAGCCCTCTCTTCTAATATCAGCATATGACTTGTGTCGACTTTGGGCCGTTTGTATCCGCTATTGGATCACTTTAACTTTCTCCATAGCCCGATGAATAAGATCTTGCCCAAGTAAAGCATTTTTACCCACTTCAAACCATCCGATTGGTGATCTACATTTCCTTTCATACAAAGCTTCATAAGGTGCCATTTTAATACTTGAATGATAGCTATTGTTGTAAGCAAATTCAATGAGAGGCAAATGGTCATCCCAACTGCCTTGAAAATCTAACGTGCATGCTCGTAGCATAGCTTCAAGTGTTTGGATAGTACATTCTGCTTGTCCATCTGTCTGAGGATGGAAAGTCGTACTCAAATTCACTTGTATACCCAAACTCTACTGAAAAGATCTCCAAAATGCGTAGTAAATTATGCTCCTCTATCGGATATAATGGAGATCGGAATCCCATGTAATCGTACTATCTCTTTCACATACAATCTTACATAATCTTCAGCTGTATAGGTGGTCTTGACTGGTAGGAAATGCACTGACTTGGTAATCCTGTCAACTATAACCCATATAGAATCAAATTTCTGCAGTGTATGAGGCAAACCTGTGATGAAATCCATATTAATCATATCCCATTTCCATACTGGAAGATTGATACATTGCATGTAACCTCCTGGTTTCTGATGCTCTACCTTTACTTGTTGATAATTCGGGCATTGAGCGACAAATTCTGCAATGTTCTTCTTCATATTTCCCCACCAATACACTTCTTTCAAATCATGGTACATTTTGGTAGCTTCCGGATGAATAGAATATCATGAATGATGCGCCTCTGTAATAATTCATCTCCTCAGCTCATCTACATCCGGTACACATAATCTACCTTGGCATTGAAGTACCCCTTCTTGTGTAAGATCAAAGGACTTAGTCAAACCCTATTGTACATGTTTTTTTAGCTGCAATAACATAGGATCCGCAAACTGCTTCATTTTTTACCTCAGCTATCAATAAAGATTCAGCCGCGTTTTGTACAATAACCCCTTCATCTAAGGATTCGAGAAGACGAACCCCCAAACTGGCTAATTGATGTAGATCTTTGACTAAATCTTGCTTTCCTGTCAATTGGCCACTAGTGCCTCCTATTGCCTTGCGGCTCAATGCATCAGCTACCACATTTGCTTTTCCTGGATGATATAGGATATCAATATCAAAATCTTTCAATAGCTCAAGCCACCTTCGTTGCCTCAAATTGAGTTCCTTTTGCTTAAAGATATACTGTAAACTTTTGTGATCAGTATAAATATCAACATGAACTCCAAATAATGACGCCATATCTTTAAAGCAAATACCAACGCTGCTAATTCAAGATCATGTGTGGGATAGTTTCTCTCATGTGGCCGAAATTGTCGTGAGGCATATGCTATTACATTACCGTGCTGCATCAATACACACCCTAGACCGATTTCGTAAGCATCACAATATACTATGTAACCTTCAGTGCCTTTTGAAAGTACTAACACTGGTGTAAAAGTCAATTTATCTTTCAGCTCTTGAAAACTTTTCTCACATGCATCATTCCATTAAAATTTGACTGCCTTGTGTGTAAGCTTCGTTAAAGGTGCAGTAATGGAAGAAAATCCTTCAACAAACCTTCGATAATAACCTGCCAACCCAAGGAAGCTACGAATTTCCGTAGGCGTCGTAGGCCTTGGCCAATTTTTCACCGCTTCAATCTTTTGTGTATCAACCCGAATCCCTTCATCTGACACAATGTGACCAAGAATGCTACGGATTTCAACCAAAATTCAAACTTAGAGAACTTCGCATACAACTTACGCTCTCAAAAAATCTGTAACACCTGTCGTAAGTGCTTAGCATGGTCCTCTTGTGAATTTGAATAAACCAGGATTTCATCTATAAATACCATCACGAACACGTCTAGAAATGGCTTAAACACCCTATTCATCAAATCCATGAACACAGTTGGGGCATTTGTTAGTCCAAATGACATAACTAAAAATTCATAATGGCCATAACATGTTCAGAAAGCTGTCTTGGGTACATCTTTTTCTCTAACTTTGACTTGATGGTAACCCGACCTCAAGTCAATCTTTAAAAAACACTTGGCGCCCTGTAACTGATCAAATAAATCATTAATTCAAGGGAGGGGATATTTGTCTTGATCGTTACCATATTCAATTGCCGATAGTCAATGCACATTCTCAATGTGCCATCTTTCTTCCGTACAAATAATACCGATGCATCCCACGGGGACATACTAGGCCTAATGAAGCCCTTGTCCAGTAAATCTTTCAATTGCTTCTTCAATTCACGCAATTATGCTTGAGCCATTCTATATGGGGGAATAGAGATAGGCTGAGTGCCTGGAATCATATCAATACCAAATTCTATTTCCCGCTCTGGGGGCAAACCTGTAAGATCTTCTGGAAATATATCAAGATACTCATTGACCACTGGAACTGATTGAGGAGTTGGTGGTTTCACATCAATAGCATGCAATCTCACTAAGTGGCATATATACCTCTTGGATATCATTTTCCTAGCCTTAAGATAGGAAATAAATTTGCCTCTTGGTGCCCCTACATCACCCTTCCATTCAAGAACATTCGTTTGTGGAAAATGAAAATGTACTTTCTTAGCTCGGCAATCTATCGTGGCATAACAAGAAGCCAACCAATCCATGCCCATTATGACATCAAAATCCAATATGTCCAGTTCAATAAGATCGGCCAGTGTATCATAACCACACACAGTTACCACACAATTTTGATATACTCTTTTTGCAATAATATAGTCACCAACTGGTGTAGATACTTCAATTGACTTAGTTAATAGTTCCGATGTTCTTTCAAATTTTACAGCAATCGATGGAGTAACATATGACAATGTAGAACCCGGATCAATCAATGTATATACATTATATGAAAATATGGATAATGTACCTGTGACGACATCAGGAGAAGCCTCCAAATTTTGTCGGTCCACTAGAGCATAAGTACGATTCTGAGTTCCACTGGAACTGGCTGCTCCTCTGGCACCTCTACCATGACCCGCAGGCTGTACACCTCTGCCTAGGGGAGGAACCGATGATAATGATGCAATGGTTGATCTCGCATAGTTTATTTACACGTATAGGGTTTCAAACAAATTTCGAGCACCCAGTCAGAGTCCATTTGGTCATAGAAAAATCTAATGCCTCAGCTGCTGGTGCAGTTGCTTAAGCAGCTTGGGGGTCACTTAAGCGATGGTTGCTTTAGCGACCTTATATTGCTTTAGAAATACTTGGCTGCCCAGCTAAGGGTCGCTTTAGCTATCCCTGTTCACTTAAACGAACGTCGCTTTAGTGACCAGGGTGTCTCTTAAGAGAACCACGCCTCTTCTGACCTATTGCTTTAGCGATCAGTCATCGCTTAAGTGGTAATCGCTTAAGCAACCTAGTAGTCGCTTTAGCGACAACTGCTGGTGTTAAATATCCCTTTTTCACCAGATTTCCCTCATTTATTTAGGGCTTTTTCACAATTTTTGAGAGCTTGAAACATGGTAAAGTGTGGAAAATCATCCATTGAAGCTAAGGTAAGCTAGTTCAACACTCCTTGATCATTTTCTATTATTTTCCCTATATGCTTCTATCCTTTGTCATTGCAAATTCCTAGAATTTAGGTCTTAAATTCCCTAAACATTAGGGGCTGATTTAGGACCCGATTTGTACTCCATTTTTGCTCAACTTTTGAGCACACATTCCTTGTCCTTTGAGGGACCTCGTTGTCACGACCCGAATTCCAACGAGGCGGACTGGCACCCAAAGCCGATAAGGCCTGAAAGAACCAATCTTTACTCATATCCATTCATATGCATGCCATAAGAAACAACACCTCCACGTAAGTACATAAAATGCTAATAGCGAAAATCATGGAACATGTGAATCATACATACGTAAAACTTGGCCGTTAGGGCCATCAAGTCAAAATGGATATACATCTCTTACATTCATATACCCACATATGTCTACAAAAGCCTCTAACAAAAACACATACATAACCAACCTAAATTCGGGAAAAGTCCCCGCTTTACACAACATTTACAATACCAAAACCAATGTACAACGGTGACTCGAAAAGCCCCTAACCAACTGGAGCTCACCAAAGATCAGTAGATGACCCGAAGCTTACTGTGGAGGTCTACTAGTACCTATGCCTGCAGCAAGTAAGGTAAGTCCCACAAGGGACGTCAGTACGAAGAATATACTGAGTATGTAAGGCCATAAGAAACTATATGATACATAAATACTTCAATGGAATCAAATATAAGTGAAAAACCAATATGGATAAGTCACCATTCTGTAGGTGTGAAATATGTACATTACGTGGATTACGTTCTTTACTTTTACGCTTATTCATTCGTTCATCTCTCACTTCTTCATTCACTACTTATACTTCCATTCTTACAATGCCCGGGCCCCAAGATGATCAGTGGGTAATCAATAATTTTTGGGATCGACCCATACTAGGCTTTTCTTTTGCCCCTGGGATACCACCCGTAGTAGCGGGATTGACCCATGCTAGGTGTTGTTTTCAACCCTGGGATACCACCCATAGTAGCGGGATCGACCCATGCTAGGTATTTTAACCCCTGGGCTACCACCCAAGAATGGAGACTTCATTACCCACTTCTTAGTCTTTGAAATAGTTCATTCGATGATCAAGTCATTATTGAAACTTTTGAATATAACATTATTGGAATTTTGGAACCATATCCACAATTAGGTGACACATGAATAACAATAGATCAAGAATAAGGTATATATGATTACCAATAGATCATAACCTGAAATGAGATGCCTTAGGACATTTCGGAAATGAGTAAGTACAATAACAAGGTGAATACTACATGCTGTAGAAAGATACAGAAAAAATAACCTTACATACTGTCACGCCCCGAATCCCATTGGGTACGGACTGGCACCCGAAGCCGTTATAGCTGACCATGTGTATATTACTTCTTTGCATACTTCTTTCCTTTTCATTTGTTATGAGAGTGATACATTGGTGGTTAAAACATTATTGGGAACACATATATACGTTATTCATTCCTTTACTTTCATGAGATTGAGACATTGGTAGTCATAACATCCTAATTCCTTTACTTGTGAGAGATTGATACATTAGTTATAACATTGTTGGAACTCGAAACATAACATTATTGGGACTTTATAACGTAACACTTTTGGAACCTTGAAACAATATTCAATGAATAAGACACATGTGGATATCAACTGTTAACCAACCTGAGATGCGATACTTTAGAACATTTTGGAACTTTGACATATGAGACAGTGAACATGAGTCAACCAATAAACATGAGTCATGTAAATCACAATTGACCAATGAATAAGGAACATGTGAGTAATGCTATTCAATAGTCGGAAATGGAATACCTTAGAATATCTCGGAATAGAATAAGTACAATGTGAACACTATATGCTACAGAAAGATACGAAAAGAGTAACCTTACATACCTTATAGTCTCAATACGAATACACAGTCCCATATGTGAATACAATAATCCAGCTCCTTCCTTATGTTTCACTCTACAACACAAGTATATAACGGAACCAACATTAACCACAAGCTATATTCCAAGTGCATAAGACGACAATGAGTTACACAATTGCCCTAGAACATCATTTCTCCCTTTACAACACCATTCATGGCATTATCATACCACCAATACCATAGTATTCCATACATTGACCAAGACATCATAAACCAAGAACATTTCACACCAAGTTTACCCTTTACACTTCCTCATTAACACTACGTTACCTTTTCTCCATCAAGTCACTTGATAACATTCACAATAACACATGAACAACAATCCATGATATATAACTTTCAAAATACCTCTGGGATACTCCTTTAAATTCATTCAAAAGGTACCATAAGTTGATAATTACATTCATGAAGGGTATAGGGGCTTTGGGGGGTCAAAGAGATGCGAAAACAACCAAAACGAACTTCTGGGCTGGCCTGCAAAGCCAACTGCACCCGCAGATGGCTGACCTACATCTGCAGGTGACCTTTAGCAGTAGCTAGAGGCACCTGCGAAGTCACCTGCGCCCGCAGGTGCTTCGTCTGCGAGGGCGGGTGCCTTTGGGTCTTTTTATGCAATGAATGGTACATGATCATAACTAACCTTATCTTAACATATTTTAGATCATCTTAAATTCCAAAAAACAGCCATGGTTTCACAACGCACATAAACATCACCAAACTACATGTTTCTTTCAATAAGTCACCAATTTCATGCCCAATTTCGTAATAACAATTCCAAACATTATGTACAAGAATAAAACAAGTTAAGTCTATAATCACATATCACATGTCAATATTGGATCCTTAAAACTCACTTCCTTCAAGACCACAAGTCCATTTTCAAGTTTACAAGGCAAAACCCGTTACCGATTACGCAAACACAAATTGTTTCACACATAGTGAACTTCTCACACTACACCAACATAACCAACATGGTCTACACCATTTTCCATGCATATAATATATTAAAAAATAAAAATAAACACTTACCAAGGCTTTAAAAAGAGTGATCTTGCCCAAACAAGTGATGGTTGCCTTAGGGTTTGCAAGGGAGAATTGTGGAAAATTCTAGAAAATGGTGTGTGTCCACCATGAATAAAAATAAGATTTTTGGTGCCTTTTATAGACCCTTAATGTTCATCCTTATCCATATTTTGGTCAATAAGTAATGTGTTGATTTGGTTAAAAGAAGAATGGATCATTTCCTTCTTGTTGGGTCATGTCTTCTTGACAATTTTTGGGCCTTAAATTGGGACCAATTGCACATGTTAATTCAGCCCAACTATTTAAATGTATAATACCCCAACAATCTCATGTTTACATAATTCCTTAAATGTTAAGCCAATCAATTAGGGTCGAAAAGGTACGGGGTGTTACATCCTTCCCCCCTTAGGAACATTCGTCCTCGAATGTTAGTACCATTATCCAATTTACACAGATGGATCATTCCGCATGTAATCATATAGATACATAATGCTTTATTGATACTTACTCCGTCCTATTATTATATACCCACAAGTAAGTAACATTTGTACCCTGTGGCTATCATTTTCCTTGCCTGAAGATAGGAAATAACTTGACCTATTAGTGCTCCAACATTACCCTTCCGTTCATGAATCATTCTTTTGTGGAAAGTGAAAATGTAACTTCTTAGCTTGGCACTTTGTCGTGGCATAACAAGAAGCCAACCAATCCATACTCTTTATAGTTATCAGGATCCACCATTTCCAGCTTAATAATATCAACCAAAATAGTTACTATACAATTGCGGTATATTCTTTTAATTACCATATATTCACCAACTGGTATAGGTACTTCAATTGGCTTCACTAATAATTTTGGTGTTTGTTTATTTATTTTTTTTAAACTTCGCCGCAAGCAATAGAATAAGATATGATAAGGTACAACCTGAATTAATCAATGCAGATACATTCTGTGAAAAGACAGATATTATACCTGTACCCACATAGGAGAAATCTCCAACTTCTGTCAGTCGACTGGTGCATAGGTGTGATTCTGTGCTCCACTGGAACCAACTTCTCCTCTAGCACCTCTACCACGACCAGCAAGTTGTACACCTGATAATGATAATGCCACGGTTGATTCCGTAGGTCGTGTTATACTACCCGTGGCCCTCTGTAGGCACTCTCTCTTTACGTGCCCTGACCTACAACGCCAAAAGCAAACATCTGCACCAAACCAATAGTCACCTGGATGAAACTTCCCACAGCGCTGGCACCGCTAACGAAAAGACCTCAATTGGCTCAGATTTACTTGTTCTCGATCCCCCACTGTCTGTGATCACTGAGTCCCATCATTTTTCCCGGCTTGACCACCTCTAAACCCTTGAAATTGAGATGAAGTACCTGCTGTAGGATAAGGAATTGATGGTCTAGGCAGTCTAGGAAAAACCCGGGGCCTAACTTCTCCTTGGGACACCATGAACTGTCCCACAGATCTCACCCTGTTTGATGGCCCTTCTTCAAATTCTTGTATCCTTCTCCTATTCCGTTGATCCTCCATCTTTTACGCGAAGGCTTGTATTCTATCTATATCCATATCTTTATTTAACGTTGCAATAGTATAGTCCCTTACCAAGTATGGCTATAGTTTGTCTACATACCGATGAACTCTATCGTCCATAGTAGCTACCATGTTAGGAGCATATCTAGCCAAAGAATTAAACCGAAGACTGTACTCCCTGACGCTCATATTTCCTTGACAAAGATTTAAAAACTGATCTGCATGAGCCTTACGGACCTCATAGTGATCAAGAAATGCCACTTTGAATTCCTCCCTACTAGTGGAGGTATATCGATACCCCTGGATCATTTCTAATTTTCGTACCATAATATAGCCTCTCCTTTCAGTCTATATGCTGCAAGTTCCACTGTTTCTATACCAGTCACATGCATAACATCTAGAGCCCTTTGAATTTGATCTATAAAGTCTTGCAGATCCTCATTAAGATCTGTTTCGGTAAATGTGGCAGGATCCAATTTCAGAAAATCTTGTGTCTGTCAGCTATCTACCCTAGCCACACCATCATCACTTGTCATTGGACCAGCTCATCCCTGAGTTTGTGTAGCCACTATCTGAGTCAACATATGCACTGCATTTTTCAAATCCTGTAACTCTTGCTTCATAACATTAACAGGTGATTCTGGGGACTCAGTTTCAACCTCGTATTGACTAACTCATTCAGGTGGTGATTTACTAATTCCTTCTCCGACAATCATGTCTACCTGCTTATCTTTGCCCATACCTTGTCTTGTAATCGACATTTTACTATACAAAGGAAAACCAACGTCAATGGTCAGATAAAATTTTTCACTTACAACATTGGCTCTATTGCATGATCTAGGAATGAAGAAAGGAAACAACTCCTAAATGTCCCGTAGCCTCCTACTTATAAATGTGGTGCGTAACACATCCATAAGCAAGACTCTACTCAGACACGACTTTGTAAACACCCTCAGGACGACCTGCTCTAATACCACTTTTGTCACGCCCCGAATCCCATTGGGGACGGACTGGCACCCGAAGCCGTTATGGCCTAAGAGAACCAATATTTATTCATGTACTTTCATATGTATGTCCGATAAGAATAACATTCTATCTCGTGTAACTTATACAATATAACATACCAATGGCGGAAGTTATGGAAAACATGTACAATATATATATGAAACTTGGCCATTAGGGCCATCAAGTCGAAATGGACATACATCTTTTACGTTCATCTTCCCACATACGTCTACAAAGCCTCTAATAGATACATGACCATGCCTATACAATATTTACATAGTATCAAAACAATGTACACATGTTACTCGGAAATCCCCGAACCAACTGGAGCTCACCAACAATCCACAAATGATCGACAACCTACAATGGAGGTCTACTAGCACCTGTGCCTGCAGCAAGTAAGGTAAGTCCCCCCCAAGGGGGTCAGTATGAAGAATGTACTAAGTATGTAAGGCTATAAGAAACTGCATGATATATAAGCACTTTACTGGAATCATAACAAGTGAGTAATCATTATTGATAATTCTCCTTTCTGTATATATGGAACCATGTACACTACATCCATTACTTTCATTGTTTGATCATTCTTCGTACCATTATCAGTCGTATGATACCACTCTTATAATACTGGACATCCAGCTGATCAGTGGGCTATAGCATAAATCGGACATCCAGCTGATCATTGGGCTATAGTCGTATATATAATAATAATATCGGACATCTAGCTGATCAGTAGGCTATAATATAAACCGGACATCCAGCTGATCAGTGGGCCATAGTCATATATAGCATAATAATATCATAGCATAATATTGGGATTGTTCCATCCGAGCTTATGCCCTTTTGATTTGATCCATACTCAATGAAACATAAAGTAACCATGTGTATATTACTTCTTTGCATACTTCTTTCCTTTTCATTTGTTATGAGAGTGATACATTGGTGGTTGAAACATTATTGGGAACACATATATACGTTACTTCATTCCTTTACTGTCATGAGATTGAGACATTGGTAGTCATAACATCCTCATTCCTTTACTGTGAGAGATTGATACATTAGTTATAACATTGTTGGAACTTGAAACATAACATTATTGGGACTTTAGAATGTAACATTTTTGGAACCTTGAAACAATATTCAATGAATAAGACACATGTGGATATCAACTGTTAACCAACCTGAGATGCGATACTTTAGAACATTTTGGAACTTTGACATATGAGACAGTGAACATGAGTCAACCAATAAACATGAGTCATGCAAATCACAATTGACCAATGAATAAGAAACATGTGAGTAACGCTATTCAATAGTCGGAAATGGAATACCTTAGAATATCTCGGAATAGAATAAGTACAATGTGAACACTATATGTTGTAGTAAGATACGGAAAGAGTAACCTTACATACCTTATGGTCTCAATACGAATACATAGTCCTATATGTGAATAAAATAATCCAACTCCTTCCTTATGTTTCACTCTACAACACAAGTATATAACGGAACCAACATTAAGCACAAGCTATATTCCAAGTGCATAAGACGGCAATGAGTTACACAATTACCCTAGAACATCATTTCTCCCTTTACAACACCATTTATGGCATTATCATACCACCAATACCATAGTATTCCATACATTGACCAATACATCATAAACCAATAACATTTCACACCAAGTTTACCCTTTACACTTCCTCATTAACACTACGTTACCTTTTCTCTGTCAAGTCACTTGATAGCTTTCATAATAACACATGAACAATAATACATGATTTATACCATTCAAAATACCTCCGGTATACTCCTTTAAAGTCATTCAAAAGGTACCATAAGTTGATAATTACATCCATGAAGGGTATAGGGGCTTTGGGGGCTCAAAGAGATCCGAAAACAACCGAAATGGACTTCTGGGCTAGCCTACGAAGCCACCTTCACCCGCATGTGGCTGAACTGCATCCGCAGGTTACCTTTGGCAGTAGCCATAGTCACCTGCGAAGTCAGCTACGCCCGCAGGTGCTTCGTCTGCGAGGGCGGGTGCCCGTTTCGGCCAAAAAGGGTCTCTTTTTGGTCTTTTTATGCAATGAATGGTCCATGATCATAAATAACCTTATATTAACATATTTTACATCATATTAAATGCCAATGAACAGCCATGGTTTCACAAAGCACATAAACATCACCAAACTACATGTTTCTTTCAGTACGTCACCAATTCTATGCCCAATTTTGTAATAACAATTCCAAACATTATGTACAAGAAAACAAGCTAAGTCTATAATCACATCTCACATGTCAATATTGGATCTGTCAAACTAAATTACTACAAGACCAAAAGTCCATTTTCAAGTTTACAAGGCAAAACCCGTCACCGATTACGCAAACACAAATTGTTTCACACATAGTGAACTTCTCACACTTCACCAACATAACCAACATGATATACACCATATTCCATGCATATAATATATTAAACCATAAAAATAAACACTTACCAAGGCTTGAAAAAGAGTGATCTTGCCCAAACAAGTGATGGTTGCCTTAGGGTTTGCAAGAGAGAATTGTGGAAAATTCTAGAAAATGGCATGTGTGTCCAATATGAATAAAAATCAGATTTTTGGTGAATTTTAAAGACCCTTAATGTTCATCCTTATCCATATTTTGGTCAATAAGTAATGTGTTGATTTGGTCAAAAGAAGAATGGATCATTTCCTTCTTGTTGAGCCATGTCTTCTTGACAATTTTTGGGCCTTAAATTGGGACCAATTGCACATGTTAATTCAGCCCAACTATTTAAATGTATAATACCCCAACAATCTCATGTTTACGTAATTCCATAAATGTTAAGCCAATCAATTAGGTCGGAAAGGTACGGGGTGTTACACATACCTTATCTTCCCAATACAAATATACAATCCTAAATGTGAATACAATAGTCTAGCTCCTTCCTTACGGTTCACTCTAAAACACAAGTACATAACGGAGCTTACGTTAACAACCAACTACCTTACAAGTTCATAAGACGACAATGAGTTACATGATTGCCTTAAAATGTCGTTTCCCCCTTGACAATATCATTTATGAAATTATCATACCATCAATACCACAACATTCCATACATTTAACAATACATCATAAACCAATAGCATATCACACCAAGTTCATACTTTACACTTCTCCATCAATACAACATCATAATTACTCCATCAAGTCACATTAATACACTCCATAACAACATATCGACCACAATCCCACAATTTACACTTATAGAAAAATAACAAGTCAAGGAACATAACCAAACCATACATTTCGATATTTCACTACACCATTCACTTTCATCAAAACCTCAAGTCTCCTTTCAAGTTTAAATCTCATAGATGACACATCTTTTAGCAAAAAGCAAAAATACATTATTTACACTTTTATACATAACCATCATGATCTACATACTCTCCCATGCATATAATATATTAATCCATAAGAATAATCACTTACCCAAACTTGCAAATGAGTGATCTTGTCCAAAAAGATGGCTTAGGGTTTGAGAGCTTGAAGAAATATCTTGTGGAAATGTTGTGGAAATGTCTAGAATGGCATGTGTGCTTTGTGTAAATAAAATCTGATTTTTACCACCTTATATATCCCCTAAAGTCATACTTAGCCACTTCTTGGCATTAAATGCCATGTTACCTTGGTCAAAGTGGAAGAATGGGTCATTTGCCCTTTTGGGCCATGTCTTTTAATCCATTTTGGGCCTTAAATTGAGCCCATTTACACATATTAACTTAGCCCACCAATTTCAATGTGTAATTCTCCCATTATATCATGTTTAAATCATTCCATAAATGTCACGATAATAGTCACTCACGAAATTCATGTTCGTAGCCTCATTCTCAAAAAAAATAATACATTCTAGCCACTCAGGGCTTAAGTGAACATAATTTGATAAAATACTTGTTAAGAAGAATTAACCCCAACTCGGATGTCAAACCCACTCAATATTAGTCCTACTACGATGAAATAATGATACCATAACCCAAGAGTCCTCTTTATAGACTAATAATTGTAGAAGAAATCGGGCAAAAAACACCCCGGCACGATCCCGGGCGCCCCAAAGACTTAGAGAAAATTTCAGCATTTGAAAGGTGTGCAAGGGCGGCCTAGAACTCCCTTGGGTGCACACCCTTTCTGCCTGTTCCACAAAAATTTTGGCCAGAAGCGGCCTGGCACGCCACCTGCAGTGCCCTACACTTAATTTTTGATTTCGACTTTTCTTTGTGGATTTGGTTGGATCTTTGAAGTCCCAACCTTTTCCTTGCCTCTTATCTTTAAGATACTTTGCTTTTATGTCCTTTAAAACTCGTTTTTCACCCCACAAATGCTCCACAAAGTCACAAACACCACCTACTACAAAGGTCTAAGCACATTTACTAGCACAATATCAAATGTTCCATCAATAACAATGCAAAATACGTACCTATTGCTCTCGAACCTAAGGTAAACATGGTTCAAGGTTTTCAAGTAGGGTCAGGAAGGTACGGGGTGTTACACTCGTGACAGATTCAATTTTGGGATTTCATTTGTTGGCCCCACGGGCCATTTTTGACCCGATTTTAGGTTCGAAGTTTTACATAGCACTATGGGTATCATTTTACTCCTATTAACGTGTAGATTATGACTTTGATAGTGTGACATCATTTTTAGGATCATAAATCAAGGGCGAGCAATTTGTGGATGGTTCGAGATTGCGATTCGGCTTTGAGGTAGGCTTCGGTCTACCTTTCTCTATAAGATTGTGTATTGCATAGATTGCATCCTAGGTAGGGATTATAGGAACGTATTGTGATTAGTAAATCATGAATTAGTCTATTTAGGGAACTTGGGATAGACATGTGATCTGAACCCTAGCCTAGGATACCCGTTATGGCCCAAGAACCATATTATCCTTTATTATAGACATGTTATCTATAGATTGGTGTGAATGATCCTTTAGTATAAGACTCACCATATTACTTAGCAAATTATACAGTATTTCCCTAGATTTTGGTGATATTATTATACTAGTTATGTACTGTTGGGCCTGAGGCCATGGTTACGATACCAATTGGACTCTAAGTGAATATTTTATCCCTAAAAGGGACATAATTCTAGATTACCGATGCTTAGATGCTTATGGATTTATTGTTTGAATATTGGTGATAGCATGCATACTTTAGGGCTCTTTTATGCTCACTTAGTGGTACGATTCCAACCAAAATCTTGATTTTGCTACTATTTCCTAAAAAGGGATTTATTCCCACTTTTTACTTTTAAAATGGATTCTTTTACAACGGGAATCGTACCACCTTATTTAATGAATTATGAGCTTTGGAACTAAAAATTTTATTTTGAAAATTAGATCATGGTTGATTTTGATACATTATTGATCCACCTCTTTTACCACTACTACTTACTTCTATTGAGAGTGATTCTGACCCTTTCTCTACTATTATGCTAATTTAGTCCCGAACTTAATCTCAGCCAATAGATTTACAGACTTACACTCTTTTACTCATAGTTTGAGTCTGTACCCTTATTATACTTATATGTCTCTCTGTACTGGATAGAGTAGGTTGATTATGATAATTATTGGAAGTTTAAGTTTGGGACCAGGCAGTGTATATGGATATCCCGAGTCCCCTAGGGGCCCATTTTTTCATGAGCTGCAGTACCAGAGAAGGATTTTCGCCATGGGTCCTGCCTTGGCGAGCTACAGAGTTGGAAAAGGTGTATACACTTAGTATATTATATCACTCGGATTGGGTATGGCTCTATTGGTTTATGTTGTATTCATTCATTCATTCATATGCATTTCTTATCATCAGTATGATTGCTTAGTGCTTATATCTATTGGCCTTATGGGGGGTTGTATTGATATAAGCTATGATTGTTGTTTGCTGAGTGTTGGCTTGAACCTTCCAGGCTTTTGTGTGCCCGATTAGGTATTGTTTTTCTGGACTAGTCGATTACTTTACTGTTGGCTATTATGGTTAGTTTATGGTAGGATGATTATGGACAGGTACCCAAGGTTATCAGTACGTTTCTGATCGTTTTTCTCTATAGTAGCAAGGTACGTTATGTTTCAATTATATCATGTTTAGTCATCCTTGGTTAGAATTCCTAGTTATGGTAGTATTAGCTTTCCTACTTAGTTATGATCCTTGAAATGTTAGGTTGACTCTATTAGGTTATTACCTTTGAATTAGTCCTATATGTATGTGTATATATATATATATATATATATATATATATATATATATATATGGAATTATCGTATATCCCTCTCTTTCTTTGTCTGTTCATATCGTATATGTATTCTTTGGCCTTTTATACTACTATATATCCTTATTTCATTCTTCAGTTGTATTTTTGGCTACTAATATAGGGTATTGCACTTTAGTTCCTGAATACTGTTAGAATAGGATAGTTTATCCTTATTGTTCCATTTGCCCTACTATGCTTAGTTTTCCTAGATAGTTTCATGTAGTTATATTCTTGCTTACATGTTATTTATGCTTGCATTATCTTTGGAGCTCAGTCGGCCGATGCCTACTGAGTACCACGTGTTTGTTACTCATACTACATTTCAACAGCCTACAGATCATAGTACAAGTTCTCACCATTGATGTTTGCATCGTTTGGAGCAGTTATGGATTGGAGATTTGGGTGAGCTCTTGATGTTCAGAGTATTTTTGCTCTCCCTTTTATTGATTAGACTGATCTCTATTTTGTGTTTCAGTGACATCTTGTACTTGTATTTAATTTGTATTTCACTTTGTACTCCGTTGTATTAGAAGCTCTTGTACTGAATTCACCAAGTCTTGGAGTTGTAAGACATATATTAGTCTCTTTATTTTATTCTTTTTGGCTACTTTTATTTTTGTCTTGGTAGTCCGTTACTAGCTATTCTAGACTACGGGTTGGTTTACCTACTGGTGGGTTAGAGTAAGTTCCATTATGACTTGAGAAATTGGGTCGTGACAAATTGGAATTAGAGCCTAGGTTTGCCAGTGTTGTTGGTACAAGCTAAGTGCCTAGTAAAGTCTTGCAAATTAGTACAAAGATTTCTGTATCCTATCTTTGGGAGGCTACAGGGCATTTTTAGGAAAATCTATTCTTGACTCCTTGTCGGTGTCCGTACTTCTATGAACCTCTAAGTACTTCTTTGACTCCACTCTGTGCCTAATAGATAGCATGAGGTATTTGATTGATACGGGCGGGACCTTCGCGCGTGTTTCCAAAGTTTCAGCTCAGCATCAGACTAAGAAGTATGAGATTGATATAATGGATCTTCAGTGTCAGCCAGAAGGTTTGGGGCCATCCCAAGCTACGACAGAGTTGCGACCATCTCAGCTTTTCAGGATTTTGTATTAGGGATTTTGAGTCATTTTGTGAGTACGTCACAGGCGGTGGTGGTGCCCGGTATATGGAGTAGTTCTCAAGCTAGAGTTGGGTTATTGGTATTCAGCAGGGATCTTTATCAGTTTTAGAGTATGAGATTGGGTTTCTCGTGTGGGCCAGACATACTCCTGTTTTATTTTCTACAGATAATAAGATGGTGCATGGATTTATTAGAGGATTGGCTTTACCACTCCTCTTGGTGTCAGAGCATTTGGTAGCAGTTAGGTCTACTTGTTTTTAGGTTGTTGATCATGTGAGGATCATAAAAATGGCATGTGTTAAGACCTATAGAGGTGGCGGTATGATTCCATGTCAGTAGTATAGTGTTAGTGGTATTTCATTTAGAGGTCGGGATTCTCCCAGCGAAGGTCAGCCTCACTTGCATCTTATCAGGTCCTTGCGGGTAACACCTCATGTTATGGGAGTTTCTCAGGTGGGTCATGATGGTCACAGTGGGTTGAGTTGTCATCATACATTGCAGGGTATTTGGTATAGATCTTCAGGCCGTGGTGGCCTTTCTGGATCTGCAGATACAATGTATCCGAGAGTTCCAGGGGCATGTTTTTACTATGGAGAGATTGTCCATTATTCTAGGGAGTTCCCCAGATGTGAGTTGGTTGTTCAGACAGGGTCAACACTTATTTCTCACTGGTCTAGAGCTCCTAAGGTATGTTGTGTGTGTGGGGAGGATGATTATTTCAGTAGAGAGTGTCCCTAGTGTTAGTTGGTCGTCCAATTGGGATCAACTCATATTTCTTTCCAGGTTAGGAATTTGGGGACTTGTTATAACTGTAAAAAGAGCGATCACTGGTCTAGAGAGTGTCCCCAACGTGTGATTATCAGTCATTCAGCTCATCTAGATCATTCTCATAGAGATGTTGCACCTTCAGTTAGAGGTAGTGCACTTAGTGCCTCAGTTAGTGATTCAGACGCTCAGTGTGGGTTTGGACATGCTCAGATTCACACTCCTTCAGGCATATTAGGACTATGACTTTGGACTCCATCGATATAAGTGAGATTAGACATACTATCCTTTACTCTTTATTTATGTTGAATTGGGGTTTATATACCCATCAATAATTATATGCCTTGGTATTTTTATTTTGGTTGTTGTATGCCGTAGTGTAGATTTTATGCATATATGACTACCCCCTTAGATGATTTCTTTTAGTAGTGGGTGGAGTGTATTAGTATTGTGTTTTTTCATTGGGTGTAGCATTTGGTTTAGAGTCCCATTTAATTTGGTACTTCGGCCTTACTATGGACCTAAAATGGTACTTGTTGATTTTCATTTTTGGTACCACCTGCACCTGATACTGGTGCCACTATTGTTGTTGTTATTATTATTATTGTTTTGATGTCAATCAATTTCTACTTGAAAGACTGCTAGACTAGCCTTATCTAGTTAGAATCCCCTTTCTTACGATTCTTATTCATTGGCTTAGACGGCTAACTCGGTTGGTTGATTTTCTATCTTTTTTGTGAGGCAAGGTTGGTTGTTTTCCTTCTCTGTTGGCAAGGTTAGATTGATTGTTAAATGGGTTGTGAAAGTGGAGGTAGGTTTCCCTTCCATGGTTTTGTTGTGGTTCTAGAGTTGGCAACTCGATTCTATCACCTGTTTCTGATGTTGAAAAGCCTAAGGCTTTCTTTTCTAGTCTATTGATATTCTAGCATTGGCTATGCTTTTCTATAGACCATTCCCGTAGTTGATAAATTTGAGATTTGTTCTTTTGATTTGGATAGTTCATCGCTCGATAATGGTCTTGATCTTGATGTTGATAGTGACTTGGGTACTCCATTCTTCCTGCGATATGGTTCATGATTCAGTGAGTTAACGTTAGTGAAAATAGGTAAATTTAGAAAATTCTCATTTTGGTAGTTGTTCAGCCTAATATGACTTCGTGAAATGCTTTTTCTTGGTGTTATGTTCTTGAGTATCAGTTGGTTACCAAAGCGGGTGTCTGTTGCGAATGAGTATTCGTCACTATTTTTTTGGGTATTAGTTTGACCAAATTCAAGCTAAGGTTGTATTTCTCTGAGTTGCTCGAGTGTTGGCTATCACTAGTACTGTTTGCAGCCTTGATGAGTTCTTGGTTATGCCTTAATGCATTATGCCCTTCAGCATATGTGAATTTATTGCTTGCATTTTCAGCCGGTGGTTTTCCTCAGTTGTGATTTAGTTCTACGGTAACATTTCAGTTTTAGCCTTTTCGGGAACCATTGGATATATGCTTAGTCTTTGAAGGTAAGATTGATTTAGGTAATTGATCTTAGTGAAGTCTTGTTGTCTCCAGTTGTGATTTTGTCCTTCAACAACATCTCAGTTCTATCCATTGTAGGGATTGTTATGTAGATGCCTGATTTTTGATAGCTTGATTTTTTATAATAGTGAAGGCTTGTGGGCTTCAGTTTTAAATTTTGACGCCTTCGAATGGCAGCTTGAAGGTTATGATAGATTTTGGAATTAGAATGCTTAGTCATCAACAAGATAGGTTTCGATAATTGAGATCAAGCGGTTCATCTTCGATATTGAGATCTCAGCTATAGGTTGTAGAGCTTGGTTGCAGTCTCCATTTGAAAGTTGGCTCAGCTGAGACTTCATCTATAGGCCGACTAAGCCTACTCCTTACCTACTAGTTCGGTTATCTTCAGTTTAGATGGGTTATGCTTGATAAATGCCCGAGGGATGGTCCGTTGGCACACAGTATTGGATTCTACTACTCTTGACCTTGATTCCCAGTTTTTGTCAGAATTTTGGATTGTCTGCTCTGCAGAAGGAGTGTGTTCATGTTGGACTTAGCATGGTTTCATCCACAGTTGGTGGGACATTCTGTAGTAGATCATTCAATTTTGAGAGGTTGTACTTCGGACTCATGACTACCAGTTTCGATGGTCATTTGGACCAGTTGTAGCTTTGGTTAAAGATCAGAGGCTTTGGTCATCTCCATTTGTATGTCCAGGTAGCACCTTATGCGCGAATTTTTATCCTTGACATTATGGATTTTCAGTAAATCAACTTCAGTCTTTCGAGGACAGTGTGATAGGTTTGCACTGACAGGACTCAAATGATATTTTGTATGGTTCAGAGTAGATAACAGGTTTGGAAAGGCAAAAGAAAGTTAGATTTGGAAACTGGAGTTGGTTGCATGATTCATGCCTTATATCGCCTTTAGCATGGTTGAGTTTTTGCTTGGTTGTGCTTGTATTGGTATGTTATAAACATGATGTGGTTTGGAATTTTGGTTCTGTTGGAGGCAAATTGGTTGCTGAGGATGAGTTTTGGCTTTTTGGAAAGTGAAGTAAGGAAGTTGGTCGAAAAAGGGATACCTATAGCAAAATCCCTTAGGAATGTTGTTTTTGCTTAGAGGTTATCTGGGAAGACATGTTCGGGGCATGCGGGCCCATTACCTCATCCTTTCTAGCTTTCGGGCTCTTTCTATTCATTGACTTTTGCGAACGAAAGTCCTTTAAGTAGTGGATATTGTAATGACCTTCCAGGTTATTTTTTTGATTTTTGTTCCTTTTTGGTATTTCGAGTCTTCCCACAGTGGCTACAGGTCATTTATGACTTTCCAGAACTATCTGTTCGGTTATCGGACAGTTCGTTTGGGTTTTAGGCTCATTTTCCTAATTTGGACCTTTTGTTGTTAAGGAATTGGTCTCGGACCAAAACTCCTAGTAAAAGATCTTGTATGAGAATTTTGACAGCGCCATCAGCTCCGGAATGTTAAATTTAGGCTAGAGGGACCCTTGGTCCTAGTACCGAGGCTTTCAGACTCATTTTGGGCTATTGGGTAGAATTTGATTAAAATAGAACTATGGGTGTGGGCCCCACATTTTATAGAAATGACCTCGGATGAAAATTTTGATAGTTTCGTTGAGTCTGGAATGTCAAATTTGGGATGGTAGCATAGTTCGTTAGCATGCACAGGGTTCCAAACTAATTTCGAGCACCCGATTGTAATCCATTTGGACTTAGAAAAATCTGATGCCTCAACTGCTGGTGCAGTCGCTTAAGCGTCTTGGTGTTGCTTAAACGGTAGTCGATTTAGCGATACTTGGCTTCCCAGCTGAGGGTCTCTCTAGAGATCCCTGTCCGCTTAAGCATACGTCACTTTTACGACTAGGGGGTCTCTTAAGCAACCCCGTAGTCACTTTAGCATCAACTGCTGGTGTTAAATATCTCTTCTTCACTCGATTTTCCCTCATTTCTTTAGATCTTTTTCCCCATTTTTGAGAGGTTAGAAAATGGGAAAGTGTGGGAAATCATTCATTGAAACTAAGGTAAGCTAGTTCAACACTCATTGGTCATTTTTCATTATTTTCCCCGTCAGATTCCATCCGTTTTCATTGCAAATTCCTAGAATTAGGTCTTAAATTCCATAAACTTTAGGGGTTGATTTAGGCCCCGATTTGTACTCCATTTGTGCTCAAATTTTGAGAACACATTCCTTTTCCTTCGAGGGACCTCATGACAGATTCAATTTTGGGATTTCATTTATGGGCCCATTTTTTATCCGATTTTAGGCCCAAAATTTTATATAGCATTATGGGTATCGTTTTACTCCTATTAACGTGTAGATTATGATTTTGATAGTGCAATGTCATTTTTTTGATCGTGGAGCATGGGCGAGAAATTTTTGGATGGTCTGAGATTACGGTTCAGCTTTGAGGTAGGCTTCGGTTTACCTTTCTCTATGAGACAGTATATTGCATCGATTATATGCGAGGTAGGGATTATATAAGCAGATTATGACTAGTAAATCATGAGTTAGTCTATTTAGGGAACTTAGGATAGAAATGTGATCCGAACCCTAGCCTAGGATACCTGTTATGGCCCAAGAACAGTATTATCCTTGATTATAGACATGTTATCCATAGATTGTTGTTAATGATCCTTTAGTATAAGACTCACCATATTACTTAGCAAATTCAACAGTAGTTCCCCAGAATTTGTTGATATTATTATACTAGTTATGTACTGTTGGGCCCGAGGCCTTACTTACGATACAAGTTGGACTCTAGGTGAGTACTTTATTATAACACCCCGTACCTTCCTAACCCTATGTGACGACGTTGAACAATGGTTACTTAAGTGTCGAGATGCCATGAGGATGTATTTGGTAATGTGAATGATGAGAAAATTGAAATTTGGTCTAGTACATGTGATTAACCCTTCGTAGAAGGTGTTTTGAAATTTTCTTGGAGCATTTGTAGGGTTCAAAATGAGGCTAAGAGTACCCCTAAACAAAGTATATTAAGGTTAAGAAGTAAGTTAAAGAATAGGACTTGAAGTATTTAACCAAATCCGCGAAGAAAAGTCGAAGAAACAAAAATTTTGAAAAAAAAGAGGTGGGGCGCGCCCAGGGGCGTGCCGGGCCACTTCTGGCCAAAATTTTCAGTCCCCAGGCAGTGTTGGGGCGCGCCCAAGGGCGTGCCGGGCTGCTTGTGCGCACCTTTCAAAAGTTGGAAATTTTATTAAGTCCCAAGGGTGCCCGGGGACGTATTGAGATAATTTTTTCCACGATTCTTCTACAACCACGAGTATATACATGAAATGAATGAAATATTATATTGGCATGATAAAATTACTCGAGAACGAATTTGGCGTCAAAATGACGATTTTACCCCTATGGTCAAAATAAGCCATACGTGGCTATAATTGATTGTTTTTGGAATTGAGGCTACAAGTATGCATTGTGTGAGTGGGAATATTGTTGTAACACGTATGAGATGATTTAAACACGAGAAATTATTGATTTTATTGGGTTAAGTGCATTGGGCTCAAAATGGGCCCAAATTGTGCAAGAAAGCATGGGCCAAGAATGGGTCAAATGACCCATTCTTCCATTGACTAATGCAACACATTGCATTAAATGCCAAGAGTGGCTAAGGATGACATTAAGGTCAAAATATAAAGGGGAAAAGGGCTGATTTTATTCAAGAGAATACACATGCTTTTTCTATCATTTTCTAGAAAATTCTCAAGAAAGCCTCTTTGGCTCCCAAAACCCTACGGCACTTCTTGGAGCAAGATCACCATTTTCCAAGCTTGAGTAAGTAATTATTCTTGTACTTTAACATATTATAAGCATGAGAGAATATGTATATCATGTTGGTTATGGTTGGAAAGGTTGAATATGGTGTTTTGTG
The DNA here is from genome assembly GCA_031232105.1 of Capsicum rhomboideum. Taxonomy (NCBI): domain Eukaryota; kingdom Viridiplantae; phylum Streptophyta; class Magnoliopsida; order Solanales; family Solanaceae; genus Capsicum; species Capsicum rhomboideum. The sequence continues at coordinate 90,478,632 of CP124716.1, read as the reverse complement.
TTTTGGTAAAAGATGTGAAATCCATGGGGTTGTAACTTGAATTATGACTTGTTCCTTTGATGAAAGATCATGGTATGGATAAAATATGAACGTGCATTGAGTTATTTTGTTATTAAACATGTTATTTTTCTATAAGTCTAAATTATGGGATTTTGGCTAATTTGTTGTTGTGAGGTGTATTGAAGTCATTTGATGGAATAATTGTGATTTGGTGGTGATGGAGAAGTGTAAAATATGAGCTTGGTGTGACATGCTATTGGTTATCATGTGTTGGTCAATGTGTGGAATATTGTGGGATTCTTGGTATGATGATTTCATAAATGGTATTGTCAAAGGGGAATGACATGTTAAAGCTAAACATGTGACTTATTGTTATTATATGCCATTATAAGGTAATTGGTAGTTAATGTTGGTTTTGTTATGCACTTGTGTTGTAGATAAAAAACACGGATGGAGCGGGACTATTGTATACACACTTAGGATTGTAGAATCGTATGGAGAACACAAGGTATGTAAGGTTACTATGTCCGTATCATTCTACGACAAATAGTATTCATATTGACTTTACGCTTGTTCCATCCTGAAATGTGCTAAGGTATCCTATATCCGGTTAGCAATGGTGATTATCACATATTTCCTACTCATTGATCAATTGGGAATTGTATGTCTCATATTCGTTGGTCAATGTTCCAAAAGCCCCAAAAAGTTATGTTCCAAAGTGCGAATAGTGGTTATACACATACCTTTTGTTCATTACCTTGTGTCTAACGGTTCCAATAATGTTATCTATTTTGAAGTCACATACTCTTAATTCGTTAATCATGGTTGTTCATGAGTTGCATAATTATGGACATGCTTCAAAAGTCCCAATCATGTTGTGTTCTTGAGCTTCCAATAATGTTGTGGCTATGTATATAGACGTTAATCTCTCACAAGTGATTGTATCGATCTCTCATAAGCAAAAGAATCAATCTCTCACAAGTAATGATATCAATCTCAAAAGTAAATAAATGAAGTAAGAATAAAGTAATGCATATTGGTTGTGTTATTCTATCCATGGGGTGCAAGAACACCCGCATGTGTTATCCATGGGGTGCAAATACCTGCATGATGATGTTATTCTATCCATGGGGTGAAAGAACACCCGCATGTGTTATCCATGGGGTACACATACCCGCATGATGATGATAGTTTATCCATGTGGCGCAAACGCCCATGTGATGATGGCCATTTATCCATGGGGTGCAAGAACGCCTGCATGACGATATGATCTTATCCATGGGGTGAAAGAATACCTGCATGACGATGATATGTTATCCATGGGGTTAAAAGAACACCTGCATGATGTGGGCCCAGAAAGTGTACGAGTGATGTAAAAATAAAGTAAAGGCAAGAAAAAGAAAGAACTTAATGTACATGGTATCCCACATACAAAAGAGAGTTTATTCACACTTGTTATTGCTCTTGTATTGATTCCATGGTTGTTGTTATTATGTACTTATCATTGGAGATGATAATAAGGAAAGAAAGGTACATGGTTCCACATATAGAGTTTCTTTTATAATTATTTCCATTGAAGTTCTTATGTACTGACACAGTTTTCTTATGGCCTTACATACTCAGTACATTCTTCGTACTGACCCCTCTTGGGGAATGAGAAGAAATCCCCAGGATGGAAAGAAGCTTGAAAGAGAGAACCAGGAATGAAATAGTGAGACCAAATGTTACCTTACATGTTGTAGGTGTAGGCATTAGTAGACCTCCTCAATAAACTGTGGATCATTTGCAGAGTTTTGGTGAGCTCCAGTTGGTTCGTAGCCTCCTGAGTCATAGTTGTATATTGGTTTTGATATTGTAAATATTGTATAAAGCGGGGACTTGTCCCGACTATTAGTTGGTCCAGTAAATGCATATGTTAGAGGATTTTGTAGACATATGTGGGTATGTGGATGTAAGAGATAAATGTCCGTTTTGACTTAATGGCCCCAACGGCCAAGTTTCATTAATATATATATAACATATGTTCCATGATCATGTCTTCCGCATAGTTGCATAAGGTTTAATGAGATTCATACGAGAATATGCATACGAAGGTTCATGAGAAAAGATTGGTTCTCTCGGGCCATATCGGCTTCGGGTGCCAATCACGCCTCGTTGGAAGTCGGTGCGTGATATTTATCCCTATAGGGGACATAATTCTAGATAACAGATGCTCAAGCACTAAAGGTTGTATTGTTTAGATACTGGTGATGGTATACATACTCTAGGGCACATTTATGCTCAATTAGTGGTACAATTCTGACCAAAACCTTAATTTTACTACTGTTTTCTAAAAAGAGATTTATTTCCACTTTTCACTTCTAAAGTGGATTCTTTCACAACGGAAATTGTACCATATTATTTAATAAATTATGAGCTTTGGAACTAAAAATGTTGTTATGTAAATTAGACCAAGGTTGATTTTGGTCCAATATTGATCCATTTATTTTATCAGTGCTACTTACTTCGATCGAGATAGATTTCGACCCTTTTTACGCTATTATGCCGATTTAGTCTCAAACTTGATCTCGAGAAATGGATTTATAGACTTAGACTCTTTTAGTCATGTTTTGAGTCCGTACACTTATTATACTTATCTATCTCTCTGGTACTGGGCGGAGTATATTGATTATGATGATTATGAGAAGTCCTGATTCGGGACCAGGCAGTGTATACGTATATCCCGAGTCCCCTAGGGGCCCCTTTGTCCGTGACCTACAGTGTTGGAGAAGAAAGGCCGCCTTAAGTTTTCCCTTTGTAAGCTACTGAGCTGGAAGAGGTGTATCCACTTGGTACATTATGGCACTCGGATTGGGTATAGTACTATTGGTTGATGTTGTATTGATTCATTTATATGCATTGCTTATCACCAGTATGATTGTTTGGTACTTATATCTATAGGCCTTATGGGGGGTTGTATAGGTATAAGTTATGATTGTTATTTGCTGGGTGTTGGCTTCAACCTTATAAGCTTATTGGGCCCCAATTAGGTATTATTTGTCTGGACTAGTTGGTTACTTTACTATTGGTTATTATGGTTAGTTTATGGCAAGATGATTATGGACTGGTACCTAAGGTTGTTGGTACATTTCTGATCCCTTTTCTCTATGGTAGCAAGGTATGTTATGGTTCAATTATATCATATTTAGTCATCCTTTGGTTAGAGGTCCTGATTTTGCAAGTATTAGCTTTCCTACTTGGTTATGATCCTTGAGATGTTAGGTTGACTCCCTCAGGTTATTATCTTTAAGTTAGTCCAATATGTAAATATTTATATATGAAATTACATTATATCCCTCTCTTCCTTTGTCTATTCATATCGTATATGTAATCTTTGGCCTTGTGTACTACTATATATCCTTCTTTTACTTTTCAGTTGTATATTGGCTAGTGATATACTGTATTACACTTTAGTTCCTGAATACTGCTAGAACAGGATAGTGTATCCTTATTGCTCCATCAGCCCCATTATGCTTAGTTTTCCTGGATAGTTGTATGTAGTTATATTATTTCTTACATGTTATTTATGCTTGCATTATCTTTGGAGTTCAGTCGGCCGATGCCCAGTGAGTACTACGTGTTTGGTACTCATACTACACTTCCGCAGCATGTAGATCATAGTATCAGTTCTCTCCGTTGACGTGTATATCATGCGGAGTAGCTTTGGATCAGAGATTTGAGGTGAGATTTTAATGTTTGGAGTATTCCCGCTCTCCCTTTTATTGATTAGACTGATCTCTATTTTGTGTTTCAGAGACTTCTTGTACTTGTAATTATTCTGTATTTAACTTTGTACTCCTGTTATATTAGAAGCTCTTATACTGACTTCACCAGGTGTTGGGGTTGTAAGCCATATATTAGTCCCTTTATTATATTCTTTTCTACTGTTTTCCTTATTTCTCTTGGTAGTCCGTTACTAACTGTTCCAAAATAAGGGTTGACTTACCTACTGGTGGGTTGAGAAATTGGGTTGTGACATATTATGTGTTTACTTATTATGCATCTCGATTGGGGTTGTCTTGGGAGCCATTATATGTTCCTATGTGTGTAGCTACTCCCGTGGGTTATTCTTTAGTAGTGGATCGGGTGTATAGATTATGTATTGTAACTATTTAGGAGAATGATACTTGGGCTGACCTTATTGTGCTACACATGGTTGATTTTGATGTTATTTTAGGCATGGACTGGCTATCCTTCAATTATGCGATCTTGGATTGCTTTTCCAAGATTATTACCATTGTGATGACTGGCATACCCCTGGTTGTGTGACAGGGTGCTTATAGCCACGTGTCGATAGGGATTATTTCATATATTTTGTCTAGGAAACTGCTATCGAGGGGTGTATGGATTATCTTGCATATGTTCGTGATATTAGTATTGAGAGTCATTCACTTGACTCTGATTCGATAGTCTATGAGTTTCCTGATGTGTTTCCTACTGACCTACCTGGCCTTCCTCCTAAGCATAATATGCACTTTTATATTGATCTTGAGACGGGCTCCCAACCCATATCTAGTACACCTTACCGTAGAGCACCTGCCAAGCTAAAAAAGCTAATATTCAGCTTTAGGATCTTTTGGATAAGGGGTTTATTAGACCGAGTATATCACCTTAGGTTGTTCCTATTCTATTTGTGAAGAAGAAGGATGGTTCTATGCGTATGTATATCGATTACAGGAAGCTGAATAAGGTGACCATGAAGAATAAATATCATATGCCTCGTATCAATAATCTATTTGACCAGCTTCAGTGAGCCGACGTGTTTTCTAAGATTGACTTGAGATCTGGCCACTATCAGTTAAGGATTCGGGAGGATAACATCCTTAAGACAGCCTTTAGGACTCATTGTGGCTATTACGAGTTCTGGGTGATGTATTTTGGGTTTACCAATGCCCCAGGAGCATTCATAGGCTGGATGAACCATGTATTCAAGCCTTATTTGGTCTCCTTCGTGATCGTGTTTATTGATGACCTTCTTGTCTTTTCGATAAGTAGGGAGGAGCATAAGCAACATTTGAGGACTATGCTTCACACTTTAAGAGATCATGGCATTATGCCAAATTCTCAAAATATGAGTTTTGGATTGAGTCTGTAGCATTCTTGGGGCATGTGATATCTAAGGACGAGATTATAGAAGACCCGACAAAGATTGAAGGCATTTGTGATTGGGCTCGACCTACATTTCCGACCAAGGTTCACAGCTTTATTGTATTAGTAGGCTACTATAGGTGGTTTGTCATAGGATTTGCCTCTATTGCAGAACCTATGGACAGGTTGACTAAAGATGAGTTTCTATTTCAGTGGTTTGATATGTGTGAGGAAAGCTTTCTTAAGCTCAAGAACTTGCTCACTTTAGCTCCTATTCAGACTCTTCCAGTTAAAGGTGAGGGCTTTAGTATATATTATGATGCTTTAGGTGTTGGTTTGGGTTGTGTTCTAATGCAGCAGACCTGAGTTATAGCATATCCTTCGAGATAGCTTAAGGTGCACAAACACAACCACCCCACTAATGACTTAGAGTTGGCGACTGTAGTTTTTATGCTAAAGATTTGGAGGCATTACTTGTATGGTGTTTCTGTATGATATTTACTGACCATCATAGTCTTCAGTACATTGTGCAGGTGGATTGAGTTGCTGAAGGACTATGATCTCACTATTCTATACCATCCGAGCAATGCAAATATGGTAGCGGACGCCTTGAGCCAGAAGGTGGCGAGTATGGGGAGCTTGGCCTACATTTTAGTTTTGGAGCGACCGTTATCCTCGAACATCCAGTTCTTAGCCAAAAGGTTGATTCGACTTGATATTTCAAACCCCAGGAGGATTCTTGCTAGTGTTAAGGCCAGTTCTGATTTGTTGGAGCTATTCAGATTTGATGGTCGTATTTGTGTTTTGAGGGTAGGAGGTTTGATTCAGCTAATACTTTAGGAGGCTCATAGCTCTATATATTTTATTAACACTAGGACAACTAAGATGTACAGAGATTTGAGGTACCATTACTAGTGGTGCGGTATGAAGAGAGACATATTGAATTTCATAGCTAGATTTTTGTGTTGTCAGCAAGTGAAGGCCGAGCATTTAAGACCAAGTTGGTTTGCTTCAGACGCTACCCATTCCTAAGTGGAAGTGTATCGGATTACTATGGACTTCGTAGGTGGTTTTCCTCATACTTCTTTTGGTTTTGATAGCATTTGGGTCATCATAGATCGGTTGACCAAGTTTTCCCATTTCATACCTATTCATACTTACTACATTGTTGAGTGATTGGATCAGATCTATGTTTAAAAGGTGGTTCGCCTTCAAGGAGTGCCTGTGTTTTTTATTTTAGATAGAGGTTCCCAGTTAATCTCTAGCTTTTGGAGGGCATTTTAGGAAGAGTTAGGTACCTAGGTCAACCTTAACACAACTTTTTATCCCATACTGATGGATAGTCGGAGTAGACTATTCATGTTTTGGAGGGTATTCTCCAAGTATGTGTCATGGACTTCGGAGGTTAATGGGAATAGTTTTTAGCCTTAACAGAGTTTACCTACAATAATAGCTGCCATTCGAGCATTCAAATTGCACAATTTGAGGCATTCTATAGTAGGCAGTGTTAATCTCTGGTTGTTTGGTTTGATACTTTAGAGGCTAGATCGTGAGGTATCAACTTACTTTGGGAGTCATTGGAAAGAGTTTGAGCTATTCAAAATAGGCTTTAGGCATCATAGAGCAGGCAAAAGAGTTATGCTGACTGTAGGCTTCATGCCTTAAGACTTTGAGTTGGTGATCAATTTTATCTTCGTGTGTCGTCCATGAAGGGCGTAATGAGGTTCAGGAGGAGGGAAAGCTCGTCCCCAGGTATATCGGGCCATTTGAGATCCTTCGTACAGTTGGGGAGGTAGCTTATGAGTTAGCCTTACCTCCAGCCTTTTTAGTTATTCATCTAGTTTTTCATGTGTCGATGCTTTGGTGATATATTTTTGATGAGTCTCATGTGCTCCAGTGGGATTTGGTTCAGTTGGATGATAGGTTAACCTTTATGGAGGAGTCAGTATCTATTTTAGCTAGATATATCAGGCAGTTGCGTTCAAGAGAGATTCTTATGGTTAAGGTTTAGCGGAGACATCATCTAGTCGAGAAGGCCACGTGGGAGACCGAGCATGAAATGCATACTCAGTATCCTCACCTATTTATGTCTTTAGGTACTTCGTAATTCTTTACTTTCACGAATAAAAGTCTTTTTAGTAGTGGGTGTTGTAATGACCATCTAGATTATTTTCTGACATTCCATGCTTTTTCTGCATTTAAAGCTTTCCTATAGCAACCGCAAGTCATTTATGACTTGTTGAGACTGACAGTTAAGTTATCGGGCAGTTTGTTTGGTCTTTATAGTCATTTCCCTATTTTGGAGGTTTTAAAGTTGAGAAAATGGTCTCAGGTAAAAACTTTGGATAAAAGTCCTCGGATGGTAATTTTGACGGTTTTGTTAGCTTTGGAATGTCGATTTTAGGCTAGGGGGATCCTTGGTCTGGGTCCTGAGGTTTTCGGGCCCATTTTGGGCTATTATACGAATTTTAGTAAAAATAGAATCTTGTGTGTGGGACCCACTTTTAGTTGAAACCACCTCGGATGGATATTTTAATAGTTCCGTTAAGTTCAAAATGCTAAATTCGATAGGGTAGCATTGTTCGTTTGCATTCACGAGATTCTGAACAAATCTCGAGAGCCCATCCAGAGTGTTTTACAACTTAGAAAAGTTGCTGGTGCATCAACACCTTTTGCTGCCAAAGTTGGCCTTTGCATTTGCGAGGCCTTGGTGACATTTACGAAGGTCAAGGATTTTTGTCTTCGCGCTCGTGAGGTCTTGGTTGCGATTGCGATGGTTAAGTAATCTTGACCTCCACGTTTGCGAACTAGACTTTTCATTCGCAAAAATGAAGCTGACTTGGAAGGTCCGGGCTCCTTCATCACGATCGCATTGGACAGTCAGTATTTGTGAAGTCCAATCACGGTTAGCTTTCGTGTTTGCGACAAGGGTCTCATGATCGTAAAAAAGGACCCTTGGCAGTATATATAGTCCCTTCCTTCATTTTTTGCATTTATTCTAAATGTAGAAAGCACCATTAGTGTTCTTGGGGAGCTCGGGAATTAGTGAGGGATAAATAACTGAAGCTGGGTTTGAGTTGGAAATGTTCTAGTGTTTATTTTCTAATCGTTTTATCGTAAGTTCTTGGATTAAATTTGATATAATTATCTATTTTTTATGCTTCTTTCTTCGATTTGTTGGGACCATTTTGGGGCTGTTATGGAGCTCAAATTATGCCCAATTTTGGGGCAACTAATCCTTGAGCTGAGAGGAACCTAGTGACGAATTAAATTCTTGATTCCGTCGGTGGGCCTCACTATTCAATTTTAGCCTGATTTCTAACCCGAAGCATAAAATTGCAATATGGGCATCGATGTTCTTGTCTTGTCGTGTAAAATATTATTTTGCTAGAGCGGCAACGGTTGGAGGCTTCTTGTAGGGGAAAAGCTTCATTGTAGAGGTTTTTCCGTGCTTTCGGTGGCGTCCAGGTAGGCTACGCTTCCATTCTTTTAGGCTTTTCTCTTTTACGATATTAGAATTATATTGTGCTAGCTATGGGTGGGTTCTTACTGTTCGGATATTGATTTAGCGATTTCTAACTATTTTTAGTCGATTAGAGGGATTTTAGGGTAGATTTTGACCCCGTTTTCATTATGTTGGAATTGCTTACCCTTTAGGGTTAGATATAGCCTAGTTAGGGCCTTGAGACGGGATTGTGAACCGTTAGCCTAGGTTTGGACAAGAGCTTGCCTTAGGTTGGGTTTTTGGGACTGGTAGTGGGCTTTATCGCCCTTTTTAAGATAGGTTGTTGTAGAATAACGTTCTTTCTGACCCAATTTGCTTTAAGACTTGTTTGGGAGTTTGTTATTTGGGATTGGGTTGCCTTAATCGTTACCACAAATCGTGACCTTGGACTTAATAAATGGAATCGGGTTATCCCTTAATGGTTTGGCTTTTAAAATGGAAATGTTAACTAAATGTACTTAAGATGACTTTTAACACTGGGATATCGTTACTTATTGTTTTAAGTTATGAGTTTTGGTTCGAGTCTGGCATTGGTATATTGTTATTATTTATGAGTTCTGGTTTGAGTCTGGAATCTGTATATTTCTATTATTCATTGAGTTCTAATTCGAGTCCGACATTTATTATTTGTACTATTATGGATCTGGGGTTGGAAATTCTATAGAAATTGGTAAGATTTATGACTATGTCTGGGGAAGGAGTATATGCGTATATCGCACATCTTGACTTGTTTTACGTTCATTATTATTATATCTGATTCTTGCTCTAGTTTTACTCTTGTTTGTACCTACCGTGCTTTTGGGGGCTCTGTTGGGTTTATATCCTCCTTGTGTGCACCTTCTGGCTTATGAGGGTCCATTAAGGTTATAGCTAGACATTATTTATGCTTTTTAGTTATTTATATTCAGTCTACGACTTTTGCTTAGCATAGCCTATTATTTCATTTATGTCCCTTATTTACTGCCTTTAGTTTATATAGTCGCACTTTATTTATACTTTTACTTCAATTGACTCAGTCGACCTATGATTCATAGTGAGTACCCATATTCTTGAACTCATACTACACTTCTGTATCATTTTCCCTAATGCAGATCCTAGTACGAGTCACCAGCATTGACACTAACCTCAGACTGTGTTGCTAATCAGAGATTGGGTGAGCTTTCAAAGTCCAGAGCTGATCTTTCTCCGTTTGCTTTCATGATAGTCTTATTTTGTATATTCTGAGACTATGATGTATATTTTGTCACTGACTAGTACTCCTTTTCATTAGTGGCTCTTGTCCTGACCTTATCAGGTCTTGGGGAGATCCAATTTGGTATTTTGTCCTCTTCTCTCTCTTGTATAGGATGCTTATGTATATATATCTACTTTTCCACTTATTGCTTATTATTGTCGTCTTTACTCTTATTTTCCTCTATCTTCTACCTGTTAGCCCGTTACTCGCCATTTTAGGCTATGGTTTGACTTATCTATTGGTGGGTTAAAGTAGGTGCCATAATGACCTGAGAAATTGGCTTGTGACAACTTCCAATTTCAAATCATGGGTGGGGTAGTTAATTTAATATGACTTAGTTGCCTCGAAGCATAAGCAATTATATTCTAATCCTGCATAAAAGCAACATCTAAACCAGACCGTGAAGCATCACAAAACACAATGAAATCCTTACCTTCAATAGGCAAGGTAAGAATAGGAGTTGAAGTTAGCAAAGTCTTGAGCTTTCGATAGCTCTCCTCACACTTATCATCCCACACAAAAGGTACCTCTTTCTGAGTCAGGCGAGTCATATGTGAAGCAATGGAGGTGAACCCCTTAACAAACAAACAATAGTAGATGGACAACCCCACAAAACTATGAACCTCTATAACATTGTCGGTCTGGCCCAGTTCTTGAAAGCTTCAACCTTCTGCGGGTCTACCATAACCCCCTCCTTAGATACCATATGCCCTATAAAGTATACTGAAGATAACAAGAATTCATACTTTGAATGCTTAGCATAAAGTTGCTTCTCCTTAGTCAACTCCAACATCGTAGGCAAGTGAGCTTCATGCTCCTCCGTACTCTTAGAGTAAACCAAAATATCATCAATGAAAATAATAACAAACGAATCCAAATAAGGCTTGGATAATCCATTCATCAAGCTCATAAAAGCAGCTGGGGCATTGGTCAAACCAAAAATGTCCTCTGTCCTAATCTTAAGCTGATAGTAACCTAACCACAAATCAATATTTGAGAACATTGCGGTTCCCTGCAACTGGTCGAATGAGTCATCTATCCTAGGCAAAGGATACTTGTTACGAGTAGTCACCTTATTCAACTATCGATAGTCTATGCATATCCGCATACTACCACTTTTCTTTTTCACAAAAAGTAGAGCAACATCCCAAGACAAAACCCTTGGATGAATAAAACCCTTCCCCAATAACTCTTACAACTGGGATTTCAATTCTCTTAACTCTGCCAGTGCAATCCTGTAAGGAGGTATAGATATAAAATAGGTTCCCAGCTCTAAGTCTATACAAAAGTCAAATAACAGTCGGGTGGCATTCCAGGGAGATCATTAGGAAACACCTCTAAGAATTCACACACTACTAAAACCAAAGCAATATGAGGGACTGTCGAACTATCATCTCGAAGATGAGCTAAGAATATCCTACACCCCCATTTAACTAATTATTGATCACAGATAGCTGACACAATTCTCAAAGGAGTAGGCTTATGATTACCTTCCCACTCCAACCTTTCCATTTCGGGCATGGCTACAATGACAGTCTTAGCATAACGATCAAGAATAACATGATAAGGAGACAACCAGCTCATCTCCAAAATAATATCAAACTCCTCCACATCGAAGATTACTGAGTCTACCAAAGTTATATAACCCATAAACATCACAGGACATGCCCAGTAAAGCTGATTAACATATACAAAAACCACAACTGGTGTAGACACATACATGGGTGCATCAAAAAATTCACATTTTAAGTCCCAGCCCAAGGCAAATTTCACAGACACATAAGAGAAAGTTGATTCTGTATCAAATAACACAGAATCCATATGATCACAAACAAGAATAGTTCATGTGATCACATAATCAGAAGCTTCAGCTTCAGGATGACCTGGAACAGTATAAAGATAAGCCTTATAAATACCCTGACCACCACCTCTACCAGTCTGTGCGCCACCTCGACTAACCTATCCTCCACCATAGTTGGCTTGGATGCCACCCCTCCCTAAAGGATGACCACCATGCCCACCATGTGGACGACCCCACCCATATCCTCCACAACCATGACCTGTTAAGAGTAAGGCACTAGAAGCTGGTTGCTGAGTCAACTAACCTGCCGATAAGTAGTTAGGACAAAACCTCCAAATATGACCCAATATCCCACACTCATGGAATCTGTTGTCTAAGGCAGGAGGATGGACTGAAGTTGCTGAAGGTGTATAACTTTCTGTATAGGAAGGATAATAACCGATCCCTGATAGGCCCCATACGGACACATGCATGGCTAAATGGAATGGCCGAGAAGAGTAACTCTGTGAACCACGACCCCTTGAATAAGTACCACTGAAATGAACTAATTTCTAGGCCTTCATTTCCTCTGCCTTCACCTCTTCTTGTTTCTTAACCCCTTGCACTTTCTTCACAAACTCCACGACTTCCTCAAAAGTTTTTCTAGATGTAGCCACTTGCAGTGCACCCACCTGAAGACCCATTTTCAAACCTTTCATAAAATACCTGATCATTTCCTCCTCTGAAGTAATCAGCTGCAATGCATTACGAGACAAGGCATGAAACTTGGCCTCATAGGCCACCACAGACATATCACCCTTCTCAAGTCTCAGGAACTCATCTTTTTTCATATCTTGATAGGTATGAGGAACATACTTCTTAAGTAACACATTCTAGAATTAAGCCAAAGTAAGTGTAGGTAACGCAGCACTACACTCAACAAAGACATCCACCATTTCTTGGACTTTCCCTGCAGCTGAAATGTCATAAACTCTATATCTTACCTCTCCATAATGCCCATCTTGTGTAGACGCTCATGATAGTCAATTAAGAACTCAAATGCATCTTCTGACTCAGTAACCTGAAACACTAGAGGATTCATCTTCATGATCATACGTCATAACCTGTCCTAATATCTGTCAAGCGAAAACTTATGTCTCATAGCCCTCATACATCTAAGGATTTATAGCAGTGGCATGCTCAAAGATAGGGACAGAAATGTAGGAACTGCTAGAGTAGTACCAGTACTAGCCAAACTACTCAAAAACCCTAACACCTATTGAATCTGTACTGGCACCAGATTCTCTGATACCAAAATTTCTTCCAACTCAACTACTACCTCCTCATCCTAAACCAAATCCAGAGCATCTTGTTGTGCGCTAGGGGATAGAGATCACTACCTATCTGGTACTTCGACTGCCCGGGCTCCACCCCTGACAGGTCTTCCCTTTTTTAACCCCTTCATGCTTAGCCCCTAACTCGAGGTCTTCCCAAAACCACAACCTCAGTAGTTGGTGCTGGTACTGTTGCAGTGGCATCTATCGCTTTGGTTGAACAAGTGTTGACCATCAATGAAAATAAGAGTGAAAGAGGTTAGATACCAAGTTGGATCAATCGATACCAATTGGATTCAAATACTAGCACAAAAGGAAGAAAGAAGTGAAAATTGTTTCCTAAAGCCCTGTAGCCTCTTGATGAAAAGTAGATATGTCTTCGTACCATTCTGCAAGACTCTACTAGACCCATTCTCGTACAACTAGATCTATGAACGTAGTGCTCTTATACCATCTTTGTGATTACCTAATCAGTCATGAGTGGTACCCACCCTAACTCTACAGTTGAAGAACCATCTAACCCAACCCTTAACCAACAATCAAAGGTCCTTCACAAGTAACCTTAATAAATTAACTTCTATTTAACTCTTAATGCAATATTTGAAAAATGAGTTTATTACTAACTTTTCAAATTATAACAACCCCCAGGACCCAAAAATCACCTTAGAAGAACATCTAAAGGTATCCAAAACAGTCTAAAATATTATCTAGAATAATAAATAAAGAGGTGTCACTGTCCCAAAAAAAAGACATGAACAAAGTAAAGATGATCCAATGGTTGCTCGGACATGGTGCTCACCCTTGAACTGATGCTGGAGTCACGTACTAGAGCCGAGGTCTTGTTTCAAACGCTGGAACATACTCTGCACTTAATAAAAATAAGAGTACAAGCAGTATAAATACTACAACTAAGTATTAGTAGGCATCATCGACCGACTCAACTCAACACCATACAAGTAACCAAGTGAAAGGCAGGTAAAAAGCAATCATGACACAACTCAGAATTAGTTGACAAGAAAATGTACAGTCCAAAACCTTCATCTCACCAGGAATACATGTATGCAGGTACATCAATTCCATTTAGGCAGATTCTGTTAGCAATGGGCACCATAATATATATATATATATATATATATATATATATATATTAAAGATTGCATGCATGCAATATATACACACATACTAGATTCAGCAAGGACTCTCAGTTATGACCTATAAGGGACGAGCTTAGTCCATGTACCAGTACCAGTATGGTACCCGATCCAAAAACAGTGTCAGTGTGACACTCGATCTAAATAAAAGTGTCGACGTGACACCCGATCCAACAACATCTCAATTCCAATGCTCAATGCATGAGATAGTCAATAATCATAAGTAATTCCAAAAACAAATCACATACATCCAACCCACATATAAACACAGAGTCAAGCAAGTCTATACTACTATTAAATCATAACCTACCTCTATTCCTTGCTCAAAAACACTATTAAACCATAGTTTTTCCCTTTCTTTCAATTTCTACCCGTTCTTGATCTATAAACAACAATACACAAGTTTCAACATAACAATTTACCCTTCTGCGCATTATAAACTCATATTCATCAAATTCAACATATGAACTTGACCTAGTTCATCATTCAAGGGTTTTTCTACCCTTTAATCTCTTTGAATTCTTCGTATATTATTATTACAAGGAAGAATTTTTCCATAGGAAGTATTTTTTTTAAAACATAGGATCAATAATAACTAAATTCATGTTATTCCCTACCAATTCCCACCAGTTCATGAACTTAGGGCTAATTTCCAATTTAACCAAGGCTATGATTCTTACAACCCTAAGAATATAAAGGAGTAATTTAATGTTTTAAGAGTAAAGGAAACTTAACTCAAAGATTTGAAACCCCCAAATTGGTGAAAAATCACCTTAGCGCAGCCCTTGAATGAGTTTTTGAAAAATGCGAATGAAAAATGATGTTTCTTACTTAAAACTACTTTTTTTTGCATTTTCATCACTGCAGCACTTCTGTCACAGCAGTGACACTAATCCAGTATCTTGAGATCCATTCCCAGCTCTGTCCTTTTCACTACACTTTTACCAATTTTCAATATTACGAACTAACCTTTTTGTGGTAATCATTATACCCGGAGTTCTACTAACCCATTCTATGCACCAAAAGTTTCTATAACTTCCTAAACTTGTCCTCTAATACAAAAAACATTCAAAATCACCAATCAACACTCTAATAACTAACAGATTCCCTTAGACCCCCACACACTCAAAAAATACCTAAAAGTAGGCCAACCCTGAATTTTAAAATTTTGGTCTTAGGGGAAACTAGGCGTAGGTTTTACTCTCTATTTCAGTGTAATGACATTTTGGGTCGTTACACTCTATGAAAATTTGACTGATCCTAATGCCTATATTCCTATGGTCATCGGTCAATTATGAAGGGCATCTGATTTCTCTTCCATATCAAGTATGCAAGGCTAATGGATAAATTCTTATCAACATTAGTGAATTGTTCCTCCTTCCTTATAGAGTTCACAACCAAACCCTACTTTCCCAAACTGTGTATGCAAATTCCCTATTCCTAGTTCAATCTAACACATAATAAATAGTATTTAAATATTGATCAAGCAAACAAATAACTAAGATCAAGAGAAAGTAAGCAACCACATAAGCCGTAGCATGACAATAAATATCTTGACAAATAAAATCAAGTTTGTACACCAACAATTATGAAGCTACCAAAACTTTTTATGAGAAGTTTAGCTCCACATAGACATGGAGGAATTACTATAAATCATCTTAAAGAAAACCAAAAAATACATAAATAACGAAGAAGAAAGGATGAAAATGATGTTCTTTAGCCTCCACGGTAGCTCCAAGCTCTTTGCTTGGTCAAGAGTTTGTTTAATTTGAGTTGTATTAGATATAAATTGCCTAAGGGTATTACGTATCGAGTTTTAGGGCATTTTGGGTTGGAATCAATTGGCCTAGGTAGTTTGCTTCACCTTTTACTTATTTTAAAACCTTTTGAGCATACTCTATGTTAATATGCTTACGTAGCTTATCTTGGTGTGTAAGATGAACAATAATGGAATATGCATGGATTTGAAGCATAATGAAGTGATATTGGAGTTTTGATGTCTACATAAAAGGTGAGGATGATGATCTAGAGCATGTACAAGGATAATATAGTAAGGTGAGTGCATAAGAGAGGTAAACCAATAGGTTCCCTCATAGGCCAAATGGACAGACCAAATCAAATGGCAGTCTAAATAGTGTGTCGCCCTGGGCATGGCCATAGGGTAAAAATAGGCCCAAGTTGGCCTGATTCGACCATGTAGCCTCACATCAACACCCCATACTTAAACTCTTTCTCAGTCTAGAGTAATATCTATATTCATGACTATACTCTACTACAAACTACACTAATTGAAACAAGATTACCCAATCTAAGATGACAACAACTGTAGTGGATGCCTAGTTCATAATATACTTATTTCATTCATTAAACATATTTAAAACCTCATAAATAACTACTTTAAGATAACCTAGCCTCAAGAAATGGCTCTATGATAATAGTAAAACATTCATAGATTACCCAATCAAGAAAGCAACCACTTTATCTATCTTTCCATGACTATATGCCCATTACTACAAGATTGTTACACATATTCACTTACAAATATGCATAATATTATATAAATAGGTATAAGAGTAGAGGTGCTTGGAGTCTAGAGGTGTCCCTGTGGCATAAATTAGGTCAATAAATGACATGTATGATAGGGCTAAGACTCAGGTGAAAACTATGAGAGGTGACTTAGAGAACTTTCTCATATTGATGGGCTTGCATCAAAGATCAACACTTTGTCTATTCTTATTTGCCTTAGTGATGGATGTACTAATGCGATAAATTCAAGGTGAGACAACATGGTGTATGTTATTTGTAGAAGTTATAGGTTTGAGTGGCGAGACCCCCGGAGGACTTAATACTAAGTTGGAGGTTTGGAGACTGGTCCTAGAGTCTAAATGATTTAGGTTGAGCATGACCAATATAAAATATTTAGAGTGCAATTTCAATGAGGGAGTGTAGGATGATGATGTGGTGGTAAAGATTGATACTCAAGTAGTTTAGAAGAGGGATAATTTCAAGTATTTTGGGTCTATGATGTAGGGGAATAAAGAGATTGATGAAGATGTCACCCACCGTATTGGTGTAGGATGGATGAAATGGAGACTCACCTTCGGTGTTTAGTATGATAAGAAATGCCTTTTAAACTTTAAAAAAAGTTCTATAAAGTGGTGGTTAGACCAACTATGTTGTATTGGGCGGAGTGTTAGCCAGCCAAGAACTCTTATATCCAATAGATGAAGGTGGCATAGATAAGGATGCTATGATAGATGTATGGGTTTATTAGGAGGGATATGATTAGAAATAAGGTTATTCGAGATAAAGTGAGAGGTGGCTTCGGTAGAAGATAAGATGCAGGAAGTGAGGTTGAGATGGTTTGGGCCTGTGATTAGGAGGTGCCCAGATTCCCTAATATGGAGTTGTGCGAGGTTGGCTATGGATGGATTTAGATGTGGTAGAGGTAGACTAAAGAAATATTGGAGGGAGGTGATTAGACATGACATAGAGCAGATACAACTTACCGAGGACATGACTCTAGATAAGAAGGTGTGGAGGACACAAATTAAGGTATATGGGTAGTAGATAGGAGTGTGTCTCTGATAGTAGGTAGGTGTGTTTTGTCTTGTTATATGTGCTAGTTTTCTTAGTGATTTTCTTGTAGTGTCTTGGTCTTAGAGCTTTGGTGATGTTCACTGTTTCAGGGAGGTCGAGTGTGGTACTACTTTGTGGTAGGCTTATTTTTTGTTGTTATTACCTATTGTTTATTTCTACATATTGTTTCTTGCTCTTATATTATGTCCTATCTAGAATATTTTTGTCTTGAGTCGGGGGTATTTCAAAAATAGCCTCTTTACCTTATCTCTAAAGTAGTGGTATGGATTGCGTACACTTTACATCCCCAGACCTCACTTTGTAGGAATATACTGGGTATTTTGTTGTTGTTGTTGTTGGGTATAAGAATAGAATTACCCTTACTCTCCCAAAAAACTTCACAGGTACCATATGATGCACTATAAGCTTACCCGTAGTGTACTACTCCACTAATATAAGAACGTCAAAGTGAAGATCAATTAGGACTTTTATGGTTGTAATGCAGGCTAAGGGTCGGGAAGGAACTATTCTGGCTTGAAATAGTGACTATCTTTCCAAAGCACTTTAATACATCAGAAATTTTCATTTTTTTTGATCTTTCTTCAATAAACTAGTTATTTCTTCTTCTACTCTTCTCACCCATGGATATTCTTTGTTTTATCATCTTTTTAAGATAGAATCACGCACCATTAATAAGGAGAATCAAACATATTTTTTCTTTCTTTTCTGCTTTGTTTTTCTACTCCCTACAAATAGCATATGAGTTTTTCACTTGTTAGAACCCTTAGACTTTCCTTTTTCATTCTCACTCCTCTTAACTCTTTTTTTTTAATTAAAGTGTTTAAGATTTTTGGATCAAATAAACGTCAATTGAAAGAAAAGGATTAAGCTTCATAAATGTCCACCAAAGAATAAGCTAAAGTTTCAACAGGTCTAACTAGGATCATTAATTGTAGGTAGCTAAAGCAAGGAATAAAAATAAGGCTAATCAAGGAAATGCCTATAGCTTCTCATAAACTCAACATTCTTCATTTTGCTTAGCCAACACACCGGGCAAGTATTAGACATATAATTGAAAACATGGAATATCAGCAAACATCTAACAGACATGGCACATGTTCAACTTAGAAGGATCTATACAAGCTCTCAATCCAGCAAACCAGAAGAGTTTATTTTGAAGTAAAAAATCATACAAGAGTCAAGTAATATATTTTAGGTGTGTCAAAAGAAGTCATTCACTATTCACACGGCATGGAAACTTGCATAAGTTAGTCAATTATAGAACTTAACTAGATACTCCTAGCATCCAATTGGTCCTAAAGACTATTCCTAAAAATGAAACATAAACTACTCTAAAAATAAAAAGGATAGTCAGTTCTACGGTCTCCTCCTCGAAAAAGAATCGAAAAGAAAATCCAAGGGGTGGGCAAAGTATGCTCTAATCAAGAACTAAAAGAAACTAAAAACTAAAACAAACAAAATCTATTCTACTATAATGGGAAACATAATTTTTTTGTGTGTTTTTAGACTTTTTTCAAAAAAATTCAAATTTTCAATTTGAAAGAGAACAACGCATCACAATCAACTAAATCAAATAGAGCAAACAAGTAAATAATATAGCATACTTCACCTTAAAGAATAATTGAAAGATATCCCACCTCAGACTTAATGTCATGTTTTATCTCCAAAGCATCAAATATGGTAAAACAAAGGGCTAGGAATACTCTCTGAGGCCCTCTAGGGCCTAGCTAATAGCCTGTTTTTCTTAAAAATTTAATATAAAGGGTGGATGACCCCATACTTATGCTTCAATCATTCTCCTTAGCTTCAAAATCTAGGTATTCAGACTTTCCCGAATCTGCACAAACAAAAATAACAACAAACATGACATTAAACAAAACAATCAAAAATACCAATTTCCTCTACTGAACTTAGGTTGTCTCCCAAGAAGCACCTGATTTATCACCACGACACGATACCATCAAGTTCATCATTTTTCTTTCCACTTGGAGGATATGAATAGCACCCCTAACTTCTGTTCTAATTTTCTGCTCCACTCAAGGGGTTGTAGAGTAAGTACAAAGGTACCAAGTCATAGATGTTGCCTCTAGCACTTCTTGGACCTTAAGTGAGGTATGTTGTTTTGTCTTTTTGGCATGGTAAATTTTAGAATATAAAGACATTGTTCCTCATCCACACACTTTTCAATCGATTTGGAAGGATTAATTTTCATAACACCAACAAAGCACAATATTGAAAGGTGTTTAGAATGAGGTCCAACACGCATCGACTCCAAAACATTGTTCTTTGCGACATTATTACTTTTGCATAGCTCCTCAATTTCAACATAAATAAAAAGAGAATAGTTGAATGGTTAAAATTCCTTTTTTTGCTCCAAAATTTGGCCAATGTCCACAACAATTGGTGGTTGGTCATTAGACTCTTCAAATATTTTATTCAACAGAGCTTGTTGGCCATGGATATCTGTGATAAAATGATAAAATTCTTGTATGATCTCAGGTTTTGTCATGACCAAAGTTGTCATGAATGGCACTCACCCTAACACTAGAGTGGGAGAACAATCTAACCCAACCCTTACCAACAAAGTCAGACCTTCAGAAGTCACTTTCGTCAATTACTTATCATTAAAACAGTAAAACACAATATTATCAACTAAAATCAATTCTAACTTAATCAACATTCATAACTAAGAAAATAGAGTGCAAAAATATCTCTAATTATTACAACCCCCAGGACCTGAAGTCACCGTACAAGAACATCTAACAGTATCCAAAACCAAGTCTAAAAAATTATCCAAGATATGAAATAGAGAAAAGTCTTAGTCCTAAAACAAAGAATATGAACGATATAAGGAAGATCTAATGGTTGTCCGGTCATGGTGCTCACCCTTGAATCTAAATCTGAAATCACCGGCTAGAGTCGAGGTCTCATCTCAAACGCTGGAACACACCCTACATTAAATAAACAGAAAAGTACATATAGTATCAGTACAACAACTAAGTACTGGTACGCATCATCAACCGACTCAACTCAACACTATAGAAATAGGTAAATTAGATGCAAGTAACAACAATCAAAACACAACTTACAATTAATGACAACCAAATACAGGTGTAACACTTCATCTCATCTGGAATACAAGTACATAAGTACTTTAATTACACTTAGGCAGATTCTTTAACAATGTTCACCATAGCATATATATGTATACATTGAAATGAATATGATAAGCACATTCATGCAAGACGTGCACACATACTAGAGTCATTACGGACTCTCATATATGACCTCCAGGGGATAAGCTCAGTACATGTACAGGTATCGATGTGGTACCCCATCCAATATTAGTGTCGACATGACACCCGATCCACATATCATCTCAATACCATCTCAATATCAATATCATCTCAATATCATCTCAACATCATCTTAATATCAAATGTTGAATGCAAAATGCAGTCAATAATCACAAGTAATACCCAAAAGCAAATCACGAACACCTAATTCATATATAAGCATATAGTCAAGAAAGTATTTACAACAATTACACCATAACCTACCATGATTCCTTGCTCGAATCACTATAATGCCACAACCTTGCCTTTTCTTTCTCTTTCAGCTTATTATTGATCTGTACACAACAACTACACAACACTCAATTCAATATTTCACCTTTCTTAACCATTAGGAACTTACATTTATCAGCTTAACATAAGGAATTGCTCTAGTTCATCATCTTAGGACTTTTTATCCTTTAAACCTCATGAATTCAGCATTACCAACAAGAATTCTACCGTAGGAAGTGTTTTCTAACACCCTAGAATCATCAAAAAACTGAAACAACCTATTTCCCCACAAATTCCCTTCAGTTTATAATTTAGAGCTAAAATGCAATTTCTACCATGAATAAGATTATTACGATTTCTAAGAATTTAAAGGAGGAATTCAAGTTTAAAATATAAAGAAACCATACCTCCAAAGATGGAAACCCCAAATACTGCAGAAATCACCTTATTCTAAGACCTTAAATGTTTTTAGAAAATTGGGAATGAAAAATGAGTTTTTGGTATTAAAAATTAGAATTTTGCATTTTCATGGTAACTGCTATAAATGGATTTCTACTAACCAGTTCTACGCACCAGAAGTTACTACGACTTATTTGACTTGCCCACTAACTCAAAATCACATCAAAATTGCAAACACACACTCTAATCACTACTAGATTTTCCTAAGCCATAACACACTCAAAATACGCCTAAGCTTAGGCCAGCCCTAAATTTTCAATGTTTTGTCTAAGAGAAAACTAGGCAGAGGTTTTATTCTCTATTCAGCGTAACGACAATTTCAGTTGTTACATTAGATACCAATTTACCCCTCGTTCGTCCCCAAATAAGAACAAGTCCAAAACGATGCAAATGAACAATGAAATATCTAAGTCAATAAACATGTGTGGATATCGCTTGTGCACATTCGCTTCCATCTCCTATGTTGCTTCCTCAACCGGATGATTCCTCCACTAAATTTTCACGGATGGAATAACTTAGTTTTCAGCTTCCTTATATCCATGTATGAGATAGCAATTGGCTCCTCATTATAAGAGAGATCCGTGTCTACCAATTCTAATTCCCAAAGATGATGTAATCTCCATCTCCATGATACTTCTTAAGCATTGACACATGAAACATAGGGTGAACCCCAAACAAGCTAGGAGGCAAAGATAGCTTATATGCCACTGACCCTACTTCATTTAAAATCTCAAAAGGTTTGATGTACCTAGACTCAACTTCCCCTTTTTACTGAAATACATCACACCCTTCATGGGTAACACTTTCAACAACACTTTCTCACCTTTATTGAATTTAACATCTCTTACCTTATTATCTGCATATTCTTTCTATCGGCTCTGAGCTGCTACTAACTTCACCTGGATGAACCTCACTTTCTCCATCGACTCTTTTAGCATATAAGTTCCCCAAGGTCTTAACTCGAATGCATCAAACAATCTAATCGATGATCTACATCTTTTTCCATACAAATCTTCAAAAGGAGCCATGTAAATACTAGAATGGTAGCTATTGTTATAAATTTTCCCAAGGGTAGATATTGGTCCCATTGAACACCAAAATCCATCACTCAAGCCCAAAGCATAGCTTCAAGTGCCTGAATTATCCATTCTGGCTGCCCGTTGGTCTATGGATGAAAAGTTATATTTACGTCCAACCTAGTACCCAATTTTATCTGAAACTTCACCCAAAAGTTAGAGGTAAACTGAGTACCTCTATCTGACATAATAGAAACAGGTACCCCATGGAGCCTTATAATACCTTTCACATATATCTTAGCCAACTTAGCTGCATTATAGTCCATCCTTACAAGAATGATGTATGCAGACTTGGTCAAACAATCGATGATCACCCATATAGAGTCAGACTTCCTCAAGGTCTTAGGAAGACCCACAACCAAATCTATCGTTGTTCTCTCCCCCTTCCACTTTGAAATGTTCATTCTCTAAAACTACGACCAGGTTTTAAATGTTCATACTTGACCTATTGACAATTCTGACACTTGGTAACAAAATTTATAATATCTCGCTTTATTCTTTACTACCAGTAGTATTCTCTCAGGTCTCTATACATTTTGATTACACCCGGATGTATGGAGTACTTAGAATTCCAGTCCTCTGCAAGAATGGTAAGAATTCAGTTGCCTACACGAGGCATACACATGGCACCCCGAATCCTCAACACTCCCTCTTCATCAAGAATGGCCTACTCGGACTCACCTTACAACACTTTTTATCTAAGGTTGCTCAACTTCTTGTCTTCAAACTGCCCGCTCTTAATCTTCTCAAAGAAAGTAGGCTTAGCCTCCATATAGGCTAACACTCCTCCCTTGCTAGTCACCTACACTCTCATGAAACCATTAGTCAGAGTTTGTACCTCTATAGCCAATGGGCGTCTCAACACCTCTAACTATTCCAAACTTCCCATGCTTGTCAGCCTTTGACTCAATACATCTTCCACTACATTGGCCTTTCCCGGATAATATAAGATCGAGGTGTCATAATCCTTGATCAACTCCATCCACCTTCTCTGCATCAAATTCAAGTCTTGTTGAGTAAACACATGATGTAAGCTACGATGTTCTATAAACACTTCACACTTCACACCTGAGAGGTAATGTCTCCAAATTTTCAAAGCAAAGACCACTACTGCCAACTCCAAATTATGAATGGGATAGTTCTTTTCAAAAGGATCCAGCTGCCTTGAAGCATAAGAAATCACATTCTGACCCTGCATCAAAACAAAACCTAAACCAGATCGTGAAACATTACAATATACAATGAAATCCTTACATTCAACAGGCAAGGTAAGAATAGGATTTGAAGTTAACAAAGCCTTGAGATTTTGAAAGCTCTCCACATACTTATCATCCGATAAAAAAGGTACCTCTTTCTAAGTCAGGAGAGTCATATGCAAAGCAATGGAGGCAAACTATTTGGCGAACCAACGATAGTAACTGGCCAACCACATAAAATATGAACCTCAATAACATTTGTCAGTCTAGTATAGTTTTTAACAGCTTCAACCTTCTGTGGATCAACCATAACCCCTTTCTTACACACCACATGCCCCAAAAGGACAGTGAAGACAACCAGAATTCAGACATCGAAGACTAAGCATAAAAGTTGTTTCTCTTTAGGCAACCTTTACACTGTACGTAAGTGATTTTCATGCTCTTTATTACTCTTTGAGTGAACCAAAATATCATTTATGAAAACACTAACAAATCCCAAAATGGCTTAAAGACTCCATTCATCAAGCTCATAAAAGTGGCTGGGGATTGGTCAAACCAATAGACATAACCAAACAATTGTAATGTCCATAATAAGTTCAGAAGGCAGTCTTTGGAATGTCCTCTACCTGAATCTTAAGCTGATGGTAACCTGACCTCAAATCAATTTTGGAGAACACGGAATATCCCTATGACAGGTCAAACAGATCATCTATCATAGGCAAAGGATACTTCTTACAAATAGTCACCTTATTCAACTGTCGGTAGTCTATGCACATCCGCATACTACCATCCTTATTTTTCACAAACAGAACATGAGCACCCCAAGGCAAAACACTTGGATAAATAAAGCCCTTTTCTAACGAATCTTGCATTTGGGACTTTAATTCTCATAAATCTACTAGTGCCATCCTATAAGGAGGGGTATATATGGGGCGAGTTCCCGGCTATAAGTCTATATAAAAGGAAAACTTACAATTTGAAGGCATGTCGGGAGGATCATCAGGGACCACTTCTAAGAATTCACACACTACTAAAACCGAAGCTATAGGAGGGTCTGCTGAAATTTTTCTCCAGAAGATGAGCTAGGAAAGCCCTTCACCCCCTCTTAACTAACTTCAGGGAACGAATAGCTGACACGATTCTCACCGGAAGGCTTTAAATTACCATCACACTCTATCTTTTCCTTCTCAAGCATAGCTACAGTGACAGTTTTAGTGTAACAATCAAGAATAGTACAATTAGGACACAACTACCTCATCCTTAAAATAATATCAAACTCCTCCATATCTAAGATTACTAAGTCTATCAAAGTACTATACCCTATATACATCACAGGAAATGCCCGATAAACTTGATCAACACATATAAAAACTCCAACTAGTTTAGACACATACATAGAAGTATCAAGAAATTCATGTTTTAAGTCCCAACCCAAGGCAAATTTCACAAACACATAAGAGAAAGTGGACTCAGGATCGAATAACACAAAAGACATATGATCACATATAAGAATAGTACTTGTGATCACAACATAAAAAGGTTCAGCTTCAGGGCAAGCCAAGACAACATAGAGATGAGCTTTATCACCACCCTAACCACCACCTCTACTAGCCTGCGAGCCATCCTGACCAACCTATCCTCCATCTCGGTTGGCTTGGTAGCCAACCCTCCTTGAAGCCTGGCCACGACACCCACCTTATGGAAAACCCCTACCACATCCTCCACCACCACGACCTGCTAGAACTAAAGCACTAGAGGATGATTGATGAGTCAACTAACCCCTTCAAATGTAACCTAAACCCTTACACTCATGGCACCTGATGTCCAAGGCTGGTTGCGAAACTTAAGATAATGAAGGTGTATAATTATCTGTCTGGGGGGATGATAACTAACCCCAGATAGACCCCTCTGCGGACACAAGCATAACTGAATGGAAGGGCCAAAAAGAATGACCTATGCAAACCACGACCCCTTAAATAAGTACCACTAAAATAACCCAATTTCTGGAACTTCTTTTCCTCTTCCTTTACCTCTCCTACTTTCCAATTGCTTCAGCCTTCTTAGCAAACTCAATCCCTTCTTAAAAAGACTTGTTGGATGCATCCACTAATAGAGTAATTATCTGAAGCCTTGAATTCAATCCTTTCAAAAAATACATGATCCTTTCCTCCTCCAAAGTAATCAACTGAAGTGCATAAAGGGACAAAGCATAAAACTTGGCCTCATAGTCTATCACAAACATATCACCTTACTCCAGCTTTAGGAACTCATCCTTCTTCTGATCCTAATATGTGGAGGTAAGTCAACCCTACACTCAACAAAGGACCTCCACCATTGCTATGCCTCTGCCTGCAAATGAAATGACACAAACTCCACATCGTACCTCTCCATAACACACATCTTGTGCAGACTCTCATTACCATTAATCAAGAACTCAAATTCATCCTCTGATGCAGTACCCGAGAACACTAGAGGTTTTATCTTCATGAACTTATAGAATAGTCCATGCTTATCATCAGTCATCATCGGTCCCAATACCTTTCAGTAAAACACTCTAATATTAGAGCCCTCATCCATCTGAGGTGTTATATCAGCTGCATGCGGCAAGGCTAGGGATAGAAATACATGAACAACTGGAGTAGTATTGGTACCAGCCAAACTACTCATAAACCCCAACACCTGCTGAATCAACTCCGAGGGCTTAGATACCTAAGTTGCACCATTCTGCGGCACCACATTAGCTTGAACCACTATTTCTTCCTCCTCAATCATTATATTTTGATTCTCAACCAAATTTGGGGCATCCTGCTGTGGGGGAGGGGATGGTTTCCTTTATCTAGTTGGTCCTGTGGCTACTCGGGTTTCACCACTGACAGGTGCTGCCCCTTGTATTCATCTCCTTTCCATGCCTATCACTTGAGGCCTACCCTAAACTATGGCCCCTACATCTACTACTGGTGTTGCGGGTGTTGCTGATCTGGTGGAATAAGTGTTCACCATCTTTGAAACAAGAGTGAATTAAGTTAAATACCAATTTGGATCACCATATACCAATTGAAATCAAGTACTAGCATGAAAGGAAGAAAGAATGAATTTTTTTTTCTTAAAGCCCTGTAGCCTCTCGAAGAAAAGTATAAATGTCTCCATACCATTCTTCAAGACTCTACTAGACCTATTCTTCCACAAAGAGATCTACGAACCCAGTACTCTGATACTATCTTTTTCACGACCCAAGTTTTCATTAGTGGTGCCCACCCTAAAACTATAGTAGGAGAACCATCTAACCCAACCCTTACCAACCAAGTCAGACCTTCACAAGACACTTTCGTCAATTACTTATCATTAAAACACTAAAACACAATATTATAAACTAAAATCAATTCTAACTTAATCAATATTCATATCTAAGAAAATAGAGTGCAGAAATATCTCTAATTATTATGCCCCCGTGACCTGAAGAAACCATATAAAAATATCTAACTGTATCCAAAATCAAGTTTAACATATTATCCAAGATATGAAATAAAGGAAAGCCTTAGTCCTGAAACAAAGGACATGAACCATAGAAGGAGGATCTAATGGTTGACCGGTCATGGTGATCACCCTTGAATGGAAGTCTGAAATCACCGGCTAGAGTCGGGGTCTCATCTCAAATGCTGGAACATACTCTACACTAAAAAAAGAGTACATGTAGTATCAGTATAATAACTAAGTACTTGTAGGCATCATCGGCCAACTCAACTCAACACTATACAAATAGGGAAATTAGATGCAAGTAATGTCAATTAAAACACAATCTTATATTGAATGACAACCAAATACAGGTGTAACTCTACATTTCATCAGGAATACAAGTACACAAGTACAACAATTACACTTATGCAGATTCTTTAACAGTGTTCACCATAACATATATATGTATACATTCTAATAAATATGATGAGTGCACTCATGCAAGATGTACAGACATACTAGAGTCATTAGGGACTCTCAAATATGACCTGCAGGGGATAAGCTCAATCCATGTACCAGTACTAGCGTGGTACCCGATCCAATGTCAGTGTCAGTATGACACCCAATCATTATATCATCTTAATATCATCTTAATACCATATCAATAGCAATTTCATCTCAACAACATATCAATATCAAATGTTCAATGCAAAATGCAGTCAATTATCACAAGTAATGCCCGAACGCAAATCATAAATAGTCAATTCGCAATTAAGCACAGAGTCAAGAAAGTCTTCACTATAATTACATCAAAACCTACCTCAATTCCTTGCTTGAATCACTATAATTCCACAATATTGCCTTACCTTTCTCTGTCAGCTCATTTTTGATCTATACACAATAATTACACAACACTCAATTTAATAATTCACCTTTCCTAACCATTAGGAACTTACATTTATCAACTTAACATAAGAAGTTGCCCTATTTCATTATCTTAGGATTTTCTATCCTTTAAAACTCACGTGTTCTTCATTTTTTAGTATTAACAACAAGAATTCTACCATATGAAGTATTTTCTAACACCCTAGGATCATCAACAACTGAAATAGCCTAATTCCCCACCAATTCCCTTCAGTTCATAATTTAGGGCTAAACTACAATTTCTACCATGAACAAGATTCTTGCAATTTCTAAGAATTTAAAGGAGGAATTCAAGTTTAGAATGTAAAGTGACCTTACCTCCATAGATGAAAACCACAAAAACTGTAGAAAATTGCCTTATTCTAAGCCCTTAAATATTTTTAGAAAATTGGGAATGAAAAATGATTTCTCTAGTTTTAAAAACTGGAATTCTGCATTTTTACCACTACAACGGTACTTTTGTCACTCTAGGGCACTGTTGCAATAGAAGATCTGCTGCTGCAGTGTTGCTCAGGCCAAAATTAGTTTCCACCACAGTGGCACTTCTTCCGCTGTAGCAGGTCCAAACCAGTAACTCAGGACTTGGTCCCAGTTCTGGCCATTTCACAACACACTTCTCAAAACTCAACATAACGAACCAACCCTTTCATAATAACTACTATAATTGGAGTTCTACTAACTTATTCTACGCACAAAAAGTTGCGACGACTTTCTAAAATCATCGTCTAACTCAAAATCACATCAAAACCACCATCTCACTTTCTAATCACTAACAAATAAGTCTCAACCACCACATACTAAAAATATGCCTAAGCCTAGGTCAACACTCAATTTTCAACTTTTGGTCTAAGGGAAAACTAGGCAGGGGTTCTATTCTCTATTTTAGCATAACACCAATTTGGATCACTACAGTTTTGTTTTTTATAAATTATGTTAGCAAATTCGTAAGACTATAATGGAGCACCCCAACAAATCTAATTCATTTAGCTTATTTCTCAAGCCAAGATTGACCCACTATCTCAGCTTCACCATCCACTTAATTACTCTTGTCGATATCATGAATAATAAAAAAATCATGTTAGGGGTTTGGAAATGGGAAATAACAATTAGGAAATTGATTTCAATAACCATCCAAACGACCATATATACTACAAAATTCCTCACAAAGGATTGTGATAGTGAACACAACCCTCACTCAGGAATATTATGACAATTTATATTCAAGTGTGGTCCTCCACAGTACATATAAGAATTACTAACATATAGGTCCCTATCATTCAATTAATTCTGATTCCAAGATGTCTCATAAGTGGTTATTTTACCACTTATTAATGTTTTTTCTTCTAATTTTACATTGTTAATTCATGATTAATTTATAGTACAAGGCTATTTGCATTATGAAATATGTTAAATATAGGTATGATGAAGCACAAATTGAATTGGCACAAAAAAATCCAAGAATTGAGAAAAAAGGAGAAGAAATTATAGTAAGGCAAAGAATGAGTCGCCTTAGCGATACCACTCTAGCGACAAAATAAACTGCTCAGGTGAAACATATACTCAAGTCAATAGCCGCCTTAGTGATGGATTCCTCGCCTAGGAGAGGCCACCTTGGAGATAAAAATATTGCCTAAGCGACTGACGGGGCAAATTCATCAAATCACATTTTCTCAATCCCAATCAGTATAAAACCCATTCCCAGTTCTTCGAAGACTATCTTTGGATATTTTATCAATCTTAAAGCTAGGGTTCTGAAACCAACACCCTTGAATTTAAAGATAGGAAGCTTTGTAATGATAAATTCTTATTGTTTTTTTCATTTCCTTGCTTTGTTGTGACTAAGTTTGGATGTACATGTTAAATTTATACTTGGATATTGTGGTTAGAATTAATACAATATTTATGTGTTTGAATTTGGGTTTTAATTTTTATCTTATGTTTTCGTATTAATTGAATTCTCATTAGTTTATGAAGTGGGTTTATGTTTATCTAAATTAATCTCATACTTTAATGCCTTTCTAAAGGGAGTGATCAACCCTAGGACTTTTCCATTTACTTCAATCAATCTCGAAAGAGATAATTAAGGTTGGAAAAGATTAATTTAGCATGATTTGGCGCTTTAAACCTTATCTAATTAATTTGAGCTAGAGATGGTAAAATACTAGTGTAGCTTAAAATTGGTTTTGTGATTAATGTTTCTTAGCTTGGTTCGAGAGAACAAGTGAGGAATATGCCCTCAATGATTGAGATACATTAGTGGGTAATTTAAAATTCAAGGCTAATTTACTAATCCATGATTAATTTGGAATTAATTAGATAAATATAATGGATCGTTGATAGAATTGATTCCCTATTATCATTCTCTTTGTATCCCATTGTTTGTGAAAGACATTGATCAATTTGTTCATATTATTATTATTTCTACCCTTTTTTCATTTTTACATTTCAAACCCCCCAAAAAAACAATTGTGTCAATTCTTTGAATTTGAGTTAGTTGCTCGTAATTCCATATTTTCTCAATTGCCACTTATATTGTTCCTCATGGGATCGACCCTGACTCTATAGTTAGGTAAATATATTGCTAGCAACTACGTATACTTTCTAATTGGTTTTTGGGGTGGAATTGAGCATTATCAAAAATGGCGCCGTTGCTGGGGAATAATTTGGCTTATTGAGTTAGTCTGGAATTTAAGCTTACTTGCTTTGATTCAAACTTGTGAATATTTGTTTGTGATTTTCTTTCGTTTCTTATGTTGATTAGATTTTTGTTTTGTTATGCTTGTGACTATGGCATCTTGGAATAGGAATGGTCGTAATGGTTTTCAATTCTTATTATGATGATCCATGTCCTTATTGTAAGGACCATATTTTGGGCAAGATTGTGAAAATTCCCCCGAGAGAGAGGTGTATGCATCATCTTGATCTTATGATGGGTATGATTGTTATTTGTGTGGTGGACA
The DNA here is from genome assembly GCA_031232105.1 of Capsicum rhomboideum. NCBI lineage: Eukaryota > Viridiplantae > Streptophyta > Magnoliopsida > Solanales > Solanaceae > Capsicum > Capsicum rhomboideum. Next base: position 90,447,267 of record CP124716.1, on the reverse strand, counting down.
AAATAGACATTAGAGTGAATGTCCTAGTTATGTTTCATCCTCCCCTTGTTATGCCAGAAAAAGTACTAGATTTTCTTTTGAGTTTGATAAGAACAACATGGAAAGGGTAGAACAGAGAGCCGGTCATGAAGGCATTCACATAATGCTTTAAACTTTCTTGGACTGGGTGACTAAAGTGGGTGAGGATACGCATCGAATGCACCAATTCATGGTGGCATTTGGAAATGAATATGAAAAAGAAGAAGACTGATGATGCTCTAATACACCCTAGAAATGAATGTGTGTGGTAGTTATATAATATATAACCCAACTCATGAGTTGGGGTCGATCCCATAGGGAATGAAGGAAATAGGTTCACCTTCAAGTGTAATAAACCACTAAATGTTTGTATGTAATGGGAAAAATGCAATAAAAGTAAAATGGGGGATTAGTTTGAAAGTTTTATAATTAATTAAACAATCGTATGCTTGGCATGCAAGAATGAGTACTACAAGTTTGTAATCAAATATTTCATGAAACTTGGGGTTATGCTTTCATGAGAGTGAATACATGCATGGGTAGCTAAATATTTTCCTATGTTCAATTAATTGCTATGGGTAGGCTAGGTAGGTCATAGATTTTAACGCTAATCTTTCAATAAAATATTAAACATAACAAGTGGGTTCTTTCGAACACCTCACAAATGTTACTCCATAGCCAACCTAAAACTTCAATTTAATAGCCTTAGGTCTAAGAACAACTATTAAATGATAAACATCAAATCATTGTTGGCCACTACTCCATACCCTTACCCCCTTTGTCAAGGTTGATATGGGATATAGGGTTAACTATAGTTTGCAACCTCCAATTATAGGTTAATAACATGGAGTAGAGGTCAAACCAATAATAATTAATCAATTAAAAACACAAATAAACAAAACACATACAATTATCACTACTTATTCATACATAACCCCAAGTTTGAAAATTTAGCTACTCATAGATAGAGAAAAAGGAATTATACCCATACTCTCATTTAAATCTTCAATTGAATCCAAATCTTTGCTAATGAAATCCGAATTCAACGTAAAAAAATAAGAAACCAACTAAATTCCCACTTAGGGTTTCAAATAAAAACTTCTAGATCTCAAAATTGACAAAGGATAGGGTTCTAAGTAGCCAAAAAGGCTTTTATAGCTAAAGCAAACACAGGCCAAGAATTTACAGAAATACCACCACATCCAATTTGGTTATGAGAAGATACTAACATCGAACATCTCGATGATGCGCCAAAGTGACTTGTTATAGCCAAAATGGTGTTGGCTTTAAGATTTGGGGTTGGCATCTGCTATCTTTGGTGATGGGAGTGTACTTCGTCAAACTGGTTGGTGAAATGCCGATCTCTCTTTCCTCATCGCTGACTTGCTTTGATTTGGCCTTGGTTGAACTGTTGATTTAGGAGATGGAATCCCTATTCAGCGATACGCTACTGACCTTGGCAATACACCAATCCTTAATGGTGATACTATGTTGCATTTTTTCTTCAATTCTCCATCTTTTTGCCTGTTAATGCTCTATCAACCACTTTTTGGCCTCTACCCTAAAAATAAACCAAATTAACATTAAAACTAACTCAAATTGGCATTGAGTACTTGATTTCTTACCGTTTTTAGGCCATATGAGTCACAATTTGCCGACCATCAACACCCCCAACTTAAATCTTTGCTTGTCCTCGAGTAAATAAATGTACACACAACAAAATCAATAATACCTACAAACGACACTACTTGGGAGCTTAGACACATGTGTCTTTTGTAAAATCACTTTGCCCTAATGGTTTTGAAAATAATTGCACAAGTATCACCTATCAAGCACTCAATTTGTGAACATCAAGCCTCAAATGTTGACTAAATGTTACCAAGCCACATATGCTCATAGACCTCAACTAAGATTAAAAGAATGTTCAAGCATTGAAATCAAGTACCCTCACAACAAATAAGTCCCTTCCCTCAATAAACAATCAACATTTAAACAAGGGAATACCATAAATTGCTCACACTCTCAAGCACAATCATGAACACGAGTACCACACCATAGGCTTACCCATAAGCTCTATTTCACCACATTTAAGCATGCTACATTGGAGATGACTAAGGTCTTACTTTGGTTTGTATCATGGGCAATGGGTAATTTAGAAAAAGTTAAGGTTATAGTGACTCTACCCCTTCAAAGCATTTTAAGAGACCTCAATTCCAATTATTTCCCAAAGCTTTATTTCTTATGCAATTCCAAGGACCAATTCTCTAAGATTTTCATGCAATATTTCTCTTCCTATACTTTCAAAACTCAAACTTCCTCAAATATTTAAAAACTAGAAACACAATTGTAACTCTTTTTTCATTCCTTTTCAAACTTTTTCTTTGGTTTTTAGTATTAAAAAGGAATACGAGGATAACTAGAAGAGAAAGTGAATGGTACCCACATTATAAACTTCAATGGCTCCTTCACCCCCAACTTAGGCTTTTGGACTAAGTTGGTTTACAACCTGGCCTCACCTAGACGCTTTAAGATGTATTTGGTTCAAAAAAGGGAATTGAGGAAGAAGGGTTTCGACTTGTAATGAGGTTGTCCAAGAAAAAGGGTTCCAAGGCACAAACTAGAGACAAAATTGCTCACCCCACTCAAAATGTGGATGGCTATTTTGGTCGAATTGGAGATTCACTCTCAATTAATGGTCTAGGATCACTTCTATAACATCACACTTTTTGCTTAGCTATAGAGTAATCGGGAAAGTTCTAGGTGGACATAATGACCAAGATCAAGTCTAATCCTTACCCACACTTGGCACTTAATCGCATACTCGAAGAACTCTTTATTAATTGATGTACCATATTCATAGCACATGTCGAAGAAGGAACCCCAAGTAGTCAAAACAAGATGTGGGTGTTCACAAAAAATGTGAGTGCCTAACTAGTTCAACTAAACCAAAGAAAACTTTTGAAAAGGGGAAAATTTTGAAAAGTGGAGCAATTCACCAATGATTTAGATTTTTAAGAGTTGTACATGCGAAAATTCTCCCCAAGAGTACTATTCGAGTCAAAGTGTTTGATGGCTAGTACACTTTTCTCTTTAATAAAAAATACTTTATTTATTACTAGACTATGAACTACCATACTAAACTGAAAAGTAGGGTAATGAATAATGAAAAATCACACACCACACTCAAATCACCTTAAAGAAAACCTAAAATATTACAATCCAAATCAAAATATCCAAAACATCATATGAATTATAGTATTCAAAATTGAAATCATACACCAAAAAAACAAAGTATCAAGAATAGAATATCCAAAAACAGGCTAAATATTACAGATCCAAAATAAATGATACCCCCCCCTCCCAAACTCAAAAGTATGCATTGCCCTCAATGCAATAGGACTAAGAGAAGTAAAGGAGAATGAGAGGGAGGGTTACCCTGAATGCGGTTAAGCCTGTGGCGGTGACTAGCTTGCAGAAGCAGCCTCTATCTGGGCATCAGTACCCAGCTCAGCTCCAATAGTGGTCTACGAGGGTGGATCTGCCTCCATAGAATCATCTGATATGGACCCGCTAGTCCTAAACTAGGTGCTCTCCCGGGTTGATTTCTCCAATGCAGCTGTAAAAATAGCATCCTCTATCTTCTGTATATCAACCTGCAAATCAACCTGCACCTACTCAACTATGTTACCATCAAACCCTGTCTTAACAATCTCCTCATCATCCGAAGGATAATCCTCCTCATCCTTCTCCTCCTCCTCAATTACTAAATCATCCTCATGAACAAGTTATGGGGTCAGTATTGGAGATAAAGCTCCCTATAAATATGACAAATCTTAAAACTGGAGCTCATCCATATGATTTTAGAGAGAAGCAAGTTGACTCTGCATCTTCTTCAACACATCATCTGGGACTGAGGGCTATGAGGTGCTCAACTCGTCAAACTTAGCACTATAGATATATAAGGTCTCATGTATACCCCATAGCTCATCATGCAGCGACACCATGTAAGCTTACATCACATCAGCAATTATATGAGGCATTTGAGCCTCCAATCTAGATGACCTCATATCACCTGAATAAGCCAACTAGCCCATCTGAATAATGTCAGCCTGAGTCAAAGAGGCCCTCAAAGTGCTCGGAGTAGTAGATAGGTCAGGGCTAGGGGCATTAGGTCAAGGAGGCTATGATGATGGACTTGTGGAGGAACCTAGAGGAGTAGGAGCTATAGTAGTAGGATTTGGTTGGCTGACACCACTATCAAGAGAGTCAAGATCAATTGTCGAGGAAACATCCACCTGGGCTTTCTTCTTCTTCACTTCTGGCAGAGTCTCAAGTCTAGTGATGTCAACAGTGGAGGTAGAGGTGTACTCAAAATCCTTCTTCTTATCAAAAGAAACATTAGCACGATGACACAACTCAGTAATAAGGCATGGGAAGGAAAGTGAGGTTTTATTTTGTGGGCTTGACTAGCAATGTCTGAGGCGATGACCATAGCAAGATTAAGCCTCTCCTTCATTATGATTGTGCCCACTTGCACTTCCCAATGGTGCACAAAAATTGTTTCATTTTGAGAGAGTAGTATATTATTGCACACGAATCTCAACCAATACCAGGCATCTAAATATATATCACCTTTTTCAATTGGGGCACTAGGAGCAAGCCATGGAGGATTCCTATCACTCATCAAAGGGGCTAACCAACCCGAAGATCATCAATATTCTTTTTAATAGTGGAGGCAAAGTAGTGATGTGTATCCACAGTATTACCATAGATCATATTTATCAAACTTCTATCGCTTCACCCCTCTAATAACTACTTTATCTCTTGTCTCTTGAGGCTTACCACTTCTCCTCTTAGCAGGCAATAACTTTCCATACTCCTCGTAAAACTCTTGAACCTAATTCTTCACATATGGCTTCAAGGACTTGGTGAATTGCTCAAAACCATGATAACTTATGATATCAAGAACCCTCAGATGCTTACCTTCTAATCCTTCCTTACTTAGCCTTTGTTCCTCAATGATTGTTCATTTGCTCAGAACTTTGAAGAGATTGAGGAAATGATGACCTCCCTGAGGATGAGGATTTAGGGCAACATTGGAACTTTTATCATCTCTTTTCTTCTTCTTGGTAGGCTCAACATCTCGAGTACTCAATGGTTCATGAATTGGAGTGGTATCTCCCTCCTCCAAGGTAGTGAAGTGGTACCTGTAGGAGTTAAAGCTATGTTCCAAGCATTGCTCCTCAGTTATCAGAGCTTTAATTTTTATTTTTTCTACCCTGTTCTTTTTCTAAGTAATTCTTTGGGGTTGAGTCCGACCCAGGATAAAGACCCTTTTTGAAATTTTTAAGGTAGGAGAAGGAGTGGGGGCATTTTTCTTTGCAATATGCTTCTTTGGATGAACCATCTCTTCAAACAAGAGAAGCAACGCATAAGGATAATGTTAGAAAAAATAAAAATAATATTTTCCAGGAATGCATCGCCAAACTACTTCTGTGGATCACCAAAGGGTTCGACGATGCACTACTGGTATTGCTGATTGGAACAGTTAGGGAAGTGATATTTGGCGAAGGAGAGTTGGGGTTTGGTGATATGCCAAAGAGTTTGGCGATCCTCCCTGAGCATTAACAAAAAACTAAGGCATCACCAAAATGTCACTTTAATTAACCAGTGCCACTTTTTCTTTTGGTGATATGGGGAGTGCTTCGGCGATCCGCCATGAAGTTCAGCGCATCACCAAAGCTCTCAAACCTATCACCGAAAGTTTTCATCCCCAGCCTTTGACTCTTTTGAGTTTTTGAAGCCATTTTCATGGCAATTTCAGTCCAAAACACCCATAGGTACTCAAACTTCCCCAGGTCTCAACACCAAAACAACAATTTCGATAATTTTCCCTTAAGAATGACATCACCTAATCGGGCAAAATCATTCAATTTCAAATTAAGTATAAACCTAACAAAACATCAACCTAATAAAAAAGAAATTCACCCCAAATAGCAAAGAAAAGCATAGTTAAACCTTAATTCCAATAATTTAACCCCCGATTTCACAAAATACCCAAATTTTAAGACCAAAATTTCAAAACAAATGAGTATACCCATCAAAATATATTGAACAAAAACATGACTATAGACCATGAATCTACACATAAGAACAAATAAGAGAAATGAAACATGATTTAAAATAAAAGTCAAACTCTAACCTCTAGATCTAGAAATGAAAATTGAGTTTGAGGAGAGAAGGGAGCAGTGGTGCATGCACAAGGTTGCCCGAACTCCAGTGAGTACTAACGATAGCAGTGGTGGTGGTGTGCTCATGCAATGGTTAAAATGTTTGAGAGAATCGAGTGCGTGTGTGTGTTTGTTAAATGTGTAAAGTAATAGAAGAGAGGGAAATGGGAATAGATTTGAAGAAAACAAAGAGTTAAGAGTTGAAAAGTCAAGGGTCAAAGAAAGTCATACCATTATCCTCTAAAATGATGCAGTTCGGCGATGGACATAGCATCTTATAAGCATTCAGTGATCCACCAAACTGCAGAAGCATTGCCAAATGTTAAAGTTTCAACACCTGAGATCCCTATTTTGGCGAGAAAATTTGGCAATAATAAGCACCATCGCCAAAGTCTTCGATGGTATGCCTAATGATGTAAAGCATCTCCCTTTTCCATAGTTCAAGATCCTTGAGAGATCGATATTTGGCGAAGGACTTTGGCGATTCGCCAATGTGTTTGGCGAATCACCAAAGCCTCTTCCCTGGAGCTTTGTACATGATCTCTCATATTTTTCTACTCTGACTTGTTTTATGTTATGTTTTCCACATTCCAAACCCGTCACACCTGCACCATGCAACAAACGTTATTCAAAATAATAATAAGTAAAAACTTGCATTGTCTCCCAAGTTGCGCCTTAGTTATCATAGTGGTACGATGTTGCTCCTCATCAATCAAAAATCTTTGAAATAGAGTGCCTCCACTTGAGTACCTCCAAGTCCACCACCATAGAAGTATTTTTGCCCATTTACCGTAAACCTTCTTTTCTCATGGTCTTCCAACTAAATTGCACCACTAGGATACACATTTACCACCGTGAAAGGACTCGACCATTTGGACTTGAGTTTCCCTGCAAAGAGTTTCAACCTTGAATTGAAAAGCAACACCTCATCTCCTGTACGAAACTCTCTCTTTAATCTCTTGGCATCTTTCCACCTTTTCATTTGCTTTTTGTATAGAATAGAGCTCTCATATGACCAAAGATAAAATTCCTCCAACTCTTGAATTTTCTCCACTCTAGACTTAGAAGCGTCCTCCCAATCCATGTTAAGCTTCTTTAAAGACCACAAAGCTCAATGTTATAACTCAACCGGTAGGTGAAAATCCTTCCCAAAAACAAGTTGATAGGAAGACATACCAATTGGTGTTTTACAAGTTGTTTGGTAAGCCTAAAGAGCATCATCCAATTGCCTAGACTAATTAGTACATCCCACATTCACGGTTTTCTCCAAGATTACTTGGATTTCTTAATTTGAAACATCCACTTGGCTACTTGATTGAGGGTGGTACAGAGTAGCCACCTTATGCTTCAGCCTATACCTTTTGAGCAATGCACCAAACACCCGATTACAAAAGTGAGAGCCTCCATCACTAAGAATTTCCCGGGGAGTCCCGAACCTTGTAAATATGTGTTTTCTCAAGAAGAACTTGACTCTCTTGGTCTCATTATTTGGAAATAAAATTACTTCCACCCACTTCAATATGTAATCCATAGCCACCAGTATGTACTTGTTTCCATATGAGCTTACGAAGGGCCTTATGAAGTTAATGCCCCACACATCAAATAACTCCACCACGAGGTTAGGCTTCAAGGGCATGTCATGTCTCCTTGAATTTGGCATTGAGAACAAGTTCTAACAAATTCATAAGCATAATTATATAGTATAGGCCAATAAAATCTGCTTAGAAGAACTTTCGCGATCGTTCTTACACCACCGTGGTGACCACCAAATCGGGACGAATGGAAAGCCTCAAGAATGGCCCATATCTCTGACTCCATCACACATCTATGGATAAATCCATCTGTGCACTCCCTAAATAGATAGGATTTATCCCAATAGTACTTTTTCACATTGTGGAGGAATCCTTTTCTTTGATAATGATTTATGTCATCAGGGAGAAAATCACATACCATAAAATTTGCATAATATACATACCACAGTTCTACACTCCTCGAGAGTGCCATGACTAGTTTGTTGGGAAAGGTTTAATTAATATTAATCTCACTCAACTTCTCCTTGTTGAACTCAAGGCGGTATAGATGATCCGCCACTTGGTTTTCACACCCTTTCCTATCCTAACTTCAAAATCAAACTCATGAAGAAGCAATATCCATAGAATCAACCGAGGCTTGGCCTCCTCTTTAGCCATCAAATACTGAAGAGCCCATTGGTCAGTGTGCACAATAACCTTCATGCTCAACAAATAAGCATGGAATATTTCAAAAGCATAGACTACAGTAAGCAACTCTTACTCCGTAACCGTATAATCTCTTTGTGCATCATTCAAGGACTTGCTAGCATAATATATCGAATGAAAAATATTTTCCTTCCTTTGGCCTAATACCACACCCAATGTCAAGACACTTGCATCACACATCAATTCAAAAGGAAGTACCCAATTTAGGGCCGAAATGATAGGAGCCGACACAAGTTTCTCCATGAGGCAATTGAATGCCCTCCCACAATCTTCGTTAAAATCAAATTTCACTTTCTTTTCAAGAAGCTTACACATTTGATGAGCTATCTTGGAGAAATCTTTGATGAACCTTTGATAAAAGCAAGCATGTCTTAAGAAGCTTCAGACACCCTTAATAGAGATTGGCGGAGGTAACTTTGCAATTACTTTGATCTTCACTTGGTCAACTTGTATTCATCTGCTCAATATCTTATGCCCTAGTACAATCCCTTCTCCCAATTGAGTACTAGGTTTGTTTTCACACACTTTTGAAGAACTTTAGCCAAGTGATCAAGACAAGCCTCAAATATGCCACCCACTACCAAAATATTCTTCTATGAAGACCTTCATTGTAACTTCCACCATGTACAAAAATATAGATAGCATGCACCTTTGAAAGGTGGCGGAAGCATTGCATAACCCAAAGGGCATGGGCTTGAAAGATAACGTTCCATGCGAGCATATGAAAGTTGTCTTCTTTTGATCCTACGAATCTATGGAGATTTGGTTATACCTGGACTACGTATCTAGAAATTAATGCCAATCCCAACCCGCCAAGCGATCTAGCTTTTGATCCATGAACGGCATAGGGAAATGGTTTTTTTCCATTGAAGAGTTGAGTTTTCGGTAATCCCTGCACACTCTCCAACCCATAATTGGTCTAAATGGCACAAGCACATTGTTTTCATTGGGAGACACTATGATTCCCCCTTTATTTGGTATGCATTGTACGGGGCTCACCCAAGTGCTATTCGAGATAGGATACACTACGACCACATTAAGCCACTTGATTATTTCTTTCTTAACCACCTCTTTCATATGAGGATTCAACCTCCTTTGGTGTTCCACACTTGGCACACATTCGTGCTCTAGCTTTATCTTATGAGTGCAAATACTTGGAGGGATCCCAATAATATCCACAATAGTCCACCTAATAGCCCGAATAAATTTTCTCACAACCGACTTTAAAGCTTCTACTTTCCATAACAACAAATATCCCGCAATAATGATGGGTAAGGTGTTAGTTTCCCTTAAAAATACATAGTGAAGGTGCGGTGGTAAAGGCTTAAGCTCAAGTTATGGTGGATCCTCAGTTGAAGGCTTTGTAGGAGGACTCTCCCAATTTTTCAAGTGAAGGTCTAATTTGCATGGGTTCTTGGTGTAGGACCCAAGACTCATCAAGGATGCCATGACCTCATCATACTCTTCAATATCTTCACTACCATGATTCTACAAGACTCTCACTAGTGGATCACTACTGAAATCCACTTCCATATCATTGGCCACCTCATCATCAATCATATCAATCACCGAAATCACTTGCAAGTCCTTTGCTGTCTTCATGGACTTGCACGCATTAAATGTCACCTTTTTGTCATTCACTCTAAACTTTATCTTACCATATTCCACATCTACTAATGCCCTCCTAGTATAAAGAAAATGCCTACCAATAATGATTAGAACTTTGTAGTCTATCTCACGATCGAGGATCACAAAGTCGGTGGGAAATATGAATTTATCGACCCAAACTAGAACATCATATGGAATTCCCATCGGCCATTTAATAGACCAATATACCATTAAGAGTCTCATGGTTGTGGACTTTGGAGCTCCCAATCTCAACTTCTTGAATATAGCTAGCGACATCAAGTTTATACTTGCCTCTAAGTCGCTCAAAGCTTTGCCAAATTTATACACCCTAATGGTGCAAGGGATAATGAATGCATCGGGGTCTTCTTTCTTGAACAACATATTGCTCGACAAGATAGAGCTATAACTATGTGAGATTTCCACTATTTTGAATTCCATGGTTATTTTCTTTGTCGCCAAGTCTTTCATGAACTTGGCATATCCAAACATTTAAAGCAAATCTTCAATTAAAGTAAATCTTTCACTGATAAGTTGCTAAATTTGGAGAGAAACTTCTTGAACTTGGTATCATCCTCCTTCTTCTTGAACCTTTGTGGAAATGAGGGAGGTATTTTGATTGACGGCTTTGGGGAAACTGGACTTTTCCTCCGATTTTGAAACATTTTCATCAACTGTTAGTGGTCTCTCTTCCCTCTCAACCCTCTCTTCCACTTCTTCTAATTTTTCAATATTTGGCTCATTGGGAATAGGGACTTCATTATTTGACTTGTCAAGCCTTTTTATCTTTCCACTCTCTTGCTCTTCAACTCCCCTCTTATTGGGGTCTTCCTCAACATACGCAACTTCATTATCGAGTGTTCTTCCACTCCTAGTGATGATGGCCATGCAATTAGAATCATTTTTAGGATTCACCATGGTGTCACTAGGAAGACCACCCTTTCATCTTGTGTTGAGGTGAGTTGTGATTTTTCTCAATTGAGTTTCTAGTTACTTAATCTAGGTCGAATGGGAAGTGACCATTTGATTGAGTTGCAAAAAGTCACTCTTTATCTCCTTTAGTATTTTATCACTCCCTTTAATACTCATAAGAATTATAGCAAGAAAGTCCTCATTCTTGTAATTCTCTGGATCAACAGAGATGCCTTCTTTACCTTTTTCCCTATCATGTGCTAGGACATACCTATAACGATTGTGATCCTTGTCTCTCTAATTTAGATCTCTATCACAATCCATATCCTTACAATCATGATCACAGACATGGTCCCTCCAATATTGATCTTTCAAATCTCACCCTTTTCTTCCAACCTTGATTACCACCTTACCTTTGATAGGTAGGTCGGGAACCCCCTATTTGGTTCAATAAGAAATGAATCTCTTAATCAAGTGACTCCGCATCATCATCCTCATATGCTCTAGTTCCCTTTGAAGTTACGGTGTTGACCATTTTTGGAGTTGAACCCGTGACATGCTTTGTTAGGATATCAATTTGTGTAATCATTTTGGCCATATTTTTGTTTCTATCCCCATCATTTTTCCTTTGTTCTTGGCTTACATAAGACACTAAGGAAGCCCTCAAGCCTCTTGGTATCTCTTATGTTACATTTTTTACTTTGCTTCGTTATTTGGTCTAACAATCCCATGGCAACTCCAAAAGTTTGATTGATTAATGACCCACCGGCCATGTTATACGCAACCATATAATTCAATTGATCCAATGACCTATTGAATATTTGAAGTAACAATTTATTCAGCAACTCGTGGTTAGGGAAATATAGCAATTTTTCTTTAGCCTAAACCATGCTTCATGAAATAGGTCACCACTTACTTGTTGGAAATTTGTGATCTCATCTATCAACTGAAGCATGCGGGATGGAGGGAAAAATATATCAAGGAAGGCCTCCATCAATTTTACCCAAGATGTAATAGAGCCCTCGGGCAATTCACGCAACCACAACACTGCTTCACCTGTCAAAGAAAATGGGAACAACCTCAAACGGATTGACTCTTGTGGAATATTAGCAAAGTCAAACGGGTTGCAAACATCTATAAAATTCTTCAAATGAATGGCTTAATCCTCATGAGCTTGTCCTCCGAATAGTCACTTTATTTGGAGTAAGTGAAGCATAGCACTTGTGATGTAGAAGACCGCATTTCCCACCATAGGTGGTATGCAAATTGTACTTGCCCTTTTGGCATCCCCGAAGTGATCTTCATCTTCAAGTTGCCTATCAAAGGTAGCGGTGTTGCTACCATGTTGGCTCATAGTGCCGTGTTGGATTATATTATCACCTAAGCAAGATAAAAACAAAAAATAAAGTAAACTCAAGTTACGACTAACACAAGTGAATCAAAACACTATAAAAATGAATGCTAACTTTCATTCCCGGGCAACTACGCCATTTTTTATAATGGTCAAATACACCGTAGAAATGAATGTACGTGGTCATTGTACAATATATAACCCAATTTATGAGTTAGGGTCAATCCCACAAGGAATAAAGGAGATAGGTTCACCTTCAAGTGTAATAAACTACAAAATGTTTGCACGTAATGGGTTAAATACGATAAAATTAAAATTGGGGATTATATTGAACATTTTGTAATTAATTAATCAATCGTATGCTTGGTATGCAAGAATGAGTACTACAAGTTTGTATCAAAGATTTAAAGACACTCAGGGTTATGCTTTCATGAGAGTGAATACATACATGGGTAATTGAATATTTTCCTAAGTTTAATTAATAGATATGGGTAGGGTAGGTCCTAGATTTTAATGCTAATCGTTTAATAAAACATTAAACATCACAAGTGAGTTCTTTCAAACACCTCACAAGTGTTTCTTCATAACAAACCTAAAACCTCAATTTCGTAACCTTAGGTCTAAGAACTACTATTAAATGATAAACATTAAGTCATTATTGGCCACTACTCCTCACCCTTACCCTCTTTGTCATGAATGATAAGGGATCTTGGGTTAACTAGAGTTTGCAACCTCCAATTATAGGTTAATAACACAGAGTAGAGGTCAAACCCATAATAATTAATCAATTAAAAATGCATATAAATTACACCCATAAAGTTATGACTACTCATTCATACATTACCCCAAGTTGGGAAATTTAGCTACCCATAGATAGAGAAAAGGGAATAATACCCATATTCTCATTGAAATCTTCCATTTAATCAAAATCTTTGCCAATGAAATCCAAATTAAGCGTAAAACAACAAGAAATCAACCAAATACCACTTTGGGTTTCAAATACAAACTTGTCGATCTCAAAATTGAAAAAAAATTAGGGCTCCAAGATGCCAAAAAGGCTTTTATAGACGAAGCAAACACAAGCCAAAAATTTATAGAAATGCCACCGCGTCCACTTCTGTTACGGGCAGTTACTATCGCCAAACATCTCGATATGCATCGAAGTGACTTTTTATTGCCACAATAGCATTGACTTTAAGCTTCTGCGATTGGCATCTGGTAACTTTGACGATAGGAGTGTACTTCATCGAACTAGTAGGCGATACTCCGATCTCCCTTTCCTCATCACTGAATTGCTTTGATTTGGCCTTGGTTGAACTATTGATTTAGGTAATGGAATCCCTATTCAATGATACGCTGATGACCTTGGTGATACACAAATCCTCAATGGCGATGCTATGTTGCATTTTAGCTCCAATTCTCCATGTTGTTGCCTTTTAATGCTATATCAACCACTTCTTATCCTTGACCCTAAAAATTAACCAAATTAACAATAAAACTAACTCAAATTAGTATTAAGGACTTGATTTCTTACTATTTTTAGGCCACATGAGTTGCAATTCACCGACTCATTAAAGACCCTTGTGAATATGCCAATCTCTCAAGTGCTATGGGTTTTCCTAATCCGCAAGAAGAAACTGTTGAAGAGTTGACTTTAAGCCAAAAGAATGAGCCAAAAATAATTGTTGACCAAAGTAAAAGTTGCAGAATTGAAGAAATAGTTCTATTTGAAGAAAAAGATCAAAATTGTGTTGAAGAATCTAATTCTCAAAGGGAAGAAGTTGAGGAAATATTCAGAAGCACAAGGGAAAAGAGTGAAAAATACTGGCATGTCTTGACCAAATGGTTGGACTAAATTAAATATGGAGATAATTAGATTGTTCAAAACATGTATTTTTCCATTAATGGATTTTTGCAAGCTTTGATTGAGTTTCAACATGAAGAAGAATTTGACAAAGATGAAATTTTGAGCCAAGAGTGGTTGTTGAACCAAGCTCAACAACTTGAAGTCAATAAGGAACAACGTGAAATAATCTTCCTAATGAAGGTTGAGTTTATCAAAATGCATGTTGAGCGATGTCAAGGGGTGATACAAATTGAAGTTGCTAGCCATAAATTGGAAATCATATTGAATAAAAAAGTTGAGTCATGTGAGATTCAATGTCAAATGGTCATGACTAATTATGTTGAGATGGTTTCTAATAAACAAGTGGTCAATATTGATTTTGAGGTATTCATAGTGATTTTCCAACCAATCAAGCCAAAAATAATGAAATATGCCACAATCGAGCAAATGATACTAGAGTTCCAAGAAAAGTCAATTAAATTCTTTGTGAAGACTTTAGTTCATTTGGTTGTTGGTATGTCAAGAAAGATGCAAATTCAAAAATGGAGAGTCTTAAACCTCGTTCAAACCATGTTTCAACATTAAGCTTGGATGAGGTTATGAAAATTGAATTTGTCGAGCATATGGAGAACGTAGTAGATGAGGGCCTAAGTCCCTGTATTTTGGAGTTTGTCATTCCAAGAAGGCTAAATGACATTCTTCACTTGAAGGCCAAAAAGTGCAAGACGAGATGTTCAAAAAGTGGCCTATTTATTTTCTTACCATTATCCAATGAGCCTCAACAAAAATTCTATGTGAAGTTGGGCACGATGTTCAAATCTTCAAAATAGTGAGATCAAGTTGGCCTCATTGCTTCCTTACCTTTGCCCCACGAGCTTCATTGAAAATTTGATGTGAAGTTGAATAGAAGATTCAAATCCTTAAAGTGAAGGGATAAATGGTAAGGTTTCTTGTGTCATGTCGCGAATTTAAATCAAACTCTTGATGGGAGGCAACCCATCATTCTCAAAAAATTTAAATTTACTTTTCAAATTTTAGTTTTTAGAATAGCTTAGGATTTTATTTTTGACTAATCCACAAAGTTCTAGATTCTTTGGGAGGTGATTTTCACTAGTTTTGATGAAAACATTTGATTGGAGTGATGTTCGGGGATGTCCTACATTAAAAATGGGAATTGGAAAAGTTTTGGGGAGTGTTTGGATCACCAAACTCATTGATGGATAGCAAAAATGAACCTTAGCGTCATAAACCTTAACAAAAAGTTACTGGAAAATGTAGTAGTGATGTCATTAAAGTGAAATATTAGCCCCTTTGCAATACCACCTGAGAGACTCATTCGACACATGCATGGTGCCATCTCAGCAATGACATGTCTGCTAAGGCGGAGGTAGTAGAAACCAAGTAAATTGCTTAAGCATTCTTGTGGGTGCATGAGCGACGTCGCCTGTATGTGAAATTGTCCGTTGAAGCGGAAGTCAATTTAATTGTCCAAGTTAAGTGAATTCAACCCTTCCACTCCTTCACTCTCCTACACTCAACCGTTCCTAGTCCCCTCTTTTCCAAAACTTCCACCATTAATATCTCAACCTCTACACTTCCCACACACTGCATATAATCAATAAATTAACGAATTCACTTCAAAGACTCAAGAAAATATGTCAAAGGCAAATAAGGGCTGAAAATCACCACTTTCAATTTGCTCCAAATTAAGGTATGCTTTCTATAAATCTCCCCTCTTTTCTTGGAAATCGAGGTAAATTATTGGCATCTCTGAGTTGAACATGATATGGGTCTAATTTTGGGACAAAAATTTTGAGAAAGGCTCATGTTAGGGTTGAATTTTTGTGTGTTAAAATTAGATGAAATTGGGTCTTACATTCAGTAGATCTGGAACTTGAAAACATGTGTGCTTGATGTGTGATAGCAAATTCAAAAGTCTTGAGTACAATTTTTTCCAAAAATTGTGTTAGAATGCAATTTCAAATCAGAAATTTTTGGGGCTGATTATGAAGGTGATGGCATTGCTATAGCTGAACATTGTCTGCCTATGCGATGTTGACTGAGCAGACAAAGTTTCGCTTAAGCGAAGCTTCACCACAGCTGACAGTCCATTAAAGCAGAGTTTTTGATGCTGAAGTAATGTTTCCTAAGTGACTATATATATGCTAAGGAGAAGGTCCCTACACATTGTCACGGTCGCTAAGGCGACACTCTTTCCGCTAAAGCGGGGTCTCCTAAGCAACCTTTCCATCGCCTTAGAGACCACTGGCAGAATTTTTCCAAAATTGTGTGTTTGCATTTTATGCTTCTCAATACTTTTTGTCTTGATTCTTAGTTATTAAATGAAGTTTTTTTAATTAGTTAACATCAATCCATTCTCCTCCTAACTTTGTTTTTACTTTTAGGTGCTTTGAATAATCGAAATGGCACAAAACCTTGACAACAATAATGGTTTGGGAAATTAAATTGAGGAAGAAGATGAGGATCATTAGTATGATACTTATAGGCTCATATACCTTGATTTCCATATGTGGTACTATGATAATCTACACGATAAAAGTTGAGGCCATAAAGGGGGTTAAGGGAGGACCAGTTGGCCGAAAAACTCCCAAATTTCTATGAGAGGCTGGAAACCCAAGGGTGGACATGTTTCATACATGCCCCATGAAAAGCTAAAGAATAATGGATGCCGAAATTCTATGCCAACCTCAATCGTATTAACTTCAATAAACCCCAACTTATGATAAGGGGTAAGGTAGTGTGATTTGGGCCGAAACAAATAAATGACATCTATTGGCTCCCAAACAATTTAATTGAGCCGATGCAAGCCAAGAACAATAGTATGGGTAGTTGGGTAGCTTCAAAATTATGTCCCTTTAGAGAAGACGGTGAGATGGGCTAGAACAATGAAGAGCATTAAGGGGAGAGAATTTACAGCTGAGGCTAGGATGTGGTTGAAGATCATTTGTAGCCAAGTATCCCCTTTTGGGAATACTTTTGATGATCCACCTCACAAATCTTGGAGGATTGCCTTCATTCTGGATGATATTCAAGTGAATGTTGAGAATTATATTTTGATGGATCTGAGGGTGTACCTAACTGAGGATGGCCCGAGTTTGATGTTCCCATCTTTGATCATAGAGTTGTACAGGCAAGGAGGAGTGGATGAGTACCCTACTAATCACTAGATACATTCTGAGAGACCGATCCACCCACTGATGATTTAGGGAAAGGGAGCTGTTGTGTAGAGTAAGAACAAAGAGAGAAAGATTGAGCTTCAAGTAAAGTCAGGCTCTTAAGGCCAGGGAGCACAGATACAGTCGAAGGGACCTTTTTTGGGTGATAAACTCGTAGCTTGATTAGATTAAGTAGTTAGTATCCCAGCTTCCAGGGTCTTCACAACCTGAGTGCTTCACTAGATAAATAGTTAATTTCTAAGTCTTCCAGTAACAACACCAAAAACTTGTTGTGATCTAACATACACACAAGTGCACGCGGTCATACAAGTAATATAGGACTTGTAAATCCAAATGTAGATCTCATAGGGACTTGTCGACTAGCTATTCACTAAATTAAACTAATTCTAATTATCTAGTGTTCAAGCGATAAAACTTAAGGATAGATATATGAGTTAATTAAACTAAGGATAAAGATTGGCTAACTAATGAACAATTAACTCAACAAAGAGTGATTCTTACGTAATCAATTAAATGAAATCAATCTAGGGCTCTAAATTTTTAATCAATCATGTAGAGTAATCAATTGAACTGATTCTAATTATTTTTCATGTTACTAGTTATGGGTTGATATTTGCGATGTTGTGCATCTTTTTAAACAAACTCTATGCCTACTTTACTATTTCTAACATCTATATTTTGATGGTCATCGGCCGATAGTGAACTGCATGTGATTTCTCTTCCGTATCAATTGGGCAAGGCTAACGGGTATGTTCATATCCATGTTAGCAAATCATTCCTCCTTCCCAAGAGAGTTCACAACCAAGACCTACTTTCCCTTATAGCATACATAAATTCCCTTTTCCTAGTTCAATACATGTACCATAGATAGTTTTTGAATGTTAATCAAGAAAACAAACTATTAAGATCAGAAGAAAGTAAAAAACCACATGAGCCATAACACAAAGATAAATATTTCAACAATTCAAATCAAATTTATCACCAATAATTATGAAGCTACCAAAACCATAGATGAAAAGTCAAGCTCCACATAGAAATGGAGGAATTACAACAAATCATCTTAAAGAAAAATGTAAAATTACATAAATATTAGTAAAGAAAGGATGAAACTGATGTTCTTTGGACTCAAAAGTAGATTCAAGATCTTACCTAGGTCAATAGTTTATTTAATATGAGTTATATCTGATAAAAATGGCCTAAGGGTAGAATATATAGTGTTTTTGAGGGTTTTGGGTCAAATCTGATTAGCTTGTGTTGAACCAGCCAACTTGGGCCTTTTTTTTCCCTAGGATCATTCCCAGGGTGGTGACATAGGCCATCTGAGCGGCCATTTGATTTGGTCTTTCCATTTGGCCTATGAGGTCACCTAGGGTAGAGCTCAGGGCCCTTCTGTAGTGCATTTTTGCTTTTTTTCCTCTCTATTTGGCCTCCGTTAAGCTCCTATATTGCTCTATTATACTTGGAAATGCTTTGTATCATCATCCTAGGCTCCTACTCAGACTTTAAATATCTAATAACATTTTGTTACGTTCTAAATCCGTGCAAATGCTATCATTCTTCATCCTACACACCAAGATAAGCAACATAAGCGTATTTAACATAAAGTATTCTCAAAAGCTTATTAATATAAGTAAAATGTGTGGGAAACTATAATAGAAATTCATGAATTTTAGCCTCATATAAGTTGATGTTTGTAACAAGTCTTTTAATTAAGAATGAAAATAATTTGATATCTTATAATCCTAGAAACATGGAACCACATGAACATCTTTTACTCTACAATCTCATTGGGTTTCACAACCTCATTAAGGATTTAGCTACTCATACTAATGGTAAAATAACACGAATATAAAGAAAAAGATCAAACAACTCACTACAAATTTTTAAAGCTTTGATAATCTTCATTCAATAACAAAAAGACAAAAACTTTTAAAAACTAGCGACAACAAACTACTAACTAAAGTTTTCAGCTTTTTTCAATTTGAACCTCACGTTTGTTTATAATGGCTTAAGAAGTTAAAATCCTAAAAGAATCATTTTGTTTTTCGACATACTTTGTGGTCCAATCTGTGACTATCAACTGATTTGCAGTCCGTGGATATTCCTTTTGTTGTTGTCGATTATCTTTTAGATTTTGTTGGAATTGCCTTAGGGTCGTGTTTCTCTGATCATTATTAACTTTGTAGTCCACACCTTTTGGTCATGTGTTTCTTGACAATTTTGGTCTTTCATTGTCATGTTTAGGTCGTCAATTGAATTTGCTACCATCATCTACTTCGTATTTGACCATCCTCTCTAGGGGCCTAGTAGATATCCTTGTTGATCTTTTCTATGATCTACTATGCGATCCGTTAATTGATCTATAATCTGGAATGCGACCATAAATCACCCAAAAACTAATAATTTACTTTATTTTTCATATTTTGGCAATTTAGACATGAATAACCTACAAACCTATAAAGTAACATATAAACGCAATAAAACATAGTAAATATGCATTATATTCTAGCACATCAATAATCATACAGGCTCTAGCATAAATTTATTTGAAACATAAAAGGTTACACATGATAAAGTAGATCCATTATCTAAATGAGAATAAACAACAAGAGCGGAGACTGCCAATATACTTGTGAAAACCTCTAAATATACATCTAAGTCCTGACGTCTTTCAAAAGACTATAGGTTGTTATTCCCCCCACCCATATTTGTACGTCACCTGACTGGGGCTTGAGAATAACTTGGTGGAGCTATTACTATAGTGGTTGTAGTATGGAAGATTCAGTTGCACTACCACTCTTACCTAGTTTCAATGGAAAATCTCT
This sequence comes from Capsicum rhomboideum, assembly GCA_031232105.1. Lineage (NCBI taxonomy): Eukaryota > Viridiplantae > Streptophyta > Magnoliopsida > Solanales > Solanaceae > Capsicum > Capsicum rhomboideum. The sequence continues at coordinate 90,427,025 of CP124716.1, read as the reverse complement.
CAGAATATGGCTCAAAAAATCTAGACATAGAAGACATCCATCACCATCCAATACTCTCTTAGGTACCTCTTGCCACATCTAACGTAGGGAGGAACCTGTGAAATTCTTTAAAAAGTGATACCCTACGATTATGAGCTTAGTACTTGGAAATTTTGATTATCCTGACCTTCTAATCATATTTGGGTTTCTAAGATGGTACGGTGGCTATAGAAGGTCTACATCTTGATGACACTTTCTGAAAGAATGGTTACCATTCCATTGATAACCTTCATTAGTTCTAGCTAACCTAGCCTTCTTTCTTTGGTTCCTTTGTGTGTCAAACCAAATCTTTTGTTTATGCTACTCAATTTGTTGCACATAGTTCATTAGTCTAGCTATATGCATGCCCTTGTTCATTAAGGTTGTTTCACTTTCACCAGCCAAATGAGTTCAAATTCCATGAACAAACTGGTGCATCCTTGCCACGTTGTAGAAAATAACTCATGAGCATATCATGATAGATGCGTGAACATGACACAAAATCTCTCACAATCATGGTGCTTTTTCTAAGGGTTGTAAATTTTTTTTCATTAACTTCCCTCAACTGTAAAGGGAGAAATTGATTGATAAAGGCATCCACAAAATCATCTCAGACTATAGAAGCTACATTTTCTCCTCTAGATAATTTCCAATGAAAATGATAGCCACATTCTTCAGTTCATATGAGGCAAATTCAACTTTCTCCACCTCACTAGCATGGATAAATTAAAGAACCCTTTACACTTCACTGAAAAAGTTTTGGGAATCCTCTTCAAACTTGGATCCTCTAAAGATTAGTGGTTGCATATGAAGAAATTCTTGAATTCTTGAACATGTTGATCTATCATGGAGTTAGTACCTTAAGGTGGCATTCACTTGCATTGAGACTGTTCAGCAACTAGTTGGGTGATCATCTAAATTACTTCCCTCATATCTGCATCAAAGGAACTTGATGGTGGAGTATATGATGTGGGGTTCCCATAGGACCCTCTATGATTGGTGGAGATTCTGCACAGGTTATGGACCCTCTATGATTGGTGGAGATGCTGCATAGGTGACCTGAGATATTGCCTGAACACTTTTAGTTTGAATCAATCCACTGGCATTTGTCTCAGCTACAGCATTAGTCATTTGGATCGTGGTTCTCTCCTCTTAGCAAACGTTTTTTAAAATATGTAGTAACGTCCAAGTTAGCATGTTTCTTAGGGATCACATCTATAGCATGATCTAAATCATGAAAGAACAGGAACATTCTTAAATATCTCAAAGCTTTCTTAGTATAAATATAGCACTCTTCTAATTAAGAATCCACTAGACACGGTTCATAGACTCTCTAAGACACTTGAACCTAGTGATATAGTACCAAGTTTTTCATGCCCTACCCTAGGCTTAGGTGAGACAAGAACTCTATGTTTTAACTTGTCTGAGTGAACGAGCAACATGACATCACTTATAACATATGCATAAGAATGAAATATATATGTATCATAAAAAATTCTTTTTTAAAAAGAAAAATAATTCCATTAATAAGATATATATGTATCAGAAAAAAGTCTTTTTTAAAAAGAAAAATAATTCCATTAATAAGCTATCATTGAATAAAAATGTAATATCCTATAAATAGAATGATTTGCCAAGTTTACATCTTCAAACATACTAGACTCGAATACTTTATTAAGCTTCTAACATAACATGAATAACTGTTTTACTATAATAGGGACCTCAATATATATATATATAACAAAACTAGCAAATCTGAAAAATAAAAGACACGCCCCTAAAACAAGTGGGGCTCACCAATAGCTAGATGAATAGAACCTAGTTTGTTGCTCGATCATCGATTTGATTAGCTAAATATACAATTTTTAAAATGCAACGCAAAATGTAAATGCATATGGAACTATGTTGTATGTAAAATAGCTTAATGAAATATAAAATGTAATTGAAGAAAAAAGACAACTCATTAAAATCATACACATATCATGTCAAATTAAAAAGGGTTAAAACATTATTAGGTTTAGCTTAATTTTCATCTTTCATCATCATTAAGTTAATTATGGGAGGTTCTTAGTTTAACCACTATAAATCCACCATGTAAGCCCACAGAGTTTGATATCAGTTTGATCAGCTAAGTTATCTCAACTTTTTTAGGGTATGAGACATGCATAACATGATTTGCTAGAAAAGAATCCATATAAGTCACACCTCAAGGCATCATGTAGAATTCACCTGAAATAATGAAATGATCCTAATCCTGCATCAGAATACATAGTTCTGGGCATACTCTTTTAGACTTATCCCTTCTTAGTTCTCAATACTAAACTCATTTTTTATACATGTATATTAACTCATAATCATGTTTAGCTCCATAATATCATAAATCATAGTTATCTTAATAGCTCATAAATTATAGTTCATTTCATATGCATCATCTTGTAGAGCTCATAGGTAATAAATCATAGTTCATAAGTTGAAGTCATATAAATCATGTCACAAGTCATAAAATTCTTATTATGAAGACGAAATAACAATATTGTAGAGACGAATAATATCCTAGAAAGATCATGAGTTTCATAAGGAATCACCAAGAATAAAGGATGTACTCCTTTCGTCATAAAACCCAACTTGTTCATAGAGAAAAATTCATAGACAAAAGAAATGTGAAGTGGGAAAGAACAATGATGTTTTTGCACGTAGAGATAACCTTACATACCTTTAGTCACTCATAATCACAGATAAAGAATCAATCCTTGACGCAGAAGCTCAAAATCTTATGTTAGACCCTTTTGAGAAAAATCATTTCGATGATCCTATAGTTATTAGTTAAAATTGTGTTACTATCACGATCTGAGTCAACACAATAGCCATGAGTCATATCTAGTTGCTCACTAGTGGTCTGGTGAGACCCTTGACATAGCAAAACTATAGAGTAATATAATAAATGAAACTAGTGCGGAAACATAAACAATCATAGTGGGCTAAAAACAAAAAGAATAATCCTTTAGTAAGTCATGAATAGAATGAATGAAAGAATATCATCTACAAAATACTGTCTATCTAGTGAAGCCACTACTACTAACATAAAAACTAACTAGGACAAGGCCCCGTAACCTTTATTGAATCAAAATTTTAAACCAAAATAATGAATAAAGATAAACAATCTCTAAGACTCCTAGATTATAGGAGCACTCACTGATCAACTAGATGTTAGGTGCTGCCAAATGTCTAGCATTAAACCTGAAGATCAAGTTTCTGGATCTATATCACATAAAAAATAATAATGCAAGGCATAGTCAATACAATTGAATGCATTGGTATATATATATATATATATATATATATATATATATAATATAAGCTGAAGAATTAATCATGAAAACATATAGAGAGTAGCTTAAAGAAATTAAAAACTTGAGATGTAAAATCATGAGAGAAATGTCTGCGTAAAAGTAGTTCATTAGTATATAAACTATAGTTTTCATAAATTATAGTCATGTGGGGACTTTCTCATAACTGAAAAACAGCATGCAAACTCATGATGCCAAGTGTCATGCACCCACACTGAAAAAGGTTAATCTAACCAGCCAAAGTTAGAACCATATACATAAGGATCCTATAATCATTCCTTTGGGTGAAACCTATGATGGAAACATAGTTATGGGACTTGAATTATCTTAACCATTGTCCTCTTGGTACTAAATAATTCCCCCAAAGCATAATAGTGTTCTGTATCACAATTTAATTATCAGTTTGAGTCTGTGCTCAACATGTCTGTAAAATGTACTGTAGTAAGCATATACTCAATTTCATGTCATAAATTATGTGCATAAAACCATGTAACTGAAAGCATATATTCTTAATATAGATTCATAATTTCATAAAGCAATTCTCAAAACATGAGTTTTTGATGCATGAATGAGAGGGTTGCATAAAAGTCATAAGATCATAGGAAACATTGTTCATGAAAGTCAAGTAAATCATGTAAAGAATCCAACTTTAGTGATTTAGGCATAAACCCTAGCTTAGAAAACAATTTGCATTTATCTTGAAAGTACTTGGATGTGAGGATGAAAGGAATCCGTCACTAAATTTGTGTACTTAAATTAAGACAAACACTTGAAAAAAGAAACTTGATTAGCTTGCTAGATTAGGAACCATAGATTGCTTGATTTTGCCTTAGACTTGTTCTTGAGAGAAATAAAGGAACAATAGGCTTTAGGATCTCGTATTTATACTATTTTATAGCCAAAACATCATGGGATAGGATAATAAGATAAGGAAAAGTCAAAATTGCTCTTACTTAAGAGTGTGTTTGGTATGACGGAAACATTTTCTAGAAAATGTTTTCCTATTTTCTCATATTTGGTTGGCCTAATATTTTGGAAAATATGTTCCAAATCAACTTATTTTCCTCAAATTTAAGGACAATGACTTTCCTTTAAAAAGTAAGGAAAACATTTTCCAAAACTATCATTCAACCTCACACCTCAGCTTTCCATCCTAACCCAAGTCTCGAGTATCAATTTCTGGCACTAATTTGAGATCCAACTTTTAACTGTGATTCCTGATTATCAACTTGTAACCCGACTCCCAACCTTGATTTGAGACCCAAATCCCAGTTTGTGTGTTAAAGTCAGATTTTAAGTTGGGCCTGAATTCGGCTATAGGGTCGTGTTTTGACTCGAGTCTTAATTCAGGTGTCGGGGTCGGATCTTTATTTGGGTTCCAGGTTAGGTATTGGGGTTGGGTCCTAATATGGGTTTTGGGTAAAGTTCTGGGGTTATGTCTTGGTTCTAGTATCAAGGTTGGGTTCTGATTCAGGTATTAGGGTCGGGTTCTGGTTTGGGAGTTGAGGTTGCTCTCGGGTCGAGTATTAGGGTCTAGTCTCAGTTCAGGTGTCGGATTTAGGTTTTGAGTTGGGTCTCGGTTTAGGTGTCCTGGTTTGAGTGGTGGTTTATGTCTTGTGTTGAATGTATGGGTTTAGTCTCGGTTTAGTTTTTGGATTGGGTGTTAGGATCGAATCTTAATTTTGGTGTTACGGTTGGGTTTCTGTTCGAGTGTCGATGTCAGGTCCTAGTTTAGGTATCAAGGTAGGGTCATGAGTCAGGTGTTCGGTTTGAGGTTGGTGTCGGGTGTTATAGTTGGGTCCCGTCCTAATTTAGGTGTCGAGGCTTGGTTTTGAGTTGGGTCTCATTTCGGGTATCAGGGTTAGATTTTGAGTTGGGTCTCGGTTTGGGTATTGGGGTCGAATCCCAATATAGGTGTTAGGGTCAGTCTTGGTTAGGGTGTCAAGGTCGAGTCCCAATTCGAGTGTTGGGGTCAGATGTTGAGATTTGGTTTTGAGTTAGGTGTTGATTAAGGTGTCAGGGTTGGGTTTTGAGTCGGGTCTTGGTTCAAATATCAAGGTTAGGTCATAGTTTGTATTTTGGGTCTAGTGTTAGGGTTGGGTCGCGATTCAGGTGTCGAGGTTAGGTCCTGGTTTAAGTTTTAGGGTCAAGTAGTCGGGTTAGGTGTCAGGGTCATGTCTTGATTTGAGTATCGGGGTGGGTTCATTTTTGAGTTGAGTCTCGATTCAAGTGTTAGGGTAGGGTTTCAAGTCTGGTCTTGGTTCAGGTGTCGGGGATAGGTTCTAGACCAAGGAAGAAATAAAAGCCAAACTGAATTCACAAAAAGACCAAGGAAGAAGATGACACAATCAAATGCATGAGAAACCGAATTGAATCCACAATATGCTAACTCGATGATCAATCATGCTAAGAAGATAACACAAGTAATTTGGGAATCCACACTAATCACTCGACCTAAACTAACAATTGGAATTAAACCCAATCACTATACCACTGCTAGGCATCACCTAGAGAATTCTACTACAAGATTCAAAGCTCTCAATTCAATATCATCTAAAGTCTTAAAAATGAGAAAGACTACTATTTATACTAGAGGAAATTATTCATGAGATAACCATTTGCTCACATGGAGTCTTTCCTTCTTCCACTTCGCTTTGATGGAACTTCCACGCATTGTATTCCTTCCATTGGTATCCTTTAAATTCCTTCAAATATTCTATTTTCATGAACATTTCTTTTAGGATACGTGTCATCCATGCTAGTATCATTGATGCCATCTATGCTAGTATCATCCTCCCCTTTTTGAAAAGGATTTATCCTGGAATCCAAATCCTGAAACATATAAGAAGGAAAAGCAACCAAAATATCTTCAAATCATGAGGGTTAGTACAAGGGTTGGCAACAATATCATCGTGCCAAGGAGGCACAAATTTGAAATACAACCAAATATCCTTTGCTTCCAATAAAAGCAACTAATCATACAAGGTGCAATGGTAGTAGAAAATAAATCTCATACCATCTTGGATATCATCGTAAGCAAAAAGGTAGTAGAGAAAGGTGGTAAGATCATGGACCTTTTCTAGGGTGCTCCAAGAGATAAGAGTACCAGTAGAGAAGAAAAGGAATTCTAAGCACAAAGCAACCCTCACCATCAAGAAACTTCCAAGTGTATCATTTAAAAATTCAACATGTCCAACCCTATGAAGGTGACAAGAAGTTTTTAATACCCATGGACTCTAACAAAAACAAACAAGCATCTTAGCATCCTAGTTGTGATCCACATAACTTAAGTACAAGTGTGGTAAATAAAGATGCAAATATATAGAAAACTCCCAAAAGAGGCAATGACGCATTTGCCTTGGGGTTCACAAGCGTGAGACCACATTTTTTCAATGGATCATCATATGCAAACAAGTAATAAAGAAAGGTGTTACTTAAATGAATTCCATCCAAGGTGTGCCCACATATAGAATCACTCTTTGATCCATAAGAACTAATACCTTCATCCAGAATGGGGTCACAAAAGGATGAAGGGCTCATTAGAGAACATACATCTCCTTTTTTTGACCACTAACCCCTCCAATAGACATACTATCATCTTCCAAGGAGAGAGTTCCATGTTCAAAAAGTGTGTCATCATACCATAGTGGGTTCTCAATAACTTAGTAGCCTCTAAGAGGGTCTACACTTCCATCATACCAAGATACACAACTATGCATTTCACCTTCATTAGTCATGTCAACCTCAAATAAGGTATTATTCTTAAAAACACATTCCACCTTAAAATCCTTATGATAAGAACAAGGAATGGAATCACAATTCAAGGATTCATCATTTAGGTGCAATGACTACATATGACTATCTATATGACCAACTATATCAATGTCATAACTAAATTGAGGTTCCCTAGGTTCATTATAAAACTCCTTATTTCGTGGGTCATCATTACACACAAGTTGATCAACACAACATTCATCACTAGTTTGTAGCATTTAAATCTCAAAACAATCAAGCACATGATTACTACAATTGGAACCAACTAGCATTTGACCACCCTTTTTACATGATAATGTATCATTATTTAAGATACAAATTTCAACACTAGGTGGACATAAATCAACCTTACTAAAAGATTCTATCCGGTCATCTATAGAATCAACTAGTGTTGGAACACTCACAAAAATGACACTATCACCATGAAACAAGGTGCCATCATGGACATCACAAGGCAAAGACTCTTTAAGCTCACATATGTACAAGCTATCACATACACTCAATTGGCTACTAGCCATACAATGATCTTTTACTTTTAACAAAGTGTAAGGTTTAGCTTTGTTACCTCGTAACTTATATGAATAATTGTCTTCACCTTGGTTTTCAACATTGGAGCACAAATGCTCCTTTGAGATGTTTTTTAACACCTTTGGATTCTCCATATTTTGTGGTTCTTTGCAAGGGTTTCTTCCAAAGACACCTACCCAAACATCAAAATAACTAAAGAAAGAAAAGTTATATGAGTTATTATAAGGTTGTGTCATCCCTCTTAGATCACTCTTCTCAATATATCCTTCTCTTCTCTCGAGTTGTCACTTTTCACACCCTTACTCATCTCAATATTTTATCTCTCAAGTTTATGGGAGTTATTACAAGTGCCACGAATTCCTTGGGAATGGTTTAGAGATACTTTTACCTCTAACTTCTACTTTGGTCCACAAGGAGTGGATGTGTTGACTTGCATGTTCAACTCTTTAGCAACAACCTCACAAGGAGTAGCTTTCTTTGCCTCCAAATGAAACTCCTTAGGTTCTTCAACATGAGGAGAAGTACCCTTCAATAGCCTTTTCAACTCCTCGGGTGCCATCTCGGTGACCAATTGAGTGATCTTTTCAATATTCCTTTGCATTGAAGCAAACAATTCTTTTGTCCTCAAAGTACTAGGATCCTCAATTGTAAGTAGTTCACTTGTATTCCTTATCTAGGAGATGATGAGGGAAAGAGAAGCTTCCTATTGTAGTCTATGATATATTTGTACCAATCTAGCATATACGGGATTCTATGATTTTGGATCCAAGCACATCCCAAACGTGGTGAAAAGTATCCAATAAGCCTATTCCACACCATACCTTATCTTGATATTCTCTATTAAATATGTACCTTTACTTGTTGGCTAACCCAAATCTCTCTTTCATCAAGGAATAAATCTCAAATTGGATGTAAAGATAGTCTAAGATAGTCCACCACTACATGGGATATGAAATTGGCAAAACTTTGATCATCAAGTACAAGATCAAATCCCGAGACACCATTAACATTTACTCTAGTTTTGAAAATTCACCTCTCTAGGTCATGCCTTTCTTGAAACTTTGGATTCACTCTACTTCCATGGATTGGTGTTCCTCTCTGAGAAGTAGGGAATGTATTTCTTCTATGGTCCATATGATGACTTTGAATTGGTGCCTCCCATACATCTATACTTCCTCGACTAGGATAGGAAGTAGCACAAGACGAGGAAGGTAATTCATCCTCACAACTTTCCCTTCTATCATAATTCTCCTTAAGGGGTTCATAAGAAATATGGGGGAAAGCATACCTCATATCATTTTCATCACCATGGTGTGTAATATGAGAACACCAATACCCTTAATCTTCACTATCAGATTCATCATAAGATACTTATACTCTTTCATGTTCATCATAAGAACCATAAGTCCCATTCATTTCACATTCAACTCCAGAGTTGCAGTTCTTACCACCATATAGCTCATGATTACACTCATAGCCTTCATAAAACTTGTCTTCAAAAGATTCCAAGGCTATGGATGACATTCTTCCTTATACCTCCTTTTGTACCTACAAAACTAGAAAATAAGTTAGTAATAAAAACCTCACATCACTCTTTATATGAACTCTCAACTCACCTTCTACGATTTCTTTCCCAAATTGATAGTATTACTAGTTCCACTCAACCAATTCAAGGTTATCTATCCTTGTGGAGGAATAGATTTCTTGTGACTCTTGAAAAAAGGATGACTCAATTAAAGCTAAAAGGACTTGAATTAAGAAGTTTATCTACAAATTCAGCTAAGAAAAGTAGAAGAAAAGAAGCACGAAAAGATCGGACTAAAAAAAACTATGTGACAAAAGTAGAAGAAATTACTTATTGTTGCTTAATTTGAAGAATCAACGAGATGAATTGATGTTTAAAAATTAGTTAACAACTAATTAAAGATGCTAACTTTAATTAGTTGTTAAATAGTAGATAATAGAAGAAAAATGAGTTTAGAAAAAGAAGTAGAAAGTTCAGAGACTTAGAAAAAAATTGGGGGGTTGTTTTCATCTTTAAAAGCTTACTAGTTTAGGCGTTCCAGCAAGCATCTGGCCCTTTCTAAGATGCTGAGCTTTAAAAGAATACATGTTTAGGCATTCCAACAAGTGTTTGGCCTTCATAGGACGCTGAGCAATCAGCTGTTGTTTTTACTGCTGATGTGGCGGCTGTTGACTGGAGTTGACTACTAACGTGGCAGTCCACATGGAAAATAATTTATTGTTTAAATTTTTTTTTTTTAATTCCACAAGTGGATCTAGAAACACTTTGACCATCTTTGACTTTGAAATTTTCGATCAAACTATACATTTTCTCCCTTCTTTTCCAAGAACTCCTTGATGAACACCTAGAATACACACTAATCCCAACACCTCCAAATCAAATTAAAATTAGCTCAAAATTTAGTACTAGCATCCCCATGACTTAGGGAACAAACCCCAATGGTTTTTAAGATCCAATTCCACCCCAATCAAAAACCTCACTTTCAAAATTTGAAAAGTTTAAACGCTCCAAACTCCTCAGTGGTAACTTCTCTTCTAAAACTCCAAATCAAAAGAAATTTGAAATCTAGACTCACAAGATACTAGGGAATCAAGATCTAGTGTCAAAAACAACAAATCAAAATAAAAATAATTCTGATTTTTTCTTGGATTTTATTTTGGGCAAATTGTTTTGGGATTTTTTTTTCAAAAGATCAAAATCCCAAGATTTAAATTTAGGGAAACAAACCTAAACCTAGGCTCTTGATGCCAAAATGATAATGATCCTAATCAGACAACTAGAATCGATATCAGAAATACGGAATTCAATAACACAAAATAAAGATAGAGGGATAGATTAGAAAAGGGGATGAGAATAGAAGAAAGAAAGGCCTAAATGAATTCACAAATAGACTAAGGAAGAGGATGACTCAATCAAATGCATGAGAAATCAAATTGAATCCACAATATGATAACTCGATGATCAATCAAGCGAAGAAGATAACACAAGAAATTTGGGAATCCACCCTAATCACTCGACCTAAACTAACAATTGGAATTGAACCCAATAACTACACTAATGCTAGGCTTCACCTAGAGAATTCTACTACAAGATTCAAAGCTCTCAATTTAACATCATCTAAAGTCTTCAAAATGAGAAAGACTACTGTTTATACTAGGGGAAATAAAGAAGACACAATCTTTTATAATTTACCCTTAATGAAGTAAGGGCAGGGCCTTGTTTGGTTGTCTTCTTTTGTGAATTCACAAAATTCATGAGATAGCTATTTACACACATGACCTCTTTCCTTCTTCCACTTTACTTTGATGGACCTTTCACATATTATATGTATCCTTCAAAGCTTTCATTTTCATGAACATCATTTGTAGGATACGTTTCATCCAAGCTAGTAGCGTCTATTCCATCTATGCTAGTATCAGCTAACAATCACATTCTTCTCACTTGGGCACTCTATTTTTACTACCACTTCTTTTTTTTCTTGATTTGCCAATCTTAAAGTGCTTTAGGGGTATTTGAGATTAAAATAACTCGGGGTGCTTACAAATGAATGGGTAGAGGCTTATAGCATGGCTAGACAAAAAATAGGCTAAAATGGCTTAAAGGGGTTCAACTAGGGACAATGAAAAGGGTGGTTCAAACAAAAGTCAAGAGAACGGGATAACGACAAAAGTCCTTTATCATATCTCACAATTTCACACAAGGTTAAATTTCACCAATAAGTGGAGCAAGTTCAAGATGTCAATATATGCAAGAAACTCAACAACAATCCTCACCTCTTATGAAACTTATATTTCAACCATGGCTTCTTACGATCACATGTTCACACACAATCATATTGAATGAAGTCTCATTATTAAAACCATCCTTTCATATTTTTTTTCAAGTCAAATTAAAGAGCCTAAGTGTCTCTAAATAAATTTCCCACATATTTCTTTTGCATTTTCAAGTGAACTACCCATGATGTCTAGTTCATACCTAAAAGGAGTCTAATGAATTCAACAAGTAGTGGATTCGCTTCCAAATAATTCCTATGACAAATTTACCGTTAAGACAGTCGTCATCCATCCATCATCGGGCAAAGTCACTACTTAAGACTGACTCAAGCCTACCAAAAAGAAAAATCTACTCTGTTAAATGGAACTATCCTTAGAAAAAGAATCAAAAATAAAATCCAAGAAACCCATTCTAAAATGAATAATTGGAAAAGACATAACATAAGAAAAAGATCATTCCTAAAAAAGAAACAAGATAACTCCCTAAAGATATAGCAGTGAAAAAAAATGAGAGAATTCAAATGCCCTACCCTAAATTTAAAGAATAACATTGTCCCCAATGCTTAAAATAATACTAAGAATGAGAAAAAGAACTCCCTCGGCCTCTAGTCTTCATCCTCACCATCGAGAATGTGTTCCTAATCATCATCATGTGCTACAACCATCATCATCATCCCTGTATCCGTATCATCTAACTCATCATCAGCATTAGTAGCCTCACTTTGCACTACCATCTCATCATCATCTAATGGCTCCACAAAGGCTGAGCCCTCTTTGTACATGATCCTAGAACTAACTGTCAATGGTTATTTATCCCTGAGTGATGCCATTTACTCATCATTCATTGGTCGACCACCAATCTTCAACTGTAACTTAGCCATACCAAACATCCTTGTGCTAAACTTATCATCTCAGGCCTGGTGCTGGACATTAGTGAGTATAAACCCTCATGTGCTCTTTGTCTCCTTTGATTTAGATACATCTATTGGTTTACCAACCACGTGTCTTGTCAAAGGTAGTTTTATATCTTCTCCTTCTTCAAGCATATCAAACTCCCGAAGGTAACCTGTCAACATACTCTCATAGCAATACCTCTATCTCTGATTTTTCTGCGACCTCATCATATTATCCTTGATTACTACCTCTATATTTACATCCATACCCTTCAATAGTATGTACACCAGTATCACCCTCTCTCAAGTGACCTCAAAAGTATGCTTTTATAGAAAGAGTGAAGCACATAAAATTTTCAACCACACCCTTGCAGCCTTGGAGAAGTATGTATATCAAAGTGTAAGATACTTACCATTGTCCCATATTCCCTATTGAGCTATAAAATGTTCACCATAAAGAGTATGACATATGTCCCGAAAAGGAGGTATATCATTCAACTGAAAGTATGGTGTTGAATCTATAATTGGTGAGCCAAGGAATTGGTTAATATTTGTCATGGTGAAATAGATGAGTTTGCCCCTTACATTGACTTTGCTTCTAAGACTGGGTGTGGTGTTCCAATTAGCATAGAACTCACGAATCACAGTGAGATTATACTCACCCGACTCTATAAAGATAAAGTCTAAGCCCTTTGCACGCACTTTTTCTCTAATGGTGGGACACTCCTTTGCTAACCGCCCCTTGTTGAACCAATCTTCAGAATATCATTTGGATTCATTTTTATTTTGGAACTAATCAAGCCATGAGGTAGAACCGTATTAGACCTATACATTCTTGCATTTTCTTATGTGCTCATAGGGACGATGACTTCACCTCTTTCCCATTGCTTGATCTCTTAGTTCCATTGCTTGATATAGAAACACCTTTGCTTTTATCTACTCTTGGCTCGATAGTATCTTTTTTTATGGAAACCTTGAGTGCAGAACAGAAATTGAAGAAGAAAACTATAGAGAAAATAAAGTTCTTAGAAGAGGGTGAAGGGAGAGGGAAGGTATTTACGCAGCTTATGAGACTTCAAAAATAATTTTCAGTCTCTTTTTCTTTTAATTTAGGGTCCTTGGGTTGGGTTGACCCTTGAACATAAATTTTTTTCCTGATTTGCCCTCTTGACTAATGCTCCTGTTGTTACACTTAAGAAGGTTGGATGGAGTTTTACCTGGGGTGCAGTGTGCCTATGCAGACTCCAAAGTTGCCCAGCTAAAGTTAGGGCATAGGCGTAATGCGCTAGGCAGTCTTTCTAAGTTTCCCATTTTTTATTTTTACTCCTGAGGCGGTGCGCCTAGTAGTAGACCAGTGTCCATGTTGTCGGCCTGGAACACTTTTCATTCAATTCAGGTCCCAAATTTCTTCCCAACCTCCAAACAGCTGCAAAACATTACAAAAACAATAAACTAAGTTAGAAAGGTGGGTTACCTCCCACCAATCACCTTAGTTTTGGTCTTCGTACGACTCATACTTTGGTATTTTTTGTTTTTCAAAGTTATTTTCTTTTGAATAAAAATCCTACACTATTATATTACATTCTCGGGTTGTCTCCCAAGTAACGCCTGATTTAACATTGTGGCATGACCCATCTTGAACTTATTGGTCTAATAATGTGATAGACATCTTTTCTCTATCAACGTCCTCTACCTAGTAATGTTCTAATCTTCACCCATTCACCATAAACTTAGCACTTCTATCTTCAATCCATAACTTATCTGCCCCCTGTGGTGTTATTCTCACCACCTCAAATGGTGCAGACCACTTAGACCACAAATTTCCAGGGAAGAGCTTCAATCTCGAATTAAATAATAGCACCTTCTGGTCGGGATCAAGGACTCGAGGCACTATATGCTTATCGTGCCATCTTTTAGTCTTCTCTTTTTTTATTCTTACATTCTTATAAGCATGCAAATAAAACTTATCAAGTTCATGCAACTGAAAAAACCATTTTTCACCCGCTAACTCACGATTAATAGTTAGTTTCTTCATGGCCCAATATGCTTGATGCTCAATCTTGACAAGAAGATGACATGCTTTTCTATAGACTAACCTGTATGGTGAAGTGCCAATAGGCATTTTGTAGGTCGCCCTATATGCCTACAGGGTATCATCAAGCTCGGTGGCCCAATATTTCCATTGAGGATTGACAGTGTTTTGGAGAATCTGTTTTATCTCATAATTTGACACTTCAACTTGGCCATTCGTTTGGGGATGGTATTCTATAGAAACTTTATGTCTCACCCTATACTTTGCTAGTAAATTTCTGAACTAATTATTTACAAATGTGACCTTCTATCACTGATAATCACTCTTGGGGTTCCAAACCTAGAGAAAATGTTCTCCTTCATGAATTTAACCACCACCTTTGTATCGTTAGTGGGAAGATTTGTTGCTTCTACCCACTTGGATATGTATTCAACTACTACCAAGATGTACTGATTACCAAACAATGGTGGGAATTGATAAGTGAGTTGTTTTACCACTTATTTGTATCTCTTTATATATGATTTTATGTTGCAAATCTATAATATGGGGCTAATTATCATATGAAAGGTGTTGATTCTAGGTAATTTGAGGTTTACGGTGAGTTCTAATGAAAAGAAGTGTAATTAACATAAAACAGATCTAAAATAAAGAAAAATGAACTGGCAGTACAATTGCTCTTTGCGAACGCAAAGATCCATCTGCAAATGCGAGGGTAAAATTCAACAACCTTTCACAAATAAGGTCAAACGACCGTGAATACGGGAGTCAAATTTGAGTGAACATCGCTAACGCAACACCTTGACCCAGAACATGAAAAAGAAAAAGTGCCAGGCATCGGGGCAGTTTTGGAATTTTATGATTTCAACCTTAATCCATACAAAACTCGATCCACATCTATTCGAAAACTATCTTTGGCATATTTCTCAAACTTGAAGGTTACGGGTCTCGACCCAACACCCTAGGAGTGAAAATTTGGAAGCTTGGTAGTGATAAATTCTCAAACATTTCTTCATTTTCTTGCTTAGTATAGAATATTTGAGTGTAGATAAATTCATACTTGGGTATTGTTGTTAGAATAATGCAATGTTTATGTTTTGATTTTGGGTTTTTATTTTATATCATGCTTTTGTATTGATTGAATACTCTTGATTTATAAATGGGTTTTTTATTTTTTAATTTAATGTCATGCTTTATTGATTTCTACTCTAGTTGAGCTTGAAAAAGGAGATTAGAGTGGGAATTGCCTATCTACTTTGATTAATGCTTGAAAGAGCTAATTGAGGATTGAGAAAGATTAATTTAGCGTTCTTTGGGACGTTTAACCCATCTAATGGATTTTGTTACTAGACATAGTCAAATCCTAGTGTAGCCATAGATTGAAACTATTTATATTGACACTTGGCTAAATTTTTATGGAATTTATCCAAGAGATATTCTTCAATCGATCAAAATACATGGCGGATGCTTGAGGTTCCAAGGCTAATATGATAATCCATGATTAATCATGAATATTTGATTTAACTGCAATGGATCATTAATAGAATTTATTCCCCATTATCATTTCTCTTGTTTCCTATGGTTCGGAAAAGCCAATGATCAACTTTTTTATATTATATTTGGTTCTATCCATGTTAAGGTTTTATATTAAAAATCCCCAAAATATTTGTATCTTTTGTTTGGATTATAGTAAGTTGTTTTTATTTCTTACTTTCTCGATCGCTACTCACATTATTCCTCTTGGGATCTATCTCGACTATATTATTAGGTAAAATATATTACTAATGACTGCGTACATTTATTTCTAAAGTGTATTTGAGCGTTATCAAAATTAGCACCGTTGCGGGGGAATCATTTGGTGTATTAAGTTAGTTTGAAATTTTAGCTTACCTGCTTTGATTCTAACTTGTGAATATGTGTTTGTGTCTGTTGATGAGTAGCTAAATTTCCCAACTTGGGATTATGTATGAATGAGTAGTGATAATTGTATGGGAGTTGTTTATTTGTCTTTTTAATTGATTAATTGTTATGGGTTTGACCTACTCCATGTTTTTAACTTATATTTAGAGATTGAAAACTCTAGTTAACCCTAGATCTCTTACCATCCTTGACAAAGGGGATAAGGGTGAGGAGTAGTGGTCAACGATAACTTGATATTCATCATTTAATAGTAGTTCTTAGACATAAGGCTACTAAATTGAGGTTTTAAGTTAGTTATGAAGGAACACTTGTGAGGTGTTTGAAAGAACCCACTTGTGATGTTAAATGTTTTATTGAAAGATTAGCATTAAAATCTAGGACCTAGCCTACCCATAGCTATTAATTGAACTTAGGGAAATATCCAATTACCCATGCATGTACTCACTCTCATGAAAATATAACCCCAAGTGTCTTTAGTCTTTAATTACAAACTTCTAGTACTCATTTTTGCATACCAAGCATACGATTGATAAATTGATTACAGAACGTTCAAGTTAATCCCCCATTTCACTTTTATTGTATTTTACCCATTTTGTGAAAACATTTAGTGGTTTATTACACTTGAAGGTGAACCTATCTCCTTCATCCCCTGTGGGATCAACTCCAACACACGAGTTAGGTTATATATTATATAACAACCCCGTACATTTATTTCTAGGTTGTATTTGATCGTTATCAAAAATGGCCTCGTTGATAGGGAATAAAAGTTAGTGTTCATTTTTATAGTGTTTTGATTCACTTGTGTTAGTCATAACTGGAATTTACTTTATTTGTTGTTTTTGTCTTACTTAGTGATAAACATAAGAAAATATGAGACGACCCAGATTGGGACCTCCAGTTCAGCTGTTGCTATGGAGACAGAGGCCACCATACTAGATCCACCCCCATAATCCACTATTGGAGCTGATTCGAGAACTGATACCCAAGCAAAGGCCACTTCTATGAGCCAGTCACCATCCTAGGCTTAGCGTCATTCAGGGGGACCCTTCCACTCAATCTCTTTCTTTATAGTAGTCCTATTGCATTGAGGAAAATGCGTACTTTTGAGTTGGGGGAGGGTATCATTCATTCTAGATCTATAATATTTAGCCTGTTTTTGGATATTTTGTTCTTGATACTTTGTTTTATTTTGGTGTGTGGTTGTGATTTTTGATACAATGATTTAGATGATATTTTGGATACTTCGATTTGGTTTGTAATATTTTAGATTTTGTATTTGGGTTGATTTGAGTGTGTGTTGTGATTTTCATTTTCATTTCCTTACTTTTTATTGATAAACAAATTATTTTTGGCAAACCTACTTAAAAGAAATGTGTACTAGCAATAGAACACTTTGACTCGCATAGTACTCTTGGGGAGATTTTTCACATGTGAAACTCTTAAAAATGATAAATCATTGTGAATTACTCATTTTTTCAAAATGTTCCCCTTTTCAAATAATTTCTTCGGGTTGGTTAAACTAGTTAGGCACTTATTATTGGTGAACACCAGCATCTTGTTTTGACTACTTGAGTACCTTCCTCGACATGTGTTATGACTGTGATACATCAATTGAGGAAGGGTGCTTCGAGTGTGTGATTGAGTGTCATGTGTGGGTGAGGATTCAACTCAATTTTGTTCATTGAGTCCACCTAGAACTTGTCCGGTTGCTCTATATCTAAGCAAAGAGTGTGCGATATTGGAGAAGTGATTTTAGGCCATTAATTAAGAGTGAACCTTCAATTTGACCAAAATAGCCATCCCTATTGTGAGTGGAATGACCAATTGTTTCCCTAATTTGTACCTTGGAATACGTTTTCGTCGACAGCCTCATTACAAGCCGAAACCCTTCTTCCATAAGTCCCTCTTTTGAACTAAACCCATCTCGAAGCGTCTAGGTGAGGCCATAAACCAACTTAGCCCAAAAGCCTAAGTTGGGGATGGAGAAGCCATTGTGGATGTTCATAATGTGGGGACCATTCACTTCCTCTTCTAGTTATCCTAGTATTTATTGTAAATACTAAAAATAAAGAGAGAGAAAAAGATTGAAAAGAAATGAAAAAAGAGTTGTAATTGTGTTTCTATTTGTAAATATTCGAAGAAATTTAATATTTGAAAGGATTGGAGGAGGAAGATAGTTTGAAAAGATGGAGAATTGGTCCTTGGAATTGCATAAGAAGCAAAGCATAAGGAAAGAATTGGAATTGAGGTATCTTTAGATACTTCGAAGGGGTAGAGTCACTATAACCTTAACTTTTCCTACCTTATCAATTACTTACGCTAATAGCCAAAGTAAAACCTTAGTGATCTCCAACGTAGCATACTTGACTGTGGTAAAGTGGAGCGCATGGGCAAGCATATGGTGTGGTAATAGTGTTCATGATTGTCCTTGAGAGTGTGAGCGATTTGTCGTAGTCCCTTATTTAAATATTGATTGTTTCTTGAGGAAGGGGACTTATTTGTTGTGAGGACACTTGATTGCAATGCTTGAACATTCTTTAATCATAGATGAGGTTTATGAGCATGTGTTTGTCTTGGTAATCTTTAGTTAATATTTGAGGCGTATTGTTCATAAATTGAGTGTTTGATAGGTGATACTTGTGCTATTATTTTCAAAATTATATGGGCAAAGTGTTTTCACAAAAAAAGAATGTGTCTAAGCTCCCAAGTAGTATCGTTTGCAGTCAACACTGATTTTGTTGTGTGTGCATTGATTTACTTAAGGACGGGCAAAGATTTAAGTTAGGGGTATTGATGAGTCGGTAAATTTCGAATCATATGGCCTAAACAAGGTAAGAAATCAAATCCTAAATCCCAATTTGAGTTAGTTTTAATGTTAGTTTATTTTATTTTTAGGGTTGAAGCCAAGGAGTGGTTGATAGAGCACAAAAAAGAAAAAAGATGGAGAATTGAAGCCAAAAATGCAAGAAGGCATCGCCATGAAGTTCGGCGAATCGCCAATGTGTTGGTGAATTCATGAAATAGAAGATCTATCACCTAACTTTACATATCCACCAATTTTCAGGCGATGAAGTGAAGGGGTTCGGCAGATAGACGAACTGTTCGGTGAAGAAAGAGTCCATCATCAAAGCTACCAGATATGAAATCACTGAAGCCTGAAATCAATGCCAAATTGGCGATTTAAAGTCACTTCGGCATATCGCTGAGGATTTTAGCAATGGCCTTTCTCCTCCACCGAAGTTGACCCGGTGATAGTTTTATAATTTCGGGCCCATTTTTGCTTCAGCTATTAATAGTTTCTTGGCATCTTGGAACCCTATTCTTTGTCAATTTTAAGATCTACAAGTTTGTATTTGAAACCCTAAGTGGGAATTTGGTTGATTTCTTGTTGATCTACGTTGAATTTGGAATTCATTTGCAAAGATTTGGATACAATGGGTGATTTGAATGAGAATACGGGTATATTTCATCTTTCTTTATTCATGAGTGGCTAAATTTCCCAACTTGGGATTATGTATGAATGAGTAGGGATAATTGTATGGGTTTTGTGTATTTTCCTTTTTAATTGATTAATTGTTATGGATTTGACCTACTCCTTGTTTTTAACTTATATTTAGAGGTTGAAAACTCTAGTTAACCCTAGATCTCTTACCATCCTTGACAAAGGAGCTAAGAGTGAGGAGTAGTGGTCAACGATGACTTGATATTAATAGTTTAATAGTATCTCTTAGACATAATGCTACTAAATTGAGGTTTTAGGTTGGTTATGAAGGAACATTTTTGAGGTATTCAAAAGAACCCATTGTGATGTTTAGTGTTTTATTGAAAGATTAGCATTAAAATCTAGGACCTAGCCTACCTATAGCTAATAATTAAACTTAGGAAATTATTCAATTACCCATGCATGTACTCACTCTCATGAAATCATAACCCCAAATGTCTTTAATCTTTAAATACAAACTTGTAGTACTTATTTGTGCATACCAAGCATACGATTTATAAATTGATTACAAAAAGATCAAACTAATCCCCCATTTTACTTTTGTCACATTTTACCCATTACGTGCAAACATTTAGTGGTTTATTATAGTTGAAGGTAAACTTATATCCTTCATTTCATGTGGGATCGATTCCAACTCACGAGTTGGGTTATATATTGTATAACGACCACATACATTCATTTCTAGGGTGTATTTGAGTGTTATCAGGTAGCACGCTGCAGTGACTATCGCCATGAACTTCACTTTAATGGTATGGCATCATGGTGCCCTCTGTATTTCTGTACTTGGTTGATTTTTCTCAACCTTCATCTCCTATAGACTTTCAGTACGCCGCAATCCCCATCACGATGAACCTTATCATGTCAGGTATCACGTCTCGGTGACTTGCGCATCAAACACTTAAACAATCTTTTCACTGCAGTGTGACCCATAGCAGACAACTTAATTGCGATGGGCACCACATCACATTCATTATTTTTGTGCATGCACTTAGAAAATAATCTAGTCCCTTGTGTAGAAGATGAACAGTAGCTTCTTCTATCAAACTCGGATCAACGTACGGTTACATGTATTTGTTGGGTTCTAGTGCAAAATGTGAATGGAAAATGGAGGGAACAAATGGAGGAAAGAAGTGAATTGTGGTTTCACCTTGAAGAAGTAAAGTTCTCCCACATTGGTGGCAGAAATAAACTTTGTTATGCATATATTGAGATGCATTCCTTCATGTAGATAGTGAGGCAAGAACAATACAAGCCTTGCGCCTTCGTCGTCGCTCGCTCGCTCGGCTCGACTTTGACTTCGGATTTAGATTTGGATTTAACAAATGATCTATCGAGAAACTATCTTTTTGGATAAAATTCATTTAAAACTTGAGAGTTATTGAAGTTTTTAATCCAAAAATCCAATACAAAAATATTCTCCATTGATGGACGCACATGGCATGTGCAGACACATGTCACAACGTACCTCGAAGGGACGTGACCCTTCGAGGCACAGTTTCAAAGACAAAATGTGAACTGCGCGCGCAGGTTGGCATCTACGGACGCAGATGACCCAGCGTAGGTCAAGAGGAACATTATATTTTGTGCCATTTAAGGCACCTGAGGGCGCAGGTGGTCACGACTGATCAAAACAGTGGATCCGTTTGAGAACCATTGCTACTCTTCTAAAACATCACCTTTTGGCTATAAATACCTGAATTTTTCCTCAGGTATAATAACAAATTTAGTGAAAGAATAACACTCTCTTCTTCTTAAAAAACTCAAGTATGATCATCAAATCGTTAAGTGAGTTCGTTGTTCGGTAGAAGTTCAGGTCCCCCTATTCTACTAAAGTGAATCATTTTATCCTGGGAGGAAAGATTCTATAACCTCGGGTACTTGAGGGGAATAAATTCCTTAAGGACACACCTTGAATTCGGTGGACTTGATTCTCCATTTCTGTCTTCATCTTTTTCTTACGGTTTTGCTATTTTCCAGAAAATAGTTTGAACTTTATTTTGTTAATGTTCATAAGTTGGGTTGTTCCTATTTTGAGGTTCAAAGTTGTGAAATACAAAGTTACAACTTCATGTGATTGTTCTTATTTAGTTTGAACATGTGATTGAAGTTATTGTTGGAAAATACAGATTTAACCAAACCCAAAAAACAATAATCTTAAGGAATTTAAAAGAACTTGTTAATTTGTATAGTGTCTGATTTTGTGGAGACTAAACCTTTTGATTTCTACTCTCTCGGTTTAAAAAATATAAAAACTTTGTTGAGAAATTGGACTGAATTCGGTTCGAAGAATATAAAAACTTCACCTATTCGTCAAATTCTTTGTAGTAGTTTCTGGAGTTTAAAATCTATGGGTTTTTACTCTATTTGAATTTGTTTCTGATTTGAAGAATATCAAAACTTCGTCATATTTCAAAGTTCATTCGGTTGATAATTTGAAGACATAAAAAAACTTCATTGTTGACTAGAAACAAGTGTTTAAAGATTAAAGTCTTTATAGTTAGTATTCTGAAATACTAAAGTGCTTGTCAAAGCTTGACAAGGAAATCACGAATGAAATTGAACAACGAATTGATTCGGCTATGATTGGTATTGTCCCAACGACAACCAATATTGCGTCATTAAGTCGTTCAGATATGGCTAAAGCAATGGAAATGATAGAGAAACCGATAAAATATTCTGGTGTGAACTTCAAAGAATGGCAGAAAATGATGTTCTTTTAGCTGACCAAACTTGAAATGTAAATGTTCACAAGTAGATATCCTCATGTTCCAAAAAAATAAATGTTTAAAAACCAAGTGTTTGGTTTAGAAGATTTTATGATTCGTCTCAAGATAGAAGAGGACATTAAGTTGCGTGAGAAATTAGCAATGATGTGTGTAAATCTTGTTAAAGATAATGTTGCACATAATATGAAGAGAAAGAATTCTTCTAGACAAGAATAAGAGCAGAACAAGAAAAATTTCAAAGGCAAGTGCTACAATTGTAGTAAAGTTAGGCACAAAGCTCTAAGTTGTTAAGTTCTAAAAAGGAACAAGAAGAGAAATAAGATAAACATATTAGAAGCAACTGAAAAGATTGAAAACATGTGTGCAATGATCACAGAATATAATCTAGTTGGAAATCCAAATGAATGGTGGTTAGATTTAGGAGCCACTAGACATGCTT
The DNA here is from genome assembly GCA_031232105.1 of Capsicum rhomboideum. Taxonomy (NCBI): domain Eukaryota; kingdom Viridiplantae; phylum Streptophyta; class Magnoliopsida; order Solanales; family Solanaceae; genus Capsicum; species Capsicum rhomboideum. The sequence goes on along the minus strand of CP124716.1, from coordinate 90,404,051 downwards.
GTGCGGACAAAAAACCTTTTGCTACTTGTGATACCGCTGGTCCCAAAGAAGTGATCTTTATGGGAAATAATTCAACAGCCAAGGTTGAAGGAAGTGGGAAGATATTCCTAAAAATGACTTTCGGCAATGTGTTGACTCTCAACAATGTTCTCCACGTTCCTACTATTAGGAAGAACTTAGTGTCGACAATACTACTCGTTAAAAACGGGTTTAAATATGTGTTTGTTTTGGAGAAAGTTGAAATAAGCAAGAATGAAATGTATGTAGGAAAGGGATACCTCAATGAGGGTCTTTTCAAACTTCATGTAATGATTGTTGAAATGAATAAAGTTGAGGCTTCTTCTCACTTGCTTGAGTCAAATGAATTATGGCATGAAAGTTTTGCCTAACTTTGAGTGGAGTAAATCAAAGTGTCAAACATGGGTTGAATCAAAGTATGCTAGGCATCCGTATAAGTTTGTTGAAAGAAATTCCAATCCCTTAGACTTAATTCACACAGACATTTGTGAAATAAAGTCGACACCATCTTGTGGTGGGAAATTATAACTTTTATTGACGACTGCACTAGATACTATTATGTCTATTTGCTGAATAGTAAGGATGAGGCAATAGATGCATTTAGGCAATATAAAACTAAAGTTGAAAATCAGTTAGATAAAAGAATCAAAATAATAAGAAGTGATAGGGATGGATAATATGAATCTCCTTTTGCTGAGATATATTTGAAAAATGGAATTGTCCATCAAACTACTACCTCGTACTAACCTCAATCAAATGGGATTGCAGAAAGGAAAAAATGAACCTTGAAGGAAATAATGAATGTCTTACTTATAAGTTCAGGTTTACCACAAAATTTGTGGGGGGGAAGCTATCCTTACAGCTAATCAAATACTCAATAGAGTGCCCCATAGAAATACACAATCTATTCCATATGAGAAATGGAAAGGAAGGAAACCCAACATGAAATATTTCAAAGTGTGGGGGTGTCTAGTGAAAGTCCAAGTTTCTATACCCAAAAGGGTGAAAATAGGGCCAAAGATTGTGGACTGTATTTCCATCGGATATGATACAAATAGTAAAGCATATCAATTTTTGGTTCATAAATTCGAACATCCTGATATCCATGATAATATGATAATTGAATCAAAAAATGCTGAGTTATTTGAACATATTTATCCGTATAAGACTAGACATGAATTGTCTAGTGAAGGGTCTAAATGACCTAGGGATGATCTAAGAGCGAATGTACTTGCTGAAGAGAATCCAAGGCGTAGTAAGTGACAAAGAACGTTGACTTCCTTCGGATCATATTTTGTAACATTTCTTCTTGAAAATGAAAGTTTAAAGAAGTGATGTCATCTACGGACTCATCCTTTTGGAAGGAGGCTGCCAATAGTGAGATTGATTCAATCTTAAGCAACCATACTTAGGAGTTGGTTGATCTTCCTCCAAAAAGTAAACCTTTAGGTTCTAAATGGATCTTCAAAAGGAAAATGAAAGCTGATGGTACTATTGACAAATACAAGGCAAGACTTGTAGTGAAAGGCTTTAGACAAAAAGAATGCCTTGATTATTTCGACACATACTCGCCAGTAACAAGGATAACGTCCATTCGGATGTTGGTTGCATTAGTTGTGGTCTATGGTCTTGAAATCCATCAAATATATGTGAAAACAACATTCTTAAATGAAGAATTAGAGGAAGAAATTTACATAGAACTACCCGACCCAAACAGTGGCATACAAAGTTTGACCAAACCATGTTGGCAAACAGATTCATGATAAATGAATGTGATAAATATGTTTACATTAAAGACACTCCAAATCATAAAGTCTTTGATTGTTTGTATGTGGATGACATTTTGATCATCAGTAGAGACATTTCTGACATAAATGCTATGAAACGAATGCTTGAGAGCAAGTTTGATATGAAAGAGTTTGAAGTTGTGGATGTGATCTTAGGGATAAGAATTCATAGAACTCCACAAGGGTTGGCATTGTCACAGTCTCATTACATTGAAAAGGTACTTGACAAGTTCAAGTATTTGTATTTCAATATTGCCAAGACTCCATTGGATGTGAGCTATGCACTTCGAAAGAATGAAGCTGAAAGTGACTCACAATTGGAGTATGTAAGAGTGTTGGGAAGTTTGATGCATATCATGAACTATACGCGACCAGATATAACATGTGCTATTAGTAAATTGAGTTGGTACACGAGTAGTCCCAATCAAACTCATTAGATGGCAATGATAAGAGTTTTGGGGTATTTAAAACATACTCAAGACTATGCTTTGCATTATAACAAATATCCTGCGGTAATAGAAAGATATAGTGATACAAATTGGATCACCGAATCGAATGAAGTAAAATCTATGAGTGGATATGTATTTACTTTAGGTGGAGGAGCAGTCTCTTGGAAATCATCCAAATAGACATGTATTGTATGCTTTACAATGGAATTTGAATTTATCGTGTTAGATAAAGCCGGTGAAAAAGCTGAATGGCTCTGAAATTTCTTGGAATATATTTCTTATTGGCCCAAACCTTTGGCACCAGTATGTATACACTGTGATAGTCAAGCGACAATAGATAGGGCAGGGAGCATGATGTATAATAGTAAATCTCATTAAATAAGACGGAGACATAATACCGTTAGAGAACTTCTCTTTAGTGGAATTATCACGATTGACTAAGTGAAGTCAAAGGATAGTGTGTCAGATCCACTTACAAAAGGCCTATCTAGAGAGGGAGTTGAGAGATCATTGAAGGAAATGGGTTTACGACCTAGGACATGTCATTACAGCGGTAACTTTACCTAGCAGACTGGAGATCCCAAGAGCTAGGTTCAAAGAGATCAAAAAAATTTGTGACTGATGATTCAACATTGTCAATAAACTCACCCCATTCTCATGATGAAGACAATGTTCAGGAGACAAGGATAAGACTTATGGATGGAAGTCTTTTAATAGTTTCTAAGTTTGACAGATTTGACCAAATAGTTTGATCTATAGGATTGAAATGTTTAGGAATCACCTATGGGAGGGTGAAGTGGAAGCCGCTTCAAGGAGAATGATAGTAAATGTCTATTCTCTAAGCTCTCATGAAACCAGGTTGTGTTCATGGCTGAAACGAACAAAATCGTGAGAATCATAAACGGTAAAAGGCCGGTTGTGTGACTTGTGTTGTCTAGGTGTACACTAAAGTTAGACGGTTCAAAGATATCATATCTATCGATTGACCGAGTGCATCCGATGCAAGTTCACTACGAAAAGTTCAAAGGGAAACCTACTTATCCAGATGCAATTAGTCTTTGCTTGTAGATCACACACTTGTCCGAATATTTTTAAGTGAAATAGCCATTCCCCATTCATGTGGGGGATTGTTGGATTCTAGTGCAAAATATGAATGGAAAATTGAGGGAACAAATAGAGGCAAGAAGTAAATTGTGCTTTCACTTTGAAGAAGTAAAGTTCTCCCACATTGGTGGGAGAAAGAAACTTGTTATGCATATATTTAGATGCATTCCTTCATATGGATAGTGAGGCAAGAACAAGACAAGTCTCGCACCTTCTTCATCGTCACTCGCTCGGCTCGACTTCGACTTCGACTTCGAATTTGAATTTGGATTTGGATTTGTAAAATGATCGATCGAGATACTATCTTTTTGGACAAAATTCATTTGAAATTAGAGGATTAGTTAAGTTTTTAATCCAAAAATATGATACGAAAATATTCTCCATTTATGGACGCACATGGCACGTATGGACGCATGTCATAATGCACCTCAAAGGGACGTGACCCTTCGAGGCACTGTCTCAAAGACGAAACGTGACCTGCGAGTGCAGGTCAGCATCTGCGGACGCAGATGACCCAGCGCAGGTCAAGAGGAGCATTCTGTTTTGCGCTATTTAAGGCACTTGTGGGCGCAGGTCGACCACCTCAGGGCTCAGGTGGTCACAACTGTTCAAAATAGTGCATCCGTTTGAGAACCATTGCTCCTCTTCTGAAGCACCACATTTTGTCTACATTTTGTCTATAAATATCTGAATTTTTCCTCAGGTATAATAACGAATTTAGTGAAAGAATAACACTCTCTTCTTCTTGAAAAACTCAAGTGTGATCATCAAATCATTGAGTGAGTTCGTTGTTCGGTAGAATTTCAGGTACCATTATTCTACTGAAGTGAATCATTTTATCCTGGGAGAAAAGATTTTATAACCTCGGATTCTTGAGGGGAATAAATTCCTTAAGGACACACCATGAATTCGGTGGACTTGATTCTCCATTTTTGTCTTCATCTTTTTCTTACGATTTTGCTATTTTCCAGAAAATAGTTTGAAATTCATTTTGTTGATATTCATAAGTTGGGTTGAACCTATTTTGAGGTTAAAAGTTGTGAAATACAAAGTTACAACTTCATGTGATTGTTCTTATTTAGTTTGAACATGTGATTGAAGTTATTGTTGGAAAATACAGATTTTACCAAACTCGAAAAACAACAGTATTAGAATCCAATAAAATTATGCTGTCGAGTATAACCGCACATCCTTACAATCATCACACCACTTACCCATATTTATCATTTCCTATGTAGTATGAAAATGCAAGCTGTTACAAGTTTGACATGGATAGAAGAATTGGACTTTTCTATTTTTATAAATAATTTAATTTTAAACTTTCAATTTTACCCTTTATGAAATCATTTATAATCACACAAATATCTTTGACTTTCTACACACTACATGATTATGAAGTCTTTTTGTCTTCTTACATTTTATGTCAGTCAAATACTGTCATATAAATTGGAACCGAGATAGTAATAATATAAACTTAAAAGGAGGCGGGGGGGGGGGGGGGGGGGGGGTCAGACTATACATCTTGACTTTAGCTTTATTCATTTGCAGCTAAGGTCATGAAGAAAAATAAGAAAAGGACCAAGGATATTGGTAAATTTAAAGATGTTCCCTTCCCCTTCTCTCTTTTTCTCTCATTCTCAATGGAAATGTTAATGCAACATCTGAAAAGATGCTTTTGGTGGTCCAAATAAGCGTTCAGTTGAGGACAATAATGATGGATCACACCCAAGCTTTTAAGGAGTTCAAAGAGCTGTTCTTATATTGACAGTTAAGGAGATTTCCATATTATTTTGATAGGAACATGTAGCCCCTCCCCCAAACACGCCCCACCAAACTCTTCAAAATTATTAAATATTCATCATGCATATGTCTCTTTCAAAATAAATAGAAAATAAAGAAGATCGTGGGATATGTACTCTTCATTCACTTGCATATTACACAGGTTTTCTTGCATCCACATTCTTGTCTTCTGTTTTAATTTCCAAAAATATCTATGACTAAAAAATAAATTTTGTCTGCTGCTACTTTATATATGTAAAAAAGTCACATGCGATGAAAGCCAAAAAAAGCCAAAGACTAGGAATGTCCCAAAACCCTAATATCCTTTATTCCTAAACTCAACATATTTTGCTAGCTGTTGGCAATATATATTGAAAAATATTTATTGAAAATTTATCTTCGTAAATATTTGTTTGGCCATAAAATTTGATCAGATTTTTTTCAAATATTTTCATGTTCTCAAAAACTAGCTTAGATAAATTATAGGATTTTTGGGACTTCCACTCACAAAACTTCAAATTTTTTCTGAATAAAATGTAATGTTTAAACACATTCAAATTTCCAAATTTAAATTTCAACTTCAAAATGTATAGCCTAAAGGTAGCAAATTTATTTTCTCGGCCACCTTCTAGCTTCGTTGTAGACAAGAATTACAGAGAAAAAGTTACAAAAGCTCTACTGACTAGCTTCAGTTCGAAGCTATGTTGATTTAACGGCATTATTTACGAAGTATAAATATGGAAACTTCTCTGTCATTTGGGGAAGGAGTCTAAATCAATGGACATTAATGAATTAATGATTCATAAAACCTTTATTTTGTGTAAATCTAGAACTTTTGGTTATATTATTTTCTTGTGGAGTACTCCCTTTGTTACATTTTACTTAGCTCTCTTACTAAAAATAGTTGATTCAATTTATTTGTTTAGTTTATCAAATTAAGAGAATTTTATGTATATTTTTTTCTACCCTCAACATTAAATACTTATATGAAGTAGTAATAGTAAAATTTAGAGTTGCAAAATGTCATTAATAAAATTATAGTCTAATGAAATATACCTCTAATTATTAATTTCTTCTGCCAAACAAGAGGGTTCAAGTGAAATGAAACGGACGGAGTATAACTTTAAAGGTGGTGGATTGGGCATAGCGACATTCAGAATCGTTTTCCCACCTGTATCTTGAGAGACTTTTACCGTAGCAGTACTCTCTTTTACATTACTTGTCAAGCTTTCCTTTTGCACGCCCTTAAAACAATATGAACTACTCTCTCCGTCTAATAATATTTGTCCACTATTGACTTGATATACATGTTAAAAAATAATAAATAATAGGGGTAGTTTTACTATATCACCTTTTGAATATAATAAATTTAATGTTTTGAAAAATGCATTGAGTTATGAATAGTATTTAATAGTAAGGGTAAAATAGATAGAACTCGATAAATTATTCATTAATTTTCAAACTGAATAAGTATTATTAACATCCATTTTTAGTAACATGGAAAAGTATTGTTGAACAGAGGGAGAGGGAGTAAAGGATAATTTATCTGTATTGGTTTGGGATCTCAATTTAATATATCATTCTTTTTTTTTTATCGCATTATGTTCTCTATACATTTAGAGGAAACTTACACTCTATGTCCATCAGGGAAAAAAAATGTTTAAGCAACGTAAGTCCATATTTTGTGTTTGTTATTCGGTTTTGTTCATATTTGTGCATAAAAACATTTTATTAACTATTATACACTTTTATACAAGACTGATATATTATGTATAATGTTTTTCCAATGTATAATGTTGGATAATATTGTATATTGAACATATATGTGGTGTAACATTTTATGCTGAGCAGTATATTTTTGAAAAATTTCATACTCAATTATGGGGCGATGTTATGGATATAACAAATAAACAGAGTAGATATACAATGAAAAGAAATTATATCTTAAGACATAAATAAGGATAAAATAATAAAAATCGTCCGTTCTGATTAGTAATATTTTTTAAAGAAATTTTTAAAAGAAAAACATGATAATTAATTTGAGGCGGAGAAAATACTAAAATAAAACATTTTTTTTTTTAGAATTGGGGATAGGAAAGAAAAAATTACGAAGAAAATTACAAGGTGGAGAATCGAACCCTCACTAACAAGGTGAACGTTCATATAGTCAACCAATTAAAATATAACGTATTCTTGGTAATTAGCAAGTAAAAGAAAGAGGCATTTAATATCCATTTATTTATAGTAATTTTTTGTATTATGCTACTCTATCCGTTTCAAAATAGTTGACCCTCTTGTCAAAAATGTTTGTTTCAATTTAGTTGTCCAAGTTAAAAAATCAAGACTATTTTATACATATTTTTCCCATTCTATCCTTGATAGTATTAAGTATATCCACATTTTTCAAAATTATTGAAAGTATACAATTTTACATTTTCAAAACTACCAATGAATGTGCAGCTTTACCAATAGTAATCAATTTAAAACTACCATACAATGTTGAACGTACTCCTCATGCATATGCTTAGATAGTGTAGTAATGGAATGAATTACTCATGATTTCAATTCTCAAAAAAAATAAATAATGAACATTGTTAGTTTCAATTCTAAATACTGCAGGTTCTAGGCATGATGCATACATGGAATGGAGTAATTGCATCAAATATTTATGTTTAATCATGACACTGATTATTGGATTTTAAAAGGCATATTAGGACAAAAGAGTAAAATGCACCTCTAATTATTGGCTTCTTAATGATTGTGCAAGTCCATAAGGGCCAACTATTTTGAAACGGAGGGAGTAACTTATAATCTACTCTATGCTCCATTTTCATCGTCACGTTTACTAATAATACTTCCTCTATCCCATTTTAGTTGATCATCTTACTAAAAAGAAATGTCTCATATTAGTTGATCGCTTACTAAATCAGGATAGAATTAATTAAATTTTTTTCATTTTACCCCTATAATTAATAGTATACATTAAATGTAAACAATTACAATTTCAATGTCTATTTCTATGCCCAATGAATATCATTAATATGGGTAAAGAGTAAAATAGTAAAATTTATCATTTAATTTATGATTTCTTAATCACCGTGTAAAATGAAATATGTCCAACTAAAATTGAATTGAGGGAATAGCTATTTTAAAATAATTATTATTTTAAAAAATTAAGATATAATAAATTATTAATTTCACCTTTTTCTATACATAATAAATGTAGGGGATATTGAGGGGAAGGTGTTTGTAAGAATAACTATTACTAAGAATACGGTAGAAAAAAATATCCTTGACCTTCTAAAATAACAAGTAATTTGATATAATTATTTTTAAAAATCACAATGAATAATTTAAGATAGGGGGTATTTTTTTAAGCCTAGTTTACGTTCAGGAAGATGGTGGGTCTTGAGTACTAGAGATTACTAATTTAATTGTTAACAAGAACGCTTATTAGGTGCTCGTCTGTCTTAGAAAAAACAACATTTGGCTCTTCTTCATTACACACTCTTTCTATTTCCTCAAGTATATATTTTGATGAATAACACTTATCAATTATGAATTTTAAAGGTGTAGATTAGATTCATTTAACAAGCATTCTAACCATAGTTTAAAATATAAAATTTGTGAAAGCACGCTTTAATTTTGGTATTGTTATAAATATATTTGTATATAGTGAATGTCTATCTCTTTTGTTTCTTTGGAGAAAAGTTAGGAACTCTAATTTTGGGACCAAGCCAATTTTTTCCTATAAATAGATGGTTCTCTTCATTATAATTTATTCTTCCTCTCTTCTTTGAGTCTGTTGTCATGACCCAATTTCTGAGACATGATGGCCCCTACTCAACCCGCCAATAGGTAAGTCAAATCGTAGTCCGGAACGACAAGTAATGGGCTAATTGGCTGAAAGTAACATAAATACTAGAAATCAAGCATATAATAAGATTGTAAGCAAGAGAAAATAATGCAATAGTAAAGGATGTCAAGCGCGAGAGAGATAACAAACGAATATCCCACGACCTAGTAAGGCCGGTACAAGAGCCACTAAATACAAAAGAGAGTACCAAACAGTATCAATATACAGAAAGTCTCGGGAACTAAAGATTATCCAAAAGTAAAGGAGGGAGAGGGAATCAGCTCCGGCTCTGAAAGCTCACCCTATCTCCGAGTCCTGAGAGCAAGCTGGATAGAGCATCAGCGGTGGTAGCTGGTACTCGAATTTGTATCAGAAAAGATGCAGAAGTACAGTATGAGTACCAAAGCAACGGGTACTCAGTAGACATCATCGGCTGTCTGAGCTAAATCAAATAAAAGCAAAATAAAATGCGAGAATGTAAACTAAAGCCAGGGATAAAAGGGCAAACCTGAATAACGCTCCAGCTGGCAGATAATAAATGACAAGGTAAATAATATTGAAAGTAAGACAACTAACTACAGCCTAACTGGACCGCCATAAGCCCAATAGGCACATACAAGAGAAAATAAACCCAAATGAGCCCTCATAAGCCCGCTGGATGTAATCAGGAGAAGAACCAATGATAAAAATAAATATAAAATAACCGACCACTGAAGCCATATCCGAGAAACCTGTATTACCAGGAAATACCAGACTCGAACTGGATCCCCAATATCATAAATGAACCATAAAGTGATGGACGAATCGGGTTCTTAACATCATAACCATATTATATATGCCAGACTCGAACCGATAATATAGTATCATAAGTGAATAGTAAATGCAAGACTCGAATAGGACTTTAAAGTAAATACACGATATCAAATCTAACCACGAACTAGAAGGATGTCCTAATTAAACTAAGGCTTAAGAATATAAGTACGATTTACGAAAAGAGTCCTACTAAGTCTACAAGGAGCTAATTAGGATATTTGACTTAATAGAGGGCCAGCAGAGCCCGCTACTAACCTCTAAAGTCCATACTAAGGTAATTTCTAACCCAAACTAGACTAAGGCTTCAAGGTTCCTTTACAAGGTGTTAATTATGTCTAAATAAAGCCAACGTCAACAATTTAATTCGAAGAGACGATGAATGGGTTAATTACTGCCTAAAAACGGCTCTCTAATCGGCTAATTATTTCAAATTCCACTAAACATGCGACCAAGCCTTAAATTCCAACCCAAATCTAGCATAATACTATACTAATATCATGATAAATCTCAATCTATGAGGAAGGTAAGCCTAGCCTAGCCTACCTGGATGCCGACGAATGACTGAGTCCACTAAATCTGAGCTTTTCCCTTCTGAGAAGCTTCCTCATGATGCTAATGATGCTACACTATCAGACTAATGATCTACCCATTAAAACAAGAATAACAATACCCATATTGCATATAAATGCCCCGGGTCCAAAATCAAGCTAAAAAACCCATATGTAGCCCGCTAACAGATTCACAACTTTGAAACTGTCAAAACATCCCTCTAAGCTCAAGGATCATTTACCCCCACAAATGAGTGAAATTTGAGCACAAATGAACATTAAATTGACTCACAAAGTAAACTAGAGATTTAAGTTTAAAACAGAGAATTAATTAGGAATTCAATGGAGACTTACGGAAATAACGAAGAAGAAGTGACCACACTATCGTCTCCAACTTACCACGAATACCCAATGATCAAATACCATTCTTCATACACTCACTAGGGTTTGATAGACTTGGGACTTGTAAAAATGAGAGAGAAAATTGGATTTCCCCCATTAATAGCAGTGGTAGCCGCTTAAGCGGTCAAATGATTGCTTAAGCAGTCACCGCTAAAGCAGCAAAATACCACTAAAGCGGTCCATCCATGACTGGACTCTACCGCTAAAGCGGTCAAATGTTACTTAAGCGACGATCACTAAAGCAATAATCGGGTCACAGTAGCGACATTGGGAGACACCTGGGCTTCTACTAAAGTGGTCCATTAGCCTCTTTTGCGACCTCCGCTTTAGAGACCAAATGGTCGTTTAAGCGGTCACACCAGCTGATGCTTGCACCAGCACTTAGCAAAAATTTCTAAGTCCCTATTCAGCCTTATGGATCCATTAGAAATCCCGCGAACGCAAACAAACTATGCTATCATACCAAATTTGACATTCCGGACTCAACGACTCTATCAAAATTTCCATCCGAGGTCGTTTCGATCAAATATGGATCCCACACCCAACGACCATTTTTACTAAAATCCTCACAATAGCCCTAAATAAGTCTGAAAGCCTCGGGACCTGAACCAAAGTTTCCCTAACCTAAAATCGACGCTCTGAATCTAACAGAATAATCATAATTGGCATACGAGGCCGTTTACTTAAAGTTTAGGCCCGATACCCAATCCTTAACAGCGAGAAATTCAAAATAGGGAATTAGCTCTAACAACCAAATGTACTACCCGGTAACCAAACTGTAGGCTTTAGCAAGTCAAAATTGACTTGCGGCAGCTATAGGAAAGCTCTAAATATCTAAATAGTGGGCAAATGCAGAAAATGACTTAGAGGGTCATTACAACATCTACTACTAAAGGACTTTCGTCTGTGAAAGTAAAGGGTCAAGATGTACTTGAAAACTATAATAGGTAGGGATACTAGGCCCATATCTTACTCTCGATCTCCTAGGTAGACTCTTTGACTATTCGGTGCCTCCACTGGACCTTAACTACTGTAACTCTAGAGCTCAATCGCCTGACATCCATAGCTAATATGAGCACTGGATCCTCCACGAAGGTCAACCTCTCATCGAACTGAAATAAGTCCCATCAAAGCACATGAGACTCATTCGGGATATAATGCCGCAACACAGAGACATGGAAAACAGGGTGAACAGCTGCAAAGTCTAGGGGTAAGGCCAAATCATAAGCTACCTCTCCAACCACTCAAAGTATCTCAAATGGTCCAATATACCTGGGGCTGAGCTTGCTTTTGTTCCTGAACCTCATTACGCCCTTCATGGGAGATACCTGAAGGAAGACCCTGTCACCCACTCTAAACTTCAAGGCACGAAGTTTATGATCAACATAACTCTTCTGCCTACTCTGGGCTACTCTCAACCAATCCTGAATCACTCGGACCCTATCCAAATACTCAAGAAAAAAGTCAGTACCACGGGGCCTAACGTCGGAGGTCTCAAACCAACCAATCGAAGATCGATAACGCCTACCATATAAAGCTTTAAATGGTGCCATCTCAATACTCGAATGATAGCTATTATTATTAAGAAACTTCGTTAAGGCTAAGTGTTGCTCCCACTGACCTCCAAAGTCCATAACACATGCACAGTACATATCCTTCAAAACCTGAATAGTCCACTCTGACTGATCTCGGTTTGAGGATGAAAAGTGGTGCTAAGATCAATCTGAGTACCCAACTCTTCCTGAAATATCCTCCAGAAGCTAGAAGTGAACACTGAACCCCTATCTGAAATAATGGAAATAGGTACTCCATGAAGGCAAACTATCTCACGAACATAGATACGGGCTAACCTCTCGGTACTGAAGGAAATCTGAATGGGGATGAAATGAGCCAATTCGGTCAATCGATCTACTATGACCCAAATACTATTGGAATCATGAAAGGTATGAGGTTATCCACTCATAAAATCTATAGTAATCTGCTCCCACTTCTACTTAGGAATGGGTACTCTCTAAACCAATCCACCCAGTCTCTGATGCTCGGCCTTTACCTATGACAATATAGGCAATGAGCCACAAAGTCCACTATATCTCTCTTCATGCCACTCCACCAGTCATACTACCTCAAATCTCTATATATCGTAGTTGTCCCAGGGTGAATAAAATATCTGAATCTATGAACCTCCCACAATATTAACTGAATCAGGTTTCCAACCCTCGAAACACAAACACGACCATCAAATCTCAAAATACCCCCTGAATCTAAGGTAGCCTGAGTGGGCTCACCTCTCAGCACCTGATCGAAAAATCCATAAAGTCTACTATCCTCAAACTGGCGACTCCAAATCTGCTCAAACAAGCTAGATCTAGCCTCAACACAAGCAAAGATCCTCCTAGAGTCTGAAATATCAAGGTGAACCATCAGGTTGGTTAAAAACTGAATGTCCAAAGCCAATGACCACTCTGAAGCTAAAAGAAAAGCCACACTACCCATACTCACTGCTTTTTAGCTCAAGGCATCTGCTTCCACATTCGCCTTGCCCGAATGGTATAGAATAGAGATATCACAATCCTTCAGCAACTCAATCCATCTGCATTCCTTGAATTAAGCTCCCTCTAAGTCATAATGTACTGAAGACTACGGTGATCATCATAGATCTCACAATGAATGCCATAAAAGTAATGTCTCCAAATCATAAGCGCAAAAACTACCGCTGCCAATTCTAAATCATGGGTAGGGTAGTTGCGCTCATGAACCTTCAGCTGCCTTGACGGATAAGCAATGACGCATCCCTGCTACATCGAAAGACAACCCAAACCAACACCAGAAGCATCACAATATATGGTAAACCACTCACCCTTGTCAATATAGGAGCTGAAGTGAGCAAGTCCTTGAGCTTTCGGAAGCTCGACTCACACTCAAAATACCACTAAAAAAGAACCTCCTTCCTGGTCAATCTAGTAACCAGCCAAACCAATAAAACTATGACCTTTGGTCGGAGATGTAGATCTGGCCTAATCATGAATAGCCTCAATCTTCGCTGGATCTACCATAACCCCATCCTTAGACACCACATACCCTTGGAAGGTAACAAAATCAAGCCAAAACTTGCACTTTGAAAACTTGGAAAAAAGTCTATGATCTCTCAAAGTCTGGAGCACAATCCTCAAATACTTCTCGTGGTCCTCCCTACTCCTCGAATACACCAGGATGTCATCAATAAAGACAATCATAAAGGAGTCTAAATAAGGCCTAAAAATATGGTTCATCAAATCCATGAACGCTGCTGGGGCATTGGTCAACCCAAAAGACATCACTAGGAACTCATAATGGCCATAGCGAGTCCTGAAGGCTCTCTTAGGGATGTCTGCAGCCCAAATCCTCAAATGATGGTAACCAAATCTCAAGTCAATCTTAGAAAACACTATCGCTCCTTGAAGCTGGTCGAACAAATCATCAATACGAGGCATACGATACTTATTCTTCACTGTCACCTTATTCAACTGCCTGTAGTCAATACACATACGCGTAGAACCATTTTTTTTATTCACGAATAAGACAGGAGCACCCCAAGGTGATGCACTCGGCCTAATAAAACCTTTCCCCAAAAGATCCTGAAGCTGAGAGTTCGGCTCCTTAAGCTCTGCAAGAGCCATATGGTAAGGTTCCATAGAAATAGGTCAGGCGCCCAGCTCAAGATTAATAGCAAACTCAATATCGCGCTCAGGAGGAAGGCCAAGTAGATCGGTAGGAAAGACATTAGGAAAGTCTCGGACTATAAGAACAGAATCAAGTGAAGGACTTTTTGTGCTAACATCACAAATATAAGCAAGATAAGACTCACAACTTCTAGATGTCAGTCTCCTATCCCGAATATAAGAAATAATCCTTGTCGATGCGCGGCTAAAAGAACCCTGCCACACAACTGGGGGAATGCAAAGCATGGCCAATGTAACGGTCTTGGAAAAACAATCCAAAACTGCATGATAAGGGGATAACCAGTCCATGCTTAGAATCATATCAAAATCCACTATATCTAACACAATGAGATCAGCCTAAGTATCAAACACTCAAACGGTCACAACACATGGTCTATAAACCCAATCCACTACTAAAGAATCACCCACAGGAGTAGATACATGCAATGACACTAATAAAAGCTCATAAGACAACTCTAACCATGGTGTACAATAAGAAGACACATAAGAATAAGTGGATCCTAGATCAAATAAATTCGTAGCTGGTTGACGACATACTAAAATCATACCTGTAATAATAGCGTCTGAAGATTGTGCCTCAAGTCTACCAGGTACAGTGTACAAATGACCCCATCCACTCCCAGACTGGGTACCCGACCGACCACATGCCCTACCTGATTGAGGACCTCCTCGAGAACTCTGGGGACCACCCTGTAACCCTTAGCCATAGCAACCCCATAACCATAGTAAGCCCCGAGCACTCCTCTCTATCTAGAAGATCCGGTTGATCCGAAATAGCCACTATGAATAAAAGACCCAAAATATGCACCCCTCGAAGACTGGCCACTACTCGAGCCATGGTAATCACTGTAGCGTGGCTGACCCCCATCAGAAGCCTGAAGTACTGCCTGGACAGGTCTACAAGACTGACCCTAGTACGATTAAGACTGATGTAGAGGGTACCTACCATGTGAACCTCTAATTCTGAACTGTGACCCACTCTGACTCCCACTGAAACTACCCTGCTGATGCAACCTCTTATCGTTGCCCCTTTGGGTCTCGTGATGCATCTCCTCCATAGTCTGGGCATGATCAGATACATTAAGAAAAGACCTGCAAGTGGAAACCAAACTCTGAGTAGCTATACAAAGAGAAAGTTTTAATCCCCTAACAAAACACCAAATCCGCTCATACTCGGTAGGTAAGATCGCAGTAGCATACCTGGCAAACTTGTGGAATCATACCTCATACTCAACAACCAACATTGAACCCTATTGTAAGTCGGTAAACTGGTCTCTCAAGAGCTCACAAAGACTACAAGGCATATACTTCTCTAAGAAAGCCTCGGAGAATTGAGTCCATGTCATAGGGGGAGATCCAGCTGGCCTGAAATCAGGATAACCTCTCCACCAATGTCTCGATGCCAACTACAACTGAAAGATAGTGTAGGCGTGCCTCAAGCAGGCCCAAATTATAGAACCTATCCTTGTATGCAGTCAAGAACTCAAATGCATCCTCGCCTGGAGCCCCAGAAATCCTAGGTAGAGTTAATCTCAAAAATTGGGCCAATATCTTCTGCTCCTCAACAAACATAGTAGGTTGGGTGCCCTTCGACTGAACAACTACCGGTGCTGGAGGGATCTCAACTCTAGGAGTTGCAACTACAGGCTGCGCCCCTACATCTATACCACTATCATCCGCAGATTGTGCACCATCAGACGGTGTACCACCAACTAATCCTAATAACTGGATTAAGGCATCTCTAATCAATGAAGAAAAAATAAACCCCGGTGGAGCCTAGGCTGCCCCTGGTCCACCAATGGCTGGGGTGGAGAAACCTCTGGAGCTACCTCTGCCTCGAGAGCAATAACTGGATCTAGTGAAGGTTCCCTATCCTAAACCCTTGCTGGCACTACAACTCTAGTCGGGCTTCGACCTCTGGGTTGTCCACAGCTTATAGCGGGTGACCTAGCCACAGATTCAGGATCCTCATCACCGGTTGTAGTAGCGCGCGTCCTGACCATCTATGAAAGTGTGAAATAATGAGAACTTTTAGAGACCAACATAGACCCGATTCATAAAATTGAATAAAGAAAGCGAGATTTTTCTAAGAATGTCCTATAGCCTCCCGAAGATAAGATAAAGACGTCATCATTCCAATCCACGGGACTCTACTAGACACTTGCTCTTATACCAACAATACCAGTGACCCTAGGCGCTCTGATACCAATTTGTCATGACCCAATTTCTAAGTCATGATAGCACCTACTCAATCCACCAGTAGGTAAGCCAAATTGTAGATTGGAACGATAACTAATGGTCTAATTGGTAGAAAGTAACATAAATACAAAAAATCAAGCATACAATAAGATTGTAAGAAAGAGAAAATAATGCAATAGCAAAGGATGTCAAGCGATAGAGAGAGAACGAATTAATATCCCATGACTTAGTAAGGCTGGTACAAGAGCCATTAAATACAAAAGAGAGTACCTAATAGTATCAATATACAGAAAGTCTTGAAAACTAAAGACTGGCCAAAAGTAAATGTAACACCCCGTATGTTTCTGAGTCTAGTCGATTACCGTAACATTCATGGAAATATTTAAACATGAGAGAATTGATGAATTATACATTAATTTTTTGGGCATTAATGAATCTTGTGCCATTGGGACAAATGAGGCCCAAAAATCATAAGAAAACATGGCCCAAAATGGAAATTTGACCCATTCTTTCATCTCTCTTTCATTGACCAAGTAAACCATGGAATGTGTGGATAAGGATCATTAGTGAGGGACTATAAAAATCAAGAAAAATCAGATTTTATTGATCAAAAACCCTCATGCCATTTGATAGAATATTCAAGACATTTCTTTTCTCTCTTCAACCAAACCCTAAGCCTTCACCTCTTTTGGGGCAAGATCATCACTTGGTAAGTATTGGTAAGTGTATATTATCATGGTTAAATATATTTCATGCATGATATATGGTGTATATCATGTTGGTTATGCTTAAAGGTGTTGAATAGTCCACTTTTGTTTCTCTTCTGCTAATAGATGTATCATTTATGTGCCTTAAACTTGAAAGGAGACTTGAGATCTTAAAAGGAGTGAATTATATGGATGATATGTTCACATGTATGACATGTTTATATTCCTAACTTGTTTTCTCTATGTGTACAACTTGTGGGTTTGTTGTTACGAAATTGGTCATGGAATGGGTAACGTAATGAAAGGAAAATGTGGTTTTTGTAATGTTAGTGTACGTTGTGAAACCATGATGGTTTGTTGGTGTAAAAGTGACCTAAAATATGTTAATATAAGCTTACTTGTGTCCTTGGATCATTTAGTACACAAAAAGACCCAAAAAGGACCCATTTTGGCCGATTTGGGCATCCGCCCCCGCAGACGAGGGCACCTGCGGGCGCAGATGCCAACGAAGGTGCCTCTGGCATCTGCCAAAGGCCACCTGCGGGCGCACCTCATACACCTGCAGGTGCAGGTGGCTTCGCAGGGCACCCCAGGATTCGATTTTGTAGGTCTTTGTCTCTATTTGACCCTCGAAGGCCCCTATACCCTTTTTGGATGAAATTATCAACTTGTGGTGCCGTTTTAATGACTTTAAAGGGTTGTATGGTGGTATGTTGGACTATATTAAGTATTTATTGTTGTTCATAAGTTGTTATGAGGCAAGATGATTGGGTAATTGCGACGGAATGATAATGAGGAAGCATAAAGGGTAAACGTGGTATAAAATGCTATTGATATATAATGTTTTGGTCAATGTGTGAAATGCTATGGTGTTGTTGGTATGATGATACAGTGGATTGTATTATAAAAGGTGAAATGACATTATATGGCAGTCATATAGTTCATTGTCATCTTGTACACTTGTACGATAACTAGTGGTTAACGTAAGCTCCATTATGTACTTGTATTATAGAGTGAAACGTAAGGAATGAGCTGGACTATTGTGTTCATATATAGGCTTGTGTATTCATACTTAGAAGTAAAGGTATGTAAGGTTACTCTTTACATATCTTTCTGCAGCTCCTATTAGTTACATTGAGGTTGTACTAGTTCATTCCGAAATGTCCAAAGGTATCTCATTTCAGGTTGTTATCTATTGTTAAGTCACATATGGCACTGTAATGTTGTGTAAAGCGGGGACTTGTCCCGAATTTAAGATGGTTATATATGTACTTCTGTTAGAGGCTTTTGTAGACATATGTGGGTATGTAACGTAATATATATATGTCCACCTTGACTTGATGGCCTTAACGGCCAAGTTTCTAATATGTATATATATAATGCTCCATGAATTCCACTCTTAGCATTTTATGTCTTTACGTGGTAGTGATGTTTCTTATGGCATGCAGATGATTGGGCATGAATAAATATTGGTTTTCTCGGGCCTTATCGGCTTCGGGTGGTAGTCCACCTCATTGGGATACGGGGAGTGACAAAAGTGGTATCATAGCAGGTCGTTCTAAGGGTGTCTACAAAGCCGTGTCTGAGTAGAGTCTTACTTATCAATGTGTTGTGCACCACATTTATAAGTAGGAGGATACGGGACATTTAGGAGTTATTTCATTCCTTCATTTCTAGATCGTGCATTAGAGCCGAAGTTATAGGTGGGATTGTTTCTGACTATAAAGTTGTTCTTGTATATTATAGAAAAATGCTGATGACAAGAAGAGGTCAAGGTAAAAGTAAGAGAATAGACAGAATTGCTGGAGAAGGAACTAGTAGAGCCCCGCCTGAACCAGTTAATCAAGGCGACGCTAAACCAGAGATGGCATCACAGGATTCTTCTACTCTTCCAGTTTCAGAAGAGTCAAGAGGAAGAGAAGTATCTGTAGAACCACCAGTAAATACTACTAACCAGGACTTAAAGAATGCATTGCAGATGTTGACCCGAATAGTTGCTGCACAGGTTCAGGGACAAAGTGGTCCAATGATAGGTGATGATAGTGCAGCGAGAGCAGCTAGTCGAAGGATGAAGGATTTTCTAAAACTAGATCCTCCCACATTCACTAGATCAGATCCAAATGAAGACCTGCAAGATTTTATGGACCAAATCCAAAGGGCTCTGGAGGTGATGCATGTGTCGGGTGTAGAACGGTGGAGCTTGTAGCCTATAGATTGAAGGGCGAAGCTATATTGTGGTATGAGGACTGGAAGAAGGCTCATGGTATTGGTGCAAACCCATCTACGTGGGAAGAATTTAAAGTGGCATTTCTTGATCACTACCTTCCTTATGAGATCCGACAGGCTCGTGCAGATCAATTTTTGAATCTTCATCAAGGGAATCTGAGTGTCAGAGAATACAGTCTGCAATTTAATTCCTTGGCTTGATATGCTCCAAATGTAGTGGCCACAATGACAGACAGAGTACATCGATATGTGGACAGATTGGAGCCATATTTGGTACGAGACTGCACTATTGCTGCCTTAAATTGAGATATGGATATAGCTAGAATACAGGCCTTTGCGCAGAAAATGGAAGATCAGAGGAAACGGAGGAGAACATAAGGGTTTGAAGAAGGGTCGGGCTAGATCTGCGGGACAGTCTATGGCGTCCCAAGCAGAATTCAAGCCTCAGAATTTTAATAGACCGCTAGGCCTTCATTTTCTTTTTCCACGGCAGGCACTTCCTCTCAATTCCGAGGGTCCATAGGTTTTAATCAAGTCGGGCAAAATAGCGGGAGTCGTGGTTCACAGAAAGCGAGATCTTTTCGCCCGTTGTGTCAGTATTGCAAACGATTTCATTCAGGTGAATGTCTGCGGGGGACAAATGGTTGTTATTGGTGCGGAATGATGGGGCATATGATGAGAGACTGCCTACGAAGAGGCTTGGATAATGTGGGGCAACCTCCGGGATCAACCATTGCATCATCATCATCGGTTCTTTCCCTAGGCAGAAGTGTACAGTCGGCGGGTCGTGGTAGAGGTGCCAGAGGAGTAGCCAGTACTAGTGGGGTCCAGAATAGTACTTATGCCTTAGTGGACCGACAGAATTCAGAAGCTTCTCCTGATGTCGTCACAGGTACATTATCCATATTTTCCTAAAATGTATATGCATTGATTGATCCAGGTTCTACATTGTCCTATGTTACTCCATTGATTGCTGCGAAATTTGCAAAGGCCCCAGAATTATTAATTAGGTCAATTGAAGTGTCTACACCGGTTGGTGAATATATTATTAGAAAAAGAGTATATCGTAATTGTGTGGTAACTGTGTGTGGTCATGATACATTGGCCGACCTCATTGAACTAGACATGGTGGATTTTGATGTGATAATGGGGATGAATTAGTTGGTTTCTTGTTATGCCACGGTAGATTGCCGGGCCAAGAAGGTGCATTTTTGTTTTTCGCAAGAAAATGTTCTTGAATGGCAGGGTAATGTGGGAGCACAAAGAGGAAAATTTATTTCCTATTTGAAAGAAAGGAAAATGATTGCCAAGGGGTGCATATGTCACTTAGTATGAGTGAAAGATAATGATGTGTAACCACTAACTCCGCAGTCGGTTTCAGTGGTCAATGAATTTCTTGATGTATTTCCAGAGGATCTTCCAGGCTTACCCCCTGAACGGGAAGTAGAGTTTGGCCTTGATGTGATTCCAGGCACTCAGCCTATCTCTATTCCTCCGTATAGAAGGGTTCCAGCAGAATTGCGTGAATTGAAGGAGCAATTGAAAGATTTGCTGGACAAGGGCTTCATTAGGCCTAGTGTGTCCCCGTGGGGTGCACCGATATTATTTGTACGGAAGAAAGATGGCACATTGAGAATGTGCATCGACTATCGGCAATTGAATAAGGTAACGATCAAGAACAAATATCCCCTCCCTCGAATTGATGATTTGTTTGATCAGTTACAGGGTGCCAAGTGTTTTTCAAAGATTGACTTGAGGTTGGGTTACCATCAAGTTAGAGTTAGAGAAGAACATGTACCCAAGACAACTTTCCGAACACGGTATGGTTGATAACGCTCAAATACACCCCAGAATAGAATGTAAGCGGTTGTTAGCAATACAATTACCCAACTTGGAGTCGGGGTCGAATCCACGAGGAATGAATGCGATAGCTTTCACCTCTAAGTGTTATAAGCAACTAATGTTAACACGTGATGCTATGAAAATAAAATAGAAAAGTAAGTGGGGGGAGTTTTATCATTTGTTGATTTGTAACTATTTAAACTTTTATAACTTGTGACAAACAAATTCAAGATTAGAGACAAGGAATTAAAACCAAGAGTATAACAAGACTTGGGGTTATGCCATCATAAGAGTGAAATTGTGTATGAGTGCAGTGAATACTTGACTATAGTTAGCTAAGGTCTATGGGTAGGTTAGATTACAGGTGCTTAGTGTTGATTTGTCAACCAAACACCAAGGTTTCACAATTGGGTTCTTTCGAACACCTCAAATGTGCAGCTTATACAACCAATCCACGACCTCAATTGACATCCTTACGTCTAAGAGATGCTATTAAATGACACACGTCAAGTTATTGTTCAAGCCCAATCCTCACTCTTATCTCCTTTGTCAAGGATGATAAGGGTTCTATAGTTAGTTAGAGTTTGCAACCTCTAACTTGAATGACAACATGGAATGAGATTAAAACCCATGGAAATTCTCTAAACAATAATCAAATAAACAAAACCCATACACTTGTAACACCTTATTCAAGCATAACCCCAGGTAGAGAAATTAGCTACTCATAAAAGAAGATAGAAGATAATTACCCAAGTACTCTTCCCAAACTTCCATGGAATTCAATTGCTTAAAAGAATTTAATTCGAAATCAATGCAAGAATGTAAGAATATAGCTTGTTTCTCTTTAGGGTTCACTCCTCTTTTCTCTCTCTCTAAGAATGCCAAAAGTTGCCTTTAGAACTGGAAAAATTACATTTTATAACCAAAAAAATTGCGTCCAGAAAAATGACGAAAATGCCACGGCACTAGCCATCTGCTGGCGCAGGTTCCAGCGCAGACGGATGACCTGCGCTCACAGGAGGCTAGCGCAGATGACACTGCCTCGCGCTGCTCAACTCCTCAATCAGCCATCTGCGTGCGCATCTCCTGACCTGCATGCGCAGGAGGCTAGCGTAGATGGCTCTGCATTGTGCTGCTCCGCTCCTCAGTTAGCTGCCTGCGTGCGCAGGTCCTGACCTGCGTGCGCAGGTGGTTGTTAGTCTCCCAGAGGGTTAAATCAAGCATCCTTTCTTTACTTTATTTGAACTCCCATTAACTTGCATGATTAGCTCGGGCTCGAATTCAACCATTACCTGCATATAAGAGCCATATGACATGAGAATTTATATCAAATCAATGCGAATTTCAAGATAATCTAAGCTCAAAGGTATTAAGAATCGGGTAAAATGTCAACTTATCAACTTCTCCAAACTTAAACTATTGATTGTCCTCAAGTAATCAAGAACACCCAAAGTGAAAATAAAAGGATGCTCTTAACCATGAACAACCACAAGGGACATCACTAAACCATTAAACCTATAAAGTTCAATCGGTTCCTCCAATAAGTCATGAAAAACAAGCGAAACATGCTTTCTTTTTCACAAATCAATCCTCATTAACCAAGAGACAAATTCCTCAAACAAATAATTTTCAGGTTGGGCTGATTCTCAAGGTGTGACACAAGATTTTTCAGAGCTTGTCTCATCTCCAAATTGCAACTTGTCTTGCTCATTTTCCCAAATTGAAGGTAGGACATCACTCTCTCTTTCAAGGTGTCCATGCCTCTCACTAGCAAAAGTTTTCTCCACCCCCACAAGGTAATGTGATTCACTAGGGGGATAAGGATAGAATGAACTCTCTCTCACTCTCACAAAGAAATTCAAGTACGACACATAGAACCATAGGCTTGACCGTTGTGTCATTCGCCACTAATGGGGACCAACAAGGTTTTCACCAAGGACTTGCAAGCAATGACGAAGGTTCGGTTGAGGGTGAGGGTTTATGGATCATTGGGCTGGAAAATTTCTCTAGACACCATCGCCTTATCATTTCTTAGGCCCACTTTATTCAAGCTCTCCACCTTATTCGCCTTTGTTTGCATTGCCTTTGCTTTTCTTCTCTCTTCTTTTCTCTTTTTATAGATATAGCCTTCAAACCAAAATTCCCTCTTCATTTGCTTTTGAGGCCCTTTCATTTATTCATTAGTAACTCATGCCTCTCTTTTATCTCTACAAACTTTCCTCTCCATTATGTTTCTTTATTCATTTGTTTATGCAACAACCAAGCATACACCTCCCTTTAAAATTTTATACATCTCCTTTTTCTCCAACGTAACTCTTAACTTCCATCTCAACCATTTTCACAATCATGCTTCTCCGAGATCAGGCTTTTGCCTATATTGGTTCACATTAAAAATCATGCGATGTGTCTATAGATATTGAGAGATAAACAAGAAAAAAGGTTGTCAAGGACGAAAGTGGGGTGTCATAGTATGGTCATATCCAAGAAGAAAGTGGTGAAAGGCTCAACTGGGTTAACTAGAGATAAATGTTGAGGTGGGAATTTAGGTCGAGTGGTGGACAAGATGGCCTCGGGTCATTCTCTAAACCAAGTTAGGTCCCAAATTTTGCCTTGAATACACGCGGGGCAAGTTCTAGACTATCATGTGTGTACAAGAATTAATCAAAAGCCTCACCACACTAGGCACTTTTTCTTTAAAATAGAAAGCTAGTCTTTCCCCCAACTTTGAGAAAATGATCTTGACAACCTACTCTAAGTCAAAGACTTATGAAGCACGAGCCAAAAACTGAATTAACAGGTCACACACAAGAGGAGGCTTGGAACCACTTTGCTCTTTTCTTTTCTAAAACAAAATCATTTTCTCAAATCATTTTTGTTTGCCACGACAATTTTGGAGGGACCTTTGAACCTCTTCAACTCCCCCAAACTTAAATTAGGACTAGCATGCAAAAAGAGCCCGGCAAGGGCACTATCCAAATCACAACTTCACAAAGATGGGGCAATATTCGAATCAATAAAAATGGCCCGGCAAGGGCAATATCCGAATCAAAACTCATAACAAGATGGCATCCAAATAGAATCATGAATTAATATTACATACCATAAAGTACCAATGAATGAATTGGCCTACCCCCCACAAAAAAAAATCTTACATTGTCCTCAATGCAATCAATATAGAACAAAAAGGAAAGGAGTGAAAGACAAAACTCCCTGAGGCGCTCTAGGCGCTTGGATCTTTATCATGTGACGGCCGTGCCGATGCTGGGGCTGTAACAGTAGGAGCCTCCTCAGACTGGGCTCCTGTATGAACCTCCTTAAAAGGCCGAGAGCTAGGGCCAGCACCTACTGCATGTGCCTGGAGTTCCTCAATGGACTTTCTTTTGGCCAATTCTACCTGCTGATCCTCAGAGAGCCCTGTGCCGAACCCGATCTCTCTCTCTTACCCCACAGGAGAATACCCAAACAAGTCTACAAATGGAAGGATGGGGCCAGTCTCTGCCTGTGGGATAGTGAACTAGGTATCATCTAAAGAGATGGAGGGCTGCATCGACTGCATCTCATCACGCAGACTCGCAAGATTTGTCCTGAGAGCAGTAACTGCCTCACTATCCTCCCGGGCCTCAACCGCGGATAATCTCCGCTCATAGTCTATCATCTGAGCACGTAAAGGCCCAAGGCTCCGCTCAATAGCCACCTGAATGAAATGAGAAATGTCGGCCACCAAGCGGGAGATAGAGCTGTCATTTGCCAAAGTCATGGCTGCAACTTTAGTAAATGTCAGCGTAGAAGACCGAGGAGGCTGCGCCGGCTGCGTAGTGGGTGCTGGAGGCGGTGCCTGAGGGAGATCACGATCCAGATGTAGGTCACCATGTGCTGAAACATGAGAAGTCATCGGAGAGGTTCTAGCAGTGGGCACCTCTCTCATGGAAAAACCTGAATCCTCACCAAACTTTCTCTTTAAACCTACTGGATTATCGTCATCCTGACTGGTGCGAATATCAATGACTCCCATGCATTTGATTTTTTTGTCAATCTTTGGGAAGAGAGAAACATGGTGGACTGCACATAAAGCCGATATAAGAGCAGGAAAAGGTAGTACCGTGCCCACTTGCTTGGATCGGATCTTTATCACTTTAGTAATTATCTCTCCCGGGTTGACGTCCACCCCATCCATAATACAACCCACAAGAATATCCCTTTCAAGAGTGACATCTTGATCATTTTTGGAAGGAAGCAACCGATTTCCCACAAAGCCGAGCCAATGCTTGGCTTGAATAGAAAGATCTCGTCTTTTGATTTGTCCAATCCCATTTGCCTATAGTGGAAGACCTTTAGCAATTATCTTGGAAAGCCATGGAAAATGAGCACGCCCTTTAAGCATTCTCCTCTTGCTCTCAACCCCCGGTGTGCAATCATGACCAAAGTATAACTTGTTAATAGCAGAAGCGGAGCACGACACTTCCACTCCTCTAACAAGTACACTCTGAAGGCAAGGTTGGTCTGCCACTGGTGGTTTATACTTTTGTTGATTGTGCCGAATGACGTAAGAGGCATAAAAGTCCTTTACAAGATCAAGAAAATAAAAGGACGGGGGCGCATCGGGATCAATATCTGTGAATACTTCCCAAGCAAACTTGTTGACTTAGCTGACAATATCGGGGAAATGATCACGAACACCCTTTACATTAAACAGTTTCTCAGGATTGAAGCCCCTAGTGTGCACCCAGTCATTGTAAAGGTTACGTATTTCTGCGTTGGCAAATCTGAGTTTATCAATATCTTTGGCCAGCTCCCTTGAGATGTCAAGTGTGTATTGCACATCAGGGGTATTGGAGTGTCCTTATTGCGGGGGAACTTTTCTTTGCGAAGTAGTGGCAATGGCCTTGCCCTTGTCCTTGTGATGATCTTTCTTTGCTCCTCGTGGCATTGATTTCATTGGAGACATCCCCTGGGAAGTGCACCTGGGCGTGTGGAGGACAGCAGTAGCACCTGTGCACGCATGCTGGGACCTGCGCACACAGGTGAGGATTTTTGGTTCGAAGGAGGCACGAGGCAGAGCCTCCTGTGTTGCTAGCCTGCGCACGCATGTGCCTGGGCTGCGCACGCAGGTGGATCCTTTCCCCCAGGCAGAATGTTGCCTTCCACCTGCTAGCCTCATGCATCCCAACATGCGTGAGCATGTGGGCATGTGCGCTAGCAGGTGATTAATTTATCTCAAAACAGTACCCAAGCTCCTGCACTTAGCATTATTCACCTGCATTCACCAAAATAACTAAGAATTAGCAATCAAACAAACTTGAAAGACTATAAATAACCTTGGGTTTCCTCCCAAGAAGCGCCTTGGTTATCGTCATGGCTGGACGTTGTTCCTCATCATCAAGCATCCTTAAAACGGAGCAACTCAACCTTAGCCGCTCCAGGTCCGCCCTCATAAAAATGTTTTAATCTTTGACCATTCACCATGAACCTTCTTTTCTCGAGGTCCTCGAGCTCAATAGCACCACTATGGAATACATTAACCACAACAAAGGGCCACACCACTTGGATTTTAGTTTCCCCGCAAAGAGTTTCAACCTCGAATTGAAGAGTAGCACTTTATCACCTTCATGGAACTCTCTTTGTAAGATCTTGGCATCATGCCATTTCTTCATTTTTTCCTTGTATAGTGCCGAGCTCTCATATGCCTTAAGGCGGAACTCATCCAACTCATGAAGTTGATCTATTCTTGACTTCGAGGCATCCACCCAATCCATGTTCAATTTCCGCAAGTCCCACAAAGCCTTGTGCTCTAATTCAACCAGGAGATGGAAAGCTTTTCCAAACACTAGCTGATAGGGCGACATGCTAATAAGAGTCTTGTATGCGGTCCTATATGCCCACATAGCATCATCAAGTTGCCTTGCCCAATTTGTACGCCCTACATTTACGATTTTCTCCAAGATAGATTTGATCTCCCGATTGAAAACCTCCACTTGGCCACTCGTCTGAGGGTGGTATGGATTCGCCACCTTATGTCGTACACCATATTTTTCAAGCAAAGCTTCAAATAGCCAATTGCAAAAATGTGAACCACCGTCACTAATGATAGCTCGAGGAGTTCCAAACCTGGTGAAAATGCATTTTTTTAGGAAGAAAGTTACACTTTTACTTTCATTGGTTGGTAAGGAAATGGCCTCGACCCACTTGGACAAGTAGTCAACGGCCACCAAGATATACCTGTTACCATATGAGCTCACAAATGGACCCATAAAATCAAGGCCCCATACATCGAATAGTTCCACCTCAAGATTGGGTCTTAAAGACATTTCATGCCTCCTCGAGATACCATCGTGCTTTTGACATTGAATGCAAGTCTTTACTAATTCGTGAGCATCACAGTGAATGGTAGGCCAATAATATCCACACTGAAAGACTTTCGCTGCGGTCCTCACACCACCATGGTGGCCACCAAAAGGAGAAGAGTGACATGCCCCTAGAATGGTATTAATCTCCTCGTCCATGACACATCGCCGTATGATTCCATCCGCACATTCCCTAAAAAGGTAGGGCTCATCCCAAAAGTACCGCTTCACATCATGGAGGAATATTTTCCTTTGATAGTAACTTAACTCATCCGGAAGGAGTCCACTCACTATATAGTTTGAAAAATCGGCATACCATGGTAGAGTACTCTCTTTCACACTCATGACAAGTTCATCCGGGAATGTATCATCAAGATCAACATCTCCGCCAATGTTCTCATTTATCTCAAGGCGTGACAGATGGTCGGCTACTTGGTTTTCACACCCTTTTCGATCCCTCACTTTAAAATCAAATTCCTGAAGTAGTAGAATCCATCTTATAAATTGGGGCTTTGCTTCTTTCTTTGCCATCAAATACCGTAGAGAAACATGATCAGTGTGCACAATGAATTTTGTGCCTAATAAATAAGCACAAAATTTCTCAAACCCATACACCACGGCTAGCAATTCTTATTCTGTAACAGTGTAGTTCTTTTGAGCATCATTCAATGACTTGCTAGCATAGTAGATGGGATGAAAAAGTTTCTCTTTTCGTTGTCCAAGCACAGCTCCCAATGCCAGCCCACTAGCATCACACATGAGTTTAAATGGTTGTGACCAATTTGGGGTAACGATAATTGGGGCTTAGACAAGCTTCTCTTTAAGGCAATTGAATGCCTTCAAGCACTCTTCATTAAATTCAAAAGTGACCTCCTTCTCAAGGAGTTTGCACATCGGATGGGCAATTTTATAGAAATCTTTAATAAACCTCTTATAAAAACCCGCATGGCCAAGGAAACTCCGAACCCCTTTGACAGATATTGGAGGTGGTAGCTTAGCAATGACTTCCACCTTGGCTTGATCGACTTGGAATAATTACGATGGAATGATAAAAGGAAAAGCGTAAAGGGTAAGTGTGGTGTGAAATGCTAGCGATGTATGATCTTTTGGTCAATGTGGGCAATGTTATGGTGTTGTTGATATGGAAATGCAGTGGATTGTATTGTGGGAAATGTGGTAGTTATATGGTTCATTGTCGTCTTGTACGCCTTTATAGTGACTAGTTGCTAATGTAAGTTTCGGTATGGACTTGTATTGTAGAGTAAGACGTAAGGAAGAAGCGGGACTATTGTGTTCATACATAGGCTTGTATATTCATACTTGGAAGTGAAGGTATGTAAGGTTCCTCTTTCCGTATCCTTCTACAACATATTGTCCCTATTGACATTGGGCTTGTTTAAATTTCGAGAGGCTTGAAGTACATCAATTTAGGGTGACGTATATTGTTATTCATATGTACCCTATTCTTAGATGAAGTATGATTCACTTATCCCTTTTTCATTGATTGAAGTTCCTAAGATGTCATAACGTGGTCATTTCTTAAAAGAACTATCCCAAGAGAGTAATGATGTAAGAGAATCTATTTATCCTTGAAACGTTTTTCCCAATCATGTCATATCCCAAAAGTCCTATATTATGATGATTATATTTGTATCAATATCTCACGAGTAAAAGTACCAAACTCATAAGAGTAATAAGAGAAATGATGTGTAAGTTAATATATTTATTGTCATAAGTGAAGATGTCAATCTCATGAAGTACAAGAGTGAAGTAATATATGTGTGATTCCAATTATGTCATGATTCTCATTGTATCACTCTTATTGAATGAAAGAAAGAGTAATGAATTAAAGAAGCAATGCTTAATGGGTGGCATCCCAGGGGTTAAATACCTAGCATGGGTTGATCCCAATAACACGGGTGGTATCCCAGGGGCGATAAGCCTAGCATGGGTCGATCCCGATACATCCCAGGGGCAATAAGCCTAGCATGGGTTATATCAGTACATCCCAGGGGCGACACGAAAGCCTAGCATGGGTTCACATAACATCCCAGGGGTCAAAGTACCTAGCATGGGTTAATCTCATCCCAAGAGCGACAGAATAGCCTAGCATGGGTAGAATAATAAAGATGAATAAAAGATGAGGATAAGAGGAGTAAAGAACATAATATACATGGCTCCCCACATACAGAAAGAGAGTTTATTCACATTCATTTAATTCTTTTATATGGATTCCATTATTGTTGTTATCGTATATGGTGATTTCTTATGAGCCTTACATACTCAGTACATTTTTCATACTGACCCCCTCGGGGGAATTGCCTTACATGTTGCAGGTGCAGGCATTAGTAGATCTCCATTGTAGGTTGACAGTTGATTGCGGATCTTTGGTGAGCCCCAGTTCCTTCGGGACTTTTCGAGTCATATTCGTACAGTTGTGATGTTGTTATTGTACATATTGTATAAAGCGGGGACTTGTCCCGACTGTTAGTTGGTATGGTAAATGCACTTGTTAGAGGCTTTTGTAGACATGTGTGGGTTATGAATGTAAGAGACAAATGTTCATTTTGACTTAATGGCCCCAACGGCCAAGTTTCCTAACTCTATATATATAGCATACGTTTCCATGTTTATGTTTTCCGCATAGTTGCACAAGGTATAATAAGATTCACATGAGGATATACATACGAAGATTTATGAGCAAAGATTGGTGATCTCGGGCCATATCGGCTTCGAGTGCCAGTCCGGCCCGAATGGGATTTTGGGTCATGACAAAAGTGGTATCAGAGCAGTTAGTTCTAAGGGTGTCTACAAAGCCGCGTCTGAGTAGAGTCTTACTTATTGATGTGTTGTGCACCACATTTATAAGTAGGAGGCTACGGGACATTTAGGATGTTGTTTCTTTTCTTCATGCTAGATCGTGCAATAGAGCCAGTGTTGTAAGTTGAATTGGGCCCGATCATGGTGATTGTTTTTCTTTGGTATAGAAGTTGAATTGGACCTGATCATGTTGATTGTTTTTCTTTGGTATAGTTAAAATGTCAATCACGAGAGGAGGTAGAGGTAAAGGGAAGCAGGTGGATGTGCCTGCTGAGGAAGGAATGAGTAGATTACCACCTGACCAAGCTAGTCAAGGTGGAGTTGACGCCGAGATTGAATCGCACTCTTCCTCTACTTTTCTAGCTCCAGAAGAGCCAAGAGGTAGAGACGTACCTGTGGAACCACCTATGACTACCACTGATCAAGATTTATGAAATGCAGTACATATGTTGACTCAATTGGTAGCTGCACAAGCACAAGGACAAGCTGGTCCAATGGTCAATGCAGATGACGCGGCTAGAGCAGCTAGTCGGCGTACACAGGATTTTCTAAAATTGGACCCTCCTATCTTCACTGGGTCAGACTTGAAAGCAGATCCACAGGACTTCGTGGATCAAATCCAGAGAGCTTTGGAGGTAATACATGTAACAGGTGTAGAAACAGTTGAGCTAGCAGCTTACAGATTGAAGGGTGAGGCCATATTATGGTATGAGGACTGGAAAAGATCTAGAGGCATTGATGCACTTCCAGCTGGTTGGGAAGAATTTAAAACGGCATTTTTGGATCACTATCTTCCCTATGAGATCCGTGAGGCCCGTGCGGATCAGTTTTAAATTTGCATCAAGGAAATATGAGTGTTAGGGAATACAGTTTGCAGTTTAATTCCTTGGCTCGGTATGCTCCAAATGTGGTGGCTACAATGACAGATAGGGTCCATCGATACGTGGACAGGTTAGAGCCATATTTGGTAAGAGATTGCACCATTGCCGCCTTAAACAAAGATATGGACATAGCGAGAATTCAGGCTTTCGCCCAGAAAATGGAGGACCAAAAGCAAAGAAAGAGGACACAAAAATCTGAAGAAGGGCAAGCAAAGAGGGTAAGACCTACGGGGCAGTCTATGATGTCCCCAGGAGAATCTGGATTTCGAATGTTACCGCCTAGACCCTCATTTTCTCATTCCACCGTAGGTGCTCACTCACAATTTCGAGGGTCTAGAGGTGGTCCATCTGGACAGAGGAGCGGAGTGCAAGGCTCACAGACGGTAGGATTTTCTCGTCCTCCGTGTCAGTATTGCAGAAGGTACCATTTAGGTGAATGCCGATTGGGGACAAATGCTTGTTTCTGGTATGGCACAGAGGGGCACATAATGAGAGAATGCCCACAAAGGGGTGCGAGTGGTATAGCACGGCCTGCGAGCTCAACTGCTGTATCATCAACATCGGTTCCTTCCCCAGATAGAGGCATTCAGTCTATGGGTCGTGGTAGAGATATGAGAGGAGCAGCTAGTTCCAGTGGGGCCCAAAATCGTACCTATGCTCTAGTGGACCGGCAGAATAAAGAGGCAACTCCTGATGATGGTACCGGTAGTTAGGTAGGTATATTACCATATTTTACAGGATGTATATATAACTGCTCTATCGTATGTTACTCCATCAGTTACTATGAACTTAATGGGACACCGGAGTTATTAGTTAAGTCACTGGAATATTTCTACCCATCAGAAAATTTAGTATATATCGAAATGGTATAGTAGATAGTTGCATTCATAGACGATTAAGTACTCTTAAATGCATCACTCATGAAAGGTATAACGGAATTCAGAAAGAAGGAAAAAAAAATAATGACCCTATACAACATGCCATGTGCAATTGTTGAGAGTCTATGATGGTAAGCTAGAAAAAAAATGGATGAAATCAACGTACCCATAACTGTTTCCAATGGAAGAACAGGTTCAAAATGTGGAAGTGTACCAATAACAAGTAAGTAGCTATGAGCTTCACGTGTCTATATATGGATAAGCGAATATAGAGATGCATGTGTTGTAATTAACATTCATAACATTCGAGGACGAATGTTTCTAAGGGGGGAAGAATGTAACACCCCGTACGTTTCTGAGTTTAGTTGATAACCGTAACATTTAGGAAAAAATGAAAACATGAGAGAATTGGTGATTTTTGTATTGAATTGTGGGCATTGATAAGTCTTGAGTAATTGGGCCCAAAAATGAAGCCCAAAATTCATATGAAGACATGGCCCAAAAAGGGGATTTTTGACCCATTCTTCCACATTGGTCTAATTGACCAATTCAACATGGCATTAAATGCTAAGTAAAATATAAGGGAGACTTGAGGGACTATATAAGGTAAAAATCAGATTTTTGTACCATTAAACTCTCATAACATTTCTAGAATTTTTCCAACATTTTCTCCTTTGCTCTCAAGAAGCCTAAGTTGTCCTTTTGGCCAAGATCATCAATTGGTAAGTCTTGGTAAGCATTTATTATGATGGATTACTATATTTTATGCATGATACATGGTGCATATGATGTTGTTTATGTTGGTGGAATATTGAGAAGTTCACAAAAGTGAAAGGTTACATGTTTGCTTAAATCGGAGGGTGGTTTGTCTTGTAAACTTGGTGATGGACTTGTGGTTTTGAAGGAAGTGAACTTGGTGGAGTAAATATTGACATGTGAAATGTGTTTTTAGTCTTATTTGGTTTAATCCTTGTATATAACATTTGGAATCGATATTGCGAAATTGATTGTGGTTTTGGTGCCGTATTGGCCGTGAAATGTGGTTTTGAGTGTCGTTATGTGTGTTGTGAGATCATGGCTGAATTTTGGTGTTTAGGATGATCAAAAATATGTTAAAATATGTTTTATTATTATCATGGACCATTCATGGCATTACAAGATCCAAAAAAATTCATTTCGGACCAAAACGGGCATCCGCCCCCGCAGACGAGGGCATCTGCGGAAGGCCCTGGAATTGTCCAGGAGCCATCTGCGTGCGCATGTCATCCATCTGCGTGCGCAGGTGGCAGCGCAGGTCACTTCCATAAATGGTTTTGTATGTTTCCGTCTCTAGTTGATCCCCGAAAGCCCCGATACCCTTTTTGGATGTAATTATCAGCTTGTGGTGTTATTTTAATGACTTTAAAGTATCGTATGGAGGTGTGTTGGACTGTATTAAGTATGGATGATTTATTATATGTTCTTATAAAGAATAATTACGATGGAATGATAAAAGGAAAAGCGTAAAGGGTAAGTGTGGTGTGAAATGCTAGCGATGTATGATCTTTTGGTCAATGTGGGCAATGTTATGGTGTTGTTGATATGGAAATGCAGTGGATTGTATTGTGGGAAATGTGGTAGTTATATGGTTCATTGTCGTCTTGTATGCCTTTATAGTGACTAGTTGCTAATGTAATTTCCGGTATGGACTTGTATTGTAGAGTAAGACGTAAGGAAGAAGCGGGACTATTGTGTTCATACATAGGCTTGTATATTCATACTTGGAAGTGAAAGTATGTAAGGTTCCTCTTTTCGTATCCTTCTACAACATATTTTCCCTATTGACATTGGGCTTGTTTAAATTTCGAGAGGCTTGAAGTACATCAATTCAGGGTGACGTATATTGTTATTCATATGTACCCTATTCTTAGATGAAGTATGATTCACTTATCCCTTTTTCATTGATTGAAGTTCCTAAGATGTCATAACGTGGTCATTTCTTAAAAGAACTATCCCAAGAGAGTAATGATGTAAGAGAATCTATTTATCCTTGAAACGTTTTTCCCAATCATGTCATATCCCAAAAGTCCTATATTATGATGATTATATTTGTATCAATATCTCACGAGTAAAAGTACCAAACTCATAAGAGTAATAAGAGAAATGATGTGTAAGTTAATAT
Organism: Capsicum rhomboideum; assembly: GCA_031232105.1. Lineage (NCBI taxonomy): Eukaryota > Viridiplantae > Streptophyta > Magnoliopsida > Solanales > Solanaceae > Capsicum > Capsicum rhomboideum. The sequence goes on along the minus strand of CP124716.1, from coordinate 90,369,521 downwards.
ATTTATTGTCATAAGTGAAGATGTCAATCTCATGAAGTACAAGAGTGAAGTAATATATGTGTGATTCCAATTATGTCATGATTCTCATTGTATCACTCTTATTGAATGAAAGAAAGAGTAATGAATTAAAGAAGCAATGCTTAATGGGTGGCATCCCAGGGGTTAAATACCTAGCATGGGTTGATCCCAATAACACGGGTGGTATCCCAGGGGCGATAAGCCTAGCATGGGTTATATCAGTACATCCCAGGGGCGACACGAAAGCCTAGCATGGGTTCACATAACATCCCAGGGGTCAAAGTACCTAGCATGGGTTAATCTCATCCCAAGAGCGACAGAATAGCCTAGCATGGGTAGAATAATAAAGATGAATAAAAGATGAGGACAAGAGGAGTAAAGAACGTAATATACATGGCTCCCCACATACAGAAAGAGAGTTTATTCACATTCATTTAATTCTTTTATATGGATTCCATTATTGTTGTTATCGTATATGGTGATTTCTTATGAGCCTTACATACTCAGTACATTTTTCATACTGACCCCCTCGGGGGAATTGCCTTACATGTTGCAGGTGCAGGCATTAGTAGATCTCCATTGTAGGTTGACAGTTGATTGCGGATCTTTGGTGAGCCCCAGTTGCTTCGGGACTTTTAGAGTCATATTTGTACAGTTGTGATGTTGTTATTGTACATATTGTATAAAGCAGGGACTTGTCCCGACTGTTAGTTGGTATGGAAAATGCAGTTGTTAGAGGCTTTTGTAGACATGTGTGAGTTATGAATGTAAGAGACAAATGTTCGTTTTGACGTGTTGGCCCCAACGGCCAAGTTTTGTAACTCTATATATATAGCATACGTTTCCATGTTTATGTTTTCCGCATAGTTGCACAAGGTATAATAAGATTCACATGAGGATATACATACGAAGATTTATGAGCAAAGATTGGTGCTCTCGGGCCATATCGGCTTCGGGTGCCAGTCCAGCCCGAATGGGATTTTGGGTTGTGACACCGAGTGTGAGGTGACGGTTTGGTTGAGATGCGACAAATCCCCTTTCATTTCCCTTAACATCTTATCGCTTCCTTCAACTCCCAAGAGGATACGAGCAAGCACATCTTCATTCTTATATCTCTCCGGATCAATAGAGGTTGTTTCCTTACTCTTGGACCTATCATGTGGAGGAACGTACCTATCATAGTCCCAATTTACATTTCGCCAATCACGGTCTCTATCTTTATCTCTCAAATCTCGGTCTCTTTCACGATCTCTATCACGATCCTTCCACTCACGATCTTTCCAATCACGGTCTTTATCCATCCAACCTTGATTCCCGCCCTTCCTTTGATAGGTGGGGCGAGAACCCCCCGATTGGTTTGACATAAATCGGATTTCTTCATCAAGAGTCTCCGCTTCATCATCATTGTATCTCTTAACATCCTTGGAGGCTACGGCGTTAACCGCCTTTGGTGTTGAACCTATTACATGCTTAGTGAGGAGTTCTAGTTGTGTCATCATCTTGGCCATACTCTCGTCTCTCTCCTCATCTTTCTTTCTTTGTTCGTGGATTACAAAATATGCGGAGGGAGCCCCCACGGCCACCTAGGAATCTCTTGTATGCCAACCCCGACTTTGTTTGGTAACTTGGTCCAATATTGTAGATACAACACCATAAGTTTGTTTCACCAAAGAACCCCCAGCTGCATTGTCCGCAACTGTTTTGTTCAATTGATCTAATGCTCGATAGAATATTTGGAGGAGCATCTTATTCGGAACCTCATGAGTTGGGCATTGCATCAATTTCGTGTTAAACCTTTGCCAAGCCTCATGTAACGGTTCACCATTCAATTGATGGAAGTTGATAATCTCATCTCTTAATTGTAACATCCGGGATGGTGGGAAGAACCGATCCAAGAATGCTTCCGTCAATTCCGACCATGTAGTGATTGAACCTGCGGGCAATTGTCTCAACCACAATGCAGCCTCGCCCGTTAATGAGAAGGGAAAGAGTCTCAATCGGATAGATTCTTGTGATATGTGGGCAATATCAAACGGCATGCACACCTCAATGAAATTTGTCAAGTGAAGATTTGCGTCTTCATGTGCAAGACCCCCATATAACCCCTTTATTTGAAGGAGGTGAAGCATCACACTAGTAACATGGAACACTCCATTGCCATCCGCGGGTGGGATGCGGATGGCACTAGCTCTCCCGGCATCTCCCAAATGATCTTCATCTTCAAAATGTTCGTCAAATGAAGTGGCATGGCTACCATGTTGACTCATTGAATCGTGAAGACTTTGGTTGTCACCTATGAAGAACAAAAACAACAAATAAAGTAAACTTACACCACGGTGCACACAAGTAACTTAAAACACTAAAAGAAATGAACGCTACGTTTCAATTCCTCGACAACGGCGCCATTTTTAATAACGCTCAAATACACCCCAGAATAGAATGTAAGCGGTCGTTAGAAATATAATTACCCAACTTGGAGTCGGGGTCGAATCCACGAGGAATGAATGCGATAGCTTTCACCTCTAAGTGTTATAAGCAACTAATGCTAACACGTGATGCTATGAAAATAAAATAGAAAAGTAAGTGGGGGGAGTTTTATCATTTGTTGATTTGTAACTATTTAAACTTTTATAACTTGTGACACACAAATTCAAGATTAGAGACAAGGAATTAAAACCAAGAGTATAACAAGACTTGGGGTTATGCCATCATAAGAGTGAAATTGTGTATGAGTGCAGTGAATACTTGACTATAGTTAGCTAAGGGCTATGGGTAGGTTAGATTACAGGTGCTTAGTGTTGATTTGTCAACCAAACACCAAGGTTTCACAATTGGGTTCTTTCGAACACCTCAAATGTGCAGCTTATACAACCAATCCACGACCTCAATTGACATCCTTACGTCTAAGAGATGCTATTAAATGACACACGTCAAGTTATTGTTCAAGACCAATCCTCACTCTTATCTCCTTTGTCAAGGATGATAAGGGTTCTATAGTTAGTTAGAGTTTGCAACCTCTAACTTGAATGACAACATGGAATGAGATTAAAACCCATGGAAATTCTCTAAACAATAATCAAATAAACAAAACCCATACACTTGTCACACCTTATTCAAGCATAACCCCAGGTAGAGAAATTAGCTACTCATAAAAGAAGATAGAAGATAATTACCCAAGTTCTCTTCCCAAACTTCCATGGAATTCAATTGCTTACAAGAATTTAATTCAAAATCAATGCAAGAATGTAAGAATATAGCTTGTTTCTCTTTAGGGTTCACTCCTATTTTCTCTCTCTCTCTAAGAATGCCAAGAGATGCCTTTAGAACTGTAAAAATTACATTTTATAACCAAAAAAATTGAGTCCATACAAATGACGGAAATGCCACTGCACTAGCCATCTGCTGGCGCAAGTTCCAGCGCAGACGGATGACTTGTGCGCACAGGAGGCTAGCATAGATGACACTGCCTCGCGCTGCTCAACTCCTCAATCGGCCATCTGCGTGCGCAGGAGGCTAGCGCAGATGGCTCTGCATTGTGATGCTCCGCTCCTCAGTTAGCTGCCTGCGTGCGCAGGTGGTTGTTAGTCTCCCAGAGGGTTAAATCAAGCATCCTTTCTTCACTTTATTTGAACTCCCATTGACTTGCATGATTAGCTCGGGCTCGAATTCAACCATTACCTGCATATAAGAGCCATATAACATGAGAATTTATATCAAATCAATGCGAATTTCAAGATAATCCAAGCTCAAAGGTATTAAGAATCGGGTAAAATGTCAACTTATCAATGGCCATTATGAATTTTTAGTTATGTCATTTGGACTAACAAATGCACCAGCTGTGTTCATGGATTTGATGAATAGGGTGTTTAAGACATTTTTAGACGTGTTCGTGACGGTATTCATAGATTACATCCTGGTTTATTCAAAGTCACAAGTGGACCATGCTAACCACTTACGGCAGGTGTTACAAATTCTTCGCGAGCGTAAGTTGTATGCCAAGTTCTATAAATGTGAATTTTGGTTAAAATCCGTAGCATTCTTGGGTCACATTGTGTCAGATGAAGGGATTCGAGTTGATACACAGAATATTGAAGCAGTGAAAAATTGGCCAAGACCTACGACACCTACAGAGATTCGTAGTTTTCTTAGATTAGCAGGTTATTACAGAAGATTTTTGGAAGGTTTTTCTTCCCTTGCTGCACCTTTAATGAAGCTTACACACAAGGAAGTTAAATTTCAGTGGAATGATGCGTGTGAGAAAAGTTTTCAAGAGCTGAAAGATAAATTGACTACTACACCGGTGTTAGTACTTTCGGAAGGCACCGAAGGTTACGCAGTATATTGTGATGCTTTCGGAATTGGCCTAGGGTGTGTATTGATGCAACACAGTAATGCCATATCATATGCCTCACAACAATTGCGTCTACATGAGAAAAATTATCCCACACATGATCTTGAATTAGCAGCAGTGGTATTTGCTTTAAAGATATGGCGTCATTATTTGTATGGAGTTCATTTTGACATCTATACTGATGATAAAAGTTTACAGTATATCTTTAAGCAAAAGGAACTCAATTTGAGGCAACGAAGATGGCTTGAGCTATTAAAAGATTATGATATTGATATTCTATACCATCCAGGAAAAGCAAATGTGGTAGCTGATGCGTTGAGCCGCAAGGAAATCGGAAGAACTAGTGGCCAATTGACAGAAAACCAGGATTTATCCAAAGATCTACATCAATTAGCCAGCTTGGGGGTTCGTCTTCTCGAATCCTCAGATGAAGGGGTTATTTTGCAAAATGCGGCTGAATCTTTATTGATAGCTGAAGTGAAAGAGAAGCAGTTTATAGATCCTATGTTATTGCAACTAAAAGAGAATGTGCAAAAAAATTTGACAAAGGCATTTGATCTTACACAAGAAGGGGTGCTTCAATGCCAAAGTAGATTATGTGTACCGGATGTAGATGAATTGAGAAAACGAATTATGACTGAGGCTCATCATTCACGCTATTCTATTCATCCGGGAGCTACTAAAATGTACCATGATTTAAAAGAAGTGTATTGGTGGGGAAATATGAAGAAGAACATTGTAGAATTTATCGCTCAATGCCCAAATTGTCAACAAATAAAGGTAGAGCATCAGAAACCAGGAGGTTACATGCAATGTATCAATCTTCCAGTCTGGAAATGGGCTATGATTAATATGGATTTCATCACAGGTTTGCCTCGTACACTGCGGAAATTTGATTCTATATGGGTTATAGTTGACAGGCTTACTAAGTCAGCACATTTCCAACCAGTCAAGACCACCTATACTGTAACACCCCTTACCTTCCCAACCCTACTTGACGACGTTGAATAATGTTTACTTAGGTGTCTAGATCTATACGTACGTATTTGGTAATGTTAATGATGAGAAAATTTAAATTTGGCCTCGTACATGTGATTAGCCCTGCGTAAGAGGTGTTTTGCGATTTTTATGGTGCATTTGTGGGGGTTCAAAATGAGGCTAAGAGGACCTTCAAACAAAGGATATTAAGGGTAAGAAGTAATTTAAAGAATAGGACTTGAAGTATCTAACCAAACCCGCGAAGAAAAGTCGAAAAATGAACTTTTCAAAAATTTTAAGGGAGGGGTGCACCAGAGGGAGTGCCACGCCGTTCTAGGCTAAAATTTTTAGTCCAGAGGCAGCAAGCTGGCGCGCCCAAAGGCGTACCGGGCTGGTTTTGCCACTTTTTCAAAGTTGGATATTTTCGTAAGTCCCAAGGGTGCTCGGGGACGTACCGAGCCAATTTTTTCCACGTTTCTTCTACAACCATGAGCATATAAATGAAATGAGTGAAATATTATATTGGTATGATAAAATTACTCGTGAACTAATTTGGCATCAAAATGACGATTTTACCCTTTTGGTCAAAATAGGCCATACGTGGCTAGAATCGCTTATTTTTGGGATTGAGGCTACGAATATAAATCCCGTGAGTGGAAATATCGTTGTAACGCGTATATGATGGATTATACATTGATGTTAGTGGGTTAAGATGATATGGGTTATTGGGCCTAATTTGAGACCAAAATGAACAAAACATGAAAGGCCCAATGAATCAAAATGACTCATTCTTCCCTTGACTTGTCAATGATGGAATTAATGGCTAAGGATGAATTTAAGAGGTTATAAAAGGTGGCCAAAAATCAGATTTTAATTCATTAGACATACACATCACTTTCTCTCATTTTCTAGAGTTTTCAAGATAACTCTTTTGGTGGCTCTTCAAACTCTAAGGCATTTTTGGACAAGATCCTCATCTTCCAAGCTTGGGTAAGTGATTATTATTGTACTTTAACATATTATAAGCATGAAAAATTATGTAGATCATGTTGGTTATGCTTGGAAGTGTTGTACATGGCACTTTTGGTTTTTGTTAAAAAGATGTGTTATCCATAGGATTGTAACTTGAAATATGACTTGTGGTTTTGATGAAAAAGCATGGTATGGGTAAAATATCAACATGTATGGTGTGATTGTGGTCTTAAACTTGTTATTTTTCTATAAGTGTATATTATGGGATTTTGCCGATATGTGATATGAGGTGTATTAAGGTGACTTGATGGATTAATTGTGATATGGTGCTTATGAGAAAGTGTAAAGGAGAAACCTTGTGGTGAAATGCTATTGGTATGTGATGTTGTGGTCAATGTATAAAATGTTATGGTATTATGGGCATGAAAAGGACCATGAATGGTATTGTAAAGGGTGAATATGGGACTCATGTAACTTATGGTTGTCTTATACACTTGAAATGTAGTTTGTGGTCAATGTATGGCATGAATGGGGTATTATTGGTATGACAATGTCATATGCATTTATAAGGTAATTGGTGGTTAATGTTGGTTCCGTTATATACTTGTGATGTAGAGTGAAACGTAAGAAAGGAGCGGACTTATTGTGCTCACATATTGGATTGTGTATTTACATTGTAAGGATAAGGTATGTAAGGTTACTTTGTCCGTATCTTTCTGCAGCAAATAGTATTCACATTGACGTTACACTTGTTCTATCCTGAAATGTGATAAGGTATCCTAAATCTGGTTATCAATGGTCATTATCACATAGTTCCTACTCATTGATCAATTGTGAACCTCATGTCTCATATTCATGGTTAATTTTCCGAAATCCCAATAAGGGTATGTTCCAAAGTTCCAATAGCGGTTATACTCATGTCTCTTGTTCATTGATTAGTGTCCAAAGGTTCCAATAGTGCTATGTTTATAATAATGTTATGTTTATCACAATGTTTATTCCCATGTCTCTCACTCATTGGTTAATGATCCAAAGCTTCAAGTAAAGTTGTCATAACATTAAAATTTCTGAAAGAACTATCCCAAAGAGAGTAAGATGTAAGGAGAATCTATTTATTCTTGAAAACCATTTTACAATCATGTCATGTTCCAAAGTCTAATAATATTATGGTAATGTTGGTACCAATCTCTCCCAAGTGTAAAGGTACTAATCTCATAAGACCTCATAAGAGTAATAAGAGAGGTGATGTGCAAGTTAATATAATTATTCCTCATAAGTGAAGAGGTCAATCTCATGAAGTAAAGGAGTGAAGTGAAATATGTATATAAGTGTGTGCTTCAATTAATGTCATGATCTTTAATGTGTCACTTTCATAACTATGTAAAGGAAAAGGTATTGTAAGAAGTAATGTACATATGGTTACTTTATGCTTTATTGAGTATGGATCACAATCTAAAGGGTATAAGTTTATAGCCCACCAAAGGTGGAGGCCCGGTATTAGTTATTATAACCCACCAAAGGTGGAGGTCCGGTATTATACTTATATATTATAGCCCACCAAAGGTGGAGGCCCGGTACTATATACATATATATTATAGTGCACCCAAGGTGGATGTCTGGTACTATATACTTATTTATTATAGCCCACCAAAAGTGGAGGTACGATACTATATACTTATTTATTATAGCCTACCAAAGGTGGAGGCCCGGTATTATGTACTTACTGATAAGGTGATGATTAGTATTGCATTATAACCCACCTAGAAGGTGATGATCGGTATTATAGTAAGATCCACATAATGAAAATAGTTTTAAAAGAAAGTAGAGTATATCCCTTGCATAAATTTAGAGCTAAAGGTAAAGGCTAGTACAAGACTGATGATGGTAAGACTGAATGATCAAGTAATGCAATAATACAAGTAATGAACATGGTTCCACATCTTCAGGACGGAGGTATATCCATATTGATTATTCTCTTACGCTTAATTTCTTGGAAGTACTTATGTATTATTATAGTTTCATATGTCCTTACATACTCAGTACTTTCTTCGTACTGACCCCTCTTGGGGGACTTACCTTACATGCTGCAGTCACAGGTGTTAGTATATATCTGCAGTAGGCGACGAGATATTCGCAGATTGTTGGTGAGCTCCAGTTGATCCGGGGCTTTTCCGAGTTATTATGCATATTGGTTTGAGATTGTATATGAGTATAGAGAGGGGTGTGTCCCGACTCTAGGTTTGTCATAGACATGTATTTTTAGAGGCTTTGTAGACTTATGTGGGTATATGAATGTAAGATATGTACGTTCAGTTCGACGTAATGGCTCCAACGGCCAAGTTTTGTCTATATATTTATGGCATATGTTTCCATTTCTATGATTTCCGTATAGTGGCATAAAGTAGAATAAGCTTCATATGAGGTTATGAATACGAGTGTGCACAAGCAACGATTGGTTCTTTCGGGCCATATCAGCTTCGGGTGTCAGTCCAGCCTGAATGGGATTCGGGTCGTGACAAAAGTGGTATCAGAGCAGGTCATTCTAAGGGTGTCTACAAAGCCGTGTCTGAGTAGAGTCTTGCTTATGGATGTGTTGCACGCCATATTTATAAGTAGGAGGCGACGGGATATTTAGGGTTGTTTCATTTCTTCATTCTAGATCGTGCAATAGAGCCATTGTCATAGGTGGGATTACATCTGACCATTGTAATTGGTTTCTTTGATTTAGTAAAATGCCGATTACAAGACAAGGTATGGGCAAAGATAAGCAGGTAGATATGCATGCGGGAGAAGGAATTAGTAAATCACCACCTAACCCAGCTAGTCAATATGGGGTTGAAACTGAGTTTACATCACGGTCACCTTCTCCTCCCCCTTCTCCAGGGAGACCACAAAGGAGGGAAGTATCCCCAGGATCGCCTGTTAATGTTACTAGGCGGGAGTTACAGGACTTGAGAAATGCGGTGCAAATGTTGACTCAGATAGTTATTGCCCAGAGTCAAGGACGAGTTGGTCCAGTGACAAGTGATGATGGTGCGGCTAGGATAGCTAGTCGGAGAACACAGGATTTCCTGAAATTGGATCCTCCCACATTTACCGAGTTCGATCTTAATGAAGACCCGCAAGACTTTATCGATCAAATTCAAAGGGCTCTAGATGTTATGCATGTGACTGGTGTAGAGACAGTGGAGCTGGCAGCATATAGACTGAAAGGAGAGGCTATATTATGGTACAAAGATTGGAAACGATCCAGGGGTATCGGTACACCTCCAGCTAGTTGGGAGGAATTCAGAGCGGTATTCCTTGATCACTATCTTTCATATGAGGTCCGCGAGGCTCGTGCGGATCAGTTTTTAAATCTTCATCAAGGAAATATGAGCGTCAGGGAGTACAGTCTTTGGTTTAATTCGTTGGCTAGATATGCTCCTAATATGGTAGCGACTATTGCCGATAGAGTTCATCGGTATGTAGAAAGGTTGGAGCCATATTTGGTAAGGGACTGTACTATTGCTGCGTTAAATAAATATATGGATATAGCTAGAATACAAGCCTTCACACAAAAGTTGGAGGATCAAAGGCAAAAGAGAAGGATACAAGAATTTGAAAAAGGGCCATCAAAGAGGGCTAGACCCATGGGACAGTTCATGGCGTCCCAAGGAAGACTTAGGCCTCGAGTTTTCCCTAGACCACCTAGACCATCATTTTCCTACCCTACAGCGGGTACTCCACCTCCCTTTCGAGGATCTAGAGGTAGTCAGGTTGGGCAGAGTAGTGGAATACGGAGTTCGCAGACAGCGGGATCTTTTCTTCAACTGTGCCAGCGCTGCAGAAAGTTTCATTCAGGTGAATGCTGGTTTGAGATGGAAGTTTGCTTTTGGTGTAAAAAGCCAGGACACATGAAGAGAGAGTTCCCACAGAGAGCCACGGGTAGTATAACACGACCTACGGGATCAGCAGAATTCGGAGGCTCTCCTTGATATAGTGATAGGTACGTTATCTCTACTTTTACCTAATGAATATGCATCAATTGATCTGGGTTCTACCCTATCATATGTTACTCTATTTGACTGCGGGAAAATTGGAAGGAACACTAGAGTTAATAGTGAAGTTAGTTGGGGTGTCCACACCAGTTGGTGAATTTATTATAGCTAAAAGAGTATGTCTCAATTGTATAGTAAATGTTGTGATCACGTTACATTGACTAATCTTACTGAGATGGACATGATAGATTTTAATGTTACAATGGGTATGACTTGGTTGGCTTCTCGTTAGTCCACAATAGATTGCCGAGCAAAGAAATTTTATTTTCATTTTCCACAACGAATTTTCTTGAATGGAAGGGTACATATGTCACTTTGTCAGAGTGAAGGATACTAATGTTAAAGCTACTAATGTGAAAGATACTAGTCTACCCCCGTAGGATGTCCTAGTGTAAATTGTATCGACGAGGGATGATACGTCGAGAATGTGCATTAATTATAGGCAATGGATTGAAGTGTCAGGAAGATTTTATGTATCGGATATATATATGATGAGCTAAAGAAATGCATTATAGTAAAGCACATCATTCACGATATGCTATTTAGTAGGGAGTAATCAATATGTACCATGATTTGGAAGCGACTTATTGATGAGATTACATGAAAAGAATATTCCAAAATTTATACTTCGGTAATCGAAGGGATGGCGAGTAAAGGTAAAGTACTTGGAATTTGAAGGTTATAGGCTATGTAGAGATTCTTTTTAGTTAGAAATAAATATGATGCCATATGGGTAATAATTGATAGGCTTACCAATTGAACACAGTTGTAGAAATATTTCTGGGAACCCAAGTGAATGTAAGCATGGTTTTCGTCTTCAGACAGAGGAACAAGCAAACCGTACTGTTTAAGCATGAGAAGTTAGTTCTATATAGCGTACCTTCTAAGATGGTTCAAAGATGTGTTCAAGTCGTATATGACTTTGAAGTATCCTAAGAACTCTTTATAGTTCATTCAGTATCTCATATGCGATGCTTTAAAAGTGTCTAGGAGATTATCCCGTGTTGCTCCCAGTGGAAATCCACCAGTTACGGAAAAATCTCATATGTGATGAAGTACGGCTTACTATTCTAGCTCGATAAGCGAAAGGAATAAGAAGTAAAGAATAAGCTTCCGTAAAAGCACAATAAGAGAAACGAACACATGGAAGAAGTCACAAGGGAGACCAAAGAAATGACGAAATCTAAAGTAATCGTAAGTTTTGGACACGAAAGCAAAGTTCAGGATATGGAATTGGAGTCATAATAAGTAATTCTTTACAAGTATTCTGTGTGTATGTGATAATTAAAGGATTCACTTCTGGCTTAAGTTATTACGATGAGACAATGGTACTAACATTCGAGGATGAATGTTTCTAAGGGGGGAAGGATGTAACACCCCGTACCTTCCCAACCCTACTTCAAGACGTTGAATAATATTTACTTAGGTTTCGAGAGCTATACGTATGTATTTGGTAATGTTAATGATGAGAAAATTTAAATTTGGCCTCGTACATGTGATTAGCCCTGCGTAGGAGGTGTTTTACGATTTTCATGGAGAATTTGTGGGGGTCAAAATGAGGCTAAGAGGACCTCCAAACAAAGGATATTAAGGGTAAGAAGTAATTTAAAGAATAGGACTTGAAGTATCTAACCAAACCCGCGACGAAAAGACAAAAAATGAACTTTTCAAAAATTTTAAGGGAGGGGCGCGCCAGAGGGAATGCCACGCCGCTCTGGGCTAAAAATTTTATTCCATAGGAAGCAAGATGGCGCGCCCAAGGGCGTGCTAGGCTGATTTTGCCACTTTTTCAAAGTTGGAAATTTTCTTAAGTCCCAAGGGTGCTCGGAGACGTACTGAGCCGATTTTTGCCACGTTTCTTCTACAACCATGAGAATATACATGAAATGAGTAAAATATTATATTGTTATGATAAAATTACTTGTGAACTAATTTGGCATCAAAATGACGATTTTACCCTTTTGGTCAAAATAGGCCATACGTGGCTAGAATCGCTTGTTTTTGGGATTGAGGCTACGAATATAAATCCCGTGAGTGGGAATATAATTGTAACGTGTATATGATGGATTATAAATTTATGTTAGTGGGTTAAGATGATATGGGTTATTGGGCCTAATTTGAGACCAAAATGAACAAAACATGAAAGGCCCAATGGGTCAAAATGACCCATTCTTGCCTTGACTTGTCAATGATGGAATTAATGGCTAAGGATGAATTTAAGAGGTTATAAAAGGTGGCCAAAAATCATATTTTAATTCATTATACATACACATCACTTTCTCTCATTTTCTAGAGTTTTCAAGATAACTCTTTTGGTGGCTCTTCAAACCCTAAGGCATTTTTGGACAAGATCCTCATCTTCCAAGATTGGGTAAGTGATTATTATTGTACTTTAACATATTATAAGCATGATAAATTATGTAGATCATGTTGGTTATGCTTGGAAGTGTTGTACATGGCACTTTTGGTTTTTGTTAAAAAGATGTGTTATCCATAGGATTGTAACTTGAATTATGACTTGTGGTTTTGATGAAAAAGCATGGTATGGGTAAAATATCAACATGTATGGTGTGATTGTGGTCTTAAACTTGTTATTTTTCTATAAGTGTATATTATGGGATTTTGCCGATATGTGATATGAAGTGTATTAAGGTGACTTGATGGATTAATTGTGATATGGTGCTTATGAGAAAGTTTAAAGGAGAAACCTTGTGGTGAAATGCTATTGGTATGTGATGTTGTGGTCAATGTATAAAATTTTATGGTATTATGGGCATGAAAAGGACCATGAATGGTATTGTAAAGGGTGAATATGAGACTCATGTAACTTATGGTTGTCTTATACACTTGAAATGTAGTTTGTGGTCAATATATGGAATGAATGGGGTATTATTGGTATGACAATGTTGTAAATGGTATTGTAGAGAAGGAAATGCCATTTTAAAGATAAACATGTAACTCATTGTTGTCATATGCATTTATAAGGTAATTGGTGGTTAATGTTGGTTCCGTTATATACTTGTGATGTAGAGTGAAACGTAAGAAAGGAGTGGACTTGTTGTGCTCACATATTGGATTGTGTATTTACATTGAAAAGATAAGGTATGTAAGGTTACTTTGTCTGTATCTTTCTACAGCAAATAGTATTCACATTGACGTTACACTTGTTCTATCCCGAAATGTGATAAGGTATCCTACATCCGGTTATCAATGGTCATTATCACATAGTTCCTACTCATTGATCAATTGTGAACCTCATGTCTCATATTCATGGTTGATGTTCCGAAAGCCCAATAAGGGTATGTTCCAAAGTTACAATAGTGGTTATACTCATGTCTCTTATTCATTGATTAGTGTCCAAAGGTTCCAATAGTGCTATGTTTATAATTATGCTATGTTTATCACAATGTTTATTCCTATGTCTCTCACTCATTGGTTAATGATCCACAGCTTCAAGTAAAGTTGTCATAACATTAAAATTTCTGAAAGAACTATCCCAAAGAGAGTAAGATGTAAGGAGAATCTATTTATTCTTGAAAACCATTTTACAATCATGTCATGTTCCAAAGTCTAATAATATTATGGATATGTTGGTACCAATCTCTCCCAAGTGTAAAGGTACTAATCTCATAAGACCTCATAAGTGTAATAAGAGAGGTGATATGCAAGTTAATATAATTATTCCTCATAAGTGAAGATGTCAATCTCATGAAGTAAAAGAGTGAAGTGAAATGTGTATATAAGTGTGCGCTTCAATTAATGTCATGATCTTTAATGTGTCACTTTCATAACTATGTAAAGTAAAAGGTATTGTAAGAAGTAATGCACATATGGTTACTTTATGCTTTATTGAGTATGGATCACAATCTAAAGGGTATAAGTTTATAGCCCACCAAAGGTGGAGGCCCGGTATTATTTATTATAACCCACCAAAGGTGGAGGTCCGGTATTATACTTATATATTATAGCCCACCAAAGGTGGAGGCCCGGTACTATATACATATATATTATAGCCCACCCAAGGTGGAGGTTCGGTACTATATACTTATTTATTATAGCCCACCAAAGGTGGAGGTCCGGTACTATATACTTATTTATTATATCCCACCAAAGGTGGAGGCCCGGTATTATTTACTTACCTATAAGGTGATAATTGGTATTGCATTATAACCCACCTAGAAGGTGATGATCGGTATTATAGTAAGATCTTGTAAAAGAAAGTAGAGTATATCTCTTGCATAAATTTAGAGCTAAAGGTAAAGGCTAGTACAATAATGATGATGGTAAGACTGAATGATCAAGTAATGCAATAATAGAAGTAATGAACATGGTTCCACATCTTCAGGACGGAGGTATATCCATATTGATTATTCTCTTATGCTTAATTTCTTGGAAGTACTTATGTATTATTTTAGTTTCATATGGCCTTACATACTCAGTACTTTCTTCGTACTGACCCCTCTTGGGGAACTTACCTTACATGTTGCAGGCACAGGTGTTAGTAGATCTCCGCAGTAGGCGACGAGATATTCGCAGAATGTTGGTGAGCTCCAGTTGATCCGGGGATTTTTCGAGTCATTATGCATATTGGTTTGAGATTGTATATGAGTATAGAGCGGGGTGTGTCCCGACTCTAGGTTTTTCATAGCCATGTATCTGTAAAGGCTTTGTAGACTTATGTGGGTATATGAATGTAAGATATGTACGTTTAGTTCAACGTAATGGCTCCAACGGCCAAGTTTTGTATATATATTTATGGCATATGTTTCCATGTCTATGATTTCCGTATAGTGTCATAAAGTAGAATAAGCTCTATACGAGGTTATGCATACGAGTGTTCACAAGCAACGATTGGTTCTCTCGGGCCATATCAACTTCGGGTGCCAGTCCGGCCTGAATGGGATTCGGGTCGTGACATATACAGCAGAGGAGTATGCAAGATTGTATGTAAAAGAGATAGTACGGTTACATGGAATTTCGATCTCCATTATATCAGATAGAGGAGCACAATTTACTGCATATTTTTGGAGATCTTTTCAGCAGAGTCTGGGTACACAGGTGAATTTGAGTACGGCTTTCCATCCTCAGACTGATAGACAAGCAGAACGTACTATCCAAATGCTTGAAGATATGCTACGGGCTTGCACGTTAGACTTTCAAGGCAGTTGGGATGACCATTTGCCTCTGATTGAGTTTGCTTACAACAATAACTATCATTCAAGAATTCACATGGCACCTTATGAAGCTTTGTATGAAAGAAAATGTAGATCACCAATCGGATGGTTTGAAGCAGGTGAAACTGCTTTACTTAGGCCAGATCTTGTTCATTAGGCTACGGAGAAAGTTAAAGTGATCCAACAGCGGTTACAAACGGCCCAAAGTCGCCACAAATCATATGTTGTTGTTAGAAGGAGAGGGCTTGAATTCGTCGTAGGTGATTGGGTATTTTTAAAGGTGTCACCATTGAAAGGGGTAATGTTGTTCGGAAGGAAAGGAAAATTGAGTCCACGTTATATAGGCCCATATGAAATTATTAGAAGATTTAGGCAAATTGCGTATGAGTTGGCACTACCCCAAGAAATCTCCACAGTTCATCCAGTATTTCATGTTTCGATGCTTCAAAAGTGCATAGGAGATCCATCTCGTTTTACTCCTATTGACGATGTACAGGTTACAGAGGATCTTACCTATGAGGAGATACCTATTGCCATTCTGGATAGACAAGTGAAGAGGTTGAGGACTAAAGATGTCGCTTCCGTAAAGGTGCTTTGGAGAAATCAGCAAATAAAAGAGGTCACATGGGAAGCTAAAGAAATGATGAAATCCAAGTTCCCTCATTTGTTCCAAAGGGAAGAACAAGATCACGATATGAGATCGCAACAATGGCAAGTAAGTATTTATAAGCATTGAGTATATATCTATATGATGACATTAAGAATGCTCTTAGACTTGTAATTGTTTAATGTAAATCATGTCACTAACATTCGAGGACGAATGCTTCTAAGGGGGGAAGAATGTAATACCCCGTATGTTTCTGAGTCTAGTCGATTACCGTAAAATTCATGGAAATATTTAAACATGAGAGAATTTACGAATTATACATTAATTTGTTGGGAATTAATGAGTATTGTGCCATTGGGCCAAATGAGGCCCAAAAATCATAAGAAGACATGGCCCAAAATGGAAATTTGACCCATTCTTTCATCTCTCTTTCATTGACCAAGTAAACCATGGAATGTGTGGATAAGTATCATTAGTGAGGGACTATAAAAATCAAGAAAAATCAGACTTTATTGATCAAAAACCCTCATGCCATTTGATAGAATATTCAAGACATTTCTTTTTCTCTCTTCAACCAAACCCTAAGCCTTCACCTCTTTTGGGAAAAGATCATCACTTGGTAAGTATTGGTAAGTGTATATTATCATGGTTTAATATATTTCATGCATGATAGATGGTGTGTATCATGTTGGTTATGCGTAAAGGTGTTGAACAGTCCACTTTTGTTTCTCTTTTGCTAATAGATGTATCATTAACGTACCTTAAACTTGAAAGGAGACTTGAGATCTTGAAAGGAGTGAATTATATGGATGATATGTTCACATGTATGACATGGTTATGTTCCTAACTTGTTTTCTCTATGTGTACAACTTGTGGGTTTGTTGTTACAAAATTGGTCATGGAATGGGTGACGTAATGAAAGAAAAATGTGGTTTTGGTAATGTTAGTGTGCGTTGTGAAACCATGATGGTTTGTTGGTGTCCAAGTGACCTAAAATATGTTAATAGAAGCTTACTTGTGTCCTTGGATCATTTAGTACACAAAAAGACCCAAAAAGGACCCATTTTGGCCGATTTGGGCATCCGCCCCCGCAGACGAGGGCACCTGCTGGCGTAGATGCCAGCGCAGGTGCCTATAGCATCTACAAAAGTCCACCTGCGGGAGCAACTCAGCCACATATGTGCGCAGGTGGCTTCGCAGGTCACCCCAGGATTCGATTTTGTACGTCTTTGTCTCTATTTGACCCCCAAAGGCCCCTATACCCTTTTTGGATGAAATTATCAACTTGTGGTGCCGTTTTAATGACTTTAAAGGGTCGTATGGAGGTATGTTGGACTATATTAAGTATGTATTGTTGTTCATAAGTTATTATGAGGCAATTTAATTGGGTAATTGTGACGGAATGATAATGAGGAAGCATAAAGGGTAAACGTGGTGTAAAATGCTATTGATGTATAATGTTTTGGTCAATGTGTGAAATGTTATGGTGTTGTTGGTATGATGATGCAGTGTATTGTATTATAAGGGGTGAAATGACGTTATACGACATTCATATAGTTCATTGTCATCTTGTACACTTGTACTATAACTAGTGGTTAACGTAAGCTCCATTATGTACTTGTATTGTAGAGTGAAACATAAGGAAGGAGCTGGACTATTGTGTTCATATATAGGCTTGTGTATTCATACTTGGAAGTAAACGTATGTAAGGTTACTCTTTCCGTATCTTTCTGCAGCTCCTAGTAGTTACATTGATGTTGTACTAGTTCATTCCGAAATTTCCAAAGGTATCTCATTTCAGATTGTTATCTATTGTTAAGTCACATATTCCTCATTCATTAGTCGTTGTTGCTCATGTGTTACATAATAATGGACATGGTTCCAAAGTCCCAATAATGTTATGTTCCAAAGCTTACAATAAAGTTATGATTACAAAATATCAATCTCTCACAAGTAAAGGTACCTATCTTGCAAAGGTTAAAGAATGAAGTAATGCATAATCAGTCGTATCCATGGGGTGACATAAACACCTGCATGATGATATCCATGGGGTGAAAGAAACAACTGCATGATGACTATCCCAACATTACGGGTGTATCCATGGGGTGAAATGAACACCTGCATGACGATATTAATAATTTTCCACTGATCAGTTGGGCCCGGGCAGTATATGATCAATGAGCGATAAAGTAAAGTAAAGGAATGTAGAGAAGCGGGTAAAGTAACAAAAGTAATGCGCGTAGCTCCAAATATACAGACTGTTGGCTTATCCATATTGGGCATTCCCTTGTGATTAATTTCCATTGACATTCTTATGTACTTATACAGTTTCGTACAGCCTTACATACTCAGTACATTCTTCGTACTGACCTCTCTTGGGGGATTTACCTTATTTGCTGCAGGCACAGGTGCTAGTAGACCTCCACAGTAGGTTGCGGATCTTTTGCCGATCTTTGGTGAGCTCCAGTTGGTTCGGGGCTTTCCAGGTCTTATATGTACATTTGTTTTGGCACTGTAATGTTGTGTAAAGCGGGAACTTGTCCTGAATTTAAGATGTCTATGTATGTACTTCTGTTAGAGGCTTTTGTAGACATATGTGGGTATGTAACGTAAGATATATATGTCCACCTTGACTTGATGGCCTTAACGACCAAGTTTGTAATATGTGTATATATAATGCTCCATGAATTCCGCTCTTAGCATTTATATGTTTTTACGTGGTAGTGATGTTTCTTATGGCATGCAGATGATTGAGCAGGGGCGGATTTATGTGTAACGGTGGGGGTGCCACGCACCCGGACGCCTCGGTGGAAATTTTGTATATATATGTATATATGTAGAATATATCTTATACATATTAAACTTGGCACCCGCAATACTAAGGTGGCAGTTGGTGTCAATGGAGAAGCGTCAAGTCCTGGGCCTCTTAGACGTGAGTTCGAATCCAGCGCTTCATTTATTTTAGTTACATTTTCTGTTGCGTTTTTATTTCTTTTTCAAAAAAAATCGCGCCGAGTTTCTATCCCACAATCTTGATTGGGCAGTCAACGCTTAATCCTTTAACTCTATTTTGATACAATCTTAATGCTCATTACTATAACAATTTAACTCTATTTTGATACAAAAGAAGTAAAAATTCTTAAACTTTGATTTTCGCTGACAGTTTTTTGTTTTAATTTTTCCTGATTTTCTTTCCTTCAATTTTTTTTAAGAACAAAATATTACTCCCTCTACCTCAATTGATGCAACACACTTTTCTTTTTAATCTATCTCAAAAAGTAAATAGCTAATTAATTTTAAAATTCTCCTCTTATTCTTATTAAAATAATTTATAGCCATACAAATATGTAAGATTTATTTTAGATCATAAATTTCAAATGTCTTACTTTATTTCACAAAAAATAAAAATTGTGCTTCATCAAACAATGTCATTAAATTAGACGGGTGGAGTAATAATTTTCTTCTTTCAACTAATTCTTACTCCTCTCTTTGCATCAAATTTTTAGAAACTTAACAATGTATTTGTCGTACTCTTTGTTATATTATATACCTAAATCATTTAGATAGATATAAAAAAAAAAGAGTTTAAGCTATGATGATTGAATCTTGATGAAAATTTTAATTTACAAAATAAAATATATGTTGCAATATAAAGGATGACATGAAAATCATACTGAAATCCCATTTGATTTCTTTATCATTTTTAAATTTGTGTTGGTGTGAGCCAATACTTAACTTAAAACTTCGTCTCTGTTATTGAAATTAAGTATGTGAAATTTTCCAGCATCTTTATATTTAAATTGGTACATAGAGCGTGGATTATCTATCAATATAAATAATTATGTTGAGTGTTCCTAAATTATATATATATATTGTTCGAAGTACTTTATTTTGCGACAAGTTGTCATAATTAGTTTATTTTTTTCGATATATTTGTCTTTATAAACCAAAAAGATGAATAATCGCACCGAAGTTATCCAAGTTGCTATTTACAAGGTAAAAAATAAGTTAAATATTTGATTGGTTTGATCAACACATTTATGTTAAATGATATGGCACCCGTAGCCTTCAAATTCTGGATCCACCTCTGTGATTGGGCATGAATAAAGATTGGTTCTCTCGGGCCTTATCGGCTTCGGGTGCCAGTCCACCCCGTTGGGATACGGGGCGTGACAGTAAATAAGGGAGAGGGAATCAACTTCGGCTCTGAAAGCTCACCCTATCTCAGAGTCCTGAGAGCAAGCTGGATAGAGTGTTAGCGGTGGCAACTAGTACTCAGATCTACATCAAAAAAGATGCAGAAGTGCAGTATGTGTACCAAAGCAATGGGTACTCAGTAGACATCATCGCCCGACTGAGCTAAATCAAATAAAAGCATAGTAAAATGTAAGAATGTAAATTAAATCCAGGGATAAAGGGACAAACCTGAATAACGCTCCAGCTCACATATAATAATTGACAAGATAAATAATATTGAAAGTAAGACAAAATACAATGTTACTAGACCCCCATAAGCCCAGTAGGAACATACAAGAGAAAATCAACCCAAACGAGCCCCCATACGACCGCTGGATGCAATCAATAGAAGAACCAATGATAAAAATGAATATAAAATAATCAACCACCGAAGTCATATTCGAGAACCCCGTATTACCCAAAAATACTGGACTAGAATCGGATCCCCAATATCATAAGTGAACTATAAAGGGTCGGAATCAAACTGGGTTCTTAACATCATAACCATATCATAGATGCCAAACTCGAACCGGTAATATAGTATCATAAGTGAATAGTAAATGTCGAACTCGAACCGGTCTTTAAAGTAAATACACGGTATCAAATCTAACCACAGACTAGAAGGATGTACAAATCAACCTAAGACTCAAGAATATAAGTACGGTTTACAAAAGGAGTCCTACTAGGTCTACAAGGAGCTAATTAGGATATTTGACCTAATAGAGGATCGGCGGGGCCCGCTACTAACCCCGAAAGTCCATACTAAGGTAATTTCTACCCCAAACTAGACTAAGGATTCAAGTTTCCTTTAAAATGCGTTAATTATGTTTAAATAAACCCTATGTCAACAATTTAATTCGAGGACACGATAAATGGGTCAATTACTACCTAAAAACGACACTCTAGTCGGCTAATTAATCTAAATTCCACTAGTATGCGACCAAGCCATAAATTCAGACCCAAATCTAGCATAATACTATACTAATATCATAATAAAGCTCAATCTATGAGGAAGGTAAGTCTAGCCTACCTAGATGCCGACGAATGCCCGAGAAAGTCCACTAAATTGGAGCTTTTTCTTTTCGAGAAGCCTGCTCATGATGCCATGCTATCAAAATAATATTCTACACATTAATATGAGAATAACAATACCCATATTGCATAAAAATGCTCCTGATCTAAAATCGAGCTAAAAATCCTATGTGGGGCCCGCTTATGGAATCACAGCTTTGAAAACATCAAAATGTCCTTCTAAGCTCAAGGATCATTTACCCTTAAAAATGAGTGAAATCCAAGGTCAAACGAACTTTAAATTGACTCACAAAGTAAACTAGAGATTTAAATTTAAAATAGAGAATTAATTAGGAATTCAATGGAGACTTACGAAAATAAAGAAGAGAAAGTGACCACACTATCATCTCCAACTCACCATGAATACCCAATGATCAAATACCACTCTCCACACTCTCACTAGGGTTTGATCAACATGGGACTTGTAAAAATGAGAGAGAAAATTAGATCTCCCCCATTAATAGAAGCGGTAGCTACTTTAGCTGTCGTATGATAGCTTCAGCGGTCACCGCTAAAGTGGAAAAATACCGCTAAAGTGGTCCACTCACGACTGGACCCTACTGCTAAAGCGGTCAAACATCACTTAAGCGACGACCGCTAAAGCGGTAATCGGGTCGCTTTAGCGACATTGGGGGACACCTGGGCTTCATCTAAAGAGGTCCATTGGCCGCTTTAGTGACCAAATGGCCGCTTAAGCGGTCACACCAGCTGATGTATGCACCAGCACTTAGCAAAATTTGCTAAGTCCCTTTCCGGCCCTCAGGATCCGTTTAAAATCCCGTTAACACAAATGAACTATGCTACCCTACCAAATTTGACATTTGGCGCTATCAAGATTTCCATCTGAGGTCGTTTCGATCAAATGTGGATCCCACACCCAATAACCGTTTTTTTAACTAAAATCCACCCAATAGCCCAAAATGAGTTTGGATGCCTCGGGACCCAAACCAAAGGTCCACCTAGCCTAAAATCAACCTTTCGGATCTAACAAAACTGTCAGAATTGGCATTCGAGGCCTTTTACTTAAAGTTTAGGCTCGATACACAATTCTTAACAGTGAGAACTTCAAAACGAGGAATTGGCTCTAAAAACTAAACGTACTATCCGGCAACCGAACTATCGATTTTAGCAAGTCATAATTGACTTGGGGCAGCTATAGGAAATCTCTAAACATCAAAATAGTGCGAAAATATATAAAATGACCTGGAGGGTCATTACATCTGTGTCTTTTACTGATTCTTTCTTGTTGAATTAATGGGTCTCAGAGAAGTTATTAATTGGAAAAATTATTTAAATTAAGGGATAGTAGTAAATTTTAGTAGTCCATAGAATATTGAGAGAAGTTGACTCACGAGACAATCTTTTTTACTTTGAATTTGTGGTATCATTTTATAAATGTGGTGATTAGCATTTATCTCCACTTGCTTATTTGGAAGCTACTTTGATTATTGCTGGAGCCTATAGTATTTTTACCATGTCTTGAATTTTGTTAGTTAATTTTTTTTATTTTGTATGTTTTGTGAAACTTTTTAATACTTTGGACTATAAGCCATTGGTTAAGGGTAAGAAGGTGGATTCATGTTCCATCACATCAAGGGGATAAGACATCAGATTTGAGTTTCGGTGCACCATGATGATAAGATGTTGGGTTCAAGTCTCATCAATTTATAGCCTAAGATGCCTTTATATGGGTAAGACGTTGAGTTTTAATCTCAATGCACCATTCAGGTCATTTATAGCCTAAAATTCATGAAACATGTCCTATTGAATATGTTTCATTCCCTGAAGTGAATGTGGTAACTGTGCATAATATGTCTAAAAGAAGACAAGTGATTGAATCTATGAATACAAGTGTGGAGGGACAAAATAATAATAATAATCAAAAGTGATAATATTTTCAGAAGCTTATTGTGATTATAATTAAATATATATTAGAGAAAATTTCTCTACATGTATGTCTCGATTTGCTCCTGAAGTAACAATATCTTGAAAGAGGTTCTAAGCTATCATAATTTGATAGGCTTAAGGCACATTCAAATTATTATATTTCATTCATGGAAAATGAGAACTTTTGATATATGTTACAAATATAGGTCCATTTCCTGAGGTGAATGAGACTGTGTTTAGTAAAACTTATAAATACGAACATTATTTTGTTTGTGAAGATATCACGGCCCACCTCCTGAAGAGGTAGAACAATTGAGGAGGATATCCTAAATATTTGTTCTACTCTTGAAATAGTAAAACTTTGAAATTACTTCTAAAGTAGTAAATCTGAAATTTACTCCAAAGTAGTAAATATCTGAAACTTACTTCCGAAATAGTAAGGCTTTGCAATAACAATCTACTTTTGAAGTAGTAGAACTCTAAAATTACTCAAGAAAATAACACATGCCATGGTAAACTTGAAGTTTACTAGTAAAATAATTTTATTAGTTGGCATGAGCATATTTGCTATCACGAAGACATGCATATTAAGTATTAAAAATATACTGAAGAACTAGAAGATTCTTCAAGAATTGTTGTTTGTTCTCATGATAAGTTGATTAGATCAATTAATGTTGGGATTGAATCCCCAAAAATTCTGATAGTATAAAAGGTGAATATGGGTTTGTTCACATGTCATGTGATATATTAAGATGCATCTATAAGATGATCACATGTCAGTTTATTGTCAACCTGAAGTTTGACATTCACAAAATTGCTTGTGCAAAATAATTGAATTAAGAGAACAAATTTCAAATTATGTAATCAAGACATTTGCATAATGTTGGTTATATTCATGCTGGTTTGGCGTTGAATGCCGCTGACAAATAGCTAAACCATTTCTTATGAGAACAAAACTTCATGTGTCGGTCTAAAATATGATATATTTGCATACAACAATACTTGTATGTATCAGACGAATAAATCCCCTCTCAATTGGTTCAAGGTCAGGAACCAAATATTTTTCATCTGATAGCCTTTGATGTGCGGTATATGATTAATGGATATATCATGATGCATAAAGATAGATTCTCCCAAGTAGATTGGGATGTATGTTAGTTTTTCTAACATAAGGGGGAGATAATAAGCATTTATGAAATATATTGTGAATTATCATTAGTACGATTCTCATTTAAAGTTAATTCAAGTCAAAGGTACAAGGATTTGCTGACCCTGCAAAGGCTCCTATTAAAATTAATGTCCTTTGAGGACAACGTCTATAGAATGCATGAAACATGGTAGAGAAATCAGTTCTAAATAATCCTTGAAAAGAAAAAGGAGCAAATGATCATAATAAATAGGTAATGTGCTCTTGAAGAATAACGACATAAAACTTCATGAGAGGTTCAGGTACCTGAAAATAATGAAGCAATGAGATCTCAGTAAGTTATGTTATTATCGATGATATCTTTGATACAATATGGCGCAGTATTGTAAAAGATTGTGAGGATATAAATTCTACGTTTATCTAAGCATGCTAACATAGAAATATTAACACGTGAACTATATATCTTGGTAGACATAAAGCTTATTTGACTTGCAATTCAAACACTAGAAGATGTTGTATATTTAATACTGGATGTTGTCACTTGAAAAAAATTATACGAAAAAGTTCTTAAGGATTAAAAATGTTTGAGACACATACAAGTTTTTGGGAAACATATTTATAATCCTTATATTGCATAAATTGATAACTTGAATATCATTGGAACCCTTAGAGATTTTTTAAAAATAATAGATTATCTGCTAAAAGAAGTTAAAATAAAAAGCATTCAAAATTGGATTGGTTCTGAAGTACTATATCTTGTGCAATTGATACATTTATACATCTTGTTATAACTGTGAGCATGATATAATTTTACTCCTATATGGAGATACTAAAATAAGTTCACTTGCTTATTGCAAATGAAAGTGCTTTTATGAATGTTTTTATCCTAAAAAATATTGTCAATTTTTTGAATATACAACATATTCATATGATTGACATAAGAATTCAATACAAATATATTATCTATCGTCATGAAGGGTTACTATCATATCATATTGTTTCACATGTCATTCAAATCATGTTTAGATAATAACTATCCATGAAGCAAGCCGAGAATGTGTGTGGCTGAGATCAATAATACATATCATTCAAAAAAATTGTGGTTTGAACTATTACAAAATATATACCCACGATCTTATGTCAAGATAATGCAGCATGCATGACTCAACTAAAGGGAGATTCATAAAAGGAGATAGAATGAAACACATTTCGCCAAAGCTTTTCTACACACATGAGCTCCAAAAGAATGATCATATCAACATGCAACAGATTCATTCGAGTGACAATATGGCTGATTTATTCATCAAGTCTCTATTAACTTCAACTTTTGAGAAGATCGTGCACAAGATTTGGATGCAAAGATTCAAGTCTTTGAATTGATGTTCTTATTAGGGGGAGTTAATACGCATTGTAATTTTTTTTCCGTACGAGGTTTTGTCCCACTAGATTTTTCTTGTATGATTTTTAATTAGGCAGCCAAAATGTGTATCATTAGAGATGTGTACTCTTTTTCTTTCACAAGATTTTTGCCCACTGAGTTTTTTCTAGTAAAATTTTAACGAGACACATTATCTATCAAATAGACATTCAAGGGGAAGTGTTATAAATATATTTGTATATAGTGCATGTCCATATCTCTTGTTTCTTTGGAGAAAAATTTAGGAACTCTAACTTTGGGACCAAGTCAATTTCTCCCTATTTCTCTTCATTGTAATTTATCCCTCAAGAGTAATAAGAAGTATTCTCTCTTCTCTCCTTATTCTACCTTTCTTGTTTAATTATTTCATAACAAGTATGTAATATAAATCTCCCTACAAATTTTAATACTTAATTATTATCATTAAATTCATTTTGTAAATTTTTCATCCAAAAATCAGTGAACTCTCCCCAAAAAAATTTCAAAACGAGGTATTCATAAGTTTGTCAAATTTTGAAAATATATATATTTTTTTGACAAGAAAATTTGGTTTTCTTTTGTCACTTGAAAATTAGATTCCATTAGAATAATACCTCCAATTTAGTCCTTTAATCTGTATTGTATTTCATTTTCTTACACTTGTTTCAATTAGTTTTCAAAATTATGATACACAAATTCAATATTCATATATGTGGAAAGCAAAAATATTTCACATATATATTACTGATTTTTTTCCTACGTTAAGGCATACCTGTAAAAAGTCAAATATGAAATTAAAAATTAGATATTTGTTTTAATTTGTGGAAAATCATATTCATATAGAATTAGATTTTTATTATATTCATCATATTTGATTTGATGTACTTTAATTTAGTTATAACTTATATATAGGACGAATAAAATGAAATTGGATAGAGTATTAAAACATTCAGGGAAAAAAGTTATTCAATTATGATTATAGGAACGCTTTAGATTTTTTTTTTTTTTTTTTTTTTTTTTTTTTTTTATAGTAGAGGAAGGGGAGTTTATTGATTTTTGGATATAAATTTAGAAGATAAAATCAATGATACACCAATTAAAGAGTGTTTTCATATTTTTATTTTTTTTATGTTTTTAACTATGGTTAGGATGCTTGTTAAATGAATCTAATCTAAATTTGTAAAAGTTATAATTTATAAGTGTCATTCATCTAAATGTGTACTTGAGGAAATGGAGAAAAAATGTAATGAAGAGGAACCAAATCCGAAAAATCATATTATAATCCCCGCCGAACTTTACTGAAAAATCTGTAAATTCATTAATCTATTGTCTATCATCCTGGCCTTCTTTTACTTTACGCATTTCTCTCTCCACTATTTCCACGGCGCTCAGTTCTAAATGCTACAAGTTATTATTATGAGTAATGTGTATCAAATGAAATGACCTAATAACTAGTGGAAAAATTAATTTGAAGTCATCTCAGCTCTCTGCAGCTTCATGCACTTCTTCCCTTAAATATATGACCTAACACCTTAGTCTAGATATTCTCCATAATTTACCACAATTAAACATGTGACTAAAATAACCTTACTGTATATATATTATTAAAATTAATAATATGTATGTAAATGAGAAAATGGAGGACACCTTCAGTGGGCTGGCTAGTACACACTGGCATTGAAAATCAAATTAGAAGAAAGATAAGAGAGGGATGGGTTAAAAAAAAAAAGAAACTTGTCCACAAATTCCACATCCTCCACACATGGGGAACACATGTTGCCGGAGAAGCAAAGAAGATGGAAGAAGGGAGAAGAGGTCCACAAATACAAGAGTTTATCATAAGCAAAGTCTCATTCAGGCCACCTATTTTGAAAGAGAGGTGATTAAGGAACAACAAGAAAGTGATGTTGAAAGAGAGAGAGAGAGAGAGCGGGACCATGCATGAGGTTAAGGAAGGCAAGGAAAGACAACAACTTAAACACCCTCTTACTAGTTAAAGAGAATAAGGGTTCCTCCAGATTGTGACACTTCTTGTGGTGGTTGTGAACTATGACATCTCACATCCTCAAGCAACTTGGCAGACAGAAAGAGATAAAAACAAAAGTCAATTTCCATCTAGGCTAGTGTATCCCAAAACATTTTCTATATCCTTCTTTCACTTTTACTAGATTTTATAGATGACATTCCAATGACTTTCCCATTTTGTGTTATTGTTTAGGTTTTAAGCATTTACAATACTTAAACTTTAATTAGCACTTATATATAGAGAGAGCTTCTTCTTTGGCCGGCCTAGTGACCATGGATTATAATCAGGGGTGGATTTATGTGTAACGGTGGGGGTGCCACGGCACCCGAACGCCTCAGTGGAAATTTTGTATATATATGTATATATGTAGAATATATCTTATACATATTAAACTTGGCACCCGCAGTACTAAGGTGGCAGTTGGTGTCAATGGAGAAGCGTCAAGTCCTGGGCCTCTTGGACGTGAGTTCGAATCCAGCGCTTCATTTATTTTAGTTACATTTTCTGTTGCATTTTTATTTCTTTTTCAAAAAAAATCGCGCCGAGTTTCTATCCCACAATCTTGATTGGGCAGTCAACGCTTAATCCTTTAACTCTATTCTGATACAATCTTAATGCTCATTACTATAACAATTTAACTCTATTTTGATACAAAAGAAGTAAAAATTCTTAAACTTTGATTTTCGCTTACAGTTTTTTGTTTTAATTTTTCCTGATTTTCTTTCCTTCAATTTTTTTTTAAGAACAAAATATTACTCCCTCTACCTCAATTGATGCAACACACTTTTCTTTTTAATCTATCTCAAAAATTAAATAACTAATTAATTTTAAAATTCTCCTCTTATTCTTAATAAAATAATTTATAGCCATACAAATATGTAAGATTTATTTTAGATCATAAATTTCAAATTTCTTACTTTCTTTCACAAAAAATAAAAATTGTGCTTCATCAAACAATGTCATTCAGATTTATTCTTCAAGATATAGAGAAACACAAGTACGTAATGAATAATAAATTAATCATGTCTGCGTTCACAGGTCTTTGAGGTGGGGAAATCGATAAGAAAAAGGGGGTCATTTTCCAATATAATACTAATGATTTGTCTATGTTTATATCGTGTATCGCTACTGAGTAGTTAGGGCTTACTATAAACGAAAATTTTTGGTATATTAGATTTCCTTTTACTGCACTGATTATACTTTTCAATATTTGCAAATTTATGTAGTAATTGAATATGTTCATCTTTTGTTCTTGAATATAATAGTATATCATCTATATATATAATGCAATTTTCTAGTTGGTTAAAATATTTATCCATAAAATGTTGATATCTTCCTGGAGCGTTTTCATATCCAAATGGTAAAACGTTCCATTCATAAAATCCTTGTGGTACTGTGAATGCGGTTAGTTTTTCAATTCGTCGTCTAACTTAAGGTGATAAAAGCCTGATTTGCAATCAAACTTACTAAAATAGTTAAATCCTTGTATCTGTCATATTTTTAATATTTTATTAGGGATTGGGTAATTATAGGTCTTCGTTTTTGCATTTAAATTTCTGTAATCTATAACCATCCTACTTTTCCCTCTTTTTTGTTCACTATGTTTGTTAACAATAAAAGCTGGACTAGTATGTTTACTATTGCTTGGTTGTATATAGTTGTGTTCTAGTAGTTCGTTGATATGTATTTTAAATTCCGTGAGATCTGCAAAGTTATATTTTAAAGGTTTTGGGGTAATTATACTATCAGGGTTTATTAGTTCAATTGTTACTAATGTTCTATGCTTATGCCATCCTTGGAGAGGATTTTCATTATATAATGTTTCAAACTTATCTTGTATAGGTTTTAAGATGTTAATAGAAAATTTTATAATTTCTACTGATGTATCTTCTGTACGAGTATTTTCTAATTTTTGTGTTATCTTTTCACTTCCTTTTATCCATGGGGTTGTTTTTTTGGTTTTATTGTATACTCTTTTCGCTCCTAATTTTGTTTTACATGGTGTAGTAAACCACCAATGTGTTTTAGTTATACTTTTCTTTTTTGTTTTTTAGTAAATAAGTCAAAAAGTGTACAGTAACTTTACTGTGCACCTCTTACTTTTTTGAAAGGGCAAAAGTCCCTATCGTAGAATAGTAATTGGCCTTTCGGATTAGCCGACAGTCAATCCTTATGTATATATATATGTGTGTAACTCTCATAAGAAGAGCAGGCTTTGAGAAATCCTCTCTCAGCAAACTCTTCTCTCTTCCCCCGCTCATATGCTGAGCATTTCTTAGATATCAATAAACAAAATATTTTAACAGGTATTCTCATGGAAAACTCAGATAATCAGGATATACACACCTCAGTGTCACATACCACAGAAAACATAACAGCTAAGGTACACTCATGTCCACCTATGTGTAACTAAATCTGATATTCCTGATAGTCTCTAGATTATTATTAATGTTTATCATATAGTAGTATGATTATGCTAAACTGCTTAAGTAAGTTTGCTATGGTTAGGTAAGCCGCGAGTAAGTAAGCCCAGACTAAGCCATCCTCAGAGTCGAAACCAAAGAAAGGCAAAGAAAGCCGTAAAGAGGGTAGTAGACTAATGTTGAGGCATTGTTAGGGTAACTGATTAAGGCCGAAACCCATAGTAGTGACACAACAAGCTTGTTAAGCATACTGTATTGCTAGATGATAAATATAATAATACAATAGAGATTAGAAGGAATAATGATTTAAACACACAAATAGAAATTATGATCAATTATCAACTAGGAACAAATAATTACTTAATAAATGAAGATGAAAATTATAAGATACTACTTCTATATATACTTAGAAGATTAGATACGGATAGTACTAGAAGAATTTATGACTTACTAATGACCTATGAAGTTATAGAATTAATGCAAAATGACTGGACAAAATTTATTATATCAGATAATGATAATGCTTACCTAGAAGATGACTATTTAGATTACCCAGCTATTGATTAAAATGAACCAAGAACAGTTTGAATACTGGAGACAAACTGTAGATGAGATTAGAGAAACAACGACTTTAATACAATACAACTTAGATTTATACAATAGAACCCAGGATACGACATACTTACAAAGGATACTAGAAAATATAACCCATATGCTAATATTAATTCCGCTACGTAATAGATATTTTGAAGCAACATTTAGATAAATGAATACAATTAATCAAGAAAGACCCACACCCCCAAAAATGGTATCAGAGCATAGGAATAAAAAACACACGACTAAAACTAAAATATTAGAATATGGAGAAGAATTATCACCTAATAGTAACCGATATAAACAACTTCTAAAAATGGCACAAAATGATAAAAGTATACAAAGGATGAAAAAGAAATTAGCAAGATTATACCCAGAATATAAAGAACTAACAAATAATAAATCAAATCTTAGTAGATTATCCCAGTTAATAACTATAATATCAGAAACAGAATATAAATAGATACAATATCTTAAGAAAAAAGTATGAATAACGGTACAGAAACCAGTGATAGTATTATATACCAAAAAAATAAAATAAAAAAATACAGATTGAGGAAAATACCCTTTTGTTAAATGAAGAATTTACCAACATTAGCATAGATGATATAAATGAAGATACAGACGAAACAATAATAGAAGATCAAGATAGTGAAACATATACAGAAATACTAGACCAAACAACACAAACAGACACTATACCAGAAATAAATACAACAAATGCTAAACCAAAAGAAGTAAATACAAATATGAAATACGAACCTAGTACATCATCAACATCAAATGATAAAAAACATACTAATCCAAGAACTTCAAGTTCCACATCTAACTATACAATGGGAACAAGATATTATACAAGATGGACGCCAAATAAAACACCAGAACAATCTAGTTTCTTAGACTTAGAGATTGTGTTAAAGATATAAATAAGGTAATACAATTATGGCTAGGAAATATTGCAAAACAGTTAGTTGACAATAAAATATCAATAGCAGAAACACCAGGATATATAGAAAGAACATTAATAGGAACAACAAAATTATGGTTACATAACCTAACAACAGAAAGTTTAGCTACACTAAGAAATAATAAAAATTCAGAATGAACAATAACCACGTCAAATATAGATATACTATACAAATATGAATTAGGAATAAGGAATGAATTTGGAAGCATGACTACAGAAATAGAAGAACAAAATAAAGATAAAAACCTAAATAGACAATTAATGAATAAATTATCGATATGTAATATGTGTTATATAGATGGATATACATGTGCATTTAAAGAATACTATTATAAGGGATTATATAACAGTGACGAAAGTACAGAAATTAGAAAATTATATTTTACAAACTACCAGAACCATTTAGTACAAAAATAACTGAAAATTGGGACAATGCTAGCTTAACAGATACATTAGGATCTAGAATAAATTTTTACAAAATTGGTTTACATAACTATGTGATAAATATAAAGAGACACAAAAACTATATAAAATATTAAATAGAAATATGACTTGTTGTACAAATAAAACAGCACCTCAATTTGGATGTAAAATACCAAATAAATATAGATATAAGAAACGACCAAAAATATACAAAACTCATAAATCTAGGTATAAATATAAACAACCCAGAAAACGGTATTATATAAAAAATTATAAACAGAAAAAACCATATAGACCTAAAAAGAAAATAGCAGAATGTAAATGCTATAATTGTGGAAAACTAGGACACCTAGCAAAAAATTGTACTATACCCAAAGACCCCAAGAAAAAACAAGTAACTGAAATACAAATACAAGAAGATTTATATACAGAATTACCTTTCATAAGTTACGAAATAGAAAGTGATGATAGTATATACAATTTGGAATTAGAAAACGAATATAGTTCTGAAGAAGAAAATCTAGAAACAAATTTAGAACATTTAGGTAACTATGACTGAAAATAGTATAAGAATAATTAGTCGAGAAGATCACCAAGATGAAGAATCTACTAGTCAGAAAATAATATTTGATACAAATATATTTGACCAAATCAAGAAACAAGAAACACCATTAAGGATAGATAAAATATTAGAGGTACCCACGGTAAAAAATTGGTTTAAAAAAGAAAAAGAAGTGTACTATGTCATAAGTCAAAGAGAACACACAATCGATTGTAAATACGCTAAAGGAAAAGCTATGGTACCCATAATAAACAAAAAAGAACTAAATAAAGAAATACAAAAACTAAAAACTAAAAGTAATATAACATATGTTCACTTAGGAGCAATAGAAATATTAATAAAAGCATGTTTTAGAGAAGGAATAGATACACCAATAGAACTTTATTTAGCAGATGACAGAATAATACACCCAATCGAAAAAAGTATAATCAGTGCAGTAAAAGGAAATCTAATATACCAAAAATTTTCGTTTATAGTAAGCCCTAACTACTCTGTAGCGATACTCGATAAAAACATAGACAAATCATTAGTATTATATTGGAAAATGACAGGAATAGAACTAGCACCAGGAAGTAAAATATTTACAGCAACATGTAAAAACTTATACATATTAACTACACAACATACTGTAAAAGCAGTAAATAAAATAGAAAAAATTAAGATAGAAAATCCATTTGATAACATCGTAACAGCCATCGATAATAATGATTATAGTTACAAAGAATTAGATATCGAAACCGATTTAGAAATAGTCCAAGATAGGATAAAAACCTCTTCTAAAAGAATAATGGATACCCCATCAACATCATCTAGAATGAGCACATCTAGAAGAATAGAAAAACTACCAATGGAAATACAGGCATACCAATATTATATAACAGGAATATTAAACCAGAGAAAATACTTAATATTAATAGACACTGGAGAAAAAGAAAACTATATTACAAGAGAACTAGTACCGGAAGACGAAATTGAACACCAAGAACAACTATGTTTAGACCTACCTAGAGAATTACGGCAAACACAAGAAATAACAAACCAAGAATTAATTATAGGAGGAATACCAATTAAAATACAATTTATAGTAACACAAGAACAGACAAACGAAAATATTGTCTTAGGACTAACATGGTTAGAACAAGTAACCCTATAACCTAGAAGACAAACAACTAGTTATTTATTATAATAACAAAAAAGTTATCATCAGTAGAACCTAGAATAATAATGTAATGACAAAAGTATATATACTTGCTAAGATAATAGTAGATGGATATAATAGCAGATATTACACACCTATGATAGATACAGGACCAGAAGCTAATCTATGCAGATATAATTGTCTACCGAAAAGTAAATGGGAAAAAGTACGATACCCCATAGTAATAACAGGATTTAATAACGAAGGAAGTATGATTACATAAATAGCTAAAAACGTTAAGATGCAAATTTGGAATAAAATACTGACAATAAAATTAATGTACAATTATGAATTTACAACTAGAGATATGCTATTAGGAATGCCCTTCCTAGATAACCTATACCCACATATATTAATTAAAACACATTGGTGGTTTACTACACCATGTAAAACAAAATTAGGAGCGAAAAGATTATACAATAAAACCAAAAAAACAACCCCATGGATAAAAGGAAGTGAAAAGATAACACAAAAATTAGAAAATACTCGTACAGAAGATACATCAGTAGAAATTATAAAATTTTCTATTAACATCTTAAAACCTATACAAGATAAGTTTGAAACATTATATAATGAAAATCCTCTCCAAGGATGGCATAAGCATAGAACATTAGTAACAATTGAACTAATAAACCCTGATAGTATAATTACCCAAAAACCTTTAAAATATAACTTTGCAGATCTCACGGAATTTAAAATACATATCAACGAACTACTAGAACTCAACTATATACAACCAAGCAATAGTAAACATAATAGTCCAGCTTTTATTGTTAACAAACATAGTGAACAAAAAAGAGGGAAAAGTAGGATGGTTATAGATTACAGAAATTTAAATGCAAAAACGAAGACCTATAATTACCCAATCCCTAATAAAATATTAAAAATACGACAGATACAAGGATTTAACTATTTTAGTAAGTTTGATTACAAATCAGGCTTTTACCACCTTAAGTTAGACGACGAATCGAAAAAACTAACCGCATTCACAGTACCACAAGGATTTTATGAATGGAACGTTTTACCATTTGGATATAAAAACGCTCCAGGAAGATATCAACATTTTATGGATAAATATTTTAACCAACTAGAAAATTGCATTATATATATAGATGATATACTATTATATTCAAGAACAAAAGATGAACATATTCAATTACTACATAAATTTGCAAATATTGTAGAAACAACAGGAATTAGTTTAAGCAAGCAAAAAGCAGAAATAATGAAAAACCAAATAGAATTCCTAGGAATACAAATAGATAGAGATGGAATAAAAATGCAAACACATATAGTACAAAAAATACTTACTTCAGAAGAATTATTAGATACAAAAAAGAAATTACAATCCTTTTTAGGATTAGTTAATCAAGTACGTGAGTACATACCAAAATTAGCAACACATTTGAAACCTTTCCAGAAAAAATTAAAAAAGGATGTAGAATACCATTTCGATGAACAAGATAAAACCCATATACAACATATTAAAACATTGTGCAAAAAACTACCAAAGCTATACTTCCCGGACGAAAAAAGAGAATTCACATACATAGTGAAAACAGATTCAAGCGAACATAGCTATGGCGGAGTATTAAAATATAAATACGTGAATAAAACAACAGAACATCACTGCAGGTATTATTCAGGATCATATACAGAACCACAGGTAAAATGGGAAATAAATCGAAAAGAACTATTTGCTTTATATAAATGTTTATTAGCTTTCGAACCATATATTGTTTATAACAAATTTATTGTGAGAACAGATAATACACAAGTAAAATGGTGGCTAACAAGAAAAATACAGGACTCAGTTACAACAAAGGAAATACGAAGACTTGTATTAAACATACAAAACTTTACGTTTAATATTGAAGTAATTAGAACTGATAAAAATATTGTTGCAGATCACCTATCAAGACAAAGCTACACAGACAGAGCCAGATAATATAATGGAAGATATGCTAAAAGCCATTACTACACTTTGTCAAAAAGTGGATAGTATGGACATAGAAATACAATAGCTAAAGGTTAATGAAGTTATACTGAAACCTAGAGCTACTGTAAGTCAGCCGCATGACTCTAAAAATGCTGAGCTACGTCGATCGGAAGACGGTAAAAATCCAGAACTAGAAGGAGACATTGAGACACTCCTAAAAACTCATAACAATTCAGTTAATGCAGTTGCAGGAACAAGCGGTGCAGGACCAAGCAAAGCAGCTAGTAAAAGACCAGCTAACAGCAATTTAAACAGTATGTTCAACAAACCATTTGTCCAAAAAATACCACAAATAAATATACCAACCCCACAAATCACATCATACGCAACCAGTCTAAACCAAGATAAACAAATATACGATCATATCTCCAGCTCATATATAAAAAATTTACACCAAATCCAAACATACCTAAATCTTAACCCAAGATCTACCATTACTACAAATCCAGAAACTGATGATATCACCCAAAAGCTACAAGGATATAACAAATTAATTGCACAACCTAGCACAAACGCCAATCTAGTCAAGACATGCTACGATTTTGGACTACTAAACACAGTCTACACAGCTACAGGAAACGAAATACAAAAAATACCCGAGTTATATTCAGCATTCACTACATACCAGCGAATTACTAAAGGAACATTCTTTTATGTCAAATGTTATACAGCCCCAACAGAAATACTATACACAAGAATCAAACCAGTTATACAAGTTGGAAAAATGGGATTAACTAGAGAAATGATAATACCAGAAGAAATTAGTCCCCAACCAAAGATAAAAAAAGAAGACATACCCAGTTTCTATGCAAATAAAAGATTAATAGGAATAAATACTATTATCCAGGAGCTAATGCACAACTACACTAATGGCAATGCAATATGGAAATATTCAGCTAGAAATCGAGTTATGATATATTCACACTCAAGGGAACTAAGATCAGCAGATATGGAGGAAGTCCGTCAATGGATTCTTTCATTACTACGACCAGAAAAACTACCTATAACAAGAGCCTTGAAAAAGGACTTTATTTCAGAAGAACTACTAACAAGATACTGCCAGATGATAGGACCAAAATATACAGATCATCAATGTTCAAAATGTAACAGAGGAGATACAGTACATATTCCAGATGTTCAGCTAAAGTAAAGAAAAGACCCAGTCAGCAGACAAGCTACCGACATAATTGACCTACCGACAGAAGACCGACAAAGAAAGAGATAAGAAAAGAAAAAGATGTAATTATTATACTTTTCTTTTTTGTTTTTTAGTAAATAAGTCAAAAAGTGTACAGTAACTTTATTGTGCACCTCTTACTTTTTTGAAAGGGCAAAAGTCCCTATCGTAGAATAGTAATTGGCCTTTCGGATTAGCCGACAGCCAATCCTTATGTATATATATATGTGTGTAACTCTCATAAGAAGAGCAGGCTTTGAGAAATCCTCTCTAAGCAAACTCTTCTCTCTTCCCCCGCTCATATGCTGAGCATTTCTTAGATATCAATAAACAAAATATTTTAACAGGTATTCTCATGGAAAACTCAGATAATCAGGATATACACACCTCAGTGTCACATACCACAGAAAACATAACAGCTAAGGTACACTCATGTCCACCTATGTGTAACTAAATCTGATATTCCTGATAGTCTCTAGATTATTATTAATGTTTATCATATAGTAGTATGATTATGCTAAACTGCTTAAGTAAGTTTGCTATGGTTAGGTAAGCCATGAGTAAGTAAGCCCAGACTAAGCCATCCTCAGAGTCGAAACCAAAGAAAGGCGAAGAAAGCCGTAAAGAGGGTAGTAAACTAATGTTGAGGCATTGTTAGGGTAACTGATTAAGGCCGAAACCCATAGTAGTGACACAACAAGCTTGTTAAGAATACTGTATTGCTAGATGATAAATATAATAATACAATAGAGATTAGAAGGAATAATGATTTAAACACACAAATAGAAATTATGGACAATTATCAACTAGGAACAAATAATTACTTAATAAATGAAGATGAAAATTATAAGATACTACTTCTATATATACTTAGAAGATTAGATACGGATAGTACTAGAA
Source organism: Capsicum rhomboideum (assembly GCA_031232105.1). Lineage (NCBI taxonomy): Eukaryota > Viridiplantae > Streptophyta > Magnoliopsida > Solanales > Solanaceae > Capsicum > Capsicum rhomboideum. The sequence continues at coordinate 90,331,375 of CP124716.1, read as the reverse complement.
GAATTTATGACTTACAAATGACCTATGAAGTTATAGAATTAATGCAAAATGACTGGATAGAATTTATTATATCAGATAATGATAATGCTTACCTAGAAGATGACTATCTAGATTACCCAGCTATTGATTAAAATGAACCAAGAACAGTTTGAATACTGGAGACAAACTGTAGATGAGATAAGAGAAACAACGACTTTAATACAATACAACTTAGATTTATACAATAGAACCCAGGATACGACATACTTACAAAGGATACTAGAAAATATAACCCATATGCTAATATTAATTCCGCTACGTAATAGATATTTTGAAGCAGCATTTAGATAAATGAATACAATTAATCAAGAAAGACCCACACCCCCAAATACCACAAGGATTTTATGAATGGAACGTTTTACCATTTGGATATAAAAACGCTCCAGGAAGATATCAACATTTTATGGATAAATATTTTAACCAACTAGAAAATTGTATTATATATAGATGATATACTATTATATTCAAGAACAAAAGATGAACATATTCAATTACTACATAAATTTGCAAATATTGTAGAAACAACAGGAATTAGTTTAATGTTCCTCTAGTAATTCGCTGGTATGTAGTGAATGCCGGGTGGAGTAATAATTTTCTTCTTTCAACTAATTCTTACTCCTCTCTTTGCATCAAATTTTTAGAAACTTAACAATGTATTTGTCGTACTCTTTGTTATATTATATACCTAAATCATTTAGATGGATATAAAAAAAAAGAGTTTAAGCTATGATAATTGAATCTTGATGAAAATTTTAATTTACAAAATAAAATATATGTTGCAATATAAAGGATGACATGAAAATCATACTGAAATCCCATTTGATTTCTTTATCATTTTTAAATTTTTGTTGGTGTGAGCCAATACTTAACTTAAAACTTCGTCTCTGTTATTGAAATTAAGTATGTGAAATTTTCCAGCATCTTTATATTTAAATTGTTACATAGAGCATGGATTATCTATCAATATAAATAATTATGTTGAGTGTTCCTAAATTATATATATATATATTGTTCGAAGTACTTTATTTTGCGACAAGTTGTCATAATTAGTTTATTTTTTTTGATATATTTGTCTTTATAAACCAAAAAGATGAATAATCGCACCGAAGTTATCCAAGTTGCTATTTACAAGGTAAAAAATAAGTTAAATATTTGATTGGTTTGATCAACACATTTATGTTAAATGATATGGCACCCATAGCCTTCAAATTCTGGATCCGCCTCTGATTATAATGGAACAGAAAACATTCTTCTTTCATGTTTTGGACTTTGATCCCGTTGAAGAAGCAATTAAACAATTAAAATTTGTTCTTTTTACCAATTTAAAACTTTCACACAATTCAACGGATCAAATAATTCATCACATCCATATAGTCTGGAAGAAAAGTCCCAACTGCTAAGACCATTTATCTATAGTAGGAAAGTCACACTAGTTTAGGGAGAAAGAGAATGTGTAATGGATGCATCTTTCGATCACAAAGGTTCCTATCCTCTATAATTTAGGGGTATCAAATGGGCGGGTTGGGCTAAAATTGGAGATATTAAAGTGGTTGAATTAGAAATTGAGTTGGGACGTTGGGTCATGACCAACCCAAATTTACTTTGGGTTCAAACGGGTTGGGTTAAAATGGGCTAAAAATTGGGTTGGGTCTTGACCCGCCCAATTTAACCCGCTTAATCTAAAGAATATTAACATATTGATAATTACCTCGTGTAGCTATAATTTGAATTCAAACTCAAAAATTTTTAAAAAAACAAGTTCTTAATTTTGAAAAGGTAAGTCACCAAACATTATATCAATGAAATAAAATATACTATGGGTGTGTTCGTTATGGAGGAAAAATATTTTTCAAGAAAATATTATCCATGAAAAAGTTTTCTTAAAAAGAAAATTTTTTTTTTTTTGGGGGGGGGGGGGGGGAAGGGAGGAGGGAAGAGGGTTTGGGGGTAGGAGGGTGGGGATGGAGGGGAAGGGGTGTTTGGGCTGATATAAAATATTTTTAAAAAGTTTTCTAAGAAATAATAAAAACTAAATATTTTTTTTGGTAGGAGGGAGGTTGGAGTAAGAAAAGAATTTTTAAAAAAGTTTTATAAAAAAATTTAGTTGTCTCTTTTTTTCTCCTCTTTCATCAAGGAAATCATTTTCATTTTTAAATGGGTTGACGTGGAGGTTGAATTAGGCTCAGTTGAAGATCTTTTTAAAATGGGTTGAGATTGAACCCAATTGTAAATTATCTTGAGCCCAACCCATAAATGTGGTTTTGTTGGACGGATTCACTTAATTTGGGCTCATTTGATACCCCTACTCTATATATAGAAGCATACAAGGTTGCTCATTACACTAATACATGACTTCTTGTCACGATCCGAGACTACCCCTTAGTCGTAATACGATGCCTAGAACCACAAGTGATCTCAAGCTAACTCATGGTACTGGCATAAAACATGAGCAACTGAATATGAACATGAATAAGAGCTAATATGACTGAGCGGAAGCATAATCATGAGATAAGCTGTTTCAATACATTTATTATTAGAAAGTTTATTTACAACATCTGTAATCTGGAAAGAAAGAAAAACTGAATACGACAACTCTGACTGATTATCTATGGAGCCTCTACTAATACTGATTGTAGGGAGCCGGGACCTCACCCCCAGCTATCCCTAATCAATACATACAAATAGACATAAAATACTGAAACTACAATTGTCTTGAGTCCTCGAATAAAGAGAACTCATCACTTGCCGACTGGATGTTGTGATCTGCCTGACTATGATCTTGATAGTAAGCACTTGAATCTACATCACATGAAAAATGTAGGCAGAAGTGATATGCGATCAGTATTTTTGAATGTACTGAGTATATGAGATATGCACTAGTCATGAAAACACTTTAAATCTGCTTTAAAACTGAGGACATAAACTATTTACTGAAATATGCATTTAAAACATGTCTGTATGTAAAAGTTCTGAGTCATGGTGAAACCTCTTAATCATGAGTTAAAACATTTATGAAAACTGGAAGGCTGTAGAAGCATAAATATTTCATATGATTTTAAAACTAATGTTGAACATACTGCAAAGTTGTACTGAATGCTAACTAAATGCAAGGAGTTGAACTGCAGTATAATGACCCTATATAAAATACATATATACTGATATACAGTGATAATCTTAAAAGTCAAAGTATAAAAGCAAGTAAAACTGAACTGAGGGTCATATACAAATACTGAGTCTAAAACTGTGGGATATAAGTTGATGCAATAACCAAGTAAATAAACATGTAACTGATCAATACTACACTGAATAAACTGAATACAAGGTCATGCAATAACTGAGTTTAAATCGTGGGAGTTACTGTTACCGACATATAACCATTTGAGTTAAACATGGAGTTAGATGTATAATCCCCATCGAAAAGGGCCCAATATACCTTGCCAGGGTATAAAGGCTGATCTGATGTGGTACCATTAAACTGATGTTCAAAAGGACTAAGGTGTCAAGCCTGGTCTGACGGGTGACCCATTAGAACCTATGGTGGTGTCGTAGTTCTGGTACTTAAGAAATTCTACTAAAGGTATTAGTCTAACTGACGGATGAGCCTTCATCCCTGAGTCCGCTCGGTGCTAAGTACTACTTCTAACTGAATAGCTCAATAATACTGAAGTTCTGAGACTGTAATATATGTGATTTATCCGAAATCACTCAAAATCATGTAAAATCGAAGGACTGAGTGTTCGAAAAATAATTCATGAAATTCTAAGTCATCTAGTGTTCATAACAAACCATCTCTGAAGAATGCAACTACTGCTCATGGTAATTCTATAATCTGAGTAGAATGTAAAATTATGTAATACGAGTCCAAAATCATGAATTATTCAATATATTTAGGGATCATGAATTACAAGTATGCAAGGATATCAAATTTCATGGGAAGGCATGGTATGTCAAACTAATATAGACTGAAATCCACCAAATCATGCATAATTCACTCTGAAAGAGGTTGAAATTTATAAAACATACATAATTCTTCACGTATTAAAACAACTGAGTTAAATCCACGAAAATCATGCATAATAACTTTTAACGGGAACCATAATAATAAAATAACATGAGAGAATTTAATTTCAAGAATTTGGCATAATTGGGTGCGAACCCTAGATCATGAGTTCATAAAAATAATAACTAAAAATCATAGTTTAAAACTAGATTTTGGGCATAGGGGTGAGAGGAATCCCTTATTGAATATCCACATACCTGATTACTTTTGATTCTTGAATTAACATTTGGAGGATCTGAGCTTAAAAATAAAAACCCTAATTTCTTGCTTTGGGAGAAGATAGGTCGCTTGTTTCTCATGTTTCTCTGATTATTTTCATGTGTTATGAGTAGAATGAGGGATTAGGAGTATTAGTATTTATATTTAGCCATAGGATAGCTTAAAAGATTTTGTTTAGGAGGTTAAAAGATGGAAAAAGACTGGAATACCCCTCTAAAAATGTTGCTGAAAAATCTAATTTTTGACCTCAGACGGACCCTCCCACGATCATGGGTACTAACCATGATTGTGGTATTGAATTGAGGGTTATAGGGGGACTTTTCAGGCCTATGGACTACATCATATAAGAAAATCCCACGATCTTGGGTTCTACCCACTATCGTCGGTTCCGGTCGTGATATGGGTCGTCAAATCTGACAGCTTGATAGTGCTTCAATAAAATGACCATAACTTTTTACTCCAATAATGGAGTAATACAAAATTAGATGCATTGGAAATAAGACTCAAATACCTTTCATTTGGTGGGTCTTGAGCCTCAAAAATCCTCATAATCTAAGAGTCATTCTCATTTGAAGTTGACTATAGAAATATTCTATACAAGAATTCAATCGGTAAGAAAGCTTTCAATTTGGCTGTGAGTTAGCAGTTATTTGTGGCCTTAATTCATGTCTAAGTCACTTCTCGTACCACCAATTCACTAAGTTTGGTTCTATATATGCTTGAAGAATGGTTCTAATCTAAGATTTGGATTTTCAAGGTGTTACACTTCTGGTCGTACTTAAACTTCTAGTCTTACTAAATTATACTCCCTCTATTTTATTTTATTTGGCTTGATTTGGAGTATGATGGTCAAACTAACTAATGTTCTATATAATTTCATACATAGAATCTTCAATTTTTATAAAATAAAATTTATATATTTAGCAACAATATAAAAAAGTATTATAAGTCACAATAGATTCAAAATATTTATAGTAATGAAAAATAATCCTAAATCCTTCCCAAACTCGGACTTGGATTTAATGATTATTCTGGCTCGTAATACCCTCTAGGCCTCGCCTTGCTCAATGCCTTGCCTTGCAAAGAAGATGGGCAAGGCAACACTGAGCTCTACATGTTAGATGTATCTCTAAAGTTTTGGGGCCAAGGCGGCGCCCAAGCCTTAGCCTTGGCCCTGAATCTCATCTAGAATTTGTCTAAGTCTGCCACCAAGCTCTGATCTTGAATCCTTTGCACTTTTTTAGGGTCCATTTCTTCCAAATTTTACCCTAAAATACACGTAATCATATATATTAGCTCAACAATCATAATAATGCACAATATGTAAGAATCTACGTGAATTTGTCCTCGAAACTAACCGTAAATTTGTGTAAAATGTAGCAATTCTACGCCCAAGATCACTTACCTGACATAACACTCCTAAATATTTTGTACTTGAGGCCCAAGCCTCTAGAAAATTTAATCACTTTATTGTCTTCATCAATAAGTTTTGTATGATTGCATGTCCATCACAAATATTTAAAATTCTTTGATGTATTTATCAATAATGGCTCGGTGCTAATTCCGGAATAACTTTATCCACGAACTAAATGACCCCTAGACGTATATCCTAAATCGAGAATAATAATTGAAAATCCAGTAGTATCTGAAGCTGATGTTGAGAAAACAAGAAACTAATATAAAGAAAAGGAAAGGGGATATGTAAGATTGTTTTCCCACTTTATGAAGGCACAAGTGGTGCAGTGGAATTGAATTAACTCTTTTGATACATGAGTCTGAAAATGAATAATAATTAAGAATACATACACATATATATATGGTCCCCCTCTATACCTCTGAGACTATGACTTTAATGGTAAAGAGGGTTTTGCATGAAATGAATGATGATTGTTGTTGTTGGGGTTTTCTATGAGATGTGAACTTCAAAGACAGTTTTTTGAGGCTCCACTACTATTGAGATGGTGCAATCTATTGAATAGAAGAAACAAGTGTATATCCATTTAAACACAAAACTAAATACTCGTTCAATTATGGAAATTCCTCTCATCTTTAAATAATTCCAATAAGCTAGAGGCTATTCTTTTTCTTTTCTTGAGGATAGTGACTAGTCTTGAGATGGCAAAACAAAAGAAAAGTTTCTAAGAAAAAGGAGCTATTGTTGTGATTTAGCCAGATTTAAAATATGGATGGTTCCTTTCATGTTGTATTTTTCTTAGTCCTTAATTACCCAAATTTTTTTTGTTTCAAACAGAAAATTAAGAAAATATTTGTACATTTCACCCCCTTAATTTTTAATGGGTTTAGAAATAATAATTTTAATGATGAATGCAAAAATTAGAGCAGCGTATGCACACTTTTATAGTACCCTATATTAATTTCTAAAAATATTATGCATCCTGATCTTTTCATTAATAAATGGTATCTAATGTAATGACCTGCTAATTAATAAATGTCTTCCTTTACTTATTCAGTTGGATAATTCAAGAGATAATTATTTTTAATTATTATTATTATTATTATTATTATTAATAATAATAATTATAGCAATTTCTCAAAACTTTAAATTTATTATTGTCACGACTCAAATTATGGGATCGTGCAGGCACCTACTTTATTCTAACTAGATAGAAGAACCTTAACTACCCAACCAATTACTATGCGGAAGATCGGTAAAAACTTTATTTGAATCGACAACTCCAAAATCGTATATCAATATAATCGTAAGACAGAAGTGACTACAACATTATATACAAAATTAACACTAACGACACTACCCAAGATCTAGTCTAGACATGTACAAGAGCTTCTAAAACTATGAGTAACAAATAAAAGACACAACTCCCAGCATAGAAATAAGATGAGCAGAAGCCGCTGGTGAATACTTTTCGCTTCAAATAACAAACCTCAACTGATCCTGCAACATATCTAAATCCCAAAAAATGGAATATAGGCAGAGTAGTATCAATACAACCACATATACTGATAGGCATCATCGGTCTACAAAGGTTAGAAACATATAACAACATATAGAAATCTCAGAAGAATGACATGATAATCATCCATCTTAACATAATTACCCATGTCCTGACATGATAATCCATCTTAAACTAAATTACTCATGTCAACACTCTACAATCCAACACTCCCTTATACCAATTCTAGAAATTTCGTTTATATCTTATCTGCCTAGTGAACCCTTGTTAGGTACATGCGAGCAACCTAAATCCTTAGTTATAAATTATGCTTAATCACCATTAATAATATCATTTCTATGAGTCGGTCTATGACTACCTCGTTCCCTCACTCTAACCCATAATCCTTCTAACCTTATTAACAGATGTAGACAATGTCACAATAATTCACGAGGCATTAAGATTACTGGACTCGTAAAGTATCTGAGCTAATTGGGAGCATTACCTCACCTAGATAAAATCAGGTGTATGAACTACTTAGTAATCATCATGTAACAAGCAATCTTTAATCGACACATTGACATTCACATATAGCCATTCCAGCCACCAATAACTTTAATGGAAAGACCTATGATTCTCTACTGACCACAAGTGTAACATACTAAATACATTAATCTAATTATTCCACAAATAGTCCTATGACACTTCTATTAGTCTTGACACTTATGCAATGTATTTAACATTCAAACCAAATGTTATGAACAATGTATGAAACCAACCGATCGATCGTAAATTATGTACACACATACTAAGGGCCTTATATGCCTATTAATCATGACCTGCAGGGGACGCTGTCACATCCATATACCTTACCGGTGAGGAACCCATTTCTCCAAATATCAAACTGTAATCAATATGTGTCATGCCTCGAATTCCACCGGACGGACTGGCACCCGAAGCCGATAAGGCCCGAGAGAACCAATCTCTGCTCATGTCCATTCATATGCATGTCATTCAAGAAACATCATCATCACATATACATACCAGTTGCTAATAGTGAAAGTTATGGAAAAATGTGATATATACATATAAGAAACTTGGCCGTTAGGGCCATCAAGTCAAAATGGACCTACATCCCCTTAAATTCATATTCCCACATACGTCTACAAAGCCTCTAACAGATGCATACACATAACCATCCTAAAGTCGGGACAAGTCCCCGCTTTATACAATATTTACAATACCAAAACAAATGTACAACTGTGACTCGGAAAGCCCCGAACCAACTGGAGATCACCAAAGTTCTACAAATGACCGACAACCTACTGTGGAGGTCTACTAGCACCTGCACCTGCAACAAGTAAGGTAAGTCCCCCAAAGGACGTCAGTACGAAGAATGTACTGAGTATGTAAGGCTCATACGAAACTGTATGATACATAAATACTTCAATGAACTCAAATACAAATGAATAACCAGTATGGATAAGTCACCATTCTGTATGTTGGGAACCATGTATATTGCTTTCATTACTTTCATTGCTTCTTTACTTCATACATAATTACTTGTGTCACAATGTACCCGGGCCCCGAATGATTAGTGGGTCTTAACATAACATAATGTTATGTTGGGATCGGCTCGTGCTAGGCTTATGCCTCTAGAGCTACCACCCATAAATCAACACATCGGGCTTGGCTCGAGCTAGGTTATTACCTTTAGAGCTGCCACACATAAACCAATATATCAGGTTCGACTTGAGCTAGGTTCTTACCTCTAGAGCTACCCCCTGTCAGGTTCGGTTCGAGCTAGGCTTATGCCTCTAGGACTTGCCCCTGATCCAATAATCTCGGGATCTGCTTGAGCTAGGCTTTCGCCCCTAAAGCTACCACCCATACTCAATCATCAACCATATATGCATTACTTTATTCTTTACTTTTGAGATTGATTGATACAATGATAGTCATAACATTATTTGAACTTTGGAACATAACATTATTGGACCTTTGGAACATTAGTCAATGAACATGAGACATGTGAATCACAATTGATCAATGAGCAGGGAACATGTGATAATAACAATTGGTAACCGGAAATAGGATACCTTAGAATATTTCGGAATGGAACAAATACAATGTCAATGTGAATACTATGTGCTGCAGAAGGATACAAATGGAATAACCTTACATACCTTCACTTTCTGTACAAGTGTACAAGATGAAAATGAGCTATGTGACTGCCATATAATGTCATTTCACCCTTTATAATACAATCCACTGTGTTACCATACCAACAACACCATAACATTCCACACATTGACCAAGAAATCATAAACCAATAGCATTTCACACCAAGTTTACCCTTTACGCTTCCTCATTATCATTACATCACAATTACTCCATCAATTTTCCTCATAACAACATATTAACAATAATCCATAATGGATATAATCCAACATGCCTATATACAACCCCTTAAAGTCATTAAAAAGGTATCATAAGTTGATAATTACATCCAAAAAGGGTATAGGGGTCTTCGAGGATCAAAGAGAGGCAAAAACATACAAAACGAGACTCTGGACTGACCTGCGAAGCCACCTGCACCCGCAGGTGGATGAAATTCGGACACAGGTGACCCTTGGACCTGTCTAGGGGCACCTACGTTGGCATCTGCGCCGGCAGGTGCCTTCGTCTGCGGGGGCGGATGCCCAAATCGACCAAAAAGGGTCTCTTTTGGGTCCTTTTGTGTAATAAATGGTCCAAGGCCATAAGTAAACTTTTATTTACATATTTTTGGTCATTTGGATGCCAACAAACACCCATGATTTCACAACACACATGAACATCACCAAAACCACACTTTTCCTTCAATACACCGCCAAGTCCATGCACAATTTTAACAAATCCAAAAATTATGTACAAGGATAAAACAAGTTAAGACTATAATCACATCCCACATTTCAATATTGAATCCATAAAGTTCACTTCCTTCAAGACCACAAGTCCATTTTCAAGTTTATAAGGCTAAACCCTTTTTTGATTGCAAAAATAGACAGTTTTACACATAGTGAATTGTCCAACACTGTGTCAACATAACCAACATGATTTATGCACCATATTAAGCATGTCATATATTAAACCATGAAATTAAACACTTACCAATACTTACAAAGGAATGATCTTGTCCAAAGGAATGAGGGCTTAGGGTTTGTGAGTGCGATAAGAGAAATGTCTTGAATATTCTAACAAATGGCATATGTATTTTGATCAATAAAAATCTGATTTTTCTTGATTTATATAGTCCCTTAAGTCATCCTTAACCAAATCCTTGGGCATTAAATTCATGTTTGATTGGTCAACAGAAGAATGGGTCACTTGCCTTCTTATGATTTTGGGCCTCATTTGAGCCCAATGGCAAAAGATTTATTTAATCCCACCAATTCTCTCATGTTTAAATGATTCTATAAATGTTAAGGTAGTCTCATGGGTTCGGGAATGTACGGAGTGTTACAATATGTACCGGCGAGGTACCCGACCCACCGAATATCATAGTAAATGAATGTCTCCATCAACATTACCCAAATTATGATAGAATGCAACTACATGAAAATACACAATTTATCTAAAATTAATCAACTTCAAGATTCCTCATTTTAAGAATAATATCAACTATCAAGTCACTTTACCAATCACAAGTAAGCCCAAAGGCCAACCATAATTATTCACTCTAGAGTAAACATGAAAATCAACTCAAGTATATAACTACATTTAAATTATCAACATTTATTAACTAATTCGGTCCTTGTATAACACTTCACCATTTCTATCTAACCCCATAATAAACAAGGTTCTCCGATATGAGAACACCTCTCATCTACGAGTGACTTCCTTATCCAATATTAGCGATCATGCTCTACACTACCCCATTGTTACTACGTATACCTCACACCTTACTCTATCAATACTTTATACACTATTATAACTACTTTAATCCTCCCTACCTCGATTACTACCAACTGTACTAATCCACAATGTGATTGGCTCTCGCAGGACCCCTAGCTGGACCTACCTTCGTCCTTAACCCCAATTATACCATTTTTGTATCTACAGACTCACACGACACCCCATCACCACTTGTTTTCCTCTAATTCACATAACTTTAACTAACATTAACCTTATAATGATAACATACTGCTTTATACGACACCTAATGACCCATAGAACAACATCCTTAACTATCCCACAGTTTGTATGTGATTAACCATCCGAACTTCATGCCTGTAGACCTAAGCGTGATATCTCTCATTAAACTATATGCCACATATGAAAATAACCAAGGTCTACTATAAATTAAACGATAACCTACCTCGATGCTGAATTTGGCTGCTGCAAAGAGTATGGGTCTCCTTTCATTTATCCTTTGCTATTAATTCTACTAGAGATTCCTCGAAATCATTGTTTTGAACTTGCCTTCTTGAAGTCTTACCTCTGTATCCATATTGTTTTTAGTCTAGGGATAACCCTAGGGTGTTGTTAAGAGGAGGCAATGAAACTAGAATAAGAGTTGGTGAAAAAAGGGTTTTCCAACGCAAAGCTGACTGCCTAATCACTGCTGTAGTGGCACCAGTGTCGCTGCATAGGGGCAGGGCAGTCCAGCATTCCAAACTTTTGGTTGATTAAATCATTTTATGAAACTTTACCAAGGTTTTCAAATCTTAACAAGGTTAATTTAAGGTGTATCCCATTCATGACTTCTCTGTCGCAGTATTCTTAGTAACGACGAGACAAATCATTACATTAGATATCAATTTACCCACCGTTCATTCCCGAAAGGCTAAGGTAGGCGTGGAATAGAAGATCGATACATAAGACAAAATTCATTAATTTTAAGATGATCAGTATTACAGTACAATTCCCATTGATATCTACTCACATTGTTCTAATGGTCCGATCAAATTATTCAACGCGCGACTATTACTACCTTCAAGGTGTCTCTCTATAGGCACGATGATTTGGGGAAAGAGGCACATTGTCTAGATCCAGATGTATAGGACCACACTAGGTATTCAGAGGGCCATGTTAATATGTCCTGCTGAAGGGCAAAACAATTACTCCCCCCTTTGGGCTTCTGCTGCACTGATAGCCCGACAAATTCAAAGGGGGAGAAGTGGTTTCTTGTTTCCCACATCTCCAACTTTTATTACTCTCTACACATACTCTCTTCTCTCAAACATTGCCTACCGTTCAACAATTTTAAGGTAATAACTCATCCTTACTCTGTTATTATGCTTTACTACTATCGAATTCGTAGTTTTAGGCCATAATTTTTGAAATTTTGAATGGATTTTGGGAAAACTTTGGATTTTCCCCTTATCAAAGGGATTTTTTGAAGAATGCAAGTTTATTTTACGTCCCCAACGCTCCTATAGCATTAGAGGCATAAAAATTATAAAGTTCATGATAGTTTTGGGCTTGAAAATTGGGCAAAGGATGAATGGTAATCTTCTCCAACAATTTCCTAGCCACTACAAAGGAATAGCAACATGCTCCTCTTTATAGGAGAGGTTCTCATCTACCAAAACTGAATCCCAATGAATAATGTAGTAACAATACCCTTATAGTTCTTAAGCATCTAACTATGAAACATAGGATGCCCGACAAACTTGGAGGTAAGGCCAACCTATAAGCCACCAGACCCATACCTTTCAAAATCTCAAAAGGTCCAATATGCCTTGGACTAAGTATACCCCTTTTCCCAAATTTCATTACACCCTTCATGGGTAAAACTTTGAGCAACACTTGTTCACCTTTCATGAAATGGATGTTTCTTACCTTTCTATCCGCACACTCTTTGTACCGGCATTGAGCTGCCACAAGTTTCTCTTGAATGAAACTTACCTTTTCCATCGAATCCTTCAATATGTACTCCAAGGTTTTTCCTCAAATTGATCAAACCATCTAATAGGAGATCTATACCTCCTCTCATATAAAGCCTCAAAATGAGCCATGTCAATGCTCGAACTATAGCTATTGTTATATCCAAACTCGACCAAAGGTAGGAACTGATCTCAATGAACTCCAAATTCCATCACACATTCCCAGAGCATGTTCTCCACTACCTGGATTGTCCAGTCAGACTGAGGGTGGAAAGTTATACTCAGATAAAATCTAGTACATAACTTCTCATGCAGCTTCTCCCAAAAGTTAGAGGTAAACTATGTACCCCTATTATAAACAATAGAAATGGGAACCCTGTGTAGCCTGACAATCTCCATGAGATAAATTTTAGCCAACTTAGCTGCATTATACGTAATCTGCATTGGAATAAATAATGCAGACTTAGTTAGCCTATCAACAATAACCCTTATCGAATCATACATCCCCAAAGTCTTAGGAAGTCCAACAACAAAATCCATAGCAATCCTCTCCTACTTCCATCTAGGAATGGGCAACCTCTGTGAAGTACCACTAGGCTTCTGATGTTCTTACTTTACCTATTGGTAATTCTGACGCATAACCACAAAATCAACTATATCTTACTTTATTTGGCCCGACCACTAGTGCTGCCACAAATCACGAGACATCTTAGTCGCACCAGGGTATATGGAATATCCCGAGATATGTACCTTAGCATGAATGGTAGGAATGAAATCATCTATATAGGGCGAGGGATACTTGTAACGAATCATAAATTTATTCCACTATAGGTAGTCTATGCACATACATAGACTACCATCCTTTTTCATAACAAACAACATTGGAGCACCCCATGGAGAAGTACTAGGATGGATGAATATCTTATCTAGAAATTTCTGCGACTAGCCATTTATCTCTCTTAGCTCAGGTGCCATCCTATGAGAGGGAATATAGATGGGATAAGTGTCTGGCTCAAAATCTATATAGAAATCAGAACCATGAACTAGTGGCATACAAGACAAATCATCTAGAAAAAACCTTTAAGAAGTCACGCACCACCAGAAATGACTCAATAGGAGGTACCTCTGTGCTAGTGTCCCAAAGATGGGCTAAGAAAGTCTGGTACCTTTTCCCAATCAACCTCTTAGCGTGAATGAATGAGATAAGTCTCATATGAGCAGGATTATAGTCACCCTCTTACTCTAGCCTATCCTTCCACAACATAGCTACTATTACTTTTTGGTGTGATAGTCAACAATTGCATGGTATGGAGATAACCAACTCATCCCAAGAATGATGTCAAAATCCACCACGGCTAAAATCACCAAATCTGCCCAAGCCTAGTACCCCATGAAAAACATAGAACAAGCACGATATATTTGATAAAATACCACCAAATCGCCAACTAGTGTAGACACGTACATATGAGTATCAAACATATCACACACTATATACAAACCCATAACAAATTTAACGGAGACATATAAGAATATGAAATTAGGATCAAACAAAATAGTGCCATCTGATCAACAACAAGAATAGTACCTATGATAACCGTATCTAAAGCTTCATCCTTGGGCCTGCCTAGAAGAGCATAAAAATGGGCCCTATCACCAATCCAAGCATCGCCCATGCCAACATGAGTGCTACCTCAATCGGCATGCCCACCACCTCGATTGGCCTGGTTTCTACCCATACTCGCATGTTAACCACCATACCCGCCATGTATATAACCTCTACCATTAACTCTATCTCACCTTCATATTGGAACCAGGGTTCGTCAAGCCTACTACTGGCTCAACTGACCAGACTGCCTGAAATTAAACAAAATCTCTGAACATGACCAACCCACCACACTCATAACATGTACAATCCAGGGTAGGTCGCTGAGCTAATAAAAATAAAGTGAAATACCCCCTAAAGTCTTAAGATGACTGGATGGACCCTCAAGGTATGAGACACATACTTCTCTAGAAAAAATAGAATAAAACTGAGTCCATGTCCACAAAGGTAAACCCGCAGTCCTGCACTCTACGTATGACCTCCACCACATCTTGGCATCTCTTTTATGCTAGAAAGTCATGAACTTAGCCCCATATATCTCCACTACCCCTATATTATGAAGTCTCTCATGGAAATCAATTATAAGCTCACAAGCATCCACAGATTCAAGCCCATGAAACACTGGAGGTTTCATCATTATAAACTTGCAGAATAGATCATGCTCGTCTCTGGTCATCATCAGGCCTATTATCTATCAAGGAAAAACACATATCTTTGATACCTTATCCATTCGAGGAGCCATGGCAGCAGTATGCTGCACCCTAGACGCTGAAAAGTAGAAATTGCAGGTATCATCCATGTACTGACCAATTCACTCAGGAAGCTCAACACCTGTTGTATCATCTCAGACGATATCTAAATCAGAGTTGCACCGCCCTGAACTGGTGCTTCCTCATCCTGAACCAGTGTCGTTCCATCCTCTACAATCTTAAGAACATCCTTAGAATAGGAAAGAGACTCTGATATCTCTCTAACCGGTGCTTCAGATCTGCCCTTAGTGGGAGCAGATCTCCTTTTTCTACCTTGTCATCCCCTCGCCTATCCTCTACCATGAATCACATGCCCAACGGTTAGTTTGGGTGGCTGTGCTCTAGCTCCATTAGTTCATGTTCTTACTATCTGCAAGAATAAGGATGAAGAAGTGAGATACCAATTGAAATCAAGTAATAACACAAAAGAAGAAATAGAGTATTTCCTAGTTCCTTATATCCTCTTAAAGAAAAGTACAGATATCTGTGTATCGTTCTACAAGACTCTACTAGACATGTTCTTGTACATTGAGATTAACGAACCTAGGGCTCTCATACCAACTTTTTCATGACCCAAATATCATGAGTGTCACCCACACTAGCCCTCTAATAGAAGAACCATCTAATCTAAACCTTATCCCAATTACTTAGCCGTATTATGACAGAATAATCAATAAATTGATGTTAATCATAAATATCTTAAAAAACCAACAAACTATAAAAGTGCAGAAATATATCAACCTAACTATTACAACTCCCAAGGATCCAAAAGTCATCGTACAAAAACTTCTAAACAAAATAATATCTAAGAATGAAATCCAAAACTAATAAAACAATAAAAGTATCGATGTCCAAATAGTTGGACATGATCTACTGAGATGATCCATGATAGCCTGAAGATAAGTGCTCACCCTTGGATCAAAATTGGTGGTCAAACTCTAGATTTGAGGTCTTATCTCAATCTCTCAAACACCGTCTGCACTCAATAAAAGAACAGAATATGTAGTATCAGTACAAAACCACTATGTACTGATAGGTATCATCGGCCGACTTAACTCAGAACCACATATATACATAAATCAAATATACGTAAATTGGCAATCATCACATATCAAGTAATCTCAACTCAACCAATAATCTCCACAACTAGAGCATGTAAGACAAACTAATATCCTCAACTAGATCACAACCTTCACCCTATAAACTTTTTCACAACCACAAGTACAATGTTAATAATAAAAAGAACCTATGGCCATTAAATACACAAGTATGAATTCAATACCTAATCATCAATGTCATTAACCATCTCACAAGAGTAGTCTAATGCTACCTCGATCACCATAACACATTATACATGTTATATAAACAAACAAATAGTTTAACATAGGTAAAATAAAGCATATAAATTATCAAATAAAATTCGTAAACACATACTAAGTGGACTTATGTTTGCCCGATAGTCATGATCTGCAAGGGACCAACTTCATCCATGTACCATATCGACGTGGTTCTCGACCCTCCAAAATATCAATAATAAGTAACCAGGTACCGCTGCAGTACCCGATCCTCCAAATATCACAATATCAAATATCACAATAATTTATTACTCAGGATGTATCATAGTGCACCATTAATTACAAGCACACAATTTATCAAAGACACTTAATCAAATTTAATGCCATTCATTTCATGCATATAAGCAATACCAACCAAACTCACCAATCACAAGCATGCCTGAAGGCCAATCCACAAGCATTCAACATACGAATAGACATGGAGTCTAAATCAGCCTTTCTTTTCCTTACAACTAAAGATTATTCTTGGTCTAACAAACAACAAATAAAGAGTATTCAATAACTTATTCTACAATTCTAGGCATTAGGGACAAAAACCCATTTATTTTATCCTAGTTCATAGCCTAAATCATCAATTCAGGGGTTTTCACCCATTAAATTACCCTAAATCAAAGAAATTCTATGCTAGGAACTATAATATAACAACCTAAAACCATTATAAGGTGATATTAGGCCTAGTCATAGCCAATTTTTACTAGTTCATCAATTTAGGGCTTCAACCCATGAATTTTACCATAACTCTTTATTCTAGTAATTCTGTAGATTAAATGGATTCATCCATGTTTGAAAGGTTTAATAATCTTACCTCAATAATAGAAAATCATTTAGCTAGTAGAAAATTGCCTCTCTCAAGTCTTAGGTCAAAAAATTGGATATTTGGGAGAAAATAACATCAAAACTTGGAAAAAAGCATTAAACACTACCCGATAACTATTGTAGCGGTACCCTGTCTACTAATTTGGTCCCACTAGAGCGGCTAGAGTCCTACTATGAAGGTCCATCATTTAAACTGGCTGACCATTATGGCAATCAGATGACCGATATGGCAGCCCCACTAAGGAAGTATTAGGACCATTGTGGACCTTAAATAGTAACATGAGGGATTTTTCAAGATTCCCCCATTTCACAGCACACACTTGGGTTTTCAACAACACAAATATAACCAATCATGGTATATAACATAATCGGAGTTTTACTAACCCGAATATCATTCCAAAAGTTTCTATGGATCACTAGATCTCTTATTTATCATGACAACCACTAAACTATCAAATATTACACTAAAAGACATAAACTATCTCTACACTATACAACAATCTATTTCTGTCAGAAACCACCTTAGCCTGGGATTTTAACAACTCTCATCCTTGGCTAAACTCTACTCGAGCAGTTACACACCAACCAATGCTATAACAGAAGGATAGTTCATTATAATATGGAATACATGGGAGGCCAAGGTTGAATTAGGTTCTCCCTTCGTTACTTTCTCTAAGAAGTTAAGGCAAAAAGATGAAGAGGTAGATAAGAATATAGCAAACATGACACAAATGGACTTGATTACTAAGCATGTCATGGGCTTAGGTAGTTGAAGTGTGAATGTCATTATGTTGAAATTGGGCTGATGATGATGATCTTGATTCCCTCTGTAAGGAAGAGCCTCAATTTTGTCAAATCAAGTAGCGGGTTCCCATTAGAGCTACCAAGGCCCTAATCAAGGGTCTTAGAGCAAGGTTTAGGGAATCAAGGTTGGAATAAGGACCAGGATTAGAGCAACAAAGATAAAGATAGGAATTGGTGTGACCAAAAAATAGATTAAAGAGATAGAGAAAACGATCAAGACCAATATATTACTCTAAAAGATAGACAAAAAGGCCCTGCTCAAGAGCTCATGAGTGATCGCACTAGTTCTAAAGTAGAAACAATTATTGCCAAAGTGTTGAACTAGTTTTAAACAACGAACTTAGGTGTAAATAAGATGAGAAATAATCTCTTAACTATGGGTCAAATTGTGACATCCCATTCAACTTCTATTAAGAATATTGAGGCTCAAATGAGTCAACTCTCTGCCGCTCTTAATCCAAGGCAAAAAGGAACTCTTCCTAGTGATACGGTGCTCAACCAAAAGAATGATAATGCATATTACATAGTTATTATTGCTAGAAGTGGAAAGTCCCTAGGCAATGAGGTGGAAGAAGTTTAAGAATCTCGAAATAATAAAGGTGATGTTTAAAAATCTAATGTGAAAAGAAAGAGAGTTGAGAAGTCTTTGAATGATAATGACCCTTAAATGGGTGATGTTGACAATCTAATACCAAGGGGAAGAGTGTTGAACAACCGGTTCATATGGATGATGTTTCTAAAGGTGAGGTTAAAAACCATATTTAACAAGAGGTGTTTTATATTATGGAAGAAAAGAAAGGCGAGGCTCCTAAAGTCCCATATCCTATTCCAAAATGTTCTCCCCTTTTCCATAAATATTGAAGAAAAATAAGAAATATACATGATTCAACAAGTTTCTAGCTTTGTTCAAACAATTGTCTATTAATATTCCTTAGATTGATGCTCTACTACAAATGCTTGGGTATGCAAAATTCATGAAAGATCTTGTGACTAAAAAGAGAAGCATGGACTTTGAGATAGATAAAGTGTCGTACCATTGTAGCACTATCATGTCTAGCAAATTAGTTCCCGAGAAAGAGGATCTGGGTTCTTTTACTATTCCTTGTACAATTGGCTTATACCAATTCGCTAAGGCACTTTATGATTTGAGGGCTAGCATCAACTAGATGCCCTTTGCAATGTTCAACAAGTTAGGACTTAGTACTCCTAAGCCAATTACAATGAAATTATTGATGGCGAATTGTACAATCAAGCATCTTGGGGGTAATTTATATGATGTTCTTGTGAAGAAGGACCATTTTATTTTTCTTTAATTTTTTTGATATCAAATTGTGAAGTGGATTTCAAAGTCCCTATCATATTTGGAAGGCCATTCTTGGCCACAGGGCATGCCTCGGTGGATGTTAAAAATGGAGAGTTGAAATTTTGGGTGAATGTTAATCAAAGAAATGTGTACCGATAAAGGGTGTTGATATTCCTATTTTTGATAGTGCTTAGGTACGTCCATTGCAATGTGTACTGATAATAGTCAATGTGTACCGATAATAGTTAACGTGAATATGTATCGATAATAGTCAATGTGCAATAGGTACCGATAACATTGCACCACACTTAGCTAATCACTAGAGAGTTGTAACAATCAATGCATGTAAGTCCACAAAAAAACCAATGATAATAGTGTGATCTCCGTGATTGATACTATTGATTAAACCATTGAAGTTGGTGTTGAAAAAGAGTTTATAGGGGAAAGTTTGGCTAAAGTCCTTCCAAATTATGATGGTGAGTACATCAAATATTATGAGGAAGTCATTAATTCTTAATGGGTCTATGTTCTAACACCTAAACTCCAAAGAAGCTAGACCTTAATTTGAAAAATAAATTATCACCACCGTCAAAGCCTTCCATCATTGATATCCCGACCTTGGATCTTAAGCTATTTCCATCCAACTTGTGGTATGCTTTCCTTAGTTCTAATGATTATTTTATAGTGATTGTTTCTATGGAATTGAAAGATTGGCAGGTGAAAGCTCTATTATCTAACTTGAGGATATATATTTTGGAAATTGGATGGACTATTGCCGATATTATTGGTATTCCTCATGGTATTTGTACCCATAAGATATAATTTGAAGAACACTACATCTCCTTAACTAAGAACCAAAGGCATTTGAATCCACCTATGGAAGAGGTGGCAAAAGAGAGATGATTAAGAGGTTAGATATCGATATGGTGTATCCTTTTTTTGATAGTGCTTAGAAAAGTTCTATTCAATATGTGCCGATAAAGAATGGTATAACTATTATCACAAATGATAATAATAAGTTGATTTCTTTGAGATCGGTTATCGGATGGTGAGTATGTATTGACTACTCCAAGTTGAATTCATGAAAAAAAAAAAGGAATCACTTTCCTCTACCCTTCATGGATCAAATATTAAATAGGCTCATGGGAAGAGCTTATTATTGATTTGTATATGGTTGTTCTAGGAACAATCAGATTTCTATCATCTCAGAAGATCAAGAGAAAACCATATTCACATTCCCCTATGGTACTTTTGAATTTAAGAAAATGGCATCTCGTCTTTGCATTGCTCCAGTTACTTTTTAATGTTGTATGGTGTCATTTTTCTATGACATGGTAGAGGATTCCATGAAAATATTCATAGATGAATTCTTTGTGGTTGGGGACTCTTTTGAGGACTGTTTGGTGCATTTTTCTAATGTACTAAAAGGTGCAAGGATACTAATTTGGTGCTTAATTGGGAGAAATGTCACTTTATGGTAAAAGATGGAGTAGTCTTAGGTCATAAAATATTAGAGAAGGGCATCACGATGACCAAGCAAAGATAGAGGTAATTTTAAAGTTGCCACCTTATAGGACCGTAAAAGGGATTCATAGATTCCTTGGCCATGAGGGTTTTCTATTGGTGGTTTATCAAAGATTTCTATAATATTACCTATTCATTATGAAAGGTATTAGAGAAAGAATCCAAGTTTGAGATTAATAGTGATTGTATGAAGGCGTTTGGATGCTTGAAAGAAAAGCTTACTACAACTCCTATCATAGTGGCTCCTGATTTTTCTAAACCCTTTGCATTGTTGTGTGATGTAAGTGGGGTAGCATTGGGAGCCATTCTTGTTCAAAGGATTGATAAAATCATCCATTTGCTTGACTATTCAAGAAAGGCTTTGAATGATGCATAGAAGAATTACACGGTGATGGAACAAGAAGTAGTAATTATTTATGCATTTGAGAAGTTTTGTGCCTATTTATTAGGCAAGGTGATTGTACACATAAACTATATGGATATTAGATACCTTATGTCAAAGAAGGATGCCACACCAAGGTTAATCCATTGGGTTCTACTCTTATCAGAATTTGATTTTGAAGTAAAAGTTCATAAAGATTGTGAGAACCACGTAGCAGACCATCTTTCTTGTCTTGAAGCTAATGGGAGACTATTAGATAAAATTGATATTGATGAGTCATTCTCGTATGAGTATGTGTTAGCGGTATCATGCTTGTGAAAAGGTTGATTTCAATCTCACTAAAGAAAGAAATTTCTCCATGATGTGAAAAGGTTTTATTGTGATGATCCACATATTTTTTGGGTGTGCACGAATAATATGATTCGAAGATGTAACCCAAAGCTTTAAATGATCATTCTTGAGGCATGTTATTCTTTACCAGTTGAGGGTCATCATAGTAGTATGAGAATGACATCAAAGGTGTTATAGAGCGGGTTCTACTTGACAATGTTGTATTAAGATACCCATGGCCTTGTTATGTCATGTGACTAGTGCAAAAGACACAGAGGTATCTGCCAAAAGCATGAGTTGCCTTTGACACCTATTTTGGAAGTTAAAATGTTTGACAAACGAGGGATAGATTTCATGAGGGGCCATTTGTAAGTTTCTACAAGAATAAATATATTCTTGTTGCTGTGGAATACGTGTTCAAATGGGTGGAAGCAATTACTTTGCCAAATAATGAATGTTTGAATGTCACTCAATTCCTAAAGAAGTTTATTTTTACAAGGTTTAGGACACCTCAGGCCATTACTTGCTAAGTATGATGTTATAGATAAGTTGGCTACACCTTACCATTCTCAAACTAGTGGGTAAGTAGAGGTATCAAACTGGGAGATCAAGAGTCTATTGGCCAAGATGATGAATTCAAACCAAACTGATTGGTCTTGTATGTTAAATAATGCATTGCGTGCATATCAAATTGCATTTAAAACCCCAATTGGAATGTCCCTTTATCAATTGGTATTGGGGAAAGCATGTCACTATCCCATTGAACTTAAGCATAAGGCCTTGTAGGCTTTGAAACAATTGAATTTGAATTGGGATGTGATGGCGTAATAAAGGGTGGAGAAATTAAATAATCTTTACAAGTTTTATTTAAGAGCATATAAAAACTTTTCTCTTTACAAGGACCGTATAAAGCTTTTGCATGATACCAAGATTGTGAAAAGAGAGGTCAAATATGGAGACTGATGAGTCTCCCTTTTGCGACTTATTTTACCTAGAATTGGTAAGAAATCAAGTCCTCAATTCCATTTTGAGCTAGTGTTAATAATAGTTTGTTTGTTTTTCATGGTTGAAGCCAAATAATATTCAACAAAGCATAAGGAAGTAAAAAGATGGAGAAAAGGAGCTAAAAATAGAAGTGGCATCGCCCAAGGAGTTTCGCACATCACCAAACTCTATGGTGCATCTCCAAAGTGTTGATTCCATCGCCAAAAGTAATAGTTCATTCATGTCTTGAAGGAAGCAGTTCGGCAAGCAGCAGAAGAAGTTTGGTGCATCGCCGCCAAGTTTGGCGATGCTAGGTCTACATCGCCAAAATTAACAAATGCAAGCAATTAGAGCTCAATCTCTAAGTTAGTTTGGTGACATGGGTGCAATTTGGTGCATCACCAATGAGTTCGGTGATACCCTATTCTGTCACCAAAGTGAGTACAGTGGCAGGTTTGTAATTATTTTAGCCTCAATTTGCTTCAGCTATAAATAGCTTTTTGAGACTTCAAACCCTATCTTTTACTGAATTTTGAGATCTAGAAAGTTGTATTCAAACCCTAGAATTGGGATTAGATTTTATTTTATTTTTTCTATGTTGGAATTAAAGATTCTTGATGATAATTCAATTTAATGGTAGATTTATCTGAGCATGATGGTATAATTTCTTTTTACTTAATTAAGCATAGCTAAACCCCAATTCTTTGGGGTGTGTGATGAATAATTGTTAATGATTGTGTGGGTGTTGCTTTACTGCTTCTATTTAAGTTATAAGTTGTTGGTTCAACTAAATCTCCATTTATTAAATCATGAACAGAGGTTGCAAACTCTCTTCAACCTTAGATCCTTGGTTTTGCTTGAAAGAGAGAACAACGGTGAGGAGATGTATTTGATAAATACTTGAGGTATCTCATATAATAGCCAATGCTAAAAATAGATTGGATAATTTAAAGTATTGGGTTATTTAGAAAAGTAAACACATGGGTGTTTTAAAGAAACCCATGTTATATTTAGTGATATATTGAAACATTCTCACTAATATCTAAAACCCAGCTTACCCATACCTTAACTCATTGGAGCAATAGTCAATTACCCATGTATATAATTAACTATCAAACAATCACACCCCTAAGTTATTTTATCATTGATTACAACTCCTACATTTCAATTATAGCAATTACACTATCTTGATACTTAGTAGGCGTTTGGAAATGCGATTTCATGTCTGTGATAAGAAATCATGACATGAAATCAGCGTTTGGTCATGCGATTTCATGTCATGATTTCATATCATGACATGAAATTTCAAATTCTCCAAAAATCATGATTTGAAAACTTCAAATAATGATTTGGAATTTTTCAAATACAAAAGTTAACCCACAAGTTTATATTTTGTAAAAACAAATTCCACCATTTATAGCTAACAACCATTTATTTAAATGTAAATAAAATTTATAGTTCATATTATTACTCTTTAAACCATTTATATATCATATAACTATTACTCTCACCAACATAAAATTTATCATAACTTCAAATCAACTCCTACTTTACCATTAAAAAATCCATTCGTTAAAAAATATAATTTTCCCAAATTCATTCATTAAAAAATATAATTTTCTGTAGGACTATGCTATCATTTACAAGATTATAGAGGAAGTGAAAGAGAGCCTCAAAATGCTAAAGAAATGTTTAACTTTAGGAATTTATCTCTGCATAATGTGATTGAACGGACATTTGGATCTTGGAAAAGTAGATTCCGAATATTGAAACAAGGTATGAATCATTATGATATTGACACACAAGTGACTATTGTCATAGCTTGTGTAGTGTTACATAGTTTTTTGTGAGAATACCAAAGGAGTGATGAAATATTCATGATACATGTACATGAAGATATAGATACTAAAGATATTGACCAACAAATGACTCAAAGTAACAATGTTGGTTTGTCTTCTCGGTTATCTAATTGAGAAATGCAAGCTCAGCGTGAGGAGATTGTCCATATTATGTGGGAGGATTATATTAAAGAGTAGTACAATACAACTCATGTTCAATTTTACTTTTTTATTGAATTAAAGTTTAATTAATAAATATTGTATTTTTTTTATAATAGCTTTGTGATAGTGCATTGTACCTTGTTATAAACTTTTGCTTATTTGGTAAAATTATATAAAGAATTGGGGCAAATTAGTCTTCACAACTTATGAGGGTTTTATGTTCATAAGAAAACATACAACATAAAAAGTCCAAATTGCATGTCCAAACAAAACTTTAACTTCATCTCATAATTTTAAATCATAATTTTATATCATGATTTTCATCTTGCATGGCCAAACAGGGCCTTATAATCTAAAGTGTTCCAAATTGTTCACAAAAATTCCCCCATTTACTTTTATTGTTTAAAATCAATACGAGAAAGAATTTAATGATTTACTTCTGTTCTAAAGTGAACCTTACAAGTTCATTCCTTGTGGTATCAAACCCAACTCCATAGTTGGGTAAAATATATTGCTAACGATCGTGTGCACTTAAATAGGTGTAATTGAGTATTATCAAAAGTGGCGTCATTGCTGGGGAATGAAAGTATAGAGTTCCTTTAGTGAAGTGTTTTAAAAAACTTGTGTTAGCCGTAGTTTAAATTTATGTTGTCTATTGTTTTTGTTTTTTTAGGTGAAAACATGAGTCAAAATGGTAGCGATACTGGTGATAGGTGCATTTATACACTTATTTACGAACTTCTACCCGCGTTTAAGCTTAGTGTTGAGGATAACTTAGTGTGTTTGTGTGAATATCTAGTGATATTTGTGTAATTGTGTGCTAAGACTCATATTTAGGTGGTTTATAGTTCAATTTAATCAATATAAGAGTCAAAATAGCCAAGGAAAGGTTAGACAAGTAACTAGTTAAATTGGCTAAGCTATGCTAGTTCTTGTGTAGTTTTGATAGGCTTTGTGTATTGTATGGTATAATTCTTGTGATAAGATGTTGTAGGATTATATTGGAGATGATTTAGGTGATAAATAAATCTTTACATGAGCCACAATGGTTGAGGAAACAAGAAGAAAACTTGACGTGGACTAAGGGACAAAATCGGGCGAAATTGTGTTGTTTGGCAGCCTTCTCTGCGCCGCGCAGCCTCCACCCCATGTACAGCACAGTAATGCATAATATTTTCAGATTTTACACTGTATTGTATCCCAAAAAACCTATGCCACATGCCCCTAAGTCAAATCCATCACCTCCGCGATGCACACCCCTTCTATACGGGCAAAAAGTGGTTCCTAGTTCTAGTTTGAGTGGGAAACAAGTTGGTAATTGTACCGAATCCTTTTGGAAATTGGTTATAAAGACTTAGAGGATTTATAAACACCCCAAAATGCATCAAATAAGTGTATAATAGGTTGGGTCAGTCCACAACAAGAAATCACAATATACAACACAAAAAGTCCTATTCTACACGAGAAATGTTGAGTTCTAGTCTTAGTTGGAGTTGGAAAACTTGTGTTACCTAAACATAATACTTGTGGGAATTTTTTTACACGACTTGGAGGATATAAATATATATTATACATGCAGAAAAGGGGTAATCCATTATACCACATGAAAATACAACACAAACAATAACAACTTGGGAGAAAAGCACATTCAAGGAGGCTAGAACAAGGGTTCTTGTTTTGTAACTTTAAACTCTCTTAATTTTTATTGTTTAATTGTTTTATTATGATTTAAATGTAAAATTATTAGTGGATAAGAAACCCTTATTCTAGGTTTAAGGCTACAAACATGAATGCTTAGTTTGATTTTCTATCCGGTTTATATGTTTATTATGTCATGTGTTTGTTCTTCTGATTACTAGTTTGATGATTGTCTACCATTAAAGTAAATATATAGTCTCAAACTGAATATAGGTAGGAGCAGAGGGACATAAAAAATAATATAGGGAGTGTGGATCACATCTTAGAGAAATTTATGAGTGATTTCCAGTTAGGATAGAGATATACCTCATTGCCCCACTTAGTTAGTAGAATGGGAAGATAGCTTAATGCATCAAAATTAGAGACTCACATCCCCACTCAACGATGTAGTTATGAGACTAATTTAGATAGATGACTTAGAGGATGACCATTCCTAAGTTATACTATCAACCCTGTAAATCATCAATCACGATAAGCAACTTAACCGGCTAGAAATCATAGTTATGCATGATTGTTAGTATATATTGACCCTATAATCCTCCTTGATGTTGTTTCAACCCCAAGTTTATCATCTTTAGTACATTTTACTATTTAGTTTTATCTTTTAAACTTCATACATCTTTGGTTCTATCACTTGAATAAATAATAAGAATTGATTTGGTCTAAGTGAATAGTTAAATGACAAGTCCCTATGGGTTTGACATCCGGCTAGCAAGAGCCACTATATAACTTGTAATACCGCTTACACTTGCGTGTGCCAAAGTCGAAATAAGTTTTTGGCGTCATTGTCAGGGACTTCAATGTTAATTGTTTGTCTAGATTGGACTTTTTTCTTTTTATTTGTTTGAGTTGTATATAGTTTGTTTTTGTACAAAGTTTTCTTTTTCTTTTCTATCTGTCTTCTTGATATGTCAGATTGGGATGGATATTGGTTGGATGCTGGATTTCCTTATTCGTATTATGGAGGACACCACTTGAATAAAAATTGTATTTGTATTCAAAGGAGCAGGTTGTGTGCACCTACTCAATATTTTGAATTAAATGTATGCAATATATGTGGTGGTTAGGATGGCCATTGGAAGGGTTGTCCCAACTTTTATTCCCCTCCCCTGAATCACTATTATGATCAGTCTATTTTTTGTGATGTTGGTATAGAAGCAAATGAAGATTAGCTAACGGAACGAGAGTAGAAAGTTAAATAATATGAGTTCCTTTGGGATGGTCTCACAACTATGGCAACCCAACTAAAGGAGGGGAGATATTAGGCTTATACAAGAGATAGAGCAATTTGGACTAGATATTCGTGACTTGAATGACTAATTGACTAAAAAAACTATGACGTCTGATGTCCAATCACCTATAGTTGTGGATACTAGCCAGTTTATGGAGAAAGAAGAATAATTCTAACCAGTAAACTACTATTTTTTGCTTGAGTCTGACATTGAGAAGATGTGTAAAAATGAGCATGTTGTGAATGGTGTAAGTTTGAAAGTGGGATATGTTGGGTCTCATTCAAAGAACTTTTATATATTATGTTTAGAGGATGACATGTCTTTGGCATCATCTGAAATGGTGGAAAAGTGTGAAGATGAGGATCAAGAATCCTACATTCTTAAATTTGCACCAGACAAGCAACACAATAACATGCCTCGCTTCAGGGCCAATCGATTTAACATGCACCATCCATTACTTGGTTCCTTCATCTTTATACCACCACCCTATGAGCGAAGCAAAAAGATGGATACGATGTTGGGGGTGAAATTCATATCTTCAAGGTGGAGGAAAAAGTTAATGGGTCATGCCATGATGTTAAATTAGGCGCTTGTTGGGAGGCAACCCAACATATAGTAAGTAGTTTTTATTTTTATTTTTCATTTTTATTTTAGTGTCACTTGTTTTTGTTGTTTTTGTTTCTGCAGATTTAGGAGAAGCCTGAGTACCCACAATCTGAGCTAAAGAGCATGCTGAAAGCTAAGTGTAGGTTCCTCGGACCCCTTAATGGAAAAAGTGGAAATTGACATGCTACTAGCTAGGCCTAGAGTCCTCAGGAAGTATTCCTAATCCTTATTCTTTGATTTATACTTTGGGGACAAAGTATGATTTTAAGTGTGGGGTGGAGAATCTTTCGATTCGCTTATGGTGAAGTACGCTATAGGAGTCTAAGTTATTGTTTTTTTTCTTTTAATTCCTAGTTGGTTTTGTGTTAGTTGTTTTGTTTTTGTAGTAGCACACTTTATCCACCCCTTGGTTTTTCTTTTCGGTTTATTTTTGAGGGGGTGCCCTTTGAACCGTATCCCTTTTAAATTTTTAGGTGTAATAAATATATGTGTGTTTAAAAAGTTTATATGTTGTTGTTGGGGAGTAGTGTAATGAAAAGAAAAATTGATCAAAAGAAATGAATCATGTGTTCATAGCAAATACTCCCTGCTAAAGACATGTAACCTAGCTTAAAGAGATGGGGCAAAATACTAGAGAGTTGTGAAGATAAAAGTGGTAAAAAATTGGTTGGTTGAAGATGAGCTTAATGAAAGTGTGGTCTATTAAAGCGCTTGGGAAAGTTAGTCACTATTACTGGCCAAAATAGTTCCTACCCATCCCTTAGCCTACATTATAACCTTTAAAGTACTACTTGACTTTGATATTCTTATATTAGTAGAGTAATATACTAAGGGCAAGTTTATGGTTAATCTTATGTCTCATGTGAATTCCTTGTGAGAGTGAGCGTAATTCTATTCTTACACCCATTTTTATGATAAATTGTATATTTGTGAGTGATTATGGGTTACTCTCGTGGTGAGGGATCATGTTTAATAAAGGATAGGTGACGTATATGATCTCTTGGTTGAGTAATGTGCATGAGTTTTCTAATTTTGTAGAGTCAATTCTTGAGGCTAGGAGGTTGTAAGTAGTCATTCATGTGCTTGAAGTTGATAATGAGACATGCTTGTTGTAAAAAATTTTCATCTATGTTAGTCATTGTAGTTCTAGCTTGAGTGACTTGTTTCAATTAGTGATGTTAGTCTCTTTTGATGAATATGAATGCAAGGAGTTGTTCGAAGATGAACAAGTCTTTAAGTGTGGGTGGTGATGATAGGTGCATTTATACACTTATTTGCAAACTTCTACCAGAGTTTAAGCTTAGTTTAGAGAATAACTTAGTGTGTTTGTGTGCATATATATTGATATTTGTGTAATTGGGTGTTAAGCCTAATGTTTAGGTGGTTTAAAGTGTAATTGAATCAATACAAGTCAAAATGGCCAAGGAAAGGTTAGACGAGATAACTAGTTAAATTGGCTAAGCAATACTTGTTCTTGTGTAGTTTTGATAAGCTTTGTATATTATATGGTCTAATTCTTGTGATAATAGGTTGTAGGAGTCTATTGGATATGCTTTAGGTGATAAATGAATTTACACATGAGCCATAATGGGTGAGGAAACAAGAAGAAGGCTTGATGTAGACTAAGGGATAAAACTGGGCGAAATTGTGTTATTTGGCAACCTTCTCCGCGCCGTACCTCCACCCCGCGTCGAGAATAGTGACACACCATCCTTCATATTTTCCAATGGATTGGATCCCAAAAAACCTATTTCACGCACCCCTAAGTCCCATCCATCACCTCCGTAACGTACACCCCTTCTAAACGGGTAAAATGTGGTTCCTAGTCCTAGTTTGAGTGGTGAATTTGGATGTCACCACCATCGTGAACATGAAGATGGCCACACTAGCATTAGTTGACATCAAAACCTAAAAAATCCAATTCCCAAAACGTACCCTGGAATTCATTCGAAAATCCTCAAACACAAACCAATAGTGAAATTCAATAATAAATTACATTCCGTACCTGTTAGAATTGTCAATTTACTATTCTAGAATTGTCTAGACCAAATATTGATAGTGGTCAACTCAAATCTTAAGAAAAGCCTAAAATCTAACCTAAGGTCAAAAACACCCTAAAAGCACAGAAAATTGAGTCAAAACTCCAACATAAATCACCCTCCGGAATGCATCCGCCTATTCAAGTCACTCTCAAACCTACATGTATATGGAATGAACCTAGACAAGAACACATTTATAAATCCCGTAAATATATCAAACAAGACAATTTATGTATATCTTTATCCTAAGTTTTAATCCACTCCTCGATCGAAGGTTATGAAATTAGCCCATTTAATCCTATTGTGATCTTGTATTTCCACTTTCGCGTTTAGTTTAATATTCATAAATTATATTCAATAGTTGAAAAAACAATCAAACATTCATGCTCAGAACTAAATAAACAACCCAACTGAATAAATTATTCTATAAAAAAAAGGGTCATATTGCACTATCAAAATCAAGTCATATTTACCCTTAGTATGTTGTTTTGCTATATATACCCTTTCATCAAACTTTTATCCATATTTACCCTTCAAAATCCTTATGTTCCCACCAAAAATAACCTATGTGTCACCTTTTTTTTCAATTAAATCAGCTTTCAACCCAACCCACAAACAAAATAAACCATTTTTCCTTTCTTTAATTTTTTTGACTGAATAGACTGATTTCTATTAGTGAGAGAAAAAAAGTGTGTGTGTGTGTTTGGTTGTCAAAAATTTGATTTTGGTTTTTGACGGTGAGACAGGTGATTATAAGTGGTGGTTCACGACTCATATTGTAGAAGTATAAACTTGGGTTCTGGGGAGCTTTGTTTCAAGGAAAATAAAAAATAAAAATGTGATCCTCTTTGATATATCTCTGATATGTGTGTGTGTAAAAATGATGTATATGTAAATCTATATGCTATCCATCTAAAGTTCTTCCTCTGCTATGTAGAAGACCCCAATAAACATAAATCCATAACCCCTTCCAATTCCCCTATCTTCTATGAGTGCAAAAACTCCCCAATATGCAATCCTTTAGACATCTAGTAATTAAATGTATATGATTTTTTTTCTCTCCATCCTTGTATATGCACCTAGACCCCTCTTAGCTAAAATTTGAGGATTTCAGGGCTAGTCTAGTTTTGGCACAAATTTAAGAGTGTCGTAGTTGAATGAAATATGGTTTAGATATGATCAGTAATAGTTGGATTTGATGTAAAGGTTGGATAGCCAACAAGTATCGAAAGTCATAGCAACTTCCAGCGCCTGAAACAAAGTTATAGAACTCCGATTATAGTATTTACCGTGGAAGGGTTGGTTCGCATTGTCAAGATTCATAGAGTATGTTGTAAAATAAGGAAACCTAATAAGGGGTCCCGAGTTTCTGCCTCAGACCACTGCAGCGGAAAAAGTAACCGCTGCAATGGTACTACGGCAGCGGTCAGGGAAACTATAGCGGCGACCTATAGTAAAATAAGCGCGAACCGATGCAGCGGAAATTTAACCGTTGCAACGGTCATTATCCGATATAGAAGTAACACACAATAAAATGTCAATTTTTTAAAAACCAGAAAACATTTTTATTCCCCATTTTTCGAAAAACACAATAGGCTACTGGGGATAGGTGAGTTTTAGAGGAAATTCGAGATTGTTCATCTTTAGAGGTAAGTAATTATATTCTAGATGTGAATTCAATCTGTTTTACATTAGAAAATCACTAGAAAATGGATTAATGGTGGGTTTGGGGGTTATACCTTAATTTTTGGAAATTGATGAAAATGATGGGATTGCTTATATATTAGGTATGTAATGATCCTAGGGTGTTAGAAAACACTAATAGGACTAGAATTTCGACTATTAAGTTAACTCAAGTAGTGTTCATGAAGTTAAAATGATACGCAAAACCCTAAAATGATGAAATAAGATAAAATTATGGATAAAATCAGTGATTTTGATCCCTAGTGATGAAAAAAGGGTGGATTATTGAAATATGTGTATGTTCTTGTAGTTGTGTAGATCAAGAATGAATTGAACAAGAATGCAAAGGGAAAAGTGTGGCTTAAAGGTGACTTTGAAAAATGTAGTTGAGGCAGGCTATGGTTTTGTGTAGCACTTAGACATTCTTGGATTTGTGCTTGTTTGTAATTTAAACATCTATGCTTGCCTTCTAGCATGGTTTGTGATTTGATGACTGCATTACATTTTCATTGCATTTTTATGAGATGTTGAGTTGTTGGATTGGGTACCACATTGGTACAATATGATATGTTATGATAATGGATCGGGTACCACTCCGATACAATATGATATGATATGAAAATAGCTCGGGTACCATGCCGGTATATTATGATGTGATTAGGAGGATGACAATGTGCACATCTTGCATACATGCACTCATTTACATGCATTAAGTACTATTTGATAACTATATGTGAGGATGAAGGGTTGATTGAATTGAATAAATGTAAAGCCAATAAAGGTGAACTTGTGAGTGTAATTATATGATGATTCATGATGTGTTGTTTGACTGATATCATTGATTATGAATCTTGTTATGATCGCTTTTATACTTATTTGACTTTCTTACTTGTACATTGCTAAGTCAGTAGACCTATGATGATTACCTATACTTGTTGATGTACTGATGCTACCTTTACTCTTTTTTTTGTTGAGTACAGCGCATATTCCAGCGGTTGATATGTGACCTCGGCTCTAGATAGTGATTCAGTCTTGATTTTGAAGGTGAGAACTATGTCCGAGCAACCTTCAGATCTACTATGATGTTATGTCCTTTGATTCGGGACTATGACAATTTCCTCTTTGTTTATGTTTTTGGATATTTGCATTAGTTTTAGACACAGTTGTTCTTTTTAGATATTCTTATACGGTGACTTCAGTTCTCGGGGATTGGAATAAATAGAGGTTTCCGCACTATATTCATTTTTATGGATGACAACATTGTTGACTAAGATGTTATTTGAATTAAACCCTTTTGAAAAGATTTGATACATGGAGATTTGTATGAGAGAGTGACAATTAAGTGTGTAAGGGTGATATTAGTATGGTTCTCCTGCCATAGGATAGGGAGGGTGCCAATCATGACCATTTGGGTCGTGATAAAGATGGTATTAGAGCATTGGGTTCGTTGATCTCATCATACAAGAACAGGTCTAGTAGAGTCTTACGAAATGGTATGGAGATGTCTGTAATTTTCTTTTGGAGGCTGTGGGACTTTAGGAATCAATTTGTTTCTTTCCTTTGTTCATGCTATTACTTGATTCCAATTGGTATCTGGTGATCCAAATTGGTATCTAATTCTGTCACTCTTGTTCGCAGATAGTTAATACCCATTCCACCAGAGCAGTAGTAGCAGCACCCACAGAACCACCTATAGCAGCACCCATAACTGCTGCTGAGGCTGCAGTCTGGGGAAGACATTGAGTTAGAGGTACATAAAGAAGGAATAGACGGGAAACAATGCCTATTAGGGTTGGAGAATAGGTAGTCGGGAGACCAGCAAGGTAAAGATCACCATTCCTTCCCCTACTATATGATGCCATGTTCATAATGAAGAGGAGGTGGTTGAGGAAGAAGTGATGATAGCTCTATTGAATGTGGTGCCAACACAAAATGGTACAGCTCAGGTACCCTTGTCTGCAGAGGTGATTCAGCAGGTGTTGGGAATCTTGAGCAGCTTGGCCGACACTAGCTTCTCTCCAATGATTCCAACTGCTCTGTCCCCAACATTACAACATGCCTTTCCTGTAGCAATAAGGATGGATGCAAGCTCTGAAACAGGGGTATATCCTCAACAGGTACTTGTATCAGTAATGACTTATGAATGGAATGGACTATTTTATGAGTTCATGAAGATGAAGCCCTCGGTTTTCAAAGGTACAAATTCTGATGATGCTTTTGAGTTCTTAATATATTATCATAAACGTCTGCATAAGATGATTATTATTGAAAAGTATAGTGCAAGTTGTTTTCTTTCAACTGAAGAATGAGGCTAAGCAGTGCTAGAGGTCATTTGTAGAGTTCAGCGTTGCCTTACCTCTACTTACTTGGACTCAATTTCAGAACATATTCCTTGATAAATATGTTCCCCACACTTATTATGATTAGAAGAAGGATGCGTTTCTAAGTTAAGAGTAGGGTAACATGTCTGTGGCGGCCTATGAGACCAAGTTTTATGTATTGTCCCGTTATGCACTATAATTGATTACCTTAGAGGAGGAATGAATTAGGTACTTTGTGAAGGGGTTGAATTCAGGAATTTAGTTGGCTACCTTATCTGTGGCAGTGACTGGTAAGTCCTTTCAGGATGTTGTTGAATTCACCAAGAAGGTTGAAGCACTTGAGAAATAAAGAGAGGTAAAGGCAGAAGAGAAGAAGGCTCAAACTTCGGGCCAATTTAGTTGTACTTTTGCAAAGGGGAATGGTTCTTCTAATCCCTACTATTCAACCATTCTAGTGTCTACAGGGGGCCCATTTGGGGTGAGTTATCAGCCTTCCCAAGCCTGCAGCTATACACCTTCTTTCTATTCAGTTCAGAGGCCTACTTTGGGACCCAAATACTTTAAGTGTGGAGGTATGGGACATGTCAGAAGGTATTTCCCTAACTTCTTATCTGCAGGTCAATTGACGCAACAACTAACTTCTACTGCTCTAGATCCAGTAGGTCGTGGTGGAGGAGGAAACGATAGGGGTCGTCCACAAAGTGGGTGTGATGGACAAGCTAGGGTTGGCAACAAGGACAATCGAGGTGGAGGAGAAGTTGGTAGAAATGGACCTCACGGTGGTAGAGGTGGAGACCAAGGTGGTGATAAAGCATATCTTTCTATCGTTCCTGCTCATTCTGAGGTGGAAGCTTCTGATATGGTGATCACAGGTACTATTCTTGTCTGTGATCATATGGCTTCTGTATTGTTTGATCTTGGTTCCACCTTTTCTTATGTGTCTGTGAAATTTGCTATGGGTTGGGACTTAGACTGTGAATATCTTGATGCTCCCATGTATGTGTCTACACTAGCTGGGGTGTCTGTGTGTGTTGATTATGTGTATCGTGTTTGTTTCATGATGTTCATGGGGTTTAAGATCCTGGCAGATTTAATCATCCCAGATATGGAGGAATTTGATATTATTTTGGGGATGAGTTGGTTGTCTCCTTATTATATTGTTCTTGATTGTTATCCCAAAATCATCACGGTAGCGATTCCCGAGAAAGAGAAGATAGAATGGGAGGGTACTTTTAAGCCTAATCATGTGAGGGTGGTGTCTGCAATTCATGCTCAAAAACTAGTGAAAATAGGGTGTAAGGCATTTTTAGCCCATCTTAGAGAAGATAAATCCGTAGTCCCTTCGATAGCGTCAGTTCCAGTGGTTTATGATTTCCTAGAAATATTTCCTGATAATCTTCTAGGTACATCCCCGAATTGGGAAGTTGACTTTTGTATAGACCTAGAGCCGAGAACTAGACCTATTTTTATCCCTCCATATCGTATGGCACCTACAGATTTAAGGGAATTGAAATCCCAATTGCAAGAGTTATTAGAGAAGGGCTTTATTCACCCAAGTGTCTCTCCTTGGGGTGCACCAGTATTGTTCGTGAAAAATAAATATGGTAGTAGTATGAGGATGTACATAGACTACCTCCAGTTGAATAAAGTGACCATTCGTAACAAATATCCTTTGCCTAGGATAAATGATTTGTTTGACCAGTTATAAGGGGTTGTAGTGTTCTCCAAGATTGATTTGAGGTTGGGTTATCATCACCTAAAAATTAGGGCAGACGACATCCAAAAGACTGCCTTCCGAACTCGTTACGAGTACTACAAGTTTTTGGTTATGTCCTTTGGCTTGACCAATGCCCCAGGTTCTTTCATGAGCTTGATAAATGGAGTGTTTAGGTCTTTCTTGGACTCATTCGTTATTGTGTTTATTGATGATATACTTGTTTATTATAAAAGTGAGGAAGAGCATGAAGCTCATTTGCGTACTGTGCTAAAATTGTTGAAGGAGAAGTAATTGTATGCTAAGTACTCCAAATGTGAATTTTGGCTTTCTTTGCTGTCTTTCTTGGGGAACATGATTTCTAAAGAATGGGTGGTAGAGCAGTCCTAAAGAAATTTGAGCCTGTTAATAATTGGGCTAGACTGACGAATATGATAGAGATTTGTAGTTTTGTGGGGTTGGCAACTTACAACCATCGGTTTGTTAAGTCGTTTGCTGCTATTGCTTTGCACATCACCCTCCTGACTCAGAAAGAAGTTCCATTCGAATGGGATGACAAGTGTGAGGAGAGATTTTAGAAGCTCAAAACTTTGTTTACTTCAGCTCCAGTACTAACATTCCTGTCGAGGGTAAAGATTTTATTATATTTTGTGATGCTTCACATTTTGGTTTAGGTGATGTGTTGATGCAAGATCGAAATGTGATTGCTTATACTTCAAGACAACTAAATCCCTATGAGAAAAACTATCCTACACATGACTTGGAGCTAGCAGTCGTAGTTTTTGCTTTAAAAATTTGGAGACACTACCTCTACGGGGTAAAGTGTGAGGTGTCCACAGACCACCACAGCTTGCAACACGTGTTCACCTAGAAGGATCTGAATCTAAGACAGAGAAGATGGATAGAGTTGAGTAAATATTATGATATCTCAAACTTGTATCAGCTAGGTAAGGCTAATGTGGTGGCGGATACACTAAGCCTAAAACCAGTGAGCATGGGAAGCTAAGCATTTATGGAGGTGTCCAGGCAATGATGTTTCCCAAATTACACCTCACAATGAAGTATAAAGCGGTCACTGTCAAATATAGAACCCAACCAAAGTTGAGGTCGATCCCACGAGGAATATGGTTAGGACCTAGATCAATGCGGTTATTTAAACTTTCAGGCGTTTATTTTAAATGGGGGGATTTAAAATAACAAGTAAACAATTTTTAGTTTGAAGTAACAAGTAAATAAATATCAATTTATATCGAGAACAATCAATGAAAACAATGAACTAGGATTGTTCTTCCAATGATTTCATAACTCCGTAGGTTCTAGGTAATAGTGATCTATCTCGGTGCTTAGCATGTAGAATCGATAGGTTATGTATCATCTAACCGTCTATGTTATGCCCCTTGCAGATGACTACCACTACCACTCCTGTATTGACATGGCTCCTTTTGAGTCCTTATATGGTAGACGATGTAGATCTCTAATTGGGTTGTTTGACATATTTGAGGTGAGGTATTGGGGCACTGATATGCTCAAGGACTCTATACAGAAAGTGAGATTCATATAGGAGAAGATCATAGTGGCTCAAAGCCAATAAAAGAAGTATATAGTTAAAAAGGTAAGGGACATGAAGTTTGACAAAGGGGGGAAGGTACTCTTGGTGGTGTCACCCATGAAGGGTGTGGTACGATTTTGCAAGAAGGGCAAGTTAAGCCCAAGGTACACAGGACCTTTTGAGGTATTGAAAAAAGTGGGGTTGGTAGCATATATGCTGGAATTACCCCCTAGTATGTCCGGGCTTCACCCCGTATTTCATGTATCTATGCTAAAGAAATATCATGGAGATAGTGACTACATTATTCGTTGGGACCCAAAATTGTTCAATAAGGAACTATCCTATGAAGAGGAACCAATTGCTGTTCTAGCTAAAGATGTGAAAAGTTGAGAACACGAGTTATTCCTTGTGTCAATGTTTGATAGAGGAACTGTACCATTGAGAAAGCTACATGGAAGACAGAAGCAAACATGCATAAGCAGTATACACACTTGTTCATTAATTAAGGTACATCCTATTCCAGTGGTTATGTTTTAGGGCCAATTGTCATTCGGGGATGAACGAGTGGTAAATTGGTATCTAATGTAACGACTCAAAATGTTGTTACGCTGAATTAGGAGGTAAAAGTTGCACCTAGACCCCCCTTAGATAAAATTTGAGGAATTCAGGGCTAGTCTAGTTTTTGTTCAAATTTGAGGGTGTGGTAGTTGAATGAAATATGGTGTTGATATGATCAGTAATAGTTGTTTTTGATGTAATGGTTGGATAACCAATGAGTAGAGGACGTGATATCAATTTTTGGCACCTGAAATGGAGTTATAGAACTCTAGGTATAGTGTTTACTGTGGAGTGGTTGGTTCACGTTGTCAAGATTCATAGAGTGTGTTGTACAATGAGGAAAACTGAGAAGGGTTCCCAAGTTTCTGGCTCGAACCACTGTAGCAGAAAAAGTAACTGTTGTAGTGGTACCGCAATAGCGGTTAGGGAACCCGCAGCGACGCCGGCCTCCAGTAAAATGGGCGCGAACCTCTGCAGTGGAAATTTAACCACTGCAATGGTAACACATAGTAAAATATCAGTTTTTAAACCCTAGAAAAGGTTTTCATTCCCCAATTTTTGAAAAACA
Source organism: Capsicum rhomboideum (assembly GCA_031232105.1). Classification (NCBI taxonomy): domain Eukaryota; kingdom Viridiplantae; phylum Streptophyta; class Magnoliopsida; order Solanales; family Solanaceae; genus Capsicum; species Capsicum rhomboideum. The sequence goes on along the minus strand of CP124716.1, from coordinate 90,292,457 downwards.
CAATAGGGCACTAGTGATACGTGATTTTCAGAGAAAATTTGAGGTTGGTCATCTTTGGAGGTAAGTAATTACGTTCTAGACTTGAATTCACTTTGTTTAACCATAGAAAATCACTAGAAAATGGATTAATGGTGGGTTTGGGGGTTAAACCCAAGTTTATGGAAATTGATGAAAATGATGGGATTGCTTATAAATTTGGTATGTAATGATTCTAGGGTGTTAGAAAACACTAATGAGACTAAAATTTTGACTATTATGTTAACTCAGGCAGAGTTCATGAAGTTAAAATGTTAAGCAAAACCCTAAGATGATAAAATAGGATAAAATTATAACTAAAATTGGTGATTTTGATCCCTGGTGGTGAAAAAGGGGTAGATTATTGAAATATGTGTATGCTCTTGTGGTTGTGTAGATCAAGAATGAATTGAACAAGAACAAAAAGGGAAAAGTATGGTTTCAAGGAGACTTTAAGCAAAGGAGTTGAGGTAGGCTATGGTTTTGTGTAGCACTTAGACTTTTTTAGCTTTGCGCTTATTTTTAATTTGAACATCTATGTTTGCCTTCTAGTAAGGTTTGTGATTTGATGACTGCATTGCATTTTTATTGCAATTCTATGATGGTTTGAGGTGATGGATCGGGTACCACACGGGTATAATATGATATGTTATGATATTGAGTCAGGTACCATGCCGATACAATATGATATGATAATGGGTTGGGTACCACCCTGGTACATTATGATATGATGACGAGGATGAGAAGGGAAAGAGATGATGCTCACATCTTGCATACATGCACTCATTTACATGCATTGGGTGCTATTTGATAAATAAATGTGATGATGAAAGGTTGATAAAATTGAATAAGTGTAAAAGCCTGTAAAGATGAACTTGTGAGTGAAATTATATGATGATTTATGATGTGTTATTTGACTGATATCATTAATTATGAGTCTTGTTATGATCGCTTTTACACTTGTTTGACATACTTACTTGTACATTCTTAAGTTAGTCGACCTATGATGCTTACCAGTACTTGTTGATGTATTGATTCTACCTGTACTCTTCTTTTTGTTGAGTGTAGAACATATTCCAGTAGTTGACATGCGACCTCAATTTTAGATAGTGATCTAGTCCTGATTTCCAGGGTGAGCACTATGTCCGGGATTAGATCTTCTCTGATGTTATGTCCTTTGATCCAGGACTAAGAAAATTTCCTCTTTGTTTATGTTTTTGGATATTCGTATTAGTTTTAGACTCAGTTTTTCTTTTTAGATGTTCTTGTATAGTGACTTCAGATCTCAGGGATTGGAATAAATAAAGGTTTCTGCACTGTATTAGTTTTTATGGATGACGACATGGTTGACTAAGATGTTATTTAAATGAAACCTTTTTGAACTGAATTAATACATGGAGATTTGTATGAGATAGTGACAAGTAAGTGTTCATGGGTGAGATTAGTATGGTTCTCTTGCCATAGGATAGAGTGAGTGCCAAACATGACCATTTGGGTCTTGACAATATCTTGCGTACCAATACATTCCATTGTATTTACTATGGCTTGCACGATATCTTCTTGTGATGTAGATTAAGTTACTCGAGCATAAAGTTTTCTGTTAGATATTTGGTAGCACCTGATAGTAAGTAGATTGGTGTGCTTTCCAATCATCCAGGAGGCATAGATTTGGTTATAATTTTCTTCTTAGTTTGATCTAGACTTTTGTTTCAATAAAGTTTATGGGGCTTTGTCCCAGTTTACTCTTATGTTTAGTAGTAGAGGCTTCACTAGACAATAGTTAGGTGGTAGTTGACAGTCTTTCAATTGTTTCTAGTTATGTCTCAATAAATATTGTCTCTCTTTTTTATTTAGCCTATTACCATTGTTTATGTTTTCGTTTTAGTTCCATTGATTATATTTCTCTATAGATATGCTATGCCAAGGGTGCTTCAGGACCATTAGCGATCAGCTAGTTATGGATCACGACTAGCATGTATACTCTGATGGTGACAATAACACCTTCAAAAAGAATATTTAGTTTATGGATTAAACTTTATTTTCTAGTGTTTCAATGTTTGTCTTGTGATAACTTTCTCAATGGTGAGTTCAACAATCTCCGTTGCGTAACAAGGTACACAATTTATTGTTCTCACTCCTATATTGACCTACATTGGTATTAGAGCCTAGATTGTGTGTTTGTTGTTTTGATTTCACAGTTACAAAACTCTATCATAGGTTTGTCCTTGAAATCGTCACAATTTTCTTGTTGCTTTGGCATGGAAATAATTTCGGAAGTGAATATATGTATACCCTTAGAGTACTGATGCAACATAGGTATTGAAATAATTTCTAGTGTACACGTCGTAATTGTCACAACCTAAAAAGTGAGGTCATGATGACACCTACCCCAACCCATTCTTAGTAGGTAAGCCCAACATCATAAAAGGAAATAAAGGTAGAAAGAAGATGATTAAGAGAACATAACATCAGACTTTTGTCACAACAACATATATATCTGTATTACCCAACCATTCATTTAAGTGTGGAAGTTAAACGAAACAATCTTAAAGAGAATATATCCCTTACTCATAAATAAACTCTTGTTCAAATACATTTATTAACTGTTTAAAATGTGAAAATAAATTAATAGAGATTTACAAGAACCTAGTCTAACCGGTACAAGAGCATTAAGCAGTGAAAAAGAAAATTTGGGACACAACACCCATGTAAAAATAAGATGACAGGAGCTGCTGAAGAGTAACCACCATCATACCTATAAAAACTCCAACTGACCTACAACATGGCTATACCCCCAAGCAAAGATATAGTAAGTGTAGTGTCAGTACAACCAAACGTACAGGTAGGTATCATCGGCCGACAATGGTTAGAAACAAATAAAAACAATAGAAAATGGGGAAAAATCATGACTCAGTTTAAGATCCGGATAACTAAACCTCCCAAGGCTCCTCTCTTCAGGTCTTTGACATGTTTCCCTTAACATATCTGTGACCTACCTTTCCTTTAACATTTTGTGTATCTTTGTCCTTTGACAATTTATCCCCTCCTTAGGTTCCCTAAGTCTTGTATTATTTCCATCACAACAGTCCTATAGTTCTACACCTGACACTATCATGACCCGCTACTCCATTTCTAACAATTACAACAATACCACAAGGCCCATAATTCTAGCATACTATACGGACTAGATCGTGTCTCCTAAATATTCCTCATACATATATGAACCTAAACATAAAATAAGTAAAGTCATCACCCCTTAGTACAACAGATATACATATATACAATACATCAATTTCACTTAAGCAGGTTCTTCAACAAGGTTCACCACAACATATATATAAATATATATATATATATATATATATATATATAAACATTCAAATTAATATGATGAATGCATGCATGCGAGGTGTATACCCATACTAGAGTCAGTAGGGACTCTCAGAAAAGACCTGCAGGGGACAAGCTTAGTCTATATATCAGTATTGACGTGGTTCCCGATCCAATAATAGTGTCGGCGTGACACCCAATCCAAACATCATTTCAATATCAACATCATCTCAACATTATCTCAATATCAAATCTAAATGCAAGATATAATCAATAATCACAAGTAATGCCCGAAAGCAAATCACAAACACCCAATTCACATATAAGCACAGAGTCAAGCAAGTCTTTACTACAATTAACCAACCCCATAGTCCAAAAGACTATTCACACACCTGTATTATACATTTATATACATGGATATATCTATATACATATACGAGAACACTTAAATCACTAATTCAAGGTGACACCCGACAACTCGCACCTACCGACATACACTCATACCCTCAGGCCATCACTCATGCCTTCTCTAGCAACCCCAATCCCAAATACTATGCTTATCGCTTACTCATACTTACACTAACTAACGATATTTATTTCAAATACTAAGTCCCATTCCCACTTCCCTTCCTTTCTACCTTGGCTACAATCCACAACACTGTATACAACTACATACAACCATGCATGTACACTCTTACAAATCCCCCAACCCATCTAAGCCCATCACTACACTCAGGCCTGTATTGGATACTCTCTCCATACCCAAAACAAACTCTACTAAACTCATATAAACCCACCAAAAAACTATTCTGGCCCTAGCTCATGCTCATTACCTTAGTAGTCGCCCAAACCCATCTTCTAACCCACTAATTCGCTTCCATTTTGACCTAAGTCTGAATTACATGCAAACTCATACCCTTAGAAAACTTAATAAAAAAACCATTTCAATAACATAGCGTCTAATATCACACAAGTCGTAACCTAGTCTAGTTATCATTATTTTGTCCATCCAAACTCCGTACCCAAGGGTCTAAGCTATGAAATCTCCCGACATTACTATCATCATTATGTGCATCTAGCCCATGTCTGCTACAATTAAACTATAACCTACCTCATAAATGAATTCCACTACTACATAGAGAAGAGAGTTATCTCACACGTGTTAGGTCTCTTCTACCATTGGAATTCCATAAAAAAATGCCTCAAAATCGCCCTCACAAAGCTTGATCGCAAAATCTTCATTGTTCTAGGTAGTAGGTTCACTTGGGGTGTTTTTAGAGGAGAGAGATGAAATAAGGAGGCTCAACTAAATAAGGTTTTTAATTACTCCTCGGGCTGGCTACTGCCCGACTGCCACTGCAGCGACAAAAGTGCCGCTGCAGTGGTGGATCTACCACTGCAGTAGTGGGTCAGTGGCCTATCCCAATCCCAGCCCAATTAGATTTGGGCCACACGTTTTCCCATAAAATAATCCCTACAATGTCCAGAACAAGGATTTCTTAGTCAAAATATTTTTTGGGGATAGTTTTTAACATAACAAGAATTTGGGTTGATACATTAGATACCAATTTACTCACTGTTCATCCCCAAATGGTTATAGAGAGAGAAAAAGGATTTTAGCACGATTCTTGGAATTCAATGTACACCAAAATTTGAAATAAATAGAGCCCCTTTATTCTCATTAATTACCTGATAACACCCCATGGGAATCGAATTAATTAGAGTTACGATTGCAATACCTGACCAATCTACACATTAGGAGTCTGTGAATTTCTTAACTCGATGCACAATTATAATCAATTGAGGAACAATTTAATGATAATATTTTATGTAACGGGTCATTTAAAAATACCCCAAACATCATAAAATATCATAACACACAAAAATTTGATTTGAAATGAAACTTTATGGAGCCCACCACTGCAAAGGCAGACCCATTGCTGTAGTAGAGCTCTACAATTTCAAATAGGGGGAAATTTTCATTTCCCCCATTTTCAACTCTCAATCTCCTAAACTCTCTCCATTTTCTCTCGGGCAATATTTTTCTAACGACATTACAAGGTAATTTCTCATCTCAATTACATCATTTACATATTTATCATCGTAGAATCACAAAATTTAGAGTAGACAAGGGATTTTTGGTTGGTTTCTTGGTGCAATTTTGAATTTTGAATTGTTGTGGCTTTCTTACATGATTTGACAAGCATGATAGATTCTCTTACGTCCCTAATTCTCCGACATCATTCTAGGAATAAGATTGACAACATTCATGGTGGGTTTTAGGCTTGGAAAGGGTGGAATTTGAAATATCACCCTTTCTAATGATTTAGGACAATTTGGGCTTGATTTTGAGTGTTAATCACCCCCATTTTAGTGTAAAAGAGTTCATACGCACTCTACCAAGCCTGATCTATACTTAAAAATAAAAAAAATTAAAGAAAAGTTAAAATTCTGCCATAGGAGGGTGTCAAGACTAGTTGGGGATACTGGCACCACTACAGCGGTGGATTTGCCACTGCATTGACAAAAGTGTCGTTGTAGCGACACTGGGTAGTAATTCTCCCAAAAAATTTATTTTTCCTAGTTTTAAATTCCCTTCCCTTCCATAGCATCATCAATTGGTTTCTAACACTGTAATTGCAATATTTGGAGGAATATTACGGATAACCAACCCCAATACCAAAAGTTTCTCGACTCCTCCAGTCATAAATGTTATGAGGAGAGGAGGCTTAATAGAGGTTTCCTCCATGAAAGAGGGTTCATGATTAAGGATGTGGAGGTGAGGCACCTGACTCCTACAACTAGTTGAAGGCTTTTGGTTAGTAGATGCTAACGGAGTCAGTACCCACATAGAATCTGGCTATAGTTATGGAGTTTTATGCTATACTCTTGATTATGGACTAGTCTGTGCCTCTTCCCACCATCTAAATTTAGGGGAAGATTATTTTGGTGGATGCTGCCACCATCAACGACACCTTAGGGGTTCCAGACCCCTCAAATGCCATCTTTGAGTCTAAGATTACAGAGTCAAACTTAAAGTGGGTGGCACAGACCTTAGATCCAGAGGGTGAGGAGGGTAAGGTGAAGTGGACCATTGTAAAGGAAACCAAAAGTACTCCCTTTTTAGTGGAGGCTCAGAGATGGCTACAGTTGGTATCCTGGAGGATCCAGCCTTCAAAAAATATGACTAATGTGACCTTCACCAAGACATGGTGGTGTAATGTGCTCTATTAGGGATTGAGATGAATATGGGGATGCAGATTATCAATAAGTGGCAACATTTCTACACTACTGAAAGGTCTTTGAGGGATCTTTTCTTGCCTTCTCTGATCACTGAGGATTTGCAAGAGCGCAGAGGTGCCAAAAAAAAAAATCATGAAACCTTGGAGGAATACAATGTGGCCTTCAACCTATTGAGTGGTAAGGGTTCACAAGGAGGGAGCAAGAAGAAAAGGATAATAGGGTAGAAGGGTGAGAGTAGCACGGCTGGAGGGGGCGAGGAGACTAACACCCCTCCCACATAGACTCTTACATCCCTTGTGGATGGGAGAGCGACCTCGCTGTTGTACAAGGTTACTTGGAGCGATCCCATTTTCCTCCACCAGATTTGGCTCTTTCAAGATCCACCGCTCCAGTAGACTTGGCCATAGCCTATGCAGATATCTAAAAGGTGCTAGATGGGAAGAAGAAAAAGAGACGCTTGATAAGTTGGCAATTTTACAACTTTTTTGTTGTTTTAAGCTTAAATTATCATCTAGTTTCCTTTGATTCAAGGTGTATCTCATATTAAATTACTCATTTGTGCAGGTAATCGATGAATTTGAGGGCAAGCTAACCATACTAGTCAATTGGAGTGTAAAAATGAAGGAAAAGAGCTTAGAAAGATGCATGTAAGGAAATATGGTCACCTGCACATGTATATGAGGAGGTACGCACACACATAAGGCCTGACTTGGCTAAGATAGTGAATTGGAAGAAGCTCACTTATGAATCTCACCTGTACATGCATGCTCCATATGCACTGGCATGTGCGCCATCATGTGACCAGCACAGTGGCATTTTTATAATTATCTGAAATGTGATTTTTGAGCTATAAAAGGAATTTTCCAGATCTAAAACTCCATCTTTTAACAAATTTTGAGATCAAAAGCTTGTAATTGAAACCCTAAGAGTGGGATTTAGTGCTTGTGATTGATTTTATTGCTTGGAATTTGGAATTTCTCTTGAGGATTTTGGATTCTATGGCTAAATTTAATGAGAATTTAGGTATATCTTCTTCTTCTATTGTCATGAGTAGCTAAATCCTCCAACTTGGGGTTATGCATGATTGAGTTGTTATTTATGTGTGGGTTGTGCCCAATTTCCAAGAAAATCAATTATTTGTTAAGTATTTAGTCATTACTTCATGTTTAACCTAAGATTAGAGGTTGCAAACTCTAGTTTTGCTTAGAACCCTTTTCACCCATGACAAAAGGGATAAGAGTGAGGAGTAGTGATTTATAATAACTTGATTTTATAATTTAATAGTAGATCTTAGATATAAGGCTACTAATAGAGGTATTTGGTTGGTTACAAGGACACATGTGAGGTGTTCTAAAGAACCCACATATGAGATTTCAAAGTTTTGTTGAAATATTGATGTTGAAACCCATAACCTTGCCTATCCTTAGGATGTAGTTGAAATAAGGCAAATTGGTACTTGCTCATCGTACATTCTCACTCATGAGGGCATAATCCCAAGTCTCTTTACTCTTGATTACACTCTTTCGATTTTAATTTTGCAAAAAAAACTTTGAAATTAACTATTTAAAAACAAAATTGATTGAATAACCCATTTTACTTTTTGCCCTATTTTAAGCTTTACATGCCAACTTATAGTTACTTGTGACACTTGAGAGTGAATTTATTGTTTTCATTCCCTGTGGATTTGACCTCAACTCCTATGTTGGGTAAAGGTATTGCTAACGACTGCATACATTCCATTCCTAAAGTGTATTTGAGCGTTATAAAAAATGTCATCATTTTTGAGGAATAAAACGTAGCGTTCATTCTTTGTAGTGTTATAAGTTACTTTTGTTAGACATAGTGTAAATTTTACTTTATTTTTGTTTTTGTCTTGTTCAGGTGATAATCTAAATTGTCACGACACAATGAGTCAAAATGGTAGCGACACCACTACCTTCGATCTACACCTTGAGGATGAAAATCACCTAGGGGATGTCGAAGGGGCAAGTGAAATTTGCATCCCACCCATGGAGGGTAATGGAGTATTTCATGTCACAAGTGTGATGCTTCACTTACTCCAAATTAAAGGCTTATTTGGTATTCAAGCCCATGAGGACGCCAATCTCCATTTGAAGAACTTTATAGATGTGAGTCTCCCATTCGACATTGCTCATATCTCACAAGATCCCATCCGGTTGAGACTCTTTCCATTCTCATTGATGGGTGATATGTTATTATTGTTGCGGGAATTACCTGTGGGTTCTAAAACTCCATGGATTGAGTTGACGGAAGATTTTATAGATCAATTCTTTCCACCATACTGCATGCTATAATTGATGGATGAAATCATAAACTTCTGGCAAATGAGTGATGAGCCATTGCATGAAGCATGGCTAAGGCTTAATAAAATGTTGTTGCAATGCCCAAACCATGTGGTTTCGGATAAGATGTTTCTCTAAATTTTCTCTAGAGTATTAGATCAATTGAACAAGATGGTGGTATATAATGCGGCCGGAGGATCGTTAATTAAACAAACTTTCAGAGTTGCTTTGGGGTTGTTGGATCAAGTAACAAAGCAAAGTAGAGTATGGCACACAAGAGATACCGAGGTGGCCGTAAGGGCTCCCTCTGCATCTTTTGTGAGTCAAGAGAAAAGTAAGAAGGATGAGTAGAGGGATAAAAATATGGCCAAAGTAATGACATAATTGGATCTCCTTATAAAACACATGATGGGTTCAACACCAAAATCAGTCAATGTCGTTGATTCTAAGGGCACTAAAGCATATGAAGATAATTATTCGGAGGAACTTGATGAAGAAATTCAGTTCATGTCAAACCAAATAAGGGGGGTTCCCAACCTACCTATCAAAGTTAAGGCGGGAATCAAGGTTAGAAGGAAAGGGACCGTGATTGGAAATACCGTGATTGGGTGTATGATCAAGATAGTGATTGGAGAGATAAATAAAGAGATATGGATTGTGATTGGAGATACAAATATCATAACCATGATAGATACATTCCTCCATATGATCGGGCCAAAGGTAAAGAGGCGACCTCCGTTGATCCAAAAAGTTATAAGAAAGAAGATGTGCTTGCGCATATTCTTATGGGGGTTGAAGGAAGTGATAAAACGTTAAGAGAGATGAAAAGGACTTTTTACAACTCAATCAAATGGTCACCTCATATTCGGCCTCTATCAAGTAACTTGAAACACAATTAGGCCAAATCTTGGCTTATCTAAATGCAAGGTAAAAAGGTTGTTTACCTAGTGACACCATGGCGAATCCCAATAATGATGCTCATATCATGGCAATTGTCAATAGGAGTGGTAGGACTCTTGGTAATAATGCTGTGAATCTTGATGAAGACGCTAATGAGAGGGGAGTTGATGAAAAAGTAAGCGGGAAGAGAAAGCGGCTTGACAAGTAAAATGAAGATATCACTATTAAAAAATGAGCCAAGTGTTGAGAAGTCGAAAGTAGTGGAAGAGAAGGTTGAAGGATCAATAGTACTTTGAACTTCGAAGACTATCTCTTGTTAACCAGTTCCTTTTTCTTGGATGTAGTTGTGATGGCCTTGCCCTTATCTTTGTAGTTGTACTTTTTTACAACTTGTGGATTTGGTTTCCTCAAAGTCATCCCTGGAAACAACACAAAAGAACCAACAAAAACAAAAAGAAAAGGTAAAACATGTTTTTTGGGAATTTTTTATATATCATAAATGAAAAGAAAACTATGTTGAATAAGGTGAATGCAAGGTAAAATTATATATAAAAGCATACGGGGGAAATCGACTTCATAAAAATTAATGCACGATTAACCGACTTTGAGGCAGCCTGGGGTAGGCGTGCTGCCTTGACCAACGCAGGTCACCTGCGCGCGCAGGTGCCTCTGGTGCTGTTGCAGGTGACTATTGTGAGCCTGGGCAAATCCAAAAAATTCCTTTTTTACTCAATATTTGGGTTTTGAGATGTTTGATACAAGGTGCATGTTCCATGAGGATGCTAGACAAGTTTTAAGGGTATTGTACTGCTCTCGTTTAGTGTTCTCATGGACACATAACAAGTGTCAAGCACGACAAATCCCAAATATCGCCCAACAAGCAAATAGAACGTACATATGGACTTAACACCATTATGTTGAACATGAATACTCTCACACACTTAGAATTGTAGCACACACTTAGCCTATGACCATTACATTAACAAAAATGAGTATTTGCCCTTACGAATGACGTCATCCTATCTATCATCGGGTAAATCATGCATTTTTATCAATGGGGCTACTCATATTTCACCCAAGAGTTCAATGTATATCAATTAATTCAATAAAGGTCATGGTCAATCGATTCTAGTAACAACACACCACCAACTTGAACCACCGTTTCACACTCCTTAGAAGACATTTTAACTCACATTATTACTCACGCAATGGCCAAACTATTCTCCAAAATTACATCAATAACTAGTAAAGATCATTCCAAAATCACTCATGAACAATTTATCAAACACATGGTATGCATCACATAATGAGCATTTTACATAGTGAAAATGGTAATTTAAGAACACTCCAATTCACACCAATAAACTCCAAATAACCAAAAACAACCATTTCATGATGGAATTGACTTTAGATATTCACAAGAACCCCCAACAAGCTCCATTAGATTACCCACAAAGAGAAAACAAAATGGGAGTTTCATGTGGGAATTTTATCAAACACATGGTGAGCATGAAATTGGGTACTCAAGAATTCCCTAACTTTCACTATAAAATTGACACCCATTCCAAATAATCCACAAAACCCACAATTTTATGCCATAAACATCCCAAAACAATCAATTAATAAAAAGAATTTAGCATATGATATGCTTCACCATTCAAACACAAGAAAAATGGAGCAAAAATTCTAAAAAGAAACTTACTAGCTCAAGTTTTAATTCAAAAGAATGGCAAGAGAATAGTTAGATGGAGGTCACCGAAATTGTAGTTGATGTTGTGTGTGTACTTATGAAGGAAATTTAGAAAATTAGGTAAAGGGGAAAGAAAGAGAAAATTTTGGTGAAGAGGAAAGGAAAATTGGGTGAATAGTAGGTTTTTGTGGTGTGGGTGTTGAATTTTTGTGGGTTTAGGGTAAAGAAAGGAATTTAAAAGGGTATTGGGCTTATCAGATCGGGTAAGCCCAAAAATTTAATTTGAAACTTTACCTTGAACTGGTGGATCACCTGCGCCCATGACTTACGCAGGCCGGTGGTGGCCTGTGTAGGACCAATCGGTTCACCTGGAAACATGTTAAATGTCATGGGCCACCTGCGCAACTTACATACTCCCGCAGGTGGCCTTCTTTCCTAAGGCAGTGTCCTCATACAACCTGCTAGCCACATCCACCCTGACTTGCGTGGGCATGTGGGCATATGCTCTAGCAAGTGCCCAAATATGGTCAAAATAGTATGCAAAGGCCTCCATACTTAAAATTAGTACTCAAACAAATATAAAATGTCCACTCACATAAAAATGCCTTAAACTTTGACTGTTCACCGTGAACCTTCTCTTATCATGATCTTCCAACTCGATAGCTCCACTTGGATACACATTCACTACCACAAAAGGCCCCGACCACTTAGATTTGAGCTTATTTGCAAAGAGTTTTAACCTCGAATTGAAGAGTGACACTTCATCTCCCACACAGAACTCTCTTTTGAAGATCTTAGCATCATGCCATTTCTTTATTCTCTCCTTGTATATCACCGAGCTCTCATACGCCTTTAGTCTAAATTCCTCTAACTCATGTATTTGCTCCACTCTTTATTTGCAGGCATCCTCCAAATTCATATTCAACTTGCGTAAAGCCCGTAACGCTTTGTGCTCTAACTCAATATGAAGACTACAAGCCTTTTTCGAACACCAATTGATAGGGTAACATGCCAATAGGAGTTTTTAATATGGTTCTATAGACCCAAAGAGCATCATCTAATTGTCTTACCCAATTTGTCCGTTCGACATTCACGATTTTTTCAAAGATCAACTCAATTTCCCGATTGGAAACCTCAATTTATCCACTTGTGTGGGGATGATATGGGGTAGCCACCTTATGTTTCACCTCATACTTATCAGGCAAAGCACCAAACACCCAATTACAAAAGTGTGAGCCTCCATCACTAAGGATTGCTCAGGGAGTCCTAAACCTTGTAAAGATATACTTCTTCAAGAAGAATGTGACTCTCTTACTCTCATTGTTTGCTAAAGAAATTTTCTCCACCCATTTTGACACATAATCAATGGACACCAATATGTACTTGTTACCAAACTAGCTCACAAAGGGGCCCATAAATTTGATGCCCCACACATCAAATAACTCTACTTCGAGGTTAGGCTTCAATTGCATCTCATGCCTCCGATAAATACCTTCTTGCATTTGGCATTGAGTAAAAGTTTTAACCAAGTCGTAAGCATCCCTATGAAAGGTAGGCCAATAGAACCCGTTTTTATGAACTTTAGCGACTGTTCTCATACCACCATGATGACCACTGAATGGGGATGAGTGGCAAGCCTCAAGGATGGCTCACATCTCCAACTCCATCACACACCTACAGATCACTCCGTTAGAACACTCCCTAAATAAATAGGGTTCATCCCAATAATACTTATTCACATCATGAAGAAATCTCTTCTTTTGATAATGATTTAGATCATGGGGGAGGAAACCACATACAACATAATTCACATAATCCACATACCACGGTTTTACAATCCCCGAAAGTTCCATGATTAGTTCATCGGGAAAGGTTTCATCAATCTTGATTTCAACCAACGTCTCATTATTGGACTTAAGGTGGGATAGATGGTCCGCCACTTGGTTTTCACAACCCTTTCGATCCTTAACTTCAAAATAAAATTCTTGAAGGAGAAAAATTTACCTAATCAATCGAGGTTCGGCTTTCTTTTTAGCTATCAAATACCAAAGAACCGCATGGTCGATATGCATAATAACCTTTGTACCTAACAAATAGGCACAAAACTTTTCAAACCCATATACCATGACTTGTAACTCTTGCTCCATAACCATATAGTTTCTTTGTGCATCATTTAATGATTTACTAGCATAGTAGATCAGATGAAAAAGTTTCCCCTTTGTTTGATCAAGTACCACACCTAATGAAAAACCACTTGCATCACACATGAGCTTAAATGGTTGTGACCAATTAGGGGCCACAATAATAGGGGTGGAGACAAGTTTCTCCTTGAGGAAATTGAATGCCCTCACACACTCTCTATCAAACTCAAACATCACCTCCTTCTAAAAAAATCTTGCACACAGGATGGGCAATCTTGGAGAAGTCTTTGATGAACCTCCTATAAAAACCCTCATGTCCAAGAAAAATTCTTACACCTTTGATAGATATCGGAGGAGACAATTTAGAAATAACCTTGACTTTAGCTTGATCAACTTGGATTCCTTGACCCAAAATCTTATGTCCAAGGACAATCCCTTCTTTCACCATAAAGTTGCATTTCTCCCAACTCAAGACAATATTATTTGCCATATACCTTTCAAGTACCTTCTCCAAATCTTAAAGGTAATCCTCAAATGTATCACCAACAACCAAGAAATCATCCATAAATAAATCCATCAAATCCTTCATCATGTCCAAAAAGATGAAAAACATACACCGTTGAAAAGTAGAGGGTGCATTGCATAGCCCAAAGGGCATGCGCTTCAAGGCAAATGTTCCATAAGGACATGTGAAAGTAGTTTTGTCTTGGTCTTCAGGGGCTATTGAAATTTGATTGTAGCCCGAGTAGCCATCGAGGAAGCAATACCAACCCTTTTTTGCTAGTCTATCAAGCATTTGGTCCATAAAGGGCATGGAGAAGTGATTTTTCTCTATCTATCAATTCAACTTTGATAATCAATACAAGCTCTCCAACCCATGACCAAATAGACGAGGACAAGATAATTATTTTATTTTGGGACCATCGTGATACCACCTTTCTTGGGAACACATTGAATGGGACTTTCCCAAGTACTATCCAAGATAGGATAGACTATGCCCTCATCAAGCCACTTGATAATTTATTTCTTCATAACTTCTTACATCAAAGGGTTTAACCTCCTTTGATGTTCCATACTTGCTACAAATTAAAGCTCAAGTTTGGTCTTGTGAGTACATATACCGAGAAGAATCCCAATAATATCGGCTATGGTCCATCCAAGAGCCCTAATATACCGTCTCACTATCGATTTTAATCCCTTTATTTTTAAACACAATAAATCTCCTTCAAAAATAATAGGTAGAGTCTAACCTACCCCCAAGAACACATAACGAAGATGAGATGACAATGGTTTGAGCAAGTTTTGGTGGATCTTCAATTGAAGTCCTTTTGAGAAGAGTTTCCCTATTTTCTAAGTCAAGGTCCAACTTGCAAGGATTTTTTGTGTAGGACCCTAGAATTTTCAAGGATGCAACTACTTCATCATATTGTTCAATCATCTTGCTCTCAAGGTTACACAAGACTCCCACCAAAGGCTTATTAAAAATCAATCTCCATAGTATGAGCCAATTCGTCATCAATCACATCAATTATGCAGATAACTTGCAAATCCATAGGTTGCTTTATAGACTTGCACACGCTAAATGACAACTCTCCATTGCTTACTCAAAATTTCATTTCACTACACTCAACATCAGCTAAAACTCATTCGGAAGCCAACAATGGACTATCAAGAATAATAGGGACCTCATGGTCAATTTTGCAATCCAAAATAACAAAATCGTGTAGAAAGATGAAATAGTCCACCTTCACAAATATATCATAAAACACACCCACGGTCTTTTTTATATAATGATCGACCATTAAAAGCCTCATTGTAGTCGGCTTTGGAGTACCCAAGCCTAGATTTTGAAATACGGCCAATGGTATCAAATTGATACTTGCCCTAATATCACATAAGGCTTTTCCAAATTTGCACACCTCTATAGTATATGGGATGGTGAATGCTCCTGGATCCTCATTCTTCACAACCATTGTGCTATACATTATTGCACTATAATTGTTTGTCACTACAATTGTTTTAAAATCCATGACTCACTTCTTTGTTACCAAGTCCTTCATAAATTTAGTATACCCGGGCATCTCTTGTAGGGCTTCCAATAATGGTATATTTATCGAAAGGTTGCTAAATTTAGCAACAAAGTTCTTGAACTTTCAATCATTTTCCTTTTTCTTAAGCCTTTGTGGAAATGGAGGAGAGACTTTGGTTTGCGGCCTTGAGACAACTGGGATTTCATCTGGTTTTGAATCATTACCATCAATCGCTTGTGGTGCTTCTTCGCTTTCAAATTTTTCTTCCAGTACTCTTGGATTTTCAACACTTGGCTTATTTGGAACAGTTATAGTATCATTTTACTTATCAAGCTGCTTTCTCTTCCTACTCACTTGTTCATTAAATACTCTCTCGTTGGGGTCTTCATTAAGTTTCACAACTTCGTTACCAAGAGTTCTACCACTCCTAGTGACAATTTCCATGATGTGAGCATCATTTTTTGGATTATCCATGGTGTCACTAGGTATTCCACCCTTTTGCCTTGTATTTAAATGAGTTGAGATTTGGCCCAACTATGCTTCGAGTTGCTTGATAGAGGCCGAATGTGAGGAGACTGTTTGATTGAGTTGTGAAAAATCACTCTTTATCTCTCTCAACATCTTATCACTTCCTTCAACCCCCATAAGGATACGGGCAAGCACATCTTCTTTCTTATACTTCTCCGGATCAATGGAGGTCGCCTCTTTACCTTTGGCCCAATTATGTGGAGGAATATACCTATCAAGGTCATGATATTTGTCTCTCCAATTGAGATCCCTATCTCTTTCCTTATCCCTCCAATCTCTATCTCAATCATGATCCTTTCAATCATGGTTTTTCCAATCATGGTCCCTTTCTTTAAAACCTTAATTCCCACCTTGCCTTTGATAGGTAGGTCGGGGACCCCCCGTTTGATTTGAAATGTACCAAATTTCTTTATCAAGAGACTCTGCCTTATCATCATCATATGATTTAGTACCCTTAGAAGCAACGACATTGACCGCTTTTGGAGTTGAGCCCATTACATGTTTGGTGAGCAGGTCCAATTGTGTCATTACTTTAGCTATATTCTCATATCTCTCCTTGACCTTCATCTTTTGTTCTTGGCTCACAAAAAATGGGGAGTGAGATCCCACAACCACCTCGGTATCTCTTTTGTTCCATCCTTGACTTTGTTTTGTCACTTGATCTAATAAATCTATCACTACACTCAGGCCTATACTACCCACTCTCTTCATACCCAAACCAAAATCTACCGGACTCCTATGAACCCACCAACAACCTACTCTGGCCTTAACTCACGCTCATTACCTTAGTAGTCACCCTAACCCTTCTTCTAACCCACTAATATGCTTTCATTTTAACCTAAGTCTGAATCACATGCAAACTCATACCTTCGGACAACTTAAGAAACAAACCAGTTCAATAACATAGCATTTAATATCACATAAGTCGTAACCTAGTCTGGTTATCATTATTCCATCCATCCAAACTATAAGGCTGAGGGACTAAGGCATGAAATCTCCGAATATTACTATCATCATTACGTGCACGTAGCCCATGTCTACTACAATTAAACCATAACATACCTCGTAAATGAATTCTATTGCTACGGAGGGCGGAGAGCTATTCCACAATGTGTCTGGTCTCTTCTAACATTGGAATTCCATCAGAAATACCTCGGAATCACCCCATAGAGCTTGACCTCCAAATCCTCATTGTTCTAGGTAGTATGTTCACTTAGGGTGTTTTTGGAGGAGGGAGAATACATAAGAAGGCTCATTTGAATGAGGGTTTTAAATATTCCTCGGGCTAGCTTCTGCCCAACTGCCGCTACAGCGGTGGAAATGCCACTGCAATAGTACTGCCGCAGTGGTGGATCTACCACTGCAGTAGCGGGTCAATGGCCTAGCCTAATTCATCCCAATCCCGATCCAATTAGATTTGGGCCATGCTTATTCCCACTAAATAATCCCTACAAGTTCCAAAACAAGGATTTTCTAGTCGAAACATTTTTTCAGGACAATTTTTAACATAATGACTATTTGGGTCGTTTCAACTTTTGGAGTAAAGTTAGACAAATACTATAACAAGATAAATATCTTAAATATATCTACCACAATTCCCCAAAAACTAGTGTCATGAGCAAGAGTAACTCAAAAAACCCAACATAAGTATGAATATACAACCATCTATATTTGAAAGTAAAATAAAGACAAGAAAACATAGATAAAGTGAGGAACTAGCTCCATATGAAGCGCTCACCATAACTCGAGTAACTCTTAACTTTGTATGAAATCAGGCTCTGCAGGTGATGCGCCATGGTTGCATGGCACTTTCGATGCTTAAAACAAGGAAAATATGCAGTAACTTGGGTGTATTTGGTTGGTATGATGTGGTTTTCTGTCCTACATTGTCGGAGAATAGGTTATGAAGGCAAAATGGAGATAAAGTGAAGAATATTTCACCAAAACGGAGTAGCAGAAGATGAAAGAGTCTAGATGGAATCACAGAGGGGACCCACGGTAGAGACTCATGTGTCGTGAGTCCACCCACGTGACGTGGGTGTCTGCCGTGAGTCACTCTCTGCAAGCCTGGACAATACCCTGATTTCCACGATAGCACTCACGTGGCGTGAGTCCACCTACGTGAAAGGGTGGCGTGAGTCACTTCTGAAGATGTCTAATTGAGCCTGATTTCCACGACACTCACCTACGTGGCGTGACGTGGTTCCATGACACCATGGAAGTTTGCCGACTCTATTCTCGTATTTTGATTAGGATAGGATTAGCCTTATATATATAAATACCCCTGTATAGTCCTATGTGCGAGAGTTAGTCAGTACATTGTTTGGAGAGACATTTTCTATTGTTTCTGAGTTTATAAACATATTCTTGGTTTTGTAATTACAAACCCTAGATTCAAGTTTTATTGATAATTGAGAGTTCAGTTCTTCTTCATTATTGTGAGTTTACAATCATGTTTTCATCTTTGAATTCTTCTTGTGTTCTTGCAATTATGAGTAGCTAAGCTCATCAACTAGGGTTGTGTGAACCATCTGGAATTAACGAAATAGGTTAAGTGCAAAGCAAATCTGAACCTCTGTGAATGCATGTATTGCTATCTTCTTTGTTGTGATTGATCTTCTAACGGTTTCAAACATTAGAAACTCGCCTGTATTCTAGACTTGCTCGAGAGAGAGGTATAGATTGGGAAAAAGAGATAACAACAGAGATTTGAAACTATCAACCTTCATCTAATAACTTGAGCCTTAGCGGGAATAGTTATCTGAGATCCAAGACAAGGATTAGTAGTGCGACACTAGGAGATTGAGAGGAGAAGAGTGAAATTCGTCTAACCAAGGTCGAGAGACGTTTAGATGAACATATCTTGTCAGATTTTGCATGCAACATAGTGGGATGCTTTTGTTAGCACAAGTAACCGGTGGAGCTAAGGAATCATTGGGGATCACAGTCCTAGTGTACTTCTCATATTGACTACAAACTCTATAATCAGGAATCGTTACCGTTATTGCTTACTTACAAACCCCCTCAGTTTTTACTTATTTGCCAACTACTCAAACAAGAACTTAACCTACTTCTGTCCTATTCCCTGTGGGATCAACCCCAACCTAGTTGGGTTCTATATTTGATAGTGACCGCTTTATACTTCTTAGGAGGCATATTTTGGGCGACTTCAGCAGGTAGCACTTGAACTGGGATTTATACCAAAAGGGTACAGAAAAGTGGGAGTGAGTACGGCCTTCTTGTACTCAGTAGGCATCATAGGATAACCAAGCAAAGTAAATAACTAATCATATAGAGAAATAAATGAGTAACGTTTCCACCTGCAAATAGAATAGTCGCAATGACTCAAATCATACATACTCCTAACAGTTCAACAATTCCCCTTAACAATAGTTTAAAGATATCAACATCACGTATAAGGAAGTCCAAATCACAGAATCATACACATAAAAGAGGTAAAAATGTAGTGCAACTCAATGATATGGTATGTAATGCAATGTTCAATGCTCACCTCAAATACACCCTCTGAGCCTAAGTTTCCAAGAGAGTACCCATGGGGGGTTTACAACCCATATACTAATCATAATCTCATTAATCAACCTTACCGACACTTCAATCAGCTAAGGAGTTTTATAAAATGATATATTTTCTTTTGCAACGAAGTCCTAGTTCCATAATAATATCAATTTCATGAAAATGAGTGATAAAGGAGTATGCATTATCATTGTAAAATCAACAACGTGTAATAATTTGCTCAACAATGGCATGGATGAACTCAAAATCACCAAATCCAAATAATTCATGATATAAGCCTCTCATGGCATCACAATGGCAAAGAATCATATAAGACATCAAATATATCAATGCAAGCCCCCATACGCACATAACAAGAGTAACAAAGAACAATCAATGCTCAAATAAAACCAGCACCATACCCTACACGGGCATCTCAATAATAATAATATCTCAAAATAATAATAAGGTTCACACAAGCCCCCATACGGACAATATGATTGTAATAATGATTTCAAAAGATGAATATCGTGATAAAATCCCCAACCCATTGAATACTTACATGAATGATTATCTACCCAACACGCCCTGAAGAAAGTTCAGCCATAACCTTACTCAAAAGCTTAAAAGCACAAACCCAAACCCTTCAGCAAGAAGCCTTTCCCTTTCGAGCAATTTCAAATCACTCCCAATCCATCAAAAATGGATACTATGTGTAATTAGGTGTCTATTAATACCCATTTTAGCTTACTATTGTCTGGGTCCAAAATAACTTTGAAAATCAACCCTGAAAATAAAAGGGTAAATTTAGAATTTTAATAAAGAATCATGTTACTCAAACTTTAAGGGATCTAAATGTAAAAACCCATCAAAAACGAAATTAAAATAGAGCTTGAAATTATTGAAAAACCAATTGCTCACTTAACAGGGTAAAATCCAAAATCTCAAGTTAAAGATCCAAGTTATGAAGATGTCATAGCAATAAAATCAATTGGTAATGAAATAAAATAGGTTTTGAAGCTTACCCAAGTAAAGATTGATGAAAAACCCTCTTTAAATCGTCCAAAACCGAGGTCCCAAAGCTTGAAAATGGAGTAAAATTGCAAAATTGGGGTTTAAATATTGTTTTGTAAATGGTACCTTGAAATCGCGACCCTTCCAACATAATCACAAGGTCAACATTGTTTACTTTTAAAATTGGTCAACGCAATTGCGAGAGATAGCCACATGATCGCGACATCAACCCGACCCAGATGGCACGATTCTAGAGGAACACCATGTGATCGCAATGAATAACATCACGACTCCTCGCGATCCCAAATCCCCTCGACACGATTGTGATGAAAAAATACTTAGTGCACAAGAACTGTGCACTTGCAGTGAAATGGACTAAGGAAATGTCCCAATTAAACCCTCAAGATTTGTTTGGGACCCCACAAAAATTAATCAATAATACTACTAGGCTAACGTTGATATTTTGGACTCAATAGAACCATCAGATTTTCCAAAAGAGGTCGTTATCAATAAGTTACCCTCCTATAACCCCCTTTAGGCCACAATAACTAGTTTTCACTAAAACACTCAAAATTCACAATATAGTCTCGGAACCCGAACCAACCATGCCACTAGCCCCAAAATAGATGTTTTAGATATAATGCAAATGACGAAACTCTCATCGGATGCTCGGATCACAAAATGTTAACGAAAGTCAACAATCTCACTTTAAAGTCTACTAAAACCCTAAAATCACATAACTCACTCTTGAATGCTTGGAGAACCATGCCAACCATCCCCATAACTCATAAATGATATAAGGCAACTACTGGGAAGGGCAAAATCATAAAAATATAAAAAAAGCTAAAAATAACCATTAGGGTTGTTACATTATCCACCACTAAGACTCACATTTGTCCTTGAACAAAAGAGTAAAGAAAGTACTTGAAATAATAAAAATTTAGGGCTATATACTCCATATATCAGAATCAACCTCCCATGTAGCCTCCTCAATTGTCCAATGACTCTACTTAACTTTCAGAGAATCGATATTTTGGATATCAACTTTCTGGTCTGCCTATCAAAAATAGTAATAGGCTCCTCCTCAAAAGTCAAATCATGATCTAAAGCAATAGAATCCCACAGGATCACATGAGAATCATCAGTATAGTATCGTTTCAATATCAAAACATAGAATACCAAATGCACAACTAACAGGTTCAGAGGTATAGCCAAATTATAGGCCACATGTCCAACCTTCTCAAGAATTTTAAAAGGTTTGATAAATCTTAGACTAAGCTTTCCTTTCTTACTAAATCTCATCACCTTCATGGTGATACCTTCAACAAAACCCACTCAATAAGCATGAAGACCACATTATTAACTCATCGATCGGTGTAACTCTTCTGCCTACTCTAGGCAGTCACAAGCCTCTATTAAATTAACCTCACTCGATCCATCGAGTTTCTCAATAAGTCAGTACTCCAAGGCCTAACCTCAAAGGAATCGAACCATCCCTTGGGGGATTTATACCTTCACCCATACACGGCCTCAAAAGGCACCATATAAATGTTGGAATGGTAACTATTACTATAGGCAAACTCCGCTAAAGGCAAGAACTGGTTCCAATGACCACCAAAATCCATAACACATGCTTGAGGCATGTCCTCTAACACTTGAATGGTCCATTCTGACTGGCCATCCATTTGAGGGTGAAATATTGTACTCATCACAATCTGAGTCACCAACTCACTCTGCATAGAACTTTAGAAATTCAAGGTAAACTGAATACCCCTATCAGAAATGACAGAGATAGACATGTCATATAACCGAACAATCTCTCAAATATAGATCTTGTCCAACTTTTACACATCATAGTTCACTTTCACAGGTATGAAATGCACTGATTTTTTCAATCTATCCACAATCACCCAAATAGAATCAAATTTCCCCATAGTCGGGGGTAAACCAACGACAAAGTATATGGTAATCCACTCTTATATCTATTTTGGAATAGGCAATCTCTGCATAACACCACCCAATTGCAGATGCCTATACTTTAACTGCTGACAATTAAGACACTTTACCACAAAAACCATAATGTATTTCTTCATCCCACACCGCTAATAGTGTTGCTTTAAGAAAAGGTACATCTTAGTTACTCCTAGATGGATAGAATACCTTAAACTATCAGCCTCCTCTAAGATCAATCTAATCAAGTCACCAAACTTTGGCACATACACACACGACCACCAATCCTCAAAAAACCCTTGGGATCAAGAAATGCCACCTTCACCTTGCCACTTAACAATTTATCATGAATCACTCTTAATTTCTCATCATTAAACTGTTGAGCACAAATCTACTCCAACAATGAGGATCTAGCCTTAACACAAGCTAAAACATGACCAGGAATCAAAATATCAAGTCGAATCAACTGGTTCACCAATGAATAAACATCTAAAGCCAAAGATTACTCCTCAATCAGAAGATGAGCCAAACTCCCCATACTTACTGCCTTCCGGCTCAAGCCATTCTCTACCACATTAGCATTACCCAGATGATCAAGATGAGTCAGATCATAATCCTTAAGCAACTCCAACTATCTCCACTATCGCATATTATGATCTCACTGATTAAAGAAGTACTAAAGGCTATGATGATCGGTAAAAACCTCACAACGAACACCATTCAAGTAGAGACGCCATAACTTCAACATGAACACAACTGCCGCTAAGTCCAAGTCATCAGTAGGGTAGTTCTTCTCATGGACCATTCAACTGCCGAGAAGCATAAGCTATCACCTTAGCCTTTTGCATTAACACACCGCCCAAGCCAACTATGGAAGCATCGTAAAACACAGTGAAACCCACGCCCTCCTTGGGCAAAGTAAAGATAAGAGTCGAAGTCAATAATTCTTTAAGCTTTTGAAAAATCCTCTCACACTCGTCCGACCACTACAAGGTAACAAACTTTAGAGTCAACTTAGTCAAATGGGATGGAATTGAATAAAATCCCCCTACAAACCATCGATAGTAGCCCGCTAACCCAATAAAACTCTGAATCTTGATAGGGAAAGCAGGCCTAGCCTAATCATAAACCACCATAACCTTGGTCGGATCGACCATGATACCAACCTAGGTCACCACGTGACCCAAGAAAGACATAAAATCCAACTAAAACTTGCACTTAGAGAATGTGGCATACAACTTCTCATTTCTCATTCTTTGAAGTACGTCTCTCAAATACCTCACATGCTTTGCCTCGCTCTTGGAACAAACCAATATATAGCCGATGAAAACAATTATGAAGGAATCAAGATAAGGTCAAAAGACTTTATTTATCAAATCCATAAATATTTCCAGGGCATTGGTCAGCCTAAAAGATATAACCAAGAACTCATAGTGGTCATACCACATCCTAAAAGCCATCTTCAGACTATTTGAAGCTCTAATCTTTAGCTAATGGTAAACAGACCGCAAGTCGATGTTAAAAAATAATGAAGCACCCTGAAGTTTATCAAAAAAATCATCGATCCACGAAAAAGGATATTTGTTATTGATAGTCAATTTATTTAATTATAGATAATCAATATACATGTGCATGGTACTATATTTCTTCTTCATAAACAAGATTGGAGCACCACAAGATGAAACACTTTGACTAATAAAACCCTTACTCAACAAATCTTGCAATTTCTCTATTAATTCCTTTAATTCTACCAGGGCCATTCTATAAGGGGGAACTGAAATAGTCTTAGTGTCCGACTCCACATCAATAGAAAAATTGATATACCTATCTGGAGGAATAATAGGTAAATCTATTAGGAGCATATCTATGAACTCCCTAATAACTCTCACAAAATCTAAAGGAGGTGGGAATCAACACTAGTATCGCGCACATAAGCCAAATAAGAAAAACACCTGTAATGATCCTCCAGGTCATTTTCTTGACTTTTGCACAATTTTGGTATTTTGAGTCTTCGCATAGTGGCTACAGGTTATTTAGGACTTACCGACACTATCAATTCAGTTATCAAACAATTTGTTCAGGTTTTAGTCTCATTTCCCTGCTTTGGAACTTTTGCTGTTAAGAAATTAGTCTCAGACCAAAACTCCTAGTAAATGACCTCAGATAGAAATTCTAACAGTTTCATCAGCTCTAGAACATTAATTTTAGGCTAGGCGGACCCTTGGTTTAGGTCTAGAGGCTTTCAGACTCATTTTGGGCTATTGGATAGATTTAATAAAAAAATAGAACTATGGGTGTAGTGCCAACATTTAATCGAAACAATCTCGGATGAAAGTTTTAATAGTTCAATTGAGTCAGCAATGAAAAATTTGGTATGGTAGCATAGTTCATTTACATGTACAGGGTTTTGAATGAATCTCAAACACCCGATCGGAGTCCATTTGGACTTAAAAAATCTAATACCTCAAAGTTTCTGGTGCAACCGCTTAAGTGGTAGTCGCTTTAACAACCTTGTGCCACTTTAAAGGTCTTGGCTACTTGGCTGAGGTCTACTTTAGAGGTTAAGGTCCACTAAAGAGGATGTTGCTTTAGCAGCCAAGTTTCACTTTAGCAGCCTCCGTCTTTCCTTGCCCGACCGCTTTAGCGGTGGCTAATTTAGCGGCCAAGTTACCACTTTAGCGGTACGTAGGAGTTTTAAATCTCCTTCTTCACCTGATTTTCCATTTATTTCTCAACCCTATTTTCCCCATTTTTGAGAGCTTGAAATGAAGGAAAGTGTGGGAAATTATCCATTGAAGCTATGGTACGCTATCCCAACACTCCTTGGGTGTTTCCCATTATTTTTCCCTATTAAATTCTATCTTTTTCATTGTAAATTCTTAGACATTAGTTCTTTTATTCCTAACCTTTGTGGGCCAATTGGAGCACCAGATTTGTGTTCCGTTTGTGCTCAACTTTTGAGCACATATTCCTTATTCTTTGAGAGACATCATGACGAATTCAATTTTTGGATTTCATTTGTGGGCCTGTTCTTGACTCGAATTTTGGCCCTACCTTTGATATAGCAATATGGGTCTCATTTTACTCATATTAATGTGTAGATGATTATTGTGATAGTGTGGTGGCATTTTAGAATAGTAGAGCAAAGACAAGCAATTCATGGACAATTCGAGACTTGCAGTTTTGCATCAAGGTAGGCTTAAGTTTACTTTTCTCTATGAGATTATGTATAGTATAGATTGCATTCTAGGTAGGGATTATAGGATGGGAATGTGACTAGTATATTATGATTT
Organism: Capsicum rhomboideum; assembly: GCA_031232105.1. Classification (NCBI taxonomy): domain Eukaryota; kingdom Viridiplantae; phylum Streptophyta; class Magnoliopsida; order Solanales; family Solanaceae; genus Capsicum; species Capsicum rhomboideum. Next base: position 90,266,507 of record CP124716.1, on the reverse strand, counting down.
AGCCTATCTAGGGAAATTAGGGTAGAAATGTGACCCGAAGTTTAGTATAGAATACTTGCTATGGCCATAGAACCCTATTACCCTTGATTATAAGCATGATAACCATAGTTGATAATTAAGGATCTTTTAGTATAATATTACCATTTGACCTAGTGATTTGGGTGGTATTTCCCCAATTAGTTCCTTTAGTGATTTTACACCCTCATTTACTGTAGTTTCCCGAGTTATGAGGCATTATAATGTTGAATATCTATTATTGGGCCCGAGGCCATAGTTGTGATACCAGTAGGACTCCAGGTGAGTATTCTATGCTTGAGAGGACATGATTCTAGTTTATAGATTCTTAGGCGCTTATAGTGGTATTGTTTGGATACTAGTGATGGCATGCATACTTTTAGGCACATTCTTTCTCACTTAGTGGTATGATTCCAATTGAAACCTTGATTATACTACTGTTTTCTACAAAGGGAATCATTTCCACTTTTCACTCTTAAAATGGATTCTTTTATAATGGGAATCGTACCACCTTATTTATTGGATTATGAGCTTTTGGAACTAAAAATGATATTTTGGAAATTAGACCGAGCTAGATTATGGTCCATTACTAATCAACTCTTTTACCACTACTATTTACTTTGATCGAGGGAGATTCTGACCTTTTCTATGCTATTATGCCGATTTAGTCACGTCGATCTCAGGCAATGGATTTTCAGATGTCCACTCATGGTTTGAGTCCATATATGTATTATACAATGTACACTCTTTTAATCATGGTTAGAGTCTGTGCACTCATTACATATATACATATATATATATATATATATATATATCTTCAATATTGGATGAAGTAGATGGATTATGATGATTATTGGAAGTCCCGGTTCAGGACCAGGCAGTGTATACAGATATCTCAAATCCCTTAGGGGCCCCTTCATCTGTGAGTCATAGTGCAGGAGAAGGATGGTCGCTGTAGGTCCTTCCTTTGCAAGCTACTGAGCTGGAAGAGGTGTATACATTTGCTACTTTATGGAACTTAGATCGGTTATGGTATTTTGATTTATGTTGCATTCATTCATTCATGTGCACTACCTATCACTAGTATAGTTATTTGGCGCCTGTATCTATCGGTCTTATAGGGGGCTGTATAGGTACAGGTTATGATTGTTGTTTGCTAAGTGCTTCCGTGAACCTTTCGGGCTTATGGGGGCCTGGTTAGATAATTATTTACCCATACTAGCCGATTACTTATTTATTGGTTATTATGGTTAGTTCGTGGTAGGATGATTATGGACTGGTACCCGAGATTGGCGGTATATTTTTTATTCCCTTTATTATGGTAATTTCCATTAATGATAGCTACCTCACAGTTAGTCATTATGGTTATGGACCCTGATTACACTAGTATTAGATTCTCTACTTGGTTATGATCCCTGAGATTTTAGGTGGACTCCTTCAAGATGTTACCTGTGATTTAGGCCTATATGTATATATGGTATTACCGTATATCCCCCTTTTTATTTATCTATTCATATTGTATATGTATCCTTTGGCTTAATATTATTACTATATATTCTTCTTTCACTCTTCATTTGTAGATTGTCTGGTTATATACGGTATTGCATTTTAGTACTGGAATACTGCTAGAATAGGATAGCTTCATTTGTAGTTGCATGTAGTTACATTCATGCCTTATATGTTATTTTATACTTGCATTATTTTTGGAGCTCTGTTGGCCGATGCCTACTGAGTACCATGTGTTTGATACTCATACTACACTTCTGCAGCCTGCAGATCATAGTATGAGTTATATCCATTGATGTGTATATCGTGTAGAGAAGCCATGGATCAGAGATTTCTGGTGAGATCCTGTCGATTGGAGTTGTTCCTACTTTTTCTCTCATTAATTGGACTCATCTCTATTTGGTCTATCAGAGATGGCTTGTACTTGTATTTACATTTATTCTATACTTTACCTTATACACATATTGTATTAGAAGCTCTTGTACTAGCTCCACCCGATTTTGGGATAATATTAGCCTTTTCATTATACTTTTCCGTTATTTTCTTCATTTCTTTTATTTTTCAGTTACTAGCTATTTTGGACTACAGGTTGGATTACCTACTGGTGGGTTAGAGTAGGTGCCATCATGACCTATGAAATCGGGTTGTGACAAATTGGTATCAGAGCTTAGGTTTACCAGTGTTATTGGTACAAGAGCTAAGTGCCTAGTAGAGTCTTGTGGATTGGTATGGAGACGTCTGTATCCTATCTTTGGGAGTCTATAGGGAATTCTTAGGAAATTCTATTCTTGACTCCTTGTCATGTGTCCGTATTTCTATGAACCTCTAGTACTTTCTTTGACTCTACTCTGTCTAAGTTGGATGGCACTAGGTTATCGATAGAGGCAGATGTGACTTCTATGCGCATTACCAAAGTTTCAGCTCATCGTCGGACCAGAAAGTTAGAGATTAATGTTGAGGATCTTTAGCATCAACCAGAGATCTTTATCAGTTTTAGTGTCTGAGAATTAGTTTCTGGAGTAGGCCAGACAAACTCCCATGTTATTTCCTACTGAGCATGAGATGATGCATGGGTTTGTCAGAGGATTAAATTTTCCACTCTGCTTGGCGTTAGAGCATTTGGTAGCAGATGGGTGTTTTTTCCCTCAGGTTGTCGATCATGCGAGGTCTACAGAGAGGGCTTCCATTGGGACATATAGTAATGGCGGCAAGAGGCCATGTCAGTAGTTTAGTATTAGTGATATTTGGTTGGGAGGTAGGAATCCTTCCAGTAGACGTCAGCATCACTTACAGCCTATCAGATCCATACAGTTAGCACCTAAGAGTATAGGTGGCTCTCAGATAGATCGTGGTGGCCTCAGTGGACAAAGTCTGGTAAAGCAGTATGGGTTATTCGGTCTTTGTTATCAGGTCGTGGCGGTCATTTTGGATTAGTAGGTATAGTATATCAGAGAGTCCCTGGGGCATGTTTTGATTGTGGTGAGATTGGCCCTTGGTCTAGGGGATGCCCCAGGCGTGAGTTGGTCATCCAGTTAGAGACAGCTAATGTTTCTCATCAGGTTAGGGATTCAGGGGTTTGTTATGACTGTAGAGGGACCAATCACTGGTCTAGAGAGTGTCCTTGGCATGAGTTTATTTGTCATTCAGCTCATCAAGATCATTCTAGTAGAGATGTGGCACCTTTCAGTTAGAGATAGTGAACTTAGTTCCTCAATTGGTCATTCAGATGCTCAGCCTGGGTTTGGACACATTCAGATTCATACTTCTTTGAGCATGTCAGGGACTATGACTTTAGATTTTCACCGTGATAGGCACCTTTGATTTTCTATCTTTTTGTTTCTATTTGAGTTGAGTTGGGGGTTTTCATACCCATCGGTGTTTACATGCCTTGACATTTCTATATTGATTGTTGTATGTCTTGATGTAAATTTATGCTTATTTGACTACCCCCGTTGATGATTTCTTTTAGTAGTGGATGAGTGGATCAGTATTGTGGGTTTCTTGGGGGTGTAGCATTTGGGTTCGAGTCCAATTTCCTTTGGCATATTGGCCTTGCTATGGCCCTAGAGTGGTACTTTTGTTGATTTTCATTTTTGGTACCACCTAGATCTTTTGTTTTTAATATTATTGTAATTTTTTTGACATTTATTGATTCTTACTTGATAGATGGCTAGACTAGCGTTATTTAGTTAAAATACCCTTCCTTCCGATTCTTATACATTGTCTTAGACGGCTAACTCGGTTGGTTGGTTCTCACTCCTTTAGTGAATTGAGGTTGGTTATTTCCTCCTCAATTAGTAAAGTTTTATTGGCTCTTAAGAGGAAGCAAAGGTAGTTTGACCTTTCAGGGCTTTGTTGTGATTCTAGCTTCAGCGACCTTTTTTGATAGCCCACTCCTATTATTGGAGATTTTGGGATTTGTTCCCCCTATTTGGATAGTTCATCTCCATGTAGTGGTCTTGACCTTGATGTTAATGTTAAGTTAGATTTGGCAATTTGGGCCTACTGCACGTTTATGATGTTGAAAGGTCTGAGGCTTACTTTCTAATTTGTTGGGTTCATCTCCTAGTGATCGTTTTAATCTTGGTATTGGTGTGGATTTGGATACTCTATTTTTTCTGCAATGAAGTTTATGATTCAACCAAGTTAAAGTGGGTGTAATTGGAGAAAATTGGAAAAGTCTCAGCTAGGCATTTATTTGGCCTAATATGACTTCGAGAAGTGCTTCTGCTTGATGATATGTGCCTATGGGTACTCGTAAGCATAGATTGAGTACTTGATTGGCCAGATTCAGGCTAGGGTCATATTTTTTTGAGTTGCTCAAGTTTTGGCTACCATTATTACTATTTGTAGCCTTGGTGAGTTCTTGGATACACCTTGATGTGATATATCCTCAGCGGATGTGGATTTTATTATTTGTATCTTTAGCTTGTGGCCTTCCTCCGTCATGATTATGTCCACGGTGACATTTCAGTTTCACCCCTTGCGAGGACCATTGAGTATATGCTCGATTTTTTATAGTGAGATTGATTTGGGTATTTGACCCTAGTGAAGGTTTGTTGACTCCGATTTTGGATTTTGTTGCCTTCGAATGACAGCTTGGAAGTTGCGATAGATCTTGGTATATGGATACTTGTTCGTCAACAGGATCAGTTTGGATGGTTGAGTTTGAGTAGTTTGGCTTCAGTGCTGAGATTATAGCTATGGATTGCGTAGCTTGGGCGCAACCTCCATTTCCAGATTTGTTTCAGTTGAGCATTCATTTATAGACAGACTAAGCCTACTTATTTCCTATCAGTTCAGTTTCCTTCAGTTAGAATGGGTCGTTCTTGATAGATACTCGGAGGTTGGTCCATCGACATATGGTATTAGTTGCTACTGCAGTTGGCCTCGATTCTTAGTTTTCATCAGAAATTCTATTGGCCTACTCAGTGGGAGAAGTGTGCTTAAGTTGGGCTTGGCATGGTTTCACCCATAGTCGGTGGGGCATCCTAGAGCGGATCATTTAGCTTTGAGAGATTGTTCTTAGGATTTTTTACTATCAGTTTCGAGGGTTATTTGGACCAGATGTAGCTTTGGCTAGAGATCACATGCTTTGGTCATCTTCATTGGTGTTTTCGGGAAGCACCTTCTAGGCTTATTCTTATGTCTGCAATTATATATTTTTAGTAGATCATCTTCAGTCTTTCAAGGATAGTGTGATGGGTTTGCACTGACAGGACTCAGATGATATTTTGTGTGGTTCAAAGTAGGTAGCAGATTTGTAAAGGCAAAAGAAGGTTAGAGTTGGGTATTTGAGATGGTTGCAAAATTCATGCCTTAGATTGCCTTTAGCTTGGTTGAGTTTTCACTTGGATGTGCTTGTATCGGTGTGTAATATGCATGTTATGGCTTGGATTTACGTGCATCAGTCATTCTCATTTTAGTTGGAGGCTAGTTGGTTGTTGAGGATGAGTTTTGGCTTTTGGAAAGTGAAGTAAGGAAGTTAGTTAAAAAAGGGATACCTATAGTAAAATCCCATATAAGTGTTATGCCTGCTTAGAGGTTATCTAGGGAGACATGCTCGGGGTATGTGGGCCCAGTACCTTATCCTTTTGAGCTCCCTAGCTCTTTCTATCCATTGACTTTCGCGGACGAAAGTCCTTTTAGTAGTGGATATTATAATGACCCTCCAGGTCATTTTCTTGACTTTTGCGCAATTTCGATATTTAAAGTCTTCCCACAATGGCTACAGGTCATTTATGACTTGCCAAAATTATCGGTTTGGTTATCGAATAGTTCATTCGGGTTTTAGGCTCATTTCCCTGTTTTGGAACTTTTGTTGATAAGGAATTGGTCTCGGACAAAAACTCCTTGCAAACGACCTCAGATGGAAATTCTAACAGAGCTATCAGCTCCAAAACATAGATTTTAGGATAGGGGGACCCTTGGTTCAGGTCCCGAGGCTTCCAGACTCGTTTTGGGCTATTGGATAGATTTGATAAAAAATGGATCTATGGGTGTAGGGGTCACATTTAATCAAAACAACCTCGGATGAAAGTTTTGATGGTTCTATTGAGTCTAAAATGTCGAATTTGGTATGGTAACATAGTTCTTTGACGTGCACAGGGTTCCGAACAAATCTCGAACACCCGGTCGGAGTCCATTTGGACTTAGAAAATTTGAGGCCTCAAAGTTTCTGGTGCAACCGCTTAAGCGACCAAAGGACCGCTTAAGCGGTAGTCGCTTTAGTGGCCTTGGCTACTTGGCTGAGGTCTGCTTTAGAGTTCAAGGTCCACTTAAGAGGACGTCACTTTAGCGGCCTCCTCTTTTCCTTGCCCGACTGCTTTAGCCATCATGTGCCACTTTAGAGGTGGCCGCTTTAGCGGCCAAGTGACCTCTTTAGCTGTACCTGGGGGTTTTAAAACCCTTTTTTCACCTGATTTCATCTTTGTGATTGTAAATTCTTAGAAATTAGGTCTTTGATTCCTAAACTTTGCGGACCAATTTGAACCCTAATTTGTGTCCAGTTTGATCTCAATTTTTGAGTAGACATTCCTTGTTCTATGAGGGACCTTATGAGACATTCAATATTTAGATTTTATTGCAGGCCTCGTGGGCCCATTCTTGACCCAAATTTTTGCCTGACCTTTGATATAGTAATATGGGTCTGGTTTTACTCGTACTGATGTGTAGATGACTGTTGTGATAGCGTGGTGGCATTTTGGGATTGTGGAGCAACGACGAGCGATTCGTGGACAATTCGAGACTTGCGGTTATGCATCGATGTAGGCTTCGATCCACTTTTCTCTATCAGAAGAATAGTATAGATTGCATGCTAGGTAGGGATTATAACATGGAAATGTGACTAGTATATCATGATTTAGCCTATCTAGGGAAATTGGGGTAGAAATGTGACCCGAACCTTAGTATAGAATACTTGTTATGGCCACAGAATCCTATTACCCTTGATTATAAGAATGATATCCATAGTTGATGATTTAAGGATCCTTTAGTATAAGATTTACCATTTGACCTAGTGATTTGGGTTGTATTTCCCCAATTAGATCCTTTAGTGACTTTACGCCCTCATTTATGGTAGTTTCTCAAGTTATGAGGCGTTATTATGTTGACTATATATTAATAGGCCAAAGGCCATGGTTTTGATACTAGTTGGACTCCAGGTACGTATTCTATCCTTGAGAGGACATGATTCTAGTTTATTGACTCTTAGGCGTTTATAGTGGTATTGTTTGGATACTAGTGATGGCATGCATACTTTAGTCGTATTTTTGCTCACTTAGTGGTACGATTCCAACCAAAACCTTGATTTCACTACTGTTTTCTACAACGGGAATCATTCCCACTTTTCACTCTTAAAATGGATTCTTTTATTATGGGAATCATACCAACTTATTTTTTTGATTATGAGCTTTTGGAACTAAAAATGATATTTTTGAAATTAGACCGAGGTAGATTCTGGTCTATTACTAATCCACTCTTTTACCACTACAGTTTACTTCGATCAAGGGAGACTCTGACCTTTTCTATGCTATTAAGACAATTTAGTCCCGACGTCGATCTCGGGCAACAGATTTATAGATATCCACTCTTTTAGTCACAGTTCAAATCCAAACACGTATTATACGATGTACACTCTTTTAGTCACGATTAAAGTCCGTACACTCATTACATATGTACATATATATATATCTCCAGTACTGGATGGAGTTGATGGATTATTATGATTATTGGAAGTCCTGGTTCAGGACCAGGCAGTGTATACGGATATCTCGAATCCCCTTGGGGCCCCTTGGACTGTGAGCCGCAGTGCTGGAGAAGGATGGTTGTTGTAGGTCTTGCCTTTACGAGCTACTGAGCTCGAGGAGGTATATACACTTAGTACTTTATGGCACTTGGATCGGTTATAGTATTTTGGTTTATGTTGCATTCATTCATTCGTGTGCACTGCCTATTACCTGTATAGTTGTTTAGCACCTGTATCTATCGGTCTTATGGTAGGTAGTACAGGTACAGGTTATGATTGTTGTTTGCTGAGTACTTCTGTGCACCTACCGGACTTATGGGGGCTCAGTTAGGTAATTGTTTGCCCGGACTAGCCGGTTAATTATTTATTGGTTATTATGGTTAGTTTGTAGCAGGATGATTATGGACTGGTATGAGAGATTGGCGGTACATTTCTAATTCCCTTCTTTATTATGGTAATTTACATTATTAATCGTTACCTCATAGTTAGACATTGTGGTTAGGGAACCTGATTATGCTAGTATTAGCTTCCCTACTTGGTTATGATCCCTGAGATGTTAGGTGGACTCCCTCAGGATGTTACCTATAATTTAGGCCTATATGTATATATGTGTGTATATATATATATGGTATTACCGTATATCCCCCTTTTTCCTTATCTATTCATATTGTATATGTATCATTTGGCCTAGTATTATTACTATATATCTTTCTTGCACTCTTCTTTTGTATGTGATATATGGTATTGCATTTTAGTACTGGAATACTGCAAGAATGGGATAGTTTATCCTTATTTCCCTGTTAGCATTATTATGCTTAGTTTTCCTGGATAATTGTCTGTAGTTACATTCATACCTTACATGCTATTTTATACTTGCATTATTTCTGGAGCTCAGTTGGGTGATGCCTACTGAGTACCATGTGTTTGGTACTCATACTATAGTTCTGTAGCCTACAGATCATAGTATGATTTATCATCGTTGATGTGTGCATAGTGTAGAGCAGCTATGGATCGGAGATTTGGGGTGAGCTCCTGACGATTGGAGTTGTTCATACTCTCTCTCTCATTGATTAGACTGATCTCTATTTGGTATATCAGAGATGGCTAATTCTTGTATACTTTACCTGTACTCTTATTGTATTAGAAGCTCATGTACAAACTCCACCAAGTTTTGGGATGATATTAGCCTTTTTATTATATCCTTTCCGCTGTTTTCTTCATTTCTCTTAGTAGTCCATTACTAGCTATTCCGGACTACGAGTTGACTTACCTACTGGTGGGTTAGAGTAGTGCCATCATGACCTAAGAAATTGGGTTGTGACAACATCCCTTTTTCTACCATGCGACGAGAACGAAGAAGAGATATGAGCCCCTTAGAACACAAACTATGAGTATCCTTCCACTCTAACCTTGGCTCATTGGGCATAACTAAGGTAACGGTCTTGGCATAATAATACAGAACCACATGATAAGGAGATAATCAGTCCATACCAAATATAACATCAAAATCAACTGTATCAAGAATGATCAAATCTACCCAAGTCTTACACCCCAAAAGAGTCACCACCCACGATCGGTACACCCGATCCACCACTAAAGAATCACCTATGGGGGTAGAAACATGAATGGGTATAATAAGGGACTCAAACAAAGCATCAATACCATAAGTAAAATATGCAAATACATAAGAGAATGTACATTCAGGGTCAAAAAACACTAAAGAAAGACGATTACAAACCAGGATGATACCTATAATCATAGTATTAGAGGCCTCTGCCTCAGGTCTCCCAGGAAAAGCATAACACTATCTACGCCTGCTACCCGACTATATGACTCCTTGGCCACCACCACGAGCTCCCTAAGCTCTACCCCTAGTACCTCAATATCCACTTCTACTGCCCTGTGCACCCCCTCTAGCCGGAGGCATTAGTGCCGAACAAAGCTAAATTTACAAACTCTGCTGGGGAGGACTTGTCACGCATCTAGGGAAATCTCTAGCCAAGTGACAAAACTCATCACAAATATAGCATCCTCTGCTAGACGAGCCACGCTGCGATGGACCAGAAGAAATATAATGTCCACCATAACAAGAAAAAGTAGAACGAGATCCTTTGCCTGCATGACCTTATCTCTGACAAGTCAAAGCCTCAGAATCTCCAAATCAACTATCAAAACTTTGTAATGCTTGAACCAAAAAGAGATTCTCGTCTTGTATTACTGATCTTCGACCATTCAAAGCCTAAAAATCTGCAAATCCATTATCAAAACTCTGCAATGCTGCCTGAACAAGTCTGTTATGGTAACCATGACAACCTCTGCCTGAAGAATCCCTACCTTAGGATGAGTGACCACTAAAACCGCCCAGTTAGCATGACCTCTTACCACCACCACCCTGAGTTGCCTAATGAATATTCTCGATCCTCTTGGCATAAGCTACAATACTCTTAAAAGAGCCACCTAAAGTCACTAACTGAGCCATCACCAACTTAAGAGAAGTAGACAATCCCTTCAAGAACTTTTTTATCCTCTCCACCTTTGCAGAGATGCTATCCACAATATACCTAGATAAACTATGGACACAGACCTCAAACTCAACAACAATCATGGAGTACTGCTCTAAGTAATCAAACTCATCCCTTATCTTAAGCTTAAGGGCACATATTTGTCAAGAAAAATATCTAAAAAAATGGGTCCAAGTCAAAGGAGGGAAACCCACTGGCCTACAACCAATAAAAGATCTCCACCACTGTTTAGCCACATCAATCAACTAGAAGGTAGTATAATCAATACCATGAGACTCAAGAAAATTAATGTTATGCAACCTTTCCTAACAATTGATCAAGAACTCATATGCATCCTCACCAATCACACCACTATAGTAAGGGAGGTACCAATCTCATGACTATACCAAACTTTTTCTGCTCATCAACAAACATCACCGGACCAAGAACCACAAGAGGAACAGTAAGTCTGGAAGGTAACACCTCAACATATGAGGCCACAATAGTAGTTGGTTGTGTCCCGAGAGTCTGAAAACCTAGAATAGGAACCTGCCCTAGTGGATGAACACTTTCTCTTGTCTACAAACCATCTGGTGTATCCAGTAGAGTACATTCCTAAGGAATACCATGCAAGTGGCTCAAAATATGAGTTATAAGATCTTACAATACTAGAGTATCAATGAAACCCTGAGTGACCTGGGTTGGTCCCACACTCCTTGGCTGATAAGCTGCCTCAAGATGCTCAATCACTAGCTCAAAGAAGGCTTCTCTAGCATGTCCTCTAGCTGGAGCCTCTACTCATTCCCTGCCTTTACCATAGTCTCAATCGCAACCCCTGCCTCATCCCCTAACTGGGGCCCCTATAGTTGGTGCTAGATCAGCATCACCAATAGATCCTAATCGAGTTCTCGTCATCTTCACAAAAAGAGTGAGATACAAGCTTAAAACACCAAGTATGAACAACACGCATGATAAGGAATCAAATGAGAGAATTTTCCTAAAAACAAACCAACCTCCTGAAAATAGATACGGACATCAATGTATCGATCCGCAGGACTCTATCAGACATTTTGCTTTTTACGCATGAGACTAGTGAACCCAGTGCTCTGATACCAATTTGTCACGAGCCAAAAATCAAGATCATGATGGCACCTACCCCAACCCATCCTTATAGGTAAGCCAATATCAAACATAAAATAAAGGTGAAAAGAACATGAATAAGAGAATATAACATGCGACTTTATTTGTAATGTCAGACAAATACAATGAAAAGATAAATATCTAAAATCCCTAAAAACTAGTGTCGTGAGCAAGACCAACTCCAAAAAACTGACCCAAGTATAAAAATACAACCATCTGTCTCTTAAAATATAATAAAGACAAGGAAACATAGATGAAGTCATGAACTAGATCCAAACGAGAAGCTCAACACGACTTCAAGTAACTGTCAACGCTGCGTAAATTCAGGCTCCACTGGAAGCACTCAAATTGGGATCTGCACCAAAAGGGTACAGAAAAGTAGGAGTGAGTATGGTCCACTTTACTCAGTAGGCATCATAAGTCGGCCAAGCAAAGTAAATAACTAATCATATAAAGAAAAATATGAGTAACGCTTCAACCTGCAGACAGAAAAGTCCCAATGGCTCAAGCCATACATGCTCCTAACAGTTCAATAATTCAACTGGTTCAATAATTCAACTCAATAATAGTTTAAATATATCAACATCACGTTTAAGAAAGTCCAAATCATGGAATCATACACATAAACAAGGTTAAAATATAGTGCAACTCAATTATATGATATGTAATGCAATGTTTAATGCTCACCTAATATACACCCTCCGAGCCTAAGTTTCAAAGATAGGACCCCATGGGGGGTTCGCAACCCATACACTAATAATAATCTCATCAATTAACCTTATCGGCAATTCCATCAACTAAGGAGTTTTATAAAATGGTACCTTCTTTCAAAAAGAAGTACAAGTTCCATAATAATATCAATTGCATGAAAATGAGCGATAAATTAGTAAGCATGATCATAGAAAAATCAACAAGGTGTAATAATCTACTCAACAATGGCGTGAATGAACTCAAAATCAACCAAATCCTAATAAATAATGATATAAGCCCCTCATGGCATCACAAAATAAAGAATCATATAACACATCAAATATATCAATCCAAGCCTCTAATGGGCATCACAATAATTATAAAGAATAATCAATATTAAAAAAAGACCAGCACCAGCCCCTGCATGGGCATCTTAATGATAATAATCCCTCAAAAAATAATAAGGTTCACACAAGACCCCACATGGGAACACGATAGTAATAATGATTTCAAAATATGAAGACAGTGATAAAATCGCCAACCCATAGCATACTTTACATGAATAGTTATCTACCCAGCCCGGTCTGAAGGAAGTTAAGCCATAACCTACCTCAAAAGCCAAAAACACAACCTGAACCCTTCAACAACAAGCCTTTCCCTTCCGAGCAGGTTCAGATTGCTCCTAATATATCAAAAATGGATACTACACATAATTAGGAGTCTATTGATACCTATATTAGCATACTTTCATTCTGGGTCCAAAAACACTTTAAAAATCAACCCTAAAAATAAAAAGGTAAATCTAGAATTTTAATAAAGAATCATGTTATCCATAATTTAAGGGTTCTTAATATGAAAACCCATCAAAAACCGAGTTGAAATTGAACTTGAAATCATTAAAAACCTAATTTCTCACTTTACCAGGTGAAACCCCAATCTCAAGTTTAAAATCCAAGTTTAGATATTGTTTGATCAATAAAATCAATGGGTAATGATAGAAAATAGGTTTAGAAGCTTACACATGTCATGTTTGATTAAAAAAAACCTCTTGCCATAGCCCTAATCTGAGGTCCCAAAGTTTAAAAATGGAGTAAAATCGCAAAATTGGGGTTTAAATACTGTTATGTGCACAATTACTCACGATCGTGATCCTTCCCATGTGATCACGAGGACAACGTTGAATGCTTTTAAAATTGGTCATCACGATCATGAAATCAAAATGACCCAAACCACGTGATCACAGAGGACCACCACACTATTGTGATGACTAACATCACAAACACTTGCGATCGTGACTCCCCTCCACGCGATCACAATGAGTAAATACCTGGTGCATTAGAACTATGCACCAGCAGTGAAATGGATCAAGGAAATTTCCTCATTGAATCCTCGGGATTCATTTGAGACCCCATAGAAATAACTTGATAATGCTAATAGACTAATTTCTATGTTACGAACATAATGGACCCATTGGATTTTTCAAAAGTGGTCGTTATCAATAAGCTACCCCCCATAAACCCCATTTAGGCCAAAATAATTAGTTTTTTCTCAAATACTTAAAACTCATAATATAGTTATGAAACCCGAACCAATCACGCTACTAATCTAAAATGGACGTTTTGAATCTAATGAAATTGTCAAAACTCTCATCCGATGCACGAATCATAAAATGTTGACCAAAGTCAACTATGTCACTTTAAAGTCTACTCAAAATCATAAAATCACATAACTCACTCCTGGATGCTTCGAGAACCACATAAACCATTCCCACAACTCATAAATGATATAAGGCACTTACAGAGAAGGACAAAATGGTCAAATTGAATTGATATTATTTTTCCAAGAAACCTCCCTTAAAGAACTTTCATTGAAATAATGGATATCTTTTTAAAGTCCTAGAGTAATAAACTACTCCTGAGGATAAGAAGTTCATAGTTTTTTTAATACTATTTCTTTAAATTCTCAAATTGAAACTCTTGTCTACCTCTTCATGACTTAAGTTGTGTGACTATCACATTTTTAAAAAAGATAAATGTATTGTTGACAAACTTAAGTAATTTTCCTTTGACATAAATTTATAAGGCTTTGAATGCAATACACAAGTAGTAGTAATATTTAACCAAGTAATAATTTGACATAAAAATTGAACAAATGAAAGAGGTGAATAAAATTTGAGAAAATTTCTCAAATAGCAGCCCTTAAGAAGTAATTAATTAGGAAATAGCAACATTATCTTAATTACTCACTATAGCAATATTTCTGCCTACATCAACTCTGTCAATTTGTATATTGTATTTTTTAAAATAGTAAATACAAATACAATTATTTTAAAATGAGTTAAAAATGGTAACAATTTCAGTTAAAAAAACATTTGTAGCATTAACTGAATTCAAAATGTGAATATTCCATTTCCAATTCCACTACTGCAAATTGCTATATTCAAGCAAGAGGAAAAGCTTCATCCAAATCAGTCTACATAATGCGGAATATCAAATTTGAATTTGCGTAACTTCAATTGAAATCTCTGGATTCTAATTATCGATATTAAGGCTTCTGTTGCTTGTGCATAAATCTCACAATATCATCAAACATATACAGGTATGAGATTAAATTCTACAAATTTGTTTTCATAATCAAAAGATGTAATGAACAACTCTGAAATAAACATAGCATATTAATGCACTTGAAATCAAATACATTTAGTTATGTTTTTCTGTTTTCTGGTTTGAACACATACACCAGAATTTGTCGATGAAATTTTAGTTAAATTACTGTAAAAAAATTTCAAACTTGTTAGTTTTGTAATTTTTTTTTTTTGTAATTCCATTCAAATACATACACAAACTCATATATGTTGTTGTGTGTTTATGTTTGTGGTATATATATGGTTTGTTGTATTTGAAATTCGAATATATTCAAAATGTTACTTGTTAAATGATGTTCCTGAATACACTGAAGGTTAAATTGTATGTCTATATTATGTTTGATTGATTTGTTGAATTACCTAAATGTTTTTAACATATTTGGGTAAAGGAATGGATGAAATTGTCGTTCTTCTGAAACATTTTGGTGTGTGGACTGTGGATAACAATTATGATGCTTACACTATATATGCAGTAGCTATCAGCCCCTATTCAACCTTCAATGATCTGCACGATTTGCTCAGAAAACATACTTGTGTAGACGTTAGATGCAAAAATATTAGGATTGAATACAAGGTTGAAGGTCACACGCATCGTGCTCATACACACAACGGCATGGGGTAAGGGTGTTGTAATGACCCTCCAAGTTATTTATTACATTTTCATGCTTTTTCTGCATTTAGATCTATCCTATAGCTGCCCAAAGTCTTTTGTGACTCATTGGGATTGACAGTTTGGTTATCGAAAAGTTCGTTTGATTTTTAGAGTCATTTCCATGTTTTGGTGCTTTCACTGTTAAGAAAAGGGTCTCAGGCCTGTACTTTAGGTAAAAGGCCTCGAATTCCAATTATAACAGACTTATTAGCCCTAGAATGTTGATTTTAGGCTAGAAGGATCCTTGGTCTGGGTCTCGAGGCTTCCGAACTTATTTTTGGGCTATTGGGTGGATTTTGGCTTAAACAGCCCCTTGGGTGTAGGACCCATGTTGCAACCCATCTATACACGCAAGTGTATGTGATCGTTCAAGTAATATAATGGCTCCTTTAAAAGATCCGGATATCGAACCCACGAAGGGACTTTCGTCAACAAAAATCAATTTTAGACGTCAAACAGTAATTAAAAACTAGTGTTACGAAAAGGAAAAGTGAGTTGTTACTAAAAATTAAATGATTGCGGACTATAAACTCCTATCTTCGCTACCGTAACTTCAGTTTTCACAAATATGTTTAAAAGTCAATAAAAAGTAAATTCCCAGGGTCAAGGCACTCCGAACGTCATCTCTTGAGCATAATTGTTACTGGTTTAAGCAATTTGAGTCAGTTATCTTGTTTATTGATCACGAGGTTAATGTTACAATTATATTCGTCTCCAAACTATAACCTTCTACTATAAATTGGAAATCTAACTACGTCATTGAGCGGTGATAAGTTTAACCAATTCTAATGCCTTTAAGCTATCTTCTCGTAATTGAACAAGTGCGGCGGATTAGGTACCTCTCGGTCCTAACCACATATCAATCTATTGGAATCCCTTCCGCGAGTAAAGATCACGCTCTTTATATTCCATGTTCTATCTCTTAGTTTCTCTCTCGAGCTCACCTCAGGACAAGAGATTTATTTCAATGGTGATCAAGCATTAAAATAGTAAAAGTAAGAATATAAGAATAACCAATTCATGATAAACTTCAGCAAAAACCAATAAAATTCAACTCAAGAGATTCATGTTCATATCCTCAACCCCAAGAATGAGGGATTTTAGCCACTCATAACTTCAATTAACATCATAAAGTAATAAAATACCATAAAAAGAAATAAAACTGAAAATAAGAAGAATGAAACCTAATTTCAATGCCAAAAAACGCCCAAAGTAGTCTAGTGAAGATGGAATAATGATACAATAACCCAAAAGCCCTATTTATAGACAAAAACTCAGGGCAAAAATTTGCCAAAAAGCGGCCCGGCACGCCCTCGGGTGCGCCTGGGACTTAGGCAATTTTTTTCCTTTGAACAGGTGCGCCTGAGCGGCCTGCCACGCCCTTGGGCGTGCCCCCCTGCTGCCTACTTGGGTAGAACTTGTGTCAAAAGCGGCCTGTTCTTCCTTTCGTTGACTTTTCTTTGCGGATTTGGTTGGATTCTTCAAGTTCAAATCTTTGGCTTACCTCTTATCTTCAATATTCTTCGCTCCTAGCTCCTCTAAGCCTCGCTTTCCATGCCAAAAATGCTGCAAATAGTCGCAAATTCCACCTACAAGGGTCTAATAACATTTGTTAGCACAATATCACATATTACATCAAAACCATACAAAATACATACTTATCGCTCTCAAAACTAAGGAAAACATGGGTTAAAGTCGGCAATAAGGCATATAAATACGCCTTAGATCACCACCCCACACTTGAACCTTTGTTTGTCCTCGAACAATAACCAGACTCAAACCCGGGCGACTTAAGACAACCGACACACAATAGGTATTCCTGCATAGCTACACAACCACATTCATCAAATTATGCACTAACATGCTAGTATCACCAAAGAGTGAATAGCAAATTGAAACAACCTATCCTCACAAAACAACTTTACTATTTGCAAATTCATACATGACACGTTACCAATAGATCACCATACTTCGCTAAACATGCACCCTCACCACAAGAGAATCACCCAATATTTCACACAAAGTAATTATTAAATGGGTGCATAAATAAAAATTCACTCACTCTCGAAAAGAATTCACATGCAACACAAGATGAACCATAAGCGTGCCCTTAATGTAGTACGCCACTAATGTCAAAATGTTAAAGCTCAAGATCAAGTAGGACTTTAAGGGTTGTAATGTAGGCTAAGGGACGGGTTGGAACTATTTGGTCAGGAATCGTGACTATCTTCCCTAAGCGCTTTAATACACTACAAATTACATTAAGACCACCTTCAACAACCTATTTTCCACCACTTTTTTCTTCCCCATTCTCTTTTGTTTTGTCCCATCTTTTTAAGCAAGCTTAAGCATATTAGGCAAGGAGTAACTGCTATCAACAAATGATTCACTTCTCTCTTTTTTTTTTCATTACATTACTCCCTACCACCAACACATAAACTTTTTCACACACCCAAAAGCTATTTACTTGGGGCTTCAACTTCACTTTTTCCTTCTTCAATTTTTACACTCCTTAACAACTTAATTTCTCAATTAAAGCGCTTAGGAGTTTTGGATCAAATTATGATTCATTGAAAGAAAAGAATTAAGATACATGTAAAGCTATCAAAGAATAGGCTAACGACTCAACGGGGCTAACTAAGATCATACAAAAAGGGTAGATAAAGTCAGTATAAAACATGGCTATCAAAGAAATGCCTATATCATCTCCTAAACTCAACACCTTTTATTTCTCTTTGCAAACACACCGGGCAAGTTCTAGACATCATTATGCACATGGAATATCATAAGAACCTCACTCACACATGGCATATGTTTAACTCAAGCAGGCTCACATACAATTTATACGAAGTCATGCATGAGTTCAACATTAAGCAATTTATCAAGTCGACTAAGTGAGCATTAGATGTCTCAACACTTGCTATTGTATAACTTATCATGTTCCACCATCATACTGGATGTGTATGCACAATTGTATAGCAAGCAAGAACACCCAACAATAACATGACTAATTTGCTCTTAAGACGGTCGCCATCCATCCATCATAGAGTAAAGCTCCTAATACTATGACTAAAAGAGACTCAAAGTAATAAAAAAATAAAATCTTTTTGTGGTTTTCTACAGTTCAAAGGGACTATCCTTAGTAAAAGAACCGAAAACAAAGGCTAAGGAACCCAAAATAAAAACAACTAGAAACATACAGAAACACAACTATACATACATAAAAAGGAATCCCATAACACCCCACCCCATACTTAAAAGATTAGCACTGTCCCCAATGCTACAAAAATAAACAATGCAAGAGTAGGGTGTAAGGAGCTCCCTAGTCAGTCAAGGAAATCGTCATCCTCCATCCCGAGGACTGATAGCGGTGTATCATCCACCTCCACCTCGACATCATCAGAATCGGTCTGGCGGTCATTCTCATCTGTGGGGACATCATCATCCACAGTCTCAACAAAATCAGGCCCAATTCGCAAAAATGCCATGGCATGCTCATTAAGAGGATAATCCCTCTCAACCTGGCTCATCTCTTCCGTCGTAGAGGACCTACCCCCAGTCCTGTGCCGTAGCATCTCCAAACCATACATATGGGCTAAAATCCTGTCATCTTGAGCATGACGCTCTGCTATGGTGAGAGTGGGGCCTAGTGCATCAAGTGCCTTGGTTTGGGTGACATCCACAGGTGTCGGCACCAAAGGAGGATGATAATCAAACGCCTCTTCGGCCACTTCGAATGCTCTCATTAATTTAGTCAATATACAGCCAAAAGCATATCGAAGACCTCCATGTAGACGAGCTCGGCGCATAGCCGACAGCACCACAAAACCTACATCAATTTCCACATCAGTCATGAGAGCATACACCAGACAGACATGGTCCCTAGTGACCTCCGTCATGTGGCTACCCGGAATCAAGTAACAACACACAATCTTCAACCAAATTCGCGCCTCTTTATTGAAATAAGCATAGGGTAGACTCATGTGGTACCTTTTTTTGTGATAGCGAAGCCATCTCGCTGTCGAACGTTGGCCGCAAAGAGTGTGTCGAATTTCTGCATAGGGAGGCCTAGCATTCAGCCTGAGTAGGTCGTGGGGACTAATACGAGTGTGTACTCCCAATAATCCATTAAGGCCCAAGGAATCAAGTATAACATCTGACCCTTGTACAACCACCGAGCTAGTAGGTGCATCCGGGTTCCAATTAGCATATAATTCCCTCACAAGATGAAGGTTACAATTCGTAGGTTTGTCGAAGATGAAATCTATACCCACTTGCACAATTCGAGCCAATATTTTAGGGTAAGTCCGATCTAGAACGGCCCTATCAATACACTCATCCGCAAAATATTTGGCTTCAGGGCGACTTTTATACCAATTTTTGCCGACACTAGATACAACATTTAGCCCATACTTTTGTTTCTGGCCTTTAGGGACTGGGGGAGTCGCGGGGACCTTATTTCCTGACCGTCGTCGCTTGTGAGAACTGGAAGTAGCCACATTATATTCTGACATTGTACCTATAACAAAGTTCCACAAGTATGTCAATTTCCCACGTAAAGATAGCTAACCAACTCGATGTGCGTTGGCTTTAAGGGCCACCCCACACTTAGTTGCTTAGCACCAAGTCAAAATATATGGGTGTAAGGGTACTCAGACTTCCCCTCATCACCTAATGCCCAAAACAAAGTCCAACCCATATCAAAGTCAACCTTCCCAACACAAATTTCACATTCCCATAATTATCCATAGAACGGCATACTTGTTTTACTCAAGAATTCAAACAAGATTCATGCTTTTTCAACAATATGTGGGTTATAACAATTAATTACAACAATAAATTTTTGCAATTACTACCATATAAGCTAAACCCACTTGCAATTTCTTCAACTAAAAACAAGATTAATAAGAGCAATTGCACTTGTATTTCAAGTTCATCTTCATGACACCCCATAAATTCCAAAAATAGCATAATAAGCAAGTCAAACTACAAAGAACATATGGGGCATCACAAATTCGAATATCAAGAATTCCCTAAATTCTCACCATTCTCATATCAATTTAGAGAGAGAAAGCTTAAAGAAACATACCTTGATAGCTTGAATGGAGTCTTGTAATCACAACCCAAAAAGGAGAAGGGGAGAAATTGTGCTATGTGTGGGCAAGAGAGGAGAAAAGTAAGATTTTTTTTTATTTTTTTTTTGATTTTATGGGAGAAAAATCGGTTCTTTGTTGGGGAATTGGGGAAGATTTGTGAGAAATAAAGAGTCAATTGGGGATTTAAAGGATAGGGGGTGGGGTGGGTAGGGTGGTCTTTTGCCCCTTTTAAAAAAATTAAGCCCAAAGACTTAAGGCAGGGGCGGCCTGGCACGCTAGGTGCCGCGCCTGCTCACTGCCAAGGCCAAAAGAAAATTCGGCAGGAGCGGCTTGGGACGCTGCCTAGCGCGCTCCTTGCTTAAATCATACCTGGGTGGTTTTTTCAAATTCTTCACATTATTTTAGGGCTTTTTCAAGTCCCAAGACGCAAAACTTTGCTCCAAAACATGTCCTACCTTCCCAATACCTTCAAAAGATCATCACCTTCTAATTTACCTTTTTCTCGTGGATTTCCATGAAAAAGTACTCCGTGTGTCTCTGCATAAACAATAAATCCTAGAACTAAGTTAGAAAATAACAAATTTTAAAAGAAATGGGTTGCCTCCCATCAAGCGCCTTATTTTGGTCGTGGCACGACTTTTCTTTTTGTATTTTTACTTTATAATTTCTAACTATTACAATACATTCATAGGTTGCCTCCCATGTAGCTCCTGGTTTAATGTCGCGGCTCGACCACACTCAGCACAATTATTATCAAGGTGAAGCACTTCCTCCTTCTGCTTCTCTTCTTCACCAAAATAGTTCTTCAATATTTGGCCATTTACCATAAATCTCGTACCATCCTCTTTATTCAAAATTTCCACCGCACCATGAGGATTTGTACGACTTACCTCAAAAGGCCCACTCCACTTAGATCTTAGCTTGCCCAGAAACAACCTAAGACTCGAGTTAAACAGTAGTACCAACTGGCCTGGCTCGAAAGTGCGGTGGAGAATGTGTTTGTAGTGCCATCGCTTCATTTTCTCCTTGTAGATCTTTGCATTTTCATATGCATGGAAACGAAACTCTTCCAACTCATGGAGTTACAACAACCTCCTGTTACCAGCCAACTCTGGATCTAGATTCAACTTCTTCACCGCCCAATATGCTCTGTGCTCAAGCTCAACTGGGAGGTGACATGCTTTACCAAAGACAAGATGATATGGAGAAGTCCCTATAGGTGTCTTATACGCAGTTCGATAAGCACAAAGAGCATCATCTAGCTTGAGCGACCAATCTTTTCTCTGAGTATTCACCGTCTTTTGCAAGATTTATTTTAGCTCGCGATTAGACACTTCCACTTGGCCACTTGTTTGGGGATGATACGTTGTTGAAACCTTGTGTATAACACCATATTTAGCCAACACACTTTTCACCCAATAGTTTATAAAGTGTGAACCTCCATCGCTAATAATGGCTCTTGGAGTTCTGAATCTTGTGAAGATACGTTTTTGCAGGAACTTCACCACAACCTTGGAATCATTCGTAGGAAGAGCAACAACCTCTACCCACTTAGACACATAATCCACTGCTACAAGTATGTATTGATTCCCATTCAACTTTGGGAAAGGGCCCATAAAATCTATCCCCCATACATCAAAGATTTCAACTTCTAGGATATTAGTTAACGAAAATTCATGTCGCTTTGCAATCGTCCCCATACGTTGGCATTGGTCACAACTCTTCACAAATACATGAGTATAAAGGCCAAAAAAAACCTGATTGCAGAATTTTTGGGTTGTGCATTCACCACCATGATGACCACCATAAAGTGAGGCGTGGCATCTCTCTAACACCTGTTTCACCTCCGCATCCGGAATACATCTTCTTACTACTTGATCAGGCCCTTACTTGAATAAATAAGGCTCTTCCCAAATATAAGAACGTACCTCATATGTCAACTTCTTCTTTTGTTGAGGACTCGAATAAGGAGGAAATAGCCCACTTACCAATAGGTTCGCAATGTCTGCATACCATGGCAACTCATCAACCCCCAAAACCAACAATTTCTCATCTGGAAATTCCTCACTAATACGCCCATAATCAGCTACATGTGGTGAGCTTTCAAGTCTAGAAAGATGGTCGACAATCTGATTTTCTAACCCTTTCCTGTCTTTAATCTCCAAAGCAAACTCTTGTAACAATAAAATCCATCTAATCAACCACGGCTTAGCATCCTTTTTATTGAACAAATACCGTATTTCAGCATGATCTGTGTATACAATGACGCAAATGCCCACCAAATATGATCTAAATTTATCAAATGCGTATACCAAAGCTAACATATCCTTTTCAGTCACTGTATAATTCACTTGGGCTACATCAAGGGTCTTGCTGGCATAATAAATAGAATGAAATATCTTGTTCTTCCGCTGCCCAAGAACTGTACCCACTGCAACATCACTTGTGTTACATATGAGCTCAAATGGTAAAGCCCAATCAGGAGCAATAAGGATAGGTGCCTCGACCAAGTTCTTCTTCAATACCTCAAATGCCTTCACGCATGCCTCGCAAAATACAAATTTAGCATCCTTTTCTAAGAGCGTGCACATGGGGCGTGTAATCTTGGAAAAATCTTTAATGAACTGTCTGTAAAACCCAGCATGTCCCAAGAAACTATGCACCTCTTTCACCGACATAGGTGGAGGAAATTTCTTGATAACTTCAATCTTTGATCTATCAAATTCGAGCCCCTGCTTTGATACTTTATGTCCAAGAACTATACCTTTCGTCACAAGGAAATGACACTTTTCCCAATTGAGAACAAGATTAGTTTCTTCACACCGAGCAAGGACTCTATCAAGGTTTTACAAACATACATCGAAAGAGTTACCAAATACTGAAAAATCATCCATAAAAATCTCTACAAACTCCTTCACCGTGTCATAGGAAATAGCCATCATGCAACGCTGAAAAGTAGTCGGTGCGTTACACAATCCAAAGGGCATACGCTTGAAAGAATAAGTGTCGTAAGGGAATGTAAATGTAGTCTTCTCTTGATCTTGAGGATCTATAGCAATTTGATTATACCCAAAATACCCATCAAGAAAGCAATAATATTCCTGCCCGGCTAAACGATCCAATATCTGATCAATAAAAGGGATTGGATAATGGTCATTCCTCGTAGTCACAGTTCTTGTAGGAATCAACTCATTATTATCATTCGTGATCACCATCATACCACTCTTTTTTGTGACACACTGTACTGGACTAACCCATGTACTGTCAGAAATAGGATAGACAATGTCCGAATCTAACCACTTAATTACCTCTTTCCTTACCACTTCTTTCATTACTGGATTCAAGCGTCGTTGATGTTGTACACTCGACTTATTCCCTTCCTCCATGTAAATTTTATGCATACACAAACCCGAATTAATACCCTGGATGTCAGACATCTGCCAACTGATAGCCTTCTTTCTTCGTTTGAGTATCACCAATGCTGCAAGAATAATAGGAAGGGTCTCATTATCACCTAGAAAAGCATATTAAAGATAAAACAGAAGTTCTTTCAATTCAAGCTTCGGTGCCTCTTCAATTGATGGCTTGGTTGGAGGACTAAGTGGACGATTTAAAGGTTCCCATCCACCCTCTTTAGCATAAATACCCATAAGATAAAGAACCTGCACCATATCAATAGCTTCTGTATCACCAAAAATATCTTGCCCCATCAAAACTTTTTCCAAAGGATCTGTAGACAAAGTGTGGATGTTTTCAGCCGCTAAATCTATAGCTGTAATAGCTGACAAGTTCTCATAAATTTCTGGTAGCTTCAAAGCCCTATAAATATCAAAAACTTTAACTTTATCATGAGCTCGCAAAGTTAGTTTCCCTGCTGCTACATCAATGATCACACCTCCTGTGGACATAAATGGACGCCCCAAAATAAATGGGACTTCCGGGTCAGGCTCAAAATTTAGCACCACAAAATCAACCGAAAAGATCAACGACCCCACTTGAACCAGAACGTCCTCAATAATACCATCAGGTCTAGTCACAGATCGTTCTGCAAGCTATAAAATAATAGTATTATGTTTAGGATGACCCAAACCCAACTCCTTGAAAACTAAAGTGGGCATCAGATT
Source organism: Capsicum rhomboideum (assembly GCA_031232105.1). Lineage (NCBI taxonomy): Eukaryota > Viridiplantae > Streptophyta > Magnoliopsida > Solanales > Solanaceae > Capsicum > Capsicum rhomboideum. The sequence continues at coordinate 90,241,892 of CP124716.1, read as the reverse complement.
TATACTAGCCCCCAAATCGCACAACCCACGAGCACAGACATGATCTCCCAGAGTAATTTTTACAGTGACGCTTCCAGGATCCTTCAGCTTGGTGGGTAACTGGTTTTTAATGCGATAGCTATACTCCTCAGTCAGTGCAACTGTGGCATACTATGTCAATCTACTCTTGTTTGCCACAATATCTTTCACAAACTTAGCATACTTTGGAATACCCTGCAAGATATCCACCAGAGGGAAATTAATGTGCACTTGTTTATGTAGTTCAATGAAATTACCAAAGAATTCGTCTTCCTTCTTCTTATTGAACTTCTGGGGAAAAGGAGGAGGCAACTTTACACTATGAATCACTTTATCATCTTTGGAGCTTTTGGCAGACTCAACTTGTTCGTCTTCAACCACAACTTCTTTCGGCTCCAATTATTTTTACTGGTGGAACTATATCCTCTAACTTCTTACCTCTATGAGTAAAAATAGCATTCACCTACTTTGGGTTAGGATCGGTAGCACTTGGAAGACCTCCTTGAGGCCTTGTATTCTGTACATTTGCTAACTGACCAATTTGCTTCTCCAAATTTTGAGTAGCCAACTGATTGTTCCTCACATCTGCTGCCAGATTAGCTTGCTCTGCCATAATCTACTTCAACATATCTTCTACGCTCATATCTCCAGGCTTAGCACCCACTTGATTGCTTTGACCCTGCTGTTGGTTGTATTGTGGTGCATATCCTTGAGGTCTAAATTGATTCTGGTTACCTCCCCAAGATAAGTTCGGCTGATTTTTCCACCCAACATTATAATTATTTCCATAATTCTGTGCTCTAACTCCTCTCTGGGCATTACCCACAAAATTCACGAAATCCGAATTTGCACTGGATAACTCGCTGGTATGGTCCCCGTTTCCGCACACATCACACACTATAGAAACCTATTGCTGTACTACATTTATGGGAGCTTGTTGCTGCCCCAAATTCAAACTGCTGAAGTGATTGTTCATCACGTTTTGCATAGCTGAAATTTGGGCAGATAATGCAGTGACTGCATCCACATCTAGTTTCCCAGCAACCTTCTTTGTAGAATTTCTAGAGTTATCACCATGCCAATATGGATTTCCCTGCGAAATATGATTCAACAAAGCATATAATTCATCTTAATTCTTCTCTAAAGCTTGTCCACCTGCAACTGAATCAAGTAGAATTTTAGTGTTGGGGTCGAGAGCCTCAATAAAAGTATGCACCAACACTTCATTTGCTTGGTGGTGATGAGGACAATCCCTCAACATGGATTTGAATCAGTTCCAGGCTTGGTACAAATTCTCATCATCTCTCTGTCTGAAACTCAATATCTCACTCCTCAGCTTTGTTGTCTTTCCAGATGGAAAGAACCTTATCAAGAATTTCTGAGCAAGATCATCCCAAGTAGTGATAGAATTAGTCGGCTCTGCGTCTAACCACCTCCTTGCTTCCCCCAACAGAGAAAAGGGGAACAAAGTAAGTCTCACATAATTTGAAGACACACCTGTAGGAATATATGTGTCACTGATCTCCAGAAAATTTTGGATGTGCCTTTGTGGGTCCTCATGAGCAAGACCTGTAAACTGTCCACTTGAGTGCAAGAGTTGCACCATGTTCTGTTTCAACTCAAATCTACCTCCAGCTGCCGGTTTTAGAATACTGGAGGTCACATTAGTAGAGAGTGGGATTGCCACATCGCGAACTGTCCTAGCTGCCATCACTACCGTCTCACGTCTATCCACAACTAGTTCTTTAATTCTTACGGTATCACCCCGTATGCCTTCGTCAGCCAGTTCGACTTGCGGGATTGGGTAATATGTAGCCTGTCTCTTCAATCTATGGAAGTATCTTTTAGGTTCAGACTGCGGGGTTACCAAATATTTATTCCTTGCCATCGTTCAGATGAAGTAAGCCTGCAAAATAGAACAGCTAAGATCAAGTTGTCAACACTTAGCTGAAAATTAAAGTAAAAACTTCAATAATTGAAATCTATCTATTTGAAAGTCCCCGGCAACGGCGCCAAAAACTTATTGCGACCCAGCTATACACGCAAGTGTACGTGATCGTTCAAGTAATATAATGGCTCCTTTAAAAGAGCCGGATATCGAACCCAAGGGATTTTCGTCAACAAAAATCAATTTTAGAAGTCAAATAGTAATTAAAAATTAGTGTTGCAAAAAGAAAAAGTGATTTGTTACTAAAAATTAAATGATTGCGGACTATAAACTCCTATCTTGGCTACCGTAACTTCAGTTTTTGTAAATATGTTTTAAAAGTCAATAAAGAGTAAATTCCCAGGGTAAAGACACTCTGAACGTCATCTCTTGAGCACAATTGTTACTGGTTTAAGCAATTTAAGTCGTTTATCTTGGTTATTGATCACGAGGTTAATGTTACAATTATATTCGTCTCCGAATTATAACCTTCTACTAGAAATTGGAAACCTAACTACGTCATTGAGCGGTGATAAGTTTAACCAATTCTAATTCCTTTAAGCTATCTTCTCGTAATTGAACAAGCGCGGCGGATTAGGTACCTCTCGGTCCTAACCGCATATCAATCTGTTGGAATCCCTTCCGTGAGTAACGATCACGCTCCTTATATTCCACGTTCTATCTTTTAGTTTCTCTCTCGAGCTCACCTCAAGACAAGGGATTTATTTAAATGGTGATCAAGCATTAAAATAGTAAGATTAAGAATATAAGAATAACCGATTCATGATAAACTTCAGCAAAAACCAATAAAATTCAACTCAAGAGATTCATGTTCATAGCCTCAACCCCAAGAATGAGGGATTTTAGCCACTCATAACTTCAATTAACATCATAAAGTAATAAAATACCATAAAAGAAATAAAAACTGAAAAGAAGAAGAATGAAGCCTAATTTCAATGCCAAAAAATGCCCAAAGTAGTCTAGTGAAGATGGAATAATGATACCATAACCCAAAAGTCCTATTTATAGACAAAAACTCGAGGAAAAAATTTGCCAAAAAGCACCCCGGCACGCCCTTGAGCGCGCCTGGGACTTAGGAAATTTTTTTCCTCTGAACAGGTGCGCCTGAATGGCCTAGAACGCCCTTGGGCGCGCCCCCCTGCTGCCTACTTGGGTAGAACTTGTGTCAAAAGCGGCCTGGCGCGCCAAAGTCTGATTTTCTTCCTTTCGTCGACTTTTCTTTGCTGATTTGGTTGGATTATTCAAGTTCAAATATTTGGTTTGCCTCTTATCTTCAATATCCTTCACTCGTAGCTCCTCCAAGCCTCACTTTCCCTGCCCAAAACGCTCCAAATAGTCGCAAATTTCCACCTACAAGGGTCTAATCACATTTCTTAGCACAATATCATATATTCTATCAAAACCGTACAAAATACATTCTTATTGCTATCAAAACTAAGGTAAACATGGGTTAAAGTCGGCAATAAGGCATATAAATAGGCCTTAGATCAACCCACTTTTTATCGAAACAACCTTGGATGGAAATTTCGATAGTGCCCTTGAATTAGGAATGTCTAATATTGTAAGGTAGAATAGTTCATTGGTGTTCACAAGATTCAAAATAAATCTCGAGAGACCATTCAGAATAGTTGCAACATGCCATAGTTGCTAGTGCTAATGCACCTGGTGCAGGCCAAAAATAGCCTTCATGTTCGCGTGGCCTTGGCCATGATCGCGAGGGTCACGGATATTGACCTCCGCATTCACAGGCAAGTCTTCACATTCGTGAAGAGGAGGTCGACTTGGGCGGCCCAGCCTCCTTCATCTCGATAGTAGTGGACCGGCTGTATTTGTGAAGGTCTGTTTGGTCCATCTCTCTTGATCTCTACAGGGGTCCTAGATTTGCTAAGAAGGACCCTTAGCAGTATATATATCTCCCTCTTCATTTTTCCAATATTATTTCTAAGTACAAAACACCATTAGAGGCTTCTTGAGCTCTGAAATTATGGGAAAATCATATAGTGGAGTAGGGATTATTTTGGAGACATGCTTACGAGAATTGTATCATCGTATCTCATAAGTTTTCAATTAATTTTCTATGTAATTCTGTGATTTACTATTTAAATTCTTCATAGTGATTGGGGATGATTTTGGAATGTTTAAGGCTTGGATTTTACCCAAACTTTAGAAAAATGATCCTTGAGCTAAGAGGGACGTTGTGACGGTTTCAATTTTATGATTCTGTAAGCGGGCCCCATATGGGATTTTAATTCTAATTTTTTACTCAGAGCATTTATATGTAGTATGGGTATTGATATTCTCATATTGACATGTAGAATCATATTTCTATAGTATGCAGAGGTTGGAGGCTTCTCAGAAGGAAAAAGCTCCAAAGTAAAAGATTATACGAGCTTTCAATAGCATCCTGGTAGGATAGGCTTACCCTTTTTCTAGACTATGATTTATTGTGTTATTAGTGTAGAATTATGCCATATATGGGTGGGTATTTATGGTTTGGTCGATATTTCAGTGGATAGCATCTTATTTAGCTGGATAGGGGTCCTTTTCGGTACAATTTGGCCCGTTTTCCCTTAATTTTGTATATGATTATCCCTTAGGAATAGTTTTTACTTTCTTAGTATTTTGAGATGGGATTGAGGATCCTTAGACTAGACTTAGGTAGGTGTTTTCCTTAGGTTGGGTTTCTAGGACTGGTAGTGGGCCCTATCGACCCTTTCTTTTAGATAGAATGCCTAGTATAGCCCCTCATTGACCTAAATGACCTCTATTTATTACCTTAGGCTAATTCCTGAATTTAGGAAAACTTAGTCAATATCCGGAGCCCTTTTTATCTTTGTTACCCTGGGTGGGGTAGTATTTGACGATAAACCACACTCTTTGGCTTAGTGATTAGGTCCAGTATCACCTTTAAAGACTTGACCGCCTGATCTTAAAGATTATGTATGGTTGGACTTATTTGGATCTATATTCTTGGATTGTTATTTTTTACCTTATTTATCAGTTTTGGTTTGAGTCTGACATCTAGCAACTTTATTATTATTTATTAGTTCCAGTTTGAGCCCGGTATCTAGTAACTTTATTATTATTTATCCATTTTGATTTGAGTCTAGAATCTAGCAGCTTTATTATTATTTATCAGTTCTAGTTTGAGTCCAGTATCTAGTAGCTTCATTATTACTATCATTTCTGGTTCAAGTCCGGCATACTATTATGATATTACTCTCTAGTTTTGGTTCGAGTCTGGCATTTATGATATATATGGATATTTATTTAGGATTAGGAATCAAGTAAGAACTGGTAATACATGGGGTTATGATTATAGAGAAGTTCTAGGTATGTTTTTCCCATGTTGGTTCACATTATGTTGTTATTGTGTTATTCCATCTTCATATTAATGATTACTCTTTGCTTGTACCCACCGGGCTTATGGGGGCTCGATTGGGTTATTTTCTTTCTTATTTGTGCTTTCTGGTCTTATGGAGGCCTAGTTAGTTTATAGGTAGACTCTATTTTCGCATTCAAGCACTTATTTTACCTTTATACTACTTTCACTAGGCATGATCTACTATTTCTATTTTTGATCCTTTATTTCTGACTTTAGTTTACATTCTTACACTTTTTTATGCTTTTACTGTAATTTAGCTCAGTTGGCCTATGATGCCTATTGAGTACCTATTGTTTGTAGTACTCATTTTGCACTTCTGCATCTTTTCCCTGATGCTGATCCGAGTACGAGTCACCGCCATTGACGTTATCCTCGGGTCGTGCTACTTTTCAGAGCTAGGGTGAGTTTTTAGAGTCTGGGGCTGATCCTCATCCTTTTGGTATTTTTTGATAGTCTTTCTGTATATTCTGAGACTATATTATATATTTGGCACTGTCTAGTACTCTATTTTGGTTAGTGACTCTTGTACCTACTTTACCAGGTCTTGAGGGATCTGGTTTTGTACATTTTTTTCTTTTCCCTTTGTTGTGTAGTATGTTTACATATATATGCATATATCATGTTTTTATTGCTTAGAACCTCTATAGAATGCCTGTTTCCTTTATTTGTATTGTCTTTGGTCGATTTTCCCGTTACTTGCTATTCCGGGCTATGGCTTAGCTTACTTACTGGTCGGTTGTAGTAGGTTCCATCACCTCAAGAAATTGGGTGGCGACAGTTTGGTATCAGAGCCTAGTTTCACCGATATAGCTGGTACAAGAGCAAATGTCTAGTAAAGTCCCACGGATCGGTATGATGATATCTGTATCCTATCTTTCAGAGGCTACCGGATGTTCTTAGGCAAATTTCACCTTTTTGGTTTATTTTTGTGCATTGAGTTTATATTGGTTTCTATATTCTTACTTGTTTTACTCTTTTCCAGATGGCTAGGACATGGGCCATAGCGTCCGGGGATCAAGACCCCAAACCTACAGCCAGGTTACCTATTAGAGGCTGAGGTTGACCCAGAGGTTGAGGGCTAGCTAGAGTTGCAGCCCCAGCTTGAGATTGGGCCAGGGAGCCTTCACCAGATCCTATTATTGCTCTTATTCCAAAGATAGCACTAGAGGTTCCACCACCACAGTAACAAGTGGGCCAGGGGGCAGCTCAGGCCCCATCGAGGTTTATATTTTCTTTCGTCCTTTGTGATGCTTTGGTATAGCTATTGGGGTTTGTAGGGGGTTCGCCGATAGATAAGGCTCAGACAACAGCCCAGGGTTGTATTAGTATAGAGGTGCAACCTACAGGTGCGGCTCCCAGAGTAAAGTCTTTGCCAGCATCAATAGTTCCACAGCTAAGAGTAGCCCAACTAGCTATGACTGTAGAGGAGAAAAAGATACTGGGCAGGTTTCTTATATTGGCTCCACCTAGGTTTTCAAGGGCCCCAGGTGAGGATACATTCGAGTTTTTGACTAGATGTGAAGAGAGGCTCCATAATTTAGGCTTAGTAGAGGCTTGAGGTGTGGACTACACCATATTTTAGTTTGATTGGGAAGCCAGATAGTTATGGAGGGGTTACATGGATTCTAGGCCAGCTGGATCTCCCCCTATGACATGGACTCAGTTCTCCTAGGCTTTCTTGGAGAATTATATGCCTCAGAGCGTGCGTGAGCATTTGAGAGATCAGTTTACATCATTGGAGCAGGGTTTTATTTCAATTGCTGAGTATGAGGTGAGATTCCTTGAGTTGGCTAGGCATGCCACTATAATTCTACCGATTGAGTATGAGTGGATCTAATGTTGGGTCAGAAGGCTAATACTTCCTCTTCGCATAGGTACTCAAAGTCTAGTTGTTGTGGGTAGATCATTCGTGGAAATTTTTGATTATGCCCAGACTAGGGAGGAGATGCATCGCAAGGCCCAAGTGGGTAGCGATAAGAGGCCACATCGGTAGGGCAATTATAGTGAGAGTCGCAGCAGCTCCCAGTTTAGAGGCAGAGGTTTTCAGGGTAGGTACCCTCGCATCAGTCTTATTAGCATCAGGGTTAGTATAATAGACCCCTTCAGGTAGCACTTCAAATTTTAGATGGGGGTCAGCTCTATTATAGAGATGGTCAGTCACCGAAGGGTGCACAGTCAGGGTCTTCAAGATAAGGTGGTCATTTCGAGTTAGCCTGAAATGACCCAAACTGTCGTTACATGTGGAAATACCCTGAAAATATTTTACAATAAATAATAAGCTCAATATAGATCAAGAAAATTTAAATTGGGGAGAAAAAGTGGGGCCTAAGGAAATTGGGCTAAAGGGCCCAATAATGGACTGGGCTGGACTATTGGTAACCATAGTCGTGGTCGGATAATCGGTGTAGTGGTAAAAGTTCTACTGCACTGGTAAAAAGCAGTAGCCCAGCTGAGGGATTTTTAAAACCCTTTTTTTTTATTTCCCTAGGTCGCCCCTTCCTCCAAATACACTCTAAAAAACCCTATCTTCCCAACCATGAGATTTCAAAGGCCAAGGTTCATAATAGAAGTTTTGAGACACATCTGGAGGGAAACCGACATAGGAATATGTCTAGCACACATGAGACAACTCACTCCTCTCCGTAGCAGTATGTTTCACCTAAGAGGTAAGCTAAGGTTTACTTTATAGCTACTAGACTTAGGCTAGATGCATCTAACTTTAGTAGTAAAGTTGGGAGTATCATACATTAGGCCTTTGGGCACAGAATTGGATGAATGGACACATTAATAATCTAGTTAGGTTTGCATAATCTTACATTATGTTGATATATTAATTGTGATGAAAGATGGATAGAATAATAGAGCGAATATGCATAGCATAATACCTTTCAGGGCTTGAGTATAGTGGAAAGTTGAATACAATAACATGGAATGGTAAAAAGGGGAATTAAGTAAGCTTTATTAATTATAATGTCTTAATGATCGGATTTCACTAAAGAGGAGTAGCTAAGAGATGAAGTATGGTAAGTTGGGGGTTGGAAATTAGCATAACCCAAAGTCGTGATTGATGAGTGAGCATAAAAGAGCAATAACGTGGGGTAAGGCATAAAATTCCTGTAATAAGTAATTAGAGAAGAATAGAGAATAATGAGGAAAACATGAGGTTGGAATATGGATAGAGAGGAAGCATGTAATAGTGTGAACTTGGGCTATGGTAGCCCGTTCGGAGGTAAGGTACATAATGGTTGTGGATATATATGTATGTATAAACTAAAGTCACTGATCAAAATGAGTTAGAGGATTGTAATAACACTTATACTTTCTTGGCTTTGTGCTTGGTTTGTGGACTTGACATCTATGATTGCCTTCTAGTATGCCTTGTGACTTATTAACTGCATTGCATTTCATTTGTACTATGCTGATGTGTTGAGATAATATGGGTTGGGTACCACGCCAGTACGGATATGATTGTTGTGATTTGGGTCAGGTACCATGCCATTACAAATATAATTATTGTGATATGGGTCAAGTACCATGCCGGTACAAATGTGATGATGATGTTTAGAAGGGTAAGAGATGATGCGCACATATTTTATACATGCATTCATTCATATGTTTTTAATGTGATTCTATTTTATGTATGTTCTCATACATGTTTCCATTGTGGTAAATGATGAAAAAAGATTTACGAATGTATGTTAGGTCCCTTGTGTTGACTGGGTTAGAAGTGAGATTTTATGACCCCCTAAGAGGGCCGGTTATAGTAAATTATGATTGGTAGTTTATGATTTTTCATAGGAGGTGGTACTGTGATGTCTTGTGATAGTGAGTACCGAAAGGACTTCGGTGGATATGGATTAAAGAATTAAAGGTACCATAAGAATAAGTCGGTATGGGAGGAAAAGGAATAGGTTGGAATAGGTAGTCAAAGGACAAAGATATTCGAAAATGTTAAATGATAGGTAGGTCACAGAGATGCAAGATGATATGTTGAGGATACTTTAATTGGAAATTTAGAATCGGAACTTTACTTTATATTATGATTTTTTCGTATTTATTATTGATGTTGTTTATTTCTAACCCTTATTGACCGATGATGTTTACCAGTATTTGTGGTTGTACTGATGCTACACATACTATACCTCCACTCGGGGGTATAGCCATGGTACAGGTCAGTTGGAGTTTCTATAGCAGCAATGTCGATCACTCAGCAGCAGCTTCTACTATTTCAATCCTACATGGATGTTGCGTCGTGGATGTTCTTACTTCTTGTCTAGTGCTCTTTTACTAGTTTAGCCTAGGTTCTAGGGAGTCATTTTTAGTTGTTTTTGGCATTTATTTTTTCATAACTGATATATTAAAAACAAGTTATGGAACTAATTGAGTTGATAATCATTTTGAGCTGTTGAATTATTATTAAGATGATAGACTACACTGGTTAAGTGAACATTGTAGCAACTTCTGCATTGGTTTAATGGTGGGATATTCAGGGTTCTTATATATGGAGTAGGCATAGGTAGGTGCCCGACACGATCCGGTGGTTTCGGTCATGAAAAAGATGGTATCAGAGCCCAGGTTACCAGTCTTCCAATATAAGAGCAAATGTTGAGTAGAGTCCTTCCACATTAAATCAATATGAAGCTACAAAGCATCTAGGAATCTATCTCACTTTCTTCTTTCTTATCGTGCCATCTCAATGTCATATGCATGGGTTGAATCCAATTAGTATCTAGTCAATTCCAATTGGTATCTCAACCGTCACAATTGGTACTAGTTGGTCCCAATTGCTATTTCTTAACACGGAAGGGTCAGAACCGAAAGTCCTACAAATAGATGCCAATAAGAAGCATAGTAAGTGGATTGTTATGCTTTTTTAAATATGATGTTAAGTACTGTGGTAAGGCAATTATGTGTTAAAAATATGCTATATGGATTGTTGCTAATGGTGACGTATGGTAACTTGCTTTGTGATGTTTAAATTATCGATATGATTGTTGAGTGTGTGTGTGGTTAGATGGTGTGTAGCAAAGCATACCGATCGACGTAAGGATCGGGTGTGATCTCGAGAGTGCCTTCATTTTTGTGACTTGAGAAATGGCTCATCTCTTCGTGATTTTGAGTACTACTAATCTTCTATCTGATCCCGTATGGGCCACCCAGGTGCATGGCTATTGGTAGAATACTTTTAAGGATAGTGTATCAAGTAAGTAAGAAGATTGATGAAAGTATAGCACTATTTAATTTGATAGACGGAAAAATTTGTGTTGGTTGTGGCTCGAAAGAAATATAATTGGGTATTCAATTTATGTTACGTATAAATAAAAGGTTATTACACCACTAAAGCTTACATAAAAAGAGTATAGTGTAGAAAAGAGCCTGATACTGGGTAAGAGAAAATTAAGGTGGAGCTACTGGAGGCTACCTCTATAGATTAAGGTTCATTTGAAACAATTCAAGAGTCAAAATGATCAAATAGAGTTTAGATGAGAAAACTAGTTAGGCTAGCCTACGCTATGCTTGATCTAGTGTACTTTGATGAGCTTTATTGTGTTGTATGGAATAATGGTTGTTATGATTTTTTGTAGGAGACCATTGGAGTAGAACTTAAATGAAGCCTACACATGAACCACAAGGAGTATGAAAACAAGGAACAAGTAGACTAGAAACATAGAACAAGGATTGGATGAAGCTCACGTTGTGGAGTTACCCTTGCGCCGCACCCCCTTGTCCATGCTATAGGACATGTAACGCACACCCTAAAGCATGTGTATACTGGTTGGGGTGTGCTATAGGCCTTGCATAATACCCCCTTGGACATGCTATGGGCAATGCGATGCAACCCAAAATAAATGACTAAAACTTGGTTTTAATTTGGTTTAAGTTGAGGGAAAAGTGGTCAATGCTTGTGTTTAGTATACAGAATATTATGGAAGAACTAAAGGTCTATATAATGAGTAATTAGCCACAATTACAAGATACTTTTGTAACAATACATGAATGGAGAGAGGATAAGGCATCAAGGGCTTTACTCTAGGGTTTTTCTTCCTTTAACTTCTAGTTTCTTTACAGTTTTTCTTATGAATTCATTAATGGTGATTATTTGTATTACTATGAGTGTAAAGCACCCTCTTTCTAGGGTTGAGGCTGCGAACATGATTTCTTAGCGTATATTCAAGTTGGTTAATGTTAAATATCACATTTAGTTGTTCTTATGTTCTTGTACTTACTATTCTATTGATTCGCGACCTTTAGAATACATCTATATTTGTTTGTGAGTCTGGAAGGAGTAAAATTAGATTAGAATGTGGAACATAAGGAATGTTTTCTTTTATTTTAGATGAATTAAAGATAAAATTTGCGGTTAGGATAGGAATATACCTAATTAGCCCCATTTGGCTCAAATACGGGATGAAATATTAATGCGTTTGAGATAGTTCTCACATCACCGCTCAACGATGTAGTTCTGAGGCTAATTTAAATAGAAGATTAGAGGCTTAGAAGACTATAATCATGATATTAACCCCGTTAATCAATAACCAAGATAGATAGCTTAACCAACGAGATTATATAGCTTTGCATGAATGTTCAAGATGCCTTGACCCTTGAATCCTCCTAATTATTATTTTCAACACTTTTAATTTCCATTATTAGTCATTGTTAATGTTAGCATAATAAAACTTAATCTCTCCTTGGTTACAAATCTCACTTATCTAACCTTTATAGTAATACTTGAATTAGATTGTCTGCTATACTCCAAATCCCTGTGGGATAAATATTTGGCTTACAAGCAACTTTATTACTTGCACGGCCACGTACACTTGCGTGTGCGGTTGGGTGCAACATGTTTTTGGTGCCATTGCCGGGGACATGGAAAATTAGGAACATTATAATTTTTAGTTTTACAATTTGGTTTGATAAGTGGTAACAACTTGGTCTTAGCTACTGAATTTGCAGGCATTGGTTTGAATCTTAAGCAAGCTGGCAAGGGAGAGGGAATTAGTTAAACTACATGCCGAACTTGAGTGACACTTGTACCAATTGAGAAGAGAAGCAACTCTTCTCTATACAATCCCTCAAGTTCAATAGGATGAGCATTTCTGCAGTCATGGGCTATGAATAACCATCCCATAGGAAAGTGTGTGAAGTGGCAATCCCCCTTGCAACCAATGCAACCTCCAGTATCTACAGACCAAACGTAGGAGGCAGATTTGAGCTTAAACAGAACATGGTGCAATTGTTGCACACAAGTAGAAAGTTTGCAAGCTTGTCACATAAGGATCCACAGGTCCATCTTTAGAAATTTTTAGAGATCAGTGACACATTCTTTCCCACGGGAGTCTCCACAGATTACATAAGGCTCACTCTTTTCCCATTATCACTCTTAGGAGAAGCAAAGAAATAGTTGAAAGAAGAACCTTCAAATTTAATCACTACTTGGGACGACTTGACAAAGAAGTTCCTTATTCGATTCTTTCCATCTGGTAAAACTGCAAGGTTGAGGAGTGAGATCTTAAGTTTCAAGCAGAAACTAGATGAAAATCTCTATCATGCATGAGAGATATTCAAGTCTCTTCTCAGAGATTACCCGCATCACCAACAGACAAATGAGGTATTAGCGCATACTTTTATTAAAAGTCTTGACCATAACACAAAGATTTTATAGGATTCAGCGGTAGGTGGTCAGGCTTTAGAGAAAACCTATGCTGAGTTGTATACTCTTCTCAACCGTATTGCACAAGGTAATCCAGAGTGGTAGGATGATGTATCCAGAAGTATGGCAAAGAAGCCTGTAGGTATGATCGAGGTAGATAGTATCACAACATTGGCTGCACAGTTGGCCTCTTTTCAGAACCAGATGATGACTTAGTTCAACAAGTTTAGTGTGGCTCAACCTCAGGCCTAGGTTAATGTTGTTCAGTAGGTTCATACTTAGAGTGAAATTTATGGTAGTAGTGGTCACTCTGCAGATTTATGTGGATCAAATCAAAGTCAGTGAATTTTATGGGCAATGACAAAAAGGGAATCAAAACTATGGTAGTGCCTATAACCAAAACTGGCATATCAGCCCAACTACTCTTGGGGCAATAATCAGGTTCAACCTCAGCAGTTTCAGTAGCAACAAGGTATTCTAAACAACGCTCAAGCCAGTAGTATAGAAGAAACTTTGAAATAGATTCTGTCCAACCAAGAACAAATGGCTGCAGAGATCCAAAATCAGCAGTTGGCTTAAAAGAATTTAGAGTCGCAGATGGGTCGGCTAGCTCAGGCACAAAATATAAGACCTCAAGAGGGTTTGCCCAGTGATACAAAGCAAATTCCAAAGCAAGTTATGGCAATCACCTTGAGGAGTAGTAGAGATTTGATTAACTCACCTTCAAAGAAAAATCATGAGATACAAGTAGAGTTAATCAAACCTAAGTAGATGAAAAAGCAAGTTGAAATGAAAGAAGCTGACAAAAAGGTGAAGTTTGAGTACCCGAATGAAAAGCTGATTGAGTAATCACATAATAGACCACCACCACCATTCCTTCAAAAGCTTAAAAAAGCCAAAGAGGATGCTTGTTGTAAAAAGTTCTTTGACACATTCAGAAAACTTCACATTAACCTTTCTTGTTAGATGTTTTGCAGGGAATGCCCAAGTACGCTAAGTACCTAAAGGATGTGGTGATATACAAAATGAGGCTTGGTGATATTGAGACTGTAGAATTTATGGAAGAGTATAGTTCGTGGTTATGAGTAAGATGCCTATAAAGCTCAAAGACCCTGGAAGTTTAACCCTCCCCATACAAATTGGGGAAAGTGATATTGTTCAACTTTTAAGTAATTTGGAGGCAAGCATCAATTTGATGCCCTTTTCCATGTTTAAAATATTTGGTTTAGAAAAGACAAGGCCCTATTCAGTGGTGTTACAGATGGTAGATAGAACTAGAGTGGTCCCTAAAGGAATCATAGAGAATGTTCTCACTAAGGTATGTATGTTCATTATTCCTCCTGACTTTATTGTTCTTGAATATGAGGCAGATGACAAGGTACCAATCATATTGGGACGCCCATTTTTGGCTATCGGTGGAGCTTTGATAGATATTAGAGAGGGCACACTAAAAATGAGATTGAATGATTAAGAGGTGGTCTTCAGAGTGTAGAAAGCACTTAACACACCCTCACACTAGAGAGATCTATGGATGATTACAGTTACGAAAGTGGATAAGTGTGGGGTAGGGATTTGCAATATTCCAATTACCACTTTAGACTCTCTCATAGAATTACCCAAGTTGGTCAGTAAGCCTGAGCTTAAAAAGCATGCATGTGATCCTACACGAGATGAGAAAAGTAGCAAAAAGGAAAATTCATATGGTATTGTTGGTAGAATAAAGAAGAGAAGAAAGTTGTGGTTAATAGGGAAGAAGAGATTGAAAGACTGTGGATGATAGTTCTGATGTGAGTCTTACCGTAACATTAAATCAGACGCTGCTTGGAAGGCAACCCATGTTGTAATAGAATTAGTTATTTTTATATAATGTCACCTTTGTTTTTGTTATTGTTTATTTTTTTTGCAGATTAGGGGAAGTCTGAGTACCCAATATCTAAGCTAAGAAGCATGATGAAAGCATAAGTATGGGGTCCCCCAACCCCCATGATGGAAATCTGAGAAAGTGACATGCTGCTAGCTAGGTCTAGAGGCCTTAGGAAGTACTTCTAATCCTTGTTCTTAATTTGATTTATGCTTTGGGGACATAGCATCATTTCAAGTGTGGGGTGGGAATCTTCCAATTTGTTAAGGGTGGAGTGCAATATAAGCTTCTATTTTTATTTATTTGCAAGTTTTTGACTAAATCTAAAAAAAACACAAAATGATTTTATCTTTGTTTGTTTTAAGTTTTTGTTATTTTGTCCGTTTAGTAGAAGCACACTTCACCCACCCCTCAGTTTTGTTTTTGATTCTTTTTTGAGGGGGAGCCCTTTGAACCCAGTATCCTTTTTTATTTTTGGGAGTAATTTTTAATTTTTTTGGGGCATTTGGAATAAATAGAGATGTTGTAGCTAGGTGCTACACATGATTACTTATTGCAAGGGCGTTGAATTCTAAGCCATGATGTGAAAATTTAATGCCTTCTGTGAGACACCTAGGCTCTTTTATCTGACTCTTGTGTGATATTGGCTTAGATTTGAATTCTTGCGGTTGCTTGGTCAAGGGTATAAAGAGATCCTTCTTGATTTAAACATATGCCAAGTATGTGTGAGGTTTTTGTGTAGTCCATGTTTTCAAAAGGATGACTAGAACTTGCTCGGTGTTTTTGCAAAGCGAAATAAAGAATGTTGAGTTTAGTAGATGATATAAGCAATTTTTTGATAGCCATGTTTTATACATGCATTAGCTACCCTTTATGCATGACCTTAGTTAGCCTCGTTGAGCCCTTATCCTATTTGTTGGTAGCCTCATATGTAGCTTATTCCTTTTCTTTCAATTGACTATAATTTGATCCAAAACTCCTAAGCGCTTGAGTTGAAAAATTAAGATATTAAGGAGTAGAAAAATGAAGAAGGAAAAAGTGAAGTTGAAGCCCTGAAGCAATAACAATGAGGGTGTTTAAAAAGTTTATATGTTTTTGGTGGGGAGTAATGTAATGAAAAAAAATGATCAAAAGAAGTGAATCATGTGTTCATAGAAAATACTCCCTACTAAAGATGTGTAATCTTACGTAAAGAGATGGGGCAAAACAAAAGAGAGGTGTGAAGATAAAAAGTGGTGAAAATAGATTGGTTGGATATGAGTTTAATGTAAAGTGTAGTGTATAAAAGCGCTTAGGGAAGATAATCACTATTACTGGACAGAATAGTTCCTACCCCTCCCTTAGCCTACATTACAACCCGTAAAGTCCTACTTGATCCTAAATTTTGACGTTTTTATATTAGTAGAGTATTACACTAAGGGCAAGTTTATGTTTCATCGTATGTGGCATGCGAATTCTTTGTGAGAGTGAGCGATATTCTATTCTTACACCTCTTTTTGTGTTAAAAGTGTGTGTTTGTGAGTGAATATGGGTGACTCTCTTGTGGTAAGGGTGCATATTTAATGATGGATAGGTGACTTATATGACCTCTTTGTTGATTAATATGCATGAGTTTTCCAACTTGGTAGATTCAATGATTGATGCTAGGAAGTCTTGAAGTAGCATTCATCTATTTTCAATTGTAATATGACATGCCTAATGTAGAACTTGCTATTCGTATAGTTGTTGTAGTTCTAGTTTGAGTGTATTTGTTCAAGCAATGATGTTAGAGTCTTCCTTGATTGTGATTAGTGTAAATATTTGTTCGAGGACGAACAAGGCATTAAATGTGGGGTGGTGATCTTAGGCGTATTTATACACCTAAGTGTCATTATCTGCACGAGATTAGCTTAGTTTTAAGGATAACTTGGTGTACTTAATTAAGTATAAAGTGTTGTTTGTGAATTATGTGCTAAGTTGCATATTTAGTGTGTTTAGGGTGCAATTGAAACAATTCAAGAGTCAAAATGATCAACTACAGTTTAGATGAGAAAACTAGTTAGGCTAGCCTAAGCTATGCTTGATCTAGTGTACTTTGATGAGATTTGTTGAGTTGTATGGACTAATGGTTGTTATGAGTTGATGTAGGAGATTAGTGGAGAATCTATGGAACTTAAATGAAGCCTACACACAAGGTACAAGTAGTGTAGAAATAAGGAACAAGTAAACGAGAAGCATAGAACAAGGATTGGACGAAGATTTCACGTTGTGGAGCTGCCCTTGCACCGTTCCCCCCTTGTACATGCTATAGTCCATGAGCCTCACACCATACATCATGGTTCTACTGGTTGGGGTGTGCTATAGGCCTTGCGCTACAACCCCCCCCCCCCCCCCCAACACCCAAATCACTAATACTTGGTTTTTCACTTGGTTTAAGTTGAGGGCAAAGCGGTCAATGCTTATGTTTAGTATGGGGCAACTTATGTAAGACATAAAGGGCTATATAAAGAGTACTTAGCCACAATTACAAGATAATTTTGTAACAATACACGATTGGAGAGAGGGCATCAAGAGCTCTACTCTAGGGTTTTTCTTCCTTTAACTTTTATTTTCTTTGTTGTTTTACTTATGAATTCATTAATGGTGATTCTTTGTATGACTATGAGTGGCTAAACACCCTATTTTTAGGGTTGAAGCTATGAAAATGATTACATAGTGTATATTCAAGTTGGTTAATGTTAAATATCACAATTGGTTGTTCTTATGTTCTTGTACTTACTGTTCTATTGATTCACTACCTTTAGAATACATCTACATTTTTTTGGGAGCCCAAAAAGAGTAACGTTAGATTAGAACATGGAACATAAGGAAAAGGCTCTTGTATTTTAGGTTAATTAAAGATAAGATTTGCGGTTAGGATAGGAATATACCTAATTAGCCCCGTTTGGCTCAAATACGGGATGAAATATAAATGCATTTGAATTAGTTCTCACATCCCCGCTCAACAACCATAATCATGCTATTAACCCCGTGAATTAACAACAAAGATAGATAGCTTAACCAATGACATTATATAACTTCGCATGAATATTCAAGATACCTTGACCTTGGAATCCTCCTAATTATTGTTTCCAACACTTTTAATTTCCGTTATTGGTCATTGTTACTTCTAGCATAATAAAACTTAAACTCTCTTTGGTTACAAATTGTACTCATTTAACCTTACTAGTAATACTTGAATTGGATTGTATACTAAAAGCCAAGTCCCAGTGGGATTGATATTCGAATCGCAAAAGCCACTTTATTACTTGCACAACCATATACACTTGTGTGTGCTGTTGGATGCAACATTTATAAGTAAAGATGATTATTATAAGAGGGGCGGGGAGGAAAAACATCCTAAAAGCAAGAAAAATAAAAAGAGTACTTATTTGTTACATGCCCCAAATAGGGGAAACCAAATGCAAAGATTACTTAAAACATAAAAGCGGGAGAGACTAGCTAGTGGCGCTATCTCAGAGACCCGAGGCATCTAAACCCTCCTCCTCCATAACACTGAGGAAGGAGAACTCCTCATCATCCTTCATGGTCAGCTTTGGGAACTTCTTCTAGGGAGAAGTGCACCCGAGCATGCAGTCACGACAACGACGTTTCCTCTTTTTTTCATACAACTCTCCTAAGGATCCAACCCAAGAGAGGGCATGTGAGACCTCTCTGAATAGCCTCGGACTGCAGTAATATTAGCCTCCCAACCACCAAGAAATGCGGGGGCTTGAGTAGAAGGGGTACTTGCCCCACCAGCCCAACTACTCTCACCTTTTTCCCCCACCTTCCTCTTCTTCTTACTCCCTCCTCAAATTCCCCTACCCTATAATAGGTTATATTCCACCTCATAGTCATCCAAAGTGTCTTGATTCTTCTGAGGCACCTCCACCCTGTCACAAAGTGAGGTTTCCAAGGAATCTAGGAAAAGATCTCGTGACGATCTCTCTCGAGCATAAAAGTATCACCACTCATTCGTAATCTTCACCTCTACATTCACTCAGATTCCCGTAAGAGCATGAGAAACCACCATAGCCTAGTGGAAGGCCATATCTATAACGTTTCCTGGGGGACGTATCCTCTGGGACACCAATTGTAATGGTACCCTCGTATCGGCCGATAAATTGGTACTTTTCATCCCATTGACACTGGACCATTTCACCTCGGCAGCTCGACCTTTAGGCACCTAGACCCCATCCGCCCACTCCAAGTTTGATGCCTAATTTTTTACCTCAAAGGTGGTATTGGAAGGGTTTGAGACACCCAAAGTATCGTTGATGGAGGCCAATTCCACCGAGACATCTTGCCTCACACACGAACAGTGGAGAGAGGTATCGACTGATCCATGGTCGAAGATTAGCATAAAACTCTTGAATGGCTTCCATGTTGTACTAAGGGACTGACTCGGTGAACATCTCCCACCAAAAATATTTCAACTGGGAATAAAAGACTGGCAACTCCTCTTCTACATCCCTTATCACCACCCCCTGCTGGCAAAAAAAACCCCTAGTATGCAGCCCCTTCTCATAATGGTCTTGGTATTCAGTGTTAGAAAATCAATGGTAGGTAGGTTGTGGGGCCATGATGATACTATAAAAGCCACAAAAACTAGTTTAGAATCCACATCAGATCACCAAATAAGAGAAAAAGACTTCAAAATTTTAGAAAATGTAAAACTGGGAGGGTTACTGTCTAGTACTGCAGCAGCGCTTAATTAACCATTACAGCGGTACAATTATGGCGAAACCACCGCCGCAGTGGTAGAAGTTACCGCTATAGCGGTTCATCATCTTCAACCATCAACATCCCTTCTCATGAAAGATTTTGTACATTTCTTCATAATTTTAAAAATTTAGTACAGATCGGGCTTGGGGAAGTGTGTGTGATCCTTTTAAAACTAAAATGGGGGTGTAAGACACCCAAAATTCAACCCAAATCAAAGAAAATTGTTGGAGAATATGACTCTTCACCTTTCACCCCTCCCATGGCCAAAATCTACCCTGAGCTACGTTAATTTACATCCCGAATGTTGTAGGAGCATTGAAAATGTAAGAGAACTTAACATGTAAACTAGTATGTTCAAAAAAAATACAAAAAATCAAGTTCAAAAGTTGCACTAACATACTAAATCAAAAATCCTCAATAAATTCCTTTAGTCTACAATGAAAAATACACAAAATAAGTAGAAGAGGTGAGGAAAATACCTTGAATTCATCGTCGGGGATGATTTTCGCAGAGAGAGTTGAGAGGATATTAGAGAATAAAGTGAAAATGGGGGAAAATGAAATTTCCCCCTATATGACTGCCACGAACCAATGCTGCGGTTGGTTTCCACTGTTGTGATACTAACTGCTATAGTGGTAAAAAAATTTTGAAACTAATTTTGTCCAAACTTTTTGTGCGTTTTGGTGTCATACCATGTTAAGGTAATCATATTTGAAAGCTATCCCGCAAAATAATTATGTATATAGACTCAGGGAAAAATGTGGGAATAACCATCAGGCCTAGATTAGGCGGTACTTTATTGGTCGTGCACTAGGGTGCAGGGATGTGTAATGAGATAGTATACATTAAAATAGTTCCCCTGAGGTCTTATTATATTAAAATCCATCGAGCACTCATGCATTTGTCTAGACCTCACCCTTAGGACTATTTGGGGACAAACGGTGGGTAAATTGGTATCTAATATAATGACCCAAACTATTGTTATATGTGAAAATTCCCCAAAAATAATTTACAACAAATAATAGGCTCAAAATGTACTTTGAAGTATTTAAATCGGGGAGAAAAATCGGGGCCTAAGGGAGTTGGGCCAAAGGGCCCAATAATAGACTGAGCTGGACTGCTGGTAACCTCTGTTATGGTTGAATAACCGCTACAGCTATACTTCTACAGTGGTTAAAAGCAGTAGCCCAGCCGAGGGATTTTTAAAAACCCTCTTTCTTTTTATTTCCCTAGGTCACCCCCTTCCTCCAAAAACACTCTAAAAAACCCTATCTCCCTAACCATGAGATTTTAAAGGCCAAGGTTCATGAGAGCGGTTTTGAGATATACCCGAAGGGAACCCAACATGGGAATGTGTCTAGCACATGTGGGATAACTCACTCCTCTCCGTACCAGTATGTTTCTCCTAAGAGGTAAGTTAAGGTTTACTTTTCTAGCAACTAGACTTGGGCTAAATGCATCTAACATTAGTAGTAATGTTGGGAGTATCATGTATTCGGCATTCGATCACAGAGTTGGATGGATGGATATGTTAAATATCTATTTAGGTTTAAATATGATTGTATAATCGTAAATTATGTTGATATATTAATTGTGAAGAGAGACAGATAGAATGATAGAGTGAATGTGCATACCTTAATACCTTCCAGGGCTTAAATATGGTGGAAAGTTGAATACAATAACATGGAATGGTAAAAAGGGGAATTAAGTGGACTTTATTAATTCTAATGTCTTAATGATCGGATTTCACTAAAGAGAAGTAGCCAAGAGATGAAGTATGGTAAGTTGGGGGATGGAAATTAGCATAACTGAACCCTTTGATTTATGAGTGAGCATAAAAAAGCAATGTAAAGAATAGAATTCCCGTTATAAGTAATTAGAAAAAAATAGAGAATAATGAGGAAAATGTGAGGTTGGAATGTGGATAGAGAGGAAGCATGTAATACCGTGAACTTAGACTATGGCAGCCCATACAAAGGTAAGTCATGTGATGGTTGTGGATATATATGTATGTATAAACTAAAGTCACTAATCAAAACAAGTTAGACAATTGTGGTAGCAGCTAGACTTTCTTGGCTTTGTGCTTGGTTTGTGGACTTGACATCTATGATTGCCTTCAAGTATGCGTTGTGACTTATTGACTGCATTGTATTTCATTTGCACTGTACTAATGATTGAGATAATATGGGTCGGGTACCACACCAGTACGAATATGATTATTATGATATGGTTCGGGTACCACGCTAATACGAATATGATTATTGTGATATGATTTGGGTACCACACTGGTATGGATGTGATGATGAAGTTGAGAAGGGTAAGAGATGATATGTACATCATTCATACATGTATTCATTCATATGTTTTGAATGTGATTCTATTTTATATATGTTCTTATATGTGTTTCTATTGTGGTAAATGAAGAAAGAGGGTTAACGAATATACGTTCGGTCCTTTGTGTGGACCAAGTTAGAGGTGAGATTCTATGAGCCCCTAAGAGGGCTGATTATGGTAAATTATGATTGGTAGTTTTTGATTTTTCATGGGAGCTGGTACTGTGATGTCTTGTGATAGTAAGTACCAAGAGGACTTGGACGGATGTACATTAAAGAATTAAAAGTACCATAAGAATGAGTTGGTATATGAGGAAAAGGTATAGGTTGGAATAGGTAGTCAAAGAAAAAAGATATACAAAAATTTTAAATGATAGGTAGGCCACAGAGATGCTAAGATGAGATGTTGAGGATACTTTAATTGGGGATTTAGAACCAAAACTTTACTTTATGTTATGATTTTTTCGTATTTATTATTTATGTTATGTGTTTCTAACTCTAGTTGGCTGATGATGCTTACCAGTATGTGTAGTTCTACTGATGCTACACTTACTATACCTCCACTGAGGGGTATAGCCATAGTGCAGGTCACTTGGAGTTTCTGTAGCAGCGATGCCGATCAATCAGCAGCAACTCTTACCATTTTAATCCTAAACGAATGTTGAATCATGGATGTTCCTACTTCTTATCTAGTGCTCTTGTACCGATTTAAGCTAAGTTCTAAGGATTCACTTGTAGTTGTTTTTCGCATTTAATTTTCATATATGATGTATTAAAAACAAGTTATGGAACGAATTGAGCTAATAATCATTTTGAGTTGTTGAATTATTATAAAGATGACAGACTAAACTGGTTAAGTGAACATTGTAGAAACTTCCGCATTGGTTTAATGGTGGTATTTTCACTGTTTTCCTATCTGGAGTAGGCGTAAGTAGGTGCCCAGCACAATCCAGTAGGTTGGCCCATGACACAGTCGAACCTTCTGATAGAGCAGAGTGCTTGGGGCATGTTATGATTATGGTATTATGAGCCATTTCACTATAGAGTGTCCCCAACACATGATGATTGAGCCTTCAATACAGAGTGCCTAGCCGATTAGATCAGGACCGCTTCCAGCTAGGGGTGCTGTATAGGAGCGTAGGGGTGGTCTCCATGGTTCTAGAAAAGGTCTTCAGGTAGGATAGGTGGTCGAATAGGCACCCAGTTCGAAGGCAGGTGGGGTCACTTATTTGTTGTTCTTGCAAGGCCGTAGGGTGAGGCTTCGGATGCTATTGTTATAGGTACAATTTTAGTATGCCATCAGCTAGCTTCTACTTTATTTGATCTGGGCTCTACTTATTCATATATTTTTTCTTGTTATGCACCATGGTTGTGGTTGTTTTAGGATTATTTATCTATGCCTTTGCATGTAGCTACTCCCATAGGTGATTCTTTAGTAGTGGATAGGGTATATAGATTGTGTTTGTTGACTGTTTAAGAGCATGACACTCAGTTTTACCTTGTTGTGTTAGATATGGTAGATTTTGATATGATTCTAGGCATGGACTGGTTATCCCTCTATCATGTGGTCTTGGATTGCTTTGCTAAGACAATTACCTTAGCCATACCTGGTATACCCCCGATTGTATGGCAGGGTTCTTTTAGTCGTGCACCGACGGGGATTATATTTTATATTTAGGCTAGGAAACGTGTATCAAGAGTTTGTGAGTCATTCCATACTTATGTTTATGATATTAATAAGGGAGAGTCCTTCACTTGGATCTGTTCTTATAGTCCGTGATTTTCCTAATGTCTTTCCTTTGATCTACCTGGCCTCTCTCCCGAGTGTGATATTGAGTTTGCTATTGATCTTGAGGTGAGCACCGACATATTTCCATGGCACCTTACCGTATGGCTCCTGCGGAGCTAAAGGAGCTAAAAATTTAGCTTTAAGATCTTGTAGGTAAGGTTTTTATTAGGATGAGTGTATCACCTTAGGGTGCACCTATTTTGTTCCAAAGAAGAAAGATGGTTCTATGCGTCTGTGTATCGATTACAGGTAACTGAATAAGGTGATAGTGAAGAATAAGAATCCTATGCCTAATATCAGTGATCTATTTGACTAGTTTCAGTGTGCAATGGTGTTTTCTAAGATTGATTTTAGGTCTGGCTACTATCAGTTAAGGAATCAGATGGAGGACATCCCTAACACAGCCTTCAAAATTCGCTAGTGCCATTACAAGTTCCTGGTGATGTCTTTTAGGTTGACTAATCCCCTAACATTATTTATGGACTCAATGAACCATGTTTCTAGGCCTTATTTGGACTCTTTTGTGATAGTTTTTATCAATGATATCCTTGTCTATTTCAATGAATAGGGAGAAGCACAAGCAACATTTGAGGACTATGCTCTACACTTTGAGAGTTCATAAGCTTTATGCCAAATTCTCAAAGTATGAGTTATGGCTTGAGTTTGTAGATTTCTTGGGGCACGTGGTGTCCAAAGATGGAATTATGGTACACCTAAAAAAGATTGAGGCTATTCGTGATTGGGCTAGGCCTACATCTCCAATTGAGGTTCATAGTTTCAGTGGTCTGATGGTTGTGAGGCAAGCATTCTAAAGCTTAAGGATTTGTTCACTTCAACCTTTATATTGACTATTCTAGTTAAGCGTGAGGGGTTTACTATTTATTGTGATGCTTCTTGTGTTGGTTTAGGGTGTGTTCTAATGTAGTAAGGTCGAGTTATTGCTTATCCATTGAGGCTGCTAAAGGTGCACAAGTGCAACTGCCCCACTCATGACTTAGAGTTGGAAGTGGTAGTTTTTGCACTTAATACTTTCATACATTACTTGCATGGTGTTTGTTGTGGGATCTTTACTGACCACCATAGTCTTTAGTACATTATGACTTACAGAGAGCTTAATTCGAGATAGTTTAGGTGGATTGAGCTGCTCAATGACCATGATATCTCTATTTTATACCATTCGGGTAAGATAAACATGGTAGCGGATGCCTTGAGCCATAAAGTGGTGAGATGGGTAGCTTAGCCTTAATTTTAGCTTTTGTACAATTGTTGGCCTTGGACATTCAGTCCTTAGCCAGCATGATAGTTCGGCTTGATATTTCGGACCCCAGGAGGATTCTTACTAGTGTTGAGGCTAGGTCTACTTTATTTGAACAAATTCGAGGTTGATAAATTAAGGATAACAGACTATGTGGCATTCATGATCAGGTGTTGAGAGGTGAGTCTATGATGTCCACCTTAGATTTTGAGGGCATTCTGAGATTTAACGATCGTATTTGTGTTTTGAGGGTAGGAAATTTGATTTAATTGATACTTCAGGAGGCTCATAGCTCCAGATATTCTATTTACCCCAGGACAGCTAAGATGTATAGAAACTTGAGGCAGCATTACTGATGGAGTGGTGTGAGGAGAGATATAGTGGACTTTGTGGCTTGGTGCCTATGTTGTCAGTAGGTAAAGGTCGAACATCTAAGCCCTGGTGGATTACTTCAAAGATTACCCATTCCTGATTAGAAATGGGAGCGGATTACCATGGATAGGTGGTTTGCCTCGCAATTTTGATTATTTTGATAGCATTGGGTCATCGTGGATCCATTGACCAAGTCTACCCATTTTGTCCCTATTCGAACTTCCTATAGTGTCGAGAGGTTGGCTCGTATCTATATTCTAGAGGTGGTTCGCCTTCACAGGGTGCACATGTCTATTATTTTAGATAGAGGCTCTAAATTCACTTCTAGATTTTGGAGGTCATTTCAGGAGGAGTTGGTACCTAAGTTGATCTTAGCACCACTTTCCACCCCTAGACTGATGGGCAGTTGGAGTGGACTGTTAAGGTTTTGAGGGATATACTTTGTTCGTGTGTTATAGACTTTGGAGGTCAGTGGAAGCAGTTTTTAGCCT
The DNA here is from genome assembly GCA_031232105.1 of Capsicum rhomboideum. Lineage (NCBI taxonomy): Eukaryota > Viridiplantae > Streptophyta > Magnoliopsida > Solanales > Solanaceae > Capsicum > Capsicum rhomboideum. The sequence continues at coordinate 90,216,043 of CP124716.1, read as the reverse complement.
TAGTAGAGTTTCCTATAATAACTTATACCATTCGAGTATTCAGATGGAACCATTCAAGGTATTGTCTGGTGGGCATTGTCGATCTGAAGTTGGTTGGTTTGAGACTTTAGAGGTTAGGCCCTGTGGTACTGATTTGGTTTGTGAGTCTTTGGACAGGGTTCAGGAGATTCAGGATAAGCTACGGGTAGCTCAAAGTAGAAAGAAGAGTTATGTTGACCGTAGGCTTCGTGCCTTGAGATTTAGAATTGGTGACCTAGTCTTTGTTTGAGTATATCAGACCATTTGAGATACTTTGGATAGTTGGGGAGGTAGAATATGAGTTAGCTTTGAGGAGCTAGTATTTATCCTAGTTAGAGATGTTAGACGGTTGCATTCCAGAGACATTCCTATGGTTAAGGTTCAGTGGAGACACCATCCAACTAAAGAGGCTACCTGGGGGACCAAGCGTGAGATGTGGACCCAGTATCCCTACCACTTCTAACCTTCAGGTACTTCTTAACCCTTTAATTTAGCAGATAAAAGTCCTTTTAGTAGTGGTTATTGTAATGACCCTCAAGGTCATTTATTTCATTTTTATTCTTTTTTTGCATTTAGATCTTTCCTATAGCTTCCCCAAGTCATTTATGACTTGTTGGAACTGATAGTTTGGTTATCGGGCAGTTTGTTTGGTTTTTAGAGCCATTTCCCTATTTTGGAGCTTTTGCTGTTAAGAAAAGGGTCTCAGGCCTAAACTTTAGGTAAATCACCTCGGACGCCAAATCTGATAGTCTCATTAGCTCGAGAATATCAATTTTAGGCTAGGAAGACCCTTGGTCCTGGTACCGAGGCTTTTGGACTCATTTTATTCTATTGGGAGGATTTTGGCTAAAATGGCCCCTTGGGTATGGGACCCACTTTATATCAAACAACCTCGGATAGAAATTTTAATGGCATCGTTGAGTCTGGAATGCCAAATTTGGTAGGGTAGCATAATTCTTTTGCGTTCATGGGATTTTGAATGAATCTCGAGGGCCAGTCAAAATAGTTGCAACTTGACAAAGTTGCTGGTGTTGATGCACATGGTGCAAGCCAAAAATGGCCTTTGCATTCGTGTGGCCTTGGCCGTGATTGCGGGGGTCAAGGATTTTTACCTCTGAGTTCCAAGTAGTGCCCACTTGCCCAATAATTATGTCTGGTTGGACTTAATTGGAGCTATACTCTTGGATCATTGCTATTTTTTACCTTATTTATCAGTTTGGGTTTGAGTCCGGCATCTAACAGCTTTATTATTATTTATTAGTTCTGATTCAAGTCCGACATCTAGCAGCCTTATTATTATCTATCTGTTCTTGTTTGAGTCCAACATCTAGCAGCTTTATTATTATTTATCAGTTTTGGTTCGAGTACGGCATCTAGTAGCTTCATTATTACTATCAGTTTTGGTTCAAGTCCGGCATACTACTATGATATTACTCTCTAGTTCCAATTTGAGTCTGGCATTTATGATCTATACATATATTGATTTGAGATTGGGAATCTGATAAAAATTGGTAAGACTCAGGGTTATGATCAGAGAGGAGTTCCATGTACGCTTTTCTCACGTGGGTTTACTTTATATTGTTATTGTGTTATTCCATCTTCATATTAGTGATTACTCTTTGCTTGTACCCACCGGGCTTATGGTGGCTCGATTGGGTTTTTTTCTTTCTTTTTTGTGCCTTCTGGGATTATGGGGGCCCATTTGGTTAAAGTTAGACATTATTTCCGCATTTGAGCACTTATTTTACCTTTATATCGCTTTTGCTTGGCATGATCTACTATTTCTGTGTTTGTACCTTTATTTTTGACTTTAGTTTACATTCTCGCGCTTTATTTATGCTTTTATTGTAATTTAGCTAAGTCAGCCTATGATGCCTACTGATTACCCGTTATTTTTAGTACTCATACTGCACTTCTGCATCTTTTTACTGATGCAAATTTGAGTACGAGTCACTGCCACTGATGTTATCCTTGGGTCGTGCTGCTATTTGGAGATAGGGTAAGCTTTTAGAGTCTAGGCTAATCATCCTTCTTCTTCTACTTTTGGATAGTCTTTTTGTACATTCTGAGGCTATATTGTATATTTGGCACTATCTAGTACTCTATTTTGGTTAGTGAATCTTGTACCGACCATACCAGGTTGTGGGGGATCTCATTTTGTACATTTTTTCCTATTCCCTCCGTTGTGTAGTATGTTTACATATATATGCATATCTTGTGTTTTCGTTGGTTAGTACCTCCATAATATGCCTATTTCCTTTATTTTTATTATCTTCTGCCGATTAGCCTATTACTTGTTGTTCCGAGCTATGGCTTGGCTTACCTACTAGTGGGTTGTAGTAGGTGCCATCACGACTCAAGAAATTAGGTTGTGACAGGTATATGTTATGCAAATGAAGGAGTTGAAACACATGAACACCCTACCTTTGTATGTAAGTGTATTTGATAAGGATAACGCAACCACTGTTGGGAATTCATTGTCTGTTAATGATAAAAATTTGGGATTAAACTATTTAGAGGTTGCAAATACGAAAGAAGATGGAAATCTTAAGATTATAGATGATGTGGAACCCGTAAATGTGTTCTAATTGGCTAAAAATCTGGTGATTATCTCTTATACTAATCACAAAGGTATTCAGGAAGACTAAGTTTACAAGAGCAAAAAAAATATTAAGAGTATGCAATTAAGTAAAGGTTTCAATTCCATGCATAGAGGTCAAGCAAAACTTGGAAAGTGTATGTTTTATGATTTGTATAATTCAGTTTCTGATGTATATACATAATGTGTTACATATTTGTAAACGTATTTTGTTTTTGATTTCTGATACAGTTATACACTCATATGTTCATCGAAAGAATGTGGCTTTTGGATGAGGTCCTCTGGTATACAATCTTTGGGCATGTTCAGAATCAAAAAATTTAAGCCATAACATACATGTCCACTGAAGGATAGAGTGTATAATCAAACACATTCAACAAGTAAATTGGTTGGTGTATCGTTAAGCCTAAGCTTAGAACCATAAAAGGAAATACAGTGCAAAAGAGATCTAAGATGACATGAAGGAGGCCCTCATTCTTGATTTGACATACATGTTATGCTAACTTGCTAAGGAAAGAGTGTTGGAGTTTTTAAGGGTAAAACAAGTTGCTTTATGCAACAAGTTGACTGCATGCTTACACATTTTGAACACTACTTACGCTGTTTCACATAAAAAAATAAAGAAAACACTAGAAAATGAGTTTTTGTATCTGTATGTGTCCCTGTGTGGATTCATTAAAGGTTTCAATCATTATAGGCCTATTGTGGTTGTTGATGGCATCCATTTGAGAGGAACATACGATGGGACTTTTATTTCAGCAAGTACTATGGATGGAGCAGGTTGGTTTTTATTTTAGTTTATAATAATCATCTTTTATACAAATCTATACAAATTGTATTTGTATACGCAGACCCTATTTTCCCCCTGGCATACGGTGTTATTGACTCTGAGAACGATGCCTCTTGGACTTAGTTTTTTGAGCAATTCAAAGAAGCATAAGGCAAAAGGATAGACATGTGTGTTGTATATGATATAAATGAGAGCATTAAAAGGTTGTTTATCAAGTGTTCAGTGGTGTACCTCATTATGCATGCATTTGGCACCTTTGTGGTAATGTGAAGAAGAAATATAAGAAGTCACACGAGTTGCTATCTGATATTTTTACACAATGGACAAATCGTATATGAGGACCGAGTTTGACGAATTAAAGGGATATATAGAGAGTGTTGATATGAGAGTTGGAAGGGTATGAAAAGTGGTGTAGGTTATTTGCACTAGTCCACAGGGGATGGACTTTGACCTCAAATATTGCAGAATCGATTAATTCTACAATTGTATAAGCTAGAAAATTGCCTATATATGATTTTCTAGAGCAAGTTAGGCTAATTTTTGGCAGGTGGAATTGTAAAAATTAGCAGAAGGCAAAAAATACATTTACAACTTTGTGTGGGAAATTTCAAGATATTCTCGATGATAACGAGGCAAACTATACCCATATGAAGGTATGTGTAATTTGTATCTGAAATGACTTCAAAAAGTATACAGCTTGAAGTTGTATATAAATTTGTGCTATTTATTTGAATTTTCAAGAAATGTATGCAGTCGTATTTGAATGTATTTGGGCACAATTCAAGTCTAACTAGCCACGAAATATGTCCACATAGTGCATGATGGAGATAGGCATTTCATAGTATTTCGAAAGTATAAAATATGTAGTTGTGTGAAGTTCCAGGTGGATGAAGAGCATGCTTGGGCTGCTTTGAAGATGAAGAATTTCCATGTTAGTGGATATTGCTCAGACTTGTACAAGATTAAGACAGTGTTGAAGACGTATGATGTTTCAATACTTCCTTTATCAGACAAAAAAGACTGGGTGATACCTGAAGGTATACAACAAAGATAGTGCTGCCACCAAAATTCAAAAGACCACCAAAGAAAAACTGTGGAAAATCAGTTGGTGAGCATTTCGGGAAGAAGGGTACAGATTTATGCAGTACGTATGGGTTTAGAGGATACAATAGGCATTCATAAAGAAATGATGCTTGATATCAGTAGACTACTTTTGTTATGATCATTTTGACATTTCAGTTGTTTTGGATGTTATTTCACTAAGTTTTCAATTCGTATGTGTTTTCAAACTTATCGTTTGTCTTCTATGTTCAATAACACAAGTTAATTTGAATATTATTTCATTCTGTTTTCAATGAGTATTTATGTTTTTATAGTGTGTTATCTATGTTCAACTAGGATTTTGCTATTTTGTTATAATTTTTCTATGGATGTTACTTTATTTGTATTTGAATTATACATTATGTATTATTGAACGTACCAAGCAAATTGATATATGTGTATGTGTACTATGTATATAGAGACATTGTGCACATATGGCATTTGTATATGTATATACTAACACATATATATGTCATTATGAATTTGCATATGTATATAAATCTTACTTTTCTTGGTCATGTGTATATGTATATGTATATGCAACTGCTTAAATACATCTGAGACTGATTTATGTATTTGTTTTTGAAAAGTATTCACTTATATTTTTTGTATCTGTACTTGTACAGTTCAGGAAACTACCCAGGTTAGGCGCTATATTTCTAAATGTTAACAGAAGTAGGCTTAATCAATATGTGTAACATAAATACAATTTTGAATGTAAAAAACTCAACATTTCAATATCTATATAAGTGGTAATTTGTACAGTCATTGTGTGTTTCTAACATGAAGATGTATTAATAGCAGTGTACTGAATAGATTTCAAACAACAAATAACATATTGATCAAAATGATAGTTTGCACTGATATTATCCAAAAAAAAACACAAAATCACATTGCTACTCAATTACTCTTTGTTAAAAAATATTTAGTTCTCAAACAGGTCTAACTTCCCATATTGGGGCTTCACTATCACTTGAAACATCTGCAAGGATTTTTCATTCACCATAATCCAATATCAGTGATGCATATCTAGTATGAAGAACCTTTAGACTAAATTGATAGATGGGACAGTTTGACCATAACTCAAGTACTGTACATATGTCACCAAATACATACCATAATTCCTGCACAAAATAATTGGAAAAATATAATTATGGAACAAATTGATAGGAGCCTAAAAAAATACGTATAAGTAACAAATGGTATACTTACAGACTTCTGCTTGTCTATTGGGGTAAATCCTTGACATAAGATACATCAAAAAAGTCATCCTTTTCATGATCTTTATAACTTGGATGTCGTTTATGATCTAATTCAAGGTACATTGGTATAAGTTGGGATAACTTCTCTATTTCAAGATGGACAACAACATCATGGATGGTGGAGCTTAAAGAATTGTATAGGAAGATTCACCTTTCTTCAAATGATACAATAGCGAGCACCCAATAAAGTTTCTCCTTAATATTCATCGGGATGAAAATGTGATCAACTGTGTGCCAAGATACTGTATAATGCATCCTATAACCATTTACGTACTCATGAATCTAATTTTCCTGAGCAGCCAACAAATGTGCCTTTGATTCAAGATCAGCTTTGTACTTCATAAATATGCTCGCAATTATAGTTATGAACATACAATCAACTGTGTTGAATTTGTATGTGCTTTCAGTATAATACTTGTACTTATTCCACATGTAGTATAGGATAACATCAATATACTGAGGTAAAAAAATATATACGACATTTATCATTTATATAGATAATGAAGATTGAGCAATAAACTCGTGAGTGCGTGATACTTATCGAGTCATTCAATGGCTGACCTACATAGGCTAGAATGTAGAACAAATTTTTTTCTTTAATAGTATCAATGTCAAAGTGCATCATAAGTAACAAAGTTGACTTGTTACTCTTGTATCTTTCCTCTTTCCCCTTCTTGTATTTTTAAGGCCAGCCCCATTAACTGGTTTTAACTAAAAACAAATACATGTGAGTAATTGGAAAATATATACCTCTTATCATGTCTAGCAAGGAGATCTAACTCAACCAAGTCCTGAAACTCATCGGCGAATTTTGTATTTTGTGTGTTGTCAGTGAATATGACATGTATGGATGCTTGTCCACAAATTCGGGCTACTCTACTGATGAACTACCCTGAAAAGAGTACGGATATAAGGAATTCAAAAAAAATAGATAAATCTGTAAAAGGACAAATAAATAACTGATGTATGCCAAACAAAATACAAATAAATAGACAAATGTGAAAAATTACAAATACATATGAATAGATAAGTCTGTAAAGAATATATAAAACTGCAAACAATACAAATACATATCTGATGTATATAAAAAAATACAAATAAAGACTTAAGTAACAGGTTCAAAAACACAAATACAAATGGCATATAGGTTTATACTTTGAAGTCAAATACAATTTTATACATTGAGGTATACTAAAACTCATGAATAGTTTGAAATAACTTATGTTACATTATATACAAATACAATTAACATTTTAAAGGGTGTAATGTATTTGTACTTACCAGCTTCTGATTCAAATTTGAACTAGTATGATGATACATTCCACTAAGATGGACGTTGAACTCAATGCATCGGTACTGGTATCCGTTCATGGACAACACTTGATGAATATAGGATCAGACTCCTCTCTGTGCTTCGTCTTGGGGGCAGTTCATCGAGAATAGAGAATTGTGAATCTGTAACAGCTAGATCAACTTTAGGATTGGTAATGCGCACCACCTGAATTGGAGTTGCATACATAATGTGGTGATCTATTGCAGTAAAATCTTTATATGACTGTGTGTTCTTATGGGTTGTTTTGGGTGGTTCAGTTTTCCTCTGATTTTCATACATATTACATTTGTAAGAATAGTATATTACACATATGCAAACTTGATTTTTTGGTTGCAGGAATAAATAAAAGACAACTTAACTACTGGATACAATTTTTTAAGTAATACATACCATTGTTATAGTATGGCTTGGTGATTGTATGTCAATGTCCATAGTGATGCTCTAGAGCAGTTCGTGGGGAATCAGAAATAGTGAATTCATTACAACTGGTTAAATTTCTGGATTGATAATGCACATTTACTTAATGGGAGTTGCCTCTTTTCGTGATTGCATGTTTGTATCAATGGATTGGGGCAATGTAAAGTTTCCATCCATATCAGTATCTGTTGAGACCCGACCTTTTGTTGCCTCTTTTGCAGGCGTTCCTACTTTCTTCTTATTTTTAGAAACCTTAACATTATAAGATTAATAGATACATGTAAAAATAAATATTTTGGTAGAAAAAAGAATGTAAAAGCCTATATATTCATGGCTTGAATAAGTATAGTGGACTAGTTAGGAACTTAAATATGCACTGTGGATTGATTAAGAATTTCTACATTCATGGCATCGGAAATATTTAAAGATTGTTTGGTATCAAATGGCACTTCACCATATATATCATTTTTCTATAATCAAATACATACAAAAAATTGTGATGTCCTACTTGTATTTGAACATGTTCAAATAATGATATGTATTTGTATTTAGAAGAATACATAGTAATGGTAAACATGAAGTAGTTATTAGTTTTAATATCTAAAATGTATTGTAACACCCCGTACATTTTCGAACCTATGAGACTATCTTAACATTTATGGAATTATTAAACTTGAGATGGTGGGTGTATTACACACTAATTTTTTTGGGCTGAATTAACATGTGCTAATGGGCTCAATTTAAGGCCCAATAATTAAGCCATAAGACATGGCCCAAATGGGAAAATGATCCATTCCACCTTTGACCTAGTAAACATATCATTTATGACTAAGTGTTTGGCTAAGTATGACTACAAGGGACTATATAAGGGGTTAAAAATCAGATTTTATTCAACAAGACACACATGCAATTTCTAGATTATTCCATAAGATATTTCTCTCTTCTCTCAAACCCTAAGCAACCATCCCTTTGGACAAGATCATTACTTTGTAAGATTTGGTAAGTATTTAATCTTATGGTGTTAATATATTATATGCATGAGAGGGTGTATAAATCTTGTTGGTTATGTTGACAAAGTGTTGAGCAGTCCACGATGTGTAAAACAGTCTATTATTGCTTAATTGGAACAGGGTTTTGCCTTCTAAACTTGAAGGGAGACTTGTGGTCTTGTAGGAAGTGAGTTTGATGGATGAAATGTCAACATATATGATGTGGTTATGTCACTAACTTGCTTTTTCTTTGTGCATAGCATTTGGAATTGTTGTTGTGAAATTGTGCATGGAATTGGTGGCGTATTGAAAGGAAAATGTAGTTTTGAGATGTTCATGTGTGTTGTGAAACCATGATTGTTCATTGGCATCCAAGTTAACCTAAAATATAAAAACGGAAGCTTACTTATGGCCATGGACCATTTATTACAAAAAAGGACCCAAAAGAGACCCATTTTGGCTGAATCGGGCATCCACCTTCGCAGATGGGGCACCTGCGGGCGCAGATGCCAATGCAGGTGGCCCTAGATGAGGCCAATGGGTACCTGAGGCCGCACATCACGCATCTTCAGGCGTAGGTGGCTTCGCAGGTCCCTCCAGAACTTTATTTCGATTGTTTTTGCACCTCTTTGACCCCTCAAGGCCCCTATACCCTTTTTGGATGCAATTATAAACTTATGGAACCATTTGAATGTACCTAAGGGGAATTACGGAGGCATTTTTAATCGTATCAATTATGAATTGTTGCTTTATGTGTTATGGTGAAAGGTATTGAGATGACTTGGTGGAGTAAATGTGACGTGGTGTTAATGAGGAAGTGTAAAGTATAAACTTGGTGTGAAATGCTATTGGTTTATGATGTCTTGGTTGATGTGTGGCATGTTGTGGTGTGGTTGGTATGGTAATGCAGTGAATTGTATTGTGAAGGGTGAAATGACGTTACATGGCAGTCATGTAGCTCATTGTCGTCTTATGCACTTGTAATGTAGTTAGTTGTTAACGTGAGCTCCGTTAGGTACTTGTGTTGTAGAGTAACATGTAAGGAAGGAACTGGATTATTGTATTCACATATAGGATTGTGTATTCATATTGGGAAGATAAGGTATGTAAGGTTACTCTTTCTGTATCCTTTGACAGCATCTCTTGTTCTCATTGTTACCGACTTGTTCTCATTTCAAAATGTCTCAAAGTATCTCATTTCAAGTTGTCATATGTTGTTATTTACGTGTCTCTTATTCGTTGACAGAAGTTCCAAATAATGTTATGACCACCAAAAGAACTATCTCAAAAAAAGAAATAATGTAAAGAGAATCTGTGTATTCTTGGGTGGTATCCCAGGGGTGAATGGAACACCTAGCATGGGTCGATCCCAATATCACGGGTGGTATCCCAGGGGTGAAAAGAAAAGCCAAGCATGGGTCGATCCCGATTTGTGTATTTATGAGAATCGTATCCCAGGGGTTAAAATACCTAGCATGGATCATCCTTTTTTACCACTAATCAGTTGGTCATTTGTTTATCAAATGCTTTCAATTTCTTAATGCAAAGAAGGATAAAGTAAAGTAATGAATGTAGTGTACATGGTTCCACACATACAGAACGGTGGTTTATCCATAATATTTATTCACTTGTATTTGATTCCATTTGAGATCCTATGTTTCATGCAGTTTCTTATAGCCTTACATACTCAGTACGTTCTTTGTACTGACGTCCCTTGGGGGACTTACCTTACTTGTTGTAGGCACAGGTGCTAGTAGACCTCCACAGTAGGATACAGGTCATTTGCTGACTATTGGTGAGTGCCAGGTTGATTCTGGGCTTTCCGAGTCACATGTGTACATTTGTTTTGGTACTATGTAAATATTGTATAAAGCGCGGACTTTTCCCGACTTTAGGTTGGTTATGTATCCGTTAGAAGCTTTGTATACGTTGTAAGATGAATGAAGGAATGTATGTCCATTTTGACTTGATGGCCCCAACGGCCAGGTTTCATATCTATTGAATGTTTCTCCATGACTTCCTCCATTGGTATCTTGTATCTCTATATGATAGAGTGTTATTCATTTAGTGACATGCATATGAGTGTACATGAATGAAGGTTGGTTCTCTCGAGCCTTAACGACTTTTGGTGCCAGTCTGCCGTAATGGGATTTGGGGTGTGACAAAAGTGGTATCAGAGCAGGTCGTCCTAGGGTGTCTACAAAGCCGTGTCTGAGTAGAGTCTTGCTTATGGATGTGTTGTGCACCACATTTATAAGTAGGCGGATACGGTACATTTATGAGTTGTTTCTTTTCTTCATTTCTTAGATCGTGCAATAGAGCCAAAGTTGTAGGTGGAATCATATCTGACCGTTGAAATTGATTTTCTTTGTTATAGTAAAATGCCGATTACAAGACGAGATAGGGTCAAAGGTAAGAAGGTAGACATGCTGTCCGGAGAAGGAACTAGTAAATAACCACCTGACCAAGCTAGTCAAGGAAGGGCTGAAATTGAATTTGCATTGCGGGCATCTTCTTTTCTCCCATTTCCAGGGGGGCCATAAAGGAGAGAAGTATCCCCAAAACCACCTGTTAATGCTACTGAGAAGGATCTAAGAAATACGGTTCAAATATTGACTCGTATAGTTGCTGCACAAAATCAAGGACAAGTTGGTCCAACTACAAGTAATGACGGTGCGGATAGGGCAGCCAGTCGAAGGACATAAGATTTTCTGAAATTAGACCCTCTCACCTTCACCGGGTCAGATCTTAATGCAGACCCACAAGACTTTATAGATTAAATCCAAAGGGCTCTAGATGTTATGCACATATCTAGTGTAGAAACAGTTGAGATTACAGCCATTAGATTGAAAGGAGAGGCTATATCGTGGTACGAAGATTGGAAAAGATCAAGGGGAGTTGGTGCACTTCCAGCTAGTTGGGAGGAATTCAAGGTGGCATTCCTTGATCATTACCTTCCCTATGAGATTCGAGAGGCTCGTGTTGAATAGAGATATGGATATAGCCAGGATACAAGTTTTGCGCAAAAAATGGAGGATCAGAGGCAAAGGAGAAGAGCGCAAGAATCTGAAAGAGGGCATTCAAAGAGGGCTAGACCTATGGGACAGTTCATGGCGTCCTAAGGAGAATTTAGGCCTCGGGTTTTTAATAGACCGCCTAGACCATCCTTTTCCTATCCTGCAACAGGCACTTAATTTCAATTTCGAGGGTTTAGAGGTAGTCAAACTGGGCAAAGTAGTGGGGTTCGAGGTTCACAGACAGCAGGATTTTCTCGTCAGCCGTGTCAGCACTGCAGAAGGTTTCATTTAGGTGAATACCGGTTTGGTACAAATGTTTGCTTTTAGTGTGGTATGACGGGGAACATAATGAGAGAATGTCCACGAAGAGGCTTGGGTAGTATGGCGCGACCTACGAGATCAACCGTTGCATCATCATCATCGGTTCCTTCCTTAGGTCGAGGTGTCTAGCCTGCTGGTTGTGGTAGAGGTACTAGAAGAGTAGCCAGTTCTAGTGGAGTACAGAACTGTACCTATGCTCTAGCGGATTGACAGAATTTGGAGGCTTCTCCTGATATAGTGACAGGTACACTATCCGTCTATTCACATAATATATATGCATTGATTGATTCAGGTTCTACCCTATCATATTTTACTCCGTTGATTGCTGAAAAATTTGAAACAACACCGGAATTACTAGTCAAGCCATTTGAAGTATCTACACTAGTTGGTGAATCTATTGTAGCTAAAAGAGTATATCATAATTGTATAGTGAATGTTTGTGGTTATGATACGTTGGCTGGTCTTATTGAGCTAGAAATGGTAGATTTTAATGTTATAATGGGTATGGATTGGTTGGGTTCTTGTTATGCAATGGTAGATTGCCGAGCTAAGAAGGTACATTTTTATTTTTCACAAAAGGATGTCCTTGAATGGATGGGTAATTTTGGAGCACCGAGAGGTAAATTTATTTCTTATCTTAAGGCAAGAAAAATGATATCCAAGGGGTACATAAGTCATCTAGTAAGAGTGCAAGATACAGATGTGAGGCCACCAACTCTTGAATCGGTTCCAGTGGTAAATGAATTTCTTGATGTATTTCTAAAAGATCTTCCAGGTTTTCCTCCAAAAAGGAAAGTAGAGTTTGGTATTGATGTGATGCCAAGCACTCGGCCTATCTCTATTCCTCCGTATAAAATGGCCTCGACAGAGTTACGGAATTGAAGGAGTAATTGAAAGACTTGCTGGACAAGGGATTCATAAGGCCTAGTATGTCCCCTTGGGGTGCACCAGTGTTATTTGTACGGAAGAAAGACGGCACGTTGAGAATATGTATTGATTATCGGCAACTGAATAAGGTGACAATCAAGAATAAATATCCTCTTCCCAAAATTGATGATTTGTTTGATCAGTTGCAGGGTGCCAAATGTTTCTCAAAAATTGACTTGAGATCGGGTTATCATCAGGTAAGGGTTAGAGAAAAAGATATACCCAAGACAGCTTTTCGAACACGGTATGGTCATTATGAATTTTTAGTTATGTCATTTTGGCTAACAAATGCACCGGCAGTTTTTATGGATTTGATGAATAGGGTGTTCAAGCTATTCTTGGATGTGTTTGTGGCGGTGTTTATAGATGATATCCTGGTTTATTCAAGATCACAAAAGGACCATGCTAATCACTTATGACAGGTGTTACAGATTCTTCGTGATCGTAAGTTATATGCAAAGTTCTCTAAATGTGATTTTTGTTAAAATCTGTAGCATTCTTTGGTCATATCGTATCTGATGAAGGAATAAGGGTTGATACGCAAAAGATAGAAGTTGTGAAGAATTGGCCAAGGCCTAAGACGCCTACAGAGATTCGTAGTTTTCTTGGATTGGCAGGTGATTATAGAAGATTTATTGAAGGGTTTTCTTCCATTGCTGCACCTTTAACAAAGCTAACACACAAGGCAATCAGGTTTCAATGGAATGATGCATGCGAGAAGAGTTTTCAAGAGCTGAAAGATAAATTGACTTCTCCACCTGTTTTGGTACTTCCCGAAGGCACAGAGGGGTATGCGGTATATTGTGATGCTTCAGTAGTCGGCCTAGGATGTGTATTGATCCAGCACGGTAATGTAATAGCCTATGCCTCACGATAATTGCGACCACATGAGAGGAATTATCCTACACATGATCTTAAGCTAGCAACTGTGATATTTGCTTTAAAGATATGGCGCCACTATTTGTATGGGGTTTATGTTGATCTATATACTGATCACAGGAGTTTACAATATATCTTTAAGCAGAAGGACTTAAATCTGAGGTAGCGGAGGTGGCTTGAACTATTAAAAGATTATGATATTGATATCCTATATCATCAGGGAAAAGAAAATGTGGTAGCTGATACATTAAGACACAAGGCAATAGGAGGCACTAATGGTCAGCTTACGGAGAAGCAAGGTATAGTCAAGGATCTACATCAATTAGCCAGCTTGGGAGTTCATTTTCTTGAACCTCCAGATGAAGGGGTTATTGTGCAAAATGCGGCAGAATCATTATTAATAACTGAAGTGAAAGAGAAGCAGTATGCGGACCCTATTTTATTGTAGCTGAAGGAGAATGTACAACAAGGTTTGACAAAGGCATTTGATCTTACGCAAGAGGGAGTACTTCAGTGCCAAGGTAGATTCTGTGTACCAGATGTGAATGAGCTAAGGAAACAGATCATGACAGAGGCACATCCTTCGTGGTATTCTATTCATCCGGGAGCAACCAAAATGTACCATGATCTGAAAGAAATGTATTGGTGGAGTAACATGAAGAATAAAATTGCAGAATTCGTAGCCCAATGTCCCAATTCTCAACAAGTAAAAGTAGAGCATCAGAAGCCTGGGGGTTATATGCAATGTATAAATCTTCCAGTTTGGAAGTGGGATATGATTAAAATGGATTTCATCATAGGTTTACCTCGTATACTTCAAAAATTTGATTCCATATGGATAATAGTTGATAGGCTTACCAAGTCAGCACACTTCCTACCGGTCAAGACCACCTACACAGCTGAGGATTATGCAAGGTTGTATATTAAGGAGATAGTTCGATTGCATGAAGTTCCAATCTCTATTATATCAGACAGGGGAGCTCAATTTACTGCAAATTTTTGGAAATCTTTTCAGAAAAGTTTGGGTACGCAAGTGAATTTAAGTACAATTTTTCATCCTCAAACAGATGGACAAGAAGAATGTACTTTCCAAACACTTGAAGATATGCTACGAGCTTGCATATTGGACTTTAAAGGTAGTTGGGATGATCATTTACCTCTTATTGAATTTGCCTACAACAATAGCTATCATTCAAGTATCATAATGGCACCTTACAAAGCTTTATATGGAAGAAAGTGTAGATCACCAATTGGATGGTTTGAAGATGGTGAAACTGCCTTATTTGGACTAGACCTTGTTCATCAAGCAATGGAGAAAGTTAAGGTGATACAACAGCAGCTACAAATGGCTCAAAGTCAACACAAGTCATATGCCGATGTTAGAAGAAGAGGGCACGAATTTACCATAGGTGATTGGGTATTCTTAAAAGTGTCACCAATGAAAGGGGTAAAGAGATTTGGAAAGAAAGAAAAGTTGAGTCCATGTTATATAGGGCCATATGAGAGTACCCGAATATTTGGTGAAGTTGCGTATGAATTAGTACTACCCCAAGAACTCTCCACAGTTCATCCAGTATTTCATGTTTCAATGCTTCAAAAGTGCATAGGAGATCCATCTCATATTGCTCCCATTGAAGATGTACAAGTTACGGAGGATCTCACCTTTGAAGATATACCTATTGCTATTCTGGATTGACAAGTTAAGAGGTTAAGGAATAAATAAGTAGATTTTGTAAAGGTACTTTGGAGGAATCAACAAGTATAAGAAGTCACCTGGGAAGCCGAGGAAATGATGAAGTCCAAGTACCCACATTTATTTCAAACAGAAGAAAGAGTTCAAAATACGGGATTGGAGAAATAATGAGTAAGTATCTATAAGCATTATGTGTATATATGATAACATGAACGATGATCCTAGACTTGAATTTGTTTAAATTGGATAGTGTTACTAACATTCGAAGACGAATGTTCCTAAGGGGGGGAAGGATGTAACACCCCATACATTTTCGAACCTATGAGACTATATTAACATTTATGGAATTATTAAACTTAAGATGGTGGTTTTATTAAACACTAATTTTGTTGGTCTGAATTAACATGTGATAATGGGCTCAATTTAAGGCCCAATAATTAAGCCATAAGACATGGCCCAAATGGGAAAATGATCCATTCCACCTTTGACCAAGTAAACATATCATTTATGACTAAGTGTTTGTATAAGTATGACTACAAGGGACTATATAAGGGGTTGAAAATCAGATTTTATTCAACAAGACACACATGCAATTTCTAGATTATTCCACAGGATATTTCTCTCTTCTCTCAAACCCTAAGCAACCATCCCTTTGGACATCATTCCTTTATAAGATTTGGTAAGTATTTAATATTATGGTATAATATATTATATGCATGATAGTGTGTATAAATCATGTTGGTTATGTTGACAAAGTGTTGAGCAGTCCACGATGTGTAAAACAGTCTATTATTGCTTAATCGGTACAGGGTTTTGCCTTCTAAACTTGAAGTGAAACTTGTTGTCTTGCAGGAAGTGAGTTTGATGGATGAAATGTCAACATGTATGATGTGTTTATGTCCCTAACTTGATTTCTCTTTGTTTATAACATTTGGAATTGTTGTTGTGAAATTGTGCATGGAATTGGTGGCATATTGAAAGAAAAATATAGTTTTGAGATGTTCATGTGTGTTGTGAAACCATGATTGTTTGTTGGCATCCAATTGAACCTAAAATATAAAAAGGCAAGCTTACTTATGGCCATGGACCATTTATTACAAGAAATGACCCAAAAGAGACCCATTCTGGTCGAACCGGGCATCCGCCTTCGCGGATGGGGCGCCTGCGGGCACAGATGCCAATGCAGGTGGCCTGGACAAGGCCAATGGGAACCTGCAGCCGTACCTCACTCATCTGCGGGCACAGGTGGCTTCGCAGGTCCCCTATACCCTTTTTGGATGCAATTATAAACTTATGGTACCATTTGAATGGACCTAAGGGGTATTCCAGAGGCATTTTGAATCGTATCAATTATGAATTGTTGTTTTATGTGTTATGGTGAAAGTTATTGAGATGAATTGGTGGATTAAATATAGTGGTGTTAATGAGGAAGTGTAAAGTATAAACTTAGTGTGAAATGCTGTTGGTTTATGATGTCTTGGTTGATGTGTGGCGTGTTGTGGTGTGGTTGGTATGGTAATGTAGTGAATTGTATTGTGAAGGGTGAAATGACGTTATATGGAATTCATGTAGGTCATTTTCATCTTATGCACTTGTAATGTAGTTAGTTGTTAACGTGAGCTCCGTTATGTACTTGTGTTGTAGAGTAACACGTAAGGAAGAAGATGGATTATTCTATTCACATATAGAATTGTGTATTCATATTGGGAAGATAAGGTATGTAAGGTTACTCTTTCCGTATCCTTTGGCAGCATCTCTTGTTCTCATTGTTACCGACTTGTTCTCATTTCAAAATGTCTCAAAGTATCTCATTTCAAGTTGTCATATGTTGTTATTTACGTGTCTCTTATTCATTGACAAAAGTTCCAAAGCTCCCATAATGTTATGACCACTAAAAGAACTATCTTAAAAAAAAGAAATGATGTAAAGAGAATCTGTGTATTCTTGGGTGGTATCCCAGGGGTGAAACGAACACCTTGCATGGGCCGATCCCAATATCATGGGTGGTATCCCAGGGGTGAAAGGAACACCTAGCATGGGTCGATCCCAATATCACGGGTGGTATCCCAGGGGTGAAAAGAAAAGCCTAGCATGGGCCGATCCCGATTTGTGTATTTGTGAGAACCATATCCCAGGGGTTAAAATACCTAGCATGGGTCATCCTCTTTTACCACTGATCAATTTGTCATTTGTTTATCATATGCTTTACAATTTCTAAATGCAAAGAAGGATAAAGTAAAGTAATGAATGTAATGTACATGGTTCCAGACATACAGAACGGTGGTTTATCCATAATGTTTATTCACTTTTGTTTGATTCCATTTGAGATTCTATGTTTCATGCAGTTTCTTATAGCATTAAATACTCAGTACATTCTTCGTAATGATGTCCCTTGGGGGACTTACCTTGCTGCAGGAACAGGTGCTTGTAGACCTCCACAGTAGGATACAGGTCATCTGTCGACTGTTGGTGAGCTCCAGGTTGATTTGGGGCTTTTCGAGTCACATGTGTACATTCTTTTTGGTACTATGTAAATGTTGTATAAAGCGGGGACTTGTCCCGACTTTAGGTTGGTTATGTATCTGTTAGAAGCTTTGTAGACGTTGTAAGATGAATGAAGGAATGTATGTCCATTTTGACTTGATGGCCCCATCGGCCAAGTTTCATATCTATTGAATGTTTCTCCATGACTTCCTTCATTGGTATCTTGTATCTATATATGATAGAGTGTTGTTCATTTAGTGACATGCATATGAGTGTAGATGAATGAAGGTTGGTTCTCTCGAGCCTTAACGGCTTCGGGTGCCAGTCCGCCTCAATGGGATTGTAGGTGTGACATGTATTTACCTCTGCATCATGGATGTTACTTGACTGACCATGTTCAGATGTGCCTTGCATATTAGGATTGTTGTGTTGATGGGATATGTATGCACTAATAAAAGGTGTATATGATGGTGCTTTAGCTTCCATTCCCTGATTAAGTTGTTGTAAGTACAAATACAACATGTTGTCAATAATTGTATATTATGAAATAAAGTAGTCATATTCTGTATTTATAACTCATTGAATAAAGTTCTATTCAAAATACAAAAAGTGAATAACAATATATATTTCTTTGTGATGTATACATTAAATACTACTCCCTCTGTACCATTTTATGTAACCTACTTTGGCCGGACACGGAGTTTAAGAAATAAGGGAAGACTTGGTGATGTTTACCAAATTGCTTTTTATTTAAAATGTACTACTACTATTTTTAATTAAGTGAGACCTTATAATTGGGACCAATAAGGGTAAAAGAGTAATTATGCTTTTAAAAAGTTATCAAATAAGGAAATGTGATATTTTTTTTGGGACGGATCAAAAAGAAAAGTAGGCCACATAAAATGGGATGGAGGGAGTATGAGAAATATATATGAATAATGTATATGTATACTGTAAATCTAATCTTATGTTTTCTTTCCTTAAATGGCAGTCACAAACTGTTCAGATTTGCTGATCTAGCCAACCCAAAAACCTGCCAACTCTTTATGAACCTGTGTTTGATACAAACAAAAGTAATACAGTTTTTATGTATCTTATTAACAGACAGTTTGGATATTATGTGTGACTAACCTCATATTTGAAAGAGTCAAACTTTTGTCTAAAAACAAAGTGTTCTTCAGTTTTCCTTTTTTATGCTTCATTATTCGACACCTGAACTGGTGTTTGTCTAGAAGGTTGGTTTATATATGTATTTTTGGTAGCTATCTTGTGTTTTTTGTGCATTGGTCTAGCTGATTGTAGCTTGGTGATTGGCGACTTGATAGCACAGTGCAGCGGTGTCCTACTTGGAGGTAGCTTTGTATCCGTCTTTGCAGGGGGCACGGCAGGTGACAGCTACTTCTATTTTGTTTAGAAAGTGATGTGGAGGGACTAACCTTATCGTTACCTTTCTCTTAAATTCTTGTTGGTGGTATGTTTTGAAAATTATCATCTAAAACTGAACCTGAAATAGGTGGTTCTATTTATCTGAAATGATTGGAACCTACTCATGTGGTATCTGAAGGACTGCTAGTTCCCTGGCCATTGGTTTGATGTTCCTATAGACCCTCTGTCAAGTGTATATGTATTAGGTTATTATGAAGATCTGTATATATACAAATTGAAAAATATATATATATCTTGATCAAGCCTGATTATTCTCTTCACTGAACATATGCTTCATGAGGTATGTATAATAGGGTCGATCTTTTTTTGTTATCCAGTTGAGCATCCATGGAATTCCATCACCAGATTTAACAACAATTTTTGAGTCCACCCCTAAACAACACTCGTACAATCACACATGCATGGCAATGTCATACACTGAATGCAATAAAACTGCCCAGTCGAAGTCAACTTCTTGGTTATGATTTTGGTGAGCTCATTTTCAATTCTACCGATAAATGAATATGTGAATGAAATACATAATAGCAAACTTCAAAGCATCATCATCGTTCTTCCCCCATATCTTTTTTGAGAATTTAGTATAAAGTAAACTTTTTAAGACAGTATTTTGACCTCTAAAATACTTCGTGAGCAACCTGTTGGGTACAGCTTCATCATGTACAAAGTCTTCCTCATTTGACAAACAATTCAAAACTGGTATAATGCAAAATTTCCTGCGGCTGAATCGTAGTGTGGTTCCATTTACATGTATCAAGATAGCCTCAGCAGAACTACCCTTAACCTCCAGCGACATAACAACTCTACACATTTGAGCCTGAATATAACAGTGTTTCATTTTAGTATAAATGCCAAAAATTCTGTCATCACGGAAAGGCCTAAACTACTCAGCGCTTAGCCTATGACTCGGTATCTCTGCTATGTTGTTCTTTGTGTAATATGACATGTGTGGTGCAAATCTGGGTATTTTTCTAGGGATGAATATTTCATCGCAGATAACCTATAGAAATAAAATTAAATGGACATATTATGCATACAAAATGTAGAAGCATAACACTCTCCCAACTATATAAAATTACTATTTACAAATACAAATACAAAAAATATATGTGAATACATATCAAAAGACAAATACATAAATCAGTCCCATCTGTATTTAAGTAGTTACAGACTAACTCTATATAGTTGAGACCTATTCATATTGTATGATTACATATACATATACAAATAACCCCACAAATGTAAGATTAATTTCACGACCCAATTTTTTGAGTCATGATGGCGCCTACCGTAACCCACCAATAGGCAAGCCAAGCCATAGCCCAGAGTGGCAAGCGAAGGGATAAAAGGCAGAAGCCGAAAGAAAGGAGATGAAGAATACACAATAACAATAATAAATAAAGACAGAAAGCAAAAGAACTAAAGTATAACATACATATTGAGACAGAAGAAGAAGAGGACAGTGTGTACAGACGAATCCCTCCCAAGACCTGGTAAGGTCGGTACTAGAGCCAAAACAAACACATTCAGAGTACTAGAAAGAAACCAAATATACACAACATATACAAAAGTCTCTAGTACAAAAAACTATACAGTAGCAGATGAAGTAGGATCAGCCTCGAATGACAACAAGCTCACCCTAATTCGGATCAGTGTTGAGGAAGGAGGATCACGTCACTACCATCGACTGGTGCCCGGATCTGCATCAAGAAAAAAAATGCAGAAGTACAGTATGAGTACCTGGAAATGCGTACTCAGTAGGCATCATCAACCGACTAAGCTCAATATAGCATAAACATAACTAAAATGCGAGGGTGCAATCTAAGTCAGCATTAAATAGGGATAGAAAAGTAAACAGCTACCGAGCTATGCAAATACGATAAAGGAATAAGTAAAAGCGATACCGAAAGATAAATAATGCAGTAATAAGAAGGCAAACAAACATAACCTAACTGGGCCCCCATAAGCCCATCAGGCACACTGAAGAAGACAATTAACCCAACCATACCCCCATAAGCCGGTGGGACACACAAGGAAAAAAAAGAAAGAATAAATAATCTATAACTGATCCAGTGACAAGTAACCATAGTAACCATCTAGGGGTGTACCAAACTTGAACCGACACTAATGGGTAATAACAAGAGGCCAGACGCCGGGTTCGAACCGGTTACAGTGGGTAATGACGAGAGGCCACATATATAGTATACCTCAAAACTCATAGCCAGATACCAGACTCGGACCGAAACTCAGTGAATCACAATACCAGAACCATGGTTCTCAGTACCAGAACTCTCAAATAGTATCGCAATCAGTAGCTAGACTAGAACTGAAACTCATAATAATCAATAACCATTATATCTGAATCAGTGGTCGAACTCAAACTGGAACTCATAATAGTCAGTCTCCTGGAGTCATCATAACCAAGTGCCAAAATATACACAAATACACGTAAACGGGAACATACCCGCCCCAGGTCTAACCCAAAATATAAGTAAAGGAGCTAACCCATAGGGAACTACCAGGACAATCCCTACATCCCCCGAGGTCAACAACTACTACTAGGCGATATACATGCTAAATCGGGTATCTCAAGTGTACCATAGCAAGGCGGGTCCCAATACTAGGTCAAGGCTAACAATCCCGATCAAGTGTTATGCTATTTGGGGTAGCTAGGGCCCAATGGGCTAAAGGATCATAACCAGGGTAAACCAACCCAAAGGTTATACTAAAAGAGTATCTCAGGGCTTAACTAAACCCAATAATTTATAAGGTTAACTATGCCGATTGTTAAGAGTAGCGGGGCCCACTACGGGGTCTCGGAACCAAGTCTAGGCTAAACCTATCCGAGTCTGGCCTAAGGTTCCCCAACACCTTACTAATAGTAGTACAATATTAACCAATCCTATAAAGGTCATATTTGGGACACCACGAGGATAACGGGCTTGGAAGATACCCGAACAGGGCCCTAACCGACCCAAAAGGCCTAATCATTGGAAGCCAACACCAATCTACAAATACTAGCCCAAATACTAGCATAATAGCATGCAAGTACTATAAATAAACTCAGTCTATGTATAAGGTAAGTGTAGCCTACTTGGAAGCCATCGAACGCTTGTCAAAGCTTGATAAACAGGAGCCTTCCTCTTCTTAGAGGCCTCCGACTGCTGCCACGCTACTAAAACAATAAACTATACATCAAAACAAGACTATTAATACCCATATTTCTCAGGTCAGAAAACGATCAAAAATATCGCTTGGGGCATGCTTGCGGAATCGCGAAATCAAAATCGTCACAGCGTCCCAAATAGCTCAGTAACTAATAGTCAGAAGAGATATACCTAAACTCCAGCCCAAAATAGCTCTAAAACAGAACCAACATCAACCCCGCCAAATAACAATTCAAATACGCGACTTTAAGCTAAAATTGATCGAAAAACTTATGATATAAAGACGCTATTCTATCAACCACATGATCCCCGAGCTTGAATAACTTGATGTACATGATTATTTTCTTTTGGAGATTGAATATAACATCAAAATATATTCGTATAAAATCTCATGTTCACCATAATTACATACAATTTTTACTAATTTAGAACTAACTTGACAAAGAGAAGGAAAAATTGATAAGAAGTGGTTATTAGCAACATACATATACATGTACATGCATAGGGACAAAAGAAACAATGTTTGTTGCTTCCTACATGTGTAAATAAATGAAACCTAGGAGAATTAGTAAGTGTCATGTATTAGTGTTTCACCAAGACTACATGTAGTTGTACACCCTATTTTACTTCCTCGTGGAAGTTGAATGACACCACAAAATTATTTTATTCCATTACGTATGTATTCGGGTATTGCATAGGTTCGTGATAAAATAAATACAATATTTTGAATATATCATAATTAATAGAAAATTATTTTAAATAAAACCTCTATTATAAAATAATAATATTTTAACATATGTAGATTCACTATCTCCGCTTAAAACATTAATTGATTACAAAGCTTTTATAAGGTAATATAGATATATCATAGCTAAAGAATTTTATAAATATAAAACCTTTTCGAAAGGTGATTAACTATATCATTTTATCAAATTCTAATTTAATTCAATTGTTTCACAACATGTTCGGTATTAATAAAATTCTCACACAATCTACCCGAAAATCGATCTGTCAGTCCCAGTAATTTATAAATAACTTGGGGCGGTTATGGAAAGCTCTAAAAGATGAGAACGCTCGAAAATGAGGGACATGACCGGGAGGGTCATTACAGCATCCACTACAAAAAGGACTTTCGTCCATGAAAGTCAAGGGTAAGCGCATGCCTAAAGACATGAACAAGTAAGGATACTGGGCTCGCATATCACGCTCAAGATCCTAGGTGGCCTCCTCAACTGGACGGTGATGCCACTGAACCTTAACCATTGGAATTTCCCTGGCCAAAATATGCACAAGCTCCTCCACAAATGCTAACATCTCGTCTAACTGAACCGAGTCCCACTGAAGTACATGCGACTCATCCGAAATGTACTGTCGCAGCATAAAAACATGAAATACTAGGTGAATAGTTAAAAGGCTGGAGGTAAAGCCAACATAAATGCTACCTCCCCAACTGTCCGCAGAACCTCGAAGGGTCCAATATACCTGGGGCTAAGCTTGCCCCTTTTCCCAAAATGCATCATGCCCTTCATGGGCGACACTCGCAAGAAGACCCTATCACCAACTCTGACTCTCAAGGGACGACGTCTATGGTCAGTATAATTCCTCTGTCTACTCAGAGCTGTCCGTAGCCTGTCCTAAATCACCCTAACTTGGTCCAATGACTCTCAGAGCAAATCTATGCCACAAGGACTAACTTCTAAAGTCTCAAACCAACAAATAGGTGACCAACACTGTCTACCATACAAAGCCTCGAACAGAGCCATCTGAATGCTGAAGTGGAAGCTATTATTATATGTGAACTCTGCTAAAGTCAAGAACCGGTCCCACTGACCCCTAAAGTCCAATACACACGCGCAGAGCATATCTTTAAATACCTGAATAGTCTACTCTGACTGTCCAACGGTCTGGGGATGAAACACAGTACTAAGGTCCACCTGGGTACCAAACTCCTTCTGGAAAGTCTGCCAGAAATTGGAGGTGAACTGAGATCTTCTGTCTGAAATAATAGACACCGGTACCCTATGTAGGAGAACTACCTCCTGAATATATGTACGGGCCAGCCGCTCGACACTGTAAGAGACTCGAATAGGGATAAAATGTGCATACTTAGTCAATCAATCCATGACGACCCAAATACTATCAAAACCACAATAGGTGCGAGGCAATCCACCAACGAAATCCATAGTGACCCATTCCCATTTCCACTCAGGAATAGGCAACTTTTGAAGAAATCCACAAGGTCTGTGGTGCTCGGCCTTCACCTGCTGACAAAAAAGGCATCGAGCTACAAACCCTACTATATCTCTTTGCATACCACCTCACCAATAGTGTTGTCTCAGATATCTATACATCATAGTTGTCCCAGGGTGAATAGAATACCTGGAGCTGTGCACCTCGTGAAGAATCAAATAAATCAAATTCCCAACCCTCGGAACACAAATACAACTATCAAATCTCAGAATACCATCAGAATCTAAGGTAGCCCTCCTGGACTTACCTCTACATACCTGATCTCGAATGCTACGAAGACTACTATCCTCAAACTGGCGACTCTAAATCTGCTCCAATAAAGCAGACCTCTCCCCAACACAAGCAATAATCCTTCTGGGGTCTAAAATATCCAACTGATCGAGTTATCTAAGGAATGAATGTTAAAAGCCAATGGCCGCTGAGAGACTGGAATAAAGGCCAAGCTATCCATGCTCACTGCCTTTCGCATCAAAGCATCTGCTACCTTATTCGCCTTGCCCGGATGATAGAGAATAGAGATATCATAGACTTTCAGTAATTCAATCCATCGGTGCTCTCTGAAATTAAGATGCCTCTGAGTCATACTATGATGAAGACTGCGATGACCCGTATAGATCTCACAACAAACCCTATATAGGTAATGCCTTTAAATCCTCAGTGTAAATACCATCACTGCTAACTTCAAATCATGAGTAGGGTAATTATGTTCGTGCACCTTCAGTTACCTCGATGCATATGCAATAACACGACCCCACTGCATCATAACACACCCTAAACCAACACCAAAAGAGTCACAGTAAAAAGTTAAACCCTTGCCCTCAACTAGAAGAGTCAACACAGGGGCAGAAGTAAGCAGACCCTTGAGCTTCAGAAAGCTCGCCTCACAACCCTCAGACCACTGAAACGAAGTCTCCTTCCTGGTCAATCTAGTCATGAGAGTTGTGATAGATGAGAAATCCTCAACAAACAGTCTATAGTAACCTGCCAACCCAATAAAACTGCGAACCTTGATAGGCGATGTGGGCCTAGCCCAATCTCAAATAGCCTCTATCTTTATTGGGTCCACCATAATACCATGTATGGACACAATATGCCCTAAGAAAACTACAAACTCAAGCCAGAACTCACACTTTGAGAACTTGGCGTATAATCGATAAACTCTCTAAGTGTAGAGCACAATCCTCAAATGCTGCTCGTGCTCCTTGCTACTCCTTGAGTAAATTAAGATATCATCAATGAAAACAATCACAAAGGAGTCCAAACACTTCCTGAATACACGATTCATCAAATCTATAAAGGCTGTTGGCATATTAGTCAACCCAAAAGACATCACCAGGAACTCATAGTAGTCATAACGAGTCCTAAAGGTTGTCTTAAGGATGTCTGCAACCCTAACTCTTAACTGATGGTGACCAAATCTCAGATCTATTTTAAAGAACATCGCTGCACTCTGAAGCTAATCAAACAAATCATCAATACGAGGCATATGATACTTATTCTTCACTGTCACCCTATTTAGCTGTCTGTAATTGATACACATACATATAGACCCATCTTTCTTATTTCCCAACAGAACTGGAGCACCCCATGATGACACACTCATCCTGATAAAACCCTTCCCCAGAAGGTCCTAGAGTTAAATACTCAACTCCCTCAACTCAGCAGGAGCCATACGATATGAAGCCATAGAAATAGGTCGGGTTCCCGGCTTGAGGTTTATAACAAACTCTATATCACGCTCAGGAGAAAGGCCAGGTAGGTCAGTCGAGAAAATATCAGAAAACTCATGAACAACAGGGATGGAGTCAAGTGATGAACTCTTAAAACTAGCATCTCGAACATAAGCAAGGAATGAATCACACCCCCTCGACATCAGTCTATAAGCCCGAACAAAAGAAGTGATCCCCGTCGGTGTGCGGCTAACCGATCCCTGCCACACAACCAGCAGTACACCAGGCATGGCTAAGGTAACGATCTTGGTAAAATAATCCAAGATCGCATGACAAGAGGAAAACTAGTCCATGCCCAGAATCACATCAAAATCAACCATGACCAGTATAATAAGATCCACTCGTGTATCAAACTCCTGAATAGTCACTAGACAGGATCCATACACCTGATCTACTACTAAAGAATTGCCTACAGGGATAGATACACATAATGGTACAGATAATAACTCAGAACATAACCCCAATTGTGGTGCAAAATAAGTAGATACATAAGAAAATATGGATCTGGGATCAAATAATACAAAAGCTAGCTGACGGTATACAGAAATCATACCTATAATCACAGCATCCAAAGCCTCAACCTCTGACCTAGTCGATACGGTATACAACTGACATTGTTTGCTACTAGGCTGAGCACTGACCTGACCACTAGTCTGACATTTCTGTACTCCAACTCGAGAACTCTAGGGACCACCCTGATGACCCTGTGCACCACCTCTGCCTGTTGGTTGTACAGATCTGATGGACTGGGCAGTCTAAACTAAAGGATCAATCACCCTGCACTAAGGACACTCACACGTGAAATGACCGACAACCCCATAAGTATAACATGCTCCTGGCTGCCTACTTAGCCTAGAAGATCCGACTGATCCAGTAAGACCACCTCTAGTCGATGAACTAGACTGACCACGTCCCTGAGGTTGATTATTAGAACCACTATAGGCTAGTTGACCCCTATCAAAAATCTGCAAGGCTGACTATAAAGGCCTACTAGACTGATCTTGTCACTGAAAATACTGCTGCTGTAGCTGAGGGTACCTACCCTAAAACCTGCGGCCTCTGAACTGCAAGCTGCTGTGACTACCACTATAACTTTTCTGAAATCGGGGTCTCTTATAGTTGCCTCCTTGGGCCTCGCAATCCATATCCTTGATTAAATAATCATGGTAAGCTATCTCAGCAAATGACTTCCCCAAAGTCACTAAAATCTGTGTAGCTCTACGAAGTTATAACCATAATTCTTTGACAAAACATTTGATCCTCTCATACTCATCAGGTAGGATAATCGTAGCATGCCTGGCTAAGTTATGAAATCTAGCCTCATACTCAGCTACTGTCATAGACCCCTGCCTAACCTGGAAAACTCATCTCAAAGATATGTACTTCCCCAAGAACACCTCAGAGAACTATGCCCAAGTAACTGGTGGAGATCCAGCTGGCCTAGAATCAAGATAACCACTCCACCACCACCTTGCCACTATATCAAACTGTTATGCAAAAAAGTCCACACCCCGAGTCTCGACTAACCCCAAATTCTTTAGCTTCTTCTTATAACTAGATAGAAACTCATAGGCTTCCTCGCCTGGACTACCCGTAAATCTAGGTGGAGTCAATCTTAAAAAATGGCTCAACATCTTCTGCTCTTTGGCTAACATAACTGGCTGAGCTACTACCAATTATGGAATTATCGATGCTGGCGAAATTGCAACTCGGGGTGCCGCAACTGTAAGCTGCACCCCAACACTAACTCTCTGTGTGGCTAGCTGTAATCCTGCTATAGGAGGACCTCCAACTAATCCCAGAAATTGTACCAACATACCTCAGAGCACTGAAGCATCAATAAATCCAGGTAGAGCCTGGGCTGCCCACTGGCTCACCGGCTGTTATGGCGGCGGACCATCTGGGGCAACTACAGGATCGGGTAATGGATCCCTAGTCTGATCTAGACCTAGGGCTGCTGCTCGGCCCTGCCCCTGACCTTTAGGTAGACCTCGTCCCCTGACTGGACCTCTCGCTGTGGGCTCGAGATCTCGATCCTTGGCTCTCACACCACGTGTCCTAGCCATCTGCGTAAATAGTGAACCAAATATAAATCAAAAACCAACATAGACACATACACACATAAGCGAATCAAAGAAATGAGATTTTCCCTAAAAATACTCTATAGCCTCCCGAAGATAGGATACAGACATCTCCGTACCAATCCGTGGGACTCTACCAAATATCAGCTCATATTCCAACAATACTAGTAAAACCTGGGCTTTGATACTAAGCTGTCATGACTCAATTTTACAAGTCAAGATGGCACCTATCGTAACCCTCCAATAGAAAAGCCAAGCCTTATCCTAGAGAGATAAGCGATGGGATAACATGCAGAAGCCAAAAGAAAGGAGATGAAGAAGGCACAATAACAATAATAAAAAAAGACAAAAAGCCAAAGAACTAAAATATAACATACATACTGAGATAGAAGAGGAAGAGGACAATGTGTACAGAAGAAACCCTCCCAACACCTGGTAATTTTGGTACTAGATCTAGAACTAACACAGCCAGAGTACTAGACAAAAATCAAATATACACAAAATATACAATAGTGTCGAGTACAAAAGACTATACAGGACTAGATGAAGTAGGATCAGCCTCAGATGAAAACAAGTTCACCCTACTTTGGATCAGTGCTGAGGAAGGAGGATCACATCACTGCCGTCGACTGGTGCCCGAATCTGCATCGAGAAAAAAGATACAGAAGTGCAGTATGAGTACCGGGAAATGGGTACTCAGTAGGTATCATCGGCCAACTGAGCGCAATATAGCATAAACATAACTAAAATCTAAGGGTACAATCTAAGTCAGCATTAAATAGGGATAGAAAAGTAAACAGCTACCGAGCTATGCAAATACGATAAAGGAATAAGTAAAAGCGATACCGAAAGATAAATAATGCAGTAATACGAAGGCAAACAAACATAACCTAACTGGGCCCCTATAAGCCCGTCAGGCACACTGAAGAAGACAATTAACCCAATCGTACCTCCATAAGCTAGTGGGACAAACAAGAAAAAAAAAAGCATAAATAATCCATAACTGATCCAGTGCCAAGTAACCATAGTAACTATCCAGAGGTATACCAGACTTGAACCGAAACCAATGGGTAATAACAAGAGGCCATACATCGGGTTTGTACCGATCACAGTGGGTAATAACGAGAGGTCACATATATAGTATATCTCAGAACTCATAGCCAGATGCCGGACCCAAACCAGAACTCAGTGAATCACAATATCAAAACCACGGTACCAGTACCAGAACTCTCATATAGTATCACAATCAGTAGCTGGACTCGAACCAAAACTCATAATAATTAGTAACCATTCTATCTGAATCAGTGGCCGAACTTGAATCGAAACTCATAATAGTCAGTAACCATCATATCTAAATCAGTGGTCGGACTCAAACCAAAACTCATAATAGTCATTAATCATCATATATAAATCAGTGGCCGAACTCGAACTGGAACTCATAATAGTCATTATCCCGGAGTCATCATAACCAAGTGCCAGAATCCACACAAATACAAGCAATTGGGAACATACCGATCCTAGGTCGAATCCAAAATATAAGTAAAGGAGCTAACCCATAGGGAACTACCAGGACAATCCCTGGGTCCTCTGAGGTCAACAACTACAACTAGGCAATATACATGCCAAATTGAGTATCTCAAGTGTACCATTGCAAGGTGGGTCCCAATACTAGGTCAAGGCTAACAATCTCGGTCAAGTCTTATGTTATCTGGGGTCACTAGGGCAAAATGGGTTAAAGGATCATAACCAGGGTAAACCAACCCAAAGGTTATCCTAAAAGAGTATCTCATGGCTTAACTAAGCCCAGTAATTTCAGAGGTTAACTATGCCAACTGTGAAGAGTAGCGGGGCCTACTACGGGGTCTCAAAACCAAGTCTGGGCTAAACCTATCCGAGTTTGGACTAAGGTTCCCCAACTCCCTACTAATAGTATTACCACATTAACCAATCCCATGAAGGTCATATTTGGCACACCACGAGGATAACGGGCCTAGAACATACCCGAACAAGGACCTAACCGGCCCAAAAGTCCTAATCATAGCAAGCCAACACCAATCTACAACTACCAGCCAAAACACTAGCACAATAGAATGCAAATACTATAAATAAACTCAGTCTAGGTATAAGGTAAGCCTAGCCTACTTGGACGCCGCTGAACGCTTGCCAAAGCTTGCTAAACAGGAGCCTTCCCCTTCCGAAAGGCCTCCGACTGCTTCCACGCTACCAAAATAATAAACTATAAATCAAAACAAGACAATTGATACCCATTTTGCGCAGGTCAAAAAATGACCAAAAGTCCCATGTAGGGCCCGCTTGCGAAATTGCAAAACCGAAAATGTCACAAATTTACCCCCATCAAAAACCTGAATCCCTAATAACTCTCAACACCTAATGCCCACTAAATTTTCATAATCGAACAGACGTAAATACCTCTTCGCTACTTCTGTCGTTACGCCTCTACAAAAACAACTCTCCCAATCGCAAAATCACGGTAGTATTCTACCTTTACTTAATACGTCTTTTCTGCCCATCTGATGCTCTTTCAAATCTTCAAGCGGTTGCTCTCAAAATCAATAATTGATTAGAAGGTAACTTCCCCTTCATCAGCTTTTCTTTGAAAATTATTCTACCTTCACTTCAAATGTGTTTTCTGCCCATCTGATGCTCTTTCAAATCTTTAAGAGGTCGTTCTCAAAATCAGTAATATCTTAGAAGGTAAGTACCCCTTCATCAATTTTTCTTTGTTTGTTTGATTCAACCTGTAACTTTGAACTGTTAACTATCCTCTGTTATCATTCATTCATTGTGTTTATTTGAAAACTGCAACAATTGCAGCCAATACCCCACAAATTTCATACGTTTGTAATATATTTTTCATCGCGCCCCTATTCTCTTTTATCATTTGTCTATTGTTGAATTGAAACTTGCATAAATTGGCATAAAACTATCAGCCGTTTTTAAGAGGTTATAGCTACAGTTCAGTGATTAACAGATCATGAAGTCTTCAACTTATTTAATTGTTTTACATAATATCTGGACCCCTTACTTAACTACTTTCAACCCTGTACATAAATATATATGTCAAATTGCACGAAAATTACAATAAGTAGTAAACCCACAACTTTAAAGATATGAGTTCAATACTTGGAACCTTAGATTTCATTGTAATATAGAAAGGATCTGATTAGGAACATTGAGACGAATAAAAACATAAGGATGACTGGGATACAAAATCCAGCTTGCCAACCATAATGATCTTTAATATAAATGATAATGGTAACTACAAAAAAATTAAATCCTTATGGTAGCATAAACCCAGTTGAAATAGCTATCAAAAAACCTCTGCTTCTTAGGTTTCTCTTTTTCATCTAGTTGATAGTTATAGGAACGGGATGCGATGTCAATTCTCTTAAATAATCTAAAAAAATTGTGTTTTTTGTCGTTATTTATGCTTGTTTCAAATCGACAAAACGGACAAACTATAACAGAGGAAGTGCTCATTTGTTCATCTACTTACTGGTTCTGTAATGTAGTTGGGAAGAAGCCAAAGAAGTTTAATAGAGGATCGTTGAGGACAATTGCAGACAATTCCCCATAAATTTTAGACGTTTATAATATAATTTGCAATGCACCCCTATTCTCTGTTATCGTTTGTCTATTGTGTTTATTTGAAACTTGCATAAATTATCATATACCTATCAGACGTCTTTAAGAGATTTAATGTGCAAATGGCTGATTCATAAAAAACACACAACTTTGGCATCTCATCCCGATCCTCTGTTATTGCTTTTCTATTTTGTCTGTTTGAAACTGGCATCAATAGCCGCCAATAAAAAATATTCAGTCATTTTTAAAAGAATTGATTTCATCATTTTTATCATGTTCTTTTACAACTTCTATCTAGGTTTTGTTTCGTCAATCCAATTTCCCATCTAAATTCTTGGAGATATATTATCCGACAGAATCTACCTGTAAGATGACTTCTCCTTGAAATTATTTTTTCCCATTTCTAAAATTGTCTTGATTTGAAAGCAAGTTTGTTCATACATATATTGAATGATCATGATTTAAAAAATGGATGAAATATGTGGGTGAAGTGATTATAGTAATTACATCACCTCTGCATTTTACACGAAAATAAATTGAAAAGTATTTAGTTACTTTTTCAACTTCATTTTGGTTTACTTATCTTCTTCTGCTGCATATCATTAAATACTCTTACTTCATTACATCTCCATGTGTTAATATTGCTAATTATTTCATCAGTAACAATATTTCTTTTATGGATAAAGCGTATATAAACCCTGCACATCTACTCCCACAGAAGAAATGTACAGGTACATATATATTCAAATTTTAACAATTTAACAACTCTTTGCTTCATCGCACTGTATAATTTTGCATCTCTTCTTTGAAACAGTCATTCAACTACCCGAGGTTCCGAAAATTTGGACGCATAAACATTTCTACCAATTGCGGATTCAATATCTCCAAAAACACAAGAACTATTGAGAACCCAAATTTATACAGGAACGGTTCTACCTGAGGTTCCAAAATTTTGGATGCATACAAATATCTACCAAATGCGGATCCAATATCTCCATAAATCACAAGAACTATTGAGGACACAAATTTGTTTTTGGAATGTTGCTAGACCCATCACAGAAAGAATAAGTTTGAATACATTGTTTTATGTACCAAAATAATGTTAACACATGTATTACATTAGTATTAATCATTTTAATAAAATCTAATCGCTGGTAGAACTAAACTCATCAAGAGTGTCCTCTTTCTATATAAATTTTCTGGTCACAAATATTTGCACTGCCAAAAATGATTGTTTAGGTGATTGAGTGAATGCCCTAAATCTGTCAGGGGCTTGAACTATCTTGATGTTAGGCATCACTCAAAAAACTCCTACCGAATCTATGTAAGAAGAAAGACAAGTTGTGGGTGCAATGAATACATACATATTATGGTAAACATTGTAATGTGTGTGGCGCTCAACCTAAACAAGCTTCTTAGATGGTTCAAAAGATCTTGAAAGCCTATCAATATCTCCTTTAGTCTGCCTATCAGATGACAGATATTATCCCCATGGAAATCTGATCAATCAAAACTTTTTACAAAATATGATGTGTGATATGCCTAGAGTGGAATGGAAAAGATTAGTATGGCCAAATAATAGTGTTCCTAAATGGCTTTTAATTGTGTATATAGCTGGGAACTGACGGTTACTTACTTAGAGTCAGGTTAGCTAAGTGGGGTTGCATCTACTCTTTCCTATGCCCACTTTGCATACAAGGATATGAAGCTTTTAATCACTTATTTTTAAAATGCACCGATGCTGCTACAATTTGGGCTAAATTACTATCTTGGCAGTGGCTCATTTTGTAGGCACAGAGACAAATGAAAGGCAAGAATAGTGTTACTCACGTGTTCAAAATGACATATGCAGGGGCTATTTATCACTTATGTAGTGAGAGAAATATATGAATTTCCATGGCAAAGAGAGGAATGCTAAAGCTATCATTAGACGAGTCATCCAGGATTTCCATAGTCGAGGATATTGCTTTCCAAGATTGACAAGTAGATGGCAAAAGCTAAATATGTATCCCAAAACACCCGCAAAGGCACAACCTCAACATAATCCACCTTCACCAAAAATATTTAGCTGTCCATCTGATCTATTTTCAA
Source organism: Capsicum rhomboideum (assembly GCA_031232105.1). NCBI lineage: Eukaryota > Viridiplantae > Streptophyta > Magnoliopsida > Solanales > Solanaceae > Capsicum > Capsicum rhomboideum. Next base: position 90,181,845 of record CP124716.1, on the reverse strand, counting down.
ATATCTGCAAACGACTACTCCTAAAATGAAAATCAAATATCAAACTACCACAAAGGCCCATCGCACAAAGGAGAAAATTAACTATTTATACATCACATACTGACTAACTTTAACATCTCAATATACCATGAGTAATCGACTTAATAAAGTAACACTTCTACGACTTCCATTTGAGAAGAATTCTATGGAATTTCTTAACAATAACTTATTACTTTCATCCTTTTTTACTGTAATAAGGCCCAAATTGTCGTAAATCTGTTTAGATTTAAAAGTCTTTTTCCCAGGTAAGATTGCGAGAATAATGTAAAGTACAAGTAATGCACCCCACAACGAGAAATAAAAAAATAATTTACACACTACAAACTTACAATTATGAATGTCTTAAACCATACTTTATCTCTTTTTAAAAATAAACACCTCTAGGTGTACTACATAATACTAATTGATATTTGTACTTGTAGGGATAACTTTTTAAAACAACTTTAACATAGCTATCATGCGAGATTCATTTTATTACTAATAACATGGATTACACAAGTACCATTGACTTCCAATTAAGTTGAATCAACAGAAAATTTTAATTTTATATTTTTTTTTTAAAAAAAAGGGGCCTCTCTTCCCAGTAATTAAGGCCCATAGGCTGAAACTTTAAGTTAAGTATCACCCTCCTTATCACACTTAAATAAACCTAATAAATAAATTATAAATTAGCAAGAGTTAACTAATCCTGCAACACATCCTACAGTGTCGTATCCCAACATCACACCTCCCCTGTGGAGTTGCAACGCATCCAACAGTCACAAATCCCCAGTAAAGTTGCAACCTCTCAAAATGCTTCCTCGAGAAACATTATCTTACCAACCATTTCTTCTCCCTCTTTAAAAAGGATTTTCAAACTCCAAACTCCACATCAAACTCTACCTTCTCTGAAAACATTAAGGTTTGCGCTACTACCTCTGTCTCCTTTAGAATAACGTAAGTTTTGCCCTTTTGTGATGTTTTTAAATTTGATTTCCCCTCAAACTACATCTACTTCTACAATTAATTATATCTTTCAAACAATCCCCATACCCATAAACCTCTCCTCCAATTTCTCATTTACTATGTATTTGACCTCATAAAGACGAGTTCACTTGCAATAAACTCTGGCCGTGGAAATCAAAAAAAAAATAACAGCCTTTTTATTTGTCCCTGTAGGAAAAAAAATTGGTTCCAAAATATGTTTCAGTTGTCTATTTCAATGGAACAAAACATTTACTTATATTATATCCCATATATTTGTTAGTTACTTTAACACATTACTTGGATTACTATCTGCACACATAAGATAGTATTCTGCATTAGTACATTTTCAGAGTACATTACTCTTTCTCATCCTTTGTTCTATTAGTCACAGATTCTGTAAGAAATGGAAACTGAAGAAGAACTAGCAACACAACGGGTTACAATTAAAAAGCTACAAAATTATTCTTCTATATGGACTATAAAAGTAATGGTCATTCGCCAAGGTCTTGTAAGGACTTATGCTAATTCAAAGCATGAGGGCTTATCGAACTATTGTGTTAGTTGATGAGGAGGTAATTCTTTAAAACATTGTATAATATTATTTACTTTTTTAATCTTTCTATTTTTATGCCATCCGGAGTTATTTAACACGATTACATTACAGGGAACAAAAATCCAAGCAACACTATTCAACAACCAAATTGAGAAGTGGAAGGATTTCTTAATGCCCTATAAGAGCTATTATATTATCAACGGACGCTTGGACCATGTTAATCCAAACTACACATCGAGTCACAAAGAAGTTGAAATAACTTTTACTGATAGCACCATGATCACAGAATCTAACGTTTACATTCCCATCCAAAATTTTTGGAAAACCTTTGCACCCTTGGAAGAAGTGGATACTGTAACAGCTGGCACTATTGTTCGTAAGTACTATTTTACGAATTTCAAATTATATTGAGAACATATTTACTGCACACTAAATATTCTTGCTCTTCAGATGTATTTTACATGTTAGTTACCGTAAAACCAATAATTGGGGAAGGAAAGAGCAAGAGAAGAGAGATAATAGTTACAAATGAAAGGTATGCTTTAATTACACAACTATAAAGAATCTTGATATATTCACATACAACATGAATGACTTATGGTAACATATCATTCCAAATTTTTAATAAATAGGTCTAATCATATGGCTATTACATTATGGGGAGATTATGCTGAAAATGAAGGTGTTATTCTTGAAAAAATCCAAGAAAAAAAAACCAATTATTGCCTTTAGTGACGTTCAAGTATCCATTTACAAAGGTTTGCTTCCCATCCTTTTACGTATTCTAAATGTATACGTTACTACTATGAATGCCACCTTACTGAAATTGTTTTCCTCCTTTAATAAGGTAATTTCTTAATAACAACCATCCCAGTCAGTTGTGTGCTTATCGAACCAACAATTCAAAGGGCGACAACTCTACGAAACTGGTAATGTATTCTACAAACACCTTTGCTGATAAATAAAATGCCCCTTCAACAAATTCCTACTTCACCAAATTATTGAATTGACAATAACTAAAATTTTCAAAGGACCAACGTGAATAACTAATTACATCAAACGTTAGGTAGTATAATTCAATTGTCATATTTTAATAACATCAAATTACATAGGTGAGCTTCCATTATGGCAAAAAAAAAAATTGCATTAACACCAAGCAAGGCAATAAAAAGAACCCAGGAAGTGACGCTCGCTGCTATTATGAAAGGATTAGTTGAACTTACACAGGTAACTTGCTACATACAATCTTCATAACGTACACACTTGGTTTTAATGTTCAAAAAAATCTATATCTCAATGATATTTCATATAAAGCAGGAATAATACTTCAAGTTCACTGGCAAGATCACCAATATTATAAATAAAGATGAGCCATGGTATTCTTCATGCGCAAAATGCTAAAAAAAGTGAAAGTTGAAAACAGTTCGGCCAACTTTCCCAATTGTAACAGAGCGAATACTGAATATGAAATTCGATGAGATGCATTAAGTAAATTTAAACTTTCTCACACATATATATATGGAACAAATCATAAATTGATCAAATAACTACAGATTTTGCTTGCGAATGGAAGTCTGTGATGAGGAATGTCACAGCCATGTTGTGCTTTTTGAGGCTGCACAATATCTCTTGGGTTGCACCATCCATCAATACATTCAATCTATCGCCGAGAAGGTTAGACCATCCATTCAACCAAATTTAGTGAATCGATGTTATATACTAGATTTCTCTTTTAAAAAATGCCTTCAATTTGATATTTTGACACTTGAAATGCTTAACTACTAAATTTTGCAAAAGGAAAATTCCAAATACTATCGTAAGATGGTGTTATGTAAGGATAAATAATATACCTTTCTTATCCGTAGTGATGATAAAAATGGCAATTCAAGAAGGAATTTAATTGTGGAAGACGTACATGAAGTAACAAAAGTAACTCCTATCGCAATAGAGGGACAACACAAGCCACTGCTACAATGAAGGAAGAGGTTACAAAGGAATAACGCAGATCGCAGAGCAACTTCAAATAAAAAAATTTAAATTGAAAAAAATTAGTGTCCTTTATTTAGTATGCAATATTCTATGTAATTCTATAATGTAACTTTTATTTTTCATATTGTGTATCTGTAAAGACTCAATCTAGTTATTTAAGGTGTTTTAGTTGATTATTAAACTCAATGTGTTCGCACTTGTGTATTCTTTAGCGCCCAACTAACAAGAGGCTTGTACTGTCCTAATTCGAAATAATTATCCACCATATGTTTACATAATTGTTACTTTATGCAGGATGTCCTATTCTTTCAAATCGGTGAAGTTTACTTTCTTAGCGTCTCACTTTTCCATCAATGTGACGCTTTAGTTGTTTCCTCTGGTCATGTAGAAGCATGTCTGATCATCCCGTAATCACTATGGATGAACGTCAATATCCACACCAAGTTCAAGTCCATCTTTTATCACGTTATGAAGCTGGCATGATCAGTTCATCAATTATGCCTCAAAAAGATTCTTAAACTAGACAAAAATGGGTGTTAATGAAATCAATACAAGAACAAGACTTAGATGAACCGCGACCGAAGAGGAGAAGAACTAATTGGTTCCTAACAAAGGAAACTGACCTTATAGGTATGCACAGGATACTATCTCTTTAAATGTTTTGCATTGATAATTTATTAGTTATATTATTGAAAAATATTTCCTTTGGCTATTTAGGAGAAACTACATGCAACGTCTCACCATTATATGTTCACAAGTTGCAAAAGGTACCTAAATGCATTTATTGTCACGCAAAGAAGTTTCAATATGAGCCTTCAATATTTTTTTGTGACAACGGATGCATCAAATTAGCAAGTAGTACAGTTCCAAATGATTTATATGAATTGTTAGTAGACCAGTCTGACGAAGCCAAATTAATCAGAAAATAAATTCGAGCATATAACCATATTTTTGCTTTTACATCTTTTGGAGTTAACATGCATAAAGAACTGACCTCATCAAGACAATGAGTATATACTTTTAGATCACAAGGAAAAATATATCACAATAATCCATCATTAGTGCCCCGTAATGACAAACCATGCTACTTTCAACTTTACTTTTATGATACAAACAACGAACTGTACAATAGAATGTCAAAAATTGAAGAGGAAAATTTACCAGAACATGTTGTTAGCAAAATCAGGAATATAATGGATGGAAATTCATATGCTAAGTTTTTCTCACAACTAAAGGATCAACCGATATTTTCTAACTTACAAATTTGGATTGCGGTAAATTGTAATGACCCACCAGGTCATTTCCTCAATTTCCATGCATTCCAGTATATCGAGCCTCCCTATAGTGGCAATATTTCATTTATGACTTGCCAAAACTGTCGGTTTGGTTATCGGATAGTTCGTTTGGGTTATAGACCCATTTTCCTATTTTGGAACCTTTGTTGTTAAGGCTTTGGTTTGGACCAAAACTCCTAGTAGGAGACCTCAGATGGAAATTCTGACAGTGTCATTAGCTCCGAAACGTTGATTTTAGGCTAGAGGGACCCTGGGTTCAGGTCCCAAGGCTTCCAGACTCATTTTTGGCTATTGGTTGGAAATTGGTTAAAATAGAACTATAGGTGTGGGACACATATTTAATCGAAACGACCTCGGATGGAAATTTTGATAGTTCCTTTGAATCCAAAATGTCAAAATTGGTATGGAAGCATAGTTCATTTCCGCGCACGGGGTTCCGAACGAGTCCCGAGCATCCGATTGGAGTCCATTTTTGGACTTAGCTAAATTCTACTATCTGGCTTAACCGCTAAAGCGGTCAAAGAGCTGCTTTAGCGGTGGTCGGTTTGGCGACCCTGAGCAGCTTTAGTGGCCTTGGCTATTTGGCTGAGGTCCGCTTTAGCGGTCAAGGTCCGCTTAAGTTGACGTCGCTTTAGCGGCCAAGACCCGCTTAAGTGGCCTCCGCCTTCCCTTGCCCAACTGCTTTAGCGGTCATGTACCGATTTTGTGGTAGGTGCTTAAGCGCCTAGGTGTCCGCTTTAACGGTACCTGAGGGCAGTTATATTCCCTTCTTCACCTGAGTTTCTCTCATTTTTCTCAACCCTTTTCCCTATTGTTGAGAGAATGTGGAGTGAGAAAGAGTGGGGATTCACCCATTGAAGCTAAGGTAAGTTAGCTCATCACTCCTTGGTCATTATCCATAATTTTACCTGTTGATTTCCGTCCCATTTCATTGTAAATTCTTAGAAATTAGGTCTTTGAAATCCTAATCTTTGGGGACTGATTTGAGCCCTGATTTACGCTCCATTTATGTTCAACTTTTGAGCACATATTCCATATCGTTCGAGGGACCTCATGGCGGATTCAATTTTGGGATTCCATTAGCGTACCCCACGAGCCCATTATTGACCCAATTTTGGGCCCGGAGTTTTATATTACAACATGGGTATGGTTTTGCTCATAATGATGTATAGGTAACTATTTTGATAGTGTGACATCGATTCGGGATCGTGGATCAAGGTTGAGCGATTTATGGACACTTCAAGAAATGCAGTTCGGCATTGAGGTAGGCTTCGGTCTACTCTTCTCTATGAGATTGTGTATAGTATAGACTACATGTTAGGTAGGGAATATAGGGTATAATTATGGATAGTATAGCATGACTTAGCCTATTTTATGGAATTTGGGGTAGAGATGTGACCCGAACCCTAGAATGAATACTTGTTATATCCATAGAGCCCTATCGCCCTTGAATATAAGCATGTTAACCACAGCTGATGATTAAGGATCCTTTGGTATGAGACTTACCATTTGACTTAGCGATTCGGGAGGTTCTTCCCCGATTAGATCCTTGTGATGGCTTTATGCCCTTGATTATTGTGATTGCCTGGGTTATGAGACCTTGCTATATTGGTTATATGCTATTGAGCCCGAGACCATGATTATGAGGCTAGTTGGACTTTGGTGAGTATTCTGCCCTTAGCAAGGGAAAGATTATCATTTATAGACGCTTAGGCGTTTATGGTTATGTTGTTTGGATATTGGTAATGGCATGCATACTATCTTGTGCATTCATTCTCATTTAGTGGTACGATTCTAACCAAACCCTTGATTTTACTACTATTTCCAAAAAAGGGATTTATACTTTTCACTTTTAACAGGGTTATTTTAAAATGAAAATTGTACCACCTTATTTACTGGATTATGAGCTTCTGGAACTGAAAATGATGTTTTAGAACTTCGATCGAGGATGATTTTGGTCTATTATTTATCCACTCACTTTACCACTACTATTTACTTTGGTCGAGGGATATTCTGACCATTTGTACATGATTATGATGATTTAGTCCCGAGCATGATATCGGGCAATGGATTTACAAATTTATATCCTTTTAGCCATGGTTTGAGTCTGTGCACTGATTGTATTTATATATATATATATATCTCCGACACTGGATGGAGTATATGGATTATGATGGTTGTTGGAAGTCCTGGATTAGGACCAGGCAGTGTATATGGATTTTCCCAAATCCCCTAGGGGGGCCCTTCATCTGAGAGTCGTCGAACCGGAGAAGCTTGGTCACCGTAGGTCCTACCTTTGTGAGCTAGGTGAGCTAGAGGAGGTATATACACTTGGTATAGTATGGTTTGAGATTGTGGAAACGGTTCGAGTCCGGTGTCTCCGGTATACTTTGAGATTGTTGAACTGGTTCAAGTCTGGTGCCCCTGACATGGTTATAGTATTTTGGGTTATGTTGCATTCATCCATTCATATGTATTTCCTATCACTAGTATAGTTTTTGGCGCCTGTATCTATCGGTCTTATGGGGGGCTGTATAGGTACGGGTTATGATTTTTGTATGCTGAGTGTTTCTGTGAACCTTTCGGGCTTATGGGGGTCCGGTTATGTACTTGTTTGCCCGTACTAGCCGGTTACTTTATTATTGTTTATTATGGTTAGTTCGTGGCAGATTGGTTGTGGACTGGTACCTGAGATTAGAGGTACATTTTTTATTCCTTTATTCTTTCGGTAGATTATATTATGGTTGGTTACCCCAGGATTTGTCACCCTTTGGGTATAGGCTTGATAAGGCTAGTGATGGCTCCTTGACTTGGCTATGGATCTTGAGATGTTAGGTTGACTCCCTCAGGTAGTTACCTTTGAGTTAGCCCTATATGTCGACTTATATGTATGGTATCACCGTATATCCCTATCTTTCCCTATCTATTTACATTGTATATGTATCCTTTGGCCTTGTACTACTATTATATATCCTTCTTTCACTCTTCATTTGTATATTGGCCAGTGATATACGGTATTGCACTTTAGTTCTTGAATGATGTAAGGATAGGATAGTTATTCCTATTGCCCCATTAGCATTATTATGCCTAGTTTCATGGATAGTTGCCTGTAGTCACTTTCATGCCTTCATGTTATTTATGGTTACATTATTTCTGGAGCTCAGTCGGTCGTTGCCTACTGAGTACCACGTGTTTGGTACTCATACTACACTTCTGCAGCTTGCAGGTCATAATGTGAGTTATCACTATTGATGTGTGTATATCGTGCGAAACAGCTATGGATCGGAGGTATGGGGTGAGCTCCCGATGTTTTGGAGTATCCCTACTCTCCCTCTTATTATTAGACTGTTCTCTATGTTGTGTCAAAGACGGCTTGTATACATATATTTTCTTATATTTCACTTGTACTCCTGATGTGTTAGAAGCTCTTGTACTGGCTCCACCAGGTTCTGGGATTATATTATCCTTGTTGTTATATTTATTCCATTGTTTCCCTTTTATTCCTTTTGGTATTCCGTTACTAGCTATTTCAGACTACTGATTGGCTTACCTACTGGTGGGTTATAGTAGGTGCTATCATGACCTATGAAATTGGGTCGTGAAAAATTGGTATCAGAGCCTTGGTTTATCGGTATTATTGGTACAAGAGCTAAATGTTTAGTAGAGTCCTGCAGATCAGTGCGGAGACGTCTGTATCCTATCTTTGGGAGGCTACAAGGCATTCTTAGGAAATTCTATTCTTGACTCCTTGTCGTGTTTTCGTACTTCTTTGAACCTCTAAGTACTTCTTTTGACTCCATTATTTATCAAAGGGATAGCGTGAGGTCATCGATAGGTGCGGACGATATTTTGGCGCGTGTTACTAGGTTTTTTGCCCAGCATTGGGCTTGAGAGTTAGAAATTGACATCAAAGATCTTCAGTGTCAACCAGAGGGTCTGAGGTCAGCCTAGGTTTCAACAGAGTTTGTGACTGTCTGAGCTTTTTAGGATTCGGTGTTATGGGTTCCAAGTCTATTTCTGGATACCACTCAACTAGAGGTAATGTCGGGTCCATCGAATAGTTCTCAGATCTGAGTTGAATTTGTTGGCGTTCATCAGGGTTCTCTATCTATTTCAGCATATGAAATTGGGTTTCTTGAGTGGGCCAGACATACTCCTATGTTATTTTCTACTGAGCATGAGATGGTGCAGGGATTTATCAGAGGGCTGACTTTAGCACTCCATTTGGCATCGGAGCATTTGATAATAACTAGGTCTTCTTTCTCTGAGGTTATTGATCACGCGAGGGCTACAAAAAGGGCTTGCTTTAAGGAATATGGAAATGGAAGTATGAGTCCATGTTAGCTGTTCGGAGTTAGGGGTATTCCATTTGGAGGTCGAAATCTTCTCAATAGAAGTCAACATAACTTGCCACCTATTAGGCCTGTACATATGGCACCTCAGCTTATAGATAGCTCTCAGGTTGATCATGGTAGTATCAGTGGACAGAGTCCTGTTCAGACATCACGGAGTATTCGGTCTAGGTCTTCAGGCCATGACGATCGTTCTAGGTTAGCAGGTTCAATGCCTAAAAGTATCCCAGGAGAATGTTTCGATTATGGTAAGTGTGGTCATTGGTATAAAGATTGCCCAGGCACGAGTTGGTCAGCCAGTTAGGGTTAGCTCATATTTTCTACCAGGTTAGAACTTCAGAATGCTATGACTGCAGAGAGATCGGTCACTGGTCCAGAGAGTGTCTCTGGCATGGGATCATTAGTCATTCAGAACATCCAGATGAGTCTTAACATGTGGTGGCACCTTCAGTTAGAGGTAGCACACCTAGTGTCTCAGTTGATCATTCAGACGCTCAATTCGAGTTTGGACATACTCAGATTCGTATTCCTTCAAGCACACCAGACTTATGATTTTGGATTTCCACGATGTGATGTGCGCCTTTGATTCTATGCCTTTAGTTACTATTTGAGTTGTGTTGGGGTTTTCATACCCATCAATGATTATATGCCATGGTATTTCTATATTGGTTGTTGCATGCCTTGGTGTTTTCATAGTGATTGATGTATGCCTTCGTGTAGGTTTAGGAAAGTATGACTACCCCCGTAGATAATTCTTTAGCAATGGATTAGTGTAGTATTGTTCTACGGGTGTAGCAATTGGGTTAAAGTCCCATTTTTCCTTGGCATATTGGCCTTGTCATGGCTATAGAGTGGATCAATATCATGTTTCCCTTGGGGTATGGCATTTGGATTAAAGTCCCATTTCCTTGGCATTTTGGTCTTGTTGTGACCCTAGAGTGGTACTTCTATTAATTTTCATTTTTGTACCGCCTGCACCGTATTTTGAGGTCACTATAGTAGTTATTACTATTGTTATTCCTGGGCATTGACTGATTTTCATTTGGTAGATAGCTAGACTAGCATTATCTATTTAGCGCTTTCCCTTCCTTCTGATTCTTATTTCCTTGGCATAGTTGGCTACCTCGGTTGGTTAGCCTTCCTTTTCTGTTAACAAGATCGGTTGTAGAGTGGATTGTGAGAATGAAGGTAAGCTTGACCTTCCAGGGCTTTGTTATGACTAGAACATTGCTAGTCTTCTTCCATCGCCCATTTCTTTGGTGATGCATTTGGGAGTTGTCCTTCAGTTTTGGATAGGTCATAACCCGGTAGTGGTCTTGATCCTGAGGTTCACTTTGAGTTGGGGTTGGCGATTTAGTTCTATCGCACATTTTTGAGACTTATTTTTGGACTTATGGATTCTTCTACTGGAGAGCGTGTTCATCTTGGTTTTAGTGTGGAGTTGGATACTCCATCCTTCCTGTGCTATGGTTTATGGTTTAGCCGAGTTAAAGTTGATATAATTGGGAGAATTCAGAGAATTCTCATTTGGACCTTTGTTCGGCCTAATATGGCTTCGGGGGATGCTTCTACTCAGTGGTGTGTTCTTGGTTACCAAAGCGGGCATCTTGGGGAGTGAGTATTTGTTGTCGTAGGTTGGCTATTAGACTTGCCAGATGACGGTTGAGTCGTACTTTCTGGTTTGCTTGAGTTTTGGCTATCACTAGTACTACTTGCAGTCTTGGCAAGTTCTTGGTTATGCCTTGTTACATTATGCCCTCCAGCAGTTGTTGAGTTGATTGCTTGCATCTTCAGCCCGTGTTTTCCATCCGTTAAGATTATGCTATTCGATGATATTTTAGCTCGGCCCTCATGGAGATTGTTGGGCATGTACTTGATCTTCTGATAGCGAGGTTGGTTGGGGTAATTGGCCTTTGTAAGGACTTGTTGGCTCCAGTTTTAGATTTTGAAGCCTTCGGATGATGGCTTGGGAGTTATGATAGACTTCAGTTTGTGGATGCCTACCCTCCAACAGGATCAGTTGGGATAGTTGAGATCAAGCAGTCTAGCTTCAGTCTTGGGGTTTTAGCTTGGGATTGTATAACTTGATTGCATCCTCATTTTGAGGTTTTGCTTAAGTTGGGCATTCATTTATAGGCTGGCCAAGCCTACTCTTTGCATAACGATTCAGTTTCCTCCAGTTGGGGTAGACCGTACTGGATAGATAGTCAGAAGACGGTCCATCGGTATATAGTATTGGTTTTTACTGTTTCCGACCTTGGTTCTCAGTTTTGGTCAGAATTATGAATTTTCTCCTCAATAGGAGAAGTGCGCTTAAGTTGGGCTTAGCATGGCTTCATACACGGTTGGTGGAACGTCTTGAAGTGGATCATTCAGTTTCATGAGATTGGTACTTCAGACTCTTGATTTTCAGTTTAGAGAGTCATCCAGACCAGTTGTAGCTTTGGCTTAAGAATGCAGACTTTGGTCACCTTTGTTGTGTGTCCTGGTAGCACCTTATGGGCTTATTTCTTGTGTTTGCCATTATGGATTTTTCGTAAGTCAACTTCAGCCTTTTGAGATCAGTGTGTTGTGAATGCGCAGAAAGGACTCAGGTGATATCTTGTATGGTTCAGAGTAGGTAGTAGGTTTGGAAAGGCAAAAGAAGGTTAAGTTTGGATGTTGGAGTTGTAGCATGATTCTGACCTTGGATTGCATTTAGCCTAGCTGAGTTTCCACCTTGTTAGGCTTGTATTGGTGTGTTGTCAGCAAATTGTGGTCTGGATGTGCATGCATCAGTCATTCTTGATTCACTTGGAAGCTAGTTGATTGTTGAGGTTGAGTTTTAGTTATTTGAAAAGTGAAGTAAGGAAGTGCATTGAAAAAGGGATACCTTGGCAAAATCCCTTAGAAGAGTTGTCTTTTCTTTGAGGTTGTCTGGGGAGTTATGTTCAGAGAATGCGGGCCCAGTACCTCATTCTTTCGAGCTTTCGGGTTCTTTCTATACATTGACTTTGCTGACGAAAGTCCTTTTAGTAGTGGATATTGTAATGACCCTTCAGGTCATTTCATTGATTTTCGTGCATTTTGATATTTCAAACCTCCCCATAGCGGCGATATATCATTTATGACTTTCGAAACGGTCGGTTCGGTTATCGAATAGTCCATTTGGGTTTTAGACCCATTTCCCTATTTTGGAACCTTCTTTGTTAAAGATTTGGTCTCGGACTAAGACTCCTAGTAGGAAACCTCAGATGGAAATTATGACAGCTCCATCAGCTCCGGAACGTTGATTTTAGGCTAGGGGGACCCTTGGTTCAGGTCCCAAGGCTTTTGAACTCATTTTTGGCTATTGGTTGGAAATTGGTTAAAATGAAACTATAGGTGTGGGACCCACATTTAATCAAAACGACCTTGGATGGAAATTTTGATAGTTTCGTTGAATCCAAAATGTCAAAATTGGTATGGAAGCATAGTTCGTTTGCACGCACGGGGTTCCGAACGAATCCCGAGCACCCGATCGGAGTCCATTTTTGGACTTAGCTAAATTCTAGTAGGTGATATCTGGTTTGACCGCTAAGAGCCGCTTTAGCGGTAGTCGGTTTGGCGACCCTGAGCCGCTTTAGCAGCCTTGGCTATTTGGATGAGGTCCGCTTTAGCGGTTAAGGTCCGCTTAAGCGGACGTTGCTTTAGCGTCTAAGACCCGCTTAAGCGGCCTCCACCTTTTCTTACCCAACTGCTTCAGCGGTAGGTGCTTAAGCGCCCAGGTGTCTGCTTTAGCGGCACCTGAGGGCTGTTTTATTCCCTTCTTCACCCGAGTTTCTCTCATTTTTCTCAACCCTTTTCCCTATTGTTGAGAGCATGTGGAGTGAGAAAGTGTGGGGATTCACCCATTGGAGCTAAGGTAAGTTAGCTCATCACTCATTGGTCATTATCCATAATTTTACCCGTTGATTTCCGTCCCATTTCATTGTAAATTCTTAGAAATTAGGTCTTTGAAATCCTAATCTTTGGGGACTGATTTGAGCCCCTATTTACGCTCCTTTTTTGTTCAACTTTTGAGCATATATTCCTTATCGTTCGAGGGACCTCGTGACGAATTCAATTTTGGGGTCCCATTAGCGGGCCCCATGGGCCCATTATTGACCCAATTTTTGGCTCAAAGTTTTATATTACAATATGGGTATCATTTTGCTGGTAATGACGTATAGGTTACTATTTTGATAGTGTGACGTCGATTCGGGATCGTGGAGCAAGGTTGAGCAATTTGTCGACACTTCAAGAATTGCGGTTCGGCATCGAGGTAGGCTTCGTCTACTTTTCTCTATGAGATTGTGTATAGTATAGACTACATGCTAGGTAGGGAATATAGGGTATAATTATGGCTAGTATAGCATGACTTAACCTATTTTATGGAATTTGGGCTAGAGATGTTACCCAAACCCTAGTATCAATACTTGTTATGTCCATAGAGCCCTATCGCCCTTGAATATAAGCATGCTAACCATAGCTGATGATTAAGGATCCTTTGGTAGGAGACTTACCATTTGACTTAGCGATTAGGGAGGTTCTTCCCCGAATAGATCCTTGTGGTGGCTTTATGCCCTTGATTATTGTGGTTGCCCGGGTTATGAGACCTTGCTATATTGGTTATATGCTATTGGGCCCGAGACCGTGATTATGAGGATAGTTGGACTTTGGTGAGTAGTCTGCCCTTAGCAAGGGGAAGATTATCATTTATAGACGCTTAGGCGTTTATGGTTATGTTGTTTGGATATTGGTAATGGCATGCATACTATCTTGTGCATTCATTCTCATTTAGTGGTACGATTCTAACCAAACCCTTGATTTTACTACTATTTCCAAAAAAGGGATTTATACTTTTCACTTTTAACAGGGTTATTTTAAAATGAAAATTGTACCACCTTATTTACTGGATTATGAGCTTCTGGAACTGAAAATGATGTTTTAGAACTTCGATCGAGGATGATTTTGGTCTATTATTTATCCACTCACTTTACCACTACTATTTACTTTGGTTGAGGGATATTCCAACCCTTTGTACATGATTATGATGATTTAGTCCCGAACATGATCTCGGACAATGGATTTACTGATTTATATCCTTTTAGCTACGGTTCGAGTCTGTGCACTGATTGTATTTATATATATATATATCCGGTACTGGACAGAGTAGATGGATTATGATGGTTGTTGGAAGTCCTGGATCAGGACCAGGCAGTGTATATGGATTTTCTCGAATCCCCTAGGGGGGCCCTTCGTCTGAGAGTTGTCGAGTCGGAGAAGCTTGGTCGCCGTAGGTCCTGGAACCGGTTCGAATCTGGTGTCCCCGGTATACTTTGAGATTGTGGAACTGGTTTGAGTCTAGTGCCCCCGACATGGTTATAGTATTTGGGTTATGTTGCATTCATCCATTCATATGCATTGCCTATCACCAGTATAGTTGTTTGGTGCCTGTATCTATCGGTCTTATGGGGGGTTGTATAGGTATGGGTTATGGTTGTTGTTTGCTGAGTGTTTTTGTGAACCTTTCGGGCTTATGGGTGTTCGGTTATGTACTTGTTTGCCCGTACTAGCCAGTTACTTTATTATTGTTTATTATTGTTAGTTCGTGGTAGGTTTGTTGTGGACTGGTACCTGGGATTATAGGTACGTTTTTTATTCTTTTATTCTTTCGGTAGATTATATTATGGTTGGTTACCCCAGGATTTTTCACCCTTTGGATATAGGCATGATGAGTCTAGTGATGGCTCCTTTACTTGGCTATGGACCTTGAGATGTTAGGTTGACTCTCTCAGGTAGTTACCTTTGTGTTAGCCCTATATGTCGACTTATATGTATGGTATCACTGTATATCCCTCTCTTTCTTTATCTACTTACATTGTATATGTATCCTTTGGACTTGTACTACTATTATATATCCTTCTTTCACTCTTCATTTGTATATTGTCCAGTGATATACGGTATTTTACTTTATTTCTTGAATAATGTCAGGATAGGATAGTTATCCCTGTTGCCCCATTAGCATTGTTATGCCTAGTTTCGTGGATAGTTGCCTGTAGTCACTTTCATGCCTTCATGTTATTTATGCTTACATTATTTCTGGAGCTTAGTCGGTCGTTGCCTACTGAGTACCATGTGTTTGGTACTCATACTATACTTCTGCAGCATGCAGGTCATAGTATGAGTTATCGTCGTTGATGTGTGTATATCCTGCGGAGCAGCTATGGATCAGAGGTATGGGGTGAGCTCCTGATGTTTTGGAGTATCCCTACTCTCCCTCTTATTGTTAGACTGTTCTCCATGTTGTGTCAGAGATGGCTTGTATACATACATTTTTCATGTATTTCACTTGTACTCCTGATGTATTAGAAGCTCTTGTACTGGCTCCACCATGTTCTGGGATTATATAAGCCTTGTTATTATATTTATTCCTCTGTTCCCCTTTTATTCCTTTTGGTAGTCCGTAACTAGTTGTTCCGGACTACGGGTTGGCTTACCTACTGGTGGGTTATAGTAGGTGCCATCATGACCTATGATATTGGGTCGTGACACAAATACAACTTTGGATCAACGGATTTACAATGTTTCGTCGGTAGATCAAGTGGAGGCAATTTGGATAGATGGAAACAATTCAAATACTCTTTTAGAAAGAGATATTGTTGTCCATGAACATTCAAGCAACAACCATCGTATTAAACATTATTATGGTTGTTATGACCAACTACAATATCCTATTCTTTTTTATAGAGGTGAAGTAGGTTGGCATCAACGAATACGAAAATTGTGCAATGCAAATAGAACAACAAATGCACATGATTTAGCAAGTACTAGCACAAACATTTCAAGAGTTGGATCTGCCACAGAAGTTTTTGCGAATGAGGAACAAGGTCACTACCAAAAAATATCACACTTTCAAATTTAAACTGCCACAACCATATCTTAACAGTTAAAGAGTCTATTCTTGCAGGTTATGACGTGAATCTAAGGACATGTTTCTTGTAGAGAGTACTATTGCTATAAACTACAAATATGCAAAGATGAGAATTGCATAATATTACTATGTGGAAGATTACTGCAACAATTTGTAGTGGATATGTACATAAAAATAGAAACAACAAGACTATAGTATTTTAGGTATCAACAATCCACATTCAGACGAGAGAGATATCAAGGAATCGTTGATAGCATCATGGCAGGAGAATGTAGAGGATAAAAGATCGGGCAAAGAGTATTACTTCCCGCATAATTCGTTGGAGGTCCAAGAGATATGTGACGACGTTACATGGATGTCATGGCACTGGTTCAACATTTTGGAAGACCAAATTTATTCATCACAATGACATGTAACCCAGAATAGGTAGAGATCCAAGAAGAGTTATGCGAAGGACAACTACCTCAAGATAGGCCAGACTTGGTGACCAGGGTGTTTAGATCGAAACTATAAGATTTGAAAGATCAAATATTAAAAAAAGAAATATTTGGTCCTGTTGCAGCACAAATTTGTGTAGTTGAATTTCAAAAGAGAGGATTACCACATATATATTTGTTGATAATACTGAAAGAAGGGCACAAGATAACATCACCAGATCGGTATGATAGATTTTTTTCTACAGAACTTCCAGATAATGACAAGCATCCACGACTAAGTGAATTAGTTATCAAGCATATGATGCATGGACCTTGTGGGAAGAAATGCCTAAGCAGCCCATGTATGAGGGATGATCAATGTAAATTTAACTATCCAAGACCATTTATCAACAACTCAATATAAGGAAGGTATGGATATCCAATTTATAGAAGAAGAAATGATGGTACAAATATAGTTGTCTGTGGAATGAAAATGACTAACCAATGGTGGTTCCTTATAATCCTTATTTGTTGATGAGATATAATTGCCACATCAATGTAGAAGTCTACTCAGGAGTAAGAGCAATAAAATATTTGTACAAGTATATTTATAAGGGACATGATAGATGCGCAGTTTACATTGAGTCCGAAGATGGAGAAAAAATCATCGATGAAATTTGTACTTTTCAAGATGCACGTTGGGTGTATCCTCCATAAGCTCTATGGAGAATTTATGAATTTAATCTAAGTGAAATGCAACCTCCAGTTATTAACCTTCAACTACATCTCCCGGACAAACACTCAGGTACTCTACAAAATTATGAAATATATATCCTAATTAAATGATATTTTAAAACAACTGTTACTCTAATATTTATATACAAATGGATCTTAAACGTTTAGTGTATTATTGGAAGGAGGAAAATCTGCAAACATTGGTAACAAAGGATAATATTCAACGCACTATGCTTTCTGAGTATTTCGCGATGTGCTCCATAGACAATGAGGCCCACAAATATCTTTACAGAAAATTTCCAGAGTATTATGTATGGAATTCCCAATGGACAAGAAGAAAAACACGATCTGTAATTGGTCGAATAAATATTGGTAATTCATCAGTTAAATTTTATTTATTAAATACATTATAAATTAAATTTCTAAGCAGCGATATATTTATATTGTAGCTAATCCCCGTAAAGGTGAAAGGTATTAAGAGAGATTATTGTTGAACCATGTTAGAGGACCCACTTCGTTTGAAGACTTGCTAACAGTGAATGGGAAAAAGTGTGATACTTTCAAAGAAGCTGCAAGAGAAAGAGGGGTATTAGAATCAGATGATAGCATCTTAGATTATCATCAGCTCTTAGAAGTTTGTTCGCAACAATTTTAGTACATTGCAATCCGACAGATGTTAGAAAGCTCTGGGATATGTACTATGCCGATATGTCAGAAGACTTTTGAAGGAAACATGACACCTCAACAGATGCTCAACTACACCGTACACTAGAAAGCATTAATCATTTTTAGAAAGTATGGTAGGGGTGTGCATCGGTCAGTTGGGTTCGGTTTTGTGTATTATCAATTCGGTTTATCGATTTTCGGTTTTTAAACATGTTAAACCGATAACCAAACCAATAAGATATTTATTATCGATTTTTGGTCCTTAACGGTTCGATTTTTGATTTCACCAATAAGAAAATGCTTCTCCAATTTTTTTGTTTTCTTTTCGTATTTTCATTTGTTCATATATCACCTTCATGTATAAAAATCTACATAAATTACAAGTAGTAGCAAATTCAAATATATTATTACTAAAACAAACTTCTTCTTTTTTTGGTTAAGTAGCAAACTTGAATGCAGTAGCAACGATAGCGATCTCTCAAAAAGAAAAATAATATTAGTGTATAGCACTGATAGGTAGAACCCCACCGATCCAACGATACTAAGACAACAACTAAAAGATACATGGCATCTAGGGCAAGAGTATTATACAAGATACTTAAATGATTACTTTAATTTGCAATATACTCTGGAAGAATCATTGAATTTTAAATTAAAAGTCATTATTATATAACTAGGGATAAAAATATAATTTTAATATAATCTTATTGGGTTATCGGTTTAACCGTTAACTAAAATCTTAAAACCGAAAACCTAACCGATATACCAATAAAAAATTTTACAAAACCATTAAAAAACCATTAACCCAATAACCCGATATTGAAAAACCAATAACCTTTTTTTCAATTCGGTTTATCGGTTAAACCGATTTTTGCACACCTCTAAAGTATGGGGAAAAGTATCAACAACTATGATTTACCTAAGAGGAACCACAATTTGGATCACAATGCACCTTTAGAATGTAGACAAATAATTGAGAAAAAATCGGTAAAGATCCCTGAAGAAGATTTAGAGGATGAGTCAAAGTTGAATCCAGAACAAAAAGAAGCTTTCAAAATAATATTGCACAAAATCAACTCTGAAAAACCTGGATTATTCTTTGTTGATGGACCAGGAGGAACAAGAAAAACATATTTATATCGGGCATTATTGGAAAATATCAGGTCAAGAGGTATGATAGTACTGGCAACTGCAACAAGCGGTGTAGCAGCAACAATATTACCGGGAGGCTGAACACCTCACTCAAGATTTTACATACCTCTTCAAACAAATGATACAAGCATGACAAAAATGTCAAAACAAAGTGGAGATGCTCAGTTGATACGGGAAGCTAAAATAATACTATGGGAAGAAGCACCCATGGCCAAGCACCACACAACAGAAACAGTTGATAGGAGCTTTAGAGATATAATGGACGTTAGTGAACTATTTGGAGGAAAAGTCATGGTATTTGGAGGTGACTTTTGACAAGTTCTACTAGTTGTTCCTAAATCTACAAGAGCATAAATAGTTAATTCCATCTTGGTAAGATCATATTTGTGGCCTTTAATGCAAAAAATCCACTTCATCACAAATATGCGAGCAAGGACGAATTCAAATTTCAGTAACTTCTTATTGAGTGTTGGAAACGGTGAAGAGCAAATTGTACAAGATGACTTGATACTTATACTAGAAAAAATGATTGTCAAACATAAATGTGATACAACTGTAGAGGAAATCTTAATTTCTAAAGTGTTTCCATCAATACACCAAAATGCAAATTCGGCAAAGTTTATAACTGAAAGGGCAATCCTAGCAAGTAGAAATGAATATGTGGACAAACTTAACGAAATGTTGATAGAGAAATTTCTTGGATAAAGAAAAGTGTTTACGAGTATTGACTCTACAGAAGATGATACCAATAATTACTATCAAGAAGAATACCTAAATACTTTAACACCAAATGGACTTCCCCCACACAGGTACATATTCTGACAGCTTAGAAAAATTATGTTATACTACATAAGAAACTTAATATTTTCTTATACTAAATTGAATGAATTTATTTATGATTATAAATAACTTATCAGAAAATTGCATGTATTAAAATTGCCTTAAACAGGTTAATTCTAAAAGAAAATGCACCAATCATGCTACTTAGTAATTTGGATGCTTCCAATGATCTATGAAATGGTACGCGTATGATTTGTCGTGGGTTTAATAACAACGTCATACATGCAGAAATAACAACGGGTCAACCAGCTATCAAGCATGTCTTCATTCCTAGAATTCAACTTTCTCCACCTGATAATGAAGGATATCCTTTTAAATTTGTCCGCAAACAATTTCCAGTAAGACTATGTTTTGCAATGACAATAAATAAAGCTCAGGGACAAACAATTCCAAATGTTGGACTATATCTTCCGCAACATGTATTCTCACATGGACAGTTATACGTTGCACTATCAAGAGGGATTTCCATGTCAACAACTAGAGTGTTGATTATGAAAGAGCAACCCAAACAAATGAAAGGAACATATGCCCGCAATATCGTCTATAAAGAAGTATTAGGTGAGAATTGTTTCATTACATTTTTCTATAACAACAATGGTTAAAATAATTTCCAATACTAACTACACTATAAATATTAACTTGTATAGGTACAGACGATATGGACTTATCTTGATAGTGGAATACATGACAAGACTCAATAATAGATATGGAAAAAAAATTATTACTATATTCATTGATGTATATTTTTATAACACTTTATAGATAAATCACAACAATATTAACTACAATGAAATTGCAAACTAAAATGTTAGGCAATATACAACAAGTTACCTACATTTCACAAGACCCAAGTGCAACGCACGTGTCGTGATACTAGTATACATATACAAATGCAAAATGACATATGTTATAAGTATACATATACAAATGTCCTATGTACGCACAATGTCTCTATACAACTAACATCTATTCAAAATGTATAAATACATATAAATATAAAAATAAAATTCATATACATATACAAATACAAAAAATATCATGTATGGGTAAGTATACATATACAAATGTCATATATGTGCAAAAGTAAGATTCATACACATATACAACTGTCCCCCAAACATACATGGTCCTCTATCAACCAAAAATACAAATAAATACATTTGTTAAATGTATGTTGAGTACAAATGCACTAAAACTGTATATCAAAATTAAGTAAATACAATTAAACACACTTAAATACAAATTATTTGAATTAGAAAGTAGAACATAATGTTTACATAAAAAATAATTTTACCTTTTCTTCTTCTTCGCCCTCCTCTTCGTCTGAACCAAAATCAGGCGCTTTTTCAATTTTTTTCATTCAACCTCTTGCTGTCAGATTCAATTTCTTTAGCTTTTCACTTATTTTTTAAAATCTTTTTTTGGAGCTTGGCGAAGAATGAACAATAACTTTTTACTTGGTCTTTGTTGATTTCATAATTTCTGTCATTATTACGGACTCATAGCAATGCTTAGACGTAATCTCTTCTACATGAACTGGTCTCTTTTTCAAATCAGTATCGGCCAAGCCTGCAATTTCATCAATGTTTAGAATGATATTTTTGCGAGGTGTACCTCTTGTAAACCTCTTAGTTGGTGTGCGTTCTATCATTGAAGAAGACCTTCACTCCTACTAACAACTGTAGAAATTGAGATTAATTATAGAAAAAGATTTTAAATACAAACAAAAATGACTTAAAATCAACTACATGCAAAATTTATTTATCAACAAAATTGGAAAAATAAGTGATAATATTGCTTACCAGATTTTGTGGAAAACACGATTTGGAAGAGAACCTATAAAATCATATGAAGATAGTAATCAGAGTTTTTTCTAAATTAAGAAGTTGAATTGAAAATGAAAAGTGTAACTGCTAAAAAGGCGTGAAATGTGGGAAATGATCCTCTTTCAAATGTATTTCTAATAAATCACTGGGCCCTACAAAAAATATTGCTATTACTGTTGTTGTTAGTAATTATTTTAAACTGTTGTTATAGCCCAAAATTACTCGCTTATGTCTCTTATACTCCGTAATTTTTCCATAAAAAATAATATTGAAATAATCTATTACTATGTAGAGTTTCTTTTATAACTCTGAATTTATCAGTTTTTTATACTATTAAGGTAGTAGGGACTTTAATTCTTTAGTTCTGCATATATATTGTTATGTATATGTCTGGATTTGACAGTGATATAATAATATTTTAAAAAACTACTGCTTTATAATGATTTCTGGAAATTACTTGTTTGAAACTTTTTCATGAAACTTATATTTACATAATCTACTTGTTATTAGCTTTCAGTTGATATATTATGCATGAAAAATGGATTAAAAGTGAGTGAGATATGAATTTTTGAAGTTAGGCTGAGAATTTTGATAATTTTATTAAAAAAACTGCTACTGTAATATGATTTCTGAAAACTACATAGTTGGATTTTTGGCATGAAATCCATTTTAATTGTCATAATCTACTCATTATTAGCTTTATGTTGATATATTTTGCATGTAAAATGGGTTAATAATAAGTGAGATATGATTTTTTAATTTTTTTTATAAATAATGAAGTTTAATTTATTTTTTTACTAGGTCATGGTTTATTTTTTTTAATAAAGACTTGGTAAATAAATTTAGTCCTTATGTTCCTTTGACAGATTTTTTATTTTGTACAAGTAATTGTGGCATAAGTTGTCACATTGAATTATATAGTCATTCTGAGTGCTTCTTTGTTTCTATTTCAGACATGGTTGAACAAGTTCAAACTTGAATTACTCCAAGTGGGAATTCTGAATGTCGAGCAAAGGAAAAATGTAAAAAAAGCATGTCATTGAAGGGAATCTTTTCGAGGACGTGAAATCATATAGATTGGTGTCCCAAGAGCGACACAAAATCTGTTAAAGGATAAAAGGGCTATCGAAGAAAAAGAGAGAAGAAACTTAGAGAGTTTAAATCTTTTAAAATGTCCCCTAGTATTTTAGTCACTAAGTTTATTCATCTTTTTGAATTAAAACGTGGTGAACTGACTAATTAAATTAAAATCTTAGATTGAAAAGTTTTAGCTATTTTAGCAGACTTTCTCTGAGAACCTTTGGAGTAAGAAATTAACGGCCATTTATCACGAGGTTTGCCAAGTCAACACTTTAGGGTGTATATGCGTCTTCTTGAAGTCAAGTGGGGGATTTTATCTATAATTGACTTGTACTTTGTAGTTGTTAATTTATTTTTCAATATATGAATTAAGTTGTTTATATCTTTTTATATAAATTCAATCTATTTATTTTAGTGGATTGAAACTTAGTTGAAAGTCTTTACTAAAATGCTCACTAAGAAATATTTTTCACTTTTGATTAAATATTTAGACCGTAGATGATGATTGGAAACTTAGTCATCATTTTTGATTCTACGTTAAATGTGAAGTCATTATAAAAATTAATTTTTTTGAGTGAGTATATGAATATCTCATGCATATATTGATTAAAGTAAATATTGATCAGCATAACTTGCTTAAATTGCCTCTTATTAACAGACATGACATCCAAATATATAATTGTTTACTTAAATAAAGGTAAGAAACTGAATGGTGACAATCACAACATTTACAGTCATAAAATATGGTATGTACTGGAAAAGCAGAACACTCTTGAAGGTATAAACCATGTTTTAAATCAACCATAAGAGAGTAACAATGAACAACACAGAAGAGATCTTGAAGCTTACAAAGCTTGTAAAAAGACACATTCAGTTGCATGTGGAATTATTATAAGGTTTGTTGTTGATGAGATCATTCATGAATGTTAGAAATTTCCTACTACTCAAGACATATGGACACACTTGTGAGGAACATATGAGGTTACATCTATGACACGCTTTAGACAACTGACTATCAAGTTTGATACTTACAAGAAGCGTCATGATCAAAATATCAAACAACACTTAGGGTGATGTCAAATATAATTCCTCAACTCAAAAGTGATGGTCATATTCTCTCTGATGAGCAACAAGTTCAAGAAGTGATCCTGTATCTTCCTAATAGTTAGGAACATTTGAAGGTTAACTAAACCCACAATGATAGCATCAAAAAAAGTTCTGATATTTCTTGTCATGTTGAGCTTGAAGACGGATGGCTTGGTCTTGCTAAAGCTGTTTCGAGTGCCTTTGTGGTAAAATCAAGTGGTACGAAGTCTTCAGGATTCAAGCACAAGCAAAATTGGAAAAATAACAAAAAGGGTAAAGAGACTGACCAAGGACCCTCTGAAAAAAAGAACAAGCCAAACTTTAAGAAGGAAAAATAGTGTTTCAAGAAGAAATACAAGAGCAAGATGAAGTGCTACAATTGTCATATTATTGGGAATTTTGTTCGTGATTGAACCGAGCTAAAAAAATAGAATTTTTAAATGTAGCTCTAAGTGTTACATGTGTTTCTAGAACTACTTTACTAACTGAATATTATCCTATGTGAATTGTAGACTCACGAGCCACCGACCATCTGATGGTGATTGAGAAGCCTTTGTGGAGTTCTGTCGAGTGTCAGCTAGATCAAGGTGGATATATGTAGGAAATAATGCAAGACTTTAAGTCAAAAGAATAGACACTTGCAAATTAAACATACATGGTGGCCGATCTTTGATGTTGTATGACGTTCTATATGGTCTAGAGATTTACCAAAACCTAGTATCTATGTCTGTTCTTTTTTATGTGGGTTTCGATTTATATTTTAGCTGAAAAGGTGTTAGAACTACTTTAGATAATGTTTTTTTTATGGTTTTAGACTTTATATGATCAATTTATCATTTTAGATTGTAATTTTTCAACTTATGACTATTATGTTAATCGTTGTGTAATAACATGTTATTCTAGTAACAATAGTGTTGATGTTATTACATGGCATATGATATTGGATCACATAGGGCAAAACCAAATGAATAGGCTGCAAAAAGAAAGACATTTGGGTTCTTTTTTAAAAATTAATATGCCAAAATGTGAAAATTGTCTTGCTGGAAAGATTGGATATAAATCATTTGTGGAGGCTAAAAGAGTTGAGTTTTCATTGCGATTAATCCATTCTGATATATGTGGTGCAGTGAATGTGAGGGAAAGGTCTAGTAGTTTATATTTTATTACATTTATTAACGATTTAACACACTTTGGTTATGTTTATTTGGTTTCTCAGAGATCTGAAGCATTTAAATGCTTTAAAAGATATATGAATGAAGTTGAGAATCAATTAGATAAAAGTATAAAGACTTTACAACTGATAAAGGTGGTGAATATTTGATAAAATAGTTTGAAGATTTATGTGCTGAAAAAGGCATTATCAGACAGTTAACTACTCTTTATACATCTCAATATAATGGTGTAGGTGAAAAAAGAAATATAACACTATTGGACATGACAAGGTCCTTGATGGCACATACAATTTACCTATCTCTTTTTGAGGAGATGTGTTATTGACTGCAGTCTACATGTTGAATAAAGTGCCTTCTAAATCAGTATCTTTCACTCCTTATGAAGCAAAATCAAACCTTATTGATCTACAACCTTGGAGTTATGTTGCATATATTAAGATCATTTTAGAAAGCTCGGTAAACTTAGTCTAAAAGGGAAAAAATGTAACTTTATAAGATATTCAGAACACTCCATAGGGTATCTGTTCATTGGTGAATTGGAGGATTGAAGTATTACTAAAATTGAATCATCAGATATCACATTGCTAGAAAATAATTTTCTCAAAAAGGGTGAACTAAAGGAAAAGGAGTCTCTTTATGAAATGTTGAATTAAGATAAGCAGACAGTATCTTTAGACATGCTTGATAATCATATATATCAAGGATTGATTCCTAATCCAAGTGAGAATTTTAAATTTAAAAATATTTGTGAGAAATCTAAACTTCAATTAAATAAGAGTACAAGAGGTATACCTAAATGATCTTATGAGATTGAGGATTATGTTTTCTTGGTATCTCTCAAAAATTTAGATGAACCTAATTTTATGACTGAGGCTTTAACGGGCCCTAGAAAAGATGAGAGGATAAAAGTGATGAAAGAAGAATTAGAGTCCATGAAAACCAATTAAGTCTGGAATTTAGTTGAACTTCCTCCATGATGTAGAGCTATTGGGAACAAATGAATTCTCAAAGTTAAACACAAATCAGATGAGTCAATAGAAAGACACAAAGCATGATTGGTGATAAAAGATTTTATTCAAGAAGGTAGAATAGATTATGAAGAATTTTTTTCACCAGTTGTGAAGTTTAACTCAATCAAATTATTTTTGGCTATTATTGCATGTTTGTATCTATAATTACACCAATTGGATGCAAAGATTGCTTTTATCAATGGAGAACTATATGAGGAAATCTACATGAAATAACCTGTAGGTTTGGTTGTTAAAGGTCAAGAAAAGAAAGTTTGTATATTGAAAAGATTAATTTATGGCCTGAAGCAGTCTTCAAGACAGTGGTACCTGAGAATTCACAGTGAGGTAATTTCATTTGATTTCACCATGATCGATGAAGATCATTACATCTATATATGTGATGAATTTCAATGGAATATTTGTAATTTTTTTCCTTTATGTATATGATATTTTACTAGCCAGAAATAATTTAGAGTATGTGAAAACCGTCAAGTTATGACTTTCAAAGTCATTATATGAAAAATATTAGTGAAATAAACTATATGCTGGGTGTTAAGATCCAAAGAGCTCGTTACAAAAAAAATTTGAGTCTATCTCAAGAAATATAAAGAAAATTTTGGAACACTTTCAAATGAATAGTTGCAAACCGATGGATAGTCCTATAGCAAGAGGTGAAACTTTAAGGCTTGTAATTTGTCCAGAGACTAAAAAGAAAAGAAAAACATGTCTCAAGTTTCATATTCTAGTGATGTCGCGAGCTTAATTCATGATATGATGTGTACTCGCTCAGACATTTGTTATGTCATAGGTTTGGTTAGAAGGTATCAATCTAACCCATAGGTCTAGTTTATGGGTATCCATACAATCATGATAGAGATAATTAGAAATCTGTGAAGTGAATTTACAAATATCTAAAGGAAACTACGGATTATTCACTATGCTATTGGGATCTGATTTACTGATGAGAGGTTATACAAATGATGATTTTACTGGTGTATGATATCATAGAAAATCAACCTCCAACTGTGCTTTCTTACTTAATGGTGGTGTTATTTTGTAAAAAAGTAAGAAACAAACTTGCACAGTCCTTTCAACCATGAAATCTGAATGTATGGCTTGTGCATCTACAGTACAAGAAGTTGTTTGGTTGAAGAGATTCTTTGAGCATTTAAATATTGCAAAGAATTCTCAGGGTCTCATATTTTATATTGTGATAGTAAAGCGGCTATCGCATACACGAAGGATCCTAAATATCATAGTAAGACCAAACACATTGGCATTAAGTATAACTTTGTCAGAGCCATAGAAACAAGCGGAGAAATAAATTTATAATACATTCCTACTCGAGAAATGATAGATAATTCCTTTACAAAGGCGATATCTAGAAACTTATTTGAGAAACATGTTATAGCTCTAGGTTAGCGTAGGATATGATAATATTTCTGTATTGTAAAATAACTTGGTTGTTATAATATTATCATCAATATAAGACTCTTGAATTTATGTTCATATCTTGTATGGATGTGATAATGTGTTTAATTGATAAAGTATGTCGAATAAGTCATGAAAGTGACTCTCTCACATGATCACTTTTATGTCAAGGAACGTGAAGAGATGAGTTACACCACTATATTATGATTTATTATTTTATGCCAGATATGAGTCTCTCTAGGAAAATGGATTTAAGGATTATTAAAGAGAGAAACTCAGGTTAGACATCTAGAGGTGTCAAGTCCAAGATTTGTACAGTGTTGAATGAATGAAAGAACAAGACACATGCACCAATATAAGGTGAGAATACCATAGCACGTGTTTCATACCATGTTTGCTAAGCGAAAAATTAATTAATGAAAGAATGGGTTCTTGCTTCTTCATTGTGACACCCCATAAGTTATATTAACTTTTCATTGAAATATCCTTTGACCTTTTACCATTTCTTGAAGTTTCAATCGATGTTACTACTTTAGAATGTTACTAATAGGTATGAGTGATTCAGAAATGCAGTGCATGTCTAGGAAAGCAGTTAATTTGAAACGGATAGATACAAGTATAAAGGAAACAAAATTAAAATTAACAATTTAACTTATATACACATGCAGGCCATTTCACTTACCATATAGGTGTCAAGTGTAATTGTGGATATAAAGTTAAACATGAACTCGTGTGCAGCTCCTTAAAGAATGAGTGATTGTATCAGTAAATACGAAGTAGTGGATAATGTCTGGGGTATTGCGAGTAATAGTATCCTCATGTTAGTAGCGAATTCTTTTTTCATGTGATTGGATTCCTATGTGGAGCTTGTAAAACCTTAAAGGTAAATCTCTTGATGCTCACATGTCACACGGACTATTTGTTGTATTAATTGGGTTTCTTATTGATATGGTACAAGCTTGGGTCTAGACCACCTTGTGTAAAGTGGGAAATGTTAAATTTTGGGTCGTGTCTATCACGACCCAAACTCGTCATGAGTGGCACCCACACTACTCACCCAGTGGGAGAACCAACAACCCCGACAACATTGATCAACACTCAAGTAAAAGTAAGAGAACTATCCCATAAATAGTGTAATAACCATTCAATCTAACAACTTAAGAATGTGCAGAAACAAAATACCAAGCGGAAAACCCCTAGGATCCGAAAGTCGGTGTACCACATCATACTAAGAATATCAAGTGGGGATGCAACCCTGAAACTGTAAGAAGTAACAAGTCCAAATAAAGGACAATGTCTAAATAAGAGAAAGATCTCATGGTAGCCAGGATGTACAGCTCACCCTAAAATCCAAAATCGACGGCTAAAATCACAAGTAAGGTCTCGATGAATCCGCTCGAATATGTGCTGCACTCACAAAAGTAAATGCAGGTGTAGTATCAGTACACAAATAAACCACAGTGTACTGGTAGGATCATTTGAATAACCCAAGATGGAAATATGAATACTTAACTAAAATATAGTACAATTAGCTAACACATGCTTACACATCAAACATTCCACATATATGTACAAGTAGCATTCAAGAGGCAAGCCAACAAGTTAACAAGTGTCATAAAGGTAATAATATGCAACTCAATTCAAGACAACCAAACAAGGACAAGTACCAAAATACAAATTCCCTGATTCACTCAAGGAATCGTCATACTAATACATACCTTGAAACCCGTACACACATGCTAAGGGTTATATACCCACCCTCTCGCTATGACCTGCAGGGGACAATTACCGTCCAAGTGCTAAAAATTCCAGACATGAATGTCTATAATCCTTAATCCAACAACCTGTGAGAACGTCTCAAATGCAAACACATTCCACAATTTATAATATAAAGAGGACAAGTCATAAAACAAGTAGACATTGCAACCAAGCACACCAAATGGATTAACCAATCACCCTACAAAGTAGTTAATATGAACATATAACACAAGTTGGATTAAATACACCCCATCAAGTACCTCGAACCAAGCTTGCACAACTCTAAACCTGAGCTTTCCTTTTTCGTGCCTTTTCCATTTACTCGTAGTCTAAAACAGGCATACGAACATCATATTAACAAAATTACCTAACATGGAGGGATTTATAAGCTACCCCCAACCCCTAAGGTCAGTTCATAATCATTCCTTAATCGATCTAGGGCTATTTCCCCCGTAATTCACCTAAAACTACCAATTTCATGGAATGATTAGTGAATTAATAGAATGTAAGGCCAATTTCATGGTTAATAAACAAAACCCATTAACCTAAAGCTCAATTTCACCCTTACACCAGCAAACATACCAAAATCCTCCCTAAAACTCTCCCTGAACTCCGTAATTTACGCCTTCTAAGGATTAAGAAGTAATTACAAGTTAAAGGGAGTGAATTCCTTACCTTAACAAAGTTAAATGGAGGTAAACCGGTGATTTTTGCCCTAAATCGCCTCCCTTTTTCCCCAAAATGAGTTTATAAATTAATAAACTATTTTGGGGTTTAATCTCTTTAATCTACGGTTTCTACCGCTATAGAGGTACCTGACCGCTATAGCGGTACCGCTATATTGGTAGGCCACCACTATAGCGGCCTTGACCATTTTTGAACACCACTGTAGCGATAATTATTATGCTATAGCGGTGTTGATGGGACAGAATGTCCGTATTCACCCAAAAATCCCCCTTTTTACAACACACCTTGATCCTGGGACATTCAGAACAATGCCCTTTACACTAAGGTCAATTTCGGGAGTTCTACTAACCTAAATTTAGTTTCATAAAATCCTAAAGGTTCCCCGTTGCCTTAGCTAACTAGGAATCAAACCATTCCCGCCAAACTGGTATAAATTATTCACAGATTTTCCAATACTATCCCTCGCTCTGAAATAAAGCAAAACTAGTCTAGCCTGAAATTTGTAACTTCCAAACCCGAAGGAATTTAGACACGAAATTTGGATTGTAAGACTTCTATATAATGAAAAAGATAGTCGTTACAACAGATACTAATTTACCCATCATTCATCCCCGAATGATCAAACTGGAAAAAAAAGCCAGAATGAGAAAGAAAAAGAGTACCTATATCCTCAAACAGCTGAGGGTACTTATCATGCATGTCCTTCTTGATTTCCCAAGTGGCTTCTTCAATGGGACGATACTTCCATTGAACCTTTTCTGAACAAATTTCCTTTGTCCTCAACTTACTAACGTCACGATCAAGTATCACTATTGGTTCCTCCTCATAAGTAAAGTCCTTATCCAAAAGCACCGAATTCCACTTAATAATGTAGTCTCCATCTCCATGGTATCGTTTCAACATAAAAACATAAAATATTGGATGAACCCCCGACAAACCTAGTGGTAGGGATACACAACTAGACATACTTCCTCATGAACCTCGAAGGGACCAATATACCAAGGGTTGAGCTTGGCCCTTTTTCCAAACCTTATGACTCCCTTCATAGGACACACCTTGAGCAAAACTTTCTCCCTAGCCTTGAAGTACATGTCCCTCACTTTTTGATCTGCATACTCTTTCTGTCTACTTTGGGCAACCAACATCTTAGTTTGAATGAATTTTACCTTTTCTTGAGCCTCTTTTACCAAGTCGGTGCCCAAAGATTTGACATCTCCCATCTCAAACCATCCAATAGGTGACCTATACTTTCTCATAAAGTGCCTCAAACGGAGCCATATCAATGCTGGAGTAGTAGCTATTGTTGTATGAAAACTCATACAACTGGAGGAACTGGGCCCAATGACCACCAAAATCAATCACGCATGCTCTTAACATATCCTTTAGCACCTAAATTATCCGTTATGACTGACCATCAGTCTGAGGATGGAAGGCAGTGCTAAAAGTAAGCTTGGTGCCAAACTCCTCATGCAACCTATCCTAAAATTTGGAAGTAAACTTTGCATCCCTGTCTGAAATGATACAAAGTGGCACCCCATGAAGTCTGATGATCTTCTTGACCTATATTTTTGACAACTGTTGAGAGTTGTAATCTACCCAAACTAGAAAGAAGTGAGCTAATTTTGTCAACCGATCAACTATCACCCAAATAGAGTCATACTTTCCTAATGTTTTAGGGAGCCCCACCACAAAATACATGCCAATATGCTCCCACTTCTATATAGGTATAGGCATCCTCTAAAGTAAGCCCACAGGCCTTTGATGTTCATACTTTACCTTCTGACAGTTATGACACTTGAACACGTAATCCACTATGTCTCTCTTCATCCCCAGCCACCAATAAAGTTGGTCTCAAGTTGCGGTTCATCTTGATCGTGCCCGGATGAATAGAATAATGAGAGCCATGGGCCTTTGAAAGTATATCACTCATCAAGTCACCAACCTTAGGAACACATAACCTTTCTTTAAACCATAACACCCCTCCATCATCGAGAGTGGCGCCAGCTCCCTCTCCACTTTCTACCTTGTTCTGAAGTACATTCAACTTCTTATCCTCGAACTGTTTGGCCTTAATCTGCTCCATAAAGGTTGATTTTACCTCTATAGAAGTCAACATTCCATCCCTATTCGAGACCCCAAACTGCATGCTCAAGGATGCTAGAGTATGAAACTCTCTAGCTAATGGTCTCCTTGACACTCTCAAGAATGACAAGCTGCCCATATTGATGGCCTGTCGGCTCAATGCGTATGCCACCACATTAGCCTTACCTAGATGATACTGAATGGTCACATCATAGTCCTTTTATAGTTCCATCCATTGTATCTGCCTTAGATTCAAATACCTTTGAGTAAACACATATTGCAGACTACGATGGTTAGTGAAGACCTCACACTTAACACCATAAAGATAGTGTCTCCAAATTTTTAATACAAATACCACCGCTACTTACTCAAATTCATGGGTTGGATAATTCCTTTCATGAGGCTTCAACTACCTTAAACCATACGCAATAACAATCTTATCCATCAACATAGCACCCAAACCCAAAAGTGAAGCATCATAATACATAATGAAATCCTTACCTTCAACCGGCAGCGAAAGAATAGGTGTTGTAGTCAAAAGTGTCTTGAAATTTTGGAATCTCTATTCACACTGTTCTGACCAAACAAATGACATCTCCTTTTGAATCAACCTTGTCAATGAGTTACAATTGAAGTTCTTGACAAACCTGCGATAATGACTAGTAAGACCCACAAAACTCCTTACCTCGGTCACTGAACTAGGCCAAATCCAACACTTAACTGCTTTAATTTTTTGAGGGTCCACCATCACTCCCTTCTCCAAAACCACATGCCCCAAGAAGGCAACAAAAGATAGCCAAAAGTCACATTTGGAGAACTTAGCAAATAACCATTTTTCCCTCAGAATTTCCAAAAACTATACAGAGATGGCCTGCATGCTCTTCCTTAGTTTTGGAGTACACAAGAATATCATCAATGAACACAATAACAAAATAATCTAAAAAGGATTTAAAAATGCCATTCATTAAACTCATGAAAGCTGCAGGTGCACTAGTCAATCCAAAAGACATTAACAGAAACTCGTAATGGCCATACTGAGTTTTAAAAGCTGTCTTTGGAACATACTCTAGTCTAATCTTTAACTGATGATAACCCGCCCATAAATCAATTTTTGAGAAAACTATTGCACCCTGTAGCTGATCAAATAAGTCATTTATACGAGGCAAAGGATATTTATTTCGGATGGTGACCTTATTCAATTGCATGTAATCAATGCACATCCTCAAACTACCATTCTACTTCTTAACAAAAAGAATCAGAACGCCCCAAGGTAAAGCACTTGGATGAATAAAACCCCTATCAAGCAATTCCTACAACTGAGCCTTGAGTTCCCTCAACTCTACAGGAGCCATTCGATATGGTGGAATAGATATGGGGCGTGTACCCGAATCTAAGTCAATACAGAAGTCGATATCCCTATCCGAAGGCATACCAGGTAAATCAGAAGGAAACATATCCTGGAACTTGGAAACGACAAAAATCGACTCAATTGAAGGGGACCCTGCACCTACATCCTGAAGATGAGCTAGAATAATTGAACACCCCTTCCCCACTAGCCCCTTAGCTCGGACATATGATAGAATTGTCACACCTCAAATCCCATTGGGGAGGACTGGCACCCGAAGCCGTTAAGGCCCGAGAGAACCAACCTTTGATCGAGTACATTCATTTGCATGTCACTAAATGAACAACATTCTGTTCCATATAGATACAAGATATCAATGACGGAAGTCATGGAAAGTGTAACACCCCGTACCTTCCCTAACCTACTTGACGACTTTGCACAATTTTTACTTAGGTGTCGAGATGCCATAAGTATGTGTTTTATAGTGTCATTGATGAAACATTTGATATTGGGCCTAATATGTGTGATTAGACCTTAGTCGGAGGTGTTTGTGACTTCGTGGAGCAATTGTGGGGTGAAAATGAGTCTTGGAGGACTTCCAAGCAATGGATATTAAGGTTAGGAGGTAAGCAAAAGACTTGAACTTGAAGGATCTAACCAAATCCGCAAAGAAAAGTCGAAGAACGAAAAAAAATCACATTTTGGGTGTGGGGCGCGCCCAGGGGCTTGTCGGGCCGCTTCTGGCCAAAAACTTTTTGGCACAGGAAGCCCTGGGACGCGCCAGGAAGTGTGCCAGGCCTCTCTGGGCTGAAATTTTGAGCCCACAGGCAGCAAAAGGGCGCGCCAAGCGGCGTGCCGGGGTGGTTTTCGCCAAAATTTTTCTTCGACTATTTTGATGCGTATAAGACCTTTAAGTCATGGTATCATTACTCCATCATAGTAGGATTATTCTTAAGCGTGTTTAGAATCCGAGTTTGGGTTAATTCTTCATCACAAGTGTTTTAGCAAATTATGTTCAAGTGAGCCATGAGCGACTAGAATTTCTAGTTTTGCGATTGAGGCTACGAATGGGCATCTCGTAAGTGAATGTTATCGAGACATTTATAGAATTATTTGAACATGAGATATATGGTGGATTATACATTACATTTGGTGGGTTAAGATGACATGGGTTATTGGGCCCAATTTGAGGCCCAAAATGAAGCCACAATGCATAGGCCCAAGGGGAAAAATGACCCATTCTTCCATTTGACCAAGACAATATTGCATTTAATGCAAGGAAATGGATAAGGATGACTTGAGCACTATATAAAGGCCCCAAAATCAGATTTTTAATTCATTGGAACTCTCATGCCTCTCTAGATATTTTCTCAAATATTTCTCTCAAACCCTAAGAACCCTAAGGCACTTCTTTGGGCAAGATCATCATTTTACAAGTTTGGGTAAGTGATTATTCTTATGGATTAATATATTATATGCATGGGAGAGTATGTAGATCCTGATGGTTATGTCTAAAAGTGTAAATAATGCATTTTTGATTTTTGCTCAAAGATGTGTTATCCGTGGGATTTAAACTTGAAAGATGACTTGTGGTTTTGATAAAAGAGCATGGTATGGATGAAATATCCACATGTATGGTGCGATTATGTTACTAAACTTGTTATTTTTCTATAAGTGTAAATTATGGGATTTTTGCCGATATATTGCTAGAGGTGTATTAAGGTGACTTGATGGATTAATTGTGATATAGTGTGAATGAGAAAGTGTAAAGGAGAAACTTTGTTGTGAAATGCTATTGGTATATGATGTTGTGGTCAATGTATGGCATGATTGGGGTATTGTTGTTATGGCAATGCCGTAAATGGTATTGTAGAGAAGAAAATGACATTTTAAAGGGAAACATGCAACTCATTGTCGTCATATGCATTTGTAAGGTAGTTGATGGTTAATGTAAACTCCGTTACGTACTTGTATTGTAGAGTGAAAAGTAAGGAAGGAGATGGACTAGTGTGTTCATATATAGGCTTGTGTATTCATACTTAGAAGTGAAGGTATGTAAGGTTACTCTTTCTGTATCCTTCTGCAGCACATAGTAGTCACATTGACATTTTATTTGTTCCATTTCGAAATGTTCCAAGGTATCCTATTTCCGGTTACCAATTGTTCTTATCACATGTTTCCTACTCATTGATCAATTGTGAGTCACATGTCTCATGTTCATTAACTAATGTTCCAAAAGCCCAATAAGGTTGTGTTCCAAGGTTCCAATAGAGGTTATACACATGTCTCTTATTCATTGATTATTGTCCAATGGTTCCAATAATGTTATGACTATCCTAGTATCAATCTCAAAAGTAAAGAATAAAGTAATGCATATATGTAGTTAATGATTAAGTATGGGTGGTAGATTTGGGGGCGAAATGCCTAGCTCAAGCCGATCTCGAGATTAATGGTTCAGGGGGTAGTCCTAGAGGCATAAGCCTAGCTCGAGCCGATCCCAACATAACGTTATGTTATGTAAATACCCACTGATCAGTCGGGGCCCGGGTACATAGTGACACAAGTGATGATGAATAAGCATAGAAGTAAAGAAGCAAAGAAAGTAATGAAAGCAATGTACATGGTTTCCAACATAGAGGATGTTAACTTATCCATATTAAGTATTCACTTGTATTTGAGTTCTTTGACGTATTTACATATCATACAGCTTCTTATGAGCCTTACATACTCAGTACATTCTTTGTACTGACGTCCCTTGTGGGACTTACCTTACTTGCTGCAGGAGCAGGTGCTAGTAGGCCTCCACAATAGGTTGCCAGTTGTTTTCGGATCATTGGTGAGCTCCAGTTAGTTCGGGGCTTCTCCGAGTCACAGTTGTACATGTGTTTTGGTATTGTACATGTTGTATAAAAATGGGACTTGTCCCGACTTTCAGTTGGTCATGTAAATGCATCTGTTAGAGGCTTTTGTAGATGTATGTGGGTGTATGAATGTAAGATGATACATGACATTTCTGACTTGATGTCCTCAACGGCCAAGTTTCACATATGTATATATATATCACATGTTCCATGATTTCCGTTATTAGCCTCTTATGTTCTTACGTGATAGTGGTGTTTCCTATGGCATGCATATGAATGAATAGAAGCAAAGCTTGGTTCTCTCGGGCCTTATCGGCTACGGGTGCCAATCTTCCCCGTTGACATTCAAATAGGTATGAAACTTGGCCGTTAGGGCCACCACATCAAAAGGGTCATACATTCCTTCGTTCTTCTTACAACGTCTACAAAGCCTCTAACAGATTCATAACCATGCCTAAAGTTGGGACAAGTCCCCGCTGTATACCACTGTTACGCAGTACCAAAA
Organism: Capsicum rhomboideum; assembly: GCA_031232105.1. NCBI lineage: Eukaryota > Viridiplantae > Streptophyta > Magnoliopsida > Solanales > Solanaceae > Capsicum > Capsicum rhomboideum. The sequence goes on along the minus strand of CP124716.1, from coordinate 90,145,065 downwards.
CAAGTATATACAAGTGACTCGGAAAGCCCCGAACCAATCTGGAGCTCACCAATAGTCTGCAGATGACCCGTGTCCTACTGTGAAGGTCTACTAGCTCCTGTTCTTGCAGCAAGTAAGTTAGGTACCCCAAGGGACGTCAGTACGAAAGAATGTACTGAGTATGTAAGACCATAAGTAACTGTATGAGATATAGAAACACAAATAGAATCAAATACAAGTGAATGAACAGTATTGATAAACCATTGTGACCATGTACATTGACTTCATTACTTTCTTTTTACATTCATATCAATATCAACATCAATCATATAATGCTCGGGCCCAACTGATCAGTGGGAAATAACATTGGGATCGGCTCCAGCTAGGCTTATGCCCCCAGAGCTGCCACCCATAAATCAATATATCAGGTTCGCCTCGAGCTAGGTTTTCACCCCCAGAGCTGCCCCCTGTCAGGTTGGGCTCGAGCTAGGCTTTTGCCCCCAGAGCTGCCCCCTGATCTAATAATCTCGGGATCGGCTTGAGCTAGGTTTTATCCCCCAAAGCTGCCACCCGTACTCAAACAACTATGCATTACTTCATTTCTTTACTTTTATGAGATTGATACCTTGGTGGTTATAACATTATTGAAGCTTTGGAACATCAGTCAATGAATAAGAGACACGTGAATAACAATTGCTAACAAACCTGAAATGAGATACTTTGAAACATTTCGCAATGGAAATAAGTGCGATAACGATGTGAAAAATAGGTGCTGCCAAAGGATACGAAAAAGAGTAACCTTACATACCTTATGTCACGCCCCGAATTCCAACGGGTCGGACTGGCACCCGAAGCCGATAAGGCCCGAGAGAACCAATCTTTACTCACGTCCATTCATATGTATTCCATAAGAAACATCACCACCACGTAAAGACATAAAATGCTAATAGCGGAAATCATGGAACATATGATACATACATATATGAAACTTGGCCGTTAGGACCATCAAGTCAAAATGGACATACATCTCTTACATTCATATACCCACATATGTCTACAAAAGCCTCTAACAGAAGTACACACATAACCATCCTAAATTTGGGACAAGTCCCCGCTTTACTCAATATTTACAATACCAAAACCGATATGCAACTGTGACTCGAAAAGCCCCGAACCAACTGGAGCTCACCAAAGATCAGTAGATGACCCGCAGCTTACTGTGGAGGTCTACTAGTACCCGTGCCTACAACAAGTAAGGTAAGTCCCACAAGGGACGTCAGTACGAAGAATGTACTGAGTATGTAAGGCCATAAGAAACTATATGATACATAAGTACTTCAATGGAATCAATATAAGTGAATAACCAATATGGATAAGTTACCATTCTATATGTATGGAAATATATACACTAAGTGGATTATTTTCTTTACTTTTACGCTCATTCGTGCATTCATCACTCACTTCTTCATTCATTACTCATCCTTCCATTCTTACAAAGCTCGGTCCCCAAGCTGATCAATGGGTAATCAACAGTTTTTGGGATCGACCCATGCTAGGCTTTTCTTTTGCCCCTGGGATACCACCCGTAGTAGCGGGATTGACCAATGCTAGGTGTTATTTTCACCCCTGGGATACCACTCGAGATATTGGGATCGACCCATGCTAGGTATTTTAACCCCTGTGATACCACCCAAGAATAAATACTTCATTACCTCACTTCTTTAATCTTAGAAATAGATCATTCAATGGTTAAGTCATTATTGGAACTTTTGAATGTAACATTATTGGAACATGGAACCATGTCCACAATTATGTGACACATGAATGACAATAGATCAAAGAATAATATATATGTGGTTAACAATAGACGATAACCTTAAATAAGATACCTTAGAACACTTCAGAAATGAACAAGTACAATGACAAGGCGAATACTATATACTGCAGAAGGATACGGAAAGAGTAACCTTACATACCTTATCTTCCGAATATGAATATACAATTCTATACGTGAATACAATAGTCCAGCTCCTTCCTTACATTTCACTCTACAACACAAGTACATAACGGAGCTTACGTTAACAACCAACTACCTTACAAGTGCATATGACGACAATGAGTTACATGATTGCCTTAAGATGTCATTTCCCCCTTAACAATACCATCGATGAAATTATCATACCAACAATACCACAACATTCCATACATTGAACAATACATCATAAACCAATAGCATGTCACACCAAGTTCATACTTTACACTTCTCCATCAACACCACATCACAATTATTCCATCAAATCACCTCAATACACTTTATAACAACATATCGACAATAATCCCATAAATTATACTGATAGAAAAATAACAAGTTAAGGAACATAACCACACCATACATGTTAGTATCTCATCCACACCATGCAATTTCATTCAAACCTCAAGTCTCCTTTCAATTTTAAATCACAAGGATAGCACATCTTTTAGCCAAAAGCAAAAGTGCACTATTTAACACCTTGCCAACATAACCATCATGATATATACACCATATTAAGCATATAATATATTAATCCATGAGACTAGGCACTTACCAAGGCTTTCAAAGTGATGATCTTTACCAAAGAGACTAGTTGCCTTAGGGTTTGTGTTGAGAAAAATATGTTTGGAAATATCTAGAAAGGCATGAGAGTTACAATGAATTAAAAATCAGATTTGGTGCCTTTATATAGTCTCTCAAGTCATCCTTAGCCAATTCTTGTCATTAAATGCAATGTTTGCTTGGTCAAAGTGTAAGAATGGGTCATTTGCCCTTTTGGGCCATGCATTTTATTCCATTTTGGGCCTCAAATTGAGCCCATTAACACATATTAACTTAGCCCACCAAATTTGATGCATGATTCACCATATATCTCATGTTTAAATAATTCCATGATGTCCCAACAATATTCAACTCACGGGATTCACATTCGTAGGCTCAATCCTCAATAATACGCAATTTTTGCCATTCATGGCTTAATTTACCATATTTGATAAAACACTTGTGACGAAGAATTAATCCCAACTCGGATGCGAAACTTACTCAAGAGTATTCCTACTATGATGTAATAATGATACCATAACCCAAGAGTCCTTCTTATAGACTTAAAATCGTAGAAGAAATCGGACAAACAGCACCCCGCAAGCTCCCGGGCGCCCCAAAGACTTAGCTGAAATTCCAGCTTTTAAAAGGTGTGTAGGGATGGACTGGCACGCCCTTGGGTACACCCCCTTGCTTTCTGTGCCAAAAAAATTTTAGGCCAAAGCGGCCTGGTACGCCACCTGCAGCGCCCCACACTTAATTTTTGATTTCGACTTTTCTTTGCGGATTTGGTTAGATCTTTCAAGTCCCAACCTTTTGCTTGCCTATTATCTTTAAGAACCTTTGCTTAGATGTCCCTTAAACCTCCATTTTCACCCCACAAATTCTCCACAAAGTCACAACACCACCTACTACAAAGGTTTAATGACATGTACTAGCACAATATCAAATGTTCCATCAATAACAATGCAAAATATGTACTTATTGCTCTTGAACCTAGGGTAAACATGGTTCAAGGTTATCAAGTAGGGTCAGGAAAGTACGGGGTGTTACATTTTTCCCCTCTTAGGAACATTCGTCCTCGAATGTTAACAACATCTTTTCAATTATATCAAATGCATCTCTATATTAGTATATATATATACATATACACATAATGCTCATAGATACTTACTTGTTATCACTTCGATCCCACATTTTGAACTTTCTCTTCCATTTGAAATAGATGAGGGTACTTGGACTTCATTATTTCGTCGATTTCCCATGTGATCTCTTCTACTTGTTGATTTCACCAAAGTACCTTTACGGAAGCTATGTCTTTATTCCTCAACCTCTTTACTTGTCGATCTAGAATTGCAATGGGTATCTCTTCATAAGTAAGATCCTCTGTAACTTGGACATCCTCAACGGAAACAATACAAGATGGATCTCCTATGCACTTTCGAAGCATCAAAACATGAAACACTGGATGGACTGAGGAGAGTTCTTGGGGTAGTGCCAATTCATACTCAACTTGTCCAAATCTTTGGACAATTTCATATGGCCCTATATATTGGGGAATCAACTTCCCTTTCTTCCCAAATTGCATTACCACTTTCATCGATGACACCTTCAAGAATACCCAATCACCTATGGCAAATTCGAGCCCTCTTCTTCTAACATCAGCATATGACTTGCGGCGACTTTGGGCCATTTGTAATCGTTGTTGGATCAGTTTAACTTTCTCCATAGCTTGATAAACAAGATCTGGACCAAGTAAAGCAGTTTCACCTGCTTCAAACCATCTAATTGTTGATCTACATTTCCTTCCATACAAAGCTTCATAAGATGCCATTTTAATACTCGAGTGATAGCTATTGTTGTAAGAAAATTCAATAAGAGGCAAATGGTCATCCCAACTGCCTTGAAAATCTAACGTACAAGCTCATAGCATATCTTCAAGTGTTTGGATAGTACGTTCTGCTTGTCCATCAGTCTGAGGATGGAAAGTCGTACTCAGATTCACCTTTGTACCCAAACTCTGCTGAAAAGATCTCCAAAAATGCACAGTAAACTGAGCTCCCCTGTCTGATATAATGGAGATCGGAATCCCATGTAACCGCACTATTTCTTTAACATACAATCTTGCATAATCCTCAGTTGTATAGGTGGTCTTGACTGGTAGGAAATGCGCTGACTTGGTAAGCCTGTCAACTATAACCCATATAGAATCAAATTTCCGCAGTGTACGAGGCAAACCTGTGATGAAATCCATATTAATCATATCCCATTTCCAGACTGGAAGATTGATACATTGCATGTAACCTCCTGGTTTCTGATGCTCTACTTTCACTTGCTGACAATTTGGGCATTAAGCTATAAATTCTGCAATGTTCTTTTTCATATTTCCCCACCAATACATTTCTTTCAAGTCATGGTACATTTTGGTAGCTCCCGGATGAATAGAATATCGCGAATGATGCGCCTCTGTCATAATTCATCCCCTCAGCTCATCTACATCTGGTACACATAATCTTCCTTGGCATTGAAGTACCCCTTCTTGTGTAAGATCAAAGTCCGCAGTCAGACCCTATTGTACATTTTCTTTCAGCTGCAATAACATAGGATCCGAAAACTGCTTCTCTTTCACTTCAGCTATTAAGGAGGATTCTGCTGCATTTTGCACAATAACCCCTTCATTTGGGGATTCAAGAAGACGAACTCCCAAGCTGGATAGTTGATGTAAATCTGTGATTATCTCTTGCTTTTCAGTCAACTGACCACTAGTGCTTCCTACTGCCTTGCGGCTCAATGCATCAGCTACCACATTTGATTTTCCTGGATGATAGAGAATATCAATATCATAGTCTTTTAAGAGCTCTAACCACCTTCGTTGCCTCAAATTGAGTTCCTTCTACTTAAAGATATATTGCAAACTTTTGTGATCAGTATAGATATCAACATGAACTCCATACAAATAATTACGCCATATCTTTAAAGCAAATACTACAGCTGCTAACTCAAGGTCGTGTGTGGGATAGTTTCTCTCATGTGGACGCAACTGTCGTGAAGCATACGCTATGACATTACCGTGCTGCATCAATACATACCCTAGGCCAATTTCGAAAGCATCACAATAGACTACATACCCTTCTGTGCCTTCCGAAATTACTAACACCGGGGTAGAAGTCAATTTATCTTTTAACTCTTGAAAACTTTTCTCATATGCATCATTCCATTGAAATTTGACTGCCTTGTGTGTAAGCTTCGTTAAAGGTGCAGCAATGGACGAAAACCCTTCAACAAATCTTAGATAATAACCTGCCAACCCCAAGAAGCTACGAATTTCCGTGGGCGTCGTAGGCCTTGGCCAATTTTTCACCACCTCAATCTTTTGTGTATCAACTCGAATTCCTTCATCTGACACAATGTGACCCAAGAATGCTATGGATTTTAACCAAAATTCACATTTAGAGAACTTCGCATACAACTTACGCTCTCAAAAAATCTGTAACACCTGTCGTAAGTGCTTAGCATAGTCCTCTTGTGACTTTGAATAAACCAGGATGTCATCTATAAATACCGTCACGAACACGTCTATAAATGGCTTAAACACCCTATTCATCAAATCCATGAACACAGCTGGGGTATTTGTTAGCCCAAATGACATAACTAAAAATTCATAATGGCCATACCGTGTTCGGAAAGCTATCTTGGGTACATCTTTTTCTCTAACTCTGACTTGATGGTAACCCGACCTCAAGTCAATCTTTGAAAAACACTTGGCGCCCTGTAACTGATCAAACAAATCGTCAATTCGAGGGAGGGGATATTTGTTCTTAATCGTTACCTTATCCAATTGCCGATAGTCAATGCACATTCTCAATATGCCATCTTTCTTCCGTACAAATAATATCGGTGCACCCCACGGAGACATACTAGTCCTAATGAAGCCCTTGTCTATCAAATCTTTCAATTGCTCCTTCAAGTCACGCAATTCTGCTAGAGCCATTCTATATGGGGGGAATAGAGATAGGCTGAGTGCCTGGAATCACATCAATACCAAATTCTATTTCCCGCTCTGGGGGAAAACCTGTAAGATCTTATGGAAATACATCAAGATACTCATCGACCACTGGAACTGATTGAGGAGTTGGTGGTTTCGCATCAATATCATGCACTCTCACTAAGTGGCATATATACCCCTTGGATATCATTTTCCTAGCCTTAAGATACGAAATAAATTTGCCTCTTGGTACCCCTACATCACCCTTCCATTCAAGAACATTCGTTTGTGAAAAATGAAAATGTACTTTCTTAGCTCGGCAATCTATCATGGTATAACAAGAAGCCAACCAATCCATGCCCATTATGACATCAAAATCCACCATGTCTAGTTCAATGAGATCGACCAGTGTATCATGACCACACACAGTTACCACACAATTACGATATACTCTGTTTGCAACAATATAGTCACCAACTGGTGTAGATACTTCAATTGACTTAGTTAATAGTTCTGGTGTTCTTTCAAATTTTGCAGCAATTAATGGAGTAACATATGAAAATGTAAAACCCGGATCAATCAATGCATATACATTATATGAAAATATGGATAATGTACCTGTGACGACATCAGGAGAAGCCTCGGAATTCTGCCGGTCCACTAGAGCATAAATACAATTCTGAGTTCCACTGGAACTGGCTGCTCCTCTGGCACCTCTACTACGACCCGCAGGTTGTACACCTCTGCCTAGGGGAGGAACCGATGATGATGATGCAACGATTGATCCCACAGGTCGCGCCACATTACCCAAGCCTCTTTGTGGGCAGTCTCTCATCATATGCCCCGTTATACCGCACCAAAAGCAAACATTTGACCCAAGCCGACATTCACCTAAATGAAACCGTCCACATTGCTGACATGGCTGACGAGAAAATCCAGCGGTCTGCGAACCTCGAATCCCACTACTCTGCCCAACATTACTACCTCTAAACCCTTGGAATTGAGCTTGAGTGTCTGCTGTGGAATAAGAAAACGACAGTCTCGGCGGTCTAGGAAACATCCGAGGTCTAGATTCTCCTTGGGACACCATAGACTGTCCCATAGGTCTAGCTCTTTTGGATTGTCCTCGTTCAGATTCATGTACTCTTCTTCTTTGCCTTTGGTCCTCCATCTTTTGTGCGAAGGCCTAAATTCTAGCTATATCCATATCTTGATTTAAAGTAGCAATAGTGCAGTCTCTTACCAAATATGGCTCCAATCTATCCACATATCGATGTACTCTGTCTGTCATTGTGGCCACTACATTCGGAGCATATCGAGCCAAAGAATTAAATTGCAGACTGTATTCTCTGACACTCAGATTCCCTTGACGAAGATTCAAGAATTGATCCGCACGAGCCTCTCATATCTCATAAGGAAGGTAGTGATTAAGGAAAGCCGCTTTAAATTCTTCCCAATTAAGTGGATTACACCGACACCACGAGATTTCTTCCAATCTTCATACCACAATATCGCCTCTCCTTTCAATCTATATGCAGCAAGTTCAACTGTTTCGACCCCAGTTACATGCATAACATCTAAAGCCCTTTGAATCTGATCTATAAAGTCTTGCGGATCTTCATTCAGATCTGACCCAGTGAATGTGGGAGGGTCTAATTTCAGAAAATCTTGTGTCCGCCAACTAGCTACCCTAGTCACACCATCATCACATGTTGTTAGACCAACTCGTCCTTGATTTTGTGCAGCAACTATCTGAGTCAACATTTGCACTGCATTTCTGAGATCTTGCTCAGTAGCATTAACAGGTGCTTCTGCAGGTTCTTCTCTCCTTCTCGGCTCTTCTGGAGCTGGAAAAGTAGAAGAAGCCCGCGATGCAACCTCAGCGTCAGCCCCACCTTGACTAGCTTGGTAAGATGGTGATCTACTGGTTCCTTCTCCGGCAAGTATATCTACTTGCTTGCCTTTACCTCTACCTCGCCTTGTAATTGGCATTTTACTATACAAAAGAAAACCAAGTCCAATAGTTAGATATGATTCCACTACAATATTGACTCTAATGCACGATCTAAGAATTGAAGAACAGAAACAACTCCTAAATGTCCCGTAGCCTCCTACTTATAAATGTGGTGCACAACACATCGATAAGTAAGACTCTACTCAGACATGGCTTTGTAGACACCCTTAGAACGACTTGCTCTGATACCACTTTTGTCATGACCCAAATTCCAACGGGGCGGATTGGCACCCAAAGCAGATAATGCCCGAGAGAACCAATCTTTACTCATGTCCATTCATATGTATGCCATAAGAAACATCAGCACCACGTAAAGACATAAAATGCTAATAGCGAAAATCATAGAACATATAATACATACATACGTGAAACTTGGCCGTTAGGGCCATCAAATCAAAATGGACATACATCTCTTACATTCATATACCCGCATATGTCTACAAAAGCCTCTAACAGAAGTACACACATAACCATCCTAAATTCGGGACAAGTCCCCACTTTACACAACATTTACAATACCAAAACCGATATACAACTGTGACTCGGAAAGCCCCGAACCAACTGGAGCTCACAAAAGATCAATAGATGACCCGCAACTTACTGTGGAGGTCTACTAGTACCTGTGCCAGCAACAAGTAAGGTAATTCCCACAAGGGATGTCAGTACGAAGAATGTACTGAGTATGTAAGGCCATAAGAAACTATATGATACATAAATACTTCAATGGAATCAATATAAGTGAATAACCAATATGGATAAGTTACCATTCTATATGTATGGAAATATGTACATTACGTGGATTACTTTCTTTACTTTTACGCTCATTTGTTCATTCATCACTCACTTCTTCATTCATTACTCATCCTTCCATTCTTACAATGCCCGGGCCCCAAGCTAATCAGTGGGTAATCAACAGTTTTCGGGATCGACCCATGCTAGGCTTTTCTTTTGCCCCTGGGATACCACCCGTAGTAGCGGGATTGACCCATGCTAGGTGTTCTTTTCACCCCTGGGATACCACCCGAGATATTGTGATCGACCCATGCTAGGTATTTTAACCCCTGGGATACCATCCAAGAATAAATACTTCATTACCTCACTTCTTCAATCTTAGAAATAGATCATTCGATGGTTAAGTCATTATTGGAACTTTTGAATGTAACATTATTGGAACTTGGAACCATGTCCACAATTATGTGACACATGAATGACAATAGATCAAAGAATAATATATATGTGGTTAACAATAGATGATAACCTGAAATGAGATACCTTAGAACACTTCGAAAATGAACAAGTATAATGACAAGGCGAATACTATATATTGCAGAAGGATACGGAAAGAGTAACCTTACATACCTTATCTTCCGAATATGAATATACAATTCTATACGTGAATACAATAGTCCAGCTCCTTCCTTACATTTCACTCTACAACACAAGTACATAACGGAGCTTACGTTAACAACCAACTACCTTACAAGTGCATACGACGACAATGAGTTACATGATTGCCTTAAGATGTCATTTCCCCCTTAACAATACCATCGATGAAATTATCATACCAACAATACCACAACATTCCATACATTGAACAATACATCATAAACCAATAGCATGTCACACCAAGTTCATACTTTACACTTCTCCATCAACACCACATCACAATTATTCCATCAAATCACCTCAATACACTTTATAACAACATATCGACAATAATCCCATAAATTATACTTATAGAAAAATAACAAGTTAAGGAACATAACCACACCGTACATGTAGTATCTCATCCACACCATGCACTTTCATTCAAACCTCAAGTCTCCTTTCAATTTTAAATCACAAGGATGGCACATCTTTTAGCCAAAAGCAAAAGTGCACTATTCAACACCTTGCCAACATAACCATCATGATATATACACCATATTAAGCACATAATATATTAATCCATGAGACTAGGCACTTACCAAGGCTTGCAAAGTGATGATCTTTACCAAAGAGACTAGTTGCCTTAGGGTTTGTGTTGAGAGAAATATGTTTGGAAATATCTAGAAAGGCATGAGAGTTACAATGAATTAAAAATCAGATTTGGTGCCTTTATATAGTCTCTCAAGTCATCCTTAGCCAATTCTTGGCATTAAATGCAATGTTTGCTTGGTCAATGTGGAAGAATAGGTCATTTGCCCTTTTGGGCCATGCATTTTATTCCATTTTAGGCCTCAAATTGAGCCCATTAACACATATTAACTTAACCCACCAAATTCGATGCATGATTCACCATATATCTCATGTTTAAATAATTCCATAATGTCCCGATAATATTCAACTCACGGGATTCACATTCTTAGGCTCAATCCTCAAGAATACGCGATTTTTGCCATTCATGGATTAATTTACCATATTTGATAAAACACTTGTGACGAAGAATTAATCCCAACTCGTATGCGAAAGTTACTCAAGAGTAGTCCTACTATGATGGAATAATGATACCATAACCTTAGAGTCCTTTTTATAGACTTAAAATCATAGAAGAAATCGAACAAAAAGCACCCCGGCACCCCCTCGGCGCCCCAAAGACTTAGCTGAAATTCCAGCTTTTGAAAGGTGTGCAGGGGCGGCCTGGAACGCCTTTGGTCGAGCCCCCTTGCTTCCTGTGCCAAAAACGTTTTAGGCCAAAGCGGCCTGGCACGCCACCTGCAGCGTCCCACACTTAATTTTTGATTTCGACTTTTCTTTGCGGATTTGGTTAGATCTTTCAAGTCCCAACCTTTTGCTTGCCTCTTATATTTAAGAACCTTTGCTTGGATGTCCCTTAAACCTCCATTTTCACCCCACAAATGCTCCACAAAGTCACAACACCACCTACTACAAAGGTTTAATGACATGTACTAGCACAATATCAAATTTTCCATCAATAACAATGCAAAATATGTACTTATTGCTCTCGAACCTAGGGTAAACATGGTTCAAAGTTATCAAGTATGGTCGGGAAAGTACGGGGTGTTACACCTTATCTTCCCAATATGTGAATACAACAATTTAGCTCCTTCCTTACGTGTTACTCTACAACATAAGTACATAATGGAGCTCACATTAACAACTAACTACATTACAAGTGCACAAGACGATAATGAGTTACGTGACTTCCATATAACGTCATTTCACCCTCCTACAATACAATTTACTGCATCACCATACCAAAAACACCAAAACATTCCACACATCAACCTAGATAGCACAAACCGATGGAATTTCATACCAAGTTTATACTTTACACTTCCTTCTTAACATATTGTCACATTTACGCCATCAATTCATCGATATACCTTTCATCACAACACATTAAAAACAATCCACCATTGATACAATTCAAAATGCCTTCGGAAAACCCCTTTATAGCCATCCAAAGGGTACCATAAGTTGATGATTGCATCCAAGAAGGGTAGAGGGGCCTTGGGGGGTCGAAGAGAAGCAAAAAAAGCCAAACAAAATTTTGGAAGGACCTGCGGAGCAACCTGCAATAGCAGGTGGTGAAGTGCGGCTGTAGGTTACCTCCTGGCACTATCCAGAGCCACCTGCGAAGTCACCTGCACGGGCAGGTGGCTCGTCCGCGAAGGCGGATGCCCAATTTTGCTAAAATGGGTCATTTTTGGGTCCATCTTTGTAGTAAATGGTCCATGGACATAAGTAAGCTTCTCTTTTCATATTTTAGGTTAACTTGATGCCAAGGAACAATTATGGTTTCAAAATGCACATAACATCACCAAAACTATATTCTCATTTCACTACACCACAAGTTCCATGCACAATTTCATAACAACATTTCCACATTACATACACAAAGAGAAAGCAAGTTAGGGACATAACCAAATGCTAAAATTTGACATTTAATTCATATAATTCAACTCCTTCAAAGCCTCAAGTTCCCTTTCAAGTTTGAACCATATAGAAGGCAAGTCCTTTACCGATTAAGCAAAAGTGGACTGTTTTACACATAGTAGACTCCTCAGCACTTTATCAACATAACCAACATGATTTACACACCCTCTTATACATATAATTACTAAACCATAAGATTAAACACTTACCCAAGCTTACAAGGGGATGATTTTGTCCAAAGGGGATGGTTGCTTAGGTTTTGAGAGAGGAGTGGATATTTTTGGAAAAATCTAGAATTATGCAAGTGTCTTATGGTGAATAAAATCTGATTTTAGCCTTATATAGTCCCTCATGGTCATCCTTAGCCAAACATTCGGTCATAATTAATGTGTTTACTTGGTCAACCTTTGAATGGATCAATTTCCATTTTGGGACATGCCTTCTTAACTTCATTTTGGGCCTCAATTGAGCCTATTAGCACAGTATGAATTTAACCCAATAAAATTAGTGGGTAATTCACCAACTATCTCAAGTTTAAATAATTCCATAAATGTTATGGTAGTCAAATAAGTTCAAAAATGTACGGGGTGTTACAATAATCCTTACCGGTTGGGCCTTATACACTCTCTTCCCCTCTAGTTCCCTCATCCTAGGCATAGCTAGAGTCACTGTTTTAGCATTACAATTTAAAACAGCATGATACGGAGATAGCCAGGTCATACCTAAGATTACATCAAAGTCCAACATATCTAAGATAATTAAGTCTACCCAAGTCTGAAAACCCACAAACAAAATAGGAGAAGATCGATAAAAATGGGTAACTACCCTAAATTTTCCAACTGGAGTAGACACATGCACATGATAGTCAAGAATATCACAAACCAAACTCAGACCAATAGCAAACTGAACAGACACATAAGAATAAGTGTACCCCGGATCAAATAAGACAGAAGCCATTCATCACTGACAGAAATAGTACTTGTGATCACTGCGTCAGAAGCCTCGGCATCAGTCTTTCCCAAAAATGCATAACAATGAGCCCGGTCATCAATCTGAGCTAACTCTCTACCTGGCTGCGCTCCCGCACCGTCGTTACCATGACCGCCTACCTGATTTCTTGATCCACCTCATGGATGACCCCTGCCATTTCTCCTTTCTCTACTGTTGGAACCACTGCCCGAGCCTGCTTCTATGTCTGGCCATTCACCTGTATCACCAGACACTCCCTCTTAAAATGACCAATAGAACCATAATGATAACACCTACGCTCCAGAGAAGGCCGACTGGCAGAAGAATAAGAAGCCTCTTTGCCTCTAACAACCTGAGTCTAAGAAGGTCCTTTAGCTGGTATCATAGTAGAAGCTTGAATAGCTGACTGAATAGGGCTAGCTGATAAGGCCTGATGGCCCATAGAATAGGATCCATTGAAATTCCTAACATTTTGAGACTTCTTAGCTAACATCTTAGCCTGTCCCGCCTGCGCCACATCTTCTAACTTCTTCGCATAATCTGACACATTATTAAGCCTTTTTTCCCGTAGAAGTCATTTGCATAGTTAACACCTGAAAGTGATAGTTCAACCCCTGAACAAAGAGATGAATCCTTTCTTCCTCCGTAGTCAACAGCGGAGTGGCATAACGAGACAAGGCATGAAACTTAGCCTCATAAGCTGCAACTGACATATCACCCTGCCTAAAAGCCAAGAACTCATCCTTCTTGCGATCAAGGAGGGAACGAGGTACATATTTATCCAAAAATAGAGCATGAAATTGCTCCCAAGTCAAAGGAGGCAAAACAGGTGATCGACACTCAACATATGTACTCCACCACTGTTTAACATCCTTCTCCAGCGGAAAGGTCACAAACTCAACCCCATGCTACTTCACAATACCCATCTTATGCAGCCTCTCGTAACAATTAATAATAAACTTAAAAGTATCCTCAAATTTTATACCCGGAAACGTGGGAGGTTTCATCTTTACGAACTTAGTCAGCAGGTCATGTTCAGTACCAGTCATCACAGAACCCAAAATCAAATAATAAAAAATATTTGTGCCTGAAGTCTCATCCATCCTAGGTGTCATAGCAATAGTAGGGTGCATAACTAGAGCCTGGTAAGCCGAACAGTGGGGGTGGCTCCAGTCCCAGCCAACCCACTTAGAAACGCTAACACTTGTTGAATGACCTCAGCAGACATGGGAGGTAGAACTGCAACCCAACCTGGTGCCACCACCTCAGGCTCCATCTCCTTCTCCTCCGCTGCTTCCCTCACCCCAAAATGATCCTGAGGTGGGGGAGGGGATGATGCCCTCTCATTAATCTGACTTGCAGTTGAGTGAGCTCAACCCCTGGAGGGTGTGGCTCATCCGCATCCTCTCTTTCCTCTCCCCCTCTCTCGTCCCCTTCCCCTCACGATTGGCTCCTCATCTAGAGCGGCTGGTGCGGGGGTTGTTGCTCGGGTTCCGTTAGACCTAGTATTCACCATCTGCGGATAAAAGAGTAAAGAGATTAGATACTGATTTGGATTACCAAATACCAATTGGAATCAAGTCATAGCACGAAAAAAGTAAGAAAGACAGATTTCCTAAAGCCCTGAAGAAAAGTACAGGTGTCTCCGTACCGTTTCGCAAGACTCTACTGAACCCATTTTGGTACAACAAGATCGATGAAACCTATGCTCTAATACCAAGTTTGTCACGACCCAAACCTGACGTCAGTGGCACCCACAGTACTCACTCGGTGGGAGAACCAATAACCCCAGAAGCATTGATCAACACTTAAGTAAAATTAAGAGAACTATCCCATAAATAGTGTAATAACCATTCAAACTAACAACTTAAGAATGTGCAGAAACAAAATACCAAGCGGAAATCCCCTAGGACCCGAAAGTCGGTGTACCACAGCATACTAAGAATATCAAGTGGGGAAGCAACCCCAAAACTGTAAGAAGTAACAAGTCCAAACAAAGGAAAATGTCTAAATAAGAGAAAGATCTCATGGTAGCCCGGATGTGTTGCTCACCCTGAAATCCGAAATCGACGGCTGAAATCACAAGTAATGTCTCAATGAATCCGCTCGAATATGTGTTGCACTCACAGAAGTAAATGCAGGTGTAGTATCAGTACACAAATAAGCCACAGTGTACTGGTAGGATCATTTGAATAACCCAAGATGGAAATATGAATACTTAACCAAAATATAGTACAATTAGCTAACATATGCTTACACATCAAACATTCCACATATATGTACAAGTAGCATTCAAGAGGCAAGCCAACAAGTCAACAAGTGTCATTAAGGCAATAATATGCAACTCAATTCAAGACAACAAAACAAGGACAAGCACAACAATACAAATTCCCCAGCTCACTTAAGGAACCGTCATACTAATACATACCTTGAAACTAGTACACATATGCTAAGGGTTATATACCTACCCTCTAGCTATGACATGCAGGAGACAATTACCATTCTTGTACTAAAAATGCAAAAACATTCCACAATTTACAATATAAAGAGGCCAAGTCATAAAACAAGTAGACATTGCAATGACCAAGCACACCACACAGATTAACCGAACACCCTACAAAGTAGTTAATATGAACATATAACATAAGTTGGATTAAATACACCCCATCACCTACCTCGAACCAAGCTTGCACAACTCTAAGCCTGAGCTTTGCCTTTTTGTTCCTTTTTCGCTTGCTCGAGGTCTAAAACATGCATACGAACACTGCATTAACGATATGACCTAACATGGCGGGAGTTATAAGCCATCCCCAACCCCCTAAGGTCAGTTCATAAATATTTCTTAACCGTTCTAGGGCTATTTCCCCCGTAATTCACCTAAAACTACCAATTTCATAGAATGATTAGTGAATTAACGGAATGCAAGGCCAATTTCATGGTTAATAAATAAAATCCATTAACTAAAGCTCAATTTCATCCTTGCACCAGCAAACATACCAAAATCCGCTCAAAAATCCTCTCTGAATTCCATAATTTATGCCTTCTAAAGATTAAAAAATAATTACAACTTAAAGGGAGTGAATTTCTTACCTTAACGAAGTCAAACGGAGATAAATCAGTGATTTTTTCCCTAAATTGCCTTCCTCTTGTCCCAAAATGAGTTTATAAAATATTAAATTGTTTTGGGGTTTAATTCCTTTAATCTACGGTTTCTACCGCTATAGCGGTAACTGCTATAGAGGTGTGTGAACCACTATAGCAGTGTCGACGGGACAAAATGTCCGTCTTCACCCAAAAATCTCTCTTTTTTACAATACACCTTGATTCTGGGACATTCCGAACAATGCCCTTTTACGCTAAGGTCAATTTCGGGAGTTCTACTAACCCAAATTCAGTTCCGTAAAATTCTACGAGTTCCTTATTGCCTTAGCTAACTAGGAATCAATACCGTTCCCACCAAACCAATCTGAATTATTTCTAAATTTTCCAAGACTACCCCTCACACAGCAACGAAGCGAAACTAACAGCCCGAAATTTGTAACTTCCTAATCGAAAGAAATTTAGACACAAAATTTGGAACGTAAGACTTTTACATAACGACCAAGAGGGTCATTACAGTGTCACCCATGTGAATTGACCCGATCCAACCCGTATTTATTTTAAAAGAGATCAGATAAGATAAAATAACTTATCTTGAGAAGTTATTACAGGTTGTGGCTGTAGTCGGAGAGGTTATAAGGTAATTGTTATTCAGTTCTCTCTAAATACAGTGTTCCGATTTTTTTCTTAAAAAAAAAGGATATAGTGAAGACACAGAAAGAAATGTATTATCTTTTCTTCTTCTTCCACAATAACTTCAAAAAATACATTTAGTTTGTGGATTAAACTTTATTCCTAGTGATTCGAAGTTCGACCAGGGATAACTTTCATGCTGGTGAGTTCAACAATCTCCGCTGCCTAACAAGGTACACAATTCGTTGTTCTCACTCCGAGATTAATCTACACTACCTAATAAAAATACAAATATTGAGCATAAGCATTATAATTAATACTCAAAAGAGGATAAAAGTGTTAAAAATATGAGACGAGTAATAGTTGAATAACTATATCTTAGGCTAAAGAATACAATTATTGTGAGTTGTCACTTATGAAACTCGTATTCCCTATTTTCACTAGTAAAGTTATTTTTCTCATTTTTGAGGAACTTATTTTTTTAAAAAAAGAAATAGTTTTCTTCAAAAATCTTAACCAATGGAACATGAAAACATTTTCTTCCTAACGAATACATCTCCTTAGTGACCTTTTATTTTTGGATCGGTTTATGGACCACCGACTATCCCAAAAAACAAATAACACAGAAAATAACAAACACTAATAAAGAAGAATCACCAACTTCAAGTACCTGGTCCTGCTAAGATTGACCCACAAGACAGAATTAAGTTGTTTTTTTTCCTTATATATACTATTAACTTAAATTTCATGTTTTTTTTTTTTTTTTTGATTTTTCCGTTTGATATCCACTATATGTACTGGGGCTCAATTAATTTGGATTCATGCATTGTAGGATCATTTTTTGAGGCGGTGCTTCTAACATGATTTTTTCCATACCCAAGACATAATCCGAGTCTGATTAAGGGTGAGAGAATTTCAACCATCGCACCACAATCCATTTTGATTTAAAGTGCATGTACAAGATCAATTTGGGCACTTATTTGGAACCGACTTACCTAGTTTTGAAGTCCAATTGATTGGGAAAAAATAATTTGTGGTCAAGAATTTGTCTCATTTGTTCAGTATGGTCCTAAAGTAGAATGGTTTGAAATTAATGGAGATAGCTAAAGCCTAATGTTTCAATAAAATTGACAGATACCAAATTAAAAGGACTAAATGTGGACTTCACTTCTAAACTTGGTAATCATATTGCATATTTGGAAATATCCCTCGTTCTACTAAGAAAAATATTGAAGCAAAATCAAAGAAGAGAAAGGAGATTATGTGTCAACTGTCAAACACATTTCAATAGAATATCTAGTCAATAGTATATCTTAAGAAGACCACTATTATGGTTCAATATTCTTAAGGACATATGTATGCATTGATTCAGGCATGTAACGTGATAAATTTCTTATGGTTTTTGAGAAAGCTGAACATAATTTGTTTTACTTGAATGAAATGTTCAAATTTCAATCACAGTTTTTATGGTGACATGTAGGTTGCCAACCTAATTCGCTTCATCAAATAAACAACTCGTACAAAGTATATCTCCTTTCTATTAATTAGCTTAATGAATCGATGTTCCTATATTTATTTGAGTTCGAGTAAAATTCATTTCCGTGCAAATGATTTTTATATCATGATAGGTCATCTATATATTTGTTGTAATAGATAATCTATCTTATTTTTAAGATAATAAATGTTGCTGAGAAAAGTGATTTACCAATAAATATTCTTAATATAAAAGAATAATATATACTAATGTTGTAAATAACTCAAAACTCTTATTTATATTTTCACCATTGTAATGAACACTAGTTACCTACATTTTAGTATCTTTTAATTGATGTAATGTGTCACTAGTTCGATAAATGCCCAAGGCTTTCAACAAAGTACTGAAATACAAACTTTCTTTCTAATTAATTCTTTTATTTAGAATACTTGTACAATTAGATTTCTGCAAGATGCACGTACAATAAAACTAGAGAAAACTACTCAGTTTGGCAACCTAAAGAAAAAAAAAACACAACAAATATTAATATAATTCATAAAATATTTTCCGATTTAGCTAACTGGCTATTTCTGTGCTTGTGATTGCTATGCTCCTCCTCCGTCGTCGGTTTCCTCAAAATTCTAGTTATCAATGCTTTCTATAGATATTTAAATTAATAATTCTTATTGGTTCTAACATAGAACAATTTGGACGCATAGAACACTCACAATCAAATTGAATGCCAAAAAATTTTACAGAATCATATAATCGAACGCATAGAACACTCACAATCAAATTGAATGCCAAAAAAATCTACAGAATCATATAATCGAACCCCTAGTTCGAAGTTGCTAGGCTTAACAATGAAGTTTGCGAATTTCAGTCCCTAATCAATCTTCCCTTTTGTGACTTAAGAACAGATTAGTTGTTTGGGAAAGTGAAGAGGATGAGCAAAAACTTTATTGAAAGCCATTGAAGAAACTTGGAGATTGGATTAAAAAAAATTGAATCTGCATAATTGTGATTTGTTTCAACCGGGTGTTATTGGATGATGTCGAAAATATCTTAAGAAATTTCAATCTCAATTTGGAACAACTTGGTGGATATTTGAGGCGATTTGAGTTGAAATTTGTTAAGAGCCCCAAATTGGAAAAAGGATAATCCTTGGCTGCTTATATGGATTAGGACTCGCTCATGATCTAGCTTTTTGAGATTGAGTAAGACGCAACATCCATTCTTTACATGGTATCAGAGCCAGACTCATCCAAATTCCGTGTTCACCGATGTTGGGCCCCCATATTATATTGTCCACGCTCCAGTTAACAAGGTCTGGACGTGCGGGGGAGTGTTAAGAGTCCCACATCGAAAAAACTCACAAAAAGGATGGGTACTTGGTTTCCTTATATGGATTTGGACAATTCTCTCCTCATGAGCTAGCTTTTGAGGTTGAGTTTACAAAATTTGAGCTACGCATTTCGAAGGAAGAAGATGAAGTTTCTGGCATGTATAAATGTGTATTTGTTTATATCCACATATACCTCTCTATGAGATTCTGTGTCACAGAAAAATTTTCAACTACGAATTTGGACGTTAAAATCACCTCTAATCTTTCTTAAATTTTATATTTTACCTCGCCTATATGCTTTTAATTAATATCAATCATATTCGTTGAAAAAGAATCCCTTTTTCCCTAGGGTATTTTAATATTGTAATATCATTGATAACCTTTTTACGGCAAAAATAATCAAAATGACTAATTGACCATAAACGTTTTTTTTTTTTTGGGTATATTTTGGTAGTTGTAGCCCATAAAACAATTAATATAATCTCTTTGCGTATTACCATGTTAAGTGGTGTTCACAAAATGTAAGCCTTTATATTGCTATATGAAAATATGAAATAAAAGTAATAACCTTCTCTAATAAGTTAAACTATACCATTATTGCATAAAAGATTACATGGTCTAAAATCTAAGTATATTTTGATTTTATTTATTTTTTTCAATAAAGAAGATTAATCCTCGAGGATGCACCAAAATTTGTGTGTGGCTTGGTGAGGTCACACTACATATATTGAAAGATCAGCTCCAATTATCCTTGGATCAGACCACTTCATTTATAACTGGTCCCTCTATGCCCCCTCCCCCACCCCTCTTTAGTTTAAGTAAAGAAATATAGACAACACACTCATTTGCTTCGCCTTGTATCCTTTTTTCATCTAAAAACACAGAAAGTGAGAGAGTGAGAGAGAATTGATGGAGAAGACAGATAGAGAAACTCGCGACTTCATGAACGTGGAGTCCTTCTCTCAGTTACCCTTTATCCGTCCAGGTCCAGGTCCAGCACCACCTAAAGAAAAGGCCATTAGGCTTTTTGGGAAAGAACTTGGAGCTAGTGATAATTCCATAGCTGCAACCGAGGAATCAGGATCCATTGAAGTAGAAGAAATAAAAGAGAATAATATTAATACTGAAAGCGGCCGGAAATTCGAGTGTCATTATTGTTGCAGGAATTTCCCAACTTCACAAGCCTTAGGAGGGCATCAAAATGCACATAAGAGAGAACGCCAGCATGCTAAAAGAGCTCATCTCCAATCTGCAATGGTCCATGGTGCTTTTACAGAAGCAAATATTTATGGCATAATGAATTATCGTCTTGGTGCACCTAATTACCATAATCCATCAACATGGATGACAAACACTAGGACTAGATTTTATGGAAGCCCTTATTCACATCATCAAATTACGCCACCTATAAATGGAAGTCCTTTAGCCTTATGGAGGATTCCACCACCAGCAACTGCGACTACTTCTTCTAATTTTGTTCGTGAAAGCTCCATGATGCCAATGTTTGCTGCTAATAATCATGAGGATTTTAAGCCTTCTCCAATCATCAACACTTCGACTTCTCAAAGAGCGGGAGTTCAAGATCATGTGAGTTTAGATCTACACTTGTGAAATTGTCTAGTCTAGTCTAGTTTTCAATCTAATTAAAATTCTTTAATCTTGGCCACAATTTCTTACATGCGCCAAATTTAAAGCTTTTGTTATTTCAGGAAACTTTAATTAGTCTACCGACGTTATGTAAATGACATAATTTTAGTATATGCAATTCTCTTTTCATTTATTTCTCTACTCACTTCTACTTGAAAAACAGCCGGCAAAACTTTTGTCGGTCAGATTCAAGAAATCATGCACCTTAGCTTGCATGCTTACTACTTCTTTCGAGGCTTTGGTGCTAATTTGAAGAATGTTTGACCATGGGTTATAATAATACTCCTATATAGTTTCACTCCTAGACATGATAGCGCAAATAAGTGCACATTACTTAAAAGACAATTAGGATTATAAAATTAGTTACCCTAATTATCTTGTAGTACTAAAAAGATACTCCCTTTGTTTAAATTTATTTGTTCTATTTCCTTTTTAGTTTGTTTTAAAAAAAAATGCTTTATTCCTTTTTGACAACTTATTAATTTCAATTTTTCACATTATAGGTTTAAGGCCACAAGATTTGCATATCCTTATTCGAAGACCACAAAATTCAAAAGTCTTCTTTACTTTCTTAAATTTCGTGTCAAGTCAAAATATGACAATCAAATTAAAATATAGAGATACATTAATAGTGTTAATGTAATTTTTTTTTTTTTTACAGCGCCGTGCATATGTAAGTTAAATCAATAATAACAAAACAACAGTAATGGTGCACGTGTTTTATCTACTTTCGTGTGTGTATGAGTTGTTGGGCTGTGATTACAGGGAAAGAGGGCCATAGATGTAGGTTACTGGGCTAGCTTCGTATAAGCAAGTTTCAAGTAATGTTTGATCTCCCGACATAAAATGTTTAAAAGAAAGCATCACGTACTTCGAATACACATCATTTATATCTATCTATATTATATTAGAAATAGAACGTATATACTGCTATTTAAATTGCGTCATAAATTGTGAAAAATAACGATAATTAGCTATGAAATGTAGCAAAATTTTGATTTTAAAATGTAGCGGATACATAATACCCTCATGTCTAAATAAGTGTACCATGCATACAGTATCTCTGTCTAACTGAAATGACGCGAATACAAGATCAACTTACATACACTTTAAAGTCAAAACAGCAAAAGCGTCACACATAGAACTTACATGCATACAACATAAACTTTACATACCTCCAAATATACACTTGTATGTCACTACATTTTCACTATACGTCACTTATACTTTATGAGATACACTTGTATCAACACAACCAAAAATCATTTTATGTTACTGTATTTCACAAGATACACTTGTATTTTGTGAGATACACTTGTATCATCAACAAAAGTCACTTGTGTGGCTCTGTATCAAACCCGTCAACCGGGCCGGGCCAGGTCAACCTGGCTCCGGTTCGGTATTTTTTATCGGGCTCGGTCCGGTCCGATCGTGACTCGTACTGGGATGGTCCGGTCCGGGCCCAACAGTAATAAAACCCCAAACGGCCCAGCACCGGCCCATTAATGCATTTTACATGGGCCGGGCCGGGCCGGGTCCCGACTAAAAAAAAAATTTGAACTTTGATTTTTTTTAATATAATACTATTTAGATTACGACTTTAAAGAACATACATATGTATGTACAGTCAATATATACTACTTTAAATAACATACATACATACATATATACATTCAATATATACTACTTTAAAGAACACACACATGTATTTACATTCAATATATACTACTTTAAAGAACATACACATGTATTTACATTCAATATATACTATTTTAAAAAATACACGCATGTATTTACATTCAATATATACTACTTTAAAGAACACACACATGTATTTACATTCAATATATACTACTTTAAAGAATATACATACATATATACATTCAATATATACTACTTTAAAGAACATACATATGTATGTACATTCAATATATACTACTTTAAAGAATATACATACATATATACATTCAATATATACTACTTTAAAAAATATACACATGTATTTACATTCAATATATACTACTTTAAAGAATATACATACATATATACATTCAATATATACTATTTTAAAGAATATACATACATATATACATTCAATATATACTACTTTAAGGAACATACATATGTATGTACATTCAATATATACTATTTTAAATAATATACATACATATATACATTCAATATATACTATTTTAAAAAATATACACATGTATTTACATTCAATATATACTACTTTAAAGAATATATATACATATATACATTCAATATATACTATTTTAAAGAATATACATACATATATACAATATTCAACAACATATACTTTTATACTAGTATATTAAAAGTATTGAATTCATACAAGATATTCAATTTAAATTTTAAATGGAAAAAATATGTAAAGAGTAAATGAACTTAATATTTGATTGATTGCAAAATGTTTGAAAACTTACAATTACAAGGTTGCAATTACATTTCACTAATTCCACAAAGTTAAATTGAAAAATGAAAAGTCAATTACTTAATTGTAAATTCTACAAATTTTTCATCATTTTTTTCAATTCACGCCTGTTAACATTAACGGGAATTGGCTATGGATTGTCAGAATCAATGACACTAAAGCCATGCATTGGACTTGATTGTGCTGAATTCTCTCTTGAAATCATTATTTCTTCAAGATCTTCTTCGTCTTCCGGCTCCACGAACATTCCTTGATTTCTTCGTTCTGCTCTAATCCAATCTCTAAGGCAAACTAAAACATTCATGGCATTGCCTCCCAAGGAGTGTCGGTTGTCTCCAATCTGCTGCCGTCCTTGACTAAAAGCGCTCTCTGATGCAACGGTTGACATTGGAACATTCAATATATCTCTAGCTAACATTGAAAGTACAGGATATTGTCTTTCATTATTCTTCCACCATTCTAGCGTGTTGATTCTACCTCTAGGATCCTCTGTAGGCAGCATAAGATAATACTTAAGCTCTTCCCGACTTACGGTTCTTTACGATGAAGGCTGCAATCTATTCCAAACAGATAGATCAGAAACACAATAAGCATGCATATTATGTGTCTGTCTTTTAGAAGATGATGGTTCCTCAGAAGGATGGGGAGCGGGGGTCGGTGTAATGTGTGACGCTAAAGCATTGTCAAGTAAATCAGCATAATGATTGTATAATGTGTTCATGTAACTATTCGCATCAGACATAGCCGTAAACAAAGAAGGTTCTTCATTAGCTTTTACGTCTAAAGCAGAATAAATAAGAGAAGTAAATTCGGACATAGTATTATATTTCATACATGGATTTATTACAACACCAACTAAGTAAATAGGGGGAAACGAAAAAAAATATTTTTTAAATTTATCAATCATTGCCTCAAGAGCATATTTGTAACCTGGTTTAGACTTATACTCGTTAAGCAATAAAGAAATGTCGGCTAAATAAGCTAAAATATTACAAACAGTAGGATAATAAGCACCAGAAAATTCAACCGTAGCTAGATAAAATTTTTGCAAAAAATTAACAATATCATCAATTTCAGCCCAATCTGAATTTTGTAACATACAATTGGGAAAATCACTAGCAAATTGGTTAAAATTCATAGTAATAGGAACTTTATAAATATTGCAAGTATTTAAGAAATCATACGTAGAATTTCATCTAACATCTATTTCTTGAGGCATTAATCTCGGTCTAAGTCCATTTTCCTGACATTTTCTTTTAAATTCGGTAAGCGTACCTCCAACCTCGAGTACCAATCCATAACCAGCCTGCCACGAACCTTTTTAAAATCTCTTAGAACTTGTAGTCTTAAACATTTTATGACATTTATAAGACTGCAAGGTCATTTCCAAATATACATAGACATCATTTTTGTACCTACATACTAATAAGAAAAGAATTGAATTGCATATAAAATGAAATAGAACAATAGATATAAAGATCTTTAATTTGTGTCTACCTTTTGAACGTGACACCTTATTTTTAATTATGCTAGCCCTTTCATTCTCTTTTCATATTCCTCCTCCTCCACTACAAACAATCTCTTATGAGTTTTGTTGCAATATTTAAAATGATGGGTCATTTTAAAAAAAATATAAACTTGTTGGTCAAGTATTACATCAAAATCCCGAATTTGATCTCGAGTAATGAATTTACAAATATACACCTATTCACTTCCGGTTCAAGTCCGACATCTCTTATTATATTGTATAAATCTCTCCGGGTACTATATGAAATAGAGTGGTTAATGGTTATTAGAAGTCTTGGTTCAGGACTAGGCAGTATATATACGGACATCCCGAGTCCCTTATGGGTTCCTCTATCTGAGCTATGTGTCGAAAGAGGTGAGATTCATAGGTCCTGTCTTATGAGCCGGCGAGCCGAAGTAGGTGTATATATACTTGGTATGTTTATAGAGCAAATTCCTTAGTCCTATGACTAAGGCAACTCAAAAGTAATAAACACCAAAAACTACATAAAAAAAAATAATTTAAAACAACATCAAAAATCCAGATTTTTTTTTTGTACGGTTCAAAGGGGCTCTCCTTAGTAAAAGAACCGAAAACAAAGGCTAAGGAACCCAAAATAAAAGCATACAGCAGCACACATATACATACATACAAGGGGCTCTAGTGGGACTGAAGTTGAGTACTATACCAGCCTCTCGGCTGAACAACACTCTCCTCGAACTAAGAGAGGTAAGGCCAAGAAGCTTGAGAAGGCAAAGGCCAAGGCCACTACATCTATGGCCTTGGTAGAAGCTGCCACCCTCATCAACCTTCCCTAGTATTAAGAGGGAAGAGAAGACTCACATCAGGATGGGGGTGAGAATGAGGATGGTGTTTAGGAGATTAGTTTCTCGGAGGAAGAGAGGGCTTCCAACCCCAAATTTTTTGAGGGTGCTGCTGCTGCCCCACTTCAAAGCGGTGTTGATCCACGTTGTTGGAAAGTCCCAAACTCTTGGGACTACTATATAAATAGAGTTTCACTGACTGACTGGGGCAACAGGAAAAAAAACATCCAATAGGAGCCCCAGATATTGCTAAAGCCTATTTGATGGCTTAAGCAACCATCGCTGATATTTTTATGTATCAATTTTCCCTCATTTCCAACCATTATTCCCAAGCTTAAAACCTCCATATTTCACCTTTGGTGCTCGATTTAACGCGATTTCTTAGGAGTTTTTTAGATTTATTCCGTGGGTAAGTTTTCTAACCTTGTATTTTTCATTTCCATTGATTCTTTACAAATCCATCTTTTAATTCTTGATTTCAAGTGGAATTTTGGGGGTTTTGTCGGTAAAGCTTAAAAATAGTTTTTCTTCTATTCGAACCTCGTTTTAAGCTCTTTTTTGCTTGGGTTTTCTTCTATGGGTTCCTTTAATCATGGATAATGTATTTCTAAAGAAAAATTCTGATTTTACCCATTCGTTTTCAAAACCCATTTTCGAGGTCCGTTTTGGACTCGGTTTAAATATGGGCATTATGGGTATCGATAGTTTTCTTTTGGCTTGTAGATGACGTTGGAAACTAACAACTGAAATTGAAACTATGTAATAAGCTGAAAATCTAGAAAATCATCACCAAGTCACCTGGATACAAAGAGGACTTACCACAAGCTGATATTGGAAGGTCTAATGAAAGGTCTGACTGCGCTCCTGAGTTTGTATGCAAGAATCTACATCATAAAATGATATAGTGAAAAAAGAGCATCAATACTTGGAATGTATTGTTACGTAATAGCGGAATTAAAATAGTAATATAGACTAACTGGAACCACAAATGTCTTAATGACATCATGTATCCCAAGAGATGATATCACGTATGATTTAGGAGCCATAAGACACAATTGTTTCATCGCCTCATAATAAGACCTCACCCAAAATGGTGTAATTACCCATAAGGGTTCATTCGGATCAAAGAAGTAAAATAAAGACATGCAAAGTTTGGTCACAAAAGTAAATGGGCCTACTCAAGAAACCCCTACCTCTATGTAAAACAAATCCAATACAAAAAAATGGACATCATCATATGCAAAGGGGTAGTAGAGAAGGGAGACAAGAATATGAGCCCCATCAAAGGTGTTACTATATACAAGAGTACCAACATGCACATGAGAGCTAACAAGCAAATCACTACAAGTTGGAACACCCAAGGATGGAATCATGACATTTAGGTTCACATTATGTTTCCTTTCAAGACAACTTCCTAGAAAAAGTGAGTTCACAAATGGAGTCACGCCACTAGAGGTGTTGTGGAATTGATTAGAAATCAATTCAATCAAAAACAAATAGTCCGACCAAGTAGTTGGTTCCCTCTATTCATTATATCAAGCATGCTCCCAAGAGGGGTAATTTTTATGATTATTATTGTTATTTTCATGTGTATGATGTTGAAGAATGGCTCTTTCTCTCTCCTTCTCTCTAATGGTTTTGAGCCTCTGACCCTCCCCCCCCTCTTGCTGACGCCGACGACAGGTAAGTCGGCTCGCCATACCCTTCCTGGTCCGGCCAGTCGATCGAACGGATCCGGCGACGGCGAACTCCGGTGCCCTTTTCCTCAGCCGACCTCTTCGTCGGCGGTCCAGTCCAAGCTTAGTCCGGCGACCAGTTACTTGTCCGATCTTGGGTCGTCCGGCGACTTTCGTCATCTTTTCAGATCTAACTGTTTTCGGCGAAGTCCACCGGAATTCTCGCCGGAAACCACAGTTTTATCCTTCTTGTGTGCTGCTTTTCTATCACAGGTTACTTCCAGACTCACCGGTCAGCAGCTGGACTGACGTGTAGCAGTCCCGGCGACAAATTTCGGCGACCAAATTCCGGCGACCAATTTCGTCACCAAATTACCGGAACTCATCAACTCGGTCAAGACCCAGGTGAACGCGGCAGTCGCAACATACCAGGTTCCCTCGTTCCTCTCTTTTAGCTCTTGTAGGTTTTGTTGTTGGTTGGTTATCTGCTGCATGGTTGGTGGAGACTGAGAGCTCCCATTTTAATCCACTGTGGTTTCTCTTACTTTTGATTTACCTTATATTTTGCGCGTCTTTTTATTTCCCTCTCTTTCAGAGTAGTGGCTTTGGTAGTCGATGGTAGACTAGGGTCATGTCATAGGTCGGGGCTGGGGTCAGGGGGCGGCCTGGTTTTGGGGTGGGGCCTGGTTGTGGGTGGAGCTCGGGGTTGGGGGCGAAGGGTAGTAGGGGAAAGCGGGATAAGAGGGTCTGTAGGTTGAGAGTTGGGTCGTGGAATATAGGAACTCTTCAAGGTAAGTCCATAGAGCTTGTGAAGATTCTTAGGAAGAGGAGGATTAGCATAGCCTGCGTCCAGGAGACCAGGTGGGTAGGGACTAAGGCGAGGGATGTGGACGGGTATAAGTTGTGGTACTTCGGTAGCATGACGCATAGGAATGGGGTAGGTATCTTAGTAGACGAAGAGCTTAGGGGGCAGGTGGTGGAGGTTAAGCGGGTTAATGATAGGTTGATATCGATTAAGTTGGTCATTGGGGAGTCTACTTGGAATGTTTTTAGTGTTTATGCTCCACAGGTAGGTTTGGATGAGGAAGAGAAGAAGAACTTTTGGGGAATGCTGGGGGAGGTGGTGACAGGCGTTTCAAGCACCGAGAAGCTGTTCATAGGAGGAGATTTCAATGGACATATCGGGTCTTTATCGAGAGGTTATGACGATGTACATAGAGGTTTCGGTTTTGGGGAGAGAAATGAGGGAGGAGCCTCACTTTTGGATTTTGCTAGGGGTTTTGGTTTGGTGATAACGAACTCGAGCTTCCCCAAGAAGGAGGACCACCTTATTACCTTTCGTAGTTCGGTGGCCAAGACGCAGATAGACCTTTAGCTCCTTAGGAAGCGTGATAAAGTGCTATGTAAAGACTGTAAGGTCATACCTAGCGATAATTTTTTGACCCTACATAAACTATTGGTGATGGACGTGGAAATCAAGAAGGGCAGAAAGAATAGGACGGTGGAGGATCGTCCCAGGATTAAGTGGGGTAGTTTGAATTTGGCCAGCGCTTTGGAGATAGGGGAGAAGTTGTCGACTGTGGGGGCTTGGGAGAGTACAGTGGACGTGGATAGTATGTGGGAGACGACCGCCAGTTGTATCAGGGAGTCAGCTAGAGAGGTGTTGGGTGTCTCGAGAGGCCGATCTGGCAAGTACCGGGGGGATTGGTGGTGGAAAGAAGAAGTCAAGAGGAAAGTGGAGGCGAAGAAGGCGGCATATGCGAAGTGGGTAGAAAATAAGGACGACGAGTAAAAGTGGAAGAGAAGGGAGGAGTATAAGTTAGCTAGGAAAGAGGCGAAGCTAGCGGTTACAGCAGCTAAGACGGCTGCTTTTAAGCGCCGGTATGCGGCTTTAGAGGAAAAAGGTGGGGATAAGAAGTTGTATAGGCTTGCCAAGGCTAGGGAGCGAAGGGGTCGTGATCTTGATCAGGTGAAGTGAATCAAGGGCGAGGATGACAGAGTGTTGATGGATGACACCCTCATTAGGAGGAGGGGGCAGTCATATTTTCACAGACTTTTGAACGATGAGGGAGTCGAAGGTTTGGTGCTGGGGGACTTGGAACACTCTGAGAGGTGTTGCGATTATGGTTATTGTAGGCGTATTAAGGTGGAGGAGTTCAAGAGGGCTATTTTTAGGATGCGTAAGGGTAGGGCGACTGGGCCAAATGAGATTTCGGTGGATTTCTGGAAGAGTACTGGCGGGGTAGGTTTGGAGTGGCTGACAAAGTTATTTAACACCATTTTTAGGACGACGAAGATGCCGAAAGCTTGGAGATGGAGCACGATGATTCCATTATATAAGAACAAGGGGGACATTCAGAGCTGCAACAACTATAGAGGTATCAAGTTGTTGAGCCATACTATGAAGGTGTGGGAAAGGGTGATATAGTCGAGGCTGAGGAGGATCGTGACTATTTCGGAAAATCAGTTCGGTTTCATGCCAGGTCGCTCGACTACCAAAGCCATCCACCTTGTAAGGATATTGGTGGAGCAGTATAGGGAGAGGAAGAAGGACTTGCACATGGTGTTCATTGATTTGGAGAAGGCGTACGACAAAGTCCCTAGAGAGGTTCTGTGGAGGTGCTTGGAGGTTAGAGGTGTGCCCGTGGCGTACCTTAGGTCAATTCAGGACATGTACGCTGGAGTGAAGACACGGGTGAGGACGGTAGGAGGAGAGTCGGAGCACTTTCCTGTTCTGACTGGGTTGAACCAGGGGTCGACTCTTAGCCCATTTTTATTCGCCTTGGTGATGGATGTTTTGACACGGCGGATTCAAGGAGAGGTACCTTGGTGTATGTTATTTGTGGACGATGTAGTGCTTATTGACGAGTCCCGGAGAGAAGTTAATGATAAACTGGAGGTTTGGAGACAGACCTTAGAGTCAAAAGGGTTTAGGCTGAGCAGGACCAAGACGGAGTACTTGTAGTGTAAGTTCAGTGCTTTGACGCAGGAGGCTGACGTGGTAGTAAAGCTGGACTCCCAGGCTATTCAGAGGAGGGGTAGTTTCAAGTATCTGGGTCTATGATTCAGGGGGATGGCGAGATTGACGAGGATGTCACGCACCGTATTGGTGCAGGATGGTTGAAGTGGAGGCTAGCTTCGGGAGTTTTGTGCGATAAGAAGGTGCCTCTGAAGCTTAAGGGTAAGTTTTACAGAGTGGCCGTCCGTCCAGATATGTTGTATAGAGCAGAGTGTTGGCCAGTTAAAAACTCCCACATGCAAAAGTTGAAGGTAGCAGAGATGAGGATGCTGCGATGGATGTGTGGAATGACCAGGAGTGATAGGGTTAGAAATGAGATTATTCGAGAGAAGTTGGTAGTGGCTTCGGTGGAAGACAAGATGCGAGAAGTGAGGTTACGATGGTTCGGGCATGTATTGAGGAGGTGCACGGATGCTCCGGTATGGAGGTGTGAGAGGCTGGCGGTGGATGGTTTTAGGCGGGGTAGGGGTAGGCCGAAGAAATATTGGAGGGAGGTGATTAGGCATGACATGGAGCAGTTAGAGCTTACAGAGGACATGACCCTCGATAGGAAGGTATGGAGGGTGCAGATTAGGGTAGAGGTTTAGGGGGTAGGAAGGCATATATATTAGTAGGTAGGAGTGTTTGAAGGGATGTTTGTTTGTATTTGTGCCTGTTTTTTGTTTTTTTTTGGCAGACTCTTGTTCGCGTGCCTTTGGTAATGTTTGTGATTCCCGATTTAATTGCATATAGTATTGCCCTGTGGGTGTCGTGTTTACTTTAGCACTTAACCATGTGTTATCTACTTGTATCTCTTTTGTGTTGTTTGTTTTTATGTTTTCTCTGGTATGGTGATCTATTCTGAGCTGGGGGTCTATTGGAAACAGCCTCTCTACTTTTTCTGAGGTAGTGGTATGGACTGCGTACACTTTACCCTCCCCAGACCCCACCTGGTGGGAATACGCTGGGTATGTTGTTGTTGTTTTTGTTTCTTGAATAAAGCCAACTGCAAGTCTAACTTTTTCAATAGCAGATTCAAAAAAAGCAAGACCATCTTTTACAATTAAATTATATATATGGCAAGCACACTTAACATGAAATATTTCGGATAACGGTGGAGAAAGTTCAATTTTTAACAACTCAATAGCAACGTTGTTGTTAGATGCATTATCAAAAGATATACATAAAACTTTTAGGTCAATACCATAATATCTTGCAATTTTTTTAATAGATTCAGAAATAAATTTTTCAGTGTGTCTACAGTCTTCATCATACAAAAATGCTAAAATACGTTTTTGCATAACAAAATTACTATCTACCCAATGACAAGTAATTGTTAAATAATCATTTTTATTAATAGCACGACCAAGATCAGAAGTTAAAACAACTCTACATGAAAGATTTTTTAATAATGCAGATAAATAGTAAACATATTGTGCATGGAGTCTAAAAATATCGGACCAACAAGTACTTCTAGGAATACCCTCAAACATAGGATTATAAATTGCCTGAATATAATGAATAAAAGCTTCACAAGAAGCAAAAGAGAAAGGAAAACAACCCACAGCTACCATTTTGGCTAATTCTTCACGATCTTTCATTTTATTATAATTCTTAACTAATTGACCGGTTTTTGGGTTCAATCTAGTTTGACTTGGGCCCCCAACTGTCCCACTACCAGTTACCTCAGCTAGCTCTATTGGGTGGTTCTCCTTCAAATGTCTCGACAACTGACCCGTACCTCTTTTATTACCCCCGGTCTTATGCTCGTATTTTGACTGACAAAGATCGCATTCAACCTTAGTGGTTCCTTCTATTCGAGTAAAAAAATTCCACACAACACTAGTTTTTTTAAGAGATCTTACAGGGGGCCGGGGAGGAAGATTAACCATTCAGATTAAACATTAACATTACCAGATTCGGGTGTAACATCAACATCATCATCATTTTCATCTATATCAACAGAGTCTAGTTCATTCTCTTCTTGTATACCATAATTTTCTTGAGCCTCAAAATAATTCATATCGTGAGCACCTACACGTATTTCATTCTCAAATGGTTCGCTAATTGGTACCGGAGGCACACGAGTATATCGAGTATTTGAACTACCTATACCGGAATCAATTTGTTTCTTACTACCACTACCACTACCACTTCCGGGACAAAAATTTCTAACACTTTTACCGACTTTCCTTAATTTATCCATATTACAAATTAAACTAACAATTATTCAAAAAACACAAAAACAATCCAAATAAATATTCAACAAATAATACACTAATTAAAAATAAAAAGTAAGAGATGGAACGATAATACCAAATTTTTGAAGTACTCGAAAGTTGGTCAATTGAGTACTTTTGGAAACTTCCACGTAGTATTTGTAATTGCAAAATAATAAAATATAATAGAACACTTTATGAGATAATTTTAGCAAATTTGAGAGAGAATGAGAGAATGAGAATTGAGATTGTAGGAAATAATTTTTGAAATGGCATGTATTTATAGGAAAAAAAAAATTGAATTAATTTTTTTTTTTAAAAAATTAAAGCCTAAAAGGATGTTTGGCCGTTGGGCCAACGACATTATAGCCGTTGGGCCTCAACGGACCAAAACAGCCTTTGTAGGCTTGGGGCCCAACGGCCCTTTAATTAAAAAAAAAGAAAAAAATTATTACCGGGGCTGGGCCGGGCCGGTGCACCGGTGGACCCGATCTGATTTCCTAACTGGGATGGTCTTCCGGTCTCAATACCGTGTCAGGCCAAGCCCCCTAAAAACCCCCCAGTCCCACTACCTATACCGGGTTCGGTCCGGTCGCTAAGTGGGCCGGTCTAAATGGGCCGGTACCGGGTCAACCCATCCCACTTGACACCCTTACTCTGTATTTTATTAGATTCACTTTTCTGAGATACACCAAAAATTTACTTGTATGTCACTGTATTTTATAAGATACACTTGTATTTTATGAGATACACTTGTATCATCACCAGAAAATTGAAGAGCATTCACTGAATACTTCACAATAAGCAAAAAATACACCAAGCAGGGAGAGATTTTCTTAGCACAAAACGTAGTAGATAAAAAGCACCCACACTTTGTCTTCTTTTTTCCTAGCAAATTAGGTACTTATTTGAGTAGATAGACATAGATACATCAGGTAGAAGGCAAAAAAGGGAAGGGGAGGGGGGTTGATTGTGGAGGATAGGGTGATTATTCATTTATAGATCTGGGGCACAACTGATTTGAGCAAATAGACATAGATACATTCGATAGAAGGTAAAATGAGAGCAATATAGAGAGGGGTTTTGATCAGGAGGTGTGGGGCTGATTATTCATTTTTAGGTCTGGATTGTCTTAGATAAAGATATTGAGACACCAGACTTAGACGGTGTAAAGGTTGGATAAGAGTCAATGTATGTATCCTAGTGTATGTTTAACTCAAAGACTTAGGATTGCATAGTGTACTAGGAGTCTACTTACTTGATGTTGTTGATAAAAAAAAAAACTTACTTGATGTATTATAGGTAGAACTCTATGTCTAATACTTGTATAAATATAGGACAATATTGTACGTATGAAGCATTCAAGAAATTCTAATCATTTCCCACTCTTTGGCAGTGTAATTCTATATGGTATCATAGCACTAAACAAAGCTACGTTGCACAAGAATTCTTGTCCAGAAAAACAATGGCCTCAACCCCATTCTTATCCACTTTGTCCCTTTTAACTTTACTACAACATTTTATGCCTTTATCCACCCATGGAAAGTGTGGCCAAAGCTACAAAAAAAAAATAGGCTTTGATTAAAGACCATACTTTTAGGTTTTAGACAACGCTTTTTTGGGGATGGCCTAAACTGTCGTTACCTTTGATCTAAGGCCACCTTTTAAAATGTTCAAGTATTGCTTTAGAAGCCACACTTTAAAAGAGTGGCCTAAAAGGTACAAAGGCTACACTTATATCATCTCATATGGAAATGCTTTCCATGACCTAAAACCATATTTTTCAACTGTGGTCATTTCTACCTTTGGCCATACTTACAAAACATGGTCGTTTCTACCTCCTCTAAAGCAATATTTTTGAAGTGTTGCCTTTGCTAATACACATGCCATAATTGACTTTCCTATGACCACACTTTTGAAGCGTGGCAATGTTGTGTAGGCTATAAAAAAAATTAAAATATTTATATATATCACAATTTCATTTCACATATACTCAATAATCATATTATACATTATTATCCTCTTTAAATTATCTCAAACACTAAAATAGTTAATAAATAACTCAAAATAACAATTCAAATGTATGAATTTATAAGAATTTTTTTTAAAAAAACATGTCTTGTACTACATATACTAATAAAACAATAACAAGGTGTGCACTAGCAATAAATTTTGCAAACCCAAATGTAAATTCAAATATTACAATTATCAAAAAGTCTTCATCATTCACTTTAATAGATCTAATTGACTTATCGCCACCATTTCAAATTGGATCACCCACACTTTCCTACACATGCAAAATAAAATTTGAAAGAAATTAATATATAAGTACTAATTGTAATAGGTGTCAGATGAAATCAGAGAAAAAAGACTTATTGTAGCTTCCACAAGGAAATTAAAGATTGCATAAAGATTATAATAGCACTCTACTAACAAATACTAAAAATCACCGGGAAACTTCTTTCACAAGAGGGAGATGTATTCACCATAACACAAGTAGGAAACAAAATCACAACAACCATAGAACTAAAATCAACAACCAAATAGACATGGCAAGGGAACAACTTTCTCTAACTATAAATTTCATCACTAACAAGAACTATAGTTACTAAGTGGTAATATTGGATCGCACTTTCGAGAACATGTCATAAAGAAGAAAATAAAATTGATTTTCTATAGACAATGTTGCCAATGTCTTCAAAGAAAATTGCCCATTGATAATATCAGCTACCAAAGAAATAGAGAAGTAGAATGTAAGAACTTCATACGAACTAAAGAGCTAACATACTTAACAATGCTAAATTATCAGCTAGTCACTCATAACACTTATACTCGACCTTAAACAACATAATTCAATCCTAGAACCTATCTCTTCTCTTAGAACCTAAGGCTCTTCTTCACTTATCAACTTAGACACATCATTTCCATCTCACCTAATGTTTACCTCTACTACACCTCTTGAAAATTAACACTTAATTTATTTCATACACTACATCAAACCTATAAAGATCAAATCCTAAAGCTAGCATGATCACCCTCAAACAACTGATCCCTTTCACCACTTTATATTCTAAACTAAGACAACTCATATTAAGTAATAAGGGTGTATGAACTCTATGTACATTCAAGAAAGATCCAATAACATACCCATCATTGCTTCAGAGGAAATTTCCTAATCCCAATAATTAGATGATGCATAAAAATAGTTCTGACCACTGCCTGTCAAAATCTATGCCCGATCTACCCAATTGTTTCATCTCATCGAGGGGAAATCCTTTAGGAAGTGACTTAATTGACTGCACCCAAAACACTACTCGATTCTCTATCGATATTCTCCTAGATGAGGCTTACTACACCAACTATAAGCGGGGTACCTAGAGGTCCTTTGTGTAGTGCTATAGTTAGACTAAGAACCTAACGTAGGTGTGCTAGCTGGAGGTGAAGCTAGACCAGGTGATATCTTATGAAAGAATGACTGGTTTCTATTTTTGGTTCGCTGCTGACTAGCCTCATAACTGGCTGACTTGTCTTGCTTGTTCTGATTCTTTTCACTCTCCTTCAACTTATCTTCATCGACTTACTACACATAAATCATAAGTATTGCTATGCCCGTATCTCCAATCAATATTTCCATCTTACCCTCCTTAATTAAAAACTTGGAAACACCTAACACGAATATGTTCATCTTATTTCTCATATCAGAAACCATATTTGGAGCATAGCAAGATAACTGGGTGAACTTAAGACTGTCTCTCAGGGAAATAATGTAATGACCTTTTCCATCGTTATGGTATAGCTTAGGGTGCCAAAATTTGGGCTAAGATTCTCCCTGAATGAATTGTTAGAAATTTCAAGCTAGGCTAGTCTTGAACAAATTTCAAGTGTGGTGTGGTCTAGATAAATCTGTTAATGGATAGGTTGATGACTATGTGATTTGAGACCATAATGTGTTAGTTCAGAGGTTATGGAGTTCATAGAAACTTTTAAAATCAAAATTGGATTTGTAGAGCTCTGGATATAGCATTTGACATAAAAAGGTTAGTTCGAAAAGTCAAAATCTAGGAATGTGTTGTAAAATTGGCAAAAACCTAGGACTGCCAAACTTTTTGCCTCACCTAGGCCACTACAAACGGAGGCAGGCTGTTACTATGAGCCTACTATAGCGGGAATTTCTCTCTATAGTGGAAGTCAATTTTAGTCAGTCCTATTATAGTGGGCAAATCCCGCTCTAGTGAGGCTGCTATAGCGAGCTACGTGAAGTATAATGTAATATTTGGACTTAAACATTATTTTTCATCCAAAACTGTTCAAAGGTAATTGGGAGGCAATTTTGGGCGATTTTCTTCATTTTTTATTGATTTCCTCAATTGAGGTAAGCCATTCTATTAATCTATCTTATATTTAATCCCCAAATCCATAGAATCATCATAGGTTGATTGTGGTGGGGATGGAGGGTTTAACCCTAGGGTTGAGGAATTGACTAGGTATGCTTGAAAAGAGATTGGAATCACTTGTTAATGGTTTAGAAATGTTAAATTAAGTATTCTAAACTAGCATTTGTCCTTTTAATCATAATGTATGGAAGTTTTGGGTTGAGTGAAGGGTAGAAAAACCCTAAAATAAGGGAATAATCATGATTTTGACCTTAAGGTTATGGGATTAGGTTGTAATCCTTGAAATTGTTAGAGCATTATTTGATTAGTATTTATATTGTTGCTTTTAGACCACAATAAAGTCACGGTTGAGTGAAAAGGCAAAGCGCAAGTTCGTTAGAGCATTGTAAGGCTTGGATTAAGGTAGGTGATGGTTGAATTGGAGTAAAAAACTCAATTTGGTTTATGTGTGGATGTTAACTGCCTATTTGTCTACTTGTTGCAATGCATGTTATTGAATGTTGATGTAATACCCCGTACCTTCTCTACCCTACTTTCCAACCTTGAACCATGTTTACCCTAGGTTCGAGAGCCATAAGTACTTATTTTGTATTATTATTGATGGAAAAATTTGATAGTGTGCTAGTACATGTGATTAGACCTTTGTAGTAGGTGTTTGTGACTTTGTGGAACATTTGTGGGGTGAAAAGAGAGGTTTAAGGGACATCCAAGAAAAGGATCTTAAAGATAATAGGTAAGCAAAAGGTTGGAACTTGAAAGATCCAACTAAATCCACAAAGAAAAGTCGAAATCAAAAATTAAGTGTGGGGCGCAATAGGTTGCGTGCCAGGACGCTTTGGCCTGAAATTTTTGTGGCACAGGCAGCAAGGGGGCCCACCCAGGGGCATTCCAGGCCGCCCCTGCACACCTTTCATTTGCTGAAATTTTCTCTAAGTCTTTAGGGAGCCCGAGAGCGTGCCGGGGTGCTTTTTGCCTAATTTCTTCCACGATTATAAGTATATAAAGAGGACTCTTGGGTAATGGTATCATTATTCCATCATAGTAGGACTACTCTCGAGAAATTTTAGCATCCGAGTTGGGGTTGATTCTTCATCACAAGTGTTTTATCAAATTATGGCCCAAAATGGAATAAGATGCATGGCCCAAAGGGCAAATGACCCATTCTTCCACTTTGACCAAGGAAACATGACATTTAATGCAACAAGTGGCTAAGTATGACTTGAGGGGCTATATAAGGTGGAAAAAATCAGATTTTATTTCCACAAAGCACACATGCCATTCTAGATATTTCTACAAGATATTTCTTCAAGCTCTCAAACCCTAAGCCATCTTTTTGGACAAGATCACTCATTTGAAAGTTTGGGTAAGTGTTTATTCTTATGATTTAATATATTATATACATGAGAGATGGTGTATATCACGATGGTTATGTTGGAAAGATTGAATAGGGCACTTTTGCTTTTTGCTAAAAGATGTGCCAACTTTGTGATTTAAACTTGAAAGAAAACTTGGGTTTTTGATGAAAGTGCATGGTGTGAATGAAATATCAACATGTATGGTGTGGTTATGTTCCTTGAATTGTTATTTTCCTATGAGGGTAAATTGTGGGATTGTTGTCGATATGTTGTTATGAAATGTATTGAGGTGACTTGATAGAGTAA
Organism: Capsicum rhomboideum; assembly: GCA_031232105.1. NCBI lineage: Eukaryota > Viridiplantae > Streptophyta > Magnoliopsida > Solanales > Solanaceae > Capsicum > Capsicum rhomboideum. The sequence goes on along the minus strand of CP124716.1, from coordinate 90,105,735 downwards.
TTGTGATGTTGTATTGATGGAGAAATGTAAAGTATGAACTTGGTGTGACATGCTATTGATTTATGATGTATTTGTCAATGTATGGAATGTTGTGGTATTGTTGGTATGACAATTTCATAAGTGGTATCGTGAAGGGTGACATGGGGCAATCATGTAACTCATTGTCGTTTTATGCACTCGTAAGGTAGTTGATTGTTAACGTGAGCTCCGTTATGTACTTGTGTTGTAGAGTGAAATGTAAGGAAGGAGCTGGACTATTGTATTCATGTATAGGATTGTGTATTCATAGTGAGAAGACAAGGTATGTAAGGTTACTCTTTCCGTATCCTTCTGCAGCACATATTGTTCACATTGACATTGTACTTGTTCCATTCCGAACTGTTCTAAGATATATCATTTCAGGTTGTCATCTATTGTTATTCACATGGTTCGTATTCATTGACTATTTTTCTAAAGTTCCAACAATGTACAACCAATAACGTATCACTCTTCCAATAATGTATCACTCTTATAATATAAGAATTGAAGTAATGCATACTTGTTGAGTACGGGTAGCAACCCAAAGTGGAAAATTCCTAGCTAGGGGCAATCTCGAATGAACATTGAGTACGGGTAGCAACCCAAAGGGCCAAAAGCCTAGCTAGGGGCAATCCTGAAAGGATTTTGGGAATGGATGGCAACTCAAAGGGGCGTAAGCCTAGCTAGAGGTGATCCCGAACGGGTGGCAACTCAAAGGGGTGGAAGCCTAGCTAGAGGTGATCCCGATAGATTATATCAATGCTATTACATGAGCAATATTTCATGAATGATCGTGGCAATAATATGAACGAAAACATAAGAAATGAATGCAATATATGTGACTCCACACATTTATATTATGGTGACTAATCTATATTGCCCATCCACTGGTACTTGATATCATTGAAGTCCCTGTATATTAGACAGTTACTATTAGCCTTGCATACTCAGTACATTCTTCGTACTGACGCACTTGGGGGACTTACCTTACTTGCTGTAGGCACAGGTGCTAGTAGACCTCCACAGTAGGTTGCAGATTATTTTTCGGTCTTTGGTGAGCTCCAGTTGGTTTGGGGCTTTTCGAGTTACAGTTGTACATTTTTTTTAGTATTATAACTATTGTATAAAGCGAGGACTTATCCCGACTTTAAGATGGTTATGTGTATGCATCCGTTAGAGGTTTTTGTAGACGGACGTGGTGAGATGAATGAAAGAATGTATGTCCATTTTGACTTCATGGCCCTAACGGCTAAGTTTCATATATAGTATATGTTTTCATGACTTCCGCTATTGATATCTTATATCTCTATGTGATGGTGCTGCTTATTGAGTGACCTGCATATGAATGGACATGAGCAAAGATTGGTTCTCTCGGGCCTTATCGGCTTCGGGTGCTAATCCGCCCTGTTGGAATTTGGGGCGTGAAAAAAAGTGGTATCAGAGTAGGTTGTCCTAAGGGTGTCTATAAAGCCGTGTCTGAGTAGAGTCTTGCTTATGGATGTGTTGTGAACCATGTTTATAAGTAGGAGGCTATTGAACATTTAGGAGTTGTTTCTTTTTCTTCATTTCTAGATCGTGCAATAGAGCCAATGTTGTAAGTGGAATCGTATTTAACCATTGGGATTTGTTTTCTTTGTTATAGTAAAATGTCGATGACAAGACGAGGTAGGGGAAAAGGTAAACAAGTAGATATGCTTGCCGGATAAGGAACGCGTAAATCACCACTTGACCAAGCTAGTCAAGGTGGGACTGACGCTGAATTTGTATCGCGGGCTTCTTCTATTTTTCCAGCTCCAGAAGAGCTGAGAAAGAGAGAAGAACCTGCTGAACCCCCTGTGGATGTCACTGACCAGGAGTTGAGAAATGCAGTGCATATGTTGACTCAGATAGTTGCGGCACAAACTCAAGGACGAGTTGGTCCAACGATAAGTGAGGATGACGCGGCTAGAGTAGCTAGCCGGTGGACGCAAGATTTTTTGAAATTAGATCTTCCCACATTCACTAGGTCAGATCTGAAGGCAGATCCACAGGATTTCGTGGACCAAATTCAAAGGCTCTCGATGTTATGCATGTGACTGGTGTAGAAACAGTTAATCTTGCAGCCAATAGATTGAAAGGAGAAGCTATATTGTGGTATGAAGATTGGAAAAGATCTCGTGGCATTGATGCAATTCCAGCGAGTTGGGAAGAATTTAAAATGACATTCCTTGATCATTATCTTCCCTATGAGATCCGGGAGGCACGTGCCGACCAGTTTTTAAATCTCCGTCAAGGGAATCTGAGTGTTAGAGAATACAGTCTGCAGTTTAATTCTTTGGCTCGATACGCTCCGAATGTAGTAGCCACAATGACAGACAGATTCCATCGATATGTGGACAGATTGGAGCCATATTTGGTAAGGGACTGCACTATTGCTGCCTTGAACAAAGATATGGATATAGCTAGAATTCAGGCTTTCGCACAGAAGATGGAGGACCAAAGGCAAAGAAGAAGGGTACACGAATTTGAACGAGGGCCGTCAAAGAGGGCTAGACCTATGGGACAGTCTATGGTGTCCCAAGGAGAATCTAGGCCTTGGAGTTTCCCTAGACCCCCTAGACCATTATTTTCTTCCCCTACAGCAGGTATTTCGAACACGGTATGGCCATTATGAATTTTTAGTTATGTCATTTGGACTACAAATGCACCAGTTGTTTTCATGGATTTGATGAATAGGGTGTTTAAGCCATTCCTGGATGTGTTCGTGACGGTATTTATAGACGTTATTCTGGTTTATTCCAAATCACAAGAGGACCACGCGAATCACCTACGGCAGGTGTTACAGATTCTCCGAGATCGTAAGTTATATGCCAAGTTCTCTAAATGTGAATTTTGGTTAAAATCTGTAGCATTCTTGGGTCACATTGTGTCAGATGAAGGCATCAGGGTGGATACACAAAATATCAAAGCGGTGAAAAATTGGCCAAGGCCTACGACGCCCACAGAAATTCATAGTTTTCTGGGATTGGCCGGTTATTATAGAAGGTTTGTTGAAGGGTTTTCTTCCATTGCTGCACCTTTAACGAAGCTTACACACAAGGTATTCAAATTTCAGTGGAATGATGCATGTGAGAAAAGTTTCCAAGAGCTGAAAGATAGATTAACTTTCGCACCCATATTAGTACTTCCGGAAGGCACCGAAGGGTATGCAGTATATTGTGATGCGTCCGTAGTTGGTCTCGGATATGTATTGATGCAGCATGGTAATGTAATAGCATATGCCTCACGACAGTTGCGGCCATATGAGAGAAACTATCCCACACATGATCTTGAGTTAGCAGCGGTGGTATTTGCTTTAAAGATATGGCGTCATTATTTGTACGGGGTTCATGTTGATATATTTACCGATCACAAAAGTTTGTAATATATCTTTAAGCAGAAGGAACTCAATTTGAGGCAACAAAGGTGGCTAGAGCTCTTAAAAGACTATGATATTGATATTCTATATCATCCAGGAAAAGCAAATGTGGTAGCTGATGCATTGAGTCGTAAGGCAATAGGAGGCACTAGTGGCCAGTTGATGAAAAAGCAAGACTTAGTTAAGGATCTACGTCAATTAGCCAGCTTGGGGGTTCTCCTTCTTGAATTCTCAGATGAAGGGGTTATTGTACAAAATGCGGCAGAATCTTTATTAATAGCTTAAGTGAAAGAGAAGCAGTTTGCGGATCCTATGTTATTGCAGCTAAAAGAAAATGTACAACAGGGTCTGACTGTGGCCTTTGATCTTACACAAGAAGGGGTACTTCAATGCCAAGAAAGATTATGTGTATCGGATGTGGATGAGCAGAGGGGACGAATTATGACAGAGGCACATCATTCGCGATATTCTATTCATCCAGGAGCTACCAAAATGTACCATGATCTGAAGCAAATGTATTGGTGGGAAACATGAAAAAGAACATTGCAGAATTTGTAGATCAATGCCCGAATTATCAACAAGTAAAGGTAGAGCATCAGAAACCAGGAGGTTACATGTAATGTATCAATCTTCCAGTATGGAAATGGGATATGATTAATATGGATTTCATCACAGGTTTGCCTCGTATACTACAAAAATTTGATTCTATATGGGTCATAGTTGACAGGATGACCAAGTCCGCGCATTTCCTACCAGTCAAGACCACCTATACAGTTGAAGATTATGAAAAGTTGTATGTTAAAGAGGTAGTGAGATTACATGGAATTCTGGTCTCCATTATATCAGACAGAGGAGCACAATTACCACACATTTTTGGAGATATTTTCAGAAGAGCTTGGGTACACAAGTGAATTTGAGTACGGATTTCCATCCTCAGACGGATGGACAAGCAGAACGTATGATCCAAACACTTGAAGATATGCTACGAGCATGCACGTTAGATTTTCAAGGCAGCTGGGATGATAATTTTCCTCTTATTGAATTTGCCTACAACAATAGCTATCATTCAAGTATCAAAATGGCACCTTATGAAGTTTTATACGGAAGGAAGTGTAGATCTACGATTGGATGGTTTGAAGTAGGTGAAACTACTCTACTTGGGCCAGATCTTGTTTATCAAGCTATGGATAAAGTTAAACTGATCCAACAACGATTACAAACGGCCCAAAGTCTCCACAAGTCATATGCTGACGTTAGAAGAAGAGGGCTCAAATTTGCCATAGGTGATTGGGTATTCTTGAAGGTGTCATCGATGAAGGGGTAATGCGATTTGGGAAGAAAGGGAAGTTAATTCCCCGATATATAGGGCCATATGAAATTGTTCGAAGATTTGGGCAAGTTGCGTATGAATTGGCACTACCCCAAGAACTCTCCACAGTGCATCCGGTGTTTCATGTTTCGATGCTTCAAAAATACATAGGGGATCCATCTCGTACTGTTCCCGTTGAGGATGTACAAGTTACGGAGGATCTTACTTATGAAGAGATACCCATTGCTATTCTAGATCGACAAGTAAAGAGGTTGAGGAATAAAGACATAGCTTCCGTAAAGGTACTTTGGCAAAATCAACAAGTAGAAAAGATCACCTGGGAAGCCGAGGAAATGATGAAGTCCAAGTACACTCATCTATTTCAAATGGAAGAGAAAGTTCAAGATGCGGGATTGGAGCAATAACAAGTAAGTATCTATGAGCATTATTTGTATATGTATATATGTGTTACTATAGAGTTGCATTTGGCGTACATGAGACAATGTTATTAACATTAGAGGACGAATGTTTCTAAGGGGAAAAGAATGTAACACCCCGTAACTTCCCGACCCTACTTTCCAACCTTGAACCATGTTTACCCTAGGTTCGAGAGCCATAAGTACGTATTTTGTATTGTTAGTGATGGAAAAATTTGATAGTGTGCTAGTACATGTGATTAGACCTTTGTAGTAGGTGTTTGTGACTTTGTGGAGCATTTGTGGGGTGAAAAGCGAGGTTTAAGGGAAATCCAAGCAAAGTATCTTAAAGATAAGAGGCAAGAAAAAGGTTGGAACTTGAAAGATCCAATTAAATCCACAAAGAAAAGTCGAAATCAAAAATTAAGTGTGGGGCGCTGCAGGTGGCGTGCCAGGCCACTTTGGCCTGAAGTTTTTGTGGTAAAGGAATCTAGGGGGAGGGACCAAGGGCATGCCAGTCCTCCCCTGCACACCTTTCATTTGCTGAAATTTTCTCTAAGTCTTTAGGGCGCCCGGGAGCGTGCTGGGGTGCTTTTTGCCTAATTTCTTCCACGATTATAAGTCTATAAAGAGAACTCTTGGGTTATGGTATAATTATTCCATCATAGTAGGACTACTCTTGAGCAAGTTTGGCATCCGAGTTGGGTGTTTAATTCTTCATCACAAGTGTTTTATCAAATTATGCTCAACTAAGCCATAAGTGGCTAGAATTTCTCATTTTTGAGATTGAGGCTACGAACATGAATCTCGTGAGTTGAATATTGTTGTGACATTGATGGAATTAATTAAACATGATATAATTGGAGTATTACACATTGAAATTGGTGGGCTAAGTTAATATGTGTTAATGGGCCCAAAATGGAATAAAATGCATGGAACAAAAGGCAAATGACCCATTCTTCCACTTTGACCAAGGAAACATGACATTTAATGCAAGAAGTGGCTAAGTATGACTTGAGGGGATATATAAGGTGGAAAAATTATATTTTATTTCCACAAAGCACACATGCCATTCTAGACATTTCTACAAGATATTTCTTCAAGCTCTCAAACCCTAAGCCATCTTTTTGGACAAGATCACACATTTGAAAGTTCGTGTAAGTGTTTATTCTTATGATTTAATATATTATATACATGATAGATGGTGTAGATCACGATGGTTATGTTGGCAAGATTGAATAGGGCACTTTTGCTTTTTGCTAAAAGATGTGTCATCTTTGTGATTTAAACTTGAAAGGAGACTTGGGTTTTTGATGAAAGTGCATGGTGTGAATGAAATATCAACATGTATGGTGTGGTTATGTTCCTTGAATTGTTATTTTTCTATGAGGGTAAATTGTGGGATTGTTGTCGATATGTTGTTATGAAGTGTATTGAGGTGACTTGATGGAGTAATTGTGATGTTGTATTGATGGAGAAATGTAAAGTATGAACTTGGTGTGACATGCTATTGATTTATGATGTATTGGTCAATGTATGACATGTTGTGGTAATGTTGGTATGATAATTTAATAAATGGTATCGTGAAGGGTGACATGGGGCAATCATGTAACTCATTGTCGTTTTATGCACTCGTAAGGTAGTTGATTGTTAACGTGAGCTCCGTTATGTACTTGTGTTGTAGAGTGAAACGTAAGGAAGGAGCTGGACTATTGTATTCACGTATAGGATTATATATTCATAGTGAGAAGACAAGGTATGTAAGGTTAATCTTTCCGTATCCTTATGCAACACATATTGTTCACATTGACATTGTACTTGTTCCATTCTGAACTGTTCTAAGATATATCATTTCAAGTTGTCATCTATTGTTATTCACATGGTTCGTATTCATTGACTATTGTTCTAAAGTTCCAACAATGTTACAAACCAATAACGTATCACTCTTCCAATAACGTATCACTCTTAAAATATAAGAATTGAAGTAATGCATACTTGTTGAGTACAGGTAGCAACCCAAAGGGGAAAAAGCCTAGCTAGGGGCAATCACGAATGAACATTGAGTACGGGTAGCAACCCAAAGGGGCAAAAGCCTAGCTAGAGGCAATCCCAAAAGGATTTTGGGAACGGGTGGCAACTCGAAGGGGCGTAAGCCTAGCTAGAGGCGATCCCGAATGGGTGGCAACTCAAAGGGGCGGAAGCCTAGCCAGAGGTGATCCCAAAAGATTATATCAATGATATTACATGAGCAATATTTCATGAATGATTGTGGCAATAATATGAACGAAAACATAAGAAATGAATGCAATATATGCGACTCCACACATGTATATTATGGTGGCTAATCTATATTGCCCATCAACTGGTACTTGATATCATTGAAGTCCCTGTATATTAGACAGTTACTATTAGCCTTGCATACTCAGTACATTCTTCGTACTGACGCACTTGGGGGACTTATCTTACTTGCTACAGGTACAGGTGCTAGTAGACCTCCACAGTAGGTTGCGGATCATTTTTGGGTCTTTGGTGAGCTCCAGTTGGTTCTGGGCTTTCCGAGTTACAATTGTACATTTGTTTTGGTAGTATAACTGTTGTATAAAGCGGGGACTTGTCCCGACTTTAAGATGGTTATGTGTATGCATCCGTTAGAGGCTTTTGTAGACGAACGTGGTGAGATGAATGAAAGAATGTATGTCCATTTTGACTTGATGGCCCTAACGGCTAAGTTTCATATATAGTATATATTTTCATGACTTCCGCTATTGATATCTTATATCTCTATGTGATGGTGCTGCTTATTAAGTGACATGCATATGAATGGACATGAGCAAAGATTGGTTCTCTCTGGCCTTATCGGCTTCGGGTGCCAGTCCGCCCCGTTTGAATTTGGGGCATGATAGTTGACTTGTTGGATAATTTTATAAGTTATTTGATCATCTCAAATGAGATTAATTAAAAAAGACTTATTTTTAAGTGCAAGTGTGGTCAAATTATCTCTTTTTACATGTTAATGACATGAGTTGATATTGTGAGTTGAATCAAAAAAGGTTGATCGTCACGAAATTGGTGGATTTTAAGAAGTATAGGGTGGGGACATTGGAATAAGGGTGGTGTAATATTTTGTTTGGGATAAGAGTGGTAGACACTAGTTGTCTGGGTTATTTGGTACATGGAATGAGCTCGTCCCTTACAGGTCATGGTTAGTGGGCATTTATAAGATCCTTAGCATGTGTATACATGGTATTGGAGAGTTTGACAGTTTCTTGAGTGAACTGGGTTTTATTGTTGTTGCTATTTTGATTCCATAAGTGAGCCAGGTTATATTATTGTTGTTATTTTGATCCATGAGTGGTCTGGACTATTGATATGCTTGAACTGAGTTGATATTGTTGAAGTTTAATAAATGAGTAATTGTGACAATGTTGAGTTATCTGTTATGAGTCATGGTAATTGTCTTGGTTGAATATTCATACTTGTACTATGCTTTCCTTATTTACTTGGTTGATTTCTTAATGAATCTGTTAGGAAAGATTAAGTTAAGGTATAGTTGCTAAGTGTTACATGGTTGCTCTTGTTTATAAATTATTGGTTATGTGTTTATATTTTTTAAGTTACGTTTGTCTATGAACCTACCAGTACATAGTGGTTTAGTACTAATACTACCATATGCTATTCCTTTTGTTTAGTGCAGTGCATACTCCAGCAGCTCAGACAAGACCTCATTTATAGACAATGACTAATTTCTGACTTAAAGGTGAGCTTCATCTTCCGAGATGCCATGGGTCTTCTTGCACTATGTTTTTGTCCACTTGTTTCAAACACAGACAGTTTAGTTATTACTAGTTTTTTTGGGTTGTACCCATAAATTGTTTTATTTAGATGTTTTGGTACGATGACCTTCAATTTCTAGAGGTGTTTGAGACATTTTGAATTATTCTACATTGCTTTGTTTTAGAACTACTCAAGATATTGTTTTGATAATAGAATTGCTTCATTCATATTTAAAATTAATTAAGTGTTGGTGTTGGCTATTTGGGTTAGATGGTTCTACCATCAGAGAATTAGTGTGGGTGCCACTCGCGATAGGATTTTTTGTTTAATATTGATTAAGAGTAGGCGTTGGTTATTTAGGTTAGATTATTCTCCCATAGGAGATTTAGTGTGGCTTCCACTTACGATTGAGTTTGGGTCGTGAAAAAGTTGGTATCAGAGCCCTAGGTTTATTGATCTCATCGTACCAAAATAAGTCTACTAGAGTCTTGCAGAATGGTACAAATACGACTATACTTTTCTTTGAGAGGCTACAGGGCTTTAGGAAAATGTCTCTTTCTTCCATCTTTCGTGCTATTACTTGATTCCAATTGATATCTGGTGATCTAAATTTGTATCTGACCTCTTCATTCTATTATTTCACAAATGGTGAATATGAGAGAAGACAGAGTTAAAATAGTAGCTCCAACACTAATGATTCCAGCTGCAGAACCTGCAGTCAGGGGAAGAGGATGGGGTAGAAGAAGAGGGAGAGGTAGATCAACACCCGCCAGGAGGATCATTATGATGAGGTTATGAATAAGGATATCCTACACCAAGAGGGGGTCGTACCAGCTCTAAGAGGTGAATCCCCTCCTCAATTATCTGCTAAGATGATACAGAAGGTCCTTGGTTTTCTGAATGTGTTGGCTGGTATTATGACCATATCTACAGTGCCTATTCACGAGTATTTAGGGGTATAACATGTCTACAAACAATTGCTTGGGACAAAAGTTTTCCCTTGTCTGGTCCTATTATGATCGGGATGGAGCAAGATATGTTGAGTAACTTTTTGAATATGAAACCCCTAATCTTCATTGGTTATGAGCCAGAGGATGCTTTCGAGTTTGTTGTAGATTATCATGAGAGGCTACACAAAATGGGTATTATGGAGCAGTATAGTGTAGAATTCATGACCTTCCAACTACAGGGTGATGCTAAGACGTGGTGGAGGGCTTATGTGGAGTGTTGGTCCCCAGGTTTACCTCAGTTTACATGGACTCTGTTCACACTTTGTTTCTTAAAAAGTATGTGCCACTCACCTTGCGTGTCAAGAAGAAAGATGAGTTTCTCGCCCTTGAGTAGGGCAACATGAATTTTGCTGCCTACGAGGCAAAGTTCCATGCCTTATCCAGATATTCCGCTCAGTTTCTTGATACTGAAGAGGAGATGATTCTTCTCTTTTTAAAGGGTTTGAATATTGACTTGCAGGTTATGGCATTGCAGATGACTTTTTCAGTAAAGACTTTTAATGATGTGTCTGACTTTGTGAAGAAGCTAGAAGGAGTTAACTAGGTTAGGCATGCAAAGATGGTAGTAAAGTAAAGAAAGCCCAAAATACCGGCAACTTTAGCGGATCTTACTCCAGCGGCCATGTCATCATGCCTACCCAGCATGTTTGATATATTCAGCTCTACCAGTATCTACAGAGGGTCCATCAAGGACCACTCAATAGGTTTCAGGTGTGGGAATCCTAATTTCTTTATATTCTGCTGCCAGTCGACCTTCATTGGATCTAGCTTGCTTTTCTTTTGGTGGTGTAGGGAACTTCAAGAGAACTTATCCAAATGGTAAGTAGTCAGGTTTTCAAGGTCAGTTGTAGTATAGAGCTATGACTCCAACTGGCAGAGGAGGTGGTGGAAATGATAGTGGTCATCCATAGGGTGGGGTGGTGGTTATTAGGGTGTCCATGGTGGTAATACAAATCAAGGTTATGTACATCCTGCTAGAGAGGTTGCTCAGATTGATTACTGAGCCCATTGATATGCCTTCATGGAAAATCCAAGATGGATGCTTCTGATGCAGTCATTACAGGTACTATTCTTATCTGTGACTGGATGACTACGATCTTGTTTGATCTAAGTTCTACTGATTCGTATGTATGTGTTAAATTTTCCTTGGGTTTAGACATGGTTTGTGATATGCTTGACTCACCTGTGTATGTATCTACTCTGATTGAAGACTCTGTGGTAGTGACTCAAGTATGTCGTGCTTGCTCTTGGATGTTTATGGGTTTTCAGATATGGGTAAATTTGGTGATTGCTGATATATTAGATTTTGATATCATCTTGGGTATAACTTGGTTGTCCCTTTATCATGTTGTTCTAAACTGTAATGCTAAAACTATGACCTTAGACATGCCCAGGATGGATAAGTTAGAATGGGAAGGTGTTTATAAGTCTGGTCCTGTGAAAATTATTTCCTTCATTCGTGCTAGGAAGCTAGTTGGGAAGAGGTATTCGGCCTTCTTGGGACATCTTTGATACACTAGTGTAGAGGTTCCCTATATTGAGTCAGTTTACGTAGTGTCTGAAATTCAGGAGGTATTTCCCAGCGACTTGCCTAGTATGCCTCCGAATCAGGACTTTGACTTTTGTATTAATTTGGATCTGAGCACTTGCCCTATCTTTATTCCTCCCTATAGGATGGATCCAGCTAAGTAAAAAAGCTTAAAGCTCAGTTGTAGGAGTTGCTTAATAAGGGCTTCATTCATCCTAGTGCTTTACTTTGGGGTGCTCCAGCGTTTTTTTGTTAAGAAAAAAATAGTAGCCTGAGAATGTGTATAGACTACCAACAGTTGAATAAGGTGACCATCCAAAATAAGTACCTATTGCCTAGAATAGATGATTTATTTGACAAGTTACATGGTACTTCAGTATTTTCCAAGATAGATTTAAGGTTGGGGTATCACCAGTTGAAGATACAGTCTGAGGATATTTCCAAAATAGCTTTCAGGACTCATTATGGGCATTACTAATTCTTAGCGATTTCATTTGGTTGACTAATGCGCCAGCAGCATTCATGAGTTTGATGAATGGTATATTAAAATCTTTCTTGGATTCATTTGTTATTGTATTTATTGATGACATTTTGGTTTACTCTAAGAGTAAAGAGGAGCATGCAGGGCATTTGCACATAGTCTTGGGTATTTTGAAGGAGAAGTAGCTTTATGCTAAATTCTCTAAGTGTGAATTTTGGATGTCATCGGTGTCCTATTGGGGCATGTGGTTTCTGAAAAAGGGGTGATTATGGATCCCTAAAAGATTGACATTGTTAAGAGTTGGGCTAGGCTTAGCTCTGTGACTAAAGTTTAGAGTTTTATGGGTCTTGCTAGTTATTACTGGAGGTTTGTCAAGACTTTTTCCTCTATTGCTGCTCACTTGACAAGAATGACACAAAAGGAGGTACAGTTTGTTTGGTCTGACAAGTGTGAAGAGAGCTTTCAAGAAATCAAGTCTCTTTTAACCATAGCTCCCATCCTCGCCTTTCCCATTGAAGGTAAGGATTTTATAGTGTTTTGTGATTCTTTACGTTCTGTCTTGGTTGTTGTGTTAATGTTAGATAGAAATGTGATACCATATGCTTTAAGGCAGTTAAAGCCTCATGAGATGAATTATCCAACTCATGATTTGGAGATGGAATTGGTGTTTTTGTACTTAAGAGATGGGGACACTACCTTTGTGGTGTTAAGTGTGAGGTATTCACAGAACATCGCAGCTTATAGCATGTTTTCACTCAGAAGGATTTGAATCTGAGGCTGAGCCAATGGCTAGAGTTTCTAAAAGATTATGATGTGACCATCTAGTATCATCTGAGAAAGTCCAATGTGGTGACAGATGCATTGCACAGAAAATCCATAAGTATAGGTAGTTTAGCTTGTTTGAGAGTGACCAGGCAACCTTTGGCTAGAGAGATCCAAACTCTAGCAATATAGTTTATGCAGTTTGGGGTGTTTGAAAGGGGTGGAGTGTTGGATAGTGTTGAAGTAAGGTCAACATTCCTTGATCAATAGTTTGAAGACGCAAAGTTGAAAAAGATTCGAAACAAGGTGGTGTATGGTGAGGCCCAAGATGCTACACTTGATAATTGTGGAGTATTGAGGGTGAGGGGCATATGTGTGTGCCATATTTTGATGATGTAATTCCTAGTTTTCTTGTGGAATCTCATGGTTCTCGATATTCTATACATCATGGTGCAACCAAGATTTATCGTGACTTGAGATAGCTCTATTAGTAGCCCCGAATGAAGAGGGATATAGTAGAGTATGTGGCCAATCGCCAGAATGGTCAGCAGGTGAAATATGAACATCAAAGGCCTATAGGTTTGCTTCAAAAGAAGCCCATTCTCGAGTGGAAGTGGAAGAGAATTGTTATGGATTTCGTCGTTTCTCTTCCTAAGACCTTGGGGCAGTATGACTCAATTTGGGTCATTGTTAATAGGCAAACAAAATCCACTCCTTTCATTTCAGTTAAGGTGAACTACAACTCAGAGAAGTTAGCCAAGATTTATGTTAAGGAGGTTATGTGATTGTATGGGGTGCCAGTATCCATCATATCCGATAGAGGTACGCAGTTCACCTCCAAATTTTGGCATAAATTACATGAAGAGTTAGGCACAAAACTTGATCTTAGTACTGCATTTTATCCTCAGACCGACGGGCAGTCTGAAAGGACCATTTAGGTGCTTGAAGACATGCTATGAGCACGTGTTGCCGACTTAGGGTTTATTGTGATTAGTTTTTACCGTTGTGTGAATTCTCATACAACAACATTGACATGACCCCATTCAAAGCTCTTTATGGGAGAAAATGTATATCACTCAAACCTTGAGGTGGGTGATGTGAAACCTTTGGGAACAAACTTGGTAAAAGAAGCTCAATAAAAGGTGAGGTTCATTCAGGATAAGTTGTTGGCAGCCAAAAGCCAACAGAAGGAATACACCAATCGCAAGGTAAGAGACATGTACTTTAAGCTGGGTAAACATGTGTTACTAAAGGTGTCTCCCATGAAGGGAATGATGTGGTTTGGTAGGAGGGTCAAGCTAATCCCTAGGTATATCGGTCTATTCAAATTTTTTGAGGATGTGGGTCCAGTAGCTTACAGACTTGCATTGCCTCCAATCTTTTCAGGAGTCCATCCGGTGTTTCATGTCTCTATGCTTAGGAAATACCATCGAAATGGCGATTATATAGTTCATTGGGACTCGGTATTACTTGGTAAAAAACTTTTTATGAAGAAGAACCGATAGCGATTCATGATTGAGATGTTCGAAAGTTGAGGACCAAAGAGATTAGATCCGTAAAATTCCATTTGAAGCACCGTCCTATTGAGGAGGTCACTTGGGAGACTGAGTCAGATATGCGCATCAAGTACCCTCACTTGTTTGAGGATTTAGGTACTTCCCTTATTACTTTTCTCTTATTTTATTGATTTATCATTTGGGGATGAACGATGGGTAAATTGGTATCTATTGTAACAACCCTTTTCGTCATTAAGGTATAGCTTAGCATTCCAAAATTTGGGTTAAGATTCTCCTGGGATAACATGTTAGAAATTTCAATCTAGGCTAGTCTTGGACGAAGTCCAAGTGTGCTGTGGTCTAGATAAATCTTGTAATGGATAGGTTGATAAAAATGTGATTTGAGACCATAATGTGTTAGTTAAGAGCTTAAGAAGTCAAAATTGGGTTAGTAGAACTCCGAATAAAGTGTTTGAGGTAAAAGGGTTAGGTCAGGATGTCAAAATCTGGGAGTGTGTTATAATATTAGCCAAAAACTAAGACTTCCAGAATTTCTACCTCTCCTAGGCCGCTATAGCAGGAGTCATGCCGCTACCACAAACCCGCTATAGCAGGAATTTTCCCGCTATAGCAGAAGTCAACTTTAGTCAGTCTTGTTATAGCGGGCAGATCCTGCTATAGTTAGGCCACTATAGTGGGAATCGGGCCACTATAGCGGGCTACGCATAGTAAAATGTAATTTTTGGACTTAAATATTATTTTTCTTCCAAAAATATTTAGAGGTCATTGGGAGGCAATTTTGGGTGATTCTCTTTAGTTTTTCTTGATTTTTGCTATTGAGGTAAGTCATTACATCAATCTCTCTTATATTTAATCCCCAAAACCTTAGAATCATCTTCGGTTAATTGTGGTAAGGATAGAGGGTTTAACCCTAGGATTGAGGAATTGACTTGGTATGCTTGAAGATGGATTGAAATTACTTGTTATTACTTTAGAAACGTTAAATTAAGTATTCTAAACTAGAATTAGACCTCTTGATCATAATGTATGGAACTTTTGGGTGGAATGAAGGGTAGAAAAACCCTAAAACACCGAAATGATCATGATTTTGACCTTGGGGTTATGGGATTAGGTTGTAATCCTTGAAATTGTTATAACATTATTTGATTAGTGTTTATATTATTGTTTTAAGACCACAATCAAGCCAAGGTTGCAAGAAAAGGCAAGTTCAAGTTTGTTAGAACATCCCAGGGCTTGGATTGAGGTAGTTGATTGTTGAATTGGAGTTAAAAACTCAATTTGGTTTATGTGTGCATGTTAGCTGCTTATTTGTCTTCTTGTTGCAATGCATGCTATTTAATGTTAACTTATTGGATAATTTTACAAGTTATTTGTCACCAGAATTGAGGTTATGTAAAAAGACTAATTTTTAAGTTTAAGTGTGGTTGAATTATCTCATTATGTGATTGTACATTTATGACATGAGTTGATATTGTGAGATGATCTTGGTTATGTGTTCATATTTATTAAGTTGAGTTGGCCTATGACCCTACCAGTACATAGTGTTTTTGTACTGATAC
Organism: Capsicum rhomboideum; assembly: GCA_031232105.1. Taxonomy (NCBI): domain Eukaryota; kingdom Viridiplantae; phylum Streptophyta; class Magnoliopsida; order Solanales; family Solanaceae; genus Capsicum; species Capsicum rhomboideum. The sequence goes on along the minus strand of CP124716.1, from coordinate 90,089,964 downwards.
TACCTTATGCTCATCTTTTAGTTGAGTGCAGAGCATATTCCATCGGCTTAGACGAGACCTCATTTGTAGATAGTGATCGATTTTCGACTCAAGGGTGAGCTTCATCTTTCGAGCAACCATTTTTCTTGCACTATTTTTTGTCCACTTATTTTGGACACAAACAGTTTAGTTATTGCTAGTTTTCTTGGTTATACCCACATATTATTTTGTTTAGATGTTTTGATACGATGACCTTGGGGCATTTTAGACATTTTGACTTATTCCTTATTGTTTTGTTTTAGAACTATTTGAGATATTGTTTTGATAATACAATTGCTTAGTTTTTATTTAAAATTGATTAAGTGTTGGTTTTGGCTATTTGGGTTAGATGGTTCTCCCACCGGATAGTTAGAGTGGGTTCCATTCGCGATGGGCCTTCTTATTTAAAATTTATTAAGTTTTGGTGTTGGCTATTTGTGTTAGATGATTCTCCCACCGAAGAATTAGTGTAGGTGCCACTTGCGATGGGGTTTGGGTCGTGACAAAGAAATGCCCCAAAAATACTTCCTCAAACTCGTTCCACTCTGCAAGTACAATATCTTCTTCTTGGATGTCTTCCTTCTGCTTATATCATATGCCCGCAACATCCCTGAGGTGATAGACAAGCTCAACATTCTTCGAATATGTAACATGCATAACCCAAAGAATCTTTTGAATCTCATTAAAAAAATTCTGAGGATCCTCACTAAGATTTGACCCTACGAACTCTGGAGGGTTCATCTGAGAAATTTGTGGATCCTTAAGTATCTTGAGAACTACAGATGGTTGGGGATGGACGGTTGGCCTGGGTGGCCACTAACTAAGTCAACATTTGAATGGCGTTCCTGAACTCGGCATTAGGATCAACACGAGATGGCTAAGTAGCAGAAGTATCAAAACCCCTCTTTGTATCCAATGGCACAAGTGGAGTGTCAGCATTAGCATTCTGAATGAAAAAACATGCTCTGTTCCTTGTTTGCATAGAACAAAGTAGAGGTACCAGAGTTGATTCGACTCTAGCACTAGCAATGACTCTCTAATTGACGATTCTCTTTAGAGACATGATTTGATTCACTTGTAAAGCACAAGTTAAGAGGGATACCTAGAGTTAAAATCTATCACACGAACTAGATTATGAAAGAATGGAAATATTCTAGATACCTTGTAGTCTCCTAAATATAAATGTGGCATGCTTCACACCCATAATTAGGACTCTACTAGATACGATTTCACAAACACCCTAGGACACTTGATCCTGTCTCTGATACTGAGTTTGTCATGATCCATGTCTTTACCCAAGTTGTCAGCCATAACTAAATGCTCACTAATGGCTCGATCGTACCCTTGGCATAACATGTCTACAGAGTTATATAAATAATAAAATTGAAGCGTAACATAGCAATGATAATGGGCTAAATCTAAAAGAGAGACAATCTTTATGGTAACATAACTAGAAATAAAGAGAAAACTAACTACCACATAACTGTTGTCTAGTGAAAACTCTACTACCAAACATAGGAGTCAAACCAGGACAAGGCCCCTTAAACCTTTTCTATAACAAGAGTATAGATAGAACTTAAGGAAAAAGTCATAATTAACACTCTGTCTCCAGGATGATAGGAGAGCTCGCCAAATCTGTTAGATGTCAGGTGCTACCGAACGTGTAGCAACAAACCTTAGGTAAGGGTACCTGAATCTACATCATGAAAGATATAGTGCAAAATGTAATTAATACAATGGAATATATTAGTACGCGATATATATATATATCATAAAACAAGAGTAAAATCTAAATCATGAATCATGAGAAAATTCTTTAAAATATCTTAAACATGCCAAAAATCTTATGAGAACATGAAATCTAGAATCATGCATAAAAGATTCTTTCTTTAATACATGTAAAATGATATCATAAATTTATAAGCTTGAATGAATCATAAAAAAAATATAAACTTGAGGGAGTTTCTTATAACCGACAACCATCATGTGAGCTCATGATGACCAGCATCTTCCTCACGGGAAGAGCCATCCTATACATTGCCATAGTGTAGAATAAAACTTAACTTATTGATCCAGAACTGAGCCTATTAGGCTAAAAAAACCTCTGATGGTAACGTAGTTATGGGATATGTGCTATCTAAATACATACCTGGTCGGTGCTAAATAATCCTCCCAAAATATACTAGTACTCATATCATGACATGTAACATAGTTGAATCATAGTTTGAGTTTGTACTCAACACATCTATAAAACTGTACTGTTGTGAGCCTATGCTTAAATCTTGTGTCATAAATCATATGTTGAAATTGTTTTCTAAAACATATCTTTTCATCTGAGCATATAGCTTAAAAACTTAAAAACTTGATAGTTTGTAGATACTTAAGCATTGTTCAAAACTTCATAACATGATCTTAAAATATGAGTTTAGAATCAATAGTATGGCATGATCATAATCTTCATAAAAAATTCATAACTTTCATAGTAAATTCATCATAAAATCAACATAAAACCTGAGAAAATCAAATCTGAAAAATTGGTCATAAAACCCTAGCTTTGAACATAATTCAATATATCATCTAAATACTTGGGCATGAGGATGAATGAAATCCATCACTGGTTTCTTGCATACCTGAAGAAGACAACTAAGCTTAAAGAAGAACCCTAAAAAGCTTGCTGGAACAGAAACCTATGTGCTTGATTTACTTGTTATTGACTGGCTCTTGTAAGAGTAATGATTGAAGTGACTAAAAACTGATTATTGGATTTCTTTGGTGTATATATATGTTTTCAAGAAATTAAAATGACCTAAATAGGTCAAGGATTTAAGAAATCCCTTTTTAACTCAGATCCTTAAAAAGTAGGATTTTCCATCCACATCTAAGTTCATAGTCTGTGGACTGGTTCTACGAGTCGTGAATTCACCCTTAGAAGCTGGATCAAATCTGACAAGTTTCAATAATGGATTCACGGTTTGACTTTACTGTACATGGAATATTGTTCATGATTTGTACTATCATCCATGGTCTCCTGGAGAAAAATTGCATAATCTCTATATCCAAATCTTGGAAGGATTCCACGAACCATGGACTCTGTTTCATGGCTCGTGAACCTCTTTGTGGGAACCTGAGTAAAAATTTTAACTTTTTGGATATGGTTCCACATCTGAATCCACAATCTGTGGACTGAGATCACGAGTCATGGTTTCTTTCATGGGAACTTGGAAGCATTTATTTCTTAGAACTAGCTTTACTGCTGGAAGCATGAGTCATTGTCTTGAATCACAAATTGTGATTCCTCTCATGGAAACCTAAAAAGATGCGATTTTGCTTTAGACTGAGCCAAGTACTGAATAAACATAGGTTCATGAGCTGAGGTGTTACCCAACTTAAAAAAAATTAGAAATATATTAAAACCAGCAAACAATTTTAAATAAATCTAAGTTCAAATTAAACGCAGTAAAAATATACATACTAGAGCTGGTGCATGGAGGGAATCTTCTTTTGTGTACACTGCATCAAAGTTATTGGTAGGTAATGATACTTTCATAAAATCACCCTGCATAGATGATACTCCCAAATCACACCTCTAAGTTAAAGTATAAAGCAATCGTTGTTGAAATATAGAACCGAATTAGATTGGGGTCGAATTCCACGGGGAATAGGGTGAGAAGTAAGTTCAATGTGGTTATTTCACTAATAGCCAAGTATTTTCGTAAAGAGGGGATTTTAAAGGATATGTTATTTCTATTTTAATTATAGATAAGTTAAAATCAAAATGTTCAGAGAAATAATTCAATAATGAGAGATGACTAGGTTTGTGTTCCCCAAGATTTTATAACACAAACGGGTCATCAACGGTAATAGTACCTTCTAGTGTTACGCTTGCAAAGCTATCACTCAAATTACTTCATCTAAGTGTTTCTCAACCTACTTAGATAATTACCACTCAAATCATTTTGTACTAAGAATGATTTAATAAGTATTACGGTAATAACCTCAACTTGGTTAACCTAACTATAGCATTAACCATTAGACGAGGATTAGAAACCTCGAATCCTTGTTACTAACTCCTTTTCCTAGCCTTTAACATCTTTTATCAACCAAGTTTAGACCTAAGGAAAGATCTAATGTTCTCAACTATTAGAAAATAATCAATACAGAGGAATTAATCATACACGCAATAACACCAATCAAAACTACACTATCTTTGACCCTAAATGCATTAATTCACCATGGTTCCCACAACTCTAGTTGTGAGGTTTAGCAACATATGATTTCACAAAAAAAAATAACCATATGAATCATAATAGAAGTAATAACTTACAAGAATGAAATCAATAAGAACTGAAATTGTATTGCAAGATTCCAAGAATTTGCCAAAAACCACAAAGTGCACAAAGTAACGCTTCTTTTCTTCCCAAAAATGAGAGTGACTGAAATAAAATCAAATAGTAGGTATTTATAGTTTGGGGAAATTTCAAATCCTAATTAAACTGGTAAAATAACCACATTGCATCCATGACTGAGTTGACGGCTTGTCATCTGAGTGACAATTCGTCAACTTGACCATCGTTCGGTTCTAGTAAAGATCACTAAATCTGTATTTGTCCCATGGTTAGGTTGATATTCCATCAAGTAAATTATAGTTCATCAGATAATCCATCCACTTTATGTCCTTTATCATTATTAACTAATTTCGTGCCATGGTTTGGATGACAGTTGTTCTGAGCCAGTGGTCTATCGGAAACAGCCTCTCTACTTCATCTGAGGTAGTGGTATGGACTGTGTATACTTTACCCTCTCCATACCCCTCTTGGTGGGAATACACTGGGTATGTTGTTGTTGTTATTGTTATTGGTTTGGATGACAGTCCATTGGATGACCGATTTGTCCCACAGTCTGTCATATCCTTTTTTTCAGTATTTTTCAACACTTTTCTCTCAGTGACTCATTTTCTTGCACATGTAACAAAAATGCAATCAAATCCAATAAGAGTTACTTAAAAACTTACAATAATTCATGGTCAAAAGCATCAAATATGTCGTCAAATGTCGACATATCAACACCCCTATCTAAGAATTCTTGCTTGTCCTCAAGCAACTAAAATAGGACTCAATCTAAACCCTTAGGCATCAGGAAATCTGTAGCAATTCCATTTAGCGTTAACCAGCTGAGCATACAAAATTAGGTACCTCTCCATTATTCAAACTATTGTGTAAACATTTAAGGCTAAACAAGCTAACATTGCAGGATCAAAGACTAACATCATATTACTAGTAGAAAACTTAGTACTAAACTTTTATCACATAAGATCTCAACCAACAATTTCTGAATATCACCTTTTTCCCTCACACAAAGAAGGTGCCTCTCATAAGTTAATGATTAGAATGGGATCGTAACACAAACTCTCGCACACACAAAGAACTTCAAATGTTGTTAGAACAATACCATAAGCTTGCCCTTATTTTCTATACTTACCGTCATTAGAGAACCAGGCTAGGATCTACTTTTCTAGGCTTGTAATGTAGGCTTCGGGATGGGTAAGGTACATATAGAATAGTTACTAAACCCTCCTTGACCACTACACTTCTCACATTGCATTCAGCCCCACCTTTTCTTTTTCCACTTTGTTCCTTCTACCTTTATTTTGGGTGTGGTTTATTCTTTTACAACTATGATTCTTTTTGCTACACATTTTTCATTTTTCTCTATTTTTTATATACACCACCACCACTTATTCACAAACTAGTTACACATGATTTTACTCTTACTTTCGACTTGTTCTCCTAGTTCTTACTACCCCCCAACTTAGGCATTTTGCCTAAGTTTTAAATCCTAGTGCTCAAAGAGGGAAATAATATCAATATGGATTCACTTGCAGAAGGAAAGGTATCATGTCCTTTGGCTATTCAAGAAAAAGTCTCACAGCTTAAATTTGGGGAACTAGAGATAACACATTTTCACAAACCTCTTCTCTCTACCATAATCTTCATGCACTCTCTTCCCCGAGGCTTTGGAAAGTTTTTTAACAAATCAAGTAAAGTGTCCTTCTCCTTCAACTCTTCTGGTACCTCAATAGGAAGGATTTGAGTAGGTCTAGATTGCAATTCAGCGTTATCGACTTGGGCCTGTAATAACTCCACAGTAAACTTACTTATATTCGGAACAACAACGACTTTCAATCTCTTATTTACCCCTATCTCAATATTATCAATTTACCTATACATGGTCTAGAATAGAGCAAGTGTGGTAGAAATAGCTAGCACTATAAATGGACCCAACTATTGGGAAAATAACTTCATCTGATGTTCTGACCTCTAAGCCCCTCATAACCCACTTTATGAAGTTCTGGGGCATAAATGCATAGGCTAAGGCTCGGGCTACAATGGAAGTAGTGTCAACAGAATCAGTGGTCAGGGTGGCGCCAGATGCACCAAATGTATAAGGTGTGGAGGTAGTAGCCAGAACTGTTGTGAGATATAACTCTGTTTCAATAGCTTCTCCTAATACCTCTATAGTAATAGCAGGTTCCTCCTCGATCTGATAACCAGACCCAAACACCTGAGGTACTTTCTTCTGAGCCCAAAGCTCATGTTTTGTCTCATTTCTTGACTTCTCAATATCCTAAGTCTTAGAGTCTATGATCAGGTCATCTATCCTTGCTAGTATGGGAAGTTTAGCCCCTTTTCACAAATGGGTCACAAGGCATGGAAATGGCAATGAAGCGGTAGGACTCTATGCTTGAACCCATAACTCATACGCTATCTCTCATCATTCAATATATTGTCTCCTCCTGTAGGTACCAAGCACAGCCACACAACTTCCCACCAAAGTTTTGCTGTGAAACTCAATGAAGCTTTCTTTATCTTTTATTTTGTATTATTTAGCCATAACAGCTCATCTTCAGTTAGAACATGTGCCAATAATGTACTTTGATTCAACTTGTTGCTCATTCTATGATAATAATCTAGAGTTCTATCTGGTACCAAGTAAGCATGCCCAAATAGAAAACTATTTATTATCCAATCTGAATTATCAACTATGACCCCTCGGACTTGCATACTGTTAAGAGTTGGTACATTTGTTGTTGTCTGCCCTTTTTTACAGTTGTTATTAATTGTGGTTGCATAATTGGTGTAGAATTGATGAGCCATGTTAGGGTAATAGTACCCCCAGTGCCAGACTCATCCACTCCAAATGGTAATGCTTGAACCATCGTTCAATCATAGGGTACTCAACTAGCTCTGATGAGATGATCATCACTTCTTCAGCAATGTCCCTCTTTATGTTGCCTTTGCCCATAGTAGAGAGGCCCTCCTGAAAGTACTCCTCTGACCCCTTCACTTGCTACCAGAGGCTATCCTTAAACTCCAGATTTTTTATTTTAATTAATATGCCCCTCATGGGTTCAGGAGCTGCTTTCGGTCTCTGGGTGGCATTAGTACCACTCTCATCATTCAAATATGAGCTTGAGCCTTCCGTACTAGACTTATTTTTTGAAGAATCTTCTCCCTCATTAAATTATGGAGTAATAGATTATTGTCTAGCACTTTGTTTAGTCTAGTAGGCTAGAGTTTCCTCGACCTCCTCAAAAATTTTCTCAGATTCAAAAGGATCATCTTAGATTTAGCGAGTTGAAGCAGCTCTTTTGGGCCTTTTGTGAGCCCCACATCTCATTGGTTGTAACTTAGGAGCCATAATTATCCATTAAAGAGTATCATCACTACATGAATTACAATACAAAAGCATAAAACAAAACAAAAAATATTTTTTTTATGTACACCACAGGCCATCAAGAGATCGATGAACCGTGGGATGAACCATCAAGTAGATGAGGCTCGTTGTTGGAACTGTCACTCGTAGGTAGAATATAATTAACAAGTAATAGGTGGAATCGATGGTCTGTCAAATAGATGATGGTCTGTGGATCCATCCATCATTCTAATCCAGTGACAAATTCTATCTTTTATAACAATGACGAGTGAGTTGATGATCTATGGACTATATGATGGTCTATGGACTTACTTGTCTACTTGAGACAGTGTCTCTAAGTTATCATGGTTGACAACACCGTTCAAATTATTTAAATTTTCACAACACCATTAAGGTTACAGACTCAAGTGAGGCGTAAATATCATTTTGTGATGAAATGTTCACAATTATCCAACACAAAGCAGGGTTACTCAGACTTCACCCATTTGTTTAACATCCATAACATCATTTAGAGTTGGTGGGCAACTCAATGTTCACAAGAATTTCGTTTTTGGAATTCAAAAATCGTGATGCCCTTCAACTCATTGATTAAATTTACTCACGATCAACACCTAAATCACAAACAAAACACGAAATACATGTTTTACATTCAAAAACAAGGTTTTGCTCAATTTCAATTCAAACCCATATGCATAATTTATGTAAATCTGACATAGGGTTCCTATTCATGGATCAAATTGAGACATGGAGACCAAAACTCTAACCCTCAAGAATTAGTTTACCAAAAAACAAGAAAAGATTGCATACCTTTTTGAAGAAATACAGAGAATAGAGATCATTTAGCCAAAATTACACTTGATTTTACCAGAATAGTGAGGGTAGTTATGTCAATGAAAGGGAACAATTGAGTTATATGGAAGAAGAGAAGGGGAGTTAAGAAAGTGGAGAAGGTTTAGGATGTGGGTGTGAGAAGTGGGAAGAGGAAAAGGTTTAAAACTTTGAAAATATTTGCTTTAAATTCCCTTAGGGTTGGATCGGGTCAAAATTAGGTTGGATTGGGTCGGAATTGGGTTAGAAGGTGAATAGGTATGGATTGGGTCGAGTTGTCTAAAAAGAAAAAGAAAACTTACCTAAGAACCATAACTTCAAATCATACGGATCACCATTTTCTCGACACTCTATCATTTAATTCTTGTGTTCAAGTTCAAGGGCATCAAATTCGACGATTGTAGTGATAATCCATTGACTGAGGCACAGTCCATCACGTGAACCATCGTACATTTCCAAAATCTCAAATCTTGTGTTCAACAAGTGACGGTTTATTCCATGGGCCTTCAAATTTTTGAGGGTTTGTGATATTATCCATGTCTCCTATCCAGTGAATGTTGTTTGCATTCTTATTTTTTGATGGGTGCCACCACAGATTTTAGGGTGTTGCACTATCCGTCAAGGGATATGTGGGGTACTTCAAAGCTGCAAAACTTATAGTCATTTCTTCCTCCATGAGACATGCACCTGTACACTTCAACACACATCTACCACATCCAAAACATAAAGCAAATGCCAAAAATTTTACATACAACAATCTTGGGTTGCCTCCCAAGTAGCGCCTGATTTAACGTTGTAGCAAGACTCGAGTACCTTGATTACTCAAATTTTGACAAGGTACACCATTTCCACTAACTTTACCTCATATAACACTCCAACATACTACTTGACACGTTTCCCATTCACTTGACACATCCCATCCCTTTAGACCTAAGCTTGCTTGGAAACAAGCGTAGTCTAGAATTAAACAACAACACCATATCACCTGATTTGAATTCCCTTTTATTGATCCTCTGGTCATGGTACAATTTTATTTTCTCTTTATAGAGGGATGCTTTCTCATGCGCCCTAAGACAAAACTTATCCATCTAATTTATCTGCTCAAGCCTCAAATTCGAGGCAACAGTCTAGCTCAGGTTCAATTTCTCTAGCACCCATAAAGCCTTATCTTCTCAATCGGCAAGTGATATGTTTTTCCAAACACCAGCTGGTAAGGAGAAATACTGATTAGTGTTTTGAATGCAGTTTGATATGCCCATAGGGAATCATCAAGCATCAGAGAACAGTCTATTTTGTTGGCATTCACTATCATTGATAGAATCATCTTTATCCCACAATTTGATACCTCAAATTGGACACTAGTTTGAGGATGATAAGGGTGGCCACTTTATGCTTCTTTACTCCATACTTTACTAAAATGTACTGAACACTTTATTTTAGAAGTGTGAACCCCCATCATTGACCGAACCTTAAAAAGATATTTTTTTCAGGAACACAATCACACTCTTACCTTCATTATATGGAAGTACCATGGCTTCCACCCTATTTGATACCTAATCAACTGCAACCAATATGTACTTTTGTCCATAGGTGCTCACGAAAGGGCCCATGAAGTCTATGCCCGAAATATCAAAAAATTCTACCGTAAGGACTAGAGTCATAGGCAACTCGTGCCTTAGAGATATAGCTCAGTGTATTTGGCATTAGGCACATGCCTTCAAAAAATTGTGAGCATCTTGGTGGATTGTGGGGCAGTAGTAACAACACTGTAAGACTTCTGCATTGAACGTACACCACCATGATGACCCAAAATAGAGGATAAGTGGCATGCATCAATAATGCTCAACATCTCTACATTTGAAACACACCTTCTAATCAAATTGTCAGCATAGAGCCTGAATAAATAGGGATCATCCCAAAAGTAGTTACTTCCATCATGCAAAAATTTCTTTATTTGATGAAAGTTCAAATCTTCCGGTATCATATCATTGACCAAGTAGTTAGAAAAATTAGTAAACGATGGGACTAGATCATGAGAGGAAGTTAATACTTATTCATCTGGAAAAGATTCATCTATCTCTATCTCATTATTTGGTCTTCCTTCTTTATCAAGCCTAGCAAGTGGTCAACCACTTGATTTTCACAGGCTTTCTGATCTTTGACTTTGAAATCAAACTCCTACAGTAAAAGCACTCATCTGATTAGCCTAAGCTTTGCGACTTTATTAGCCATGAGTTATCTCAAATCTTCATGATTGGTGTGCAAAATAACTCTCGTGCCAAGCAAATATGCCCTGAATTTCTCAAAGGCATAAGCTACTGCAAGTAGCTCTTGCTCGGTTATGGTGTAGTTTTTTTGGGAACCATTCAATGCCTTACTACCATAGGAAATCAGGTGAAAGATCTTCTCACGGTTTTTCCCAAGACATCCCCTAGCACCATACTATTTGCATCGTACATCATCTCAAAGGACTTTGACCAATCTGGAGCAATTATAATTAGGGCATAATTCAACTTCTCCTTTAGGTACTCAAATGCCTTCAAACAAGCCTCATCAGACAAGAACTTCACTTCTTTTTGAAGCATCTTACACAGAGGATTAGAAATTTTAGAGAAATCTTTTATAAATCTCTGATAAAATCTGCATGGCCAAGTAAACTATGTATCTTTTTTACAGAGATTAGTGGGGGTAGTTTAGAGATGACTTCAATCTTCGCTCGATCTACCTCAATACTTTTTATGAAATTTTATGGCCCAAAACAATGCCTTTCTTTAACATAAAGTGTCACTTCTCCTAGTTCTACATTGTTTATCTATTCACACAATTGAAGAGCCTTGTCAAGACTAGCTAAACACTCTTTAAGAGAATTACTGACCACAAAAAAATTACCCATGAAGACTTCCATGGAATCTTCCACCATATCAGAAAAAATAGGCATCATACACCTTTGGAAAGTGGCAGGTGCATTGCACTAAGGAAAATGTCTCATAAGGATTAGTGAAGGTAGTTTTTTCCTTATCTTTAGGGGCAATAGAAATCTGGTTGTACCCAGAATAACCGTCAAGGAAATAGTACCATCCTCTACCTACTAACCTGAACAAAATTTGATCTATAAACGACATTGGAAAATGGTTTCAAAGTTTCCATGAGTTTAGCTTCCTGTAATCCATACATACACACTAGCCTGTAACCAACTAAAGTGGAATAAGCTCATTTTGCTCATTTGGAATGATAGTCATTCCTCCCTTCTCGGGTACACATTATATCAATCTCACCCACTTGTTATCTGAAATAGGATACACTATACCTGTGTCCAGCCACTTGATAATTTCCTTCTTTACCACCTCTTGCATTAGTGGGTTGAGCCTGCATTGGTGTTCAATGCTTGGAATTCAATCATCCTCCAACTAAATTTTACGTGAGAATATTCCTAGCGAGATCCCAATAATGTTGGCAATGATCCAACCAATTGCCATTTTGAAGAACCTCAATACTAACACAAGGGCCTCAACCTGCCATTCAACTAAGCCAACTGCCACAATGATTGGTGACGTTTTGTTCGCTCCCAGAAACATATAGCGAAGATGGTTGTATAGGACTTTCAGCTCTAATATAGGTGGCTCTTCAATTGAGGGTTTAGCTGGTGGAGTTGGTCTATTCTTCAAATCCAAATCTAGCTTTTCAGGGCATAAAAATAAGACCACATCCTATCCAAAGCTTTCGCTGTCTCATCATAATTCTTAATATCCTCACTATCAAAGTTCATCATAACTGCTACTAGAGTCTCTACTACAAATCTTTCATCAATGGGTACTTCAAGTACCTCATCATCAACTACATCAATAACAGAGACCACACTCATGTCTCTTGGCTGCTTCATAGACTTGCGTATATTAAATACGACCTCCTCAGTGTTCATTCTGAACTTCAGCTTTCTATTTTCTATACCAACCAAAGCTCTACCTATTACTAAGAAAGGCCGTCTAAGATTATGGGAACTTCAAAATCAACTTTGTAGTTTAAGATCACAACGTTGGCAGGGAAAATAAATTCTCCACCTTCACCAGCACATCACATAATACTCCTGCGGGCCTCTTAACTAAATAGTTAACCATAAACAGCCATATTGTCGTCAGTTTAACGGCTCCCAAGCCCAACTACCTATATATTTCAAGTGGCATAAATTTGATGCTCCCACAAAGGTTACTCAATGCATTAGAAAAATTGAATGCTCCAATGGTGCATCAAATGGTGAAAGCACTGAGATATTCCTTTTTCTGAACTAAAGAGTGTGAAGCAATCACACTAAAATGATGTAAGTTGTAAACTAGCTCAAAATTAACTGTCCTCTTCTTGGTAACCAAAATTTTCATAAACTTGGCATACCCAGGTATATGCTCGAGTGCCTATACTAATGGAATATTCACCAACAATTGCTTCAGCATAGAAATGAGCTTATGAAACTTGGTGTCTTCCATTTCCTTTTTCAACTGCTGAAGAAATGGAAGTAGAGATCTAGGTATCGAGGTCGAAGGCTTTAAAACTTCCATTACCTTCCTTTTTTGTCAAAAACCTCCTTTGCAATAACAGGAGATTTATAAGCATCTACATGCTCATCATCAATAATAATTGGCTTTTCATAATTAGTCGACACTCCCTTTTCAGCATCTTTTTTGACCCCAACCCATGAACATAAGGCTATGTCATCAATCTGCTCATCTACAATTGGTACAGGTTTCGAATACACTTTCACAATTTTAGTTGTGAACACCATACATTGACCATCATTTATTGGATTTTAGATTATGTCACTGGGTAGCTTACCACTCATTTACTAATTCAAGGATGTTTACATTTGTCTTATTTGATATTCGAGCTGCTTTATGGAAGTAGAGTGTGAATCCACCAGATGACTAATATTCAATATTTCACCCTTCATCTTCTTAATTTTAGAGTCTGGAGATTCGACTATGCTCAACACCTTGTCTAACATGTTTCACGACCCAACCGGTCATGATTGGCACCTACCCAAATCTATGACGGGAGAACCATACTGGTCTCATCCTTACAAACTCAGGCGTTACTGTTATATTCACTTATATTAAATCCCAGTTTTAAACAAATGCAAAAAGGAAGTCATTCAATACTTTAAGTCACTCGTCAACCAACACCAATATTCAAAATAATAGAGTGTAGAAACCTCTACTTATTACATCCCTGGGACCTAAATTCATCGTACAATATCATCTAAGGATAAGATAAGTCTGAAACAACTAAAAATATCTAAAACATAAGAAATAAAGAATCATTTTAGTCCTGAAACAAAGGACATCAACATCAATAAGAAGATCTGAAGGTTGCCCGGTCATGAGCTTACACTTAAAATCAAGCTTGAACCACTACCTAGTGTAACACCCCGTACCTTCCCAACCCTACTTGACGAAATTATATAATGTTTACTTAGGTGTCGAGAGCTATAAGCATGTATGTAGTAATGTTAATGATGAGAAAATTTAAATTTGGCCTTGTATATGTGATTAGCCCTTCGTAGGAGGTGTTTTGTGATTTTAGTGGAGCATTTGTGGGGTTAAAAATGAGGCTAAGAGGACCTCTAAACAAAGTATATTAAGGGTAAGAAGTAAGTTAGACTTGAAGTATCTAACCAAATCCGCGAAGAAAAGTCAAAAAATGGAATTTTTTGAAAAATTAAGTGTGGGGAGCGCTAGAAGGCATGCAACACCAATATAGGCTAAAAATTTTAGCCCAAAAGCAGCAAGCTGGCGCACCCAAGGGCGTGCCAGGCTGGTTTTGCCACTTTTTCAAAAGTTGGAAAATTCTTAAGTCCCAAGGGTGTCCGGGGACTTACCGAGCCGATTTTTGCCACGTTTCTTCTACAACCACGATTATATACATGAAATGAGTCAAGTATTATATTGGTATGATAAATTTACTCGAGACGAATTTGGCATCAAAATGACGGTTTTACCCTTATGGTCAAAATAGGTCATACGTGGCTAGAATCACTTGTTTTTGGGATTGAGGCTACGAATATGAATAGCATGAGTGGGAATATTGTTGTAACACGTATGAGATGATTTAAACATGAGAAATTATGGATTTTATTGGGTTGAGTGAATTGGGCTCAATAAAAGGCCCAAAAATAGAAACAAGACATGGGCCAAAATGGGTCAAATGAGCCATTCTTCACCCTTGACTACTTGTATATGGAATTTAATGCCAAGGAGACTTGAGGGACTATAAATAAGTGGGAAAATCTGATTTTATTCAAAGGAGTACACTACACATTTCTAGAAATTTCCCAAAATTTCTCTCAACTCTCAAGAACCCTAAGCCAACTTCTTGTAGCAAAATCATCAATTTTCAAGCTTAGGTAAGTAATTATTCTTATGGAATACTATATTATATGAATGGGAGAGTATGTAAATCATGTTGGTTATGCTTGGAAGTATTGGATATGGCACTTTGTGTTTTTGTGAAAGATGTGAAATCCATAGAATTGTAACTTGAAATATGACTTGTGAGTTTGATGAAAGAGCATGGTATGGATGAATTAACAACATGTATGGTGTGATTATGTTATTAAACTTTTTATTTTCATATAAGTGTAAATTATGGGATTTTGGCCGATTTGTTATTGTGAGGTGTATTGAAGTAATTTGATGGAATAATTGTGATGTTGTGGTGATGAAGAGTGGAAAGTATGAACTTGGTGTGACATGCTAATGGTTTATGCTATTGTGGTCAATGTTGGGAATATTGTGGGATTATTGGTATGATGCTTTTATCAATGGTATTGTCAAGGGGGAAATGACATTTTAAAGGCAAACATGTAACTCATTGACGTTATGTGCAATTGAAAGGTAGTTGGTGGTTAATGTAAATTCCGTTATGTATTTGTGTTGTAGAGTGAAATATAACGAAGGAGCGGGACATCGTATGCACATCTAATATTGTATAATCGTATTGAGAATATGAGGTATGTAAGGTTCCTCTTTCCGTATCCTTCTGCAGCATATAGTGTACACCTTGTTATGGTACCTACGCATTCCCGAAATATCCTAAGGCATCTCATTTCATGTTGTCATCTAGTGTTGATCATATATATCTTATTCTTGATCTATTGTCATTCATGTATAACATACTTATAGACATGATTCCAAGTTCCAATAATGTTGTGTTCTGAAGCTTTCAATAATGTTACAATTATCAAAAGTATCAATCTCATGAAGTGAAGGATAATGAAATGCATATATGTGTGCTTCCAAAAATGTCATAAGCCTCAATGTAATAATCTTTCATGAGTGAGTATATCCACGGGGTGAAATAAACACCTTCATGATGACGATCCCGATATTATGAGTGTATCCATAGGGTGAAATAAACACCTTTATGACGATATCCATGTGGTGAAAGAACACACCTTCATGATGAATATCCCAACATTATGGGTGTATCCATGGGGTGACATAAACACCTGCATGATGATATTATTTTCCCACTGATCAGTTGGGCCCGGGCAAAATATATATATATATATATATAACTAATGACTGGCAAGCAAGTAAGAAGAGGTACAAAATTGAAATAAGTATCGAAAGTAATGCACGCAGTTCCAAATATATATATATATATATGTCTATCCATAATGGGCATGTCCCTTGTGATTATTTTTCCATGAAAGTTCTTATATACTGATTCAGTTTCATACAGCCTTACATACTCAGTACATTCTTCGTACTGACCCCTCTTGGGGAATTTACTTTACTTGCTGTAGGCACAGGTTCTAGTAGATCTCCCCAGTAATCTACAGGACATATGTTGATCTTTGGTGAGCTCCAGTTGGTTCGGGGCTTTCCGTGTCCAAGTTGTACATTGATTTTGGTATTGTAAATATTATGTAAAGCGGGGCTTGTCCCGAACTTAGGTTGGTCGTGTATGTATTTCTGTTAGAGGCTTTTGTAGACGTATGTAGGTTTGCAAATGAATGTGGAAGAAAGAGATGTATGTCCGGTTGACTTGATGGCCCTCAAGGCCAAGTTTCACATATGTATATATATATATGTCCCATGTTCCATGTTTTTCCGTATTTCGCCTTTCATGTTCTTACGCAATGGTGGTGTTGCCTATGACATGCATATGAATGAATAGAAGCAAGCTCGGTTCTCTCGGGCCATGTCGGCTACGGGTGCCAATCCTTCCCGATGGGATTCGGGGCGTGATAAAAGTGGTATCAGAGCAGGTCGTTCTAAGGGTGTCTACAAAGCCGTGTCTGAGTAGAGTCTTACTTATCGATGTGTTGTGCACCACATTTATAAGTAGGAGGCTATGGGACATTTAGAATGTTGTTTCTTTTCTTCATTTCTAGATCGTGCATTAGAGCCAAAGTTATAGGTGGGATTGTTTCTGACCATATATATTGTTGCTCTTGTATATTATAGAAAAATGCCGATGACAAGAAGAGATCGAGGTAAAAGTAAGAGGATAGATAGAATTGCTGGAGAAGGAACCAGTATACCACCACCTGATCAGGTTAATCAAGGTGAAACTGAGAATGAATTAGTGTCACGAGCTACCTCCACTCCCTCTGTTCCAGAAGAGTCGAGTAGGAGAAGAGCACCTGTAGATCCACCAGCAAATACTACCACTGGTCAGGACTTAAAGGATGCAGTCCAAATGTTGACTCGAATAGTTGCTGCACAGGTTCAGGGACAAGGTGGCCCAATGACGGGTGATGATAATACAGCGAGAATAACGAGTCGCAGAACACAGGACTTCTTGAAATTAGATCCTCCCACATTCACTGGATCAGACCCGAATGAAGATCCCCAAGATTATATAGATCAAATCCAGAGGGCTTTGGAGGTTATGCATGTGTCCGGTGTGGAAACGGTTGAGCTCGCAACCTATAGATTGAAGGGAGAGGATATATTGTGGTATGAGGATTGGAAGAAAGCTCGTGGTATTGGTGTAAACCCCCCTACATGAGAAGAATTTAAAGAGGCATTCCTGGATCACTATCTTCCCTATGAGATCTGTGAGGCTCGTGCGGATCAGTTCTTAAATCTCCATCAAGGGAATCTGAGCGTCAGGGAATACAGTCTGTAATTTAAT
The DNA here is from genome assembly GCA_031232105.1 of Capsicum rhomboideum. Taxonomy (NCBI): domain Eukaryota; kingdom Viridiplantae; phylum Streptophyta; class Magnoliopsida; order Solanales; family Solanaceae; genus Capsicum; species Capsicum rhomboideum. The sequence continues at coordinate 90,072,273 of CP124716.1, read as the reverse complement.
TCCTTGGCTCGTTATGCTCCAAATGTGGTGTCCACAATGACAGACAGAGTACATCGATATGTGGATAGATTGGAGCCGTATTTGGTATGAGACTGCACTACTGTTGCCCTAAATCAGGACATGGATATAGCTAGAATACAGGCCTTTGCACAGAAAATGGAAGATCAGAGGCAACAGAGAAGAACACAAGGGTTTGAAGAAGGGCCATCCAAGAGAGCTAGATCTATGGGACAGTCCATGGCATCCCAAGCAGAGTTCAGGCCTCAGAGTTTTAATAGACCACCTAGGCCTTCATTTTCTCATTCCATGGCAGGCACTTCCTCTCACTTTCGAGGGTCCCGGGGTTTTAATCAAGCCTTGCAAAGCAGCGAAAGTCATGGTTCACAAACAGCGGGATATTTTCACCCGTTATTTTAGTATTGTAGACGGTTTCATTCAGGTGAATGTCGGGGGGTAGGGTGGGGTGAATGTATGTTATTGGTGTGGTATGGCGGGGCACATGATGAGAGATTGCCCGCGAAGAGGCTTGGGTGGTGTGGCGCGACCTGCGGGATTGACTATTGCGTCATCATTATTGGTTCCTTCCGTAGGCCGAGGTGTGCCGTCTGTGGGTCGTGGTAGAGGTTCCAGAGGAGCAGCCAGCACGAGTGGGGTCCAGAATCACACTTATGCTTTAGCGGACCGACAAAATTCAGAGGTTTCTCCTGATGTCGTCACAGGTACATTATCCATATTCTTATATAATGTGTATGCATTGATTGACCCGGGTTCTACATTTTTCTATGTTACTCCATTGGTTGCTGCAAAATTTGCAAAAGCACCAGAATTATTAATTAAGTCAATTAAAGTGTCTACACCAGTTGGTGAATATATTGTTGCAAAAAGAGTATATCGTAACTGTGTGGTAACTGTGTGTGGTCATGATACACTTGCCGATCTCATTGAATTAGACATGGTGGATTTTGATGTGATCATGGGAATGGATTGGTTGGCCTCTTGTTATGCCACGGTAGATTGCCGGGCCAAGAAGGTGCAATTTTGTTTTCCGCAAGAAAATGTTCTCGAATGGCAGGGCAATGCGGGGGCACCACGAGGAAGATTCATTTCCTATTTGAAAGCTAAGAAAATAATTGCCAAGGGGTACATATGTCATTTAGTGCGAGTGAAAGATAATGAAGTGGAATCACTAATTCCGCAGTCGGTTCCAGTGGTCAATGAATTTCTTGACGTATTCCCAGAAGATCTTCCAGGCTTACCCCCAGAGCGGGAAGTATAATTTGGAATTGATGTGATTCCAGGTACTCAGCCTATTTTTATTCCCCCATATAGAATGGCTCCAGCAGAACTGCGTGAATTAAAGGAGCAATAGAAAGATTTGCTGGACAAAGGCTTTATTAGGCCGAGTATGTCTCCGGGGGATGCACCGGTCTTATTTGTACGAAAGAAAGATGGCACATTGAGAATGTGCATCGACTATCGGCAATTGAATAAGGTAACGATTAAGAACAAATATTCTCTCCCTCGAATTGATGATTTGTTTGATCAGTTACAGGGTGCCAAGTGTTTTTCAAAGATTGACTTGAGGTCGGGTTACCATCAAGTCAGAGTTAGAGAAGAAGATGTACCCAAAACAATTTTTCGAACACGGTATGGCCATTATGAATTTTTAGTTATGTCATTTGGACTAACAAATGCACCAGTTGTGTTCATGGATTTGATTAATAGGGTGTTTAAGCCATTGCTAGACGTGTTCATCATGGTATTTATAGATGACATCCTGGTTTATTCAAGATCACCAGAGGGCAATGCTAATCACTTACGACAAGTATTGCAGATTCTCCGTGAGCGTAAGTTGTATGCCAAGTTCTCTAAGTGTGAGTTTTGGTTAAAATCAGTTGCATTCTTGGGTCACATTGTGTCAGATGAAGGGATACAGGTTGATACACAGAAGATTGAAGCAGTGAAAAATTAGCCAAGACGTACGACACCCACAGAAATCCATAATTTTCTTGGACTGGCAGGTTATTACAGAAGATTTGTGGAAGGTTTTTCCTCCATTGCTGCACCGTTAACAAAGCTTACACATAAGGTAGTTAAATTTTAGTGGAATGATGCGTGTGAGAAAAGCTTCCAAAAGTTGAAAGATAAATTAACCTCCACACCAGTTTTAGTACTTCCCAAAGGCACCGAAGGTTATACAGTGTATTGTGATACTTCCAGAGTTGGCCTCGGATGTGTATTGATGCAACACGGTAATGTCATAGCATATGCCTCACGACAGTTGCGGCCACATGAGAAAAATTATCCCACACATGATCTTGAATTGGTAGCAGTAGTTTTTGCTTTAAAGATATGGCGTCATTATTTATATGGGGTTCATGTTGATATCTATACGAATCACAAAAGTTTGCAATATCTTTTTAAGCAGAAGGAACTCAATTTGAGGCAACGAAGGTGGTTAGAACTCTTAAAAGACTATGATATTAATATTCTGTATCATCCAGGCAAAGCAAATGTAGTAGCTGATGTATTGAACCACAAGGCAGTAGAAAGCACTAGTGGCCAGTTGACTGAAAAGCATGAGATAATCAAAGATCTACATCAATTAGCCAGCTTGGGAGATCGCCTTATTGAATCTCCAGAAGAAGGGGTTATTGTGCAGAATGCAGTGGAATCCTCCTTAATAGCTGAAGTGAAAGAGAAGCAGTTTGCGGATTCTATGTTATTGCAGCTAAAGGAAAATGTACAGCAGAATTTGACAAAGGCATTTGATCTTACACAAGAAGGGGTACTCCAATGCCAAGGTAGATTATGTGTACCAGATGTAGATGAGTTAAGGAAATGAATTATGACAGAGGTGCATCACTCGCGCTATTCTATTCATCCGGGTGCTACTAAAATGTACCATGATTTAAAGGCAGTGTATTGGTGGGGAAATATGAAAAAGGACATTGCAGAATTTATCGCTCAATGCCCGAATTATCAACAAGTGAAAGTAGAGCATCAGAAACTGGGAGGTTACATGCAATGTATCAATCTTTCGGTCTGGAAATGGGATATGATTAATATGGACTTCATCACAGGTTTGCCTCGTACATTGCGGAAATTTGATTCTATATGGGTCATAATGGACAGGCTTACCAAATCAGTATATTTTCTACCAGTCAAGACCACCTATACAGCTGAGGATTATGCGAAGTTGTATGTGAAAGAGATAGTACGATTGCATGGTATTCCACTTTCCATTATATCAGACAGAGGAGCACAGTTCACAACGCACTTTTGGAGATGTTTTCAACTGAGTTTGGGCACACAGGTAAATTTGAGTACGGCTTTCCATCCTCAGACTGATGGACAAGCAGAACGTACTATTTAGACACTTGAAGATATGTTACGAGCTTGTATGTTAGATTTTCAAGGCAGTTGGGATGACCATTTGCCTCTTATTGAATTTGCTTACAACAATAGCTATCATTCAAGTATTAAAATGGCACCTTATGAAGCCTTGTACGGAAGGAAATGTAGATCACCAATTGGATGGTTTGAAGCGGGTGAAACTGCTTTACTTGGGCTAGATATTGTTCATCAGGCTATGGAGAAAGTTAAAGTGATCCAACAGCTGTTACAAACGGCCCAAAGTCGCCACAAGTCATATGCTGATGTTAGAAGAAGAGGGATTGAATTCTCCATAGGTGATTGGGTATTTTTAAAGATGTCACCGATGAAAGGGGTAATGCAGTTCGGAAAGAAAGGGAAATTGAGTCCACGTTACATAGGCCCATATGTCACCGATGCTTCGAAAATGCATAGGAGATCCATCTAGTATTGTTCCCATTGAAGATGTTCAAGTTACAGAGGATAATACTTATGAAGAAGTACCCGTTGCTATTCTAGATTGACAAGTGAAGAGATTGAGGAATAAAGACATAGCTTCCGTAAAGGTACTATGGCGAAATCAACAGGTAGAGGAGATCACATGGGAAGCTGAGGAAATGATGAAATCCAAGTACCCCTATCTATTTCAAATGGACCAAGAGGTTCAAAGCGCGGAAGCGGAGCAATAAAAAGTAAGTATTCATGAGCCTTAAGTGTTTATGTATATGTATGCTAGAATAGAGATGCATTTGTCGTAATTGAAGCGATACTATTAACATTCGAGGACGAATGTTCCTATGGGGGGAAGAATGTAACACCCCGTACCTTCCCAACCCTACTTGACGACATTACATAATGTTTACTTAGGTGTTGAGAGCTATATGCATGTATGTAGTAATGTTAATGATGAGAAAATTTAAATTTGGCCTTGTATATGTGATTAGCCCTTCGTAGGAGGTGTTTTGTGATTTTTGTGGAGCATTTGTGGGGTTCAAAATGAGGCTAAGAGGACCTATAAACAAAGTATATTAAGGGTAAGAAGTAAGTTAAAGAATAGGACTTGAAGTATCTAACCAAATCCGCGAAGAAAAGTCAAAAAATGGAATTTTTTGAAAAACTAAGTATGGGGCGCGCTAGACGGCGTGCAACACCAATCTGGGCTAAAATTTTTAGCCCACAGGCATCAAGCTGGCGCGCCCAAGGGTGTGCCAGGCTGGTTTTACCACTTTTTCAAAAGTTGGAAAATTCTTAAGTCCCAAGGGTGTCCGGGGACGTACCGAGCCAATTTTTGCCACGTTTCTTATACAACCACGAGTATATACATGAAATGAGTCAAGTATTATATTGGTATGATAAATTTACTCGAGAACGAATTTGGCATCAAAATGAAGATTTTACCCTTATGGTCAAAATAGGCCATACGTGGCTAGAATCACTTGTTTTTGGGATTGAGGCTACGGATATGAATAGCATGAGTGGGAATATTGTTGTAACACGTATGAGATGATTTAAACATGAGAAATTATGGATTTTATTGGGTTGAGTGAATTGGGCTCAATAAAAGGCCCAAAAATAGAAACAAGACATGGGCCAAAATGGGTCAAATGAGCCATTCTTCACCCTTGACTACTTGTATATGGAATTTAATGCCAAGGAGACTTGAGGGACTATAAATAAGTGGGAAAATCTGATTTTATTCAAAGGAGTACACTACACATTTCTAGAAATTTCCCAAAATTTCTCTCAACTCTCAAGAACCCTAAGCCAACTTCTTGTAGCAAAATCATCAATTTTCAAGCTTAGGTAAGTAATTATTCTTATGGAATACTATATTATATGAATGGGAGAGTATGTAAATCATGTTGGTTATGCTTGGAAGTATTGGATATGGCACTTTGTGTTTTTGTGAAAGATGTGAAATCCATAGAATTGTAACTTGAAATATGACTTGTGAGTTTGATGAAAGAGCATGGTATGGATGAATTAACAACATGTATGGTGTGATTATGTTATTAAACTTTTTATTTTCATATAAGTGTAAATTATGGGATTTTGGCCGATTTGTTGTTGTGAGGTGTATTGAAGTAATTTGATGGAATAATTGTGATGTTGTGGTGATGAAGAGTGGAAAGTATGAACTTGGTGTGACATGCTAATGGTTTATGCTATTGTGGTCAATGTTGGGAATATTGTGGGATTATTGGTATGATGCTTTTATCAATGGTATTGTCAAGGGGGAAATGACATTTTAAAGGCAAACATGTAACTCATTGACGTTATGTGCAATTGAAAGGTAGTTGGTGGTTAATGTAAATTCCGTTATGTATTTGTGTTGTAGAGTGAAATATAACGAAGGAGCGGGACATCGTATGCACATCTAATATTGTATAATCGTATTGAGAATATGAGGTATGTAAGGTTCCTCTTTCCGTATCCTTCTGCAGCATATAGTGTACACCTTGTTATGGTACCTACGCATTCCCGAAATATCCTAAGGCATCTCATTTCATGTTGTCATCTAGTGTTGATCATATATATCTTATTCTTGATCTATTGTCATTCATGTATAACATACTTATAGACATGATTCCAAGTTCCAATAATGTTGTGTTCTGAAGCTTTCAATAATGTTACAATTATCAAAAGTATCAATCTCATGAAGTGAAGGATAATGAAATGCATATATGTGTGCTTCCAAAAATGTCATAAGCCTCAATGTAATAATCTTTCATGAGTGAGTATATCCACGGGGTGAAATAAACACCTTCATGATGACGATCCCGATATTATGAGTGTATCCATAGGGTGAAATAAACACCTTTATGACGATATCCATGTGGTGAAAGAACACACCTTCATGATGAATATCCCAACATTATGGGTGTATCCATGGGGTGACATAAACACCTGCATGATGATATTATTTTCCCACTGATCAGTTGGGCCCGGGCAAAATATATATATATATATATATAACTAATGACTGGCAAGCAAGTAAGAAGAGGTACAAAATTGAAATAAGTATCGAAAGTAATGCACGCAGTTCCAAATATATATATATATATATGTCTATCCATAATGGGCATGTCCCTTGTGATTATTTTTCCATGAAAGTTCTTATATACTAATTCAGTTTCATACAGCCTTACATACTCAGTACATTCTTCGTACTGACCCCTCTTGGGGAATTTACCTTACTTGCTGCAGGCACAGGTTCTAGTAGACCTCCCCAGTAAGCTACAGGACATATATTGATCTTTCGTGAGCTCCAGTTGGTTCGGGACTTTTCGTGTCCAAGTTGTACATTGATTTTGGTATTGTAAATATTATGTAAAGCGGGGCTTGTCCCGAACTTAGGTTGGTCATGTATGTATTTCTGTTAGAGGCTTTTGTAGACGTATGTGGGTGTGCAAATAAATATGGAAGAAAGAGACGTATGTTCGGTTGACTTGATGGCCCTCAAGGCCAAGTTTCACATATGTATATATATATGTCCCATGTTCCATGTTTTTCCGTATTTCGCCTTTCATGTTCTTACGCAATGGTGGTGTTGCCTATGACATACATATGAATGAATAGAAGCAAGCTTGGTTCTCTCGGGCCATGTCGGCTATGGGTGTCAATCCGTCCCGATGGGATTCCGGGCGTGATACCTAGAGTCGAGGTCGTATGTCAGCCACTGTAAGATATTTTGCACTCAACAAAAGGAGAGTATAGGTAGCATCAGTACATGAACAAGTACTGGAAAGCATTATAGGCTGGCCAACTCAACAATGTACAAGTAAGCAAGCCAGACAAGTATAAAAAATATCATAACAAAACTCATAATAAAAGACATCAACAACTAAAGACATCATATAAGGAGCAATTTGCAAGTTTACTTTCACAAGATTTTACACTTACTCACTTTAAATAACAACTCATCATCACATGTAATCATTATAAAGGCACTCAATGCATATGAATGAGTGCAAGTATGCAAGATGTGTGCATCATATCTTACTCTTCTCCTCATCATCAACTACACCATGACGTACCAACGTGGTACCCAATCCTTTATCACAACATATCATATCTGTATCTGCGTGGTACCCGACCCTTTATCACAATATATCCTATTCTTACCAACGTGCTACCCGGCCCTTAATCATCAAACATCATCACAAGTCATACTAGAAAGCAATCATAGATGTTTAATTTACAAACAAGAACAAAGCCAAGAAAGTCTAAGTGTTACAACAAACCATAGCCTACCTCAATTCCTTGTTCAAGTCACCTTTAAGCCACACTTTTGCCCTTTCGTTCTAATTCAACTCTTTCTCAAACTATAATAACAAGAATATATACCTATTTCAATAATTTACCCTTTTTAACTACTAGAGATCAAAAACCACTGATTTTAGTTGTAAACTCACCCTATTTCATCATGTTAGGATTTTCTATCTCTTAAACCACATGAAATCAACTTAAATTAGCATGAACAATCAAATTTTCACTCCCATTAATGTTTTCTAACACCCTAAAATCATTCTCTACTGAATCTATATACATTCCCACCATTTTTTTCTCAACTTTAATAACCAGGCCTAAACCCCAATTTCAACCATGAATTCATTTCTAAAGATTTTCTGAGGTTATAGAAAGTAAATTCAAGTCTAGAATATAATTAGTTACCTCCAAAGATGTAAAACCCTAAAAACCTCCTAAAATTGCCTTTCCCAGAGCTCCCTTACGTTTATAAAAAAAGTGGGAAATGAAATCATTTTCTGGTTTTTAAAACTGTCAAAATTCTGCGTGTTACCGCTGCAGCATTTAAAGTTCCGCTGCAGTATTTCTCGACTTTAAATTGAGGTCCGCCGCTGCGGTTTCTTGTACAGCTGCAGTGGTTACTTTTTCTGCTGCAGTGGTCTGAGACAGAAACTCAAGACCTCTCCTTAGTTTTGCTCATTTTACAACACACACCATGAATCTTAACATCGCAAACTAACCCCTCCACTGTAATCTCTATAACCAGAGTCCTATAACTCCATTATAGGTGTCAAAAGTTGTTACGGCTTCCTAAACTCGTTGTCTATCCAAATATCTCTTCAAATATCACTATAAACTATCACATCAGTACCATATTTCATTTTATTAACATACCTCAAAAATCATCCAATCTTAGACCAGCCTTGAATTTCTTAAAATTCGGCTAAGGAAAGAATAAATGTGAATTTTAACCCATCTTTCAGTGTAACAACAATTTGGGTCATTACATTAGATACCAATTTACCCCTTGTTTTTCCCCAAATAAACATTAGCCTCAAAAGATATAGGTAGACAAAGGAAAGCACATGGATAAATGAACAAGACTGGATAACGCTTACGTATGTTCACCTCTGTCTCCCAAGTAGATACATCAATAGGAAGGTTCCTTCATTGAACCCTCACATAAGGAATGACTCGAGTCCTCAACTTTCTCACATCCTTAGCTAATATAGCAATTGGTTCCTATTCATAAGACAATTCCCTATCAGACAATTTGGGGCCTCAATGAATAATGTAATCACCTTTCTCATGATACTTCTTTAGCATAGACACGTGGAATACTAGGTGAACCCTGTACATACTAAGGGATAAGGCCAGTCTATACACCACTTACCCCACTCCCTTTAAAATTTCAAAGGGTCCAATATATCTTAGGCTCAACTTGCCCTTCTTTCCAAACCGCATTACACCCTTCATGGGTGACACCTTTAGAAGCACCTTTTCTCCTTCTGCAAACTTTGCATCTCTTACTTTATTATCTGCGTACTCTTTTTGCCAACTCTAGGTGGCTATGAGCTTTTCCTGAATGAACCTCACTTTCTCCATTGAATTCTTAAGCATGTCAGTACCCCAAGGCCTTACCTCAAATGCATCAAACCACCTAATTTGTGACCTACATCTCTTGCTATACAAGGCCTCAAAAGGGACCATGTCAATACTAATGTGGTAACTATTGTTGTAGGTAAATTCACATAATGGTAAGTATTGGTCTCATTGACCCTAAAGTCTATTATACAAGCCTGAAGCATGTCCTCAAGCACTTGTATTGTTCTCTCTGACTGACCGTCAGTTTATGGATAGAAGGTTGTACTTAGGCTAATCTAGACCCCAACTCTAACTGGAATTTCTCCTAAAAATTAGAGGTAAACTGAGTACCTCTGTCTGACACTATCAAAACTGGTACCCCATGTAACCTTACAATTTCTTTCATATAAATCTTGGCCAACTTAGCCATATTATAGTCTACTCTTATTGGAACGATATGAAGTGAGCTGACTTAGTCAATTGATCCAAAATGACCCATATAGAGTCATACATCTTTAATGTCTTCGAAAGACCAACTACAAAATCCATCGTTATCCTTTCCCACTTCTACTATGTAATGGGTATTCTCTGAAATGTACCACCCAGCTTTTGGTGTTCATACTTAACTTGTTGGCAGTTTTGACACTTGGTTACAAAATCCATAATATCCATAATATCCCATTTTATCCTTCACTACCAATAGTGTTGTCTCAAGTCCCTATACATCTTGTTGGCACCCAGATGTATAGAATACTTAGAATTATAAGCCTCTGCTAGAATAGTTGGGATCAAATTTCCTACCCTAGGCACATCTAACCGCCCTCAATGCTCTTTTATTATCAAGAATGGCCTCCCTTGCTTCACCCCATAACACCTTTTCTCTAAGGTTGCTTAACTTCTTTTCCTTGAACTAATTTCTTTTAATTTGGTCATAAAATGTGGATCTAACCTCCACATATGCTAACACCCTTCCTTCACTAGTCTCCTACAACCTCAGAAAACCATTAGCCAAAGACTGTACCTCTCTTGCCAATGGGTTCCTGGATACCTCCATCAATGCTAAAATTCCCATTGTAATGACCCTCTTCATCGTTACATATGAGTCCTACATTTAAAATCTTACGTCCAAATTCTTTTCGATTTGGAAGTTACAAAATTCAAGCTAGGCTAGTTTTGCTTGATTTTGGAGCGAGGTGTGGTTGATGGAAATCTGGGAATGATTTCAACTGGTGAGGTGGTAATGTTGTTGATTTTATTTATCTAAGATGATAAGAAACCAGTAGGAATTTACAAAATTGAATTTGGATAAGTAGAACTCCTGGAATTGATCTTAGCGTAAAGGGCATTGTTTGAAATGTCCCAGGTTCAAGGGATGTTGTTAAAAAATGGAATTTTTGGGTAAGATGGACATTCTATCTGGTCGACACCACTATAGCTGTCGACACACCGCTATAGCGCTGAGCTCTATAGTAGAAAAACTACCGCTATAGCGGTGGTCAAAGGCGATCAAGACCAATATAGCAATCGGTATCGCTATAGCAGTCGGGTATTGCTATAGTGGTCAGTTACCGGTATAGCGATAAAAACAACAGTATAATGAAATATTTTCCCAAAATAGTTCATTAATTCAAAACTCATATTGGGGCAAGGGAAGGGGATTTAGGGCAAATTTCACCAGAAATTTATCGTTTGGCTTCAAAGAGGTAAGTAATTCATCCCCGTTAACTTGTAATTGATGATTAAGCCTTAGAATCCTTAATTTAAGGAGTTTGAGGAGGTTTTAGGGTAGATTTTGGCTAATTGCTGGTGCAAGGGGGAAAATTTAGTAATAAGTTAATGGGTTTTGATTATTAACTGTTAATTTACCCTTGCATTTTGTTATTTCACTTAGTAATCCATAAAATTGGTATGTTAGGTGAATTACGATGGGGAAAATCCCTAGAACGAGACGGGAATGATCATGAACTTGACCTTAGGAGTTTGGTGTGTGTTATAAATCCCGACATGTTAGGTCATTTCTTAATTTCTGTATTTATATGCATGTGCTAGACCACGAGCAAGCGGGAATTGTATGGAAGGGTAAAGCTCCGGCTTAAAGGGTTGTGCAAGCTTGATTCGAGGTAGGTGATGGTATTGTAGTTTAATCCAACTTGTTTTATATGTTCATGTTAACTACCTTGTAGTGTGGCTGGATAATGCATGTTGTTTGGTGGTCAATGCAATGGTTTTACTTGATTATAATTGACTTGTTTTAATTCTAATATGTGGAATGTTTCGGCATTGGGAACGTTCCCACGGGTTATTGGTGAAATAAGAGGTTGGCAGACATTTATGTCAAAGTTTAAGTACATGGACGGTAATTGTCCCCTGTAGGTCGTAGCTAGAGGGTGGTTATATAACCCCTAGCATGTATGTACGAGGTTCATGTGAGTTTGACGGTTCCATGAGTGAACCGGGTAATATGTTTTTATCTATGCTTGATAATGGTATATATGTCTTGACTTGACTTGATTGTATTTGACTTGGTGATATTTGTTGACTTGTTGGTTTTTAATCCTGACCTATCTTTTTATTGTTTATGTGTTAAGTGTATGATGTGTTGGCATGGATTAGTTAGTTATACTATTGTTTACTTAATTGTTCATATTTTCATCTTAGGTTGGCCAAGTGAGCCTACCAGTATGCTATTGATTTCTTGTGTGTTGATACTACACTTGCATTTACTTCTATGAGTATAGTACATATTCCAGCGGCTCCTACAAGACCTCAGTTATGATTCCAGCCGTTGATTCAAGATTTCAGGGTGAGCAGCATTTTTGGGCTACCATGGAATCTTTTTGGCATAGTTCTTTATTTCTGGACTTGTGTTTCATTTTAGTCTTTGGGGTTGCATTCCCTTTCTTGATATTCTAGTAGTAGTTTTGGTACAGGACTTTCTGTTCCTAGGGGTGGTTTAGTTAAGCACATTGTTTCCACTTTCAGTTATACTTGTTTTTTGTTTAGATTTGACATTTATTTATTAATGGATTAGTTTTGACTCCTCTAAGCGTTGATTATGGGTTGGCATTTGGGGTTGGTTTTGGGTAGTTAGTTCTCCCACTGGATGAGTAGCGTGGGTACCACTCACGATGGGTTCGGGTAGTGACAAAGTTGGTATCAGAGCCTAGGTTCATCGATCTCATTGTACCAAAATGGGTCCAGTAGAGTCTCATGGAATGGTACGGAGACGTCTGTACTTTTCTTTAGGGGGATATAGGACTTTAGGAAATCTGTCTTTCTTGTTTCCTTCGTGCTATAACTTGATTCTAATTAGTATTTGATCTTTAACTCTTTTGTCTGCAGATAGTGAATACTAGGTCCAACAAAACCTGAGCAGCAACCCATACACTGGCCGCTCCAGCTAAGTAGCTAGCCGTGAGGGGAAGAGGATGAGTGAGGGGGAGAGGAAGAAGAGGAAGGGGATGAGCCACACCAGCTAGGGGTGGGACTCAAGCAGCCATTGGCCATGTTCTCAAAAGGTCAGTGTCCCCTCCTCCATCGTAGGATTATTTTGAGGAAGGAAAAGCAGTAGAGAAGCAGGAAGTGAGACCCGAGGTGGCAGGACCAGCTGGGGTTGCAGCCTTACCTCCCAAGTCTGTTGTGGTTATTCAGTAAGTGTTGGCTTTTCTGAGCGGGTTGGCAAAGACTGGGTCCACTCCTAATGTACCAGCTTCTCAGGCTCCGATTGTTTATCCTACTATTACTATGGCTCCTAGAATGGATGAGGCCTCAGGTATAGATGCTTTTCCTTTTTTGATGTTGGGTTCTGTGATGACTGGTACAGAAAATGAGTTGTTGACAAAGTTCTTGAAGATGAATTCTCCAACATTCTAGGGTAATGGGTCTAAGGATGCTTTTAAGTTTATTATTGATTGTAATAAGAGACTGTATGTGTACGGTTCAACAGCATGGGGTTGAGTTTCTGACCTTTCTATTGGAAAAGTATGCCAAACAGTGGTGGAGGGTGTATGTTGAGTATTGGTCATCGATTTTACCTTCATTGACTTGGGAGAAATTCCATGCCTTGTTCTTGGAGAAATATGTGCCACTGGCCCTTCGTGATAGCAAAAAGCATGAGTTTTTGGCATTAGAGCAGGGTGATATGTCAGTTGTGGCCTATGATGCCAAGTTCTATGCTTTGTCTCGCTATGCCACTCAGCTATTGACTTCTGAGGAAAAAAGGGTTCGTCGCTTTATTAAAGGTTTGAATTATGAGTTTTTGGTTCTTTTGTTTCATATGACTTCTGCAGGGAAGGGATTCAATGAAGTGTCAGATTATGTGAAGAAGTTGGAGGGGGTCACGCAAGCGGGGCAAGCTAAGGTGTTAGCCAAGAGGTCCCAAAATGTTGGGAATTTCAGTGGTTCTTACTATAAAGGCCACAACCAGTAGGCCTATTCAGCCCGCCCTATTCAGTCAGCCTTGCCAGCTTCTAATGTGGCTCCAGCTAAGGTTACTTTTCAGACACAGGTTGTTAGGGGCCAAGGGTCTCTTTACTCTTCTATCAGTCGTCTTTCTCTAGAGCGTGGATGTTACTATTGTGGTGTTGTTGGTCACTTTAAGAGGAAATGTCCCTTGAGGTAGGAAAATGGCCAGGCACAGCAGTAGACTCGGGCTGTAGTTCCTGCGGGTAGAGGAGAAGGAGGTAATGGCAGGGGTCGTCCATAGAGTGGGTGGATAAATCAGGCAGGTGGGCAATATGGTCGTGGTAACAGCGATGCAGGGGTAGAAGTGCAGCCGGGGAGAGAGTTAGCTCAGATTGATGATCGGGCCCATTGTTATGCATTTTTGGGAAAGACTGATGTCGAGGCTTCTGATGCGTTGATCACAGGTACTATTTTTGTTTGTGATCGAATGGCTTCTATTCTATTTGATCTGAGGTCTTATTTTTCTTATGTATCTTTTTTGTTTATGGTGGGTCTAAATTTGGTTTTCGATGTACTTGATCATCCTATTTATGTGTCTACTTCGGTTAGTGAGTATGTGGTAGTAACCCATGTTTTTCATTCTTGTTCCGAGTTATTTGTGCGTTTTCAGACTTGGGTAGACTTGATTATTCTGGATATGTTGGACTTTGATGTAATTCTGGGTATGACATGATTATCTCCATATCATGCTGTTTGAAACTATAATGCTAAGAGAGTGACTCTAGCGATGTTGGGATTGGACAAACTAGAGTGGGAGGGTGTGTATAAGGCCAAACCAGTGAAAATTATATCATTTGCCCAGGCCAGAAGGTTAGTAGGGAAGGGGTGTTTAGCATTTCTAGCTCATCTTTGGGATGTAGATGCGGGGTCCCCTTTTATTGCGTCAGTTTTGATAGTTTTTGAGTTTCAGGAAGTGTTTTCTTTAGATTTATCGAGTATGCCTCCGGATAGGGATATTGATTTCTGCATTGATTTAGAGTCGGGCACTCGCCCTTTATCCATTCCACCTTATCAAATGGCTCCAGTAGAGTTGATGGAACTCAAAACTCAGTTGTAGGAATTACTTGACAAGGGTTTTATTTGGCTAAGTGCTTCACCTTGGGGTGCTCCGGTCCTTTTTATTAAGAATAAGGATGACAGCATGAGGATGTGCATTGATTATACACAACTGTATAAGGTTACTATCTGGAATAAATATCCTTTGCCTCACATAGATGACTTGTTTGATCAGTTACAGGGTACGTCTATATTTTTAAAGATTGATTTATGGTTGGGTTATCATCAGTTGAAAATAAGACCGGAGGATATACCAAAGACATCTTTTAGAACTCGATATGTCCATTATGAGTTTCTAGTGATGTCTTTCGGATTGACCAATGCACCTGCAACCTTCATGATTTTGATGAATGGCATCTTTAAGTCATTTTTGGACTCTTTTACTGTTGTGTTTATTGATGACATTCTTGTCTACTCCAAGAGTAAAGAAGAGCATGTAGGCCATTTTCTTATAGTTTTAGAGATTCTAAGGAAGAAATGGTTATTTTCTAAGTTTACAAAATGTGAATTTTGGTTATCTTCTATTGCATTCTTGGGACATGAGGTTTTTGAAAAAGGGGTGATAGTGGATCCTCAAAAGATTGAGGCGGTAAAGAATTGGACTCGGACTAGTTCAGTGACTGAGGTAAGAATTTTGTGGGACATGCTAGTTATTACCGCATGTTTGTCCAGAATTTTACATCCATTGAAACGCACTTGACAAGGCTAACTTACAAGGAAGTGCCATTTTTTTGGTCTAACCAACGTGAGAATAGCTTTCAAAAGCTCAAGACACTCTTGACTACAGCGCCTATTCTTTCATTGCCGATTGAAGGTAAGGAATTAATTATGCTTTGTGATTCTTCGCTTTTGGGCCTGGGTTCTGTGTTGATGGAGGATAGAAATGTTGTGGCTTATGCTTTGAGGTAGTTGAAGCCTTATGAAAGGAATAATCCAACCCATGACTTAGAGTTGGTAGCAGTGGTGTTTGCATTTAAGATTTGGAGACACTATCTTTATGGTGTCAAGTGTGAGGTCTTCACAGACCACCACATCCTACAGCATGTGTTTACCTAAAGGGATTTGAATCTGAGGTAGAGGAGGTGGATAGAATTGTTGAAGGACTATGATATGACTATTCAGTATCATCCAGGTAAGGCTAATATGGTGGTAGACGCATTAAGGCGAAAAGCAGCAATATGCGTAGTTTGTCATTCCTAAGGGTGTCAAGACGGCCTTTAGCTAGAGAGTTTCAAACTCTAGCGTCTCTGAGCATACAGTTTTGGGTCTCAAACAGGGGCGATGTGTCAGCTAGTGTTGAGGTAAAGTCGACATTTGTATAGTTGTTCAAGGCCAAGCAATCTGAAGATAAGAAATTAAATGCACTCTGGAATAAAGTGGTGAGCAGGAAGGTGGCAGACGCCACTCTTGATACGGGTGGAGTGTTATGGTTTAAGGGGAGGTTATGTGTTCCTCAGGTTGGTGATTTAATTTATGATGTACTCTCAAAGGCCCATGGTTTGAGTTATTCTATTCATCTGGGTTCAACTAAGATGTATCGTGACTTTAGGAAGCTTTATTGGTGGCACAGGATGAAGAGGGACATAGTGGATTATGTTTTCAAGTGTCACAATTGTCAGCAGGTAAAGTATGAACACCAAAGGCCTACGGGTTTACTTCAGAGGATGCCTATTCCTGAATGGAAAATGGGAGCATATTGCCATGGACTTTGTGGTGGGTCTTCCTTAGATCTTGGGTAAATATGACTCATTTGGGTAATAGTATATCGATAGATGAAATTAGCTCATTTTGTACCGGTTCGGGTGGACTACAGCTCTCAGCAGTTAGCTAAAATCTATGTCAAGAAGATTGTAAGGCTTCATGGGGTATCACTTACTATCATTTCGTACAGAGATGAGAAGTACACTTCTAAACTTTGGTACAGGTTGCATGAGAAATTGGGCACCAGGCTCACATTTAGCACTGCTTTTCATCCTCAGACTGATGGTCAGTAAGAGAGGACAATTCAGGTGCTAGAGGACATGTTAAGGGCATGCATGATTGATTTGGTGGTCATTGGGACCAATTTCTTCTGTTGTATGAGTTCTCATACAATAATAGTTATCACTCCAGCATTGATATAGCACCATTCAAGGTACTTTATGGAAGGAAGTGTAGGTCAACTATTAGGTGGTTTGAGGTGGGAGATGTCAAGCCTTTGGGCACAAACTTGGTAAAGGAGACTCAAGAAAGGTACGGTTCATTCAAACCAAGTTGCTGGCTATTTAGAGTAGGAATAAAGAGTATGCAGACCATAAGGTAAGAGACATGGACTTCAAGGTTGGTGAGCAGGTTTTTCTTAAGGTGTCTCCCATGAAGGGGTTCATGAGATTTGGTAAGAGGGAAAAGCTCAACCCTCGGTATATCGGTCCTTTCGAGGTTCTTAAGGATATAGATCCGATTGCATAAAGGTTAGATCTACCTCTGGGTTTGTCAGAAGTCCATTCGATATTTTATGTTTCTATGTTGTAATGTTATCATGGGGATGGAGATTACATCATCAAGTGTGATTCAGTGCTTCTAGAGGATTTGGCTTATGAGGAGGAACCAGTAGTAATTTTAGATCGGGGTATTTAGAAATTGAGGACGAAGGAAATTCATTCGGTAAAGGTTCAATGGAAGCATCGTCTGGTTGAGGAAACCACTTGGAAAACTGAGAAGGACATGCGGGACAAGTACCCTCAATTGTTTAAGGATACAATTACTCTCTTCTTTCCTCTTTGTTTAGCCATTATTCGCTTCTGATAGTTCGAGGACAAATGATGGGTAAATTGGTATCTATTGTAACGACCCTCTTCATCGTTACGTATGAGTCCTACATTTAAAATCTCGCATCCAAATTCTTTCTATTTTGGAAGTTACAAAATTCAGGCTAAGCTAGTTTCGCTTGATTTTGGGGTGAGGTGTGGTCTAGGGAAATATGGAAATGATTTAAACCTATGTGGTGGTAATGATGTTTATTTTTAGTTAGTTAATACAATAAGAAACCCGTAGGAATTTACAAAATCAAATTTGGGTAAGTAGAACTCCCGGAATTGATTTTACCATAAAGGGTATTGTTTGAAATGTCCCAGGTTCAAGGTGTGTTGTAAAAATATGAAATTTTTGGATGAAAACAGATATTTTTTCCTTTCTACACTTCTATAGCGTTCGACACACCGCTATAATGGTGAGCGCTATAGCGGAGAAATTACCGCTACAGAGATGATCAAAGGCGATCAAGACCGCTATAGTGGTCGGGTACCGCTATAGCGGTAAAAAACATAGTTTAATGAAATATTTCCCCCAAAATAGTTCATTATTTCAACTCATTTTAGGGAAATGGAAGGGAGATTTAGGGCTAATTTCACCAAAAATTCATCGTTTGGTTTTAAAAAGGTAAGTAATCCATCCCTGTTAACTTGTAATTGATGATTAAGCCTTAGAATCACTAATTTACGGAGTTTGGGGAGGGTTTTGGAGTGGATTTTGGCTAATTACTGGTGCAAGGGGAAAATTTAGGAACAAGTTCAAAAGCATAGCCAACATAGATAAGACACAATGTAGATGAGTCACTATTCTGTACTTTGGAATCCATGTATATTACATCATTCTTTCTCTTGCCTTTACTTCTTTTACATTGCTCATATACTGTGAGGGCCCTCATCATGCAGGTGTTCTTTTCACCCCATGGATAACATATCATTGTCATGCAGGTATTCTTTTTACCCCATGGATAAGATCATATCATCATGCGGGTGTTCTTGCACCCCATGGATAAATGGCCATCATCATGCGGGTATTTGTACCCCATGGATAAACTAACATCCTCATACAGGTATTTATACCCCATGGATAACACTCATGAACACAATCAATATGCATTACTTTATTCTTACTTCATTTATTACTTTTGAGATTGATATCTTTACTTGTGAAAGATTAATACTTTTGATTAGGAGAGATTGATACAATGGTAGCCATAACCTTATTTGAAACTTTGGATCATTAACCAATAAGTGAGAGACATATGAGTAACATCGTTGGAAACACAATATCATCAAGAACATAACACCATTGGATCCATTAGAACAATAATCAATGAACAAGAAACATGAGTATGACTACTATTGGAATATAGCAACATAACCTTATTAGGCTTTTTGGAACATTAACCATGACTATGAGACATGAGATTCACCATTGCTCAATGAGTAGGAAATATATGACAATGACCATTGATAACCGTATATGGGATACCTTAGCACATTTTGGAATAGGACTAGTGAGATGTCAATGTGAATACTATTTGCCGCAGAAAGATATGGACAAAGTAACCTTACATACCTTGTACTCTCAATACGGATATACAATCCTAGAGGTGGATACAATAGTCCCGCTCCTTATTTATGTATCACTCTACAACACAAATATATAACGGGATTCACATTAACCATCAATTACTTTACAAATGCATACAATGTCAATGAATTACATGTTGGTCTTTAAACATGCCATTTCCTCTTGACAAAACCATTGATAAAATTATTATTCCGAAAATTCCATAATATTCCCAACATTAACCAATACATGATAATTGATACATTTCACCACAACACTTCTCCTTTACACTTTCTTATCCATATCACATCGCAAATAACCCATCAAATGACCTTAATACAACTCATAACACATATCGGCCCAAATCCCACAATTTCCACTTATAGACAAGAACAAGTTTAATATCAAAAATAACACCATACATGTTCATATGTTGTCCATACCATGCTCTTTCATCAAAGGCACAAGTCCTAATTCAAGTCCAAATAGCCAAGATAGCACATCTTTCACCAAAAGAAAAATATACTATTCATCACCTTGCCAACACAACTAGCATAATATACATAATCTCCCATGCATATAATATGTTAATACATAATAATAAATACTTACCAAGGCTTGAATAGTTATGATCTTCTCCAAAAGTTGACTTAGGGTTTTGAGAGCTAAAGGGGTTCTTGGAAATGTCTAGAAAAAAAGATAGAAAAGCATGTGTGTTTGTAATGAATAACAAATCAGATTTTTGGACCTTTATATAAGCCCCCACTTCCATCCTTAGCCACTCCTTTGCATTTAATAATTTGTCTAGAAGGTCAAATGGAAGAATGGGTCATTTGACCCATTTGGGCCATGTATTTCTTCCACTTTTGGGCCTTAATTTGGGCCCAATAAGACATATCCATTTAACCCATAAACTTCCATGTATTATTCACCATATATCTCATGTTTACATAATTCCATAATGTCACGACAATATTCTCTTACGAGATTCTCATTCGTCGTCTCGATCGCAAAAATAGAAATTCTAGTCTCCCATGGTTTCATTAGACATTTTGGATCACTATTTATTTTTCATGATTTGATCATGTAGGAGTATGTAGGAGTGTATTGACGTGTTTGACGCTTTAACAATTCTCAAAGAACTCCAAAGAACCAAAAGAAACCATCCAAGAATCGTCGAAGGGCACATGTTTTGTGCCTTGCGCCACTGCTGCAAAGAAAGGCAGTGGCGCAAGAATTGAGCCCCCTATGAATCAGTGGCTTGCGCCACACCCCATGAAACAGGATAGTGGCACAAGTTTTGATGCTTTGCTGAATTTTTCGGCCATTTTTCCAACACTTGCGTATCGTCCAATACCTTATCGAAACACTACAAAATACTTACTTAGTGATCTTAATCATCAAGTAACCATGACTCCAAGTCACCAAATAAGGTTAGAATGTGTACGGGGTATTACACAAATGCTCCACAAAATCACAAAACACCTCCTACAAAGGTCTAATTGCATGCACGTGGCCAAATTTCAATTTTCTCGTCATTAGCATTACCAAATACATACTTATATCTCTCGTTACCTAAGAAAACATTATTCAACATCATTAAATAGGGTTGGGAAGGTACGGGGTGTTACATAAGGTTTCACTTTCCTGGAAGCATAAGCAATCACATTCTGATCCTGCATCAAAACAGTACCTAAACCCAACTGTGAGGCATCACAATATATAATGAAATCTTTACCCTCAATGGGCAACGTAAGAATCGAGGCTGAGGTCAACAAGGTTTTGAGATTTTGGAATCTCTCCTTAAACTTATCATCCCAAAAAAATGGGACTTCCATCTGAGTAAGGCGGGTAATGTGTGAAGAGCAACAAATCCCTTAACAAATCGACGGTAATAACAGGCCAAACCCACAAAACTCCAAATTTTGGTCACATTTGTCAGTCTAGCCCAATTCTTAATGGCTTTAAGCTTCTTCGGGTCTACCATAACTTTTTCCTTAGAAACCATGTGCCCCAAGATGGACACTAAAGAAAGCCAGAATTCACACTTAGAGACTTTAGCATATAGTTGCTTTTCTTTGAGCAACCCCAACACCGTACGTAAATAAGCGTCATGCTCTTCTTCACTTTTTGAGTTGACCAGTATGTCATCAATAAAAACAATACTAAATGAGTCTAGAAATGGAATAATAGCTCCGCTCATTAGGCTCATGAAATCAGCTAGGGCATTAATCAGGCCAAAAGACATAACCAGACATAGTGCCCATAACGAGTTTTGAAAGCAGTCTTTAGGATAGCCTCTTCCCTGATTTTAAGCTGATGATAACCCGACCTCAAATTGAACTTAGAGAACACTACATCTCCCTATAGATAGTTAAACAGGTCATCTATTCTAGGCAAGGGATATTTGTTGCGAATGGTCACCTTATTTAACTGACGGTAGTCTATTCACATCCTCATACTACCATATTTCTTTTTCACAAACAACACAGGTGCACCCCAAGGAGAAACACTTGGGCGAATAAAGCCTTTTTTCCAACTACTCTTGCAATTGAGACTTCAACTTGCTCAACTCTGCTAGTACCACATGGTATGGAGGGATAGAAATGGGTCTAGTTCCTAGCTCTAAATCTATACAAATGTCAACCTCTCAGTCTAGAGTCATACCTGGAAGATCATTCGAAAACACTTCTAAGAATTCACATACCACTAGAACTAATGGTATAGGAGGGACTACAAATTTATCTTCCTAAAGATGGGCTAAAAATGCCCTACACCCCTTCTTTACTAATTTTTGGGCATGAATTGCTGACACAACCCTCACAAGATTAGGCTTGAAAGTACCTTCCCACTCTAACTTTACTTTCTCGGGCATCGCTATAATGACGGTGTTAGCATAACAATCAAGAATGGCATGATAAGGAGACAACCAACTTATTCCTAGAATGATATCAAATTCCTCCATGTCTAGAATCACTAAGTCGGCTAGGGTCTTAAACCTCATGAACATCACAGGACACGCACGATACACCTGATCAACACAAACATACACCCCAACTGATGTAGACACATACATAAGAGTATCAAGATATTCACAATCTAAGTCCCAACCAATAGCAAATTTCATAGACACATAAGAGAAGGTAGAACCAGGATCAAACAATATAAATCCATAAGGTCACTGACAAGAATAATACCTGCAATCACAGTATTAGAAGCTTGTGTCTCAAGACATGCCAGAACTGCGTAAAGATGTGCCTTATCACCACCCTGACTGCCACCTCGACCACCTTGAGCTCCATTTTAACCAACTTGTCCTCACCTCGATTGTCCTAGTTTCCACCCCTGGCCTGGCCACCACGCCCCCTTGTGGATGACCCCTACCATTTTCTCCACCACTACAACCTACTAGATCTAGAGCAGTATAAGTCGATTGTTGTGTCAAGTGACCTACAGACAAGAAGTTAGGACAATACCTTTTGATGTCTCCTAAACCCCTACACTCAAAGCATTTGGGTCCCAAAGTAGGCCTCTGATCTAAAGAGGATAAAAGCGTATAGTTGTCGGCTTGGGAAGACTGGTAATTGACCCTGTACGGGCCCCCTGCAGACACCGGTATGGCCGAATGATAAGGCATAAAAAAAGCATGCCCCTTTGAGAAGGTACCACTGAATTGGCCTGAGGTACAGGCCTTTTTTCTATTTCGTCTTTACCTCTCCCAGTTTTTTAAGTGACTCAACCTTCTTAGCAAATTCAACAACATCTTAAAAGACTTACCAAACACAGCCACAGATAAAGTAGCCAATTGAATCCCAGAGTTTAGACCCTTCACGAAGTACCTAATTTGTTATTCTTCTGAGGTAATCAACAATAGTGTATAGCAGGACAAGGTGTGAAACTTGGCTACATAGGCTGCCACGAACATGTTACCCTGATCTAACCTCAAAAACTCATCCATCTTATGATCAAGATAAGTGCAGGGGACATATTTATCAAGGAATACATTCTAAAATTGAGCCCAAGTGAGTGGAGGTAAAGCAGCCCTGCACTCTACAAATGACCTCTACCATTGCTTAGCTTTGGCTTGCAGCTGAAAAGTAACAAACTCCACACTATACCTCTCTACAATACCCATCTTATGCAGACGTTCATGACAATCTATTAAGAACTCAAATGCATCCTCAGACTCTGTATCTTGGAATACTGAGGGTTTCATTTTTATGAACTTGTAGAATAATCCATGTTCATCATCAATCATCATTGGTCCAAGTACTTGTTGAGGATACACACCTACTTTAGAGCCTGCATTTATCCTTGGTGCTACAGCAGAGGCATGTTGCAAGGATGTGGGCAGAACATTCAGGACAATTGGAGTATAGCCAGTGCTAGCCAAGATACCCAATAATAACAACACTTATTGAATCACCTCCACAAACAAAGACACCTGAGATGCACCATTTAGTGTTGGCACCATATTTTTTAGAGCTACCATCTGTTCTTCCTTAATTACTTTCTCTTTATTTTGATCACGGCCTGGGGCATCCTGTTGTGGGGGAGGGAATAGTGATCTCTATCTTATCGTTCTCCCGATTGCCTAGGATCCACCCCTAACATGTGTTGCCTTCAAACTATGGCCCCAGCGACCGGTGCGGGTGCTACTATGGGTGCTACTACTGATGTTGTTCTTGTAGAATAAGTATTCTCCATCTACGAATAAGAATGAGAAGATTAGATACCAATTTGGATCGCAATACCAATTGGAATCAAGTCATAGCACAAAAAAAAAAGGGAATTCATTCCTAAAGTCCTATAGAGTCCCGAAGAAAAGAACAGATGTCTCTGTACCATTCCATAGGACTCTACTAAACTTATTCTTGTACGATGAGATCTACAAACCCAGTGCTCTGATACCATCTCTGTCATGACCCAACCGGTCAAGATTGGCACCCACCCTAACCTATGGCAGGAGAACCATACTAGTCTCACCCTTACTAACTCAGGTGTTCATGTTATATTCACTTATATTAATTCTAAGTTTTAAACCAATACAAAAAGGATTTTGTTCAATAATTT
Organism: Capsicum rhomboideum; assembly: GCA_031232105.1. Lineage (NCBI taxonomy): Eukaryota > Viridiplantae > Streptophyta > Magnoliopsida > Solanales > Solanaceae > Capsicum > Capsicum rhomboideum. Next base: position 90,048,114 of record CP124716.1, on the reverse strand, counting down.
AATTCACCCATCAACCAACACAAATATTCAAAACAATAGAGTGCAGAAACCTCTACTTATTACATCCCCGGGACATGAAGTCATTGTACAACAATATCTAAGAATAAGCTAAGTCTAAAACAACTAAAAATATCCAAACCATACGAAATAAGGAATCATTTTAGTCTTGAAACAAAGGAAATCAACATCAATAAGAAGATTCGAAGGTTGCCCTGTCATGGTGCTCACCCTCAAAATTAAGTCTGAAACACTATCTAGAGTCGAGGTCGTGTGTCAGATGCTGGAAAATGTTCTATACTAAACAAAAGAAGAGTACAGGTAGCACAAGTACATCAACAAGGATTGGTAAGCATCATAGGTTGACTAACTCAACAATGTACAAGTAAGAAAGCCAGACAAGTATAAAAGCGATCATAACAAAACTCATAATAAAAGACATCAACAGCCAAAGACATCATATAAAAAGAAATTCACAAGTTTACTTTCACAAGCTTTTACACTTACTCACTCTCAACAACTCATCATCACATGTAGTCATTAAGGAACTCAATGCATATGAATGAGTGAATGTATGTAAGATGTGTGCATCATCTCTAACTCTTCTCCTAATCATCAACAACAGTATGACATACCGGCGTGGTACCCGACCCGTTATCACAATATATCATATCTATATCGGCGTGTTACCCGACCCTTTATCATAATATATCATATCTGTACCGGCATAGTACCCGGCCCTTCATATCAAACATTATCACAATCCATATGAAACGACATACAGTCCATAAATCACAAGTCATACTAGAAAGAAATCATAGATGTTTAGCTTACAAACAAGAACAAAGCCAAGAAAGTCTAAGTGCTACAACAAACCATAGCCTACCTCAATTCCTTGTTCAAGTCACCTTTAAGCCACAGTTTTACCCTTTTGTTCTCATTCTACTCTTTCTCAATCTATAATAACAAGAATATATACCCATTTCAATAATTTACCCCTTTTAACTACTAGAGATCAAAAACCACTGATTTTAGTTGTAAACTCGCCTTATTTCATCATCTTAGGATTTTCTATCTCTTAAACCACATGAATTCTACTTGAATTAGCATGAACAACCAAATTTTCACTCCCATTAATGTTTTCTAACACCCTAAAATCATTCTCTACTTAATCTATATACATTCCCACCACTTTTTCCTCAATTTCAATAACTAGACCTAAACTCTAAATTCGACCATGAATTCATTTCTAAAGATTTTCTAAGGTTATAGGAAGTAAATTCAAGTCTAGAATGTAATTAGTTACCTCCAAAGATGTAAAACTCCAAAAACCTTATTAAAATCGCCTTCCCCAGAACTCCCTTGCGTTTATCAAAAAAGTGGGGAATTAAATTATTTTATAGTTATTAAAACTCTCAAAATTTTATGTGTCACCGCTTCAGTTGTTAAAGTTTTGTTTCAATGATTCGCGACTTTAAATTGATGTCTTCCGCTGTAGTTCCTTATACCGCGGCAGCAGTATCACCGCAGTTGTACCGCCACAGCAGTTACTTTTTCTGTTGTAGCAGTCTGAGGCAAAAACTCGAGACCACTTCTTAGCTTTTCTCATTTTACAACGCACTCTATGAATCTAAACATCGTGAACCAATCTCTCCATGGTAATCTCTATAACTTGAGTTTTATAACTCTATTTCAGGTGTCGGAAGTTGCTACAACTTCCTAAATTCGTTGCCTATCCAAATATCTCATCAAAAATCACTATCAACTATCGTATTAGTACCAAATTTCAATTTATTAACAAACCTCAAAAATCATCCAATCTTAGACTAGCCTTGAATTTCTCAAAATTCGGCTAAGGAAAGACTAAGTGTGAATTTTACCCCCTCTTTCAGTGTAACAATAATTTGGGTCGTTATAATATGTCATCCACCTTCGATGTTTCTGAATCATTACCTATATTATCAAATGCTTTAGGAGGTACATATAAGCCCCTTCTTTCATTCTTATAATTATATTTATTTTCCAGTCACCCTGATCTTTGACTTTATGTCCAGCCTGGTCATAGTTATTATAGTTTTGACCTTGGCGCCAAGAGTCTGCATTGGACCCTTGGGATTTAGCTTGGTAACCCTCTTGGCTATTCAGATAATTGGCCTCCTCCTCAAAGTCAGAATCATACTCCTCATGTTTTACAGCTTTACCTTGTGAACCCACCGCCTTCACCTTTTGAAACCCACCTACAAGCAAATATTTTTTGAGCAAGTCCATTTGCATTTTCATTTGGGCCATGTCCTGAGCTTGCTCTTTTTTATTACAGCACTGATCAACTAACATGCCTATAGAATGAGTACCACCTGATACCTCAAATTCTCTAGTGAGCCGAGTCCTATTAGTTTTAGTAACTCTATCTAGAATCATCATTGTATTAGCATATGTTTGAGACATGAAAGATCCTCCAGCAATGGTGTCAATTATTGGCTTGGTCACAGAGTTAAAGAATCTATAAAATGTCTCCATCAAATTTTCATTCAATAATTTATGGTTGGGGCACTTCTTCATCTTCCTGTTTAACCGTAACCATGCTTCATACAAAGCTTCTCCAGGTAGCTATCTGAAGTTACTTATCTCTTCCCTTAACTGTAACATTTTGGAGGGTTGAAAGAAACTTTCTAGGAAAGCCTTCTTCAATTCCCTCCAATTAGTGATTGAGTCATCTAGAAGCTTAGTTAACCACAATATTCCTTCCCTAGATAATGAGAGGGGGAACAAATGCAAATGAATAGCATTTTGATTGACCCCAGGTAGCATATATGACTTGTTGATTCCTATGAAGTTGAATAAATGAAGGTATGGATCATCTCAAGCAGCACCTCTGAATAAACCCTTCAGATTCAACAACTAAATCATGGTGCTTGTAATATCAAACTTGGTTCCAGTACATAATACGAGAGGGACTATAGCACCTATGGCCCCAACTCTATCCAAATTGGCCTCATCCTCTTCATCAACATCATATGAAATGACAGGCCTCTGATGCTGATCCCTAGGTGTTTGGGTTGACGTGGATGACTTGCATCTATGGAATTGTTTACATTCTCATTATTGGCCCCATCCAAAACCTTTCCTGCATTATCATTGTTAGCCACATTCCTTGTATTTACATTGTTGTCCCCATCTTCAGCCTCAGCAAAATGTCATAGTCATTCAGCCTCATCCTTCTTTGCATTCATCGTTTTAAGTATCTTGCTACCTAAGTTTGTTGTCTACCTAGGTTGAGCCCTATTGGTATCTAGTTTATTCCAACTGGAATCTCTACAACCAGAATTGGAATCAACTAGATTCCAATTGTATGAATTATGGTAAGATTCATTGAATAATTGTACTTTTAGAGGTTGTGGGTTTTTATTGTGATAAGATTGCAATGAATCAAGGGTGAGAGGTAAAATAAAGGGATTAGCATGTTTTCTTTAAGTTTGATAAAAAAAGATTTTTTCATTTTTATCGGTGCGGTGGTGAAGCTTTTGTTAGGAGCGGATTAAAATAAATTGAGAAATGATGACCATTATGGGTGGAATTAGACCCAAAAAATCACGTCGAGATCACCATAGCGCGTTAACGGGAATGGAGCAAAACCTTTTTCAGGTTACTGGCAAGGGCCGCTGTAGCAAGGAAAGGCGGCTACAGTGAGACCATTATAGCAGTCGCTTGCCTACCATAGAAGCTAACCAAGGTTCTATAGTGGGCCCTTGATCGCTACAGCAGGACCGTTGTAGCGGGCAAGGTAGCGCTGTAACGGTCATAGACAGAATGTTGACCCAAAATTTTCAAAAAAACTCTATTTTTCAAAAATATGATTCAGGAATAATTTTAAAATACGATGCTAAATTCATAGAAAATACGTGCCTACAAACAAGGCCATCATACCAAGAGTCCACCAATGGCACCAAAATATGAAAACAAGTGTAACAACCCGTACCTTCCCAACCCTACTTGATGATGTTGAATAATGTTTGCTTGGGTGTCGAGAGATATAAGTATGTAGTTGGTAATGCTAATGACGAGAAAATTGAAATTTGGCCACGTATATGCGATTAGACCTTCGTAGGAGGTGTTTTGTGAGTTCGTGGGGAAATTGTGTAATACCCCGTACATATTCCAACCTCATTTGGTGACGTGGAGTCATGTTTACTTGATGATTAATATCACTAAGTAAGTATTTTATAGTGTTTTGATAGGGTATTGGATGATATGCAAGTGTTGGAAAAAGTGGCCGAAAAAAATCAGCAAAGTACCAAGACTTGCGCCACTCCCTGTTTCAGGGTGTGTGGCGCAAGCCACCTGATTCAGAGGGCAGCAGGATCTCGCGCCACTGCTTGCTTTGCAGCAAGTGGCGCAAGGCACAACATATTGTGCCCTTCCGCGCTCATTTTGTAACGCGATTCTACGTCGATTCTTAGATGGTTTATTTTGGTTCTTTGGAGTTCTTTGAGCATTGTTAAAGCTTAAAATACTTCAATACACTCCTACATACTTCTACATGATCAAACCATGAAACACAACTAATTGTCAACAAAAAAATGTTCAAAGAAGCCATGGACGACTAGAATGTCTATTTTTACGATTGAGACGACAAATGAGAATCTCGCAAGAGAATACTGTCGTGACATTATGGAATTATTGAAACATGAGATATGTGGTGAATTATACATGAAATTGGTGGGCTAAGTTGAGATATGTTATTGGGCCCAATTTAAAGCCCAAAATGAGCCAAAAACAAGAGGCCCAAAAAGGGTCAAATGACCCATTCTTGTGTTTGACAAGTAAACACAACCTTTTTGACTAATTGGATGGATATAGATGAGCATGAGGGCCTATATAAAGCCACCACAAATCAGATTTTTATTTCTTAAAACACACATGCCTTTTTGGAGATATTTCCACAATATTGCTCTCAAACTCTCAAACCATAAGTCCACTTCTTGGGCAAGAGCATCATCCTACAAGTATTGGTAAGTGTTTATTCTTGTAATTTAATATATTATGTACATGAGAGGTTATGTATATCATGGTAGTTATGGTGGCAAGGTGTTGAATAGTGCACTTTTGGTTTTTGATAAAAGATGTGCATTCTTGTGAATTAAACTTGAAATATGACTTGTGGGTTTGATGAAAAGGCATGGTATGGATGAAATACCAACATGTATGGTGTGATTACATTAAGAAACTTGTTATTTCCATAAAAGTGTAAATTATGGGATTTTGGCCGATTTGTTGTTGTGAGGTGTATTGAAGTAATTTGATGGCATAATTGTGATGTTGTGGTGATGGAGAAGTGTAAAGTATGAACTTGGTGTGACATGATCTTGGATATCATGTATTGGTCAATGTATGGAATATTGTGGGATTATTGGAATAATAAATTCATAAATGATATTTTGGTCAATGTTGGGCATGTTGTGGTATTATTGATATGACCATGCCGAAAATGATATTATCAAAGGGAAATGACATGTTAAAGCCAAACATGTGACTTGTTGTTATTGTATGCATTTGTAAGGTAGTTGGTGGTTAATGTTGGTTCCATTATGTATTTGTGATGTAGAGTGAAACGTAAAGAAGGAGCGGAATTATTGCTCTCATATATTTGATTGTGTACTTACATTGGGAAGACAAGGTATGTAAGGTTACTTTGTCCGCATCTTTCCGAGGCAAATAGTGTTCACATTGACATGTCACTTGTCCTATCCCGAAATGTGCTAAGGTATTCCATATCTGGTTACCAATGGTTATTATCACATGTTTCCTACTCATTGATCGATTGTGAATCACATGTCCCCTATTCATGGATAATGTTCTAAAAGCCCAATAAGGTTGTGTTCCAAAGTTCCAATGGTGGTTATACTCATGTATCTTGTTCATTGATTATTGTCTAATAGTTCCAATAGTGTTATGTTTCCACAAAGTCTATGTTTCCAATAATGTTTATTTACATGTCTCTTGCTCATTGGTTATTGTTCCAAAGCTTCCAACAATGTTATGGCTACAAAAGTATCAATATCTCATAAGCCAAGGGTATCCTATTTTCGAATATCAATTATGGTTCATCACATGTTCTTTGTGCATTGATCAAATGTCATTCATATGTCTCATATGCATTGACTAATGTTCCAAAGATTCTATGGTTCCACCAATGTTATGTTCCAAAGTTCAAAGTGATGTTATGACTATCAAAGTATCAATCTCAAAGTAATGAACAAAGTAATGCAAATGTGGTCAATGATCAAGTATGGGTGGTAAGTCTAGGGGCGTAAGCCTAGCTCGACTCGATCCCGATGTATTGATTTATGGGTGGCAAGTCTAGGGGTGTAAGCCTAGCTCGACCCGATCCCGATGCATTGATTTATGGGTGGCAAGACTAGGGGCATAAGCCTAGCTCGACTCGATCCCAACATGACGATAAGTCATGGAAAGACCCACTGATCAGTAGGGGCCCGGGTACATTGTTATCATTGAGCATTGAGATAAAGAAAGCAAAGAAAGTAATGAAAACAATCCACATGGTTTCCAAAAATACAAAATGGTGACTTATTCATATTGGTTATTCATATGCATCTGAGTTCATTGAAAAATTTATGAATTGTACAGTTTCATTTGAGCCTTACATACTCAGTACTTATTCTGTACTGACCCCTTTTGGGGAACTTACCTTACATGTTGCAGGTGCAGGCTCGTAGGCCGCCACAGTAGGTTGCCAGCTGTTTGCGGTTCATTGGTGAGCTCCAGTTAGTTCGGGGCTTCTCCGAGTCAGAGTATATATATGTTTTGATATTGTACATTGAGTATAAAGCGGGGACTTGTCCCGACTTTCAGTTGGTTTTGGTCAATGCATCTGTTAGAGGCTTTTGTAGACGTATATGGGTGTATGTGTATAAGATGATAGATGAAATATTGACTTGATGGCCTCAACGGCCAAGTTTCTCATATGTATTTACGTCACATGTTCTATGTTTTCCAATTTTAGCCTCTCATGTGTCTATGTGATAGTAGTGTTTCCTATGACATGTATACGAATGAATAGAAGCAAAGATTGGTTCTCTCAGGCCTTGTCGGCTTCGGGTGCCAATCACGCCTCGTTGGGATTCGGGGCGTGACAACAAGTTAATAAATTTTTTGTGCTAAAAGATTAAAAAAAATGTCTTAAACGTGCCTATGGAGGGGCAAAAACTAGCATAGTCTAAAGTAAAAAGGGGATTTAGGGGTAGGATACATAGCTAGGGAAGACTGGCCGCATCATCTCCAAGGTTGGATGCATCTAAGGATTCCTCCTCTAGCCCACTTAGAAATGAGAAATCCTGGGCATTGGACATCCTCACCTTGGGGAGTTTCTTACTGGGCTAATAAAATTAAGGATAACATTCATTCCCTTCCACATACATGCAAGAAATTTGTCTCAGGAGCGCCTCTTCTTCTTCTCGACCTTCATGTCCTTTTGGAGCACCACGTGGGCTCGAACTAAGTTGGTGTAAGAACTCTGGAGATCTGAGGGGCCTAAAGTATTTCAAGAAGTGGACTTGTAGGGAGGGACGGGTATCCTAGTTAGCATCTCTTTCACAATCACCAAATCCTCCTACAATCACTCGAAAGGGCCCCAATGGCAATGGGGGATAATCCCCGACCCTCCACCTTCATGGGCCCCACTACTCTCCCATCGATAATCCTCTTCCTCTTCTTATTGATCCATTTTTTAGCACCCTTCACCTTCAATAATTCAAAATACAGATCACACTCCGTCTAAACATCCTTCGGCTCTACCAGTACCCTCACCTTCTATCACAGCTCGATAATAAGAAAGGGGAGGAAAAGTTCTTTCGAAGTAAGAAAGAAGGAGTTCCAGTACTCCAAAATATATTCTCCCACATTCATATTTATCCATGCAAGAATGCAATCCACTAACAATGCCCATGTAGGGGTCACATCAGTAATGTTCCTTGAGGGGTGGACCCTCCAAAAACCAAGTTTAGCCATCTTCAATCCTCCACAGTGAACTCAGTGCTCATGATCCCTTTATTCATATAAATCTAGGCAACCTTATCCTTATTCCCCTTCACCAGTAATAAGTTGGATATCCACTGGCCATCATTCTCCTTCTTTTTTACCTGGTACCCGATGTTAGAGAGGTCAGGACCCCCAAAATCTCCTTGATCACATCCAACCTTATCACAAAAACTTTACCCTAAAGATATATGTAGGTATTAACCTTATTCCAATCTATTATAGAGAGGGAGGCATAGAACTCCCTCACCTACTCCTTGTTGTATTTTCTCATTGGCAGCACCAACTTTCGCCAACCTATTACCTGAATTTGGGTATAAGACTCTGGTGCCTCCTCATCCACCTAGTCTATCAAAAACCCACACTCATGCATAATCCCCTTTAGTTTTATGTCCAAATAGCGCCTCATGCATTATGGATTAAGAAATTTCTCGTAGGCAGGGGAAGCATCACTGTCCAAGCCATAATGCTCATAGTACCTAAATAAGAAGTGATAATTGTTAGATAAGTGTCCCATAATGTTCGACAAAGAGATTAGGCACGAAAACAAGGAATCCGTAAAGAAAAGAAGCTTGGAAATTCCAAAATATTTCTCCATGCATGAATCTGCCTATCGTCGTTGTAGCAACCTAGGGTTCACTACAGCAAGGCCGTTGTAGAAATGGTTGGGATGTTATAGTGGGTTCGCTATAGGGGAAGGGGATCGCTACAGTGGGACTTCATCTTCCCGAATAAAACCTGACCGCAACCAACCCTATTTTTAAATTTTTTATTCATTTTCTCAATTTTAAACATGGATCTGGCATGGGGTAGTAGTGTATGACTACCTTACACCATTTTTTTTATGCTTAATACTTAAATCAAGAACCAAATTGCTTAAACAAGTTTGAGAAATAACCATTCATCTACCCACACCATTTTTGGGATTAAAAACCCCATAAACTTTGTAACACTAACGCCTTGAAGGCTATAGGAGCATCGGAAATGTGATAAAACTATCATGCTTCAAGAATCTATGCAAAATTGGGCAAGAATTGAACACTACCCAACTACCCTAAAATTTTCCCAAATCAGTGGATTTCAACATATTTTTATTAATTAGAAGTAATAACGATGTAAAATAAGCAAAGAGAGGAGAGAATTACCTTGGAAAATTGACGAGATGAGAAAGGGTTGGAGAGAAAAATGGGAGTTGAGAGAGTAGTGTGAGAGTTGAAGTATGGGGGAATGAAATATTTCCCCTCCTTTAAATCTACCTGGGACCATTGTAGTGGTGCACTGTGCAGATTCGCTGTAATGGCCCTCTGTCAGCTACAGTAGAGTCATTGTAGCAGTCAAGTGCGAAATCCTTTTGTGTCTTTCATTTCATGCGGTATTGTGTATCGTGTCCAGTTTCCTACTTTTCAGACTTCAAAAAATATTTGTTAGGACCCTGTATGAATAAGCTATTTCCCAAGGACCACAATCTTATGTGGGAATTTTATTAATTTACTGGAATGTCAACCTCTACATGTTAGAGTCCTGAAGGCCTTGATGATGGGCTGGGTAATTTCAACAAGGTGGGCATAGTGAGGCATTGGGCAGTAAGTGAATTTCCTTTAAATAGGTTTGACTTCTTATGTTTGTCCTTTTATACTAGTTCAGAGATAAATGGTTGATAAATTGGTATCTAATTTAATGACCAATTTTTTTGTTATTGAGAATACATTGATAAATAGTCAAGTTTAATATGTTATATCAAAATTGAGTTAATGTTGTGATTTTCCATCATTAGGGGTATCAAAATTTTTTTGAACAAAATCAAAGAGGGTGGGTTTGACTACCCAGGACCAATACAGTGGTCTCTTACCCGCTAGAGTAGTCCCACTGATGCAAATCTCAGGCCGCTGTAGCAGGTCCCAGTAGTGATCCACCCCAGTTTTAAACCCTTTTTACCTTATCCTTGTTTTAATCTGATTGACTCCTCCTTAAAATTCCCTAGGGCTATTCCTTCACCAAAAACTACTAGAACAGAGAGACAAGGCCTCAGAAAAATGTGTCCAAAATATTTTTCCTATAAATTCTCCATCAGAATTGCTAGAATGGAATCAAGGAACGTGGATTCATGTACCTTGTAGCAGTAGCTTGGCATCGAGGTAGGTTATGATTTATGAGTAGTATAATATGGTTAGTGAATATAATCATAATACAGATTTGATGGGAGAAATCATGCTTAGTCCTGTGGGCATGGTATCTGGATGGATAAAATACGGTAAAACCTTCATAAACTGAGTTAATTTAGTATTGATGTGTATTATGTGTAAATTCCTAGTTGAATGTTTTATAATCCCTATACTAATTGTTATATGTTTGGGTGTTTGTATATATCGGTAATGAAACCATGAGAGTATGTAATCTAAAGAATTGGCCTGGATACCTAATTAAAGTGGTGCAGCGGAAACATGGTTGTTAGGAGTGTCAAAGAATGACATGGACAGGGTGAAAAAATGTTGAGTAAGATTTATATAAGGTTAGATTCAAGTTGTTTGTAGGTGTAATTCTAAAATAAATTGTAGTGATAACTTGTTTTGGATTTCATGCCTATTCGTAAGTTAAATGTTGGTGAATTATCCTTCGGGCGTGCTTGTGATTTTGTGAGTTGGTGGATATTGGTTCTATATATAGAATGATGAACCTGAATTTGACTAGGTGTCTAAATTTAGTGTGTACTTGCATATTTTGGTGCACTGCATTATATCCTGTCTAATATTTGATTGATATTTGAAGGGTCGAAAACCATTCTGGTATGATACTTGGATTAAAACGGTACCCTACAGGTCATGACTATTGGGTATATAAGTCCCTTTAGTATGTGTGTACAAATTTTAGGAGAGGTTATGATGGTTGTGGTTGCATTTTTGCATATGCATAGTCATTTAATTGATCATTTGCATTTCATAAAGAGTTGTAGTGATTTGAGGTAGTATAAGAATAATCTTTTGAAATCAGTGGTAGGGTGAAGGTTGGTCTTGTTGAATTTATTGGATGTTTAAGTGTTTTATCTATGGATGGTAATTTGTTGGTTGAGATTTATTAATATGTGTTGACTACTAATTTTCTCATTTTGGATTTATGGCTGAGTGTGGTGGGGTTTTTATTTGTTAGTTGAGGTAGTCTATGAGTTTTGTGACATTTCACTTCAATAATTATAGTGAAGTTGTCTTAATTTAATAAAAAGATAGATGAATCATGATTAATTGTGTGGGGAAATCATGGCCACTGCCGGCTTGTAGTCACTTATAGAGTTAGTACGCGTTGTGTATGTGTGGTGTCAATATTAAGAAACATAGGTTAATCCTTGATTTGGAGTCATGAGGATTTATCTTGTTAGGTAATGTTCACGGATTTAGTGAGGAATCAGAATTATTTTATGGAATTTGGATTGTTCTCACGTAACTAAATTAGTCAAACCAAGATAACAAGATATAATTGGAAGCTACTAGGAAAGTGAAGTGTAGGAATTGAAATTGAGAACTTGTTGTTGAACTACTTTATGAATTTGTAATGTTTTTCCTTCTGTAATTTCTATATAATGTTTACGTGAACAAGTACATTTAAGGATATATTCTGTAAGTTATGGAATGGAAAAGAAGGTCCCAGGTCTATTAGCAAATGTTGGAGTCCAGGAATGGTATTGATCAGGAGATTTGATGGGAAACTAAATGTCAGCATTCTAATATCTATTTTTTCGACAAAGGTGGAGGCTTTACATTATGTTCTTCCTCTTTAGTTTAATTTGACAGATCTTTGGAGGATTGATCTTAGGCATATTTATGCACCTAAGTGTCATTATCTATGTTCGTTTAGCTTAGTTTGAGGATAACTTGATGCGCTTATTGAGGTATAAAGTGTGTATGTGTGTGATAAGTTACATGCTTGGAGTGTTTGATGCGTATTTGAAACAATTCAAGAGTCAAAAGGATCAAATAGAGCTTAGACGAGAAAACTAGTGGTGCTAGCTTAAGCTATGCTTGTTCTAGTGTACTTTGATGAACTTTATTGTGTTTTATGGACTAATGTTTTTTATGAGATAATGTAGGATACCATTAGAGGATCTATGGAAGATAAATGAATCCTACAAACAAGCCACACGAAGTGGGGAAACAAGGAATGAGTGCACTAGGAGAAGAGCACGAAAATTAGATGAACCCTCACACCATGGGAATAGGCATGCGCCGTACCCCTCAAAGCTTGGGAGTGGGCATGCGCCGCACCCCGCACCCCCTAAAACATGGGAATGGGTGTACGCCACACCTCCTAGCATAGGCAGCTACTGTTTTGGGTATGAGATGGGCATGCGCTGCACCCCTCTTGGCATGTGATGGGGCACGCGCCGCACCACCCCCAATTGGGTCTAAAAGTTGTTCTTTTGCTTGGTTTAAGTTGGGGGCAAGTTGGTAAACGGAGATGTTTCGGTTGGTACAGCCTATGGAAGACCTAAAACACTATATAAGGAGTACTTATCCACATTTACATATAAGCTTTGGAACAACACAAGATTAGAGAGAGGAGAAGGCACCAAAGGCTCTATTCTAGGGTTTTTCTTCTTTCAACTTTAGTTTTCTTGTAGTTTTTACTTATGAATTCATTAATGGTGATTTTTTGTATGAATATGAGTGGATAAACACCCTCTTTCTAGGGTTGAGGCTACAATACGATTGCTTAATTATGGTTTAATAGTTGGTTTATATGTTTATCAAGTTATGTGATTATTCTTGCATTCTTGTTTTACTATTCTAAAGCTTCATGAACTTTAGGATAAATCTAAGTCTCGAAACGAATTGACCATAGGAGTGGAGAGATGGAATGAAGAACGTAGGAAGTACGGTTCATGTCTTTAATTATTATATACTAACTGTCAAAGGATGATTTGCAGTTAGGATAGAGATATACCTAAACGCCCCACTTGGTTAATGAAATGGGAAGATAGTTTAATGCATCCGAATTCGAGACTCACATCCCTGCTCAATGATGTAGTTTTGAGATTAATTTGGGTATATGACTTAGAGGATGATCATTCCCAAATTATAATATCAACCTCGTAAATCAATAATCATGATAAACACCAACACCGGCTAGAAACCATAGTTATGCATGAATGTGAAGTAAATGCCTCAACCCTGGAACTCTCCATCTATTATTTACAATCTGAATTTCATACCATTGTTATTTCTGTTCTTTAGTTGAAAAAACAAACTCAATCCCTTTTGGTTACAAATCACAATTGTTTAATTTGAATAGTAATATTTAAATTGGATCGTCTGCTAAACACCAAATCCCTGTGGGATCGATATTCGGCTCGCAAGAGCAACTTTATTACTTGAATGACCACATACACTTGCATGTGCAGTTGGACGAAACAAGGATGTAAAAAAAACTGATGCAATAAGGGAAATGGAACAATGAAAAATTACAGCAGGTAATACCTCAAGAAATAATAGATAAAATTGTAACACCCCGTACCTTCCACGTGGAGCCATGTCAGTAGTCAAGTCAGAGCCAAATTAGCGTCAACTCAACAGTCAACTCTAGTCAATAGCTTCCACTTCAAAAAAAAATTAAAAAAATCAGTGTCATAAGAAGGGCCAGGCGCTTGTTTTTGCACCCAAACCAGAAAGATTCTAAAGCTCAGTGCCCTGGGAAGGGCCAGACGCTTGCTGGAACGGCCAAACTAGTAAGCTTCCAAAATTAGTTCTAAGTGTCCAAGGGTGCCCGGGGGCGTACCGGGCCGATTTTTGCCACGTTTCTTCTACAACCGCGAGCATATACATGGAATGATTGAAGTATTATATTGTTGTGGTGAAATTACTTGTGAACGAATTTGACATCAAAGTGACGGTTTTACCATTATGGTCAAAATAGGTCATACGTAGCTAGAATCGCTTGTTTTTGGGATTGAGGCTACGATATAAATCCCGTGAGTGGGAATATCGTCGTAACACGTATGAAATAATTTAAACATGAGAAATTATTGATTTTATTGGGCTAGATGAATTGGGCTCAATAAAAGGCCAAAATGAGAAGAAGACATGGGCCAAAATTGGTCAAATGACCCATTCTTGCCTTGACCTTCTAGAACATAACATTAAATGCCATAGTATATAAAGGACCAAAAAATCTGATTTTTATTCACTTGAAACTCTCACGCTTTCTAGATATTTCTCAACTATTTTTCTCTCAAACCCTAAGCACTCAAAGCCAACTTTTGGAGCAAGATCATTATTTCTCAAGCTTGGGTAAGTGATTATTCTTATGGATTAATAGATTATATGCATGGGAGAGTATGTAAATCATGTTGGTTATGCTTGAAAGTGTTGAACATGGTACTTTATGTATTTGTAAAAGATTTGTTTTCCATGGGATTTAAGCTTGAAATATGACTTGTGATCTTGATGAAAGAGCATGGTATGGATGAAATATGAACATGTATGGTGTGATTATGCAATTAAACTTGTTATTTTTCTATAAGTGTAAATTATGGGATTTTGGCCGATATGTGCTATGAGGTGAATTAAGGTAACTTGATGGATTATTTGTGATATGGTGTGAATGAGAAAGTGTAAAGGAGAGGCTTTGCGGTGAAATGTTATTGGTATATGATGTTGTGGTCAATGTATGGTATGATTAAGGTATTGTTGGTATGACCATGCCGAAAATGGTATTGTAGAGAAGGAAATGACATTTTTAATGCAAACATGTAACTCATTGATGTCATATGCATTTGTAAGGTAGTTGGTGGTTAATGTAAATTCCGTTATATATTTGTGTTGTAGAGTGAAACATAAGGAAGGAGCGGGACATTGTATGCACATCTAACATTATATATTCGTATTGAGAATACAAGGTATGTAAGGTTACTCTGTCTGTATTTTTTTGTAGCTCATAGTATTCGCATTGACATTGCACTTGTCCTATACCGAAATGTACTAAGGTATCCTATATCCGGTTACCAATTGTCAATATCATATATTGCATACTCATTGGTAAATTGTGAATCACATGTTTCCTATTCCTTGATAATGTTCCAAAATCCCAATAAGGTTGTGTTCCAAAGTTCCAATATTGGTAATACTCATGTCTCTTATTCATTGATTATTGTCCAATGGTTCCAATAGTGTTATGTTTCCAATAAGGCTATGTTTCCAATAATGTTTATTCACATATCTCTCACTCATTGGTTAATGATCCAAAGCGTCAAATAAAGATATGACTATCATTGTATCAATCTCAAAGTAATGAATAAAGTAATGCATAGGTGGTTAATGATCAAGTATGGGTGGTAGCTTTGGGGGCAAAATGTCTAGCTCAAGCTGATCCCAAAATTGTTGTATCAGGGGGCAATCCTAGAGGCATAAGCCTAGCTCAGACCGATGTAGCTCTAGAGGTAATAACCTAGCTCGAGCCAAACTTGATATGTTGGTATGGGTGGCAGCTCTAGAGATAATAACCTAGCTCGAGCCGATCCCGATCTATATTAATTTATAGGGTGGCAGCTCTAGGGGTATAAGCCTACTTCGAGCCGATCCCAACATAACGTTATGTTATGTTAAAACCCACTGTCCAGTCGGGGCCCAGGTATCACAGGTCACAGGCAAAGATGAATAATCATAGAAGTAAAGATACAAAGACAGTAATGAAAGCAATATACATGGTTTCCAAAGTACAGAATAGTGACTTATCTATATTGGTCATTCATTTGTATTTGAGTTCATTGACATATTTACATATCATACAGTTTCTTTGTGCCTTACATACTCAGTACATTCTTCAAACTGACGTCCCTTGTGGTACTTACCATTCTTGCTGCAGGCGCAGGTACTAGTAGGCCTCCACAGTAGGTTGCCAGTTGTTGCGGATCATTGGTGAGATCCAATTAGTTCGGGGCTTCTCTGAGTCACAGTTGTTCATATGTTTTGGTTTTGTATATGTTGTATAAAGCGGGGACTTTTCTCGACTTTCAGTTGGTTTTGTATATGTTGTATAAAGCGGGGACTTGTCCCGACTTTCAGTTGGTTTTGGTAAATGTATCTGTTAGAGGCTTTTGTAGACGGATGTGGGTGTATAAATGTAAAAGGTACATGTTGTTCCTGATTTGATAGCCTCGACGGCCAAGTTTCACATATATATATATATATATATATATATATATATATCACATGTTCCATGAATTCCGTTGTTAGCATTTTAAGCTCTTACGTGGTAAGGGTGTTTCCGATGGCATGCATATGAATGAACATAAGTAAAGTTTCATTCTCTCGGTCCTTATCGGCTATGGGTGCCAATCCGTCCCTATGGGATTCGGGGCGTGACAAAAGTGGTATCAAAGCAGGTTGTTCTAAGGGTGTCTACAAAGTCGTGTCTGAGTCGAGTCTTACTTATCGATGTGTTTTGCACCACATTTATAAGTAGGAGGCTACGAGACATTTAGGATGTTATTTCTTTTCTTCACTTTTAGATCGTGCAATAGAGCCAGTGTTGTAAGTTGAATTGTTCTGACCATGGTAATTGATTTTCTTTGATATAGTAACAATGCCGATCACAAGAAGAGGTAGAGGTAAAGGAAAACAGGTAGATATGCCTGCTGAAGAAGAAATGAGTAGATTACCACCTGACCAAGCTAGTCAAGGTGGAGCAAATGCTGAAATTTCATCTCGGTCTTCTTCTACTTTTCCAGCTCTGAAAGAGCCAGTCGTTAGAGAAGTACCCACAGAACCCCCAATGAATACCACATATCAGGATCTTAGAAATGCAGTACACATGTTGACACAGTTAGTGGCAGCACAAAGTCAAGGACGAGCTGGTCCAATGACACATGAGGATGATGCGGCTAGAGTGGCGAGTCGCAGAACACAGGATTTTCTAAAACTGGACCCTCCTATATTTACTGGGTCAGATTCGAAAGAAGATCCACAGGACTTCGTGGATCAAATTCAGCGGGCTCTGGAAGTTATGCACGTGACGGGGGTAGAAACAGTTGAACTTACTGCATATAGATTGAAAGGAGAGGAGATATTATGGTATGAGGATTGGAAGAAATCTCGTGATATTGGTACAAATCCACCTAATTGGGAAGAATTTAAAGAGGCTTTTCTTGATCGTTACCTTCTCTATGAGATTCGTGAGGCACGTGCGGATCAGTTTCTAAATCTCCGTCAAGGGAATTTGAGCGTTAGAGAATACAGTTTGCAATTTAATTCCTTGGCTCGATATGCTCCAAATGTGGTAGCTACAATGACAGATAGAGTCCATCGATACGTGGACCGATTAGAACCATATTTGGTAAGGGATTGCACTATTGCTGCCTTGAACAAGGACATGGACATAGCTAGAATACAAGCCTTCGCCCAGAAAATGCAAGATCAAAGACATAGAAGAAGGGTACATGAATTTGACAGAGGACAGTCCAAAAGGGCTAGACCTATAGGACCATCTATGATGTCCCAAGGAGGATCTAGACCTCGTATGTTTCCTAGACCACCTAGACCATCGTTCTCTCATGCCACAGCAGGCGCTCACTCTCAGTTCTGAGGGTTTAGAGGTGGTCCATCTGGGCAGAGTAGTGGAGGTCACGGATCACAGACAACCAGTTTTCCTCGTCAGCAGTGTCAGTACTGCGGGCGTATTCATGTAGGTACATGCCGAGTGGGGACAAATGCTTGTTTTTGGTGTGGTATGACGGGACACATGATGAAAGAGTGTCCCCAGAGGAGCATGGGTGGTATAGCACGACCGACAGGATCGGCCGTTGCGTCATCAACATCGATTCCTTCACTGGGCCAAGGTGTGCAGTCTGTTGGCCGTGGTAGAGGTGCTAGAGGAGCAACCAGTACTAGTGGGGTCCAGAATCGCACTTAAGCTTTAGTGGACCGACAGAATTCAAAGGCTTCCCCTGATATTGTCACAGGTACATTATCCATATTCTCATATAATGTATATGCATTGATTGACCCGGGTTCTGCATTTTTCTATGTTACTCCATTGGTTGCTGCAAAATTTGCAAAGGCACCAAAATTATTAATTAAATCAATTGAAGTGTCTACACCGGTCGGTGAATGTATTGTTGCAAAAAGAGTATATCGTTACTGTGTGGTAACTGTGTGTGGTCATGATACATTGGCCGATCTCATTGAACTAGACATGGTGGATTTTGATGTGATAATGGGGATGGATTGGTTGGCCTCTTGTTATGCCATGGTAGATTGTCGGGCCAAGAAGGTGCATTTTTGTTTTCCTCAAGAAAATGTTCTTGAATGTCAGGGTAATGTGACCAAGAGGAAAATTTATTTTCTATTTGAAAGCAAGAAAAATGATTGCCAAGGGGTACATATGTCACTTGGTACGAGTAAAAGATAATGATGTGGAACCACCAACTCCGCAGTCGGTTCCAGTGGTCAATGAATTTCTTGACGTATTTCCAGAGGATCTTCCAGGATTTCCCCCAGAACGGGAAGTAGAGTTTGGCATTGATGTGATTTCGGGAACTCAGCCTATCTCTATTCCTCCATATAGAATGGCTCCAGCAGAATTGCGTGAATTGAAGGAGCAGTTGAAAGATTTACTGGACAAGGGCTTCATCAGGCCTAGTATGTCCCCGTTGGGTGCACCAGTACTATTTGTAAGAAAGAAAGATGGAACGTTGAGAATGTGCATTGACTATCGACAATTGAACAAGGTAACGATCAAGAACAAATATCCCCTCCCTCGAATTGATGACTTGTTTGATCAGCTATAGGGTGCCAAGTGTTTTTCAAAGATTGACTTGAGGTCGGGTTACCATCAACTCAGAGTTAGAGAAGAAGATGTACCCAAGACAGCTTTCCGAACATGGTATGGCCATTATGAATTTTTAGTTATGTCATTTGGACTAACAAATGCACCAACTGTGTTCATGGATTTGATGAATAGGGTGTTTAAGCCATTTTTGGACGTGTTCGTCACGATATTTATAGATGACATCCTGGTTTATTCAAGATCACCAGAGGACCATGCTAATCACTTACGACAAGTGTTGTAGATTCTCCGTGAGCGTAAGTTTTATGCCAAGTTCTCTAAGTGTGAGTTTTGGTTAAAATCAGTTGCATTTTTGGGTCACATTGTGTCAGATGAAGGGATACAGGTTGATACACAAAAGATTGAACCAGTGAAAAATTGGCCAAGACCTACGATACCCACAGAGATTCGTAGTTTTCTTGGATTGGCAGGTTATTACCAAAGATTTGTGGAAGGTTTTTCCTCTATCGCTGCACCGTTAACAAAGCTTACACATAAGGCAGTTAAATTTCGGTGGAATGATGCGTGTGAGAAAAGCTTCGAAAAGTTGAAAGATAAATTAACCTCCACACCAGTTTTAGTGCTTCCTGAAGGTACCAAAGGTTATGCAGTGTCTTGTGATGCTTCTGGGGTTGGCCTCGAATGTGTGCTGATGCAACACGGTAATGTCATAGCATATGCTTCACGACAGTTACGGCCACATGAGAAAAATTATCCCACACATGATTTTGAATTAGCAGCGGTGGTTTTTGCTTTAAAGATATGGCGTAATTATTTGTATGGAGTTCATGTTGATTATTTTACTGATCACAAGAGTTTGCAATATATCTTTAAGCAGAAGGAACTCAATTTGAGGCAACGAAGGTGGTTAGAGATCCTAAAAGACTATGATATTGATATTCTTTATCATTCAGGCAAAGCAAATGTGGTAGCTGATGCATTGAGCCGTAAGGCAGTAGAAAGCACTAGTGGCCAGTTGACTGAAAAGCAAGAGATAATCAAAGATCTACATCAACTAGCCAACTTGGGAGTTTGCCTTATTGAATCTCCAGATGAAGGGGTATTGTGCAAAATACAGCGGAATCCTCCTTAATAGATGAAGTGAAAGAGAAGCAATTTGCGGATTCAATGTTATTACAGCTAAAAGAGTATGTGCAACAGGGTCTAACGGCGGCCTTTGATCTTACACAAGAAGGGGTGCTCCAATGCCAAGGTAGATTATGTGTACCAGATGTAGGTGAGTTGAGGAAACGAATTATGACAGAGGCGCATCATTCGCGCTATTCTATTTATCCGGGTGCTACTAAAATGTACCATGATTTAAAAGAAGTGTATTGGTGGGGAAATATGAAAAAGAACATTGCAGAATTTGTCGCTCAATGGCCGAATTATCAACAAGTGAAAGTAGAGCATCAGAAACCCGGAGGTTACATGCAATGTATCAATCTTCCAGTCTGGAAATGGGATATGATTAATATGGACTTCATTACAGGTTTGCCTCGTACATTGCGGAAATTTGATTCTATATGGGTTATAGTGGATAGGCTTACTAAATCAGCGCATTTTATACTAGTCAAGACCACCTATACAGCTAAGGATTATGCAAGATTATATGTTAAACAAATAGTACGGCTACATGGGATTCTGATCTCCATTATATCAGATAGAGGAGCACAGTTTACTGTGCATTGTTGGAGATGTTTTCAGCAGAGTTTGGGTACACAGGTGAACTTGAGTACGGCCTTTCATCCTCAGACAGATGGACAAGCGGAGCGTACTATTCAAACACTTAAAGATATGCTACAAGCTTACGCGTTAGATTTTCAAGGCAGTTGGGATGACCAATTGCCTCTTATTGAATTTGCTTACAACAATAGCTATCATTCAAGTATTAAAATGGCACCTTATGAAGCTTCGTACAGAAGGAAATGTAGATCGCCAATTGGATGGTTTGAAGCGGGTGAAACTGCTTTACTTGGGTCGGATATTGTTCATCAGGCCATGGAGAAAGTTAAAGTTATCCAACAACGGTTACAAACCGCCCTAAGTTGCCACAAGTCATATGCTGATGTTAGAAGAAGGGGACTTGAATTTTCCATAGGTGATTGGGTATTTTTAAAGGTGTCACCGATGAAAGGGGTAATGCGGTTTGGAAAGAAAGGAAAATTGCCTCCACGTTATATCGGCCCATATGAAATTACTAGAAGATTTGGGCAAGTTGCTTATGAATTAGCACTACATCAAGAACTTTCCTCATTCCATCCGGTATTTCATGTTTCGATGCTTCGAAAGTGTATAGGGGATCCATATCGTATTGTTCCCATTTAAGATGTTCAAGTTACAGAGGATCTTACTTATGAAGAGGTACCCATTTCTATCCTAGATCGACAAGTAAAGAGGTCGAGGAATAAAGACATAGCTTCCGTAAAGTTATTATGGTGAAATCAACAAGTAGAGAAGATTACATGGGAAGCTGAAGAAATGATGAAATCCAAATATCCCCATCTATTTCAAATGGATGAAGAAGTTCAAAGTACGGAAGTAAAGCAATAAAAAGTAAGTATCTATGAACCTTAAGTGTCTATGTATATGTATGTTAATATAGAGATGCATTTGTTGTAATTGAAGCGACATAGTTAACATTCGAGGATGAATGTTTCTAAGGGGGGAAGAATTTAACACCCCGTACCTTCCACGTGGCGCCACGTCAGTAGTCAAGTCAGAGCCAAATTAGCGCCAACTCAGCAATCAACTCTAGTCAATAGCTTCCACTTCAAAAAAAAATAAAAAAAAATCATTGCCATAGGAAGGGACAGGCGCTTGTTTTGGTACCCAAAACAGCAAGCTTCTAAATCTCAGTACCCTGGGAAGGGCCAGACGCTTGCTGGAACGGCCAAACTAGTAAGTTTCCAAAATTTGTTCTAAGTGTCCAAGGGTGCCCGGGGGCGTACCGGGCTGATTTTTGCCACGTTTCTTCTACTATCGCGAGCATATACATGGAATGATTGAAGTATTATATTGGTGGGGTGAAATTACTCGTGAACGAATTTGACATCAAAGTGACGGTTTTACCCTTATGGTCAAAATAGGTCATACGTAGCTAGAATCGCTTGTTTTGAGGATTGAGTCTACGAATATAAATCCCGTGAGTGGGAATATCGTCGTAACACGTATGAAATAATTTAAACAAGAGAAATTATTGATTTTATTGGGCTAGGTGAATTGGGCTCAATAAAAGGCCAAAATGAGAAGAAGACATGGGCCAAAATGGGTCAAATGACCCATTCTTACCTTGACCTTCTAGAACATAACATTAAATGCCATAGAGTGGCTAAGGATGGAATTAAAGGGTTATATAAAGGACCAAAAAATCTGATTTTTATTCACTTGAAACTCTCATGCTTTCTAGATATTTCTCAACTATTTTTCTCTCAAACCCTAAGCACTCAAAGCCAACTTTTGGAGCAAGATCATCATTTCTCAAGCTTGGGTAAGTGATTATTCTTATGGATTAATATATGTGAATAAGCATTATTGAAAACATAACACTATTGGAACCATTGGACAATAATCAATGAATAAGAGACATGAGTATTACCAATATTGGAACTTTGGAACACAACCTTATTGGGCTTTGGGAACATTATCAAGGAATAGGAAACATGTGATTCACAATTTTCCAATGAGTATGTAATATATTATATTGACAATTGGTAACCGGATATGGGATACCTTAGCACATTTCGGGATAGGACAAGTGCGATGTCAATGCGAATACTATGAGCTGCAGAAAAATACAGACAAAGTAACCTTACATACCTTGTATTCTCAATACGAATATATAATCTTAGATGTGCATACAATGTCCCGCTCCTTCCTTATGTTTCACTCTACAACACAAATGCATAACAGAATTTACATTAACCACCAACTACCTTACAAATGCATATGACGTCAATGAGTTACATGTTTGCCTTAAAAATGTCATTTCCTTCTCTACAATACCATTTTCG
This sequence comes from Capsicum rhomboideum, assembly GCA_031232105.1. NCBI lineage: Eukaryota > Viridiplantae > Streptophyta > Magnoliopsida > Solanales > Solanaceae > Capsicum > Capsicum rhomboideum. The sequence goes on along the minus strand of CP124716.1, from coordinate 90,025,243 downwards.
GAATGGTCATACCAACAATACCTTAATCATACCATACATTGACCACAACATCATATACCAATAACATTTCACCGCAAAGCCTCTCCTTTACATTTTCTCATTCACACCATATCACAAATAATCCATCAATTTACCTTAATTCACCTCATAGCACATATCGGCCAAAATCCCATAATTTACACTTATAGAAAAATAACAAGTTTAATGGCATAATCACACCATACATGTTCATATTTCATCCATACCATGCTCTTTCATCAAGATCACAAGTCATATTTCAAGCTTAAATCCCATGGAAAACAAATCTTTTACAAAAACACAAAGTACCATGTTCAACACTTTCAAGCATAACCAACATGATTTACATACTCTCCCATGCATATAATATCTCTCACTCATTGTTTAATGATCCAAAGCGTCAAATAAAGATATGACTATCATTGTATCAATCTCAAAGTAATGAATAAAGTAATGCATAGGTGGTTAATGATCAAGTATGGGTGGTAGCTTTGGGGGCAAAATGCCTAGCTCAAGCCGATCCCGAAATTGTTGGATCAGGGGGCAGTCCTAGAGGCATAAGCCTAGCTCATACCGATCCTGACAGGGGGTAGCTTTAGAGGTAATAACCTAGCTCGAGCCGAACCTGATATGTTGGTATGGGTGGCAGCTCTAGAGGTAATAACCTAGCTCGAGCTAATCCCGATCTATATTGATTTATAGGGTGGCAGCTCTAGGGGCATAAGCCTAGCTAGAGCCGATCCCAACATAACGTTATGTTATGTTAAAACCCACTGTTCAGTCGGGGCCCGGGTATCCCAGGTCACAGGAACAGATGAATAATCATAGAAGTAAAGATACAAAGACAGTAATGAAAGCAATATACTGGTTTCCAAAGTACAGAATAGTGACTTAATCTATATTGTTCATTCATTTGTATTTGAGTTCATTGACATATTTACATATCATACAGTTTCTTTGCGCCTTACATACTCAGTACATTCTTCATACTGACGTCCCTTGTAGGACTTACCCTCCTTGCTGCAGGCGCAGGTACTAGTAGGCCTCCACAGTAGGTTGCCAGTTGTTCTGGATCATTGGTGAGCTCCAGTTAGTTTGGTGCTTCTCCGAGTCACAGTTGTTCATATGTTTTGGTTTTGTATATGTTGTATAAAGTGGGGACTTGTCCCGACTTTCAGTTGGTTTTGGTAAATGTATCTGTTAGAGGCTTTTGTAGACGGATATGGGTGTATAAATGTAAAAGGTACATGTTGTTCCTGACTTGATGGCCTCGACGGCCAAGTTTCACACACACACACACACACACACACACACACACACACACACACACACACACACACACACATATATATATATATATATCACATGTTCCATGAATTCCGTTGTTAGCATTTTAAGCTCTTATGTGGTAAGGGTGTTTCCGATGGAATGCATATGAATGAACATAAGTAAAGTTTGGTTCTCTCGGGCCTTATCGGCTACGGGTGCCAATCCTTCCCGATAGGATTCGGGGCGTGAAAAAAATATACATGGAGCTAGTTTTCACTGAAGACATAGAAGATTGGAATAAACCATGGTGGATGTTGACTAGTTCTAATAGGTTTACAGTTAATAGTGCATGAGAGATGGAAAGACAAATTAAAGAGAGAAGACCATTTTCCCATATGTGGATTAAAGGTGTTTGTTTCAAGGTTTCCTTTTTCTTTGAAAAGTATGGAATAAGAGACTACCTATGGGCAAAATGCTTATAAGTACAGACTTCACTATGTTGTTACAGTGGATCCCATTGAAACAACTAAACACTTGTTCATATCATACCCTTTTGCTACAAAGGTTTGGCAGATTTTGTAGTTGCTGCAGAGGTACAAGGCACATTCTTGCAATTAAAAGTTACTATTATCAAATGGTGGTCTACAGATTGCACTAGTAAATTAAAGTCAACTTATAAAGCTATTCCAGCTTTTATAATTTAGGAAATTTAGAAAAGGTGGAATGTTATAGTTCAGGGAAGTTCAATGTCAATAAAAAGGGTGGTTTATGAAATCAATAGAAAAGCTTATCTAATTTCAATGAATAGGTACCCCTAGTTGAAATATATACCTAATCAGTGGTCAAGCTTGGTGCAACTCTTTGAAAAGTATACTCCATTACTTAATTGCAAGGCAGTTTATTGGAGAAGGCCAGACACGGGGACTTATAAATGCAATATTGTTAGTGCATAAAAAGGGAACCCAGGTCCTAGATCAATTGCGTATTATTTAATAGACTACACTAGAAATGTAAAATATGTTGGAGGTAGAAGAATATCATATGGTACTAGTTTAATTGCTAAAGCTAGAACTTCTAAGCTAGTCGGACTAGTTTAATTGCTGAAGCTAGAGCTTTCAAAGCTAGATCGAAGTTTTGAATCTCTATTCACCTTATACCAGTGGTGATAAAGATAGATTCACTAACTTCAAAAAAATTATTGTATGGGATTTGGGAGGTCCCTTGGAGTATAGGTATGTATGTGAAGGCCATTAACAGTATGAAAAGACACATTGTGATAGTAGAGCATGTGTATAGAGAAGGCGATACTTGTAGACTATTTTACTAACCTAACTGGTAATTTGGTAGGTACATTACAGTACAATTCATTTCATGAAACCCCTTTGGAGGGAAAGAGAATTCTAAATATGGACAAACAGTCAAATATTGAGCTTGAGAATCAAAAGATGTCAAAACACAAATTTCACAATTATTCAGACATCACATAAAAAAGGATAAATGAGGCATCGGACTAACAATAATTAATTCAGTAAAAACCTCAAACAGTTCAACAAACACAACAATCTTAGCTTCTAACAGTGTTCACAGTACAATTAACTATAGGTTTTCATCGACACCAAAAGGATATTGCTAGCCTATGGTAGGTATTAACGAGTTCAGCATACATGGCAGGTCCTCTATGAAAATATTTCAAACAGTGGTATTAGTATCTTATGGGATATACCTATTGGGAGAATTAATAGATGAGTAAGTCACTATACAGTCCGTAAGCTTGAAGTGTTTGACTTAGCACTTCAAAAACATACATGTCTAATGTTAATGCTTTACCTCATCACTCGATGAGATGTTGAGAGAATAAGATTGAAAATGGGTGTTTATATAAAAGGAATATATATATTAAGGTGTTTAAGGTGTTAAATCAAAGTTATAGGCCAAAGGGAGCCTTAAAACTAAAGTTCAATTTAAAGGCTTCATTGCGGCTAAATGTTTCAAAAGATCTCATATATGGTCTAACTTTGAACGAGCATATGCTCTAAACTATAAGGAGTTAGAAGTCCAAATACCTATTGAATAGAAGTTATTTGAATCTATTTTCTATAGTAATAAACCATTCATCAATCTGGCATTAGAGTAAATAGCTATGAGAATTTGACTATGAACTATTAGGGTAAAAACTAAACCTCACTTAGAGTGAGGCATGACTTTACTATGAGCTTCGCTATGTGAAGAAGTGTTGAGGTGGTATATGTTTGGATATATATCAATATTAGATGTATTGGAATCATTTCTTATAACTCCTAAGAGGTAAAATCCCATATTCTCTTTAGATTTTCATATAGTCCTTCAAGCATTAAAGGTGGGATCTTCTCCAAGCTAAAATTGGTGAATCTTCCACTAGTTGCTCAACACTTATATCACTTAGAATCTGAATTATTATAAATCATGTATTTTGGACTAGAAGAACGTATAGAAAAAACTCCAACCTTGAAGTATACAAGGTGAATTTTCTCGTCTTTGATTTATTTTGTGTCACCTAAGAATTTGAGTTAATATTCTCGATTTTGACTCACCAGACAGTGTTAGGAAGCCATGAGCCCAAGTAGAGGTAATTGTATCATTTGAATACAAATTATTCCAGTATTTGGGTTTAAGGATGGGTTGCATTACTCTTCATAGGCGTTCGTCTTGTTAATCAAAGGGTGGTATGGAGTACACCATCAAATGGTAACGTAGGGAGCTTATCCCTCCTTGATAGATTATTATTCTTGTTGGTTTAGTTGTATACTTGTGTAGTGTCCTCCGTGTAGTCAATCATGTAAGAAAGCTTGTTGTTCATTTATTGGTTATTGTGCTTTTCATAGGATGATATTGATGTCAGTTCAATCTTTTGTAGATCAAAGTTTAACGTGGGCTAGTTTATACTATCATTGAATGAACATCATCAAAGGTATATAATGGCTAATTCTTATCTTTATTAGTATGAATTCCTTTCTGAATTGATAGTTTCAAAAGAACGTAAAAGAATGTCCTATATAGTTACTCTATTCATAGTAATTAAAGAGTTTGGTATGTCCCATACTTGATAGCATTTTTCTCAAAGTCGAGTCTTTGTTTATGTATGATTCTTGAGTTAAATCCTAGAAATCTTTTGAGAAATCTATTATCACAAGTCACAACTCTAAAATGGAATGTGTCCTAAGTGCTATGATCCCAAGAATTATGATCTCAAGTATTATGATTTCAAGCAAATTATGTAATAAGAATCTCAAAGACTAATACAATATAATTGAAGAATGTTAATTAACAGATTTATATTTTATGAGTGATGAATTCATGCAATGCACGATGGCCCCAATCGGGCAGGCTATAGTATCCAAACGATTTATACATCTATGTTATGCACAAAGGGCCGAATATGGTAGGCTATAATATCCCAAAGATTAAAGAAAGAAGTTAAAAAGAGTAATGAACCCATAAGTTAGTCCTTAAAGTTATATACTCCAAACATTACTATGTTTCATGTTACTTTTACATAAGCTTTATGCTTGTCATTTTATCTCATCAACCTTATCATACTAGTCTTATCATTACCTTAAGTTTCAAATGGTTTGACCGAGGTGGCATTCAGGTTTCAATTAGACTCTCATACTTGTTACTGATGTGGTCTTTTAAATATTAGCTATGCATTACATACCAGTATATTTCTTTCATAATGATGTCCCTGATTTTTAAGAAAGTTGAATTTCACGTTGTAGGCTATGGTAGATGATCAGATAAACCTCCTAATCACTCGAGTTCAGTTAGTATCTAGTGTACTCCATATCTTTTGTAGATAGTCGAGTCAAGTGTATAACATGTAATATGTATATAGGACTATGGGTACGAAGGGGGCCTGTCCCGTCCATATATAGATGATGTATTCTTAGAAGCTTGTAGAATGATGTCATGAGTATAGTAGATGTCATGACCTTGTCAGCCTTATTTGATGTTTCCATTGTTAAGGTGGCCTAGCCGACCCTTTGCCGGCCTATGAAAGAGTTTTTTATTGATGTGTCATTTTTTTGCTTGCCACTAGAATGTGTGGTATTATCCTTGTTGGCCCAAGGAATGTTCTATATGTCTGATATTATTATTTATTCACTCAGTAAGGTACGATGAAGGGAGCCAATCGTGCCTCCCCAGGTTTGGGGTGTGACAAACATGGTATTAGAGCACATTGTATCCTAGGAAGTCTACAAGTTGTATCTTGTGGAGTCTTGCTTATGGGTATATCGTGGAAGACATGTATAATTAGGTGGATACAATGCATTTATGGATTGTTATTATTCTTTCATCTCTTAGACCATACGATAAAGCAGAGTCCTAAGAAGTTTCTTAAAATTCACACTATGCTTAATCGTCGTGCCGACTTTGCCTATTAAAAGTAACTTTAGATTAGGCTAAAAGGTCAAATACTTGTATTACTAAAGGGGCAGTTTTCATCCCATAGTCAAAATTTATAAGGAGGCTCATACTTTGGCTTAAGATTGCCCAGTGAGTTTAATTTTTCAAATTCTTCATTTTGTTTATAAAGGGAAGGATTAGAGACCCATGAGTTATTTGCAGTTATAGCTACATTCATATTACTCCTTAAATTATTAAAGTATACCTAAGAAAGGTATTACTCACATGGTTACTCAGCAAAGGGTCGGTAAGTGGTTTCTCCCATCACCGTTTTCCCAAAAAAGTACAATTGGTTTCTTAATCCAAAAGTTTTTCCATATGGTCCCTCCAGTACTTATAGGATCTAAGTCTATAGAGGATGTTCAGAATTCCTCTGATGATATAGCCAAAGTATTAGTCCAATATAATGTTATGATTATAGGTGATCAATTCAGTTCCTTATAACTGGATAATATGATAGTAGCTAGAGTTATTAGGTAAACGTGTCATTGATAGGAACTAGAAATAACCTTAGATGGTCAAGTAGGTCTAAATGTTCTATTAGAAATTGCTCTAAGAGGTTATATAGATGAATTCTTGAATCCATTTATGGGTTTTAAGTTTGGAAGTAAGTGTTTTTAATTGCTCTGTCAGAATAGATATATATAGGTTTATTCTATTATGATTAAAATGGAGATGAAAGAATTTATATGCAACAAAAGGTTATAATTGAAGCATATCGAGGAGTTAGGCATAAGTTAGGATCTACGAGAATGCTCAAAGTAGTAGAAAGTTAGGACCTATGAGAGTGCTCAAAGTAGTAGAAAATATAGTATCAGTTAATTGTCTTAGGAGAGGTAGTGGTTATATTTGAGACATAGAAAATAAGTTGTCTGAATAACTAGAATTAAGTATATATGTTAAACCAAGCTTCCAGTTTGGGTATAACTCTTCCTAGGGTTAAACAAATGCTTTCATAGTTTACCAAAGAGGTACCAGTTATTCCCTAAATTGAGTTAACATGAGTTCACACGTGTATACTCCATAGTATATTTTTTACAGGGTCATATGTGTTTTATGCCTGACAGTTCCCTTGTTTATGTGTTACATGCCTTACAACTTAGTTGTTACTTGCCACTTGTTTCCCTATCATTCTAATTATATGCTAATTGCCTTTTTGGAGAATGTTTGTTTTGAAATACTTGTATTATAAGTTATTTGTCTATAAGAAATGTACCACATCCAATCAATTGTTCACATGACATTTATTTGGTTTGAGAAATGCTTCTATGCTACATAAGAATCTACATGTTAGATATACAAAAGATTGTGAATCGTAACTAGATGATTCCATTTGAGGTTTTATAGCTACAGAGGCATTAGATGCCTATAAGATTAGGTCATTAACAAATTTATATGTATGCACTACAAATTACATACTTGTATGCACTACAAATTACATACTTGTAAAGGTATATGTGCTGCATGTTCTGATGACTCAATTGTACACATGTTGCTTGTCTCCATAAGCATATAGCTTGTCATTATATGCCATTTGAGGGTTAATTTCTTGCATTCATTTGCACTATAGACCCCTCATCTTTATGGTACATGTTATATGATTCATTGCTTATGTGCTACTTGTTTTATAAAGAATATGCTTAAATGATATATGTATTTGGTTGGTTTGTATGCACTCTCCTTGACAAAAATTCCATCGTATGAATATTTTTTGAAGCTTAACTGTAACAATCCTTGTGGTAATTTTTAGCTTTTTCTGTGTTTTGACCATTTTGCTTGTCCCTGTAGTTGTTTTATATCATTTATGAGTTATGGAGATAGTTGGCACGATCCCTGAAGCGTTCTAAGTGATTTATGTGAGTTTGAGGTTTTGAGTAGCCTTTAAAGTGATATAGTTGACTTTGGTCAACATTTTTTGGATGGTGATTTTGTCAGTTTCATTAACTCTGGAACGTCAAAATTAGGTTGGTAGCATGTGTCACGCCCCGAATTTTAATGGGACGGACTGGCACCCGAAGCCGTTGAGGCCCGAGAGAACCAATCTTTACTCATGTACACTCATACGCATGTCTCTATGTGAACATCATTATATATCACGCAACTATGCGGAAGTCATGGGAACATATGCTATATATATATATATATATATATATATATATATATATATATATATATATATATATATATGAAACTTGACCGTTAGGGACATCAAGTCAAAATGGACATGCAACTCTTACAATCATTCTCCCACATAAGTCTACAAAGCCTCTAACAGATACATGTACATAACTAACCTACAGTCGGGACAAGTCCCTGCTTTATACAACATTTACCATGCTAAAACCAAAACCAAAATACACATGAGACTTGGGAAGCCCCGAACCAACTGGAGCTCACCAATGACTGGCAAATGATCCGCAACCTACTGTGGAGGCCTACTAGCACTTGTGCCTGCAGCAAGTAAGGTAAGTCCCCCAAGGGGGTCAGTACGGGGAATGTATTGAGAATGTAATGCTATAAGAAACTACATCATACATAAGAATGTCAATGAAATAAAATGTGAGAGAATAGCCCATGTGGATAAACCATCGTTTTATATGTGGAAACATGTACATTGCTTCTGTTATTGTTATTTTAGATCACTCATTCATATCCTTATTATTCATATACTATCTATCGTATATACCTTCATTCAAGAGAATTAACTTCACTCAAGAGACTTGCCTCCAAGAGATTCTTCTATTCAAGAGATTCCTTTCTTTGCTTTTACGCTCATCATCATTATTATTAGTCATCCACTCTATCGGGGGTCATAATATAACATTCATCCACCTTATAGGTGGGCTATAATATAATACCGATCATCCACCTTATAGGTGGGTTATAATATAACACCGATCATCCACCTTATAGGTGGGTTATAATATAATACCGCTCATCCACCTTACCAGTGGGGCACAATATAATATATATATATATATATATATATACACACATTTCTTCATTTCTTACTTGTGAGAGATTGATACTTTTACTTGTGGGAGATTGATACGCTCACTCATGAGAGATTAATACATTCACTTATGAGAGATTGATACTTTTACTTGTGAGAGATTGACATATTTGTAGTCATAACCTTATTGGAAGCCTTGGAACATAATATTATTGGGACTTTGGAACAATGTCCATAATTATGTAACACATGACAAACGACTAATGAATGAGGAATATGTGACTTAACAATAGATAACAACCCGAAATGAGATACCTTTGGACATTTCGGACTGAACTAGCACAATATCAATATGAATACTATGAACTGCAGAAGGATACGGAAAGAGTAACCTTACATACCTTTTCTTCCTAATATGAATACACAATGCAATATGTGAGTACAACAATTCAGCTCCTTCCTTACGTTTCACTCTACATCACAAGTACATAACGAAACTTACGTTAACAACCAACTTCCTTACAAGAGCACAAGACAACAATGAGTTACATGTTTGCCTTATAACGTCATTTCACCCTTCCCAATACCATTCACGGCATTGTCATACCAACAATACCACAACATTCTACTCATTGACCACAACATCATAAACCCATAGCATTTCAATACCAAGTTCCTCCTTTACACTTTCTAATTAACACTACATCACAATTAATCCATCAAGTCACCTCAATACATTTCATAACCAAAATTTCATAATTTACACATATATAAAAATAACAAGTTAAGGACATAACCACACCATACATGTTGATATTTCATCCATACCATGCACTTTCATCAAAACCTCAAGTCTTTTTTCAAGTTTAATTCACAAGGATGCACATCTTTTACCAAAAAAAAAAAAAAAAAAAGTGCACTATTCAACACTTTTAGACATAGCCATCATGATCTACATATGCTCTCATGTATATAATATAGTAAAACATAAGATTAAATACATACCCTAGCTTGAGAGATGATGATCTTGTCCAACAATTGTAGTTGTTTTAGGGTTATTAGGGTTTGAGTTGAGAGAAAATATCTCTTTTTGGTTTCTTGGAAAAGTCGAGAACTACATGTGTGTTTGAGTGATTAAAATCTAATTTTTGGGGCCTTTATATAGACCTCAAGTCATCCTTAGCCACACTTGGTCCAATAATAACATGTTTACTTGGTCAATGGCAAGAATGGGTCATTTGACCCATTGGGCCATGTCTTTTGGCCTCTTTTTTGGGGCCTCAAATTGAGCCCAATAACACATGTCAACTTATCCCACCAAATTCAATGTGTAATCTATCATATATCTCATGTTTAAATGATTCCATAAGCGTCACGACAATATTCAACTCACGAGACTCATATTCGTAGCCTCAATCTCCAAATAAGAAATTCTAGCCACCTATGGTTTAATTGAACATAAAAGGGTAAACACGTAATTTGGATGCCAACATCGTCCAAGCGTAGTCCTCCCAAGATGGAGTAATTGTATAATAACCCAATAATCACGTTTATAGGCTCGTGGTTGGAGAAGAAATTCGGCAAAAAACAGCCCGGCACGGCCCCGGGCGCCCCTAGGACTTAGAAAATTTTTCAGCATTTGAAAGGTGTGCAGGGGCGGCCTGGCACGCTTCTTGGTGCACCCTCTTGCTTCCTGTGGTCTGAAAATTTCAGCCCAGAGCAGCCTGGCACGCCCTTGGGCGTGCCTGGCCCAAAAAATTTTTAAAAATTCCTTTCTTCGACTTTTCGTTGCGAATTTGGTTAGATACTTCAAGTTCTAATCTTTAGCTTGCCTCTTGTCTTTAAGAACCTTTATTTAGGAGTCATTCAAGCTTCATTTATCGCTCCTAAAATGTCCCAAAAAGTTTCCCACTCCCCATACACGAGTCTAACCATATTGACTAGTACAATATCAATTGTTCCATCCAAAACCACTACAACATACGTACTTTTGCTCTCGAAGCTAAGGTTTATAACTACATCCTAGGTCACCAATCAATCAAATTAGGGTTGGGAATGTACGGGGTGTTACAGCATGGTTGTTCGAATCCCAAGCCTTTCGGTATGATTTTGATCGCTTGGATGAGAAGTTGAAATTTGATGCTTAATCTTGACATTGGTCAACATCCGTTGATAACTACCTCCGTTGGAAATTTTGATTGCACCGTTGAGTCTAGAATGATGTTTTTAAGTTATTAGCATATTTGGTTTGTGTTAGGGAGGTTCTGGATGGGTTTTAGGTGAGTTTTTGAACATTTTGGGTGTTTTGACCTTGTTTAAGTAAAATATATCGACAAAAAGGTTGTTATTAGTGTTAGATATCAAAAAATTATTCCAAGACTTCTGAAATGTCATGCATGAATTATAGGGTAGATCTGGAAAATTTGATGAAATTTCATACTTAGGATCCTTATGTTATGGGTAAACGGATTATGACAAAAATTTACTGATTCACCAATCATTTTCTCATTTTTAAACCGCTTTTGAACATAGAAATTTGGAGGTTTCCCGATAAAGTGAAACTATCATATTTTGATGATTTTCAACCCGATTTCAACTCCAATTTTGATGCGATTTAAGATTTAGAATCCTTAAACTATGGGTAAAGTGATTCTTTATTAAAAATTTTAGTTTTACCCTTTTATTTTTGGGGTTGATTTTTGAGGTAATTTTGGACTCTGAACTAAAGTGTGTTAATATGGGTATCGTTGGTCTTGCATTTACATGTAGATCTCATATTTGGTTAGATTGGATCATTTGGTGATGATTTGAGGGAGTAGAGCTTCCAGTTGATTGTTCGGATGGTGCTTTGGCTTTGCAGGTCTTTTTTAAGGTAGTTGAGATGTACCTTGTCTCTTTTCTGAGGTGTTTATGTGTTATGTGATAATTGTTTACATATTATGAGTAACTAGGTATTTGGGGTCCCGTATAAATGAGATAACGAGTATCTATGCGGGTACCAGTGTTTACTGAGGGGCTAAAAGTTATAAATAAACATCTTAAATGTTCCCTCTACTTGATGACATGATTGTGTTGAATGGTGACAATAATAACTTATCGATCGTAAGTAAATTGATTGTGGGTATCTGTTAAAGAGTTTGAATCATGTTTAGTAGATTTTGATGGAATGATTGGAGCTTAGTAATCACTTAGGGTGTATATAGGTTTATAGTTAATTTGATGGAATGATTGAGGCTTAGTAATCACTTAAGGTATAAATAGATTTATAGTTGTTTGATGGAATGATTGGAGTTTAGTAACCAATTCGGGTATAATTAGATCATAGTTACTTGATGGACTAATTGGGATTTAGTGATCACCTAGGGTATAAGTAGATTGTAGTATATAAAAGGAGGAGCCTAAGGGTAACTACTAGGTAGTGTGAATGAAAGTGAACCTTTGAACATGCTTGAGCCATCGTTGGGAACTTTTTAGTATGCAGGTGGAAGCGTGCTCATAGTATCCTTTACTTGTTTGCTTTCTACTTTGCTCGATCGGCCTATGATGTCAACTGGGTACAAGTGGACCGTAATCACTCTTACATTCTGTATCCTTTCGATGCAGATCCTAGTTTGAGTGTGACCCGTGGAGCATGAGATCTTGTTGTGTTGAGGCGGTTCGGATTAATGGTGAACTCCCCGTCCAGAGCCTATTCCAGCCTCCCGCATTTCTATTATCTTGTCTTTATTTTACTTTTCGGAGACAGAGTTATGCATTTCTAAATTCTATGTCAGTTTATTAGTGCTCTTTACTCATGACACTAGATTTTGGGATTTGAGTTGTATTTATTTCAGTTTTGGATTTGTTCTATACATATTTGTGGCCTGACTTTATTATAAAGTCTCGTATTTAATTGTTATTTATCTTCTTTCCGCATTTCTATCTCATTTGGGTGTTGGACTTACCTACCAAGTTTGGGTAAGGGTAGGTGTCATCATGTCCTCGAATTTTGGGTCGTGACAACTATATGCTTCATGGATTTATTGGCCATATGTAAATTGACTCATAGAACATTTGGCCATATTTAATAATTTTACATTTTAGAAAGTATTTACTCACAAATTAAAAGCCACATGCTTATAGATTATATTGGGTATGTTGTTGTTGATGATGATGCTTATGGGTTATATGAATCAAAGAGACATGAATTACAAGTGTCGTGGATACTCGCCTACATGTCACATATTTCCTAACTTAATTGTCTAGATGGCGTATGCCTCATCAAGAGTATGCTTAAGTATCCCAGTATCGGTCATGTATGTATCAAACAATTAATTGTACAAGATTATGAGTTTATAAGTTTGTCTAATTAATTATTATAGAATGCATGCTCATAAGTCATACGCCAAATAGCGCAGAGGTTATAAGTTTGTAAGTTGACTGTTCAAAAGTTGTAGATCACATGCTTGCATGTCATAGTTAAAAGTTCTCACATGTTAAGTAATTTTGAATTTCCCTTAAGGTTGCATGATAAGCTGCATATGATAGCCATTTATTCACTTACAATGTATCTTATAAATTATTAACATACTTATTACTTTATGATTCACATGATTACGTACCTTTTGCTTTCATTTGATTATATACACCATGAATTATATTTGACATGTTTACTCATATGTTATATGTCATTCTACATATACCTATTTGATAAATAAGCAAGGGCAAGTAGCCTTCTTGAGTTGCACTTTACAATATATGTTAATTGATGATATAGTTGTTAAGCGTCTTTTGTTGGTATATTAGTATCGACCTGTGAGGTACCTTGATTGAAGTTTAGCTAAATTTCAGGTTTAAGGATAGTGAATGAGTAAGGGAGGTAGTTCTCTTAAGATTGCAAGCTTCTTATGTGGTAGCAAATCAAGTTAAGTTTACTCAACAAGCATTACCCCTATGAGAATATGCTAAGTGTTGCCCCGTGAGGTCTATTAGTCGAGTTTACTGAGCTTCAAGTTTTTCAAACTCATAGAATTAGCTCCATGTGTATTATTTCCATTCAAAAACAAAGGTTCTTAAGGAGGAAGGATGTAACACCTGCACGCTCGGAATGCTTGACTTAGCACGTCGAAGATTTACAAGTCTACTTCTAACACTTTACATCATCCATCGATGAGATGTTAGAAGAATAAGGTTGAAAATGGATGGTTATATCAAGTAATGGATATATGAACGTGTTTGAAGTGTTAAATCAAAGTTGGAGGCTAAAGGGATCCTTAAAACGTAAGTTCATGATTTAGAGGTCCACTACCTATCAAATTAAATTTCTTTTAGTCTAGTTTCCATAACATCAAACCTATTGTCAATCCGGCATCGTAGTAAAAAGTTATGAGCATTTTACTATGAACTATTAAGGCAATAATAGAACCTCGTCCACCGAAGTCCAAAGCAAGGCAGGGCCTCGCTGTGAACTTTGCTCCATAAAGCATTGCTGAGGTGGTGGCTTTTGGGATATATATCAACATTTGACATGTTGAATTCATTTCTCTTATAACTCCCAAGAGGTAAAATCTCAGATTCTCTCTGGATTTTCATAGTCTTTCAAGGATTGAAGGAAGAATCTTCTCCAAGCTAAAATTTGGTGAATCCTCTATTATTTTCTCGATCTTCATATCACATAGATTCTAAATTGTTGCAAATCATGAGTTTCAATATAGAAGAATGTACAGATAGAATTTTGAACTTGAAGTAATCAAGGTAAAATTTCTCATATGTGATTCTTCTCAAGTCACATGAGTATTTGAGTTAATCTTCTTGATTTCATCATGGGATGTTGTTAGGAAGTCGTGAACTGGGGTAGAAGTAATTGAATGATTTGAATACGGATTTTTCTGATATTTGGGTTTGAGAAGAGGTTGCATTACTCTTTGGAAGTGCTCGTGTTGTTAATCAAAGGGTGTATGGAGTACACCTTTGAATGTTAACACATGGTATCGCTCCTCTATAGCTTATTCTTGGGTTAGCTTTATACTTGTGTAGTGTTCGCCATATAGTCAATCATGTAAGAGAGTTTGTTGTTTGACGATGGATTATCGTGTTTTGTTAGGATAATAATGATGTCACTACTATCTTTTGTTGATCGATGCTTAACATGGGCTGGTTTATACTAACCGTCGAAGGAACATCATCAAAGTTACGGAATGGCTATTCCTTACCCTTTTCGGTATGAAATTCTTTCAGAATCGATAGCTTCAAAAGAACGTAAAAGAATGTCCTATATAGTTACTCTATTCATAGTAATTGAAGAGCTTGATGTGTCCCGTACTTGATGTCATTTTGCTCAATATCGAGTCTTTATTTATGTATGATTCTTGATTTAAATCCCAAAAGTGTGTCAAGAAGTCTATCATCATAACTCCAAAATGGAATACATACCAAACTTATGATCTCAAGTGTTATGATCCCAAGCATATTATGTAATAAGAATCTCAAAGACTAATGTAATATAATTGAAGAATGTTAATTAATAGATTTATCTTTTATGAGAAATGTGTTTGTGCTATGCATGAAGGCCCAGATACGGAAGGCTATAGTATCCAAGCAATTTATAAATCTGTGTTGTACATGAAGGCCTTGATACGCCAGGCTGTAGTATTGTAAAGATAAAAGAAAGAAGTTAAAAAAAGTAATGAATCCACAAGTTAATTCTTAAAGTTATATGCTCCAGACATTACTATGTTTCACGTTACTTTTACATAAGCTTTATGCGTGTCATGTTATCTCATCAACCTTATCATCATATTGATCTTCATAGGGTTCGCTCGAGGTGGCATCCAGGTTTTAAGTAGACTCTCATACTTATTATTGATGCAATCTTTCATATATTACTTATGTTTTACATACCAGTACATTTCTTTCGTACTGACGTCCCTGTTATCGGGGATGCTGCATTTCATGTTGCAGGCTATGGTAGACGATCAGGCAGACTTCTTAATTAGGCAGGTACTCGAGTTCAACAAGTATCTGGCGTACTCTATATCTTTTGGATATAGTAGAGTCTAGAGGTATGACGTGTAGTATGCATAGAGGCATAAGGGGTAAGGTGGGGCCCCATCCGTCCATAGGCAGATAATGTATTCTTAGAGGCTTCTAGACTAATATGGTGAGTATAGTAGATGTCATGACCTTGTCGACCTTATGTGATGTGTCTATTATTTTGGTGGCCTTGTCGGCCCTTGTTCAGATATGTATATGTCTTTGGGAGAGTTGTATATTGAGCGTCATCTTTTTCCTTTCCCCGAATAAGTGGTGTCAGCCTTATCGACCCAATGAATGTTGTATATGTTTGATATTACTATTGGTTTGATCAGTCAGGTACAATATCGGGTGGCGATCGTGCCTCCCCAAGTTTTGGGCATGACAGACATCTTGCAGAACTTAGGTGATAACTACAGTGAGTGGGGAGTTCTTCGTACATGTACGGTTGTAGCCGACTAGAGATTCCCCTAGCAAAGAGCTGAAGAAGTCTTCCCTGAAATTGATTTCATGGCATCTATGAGAGCTTTTAGACGTCTGAGGTGAAATCGAACCAAGATCTTTGACTTAGATTCTTGCGGTGATCTCAAAGTGTGGGTGATCAACACTCCAAGCTACCAACATATCGACGTCTCTCTGAGTTGTGTATGGAAGATTCTTTCATCTTTTAAGCCTCACCCCACCCCTTACACACACAGTTTGATCAAGGAGAGCTCTGAGAATGGGAGAAGGATCGCGTAGTTTCTAAAATGATGTTTATTTGTTTGTTTTCTCCACATGTCGGTCGAGTTGGGCCTCTATTTTGGAACTAACGATTAAGTCCTTTTTTCAGCTTTTTGGGATGTATGGTCCATTTTGTATTGTGTATTTGGATGATTGATTTATACATTTGTGGCCCTGGTCACTTTCAGTTAAAAAAAAAGTAAAAAAATAAACCAAGTCTTGTGATTCTTAATTTTAAAAAATAAAATATAAGTGTTCAGCATACATATCCAAAAAGTTATTTTTGGGGATAACATTATTAATTATTTACCAAATGCTAGAAAATAAACAAGGAACAACACATTTTTCAAGAAAATATTTGTAAGGAAAAAATAACATTATCCTCCTACCAAACGCATCCCTTGTTTCCGTTCTTTTTCCCCATCTCTTTTTGGAAAATGGATTTGGATCAAACAACCCCGTATGTTGCAGAAATTAGGGTGTCCGTCCTGCTTTAATATATTTGTAATAACTAGATGCTATATGCCCATGCAAGCACGGGCCCAATAAATCAAGAGTGAATGTATTAAGGGGTTGTTTGGTATTTGAGGGATAAGGACTGGATTAATTTCGGGATAAAATGCAATATTATTTTATTGTGTTTGGTTAGTGATATTCGTTAGTCTCTGAATTATATATCTCATCATTTGTACTATCATGATGGGATAAGTTATCTCATACATATGATGAAATAACTAATCTCATGAAATAACACAATCCATAGGATAATTTTGTATATCCCACTCCTGTACCAAACGAACCCTAATAGTAAAATTCATTCTTGTGAACTGCAGATGCCATTTATTAAATTAAAATTGGAAAGTATTAGTATGAGCAAACACATAAAGTCCTGTCTGCTTTGAAGCACGTTAATAATTTGAATATTTATGTCATTTAGTTGTGGTAGATCCCCTATCCATCATATACTTGTAAATTTTTAAACGACAAATCACAAGCATGACCCTATAGATATACTCCCTCCATTTAATTTGTTTGTCTTGTTTTCTTTTTTTTGTATGTTAAAAAAATTGTATCTTTCCCTTTTTGATAAGTTTTAATAAATTCTAACTTTCCACATGATAATATTTAGACCATAAGATTAAATGATATTTTAATAAAATTCTACATGTAATTCTACATGTCTTTAGTTTAATACCAAAAAATTAAAAATCTTCTTTATTTTTTACACTCTGTACCAAATTAAACCAGATAAATAAATTGAAACAAATGAAATATTAATAATAACATGCATAGTGCAAACAATTGCTCCTGAGTATTAGGGGTGTATAGATCAAACCGCCAAGTCAAACTGAACCAACGAATCATACCAAACCGAGAAAAAAAACTGACTTGTGTTTGGTTTGATTGGTTTGGCGTTAGAAAAAAAAACCCCGACCATTCTTGGTTTGATTTGATGTTAACCAAAGAAAAGTCAAATCGAACCCAAACGAAACCGACATAATATATATATATATATATATATATATATATATATGTAATTTTAACTTTTTATACATAAAAAATATTAATTATAATCTATTTTCTAAATACTTTTTAAATTAATTTTATTAATTTTTAATATTTAGAAAGTAGATGTAGATATATATTCAGATTTGGGCCTTTAAGTTGTAATATTTATCCATTAATTGATAACTAAATGATTCGAAACTCAATATAAACTTAAAACCTAAAACTTTTCACTCTTCAGTCACTTTTCATCTTACTTTTTAGTTTTCGGAGAGTTCTCCGCTCCTCCATTTCCGCTCCTCGTTTTCCATAATTATGGTTTTCCACTAGCACATAAGTGAAAAGTCGGGCAGGCGCTTTAAGAAGGTGCCAGTTGACTTCTAGTTGTAGCGGATCTTACACATACTTGATCTTGTCTACAATCACAATATAATTGTAAAAACTAAAGATTATAAAAAAAAACAAGAAAAACCGAAAAACCAAAAAAATCGAAAAAACCTACTAAAACCCAAACCGAAAAAAATCAAATTTATATTGGTTTGATTTGATTTATAAATTTAATAAACCAACATGATTGGTTTGATTTTTTTTTAGTAAAAAATCAAACCAACCCGATTTATGTACACCCCTACTGAGTATGATAACATTTATGTAATCCTACTGATGCTTTGGGTTAGAAGATATGTGGAAAATATGCTAAAAAGTCCACATTGCCCTTAAGTAAGAATTTAGTGACAACAAACTAACATGTTGATACCAAACTCCTCACTCATACTTCTACAATAGTAGAAAAATATGGGTAATACCTACAATAGCAAATGCACTAAGAACTTTCCGAGTCCTTTTGGAAATGGAAGACTCTTCTAGTAGTAGTAACTGAACTAATGGTGAGAGAGGTGATTTGAACTAAGCAAGTCGCAATTCGAAATGCAGTAGAATAGGCACGCAAGTCCGGTCCGCTCTATATAAACCTACAATTTAATTCACTCTTTCAACATTTTGGATTTCTCGAATAACGTGTTTCCATTTTTACTCGTAACATTTTTACTACAACCTCCTCCATTGCAAAGGAAACGGCTCATCGCTGTGAATATATAGGTCAAACTAAGATAAGTTTCCGATGTTGATTCTATTAATCATTTAAGTAAAAAAATAGTACTAGATGTAAATCAGCCATTTTCCATAGCAGATCAAATCAATATTTATTTATGCCCATTTCCTAAAACTGACTCTCTTTGTTAGTATATTTTCTGTCACTTTCTACACAACTCGGGATTTTCAGCCCAATAATGCAAATAGAAGACTGGAATCAGAATTTCCAATCAACCTTCATGGTAATAACCAACTATCGACCACACGAGCAAAAGTCATGGAGAAATTAAATCCACAACGCTGAACCACTTCACTTCCTCTGCCCCTAAACTTCAATCTTCTCAAGTCTGTAAAATTATTCTAATTGTGTTTTTATTCTAAAGAACATACAGCGGTGCAAATTGCCAGATGACTATTCAAAATTAAAAACTATAATAATTTTCTCTGTGATGATAAAAGGTAGCATAATACAAAAATCAACAGCCATCCCACCACGGACACCGAAAAAAGAAAGCAGGGGGGCATATCATCATCTACTATTCTTACAATGACTTATATTTATCCTTTTGATTGGTTTGTGCTTCTATTTTTAAGTTCATCCTCAAGCAAGACCTGCACCACATAAACGAATGTAACAAAATAACCCTAAATGGCCGAATGCTCAAGCAACAATGGCGAAGGGCGCACTTGAACAAGCAAATATGTATTTAAACTAAAATCAATAGAAACAAATTGCATACCCATTGTCAGCGCCTAGTTCTAGACTTGCAGCGAAACTCAGCTAAGAGTGCTATATGATCAGAGGACCACTCTGGAGAAGGAAGTGCTGTGTCTTTTCTCAAGCTCTCCTCATCCAAGAGCTCTTACAACGATTCAACAGTTAAAGAGTCGGCTGAAAGCGCAGATCAAACCATCACGTATATCAGTCTAAACAGAATTCTATAGATAGGTGCATAAATTTGTTGTGTTAAATATAGTTATGACCACATGCAGAAACGTAATAATGGAATAGAAGTCATAAATGTAAAATATCTCAAGACAGAACCATGCGACTATACCAGAATAGAATATATAATCATGAGTCCCAATAAAATCTCTGGTGCAGTTTGTAAACAAGGGTTCGTTCGTACTAGGATCCATCCTCCTCCGTTGCTGCTCTAGTCCAAGGACCACAGGCATTCGGGCAAAGGATGAATAAGCACTTACCTATACAGAAACATACCCATATAAACAAAATGTGAGTTTTCTAATCACAGAGCTTCTTTAGTCTTCTCAGTGCTCGAGTCAAATACAAAAATATATATGTGCTAAGTGTCTGCTCTCAGGAAGGGTAGGGCCGTGGGGAAGCAAAAGTATCTACTATGACAGACAACAGGAAACAGGAGCTTTCTAAAGTTACTGAAGTGATACCAATGGCAGTTGATGCAATAATTTTGTGGCTGGACGCAGAATACCAAAAGGGTCCACTGCTAAATCTGGATGCATTGGATCAACTTTCCCCATCGCAAGAAGTGCATGAGGAGCACTGCATTGCCAAGAGCTTTTTATCAGTATTGTTACTGTTCCATCCTTATTTTTGCATAAAATGAGGAAGGAATAGAGGTACAACTCTTTAACAATGCCAATGAGAGAACATGCAATTAGAAATCAAGAAAAACACTGACCTTCCAGGAACTGAATTAAAATCACCAGAGACCAGCATTGGAATATCAGCACTGGCAGCAATTTTCTCTAGTCCTTTTAAAAGCGTGTGAACCTAAATATAACAAATTACCGAATAAATTTCAAGACTGAAAGATAAAATGAATAATTTAATTTGTTATCCAATAGTAACCTGCCAGAGTTTAACATCCTTTAACTCTTGATGAACATTAATATGTGTGTTAGCCTGCATTCAGAAATGAAGGAATGTTTTCAGTATGTGCGCTAGCAGAAGAATATTTTCATCGACATTCAAGTGGGTCCAGAAGTGAACAATTCATAAGATAAATTTTTGGCTGCTCCAACTTTCACAATAGCATGCCAGAGACTGGTGTTTAAGCACAATCCAAAAACTTGTAATGAAGAATATTTTCACCAGATAAATTGTGTTCATGTTAACCACGGCATGGTAAAACTCTGATTAAAAGAAGAACTAGTTCTCCAGGAAGATGAATTCCTTAGAAGAACAAAGATTCAAAGCCTTATCATTTTCTCCAGGCATCTGAGTTAAATTACCAATATGACAACCGAAATAACAGTCATTTCCCATGGTATTTCATCAATGATCCACAATCGCATTTAACAATACATGCACTCTCACCAATGCCCCAGATGCAAAGAAAATGGAAAAGAAAAGGACAAAGGTGTTTGTGTGTGTGAAGGAGAGCATAATTTCATTTCGACCACGTGGTCTGAAACTAGAGTAAATTTTTAAGCAAGTTATACAGGAGATAGCATTCTTTCTGGGATTGCTCCTAAATTAGCAGTTTTTGGTTACCAAGGACATGACCTTTAGATAGGAGGGTGTGGAGGACGCATATTAGGTTAGAAGGTTAGTAGGTAGTAGAGTGTTGTCTTGCTTTTCGAAGGGTTAGGCTTGTTGGTGTTTGACGTTGTACTAGTCGTATTATTGTAGTCTTGCTTGTGATATCTATCATTGTTTGTTGTTTAGTGTGTTTCGATTATCGCAATATTATGTTGTTCTTGTTCCTTTCTTGTAGGCTTTGCAGTGCTTCCTTGTTAGTTGCTATGTTCTCTTCACTGTTTCTTCTTATTTGTACTTGGATTTGCTGCACTTAAGCCAAGGGTCTCCAGAAACAACCTCTCTACCTCTACGAGATAGTGGTAAGGTCTGTGCACACTCTACACTCCCCAGACCCCACATGTGGAATTTCACTGTGTATTTCGTTGTTGGTGTTGTTGTTAAAGATCGTTCTTGCCTTCCCCAATAGAACGAATTGGTTGAAGATAATTCTTTCTTAACTTGCATATTTCCTAAACTGTTGTACATCTCTCCTGGAGGCTATGGTCAAAAACAAATTAAGAATAAACTAGCAATCAGGGTCACACCATTTATTTAAATTGTTAAAGAGTTAATGAGGAAAAAATATTTGTTGGGAAATAAACACCGATTCAACATAAGTATCCTTGTAAATAGTCCAATCTGGCTAGAGTGATTATACTACCAATATGAAAAGAAAATGTTCCAGGCCTCACAATTGAGTCCAGAGCTGTCTTACTACACCCTCAACTATTGGTCCAGATATTTTGTGTTTCAACTATCCTTTATTTTAAGAAGATGGAGGTTCTTCTTTAATTCTAGAGATCAGGATTCTTTCAAATAGGTCAAACTGATATCACTTTAGAAACCTAAGAGTATGATGAATATGTCTCCAAAGGACACAAATCTACAATAGTTGAAGGGCCTTCAACTCTGTCAACCATAACTACAATGAAGATGCCTATCAGTCAAAACATACAATAAAGATGCAGGCAGCAGAAGGGTATGTCATATTGCAAAATAGTGCTTCAGTCGAAAGGAAAACATGAGACTACAGCAGATCATAAACATTAAAACATGAAACCTTCTGCATATCATAAACATTAAATTGTGAAACCTTCTGTGTATCACAAAACATTCAACATGAAACCTCCTGCAGATCATAAAGGCATAAACATACTTAACCTAAAAACCCTACAGTGAAGCAAATATAAGCACTAGGCAAACAACCTTCATTTAAATGACGTGTACCCATTTATAGACCCTACAACAACAACAACAACAACAACATACCCAGTGTATTTCCACCAGGTGGGGTCTGGGGAGGGTAAAGTGTACGCAGTCCATACCACTACCTCAGATGAAGTAGAAAGGTTGTTTCCGATAGACCCCCGGCTCAGAACAGATAACAATAGCCGACAAAAACAAAAACAAAAAACAAACAATAAAATAGATAACACATCGCTAGGTGATACAAGAAGCAAGACACTCACAGGGTAATACTGTAAACTATTCATTCGGAAATCACAATCATCACCAAAGCCACGCGAACCAGAATCTACTTAAAAACAACAGGCACAGATACAAACAAACACTCCTTCAAACACTCCTTCCTACTAATACGTACGCCTTCCTACTCCCTAACCCTCTACCCTAATCCGTGCCCTCCACACCTTCCTATCGAGGGTCATGTCCTCTGTAAGCTCTAACTGCTCTATGTCATGCCTAATCACCTCCCTCCAATATTTCTTCAGCCTACCTCTACCCCGCCTAAAACCATCCACAGCCAGCCTCTCACACCTCCGTACTGGAGCATTCGTGCACCTCCTCAATACATGCCCGAACCATCGTAGCCTCACTTCCCGCATCTTGTCTTCAACCGAAGCCACTCCCAACTTCTCTCGAATACTCTCGTTTCTAACCCTATCCCTCCTGGTCAGTCCACACATCTATCGCAACATCCTCATCTCCGCTACCTTCAACTTTTGGATGTGGGAGTTTTTAACTGGCCAACACTCCGCGCCATACAGCATAGCCGGACGGACGGCCACTCTGTAGAACTTACCCTTAAGCTTCAGAGGCACCTTCTTATCACACAAAACTCCCGAAGCTAGCCTCCACTTCAACCATCCTGCACCAATACGGTGCGTGACATCCTCTTCAATCTCTCCATCCCCCTGAATCATAGATCCCAGATACTTGAAACTACCCCTCTTCTGAATGGCTTGAGACTCCAGCTTCACTACCACGTCCTTCTCCTGCGTCACAGCACTGAACTTACACTCCAAGTACTCTGTCTTGGTCCTGCTCAGCCTAAACCCTTTCGCCTCTAAGGTCTGTCTCCAAACCTCCAACTTATCATTAAATCCTCCCCAGGACTCGTCAATAAGCACTACATCGTCCGCAAATAACATACACCAAGGTACCTCCCCTTGAATCCGCCGTGTCAAAACATCCATCACCAAGGCGAATAAAAAAGGACTAAGAGTCGACCCCTGGTGCAGCCCAGTCAGAACAGGAAAGTGCTACGAATCTCCTCCCGCCGTTCTCACACGTGTCTTCGCTCCGTCGTACATGTCCTGAATCGACCTAAGGTACGCCACAGGCACACCTCTAACCTCCAAGCACCTCCACAGAACCTCTCTGGGGACTTTGTCGTAGGCCTTCTCCAGATCAATGAACACCATATGCAAGTCCTTCTTCCTCTCCCTATACTGCTCCACTAATCTCCTCACAAGGTGTATGGCTTCGGTAGTCGAGCGACCTGGCATGAAACCAAACTGGTTCTCCGAAATAGTCACGATCCTCCTCAGCCTCAACTCTACCACCCTTTCCCACACCTTCATAGTATGGCTCAACAACTTGATTCCCCTATAATTGTTGTAACTCTGAATGTCCCCCTTGTTCTTATATAGAGGAATCATCGTACTCCATCTCCAAGCTTCCGGCATCTTCGTCGTCCTAAAAATATTGTTAAATAACTTTGTCAGCCACTCCAAACCTACCCCGCCAGTACTCTTCCGAAAATCCACTGGAATCTCGTCTGGCCCAGTCGCCCTACCCCTACGCATCCTACGAATAGCGCTCTTCACCTCCTCCACCTTAATATGCCTACAATAACCATAATCGCGACACCTCTCCGAGTGCTCCAAGTCCCCCAGCACCAAACTTCCGCCTCCTTCGTCATTCAAAAGTCTGTGAAAATACGACTGCCACCTCCTCCTAATGCTGGTGTCATCCTCACACTTGATGTACTTCACCTGATCAAGGTCACGTGCCCTTCGCTCTCTAGCCTTGGCTAACCTATACAACTTCTTATCCCCACCTTTCTCCTCTAAAGCCGCATACAGGCGCTCAAAAGCTGCCATCTTAGCTACTGTAACTGCTAGCTTCGCCTCTTTCCTAGCTAACTTATACTCCTCCCTTTTCATCCGCTTCTCCTAGTCATCCTTGCTTTCCACCAACTTCGCATAGGCCGCCTTATTAATTTCCACCTTCCTCTTGACTTCCTCGTTCCACCACCATTCCCCCTGGTACTTGCCAGCTCGGCCTCTCGAGACACACAACACCTCTCTAGCTGACTCCCTGATGTAACTAGCAGTCTTCTCCCACACACTATCCACATCCCCTGTACTCTCCCAAGCCCCCAAATTCAACAACTTCTCCCCTATCTCCAAAGCACTGGCCAAATTCAAACTCCCCCACTTAATCCTGGGTAGATCCTCCACAGTCCTATTCCTTCTGCCCTTCTTGACTTCCACGTCCATCACCAATAGCTTATGTTGGGTCGAAAGATTATCGCTAGGTATGACCTTACAGTCTTTACATAGCACTCTATCACCCTTCCTAAGGAGCAAAAAGTCTATCTGCGTCTTGGCTACCGAACTACGAAAGGTAATAAGGTGGTCCTCCTTCTTGGAGAAGCACGAATTCACTACCACCAAACCAAAAGCTCTAGCAAAATCCAAAAGTGAGGCGCCTCTCTCATTCCTCTCCCCGAAATCGAAACCTCCATGCACATCGTCATAACCTCTCGATAAAGACCTGATATGCCCATTGAAATCACCTCCTATTAAAAGCTTCTCGGTGCCCGGAACGCCTCTTACCACCTCCTCCAGAATTTCCCAAAAGTTCTTCTTCTCTTCCTCATCCAAACCCACTTGCGGAGCATAAGCACTAATAACGTTCCATGTAGACTCACCAATGACCAACTTAATCGTCATCAACCTATCATTAACCCGCTTGACCTCCACCACCTGTCCCCTAAGCTTTTTATTTACTAAGATACCTACCCCATTCCTATGCGTCACGCTACCAGAGTACCACAACTTATACCCGTCCACATCCCTCGCCTTGGTCCCTACCCACTTGGTCTCCTGGACACAGGCTATACTAATCCCCCTCTTCCTAAGAATCTTCACAAGCTCTATGGACTTACCTTAAAGAGTTCCTATGCTCCAAGACTCAACTCTCAACCTATAGGCTCCCGTGTCCCGCTTAACCCTACTACCCTTCGCCCCCAACCCCGATCTCCACCCAAAACCAAACCCTAACCCAAAACCATACCGCCCCCGGGGCCCCAGCCCTGCCTTATGACATGACCCTAGTCTACCATCGCCTACCAAAGCCACTACGCAGAAAGAGAGGGAACTAAAAAGGCGCACAAAAGGTAAGACAAAATAAATAGGTAAAGCTTAAATCAGCAGTGAAATGTGAAGTAGGGTCAACTATCCACTAGGTAAGAAAGACAGCACACAAAAAGGACGAAAATGTTGTTTCCGACGAGAATTCCGGTAGACTTCCCCGGAAATAGCAAGATCTGAAAGTGGGGAGCAAGTCGCCGGACGAACCAAGATCGAAAAAGAAATTGGTCGCCGAACTAAGCTTGGTCTGGACCGCCGGAGAAGAGATCGGTTGCGGAAAAGGTCACCGGAGTTCGCCGGATTAGTCAGATCTATTCCCGTTCGGGCAGATCTATTTCTGTCCAATCATCGCCGGACACCGCAGTTGTGCTCTGTCGTACCGCCACCAGAGTTAAGACGGGGCGACGTAACTCCGAGACCGAAATGGACTGGGGGTGGGGCGGGGGGGTCTGGACTGAACTGGAAGGGTTGGGAGAGCAGACTTACCTGTCTCCAAAGCTTACGCCACCGGCGTCAGAAGGGGGGTTCAGTCAATGGATGTTAGCCGTTATAGAAATAGAGAGAGAGAAGAGAGAGAGAAGGGAGCTGTCTCTACCCATTTATAGACCCTATGGATAATATTTCCAGGACAGATGCAAGAATCTGCACTATTAAGATCTGTTTTGACAATTTCATCTGTCGTTTCTGGAAATAAATTTCAAGTCTTGTGACTAGCTAGATTCGTCAATGCAGTTTCTTTAAGCTTAATATAGATGACACAGAAAGATGCTCTTAAGACTAAGAAAAATGAAAAACACAATAAAAATCATACAGAAAATGGAACGTCAAAAGCACGGGCAACTTGAAATAATAGTAAAATGCTGCTGTACGACACTGTAAGAAGCTGAGTTTATTTCCTAGATGTACAGAACAGAACACAGAAGTTAACTCTAAAAGGAAAAATGAAAGGAGCACCAGGTTCCTTACCACACAAACAAGTTGACGTTTCCCAGGGTTGTCAAACCCCTGATTATTGAACTTTGCTTCCAAAACCACAATAAGTGCAACGTTATCCTGTCAAGCACACACTAGTGAGATATAAGCCCAGTCCTGAATGAAATTCTTCATACGCCAACGAAGAACCACTTGACAAATTCGGCAATATACCTTAACCAGACGACTTAGTGCGGTCTTCTTTTGGGCACTGGGAACTAAGGCTTCAGTCAAAGATTGAGCAGCTTTGTTGAACTCAACCTGCAACAAGACATGCGAAGATTCTTGTTGCAATATCATTGCACAAATTGTGTTATAAGTAAAGCTCTTCTCAGGAACACACAGTGCTTCCATACCTCATATTTTTTAACATGTACGAATCTATCTCGGTGGAAAAATGTAGCACAACCATCAACGATATTGATATTCCTACTGAACACCTGCATACCGAAAAATTATCATTAGAAATCACACACTTTCAGATGAAAACACATACTACGCACCACAAACCTCAACTGTTTTTCTTTTGAACAGCGTTTGATAACCATGTTTGTCCAGCTCAGGAGCAAAGAATTCCTCAAAGTGATCACTCTGAACCTGAAGACGGAAGCATACAACACTTAGACACGGGTATTTATAATTCCATAGGCAATTCACAAGATCATTTAACATGACAATCATACTGGTGAGTATACACATCTACACATGAAAAAGAAATCCTTTTTAGCTAAAGAAGCTGATTATGCAGGCATCAAATTCACTAATTCAAGAAGCAGACATATATAGTTGACCTATGGAATTTAAGACATAAGAGCGTATTTCACAAAAAGAAATTCCAGTAGCATGGTTTTAATCATGCACTGGAGCCACTGTAACACTTACAAGAATTGCAAAGAAATTAAAATACACTCTTAAAAAGGTCTATCTCCTCTAAAATGCAATATAGAAGCAAGAAGTGACCCTCCTGAGTAGCATGAAAAGATTTTTCACACCTACAGGAATTCAAAAGATTCAACAAGATCACCCAATAATTAGATATACATAGGGGGTACCTCTTGAAGGCAAACAATGTCTGCACGGTAGCCAACTATTTCACGCAATAGATTTTGTCTCCGGTCAGTCCAAGAAAGAGCCCAAGACGAGCAGTAACTGTACAATTCATTTGTTGCATATGCATCAGACAGAATGTTGTATGAGAGCACAGTAAAAGTTCCTGAAGATGATAAACGACTATCTAAGTCCAGATGCACTGGTATATCAACTCCACTAACTGAAATCAAGCGACGTGGAGTAGGAGATGGAGCTGGAATCACTTGAGACATTACGGTACTAGCATGTCCAACAGGTAATTTTGTTTCTGCATCGATAACAGAACATTCAAGTTTAAGCACGTGACCAATATCATCTGCAGATGGGGTGTAAGTTTTAGAGCGTCCGACTTTAAACCAGGTTTCACCACTATTTTTTTAAGTAACCGCCACGAGATATAAAGGTATGGTTCCATTTGTAAAGCTACCGCTTGATTGCGAAGAAGTCAAGCTCGTATTAACACTAGATCCTGTACTATTGAATCGCCCAAATATTTCTTCCTCCTCATTTCCATTTTCATTCACAGCACTAGCAGCACGTTCATGCTGAACACGATGATGTTGCCATGCATCTGAGAAACATTTTGGCGAGCAATGGTAACTCTTGGCAACAGGAATTTTGGCCTTCACACATCCAAGGCACTGCAGCGTAGCTTGCTCAGATGGATGGACACTGCAGATGGCAACTTTTCTATCACTTTCTAGACGGTACCTGCAAAAGAAGTAATACATCAAACAAGTAATGAAAAAGGAATTCAATAGATATTGCTTCTCTTGGCAGCAAGGAGAAGTGACAGTTCAAATCACATCTTTTTAGTGGAGAAAAGTATCAATTTAAGTTAATGAGCCAAATAGATAATGTCAGAGTCGCAATTAGTCAGCAATAATTTCCACGACACCAACTATAAATTTTGGCAACCCGGGTAGCAATCCAGTGCCCACATGTGATTGACTGTTTCAGTGATTTTCTGAATTTTATTTATGACCGAGAAAATCGGTCTGGAGCCAACCCTTTGGGCCAACCGTAGACTTTGAAGCTCAGGAATGGGTCCTCTCTCTATCTTTTTACACTAAGTAGGCTTCAGTATTTTGGACAGCGAAAGGCGACAAGAGGTGACAAGGCCCTGCCTCGCCACGTGGCGAGGCGATCACCTTTTGGAAGTACGGCGACAATTAATACCAAAAATTTAAAATATTTAATTGCATATATAAATAATTAAAATCTCAATAACAATAATATATTAGCAAATATTTCATTCCTAATTTCTTCCGAACAAGTTTGACATATTTTGACATTTTTATATCCACCTATCGAATGTTGCTTGAACCGAGTAATACCACCATACATAGTACGTCGACAAAAATTACATATCACCGCATCTCTTGATGGTCCTTGCATACCATAATTCCATCCAATGTACTTTTGTTTGCTACTAGTAGAATGAGACGCCATTGAAATTGTTGTTAAAGACATCAACCAATTACGATATTAAATAGTATATTATATAACTTATAAAAGAAAAGACTGTTATATAGTATATACTATATACTCACTGTTAGTCTCTCTCTTTAGACTGTTACATTGTTTCAACTTTGAAGAAAAAAACAGAGGAAGAAATGATGAAGAAAAACAGAGTCGCCGAAGTGTAACAAAGAAGAAGAAGAAGAAAGTTGTTGCTGCTAGTGAAATAAAGAAGAAGAAGAAGAAGAAGAAAGTTGGAAAAAAAAAAACATACGTACCAGTCGCCGGTCCCCGGAGTTGCCGCCGGAGATCACAGTGGGCTTAGAGCTTAGCCGCAGTCCCCAACCAGATAGTCAAACAAAGCAAAATGAAAAGAAAAGCCCTAAAACTACCTTTTAACCTTAAAACCCTAATTTTAAAAAAAAATCAAATAGGCGATGCCTATTTGATTTCGCCTCGCCACGAAGGCTGGAGGCGACACTGCCTCGCCTCGCCATTCGCCATTGGCGACGTGGCGAGCGCCATTTACACCACTGGTAGGCTTAGAGCTTGGACTAGCTACCTATGATACAAACCTCAACTATTGCAAAATGAACTAACCCCTAGGGGCAAACAGAAATTCATTTTTAAAAAATCAAGGACTTTGGAAGCATACATATTTCCATATTAAATATAGATACATAATATAAAATCACGAGGAATAAACATCTTAGCGTGGACATACAGGGTTGATACACTAAGAAGCCACCAGTAAAAAGCATAGATTCTATAATATACATCTGTAAAAGACAACTGATTTTTTCATTAAAAAATTTCCACAACGAGTAATTGTCCTCATTTTTCTTTTATCTATCTTTTCTGCAGTATTGCGTCAAAGGGGTCAAGGTCTACTAGGGTTTTTAACACAAATCGCAATTAGAAACTCACTTCAATAAAGAAAGGCGCAACATATATGTGTGTGGTTGTGACACATAAGGAATAACAGCAGTAAAAAATCCAGACCTTACCTCTACCTCGTAGAGATAGAGAGGTTGCTTCCAATAGACCCTCAGGCTTAAAATAAAGCAAGTCCAAGCAGTTCAAATAAGAGAGCACAGAAATGAGAGCAGCAACAACAACGAAGTAATGTGAAATGGGAGCAGCACACAACATACAGCGGAAAGAACAGTAATGCCAACAAAATAATGAGATAACTGAAGCACAAAAAACACAGGTGATAATTGAAATAGAAGAACCAAAAACTATGAGAATAGTACGAATACCACTGGTAAGAAAGAAGGTTCAAGTACTACCACCAATCCTATCCCGCAGAAAAGCAAGAGAAAACTCAGCTACCGACTAACCGTCTAATCTAATCCGCAACCTCCAAAAATAACTATATACGACAAAACCAATTATATAGACAAAACCAATTATATAGACAAAGGCAGTGTTCTTGGATGCGGTCGCATCAGCGCTTAATGCGCCGATGTGATGCGAGAGTCCAGCGAGTCGAGTTCTTGAGGCGACACCATCTGGGAGAAGCGGTTGCATCCACCCCTGATGCGTGATGCGACGTGATGCGCTCGCATACTGGTTTTTTTTTTTTAAGGGCTATTTTTAAATAAAAAAGAGTTGGGTTAAATTTTTAAGTTTAAGAAAAGTCACGTTTTCACATATACGATCTTTTAGGGGGTTTAATCACATTCCAAACTTCGACTACAACTGAAGCTTCGACCTTCTCTCTTCTTCACTGAAGAGGCGACACTGTTTTGCTGTTTCTTATCAGTGAAGGTAAGGTAATTTTTCTTCTTCTTCTTTCTTCTTCCTTCTTCCTTCTTCCTTCTTCCTTCTTCTCCCTTTTCTGTTTGATTCGACCAGTTTATTTTCTTCTTTCTTTTTTTTCACTTCTGATGCTCTATTTTTTTAAAAAAAAAAATTGATACTCTGTTTTTTTTTAAGCAGTTTTTTTAAAAAAAACTGCTCTGTTTTCTTTTTTTATGCTTCCTTAATTTTTTTTTCTCAATTTCCTGACCACTGTTTTTTTTTCTTTTTGTTGCGACTTTTGTTTGAATTGTTTCTTATGCTTTCTTTACAGCGATTCTAAATGTCTGATCCGGCTTGGAAATATGCCAAAAAAGAACCTGAAACGTCAAATGTTATTGTAGAAAATAAAATTCGTGACCGAGAAAATAATAATCGGGATAGAAAAATATTGCAACAATCGTTTATTGATTTCAATATGTGAGTGTTACAATCTCTATGAATCCTCTGATTCGCCTTTCTAAATATAAATTCAAGGGCTTCGAGCTTGATCTTGAATTTGATGAACTTGAACTTGATTTGTGGATTTAATGAACTTGATCTTGACTTGTGAATTTGGATTCAAAGGCTTTTGAGCTTGATCTTGAACTTGAATGCTTGAACTTGTAGCTTGTAGAGAAATTTGTGGTGTTTGATCCACGAGCTCTCTCTTGCTTCTTGTTCGAATTGTTCGTCTTTTCTTGAATTATGAGGCCCCTATTTATAGTTGTGGAAAGGAAAGAGTCATGGTGAAGATGAGATTCTTTTGGCCAATCAGATTTAAGTGACATGACGCATTTTTATGGGCCTTTGATTTCACTAGGCTTGCTGCATCATTTTGACATGTGGCACAGTCCTATTTGCTCCTTTACTTGACTTGGCATGCCACATCATTTGACACTTGGCGCCAAATTGGGCCTTTAGACTAAGATGACATATTGGGCTTAACCAAGTGGGCTCATTATTTGTAGCCCAAATTAATGGACTAGCCTGATGAATTTTGGACTTTAATTAAATCCATATTTATTGGACTTAAATAATTAATCCAATTATATTAATCCACCATATTTATTTGGACTAATATATTTAAAATTCATATGATCACAAATGCCCTCACTTCGAGACTTGTCGGAGATATTTAATCTTTCGAAGACTAGGCTCGAAGTCTTGACTTGACTTTTTCCTTGTTTGCGCGTCTTCAGGATACTCCTTTCCATTTCGGGAATGAACTTCTTCTACTCCATAACCAATCATTCTCCAATTAGAATTAGGATGTCTATATTCCTATAAACTTGAACTGTCCCAATTCCACTCCAATTAGGAGTATGCCACCTCCTTAAGGACTTGAAAAGTTCTCCTAATTTTATTTCAACAAGGAGACTAATGCCTTGCTGCATCTATAAATAGATGGATGCTCTCTATTATTTTGATATTGCAGCATCGGGAGTCACACAAAGGAGAACAATGTCAGGTAATATATTCTTCTCTTTTAATCTTCGTCACTCTTTTTTCAGCCCAGCATGTTAGTGGTAGAAAATTCATATCTCATTGTAGAATTATCAAAATCGTGAACGGTTTAACATTCCAGAAACTAGACTTCGAGATCTACAACATATCCAAAATTCAGAATTAAACTCCTTCAATTTCGTTCTATACAATTTCTTGAAACTTAGGTTTAAATTCTGTCATGCTGAGAATTTCAGATCTGCATAGCTTCACCAAAACTGCATATCTTGATGTAGGAATGAAGAAATCACAAGCCACTTGATTCTTACTAAATTATACATCCAGATCTATAATATATCCAAAATTCATAATTTAATACATTTGGTATCTTTTCAGATGTTATCCCGAATTCAACTTTGGATTTTGGCACACCGGCAGTTTTCGATAGCAACAGAATATCCTTATCACTTGAGGGTGGGGACTGAAATGGTAAGGACGATCGAGATTTCTTTCGGGGGAACAGAGAATCCAAAGTCATATTTGCGCGACGACACCAAAAAAATTGTTTATCAATGTGGGAGTACCAAAATCATGATCCGCTTAATTCTATAGATACCATAAACATGCATCTATAACATATCCAAAATTTAGAATTTAACACCTCCCGGATCGTTCTAGACAAATTTTTGAAGTTAACCCTAAATTCTGTCTCGCAGAGAATTTCAGATTTGCATTGTCTCACTAAATAATTTATATCATGATGTCGGACCTTCACCATCAAAAAGGTGTTTTGATTGATGGAAACCAGAATTCAAGGGCTTAATTCTCACCAAAACATCTTGTCTTAAGCCTATCCGCGTTGGTGATGTATGGCTTCCGAGTTTAAAACGTCTTGACAGGTAACAATCTCTCTTCTTCTTGTACCTTTTTTTTGTGTGTGTTGTCCTTTCCTTTCTTCTTTTGCAGGATTGAAACAAATAGCATTCATGAAAGGTCAGCTTAAGGTGCGAGAGTTTAACTTCGCCTCCGTCACCTTGAGACCTGACTAGTTCAGCTTCAAGTTTGGTCCCTTTCACCGACGTACTTATGCAATGGTCAGCTTAAGGTGCGAGAGTTTAACTTTGCCTCCGTCACCTTGAGACCTGACAAGCCTAAGGTGCGAGAGTTTAACTTCGCCTCCGTCACCTTGAGACCTGACAAGTTCGGCTTCAAGTTTGGTCCCTTTCACCGATGTACCTATGCAATGACCAGCTTAAGGTGCAAAGGGGCAACTATTGTCCACCTTAAGGCATGAAAGTTTAGAGATCCTTTTAAAGATAAACTCGTGAAAAGTCCAGCTTAAGGTGCAAAGGGACAAATTTTTTTGTCCACCTTAAGGCATGGAGATTTATAGATCCTTCTAAGGATAGACCCGTGAAAAGGCCAGCTTAAGGTGCAGAGGGACAAATTTTTTGTCCACCTTAAGGTACGGAATTTTAGAAGGCCTCAACTTGAAACTTGGAGGTTTTGACGGTTCCACCTTGCAAACTTGGCGAATTTGGAGACTTCAGCTTGCAAACTTTGCAATTTTGACAACTTCAACTTGCAGACTTGGTGGATTTGAGATTTCATCTTGCAGAATTGCTTACTTTGAGGACTTTAGCATGCAGATATGGTTAACCTGAGACTTCAACATCACTGACTTGGGTGAATTTTGACTTCAACATGCACGCTTCAATTCGCAGGCTTGGAAGACTTACAACTTCAACTTGTAGGCTCGGAGAACTTGAGGGTCTCAAATCCTGTTGCAGAAGCTTACCTTTTATATGGAGCTCTGCCCTCATTGAGTCATGAATATTTTGTGTAAGCCCGAAGTTTAATCAGAATATTTGCAGACTTAACTTTCGTGTGGCGGATCAAGCGGGGACATGTATTTTTTGACACTCATGCAACTGAACATAGAATGAAACTTCTAAGCACCTACGTACCTCGATGAAGAGGATCAAGTCACAACATAGTTCTGAAAGAGTGTATATTTTTTTTTATTATTATTTTTATATATATATATATATATATATTTTTATTTATTTATTTATTTTTTGGTCCTAACTTTTGCCTAGGCCGCCTCTTTCGAGATTTTCAACCTAGCGGACATTTTTTTTTTTTGAGCCGTACACAGTTTATACTCTTGCGAACCAGGAGTAGACACACAGTTTATGCTCGTGCCTTAAGGAGCATCATCTTCCCTCAAGGATAGTACTTCTTCAAGAATTTGGCGTTGATAGGACCAATTTTCATGCCATCTGCATCGACAAGCTTGTAAGCACCACTTGAATATGCCTCTTGTATGACATATGGTCCATCCCATTTCGAGGTGAATTTGCCCTCAGATTTATGAGAAGTGATAATGGGTCTCCTTACTGCTAGGACTTGATCTCCAACTTGGAAGCACCTCAGGCGAACCCTTTTGTTGAAAGAACGAGATAGACGGGCTTGATAACATTCAAGATTTTGTTAAGCCTCTAGCCTCTTCTCATCAAGAGCTTCTAACTCCGCAAGGCGTAACTTAGCATTTTCTTCTTCGGTGAGCCCTTCTTGAACAGCAAGTCTTAAAGAAGGAATTTGACGCTCAAGTGGTAGGACTGCTTCAACTCCAAAAGGAAGTGAATATGGGGTTGCTTGCGTCGGTGTGCGGTGAGTCGTCCTATATGCCCACAAAGCTTCTTCCATTCATTCATGCCAGTCTCATTTGGATTTGGAGACGACTTTCTTCAATAGGTTGCATAAGGTTTTATTGAATGCTTCGGCTAGACCATTGGCGGCAGCATGGTACATAGAAGATTTACGTTGCCTAAAACCAAAAAGATCACAAATCTTGTTCATCGGCTTCTTATCAAATGGCTTGCCATTGTCAGTTATTATGTAATGGGGAATTCCAAAGCGGTAGATGATATTTACTCGGATGAAGTTTGCAACATTCTCCTTCTTTACTTCTTTGAGAGCAACAGCTTTGGCCCATTTTGAGAAGTAATCTGTCGCAGCCAAGATGTACAAGTATCCACCAGAAGATTTTGGTAGTGGTCCTACAACATCCAATCCCCAAGCATTGAATGACCAAGATGCGATAGTGGGGTGTAATATTTCAGGAGGCTGATGTATAAAATTCGCATGAAATTGACAGGCTTTGCATCTTCTAGCATAGTCCAAGCAATCTCTCACCATTGTTGGCCAATAATATCCTATCCTTTTTATGTGAAAGTGGAGCTTTGGGCCAGACTGATGAGATCCACATACTCCCGAGTGTGCTTCCTGCAAAGCTTGAACCGCTTCTTCCTCTCCTAAACATTGCAAGATTACTCCTTCAAATGACCTTCTGTATAGCGTGTCCTTGTAGTAAAGGAAACGAGGTGCACAACGATGGATGTCTGTCTTTTTTCTTGGATCTTCAGGAAGTATTCCATAACACAAGTAGTCAATAATAGGTTGTTGCCAATCTATCTTTAAGGCTTCGGACACAGCGACGAGATGCTCAAGTTTGTTTTCTCTGTATTCCTCCTCATCCGGTGGTGGTACTACCCATTCTTGGCGGATAGTAACTCATGTTTGATTCGGAAGAGTAAGGGTTGAAGCTAAAGCAGCCAATGCATCGGCCTGTTTATTTTCCTTTCTTGGCACGTGTTGAAGGGTAACTTCTCCAAGCCATCCTATCAACTTCTGAGCATAACTATGATATGGACGTAGCTCGGGCTTTTTGACTTCATAGTCTCCCAAGAGCTGCTTGATCACCAATTGGGAGTCACCAAAGACTTGCAATTGTAGTTGCTTCATGTCGACGGCCATTTCAAGTCCGAGTATCAACGTTTGGTATTCAGCGACATTGTTGGAGCAACATTGTCTCAAAGTAAAGGAGTATGGGATAACCTCTTCCTGAGGAGTGACAAACATTACGCCAGCACCAACTCCACCACGATGGGCCGCACCATCAAAGTACATCTTCCATGGAGGTCGAACTTCAATAACCATTGCATCCTCATCAGGAAGTTCATCAGTTAGCTCCCAATTATCAGGTATCGGGTGGTCTGCCAAAAAGTCTGCTAACGCTTGTCCCTTTACTGCCTTCTGAGGGATGTATATGATCTCAAACTGTTGAAACTGAAGGTACCACCTTGCAAGTCGATCACTAAGGACTGGTTTCGACATTACAAACTTGATGGGATTTGC
Organism: Capsicum rhomboideum; assembly: GCA_031232105.1. Taxonomy (NCBI): domain Eukaryota; kingdom Viridiplantae; phylum Streptophyta; class Magnoliopsida; order Solanales; family Solanaceae; genus Capsicum; species Capsicum rhomboideum. Next base: position 89,988,153 of record CP124716.1, on the reverse strand, counting down.
TTTAGACATGAGATGAACAACATGAGCTTGAAAGTAGTGCTTCATCTTTTGGATTAAGAAGACCAACGCCAAACACAACTTTTCAATAGGTGAATAATTCAGCTCATTTGGCGTCATCATTCTGCTCAGGTAATAAAGAGAGTTCTCTTTACCTTCACTATTTTCTTGGGCCAATAATGCTCCAACTGACCTTTCTTGTGCAGCGATGTAGAGAATCAGTGATTTTCCTGGTATAGGTGCCGCAAGAACTGGAGGCTTCATCAAGTAAGATTTGATATTTTCAAAGGCCTTACTACAAGCTTGGTCCCATTCGAAAGGGGCACCCTTCTTCATGAGATGGCTAAATGGTTGACATTTTCCCGCCAAATTTGAGATGAACCTCCTTAAATATGCTAGCTTTCCTTGAAGACTTTTTAATTCATGAATGTTTCGAGGCTCGGGCATCTTCAAAATTGCATCAACCTTGTGTTGATCAATTTTAATTCCTCGGTGTCGTACAATAAAGCCAAGGAATTTTCTGGAAGTAACTCCAAAGGCGCATTTCAACGGATTCATCCTAAGCTGATATCTTTGGAGCAACTCAAATACCATTCTCAAGTCTTTCAAGTGGTCGTTCTTCTTTCTTGACTTTACCACTAAGTCATCCACATAGCATTCAACATTTTTATGGAGTAGATCATCAAATATGTTTTGCATAGCCCTTTGATAAGTGGCACCAGCATTCTTCAAACCAAAAGGCATCACCTTGTAGCAATAAATACCTTTAGGTGTACGAAATGCAGTGAGCTCTTCATCCTTTGGTGTCATACGGATTTGGTTATAGCCGGATGATCCATCCATAAAAGACATCGCCTCAAAACCAGTAGTAGCATCAATCATCAACTCTGGAATAGGGATTGGAAACTCATCCTTAGGGAATGCATTGTTGAGATCCCTAAAGTCGACACAAACTCGAATTTGGTCATTCTTCTTTCGTACTGGAACAATGCTTGATATCCATGTGGGGTACTTAACTTCACGAATAAAGCCTGCTCCAATGAGTTTGTTAACCTCATTTTCAATCAATGGAACCAAGTCAGGTCTGAAACGTCTTTGGGCCTGCTTAACAGGACGAGCTCCATTCTTGACTGCCAACTGATGAACTGCTACTTTTGGATCTAAGCCAGGCATCTCCTTATAACTCCAAGCGAAGACATCCTTATATTCTTTGAGTAAGTCTATGTAAGCGATTTCTTCATCCATTTCTAGAAAAGTGCTTAGAAAAGTTGGTCTTGGGTCTTCATCAGTGCCAAGATTAACTCCCTTTAGGGGATCTATCATCGTCTTTACTCCTTCTTCAAATTCTGACGGAGCATCTCCAGCATCTTCCTCTTCTTGAGGATCATTGTCATTGACCGATATATGGCAACACCAAGAAATATCTTTCGACTCTTCAACCTTTATTTGAGATGATGTATCGTACTCGCTCTGGGTTGTAATATGATATGACGAGCCCACACTTTCTTTATCTTCCTCATGTTCCTTGGTATAAACCACAGTATGAAGTTTTTCCTTTAACACCTTGCACGAAACCACAAGTTCCGTCCGTCGCCTCATTTTAGAAGGAAACAAACTTTGGAAATCCTTTTGGATTCGAGGTGAAAAGTGTGTCATAGTGCCTAGATAACTTTTTTGAGGTTTGTTACTCTTCTCTTTCTTCAGTGGACCCAACCTCTCAAACACAGAAGTTCTTGTGGTTGATTTTCCAAGTCGATCAAAGACAGAAGGCCTTTTGCTGGAAGTAGTAGAATCCTCTTCCACAGTGATGTAGTCGCTAGCCACCCTTCTAATAGAGATGCGCACCGGCGGTGGTGGCATGTACCCTAAGCCTTCGCGTGCTTGCCTGGTAGCAGCTTCTGATGGCATTTTCCCCAAATTTGATGGCTCATTAGGATTGTATCCAGCCTTTATGAATAACTTGTAAGCGTTTGGATCAAAACCTTCTTTCATACGCTTTGAAGGGAGTGTCATATCTCGCGGTGAATTTTGAGCCACAAATTCCTCAAGTGGCTTTGAGGGCAAATTTATTGCATCTATTCGCTTTACCGGAAGAGTTAGCCCCCCCCCCCAGTACATTACCTTGGACATCGGATGAGTGTCGTACTTCTTTCCCCACTTTTGGTACATAGCGGAACACAGGAGTTGCCTTCTTCTTTAAGTACGCGACATTCCCTTTATTTGAAGTGGTGGGAGGCTTTTTAATGACAACGCTTTGAACAAACACCTCGACCTTTTTAGTTGCAAGATCATCACATTTGGTTGATGTGACATCATTCACCTTTTTCTCCTTCACGACATAATTCTTCAAGTAGAATTTTGCATCTGCAAAATATGATTCAGCTTCAGTGAATGGCTTATCATCGGCCACTATCTTTCTCTCCGCTCCATTTTCAAGATACTTCAAGCATTGATAGTAGGAGGATGAAACAATTTTGTTCTCGTGTACCCAAGTCCTACCAAGCAATATATTATATGAAGTCTTGGCATCAATCACATGCATCAATACATTTGATCGTAAATCGTCCATATGGATTTCTAACTTGATGGATCCTATGGCTCTCTGAACTCCTTGATTGAACCCTTGGATCATCAAATGGCTTTCAGTAAGTTAGTAAGTTCATCAGTTGTGATGCCAAGTTCCTTCAGTGTGCGAATAGGCAGGATGTTTACTCCAGACCCTTCATCTATAAGGATTCTATTTATTTTCTTCTCTAGAATATAGCCTACCATATACAAGGGACGATTGTGTAGTGTTTCACCAAACAGGATATCATCGTCTGTAAATGTGATTTTTGCATTACATACATGTTCTTTTTGGTGAAGAGATTTAGTAGGACTTTCAGGAGAAGGAGGTTCCATCAATAGGCTTTCGCCCTTTGCTTCTTCTTTGTCAGTATTGAAACAAGATGCCTCAATGTTGTCTTGAGTAGTCTTGGCGCAGAACCAACTTGGAAAGAATTCTTCCAAGGTCACAGGACACCGTGGTTTTTGGTGGTGATGCTCCACTACACTCGCCCTCTTTGGCAGCTCAACCAGCCTCTGTTTCCTCGGTTTCTTCACTATTCTTCTTCTGGTTGGCTGCTTGGATGAGTCTTTTCGTAGACTTGTCATCTTGTTGCGTCTTCTCCTAGTCACCAAAGTCCAACCTTCATCATCATCTTCATCAATTAGAGACTTGTCATGCTTTAATGGCTCCTCATTACGCTCTTTGAAGTTGCATATTTGGACTGGATCGAGTGAGCCAAAAGTGATGGAGATTTGATGAGAACTGGCCTTCTCATCATCAAGCACGATCTTCTTCTCATTAGCCAGTTGCATTATTTTATCCTTGAAGACAAAACATTTCTCCAAATGGTGACCCACAAGCCTGTGATATTTGCAATAGTTTAGGTCATCAGTTCTTCCAGCTTTGTCGGGCCGCTTCATTTCTGGTAGATCAATGAGCTTCAGCTCAAGAAGTTCATCAAAAATTTCAGAAATGTCAGAATCAAGGAATGGGTATTCTTTTTCCTGCATCTCCTTGAAAGTCAACTTCTGGTTTGGACTCGCTTGAGAAGTAGTCTTTATGCTTTGCTTCTTACTCACCTTCGTGGTGAGCTTCACAGGAGACACGTTGACATTCATGGATTCTTTGTTGTCGCTTTTGGGGACAAACTTGGTCTATCTCCTGGGTTCTTGTTTGTCCTTTCCCTTTCGAGGGTCATGGATGGGTGCTACTCCTTTTCCGGCAGAAGACATGCTTAACTCCATATCGTGAGCGCGGGTAGCTAACTCTTCAAAGGATTTTGGCTTAATGCCTTGCAAAATATAGAGAAGCTCCCAGTGCATTCCTTGGATACACATGTCTATTGCGGAAGTTTCACTGAGGCTATCTTTACAGTTTAGGCTAGCATTCCTCCATCGATTTATGAAGTCGATAACTGGCTCATCCTTTTTTTGACGAGTATTTGTGAGCTCTACCATGCTCACTGTATGCCTCGTGCTATAGAAGCGATTTAGGAACTCATGCTCCAGTTGCTCCCAGCTATCAATTGAATTGGGTTCGAGGTCCGTATACCAATCAAAGGCATTTCCCTTTAGGGAGCGGACAAATTGCTTGACGAGATAGTCACCATATGTTCCGGCATTGTTACATGTCTCAACAAAGTGAGCGACATGTTGCTTTGGATTCCCTTTGCCCTCAAATTGTTGAAATTTGGGGGTTGATAGTCGGCAGGCATCTTGAAGCTATCAATCCTAGCAGTGTAAGGCTTGGCATACGTCAGGGAAGACTTGGTAGTAACGTCGTCCTTGTCCTTAAGGGTCCCTTCAATGAACTCCTTCAATAGATTAATTGGGATCATTCCGTCAGAAGCGACTGACACCTCCTTAGTAGGTGGTGTCTGTTTGGTAGGAGGAACTATCTCTTGTACTTCTGGAGCCTTTCCAGGTGCATGGCTAGAATATCCATCTATTAAGCCTTCCATTCGATCCATCAGCTTATCAATCCGAGTGTCTTGAGTATGCACATACTTGGTCAAAACTTCAATCGCTTTCGCCATATTCACAAGTTGCTCCTCCATGGATGAGACATCAGTTACCATTGTTTGCATGATTATTGGAGACATCGGATAGTAGCACGGATTGTCACATAAGTTGATCTCTGAAGTCCTTGGCTCGCTTGGAGTAAGTGGAGATGACATGTTGGTTGAATGACCATCGTTCTTTGTCCCAGAGTTTTTTGAACCAGAGAGATCAAGTAGAGCCAGAGTTTTCTTGATTTTCTCTGCCACACTGCTTCCTTCTTCTGAAGCACTTGTAAAGGACCTTGTTCTTTTTGGGGTTGAAGACCCAAAAACTGGAGTTGATGTTGTCGACACTCGATGTGTTTGTTGCCCCATCATGTTGGCCTTGCTCCTTGTGACAGCCCCAAAGCTTCCAAAAGTAACATCAAGGATGCTTTCTACCTCGGCGGAGAACTTGGAATCAGCAGCCGTAGGGGAAGTGGATTGAGAGTTGGCCTTCTTGGAAGTCATTTCGGTATTCTGGAACTTTGAAGTTGGAAAGTTGAGATGAGAGGTAGAGATTGTCCCACTGGGCGTGCCAGAATTTGTAGACAATAAAATTCGTGACCGAGAAAATAATAATCGGGATAGAAAAATATTGCAACAATCGTTTATTGATTTCAATATGTGAGTGTTACAATCTCTATGAATCCTCTGATTCGCCTTTCTAAATATAAATTCAAGGGCTTCAAGCTTGATCTTGAATTTGATGAACTTGAACTTGATTTGTGGATTTAATGAACTTGATCTTGACTTGTGAATTTGGATTCAAAGGCTTTTGAGCTTGATCTTGAACTTGTAGCTTGTAGAGAAATTTGTGGTGTTTGATCCACGAGCTCTCTCTTGCTTCTTGTTCGAATTATTCGTCTTTTCTTGAATTATGAGGCCCCTATTTATAGTTGTAGAAAGGAAAGAGTCATGGTGAAGATGAGCTTCTTTTGGCCAATCAGATTTAAGTGACATGACGCATTTTTATGGGCCTTTGATTTCACTAGGCTTGCTGCATCATTTTGACATGTGGCACGGTCCTATTTGCTACTTTACTTGACTTGGCATGCCACATCATTTGACACTTGGTGCCAAATTGGGCCTCTAGACTAAGATGACATATTGGGCTTAACCAAGTGGGCTCATTATTTGTAGCCCAAATTAATGGACTAGCCCGATGAATTTTGGACTTTAATTAAATCCATATTTATTGGACTTAAATAATTAATCCAATTATATTAATCCACCATATTTATTTGGACTAATCTATTTAAAATTCATATGATCACAGTTATCTCCACCACAAGTTACTAATCTTGTTGACGATGATGATGAAATGGAAGAAGGGGAAGCTGCTGATTTGTCACTATCTTCAAAATTACAAAAACAATCATAAAATGCATCAGTCTCTTCAAGTTATGGATCAACCGGTACAAAAGGTCTAATAGATTGTTACTTTCCATTGAAGCCAGGAAATGATTCAGGAAAAAGTGGTAAGAATTTGTAGGTTGTGGCCAAGGGAATTTTGAGGAAAAAGTGGAATGGAACAAGTTCGGATGCTCCATTATGATGGATAAGTGGACAGCAAGAACCGAAAAAATGATCATAAATGTGTTGGTGAATTCTCCGAGAGGAAGCTTATTTCTTGAGTCCATTGATGCAAGTGACTCGTCCACTGATTCCATCAAAATGTTCTCTTTGTTTAAGAGTACCATAGAGAATATTGGACCAGAGAATGTTGTTCAAGTGGTTACAGATAATGCAGCTGAAAATGTTAAGGCAGGTGCTATGATGATGGGAGTGTTCCCGCACGTATATTGGACTCCATGTGCATCCCATTGTGTCAATTTAATGTTCGGGAATATTTTCATGGAAAGACCCTTTCAAGGTATTTTCAGTAAGGCAGTTAAGGTACATTCTTACATTGTTCAAAGGCCTTTGTTGTTGAATATGATGAGAAGATTCACTAATCAAAGAAACTTGGTGAAACCGGGCAAGACTAGATTTGCTACTGCTTTCTTGACCTTGCAGAGGATGTTGAAACAAAAGAAAAATTTAAGAACCATGTTCATTTCAGAAGAATGGAATAACAGTAAATTTGCAAAAGAAGTGCTAGGAAAAGAAGTTACACGGATAATGCTTTCTTACCACTTTTGGAACAATGTTGTTTATTCTCTTAAAGTATGTGGTCCCTTGGTTACAGTTCTTCGTTTGGTAGATGGTGAGGCAAAACCATCAATGGGTTACATTTACGAAGCGATGAGTAAGGCTAAGGATGTTATTAAAAGTTTTTTTACTGAGGAGCATAAATATGCAAAGGTCTTTGAGATCATCGATAAAAGGTGGAGTGATCAACTCCACCAACCATTGCATGCAGCTGGTAATATCTTGAACCCATCAGTCTATTATAGTCGTGAGAATGATTTATTGAATAAGAGTCTGATGGTGGGATTCCATACTTGCATTGGAAAGATGGTTGATGAAGATTTGCAAGATAAAATAACTGATCAGATTAGTATTTATCAAATTGCTGAGGGACTTTTTGGAATACCAACTGCCATAAGACAGAGACACAAAAAGTCACCAGGTGACTGACTACTTTTATGTTTCTATTAAATTCAGACTTTAAATTATTTCTTTATAGTTGCTAATTTTGAATAATTACTTTACTTTAATAGTTGAATGGTGGAGGCTTTATCGTTCAGAAACTCCAGAGTTACAAAAGTTTGCCATCAGAATTTGGGGTCTTAACATGTAGCTCATCTGGGTGTGAAAGAAACTAGAGTGTGTTCGAACACGTAAGAATTAAAGAAAAGCTTTAGTATATTGAGATAAGTATATTATATCTCAAATGTCTTGGCTTTATACTTGCAATATTTATTTGCAGATCCATACCAAGAAGAGGAATAGACTAACTATAAAGCACCTCAGTGACTTGGTGTTCATAAAATACAACAGAACTTTGAGGCGTCGTTACAACGCTCGCAATGCTCGCAATGGATTTGATCCTATTAGCTTGGACAATATTGATAATGACAACGAATGGCTAACCGGGATTGAAAATGCTGAAGATGAATCAATTGTTGATGGAGATACTGATTTCACTTGGGGTGTTGTCTCCAAGGCAAGTGGAGTTGATGAGCGTCGTTATGGTTTAAGAGGGAGTACTTCAAGCTCACGTAACAAGGGAAAAGAAGTTGTTACTTCAAGAGGAGATGAGGAAGATGAGGAAGTTGAAGATGATGAGCATTATGATGATGATGAAGGAATACAAGATTTGGACAATCTTGATGAACTAGAAGAGCTTTAGATTGAAACATTATTAATTTAGATTTGTTTTTTCTTCTTTTTCTAGTGTGTTTTGCTATTTTATTGAACTTCTTTATTTGCTATTGTGTTTCAGTGCTCAAACCTTTGATTTGTGTGTTTCATTTAAACTTTTGTTTGTATATATATTGTCTTTGTTGTTGATTATATAGTTGTTGTGGTGTTTTCACTTATGATTTACAGTTTTGGATGTTAGACCAACTAGGCACCATCTTTTGTAGTTTGAACAAACCACGATGTCCTAAACGTTTGTGTACAAACTACGATGTCCTAAACGTTTGTGAATTATGTCCAGAGAATCTATAATTGGACATGTTATGGAGGAGTTAGGAGAGGTAAGGTAGTAAAGGCCTTATGATTCATATCCTACACCATTTGTTTGTCCCGTACTATGGTCATGCATGATAAAAGAGTCCTCAAGAAATAGTATTCACAATTTAGGACACGAGTCAAACGACTAATCGATGCAAGATTAAAAAGACAACCAGGGACATACAGAACAGAATTTAAAGTGACAGAGGATAGGGGATTAGCTTGTCCAACTCCTTTTGCTTTGGTTTGGTTACCATTGGCTAAAATGACAGTTGGAAGAGAATGTAAATAAACAATATTTGATAGAAGTGATTTATCAACAGATATATGATCAGAAGAGCCAAAGTTCACAAACCATGATCCAAAGGTAGGAGATTGTGCAGTTGAAACCACTGGTAGAGATATCTGCTTACTTGCTCGGTACTGAATATACTCGTTATATTATTTTTCAGATAAATACACCCATTGATTACCTGTGGTGTTAGATTGAGCAACATGAGCATTATTAGGTGGTCGACCATGCAAAGAATAGCATATTTCACGAATATGTCCAAGACTATTACAATAGCTACACTTAGGTCGAGAATAGCATACATCACGAGTATGTCCAAGCCTTTTACAATAACCACACCTAGGTCGAGATATTCAAAAACGATCTCCCCCTCGTCGATTCTTCATGGAATGTGATGTTTGATTATTTAATCTCCTCATTAAGGGTTCAGACTTAATCATAGGACTATATCGAAATTAATAATGAACGTTTCCAGAATTGTACTAAACCTCCAAAAATTAGGATTGACTGCTGAAAAGTGGTCAAAACCTGAGAAACAAAAAAAGAAAAAAGATATGGGTAGGGTCGGAATGATGGCACGACCCTACTGGGAAAAAAATACTGGAAAGTGGTCGTAAATTGACGCACGGTCACCTATCTGACTGAGTTTCTCACAAACGCTCGGATACCATGTGAGAAATATAGGAGAAAAATATTATTGAATTGTTGTATCTAAAGTATTACATTGAGACCCTATTTATAGACACTACATTAGACTCTTTTTCCAACTAGGACACTGACATTACAATCTTTTTCCAAGTAGTATTCTATATACTATCCATATTCCTACTCATATTCCAACAACAAATGTTCAATCATTCCCACATCACCTAAAGGCTAAACCTTGGATTATCCATAAAGTAAACATTTCCTAACATTGAAAACCCCCATTTTGAAAAATAATCAAATTATCCATCTAAGAAAATTCAATCCCAAATCAACAATAAAACAAGAGACAGACTGAAATATATAAATATAAATAGTAAAGAAGTAGAAGAACAAACTGACCACTTATATCTCAAGAAACAGCCGTGAATAGGGGCGGATTCAGGAATATCATCAGAAATGAGAGAGGAATCAGGACGACGCAATAAAACATAGGGCGTAAGTTCACAGCCTACTATGGGAATGTCGGACGGGAGATGCACCCGGACCACACTCAGCATTATTCTCCTTCTTCACAAATATTGAAGTTAACCCACTCTTTTCTTTTTCTCAACACTACCCCAACTTCTTTTAAGTGAGAACAATCCAAGGTAATAATTAGTAGTGGGCGAAGATGCGGGGAATCCGCCATCACCTGACTTCTGCACCAATCGCCAGCCTTCCTTGCCCTCAACAAAAATAAAACCTTAAAATATTTATTCAATGTAATAGCACAAGAAAATTTGGATAACAAATCGAAGAGATCTTCAATGGAAATGAGTGAAGGGTTACAGAGAAATTAATGAATTAATGAGTCAAGGGAAGATTCAATTTGGTAAGAGAGAAAGGGAAAAGTTTAGAGAGAGATGAGGGGGAATATCGATTGATTGGGTGTGATTTTAGGGTTTTACAAACAGATGAAAGCAAAGAGAGGAGGGAAGACAGTCGTCTAAGCTTTCTAATTCTATGTCCAATAATACAGGGGACGGAGGTATAAAAACGTCAAAACATGGCCAATGATGTCTTTTCACCTATTGGGTCGAAATTACACAATTAACAATAAATTTAAGTTCAAAATTTTTCTAGTTTTTCCACAGCTGCATTGCACATGTATATCACACATCATATTAGTTCATAGTACAATTATTAAAATGGTATAAATAATTAGAATTAAGTTATACTAAATTTAAAGGCAAAAATAAAAGCTCAAATTAATAATTAATGAACTTAATCGGTGACTATGAAATGATTAAATTAACTACCGCCCGTTTTTTTAGATCCTGCAATTTTGGTATCAGAGCCATGTATCTTATAATATATGTGTAATAGAAGTGAAAGATTCAACATAGGTAGTTTGGAAATATGAAATTGGGAGAATCACATGTCAAGTGTGATAGATTAGAAGAGGTGGATGTACCTCAAAATTTGGATTTATTAAATAAATTGACTATTCCAAAAATTTCTATAAAAACCATTTATGATTATGGTTGGTTTGATAAACTATCTTCTAAACAGTTAATCAAAACTATAGAGCAATCTTTTGCTTTAAATTCTTCTGAGCAAACTATTCGTTTATTAAATAAACGAGATATTGATATTTATAAAGGTTAGTATAATTTCCTGCATATTGGCATGGTTCAAATTGCTTTTAAACCATTAACTCTTAAAGGGTTACCTGAAACCTGTTTGGCAGCTTTACGTGATGCACGTAATTTAAATTTTCGACAATCTTTAATGGGTTCAATAGAATCTACAGTGGCTTATGGATCAGTTTATTTCAATACTCAGCCAAATTTGCAACTTTCTTTGACTGATGTAAACATTTTAGATGCATTTACATTAAATGTTAAAACGCATGGTTATAATTATGCTCCTGGATCTGAACTTATATGTTTATCTTATAGAATTTACTATAAGTTATTATCAACTTTGAATCCTAGATGTAAATTATATGATACATCTAATCAGACTATTTTGTTTGAAACAAACTTTATAAAGTAAAAAATTACAACTAGAAGGCCTATTAGGTGGGAAGAAATTAATTTTTCGTCTACTTGGGTTTTAAATTCCGTTATATCACCAAGTTAGATAGCTGATAAAGTTACCAACTCTGACTTTTCTCATGTAACGCAAACTCCAGATGGGCAAGTTTGTATTCAGTTTGAGGATAACTCTTCTGTTTATAACAGACAATCATTTTCTGGAAATAGTAGCAATAGATTATTGCTTAGAAGTCATATTCATAGGTTAATACCTCCGATACCTTCACTTATAGCTCCAGTTGACCCAATTTATGGTCCGACTAGAAATCGTGCTGCATCTTTGCATACTATTCCTTCGACTAATACTCATATAGATCAATTAAAGATTGACCCCGCAACTAATGTTGTGCATGCTCATGCTGATGATGTTTTTTATAAGGATATTCTTTCTGCATCCGAAATGGATTTTGATCCCAATAGAATTTAATGATCCCTCACAAAATCGATTTTAGTCCAGGCTCACTGGCAAGAAAACATATTCAAAAAGTTTTTTTTGATAAAAAATGGAACCAGTTTAGAACTTGATTTTTTGAAACTTATAGCAATAAGGATATGAATAATATCTCTTAAGAGTTTTATGAAACTTGTGCATTGCATAATCAAATTATGTATTTTGTCCGATGGTTTATAACCACTTATTTACCCTTATATATTAAAGTTATTGAAAGAACTTATAAAGATAGTAGTGGAAACCTTATTCAATCAGTATTTCCACCACAATCTTCCTTCGTTATGCCTAACAATACAGGTATAACCTTTAACGCTTTTCAACAGTTTATTGATAATGAAGTTGGAAAAGTAAGTATTTCTTAAATTAATAAATTAATTTTCCAAAATAATTATTTGGGTTTATATGTTAAAGTTTTAGGAGAACATATTATTTCTCTTGATAAAAAACTTGATGATTTATCTATTCTTGTAAGATTTTTAAATAATGTCAAATTAGATAAAGTTTTAAATAAATTTGACGATCTTAGTGATACTACTGAGAAAAGGGATGTTGAAAAACATGTTGTGGAATCCACAGCTAGTACTTTTCAAACAACATCTACTCCTCGGGTTATTACTAGTTCTATCCAACGACCTCCCGAGATTACGGATTTCAAAATTAAAACTTTTGATGATCCCGAGGATTTACTCGAACAAAAATTTTCTAAATTAAATATTATTCCTCTAGACTTATATGCCCAATTTGCTGATACTATAGCAAGCTCTTCTAATTTTAAAAAAGACTTCACTTTCGAGTTTAATAAGCTTAGGAGTACCCCTAAGCATACTCAGTATGCTAAAAAACCTGATATGAAAACCTTTTATTATCCTCGATCCACTCCCCAAGATGTTCTTATCGAAGAAAGAGATTGGAATGGGACTAATACGTCCTATAGTGGCAATAAAATTTATGAGTGGATTATAGATGGTTTGTCTGATAGGCAGATGACAATTCAAGTACACAGGATGATGATGTACGTCACTATTTGCAAAATTACTGCCCCTAGAAATACGCTTGATAAGACTATTTTCAAAATGATTGTTGCAAGATTTACGAGTCAGCTTCGAGGATGGTGGGATAATTATATGTCTCTAGATGCTAAAACGTCTATTATAGAGGCTAAAAATATGGAAGAAAGTGTTGATAACCTAGGTCATAAGCTACAAGCAGGCCGAGAAGATGCGGTCTATACACTAGTTATGACCATTTTAGAACATTTCAGTGGTAGATTTACCAGTAACTTTGAGTCTCTTAGAACTATGTTAAATGGCCTGCGATGTCGGCATTTAGGAGAATTTCGGTGGTATAAATATACCTTCCTTAGTCGGGTCCTAGAACTACCCGAAAATGCTACTGAGCATTGGAAAGCTAAGTTTATAGACGGCCTCCCTCACTTATTCACTGAAAGAGTTAGAAAAGTTCTTCGTGGAAATTATATCGAAATTTCGTATGCGAATTATACTTATGGGAACCTTATAGGTATTTGTACACAAGAAGGATTAAACTTGTGTAATGAGTTGAAGCTATCGCAACAACTTAAGATGGATAAGCTTAGAGAAAAATCCCAATTAGGAGATTTTTGTACTCAATTTGGTATGCCTCAACCTTCTACTCATAGTAAGAAGAAGAGCAAAGATAGATATGTCAAAACCTCTAATCCAGATGGTTCTTATTCTTATCATAGAAGGAAATCTAGAAAATCTAGATACAGATCTAAAGAAGAACGTGATGCTCGAAAGGCTCACCGTAAGTCTACTAGATTTACGAAAAATAGGTCTAAGAGAGACTTAGCCAAGATTAAGTGCTATAGATGTGGTAATTTTGGCCACATAGCTCCAAATTGCAAGTTAGAAAAGCTTAAAGCTTTAGAATTAGATAATGATTTGCATGAAAAAATTTATGGTATGTTATATAATTCGGGATCTGAATCTGATTATGAAACCGAAAAATCCGATTCTGCAGTTGAAATAGATTTACTTGATTTTTCTGATGAAGAAGTAGGAAATAATATTTCTGCTTGTAATACTTGCATAGGTGATACCTGTGTTTGTGAAAATGATGCATTTTATCAATTGCAATCTCAATTTCAAGATTTGAATATTTGGACAATCACCTCCGAAAATGTTATTGAACTTTTAAAAGAAGTTACTGATAGTAATCTTCGAGAAAAAATTATTAATCTGGCAGCTAGTTCTAATTCTAGTTCTAGTTCAAATATTCCAAAAAATGAATTCAAATATTCTTCTCCTTACTCTTTGTCTGAAGTCCAGCAAAGACTTTTGAAAAAACATACTCCTTCTAGGGAAACTTCTTTCGACGATTTGAAAATCGAAATTGAAAGTTTAAAATGAGAGATTAGATCTCTTAAACAAAATCAAATGATTTATGATCATAGGATTACACAAATAGAAAATTATAATTCTCCAGTTGAAAATCCTAATGGCAAAGGTAAAAATGTTTTGGAACAATCAGATGATGTTACTGAGTCTTCAAAACAGCTTGATTTGAGTCCTAAACATGATATGTTTTTAGGAATGATGCAAATTGTTACAGCTCATAAATGGTATATTAAATGTAAAATTTTGATTGATAATCATTATTATGAGAATGACATTGCTATGATTGATAGTGGTGCGGATGTTAGTTATATTCAAGAAGGTCTAGTACCTTCCAAATATTTTCAAAAAACTACCCATATGGTAAAATCTGCATCCGGACATGCTCTAGATATAAAGTATAAATTGTCAAATGCGTATATTTGTCAGAATAAAGTTTGTATACCGCATTTCTTCTTTTTGGTTAAAAATTAGTTATATCCTCCAATTATACTTGAAACTCCTTTTATTAATGTCATTTATCCTTATACTCACATAGATGCTAAAGGTTTTATGGCCACTTATAATAACAAATCAATCAGTCATACTTTTATTACTGATCCTGTAACTAAAGATATCAATACTTTAATTGATATGAAACAACGTCATATTGATTCTTTACGGCTAGAAATGTTTAGCATGAATATTAATTATACTTTAAAATCTCAAAAGGTTCAAGAAAAAATCAAATTGATTTCTGAACAACTTGCTATTGATATTTCTGCTGACCATCCAAGTGCTTTCTGGAACAGGAAAAAGCATATTGTTACTCTTTCATACGAAGATGATTTTTCTAAGGATAATATTCCTACAAAATCAAGACCATGTCAGATGAATTCTGAATTAGTAGAATTTTGCAAAAAAGAGATTGATAATCTATTGCAAAAGGGTTTGATAAAACCGTCCAAGTCTCCTTGGTCGTGTACAACTTTTTATGTTAATAACGCAGCTGAAAAAGAAAGAGGTGTGCCCAGATTGGTCATTAATTATAAACCTCTTAATAAGTTTTTAAAATGGATTCGGTATCCCAACAAAAAAGATTTATTGTCTAGATTATATGATGCCAATATCTTTTCAAAATTTGATTTAAAATCAGGTTATTGAATACAGATTTTTAAAGAGCACACTTATAGAACAACTTTTAATGTCCCATTTGGACAATACGAATGGAACGTTATGCCTTTTGGTTTGAAAAACGCTCCTTCTGAATTTCAGAAAATAATGAATGATATTTTCAATCCTTATTTAGAATTTATCATTGTTTATATTGATGACATTTTAGTCTATTCCAAGACTTTTGAAATGCACATCAAGCATTTAGATATTTTTAAGAAAATTGTCATTCAAAATGGTTTGGTTATATCTAAACTAAAAATGAGTTTATTTCAAACTAATGTTCACTTTTTAGGACATAATATTTGTCAGGGAAAGATTACTCCCATTCAGCGATCTATTGATTTTGCATCAAAATTTCCTGATGTCATTACTGATAGAACGCAATTGCAAAGATTTTTAGGAAGCCTGAATTATATTGCTCCTTTTTATAAAAATCTTTCTCGTGATTTATCCCCATTATATGACAGGCTAAAAAAGAATTATAA
The DNA here is from genome assembly GCA_031232105.1 of Capsicum rhomboideum. Classification (NCBI taxonomy): domain Eukaryota; kingdom Viridiplantae; phylum Streptophyta; class Magnoliopsida; order Solanales; family Solanaceae; genus Capsicum; species Capsicum rhomboideum. The sequence goes on along the minus strand of CP124716.1, from coordinate 89,972,459 downwards.
AGGGCCTTGGACTGATAAACATACGGCTCTTGTTAAAGATATTAAAAAATGGGTTATATCTTTGCCTTGCTTAACTTTGGCTAATCCAGCTTGGAAAAAGATAATTGAGACTGATGCGTCTAATATTGGTTTCGGTGGAATACTAAAACAAATTAACCCTAATGATAATTGTGAATATCTTATTCGCTTTCATTCAGGAAAATGAACAGAGGCACAGAGAAAATATGCTACTGTGACTCATGAAATGCTTACCATTGTTAAATGTGTTTTGAAATTCCAAGACGATTTATATAATCAAAAAATTTTGGTAAAAACTGATGCCCAATCAGTAAAACATATGTTTAATAAAGATTTTAAACATGATGCCTCCAAAATGATATTTGCAAGATGGTAGGCTCAAGTAGCCCCTTTTGATTTTGAGATTCAATATAAAAAGGGAATTGATAAATCTTTGCCAGATTTCTTATCCCGTGAATATTTGCAGGATGGATCATCCTTGGACCAATGTAGTTGGAGGTAGAGGACGTGGCAGAGGGAGATTACCCTATTCGCTAGGACGATCACAGGCTCATAGCCAAGGATCCCAATCCTCATATGGATCTTCTACAAATTCTCTGATAATTCAATGTGGGAAAAAGAGTTTGATAAACTCTAAAATATCACAAGGAGAATCATCCTCATCCTCAAAAAATTCTCTACACCTAGAAAATATTCCAGAGGATCATCCGTTATACGCACAAATGCAAGCATATTTGGCTTCTCAAAAGCAAAGTGATACTTTTTCTTCCATCATCAAAGAGGGAAATGATGATATCAAGACCTCTGAAAAAATATCCAAACAAGAAATGATATTTCTTGTCGAAAATTCTGAAATATCTCGGCAACATGACCCTTGGAAGATATTCCAGAGATACTTAATTCAGGGATTATATTTTCCAGGCGAGTCTTATAAGACTGGATCATATTACGAAGCTATTCTTAAAGAAATAGGTAGTGCTGATATTCAGCATTTCCCTGAGGGACAAACCATTTTTAGTTTCTCAAAAATAATTATTAAACAAATTATATCTGTTGAAGATTGGGGTATAATCACCATGCGAGAAAGGCAGATAAGCTTTAACAATACTACAATGAATCTTACTTATTGGGACTATGTTAAAACTTTTTCTCAAGTCCTTTATTATAATAATGATAAACAAAAGCACACATGGTTTATCAAAATTTGTTCAAAGATTTTTGACAATTCTATACCAAATTGGTTTTAAACTGGTGGTCATACCATGGGCCGACGTAAAGATTTTACCCGAACCATTTTTTGCTTTATATCAAAAATGGAAATTGGTCTCTCCAGATTTAAATAATTTATATCGAGAAGATCATATTTGTTACCCTGCTCAGATTGACCAAATATATTTCTTTATTGAATTCTCTATTCCATGGATCCATAAATGGGCTCCAGAGTTGGGATACACTGATGAACATATCCCATGTTTATATCGAACATTTTCGAATAATTTTTGGGATCGATTAATGAAATATGATTCCAAAACAAAAATTCTTCATGGACAAGCACTCATGGATCATATTGTATCAACAATTCAAGAATATGAGACCACTGCTGAGCAGGGAAAGATGGATGACCCATCTATTCGACATAATGCTCGAAAAATCATGTTCCAAGATGGAGACAAAGAAGCCATGATCCATAATTATTTGGAAGAAATGAGCGGAATCTACTTCATTTACTTCATCAGATTGAATTCGACTCCTCTATGAAAAGCGAAAGTAATAATAATGATGATGATATCACTGATTCTCAGCGGACATTGATAATGCCGAAGACTTTGTCCGACGAATGAAAGAATTGGACAAAATGCAAGGAAAAAAGAAAACGTAATCGAAGATAGCTGCCCGGGACCCACATAAACTGTGAAGCCGCTGGGGACCACAACAACAGTAAATTTACTGTTCAGGGGACAGATAGGTCCCACTTTTACTATTTACTGGGACCCACTTGGGACCCATTTTACTGTGTAAAGATTCTTTTCTTTTTTCTATTTATAGGCGTTTAGTTTTTCAGAAGAGGCAGAGTTTAGACTCCCCCTCTCTCTCACTTCTTTTCTGTCATCCTTCTCTCTTCTTTCTTAGTTTGTAAAAAGAGTTGTAATTTTTTATTTTTGTGAATAATAAAAAACCAGAAAACGTCCAACCTTTGGACACAAATTAGCCCTTGCATTTTCGGGCACTGACCCTTGCTACCGGGTCCTTAAGGTGACACCCCTTCTCTTTTTCTTTCTATCTGTCGTGACTATGTCCTGCTAAATTCTATATCTATGTTGAATAACTAACTTCTTTTACATATTTATTATATTAGATCTGGCTTTATTAAAATATAAAGAAATTATTGTATAAAAATAAGGCTTGGTTCTGAGATGGTGGTACAGTCGGGTTCATTACTATTCATATTGGCTTTGTCTTAGTGACTGCATCTCGTAAAGTTGGTTTAATAGCCCGTTATTGTTGTTGAAGAAAAAGGGTGATCTTTGCCGGTTAGAACCTCCAGACACACCGGCTCAATATGAATAACTAGTGGATTCCAGACAGACCCCTTGCTTAGGTAAAATGATAGATCCTTCCATACAGCTTATTGTTATGAGCACTGATATCGTTCCTGAGAGTGCAACATATAGTTATCCATATAAGAGAACATATTGTGGAATATACAAGCTAACGTTTGCAATTTAACAAGGAGTTGTCTTTTTAAGTGAATATGGCCACACGACCCATTTTGTTATATATTAAAATGAAAGAAACAAAGTTTAGAAAAGGCTGGCCCAAAGAACCAACTCCAAACAAAAACAAAAATCAAAAGCTACTGAAAATAAAGTTATACTAGAAACAAAAAGTAAAGTCAAATGTGTTAGAATTCTTCGATGACTCTGGAAGCTCAACCCTCTATCTCCATTGTCAATCTCCTTCATACAGTGGAGGCTCTAAAATCTTTGGTAACTGCGTTTCTTTCTCTGTTCATTTTTGCCTCCCCTTTAGCTACACTATTTGGTTTTGGCTTTATTTGTCACGTCCCAGCCCTGGCTACGCGAGACTGACACTCGATGCTTAACTTGTCTAAGTAAACCAACTACATGATATAACTCATAATATAAGCGAAAGAGAATGAAAGATATTCATATCATAAGCGAAATTCCTCAAGAGGCATTAATGTTCATTTAAAAAAAATTCATTTAGATGAAGACGTAAATTTCATAAATAGAGAAATTTGCCAAGTCTACATCATTGAAATTTCATAAATAGAGAGATTTACCAAGTTTACATCATTGAACTTTCTAGTCTAATGTATGAATCCTCTTACATAATGAATAAATTATTTTATTGGGACATGACACCTGATATACTTATAAGCAAAAAATAAAAAATTTGAATGTAAAAGCTAGGCCCCAAAAGCAAATAGGCTTACCATAAGCAGAATGTGTAGAATCTAATGCGCTAGTCGATCGTTTGGCTGTGTACCTAAGTTTGCATTATTCAAAATACAACACCCTCAGCAAAAGGAGCGTAAGTACATATGGAACTATAGTATATGTAATATGGTAGAATGAAAACATGAACATAATTGAAATAAAAGGACAACCAAGAATCATAATCATAGCATGAAGGGGATCAAAGGATTCAAAATCAATAGGTTGATCTTATCGTATTTATCTTTCATCATTTATTAGTTTGTTATGGGAGGTTCTTAGTTTAGCCAATGTAAATCACCATCTGAGCACATGGATTCTGATCTCTTCTTGATCAGATAAGCAATATCACACCTTACCGGGTATGAGACATACGTAACATAATTTGCTAGCAAGGATCCATAATAAGCTCTTACTAGGGGCACATAGAGGATTCTCTCAAACCAATAGAATGATCTATATCCTACATAAATATGGACTTTATTACAGGGTTATCTCATATGCTCCAAAAGAATGGTTCGCTATGTATTATTATAGACCGGATGACTAAGTCAAAACATTTCCTGCCAGTTAATACTACAAATTCACCTGAGGATAATGCTAGACTTTACATTCGAGAGTTGGTCAGATTGCATGGAGTTCCCTTGTCTATCATCTCAGATAGGGGTACTCAATTTACTTTGTAGTTTTGGAAGTCCTTTAAGAAGGGTCTTGGTACCCAAGTTTCATCTCAACACAATTTTTCACCCACAGAGAGATGGTCAGGCATAGCAGACCATTATTCAAACCTTAAAGGATATGTTTAGAGATTGTTTGATCGACTTTAAAGGTAATTGGGATGATCACTTACCTCTTATTGAGTTTGCTTATAATAATAGCTTTCACTCCAGTATTTAGATTACTCCATTTAAGGCATTTTATAATAGGAGATGTAGATCTTCTATTGGATGGTTCGAGGTTGTTGAAGCTACTGATAGGGCCTGGCTCAGTTCATGAGGCTACGGACAAAGTTCAGCTAATTAGAGAAAGGCTAAAAACTACTCAGAGTCATCAAAAATTGTATGCAGATATGAGGAGAAGAGAACTTAAGTTCTCAGTTGATGATTGGGTTTATCTAAACCTTTCACCCATGAAAGGGGTGATGAGATTTGGAAAGAAGGGGAAGCTTAGTCCCTGATATGTTAGTACTTATAGGATTCTGAGGCACATTAGTAATGTGGCCTATGAGTTAGAGTTGCCTGCAAACTTAGAATCAGTGTACCCAATCTTTCATGTGTCCTTGCTAAAGAAGTGTATTAGAGATCTGACATTAGTTTTGCCATTATAGAGTGTGGACGTAAAGGACAATCTCTCTTAAGAAGAGGTCCCAGTTGAGATTCTTGACCGTTAGGTTCGCAACTTAAGAAATTAGGAGGTCGCTTTGTGTCACGACCCGAGACTACCCCCTAGTTGTAATACGGTGCTTAGAGTCACAAGTGACCCCAAGCTGACCCATGGTCTGGCATGACACTAAGAATACTGCATAAAATGAGATTCTCTGAATGGAAGCTGAAATCTGAATAATATAATAATGTTTAAAATGAATTTCAATACTGAAGTCAAAATGGAAATCATCTAATAAACCATAAAGCTGAACATACTAGTCTATCTTTCTGAAAGCCTCTACTAAGACAAGTTGTTGGGACAAGCCCTCATCTAACTCTAGCTGTCTGAAAATTGAATGACTAAAATAAAAAAAGTAAACATAAGTCTTGTCCTCGGAAGATGAGGACTCACCAAACTCTGTTGCTGAGGTGATACGGGATTGTGCTAATTGTGAGTTGGATGCTGAGCGTCTGAACCTATATTATGATAAAATATAGCACAAAAGAAAGTCTGTTGTTAGTACTTTGAATGTACTGAGCATGTGAGATATGCACTATTCTAGAATGGAATTGAATATGCTAAACATACAAGACTGAATTGAACATGAGACTGAGTAATGTAAACTGATGCAATGACCAAGTAAATAAACATGTAACTGATCAATACTGTACTGAATAATCTGAATACAAGGTCAATGCAATATATGAGTCTGAAACATGGGAGATACTATTAACCGACATAGACCCTATGAGTGGTATAGAATCCAACCTGTAACCCAAGTTGTAAGGGTGTTCCATACCTTGTCAGGGGTAGAGAACCATGATTTTGGCTTGATCACCCATGGGCCCATTTAGGGCAAAACATAATATCATACCTATGATGGTATGTAGTTTTGGAACTTGGGTTTTGCTGAACCCTAGTCCAATTTGGTGCTAAGTATTACTCCCAACTGAACATAATTTATGCTCGATAAGATGACATATCTGGATACCAACTTGAGATGACATAGCTGGATGTCAACCTGTCTATAATCATAGATGTCATACTTGACCGCCATACTACTAGTGAACTTTGCTTTTATAAGAAAACTGATCCACGATCATTGATGGCATTTCGGAAACCATACTAATTGGAAATTTACTTTTAGGAAAGAGTGTTCAGGAGCATTGATGGCATATCTGGATGTCATGCATGTCACGTTTCTTACTATTATGAGCTGAAGCTCCTAATCATGATATGAGAATGTATATGTATATATATATGCTTCATGTATTTCTGAACACTATGACTTGTAAGTTTTTGGGGGATCTGAAATGGTTGGAGTAAAGTGCATAAGATAACATATGAGGGCTAAGTTTTAGAATGACTCTAGAAGGCTGGACCTAAATCCTAATTCTTGACTTATGAAGATGCTAATAGTTTAATAGTATGTATTATCTGAAAATACTATTTAGAATATACTTTATCGAAAATCATTATGAGGGTCTACAATACTGGTAATATTAGAGTTCAATGATTCCGATGTCTGAGACTGAGTGAGAGACATTTTATCTGAAAGCATCCTAAAACATATGAAACTTAAAGACTGAATATTTAATTATCAATGCATGAATTCCTAAGTCATCGTGTGTTCATAACCCACCATCTCTGAAGAATGCAACTACTTATGACAATTTTATAATCTGAATGGAATATGGATTTATACGACACAAGTCCAAAATCATGAGAGGATATAATTAAGGTTCATTAATTTCATAAGAAAAGTACTAAATCTCATGGAGAAACATGTATTTATAGTATACTAGTTATAGGAAACTGAAATACAAGAAAAATCATGATTGTAATGAAAACCTCAATTTGAATCTTCATAAAAACATGGTTAAAATACTATAGTTTTAGGTATGAAGGTGAAAGGAACCTCCATTGAATACCCACATACCTGATTATGAAGCTTTTAGATCAAAAACCTTGGTGAAGCCTTTTCTTGAGCCTGAGGAGAAAACCCTGTGTTCTTGACTTAAGAGAATTTTGACAGAGTTTGAGAGCTTTGTTCATTGTTATGAGAGAGAAAACTAAATAATTATATGATATAACCCCTCAAAATACCCTAAAATGACTTAGTATAGGGCTAAAAAGCTTGAAAAAATACCAAAATACCCTTCATTAAACCTACAGTGAAGTTGCTGAAAATTGTAGCAGGAGTCGTGGGTTGGACCGTACGGTTCGTGTCCCTGACGCACTATTCGTATGATAACTCGTGTCCTTGACACACAGTTCATATGATTGACACACAGTTCAATGACTAACACACGGTTCATATGATTGACACATGGTTCGTATGACTGACACACGGTTCGTATGACTAACACACGGTTCATATGACAACTCATGGGTTCGGACAACCTAACAGTGCTTTACTAAAATAGCCATAACTTTTTACTCCGATATAGAATTTACAAATGGTTGATGATGTTGGAAAGAAGACTCAAAGACCTTTCATTTACTGGGTCTTGAACTTTAAAAAACTTCAGATTTTAGGAGTTATGCTCATTTGAAGTTGACTATTGAAAGATTCTTCACAAGAAATCAATCGGTAAGGAATGTTTCAACTTGGCTATGAGCTAGGAGTTACTTGTGGCCTTAATACATGTCTAAATCACTTCTCATACTAACAAAATATGATATTTGATTCTACATGTACTTAAAGCATGGTTCTAATCTTAGCTTGGATTTTTGGGGTGTTACACTTCGGTGAAAGTCCTTTGGAAAAATCAGCTAGTTAGAAAGCTACTTGGGAAGCTAAAGCAGATATGATGACCATGTAACTTTACCTCTTTCCTTCTAGTTCAATTCCAGCTTTAGGTAATAGTTTCCTCTTAATAAAGCTTATCAGTCACATGTCCCATCAATTGTTCTTATGCTTTTAGTATGCAAGATGTCTCATGAATTCAGCTTAGCTATGTTTTAGTCAGAAATCAGTTAATATATTAGAAATTCTGCTTTTAGAACTCAGTTATTGGGATTCCAATTCTTTCCCTACCTTTTTCAGCCTAGTTAGTCTTCATTCGAGGACAAATGTTCCGATGGGGAGATATTGTAAAACCCCAAAAGTCTTTAAGATCATATCTCAGACTTAGAACAGAAACCAGCAGAAAAATCCAAAATTTTACCTCAGAATGACTCACTATATTACCCTTACAGTTAGGACATGAGTCATGGGCTAACTCGTGGTAAGTAGTCTAGTCAAGCCCAAGTCCCCAGTCTTCACGACTTGAGACCATGAGCCATGGTCAGCTTGCATGAATCGTAAGGTGACCCATTGATGTGCCATGGTTTCATGGCACTTTCGATGCTTAAAACAAAGAAAATATGCAATAACTTGGGTATGTTTGGTTGGTATGATGTGTTTTCTGTTCTATATTGTAGGAAAATAGGTTTTTGGAGGCAAAATGGACAAAAAGGAAAAATCAAGCACGAGAACGAAGTATCTGAAGACGAAAGAGCCAAGTCCAACCAAAAGAGTGACTCACGGTAGGACCCACATCACGTGAGTTGACCTATATGATGTAGGTCAGTACCGTGAGTCGACTCCTGCACCAAAAAGTGACTCACAGTAGGACCCACATCACGTGAGTCGACCTATGTGACGTAGGTCGGTACCGTGAGCCGACTCTTGTAAGTTTGTGAGGTAGCTTGATTTCCATGGCAGGACCCATGTGGCGTGACTTGGTTCCACGACACCAAGTCACGGTACCGTGGAAAAGTGCCGACTCTGTTTTCCTGTTTTGTTTAGGATATGATTCACCTTGTATCTATAAATACTCTTATATTGTCCTATGTTTAGGAGTTGGTCATTACATTGTTTTGAGTTATATTTTCATTAATTTTGAGTTCATAAACATATTATTGATTTTGTAATCTTGGAACACCGATTCTAGGGTTTTTATTCATATTGAATTTCAGAGTTTTCTTCATTATTGTGAGTTTACAATTATGTTTTCATCATTGAATTCTTCTTGTGTAATTGCAATCATGAGTAGTTAAACCCATCAACTAGGGTTTGTGAACCATGAGGAATTAACGAAACGGGTTAAGTGCAAAGCAATTTTGAACAGTTGTGAATGCATGTATTGTTATTACCTTCATTATAATTGATCTTCTAACAGTTGCAAATGTTAGAAACTCGCTTGTATTCTAAACTTGCTCGAGAGAGAGGTAGAGATTGAGAAAAGGAAATAACAACAGAGATTTGAAGCTATCAACCTTCTTCTATTAACTTGAGCCGTAACAGGGATAGTTATCTGAGATCCAGGACAAGAGTTAGTAGTGCGACACTCGAAGACCGAGAGAATAAGAGTGAAATTTGTCTAACCAAGGTCGAGAGACGTTTAGATGAACATATCTTGTTAGATTTTTCATGCAACGCAGTGGGACAGTTTTGCCAGCACCAATAATCGGTGGAGTTAAGGAATCATTGGGGATCACAGTCCTAGTGTATTTCTCATAGTTATTACAAATCTTAAAATAAACAGTCGTTACTATTATTACTTGCTTATAAAAACCCCCAGCTTTACTTACTTGCCAATTATTCAGACTAGCATTTGAAATAATTTCGTCCTATTCCCTGTGGGATAGACCCCAACCTAGTTGGGTTCTATATTTGATACATCGATCGCATTATACTTTTATGGAGGTATATTTTGGGCGATATCACCCATCCTAAGCAACAAACCAAAAGTCCTACAAGATGAAATTTTCCTCCCAGTGGTCACGACTCCTAACCACGAGTTGTGGTCAGACAGTACGATTCTTAAAGTGACTTGTACTGATGAACAATCAAAGGGACAACATTCCTCGTTCAGGGGCCACGAATCCTAGCCATGACTCGTAGCGAGACCTCACAAGTCATGGGTTAGAAGTCGTTCCCCAAGCTAGAACACCAGCCCAGGAACTATGAATTAGAGATTGACTTGTAGGTTCTGGGTACGACTCGTACCCAAGATCCACGATGACTGTATCTAGAAATTTTAGTATGTTTTAAAAACGATACTTTTGTATTTTCCTTACGTCCTACACCTATACTATGTTGTTTTAAGGCATATTAGGTGGGGGTTAAAGGGACTTAAGCATTTTCTTTTCCCTATTATTTCCCCAACACTTAGAAGGCATCAGAAAGAATGATTAAATTCTCTCAAGGTAGAGAAGCTAGGGTTTGTTCTCCAAGTCAGAAATTCAAGGCTTGCTTCTAGAGTTCTCCAACTCAGGTATGTGAGATTTCAACAATGGGTATCTTTTCACCCCTGTGTCCCAAAACACATTACAAATTCTGATTTTTCTATAAAGTAAGGATTTAGGGTTAATATTCAAATTTCCCTTCACATTTAGTATTTTTATGATTATTATATTATGACTACGTGTTTTTACATGATGTTCACACTCAGCATGACATAGTACTTTCATGACTTGGTATTTAATATGATTATATATTATTTTTCACATAATTTAACCTTATTTCAGAATGTTTGGCTTGTTATGAACACAAGATCTTAGAACCTAGTATAAATAAGCATGATTAGTCTCAGTATACAAATTTTTAGAATACTTTCAGATTAAACAGGTTCTGACCCAATTCTTAGAACATCAGTTTTGAATGAGCAACCAGTATATTATCATTTTGAAAGTACTACTTAGCATCGAGTTGGACTAGGGTCTCAGTTTCACCTAAAGTCCTAGAACTATATGCCACGGTAGGTTTATTTAGCCCTTGCAGTTTGGGTATCAGATTAGTGATCACGCCACTTATGCCTTTATACCCTGGTAAGGTGTATTGGGTCCTCTCAATGGGGCGTATACACCGGATTTCACGTTAGCTCATGTAGTGTATGTTGGTTAACAGACTCCCCAACAAACTCAGACTTAGTAATTTATACATAACCCTCAACTTAGTTTTACTTGCATTGTATTATAATTTTAGAATATCTTTTCATATCAGCATCTATGTATATCATAATGGGTCATTGTACTACAATTCAGTTCTTGCACTCAATTTGTATTCAGTACAGTTATCAGTATTTTTAGCATGTTTAATTTATTTTGTATCTTTCATATCTCACATGCTCAGTACATTCAAAGTACTGATTGTATACTTTCTTTTGTGTTGTATCGTATTATTATATAGGTTCGGGCGCTCAATCTCAGCATCGCGGTTAGTACGTTCTGGTTCCATCTTAGCTGCTACTAGTAGTGAGTCCTCATCATCTGAGGACGAAAGTTCATGATTATTTCCTTTCAATATTACTTTTAGTTTCAGTATTTAGAGTTAGTTGGGGACTTGTCCCAATAAGTCATCAGGTTTAGAGGCTTTTCAGACATAGAGTTAGATTTTTGACTTTTCGGTTCATTTCAGAGTTAGTATGTATTTAAGGGACTTGTTCAGATTATTTCAGATATTTATCTTAAAATCAGTTTAGCTTCCGGACAGTAATTCAGTTAATCTAGTTTGATTAGTATTATGCCATGCCATAGGTTAGCTTGGGGTCACTTCTAGCTCTAAGCACCATGTTACGTCCAGGGTGTACACCTGGGTCATGATACATTGTCTATTATTTATCGATGATGGCGACAACAAAAAGGGAAGGAGCTTGGCAGATCTGGTTCGTCAGAGTTGTGCTCCGTCGTCGTGGTGTTGGATCTAGTGTAAAATAGTGGGTTTATTTGGTCAGAGATGGTGGAGCTCGTGGTTGTGTGGTGGCAGTGATGGTGTGAAGGAGAAGAGGGACCGTGGTTTGTCGTGGTGTTTACCGGTGAGCGTGGTGGCTATTTCACCAGAAAATGGTGAAGTTGGCAGCTGACTTGAGGAAAATGGGAAAGAGGAAAGGGATCTTTTTGGGTTTGCCAACTTTGGGAATTTCTACTACCACCCATTATGAAGGGAGTGGATAAATTTATAAACAAAATAAATCATTCAAAAGCAAAACTATGAAATATTTAACTTATCTATGCAAATATCTTATCCGACTTTGATGAATTAACTGAATGTGATAAAAATAAAATAAAAATATATTTAATGACATATAAGCATCTGATTTGAGTTAAAATAAAAATAATGATTAATAAAACTCAAACAACATTTGTTTATAAAATGACTATGCAAAAATCAGTGACAATCAAAAATTAATTAAATTATAATAAATTGATAAAAATCCTAACATTTTTAAAAAATAAGGATAATTATCAATAACTTCTGTTAAAATTAAACAAAAAATATGTGGAAATTATTTTCCTGAAATTTTACAAAGAAAAAGCCTAAAGCTATTTATTTTGAAAATATCAAGCCAAAAGTTAGTGTCAACAACTGCTCCTCTTCATCTAGAGATGATGAAAGAGTCTTTGAATGAAGACATTGACGTGTAGCCAATTTTCGTTAGACGTAGAAGAAAAAGAATGACACATGCACAAAATGGTGCCAGACGTTACTAGAGGTTCAACAATATTATTTGTCCGTTATTAGGGTTGAATGATAATAAAAAGGGAACAATAGTAAAAGGCAAAAGATAATTTGAAATATTCACGTACCTTCGACCTTACTTCCAAAATTACCTTAATGCCGAACTTGTGAGATGTTGAGAATGTAAGGTTATTTATCTATTTGAATGAAGTAGTGGATTAACTTGCCTCATTGAAGGACGGACAATCTAATTTGAATATGATATGCCACTTTAAATAAGGTGGCGACCCAATTTATCTCGTTGAAAGGCGGACGACCCCTCTTGAACTTGATGTGCCATTTGAATATGTAGCGACCCATCATTTTATTGAATGGCGATGGCCAACTTAAACTAGATATGCCATTTGAAAGGGTGGCAACCCATCTTGTCTTATTGAATGGCGGATGACCAACTTGAACTTGATATGCCATTTGAACCGGTGACGACCTATCTTGTCTCATTGAAAGGAGGACAACCAACTTGAACTTAACTTGCCATTTGAACGGGTGGCAACCCATCTTGTCTTATTGAATGGTGGATAACAAACGTGAACTTGATATGCCACTTTGAGTGAGGTGGCAACCCAACGTGTCTCATTGAAAAACGGACGACCTATCTTGAATGTAATATGCCATTTTGAAAGGGGTGACTTCCTTACATATCTCATTGAAAGCGGAAGACCTATCTTGAATGTAACATGCCACTTTAAACTGGATAACTTCCCAACATGTCTCATTGAAAGGCGGATGACCTATCTTGAATGTAACATGCCACTTTGAACGGGGTGTCTTCGTGACGTGTCTGATTAAAAGGCGGATAACCTATCTTAAATGTAACATGCCACTTCAAACTGGGACACTTCCCATTGTGTCTTATTGAAATACAGATGACTTATCTTGAATGTAACATGCCACTTTGAACGGGGTGACTTTCCAACGTGTCTCATTGAAAGGCAGACAGCTTATCATGAATGTAACATGCCACTTTAAATGGGGTGACTTCCTAACGTATCTCATTGAAAGGAGGACAACCTATCTTGAATATAACATGCCACTTTGAATGGAGTGATTTCCTAATGAATCTCATCACTACCTGCACTAATCTTATTTATAGCAAATGTAATGTCCCAAAAAAAGAGGTGATGATCCAACAAAATATGTCACAAATATAAGAGTGACGATCTAACAAAATATGTCACAAATATAGGAGTGACAATCCAACAAAACATGTCACAAATATAAGAGTGATGATCCAACAAAATATAACATGTCTCAAGGAAGGAGGTGGCGATCCAAAAAAACATAACATGTCACAAAGATGGAGGTGATAATCTAACATAACTTAATATGTCACTTTGACAAAAGGACGACACGAATTAAAAAAATAAACCTTGTTAAAGAAAGGACTAACGAGTTGCTTTGATAGGTATGCAAAGGTGGGTGCTTGCCCCACTTTCATTTTATTTAACAGAAAAGTGAATCAAGTCTTGACTATAGTTGATACCGACAATTAGCATAAAATAGAAATTTCTCTTTTGCTTCTCTTCTAACTGCGATCAACTTTGAGATAATTCCTATAGCTATAGGGGTACCTCACACATACCTAAGTATCAACAAGATTTATTCTCCTTTATTCAAACAAAGGTTTTGAACTATATTGGTCCTCATGTTTCAAGTGCCCTCACCACAAAGAAAGTCCTCATTTGTACACTTGAAGTCTTTTGACTTGAGGACATTTGAAAAGTACTCTCACACTTAGAAGAATGTTCAAAGCATATAACTGTGATACCATAGGCTTGGGCTTTATGTAAGTCTAATTCATGTAGGGCTTGCTATCAGCTTGTAATGTAGGCTTATGGATGGGTAGGATATTAATTTAGGAGAAAAGTAACTTAATTCCTCCTTGAGTGTCGAACTGAACTTGTGCTTTTGAGAATTGCATCGCCTTGTCACTTGATCTTCTTCGTTGTCCCTTTCTCTTATTTCAACTTTTTTTGAATTTGTGCTTGCTTGAGCCTCTTTCCCTTTTCTCGATATTTTTCTCTTTCTTTTGAGGTTCCTTCTATCTTAAGTCGGGGGTCTATCGGAAACAACCTCTCTATCTTACCTCTGAGGTAGTGATATGGATTGCGTACACTTACCCTCCCCAGACCCCACTTTGTGGGAATATACTGGGTATGTTGTTGTTTTCTTTTGAGGTTCCTTCTTTTTTCTCGGAGTCTTTTCCCCTTTTTTTGATATTGTGGGGAATTTTTTGCTCTCTCTCTTTTCTTTGAAGTCATTTTTGTATCCTTGAATTTCAGGGACTTTGAAACTTTTGCCTTTGGAAGCTTCAGACTTGAATCTTCTTATGTAATTTACACATCTTCAGTGCACTCAAAAAGGTCGACCCAAGAGAAGGACAGTGCATGTAAGCACTTAGAAAGGTATTGGCTAAGATGTGGTCGTCCAAAGAAGAGACTTCAAGCTCAAAGGGGAACATACCATGGATTAATGTCATTTGGTAGGTATTGAAAGGCACAAGCGGGTAAATAAGGCATATGATCCTTTTCCTAACCAAATATTACTCATGATTTTGCCTCAATAAATATTCGGGCCAAGTTCTACAGCAACAGTGCAATTGAATATAATCTAAAACTCACCACACAATGCACATGAAATAATGAGGTTGGTTTTATTCTTAACTTGAACACATTTAGGAAAACTTAGAGTGTCATAAAAGTACACATGAGAGGTACTAAAAGAACCTAAGGTTCACCACGAAGTCAACCTTCTCAATTATATCAATTATTTACAACTTCTAATTGTGTTGGCACCAACCAGTCAAAGACATGATTCTAATAGTATTATATTTTTATTTTTTAATTTTGTTTGTTAGAAAAGGATACCAAACCCTATGAGGCTGCCCATCGCGATAAAAAATAAGGATCGTGATGACACTTGTCACACCCTTCGGTATAGGTAAGTCTATCCTAACCCAAACACAATAATCCAAGTAAAATAAAAGTGGAAGAATTAAGGAATGAAAATAATCCTCAAATTATATAAAAAGAGGTATAATCTCAACATAACATCCCAGGTCTGGTTGTCACTAGTACAAGCCTATTATACCGAATATAATGAAATAGTATAAAGTATCTCAAATAGGAATAAGCATAAGATAAAAGAAGAAGAGATGTAGGTAAGCTCTGAGATTCAACAGCCGCTACCTCAATCTCCAGAAAAGAAGACACTAGGAGATCACGATTAATGCTCAGCTACCCGCTCAATATCTGCACGTAGGTGCAAAAAAGAAAAGCAAGGGTTAGTATAAAACACGTGTACTCAACAAACATCATCGACAATTGATACTATCCAAAGTGATGGGAAGAACTACCACACCAACCATCCAAGATTACCCCAAATAAACCTACACTCAGAAAAGTCCCAGTCTATTCTAGCAGATAACACCAATTAATAGGTAGCCAAATTAGTTCAATTAAGGCAGACATGTACATGTTTAATATCAACAGTAATAGTAATAGGTCACATCATGAGAGAATTTCACCAACACAGTATATTATATCCACTCACCGTGCCAAACTAGAAATCTAGGAAAAGATAGGGAAAATGCATATCTCACAACCAATGGATATGACATAACAGTCTCAATGGATCAAGTCGTAACCAATACACAACATAAAATAATATCTCTACCACAATATCATCCAAGAGAAAGTGCAATGTAATGCAATACAATATTGTGATAAGAGGTGAAATGCAATGGCCAAAGTACAACCTATAAATACCTTTCAAGCCTAAGCTCCAGGAGAGGACCAATTTGGGTTCGCAACCTATATAATAATCACAATCTCATCAATCAACCTTGTCGGTACTTCCCTCAGCTAAGGCATTTTATAAAGTGGGTCATTTTCTTTTGCAAGGAATCCAAGTTCCATAGTAGTACCAGTTTCATGAAAACGAGTGATGAATGAGTATACATGATCATGGCAAAATCAACAATGCAAAATAATCAGCTCAACAATGGTATAAATGAACTTAAGTCACCCAAATCTCAGTAAATCGTGATACAAGCCCCCAACACGGGTGCTACAATAGTAAAAGAACCAAATAAGACACTAGTAAGGTTAGCACAAACCCCCACTCAAGCATCACAATAATAATAAATTCTCTAACCAATAATAAGGTCAACATAAACCCCCACTCAGGGCATCACAATGATAATGAGCTCTATAATCAATAATAAAGTTAACACAAGCCCCACTTGGGCATCACAATGCTAATAATCAACCAAATCAATAATAAGGTTCACACAATCCCCCCATGTGGGCATCACGATAATGTTAATCAACCCAAATAATGTAAACATTGAGAATTCACCCAACCCATAACATGCTTTACAAGATAAGTTTTCTTACTTTTTCCGAATTATGACGCAGTTAGAGTCAAATGCTCGAAAGGGAAACATACTCATCAACAAGCGTGTTCAGAAGTTTAATTTCGCTCACATTATGTAGCAATTACCAGAATTCCTCTTTTTAACTTTTTTATTTATAGCCACAATCTCTTTATACCTTAAGTAGTTACTAAACACTAATTATTCCATCAAATTCCACTAAACATGATTCAAACCCTCAAGTAGATACTCGCTATCTATTTATTAATGATCAATAAGTCATTTATCAACACCATTTCCATAAATATGTCAACAATTAGAGTAAATAGTCAAGCTGTTTATTTTTATTATTTTTAACCTAATAATAAACTTCGGTATCCACATAGATGCTCGCCATCTCATCTATACAGGACCCTCAATTACCCAGTTATTCACATTATACAAGCAACTAGCACATATCACATAAACACCTCAGAAAAGAGTCAAGGTTAATCTCAACATGCCTTAAAAATAATCCGCAAAGCCAAACCACAACCCAAAGAATTAAAGGGAAGCTCTACTCTCCTAAAATGCCTCTGAGTGAGCCCAATCTATTCAAATATACGATCTACATGTAAGTACAAGTCCAATAATACCCATATTGATATACTTTGATTTTGGGTCCAAAATCACCTTGAAAATCAACCCCAAAAATGAAAGAGTAAAACTAAAATTTTATTAGAAAACCCTTTTACTCATAATTTACGAGTTTCAAATCTAAAATCCTATAAAGATGGAGTTAAAATCAAATTAGAAATTATAAAATATCATATTTCACTTTACCGGGAAAACCCCAAAATTCCATGTTCAACAACGGTCTAAAAATGAGAAAATGATTGATAAATCAGTAAATTTTTATCAAAATCAGTTTACCCATAAAATAAGGATCCTAAATATGAAATTTCATAAAAAACCGAGTCTGAATCGATAAATCTCAATTTTCTCCATTAATTCACGGATAAAAAAAGAAAACCAACTCAAGAAACCATAGAAGAATACCAACCTAAGCATTAGATACTTACCCTCTTAATAAACTGAGAAGAACGCCATGAGAATCACTTAATTTTGAGCCTTCGAACTCCCAATATGCCCAAAATACCAAATAAACATAGTCTGAAATTTAAATACCATGTTTAGAAAATCTGCACCAACAATTTACGCACCAGAAGTTTTTGCACCAGCAACATTATTCTTATTAAAAAGACCGTAAATTCCTCATACGATAGCGATATCCCCTGATTCTTTTTCCTATAATTTCTAAATAATGATACGAACATACTCGACTAATAAAAACTCAATTTCATGTTCGTTTTCCTAGTCAGATATTGTTTTTGCTCGTTAAGGAATTATTTCATATTCCATCATAAAAACTCAATCTCGACTTATTCGAATTACATCAAAAATTTTAGATCATGCCTATAATTCATACTTAAAATTTCCGAAGCCGCGGAATAATTTTCAATCTTTAAAGCTAATAACGAACCTCTTTGTCGATATATTTTACTTAAACAAGGTCAAAACACCTAAAATGTTTTAAAACTCACCAGAAATCTCCCGAACACAAACCAAATATGCTAATAGCTTGAAAATGATATTACAAACTAAACGATGTAGTAAGAATTTCCAACGGAGATTGTTATCGACGGATGTTGATTAAAGTCAACATTAGGCATAAAATTCCAACTTCTGGTCCAAATGCTCAAAATCTCATTGAAAGCCTTGGCACCCAAACCACTCATGCTACCAACCTAACTTCGACGTTCCAAAGCTAATGGAACTGACGAAATTCTGATATGATGCTCGGATCTCCAAATATTGACCAAAGTCAACTATATCAACTTAAAAGCTTCTCAAAACCAGAAATTCACATAAAAATCTCCTGGACACTTCGGAACCATGCCACCCACTTTCGAAACTCACAAATGTTATACGGCAACAACGGTGAGGGATAAAGTGATCAAAAAATAGAAAAATCTAAAAATCACTACGAGGCTTATTACATTATCCACCGTTAAAACACAAGTTTGTCCTCATACGTAAAGGCAAGAATAGTACGAAAACTAACAAGTAACTGAAAATACGACTATAGACCTCATGCAAGCACTCTCAAGCGGAGTCACGTCTAAAGTATTACCAGTGCACTCTAGTAACCAAAATTCCTTCACATTTTAACTCTTAAGGCCACAACTCTAGTATATGAAACCAAATTTCTCAATGTATCTAATTTTCTTTATTTCTAAACTATCTCTATACCCAATAACTTAGTTGACTATAATAGAGGTTCTGAAGAAACCTAATTTACCTAAATCTATCATCGGCACCACAAGTCACTAACTGTACCATAAATCCAATATCGTCATTGTACCAACAAACTACAAAAGAAACCATGGAACCATATTGTCACTCTCCATAATATTGAATCGTGCATTCCTCTATCTCAACAGAACCTCCGCTACTTTTAAGCCCACTTTACGTATTTTCTGACTGAATCAAACTTACCCAAGGATGATACCATAAATGCCAAATCGAATAATATTGTCTCCTTGAGGTGAAATAACTAAATCATAAATCAATATCAATTCCACACAAATTCTCAAATGTCATACCTCAATCATTATTCAAATAGTCAAATTCTCATGTTTAACCTTTGGAGAAAGTCGTGAATTGATAAGTTGGCATTTTGTGACTCATTTAGCCTAGAAGTGGTAAGAAACCAAGTCCTCAATGCCATTTTGAGCTAGTTTTAATGTTAGTTTATTTTTCAGGGTTGATGCCAAAGATGACCAACGAAGCCTAAGGAAGCAAAAATATAGTGAAAAGGAGCTAAATATGGAAGTAGCATTGATACGATTCAAGATAGGAAGTAGAAAACTAAACACAAAATCGAAAGGATAAAGAAATAAATTGACACAAGTAGTAAAAAGAAAAGCAATCTAAGGGTGTTTTAAACCCAAAGACCTCGATTCGAATTATACTACGATCACCGAATCTCCTACAATGACCAACGAGGGAATCAATCCCCCACATAACCAATGTTTCAAAATGATAATTCTACACAAGCTATTCTAAGCTCTCACACTCTCAAGTGTATCTTTCATAATTCAACATAAACTAAGGAATAGAAACCTAGACTTCGCTATTTATAGTCAAGACTATCTATTACATTAGTGACCCAAAAGTGGCACTTGAAAGATATTAAAAAAGTAGCCTGAAGTGGGTCTATTTCACTGTGACAAATCGTCACCCAAGTCGCCACCCTCTTGACCATTCGTTACACCTTTCATCAAGGTTGGCTGTCCATCAACTCTTGGGTCTGTTTTACTGTGATGACTCATCACCCAAGTCGTCACCCCCTTGACAATTTTTCACACTGTTTATCAAGGCTGGCAGAATGCCATTTGTCCTTTCTTCAATCCCCAGCCCAATCATCATGATATGGAACCCTTTGGATGTGATCAAAATATGCTCAAATACGTCCATCTTCACGAACAAGCCTTGAAAGGCCTACAACTCTCGGGTTTAAATCCTTGTGAATGGTTTAGAGATGACTTAGATCATATCATTCTCTCCTCCTTGAAGAGAATTTGTCCTCAAATTCAGTTCATCATCACCATGAACATCAAAGAGTGAGAGGTCGCACACATTGAATGTATTGTGGACTTGGTACTTTGGGGTAGGTTAATTTTCTAAGCATTATCATTGAGTCACTCAAGAGCTTGAAAGTGAACATCTCCTTTTGGCATCAATTTACCTTTTATTTTGTTCGGAATCTTCACCCACTTAACTAGAATCCTTTAATTGCCATCTTTTTGAGTTAGTCGTATCACAAGTTTATTCCATCATAAGTTCTTCTTAGCTAATCTATTTAGTAGACCTAGTCATCCTATAAGGTTGATCTCGTCATCAATGCACCAAGCCAAACCACAACAGAACCATTTAGAGCCTATAAGACAAATAACCTATGCGCACACACTTTTACTAACACTTACAGGTGATTCTACACAAGTATACCAGTTGTAAGCTTCTTTTATTCACAACTCACCATCCCAATAAACAAATGACTTCCTTGATCCCAATTGATGTCACGACCCTTTAAGTAAACCTATGAAATAAATTCCATAATCTTAACATACCAATACCTACCATCGATCCACCACTATCCCACAATATAACTATCGAGAAGATCATACCTAAATCACACACCAAAATCCATAATATATAGATAAATCAAATCTAACTCGGTAATATACTCTAAATGAGTCACACATAGGATCGATTCACTCGATCCACCAATAAAGAATCATCTACTAGGGTAGTAATATGAATAGACACGTCAAGAAACTCACGAATCAAATCAAGATCTGATGTATAAAAGTAAGCACATGGGAGAACATAGAACCAAAGTCAACCACTACTGATACAGATAAAAAATATGCTAAAACTATACCTGTGACCATTGTACCAGAAGCTCCTACCTTGAGTCTACCCTTAGGAATATAATACTAAGCCATGTCATCTCTCCATGCCACTGATGATGCATCTCTTTGTCTATGCTATGGGTAATCCTCCTAAAGTACTTGAAACCCCTTGATATAAAGCAACCCAATGAGTAGGAGTCCATCGAATTGAATCTAAAAAACCTGAATGGCTACTACAACCTAACCACCTCTGAGAATAACCATGAGAAATCTATCCTCTACCATACATATCACTACTACTATCGAGTTCATGGGGCCTCTTGCCCGTACGACCCTCACACCTCCATACAAACTTCTCTAGAAACTCCTGAGTAAATTGATCCCATGAGATAGGAGGTGATCCATCTGGTCTACCCTCAACAACAGTTCTCCACCACTGCCTGGCTACCCAGACAATTGAAAACTAGTGAAAACCTCTCAATTAGAATCTACCAGGCCCAACCTATGCAACCTCTCTTGGCAACTAATCAAGAACTCATAAGCATCAACACTAGGATCCCCATCAAAATAAAAGGGTCCACCCTTACAAACCTACCCTGTCCATCCATAAATATAGTGAGTAAAGTTACTGGATGTATGGGAATACCGGTAATATCATATCCTCACTAAAAGAATCTACAACCATAGCCAACTGTCTACAATCATAACCAACTGTGTATCTAGAGTCTGAAGATCTGTAGTAGTATGCAAAATTAATATCTGAGCCTTCCATTAAAGAAAACACAATGCCCATACCAATAAATCCTTAAGCATAAATATTGATACAAAATAGGTGATTTTTGTGTTGGGCTCAACCCCTCTGTAGCAACAGACCTATTATCACGAGCAATTCTTAACCCTAAGAAAGAAAACCCAACCTGACCTCTAGCTGGCCTAGATACGCTAGTACAACCTCTATCTTAACCACTGCCCCTGCCATATACCAAAGGCACAAACTTTAAGTCTCTATCCAAAGAAAAATGTGTCATTACCATATGTGAGAGAATAAATAAGAGAATTTTGAGTTGTATTATACTGTGAACACATGACATATAATAAGGAAATGGATTTCTTCTAAATGTTTGTAGCCTCTCGAAGATAGATAACAAACGTCTCAACATTAATCTACAATACTCTACTAGACTCGGCTTGTACTTATGAAACAATGAACCTAAGCCTCTGATACCAACTTGTCATGACCCAAAATGGGGATCATGTGTCACAACCAGAGACTACCTCTTAGTTGTAACACAGTGCTTAGAGTCATAAGTGACCCCAAGCTAACCCATGGCCTGGCATCACACTAAGAATACTGAAATAAATGATGAAATAATGAGCAGAAACTAAACTGAAATGACATAATCATAATAAAAGTAAAATCAATACTGAATGTCAAAATTAAGACTGTCTGACATAATCAACATGCTAAAAATCTAACTGTTTCTCTAGAAGCCCCTAAATACGATGAGTTGCTGGGACAAGCCACCAACTAACTCTAACTGTCTGAAACTGAAATAATAACATAATAAAAGTACTAAAAGCTAGTCCTCGAATGATGAGGACTCACCAAACTCTAATACTAATATAGGTACAAAATTGTGCTAACCGCGAGCTGGATGCTAAACCTCTGAAACTATATTATAAAACAATATAGTGCAAAAAAAGTATACGGTCAGTACTTTGAATATACTGAGCATACGGGATATGCACTATGCTATATGAACTGAATATGCTGAAGATAACATGATAAAATGAACATAGAGCTGGAATATGTAAACTGATGCAATGACCATGTAATGAATATGTAACTGTATAATATGTTGAATAAACTAAATACAAGGTCATGCGAGGTCTGTGTCTGAACTGTGGAAGCTACAGTTAACTGACATACCCCAATCTGAGCTAACTAAGGTCCAATCTGTAACCCCAACTAGAAGGGTGTTCTGTACCTTGCCAAGGGTACGAATGCTAACTGACGTGGATCCACTAAACTAATGTCCCAAAAGGACTAAGGTGTCAAGCCTGGTCTGATGGGAGACCCTTTAGAACCTATGGTGGCGCCGTTTTGGGAATTAGGGACTTCTACTAACGGTCTCATCCTTACTAGTAGGTGAGTCTTCATCCCTGCGTCTGCTCAATTCTAAGTACTACTCCCAACTGGATAACAACTGATAATTGAGGTTCATTAAACTGAATAACTGATAAGCTCAAAATGCTGATATCTGAGAATGACTGAATTTTAACAAGGAATTAAAATATAAGGAAATTCATGATATTCATGAACCCTATAGGTGAACGGAAACCCAAAGATAAAATCCCACATACCTAGAGATGGAAACCTTGGTGAAATATTTGAATTTGGGGTCTGAAGTTGAAGAACCCTAATTTTCTCTTGGGAGAAGAAAATCACCTCTTTCTCTAGTTTCTCTCTATATGTTGACTGAATTTTGAGTTAATAGGGAATTTGGGGAATTTTAGACTTATATTTCAGTCTTAGGATAACTTAAACGACGTAGTTTTGGTGTTAAAAGAGTGGGAAAAGACCAAACAACCCCTTTGAAAATGTTATAACATTGCAGAACAACTTCGGACGATGGTTCAGGTGATGGATGATGTCACCCAAATTACACCTCTAAGAAAGTATAAAGCAGTCGCTGCTCAAATATAGAACCCAACTGAGGTTGGGGTCGAACCCACGAGGAATAGGTCGAAATCCAATCAACATTGTCTATTTGAGTTATTTGGCAAATAAATGAATAAGTAAAAGGGGGGGGGGGGTTTTGTAAGTAAACTAGTAATCATTTGCTGAGTTTGTAATCAAGATGAGAAAAGCACTAGGATTGTGTTCCCTAATAACTTCATAACTCCATAGGTTCTCCGTACTTGGTGTTCTTTTCAAGTATCCAACAAGCAGAATCGATAGGCTAAGTATCGTCTAACCGACTATGTGACGCCCCTTATAGATGACTATCCTCAAGCACAAAGGTTAATGCATCATGAGTGTTGCTATGTTTCCCCTATCAATGATCCCAATACAGCCTTTCCCGTATCACGGCTCAAGGCTGATTAAATGACGATAACTCCGAGTGTTGTTGTTGAATCGCTAGTCCTATCCTGCTACCCTTGCTACAGTCCATGGTAGATACAGGATGAGTTCCAACGCGTGCACTTATCAGAAAGAAATCAATTCAGAAGAAACAACAATACTTGCCCTAATACCCTTCGAGAAATACCTTGTATTTCAAACTCTACTTCGTTAATCCGCTATGGTTCCCACAACCCTAGCTATGGGGTGTAGTTACTAATAATTATATGAACAAAATAAGAATTCATAGATTAAAATATAAATTGAAACATACAATAATGAATAAGCTTCGTAAATCTCAACTATAATTAAAATCGTAAAAACTAATATGCATAAAATCCCAAGAAAGTTCCTTAGAATCCCACAAAATAGTGTTATAGAATAATAATAATGTCTAATGAGTAAAAATAACCCTAAAAGTGTATTTATAGACTTAAAAAATCCTATCTAAAACAAAATAGGAAACTGATGTCGGCCTCCTCATATGAGGAGAACATACGATCGTGGGTTCAACCCACGATCGTGCTTGGCTTGTTGTTTTCTCCTTGTGCTAAAACTCCTACACTTCTTCAAAACTGATCTTCTTCCCATGACCACATGGTACGATCATGCCATCAACTCACGATCATGCCATCAACTCACGATCATGGGATCCATCATCTAATCCCGCTATACTTGACTCCTATAGGTTGAACTTCTCTTACATGTCACGATCTCAAGGTACGATCGTGACATGGTCCTACGGTCGTATAATCCAGTCATTTTATGGACTACTGAGTATGGCATCTCTGATTAATCTATGATAGCCTACCCAAGATCATGGTTTGAACCCACGATTGTAGCATGGGTCGTTTGATGCCCCTTTTTTTTCCACTTTTCACATTAATCTTCTCTAAGTTCTTAAGGCCAACAAACACTCAACAAAAACATTAAATCCATAAAATATACCCTTAAACATGAAAATATCCCTCGTTTTAAGCTTCTCAAGTTCTATAAATTTCTGGTACTTCAACACTCTCAACTTAGAATGTTTGCATGTCCTCGGGCAAATAAAATCCTAAACAATCTAAGACACTTAACCTAGAATACGATAGAGGTCACTATGGCAACCAACTTTTTCAAACATGCATGCAAACCACTACGTGTATTCAATACCCTTTGTTCTTATCATAAATAACCAATGTAGTGTATATGCTATACAATTACTAAACACAACGGGATCAGGATATGACAGTACATTGTAACTAGGCAATCCAACACATTGACCAGTACACTACTTAATCAAGTAACAACTAGACTACAACCCTTATGCCCTCACACAAAAAAATCTCTAATCTCTCAAAATATGCAATGAAATCTAACACCGGGACTGAATCAAATCTCTCACTCTCACAAAGAAGTCCATTTGTGTGCGTTTGATACCATAGGCTTGCCCTTATTTTCTATGCTTCGACTTTTGGATTGTGGGGTTAGGATCATTATAGGTCTTTCTAGGCTTGTAATGTAGGCTCGGGGACAGGTGTGGTACATTTTGGTACAGTGACTTATTGCTCCTTGGCACTATACTATTTTTGGCTCCACTTTTCCTATTCTTCTTTATTTTCCTCTCTTTTCTCCATTTATATCATTTTCTTGTAGGACCTCGGGTGCGGCTTTATTTTCAAACAATTTACTATATATATATATATATATATATTTATATATTTCTTTTCTTATTTTACCGCACCCACATCCTTTTTTTTACTACTTAAACTTTATACCTATTTTTTACGCACCCCTACACAATAACCACCCTCAACTTAGGTTGTTTACCTGGGTTGAGGTACACAATGTCCAAGGAGGGACTAGGGCCAAAGAAGGTTCATTATAAAATGGGATGGTGTCATGAGTAGTTTCACGAAATAGGCTAAGGCTTAAAGTTTGGGTTAGAGGGATACAACAGTATTCAGTAGGTCATTTAGGTTAAAGTGGGCTAAATCAAACATGACCTATGATCCTTTCCTAACCTTTAATCCTACAACTTTTAGCTAGACTAATCGGTCAAGTTCTAGATCTCACACAAACACCGGTTAGGTAATACATATCACTCACTCATGGCTCAGGGCTTTTATCTAAGTTGCTACCTATTAAATTCATACAAGATTGGTCAGGATGTCCTATTTACAATCCTAATGCCATATCTAGATCCTAGCATCATTTTCAGTACAGTCTATGTACACACTACATGACAAAAACATATTTTTTGAGTGGTATCATTTAGATTCTTAGATGCTTAAGTAACTCCCATGGATAACCGGTAAACTCCTAGGATGATTTATACCTACCCCTAGTATATGGTTAGTCTCCTGAATGCTTAAGGAACCCTGATGGATTGACCTGTAAATACCTAGGATGTTGAAGTCCGTTATGGCCAAGAGAGCCGCAGGACAGTGTTTCCAGGGTGTGGTCAATGAAACGGTTCTTAAGTGTTAAGTTTAGGAGAAAGAGATGAAAAGGGAAGGTATAGATATGCTAAAATAATTGGCGGTTCCGGGGTGCGGGTGCGGTTAAGAAGCAGTTCTTAAGTGTAAAGTCTAAGAAGAAGAGATGAACAGGGTATTACTTAAAAAAAAAAAAAAAAAAAACCGAGTAGGATTTTACAACAATAAGAACACATCCTTTCAAATCAATCAGCTCTAACACCAACTTTAACCTGCAAACCCAACAATTTAAAGAATTAATTGAAACATTCATTATTCTAAGTGTCCATTTTATTTTGGTATCAGAGCGAGAAGTTTCTAGGCCTCAGTTAATGAAAAAGACTAGAATAGCTAGATATTTAAAAGAACTTAGGGAGTGGTTATTATATAATTAAACTATACTTAGAAATCTAGAAAAAGAATCTGATAGACTACAACAGGAAGTAGATTACTATTTAATAAATTGTAGTGAAGAAATAGCAACAAATTATTTTCCAATTATAAATTTAGTTGAGTTTTATCAAGACGAAATTGCTAGAATTACTCGTAGAATAGCAACTAGACATAGTATAATACGTAGTATATCACATAGAATAGACCATTACCCACTAGGATAAGTTTATGAAAAAGACACCACTAGCTACTAGAGTAAAAGCTCTTAGATCATTACTTTTAGATAATAAATTATTTTTAGCAGACTTAGTACAAGAATATAACAACTTAGAAGAACCAACATTAGAACTATACCTTCAGATTAAAAATAGACAAAAAAAAAAAAAAAATTAAAAAATTAACTCATACTCTAAATTATTACCCTTTAGGTTAATGAAAAGATCTCATTTGGCTAAACAATTAAAATCTTTCCACCGTCAGTTAAACACTCGAAGAAATTATTTAAAATTTTTAGCACAAGAAAGAAATAGAACAAGTTAAAATAGATATACAAGCCCAAGAATATTTAATAAAAACTATTATAATTTCCTTTTATGCGAAGAAGTGATAACTATTGCAATTATATAACTCATTACAATATACAAATACGAGAGTTAGTTATTGAAGAAAGACGATTAGAAGAAGCCCGAGACGAATTAATTCCACATTTGCAAGATTTTAAAAAGGCAACTAAAGAAAATTACAGGGATATATCTATAGAATCATACCGTAGAAGGTGCGAACACCAAAATAGACTTCAAAATAGACTACTTATTATTAGCAGAAATATTAAAGATACTGTAGAAAGAAGAAAACTTGTTAAAGAATATTTAGACAATTGTCCATTGGGATAAACTAGTTAATGAAAACACATCCCTTTACTAAACAAATACAAGCCAATAATATTTTATACATTACTCAATTAATAAGATTAATATACTCAACAAAGAAACAAAAATTTTTACAACAATCTTTAAAAAGACTACGAGCTTTAAATTCAACAGATTTAGATCAAATAGCAAGTAATATTAGTTGGGAATTACAAGGTATAGAAAAAGACATAGTAAATTATAAAGAGTGGTTAGAGTGGTATAAAAATCAACCAATCTGGATAGCACTAGGATAGACAAAATAGATAAGGTAACTAATCTTAAAAAATTAGAGTATTTAGACTTACAATTAATTCCGGAAAGAAAATATAAAAGACTAAAAGATAACTCTTTAATTAGGTGTAATTTTGTTAGTGGAGACCATAGTTTACATAACGAAGATCCACAATTAAATAGTATAGTAGACTTACTAATAAATTTAGGAGATAATATTCAGAAAGATAATACTGTAATACTCGAAACTCTTAGAGAGATTCATGTTAAGCAAACAAAAATCTTTTACCAAATAGAAGAAAAGATAGACTTTCTAAAAAATCAATATACAGAAATAGAAAAAACACAGCTTAATAAAGAACCCCACGATAATACTTTTCTTACCGAATTTAAAGAAGTAAAACTAGCTTTAGAACAAATAAAAATTATAATTCTTTCATGAACGATCCTGTCACGCCCCGAATTCCATCGAGACATGATTGGCACCCGTAGCCGATAAGGCCCGAGAGAACCAACCTTTGCCTATGCTCAATCATATGCATATAATATTCATAACCACCATTGCATAATACTACGAAATACGAATAAAGGAGAACATGGGACATATTTAGGCATACATATGAAACTTGGTCGTTGAGGCCATCCAGTCAAAACAACATGTGTCTTTTACACTATTACACCCACATCGGTCTACAAAAGCCTCTAGCAAGAGCATTGACCAAAATGAACCATAAGTCGGGACAAGTCCCCGCTTTATACAACATGTACAATACCAAAACATATATACACTTTGACTCGGAGAAGCCCCGAATGAGCTGGAGCTCACCAAAGAACCGCTAACACTGGCAGTCTATTGAGGAGGCCTACTGGGACCTGCGCCTGCAGCAAGTAAGGTAAATTCCCCGAGAGGGGTCAGTACGAAATAAGTACTGAGTATGCAAGGCTCAGATGAAACTATACAACACATGAATATTTCAATGAATATGTCAATGAACTCAAAACATATGAATACTCAATGTGAATAAGTCACCATGTTATTCTTTGGAAACCGTGTGGATTGCTTTCATTATTTTCATTACTTTCTTATCTCAATGCTCACCTGTCATTACATATCACAATGTACCCGGGCCCCGACTGATCAGTGGGTCTTTCATATCATATCATTGTGTAGGGATCGAGTCGAGCTAGGCTTATGCCCCTAGACTTGCCACCCATACATCAATGCATCGGGATCGAGTCAAGCTAGGCTTACGCCCCTAGACTTGCCACCCATAAATCCAAACCTCGGGATCGAGTCGAGCTAGGATTACGCCCCTAGACTTGCCACCCGTACTTGATCATTGACCACATTTGCATTACTTTGTTCATTACTTTGAGATTGATACTTTGATAATCATAACATCACTTTGGAACTTTGGAACACAACATTGTTGGAAACTTTGAATCATTGACCAATAAGTGAAGGACATATGAATAAATATCAATGAGAAATATAACATAACTAGCACCATGATACCATTGGAACCATTGGACAATAATCCATGAACAAGAGACACAAATATAGGCACTATTGGACTATTGGAATATAACCTTATTTGAACTTTCGGAACATTAACCATGAATATGAGAAATGAGATTCACAATTGATCAATGAGTAGGAAATATATGACAATGATCATAGAGAAGTGCATATGGGATACCTTGGTATATTTCGGAATAGAACTAGAGAAATGTCAATGTGAACACTATTGGCCGTAGAAAGATACGGACAAAGTAACCTTGCATACCTTGGATGCACAATACGAATAGACAACCTTCGATGCGTATACAATGATCCCTCTCCTTCACTCTACAACATACATACATAACGAATTCACGTTAACCACGAATTACTTTACAAATGCATGCAATGTCAATGAATTACATGTTTGCCTTTAAACATGTCATTTCCCCTTGACAAAACCATTGATCATACTATTATTTCACAAATTCCATAATATTCCCAACATTGACCAATACCTAAAAATCAATACATTTCACCACAATACTTCTCCTTTACCCTTTCTTATCCATCACACATCACAAATAATCCATCAAAGTACCTTAATACAACTCATAACACATATCGGCCAAAATCCCATAATTTCCACTTTTAGACAAAAACAAGTTTAGTACCAAAAATAACACCATACATGTTCATATTTTGTCCATACCATGCTTTTTCATCAAAGGCACAAGTCCTAATTCAAACTTGAATTGCATGGCTCCCAAATCTTAGACAAGAACACAAGGTACCATGTCCACCATTTCCAAGCACAACCAACATGATCTACATACCTTCTCATGCATATAATATAGTATTCCATAAGCGTAAGTACTTACCGAAGCTTGAAAATGAATGATCTTGCTCCAAGAAGTAGCTTAGGGTTCTTGAGAGTTGAGAGAAATTTTGGGAAATTTCTAGAGATATGTTGGGTGTTCCTTTGAATAAAATCAGATTTTTTCCATGTATATATAGTCCCTCAAGTCTCCTTGGCATTAAATGCCATGTACAAATGGTCAAAGGTGAAGAATGGGTCATTTTTGGCCTAATTGGGCCATGCATTCTTTTCATTTTTGGGCCCAATTCACTTAACCCGATAAAATCAATAATTTCTCGTCTTTATACGTATTACAACAATATTCCCACTCATAATATTCATATCCGTAGCCTCAATCCCAAGAACAAGTGATTCTAGCCACGTTTGGCTTATTTTGACTTTAGGGGTAAAATCGTCATTTTGATGCCAAATTCGTTCTCGAGAAATTTCTCATATCAATATCATATTTTACTCATTTCATATGTGTTGTAGAAGAGACGTGGCAAAAATCGGCTCAAAACGTCCCCGGATACCCTTGGGACTTAAGAAAATTTCCAACTTTGAAAAAGTGGGATTTCCAGCGTGGCACGCCCCTTGGAGCGCTAGCTCTCTGCCCCTGGACTAAAAATTTTAGTCCAGAGCAGCGTGGCACGCTGCCTAACGCGCCCCTGCCTTAATTTTTGACAAAATTCGTTTTTTGACTTTTCTTCGCGGGCTTGGTTAGACACTTCAAATCCTATCCTTTAACTTACTTCTTAGCCTTAATATCCTTCGTTTAGAGGTCCTCTGAGCCTCATTTTGAACCCCACAATTGTGCCATGAAAATCACAAAACAACTCTTACTAAGGTTTTTGCACATATACGAGGCCAAATTCAATTTTACTTATCCTTAACATTACCAAATATATACTCATAGGTCTCTACACCTAAGTAAACATTATTCAATGTCGTCAAGTAGGGTTAGGAAGGTACGGGGTGTTACATTCTTCCCCCCTTAGGAACATTCGTCCTCGAATGTTAACAATGTCGTTTCAATCAACAAATACATCGCTATGTTAACATGCATACACACAAACACTTAAGGCTCATGAATACTTACTTGTCATTGTTCCACCTCTGTAGTTTGAACTTCTTCATCCATTTGAAATAGATAGGGGTACTTGGATTTCATCATCTCTTCCGTTTCCCACGTGATCTCCTCTACTTGTTGATTCCTTCATAGGACTTTCACGGATGCTATGTCTTTATTCCTCAATCTCTTTACTTGTCGATCTAGGATAGCAATGGGCACCTCTTCATAAGTGAGATCCTCTGTAACTTGAACATCCTCTACGGGAACAATACGAGACGGATCTCCTATGCATTTCTGAAGCATCGACACATGGAATACCGGATGGACTGACGAAAGGTCCTGGGGTAGTGCCAACTCATACGCAACTTGCCCAAATCTTCTAATAACTTCATAGGGGCCTATGTAACGTGGACTCAATTTCCCTTTCTTTCCGAATCGCATTACCCCTTTCATTGGTGACACCTTTAAAAATACCCAATCACCTATGGCGAATTCAAGTCCTCTTCTTCTAACATCGGCATATGACTTGTGACGACTTTGAGCCGTTTGTAACCGTTGTTGGATAACTTTAACTTTCTCCATGGCTTGGTGAACAATATCTGGCCCAAGTAAAGCAGTTTCACCTGCTTCGAACCATCCAATTGGTGATCTACATTTCCTTCCATATAAGGCTTCATAAGGTGCCATTTTAATACTTGAATGATAGCTATTGTTATACGCAAATTCAATAAGAGGCAAATGGTCATCCCAACTGCCTTGAAAATCTAACGTACAAGCTCGTAGCATATCTTCAAGTGTTTGAATAGTACGTTCTGCTTGTCCATCAGTCTGAGGATGGAAAGCCGTACTCAAATTCACCTGAGTACCCAAACTCCGCTGAAACGATTTCCAAAAGTGTGCT
Source organism: Capsicum rhomboideum (assembly GCA_031232105.1). Taxonomy (NCBI): domain Eukaryota; kingdom Viridiplantae; phylum Streptophyta; class Magnoliopsida; order Solanales; family Solanaceae; genus Capsicum; species Capsicum rhomboideum. The sequence continues at coordinate 89,939,828 of CP124716.1, read as the reverse complement.
GTGAACTGTGCTCCTCTGTCTGATATGATCGAAAGTGGAATACCATGCAATCGTACTATCTCTTTCACATACAACTTCGCATAATCCTCGGCTGTATAGGTCATCTTGACAGGTAGAAAATGCGCCGACTTGGTAAGTCGGTCCACTATGACCCATATGGAATCAAACTTCCGCAATGTACGAGGCAAACCCGTAATGAAATCCATATTAATCATATCCCACTTCCAGACTGTAAGATTGATACATTGCATGTAACCTCCCGGTTTCTGATGTTCCACTTTCACTTGTTGACAATTTGGGCATTGCGCGACAAATTCTGCAATGTTCTTTTTCATGTTGCCCCACCAATACACTTCTTTCAATTCATGGTACATTTTAGTAGCACCCGGATGAATGGAATAGCGCGAATGGTGCGCCTCTGTCATTATTCGTGTCCTCAGCTCATCTATGTCCGGTACACATACCCTCCCTTGACATTGAAGTACCCCTTCCGGTGTCATATCAAATGCCTTGGTCAAATTCTGCTGCACATTCTCCTTTAGCTGCACTAAAATAGAATCCGCATACTGCTTCTCTTTCACTTCAGCTATCAAGGAGGATACTGCTGCATTCTGCACCATAACTCTATCATCGGAGGATTCAATAAGGAGAACTCCCAAGCTGGCTAATTGATTCAAATCTTTGATTATCTCACGCTTTTCATTCAACTGACCACTAGTGCTTTCGACTGCCTTACGGCTCAATGCATCAGCTACGACATTTGCTTTGCCTGGGTGATAAAGAATATCAATGTCATAATCTTTTAAAAGCTCTAACCACCTTCGTTGCCTCAAATTGAGTTCCTTCTGCTTAAAAAGATATTGCAAGCTTTTGTGATCCGTATAGATGTCAACATGAACCCCATACAAATAATGACGCCATATCTTTAAAGCAAAAACTACCGCTGCCAATTCAAGATCATGTGTGGGATAGTTTTTCTCATGTGGCCACAACTGTCGTGAGGCATATGATATCACCCTACCATGCTGCATCAACACACATCCGAGACCAATCCCGGAAGCATCACAATACACTGCATAGCCCTCTGTACCTTCAGGAAGTACTAACACTGGTGTGGAAGTCAACTTATCTTTCAGGTTTTGAAACCCTCTTTCACATGCATCATTCCATTGAAATTTAATTGCCTTGTGAGTTAACTTTGTCAATGGTGCCGCAATAGAAGCAAAACCTTCTACAAATCTTCGGTAATAACCTGCCAAACCCAGAAAACTGCGAATCTCTATGGGTGTCGTAGGTCTTGGCCAATTCTTCACTGCTTCAATCTTTTGGGTATCAACCTGTATGCCTTCATCTGATACAATGTGACCCAAGAACGCGACTGATTTCAACCAAAACTCACATTTGGAGAATTTTGCATACAACTTACGCTCACGGAGAATTTGCAACACTTGCCGTAAGTGATAAGCATGGTCTTCTGGTGATCTTGAATAAACAAAGATGTCATCTATAAATACTGTCACGAACACGTCTAGGAATGGCTTAAACACCCTGTTCATCAAATCCATAAACACAGCCAGTGCATTTGTTAGTCCAAATGACATAACTAAAAATTCATAATGGCCATACCGTGTTCGAAAAGCTGTCTTGGGTACGTCCTCCTCTCTAACTCTGACTTGATGGTAACCCGACCTCAAGTCAATTTTCGAAAAACACCTGGCACCCTGTAACTGATCAAACAAATCATCAATTCGAGGAAGGGGATATTTGTTCTTGATCGTTACTTTATTCAGTTGCCGATAGTCGATGCACATTCTCAAGGTGCCATCTTTCTTGCGCACAAATAATACCGGTGCACCCCACGGGGACATACTAGGCCTAATGAAGCCTTTATCCAGTAAATCTTTCAATTGCTCCTTCAATTCACGCAATTCTGCTGGAGCCATTCTATATGGAGGGGTGCCTGGAATCACATCAATGCCAAATTCTACTTCCCGTTCTGGGGGTAAACCTGGCAGATCCTCTGGAAATACATCTAGAAATTCATTGACTACCGGTACTGACTGTGGAATTAATGGTTCCACATCATTATCTTTCACTCATACCAAATGACACATGTATCCCTTGGCAATCATTTTTCTGGCTTTCAAATAGGAAATAAATCTTCCTCGTGGTGCCCCTACCTTACCCTGCCATTCTAGAACATTTTCCTGTGGAAAACAAAATTGTACCTTCTTGGTCCGGCAATCTACCATAGCATAACACGAAGCCAACCAATCCATTCCCATAATTACATCAAAATCCACCATGTCCAATTCAATGAGATCGGCCAACGTATCATGACCACACACAGTTACGATACACTTTCTTTGCAACAATATATTCACCAACCGGTGTAGACACTTCAATTGACTCAATTAATAATTCCAGTGCCTTTGCAAATTTCGCAGCAACCAATGGAGTAACATAGGAAAATGTAGAACCTGGGTCAATTAGTGCATATACATTATGTGAGAATATGGATAATGTACCTGTGACAACATCTGGGGAAGCCTCTGAATTCTGGCGGTCCACCAAAGCATAAGTGCGATTCTGGACCCCGCTAGTACTGGCTGCTCCTCTGGCACCTCTACCTCGACCAATAGGCTGCACCCCTCGGCCCTGTGAAGGAACCGATGCTGAAGACGCAACCGCCAACCCAGCTGGTCGTGCTATACCACCCATGCTCCGCTGTGGACATTCTCTCGCTATATGTCCCGGCATACCACACCAAAAGCAGGCATTCGTCCCTGTCCGACATGGACCGATGTGCATACGCCCGCAGTGCTGACACTGCTGACGAGAAAAACCTGCTGACTGTGATCCATGACCCCCACTACTCTGTCCAGCTGAACCACCTCGAAACCCTCGAGACTGTGAATAAGCACCACCTGTGGAATAAGAGAACGACGGTCTAGGTGGTCTAGGAAACATGCGGGGCCTAGATCCTCCTTGGGACATCATAGGTGGTCCCATAGGTCTAGCCCTTTTGGACTGTCCCCTATCCAATTCATGTACCCTGCGTCTCTGTCTCTGATCCTCCATTTTCTGGGCGAAGGCTTGTATGCGAGCAATGTCCATGTCCCTATTCAAGGCCACAATAGTGCAATCTCTTACCAAATATGGCTCTAGTCTGTCCACGTATCTATGGACCCTGTCTGTCATCGTAGCCACAACATTTGGCGCATATCGAGCCAAGGAATTAAATTGCAAGCTATATTCTCTGACACTCAAATTTCCTTGACGGAGATTTAGGAACTGATCCGCACGTGCCTCACGGATCTCATAGGGCAAGTAATGATCAAGGAAAGCCACTTTAAACTCTTCCCACGTAGGTGGATCTGCACCAATGTCACGGGATTTCTTCCAATCCTCATACCACAGTATTGCCTCTCCTTTCAACCTGTACGCAGCAAGTTCCACTGTCTCTACCCCTGTCACATGCATAACTTCCAAGGCCCTCTGAATTTGATCCACGAAGTCCTGTGGATCAGCTTTTGGATCTGCCCCTGTGAAAATAGGAGGGTCCAGTTTCAAGAAATCCTGTGTTCTGCGACTTACCATTCTAGCCTCATCATCATCATGTGCCATAGCACCAGCTCTTCCCAGGCTTTGTGCCGCCACTAACTGTGTCAACATCTGTACAGCATTCCTAAGATCCTGATCTGTGGCATTTGTCGGTGGTTCCACGGGCACTTCCCTTCTTCTCGGCTCTTCTGGAGCTGAAGAAGTAGAAGAAGCTCGCGTTGCGAACTCAGTTTCAGCCCCACCTTGATCAACTTGCTCAAGTGGTGGTCTACTTGCTCCTTCACTAGCAATTCTATCTATCAGCTTACTTTTACCTTTTCCTCTTCCTCTTCTAGTATTCGGTATTTTGACTATACCAAAGAAAAACAATTACCAAGATCATATACAATGCAACTGACAACATTGGCTCTATTGCACGATCTAGAATGAAGGAAAGAAACAACATCCTAAATGTCTCGTAGCCTCCTACGTATAAATGTGGTGCACAACACATCGATACGTAAGACTCTACTCCGACATGGCTTTGTAGACATCCTTAGACCGACTGCTGTGATACCACTTTTGTCACGCCCCGAATTCCATCGAGACATGATTGGCACCCGTAGCCGATAAGGCCCGAGAGAACCAACCTTTGCCTATGCTCAATCATATGCATATAATATTCATAACCACCATTGCATAATACTACGAAATACGAATAAAGGAGAACATGGGACACATTTAGGCATACATATGAAACTTGGCCGTTGAGGCCATCCAGTCAAAACAACATGTGTCTTTTACACTATTACACCCACATCGGTCTACAAAAGCCTCTAGCAAGAGCATTGACCAAAATGAACCATAAGTCGGGACAAGTCCCCGCTTTATACAACATGTACAATACCAAAACATATATACACTTTGACTCGGAGAAGCCCCGAATGAGCTAGAGCTCACCAAAGAACCGCTAACACTGGTAGTCTATTGAGGATGCCTACTGGGACCTGCGCCTGCAGCAAGTAAGGTAAATTCCCCAAGAGGGGTCAGTACGAAATAAGTACTGAGTATGCAAGGCTCAGATGAAACTATACAACACATGAATATTTCAATGAATATGTCAATGAACTCAAAACATATGAATACTCAATGTGAATAAGTCACCATGTTATTCTTTGGAAACCGTGTGGATTGCTTTCATTATTTTCATTACTTTCTTATCTCAATGCTCACCTGTCATTACATATCACAATGTACCCGGGCCCCGACTGATCAGTGGGTCTTTCATATCATATCATTGTGTAGGGATCGAGTCGAGCTAGGCTTATGCCCCTAGACTTGCCACCCATACATCAATGCATCGGGATCGAGTCGAGCTAGGCTTACGCCCCTAGACTTGCCACCCATAAATCCAAACCTCGGGATCGAGTCGAGCTAGGATTACGCCCCTAGACTTGCCACCCGTACTTGATCATTGACCACATTTGCATTACTTTGTTCATTACTTTGAGATTGATACTTTGATAATCATAACATCACTTTGGAACTTTGGAACACAACATTGTTGGAAACTTTGAATCATTGACCAATAAGTGAAGGACATATGAATAAATATCAATGAGAAATATAACATAACTAGCACCATGATACCATTGGAACCATTGGACAATAATCCATGAACAAGAGACACAAGTATAGGCACTATTGGACTATTGGAATAAAACCTTATTTGAACTTTCGGAACATTAACCATGAATATGAGAAATGAGATTCACAATTGATCAATGAGTAGGAAATATATGACAATGATCATAGAGAAGTGCATATGGGATACCTTGGTATATTTCGGAATAGAACTAGAGAAATGTCAATGTGAACACTATTGGCCGTAGAAAGATACGGACAAAGTAACCTTGCATACCTTGGATGCACAATACGAATAGACAACCTTCGATGCGTATACAATGATCCCTCTCCTTCACTCTACAACATACATACATAACGAATTCACGTTAACCACGAATTACTTTACAAATGCATGCAATGTCAATGAATTACATGTTTGCCTTTAAACATGTCATTTCCCCTTGACAAAACCATTGATCATACTATTATTTCACAAATTCCATAATATTCCCAACATTGACCAATACCTAAAAATCAATACATTTCACCACAATACTTCTCCTTTACCCTTTCTTATCCATCACACATCACAAATAATCCATCAAAGTACCTTAATACAACTCATAACACATATCGGCCAAAATCCCATAATTTCCACTTTTAGACAAAAACAAGTTTAGTACCAAAAATAACACCATACATGTTCATATTTTGTCCATACCATGCTTTTTCATCAAAGGCACAAGTCCTAATTCAAACTTGAATTGCATGGCTCCCAAATCTTAGACAAGAACACAAGGTACCATGTCCACCATTTCCAAGCACAACCAACATGATCTACATACCTTCTCATGCATATAATATAGTATTCCATAAGCGTAAGTACTTACCGAAGCTTGAAAATGAATGATCTTGCTCCAAGAAGTAGCTTAGGGTTCTTGAGAGTTGAGAGAAATTTTGGGAAATTTCTAGAGATATGTTGGGTGTTCCTTTGAATAAAATCAGATTTTTTCCATGTATATATAGTCCCTCAAGTCTCCTTGGCATTAAATGCCATGTACAAATGGTCAAAGGTGAAGAATGGGTCATTTTTGGCCTAATTGGGCCATGCATTCTTTTCATTTTTGGGCCCAATTCACTTAACCCGATAAAATCAATAATTTCTCGTCTTTATACGTATTACAACAATATTCCCACTCATAATATTCATATCCGTAGCCTCAATCCCAAGAACAAGTGATTCTAGCCACGTTTGGCTTATTTTGACTTTAGGGGTAAAATCGTCATTTTGACGCCAAATTCGTTCTCGAGAAATTTCTCATATCAATATCATATTTTACTCATTTCATATGTGTTGTAGAAGAGACGTGGCAAAAATCGGCTCAAAACGTCCCCGGATACCCTTGGGACTTAAGAAAATTTCCAACTTTGAAAAAGTGGGATTTCCAGCGTGGCACGCCCCTTGGCGCGCTAGCTCTCTGCCCCTGGACTAAAAATTTTAGTCCAGAGCAGCGTGGTACGCTGCCTAACGCGCCCCTGCCTTAATTTTTGACAAAATTTGTTTTTCGACTTTTCTTCGCGGGCTTGGTTAGACACTTCAAATCCTATCCTTTAACTTACTTCTTAGCCTTAATATCCTTCGTTTAGAGGTCCTCTGAGCCTCATTTTGAACCCCACAATTGTGCCATGAAAATCACAAAACAACTCTTACTAAGGTTTTTGCACATATACGTGGCCAAATTCAATTTTGCTTATCCTTAACATTACCAAATATATACTCATAGGTCTCTACACTTAAGTAAACATTATTCAATGTCGTCAAGTAGGGTTAGGAAGGTACGGGGTGTTACAGATCCGTTATATACCGAAATACTTAAGCAAGCAGAACAAATAGCACCAAACCCATAAGGTTTGAGTACCCATTCACCCCAAAGTAAGACAGACCAGACAATCATTAAACAAAATAATACCATAATTTTATTACTCCTAAAACTTAACGAAAATATAGAAAAACTAATTAAAGGTAAAACTATAGAAGACCATCAAGAAATATTAAAGCAACATTTAGAAGAAATCAACAAAGTCAAGTACCCACCTGTTCCTGAAGACACTCTAAACGAATTAATAGATCAATTAAAAAGAACAGAGGTAACACCTTTAAAAGATAGACCTCCAATAGTAAGAAAAGTAAGACCATGGACTTTTTATCAGGTAGGAGACAAAACGAAGAAAGACCACGACATAGCTACACCCAAAACAGGTTAAGCAATAACTTAATATCTAACATAATGACTTCTAGAAGACAAACTGCCTCTACTTCACAACAATTAGATGAAGTAATAGACGTAGATAAAGACATCCAGATTTTCCAACAGAATAAATTAAATCTACTAAATCCCAAAGTATTATATAGTGTCGGCTTATTTTCTCAAAAAGCCTTGTTATATAGACATTATAGAGAAGAACAAATTTGTGTAACTGGAGACAATCAGAAATATCTTACCCTAATTAGTTCAGAATCGTCAGACGAAATTCAAAAAAGACAAATGAATTTAATGCACATGGGATTAATAATAATAGGACTAAAAGGTTTAACAAGAAAAAATTTAGGAACAAAAGCCTTAATAACTATTTATGATGATAGATGGTCAGACTCTCAAAGATCCCTTATAGGATTAACAGAAGTAGATATGACAAATAATGGAGGAATAATTTATTCCAGACTTTATGATTAACTCTTCAGAATTTGGAAAATATATAAAGATAGGAATCCAGACCAAAGGATATGAAGACATGACTGTAGGAAATAACTTATTAGTTTGCGTAGGTTTTCTTGGTAAATTAGCTAATAATAGTGGTAGCAAGTTTAAGTTAAAAGTAGACGATGTGGTAGGATTAATGGGAAATAAAGGAATTAGACTAATGAAACCAATAAAAATAGATTCTCAAGTTTATGCTGGTTTAGAATGGAACCTAGAACATAAAGATAAAGACAAACAAGAGACTTTAAAACCCACAGACCATTTAATATATACTAATAAAAAGGGAGAGACATCTATTAGATTTATCGACTATCAAAAGACAAATCAAAATGAGATAGAAGAAGAAGTTATACCAGAACAAACAGAAAGAAAAGAATTTATGAACATAATTGAATTAGAAGAATTTGAAGTAGACAAAACTATACAAAAAGCTAGAGAAATATATAAGAATGATAACAAAAGACGATTTAAATGCAGTGGTTGCAAGTTAGGACATTTAGAAATTTTTGAAGTTGATGACCACTTTAGAACATGTAGCTTAAGAACAGATAATATACGATATAGAGAATTATTTGATAATTCAGACGATGTGGTTTCAGAGACAGACAAAAGTATTAAAGAATTTATGGAATCAGCCTCTACTAGTTCCAGCCCCTTTCAAAGGACTAGTCAAATGCATACAGTAGAAACCACTACAGGAAATGTTCCAAGACACAGAGTATATAGACAAAATCTAGAATTTGAAATGGAAAGTGTAAGACCAATAGGCAAAAGAATGCCAATAGAAGAACCTATCACTCTCCAAGCAGGAGGTGATAAAGGAAAAATACTTAATATAGCAGCACATGACCCACAAAGTTGGAATACAGTTATAGACTTATGGAAAGGAATTGTAGTAGCAGACTATATTAAAACATATACCGAAACAGACTCAGAAACCATGTATAAATATTTAGAGACATTTTTAGGAGAATCCACCAAAGGTTTATGGGAAAGTTTTAAAAGAGAATTTCCCAATGAATTCGGGGAATTACTAGCTTTTGGAGCTAACCCGTATAACTTTACCAATAAAGTACATAGTTTAATAACAGGTGAAGACCCAAATAGTGGATTACTAATTCTACAGCAAAAGGCACTAATAAAGTTAGAACAATTAAGCATAAGTAGTTGGCATCATATTAAGCCTTTTCTTTTAGACTATTTTTATTATACAACTATCAGTGGTAATGCTTTTGATCAAGGATTAGGAAAGAAATTGTTTAATAAATTACCAGGAGCGTTAGGACGAGAAATAGAAGATAGATGGAATAAAAGAGACGGTGTATTACAGAATCCTAATGCCAGATGGTCAATAGGACATAAAATACAACATATAATGGATATATTACAAGAAAAATGTACCAATAAACAAATACAGAAACAACTAAAGAAAGGTGAAACCAATTTCTGTAAGACAATTTATACTACACACAAAGTTATGATGACAATCCCCAAAAGAAAAATAAGTATAAGAAATATAAAAAACCATACAAACGAAATAATTATAGACAGAAAAGTTATTATTTAAGAAAATCCTCTGCTAGAAAACCTTATTTAAATAAAGACAAACATGTAAGAAAATATAAGGATAATAGAAGTTATAGAAATACTTTAGAATGTTTTACATGTGGTAGTGCAGACCATTTAGCTAATACTTGTCCCAAAAGAAATAATACTAGAACAAGGAATTCTCAATTAATAGAAGATTTTAATGAAACCTTAATAAATGTAGACGAATATATGTCAGACACAGAAAGCATATATTCTATTGTTAGTATAAATTATAATAAAGATCCAGACTCCTCAGACTCAGATGAAGATATACACCTAGAAAATTTAAACACTGCAATAACTAGTTTTAACTTAGTTAATATTATAGAATCAGAAAAGTGTTACCATGAGTTTGAAAAGAATAAAGGTTTAGACAGTAATCAATGTTTTATTTGTCATTGGTACCCTAGCCGAATTAAAAGAGCCAAATGCAATAAGTGTTTCCTCGAAGGATGCATTTCTTGTATAGAAAGACTATGGGAAAACAAGTAATTCAGACAACCCAAATACAACTAACAGAAAAGAAGCAGACTGTCATAAATACAGCAGACTATACAGTAGAAACTAGAATACATAATCTAGAAATAAAAATAGGTGAATTAGAAGATAGAATAAGATATTTAGAAAAAGGGAAAGAGAAAGAGATTCCTAGACAATCAAAGGGAATTATTATAGAAGACTGTGAAGACACTGAATTACTAAATCAATCGTTTGAAGGATTAATATGCAATGAAGACGTAAAATTAAGTTCTGTTAAAGTAATGACAAAAATAATAATACAAGACTATGAAATAGAAACCTTAGGATTAGTAGACTCAGGATGCACTCAGTGCATAATAAATCAGAACATATTACCAAAACACCTTTTAAATGAATTTACCCAACCACAGAAAGCCATGCAAATGGATGGCTCTCATAATACTTATACTCATTATGTAAAGAATGCCATAATAAGCTTCAATAATACTTGTTCAAATTACAAGACTAAATATAAGTTAGGATACATGTTAACAAGAAAATTAGATATAAAGGCGGACTTTGTTATAGGATTAGATTTTATGGTCCGAAACAATGGAGGATGTTTTATTACCAGAGATGGGATAATCTTTACAAAAAATATTACAATGACTCCTTCATTCTTTGGACGAAATATACAGAGAGACACTAAAGTAACAAAAGACTCAAAAAGAACGCTAATTAATCCAGACTCCGTTTGTGATAAAGGAACGGATTGTACCTGCAACAAGAATTTATTATCAGAAGTAATAGAGGAACAAGAAGAAAAGAACTATAATTTAATTGAAGTACAGATAGACAACTATAAATTCGTTAAAAATAACATAGGACATATTAAAAATCAAGCTGACTTACAGAAAATAATTCAAAGGCTAGATGACATAGATATCATAGGAGAAAAACCTTTAGAACATTGGAAGAATAATCAGATAGAGTGTAAGTTAGAAATTATAAATCCAGAATACATTGTAAAAACAGCAGCTATACAAGCCACTAATGAAGATCTAAAAGACTTTGAAATACAAATCAAAGAACTTCTTAATTTAGGAGTAATTAGGAGATCAAAGTCAAGACATAGATCAGCAGCATTTATGGTTAGGAATCATAGTGAGATAGTCAGAGGCAAAGCTAGGATGGTTATTAATTACAAAAGACTTAATGATAATACTGTAATGGATGCCTATAAACTTCCAGACAAGACCGAATTAATTAATAGAATTCAAGAAAGAACAATATTTAGTAAATTTGATTGCAAGTCAGGATATTGGCAGGTAAAGATGCATGAAGACAGTATTGAGTGGACAGCTTTTACTTGTCCAGAAGGACATTTTGAATGGTTAGTAATGCCATTTGGTTTAAAGACTGCCCCGCCAATTTTCCAACGAAAAATGGATAACATATTTGGCAAATACAAACATTTTGTATTAGTATATGTAGACGATATTTTAGTATTTAGTTATAACATGAAAGAACATCTTGAACATCTACAGACTGTTTTTAATTTGTTTATAGAACATGGAATAATCATTAGTAAGAAAAAGATGGAGCTATGTAAACCATATATTAACTTCTTAGGAATTACTATAGGAAATGGTAAAATTAAGTTACAACCCCACATAGCAAAGAAAGCCCTAGAAATGCCAGACAAATTAGAAAAGACAAAGGATTTACAAAAATTCTTAGGAATATTAAATTATGCTAGACAGTTTATTAAAAATTTAGGAAAAGTAGCAGGACCCCTCTATGCTAAGACAGGTACTAAGGGACAAAAAACTTTTAATACTGAAGACATAAAGTTAGTCCAGAAATTAAAAGCAATGATAAAAGATATACCAGACCTGGCACTACCCTTAGAAACAGACTATTTAATAATAGAAACTGATGGAAGTTTTGAAGGATGGGGAGCTGTCCTCAAAGCTAAGAAAAATAAATATAGTGATAAAAAGGAAGAAAGAATATGTGCTTACCAAAGCGGTAAATATAAAGAACAAGGAAACATGAGTAGTATAGAAGCAGAAATATTAGCAGTAATTTATGGACTTAATAGTTTTAAGATATATATTTTAAACAAACCTGAGATATTAGTAAGAACAGACTGTGAAGCAATAGTTAAATTCCATGAGAAAATTAGTGAGAAAAACAGTAGCAAAAGAAGATGGCTAAATTTCATTGATGCTACTTCTATCTATAGTATTAAATTTGAACATATTAAGGGAAAAGAAAATATTTTAGCTGATAAACTTAGTAGATTAATTTCAAAAACTACTAATTAACTTTTTTATGCAGCATGGCAGATAAAGCAGACAAAGGAAAAGCTAAAGCTTCTTCCTCAGACTCAGCTACAGACGATTACTTAAAGACTCTTTTAAGTAATACTCATTTCAGACCATTGAGTTCTTTAAATACATCTCAGACTCCCTCTACTCAGACAATTGAAAGAATTCATTTTGGCAGACACAATTTAATCTGTTATCCAGAAAGTAATTTCAGTTTTAAGATTAGACCTGAAGCAAGAGTTGACAAGAATCAGAAATGCTTACTAGACAATTTATGGATTTCTTATAATAAGACTCCAAGGGATGTCAGCTATTTTCTAGCTGTAATGAACGCCCTGGCTCAGTATTTTACTGAAAAGAATCTAACAAATAAATTTAAGTTTTATGTGATTGTGCAGGGAAAGACTCCAGGAATATACCAGACATGGATACAAGTGATAGATGCTATTAAAGGATTCAAAGACCCTTTATACAAAGGTTTTAATAATTTTTATGAAGCACTAGATTATGCCAGAGGTAACTTAGGACCTAATTTCTTTGTAGTACCAGAACTTCAAAATCAGACCACTATTCCTCAATATAACATTCAGAAAGACACCAATAAAATAATTTTTTGTGATCACTGTAATTCTATGACAGAAGGTTTTAGAAGACTTAACCATAAAAATGAAATTTTGGAGAAAGAAAGAAATGATTTGATCAGACAAAATATGATTTTGCAAGATTATATTAGGGATATAGAAATAACCCAGAAACAAGCCTCTTTAAAAGATTTTTCAAATTCAGCTACCCAGACTGATTTTCCAAACCAAGTGAGTTCTCCATCTCCACTCAAAATGGATCAGACGGGTGTGCATTCCCCTGTGAATGTAGACAGACCTACTGTATCAGGTAAAGGTACAACTAGTCCAGTTCAAATGGCAACTGGTAAAGACTCATCAAGTCCATTAATGGCTGACACTTTGCCAAAAAGTGTAAGACGATTACCTGCAAGCTTCAATTTAGAAGCTTCAAGCTCAAAGACCAGTTCAAAGACAAGAAAAACAAAAATAAAAAATAGGACTAGTACCAAGACAATTGAAAGTATTATTGGACAAACTCTAATGAGACTTCTGCAAGATATTACCCCTAAGGAGACAAGTGAAGAAACTAAAAACATGATTATACAGCCGAAACCAGAAACAGAAGATTCAGACATTCCTAACTCAGACTCAGATTATGATCCCACAACAGAACAATTTGCTCAAGACCCTCATGAAGATGATGATTCAGGCATGAGTTTCGATTCTGTAGCACTACACAATTTAGACACTATTGGCTAAAGACGGACGTCAGCAGTAACATCAGCTATTTTAGATTTTTGCCAAAGACGTAAGCAATGACGTTTCCAGCAGACAGGTGGCCTCAACTTTCAAAAAGAAAAAGCAGACAGAGACAGCCACTTCAATAATTTTAAGACTTTTTCAACAGACGCACAGTAACATGGGGCCCAAGACAAAGACAAATTCAATAATTCAGATTCCTCTGCTGAATTGAATTTCTTTTTGAAATCCGCCCCTTCAATCTCTTGCCTATATATATCCCTCACTTCATTCAGACAAGAGACATCAGCAAGAAGAGTAAGAAAGAAATCAGCAACAATAAGAGAGCAAGTTATTAGAGATATTTTCCATATTTTATAAGAAAAAAAATAAGAGTGTTGTGAGTACGAGTGTTTGTAAAGGTGTGTTAATTTATTTTTCCAGTTCAGTCTGGAGCATCTCGGGGACTCCCGAAAGGGAACCCTCTCTCCTCTACAATATGTAAGTAGGTTATGGCTTTCTTAGAACTAGGTATTTCCCCATGTATGTACAGTATGTTTGTATGAATTAACTAGTATGCATGTACTAATGTAACTAGTTATGTATGTAAATGTGTGTTTTTCTTTTAAACATGTGTATGTTCAAATACCCTTAGTATATGGTTAGATTCTTAGATGCTTAAGTAACTCCCATGGATAACCGGTAAACTCCTAGGATGATTTATACCTACCCCTAGTATATGGTTAGTCTCCTAAATGCTTAAGGAACCCTGATGGATTGACCTGTAAATACCTAGGATGTTGAAGTCCTTTATGCCCAAGAGAGCCGCAGGACAGTGTTTCCAAGGTGTGGTCAATGAAACGGTTCTTAAGTGTTAAGTTTAGGAGAAAAAGATGAAAAGGAAGGTATAGATATGCTAAAATAATTAGCGGTTCTGGGGTGCGGTTAAGAAGCAGTTCTTAAGTGTAAAGTCTAAGAAGAAGAGATGAACAGGGTATTACTTAAAAAAAAAAAAAAAAAAAAAAAAAAAAATTAAAAAAAAAAATTATTTCTGGGAAATATACTTAGATTTCTAGGAAAACCTTAGCTAAATTACATAAAGTATACCAAAGGAGGAGGAAGTACCGAGTAGGATTTTACAACAATAAGAACACATCCTTTCAAATCAATCAGCTCTAACGCCAACTTTAACCTGCAAACCCAACAATTTAAAGAATTAATTGAAACATTCATTATTCTAAGTGTCCATTTTACAATATGTAAGTATATTCCCCAGAAATAGAATTTTTTATTTTTTATTTTTATTTTTTTTTTATTTTTTTTAATAGAATTATATGTGGTTAGAGTGGTATAAAAATCAACCAATCTGGATAGCACTAGGATAGACAAAATAGATAAGGTAACTAATCTTAAAAAAATAGAGTATTTAGACTTACAATTAATTTCGGAAAGAAAATATAAAAGACTAAAAGATAACTCTTTAATTAGGTGTAATTTTGTTAGTGGAGACCATAGTTTACATAACGAAGATCCACAATTAAATAGTATAGTAGACTTACTAATAAATTTAGGAGATAATATTCAGAAAGATAATACTGTAATACTCGAAACTCTTAGAGAGATTCACGTTAAGCAAACAAAAATCTTTTACCAAATAGAAGAAAAGATAGACTTTCTAAAAAATCAATATACAGAAATAGAAAAAAGACAGCTTAATAAAGAACCCCACGATAATACTTTTCTTACCGAATTTAAAGAAGTAAAACTAGCTTTAGAACAAATAAAAATTATAATTCTTTCATGAACGATCCGTTATATACCGAAATACTTAAGCAAGCAGAACAAATAGCACCAAACCCAGAAGGTTTGAGTACCCATTCACCCCAAAGTAAGACAGACCAGACAATCATTAAACAAAATAATACCATAATTTTATTACTCCTAAAAAAAATAAAATGGACACTGAGAATAATGAATGTTTCAATTAATTCTTTAAATTGTTGGGTTTGCAGGTTAAAGTTGGTGTTAGAGCTGATTGATTTGAAAGGATGTGTTCTTATTGTTGTAAAATCCTACTCGGTACTTCCTCCTCCTTTGGTCTAGTTTATGTAATTTAGCTAAGGTTTTCCTAGAAATCTAAGTATATTCCCCAGAAATTGTTTTTTTTTTTTTTTTTTTTTTTTTTTTTAAGTAATACCCTGTTCATCTCTTTTTCTTAGACTTTACACTTAAGAACTGCTTCTTAACCGCACCCCGGAACCGCCAATTATTTTAGCATATCTATACCTTCCCTTTTCATCTCTTTCTCCTAAACTTAACACTTAAGATCCGTTTCATTGACCACACCCTGGAAACACTGTCCTGCGGCTCTCTTCGCCATAACGGACTTCAACATCCTAGGTATTTACAGGTCAATCCATCAGGGTTCCTTAAGCATTCAAGAGACTAACCATATACTAGGGGTAGGTATAAATCATCCTAGGAGTTTACCGGTTAACCATGGGAGTTACTTAAGCATCTAAGAATCTAACCATATACTAAGGGTATTTGAACATACACATGTTTAAAAGAAAAACACACATTTACATACATAACTAGTTACATTAGTACATGCATACTAGTTAATTCATACAAACATACTGTACATACATGGGGAAATACCTAGTTCTAAGAAAGCCATAACCTACTTACATATTGTAGAGGAGAGAGGGTTCCCTTTCGGGAGTCCCCGAGATGCTCCGTACTGAACTGGAAAAATAAATTAACACACCTTTACAAACACTCGTACTCACAACACTCTTATTTTTTTTCTTATAAAATATGGAAAATATCTCTAATAACTTGCTCTCTTATTGTTGCTGATTTCTTTCTTACTCTTCTTGCTGATGTCTCTTGTCTGAATGAAGTGAGGGATATATATAGGCAAGAGATTGAAGGGGCGGATTTCAAAAAGAAATTCAATTCAGCAGAGGAATCTGAATTATTGAATTTATCTTTGTCTTGGGCCCCATGTTACTGTGCGTCTGTTGAAAAAGTCTTAAAATTATTGAAGTGGCTGTCTCTGTCTGCTTTTTATTTTTGAAAGTTGAGGCCACCTGTCTGCTGGAAACGTCATTGCTTACGTCTTTGGCAAAAATCTAAAATAGCTGATGTTACTGCTGACGTCCGTCTTTAGCCAATAGTGTCTAAATTGTGTAGTGCTACAGAATCGAAACTCATGCCTGAATCATCATCTTCATGAGGGTCTTGAGCAAATTGTTCTGTTGTGGGATCATAATCTAAGTCTGAGTTAGGAATGTCTGAATCTTCTGTTTCTGGTTTCGGCTGTATAATCATGTTTTTAGTTTCTTCACTTGTCTCCTTAGGGGTAACATCTTGCAGAAGTCTCATTAGAGTTTGTCCAATAATACTTTCAATTGTCTTGGTACTAGTCCTATTTTTTATTTTTGTTTTTCTTGTCTTTGAACTGGTCTTTGAGCTTGAAGCTTCTAAATTGAAGCTTGCAGGTAATCGTCTTACACTTTTTGGCAAAGTGTCAGCCATTAACGGACTTGATGAGTCTTTACCAGTTGCCGTTTGAACTGGACTAGCTGTACCTTTACCTGATACAGTAGGTCTGTCTACATTCACAGGGGAATGCACACCCGTCTGATCCATTTTGAGTGGAGATGGAGAACTCACTTGGTTTGGAAAATCAGTCTGGGTAGCTGAATTTGAAAAATCTTTTAAAGAGGCTTGTTTCTGGGTTATTTCTATATCCCTAATATAATCTTGCAAAATCATATTTTGTCTGATCAAATCATTTCTTTCTTTCTCCAAAATTTCATTTTTATGGTTAAGTCTTCTAAAACCTTCTGTCATAGAATTACAGTGATCACAAAAAATTATTTTATTGGTGTCTTTCTGAATGTTATATTGAGGAATAGTGGTCTGATTTTGAAGTTCTGGTACTACAAAGAAATTAGGTCCTAAGTTACCTCTGGCATAATCTAGTGCTTCATAAAAATTATTAAAACCTTTGTATAAAGGGTCTTTGAATCCTGGAGTCTTTCCCTGCACAATCACATAAAACTTAAATTTATTTGTTAGATTCTTTTCAGTAAAATACTGAGCCAGGGCGTTCATTACAGCTAGAAAATAGCTAACATCCCTTGGAGTCTTATTATAAGAAATCCATAAATTGTCTAGTAAGCATTTCTGATTCTTGTCAACTCTTGCTTCAGGTCTAATCTTAAAACTGAAATTACTTTCTGGATAACAAATTAAATTGTGTCTGCCAAAATAAATTCTTTCAATTGTCTGAGTAGAGGGAGTCTGAGATGTATTTAAAGAACTCAATGGTCTGAAATGAGTATTACTTAAAAGAGTCTTTAAGTAATCGTCTGTAGCTGAGTCTGAGGAAGAAGCTTTAGCTTTTCCTTTGTCTGCTTTATCTGCCATGCTGCATAAAAAAGTTAATTAGTAGTTTTTGAAATTAATCTACTAAGTTTATCAGCTAAAATATTTTCTTTTCCCTTAATATGTTCAAATTTAATACTATAGATAGAAGTAGCATCAATGAAATTTAGCCATCTTCTTTTGCTACTGTTTTTCTCACTAATTTTCTCATGGAATTTAACTATTGCTTCACAGTCTGTTCTTACTAATATCTCAGGTTTGTTTAAAATATATATCTTAAAACTATTAAGTCCATAAATTACTGCTAATATTTCTGCGTCTATACTACTCATGTTTCCTTGTTCTTTATATTTACCGCTTTGGTAAGCACATATTCTTTCTTCCTTTTTATCACTATATTTATTTTTCTTAGCTTTGAGGACAGCTCCCCATCCTTCAAAACTTCCATCAGTTTCTATTATTAAATAGTCTGTTTCTAAGGGTAGTGCCAGGTCTGGTATATCTTTTATCATTGCTTTTAATTTCTGGACTAACTTTATGTCTTCAGTATTAAAAGTTTTTTGTCCCTTAGTACCTGTCTTAGCATAGAGGGTCCTGCTACTTTTCCTAAATTTTTAATAAACTGTCTAGCATAATTTAATATTCCTAAGAATTTTTGTAAATCCTTTGTCTTTTCTAATTTGTCTGGCATTTCTAGGGCTTTCTTTGCTATGTGGGGTTGTAACTTAATTTTACCATTTCCTATAGTAATTCCTAAGAAGTTAATATATGGTTTACATAGCTCCATCTTTTTCTTACTAATGATTATTCCATGTTCTATAAACAAATTAAAAACAGTCTGTAGATGTTCTAGATGTTCTTTCATGTTATAACTAAATACTAAAATATCGTCTACATATACTAATACAAAATGTTTGTATTTGCCAAATATGTTATCCATTTTTCGTTGGAAAATTGGCGGGGCAGTCTTTAAACCAAATGGCATTACTAACCATTCAAAATGTCCTTCTGGACAAGTAAAAGCTGTCCACTCAATACTGTCTTCATGCATCTTTACCTGCCAATATCCTGACTTGCAATCAAATTTACTAAATATTGTTCTTTCTTGAATTCTATTAATTAATTCGGTCTTGTCTGGAAGTTTATAGGCATCCATTACAGTATTATCATTAAGTCTTTTGTAATTATTAACCATCCTAGCTTTGCCTCTGACTATCTCACTATGATTCCTAACCATAAATGCTGCTGATCTATGTCTTGACTTTGATCTCCTAATTACTCCTAAATTAAGAAGTTCTTTGATTTGTATTTCAAAGTCTTTTAGATCTTCATTAGTGGCTTGTATAGCTGCTATTTTTACAATGTATTCTGGATTTATAATTTCTAACTTACACTCTATCTGATTATTCTTCCAATGTTCTAAAGGTTTTTCTCCTATGATATCTATGTCATCTAGCCTTTGAATTATTTTCTGTAAGTCTGCTTGATTTTTAATATGTCCTATGTTATTTTTAACGAATTTATAGTTGTCTATCTGTACTTCAATTAAATTATAGTTCTTTTCTTCTTGTTCCTCTATTACTTCTGATAATAAATTCTTGTTGCAGGTACAATCCGTTCCTTTATCACAAACGGAGTCTGGATTAATTAGCGTTCTTTTTGAGTCTTTTGTTACTTTAGTGTCTCTCTGTATATTTCGTCCAAAGAATGAAGGAGTCATTGTAATATTTTTTGTAAAGATTATCCCATCTCTGGTAATAAAACATCCTCCATTGTTTCGGACCATAAAATCTAATCCTATAACAAAGTCCGCCTTTATATCTAATTTTCTTGTTAACATGTATCCTAACTTATATTTAGTCTTGTAATTTGAACAAGTATTATTGAAGCTTATTATGGCATTCTTTACATAATGAGTATAAGTATTATGAGAGCCATCCATTTGCATGGCTTTCTGTGGTTGGGTAAATTCATTTAAAAGGTGTTTTGGTAATATATTCTGATTTATTATGCACTGAGTGCATCCTGAGTCTACTAATCCTAAGGTTTCTATTTCATAGTCTTGTATTATTATTTTTGTCATTACTTTAACAGAACTTAATTTTACGTCTTCATTGCATATTAATCCTTCAAAAGATTGATTTAGTAATTCAGTGTCTTCACAGTCTTCTATAATAATTCCCTTTGATTGTCTAGGAATCTCTTTCTCTTTCCCTTTTTCTAAATATCTTATTCTATCTTCTAATTCACCTATTTTTATTTCTAGATTATGTATTCTAGTTTCTACTGTATAGTCTGCTGTATTTATGACAGTCTGCTTCTTTTCTGTTAGTTGTATTTGGGTTGTCTGAATTACTTGTTTTCCCATAGTCTTTTCTATACAAGAAATGCATCCTTCGAGGAAACACTTATTGCATTTGGCTCTTTTAATTCGGCTAGGGTACCAATGACAAATAAAACATTGATTACTATCTAAACCTTTATTCTTTTCAAACTCATGGTAACACTTTTCTGATTCTATAATATTAACTAAGTTAAAACTAGTTATTGCAGTGTTTAAATTTTCTAGGTGTATATCTTCATCTGAGTCTGAGGAGTCTGGATCTTTATTATAATTTATACTAACAATAGAATATATGCTTTCTGTGTCTGACATATATTCGTCTACATTTATTAAGGTTTCATTAAAATCTTCTATTAATTGAGTAATGTATAAAATATTATTGGCTTGTATTTGTTTAGTAAAGGGATGTGTTTTCATTAACTAGTTTATCCCAATGGACAATTGTCTAAATATTCTTTAAAAAGTCTTCTTCTTTCTACAGTATCTTTAATATTTCTGCTAATAATAAGTAGTCTATTTTGAAGTCTATTTTGGTGTTCGCACCTTCTACGATATGATTCTATAGATATATCCCTGTAATTTTCTTTAGTTGCCTTTTTAAAATCTTGCAAATGTTGAATTAATTCGTCTCGGGCTTCTTCTAATCGTCTTTCTTCAATAACTAACTCTCGTATTTGTATATTGTAATGAGTTATATAATTGCAATAGTTATCACTTCTTCGCATAAAAGGAAATTATAATAGTTTTTATTAAATATTCTTGGGCTTGTATATCTATTTTAACTTGTTCTATTTCTTTCTCTATATAATTACAATAGTCTACTATTTGCTTTCGTAGATGAATTTCTATATCTAATTCTAAATATATCTTAAGTCTAGTTAAAGCGTTTTCTAATTTTTGTTCTAAAAAATGTATATAATTCTGGCCTTGCTGGATGCAAAATAGTCTTTTACTTAATTCTCTATACCTTTTACGATATTGTTTAATAATATGTCTAGAATACTGCATAAATTTCTTATCCTAAAGGGAAATACCTTACTCTACTTCGTAAAAACTTAATATAGTCTCTAATATTTTTAATTTCTTTTTCTATACGTCTTAATTCTTGTTTATGAGTGAATGGTAATGATTCTTTAAGTATTATAGCTTGTCGTAATTCTTGTTTAAAATCATAGATTTCTTTATAATGATAAGCAATCCTTGTAGTATAAAAATGTCTTCTCATATATTTAAAAGTCTAAAAAGTTGTCTGTACCGATGACGATTTCCTATATGTTGAAGAGTGTATTGATTGTGTCTTGTTAAAGTATATCTAATTAACTTTTTCTGATATTGTCTTATTTCAGCGATACAAGAGGGGATTCTACTATTTTGTATTATGTCGTCTTCTACTTTAGGATTAATGTATAAATTCTGTAATTCTAAGTATAACTGATTTATTTTTCTTTTAGTTTCGTTATATTCTTGGAAATTCGTAATGGGTCTATTCATATATTTGTTAAGCTAAAGGAAAATATTTTATATGGTAGTTAAGTCTTTTTATTATTAGTGTTTGTCGTCGTATATTGTAATTTGATTCTTGAATACTAAAGCACATATAATTTAATACACTTATTCCGTTATCTTCGATTGGTTCGTTAAATATTGATTGATAATAATGATATCTTAATATAAGGTCTATTCTATCTTGTGCTAAAAATTTTAAATAATTTCTTCGAGTGTTTAACTAACGGTGGAAAGATTTTAATTGTTTAGCCAAATGAGATCTTTTCATTAACCTAAAGGGTAATAATTTAGAGTATGAGTTAATTTTTTAATTATTTTTTGTCTATTTTTAATCTGAAGGTATAGTTCTAATGTTGGTTCTTCTAAGTTGTTATATTCTTGTACTAAGTCTGCTAAAAATAATTTATTATCTAAAAGTAATGATCTAAGAGCTTTTACTCTAATAGCTAGTGGTGTCTTTTTCATAAACTTATCCTAGTGGGTAATGGTCTATTCTATGTGATATACTACGTATTATACTATGTCTAGTTGCTATTCTACGAGTAATTCTAGCAATTTCGTCTTGATAAAACTCAACTAAATTTATAATTGGAAAATAATTTGCTGCTATTTCTTGACTACAATTTATTAAATAGTAATCTACTTCCTGTTGTAGTCTATCAGATTCTTTTTCTAGATTTCTAAGTATAGTTTAATTATATAATAACCACTCCCTAAGTTCTTTTAAATATCTAGCTATTCTAGTCTTTTTCATTAACTGAGGCCTAGAAACTTCTCGCTCTGATACCAAAATAAAATGGACACTTAGAATAATGAATGTTTCAATTAATTCTTTAAATTGTTGGGTTTGCAGGTTAAAGTTGGTGTTAGAGTTGATTGATTTGAAAGGATGTGTTCTTATTGTTGTAAAATCCTACTCGATACTTCCTCCTCCTTTGGTCTACTTTATGTAATTTAGCTAAGGTTTTCCTAGAAATCTAAGTATATTCCCCAGAATTTTTTTTTTTTTTTTTTTTTTTTAAGTAATACCCTGTTCATCTCTTTTTCTTAGACTTTACACTTAAGAACTGCTTCTTAACCGCACCCCGAAACCGCCAATTATTTTAGCATATCTATACCTTCCCTTTTCATCTCTTTCTCCTAAACTTAACACTTAAGAACCGTTTCATTGACCACACCCTGGAAACACTGTCCTGCGGCTCTCTTGGCCATAACGGACTTCAACATCCTAGGTATTTACAGGTCAATCCATCAGGGTTCCTTAAGCATTCAGGAGACTAACCATATACTAGGGGTAGGTATAAATCATCCTAGGAGTTTACCGGTTATCCATGGGAGTTACTTAAGCATCTAAGAATCTAACCATATACTAAGGGTATTTGAACATACACATGTTTAAAAGAAAAACACACATTTACATACATAACTAGTTACATTAGTACATGCATACTAGTTAATTCATACAAACATACTGTACATACATGGGGAAATACCTAGTTCTAAGAAAGCCATAACCTACTTACATATTGTAGAGGAGAGAGGGTTCCCTTTCGGGAGTCCCCGAGATGCTCCGGACTGAACTGGAAAAATAAATTAACACACCTTTACAAACACTCGTACTTACAACACTCTTATTTTTTCTTATAAAATATGGAAAATATCTCTAATAACTTGCTCTCTTATTGTTGCTGATTTCTTTCTTACTCTTCTTGCTGATGTCTCTTGTCTGAATGAAGTGAGGGATATATATAGGCAAGAGATTGAAGGGGCGGATCTATTATAAAGGATTATATGACAGTAATGAAAGTACAGAAATTAGGAAATTATATTTTACAAAATTACCAGAACCATTTAGTACGAAAGTAACTGAAAATTGGGAAACTTCTAGCCTAATAGATACATTAGGAGCTAGAATAAAATTCCTACAAGATTGGTTTACAGAGTTATGTGATAAACAAAAAGAATCACAAAAATTAGAAAAAATATTAAATAAAAACCTGGCTTGTTGTACAGATAAAACAGCACCGCAATTTGGATGCAAAATATCAAATAAATTTAGATATAAGAAAAGACCAAAAATATACAAAACACATAAATCTAGGTATAAATATAAAAAACCAAGAAAAAGATATTATATAAAAAATTATAAACAGAAAAAACCATATAGACCTAAAAAGAAAATAGCAGAATGTAAATGTTACAATAGTGGTAAACTAGGACACCTAGCAAAACACTGTACCATACCTAAAGACCCTAAGAAAAAACAAGTAACTGAGATAAAGATACAAGGAGATTTATACACAGAATTACCCTTTATAAGTTATGAAATAGAAAGTGATGATAGCATATATGATCTAGAAATAGATAACGAATATAATTCAGAAGAAGAAACTGAAGAAGACAACCTAGGAACAAATTTAAGTACTTATGAATGAAAATAATATAAGAATAATTAGTCGAGAAGAACACCAAGATGAAGAATCTACAAGTCAAAAGATAATATTTGATACAACTATATTTGACCAAATTAGAAAACAAGAAACACTACCCTGTGCATTAGTCTTTTTTTTTTTTTTTTTTTTTTTTTTTTTAAGTAATACCCTGTTCATCTCTTCTTCTTAGACTTTACACTTAAGAACTGCTTCTTAACCGCACCCCGGAACCGCCAATTATTTTAGCATATCTATACCTTCCCTTTTCATCTCTTTCTCCTAAACTTAACACTTAAGAACCGTTTCATTGACCACACCCTGGAAACACTGTCCTGCGGCTCTCCTGGCCATAACGGACTTCAACGTCCTAGGTATTTACAGGTCAATCCATCAGGGTTCCTTAAGCATTCAGGAGACTAACCATATACTAGGGGTAGGTATAAATCATCCTAGGAGTTTACCGGTTATCCATGGGAGTTACTTAAGCATCTAAGAATCTAACCATATACTAAGGGTATTTGAACATACACATGTTTAAAAGAAAAACACACATTTACATACATAACTAGTTACATTAGTACATGCATACTAGTTAATTCATACAAACATACTGTACATACATGGGGAAATACCTAGTTCTAAGAAAGCCATAACCTACTTACATATTGTAGAGGAGAGAGGGTTCCCTTTCGGGAGTCCCCGAGATGCTCCGGACTGAACTGGAAAAATAAATTAACACACCTTTACAAACACTCGTACTCACAACACTCTTATTTTTTCTTATAAAATATGGAAAATATCTCTAATAACTTGCTCTCTTATTGTTGCTGATTTCTTTCTTACTCTTCTTGCTGATGTCTCTTGTCTGAATGAAGTGAGGGATATATATAGGCAAGAGATTGAAGGGGCGGATTTCAAAAAGAAATTCAATTCAGCAGAGGAATCTGAATTATTGAATTTGTCTAAGTTCTTCACTACAATTTATTAAATAGTAATCTACTTCCTGTTGTAGTCTATCAGATTCTTTTTCTAGATTTCTAAGTATAGTTTAATTATATAATAACCACTCCCTAAGTTCTTTTAAATATCTAGCTATTCTAGTCTTTTTCATTAACTGAGGCCTAAAAACCTCGCTCTGATACCAAAATAAAATGGACACTTAGAATAATGAATGTTTCAATTAATTCTTTAAATTGTTGGGTTTGCAGGTTAAAGTTGGTGTTAGAGCTGATTGATTTGAAAGGATGTGTTCTTATTGTTGTAAAATCCTACTCGGTACTTCCTCCTCCTTTGGTCTACTTTATGTAATTTAGCTAAGGTTTTCTAAGAAATCTAAGTATATTCCTCAGAAATAGAATTTTTTTTATTTTTTTTTATTTTTTTTAAGTAATACCCTGTTCATTACTTCGAATAAACCACTATAGAATTACCCTGTTCATCTCTTCTTCTTAGACTTTACACTTAAGAACTGCTTCTTAACCGCACCCCGGAACCGCCAATTATATTAGCATATCTATACCTTCCCTTTTCATCTCTTTCTCCTAAACTTAACACTTAAGAACCGTTTCATTGACCACACCCTGGAAACACTGTCTTGTGGCTCTCTTGGCCATAACGGACTTCAACATCCTAGGTATTTACAGGTCAATCCATCAGGGTTCCTTAAACATTCAGGAGACTAACCATATACTTTTCAAACTCATGGTAACACTTTTCTGATACTTAGAATAATGAATGTTTTATTTGTCATTGGTACCCTAGCCGAATTAAAAGAGCCAAATGCAATAAGTGTTTCCTCGAAGGATGCATTTCTTGTATAGAAAAGACTATGGGAAAACAAGTAATTCAGACAACCCAAATACAACTAACAGAAAAGAAGCAGACTGTCATAAATACAGCAGACTATACAGTAGAAACTAGAATACATAATCTAGAAATAAAAATAGGTGAATTAGAAGATAGAATAAGATATTTAGAAAAAGGGAAAGAGAAAGAGATTCCTAGACAATCAAGCAGACAAAGGAAAAGCTAAAGCTTCTTCCTCAGACTCAGCTACAGACGATTACTTAAAGACTCTTTTAAGTAATACTCATTTCAGACCATTGAGTTCTTTAAATACATCTCAGACTCCCTCTACTCAGACAATTGAAAGAATTCATTTTGGCAGACACAATTTAATCTGTTATCCAGAAAGTAATTTCAGTTTTAAGATTAGACCTGAAGCAAGAGTTGACAAGAATCAGAAATGCTTACTAGACAATTTATGGATTTCTTATAATAAGACTCCAAGGGATGTCAGCTATTTTCTAGCTGTAATGAACGCCCTGGCTCAGTATTTTACTGAAAAGAATCTAACAAATAAATTTAAGTTTTATGTGATTGTGCAGGGAAAGACTCCAGGAATATACCAGACATGGATACAAGTGATAGATGCTATTAAAGGATTCAAAGACCCTTTATACAAAGGTTTTAATAATTTTTATGAAGCACTAGATTATGCCAGAGGTAACTTAGGACCTAATTTCTTTGTAGTACCAGAACTTCAAAATCAGACCACTATTCCTCAATATAACATTCAGAAAGACACCAATAAAATAATTTTTTGTGATCACTGTAATTCTATGACAGAAGGTTTTAGAAGACTTAACCATAAAAATGAAATTTTGGAGAAAGAAAGAAATGATTTGATCAGACAAAATATGATTTTGCAAGATTATATTAGGGATATAGAAATAACCCAGAAACAAGCCTCTTTAAAAGATTTTTCAAATTCAGCTACCCAGACTGATTTTCCAAACCAAGTGAGTTCTCCATCTCCACTCAAAATGGATCAGACGGGTGTGCATTCCCCTGTGAATGTAGACAGACCTACTGTATCAGGTAAAGGTACAGCTAGTCCAGTTCAAACGGCAACTGGTAAAGACTCATCAAGTCCGTTAATGGCTGACACTTTGCCAAAAAGTGTAAGACGATTACCTGCAAGCTTCAATTTAGAAGCTTCAAGCTCAAAGACCAGTTTAAAGACAAGAAAAACAAAAATAAAAAATAGGACTAGTACCAAGACAATTGAAAGTATTATTGGACAAACTCTAATGAGACTTCTGCAAGATGTTACCCCTAAGGAGACAAGTGAAGAAACTAAAAACATGATTATACAGCCGAAACCAGAAACAGAAGATTCAGACATTCCTAACTCAGACTTAGATTATGATCCCACAACAGAACAATTTGCTCAAGACCCTCATGAAGATGATGATTCAGGCATGAGTTTCGATTCTGTAGCACTACACAATTTAGACACTATTGGCTAAAGACAGACGTCAGCAGTAACATCAGCTATTTTAGATTTTTGCCAAAGACGTAAGCAATGACGTTTCCAGCAGACAGGTGGCCTCAACTTTCAAAAATAAAAAGCAGACAGAGACAGCCACTTCAATAATTTTAAGACTTTTTCAACAGACGCACAGTAACATGGGGCCCAAGACAAAGACAAATTCAATAATTCAGATTCCTCTGCTGAATTGAATTTCTTTTTGAAATCCGCCCCTTCAATCTCTTGCCTATATATATCCCTCACTTCATTCAGACAAGAGACATCAGCAAGAAGAGTAAGAAAGAAATCAGCAACAATAAGAGAGCAAGTTATTAGAGATATTTTCCATATTTTATAAGAAAAAAAATAAGAGTGTTGTGAGTACGAGTGTTTGTAAAGGTGTGTTAATTTATTTTTCCAGTTCAGTCCGGAGCATCTCGGGGACTCCCGAAAGGGAACCCTCTCTCCTCTACAATATGTAAGTAGGTTATGGCTTTCTTAGAACTAGGTATTTCCCCATGTATGTACAGTATGTTTGTATGAATTAACTAGTATGCATGTACTAATGTAACTAGTTATGTATGTAAATGTGTGTTTTTCTTTTAAACATGTGTATGTTCAAATACCCTTAGTATATGGTTAGATTCTTAGATGCTTAAGTAACTCCCATGGTTAACCGGTAAACTCCTAGGATGATTTATACCTACCCCTAGTATATGGTTAGTCTCCTGAATGCTTAAGGAACCCTGATGGATTGACCTGTAAATACCTAGGATGTTGAAGTCCGTTATGGCCAAGAGAGCCGCAGGACAGTGTTTCCAGGGTGTGGTCAATGAAACGGTTCTTAAGTGTTAAGTTTAGGAGAAAGAGATGAAAAGGGAAGATATAGATATGCTAAAATAATTGGTGGTTCCGGGGTGCGGTTAAGAAGCAGTTCTTAAGTGTAAAGTCTAAGAAGAAGAGATGAACAGGGTATTACTTAAAAAAAAAAAAAAAAAAAAAAAAAAAAAAAATTATTTCTGGGAAATATACTTAGATTTCTAGGAAAACCTTAGCTAAATTACATAAAGTAGACCAAAGGAGGAGGAAGTACCGAGTAGGATTTTACAACAATAAGAACACATCCTTTCAAATCAATCAACTCTAACACCAACTTTAACCTGCAAACCCAACAATTTAAAGAATTAATTGAAACATTCATTATTCTAAGTGTCCATTTTATTTTGGTATCAGAGCGAGAAGTTTCTAGGCCTCAGTTAATGAAAAAGACTAGAATAGCTAGATATTTAAAAGAACTTAGGGAGTGGTTATTATATAATTAAACTATACTTAGAAATCTAGAAAAAGAATCTGATAGACTACAACAGGAAGTAGATTACTATTTAATAAATTGTAGTCAAGAAATAGCAGCAAATTATTTTCCAATTATAAATTTAGTTGAGTTTTATCAAGACGAAATTGCTAGAATTACTCGTAGAATAGCAACTAGACATAGTATAATACGTAGTATATCACATAGAATAGACCATTACCCACTAGGATAAGTTTATGAAAAAGACACCACTAGCTATTAGAGTAAAAGCTCTTAGATCATTACTTTTAGATAATAAATTATTTTTAGCAGACTTAGTACAAGAATATAACAACTTAGAAGAACCAACATTAGAACTATACCTTCAGATTAAAAATAGACAAAAAATAATTAAAAAATTAACTCATACTCTAAATTATTACCCTTTAGGTTAATGAAAAGATCTCATTTGGCTAAACAATTAAAATCTTTCCACCGTCAGTTAAACACTCGAAGAAATTATTTAAAATTTTTAGCACAAGAAAGAAATAGAACAAGTTAAAATAGATATACAAGCCCAAGAATATTTAATAAAAACTATTATAATTTCCTTTTATGCGAAGAAGTGATAACTATTGCAATTATATAACTCATTACAATATACAAATACGAGAGTTAGTTATTGAAGAAAGACGATTAGAAGAAGCCCGAGACGAATTAATTCAACATTTGCAAGATTTTAAAAAGGCAACTAAAGAAAATTACAGGAATATATCTATAGAATCATACCGTAGAAGGTGCGAACACCAAAATAGACTTCAAAATAGACTACTTATTATTAGCAGAAATATTAAAGATACTGTAGAAAGAAGAAAACTTTTTAAAGAATATTTAGACAATTGTCCATTGGGATAAACTAGTTAATGAAAACACATCCCTTTACTAAACAAATACAAGCCAATAATATTTTATACATTACTCAATTAATAAGATTAATATACTCAACAAAGAAACAAAATTTTTTACAACAATCTTTAAAAAGACTACGAGCTTTAAATTCAACAGATTTAGATCAAATAGCAAGTAATATTAGTTGGGAATTACAAGGTATAGAAAACGACATAGTAAATTATAAAGAGTGGTTAGAGTGGTATAAAAATCAACCAATCTGGATAGCACTAGGATAGACAAAATAGATAAGGTAACAAATCTTAAAAAATTAGATTATTTAGACTTACAATTAATTCCGGAAAGAAAATATAAAAGACTAAAAGATAACTCTTTAATTAGGTGTAATTTTGTTAGTGGAGACCATAGTTTACATAACGAAGATCCACAATTAAATAGTATAGTAGACTTACTAATAAATTTAGGAGATAATATTCAGAAAGATAATACTGTAATACTCGAAACTCTTAGAGAGATTCACGTTAAGCAAACAAAAATCTTTTACCAAATAGAAGAAAAGATAGACTTTCTAAAAAATCAATATACAGAAATAGAAAAAAGACAGCTTAATAAAGAACCCCACGATAATACTTTTCTTACCGAATTTAAAGAAGTAAAACTAGCTTTAGAACAAATAAAAATTATAATTCTTTCATGAACGATCCGTTATATACCGAAATACTTAAGCAAGCAGAACAAATAGCACCAAACCCAGAAGGTTTGAGTACCCATTCACCCCAAAGTAAGACAGACCAGACAATCATTAAAAAAAATAATACGATAATTTTATTACTCCTAAAACTTAACGAAAATATAGAAAAACTAATTAAAGGTAAAACTATAGAAGACCATCAAGAAATATTAAAGCAACATTTAGAAGAAATCAACAAAGTCAAGTACCCACCTGTTCCTGAAGACACTCTAAACGAATTAATAGATCAATTAAAAAGAACAGAGGTAACACCTTTAAAAGATAGACCTCCAATAGTAAGAAAAGTAAGACCATGGACTTTTTATCAGGTAGGACACAAAACGAAAAAAGACCACGACATAGCTACACCCAAAACAGGTTAAGCAATAACTTAATATCTAACATAATGACTTCTAGAAGACAAACTGCCTCTACTTCACAACAATTAGATGAAGTAATAGACGTAGATAAAGACATCCAGATTTTCCAACAGAATAAATTAAATCTACTAAATCCCAAAGTATTATATAGTGTCGGCTTATTTTCTCAAAAAGCCTTGTTATATAGACATTATAGAGAAGAACAAATCTGTGTAACTGGAGACAATTAGAAATATCTTACCCTAATTAGTTCAGAATCGTCAGACGAAATTCAAAAAAGACAAATGAATTTAATGCACATGGGATTAATAATAATAGGACTAAAAGGTTTAACAAGAAAAAATTTAGGAACAAAAGCCTTAATAACTATTTATGATGATAGATGGTCAGACTCTCAAAGATCCCTTATAGGATTAACAGAAGTAGATATGACAAATAATGGAGGAATATTTTATTCCAGACTTTATGATTAACTCTTCAGAATTTGGAAAATATATAAAGATAGGAATCCAGACCAAAGGATATGAAGACATGACTGTAGGAAATAACTTATTAGTTTGCGTAGGTTTTCTTGGTAAACTAGCTAATAATAGTGGTAGCAAGTTTAAGTTAAAAGTAGACGATGTGGTAGGATTAATGGGAAATAAAGGAATTAGACTAATGAAACCAATAAAAATAGATTCTCAAGTTTATGCTGGTTTAGAATGGAACCTAGAACATAAAGATAAAGACAAACAAGAGACTTTAAAACCCACAGACCATTTAATGTATACTAATAAAAAGGGAGAGACATCTATTAGATTTATCGACTATCAAAAGACAAATCAAAATGAGATAGAAGAAGAAGTTATACCAGAACAAACAGAAAGAAAAGAATTTATGAACATAATTGAATTAGAAGAATTTGAAGTAGACAAAACTATACAAAAAGCTAGAGAAATATATAAGAATGATAACAAAAGACGATTTAAATGCAGTGGTTGCAAGTTAGGACATTTAGAAATTTTTGAAGTTGATGACCACTTTAGAACATGTAGCTTAAGAACAGATAATATACGATATAGAGAATTATTTGATAATTCAGACGATGTGGTTTCAAAGACAGACAAAAGTATTAAAGAATTTATGGAATCAGCCTCTACTAGTTCCAGCCCCTTTCAAAGGACTAGTCAAATGCATACAGTAGAAACCACTACAGGAAATGTTCCAAGACACAGAGTATATAGACAAAATCCAGAATTTGAAATGGAAAGTGTAAGACCAATAGGCAAAAGAATGCCAATAGAAGAACCTATCACTCTCCAAGCAGGAGGTGATAAAGGAAAAATACTTAATATAGCAGCACATGACCCACAAAGTTGGAATACAGTTATAGACTTATGGAAAGGAATTGTAGTAGCAGACTATATTAAAACATATACCGAAACAGACTCAGAAACCATGTATAAATATTTAGAGACATTTTTAGGAGAATCCACCAAAGGTTTATGGGAAAGTTTTAAAAGAGAATTTCCCAATGAATTCGGGGAATTACTAGCTTTTGGAGCTAACCCGTATAACTTTACCAATAAAGTACATAGTTTAATAACAGGTGAAGACCCAAATAGTGGATTACTAATTCTACAGCAAAAGGCACTAATAAAGTTAGAACAATTAAGCATAAGTAGTTGGCATCATATTAAGCCTTTTCTTTTAGACTATTTTTATTATACAACTATCAGTGGTAATGCTTTTGATCAAGGATTAGGAAAGAAATTGTTTAATAAATTACCAGGAGCGTTAGGACGAGAAATAGAAGATAGATGGAATAAAAGAGACGGTGTATTACAGAATCCTAATGCCAGATGGTCAATAGGACATAAAATACAACATATAATGGATATATTACAAGAAAAATGTACCAATAAACAAATACAGAAACAACTAAAGAAAGGTGAAACCAATTTCTGTAAGACAATTTATACTACACACAAAGTTATGATGACAATCCCCAAAAGAAAAATAAGTATAAGAAATATAAAAAACCATACAAACGAAATAATTATAGACAGAAAAGTTATTATTTAAGAAAATCCTCTGCTAGAAAACCTTATTTAAATAAAGACAAACATGTAAGAAAATATAAGGATAATAGAAGTTATAGAAATACTTTAGAATGTTTTACATGTGGTAGTGCAGACCATTTAGCTAATACTTGTCCCAAAAGAAATAATACTAGAACAAGGAATTCTCAATTAATAGAAGATTTTAATGAAACCTTAATAAATGTAGACGAATATATGTCAGACACAGAAAGCATATATTCTATTGTTAGTATAAATTATAATAAAGATCCAGACTCCTCAGACTCAGATGAAGATATACACCTAGAAAATTTAAACACTGCAATAACTAGTTTTAACTTAGTTAATATTATAGAATCAGAAAAGTGTTACCATGAGTTTGAAAAGAATAAAGGTTTAGACAGTAATCAATGTTTTATTTGTCATTGGTACCCTAGCCGAATTAAAAGAGCCAAATGCAATAAGTGTTTCCTCGAAGGATGCATTTCTTGTATAGAAAGACTATGGGAAAACAAGTAATTCAGACAACCCAAATACAACTAACAGAAAAGAAGCAGACTGTCATAAATACAGCAGACTATACAGTAGAAACTAGAATACATAATCTAGAAATAAAAATAGGTGAATTAGAAGATAGAATAAGATATTTAGAAAAAGGGAAAGAGAAAGAGATTCCTAGACAATCAAAGGGAATTATTATAGAAGACTGTGAAGACACTGAATTACTAAATCAATCGTTTGAAGGATTAATATGCAATGAAGACGTAAAATTAAGTTCTGTTAAAGTAATGACAAAAATAATAATACAAGACTATGAAATAGAAACCTTAGGATTAGTAGACTCAGGATGCACTCAGTGCATAATAAATCAGAATATATTACCAAAACACCTTTTAAATGAACTTACCCAACCACAGAAAGCCATGCAAATGGATGGCTCTCATAATACTTATACTCATTATGTAAAGAATGCCATAATAAGCTTCAATAATACTTGTTCAAATTACAAGACTAAATATAAGTTAGGATACATGTTAACAAGAAAATTAGATATAAAGGCGGACTTTGTTATAGGATTAGATTTTATGGTCCGAAACAATGGAGGATGTTTTATTACCAGAGATGGGATAATCTTTACAAAAAATATTACAATGACTCCTTCATTCTTTGGACGAAATATACAGAGAGACACTAAAGTAACAAAAGACTCAAAAAGAACGCTAATTAATCCAGACTCCGTTTGTGATAAAGGAACGGATTGTACCTGCAACAAGAATTTATTATCAGAAGTAATAGAGGAACAAGAAGAAAAGAACTATAATTTAATTGAAGTACAGATAGACAACTATAAATTCGTTAAAAATAACATAGGACATATTAAAAATCAAGCTGACTTACAGAAAATAATTCAAAGGCTAGATGACATAGATATCATAGGAGAAAAACCTTTAGAACATTGGAAGAATAATCAGATAGAGTGTAAGTTAGAAATTATAAATCCAGAATACATTGTAAAAACAGCAGCTATACAAGCCACTAATGAAGATCTAAAAGACTTTGAAATACAAATCAAAGAACTTCTTAATTTAGGAGTAATTAGGAGATCAAAGTCAAGACATAGATCAGCAGCATTTATGGTTAGGAATCATAGTGAGATAGTCAGAGGCAAAGCTAGGATGGTTATTAATTACAAAAGACTTAATGATAATACTGTAATGGATGCCTATAAACTTCCAGACAAGACCGAATTAATTAATAGAATTCAAGAAAGAACACTATTTAGTAAATTTGATTGCAAGTCAGGATATTGGCAGGTAAAGATGCATGAAGACAGTATTGAGTGGACAGCTTTTACTTGTCCAGAAGGACATTTTGAATGGTTAGTAATGCCATTTGGTTTAAAGACTGCCCCGCCAATTTTCCAACGAAAAATGGATAACATATTTGGCAAATACAAACATTTTGTATTAGTATATGTAGACGATATTTTAGTATTTAGTTATAACATGAAAGAACATCTTGAACATCTACAGACTGTTTTTAATTTGTTTATAGAACATGGAATAATCATTAGTAAGAAAAAGATGGAGCTATGTAAACCATATATTAACTTCTTAGGAATTACTATAGGAAATGGTAAAATTAAGTTACAACCCCACATAGCAAAGAAAGCCCTAGAAATGCCAGACAAATTAGAAAAGACAAAGGATTTACAAAAATTCTTAGGAATATTAAATTATGCTAGACAGTTTATTAAAAATTTAGGAAAAGTAGCAGGACCCCTCTATGCTAAGACAGGTACTAAGGGACAAAAAACTTTTAATACTGAAGACATAAAGTTAGTCCAGAAATTAAAAGCAATGATAAAAGATATACCAGACCTGGCACTACCCTTAGAAACAGACTATTTAATAATAGAAACTGATGGAAGTTTTGAAGGATGGGGAGCTGTCCTCAAAGCTAAGAAAAATAAATATAGTGATAAAAAGGAAGAAAGAATATGTGCTTACCAAAGCGGTAAATATAAAGAACAAGGAAACATGAGTAGTATAGAAGCAGAAATATTAGCAGTAATTTATGGACTTAATAGTTTTAAGATATATATTTTAAACAAACCTGAGATATTAGTAAGAACAGACTGTGAAGCAATAGTTAAATTCCATGAGAAAATTAGTGAGAAAAACAGTAGCAAAAGAAGATGGCTAAATTTCATTGATGCTACTTCTATCTATAGTATTAAATTTGAACATATTAAGGGAAAAGAAAATATTTTAGCTGATAAACTTAGTAGATTAATTTCAAAAACTACTAATTAACTTTTTTATGCAGCATGGCAGATAAAGCAGACAAAGGAAAAGCTAAAGCTTCTTCCTCAGACTCAGCTACAGACGATTACTTAAAGACTCTTTTAAGTAATACTCATTTCAGACCATTGAGTTCTTTAAATACATCTCAGACTCCCTCTACTCAGACAATTGAAAGAATTCATTTTGGCAGACACAATTTAATCTGTTATCCAGAAAGTAATTTCAGTTTTAAGATTAGACCTGAAGCAAGAGTTGACAAGGATCAGAAATGCTTACTAGACAATTTATGGATTTCTTATAATAAGACTCCAAGGGATGTCAGCTATTTTCTAGCTGTAATGAACGCCCTGGCTCAGTATTTTACTGAAAAGAATCTAACAAATAAATTTAAGTTTTATGTGATTGTGCAGGGAAAGACTCCAGGAATATACCAGACATGGATACAAGTGATAGATGCTATTAAAGGATTCAAAGACCCTTTATACAAAGGTTTTAATAATTTTTATGAAGCACTAGATTATGCCAGAGGTAACTTAGGACCTAATTTCTTTGTAGTACCAGAACTTCAAAATCAGACCACTATTCCTCAATATAACATTCAGAAAGACACCAATAAAATAATTTTTTGTGATCACTGTAATTCTATGACAGAAGGTTTTAGAAGACTTAACCATAAAAATGAAATTTTGGAGAAAGAAAGAAATGATTTGATCAGACAAAATATGATTTTGCAAGATTATATTAGGGATATAGAAATAACCCAGAAACAAGCCTCTTTAAAAGATTTTTCAAATTCAGCTACCCAGACTGATTTTCCAAACCAAGTGAGTTCTCCATCTCCACTCAAAATGGATCAGACGGGTGTGCATTCCCCTGTGAATGTAGACAGACCTACTGTATCAGGTAAAGGTACAACTAGTCCAGTTCAAACGGCAACTGGTAAAGACTCATCAAGTCCATTAATGGCTGACACTTTGCCAAAAAGTGTAAGACGATTACCTGCAAGCTTCAATTTAGAAGCTTCAAGCTCAAAGACCAGTTCAAAGACAAGAAAAACAAAAATAAAAAATAGGACTAGTACCAAGACAATTGAAAGTATTATTGGACAAACTCTAATGAGACTTCTGCAAGATATTACCCCTAAGGAGACAAGTGAAGAAACTAAAAACATGATTATACAGCCGAAACCAGAAACAGAAGATTCAGACATTCCTAACTCAGACTCAGATTATGATCCCACAACAGAACAATTTGCTCAAGACCCTCATGAAGATGATGATTCAGGCATGAGTTTCGATTCTGTAGCACTACACAATTTAGACACTATTGGCTAAAGACGGACGTCAGCAGTAACATCAGCTATTTTAGATTTTTGCCAAAGACGTAAGCAATGACATTTCCAGCAGACAGGTGGCCTCAACTTTCAAAAAGAAAAAGCAGACAGAGACAGCCACTTCAATAATTTTAAGACTTTTTCAACAGACGCACAGTAACATGGGGCCCAAGACAAAGACAAATTCAATAATTCAGATTCCTCTGCTGAATTGAATTTCTTTTTGAAATCCGCCCCTTCAATCTCTTGCCTATATATATCCCTCACTTCATTCAGACAAGAGACATCAGCAAGAAGAGTAAGAAAGAAATCAGCAACAATAAGAGAGCAAGTTATTAGAGATATTTTCCATATTTTATAACAAAAAAAATAAGAGTGTTGTGAGTACGAGTGTTTGTAAAGGTGTGTTAATTTATTTTTCCAGTTCAGTCCGGAGCATCTCGGGGACTCCCGAAAGGGAACCCTATCTCCTCTACAATATGTAAGTAGGTTATGGCTTTCTTAGAACTAGGTATTTCCCCATGTATGTACAGTATGTTTGTATGAATTAACTAGTATGCATGTACTAATGTAACTAGTTATGTATGTAAATGTGTGTTTTTCTTTTAAACATGTGTATGTTCAAATACCCTTAGTATATGGTTAGATTCTTAGATGCTTAAGTAACTCCCATGGATAACCGGTAAACTCCTAGGATGATTTATACCTTCCCCTAGTATATGGTTAGTCTCCTGAATGCCTAAGGAACCCTGATGGATTGACCTGTAAATACCTAGGATGTTGAAGTCCGTTATGGCCAAGAGAGCCGCAGGACAGTGTTTCCAGGGTGTGGTCAATGAAACGGTTCTTAAGTGTTAAGTTTAGGAGAAAGAGATGAAAAGGGAAGGTATAGATATGCTAAAATAATTGGCGGTTCCGGGGTGCGGTTAAGAAGCAGTTCTTAAGTGTAAAGTCTAAGAAGAAGAGATGAACAGGGTATTACTTAAAAAAAAAAAAAAAAAAAAAAAATTATTTCTGGGGAATATACTTAGATTTCTAGGAAAACCTTAGCTAAATTACATAAAGTAGACCAAAGGAGGAGGAAGTACCGAGTAGGATTTTACAACAATAAGAACACATCCTTTCAAATCAATCAGCTCTAACACCAACTTTAACCTGCAAACCCAACAATTTAAAGAATTAATTGAAACATTCATTATTCTAAGTGTCCATTTTATTTTTCTATAAAATGGACACTTAGAATAATGAATGTTTCAATTAATTCTTTAAATTGTTGGGTTTGCAGGTTAAAGTTGGTGTTAGAGCTGATTGATTTGAAAGGATGTGTTCTTATTATTGTAAAATCCTACTCGGTACTTCCTCCTCCTTTGGTCTACTTTATGTAATTTAGCTAAGGTTTTCCTAGAAATCTAAGTATATTCCCCAGAAATAGATTTTTTTTTTTTTTTTTTTTTTTAAGTAATACCCTGTTCATCTCTTCTTCTTAGAATTTACACTTAAGAACTGCTTCTTAACCGCACCCCGAAACCGCCAATTATTTTAGCATATCTATACCTTCTCTTTTCATCTCTTTCTCCTAAACTTAACACTTAAGAACCGTTTCATTGACCACACCCTGGAAACACTGTCCTGCGGCTCTCTTGGCCATAACGGACTTTAACATCCTAGGTATTTACAGGTCAATCCATTAGGGTTCCTTAAGCAGTTAGGAGACTAACCATATACTAGGGGTAGGTATAAATCATCCTAGGAATTTACCGATTATCCATGGGAGTTACTTAAGCATCTAAAAATCTAACCATATACTAAGGGTATTTGAACATACACATGTTTAAAAGAAAAACACACATTTACATACATAACTAGTTACATTAGTACATGCATACTAGTTAATTCATACAAACATACTGTACATACATGGGGAAATACCTAGTTCTAAGAAAGCCATAACCTACTTACATATTGTAGAGGAGATAGGGTTCCCTTTCGGGAGTCCCCGAGATGCTCCGGACTGAACTGGAAAAATAAATTAACACACCTTTACAAACACTCGTACTCACAACACTCTTATTTTTTCTTATAAAATATGGAAAATATCTCTAATAACTTGCTCTCTTATTGTTGCTGATTTCTTTCTTACTCTTCTTGCTGATGTCTAAATAAAATGGACACTTAGAATAATGAATGTTTCAATTAATTCTTTAAATTGTTGGGTTTGCAGGTTAAAGTTGGTGTTAGAGCTGATTGATTTGAAAGGATGTGTTCTTATTGTTGTAAAATCCTACTCGGTACTTCCTCCTCCTTTGGTCTACTTTATGTAATTTAGCTAAGGTTTTCCTAGAAATCTAAGTATATTCCCCAGAAATAAAATTTATTTATTTATTTTTTTTTTTTTATTATTTTTTTTTAAGTAATACCCTGTTCATCTCTTCTTCTTAGACTTTACACTTAAGAACTGCTTCTTAACCGCACCCCGGAACTGCCAATTATTTTAGCATATCTATACCTTCCCTTTTCATCTCTTTCTCCTAAACTTAACACTTAAGAACCGTTTCATTGACCACACCCTGGAAACACTGTCCTGCGGCTCTCTTGGCCATAACGGACTTCAACATCCTAGGTATTTACAGGTCAATCCATCAGGGTTCCTTAAGCATTCAGAAGACTAACCATATACTAGGGGTAGGTATAAATCATCCTAGGAGTTTACCGGTTATCCATGGGAGTTACTTAAGCATCTAAGAATCTAACCATATACTAAGGGTATTTGAACATACACATGTTTAAAAGAAAAACACACATTTACATACATAACTAGTTACATTAGTACATGCATACTAGTTAATTCATACAAAGTCCGCCTTTATATCTAATTTTCTTGTTAACATGTAGCCTAACTTATATTTAGTCTTGTAATTTGAACAAGTATTATTGAAGCTTATTATGACATTCTTTACATAATGAGTATAAGTATTATGAGAGTCATCCATTTGCATGGCTTTCTGTGGTTGGGTAAATTCATTTAAAAGGTGTTTTGGTAATATATTCTGATTTATTATGCACTGAGTGCATATAAAATGGACACTTAGAATAATGAATGTTTCAATTAATTCTTTAAATTGTTGGGTTTGCAGGTTAAAGTTGGTGTTAGAGCTGATTGATTTGAAAGGATGTATTCTTATTGTTGTAAAATCCTACTCGGTACTTCCTCCTCCTTTGGTCTACTTTATGTAATTTAGCTAAGGTTTTCCTAGAAATCTAAGTATATTCCCCAAAAATAGATTTTTTTTTTTTTTTAAGTAATACCCTGTTCATCTCTTCTTCTTAGACTTTACACTTAAGAACTGCTTCTTAACCGCACCCCGGAACCGCCAATTATTTTAGCATATCTATACCTTCCCTTTTCATCTCTTTCTCCTAAACTTAACACTTAAGAACCGTTTCATTGACCACACCCTGGAAACACTGTCTTGCGGCTCTCTTGGCCATAACGGACTTCAACATCCTAGGTATTTACAGGTCAATCCATCAGGGTTCCTTAAGCATTCAGGAGACTAACCATATACTAGGATGATTTATACCTACCCCTAGTATATGGTTAGTCTCATGAATGCTTAAGGAACCCTGATGGATTGACCTGTAAATACCTAGGATATTGAAGTCCGTTATGGCCAAGAGAGCCGCAGGACAGTGTTTCCAGGGTGTGGTCAATGAAACGGTTCTTAAGTGTTAAGTTTAGGAGAAAGAGATGAAAAGGGAAGGTATAGATATGCTAAAATAATTGGCGGTTCCGGGGTGCGGTTAAGAAGCAGTTCTTAAGTGTAAAGTCTAAGAAGAAGAGATGAACAGGGTATTACTTAAAAAAAAAAAATAAAAAAATAAATAAATAATTATTTCTGGGGAATATACTTAGATTTCTAGGAAAACCTTAGCTAAATTACATAAAGTAGACCAAAGGAGGAGGAAGTACCGAGTAGGATTTTACAACAATAAGAACACATCCTTTCAAATCAATCAGCTCTAACACCAACTTTAACCTGCAAACCCAACAATTTAAAGAATTAATTGAAACATTCATTATTCTAAGTGTCCATTTTATTTTGGTATCAGAGCAAGAAGTTTCTAGGCCTCAGTTAATGAAAAAGACTAGAATAGCTAGATATTTAAAAGAACTTAGGGAGTGGTTATTATATAATTAAACTATACTTAGAAATCTAGAAAAAGAATCTGATAGACTACAATAGGAAGTAGCGAGTAGGATTTTACAACAATAAGAACACATCCTGCAGCAAAATAGTATTAAAGACTAATAAAGTATTAGCTGTACTTTACTTGTGAGGTTAAAGTATTAACTGGGTTAAAGTATTAGCTGTATTCCCTAGTGCTATTTTTTTTTTTTTTTTTTTTTTAAGTAATACCCTGTTCATCTCTTCTTCTTAGACTTTACACTTAAGAACTACTTCTTAACCGCACCCCGGAACCGCCAATTATTTTAGCATATCTATACCTTCCCTTTTCATCTCTTTCTCCTAAACTTAACACTTAAGAACCGTTTCATTGACCACACCCTGGAAACACTGTCCTGCGGCTCTCTTGGCCATAACGGACTTCAACATCCTAGGTATTTACAGGTCAATCCATCAGGGTTCCTTAAGCATTCAGGAGACTAACCATATACTAGGGGTAGGTATAAATCATCCTAGGAGTTTACCGGTTATCCATGGGAGTTACTTAAGCATCTAAGAATCTAACCATATACTAAGGGTATTTGAACATGCACATGTTTAAAAGAAAAACACACATTTATATATATATATATATATATATATATATATTTATATATTTCTTTTCTTATTTTACCTCACCCACATCTTTTTTTTTACTACTTAAACTTTATACCTATTTTTTACGCACCCCTACACAATAACCACCCTCAACTTAGGTTGTTTACCTGAGTTGAGGTACACAATGTCCAAGGAGGGACCAGGGCCAAAGAAGGTTCATTATAAAATGGGATGGTGTCATGAGTAGTTTCACGAAATAGGCTAAGGCTTAAAGTTTGGGTTCGAGGGATACAACAGTATTCAGTAGGTCATTTAGGTTAAAGTGGGCTAAATCAAACATGACCTATGATCCTTTCCTAACCTTTAATCCTACAACTTTTAGTGAGACTAATCGGTCAAGTTCTAGATCTCACACAAACACCGGTTAGGTAATATATATCACTCACTCATGGCTCAGGGCTTTTATCTAAGTTGCTACCTATTAAATTCATACAAGATCGGTCAGGATGTCCTATTTACAATCCTAATACCATATCTAGATCCTAGCATCATTTTCAGTACAGTCTATGTACACACTACATGACAAAAACATATTTTTTGAGTGGTATCATTTAAATCTGATTCAAAACAGGTAAGCATGTTTGATTAAGCCTGAATGCACCAAGTTCTCTTTATTACTCTAAGTTACACTACAATGACTAAACATAACACAATAGCACATAAAAACATAAAAAACACCTAAATATGTTGGTTCTAACTATGATAGCGCAGTCAAGGAAAAAGAAACCCGATAACAAAAACCCTCAGCTGTGGTATACCTCCACCCCTACCTTAAAATCATGTAATGTCCCCATTGCATAAATTACATAAAAAAAATAAAATCTAGGGTAAAGGGCATACTGGGGGTGCTCTAGGCATCGGTGAAACTCGAGTCACGTGGGGATGTGGCTGGGTCCCCCACAGTAACATCAGCAGTAGTGCCCTCGGCTGTGGCGGCAACACTCACAGTTGCATGGGCCCCAATGGTGGTTGGGGAACTCAAAGGAATAGATACAGGGGTCGTATCTGAACCCCCTCCTGTAGTTTCACCCTTTAAAATAACTCCAGCGGAGTTCTGCTCAGTAGCTTTTTTTTTTTTCTAGATCTCTCTCTTTTCTTACCCTAGCCAGACACATCCTCCCTCAACCTCTTCCTAGGCTCAAGACCTCTGGCCTCCTCGTCACATCATCTAGCTCAATCTGAAGAATGGGAAGAGTGTTGAATAGGGTGACAAGTGAGGCAATATCCACCTGAATAGATGCCGTGGAAGGCATAGGTGGAGGTGGAGGTGCCAAATCAACTCTATAAACTAAGGCCTGGACCGCTTCCTTCAACTCGATCAACTCTGTCTGGATAGAAACCATGTTAGGTGGCTAGATTACGTCAATTCGGGTTATGAATCGACCCTTCATACTGTCCATCCATGTCTGCACCAATCGTACAGCTACTTGAATCTCATCATCAAAATGGGGCTTTACCCCTACTTCTAAGTTTTGGATTCGGGCTTCATGTAAGACTTGGTTCCTAAGAATATCCTCCAACTGAGCAACTAAAATTAATGTGTAGCCTGCCGGAACCAATGTCCTAGGCTGAGAACCTGCTGGTGCTAAAGAATGTGAAGCACCCGCATCAGAAGTTGATTGTATGACACCACTCGGGGCTTCCCCACCTACCTTCGAGATCCCCAAACCTCAAATTGGGGCTACTGGGTTACGCATGTCTTTTATCATGGCCAGGTCTACTGTCTTTGTGGGCTGAAGAAATTTGTCCACTAGAGGAATTTATGGCACCTCTGCATTTTACATCAGGAGAGTAACTAAACATGGGAACGAAAGGGTGGAGCTACACTATAATGCTCGATTTCTGATCTCTTGTGCGATCATGTAAGTAATTTTCAGCTATAACCCTGCTATAAATGCAACTACCAGGCAGGTATTAGTCCCACCCAATGTGTTATCATTTGTTGTGGGTGTTATCCGATACCTCACAATGGATCAATATACCTTGGTGGCAAGCTTTAGACTTTTCTTTGTAATATATGACCCATTTACCCAAGAGGCATTTATGCTAGCCTCAGCAATATGCCCTGCTAGCCAAGTAAAGTGCATCGTCTTGTCCTCAACGGAAAACTGTTTAACCTTCTTCAATTCCAATATCCGGTAATCATTCTCCGGAGTCTCTGTAGGTGGTATAAAATCCTCTTCGAATAAGACCTTAAAAATAGCCTCAACAGAAATATCAACTTCCTTTTCCTATACCATTGTCATGTCCAAGTGGGGCTTCTTCTTCATATCCTTATCCTTTCCAGAGGGAGTCATATTCTTGAGGGTCATGACATAGTTTGCATAGAAATCCCTCATGAGCTCTCTACTATAAAGACGGAGTGGCATTGTCTTCCACCCCAACTGGTACCACTGAAAAACCTGCACCAACTCCAGCATCCTCTTTAAAGACTCATTCAATATGCATAGTTCCTCTTGGATGCTCTTTTGTTGGTTCCCATTATCCTTGAGAGCGACCCAGTCCACATAGTATTGGCAAGAGTTTGAAATAAGCCAACGCCGTGGACTGGGCCCCCTCTGACTAGCTTCCGCCGGAGGATTATTATTTGAAGGTGCCGAGTCTGTCTCCGTAGATTGGGGCTCATCATCATCATCATCCTCACTCCCTCCTTATTAGGTGTCTTTCGTTCCCTCTAAATATTAGGAAACGTTGACTGGAGTGACTGCTATAACAATGGTTGTGGAGGTTGTAGCCTCCTTGGCCTTTTTTTGGTTCCTGGTCTCCCTGGTGGTGACTTGGTCATCAGAGGAGCTAATCTCATACTCCTCCTTTAACCCGATCGCACTTGACCCACTCTTTGAGGTACTTGGCGGGGCCCTCTTCTTTGTAATTTATTCTCGAAGAGCTTTATCAGAAACAACCTTTGGACTTGGGTACCATGGTACCTGTATTTGCAATACATGTTAGATCTCAATTTGGTATATATACAGGTTCAGTTTTATAAAAAGACGATCCAA
The DNA here is from genome assembly GCA_031232105.1 of Capsicum rhomboideum. NCBI lineage: Eukaryota > Viridiplantae > Streptophyta > Magnoliopsida > Solanales > Solanaceae > Capsicum > Capsicum rhomboideum. The sequence goes on along the minus strand of CP124716.1, from coordinate 89,894,865 downwards.
CCAATGATCGTGCTTTCTGATCATAGGTTGGTCCAGTAAAATTTGACCTGCAGTATATCCATCAGACGATCACAGCCTACGATCATGCAATGATGGTATGATCGTACCATCAAATCATAGGTTGGATCTCTAAAACTAGTAAATTCATGTCACATCAGATGATCACATACCATGATCGTATATTGATTTAACTACTGCGGGATGTGTTCGTCTGATGAACTCTTGAAGATCATCAACTAGTATCCTACAACGATCCAACCTATGATTGTAGGTAGAACTCACGATCATGGGTTGTGTTGTAGGACCTCAAACACTACCAGATTTGACCACTTAACATTTGGACCCATAATTTGACCCTTTTTTAACCCACTTTTAACTAGAATTTTAAAATACATAAACACTACTGGGTACTCAGACTTCCCCTGTGTTCTTGAAACAATACACACCCATTTCCATTCCTCCCAACTTTAATCTAAGCAACTCATCAACAAAATTGAATTAAAATACCCATAAATTTTAGGTAAACTAGAGATGTAAACTTACTGTGTGAAATAGAAGTGATGAAAAATGGATGAAATGATGAAATTCGACTTGAAATCAAAGGTAATCGTACTTTTTAACCTATGAAATATATTGGGTTTGCTATTTTTTCTTAAGAAAATGCTTTGAAAATGTGAGAAGAGGCATGTAGATGATTTCAAGATATTAGGTTTTAAATTCGGGTCAGGTCAGGTCGCGGTTTTAAAAATTACTAGGCCTTTCAGATGAAGGGATTGAATGATCGGGGTTGGATTCCACGATCATAAATTCCTTTCATACACTAATGAAAATATAAAACTTACCTGAGAATATACGACTCTGAAGTACGATCGTCGGTTGTACTTACGATCGTGACTAAAGTTCGTATGTTCGATGCCCAGTTTTTATGGTGTGTAGGAGTATTATCAGACGATTAAGACCACCATCATGCATTTGTGTTATGATCGTGATGCCCAATTATAGGATGACTCCTTAATTTGTCATCTTGCAGAACTGCCATCAGACGACTGAACCCATGGTCATATGTTCAAGTTACGATCGTATAATCCCTTTCGTGGGTTCAGTCTGGAATTTTAGTTCAGCACCAATTTTTTTCTATGGTTTCCTGCACTAAAACACACATTACCCTATAAAATTTAAAGTACAAAATATGGGTTGCCTCCCATGAAGCGCTAGATTTAATGTCCACGACATGGCTATGTCAGTTACTTAGACTTCACCAATAAGCCCATGGGTTGCCTCACATAAAGCGCCTAATTTAATGTCGTGGCATGACTCAGGTCGGCTTGATTACTCAAGCCTCGTTTAAGTCTGCATCACAAATCATTCGGGCCTCCTTTCCTTCGCCCATATAGTGTTTCACCCTTTGGCCATTGACTTTAAATTTCTTTCCATCTTTATTCTCCAATTCAATTGCGCCATAGGGGAACATCGTGACCACTCTATATGGTCCATTTCATTTCAATATTAATTTGCCAGGAAAAAGCTTTATCCTTGAATCAAACAATAGTACCATGTCACCTGCAGCAAATTCTCTTCTCTCAATCTTGCGATTATGATACAATTTCATCTTCTCCTCGTATAAGGCAGAGCTTTTATACGCATGGAGACAAAACTCATTCATCTCATTCATCTACTCCAGTCTCAGCTTTGCTGTATCTTGCCATTTTAGATTTAACTGGTTTAATCCCCATAATGCCTTATGTTTAAGTTCAACAGGCAGATGGCAAGAATTTCCATAAATAAGCTAATATGAAGATGCATCAATTATTGTCTTGAATGTTGTCTGGTATGCCCATAGTGCATCATCCAATCTCCTTACGCAATCAGTCCTATTGGTATTCATAGTCTTTGCCAAAATGAACTTGATCTCACGATTTGAGACCTCACCTTGCCCTCTTGTCTGAGGGTGGTAAGTTGTTTCCACCTTGTGTTTTACACCATATTTTTATAGCAGGGCTTTGAACAATCAATTACAAAAATAGGATCCTCCATCACTAATGATAATCTGATCATAGTCTAGAATCATAAATTCATCCAGAAAAAAGAAAGATGCCACCTTTACCAATACATCATACAAAATTCCCACCGGCTTCTTCACAGTTCGATCAGCCATGAGAAGTATCATAGAAGTCGGCTTAGGTGACCCCAATCCTAATTGCTTGAAAACTGCTAGTGGCATCAATTTAATGCTAGCACCCAAGTCATACAACGCCTTTGCAAAATTGTACGACCCAATAGTACAAAGAATCGTGAATGCTCTCGGGTCTTTTTTTTTCTCAACAAGGGAACGAGAAGTGATTACACTACAATGATGCAAGTTATCAGTTGGCTCAAAACCGACAGTCCTCTTCTTTGTCACTAAATCTTTCATAAATTTTGCGTAACCTGGCATTTGCTCTAAAGCCTCAACAAAATAAATATTCACCAATAATTCCTTCAACATTGAAATAATTTTTTGATATTTTCCCTCTTCGATTTTCTTCTTCGACCTTTGTGGAATGCCTAGTTGATGCTGATTTAATGCGGTAAACATCTGCCAAAATTATTGCTCCAATTATTTGATAGAGGTCGCATGAGACTCCACCTTTTGGCTTATCCCTGAAATGTCTGCCCTAATCTCCTTAAGGCAATTTTCTTGACTTTTTGACCCTTTAACAAGTTTTGCAAGCATGGTTTCCATTCTTGAATTTCCATATTCAGCATCACGGTTCCCCAGGGGAACATACAAACCACTCTTGTCCTTGTCATCATCGTTTCGCCTCCAATCAACATCACGATCCCTTTCTCTGTCTCTATACCTGGACTTGTTATAGTTGTCTCTATAATAGTTCGGACTTTGATTCCCTTACCTCGAGTTCCAATTGTTTTGATTAGACCCTTGGCCCTTGGCTTGAAAACCCACCATATCTCTATCAAGATACTTGGTCTCTTCCTCAGAATTCGAATTTTCATACCTAGGTGCTTTTCCATGAGAACCCACCACATTTACTTTTTCCACACCTCCAACTGCAATCAGTTTGGCTAGTAAGATAATTTCCATTCTCAGTTGTGCTACCTCTTGAGCCACAGATTCATCCAAAGCCCTTTGTTCTGCCAAAGCTCCAATATCTATGTACCAGCGAGTCTGTATGGTTCCCAAGTATGCCAACCTAGGTTGGTTTTTGTGATCCAATCTAGAATCTCGGAGGCATGCTCCCAGCACAAACTCATAAATGCACCTCCAGTGATGGTGTCTGCTACAACCTTAGTATTTTTATTCAAAGATCTATAGCATATCTCAAGTAGATTTCTACCACTCATCCTATGGTTTGGAGCATTTTGCAACTTCTTCTTGAACCTCAACCATGTTTCGTAAAGTGCCTCTGAATGTAGTTGTCTGAAGTTATAGATCTCATCTTTTAATTGCAACATCTTAGAAGGCGAAAAGAATCTTTCCATAAATAGATTTCTCAACTCTTACAAATTGGTAATAAAACCTCGTGGTAATTCAGCCAATCATAAAGCCGCTTCCCCCGTAAGGGAGAATGAAAATAGCCTCAACCGAATTGCCTCTTGACTCACTCCAGGCAGATTGTACAAAGTTCAAATTCCTATAAAATTCATCACATGCATGTTCGCATCATCAGTAGGGAGGCCATCAAACACCCCTTTTAAGTTTAAGAGGTGAATCATAGCACTCGTAATATCAAATTTAGTTCCTTCAGGCAGTTCGGGTGGGGATAATGACACCAGTCTCCACTAGCTCCAAATAGGATAAATCTTCTTCTAGCTCCTCATAGATCGGGGGACACTGTAGTGGTGGTAGTTGCACTCTAGGTCTTCTCTGTCTTTTCTTAAGTGCAGCAAGACGTTGCGCTACCTTTTGTATCATTCGATGGTCTGTGTCTGCTTGTCTAGCAGGTGCTTGTCTCGCATTCTCATCAGCCATCAACCTAGCAGTTATTTGTTCCGCAGTCTTCTGACCAGCTGGATTAAGTGGTGGCTTATTATGAATGCTACCTACAACTGCAGAATCTTGAACTCCGACATTATTCACCATTCTTCGATTATTCCTTAGAGTTCTTTCAATTTCTTGGTTAAGTGGAATCAGGGGATTACCTTGAATTCGAGTGTTGGGCATACACCGGCGTGTGCCCTTAGAAAATTAGAAAAGTAACTAAAGTAACCACAACTAATCAACTCCAACAAGAAAAATCAATCAACTCCGTAACCATATTCCTCGGTAATGGCTCCAAAATTTGGTGTCGCCCAAATCACACCTCCAAGAAAGTATAAAGCGATCGTTGTTCAAATATAAAACCCAACTGAGGTTAGGGTCGATCCCACGAGGAATAGGTCAAAATTCAATCAATAATGTCTATTTGAGTTATTTGGCAAATAAATGAATAAGTAAAAAAGGGGGTTTTGTAAGTAAACTAGTAATCGTTTGTTAAGGTTGTAATTAAGATGAGAAAAGCACTAGTATTGTGTTCCCCAATAACTTAATAAGTCCATAGGTTCTCTGTACTTGGTGTTCTTTTCAGGTATCCATCAAGAAGAATCGATAGGCTATATATCGTCTAACCGAATATGTTACGCCCCTTGTAGATGAATATCCTCAAGAACAAAGGTTAATGCATCATGAGTGTTGCTATGTTGTCCCCTATCAATGATCCCAATATAGCCTTTCCCGTATCATGGCTCAAGGCTGATTAAATGAAGATAACTCTGAGTCTTATTATTAAATCTCTAGTCCTATCCTGCTATCCTTGCTAAAGTCCAGGGTAGATACAGGATGAGTTCCAATGCATGCACTTATCAGAAAGCAATCAATTCAGAAAAACAACAATACTTTCCCTAATACCTTAGAGAAACACCTTGTACTTCGAATTCTACTTCGTTAATCCCCTATGGTTCCCACAACCCTAGCTATGGAATTTAGTTACTCATAATTGTATAAACAAAATAAGAATTCATAGATGAAAACATAAATTGAAACATACAAGAATGAATAAGTTCCGTAAATCTCAACTTTAATTAAAATCGTAAAAACCAATATTCATAAAATCCCAAGAAGGTTCCTTGGAATCCCACAAAATAGTGGTATAGAATAATAATGTCTAATACGTAAAAATAGCCCTAAAAGAGTATTTATAGACTTAACAAATTCTATCCTAAACAAAACAGGAAACTAATGTCGGCCTCCTCGGATGAGAAGAACATACGATCGTGGGTTGAACCCACGATCATGCTTGGCCTTTCTTCTAATCCTTGTACTAAAACTCTTGCACTTCATCAAAACTGATCTTCTTCCCATGACCACATGGTACGATCGTGCCATCAACTCACGATCGTGGGATCCATCGTCTGATCCTGCTACACTTGACTCCTGCAGGTTGAACTTTTCTTAAATGTCACTATCTCAAGGTATGATCGTGACATGATCCTACTGTCTTATAATCCAGTCGTCTGATGGAATCCTATGTATGGCATCTCTGGTTAAACCTACGATAGCCTACCCACGATTGTATGTAACACCCCAAAAATTTCGACTAGGATTTGAACTATTCTTTGTACGAGTAAAGGCCCTAAACCCAATGTTTCCAATTAAATATAAGTGTTAGGATCAATTACCTAGTGTAATGAGTTATTTTGATGTAAATTATGGTCATAAGAAATATTTAGCTCAAAGTTGAGTTGAGAGCATTTCGATCAATCGAGTTTTGGTATGTGATTTTACTTGGGTCAACTTCAAACGAGCATAACTCTTGAAATATGCAGAATTTTGTGACCCAAGACCCACCAAATGAAATATCTTCGAGTCTTATTTCCAACGCCACCAACCGCTCATCCATCCGAGTCCCGAGTAAAAGGTTATGGTCATTTTACTAACATGATGCAGTGCGGTAAACTGGGCCACGTTTGGCCGACGGAAAATTATTAAAAAGGGTCATTTTTGTCCTTATACCCCTAGGAAACCCCCCAACCTGGTTACTTAACTCCTAAAAGGCCCTAATCAGTATTTCCATTATATTTCCCCTCCTCTCCCAAAACCCTAAGGCTAAAAATTTCAAGAACATCAAAGCTTAGGATCTCCAAGCAAGGTTCTATCAAATCTCCTTCAAGTTTCTCGACTTCTCAGGTACGTAAGAGCAATACCTTTCATGGGGAACCCTGTTCATCCCCATAAGTGAGTCATAATTCTATGATTAAGTCATGATTTCAAGTTAGGGTTTTAAGATTTGAATATTCTGACCATTGTTCTTGATTCTTGTTACAATTTTCTTTAATATGTCTTGAGTATTATCAATTATTTCCCGAGTTAAGGTCGAATTTAATTTTAATTTTCATATCCAAGATTTAGTTATCACATAAAGCTTATGACTTGGGAATTTTGTATTGAAATTTTATTTCATGCTTTAATAGATTCGTTTATAGTTTTATTATAAAGTATGTTCAAAGGTAGTAAATTTATGAAAAGTTTATGAAAAACCCATATGCATAATTTCATGACTTGAAAAGTGAAAAGAAGTTATTTTATCTTGAAAAGTAAAGCAAAGTTATAAAGATTTAGAGCCAAGGCTCGCAGAGAAAGATATGTTTCTTGATACGACATTTTAGATACTAATATGGTTTTAAGAATGTTTTTAAGACTATATTATGAGCAGCTAGTATATTTTGGGAGGATTATTTAGCACCGAGTTGGGTATGAGTCCAAGGTCACATGCCCCAGAACCACGTTGCCACCGTGGGCCTTCGGGCTAAGTTTTGGATCCATAAGTTATGATTTCGTCTTATACCCTAGCAAGGTAAAAGATGGCTCTTCTCAATGTGGGCAAGACATTGGACTCCATGTTGCTCACATGGTTTATGTCGGTTAAGAGAAACTCCCCCAATTTAGAAAAACTTAATCTTTGTTCAAGCTACTTAGTATTTATGATGAGTGTATTAAAGTTGCTTTCTACGGCATGCCAATTATTTATTTTCGGGCTTAAGTATCATAAGTTTTAATATTTAAGTTTGTTATATGTTTTAAATGTTTTGAATAACTCATTCTTTTGTACTACTCTAGTCCCCAACAGCTTTGAAAGAAAAGGTCATAAGTCTTTGGTCCCATACCTATTTACTTATGTTATATGTTATGTTTTAAATTTCAAAGTTATGAAAGTTCCAGTTTTCTTTCCGCTTTTATGTACCAATACATTCAAAGTATTGCCGCTCTTTTTGCGCTATATCATTTCATGATGTAGATTCGGGCATACAGACTCCGGACCGTAGCCAGTCCTTTCGTTAGACCTTCCAGCATCAGCTTGTGGTGAGTCCTCCTTGTATTCAGAGGACTTGGTGATGATTTACTAATTTTCCAGCATATTAGATAGTTTCAGTTTTAGTTGTTAGTCCCCAATAAAGGTAGCTCGGGGCCATGTCCCAGCAACTCTTTCAGTTTATGAGTCATAGTGGCTTCATTAGACATAAGACAATGGTTATTTTGTTGTTTTTCAAGTTGACATTCAATATTTCAAATAAAGTTTTATTGTGTTTCTAGTGAGTAAGCCCATAATTGTATTTCTAGCTTCCGCATATTTTAAAAATTGAGTTTTATGAACAGTTTGCCAGGCCAAGGGTCCGCTTGGGATCATTCATGGTTCCAGGTGCCTTGTTACGTCCAGGGTGTAGGCTCGGGGCGTGACATTGTAGAACCACAATCGTAGAATGGCTCGTTTGATGCCTCTTTTTGTCCAATTTTCACATTATTCTTCTCTGAGTCCTTAAGGCCTGAAAACACTCAACAAACACATTAAATCTATAAAATGTACCCTTAAACCTATCAATATCCCTTTTTTTAAGCATCTCAAGTGCCGTAAATCTCCGACACATCAACGAACCATCAATCCCTTGACTAACCATCACTCGAACCGTCACAAAATGACCAAATTTTAGTCTTAATGATTAATCCTGATGGCTTGACTTGAATGGTATTCACAGGTGTGACAGTTTGTCACCCTAGCCATCACACTCTGATAGACAGACACCCTATCGTAAACTGAGCATAACTGTTTACTACGATAACGGATTGATGAACGGTTGGCGGCATTGGAAAGATTACTCGAAGACCTTTCATTTTATAGGTCTTGAACCTTGAAATTTTTACATTATAGGAGTTATGATCATTTGAAATTGACTATAGAAAGATTCCTCACAAGAACTCAATCGGTAATGAAGGTTTCAACTTGGCTATGAGCTAGGAGTTACTGTGGCCTTAGTATATGTCTAAATCACTTCTAATACTACCAAAATATGATTTTTTATGCATGTAATTGAAGCATGGTTCTAATCTTAGCTTGGATTCTTGGGGTGTTACAATATCTTCCATTTGGGGTTATTCGTCCCCCAATGAAAACTAACTAGTCTGAAAATTAGGGAAAGAGCTGCAATTCCAATGCTGAATTTCTAAGAGCTAAGTAGTGACATGATAAATGAGTTTATAGATGAAACATGTACTAAAATGGACTCATGAATGCATAATATGACATAAGAATAACTGGGTGACATGAAACAGAAAGAATTAATTAAAGGGGAAACTATTACCTCAAGTTGGAATGGAATTCGAAGAGAAAAAATGGGGGTACTTAGTCATCATATCCACCTCTGCTTCCCAAGTAGCTCCCTCAACTAACTGTTTCCACCAAAGAACTTTTACTGAAACGACCTCCTTATTCCTCAACTTACGAACCTGACGATTAAGAATCTCAACTGGGACCTCCTCGTAAGAGAGACTATCTTTCACACCAACACTATCTGAAGGCACAACCAATGAGGGATCACCAATACATTTTTTCAACAGATACACATGAAAAATTGGATGCACTAATGCTAAGTCTACGGGCAAACCTAACTTATAGGCTACATTGCCAAAATGACCCACAATCTTATAAGGACCAACATAGCTGGAACTGAGTTTCCCTTTCTTGCCAAATCTCTTCACCCCTCTCATGGGTGAAACTTTCAAGTAGACAAAATCACCAATAGCAAACTCAAGTTCCCCTGTCCTCACATCTGCATAGGATTTCTGACGACTCTTAGCTGTTTTTAGCCTTTCTCTAATCAATTGGACCTTCTCTATAGCCTCATGAACTGAATCTGGCCCTATCAATGTAGCTTCACCAACTTCAAACCAACCAATAGGAGATCTACACCTCCTACCATAAAGTGCTTCAAATAGGGCCATATGAATACTGGAGTGATAGCTGTTATTATAAGCAATCTCAATCAAAGGCAAATGATCATCCCAACTACCTTTGAAATTGATCACACATTCCCTCAACATATACTCTAAAGTTTGAATGGTCCGCTCTGCCTAACCATCTGTCTGTGAATGAAAAGCCATACTGAGATGGATTTATTTACCAAGACCCTTTTGAAAAGTCTTCTAGAACGGAGAGGTAAACTGAGTACCCTTATCTGAGATGATCTATAAAGGGGCACCATGCAATTTCAACAACTCCCTAAGATCTAGTCTAGAATAATCCTCGACTGAATCTAAAGTTTTAACTTGCAGAAAATAGGATGACTTATGTCACGCCCCGAATACCATCGAGACATGATTGACACCCGTAGACGATAAGGCCTGAGAGAACCAACCTTTGCCTATGCTCAATCATATGCATATAATATTCATAACCACCATTGTATAATACTACGAAATACGAATAAAGGAGAACATGGGACATAATTAGTCATACATATGAAACTTGGCCGTTGAGGCCATCCAGTCAAAACAACATGTGTCTTTTACACTATTACACCCACATCGGTCTACAAAAGCCTCTAGCAAGAGCATTGACCAAAATGAACCATAAGTCGGGACAAGTCCCCGCTTTATACAACATGTACAATACCAAAACATATATACACTTTGACTCGGAGAAGCCCCGAATGAGCTGGATCTCACCAAAGAACCGCTAACACTGGCAGTCTATTGAGGAGGCCTACTGGGACCTGCGCCTGCAGCAAGTAAGGTAAATTCCCCGAGAGGGGTCAGTACGAAATAAGTACTGAGTATGCAAGGCTCAGATGAAACTATACAACACATGAATATTTCAATGAATATGTCAATGAACTCAAAACATATGAATACTCAATGTGAATAAGTCAACATGTTATTCTTTGGAAACCGTGTGGATTGCTTTCATTATTTTCATTACTTTCTTATCTCAATGCTCACCTGTCATTACATATCACAATGTACCCGGGCCCCGACTGATCAGTGGGTCTTTCATATCATATCATTGTGTAGGGATCGAGTCGAGCTAGGCTTATGCCCCTAGACTTGCCACCCATACATCAATGCATCGGGATCGAGTCGAGCTAGGCTTACGCCCCTAAACTTGCCACCCATAAATCCAAACCTCGAGATCGAGTCGAGCTAGGCTTACGCCCCTAGACTTGCCACCCGTACTTGATCATTGACCACATTTGCATTACTTTGTTCATTACTTTGAGATTGATACTTTGATAATCATAACATCACTTTGGAACTTTGGAACACAACATTGTTGGAAACTTTGAATCATTGACCAATAAGTGAAGGACATATGAATAAATATCAATGAGAAATATAACATAACTAGCACCATGATACCATTGGAACCATTGGACAATAATCCATGAACAAGAGACACAAGTATAGGCACTATTGGAATATTGGAATATAACCTTATTTGAACTTTCGAAACATTAACCATGAATATGAGAAATGAGATTCACAATTGATCAATGAGTAGGAAATATATGACAATGATCATAGATAAGTGCATATGGGATACCTTGGTATATTTCGGAATAGAACTAGAGAAATGTCAATGTGAACACTATTGGCCGTAGAAAGATACGGACAAAGTAACCTTGCATACCTTGGATGCACAATACGAATAGACAACCTTCGATGCGTATACAATGATCCCTCTCCTTCACTCTACAACATACATACATAACGAATTCACGTTAACCACGAATTACTTTACAAATGCATGCAATGTCAATGAATTACATGTTTGCCTTTAAACATGTCATTTCCCCTTGACAAAACCATTGATCATACTATTATTTCACAAATTCCATAATATTCCCAACATTGACCAATACCTAAAAATCAATACATTTCACCACAATACTTCTCCTTTACCCTTTCTTATCCATCACACATCACAAATAATCCATCAAAGTACCTTAATACAACTCATAACACATATCGGCCAAAATCCCATAATTTCCACTTTTAGACAAAAACAAGTTTAGTACCAAAAATAACACCATACATGTTCATATTTTGTCCATACCATGCTTTTTCATCAAAGGCACAAGTCCTAATTCAAACTTGAATTGCATGGCTCCCAAATCTTAGACAAGAACACAAGGTACCATGTCCACCATTTCCAAGCACAACCAACATGATATACATACCTTCTCATGCATATAATATAGTATTCCATAAGCGTAAGTACTTACCAAAGCTTGAAAATGAATGATCTTGCTCCAAGAAGTAGCTTAGGGTTCTTGAGAGTTGAGAGAAATTTTGGGAAATTTCTAGAGATATGTTGGGTGTTCCTTTGAATAAAATCAGATTTTTTCCATGTATATATAGTCCCTCAAGTCTCCTTGGCATTAAATGCCATGTACAAATGGTCAAAGGTGAAGAATGGGTCATTTTTGGCCTAATTGGGCCATGCATTCTTTTCATTTTTGGGCCCTTTTTGGGCCCAATTCACTTAACCCGATAAAATCAATAATTTCTCGTCTTTATACGTATTACAACAATATTCCCACTCATAATATTCATATCCGTAGCCTCAATCCCAAGAACAAGTGATTTTAGCCACGTTTGGCTTATTTTGACTTTAGGGGTAAAATCGTCATTTTGACGCCAAATTCGTTCTCGAGAAATTTCTCATATCAATATCATATTTTACTCATTTCATATGTGTTGTAGAAGAGACGTGGCAAAAATCGGCTCAAAACGTCCCCGGATACCCTTGGGACTTAAGAAAATTTCCAACTTTGAAAAAGTGGGATTTCCAGCGTGGCACGCCCCTTGGCGCGCTAGCTCTCTGCCCCTGGACTAAAAATTTTAGTCCAGAGCAGCGTGACACGCTTCCTAACGCGCCCCTGCCTTAATTTTTGACAAAATTCGTTTTTCGACTTTTCTTCGCGGGCTTGGTTAGACACTTCAAATCCTATCCTTTAACTTACTTCTTAGCCTTAATATCCTTCGTTTAGAGGTCCTCTGAGCGTCATTTTGAACCCCACAATTGTGCCATGAAAATCACAAAACAACTCTTACGAAGGTTTTTGCACATATACGAGGCCAAATTCAATTTTGCTTATCCTTAACATTACCAAATATATACTCATAGGTCTCTACACCTAAGTAAACATTATTCAATGTCGTCAAGTAGGGTTAGGAAGGTACGGGGTTTTACAACTTAGTCATTCGATCTACAATAACCCAAATAGAATCATGATTTCGGCGAGTACGAGGCAACCTTGTAATGAAGTCCATATTCACCACTTCCCATTTCTAAGTAGGGATACTGATATCCTGAAGCATACCACCAGGACTCTAGTGCTCAACCTTAACCTGTTGGCAATTTGGACACTTAGCAACAAATTTTGTGATATCCTTATTCATGCCATTCCATCAATAGACTTCCTGTAGATCACGGTACATGTTAGTGGATCCTGGGTGAATAGAATACCGAGAACTATGAGCTTATATTAGCATCTGCTATCTCAAGTCATCCACATCTGGAACACATAGTCTGTCCTGACAACAAAGAACACCATCTCCCCCTTCAGAGAAAACCTCAACCTTCTGACTTTGGACAGCTTCTTTTAACTTAAGAAAAGTAGGGTCATTATCTTGCTTTTCTTTCACCTCAGCTATCAATAAAGATTCTGAACCATTTTGAACCAAGATATTACCTTCGGCTGAATCAACCAACCGAACTCCCAGTCTAGCAAGCCGGTGAACCTCACAAACTAACTCTTTCTTCTCATCCTATACATGAGCAAGATTTTCTATAGATAATCACCTCCTGAGAGCGTCAGCCACTACATTAGCTTTACCCAGATGGTATAAGACACTCATATCATAATCCTTCAACAACTCTAGCCGCCTTATTTGACAAATATTTAGATCTTTCTGACTGAACACTACTGAAGGCTCTTGTGATCTGTGAACACATCGACATGAACCCCATAAAGATAATGCCTCCAAATCTTTAAGGAAAAAAAAGTTGCTGCCAACTCAAGATCATGAGTTGGGTAATTTTTCTCATGAGGCTTGAGCTGTCTTGAGGCATATGATATAACCTTGCCATGCTACATCAATACACAACCAAGTCCCACTCTGGAAGCATCACAATAAACCCCAAACCCAACTGAACCCTCTGGCAGAGTCAAAACTAGAGCAGAGGTGAGTCAAGTCTTCAACTCTAGAAAAATCTTCTTACAAGAGTCAGACAACTAAAATTTGACTTTCTTCTGAGTCAATCTGGACATGGAAAAAGTAATAGAGGAAAATCCCTCCACAAATCGCTTGTAGTAACAGGATAAACCAAAGAAACTCTTGATATCTGATGGAGTGATGGGTCTAGGCCAATTCCTAACTGCTTTGATCTTTTGAGGATCAATCTGAATGCCTTCATCGGAGATGATATGACTAACGAAAGCTACTGATTTCAACCAGAATTCACACTTGCTGAATTTAGCGAATAACTGGTGATATTTGAGAGTCTGCAAGACAATCTTCAAATAGTCTGCATGTTCATCCTCACTCCGAGAATAAATGAGGATGTCATCTATGAAGACTATAATGAACATGTCCAAGTACTGCTTGAACACCCTGTTCATCAAGTTCATAAAAGCTACAGGAGCATTTTGTTAGAATAAAAGAATAAACAACAAATTTGAAGTGACCATACCAAGTTCTGAAGGTTGTCTTTAGAATCTCAAGTTCTCTGACTCTGAGCTGATGATAGCAGGATCTAAGGTCTATCTTTGAAATAATTGGCACCCTAAAGTTGGTCAAACAAATCATCAATCCTGGGAATAGAATATTTGTTTTTGATTGTGACTTTATTTAACTGATAGTAGTCGCTGCATATCCTGAGAGAGCCATTTTTCTTTTGTATGAAGAAAACTGGAGCACCCCATGAAGAGATGCTGGGCCAGATAAAATATTTACCTAGAAGGTCCTTCAACTATTCCTTCAATTCCTTATGCTCGACTAGAGCCATTCTATAAGGTGGAATTGAAATGGGCTGGGTATCTGGAAGGAGATCAATTTCGAAGTCAATTTCCCGCTCGAGAGAAACTCCAAGTAGATCTTATGGAAACACTTTTGGAAACTCATTAACCATAGGTACTGACTGAAGAGTTAGGGTTTTCGACTTGGAATCCTTAACCTAAACAAGATGATAGATGCATCCTTTGGAGATCATTTTTACAGCCTTAAGGTAAGAGACTAATCGACTTAAAGGTACTGAGGTACTACCCTTCCACTCTAGAACTACTTCATTTGGAAATTAAAACTGGACTACTCTATTTCTACAATCAATTAAGGCATAGCAAGAGTGTAGCTAATCTATGCCAAGAATAACATCAAAATTGGTCATGTCTAACTCTGCAAGATCAACTAAGGTGACTTTCTGAGAAACTATGACAGGGAAATTTCTGTATACCCATATAGCTACAACTGAATCACCAACTGGAGTAGAGACTGAGAAAGGTTCTGAGAGGATTTTGGGACTGACATCAAAGTCTAATGTTATACAGGGAGTCACGAAAGAAAGTGTGGCTCTGGGATCTAACAATGCATAGACATTAATTTGAAAGACCTGTAATGTACCAGCGACTACATTAGGAGAACCCTCCTAATCCTGTAGAGTCTGAAGGTCATATAACCTTTTTTGACGTTGTAAGATAGCTGCACTAGATGAGGCACTCTACTGAGTCTGGTGACCTGCTGGAGCGAATGAAGAATTAGTCTGATTCTACTGGCAAGCATCCCTGCCCCTCTGCAAAGCCACTGGACACTCTCTCAGTCTATGACCTGGCTTACCATACCCAAAATAATTTCCACTACCGGCCATATACTCACCTTGGTGGTTCTTCTCATACTTCTTGCATACCAGGTGAATACGACCTCTAGTAACACTGCCTTGGGACTTAGAGCCTGGTGCCCAATACCGATTATCCTTCCTGAACTTGGGCACTGGAATACTAGTAGATGATGGGGTTGGAGCTGAAGATTTTTGACAGAATTGAAATGATTACCACCATCTGACCACTACTGAGAGAAGTTAAAACTACCTGTTCTAGCCTTCTTGTTATCCTTTTCTCTCTCCTTGATATTTTCCTCCTCAATCTGTTGGGCATGAACCATCAAACTGGAGATATTCATCTCTTTGACTAATATCACAGCCTTACACTCCTTGACCATATCCTCAGAAACACTTGTCACGAACGTACTCATATGAGCCCTGGAGTCAGTAACTATTGCCAGAGCATACTTTGCAAGTTGAGTAAACTTAAGAGAATACTCCTTCACATTCATGTTTCCTTGTTTCAGATTTATAAACTACTGAACCTTGGCCTCCCTCAACTCAAGTGGGAAGAACCTATCCAAAAAAGCAGCAATAAACTCATCCCATTCAACCACTCTTGCATCTACACCTCTATCCTCCTTCCACTGCTTGTACTAGGTGTGAGTTACTCCCTTCAATTGATAAGAAGCAAAGTCAGCACTCTCAACTGGAGTGACACACACCCATAATTTTAGTAGCCTTCTGAATATCATCAAAAAACTCTTGTGGATCTTCCTCAGTCTTAGAATCACAAAACTCAGGAGGATTCATTTGAGTGAAGTTTCAAAATCTAGCTACTACCATATTAGCTTCCTGATTGACTAGTGGTACGGCCTGTTGGTTAGTCTGGGTGGTCACGGCCTGAGCAAGCACCGTGAAAGTATCCGTGAACTCAATATGGGAGACTTGTTCATTCAATGGATGGTGCTTGTTGATTTCCATTGCCATTTCTCTTTCTGTTAGTTCTCTTGGGAGGCATATTATGCAAACGTGTAGAGAACGAGTTAGAAGAAGATTTTAGTAGAGTTTACACTCTATCGCACGATGTGAATATGAAAGAAGTAAAACTTTTCCTAAAACATTTCGTAGCCTCTCACTCATAATTGTGGCGCGCTTTACACTCATGAACAAAACTCTACTTAATGTGACTTTCAGACACCTTAGGACATTTTAAACCTGATGCTCTGATACCAAGTTTTTCACGACCTGAGACTACCCCCTAGTCGTAACACGGTTCTTCGAGTCACAAGTGACCCCAAGCTAACCCATGGCCTGTCATAACACTGAGAATACTGAAATAAATTATGAAATACTAAGCAGAAACTAAACTGAAATGACATAATCATAATAAAAGCAAAATCAAACTGCCTGTCTGAAAGCCTCTAAATATGATGAGTTGCTGGGACAAGCCCCCAACTAACTCTAACTATCTAAAACTGAAATAATAACACAATCAAAGCACTAAAAGCTAGTCCTCAGATAATGAGGACTCTCCAAACTCTACTGCAGATATAGTTACAGAATTATGTTATTCGCGAGCTGGATGCTGAACCTCTGAACCTATATAATAAAATAATATAGCGCAATGAAAGTATGCGGTCAATACTTTTAATGTACTAAGCATATGGGATATGTACTATGCTATATGAACTGAATATACTGAAGATGACATGATAAATTGAACATGGAGCTGGAATATGTAAAATGATACAATGACCATGTAATAAACATGTAAATATATAATATGCTGAACAAACCGAATACAAGGTCATGCGAGGTAGCAGTCTGAACTGTAGGACCTACTGTTAACCGACATACCACAATCTAAGCTAACCAAGGTCCAACCTATAACCTTAGTAGGAAGGGTGTTCTGTACCTTGCCAAGGGTACAAACACTGACTAATGTGGATCCACTAAACTGATGTCCAAAATGACTAAGGTGTCAAGCCTGGTCTGACGGGTGACCCTTTAGAACCTACGGTGGTGCCATAGTTCTGGGACTTAGGGAATTCTACTAAAGGTATCAGCCTATCTGGCAGTGATCCTTCATCCCTACATCCGCTTAGTGCTAAGTACTACTCCCAATTGAATAATAACTGATAACAGTATCATTCATTAAACTGAATAACTGATAAGCTCAAAATGCTGATATCTGAAACTGAAATAGTAGACACTTTAACTGGAAAGCATCCTACGTCATGTAAATATAGGGGACTAAGTATTCATTAACATATGCATGAAATCCTATGTCATTGGGTGTTCATAACCCGCTATCTTTGAAGAATGCAACTACTCATGACAATTCCCATAAACAGAATGAAATAAGAAATTTCATAACTCAAGCCCAAAATTATGAATTATATGATATACTAAGGATTCATAATCATAAGCATATAATGGTATTGAAATTCATGGGGAAACATAGGTTCATGGCTTAATTATAACAAGGAACTGAAATATAAAGAAATTCATAATATTCATGAACCCTAAGCTCTGATGGAGGAATTAAACTGAGGAATTTAGTTTACTTCAAAACTCAATGGGTGAAAGGAAACTCAAAGATGAAATCCCTCATACTTGTATATGGAAAACTTAGTGAAACCTTTGAATTTGGAGTCGGAAGTTGAAGAACCCTAAGTTTGCCTTGGGAGAAGAAAATTGCCTCTTTCTCTATTTTCTCTTTATGTGTTGACTGAATTTTGAGCTAATAGGGAATTTGGGGCATTTTAGTCTTATATTTCAACCTTAATATAACTTAAAAGACGTAGTATTGCTGTTAAAAGAGTGTAAAAGATGAAACAACCCCTTTGAAAACATTATAATAGTGTAGAACAGTTTCGGCTGATGGTTCACGTGACGGACTGTCAATCCCTTGACTAAACGTCACTCGAACCGTCACAAAATGACCAAATTTTGGTCTTACTGGTTAAGCCTGACGGATTGCCTTGATGGGTCATCATAGGTGTGACAGTTCATCACCCGAGCGTCACACTTTGACAGACAGACACCAAATGGTAAACTGAGCATAACATTTTACTCCGGTAAAGGATTGATAAATGGTTGATAGCGTTGGAAAGAAGACTCAAAGACCTTTTATTTTTTGGGTATTGAGCCTTAAAAATATTTATATGTCAGGAGTTATGATCGTTTGAAGTTGACAATAGAAAGATTCTTCACGAGAACTCAATCGATAAGCAAGGTTTCAACTTGGCTATGAGCTAGGAGTTACTTGTGGCCTTAGTACATGTCTGAATCACTTCTCATACTACCAAAACATGATCTTTGATTGTACCTGTACCTGAAGCATGGTTATAGTCTTAGCTTGGATTCTCAGGGTGTTACACCATGATGGCACCTATCACACTCTACGGTACAACTAAGCCTATCCCAACCCAAACATATTCATCAGAGTAAAACAGAAGCAAAGGAATGGAAATAATCCCCCAATGATATAAAAAATATATAATCTAAATACAACATTCCAGGTCTGGTTGTAACTAGTACAAGTCTCTAATACTAAATACAATAAAATAGTCTGAAGTATCTCAAACAGGAATAAGCATATGATAAAAGAAGAAGAGATATAGGTAAGCTCTGAGATTCAACAACTGCAACCTTAATATCCAGAATAGCCAACACCGGGAGATCACGATCAATGCTCAACTACGTGCTTAATATCTATACGTAGGTGCAGAAAAGAAAAACAAGGGTGAGTATGAAACACATGTACTCAACAAGCATCATTGACAATCGACCCTAATCCAAAGTGGTGTTAAGAACCACCACACCAACTATCCAAGATTACCCCAAATAAATCCTTCACTCAGAAAAGACCCAGTCTATTCTAGCAGATAGCAATAATTAACAAGGTAGCCAAATCAATTCAATTAAGGTAGACATGTACATGTTTAATATCAACAGTAATAGTAATAGGTTACATCAGAAGATAATTTCACCAACACAATATATTATATACACTCACCATGCCAAACTAGCAATCCAGGAAAAGATAGGGAAAATGCATATCGCGCAGGCAACGAATGTGAGACAACAGTCTCAACGGATCAAGCCGTAACCAATGCATAAAATATAATAATATATCAACCATAATATCACTCAAGAGAAAGTTCAATGCAATGTAGTGATTTGAGATGAAATACTATGACCAAAGTACAACCTGTATACACTTTCCAAGCCTAAGCTCTAGGAGAGGATCCACTGGGGTTCGTAAACCATATACTAATAATAATCTCATCAATCAACCTTATTGGTACTTCTCTCGGCTAAGAAATTTTATAAGGTGGGTCATTTTCTTTCTTAAAGAATCTAAGTTCCATAGTAGTACCAGTTCCATGAAAATGAGTGATGACTGAATATGCATGATCATGGAAAAATCAACAATGCATAATAATTAGCTCAATAATGGTATAAATAAATCCAAGTCACCCAAATCTCGATAAATTATGATACAAGTGCCCAACTCGGGTAAAAGAACCATAAGACACTAATGAGGTCAACACAAGCCCCCACTAGGGCATCACAATAAAATAAGCTCTCTAACTAATAATAAGGTCAACACAAGCCCCCACTCAGGCATCACAATGATAATGAACTCTCTAATCAATATAAAGTCAACACAAGCCCCCACTCAGGCATCGCATGATAATAATCAACCAAATTAATAATAAGGTTCACACAAGACCCCTATGCGGGCATCACGATAATGTTAATCAACCAAAATAGAGTAAACATTGAGAATTCACCCAACCCATAGCATGCTTTACACAATAAGTTTTCCTACTTTTTTCCAATTATGACATAATTAAACTTAAATGCTCGAAAGGGAGATATAATCATTAACAAGCATGTTGAGAAGTTCACTTTTACTCAGATTATGTAGCAATTATGCAAGAATTACTTTTTTTAACTTTCTCATTTGTAGCCATAATATCTTTATACCTTAAGTAGTTACTAAACTCCAATTATTTCATCAAATTCTACTAAACATGATTCAAACCCTCATGTAGATACTTACTATCAATTTATTCATGATCAGTAAGTTATTTATTAACACCATTTATCATAAACATGTCAATAAGTATAGAGAATAGTCAAGATGTTCATTTTATTACTTTTAGCCCAACAATAAACACCAGTACCCGCATAGATGCTCGATATCTCATCTATATTGGACCTCTAATTACCCAGTTATTCACAATATATATTCAACTAGCACATATCATATAAACACCTCAGAAAGGAGTCAAGGTAAATCTCAAATTGCGTCACAATTGGAAAAACATATCGTATTCATATCAAGTCAAGTATAAAAATTAAGTAAAATCTGATAGGTCAGAATTTCTTATAATCGACATAAACCATGTGAGCATCATGGAGTCCAATGTTATACATCCGTACTGAAAAAAGTTGTTCTAACCTGCCAAAGTTAGAACCATATACATAAGGATCCTGAAGTGCACCATTTATGCTAATGAGGTTTACCTACTTGCAGTATAGATCATAAATCCTACGGTGGCAACTTAGTTATGGGAAAAGTTTTATCTAGAATGCATGTCTTCTCGGTGCTAAATAATCCTCCCAAAATATATCTATATAGCTCATAACATAAGGTGTGACACATCTGAATGTCGAAACTGTTCATAAATCTTAATGGGATATCGGGATGCCATACTTCTCATGAACCTTACGTTTTTGAGAAAACTGTTCATAATCATTACTGGCATATATATATATATCATACTAATCATAAAACTTACTTTTATGAGAAAACTATTCATAAGCATTGATGGCATATCTTGATGTCTTACTTTTATGAGAAAACTATTCATAAGCATTAATGGCATATCTTGATGTCATCCTAATCATAAATCATATTGGATATATCTAGGTGTCATAATGTTCATATATCTTACTACAGTGAGCCTAAGCTCCATATCAAGTCATAAATCATATGCTAAAAATCATATATTTAAAAGCACGTCTCTTCAATATAGATTTCATAGTTTATAAGAAACCTTAAAGCATAAATCTTGATGCATAAATCATAAGTTCATGTAAAAACCTTGTTCATAATATCATAAAGGTTCTAAAATCATACTTGAGATATAATTTCAAGAAAATCATATACATAAGAATCATGTCAAGATTAAAAAGGGCAACAAGGAAACCTTTCTAAGCTTAAAAGCGAATGCAATCTTCATAAAATTCATAAACATAAATTCATATAATTTACTTAATAAAAGGAAAATTTGAAAGTGGTACATAAACCCTAACCATAAACTTGAATTTCATAAAATCAGTGGAGTTTTTGACATGGGGGTGAAAGGAAAACCCCCATTAAAGTCCTACATACCTGAATTTGGAGAATTCTTAGAGAAAATATTTGGACTTGAATGATAAACTTGAGAAACCCTTCTTAGAGATTCTTAGAAATTACAGAACTTGGAGGAATGGTTGTGTGGGCCATATAATATGATGTGCGACCACACAAAGGCCGCATGAGGCTTCCAGTAACCATCCCAAACAATTTGCCTGCATTTCTTGGCGTACAGTAGGTGTGTGTGTAGCGCATAATATGGTTTGCAGCCGCATAAAGTTTATAAATTGCTATTTTTTAAAAAAAAATGGGCATAACTTTCTACTGCAGAAATGGATTAACAAACGGTTGGTGGATTTGGAAAGAAAACTAAAAGACCTTTTATTTGGTGGGTCTTGGGCCACAAAACTCTAAATATTCTAGGAGTTATGCTCATTTGAAATTAGCCCTAGTAAAATCTTATATGAAAATTCAATAGGTAAAGAAGCTTTCAACTTTACTTTGAGATAGAAGTTCCTTATAACTTTAATTCATATCCAAAGCTCTTCCCACACTAAGGAATTTTTCTTAACATCTTTGTATCATTAGAAATCATTATGTTTGAATCTATACATATTTGAAGAATGATTCGGATCTTGGTTCAGAAGTTTGGGGTGTTACAATATCTCCCCTTGGGATCCATCCTTGAATGAAGTGTAAAGATAGAGTGAAAAGATGAATGTAACTACTCTTGCTGCATCTATCAAAGCTTTGCCTTACTAACATAAACTAAACTAATTCATCCCAAGGCTTGGAGTTAGAACTAGTGAATACATGGTACGAACATAATCATGGAACTATAAGATGATAATCTTAGACATGAAAGTTACTATGAATTTCTATAGAAATACGGTCATTACCTATAATGTTATCTTCTGAAATTCTCATAATATTATGGGAAAAGAATCATAGGCACGATTCCTGTGAGACATCTAAGTATGAAACTCTAACAGGGTATGAGTATCTTAGTTAGCTAACATGGGTTCATAAAGTCTGAACGATGTGGATTTGAACACGGTTCACACTATATCTAAAGATATATGACATGAAACATAGGAACCTTAGGAACGAAGTAAGAATGGGACTACTATGCCTTAAGCGATATGACTGATAACTTTTAGGCTTAGTAACACTTCTCAACTATGCTCCTCTTTCTGAATATTATACTTCATTAGCTGCTACTTGTAACTCTCACATGGGTATGTATGACCACTCCTACCAAAGTGTGAGCCTAACTAAATGCTCTTACAATGTTCAAGACTAACTTAGAGTCATAAGGTGCTATATGTAAGATGACCATACTATTCTAAACCATGTGATTTATGCTCTATATCTCTATAGTGACTCTCATCTAAAAAAATACTACTTCTTATTACCACCTCATACAACTAACCACAATTTCTAATCAAGAAGCTACTAGTGCATTCATCTACATATATCTCAACATGATATTCAAGTCTATCACTATAACCACTTTATGAACTTCTAGGCAACTAAACTATCTAAGAATTTTCCCGTCTTCCCCAACATATTTACCAACTACAGCCTCAAGAACTACTACCAAGAGATTCCCCAGCTATTCATATATAAATATTTTATGTAACATGTCTTCGCCTCAATCTTCCTTCCCACTTATAACCTTAGATAGAACAAGAACACCACAAATTTTTTCCATAATAAGAAACATCAATCCTCTCCTATCTAAGCCATCATTCAGCCGCTTTCATCACCATTATCTTAACAAAGGGAGGGTCACTGAAGGACTAGGATATGAGGATATCAAATAGGAGGGACACTGCTAAGCTATGACTTATACTTATTGGGGCCTTGGCACTCAAGAATGGAACTTGTGAGGTAAGGTAACATAGGCATGAATACTTCATATATCAACTCATAGATTGTGAACAGGGAGTTGTTCTGGGCATGGACATGACCTAACCATCTATAACTTTCATAGGTAGGCATACATAGGGCTTAGAGCAAGAGATCATAAGATGAATTATTCAAGAGAACAGATCCAAGAACATACATGATGAAGTGTGGTTTTCACTAGTCATTAAGGGCATATCATAAGTTTGTAGGACTGAGCATACTATGAAATATGAGTGCACATCTCATGCTTTAAATAACATAAAGTTGAAATTCATAGATTCATAGAGCATGATTAGAACCATTGAGTGAGACTATTACTTTTCATACTAGGAGATGAAATTGGACGTGAATCAATGTCAAGGGCATGATGTTGATGTGTGCAACATAAGTAGGGTGTCATCATGACTAAAATTTGAGGAATACGCTAGCATAGAAATGGATGATATCATAACTCTTTCTAAAACACATCACTATCTAGTTCTCAAGATTTGATTTGGTTCTTACCCTTATCATCTCCCCCTCTTAGATCACAGCCAACGTTATAAGTCTGTGGACCTCTTTAATATTCTCTAAACCAAACTATAATAACTTTACTCTTAAGGTCGGCGGGGTGTCTCTATGCATATAAATGTTAAACTTATCCGAATAAACTATAATTGGAAGGTACTACATCATTCTAGGGCATTCTTTTTAGAATTACTACTCTCTCTAGCCCCTATAACCCTCATCCTATAACTTACACCCTTGTTGGCATACATAGCCACTTCTCTAACACTTAACAATCTGACCTCCCCTTCTTAGCCTACTAATACTACACCTTTAACCTCATATCCACCCAATTCAAAGGAATTTGAAATTATACTAATAGAATCAATATGGTTTATTTATAATCCCTCAATTTCAGCTATTAAGAACACCATGTAGTACATAATTAGCCTTCTCCACACTTAGCAACTTAAGGGTACTAACTAGGCTCTCATAGAACTTTCAAACTTAGAATCTTGTTCAACCACAACTACCTCAAATTTCCCTTTTTTGCTCATAAAACTTAAGACTCTTCTTTATCTACTGACTTAGCCACAATTTTCTATTTCATCTCTAGTTCACAAATATATCATGCCTACACACTTTCACTTTTCATAAATTATCAACTTAAGCTCTTCCATATGCCATATCAAGCCTACTAGATCTATTTCCATAATGCCTGTATTACTACCTTTGAACAAGCATTCTTTCCACCTTGGTGACCATCCATAATTCCAAACTTAGGATCTAACACTCAACATAGATAACCACACACTTCCCACCTACTATACTAACTTACAACTTCCAGATGAAAAATCAAGACACACTAGTCCACTGAAAATTTATAACAAAAACAATCAATCTTAACCAGACCTCCTATCTAACTTCAACCTACAAGCACATTCTTCTCCACAACATTACTACTACTCCTCACTACGTCATTCACATCTTTTTTCTAAATTGGATTCACAACCTTGAAAAAATCATGGGTCCTCTCTTCAACTCACGAAGTACCATATAAAATCAGCCAATATCTTAACTGCTCCCTCCTTTCATTCACAACCTAGACTCAATATTTACTAACACAATGACATACTCAAAGTCATCTTAACAAGAATCTCTCTATATATATATACTACTATAAAATCTACACAACACTTATTACCCCTTAGTTTACACCTAAAAACATATCACCTCATTACTAACTTAATAGATACATAATTCTATCTATATACTATACTTTAATAAATCATTATCCCTACCTTTCTGGCTACTAAACTTCTCTCTTCTAATTCTGGGGTTATTGTTATACTTATTAATCACAATATACCAAATCACACAATCTCTCGATGACAATACTACCCAAGAATCTAATCTCGATACATATTTTTCCCGTATCATGGGTGTTCTCTATAATAAAGGATTTTTTGAATGATCTGGATGCATATCATATTCTAGCTTAATAGCACAATTCATATAGATAAGGATGTAATCTCTTAAGTTGATGGATTATAACACACAAATGGGCTCCTCTCAAGCCCTTTGTGTAGTCTATGAAATATTTGATAGTTTAGTTATATTTGAGAGCACTATGTTGGTAGGAAATGAGATTTACTTCTTCTATTACCTCAAAGATGAGGCATAGTTGGAGGAATTTAGAGCAATGCATGAATCTGCATAAGTTTTTTAGGGGACTACTCTATTGCACGATCTAGAGTATGAAAGAATAAAAAACTTTTCTTGAATGTCTATTGTCCTTCATTTATAGAAGTGGGCCCCTCACAATCATAAATAAGATCCTGTTGACATGGCTTCATAGACACCCTAGGACACTTGAACTTTGTGCTCTGATACCAAGTTTGTCATGACCCGAGTCTACATCTTGGCCGGGACATGGTGCTTAGAACCACAAGTGATATCAAGTTAATCCTTGACATAGCATAACTAAGCATACATATAAAACTGAAGTAGAAGCTGTAATAAGAATCATAAAGACAAGTTCCAAAACATAAACTGAAAACATAATGTAAAAGATATGGAAGAGCTTGAAGGGATAACATAATGTATAAAGCTTCTAAAAGTGAATAAAGTAAAGTGCCCGGACAAGGCACCTCGTACTCATTAAACACTGTCTGAAATAAAAGGGAAATAAGAGACTAATCTAGGTCCCTGAATGATAAAGACACCACTACTGGATTCTGAATGGTAGACAACTAGCCATGTACTTGAGAACAATCACCCATATCTACATCCCATGAAAATGTTAGTACAAGAGGTATGCATTCAATACAGGGAAGGTACTGAGTTTGCAAAAATAAAGCTAAACAACCAAAATCATATCTATATCATAAATAGAGGAAATGGCCAAAATGGAACTTACATAAACAAAATTGTCAACTGAGAGTAAATGTAGTTTAAAGCCATAGGTAAGACATTCTGAGAAATACATATCTAAAATCAAACCTATCTGAAATCATGCTATCTAAACACATATCGTATTCATATCAAGTCAAGTGTAAAAATAAAGTAAAATTTGATAGTGGGAGTTTCTTATAACCGACATAAACCATGTGAGCATCATGGAGTCTAGTATCATACACCCACACTAAAAAAAAGTTTTTCTAACCTGAAAAATTTAGAACCATATACATTAGGATCATGAAGTATGCCTTTTAGGCTAATGAGGTTTACCAACTTGCGGTACATATCATAAATCCTACGGTGGCAACATAGTTATGGGATAAGTGTTATCTAGAACGTATGTGCTTTCAATGCTAAATAATCCTCCCAAAACATATCTATATATCTCATGACATAATATGTGACATATCTGAATGTCAAAACTGTTCATAAATCATAATGACATATCGAGATGTCATTCTGCTCATGAACCTTACTTTTATGAGAAAACTATTCATAATCATTGATGGCATAGCTGGATATCATATTAATTATGAATCTTACTTTTATGAGAAAATTGTTCATAAGCATTGATGGCATATCTGGATGTCATACTAATAATTAATCATATTGTACATACCTAGATGTCGTTATATTTATAAATCATATTGTAGTAAGCCTAAGCTCTATATTATATCATAAATCATATGCTAAAAATCATGTATTCAAAAGCATATCTCTTCAATATATAGTTTCTAGTTCATAAGAAACCTTAAAGCATCAATCTTAATTCATATATCATAAGTTCATGTGAAAATCTTGTTCATAATATCATAAAGGTTCAAAAATCATACTTGAGATATAATTTCAAGAAAACCATATATATATATAAGAATCATGTCAAGATTAAAAAGGGCAACAAGGAAATCTTGCTAAGCTTAAAAGTGAATGCAATCTTCATAAAGTTCATAAACATAGATAAAGACTTCAAGAAATTCATATAATTTACTAAATAAAAGGGAAATTTGAAAGTGGATTCATAAACCCTAACCATAAACTTAAATTTCATAAAATCAGTGGAGTTTTGGATATGGGGATCTAGAGAATTCTTAGACAAAAGGTTTGGAATTGGAAGCTGACCTTGAGAATCCCTTCTTGGAGATTTTTGAAAACAAAAGAACTTGGAGGAAGGGTTGAGAAATAACCTTGAATTGAGAAATCCTAGCTTTGCTTCTTCTTGAGAACTTTGAGAAGGAGCCTTAGACTATGAATCTTAGAGCTTGAAAGTTTAGAGAAGAAAAAGGAGAGATTTTAATATGTTCCTTTCAAAAATATGATGAATTTACGTGTTATAAACCAATGGGGAATGATTTCTAAGATAAGGGAATGACCAAAACACTCCTTAATAACAACATTGACAAAATATCCCGTCAAGACCTTGTTCAAGCCGCACAATATGATGTACGACCTCACAATGACTGCATAAGGCTTCCAGTAACCTTTCCAAACAATTTTCCAATGTTTCTTGGTATGCATTAGGTGTGCGGAGTGCATAATATGGTTTGCGACCAATCTGCATAAAGTTTCTAGATCGCTACCTTTTGGTAAAATGGACATAACTTTCTACACCAAAAATGTATTAATAAACGCTCAGTGGGATTGGAAAGAAGACTCGAAGAACTTTTATTTGGTCGGTCTTGGACCACAAAACTCTTCATATTGTAGAAGTTATTCTCATTTGAAGTTGACCCTAGTAAAATCTTATACAGAAACTCAATCGGTAAAGAAGCTTTCATCTAAACTTTGAGCTAGAAGTTCCTTATGAACTTAATTCATATCCAAAGCTCTTTCTACACTAAGGAATTTTTCTTAACACCTTTGTACCATTAGATATCATCGGGTTTGGATCTATACCTATTTCAAGAATGGTTTGGATCTTGGATCAGAAGTTTGGGGTGTTACAAGATGTTCATTTTATTACTTTTAACCCAACAATAAAAACTGGTACCCACATAGATGCTCACTATTTAATATATACGAAACCCTTAATTACACAGTTATTCACAATATACAATCTACTAGCACATATCACATAAACACCTCAGAAAAGAATCAAGGTAAATCTCAACTTGCTTTGAAGAAGACCCTCAAAGCCAAGCCATATCCAAAAAATCCAAGGGAAGCTCTACTCCCCCGAAACACCTCCGAGCATACCCAATATATTCAAATATATTATCTACACATAAATATGAGTCCAACGATACCAATATTGATATACTTTGGTTCTGAGTCCAAAATCACGTCGAAAATCAATCCCAAAAATAAAAGGGTAAACTAGAATTTTAGTAGAAAATCACTTTACCCATAATCTAAGGTTTCAAATCTAAAATTCTATTAAAAATGGAGGTGAAATCTAGTTAGAAATTATCAAAATATCAATATTCACTTGACTGAAACCCCCCTAAACTTCCATGTTCAAAAACAGTTTAAAAATGAGAATATGATTGATAAGTTAGTAAATTTTTATCAAAATCAGTTTAACCATAACATAAGAATCTTAAATATTAAATTTCATCAAAAACTGGGTCCGAATCGATAAAACCCCAATTTTCTCCAATAATTCACAGATTAAGAAAGAAAACTAGCTGAAGATATCATGGAAGAATACCAACCTAAACATTAGATACTTACCCCCTTGATAAACCGAGAAAAATGATGTGAGAATCACTTAATTCTGAGCCTTAAAACTCCCAATATACTCAAAATACCAAATAAACACTGTTAGAAATCTGCAGCAACTACTTATGCCCCAAAATATTTCGCACCAACAACATTATTTTTCACTAAAAAGGTCGTAAATTCCTCATACAATAGTAAAATGCCCCGATTCTTTTTTCTATAATTCCTAAATAATGATACGGACATACTTGACCAATCGGAACTTAATTTCATGCTTGTTTACCTAGTCAGATATTTTTTTTGCTCGTTAAAGAATTATTTCATATTTCGCAATAAAAACTCGATCTCGACTTATCAGAATTACACCAAACTTTAAAGATCAGCTTTATAATTCATGCCTAAGCTTTTAGAAGTCTTAGAATAAATCTTCAATCTTTAAAACCGATAACGAACCTTTTTATCGACAAATTTTACTTAAGCTAAGGACAACACCCCTAAAATGTTCAAAAACACACCCAAAACTCATCCGAAACATTCCAAACACAAACCAAAAATGCTAATAGCTTGAAAAGACATTCCAGACTCAATGGTGCAGTTAGAATTTCCAACGGAGATTGTTATCGACATATATTGATCAAAGTCAATATTATACACAAAATTCCAACTTATCGTCTAAATGCTCAAAATCACATCGGAAGACTTGGGAACCAAATGAACATGCTACCAACCTCATTTGGACATTCCTGAGCTAGTGGAACTGATAGAATTCTGATACAATGGTTGGATCTCCAAATGATGACCGAAGTCAACTATATCAACTTAAATGCTTCTCGAAACCAAAAACTCGCATAAAGCTCTCACGAATTCTTCAGAAACTGTGCCACCCATTCCTAAAACTCACAAATGTTATGGGGCAAAAATGGGGAGGTGGAAAATAATCAAAACATGGAAAAATCTAAAAATCACTACGAGGGTTATTACACTACTTACATATCTCACCCCGCAGGATGAGAATCAGGTGTGCATAGTTCATGCAGATATTTTTTAAGACATATGAACATAAAATAATGTAAACACATAGACAAACTTAGAGTGATGCCTTATGTGTCTAGTGTTAACTGACGTCTTTAGCCAGAGAGTATCTCCCAATTGTTTGTGGGATCGTTCATTGCTTTGATCATCTCTTTTTGTTTTTGGAGATAAAATGTTGTGGCCCCTTGATTGCTTTCAAGGGATTTTGGGATCTCTTGATTATCTACCAGAATTGCATACTATTATGACCATCCTCAACTGTTGGCGAGGATGGTTCTCCTGCAAATAGATGAGAAAAGAGTGAAAGTAGGGAAGTTGTGAAAAATAATATAATAAAGTGAAAGAGTGTGATTGGATAGTAGATCACTCCCATGATTTATTTTCCAGGTTGGATACTAGTGCCTCATGGAATTCGAGGTCAGATGTTTGCTAACTCATCCAATCCTAGAGTATAACTTTGGTGGAATTTTTTAGGACACTTCTAAAAAATTATGTCCCAGTTTAGAACGCAAAAGAATTCTTGATTCTTTACACTTCATGATGCTTCTTTGTGTGGAAATTTTTGAGACTTCTCAAAAATTCTGCCCCTATTTTAGCTTCAACAATCTCTTGTATTCAACCTGTAGCAAAATATCTTCTGTTGTAAAATTTTTGAGACTTTCTCAAAAATTCTACCCCAGTTTCCATTGTAAAGGAGATGGAAAGCTGCTTGGGAGTATGACCAAGCCACTGTGGTGCCTACATATCCCGTTTGAGACAGGAATCTAATCAAATGTAGCTCAAAAAAACTTTTAAAATGAAATGATGGACAAATAATGTTTAAAACAAAATATGTGTATGAAGCACAAAAGCAAATGAACATGGATGAAATAAATTAGGTAGATTATAACGCATAAATAATATATAATGCATCGTAATATACATGTGACCTTTTAAGCCAAAGGTAAGCCTAACGATTGAAGGATGTGTATGTCATTTGTCAAACGTCCCATTGCTTCATAAACATATTATATACAAATCGATATGAATAGATCGAATGGGGATTCATAATAAAGGAAAATGATATATAATAAATATTAGTCCCGCGCAGGGGAAAAGCCCTAAACTAATTTTCCTTGAAGGTCCTCCATTCTTAAACTTCTTGGAACTCTGAGCGATCGAATGAAAAACTATCTATATTTTTCAACCCCGAGGGATAATGGTCCATACCAATTGGCATCATATCCTTCAATTAATCACATAAGAAATGACTGTCTTTTTGGTTTGGGGACCCTTTTCAACACAAAGTGGTCTCATTAATGGGCTTGATACCCTTGAGTATCAGGTTAACTTAGGTGAATGTTTATTCATAGAATTTGACTTCACTCTAACCTAGTTGACTAGAGTGGTTTGTTTAATTGATCGGGAGCTCGAAAGAGACTTTTTTGAAGACCTTACTCAGTTCACCAAGCTTTAGAGAAAGTAAAGTTAATTTGAAAATGATTGTTGATAGCCTAGAGTAAGCAACATTCTTATTTAGATATGCAGTGAAGAGATTGAGTTTGAGGTTTAAGATTTAGTTTTCCTAAGGGTTTTGGATATGAAAGGCATTATGAGATATGGTATAAAAATCAAGCTTAGCCCAAGGTACATCGGGCCTTAAAGAATCATTCGAAGAATATGCCAGATGGTATACAAACTTGAGTTACCCTCAGAGTTGGAAAAAACTTTATGCTATATTTCATATATAAATGTTGTGAAAGTGTATGCAAGATCCCTTACGCATTATACTAGTGGAGAATGTTCAGATTATGGAAGATTTGTCTTATGAGGATGTTTTTGTCACCATTCTTGATCATTGGGTTTGAATGTTAAGGACCAAAGAGGTAGCCTCGATAAAAGTGTTATGTTGGAGTAACAACGTTGAGAAAATAACATGGGAAGCCGAGGAAGAAGTGAAAGGTAAATATCTCCAAATATTTTCAAACCACATGTGATGCTTCGAATAAAAATAAAATAGTCCATACTATGAGACAATAAGGTAAGTCAACTTTATTTTAGAAGTTGTGAATTCATTATGTGATCAAGGTAATATGAGTATAGATTGCCAAGTTTCATTTTGATATTATGTTGTATAACTATATGAGACATGTTGTTATGAAGGAGACTCTTCTGAAATTTTGATAAATCTTAAGACTTAGCTCTATAAGTATTACCTTCATTCGAGGATGATTGTTTCTAAGGGGGGATGATGTAACACCTCGTAGAAGTATCAGTCTAACTTGAAAACACTGAAAAAATGGTGTGATATTGGAATAATAAAGTTGAAAATGGTTTATGATACCAAAGATTTTTTTATTAAGTCACTTAACATGTCCGACCAAAGTTATATACCAAGGGGAGCCTTAGAACAAAAGTTGAAGTTAAAAGGTTCACTACGGTAAAGTATGTCAAATGGTCCCGAGCATGGACTAATATTAAACAAGAATATCTCCCAATATAAGGGGATCTCAGGGATGAGTTACCTATTAAAAAAAAGACCTATGGGTCTAGTTTCCATCAAACTAAACCGATTATCCATCAGACATCGGAGTAAAAGTTATGTCCAAATTACTACAATATATTCAGTGTAGAGGTAATTTGTAAAGACAAAGTATAGTCGTGAATTGAAGTAAGGCTTGTGAATTGGTTCATGAAAAATTCTTGAGAGTGGAAAAATCAACTTCTCTACCACCACCAATTTACGATAGGATCTACGACTTGTAGATTGATATACGACAGAATCTACGGCCGTAGATTTGAGTCAGCAGAACTTTTTAAATGCTTTAAAATGTGATCCATACCTCATTTCTTATCCATTTTACTTCCTATTTTACCAATATATTCTCCTAAGGGTTTCCAATAGACCCAAAGTCTAAGGTATGGGTTTCTCAAGGTTCAGACTCAGTTTTTACCAGCTATCACCGTAGTTCCTAAATTTAGCTTCTTCTTTATATCTAGTTTGAAGGTGAGCTTTTGCAGCTGGTTTTAGCCAAGGAAATAGGTAGGGTGTGTCTAATAAACATAAATTTTTAACTCTTTCTTAATCTACAAAGTTTATGAGAGTGTATCGATGTATTTTATAAAGAACTCATTGGATGGTGTTTGGAAGCCGAGAGTTCAAGTTTATATCTTTGGTTGGATTGTTTAAGGGGTTGTATATTATGAAGTGAGTATGGAGGGTGTAAGATTGACCTCATTGAAAGTTCATAAGCATATTTGGGAAGCAAGGGAAGATAAGGGTGTGTCAATACACCAATTACTTATTGTATTTGCTGAGCTTGTCGCTCGTGAGTTAGTATTGTATTGCTGGCAATATTGTGCTTCTTGGTTAGCTACTTATATTTCCATATCTGAAGTTAGGTTACAGATAAAAAGTATTATTGAGGGACATCGATGGCATGACGTAATAAAGGAATCCCCGAAGTAAGATGTGAAAAGGCTATTTCTTTATCTCTTTTGACATGAATTGTTGCCCATATTATTGTCCCTGAGGGAGGCTTAAAAGAAACATTCTAATGTGAGGTAACCAAAACATGAGATCCAAGGAACACAATTGGTTAGTCCTTTGAAATAGTTGTTGAAGCTAGAAGTCTTATCATGTCTAGACCATTGATTCGAATTACGAGATGACACACCAATAGCAACATCCATAATGTACAGAGATATTAAAAGGAAGTATCTAATAGGTCAGACATGACTCAATGATCAATATATATATAAAAGTGTAGTAAGCTGTTAACAGAACTAGAGAAGTCCTCGGTGTCACTTACTCACATTTATTATATGAGCTTTACCCACCACCTAGTTGTTATTGGTGGGGCATGCCTCATATGGTACTTATGTATATAAAGTATGCATACCACCAGTTGGGAAGGCCCGAGATGAGGCACCTACACATATACACCACCGAGTCATTATCAGTTGGGCAGGCCTGATATTACACTTTTACATAAATGATATGCACCCACCACCGAGTCATATCAATTGTGCAGAAATATGTATATAGTACATACACGAGGTCATTAGAGTCCTCTAATTTCTAAGTTCTACATCTATGGTGGAATCTAGCTTTAGATTAATTCCAATACTTGCATACTGTTGTTAAATTTGTTGTATTATTTATGCTTTTCATACCAGTATATTCTTTTATACTAATGTCCCTATTCTCGAGGCCACTGCATTCATGTTACAGGTCCATGTAGAGATTCAAGCTGATCTCCCTAGTAGGTGATTGTTGTGTTCAGTGATTGGTTGGTAAGCTCCACTACTTCTGGATCTATCAATTTAGGGACTTGAGCTATGATATATGTATATGTAGTTAACGGGTAGGTCGGGGCCTTGTCTTGCTATATAATAGATGTATGTTTTAGAGGCTCATAGACTTTTATTATGTAATTAATATGTTTTGTGTGGTCTTATCAGCCCTATATGTGTGTGTGTGTGTGTGTATATATATATATATATATATATATATATGGAAGTTTACCCATATAGATCATTAAGTATGTTAAGGGCCCTTTTGCCTAGAAAAAAGTATTTTAAGGACATATCGGCCTAGATGTTTGCTGATTTCACTCGGTCAAGTAAGGCATCTGGTGCCAGCTGTGCCTCCAAAGTTTGAGGCGTGACACTGGTTATGTATTCATACACTCTGAGAGAGGAAAATCAATTAGAAGATGCCCTAACTAATCAAGATCTAAACAAAGAGTGTTGAGGTGTGAACAGTTCAAGAAGTTAGAGGTCGGTAAAAGAAAGATTCTTAAGAATTACAAAACTCAGATCCCATATCTAACAATCAAAGATAAAATATCCAAATATGGACATACAAAAAGAAGGAAATTAGAAGACCCCAAGTAGCCCATCAATACCATAGATACAATAAAAAATCTGACTCAATGTCCATATAGAAACATGACACCATAACTATGGTCATCAATGATACAACACAATCACATATGAACCAACAACACATAACAAAATGAGAATCAATAAGTCACATAGAGAACAACCATAGAGACAAAGAAGATAGACATGCAAAGGAAAAAAGCATACTTGAGAACCCTAAATTTGTAAATGGAGAAGTCAACAACTCCAATAAAATAGGAGCTCAAACCCACCTCAAAAAGGCCATTTTCACAGGAAATGGACAAACATAATGTAACACATCATGCCTTCAAGCTATAGTATGAACTGTTCAATATATTAAATTAGACATAAAATTGGTGAAACTGGTTGTACCTAGTTATAAAGGCCAAGACTAATAATGGAAAGTATTTTGGATGTGAATTAAGGTTATAAGAGAATTCTAGCACAAAGTTGGGTTGAAAGCTTCTCCAACGATTAAGTTTTAGTATAAGATCATACAAGGTCCAAATTTAAATAAGCATATATCCTAGAATATGAAGAGTTATGTGTTACATTACCTCTAGAATTAAAGGTCTTTGAGTGTTGTTTTAGACAAATCAAATTGCTCTTCATTTGGATCTTCCTACAATAAGTTATGATCAATTTACCAAAGGTTAGCATAGTAGACCGCCAGTAGATTTCCTAGCAAGTTCTGTGGCTAGAATGCCCATCTTGCTAACTGTAGAACAGTTCTTCTGTCCGCAAAATGGGTCGTAAAATGCATTTTCCTAATACCAATAGTCCATCGAAGTCCCAAGCAATCAGTCAACTTCTACGATAAGAATGCTAATAGCAAAACTATTATGTTGTCTTTGGAATGTACCGCAGAGTGGCTGACGGGATTATATAAATGTTCTTCTTCCCAAATTCTTCATTATATTTTGCACTCCCACCGGTCCTAGGATGATTTCTCTCCTCTCCTAAATCTCCAACACTAAGGTATGTTTCTATCATATATTTCTAAGTATTTCTAAGCACTCCTAATCTATAATTTTGAATTTATGATATGATTCCACACTATAATCCTAAGGTTTTCAAGAAAAATCCATCTCAAGGTTCAAAAATGGAAATTGAGCATTCTTCCTTAAAGTTAGAGTTTTTCTCCAATTACATCATTGCAATTAAGTTATATAGGGCTATTTCACATGTGGAAATGCTTTGTTTCTTCCCAATAATACACTTCCATGAAAACCCATGAAATTCTCAGGGCTAATTTTGAAAGTTATGATCTTGTTCATATAAATTCAATTTGAATATCATAAACTTCTATGAATTCTTTATGTGGTCATTGTGTTCTATTTCATGAGCTTCATGAATTTCCAATGAAAAAGGTCAACTGTATGAGTTATGATTTTCTTCTAAAAAGAGAAGCCTTTATTGATTTTCTATGAACTATAGATATTTGATGAATATGAATTACAAATATGTCTTAATGATAAAGAACTATAAATACAATATGATGAACAAACTATAACATATGATCTTATGAAACTAAATGATGATTACGAGTTAATCTCGTAACGAAATAAATGGGAGGAGTATTGATAACCAAGAAGACATTCATGTGCAAAACTACGTATGCCAATATCTTTCCACTTCTAAGTAGGAATGCTAATATTTTGAGTCATATCACATAATCTCTGGGGCTCAACCTTAACCTACTAGTACTTCAGATAGCTACAAACTCCATGATATCCCTCTTCATGCAGTTATTCCAATAGACTTCCCGTAGATCATGATACATCTTGGTGGTACCTGGGTGAATAGAATACAAAGAACTATGAGCTTTTGCCAGTATCTGCTATCTCAAATCATCAACATTGGGAACACACAAGTGACCTTAATAACGAAGCAAACTATCTCCCTTTTGGGAGAAAACCTTCACTTTTTGATTGTGGATTGCTTCCTTCAACTTAAGCAAAATAGGATCACTATCCTACTTCGCCTTTACCTCCATCACTAATGAAGATTTTGAAACATTTTGAACCATAACACTACCTTTGATTGAATCAACAAGACAAAATCCCAATTGACCCAGTCTATCACAAATAATTCCTTCTTTTTATCCTCTACATGAGCAATACTACCCATCAAAAGTCTCCAAAGAGCGTCAGCCACTACATTGTCTTTATTCGAATGGTACAAAACACTCATGTCATTACCTTAATAGATATATAGATATGCAATACATCACGTACACTTAAGTAATTCTCTTTCAACAGCCATCAACTCAATATATATATTTAATGAAATGGTGAATGCATGTATGCAAGGTGTACACACATACTAAAGTCGGCAAGAAATCTCAAATATGACCTGCATAGGATGAGCTCAGTCCATGTACCAGTACCTGCATAGTACTTAATCTAATAACAATGTCAGTGAGACACCCGATCCATATATCATCTCAACATCATCTCAATATCAATATCATTTTAGTGTCAATGTCATCTTAATATCATCTCAATATCAATATCATCCAAATATCATCTCAATATCAATATCAACTCAATATCAAATGTTCAATGCATGATGCAGTCAATAATTACAAGCAATGTCTGAAAGTAAATCACAACAACCAAATCACATATAAGCATGGAGCTAAACAAGACTTTACTACAATTAAATACCTCTCTGGTACCGAAGTCTATTCATGTGCTTACTTTATATATTTATATATTTATATATTTATCTATCTATATGTATACACGAAATCACCTAGTACCCCAATTCCATGTGGCACCCAACAACTTGCACTTACTAACGTACACTCATACCCTAAAGTCACCATTCCTACTTCCACTAGCAACCCCAAACCCAGATATTATGCTACCTCTCACTCATACTTTTACCAACTAACGACCTCCATCCCAAATACAAATTCCTTTTCTCACTTTCTTTACAATTCTTTCAACCCATCTATACTCATCACTACACTCAGTCATCTACTAATACTCTCTCCATTCTCAATCCAAGCTCTACTGGACTCCTATGAACCCATCGAAAACATACTCTGTCCCTAACTCATGCTAATTACCTTCGCAATCGACCTAACACTTCTTCTAACCCATGATATGCTTTCATTCATTGACACACTTCTATCTCATGCAAAAATTATACCTTAGACAATTAAAAAAGCAAGAAAAGTTAAATAACCAATAATTCACATCACATAAGCATTATCCTAGTTCGGTTAACATTCCATCCAACCAAAGGCCCAAGGCATGAAATCCCCTAACATTGCTAAAGTCATTACATACATCTAGCCCAAGTCTACTACAAGTAAACCATAACCTACCTCATAGATGAATTCCACTATTTCGGACAATGAAGGGTTATCCCACACATGCCTTGCCCTTTTCTAATGTCAGAAACTCTACCATAATGCTTTGGAATCGCCTTCATAGAGCTTGGCTTTTAAGTTTTCATCGTTCTAGGTATAGGGTTCACTTTTGGTTTTCTTGGAGGAAAAAAATGACATAAGGAGGTTCAGTTGAAAGAAGGTTTAATTAATCCTTGGGCTGGCTACTGCCCGACTGCCGCTGCAGCGGCAAAAGTGTCGATGTAATGTGGATCAGTAGGCCTGGCCCAACATTCAATTTTTTGGCCTAATTAGATTTAGGCCGTGACTTTTTCCCATGAAATAGTTTCTATAGGTCCGGAACATGGATTTTTTTGTCGAAACATTTTCCCGAGATGGTTTTTAACATAAAAATAGTTTGGGTCATTACATCAGATACCAATTTACCCACCGTTTGTCCCCGAATGGTTATGGAGATGGGAAGGAGTTTTATAGCATGATTCTTGAAATCCAAGGTACACAACAATTTTTGGAAAAAAGCACAACCTTTAATCATATTAAGTATCCAATAATATCCCAATGAGGCTCGGTTAATTGAAATTAAACCACTGTAACCAACTAATCTACTTTTTAGGAGTCCATGAACCTCTTAACTCGATGCACAATTATTATTAACCAAGGAATAAAATTACGATAATATTTATACATAATGGGTCATTTCAAAATACCTCGAACAATCACAAAATATCATAACACCCAAAAATTTGGGATGAAACAAAATTTTACGGAGCCCACCACTACAATGGTATACTTATTACTATGGAACCTTTGTAGCGATATGACTATCGCTGAAACAAGGCTTGACAGTTCAAATAGGGGGAAATGAAATATTTCCCCCATTTCCAACTCTCAACTCTCAAAACTCTCTCAATTTTCCCTGAGCAAACCTCTTTCCGGTGACTCTACTAAGGTAATTCTCATCTCTACTACTTTATTTACGTGTTTAACATTGTTAAAACATAAAATTTAGCATAGAAAAGGGAGTTTTTGGATGGTTTATTGGTGAAATTTGAATTTTGAATTTTAGTGGCTTTCTTGCATGATTTGACAGGCATGATAGATTATTTACGTCCCCAACCCTCCTAAAATATTCTACATGTAAGATTGATGATGTTCATGGTGGTTTTTTGTCTTGTAAAGGGTGGAAGATGAAGGGTTACCCTTTCCAATGATTTAGAATAATTTAGGCTTGATTTTGGGTGTTAATCACCCCTATTTTAGTATAAAAGAGTTCATACGCACTCTACCAAGCCCTATCTATACTTATAAATTAAAAATTTGAAGAAAGTTGAATTTCTTCCATAGGATGGGATTGGGGCTAGTTGGGGACGATGGCACCATTGTAGCAGTGGATTTTCCACTACAGCGGCTCCGTTGTAGCGAAGCTTCTGCTGCTGTAGCGATGCTGGGTAGTAGCCCTCCCTGATTTTTGATTTTTTCTATTTTTAAATTTTTTTTCTTTCCGTAGCATCCTAAATTGATTTCTAACATTGTAATTGTGATACTTGACGGTCTATCATGGCTAACCAACCCCAATATCGAAGGTTTCCCAACTCGTCGTGAATGTTATGAGGAAGGGCAATATAGTAGGGGGTTTACTTCATGAAAGGGGGTTTGTAATGAAGGACATGGAGGATGAGGAACCTTTCTTCTATAACCAGCTGAGGACTTTTGGTTGGATGATGCTGACTGAGGTAGTCCCTGCTTGCAACCTGGCCATAGTTTGGGTATTCTATGTGATACTTCCGACTGTGGACTGGTTTGTACCCCTTATAACTATCCAAATTCGGTGGAAGAATATTTTAGTGGATGCTGCCATCATCAATGACACCTTGGGGGTCCCAAACCCCTCCAATGGGTGGCCAGGACCTTGGTGCCGGAGGGTCAGGAGGATAAGATGAAGTGTACCAGCGTCAAAGGGACCAAGAGCACTCCCTTCTCACCAGAGGCTCGGAGATGGCTACAGTTAGTGTCTTGGAGGATCCATCCCGATGTGACCTTCTTAGGGATATGGTAGTGGCCTGTGCTCTTTCAGGGATAGATATAAATGTGGGGATGTAGATTATCGATGAGTGGCAAGATTTCAACACAAGGGGAATGCCTTCAAGGGATCTTTTCTTATCATTCTTAATCCCGAAGCTATACAAGAGGGTAGACATGCCCAAAAAGGACCATGACATATTAGAAGAGTGTGACATGGCCTTCAACTTATTGAAGTCAAAGGGTGCATGGGGGAGGAATTAAGAAAAAGAGGAAGATAGGGGCAGAGGGTAAGAGTAGCAGGGACGAAGGGGGCGATGAGACTAGCACCCCTCTCACATAGGCCCCTACATCTTTTGGGGGATGGAGGGATGACCTTACTACTGTACGAGATTACTTGGAGCTGTCTCAGTTTCCTCCCTTGGGTTCAGCACTTTTGAGTTCCACAACCCCTCTAGATTCAGCCCAAGACTATGTAGAGCTCTGAAGGGAGCTAGATGAGGATAAGAAGAAGAAGCGCTCCCGAGACCGTATGCTAGTAAGGATATGAAAGGCTGTAAAGGTTATGTTCAAGTATGTCTCCCCATCAAGAAGCTCTCGAAGCTATCAAAGAAGGATGTGGAGGAGTTCTCCTTTCTTAGAATGATGGAGGAGGAGGGCGGAGGAGGGCTTGGATGCCTCGAGCCTCGGAGATGATGAGGCCACCAACTAGATCTCCCCCCTTTTTATTTACTGATTTAGATTTGGGTTGCCCCCATTTGGGGCATGTAACAAATAATCTTTTCTTTTTATTTCAAATTTTTTAGGACATCTACTATTATCTCACCTTAAGTAATAATATATTATCTAGATATGCATGCCAGGAAACTATTTTATCTTCAATGATTGTGAACACATGGCTATTTATGAAACGTACCAAAAGTCACAAAACAGGGGAAACCTTGGTAGCTTAGTGCCTGTGCATCGCTGCAGTGGAGGATTCTAAACTATAGAAGCACCACTGGAACAACAAAATTTACATTGCAGCGGTCCTATGGAAATAGTAGGGAGCTGCTACGGCATCATCGCTGCAGCGGTAAATCCATCATTACAGCGGTGCCCAATAGTGGCTCCAATTTTCTTGCCATTCCCAGGTCCTTTTCATAGATGATATCCTACAAATACTTTATTACCCTTATCCCCTATGTTTTATCAAACTACGACCAAGAACGCTCAAATTTGTTATACTAAATCTATTGCTAATACGGGTTTTTAATCTCTCAACTCAAATATGCACAATAAGGTTCCAAAACGCCACTCGTCTTAAGTGATTACCCACTATAATAACTTAGATTAAACATAGTGAGTTGTCCAAGGAATTTTTTAGGTTTCGAATGGAAATTTAGGAGTACTTTAAGTCACAAAAATCAAGATAGGTCTCAAATCATGGAGATGAGTTATACCTTGAATCACACCCAGCCCTTACGATTCCCGGGTCATTTGTAATCGCTCATCTTACATCATTAACAATAACCACTTACACTTGAGACTGCTAACCAACAGACAATAGGGCACTATTACAATCAACAACA
Organism: Capsicum rhomboideum; assembly: GCA_031232105.1. Lineage (NCBI taxonomy): Eukaryota > Viridiplantae > Streptophyta > Magnoliopsida > Solanales > Solanaceae > Capsicum > Capsicum rhomboideum. The sequence goes on along the minus strand of CP124716.1, from coordinate 89,852,976 downwards.
ATGGTCCTCACAATGAATACACGTAGCATAATATCATTACACAATAAAACAGTTAAAACTCAAATATCTTTTCTGAAAATATAACCAATTATTAAAAGAAGAGTCATGTTCACTTAGAAGAACTTAAATATATACCATGCAATATGTTCAAATATAATTTATGACATTAGAATACAATCATAGGCCTCTTATAGACCTATATCGGTTAGAATAACATTATTTTGACCTTTTGACTATTATCGAGATACTAATTGGGACCAACTAGTCCCAATTGTGATTGTTGAGATACCAATTGCAATCTACTAGATACCATTTAGACTCAACTCGGGGATAAAACACTAAGATAGCACAATGGGAGAGAAAAAAGTGAGATTGATTTCCTAGATGCCTTATAGCTTTCTGCATATTTGATGTGAACATAAACACACCAATCCACAGGACTCTACTCAATATTTTCTCTTATACTGAGAGACGGGTAACCTGAATTTTGATACCATCTTTTCATAACCCAATTCATGGATCGTGCGGGCACTTACCCAACTCTACCCTAGATAGGAGAACCCTTACAACCCAACCATTCAATTAAGTACAAAAGTTAAGCAAAACTATTTTTAGAGAAATAATCCTTTAATCAAAATAAACTCTTACCCAAATACATTCGTTAACTGATTACAATGTGGAATAAAAATAAATAGTGCTTCCTCAGAACCTAATCTAACTGGTACAAGAGTGATCTAATGCGTATTTATATGCTTTATTGCCAACTTTGACCCATGTTGACCTTAGTTTTGAGAGCAATAAGTATGTATTTTGTATTGTTTTGATGGAATATGTGATATTATGCCAACAAATGTGATTAGACCCTTGTAGGTGAAATTTACAACTATTTGGAGCATTTTTAGCGTGGAAAGCGAGGCTTGGAGGAGCTACGAGCGAAGGATATTGAAGATAAGAGGCTATCCAAAGATTTGAACTTAAAGAATCCAACCAAATCCGCAAACAAAAGTCGAAAAAAGGAAGAAAAATGGAGTCTAAGTTCCAGGAGTGCCAGGCAGCGTGCCGGGATGCTTTTGACAAAGATTTTGTTCAGCTGGACAGCAGAGCGGCGCGCCCAAGGGCATACCGGGCCGGTCAAGCGCGACCTTTCAGAGGCAAAAATTTGCCTAAGTGCCAGGTGCGCCCAAGGGCGTGTCGGGCCGCTTTTTGGCAAATTTTTGTCTATAAATAGGGTTTTTGGGTTATTGTATCATTAGTCCATCATCATTAGACTACTTTGGGCTTTTTTTGGCATTGAAATTAGGTTTCATTCCTCTTCTTTTCATTTTTTATTTCTTTTTATTATTTTTTATCAAATTATGACGTTAAGTCAAGATATGAGTGGCTAAAATTCCTCATTCTTGGGGTTGAGGCTACGAACATGAATTTCTAGTGTTGAACATGATTGGTTTTTGCTGAAGTTTATCAAGTATTGGTTGTTCTTATATTCTTGATTTTATTATTTTAATGCTTGATCACTATTGAAATAAATCTATTGTCTTGAGGTGAGCTCGAGAGAGAAACTGAGAGAAAGAATGAGGACCATAAGGAGTGTGATCTTTACTCGAGGAAGGAATTCTGAGAGATTGATATACGGTTAGGACCGAGGGGTACCTAATTTTCCGCGCTTGTTCAAAAATGGGAAGATAGCTTAAAGGGATTAGAATTGGTTAAATCTATCCCCGCTCAACGATGTAGTTAGGTTTCTAATTTCTAATAGAAGGTTATAGTTTGGAGACGAATATAACTATAATATTAACATCGTGATTAACAACCAAGATAAATGACTCAAATTGCTTAAACCAATAATATTCATGTTCTAGAGATGACGTTCGGGATGCCTTGACCCTGGGAATTTACTTTTTATTGACTTTTAAATCATATTTGTGAAAATTGAAGTTACGGTAGCGAAGATAGTAGTTTATATTCCGCAATCATCTAATTTTTAGTAACAAATACCTTTTCCTTTTCGCAACACTAGTTTTTAATTACTGTTTGACGTCTAAAATTGATTTCTGTTGACGAAAGTCCCTTGGGTTCGATATCCGGCTCTTTTAAAGGAGCCATTATATTACTTGAACGATCACATACACTTGCGTGCATAGCTGGGTCACAATAAGTTTTTAGCATCATTGCCGGGGACTTTCAAATAGATAGATTTCAAGTATTGACGTTTTTACTCTAATTTTCAGCTAAGTGTTGACAACTTGATCTTAGTTATCCTATTTTGTAGGCTCACTTCATCTGAACGTTGGCAAGGAACAAAGATTTGGTAACCCCGCAGTCTGAACCTGAAAGATACTTCCACAGATTGAGGAGACAGGCTGCTGATTACCCAATCCCGCAGTTTAAACTGGCGGACGAAGGCATATGGGGTGATCCCGTAAGAATTGAATACCTAGTTATGGATAGACGTGAGCCGGTAGTGTTGGCAACTAGGATAGTTTGCGATGTGGCAATCCCACTCTCTACTAATTTAACCTCCAGTATTCAAAAATTGGCAACTGGAGGTAGATTTGAGCTTAAACAAAATATGGTGAAACTCTTGCACTCAAGTGGACAGTTTACAAGTCTTGCTCATGAGGACCCACAGAGGCATATCCAAAATATTTTGGAGATCAGTGACACATATATTCCTGCGGGTGTGTCTTCATATTATGTGAGACTAACTTTGTTCCCCTTTTCTCTGTTGGGGGAAGCAAGGAGGTGGTTAGATGCAGAGCTGGAGAATTCTATCACTACTTGGGATGATCTTGCTCGGATATTCTTGATAAGGTTCTTTCCGTCTAGAAAGACAGCAAAGCTGAGAAGTGAGATACTAAGTTTCAGATAGAGAGATGATGAAAATTTGTATCAAGCATGGAACTGATTCAAATCCATGTTGAGGTATTTTCCCCATCACCACCAAGCTAATGAAGTGTTGGTGCATACTTTTATTGAGGCTCTCAACCCCAACACTAAAATTCTACTTGATTCAGCTGTGGGTGGACAAGCTTTAGAGAAGACTTATGATGAATTATATGCTTTGTTGAATCATATTTCGCAGGGAAATCCAGATTGGCATGGTGATAACTCTAGAAATTCTACAAAGAAGGTTGTTGGGAAACTAAATGTGGATGCAGTCACTGCATTAGCTGCCCAAATTTCAGCTATGCAAAACATGATGAACAATAACTTCAGCAGTTTGAATTTGGGGCAGCAACAAGCTCCCATAAATGTAGTACAACAACAGGTTTCTGTGGTGTGTGATGTATGCAAAAACGGGGACCATACCAGCGAGTTGTGCAGTGCAAATTCGAATTTTGTGAATTTTGTGGGTAATGACCAGAGAGGAGTTGGAGCATAGAATTATGGAAATACTTACAATACTGGGTGGAAAATTCACCCGAACTTATCTTGGGGAGGTAATTAGAATCAATATAGGCCTCAAGGATATGCACCACAATACAACCAACAACAGGGGCAAGGAAATCAATTGGGTGCTAAGCCTAGAAATATGAGCGTGGAAGATATGTTGAAGTAGATTATGGCAGAGCAAGCTAAGCTGGCAGCAAATGTGAGGAACAATCAGTTGGCTACTCAAAATTTGGAAAAGCAAATTGGTCAGTTAGCAAATGCACAGTATACAAGGCCTCAAGGAGGTCTTCCAAGTGATACCAATCCTAACCCGAAGCAGGTAAATGCTATTGTTACTCGTAGTGGTAAGCAGTTAGAGGATATAACTCCACCAGCAAAATAATTGGAGCCGAAAAAAGTTATGGTTGAAGACGAACAAGTTGAGTCTGCCAAAAGCTCCAAAGATGATAAAATGATCCATAGTGTAAAGTTGTCTCCTCCTTTTCCCCAGAATTTCAAGAAGAAGAAGGAAGACGAATGCTTTGGTAAGTTCATTGAACTACTTAAACAAGTGCACATTAATTTGCCTCTTGTGGATATCTTGTAGGGTATTCCAAAGTATGCTAAGTTTGTGAAGGATATTGTGGCAAACAAGAGTAGATTGACTGAGTATGCCACAATTACATTGACTGAGGAGTGTAGCTCTCGTATTTAAAATCGTTTACCCACTAAGCTAAAGGATCCTGGAAGCTTCACTATAAAAATTACTCTGTGTCTGTGCTTGTAGTTTGTGCGATTTGGGGGCTAGTATTAATCTGATGCCCACTGCAGTTTTCAAGGAGTTGGGTTTGGGTCATCCTAAACCTACTACTATTATTTTGCAGCTTGCAGACCGATCCGTGACTAGACCTGATGGTATTGTTGAGGATGTTCTGGTTCAAGTAGGTTCGTTGATCTTTCTGGTTGATTTTGTGGTGCTAAATTTTGAGCCTGACCCGAAAGTCCTATGTCACGCCCCGATTCCCATCGAGACATGATTGGCACCCGTAGCCGATAAGGACCGAGAGAACCAACCTTTGCCTATGTTCATTCGTATGCATATCTTCATATGCACCTTATTAAACCTTATGCAACTATGCGGAAAACTTGAACATGGAAACATATGCTATACATATATATATTTAGGAAACTTGGCCGTTAAGGCCATTAAGTCAGAATAGACATTCGTTTCTACATACTCGTCTCTTACATCTATATACCCACATATGTCTACAAAAGCCTCTAACAGATGCATCAACAAGACCAACTTACAGTCGGGACAAGTCCCTGCTTTATACAATTTATATAACATCACAACAAATATACACCTATGACTCAGGGGGCTCCGAACCAACTGGAGCTCACCAAATAGCTGCAAATGATCCCCAGTCTACAAAGGAAGTCAACTAATGCCTGCACCTGCAACATGTAAGGTAATTCCCCCGAGGGGGTCAGTACGAAGAATGTACTGAATATGTAAGGCTCATAAGAAATTCATCATACATAATAACAACAATAATGGAATCAATATAAGGAAACAGAAATGTGAATAAACTCTCTTTCCGTATGTGGGAAACCATGTATATTACGTTCTTTACTCCTCTTGTCTTCATCTTTTATTCATCTTTATTGTTCTACCCATGCTAGGCTATTCTGTCGCCCCTGGGATGAGATTAACCCATGCTAGGTACTTTGACCCCTGGGATGTTATGTGAACCCATGCTAGGCTTTCGTGTCGCCCCTGGGATATCGTTAACCCATGCTAGGCTTATCGCCCCTAGGATGTTATATTAAATGCTAGGCTTTCGTGTCGCCCCTGGGATATAGTTAACCCATGCTAGGCTTTTATATCGCCCCTGGGATGTATCGGGATTGACCCATGCTAGGCTTTTCTGTCGCCCCTGGGATTTCACCCGTGTTATTGGGATCGACCCATGCTAGGTATTTTAACCCCTGGGATACCACCCATGATTACTTCTTAATTATACACCTCTTACTTCTCTTGTTATTCTTACTTCCATTCTTAAGAGTGATTGAGATATTGAAGATCATGACATAATAGGAATCACACATATGTATATTACTTCTTCACTCTTGCTTCATGAGATTGACATCTTCACTTATGAGGAATAGATATATTAGCTTGCACATCACCTCTCTTGTTACTCTTATGAAATCTTATGAGATTGGTACTTCTCCTTGTGAAAGATTGATACAAAGATAATCATCATAATTGAGGACTTGGAACATGTCATAATTGGAAAATACTATTCAAGAATAAATAGGTTCTCTTAGAATTTACAATGTTATGACATCTTTGGAAATTCCAATCAATGACTAAGAGATAAGTGAATCATCATTCATCTAAGAATAGGATGCGTATGAATAACAATATACGTCAACCTGAATTGATATACTTCAAGCCTCTTGGAATTGAAACAAGTCCAATGTCAATATGAACAACATGTTGCAGAAGGATATGGAAAAAGGAACCTTACATACCTTGTATGCTTAATACGAATACACAATCTTAGATGTGCATACAATATTCCTGCTCCTTCCTTATGTTTCGCTCTACAACACAAGTTTATAACGAAACCAACATTAACCACCAATTACCTTATAATGGCATACAACAACAATAAGTCACATGTTTAGCTTTAACATGTCATTTCCCCCTTAACAAAACCATTGATAAAATCATTATTCCAAAAATCCTCCAATATTCCCAACATTGACCAATACATGATAATCCATACATTCCACCATAACACTTCCCCTTTACACTTTCTTATCCACACCACATCACAAACAATCCATCAATTCACCTTAATACACTTCATAGCACAAATCGGACAACATCCCACAATTTGCACTTATAAAGAAAATAACAAATTAAATAACAAAATAACACCATAGACGTTCATATTTTATCCATACCATCATCTTTCATCAAAGGCACAAGTCCAAATTCAAGCTCAAATCCCATGGATCACAAATCTTATACAAAAGCACAAAGTACCATGTCCAACATTTCCAACCATAACCAACATGATATACATATTCTCTCATGCTTATAATATGTTAAAGTACAATAATATTCACTTACCCAAGCTTGAAAAATGATGATCTTGCTCCAAGAAGTGCCTTAGGGTTTTGAAAGCCAAAGAGATGTTCTTGGGAAATTTCTAGAAAAAGATAGAAAAAAACATGTGTGTTTCTCTTCAATAAAAATCAGCATTTTGCCCCTTTATATAGGCCTTGAGTCCATCCTTAAGTCATTAATGTGGCATTCTAGAAGGTCTTGGCAAGAATGGGTCATTTGACCCATTTTGGGCCATGCTTTCATTTCATTTTTGGGCCCTTTTTGGGCCCAATTCACTCATCCCAATAAAATCAATAATTTCTCATGTTTAAGTCGTCTCATATGTATTACAATAATATTCCCACTCATTCTATTCATATCCGTAGCCTCAATCCAAAAACCAAGTGATTCTAGCCACGTTTGGCTTATTTTGACTATAGGGGTAAAATCGTCATTTTGGTCCCAAATTCGTTCTCGAGTAATTTTATCATACCAATGTAATATTTTATTCATTTCATGTATTTACTCTTGGTTGTATAAGAAACTTAGCAAAAATTGGCTCGGTACGACCTCGGATACCCTTGGGACTTAGAAATTTCCAACTTTCGAAAAAGTGGAAAACCCAAGGTGGCACGCTCCTGGGCGCGCCAACCCACTGCCTCTGGGCTAAAAATTTTAGCCCAGAGCGGCGTGGCACGGTCCCAAATGCACCCCTCTTCAAAATTTTCGAAAATTCCATTTTTTGACTTCTCTTCGCGGGTTTGGTTAGATACTTCAAGTCCCATTCTTTAACTCACTTCTTAACCTTATTATACTTTGTTTAGAGATCTTCTTAGCCTCATTTTGAACCCCACAAATGCGCAATGGAAATTACAAAACACCTTCTATGCAAGTTTAACCACATAACAAGAGCAAAATTCACTTAGCTCACCAATAGCATTACCAAATGCATACTTATAGCTCTCGATACCTAAGTACATATCATTTAATGTCGTCAAATAGGGTTGGGAATGTACGGGGTGTTACATTCTTTCCCCCTTAGGAACATTCGTCCTCGAATGTTAACAATGTCGTTTCAATTACAACAAATGCATCTCTACATGAGTATACATACACGAAAGGCTCATGGATACCTACTTGTTATTGGTGTACTTCCACACTTTGAACTTTTTCTTCCCTTTGAAACAAATAAGGGTCGTCGATTTCATCATTTTTCTAGCTCACCATGTGAGCTCCTCTACTTGTTGATTTCTTCAAAGGACTTTTACAGAAAGTACGTCTCTCTTTATTAACCTTCACACTTGTCGGTTTAGACTCACCATCTCTATTTTTCCCTAATGAGGTCCTCCAAACTTTGTTTATTTCCAATGGGAACAATATGAAAAGAAATTCTTATACACTTTCGACAATTTCACATGACATGGAGTATAGGGTCAATTTTTCCTTCTTTCTGAATTCTATTATACCTTTCATAAATAACGCTTTGAAGAGTACTTAATCATCTACGCATGCAAATATCTACCATACCATTTTGATATAGACCAACTTTTCTGATAGAAATATTCCATTGACTTAACTAATAACTCCGGTGTTCCATTAGGTTCATAGTAACTGATGGAGTAACATACGATAGAGTAGTTATATATACATCATGAAACTTAGTAATATCCCTAACTACCGGTACCGTCATCAGGAGTTGCCTCTTCGTTCTGTCGGTCTACTAGAGCATAGGTACGATTTTGGGCCCCACTGGAACTAGCTGCTCCTCTCATATCTCTACCACGACCCATAGACTGAACGCCTCTTCCTGGGGAAGGAACCTATGCTGATGATACAGCGGTTGATCCCGCAGGTCGTGCTATACCACTCGCACCCCTTTGTGGGCATTCTCTCATTATGTGCCCCTCTGTGCCACACCAAAAACAAGCATTTATCCCCAACCGGCATTCACCTAAATGGTACCTTCCACAACACTGACACGGAGGACGAGAAAATCCTACTGTCTGTGAACCCTGCACTCCACTATTCTGTCCAGATGGACCACCTCTAGACCCTCAAAATTGGGAGTGGGCACCCGCTGTGGAATAAGAGAATGAGGGTCTAGGCGGTAACATTCGAGATCCAGATTCTGCTGGGGACACCATAGACTGCCCCATAGATCTCGCCCTTTTTGCTGGCCCTTCCTCAGATTTCTGTATCCTCTTTCTTTGCCTTTGGTCTTCCATCTTTTGTGCGAAGGCCTGAATCCTCGCTATATCCATATCTCGATTAAGGGCAGCGATAGTACAGTCCCGTACCAAATAAGGCTCTAATCTGTCCACATATCTATGTACTCTATCTTCCATCGTGGCCACCACATTTGGAGCATATCGTGCCAAGGAGTTAAACTGCAAACTGTACTCTCTAACACTCATATTTCCTTGACGTAAATTTAAAAACTGATCCGCACGAGCCTCACGAATCTCGTACGGAAGATAATGATCAAGAAATGCTGTTTTAAATTCTTCCCAATTTGGTGGCATTGCACCAATACCACGAGACTTCTTCCACTCTTCATACCACAATATCGCCTTGCCCTTCAGTCTATAAGCTGCCAACTCAACCGTTTCCACCCCGGACACATGCATAACCTCCAAAGCTCTCTGAATTTGATCCACGAAGTCCTGTGGATCTGCTTTCAAGTCTGACCCAGTGAATATAGGAGGGTCCAGTTTCAAGAAATCCTGTGTCCTGCGACTTGCCATTCTATCCGCATCATCATCATGTGTCATTATGCCAGCTCGTCCTTGACTTTGTGCCGTCACTAACTGTGTCAACATATGTACAGCATTTCTAAGATCCTGGTCAGTGGTATTCATTGGCGGTTCTGCAGGTACTTCTCTACCTCTTGGCTCTTCTGGAGCTGGAAAAGTAGAGGAAGACTGCGATGCAATCTCGGCGTCAGCTCAACCTTGACTCGCTTGGTCAGGTGGTAATCTACTCATTCCTTCTTCAGCAGGCACATCCACCTGCTTCCCTTTACCTCTACCTCCTCTCATGATTGGCATTTTAACTATACCAAAGAAAAACAATCACCATGATCAGGTCCAATTCAACTTACAACACCGGCTCTATTGCACGATCTAGCATGAAGAAAATAAACAACATCCTAAATACCCCGTAGCCTCCCGCTCATAAATGTGGTGCACAACACATCCATGAACAAGACTCTACTCGGACACGGCTTTGTAGACACCCTGAGAACGAACTGCTCTGATACCACTTTTGTCACGCCCCGAATCCCATCGAGACATGATTGGCACCCGTAGTCGATAAGGCCCGAGAGAACCAACCTTTGCCTATGTTCATTCGTATGCATATCTTCGTATGCACCTTATTAAACCTTATGCAACTATGCGGAAAACTTGAACATGGAAACATATGCTATACATATATATATTTAGGAAACTTGGCCGTTAAGGCCATTAAGTCAGAATAGACATTCGTTTCTACATACTCGTCTCTTACATCCATATACCCACATATGTCTACAAAAGCCTCTAACAGATGCATCAACAAGACCAACTTACAGTCGGGACAAGTCCCCGCTTTATACAATTTATATAACATCACAACAAATATACACCTATGACTCAGGGGGCTCCGAACCAACTGGAGCTCACCAAATAGCTGCAAATGATCCCCAGTCTACAAAGGAAGTCTACTAATGCCTGCACCTGCAACATGTAAGGTAATTCCCCCGAGGGGGTCAGTACGAAGAATGTACTGAATATGTAAGGCTCATAAGAAATTCATCATACATAATAAAAAAAAATAATGGAATCACTATAAGGAAACAGAAATGTGAATAAACTCTCTTTCCGTATGTGGGAAACCATGTATATTACGTTCTTTACTCCTCTTGTCTTCATCTTTTATTCATCTTTATTGTTCTACCCATGCTAGGCTATTTTGTCGCCCCTGGGATGAGATTAACCCATGCTAGGTACTTTGACCCCTGGGATGTTATGTGAACCCATGCTAGGCTTTCGTGTCGCCCCTGGGATATCGTTAACCCATGCTAGGCTTATCGCCCCTAGGATGTTATATTAAATGCTAGGCTTTCGTGTCGCCCCTGGGATATAGTTAACCCATGCTAGGATTTTGTATCGCCCCTGGGATGTATCAGGATCGACCCATGCTAGGCTTTTCTGTCGCCCCTGGGATTCCACCCGTGTTATTGGGATCGACCCATGCTAGGTATTTTAACCCCTGGGATACCACCCATGATTACTTCTTAATTATACACCTCTTACTTCTCTTGTTATTCTTACTTCCATTCTTAAGAGTGATTGAGATATTGAAGATCATGACATAATAGGAATCACACATATGTATATTACTTCTTCACTCTTGCTTCATGAGATTGACATCTTCACTTATGAGGAATAGATATATTAGCTTGCACATCACCTCTCTTGTTACTCTTATGAAATCTTATGAGATTGGTACTTCTCCTTGTGAAAGATTGATACAAAGATAATCATCATAATTGAGGACTTGGAACATGTCATGATTGGAAAATACTATTTAAGAATAAATAGGTTCTCTTAGAATTTACAATGTTATGACATCTTTGGAAATTCCAATCAATGACTAAGAGATAAGTGAATCATCATTCATCTAAGAATAGGATGCGTATGAATAACAATATACGTCAACCTGAATTGATATACTTCAAGCCTCTTGGAATTGAAACAAGTCCAATGTCAATATGAACAACATGTTGCAGAAGGATATGGAAAAAGGAACCTTACATACCTTGTATGCTTAATACGAATACACAATCTTAGATGTGCATACAATATTCCTGCTCCTTCCTTATGTTTCGCTCTACAACACAAGTTTATAACGAAACCAACATTAACCACCAATTACCTTATAATGGCATACAACAACAATAAGTCACATGTTTAGCTTTAACATGTCATTTCCCCCTTAACAAAACCATTGATAAAATCATTATTCCAAAAATCCTCCAATATTCCCAACATTGACCAATACATGATAATCCATACATTCCACCACAACACTTCCCCTTTACACTTTCTTATCCACACCACATCACAAACAATCCATCAATTCACCTTAATACACTTCATAGCACAAATCGGACAACATCCCACAATTTGCACTTATAAAAAAAATAACAAATTAAATAACAAAATAACACCATAGACGTTCATATTTTATCCATACCATCATCTTTCATCAAAGGCACAAGTCCAAATTCAAGCTCAAATCCCATGGATCACAAATCTTATACAAAAGCACAAAGTGCCATGTCCAACATTTCCAACCATAACCAACATGATATACATATTCTCTCATGCTTATAATATGTTAAAGTACAATAATATTCACTTACCCAAGCTTGAAAAATGATAATCTTGCTCCAAGAAGTGCCTTAGGGTTTTGAAAGCCAAAGAGATGTTCTTGGGAAATTTCTAGAAAAAGATAGAAAAAAACATGTGTGTTTCTCTTCAATAAAAATCAGCATTTTGCCCCTTTATATAGGCCTTGAGTCCATCCTTAAGTCATTAATGTGGCATTCTAGAAGGTCTTGGCAAGAATGGGTCATTTGACCCATTTTGGGCCATGCTTTCATTTCATTTTTGGGCCCTTTTTGGGCCCAATTCACTCATCCCAATAAAATCAATAATTTCTCATGTTTAAGTCGTCTCATATGTATTACAATAATATTCCCACTCATTCTATTCATATCCGTAGCCTCAATCCAAAAACCAAGTGATTCTAGCCACGTTTGGCTTATTTTGACTATAGGGGTAAAATCGTCATTTTGGTCCCAAATTCGTTCTCGAGTAATTTTATCATACCAATGTAATATTTCATTCATTTCATGTATTTACTCTTGGTTGTATAAGAAACTTAGCAAAAATTGGCTCGGTACGACCCCGGATACCCTTGGGACTTAGAAATTTCCAACTTTCGAAAAAGTGGAAAACCCAAGGTGGCACGCTCCTGGGCGCGCCAACCCACTGCATATGGGCTAAAAATTTTAGCCCAGAGCGGCGTGGTACCGTCCCAAACTCACCCCTCTTCAAAATTTTCGAAAATTCCATTTTTCGACTTCTCTTCGCGGGTTTGGTTAGATACTTCAAGTCCCATTCTTTAACTCACTTCTTAACCTTATTATACTTTGTTTAGAGGTATTCTTAGCCTCATTTTGAACCCCACAAATGCACAATGGAAATTGCAAAACACCTTCTATGCAAGTTTAACCACATAACAAGAGCAAAATTCACTTAGCTCACCAATAGCATTACCAAATGCATACTTATAGCTCTCGATACCTAAGTAAATATCATTTAATGTCGTCAAATAGGTTTGGGAATGTACGGGGTGTTACATCCTATTTATTTTGGGGCGTCCATTTCTGGCCACATGAGGTGCAATCATTGATGTAGCAGCAGGAAAATTGACTATGTCAGCTCATGATAAGGTAGAGGTCTTTGATGTATACAGGGCTTTAAAGCTACTAGAAATTTATGAGAACTTGTCGGCTATCACGGCTATAGATTTGGCGGCTGAAAGCATCCATACTTTATCTACAGATCCCGTGGAAAGAGTTTTGATGGGGCAAGATATTTTCGGTGATGCGGAAGCTATTGAATTGGTGCAGTTTCTTGACCTTATGGGCATCTATGCCAAAGAGGGTGGATGGGAACCTTTGAATCGTCCACTCGGACCTCCACCCAAGCCATCAATTGAGGAGGCACCGAAGCTTGAATTGAAAGAACTTCCATCCCATCTTCAATATGTTTTCTTAGGTGACAATGAGACCCTTCCTTTTATTCTTGCAGCAAATTTATCAAGGGAACAAGTTGATGCAGCATTAGTGATACTCAAACGAAGAAAGAAGGCTATCGGTTGGCAGATGTCTGACATCCATGGTATTAATCCGGGTTTGTGTATGCATAAAATTTACATGGAGGAAGGTCACAAGCCGAGTTTACAATACCAACGACACTTGAATCCAGTAATGAAAGAAGTGGTAAGGAGAGAGGTAATTAAGTGGTTAGATTCGGGCATTGTCTACCCTATCTCTAACAGTACATGGGTTAGTCCAGTACAGTATGTCCCAAAAAAGGGTGGTATGACGGTGATCACGAATGATAATAATGAGTTGATTTCTACAAGAACTGTGACTGGGTGGCGTATTTGCATGCATTATCGAAAACTAAATGATGGCACGAGGAAAGATCATTATCCAATCCCTTTTATTGATCAGATGTTGGATTGTTTAGCCGGGCAGGAATATTATTGCTTTCTTAATGGGTATTCCGGGTATAATCAAATTGTTATAGATCCTCAAGATCAAGAGAAGACTACATTCACATGCCCTTACGGCACCTATGCTTTCAATCGTATGCCCTTTGGATTGTGCAACGCACCTACTACTTTTAAGCGTTGCATGATGACTATTTTCTATGACATGGTGGAGGAGTTCGTAGAGATTCTTATGGATGATTTTTCGGTCTTCGGTAAATCTTTTGAGGTATGTTTGCAAAACCTTGATAGAGTCCTTGCTCGGTGTGAAGAAACTAATCTTGTTCTCAATTGGGAAAAATACCACTTTCTTGTGACGGAAGGTATAGTTCTTGGACATAAAGTATCAAAGCAGGGGCTCAAAGTGGATAGAGCAAAGATTGAAGTTATCGAGAAATTACCTTCCCCTGTGTCGGTGAAAGAGGTGCGTAGTTTCTTGGGACATGCTGGGTTTTACAGATGGTTCATTAAAGATTTTTCCAAGATTGCACGCCCCATGTGCACGCTCTTAGAAAAAGATGTTAAATTTGTATTTTGTGAGTCATGTGTGAAGGCATTCGAGATATTGAAGAAGAAGTTGGTGGAGGCATCTATCCTTATTGCTCCTCATTGGGCTTTACCATTTGAGCTCATGTGTGACGCAAGTGATGTTGCGGTGGGTGTGGTTCTTGGGCAGCGGAAGAACAAGGTATTTCACTCTATTTATTATTTGAGCAAGACCCTGTATGCAGCCCAAGTGAATTACACGGTGACTGAAAATGAGATGCTAGTTTTGGTATACGCATTTGATAAATTTAGATCATATTTGGTGGGCACTAGCGCCATTGTATACACAGATCATGCTGTGATACGTTATTTGTTCAATAAAAAAGATGCTAAGCCGCGGTTGACTAGATGGATTTTATTGTTACAAGAGTTTGATTTGGAGATTAAAGATAGAAAGGGGTCAGAAAATCAGATTGTCAATCATCTTTCTAGACTTGAAAGCTTGACGCATGTAGCTGATGATGGGTGTATTGGTGAGGAATTTCTAGATGAGCAATTGTTAGTTTTGGGGGTTGATAAGTTGGCATGGTATGCAGACATTGTAAATCTATTGGTAAGTGGGCTATTCCCTCCTGATTCGAGTTCTCAACAAAAGAAGAAGCTATCATATGAGGCACGTTCTTATATTTGGGACGAACCTTATTTATTCAAGCAAGGGCCTGATCAAGTAGTAAGAAGATGTATTCCGAATGTGGAGGTGAAGCAGGGGTTGGAGAGTTGCCACGCATCACCTTATGGTGGTCATCATGGTGGTGAACGCACAACCCAAAAAATTCTGCAATCAGGTTTCTTCTGGCCTTCTCTATTTAAAGATGCTCATGCATTTGTGAGAAGTTGTGACCGATGCCAACGTATGGGGACGATTGCAAAGAGAGATGAGATGCCTTTAACTAATAGCCTAGAAGTTGAAATCTTTGATGTATGGGGGATAGATTTAATGGGACTTTTTTCGAAGTCAAATGGGAATCAATACATACTTGTAGCAGTGGATTATGTGTCTAAGTGGGTAGAGGCTGCTGCTCTCCCTACGAATGATTCCAAGGTTGTGGTGAAGTTCCTTCAAAAACATATCTTCACAAGATTCGAAACTCCAAGAGCTATTATTAGTGATGGAGGTTCACACTTTATAAACTATTGGGTGAAGAGTGTGTTGGCTAAATATGGTGTTAGACACAAGGTTTCCACAGCGTATCATCCCCAAACAAGTGGCCAAGTTGAAGTGTCTAATCGTGAGATAAAACAAATCTTGCAAAAGACTGTGAATACTCAGAGAAAAGATTGGTCGCTCAAGCTAGATGATGCTCTTTGGGCTTATCGAACTGCATATAAAACACCTATAGGGAATTCTCCATATCATCTTGTCTTTGGGAAAGCATGTCACCTCCCAGTTGAGCTTGAACACCGAGCATATTGGGCGGTGAAGAAGTTGAACCTAGATTCGGAGTTGGCTGGTAAAAGGAGGTTGTTGAAACTACATGAGTTGGAAGAGTTTCGCTCCCACGTTTATGAAAATGTGAAGATTTATAAGGAGAAAACGAAGTGATGGCACAACAAGCACATTCTCCAACGAACTTTCGAGCCAGGCCAATTGGTACTACTATTTAATTCTAGACTTAGGTTGTTTCCGGGCAAGCTAAGATCTAAGTGGAGTGATCCTTTTGAGTTAAGTCGCACAACTCCTCATGGTGCGGAGGAAATCATGAATAAAAGAGATGGTACTAAATTTCTTGTGAATGGCCAAAGATTAAAGCACTATTTTGGTGAAGAAGAGAAGCATAATGAGGACGTGCTTCACCTTGATGATGATTGAGCCGAGCTTGGTCGAGCCGAGACATTAAACAAGGCGCTTGATGGGAGGCAACTCATTAATGTATTGTACTAGTTAGGAATTATAAAGTAAAAATACAAAAAGAAGAGTCGTGCCACGACCAAAACTAAGGCGCTTGATGGGAGGCAACCCATTTCTTTTAAGATTTTTCTTTTCTAACTTAGTTCTAGGATTTATTGTTTATGCAGAGACACACGGAGTATTTTACCATGAAAATCCAAGAGAAAAAGGTAATTGGAGGATTATGATCTTTTGAAGGTGCCGGGAAGGTAAGATATGCTTTGGAGTGAGGTTTTGCGTCATGGGACTTGTAAAAGCCCCAAAATTATGTGGAAAATGTGGAAAAATGCCCAGGTATGATTTTAAGTGAGGAGCACGCCAGGCAGCGTGCCAGGCTGCTCCTGGCCACTTTTTCGTATGCCTTGGCAGTGAACAGGCGCGACAACTAGCGTGCCGGGCCACTACCCCCTTAAGTTTTTGGGCAAAATTTTTTTTAACAAAAAGATCCTACCCTACCAGACCCACCCCACCCCTTATCCTTTAAATCCCCAAATTCTTTTAATTCTTCACAATCCTCACCCCAAAAACTGATTTTTCTCAACACACCATCAAAATTTTCCCTCTTAATTTTCAATTCTCTTTCCACACAAAGCATGATTCTCCCCCTCTCATCTTTGGTTTGTGATTGCAAGACTATATTAAAGCTACCAAGGTATGTTTTCTTTGAGCTTTCTCTCTCTTGATTGCTATGAGAATGTTGAAAATTTGGGGATGTTTAAAATTCAAATTTTTTTTGATGCCCTTTATGTTCTTTGTAGTTTAACTTGATTATTATGCTTGAGTTGGAATTTATGGGGTATCATGTATAAGAACTTGAAGTGCAAGTGGAAGTGTTCTAATTAAGTATGTTCTTAGTTGAATAACTTGCAAGTGGGTTTAGCTTGATTGGTGATAATTGAGAAAATTGCTAGTTGAAATCACTTGATATAACCCATATATTGTTGAATGTGTATAAACTTGTTTGAATTCTTGAGTAAGACAAGTAAACCATTCTAATGATAATTATGGGATTGTGGAACTTGTGTTAGGGATGTTGACTTTGTACATGGGTTGGACTTTGTAATTGGGCATTAAGTGATAAGGGGAAGTCTAAGTACCCTTATACCCATATATTTTGAATTGGTGCTAAGAAACTAAGTGTAGGGTGGCCCTTAAAGCCAACGCACATTGAGTTGGTTAGCTATCTTTACAGGGGAAATTGACATACTTGTGGAACTTTGTCACAGGTAAAATGTCAGAATCTAACGTGGCTGCTTCCAGTTCTCACAAGTGACGACGCTCAGGAAATAAGGTTCCAACCGCTCTCTCGGTCCCGAAAGTCCAGAAACGAAAATATGGGTTAAATGCGGTCTCTAGTGCCGAAAAGAATTGGTATAAGAGCCACCCCAAAGCCAAATACTTTGCGGATGAGTGTATTGATAGGGCCATTCTAGCTTGGACTTACCATAAAATATTGGCTCGAATTGTGTAAGTGGGTATGGGATTCATCTTCGACAAACCAATGGATTGTAAACTTCATCTTGTGAGGGAATTGTATACTAATTAAAACCCAGATGCACCTACCAACTCAGTGGTTGTACGAGGGTCGGATGTTAGACTTGATTCCCTAGGCTTAAATGGATTATTGGGAGCACATACTCGGTCTAGTCCCCACGACCTACACAAGCTGAATGCTAGGCCTCCCTATGCAAAAATTCGACACACTTTCTGCAGCCAATGTTTGACAAGAAGATGGCTTCGCCACCATAAAAAAAGGTACCACATGAGTCTACCCTATGCTCATTTCAATAAAGAAGCGCGAATTTGGTTGAAAATTATGTATTGTTGCTTGATTCCAGGTAGCCACATGACGGAGGTCACTAGGGACCTAGTCTGTTTGGTGTATGCTCTAATGATCGATGTGGAAATTGATGTGGGGTCTGTGGTAATGTCGGCTATGCTCCGAGCTAGGCTACAGGGTGGCCTTCGATATGCTTTTGGCGGTGTATTGACTAAATTAATGAGAGCATTCGAAGTGGCTGAGGAGGCATTTGATTATCATCCTTCTTTGGTGACGACACCTGTTGATGTCACCCAAACCAAACCACCTGATGCACTCGTCCCCACTCTCACACTAGCAGAGCGACATGCTCGTGATGACGGGATCTTAGCCCGTATGTATGGTTTGGAGATGCTACGGCATAGGACTGGCGGTAGGCCCTCTACGGCGGACGAGCTGAGCCAGATTGAGAGGGATTATCCTCTTAATGAGCATGCCATGGCATTGTTGCGGATTGGGCCAGATTTTGTTGAGCCTGTGGATGATGATGTCCCCACAGATGAGAATGATAGCCAGCCCGATTCCGATGATGACGAGGTGAAAGCGGATGATACACGGCTAGCATTTTGTGGGCCGGAGGATGACGACTTCCTCGACTGACCAGGGAGTTCCTTACACCCTACTCTTGTCTTGTTTAATTTTTGTAGCATTGGGGACCCTGCTAATATTTTAAGTGTGGGTGGGGTGTTATGGGATTCCTTTTTATGTGTGTATATCTGTGCTTCTGTATGTTTCTAGTTGTATTATTTTGGGTTCCTTAGCCTTTGTTTTCGGTTCTTTTACTAAGGATAGTCCCTTTGAACCGTAGAAAAGCACAAAAAGATTTTTTTGTTAGATTAAGTCTCTTTTAGTCATAGTATTAGGAGCTTTGCTCTATGATGGATGGATGACGACCGTCTTAAGAGCAAATTAGTCATGTTGTTGTCGGGTGTTCTTGCTTGCTATGTAATTACGCACACACATTTGGTTTAATTGTGGAACATGTTAAATTCATATGATAGCAAGTATTGAGACATGTAATGATCACTTAGTCAACTTGATAAGTTGCTTAATATTGAACTCGTGCATAACTTCGTATAAAGTGTATGGTGAGCCTGCTTGAGTTAAACATGTGCCATGTGTGAGTGAGGTTTTTATGTTATTCCATGTGCATATTGATGTCTAGAATTTGCCCAGTGTGTTTGCAAAGCGAAATAAAGGGTGTTGAGTT
The DNA here is from genome assembly GCA_031232105.1 of Capsicum rhomboideum. Classification (NCBI taxonomy): domain Eukaryota; kingdom Viridiplantae; phylum Streptophyta; class Magnoliopsida; order Solanales; family Solanaceae; genus Capsicum; species Capsicum rhomboideum. The sequence continues at coordinate 89,833,688 of CP124716.1, read as the reverse complement.
TAGAAGATGATATAGGCATTTCTTTGATAGCCATATTTTATACCTACTTTATCTACCCTTTTTGCATGATCTTAGTTAGCCCCGTTGAGCCTTTAGCTTATTCTTTGGTAGCCTTATATGTAGCTTAATCCTTTTCTTTCAATTAACCATAATTTGATCCAAAATTCCTAAGCGCTTTAGTTGAGAAATTAAAATATTAAGGAGTGAGAAAAAATTGAAGAAGGAAAAAGTGAAGTTGCAGCCCCAAGTAAATAGTTTTTGGGTGTGTGAAGTTTATGTGTTATTGGTAGGGAGTAATGTCATGAAAAAAAAAAATTGACCAAAAGAATTGAATCATGTGTTGATAACAATTACTCCTTGCCTAATATGCTTAAGCTAGCTTAAAAAGATGGGACAAAACAAAAGAGAGTGGGGAAGATAAAAGTGGTGTAAAATAGGTTGGTTGGAGGTGATATTAATGTAAATTGTAGTGTATTAAAGCGCATAGGGAAGATAGTCACTATTCTTGACCAAATAGTTCCTACCCGTCCCTTAGCCTACATTACAACCCTTAAAGTCCTACTTGATCTTGAGCTTTAACATTCTGATATTAGTAGAGTACTACACTAAGGGCAAGCGTATGGTTCATCTTGTGTTGTATGTGAATTCTTTTCGAGAGTGAGTGAACTTTTATTCATGCACCCATTTAATAATTACTTTGTGTGAAATATTGGGTGATTCGCTTGTGGTGAGGGCACATGTTTAGCGAAGTATGGTGATCTATTGGTAACGTGTCATGCATAAATTCGCAACTAGTAAAATTGTTTTGTGAGGATAGGTTGTGTCAATTTGCTATTCACTTTTTGGTGATACTAGCATGTTAGTTGCATCATTTGATGAATGTGGTTGTGTAGATATACAGGAACACCTATTATGTGTCGGTTGTCTTAAGTCGCCCGGGTTTGAGTGTGGTTATTGTTCGAGGACGAACAAAGGTTCAAGTGTGGGGTGGTGATCTAAGGCGTATTTATATGCTTTATTGCCAACTTTAACCCATGTTGACCTTAGTTTTGAGAGCAATAAGTATGTATTTTGTATTGTTTTGATGGAATATGTGATATTGTGCCAACAAATGTGATTAGAACCTTATAGGTGAAATTTGCTACTATTTGGAGCGTTTTTGGCGTGGAAAGCGAGGCTTGGAGGAGCTACGAGCGAAGGATATTGAAGATAAGAGGCTAGCCAAAGATTTGAACTTAAAGAATCCAACCAAATCCGCAAACAAAAGTCGAAGAAAGAAAGAAAAATGGAGTCTAAGTCCCAGGCGTGCCAGGCAGCGTGCCGGGACGCTTTTGACAAAGATTTTGTTCAGCTGGACAGCAGAGGGGCGCGCCCAAGGGCATGCCGGGCTGCTCAGGCGCGACCTTTCAGAGGCAAAAAATTGCCTAAGTGCCAGGCGCGCCCAAGGGCGTGCCGGGCCGCTTTTTGGCAAATTTTTGCCTCCGAATTTTTGTCTATAAATAGGGCTTTTGGGTTATTGTATCATTATTCCATCATCATTAGACTACTTTGGGCATTTTTTGGCATTGAAATTAGGTTTCATTCCTCTTCTTTTCATTTTTTATTTCTTTTTATTATTTTTTATCAAATTATGATGTTAAGTCAAGATATGAGTGGCTAAAATCCCTCATTCTTGGGTTGAGGCTACGAACATGAATTTCTAGTGTTGAACATGATTGGTTTTTGCTGAAGTTTATCAAGTATTGGTTGTTCTTATATTCTTGATTTTATTATTTTAATGCTTGATCACCATTGAAATAAATCTATTGTCTTGAGGTGAGCTCGAGAGAGAAACTAAGAGATAGAATGGGGAATATAAGGAGTGTGATCCTTACTCGAGGAAGGGATTTCGAGAGATTGATATGCGGTTAGGACCGAGGGGTACCTAATTCGCCGCGCTTGTTCAAAAACGGGAAGATAACTTAAAGGCATTAGAATTGGTTAAATCTATCCCCGCTCAACGATGTAGTTAGGTTTCCAATTTCTAATAGAAGGTTATAGTTTGGAGACGAATATAACTATAATATTAACCTCGTGATTAACAACCAAGATAAATGACTCAAATTGCTTAAACCAATAATATCCATGTTCTAGAGATGACGTTCGGGATGCCTTGACCCTGGGAATTTACTTTTTATTGACTTTTAAATCATATTTGCAAAAACTGAAGTTACGGTAGCGAAGATAGTAGTTTATATTCCGCAATCATCTAATTTTTAGTAACATATCCCTTTTCCTTTTCGCAACACTAGTTTTTAATTACTGTTTGACGTCTAAAATTGATTTCTGTTGACGAAAGTCCCTTGGGTTTGATATCCGTCTCTTTTCAAGGAGCCATTATATTACTTGAACGATCACGTACACTTGTGTGTATAGCTGAGTCGCAACAAAGAGCACTAAGCAAAAGAAAGAAAAGTCTCAGTACAAAACATCCATGTAAGAGTGAGATGACAGAAGCAGCTGAAGAATAACCACCGTTGTACCGATAGAAACTCCATTGACATGCAACATGGCTATACCCCCAAGTGGAGATATAGTAAGTGTAGTTTCAATACAACCACTCGTATTGATAGGTATCATCGGCTGACCAGGGTTTGAAACAAATAACAATAATAGTAAATAGAAATGAAATCATGACATTAGTTAAAGTTTTGGATAACTAAACCTCCCCAAAACCCTCTCTCCAGGTCTTTGACATGTTTCCCTTAGTATTTCTGTGACCTACCCGATATTTAACATTTTTGTGTATCTTTGTCCTTTGACAACTTGGCCCTCCTTAAGTTACTTAATTCTTATTTTACCTTCTTTACTAACTACACCATGACCTTACTCCCAAAATAATTATAAACCACTAGTCACCTTTAAAGTATCGAGACAACCACTAGTCTGACTACCTATAACATTGTAAGAACTAGACCAAATGACCCAACACCTTACAAATATGAAATGCAACACAAACCATGCAAAATCATAACCCTTTACCTTAGTAGATATATAGATATGCAATACATCACGTACACTTAAGCAATTCCCTTGTAACATCCATAAACGCAATACATATGTTCAATGAAATAGTGAATGCATGCATGCAAGGTGTACACACATACTAGAGTTGGAAAGGACTCTCAGATATGACCTGCAGGGGACGAGCTTAGTCCATGTACCAGTATCGGTTTGGTACCCAATCTAATAACAGTGTCGGTGTGACAACCGATCCATATATCATCTCAATATCAATATAATTTCAGTATCAGTATCATCTCAATATCAATACCATTCCAATATAATCTCAATATCAATATTATCTCAATATCAAATGTTTAATGCATGATGCAATCAGTAATCACAAGCAATTCCCAAAACCAAATCACAACACCCAACTCACATATAAGCACGGAGTCAAGCAAGACTTTACTAAAATTAAACAACTCTCTAGTACCAAAGGCTATCCATATGTTTACCTTGTATATATATATATGTTTACATGAAAGCTCCCCAATTGCATATGGCGCCCAATAACTCACACTCACTGATGTACACTCATACCCTAATATTACCATCCCTACTTCCACTAGCAACCCAAAACCTGGATGTTAGATCTACCTCTCACTCATACTTATACCAACTAACGACTCAGGTATAATGTCCTAGACTTAACCATGGAAAGTATTTTGGATGTGAATTAAGGTTATAAGGGAACTCTAGCACAATGTTGGGTAGAAAGCTTCTCCAACGATTAATTTTTGGTATAAGATCATACAAGATCTAATTTCAAATAAGCATATATCCTAGAGTATGAAGAGTTATGTGTTGCATTACCTATAGAATTAAAGGCCTTCGAGTGTACTTTCCAACATATCAAATTGCTTTTTATTTGGATATTCCTACAACAAGTCATGATCACTTTACCAAAGGGAATCATAGAAGACCGCCAGGATATTTCCTGGCAAGTTCTGCAGCTTGAATACCCATTCTGCTAACTGTAGAACAGTTCTGTTGTCTGTAAAATGGGTCGTAAAATATGTTTTCCTGATACAAATAGTCCATCAAAGTCCCAAGCAATCTGTCAACTTCTTTGATAAGAATGCTAATAGCAGAACTATTCTATTGTCTTTAGAATATACCGTAGAGTGGCAGATGGGATTCTATAAATGCTTTTCTTCCCAAATTTTTCATTATATTTTTTACTCCCACCAGTCCTTGAATGATTTTTTGTCGTCTCCTAAATCTCGAACACCATGGTATGTTCCTATCATATATTTCTAAGTACTTCTAAGCACTCCTAATCTATAATTATGAATTTATGATATGATTCCACACTGTAATCCTAAGGTTTTCAAGAAAAAACCCATGTCAAGGTTCAAAAATGGAAATTGAGCCCCATGTCAAGGTTCAAAAATGGAAATTGAGCATTCTTCCTTAAAGTTAGTGTTTTTCTCCAATTACATCATTGCAATTATGTTATATAAGTCTATTTCACATGTGGAAATGCTTTGTTTCTTCCCCACACTATGCTTCCATGAAAACCCATGAAATTCTCCTTCTTGAGATAGTTAGGGCTAATTTTGAAAGTTATGATCTTGTTCATATAAATTCAATTTGAATATTATGAACTTCTATGAATTTTTTATATGGTCATTGTTGTTCTATTTCGTGAGCTTCATGAATCTCTTATGAAAAATGTCAACTACATGAGTTATGATTTTCTTCTAAAAAGAGAAGCCTTCATTGATTTTCTATGAACTATGGATATTTGATGGCTATGAATAACAAATATTTCTTAATGAACATCAAATATAAATACAATATGATGAATGAACTATAACATATGAGCTTATGAAGCTAAATGATAATTACGAGTTAATCTCACAATGAAATGAATGAGAGTAGTATTGATAACTAAGAAGACATTCATGTCCAAAACTACGTATGCCAATCTCTTCCCACTTTCAAGTAGGAATGCTGATATTTTGAATCATATCTCCCTGTCTCTGGTGCTCAACCTTAACCTACTAGCAATTAAGACAGTTACAAATTTCATGATATCCTTTTTCATGCCATTCTACCAATAGACTTCCCGTAGATCACGATACATCTTGGTGGCACCTGGGTTAATAGAATACAAAGAACTATGAGCTTATTCCAGCATCTGCTGTCTCAAATCATCAACATTGGGAACACAAAAGTGACCCTGATAATGAAGCACACCATCTCCCCCTTGGGAGAAAACCTCCACTCTCTAATTATGGATTGGTTCCTTTAACTTAAGCAAAAGATGATCACTATACTACTTCGCCTTTACCTCCATCACTAATGATGATTTTGCAACATTCTGAACCATAACACTACCTTTGGTTGAATCAACAAGACGAACTCCCAATTGACCAAGTCTGTGAACATCACAAACTAATTCCTTCTTTTTATCCTTCACGTAAGCAACACTACCCATCAAAAGTTTCCTAAGAGCGTCAGCCACTACATTGTCTTTATTCGGATGGTACAAAACACTCATGTCATAATCTTTCAACATCTCTAGCCATCTCCTATGATGAAGATTTAGATCCTTCTGACCGAACACATACTGAAGGGTTTTGTAATCTATAAACACATCCATATGAACTTCATAAAGATAGTGCCTCCAAATTTTTAAGGCAAAAACTACAACTGCCAACTTAAGATCATGAGTCGGGTAAATCTTCTCATGAACTTTAAGTTGTCTAGAAGCATAAGTTATGACCTTATTGTGCTATATCAACACACACCCAAGGCTAACCCTGGAAGCAACACAATAAACAACAAACCCATCTAAACTCTCTAGTAGAGTCACAACTGGAGCAAAAGTGAGTCGAATCTTCAACTCTTGAAAACTCTTCTCGCAAGCATCGAACCACTGAAACTTAACTTTCTACTAAGTCAATCTTGACATAGAAGAATCCATAGATGAAAAACCTTCAACAAACTTCCTGTAGTACTAGCTAAGCCCAAGAAACTCCTAATGTATGATGGAGAAATGGTTCTAGGCCAGTTCCCAACTACTTTGATCTTTTGAGGGTCAACCTAAAGCCCTCACTAGAAATGATATGACCAAGGAATGCTACTACTTTCAGCCAGAATTCACACTTCCTAAACTTAGTGAATAATTAGCGATCATTAAGAGTCTGTAAAATAATCCTCAAATTATCTGCATGTCCATCCTCACTCTAAGAATAAACGAGGATGTCATCTATGAAGACAATGACGAACATGTCCAAATACTATTTGAACACCCTGTTCATCAAGTCCGTAAAAGTTGCAAGAGCATTAGTTAGTCTAGAAGACATAATAACAAATTCATAGTGACCATACCGAGTTTTGAAGGTTGTTTTTGGGATGTCATATTCTCTGACTTTGAGCGATGATGGTCAGATCTAAGGTATACCTTTGAGAAGAAACTAGAACCCTGAAGCTGGTCAAATAAGTCATTAATCCTAGGAATGGGATACTTATTCTTGATTGTGACTTTGTTCAACTGATGGTAATCGATGCATATTCTGAGGGAACTATCTTTCTTACACATAAAGAGAACTGGAGCACCCTATGGAGGGATGTTGGGTCTGATGAAACCTTTGTCTAAGAGGTTTTTCAATTGATCTTTCAATTCCTTAAGCTCAGTTGGAGCCATTCTGTAAGGAGGAATTGAGATAGGCTTGGTATTTGGAAGAAGGTCTATTCCAATATCGATTTCCCTCTCGGGAGGAACTCCAGGAAGATCTTCAGAAAACACTTATGGCTACTCATTAACAACTAAAATTGATTGAAGGGTTGGGGTTTTAGACTTAGAATCCTTAACCTGAACTAAATGATAAATGCAACCCTTAAAGATCATCTTCCTAGCGTTAAGGTAAGAAACAATCTAATTTATAGGCGCTGAGGTACTACCCTTCCATTCTAAGACTAATTCATTAGGAAACTAAAACTTAACGACTCTAGTTCTACAGTTTACTGAGGCATAACAGGAGTGTAACCAATTCATGACAAGAATAACATCAAAATCAGTCATATCTAACTCTACTAGCTTAACTGAGGTGATTTTATGAAAAATTGAGACTGGGATGTTTCTATATACCCGCTTAGCTATAACTGAGTCACCAACAGAAGTAGAGACTGAGAAGGGTTTTGGGACTGACACTGAATCTACTGCAATATAAGTAGTCACAAGAAAAAGTGTGGCTCCTAGATCTAGCAATCCATACATATCTATATAAAATAATCGTAACGTACTAGTAGGCAACATCTCCTGATCTTAATGGGAACACAAAGCATAGAAGCAGTTTTGGCGCTGACCATTGTCTGCACTAGTAGAAGCATCCTGCTGAGCTAGGAAACTTGAGTGGGCTGCTGAAGTAGTATACTAAGCTCTATTACCCCCATCTCTATATCTAGCTAAGGGGTAATTATTCAGCCTGTGACTAGTCTTTCCATATCCAAAGCAACCCTCCGTACCAGCAAGGCACTCTCCTAGATGATTCTTACCACACTTAGGACATACTGAAAAAATGTGTTTTCTAGTAACACTACCTTAATACTTAGATCCTAATGCCCTATTCTTCTGGTCATGATGAGGTCTAGGGTATAGAGCACTACCTAAAAAGGGTTCTAGAACTGAAGATCTGTGCAGAAACTGAGAGCGATTACCACCGCTCGATCTCTTCTGAGAATAATCAAAGTTACCTCTTCTTTCCCTCTTATTCTTCCTCTCTTTCTCTTTTATCTTCTCTTCATCTATCTACTGGGCATGAGTCATAAGTTTTAAGATTTCCATTTCTCCAATAAGTATGGCAGTCCTACACTTTTTGACCACTAACTCTGAGACACCAGAAACAAACTTGTTTATTCGAGTCCTTGGCTCAGCAACCATCTTTGGAGCAGATCTGGAAAGTTGGGTAAACTTCAGATAATGCTCCTCAGTGGATATGTTACCCTACTTCAAGTTGATAAACTCCTCAACCTTAGCTTCCCTCAACTCACGGGGAAAGAATATGTCTAGCAAAGTAGTCACAACCTCATCCCAATCAACTAGGCCTACATCCACACATCGGCTATCTTTCCACTGTTTAAACCATAGTTGAGCCAGCCCTTTTAACGGATAGGATGACAAGTCTGCACTCTCAAATGGAGTAATACCCATGATCTGAGTAATCTTCTGAACCTCATCTATATAGTTTTGTGGATCCTCATCCATCTTCGAACTATAAAACTCTGAAGGGTTTATCCGAGTGAAGTATCAAACCCTAATAGCTACTACATTCCCATTTGGGTTAGTAGGTGCAACCGCTTAGTGATTGACCTGGTTGGTCATTGTCATGACCTAATTCACGGATTGTGTGGGCACCTACCTAACTCTACCCTAGATAAGAGAATCCTTACCACCCAACCATTCAATTAAGTACAGAAGTTAAGCAAAACCATCTTTTAGAGAAATACTAATTTAATCAAAATAAAGTCTTACCCAAATACATTTGTTAACTGATTACAATGCAGAATTAAAATGAATAGTGCTTCCCCAGAACCTAATCTAACCGGTATAAGAGCACTAAGCAAAAGAAAGGGAAGTCCCAAGACCCAACATCCATGTAAGAGTAAGATGATAGGAGCTACTGAAGAATAACCATCATTGTATCAATAGAAACTCCAATTGACATGCTACATGGATAAGTGTAGTATCAGTACAACCACTTGTATTGGTAGGTATCATCGACCAACCAGGGTTTGAAATAAATAACAACAATAGTAAATAAGGATGAAATCATAACATTACACTATAAGAAATTTGATCTTTAATGACCATTTCTCAACAAAGGGATTCAAATCCGGTCGTTATAAGTCTATTTATAGCGATCAAATTTTTTTCCCATTGTTAAATCCAAATTTTAGTTCAATAATAGCGAAAGGATAATATTCTATCGTCAAAAACTTTATTTTCCTGTCATTAATACTGATAATTAAGCGGTAAAAGAAACTTTTCTATCCAGGCTAAAAAATTTCTTTCCCAAAAATACATTAAACACTAAGGGCCCGTTTGGCCATGAATTTTTTTTTTCGGAAATAAATTTCACTTTAGTAAAAAAAGTGAAATGTAGTGACGTTTGGCCATGAAATGCATTTCACTAAAGTGAAATTTATTTTCAGAAAAATAAAAACAACTTTTTCTTGTTTTCACTTTTTTTATTTTTACTTCTCTCACAAAAAGTCAAAAAAAATACTATTTATTTTTATGGCCAAATATAACTCCAACTCCAACTCCGACTCCAACTCCAACTCCAAAATATTTTATTTTCATGGCCAAACGCCTACTAAGTCTAGAGAATAGAAAGCAAGTTGTTTACTTCTTCCACTCATTCAGAAAAAAAAAACTGATGCGCCAGTTGTAGAGAACTCCAAGAATCTTCTGAAGGTGAAGAACCATCAGAACTTTCACAGTACACTCATTTACCTTCAAAGCTCCGATGGATTCATGGTATACTAAATCTGTTAAATATAAGGTCTATCCCTTTCCTATTTTATTTTTTGCTAAGTGGGTCTCTATTGAAACCAAATTACTAGTAGGTCTTCTAGTGAAACAATTCTGTGGTGATTTGATTTGTTAGTAGTTGCCTATTTTTAATAGTTATCCAGATAAATATGTCAATTTTCAGCGGTGGGTACCATCTTCTCTATTTAAGTATTGGTTTATAGAGTTAGATCTGATTTTAGAGTTTGATTTTACTATTTATAATTTGTACAATTTTATTGGTTTACATCGGTTAATTTGGAACATAATTCTTGGTTGATATCTCCAGTATAGGACAGACTCAATTTCCTTGAGCTTCCTGATTGAGTGTTAAATTTTTCCAAACTAATTGTCTATAGGAATTCAATACTTTCAAATGGCAAACTGTTAAGAACCAAGTGGACGTATTTTCCCCTGTGTAGAACTTGAAATGGAAAGAATAGTTAAATAGCAGAGTATGGAGTAAAGAAAGGCATGAAAATTATTGTGAAGAATCTGAATCCTCTCATTCCCTTCTTGGCTTCTTCCTCTTGGACTCTCTTTCTGTTCTCCCTCTTCTCTCTATCCTTCTTGATCGTGTCTTAGTTACTATATTATCGCTACTGTATTTCTATTTTGTAATCTGCTTTTGATTGTTAATCAAAGGCTATTGAAGTTTCCATATTCTCTATTTGCTCTTGAGTTAAGCCTTTGTTACACAAAACCATTTTATTAAGAAAAGGTTATCAATAAATTGCTGGAATGAATGAGAAAAGATTTAAGAAAGCCCATAAGAATAATTATCCCCTCTGCCAACTCCATATTGAATAATTTTGGTTAATGTAATTTAGGAAGGTTAATTTTAAAGAGATTCAAAAGGCATGTGACAGGGTCCAACATCTGTGCCATCTATGTTTTTCTTATTACTTTCGTGGTTGTTCTTATGCAATTTGACTTTTTATGTTGTCGTCTTGTTTCTTCTTATACCTCTTTGTAAAGTCTTTTTTTTTTTTTTTTTGGTTAATTAGTCATTTATAAGTTCTTTTACTTTTTCATTCTTTTATAGTCCCTTTTTTTCTTTTTGTCTCTTTTCTAAGGTTTTTCATGTTTTGCCTTATTTATCTTCTCTTACTAATATTGTTTTTCATGTTTTGCCTTATTTATCTTCTCTTACTAATCAATATAAACATCTGCACAACTTTTTTTTTTGGGTAAATAACATAATATATTAATTCCCAACTAAGGAATTCAAAAACTTTAGCTATAAGTTGCACATCTAAATGCTATAATCTTTTGATATTGATTTGGTTCTACTGTAGTTACTAAAATCAAACAAATATTATTCGGTGGATAGATAGAAAGGGTGGAGGTCGCGGATAAGGGAAAAAAGTTAGTAGGTAGTCGAGCGATATCTTAGTAATAGTCTATTCATGTAGTCATTGGCTTGATGATAGCCTATTCAGCTTGCCGGAGAAGAAATGATGCCTCAAGTGTTTCTGATGTAGATACTGGAAATGCACACACACCTAGGAGGGGGAGGCTACTCTAATTTAAATTCTTCTTACTTTTAGTGGGCCAAACTATACATTCCTTCTTTGACATTGCTATTTCTCAGCCTATCTCTAGGCATATTATTAGAAAAGTTAACTTTTCCATGAGGTATTAATAATACATTTTCAAGTTTTGCTGTTTAATTTTGCTCTTTGCTCCATTAGTTCCCTTGTTAGGTTAAAGCTTTGAGTTTTTGTAGTATTCTCACAATACCGAGTTGAGTTATAATATATATTTGTCTATCCCTCTGTAATAACCATGCAAATAGTAGTTTTTTTAATAATTTTATCACAAGGTAATACCATAAATTTATCTAACAGACTGTGAATCAGTGGTTTAATCTAAACTATCATTTAATCTTACTATCATATCTACTTGGATAATTAGGCCGTTCAGTAAACCAAACTATGTTTTTTATGACTAGGATGATAAAAATTAAAAAGGTAAGTTCCAAAAAGTTGAACCAAACTTTGTACTTACTGTTAAACTTTCAAATGATTCCTGCATTAGTTTGTTTCTGAAGTGTTTTAGCGTGAAGAATTCCTTACTATTCAGTTTTCAATCATATAGGGCAAAGCTAAATTGCAATGACGATTAAAATTTAGGTTAGACTATTCTGGTTATCATCTTCTTGGTGTCAATGATGTGGAACACAACATAAATAACCTTTACTTTGTTATATTTCCTTATACAAGTTGTAATGGTTAAAAGCTATATGTTGTTTAGCTTTAGCTAAGTATCATTAGCCTCATGTATTTTTTATTACCTTCTATAGTTCTTTTTTCTTTTCTTTCTCAAGATTTTATAAACAGACCCTCTATGTGTGTTCTTGGGGTTTTACGCTGTTATTTGGGAGTGATTATCAGTTACACTGCTGTCTTGATTACTGTTTAGGTTAATTCGCTCTGGGATTGATAGTTCCATTTGCTCTAACATCGGAATAATCATTATAATACGATGATATCACCTGATTAGTAAGAAATTCCCTGCTCTCCTCCTAGAAATGATCTATCTGGGGCTACTCTCAAAACTGCAGATTCTGTAATAAAATCCTATTCATAGGCATTCTCCGACATAGAATCAAATTCATACCTGGCAATCTATGATCTACCGCTTTAGTTTATGTTGAATAGGCATACCTAACTTCTAGCTAATTGTCAAATAAAGATATCCGTGCTTTATATACATTTATTAGTTCTAATGATGGATTGTCATTTGCAGGTTAATTCATATCATTTTTGGCCAATGTATGCATATTTGATGTTCAATTACCTTTATCAGTTTCTTTGTGTATCAATTACCTGGAGGTTCTTTCTTTGATCATTACTTTTGATTAGACCAGGGTTCTAGTTTTATTTACTCACGTTGCTAATAACATTTGTTCTTTTTTCCATAAGTGCAAAGCATGGAAAGATGCAGTGATGGTGTAAGCTTGTTTGCCACTTATTGCTTTGGAGGAAATTAAAGTTACTGGGAAGCTAGTGCAAAGAGCGTGTCCATTATACTTGTTCTTGTTAGGGTTTTCTGAACTTTACTTTTGTACTTTCTATAGTATAATTAGGAACCGACAAAAATAATGTCATATATTGGATGGTTATATGTTTTTTTGGCATTGGGATGCTTTATTTCTTTTGTAATTAACTATTAAAATATATTCTGAAATTGAACATTTTACATACTTTTGGATAAGTTATATGTAAATTGTTGAATGCATATGAAAAGATGAACTAGCAGGATCTTTAACGATGGATTGTCAAACAGTTAAATCAGAATTAGCGAAAGGAAAACTGGCTGCTAAAAGAAAGTATAACGATCGGAATTCTTGTCGTCGCTAAAAGATCTTTAACAACCGGCTTGTCAATCCGGTCACTAACTTTTAACATCAAAGCTTTTAGTGACCGGTGATGATTAGTTTTTTTCGACTGTTATAGACTTATAATGACCGGATTTGGACTTCTAATGACTAAAATTTCCCTCGCTATAGGCCATTTTTCCTGTAGTGTTAGTTAACGTTCCGGATAACTAAACCTCCCAAAACCCCTCTCTCCAGGTCTTTGACATGTTTCCATTAGCATCTCTGTGACTTGCCTGATATTTAATTTTGTTGTATAACTTTGTCCTTTGATAACTTGGCCCTCCTTAAGTTACTTAATTATTGTCTTACCTTCTTTACTAACAGCACCACCACCTTACTCCCAACACAATTATAACCCACTAGCCACCTCTAAAGTATCAAGACAACTACTAGTCTGACTATCTATAACACTATAAGAACTAAACCAAATTACCCAATACCCCACATATACGACATGCAGCACGAACCAACTATAGTCATAACGACCTTAGCAGATATATAGATACACAATACATCGCATACACTTAAACAATTCCCTTTAAATAACCATCACCGAAATACATATGTTCAATGAAATGGTGAATGCATTCATGCAAGGTGTACACATATACTAGAGTTGTCAAGGACTCTCAATATGACCTGCAGGGGACGAGCTCAGTCCATGTACCAGTACCAGCGTGGCATCCAATCTAATAACAGTGTTGACATGACACCCGATCCATAAATCATCTCAATATCAATATCATTTCAGTATCAATGTCACCTCAATATAATCTTAATATCAATATCATCCCAATATCATCTCGATATCAATATCATCTCAATATCTAATGTTCAATGCATGATGCAGTCAGTAATCACAAGCAATGCCCGAAAGCAAATCACAATACCTAAATCACATATAAGAATGGAGTCAAGGGAGACTTTACTACAATTAAAACACTCTCTAGTACCAAAGGCTATTCATGCTCTTACCTATATATATATATATATATATATATGTATGTATACACGAAAACACCTAGTACCCCGATTCCATTTTGTACCCAACAACTCGCACTCACTGACATACACTCACACCCTAAAATCACCATTCCTACTTCAACTAGCAACACCAAACCCAAATGTTATGTCACCTCTTACTCATACTTATACCAACTAACGACCTCCGTCCCGAATATTAAGTTCTTCTCTCACTTCCCATACAATTCTTCCAACCCATCTATACCCATCACTACACTCGGGCAGCTACTAACACTCTCTCCATTCTCAATCCGAGTTCTACCAGACTCCTATGAACCCATCGGAAACATGCTTTGGTCCTAACTCATGATCAATTTCTTTGAAGTCAACCTAACCTTTCTTCTAACCCATGATATGTTTTCATTCACTGACACGCTTCTAGATCATGCAAAACTTATACCCTTAGACAATTAAAGGAACAAGAACAGTTAAATAACTAATCTTTCACGTCACACAAGCATTATCCTAGTTCGGTTAACATTCCATCCAACCAAACTCCGTGCCCGAAGGCCTAAGGCATGAAATCTCCCTACATTGCGAAAATCATTACATGCATCTAGCCCAAGTCTACTGCAAGTAAACCATACCCTACCTCGTAGATGAATTCCACTATTTTGGAGAGTAGAGGTTTGTCCCATATGTGCCTTGCCCCTTTTTAATATTGGAAACTCCGCTGCAATGCTTTGAAATCTCCCTTATAGAGCTTTGCCTCTAAATTCTCATCGTTCTAGGTATAGGGTTCACTTTAGGTGTTTTTGGAGGAGGGAGGCAGAATAAAGAGGTTCAGCTGAAAGAGGGTTATAATAGCCACTGCCCGACTACCACTGCAGTGATAGAAGTGTCATTGTAGCGCCACTGCTGCAGGGGCAAAATTTTTGCTACAACGATGGGTCAGCAAGCCTGGCCCAACTTTCAAATTTTTGGCCCAATTAGATTTGAGCCATGGCTTTTTCCCACGAAATAATTTCTACAAGGTTGGGAACAAGGATTTCTTAGTCGAAATATTTTTTCGGAATGGTTTTTAACATTAGATACCAATCCCACCATTCATCCCCTAACAATTGGGGGGGGGGGGGAGGGGAGAGAGAGGTTTCCAACACGATCTCAAAATCAAAGGTACACATTGGTTTTTGGAAAGAAGCACGACCTTTACACAAATTAACTATTCCATAATATCCCACTGAGACTTGGTTAATTGAAATTAAACCCCCACAACCAACCAATCTACTCATTAGGAGTCCATGAACCTCTTAACCCGATGCACAATTATTATTAACAGAGGAATAGAATTACAATAATATGTTTATGCAATGGATCATTTTAAAATACCTCGGACAATTGCAAAATATCACAACGCACAAAAATTTGAGATGAATTTAAATAAAATTTTACAGAGCCCACCGCTGTAATGACAGACCCATCACTACACTGGTATCACTACAGTGACAAGACTATCGTTGCAGCGGGGCTCGGTAGTTCAAATAGGGGAAATGAAACATTTCCCCCACTTCCAACTCTCAACTCTCAAAACTCTCTCAATTTTCTCAGGCAAACCTCTTTCTGGTGACTCTACTAAGATAATTCTCGTCTCTACTACTTTATTTATGCACTTAACATTGTAGAATCATAAAATTTAGTATAGAAAAGGGAGTTTTCTGATGGTTTCTTGGTGCAATTTGAATTTTCAATTTTGGTGGCTTTCTTGCACGATTTGACAAGCATGATAGATTATTTTACAACCCTAACGCTCCTACAACATTCTAGACGTAAGATTGACGATGTTCATGGTGGTGTTTGGGCTTGAAAAGGGTGGAAGATGAAGGATCACCCTTACTAATGATTTACAATAATTTAGGCTTGATTTTGGGTATTAATCACCCCCATTTTAGTGTAAAAGAGTTCATAAGCACTCTACCAGGTCCGATCTATACTTAGAAATCAAAATTTCAAAGAAAAGTTAAATTTCCACCATGGGAGGTGGTCAGGACTGGTTGAGGATGATGGCACTGCTGCAGTGGTGGATTTGTTGCTACAGTGAAACTTCTGCCTCTGCAGCTACGCTGGGAAGTAGCCCTCCCTGATTTTTGATTTTTTCTATTTTTGAATTCCCTTTATTTCTGTAGCTTCTCTAATTGATTTCTAACATTGTAACTATGATACTTTCATGACTAATATAGATAACCAACCCCAAAATCGAAGGTTACCCAACTCCACCTGCCGTGAACATTATGAGAAGGGTGACACAGTAGGGGTTTCCTTCATGAAAGAGGGTTTGTAATGAAGGACATGGAGAATGAGGTTCCAGACTTCTATAACCAGCTGAGGACTTTTGGTTAGATGATACTGACTGAGGAAGTCTCTGCTTGCAACCTAACCATAGTTCGGGAGTTATATGTGATGCTTTCGACTGTGGACTGGTTTGTGCCCCTTCCCACCATCCAAATTTGAAGGAAGAATGTTTCGGCAAATGCTGGCACCATTAATGACACCTTTGGGGTCCCAAACCCCTCTAATGCTGCTTTTGAGCCTAAAATTAGGGAGTCAGACCTGAAATAGCTGGCCAGGACTTTGTGCCGGAGGATAAGGAGGATAAAGTGAAGTGGACCAGCATTAAGGGGACCAAGAGCATTTTCTTCTCAGCAGAGGCTCGAAAATGGCTACAGTTGGTGTCCCAAAGGATCCATCCTTGGGGAAATATAACTGATGTGACCTTTCATGGGGCTATGATAGTTGTATGCGCTCTTTCGAGAATAGAGATGAATGTGGGGATGTAGATTATCAATGAGTGGAAGCATTTATACACTAGGGGAGGGTCTTCAGGGGATCTTTTCTATCCATACTTGATCACAGAGCTGTGCAAGAGGGTAGACATGCCCAAGGAGGTTCATGACACACTACAGAAGTGTGATATGGCCTTCAACCCACTGAAGACAAAAGATGCATGGGGAGAAAGTAAGAAGAAGGGAAAGATAAGAGAGGAGGGTGAGAGTAGAAGGGTGGAGGGGGCGAGGAGATTAAAACCCCTCCCACGCAGTCCCATGTATCTCTTGGAGGCTGAGAGGCTGACCTCGCTATTGTACAAGGTTACTTGGAGCAGTCTCAGTTGCCTCCCCCGAGTTTGGCTCCTAATAGTTTCATGGCCCCTCCAGACTTAACCCGCCCCTATATAAAGCTCCAAAGGAAGCTAGACGAGGTGAAGAAGAAGAGTCACTCCCGTGACCGTATGCTAGTAAGGATGTGGAAAGATATGTAAGTTATGTTCAAGTGTGCCTACCCTATCAAGAAGCTTACAAAGTTATCTAAAAAGGATGCGGAGGAGTTCTCCTTTCTTAGCGAGAGGGAGAAGAAGGGCTCGAATGCCTCGATCCTCGGACATGATGAGGCCACCAGCTAGATTATTTTATCATCCCTTTTATTTACTGATTTGGATTTAGGTTGCTTCCATTTGGGGCATGTAACAATTTACTGATTTGGATTTGGGTTGCTTCCATTTTAGGCATGTAACAAATAATTTTTTCTTTTTATTTCTCGCATTTTTTAGAACATCTACAATTATTGCACCTTAACTAATAATATATTAGCTAGTTATGCATGTTAAGCAACTATTTTATCTTCAATTATTGCAAATACAAGGTTATTTTTGCAACACAGGAAAAGTCACAAAATAGGGGAAGGTTTGACAGCTTACTACCTAGGAGTCGCTGCAGTAGAGGATTCACTACTACAGTAGCACCGCTGCAGCAACAAAAGTTCCACTGCAGCGGTCCCATGGAAACAGTAAAGAGCTGCAGCGGCGGTGGCACTGCAGCGGTAAATCCTTCGCTACAGTAACGCCCAATTGTGGCTCCAATTTTTTTTGCCATTCCCATGTCCTTTTCATATGATGTTATCCCACGAACACTTTCTTATCCTATATCCCACGTTTTATCAATTTACAACCAAGAATGCTCAAATTCGTTATTCTAAGTCTATTGCTAATGCGATTTTTGAATCTCTCAACCCAAATATGCACAATAAGGTTCCAAAACGCCACTCATCTTTAGTGATTAGCCACTATGATAACTTAGACTAAATATAGTGAGTTATCCAGGGAATTTGTCAAGTCCCAAATGGAAATTTAGGAGTACTTCAAGTCACGAGAATCAAGACAGGTCTCAAATCATGGAGATGAAGTTATACCTTGAATCATACCCAGCCCTTACGATTCCCAGGTTTCTTTTGTAACTGCTCATCTCACAACATCTACAATATCCAATTACACTTGAGAAAACTGACCCACACACAATAAGGCACTATTACAGTCAACAACAATGGTCCTCGCAATGAATACACGTAGCATGATATCATAACACAATGAAATATTTGAAACATAAATATTTTTTCAGCAAATATGACAAATCATTAAAAGAAAAGTCATGTTCACATAACAACAAAAAAATCTATACCATGCAATATGTTCAAATATAATTTACGACATTAGAATACAATCTTATGCCTCTTATCGACCTCTATCGGTTAGAATAACACTGTTTCAACCTTTGGAATATTACCGAGATACCAATTGGGACCAACTAAACCCAATTGTGATTGTTGAGATACCAATTGGAAGCTGCTATATACCAATTGGACTCAACTCGGGGAGACAACACTAAGATAGCACGATGGAAGAGAAGAAAGTGAGATTGATTTCCTAGATTCCTTGTAAATTCCTACAGATTTGATGTGTGTGTCAACACACCAATCTGTAAGACTCTACTCAACATTTGCTCTTGTACTGGGAGACTGGTAACATGGGTTTTAATACCATCTTTTCATAACCCAATTCACGGATCGTGAGGAACCTACCCAACTCTACCCCAGATAGGAAAACCCTTACCACCCAACCATTCAATTAAGTACAAAAGTTAAACAAACCACTTTTTAGAGAAATAATTTTTTTAATTAAAATAAACTCTTACCCAAATACATTTGTTAATTGATTATAATGCGGAATTAAAATGAATAGTGCTTCCCCAGAACCTAATCTAATCGGTATAAGAGCACTAAGTAAAAGAACGGGAAGTCTCGAGACACAGCATCTATGTAAGAGTGAGATGATAGGAACTGCTGAAGAATAACCACCGTCGTACCGATAAAAACTCTAACTGACCTGCAATATGGCTATAACCCCAAGTGGAGTTATAGTACGTGTAGTTTCAATACAACCACACATACTGGTAGGTATCATCGACCGACCAGGGTTAGAAAAAAATAACAACAATAGTAAATAGGGATGAAATCATGACATTAGTTAATATTCCAGATAACTAAACCTCTCTCTCCAGGTCTTTGACATGGTGCCTTAGCATCTCTGTGACCTACTCGATATTTAATATTTTTGTGTATTTTTGTCCTTTGACAGCTTGGCCCTTATTAAGTTACTTAATTATGATATTACCTTCTTCACTAATAGCACCACAACCTTACGCCCAACATAATTATAACCCACTAGCCACCTCTAAAGTATCAACACAATAACTAGCCTGGCAATTAATAACACTATAAGAAATAGACTAGATTAACCAATACTCCACATATAAGAACTAGACCAGATTACCCAATACCACACAATAACAGTGTCGGTGTGACAACCGATCCATATATCATCTCAATATCAATATCATTTCAGTATCAGTATCATCTCAATATTAATATCATCCCAATATTTTCTCAATATCAAATATTCAATGCTTGATGCAGTCATTAATCACAAGTAAGACTCGAAAGCAAATCACAAGACCCAAATCACATATAAGCATGGAGTCAAGTAAGACTTTACTACAATTAAACAACTCTCTAGTACCGAAGGCTATTCATGTAGTTACCTTATATATATATATATATATATATATATATATATATACAACTCGCACTTACCGACGTACACTCATACCCTAAATTCATCATTCCTACTTCCACTAGCAACCCTTAACCTCGGATGTTATGCCTACCTCTCACTCATACTTATACCAACTAATGACCTCTATCATGAATACTAAGTCCTTCTCTTACTTCCTTTATTATTCTTCCAACCCATTTATACTCATCACTACACTCAGACCTCTAATACCACTCTCTCCATTCTTAATCTGAGCTCTACCGGACTCCTATAAGCCCATTGGAAACATGCTTTGGCCTTAACTCACACTTTTTACCTTTGCAGTCGACCTAACCCTTCTTCTAACCCATGATATGTTTTTATTCATTGACACACTTCTAGCTCATGCAAAACTTTTATCCTTAGACAATTAAAGGAGAAAGAACAGTTAAACAACCAATCATTCACGTCACACAAGTATTATCCTAGCTTGGTTAACATTCCATCCAACCAAACTCCTTGCTCGAAGGTCTAAGGCATGAAATCTCCCGATATTGCTAAAGTCAATACATACATCTAGCCCAAGTCTACTACAAGTAAACCATAACCTACCTCTGAGATGAATTCCACTATTTTAGAGAGCGAAGGGTTGTCCCACACGTGCCTTGCCCCTTTTTAACGTCAAAAACTCCAATGGATCGCTTCAAAATTTCCCTCATGGATCTTGTCCTCTAAATTCTTGTCATTCTAGGTATAGGGTTCACTTGGGGTGTTTTGAAGGAGGGAGATGACATAAAGAGGCTCAGCTAAAATAGGGTTTTAATTGACCCTCAAGCTGGCTACTGCTTGACCGCTGCTGTAGTGACAGAAGTGTTGCTACAGCGGCAAAAGTATCGTTGCAATGATGTGTCAGTAGGCCTGACCCAACTTTCAAATATTTGTCCCAATTAGATTTAGGCCATGGCTTTTTCCCACGAAATAATTTCTATAAGTTCCAAAATAAGGATTTCTTAGTCGAAATATTTTTTCGGGATGGTTTTTAACATAATGATAATTTGGGTCATTACAGTCATGGCTTGAGCAAGTACCTGAAAAATGGCCCTGAATTCTACATGAGTGACTTAATCATTCAAGGGATCTGCTAGTGCTGGTGAGGCTGGCTGGTTTTTGTTTCTTCTTCCATTAGCTCTTCTGGTATGCATATTTTGTAAATACGCAGAGCACTAATTAGAAGGATAAATATAGTTTATACTCTATCACACTATATGAACATGAAGAAGTGAAGTTTTCGTAAAATATTAGCCTCCCTCTCATAAGTGTTGCACACTTCACAACCATGAAGGAGACTCTACTTAATGCGGCATTTAGACACCCTAGGACACCTTAAACCTAATGCTCTGATACCAAGTTTGTCACGACCCGAGTCTACACCCTAGAGGTAACATGGTGCTTAAAGCCACAAGTGACCCCACGCTAACCCATAGCATGGTATAATACTAATCAAACTGGTTTAACCAAAAAACTGTGTGAAAGCTAAACTAATTTTAAGATAAATATCTGAAATGATCTAAACAAATCCCTAAAATACATACTAAGTTTGAAATGAACTATAAAGTTGAACGATGTCTGAAAAGCCTCTAAAACTAATGAGTTATTGGGACAAGTCCCCAACTAACTCCAAATACCAAAACTAAAAGTAATATTGAAAAGAAATAATCAGGAACTTTCATCCTCGGATGATGAAGACTCACCACTAGTAGTTGCTAAGGTGGCACCAGAATGTACTAATTGCGATGTTGAGACTGAATGCCCAAATCTATATTATAATATGATACAGTATAAAAGAAAGTTGTAATTAGTACTTTGAATATACTGAACATGTGAGCTATGCAAGATACAAAATAAAATGAACATGCTAAAAATATTGATAACTGTACTGAATACAAACTGAGTGCAAGAACTGAACTATAGTACAATGACCCATAATGATATACATAGATGTTGATATGGAAAGATATTCTAGAAATTATAATACAATACAAGTAAAACTAAGCTGAGGGTAATATACAAATATGCTGAGTCTGAGTCTCTGGGAGAGTATGTTAATCAACACAAACCACATGAGCTAACATGGAGTCCGATGTATACACCCCATCGAGAGGACCCAATAAACCTTTCTAGTGTATAAAGGTATAGCTGGTGTGATCACTAATTTGATGCCCAAACTAGGAGGGCAAAATAAATCTACAGTTACATATAGTTTTGAAACTTCGGGTGAAACTGAGGCCCTAGTCCAACTTGGTACTAAGTACTACTCCCAAACTGATAAAATACTCGTAACTCATTTAAAACTAATGTTCTAAGAACAGGGTCAGAACCTATTTAATCTAAAAGTATTTTGAAAATATGTATACTGAGACTAATTATGCTTGTTTATACTAGTTCTAAGATCATGTATTCATAACATGCCAAACGTTCTGAAATAAGGCTAAATCATGTGGAAAATAATGTATAATCATATTAAATACCAAGTCATGAAAGTACTATGTCATGCTGAGTGTGAACATCATGGAAAAACACGTAGTCATAATATAATAATCATAAAATACTGAATGTGAAGAGAAATCATAATCTGAGTATGAACCCTAAATCTTTACCTCATGGGAAAATTTGCAAAGTATTTTGGACACAGGGGGTGAAAGGATACCCATTGCTGAAATCCCATATACCTGAGTTGGAGAATTTTTGAAGCAAGGCTTGTATTTCTGACTTGGAGAAGGAACTCTAGCTTTTATGCCATGAGAGAATTTAATCGTTCTTTCAGATGTCTTCTAAGTGTTGGGGAAAAAATGGGGAAAAGAAAATGCTTAAGTCCTTTTAACCCCCTCCTAATAGGCCTTACAACGATATAGTACAGGTGTAGGACGTAAAGAAAATACAAAAATACCCTTTTTAAAACGTACCGAAATTTCTGAAAACAGTAGTCACAGATTTGGGGTATGAGTCGTACCCTAAACCTATGAGTCAATCTCTGACTCGTGGTTCCTGGGCTGGTGTTCTGGCTTGGGGCACGACTTCTACCTCACGAATCATAAGGTTTGGCTATGAGTCGTGGCTAGGACTCATGGCCCCTGAAGGAGGAATGTTGTCCCTCTAATTGTTATTCAGTATCAGTCACTTTTAGACTCGTAGTGACATACCACGACTTGTGGCTGGCAGTCGTGACCACTGAGAGGAAAATTTCATCTTTCAGGACTTTTAGTTTGTTGCTAAGGACGGGTCACCTCACAACTCATGCAAGTTGACCACGGCTCATGGTCTCAAGTCATGAGAACTGGGGACTTGGGCTTCACTTGACTACATACCAAGAGTGAGCCCATGACTCGTGGCCTCACTGTACGGGCCGTACAGTGAGTCGTTCTGAGGTAAACTTTTGGATTTTTCGATTGATTTCCATTCTAAGTCTGAGATATGATCTTAGGGACTTTTGGGGTACTACACAACGATAATATGATCAGCCGGAAAGCTCCATCAATGCTCTCACGTCGGAGCAAATACTCATCTCAACCACAATAACAAAACACCAATTCTGGTGAAACCAATAACAGCCAATGTCTCCAACCACTGCTCCGGCAAATAAATCTGGCCTAATTCGCGAATCTCCGGTGAAATCCCACACAACTAAGCAACCACAATGAACCAAAACCTCTAATTTCGATGAAGTTCCGACGGTAACAGACCCTCCTCCACTTTGTTTCTCTCTGTATCTTCATCATTTTTATGCTTGTTTTATGGATCTACTCGGTTTCGTTATAGTTATGGTTACCGTGGTTTGTTTATGTTATTTTTCATTCTTGTTGTTTTCTTCAAAATATTATTCAACAAAATTATAATATTGCTTCTTAGGTAGTATTTAGCTATGATTTTGTCTAAAATTGTTTTCCACTAGTTGTTTTGTAGCTAGTTTGTTGTATTATGTCTTGCCTTGTTTTGATAACATTACAACCATACTTGGTTGATTTTTTTTGGAAAAATTATGCAGAATGTCAACCCACTACAATTATTTACAAGTAAAATGACCCAACTTTGCAAAAATTACCCAAAATGGCCCATGTTGTATATTTTTTGTAATAAAAACATTTATTATCAATTCTCTCTTACACACTACTTCATCTCTCTTTAAGCTTTCTTTCTTTAAGCCAACTCTGTATGTTGCATAACATACAAAGAAAAGCTAAAAGAATTAACACTCAGATTTGTTGTAAAGATACCGATGCAGCAACTCACTGGGGATGTGAAAAATAAAAACCCTATAAAAGGCAAAAGAAAACTAAAATATGAGGGTTAGTAAAAAGAAGAAATATCTCCAAGAAAAATTATATACCAAAGAAAAGGTATTTCAAAAGAAGAAATAACTTTAAAAGAAAGTCAACAGAAAAATGTAAATGTTATAACTGTGGAGAAGAAGGCCACAAAAGTTACGAATGTAACAAAAAGAAAGTAAAAATATCGAAAATCGATTCAGACCTCGAATCAATAAAAACCATAGAAAGCGAATATTTCTATGAACTTTTTGAAAAAATCTCTGACTCAAGCTATGATTCAGAAGAATGATTCAAGAAATTGAAGAAAGAGAAAACGAAAATGTTCAGATCATTGAATCTGAAGAAGATCAGGGAGGATATTCTCTAAAAGCAACATTCGATGGAGAAATTGTAACACCCCGTACATTTCCGAACCTATACGACTACATGTATATTTATGGAAATATGACAACATGAGAGAATTGATAATTTTTGTATTGTAATGTGGGCATTTAATAAGTTTTGAACTATTTGGCCCAAAAATGAAGCCCAAAAATAGCAAGAAGACATGGCCCAATATGGGATTTTTGACCCATTCTTCCAAATTTGGTCCATTTGACCAAATCAACCATGCATTTAATGCCAAGAGATGGATAAGAGTGACTTGAGGGATATATATATATGTATATATATATATATATATGAGGAATTATTCAATTGATGGGCTCAATTAACAAATTGTCAATGAATTAAAAGAGGCCCAAATATTAGCATGCAAGACATGGCCCAAAAAGGGCATTCTTGACCCATTCTTGACTCATTCTTGCAAGAAAAAGACCCTACATTATTATTGGACCAAGTGGTTGGCTAAAGAGGGACTTAAACGGTCTATAAATAGAGCCAAAGATCAGATTTTAATTCATTTTGGACACCATGCCTTTTCTAGAATTTTCTCCACATTTCCACAAACCCTAGGCCTTCATCACTTTGGCCAAGATCATCATCTTGTACACTTTGGTAAGTGCTTATGCTTATGATTTAATATATTATGTGAATGATAGAGTGATTATATGATGTTGGTTATGTTGGTGATGTATTGAGAATTCACTATGTGTGTAATATTGTGCTTTTGCTAAATCGGAGGACGATTTTGTCTTGTAACCTTGAACATGGATTTGTGGTCTTGAAGGAAGTGAACCTTATGGATTCAATATTGACATGTGATATATTATTATAGTCTTGACTTGTTTTTTCATGGTGTATAACGTTTGGAAGTTCTATTGTGCAATTGGTTACGATTTTGGTGGCGTATTGGCCGTAAAATATAGTTTTGGGTGTTGTATGCGTGGTGTGAGACCAGGTATGATGGTTGGGGTGATATGTGATCAAAAATATGTTAAAATGAGTTTGTTTATGATCATGGACCATTCATGGCATTAAAAGACCCAAAAAGAAGCCATTTCGGACCAAACGGGCATCCGCCCCTGCAGACGGAAGCACCTGCGGGCGCAGATGCCAATGCAGATGCCACTGGCTGCTGCCAGAGGGAATCTGCGCGTGCACCTTGCCACCTGCGGGCGCAGGTGGTAGCGCAGGTCACCTCCAGACCTTCATTTTGTGTGTTTTCGTCTCCCGTTGGTCCCCGAAGGCCCCTATACCCTTTTTGTATATAATTAGCAACTTGTGATGTCGTTTTAATGACTTTAAAGTATATTATGAAGGCGTGTTGTACTGTATTAAGTATGGATTATTGTTTATAAGTTTTTATGAGGCAAATTGACGGGATTGAATGTGACGGAATGATAATGGAAATGCATAAAGGGTAAGTGTGATGCTAAATGCTATTGTTATATGAAATTTTGGTCAATGAGTGAATGTTATGGTAGTGTTGGCATGTTGATGCGATAAATGACATTGTAAGAAGGAGAAATGACGTTCTAACGTAACTATGTGATTCATGGTCATCTTGTGACTTGAAAGGTAGTTGGTTGCTAATACAAGCTTCGTTATGTACTTGTGATGTAGAGTGAAACGTAAGGAAGGAAGATGGACTATTGTATCTTCCTATAAGCTTATGTATGCATAGTAAGACGCAAAGGTATGTAAGGTTACTCTTTCCGTATCCTTCTGCAACATGTTGTTCATATTGACCTTGGGCTTGTTCTATTTCTAAAGGTTGTGAAGTACATCAATTCAGGTTGACATATACTGTTATCCATATATGTCCTATTCTTAGATGAACTATGATTTAATTATCTCTTATCCATTGACTATTCATTGATTGAAGTCCCAAGGATGTCATAATATTGTGAGTCCTAAAAGGACTATCTCAAGAGAGAGTAAGGTATAACGAGAATCTATTAATGCTTGCTTAGCATGTCCAACCATGTCATGATTCCAAAGTCTCATAGTTTGATGATTGTTCTTGTATCAATTTTTCATAAGTAGAAGTACCGATCTTATAAGAGCAATGAAGGAAGTAATATATGAGCTAGTTTAACCATCCCTCATAAGTGAAGGTATAGATCTCATGACGTAGAGAAGTGAGGTAATATATATATAGGTGTGCTTCAAATAATTTCTTGATCCTCAGTATGTAAATTCTCAATAGATGAAGTATGTATCTCTCTCATAAGAAGATGTGTGCTAGTGATGTCATGAAGTGAAGGGGTGAAGTGAAATGTGTATATAAGTGTGTGCCTTAATTCCATGATCTTTAGCGTGTCATTCTCATAACTAAGTAGAGGGTATAAGATTGTAAAGAGGTAATGCGCATGGTTTCTATATGTTTCATTGAGTATGGATCACATTCTAGAGAGTATAAGTTCAAAATGGAATAATCCCAATATTGTGGTATGTCATCTATTATAGCCCACCAAAGGTGGAGGTCCGGTATCATATGCTTACTTATGTAAGATCTCATAGGATTAGTGAAGGAGGTGAAGTGTGAGCTAATATATCTATCCCTCATAAGTTAAGGTGTTAATCTCATAAAGTATAAAAGTAAGGTAAAGCATATTTGTGTGTTTCAATTAGTGTCATGATCCTTAATGTATTAATCTCTCATAAGTTGATATATCAATTTCCCCCACCATGAGAGTGGATGTATGTTGCCCCACCATGAGAGTGGATGTATGTTACCCCACCATGAGAGTGGATGTATGTATCCCCACCATGAGAGTGGATGTATGTATCCCCACCATGAGAGTGGATGTATGTATCCCCACCATGAGAGTGGATGTATGTTACCCCACTATGAGAGTGGATGTATGTTACCCCACCATGAGAGTGGATGTATGTTGCCCCACCATGAGAGTAGATGTATGTTACCCCACCATGAGAGTGGATGTATGTCTCCCCACCATGAGAGTGGATGTATGTTGCCCCACCATAAGAGTGGATGTATGTTGCCCCACCATAAGAGTGGATGTATGTTGCCCCACCAATAGAGTGGATGTAGGTTAAAACCACCAATAGAGTGGATGTACGTTAATCGAATAGATGTATGTTATATTATTACCCCCACCACTAGAGTGGATGTATGTGGCTGAGTGTCATTCTTTCTAACCAAGTAGATGAACACTAGTGGTAATTTCCCTTGAAGGAAAGTAATTAGAAATGATATTATCTAAAATGATGGCTTATCCCCATGGACTAGTCTCTCATATTTTATTCTATTGACGTTCTCATGTATGATGTTATTTATTATGAGCCTTACATACTCAGTACATTCTTCGTACTGACCCCTCTTGGGGACTTACCTTACATGTTGCAGGTACAGGCATTAGTAGACCTCTTCAGTAGGTTGCAGATCATATACAGGTCTCTGGTGAGCTCCAGTTGCTTCTGGGCTTCCAAAGTCACACGTGAACACTAGATGTTGGTATTATGTAAACATTGTATAGACATGTTCATGTATCTGTAGAGGCTTTGTAGACAGTTGTGGGAAGACAAATGTAGGAGGCGTATTTCCATGATGACTTGATGGTCCTGTCGGCCATGTTCACATATGTATATATTTGGCACATGTTTTATGAATTCCATTATTAGCATAATAAGTTCCTACATGACAATTGAAATTCTTATGGCATGCATATGAACGAACATAAGCAAAGGTTGGTTCTCTCGGGCCTTATCGGCTTCGGGTGCCAATCACGCCTCGTTGGGATTTGGGGTGTGACAGAAATGCTAAAGAGAAGCCAAGGCTTAAAATTAAACCTCAGAGCTGAAGATAATATTTTCAGCAGAATGCAAAAATGTTTGTCAGAAATAAAATCTCATACCATGAGTATCAAGAGATTGAAAAGGTAATAGAAATAACTCAAACAAATGGTCGACAAAAGTTAAACCTTTTAACAAAACCAATGATCGATCAAATATTAAGAAAAATTCCCGAAAAGAAAAGAAAGAAGATGAACTATGTTCACTTAGGAGGAATTCAAATACTAGTAAAATCCACATTAAAAGAAGGGATAAACTGTCCAATTGTTATCAATCTATCAGACGAAAGATTCATAAATGCCAAAGAAGGTAATTTAGGTATAGTAGAAGGAAACTTGGCCTACACCAAGCTCTTGTTTACCTATTACCCCAGGTATTGTATTTCACTCAAAGATGTTGATTTCAATGATGCTTTGAGTTTACATTTCCAGGTAAAAAGAAAAGACCTTTTTAAACCAGGTAACCATATAATGAGTATATATTACCAGGCTCTTTATACTGTTACCAATTCAAATTATGGAAAACGTCTATAAAAATAAAAGTTTGGTCGAAATAGATCAAGAATGTGTAGGAATTGCCAGAATTGTGGAATCAGAGATTTAACAAGCAGATATTCCAGATGAGTATGAGATTCATTTTGAAAAACACAGGACATAGGAAGTACAAGTTTAAATCTAATTATAGTTGTAAGAGAATGGTAAAACTACCAATACAGTTAGACAAGATTATAATAACGGTCCCTTTTTATGTGGCTAATCACAAAAACGATTATAACATAATTTTGGGAGAACAGTTCCTAAACAGTCTAGAAGACTATAATATAGGAAAAGAAGGAATTGAAATTACTTGGGATAATAAAACTTGTTTTATTCCAAAAATAAATGCCTAAAGAAACGTCTTTTAGGGTTTCTATATTTATAGAATTCACCACATACAATACAAAATTGACAACATGTGGTCCAATTGATAACGGAACAGAAGCTAGTTTAGCAAAATCCTTTCTCTTTAAAGATTGGACAATAAATAATTCCAACACTTCAGTCGTAGGAATCACTGGTGAAAAAGAAAAAATAAAATATTATAAAGAAAATGCAAAAATAATTCTAGGATCAAAAATTATTTCTATAAAAAATGTATATGCTTATGATAAACTAGAAACTGATTTATTAATCGAAAATAATTTTATTCAGCAGTTTCAAGATTATCATCAGACAATCTAAATGGTAAGTTTTAAACCATGTAATTACTTTATTAAAATTCCAAGAAAACATAACCCGTATATCTTGATTAAAGAGAATGGGAATTTTAAAAGAAGATACTTAGAAAGTCCAAAAAATTATTCGTGCAAATGTCTTAACCTTGAATGGATTAAAGATAACTTGCAAAAATCATATGGAGAAAACCCATTAGAAAAATGGGAAAAACACCATGAAGAAGCAACCTTGATGCTCAAAGATCCTAGTGCCATTATCAGAATCAGACCAGTGCTCTATGATGAGGAAGACAAGGTTGAATTCAAAACTAAGATTCACGAATTAATAAAACTAGGCTTAATCAGACCTAGTAAAAGTCCTCACAGTAGTCTAGCTTTTATGCTAAGAAATCATGCTGAGATAAAAAGGGGAAAGGCTCGAATGGTTATCAACTATAAAGAGCTTAACAAAAATTGTGTTTTTGACGGATATTTTATTCCTAATAAAAACAATTTAATTAACCTAGCCAAAGGAAAGACATACTTTTCAAAATACGACTGTAAAAGTGAATTTTGGCAAGTAAAATTAGCAAAGGAATCAATTCCTTTAACCACATTCAGTACTCCCAATGGACATTATGAATGGATAGTAATGTCATTTGGATTAAAAAATGCACCACAAATATTTCAGAGAAAAATGGATAAAATATTTTATGAAAAAGATTTTTTAATAGTCTATATTGATGATATCTTGGTATGTTCAAAATCTTATCAAGAACACCTAACACATTTGAAAAAATCCTCTGAAATATGTGTTAAAAATGGTACTATTCTAAGCAAAAAGAAGGTTGAAATAAACTAAAATGAATTAGAATTCTTAGGAATGATTATTTCAAAAAATGAAATTGAGTTACAGGCTCATATTTCCAAAAAAATTATAGAATTCCCTGATAAACTTGCAACCAGACAAGAAATCCAAAAATTTCTAGGTTGTTTAAACTATGCAGGAGAATTTATCCCAGATCTAGCGAGGAAAATAAATCTACTACAAAAATTAATACGAAAGTCTAATAGACTAGGATGGACTGAAGAACATACACAATGTGTTAAAAGTCTCAAAGAAGAATGTTCTAAGCTACCAAAGCTTAGACTACCTGAAGAAAATGACAATCTAGTCTTACAAACAAATGCATTCGACTATCACTGGGGAGCATTATTACAAACAGATTTAAATGAAAGTGGAACCTTTAACGAAGCAGAGTTAAAATACTCCACTAATGAAAAAGAACTTTTAGCCATTGTTAGGGGAATTAGGAATTTTTCAGCTTTCTTATTATCCAAACAATTCATCATCAGAACCGATAACACACAAGTGTCAGATTTGATATCTAATAAACTCTCTTCAAAACCACAATATAGGGAGGTTACACAGATGGCAGGTATTGTTGTCATTTTATTCTTTCAAAATAGAAACTATTAAAGAAACTGACCATTCTTTTGCAGATTTCCTATCCAGGAACATTGAATATGGATAATAGAACTCAGGTTCTCGTCAATAGAAATGGCAAAAATTGAAGAAGCCATTAGTGATAAAAGTCAACAATTATTCGGTATCAGAGATACAATGACTGAATAAAGTGAAAAAACCAAAAAATTATAGTATGAGTTAAGCCAGCTCAATACTGATCAGGCAGATAACATGATGGAGTTTCAACTCCTCTATGAACATCTGGACATCCATCCAAAAGGGAATGTAATTCCCAACAAGGTGCCAGTAGATTTCCCATCAGCACCTAGTACGAAAAACATCTCGACGGTAAGCTCGGAGATGTCGAAACCCAAATCTTCTGATAAGGGTAAGGGCCGAGCAAAGGGAAAGCACCCTATAGATACTAACTCGGCCAAGGCTGAAAAAACCATCTGTGGAAATCTAGAAAAAAGAACTAACGAAGAGAAAACGTTTGTTTCTTTACAGGTTAGAGCATCACATCCGAAGGAAGCAAAATATATCTGTTTTACAGAAATGATTTACAGTCTCCAAGATGAAAGCAGAGAAACGTTCGAAAGCTTGGGAAATAGCATATATCCAAGAATTTAGATATTCCCGGGTGGATCTGCAAAGTTCGTGGCCCAACTGTTTTAATTTGGCTATCTGGATAGAATTTACAGCAGTCCAGATTTATCAGAATTAATGGAACTACCCCCTCAGTTGGTATCTTCCATAAAAACATATGCCGAAGAAGAAGGAGTCTATTGCAGATTCTTCAGCATTGCTCTCGAATTCCGACACGATCAACTATATTTTCCTACTATTAATTACATTTCAGTGGAAAAATTAAAAAAATTCAATACTAGCGTCACTGGGGTTGGTAAGAAATTACCATACTTAAACCAGAAGTGGATCAAAACCAGAAGAGCTCTTGGAATGAAGGCTCTATATCACATAATTACAAAATTTGTAAAAGATAATTACAAGGTCCTTAGTTGTGATACAGATTGGATTCTCATAACAAAAGAAAGAACCAAATCCAAACTCCTTATGGAAAAAGTCCTGGACTTTGAACTACACCGATTCGTAGCAACGGATGAAACATGGAAAATGGCCTGTAAATTTCTTGGTCATAATCATTCTACTCCAAGTGGAGAAACCAGTGATGAAAATGGATCAGACCATATGTCCTAAAGCAGCTAAAAGATGTAACTACAAAAAGACAAAAGAGATACGTAAGCACTTATGTCAAGAGAAAGCGACATCTTATCTATCCACGAAAAGTCAGCAAAGGTGGATGAAAAAGAAAAGAATCTTATCTCTTATCCTTTCACGCCTCTCACAAGTTGTCGGCAATTATTGAAGGACGAAGAGAAAATAAAGCAATTTTTAGGAGCCCCCTAGGAAAATAAAAATTGTATCGAGATCCTTCCTTGTATCTATAAAATGAATGGAAATCTCTTTAGAAGCTAGACAACATCTTTTCACTAAAACACCATTAGAGAGAATATGATAGGTATCTTCAGAAAAAGAGAGTAAACTACCTTCCTGCCAGGGAAAGGTTTCTTGTATAGTTATGAGTGTATGTAGACAGTAAATCTGAATAAGATTTTCTTTCTGTAATATTATTATGAAATAAAGAAGGTTGTTGTACATCCATCTTCTTCTTAGCATGGTTCAAATGAAAGTAGTGATTTTTAGCCTAGAGGAGGAACAGTAAGGTGATAGCCGATAGACAAGAAGGTTGCATAGGCTATAAAACAACTGTTCATTGCCGAAAAGGAGAACTATTGTGGTGGTGATAAGATCATTCTAAGAAAAGGAAGGAAGGTAAAACATACTAATGTTTAGTTCATGATAATATTAGCTTAGAGAAGATACTAGTTAGAAGTTCTAGACCACATATACAAATAATTATCCTTGAAACCAAGTACCTATAGGGATCCATAAACATGTTAAAATCTTTCAAAATTGATAAAGTATGCTAAGTGAAGTACAGTATCACTTGCATCAAGTTTGGAAAAGAGCTTGGAAACATTTTTCCAATATAAAAGGTCTTGATAAATCAATAGAAGAGCTAATAGAAATCTGCGCCACAGTAGATCAACAGGCTAGCATAAGAAAAATTATCGGTAAATTGGAAATGATTAGAGCACATGAATATTTTCTGTTTCTAATAGCAAAGAAAATCATAGATCAACATATTCTCTATACTCCATAGACAGTATGAATGAACGTTTAATCAATACCAACTGCATATGCATATATATCCAAACATTTTTTCCACATATTTACCTTGTTAAATTTCCATTTTATTTGCTTATTTTGCAGCATAGCCCCCTTAGTTCGTTTTATTATTTGCTCGTGTTTTTTTGAATACATAAAAAAATGTCCTTTTTTTTTCTTTTCTAACTCTTTAATTTCATTTTCCATATGACTACTTACGATCACAAGATTAAAGAATATTTTGGTACATTTAACATATTTTTAATTTAAAATCATAAGATTTTAAAATTTTCTTTACTTTTTAAAATTTTGTGGCAAGTCAAAATCATATAAACAACGGAACATCAAAATCAAGATCTTTTTGAAACTATTCTTAACCTAAAAGAAGAACTTCTAATTAGAAAAAACTGACATTCGAAAAATGTCTTTGCAAGAGTTTGCGAAAAATCTTTGGTTTCTCAAAAGAAAATAATATTTGAGTTAGAACTCAAAATCCAACATCTAGAACATAGATACCAAAATAATTTGCTTTAAATAATGAATATGAATCTTATATTACAAAAGCTTGAAGATCTCATAGAGATGCATAAGCAATTATCTGTAAGGATAAGAATCATAGAGCTAGAGGTAAAAACCTTTAAAGGCAATCTACCGGGTAGAATTACTGGTCTTATAGAAAAAACTGAGAAGTTTGACAAAAATATAGGACAAAAAATGAAAAAAGAAATCTTTCGAGAAAAGTTATCTGAGAACAGCCAGTATCAGAAAGGAAGTTTAGACGAGAAAATAATCTCAGAATTTTTAAGAAGACAACAAGAAATAGAAGATCTAGAAAAATCTAGAAAAGGAAAAATGATAAAAGAAACAAAAGAAACTGAAGAATCTTCAAAAGAAGAATGAATGACCTAGATGAATTGGTCTATGCCTTAGAAGATTTGGATCTTTCAGACCAAAATTTAAAAATCTTTACTAATCCAGGGAAAAGGGGAGGACTCCAGGGAGAATTCAAAACCGAAACCTTTGAAAAAGGTGAAGCTTCTAAAACAGAAGCAAAGACTAAAAAAGAAGGAGCAGGAGAATACCAACCTAGCTTTAGAACAAGTGATTTTCCAAAATTCTTAGAAAAAGAATTAGGAGAAAATTTATCGGCTAGATCTCATAAGAAAAAAGGTTTCATGAAAAATTACTTTAATGAAAGCAAGGCTAAATATACGCCAAATAGACTTCTGTTAGGGGATGCTGGATCTACCCAGTTCCTTGACTTAGATTGTAAAATAGACCCAGGAATAGTCCTAGACACTTGGGCACAAAACCTAAAATTATTTTTCTTACTAAGCAAAGGAACTGCCTATAGCGAGGAAGAAAAATTTTTAATAGTTGTAATACCTTTTCAGGTAAAGTAAATAATTGGTATAACGGACTATCAAACGAGTCTCAAGGAGTAGTAAAACATATGGTCATAGACTGTTTTAAAGTCTCGATAGATGAAGGAATTAATTGTCTTTTAAAATTTCTAGGATACGAATTCATAGGAAATCAAGGAAGCCTTGAATTTGGAAAAGATAACATAAGAGCACAAGTTGCTGAGCTATTAGAAAAACTCCAAATTTGTAAAATAAGTTTCATCAAAGAATACACTTGCGAATTCGAAGAATACTATTATAATATCTTTGACAATAAGAAAGATATGAGACCATATATGGAAAAATATTTCCAAAAATTACCAGGCTTCTGGGCTAGCTACTTTAGAGAAGAATACGTCAAGGAAGACCAGGGTAACGATTCTCTAGGAAAAGGATCTCTTTCCTAAATCATAGATTAAGCCAACTCTGTATGTTGCATAACATACAAAGAAAAGCTAAAAGAATTAACACTCAGATTTGTTGTAAAGATACCGATGCAGCAACTCAATGGGGATGTGAAAAACAAAAACCCTATAAAAGGTAAAAGAAAACTAAAAAACAAGGGTTAATAAAAAGAAGAAATATCTCCAAGAAAAATTATATACCAAAGAAAAGGTATTTCAAAAGAAGAAATAACTTTAAAAGAAAGCCAAAAGAAAAATGTAAATGTTACAACAGTGGAGAAGAAGGCCACAAAAGTTACGAATGTAACAAAAAGAAAGTAAAAATTTCTAAAATCGACAGAACAGAAATCGATTCAGACCTCGAATCAATAAGAGCCATAGAAAGCGAAGATTTCTATGAACTTTATGAAAAAAATCTCTAACTCAAGCTATGATTCAGAAGAATGAATCAAGGAATTGAAGAAAGAGAAAACAAAAATGTTCAGATCATTGAATCTGAAGAAGATCATAGAGGATATGCTCTAAAAGAAACATTCGATGGAGAAATGATAAAGAGAATCCATGGCTTGAAATTAAACCTCAGAGCTGAAGATAATATTTTCAGCAGAATGCAAGAACTGTTTGTCAGAAATAAAATCTCATACCATGAGTATCAAGAGATTGAAAAGGTAGTATAAATAACTCAAACAAATGGTTGACATAAGTTAAACCTTTTAACAAAACCAATGATCGATCAAATATTAAGAAAAATTCCCGAAAAGAAAAGAAAGAAAATGAACTATGTTCACTTAGGAGGAATTCAAATACTAGTAAAATCCACATTCAAAGAAGGGATAAACTGTCCAATTGTTATCAATCTATCAGACGAAAGATTCATAAATGCCAAAGAAGGTAATTTAGGTATAGTAGAAGGAAACTTGGCCTACACCAAGCTCTTGTTTACCTATTACCCCAGGTATTGTATTTCACTCAAAGATGCTGATTTCAATGATGCTTTGAGTTTACATTTTCAGGTAAAAAGAAAAGACCTTTTTAAACCAGGTAACCATATAATGAGTATTTATTACCAGGCTCTTTATACTGTTACCAATTCAAATTATGGAAACGTCTATAAAATTAAAAGTTTGGTCGAAATAGATCAAGAATGTGTAGGAATTGCCAGAATTATGGAATCAGAGATTCAACAAGTAGATATTCCAGATGAGTATGAGATTCATTTTGGAAAAACAGAGGACATAGGAGGTACAAGTTTAAATCTAAGACAAACTTTGGAATATGAGAGAAATTCCATAAAAAAACGCACGTCTCAAAGATATCCCATGAGGATAGAAGAAAAAATTAAAAACACTCAAGTTGCAGGAAGATTCTACAATGGGAGTGATTGGAGCAAACAAAATATGTTAATTCAAACAAGAACAACGGCAAATCACGTCAAAGAAGGTATTCTAGACGAATTAACCATATATGAAGGAACTCCATATATCTATAACACCTTTGAAGGAAATAATTATAGTTGTAAGAGAATGGTAAAACTACCAATACAGTTAGACAAGATTAGAATAACGGTCCCTTGTTATGTGACTAATCACGAAAACGATTATAACATAATTTTGGGAGAACAGTTCCTAAACAATCTAGAAGACTATAATATAGGAAAACAAGGAATTGAAATTACTTGGGATAGTAAAACTTGTTTTATTCCAAAAATAAATGCCTAAAGAAACGTCTTTTAGGGTTTTTGTATTTATAGAATTCACCACATACGATACAAAATTGACAACATGTGGTCCAATTGATAACGGAACAGAAGCTAGTTTAGCAAAATCCTTTCTCTTTAAAGATTGGACAATAAATAATACCAACACTTCGGTCTTAGGAATCACTGGTGATAAAGAAAAAATAAAATATTCTAAAGAAAATACAAAAATAATTCTAGGATCAAAAATTATTTCTATAAAAAATGTATATGCTTATGATAAACTAGAAACTGATTTATTAATCGAAAATAATTTTATTCAGCAGTTTCAAGATTATCATCAGACAATCTACATGGTAAGTTTTAAACCATGTAATTACTTTATTAAAATTCCAAGAAAACATAACTCATATATCTTGATTAAAGAGAATGGGAATTTTAAAAGAAGATACTTAGAAAGTCCAAAAAATTATTCGTGCAAATGTCTTAACCTTGAATGGATTAAAGATAACTTGCAAAAATCATATGGAGAAAACCCATTAGAAAAATGGGAAAAACACCATGAAGAAGCAACCTTGACGCTCAAAGATCCTAGTGTCATTATCAGAATCAGACCAATGCTTTATAATGAGGAAGATAAGGTTGAATTAAAAACTCAGATTCGAGAATTAATAAAACTAGGCTTAATCAGACCTAGTAAAAGTCCTCACAGTAGTCCAGCTTTTATAGTAAGAAATCATGCTGAGATAAAAAGGGGAAAGGCTCGGATGGTTATCAACTATAAAGAGCTTAACAAAAATTGTGTTTTTGACGGATATTTTATTCCTAATAAAAACAATTTAATTAACCTAGCCAAAGGAAAGACATACTTTTCAAAATTCGACTGTAAAAGTGAATTTTGGCAAGTAAAATTAGCAAAGGAATCAATTCCTTTAACAACATTCAGTACTCCCAATGGACATTGTGAATGGATAGTAATGTTATTTGGATTAAAAAATGCACCACAAATCTTTCAGAGAAAAATGGATAAAATATTTTATGAAAAAGATTTTTTAATAGTCTATATTGATGATATCTTGGTATGTTCAAAATCTTATCAAGAACACCTAACACATTTGATAAAATTCTCTGAAATATGTGTTAAAAGTGGTATTATTCTAAGCCAAAAGAAGGCTAAAATAAACAAAAACGAAATAGAATTCTTAGGAATGATTATTTCAAAAAATGGAATTGAGTTACAGGCTCATTTTTACATGCAAGCATTTAAAAGATGTCATTTTTGTCGCCATTACTACTAACTTTGCTAACTTCTTCGCCATCTTATTCTTTTCCCTATTTGTCTGCTTTTTCTTCTCGTCCTTGCTTTTCAACAACTCCGCGTATGCCACCTTATTTGCCTCTACTTTCCCTTGGACTTCTCTAGTCCACCACTAATCCCCTTAATGCTCACCAAATCGGCCTCTCGAGACCCCAACACCTCTCTAGCTGCTTCCTTAATGCAACTACCAGTCCTATCTCATACTACCCGCATCCTCACTACTTCCCCAAGACCTTATAGAAATCAACATCTTTAGGGCATTGGCCAGAGAGGGTGTTTGGATTGACTTATTTTGAGTAGCTTTTGTTTTTTAAACTCTTTTTTTATTTTTGGAGGTGTTTGGGAAAGACAAAAAGTGCTTTTAAGCACTTTCATTTAGGCTGAAAAAGTATAAAAATAAGCTATCAGCCGAAAAGCTCCATCAATGCTCTCACGTCGGAGCAAATACTCGTCTCAACCACAACAACAAAACACCGACTATGGTGAAACCAATAACAGCCAACGTCGCCAACCACTGCTCCGGCAAACAAATCTGGCCGAATCCGCGAATCTCCAGTGAAATCCCACACAACTAAGCAACCACAATGAACCAAAACCTCTAATTTCAATGAAGTTCCGACGGTAACAGATCCTCCTCCACTTTGTTTCTCTTTGTATCTTCATCATTTTCATGTTTGTTTTATGGATCTACTCGGTTTCGTTATAGTTATGGTTACCGTGGTTTGTTTTTGTTTTTTTCATTCTTGTTGTTTTCTCCAAAATATTTTTCAACACAATTATAATATTACTTCTTAGGTATATTTAGCTATGATTTTGTCTAAAATTGTTTTCTAGTAGCTGTTTTGTCGCTTGTTTGTTGTAATATGTCTTGCCTTGTTTTGATAACATTACAACCATATTTGGTTGATTTTTTTTTTTTTTTTTTTGGGAAAATTATGCAGAATGTCAGCCCACTACAATTATTTACAAGTAAAATGACCCAACTTTGCAAAAATTTCCCAAAATGGCCCATGTTACAATTATTATATTTGTTATGAAATAACAACTATCGAATTCATAAAAATGTATAATATTGAATTCGAATTGTATTACAACGATCCTTTACGTTTAATACAGTTTTAATACAACTTTTAAAAGTTTCACCTCTCCCTCTCCGGTGAAACCTACAAACCACCTGCCTCCAAAGAACAATAACTCAACCAACAAACCCACCTCTTCCCCGATCCGTCACTATCCTTTCATTATAACGTCAAGAAATGACCAGATCTGACCAGAATTATCCAACGCCGGCAAACTCTGGTTTAACTGAGCAACCAAATCAGCTAAGCAATTAGGAAATGTCCATGAATTCTCAATAGGAGAGAAGAGATTAGGGATTTTGAGAAGAAAGAAGAAGATAAGAACAACACCACCATCTCCGACAAAGTTAATTACCGAAGCAATCAAATCAGCCACCACTCCAGCGAAACGAACAACACCACAACAACCACACAACTACCACCGTCCTCTTCTCCGACCCATCTCTCCCTTTCCCTTTCCCTTTTCCAGTCGGAATGTTGATGAGGTCATTGATTTGGGCGGAAATAAGAGAGAAAAAACCCTCGTAGGAGTGAAATTCACCTCAACTGAGAAATTAAAAATTATAATTGAAGAATGCAACACCTATTTGAGAAGAAATTGATGAAGTTCTTTGAATGAAAATTGAGAAGAAGAGAAGGAGGAGAAGAGAAAATGCCAGAGAAAGAGAAAAATAAAAGGAAATTCCTTATTCCCTAATTTTAGTTATTAAAGGTAAAACATATGCTATAAGTTGTAATAAAAAAGAAAGTACCCCACAAAAGGTAATAAGTGATCTAAAAGAATTTATTTATGTAAATATTTCTAATAAAAAATGGATGTTTTTTTTAAGTTCAATTATTTATTTATTTCTTTTATTCAAGTTTCAATACTTGGCCGATGAAGAAATTTTCATCGACTTTCAAGGCCTCTAATGTGCATAAGACGGGTTTTACTTTTTGTTTATTACCTCTATAATTCATTTTAGTCCATATTCGTTCATTACTAATACTTTTACCAAGTGTTTTTACAGGTACACGGATTTGCTTTCTGAAGAAGATATTTGAATTCAAATTCGAGGATCATTTTGAATTTTTTATTTTATTTATTCATTTTGTTTAACGATAGACAAATATTAGGCCATTTTCATTGTTCATACTTTACTTTATTATTCGTGTACATTTCATGCTTATTATACCTGTGAAAAGTGATTTTATCTCCTCCTAAATTGAAAAAATGAGTTTAGCCGCAACCCAACATTGTGGATTCTGAAGGATGACTAACCTCTTTCCTTCGGAATAACTTGAATACTTACCTAGAATTTAATTGGTTTCATAGACTAATACGTTTTCTTTAATTAATTGATTTTTTAGTTTTTCCTAAAATTAGGTGGTAACTCTCTTAATTTTTTAAAAATAACTAGTGTAGTGTACGTGCTTTGCACGTGTATATCGCGTCAATGAATAAAAAAATATATTATTTTCTTTTACTTATCAAGTCTTTGAACTTAAATAAATATAAAATAATTGTGAAAATTCCATTTTACATACCCTCTAAAATTTCATCAAGCACAGTCATATATTCATACCATTTTGGCTATATAAATGTATAGATAATGAAAATTTTGCTACATATGCAGAAATCAAGACAACCACAAAGCGATCAAATAAGAACTAAAGACACATATGCTTCATAAAATAAATATTCTTTATACTTTATAGGTCTTCTTTTCTTTGTGCCCCAAGGATCGACCATCAATCCGAAGATATTTTTTTCTTTGATGTTATATTGGTACACTTTAGATAGCTCTATTGCTTTTCTTTGCATCCCATATATCCATGTGAAAAAAGGCATAAGAGAAAATTCAATTTTTTTAGCTTCTGAAAAAACAATTTTGGTTACTCCCCAAAAATACTTATTTTCTCTCAAAAAATTTGCCAAATTATTTTAAGATACAACGACTACACAAACTCAACTTCACCTCAGTGGGATCTTTCGGAAACTCGTTGAATAGAATACCAAGTTTTCTATCATTATAAGCAATTTTAAGATATAACTACGCAAACTCAATTTTGCCTGAGTCGGGATCTTTCGAACAACCTCTTTATCTCCATGAAATAGGGATAAGATCTGTGTGCACTTTGCTCTCTCCTTGTTCTACAATAACTTCAAGAGTATGAGTTTTTTTTTAAAAATATTATCACATCCACAAAACTATTGAAAAAGAAATAATGAGAGTTACATATTCAAATTTTAATAAAACAAATACAATTTTTTATATGAATAAAACTTAAACAATAGCCTATATTATGTGATGAGAACTTTCTAACAATGAAGTGAACTTTTCTATCATGTCATGTCATCATAGACTCTTACAAAACCACACATTGAAACAAAATAAATAAGCAAATAACATCATCAATTGACTATCAAAAAGAGAGAAGAAAATTGCATGAAGACCAAAAGACGATGATAATGAATGCAAGAAGATGACTTGAATCAAAATTAAAAGAAAAAAGGTAGAAGTAGAAGTAGAAGAAGAGGTCGTATTTTGTGGTAAAGTTAGATCAAAATATTGCTTAAATAGAATTGTAAGAATTCTTTGTTATATATAAATCCTTTTTTGATATAAGGTAAATCTTTAATTGATTTAGAAGTGTTAAATAATGATATATGTTATAACTAAAAACTATGGTAGTAAAAGAAAACGTACCTCAGTTTTTTGGAAACTTTAAGTGAATTTTATTTGAGGACTATGGAAAAAGACAATTTTATGAATTTTTAAAATAAACTAATTGGTTAAAATTTAATAACAAAAAAGAACTTCTAAACATAAAATAAAAGTAATGAATAAAGTGAGTTTATTGGGTTTTTTTTTATATATTAAAAACGACTCCTAGACAACGTGACCTTTGTTGGTCCTTTTTTTTTTTTTTAAAGTTTTCTATTAAATGTTTTTTTTATTCTCTTATCATATATTTTAGGATTTTTTTTCTTACCATATATTTGAGGACTCCTTTTTTACCTATAGAAGGAAACAAAAAATTTACCATCATTAATTCTCCATATATTTTTCTCTTACCATATACTTTAGGATTTTAAATATTATAAATATAATTAAATAATTATAAAAAGAAAATAGTGAAAAGACTATATCGTATATTGAGCAATCTTTTGATGAAGGGCAAAAAGTTCAAATCACTTTTCTAAGGGTCTTCACACTTTTAATATATTATAGATTATAGATATAGATATAGATTATAGATTATAGATTAATTATTATTTTTGAGTCCCGAAATTGGGTCTTATTGTAAAAAAAAATAGGGATCCCGACATTACTGTGAACCGTGATTTTCTAGTCTTTTTAAAGTATTTCTAGACTTTCTATTTAATAAAAATTAGAGTAGATATAAGTAGCAATTTTGTTTTTTAAAAAGAAAAGCAGGAAAATAAACAGTTGTATTTAGATTTGTTAATGTCTGATTTTAGTGTGAAGAAGAGAAAACAAGAAGTAGACAATTTAATTAGAGTTGTAGTTGATGTGACCAACTCCAAAACAAATTATTTGCAGCCCCCTTTATTTAGGATCCAAAATCCAAAGGTTGAATTTATTTAAAACTCTATTTTATTCCTTTACCAAAATAGTCTATATATTTCACATTACTTGTGAAATAATTGTGATAATTAATATTAAAATAAAAAATCTACATTATTTTCATGAACGAAGTGCATGAATTTGACCCATTTATTTATCCATGGAAGTTCCATCAATGAGGGAGGACCGAATATATGAGTTAATTTGTCAGACAATCACTCAATTAATATTTTTTATCTCAGAAAGTCACTGAATTTTATTTTGTTTCAAAAGAAATTCAGTTAAATGAGTGATTTTGGCTCTTAAAGCTAACTACACTAGCTGATTATTTTGCAATTTCTATTAGCTAGAATAATAGTTTTTCACCTTATAATTAGATCCCCAACTTTTTTTTTGGAATAATAATTACATCACCAATATATTGATAAGAATAAATTTAATAACCTTGTCGAATATGCACCGAAAATTGTAGGTGTTAAAATTGTATCATATTAGTGTAATATTTTTTTCGAATTGAGTTTCTATTAAGGTGAGTAAATTATTGTTAATTTGAATGACCTCCATGTAGGTAGGTGTAATCCTAAACCATGTTTAAGTAGCAGCAGTACTAATCCTAACCAATGTTGAGGAGTGGTAGTGGTAATAGTAATCTCTATCTCTAATCGGTAATCTCTATCTCTAATCTCTAATCTCTAATTTCTAATTTCTATCTTCTTTTTTTTTTTTTCAATTTTAATCTTTATCTCTAATATATTAAGTGTGAAGACCTTATAAATATTATTTGAACTTTTTGTCTTTCATTAAAAAACTTCACAATAGACAAAATTATATTTTCACCTTTTTTCCTTCAATTATTATTTAATTTTTTATTATTATTTTTACAATTCACTTTTGGACTAGAATTCCTTTAATTTTTATTATTATTTAGTTCTACAATTTACTTTTGGACTAGAATTCCTTTATACCCTATGTTTTTTTATTTAGATTTGTAAACACTTAGGGGTCGTTTGGTTGGGAAGAACTTATCTCGGG
Organism: Capsicum rhomboideum; assembly: GCA_031232105.1. Classification (NCBI taxonomy): domain Eukaryota; kingdom Viridiplantae; phylum Streptophyta; class Magnoliopsida; order Solanales; family Solanaceae; genus Capsicum; species Capsicum rhomboideum. The sequence continues at coordinate 89,789,919 of CP124716.1, read as the reverse complement.
ATAAATTATTCCGAGATAAGTTATCTCGGGATAAGTTATCCCACCATGTAGGTGGGATAACTTATTCCATCACTAAGGAATAAAAGGTGGGATAAATAATCCCAAGACAACCTAATACCCCCAACCAAACATGGGATAAAATTATCCCAAATTTTATCCCGGGATTATTTATCCCAATACCCCAACCAAACGACCCCTTAGGTTTAGGACTATTCTATTGAAAGTACCCTACGTTTTTTTTTTTTTTTGCATCTTCTTCTTTGCAGGTTTTGGGTAAAAAAAATATAGCACGGACTAACTTCTTCTTAGCAGGTTTTAGGCAAAAAAAGATATATCCAGAGCTTCTTCTTCCCAGGTATATAATTTCTCTAAAGTTGCATAGCAACAAGTTTCTTTTCCGCAGGTTTTAGGCCAAAAAAAATAAAAATTAATAGCGAGGCTAAGCAAATCGAACTCCAGGTATACATATTAATCTCTCTAAAGTTGCATAGCAATGTTACTTGTTTTCACATGTTACTTTATTTGGTCGGCCCTTTTTTGATTTTTTTTGGGTTGATTAATGGAGGTTTTAGCATAAAGAACTCTTGATGCGAGTATCTTTTCAAAAAAATCAAGCCAAAAAGGGAGATTTGTTAGGGTTTTTACTCTGATTTTCTTACCAAATTTGAATTTTATTTTTCTTGAAAGGAAAATAACAGTAATACCATAATTACTTTTACTTTTCCTCAAAGAAAAATATAAAACTCTTCCATATTTGGCTAACATTTTTCTTGGAAGAATGGATTTGAACCTCTATAAACAGTAGCCCTCTTCTCATACCATAACACAATAGCATCCATAATGTAGTCGTTAAAAGAGTTTTGTTTAGGGGAAGACTTTCTGCCAATAGGTTTTAATCTTTTTTATTTAGTTTTCAATATGTAGGCCTGTTGGTCAATCGGATCAAATAATATGTTTTTTTATTATAGTCTTCTTTATCATCTGAATTATCGCATCTATGGTTTGCAACTTTAAGCTTCCGCAAGACGCCCTCTCGATTTCGAACCCAACAGTTTTAATTTCTCCAGGTATACATATTAATTTCTCTAAAGTTGCATAGCAATGTTACTTGTTTTCACATGTTACTTTATATGGTCGGCCCTTTTTTGATTTTTTTTTGGGTTGATTAATGGAGGTTTTAGCATAAAGAACTCTTGATGCGAGTATCTTTTTTAAAAAATAGTGATGTTAGTTGACGAAGAGGTAATAATTATTTTTTGTTCATCCCATATTTTATATTTTTTCATATATGCTTTGTGTGTTGGCTCATTGCAAAAGCAAAATCATCACTCAGAGCTGATTATGACGTGACTTGGGATAAATACGGATTCTTCCGAGATGCTAGACATCAAATAGAAAAAAGAAAGAGATCAGAATGCCAGCAAGAGTGGAAGAAAGAGATGAATGATGGTGAAAGAGATTTTAACAAAGGTTGTTGTTGGTATGTTTATTCATACACATGTTATTGGTCTTTCATAAATACATGTCATGATCTATTTTGTCCAATGCAATTGTGGTTGTCGACAGAGTAACAGCCTGAAAGTATAGTTCAGGAAATTGAAGATATGGTTCGCTCATATGTTGACAAGGTAATATGCTGAGAGGCAGAGAATGTCTTTGTTGAGTAGAAAAATAGAACTATGCTTCTAGCTTCTTAGAGATGACAAATCAGCACTTAGAGAGTTATGATCCTGTCCCACAGAAGCTATAGACTTTGATGATATCGCTTATTTTGTAAACTTTGCCCTCGACACTTGATAGGAACTGACTGACAAAAGTTTGGTTCTTGGAATTCTTAAACACACTGTTGTAATTCTTAAAGTCACGAGATTGAATCACCAAGAGGAAGCAGAGAAAAAGGTTAGCCTTGCTCATTGATTCATTGATCAATTGAATTGTCATGTAATCTTTTCTTATGCATGGTCAACATGATTTTTCTCCTCTCATAGGCTAAAAAGATAAAATGGATAGAACTTTACTTAGATTGTCATGTTATCTTTTCTTATGTATGGTCAATATGTTTTTTCTCCTCTCTCATGCAATGTCTGAAAAGATAGAATAGATGGAACTTGACTCAGAATCAAAAGACAATGTATGTATGCTACTAATTAATATGCTAACATTGGCTGTCAGCCAGCAGAATGGACCTTCTGCCTATTTAATTTTTTTTTATAGCGGTTCAGCATTCCTGGGTTATTTTATGATAGAGTTAACTTTTATTCTGATGTTAGATATTGTGACTATCAGGAACAACTCTCTGCCTCTCCAAGGTAGGGGTAAGGCCCGCTTACACAGTAATCTCCCCAGACCCTACTTGTGGTATTACACTGGGTATGTTGTTGTTATTATAAAATGTTGTGACATTGTTCTAAGTTACACATGCAATGCTTGTAGATGATGAGCATCGACAAGTCATCTAAGGCAAGTACTAAAGCACTCTTTTGCAACTGAAAAGGGAGGAATTGGTTAATTAGTAGTTGTTCTATTTTATTTTTTTTTGACAAAGATTAGTAGTTGTTCTATTAGTAGTTGTTCTATTAATAAGCTTTTATATCCATTTGAGTCTTTTGACACTAAATTCCAATCATTTGGACGAGCAGGAAGTTGAGAGGAAGGTTCGTAGGCAATTCAAGGAATTCTTTGACAAAAGACCTGCTGAGATCGCAAAAGTCAGGACTAATGACGTAGGGGATGAGGATACAAGTGAAAATCTTAAAAAGGATGATCTTGACAATTTAGATGACCATGAAGAGAGAACTCAGACCACAACAGCTCCACCTCCGGCAGGTATTTTATCCCAATTGAGAAGCTTTTCGCGTCTGTTGTCCTGAACCAATGCACCATATTATGAGGGTTTAAAATGATGGAAGTATAATATAATTTCTCCTAAAGAAAACATAGAAGGTGATTGCTCACTGTGATAATACAATAAATTGATGAAGATGAGGAAAAAGATGACAAAAAAATTTCTATTTTTTGACATAGACGAATGATATTTCGTTAAGGACCGAAATTTGGTAAGTATATGGTAACTAATGTTTAAACCCTAAATAGGATTATATGAGTAGTGTATATAAAAATAATCTTCGCAGGTTTTAGGCCAAAAAATATAGAGAGAGTCTACTAAACATATGAGTCCAGGTATATATTAATTTCTCTATTTTTTTTCCTGATGTTGCATAGCAATGTTGCTTGTTTTAACATGTTACTGGATTAGTTCATCCTTTTTTATTTATTTTTAACGATACGATATAATAAAATTTACGTAACAATCAAATACACTTGTAGATCATATACTTTATTTTTGATATGTTTAATCGAGTCGAGGGTCTTATCGAAAACCTCTCTACCTTTGCAAGGTAGGGGTAAGGCAGCGTATACACCACCCTCCCTAAACCGCACTTGTGGAATTTTATTATTGTTTTTTGTCATTGCACTTATTGAGCATTCTCCAGTAACTTGACAAAAGGTATTAAGATTATTTTGTTTTTATATTGTTAGGTCATGCTAGATACTTTCGGTCCGGAGCTAACGGTTGTTAAACACAAGTGAGAAACATTTGGGTATATATTTGATCTATATTTGTGGAGTAAGTTAACTAACATTAAATTGTGCCGATAGTATAAGATCACAGTAATGCATATAGCCTAATCAACCATAGGAACTTTAGGTTCAAAAGAAAATATGAGGGATGTCCAAATATTGAACAACAGCTAGAGTAAAGGGCATACTACCATGCATTAGAGATAATGCACGAGACGTACGGTGGCACGTTAGTATTATTATTGAGCTTTGCAAGTGACTCCTTGAAAGGACCCAAACAAGTGAAGGTTGTCGATTCACGCAAAGCAACAATATCTTGGGTGTATGCAAACATAAAATGGTTAAAGGCCATCAGGAATGGTCTCGAAAGCAACAAGGATTCAGCTTTGGAGTTTTGCTTCTCTAATTTCTCTTTTACAAACAGGTTTGAGAATTTGTATTTTAGTTTGAGAATTGTAAATTTAGAATACATTATTTTCATTTGAAACGGTTATTAATCATTAATATGACACTTTTAGTCCAGCTTATTCAATTCGACTTTAATTCGTAAAAGAAGATATAATAGTATATCATTTAGCTATAATTGATGTGATTGATTCGCAACTCAAATGGCTTCTTGAAATTGGGCTGAGAGCCTGAGATTACGGGCTGATGGAATGAAAGTCTTGGATAAAGGACTTGAGGGAGAGTTATTATGTTCCTCTTTAAGTACATTTTTTATCTTGAAAATTTTACGTTATTTTTTTTAAAATTTATAATTAATATAGCGTACACACAATAACTTTTTCTTTTAGACAAGTATATTTTATTAGTTTATACTTTTATATTGACTTCTATTACAGGAAAACAAGGGATTGTATGTTTATAGCTCATTTTAAGATTTTGATAATTAAAATCTTAAATTTTCTTTCTTGTGCTTCTATTACATGATGCAGAGTTGGTGTAGATCTTCCCACAATTGAAGTCCGGTTCGAGCATTTGAGTGTACATGCAGAAGCTCATGTTGGTAGTAGAGCTTTACCAACAATATTCAAATTCACATTTAATATCTATTGTATATTGTTATATCATATTATTACATGCAATATACTCTTGGATTTTCTGTGTATAGAATTTCTTGAATCATCTTCATATCCTTCCAAGTAGAAAGAAACCATGAGAGTACGGAGGAGTCGAAGGAATCATATGGTAGTGCAATGACCAATGGTTAGAAAATCGGAATCACAGTCGGAGTGATCATCGTCGTTTGCTTTGTAGGTTTGGGTGCATTAGTATATGTACAAGAAGTGGCACAAAATATCCAATGATCGCAATTCAGGTATGATGCTAGGAGAGAAATTTTTTGAGTGGATCTACATATCTTCTTCATATGAAATCAGTTTATACAGTTTATATATATAAGTCTACTGCATTGATAGATAGAAATATGCAATTTTTTCGTCGTCCTCATATGTATAATAGATTAATAGGGAACTCTTTTTCTGTTTGTATTGGACAATGACAAACTTTTTTTCTATTCTTAAAATGCGAGCTTAAGATGTTGTACAATAGCAAGCCGATGCACTAAAGCTCCCACAATGTGTGGAGGGTTCGAGGAAGGTTGGACCATAAGGGTCTAGGGTAAGGTTGTTACGTACAATAAAACATTCTCTTTACTTTAACGTAAAACAAATGTAGTATAAAAATCACACTATATAAGGACAACATAGATGTAGTATAAAAATGACACTATAAAAGGACAACATAGGAACATTGCAAAGTTTTAGATAAGAGTCATTTTCCTTCTTGCAACCTAAATATTGATACTAGTAGATTGGGGATCAGCTAAAACACTCGAAGATGCTAATTATTTAATGATCGAGTTGATGATAAAATCAAAAAAGATTTGTGAGATGTAGTGATGGCTCAATGAAGACGACACGTGAATGAGCTAGCGGGAATAGTGGATGCCTATCTTATACAATATATATACAATTAAATCTTATATAGTAAAAAGTCATTGCTTAGTATAAATGTAATTTTATTCTTTAACATTAAACACACGTACAACGCACGTACTCTAAATTAGTTATATTAAAAGTGTGAAGGACCATAGTGTCACGACCCAACTAACCGAATCGTGAGAGCACCTACTCTAATCCACCTAGATAGGAGAATCTATACCACCCATTCAAAAAAATGTGGAATTTATAAATAATTTTAATAAAGACTTAAAAATCTGATAAATATCTAATCTTTTTCAAAGTACAAAGAATAATAAAAACACCTTTCTCGAGGACCTAGTCTATACATGTACAAGAGCTTCTAATATAGTAAAATACAAAACAAGAGACACAACTCCCACCATAGGAATGAAATGAGTAGAAGCTGCTGGAGATCACTATCCACATCACTTATGAAACATCAACTGATCCTGCAATCAGATTATACCCCTAAAAAGGATATAGCAAAAGTAGAATCATTACAACCACACATACTGATAAGCATCATCGGCCGATCCAAATTAGATCACATAAACACCACATAAATATTCAAAGGAAAACATGCATTTAAATAATTTCATTAGTCAAATACCTTCCTCCCATTAATTCTTCACCTCCCTAGTTTTATACAATCCTTGTCAAAAACTCCCATATCCTTTAGCCAAATTCACTAATCCACTAGTCAATCACCATACCACATTCAACTCTAAGTATCTTTTATCAGTGATTCCGACACCACTAGATATGTATTTAGCACCCACTTAATTAAGAACTCGCTCTTCAGCCTTTAATACACATTCAATGACCTCAACAATTATCATGTTTCTCGGAAATACTTATCTGTAGAGACACCCGTGCATCATAGGTTATGTGTATATTAGTTCAATAACCAGCTAATAACAAGTCAACAACACCTTTACTTACATTATTTCCATCAATATCAACAAATCCAATAAGTATAATTCAATACAGAAATCCACCAAGGCAACGTCATGTCCAATGACAACAATCAATAACCAGGCAAGTATAAATTATGACAGGTAATTCATCAAATCAAAATCATGACTAACAACAATAGACCAGGTCAACAATTCATGACTAACAACGATAAGTTTTACCTTGCCTCGATTGTTATTTAAATAGATAACAATAGAAATTATACCTTTGAATTATGTCAATAGCTTGGACCACACAAGGATCCAATATAACAATAATAATATCCACCAGTTCACTCAAGGAACCAAATATAGATCAATCAACAACAAACCTAGTCCACTCAAGGAACCGTCAAACTCACTAATACCTTGTGCACACATGCTAAGGGTCCTTTGGTAGCCCACTAGCCATGACCTGCAGGGAACGAGCTCAGTCCATGTACCAAACATCCCAAACATCTAGTGTCTTCCACTCTTATCTCAAACCAATGTGGTGCCACCCTTATTACAACATCCTCACCCTTATACTCCCTGAGTTTTATTAATTCTGTGACGATGATCTTTATCGGCTCATCTCATAATAACAACTGACATCACAATAAATACAATCACAATGAGAATAACACAATCATAATGAGAATACACAATCACACTTGTACAACCAACAAGCTTTCAATACAACCTCATTAGATGTGATTAGACACTTAGGATATCATTCAACAATTACACCTCTTAAACATGTATTGTAACAACTATAAAAAGAGACCGTTAATAAACACACATAAACCAAAATTGGATTTTCAATTACATCAAACTATCACCTATTAAGTCATGTCGCACCAATATTCCATATATCCTTTGAGAACTTATCTAGGATTTGCAATACCTGAGTATGCATCCAAACATTTGGTTGACACTTTAATACATCCAACCTTTCATCTTAACCCTAAGTTATCACCATGATTACTCCACCATCTGGTATTCTCACTTAACCTACACCATGTCACCAATCATCTCTAAATCAACATTTGTCAGTGTTTAACAACAAATTAACATTGCAATTAATCACAAATTGGTTTAGCATTAACAATAATACACACCAGTTCACATCACAATTTCAATATTACACAAAACCTCAATTCGTATTCAAGAAAATATGGAGTTATTATTTTTATCCAACCAAACATTGTGCTCGCATGCCTAAATATGGAATCTCCCATCAATCTATGTCATACATATATTTTCTAATCTAGGTTTACGCTACACAATTAAACCTAGCCTACTTGGATGCCAAGCAGCTGCCAGGAGGCATGAACATGAACTTCTAACTCTGTGCTAGCAATTTCTGGTGTGAAATCCGTAAGAGAACGACTGATTTTACTCCATTCAAGCATATCTCTTCTTCTCCATTGCTCCAAGGCTATAAGGCAACCTTAGGGATTTTTTAGGAGGAAACCTCATCCTATTTACAACTGAAGAGGAGAAGGAAAAAATAAAAAATGGGGGACTGATTCTGATTCTCGGCATCCCGCTACCACGGTACTGCTATAGCAGGAAATTTTTTGCTATAGCGAGATGATGTCAGTCAGTCTCAAAATTCAAATTCTGAAATTTTTCAACTAAGTCTTTTACGTAACTAATTCGAGAATACATTACAAAAATTTGCGTACCCCCTATCGTTGGACGAGGAGCCTTTAGTAATGACTGAATGGATCGTTACACTTAGAAATGTTGTTTGAACTTTTTGCCCTTCATTAAAAGACTCTACAATAGATAAAACTGTCATTTAATATTTAAAAATATTAATTTAATTATTTTCTCTATTTGTCATAAGTGCAAAGTCGTAGAATCCTAATTTACCGTTGCACAGTCACGGAATTCTAATTTTTCATGGGTTGTAACTTGTAAGTGATAGAATCTATATATAGACACAAGCTGCCACTGAGCGTCCAAAAAAGTTTCAGCTTGCTACCGTCATTGCCTCATCTCAAAGACAGAAAGAGGAAAACAAAAGTTGAGCAGATCGATTCAGCCTACAGATCTCAAAAAATATATGGACAAGTAGCTGCAAATCAAGTTCAAGTTAAATGCCAACCGCTTAGTGGGGACTCTTCGTGAATTCGATCAGTTCATGAATTTGGTTATTGAAAAGACTACTAAGTTCAATGCAATGAGAAGAATGTGATTGGCATGGTGGTGATTCGGGATAGAAGCATGGTGACTATTGAAGCACTTGAGTCGGTTGGTAGAACACAGTACTATGAATAAGACGATTAGTAGAGGAATCTTTATCTATGTTCAAGATGTTTACTGCTCTTATGGAACCTAAGTGGATTATGTGTTGTACCTGAGTTAACTTGCTTTTGACTAGAACAAAATCTGATTCTCCTAAAAAAAATTCTATATATAGCTTTTGACTGTATATGTTGATCATGCTAAATGGCACATGATAAGGTATTCTTCTAGTACATATTTACTTAGTATTAGCATGCTCAAATATTATATTAATATTTAATTGATTAAAGTTATAACTATTAAATTTTTATTTATTTGTTTTCCTCTAATATTTAAAAGCTTTTTATCAACCAAATTTTCGACATTAAATATTTTCTTATTTGAACTAGGTAAGAACTTTTTAATTAATTAAGTGTTACCATATTTATTTTTTGTCCCAACACAAATATTTCTTCTTTGGTTGGGTTTGAGTCTATTTACCATGTATTTTAGTTCTACTAAGATTATAGTATCAAAATTTTGTACAAACAGGACTCTTAAATATATGGTTAGAGGAATCCTATTGTACGCGAAAAACCACAAATTAAGAAGTTCTAAAATATATGGCAAGAGGAAATTTTTCATGCGTATTTATTTAAATAAATGGAAAAGAAAAGTTTTCTTTTTCCTTACTTATACATTCCAGAATCTTAATTATTCATGACCTTCATCAGTTTTGCCTCAATTTCGTCTCAACTTGCTTGGCACAATAGTTTGCCATATTCATCAACTAATTATTATTCCAGATTTTTCTCTGAAGGTTAATTAATTTAGATAGTAGTTCCTCTTTATAATTACCCCCTCCCCCCCCCCCCCCCCCCTTTTTTTTTTCCATCAAGTGCACTAAGCAATCTTGAGTTTCTCTTCGAAATTTATCTACAATATGTAGTTTGAGATTTTACATACGCGCGGATAAATGACCCAAGGGAATGACGAAGTTTCTTGGAAGATTGATTTTTTATTTTGTACCTTTGTTGTTCTGTTTATTATAAAAATAGTGATAAGGTCTATATTCTATCCTCCACGGCTCCACAGATTCCACATATGAGATTATATTGAGTATGTCACTATCATTGTATTGATAATCTTGAGATTGAAAGCATGACTGCTAAATCATAATTTTTGTATGTTTGTCACATATTTTTATTTTTCTTTCATGATTCTTCAAATAGATTGCAGTACTATATTCAATATCAATATCAACAATAAGGGTTATAAAGCAACCAAAGCTACAAAAGGTACCTACACTATCAATTTCGTCTATAAAGAGATATTATGTGAGATCATTTTGGTCATAATAGAGCAATATAAGTGGAAAAATATACATACACCAAAAATTTCATTTATGAAGAGATATTAGGTGATATGTAATAATATAAAATATTTACATACAACTAACTTAACTGAATCTTTTATTTTGCAAATTGTAGTTTTTTAACAACTCCTGGTATGATTTTTAGCTTTTTTATGTTTTGACTATTTTGCTCTTCCCTGTAGTTGCTATATGCCTATATGAGTTGTAAGGATGATTGACACGGTCCTCGAAGCATTCGAGAGTGATTTGAGTGAGTTTGAGGTTTTGAGTAGCCTTGAAAGTGATTAGTTTGACTTTGATCAATATTTTGTGATTCAAGTGTCGGATGGTGATTCTATCAATTTCATTAGATCTGAAATATTGATTTTGGGTTAGTAGCATGGTTGGCTCAGGTTTGGAGTCTTTATATTGAGTTTTGACCTCTTAGATGAGAAACTAGTTAGTTTAGCCTAAAAGGAGTCCCAGGGATTAATTTGATATTAACGACCTCTTTTGATAAATCTAATGGTCCCATTGAGTCTAGAACGTCGAAATTAGCCTAGTAGTATTATTAGATTATTTTTATGGGCTCTCGATCTAATCTCGAAGTTTCATTCGGAGTCATTTTAGTCCCTTAATTTTCAACTGAATCTGGTCCTGGTGCAACTGCTCTAGCGGTCATCTGGTTGCCTTAGTGGTATCGCCTAGGTAGACCAAAGACCACCTTAGTAGAAGCCCAACCTTCCAGCACCATCGCCTAAGCATTGTGTGTGTCACTTAACGAGACCGCCTTAGCGGCTAAAGTGTCGCCTATGTGATCACTTGTGTGGCAAATGACTACCACTAACTACCACCTTAATGGTAGTCTAGATGCTCAAACGACATCGTGTGGGCTACCATTTTACCTCCTAGGCGACGTTGCTGGTATAAAATGTCTTTTTATTCTCTTTTATTCCATTCTTCCATTTTCATGCTTTGGGGTCTCAGTTTTGGCGATTTCAAAGATAGTTTATCATAAAATTGGACTTGGGTGAGCTTATAAACATGATTTCTATCCTTATTCATTGATTAATTTCACTAAATCATCTTCAAAACTTGGGTTTTAAAGTTGGATTTTTGGAATTTCACAAGAGAGAAAATGGTTTTTCTTTGATTTCAAGCTCAATTTCAACTTTTTTTTAAATGAATTTTCATATTTAGAACCCTTAGAGTATGAGAAATATGATTCTTAAATAAAATTTTGGTTTTACCCTTTTTTCTTTAGGGTCAATTTTCAAAGTATTTTTGGACCCAAAACAAAAGTAGCTAATATGGATATCTTTGGACTCCTTTTGATGTGTCGATTATGCTTTTGATAGATTGGATTTGTTTTGAGGCTACACGAAAGGGCAAAGGTTCGTGTTGAAGGGTCCAGGCTAGAGATTTGGCTTTTCGAGGTAGGTTATGGCTTAACTTTCTTCAAACTGAGTTAGGTAGTTAACTATTTATGTAAAGTATGCTATGGGTTGGGGATTTAATCATAAGATACATATTCTGAGATTATATTATTATCCTGGTGCGTGTATAGGGGCTTATGTGAATATTATCATTGACTTGAGGTGTAACACCCCGTACTTACCAAACCCTACTTGACGATGTTGGACAATGGATACTTAAGTGTTGAGTGTCAAAAGTATGTACTTTGTAAGGTTAATGATGAGATAATTGATATTGGGCATAGTACATGGGATTAGACCTTTGTAGGAGGGGTAATACCCCGTATGTTCTCGAACCTATACGACTACGTGTACCTTTATGGAATTAGTAAAACATGGGAAACTTGATGGATTATACATTCATTTGTGGGCATGAATAAGTCTTTCATCATTGGGCCCAAAGTGAAGCCCAAAATTAACAAGAAGACATAGCCCAACATGGAAATTGACCCATTCTTCCAATATGTGTCCATTTGATCAAATCAACCATGCATTTAATGCCAAGAGATGGATAAGAGTGACTTGAGCTCAATTAACAAATTGTTAATGAGCTAAATGAGGCCCAAAAATTAGCATGAAGGCATGACCCAAAAAGGGCATAATGACCTATTCTTGATCCATTCTTGCTTTGACCAAAGAAGACCCTCAATTATTGATTAATTGGATGGATAAGGAGGACCATGAGGCACTATATAAGGCCACAAATCATATTTTTATTCATAAAAAGACACATGCCATTTTTTAGAATTTTCCACAATTCTCTCTATCACACAAACCCTAAGCTCTCATCTTTGTGGCCAAGATCATCATCTTGCACATTTTGGTAAGTGTTTATTACTATGTTTTAATATATTTTATGCATGATATATGGTGTATAAGATGTTGGTTACGTTGGTGATGTATTGAGAATTCACTATGTGTGTAAGGTGACATGTTTGTGAAATCGGAGGATGGTTTTGTCTTGTAAACTTGAACATGGACTTGTGGTATTGAAGTAAGTGAACATGATGGATTTGATATTGACATGTGAGATGTGATTATAGCATTTCCTTGTTTTGTCATGGTGTATAATGTTTGGAATTTCTATTGTGAAATTGGTTATGGTTTTGGTGTCGTATTGGCCGTAGAGTGTGGTTTTGAGTGTCGTTATGTGTGTTGTGAGATCATGGATGAATGTTGGTGTTTAATATGATCAAAAATATGTTCAAATATGTTTGGTGGTGATCATGGACCATTCATGGCATTAAAAGACCCCAAAAAAAATCATTTCGGACCAAAATGGGCATCTGCCCCCGCAGACGAAGGCATCTGCGGGCGCAGATGCCAACGCAGATGGCTTTGGCTGCTGCCAAAGGCCATCTGCGGGCGCAGGTGGCAGCGCAGGTCAGCCCAGATTTGTGTTTTACATGTTTTCGTATCCCTTTGATCCCCGAAGGCCCCGATACCCTTCTTGGATGTAATTATCAACTTGTGATGTTGTTTAAATGACTTTAAAGTATTGTATGGAGGGGTGTTGGACTGTCTGAAGTATGGAAGGTTGTTCATATGTTGTGATAAAGGAGTAAATGTGACGGAATGATAAAGAGAAAAGCGTAAGGGTAAGTGTGGTGTGAAATACTATCGATGTATTATTTTTGGTCAATGTGTGTAATGTTATGGTGTTGTTGATATGGAAATGCATTGGATTGTATGGTAAGGGGGTGACATGATGTAGTATGGTAGTCATATAGTTCATTGTCGTTTTGTACGTTTGTACGGTAAGTGATTGTTAACAAGAGTTTTACTGTGGACTTGTATTGTAGAGTGAAACATAAGGAAGGAGCTGGACTGTTGTGTTCATATATAGACTTGTGTACTAGTACTTGGAAGTAAAGGTATGTAAGGTTACTCTTTCCATATCCTTCTGCAGCATATAGTGTTCACATTGTCATTGTACTTATTCGATTTCGAAATGCTCTAAGGTATTTCATTTCCGGTTGTTGACTAGTGTTACTCACATGTTCCTTATTCGTTGGTCAATGGTGAATCATATAACTCATTTCCATGGGTTGAATTGTGTTCACTGGCTAATATGTCAAAAGTTCCAAATGTTCTAAGGTATCCTATTTCCGGTTACCAAGGGTAATGGTCCCATATTTCTTACTCATTGATCACTTGTGAATCACATGTCTCATATGCCTTGATAATGTTCCGAAAGCTCAATAGTGGTTATGTTCATGTGTCTTATTTAGTGCTCATTGTCCTAAGGTTCCAAAAGTGTTCTATCCCAAAGGGGTTCGATAGTATTCCAATTAAGGTTGATATATATATTGTTATTCATATGTGTTTTATTCCTAGACGAGTTATGACCCACTTAGTTCTTATTTATGGATGGAAGTTCTTAAGTTGTCATTTGTTGTAGATCCTAAGAGAATTATCCCAACAAGAGCGATGAGGTAAAGAGGGCTTGTTTAGTTTGAATAGCATTATTCCAATCATGTCATGATCCAAGTTCCAATAGGGTGATATACATGTCTCATATTCATTAGTAATGTTCCAAAAGTCCAATGAGGTTATGTTCCAAGGTTTCAATAGTAGTTATACTCATGTATATTGTTCATTGATTAGTGATCCAAAGCTTCAAATAAAGTTATGACTATCATTGTATTAATCTCTCATAAGCAACAATACCAATCTCTCACAAGTGAATGAATCAATCTCTCACAAGCACATGTACCAATCTCTCAAAGTATGGAGTAAAGAGTAATGAAAGTAAAGAAGCAATGTTATGTAATGACTACCCACAATAAAGTGGATGCCCACCAAGAGTGGATGACTACCCACAACAAAGTGGATGCCCACCAAAGAGTGGATGACTACCCACAACAAAGTGGATGCCCACCAAAAGGTGGATGATCGTAATAACCCACCAATAAGGTGGATGACTAATTAAGATGGCGAATGTAAGTAAGGAATATAATAAACGTAAGGTACATGGCTCCCCACATACAGAAAGAGAGTTTATTCCCACTTGCTATTTCTCTTATATTGATTCCACGGTTGTTGTTATGTATGAATGAGCGTAAATGACAATAACAGGAGAAATGTACATAATTCCACATATAGAGTTTTTCTTATAATTATTTCCATTGAAGTTATTATGTATTGATGCATTGATGTCGTTTTCTTAGGGCCTTACATACTCAGTACATTCTTCGTACTGACCCCTCTTGGGGACTTGCCTTACATGTGCAGGTGCGGGTATTAGTAGACCTCGTCAGTAGGCTGCGGATCACATACAGGTCCTTGGTGAGCTCCAGTTGCTTCGGGGCTTCCAAAGTCACACGTGCATACTAGGTTTTGGTATTTTGTAAACATTGTATAGACATGGTCATGTATCTATTAGAGGTTTTGTAGACATATTTGGGAAGATGAAAGTAAAAGATGTACATTCATTTTGACGTAATGGCCCTAACGGCCAAGTTTCATATATTGCACTTATTGCCATGACTTCCGCCATTGATATTTAATTACATGAAATAAAATGATATGCATACGCGGACATACATATGAGAGTGTATGGACAACGATTGGTTCTCTCGGGCCATAACGGCTTCGGGTGCCAATCACGCCTCGATGGGAGTTAGGGCGTGACATGAGGTATTATTATTATTGTGATGCCTGTGTGGGGGATGATACCAACATTACTTGAGCATTATTTGCCTTATTATTATCGTGATGCCCAAGTGAGGGATTGAAGTGTTAATAATAAGGTCTCAGATAATTTGTTTTTTTATTATGTTGTCATACAATGACTTATATCATGATTTATTGATATTTAAGGAGATTTGAGCTCATTTATACCATTATTGAACTGATTCATTACATAATATTGATTTGGTTATGATCATGCATCCTTGCTTTGTTCTTCCATATCCTCAGAATTGGTACTACTAAGGAACATTAATTTTGAAATAAAAATAAAACACTTTATAAAACCCCTTGACCGAGAATGCGCCAGCAAGGTTGATTGAGTTATGAGATTGTGAATGTATATGGGTTAAGAACCCCCCATGGTGTCCTATCTTGGAAGCTTTCGCTTGGAAGGTGTATACGAGGTTATATTGAGATATTACATTATGGCTATTGCATTGCATCACTTATATTTTTTTATGTGTTTGGTATCGTATATTTAGTTTTCTTTCGTATATTTAGTTTTCTTTTATATACTCATGTGTATTCATTCGTATATTGTTATTATACTTGTAGAATTATAGGAGATTCAGTTTGAGCCACCATTGGAAATTTTTCTGTATGCAGGTGGAAGTGTGCTCAAGTATTCTTTACTTGTTTAGTTTTTTTATTTGCTCGATCAGCCTATGATGCCTACTGATTACTAGTGGACCATACTTAATCCTACTTTCTGTACCCTTTTGGTGCAGATCCCAGTACAAGTATGATCCATGGATTTTGAGATCGTGTGGAGTAGAGGCTGACTTGGAGTACTAGTGAACTCCAATGTTCGGGGTATATTCCAGACTCCATCCTATATTTATTTTCCTTTATTTTTCTTAGTAGAGATAGATTCATGTATTTTAGATTCTATGTTAGTATATTTGTGCTCTTACTTATGACACTAGATCTTGGATTCTGGTTGTACTTTTGTTCAACTTTAGACTTAGTTTATTTATATATGGCCTAACTTTATCTTAAAGTCTAATATTTTATGTTATTTTTTTTTTTGCATCTTTATCTCTATTGATAATAGGCTTACCTACCCAGGATACGAGATGGGGTAGGTGTTATTACGACCTCAAATTTTGGGTCATGACAAATTAGTATCAGAGCGCTAGGTTCACTGGTCTCATGAGTAAAAGAGAAGGATGTCGAATAGAGTCTCATAGATTGATACATTAATGTCCATATCTATCTTCAGGAGGTTATGGGACATCTTCAGAAAAACTTCTCTAATTTGATTCCTTATCGTGCGTGTTGTTCATGCCCAGTAATCTAAACTTGGATTCCACTCTTTTTTGCATATATGGTGAGGAATAGATCTAGAGTTGTTGAGGATGCTGAACCAGTACCGACTGTTAGAGCCCCAGTCAGAGGGTGAGATAGGGGTCGCGGTCGAGGTAGAGGTAGAGGCTGGGCACGAGGAATGGCTCTGGATAGAGGACGAGCTAGATCGGCCTCTCCCAAGCTTGAGATTGATCATGATGAGGAAGCGTACCAGACAAAGCATGTGGGACCAACTCATGCCCCTCAGGGTTTTGTTATTACTTTGGTATTACAAGATTTATTGATTTATCTTTTGAGTTTTTTGGATGGCATTCCCCAGACAGTTATTCTACTGGGTACACTATATGGTTCACAGACTACAGGAGGTGTTCAGCCGCCAGAGCAAGTTCATGTTGTTGGTTTTCAGACTTTTAGGGCACAGCCAGCTGCTATTGTAGCCCCACGTTTGAGACTTTTCCTAATAGACTTGTTGTTCCTCCTATATTTCCTATGCTTGAATGTCTGCTGTGGAGCAGAAGAGATTTGATAGATTTATTCGATTGTCCCCTCCCAAGTTTAATGGTGCTATTGGTGAGGATGCTTATGATTTTTTGATTAATTGCTAGGAGAGCTTGCATAACCTCGGTTTGCTTGAGTCCTATGGTGTTGCTTACACTACCTACTAGTTGAATGATGTGGCTAGTAAATGATGGAGGTCTCTTGTTAGTTGTAGACCAGTGGGTTCCCCTTAATTGATATAGACCAAGTTTTCTGAGGCTTTTCTGGAGAGGTTTGTGCCCTATAGCTTGAGGGACTAGTTGAGAGACGAGTTTGATCATTTAGAGCAGTGCTCTATGACTAATGCAGAGTATGAGGCTCATTTTCATACATTATCCATACATGCCACTACTAGTATCTCCATAGAGCCTAAGAGGATCAGGAAGTTTGTTAAAGGTTTAAATGGTTATTATCAGTCGGTGACAACTCAGCTAGTGGTCTTGAGTGGTTCTTTTCAGAGTATTATGGATCATACTAAAGTAATTGATACTATTCACTAGGGTACCCATAGTGGTGGTGCCTAGAGGATACGTCGACGTGGCAAGTTCAGTGGTCATCCATCCTGAGGCGGAGATTACTCTGGTAAAGGTTCTCATGGTTACCATGACAGACCAGTGCATGCACCATTATAGAGTTTAGGTAGTAGATTTACGGGTTCTGAGGCCTTGGGTGGTCAGAGATCGGGTCAGGCGGGTCGAGGGTTTTGTTCTAGTTTATTGAGTTATGGAGGGCAATATGGTTCTTCAGGTCTCTCTTAGCATGATTTTGTTAAGAGGAGATGTTTTTTATTTGATGATTTTGGTTATTTAGCAAAGTGATTAGCCTCAGCGTGTTTTGGGTCCTCCCCAACAGAGTTCTCAACTTCAACTTTGTCCGACTCCAATATCTATAGTTAGAGGTGGCAAATAGGGTAGTAGAGGTAGATCTAAAGGGACCAGAGGTAGAGCTCGGGGAGCTCATAGTAGTGGATGCAGGGTTGATCAATCTGGTAGCTGGCGCGGTTAGTTCTATTCTTTTCCTAGGAGATCTTAGGCAGGGGACTCTGATATTGTGATTATATGTATCGCCCAGTTTGCTATTGTCCTGCTTCCATGTTATTTGACACTGAGTCCATATTATCTTATATGTCTGCATATTTTGTTACTGGTATTAATGCAATGTGTGAGTTCCTTGCTATGCCTATTCATGTTTCTACCCTGTGGGTGATTCTTTAGTGGTGGATCAGGTATACCAATCATGTGTGGTGACCTTTTCGGGGCATAAAACTTTGGTGGACTTCATTATGCTTGACATGGTTGATTTTGATATTATTTTGGGTATGGATAGGTTGACTCTTTATCACGTGGTTTTGGATTGGTTTGCCAAGACCATAACTTTAGCTACTCTAGGTGTGATGAGATTAGAGCAGAACGACACTCTTATTTTCTATCCTAAAGGGGTTATATCTTTCCTTCGTGGTCATCCCATTGTAAGAAAGGGACGTCATTCTTATTTGACCTTTGTTTGCGATACTACTATTGATTCACCGCCTCCCATGGATTCTGTGAGAGTTGTTAAAGAGTTCATGGATGTGTTTTATATGAACTTATCTGGTGTTCCTCCAGATAGGGACGTGGTTTTGTTATTGATATAGAGCCGGGCACTAAGCCTATTTTCATTCCTCCTTATAGGATGGCCTTGGAAGAGTTGAAGGAATTAAAGAAGCAATTGCATGACTTGTTGAGTACGGGCTTCATTAGACCGAGTGTGTCTCCTTGGGGTGCTCCTGTCTTATTTGTGAATAAGAAAGATAAATTCATACATATGTGCATTGATTGTCGGTAATTGAACAAAGTGACTATTAAGAACAAGTATCCTCTTTCACGCATCGATGATTTATTTGATCAGCTTCAGGGTTCTTCAGTGTTTTCTAAGATTGATTTGAGATCTGGTTACCATCAGTTGAAGATTAGAGATTTGGATATTCTAAAGACAACCTTTCGAATGTAGTATGTCCATTATGAGTTCTTGGTTATGTATTTTGGGCTGACTAATGCCCTAACAACATTTATAGAGTTGATGAACACGACATTTTGACGATATCTTTATTCTTTTGTGATTGTGTTCATTAACAATATGTTGGTTTATTCCAAGAATGAGGTCGAGCATGTGCTACATTTGAGAGTTGTACTTCAAAGATTATGAGATAAGAAGTTGTATGTCAAGTTCTCCAAGTGTGAGTTTTGGTGGGATTCTATTTCTTTCTTGGGTCATGTAGTAACCAAGGATGATATTATAGTCGATCCGACCAGGGTAGCAATGGTTTGAGATTGGGCTAAACTTGCTTCTCCTACCAAGGTTTAGAGTTTTGTTAGCTTGGTAGGCTATTATCATCAGTTTATGCGGGGCTTCTCTTTCATTGTAGCTCCTTTGACCAAGTTGACTCAGAAAAAGGTTGTTTTTCAGTGGTTAGATGATTGTGAGAGTAGCTTTCAAAATCTCAAGGAGTTGTTGACTTCGACTCCTATCTTGACTTTGCTTGAGGGGGGGCATGGTTTTCACTATGTTTTGTAAGGTTTCTGTAGTTGGCTTAGGTGGTGTATTGATGCAGAAGGGTAAGATAATTGCAAATGCTTCTCGACAGTTGAATCCTCATGAGAAGAACTACCCTACTCATGATTTGGAGTTAGTTGTGGTTGTGGTTGTGTTGAAATTGTATTGTCACTACTTATATAGAGTTCATTGTGAGATCCTCTCCGATCATCATAGCCTTCAGTATATCTTACTCAGCGAGATCTTACTATAAGGCAGCATTGATGATTAGAGTTGCTTAAGAATTATAATCTAACCATTTTTTATCATCTGGGAAAGGCTAATGTGGTAGCGGATGCTTTGAATCGGAAGGCGGAAAGTAAGGGGAGTTTCGCTTATCTCTTGACAAGGGAGAAACCTTTAGCCTTAGATGTTTAGTCTTTAGCTAATTAGTTGGTTTGACTTGATATTTTGACACTTGGGCATATTTTGGCCTTTGTTGAGGTATATCTTCATTGATGGAGCAGATTCTAGCTCGACAGTTTGATGATGAGAAGTTGAGGGTGATTCATGATAAAGTGTTGAGTGGTGAGGCAAAGATGGTATATTTTGATTTTGAGGGTGTTTTGAGGATTGGTGGTCGTGTTTATGTGCCAAGAGCTGGTGGTTGGATTAGACTGATCTTGGAGGAGGCTCATTGTTCGAAGTATTCTATTCATCTAGGAGCGGCTACGATATACCATGACTTAAAGCAAACACCATTGGTGGTGTGGGATGAAGAAGGACATTGTGGAGTTCATGGCCAAGTGTTTGAATTATCGACAAGTAAAGTATGAGCATCAGCAACCTGGTGGTACTATGTAGAGGATGCCTACTCTCAAGTGGCAGTAGGAGCAGATCACTAAGGATTTTGTGGTTGGCCTACCCCCGACTTTGGGAAATTTTGATTCTATTTGCGTGATTAAGGATAGGTTGACCAAATCAGTGTATTTTATACCTGTAATGGTGAACTACAATGTGGAGAAGTTGGTCAAGATCTACATTCGAGAGATTGTTTGGTATAATTATATCCATTATTTTCGATAGAGGTACGCAATTTACCTTGAATTTTAAGAGTTTCGTACAGAGCGAGTTGGGTACTCAGCTTGAAATAAGCATAACTTTTCATCCTTACATGGATGTCTAGCCAGAGTGGACCATTCAGGTGTTAGAGGACATGCTTCGAGCGTGTGTTATGGATTTTGGTAGTCATTGTGATACGAGCACGGATAACTCAATTCTTGCTACACCTATACCCCGAGATACACAAGACTTTCTCATGCATAGAAAGACCTTGAAAGGGCTTGAACTACCCCAAAGAAAGGTTTACAAGATGTGGGAGGTCCAACAAAGAGAAGACAATGTGAGGAACATCATTCTGCCATGTCTGGCGATAGACTTGAAATTTGGTACATCGCTCTCTACTTTGGCAATGATCATCTCATATTTGGCTATAGACAAAGAGGCAAGGATCATTGGGGTGATGGACAACACCATTTTGGTGATGGGATGGAACTTTGGTGAGGCATCCAACCCATTTAAGCGACATGGAGTGCACTTGGGCGATTCTATATGCGGCCCTTTAGCTTAATTTAGCTTACTTTGTCTTAATTAGGCTACATTTTAAATAAGTGCTATGTTTGTAAAGGCAAGCTTATAAATACTTGCCTTAGTCATTTTATTAGGAAGTTTTGATGAATTGAGAATTGTCATTACTCTTGTGAGTGTAGTTAAGGGTGGATTCCCTCTAGGATTATTGTAGCTTAATCATAGTTGCTTATCATAGATTGAGTGATTAGGGAGGATTTCCAATATTGCTCGTGTTAACTTCTTCTAGCTTAATCAATCATCGAGTTTCCTTTTTTGTGGATTCAATTTGGTTTTCTCATCTTTGATTGAGTCGGTGTTATTGTTGTTTGTTCAATCGAGAGGTGAATGTATAGAGTCCTTTGTTGCTCATAAATCCAATCGAATTTCGATAATTCCACATATCTTTTCATTATTTTGATTTCATTTTGTGTTTGTTCTTCTTTTCTGCGTTTTAATCCTAGTTTCCAAATTAGAATCATATCATTTGGTATCAAAGTTTAGGTGAGAGGATTGTTCCATCAATTCTCAATCCTAAGTTCATAATTTTGAAACTCACAAAAAAAATTGAGAAACTCAAAAATTCCAACAAAAAAAAAATCAGAAATTAGAGTTGAATCGAGTCTTGTTTTGAGTTTCTAACTTTAGATTAGTGTTCTCTAGCATTTTTGAGGTTTGGATCTGACATTTGGTTCAATTTGGAGTTGTTTGGAAATTTCACTATTGTTGAGCTTGAAAAAGCTTGAAGAAGGTGAAGTGGGTTATTTTATTGAAGCTAAATTGGAGTTCTAATTATATTAGGGATTGATCTTCTAATCAACCGGGGCTTGGATTTGAAAATTATAGGCAATCAGAGTTGAATTCCACTAGGTTGAATTTTGGAGTTCATCATATTCATGGTGTTCTTCATCATTAGAAGAAATTGCAAGTTAGTTTAATTTCCATGAGCAATTGAGTATGAATTGAGGCCTAAAAACTATCAAACTTTGTTCGAGAGATTGAAAGGAGCTAGTGGTTAAAATTTGATCAAATCGGGAGCTCGTTTGATCGAGGGTCAAATTTTGAATATTCAGGTGTTCTTCATGATCTTCATATCTTGTTAAAGAATAATATTCAAAAGGGTGTGTGTGATCTAAAAGGGTAAAGGTAAAAGAAGGTGTACTTATTTTTGGAAAAGAAATTTACCAAAAGAGGCAAGTACAAGGTCAAGGGAAAGTACATGGGACCACAAAGTATAGAATTTTGTCATCTTCAGGTGTCCTTACTACTAAGTTTGGCGATACAAATGGGGCATCGCCCAATGGTTTGGTGATATACAAAAGTAGTTGGGTGATGGTGATGCTTCCAAGTTCTTGAAACTGTTAACTTTGGCACAACATGAAGCATTTTGGCGCACAACCATGTAGTTTGGTGATAGCTTGAGCAACTTTGGCGTTGGTACCCCTAGTTTGGTAATAGGTTACTACCTGGTATAGTTAAGTTGAACTTTGGCAAGGCAAGGGGTATGTTTGGCGATCAACCTTGAACTTTGGCGACACACTTGCTTGTTTGGCGAAGTGAATAGAGTTTGGCGATGGTATGTAAAGTTAGGAGATGGTCCTTTGTCTTGGGCAAGTTTAACTTTAGCTTGGTGATTGTGGACTGATTTGGAAATCAAGGGTGAAGTTTGGCACTCCAAAATTTACTTCAGACAAATAAACTCAGGTTCTAATCCCTTGAATTCATGCTCTATATTCTTAAACTCTTTTCTTGATTCTTAAAGCTAATTTACAACTAGTACTTGTTCGACTTGGTTGTATATTAGTTTTTGAGTCCGTATTTTTTTTACACTACTTTGTTTGAGCTTTTCTTGTTTTACACATTCGTTAAACATTCTTGGCTCCACCATTTGATTTTGAGTCATTTGTCTTACAAGGTCATAAGAATCCATTCTTCCATAACGATAGATGACCTTGAATTAATTGAGCGGAGCTAGTTCACGATCAATCTTGAGAAGAAGCCATAGAGGTGAGTTGAGAGTTACATACAAGTTACATGAGGCTTTTATTACTAACCTCGAGTGTTAATTTTTGTAGGTACAAGGTGATATAAGGAAGGATGTCGTCCATAAAACGAACTTATTATGGGGATGACACTTGTGGACACTCTTGTAGCAACATAATCTATGAGCATGTTAATGATAATTCATACGAGGGCTACTATGGTCCTTGTGAGCATGATGATGGGTCCTATAGAGGTTATGGCTATGATGTGAGATACAATGTTTACTCCCATATGTCTTATGAACCCTTAGAGGAAATATATGATAGAAAGGGAAGTAGTGAGGTTAATATCCTTCCTTGTCTTGTGCTACTTCCTACCCTAGTCAAGGAGGTATAGACCTATGGGGAGACCAACTCAAAGATATCGTCTGGACCCTAGACGTAGTATATTATCTATTTCTTCAGATGAAATGACTTATGCTTCCTCTTCTAGTTTCTATGTGCCTTGTTTTCCATATGGTAATGAGGTTGGAGGTAGAGTGGGAAGATCCCTAAAGCATGAAGTAGATATAGGTGAATCCCATACCGTGTTGAGAGAAGAATGTACTTCATTAAGAGATATCTTTGATGATTGCTTGCAGAAAATTGAAATGGTCAAGACCATGCTACGAGAGAGCAAAAATATTCATCAAGAAGTTGAGTCTCAGGAGTTGCTTTTGAAATAAAAGCAAGCTACTCTTTATGATGTTGGTGCTAATGAGTTGAACATAGATGTTAACACATCCCCTCCTTATGCAACGAAGTGCAAGCTAGAGTTGAAGGGTTTTCAAACCCTTTACAAGGAATACTTGGCACTTGTCCTAACTCTTTCAAATCCTTTACAAGGAATATTTGGCACTTGTCCTAACTCCAACAAACTTAAGATACAAAATATTGAGAGGAATAAGGGTGTGAAAAGTGACAACTCTATAGTGGAAAAAGAAGAGTGTTAGTTCCTAAAAGTCCACCAATATAACAAGGACCTGATCAAGTACCAGTTCCCTATATGAGGATATTCAACAGCAATAAGAACACAATGAAAGCTACAGAAAAGTAAAAGAAAATGGATGTTTACGTGGAAACATCATTTTTCAAGGGAGTAAAACCACGACTTACCCTAGTAGGATTTCGCCAACAACTTCACTAATCATCAATCAATAAGCGATTACAACCTTATGCAATCTAGGAACTAAACTCTGAATTACTAACTCTTTTGGAGTAACTCCACTGCAATATTTCTTCACAATACCTCTACTGTGAGAAACCTCATTAGCTACCTCTATCTAAACTTAGTCTATGAATCAACCTCTTAATTCCTAACCCCTTGCAACAACTCCATCCAACACTTCTTTACAATAATGCTAAAGTAAAGACTCCAGTAGCTGACACTAGTTACTAACCTTATCGAAGGGAATTAAACACAACTACCTACACAGTACCTCAGGATGGGAGTGGGTTTAGAATTTAAGCACAAGATACAAAGATTTAATCAACCTAGAAACTAAAACATTTTTCACTATGAGCAAGCTAGTGTCTAGGTTGTTGAAGCTTTGTCTTCAATGCTGAAAACAACAGCTTTTGTAAAAGAATGTCTCTTTTGAGAATGTGTAAAAACTAGGTTTCTTTCCACATAATGATGTACATATATATGAGGATGAGCATTTGAGAGAAAAGGATTCATTGGATGATAAATAGGGATCACTGTAATGCACCACAATGTCTGTTGGTCTATCAGTATGGATCCAGCTGGTACAAACAAACAAAACAGTTATCTATATAATCAGTGCCTGCACAAATTAGCAACTCGGTACTTTTATCATGTTTGTCAATCACCAAAACAATGAAGTACACAAGGCACTAAATTCAACATTTTCCTCCTTTTTCATGATGACAAACTTAATGAATTGATTCACACAAATTCACACTTTCTTAAAATTAGCAAAGAATTTTCTGGGACCAGTTCCCCCTCACACCAAGCCATCAGCTATACCAGTTCCTTATTAGTTCATTATCAATTCCCCCTCACACCAAGCCATTACTAATTTTCCCAATTTTGGCATCATTAAAAAGACATGCAGAGAAGTAGGGTAAAGACTAAAGCAATGAATAGACCAAAATCAATTATATAGAGAAACACAAATTCAAATAAGATCAGGAAAATATGATTAAATACTAGCTAGAGCAAAACAATCAGATGACACAACCAATATCCAACTCTTACAGATAGAAAAATAAATAGCGCACATGTACAGGGATTAAATGAGGGTTAACAAAAAAAAACTGGAGCATATGAGAATTTCTAAGAAAACCTAAGAGGAGAGGGAAGCTTTAAACATGACGACATTAAGGCGTCTCATAGCAGCATGGTTATACTCAATGAGCTGCTGAGTTAGCTCGTCAACCTTCTTCTTGAGATCTGTATTCTCAGTAGCAAGCTGGTCATTATGAGTTTTGAGATCTGTTGAGACACCTAAATCATCACCAGGTCCTTGAGTGATCGGAGCCTTTAAGACAATAATTTCATCTTCCTTCTCAACTATAAGAGCAATCATATTCTCCAGTTCTATGGAAATGTTTCTTGAGTATTAATCAGACTTGACATAGTAGAAATCAGTCCCACTCCAATGCACTCACAGTCCTCCATAGTAGTAAGATTAGAGGTTTGTTTCTTTGAAGAAAAACTTCTTGAGCTGGGCTTTACCTCAAAATAATCAAACACCTTTGAGAGAAGAAAACCATACCCAAGTCCATGTTCCTTCGAGTCACATATCTTGACAATATGTTGAATCATTATTCTTGGAAGATTCAGTTGGACACAAGAATTGAGCACCTCCATAAGGAACAGGTCTGCTATTGAAGCAACAGAACTTCCTTTTGATTTGGGAAGCAATACTTTGTCCACTATTTCAAACAGCAATTAGAATTTTGGTTTCATCTCCTTCTTTTTCAATCTTTCACCACCATGTGTTCTTTTAATTTAGTAATCCTATCAAGAAATTCCACTGATGTAAACTTATCCACCATAGTATTGATTTCGGTCACAGGAATTATGAAAATTTCACCGAGGACTGAATCAGTTAAGAAGAACTTAGCATCATTCATTGTTGCAGCAAGAGAGCCTTTCTTTTCTGAGATCAGCAGATCAGCATGGAAGTCCTAAACCTCCTTTTAATATAGAACACCAGGTTTCTCAAATAGGTGCATCCACCCTTGCACCTCTACTAAGTCTATTAGAGAATCCATTTCAGGCAGGTCAGTAATCTCAGGATCAAATACACGTCTATTTAATACCTTTTGACGGTGTAATTTCTCACTCTTTTCTTCAAACTGAGGGTTTTCAAGGGGACTTTGCACACCCTTGTTATTTTTGGACTTAGGAAGGGTTGCTATTTATATTTCTTCTAAACTCTTTCTTTTTACAGACTTTGCAAGTTGTTGCATTAAAGAGGTTCTTTCAAAGAGTTTTCCTTTCTTCATTTGCACATTCTTTGCTCATGTAGATTCTTCCCCAGGCATCAAAACTTCATCATCAGTTTCAAATTTGTCCCTTTCTTCTACTTCTATTATATTAGCAAAAGACAACTTATTTGCCATGATACACTTTTTTAGAATTCTCCTTTTATTTATTAAATTTTGATTTGTCTTAAGAGAAGCATCCATAACCTTATTCATTATGGACCTATTAGTGCGACCTGCTCTCTTTTTAGGGTTTCTCATAGTTTTGGCAGTAGAGGATATGGTTTTTTTTAAAATACAACAGCAAGTGATAGATTTTCATCCTTATCTACCATATTCAAGGGAGCCAGCATAGATTCACAATCCATGATCTTAGATGAAATCTGAGACATTTGAGTACCATCCCATGTAGGAGGAGATGAGTAAGCAGAGAATCCAAAGTTTGACTGTTCTTCAACATGTTTATCTTGAGCACTCTCCTTCTCTTTAGCATGTTTATCTTGACCACTCACCTTCTCCTTATCCTTTGCAGTGGTGAGATTTTTCACTAGTTGAGTATCCTGAGTAGATATCTCATCGTCATTAGAACAGTCCTTTTCAACCATATTTTCTATAGTATTTTCTTCTTCCACATTTTTCTCACTTTCAGGAGTTCTCACATCAGAGTGATTGGAATAAAAACCAGGTTCTTTCTTGATAGCATCATCACCAAGAGAGTTCACAGTTTCAACTTCATTCTCATTCGACATCACTTGTGTCACATCCTTTTGACTTGAAGCCTCATGTTCTTGATTCTCAGTATTTGTTTCGACTGAGTCTTTAGACATCTTTTCACAGACTTTTTTTGAAGAATTTTGAGAGACTTCGGTCGGCAAGGAAATATTAGAAGCTAGGGTTTATTTTGTAGGTAAGATTAAGGATGAAGGAGTTAAGATAAGATCAGATGATAAAGAAATGGTCATTTGTTCAGAAGACATCTTGAGAGAAGTTGAAGTGATGAATATTTAGTGAGAGGTCATAGAGAACAAGAGTGGGGAACAGAAGGATTCTTGACGGTTTTTGAAATTTTAAAAATTTATTAAAATTTTGAAAATTTGTTAAAAATTAAGTAAGAGTATATAAAGACTTAAAATGAATGAAGGGATGAGATCCCTTTTTGAGTTTGAGAGGACACGTGTCTCGATAGGAATTAGAGATAATATTTTAAGAAAAAAAAAAGAGGAAAGGAACCGATGCTTTTAAGAAAGGGTGGGAGAGAAGAATGCATGTCATGCGTACACAGATTATTTTCTTAAAAGTAAGACAAAGATACTGACCTGTGAGATAGATCAGGTCTCTTATTATTTTGTCTGATTGTCCTCTTGTAGCATGTAAGGGCATATTCCTGCTCTTGATCAAACTACATTCTCTAAGTGCTTACACCTACAAAGGTACATTAATTGAGTTAAAAAACTACTCGAGACTTCACTTTTATATACCTACCTTCTCTTCACGACCAACAATAGGAGAGATTTTAATGCAATTCCATCAGTCTAAGCCTTGAACCACCAGTCTCAGTCCTTTCTTCAATACATAAGGCTGAAATGAGCCTCATTTCATTTATTTTGACACAGATTCCTTCAACTTACTTGCAAAAGATACACTGCCTTTTTAGATTGCCATGAATGAGAGAAAAAAAATCAATTCATATCATCATATTCTCATACCAACCACTATCCATAAATAATTTTTGTCTCAATTGGCTGCCTTCTCTCACTCCCACTTGCAAATATTATTGGTTAGATTTGGGAACCCAAATAAGCTTGGGTCCCCTTGACATAGATGAAGGGATATATGAGGTTTTTTCTTGTCCAGGATGGTAGGATGGATTTTTTTGTCGAGGGGCCTGGTTGCTTGAATTCTTTAATGTTATCAACATATTTCAACCTTCTCTCTCCAGCATTGATGGAGGATTGACAAGTACTCTTGTGGTGATCTTTTTCATCGGAATGAGTGCATATTCAACTATCAAGTACATAAATGTTCTTGCTATGAGGGTCATGCGAATTTTTATTCCTTTCAAAACCAAGGCCCTCACCAAAATTAGATTTTAGATTATATGTTCCAACAAGAGTTTTTGAAGAAACTTCCATTGAAGAGATTTGTTGAATTCCTCTTTTATTTCAACTAGTTCTTCTTCAAGTAGCTTGTTATGTTCAAGTGATGTCGTGAGATCTAAGCAGATCTTTGTGAGTTTAACTTCCAAATTGAGATGAAGGTTACTGTCTTTCACCTTTTCTTTTGAGCATTCTTCAGACAACTTTGCGATCTTAATGTTTAGAGCATTATTTTCACCTTTAACATCATTCAAAACCTTTTCTAGATCATGAATTATTAATGATAGAGAGCTTTCCTTAAATTTAACCTCATTTAAAATGTTGATTAAAGAATCTTTTTCATTGACAAGTCCATGGTATGCATCGATTAGCACATTACTCTAAGGATCTTAGCTCCTTACATAAGTAATTCTTCAAATTGTATTGAACATCTAGAAGGCTCACCTCATCATCCTCTTCTCCATTAGATTTGGCCATGAGAGCAAATAGAAAGTAAAACCTTGTGGGTTCATCTTCAAAAATCAACAAGGAAGTCATGTATCCAAGTCTTGCTTGACTATCTTATCAGCAACTTCTCTTCTTCTAGACTTGTTAGGAATCTGGTGCCTTCTTTGGGTCTTCTAAAAAATATTGTTCTTTTTCAACATCTTCTGAAACCTGTGAGTTATGTAGGCTAAGTTAGTGTTATCACTACTACTTGAATCACTCTTTCAAGCCTCTAGAACCATACTTTTCACCTTCTTGGGATCCCCCCTTTCTGAATTCTATTGGCGCTTAAGCTCATAAGTCTTCAAATTTTCAATAAGTTCATTCATTTGCATTTTTTTACAAATATTTTCCCTCTGAAATAGCATTCACTTTACTTTCCCAGGATGAAGGCAAGATTCTTAACACCTTTCTTACAAGTTTGTACATCTGAATGTTTTCTCCCAAGCACTTAAGTTCATTCACAATGGATGTAAAATGAGTATACATATCTTGAATGGATTCTCTTTAATTCATCTTGAAGAGCTTGTACTGTGTAGTAAGCATATCAATCTTCAATTATTTAACTTGACTCATACCCTCATGAGCATTTTATAGTTCTTCTCATATCTCTTTTGCAGAGTCACAAGCAGAGACCCAATTGCACTCATCTGGTCCTATTCCACACACAAGAATTTTCTTTGCCTTGTAATTTCTTTCAATCTTTATCCTATCACCTTCATTGTAATCTTTTCTGCTTTTGGGAACAGATCGAGAGATTTTACCTTCTTAAATTACCTTCATTGGTACATAAGGTCCGTCATAGATAACATCCCATAGTTTGCTATCTTCAACCACGATGAAATCATGCATCCTTGTCCTCCGCCAACTATAGAACCGTCCATTGAACCTTAGAGATCGTGTGATTGATTGTCCATCCTCAAAACTGGGTGGAGCTGCCATCTTGAACAGGATCCATCCTAAGTGTTAATAATATAGGAAGAACTGCTCTGATACCAATTATTAGTTCATAAAAGTGCACCACTGTAACAAAGACCTGGTTAAGTACCAGGTCCCTATATGAGGATATTCAACAACAATAAGCATACAATGAAAGCAATAGAAAATTAAAAGACAATGAATGTTTACATGGAAACCTCCTTGCTCAAGAGAGTAAAACCCGACCTACCCTAGAAGGATTTCGCCAACAACTTCACTAATCATCAAGCAACAAGCGATTGCAACCTTATGCAATCTAGGAACTAAAATCTTAATTCCTAACCCTTTTGGAGTAACTCCACTACAATATTTCTTCACAATACCTCTACTGTGAAACACCTCATTAGCTACCTCTTGCTAAACTTAGTATAGGAATAAATCTCTTAATTCCTAACCCCTTGCAGCAACTCCACTCCAACACTTCTTCACAATAACGCTAAAGTGAAGACTCCAGTAGCTAACACTAGTTGCTCACCTTATCAAAAGGAATTAAACACAAGTACCCACATAGTACCTCATGATGAGGAGTGGGTTTACAATTTAACCTCAATAGACAAAGATATAATCAACCTAGAAACTAATAAATTTTTCACTATGAGCAAGCTAGTTTCTAGGTTGTTGAAGCTTTATCTTCAATGGTGAAACCAACATCTTTTGCAAAAGAATGTCCCTTTTGAGCATGTGCAAAAACTAGGTTTCTCTCCACATAATGATGTATATATATGAGGATGAGAATTGGAGAGAAAAATATTTCATTAGATGATAAATAGGGACAACTGTAATGCACCACAATGCCTGTTGGTATGTTAGTACGAAGCCAGCTGGCATAAACAAATAAAAAAGCTATCTATATAATCAGTGCCTGCACAAATTAGCAACTGGGTCCCTTTATCAGGTTTGTCAATCATCAAAACAATACAGTACACAAGGCATTGAATATAATAGAGAGGTTGTGTGGAGTGATATGAAAAAGTTGTCACAACTTAATCCTAATGCATGTAACTTTCTTCCTCTTGTGGTTTTGATACTTGTGAAGGTGTCCTTGAAAATATGCCTAGTGAGGAGCTTCAAAACATAAAGAATAGTGAGGTACTTGAGAGCTTCCAAAAGGAGAAAATGTTCTCCAATTATGATAACCAAGGTGAAGACACTTCTTCTTACGAGCTACAACATAACAATGTTAACTCTTGCACTTTATAAACTTGGGAAATTATTATGTGGCTAATAGTCAATTGAGTGTGTGTGATAGCTTGTATATGTGTGATAGCACCTTGATGCATGATATTATGCCTTTGTAGTGAATGTGCAAACACTAGTTCATCCTTTTGATGACTTGATTATTTCTCCTAGTGAGATCGATTTGTGTCCACCTAGTATTGGCATTTGTGCTTTATATGGAAATACATTATCATGTGAAAGGGATGATCTTTTGGGTGAAGATAACATAGATTTTCTTGCTTATTTGAGGAACCTAAGTAAGGATTGTCCTTATAAATTTGGTCTTAATTATGACCCATTTTATGATACCCCACCTTTGTTTGACAAGTATGATGATGAATTTCTTAACTCATATAATTACTTGAGTTACGATTCATTTGATTGTGGTAGTGGCATGCATCTAATAAAGAGTTTCTATCTTGAGTGTGTAACTGGTGGGGTGAGCTGTAATAATGAGAGTGTAGCCACTTTGAAGTCTACCATGTGTTTAATAACACACTATGGTGTGATGACCGAAATATCTTCTTCAAATATGATGGAAGTTTATGGGAGAGGATGGTGTTCAAAGGGAAGGTGATAAATGTGCTATGATTATCCCTTCATCTTTTGGTGTTCCCATTCTTGGTCAAAGCATTAATGAGCTTGAATTAATGGATGAACTGATTCATGAGAACACATTAGATGAAGCTGACTTGTGCAAAACCTTCATAGACTATTTGTTTGCATATGATAATACTCATGCTTGTGAGAGGAATATGTTGTTTAGGGATATGAGTGCCAACCAGGCAATTCCATCTTGACCCAAATAATGAATTAATTTGTGGCACTTATGTGATAGTGCTTGGGCAAGATGACAAGAAAGATTTGGGTGTGGTTGTTTGCACTTTTCCCTATGGTGTAAATTCCTTCTTGGGGGTTTAAAATCCACTTGATAGACATATATTGTGTATAGGTCAAATCTCCAATGACAAGGAGGGCTCTTTAAAGAAAGGGATCCATGAGCATTCTCTTTATATGAGTTTCACCAAGACCATACTTAGTACTTCTTATCCTTCACGGGGTTAGGCAAATTGGAGTATTATATTGGACTCTTGGAAACATGATTGATACTATGAGAGGAGGGAACACAATTCATTGGGAGTAATATTTGATATGGAGTGATTTGACTCCTAATAGATCCCTCGACTATTCTATTGGCATGGCTTCATTGGTGCTCTTCCTTTCTTTGGAAAGTTTCTTGTTAGAGAAGGTTATTTTGTGCTTAAAATGCCTCTTCTTATCTACTAGTGCCCTTATCTTTTGGAACGCCCTAGATGAGATTAGTGCGCTTAGCACCTTTTTCTACTACCTCTTTGCTTATGATAATACCCATGTTGGTATGGGATTTGTTTCTTATAGAGGTAGAGGTATATGGGTCTTGCACCTCTTTGACCCAATGAACCCTTATGGGTGATTGCACCACTTTTGGTGTGGTCTTCTTGCGAGATTATGAAACAATTATGTCTTATGGCTCCAAAGTTAAATGTGATATCCTTTTTTGGAATTCTTAATACCATAAAGAACTTTGTGGTTTCCTTATCTCTTGATAATTTTCATAACCAAAACCTTTGTACCTTACATGATGAGTTGTTCCTATTGGAAGCAAACGATATTTGGTTGTAAGTCAAAGTTGTGCCTCCTTGGTGCGGAGATATTATTGCTAACCATCATGCATTGAGGATATTGTGGTTGCTTGTCCTTCTCATATGTTTTTAGGATTTGAATTCGAGGATGAAACCTTTTCAAGAAGGGGATGATGATACGAGCACAGATACTTTAATTTATGCTACACCTATACCCCTAGCTACACAAGACATGCTCATGTATAAGAAGACCTTGGAAGGGGTTGAACTACCCTAAAGAAAGGACTACAAGATGTGGGAGGTCCAACAAAGAGAAGATAATACGAGGAACATCATTCTGCTATGTTTGGCGATAGACTTAAAGTTTGGCACATTACCCTCTACTTTGGAGATGGCCATTTCATATTTGGTGATGAACAAAGAGGCAAGGATCATTCGGACAATGGAAAACACCATTTTGGCAATGATATGGCACTTTGGCGAGGCAACCAACCTAGTTGGGTGACATGGAGTGCACTTGGGCGATGCTATATGCGGCCCATAGCTTAATTTAGCTTACTTTGTCTTAATTAGGCTACACTTTAAATAAGTGCTAAGTTTGTAAAGGAAAACCTATAAATACTTGCCTTAGTCATTTCATAAGGAAGTTTTTGATGAATTAAGAATTGATATTACTCTTGTGAGTGTAGTTAAGGGTGGATTCCCTCTACGATTAGTGTAACTTAATCATAGTTGATTATCATATATTGAGTGATTAGGTGGATTTTCGATATTGCTCGTGTTAACTTTTTCTATCTTAATCAATCATCGAGTTTCCCTTTTTATGGATTCAATTTGGTTTTCTTGTCTTTGATTAAGTCGGTGTTATTATTGTTTGATTGGGTTCAATCTAGAGGTGAAGGTATAGAGTCCTTTGTTACTCGTAAATCCTATCAAATTTTGATAATTCCACATATCTTTTCATTATTTTGATTTAGTATTATGTTTGTTCTGCTTTTCTAAGTTTGATCCTAGTTTCTAGATTAGGATTGTATCACATTGGGACAAGTTCTTGCCCTTAGTAGAGTTTGCCTACAACAACATTTACCATTCCAGTATTCATATGGCGCCTTTTGAGTCTTTGTATGGGCAAAATTGTAAATCCCCTGTGGGATGGTTTGATTCGTTTGAGGTTAAACCTTGGGGCACTAATTTGTTGAGAGACTCAATAGATCAAGCAAGATTGATTCAGCAGAGGTTTGTGGCTGCCAAGAGTAGGCAAAAGAATTACACCGACCGTCAAGTTCTTGATGTAGCATTCATACTGGGAGAGCAAGTTTTGATGAAGGTATCACCCATGAAGGGTGTGATATGATTTTGGAAGAAAGGAAAGCTTTGACGGATGTTTATTGGCCTTTTTGAGATTGTTGAGGAGTTTGGAGATGTGTCATATAGGCTAGCTTTGCCTCCACATCTGTCAACTATTTATCCTGTATTCTATTTCTCGATGCTGAAATGATAATTCATATATGATCCGGTGGCATTTTATTGGATTAGATCATGATTTGTCCTATGAGAAGGAGCCCATTGCTATCCTAGATAGACAAACTAGGAAGTTAAGATCTAGTCATATTGATTTTGTGAAAGTTCCTTAGAGACATTGCCCTATTGAAGAGGTTACATGGGAGATTGAGTCTGACATACGACATAGATATCTCCAACGTTTTAACGACTCAAGTAATTTATTTAATTTTTCGTTAGAGGATGAACTCGTAATTTATTCGTGGATAAT
The DNA here is from genome assembly GCA_031232105.1 of Capsicum rhomboideum. NCBI lineage: Eukaryota > Viridiplantae > Streptophyta > Magnoliopsida > Solanales > Solanaceae > Capsicum > Capsicum rhomboideum. Next base: position 89,755,054 of record CP124716.1, on the reverse strand, counting down.
GTAACAACCCTTGGTATGATTTTTAGCTTTTTCTATGTTTTGATCATTTTGTCCTTTCCCGTAGTTTCTATACGCCTTATATAAGTTGTAGGGATAGTTGCCCATCTGGTACTCTATGTCTCGATGCTGAAGTGATACCATCCAGATGATTCACATATAGTCTGGTGGGATTCTATTGCATTAGATCATGACTTGTCCTACGAGAAGGAGCCCATTGTTATCCTAGATAGACAGACTAGGACGTTGTGGTCTAAGTATATTGATTTTGTGAAATTTTAGTGGAGATATCTCCCTATTGAGGATACTATATGGGAGATTGAGTTCGACATACAGTGTAGATATCTCCAGCTTTTTACTGACTCAGGTACTTTATTTACTTTTTTGTTTGAGGATGAACTAGTATTTTAGCGGTGGGTAATGTAATCTTGACATGATTTTAGATTTTTCTATGTTTTGGCATTTTTCCCTTCCCTATAGTTGCTATATGTCTTATTTGAGTTGTAGGGATGGTTGGCACGGTCCTTGAAGCATTCGAGAGTGATTTAAGTAAGCTTGAGGTTTTGAGTAGCTTTGAAAGTGATTAGTTTGACTTTGGTCAACATTTTATGATTCGAGGGTCTAATGGTGATTCTATCAGTTTCATTGGACTTGGAATGTTGATTTTGGGTTAGTAGCATGGTTGGATCAGGTTTCGAGACTTTAAATTGAGTTTTGACCTCTTAGACGTAAAACTAGTTAGTTTAGCCTAAAAGGGGTCTTAGGGGTTAATTTGCTGATAATAACCTCTTTTGATAAATCTAATGGTTTGATTGAGTCTCGATCAAATCCTGAGGGTCCATTCGGAGTCATTTTTAGTCCCTTAATTTTCAGTTGAATGTGGTCCTGGTGCAACCGCTCTAGTGGTCATTTGGTTGCCTTAGACTTATTTCCTAGGCGGACCAAAGATCCCCTTAGCGGAAGCCCAGCCTTCTAGCACCATCGCCTAAGCCCTATGTGAGTCACCTTAGCAAGACCGCCTGAGCGGTTAAAGTGTCGCCGAAGCGATCACCTGCATGGCAAGTGACTACTGTCTTAGTGGTAGTCTAGCTTCTCAGGTGACCATTTTACTGCCTAGTCGATGTTGCTGGAATAAAATATCTTTTTCTTCTCTTTTATTCCATTATTCCATTTTTAAGCTTTTGGGTTTCAGTTTTGGCGATTTCAAAGACGATTTTTCATCAAGTTGGACTTGTGTGAGCTTCTAAACATGATTTCTATCCTTATTCATTGATTAATTCACTAAATTATCTTCAAAACTCGGATTTTAAAGTTGGATTTTTGGGGTTTCATAGGTAAATAGTGAAACTGGTTTTTCTTCGATGTCAAGCTCAATTTCAACTTGTTTTTCAATGGGTTTTCATAGTTAGAACTCTTAGATTATGGAGAACATGATTCTTAAATAAAATTTTGGTCTTATCCTTTTTCCATCAGGTCAATTTTTGAATTATTTTTGGACCCAAAACGAAAGTAGCTAATATGGGTATTGTTGGACTCTTTTTGATATGTAGATTACGCTTTTGATAGTTTGGGTTTGTTTCGAGGTGGCACAAAAGAGCAAAGCTCCATGCTGAAGGGAATAGGCTAGAGATTAGACTTTTCGAGGTAGATTAGGGCTTAACTTTCTTCAGACCGGACTGGGTAGTTAACTATTCATGTAATGTAATGTATGCTATGGCTTTGGGGATTTAATCGTGAGATACATATTCTGAGGTCATATTATTATTTTGCTGCCCGTGTAGGGGCTTATGTGAATATTATCATTGACTTGAGGTATTATTATTATTGTGATGCTCGTGCAGGGGCTGATATCAACCTTACTTGAGCATTATTTGCCTTATTATTATCGTGATGCCCGAGTGGGGGCTTGAAGTGTTAATATTGACACTTGAGGAGATTTGAGTTCATTTATATAATTATTGAACTGATTCATTACATTATATTGATTTGGTTATGAGCATGCATCCTTGTTTTATTCATCCATATTCTTGGAATTGGTACTACTGAGAAACATTGATTTTGAAATGAAAATGAAACAGTTTATAAACCCCTTAACCGAGGAATGTGCCTTTAGGTTGATTGAGATATGAGATTATGAACGTATACGGGTTGTGAACCCCCCATGGTGTCCTATTTAAGAAGCTTTCGCTCTGAAGGTGTATGCAATGTGATATTGAGATATTACATTATGGCCATTGCATTGAGGGTGTGTTTGGTATGACATTTTCCTATTTTCTCTTGTTTGGTTACAATAAAATGTTGGAAAAATATTTTCCAAAGGAACTTATTTTCCTTAGGTTGATAGAAAATGACTTCCACAAAGGGACAAGGGAAGTCATTTTCCAAATAAAAATTTGAGGCTCTATAGATGCAACTCTTATGACCCCACCCCCTCTCACACAATACTCAACTCGCGATGTACCCCCACCCTTGTCCCTACAGTCCCAAATTTCAAAAGCAATTGTTTCTCTCCAACTTTAAGGTTTTCATCCTATTCTCCCCATTGCGATTTCTGCTAGAATTTCAAAGGTATTCTCCATAATCACTTGCGAATAAACTTTTGATTGCTTCAATAATGATAGTTCTACAATTTTTGGTTGAAAATTCTTCAAATTTTTCATCTTTTGCTTGCTTGGGTTTCTGCTGAAGTACTCACTCATGTGATTTGAGTTTATTTTTTTTGCAAATTGGACTTTAGGTTTAATTTTCATATAAATTGGCAATTTATTGTGAGGTAACTCACGAATAGCAATAGACTCAAGCTACATGAGTATCATACATATAAAAGTACTAATCTATTACATCCATCTCATCTCATAAGTAAGTACTGAGCTATTATTCAAGTTCTTGCAATATTCTGTGTACAACATGACTTGTACATAGCTAAGGAGCCAAATTTGAAGAAGGTCTTTTTCGCTTAGGACTTACATTTTAGTTCTAAAAATATCTTATATTGATTGAAATGAAACCTAAATTACAGTATACACAACTAGTTATCCCTCAATTTCTGGATCTATATGAGGATTTCAATACCACTACTATCCTTTTTTGTATCTCAAGATGGTGTTATTGTATATTTTCTTATTATGTTTTTTATCTATTATATTATAAACGTAGTTACATTGGTCACTACAACATATGGATTCAACTAACCAAGATGAAGATGATGCAATAGTCGGAGCTGCGGCCACATATATTTTAGCTTCCGGGGTTGCAATTATTGTAGCCTACAAAAATCAAAGTAGTATTCCTAGAGAACCTTATACTAATAAAGATAAAGAAAGAAAATTCTACATGAATACTATTTTGAATTGAAGTGATGTTCATTGTATAGTTCAGATAAGAATGAGAAAGCATGTGTTTTATGAACTATGCAATGCTCTTAGGAGAAACAACTTGTTGTGCTCAACTAAAAATATGTCTGTTCAAGAGCAAGTATTGATATTTTTAGAGATTGTTGGGTTTAATGAACGGTTTCGCAAGATTGGATCACATTTTTATAGGTCAATTGAGTCTATACATCGATGTTTCCATATTGTACTTCAAGCAGTTTTGAAGCTCTATCCAATCCTTGTAAAATCACCGAACGAAATTATCCAACTGGAGATAAGGAACAATTATCAATGTTATCCCTGGTTTGTTGTAAGTGACATACTAAAATTTTAAATTTTTATTCATTTTATGAAACATAGTATATATTATTCAATTAAGTTGTATATAGGATTGTAACACCCCGTACATTTCTGAACTTATGCGACTACCCTAATGTTCATGGAATTAATTAAGTTGTGATAGTTGGTATATTATTCATGGAAGTTATTGGGCTAAACTAATCTTGAGCTAATGGGCTCAATTAAGGCCCAACTATTAAGCAAAAAGACATGGCCCAAAAGAAGGAAATGATCCATTCATCTTTGACCAAGTAAACCTATCAATTATTGATAAAAGTATGGCTAAGGATGAGATTTAAAAGGACTATATAAGGTGTAAAATCAGATTTTTATTCACCAAAGGGCACATGCCAATTCTAGACTTTTCCAAAAAAGAGATATTTCTCTTCTCTTGCAAACCCTAAGGCAACCAATTCTTTTGGACAAGATCATCACTTTTAAATCTTGGGTAAGCATTTACTCTTGTGATTTAATATATTATATGCATAAGAGATTGTGTAGATCATGTTGGTTATGTTGACAAAGTGTTGAGCAGTCCACGATGTGTAAAACAGTCTATTATTGCTTAATTGGTAAAGGGTTTTGCCTTCTAAACTTGAAGGGAGACTTATGATTTTGAAGGAAGTGAATTTGATGGATTTAATATCAACATGTAAGATGTAGTTATGTCCTTAACTTACTTTCTCTTATTGTATAACATTTGGAATTGTTGTTACGAAATTGTGCATGGGATTGGTGACGTATTGAAAGGAAAATGTAGTTTTGGTGATGTTCATGTGTGTTGTGAAACCATGACTGTTCATTGGCATCCAAGTTGACCTAAAATATGAAAAGAGAAGCTTAATTATGGCCATGGACCATTTATTGCAAATAAAGACCCTAAAATGACCCCTGGAGGCTGAAACGGGCACCCGCCCTCGCGGACGGGGCACCTGCGGGCGCAGATGCCAATGCAGGTGGCCCTGGACAGGTCCAATAGTCACCTGCGGCTGCACCTCATCCACCTGCGGGCGCAGGTGGCTTCGCAAGTCAGTCCAGAACTCAGTTTCGATAGTTTTTGCATCTCTTTAACCCCCCAAGACCCCTATACCCTTTTTGGATGCAATTATCAACTTATGGTACCTTTTGAATGACTTTAAAGGAGTAGCTCGGAGGTATTTTGAATGGTATCAATTATGGATTGTCTTTAATGTGTTGTTGTGAAAGGTGTTTACGTGACATAGTGAGGTAAATGTGACATTGTATTGAAGAGGAAGTGTAAAGTATAAACTTGGTATGAAATGCTATTGGTTTATGATGTCCTGGTGGATGTGTGACATGTTGTGGTGTTGTTGGTATGGTAATGTAGTGAATGGTATTGTGAAGGGTGAAATGACGTTATATGGCAGTCATGTAGTTCATTGTCGTTTTATGCACTTGTAATGTAGTTAGTTGTTAACGTGAGTTTCGTTATGTACTTGTGTGTAGAGTAAAACGTAAGGAAGGAGCTGGATTATTGTATTCACATATAGGATTGTGTAGTCATATTGGGAAGATAAGGTATGTAAGGTTACTCTTTCAGTATCCTTTGGCAACATCTCTTGTTCTCATTATTATCGACTTGTTCTCATTTTGAAATGTTCTAAAGTATCTTATTTCAGGTTGTCATATATTGTTATTCACATGTTCCTTATTCATTGACCAATTGTGATTCATATGTCTCTTATTCATTGACTGATGTTTCAAAGCTCCAATAATGTTATAACCACCAATGTATCAATCCCACAAAAGTAAAGGAATAAAGTAATGCATATATGGTTTATTGTTTGAGAATCGGGATGGCTCAAAGGGGCACATAAGTCTAGCTAGATTCTATCCCAAGATTATTGGATCAAGGGACAGCATCAAAGGGGCACATAAGCCTAGCTCGAGCTGATCCTAATGTTATGTTATGACCCACCGATAAGGTGGATGATTATGTTATAACCCACCGATAAGGTGGATGATTATGTTATGACCCACCGATAAGGTGGATGATTATGTTATGACCCACTGATCAGTGGATGAATGATGATAATGATGAACGTAAAAGCAAAGAAAGTAATGAATGTAATGTACATGGTTCCAAACACACAGAACGGTGGTTTATCCATATTAACTATTCTCTTATATTTTATTCCATTGAGGTACTTATGTATCATGCAGTTTCTTATAGCCTTACATACTTAGTACATTCATTCGTACTGACGTCTCTTGGGAGACTTACCTTACTTGCTGCAGGCACAGGTGCTAGTAGACCTTTATAGTAGGCTACGGGTCATCCGCGGACTATTGGTGAGCTCCAGTTCAGTCCGGGGCTTTACGTGTCACTTGGGTACATATGTTTTGGTGTTATGTAAATGTTGCATAAAGCGGGGACTTGTCCCGACTTTAGGATTGGTTATGTATCTGTTAGAGTCTTTTGTAGACGTTGTGGGACAAATGAAGGAATGTAAGTAATGTATGCTTTTGACTTGACGGCCCTAACGGCCAAGTTTCATATATATCATATGTTTTTCCATGACTTCCGTCATTGGCATCTTGTATCTATACGTGATAGAGTGTTGTTCATTTAGTGACATGCATATAAATGTACATTAATGAAGGTTGGTTCTCTCCGGCCTTAACGGCTTCGGGTACTAGTCCGCCCCGTTGGAATTCGAGGCGTGACAAGGATTGTGTAGGAGCAATAGATGGAACACATGTGCTTGCATCTATTCCTATTGAACAACAAAATAGATTTTGTATCCGGAAAGTCACAACAAAAACACAAAATTTATTGGTTGCCATCAACTTTAATCTGAAGTTCATGTATGTTCTTGCTGGTTGGGAAGGATCTGTACATATCGTATATTGAATGATGCATTAGAGAGACCACAGGGGTTCCAAATCCCCTAAGGTATCTTATTAAATCTAAAGTAGCTTATAGAATGAAGTAGGTGAACAATGCATATTAATTAACTTTATTTTGAATTTGTAGATAAATATTTTCTTTTAGATGCGGGATATGGACTTCGTAAGCGGTTTATTCCTATTTATCATGGAGTACGCTATCACTTGCAAAAGTATAGTGATCATGCTCCCCAAAATGAAAAAGAGCTATTCAATCTTCTTCATGCATCATTGAAATCGTCGGTTGAACGTGCCTTTGCTATTATTAAGAGATGATTTTGTGTGATTGATAATGAACCCTTTGGGACTTTAAGACACGAATAGATGTGGTATTAGCATCATGCATTTTATATAATCACATAATTGATTTAGAGCCAAATGACATGATAATGTACGAAGTAGATGTTGAACCACTAATTCAACCTCAAAAAGTTCAAATTACTCAAAGTACTCAAGGAAGTCAAGGCTATCACAAAGAGAAAAAAGTGAATAAACTAGAGAATGGTCATAAAAAAGAGATGCTATTGCTCATGCCATATTTACGAATTATGATAGGAGGAGGAATAGGAGACTTTAGTGTATTAAGAAACTTTAATAGTTGAATATTTGCTTGTGGTTTTTGCTCTTGATGTTTCCTTAATTCTTCCTCCTGTTGTAGTTATTGTGCAGATTTGGTATGAAAGGAATACTTCTCTGGTTAAATGTTGTTTTCTTGTCTAAACTTGTGTTTTTCTGTCAGCTTGAGTGTTCTTCTTCTTTTTACACTTTTTCTTTGGTATGTGCTGAATTCATATGTTGTTGCTGATTTGGAGGGAAATTGTAAAAGCCTTTTTACGATCCACAATTGATATGTAATTCTAGTAAAATCTTCTGATTATTTGTCCTTCGTGCTGATACGAAAAGTAATAGTATTTTGGGGGTTACTTGGCAAGATATGATTCTGCTAATTTACATTTGTATACTGTTGAGTTATGGCATATTTAGTTGCTTGCCATGGGTAAAAGATTTGTTTGTGTTGTCAGGTCAAGGGGCATAAGAAATCACTTTACATATTCAAACTTGGCTAGTTCTATCAAAGTAATTCCTACTTTATTTTGATAAATGTATTACTCTCCCCCCTCATTTTAAATTGTTTGTCTCACTCTCCTTATAGTTCTTTTAAAAAGGAATGCCAATTTTCTTATTTGGTAACTTAGCTTGTTATAAGCCTTCAACAGTTCATTTTAATTTGTGAGAAAACTGCTTGTTCAACTTAGTTTTTTGACCTGTAACAGTAAACAGTTGGAAAAAAAGGAGAGAAGAAGTTTATGTGGTCAAAACCAATGGAAAATTTGAAGTTGGAGATCCTAGACAATGAAGTGAAGAAGGGAAATAAATCAACTAATCATTTTAAGTCCAGCTCATTCAATCGTGTTTCAAATGCCATTAACGAATAACTAGGAACGGACTTTTCACCTAGGCATATGGAGAATTATCTTAAAACACTAATAAGAACATGTAATATTGTGCAAACTCTGCTAAACAAGAGTGGTCTTGGAGGGATGACAACTTGAAGATGATTATGGCTAGTCCAAAAGTCTATGCTATGCATATTCAGGTAAAATCTTCTGATTGTTTATTCTTACTGCAGGTTTACATATAATTGTAGTTGTTTTTTTTTTTTGGAAGCTTGTTGTCATTATTTGTTCTCCTATAAGATTGTTATGGAACATTTTTCTTCATTTGGAGTTTCATCTATCTCTCTGTGAATACTACTATACCATAAAAGTTAATTAACCCTCTATAGAAAGTGCATTAAATTTGTATACTCTTTAGCTAAGTAGTTGTATGTCCTGTCTTGTTTGGACTTTAGAAACAACCAATGTTTTTATTTTCAACTAGGTATAGTTTAGATTACTTTGCAATGGTGCAGGAATTAAGTACCAATATGAGTCATGTAGAACATCGTACCACAACTATCCAATAGGCTCTGGAGTGTGTAAACATAACAGATCATTCTTTCTAATACTACTAGTCTTTGACTGACTGGTTATATTTTTCTTTGGTTTCCCAATTTTTTTGCATATTACAGGGAGATTTTAGTGGTACATCCTAATCATGATAATCAATTTATTATGCTTACATTATAGGCACATCCTAATCATGATAAGTTTATCAACAAAAAATTAATATGTTTGACGAAATATCATTTGTTTGTGGGAATGATCGAGCTAGAGGTGACTTTGCTAAGTCGTTAGATGATATATTCTTGGATTTTAGTTCGGAGAAAGGCAATGATAATGATATTGAAGGACTATCCACGGGAAAGGATGTACATGATGTGAGTGAGACTTCTTAAGTAAAGGCAAGTCGCATGAGAAATCGCTCTTTTGATGTGCAAGACATGGTCGATGATAGATCTATAAAACTTGAAGAAGTGGTAGCATCAATTGGTAAGATGGCTGATAGTCGCCTAGATGCGACAAGGTTGTACGAAGAAATCATGGCAATGGAAGGTTACGAGGACGAGTTCCTAGGTGATGCTTTTGACTATTTGGTGTGCAGTGAAACTTTAGCTAAGGAATTCATGGCAAAATTCAAAATTTCTGTAAGGTGTGATTGGAACGATTCAAGCAACGACAATAGATACACAAATGGGTTGGAAGAAATTGTTATTCATGCACTTTTGTTTTGAAAATGTGTCGTTTAACAGAATGCTTTGTTTTGTGGATTTCTTTTTTAGGGCATATTGATTAGGAAGCTTTAATTATATAACTTTTAGTAGTTGCTTAAATTTTAGTGACTTGTAATGTTTAAGTAGTACTCGATATTAGTACTATTTGATGTGCTTGAATTTTAGTGACTTTTGGTGAATCTCTATGCTAGAGGCAGTGCTATATAATTGAAAGCTTGCTAGTCTCTCAGTTCAAGTTATTAGAATTACTAAAGTATTCTAAATTATATTTGTGTAACATTTTCTAGAATTGAGTCTATCTTTGGGAACTTACTAAATTCATTGCTTCATCTGTTTGGAACACTTCCTATTCGGATTGGGGAGCATAGAAAAACATAGGGATTTGTTAGAGTTGAGATGGAGGAGCATACGAAACTATATTTAAGAATCATGAGTCTATCTTTGGGAACTTACTAAATTTATTGCTTCATATTTTCTGGAAAATGTTTTTTACACCAATCAAGCACTAGAAAATATTTTTCACGCACCAACCAAACATCAGAAAAATATTTTTCTGAAAATATTTTCCACTCACCAACCAAACATGAGAAAATAAGTGAGAAACCAACTTATTTTCCATGAAAATATTTTCCAGGAAAACATTTTCGTTCATACCAAACACACCCTGAACTGCATCATTTGCATTTCTTTTATGTGATTGGCATCATGTATTTAGTTTTCTTTTACATACTCGTGTTTAGTCATTCGTATATTGTTATTATACTTGTAGAATTGTTAGGATATATGGTTTGTGCCACCATTGGGAACTTTTCTGTATGCAGGTGGAAGTATTCTCATAGTATCCTTTACTTGTTTATTTTTTTGCTTTGCTCAGTCGGCCTATGATGCCTACTGAGCACAAGTGTACCGTACTCACTCCTAATTTCTATACCTTTTCGGTGGAGATCTCAGTACGAGTGTGACTTGTGGAGCTTGAGATCGTGTGGAGTACGGGCTGACTCAGATTACTTGTGAGCTCCAGCATTTGGGGAATATTTCGGACTCCATCCTATCTTTATATTGTCTTTATTTTACTTATAAGAGACAGATTCATGTATTTCAAATTCTATGCTAGTTTATTAGTTCTCTTACTCATGAGACCAGATCTTGGATTCGGGTTGTATCTATGTTCAGCGTCAGACTTAGTTTATTTATATATGGTCGGACTTTATCTTAAAGTCTCATATCTGGTGTTATTTATTTATTTTCTGTATCTTTATCTCTGTTGGTGTTTCCTACCCAGGGTATGGGATGGCATAGGTATCATGACCTCGAATTGATGATTGACAAACTCATAAAGGGATTAGAAAAGCAATGAAATGATGTTATATGCAAATGTTGATGATAAGGTGAACTAATAAAGGAGATGTTGGTGATAGGAGGAACTAATGAGGGATCTAATGCACCTAGTTGGTTGAGAAACTGAAGAAGGGATAAATGTTGATAAGATGAAACATCTCTGAACCTGCTGCTTTATTGGTTATCAGGTTGTCATCATCAAAAAGGAGGAAACTGATGATGCATAGTTACTATAGTACTATGCTTTGTTTTGATGATTTGAAAAACCTAATAAGGGGCCAGATGAGGGACTAGACAGACACCAGGTCGATCTTAGAAGGAACAAGGAAAATAAGATCTCAAGGATCTAGAGAAACTGTTTCTCAGGGAGATCTTGTTTCACAGGGACCAGAATAAGGGACCAGGTCCATTGGTCATTGAACTTTATCATAGTCAACAATATAGCTATTAGTTATACATTTTGCAGGAAAATTGGTGGCACAACAGCAGAGGAGCAGCAGTCTTTCCAACCTCTACCAATGAGAAACATTCAAGGTTTTCCCTCTCATTTGCTCCATATATATATATAGATCATATCATTGAATGAATTCGGAATGGAGTCAGGAGGACCATGCTGAAAGGGGGAACTTTTGGCATATTGTATGCTTATGAAAGGGGATGTGTGAGTCTGTGTGTGTTATCATCAAAAAGAGGGAAAATATTAGGATTAGACCCCTCTTTTTTTGTTCATGTTTTGATGATTGATAAACCTAGTTGAAGGACCAGTTGCATCAACTGGTGTCCCAATTTACAGTTGTGCAGATTTGTCTTATATGCCAACTATCTTGTACTGTTTGGCAGCAGCAACAAAAAAAATGGGGCATGCTTTATAATGGTCCTTCATGGATGACCAATGAGAATGTTTCTCTCCCTTTTACTATCATATATATTCCTTGTCTCTAACAAAGAATGATGATTTTTGCGACTTGCTCAAAAAGAAATTGGTGTTCTTCAGTAAAAATCCCAAGGCTCTCATCTTGAAGACAAAGCTTCAGTTATCTAGAATTTCTTATGCTCACAGTGAAAATGTATTAGCTTCTAGATTATTTGAGTCCTTGTATTGGTCTTACAATTGTAAACTTACTTCTCGTTCTAGAGATTTTTGTGGGTATTTTTCTTTTGGTTTCTTTGGAGAAATCTGAGTATTAGCTAGAGATAGCTAATGGAATTCTTACAGTATAGTTATTATGAGGTTGTGTTGCAATAGAGTTATTGCAAGGTGGTAGAAATTAGGAGGTTAATTCCTAGGTTGTAATCAAAGATTGCTAGAAGTTTAGTGAAGTGTTGGTGAAATTCTACTGGGGTTGGTCGTGGTTTTACTCCCTTGAGTAAGCAAGTTTCCATGTAAAAACATCTTGTGTCCTTACTTTACTACTGTTTATTGTTCTTGTTCTTGTTGTTCTTCGTTTTCCTCATATAAGGACTAGCTATTGAATCAGGTCCTTGTTGCTGTGGTGGACTCGCATAAGTCAACATTGGTATCATAGCATGGTTCTTCCTAAAAGGATAACACCTAGGAAGGATCATGTCTCAATGGCTGCTCTATTACATCTTATAGAAAGCACATTAGACCAGGTCCCTGATAATTATATAAAGAAAGAGATAAACAAAGATATGAAGTTGGCAATAACTACGTGGGGAAATTCTTCAAGTAATTTAGAAGGAGATCAAGGTGCAAAGGATATCTCCATGGATGCAAACAAAGAAGAAGAGTCTGGATTTGTGGATGAAATAGATGATGAAGATGACAAAAAGGTAACCTTCTTAGATATCAAGAAAAATCTCAAAATATATTCACTAAAAGAACTGAGATGTCTAGTTGATGTGTTAAGAGATGACTTTTGTGATCTTACTAAAGAGAAGGAATCACTGAGCAATAATCTTAGTGAATATGAAACTTAGAAAATGGCTATTCTGATTCAACTTGCTGAATTAGAAGAAAAGTGTGCTCTTGTGTCATACAAAAATGATCTGTTGCATGAAAAATTGAAGGTTGTGTCTCAACCTGAGGTCAATGGAAAACGTTAAAGTTGTGACCTCTTACTTGAGATCAAAGAAAAATTGAACAAGTCTCAACTAGATCTCACAACCTCTCGTGAGAAAAACGGGGAACTAGAGAGGGACCTGGTCAAAATCAAGATAGATCTTAATAAGTCTCTCAAATGGACTGACTCTTCACAAGTCTTAGTCAGTTCGAATAATCAGATATCTAACAATGGTGAGGGTCTTAGTTATTAAAAGAAAAATGTACCCTACAGATCTCACATCAAGTATGTATCAGATTCAATCGACTGGTCACGTACACATTATAGTAGGAATAGGAATTTTAAGGATGTTTGTCCAGCAAAATTGTCTGCTGAAAAGAAACATTGGAAGTATACTGAAACAAATAAAAGTATTGGGGTACCTAGTCTTATGCCTAAAAGGATCAGGTTGCTAACCTGTACAAAGAAAAGTCTAATTCTTCCTTTGTATCCTTTTTGGGAACTCAAGTTGAAATAGGTTCCCAAACCTAATAAATGACCTGCTGAGGAGGAGAGAGCGAAAGAAAGAAGCCAATACATGTTCATAAGTAGTGGCTACACGAAGCACATAAATTTAAGTACAAAATATTTTCTCTCACTCAAGACATATCAAGAGGGAAGAGTCTCCCTTGAAATGGAAATAAATGACATATTCTTGGCATTGGAAAGATTGTCAAAACATTTGCTCATGATATATGTGTCGCATCCATATTTTCATAAGGCGCAACTTCGGTACTCAAAAAATAATTAATAAATAGTTAAAAAGAATTTAGAGAGTTTAGAGTTGCCACCTAATTTCAGGAAAACTAGGAAACCAATTAATTAAATTAAAAAAAAATTAGTTTGCGAAAACAATTAGATTCTAGGTAAGGGTTCGGGTTATTCCAAAGGAAAGGTGTTAGGCACCCTTCAGAATCCACAAAAGTGGGTCCCAACTGAACTCATTTTTACAATTAAGGAGGAGATAAAAAAAAATTATTTGCATGTATAAGAAAAATAAGAACATGTACAAAATACAATAAAGAATAAATAACGAAGGCGGCCTAATATTTGCCTGTCGTTAAACAAAATGAAAAAATACAATAAACAACTCAAAATGATCCTCAAATTTGAATTCGAGTGTCTTCTTTGGGAAGAAACTCCATGTACCTGTAAAAACACTTGGTAAAAGTGTTAGTAATGGATAAATATGAATCAAAATAAATTAAAGAAATAATAAATAAAAGGTAAGACCCATCTTATATACATGGGTTGCCTTGGAAATTGATGGAAATTTCTTCATCGGCCAAGTATAGAAACTTGAATAAAATAATTGAACTTAAAATAAAATTCGTCTTTATAATGGGGAGGCTTTGAAAATCCAATGGAGAAATTTTATCATTGCCCAAGTATTAGGTCACTGTCAATGTAAAATGAGAAAAGTGAGGAAACAGGCAAAATTGTTCAAACACAATTCTAAGAACAATGAAAATATAGTAATATAAAAATTGTAACTAACGCGGTAGAAAATACCATTCACATGTAATGACAATATTAAATCCAAACAAAAGGATCTTAAAATGTCAGTTTAATTAATATTAACATTAATGATAAAGACCGTCTAGATTAAAAAAAAAACAAATAGAACTCACTTCAACAAATTAAAATTAAAATTATTTTCAAACAAATAGAACTCAGTTCAACAAATTAAAATCCAAATTATTTTCAAAGCCACAATAACTAAACCATAGATTTTGCCATAGATATTTAGTGTCGCTGAAAATCATAAATTAGTCCAAGCTTAGCATTGAAAGTAACAAAAACTGAAAGAAAAACAAATAAAAATGGTGAAATTATGTTAGAATATACCCATAGTCGAAGAAGACTGATTTTTACCGGAGCTTGGTTCGTTCCGACCAGATCTGGTTGTTGTTTGTTTTATTCCAGCAGATTGGTATTACCGGAATAGCAAACGGAGGGGATACAAGTGAGAGTGCAAGGAGACTACTTGGTTTGCTCCGATGGTTTCGTCGGAGTTGGAGCTTGGAGCTAGTTGTTGGTGGGCTTGTCGTCGGAAAAGGGAGTTGTTTGGTCGAACTCGGGATTCCCCATTAATGGAGGAATGGAGAGAGAGAGGGATATGACAGTGTGGCTGGTTGTTAGACCTTCAAGCTCAGCGCAACCATTAGAACGGTGGTAATGGTGTTCGTTCGGTTGGAGTTTGACGGAAGTGGGGAGAATGGAGAGATCTGGTGGTTTGTTGTTGTGTTTCGGTGGTGTGATTTTTTTCGGTGGGCTGGTTGATGAACTCCGGTGGTGGTGGACCAGAAAAGAGGAATCCGGAAAAAGGAAAAAATAATACTCCCTCCGTTTCAAAAAGAATGACCTACTTTCCTTTTTAGTCCGTTTCAAAAAGAATGACCCTTTCCTTTTTTGACAACACTTTAATTCCAACTTTCCACATGACATGTTTAAGACCACAAGATTAAAGGGCATTTTGGTACATTTGCCATAACTTTAATTTAGGACCACAAGATTCAAAAGTCTTCTTTATTTTCTTAAACTTCGTGCCAAGTCAAACTAGGCCATTCTTTTTGAAACGGAGGGAGTAATTGTTTTGCCCTACTTAGAAATTTCCATAATCATTAATTGTAAAGAGAGTAGATTAGTTTTATAGAGAAAATAAAACCACTCAAGAGCAAAATCATGTGATCAATACCATGATTTTGAAAAACCATGAGTCATCTAAAACAATGACTATTTGATCATATTCAAAACTATGAATATTTAACTTATCTGTGCAAAAAATATCCTCTTTGTCTTTTATGAATTAATAAATTGTGATAAAAAATAAATTAACAAATACATTTAATGCCAGATAAATATGATTTGAGTTTAAAATAAAATTGATGATTTAATAAAACTCAAACAACTTTTTTTTAAAAAAATAAAACGATTGTGTAAAAAATCAAGGACAGTCAATAATTAAAAATTATAATAAATTGATAAATATGCTAACATTTTCAAGAAAGAGAATATTTATCAATAACTTGTGTTAAAAATTGAACAAAACATATAAAAATTGAATTTTATGCGCTTTAACAAATAAGAAGCACAAAAATGTATATTTTGAAAATGTTGGTCCAAAATTGAGTGTCAACAATGTGTCTCTCTTGTTCGAGGCACAAAAACGTAGGACATGCCAGTTCCTCTCTCTTATAGAAGTTGATCTGAAGGACCTGGTTCGTGGGTTGCCTAAGATCAAGCGTGCAGACAACAAGACTTGTGACTCTTGTGTGAAGTAAAAGCAAACTAGGTCCCCTATCAAGTAGAAGAAGCATTATTTGTATCCTAAGCCAATCAGATACAGAATCTACAACAAGAGAGCACATGTTGTTTCAAGAAGAGTGTCCATGCCATTCTTGATATATCTGATGACTTTGAGCAGAAAAGGAAGCTTGGATGATGTTGACCTAAAAGAATTGCTACAGATTTAAGAGATACACATGATATTGGAAGCTTTGTTGATCCGGTTAATATGAGTGCTAAAAAAGGAATCAACATGTTGACATCCTAAAACTAGGTTCCCATTAAGGTCCCTTAGTAAATGAGAATCAGGAGATAGTCCAAATGTCCTTCTCACTGATTAGCAACAAACAATCAACTAGCGAAGGAACCTGGTACATATCAAAAGAAGCATCTCAAGGATAAGCAACTTGAAAACCTTGGTGTATTGTCTGATTGAGTGCACCTCATGTGTGATAATATCAGTGCTCTCAACATGGCTAAAAATCCGTTGCAACACAGAAGATCAGATTGCTGATATATTCACCAAACCAGTTGGCAAGGACCAATTTGAAAAGAATTGTTTGAAGTTTGGGCCGATGAAATTGAATTGACTTCTTATAGCACTTGGACATGTCCTTATTAGCTAGAAAATTAATTATAGGTATCTAGGTGAATGTATTTTTAATCCAGTCTAACTCAGTCTCTTACCCTTGTAGGTATACATGCATGGTAGAAAGGGAAAAGCAATAAGAGAAGGAAGGACATGCTAAATACAAGGCAGGAATAGAGACCTCCTCGAGGGACCCGGTTCCCTCAAAGTTTAGTCAAGCTTACATTACATATGAAAGTTCAAAATGTGACTTGCACTGCCACGTAAGCTGTTTCTTCTTCCCTTTTCTTTATAGCTCCCTATTTATTCGTAAATCCCAGTTGTTCCCCCTACTTCAAAACGTCTAAGTCTCTTCATACATATTCTTTCAAACCCTCATCAACTCTTCATACTAGTTGATTTCATTCTCATAAATGTCCCCAAAAAAATCTTTATCAATGGTCTCGGTAAGAGTCTCTAAAGGTACCGCTATCACTGTTGAAAAGAAAATAACTCTTTTAATAAAGGACTTGAACCAGAGACTTAATAATGTGAATGTATATGGACAAAATTCCAATGAAGAAATTCATTTTGGGGATGCAATGGTTTTTTAGAAAACAATTGAAAACTTTTGTGATGAAGGGCTATTTGTTGATAAGGGAAATTCTTTGAACATCTTGGTGGTAAATGTTAAGAAGGGTAATAATGGACTTCCCTACGGATTTTTACTCAACAAATTGTTTAAATATTTCAAAGTCCATTGGAAGATGGGGTAATATGGACTAGAAAGCAAATGTTCATCATTACCACCCAAGAAGAATGTGAAATCATTGAGAATATAGGTGGATCAAGTGACTTCTCTGCTTACCAATAGGGATGCCAAGATTGCTCAAATAAAGTTATTTCTATAACATTCGTCCTCGAGAACAAGTGAGGGACTTGGTATTGTGGATACTCTTAAAACAGAAAATGTTTACCAAAAGGATTGCTGAATTAACAGACAAGCCCCTCAAAGATCATGTTGTTTTTGATGATCGCTTGACTATAGTTGTCAAGTCTCTCTCCAAGTCCCCCTCCTAAGTCCATTATCCTCTTGTCTGTAAACGCTTGTTTCCTAAAGTCTTTGTTGATTAGTCGTGGCATGTGATTGGCTATATTTTATGACTACATCTGTACTTTTTGCTTGAATATCTCTTTACTGCATATTGTGTTTCCTAGTGTTTGCCTACTTCTTACTCCAGTGCTCTTAACCTTCTATTCATGTTGTTGTTTCCCCGGTCGCCATGAGTTAACCTGAAATAATTTACTTGTACTTGGTTTATTGTTAATCTTTTTAATGATGCCAAAAGAGGGAAAAAGCCATGTGAGTTAGGAACTATTTGTGAAACCCTAGCTATGGAAAAAGGAGGAACAGATAGGGAGAACAGGTATAATGACAAGGAAACATAAATGAGTTCTAGTATCAGGGGGAACATCCTAATCTGGGTCAACTGCTGGCTTAAGTTTGTCATCATCAAAAAGGGACAAAATGTCTTATTCTTGGTTTTGATGATTGGCAAACTTATTCTTGTATATGATGATTGAAAAACTCATAAAGAGACCAGAAAAGTAATTAAATGATGTTATCTGTAAATGCTGATGATAGGGGGAACTAATAAAGGAGATGCTGGTGTACGGAGGATCTAATGAGGGACCAGATGCTCCTAGTTGGTAGGAGAAACTGAAGAAGGGATAAATGTTGATAATAGATAACCTCTCTGAACCTGCTACTATATTGGTTATTGGGTTGTCATCACGAAAAAGATGGAATTTAATGATTCATAGTTACTAAAATACTATGCCTTATTTTGATGATTTGACAAACCTGTTGAAGAACCAGATGAGACCAGAAACACACCAGGTCGATCTTAGAAGGAATAAGGGAATCAAGATCTCAAGGCTCTAGAGTAACTATTTCTCAGGGAGATCTTATTTCACAGGGATTTGAATGAGGGACCAGGTCCAAAGGTCGTTGAACTTTCTAATAGAGAACAATACAGCTGTTAGTTGTACTTTTTTAGGGAAAGTTGGTGACACAGTACCAGAGGAGCAGCAGGTTTTCCAACCTCGACCAATGAGAAACATTCAAGGTTTTCCCTCTCATTAGCTCCATATATATATATATATATATATATATATATATCATTATGTGGAATGAATTAGGAGTGGATTCAGGAGGAACATGGTAAAAGGGGGAACTTTTGGTATGTTGTATGCTGATGAAAGGGAATTTGTGAGTTTGTGTTTGTTATCATCATCAAAAAGAGGGAAAATATTAATATTAGGCCCCTCTTTTTGTGTTCATGTTTTGATGATTGACAAACCTAGTTGAAGGACCAGTTACGTCAACTGGTATCCCAATATGCAGTTGTACAGATTTGTCTTATATGCCAACTATCTTGTACTGTCTGGCAGTAGCAATAAAAAAAATAGAACGTGCACTGCAGTGGTCCTTCCTGGCTGACCAATGAGAATGTTTCTCTCCTATTTACCATCATATATATTCCTTGTCTCTAACAAAGAAAGATGATTTTTGCAACTTGCTCTAAAAGAAATTGGTGTTCTTCAGCAAAAATCCTATGGCTCTCATCTTGAAGACAAAGCTTCAGTATTCTAGAATTTTTTACGCTCACAACGAAAAATGTATTAGCTTCTAGATTATTTAAGTCCTTATATTGGTCTTAAAATTGTAAACTCACTTCTCGTTCTAGAGATTTTTGTGGGTATTTTTCTTTTGGTTTATTTGGTGAAATCTGTGTGATTGCTAGAGGTAGCTAATGGAGTTCTCACAGTGGAGTTATTATGAGGTTGTGTTGCAATAGAGCTATTGCATAATGGTAGGAATTAGGAGGTTAATTCCTAGGTTGTAATCGAAGATTGCTGGGAGTTTAGTGAAGTGCTGGTTAAATCCTACTGGGGTAGATTGTGGTTATACTCCCATGAGCAAGGAGGTTTCTATGTAAAAACATCCTGTATCCTTGCTTTACTGCTGTTTATTTTTCTTGGTCTTGTTGTTCTTCGTTTTCCTCATACAAAAACCAGGTATTGAATCATATCCTTGTTGTTGTGGTGGACTCGCATAAGTTAATAGTAACGTTTATTTATATCATTTAAATGAATGTCGCATTTATCTTAACGGCAGTTGCTATTATTCTTCTAATTTGTTGTTTGTGCATGAGCACTATTTTAAATGATTTACGTGATAGACATGTGCAACGTACATAAGCATAAATACAATATTTATTCATATCATTTGAATACAGATAACATTTATGTTAACACCAACTTCTATTTTTTAATAATTTTACCTTTCTTATATATAATTTTATTAATTAACACGAGTCGCACGTACAAGGCACGGTCACTAGTAGGATAAAAATCCCAATGCGAAGCATGTTCAATAAGAAAGGATTATAGATGTCACAACCCAAACTCATCGTGAGTGGAACCCATACTAACTCTCCGGTGGGAGAACCATCAAACCAACACTTAGCCAAAATAAGACATCTTACTATTTTCCATTAAATAAAACAATGTCTCCAATATTCTAAACGATAATTAATTCGGAAATAAACAAAACTTAAACAAATCCCCTAGAACCTAAAAGGTATTGTACCAAAACTACTACATTATCAATAAACGAGTTAAACCTAAAACAACTGAAAATGTATATGTCTAAAACAATAGACCAGAAACTGAATGAAGAACTCATGGCAGCCCGAAAGATATAGCTCACCCTGAGTTTGAACACTATCTAAATCACAGCTGAGGTCTTGAAATAGTTGCCAGAATATGCTCTGCCCTCATCAAGAAAATAGCACGTGTAGTATCAGTACACAAAAAACAATGGTATACTGGTAGGGTCATCAGCCAACCCAAAATGAGAAATATGAAAACATAACCATAACTTAGTAAAATAAGACAACCAGAACACCTACCATTTAACCTTACATCAAGTTCACAACACTTAACCTTATTCAACAACATTATGGAGTTTAGTCAATACCAGTCAACATGGATAACAAGTCAAGTCAAAACTATGACTACCAACAAGATTCCAAGTCAAAAAACATGACTCAAATAATTTTATTATTCATGTCTCAATTACACAAGTAAATAGACAACATAGAGTTATGCCACAACTTACAATTAGCCCAAACCACTCAAGGATCCATAAAAACAACAACAACAACAATTATCATGCAACCCGATTTACATAAGAAACCACCTTCAGAAAATAAGCACATAAACCTGGTTCACTCAAGGAACCAATATAACAAGTCAACACTTAAGCCCGGTTCACTCAAGGAACCAATATAACAAGTAAACACTTAATCTCCAGTTCACTCAAGGAACCGTCACACTCACTTGTACCTTGCACATACATGCTAAGGGTCTTATGGTCTCCCACTAGCCATGACATACAGTGGAAGAGCTCTTGTCCATATACCAAATCCCAGACATCAAGTGTCAGCCAACCTTATACCAACCAATCCCGTGAAGATGTCCAAACACTGGTACATCCCATAATAATAACAGATATCATAATAATCACAATCACAATGATAACAAATAACACTTGTAATAACCAACAAGCTTTCACATAAGTTCATTGTATGGGATTAGCACTTAGGATATCAAATAGTCATTCACTTTTCTTGAGCATGCACTGTACAAGTAATACGAAGGAATAGTTATCTTGCACACATAATACAAATTGGGTTTCAACTACAGCAAACCATCACCTACCTGAATCCAAGCCTGAAATACTCTAACAAACTTAAGCTTTCCCTTTTCTTGCAACCTCAGCTTGATTATGGTCTAAAAATATGAATATAACATATAATCAAACAAATGACCTACAATATCGAGGATTATAACCTAATCCTAAACCCTCAATTCTAATTTCATGATCATTCCTTCCATTTTCTACCATAATTTCACCTTAAACCAATAAATTTCATGTTTACAATAGTGAATCATAGTCATGAAACAGTAAATTATCAACTTTTCACCAAAATCGAAAGGTTTACTCCAAATTTATCCTATTGCACCAGAAAAATCAGCTAGTTTAATCTAAATCCTCCCCAAAACCCGTAAACTAGTGATTCTAAGGTTTAGGAATCAAAAAAATAATGGGAGTGATTAACTTACCTTTACGAAGAAATTTGGTGAAAATTGCCCAAAATGCCTATACCCTTTCCAAAATGAGTTTAGAAAATAGTAAACCATTTTGGGCTAATTTCTGCAGAAATATGCGTTGCTATAGTGGTCCTATCCCGCTATAGTGGCATCACTACAGCAGAATCCGCCCGACACCGCGGGATTGAGTGACTTTGACTCCCGCTATAGTAAGAATTTCTCTGCTATAGCGACATCATCATAGCGGCCTGTCACCCGCTATAACGGATGTGGCGAGGCAAAAAATTGGGATTGCGCCCAACTTTTCCTTTTTCCCAATGCACCCTCAAACCATGACATTCCAGACTAACCCCTTTACATAAAGTTCGATATCTGGAGTTCTACTTACCCAAATTCACTTTAGAAAAATCCTACTGGTTCCTTATCGTCATAGCTAACATAAAAACATACTAAACTTTATTATATTTAGCCAATCCATTCTCGGATTTCCCTATACCATACCACACTTAGATTTTATCCGAGACTAGCCTTGCCTGAAATTTCTAACTCCCAATTCGGGAAAAATCTTAACTCAAATTTTTGTACGTTAGACTTACCCGTAATGACGAAAAGGGTCGTTACAACAGATATCAATTTACCCATCGTTCGTTCCCAAATGATCAAACAAGTAAAATGTGCCAAGTCAAGAAAGAAAAAAGTACTTGTATCCTCAAACAACTGAAGGTACTTGTCCCACATGTCCTTCTCGGTTCCCAAGTAGCTTCCTCAACTGGATGATGCTTCCATTGTACCTTTACCGATTGAATTTCCTTTGTCCTCAACTTACGAACGTCTCGATCAAGAATATAAATTAGCTCCTCCTCATAAGAAATATCTTTATCTATCAAAATTGAATCCCATTTGATAATGTAATCCCCATCCCCATGATATCTCTTGAGCATAGACACATGGAACACCGGATGGACCCCTGAACCTACATCATCAAGAACCTTGAATGGATCAATATATCAAGGGCTAAGCTTTCCCGTCTTACCAAACCTCATGACTCCCTTCAAAGGAGACACCTTCAACTAAACTTGTTCACCAACTTTGAATGACATATCCCTTACCTTACAGTCTGCGTACTCCTTTTGCCAACTCGGGGTTGCCAACAACTTGGTTTGGATTTACCTCACCTTTTCCTGAGCTTTCTTCACCAAGTCCGTGCCCAAAGGCTTCACATCACCAACTTCTAACCATACTATGGGTGATCTACACCTCCTCCCATAGAGTGCTTCGAATTAAGCCATATCAATGCTAGAGTGATAGCTATTATTGCATGAAAACTCATACAACAGAAAAAACTTATCCCCATGACCACCAAAATCAATCACACAGTCCCTCAAAATATCCTTAAGCTCCTGAATAGTCCTATCTGACTACCCATCATTCTGAGGATGGAAAGCAGTGCTGAAGTCGAGCTTAGAGACCAATTCTTCATGTAGCCTGTCCCAAAACTTAGAGGTTAAGTGCGTACCTCTATCATAAATGATGGAAATTGGCACCCTGTATAGCCTCAATATCTCCTTGACGTAAATCTTGGCTAACTGCTTCAAACTGTAATCCACCCTAACTGGGATGAAGTGAGCTGACTTGGTCAGCCTACTACTATGAACCAAATCGAGTCATGATGTCCCAAGGTCTTAGAAAGACCCACCACAAAGTCCATAGCGATCCTTTCCCATTTCTACTCAGAAATGGGCATCCTCTGAAGTAAACCCGCAGGCCTTTGATACTTGTACTTCACCTACTGACAATTATAGCATTTAGACACATACTCCACTATATCCCTTTTCATCCTGGACGACCAATAAAGTTGTCTCAAGTCACGGTATATCTTGGTTTCACCCGGATGAATAGAATATTGAGAACCATGAGCTTCTACAAGCAATCCTAGAATCAAGTCACCAAGTCGGGGTATGCACACACATTTTCTCACCTTTAATACCCCACACACATCAAGTATGGCATCAGAAACTCCACCACATACTACCTTATTCCAAAGTTTGTTTAACTTTTCATCTTCAAACTGTCTGGCCTTGATTTGATCAAGGAATGTTGACCTTATATCAACACTGGCCAATACTCCAACCCTTTCAGACACACCAAACTGCATAGACTAAGATGCTAGAGTCTGAATCTCTTCAGTCAAGGGTGGCCTTGAAACTCTCAAACAGGCTAAACTACCCATACTTACCATTTTCTAGCTCAATCTGTCTGCCACCATATTGATTTTACTCGGATGATACTGGATGGTCATATCATAGTCCTTCAATAATTCCAACCACCTTTTCTGCCTCAAATTCAAGTCCCTTTACGTGAACATATGTTGTGAACTATGTTGGTCTGTAAACACCTCACACTTGAAACCATAGAGATAGTGTCTCCAAATTTTGAGTGCGAACACCACTGTTTCCAACTCCAAGTCATGAGTTGGGTAATTCTTCTCATGAGGCTTCAATTGCCTTGAAGCATAGGCAATCACATTCCTGGCCTGCATTAACATAGCCCCCAAACCAGAGAGTGAAGCATCATAAAATACTATGAAATCCTTACCATAATCCTGGCAGAAAAAGAATAAGAACTGAAGTCAAGAGCATCTTGAGCTTTTGAAAGCTCTCCTCACACTTATCTAACTAAACAAATGGCACCTCTTTCTGGGTCGACCTTGTCAAGGGCGTCACAATAGATACAAAATTCTTAACAAACCTGTGATAGTAACTAGCAAGACCCAAAAAACTTCTAACCTCAATCACAGAGCTATCATCACCCCCTTTTTCAAAATCACATGCCCTAAGAAGGCAACCGAAGACAACCAAAACTCACATTTTAAGAACTTAGCATATAACTGCTTCTCCTTCAAAATCCCTAACACAATGCAAAATTGACTTGCATGTTCCTCCTTACTCTTGAAATAAATTAGAATATCATCAATAAAGACAATCACAAAAGAATCCAAGAAAGACTTAAAGATATTGTTCATCAAGCTCATCGGTGCATTAGTCAACCCGAATGATATCACCAAGAACTCATAATTCCCATACCAAGTCCTGAAGTCTGTCTTGGGTATATCCTCAAGCTGAATGTTTAACTGATGATAACCCAATCTTAAGTCTATCTTGGAGAAAATAAAAGCACCCTGTGACTGGTCAAACAGATCATCTATCTAGGGCAAGGGATACTTATTACTGATAGTAACTTTATTCAACTGCTTGTAATCAATACACATCCTAAGGGTACCATCCATCTTATTATCGAATAACACTGGATCACCTGAAAGATAAGCATTAGGATGAATAAATCCCATATCGAGTAACTCCTGCAGCTGAGTCTTGAGTTTCTTTAACTGAGCCGGAGTCATTCGATAGGGAGGAATAGAAATAGGGTGAGTGTTGGCTTTAGATCAATACAAAAGTTAATGTCCAGGTCTGGAGGCATACCAGGCAAATCTGTGGGGAGCACCTCTTGAAACTCCAACACCATGGGGACTGACTTGATAGAAGGAGATTCTGCACTAACATCCTGGAGATGTGCTAGAAAATTTGAACACCCTCCCCCTACTAAATTCTTAGCCTGAATAAAAGATATAATTTTCATAGGCTTAGTCTTATACATACCTTCCCACTCTAACTTATCCATTCTGAGCATTTCTAAAGTCATTGTCTTAGCATTACAGTTTAAAACAACATGAGACGGAGATAACCATGTCATAACCAAGATAATATCAAAGTCAACCTTATCCAAGATTATCAAATCTACCCAAGTCTAGAAACCCACAAAAAAAAAAAAAAACATGCACGATACACATGGGTCACTACCATAAAGTCTCCAACTGAAGTAGACACATAAACAGGAGAGTCAAGTATATCACAAATCAAGTCCAATCCCAAGGCAAATCTAACTGATACATAACAATAAGTTAAACTTGGATAAAACAAAATAGAAGCCATCCAGTCACAGACGAGAATAGTACCTTTAAAGACGGCATCAGATGCCTCGGCCTTGGTCTTGCCTGGGAAGGCATAATAGTGAGCTCTATCATCAAGCTGGGCAACCTCCCTAGCAGGTTATACTCCACCCTTTCATGCATTACCATTACCTAAGTTTACACAATTACCTCCCTGATTATTATGATGCCCACCCTGTGGACGACTATAAACATTACCATTACCTCCACCACCTCTACAAATAGGAACCACAACCTTAGCCTATTGTTGGCCCTATAAACCAGCTTGTCTCTAAGGATACTCTCTCTTGAAATGCCTCATAGACCACAAGTATAACAACCTCGCTCAAGAGAAGGCCTGTTGTCCAAAGAATAAGAAGCCCCTTGGCCTCTAGAAACTGAGGGTTGCTGAACAACCCCTGAATGACCACTTGTAAAAGCTGGCAGAACTGATTGAATAGGGCAATCCAGATAAGCTTTCTAGTAATGAGCCCTAGAATAAGAACCGCCAAAGTTACCTGCATTCTAGGACTTCTTTGCTAATACCTAAGCCTGACCAACCTGCTTAACATCTTCAAGCTTCTTTACATAATCAGTAACAACATTGAAGGACTTTTCTGCAGAAATCATATGCATAGAAAATACCTATAAATTAGTATTCAAACCTTTGATGAACAACCGAATTCTCTCCTCTTTCGTGCCCAGTAACTGAGTAGTATAACGAGACAAGGAATGGAATTCAGTCTCATAACCTGAAACTGACATATTACCCTGCTCAAGGACCAAAAACACATCGTTCTCCAAAAATAGGATATAAAATTGAGCCCACGTCAATAGAGGCAAAGCTGCTGATCGACACTCCATATATTTCCTCCACCACTGCTTGGTATCACCTTGTAGCTGGAAAGTAACAAACTCAACACCGTGTTGCTCAAAAATACCTATTTTATGCAGACTTTTGTAACAATCAACAATGAACTCCAATGAATCCTCTATCTCAGAGCCAACAAAAGTGGAAGATTTCATCTTCAGGAACTTGGACAGCATGTCATGTTCAGTCCTAGTCATGACAGGACCTAACACAGGGTGAGGGAAAATCTCAGAGCAACTATAGCCGTCGGCTGAACACCGATAAATTGATAAGCAGGCATAGCAGGAGTGACCCCAGTACTAGAAAATCCACTCAGAAAAGAAAGCACATGCTGAATCATCTCAAAAGACATAAGGGGAAGAGTTGTACCTCTAACCGGCGCCACCTCCTCCTACTCCATAACATCCTCATTCATTTTCTCAACCTCCTCATAATGATCCTGGGATAGGGGAGGAGTCACTGACCTCTGACAAGGATGATCTGTTGCTGCCCGACCTCTACCCCTGGTAGGTGTTTCTCTCCCTTTTCCCCTTCCCCTACCCCTTCCATGTCCTCATCCTCGGACAACCTGTTCCACAGCTAGAGCTGCTAGTGTGGGGGTTGAAGCTCTGGCTAGATTCTCTCAAGTACTCACTATCTGCGAACAAAAGAATCAAGAAGGTCAGATACCAATTTATATCACCTGATACCAATTAGAATCAATTCATAGCATGAAAGAAGAAAGAAATGATAGTTTCCTAAAGTCCTATAGCCTCTTAAAGAAAAGTATAGATGTTTCTGTACTGTTCATCCAGACTCTAATAGAGTACAATGAGATCAACAAACCTAGGGCAATGATACCAACTTTGTCACGACCCAAACCCATTGTGAGTGACACCCACACTAACTCTCTAGTGGGAGAACCTTCTAACCCCAAACCATCAAACCAACACTTAGCCAAAATAAGACATCTAACTATTTTCCATTAAATAAAACAATGTCTCCAATATTCTAAACGTTAATCAATGCGAAAATAAATGAAAATTAAACAAATAGCCTAGAACCTGAAAGTTGTTATACCAAAACTACTACATTGTCAATAAACGGGTTTAACCCTAAACAACTAAAAGTGTCTAAGTCAGAACAATGGACCAGAAACTGAATGAAGAACTCATGGCAGCTCAGAAGACGTAGCTCACTTTTGAGTTTGAACACTATTTGAATCACAGTTGAGGTGTTAAAAAAGTTTCTGGAATATGCTCTGTACTCAACAAAAAGAAGAGCATGTGTAGTATCAATACACAAGAAACAACAGTATACTGGTAGGGTCATCGGCCAACCCAAAATGAGAAATATGAACACATAACTATAACTAGTAAAACAAGACAACCATGAACACCTACCATGTAACCTTACTTCAAGTTCATAACGCTTAACCTTATTCAACAACATTATGGAGTTTAGTCAATTCCAGTCAACATGGATAACAAGTCAAGTCAAATCTATGACTACCAATAAGAAACCAAGCAACAAACATGACTCAGACAATTATATCATCCATGTCTTAATTACATAAGTAAATAGACAACATAGAGTTATGTCATAACTTACAATTAGCCCGGACCACTCAAGGATCCATAAAAGCAACAACAATGGCAATTATCATGCAACCCGATTTACATAAGAAACCACCTTTAGCAAATAAACACATAAACGTGGTTCACTCAAGGAACCAATATAACAAGTTAACACTTAGGCCCGGTTCACTCAAGAAACCAATATAACAAGTAAGCACTTAATTCTCGGTTCACTCAAGGAACCTTCACACTCACTTGTACCGTGTACATAAATGCTAAGGGTCTTATGGTCTCCCACTAGACATGACCTGCAGGGGACGAGCTCTTGTCCATGTACCAAATCCTAGACATCAAGTATCTGTAAACCTTATACCAACCAATCCCATGAAGATTTCCAAACATCTGTACATCCCACAATAACGACAGATATCACAATAATAACAAATAACACTTATAATAACCAACAAGCTTTCACCTAAGTTTATTGCATGCTATTAATACTTAGGATATCAAATAGTTATTCACTTTCCTTGAACATGCATTGTACAAGCAATACGAAGGAATAGTTATCCTGCACATATAACACAAATTGAGTTTCAACTACATTAAACCATCACCTATCTCAATCCAAACCTGAAATGCTTCAACGAACTTGAGCTTTCCCTTTTCTTGCAACCTCGGCTTGATTGTAGTTTAAAAATAGGAATATAACACATAATCAAACAAATGACCTACAATATTGAGGATTATAACCTAATCCCAAACCCCAAGGCCAATTTCATGATCATTCCTTCCGTTCTAGAATTTTTCTATCATAATTCCACTTTAAACCTATAAATTTCATGTTTACAATTGTGAACTCTAGTCATGTAAGAGTAAATTATAATTTTTTTAACCAAAACTCAAAGGTTTACTCCCAATTTACCCTATTGCACCAGAAAAATCAGTTAGATTAAGCTAAATCCTCCCCAAAAATCGTAATATAATGATTTTAAGGTTTAGAAATTGAAAAACTAGTTAATGGGAGTGATTAACTTACCTTTACGAAGAAATTTGGTGGAAAACAGGTGAAAATTATCAAAAATTACCTATGCCCTTCTAAAAATGAATTTAGAAAATCATATCGTTTTTGGGTAATTTCTGCATAAATCCATGTATATCCCGTTATAGCGACCCTATCCCACTATAGCGGCATCGCTATAGTGAAATCCACCCGTTATCACAGTATTGACCAAGTCAAACTTTTGCTATAGCGGAAATTTCTTCGCTATAGCGGCATCATCATAACAGCCTACCACCCGCTATAGAGGGTGTAGCGAGGCAGAAACTCGAGATTTCTCCCCCTCAAATCATAACATTCCGGACTAACACCTTTATGTCAAGTTGATATCGGGAGTTCTACTTACCCGAATTCACTTCGAAAAAATTCTACGGATTTCTTATCGTCTTAGCTAACATAAAAATATGATAAAATTTATTATATTTACCCAATATATTTTCATGTTTTCCTAGACCATACCTCATGCGAATTTCATCTAAGACTAGCCTATCCTGAAATTTCTAACTCCTAATTCAGGGAAAATCTTAACCCAAATTTTTATACATTAGATTTATCTGTAACAACAAAAAACGTTGTTACAATATCTAAGGGTGTTCATGGGTCAGTTTAGGTCGGTTATTAGTTAAAACCATAACCATAAGGGATGTTCATGGGTCGGTTATTGGTTAAAACCATAACCAAACCAATTTAGTCAATTTTTAAATTTCTAAAACCAAACCAAACCATAAAAAGAAAATAACAGCCAGTTTGGTTCTTGTAGATTTGGTTCATTTTTTCAATTTATGACTAGCCTTAATTGGATATGATACTGCTTTAACCTTCCAACAGCATAAACCAAACTTGAATATAAAATTTTAGGTTATACATACATATTGATCATACAAACTATAGGTCTTACCAAAACAGAAGTAATAATAATCACAATTCACAACTGTCATACATACACTATTTTTAAAAACAACAACCTGCAGATCTTAACAAAATAGAAGTAATACACAAAAAAAACTGCCTGGAATTATTGGCACAGTCACAACTCAAAATACAACCACAAATAAGATGGAGTTAGGTCTTAACAAAACAAAAGCAATACACAATCACAACTCAAAGGATATCAAAACAGTAAAATTCAGGAATGGTTGCACACTTGCACTACCCAGGTCAATAATACAATCTTGACTTCTCTGGTTCATGTATTAAGAAGCAAACTAATTTTAAAAGCCATCCAAAATACACTAAGAAGTAATTCCACCATCTTCCTTAGCTTGAGCTTCAAACTAATCAATGCTCAAAGTAGAGTCCAGATATTCTAAGAATAAAAATCACTATATTAGGCATTTAATATCTACAAACATCAATATGATCTGGCTCCTTTTTTTTTAAGGAAAAAAAAAAGAGACAATGAGAATATAAGTAATGATTTTTATGATGGGACCAAATTTAAAGAAAAAAAAAAGAAATTAGAAGAAGGAATTAGTAAGTTGTAGTAGTTAGTAACTATTTGAACTATTTCAAGCTGTTGAATTTCTTCAAAAAGATCTTCAATCTTGTACTCTTTAGATGTTGAACGTAACCATTATTGACCACAAATAAAAGCTTCAGTAGTCTTTGCTGACAAAGAACTTTGATAACAATCAAAAATCCGACCATCGTGCTAAAAACTAATTTTGAAGCAACAGTAGACATAGGAATAGCAAGCACATCTCTTGTAATTCTAGAGACAATTGGATATCTTTCTGATGAAGCTTTCCAGCAAGTCAAAATATCGAAGTCCTTAATCTTCTATGTATCATCCTCCAAATACTTGTCAAGATCAGATTTATCATCAATATTCTTCTCTTTTTTAAGAAATTTCTCCTATTGTAATTGCCACTCATCAGAACTATACACTACATCAATTTCACTAATCACACTATTTTGATCTCCAATACTTTCACAAGAAGTCTCAGAAATAGAATTCTTGTAATGATCATACAATCTAGTTAAAGTATTCTCTACTATAGTAGACTTACTACATACCTCCACAGAATTCTAATAATTCTTAAAAAGGAATTATATTTCACATACTTCATTTTGTAGTGAGAATCCAACACAACAATAATAAACAACAACATATTCATATCATCAAAATCACCCCAATATTTATCAAACTTAACTTTCATCTTTTTAGCCATATCAATCAAAATAAAATCATCACACCTTGAATAGTTGACAATTATACTTTGAAGATTAAAAAGTTCATGAAAGAAAGTATTTGAAGTAATATGTAAAGTACTGGAAAACTTCAAAGTGGTTTGATACAAAATCTCCAAGAACTTGAGAAAGACATTCACTTCCTTCCAATCTTTCAAAGATGGATGCTCTATCTTTCCACGTGAGTTAAGACAATATTTAAAATACTTATAGTCATCAATATACATTCTGGAAAATGCCTTTTCAAATTTGGCAGCAGTATCTAACATCAAATATGTAGAGTTCCACCTCATTTCAACATCCAAACTCAAAAGTCCATTGGAGACAAGTTTAACCTTCTCAACATATGACTTATAGGAAGTAGTTCTTGCACAAGAAGATTTAACATATTTCACAGCATTTCTTACCCAGGAAATGGACTTATTTTTTTCCCTCAATCTTCTTTCACAATTAAGTTTAGGATGTGAGATTGCACCTAACATGTAGAAAATCATTCTTTATGATAACACCTTTCCAATCACTAAGTTTTCCTTACAAGAGTGTGAGTGTTGCATCATTACCCGATGCATTATCAAGTGTCACTGTAAATAGGTTTTCGATTCCCTAATCTAATAAACAAGATTTAATGGCTTTTGCAATAGTCTCACCCTTATGATCTGGAGTTTGAAAAAAGTTTTAAAAAAAAATTGCAACTTTCATTCATCGTCAATCTAGTGGGCAGTAATGACCGTATACATAAATCTTGAAGTGAAGTTCACGTGTCACTAGTAATACAAATACACTGACCTTTAATAAGCCTTTTAAGCTTTTGTTTATCTTCTTGCTAAATTCTTAAATATTGTCTAGCAACAGTAATATGAGAAGGGAACTCATAATTAGGAAAAATAAGCGACATTAGTCTATTAAAGCCTTCGCCCTCAATGACTCTAAAAGGTTGTTCATCAATTATAACAAACTTGGCAATAACCCTCCTAACTTTGGAAACATTATAAACAACCTTCTCTAAACCTACTTGCCCCCTCCTTTAATAGGTTTGAGAGTTGTTTGCTTTCTATTAATGTACTTGAAAGGGTATTTCAGACAGTAAGTAAATATCCCCAAAAATTAGAAGTTTCATCCTTGCTAGCGTAAGCAAAGTCTTTGAAGTAGTACTTACATTTTTTCCTCAATTCACCCACTTTATTAGTAATATCTGAATAATCATCCCAAACTTTAGATGTTTTTCTACCATTAACTCCAGGGCTAGGGTCTCGACTACAAGGAGTTATTCTTTTCTATTTTTTGAAGGATTGCTAAAAAAATTAATATTTGAACCATTACCATGTTCTTGAGTTGCATGGGGTGCTGGTGTAGTTGGAGTTCCTTCTACTTGAGGTTAAGCCTCCAAATCTTCAACATCTATCATAATTTTAATCTAAAATTTAGACAGAAGAAAGAAATGTAAAAAAAAATCTTACTTTTCAAGCCATGCACTCCTCTAGATTCTTATATAAAAATAAAATTATATAAAGTAACTAGAACCAAGAAAAATAAAAATACTAAAAATTACCTTCTCAAGCTTTGATAATCTTGTATTTGAAGGTTTCACTTTTAATCAATCGAACGAAGAAGACTATCTCCAATCTTCACTTTCACTTTTCTTGTGAGATGAAAATGAGGATTTATGCCTTTTTCTTTTCTAAGGAGAAGAAGCTGCGCAATGGTATGAATTGTGAAAATGTGAAAATATGAGGTGTAGCCATGTAGGATTGGAGACTTGAAGGATTAGTAAAGACTAAAGAGTAATGTATTGTTGGGCTTGAACTTGAGGGTTTGAGTAGTTGGGCTTAAGTTTAAAATGTTGGGCTTAAGAAATCTTAAAGGACTTAAGTTTATGATTAAAATTTAATAAAATATTTACTCCCTCCGTTTCAAAAAGAATGACCTAGTTTGACTGGACACGGAGTTTAAGAAAATAAAGAAGACTTTTGAATCTTGTGGTCCTAAATTAAAGTTATGACAAATGTACCAAAATGCCCTTGAATCTTGTGGTCTTAAACATGCCATGTGGAAAGTTGGAATTAAAGTGTTGCCAGAAAAGGAAAGGGTCATTCTTTTTGAAACGGACTAAAAAGGAAAGTAAGTCATTCTTTTTGAAACGGAGGGAGTATATTTTATTTATGAATAATAAATAAATAATTACAAAATTTATATATATAATTTATCAGTTCGATTTGGTTATTTTCTTAGGTTTTTTTAGTAAAACCAAAACAAAATCAAATAGTATCAGTTTTCAAAATTTAAAACTAACCTAACCAAACCAAACTCAATGTTGGTTTTTTAATCGGTTTGGTTCGGTTTACGGTTGGATTTGGTTTTTAACCAAACCATGAACAACCCTGATTATAGCTCATTAAGGGTATAAAATCATTCAGTATTTAAAGGATATTTAGGTCAACCGACATTTATATTTATATTTTTACAACAACTAGTCTCTATGTACGTGCGTTGCACGAATATCACTCGTTGATTATTACAATATTTGATTAAATTTTTACTTAGATGATGTAAATAGTTAAATCACATTAAATTATCACCTAGCTTAAAGATGAGAGGAATGTATAGTGACAATGTTTTGAAGCAATGTAATAATTATTTATAAAAAACATTGTGTCACAGAACACGAATTAAATGACTATAACCGAATCAAAAAGCTACAGTTGTTTAAAACTTTATTCGACTTTTAAATTTACCAAAATAATCAAAATAATTTTTTAAAATTATTTATAACTTATAGTTGTAATTTTATTTAATTTAAAATAGACATATTAAGGGTAATTATAAACTCCAGTAGCTCATTTACAATATCAAAGCTTAAAAATAATATTTCTTGAAAAGTTTATAATGAAGAATACAAAAAAATCAGATTTTTTAAAAAGTGTTTGCTCCCATATTATATTAAGTTGGGAGTATTTATAAAAAAATCAATGATGTGAGTGAATTTTAGTGAATTAATTCCTAGTCTACTAGAAAGTTAGTGTGATAAAGTACCTTTTAGTACACGAGATGATCATAAGAAGGAATATACCATGGGTTGGTATATTCCACGATACTATATTATCTCACCTTCCTTATGAGATAGTAATCTCACCATTTTAATACAAATGGTAGGATAAAATAGTTTTGGGATTAACTAATACCTCACACCAAATATGAGATATGTTTTAAAATCAAGAATGAGAATATCAATATAAAGAACAATAATAACAATATAGAAGACAAGAGGCACAATATTATAAGATAGATTTCTTCTTTCTTCCAAGTATATATAACATTATCCTCAAGACCTCTATTTATAGTATTATATGGAGGAACATCAAAGAGTATCTTAAATATGACATTAATCCTAAAAAAAGTAGAAAGATTATGAGGTAGTGGAAGATTAAAGAGGAGGTGGTGTAAGTATGGAAGTTATTGCCTTTAAAGGAGGAGTTACATAGAAGTTATGGATATCCACAATTAATCCAATTATTTACAACAATCCCCCTTGGATATACATTGATAGATAATGTGCCTCGTTAAAATCTTACTAAGAAAAAATCTTGTGGAAAAAATTCTCAGTGAAGGAAAAAGAGTACACATGTCTTGTGATACACATTGTTTGCTGCATTGAACGCCATGATATAGTTGTCCCTCCATATGTAAACAAATAGCCTGTCTGAGATCGAGTTTTATGTGGATCAGACAAATATCCTGCATCTGCATAGCCAGTCATTTCTGACTTGGATTTAGTAGAATAAAATAATCCTAAGTCAATAGTTCCACGGAGATATCTGAATATATGCTTGACACCATTCCAATGTCTTCTTCTTGAGGAAGAGTTGAATATTACCAATAAACTCACTACAAAACAAATATTCGGTCGAGTATTATCAGAAAGATACATTAATGCTCTAATTGCACTAAGATATGGAGTTTCATCACCAAGAAGCTCTTCATCATTTTCTAGAGGTTGCAATCAATCTTTATTTATATCAAGCAATCTCATAATCATCGAGGTATTCAATGGATGTGATTTATCCATGTAATATCTCTTTAAAACTTTTTTAGTGTATGTTGATTGATGGATAAACATTCCATTTGTCAAATGCTCAATCTGTATGGATCTTTTATTTCAAATTCTTTCTTCAAACACTC
This sequence comes from Capsicum rhomboideum, assembly GCA_031232105.1. NCBI lineage: Eukaryota > Viridiplantae > Streptophyta > Magnoliopsida > Solanales > Solanaceae > Capsicum > Capsicum rhomboideum. Next base: position 89,719,487 of record CP124716.1, on the reverse strand, counting down.
AACGGCTTTTGAAAGCTCTTTAGGAGTGTCAATAATGTTCAAGTCATAAACATACACAACTATTATAGCAAATTCAGATCCAGAGTACCCCTCCTCTAGGAAAAATTCACTAAGACGATTATACCATATCCGTAGTGATTGTTTCATTCCGTCTAAGAATTTTTGAATCTTTATTGAACAAGTTTCTTGTAAACTTTTATATGTTTTAGGCACTTTGAATGCTTCTAGTATATCCATAAAAAAAATCATTGTTCAATGATCCATACAAACAGGTCGTGAAAACATCCATTAGGTGCATTTCAAGCTTTTCATGAACCAAAAGACTTATTATATACCAGAAGATAATTGCATCCACTATAGAAAAATATGTGCAACAACCTATTCCATCATTATTAAAAGACACCTTGTTATAGGCATGAGTAACGAGAATTTTTAAAAATACAGTCTCGAATAAGTATGGAATAACGGAGCTAAAAATTTTGAAATTTAAAATTTTGGGTAGGGCAAATGTCATCCCGCTATAACTGGAATTTTCCCGCTATAGAGGTGTCTCCAGAGGCTGCTATATCAGGATGACGGGACCAGAAACTCAGTCATAATTTTTAATATTTCTCCTTTTCAGTTCAAAAGCATGAGGTGTGCTTTAAAAACCCTCCTAGGGTTACCTCATGGCCTTGGAGCAATGGAAAGAAGGGATGTCACTCAAATGTAGTAAAACCCATAGTTTTCTCATGGATCTCACGCCAGAAATCACTAGCACGGAGTCAAAAGCTTGTATGCATACTTCCATCGCAGCTATTTGACATCCAGGTAGGCTAGGTTTAACTGAGTAGTTTAGAGCTGGGTTAGAAAGTATGAGCATGACGTAGATAAATGAAATATTTCATGCTTAGGCCTTCGAACAAGGTGTCGAGATGGATATAAAGGATGGAAACCCGGTTGTTTGGGTGGAAATTGATGTTATTGTGATACAAAAAATTTTAAGTAGTTAATGTGTTTGTTATTGTTGTTGTTCACCCTTGCATAGTTAAAAATAGGTGTTGTACCCGAAAATTGGGTTGGAGCCTAATAAATGCCTAAATTAGAGGTGGTTAGTATTGGTGGATTCCTAAGAATCTATGTAGTAACTAGAGGAATGACAGTCTTGTAAAGTATTAATGATAGGGTGAAAGGTTGGGGTGTACTATAGCCCGGGCCCTAGGTGCAAACTGTAGGTGATAGTTTAATGTAGTTGCAATCCAACTTGTTTTGTGTGTGCATGATAAATATTCCTTCGTATTGCTTGTTACAATGTATGTTCAAGGAAAGTGAATGATTATTTGATATCCTATGTGTTAATCACATGCAATGGGCTTGTCGGTTTTTACAAGTTTTATTTTTGTTATCATTGTGGTTGTGATTGTTGTGATATTTGTCATTATTGTAGGATGTACCGATATTTGGACATCTTCATGGGATTAGTTAATATAAGGATGGCAGACACTTGATGTCTAGAATTTGGGTACATTGACAAGAGTTCGTTTCCTGCAGTTCATGGCTAGTGGGCGACTATAAGACCCTTATCATGTGTGTATAGGTATTGGTGAGAGTGATTGTTCCTTGAGTGAAACGGGTTATTTATTTACTTGTTATATATATTTGTGTTATTTGGTTCCTTGAGTGAACCGGGTTTAAGTGTTGACTTGTTATAATGGTTCCTTGAGTGAAACGGGTTTTAGTGTTGACTTGCTATATTGGTTCCTTGAGTGAACCGAGTTTATGTGCTTGCTTGTTGTATTTGGCTTCTTGATGTGAATCGGGATTCATGAATTTTCCATAGTTGTTGAAAGAATAAATCCTTGAGAGGTTTCGGGTTTAATTGCAAGATTGGCATAACTCTATATGGTCTATTTACTCGTTTAATTGAGACATGGTTGATATATTATTTGAGTCATGGTTTGTTGACTTGGAGTCTTGTTGGTATCCATAGTCATGACTTGGACTTGTGGTCCATTTTCATTGATATTGACTGAATTCTTAGGTACTTTTGAATAAGGTTAAGTGCTAGGAACTTGAGGTAAGGCTACCCGGTAGGTGTTCAAGGTTATGCTTGTGGTGTGTGTATGGTGGGTGGTCTATTGGTTATTTCAGTTAATACTGGGAAGATGGGGTGTTACTGTCTTGCTATCTAATTCATATAACCTTAAATAAATCTAAAGGTACTAGGATGTTAATGCATAATTGGATTCAAGGCTAAGTGTTATGTAATGGTCTTAAATGATGAATTGTTCAAGGTAAAAAACCTTAGGGGTTGAGTATCGTAGAACTCATAGGTAATTACGGAATAGGATATGACTTGATGACGTAGTGGATAGATGGTGATTAGGGTTGAATATGATAAAGGAAAGTTGTTCTCAATGATAAGGCTAGTAAAATCTAAAGGTGTTAAGGAATTATTATAACAGAAGATCTTTGTCTAAATAGCTCACAAGTTGCATATTTCTTTTTGTATTTTTATGTGATGTTTATGTGATTTAATTTGGGTCGACTGATGATGCTTTCCAGTAGTGTTGGTTGTACTGATATTACTCTGGCTATACTCTTTTCTGGTATATAATCTGGTTGTAGAATCAGTAGATGTTTCATGCTTGACACGGTAAAGATCTCTAGCAGCTTCTATCCTTGGTTCTTATGGTAGAAGCTGGGTCATGTGTAATATTCCTTGTTCCCCATACTAGCTCTTGTACCTTTTCAGACTAGTTTTTTGGGAAAAGTTTTCAGTGGTATTTGAAGTTTTGTAAACTGGTTGTAATAAATAAGGTAATTTTTCTGTTTCTTATTGACTTCCACATATATTTTTAAATGGTTCTTCTATCTAGGTGGATTAGAGTAGGTGTCCGCACTATCCGGGTAGTTGGGTCATGATAGTTGGTATCAGAACCTAGGTTACCAGTCTCCCAGTACAAAAGCAAATATTGAGTAGATTCTTGTGAATTGGTACGTTGACCACATTTAATCTTCAGGGAGCTATGAGGCATTCTAGGAAATTATTTCACTTTTTTTGCTCTTTTCATGCAGTTTGTACGCTTGCTTGTATGAGTTGAGAACAATTGGTATCTCTTGAATCTAATTGGTATCTCAACGAGGTAAATAGATGTCTTGAATCTAATTGGTATCTCTTGAATGACACAAGCAATGAAAATTAGAACTAGGAAGGTTTCAATTGGTATCTTGCCATAAAGGCGGTTCAAACTTTTGGATAATCGGCTAATGGTTATCCACAAGGCAAATAAAGGATAATAAAAAGGGCTTGTTTATAGATGAAACCTTGAGATTGATACTTATGTGGATTAGTATTGCTTGAATGATTGTGAAATTGTGAATTGAGAAAGGTCATAACTTGGTTATGTATTGATGGCTAAAGGAATTGTTTGCTATGGGGTTTAATTGGAACTCAATGCTAAATATTAGGCATGAACTTATCATTGGTGAAATGGTAAGGGGGAAAATGGTTTATGATTTTGGAAACTCTTGTTTCAAACAATCGATAGTTGGTTGAGGACCATGGGAAAAAGGGCTATTATTACATAATAGCGGGATATGTTGTAATGAAAAGTTTCTTGTTGTGATTCCTAACTAATTTAAGGTAATGTGATACTAAGTTTTGTTTCATGAACTGTTGGGTTCGGTCTTGGAATTACATTAAAGGTCATAGTGTGATTTCATACTTTATTATTGGAAACAGGGAAGGGGAATGAGGAAATTTGCAGAAAATATAAAATTTTTGGGTGGTTGTTATTGGAAGAAGAACTTCCATATGTCCTCCGGCTCCAACTGGGGAAGCTCCTGGCCAGTGAATGTGCACTTAAACATGACCTTTACGGTCTTCCACATCTGTACGAGGATGCGATCCCAGGAATGCCTCATCCTCTTTTCCTCATCAAGCTCTCTGCGGAGCGCTGCATAGTCCTGGGCAGTGAGAGGTCAGGTTGCAGAGCTATTAGGGGCGTGCTCCATGTATCTCCTTACCACATCAAAGTACACATCTAGGTGACTGCTACAAATCTATTGCTAGGAGGGAGGGGCAGCATCATCCTCTGTGGCTCAGCTGCTCTCGGCCTCACCCTTCTTTCTTTTTTTCTTACCTTTAGATGAGGCCACATTCACCTTGAGGGGATGTCCATTTCCATCTTTGTGTCAGCATCCTCCTCTGGCATCCTGATGCGCCTGCTCAGCACAAAGACCGAATCGGGAAGGTAGGGGCTCTTCTTGCTACTCCAATAGAAATCCTTCCACTCCATCACTATTTGTGCGCCCACATTCAGTGGTATACCCTGTATGGCACAGGCCACCACCAGAGCCCAAGGGAAGGTCACGTCGGAAGTGTTGCCCGATGGATGAATCCTTCAGGACACAAGGTTCAGCCACCTCCGAACATCGGCTGTGAAATTCGTGCTCCTGATTCTTTCAGTAGTGGGCCAGTAGATCTGATCTCTCTCCTCCTCCATAATCAGGGTGTCCCATAGCCAGTTTATATCCATCTCCTAGGCCTTAGCTAGGTACTTGGCATTGGAGACATTCAGCACCCTGAGCACCTCATTTTTAGTAGCAACGTCCATGACGACATTCACTCCCCTAATGCTGATGGTGGGACTGGGGTAGTCCCAAAGCATGGTAGGGAGTATGGCATAGAACTCCCTAACCTAGCTCGAGACCCCAGATAAAAGAGCCTTTACCAGTGGCATCCGACCAAATTTCTAGAGCCGATTGTAGAATTTAGGCACCTTAATCGCCACCCCTTCATCACGAAACCCCACTTATAGTACAATTCTGTCCTTTAATACTCCAAAATTCTCTCCCAAAAGTTTTAGTTGGGGAATCTCTCGAAGGCGGGGGCATCCTCTTGGTTTCCAGCCATTGTGTTAGTAAATCTGCAAATCATTGTAAGGAAACAAGTTAGAACTCATAAAAGTATCAAGGAAATCGAATTTCAAAAAAAGGCCAAGTCTGGGCTTGACTGGGAGGCTACTGCCCGCAGCCTCCTGGTATAGCGGGCTGCATCTCGCTACTACAGGACCATTGTAGCAGGAATTTTCTGCTATAGTGGGGTTGCCATAGCGAGATGAGGTCGCTATAGCGGCCTTCATCGTCCCAAAAACTCAACAGGTACAACAATGGCTCCCCTTGACGAAAAGTTTTATTTTTGGCATTCCAACTTTAGATCGGTGTTTATAAAGTACCCTAGAACTAGTTTATGCAAAACTTTGGGCATGATAACTCTTAAAACATGCCTAAATAATCAATTTCTAACCAAGAGTAACCTTTCACATTTCCTACTAATTCGGGCCTAATTTGGCCATGAATTTCATAATTCTTACGTCCAGAATGCTATAGAAGCATTGTAAATGTAAAGGAAGCACACATGCTTCAACATTTCAGTAAAATCAATGCCAATTCCAAAATTCAAAAAACAGCCCCAAAACCTATTCTATTTCTATGAATTCAAGCGTAAAATATGCAGAAATATGAGTAACGAAGTAAAGAGGTGAAGTATATCAATAATTACCTTGTTTCTGACAATGGGAGAGAAGTGATTGGGGAAGTGATCTAAGGCGTATTTATATGACTTAGTAGCGACTTTAACCCATGATTACCTTAGTTTTGAGAACAATACTTGTGTATTATATAAGTTTTTTATGGAATATGGGATATTGTGCTAACCAATATGATTAGACTCTTGTAGGTGGAATTTGCAACTTTTTGGAGCATGTTTGGCATGGAAAGTGAGGCTTGGAGGAGATACAAGTGAAGAATATTGAAGATAAGAGGCAAGCCAAAGAGTTGAACTTGAAGAATCCAACCAAATCCACGAAGAGAAGTCGACGAAAGCAAAAAAATCACAAAAAAAGGGCCTGGCGCGCCAAAGGACGTGCCAGGCCGCTTTTGGAGAATTTTCCACTTGCCCAGGCAGACGTGGGGCGCGCCCAGGGGCATACCACGCCGCCTGGGAGCACCCTTTTGCTGAGGCAAAATCTGCCTAAGTGCTAGGTGCGCCCAAGGGCGTGCCGGGTCGCTTTTTGGCAGATTTTTGCCTCTACTTTGGGTCTATAAATAGGGCTTTTGAGTTATTGTATCACATTCCATAATCCTTAGAATATTTTGGGCATTTTTGGGCATCTCAATTAGGTTTCATTCCTCTTCTTTTCAGTTTTTAATTATTTTTTTATGGTATTTATTGACTTTTGGATGTTGATAAACATTATGAGTGGCTAAAATCCCTCATTCTTGGGGTTAAGGCCAAGAACATGAATCTCTTGGGTTAATTGTATTGGTTTTTGCTGGAGTTTATCATAAATTGGTTATTCATATATTCTAAATTTCATTATTTTGATGCTTGATCACCATTGGAATATATTCCTTGTCTTGAAGTGAGCTCGAGAGAGAAACCAAGAGATAGAACTTGAATATATGAAGTGTGGTCTTTCTCGGGGAAGTAATTCTAAGGGCTTGACATGTGGTTAGGACCGAGAGGTACCTAAATCACCACACTTGGTCAATTACGAGAAGAAAACTTAAATGCTCTAGACTTGGTTAAGCTTATCACCACTCACGGATGTAGTTAGGTTTCCAATTTCTAATAAAACATTATATTTTGGAGACGAGTATAATCATAAAATTAACCTCGGGATCAATAACCATGATAAACAACTCAAAGTGCTTAAACCAACAACAATTATGCTCAAGAGATGACGTTCAGGGTGCCTTAGCTCTGGGAATTCACTTTTTATTGATTTTTCAAGCATATTTGCGAAAACCAAAGTTACGGTAGCGAAGATAGGAGTTCATAGTCCGCAATCATTTAATTTTCAACACCAAATCTCTTGTCATTTTCGCAACACTAGTTTTTAATTATAGTTTGACGTCCAGAGTTGAGTTCTGTTGACGAAAGTCCCTTGGGTTCGATATCCGGCTCTTTAAAAGGAGACACTTTATTACTTGCATGATCACGTACACTTGCATGTATAGCTGGGTCGCAACAAGTTTTTGGCGCTGTTGCCGTGGACTTTCAAATAGATAGATTTCAATTATTGACGTTTGTACTTTAATTTTCAGGTACGTGTTGACAACATGATCTTAGCTATTCTATTTTGCAGGCTTACTTCATCGGAACACTGGCAAGGAACAAAGATTTGGTAGCCCCGCAGTCTGAACCTGAAAGATATTTCAATAGATTGAGGAGACAGGCTGCAGATTACCCAATCCCATAAGCCGAACTGGCTGGCGAAGGAATACGGGGTAATCCCGTAAGAATTGAAGAACCAGGTGTAGAGAGACTTGAGCTGGAAGTAATGGCAGCTAGAACAGTTCGCGATGTGGCAATCCCACTCGCCACTAATGTGACCTCCAGTATTCTCAAACCGGCAGCTAGAGGTAGATTTGAGCTTAAACAGAATATGGTGAAACTCTTGCACTCAAGTGGACAGTTTACAGGTCTTGCTCATGAGGACCCGCAGAGGCATATCTGTAATTTTCTAGAGATCAGTGACACATATATTCCTGCGGGTGTGTCTTCAGATTATGTAAGACTTACTTTGTTTCCCTTTTCTCTGTTGGGGGAAGCAAGGAGGTGGTTAGATGCAGAGCCGGCTAATTCTATCACTACTTGGGATGATCATGCTCGGAAAGTCTTGATAAGGTTCTTTCCGTCTGGAAAGATAGCAAAGCTGAGGAGTGAGATACTAAGTTTCAGACAGAGAGATGATGAGAATTTGTACCAAGCTTGGAACAGATTCAAATCCATGTTGAGGGATTGTCCTCACCACCACCAAGCTAATGAAGTGTTGGTGCATACTTTCATAGAGGCTCTCGACCCCAACACTAAAATTCTACTTGATTCAGCTGCAGGTGGACAGGCTTTAGAGAAGACGTATGATGAATTATATGCTCTGTTGAATCATATTTCGCAGGGAAATCCAGACCGGCATAGTGATAATTCGAGGAATTCTACAAAGAAGGTTGTTGGGAAACTAGATGTAGATGCAGTCACAGCATTATCTGCCCAAATTTAAGCTATGCAAAACATGATGAACAATCATTTTAGTAGTTTAAATTTGGGGCAACAACCAGCTCCAGTGAATGCAGTACAGCAATAGGTTTCTGTGATGTGTAGTGTATGTGGAAATGGGGATCATACCAGCAATTTGTGTAGTGCTAATCCGGATTTCATAAATTTTGTTGGTAATGCACAAAGAGGAGGTGGAGCCTAGAACTACGGAAATGCTTATAATGCTGGGTGGAAAAATCATCCGAACTTATCTTGGGGAGGAAATCAAAATCAATATAGGCCTCAAGGATATGCACCACAGTACAACCAACAGCAAGGTCAAGGAAATCAAGTGGGTGCTAAGCCTGGAGAGATGAGCATGGAAGATATGTTAAAACAGATTATGGCTGAGCAAGCTAAGCTGGCAGCAGATGTGAGGAACAATCAGTTGGCTACTCAGAATTTGGAAAAGCAGATTAGCCAGTTAGCTAATGCACAGAATACAAGGCCCCAAGGAGGTCTTCCAGGTGATACTGAGCCAAATCCCAAGCAGGTGAATGCTATAGTTACCCGTAGTGGTAAGCAGTTAGAGGATACGGTTGCACCAGCGAAAGAATTGGAGCCAAAAGTAGTGGTGATTGAAGACGAACAAGTGGAGTCTACCAAAAGCTCCAAAGATGATAAAGTGATACATAGTGTGAAGTTGCCTCCTCCTTTCCCTCAGAAGTTCAAAAAGAAGAAGGAGGATGAATGCTTTGGTAAGTTCATTGAACTACTTAAACAAGTGCACATTAATTTGCCTCTTGTGGATATCTTGCAGGGTATTCCAAAGTATGCCAAGTTCGTGAAAGATATTGTAGCAAACAAGAGTAGATTGACAGAATATGCCACAATTGCTTTGACTGAGGAGGTTAGTTCTTGCATTCAGAACCGGTTGCCTACTAAGCTGAAAGATCCTGGAAGCTTCACTGTGAAGATTACTCTAGGAGATCGTGTCTGCGCTCGTGGATTGTGTGATTTGGGGGCTAGTATAAATCTGATGCCCACTTCGATTTTTAAGGAGTTGGATTTGTGTCGTCCTAAGCCTACTACTATTATTTTGCAGCTGGCAGACCGATCTGTGACTAGACCTGATGGTATTGTTGAGGATGTTCGGGTTCAAGTGGGGTCGTTGATCTTTCCCGTTGATTTTGTGGTGCTGAATTTTGAGCCTGACCCGGAAGTCCCATTTATTTTGGGGCGTCCGTTCCTGGCTACAGGAGGTGCAATTATTGATCTAGCAGACGAGAAACTAACTATGCGAGCTCATGATAAAGTGGAGTTCCTTGATGTTTATAGGGCTTTGAAGCTACCAGAGATTTATGAGAATTTGTCAGCTATTACAACTATAGATTTGGCAGTTGAAAGCATCCACACTTTGTCTACAGATCCGTTGGAAAAAGTGTTGATGGGGCAAGATGTTTTTGGGGATACAGAAGCTAGTGAAATGGTGCAAGTTCTTGATCTTATGGGTATCTATGCTAAAGAGGGTAGATGGGAACCTTTAAATCGTCCACTCGGTCCTCCAACTAAGCCCTCAATTGAGGAGGCACCGCAGCTTGAATTGAAGGAACTTCCATCTCACCTTCAATATGCTTTCCTAGGCGACAATGAGACTCTTCCTATTATTCTGGCTGCAGATTTGTCACAGGAACAAGTTGATGCGGCATTGTTGATACTAAAACGAAGAAAGAAGGCTATTGGTTGGCAAATGTCTGACATCCATGGTATTAATCAGGGTTTATGCATGCATAAAATTTACATGGAAGAAGGGCACAAGCCGAGTGTGCAACACCAACGACGCTTGAATCCGGTGATGAAAGAAGTAGTAAGGAAGGAGGTAATTAAGTGGCTAGATTCTGGCATTGTTTACCCTATCTCTGATAGTACGTGGGTGAGCCCAGTACAATGTGTTCCAAAAAAGGGGTGGTATGACGGTGATCACAAATGACAATAATGAATTGATTCCTACAAGAACGGTAACTGGATGGCGTATTTGCATGGATTACCGGAAACTTAATGATGCTACGAGGAAAGACCATTATCCAATCCCTTTTATTGATCAGATGTTGGATCGTTTAGCCGGGCAGGAGTATTATTGCCTTCTTGATGGGTATTACGGATACAATCAAATTGCTATAGATCCTCAAGATCAGGAGAAGACTACATTCACATGTCCTTACGGCACATACGCTTTCAAGCGTATGCCATTTGGATTGTGTAATGCACCGGCTACCTTTCAGCGTTGCATGATGGCTATTTTCTACGACATAGTGGAGGAGTTCGTAGAGATTTTTATGGATGATTTTTCAGTCTTTGGTAACTCTTTCGAGGTATGTTTGCAAAACCTTGATAAAGTCCTTGCTCGGTGTGAAGAAACTAATCTTGTTCTCAATTGGGAGAAGTGTCATTTCCTTGTAACGGAAGGTATAGTTCTTGGGCATAAAGTGTCAAAGCAGGGGCTGGAAGTTGATAGGGCAAAGATTGAAGTTATTGAAAAACTCCCTCCACCTGTATCGGTAAAAGGGGTGCGAAGTTTTTTGGGTCATGCTGGATTTTACAGAAGGTTTATTCAAGATTTTTCAAAAATTGCACGCCCCATGTGTGCACTCCTGGAGAAAGATGTGAAATTTGTATTTTGTGAATCATGTGTGAAGGCATTCGAGGTTTTGAAAAAGAAGTTGGTAGAGGCACCTATCCTTATTGCTCTTGACTGGGCTTTGCCATTTGAGCTCATGTGTGACGCAAGTGATGTTGCAGTGGGTACGGTTCTCGGTCAGCGGAAGAATAAGGTATTTCACTCTATTTATTATGCAACTTGATGCAGCCCAAATGAATTACACGGTGACTGAAAAAGAGATGTTAGCTTTGGCGTATGCATTTGATAAATTTAGATCGTACTTGGTGGGCACGAGCGTCATTGTATACACGGATCATGCGGCAATATGGTATTTATTCAATAAAAAGGATTCCAAGCCGCGTTTGATTAGATGGATATTATTGCTACAGGAGTTTGACTTAGAGGTTAAAGATAGAAAGGGGACAGAAAATCAAATTGCTGACCATCTTTCTAGACTTGAGAGCTCGACACATGTAGTGGATAATGGGCATATTTGTGAGGAATTTCCAGATGAGCAGTTCTTGGTGTTGGATATAGATGAGCTGCCATGGTATGCAGACATTGTGAATCTATTGGTAAGTGGGTTATTTCCTCCTGATTCGAGTCCTCAACAGAAGAAGAAACTGGCATATGAGGCACGCTCTTATATATGGGATGAGCCGTATTTATTCAAGCAAAGGCCTGATCAAATAGTACGAAGATGTATTTCAGATACGGAAGTGAAGCAAGTGTTAGAGAGATACCACACATCACCTTATGGTGGACATCATCGTGGTGAACGCACAGCCCAAAAAATATTGCAATCAGGTTTCTTCTGGCCTTCTATATTTAAATATGCTCATGCATTTGTGAAGAATTGTGATCAATGTCAACGTATGGGGACGATTGCCAAGCGACATGAGATGCCTCTTAACAACATCCTAGAAGTTTAAATTTTTGATGTATGGGGGATTGATTTTATGGGCCCTTTCCCAAAGTCGAATGGCAATCTATACATACTCGTAGCAGTGGATTATGTATCTAAATGGGTAGAGGCTGCAGCTCTTCCTAATGACTCCAAAGTTGTGGTAAAGTTTCTTCAAAAGCACATCTTCACTAGGTTCGGAACCCCAAGAGCTATTATTAGCGATGGAGGATCACACTTCATTAATTATTGGGTGAAGAGTGTATTGGCAAAGTACGGAGTGAAACACAAGGTCTCAACAGCGTATCATCCCCAAACAAGTGGCCAAGTGGAAGTGTCTAATCGCGAGATAAAGCAAATCTTGCAAAAGACGGTGAATACTCAGAGGAAAGACTGGTCACTTAAGTTGGATGATGCTCTTTGGGCTTATCGAACAACGTATAAGACTCTTATAGGGACTTCTCCCTATCATTTGGTCTTTGGGAAAGCTTGTCACCTCCCAGTTGAGCTTGAGCACCGAGCATATTGGGCGGTAAAGAAGTTGAATCTAGATCCGAGGTTGGCTGGTAACAGGAGGTTATTACAACTCCATGAGTTGGAAGAATTTTGTGCCCATGCATATGAAAATGCTAAGATCTACAAGGAGAAAACGAAGTGATGGCATGACAAGCACATTCTCCCCCGTACTTTTGAGCCAGGCCAGTTGGTACTTTTGTTTAACTCAAGACTTAGGTTGTTTCCGGGCAAGCTAAGATCTAAGTGGAGTAGGCCTTTTGAGGTAAGTCGCACGACACCTCATGGTGCGGTGGAAATTTTGAACAAAGCGGATGGTACAAGGTTCATGGTAAATGGCCAGAGATTGAAGCATTATTTTGGTGAAGAAGAGAAGCAGAAGGAGGACGTGCTTCACCTTGATGATAACTGAGCTTTTATATATGGTCGAGCCGCGACATTAAACCAGGCGCTACATGGTAGGCAACCCATGAATGTGTTGTAATAGTTAGGTTTTATAAAGTAAATATACAAAAAGATGAGTCGTGCCCCGACCAAAACTAAGGCGCTTGATGGGAGGCAACCCATCTCCTTTAGAATATTTATTTTCTAACTTAGTGCTAGGATCTTGTGTTTATGCAGAGGCACGGAGCATGTTGACATGGGAATCCACAAGGAAAAGGTAAATTTGTAGGATGGATGATTATTTGAAGGTGCCGGGCAGGAAGGACAGGTTTTGGAGCAAAGCTTCGAGTCTTGGGACTTGTAAAAGCCCCAAGATTATGTGAAAAATGAAAAAAATTGCTCAGGTATGAGGTTAAGTGTTGGGCGCGCTACCTAGCGTGCCTGGATGAACTTGCTAAAAAAAATTTTTTTTGAGGCAATGGGGAGGCGCGCTGGCCGGCGTGCCATGCTGCCTTCCCCAAAAATTTTGCAAGCTTAGGCAGTTCACAGGCGCGCTGGCCAGCGTTCCACGCTGCCTGTGCCGAATTTTCTTTCATGTTGGCAGTGGGGTAGCGCACTAGGCAGCGTGCCAGGCCGCTACCCCCTTATAAATTTTGACAAAAAATTTTTAAGTTCTTTTCTCTAAATAGACCCAACCCACCCCTACCCCTTCTACTTTAAATCCCCAAATTCCCTCATTCTTCACAAATATTCCAACACTCCACACCCAAACTCACGATTTTCTCTCCAAAGCTTCACAAATTCTCTCTTCTTTTTCTCTCGTCTTGCCATCACGTGCGCGATTTCTTGCTTCCTAATCTTGGGATTAAGTTTACAATACTCCTTTAAAGCTATCAAGGTATGTCTCCTTCACTTTCTCTTTCTATAAATTGCCATGAAGTATGCGATTTTGGGCACTCTTGATTTCGTTTGTGAAGCACAATATATTCTTGGTTTATTGACTTGCTTCTTATGTTGAGATTGGTGTTCATGGGTGGTCCTTATAATAAACTTGAAAGGCATGTGAAATTGGGTTTACTAATCTTATTTTAGTGGAACAATTGGAAGAGGGTTTATCTTTATTAGTGTAAATTGAGCAAATTGGTGGTGGCAATCACTGAATACAACTCATATGTGGTGAATATGTATGACTTTTGTTGGAATTCTTGAGTAAAACAGGCATGTCATTCTAATGCTATTTATGAGATTGCTAACCTTGTGTGGGAATGTGCATTTATCTATGGTTGGGACTTGGTTTTGGGCATTAAGTGATGAGGGGAAGTCTGAGTACCCTCCGCCCATATTTATTTTGACTTGGTGCTAAACAACTAAGTGTGGGGTGGCCCTAAACGTCACCGCGCTTTAAGTTGGGTAGCTATTTTTACATGGGTAATTGATTTGTTTGTGGAACTTTGCTACAGGTACAATGTCGGATTCTAAAGTAGCTGCCTCCAGCTCTCACAAGAGACGTCGATCGGGTAATAAGGTCCCCGCAGCTCCCCCAGTCCTAAAAGGGCAAAAACGGAAGTATGGGATATACGCGGTCTCCAGTGCGGGGAAGAGTTGGTACAAAAGCCACCCGGAAGCTAAATATTTTTCCGATAAATGTATTGATAGGGCAAGTCTGGCTCGGGCTTACCCAAGAATATTGGCTCGGCTTGAGCAAGTCGGGATGGGCTTTGTTTTCAACAGACCTACAGATTGCAATCTCCATCTGGTGAGGAAATTGTACGCAAATTGGAACCCGGACGCACCTACATGATCGATAGTGGTACGAGGTTCGGATGTGATACTTGACTCCTTTAGTTTGACTAGATTATTGGGAGTTTCCACTCAGGCTAGTCCCCAAGACATACTCAGGCTAAATGTTAGGCCTCCATATGCTGAAATTCGACACACTCTGTGCGGCCCACGTTCAACAGTGAGGTGGTTTCGCCATCACAAAAGAGGGTATCACAAGATTCTACCCTTTTCCCATCTCAACAAAGAGGCAAGGATTTGGCTAAAGATTGTGTGTTGTTGTTTAATTCCGGGGAGCCACATGACTGAGGTTACAAGGGATTGTGTCTGTCTGGTATATGCTCTCATGACTGATGCAGAGATTGATGTAGGTTCTGTGTTGTTGTCGGCTATGATCCGAGCTCGCCTCCAAGGAGGTTTTCGATATGCTTTTGGTGGACTATTGACTAAATTAATGCGAGCATTCGAAGTGCCCGAAGAAAATTTTGACTATCATCCTCCTTTGGTGACGACGTCTGTGGATGTCACCCAGACTAAGGTGCCGGATTCACTCGGCCCCACTTTGACATTAGCAGAGCGTCATGCTCGAGATGATGGGATTTTATCCCGTATGTATGGGTTGGAGATGCTGCGACACAGGACTGGGGGTAGGCCCTCCACGGCGGATGAGCTGAGCCAGGTAGAGAGGGATTATCCTCTCAATGAGCATGCCATGGCCTTATTGAGGATTGGTCCTGATTTTGTGGAGCCTGTGGATGATGATGTCCCCACAGATGAAAATGACCTCCAGAGCGATTCTGAGGATGAGGAGGCTGAGGCGGATGATCCACCGTTAGAGGTCCGTGGGCCGGAGGACGACGACTACCTCGATTGACCAGGGAGCTCCTTACATCCTACTCTTGCTTTGTTTATTTTTGTAGCATTGGGGACAGTGCTAAACTTTTAAGTGTGGGGTGGGGTGTGATGGACTTTCCTTGTATGTATGTATATGTGTGATGCTGTATGCTTTTATATTTTTTTTTGGGTTCCTTAGCGTTTGTTTTCGGTTCTTTTACTAAGGAGAGTCCCTTTGAACCGTACAAAAAAAAATAGCTAAATTTTGGATTTTTGATGTTGTTTTGTGTTGTTTTTGGTGTTTATTACTTTTGAGTCGCCTTAGTCATAGGACTAAGGAATTTGCTCTATGATGGATGGATGACGACCGTCTTAAGAGCAAATTAGTCATGTAGTGTCGTGTCGGGTGTTCTTGCTTGCTATACAACTGTGCATACACATGTGAAACATGCCCGGATATATAATAGCAAGTGTTAAGACACCTAATTCTCACTTATTTGACTCGCTAAGTTGCTTAATGTTGAATTTATGCATGATTTCGGAGGTTTTATGGTGAACCTACTGAGCTGAACATGTGCCATGTGTGAGTAAGTTTTTTTATGATATTCCATGTGCATAATGATGTCTAGAACTTGCCCGGGGTATGTGCAAAGCGAAATAAGAGGTGTTAAGTTTAGGAGATGATATAGGCATTTCTTTGATAGCCATATTTTAGACCAACTTTATCTACCCTCTGCATAATCCTAGTTAGCCCCGTTGAGCCTTTAACCTTTTCCTTGGTAGCTTTACAAGTAGCTTAATCCTCTTCTTTCAATGAACCAGAATTTGCTCCAAAACTCTTAAGCGCTTTAATTAGGAAATCAAGAGGTGAAGGAGTACAAGAGTTTGGAAGAAGGAAAGAGTTAAGTTAAATCCCCAAGCATATTTCCTATGGGTGTGTGAAAAAGTTTGTGCATGTTGGTGGGGAATATGTTAAAGAAAGAAAAGAGGAAGAAAAAAAAACAATAATAATATATAAAAATTGTTATTGTAATCAATGGGTGATAACAGTATTCCTTATCCAATATGCTGAAGCTAGCTTAAAGTGATGGGGCAAAACAAAGAAAAGTTGGGAAGATAAAAGTGGTGAAAAATAGGTCGGTTGAAGGTGCTCTGAATGTAATTTGTAGTGTATTAAAGTACTCAGGAAAGATAGTCACTATTCTTGACCAAATAGTTCCTACACGTCCCTGTGCCTACATTACAACCCCTAAAAAGTCCTACTTGATCTTGAGCTTTAACATTTTAACATTAGTGAAGTATTACACTAAGGGCAAGCCTATGGTTCATCTTTGTGTTGCATGTGAATTCTTTTTGAGAGTGAGTGACTTTCATTCATGCACCCAGTTAGTAATTACTTTGTAGAAGTGTGGGGTGATTCTCTTGTGGTGAGGGTGCATGGTTAGTGAAGTTTGGTGATCTACTAATAACGTGTCACGCATCAATTTGCAACTATTAAGTTGTTTTGTGAGGATAGGTTGTTTCAATTTGTTATTTATTTGTTTGATATCCTAGTATGTTGGTGCATAAGTTGATAAATGTGGTTGTGTAAGCTGTGCAAGAATGCCCATTTTGTGTCAATTGTCTAAAATCGCCCGGATTTGAGTGTGGTTATTGTTCGAGGACAAACAAAGGTTTAAGTGTGGGGTGGTGATCTAAGGCATATTTATATGCCTTAGTAGCGACTTTAACCCATGATTACCTTAGTTTTGAGAACAATACTTGTGTATTATATAAGTTTTTTATGGAATATGGGATATTGTGCTAACCAATATGATTAGACTCTTGTAGGTGGAATTTGCGACTTTTTGGAGCATGTTTGGCATGGAAAGTGAGGCTTGGAGGAGCCACAAGTGAAGAATATTGAAGATAAGAGGCAAGCCAAAGAGTTGAACTTGAAGAATCCAACCAAATCCGCGAAGAGAAGTCGACGAAAGCAAAAAAATCACAAAAAAAGGGCCTGGCGCGCCAAAGGGCGTGCCAGGCCGCATTTGCCGAATTTTCCACTTGCCCAGGCAGACTTGGGGTGCACCCAGGGGCGTGCCACGCCACCTGGGAGCACCTTCTTGCTGAGGCAAAATCTTCCTAAGTGCTAGGCGCGCCCAAGGGCGTGCCGGGCCATTTTTTGGCCGATTTTTGCCTCGACTTTGGGTCTATAAATAGGGCTTTTGAGTTATTGTATCACATTCCATCATCCTTAGAATATTTTGGGCGTTTTTGGGCATCTCAATTCCTGTTGCGTGTATAGCTGGGTCGCAACAGGAAGGAATGGGAGTTTTCAAGTGAAAAGATGGAGAAATGGATGGGAAACCCATTTCTCACCCCTTTAAACTGTTGGCTCCCGTTATAGTGGCCCTCTCCCACTATATCAGGAATATTTTTGCTATAGTGGGATCTAGTCTCTCGACGTGCGGAATAGTTTTCATCCATTATGTCTTTAAACTCTTTTCGTTCCGGTATATTGATGGGTCCCCGTATACCTTGGCCGCTCGAAAAATATTCTGCTCCAATTAGTCTCGTGCAAAGTAAGGAAGATTCTTTGATGGAAAGGGGTAGTAATAGAATATGATTTGAAAATTTAGTATGCCAGGGAAATAAAAAGTTGGTGCTTCACGTAAATGTGTAAATGTGTTATTGTTAAGAGGGCGTTAAGGTTCAAATTAGGCTCGTACCTTTCTCTCCTTAACATGATCGTTCGGGGATGAACTATGGGTAAATTGGTATCTATTGTAATGACATGTTCTATCATTATTAAAATACATCTCTTTATGGGTAGGGGTCACGATGATTTTTGAAAATACAGTATAGAACGAGTATGGGACAATGCAACTAAAAATTTTAGAATATGAAATTTTGGGTCAAGCAGACTTCATCCCCCTACTGCAAGAATTTTCCCACTATAGCAACATTGCCATAGCGTCCTGTAGGCCGCTATAGTGGAATGACGAGACCAAAAACTCAATCACAGTTTTTAATATTTCCCCTTCTCTTTTTAGTTTTAAAAAGGATGAGGTGTGCTCTAAAAACCCTCCTAGGGTTACCTTATAGCCTTGGAGCAATGGAGAGGAGGGATGTCACTCGAATGAGATAAAACCCACAGTTTTCTCACGGATCTCACATTGGAAATCACTAGCACGAAGTCAAAAGCTCATATTCATACCTTCGTAGCAGCTATTTGGCATCCAGGTAGGCTAGGTTTAAATGAGTAGTTTATACCTGGATTAGAAAACATAAGTATGACTAAGATTGATGGGAGATTTAATGGTTAGGCCTTCGGGCATGGTGTCAGGATGGATAAAAAGGATAAAAAACTGGTTGTTTGGGTGGGAAATTGTTATTATTGTGATACTAAAATTGTTAAGTAATTAATGTATTTGCTATTATTGTTGTTCATCCTTGTATGATTAAAAATAGGTGTTGTACCAGGAAATTAGGTTAGAACCTAATAAATGCCTAAATTAGAGGTGGTTAGTGTTGGTGGATTTCGAAGAATCTATGGTAGTAACTAGAGGAATGACAGTCTTGTAAAGTATCAATGTTAGGGTGAAAGGTTGGGGTGTACTATAGCCCGGGTCCTAGGTGCAAACTATAGGTGATGGTTTAATATAGTTGAAACCCAACTTATTTTATGTATGCATGGTAATTGTTCCTTTGTATTGCTTGTTACAATGTATGTTTAAGGAAATCATTTGATATCCTATTTGTTAATCGCATGCAATGGACTTCTATGAAAAGCTTGTCGATTTTTACAAGTGTTGTTTCTGTTATCATTGAGGTTGTAATTATTGAGATATCTGTCATTATTTTGGGATGTACTTGTATTTGGACATCTTTATGGGATTAGTTGATATAAGGATGACAGACACTTGATGTCTGGGATTTTGGTACATAGACAAGAGCTCATTCCCTATAGGTTATGACTAGTGGGCGACCATAAGAACCTTAGCATATGTGTACAAGTAATGGTGAGTGACGGTTCCTTGAGTAAACTTGGATATTTGTTTAGTTGTTATATATATTTGTGCTATATTGATTCCTTGAGTGAACAGGGTTTAAGTGTTGACTTGTTATAATGGTTCCTTGAGTGGACTGGGTATAAGTGTTGAATTGTTATATTGGTTCCTTGAGTGAAATGGGTTTATCTGATTGCTTGTTGTATTTGGTTTCTTGATGTAAATCGGGATTCATGATTTTTCCATAGTTGTTGTTGGAACTGATACTTGAGAGGTTCGAGTTTAATTGTAAGATTGGCATAACTCTACATTGTCTACTTACTTGTGTAATTGATACATGGTTGATAAATTGTTTGAGTCATAGTTTGTTGACTTGGAGTCCTATTGGTAGCCATGTTCTTAACTTGACTTGAGGTCCATGTTGACTTGTATTGACTGAATTCTTTCGTATTATTGAATAAGGTTAAGTGTTATGAACTTGAGGTAAGGCTACCTGGTAGGTGTTCATGGTTGTGCTTGTGGTATGTGTATGGTGGTTGGTTTATTGGTTATTGCAGTTGAGATCGGTAAGGCGGGTTGTTACTGTGTTACTATTTAATTCGCATAACCTTAAATGAATTTAAAGATACTAGGATGTTAATGCATAATTGAATTAACGAAACAAGGCTAAATATTATGTAAGGGTCTTCAACGACGAATTGTTCAGGGTAAGAAACCTTGGGGGTTGAGTATCATAGAACTCACAAGTAATTATGGAATAAGGTCTGACTTGATGACGTAGTGGTTAGATGGTTATTAGGGATAAATATGATAAGGAGAGGTTGTTCTCAATAATAAGGCTAGTAAAAGCTAAAAGTGTTAAGGAATTATTCTAACGGAAGATCTTTGACTAAATAGCTCTCAAGTTGCATGTTTCTTTTTGAATATTTATGTGATTTAATTCGGGTCGACCGATGATGCTTACTAATACGCGTTGGTTGTACTGATTATACTCTTGTTGTACCTTTTTCTGGGGTATAGTTTGGATGCAGGATTAGTAGATGTTTCATTCTTGACATGGTAAAAATCTCCAGCAGCTTCTATGCTTGGTTCTTATGGTGGAAGATGGGTCATGTGTACTATTTCTTGTTCCCCATAATAGCTCTTGTACCTGTTTAGACTAGTTCCTTTTGAAAAGTTTTCAGTGGTATTTGAAGTTTTATAATTGGTTGTAATAAATAAGGTAACTTTTATGTTTCCTATTAACTTCCGCATATATTTTTAAATGCGTGGTAAGGGTTCTCCAATCTTGGTGGATTAAAGTAGTTGCCCGCACGATCTGGGTAGTTGGGTCGTGACAATATGTCTCCACATAATCAGCGCCAAGCCTTTGCGAAAGTTTTTGTGCCACAAGTCGTATTTTATATATTACCACTTCACCTTTTTCTTTTTATTTTTGCAAAAAAACTCATTTGTACCCCCACTGATTTGACACCTTTAGGTGTTTGGACTATTTGTCTAAAACTTTACATTTTTTAAGTGAAGGCAAATTTGCTTAAATTGCATCCTTTCAGTTCGGTCAATTATTTTTTTGTCTAAATTCATTGACAAATTTTGGTTCAAAATCCTCATCTCGTTGCATTATTTCAATAGCAACATTATAAGCAAAAATACTGTCAACCACAATATTATTTGGTTCCATCTTTTTCTCGTCAAGACATAACTTGTTGAGATTTATTCATTTTTATTATTTCCAGGTATTTGAACCTACTCTATGGTCTTATCATTTGTTATGTCTCGAGGCTCCTTTTGATCAATTGACACCATATCATGATCATTTAATGCTTTTCTTTTTAAGGATTTTTATCCTTGGAACCAATTGGCCTACCACGTTTCAAACGTGGCCTAGACTCATTTGCATTAACAATTTGTCCTACCAAGACATCAACTCGAACGGAAGCATTTGCAGCTGGAATATAAGATTTAGCAAGCCTTGAAAGGTTAGTAAATTCATCTGGCAATTGATTTGCAAGATTTTACAAATAAATCATCTTTTGAACCTATTGCTCACATTGATTTATTCGAGGATCTAAACGAGATAGTGATAATGCATTCCAATCTATCTCTTCTTCCAACTGCTTATGTTCTCCCCGAATGTTGTATATACTAATTCATCAAAATGATAATAAATAAACCTTGTCGTAAACAAGTATCCAGTCATAGATTCCAAATATTTTATAATAAATGGAGACTCATACCCAGCATATATTCCCAACATTCTTTGGAGACTTATCTTTGTCCTTTGTGGCGGAGCAATTGGAATATATACAGCACACTCAAAAATTCTAAGATGAGAAATATTTTGCGCATGACCAAAAGTCAACTGTAATGGGGATAATTCATGATAATTGATTGGCCTTATGCGCACAAGTGCTGCTGCATGCAAATTAACATGTCCCCATATTGAAACATAAAGTTTTGTCCTCATTAACAATGGTCTAGTTATCAATTAGAGCCGTTTAATCAATGATTTTTCTAGACCATTTTAAGTATGAACATGAGAAACCGAATGCTCAACTTTTATCCTAGTGGACATACAATAATCATTAAAGAACTGAGATGTAAACTCACTAGCATTATCAAGATGAATTATCTTTATTGCATAATCTGAAAATTGTGCTTTTAACCTTATTATTTGAGCCAAAAATCCCGTATAAGCCATATTGTAAGCTGATAATAAGCACACACGTGACCATATTGTAGATACATCTATCAAGATCATATAATATTTGAAAGATCCACATGGAGGGTGAATTGATCCACATATATCACCCTGTATACGTTCTAGAAATACAGGGGATTCAATCCTAACCTTAGCTGTTGATGGTTTAATAACCAACTTTCCTTGAGAACAAGCACCACAAAAGAATTTCTTTTATTAAAGAATATTTTGATTCTACAAAGTATGCCCATGTGATTTCTCAATAGTTATGCACATCATATTAAAATTGAGATGGCTCAATCGATCATTCAAAATGATAAAATCATTAGACTCTGTAGACCTTTTGTTTATTGCGGCATGTGATTCAACTATACTAATACTTTTATGATACAACCCCAAAGAAAGTGCGGGTATTTTTTTATGCACAAAATTTTCCCCACCTTTATTGTAGTATATTAAGTTATTCAAACTTTCCTTCATTGGCAGTCTCAATATGATAGCCATTTTGGCTAATAACCTTGAATCTTAACAAGTTTATTTGAGACTTACTACAATATAATGCATTATCAATGGCCAATATTATTTCTCCAGATAGTAATAAGGTCGCTCTTATAAAGCCCTCAATTAATTTGGTACGAATGGAAATTTTATTAATTTATGCCTTTTTGTAATGACTCATTCCGTTGTTACTGAAAATATCTATGGTAAAGGCATAAGAACCTCATTCTTCATAGGTTATATGTAATAACCCTCCTGGTCATTTTCTACTTCTCCACATTATTTCAACATTTAAAGCTTTCTCATAGCTGCCCCTAAGTCATTTATAACTTGGTGGAACTGACAGTTCAGTTATCGAGCAGTTCGTTTGGTTTTTAAAGCCATTTTCCTGTTTTAAAAATGTCATTTTTCAAATTCGGCTACTGGCCTAAAAATTAGGTAGATGGCGTCGTATGCCAATTCTGACAGTTCTATCAGCTTCAGAACATCAATTTTAGGCTAGGGAGACTTTTTGGTTCGAGTCCCGAGGCTTTCGGATTCTGTTTGGGCTATTAGGTGGAAATTGGTTAAAACGGCCATTTGGGTGTGGGACCCACATTTCATCAAAATGACCCCAGATGGAAATTTCAATTGCGCTATTGAGTTCAAAATATCGAATTTGATAGGGTAGCATAGTTCGCTTACGTTCACAGGGTTTCGAATAAATCCCGAGGGCCCGTTGGAAACATGGCAAAATAATGCCAAGTCCTCATGCTGCTTTAGCTGGTACAACCACTTAAGCGACTTGGGCACAGCTTTAGCGGCTGGGGCCTTGGACCCGCCTGTCCGCTTAAGCAGACTTAGCCTTAGCGGGGTGCATTTAAGCGGCACCCGTCCACTTTACCGGAAGTCCACCCCGGGTCATAGAGCACTTAAGCGATGGTGGGGGCGCTTTAGCGGTGACCACTTAATTTCCGTCTAAGGGAGCTTGGAGAGTTCGTTAACATCAATTTCCTCGTCTAAATCCCTATAAGTTCCGTCTAATTTCTTGGTAAATTTTCCATTTAGACCCAAAACCCTAGCTAGCTTTGTGGGTTGATTTTGGTTGTTGTAATTCTCGGAATTCACCCATTATTGAGGGTAAATGATCCTTGATCCTTGAGGGATGTTTTGATGATTTCAAATTTATGATTCCATAAGCGGTCCCCACATGGGATTTTTGGCTCGATTTTGGACCCGATATATTTATATGCAATATGGGTATTGTTGTTCTCGTATTGATGAGTAGAATGTTGTTTTGATAGTATGGCATCATGCGGAGGCTTCTCAGAAGGGAAATGCCCCACTATAGCGGACTTTATCGAGCTTTCTTCAGCATCCAGGTAGGATAGGCTTACCCTACTTATAGATTGAGTTTAATTATGATATTATTCTAGTTTTGGATTGGAATTTATGGTTGGTTGCTTAGTTAGTAAAAGTTGATTTATTTGGTCGATTTATGGGTCGTTTTAAAGGTAGAATAAACCCAATTACCTATACCTTAAGTAAATTGATGCTTTGGGATTATAATATCGCACTTAACTCCTTGTAGACTTAGGAGGCCTTCTTTCGCAACTTTATCCTAAATCTTGAGCCTTAAACTACATAGCATATATATATTTCAGGGCTAGGTTAATGATCTTGAGCTTATGTTAAGACCGGTTCGAGTTCGGCACATTCTATTGATCTATGGCATGTAAAGACCGGTTCGAGTCCGGCACATTTTATTGATTTATGACATTTAAAGACCGATTCGAGTCCGACACATTCTATTGATTTATGGCTTTTAAAGACCAGTTTGAGTCCAACACATTCTATTGATTTATGGCATGTAAAGATCGGTTCGAGTCTGGCATATTCTATTGATTTATGGCATTTAAATACCGGTTCGAGTCTAGCACATTCTATTGATTTATGGCCTTTAAAAACCGGTTCGAGTCCGACATATTCTATCTAATTATGGAACTGATGGTGAGTTATAAGGAGGGAAATCCGGTTCAAGTCCGGTGTTTATGGGTTATTTCATGGTATTATGGTACCGGTTCGAGTCCGGTGAGTTATGGTATGAAAGGGTTCATAAGCACGGTAGTAGTATATTTCCTTGATTGCATCCATCGGGCTTATGGGGGTTCGTTTGGATTAGTCCTCTATTGTTTGCACCTTCTGGGCTTATAGGGGCCTAGTTAGGTTATAAATAGTTTACCTAAAGTCTGGTATCGTGTATTTCGTTATTTATTTCTATATTTCGGAGCATGATCTCAGGGTATCCCCTTTTCCCTTGACTTTAGCTTACTTTCTTGCATTTTATTATGCTTTTATTATGATTTAGCTCAGTCGACCGATGATATCTACTGAGTACCCATTGTTTTGGTACTCATACTACATTTCTGCATCTTTTCTGGTGCAGTTACAAGTACTAGCCGCCGCCGTTGATATTCCAGCCAGCTATCTATATGTCTTGGAGATAGGGTGAGCTTTCAGAGCTGGAGCTGATCTCCTTGCCCTATTTTTGGATGGTCTTTCAATTCAAGACTACATGTGTAGTGATGTTATTAGTACTCTTATTCTTTTTCTTGTGGCTCTTGTACCGTCCTTACCAGGTTGTGGGATTTCTTTTGTTCTTCTCCCTCCTTTATCTAGCCCTATATTTTTGTACTTATATTTATGGGCATGATTTGTATTATTTTTTATATCCTTCTGCCATTGCGCCCATTACTTGTTGTTCTGGGATAAGGCTTGGCTTACCTACTCGTGGGACATAGTAGATGCCATCATGACTCAGAAATTGGGTCGTACATTTTAGGATCAATTATTTAGTATGGGAGTGCATTAGACATGAATTACAGTCATACAATACCCCTAGACCAAAGTTTAGTTGGAAGTGTTCTTACCAATTAAGTTTCGAGCTAAGTTTAAACTAGGGTCAACTTCAAACAAGCACTCATCCTAGAAAATAAAGAGTTATGTGTCCCAATACCCACCAAATGAAAGATCTTTGAATCTTCTTTCCAACACTTTCGATCGATTATTAATCCGCTTTTGTAGTAAAAAGTTATGATCATTTTATTAAAGACTATCTAGGCTGAAAAGTTAGCCGCTGCAGTGACAATCGGGTTTCTGCAGTGACAACTAGGCAGTACTTAAGCTTATTTTTTACATCTTTGAGGTAAGTCCTATCGTCATCTTCTTCTTCATTCAATCTAGTATCACCATAGAATCATTAGAATGATCTTTAATGGTGAAATTCATAGGGATTAGAACCCTACGTTCATGAGAATTTGGACAAAACCTATGGATTGAGGTAAAAACACCTAGAATTATTTCTAGATTGTTAACTAACGATTCTAGCATGAATTAGTTATTCTAAGATATGAAATTGATGTTTCGAGACCTTGGATTCTTTAAAATGGAATCTTTAGCTTTGAAATTCCATTAATGGAGATGGATTGAGTATGATAGAGTGAGTTAATGTTTAATTGACCCTTGGGTAATGTTTTAGACCATGAATAAGGATAAAATTAGTGGGTTGAATTTCCAAAGTAGTTATTCAAAGAGTAATTAATTAATTACTCCTATAATTGCTTGATTTCTAGATGATTGGGCTAATGAAAGCATGAAAGAAAGGGAAGAGAAAACTTGGTGTGGCTTGCTTATTCAAAGATCTTCGGTCGAGCTAGATTTTGGTTTAATATGTATTAGACTTGGGTTAGATACATATAATTATTATAGTTTGACGGGAGACTTCATGTCTAGGCCTATAGGCACGGAGTTGGAATGGATAAAACATGGAATTAATGTGATAAAGATATAATTGCATGTTGTTGTGTTTTGAGTGGATCCCTTGATGGGTGTTTGTATTTGTATGACATACTTGATGATTTACAAGTTTAATATGTGAATATGGGTAAAAATAGAGAAATTAGGTGAATTTGTAATCTATAGAACTAGTCTTTAATACCTTAAAAGGGTGACTCCGATATTGTGTGTTTGGAGTATGAGATATTCATGCTGGAATATAGTTAAGAGAATTGATCATGATAAGAGGATGTGGTGTCATAACTTAAGAACCTAAAGTCAAGTTTGGTTGTGCTAGAAAGTAGGAGGTGTAAAAATGTATCCTCAAGCTAGAATTGTAAGTTGAATAGAGCTAAGTGGTTGAATAATCGGCTAATAGAATAATGTCTTGAACTTAGTGACATCTTTGGTGTTACTAGTTAGTAACTGAATTTACCAATTTCGATAGGAATAAAAGAGGGTTAGATTGATGAATGGAATAGGATGTTGAATTTGAGTGTAGATATCGATTTTGGAGGAATGTGTGTTGACACCCAATTTTGGCTCTACTTGCTTAAAATTAACATCTTTAGGCTTCCTGATAGTTAAAGAGCATAAAATATAATTTTTACACAGTTTTACAATTTATTGATAATTATACTTATCTTAGAATTTTTACCAATTTATTGTCATATTTTAACTTTTCACAAATTATTGTTAATTATCCATAATTTCTTAAATATTAGGATTTTTATGAATTTATTGTCATTTTAAATTTTTTTCACAGTCATTTGCACACGTGCACAACATAACACCATAATTCTTTACAGTACACTACAATTTCTATTATTCACAACATAATACATTTTTTTCAAGATAATTATATTTTCTATTATTATTGTTTATATTTTTCTGTAATTATATATCGATACCCACATTTTTGTATGTTATTTAATAAAATTCGCAAACGATAAGCTGGGTCAATTATTTTAATACACAGAGCAACAATTCGATCAAATCAAGGTCTTATCACCTTTATTAAAGATGACTTGTCACCTTTATTAAAGGTGACATTTGACATGACTACACATTACTTTTGTCTTTTGGCTAATAACACTTCACATGTTGGTTGAAAGGATGAAAAATCCTTCAAATAATAACCAATAGAGTAAAATAGTATTTTAGTGGGCAAAGAGGTGGAGTCTTTTACATATTAGATAAAAAGAGGGACTAACTTATTCTATAAAAAGAAGTGAAGGGGTAAGTATTATTTTTAAATTCTCTCCTAACACAATTTCAGATAAATTTCTCATCCTTTTTGGTTTCACGACAAAGACTCTTTTTTGGGGTCTTCTTCTTCTTCTTCTTCTTCTTCTTCTTCTTCTTCTTCTTCTTCTTCTTCTCAATGAAGCTAAGCTTCTCCACTGTCAGTCCCTCACCGAAGACGTCCTCTCCGACCATCACTTCCCCACCTAACACCTCTCTTTCCTCTCCTTTTTTCCTCCCTCTTCGCTTCTCCCAACCGTCGCTACCTCGCCGGAGTTGAAGGCCGGCGAGCTCCCTTCTAACTCCACCAGCCACGCTTCCCTTCTCCCTCTCCCCTCTATCTCGCTGCTGTAACACTGAAAAAGGGTCGTATCTGACCGAATTTGTGCAGTTTTGACGTTGCTCTGGCAAAAGTCGTGGAAGCAACATCCCCCCTCCCCTTCATTTTTCTCTGCCACGCCGGAGAAAATGGCCGGTGGATTGGATTGTCACGTTGTACATCATTAATGGATTGCACTATTATTCTTTATTCCATTGTTTTCGTAGATTTGGCTAATTTTTAAATTTTTCGGGCAAGAATGGTACTTTTCCGGCCAAGCTCTATTTTTGGGCATTTGTTTACATGTTTCGGATATCTTTGTAATTCTATGGCTACTTGTAGTTGTCTCCATTGTTGTTGCTATAGCATTGTTATTTCTCTGACTAGTTCGCTAATTTTGGGTCAATTTTCACCCGAAAAACTTACTCCGAAGAGGGTTTTGCTTTGCTACTACTTGGCTGATTTTTGCCATTGTCTGGGACTATTTCTGGACTGTTTGTTGATACTGTTTGTCCCTTTACTGCTTTGGCCAATGAAAATTTTTTTTGTCAGCTTTTGAGGCCTCCACAAATAAAAGACGGACATTAAGTATACAAATACCTAACAATAAATAAATTTGGGCGATGACGAAATCTTTATATTATCACGATAACACAAAAGTTTTATGATTCGTATCTTGGCAAGACGATTTAGGATGGCCGATAAATTTGAGCAACCACTTCGTAGCCATGGCGTATCTAAAACTTAATCTGATCCCACTATATAATAAAATACTATTGTTTATATATACATATTTGCACACATATTTCCCAATTTATTTTGATAATTATTTATTCATTGCTAACATTTCTATCAAGTGTTTATACAGGTTCTTGGAGATACTCCCCGAAATGGTATTCATAAAAGGAGTTTCGTACTTGTATGTTTGTATTTTTATTTCTTATTCATATAATTATACACAAAGATAAAAGTATAGTAAAAACTTTACTTTTGGTGCGTCGGGCAGGAATGTCCTTTACTTACATATGCATTAACAAACGCTTAGGCAAAATTTAGGCCGTAAATACTAACATAAAAGACTAAATTGATTCAAGTATTTAATTAGTTAATTCGCATCTTTTGCATTAAAAATATTGTGTAGTCTTTTCTCTTAAAATAAATCTTTATTTAATATTTTCTTCTCATGATTTTTGTCAAGTAAAAAGTATTATTTGAAATACAAAAAATACTTTTCTTTTATTACATAAAGTGCTTTCTATAACTTTTCTTTCATACATTTTTATATTGCTTATATATCTTTATATATTTTTATACATATATTTTTACAACAATGAGCTTTATTTATGTAATTGGTACACTTTTCACAAGTCATACATGTCAATAATAAAATAGGTTTCCTTATTTTCCTAAAAAATAGGTGGTGACTCCGTACAAAATCAATTTTTTAGAGTCCATAAGTTGTGCTGAAAAATAGGGCATGACAATGTGCACTCCTAAAATAGATTCTTGATTGATTGGTCTTCGGACATATTTGTGATTGATGATTGGATTTGATAATTCTCAATTGAATAAGTAGTAAATTGACCTTCAGGCATACTTGTGATTTCATGTGTTAGTGGATATTCATTGGTTACCTGGAATGATGAACTTGTCAATTATTGAATGCAAGTTTGGAAATTGATAATCTATAATGAAGTTGGTTAAAAGGACCTTGTTTGATATATATGTGGTTGATTTATCTCATTATGTGATTGTACTATTTATGGTGTTGTTTACAGTGAGATGAACTGGTAAAGGTTGATTCTCACGGAATTAATGGATTTGAGGGAGGATAAGGGTAGGGATGTTAGAATAAGGGTGGTATATCACTTGGTTTGGAATAAGGGTAGCATACACTAGTTGTTTGGGATTGGGTGTCACACCGACACTGATGTTTGGATTAGGTACCACGCTTGTACTGGTACATGGACTGAGCTCGTCCCCTGCAGGCCATAACTGAGGGTCCCTATTGACCCTAGTATATGTGTACACCATAATTTGGAGAGTTTGATAGTTCCTTGAGTGGATCGAGTTATGTTGATGATATATTATGGTTCCTTGTGTAAACCAGTTATATTGATGGTTATGATTATGCATTACAACAAAGTGTGACGTATGTCCTGAATTGTGTATAAATATTACTCTCCTGTGTGTATAGTTATATATGTGATATATATTATAGTGTCCTTTCTTACAAAGTAGTTGATTTTTATTAATTATCTTGGTTGTTGCAATCTTGATGGTTAATGAGAGTAGAATAGGGAGTGAGGGTTGTCACGAAAAAAGGATTAATGAGAGAGAGAAAGGGGTATAGAGTTGTTGTAACAAGGTGAGTGCGTAAGAGATGTGGGTTAGTTTAATTCATGGAATTGTGTCAGTTAGTCATGCTCTGAGGTTAAATTAATAATGTTATAATAAAGGAAAGGCGGTAAGGTTGGAATTTGAAGTAAGTTAAGTATGTTCAGTTATTAAGCATGTATGTTTGTCATGATCTATTCTTGTTAGCTATACGTTGTTATATGTTTCTAATACTGATCGGACAATCATACTTACCAGTACGTGTGGTTATATTGATACTACACTTACTATATCTCCTTCGGGGGATATAGCCATGTTGCAAGTCAGTTAAAGTTTCTATAGGTGCTGCAGTGATAATTCCTCAGCAGCTCATGTCGTTCTACTCTTACATGGATGTTGTGTCTTGAGTCATCCTTCATTTTTTTAGTGCGTTTGTACCTATTTAGACTAGGTTCTGGGGAGTTGTGTAGTTAAATTTTGCAATGTACTTTGTAATAAGTTTTGTTTTGAAAGAATGATTTATTATTTATTAATGCTTAAGGTTTTAGCCATGTTCTCTGCAATCATTAAAGGTTGGGTGGTAAGGGTTCTCCTTTCTAGGGTAGAGTCGAGTAGGTGCCCTCACGATCCGTAATTTAGGTCGTGATAAGTTGGTATAAGAGCCCATGTTACTGGTCTCCCAATACAATACAAATATCGAGTAAAGTCCTACGGATTAGTGTGTTGACCTCCACATTTAATCCTTAGGAGGCCACAAGACATCTAAGAATATATCTCATTTTCTTCTTTCCTATCGTGCTAGTTCAGTGTTGTCTCCCTTAGTTGAGTCCAATTGGTATCTGGCAGAATTCAATTAGTATCTCAACAATCACAATTAGGATTAGTTGGTTCTAATTGGTATCTCGGTAATGTTCGAAAGGTTGGAATAGTGTTATTCTAACCTGTAGAGGTCAATAAGAGGTGTCAAACTTGTATGCTAATATTATGAATTATATTTTGAATGAGTGATATGTGCATCTTTTAGGTGGTTATGTAGTTTGATGTAGTGAATATTGTAGTTGTTAGTGTAGTTAGTCAGCGTAACTTTTTCGTTCATTGATCTATTATGCTTACTGGAAAAATACATGTGTTTTAAATATTTTTGTTGTGTTATGATAGAATGCTACGTGTATTCTTTATGTGAATTGTTATCACATTGACTATATTATTACTTTACTCTTTGATGACTGAATTTCTTAAGTGTAAGTGATTATTATGAGTGATATAAGATGAGTTGTTACAAAAGAATATCCGTAAATCATAAAGGTTGGGTGTGATTTTGAGATGTCTTCATTTTCGTGATTTTGAGGTATTTCTTCATTCTGTGATTTTGAGGTATATCTTGATTTCTGTGATTAGAGGTATATCTTGATTTTTGTGATTTGAGGTATGTCTTAATTTCTATTTGGTCTTTGACAATATACTTAGGATCCTTGTGTGGTCCAAACTTTGATTATTATAGTTGGGATCCTTGTGTAGTCCGACCTTTGGTGAATATATTGGCCTGAAGTGCTATTGGGTCATTCTTGTGTGAATAATCAAGTTAATGAGTTGACTTGCTAATGATGCCTTAATAGATAATTGGTTAAATTGATATGATTGTAGTTGTTTTGCACAACCTTGGTGACTTGAACTTAAGGTAAGTTGTGTAGTTGATATTATTAATGCAAGGTAAATTAACTAGGTATATAAAATTGGTTGTTTCCTGTAATATGATAAGAGAAAATGATAATAATGGTTTTACTTAATACTGGTAAGTTAAACCTTAATTGTGTGATTGACAATTATGTAGCTTATTTGGTTAGTGACTTGAATGATTTTAGGAGGGTAAAGGTGTTGATTTCCAAAAGGTAGCCTAACCAGTTATACAAAACCCAAGGTGGCAATAAATAAATAAAATTGGTTATGTTTTAAGGATGTGAATAAAGTGATAGTGGGATAATGTTCATAGGCTTAGTGAGGAGGCAGGGCTACTAGACAAACCTTGTAGTTGGCTCATTATTGTTTGATATTGTGTATATGCTTATTGTAGGGTAATTATTATAGGTTAATAGTATCCCTTGAACATGGTGTAGTTAAGTTGATAAGGTTGATGAAATAAGTTAGCCTAATTTGGTTGATGGTCTTTAGTATAGGGTCGATCGAGGGAGTAGAGTTATTAGATGTGTTTTCACATATTCATATCTCTCTCGTTGTTCTATGATAATATTTGGTTGGTTTTGCTCCTTGAGATGTTGAGGGTCAAATAGACAAATGTGATTTGTCGTGGAGAATTTATGTATTAATGAAACCCATAGTGGTGTGTTGGTGGTGTTGTGTTGTTATAGCATTGGTTAGGGTGTAAGTACCCCGCTAAACCTTTTCTAATATAAGAATGACAAACCTCAGAGTAGTGTAATTTTGGTTGAAAATTTGGTGTTTAGTGATTTAGTGTTGAATTGTGGATCATGATGTGTTAATTAGTGGATTTGATTGGTTAATGTGTTAAAGGATAAGATTAGAAAGTCATAGAAACTTTCGATGCTTAAAATGGGTTGGTAAAACTCCGGTTATAACATTATCGTGAAAGGGTCAGCTTGTAACATTGAAAATCGAGAATTGTGTTGTAAAATAAACAAAGTTGGGAACGAATCCCGAGCTACTATTTTGGTGTCACTGAAGCAACATTATCTATCGCTGCAACGATGTCATCACAACGTTTGAAGTGTCACCGCAGCGACAAATGATTTTGGCCTGAGTGTCGCTGCAGCGACAGATCCATCATTGCAGCGATAAAAATGCATAAATCAGTTTTAAATCATAAAGTGGCATTCTCATTCCTCATTATTTCCATTTTCGCCCTAAATTTTTATGTGTCGTAATATTGTGCGGTGTTCCGGATATTTTAGATAGCATGTTACATAAATTTTACTACAAATCATATTCCTTGGGTTATAGTGATCAAGAGATTGTGCCTAGAGCTTAGTGGTCGTGGTGCATAGGCTGGTTAGGTAGCTGTTTTAAGTTACTTATGGGACGGAGATTCGGTAAGTGTTACTAATTCATTTTGGAAGTAGATGGGATATTGCATTTAACTTCTTCCATTTGTATATGCTGGGTTCTGAGAATCGTGCTAAAACTCTCCCTCCTATTTTTCGTACCCACTCAGAGACGAATGGTGGGTAAATTAGAACCTATTGTAATGACCCATTCCGTCGCAATTGAAAAAATATTTATGGTAAAGGCATAAGAACCTCATTCGTCATGGGTTTTAGGATCAATTCTTTAGTATGGGAGTGCATTATACATGAACTAAGGTAATCCAATACCCCTAGCACAAAGTTAAGTTGGAAGTGTTCTTACCTATTGAGTTTTGAGCTAAGTTTAAAATAGGGTCAACTTCAAAAAAGCACCCCTCCTAGAATATAAAGATTTATGGAGCCCAGTACCTACCAAATGAAATATCTTTGAGTCTTCTTTTCAGCGCCTCCAACTGTTCGTTAATCCGCTTTCGGATTAAAAAGTTATGGTTGTTTTACTGAAGACTATCCAGAATGAAAAGTTGGCCGCTGTAGCAAAGACTGTTCGTTAATCCGCTTTCGGATTAAAAAGTTATGGTTGTTTTACTGAAGACTATCCAGAATGAAAAGTTGGCCGCTGTAGCAGCTTCGCTCCAGCGACAACTGGGCAGTACTTAAGCTTATTTTTGACATTTTTGGGGGTTTTGAATCAAGAACTTCGTTCCAAAGCCCTAGGGGGGTGATTTTCCAAGTTCTAGGGTGAAAATTCTTTGTTGAGGTAAGTTCTTCCGTCATCTTCTTTGTTTTTCAATCCAATAACACCTTAGAATCATAGAATGATCTTTAATGGTGAAATTCTTGGGGATTAGAACCCTACGTTCATGAGATTTTAGGGAAAACCTACGATTTGTGGTAAAATCACCTAGAATTACTTCTAGATTATTAACTAACGATTCCTACATGAATTAGTTATTCTAAAACATGAAATTAATGGTTGGGGACCTTGAATTCTTTAAAAATGGAATCTTTAGCTTTGAAAATCCATCAATAGAGATGGGTTGAGTATGATAGAACTAGTTAATGGTTAATTGGCCCTTGTGTAATGTTTTAGACCATAAATAAGGATAGAAGTAGTGGGTTTAATTCCCAAAATAGTTATTCAAAGAGTAATTGATTAATTACTCCTATAATTGCTTTATTTCTAGATGATTGGGCTAATAGAAGCATGAAGGAAAGGGAAGAGCAACCTTAGTGTGATTTGCTTATTCCAATATCTTCGGTCGAGGTAGGTTATAGTTTAAGGTGTAGTAGACTTGGGTTAGATACATGTAATTATTATAGTTTGACGGGAGACTTCATGTCTAGGCCTATGGGCACTGAGTTGGAATAGATAAAACATGGAATTAATGTAATAAAGATATAACTGCGTGTTGTTGTGTTTTGCGTGGATCCCCTGATGAGTGTTTGTATTTGTTTGACTTACTTGATGATTTACAAGTTTAATATGTGAATATGGGTAAAAACAGAGGAATTAGGTGAACTTGTAATCTATACAACTAGTCTTTAATACCTTAGAAAAGGTGAATTCGATGTTGTGTATGTTTGGAGCATGAGATATTCTTGAAACCGTAAGTGCATCCACTCGTAATGAGCTCTTGACAATACCGTGGCCTTTAGGTGGTCATACCTTCCCTTTAAATCAGTCCAAAATTCAAGTGGATCTTTCACAGTTAGCTATTCAACCTTCAATCCTTAATCCAAATGATGACGAAGGAAAACCATAGACTTGGCCTTGTCCTAACTCGATGCTGCATATCCTGGGTGATAGTAGCACTAAGACCTATAGCGGATAGGTGAATTTCAACGTCGAGAACCCATGACATGTAATTTTTTTCGAAAATATCAAGTGTCACAAACTCAAATTTCGACAAGTTCGATACTATGAAAACGATCATAAAAAAAATATGTTAGATAACAATGCAATAACATAATCTCAAAATAATAATTTTATTTCTACAAGTTAGTAACCCCTTTCACAAAAATAGTAGTCTTCAGGTTAATAAAAATATCAACCCAAATATTAATTATAGACATAAAATACAAAACAAAAATTTACACCAAAAAATCACTGACTAACAACTTTAAAATTAATTTTCATGTTACATATAATAAGTAAGATGAAAACAGAGAAACTATGTTAGAATTAACAAAAAAAAAAAGGCACAGACTTAGGACACAAGCATGTAATGTTAAACTTTACCAATTTGCGCCAAAATAAAATTGGCAAACTCAAAGATTTGGTAAAAGAAAAAAAAACTTGCAATGTTCAAGATAATTAAGATTAAATTATACCGACGGATTGAAAACTTGGTTGAGCGTCATGTTGATAACGTGTTTTAAAATCTAGAATGAGAATAGCAATATAAAGAACAATAATAACAATATAAAAAACAAGAGGAACAATATTACAAGATAGTTTTCTTTTTTCTTTCAAGTGTATACAACATCATCATCAATACCTCTATTTATACTTTTATAGTATTACATTAAGAAATATCAAAAGGTGTCATAAACATGACATTAATCCTAAAGAAGATGCGAATGTTATGAGGTTGTGAAACAGGATCTATAAGGCGGGCGGTAATCCGCGCAGCCAGATGGATCTAGCTAGCAGAGTATCCTTATGCGGGAACATAAGAATCAAAATATATCAGAATTTTCATATAACTTAATGACTGTATGGAGGATCTTCTTACCCTTTTACCCAATCTAGGGGCATGTTTATATTTAATACATACTTTTATTGAGCCCATGTGTCTAGCGTTCTACAGGTAAAAGATGCCCTTTTCATCATTAACGGGCTTAGTCAATCGGCCGGCCAGACATAGTCACTAAGACAAAGCCAATAAAAGTAGTACTAGATATGACTGTACCACCATCTCGGAACCAAGACAAAAAGCTAAAAAAAAATTCCTTTATGTTTTCATAAAGGCTAGACCATTCATGGTGAATATGCAAGAGAAATTAGATATTCAACATAGATATGTAACTTAGCCGGACATAGTCACGGCTGGGAGATGAAGGAAAAAAGAGGAGAGCCTACCTCAGGGACCTGCAAGCAAAGGTCAAAGGCCGATATGCAAGGCAGATGTGGTGCTCAAAGTAGAGCTTTTCTGATTTCTTTTATTCACAAAATGAAAATAGTTACAAAGGGGAATTACAAGAGAAGGGAGAGATTAGAGAGAGAGAGGGTGTGTAATCTTCTGCCTCTCTAAATGAATATACAAACGTATATATAGAAAAGAAAAAGTATGAATGGTAAAAAACATTGGGTCCCTATCTGGCCCCATGTCTACAATAGATCTACTATGTTGTAGGGTCCCCGGCGGCTTCACTATTCATATGGGTCCAGGTTGATATCACTGTTTATTCTTTCTTTTTCCCTTATTTTTTGTCCAGCTTTTTCATTCGCATGACAAATTCTTCGACATTTTCAACTGCATCTTCAGATAATATTTCTTCTAGTTGCATCGGCTGAGAGTCGGGAAGAATATTATCTTCGCTGCTTTCACTGTGCATAGAGGTGTTACATTTTTCTATCTAATCAATTGATAGAAGCAGATTCCTCTTGACTTCTTCTAAATATTTATTTATCATTGTAGTCTTATCTTTTTCCTGAAAAGTATTTTTTCAGGCAATATGACGGAAGGTAGTGTCATTAATTTTTTCTTGTTTAAATAAAAGAGTATATTCTTTTTTCTTTTCCTTAATGGAGTCTAATAATTCCTGGCCAAATAATATTTTGGTCTTGGAATCAGTCTTCATCAATTTGTCCCAAAAATTGTTATAAAAGGTGCGGTATAAGCAGGGTATCTTTTCTTTTGTAAATCCCAATTCTGGGGTCCATTTGTGAATCCAGGGGATAGAGAATTCGATAAAGAAATAAATCTGATCAATATTCTCTGGAAAACATATATGATCTGTTCTGTATAACTCGTCCATGGTAGTAGATACCTTTGACCATTTTTGGTATAACCGATAAAATGGTTTGGGCAATATTTTGACCGAAGGGCCGTGGTATGACCACCAGTTTAAAAACCAGTTGGGAATTGATTTCAAAAGTATTTTTGCACATATCTTTATAAACCAGGTGTGCTTATTTTTATCATTATTGTAATATAATACTTTATCAAATGCTTGGATATAATCCCAATAAGTAAAACTCATTTTTACACCATTAAGAATTATCTGTTTTTCTTTCATGGTGGATATACCCCAATCTTCAATAGGAATATTTTGTTTGATAATAATTTTTGAAAAGTTATAAACATTTTCTTCTGTATTATAACCGATAAAATGCTGAAAATCAGCAATACCTGAAATTGTGAGAATAGTCTCGTAATATGCACGGGTTTTGTATGACTCACCTAGAAAATATAATCCTTTTATCAAATACCTCTGGAATATCTTCCATGATTCGTCTTTCTATTGTAACTCGGAGTTTTCTACAAGAAATATCATTTCTTGTTTGATCAATTTTTCATAGGACTTGATATCATCATTGTCATCTTTAGTAATGGAAGCAAATGTATCACTTTGCTTTTGATTGGCTAAATATGCCTGCATATGTTGGTATAACGGACTGTCTTCTGGAATATCATCCAGATGTATAGATCTTGCTTTTGATGAAGATTCGTCAGTCTGAGAAATCTTCTCATTAACCAAAGTTTTTCTTCCCATTTCTATAACTGGGGAGTTTGATGAGGATCCATATGATGATCCTTGTGAATAAGAAGGAGATGATCTTCCCCCTCTTCCTCGAGATCGTCCTCTACTCCATTGAGGATTTAGCCTGCAGATATTCACGAGATAAGAAATCCGGCAAGGAATCATAAATTTCCTTTTTATATTGAATTTCAAAATCAAATGGGGCTAATTAGGTGTCACGCCCCAAATCCCATCGGAACGGATTGGCACCCGTAGCCGACATGACCCGAGAGAACCAAGCTTTGCTTCTATTCATTCATATGCATGTCATAGCCAACACCACCATCAAGTAAGAACATGAAAGACGAATAACGGAAAACATGGGACATATATATACATGTGTGAAACTTGGCCGTTGAGGCCATCAAGTCAAAAACGTCATATACCACCTTACATTCATACACCCACATACGTCTACCAAAGCCTCTAACATGGACATTTACCAAAACTATCTGAAAGTCGGTACAAGTCTCCTCTTTATACAACATGTACAATACCAAAACATATGAACAACTGTGACTCGGAGAAACCCCGAAATAACTGGAGCTCACCAATGATCCGCAACAACTGGCAACCTACTGTGGAGGCCTACTAGTACCTGCGCCTGCAGCAAGTAAGGTAAATCCCCCAAGAGGGGTCAGTACGAAGAATGTACTGAGTATGTAAGGCCATATGAAACTTGTATGATATGTAAATATGTCAATGAACTCAAATTCAAATGCATAACCAATAAAAACAAGTCACAAGATAGATGAGTCATCATTCTGTGTTTTGGGAACCATGAATATTGCTTTTATTACTTTCTTTGATTCTTTGATTCTATGATTATTCATCTTTGCCTGTGACCTGTGATACGCGGGCCCCGATTGAACAGTGGGTTTTAACATAACATATCGTTATGTTGGGATCAGCTCGAGCTAGGCTTATGCCTCTAGAGATACCACCCATGAATCAATATATATCAGGATCGGCTTGAGCTAGGTTATTACCCCTAAAGCTGCCACCCATACCAACACATCAGATTCGGCTCGACCTAGGTTATTACCCCTAGAGTTTCCCCTGTCAGGATCGGTCCGAGCTAGGCTTATGCCTCTAGGACTGCCCCCTGAACCAACCATCTCGGGATCAGCTTGAGCTAGGCATTTTGCCCCCAAAGCTACCACCCATACTTGATCATTAACCACATATGCATTACCTTATTCATTACTTTGAGATTGATACAATGATAGTCATAACTCTATTTGAAGCTTTGGATCATTAACCAATGGGTGAGAGACATGTGAATAACATTATGGAAAACATAGCCTTCTTGGAAACATAACACTATTGGAACCATTGGACAATAATCAATGAACAAGATACATGAGTGTAACCACTATTGGAACTTTGGAACTTTGGAACATAACCTTATTGGGCTTTCGGAACATTAGTCAATGAATATGAGACATGTGATTCACAATTGATCAATGAGTAGGAAATATATGATAGTGACCATTGATAACCAGATATAGGATACCTTAGCACATTTCGGGATGGGACAAGCGTAATGTCAATGTGAATACTATTTGCCGCAGAAAGATACAGACAGAGTAACCTTACATACCTTGTATTCTCAATACAAATATACAATCTTAGATGTGCATACAATAGTCCCGCTCCTTCTTTATGTGTCACTCTACAACACAAATACATAACGGAGTTTACATTAACCACCAACTACCTTACAAATGCATATAACGATAATGAGTTTCATGTTTGCCTTTAAACATGCCATTTCCCCCTTGACAAAACCATTGATGAAATTATCATACCAATAATCTCACAATATTCCATACAATGACCAATACATGATAATCAATAACATTTCACCACAAAACTTCTCCTTTACACTTTCTCATTCACACCACATCACAAATAATCCATCAAGTCACCTTAATACACCTCATAGCACATATCGGCCAAAATCCCATAATTTACACTTATATGAAAATAACAAGTTTAATAACATAATCACACCATATATGTTGATATTTCATTCATACCATGCTCTTTTATCAAGATCACAAGTCATATTTCAAGTTACAATTCCATGGATATCACATCTTTTACCAAAAACACAAAGTACCATGTTCAACACTTCCAAGCATAACCAACATGATTTACATACTCTCCCATGCATATAATATATTAATCCTTAACAATAATCACTTACCCAAGCTTGAAAAATGATGATCATGCTCCAAAAGTTGGCTTTGAGTTCTTAGGGTTTGAAGGAAAATATCTTATCTTTTTGGTCTAAAAGGCATGAGACTTTGTGATGAATAAAATCAGATTTTTGCCCTTTTATATAAGCCTTTAATTCCATCGTTATCCACTCTATGGCATTTAATGTTATGTTCTAGAAGGTCAAGGCAAGAATGGGTCATTTGACCCATTTTGGCCCATGTCTACTTTTCATTTTTAGGCCTTTTATTGAGCCCAATTCTCTTAACCCAGTAAAATCAATAATTTCTCATGTTTAAGTCATGTCATACATGTTACTACAATATTTCCACTCACGCTATTCATATTTGTAGCCTCAATTCCAAAAACAAGTGATTCAGCCACGTATGGCTCATTTTGACCATAAAGGCAAAACTGTCATTTTGATGCCAAATTCGTTCACGACTAATTTTTCCACACCAATATAATACTTCACTCATTCCATATATATACTCATGGTTGTATAATAAACGTGGCAAAAATCGGCCCGGTACGTCCCCGGGCACCCTTGGGACTTAAGAAAATTTCCAACTTTGAAAAATGGGCAAAACCAGACTGACACGCCCTTGAGCGCGCCATATTGCTGCCTCTGGGCTAAAAATATTTGCCCAGAGCGTCCTGGCACGTCCTCTGGCGCGCCCCACCCTTAGTTTTTTTGAAAATTTCGTTTTTCGACTTTTCTTCGCGGGTTTGGTTAGATACTTCAAGTCCTATTCTTTAACTTACTTCTTACCCTTAATATCCTTTGTTTGGAGGTCCTCTTAGCCTCATTTTGAACCCCATAAATGCTCCACGAAAATCACAAAATACCTCCTACGAAAGGCTAATCACATGTACGAGGCCAAATTAAAATATTTTTTTTTCATCGTTAACATTACCAAATACATACTTATAGCTCTAGACACCCAAGTAAACATTATTCAACGTCGTCAAGTAGGGTTGGGAAGGTACGGGGGGTTACATTAGGCCTGCCATCTCGCAAATATGATTTTTGAGGCATCATGTTTAAAATTTTTACTAAACATATATTTAACAGATTGTACATCAATTTTTATCAAAAACTTTTGGTTATACAAGTCGTCTTGAAATTTCAAAACATATTTAACAATAGCCAACATCTCATGAGCCACAGTTGCATATATTTTCTGGGCTTCAGTCCATTTTCTAGAATAATATCTTATCAGATATTCACAATTATCATTTGGATTCTGTTGTTTTAAAATTCCTCCGAATCCAATGTTAGACGCATCAGTTTCGATTACCTTTTTACTAGTAGGATTAGCTAAAGTTAAACATGGTAAGGTAATCACTCGTTGCTTGATATTTTGAACAAGCTTAGTATGACTATCGTTCCAAGGTTCCTTATGATTCTTTTTTAGCCTGTCATATAGAGGGGCTAAATCACGAGAAAGATTTTTATAAAAAGGAGAAATATAATTTAGAATTCCCAAAAATCTTTGTAACTGAGTTCTATCAGTAACATCATCAGGGAACTTTGAAGCAAAATCAATTGCTCTTCGAATAGGAGTAATTTTTCCTTGACAAATATAATGTCCTAAAAATCGAACGTTAGTCTGGAACAAAATCATTTTTGGTTTAGATATTACCAAACTATTTTGAATGACAATTTTCTTTAAAATATCAAGATGCTTGATATGTATTTCTAGAGTTTTGGAAAAGACTTGGATATCATCAATATAGACAATTATAAAATCCAAATAAGGATTAAAAATATCATTCATAATTTTCTGAAATTCAGAAGGTGCATTTTTCAAACCGAAAGGCATAACATTCCATTCGTATTGTCCAAATGGAACATTAAAAGCAGTTGTATAATTACGCTCTTTAAAAATCTGAATTTGCCAATAACCTGATTTTAAATCAAACTTTGAAAATAAATTGGCATCGTATAATCTTGAAAGCAAATCCTTTTTATTTGGGATAGGATATCTAATCCATTTTAAAACTTTGTTTAAAGGTTTATAATTAATAACTAATCTGGGCATAGCTCGTTCCTTTTCAGCTGCGTTATTAACATAAAAAGCAGTGCAGGACCAAGGAGATTTTGAGGGTTTTATGAGACCCTTTTGAAGCAGATTATCAATCTCTTTCTTACAAAATTCTATCAATTCACTATTCATCTGACAAGGTCGTGATTTTATAGGAATATTATCCTCAGAAAAGTTTTCTTCATATGGAAGAGTGACAATATGCTTCTTTCTATTCCAAAAAGCACTTGCATGATCAGCACATATATCAATAGCAATTTGTTTGGAAATTAATTTAATTTTTTCCTGTACTTTAGCAGATTTTAAAGTATCAAAAATGTTCATGCTATACAATTATAGCTGTAAAGAATCTACATGTCGTTGCTTCATATCAATTAAAGCATTTATATATCTGGTTACTGGATCAGTAGCAAATGTATAACTGATTTTTTTTATTATCAAAAGTAGCAGTAAATCCTTTTGCATCAATATGAGTGTAAGGATAAATAGCATTTATAAAAGGAGTTTCAAGAATAATTGGCGGATATAATTGATTTTTTACCAGGAAAAAGAAATGAGGAATGCAAACTTTATCTTGGTAAATATAAGCATTAGATAGCTTATAATCAATATCCAATGCATGTCCAGAAGCAGATCTAACAGTATGAGTAGTTTTTTGAAAATATTTTGTGGGAACTAATCCCTCTTGTATGCAACTAACATCGGCACCACTATCAATCATGGCAATGTCAGTAAGATAGAAATGGTTATCAATTAAAATTTTACATTAATATACCATTTATGTGCAGTAATAATCTGCATCATTCCTAAGAACATATCATGTTTAGGATTCAAACTAATTTGTTTTGAAGAATCCGACACGTTATTAATTTCATCAATTTTTTCAGGAATACCTTTATTGGAAGACTCAGCAAGAGAATTTATTTTTTCTATCTGAGTAATCTTGTGATCACAAATCATTTGATTCTGCTTAAGAGATTTAATCTCCTTTTTTAAACTTTCAATTTTCAAATCATCGAATGAAGAATCGCGTTTTTGAACATATCTTTCAGCAAGTCTTCTATTTACCTTTGATAATGAATATGGAGCTGAATATGAAAAATCATCCATTTGGCTAGTTGAACTAGAAGAACTCGAGCTTGCCAAACTAATAATTTTTTCACGAAGACTATTGTCAGTAACCTCCTTCAAAAGTTCTATCACATTGTCAGATGTAAACTTTTTATGTTCAAATCTTGAAAATGTGATTGAATTTTATAAAATTTATCATTTTCACAAGTACAATCTGGAGTTTTACAAGTATTACAGTTGAGACTTATTTCATTGTCCGTATCAACTATAAACTTCTTCTTCTGAATCAGAAATATTTTCTATTTCTTCGTCAGATCCAGAAGTATATAAAACACCATAAATCTTATCATGAAGCTCATCATCAAGTTCTAAAGTTTTCAACTTTTGAAGTTTACAATTAGGGGCAATATGTCCTAATTTTCCACATCTATAACACTTAGTATTGGCAAGATCTCTCTTAGACCTATCTTTCGTAAATCGTTTAGATTTACGGCGCTCCTTGCGAGCTTCCCGCTCTTATTTGGATCAATATCTAGATCTCTTCTTTTGGTATGATCCATCTTGATCAGGGTACCTATGGTACTTATTTCTTCTTTTGCTCGAAGCACTAGCTTCGGGTTGACACAAAAATCTCCTAATTGATTTTTGGCGTTCAACTTATCCAGTTTGAGTTATCTAGATAACATCAACTCATTGCACAGATTTAATCCTTCTTGAGTGTAAACACCTATCAACTTTCCATAGGTATAATTTTCATATGGAATTTGGGTAAAACTCCCTCGAAGAAAATTCCTAACTCGTTCTGCAAACAATGAAGGAAGACCATCTATAAACTTAGCTTTCCAATGACTTTCATTGTTTTCAGGAAGTTCTATAACTCTACTAAGGAAGGTGTCTTTATACCACCTAAATTCGCTAAGAATCCTACATCTAAGACTGTTTAACAAAGTACGAACAGTTTCATATTGATTGGTAAATCTACCACAAAAATGTTCTAAAATGGTTAAAACTAGGGTATAAACCGCATCTTCACGGTTTTGGACAAGTGCATGCCCTAAGTTATCAACACCACCTTCGGATGCTACAATATTTATAACACTAGCTTTGG
Source organism: Capsicum rhomboideum (assembly GCA_031232105.1). Classification (NCBI taxonomy): domain Eukaryota; kingdom Viridiplantae; phylum Streptophyta; class Magnoliopsida; order Solanales; family Solanaceae; genus Capsicum; species Capsicum rhomboideum. The sequence continues at coordinate 89,675,231 of CP124716.1, read as the reverse complement.
CTGCTGTGGTCATATAATTATCCCACTAGCCTCTAAGTTGACCCGTGAAGCCTGCAATAATCATTTTGCAGATATTTCTATCAGTATTTTTCACACTCTTACAGATGGTTGAATACATCAACATCCGATGTACTAGAATAGTCATTTGTCTATCAGTTAAACCATCAATATTCCATTCATAAATTTCTGAACCACTATAAGACGTATTAGTCTGGTTCCAATCTCTTTCCTCAACTAAAACATCATGAGGATTAGGTCGAGGATAATAGTAGGTCTGCATTCTAGGTTTGTCGGCAAACTTATTATTTTTCTGAAAATGACTTTTGAGATTATTAAGCTCAAACCAAGTTTCATTCTTATAATCAGAAGGGGCAGCAAGTTTATCAGCAAATTGTGAAGATAAATCAATTGGCTTAATATTTAAAATAGAAAACTTTTTATCAAGAAGTTCTTCTAAATCGTCAAACGTTTTTAATTTAAAATCCTGAATCTCAGGAGGTCTTTGAATAGGGGTTGTAATAATCTGAGTTGATGATGTACCAGAAGAAGAGGATACATCAGTCTTTCTTTATTGTTACTGACCTTTTTTATAAAAATAGTAGTTCATCTAACTTTTTATCAAGAGAACTAATATGTTCACCCAAAATTTTTAACATATAAACTCATATAATTGTTGTGAGAAATTAGTCTATTAATTTCTGCAATGCTGACTGCGGCAACATCTTCATCAATAAATTTTTGAAAAGCAGTAAACGTGAAACCTGTATTATTAGGCAAAATAAAAGAGGATTGAGGTGGATAGATTGTTTTAACAATTTTCCACTACCATCTTGATAAGATCTTTCCAATAGATTTATGTATAACGGCAGATAAGTGGTTATAAACCAAGGAATAAAACACATAATTTGACTATATAGGGCACAAGTTTCATAAAACTCTTGAGAAATATTATTCATATCTTCAGTGCTATAAGTATAAAAAAATCAGGTTTTAAACTGGTTCCATTTATCATCATGAAATTCTTTTTGGATATGTTGTCTTGCCAGGGATCCTGAACTAAAATCGATTGTGTAAGGAATCATTAAACATCATTTGGGTTGAAATCCATTTCGGATGCGGAAGGAATATCCCTATCCGAAGTTTGATCATTATTAACATTTATTTTTGGGTTTATTTTCAAATGTTCAATCGGAGTATTATCATTGGTTGAAGAAATAGTATGCAAGGAAGCAACTCGATTGATTCTAGCTGGTCCATACATAGGTTCAACATGAGCAATCATGTGAGAAATAGAAGGCAATAACTATTGCTAGAAAAAGACTGTCTGTTATAAACAGTAGATTTATCCTCAAATTGAATACAAATTTGACCATCTGGGGTTTGCGTAATATGAGAATACTACGAATTGGTAACTGTATCAGTTACCTGATTAGGTGAAATCACATAATTTAAAATCCAGCTAGATGGAAAATTAATCTCTTTCCACCTTATGGGTCTCCGTGTGGTGACCTTAGATTTAGCAAAATTAGTTTCAAATAGAATAGTTTGATTTGAAGTATCATATAATTTATATCTAGGATTTAACGTAGATAACAGTTTATAATAAATGCTATAGGACAAACATATAAGTTCGAATCCAGGTGCATAATTATAACCATGCGTTTTAACATTTAATGTTAAGGCATCACGTATATTAACATCTGAAAGAGAAAGTTGTAAATTAGGTTATGTATTAAAATATACCGGATCATAAGCCACGGTAGATTCAATAGAACCTATTAAAGATTGTCTAAAATTTAAATTTCTAGCATCTCTAAGGATTGCCAGGAGAGTCTCAGGTAACCCTTAAAGGGTTAATGATTTAAAAGCAATCTGTACCATATCAATATGCAAAAAGTTATAACAGTTTTTATATAAATTAATGTCATGTTTATTTAATAAATGAATAGTCCGTTTAGACGAATTTAAAGCTAAAGATTCCTCAGAAATGTTTATCAATTGAGTCGAAGATAGTTTATCAAACCATCCGTAATCATAAATAGTTCTTATCGAAACTTTTGAAATAGTCCATTTGTTTAACAAATCAAGCTTTTGAGGTATATCAACCTCTTCTAACCTATCATTCTTTATACTGAATTCTCCTAGATCCATTGTAAAACAAAGTATATCTATGTTGAATACTTCAGATCTATTACATATCTACCAGAATAATCCTAGGCTCTATTTATACTTTTATAGTATTACATGAAGGAATATCAAAAGGTGTCATAAACATGACATTAATCCTAAAGAAGATGGGAAGGTTATGAGGTTGTGAAAGATTAAAGAGGAGATGGTGGAGGTGTGGAAGTTACTACCCTTGAAAGAGGAGTTACATAGAAGTTATAAACATCTACAATTAATCTAATTATTTACAACAAGATAAAGTTAATCCCAAATTTTATCCCAAAATTATTATCTTTATCCCACGTACCAAACGATCCCTAATAGTAATAGAATAATAGTCCTTTCGCAGATTAAATTTTGTATGTTTAAGAAGTATATTCAATAAGAAATAGAATTAGTGTTCATTAAAGGTATAAAGTCGTTTAATATTTAAAAGATATTTTGGTCAACAACATTATATTCATACTTTTATAGTAATATAGATAATAAAATAGATGAGCCAAACTTTTAGTGGATGACATAGATGAACTATTTTTAATAATTTAATGGCATATTTGAATATTTTGCCTATAGATAATAAATAATATATGTGGCACAATTAAAATTTGAGAGTTAACTAATTTTCTTTTCTCAACATTTTTTATATTATTTTTAAATATTTTAAATTGTTAATTATTTTAATTTATAATATATTTTAAATAGTACAGGGATGCGATGATAGTTCTGATAAGGATATTCCTTCTGCATCCGAAATGGATTTTGACCCTAATCATTTATAATGCTTCCACACCTTAATGATTTTAGTCCAGGTTCCCTGGCACGAAAACATATTCAAAAAGAATTTTTGAATACTAAATGGAAAACATTTAGAGATTGGTTTTTCGAAACTTATAGTAAGGAAGACCAGTATAATCTTTCCCAAGAGTTCTATGAAACTTGTGCATTACATAATCAAATTATGTATTTTGTACCATGGTTTATAGCTACCTATATACCTTTGTATGTAAAGGTCCTAGAACGCATTTATAAAGATAGTAAAGGAAATATGATTAATGCTCAGTTTCCCCCTCAATCATCTTTTGTTATGCCTAATAATACCGGCATAACCTTTAATGCTTTTCAGCAATTTATAGACCAAGATGTTGGTACCATCACTATTGCTGAGATTAACAAAATTATTGCTCAAAATAATTATTTGGGTTTATATGTTAAAGTCTTAGGAGAACATATTACTTCTCTTGATAAAAAATTGGTTGATTTATCCAATTCTATTCGATATTTGAATCAAGTTAAACTGGATAAAGTTTTAAATAAACTTGTTGAACTTAGTAAAGATATAGGAAAAGATGTGAGTAAAAACTTGTACAAGAGACGGGGTTTAGTTCCTCTGCTCCAACATCTATTCCTCGTATAATTACTAGTTCTATTCAAAGACCTCCCGAGATTTCGGATTTTACAATAAAAACTTTTGATGATCTTGAAGATTTACTTGAACAAAAGTTTTCAAAGTTAAATCTAAAACCTATTGATTTATCTACGCAATTTGCTGATGAATTAGAACATTCTTCTAATCCCCAAGAACAGATTGTTTCTGAATTTAATAAGCTACGTCATAGTAAACAATTTTCTCCCTATGCTAGAAAGCCTGCTATGCAGACTACTTATTATCCTAGGCCAACTCCTCAGGATGTTCTGATAGAAGAACGAGATTGGAATGTTAGCACTTCCTTTGAAGGAACTGCCATCTATGAATGGAACATAGATGGTCTGACCGAAAGGCAGATGACTATCCAGATACATAGAATGATGATGTATTCTACTATTTGTAAAGCCACTAGGAATTCCGATGGAACTTCTAAAAATTCTGATAAGTCTATCTGCAAAATGATAGTTGCAGGTTTTACAGGTCAACTCCGTGGCTGGTGGGATAGTTTCTTAACCCAAGGAGATAAACAGACTATTATAGAAATGAAAAATATGGAGGCTGGTACAGATCATTTAGGTCATAAGCTTGAAGCTGGTCGAGAAGATGCAGTCTATACTTTAGTAATGATTATTCTCGAACATTTTGGGGGTAGATTTACCAATAATTATGAGACCGTTAGGACTCTATTGAATGGTTTACGATGTAAACATTTAGGTGGTATAAAGATATTTTTTTAAGCAGAGTGTTAGAATTACCACCAGATGATCATACAGATCATTGGAAAACTAAGTTTATAGATGGCCTTCCTCCCTTATTTGCGGAAAGGGTTAGAAGAACTCTTAGAGATTCTCAATCTATAGGCCCTTATTCTAATTATACTTATGGCAATCTAATAGAAGTATGTACACAAGAAGGATTAAGCTTGTGTAATGATCTTAAATTAAATCATCAGCTTAAAATGGAAAAGCTGAAAGAAAAATCCCAATTAGGAGATTTTTGTGCCCAATTCGACATGGCCCAACCTTCTTCTAGCCATAAGAAGAAGAAGAAAAAATCTAAGTTTATCAAAACATCTACACCCGATGGTTACGTTTATAAGAAAAGGAGATCTAGATATAGATCCAAGGAAGAACGTGAAGCTAAAAAAGCTCACAGAAAATCCACTAGATTTACTAAGAATAGATCTAAGCGAGACTTAGAAAAAATTAAATGATATCGCTGTGGACACTTCGGACATATAGCTCCAAATTGTAAGCTAGAAAAGCTTAAATCTTTAGAACTAGACGATGGTCTACATGACAAAATCTATGGTTTATTATATACCTCTGGATCAGATTATGATTATGAAAATGTCCAGTCTGATAGTGAGATTGACGAAGAATTAATCGATTTCTCTGATGAAGAAAATGAAAATACTGCTCCTGGTTGTAGTACTTGCACAGGTAATACTTGTGTGTGTGGAACTAATATGTTTTACCAACTTCAATCACAAATTCAAGATTTGAATGTGCAAACTATTTCCTCTGAGAATGTTATTGAATTATTAAAAGAAGTTACTGATAGTAATCTTCGAGAAAAAATAATTAATCTTTCTGTAGTTGGTTCTTCCTCTAGCACCAACCCCTCTATTTCAAAATCCAGTGCAAAACTGATTTTAAGGATTTTCGTCCTTATACTATTTCTGAAGTTCAAAAGAGGCTTTTAAAGAAGCATTCTTCTTCTAAAGAGACCTCTCTTTCTGATTTAAAAATTGAAATTGAGAATTTGAAAAATGAGATAAGAATTCTCAAACAAAATCAGATGATTTCTGATCATAGAATAACTCAAGTTGAAAATTCTTTAACTTCTGATCCGAAAGGAAAAAGGAAAATCGATGATTTGCCTAATGAAGATGATGATCCTCAATTGTATGAAATGATTGAAACATCCAGTCCAAAAACGGATACGTTTTTAGGATTAATGCAAATTGTTACTGCTCATCGATGGTATATTAAATGCACCATCCTAATAGACAATAATTTTTCTATTACAAATATTGCTATGATTGATAGTGGTGCCGATGTAAGTTGCATTCAGGAAAGATTAGTACCTTCAAAATATTTTAAAAAAACCACTCATATGGTTAAATCTGCATTAGGACACGCGCTAGATATATAATATAAATTATCTAATATGCGTATTTGCCAGAATAAAGTGTGTATTCCACATTTCTTCTTTTTAGTTAAGAATCAACTTAACCCTCCAATTATACTTGGAACCCCTTTTATCAATGCTATATATCCTTATACTCATATTGATGCTAAAGGTTTTTGTGCCACATTTACTAATAAGCCGATTAGCTATGAATTTGTTACTGAACCAGTAACAAGAGATATAAATGCTTTGATTGATATGAAACAAAAGCATGTTGATTCTCTTCAACTAGAAATATTTAGCATACAGATTTCTGATGCATTACAGTCTCCGAAAATTCAAGAAAAGATTAAATTGATTTCGGAACAATTTTCAGTTGATATTTGTGTTGACCATCCCAGTGCTTTCTGGAACAGGAAAAAGCATGTTGTCACTCTTCCATATGAAAATGATTTTTCGGAAGAAAATATTCCTACCAAATCTCGACCCTGTCAAATGAACACAGAGTTAGTAGATTTTTGCAAAAAGAAATTGATAATTTATTGCAAAAAGGTTTGATAAAACCTTCGAAATCACCCTAGTCTTGCACTGCTTTCTATATAAACAATGCAGCAGAAAAAGAAAGAGGAATGCCCAGATTGGTCATTAATTACAAACCTCTTAATAAGTTTTTAAATGGATTAGATATCCAATTCCGAATAAGAAAGATCTTCTTTCTAGATTATATGATGCCAATATCTTTTCCAAATTTGATTTAAAATCAGGTTATTGGCAGATTCAGATTTCAAAAGAACATACCTATCGAACTGCTTTTAATGTCTCATTTGGACAATAAGAATGGAATGTTATGCCATTTGGATTAAAGAATGAATCTTCTGAATTTCAGAAAATTATGAATGATATTTTCAACCCCCATATGGATTTTATTATTGTCTACATTGATGACATTTTGGTATTTTCCAAAACTTTAGAATTGCATATAAAGCATTTAGACATTTTAAAGAAAATTGTCATTCAAAATGGTTTGGTGATTTCTAAACCAAAAATGAGTCTTTTTCAGACTGAAGTCCGATTTTTAGGACATACTATTTGTCAAGGAAAGATTACTCCTATTCAACGAGCAATTAGCTTTGCTGACAAATTTCCTAATATTATTATAGACAAGACTCAGTTACAAAGATTTTTGGGTAACTTAAATTATATTGCTCCATTTTATGCAAATCTTTCTAGAGATTTAGCACCATTATATGATCGTTTGAAGAAAAATTATAAAGAACCTTGGTCTGAAAAACATACAGACATATTTCAGCAAGTTAAAAAACGAGTTAAAGCTCTTTCTGTTTTAACTCTTGCCAACCTTGATTGGCCAAAGATTATTGAGACCGATGCGTCTAATACTGGTTTTGGAGGGATATTAAAACAAATAAATCCCAATGACAAATGTGAATATCTGATTAGATATCACTCAGGTAAATAGAATGAAGCCCAGAAAAAATATGCTATTGTGGCTCACGAAATGTTAACAATTGTCAAGTGTATTTTGAAATTCCAAGACGATTTATATAATCAAAAATTTTTGATAAAAACTGATGCTCAATCAGTTAAATACATGTTCAATAAAGATTTTAAACATGATGCCTCAAAAATGATTTTTGCTAGATGGTAAGCCTAATTGGCTCCTTTTGACTTTAAAATTCAATATAAAAAGGGAATTGATAATTCTCTGCCTGGTTTTTGTATCGTGAATATTTGCAGGATGGTTGATCAATGGACCAATGTAGTCCGAGGCCGTGAATTCGCGGTCGTGGTAGAGGCAGGGGGAGATTACCCTCTTCGCCTTCTAGTTCGTCAAAATTAAATCACAAGGATCGGCTTATAGTCAAGGATCCTCTTCAACATCCCCTGTGATATAGATGGGAAAAAGGACTTTGATTAATTCCAAAATATCACAAGGAGAATCCTCCTATAAAAATGCTATACATCTGGAAGATATTTCAGAAGATCATCCGTTATATGAACAGATGCAGGCTTATATTGCCTCCCAAAAGCAAAAAGATTCTTTTGCTTCGGTTACTAAAGAGGGTGTCGAAGATCTTCGACCCTATGAGATAGTACCAAAACAAGAAATGATATTTCTAGTTGAAAATTCTGAGATAATGTGGAAACATGATCCTTGGAAGATTTTCGAAAGGTATCTAATTCAGGGGTTATATTTCCCTGGAGAGTCCTATAAGACTCATTCTTACTATGAAGCTATATTATCTGCTACAAGAAGTGCGGAATTCCACCATTTTCCTGTAGGAAATCCTGATTATAGTTATTCAAAAATAATTATTAAACAGATAATATCTGTTGAGGATTGGGGCATACATACTATGCGAGAGAGGCAAATTAGCTTCAATAACACATCAATGAATTTGACTTACTGGGACTATGTAAAAGTATTTTCACAAGTCCTTTATTTTAATAATACTAAACATAAACATACTTGGTTTATCAAAATTTGTACCAAAGTTTTTGACACACATATTTCAAACTGGTTTTTAAATTGGTGGTCATATCATGGACCAACGGTAAAAAATTTACCCGAACCATTTTTTGTTCTTTACCAAAAATGGAAAATGGTGTCTCCCGATTTAAATAATTTGTATCGAGACACTCATATTTGTTACCCTGAAAAGATTGATCAAATCTATTTCTTTTTAGAATTTTCTATCCCATGGATTCATAAATGGACTCCTGAATTAGGGTTCACAGAGGAACATATTCCTTGCCTTTATCGGACATTTGCTAATAATTTTTTGGCCCGATTGATGAAATACGATCCCACCACTAAAATCCTTAATGGACAAACATTAATAGACCAGATTGGTGCTATCATCCAAAATATGAAACTATGGAAGAGCAACACAGATTGGATGATCCAGCCCTTAAACAAATTGCTCGAAAAATTATGTTTCAAGATGGAAACAAAGAAGAAATGATTCACAACTATTTGAAAGAGATGAAGAGAAATTTGCTTCATTCACTCCAACAACTTGATTCAGATTCCTCTATGCAAAGCGGGAGTAATAATTACGATGATTTTACTGATGCACAACCTCCCGAACCCGAGGTGATACCCTCAGACACACAATTAGATGATGCCAAAGCTTTTATCCTCCATATGAAAGAAAAGGATAAACAGCACGGGAAAAAGAAAGTGGATAGACACAAAAACAGTATATTCACTATTCAAGGACCCACTACACAGTAGATTCACTGTTGAAGGGATAGCTAGGTCCCACTTTTTACTGTACATTACTGTGTAAAGATTCTTTTTTTTTTCTTTATATACGCCTGTTGTTTTAGTTTTAGAGGTAGAGTTTAGTAACTCCCTCTCTCTCTAGTTTTCTCTCTCCCTTCTCTACAGAATTTCTTTCCTTTTGGAATCAGTTTGTAATTTTCTTTGTGAATAATAAAAATCAGAAAATCGTCCACTTTTGGACACCAACACTTGGCCTTGTTCATACGGCCTTAGCCCTTGCCTCCGGGCACTGACCCTTGCCGCCGGGTTCCAAACGGTGACACCTCTAGTCTCTCTTCTTCACGGTGCCGTGACTATGTCCGGCTAAATTTTTTATCTATGTTGAGTACTTAGCCTCTTTTACATCTTAATCTTAAAGATCTGACTTTATCAAAATATGAAAAAATTTGTATATTTCTTCTTAACTTGGTTCTGAGATGGTGATACAGTCGAATCTAATACTATCTATAGTGACCTGATCTGGTAAGCCGGTTTTATAAACCTGTAAAGTTGAGATGAAAGGGCGATCTTGTCCGGTCAGAACCTCCAGACACATGGGCTCATTATAGATATGTATTAAATTCTTGATAGGTCCCATGCTTGGGTAAAAGGCATAAGCCTTCCATACAGTAAAAAGAAATAAATAAATTCTTTTATATTTCGAGTTTTATACTCTCTAGTATAAAGGTGCTTCTTTAGCTAGATCTGTCTGGCCGCACGGACTACCGCCCGCCTTAGAGATCCTGTTAAATGTTTTATATAATTTTTAAATATATAAATTATATTTTAAAAATTTAAAAATATTATGTTGAAACAACATTTTTCAAATATATTTTAGACATTGAATATACTTTTTATAAGGTGATAGAAAAAATTGTGTTAAAAAAATAAAAACACTTCAAGAGGTATTTTTTTTAAAAATAAAAAATTATAAAAATATATTCTAAAATATATTTTTAATTTTTATAATTAAACAAATACTTTAAAATAAAATAAATATATATTTTAAAATATTATGAATAATATTTATGGTCAGACTCCTACTTACCCTTCACTTATTTCCATTTACAAATACAAAAGTTGAGTAACACCGCATTTACTCTCTTTCTCACACACTTGACTTCACGGAGTCGCACCTTTTTATTCCCTCTCTCTCTAGCCTACTCTATACCTACACACACATCACACACAACGCAATAGTGAGGGACTGTCCTTTTTCTGTCTCTTCTCTCTCTCTCACTATACACACGGTTATAGTGTCATTGTGCCAAATAGTGGAGTTGGTTTAAGCTTTCATGAAGGTAAGAGAGAGAAAATGTGCATCGCTTCCAAGGCAAGCTAACATAAATAGATAGAGAAATTGTCCCAATCCAAACACAATCCTTCTTCATTTCTCACCTTAAAGCCACTCTTTTTGATACCTCATTGATGAAGAGATTAATGATGTTTTTTTGTTACCTACTTTTAGATCTTAAACTAAAGTGAAGATGTAATTGTTCATATATACTCCTTATTGATTAAGGTATTTTTCCCGAATCTCAACTCTAAATGCATGCCGCTACTTAAAGCAATTTTTCCTTTATCACCTGTATGCTTTTTCTTGTTGCTAATTTAACCTTGAGATACTTACCCAGTAGCAAAAATTTGAGCCTATAAATGTTGGTTTTGATTGTCCTTATTTTCAGCTTTTACATGTATGTGTTTCTAAATTTGTGCAGATAAAATGTCGACAAAACAAGCGTCGAAATCCCAAAAATTGAGCTCAAGAGTAGCTAATTCACCTACCTCATCAACCACATCATCATCGAAGCAGTTTCCAGAACATTCTATAAACGGCGTGATCTCCCCGGCTTCCTCATCAGCTAGGAGTAAGCGGCAGTTCTATTACTCGGAGAGTGTGTCAGCAGAGACGGAGAGACCCAAAGAGAATGTTACCGTGACAGTGCGTTTCCGACCTCTAAGGTGGAACTAATTTTACTCAGTTTTGCAAATTGACAATCTTTTTTTTTTTTTTTTTTCAAAATTAATTTGGTCGTGACTGTGATTAATTTAGCCCGAGGGAGATTCGACAAGGGGAGGAAATCTCATGGTACGCAGATGGAGAAACCATTGTTAGGAATGAGCATAATCCTTCACTAGCTTATGCATATGGTATGTTTTGATGTGTATTGCTATTCTTTGTGTATAGCATAGACAATGCATTGCTCTTATTAAAAACATAAGAGTTAGCTTCCTTATTGCTTGAATGCTACTTGTTCATATCTTTCTATTTTCCTATTATTCAACCAAAAAATGGTTAACTTAATTTATGACTAAGACTAGCGTCAAAAATTTCTTTTTATGGTTGATAAACTCCAAATCACTCTATTAAGGCTAGATATCTTTTGTATCTATTTAGCTGGAACAACACGTCCCCTCTACATAACTGACAATTTTTTAAACTTTTTTAACTCCCTGGTTCAGAATAGCCACTTATGTGATGGAGTTGTGGAGTTGCTCTTTACATTTTGTAACGTCTTTTGTTCTACCATGCATCTTCTTGATGCCATCATATGAAGCTATTTACTTTATCAATCTACTGATGTCGAAATGTTTGTCAACTACGTCATGATATATGAAGTGCAGCAGTACTTGTACTTACAACAAATAAAATAAAATAAAATATGTAGTTTAATAGTAATGTTGTTAAAATACCTAAGCAAATGATAAATTAGCATGAACAATCAACAAATTGTAGATATCATAATTTGCTTCAATGGTAGAAAGGAAAACTCAATCATATATCCGGTGATATCATTTTCAAATGATCCCCAAAAAAATCACAATTGCTTCATCTTGCATGCTGCTAAAGGTATATGAGTTCCTTGAGCTAGAAGGAACAAGTAGTTGAAACTTGAGCCACTTCCTTTATTGAGGTCATCTCAAGGAATTGGGTCTGTGACTGAAAATTTAGCATAAGAAGGACACTTCAGCATCCTATACCAGACTTGATTGTTTGAGTCAGGTGTTTGATTGTTTATTGCAGCTTTAGTGTTTCACAGTAGTTAGACTGTTTGAGCTCATTATTCACTACCAGACTGCTTATTTCAGCAAAACAACAACAACATACCCAATGAAATCCCACAAAGTGGGGTTTGGAGAGGGTAGAGTTTATGCAGACCTTACCTCTACCTTTTGGAGGTAGAGCGGCTTTTTCCGAAAGACCCTCGGCTCAAGTGAAAATGAGCTTTCTTGCTCGACTTGGCTATTGAAGAAGCTGTTTGCCTTTAGGCACCAGGAGTAGGCAAAAAAAGACGGGCTTTCCTCCAACTGGCACGATTGAAATAGCTTTTTTTTTGAGGATCCGACAACTTATGCAGGAACTTTCCAACAGATCGGTTGCTGCTTCCACAGCTAAGAATACACTTCTTGATAATGGAATCCGGGGACAACCAATGAGGGACGGTCATAACGTAAACGAGGACAGATCACATGGTTTTGTACTGGTCAGGCTTAATCTATAGATAGAAAGCCCTATGATGGGAAACTACCACGTTAGGTTTGGAGAGAGATGGGACCGGTTATATAATAGGGGAAGCAGATGCAAGCTTTTTCTTTCAATAGCCGGCCAAATGACTACAGGATCATCGGTAACCTCAACTCCATTAACAACTACTTATGAATCCTTTTTCGGTTTACACCCATTATCTCAAGTTTTGGATCGAAAAAATCCATTAACAATTTCCAGGCCTATCAAACAAACTATAGGTTTCCCTTTCCGTGCGATAGGGGATTCTCAACAAAAGAGGTTCAATCCTCTATACAAATTGAGACCTCACAAGAACACCAAAAGTAAACTAGGTACAAAGCACTACTCTTTAATTTTACGAAATCAAGTTTCACCCCTTCAAAAGCCCTCCTATTCCTCTCTTTCCAGATGACCCACATGATTGCTAAAGGGGCAACACTCCATGCTCTTAGTCTTTCCTTCCCTCTTTTAAGATTCCAACTTTGCAAAGCCTCCTTTACTGTACCCGGCATGACCCATTGCGTCCTAAACAAGTTTCAGGCCACCCTCCATATCCGACTAGCCACCTTACAATGCAGAAGAAGATAATCTACACTTTCACCGGTACTTTTACACATGAAGCACCAACTGACGTGAGTGGTTTTCTTATTTCTGAGATTCTCCGCTGTTAATATCACACCCCTAGCGGCCAACCATACAAAGAAACACACCTTCCTTGGTGCTCTAGGGATCCAAACGGAGTCATAAGGAAAGGCACCTTCCTCTCTCTCTAGCTACCTCTTATAAAAAAAGCTAACAGTGAATAAGTTGTCACCCCTCTCCTGCCACCTCCATGCATCCAACAAAGTGTTTGATGTGTCTAGCCCATACAAATTGTGAAATTCTTCCATCTCCCAATCATGAAGGTTTCTTCTGAATCTTAAATCAGTGAATAACACCCTCATGAGACCTACAAATTTGTTGGACTGTTATCTCTCTCTAGACTGTCTACCCTCATTTCCGCCACTTGTATTTTCTGAATGTGGGAGTTCTTGACTGGCCAACACTCCACTCCGTCCTATACAACAAAGCCGGTCTAACCACCACTCTATAGAACTTACCTTTAAGTTTTGGTGGTACCTTCTTATCACACAATACTCCAGACGCAAGCCTCCACTTCATCTATGCCGCACTAAAAAGATGTGTGACATCATCGTCGATCTCCCCATTTCATTGGATCAAAGACCCAAGATACTTAAATCTTGCACTCTTGTGGACAACTTGAGTATCAAGTCTCACTTCTACGCCTGCCTCATGAGTCGTATCACTGAATTTACACTCCAAATACTCTGTCTTGGTCCTGCTTAACTTAAACCCTTTAGACTTCGCAGTCTGTCTCCACACCTACAACCTATCATTAACCCCGTAGCGAGTTTCCTCAATCACCACAATGTCATCTACAAATAACATACACCAAGGCACGTCACCCTGAATATGACACGTCAATTCATCCATCACCAAGGCAAATAGAAACGGGCTAAGTGTTGATCCTTGGTGTAATCCCATCTCGACTGAGAAGTGCTCCAAAGTCCGAATCACCTCCCACTGTTCTCACCCGAGTCTTGGCTCCATCATACATGTCCTCTATTGACCTAATGTAAGCCACTGGTACACCTTTAGACTCCAAAACCATAATCATTATTCAGTCTTAGTTCTTTTTGTGTATTGTGTCTGACAATTGTTTCAATAATTGATTGTGAGACATGCTTGTCTTGTGCATCATAATGTCTTGGTCCTTCTGTATCTAACTACTGTCATAGCCTAACTAACAAATGTGGTTGCCTCTCTACAGATAGGGTTTTTGGTCCTACCACCACAACGCGTCATGTCTATGATGTTGCTGCACAGCATGTTGTTGGTGGTTCCATGGAGGGCATAAATGGTATGTAGCTCCTATCTTATGATCAAGGATTGTGTATTAACAAGTAAATAGAGTTCATGTAGCCTTGGATGTGCATTTGCTGCTTATGAACACTCTCATCTTTTGCTTGCATATTTTTCTGATAAACTGTACTTCAAAAGAATACGGGAAGCTGACAATGTTATAGTGGAATGCTAATTTATCTTTCAATAAGTGCCTATCAAATGCAAATACCTAGTGTTTCAAAGAAAAGTGGTAGCCAGGATGAAACCTTTGCCATCTATGGCATGTCTTGTGGTTTTCAGTGAGCAAGCTATCAGAAATTTAGTTGAAGAATGATATTTTTTCCATTGAATTTGAGCTGTAGTTAGGCCTCTGTTAGGTAGCTGGTTTATCCTTAGCAACCAATCCTTATATTGAGAACAGTACTTGATAAAAAGTACCAGTCTCAAAAAAAAAAAAAAAGAACAGTATTTGATAAAATCGGAATTGTTGTACTTTCATTCTAGTCTTTCTTCTGAGACCAACTGCTGTATTCATTTGTTATGAGAGCGCTTCATCTACTACCATATATACTGCTCCTTTTCTTGTATATAGATCTCACAGTTTTACTATTTTTGGAACCAGTTCCCTTCGAATCCTTGGAGGAAATTTGAGATGCTGATATTCTCTTTTACAGTCAGATATTCATCCGCGTTTTCTTTCAATTGCAGGCACGATCTTTGCGTATGGGGTTACAAGCAGCGGGAAAACCCATACCATGCATGTAAGATAGTTGTTTCTATGTTGTTGATTTTATCTACACAAAGCATATCTTTTCCCTCTTCCAGCATGCTTTGTAACTGAAACATCCTTGTGTGAGTGTACAACATGATTTGAGAGTGGGAATTTATCTTTAAGGATCTTACATTTGGAAGAATGGAAAAAGCCTATTTGGTTACTTCTTCTAGTTTAATATATTAGTTTTTTTGCATTTTATTTTATTAGGTCTTCTGCATTTTATATTATTAGGTTTTCTCATGTCCCTTCTTCTTGAAAAGGATTGTGCATTGTCTTGTTTGGAGAAAGCTATATCTGTGCCTATATAAAAAACTTATGCAAGAATTGGACAGTAGAACTTTGTTTTATCTCTAGTTAAACTTGCTACTATATATATGTGCTGCTATGAGGTTTAGACAGGGACTCATCCTTTTATTTTATTGTGAGCAGGCTTTGATCATAATGCTGTGTGGATGATCTCATTAATCAAGTGTTTTTGAATGAGTGCTACACAATTACATTATTACCTGTTTATAACTACCTAGTAGATCAACTCTTTGTTTCTTGCTTTGACATTATTCATTGGATATATTTTTAATGGTTTCCACTTTGCCTATGTAAATGAAATAAATAGTCATTTTCTCTCTAAAATAATGTTCTGCAGTCATGCCACTCATGGAAGATTGGCCTGAGTGGATGCCAAAGATAATGTAGACTTATCCCTAAAAGTAAAAAGAAAAATATCTAAAGGAAAGATATGAACTTACTTGACAAAAGAATGTATCAAAAGGAAACATGTTATAACATATCAGATTGAAGAACTCAAAAATTAGGTGAACAAACGGGATTAGATGTAAGGTTGTTCATAGGTAAAACACTATCCCAAACTTCTCTCTTTCTTCCTTATTCTTTTAATTGGGTAATAAACTCGTGCTAAAGAAAGAAATAAAGATTAATTTTAGCTAGAATCTAGTTATCATTGAAAGTATTTGAGACAGCTCAACTTTACTTTTTTTTGTAGTAACTATCCTAACATGAAAATAAGGACCAGAAGCAGTAGCAGATATTGAAACTGCTTGCTACTGTTCAGTGAAGAGTGATGGTATGCAACTGATCATTGTGAAGGAACTTCGAAGTCTCAAATTTCTTGTAGGACTCCAGTGTTGTGATAACAAGACTATGCTAAGATTGTTTTTTTTGTAAAGTAAATAATGTATATTGAATATATAAAGCTGTAAGTTAAATCCTGTATGCAACCAATATACAAAGAAGTGGAGAATCGAAAAGTAGAACCTACACTCTACCAAAGACACCCAATCTTATATAGAAACAGGAACTTCATGGGTGCATAAAAAATTGACTAAAAGAGAGAAGCTATTCCTCAAAACGTATAAAGCTAGACTCTATCCCTTCAAACACCCTCCTTTTTTTTTGATACCTGAGCATTTTATAATCTAAACAAAAGAAGCACAAAGATTGTGCAGTGATTACATCAGGAGCCTTACAAGTATTTCAATTTCATATCCAGGAACCTCCAAAACCTCAGGTCCTACCTAATCTAGCCTGAGAGATAACTGAGAATATCTAAGAAGCTCTCTACATCATATACATATTACGTGTTGCACCAAAAGGCTGAAAGGGATAAAAAATTGAACTTCAGCTTTTGTTTGTTCTCTCTTTTACCTTCAAAACATTTAAGATTGTTTTATTTCCAAATGACCCACCAAAGACTGTTTTGCTGACAGTCTTTGATGCTCGCTGCTCCTTCTAACAACATACCCAGTGTATTCCCACAAAGTAGAGTCTGAGGAGGGGAATGTACCCAGTCCGTACCTCGACCTCAGAGGTGAGGTCGAGAGGCTGTTTCCGATCGACCCCCGACTCAAGACAAAAACATTCTAGAAAAAGACGTAATATAAAAACAAGAAACAATAGGTAGTAACAAAAACAACATATAGTGACCGAAACAAGACTACCACAAAATAATACTACAATCGATCCACCCGAAACAACAAACATCACCAAAACTCCAAGAACAAGAAACTACAAGCGTAGCACTGCGACTACTAGTACGGACAAAAAAACAAAGCACTCCTTCCTACTAACCTTCTGCCCTAATTCGCGTCCTCCACCCCTTCCTATCTAGGGTCATGTCCTCGGTAAGCTGTAACTGCTCCATGTCCAGTCTAATCACCTCCCTCCAGTATTTCTTCGGCTTACCTCTACCTCTCCTGAATCCATCCATAGCCAACCTCGCACACCTCCGTACTAGGGCATCCGTGCATCTCCTCATCACATGCCCGAACGGTCTCAACCTCGCTGCTCCTTCCCTATTCGAAAAATTGCCAATAATGGATGCTTTGAGGCTCTTCTTGAACTTCCGATTTCGTCGAATGGAGCTATTGTCTCCTCACCTCTCCTTGAACTATGTTCCAGTGCTATTGGAAGAAAGCGGAAAAGAAACCATCAGATCTAGGAGTTTTCTCTTGTTTACAGTTATTCATCACCTCCCTAACCTCTTCTCCTATGGCCCTCTCCAGCCATTCCCTCATCTCCCTCCTTATTTTTTCCTCTACTCTCTCCTTGTTTGTTTAAATTTGTTCCCCCTTTTACAACACCCTCGGTGCTTCCCTTTGGTCAGTGTACCTGGGGAGAAATCAAATGCCCCTAGCAGTGGAACTTTCAGTGCTGTTACTAATCTCGAGCCTCCACTGCCCAGTCCTCTGTAGCTTCAGCTGATTCAGCCCATATTTTGAAGCTTCCTGCCAAACAGGTCTTCAAGAATTCTTTCTCAACTGTGTATGTCCACAAGACCAATTGAAACCCGGCTTTTTCCACTATCTATTTTCCTATACCCTCCAGATTCAAAACTGGCCACACCTATGCTTCCTTGTTGAATTTCTTGACTTGTCGAGAAAGACTCTCTCAAGACATTTTTTTCTTCAGCCGGACTGCAAAATATTCTCTGAAAATTAAGCTGACAGAATTTCAGCCAATGAAATGTGTTGAAAACTGGATGGGCTGGAAACAGTGTGGTGTTGCAATAGAATCCGTCACAAGTGCCGCGCATGATTGAGACTCATGGAAATTACCTCCTTCCTTCCCCTGTGTGTCAGTGCGTGGCTGTTCCGGCTGGGAGCCACTTTCGTGTTTTGGTTGCCTGGATCTTCCGACACCTTGGCTGTGCTTGGATCTACTAACTAATCGGCAGTGGTGTCTCCAACGTCTTGAGCTTTTGACTGTCATGTGAACTGATATTCTCTCTCTGCAGCTTCTTGTCTCTTACTGATGTTGCAGTTAAAACTACATCAGATCATTGTCCGACAGTACTATTTTTATGAGAATAAAGATATTTCATGATAAAATGGAAAAGCACATACTGGAAGATAAGGTGTCTGTTGCTTACAAACATTGGAATGAGAAAAATGAATCCAATTTTCAGGAATATACAATGAAATCTATACCTGGGAACATTCTCAGAAAGAACACCATTCCTTGTCTAGTTCCTGAAATATCTGAACTCATGCGTTATCCAGACTAGTGTTTTTAAAAGCGAAAGCAACAAGGTTTATGGGGCTTAAAGTGAAAAGCGAAAAGTGAAGCACGCAATTTATGGAGAAAAATAAAAAACATCTATGGGTTTAGTACAAAAAAATTTAAATTGCAATTAAAATAACTAACTTCAGCATCCAATATCCAATGCCAATATTAATCCAACTCCTCAAAGTTGAAATTCATAGAAGCGATGGATCCTTTGTGAGAAGTATTGGAGAAGACTATTAATGAATTGTTGTATCTACATTATTACACCGAGACCCTATTTACAAACACTATATGCCAATCCTATTCCAAGTACGACAATACATTACAATCCTTTTCCAAGAAGGAATCTATATACTATTCCTGTTCCTACTCCAATTCTAACACTCCCCCTCAAGTTGGTGCATACATGTCATATGTACCGAGCTTGTTATAGATGTAATAATACGAGGACCAGTGAGGGACTTGGTGAAGATATTGCAAGAAAACTGGTAAGGACTGCTTGGGACGTCTGTCAGTTGAGAAGGAACAAACTGAAAAAAAGGTTAGTGAAGTAGTAAACGTCGCTAGAAAGTTGATTTGTCACTGGACAATTGTCGAAAACTTGTATAAAATATATGGGTCATCTTGGAATCAAGAGACAAGTAGATCTTGAAAAAGAAAGTCGCCAAAAAATAGGCTGGAACAGGCTCACGTGCCGGCGCATGGTCAAATCTCGTCGGAGGTGACGATCTCCTGGGCACCGCGTGGGAGGTCGATTCACTGCGGTGCTGGTTGGGGTTTGGTTGAAGGGAGACACTGGACCTCTTGGTGGTGTTTGTTTTCGCATAACACTGACGAAAAGTGAAACTACGTAAATCAGATTTGAGGAGTCACCGGAAAGATGCACGGTGCCATGCAAATTAGATATGAGAAAGTAGTCATCGGAAAAATGCATAGTACTACGCAAATCAAATATGAGAAAGTAGTCACCGGAATGATGCATAGTGCTATGCAAATCAAATATAAGAAAGTAGTCACCGGAGAGATGCACGAGCATTCGCAAATCAGATATGAGAAAGTAGTCACTGGAAAGAACCATGTTGACTACCTTCTCTGTCTGGGATGCTTCTCAAATCAGTCCTTCTCAGCATGATTGTTTCTACTGCATATATTATTGGCCCAACTTTTGCTAGCATAATCATTGGCCAGACGGGCTGCTATATGAGTTAAAATCGCTCGCCGGCTGCGGAAGTTTTTTTGATTCTTTACCAAGATCCTAGAGGCACTGATACTATGTAAAATTAGGTCTAAGGCCTAACTCACACCTCAAAAGCTAGCTCAAAGGGAGGAGGATTGTCCAAGCCTTATAAAGAGACCACCCATCTCATTAACCACCAATGTGAGGCTTTTTTCATTCTTCAACACCCCACTTCAAGCCAGCACTGGAAATCTGGTGCGTGGGCAATTTTTAATTTGGGGGGCCAATATTGGGTGAGATGGGTCCTGCTCTGATACATGCGAGAAATATTGGAGAAGAATATTATTGAATTGTTATATCTACATTATTACACTGAGACCCTATTTATATACACTACATGCCAATCCTATTCCAAGTAGGACACTACATTACAATCTTTTTCCAAGTAGGATTCTATATACTATCCCTGTTCCTACTCCTATTCTAACATGATCACTTTGTGCACTGCTATTTGAAGCTCAAACTTCTCTAAAATGGATGGCATCCCCATGAAGCGGTTACCCCTTTTCATTGCTTTAAGTTACAAAATGATGGCTTTTAATAAGGCTGATTCTTACTACAAGGAGTTCACAAATCTTTAAATTGCCTTGGCAACTGTAGGTTTCACATGATAATCTGGCTGTTTGTTTGCTTAAAAATTGGAGCTGCTGTTACCGTTCCCTGTACTTTATGCTATGGGGCCTATCTAATCAACTTATGTTCATCTGAGGGACGAATTTGATAATTTTACGTAACTTGTCTCTCATTATAGGGTGATCAAAGATCTCCTGGTATTATACCTTTGGCTGTGAAGGATGCCTTCAGCATTATCCAAGAGGTACTTCTAGTTAGTGCAAACTTTATGGTTTATACTCTGACATTAATACTTGGCTGAATTTGTTGCTGGTTTAGACTCCGAGCCGAGAATTTCTGCTTCGTGTCTCATACCTGGAGATCTACAATGAGGTGAGGTTCCAACCATTTATGAAGAAATTGGTTTTTCGCTTAAAGTCCATAGTTCTGCTTTGTATATTGTGTAGTAAAAGTCAACTGTTAATGCCCTTTTTAATCTACTTTCCTTTTGTTGTTTATCCTAATTACTTGACCCCTTATAATTAATGGTGAACTTTTTCCATATCTATGATTTCCACCACTGTGGATAATGATAAAGGTTGATTTTTCATCTTTTCAACAAATAACTACCATTGAATAGAAATTCACAAAAAAAATAAATAAATATAAATTCCATATAGATAATACCCGGGAATGCTTTATAAGAATTCATCTATAAAATTATTAAAAAAATGAGTAGCATGTATTACTATCTAATAAGAGGGAAAGAGCAAGCAGGAGCCCATCAACATGGTTGCTTGCAATCTGGGCCCATCAGGGTAATTTTGTTATTACAATGAATTGAAGCAATTCCATTGGCTGAGAAAAGGATTTGCTGTAGTTCCTTCGAATTTTTTTGATGTGTTTGACCTATTTATCCTTTTTTTTTTCCTTCATGACTCATGACTGTGCTTATGCAAGACACTTACTATGGACCCACTTTATTCTTTCCATTCACAAATTTTATGGTAAGAAAAATTATAGTGTTAGGAAATGTAAACATGCACACAAAAATAAAAGTATCTTCTTTTTCTTTTTTGACAATTTTTAGTTTAAACTTCTCATAGGACATGTTTAAAATCATAAGATTAAAGTGTATTTTTACATTCTTAAACTTCATATTAAGTCTAAAACAGACAATTAAATTAAAAAGATGAGAATATATTTAACATGACTTTACACAAAAAAGTAAAAAAACAAACAATCAAATCATTTGTTTGTATGATTTTGACTTGCCACAAAATTTTAAAAAGTAAAGAAAATTTTAAAATCTTGTGATTTTAAATTAAAAATATGTTAAATGTACCAAAATATTCTTTAATCTTGTGATCGTAAGTAGTCATGTGGAAAAATGAAATTAAGGAGTTAGAAAAGAAAGAAAAAGCCATTTTTTGATGTATTCAAAAAAAGACAAGCAAATAATAAAACGGACTAAAAAGAAAGTATTTGTTGCGCCCGTGCCTTGCACGGGCTATCGATAACTATTTTATTATGTAACACCATTACCAGTCATACAAAAGTTTTGAAACAATTTCTTTTTGAAAACTCTCTTCTATCTAAAATGTATGGGTGGAATGAGCAATAAAACTATGACCCATACTTTTCCATTTTCTGTTTTTGAGATATAAGCTATCAATCATCTGATGTGTAAGCATGATGCATGTATAGCGTAACTTCATAAGGCTTTGACAGAATCTTGATGATTCATTGAGCTATTTTCTGTACACATTTAAAAAATCCATACATTCTGACTACCAATTTCTTCTGTTTAATTGTGGTTACTTGAGAACAAAAGGGTTGGCGCTTACAGTTTGGTTAGGTGTTTAAAGATGAAGCAGTTTTCTGTTAGTTGATAGTAGCCGTAATGCTTTATTCAGGTTGTTAATGACTTGCTAAATCCAGCTGGACAGAATTTAAGAATCAGAGAGGACACTCAGGTTTCATTTCCATTAATATTCTTATGCATGTTCACGTAAACATTGCTGATAAGCACCTAGTTTTCTTATGATGCTGCATCAAGTCATTAACTGTTATGACTTCCTTGTTGTTTTGTTAACTTTCATTCACTTGGCAGCTCTTGTTTTTCTACTAGGTGTCCCTTCAAATAAAAGAAACTGCCACTTCTACATCTTGGAGGAAGTGCAGTTTAATTTAGCATGATCAATCTATTCTTGGCACCTTATCGGTTCATTCAATGAAATTTTACTTAATCAAAAAGAAAAAAAAGGTTCAGTGATCAACCTACCTCTATTGTGGACCTGCAATGGAGGACAATCATAAATGACATGCATGAATAGTTGCTTCCTTAGGAATGCTACATTAATGGTATTGTCAGCAGTTTGTCCCAAATACTAGATTCACCTCCAACCTTACCAAATCTGAAAGTGCTCTCTAGCTCAGCAACAACAACGCCTTGAACTTTAACTACATGACTAACTTTACAAAGGTGTCTTCTAATTCTGGTAAGGATTTTGATAATCGAGGAATTCGCCGTTCTCCAACTTAGAAACTCGATGGATAATGGGTTTGTGCCTTTAACCTTCTACACTAAGTATCGGGCTTGGTTCGCCTGGTAAGATTTGAACTTGTGACGTGCGCCCCCCATAAATCCACATTGTACTGCCTTTTACGTTGAACTAAATTTATGGAGCAACTCGGCTAGCAATTATTCTCTTTTTCTTTTGTTTTTTTGGGGGAGGGGGTGGTGGGCGGGCGCGCTAGCAATTCTTATCAATCTAAAAAAGAGTACTCTCAACCTTTCAATCCAAAAAAGGCCCAGCTAGTGAGAGCTTTTACCTGGTATGTTGGAGAGAATCTGGGAACATAACAGATCTCTATTCATGAATACTACATAGTCCACATCTAAAGTGACCCAAGTTCGACTTGAATGATTTTCCTGGCACATAATAAAAAGGGAAAAGGGTCAAAAATACCCCTTCTACTTTAGTTTATTGGTTAAATTTGCCCTTAGTTATACTATAAGGCCGAATATATCCCTTCCGTTAGAAAACTTAACAAAAATACCCCTCATTTTAACGGTTTGATAACATGGCAATTAAAATCCTACATGGCCTAATATTTGGATTAGGTGAATGCCACGTGGCTCACCATCAGATTTATTTATTTTTGCTTCTCTTTATTCTCTTACAAAATCCCTAATCCAAATTAAATTCAACTTCTCTTTTATCTCTCTTCAAATCTCAAAAAAACCACTTAGAAAATCAAAAGTTTGAGCAAGAACCAAAATTGTTGCTCTTTTCTCACCCATTTCTTTTGCCGTTTTTCCTCACCAATTTCTTTTGCCGTTTTTCCTTTTGGTTTCAATTTTGAGAAATTAGCTCAAATTTCATGCTTCATGTTGATTTCTTCTTTAATTTGAAGTGGAATTTTTTCTTTAATTTTCTTAGAACTGAAAATTGTTTGTGAATTTTCTTGATTCGAATTCAATCCTCGTTTTTGTTTTCTCAAGATAGATTTTTTTTCTTGGCTCAATTTTGTATTGGGTTACCCGATTTTTGAAATTTGAGGATGCTGATTATTTCAATCGATGGTAAATGCACTTTCACTTACAGCTCTGTACAGAAATCCAACCCCCACTCAACCTCTCAGAGACAAAGTAAACATTTTGCCTTTTAGCTCATTAATTTGTAATGTATTCTGAAAATTCTACTGAAAAAATGTTGATTTTAAACACAAATTGTTCATGAACGAGAATCAATTAATTCCTCACTTTGTTAAGAGATTTGTTTTCTTCAGAAGAAGAGATATAGAAATTATTTGGCCCTATAGTATATCTAAGGGCAAATTTAACCAATAAACTAAAGTAGAGGGGCATTTTTGACCTTTTTCCCTAATAAAAATTGTGCAAGCCCCCTTGAGATAATAAGCAGGACATCACTAAGTTCACGTAAGTAACATATCTACTGCAGGGTATATATACAACTCAAATCTGATAAAGAATATATACCACCATGGATTAAAAATTATTTCGGCATCTCAAGTTGTAGCGTCTCTTAACGTTTAATGACTCGTGCAAATCTAAGGGTGTGTTCGGTTCGGAAAATGTTTTCCCTTTTTTCATGTTCGTTTGGTTGAAAATTTCGGAAAATATTTTCTTTAGGAAAACAAGCTCCTTGAAAATAAGGAAAATGATTTCCTTAATGAAAGAGGGAAAACAAGTGGCATTGTCTCCTACCACTCTCAAAATCACCCACCCCCACCTCCACCCCATCCACCACCCCTCCCCCCAACCACACACCTATCCCACCCCGTCCCCCACCATAATATCCATCACTCCACCCCTATCCATTCTCCTTGTATTGTATTAGATATATACAAATGCTTTAAGGATAATATATTTTACTTGCATTCCGAGCACAAGAAAATAAGTAAGAAACAAGTTGTTTTCCTAGCAAATATTTTCTAGGGAAATGTTTTCCTAGAAAATGGAAAATATTTTTCTGCGTACCGAACAGAAGTTACAGAGAAGGGGGATTGTTCTTATTTAACTGATATATATGTATAGAGGGACTAGCTGTATTGCTGTGGGTCACAGCTACATAAGAATATTGATTGGATATAAATTAAATTGAGTATTGCGGGCATTTTGTAAAAACCAGTACATCTATGGTTTTATTGTGAGCTACAATCTGGGGATCCGTTTGCTGCTTATACCTTATTTAATGTCACTGTTATCTAACATCACTTTCACTCGGTTAGTGCACACATTAAGCAATATCATGGTTATAGCACCTGTAGAGTCACTCTCTGATTGACTTCTCTGGGTTCTTTAGCCAACAACAACAACAACAATAACATACCCAGTGTATTCCCAAAGAGTGGGGTCTGGGGAGGGTAAAGTGTACGCAGTCCATACCACTACCTCCGAAGAGGTAGAGAGGCTATTTTCGATAGACCCCCGGCTCAGGACAGGAAAGCAGTATATAAAGACGTGGTAAAACATGAAAAAAGATGACATAACACACACATAAGGAAAACAGAAACAAGACACCCATAGAGTAGTACTATACCAGATCTAACCGAAAGCACCCAAACCCCACGAACAAAGAACTCCAAGGTGCGTCCCAAGCACTGTGACTACTAGCCTGGCTACAACCAAGCAACCCTATCTACTAGCCAGGCCCCACACCAATGAACTAGCCCTCTACCCTAATCCGCGTCCTCCACACCTTTCTATTTAGGGTCATGTCCTCTGTAAACTGTAACTGCTCCATGTCATGTCTAATCACCTCCCTCCAATACTTCTTCGGCCTACCTCTACCCCACCTGAAACCATCCAAAGCCAACCTCTCACACCTCCGAACTGGGGCATCCGTGCTCCTCCTCATCACATGTCCAAACCATCTCAACCTCCCTTCCCGCATCTTGTCTTCCACCGAAACCACTCCCACCTTCTCCTGAATAATCTCATTTCTAATCCTATCTCCCCCCGTAAGTCCACACATCCACAACAACATCCTTATTTCCGCCACTTTCAACTTTCGTATGTGGGAGTTCTTGACTTGCCACCACTCCGCTCCATACAGCATGGCCGGTCGGATTGCCACTCTATAGAACTTGCTTTTAAGCTTAGGACTTCTTATCACATGGAACTCCAGAGGTGAGCCTCCGTTTCATCCACTCTGCCCCAATACGGTGTGTGACATCTTCGTCAATCTCTTTATTCCCCTGAATCAAAGATCTAAGATACTTAAAACTATCCCCCTTTCGAATAGCTTGAGAATCCAGCTTCACTACCACTTCGTCCTCATGCGTCGAATCACTGAACTTGCACTCCAAGTATTCCGTCTTGGTCCTGCTCAACCCGAACCCCTTAGACTCCAAGGTTTTTCTCCAAACCTCTAATTTATTGTTAACACCTCCCAGAGTCTCGTCAATCAGAACTACATCATCTGCAAATAACATACACCAAGGCACCTCCCCTTGAATACGCTGCGTCAAAACATCCATCACTAAGGCGAATTAAAACGGACTAAGAGTTGATCCTTGATGCAACCCTGTCAAAATCAAAAAGTGCTCTGAATCTCCTCCCACCGTCCTCACACGCGTCTTCGCTCCATCGTACATGTCTCTAATCGATCTGCTGTATGCCACGGGGACACCTCTAGCCTCCAAGCACCTCCAAAGAACCTCCCTAGGGACTTTGTCGTACGCCTTTTCTAGATCTATGAATACCATATGTAAGTTTCTCTTCCTCTCCCTATACTGCTCTACTAATCTCCTCACGAGATGAATCGCCTCTGTCGTCGAGCGACCTGACATAAATCCAAACTGGTTCTCAGAAATAGACACTATCTTCCTCAACCTCAGCTCGACCACCCTCTCCCATACCTTCATAGTGTGGCTCAACAACTTAATACCCCTATAGTTGTTGCAACTCTGGATGTCACCCTTGTTCTTGTATAGTGGAATCATCGTACTCCATCGCCAAGCCTCGGGCATCTTCGCTGTCCTGAAAATTTCATTAAATAACTGGGTCAGCCACCCTATGCCTTGCCCGCCAGTGCTCTTCTGAAAATCCACCGGGATCTCGTCAGGCCCAGTCATCCTACCCCTACGCATCCTCCGAATAGCCTCCTTTACCTCCTCAACCTTTATACGTCTACAATAACTGTAATCGCGACATCCCTCTGATTGCTCCAAGTCCCCTAACACAATGCTGTTGCCCCCTTCGTCATTCAAGAGCCTATGGAAATAAGACTGCCACCTCCTCTTAATAAGGGCGTCCTCCGCCAATACTCTGCCGTCCTCCCCCTTGATGCACTTCACTTGGTCAAGGTCACGGGCCTTCCGCTCCCTAGCCTTGGCAAGCCTATACAACTTTTTTTCCCCGCTTTTCTCCTCTAATCCCGCATATAAGCTTTCGAACGCTGTTGTTTTAGCCGCTGTAACAGCTAACTTAGCCTCCTTCCTCGCTAACTTATACTCCTCTCTATTCGACCGTTTCTCCTCTTCATCCTTACTCTCAACCAACTTAGCATACGCCACCTTCTTTGCCTCCACCTTTTTTTTAACTTCTCCGTTCCACCACCAGTCCCCCCGGTGCTGGCCGGATCTGCCCCTCGAGATGCCCAACACCTCTCTCGCTGTCTCCTTGATGCAACTGGCAGCCCTTTCCCACATATTATCAACGTCCCCCCTACTCTCCCACACACCCTTCGCCGCCAACTTCTCTCCCATCTCCAGAGCACTGACCGGAGTCAAGCTACCCCACTTAATTCTGGGCCAATCCTACCCACCCCTCCTTTTTCTGCCCTTCTTGATATCCAAGTCCATCACCAGAAGCTTATGTTGGGTCGAAAGATTCTCACTAGGAAAGACCTTGCAGTTCTTACACAACGCTCTATCACCCTTCCTAAGCAGCAAAAAGTCAATCTGAGTCTTGGCCACCGCACTCCGAAAGGTAACCAGGTGTTCCTTCTTCTTCGGGAAGCTTGAATTCACAACCACTAACCCAAAGGCTCTAGCAAAATCCAACAGCAATGCTCCTCCTTCATTCCTATCCCCGAAACCAAAACCTCCATGCACATCGTCATAACCTCTCGGTAACTGCCCGATGTGCCCATTAAAGTCCCCTCCTATGAAAATCTTCTCTGAGCTGGGCACACCTCTTACCACCTCGTCCAAAACCTTCCAAAAACTCTTTTTCTCCTTCTCGCCCAAACCCACCTGCGGCACGTAGGCACTAAAAATGTTCAGCGTCGACCCTCTAATGACCAACTTAATCATCATCAACCTATCGTTGACCCTCCTAACCTCCACTACAAGCCCCCTAAGCTCCTCATCTACAAGGATACCTACCCCATTCCTACGCCTCTCGCTTCCTGAGTACCACAACTTATATCCATCCACATCCCTAGCCTTAGAGCCTACCCACTTGATCTCCTGGACACAAGCAATATTAATCCTCCTCCTTCTAAAAATCTTCACAAGCTCTATAGACTTACCTTGAAGGGTCCCTATGTTCCAAAACCCTACTCTCAATCTAGAGGCTCTCGCATGCCACTTACTACCACTCGACCCCAACCTTGATCTTGGCCCCGCCCCCACAACCGGAACGGCTCCCAACCCCAACCCCAACTTCGACCTCGGCCTAAGACATGACCCTAATCTACTATCAACCACCAAAGCCATTACTCAAAAAGACAAGGAAGACACGCACACAACACACTAGATCCCCCACCCCCAAGGCAACAAACTAAACCTATAGCAATTAGGAGGACAATAAATCGGAACACAAGCTAATGACAAAAACAGGAGGCAGAACAATGGCAGTGCAAAATAAAATAAACAATAATCAATAAACATCTATTACAGAAAGGCAGGACAGACCCACGTAAAGAAAAAGGGTCGTGAAACAAGAAAAATAGGGAAGTAGGAAAAAATGAGATTAAAGGTTAGAAGTCACCGGGATACGTTGACGAACTCTTTCTTGTTTGCTTTGTTGGATTCGGGTTGGTGCAGAAATTGGTCGTCGCAACTGTTGTCTCCGGGGTTTCGCCGGAGTTTAGAACCTGGTTTTCTGAAAACTGCCGGAGATCGCCTTTCCAGCCCGATTTTACGGGCAGAAAGAGATCTGTTGCGGTTTGCCGACCTGTCGTCGCCGGAGTTTTGGGTGGCTTAAGCGCAAACTCTCCGGCGATTGGAGTTCGTCTGGCCGAGAATGACCGAGACGGAGAGAGAAAGGAAGAGAGAGGGAGAAAGAAGCAACTTACCTGTCGTCGGAATACTAGGCCGCCGGCGTCGACGGTTTGAAAAGTGGTCAGGTCAAAGAGACGTTGGGGAGAGACGTTGGGTTCTTTAGCCAGCTTTCTGTATTAAATGCTACTAAGCATCCACCTGATGGGATGGCCAGGGTCTACTAAATCTGCAATAAGGGCCTTCTCCTAGAAGCCAATCTCACACGCTTATGATCATACATCTCCAGAGAGTCCTTTACCAGTGTTGACATTTGTTGAGCTTCTAGATGCTTTAAACAAATTAAATGATTACTTTTTCAATCTGCAGTGGTCTTTTTTTTTTTTTTTAAAATTAAAGTAATTTGCAGTTTGCAGTGTTCCGGTTAGTTTGTAAAGTATTGCTTATGCTGGGTTAGTTTGTATTGCTTATGCTCATTTTTCTCCATCCTAAGCTATTTTAGTATGTTGAAATCTCTTATTTGATGCTAACTGCTTTGAAATTTTATAGCACGTTGCCCTTTAATGTTCTGATTTCTAAATATACAGTGTTCTTATTTGTTTCTCCTTAATGATTTTAGGGGACCTTTGTGGAAGGAATTAAGGAAGAAGTTGTTTTATCCCCTGCTCATGCTCTATCCCTTATTGCTGCTGGGGAAGGTATAGGCTGATGCTTTTATAAGCCACAGTATAACTATCTTCTACAAGAGAATATAAACGGAAATGTTATAACTATCTTCTACAAGAGAATATAAACGGAAATGTTTCCATTTTCATGTTTTACTTTCTCCTGTCTACTTATCCATGCAAAAGCATACATTTAACTGATGTTGATCAACAACTGTCCGCATTTCACGCTAATTTTTCTGCATAGTTTATATCGAACCAGTTTTTACTCCATTGTTGGATGTTCCTTCACTACAAGTTAAGAACAAAATTTTGCTAGATGTATTATGCCAAGAGGATCATATATATATATATATATATATATATATGAGTAATGTTTTCTAAATTGGATATATGATATTTGAATGCAGCAATAGCAATTCTGTTTCCAAATTTATTCCTTTTGGGGATCTTCTTTCCCCAAATTCGTCCCTCTAGTTTGGGTATTGTTCAGTATAGCCCTTGACTATCATTTTTATAGGTTTGCAGTCCAGTGTCTATCAGGCCCTTAGCTAAGATACCCTTTATAAGAAATAAGAGAATGGGAAAAAGAACCGTGAGGGACTTCATAGTGAGATTATTACATCAAGCTATGGGAGGTTTGGATTGTGATGTATACTATTTTAAAATATGAATGAGCATCAAAATTATATAATCTTCCTAGTTATTTTTACTGATCCTAGTTGATATTCAGTACATGTACAATATGTTCTTACTACTCTCAAATCGATGGATATGAACTATAGATACCTAGCTTGCGGCACATATAACTAGTTCGGAGACCGGCAAGTGTCTTGGTGAATATATCTGCAAGTTGATTTCTGAGAGTTTTTTTTTTCTTCTTTTGAGTAGGAATCTCTCTTTTTTATTTTTATAATCGAGAAATCTCCAAGGTCTAGTGGTGCACGGCTGGGTGGTTGATGGGCCCCTTCCTCTAGAATTCTCAACTTGGATACCATATTTTTGTGTGCGGTAGAGTGCAAACCCGTGACGTGCACCTAATCCATACATCATGTGTCGAGCCACTAGAGCACAATCCTTGGGCCTTCCTGAGAATATCTATTTTCTTTGATAAAATTACAATGAACTTCAATGTGCTTGTTCTATCACGAAAGATCAAATTAGATACAATATGGGAAGTGCAACTTGATTATCATATACAAGCTTCATTTGACTAATCTCTCCAAACATCAGTTTTTTTAGTAGTTGCTTGATCTTCCACTACCACAACCTGATATTCTAATATTCTGTTTGTGTACTTGATTGTTTCGTCCTCTTCCAAAAACAACAACAACATACCTGGTGTAGTTCCACAAAGTGCGGTATAGGGAGGGTAGAGTGTACACAGACCTTACCCCTACCCTAGGTAGAGAGGCTATTTCGGGTAGACTCTTGGCTCAAGGAAAAACAGTCCAAAGCAGTCCAGGAAAAGAAGTAATGGAAGTTAAAGCATAACAAAGTATTCTGAACAGTAACTACAACAAAATAATATGATAATCTAAGTACAAGAAGCCACATCTTGTCCTTCATTGAAGCCACTCCTACCTTGTCCTGGATATCCTCATTTCTATTCTTATCTCTCCTAGTATATCCACACATCCATCACAACATCCTCATTTCTGCAACTTACATCTTTTAAACATGATAGTTCTTGACTGACCAACACTCTGCCCTATATAATATTGTTGGTCTAACCACCACATCGTAGAACTTGCCTTTAAATTTTGGTGACACCTTCTTATGACACAAGAATCCTAATGTGAATCTCCATTTCATCCACCCTGCACCAATATAGTGAGTGACATCCTCGTCAATCTCCCCGTTTCCTTGAATAATAGAATCAAGATACTTGAAACTTCCACTCTTTTGGATGACCATTGTTTTAAGTCTCACTTCCATGCCAGCCTCATGCATTACATCATTGAACTTGCACTCCAACTATTCTGTCTTGGTCTTGCTCAACCTGAACCCTTTAAATTCCAAGGAAGGTCTCCAAACTTTCAACTTAACGTTAACTCCGCCGCGAGTCTCGTTAATCAGAACTATGTCATCTTCTGATAACACACACAATGGTACCTCACCTTGGATTTGCCGCGTCAATTCATCTATCACTAAGGCAAAAAAATGGGCTAAGGATTAATTCCTGGTGCAACCCCATAAAACTAGGAGGTGCTTTGAATCTCCTCCCAACTGTTCTTGCCCAGGTCTTGGCCATCGTACCAGTGATATCAAAGGCGCGCTTTAAGCGCGCTTAAGCCCTGAAGCGAGGCTCAAAACGTGTTGAGCGCTTCGCCTCGCTTTATGTGCGCTTCACTGTCGTCATCAAATTTTTAAGACATGTTTTTCCTTGCCAATGAGCCTCTTCTGAAAAGGCAACACTAAACAATTGATATTTCACTTTATCATAATTGTTTTTCAATTTCTTTGTTCATATATCTGTCATTCATGCGTATAATTATTAATCTTGGACTAAACATAAATATTTATATTTTTTCTCCCTTTGCGCCTTTTTCATTGAAGCCCACGCTTTTATTTGCGCTTTGCGCTATAAGCCCCAACAGACCTTAGAGCTTTTTTGCGCTTTTCGCTTTTGATAACACTGCATCGTACTTGTCTTAGATTTCCCTAGAGTACATCACAAGTACACCTCTAGCCTCCCAACATTTCCATAAAACCTTTCTTGGGACTTTTTTATAAGCCTTTTTTTTAAACTAAAAAAAGGCCTTTTTAGGTCAATTAACACCATGTGTATGTCCTTTCTCTCCCTATATTGTTCCATTGGTCTCCCTACGAGATGAATGACTTCTGCTATTAAGCACCCTGACATGAATCTGTACTGTTTCTTTGAAATAGCCATACCTCTCCTCACCCTTATCTCTACCACCCTCTCCCAAACCTTCATAGGGTAACTTAGTAGCTTGATACCCATATTGTTGTTGCAATCCTGAATGTTACCCTTGTTCTTGTACAATGGAATCATTGTACTCCATCTCCCTTCATCGGGCATCATCACCGTCTTGAAAACGACATTAAACTACTCAGTCAACCACTCCATACCAGCCATACCTGCCCTGCTGGCACTCTTCCAAAATTTCATTCGGATCTCATTTTCCCTGGTCGCTCCACCCCACGCATCCTACGAATAACATCCTTAACCTCAACCCTTTATATGCCTAAAATACCCATTATCACAACACCTCTCTGAATTTCTGAATCCCCAGCACAATGATTATGTCCCTTCTTCATTCAAGAGATTTTTGAAGTATGACTGTCATCTTTGTTTAATGAGTGCCTCCACTAATACTTTGCCGTCCTCATCCTTGATGCATTTGTGGTCCAGTTCAGTTGCCCTCCTCTCTCACCTTAGCTAGCCTGTACAACTTCTTATGCCTTTGTCCTCTAATTCTACATACAAGCATTTAAAAGCTGTCATTTTTGCCGCCGTAACTACTTACTTTGCTAACTTCTTCACCATCTTATTCTTTTCCCTATTTGTCCGCCTTTTCTTCTCGTCCTTACTTTTCAACAACTCCGCATATGCCACCTTCTTTGCCTCTACTTTCCCTTGGACTTTCCTATTCCACCACCAATCCCCTTAATGCTCACCAAATCGGCCTCTCGAGACCCCAACACCTCTCTAGCTGCTTCCTTAATGCAACTAGCAGTCCTATCTCATACTACCCACATCCCCACTACTTCCCCAAGACCTCATAGAAATCGACATATCTAGGGCATTGGCCAGAGAGGGTGTTTGGATTGACTTATTTTAAGTAGCTTTTGGCTTTTAAACTCTCTTTTATTTTTGGAGGTGTTTGGGAAAGACAAAAAGTGCTTTTAAGCACTTTCTTTTAGGCTGAAAAAGTACAAAAATAAGCTAAAAATCAAAAGTTGGGTATCCCCAGCTTTTGGCTTTTAGATTTTAACTTATAAACTACTTAAAAAAAGTCAATGCAAACACCCTATAGTCAAGTTACTTCATTTGATCCTGGGTCGATCGTCTACAATCCTCTTCCTCTTCTACTTGAACTCCATATCCATCACCAAGAGGTTATGTGGGGTCGTAAGATTCTCACCTCCGATAACCTCACAATCTTTACACAAACCTTTATCATCCTTCCTAAGGAGCAAATAGTTTTCTCTTAGTCTTAGCCATCGTACTACATAATGTTACCAAGTGCTTCTCTTTCGAAAAAATCAAATTGGCTACCACTAAACCCAAAAGCTATTGCGAAATTCAAAAGTGAGACTCCTCCTTCGTACTTGTCCCTAAATTACACATCGTTATAACTCCACAGAGTTGGCCCGATGTGTTTGAAATCTCCGCCTACGAAAAAACAATATAACTCTCACCACCTCATCCAAAAGCTCCCAAAAGTTCTTGTCCTCCTCGTCCAAACCTTGTGATGCGTATATACTGATAATGTTCAAAGTAGACCCTCCAACAACTAACTTAATCGTCATCATTCTATCGTTCACCCTCCTAACCTCTTCATTTGCTCCCTTAACTCTCTATCTACTATGATTCCTGCAACATTCCTATTCGTCGAACCTCCTGAGTACCACAACTTATACCTGTCCACATCCTGCGCCTTTGTTCCTACCCATTTGGTTTCTTGGACATAAGCTATATTAATCCTCCTCTTCTTGAGAATCTTCACTAGCTTTATGAACTTCCCGTTAAAGTCCCTATGTTACAAGACCTTACTCTCAACCTAGAAGCTCCCTTGACCCCCTTACCACCCCTAACCCTCGCCCCAACCCCGACCGAGAACATGACCCTAATCTACCATCGTTCGCTAGAGAACACAAATAAAAAATAGTCTAGGGTTTACACTGAGCAAGCAGGAATCAATACTAAAAAATAAGCAAAAATCTAAAAGCCATGATCAATACGGTAAGAATCAAATCACAATCAAGCAAGAATCTGAGGCGAGTAGAAGTAAGTCGAGTTAAACTAAAGGCAAGAACCAATAAGGCAGAATTGCGTGAGTTAACTGAAGCAATAAAAAATATATCTAATAGAAACTCAACTGAACCAATTAATTCAATAAACCTAACGGCACAAACTGAAACAAATTCCAACTACTAATCAAACCGAGAAACAATTAATTCAATAAACCTAAAGACACAACAGAAACAAATTCCAACTCGTATAATCTATAGAGAACGAGAGTGAAAACGAAATTAAACAAAGCAAAAGCCAAATTATCAAAGCTAGAAACATCGCAGAAACCAAACCGGGGAGAAAAGAAAGATTAAGGCATAGAAATCACCAGATATTGGGTGGTTTTCTTGGTCGATTTGGTGGATTCCTACTAGAACTGCGCCACACATAGTAATGATGAGGCTAAAAAATCCAACAAGATCAACGATTCGCTCTTTAGTCTACTCCTAGGGCAAGTCCTTAGAAACAACTTGTGGTGCATATGAATACCTCATCATAGCAATACAAGTATAAATATGGAATACAAGTAATACAACTAATCTAAAATTATGAATACAGACAGGGGTGGCTCACGGACTTGGTAGCCTAAAACCAAAGTATATTAAAAGACTCTTAAACTTCTTTCATAAAATCCATTGAGAATAAGACACAAAAAAGCTCATGTGGTTTTGATATAGGATGAAGCGCAATGCGTGATGTTTCACGTTAAGGTATCAAACTCCCCTATACAAAAAACATGCTATTTAAGTGGAAAAGGGTCAAGGGGTGAGCCTATTACCAAGTTTTGAACCTTGCGACACTTCCCTCGACGATTTCTTAGTTAAAGAAGATGAGACACAACAAAACTTGTTTTTGATGTATGGATCAATCAAATATGACGTAAAATAAATAGCTAATTCAGAGAAACTAAGTTGAATTAGAAACTGAAATCATCATAAACATGAAAAATGAACTATGGATAGAGGAAGAAACATTAGAATTCGTGAAAAGGTAACCGTTTCAAATTGATTGACCTGTTTTGACTTTACACGGAGTTTAAGAAAATAAAAGACTTCTGAATCTTGTGGTCTTAAATTAAAGATATGTAAAATGCACCAAAATGCTCTTTAATCTTGTGATCTTTTAAACATGCCAGGTGGAAAGTTGGAATTGAAGAGTTGCTAAAAAGGAAAGGGGTATGTTGTTGTTTGTTTAAAAAGAGAAAGAGTTATTCTTTTTGAAACAAACTAAAAAGGGAAGTAGGTCAAACAAATTGAAATGGAGGGAGTATTGTTTAATATACTGAGAGGATTTGTCGTTATTTACTCAACTGTACAACCTACCAACTTTCAAAATATGTTAAATTTAAAATCTTTTATTAGTAATCACATAAATTGTATGTTATATAATAATATTGTACTTCATATTTTTAGGACCTTTTAATATTTGGGGGCCTAAGGCAAGGGCTTCACTTGCCTTACCCTAGAGTCACCCTTAAATACAAATAATGAAAGTAAACATGATTTATAATCTACTAATTTGTGATGGGGCCATGAGACATCGCTCAAGCTCAAACTCATCTGTGGGGCCAAAGGTACACTCACCCATGCTCAACCCGACTATGGGGCCTTGAGTACGCTCACCCAAGCTCAACCTGATAGTGGTGCCTTGAGTATGCTCAGTCAAGCTCAACCCGACTGTCTACCTATATGGACATTCATCGTGCCCAGACTGCGTGTACTGCAATCAAAATGATAAAGTGTGATAAACATCTAAATAGATATCACATGGTAGTACAAACCACTTCTAAAAGCTAACTAGTGATAAAGCATGCTAAGCAACTATACAATATCACGTCATATCAAGAAATCGCTTGAACTATCAAATCATATGAAAACACATGCTTAGGACCCTCACGGTGAACTCTAGATACTTCAAAACTAGCCAACCTAGCTCATGCTTACCTACGCACATGGACAAAATGGTTTAAATGCATACAAGCAACACATTGCAACATGCTTTTAAGGAAAAGCAAATAAATTTAAAGTTAAAGCCTCATTTGCATTGAAAACGGGAAACCTTTACTTCACTTGGAATGCTCAAATTGCTCCAAATGATCTCCAATGGCCTCAATCTATTCAAAATCATGAATAATGAGTCCAAATTAGTTTGGAAGAATTGATCCCATAATTTTAGGACCCCTTGAGGTCAGAGTCAATTCTTGTTCAACTCAAAGTCATCCTTCGGGTCAAAATCCAAAATTAAATATATGGATGTGTTATCCCTTAGCTAGAAAATCCAGTTGTATAATCTTGAATTTTGATATCAAATGCTAGTCCAAATCCTCGCTTTATCTCTTTTATTTAGGCCAGGTCTAAAATATTCGATTTTTAGCCTTTAGAACTCGTGATTTAACAGTTAAAAATGTGTAGAAATCAAGTATAATATTGGGACCAGTATAGAGAACCATTACCTTGATTGTAGTCTGTAGGTTCAAACTCCATCCTTTCTTATGCCAAACCCAAGAGTTCCTTGCTCAAACTCCACAAAAATGACTTCTGAAAAAATGAAACCAGCTATATATACTGATCAGGCCTTCTTCGCGATTGCGGAGAACCTCTTGCGACCGCTCTGGGTTGGGTTAACTGTCCATCACGATCACGTCCAACTGTGTTGCACTCACGCTGACTAACTCCTATATCCTTCACGATCGTGAAACTCCTCCTCACCGTTGCGAAATGCAACCCTGCACCAGAAAAATCTACAATTGCGAAATGAGTATCAGTGGTGCCGAATCACCTTGAGTCCCTTGAGTTCAATCCAAACCATACCTACAAGTCCAAATATATCATATGAACCTATAGGAAGTCTCAAATTACGATTTAAAATAAAAGCGCTCAGAAAGAAGGGTTGGGTTTGTACACTTATTTCTTGTAGTGAATGTTTAATGTAATAGCCTAAGCTCTAACTTTGTCGATTGGAGCCGGAAACTGGAAGGGAAAACTTGATATTGTTTCCTATAATGACCAAAATAACCTTGCGTGGTGCACTTTAATCACAATATGATGAAATAACATCAACCTCTTGACAAGTACTACTGAAAGAATTAACTTAGCTAACAGCCTAATAGATGAAGGACTGGAAAGAGCGAAAACAATTGTGAAGGTTTAAAATGAATAGATAGCCCTATATTGAGGGACCATTTTGGCAAAAGAAAGAATATTATTCTCTTCCTTTAGATATTCGAATATCAGAATACTTTCAGAATCTACTCAACTATATGAGATCTATACACTGAAGAACTCCTGAAAGACCCTATAATAAATCCAAAACAGAATCATTTGTATCTGTTAGAATCCTATGAATATTCTTTAGAATATTTTATAGAATATGTAAATATAGTAGGTAGCTTGATTTACTCCTATTATAATTAGGTATTAATTAGCTATTGATTTGTATTGATTAGGTATTTATTTGTATTCATTTCCTTTCCTTTTAGGACATGTAAACTTAGCTATTTAAACCCCAATAGCTTGAGGGAATAATCAAGCTGAGTTTTCTCTTATTTCTCTTCCGATTCACATGGTATCAGAGCCTGGTTAAGGCCAGCAAAATTGGAAGTGAAATTTTCAAACTCATATTTTTTTTCCAGCAATTTTTGGCTATCTGGACAGATCTCTATTTTCGGAGGTATTGTGATAAAACCAACACCACCACGAGACTCGGACCACCGGCGAGAGCAAAACCCAGCCAGCTTCGCCACCACCAACCATCTCATGCATCGATCGGAGCTGTTAAATTCCGGAAGACAGATCTGAATTTTTCAGATTCCAGTAGACAACTATCCAGTTGATTTTTTTTTCCATATTCCAGTCATTTGTTTGCTTCCAGCTTCCAGCAAATTGTGGAGTTTCCAGATTCCGGCCACTGTTTCTGTTTTCCAGATTCCGACAACTGTTTGCTTCCAGCTTCCTGAAAATTGCAGAATTTTCAGATTTGGTAACATCTACATTATGTCTCTTACTTCATCTATTTTTAGTT
This sequence comes from Capsicum rhomboideum, assembly GCA_031232105.1. Classification (NCBI taxonomy): domain Eukaryota; kingdom Viridiplantae; phylum Streptophyta; class Magnoliopsida; order Solanales; family Solanaceae; genus Capsicum; species Capsicum rhomboideum. Next base: position 89,636,355 of record CP124716.1, on the reverse strand, counting down.
CTAAACCTATGGCTTCAAGTAACACCAACCACTCCATCACCACTGAACCCTTGATAGGTAGTGCGAACTACTTATCAAGTCTTCCTCTGTTCAGCTATGGTGCAAGGGACAAGGGGTTCAGGACCATTTGGTTAAACAGGCTAAGGATATTGATGAAAAAGAGAAGGGCGAATGGGAGAAGATTGATGCTCAATTGTGTAGTCTATTATGGAGATCTATTGATTCGAAGTTGATGCCATTGTTCCGACCATTCCAAACCTGCTTCTTGGTTTGGGAAAAGGCTCGTGGGCTATACACAAATGACATCTCTCGATTTTATAATGTTATTTCTCGGTTGACTAATCTTAAAAAGCAGAATTCGGATATGTCTACCTATCTTGGACAGGTTCAGGCGGTTATAAAAGAGAAGAGTTTACTGAATTGATGCCCACTACTCCAAGTGTTGAAAAACAATTGGAGCAACGTGCGAAGATGTTTTTAGTTGTTACACTTGTTGGACTTCCATCTGATCTTGACTCGGTGCGAGATCAAATTTTGGCTAGCCCTGCTGTTCTTGCAATGGATGACCTATTCGCTCGATTGTTGCGACTGGCTGCACCACCTATGTCTTCTAGTTATCCGGTGATACCTGCAGAGTCTTCTGTTCTAGCATCTTAGACTGGAAATCGATATGGAGGCCGCTCTGGGAAACCTCGGCTAAGGTGTGGCTACTATAACAAATTGGTTCATACCCGTGATGTGTGCTACTCTCTCCATGGTAAACCAAAGAATGCTCATGTTGTTCAGACTGAACCCACTGGTAATCCAATCAACTTTTCTCTTTATCTGAAGTAGAATACAATGACTTTCTTCAGTATCAGACGAGTAAGCAGACATCTCCATCAATAGCTTCCGTTGCTCAGACTGGTAATCCTGTTGCTTGTATCTCACAATCCACCACACTTGGCCCTTGGGTCATGGACTCAGGCGCTTTTGACCACATTTCTGGTAACAAATCTTTAATGACTAATATCATTTACTCTCAATCCCTTCCCACTGTAACGTTAGCTAATGGTTCTCAGACTAGGGCAATCGGAGTTGGTCAAGCCAATCCCTTACTTCCCTTGACTCTGAATAATGTTCTTTTTGTCCCTAGTTGTCCCTTTAGCCTTCTGTCAATCAGTCGTTTGGCTAAGTCCTTAAATTGTTTCGTCTAATTTTTTAGTGACTTCTTTTTTATACAGGACCTCAGTACGGGAAGGATGATTGGCGAAGGGCGTGAGTTTAATGGGCTTTATTACCTCAATTGCCACAGGTCCACAACAGTTTGTTCCGTCTCCGACTCTCCAGATTTGATCCATAGACGATTGGGACATCCTAGTTTATCTAAACTTCATAAGATGGTACCTAGCTTGTCCGGATTGTCTAAGTTAGATTGTGAGTCGTGTCAACTAGGGAAGCACACCAGAGCTACTTTTCCACGTAGTCCTAATAATCATGCAGAGTCTCTTTTTCATTTAGTTCATTCTGATATTTGGGGTCCTAGTAGGGTTAGTTCTACGTTGGGTTTTAAGTATTTTGTTACTTTCATTAATGATTACTCAAGGTGTACTTGGATTTTCTTAATGAAAGATCGTTCTGAATTATTTTCCATATTTCAAACTTTTTGTGCAAAAATACAAAATCAGTATGGTGTTTCCATTCGCATTTTTCGTAGTGATAATGCATGTGAATATTTATCCTCTCAATTTCAACAGTTTATGTCTTCTCATGATATTCTTTATCAGACATCTTGTCCTTATACTGCTCAACAAAATGGGGTAGCAGAACGGAAAAATAGGCATATTGTTGAAACTGCACGCACCCTTCTTATACAAACAAATTTTCCATTGCGTTTTTGGGGGGTTGCAGTACTCACCTCTTGTTATCTGATTAACCGTATGCCTTCCTCTGCTATTCAAAATCAGGTTCCACACTCTATTTTGTTTCCCAAGTCAACCTTGTTTTCTCTTCCACCTCGTGTCTTTGGGAGCACATGCTTTGTCCATATCCTTACTCCAGGAAACGACAAATTAGCTCCTCGTGCTTTTAAATGTCTTTCTCGGTTATTCAAGGGTACAAAATGGATATCGATGCTTCTCACCTCACTTCCAGCGATACCTTATGTCTGCTGATGTTACTTTCTTTGAAGGTCAACCCTATTTTACATCCTCTCCTATTGAACAATTAGGCATTTCTGAGGTTCTACCAGTTCCATCTTTTGGGGATCTTTCCATAGTCTATCCTTCCACATCACCTTCTATAACTCCATCTTCCACTACTGCACCTCCACCGCTATTGACTTATCATCGTCGTCCACGTCCGCCACCAGAATCCTTGCCTGCTGAGGACTTGTCTACACAGAGTCCCATCGCCACTCGAAAAGGTAATCGCTCTACTCGTAACCCTCATCCTATCTATACTTGTTTGAGCTATCATCGTTTGTCACCGACCCATTCTGCTTTTGTATCATCACTATCCTCTGTGTCTATTCCTAAGGCTATAAGAGAAGCTCTTTCTCATCCAGGCTGGCAGCAAGCTATGATTGAGGAGATGTCTGCCTTGCACTCTAGTGGTACTTGAGATCTTGTTCCTCTACCTCCAGTTAAGTCTACAGTTGGTTGTCGTTGGATATATACAGTGAAGGTTGGCCCCGATGGACAGATTGATTGCCTAAAGGCTCGATTAGTGGCCAATGGCTATACACAGATTTTTGGTCTTGACTATGGTGATACCTTCTCTCCTGTGGTTAAGATTGCTTCAGTCCGTCTCTTTTTATCCATGGCTGCTGTTCGCCATTGGCTTCTCTACCAGTTGAATATTAAAAATGCCTTTCTTTATGGAGATCTCAAAGATGAATTATAGATGGAGCAACCACCTGGCTTTGTTGCTCAGGGGGAGTCTAATAACATGGTGTGCAGACTACGACGAGCACTCTATGGCCTGAAACAAACTCCTCGAGCATGGTTTGGGAAGTTTAGCATGGTTATTTAGGAGTTTGGCATGGTACGAAGTGAAGCTGATCATTCTGTGTTTTATTATCACTCTGATCCAGGTTTGTGCATATATTTGGTGGTGTACGTTGATGACATAGTTATCTATGATGATGAGGGAATCACCAATTTGAAACATCACCTTTTCCAGCACTTTCAGACTAAAGATCTTGGTCGATTGAAGTACTTCTTGGACATTGAGGTTGCTCAATCCAAATCAGGAATTGCTATTTCACAGAGGAAGTATGCACTTGATATTCTTGAGGAGACAGAGATGGCAGATTGTAGGCCTATTGATTCTGCAATGGATTCAAATGTTAAGCTCTTACTAGGTCAGGGGGAGCCTCTAAGCGATCCTGGAAGATATAGAAGGCTGGTAGGAAAGTTGTATTATCTGACTGTGACTCGACCTGACATTACCTTCCCAGTTAGTGTTGTAAGTCAGTTCTTGAATTCTCCTTGTGATAGTTACTGGAATGCAGTTATTCGTATTCTTTGATATATAAAATCTGCTCCAAGGAAAGGACTACTTTATGAAGACCGAGGACATGAGAAAATTGTTGGATATTCATTATTCAGATGCAGATTATGCAGGGTCACCCTCTGACAGACGATCCACTTCTGGATATTGTGTTCTAGTTGGGGGAAATTTGGTGTCTTGGAAAAGTAAGAAACAAAATGCGGTTGCTAGATCTAGTGCGGAAGCAGAATATCGAGCTATGACGGTGGCAACATGTGAACTCATATGGATCAAGCAACTACTGAAGGAGTTGAAATTTGGAGATACTAAAGAAATGGAACTCGTGTGCGATAATGAAGCTGCACTTCACATTGCATCGAATCCGGTGTTTCACGAGAGGACCAAACACATAGAGATTGATTGTCATTTTGTTAGAGAAAAGTTACTCTCAGGAGACATCGTCAAAAGGTTTGTAATCAAGTGATCAGCTTGCAGACGTATTCACCGAGTCCCTAGCCGGTCCTAGAACGAGTTATTTATGTAACAAGCTTGGTACATATAATTTGTATGCACCAGCTTGAGGGGTAGTGTTAGAATCCTATGAATATTCTTTAGAATATTCTATAGAATATGTAAATATAGTAGGTAGCTTGATTTACTCCTATTATAATTAGGTATTAATTAGCTATTGATTTGTATTGATTAGGTATTTATTTGTATTCATTTCCTTTCCTTTTAGGACATATAAACTTAGCTATTTAAACCCCAATAGCTTGAGGGAATAATCAAGCTGAGTTTTTTCTTATTTCTCTTCCAATTCACAGTATCTAAGTAAATTCATTGATTGACCTACAGGTTAACAAAAATTAATTCTTCCTGCCAGAAGAGAAAGGACCTGTCAGTGCAGAAGCTCAGATTTTGAAAATACGACTTATAGTGCACAGACATATATTGTTTTATCTTGATGAGTTTAACTTTTGGACAGAAGGCATTTATCTTCTTACGATTTTTATAACTTTACAGTGATTTTACAACAACATACCTAGTGTAATCTCACAAATGGGGTCCGGGAGGGTAGATTGTACACATACTTACACTCATTTTAATTCTTAAAAATCTTTTTATTAATTGCACCAAGACAGTACCAAGTTTTACGACACCTATACATAAAGGAACACTTACTTACGCCAAACATATAAACACAACAATAAAGGCTGTTGATCCTCCTTGTTGTCTTCTCAATTCCTTTGTGAAGTACATTCTTTTAGGAATTGTTCATCTCTTTTGTGTACTTCGTTAGAGTTTACAGTTATATATTATGTTTTAAGTTTCTTGAAAATTGGTTTTCTGCTTGCAGAGCATAGGCATGTTGGTTCCACAAACTTCAATCTACTCAGTAGCAGAAGTCATACAATATTTACGCTGGTATTTATGTTCTTACCAATGAACTATAAATCTGTGATTCATTATGCTATTTGATCTATTTGCGTATAGAGTTTTGTCGAAGCAATGTGTATATAGTAATTTTAGGTAACTTTCTTTTGACAGACAATAGAAAGTAGCCCCTGCGGTGAATATAGTGAAGGAGGGGCAGTTACCTTGTCACAGCTGGTAAAAACTCTGCTCTAGACTTGTTAGACTTCCACATAATTACTTTGAACAAATCATACATAACTTACAGTTTTTTTTTGGATGACATTTACCTATTGTATTATGTTGTATTATTACTTTAAATACAATATTGTTTTGGTTGTTACACAAATTTTATTGTATCGTATTGTTAAATTCGTTGTTATGTAGCGATCATAAGTGCCATTTTATGTAGCGGCTGATTTGGTGTAATGGTGTTGTTACCCCTTTATTCTTCTCATTTCTTCCTTACTAATTATTTAATAGTACTATTTTACCCTTCACCCCATCTTTTTTTATGATAATTCTACCCGTGCCCAACTTTTTCTTTGTAATATTATGAGTTTATTATTCATATTGCTGGTGCATGGTATTATGAAACGACGGAAACAATACAATTTATCATCGTTATATGTATCAAAACTATATAATATGATACATTATGAAACGATGCATAACCACCATTCAAACAAGCTGTTACTGGCTTAAACTAGTCCTCGCTTCCTAACAACTGATTATTGAGTCAAGTTCTGGTATTTGTCTGAAAGATTTCATTTTTGTTTTGACTGAGGACTTCTAACTCTCCATTTCCCACTTATCTGTTTCTTGTTAAAAAAAATGCTTGCAGCACCTTATTGATTTGGCAGGTTCTGAGAGCTCAAAGGCTGAAACCACCGGTGTGCGCCGAAAGGAGGGATCTTACATCAACAAAAGCTTACTGACTCTCGGAACTGTAAGGATCCAAACGACTTTATTGTATCATCAGAGAAATAGTTTTTCTGGACTAGTAGCTTCTCTTTTGACATTTCAGTAATAAAGTAGCTTAGTTGTTTAAAGAGAAACTTATCTACAGGAAGCACCAGTTTATATGATCAGTCATCAAGTATATTGACTTGACGTTGTAATGTGTACAAAGGACAGAAGATTTTGAAACCTGGGACTTTTTGATGATTTATTTTTGAAGAACCAAACTCTAGCTATATCATTTTAAGTATTTGATGAACAAGGTCAAGTTAAAAGAGGTGTGTAGTGTATATTGGTAAATGATGACTTTATGAAAGAGGTAAATGTTGTGTGAGCATTGTATGATACATGAGTGCTTTGCAGATGCTTCTATTCTTGGTTGTGACTAATGGAAAGTTTATTTAAAAGGTTTCATTTCTTCACAAAATAACTAAACAAGATGAGGCTTGTGACTAAGAGAACAAAAAGAAGGAGAAAGGAAAGAAGGTTCCTATCTTCAGTTTTCATTTGTTTTGGGGTAAATTGACTTGTTTTCCTTGCAGGTTATTTCCAAGTTAACTGATGGGAAAGCTACTCATATACCATATAGAGATTCAAAATTGACCAGGCTTCTTCAATCCTCATTAAGTGGTCAAGGACGCGTATCTGTAAGTTCTTCATTGTTTATGTGTTGATGTTACCAGCATAATGGTTTCTGGTGAAACCATGACTATCATACAAATGATCATTATTAAACAGATGTTAGTTTGAATTAAAGGGAATATCTTACCAATCTGTTTTTTTTTTCCGTCTCTAATAGCTAATATGCACTGTGACTCCTTCGTCAAGCAATTCTGAGGAGACACATAACACATTGAAGTTTGCTCATCGTGCTAAACACATTGAGATTCAAGCAGCACAAAACAAGGTCAGACAAGTCCAGATACATGTTGCCTTTGGTTGGGGGTTGTCATTAGTGCTTAAACTGGAAACTGTCAATTTGCAGATAATTGATGAAAAATCACTTATCAAGAAATATCAAAATGAAATTCGTCGTCTAAGAGAAGAGTTAGAACAACTGAAGAGAGGCATCGTTACAGTTCCACAAATGAAAGATAGTGGAGAAGATTTTGTGCTCCTGAAACAAAAGGTAACCTCGGACGACATTGCTTCCTCCTCTGGCCTCTACATTTTCTCCCTTTCATCAGTCAGCAATATTGACCGGGAAAGGTCATACTTCAATTTCATTCATCTTCATAAAAGATTACAACTAGTCAGCTACTTTTCAGGAGATTGAGTTGATGCCGTTTCCTCGCTATCAATTTGCATATGATTTCAGCCTGGTTTTCTTGAAGAGGGTCTTGGATGAAGTGATAACAGGAAGGGGGTGGGAAGGGTTTCCTTCTGCTAAACTGAAGTGAATGAATAGGTCAAGCATACTTACTGAAAAAAAAAATGAACAGGGGAAAAATTATTAGGTAAACAAATAAAATGAATAGGGCAAACATAATTAGTTAAGGTAATCATTTACGGGTGGTTGTAGTGGCAGCTTTGTCAGTATTTGCTATCTTTCTCTTTATTCGAGATTTATTTGAATTATTTTGATAGATTTAGAGACCTCAACAAGTTTGGGATTATGGCATAGCTGTTTATTTTGGTATATGATTCTTACCTTTCTGGTTTTCCTTAACTGATAATGGGCTTGTAATGTTCTATTACTGGTTATAGGGTGCTATGTTCTGACACACCTTTTGAACTATTTAATAATCCTTTTAATAGATATTTAGCTGCCAAACAGTTGCTAGATTTAAATCTTATGCACTGGCATATTTGATGTTATTTATGTTTGTTCCTGTCCTGTAGTGTTTGTTTTTTGGTAGATTTATGTGAGCTTGTTGTTTGATTGAAGCCTTCATATTGTAAAGAATACAAAGGTTTAGCAGCTTTCCTGCTATCTGGCTGAATTTTGAAATCATTGTTGGCCGTCTCAGACATCTGTCTCTGACCGAATAATCACTGCAGAATATGTTGCGTTTTTCTACAGTTAGTACGTCATTGTCATTAACAGTGTTTGGTTTACAGTGAATTGGAAGTTTTTGTTTAAGATATTGTGTTAAGAGTGTACAATGGTTTGTGACTATTGTGTAATGCATTATTTAACTAAAGTCCATCTACTTTGACATACTTTGTAAAGCTAGAAGATGGTCAAGTCAGACTACAGTCGAGGTTGGAACAAGAAGAGGAAGCTAAAGCAGCTTTGCTTGGTAGAATACAACGTCTAACAAAGCTAATTCTAGTATCCACTAAAACTTCACAGTCCTCAAGATTTCCTTATCGGGCTGGTCCTAGAAGAAGGCATTCCTTTGGGGAAGAAGAGGTGCTGTTACTCGTAATGGTTCCTTTTGTTTTGATACTTGCCTTTTGCAGTATGTGCATTTAGTTCCAGTACTTAGTTGCGTTTCCAAGGTAACCGATTATAATATGATGTAACACTTTACACAAGGGAGGAACCTGCCTTCGATACTTTAATACTGTTTTTAGTTTTACAAGGTCTTAACTGTCCTTTTTCCTTTCCTTTGTTGAATGTATAGCTTGCATATCTTCCGCATCGAAGACGAGATCTCATCTTGGAAGATGAAAATGTTGATTTGTATGTTTCGGTTGATGGCAACATGGACACTTCTGATGATACATTCAAAGAGGAAAAGAAGACTCGGAAAAATGGATTGCTTAACTGGTTTAAGCCACGGGTATTTGGAATCTACTCTATTGTTATTACAACCACTGCACTTCATGTTTTTACAATTATGTTAGTGGCATGGACATGGGAACTGTTTTTGTTTATCATGTAAAAAGCACATTACAGTTAACAATGACGATCTAAAAGAACTCTTCTATACAACTATATGTGACATGATTTTTCCATCTTATGATATATCAAAAGATTCATTAAGCGTAGCGTTTGTTATCTCAGTGGTTATTCATAATCTCATTTTATACTCAGATGGCAGTATACACAGAATGTAATGTGGATAGACTCTGAACTATGCTGTTTATATCAAATGGGGAAATTATCCGTTTTATGGAATCAATGAAGGGACAGTTTATTATGTTCCTAGTTGCACTTTCTTTTTCCCTTTTTCGCTATAATTGTTCACAACTTTTACTTAAAAAGTTCTGGCATTCGCATGTGGGACAATGTAGCAAAGGATTTTCAGAGGTTTTAGTTGAAAGATTTATATATATGTATATAGAATAACAATCGGAGAAGTTTGTGTTGATCAATGATAGCATGGTTGGTTTAATTCTATGCATACCTTGCTGCGGTTTATGTCGCCAAAATTTCTAGTGTTGTATGCTTTCAATCCCAAGGGTCAATCAAGCCTTTGAAACTAGTGAAAATAGTCCCCATACTCTGAGTTACTATTTTCAACGGGACTTTCTTAACTTATTATTTATGGTGCTTCAAATTCTTCTTCTCTTATTCACAGAGACGAGACAGTGGGTCAGGTACATTGGCGAGCACTAGTGATAGATCCAGTGGACTCAAGTCAACTAGTACACCATCCACTCCTCTAGCTGAAAGTCACATGGAATCGAGAAATTCACACTCTCTACCCACAGAAAGCACACCATCGGCAGAGCGTTTATCTGATGTCATATTGGATAAAGAAGTTCCAGAGGATAACCTTTTGGACCAGGAAACTTCTCTGGTATGGAAGGTGATATTTTGCAACGTTTGATAATGAAGTGAACAACGTTTGATAATGAAGTGAACATTAGTATATCTATTGGATGTCATGTAACGAACCCCAATATAGGGTTAGAAGGGTTGAGTTAAATATAGTGTTAATCTGGAAAAGCTGCTCTTGAATTCTTCCATTTCTAGGGTGTCTGAAGTTTCTCTGAGAAGTCCCAGATGAGGAAACTAGTGATTGGATCCAAATTTTTACCTCATGAAATAAAGTCTAGAAAGCTGCCACATGGAATCACTGTCAGCTTTGTGCTTAAATGTTTACAGTGCATTTTCATGGTCTGGTTACTCATAGTTTTACTCTTGTGTAATAGACTAGCATGAAGACAATTGATCAAATTGAACTCCTGAGAGAGCAGCAAAAGATTTTGTCTGGTGAAGTGGCACTGTATACAAGTGCTTTAAAACGGCTGTCAGAGGAAGCTACTCACAGTCCAAAGAAAGAACAAGTGCAAGTATAAGTCATGAAACAATATCTTCTGCATCTTTTTGTTTTTTTTAAATGCAACTGTTATATTTTCTGACTTTTAACTCTTTGAGTGCCTAAGATGGAGATTAGGACGTTGAAGGATGAAATAAGAATGAAGAATGAACAAATAGCTTCAGTGGAGAAGCAAATTGCTGAGTTCATTACTAGCCCGTGCGAAAGGATGGAAAACCAGGAAGAAACTGCTGTAAGTTTGGCTTCTTCTACATCAATAAAATTATTACCTAAACCTTATCAAATAAAAGAGTGGTTTCCTTCATCAAAAAATAAAACAGTCTGGTTTCTTCTATTATTGAATGGCAGCAGCTATGTTGAAAGTATATTTCTTTATTTAAATTGTTTCTCTTTTGTCTGCACTCTGCAGTCTGTTGCTGAGCTCTTGGCACAGTTGAATGAAAAGTCTTTTGAACTTGAGGTAGTATGACCGGATGCCTTCACTAGGAATATTATTTCTTCCATGTCTCCTTATAGTTCGAGTTTATGGATATCCTTTCAATTATAGAAACATCATCGAGTTACATTCGTCTTACCAGGTTAGAGCTGCCGATAATCGAATAATTCAGGACCAGCTAAATCAAAAGGTAGACGCCTCTTTCAGCTGTTTCCTCATGGAATTTTGATTGATTCCTGAATCTGTTCTAATGAGATCTCTTATTTTGATAGACCCATGAATGTGAGAATCTACAAGAAGCAATTGAGTCCTTCAAGCAACAGCTTTCTGATGCCTTAGACCAGAGAAATTACAGTCGATCAGTTGCCCATTCACAACGTCTATCTGAGACCAAAAGTTTACTTGTGGAACTAAGAGCTGAAAAGGAGAGTGTTGCCTTAAAGGATGCAAAAGAAGCATTACTCCTAGAGGCCCAGGTTCGTATCTGTTTTTCTCTGTTGAGTAGAAACTATTGCATATCGCCTACTGTCTTGTTGGCCGCTCGACTCGTATACCTTGGGATATATATTTGTTGCAGCACAAAAGAAAATGATTTGCTAGAATTATAAAGATGAAACAAAAGAATCTTACTAGAGGGATAAAATCAGCCCCTAGCTTAAGGTCGTATTTTCTCAACATTTTACATTTTGTTCCCATTTTGATTTGCTAAGTCTTTCTCCACATTTAGAAAACCTTCTGCAAATGTCGTTAGGATTTCTTATCACGTGTGTCACCTATTGTTAAATACGCAACCTGACAATCATATTTCTTTTTGATGCAACACTCCCTGATAATCACATTACTGTTGTTTAAATGTAAATGTACATGTATGTAATTTTTGGCTTGTTATCTTTTTCAACTTGCAATACCTAATCTATTTTTATTTTCTGAGTGGAAGGCTACCTGTAACCAGTTTCCAGCTTCCGCCACAAGCATCTACCCTGCGGAATGGCTTATTCTTGCGATTTGTTTATATTCAATAAGTCTCTCTTCTTTAATAGTAATGTGAACCAAGTGCTCTAGTTGATGATTATGTTGTGTCATGCTCTACTTAAGAAGGAGCTCCATTACTGTGTAGGTAAAAGTGTTTTTTCCAATGTTTTCAATAAGTACTCCAACGTTTGGTTTAGAATATTGATTTTTCAGACAAGATTAGAAGTAGAGATTATCTGGTTGGTTTCAAAATTTCATTTTTGAGCAAGATCCAAGTAGAGATTTTCTTAAATTAGAGGGATGGATTGTATTAGGATCAGATTTAGATCCCTCAAGTTACAACAACAACAACAAGAGACCCAGTACAATTCCACAAACTGGGGTCTGGGGAGGGTAGAGTGTACGCAAACCTTACGCCTACACAAAGGTAGAGAGGCTGTTTCCGATCGGCTCAAGGAAAAACCGTCCAAAGCAGTCCAGAAAAGGAAGTAACAAAAGTACAAGAAATAGCAGATGGTAACTACAACAAAATAATATGATAGTCGAAGTACAAGCAACACCAAATAATAATAGAAAGTAAAGGACAAGAAACTACCGAAGCAATACTACTACTAGTAGTATGGACGAATAACAACACAACACACTGCTACATACTAAACTTCTACCCTAATTTAGATTCCTCAAGTTGTCTTCAGTAAATGCTTCTTTCAATAACCTACTCTTTTAATATGCGTAATCCCAAAAAGAGTGGCATGATCTATGTGCATATTTAAAATAAGTTTCTATTTTAAAAATTAGAAAGCTCGGGCATGGTTTCGTTTGGGGGGGGGGGGGGGATATATTTTTCTTCGGTGGTCTCTGGTTAATTTCTGGGGTCCTTCTACAATTTTTTTATTAATCATGTCTTACTGATTAATCTATAAACTGCTGTAGTTTCGTAGGGAAAAACAGAATCTACTTTGTAGTAGGTTTTATGTTTTACGACATTACCAGACTAGCAGCCAGAGCCAAAGTTTGGTATAAATGGTTGTAAGTAGTAGAAATTTGATGCACAGAATAACCTTTAGCAGGAAACCATGGAATGTATGGTTTTTGTGTTACGAGAGGCATCAAAAGACACCGACACTCATACGAGAAGTTAGAAATTAATCAAACAACAGTCAGACTTCTTTTGTTCGAGAAAACACAAGTTCGGAAGATTTATAAGCATTGTTACAGTGCAAGGAGGGAATAGATCTGTCATTATATTCCAGAAATTACATTCAATGCAGGGTGGGGGAGACATAGCATTTAAGATTGATAACTTCATCAAAGAATATAAAGGACCATTTATTACAAATATTCCTAGCAGACCCTACAATTCCTTATGGCGACTCAGTAAGGGCCAGCAAAGAGCAGACTAAGGAGGGTTCTGAATCTCATATCAACATCAACAATAATACTCCCTCCGTTTCAAAAAGAATGACCTAGTTTGACTTGGCACGGAGTTTAAGAAAATAAAGAAGACTTTTGAATTGTGTGGTCATAAATTAAAGTTGTGTCAAATGTACCAAAATGCCCTTTAATCTTGTGGTCTTAAACATGCCACGTGAAAAGTTGGAAATAAAGTATTGCCAAAAAAGGAAAGGGTCATTCTTTTTGAAACAGACTAAAAAGGAAAATAGGTCATTCTTTTTGAAACGGAGGGAGTACTATTTTCATTTCCGGAGGTGCTGCAAATCATGATAATGGACTGTTAGGCAGGTGCGTTATGGGGAGCTTCAATGTAAATTTGAAAGAGAAGCCAAGTAGCCAACAGAAGTCGGCTGTGAGGACTTGGAAGAATGCTTTTTGGAATTAACATATATGAAATGGGTGGTTGCTCCTTATTTGAGTTCCCAAGCAAACACATGGCAGAGCACATCCTACAGGTAGAATGGGGTTGGAAGCATCTGAAGATCCATTTGGAATGGTGATCGTCGACTGCCGGATGCTGCAACCATCGGAAAACCTCAACACGGATAAGAGCAATGGGTCTTCCTCTCCATCTTTGGACAGAAAATATTCAAAGCCACCGAGAACCTGTGGAGGTTGGCTGGAAATAGAGGGAACATCATTAAAGAATCACTTGAAATGGGCAAGGATGAGAATCAAAGTAGATGGGGGTGAAGTTACGAAAGAGGTTAAGATAGCTGATAATGGTCTTACTTTATTATTCCCATTTGGTGCAAATCACAGACCATGGTGTTTGCCGGAGAGGATGGTTTGGTTCTGGATTAGGACCAACGGGCAAAGAAAACCTACATAGAGAGGGATAGCGTATATAGCTGTGGAATAGAGGGGTACAAGCATATGGGTACCTATGAACAAGCATCCTTTTTAAATTATACAGCTGTCAAGGGCCCAGAGACAGACACGTGAACTGGAGGAGAGGGTTGGGGGGACACTTTTTAAAAATATAAGGCCATTGAAGAACCCTATCCATTTATTCATTCAACCCAACTTTATTTTGTTTTACTCCAAGAATTCTAACATGGTTCTATACCCATCTAGGATCAATGAAATATTCTCAGAACTTTCCGTTGATACGAAATGCTATTCTTATCATTCGTTCCCTTTCTGGATCAGTCGTGGTCTTCCAAACTTTATCGAGGGAATGGAGGAATCCCTATGCGGAGAATCCCTATGCGGAACTTAAAAGCTGAGTACTGTACTGTTGAGATAGCAACCCGAAGAAAATATCGAACAAGTTGTGTAGATCCAATCCAAAGAAAAAGAAATAAATAGATTAGAAAAGACAACCAAGAACCATTGAAGAAAGAAATCTAACAAAATACATTCACATTTTCTAGTTAATTTAAAACATAAAATAAAATTAAATAGACCCACTTCATTTATCACAATGATTTATATTTGTTCGATACACTGTTATCAATATAAATTTTGAATATCGAAAAAATAGAATGAAAAAGAAAAACAAAAAGCAAATTCAATTGAAAACAGTAACAATATTTTAAAAAAGGACTTGTGTTGGATTGACACTACAAATATAATCCAAATAAAATAGATATAAAAAAGCATAGATTGGAGAATAAATAAAGAATAGGTGGAAAACAAAACTGTAATTTACTTAGATTAATTTTATCCATAATGGTTTCAATTAAGATAAGTGAGATCAACAAACTTGATTTCTTTTTTAGTTTCAGTAGAGTTCCAATAAAAAATGAAAAACCATCCAATCAATGGAAATCCCCGAATTTTAAATTTCGTGAATCAACAAAATAAGAAGTTTTGTTGTTATAGAACACAGAAATCAGTGGTAGCTATGTTAAATAAATACCAATAGAAAGGAGAGAAAGGAAATACAAAAGAATAGAAGAGAAAAGTTTACAAAATATCATGAACAGCTCTGGTAGGTTGAGCCCTTTTTTTTCTAGGAATTATAGAATAGCAGGAACTTATGTGTTGTCCGGAAAGAGGACCCAATGATTATTCATTCGCCGAAACCACCTCTTTTATGAAGTTGTCGGAATTACTCGTAATAAGATATTGTCTACAATTAAGAAGTTCTTATCAATAAAGTTCCCATTTCCCCGAGATCTAGGCATAGGTAGCAATCCATTCTAGAATTCTTCTCATTTCCTTTTGGGGGGAAAAGATTCCACAAAGAAGAGAATTGTATGGTACAAGGTAACATTACTTTTTTTTTTTTAAGAAAAAGGCAAAAGATATGAACACTTCACTGGTCCCATTATGGCACTTGGAGTCGATTACAGATTTATGTCTATGCATACATGTTTGTATTACACAAAATGTTCAAAATACTTAAGGTATCAACAAGTACCTCATACATATTAAGTTGGAGTTCACATTCTTGTGTTATGAATCTACTGTCCTCATCCACAACAATATGTCAGCTGAATTGTTGCTTTTGCTACTGTTAGGCAAGAGAGATTGAAGAACTCCAAAAGAAAGTAGCGGAACTTGTTGAGGGGAAGGAGAAGCTGGAGCTCCGGAACCAGAAATTGGCTGAAGAGAGTACGTATGCCAAAGGGCTAGCGTCTGCTGCAGCGGTTGAATTAAAGGCACTTTCTGAAGAAGTTGCGAAGCTAATGCATCATAACGAGAAATTAGCTGCTGAGCTAGCCGCCCAGAAGAGTTCCTCTACCCAGCGTAAGCCAAGTGTTGCCATGCGAAATGGAAGAAGAGATGCTCATCCGAGACGAAATGAGCAAAATGTGTTGAGTGCAGATATGAAAAGAGAACTGGCTTTGAGCCGTGAAAGAGAGCTTTCATATGAAGCTGCTCTTGCAGAAAGGGATCAGAAAGAGGCTGAATTACAGAGTAAGGTTGAAGAATCCAAACAAAGAGAAGCCTATCTTGAAAACGAACTGGCAAATATGTGGGTTCTCATTGCAAAATTAAAGAAGTCTCAGGGAACTGAATCCGATCCTTCTGAATCAACCATATCAGAAAGCCATAGAATTGATGGTTTTTAGGTTTGGTATAGTGTTGTGCATGCTAGAGGGTGTCAGTGAGGTATGTTTGTACTTAGAAGCAAGAGTGAGTTGTGATTGTCTGTATGATAGTTTAGTGGGATTGTTGCAGATTAGGAGGGCCATTATGTTTATTCTGTTTTTTCCCTTATGCTACTGTAGGTAAATCAGTCGTGAGGGGCTCTCTGAATTGTTCTGTGCACGTTGAACTTACTACTCTTGTACAGAGGTTGATGTTTGCAACTTTTATAGCTGGAATGTTGAGTGATAGGCATACATTTTGCTCACTGATTCTGGGAAATTGGCTAATTGGTTTGGTACCCTTTACCAGTTGTCTACGAGGCAATAAGTTTCGTATGGAAAGAAAAAAAAATTCTTTTTTTCTCTCTGAGACATTTCACTTTTGGGTCTTTCTACAATGCTCAGTTGAACCAAAGAAAAATCTCTGATTATGGGTGTGTTTGGTATGAAGGAAAATGTTTTCCTGGAAAATCAGTGGTTTTCCTATTTTACCATAAGGGGAGCCTTGGAGTAACCGGTAAAGTTGTTGCCATGTGATCAGGAGGTTACGGGTTTAAGCCTTGTTAACAGTCTCTAACAGAAATGCGAGGTAAGACTGCGTACAATACACCCTTGTGGTGGGGTCCTTTTCCGGACACGGCGCATAGCGGTAGCTTTAGTGCACCGGGATGCCTTTTTTTTTTTTTGTTGGTAAGAAGAAAAAACTGTTCCAAAAGCATTTAGGTATAATCTAGGCAAATATTAATTACACCAGACCCGACCACAACCTTAGACTCTAGCTCTTGACACGACATCTAGGACTCGACCTGTCACGATCCACAAGTCGAGGTCATGATGTCACCTACCCTAACCTAACCTTGGTAGGTTAGCCCAACACCCAAAAGAGATAGAGATGTGGAAAGAAGATAAATAACATCAAAATACGAGACTTTAAAATGAAGTCAGGCCAAATATATATAGAGCAAATCCAAAACTGAAATAAATACAACTCAAACCCTAAAATCTAGTGTCATGAGTAAAAAACACTAATAACTGACATAGAATATGGAAATACATAACTCTATCTCTGAAATGTAAACTAAAGACAAGATAAAGATTTAATGAAGTCTGAAATCATGCTCTGAACGAGGAGCTCACTAATATTTCGAGACAACCTCAATTCAGTGTTTGCAACCTCACCCATGGGGGGTTTGCAACACATATACTATCACAATCTCATATCTCAATCAACCTTACCGGCACATCCCTCGATCAAGGCGTTTTGTGAAGTGTTTCATTTTCTTTCAAAATCAGTGTTTTTCAGTGGTACCACTTCTATGAATAATGATGAAAGAAATGAGGATGCATGCCCATAACCTAAACAATATCATGTAATGAATCAACTCAATAATGATATAAATGAGCTCAAATCTCAATAGATCATGATATAAGCGATCGCATGGCACCACAGTAATAAAGAGTCATATAAGACATCAATAATATCAATTCAAGACCCACTCGGACATCACAATAATAGTAAAGGCAAATAATGCTCAAACAAGACCAATACCAGCCCCGGCACGAGCATCACAATAATAATAATAATCTCTCAAGTCAATAATAATATTCATCTAAGTCCCCCACACGGGCAATATGATAAAATAATGATCTCAAAAGATGAATCTCACGACAAAATCCCCAACGCATAACATACTTTACATGAATGGTTAACTACCAAGCTTGATCGAAAGAAAGTTAAGTCATAACCTACCTCGAATGGCCAAAATACGAGCCTGAACCTTCACCAAGGAGCTTTTCCTTTTTTTGTGCGGTATCAAAACGAATTCAATCTATCAAAAACGTAATCTACAAGTCAAGAGGAGTAATGATACCCATATTAGCTACTTTCGTTTTGGGTCCAAAAATACTTCAAAAATTGACCTCGAAGGGAAAATGGCAAAACCAGAATTTTATTGAAAAATCAAGTTTCCCATACTTCAAGGATTCTAAATACGAAAACCCATTGAAAAACAAGTTGAAATCGAGCTTGAAATCAAATTCTCACTTTATCGGGTAAAACTTCAAAATTTAAAATTTAAAATTTAAAATCAAGGTTTTGAAAATGTTTTTGAAATCTAATCAATGAATAATGATAGAAATTATGTTTAGAAGCTTACCCAAACATTTTTGATGAAAAACCTTCTTTAAAATTGGCAATCCAGAGGTCCTTAGGTCCAAAAATGATAAAAAATCGAGAAAGAAAGATTTTATATTGTTCAGGTGCATAGTACCTAGCGATTGCGGCCTCCACCACGCGATCGCAAGGTTCAACATTAACTGGCAATTAAATAAGCCATCACGATTGCGGAAGGTGGACCTCGCGACCACGAAGGGCAAACCCGACCCCATCCAGCTCAATTCTTTGCGATCGCGGTCAACCCCCACGCTATCACGATGAGTGGCTTGGTCAAACTTGTGATCGTGACACTAGGCTACACGATCGCAATGAAGAACCAGGTGCTGCACCAAATGACAGTAGTCAGCTAAGGGAAATGATCCAAAATCCTCCAAAACGGACCTTGGGGATTTGTTCGGGACCCCACAAAAATAATTTAATAATACTAATAGGCTAATTTTGACGTTCCCGTCTCAATTGAACCATCAGATTTATCAAAAGTGGTCGTTATCAACAAGTTAACCTCCGGGTACCCTTTTAGGCTAATTTAGCTAGTTTCTCATTTAAGCACTCAAAATTCAAAATAAAGACTCGTAACCCAAACCAACATCGCTACTAACCCAAAATCGATATTCCGGATCTAATGGAACTGATAAAATCACCATATGAAGCTTGGATCACAAAATATTGACCAAAATCAAACTAATCACTTTCAAGGCTACTCAAAACCTCAAACTCACTAAAATCACTCCCGAACGTTCAGGGATCGTGCCAACCATCCCCACAAATCATAAATGACAAATAGCAACTACGCGGAAGGGTAAAATGATCAAAACATAGAAAAAACTAAAAATCACAATGAGAGTTGTTACATTATTCACCACTCCAAACCCAAGATTTGACCTGGGACCCGACCCCGACGCTTAACCCGGGACCTAACATCGACTCCTGACCTGGGACCCTGTCCGGACTCCCGACTCCTGACTCCCAACTTCCGACCTGGTCCCAACCTCGACTCCCGACTCAGGACCCGAACCAAAGGTCACTGATTATGTTTAAGAAATTGTTGGAAAATATAAACAGTGGAAGCATTACTGAATGATTGCTTATATGAAAAATTGACAATATATACCATCATGCGAGAATATACTCAAAAAATATTTTTCAAAGAGTAAACAAATATCCTCAAAGTAGGTCTTCAATTTCATAACCTTCTATAGTGATCTCATATTACTGTGCAAAAAAGGTGTGTTCTTTATAGCTTAGAATAACCTCCATTTTATACACACATAGCCTCTATTTTATACACACACCCCATGTTTAGTCTTGAAAATCTAGATAAGATTGAGTTTGGTTTCTTTCTTTTCTTTTTTTTTTTTAAATCAAGAAATGAGATTTTGAGTTTTAATTAAATATGGGCGTAGCATGGAGTACAAAATTAATTATTGAAGCTACTTATTATATAAATAATTAAAAATATGATTGAATTATTCCTACTATAATAAATTACAAATTATTCTACTAAAAAATTGTATTTGCCTCCTCTATATATATTTTAAAATTTTATTTTAACACTTGCTTAATTTACCATGTTAAAACCTCAGATACAAATTAAGAAATTAAATTATTTATGAATTTAGTTCATTGATAAATTTCTTTAGAGTACTACTTATTTCATGTGTTGAATTCATAAATCCACTAGATGAAAATTTATAAGCTTTTCAGAAATATATATTATCAATTTCTACATCGAGATATGGATTCAATCAACTAATTCATTTTTAATCAATATATATTATTATCATCCAATCTACCAGACATATTGATCCACATGCGAATTTTACCTTTTAATAAATCAAAATGATATTTAATGTTGGATGTGCGAATAAAAGTTTCACATTGGTAGTTAAAAAGATCGGAAAGCTACATTTAAGATATAGGATCTCTTGATGGTGTGAGGCTTTTTAAGAAAAATCGTGCAGTCTTGGTTCAAAGTGGACGATATCACACCATGTAAGAGTATCTTTGGACTTTCTGAGCCCAACAACTAGTATCACAGCACAGATTTAGCGGGATGAGTATGAGGATGTTGCAGAGTGATGTAGTGTGGGGCTCAATTTGCTTACCATTACGAGCTTGGAGATCCACACACAAGAAGAAGCTAGTTGCGGGCTTCGGTTGCCATAAAAATACTCAAAATATGTGGGTGGCACACAATTAATCTCGGTTATCCGCAGATCATGGTGATGGATCATGTGGAACTTAGTTCAAGGGGAGATTGCTGTGTGAGAACAAAAATCCCACATTGGTAGCTGAAATGACTGAGAAGCTATATATAAGATGTATGATCTCTTAATAGTGTGACCTTTTAGAAAAAATCGTGCGAGCTTGGCCCGAAGTGTCAAGACCCAATTTCTCGAGTCATGATGGCACCTACTTTAACCCACCAGTAGGTAAGCCAAACCATAGCACGAAAAGTCAACTAACAGGCTAACCAACGGAAGATAGGAAAATAAAGGAAATAGGCATACAATGGAAATACTAGGCAACAAAAAGTAGAGATATATAAATATGAACATACTATACAATAGAGGGAGCGGGACTAAATATACAAAATAAGTTTCCCCCACGACCTGGGAAGGTCGATACAAGAGCCACTATACCAAAAGAGAGTACTAGATAATGTCAAATACACATCATAGTCTCAGAATATACAACAAGACTATCAAAAATAGTAGAATGAGGAGGATCAACTCCGGACTCTAAAAGCTTACCCTAACTCTGAACAACGGCACAACCTGAGGATATCAGTAGCGACGGTGACTCGTACTTGAATCCGTATTAGGAAAAAGATGCAGAAGTGTAGTATGAGTACAAAAACAACGGGTACTCAGTAGGCATCATAGGACAAATGAGCTAACTTATGGTAAAAGCATAAATAAGTGCGAGGATGTAAACTAAAGTCATAAATAAAGGGTCAGAAATAGAAATAATAGACCATACAGGGAGGATGTGATGTATATTAGATAAGTAACTCGAAAGCATAAATAAAGTCTAACGATAGCCTAACTGGACCCCCATAAACCCAGAAGGAACAAATAGAAGAAATAACCCAACCGAGCCCCCATAAGCCCTGTGGGTACAAACAAAGAGTAACACTAATATGAAGATGAAATAACAACAATAATAAACGTAAGACGAGTCAACGTGTGATAAGCGTACCTGATAATTTTTTTCAGTCATAACACCAAGGTTTACTAGTTCTTACCAGATTTTTAATCCCAAATTAGTATCTGTATAGATCGTAATTGCCAGAATTGAACCAGAACTCGAGAATAATATCATAACAGTAAAATGTCGGACTCGAACCAAAACTGATAAATAATAATAAAGCTGATAGATGTAGGGCTCGAATCAAAACTGATAAATAAGCTAAAAGTAGTAATGGTCCAGGACACTTAAATCCAATTAGTCATATACTCCAAAGTCAGGCGGGTAAGTCTTTAGGCGATACAAATCCAAATCACTAAGCCGAAGAATGTGATTTAAGGCTATATACTACCCCACCCGGGGTAACTGATGTCACCCAAATTACACCTCTAAGAAAGTATAAAGCGGTCGTTGTTCAAAGATAGAACCCAACTGAGGTTGGGGTCGATCCCACGAGGAATAGGTCGAAATCCAATCAACTTTGTTTGTTTGAGTTATTTGGTAAATAAGCAAATAAGTAAAAAAGATGGGTTTTATAAAGTAAACTAGTAATCGTTTGTTGAGGTTAAAATCAAGATGAGAGAAGCACTAGGATTGTGTTCCCCAATAAATTCATAACTTCATAGGTTCTCCGTACTTGGTGTTCTTTTCAGGTATCCAACAAGCAGAATCGATAGGTTAAGTATCATCTAACTAACTATGTTACGTCCATTATAGACGACTATCCTCAAGCAAAAAGGTTAATATGTCATGAGTGTTGCTATTTTCCCCTATCAATAATCCCAATACAACCTTTCCCGTATTACGGCTCAAAGCTGATTAAACGAAGAAAACTCTGAGTCTTGTGGTTGAGTTGCTAGTCCTATCCTACTACCCTTGATATAGTACATGGTAGAGACAGGATGAGTCCCAATGTGTGCACTCGTCAGAAAGCAAGCACTTCAGAAGAAACAACAATACTTGCCCTAATACCCTTCGAGAAACACCTTGTACTTCAAAACTCTACGTTGTTAATCCGCCTATGGTTTCCACAACCCTAGTTATGGGGTTTAGTTACTCATGGTTGTATTAAAAAAATAATCGTTCATGAATGAAAACATTAATTGAAGCATACAAGACTGACTAAACTACGAAATCTCAACCTTAATTAAAACCGTAGAAACCAATATTCGTAAGATCCCAAGAAAGTGCCTTAGAATCCCACAAAATAGTGTTATATAATAATAATAATATCTAACCCATAAAAATAACCCTAAAAGAGTATTTATAGACTTAACAAATCCTATCCTAAACAAAACAGGAAACTGGTGTCGGCTTCCTCGGACGAGAAGAACATATGATCATGGATTGAACCCACAATCGTGGCTTTCTGTCGTCTGATCCCTGTGCTAAAAGTCCTGCGACTCTTCAAATCTAGATCTGCTTCCCACGACTACATGGTACGATCGTGCCTTCAAGGTATAGTCGTGGGATCCATCGTCTGTTTCCCTTACACTTAACTCTTGCAGGTTGATTTTCCCCTTTCATCTTATGACCTCATTACACGATCGTGACATCAGCTCATGGTCGTAGGATTTTTCGTTAGTTTACCTCCTGCGTGTGGCTTGTCTGATTCAACCTACGAAGGCCTAGGCACAATCGTGATTAGATACCACAATCGTGGTAAAGCTCGTCTGATGCCCTTCATGTCCATTTTTTAGCATTTTCTTTTCTAAGTCCTCAAGGCCTGCAAACCTAAACAAATACATCAAATTCACAAAAAGTACCCTCGAACTAAGCAAATATTCCTCATTTTAAGCATCTCAAGTGCCGTAAATCCATAGCACATCAACACCCTCAACTCAGAATGTTTGCATGTCCTTGGGCGAACAAAATCCTAACTAGTCTAAGACGCTTAACCTATAGTACAATAAAGGCCACTATGGCAGTCAACTTCCTTAAAATATGAATGCAACCGTTTTCATCACATACAACCAATGCAGTGTATATGCTATACAAGTACTAAAACACAACGGGATCAGGATATGGCAATACATTGTAACTAGGCAATCTAACACATTGACCAATACATTACCTACACAAGCAACAGCTAGATTATAACCCCTATGCCCTCACAACTAAGAAGTCCCTAATCACTTAGTATATGTAATGAAATATACACTGGGATTAAATCAAATCTCTCACTCTAAAAAAGAAGTCCGGTTGTACGCGTTCCTTTATTTTATACATTTCAGCTTTCAGATGTCGGGCTAGGATCACTTAGGTCTTTCTAGGCTCGTAATGAAGGCTCGGGGATAAGTGTGGTATATTTGGGTAAAGTAACTCAATCCTCCTTGGCACTTCACTATTTTTGGCACCACTTTTCCTCCTCTTCTTTATTTACCTCCCTTTTCTCCATTTTTTTTATTTCTCGGACCCCAGGTACGACTTTACTTTACACGTTTCACAACTATTATATATATTTTTTTTTATTTCTTTTTTTTTTTTCGTACCGCACCCACGTCCTTTTTCTTTCTTTTCACTACTCAAACTTCATACCTAATTTTTACGCACCCCTAAACAATAGCCACCCTCAACTTAGGCAATTTGCCTGAGTTGAGGTGTACAGTGTCCAAGGAGGGATCAGGGCCAAAGAAGGTTCATTGTAAAAATGGAAAGGTGTCATGGGTAGTTTCAAGAAGCAGCCTAAGGCTCAACATTTGGGTTCAACGGATACACATCATTTGGTAGGTCATTTAGGCTGAAGTACGCTACTTCAAACACAACCTATGATCCTTTCCTAACCTTTAATCCTACAGCTTTTAGCAAGACTAACCGGGCAAGTTCTAGATCATACACACAAACCGACTAGGTAATACATCTCACTCACTCATGGCTCAGGGCTGTTATCTAAGTTCCTACCTATTCACTTGATGCAAGGTCAGTCAGGTTGTCCTATTTACAATCCTAATGCCATAGCTAGATCCTAACATCGATTTTAGTATAGGCTATGCAAACACTGTATTACAAAAAATATATTTTTGGAGGGGTATCATTTAAAACAATTTGAAATCAGGTAAGCATGCTTAATTTAGCCAGACTGCACCAAAGTTTTCTTTTATTACTCTAAGTTATACTACAATGACTAAACACAACACAATAACAATTTCAAACATAAAAACACCTAAACATGCCAGTTCTAACTATGATATAGCAGCAGAGGGAAAAGAAACACTACAACAAAAACCCTCGGCTGTGGTATACCCCCACCCCAACTTTGAAATCATGCTATGTCCCCATAACACGAAATCACATAAAAAATAAAAACTAGGGTAAAGGGCATACCTGGGTGCTCTAGGCACCGATGGAACTCGGGTCACATGGGGATGCGGCTGGGTCCCCCACATTGACATCAACAGGAGTGGCCTCGGTCGTGGCCACTCAAATCAATATTGGCCCCAACGGTGGTCGGGGCACTCAAAGGAATAGATACGGGGGCCATCTCCATACCCCCTCCCGTAGTCTCACCCTCTGGAATAACTCCCTCGGAGGTCTCCTCAGTGACTCTCTCCTTCCTTCTTCTCTTCTTACTAGATCTCTCTCTCTTCGAACCTGATTTAGACACATCCTCCCTCAGCCTCTTCCTAGGCTCAAGACCTCTGTCCTCCTCCTCATCGTCATATAGCTCAATCTGCAGAGTGGGGTGACCAGTGAGGCAATATCCACCTACATAGATGCCGTATAAGGCATAGGTGGTGGTGGAGGTGGAGGTACCATGTCAAGTCGCGTAGCTAAGGTCTGGACCGTTTCCTTCAACTCGGTTAATTTTATCCGTAGAAACTATGTCAGGCAGCTGGACTACATCTATTTGGGTCATGATTCGACCCTCTATACTGTCTATTCATGTCTGTACCACTCGTACAGTCACCCGAATCTCATCAGTAATGTGGGACTTGACCCCTACTTCCAAGTTCCTAATCCGGGCATCATATAAGACTTAGTTTTTAAGAATCTCCTCCAACTGAGCAGATGAAATCAAAGTGTACAATATCAGAACCAATGTACTCGGATGAGAACTTGCTGGTACAGACGAATGTGAAGCACATGTATCTAAATCTGCTGGTACATCACTACTCAGGGCATCCTCTCCTACCTTTGGGATCCCCAAACCTTGAATCGAGGCTGTGGGATTGTGCATGTCTTTTATCATGGTCAGATCCACAGTCTTAGTGGGCTGAAGAAATTTTTCCGCTAGCGAAATTTGTGGCACCTCCGTATTTTACATCGACTGAGTAACCAAACATGGGAACGGAAGGGTGGAGCCACTCTCTAAGGCTCGGTCTCTGATATCTTACACGATAATGCGCGGAATTTTTAGCTCCAACCCTACTATAAATACAACTACCAAGCAGACATTCATCACACCCAACGTATTATCATTAGCTGTCGGTGCTATCTGGTGCCTCACAATGGACCACCATGCCTTGGCGGCAAACTTGAGACTCTTCTTTGTAATATATGATCCGTTTACCCTAGAGGCATTTATACCAACCTCAACAATATATCCCGCTAGCCAAGAGAAGTGCATCGTCTTGTACTCAGCGAATAACTGTTTAACTTTCTTCAATTCTGACATCTGATATTCATATTTTGGAGTATTTGCAGGTGGTGTAAAATGCTCTCCAAACAAGACCCTTGAAATAGCCTCAATATAAATATCATCTGCCTTTTCCCGCACCATTATCATATCCAAGTGGGGCTGCTTCTTCATATCCTTATCCTTGTCGGAGGGAGTCATATTTTTGAGAGTTACGGTATAGTCCGCGTAGAACTCCCTCACTAGCTCTCTACTATAAAAATAGAGTGGCATTGTTATCCACCCCAACTGATATCGCAAAAAAACCACCACCTTCGACATCTTCTGTAAAGACTCATTTAATATGGTGGTTTCTCTTGGATGCTCCTCTGTTGGTTCCCATTATCCTTGAGAGCAACCTAGTCCACAAAGTATTTTCGAGAGTTTGTAATAAGCCAATGTCGTGGACCAGGCCCCCTCTGACTCGCTTTTGCCGGAGGATCATTGTTTGAAGGTGCCGAGTTTTTCTTCACAGATTGGAACTCATCATCATCATCCTCACTCCTTCCTTGTTGGGTGTATTCGGTTCCCTCTTCAGATTGGGGAACGTTGACAGGAGTGGTTGCTACAACAATAGCAGTGGAGGTTGTAGCCTCCTTGGCCTTTTTCTGGTTCCTGGTCTCCCTGGTGGTGACTTGGTCATCGGAGGAGCTAATGTCATACTTATCCTCTGATGACCCACTCACACTTGACCCACTTTTTAAGGAACTTGGTGGGGCTCTTTTCTTTGAAATTTGTTCTCGGAGAGCCTTGTCGAAAGCAGCCTTAGACTTGGGTACCATGGTACCTATATTTGCAAAACTTGTTAGATTACAGTGTAGTGCATGTACTGGTTCAGATTCATAAACAGACGATCCAACCTATGATCGTGCAATGAAGGTACGATCGTGCCTTTTGATCATGGGTTGATCTAATAAAATTTTACTTGCGGTATAGTCATTAGACTATCACAACCTACGATCGTGCAATGAAGGTACGATCGTGCCTTCTGATCATGGGTTTGATCCCTGAAAACAGCAAAGTTATGTCACATCAGACGATCACATACCACAATCGTATGTTGATGTTGTGATCGTGGGATATGCTCATTTGATGAACTCCTAAAGATTATTAACCAGTATCTTATAATGATCCAACTTACGATCGTAAGTAGAACTCACAATCGTGGGTTGTGTCGTGGGTCCTCAAACACTACCAGATTTGACCACTTAACCTTTTGTCTCATAATTTGACCCTTTTTGACCCCACTTTTGATTAGAATTTTAAAGTGCGTAAAGACAATCGGGTACTCAGATTTCCCATGTGTTGTTAAACCAAACATACCCATTTTCATATTTTCCCACTTAAATCAAAACAACCCATCGATAATACTTAAGAAAATACCCAAAAATTTTGGTTTAATGAGTGATGTGCACTTACAGTGTGAGATAAGAGTGTTAAAAATTGAAGAAAATGGGGGCAACGATGAGATACGACTTGAAATCATAGGTAATCATCCTTTTTAGCCTTGAAATACGTAGGGTTTGCTATATTTGCTTATGAAACCGCTTTGAAATTGTAAGAAGAGGCCAAGGGACGGTTTCAACATGTATTTATACCTTTAACCCTTATTATTTTGGGTCGGGTTGGGTCGGGTCGCAACCTTTAAACTGCTGGGCCTCTCGATAGAGGGATTGTACGATTGTGGTTTGATTCTACGATCGTGCAATCTAGTCGTAGCTTGTTGAAATCAGAAAACTTACCTGAGAACATACAATCCTTATACACGATCATGGGTTGTAATCACGATTGTGACTCAAGATCGTATGTTTGATACTCTGTTTTGAAGGTTTGCAGGAGTATCATTAGACTATTAAGACCACAATCGTACCTTCATGTTATGATCGTGATACCTAATCGTGGGATGACTCCTTAACTTGTCACCTTGCATAACTCCCATCAGACGACTAAAACCATGATCGTGTGTTCAAGTTATGATCGTACAACCCTGCCATGGGTTCAGTATGGATTTCAGTTTAGCACCAATTTTTCTTCTATGGTTTCCTGCACCAAAACAAACATTACCCTATAAATTTAAAGTACTAAGCATGGGTTGCCTCCCATGAAGCGCTTGATTTAACGTCACGGCATGACGTGGCTATGTCGGTTACTCAGACTTCACCAACAAGTCCATGGGTTGCCTCCCATGAAGTTCTTGATTTAACGTCATGGTATGACTCAGGTTGGCTTAATTACTAAAGCCTTATTCAAGTCCACATCCCAAATCATTCGGGCCTCCTTTCCTTCGCCCATATAGTGTTTCACCCTTTAGCTATTGACTTTAAATTTCTTTCCATCCTCATTTGCCAATTCAATTGCACCATGAGGGAACATCGTGATCACTCTATATGGTCCATTCCATTTTGATCTTAGTTTGCTAGGAAAAAGCTTCAGCCTTGAATCAAACAATAATACCAAGTCTCTCGTAGCAAATTCTCTTCTCTCTATCTTGCGATCATGATACAATTTCATCTTTTCCTTATACAAGGTAGAGCTTTCATACGCGCGGAGAAAAAACTCATCTATCTCATTCATCTTTTCCAGTCTCAACTCGCTGCATCTTCCCATTCTAGATTTAACCACTTCAATGCCCATAATGCCTTATGTTCAAGTTCGGCAAGCAAATGGCAAGCTTTTGCATTAACAAATTGATATGGAGATGCACCAATTGGTGTCTTGAATTCGGTCTGTTAAGCCCATAGTGCATCATCCAATCTCCTTGCCCAATCAGTCTTATTGGCATTTACAGTCTTCGCCAAAATAGACTTTATCTCACGATTTGAGACCTCAACTTGCCTGCTTGTCTGAGGATGGTAAGGTGTTTCCACCTTGTGTTTTATACTATATTTATCAAGTAGAGCCTTGAACAATCGATTGAAAAAATGGGATCCTCCATCACTAATGATAACCCGAGGTGTTCCAAAACGTGAGAATATATTCTTTTTCAGGAAAGCCGTGACACTCTTACCTTCATTATTAGAAAGTACAATTTCCTACCCACTTCGATACATAGTCAACAGCTACCAAAATATACTTCATACAATGAGAACTCACAAATGGACCTATAAAATCAATACCCCATACATTAAACAATTCAAGCTCAAGGATCGCAGTCATTGAGAGTTCACGCCGTCTTGAGATATTTCCTTACCTTTGGCATTGGCCACATGCCCTAGCATAATCATAAGCATCCTTATGAATGGTAGGCCAATAGTAACCACATTACAAGATCTTGTGTGCAGATTGCACACTTCCATGTGACCCCCAACTGGAGACGAATGACATGCTTCCAATATACTCATCATCTCAACCTCAAGAATACACCTTCGAATCAAAATATCTGCACACACCCTAAACAAATAAGGATCATCCCAGAAGAATTTTCTCACCTTATGCATGAACTTCTTTCTCTGCTGATACGTCATATCTTCTAGAACTAGATTACTTGCCAAAAAGTTGGCAAAATCTGCAAACCATAGGATTAAGTCTTGTGATGCTACCAACACCTGATCGTCTGGAAAATTATCATCAATATCAAGGTCATCCTTCAGTTTTAGCATGGATCAATATCAAGGTCATCCTTCAGTTTTAGCATGACCTCCTCTTCAAGGCATGATAAATGGTCGGCAACCTAATTCTCAGTCCCTTTTCGGTCCTTTACCTCAAAATCAAACTCTTGTAACAGAAGAACCCATCTAATCAACCTTGGCTTGACATCCTTCTTCGCCATAAGATATCTCAGAGCTGCATGGTTAGTATGCACAATCACCTTTATGCCAATCAAGTAAGACTGAAATTTCTGGAACACAAAGACCACCGCAAGCAACTTTTGCTCAGTCACAGTATAATTCTTCTGGGATGGATTAAGTGCTTTTCTAGCATAGTAAATAGGATGGAAAATATTCTCTCACCTTTTGCCAAGGAATGCACCTAAGGCCACCCTACTAGCATCACACATGACCTTAAATGGTAAGGTCCAATTCGGAGATTCAATGATGGGAGATGAAACTAACTTCTCTTTTAGACACTCGAATGCCCTTAGGCATGCATCATCAAATAAAAACTTCACCTATTTCTCTAAGAGTTTGCACAATGGATTTACAATCTTAGAAAAATCCTTGATGAACCTTTTATAGAATCCTGCATGGCCTAAAAAAATTACGAATACCTTTCACAGAAATAGGTGGAGGTAACTTTTCAATTACCTCAATATTCGCTTTATCGACTTCAATCCCATTCTTCGAAATTCGGTGTCCCAGCATTATGCCTTCTTTTACTATAAAATGGCACTTTTCCCAATCAACACTAAATTACATTCGTTACACCTTTGCAAAATATTAGCAAGGTGTGCTTAGCATGCATCGAATGAGTCACCCACAACAGAGAAATCATCCATAAATACCTCAATAGTGTATTCTATCATGTCAGAGAATATAGACATCATGCAACGTTGAAAAGTGGCCAGTACATTGCATAGACCAAATGACATCCTCTTGAATGTGAACGTCCCACATGGACACGTGAAAGTGGTTTTCTATTAGTCTTTAGGGGAGTTGGAAATCTGATTGTACCCCAAATAACCATCAAGAAAACAATACCATCCTCTAGCAACAAGACAGTCTAACATCTGGTCCATAAAAGGCATAGAAAAATGGTCCTTTTTTGTCCAAGAGTTCAACTTTCTATAGTCCATGCAAACTCTCTATCCAGTAATCGGCCTAATTGGGATCAACTCATTTTTCTCTTTCGAAACCACAGTGATCCCACTTTACCTACTTTTTATCTGCAATAGGGTAAACCACACCTGCATCTAACCACTTAATGATCTCTTTTTTCATAACCTCTTGCATGGGTGGATTGATATGACATTGATGTTCAATGATAGATATATAGTCCTGCTCGTCCTGGACTTTATGTGTGCAAATTTTGGGTGGAATTCCAATAATATCAGAAATCATCCAGCTAATGACCCGTTTAAATCTCTGCAACATAGAAACCAAGGCCTCAACTTGCCACTCTAATAAGTCTACTAAAATGATAACCGGCAACGTGTTATTGGCTCCCAATAAATCATAACAGAGATGGGATGGAAGAGCCTTAAGTTCTAAAATAAGAGGCTCCTCTATAGAAGTATGAGCAGGTGGAGTCACTCTATTCTTCATATCAAGATCAAGCTTCTTTGGCGCATAAGTGTAGGAACCCCTACCAACAGGTGCTTTTACCATCTCATCATATTCATCAATACCATCACTTTCAAAATTCATGATAACTGATGCAAGTGTCTCAACTCCCAGTCGCTCTTCAAATGGAACCACAAGTGCCTCCTCATCCTCAGTATCAATGACCGACACAACACGCGTCTCCTTTGACTGCTTCATTGATTTGCAGCTATTGAAAGTAACATATTCATCAGTCAATCAAAATTTTATCTGCCCAGATTTCAAATCAACTAAAGCACGAACAGTCGCAAGGAATGGTCTTCCCAAGATGATGGAAACCTTAAAATCTACCTCACAGTATAGAATTACAAAATCAGCTGGAAAAATAAAAGATGCTACCTTTACCAACACATCATACAAAATTCCCACCGACTTCTTCACAGTTTGGTCCGCCATGAGAAGTCTTATAGAAGTCGGCTTAGGCGACCCCAATCCCAACTGCTTGAAAACTGCTAGCGGCATCAAGTTAATGGTAGCACCCAAGTCACACAAAGCGTTTACAAAATTGTAAGACCCGATAGTACAAGGAATCATAAATGCTCCCGAGTCTTCTTTTTTCTTAACAAGGGAGCGGGAAGTGATTGCACTACAATGATGCAGGTTATCAGCAGGCTCAAAACTTACAGTTCTCTTCTTAGTCACCAAATCTTTCATAAATTTTGTGTAACCTGGCATTTAATCCAAAGCTTCTGTAACACTCCATACCTCCCAAACCCTACCTAACTATGTTGAATAATGTTTTCTTAGGTGTCGAGATCCATAAGTACGTATTTGGTAATGTTAATGAGGAGAAAATTGAAATTTGGCTTCATACATGTGATTAGCCTTTCATAGGAGGTGTTTTGTTATTTTCGTGGAGCATTTGTGGGGTGCAAAATGAGGCTAAGAGGACCTCTAAACAAAGGATATTAAGGGTAAGAAGTAAGTTAAATAATAGGATTTGAAGAAATCCGCAAAGAAAAGTTGAAGCACAAAAAACATTTTCAGTGCCACAGGAGGTGCCAGGCTCTGGTTCTGGAGCCCAAACCAGAAACCTTTTAAAGTTCAGTGCCCTGGTGGGCGCCAGGCGCTGGCTGGGGCGGCCAAACCAGCAATGCCTCCAAAATTTGTCTAAGTGTCCAAGGGTGCCCGGGGAAGTACCGGGCCGATTTTTTCCACGTTTCTTCTACAACCACGAGTATATACATGGAATAAATGAAGTATTATATTGGTATGGTAAAATTACTCATGAACGAATTTGGCATCAAAATGACGGTTTTACCCTTGTGGTCAAAATGAGCCATACGTGGCTAGAATCACTTGTTTTTGGGATTGAGGTTATGGATACGAGTAGCGTGAGTGGTAATATTGTTGTAACACGTATGGAATTATTTAAACATGAGATATATGATGGATTATGCATGAAAAATTGATGGGCTAAGTTGAGATGTGTTATTGGGCCCAATTTGAGGCCCAAAATGGAATAAAATACATGGGCCCAAAGGCAAATGATCCATTCCTCCAATATTGACCAAGTAAACCTTGTATTAAATGCCAAGAATTGGCTAAGGACAACATGAGAGTCCTATATAAAGGGGAAAATCAGATTTTATTCACAAAATCTCTCATGCCTCTTTAGATATTTTCCCAAATAATTCTCTCAAACCCTAAGAACCCTAAAGCACTTCTTGGGGCAAGATCACTCATTTGCAAGCTTGGGTAAGTAATTATGCTTATGGATTAATATATTATATGCATGAGAGAGCATGTAGATCATGGTGGTTATGTCTAAAAGTGTAAGTGGTGCACTTTTGTGTTTTGGGAAAAATGTGCTATTTTTGTGAATTAACCTTAAAAGGTGACTTGATGTCTTGATGAAAGTGAATGGTATGGACAAAATATGAACATGTATGGTGTGATTTTGTTATTAAAATTGTTATTTTTCTAAAAGTGTAAATTGTGGGATTTTGGCCGATATGTGCTATGAGATGTATTAAGGTGGTTTGATGGCTTCTTTGTGATGTGATATGGATAAGAAAGTGTAAAGGAGAAGTGTTGTGGTGAAATGTATTGATTTTTATGTATTGGTCAATGTATGGAATAGTGGGGGATTTTTGGAATAATAATTTCAAGAATGGTTTTGTCAAGGGGAAATGGCATGTTTAAGAGCAAACATGTGACTTATTGATATTGTATGCATTTGTAAGGTAGTTGGTGGTTAATGTTGGTTCCATTATGTACTTGTGATGTAGAGTGAAACGTAAAGAAGGAGCGGAATTATTGCGCTCACATATTTGATTGTGTACTTACATTGGGAAGATAAGGTATGTAAGGTTACTCTGTCCGTTTCTTTCTGCGGAAAATAGTAGTCACATTGACATTACACTTGTTCCATCCCGAAATGTGCTAAGGCATTCTATGTCCGGTTATCAATGGTCATTATCATATGTTTCCTACTCATAGCTCAATTGTGAATCTCATGTCTCATATTTATGGTCAATGTTCTAAAAGTTCAAATAAGGTTATGTTCCAAAGTGTTAATAGTGATTATACTCATGTCTCTTGTTCATTGATTATGGTTCAATGGTTCTAATAGTGTCATGTTTCCACGAAGGCTATGTTTCCAATAATGATCATTCGCATGTTTTTCATTCATTGATTATTGATCCAAAGCGTCACATAAGGTTGTGACTATCATTGTATCGATCTCTCATAAGCAAAAGTATCAATCTCTCACAAGTAAGGGTATCAATCTCAAAAGCAAAGAAATGAAGTAAGAATAAAGTAATGCATATTGATTGTGTTCATGGGTGTTATCCATGGGGTACACATACCCGCATGATGATGATAGTTTATCCATGGGGCGCAAACGCCTGCGTGATGATGGCCATTTATCCATGGGGTGCAAGAACACCCGCATGATGATATGATCTTATCAATGGGGTGAAAGAATACCTGCATGACGATGTTATGTTATCCATGGGGTGAAAAGACCACCTGCATGATGTGGGCCCAGAAAGTGTATGAGTAATGTAAAAGTAAAGTAAAGTAAAGGCAAGAGAAAGAATGAATGTAATATACATGGTTTCCAAAGTACAGAATAGTGACTCATCTACATTATGATTTATCTATATTG
Organism: Capsicum rhomboideum; assembly: GCA_031232105.1. Classification (NCBI taxonomy): domain Eukaryota; kingdom Viridiplantae; phylum Streptophyta; class Magnoliopsida; order Solanales; family Solanaceae; genus Capsicum; species Capsicum rhomboideum. The sequence continues at coordinate 89,602,079 of CP124716.1, read as the reverse complement.
GTTATGCATTGGAACTTGAGTTCTTGACATATTTTCATATCTTACAAGTTTTATATGGCCTTACATACTCAGTACATTCTTCGTACTGACCCCTCTTGGGGAATTTACTTTACTTGCTGCAGGCGCAGGTCCTACTAGGCCTCCACAGTAGATTGTCAGTGTTGCAGATCTTTGGTGAGCTCCAGTTAGTTCGGGGCTTCTCTGAGTCACTGTTGTACATGTGTTTTGATTTTGGACATGTTGTATAAAGCGGGGACTTGTCCCGACTTTTAGTTCATTTTGGTTAATTCATTTGTTAGAGGCTTTTGTAGACGGATGTAGGTGTATAAATGTGAAGGTACATGTCGTTTTGACTTGATGGCTCAAACGGCCAAGTTTTACATATATAGCTATGACATATGTTTTCATGTCTATGACTTCCGCATAGTTGCATAAGGTGTAATAAAATTCATATGAGGTTATGTATGCGAATATACTTGAGCAATGATTGGTTCTCTCGGGCCTTATCAGCTTCGGGTGCCAATCACGCCTCGTTGGGATTTGGGGCGTGACAGCTTCAATAAGAGGGGTATTCACTAATAATTCCTTTAACATTGAAATGAAGTTTTGATATTTTTCCTCTTCGGCTTTCTTCTTCAAACTTTGTGGAAAGGGAAGAGGAGGTCGTAAAATAAGCTTTACTACTTGCGAGGCCTCTTTCACCTTTGTTTTATTAGACTTAACCTCCTTTTCAACAACTCGAGGCTCTTGAGATGCCTTGTCCTCAACCACCATGTTTTTAGTTTAATTCTCATTCTCATCATTAAGTATTACAGGCTCATCAACAAGTACCAAAGGCATAGGTGGATCAACAGTAGTCTTACCACATTGAGTAGTTATAGCCAAGCAATGACCGTCGTTTTTGGGATTTTGGACTGTGTTACTAGGAAGAGTGCCTGGTTGACGCTGATTCAATTGGGTAGACGTCTGCCTAAATTATTGCTCCAGTTGTTTGATGGCAGTCATATGAGATTCCACCTTTTGGCTTATCTCTGAAATGTCTGACCTAATCTCTTTAAGGTAATTTTCTTGACTTTTTAACCCCTTAACAAGTTTTGGAAGCATGGCTTCCATTCTTGAATTTTCAAATTCAGCATCACGGTTCCCCAAGTGGAACATACAAACCACTTTTTTCCTTGTAATCATCATTTCACCTCCAATCACCATCACGATCTCTGTCTCTGTCTCTATACCTGGACTTGTTGTAGTTGTCTTCGTAATAGTTTCGACCTTGATTCCCTTGACTCGAGTTCCAATTGTCTAGATTAGACCCTTGGCCCTTGGCTCTAAAACCCGCCACTTCTCTATCCAAGTATTTAGCCTCCTCTTCAGAATTAGATTCTTCATACCTAGGTGCTTTGCCGTATGCACTCACCGCATTGACTTTTTCCACTCCTCCAGCTGCAATTTATTTGGCTAGCAGGCCAATTTTCATTCTCAATTGTGCTACCTCTTGAGCCACTATTCATCCAAAGCCCTTTATTTTGCTAAAGATCTAATAGCATATGTACCCACGGGTCTGTTTGCTTCCCGAGTATGCCAACCTCAGTTGGTTTTAATGATTCCGATCTAGAATCTTCGATGCCTGTTCCCAATGCAAACTCATAAATGCACCTCCAGTGATGGTGTCTGCTTCAACCTTAGTATGTGCATTCAAAGCTCTGTAGAAGATCTCAAGTAGATTCCTACCACTCATCCTATGGTTTGGAACATTCTGCAACTTCTTCTTGAACCTCAACCATGTTTCGTAAAGTGCCTCTGAATAAAGTTGTCTGAAGTTATAGATCTCATCTTTCAATTGCAACATCCTAGAAGGCGAAAAGAATCATTCAAGAAACTGATTTCTCAACTCTTTCCAATTGGTAATAGAACCTCGTGGTAATTCAGCCAACCATAAAGTCGCTTCCAGAGAACAGAAATAGCCTTAATTGAATTATCTCTTGGCTCACTCCAGGTAGATTATACAAAGTGCAGATTCCCACGAAATTCATCTCATACATGTTTGTATCAGCAGTAGGGAGGCCAACAAACACCCCTTTTAAGTTCAAGAGGTGAATCATAACACTTGTAATATCAAACTTAGTTCCTTTAGGCAGTTCGGGTGGGATAATGGCGCCAGTCTCCACCGGTTCCAAATATACTAAATGTTTTTCTAACTCTTCATAGATCGGGGGTTGTTACATTCTAAGTCTTCTCTGTCTTTCCTCAAGTGCAGCAAGACGCTGCGCTGCCTTTTGCATTGCTCGATGATCCTTAAGTGCTGCAAGACGCTGCACTGCCTTTTGCATTGCTCGATGATCTCTGTCTGCTTGTATAGTAGCTGCTTGTATCACATTCTCCTCAGCCATCAACCTAGCAGTTACTTGTTCCACAGTCTCCTGACCTACCAGATTAAGTGGTGGCTAATTATGAATGACACCCACAACTAGGGGATCTTGAAATCCATCGTTATTCACCATTCTTCGATTATTCCTTAGAGTTATTTCAATTTCTTGGTCAAGTGTAATAAGGGGATTATATTGACTCCAAGTGTTGGGCATACACTGGCGTGTGCCCTCAGAAAATCATAAAAGTAACTGAAACATATCAACTCCAACAAGAAAAATCAATCAACTAAGTAACCGTACTCCCGAACAACGATGCCAAAATTTGATGTCGCCCAAATTACACCTCTAAGAAAGTATAAAGCGGTCTCTGTTCAAATATAGAACCCAACTGAGGTTGGGGTCGATCCCACGAGGAATAGGTCAAAATCCAATCAACTTTGTTTGTTTGAGTTATTTGGTAAATAAGAAAATAAGTAAAAATGGGGTGGGAGGGGGGGGGGGTTATAAAGTAAACTAGTAATAGTTTGCTGAGGTTAAAATCAAGATGAGAGAAGCACTAGGATTGTGTTCCCTAATAACTTCATAATTTCATAGGTTCTCCGTACTTGGTGTTCTTTTCAAGTATCTAGCAAGCAGAATCGATAGGCTAATTATCATCTAACCGACTATGTTACGCCCCTTGTAGACGACTATCCTCAAGCACAAAGGTTAATGCGTCATGAGTGTTGCTTTGTTTCCCCTATCAATGATCCCAATACATCCTTTCCTGTATTACGGGTCAAAGCTGATTAAATAAAGATAACTCCGAGTCTTATTGTTGAATCGCTAGTCTTATCCTACTACCCTTGCTATAGTCTAGGGTAGAGACAGGATAACTCCCAACTCATGCACTCGTCAGAAATCAATCACTTCAGAAGAAACAACAATACTTTCCCTAATACCCTATGAGAAATACCTTGTACTTCGAACTCTACGTCATTAATTTGCTACGATTTCCACAACCCTAGTTATGGGGTTTAGTTACTCATAATTGTATGAACAAAATAATTGTTCATGAATAAAGACATTAATTATAGTATACAAGAAAGAATGAACTCTGAAATTTCAACTTTAATTAAAACTGTAGAAACCAATATTCGTCAGATCCCAAGAAGTGCCTTAGAATCCCACAAAGTAGTGTTATAGAATAATAATATCTAACCCGTAAAAAATAACCCTAAAAGAGTATTTATAGACTTAAAAAATCCTATCCTAAACAAAATAGAAAACTGGTGTCGACTGCCTCACACGATCGTGGCTTGCTGTCGTCTGATCCCTGTGCTAAAAGTCCTGCAACTCTTCAAATCTGGATCTGCTTCCTATGACTACATGGTACAATTGTGCCTTCAAGGTACGGTCGTGGGATCTATCTTCTGTTCTCCTTACACTTAAATCCTACAAGTTGATTTTCCCCTTTCATTTCACGACCTCATTGTACTATTGTGACATCAACTCACAGTCGTAGGATCTTTTGTCAGTTTGCCTCCTGCGTGTGGCATCTCTGATTCAACCTACGAAGGTGTAGGCACTATTATGATTAGATACCACGATATTGGTAAAGCTCATCTGATGCCCTTCATGTCCGTTTTTCAACATTTTCTTCTCTAAGTCCTCAAGGGCTGCTAACACTAAACAAACACATCAAATTCACAAAAAGTACCCTCGAACTAAGCAAATATTCCTCATTTTAAGCATCTCAAGTGCCGTAAATCCATGGCACATTAGTAACAAAGATAAATAAGGCTCATGAAAATGACTAAGTCATCCTAAAATTTTAAAATTAGCCTAAGGTAACAAATAGAGGTCATTTAGGTCAATAAGGAGCTATTCTAGGCATTCTACCTAAAAGAAGGGCGGTAGGGTCCACTATTAGTCTTGAAAACCCAACCTAAGGTAAGTACCTACCCAAACTTAGTCTAAGGTTTCTCAATCCCATCCCATGGCACTAAGTAAACCAATACTAGTCCTAAGGGATAATCATAGACTAATATAAGGAAAAATGGGGCTGAATTCTACCAAAAAGGGCCCCTAACCGGCTAATTAAGGTAATAAATGCTAGAAATAATGACCGAGCCATAAGGACCCACCCATAGCTAGCACAGTACTACACTAATAATATAATAAAGCACATTCTAGGAGAAAGGTAAGCCTAGCCTACCTATATGCTTTTGGAAGCTCAAAAAATCCTCTACACCGGAGTTTTTCCCTTTCGAGAAGTCTCCATCCGCTGCCACGCTATCAAAATAAAGTTCTATACGTCGATATAAGAATATCGATACCTATATTACGTACATATACTCCGGGGCAGAAATCAAACTTAAAATTCCATGTGGGGTCTACTTATGAAATCACAAAATTGAAATCGTCACATCATCCTTCTCAACTCAAGGATCATTTGCCCTAAAAAATGAGCAAAATCAGAGCCCAAATCAGTCCCCAAAATAGACACAACATAATCTAAGAATTAAGAATTAATCGGAGAACTTAAAAGGAGAATTAACCAAAAACTTACGGGAACAAAGGCAAGAAAATGATCACAATGAAATTTCTAACTCAATCCCAGCTCCTAATATTCAATCTCCCACAATTTCTGAGCTCACAATACCTTTAATGGTGATTTTGGACGTAAAAGTGAGTAGAAAAATGAAGGCAACAACTATATATACAGCCAGGGGTCCTTCTTTGCGAACGTGGGACCCCTGGTACAAATATGGGAGCTGACCTGGACAAACATTCACAAATGCAGCTTGTCCACCACGATCGCGAAGAAAAAGGATGGATCGTCCAGGCCGGCCTCCTTTTTGAGAACTCGAAGGCTGGCCCTCGAATGTACAGGTCAAAATCCTTGACCCTCGCAATCGCGGCCAAGGCCACGTAAATGCGAAGGCGAGTTTTGGCCTGCACTAGGTTCATCAGCACCAACAACTTAGGCAAGTTTCAAATTTTCCGATCGGGCCCTAAGGATTCATCCAAAACCCCGTGTATACAAATAAACTATGCTACCTTACGAAATTTGACATTTCGGACACAGCAACACCATTAAAGTTTCCATCTGAGGTTGTTTTGATAAAAAGTGGGTGCCACACCTATGGTTCCATTTTATCCAAAATCCACCCAATAGCCCAAAATGAGTCTGAAAGCTTCGGGACCTAAACTAAGGGTCTCCCAGCTTAAAAGCAATTTTTTGGATCTAATAAGACTGTCAAAATTGGATTCCGAGGCTGTTTACCTAAAGTTTAGGCCATAACCCCTTTTTTTTTACTTGTATAAACTCCAAAATAGGGAAATGACTCTAAAACCAAATGAACTACCTGGTAACCGAACTATTAGTCCTAGTAAGTCATAAATGACTTGGGGCAGCTATAGGAAAGCTCTAAATACAAACAAAGCACGAAAACACAGGAAATGACCTGAAGGGTCATTACAACATCTACTACTAAAAGGACTTTTATCCGCGAAAGTAAAGGATTAAGAAGTACCTAGAGGCTCGAACAAGTAGGGGTACTGGGTCTGTATCTCACGCTTGGTCTCCCCTGTAGCCTCTTCGACTAAATGGTGTCTCCACTGAACCACTGGAATATCTCTGGAACTCAACTATTTGACATCTCTGGCTAGGATAAACACTGGCTCCTCAATAAAGGTCAACCTATCATCCAACTGAACCGAGTCCCACCAAAGCATGTGAGACTCATCTAGAATATAACGTCGTAGCATAGATAATAGAAAACTGTATGGATGGATAAAAAGGATGGAGGTAAAGCCAACTCATAAGATTCCTCCCCAACTGTCCGAAGTATCTCAAATGGTCCGATGTAACTAGGGCTTAGCTTGCCCCTTTTCCCAAACCTCATCACACTCTTCATAGGCGACTCTCAAAGAAAGGCCCAACCACCAACTCTGAATTTCAAGGCATGATGTCAACGGTCAACATAACTTTTTTTCTTGCTCTGATCACTCGAATTCTTTCCAAAGACTCATGAAGCAAATCAGTACCACAGGGCCTAACCTTTGAAGTCTCAAACCAACCTACTACTAAGGCTAAAAACTGCTCCCATTGCTTCCCAAAGTCCATAACACATGCGTGAAGTATATCCTCCATAACCATAATAGTCCTCTCAGACTGTCTGTCAGTCTGGGGATAAAAAGTGGTGCTAATATTAACCTGGGTACCCAACTCCTCTTAAAATGCCCTCCAAAAGCTAGAAATAAACTGGGAGTCTCTATCTGAAATAATGGACACGGACACTCCGTGAAGATGAACCACCTCTCGAACATAGATACGAGTCAACCTTTCAGCACTGGAGAAAGTTTGAATAGGGATGCAATGGGCAGACTTGGTCAATCAATCTAGGATGACACAAATGCTATTAGAACCACGAGAAGTGTGAGGCAAAATACCCATGAAATCCATAGTGATCTGCTCCCATTTCCACTCAGGAATGGGTAGTCTCTAAAGCAATCCACCAGGTCTCAAATGCTCAATCTTCACCAACTGACAACATAAACACCGAGCCACAAAGTTTGCTATATCTCTCCTCGTACTACTCCACCAGTAATACTGCCTCATATCTCTATACATTTTAGTTATCTCGGGGTGAATAGAGTATCTAGAGCTATAAGCCTTTCAAAGTATCAACTAAAAAGTCTCCTACCCTCGGAACACAAATGCAATCGTCAAATCTCAAAATGCCCTCAGAATCTAAGGTAGCCCTCCTAGACTCAACCCTCAAGATCTGATCTCGAATGACATATAGCCTACTATCCTCAAACTGTCGGCCCCAAATCTCCTCCAACAAGGTAAGCCTAGCCTCAATACAAGCAAGAATTTTCCTGCGGTCTAAAATATCAAGACGATCCATCACGTTGGATAAGGACTGAATGTCCAAGGCCAACGATAGCTCAAAAACTAAAATGAAGGTGAAAATACCCATACTTACTACCTTCTAGATCAAGGCATCCGGTACCATATTTGCCTTGCCCGAATGGTATAGAATAGAGAGGTCATAGTCTTTCAGCAACTCAATCCACCTGCACTATCTCGAATTAAGCTCCTTCTGAGTCATGATGTGCTGAAGACTATAATGGTCATTGAAAATCTCACAACAAACACCATACAAGTAATGCCTCTAAATCTTAAGTATGAAAACTAATGTCGCCAACTCTAATTCATGATGGGGTAGTTGCACTCGTGCACCTTCAGTTTTCTTGAAGTATATGCAATAACTCAACCCTGTTACATCAAAACACACCCAAAACCAATACCAAAAGCATCACAATAAATAGTAAACCCCTCGCCCTAAACTGGAAGACACAAAATAAAAGTTGAAGTGAGCAAGTCTTTGAGCTTAAGAAAGCTCGCCTCATAGCTATCGAACCACTGGAGCGGAACCTCCTTTCTAATCAATCTAGTCATAGGCGCTGCAATAGTAGCAAATCTCTTGATGAACCACCTGTAGTAGCTAGCCAACCCAATAAAATTATGAACCTCATTCAGAGACGCAGGCCTAGCCCAATCAAAAATAGCCTCCATCTTTGTTGGGTCTACCATAACCCCATTCTTGGACCCCATATGCGCCAAGAAAGCTACAGATTCAAACCAGAATTCATACTTTGAGAATTTGGCATAAAGCCTATGATCTCTCAAAGTGTGGAGGACATTCCTCAAATGCTGCTCGTGCTCCTCCTTACTCCTCGAATAGACAAGGATATCATCAATAAATATAATCACGAAAGAGTCCAAATAAGGCCTAAAAATGCGGTTCATCAAGTACATAAATGTTGTTAGGGAATTGGCCAACCTAAAAGACATCACCAAGAACTCGTAATGGCTATAACGAGTCCTGAAGGCTGTCTTAGGGATGTCCTCCACCTGAATCCTCAACTGATGGTAGCTAGACCTCAAATCAATCTTAAAAAACATTGCCACACCCTAAAGCTGGTCAAATAAAGTATTCATATAAGGCATAGGATACTTATTCTTTATTATCACATTATTCAACTATCTGCAATTGATACTCATAAGTATAAAACCTTCTTTCTTCTTCACAAACAGAATATGAGCTGCTAAATAATAATTATAACTCCAAGTCTTATCGGTCCTTATCGAATTTTCAATCCCAAAAAAGTATCCGTATATCTCATAATTGTTGGACTCGAACTAGAACTAGAGAATAATATCATAATAGTAAAATGTTGGACTCGAACCGCAGCTGATAAATAATAATAAAGCTGCTAGGTAGCGGACTCAAACCAGAACTGATAAATAAGATAAAAGTTGTAATGATCTAGAATTACAGCTCCACTTAAGTCCAATTAGTCATAAAATTCAAAGTCAGGTGGGTAATTCTTTAGGCAATACGAGTCCTAATCACTAAGCCCAAGAATGTGATTTAAGACCAAATACTACCCCACCTGAGGTAACAAAGCTAAATAGGGTTCATGAAAATAAATGTCATCCTAAAAATTAATATTTAGCCTAAAGTAGTGAATAAAGGTCATTTAGGTAAACAAGGAGTTATTTTAGGTATTCTACCTAAAAGAAGGGTTGGTGGGCTCCACTACCAGTCTCAAAAACCCAGCCTAAGGCAAGAACCTATCTAAACTTAGTATAAGGCTTCTAAATACCATCCCAAGACACTAAGTAAACCAAAACTAGTCTTAAGGGATAATCATAGACTAATATAAGGAAAACGAGGTTGAATTTTACCGAAAAGGGCCCCTAACTGGCTAATTAAGGCAATAAATGCTAGAAATCACAATCGAGCCATAATTACCCACCCATATCTATCACAATAGTACATTAATACTATAATGAATCACAATCTATGAGAAAGGTAAGCCTAGCTTATTTGGATGTGATGAGTCGGTAATTTGCGACTCGTTTGACCTAAAAAAGCAAGAAATCATGTCCTCAATGCTAATTTGAATGCGTTTTGATTTAATTTTAGGGTGAAGGCCAATAAGTGGTTGAAATAGCAAAAGGAGCAAAAAGAAGCAAAAAATGCACAAAAGCATCGCGAATGGCAGTCGACGCATCGCCGAGTTCACATGCGCATAGCCAAAATGGTGTGTCCATCTCCTATCAAAATAGTTTGGTCTAGATCAAATTGTTACAAAATTAAAATGACCCAAGTCCTTCGGTGCATCGCCGAACTGATCGGCGGATCCAGCTTTCCATCGCCGAATGAAATAGTTTCCAGCCCTTAGAGCTTAACGTGTTGACAGATTAATGAGCTTGGGATAATTCAGTGCATCTTCGATACCTTTGGAAATGGTATATTTCTCAGCCAAATTATACATGGTGGCATTTCTATAATTCTGAGGTTCAATTTTGTTGAAGCTATTTAAGCCTTTTTGGCCATTTGGAACCCTATCTTTGGTAAATTTTCTGAATTTTAAGCTTGTAATCAAACCCTAATTGTGATATTAACTACTTTTTGCTTGGAATTTGGATTTTTCTTGTGAAACATTTGGATTCTATGGCGAATATGGAAGAAGAATTTGGTATATTTCCTTTTCTTGTCCTATGAGTAGCTAATTTCCCAAACTTGGGGTTATGCATTATTGAGTATTAATTGTTGTGTGGGTAGTGATTATTTACCTTTGTATTAGATTGGATGTAATGATTTTAGCTTAATCTCTATGTTTTAATCTATAAATTGAGGTTGCAAACTTAGTCTGTTTAGATATCTTGTCTTGCTTGAAAGAGAAGACAAGATTGATGAGATTTAGTTGACAAAATTTGAGTTACACTAAGAGGTTATGCTAGGAATAGATTGCCCATTTTGAGGTTATTGGTTGTTTGGTAGTGTAGACACTTGTGTGTTCGAAAGAAATTTATGTGATGTTTGGTGGTGGATTAAGAAATTTCCACCAATACCTAAAGCCAAGCCTAATCATAACTAACAATCAAATTTTACGTGCATTTTCACTTACCTATGCATATAATTATTCTCAAGAAGGCATAACTCCAAGTGCTTTAATTTATTGATTACATCTTCTAGCATTCTTTCGGACTAACCAACGTTGCAATTGTTAACTCAATACAAAATCATTTTAAACAAAAAAACCCCATTTTTACTTTATTGTTTGATTTTTAGAATTGTGTGCCAACTTATAATTGCTTGTCACACTTGAGAGTGAAGCTATTGCTCTTATTCCCTATGAATTCGACCCCAACTCCTCAGTTCAGTAAAAGTATTGCTATTGACAGCATACATTCATTTACTAGAGTGTATTTGAGCGTTATCAAAAATGGCGCCGTTGCCGGGGAATGAAACGTAGCATTCATTCTTCGTAGTGTTATAAGTTACTTTTGTTAGCCGTAGTGTAAAATTTACTTTATTTGTTGTTTTTGTCTTGATTCAAGTGATAATCTAAGACTTCATGTCACAATGAGTCAAAATGGGAGCGATGGCGCTACTTTAATTGGACACATTGAGGAAGAAGAACACCTAGGGGATGCCGGAAGGGCAAGTGCAATTCGCATCCTACTTGCGGAGGGTAATGGAGTATTTCATGTCACAAGTATGATGATCCACTTACTCCAAATGAAGGGCTTATTTGCTGGTCAAGCCCACGAGGATGCCAATCTCCATTTGATTAACTTTATAGATGTGTGTATCCCATTTGACATTGCTTATATCTCACAAGAGTCTCCGGTTGAGACTCTTTCCATTCTCGTTGATGGGTGATATGGTATTGTGGTTGCGGGAATTACCCGTGGATTCTATAACTTCATGGGTTGAGTTTACAAAAGTTTTTCTAGACCGATTCTTTCCACCATCTCGCATGTTTCAATTGGGGGATGAAATCATAAACTTTCGGTAATTGAGTGGTGAGCCATTGCATGAAGCATGGCTAAGGTTTATTAAGAAGTTGTTGCAATGCCCAAACTATGAGGTTCCGGATAAGATGCTTCTACAAATTTTATATAGAGCATTAGATCAATTTAACAAGATGGTGGCGGATGAGGCGGCTGGAGGATCTATAATTAAACAAACTTTTGGAATTGCTTTCGGGTTGTTAGATCAGGTAACAAAGCAAAGTATAAAATGGCACACAAAAGATACTGCGATATGAGGGCTCCCTCCGCATATTTTTGAGTCAATAACAAATAAAGAAGGATGAGGAGATAGACAAAAATATGGCCAAAGTGATGACTCAATTGTATCTCCCCACAAAACACATGACGGGTTCAACACCAAAGTTGGTCAATGTCGTAGCTTCAAAGGGTAACAAATTAAGCATATGAAGATGGTGATGCGGATATTATTGAGGAATAAATTCAGTTCTTATCAAACCAAACAGGGGATTCCCGACCTACCTATCAAAGGCAAGATGGGAATCAAGGTTGGAAGGAAAGGGATTGTGATTGGAAGGATCGTGATCGAGATAGATATTGGAGGGATAAAGAAAGAGATAGGTATCATAATTAGAGAGACAAATATAGTGACCATGATAGATACATTCCTCCACATGATCGGGCCAAAGGTGAAGAAGCAACTTCCGTTGATCCGGGGAATTATAACAAAGAAGATGTGCTTGTTCGTATCCTTTTGGGGGTTGAAGGAAGTGACAAGATGTTAAGGGAGATGAAGAGTGACTTTTATCAACTCAATCAAATGGTCACTTCACACTCGGCCTCAATCAAACAACTTAAAACCCAATTGGGTCAAATCTTTTCCTATTTGAATGTAAGGCAAAAAGGAGGCCTTCCTAGTGATACGATAGCAAACCCAAAAAATGATGCCCATATCATGGAAGTTGTCACTAGGAGTGGTAAGACTCTCGATAATGGTATTGTGAATCTTAATAAAGCCCCCAATAATAGGGGAGTTGAAGAACAAGTTAGTGAGAAAAGGGAAAAAGAAAGTGACTTAACAAATCCAATGATGATGTCCCTAGTTCAAGTGAGCCAAATGTTGAGAAATCGGGAGATGAGGAGGAGAAATTTGAAAGTAAAGAGACACCTCAGGTGGTTAATAATGATGTTCTAAAACCAGAGGAAAGCCCGGATGTTTTAAAACCACAAATCAAAATCCCCCCACCATTCCCACAGAGGCTCAAGAAGAAGGAAGATGATATAAAGTTTAAGAAGTTCCTCTCAAAATTTAGCAACCTCTCAGTGAACATACAATTGTTAGAATCGTTACAAGAGATGCCGGGATATGCTAAAGTGACGCAAAATTATAGTGCAAAAATGTCTAGCATAATAGTTGTGAATAAAGAGGATCCGGGAGAATTCACCATCCCATATACCATTGGGGTGTACAAATTTGGAAAAGCTTTATGTGATCTTGGGGAGAATATTAATTTAATTCTATTGGTCGTGTTTCAAAAGCTAGGCTTGGGTGCTCCCAAGCCTACTACCATGAGGCTTTTAATGGCGGTCTGTTCTATAAAGAAGCCCGTGGTAGTATTGTATGATGTACTTGTGAAAGTGGACCGAATCATTTTTCAAGATGAAGTTGTGATCTTGGATTGTAAAATTGACCATGAGGTCCTGATCATTCTTGGTAGGCCATTTAATTTTTGAGTGTGATGAAATTAATTTTTGAGTAAACAATGAAGAGGTTTCATTTAAAGTGTGCAAGTCCATGAGGAAACCTATAGATTTGCAAGTTATCACCGTAATTGACATGATTGATGATGAAGTGGCTAATGCTATGGAGTTAGATTTTGTTAGTGAGCCTTTACCGGGAGTCTTTTGGAACCTTGGGAGCAAGGAGATTTAAGAATATGATAAAGTAGTTGTAACACCCGGTAACTTCCCAACCCTACTTGACGACATTAAATAATGTTAACTTGGGTGTCGAGAGCTATAAGTATGTATTTGGTAATGTTAATGATGAAAAAAATTGAAATTTGGCCTCGTACATGTGATTAGCCTTTCATAGGAGGTGTTTTGTGATTTTTGTGGAGAATTTGTGGGGTTCAAAATGAGTCTAAGAGGACCTCCAAACAAAGGATATTAAGGGTAAGAAGTAAGTTAAAGAATAGGACTTGAAGTATCTAACCAAACCCGCGAAGAAAAGTCGAAAAACAGAATTTTCAAAAAAAATAAATTAAGGCCCAGACGCGCCAGAGGGCGTACCAGGCCGCTCTGGGATAAAAATTTTATCCCATAGGAAGCAAGCTGGCACGCCCAAGGGTGTGCCAGGCTGGTTTTTCCACTTTTTCAAAAGTTGGAAATTTCTTAAGTCCCAAGGGTGCCTGGGGACGTACCGAGCCGATTCTTGCCAAGTTTCTTCTACAACCACGAGTATATACATGAAATGAATGAAATATTATATTGGTATGGTAAAATTACTCGTGAACAAATTTGGCATTAAAATGACGATTTTGCCCTTGTGGTTAAAATAAGCCATACGTGGCTAGAATCACTTGTTTTTGGGATTGAGGCTATGGATATGACTAGCGTGAGTGGTAATATTGTTGTAACGCATATGAAATAATTTAAACATGAGAAATTATTGATTTTATTGGGTTAAGTGAATTTGGCTCAATAAAAGGTCCAAAATGAGAAGAAGACATGGGCCAAAAATGGGTCAAATGACCCATTCTTGCCTTGACCTTCTAGAATGTAACATTAAATGCCAAGGAGTGGCTAAGGATGAATTGTAGGGCCTATAAAAAGGTCCAAAAATCTGATTTTTGTTCATTTGGAAATCTCATGCCTTTTTGATATTTCTTAACCATTTTCTCTCAAAACCCTAAGAACCCTAAACCAACTTTTGGAGCAAGATCATCAATTTTCAAGCTTAGGTAAGTAATTATTATTATGGATTCATATATTATATGCATGGGATATTATGTAAAGCATGTTGGTTATGCTTGGAAGTATTGAATATGGCACTTTGGTTTTTTTGTAAAAGATGTGTTATCCATGGGATTTACACTTGAATTATGCCTTGTGATTTTGATGAAAGAGCATGATATGGATGAAATAACAAGAAGTATGATGTTATTATGTTATTAAACTTGTTATTTTCATATAAGTGTAAATTATGGGATTTTGACCGATATGTGCTATGAGGTGTATTGAAATAATTTGATGGAATATTTGTGACGTGGTGTGGATGAGAAAGTGTAAAGGAGAAGTTTTGTGATGAAATGTTATTGATTATCATGTATTGGTTAATGTATGGAATATTGGGGGATTTTTGGTATGATAATTTCATCAATGGTTTTGTCAAGGGTAAAATGGCATGTTTAAAGGCAAACATGAAACTCAGTATCGTTATATGCATTTGTAAGGTAGTTGGTGGTTAATGTAAACCTCGTTATGTATTTGTGTTGTAGAGTGACACATAAAGAAGGAGCGGGACTATTGTATGCACATCTAAGATTGTATATTCATATTGAGAATACAAGGTATGTAAGGTTACTCTGTCCGTATCTTTCTGCGGCAAATAGTATTCACATTGACATTACGCTTGTTCCATCCCGAAATGTGATAAGGTATCCTAAACCCGGTCATCAATGGTCATTATCACATATTTTCTACTCATTGATCAACTATGAATCGCATGTCTCATTTTCATTGTTAATGTTCCAAAATCCCAATAAGGTCATGTTCCAAAGTTCCAATAGTGGTTATATTCATGTTTCTTATTCATTAACTATGGTTCAATGGTTCCAATAATGCTATGTTCTTAAGCTTCCAATAATGATGTGGCTGAAAATATATACATTAATCTCTCATAACTGATTGTATCAATCTCTCATAAGTGGATGAATCAATCTCTCGCAAGTAAAGGTTTCAATCTCAAAGTAATAAAGTAATCCATATATATGGTCAATGATCAGGTATGGGTGGTAGATTTGGGGGCAAAATGCCTAGCTCAAGCTGATCCCGATATTGTTGGATTAGGGGGCAGTCCTAGGGGCATAAGTCTAGCTCGGACCGATCCTAACAGGGGGCAGCTCTAGGGGTAATAACCTAGCTCGAGCCGAACCTGATATGTTGGTATGGGTGCCAGCTCTAGAGGCATAAGCCTAGCTCGAGTCGATCCCAATATATATCGATTTATGGGTGGTAGCTCTAGAGGCAAAGTCCTAGCTCGAGCCGATCCCAACATAACGTTATGTTATGTTAAGACCCACTGATCAGTTGGGGCCCGGGTACGATGTGATATAAGCGATGAGGAATAAACTATAAAGCAAAGGAAATAATTTATGTATGTTACATGGTTCCACATATGCAAATCGATGGGTTGTTCATATTGACTATCCTATTACATTTTGATTCTATTGGTGTATGTGTGACAGTTTCATATGGCCTTACATACTCACTACATTATCCGTACTGACCCCTCTTGGGGATTTACCTTACTTGCTGCAGGTGCAGGTACTAGTAGACCTCCACAGTAGATTGCAGGCCTTTTGCCGACTTTTGGTGAGCTCCAGTTGGTTCGGGGCTTTCTGAGTTGCTATGTACATGTATTTTGATATTGTATATAAGTATAGAGCGGGGTGTTATCCCGACTCTAGGTTTGTCATAGCTATGTATCTGTAGAGGCTTTGTAGACTTACGTGGGAACAAAATGTAAGATATGTATGCTCATTTTGGTTTGATGGCCCTAACGGCCAAGTTTCTTACATATATAATGCTCCATGATTTCCGCACCTAGCATCTTATGTCTTTATGAGCTGGTGATGATTCTTACGGTATGCATATGATTGGGCATGAGTACAGATTGGTTATCTCGGGCCTTATCGGCTTCGGGTGCCAGTCCACCCCGTTGGGATACGGGGCATGACAAAAGTGGTATCAGAGCAGGTCGTTCTAAGGGTGTCTACAAAGCTGCGTCTGAGTAGAGTCTTACTTATCGATGTGTTGTGCACCATATTTATAAGTAGGAGGCTACGGGACATTTAGGATGTTGTTTCTGTTCTTCAATTGGTATATCGTGCATTAGAGCCAATATTGCAGTGGAATCATAGCTGACCATGGTAATTGATTTTCTTTGATTTAGAAACTGTCGATGACAAGAGAAGGTGAAGGCAAGGGTAAGTGGGTTGTTATGCTTGCCGGAGAAGGATCGAGTAGACCACCACCTGACCAAGCTAGTCAAGGTGGTGCTGACACTGAATTTGCATCACGGGCTTCTTCCACTTTCCCAGCTCCGGAAGAGCTGAGAAGAAGAGAAGTACCTTCAGATCTGCCCGTTAATACTATTGAGCAGGATTTGATGAGTGCAGTACAAATATTGACCCATGTAGTTGCTGCACAAGCTCAGAGACAAGCTCTTGTGCAGTAGAAGGAGAAACAGAGGCAAAGGAGAAAGATGCAGGAATTGGAAGTAGGATCGTCAAAAAGAGCTAAACCCATGGGACAGGTTATGGTATCTGTAGAAGGATTTGGGCCTCGGGTTTTTCACAAACCGCCTAGGCCATAATTTCCCCATTCCACAACAAATACTCCTCCTCTATTCCAAGGGTTTAGAAGCAACCAGTTTGGGCAAGGAGGTGAGATACAGGGTTTACGGACGGTGGGGTATCAAGCACAAGAAAGTAGGAATCACCCGAGGTTTTATCGTCGATTGTAACAGCGCTGCGGGAGGTTTCATGCAGGTGAATGTCGGTTCGGAATGAATGTTTTCTATTTTTTCGGTATGCCAAGGCACGTGGTAGGTGTCCACAAAGGAACCCGGGTGGCATGGCACGACCCACGGGACCAACCATCGCATCGACATCATCTGTGCCTCCTCTAGGTAGAGGTGCACAAGCTGTTGGTCGTGGAAAAGGTGCTAGAGGAGAAGCTAGTTCTAGTGGCATCCAGGGCAGTATCTACGCCGTAGCGGATTGGCAGAAATTTGAGGCTTCTCCTGATGACGCGACAAGTATATGATCTGTCTTTTTACGTAACGTATTTACATTGATTGATTCAGGTTTTACCCTATCATATGTTATCCCCTTGATTATTGGAAAAAAAAGTGATGAAAGGACAGTAGAATTTTTTTTGTTAATCCACTTAAGATAACTCTACACCAAAAGGGGGATTTATTATAGCTAGAAGAGTGCATCATGATTGTGTGGTAACTGTGTGAAGTCATGATACATTGGTTGATCTTATTGAATTGAAAATGGTGGATGTTGATGTTATAATGGGGATGGATTGGTTGGTTTCTTGTTATGCCACGGTGAATTGCCGGGCTAAGAAGGTATATTTTCATTGTCCATAAGAACATGTTCCTGAGTGGAAGGGTAATGTGGGGGCACCAAGGAAAATTTTATTTTCTATCTTAAAGTGACGAAATTGATAGCCAAAGGGTATGTATGTCAGTGATTCCATTAGCGAGAGATTGATGTGAAACCACCAAGTCCTCAATAGGTTCCGGTGGTCAATGACTTTCTTGATATAATTCCTAACGAATTTCCAGGCTTACCCCGGAACGGGAAGTAGAGTTTACTATTGATGTGCTTCCATACCCTCCGCTTATCTCTCTTTCTCTATATAACATGGCCCCAGTCACGCTATAGAAATTAAATAGAACAATTGAGAGATTTGGTGGACAAGGGATACATAAGATCTAATATGTCCTTTGGGGCGCATCCGTGTGAATGTGGAAACCAAAAATGAAATGGTACTTAAGAACGTGTATTGATTATTGGCAACTGCACAAAGTAACGATCAAGAACAAATATTCCCTCCTAAGAATTGACGATTTGTTTGATCAGTTACAGGGTGCCAAGTTTGTTGTTCTTTTTTTATCAAAAGAATTGTATCCACTTTTTCTTGCACCAATTTCCCTGAAACAAGAGTGACTTGAGATCGGGTTATCACCAAGTCGGAGTTAGAAATAAAGATATACGCAAGACAGCCTTCTGAACACGATATGACTATTATGAATTCTTAGTTGTGTTATTGAGACTAACAAATGTACCAGCTGTTGTTATGTATTGGATGAATAGGGTGTTCAAATTATTCTTAGATGTAATTGTGACTGTGTTCATGGATGATATTCTGGTTTATTCGAGACCACAAGAGGACCACGCTAATCATGTACAGCAAGTGTTATAGAAGTTTTTTAAATGTAAATTTTGGTTATATCCATCGTGTTCTTGGGCCACATTGTATAGGATGAAGGGATGAAGGTTGGTACGCAAAAGATAGAAATGGTGAAAAAAAAGAGGGGGGGGGGGAGAGAGTTTACACACAAGACAATTAAGTTTCAGTAGGACGATGCATGTGAGCAAAGTTTCCAAGAGCTGAAAGATAAATCAACTTCCACACCAGTTTAGGTATTTCTCGAAGGCACAAAGGTTATGCAATGTATTGTGATGCTTCCGGGATTGACCTCGGATGTGTGTTAATGCAGCATGATAAGATAACAGTGTATACCTCACGACAGTTGCGGCCATATGAGAGAAACTATCCCACACATGATTTTGAGGTAACAGTTGTGGTATTTATGTGAAAGATACGACACCACTACTTAGTGTTCATATTGATATCTAAATATTGATCATAAGAGTGTACATATATTTTAAAGTAGAGGGACTTAAATCTGAGGTAGGGAAGATGACTCAAAGTATTAAGAGATTAAGATATGACACTGAGATCACATCCGAGAAAAGCAAATGCAGTGGTCGCTGTGTTACGACCGCAAAGCACTAGAAAGTACAATGGTCGGTTCATAGGGACACAAGGCATAGTTAAGGATCTACATATTAATTAAACAGTTTGGTAGTGCATCTACTTGAAACTCTAGATCAAAGGTTTATAGCACAAAATGCGGTAAAGTCTTCATTCGTAGAGGTGAAGGAAAAGCAACATGCGGATCCTATTTTTATTAGTTCGGCAAAAAAAAAAAAAAAAAAAAACGTACCACAAGGTTCGATGAAATTTGACCTTACGTAAGAGGGAATATTTCATATCAAGGTAAATTAGGTATACCAAATATAGATGAACTAAGGAAATGAATTAGCACACCATTCACGGTATTCTATTTGATTTGGTTTCCAAAATGTACCATGGTTCGGTAAGAAGGCATTGTTGAGGCAATATAAAGAAGAAGAACATTATAGAATTTGTAACTCCTTGACCAAATTGTCAATAGGTAATAGCAGAGCATCAGGAACCTGGAGGTTATATGCCATGTATATTTCTTTTCCAGTTTAAAATAAGACATGGTTAACATGGATTTTATCGCAAGTTTGCCACATACACATAAGGGTTGTCTCATATATTTTAGGAATTTGATTCCACATGAGAGATAGATGATAGGTTTACCTATACATCACACATGTTGCCTTTCAATACCACCTATATGGCGGAAGAATATGCAAGTTTGTATATTAAAGAGGAAGTACAACCATACGGAGTTCCAAACTCTATTACATTAGGAAGGAGGGCTCGATTTACTACACATTTTCTCTGAAATGTCTTTTCAGAAAAAGATTGGGTACATAAATGAATTTGAATACAGTTTGTCGCCCTCAGAAGAGCGGACAAATAGACTATACTATCCAAACACTTGAAGGTATACTACGAGCCTGTACGAGAGACTTAAAAGGTAGTTGGGATGATCATCTACCCCTTATTGAATGTGCTTATCATGATAGCTATTGTTCAAGTAACAAGATGGTACTTTATGAAGGTTTATATAAAAGAAAGTTTAAATCAACTATTGGGTGATTTAAACTGAGTGGAACTACCTTATTTGGGGCTAAATTGGTTCACTACGCTATAAAGAAGGTTAAGGGGGTCCGACAGTAGCTACAAGCTTAAACACGTCATATGTTGAGATCCATTATTTTTATTAAATGTACAAGCTATGTGGGATGTCACGTATGAAGGGATATATATTTCCATTCTATATGGATAAGTGGAAAGAAAAAAAATAAAAATAAAAATAAAAATATATAGCTTTGGTAAAAGTACAGTGGGGAAACCGAATCACGTAGGGAGTCAAAGTAATGATGAAGTCAAAATACCCGTGACTACTTCAAACGGGGGATAAAGTTCAAGGTATGGAGTTGGGACAATAACAAGGAAGTATCCATAAATATTATGTGTATATGCGTATATATGTTAAGATAGAGATGCATGGGATGTACATGCGACGATGTTACTAACATTCGAGGACGAATGTTTCTAAGGGGGGAAGAATGTAACACCCCGTACCTTTCCAAACCTACTTGACGACATTAAATAATGTTTACTTGGGTGTCGAGAGCTATAAGTATGTATTTGGTAATGTTAATGATGAAAAAAATTGAAATTTGGCCTCGTACATGTGATTAGCCTTTCATAGGAGGTGTTTTGTGATTTTTGTGGAGCATTTGTGGGGTTCAAAATGAGTCTAAGAGGACCTCCAAACAAAGGATATTAAGGGTAAGAAGTAATTTAAAGAATAGGACTTGAAGTATCTAACCAAACCCGCGAAGAAAAGTCGAAAAACGGAATTTTCAAAAAAAAAATTAAGGTCCAAGAGAGCCAGAGTGCGTGCCAGGACACTCTGGGATAAAATTTTTATCCCAGAGGCAGCAAGCTGGCTCGCCCAAGGGTGTGCCTGGCTGGTTTTGCCACTTTTTCAAAAGTTGGAAATTTCTTAAGTCCCAAGGGTGCCCGGGGACGTACCGAGCCGATTTTTGCCACGTTTCTTATACAACCACGATTATATACATGGAATGAATAAAATATTATATTTGTATGGTAAAATTACTCGTGAACAAATTTGGCATCAAAATGATGGTTTTGCCCTTGTGGTCAAAATAAGCCATACGTGGCTAGAATCACTTATTTTTGGGATTGAGGCTACGGATATGAATAGCGTGAGTGGTAATATTGTTGTAACACATATGAAATAATTTAAACATGAGAAATTATTGATTTTATTGGGTTAAGTGAATTGGGCTCAATAAAAGACCCAAAATAAGAAGAAGACATGAGCCAAAAATAGGTCAAATGACCCATTCTTGCCTTGACCTTCTAGAATGTAACATTAAATGCCAAGGAGTGGCTAAGGATGAATTGGAGGGACTATATAAAGGTCCAAAAATCTGATTTTTGTTCATTTGGAAATCTCATGCCTTTTTGATATTTCTTAACCATTTTCTCTCAAAACCCTAAGAACCCTAAACCAACTTTTGGAGCAAGATCATCAATTTTCAAGCTTAGGTAAGTAATTATTATTATGGATTCATATATTATATTCATGGGATATTATGTAAAGCATGTTGGTTATGCTTGGAAGTATTGAATATGGCACTTTGGTTTTTTTGTAAAAGATGTGTTATCCATGGGATTTACACTTGAATTATGCCTTGTGATTTTGATGAAAGAGCATGGTATGGATGAAATAAAAACATTTATGATGTTATTATGTTATTAAAATTGTTATTTTCATATAAGTGTAAATTATGGGATTTTGGCCGATATGTGCTATGAGGTGTATTGAAATAATTTGATGGAATATTTGTGACGTGGTGTGGATGAGAAAGTGTAAAGGAGAAGTTTTGTGATGAAATGTTATTGATTATCATGTATTGGTCAATGTATGGAATATTGGGGGATTTTTGGTATGATAATTTCATCAATGGTTTTGTCAAGGGTAAAATGGCATGTTTAAAGGCAAACATGAAACTCATTATCATTATATGCATTTATAAGGTAGTTGGTGGTTAATGTAAACCCTGTTATGTATTTGTGTTGTAGAGTGACACATAAAGAAGGAGCGGGACTATTGTATGCACATCTAAGATTGTATATTCGTATTGAGAATACAAGGTATGTAAGGTTACTCTGTCCGTATCTTTCTGCGGCAAATAGTATTCACATTGACATTACGCTTGTTCCATCCCGAAATGTGATAAGGTATCCTAACCCCGGTCATCAATGGTCATTATCACATATTTTCTACTCATTGATCAACTATGAATCGCATGTCTCATTTTCATTGTTAATGTTCCAAAATCCCAATAAGGTCATGTTCCAAAGTTCCAATAGTGGTTATACTCATGTTTCTTATTCATTGACTATGGTTTAATGATTCCAATAATGCTATGTTCTTAAGCTTCCAATAATGTTGTGGCTACAAATATATACATTAATCTCTCATAACTGATTGTATCAATCTCTCATAAGTGGATGAATCAATCTCTCGCAAGTAAAGGTTTCAATCTCAAAGTAATAAAGTAATCCATATATGTGGTCAATGATCAAGTATGGGTGGTATCTTTGGGGGCAAAATGCCTAGCTCAAGCTGATCCCGATATTGTTGGATCAGGGGGCAGTCCTAGGGGCATAAGTCTAGCTCGGACCGATCCTGACAGGGGGCAGCTCTAGATAACCTAGCTCGAGCTGAACCTGATATATTGGTATGGGTGGCAGCTCTAGAGGCATAAGCCTAGCTCGAGCCGATCCCAATATATATCGATTTATGGGTGGTAGCTCTAGAGAAAAAGTCCTTTCTCAAGTTGATCCCAACATAACGTTATGTTATGTTAAGACCCACTGATCAGTTGGGGCCCGGGTATGATGTGATATAAGCAATGAGGAATAAACTATAAAGCAAAGGAAATAATTTATGTAAGTTACATGGTTCCACATATGCAAATCGATGGGTTGTTCATATTGACTATCCTATTACATTTTGATTCTATTGGTGTATGTGTGACAGTTTCATATGGCCTTACATACTTAGTACATTCTCCGTACTGACCCCTCTTGGGGATTTACCTTACTTGTTGCAGGCGCAGGTACTAGTAGACCTCCACATTAGGTTGTAGGCCTTTTGCCGACTTTTGGTGAGCTCCAGTTGGTTCGGGGCTTTCTGAGTTGCTATGTACACGTATTTTGGTATTGTATATGAGTATAGAGCAGGGTGTTATCCCGACTCTAGGTTTGTCATAGCTATGTATCTTTAGAGGCTTTGTAGACTTACGTGGGAACAAAATGTAAGATATGTATGCTCATTTTGGTTTGATGGCCCTAACGGCCAAGTTTCTTACATATATAATGCTCCATGATTTCCGTACCTAGCATCTTATGTCTGTACGAGATGGTGATGATTCTTATAGTATGCATATGATTAGGCATGAGCACAGATTGGTTCTCTTGGGCCTTATCAGCTTTGGGTGCCAGTCCACCCCGTTGGGATACTGGGCGTGACAATAGTTGCATGTTTGAAAGGTCTTGGCTCCTAAACCAAAAATCCTATCAAGTTGGACCTTGATTTAAACAATCAGAAGAGCCCTCCAACAAAGCCCTCAATTATAGAACCACCTCAACTTGAACTTAAACCGTTGCCCCCACACTTTTGTTATATCTTCTTGGGGGAATGTCGCACCTTACCCATTATTATTGTGGGAGATTTGTCGCCATGAAAAGTGGAGGCTCTAAAGTTTGTAGTGAAAAAATTTATTTGTGCCATCGGGTGGACTATTATGGATATCATTGAGATTGCTCCCGGTATTTGCACTCATAAGATAAAGTTGGAGACCAATTTTATACTGAGTGTTGAGCACCAATGAAGGCTAAATCCTCTGATGTAAGAGGTTGTAAAAAAGGAGATCATCAATTGGTTAGATGTGGGAGGTCGTAGATCCGATTTGAAATAGCACATGGGTAAGCCCAATTCAATGCATCCCAAAGAAAAGAGGTAGCATGATGGTCCTAAATGAGAACAATAATCTTATACCCATCCGTCCAGTCATGGGTTGGAGAGTGTGTATTGATTATCGAAAGGTAAACTCATAAACGGAGAAAGATCACTTCCCTATGCCATTCATGGATTAAATGCTTGATAGACTAGTGGGAAGGGGTTTGTATTATTTTTTTGATGGATACTCGGGCTACAATCAAATTTCAATAGCCCTCGAAGACCAAGATAAAACCACGTTCACATGTCCCTATGGAACGTTTGCCTTCAAGTGCATGCCCTTTGGGATATGCAATGCGCCCACTACTTTTAAATAGTGTATGCTTTCTATCTTCTCGGACATGGTGGAGGACTTAATGTAGGTATTTATAGATGATTTCTCGATTGTTGGTAATATGTTTGAGGATTGCCTTGAACATTTGGAGAAGGTGCTTAAAAGGTGTGTGGAAAATAATCTTCTTTTGAATTGGGAGAAATGTCACTTTATGGTGAATGCAGGGATTGTTCTTGGACACAAAATTTTGGTCCAAGGAATCCAAGTTGATCAAGCAAAAGTGGAGGTCATTTCCAAGTTACCACCTCCAATATCTATCAAGGGGGTGAGAAGCTCCTTGTCCATGCGGCTTTTTATAGGAGGTTCATCAAAGACTTTTCTAAGATTGCTCATCCCATATGTAAGCTTCTCGAGAAGGAAACAAAGTTTGAATTTTATGGAGAGTGTGTGAAGGTATTTAATTGCCTCAAAGAAAAACTTGTCTTGACTCCCATTATTGTGGAACCTAATTGGTCACAACCTTTTGAGCTCATGTGTGGTGCAAGTGGATTTGAACTAGGTGCGGTGTTAGGGCAACGGAAGGATAAACTCTTCCATCCAATCTATTATGCTAGCAAGTCATTAAATAAGGCATAATGAAACAGCACAGTTACAGAGCAAGAATTGTTAGTCGTGGTCTATGCGTTTGAGAATTTTCGTGCCTATTTGTTGGGTATGAAAGTCGTTGTACACACTAATCATGTCATCTTTCGATATTTAATGTCTAAGAAAGAAGTAAAATCTCAGTTGATTAGGTGGATATTATTGCTCCAAGAATTTGATTTTGAAGTTAAGGATCGTACAGGATGTGAAAATCAAGTAGTGGACCACCTATCACTCCTCGAGTTAAATAAAGAAAAGTTGGGTAAGATTGAGATTGATGATGCATTTCTCAATGAGCTTGTCATGGCCCTAAAGGGGAGTATGCTACCATGGTATGCTGATTTTGTAAATAATGTAGTGAGTGGGCTGCTTCTCGATGACTTGAACCATTACTAAAGGAAATGGTTCCTCCACAATGTGAAAAGGTATTATTGGGATGAACCCTATCTCTTTAGCAAGCGTGCAGACGGAGTGATACGTCATTATGTTATGGAGGAAGAGATGAGGCCGATTCTTAAGTCATGCCATTCATCACCAGTTGGTGTCCATCATGGTGGTGTGCATACAACTGCAATGGTCCTCCAAAGTGGATTCTATTGGCCGACTTTATATCGTGATGCTCATGAGTTAGTGCAAACGTGTGAGAAATGCCAAAGGCAAGGTGGGATATCAAGAAGCCATGAGATGATCTTGCAACCAAGTGTAGATGTGGAGTTATTTGATGTATGGGGGTTGGATTTCATGGGACCCTTCGTGAGCTCGTATGGGAATCTCTACATCTTGATAGCAGTTGATTATATTTCCAAATAAGTCGAGGCTGTTGCATTGCCAAACAATGAAGCTAACAGTTTCACTCAATTCTTAAAGAGGTATATTTTTACCCAGTTTGGGACACCTCGGGCTATGATAATCGATGAGGGTTCTTATTTTATCAACCAATCATTTAGGTCTTTTCTTGCTAAATATGGAGTCAAGCATAAGGTGGCTTCTCCATACCATCCTCAAGCCAATTGGTTGGTGGAAGTGTCTAACCAAGAGATAAAAGAGATTTTGGCTAAAGCCGTGAATGCGAGTAGTACGAATTGGGCACGGATACTTGATGATGCTTTATGGGCCTATAGAACCGCATTTAAAACCCCCATTGGTATGTCACCATATCAATTAGTATTGGGTAAAGCTTGCCATCTCCCCGTCGAGTTAGAACACAAGGCGTTGTGGTCTTTGCGGAGGTTGAATATGAATTGGGAGTATGCCTCTAAGTCAAGAGTAGACTAACTTTAAGAGATTGATGAATTCAACTTTAGAGCATACAAGAGTTCTACCCTCTACAAGGAGCGTATGAACAAATGGCATGATACAAAAATTCTAAAAATGGAGTTCAAGGTTGGTGATAATGTCCTATTATTTAACTCAAGGTATAAGTTGTTTTTGGGTAAGCTCAAAATGAGATAGTCGGGTCCCTTCAAAGTGGTGAAATATTTCCCTAGTGGAGCAGTTGAATTGGAAAATGATACGGGATCCCATTTACCGTGAATGGGCAAAGAGTTAAACATCATCATAGGTTTCTTTTGAAGCAGGACTTCTTGGAGATGCTCTACCTCGATGATGCATGATTGATGGAGAACAACGTCGTGCCATGAAGATAATTAAGGCACTTCTTGGGAGGCAACCCAAGTTTATTTTTATTGTTTTGAATAACGTTTGTTGATTTGTGTAGGTATGTGATGGAGTTGGAAAGTGGGAAACATGACATAACACAAGTCGAAGAGGAAAAATTTGGGAAATCATGCACAAAGTGATATCGCCCAAAATATACCTCTAAAAAAGTAAAATGTGGTCGCTGTATCAAATATAGAACCCAACTAGGTTGAGGTTGATCCCACAGGAAATAGGATGAAATTATGTAGAATGCTAGTCTGAGTAATTCGCAAGTAAGTAAAACTGGGGGGTTTTGTGAATAAGTGGTAACAGTAACGATAGCTGGTTTTCGAATTTGTAAACAATATGAGAAATACACTAGGACTGTGATCCCCAATGATTCCTTAACTCCACCGGTTACGTATGCTAGCAAAACTATTCCGCTGAGTTGCATGCAAAATTTAACAAGATATGTTCATCTAAATGTCTCTCAACCTTTGGTTAGATGAATTTCACTCTTCTCCTCTCGGTCTCCGAGTGTCGCACTACTAACCCTTGTTCTTAATCTCAGATTAACTATCTCTGTTACGGCTCAAGTTATTAGATGAATGTTGATAGCTTTAAATATCTGTTGTTATTCCTTAATCCCAGTCTCTACCTCTCTCTCTCCAGCAAGTCTAGAATACAGGCGAGTTTCTAACGTTTTCAACCATTAGAAGATCAATTCTAATAAAGGTAATAATAATACATGCATTCCCAATGGTTTAGATTTGCTTTGCACTTAACCCATTTTGTTAATTCCTCATGGTTCACACAACCCTAGTTGATGGGTTTAGCAACTCATGATTGCAAGGACACAAGAAGAATTTGATAATGAAAGCATAATTGTAAACTCACAATAAGAAGAAAACTCTGAAATCTTAATATGAATAAAACTCTAGAATCGATATTCCAAGATTACAAAATCAATAAGATGTTTATGAACTTAGAAATAATGGAAAATATCTCTCAAAACAATGAACTGATCAACCCTGAGCATAGGAAAATAAAAGGGTATTTATAGATACAAGATGAATCCTATCCTACTCAAAACAGGAAAATAGAGTTGCCAACTTTCCACGGTACCATGACTTGGTGTCGTGGAACCAAGTCGCGTCATGTGGGTACAATCATGGAAGTCAGGCCAAATATAAACTTGCAGGAGTCGACCTACGACACATACTCAGGCTACGTAGGTTGAATCACGTGACGTGGGTCCAGTCGCGGGTCACTCCTCTGGTGCAGGACCGGATTTTTCATCTTCAGATACTCCATTTGAAAGCATGATTCTTCCTTGTTGATCATTTTGCCTCCAAAAACCTATTCTCCTGCAATATAGAACAGAAAACATATCATACCAAACAAACATACCCAAGTTATTGCATATTTTCCTTGGTTTGAGCATCGAAAGTTCCATGAAACCATGACACATCAACACCCTCAACTTAGAATGTTGGCTTGCATGTCCTCAGGCGAACAAAACTAAATAAACACAATTGGTGCTTAACTATGAAAAACCTAAGAGACCTACGACAGTCAATTTATCGCTTTTGGCACCAAAACTTTTTCTACCCCTCCTATTTGTAAATCAAAACCACGGTGTGTATACATGCAACATATTATCATGACACAGAAGGGATCAAATGATGGAATCAGATTATACACAAACAGCTAAGCATATATGCAAATGACATTATCTGAACAACTAGCAGCTAACAATGCAACCCATGTACTCTCACAACAAAGAAGTCCCATACACTCACAATATACTAATGAATGTCAAAGTAGGGACTGGGTCAAATCACTCTCTCTCACAAAGAAGTTCAAACAATGTGCGTGAAATACCATAGGCTTGCCCTTATTTTCTATGCCTTATTTTTTCGAACAGTTGGACTAGGATCACATTAGAAATTTCATCGGCTTGTAATGTAGGCTTGGGGATGGGTATGGTACATATGGATATGGTGACTCACCCTCCTTGACACTACACTATTTTTAACTCCACTTTCCAACCATTCTCCTTTTATTTTCCCTTATTCTCCTTCATTTAATTTCAGATTTTGGATGTGATTCTCTTCATACTTTTAAAACAGACATTTTTTTTTTTTGCAATTTCTATTTATTTCACTCATTTGTTTTTCTTCACACCCAAATCTGTTCTTTTTTTCTTTTACTTGCCCCTTTTTCATACCTAAGTTATGCTAAGCACTCCTAAATAGCCACCCTCAATATAAGCGATTTGCCTGAGTTGAGGTACACAATATCCAAGGAGGGACCAGGGACAAGACAGGTTCATTGTATGTCAAAATGGGAAGGTTAATATGATAGTGAAAGAAACAAGGCAATTACAGCTCAAACTCGGGATCAAGGGATATTAACTTCATTTGGTCGGGCATTGAGGTTAAAAATTGGACTCATTCAAGAATGGCCTATGATCCTTTCCTAACTACTATCCTATAACCTAGGCAAGACTTACCAGGCAAGTTCTGGATTGCACACACAAAGTGAACTAGGTAATGACCTCACGTACACATAGCACAGGGTTGCACTATCAACTACTACTGATACAGTTTATGCATTGCTAGCTACAGTTATGTTACCTATAATGTTAATGCCATAATAAGATCTAACAACTGTCATAAACTAACATACTACACACACAATTCAAAACAAAAAATTTCAAGAGGGGTATCCTTTGGACAATCTTAAACAACATCAAAATCATGTTCAAAACTAGACAGCACAAAGGTTCCCTTATTTTCCTCCTAATTAAACACAAATACACATAATAATATAAATAAAAACGTAAACATGCCGGTTCTACTATGATAGCACACTTGGGGAAAAGAAAATATGAGAACAAAACCCCCTAAATGGTGGTATACCCCCACCCCCAACTAAATAATGGTGCACTGTCCCTAGTACAAAGCTACCAATAGAGTAAGTGTAAGCGAGTAAAGACATACCTGTGAAACCCTAGGAGCCGAATACGGGCCCGTCCACAGCAGGATCATCTGCATGCTTTTTAGGATCTTTGCTAGGTGCGTCTTGCATAGGGGTTACCTGACTAGAGGATGCACCTCATGCCCTCTGCTCCTGAGCAATCTTACTGGCATGGTACTCTACTCTGGAGGCCTTAACCACTCTCCAAAAATCACCCTCAAACTCATCACCACTATCAACTTGATCCTCCAGACTACGTGGCCGCTTGCCTCTATCAATAGGAGGCTCCTCGTCAGCAAACAAATCCACCTCAAAAGCCGGCCTCATCGGGGCCAGAATGGGCATAGATGGAATAACAAGAGTGCTACTCGGTGCCAAAGCTTGAATCTCCTCTCTTAATGCAACTATCTCCTGTGTCAATCCTGCCATATCAGGAATCTGGGCCGTACTCATCCGGGTAGTCATCTGTGTTTCAAAACTATCAATCCGTCCATACAGCTCTCTTATAAATCTATCCATATCCGCAGTCATCCAATGTAACACCCCATACATTTTCGAACTTATTTGACTACCTTAACATTTATGGAATTATTTACACTTGAGATAGTTGGTGTATTACCCACTAAATTTATTGGGATGAATTAATATTATGTTTATGGACTTAATTGAGGCCCAAAATTAAGTAAATAAGACATGGGCCCCAAAAGGAGATGATCCATTTAAAAATGGACCAAGTATACACATCATCTACTTGGACTTTTTGACCAAATAATTGGCTAAGGATGACCAAGAGAGAGGAGGTTTGGAGGGACTATTTAAGGCTGAAATTCAGCTCATTTTTCTACACAATACACTTGTAAAAATTAGATTTTCAATCAAATAATTTCTCCTCTCTCAAAACCCTAGCCACCCTAATTTTCCCTACGGATTTTTGGACAAATCTTCCACTTGCAAGCCTTGGTAAGTGTTTAACCTTATGTATTAATATATTATATGCATAATAGGTTGTGTATATCATGTTGGTTATGTTTAAAAAATGTTGAGCAGTCCACTTATTGTGAAACAGTCCACTTTTGCTTAATCGCTAAAGGATTTGCCCTCTATGTGGTTTAAACTTGAAAGGGGACTTAAGGTCTTGAAGGAATTGAATTATATGGATGAAATTTCAGTATATTTAAGTGTGGTTCTGTACCTGATTCGTTACTCCTTGTGTATGACTTGTGGAAATGTTTATACGTAATTGTGCATGGAGCGTTTGGCGTAGTGAAAAGAGAATACTTTCTTGTCATGTTAAAGTGAATTCTGAAAATGTGTGGACTATTTTTGGTATATTATTGTGGAAGGTATTTATTTGACTTGATGGCATAAAAATGTGGAGTTGCATTGAGGTAAAAATGTGAAGTATGCACTTGGTGGGAAATCTTGTCGGTTTGTGACGTCTATGTTGATGTGTGGACGGTTTTGGTATTGTTGGTGTTGTGGGGCAGTAAATTGTATTGTAGGAGGGTGGAATGAAGTTATATGACAGTATAAATGAAGTTGGAATGATATACCATGTGTTTGGGATGTTGGATAGTTTTTACTTCCCGTTACGTAACTAATTACCGTCTTGCAACTTGTAAAGTAATTAGCTTTTAATGTTAGCTTCATTACGTTAGCTTCGTTACGTACTTGTGTTGTAGAGTAACACATAAAGAAGGATCTGAATTGTTGTAGTCACGTGGTGGAAATATAAGGTACGTAAGTTTACTCTTTTCCCTATCCTTTGGCCGCACCTATTGTTCACATCGTTACCAAACTTGTTTCCACTCTGAAATGTTTTAAAATATCTCATTTCAAGTTTGTTAGCAATTGTTATTTACGTGTCTCTTATTTGTTTACTACTGTTCCAAAGCTCCAAGAATGTTATGACCACTGATGTAACAATCTCACAAAAATTAAAGAAATGAAGTAATGCATATTTGGTTGAGTACGAGTGGTAGCTCTGGGGGCGAAAGCCTAGCTCGATCCAATCTCGATTGATTATTGGATGCAGGGGGGTAGCTCTGGGGGTAAAAACCTAGCTCGAGCCGAACCTGATTTATTGATTTATGGGTGGTAGCTCTGGGGGCATAAGCCTAGCTTGAGCCGATCCCAATGTTATTTACCACTGATCAATTGGTCCCGGGCATTGTATGATGTATATTGATATGAAGGTAAAAGGAAAGAAATGAATTTAATGCACATGGTTCCACATATACAGTACGGTGGTATATCAGTATTATCTATTCACTTGTATTTGATTCCATTTGAGTTCCTATATTTTATATAGTTACTTATAGCCTTACATACTCAGTACATTCTTTCGTACTGACGTTCCTTGTGGGACCTACCTTACTTGCTGCAGGAACAGGAGCTAGTATACCTTCACAGTAGGGTACGGGTTATCTACAGGCTATTGGTGAGCTCCAGGTTGATTCGGGGCTTTCTGAGTCATTTGTATATATTTTTGGTACTGTGTAGTAGTTGTATAAGGCGGGGACTTGTACCAACCTTAGTCATGGTTATATATATTTTAAAGTCTTTGTAGACATTGTAAAGTAAAATGTAGTAGAAGTGTCTTACCTTTTAGATGTTGTGGCCCCAACGGCCAAGTCTCGTATCTGTTTTAAACGTCTTTACATGACTTTCATCATCGATATATATTATATCTGCATGTGGCAGAATTTTTGTTCACTTAATAGCATTCATATGAATGTACAAGATCATAGGTTGGTTCTCTCGGGCCTTTACGGCTACGGGTGCCAGTTCGCCCCAATGGGATTTGAGGCGTGACAAAAGTGGTATCAGAGCGGGTCGTCCTAGGGTGTCTACAAAGCCGTGTCTGAGTAGAGTCTTGCTTATGGATGTGTTGTGCACCACATCTATACGTAGGATGCTACGGGACATTTAGGAGTTGTTTCTTTTCTTTATTTCCTAGATTGTGCAATAGAGCCAAAATTGTAGGTGGAGTCATATTTAACCACTGAATTCATTTAATGTTTTTGTTTCCTTAGTATAGCAAAATGTCGTTTACAAGGAGAAACAAGGGTAAAGGTAAGAAGGGAGATATGGCTGCCGAAGTAGGAACTAGTAAATCACCACCTAAACGAGTTAATCAAGGTGAAGCTAAAAATGAGTTTGCATCGCGGGCTTGTTCTACTCTTCCACCTCCAGGAGAGCCAAGAAGGAGAAGAGTACCCCCAGAACCACCTGTTAATGCTATTGAGAAGGATTTAAGGAATGCGGGGCAAATGTTGACTCGTATTGTTGGTGCAGAAAATCAAGGACAAGCTGGTCCAACTACAAGTAATGACGGTGTGGATAGGGCAGCTAGTCGGCGGACACAGGATTTTCTTAAATTAGACCCTCCCACATTCACCGGGTCAGATCTTAATGAAGACCCACAAGACTTCATGGACCAAATTCAAAGGGATTTAGATGTTATGCATGTATCTAGTACAGAAACAGTTGAGCTTGCAACATATAAATTAAAAGGAGAGGTTATATTATGGTACGAAGATTGGAAACAATCTAGGGGTATCCCTGCACTTCCAGCTAAATGGGAAGAAGTCAAAGCGGCATTCCTTGATCATTAACTTCCATATGAGATCCGAGAGGCTCGTGCAGACCAGTTCTTAAATCTTTGTCAAGGTAATATGAGCATCAGAGAGTACAGTCTTCGGTTTAACTCTTTGGCCAGGTACGCTCCTAATGTAGTAGCTACTATGGACGATAAAGTTCATCGATATGTGGATAGATTGGATACATATTTGGTTAGGGATTGTACTATTTCTACTTTGAATAGAGACATAGATATAGCTAGGATACAAGCTTTTTCACAAAAGATGGAGGATCAAAGGCAAAGAAGAAGAATACAAGAATTTGAAAGAGGGCCGTCAAAGAGGGCTAAACCTAGTGAACAGTTCATGGTGTCCCAAGGAGAATTTAGGCCTCGGTTTTTTAATAGACCGCCTAGACCATCATTTTCTTATTCTACAACAGGTAATCCATCCCAATTTTGAGGGTTTAGAGGCAGTCAAGTTGGGCAAAGTAGTGGGATTTGAGGTTCACAGACAACAGGGTATCAAGAACAAGGAATAATGAGCCAATCGAGGTTTTCTCTTCAGCCGTGTAAACACTGCGAAAAGCTTCAATTAGGTACATGTAGGCTTGGGATAGATGTTTGTTTCTGGTGTGGTATGTCGGGGTACATAATGAGAGAGTGCCCATGGAAGGGCAAGGGTAGTATGACGTGACCTACTGGATCAGTCGTTACATCATCCTTGTCGGGTGTACAACCTACTGGGAATGCTAGAGGTGTTCGACGAGCAGCTAATTCTAGTGGAGTCCAGAACCGTACCGAATTAGTGGAGTCCAGAACCGTACCTATGCTTTAGTGGATCGACAGAATTTGGAGGCTACTCCTGATGTGGTTACAGGTACATTATCCGTATTTTCACATAATGTATATGCATTGATTGATTCGGGCTCTACCCTATCATATGTCACTCCATTGATTGTTGAAAAATTTGAAAGAACACCGAAATTACTAGGCAAGCCATTTGAAGTATCTACACCCGTTGGTGAGTCTATTATAGCTAAGAGAGTCTATCGTAATTGTATAGTAACTGTTTGTGATAATAATACGTTGGCT
The DNA here is from genome assembly GCA_031232105.1 of Capsicum rhomboideum. Taxonomy (NCBI): domain Eukaryota; kingdom Viridiplantae; phylum Streptophyta; class Magnoliopsida; order Solanales; family Solanaceae; genus Capsicum; species Capsicum rhomboideum. The sequence continues at coordinate 89,567,852 of CP124716.1, read as the reverse complement.
GATCTTATTAAGTTGAAAATGGAAGATTTTAATGTTATAATGGGTATGGATTAATTCGCTTCTTGTTATGCCATGGTAGATTATCGAGCTAAGAAGGTACATTTCTATTTTCCACAAAAGACCATCCTTGAATAGAGGGGTAATATTGGAGCACCAAGAGGTAAATTTATTTCTTATCCTAAGGCAAAGAAAGTGATATCCAAGGGGTATATATGCCATCTAGTAAGAGTGCAAGATATCGATGTGAAGCCACCAACTCTTCAATCGGTTCCGGTGGTAAATGAATTCCTTGATGTATTTCCTGAAGATCTTCCAGGTTTGCCTCCAGAACGGAAAGTAGAGTTTGATATTGATGTGATTCCAGGTACTCAGCCTATCTCTATTCCTCCGTATAGAATGGCCCTGGCAGAGTTACGGGAATTGAAGAAGCAATTAAAAGACTTGCTGGACAAGGGACTCATAAGGCCTAGAATGTCCCCGTAGGGTGCACCAGTGTTATTTGAACTCAAGAAAGATGACACGTTGAGAATGTGTATTGATTATCGACAACTGAATAAGGTAACAGTCAAGAACAAATATCCCCTCCCCAAAATTGATGATTTGTTTGATTAATTACAGGGTGCCAAATGCTTCTCAAAGATTCACTTGAGATGGGGATATCACCAAGTAAGGGTTAGAGAAAAAGATATACCCAAGACAGTTTTTCGAACATGGTATGGTCATTATGAGTTTTTAGTTATGTCATTTGGGCTAACAAATGCACCAACAGTTTTTATGGATTTGATGAATAGGGTGTTCAAGCCATTCTTAGATGTGTTCGTGACAGTGTTTATAAATGATATTTTGGTTTATTCAAGATCAAAAGAAGACCATGCTAATCACTTACGGCTGGTGTTACAGATTCTTCGTGATTGTAAGTTATATGCAAAGTTCTCTAAATGTGAATTTTGGTTAAAATCTGTAGCATTCTTGGGTTATATTATGTCGGATGAAGGAATAAGGGTTGATACTCAAAAGATAGAAGTTGTGAAGAACTGGCGAAGACCTACAACGCCTATAGAGATTCATAGTTTTCTCGGGTTGGCAGGTTATTATAGAAGATTTGTTGAAGGGTTTTCTTCCATTTCGGTACCTTTAACAAAGCTAGCACACAAGGCGACCAAGTTTCAATGGAACGATGCATGTGAAAAGAGTTTCCAAAATCTGAAGAGTAAGTTGTCTTCTACACCCGTATTGGTACTTCCAAAAGGCACAGATGGGTATGTGGTGTATTTTGATGCTTCAAGAGTCAGCTTAGGATGTGTATTGATGCAGCACGGTAATTTAATAGCTTATGCCTCAAGACAATTACGGCCACATGAGAAAAATTATCCAACACACGATCTTGAGCTATCAGCGGTAGTATTTGATTTAAAGATATGGTGCCACTACTTGTATGGGGTTCATGTTGACATATATACCGACCATAAGAGTTTACAATATATTTTTAAGCAGAAGGACCTAAATCTGAGGCAGCGATGGTGGCTTGAACTATTAAAAGATTATGACATTGATATTTTATATCATTCTGGGAAAGCAAATGTAGTAGCTGATGCATTAAGTTGTAAGGCAATACCAGTCCACAGAAAGACAAGGGATAATCAAGGATCTACATCAACTAGCTAGTTTAGGGGTTCGTCTTCTTGAAACTCCAAATGAAGAAATTATGGTGCAAAATTCGGCAGAATCTTCATTAGTAGCTGAAGTGAAGGAAAAAAAGTATGCGGATCCTATTTTATTGTAGCTGAAGGAGAGTGTACAACAAGGTTTGACAAAGGCATTTGATCTTACGTAAGAGGGAGTGCTTCAGTTCCTAAGTAGATTGTGTGTACCTGATGTAGATGAGCTAAGGAGACGGATTATGACAGAGGCACATCATTCACGGTATTCTATTCATCCGGTAGCCACCAAAATGTATCATGATTTGAAAGAAATGTAATGGTGGGGTAACATGAAGAAGAACATTGCAGAATTTGTAGCCCAATGTCCAAATTGTCAACAAGTAAAAGTAGAGCATCTGAAGCCTAGAGGTTATATGCAATGTATGGATCTTCCAGTTTGGAAGTGGGACATGATTAACATGGATTTCATCATAGGTTTGCCTCGTACACTTCGAAAATTTGATTCCATATGGGTAATAGTTGACAGGCTTACCAAGTCAGCACACTTCCTACCGGTCAAGACCACTTACACAGCTGAAGAGTATGCGAGATTGTTTATTAAAGAGATAGTTCGATTGCACGGAATTCCAATCTCTATTATATCGGACAAGGGAGCTCAATTTACTGCAAATTTTTGGAAGTCTTTTCAGAGGAGTTTGGGTACACAAGTGAATTTAAGTACAACTTTTCACCCTCAGATAGATGGATAGGCAAAGCGTACCATACAAACACTTGAAGATATGCTACGAGCTTGCGTGTTGGACTTTAAAGGTAGTTGGGATGATCATTTATCTCTTATTGAATTCGCCTACAATAATAGCTATCATTCAAGTATCAAAATGGCGCCTTACGAAGCTTTATATGGAAGAAAGTGTAGATCACCAATTGGATGGTTTGAAACGGGTGAAACTGCCTTATTTGGGCCAGATCTTGTTCATCAAGCCATGGAAAAGGTTAAGGTAATACAACAATGGCTAGGAACAGTACAAAGTCGGCACAGATCATATACCGATGTTAGAAAAAGGGGGCTAGAGTTTGCTATAGGTGACTGGGTATTCTTGAAAGTATCACCAATGAAAGGGGTAACGAGATTTGGAAAGAAAGGAAAGCTAAGTGCGCGTTATATAGGGCCATATAGGATTATCCGAAGATTTGGTCAAGTTGCATATAAATTATAACTACCCCAAGAACTCTCCACAGTTCATCCAGTGTTTTATGTTTCAATGCTTCAGAAGTCCATAGGAGATCCATCTCATATTGTTCCCACTGAAGATGTACAAGTTACAGAAGATCTCACCTATGAAGAAGTACGTATTGCTATTCTGGATCGAAAAGTTAAGAGGTTAAGAAATAAATAAGTAGCTTCTGTAAAAGTGCTTTGGAAAAATCAGCAATTTGAAGAAATCACATGGGAAGCCGAGGAAATGATGAAGTCGAAGTACCCGCATTTATTTCAAACTGAAGAGAAAGTTCAAGATGCGGAATTGGAGCAATAACAAGTAAGTATATATAAGTATTATGCGTATGTGATAATATGAAGAATAAACTTAGACTTGAACTTGTTTAGATTGGATAATGTTACTAACATTCGAGGACGAATGTTCCTAAGGGGGGAAGGATGTAACACCTCGCACATTTTCGAACTTATTTGACTACCTTAACATTTATGGAATTATTTAAACTTGAGATAGTTGGTGTATTACCCACTAAATTTATTGGGATGAATTAATATTATGTTTATGGACTTAATTGAGGCCCAAAATTAAGTAAATAAGACATCGGCCCCAAAAGGAGATGATCCATTTAAAAATGGTCCAAGTATGCACATCATCTACTTGGACTTTTTGACCAAATAATTGGTTAAGGATGGCCAAGAGAGAGGAGGTTTGGAGGGCCTATTTAAGGCTGAAATTCAGCTCATTTTTCTACACAATACACTTGTAAAAATTAGATTTTCAATCAAATAATTTCTCCTATCTCAAAACCCTAGCCACCCTAATTTTTCTTAAGGAATTTTGGACAAATCTTCCACTTGCAAGCCTTGGTAAGTGTTTACCCTTATAGATTAATATATTATATTCATAATAGGTTGTGTATATCATGTTGGTTATGTTTAAAAAGTGTTGACCAGTCCACTTATTGTGAAACAATCCACTTTTGCTTAATCGCTAAAGGATTTGCCCTCTATGTGGTTTAAACTTGAAAGGGGACTTAAGGTCTTGACAAAATTAAATTATAGGGATGAAATTTCAGTTTATTTAAGTGTGGTGCTATACCTAATTCGTTACTCCTTGCGTATGACTTGTGAAAATGTTTATACGTAATTGTGCATGGAACGTTTGGCGCAGTGAAAGGAGAATACTTTCTTGTCATGTTAAAGTGAATTCTGAAATTGTGTGGACTGTTTTTGGTATATTATTGTGGAAGGTATTTATGTGACTTGATGGAATAAAAAGTGGAGTTGCATTGAGGTAAAAATGTGAAGTATGCACTTGGTGGGAAATCTTGTTGGTTTGTGACGTCTATGTTGATGTGTGGACTGTTTTGGTATTGTTGGTGTTGTGGGGCAGTAAATTATATTGTAGGAGGGTGGAATGAAGTTATATGGAAGTATAAAGGAAGGTGGAATGATATACCATGTGTTTGGGATGTTGGATAGTTTTTACTTCCCGTTAAGTAACTAATTACTGTCTTGCAACTTATAATGTAATTAGCTTTTAATGTTAGCTTCGTTACGTACTTGTGTTGTAGAGTAACACATAAAGAAGGAGTTGAATTGTTGTAGTCACATGATGGAAATATAAGGTATGTAAGGTTACTCTTTTCTGTATCCTTTGGCCACACCTATTGTTCACATCGTTACCAAACTTGTTTCCATTCCGAAATGTTTTAAAACATCTCATTTCAAGTTTGTTAGCAATTGTTATTTACGTGTATCTTATTTGTAGACTACTTTTCCAAAGCTCCAATAATGTTATGACCACCGATGTAACAATCTCACAAAAATTAAAGAAATGAAGTAATGCATATTTGGTTGAGTACGGGTGGTAGCTTTGTGGCGAAAGCCTAGCTCGAGCTAATTCCGATTGATTATTGGATGCAGGGGGTAGCTCTGGGGGTGAAAACCTAGCTTGAGCCAAACCTGATTTATTGATTTATGGGTGGTAGCTTTGGGGGCATAAGACTACCTCGAGCCAATCCCAATGTTATTTACCACTGATCAGTTGGTCACGGGCATTGTATGATGTATATTGATATGAAGGTAAAAGGAAAGAAATGAATGTAATGTACATGGTTCCACATATACAGTACGATGGTATATCAGTATTATCTATTCACTTGTATTTGATTCCATTTGAGTTCCTATATTTCATATAGTTACTTATAGCCTTACATACTCAGTAAATTCTTTCGTACTAACGTCCCGTGGGACCTGCCTTACTTGTTGTAGGTACAAAAGCTAGTAGACCTTCACAGTAGGGTACAGGTCATCTGCAGGCTATTGGTGAGCTCCAGGTTGATTCGGGGCTTTTCGAGTCATTTGTATATATTTTTGGTACTGTGTAGTAGTTGTATAAGGCGGGAACTTATCCCGACCTTAGTCATGGTTATATATCTTTTAGAGGCTTTGTAGACATTGTAAAGTAAAATGTAGAAGTGTCTTACCTTTTAGATGTTGTGGCCCCAACGGCCAAGTCTCGTATCTGTTTTGAACGTCTTTACATGACTTCCATCATCGATATATATTATATCTGCATGTGGCTGAATTTTTGTTCACTTAATGGCATGCATATGAATATACACGATCATAGGTTGATTTTGTCAGGCCTTTAAGGCTACGGGTGCCAGTACCCCCCCAATTGGATTTGAGGCGTGACATCCGGGCCTCCACTCTAGCCTCTGAAGCCTCTACTGTGGTACGAACACATGGCTTAAGCTGGGACACCAACTTAGCCATCTGGGCCTCAGTGTGAGCCTGCCTTTCAAACATCTACGTCTGCCTATCAACTAACTGCTGTAAAAAGTCCCTCAAAATTGAAACCATACCAGAGGGGGGAGGAGGTGCTGTAGTGCCTATTACCTCATCGTCAATCACTGAGCCTATACGCTCAGCAGGTACACGAACAGTCTCAGGTACACTCACCAGTGCTGGAGTACTAACCGACTCCTCTCTATCTCAGGCCCTTTAAAAAGGACTGCTCCTGATGACACGAAAGGTTGAGACCTCCGCAGAAAAATTGGGTGGGCTCTCCGCTACTGCATCAACCCGATATCAGCAATGCGGGTCACCTCAATAAGATGATCTACTGCAGGCGTCGTGAACACACCAGCCCTAACACATAAGCCATGAATCAGACAGGGGAAATGAATGCTGGTAAAATCTCTAAAGGCGCGCTCATGAATTTACCTAATGATGTAGCGGGCGATATTGATGTCATATCCAGTGATGATGATCTCCACCAAAATAGCCCGATCAAGAGTAAGTGAATTATCAACATTTGTGGGACCCAAACGATGCCTCACAACAGACCACCAAAATCGTCCAACAAAGTGAAGCGAAGACTTCTTAATGTCCAGCTTCCCAGATACCCAAACAGCATCCACACCATCCTCCGCTATATATCCTGCAATCCACCATAGTAGTAAATCCAACCGCTGATCGGCGTCCCTCATTTTAGCCCTATTTCTCACAGTCTCCATACGGTGATCAAATTCTGCAGTACTAGCTGGAAATGGACGTTCAGCCCCAAACAAGAATCTGTGGATAGTCTGCTCAGAGATGTACACTCTGGTCTCCCAAACCAAAGTGTGAGTCAATGGTGGTTGGTCCCGATATCGCTGCTCATTGGGTGTGATTAATTCGACAGAAGCAGCATAGGAAGCATAAAACTCACGGACCAACTCTTGGCTATAGTGCCCAGGAGGCTCCATCATCCACCCGAATCCATAATGATCAAATACTGCCTTAATCTCGGGTAGTCTCTTTAACTCATCTATCCGATACCGGGGCTTCTCAGTGATACTCCGTCTACACATGCCCCGCTCAGTAAGTTCGACATCTCTGTCATAAATGGCCCTCATACCCTGAACGCACCATCACTTGTTTTCCCTTCAAATCATAACTGTGGCCCCCTGTACAGCCACCTGTCTCTGTGAGAAAGTCGTGGAGTTTTGACCACCTGTGCCCAAAATATATGCTGTCGCATCAACCGCAGAATCATCCAGACCTTCAGCATTTTCCCCAGACCAGATACATCAACCTCAACATCATCAGTACCCTCAGTATTCTCCTCAGACCCAGATACATCAACCTTCTATTCATCATCGGTTGGAGAAGCTTTCGTCCCCTCATCATACTGTGGGGGAGGAATCAGAAGACTGAGCAGGGGCAGCCATTTCAATAGGTTATGGGGGCTATGAAGTAGGTTGTTGGGCATCTCGGGTAGTATCTTGGGCCTTAGTTTGTAGCCTCGTGGTATGAGGTACCCGTGTAGAATCAGTGTTAGCAAGCTCGTATACCTCTTTGGATCAACTTTTGTTTAACCCCGAAGGTTCATCGCACAACCTAGTTATAAATTTAGGGTTTTTAGTGCGGATTATTGAAAAGGAACCCATGTATCCATGCTTGGGGTTTGATTTGGGCGGCTTTGGGTTGGGTTTGGTTTCGGGTCGGGTGGGTCGGATTTGGGGTTATAGGGTTTTTGATTTTTGAGGTTTTTGGGGTGGAGGATTTTCACATTTTCTTGAAATAAGAGGGGTTGGTTCTTGGGATTTGTAGTGATTATAGGATTTAAGGTGTTAAATTGGGTGAATTTGGTAGAGAAATAACATATATGGAGGCTTAGAGAGTCAAATTTTTGGAGTTTGTAACCGGGTGGTATCAGAATTTATATAGGTAGGCCAAAATTAGGGTTGGGTCGGGTCGAATCTTGCCAATTAATTTTGGGTTTGCTTCTCACGGTACCGACCCATGCCATGTGGGTTGACCCACATCACGTGGGTTGACCCATATCACGTGGGTTGACCCACATCACGTGGGTCTCTATCGTGGGTCAGGTTCTGCAATCACACATACTCTCTGAATTTCATGATACCGACCCACGCCACGTGGGTTAATCCACGTCACGTGGTTCCCTGGCGTGGGTTGGGTTCTATTTTTGAACAATTTACTCTGACTTCCACGATTCAAACCCATATCACGTGGATGGAGTTACGACACATGAACCACTGCCGTGGGTTGTACTGACATTTTCAGATCAATAATTTAATTTCCAGCCAACTTATCTTTCGCATCTTCCAATAGTTAGATCACAACCATCTTAGACCTTGGGTTGCCTCCCAAGAAGCTCCTAATTTAATGTCGCAGCACGACATGGCTAAATTGGATACTTAGACTTCACCAACCAGCCCATGGGTTGCCTCTCAAGTAGTGCCTGATTTAACGTCGTGGCACGACATGGCTAACTTGACTAATCAGACTTCATCAAGACTCAGCTCCTCACATGTCTTAATTTCTTTCGTGATTCCCATATAGTGTTTTACACGCTGCCCATTTACTTTGAATAGAACATTATCATCACCTTTTATTTCGATTGCTCCATGCGGGAACACCCTAATAATAGTGAATGGTCCAGACCATTTAGACCGTAGTTTTCCAGGAAAAAGGCGAAGCCTGGAGTTATAGAGCAGCACCAAATCTCCCGGGTGAAACTCTCGTTTCTCAATCCTCCGATCATGATATAGTTTCATCTTCACTTTATATAGTGCTGAACTTTCATAAGCCTGGAGATGAAATTCATCCATCTCATTCATCTGGTCTAACCTTAATTTAGCCGCTTCACTCCAGTTTAGATTTAACCTCTTCAATGCCTATAATGCCTTATATTCAAGTTCGACAGGCAAATGGCAGGATTTTCCAAACACTAACTGATCTAGTGAGGCACCAATCGGTGTTTTGAATGCAGTTTGATATGCCCATAATTCATCATCCAATCCCAATCAGTTCTATTGGCATTAACTGTCTTTACCAAAATAGACTTAATATCACGATTTGACACTTCAACTTGCCCGCTCGTCTGAGGATGGTAAGGTGTTGCAACCTTATGTTTGACACCATATTTTTCAAGTAAGGTTTTGAACAATCGATTACAGAAATGGGATCCCCCATCACTAATGATAACTCGGGGTGTACTAAATCATGAGAATATGCTCTTTTTCAAGAATGCCGTGACACTTCTTCCTTCATTATTGGGAAGTTCAATCTCCTCCACCCACTTAGAAACATAGTCAACAACTACCAAAATGTATTTCATCCCATGTGAGTTCACAAAGGGACCCATAAAATCAATTCCCCATATATCAAACAATTCGAGCTCAAGTATAGTTGTCATAGGAAGTTCGTGTCTGCGTGAGATAATCCCTTGTCTTTGACATTTATCACATGCCCAAGCATAGTCATGAACATCTTTATAGATGGTAGGCCAATAATATCCGGATTGTAAGATCTTGTGCGCATTCCGCGTACCGCCATGATGACCCCCAATTGGAGATGAATGAAATGCTTCCAAAATACTCATCATTTTGGCCTCTGGGATACACCTTCGAATCATACCATCTGCACATACCCTAAACAGGTAAGGCTCATCCCAAAAGAGTTTTCTCACCTCATGCATGAATCTCCTCCGTTGCTGGTACGACATATCTTTCGAAACTACATCACTTGCCAGAAAGTTGGCAAAATCTGCAAACATGGGATTAAGTCTTATGATGTTACTAACGCTTGCTCGTCTGGAAAAGTATCATAAATCTCACTATCATCCCTTAATTTTAGCATGGCTTCCTCCTCAAGGCGTGATAGGTGGTCTGCAACTTGATTCTCAGTCCCCTTGCGGTCCTTGACCTCAAAATCAAACTCTTGTAGTAGAAGTACCCACCGAATCAGCCTTAGCTTGGTGTCCTTCTTTGACATAAGATATATAAGTGCGGGGTGATCTGTATGTATAATTACCTTCATACCAATAAAGTAAGATCAAAATTTTTTAACAGCAAAAACCACCGCCAACAGCTCTTGCTCAATCACAGTGTAATTCTTCTGGGCTGGATTAAGTGCCTTGCTGGCATAGTAAATAGGATGTAGAATCTTTTCATATCTTTGGCCAAGGACTGCACCCAAAGCTACTCCACTAGCATCACACATAAGCTCAAATGGCATCGTCCAGTCTGGTGTGACAATGATAGGAGCTGAAATCAACTTCTCTTTCAGACATTCGAATGCGTTTAGGCACTCTCCATTAAACATGAACTTTACCTCTTTCTCCAAAAGTTTGCATAACGGATGTGCAATCTTAGAGAAATCCTTAATGAATCTTTTGTAAAAGCCGGCATGACCTAAAAAAACTTCAAATCCCTTTCATAGAAATAGGTGGGGGTAATTTCTCAATCACCTCAATCTTTGCTTTGTGTACTTTGATACCCTTCTTTGATATTCGATGACCCAACACAATACCTTCTTTGACCATAAAGTGACATTTCTCCAAATTTAGCACCAAATTACACTCTTCACATCTTTGTAATACATTAGCGAGATGGGCCAAACAGTCGTCAAAAGAATCTCCCACTACAGAAAAATAATCCATGAATACCTCAATAGTGTTGTCCACTATATCAGAGAAAATAGACATCATGCAACGCTGAAAAGTGGCTGGTGCATTGCATAACCCGAACGATATCCTTTTGAATACAAAACTCCCATATGGGCAGGTGAACGTGGTCTTCTCTTGGTCTTCGGGAGCAATGAAAATCTGATTATATCCTGAATAACCATCATGAAAGCAGTACCATCCCCTTCTAGAAAGACTATCCAATATCTGGTCCATGAAAGGCATGGGAAAGTGATCCTTTTCGATTCAAGAATTTAACTTTCGATAGTCCATGCAAACTCTCCATCCGGTGACTGGCCTCATTGGGATTAACGCATTCTTGTCATTTGGAACCACAGTGATTCCTCCCTTCTGTGGTACACACTGAACTGGGCTCACCCACTTGCTATCAGCAATGGGGTAAACTACGCCTACATCTAACCACTTAATGATTTCTTTCTTCATAACTTCCTGCATAGGTAGGTTCAGACGACGCTAGTGCTCAATGCTTGGTATACACTCAGGAACAAGCTGGATCTTATAAATGAAAATGCCGGGTGGAATCCCTATAATATCAACAATGGACCAACCAATGGTCCTCTTAAATTTCTTTAATACCAAAACCAGAGCTTCTACCTGCCATCCTGCTAACTCAACAGAAATGATTACGGGCAAGGTGTTATTGGTTCCCAAAAATACATAGCGAAGGTAAGAAGGAAGAGCCTTAAGCTCTAAGACTGGAGGCTCCTCAACAGAAGGGCGAGCCGGTGGGGTCACCCTATTCTTCAAATCGAGATCAAGTTTCTTCGGAGTATAAGTGTAGTATCCCCTACCAGTAAGCTCTCATACCATCTCATCATATTCTTCAATACCATCACTGTCAAAATTCATAACCACAGCTGCAAAAGCTTCTACCCCCAACCTTTCTTCAATTGGAACGACTATGGCACTCTCATCAAGCGTATCAATTACAGAAATCACCTGCATATCTTTCGGTTGCTTCATGTAACGACAACTATTGAAAGTAACATGTTCATCATTTAACTTGAATTTCATCTGCCTAGTTTCTTTGTCAACCAATGCACGACCAGTGGCAAGGAATGGTCTCCCCAGAATGATAGGAACCTCGAAATCAACTTTGCAATCTAAACTTACAAAGTCAACTGGAAAGATAAAAGATGCAACTTTAACCAAAACATCATACAGAATGCCCATCGACTTTTTCACAGTTCTATCTGCCATAAGAAGCCTCATAGAAGTTGATTTTGGTGCTCCCAACCCCAACTGCTTGAAAACGATTAGCGGCATTAAGTTAATGCTAGCACCTAAATCACACAGTGCCTTTGCAAATTTGTACGACCAGATAGTACAAGGAATTGTGAAAGCTCCTGGATCTTCCTTCTTTTCTACTAAGGAACGCGAAGTAACTGCACTAAAATAATGCAAGTTATCTGTCGACTCGAAACTGGCAGTTCTCTTCTTCGTCACCAAGTCTTTTATGAATTTTGGGTAACCGAGAATCTGCTCCAATGCCTCAACAAGAGGGATATTTACTGATAGCTCTTTCAACATCGTAATAAACTTCTGGAACTTACCTTCCTTAGACTTCCTTTTCAACCTTTGAGGAAAAGGAGGAGGAGGTCGTGGGATAGTTTTCAACATTTGTGGAACCTCCTTTTCTTTTCTCTTTTTATATTCAACTTCCTTATTAATACTGTTGTTCGCTACTAAATTTTCTGGCTCCATCTCACCCTCTTCATCATCCACTATTGGCTCGTCTTTCTTACCATTATCCGCAGGAATAGATGGGTTGGTTGTGCTCTTTCTGCTTCTTGTGGTAATAGATAAACAATGATCGTCATTTTTAGGATTTTGGATAGTGTTACTTGGAAGAGTGCCTGGTTGACGTTGGTTCAATGCCACCAATATCTGCCAGAACTGTTGCTCCAACTGTTTTATGGCAGTCGAGTGAGATTCAACTTTCTGACTTATTCCCAAAATGTCCGGCCTAATTTCCTTCAAGCAATTTTCTTGGTTTTCTGATCCTTTAACCAATTTGGTAAGAAGGGTTTCCATTCATGAATTTCCATAGTCAGTATCACGGTTCCCTGGTGGGACATAAGCACCGCTCTTCACCTTGTAATCATATTTCGTCTCCAATCTCCATCACGATCTCGTTCTCTGTCTCTATATCCCGATCTGTTGTAATAGTCTCCATAATAGTTCCGACCTTAATTTCCTTGCCTTGAGTTCCTAGAGTCTTGATTAGACCCTTGGACCTTGGCTCAAAAACCCTCCACTTCTCGATACAAGTACTTAGCTTTCTCATCAGATTCATAATAGTCATGCTTAGGTGCTTTACCTTGTGCACTTACGGCATGCACTTTCTCAGCACCTCTAGCCAAAATCTGTTTGGCTAGTAACCCAATTTCTCTCCTCAGTTGTGCAACCTCTTGAGCTATAGATTCATCCAAAGCCCGTTGTGCTGTTGATGCTCCAATAGCATACGTCTCCGAAGATGTCTCTGCCTCCCGAGTATGCCATCCTCGGTTGGTCTTAGTATTCTCGTAGTATTCTAAGGTTAAGAATACTCGTATTCTCATATTTGATCACTTAATTGCATCAACGTTCTAAGGTTCCTTTCAACAAGAAGAAAGATTTGAGTATACCCCTACCTCTACCGTCGACATTACCAGAATTGAGCTTGTCCAAGAGGTTAAGAAGAATAAAGTCTGGGCGGATGTTTCCCCCGCAGTTGACCTTGGTTTTTTTGATAGTGATGCCAGCCAGCCCACTTCTATAACTACCATAGCTCCTACCCCTCCTGGGTCTGCTCCATCTCTACCTCTCTCAGTTCCACCTTCAGGTACATCATCACAGTAGCCTCAACCTAGTGCTCCCAGTCCTCAGCCTTCTACTATTTTAGGTTCTTCAAGAGCCCCATTGACTCAGGCATACATTGGCAAGATGGAACAATTAGCTTATTTGGGTGATTTGAGGTATGCTAGATTGGAGAGGGAGATACCCGGGATGATTACTGCTTTGGTGAAAGCCGCCATGGCTCCAGTACATGAGGAGCTATGAGGTGTTCGATAGACCCTGTGACTTTTTGGCAGGAGATTAGATGAGTTGAGTACCCCTTAAGAGCCCACAATGCTCGAGGCAGTGACTACGATGCAAAAGGATCTAGCTTCCCTTTGAAAGCATGTTGATGAGCTCCATTTCCCAGAATTGACATACTTATAGGGAGCTGCTTCAGAGACACCATCCCCAACTTCTGTACTTGTTTGTGATAAGGATCCAACAGCTGAGGATGAGGTAGATGAGGATAATCATACTTCAGATGATGAGGTGGATGATGTCGAGATCGAGGGTTACTTTGAGGAATAGGGCCAGGTTGGCATACAGGATGAGTCTCAGGTTGAGGCACATGTTGATGAGCAAACCAATAGGCAGGAGACAGATGTTGTTATACTTGTTATCGCTTTAGAGAGGTTCGTATGAGAGACTAAAAATATTGGGACCTTTGGTTCTGCTACTGCTATGGAGACTGCGGACCCTGTACCAGATCCACCCCTGAAGACCACTACTAGAGCTGAGTCTCTCACTGATACCCAAATAGTGGCCACTTTGGTAAGCCAGTCACCACCGCAGGCTTAGCCATGTTTAGAGGGACCATTACTCTCATTCTCCTATACTTATTTAGTTGGGGGTGGGGTGTTTATTTTGGATATATAATATTTAGCCCATTGGGTTTGGTTCTTTTGATATAGTGTTTGAGATATTTTTGGATATTTATTTTTATTTTGTGTGGTGATTGCTATTTGGATAGTATTCTGATATTTCATTTGGGTTGTAATATTTGAGTGTGTGGTATGTGGTGCTTTAGTTTTATTTTTTTACTTTTTATCTTCTTTTTAGCTTAATAACCCTTAATTAGTCGCAAATAAATTTCTTTTAGCATGCGTACGCAAGAGAAAAGTGCGCTAGCAATAGAATACTTTGACTCAAATAGTACTCTTGGGGAGAGGCTCACATGCTCAACTCTTGAAAATGATAAATCATTGTGCATTGTCCCATTTTGCAAAATGTGCCCCTTTTAATTATTTTTTCTTGGTTTAGTTTAACTTGTTAGGCGTTCATCATTTGTGAACACCCGTATCTTACTTTGACTACTTGAGTACTTTTATCGACATGTGCTATGAATGTGGTACGTCAATTGAGAAAGGGTGCTTCGAGTATGCGATTGAGTGCCATGTGTGGGTGAGAGTTCCGTTTGATTGTGCTCGTTGAGTCTACCTAGAACTTGCCCGGTTGCTTTAATTCTAAAACTATGAGTGTGCAATGTTTGAGAAGTGATCTAAAGCCATTGATTGAAAGTGAACCCCAATTTTTGATAACACTCAAATACACTTTAGGAAATGAATGTACGCGATCGTTAGCAATACTTTTACCCAACTCAGGAGTCGGGGTCGAATCTACAGGGAATGAGAGAAATAGCTTCACTCTCAAAGTGTCAAAAGCAACTATAGGTTGGCACACAATGCTAAAAATCAAACAATAAAGTAAAAATGGGTTTTTTTTTGTTTAAAACGATTTCGTACTGAGTTAACAATTGCAATGTTGGTTTGTCCGAACGAATGCTATAAGATGTAATCAATAGATTAAAGCACTTGGGGTTATACCTTCTTGAGAGTAACTATATGCATGGGTAAGTGAAAATGTACCTAAAATCTGATTGTTAGTTATGATTAGGCTTGGCTTTAGGTATTGGTGGTAATTTCTCAAACCACCACCAAACTTTACATAAGTTTCTTTCGAACACCCAAGTGTCTACACTACAAACAATCAATAACCTCAAAATGGGTAATCTATTCCTAGCATAACCTCTTAAATGAGTGTAACTCAAGTTTTGTCAACTAAATTTCATCACTCTTGTCTTCTCTTTCAAGCAAGACAAGAGATCCGAACACATACTAAGTTTGCAACCTCAATCTTTAGATTAAAACGTAGAGATTTAGCTAAAAGCAAAACATGCAATCTAATACAAAGGTAAATAATCACTACCCACACAACAATCAATACTCAATAATGCATAACCCCAAGTTTGGGAAATTAGCTACTCATAGGACAAGAAAAAGGAAATACACCAAATTCTTCTTCTATATTCGCCATAGAATTCAAATGTTTCACAAGAAAAATATAAATTCCAAGCCCAAAGTAATTAATCTCATAACTAGGGTTTAATTACAAGCTTAAGATTCAGTATACAATTGTTGAAGGTATCTCCGATGAGCCAAATCATCCCAAGCTTGCCAATTTGTCAACACATTAAGCTTCAAGGGTTGTCAAGTGTTTCATTCAGCGATGGAGAGCTAGATCCGCCAATCAGTTTGACGATGCACCGAAGGACTTGGGTCGTTGTCGTTTTGTCACAATTTGATCTGGCTTAAACAGTTGTAATTGGCAATGGACACGCCATTTTGGCAATGCGCAGGTGAACTCGGTGATGCACCGACTGCCATTCACGATGCTTTTGTGCACTTTTTGTTGAAATCTTCTATTTTTTTTGCTTCCATTCGCTCCTTTTTGCTATTTCAACCACTGATTGCCCTTCACCTTGAAATTAAACCAAAACAGCATTAAAAATCATTCAAATTATCATTGAGGACATGATTTCTTGCTATTTTTAGGTAAATCGAGTTGCAAATCACCGACTCATTAGGACACCGTCGGAAGCTCAAAAAATCCTCTACACCAAAGGTTTTCCCTTTCCAGAAGTCTCCGACCGCTGCCACACCATCAAAATAAGATTCTGCACATCAATACAAGAATATCGATACCTATATTGCGTATATACACTCCGGATTAGAAATCATACTAAGAATATCATGTTAGGCCCGCATGCAAAATCACAAAATTGAAACCGTCAAAGCATCCTCTTCGCTCAAGGATCATATACCTCAAAAATGAGAAAAATTCGAGCCCAAATCAGTCCCCAAAATAGTCCCAACATAATCTAGGAATTAAGAATTAATCGGAGAATTTAAATGGAGAATTAACCAGAAACTTATGGGAACAAGGGATAGGAAATGATCACAATGAAGTTTCTAACTCAATCCCAGTTTTCAATATTCAATCTCCCACAATTTTTGAGCTCACAATACCTTTAATGATGATTTTGGACTTAAAAGTGTGTTGAAAAATGAAGGCAACAACTATCTATACAACCAAGGTTCCTTCTTCGCGAACGCAGGACCTCTGCCGCAAATGCGAGAGCTGACCCATACAAACCTTCGTAAACACAATCAGTAATCCACGATTGCAAAAACGAAGGCTGAACTGGCCAGGCAGGCCTCCTCTTCGCGAATGCGAAGGCTAGCCAGCGATTGTGGAGGTCAAAATCCTTGACCCTTGCGATCACGGCCAAGGCCATGCAAACGCAAATGCCAAGTTTGGCCTGCACCAGGTGCATCAGCACCAACAACTTAGGGAAGCTGTAAATTTTTCGGCTGGGCCCTCGGAATTCGTTCGAAATCCTGTGAATGCAAACAAACAATGGTAACCTTCCAAGTTCGACATTCCAACGACACCATCAAAATTTTTATCCGGGGTCGTTTCAATAAAAAATGGGTCCCAAACCCCTTTTAGCCTAAATCTACCTAATAGCCCAAAATGGATCCGAAAGCCTCGAAAACTGGACCAAGGATCCCCCTATCCTAAAACCAACTTTCTGAATCTAATGAGACTGTCAGAACTGGAATCCGAGACCGTTTACTTGAAGTTTAGGCCCAAGACCCTTTTCTTATCTCCAAAAACTTCAAAACGGAAAATGACTCAAAAAACCAAACGAACTGTTCGAAAATCGAACTGTCAGACTCAGCAAGTCATAAATGACTTGTTGAAGCTATAGGCATGCTCTAAACGTAGAAAAATCACGAAAACACAAGAAATGACTTGGAGGGTCATTACGCAAAGCAGACAATATGACACCATCTAAGAGTATCTTTGGGCTGACTGAGCCCATCAATTATTGGATGTGTTAACAAAAGTGTCACATTGGTAGCTGAAAAGACTAGAAAGATATATATAATATGTAAGATATCATAATGGTGTGATACCTTTTACGAAAAATCGTATGGGCTTCGTCTAAAGCGGACAATATCACACCATGTAAGAGTATTTTTGCATCGCTGAGCCCAACAATTAACATGTACAATTTGTAATAGTTATATCAAGATTGAGAATATAAACACATTTAAAAGTCTAGAGAATATATCTTACAAAGTCAGTCTGAAACATTTGTCTTTACTCAGTCATATTTAATACATGAAAAATGCACTAGCACAAGATGTTAGAATTTTACATTTCTCGTTATCAAGATGAATTACTTTTTATCTTGTGGTATAATCATTCTTATGGTTTGTCCAAAATTCCATCATAAACTATGAATTATACTTTTAACTTATAAGAACTGATAATTTAGTCTTCTATATATAAACTTAATCCCTATACACCAAATAATCACATTATACTAAAAGTGGAAAGCTCCTAACTCCAAAGTTGGATTACCATCTTATCCTACACTAAACAAAAATGTTAAAAAAATTAATATTAAATAATTTTTTTTTAATTAACTCAAGGCTTAATTACATGTTACCACAATAAATCTGGTAAATGAAAAGACATGATTCATTAATTAAGAGATAAATAATTTTTTTTTTATTAACTCAAGGCTTAATTACATGTTACCCCAATAAATCTGGTAAATGAAAAGACATGATTCATTAATTTACTATTAATTAATGATTATAACCTCTTCTCATGTTTCAGAAAATTCTCACTTCTAATGTTGGCTCAAAATTCACTGAATCAAAATGCGTACATTAATGCTTCCCAAAAACGTTTTCTACCAAAATTGTATTTACTTCCTCCGTTTAATAATACTTATCCACTATTGACTTGGACATAATAAATAATAGAGGTAATTTTACCATACCACTATTTGAATATAATTATTTTATTGCTTTGAAAATGCATTGGATAGTGAATAGTATTTAATACCAAGGGTAAAATGGACACAAATGGGTAAATTATCCCTTGTTTTTTCAAACTGGACAAGTATTATTTGACAACTATTTTTAGTATAGTGGACAAATAAAGATGGCAGGGGAGTATTTGTTTTCACCTGTTAAATAACTCCTTCATTAATAGAGTAAGTTTAATAGATGTATTGAACAGGTAGGGACTTTTAAAGTTATATTATTTTTTACAATTCAATAAGTTAATCAAGTTTAATTCTTTTTTTCCCATGAATTTGATCAGTCATTTCAATATAGATGATATTCAGAATTAAAATTGAATTTGATAGTCATTATAGACTGTTATTCAAGATATAGACTATATTCAAAAAATAAAATTTGAAATTTAAATAGTCATTCCATTATAATACCAGATCCATAACTGAAATTTGAATTTGAAGAGTCATGTCCACTACTATTTAAGAACAAATAACCATTAGAGAATGGAAGATATTGTAGTTCTACTTGAGAGAAGAGAATAAAGCAAAAGCTGCAACTGATGGACAACAAAGAAGTGCTCGCAACTGTGATAGGCAAAAAATGACACTGCAGAAAGGAAAAAAAAAAAAGGAGTAAACTGTTAGTTTATTCTCAAAGAACATCATATACAAAGCAACAGAGTTAGAATTTATTCTCAAAACTTGAAGGTTTTCTTTAGGATATCCTTAGCTCCTCACTCCTTATTTCTTTCTTATCTATCTTTTATATTTTTATTCATCTGCAATCTAATTAGTTGACATGATGTTGGTGATCTTTTATGGCCCTTTGGGACAATATGAGTATATGAAGCGAAGTTATCATTTTTCTTCTTTCAGTTTTGCCTTTTTATTTTATGAACTTTTCAAGTGTATCCTTTTGTATTATTTGAATTTCAATTGTAAAAATTTATCTAAATGATATACATATTTCAAGTTATGTTTCTCATTAAAAAAACAAAATTAGGCGTCTACAACTCTAACACCCATTCCTTCTACAAGGCTATCAAAAGTCTTTTGAGGTAAAGCTTTTGTTAAAGGATTTGCAGGAGGTTGAGGTTACAAAGTCACTTAGTTGTTCACTGACACAACCTTCACAACCACAATATCTCCTATGCATTATATTTCAAATCAAACAGTACTTCCGCTCAATATATTTTACATTCATATGGTTGTGTGGTTTCTATGAATTTGCAATTACACCACTATTAATATAATAAATTGTAAGTGGTGCTTCAATCAAAGAAAAATATGCCAAATCCTTTATGGTGGGATCAACAACCAAATAATCGCTCCATCTCCTAGAGTAAATACATTTCTTGAGAGTGACTCTCTGGAGTCCTTTTTTTTTTTTGGTAATAAGGAAATCACTTAGTTAAAAACTTGATAGTCATTACATGGAGGGATTGTCCTAGGCAACGTAGTGCCTATTTCATCTCTTTCTGGAGTCCTTGTTGTTGATATCCAATATTAGCTCTCCACATTTTAAAATAAATTTCTTAAGTTTCTTGAATTTAATATGAGTGAAATATTATTTATGAAGTCAAAAATATTTTCATAACTATTTTCATAATTGTATAGATTGTGCTATTTTGTTTTGTTATCGACTGTTCAAATACTTTAACAACAAACAAGATTACTTTATCGATTTAGCAAGGATTAACACACAAATTCTCATCCTAATTCGCAGATTCTAGGAGCTCAATTCGAGATCATTGACAGAGAATTTTTTGGGAATTTTTCATGAGGTAAGTCCTTGTTTAATTACAATGATTAGAGGGATATTGAGGTTTGTGTATCCTATTGAAAAATATTTTAAACATTAGACAATTTTCAAAATTGTTACAGCATAAACTTTATAAGTTGGTATTTTAACAACTTATTGATCTTTTAATCTTGAATTATTTTCTTATTTCCTATGATTTTAAACGATCCTCATGTCAAAATGCTCGTGGTTGCAGGTATTCAAGAAACCTGTTGGTAAGTAGGGATTAGGACTCAAAGGAAGCCTAGAAATGAGGAAAGGAACCAAGTTGTTGAGCTGAAAGAAGATGCAGTGACTTGAAGAGATTGTGCGTACCGTATAAGATCGTGTGCGGCCGCACAAGTCGAATTTTGGAACGAACCTGACAGCAGAAAAGAAGGACTTTCACCAAGCCAGAACATGGAGTTGTGCGGACCACAAAATATGAAATGTGTCCACATAATAGGTCCACGTAAGCTTAAATAGTAAACTGAAGGTTTAAGGATTTAAGGTGTGCACTCCTTGTGTGGGCCACACACCATTTTGTACAACATGGGGGTAATTTTGTAATTTAATCCAACCGACTGTGAGGGTATAAATATTGTTTCTAGGGATTTGTACCATTATCTATTAGATTATAGTGTACTTAGCTAAGAAACTTAATCTTTTCACTTGGGACTAAAATTTTTATTTTTAACTTATGAATTGTGTGAAGATTTATGACTTAGATTTAAACATCAATGGCAGATTTGAATCAAGAGAATTTTGGTATATGTTTTTTCTCTTTCTTCATGAGTAGCTAAACCCCCAATCTTAGGTGTGTGATGTTGGGTCTGAGTGTGTGATTGGGTATTGATAATTTACTTCAATTATTATTTATCTGATGTGGGTTTAACTATTTTTTCATGTTTGAACTAAAATTAGAGGTTGCAAACTCTAATTAGCTTAGATCTCTTACATTGCTTGAGAAAGGGGATAAGGGTGAGAAGAAGTAATTAACAAAGACTTGAATTCATTTCAATTAATAGCTATTGCTAGAGATAAAATAGCTAACTTGAGGTTTTAGGTTGTTTAGAATTGTGAACACCTTGGGGTTTGAGAGACCCCAAGGTGAAATATATTGATAGATCGAGAGATTGTTAATATATCAAATGCCTAACCTACCCATGACGATATCGATATTGAAGCAAGAATAAATATCGATTACAATGATTAGACCCATATTAGCCCACTCCTAAGGTCTCTCTTACTTGATTTGAATTCAAAGTTGATAATTGCTCAGTTCTAGTTACAATTGATTGATATTTGTTTTGATTACACACCAAATCCCCCATTTTATTTACTTGTTTAAAGTATGCAAACAAATATCGAATTTACACTCTAGTTGGGTCAAAGCTATAGTTCCATTCCTTGTGGGATTGACCTCGACTTATTGAGTTGGGTAATTATATTGCAAGCGACCACATTCACTTTTTATTTAAATTGGTGGATTTGGGTGTATAAATTTTTGGTGTCATTTCTGTGGAAGATATTGTAGATTTCCCATTCGTAGTCTTTTAATTTACTTTTGTATTGCATACTATTTTAATTTACTTTTTTTTTTTTTTTTTATTTATGCTAGGTGATAACATGAGTAACAACGCTATCGATGATGCTAGATATGATGGCAACATGGAAGAAGATGATTACCTAGGTGACATGGGACTAACTAGTGCCATCCATCTACCCCCCCCATGGTAGGCAATGTTTTCTTCCATGTTACGAGCACTATGCTCCACTTACTGTAAATGAAGGGATTATTGTCACGCCTCAAATCCTATTGGGGCGGACAGGCATCCATAGCCGTAAAGGCCCGAGAGCACCAACCTATAACCTTGTACTTACTATGCATTGCCATGAACATTTAAAGATGCTGCTAAATATGGATAATAAGCTTTAATGAAAGTAAACCATGTAGTCAAGCCCAAAACTATATATACATGACTTGGCCGTTGGGACTACAATGACTGGAAGACAAGGCACAACCACACTTTACTTTACCATGTACAAAGCCTCTAAAAGAGATATAAACTTAGTTAGGGTCGGGACAAGCTACCGCCTTACACTTTGCTGCTATACAATACCAAAACATATATAAGAGACTAGGAAAGCCCCGAATCAACCTGGAGCTTACCAATAGTTGTTGGATGTCCTGTACTCCTACTACTCCTACTGGATGGGTCTACTTGCTGAAGTACCTGTGCCTGCAGCATGAAATGCAGGTTCCCTCGTGAGGGATATCAGTACGAAAGAATGTACTGTATATGTAAGGCAAAGAGTAACTAATATGTAAAGTGAGAGCTCATATGAAATCAGAACAAGTGTAAACCATAATAGACCACCTTTACCTGTATCTGTGGAATCATGTATATTACATTCTTTTCTTCACTTTACCATTCTTACTTTATAATCTTTGTAAGCCATGTGATACAAATGACCAACTGATCAGTGGTAAATACACAAGTTGGGATCGTACCATGCTAGGCCTACACCCCTGAGCTGCCACCCATATATAATCGGATTAGGATTAGCCCATTCTAGGCTTACGCCCCTGAGTTGCTACCCGTACATAACCAGATTTGCGTTTCTTAGTTTATTACCTTTGAGATTGTTAATTTGGTGGTCATGACATTATTGAGCTTTGGGATAGTAGTCCACCAGTAAGAGACATGTGAATAAACACTATGCAGTAACAATAAGGAAAGGAGCATTTTGTACACAAATTAAATGCTTAGGAGATGAAATAACACATAGATCTTATTTAACTAAAAGGAGAACTCCTGAAACTTACTAGTGAAAGTAGACGTTCAGACTTAATAATAAGCACATATTGAAGTATTTTAACAAGTTAGGGAGTGGGAACAAGGTCGTTAGCTACATGGGAGATCGTACACTGCCACTATGTATCATTTACTATAGGAGAACTTTGGAAGCTTACTTTGTAACACAAGTGTTAGATTTCATGCCAAAGAATACAAAATAGAGTAGCCTTACATACTTTGTTTTATAACTCCGGTATTACCCCAAATTAACCTCTTTCCTTTCAGATTACTTATCTACAATGAAGTACGTGGTAAAACTAGTATTAGTAATTAATTAACAAATTTGGGCTATTCAACTTCACTCAAAACAGTAGCCGGGCAACACGCCCGTGATTCAACAAATCAAGGGTGTTCTTTCAACCCCTTATCTTCTAATTACATTTGTACAGCACACAGATTCATATAAGATCCCCGAAGACTCCTTTGGCTTCATAACATGTACAAAACAGTCCATAAAATATAATAGGTAGTAAGCTTATACAACATCTAATTAAGTGGTGTATCATTACACCCTCCTTTTATATGTCAATACCAATAACTCACATCCCTTTTTCAGATCAACCAAGATGTCCCCAAATATAGACATAAAACAGCCCCTAAAACAGTCCCAAAATCCTTTATTATAGCAACCCAATATTAACTCATTATCCCTTCTATTCTTAACAACAATCTATACACAATTCTCCACCAAAATATGTATATAGAAAAGGGCAAAAATGGACAGTAGCTTTACCTTAATTTATGGAATTTATCCACTAAATTTGTACTTCTTTCAAGGGCTTGAATTATCCTTCAAAGTTAACCAATAAGAGAATAAGGCTTCTTAATAACCAAAGGACATGGGGGCAGCTAACATTGAGGAAAGTCAGTCTCATACTTTTAAGCATAACCAACATGATTTCCTAGTTTCCAATAGAAGAATCAAGCTAAATCCATAAGTATTTTCACTTACCTTAGCTAGCAAAGGTGAGGATTCCTTCAAGAACCCTGGGAGGAATATAGGGGCTGCTGTTTTAAGCCTTGAGAGAAAAGTGAGAAAGCTAAAGTTAAAGGCTAGAATTTTGTTAAAAATGAGTAAAAAAACTAGCTATATTGGTCTTATATTGATCCCTCTAGAACCTCATCTTTTAACTCCATTTTCTGCCATAAATTGGTCCAAGTAGGTGATGCACCTACTTAAGGGTTCAAGATGCTCAAAAGGTCAAAGTAGGTGATGCACCTACTTGCTTTATCAATGTAGGTGATGCACCTACTTGCTTTATCAATGTGTAAAATGGACCTTCAACTCATTGAGTTTTTGGGCAGATTTTTAGGTGTTGGGCTGCCCATTCTCCTCTCCTTTTATTTTACTTAGTTTGGGCCTTAAAAGAGCCCATTAATATAGGCCTTAATCTGATCCATTAGCTTAAGTTGGTAATATACCTCTTTGGTAGATTTAACTTGGCCCAAATCTGATCCATAGCCTTGGGTCCATTAACTTGGTCGATATAGCTCAAGTGGGTGATTAGCCTACTAGCTTAATTAAGTCAAGCAAGTACCTCAATAGTTAATTCCATTTTCAGTTCATAATCCCTTTAATTTAACTTACAGCTTGTGTACACTTGGTCACTTTAAACTTTAGATTCAAATACCTACTCACGATCCCAAGTTTAAATAGTTGCATCGACGTTAAATTGGTCGTGTCGCATTAAAATGTACGGGCAGTTCCTTCCAACCCATTTTACCGTCGCTAGTCATAAAGAAAACCGAGTCCATTACCAATACCATAAGGCTATATCAAGTGACATATAAGTAGAACTAGTACACGTAGGATACGGAGTGTTACATCCTCCCCCCCTTAGGAACATTCGTCCTCGAATGTTAGCATGATTATCCAACCTAAACAAGTTCAAGCCTAAGTTTAATCTTCCTCTTACAACATAATATTTATATATATATACTTACTTATTATTGCTCCAATTCAGCATCTTGGACTTTCTTTTCGGATTCCAATAAATGAGGGTACTTAGATTTCATCGCTTTCTTATCTTTCCATGTGATCTCTTCTACTTGTTGGTTCGTTCCTCCAAAAGTACCTTTACAAAAGCTACTTCTTTATTTCTTAACTTCTTAACTTGTTGATCCAGAATAACAATGGGTACTTCTTTATAAGTGAGATCTTCCACAACTTGTACATTTTCAGTAGGAGTAATACAAGATGGATCTCCTATGCATTTCCGAATCATTGAGACGTGAAACACCGGATGAACTGTTGAGAGCTCTTGGGGTAGCTCTAACTCATATGTGACTTGGCCAAACTTTTGAATAATCTTATATGACCCTATATAACGTGGACTTAGTTTTCCCTTTTTACCAAACCTCATTACCCCTTTCATTGGTGGCACCTTTAAGAATACCCAATCTCCTATAGCAAATTCTAGCCCTCTTCTTCTAATATCTGCATATGATTTGTGTCGACTTTGAGCTGTTTCTATCTGCTGTTGTATCACCTTAGATTTTTTCATAGCTTGATGAACAAGATCTGGCTCAAATAAGGCTGTTTCACCCCCTTCAAATCATCCAATTGGTGATCTACATTTCCTTCCATATAAAGCTTTATAAAGTGTCATTTTGATACTTGAATGATAACTATTATTGTAGGCAAACTCAATAAGTGGCAAATGATCATCCCAACTACCTTTGAAGTCTAATACACATGCTCGCAGCATATCTTTAAGTGTTTGAGTGGTACGTTCTGCTTTTTTGTCTATTTGAGGATGAAAAGCTATACTTAAATACACTTGTATTCTCAAACTCTTCTATAATGACTTCCAAAAGCTTACAGTAAATTGAGCTCCCCTATTAGATATAATAGAGATTTGGACTCCGTGTAGCCGAACTATCTCTTTAATATATAATTTTGCATACTCTTCAGTTGTATAAGTGGTCTTAACTGGCAGGAAGTATGCTGATTTGGTAAGCCTATCAACTATTACCCATATGGAATCGAACTTCCAAATTGTGCGAGGCAAACCAGTGATGAAATCCATGTTGATCATGTCCTACTTCCAAATTGGAAGATTCATACGTTGCATATAACCTCCGAGTTTTTGGTGCTCTACTTTAACTTGTTGACAACTTGGACATTGGGCTACAAATTCTAAAGTGTTCTTCTTCATGTCACCCCACCAATACACTCCTTTCAAATCATAATACATTTTAGTTGACCCCGGATGGACGGAATACCTTGAATGATGTGCCTCTGTCATAATCCTCTTTCTTAGCCCATCTATATTAGGTACACACAATCTCTTTTGACACCGAAGTAATCCCTCTTGCGTAAGCTCAAATGCCTTTGTCATAACTTGTTGTACATTCTTCTTAAACTATAATAGAATAGGGTCTGCAACTACTTCTTTTTAACCTCAGCTACTAATGAAGATTCTGCTGCATTTTGCACAATAACTCCTTTGTCTGGAGATTCAAAAAGGTGAACTCCCAAGCTAGCTAGTTAGTGTAGATCTTTAGTCATCCCTTGTCTTTCTGTGGACATCCCATAAGTGCTCACCATTACCTTAACGACTTAACACATCAGCTACTACATTTGCTTTTCTCGGATGATACAAAATATCAATATCATAATCTTTTAATAGTTCAAGCCACCTCCACTGTCTCAAATTTAGGTCCTTCTACTTAAAGATATATTTCATACTCCTATAGTCGGTATATATGTCAACATGAACCCCATACAAGTAGTGGCACCATATCTTTAAAGCAAATACAACCGCTGATAACTGAAGATTATGTGTTGGATAATTTTTCTCATCTGGCCGCAATTGTCTTGAGGCATAAGCTATTACTTTACCATGATGCATCAATACACATCCTAAGCCAACTCCTGAAGCATCACAATACACCACATACCGTTCTGTACCTTCTGGAAGTACCAATACGGGTGCAGAAGTCAACTTATTTTTCAGATCTTGGAAACTCCTTTCACATGTGTCATTCCATTGAAACTTGGCTGCTTTGTGTGTTAATTTTGTTAAAGGTTCAGAAATAGAAGAAAACCCTTCAACAAACTTTCTATAATAACCTGCCAACCCAAGAAAACTATGAACTTCCATAGGTGTTGTTGGTCTTGGCCAGTCCTTCACGGCTTCTATCTTTTGAGTATCAATCCTTATTCCTTCATCAGATACAATATGGCCCAAGAATGCTATAGATTTTAACCAAAACTCACATTTAGATAACTTTTCATATAACTTACGATCACGAAGAACCTGTAACACCTGTCATAAATGATTAGTATGGTCCTCTTTCGATCTTGAATACACCAGAATATCATCAATAAATACTATCACGAACACATCTAAGAATGGCTTGAACACCCTATTCATCAAATCCATAAAAGCTGTTGGTGCATTTGTTAGCCCAAATGACATAACTAAAAACTCATAATGACCATACCGTGTTTGAAAAGCTGTATTGGGTATATCTTTCTCTTTGACCCTCACTTGGTGGTAACCCGACCACAAATCAATCTTTGAGAAACACTTATCACCTTGTAACTGATCAAATAAATCATCAATTCTTGGAAAGGGATATTTGTTCTTAATCGTCACCTTATTCAGTTGCCGGTAGTCAATACACATTTTCAATGTGCTATCTTTCTTATGCACAAATAACACTGGTACATCCCAAGGGGACATACTAGGACTTATGAATCCTTTTTCTAGCAAGTCTTTCAACTCCCTTAATTCTATCGGAGCCATTCTATACAGAGGAATAGAGATAGGTTGAGTATCTGGGATCACATCAATACCAAACTTTACTTCTCGTTCTGGAGGCAAACCTAGAAGATCTTCAGGAAATACATCGGGAAATTCATTTACCACTAGAATCGATTGAAGATTTGGTGGCTCTGCATCTATATTTTTCACTCTCACTAGATTACATATGTTCCCTTTAGACATCATTTTCTTTGCCTTAAGATAAGAAATAAATTTACCTCTTGGCACCCCAATATTACCCCTCAATTCAAGGACTACCATTTTTGGAAAATGGAAATGCACCCTCTTAGTTCAGCAATCTACTGTGGCATAACAATAAGTTAACCAATCCATTAGTTAGGCAATCTACTGTGGCATAACAATAAGTCAACCAATCCATACCTATTATAACATCAAAGTCTACCATTTCTAGCTCAACAAGGTCGGCCAATGTGTCATGATCATAAATGGTTACTATGCAATTATGATAAACTCTTCTAGCTATAATAAACTCACCAATCGATGTAGACACTTCAAATGGATTAACCAGTGATTCCGGTGTTCTTTTGAACTTTCCAGCAATCAATAGAGTGACATATGATAGTGTAGAACCTAGATCAATTAATGCATATACATTATGTGAAAAGACGGACAATGTACCTATAACCACATTAGGAGAAGCCTCCAAATTTTATTGACCCGCTAGAGCATATGTACGATTCTGAACTCCGCTAGAACTAGCTGCTCCTTTAACACCTCTACCATGACCTGTAGGTTGTATACCCCTACCTAAAGAAGGCACTGATGATGACGATGCAACGGCTGATCCAGTAGGTCGTGCCATACCACTCATGCCCTTTTGTGGGCACTCTCTCATCATATGCCCCGACATA
This sequence comes from Capsicum rhomboideum, assembly GCA_031232105.1. NCBI lineage: Eukaryota > Viridiplantae > Streptophyta > Magnoliopsida > Solanales > Solanaceae > Capsicum > Capsicum rhomboideum. Next base: position 89,539,208 of record CP124716.1, on the reverse strand, counting down.
CCACACCAAAAACAAGTATCAGTCCCAAACTGGCATGCATCTAAATGAAGCTTTCCATATTGGCTACATGGCTGTAAAGGAGGTCTTGATTGGCTCATACTCCCTTGCTCTTGATACCCCATTGTTCGTGAACCTTGACTCTCACTTCTTTGCCCAAACTGGTTACCCCTAAACCCTTGGAATCGGGGTGGAGCACTTGCTGCAGAGTAGGAAAATGATGGCCTAGGCGGTCTATTAGAAAACTGAGGCCTGAACTCACTTTGGGATGACATAAACTGCCCCGTAGGTCTGGCCCTCTTTGGATGCCCTCTTTCCAACTCTTGTGTTCTTCTCATTTGCCTTTGATCCTCCATTTTTTATGTAAAAACTTGTATCCTTGCTATATCCATATCTTTATTCAAAGCAACAATAGTACAATCTCTAACCAAATACAGATCCAATCTATCCACATATCGATGAACTCTATTATCCATAGTAGCTACTACCTTAGGAGCATACCTAACCAAAGAGTTAAATCGAAGACTATACTCCCTCACGCTCATATTCCCTTTACGAAGATTTAAAAACTGATCTTCACGAGCCTCTAGAATTTCAAATGGAAGGTAATGATCAAGAAATTGCTCTCTTAACTCTTTCCAACTAGTTGAAGGTGCACTTGTACCCCTAGATCGTTTCCAATCTTCATACCATAATATAGCCTCCCATTTTAATCTATATGCTGCTAGCTCAACTGTCTGTTTACCAGATACATGCATGACATCTAAAGCCCTTTGTATTTGATCAATAGAGTCTTGTGGGTCTTCATTAAGATCTGACCCGGTAAATGTGGGAGGATCCAATTTAAGGAAATCCTATGTCCGTAGACTAGCTGCATCATCAGCCCCACTAGTACCTGTAATTGGACTAGCTTGTCCTTGACCTTGTCCAGCAACTATATGAGTCACCAATGGCACCGCATTTCTTAAATATTTCTCAGTAGCATTTATAGGTGATTATGAGGGTATTCCTCTCCTTCTTAGCTCTTCTGTAGATGGAGGAGTAGAAGAAGTCCGTGATGCAAACTCATTTTGCGCCTCACTTTGATTAGCTTGTCTAGGTGGTGACTTGCTGGTCCCTTCTCCGGCAGCCACATCTATTTGCTTACTTTTATTATTACTCCTTCTTGTAATTGACATCTCTACTATAATGAGAAAAAAAACACAAATTCAATGGCTAAATATGACTCCACCTGCAACCTTGGCTCTATTGTACGATCTAAGATATGAAGAAAAAGAGACAACTCCTAAATGTCCCATAGCCTCTTGTCTATAGATGCGGTGCATAACACACCTATAAGCAAGACCCTACATAGACACAGCTTTGTAGACTCCCTAGGACGACCTGCTCTGATACCACTTTTGTCATGCCTCAAATCCTATTGGGGAGGACAGGCACCCGTAGCCGTAAAGGCCCGAGAGCACCAACCCATACATTTAAAGATGCTGCCAAATATGAATATTAAACTTTAATGAAAGTAAACCACGTAGTCAATCCCAAAACTATATATACATGATTTGGCCATTGGGACCACAATGACCAGAAGACAAGGCACAACCACACTTTACTTTACCGTCTACAAAGCCTCTAAAGAGATATAAACTTAGTTAAGGTCGGGACAAGCCCCCTCCTTACACTTTGCTACTATACAATACCCAAACATATATAAGAGACTCGAAAAGCCCAGAATCAACCTAGAGACACCAACAACTGTTGGATGTCCTATACTACTACTGGAGGGGTCTACTAGCTGAAGTACTTGTGCCTGAAGCATGAAATGCAGGTTCCCCTGTGAGGGACATCAGTACGAAAGAATGTACTGTATATATAAGGCAAAGAGTAACTAATATGTAAAGTGAGAGCTTATATGAAATCAGAACAAGTGTAAACCATAATAGACCACCTTTACCTGTATCTGTGGAATCATGTATATTACATTTTTTTCTTCACTTTACCATTCTTACTTTATAATCTTTGTAAGCCATGTGATACAAATGACCAACTGATCAGTGGTAAATACATAAGTTGGGATCGACCATACTAGGCTTAAACCCCTGAGCTGCCACCTATATATAGCCAAATTGGGATTGGCCCATGCTAGGCTTATGCCTCTGATCTGCCACCCGTACATAACCAGATTTGTGTTTCTTAGTTTATTACCTTTGAGATTGTTACTTTGGTGGTCATGACATTATTGAGCTTTGGGATAGTAGTCCACCAGTAAGAGACATGTGAATAAACACTCGATGCAGTATAATGAGGTAGGGAGCACTTTGTACACAAATGAAATGCTTAGAAGATGAAATAACACATAGATCTTATTTAACTAAAAGGAGAACTCCTGAAACTTGCTAGTGAAAGTAGACGTGCAGACTTAATAATAAGCACATATTGAAGTATTTTAACAAGTTAGGGAGTGGGAACAATGTTGTTAGCTACATGGGAGATCGTACGCTGCCACTATGTATCATTTACTATAGGAGAACTTTGGAAGCTTACTTTGTAACACAAGTGTTAGATTTCATGCCAAAGAATATGGAATAGAATAACCTTATATACCATGTTGTATAACTCCGGTATTACCTTGAATTAACTTCCTTCCCTTCCAGATTACTTATCTATAATGAAGTACGTGGTAAAACTAGTATTAGTAATTAATTAACAAATTTGGGCTATTCAACTTCACTCAAAATAGTAGCCGGGCAGCACACCTGTAATTCACCAAATCAAGGATGTTATTTCAACCCCTTCTCCTTTAATTACATTTGTACAACACACGAATTCATATAAGATCCCCGGAGACTCCAAAAAAGTCCATAAAATATGATAGGCAGCAAGTTTATACAATATCTAATTAAGTGGTGTATCATTACACCCTCCTTTTATATGTCAATACCAATAACTCACATCCCTTTTTCAGATCAACCAAGATGTCCCCAAATATAGACATAAAACAGCCCCTAAAATAGTCCCAAAATCCTTTATTATAGCAACCCAATATTAACTCATTATCCCTTCTATTCTTAACAACAATCTATACACAATTCTCCACCAAAATATGTATATAGAAAAGGACAAAAATGGACAGTAGCTTTAACTTATTTATGGAATTTATCCACTAAATTTGTACTTCTTTCAAGGGCTTGAATTATCCTTCAAAGTTAACCAACAAGAGAATCTTAATAACCAAGGGACATGGGGGCAGCTAACATTGAGGAAAGGCAGTCTCATACTTTTAAGCATAACCAACATGATTTCCTAGTTTCTGATAGAAAAATCAAGCTAAATCCATAAGTATTTTCACTTACCTTAGCTAGCAAAGGTGAGGATTCCTTCAAGAACCCTAGGAGAAATATAGGGGCTGCTGTTTTAAGGCTTGAGAGAAAAGTGAGAAAGCTAAAGTTAAAGGCTAGAATTTGTGTTTAAAATGAGTAAAAAGACCAGCTATATTGGTCTTATATTGATCCCTCTAGAACCTCCTCTTTTAACTCCATTTTTTGCCATAAATTGGTCCAAGTGGGTGATGTACCTACTTAAGGGTTCAAGATGCTCAAAAGGTCAAAGTAGGTGATGCACCTACTTGCTTTGTCAATGTATAAAATGGACCTTAAACTTATTGGGCTTTTTGGCAAATTTTTAGGTGTTGGGCTGCCCATTTTCATCTCCTTTTATTTTACTTAGTTTGGGCCTTAAAAGAGCCCATTAATATAGGCCTTAATCTGTTCCATTAGCTTAAGTAGGTAATACACCTCTTTGGCACATTTAACTTGGCCCAAATCTGATCCATAGCCTTGGGTCCATTAACTTGGTCGATATAGCTCAAGTAGATGATTCACCTACTAGCTTAATTAAGTCAAGCAAGTACCTCAATAGTTAATTCAATATTCAGTTCTTAATCCTTTTAATTTAACTTACAGCTTGTGTCACTTGGTCACTTTAAACTTTAGATTCAAATATCTATTCACGATCCCAAGTTTAAATAGATTCATCGACTTTAACTTGGTCGTGTCACATTTAAAGTACGGGCCGTTCCTTCCAACCCATCTTATCATCGCTAGTCATAAAGGAAACTGAGTCCATTACCCGTACCATAAGGCTATATCAAGTGACATATAAGTAGAACTAGTACACGTAGGATATGGGGCGTCATAATTATTTGGTGAAAAACTGCATGAATATGCCAATGGCCACCTTAAGAACTTTGTAGAGGTTTGGAATCCCTTCAATATTACAAACATCACCTAGGAGTTCATCCGTTTGAGGTTATTTCCATTCTCCTTAATGGGAGAGGTTACCCAATGGCTTGGACAATTACCCTAGGGCTCTATCACCTTTTGGAATGAATTCAAGGTAGTCTATCTTGATTTATTTTTTCCTCCATCCCGAATGCTTCAACTTCGGAATGAGATCACACATTTTTATCAGTTGCACAATGAGCCTTTCCATAAGGCATGACTGAACTTTAAGAAAAAGTTACTACATTGTCTGACTCATGGGTTGCCAGAAAATGTGTTGCTGCAAACCATTTATTGATCCTTGGACTCACTAAATAATTCAGTTGCGAATAATCTAGCCAAAGGTTCTTTGATGGACCAATCCTTTGGAGTGGCAAATGATTTTCTTGATAAGATGACTAAGACTAACTGTTCTTGGCATACTAGAAAATCTGAGGTGGCAATAGATGATCCCTCATATTCTCCTAGGGTCAAGGAATCAAGAAAGAAGTATAAAGAACAAGAAAAAAAATATGGCTAAGCTTATGATGAAGATGTACCTACTTACAAAACATGTCATGAGACGAATGGCAAAAATGTGATTGCCATTGCAAACAAAAGGAGTCGACTTTATGATGATGACGACTTTGGTGATAAAGAAGAGGTCTAATTAATGTCTAATCAAGTGGCAGGTTCTCGACCTACCTACCAAAGTCAAGACAAGAATCAAGGTTGGAAAGATGGGGACCCTAATTAGAGAGATAAGGATATAGAAGGAATTTAGTGTGATCGAGAGAGGGATTGGAGAGATAGAGCTAATGAAGGAAATTGGTGGGACCAGAATAGATATTGGAGGGATAAAGATGATGATAGAGATCACTATGTGTCTCCACATAATAGACCAAAGGGTAAAAAAGCAGCTATCGACCCCATAAGTTATAAAATAGAGGATATGCTTGCTAGAATTCTCAATCGGGTTGAAGGTACGGACAAGGATATTAAGGAGATGAAAGGTGATTTCTCCACTTTTAATCAAATTATAACATCCTATTCAATTCCTATTAAATAACTTGAGGCTCAATTAGGCCAACTCTCAGTTTCTCTCAACCTGAGGCATAAATGGGTGCTTCCAAGTGATACGATGATCAATCCTAAAAATAAAATACCCATTGCATGGCCATTGTGACTCAAAGCCAAAAAGTACTTACTAATAAGGTGGTAGATATGGATGAGTCTCCAAATAAAGATGGTGATGTCGAGCAATATATGGTGAAAATAAAGAGAGTTGAAAATCTCTAGAGGATGGTGATACTCCTGAGCTTGATGTTGAGAAGTCAAAGGCCAAATAGAAGCAAGTGGATAACCCAGTTGAGGTTAATATTGGGGCTATAAATGATGTGCAACAGGAGGGAAAATAGATCATGAGAATGCAAAGACGGATGAAGTTCCTCCCTTTTTGAAATCATTGCCAAAAGTGCCTTCTTCATTTCCCCAAAGGTTAAAAGAAGGCTAAGGACATTTAATTTAAGAAATTCCCCTTAATGTTTAAGAACTTCTCCATCAATATTCCTTTGGTGGATGCATTGCTTCAAATTCGGGCTATACAAAGTTTATAAAAGACTTGGTGACCAAGAAATGGTGCATGCACTTTGAAATTGTAGAGGTGTCACACCATTATAGTGCAATCATGTTAAGCAATTTATTGGTCATGAAGAAAGACCCAGGGGAATTCACCATCGCATGCACTATTGGGATGTATCAGTTTTCTGAGATATTATGAGAACTAGGAGTGAGTATAAACTTGATGCCATTTTCTATGTTTAAGAAGTTGTGACTTGGGGCTCCTAAGCCTACAACCATGCATTTGTTGATGCCGAATCGTTCAATCAAATGACCGATTAAGATCATAGATGATGTCTTAGTTAAAGTGGACAAATTTATCTTTCTGGTGGTTTTTGTTAGCTTGGATTGTGAAATCAAATTGAGGTGCCTATCATCTTAAAGACGCCCTTCCTAACTATCAAAAGGGCATTGGTGGATTTTGAAAGTGGCGAGTTGAAATTTAAAGTAAACAATGAGGAGGTCAATTTCAAGTATGTAAATTGATGAAGTAATTGAGTGACTTTCAAGTCATCTCGGTGATTGATTCTATTAATGAGGTGGTGGCATATAATTTAGAGGTTGAGTTTGTTGGTGAATCTCTAGGTACGATTTTGTTGAACTATGATGGAGCAGAGATTGAGGATTATGATGAGGTAGTGGCTGCAGTAATTGGATTAGGGTCCTATTCACACAACTCCAAGAAGCTTAAATTAAACTTAAAAAATCAAGAGTCACTCCCTTCAAAGCCTTCTATTATTGAATCCCCCTCATTGGAGCTTAAACCACTCCCTTAGCATTTGAAGTATGCTTATCTTGGAGAAAATGAATCACTTCTAGTCATTATGTCCATTGCTTTAAAAATGGCAAGTAGAATCCTTATTGTTAAGGAAACACATTCGAGCCATCGAGTGTACGATTGCAGATATAATTGGTGTTCTACCTAGAATATGTACTCATAAGATACAACTTGAGAAGGATTGTGTGTCTTCAATTGAGCACCAAAGGCGACTAACCCCCTAATACAAGAAGTTGTCAAGAAAGAGATTATTAAGTGGCTAGATGTGGCCGTTGCTTACCCTATTTCTGATAGTTCATGGATGAGCCCAATATAATGTGTACCAAAGAAGGGGGTATCATGGTAGTTGCCAATTCTAAAGATGAATTGATTGTTATAAGACCCTTAATCAATTGGCGGTTTGTATGGATTACCAAAAATTGAACGCGTGGATGAAGAAGGATTAATTTTCTCTTCCATTCACGGACCAATACTTGATAAATTGGTAGATAGAGCCCTTTATTGTTTTCTTAATGATTACTTGAGCTACAATCAAATTTCAATTTCCCTAAAGAACCAAGAGAAAATAAACCTTCACATGCACATATGGTACCTTCGCCTTCAAAAGGATGCCATTCAGACTTTGTAACTCTCCGACCACCTTCCAAAGGTGTATGATGTCCATATTCTCAAATATGGTGGAAGATTTAATGGAGATTTTTGTGGATGACTTTTCAGTGATGGGGCATTCTTTGGAGGAGTGCTTGTCCTATTTAGCCGATGTATTAAATGATGTGAAGAGATCGACCTTGTGCTCAATTGAGAAATATGCCATTTTATGGTTAAAAAGGTATCATGTTGGGCCATAATATTTCAAAAAGATGTATCCAAGTGGATCAAGCTAAAATCAAGGTGATCTCAAAGCTACCACCACCTTTGTCGGTGAAAGAATTTCTATGTTTCCTTGGACATACATGATTTTGTCGAATGGGTGAAAGTTGTAGCACTTCCTGAAAATAAGTGTCTTAGTGTGACACACTTCTTGAAATGACACATTTTCACATGGTTTGGGACTCCAAGAGATATTCTTAGTGATAGTGGCTCTTATTTCTGTAACCTTCTCTTTGCATCTTTGCTTTCCATATATTGTGTCAAGCATAGGGTGGACACATCTTATCACTCTTAAGAAATCAATCAAGTTGAGGTCTCTAATTGTGAAATCAAGGGTGTTTTGTCCAAGACGATTAATGTCAATTGACGGATTGGGCCAAAAAGTTAGATGATGCCTTGTGGGAATACCATACCACATTTAAGACTCCCAATGGGATGTCCCTATATTAACTTATGTTTGACAAAGCATGTCACCTTTAGGTGGAGTTAGAGCACAAAGCCTTGTGGGCTTTAAAAGGCTGAACTTAAATTAGGATGATGCTTCAAAAGGTAGAGTAGAGAAATCGCATGAATTTGATGAATTTTGCTTTAACGTGTATGAGTGCTCCGCTCTATATAAGGAGCAAATAAAAAGGTGGCATGATGCCAAAATCTTAAAAAGGGAATTCCAAAATGGTGATATGGTGTTGCTCTTCAACTCGAGGCTTCGAGTTATTTTTGTGCAAGTTAAAATCCAAGTGGTCTGGGCCCTTTTGAGTGGGGTAAGTATTCCCTCAGGATCAATCAACTTAGAAGGGGATGATGGTGCTATATTTAAGGTGAATATATAGCGTGTGAAGCACAACTTTGGAATTACCCCAGAGGCTTCAAAAGTTGAGGTGCTCCATCTCGATGATGTTTGTTGAACATGGTATCCATGTCGTCCCACAATGTTAACTTAGTTGCTTCTTGGAAGGCAACCCAAGTGTTATTTTGGTATTTTTAATCTTCAAATTAGGTATTTCTTATTAATGTTTAAGAATGCAAGTGAAAAAGAGTGCAAATAAAGAGTGGGGCAACTGGAAGGGTCCACACAAGCTCTTGTGCATCTGCATAATTATGGCACTTTCCAACCAGTTTGCATAAAAAAAAGAGGTATACTATTTAAGAGTCATGCACTGAGTGTGTGAATTTCACACCATGGTGTGCAGCCCCACAACCAATATACATTCTTAAGCAGTATTCCTGGTAATTAGAAGTCAGAAACTCCACTTGTGTGCTAATCGTATTGACCGCACACCCCTCTATACATATGCAAACCATGTAAGGAAATTAATATTTTATTTTTAACCTTATAACCAACCCAACCCGCTGACCATAATCTATATTCTTTTTACTTTTCCCTTGTTTTAATTACCCGACTTACCCTACCATATTAAAAAACACTCTAACTTCCACCTCCATTAGCCTTAGCCGACCTCCATCGCTCCATTTCCAATCTCTGATAAAGAACCATCAGTGACCCTACACTTAACCATCAGCGACCTAGCACTTTCACTACTCAACTTATCAAACCAAAACCACCAGCTCTCATATATCCTATCCATTATCTCTTTATTTTTCACCATCACTAACAGAATCCACCACCACATATTGTGCATTTAACTTTATTAAATAAGATTATTAATTTTCTTTCTTATTCTGTCAATGTGTTCTTTTGCCATTAATTGTATCCCCCATTCTTATTTTTCCTTTGCCCTAAATGGTCTCATGTGTTGTTAATTTAGAGTGGGTTTTAAGGAATTGAAAATTGATGCTTCTAATTTCACATGGGTTGAATTATTATGGGTAAATAATGCTTGAAATTATTGAATGCCTCTATGTATCCATTATTTGAGCTCTAAAATGCTTGTAAAAGAGGAATTTACCTCCAATTGAGAGTTAACCTAATTATGCATGAAATTATTGTTGAGGGTGAAGTCTGAGTAACCCTACTTGCTTGAGATGCATGAATTTGCCCGATGATGGATTCAGTGACATCTTCTGTAAGGGAAAATCATTATTTCAGTTGAGTGTACTCTTAAAGTGATCTTTGGAATGAACTGTGCCCAATTTTAATTGATTCACATTGGTAATTTCATTACATTTGTGATATGGTTATTTTGACTCGATGAGGAATTTGGGTTTGAGAGTGTGTGATTAATGTGCGTCATAGTGGGTTTGAATACTTGTGTGGTAAGTACATGACATTTCCTGATTATAGAATGAGTGGCGACTTTCTTGAGGGATATCATCGTGTTGAAATTAAATATGTAGGTGTTCAAGTTATTGAGTTGGTTATATATGATATATTCTCTCAGGGAAGTTTGAGTACCCACTATTTTATAATTTTTCCGCAGACAAGTGTGATTGAAATTATTGTTGTGCATAGTTTTGTGCCCTATTTAAGGATGCGTAGATTCTAAAAGCCTCGCACAAGCTAGGCAGTAAGCTTTCTCTTCTGTCTAGGCTTGTGTGGATCGTACGCCTTGATGTGCGTCTGCACAATCCCAACACACAAAGTTGTTAACCTATTCCTCCCTTGCCTCAGGCTTATGCGTCTGTATAAGCCCTTTCCCTAAACTCTAAGTTTTCTTTTTAACTTCCATTCCTTATTTTTATTTTCCTTTATGTTTGCATATTTCATCTCTTAGTTTATTATAAAAATCCAAACACATGTTGTATTTGGTTTTTCTTTGGTTTCTTTTCATACTTTTCCTTCAGGGTATGGCTTCTAGGCATTCTTCCTGATCTCGAGCAAACAAGAAAAACAATGCTAAGAGTAAGGGCAAAGGCATTACTCCTACTTCATCGGATCCAGTTGAGGTGTAACCACACAAAACGTGTTAAACTAAAATAGAGAGTAGAACCTTTGCCTAGTTATCCCTTATACCAAAATTTTGAAATTCAGGGCTAGCCTAGTTATAGGTACATTTTGAGTGTGTGGTGGTTTAGGAGAATCTGGGAATTATTAGAGTGTCGATTTTTTTATTGTATTTTGTGTTAGAGGACAAGTTTAGGAAGTCGTAGAAACTTTTGATGCGTAGAATGGATTAGTAGAACTCTGATTATAACAATTACCTATAGTTGAAATTTGAGATGTGTATTATGAAATGGATAGAGCTTGGACCGAGTCCTAAGCTACTATTTGGGGTCACTACAGTGACAAAAGTGTCGTTGTAAAGGCAGAAGTGTTGCCGCAGTGACAGTCCCATTTGACCTAGGTATCACTGCAGTGGCAGATTCTCCACTACAGTGATAAAAGTGTCGTTGCAGTGACAAAAACGCTGAATTTCAGGTTTAAAACATAAAACTTTGTTTTTCATTCCCACTTTTCCAAAATTCATTCAAAGACTGAGATAGGGAAATTTTCACCAATTTGGGGTTTTTCTATCTATAAGGTAACGTTTCTTTACTCTTCAAACTTGAATTTACTCCTTTAAATGCTTAGAATTGTAAGAATCACAACCATGGTGGAAACTGGAATTTAGCCCTAAGTTTATGAACTAATGGGAATTGGTGAGGAATGATATTACTATCAATTGTTATTAATCCTAGGATGTTAGAAAACACTTCCCATGGTAGAATTCATGATTGTATGTTAAAATATGAAGAATTCAAGTGGCTAAAGGGTAGAAAAACCCTAGAATAATGAATTAGGTCAAGTTCATAAGTGGAATTTGATGATTATGAGTTCCTAATGCTCAGAAAGGGTGAATTGTGTGATAAATATTGTGTAACTGTTGTTTATAAATCAAGAATGGGTAGAAATCAAAAGGAAGGGCAACTCTGTGGCTATATAGTGTTTTCGGGCATGGAGTCGAGGTAAGTTATGGTTTAATAGTAGTAAAAACTTGCTTCACTCTGTGCTTATATGAGAGTTGGATGTTTGTGATTTTCTTTCGAGCATTACTTATGATTATTGACTGTATCATGCATTGAACATTTGGTTTTGAGAGGATATATGTGTATATATATATTCTGTGGTGACAATTGTTGAAAGAATCAGCCTAAGTGTAATTTTATGTACTTGTATACTTGTATCTTGATGAGATGAAGTGTTATGATTGTACTTGCTTGTCAACTAATTGTGAGTTGTGTGTTGATTGCCTTTTACCTGTATTTCACTTTCTTATTTGTATGGCGTTAAGTTGAGTCGGCTGATGATGTCTATTAGTACTTAGTTATTGTACTGATACTACTTGTACTCTTCTTTTTGTTGAGTACAGAGCGTGTTCCAACATTTGAGATGAGACCTCAACTCTAGTCCGTGACTCCAGCATTGATTCAAGGGTGAGCACCATGTCCGGGAAGCTATTGGATCATCTCTACTCTGTTTCTTTACTTTGTTTCAGGACAGTGACACTTCTTTATTTAGTATTCTAGATAATATTTTAGACCTTATTTTGGATACTATTTAGATGTTCTTGTATGATGAATTTTTTGGTCTCAGGCGTTGTAATAATTAGAGATACTTCCGCACTTTCTGTGTTTTTGGATATTAAATCAGTTAGTAAAGAATTCATTTTGTTATTATTGTGTTTAATGTGTTAAGTAGTAGTTAATTGGGGAAACTGACTAGTAAAGGTCTGTGATAGTTGGTTAAGGATTGAGGTTAGATGGTTCTCCCATAGTAGAGTTAGGGAGGGTGCCACTCATGAATAGTTGGGTCATGACAAAGATGGTATCAGAGCACTGGGTTCATCGATCTCATCGTACAAGAACAGGTCTAGTAGATTCTTGCGGAATGGTACAGAGATGCCTGTACTTTTCTTTGAGAGGGTATAGGACTTTAGAAATAATTTTCATTTCTTTCTTCTTTTCGTGCTAGTACTTGATTCTAATTAGTATCTGGTGATCCAAATTAGTATCTAACTTCTTCACTCTTATTTTGCAGATAGTGAACACTAGTTCAGCTAGAGCAGCAGCACCGACAGTAGCACCAGCAGCAGCATCAGGACCAGCCATTGCGACTGTGGTTCGGCGAAGCCCTCGAGTTAGGGGCAGGGTGAGAAAGGGAGGATGAGGGGCAACACCTATCAGGGATGGATGACTCGAATTTGGTTCAGATGAAGAGGTGATGGTTGAGGAGGACAAGGTGGTAGTTCTAGAGAATATGATACCCATACAGAATGGTGCAGCTCATGTGCCTATGTCTGTAGAGTTGATCCAGCAGGTGTTGAGATTTCTGAGTAGTTTGGCTGGCACCGGTACTACTCTAGCAGTTCCTATATTTCCATACCTAACCTTGCAATATGCTCCTACTATAGCACCTCAAATGGATGAGGGCTCTAAGATAGGAGTGTTTCCCTGACAGGTATTGGGATCGGTGATGACAGGTGACGAGCATGGACAAGTTTGTAAGTTCATGGAGATGAAACCTCCAGTATTTCAGGGTACTAAGTCAGAGAATGCTTTTGAGTTCTTGATTGACTGTCACGAGCCTCTACACAAGATGGGCATTGTGGAGAGGTATGGTGTGGAGTTTGCGACATTTCGATTGCAAGGAGAAGACAAACAATGGTGGAGATCTTTTCTGAGTGTAGGGTGGGATTACATCCATTTACTTAGGCTCAATTCTACAATGTGTTCATTGAGAAGTACGTTCCTTGTACCGATAGGGATCTGAAGAAGGATGAGTTCCTGAGACTTGAGAAGAGTGATATGTCTGTGGCAGTTTATGATGCCAAATTTCATGCCTTGTCTCGCTATGCACTTCAATTGATTGCATTAGAGGAGAAGAGGGTCAGGTATCTTGTGAAGGGTTTGAATATAGGTCTTCAGGTGGCTACACTGCAAGTGGCCACATCCAGAAAGACTTTTTATGAAGTGGTTGAGTTTGAGAAGAAGGTGGAATGGGTTAAGAAGCAAGGGGAGATGAAGGTAAAGTAAAAAAGGCCCAAAAAATGGGTCATTTCAGTGGTACTTATTTGAGGGGCCATGGTTCACAGGGTTATTCTTCTCGTCCATTCCATTCAGCCATGCCTGTGTACGCAGAGGGCCCATCAGGGGTTAGTTATCATCCCTCCCAGATAGATATTTATACACCCTCAACATCTTCAGTTCAGCATGCGGCTTTAAACATCAGATGCCATAAGTGTGGGGAATGGGCCATATTTGGAGGTTTTGTACTAACTACTTATTTGCAGTTCAGTTGACTCATCAATCAACTTCTAGTGCTTTAGTTTCAGCAGGTCGTGGTGGTGGAGGATATGGTAGGGGTCATCCACATGATGGGCATAGTGGTCATACTGCATGGAGGGGTGGCTACCAAGCCAACCATGGTAGAGGACAGGTTAGTCAAGGTGGCTCACAGGCTGGCAGAGGTGGTGATCAGGCTCATCTTTATGTTGTTTTGACCCGTCCTGAAGTTAAGGCTTCCATTGTTGTGATCATAGGTACTATTATTGTCTGTGATCATATGGCTTTTGTGTTATTTGATTCGGGATCTACTTTCTCTTATGTGTCTGTGAAAGGGTTGGAATCAAGCCACGATCGTGGTATGTGTTCATACTAAGAGAGTCTAGAAAACTTACCTGGGAATATGCAACTCTTAAGGATGATCGTGGTATCTAGCCACGATCTTTCCTTAAAATCATAGGTTCAATTACCTGGATGATATTTTTAGGAGTTTGATCAGATGATCGATACAACGATCATTACATCTAGGTACCATCATGGAGACCAATCGTAAGATAACTCCTAAAATTCATTCCTCTACAATTCATGCAAATGACCGAACTCTATCTTCAGTACTGGTTCCAGTTCCTTGGTTTCTTTTCTACATAGTCCCTACACAAGTAACACACATTACCCTATAAAGTAAAGTACAAAATCCTTAGGTTTCCTCCCAAGCGGTGCTTGATTTAACATCGCGACACGATGTGGCTAGGTTGGTTACTCAGACTTCACCAACTGGCAGACGGGTTGCCTCCCATGAAGCACCTGATTTAACATCGCGACATGACTCGAATGTGCTTGACTTCAAAAGCACTAGCTAGATCAACTTCACTAATTATCTTCACCTCTTCAACCTTGTCGAGATGGTGTTTCACCGTTTGGCCATTTACTTTAAACCTCAGACCTTCTTTATTTTCAAGTTCAATTGAGCCATAGAGGAATACTTTCACTACTCTATACAACCCTTTCTATCTTGACTTCAACTTACCCGAAAACAACTTTATCCTGGAATTAAATAGTAACACCATGTCGCCCATGGTGAATTCTATTCTCTGAATCTTGAAATCATGGTATAATTTTATCTTCTCTTTGTACAAGGCTGAGCTCTCATAGGCGCAGAGACAGAATTCATCCATCTCATTCAACTCTTCTAGTCTCAATCTAGCCGCATCACTCCACTCCAAATTCAACCCCTTCAGTGCCCACAATGCCTTTTATTCAAGTTTTAAAGGCAAGTGGCACGCTTTACCATACACAAGTTGATATAGAGACACACCAATAGGGGTTTTGAATGCTGTCTTGTAATCCCATAATGCATCATCCAACTTTCTATCTTGGTCCGTCCTATTGACATTCACAGTCTTCGCCAAAATGGACTTGATCTCACAATTGGAGACCTCAACTTGCCCGTTTGTCTGAGGATGGTAAGGTGTTTCCACCTTACGTTTCACACCATATTTCTCAAGCAAGGCTTTGAATAGATGATTACAAAAGTGTAAGCCTTTATCACTAATGATAGCCCTTGGTTTCCTAAATCTGGAGAATATATTCTTTCTCAAGAATGCTGTTACACTCTTTTTTTAATTGTTTGGAAGTGTAAATAGCTCCACCTATTTCGACACATAGTCAACAGCCTCCAAAATATACTTCATACCATGCGAGCTTACAAAAGGGCCCATAAAATTAATGCCCCATACATCAAATAGATTAAGTTCAAGGATAGCGATCATTAGAAGCTCTTGTCTTCGTGAGATGTTTTCTTGTCTTTGGCATTGGTCACAAGCCCTCACGTAGTCATATGTGTCCTTAATAGTAGCCTAATAGTACCTGCAGTACAAGATCTTATGCGCAGTCCACGCACCACTACGATGACTCCCAACTGGTGTCGAGTGATATGCCTCTAAAATACTCATCATCTCAACCTCAGGAACACATCTCTGAATCAGTCCATCTACACAAATCTAGAACAAGTATGGCTCATCCCAAAAGAACTTCCTCACATCATGCATAAATTTCTTACATTGTTGAAATGATAGCTCTTCAGGAACCACATCACTCACCAAATATTTGGCAAAATCTGCAAACTATGGAATCAAATCTTACGATATGGCTAATACCTGCTCATCCAGAAAAATATCATCAATTTTATGCTCATCCTTCAGTTTTAGCATGGACTCTTCTTCAAGGCATGATAAGTGGTTAGCCACTTGATTCTCAATCCCCTATTGGTCCTTGACCTCAAAGTCAAATTCCTGCAATAGTTGTACCTAAAGAATAAACCTAGGTTTCGCATCCTTGTTCGCCATCAAGTACCTAAGAGTTGCGTGATCAGTATGCATAATCACGTTCGTACCAAGCAAATAAGATCAAAATTTCTCAAATACGAACACCACCACAAGAAACTCTTGTTTGGTCACAGTGTAATTTTTCTGAGCAAGGTTAAGCATTTTTTTAGCAAAGTAGATGGGATGTAAGATCTTCTCTCGCCTTTGGCCTAGGACTGCACCTAGTGCCATGCCACTAGCATCACACATAACCTCAAATGGCATGGACGAATTGGGAGACACAATAATAGGGGCTGAAATCAACTTTTCTTTCAGACACTCAAACTTATTCAGACATGCATCATCAAACACAAACTTCACCTCTTTCTCTAACAACCTGCACAAAGGATTTGCAATTTTAGAGAAGTCCTTGATGAATCTTTGATAAAATCATGCATGCCCCAAAAAGTTCCGAATACCCTTCACAGTAATTGGTGGAGGTAATTTTTCAATTACCTCAATCTTCACCTTGTCAACTTCAATCCTCTTTTTTGAAATCTTGTGACCAAGCACTATTCCTTCTTTGACCATGAAATGACACTTCTCCCAATTTAGCACCAAGTTACAATCTTTGCTTCTCCTCAACACACTAGAAATATGTGCTACATAGTCTTCAAACGAATCACCATTAACCGAGAAGTCATCCATAAACACTTCAATAGTGTCCTCAACCATGTCAGAAAAGATAGACATCATGTAATGCTGAAAGGTTGTTGGTGCATTATACAGATCAAAAGGCATCCTCTTGAACGTGAAAGTCCTATATGGACAAGTGAAGGTGGTCTTTTCTTAGTCTTCATGAGTAATAGAAATCTGATTGTAACCCAAATAACCTTCACGAAAATAATACCATCCTCTGCCAGCAAGACAGTCCAACATCTGATCCATAAAAGGCAATGAAAAGTCATCCTTCTCAGTCCATGTGTTCAATTTCCTATAGTATATACAAACACACCACCTAGTGACCGGCCTCATAGGAATAAGCTTATTCTTCTCATTTGGAACCATCGTGATTCCACCCTTTTTAGGCACACATTAGATCGAGCTTACCTATTTGCTATCGACAATAGGGTAAACCACCCTCGCATCTAACCACTTGATAATTTCCCTCTTTACCACCTCTTGCATAGGAGGATTTAGTATGTGTTGATGCTTAATACTCGACACACAATCTGACTCAAGTTGGATTTTGTACATGCAAATTCTAGGAGAAATCCCAATGATGTCAGCAATGGACCATCTAATAGCCCTTTTGAACTGCTTCAAAATAGACACCAAAGCCTCAACTTGCCAATCTACCAGATCAGCTGCAATAATAATCAACAAGGTATTGTTGGCTCCCAAAAATGCATAAAGAAGATGAGATGGAAGAGCCTTGAGCTCCAAGCTTGGAGGCTCCTTAATAGAAGGCCTAGCTGGCGGGATTACTCTATTCTTCTAATCAAGATCTAACTTCTTTGGTGCATAACTGTATGAACCCCTACCATCAAGTGTGCTCACTATCTCATCATAACTCTCAATATCATCACCCTCAAAATTCATAATTGTCTCTGTAAGTGACTTTTCTCCAAGCCTCTCCTTAATTGGAGCTACCAATGCATCTTCATCGACTGTATCAATCAGATAAAACATACACATATCCTTTAGATGCTTCATGGATTGGCTTACATTGAACGTAACCTATTTATTAATTAATCGAAACTTTATCTCCCTAATCTTCATATCCACCAATGCATGTCCAATCGTAAGGAATGGTCTTCCCAAAATAATGGGAACCTTAAAGTCAACCTCACAGTCAAGGATGACGATGTCAGCTGAAAATATGAAGGATACAACCCTTACCAAAACATCACAGAAGATTGCCACGGGCTTCTTTATAGTGCGGACTGCCATGAGAAGTCTCATTGAAGTCAGTTGTGGAGACGCCAACCCCAACTATCTATCAACTCTTAACGGTATCAAAATAATGTTAGCACCCAAATCACACAAAGCTTTTGCGAAATTGTAAGACCCAGTAGTACATGGAATCATGAACACTCCACGATTTTTCTTCTTCTCAACTAGAGACCGAGAGGTGATTGCACTACAATGGTGCACATTATCAATGAGCTCAAAACTTACAGTCTTCTCTTTAGTCACCAAATCCTTCATAAAATTTGCATAACCTGACATTTGTTCAAGAGCCTCCACTAGATAGATATTCACTGACAACTCATTTAGTATAGAGATAAAATTTTGGTACTTTCCCTCTTTAGATTTATCTTCAGTCTTTCCAAAAAAAAAAAAAGAGGAGGTCGTGGAATGGGAGTCAATACTTTTGGGACCTGTTTTTCCTTCTCCTTTCTCACCTTGGCCTCATGTTCACAACTAGAGTCTTTTTAGGTGCATTTCTATCCACCACCAAGTTTTCAGATTTTGCCACCTTCTCATTATCGATTATCACTGATTCTACCTCATTCTCAGCAATAACAGGCATAGGTAGATCAATGGTCATCCTACCACTCCTTGTAGTAATAGCCAAGCAGTGGCCATCATTCTTGGGATTTTGGATAGTGTTGCTCAGAATTGTACCTTGATGACCTGATTTAATGCAGCAGATATCTGACCAAACTATTGCTCAAGCTGCTTAATAGTGGTAGCATGTGATCAACCTTCTGAATCATTCCCAAAATATCTTCCCTAATCTCCTTAAGACAGTCTTCTATTTTATCTACACCTTTCACAACTTTTGCAAGCATGTTTTCCATCCATGAATTGCGTGAACCAATATCGTGGTTCCCAGGTGGAACATAAAGGCCACTTTTATCCTTGTAGTCATCCTTTTCTCCTCCAATCACCATCTTTTTCCTTACTCCTACCTCTATACCCAAACTTATTATAGTTGTTATCTCTATAGTAGTTCTAACCTTGATTCCCTTGCCTAGAGTTCCAATTATCTTTGTTAGACCCTTGGCCCTTGGCTCGTAAACCTATCACCTCTCTGTCTAGATACTTCGCCTCCTCCTTAGAATCAGACTCATCATTCCTTGGTGCCTTACCTTGCAAACCAACCGCATTTACCTTTTCTTCCCCCCAGCGACAAATTGCTCAGTGAGCAAACCAATCTCAGTCCTTAGCTGCGCCACCTCTTGAGATACTGACTCATCTAATGCTCTCTGCTCTACGGATGCTCCAATCGTATAAGTGCCTGCGGTCTGTCTGCATCTTAAGTATGCCAACCTTGGTTTTCATGATCTAATATAGAATCTCTGAAGTGTGCTCCTAATGTAGACTCATGAATGCCCCACAAGTGATAGTGTCGTCTACAGCCTTGGTGTTTGAATTCAAGGCTCTATAGAAGATCTGAAGCAAGTTTCTACCAGTCATCCTATGATTTAGAAAATTCTACAGCTTCTTATTGAACCTCAACCAACTCTCATATAATGCCTCTAAATGTAACTGTCTGAAATTATAAATCTCATCTTTCAACTGCAACATTCTGGAAGGTGGAAAAAATCTATCCAAGAACTGAGTCCTCAACTCATTCCAAGTAGTGATCAATCCACATGGTAACTCAGTCAACCATAACATAGCTTCTCTTGTTAGAGAGAAAGAAAATAGCTGCAATCTAATCATCTCTTGGCTCAGTCTAAGTAGATTATAGAAAGTGCAAATCCCTACAAAGTTCATCACATGCATATTTGCATCATCAGTAGGAAGGCCTGAGAATACCCCCTTCAAGTTCAGTAAGTGTATCATAGCACTAATGATGTCAAACTTAGTTCCTGGAGGCAATCCCAATGGGATAATAGCACCTATTTCAACCGGTTCCAAATAATCTAAATCTTCTTCTAGATCCTCATAGTGAGGGAGATACTATAGTTGAGGTTGTTGCCCCTATACCTCCTCTGTCATTCTTGCTCATCAAGTGCAGCTAGACAATTTTGCTTCATCTTGTCTAGCACTTTCTTCCCTAGTTGCCCTTCTAGTAGCTTCTTGCCTAGCATTCTCCTCAGCCATCAATCGAGTAGTGATATGCTCTGCAGTTTTTTGACCATCATGCTGACATGCTAGCTGATTCAAGATTGGCGCAACATCATGAACTCCCTCATGAAGAACTCCTTGATTATGAACTCCTTCATTCACCATTCTTCTATTACCTCTCAAAGTATTTTTAATTTCTGTATCAAGTAGAATCAGGGGATTGCCTTGACTCCACGTATTGAGCATCCACCAATGTGTGCCCTAGAAATAACTAAAAAGTAAAATCACGAAACAAAATAGCCCAACAAACTCTATCAATCAACTCTGTAACCATATTCCCCGGCAACGACACTAAAATTTGATATCGCCTAAATTATACCTCTAAATAAAGCATAAAACAGTTGTTGATCGAATATAGAACCCAACTAGGTTGTGGTTGATCCCATAGGGAATAGGTCAAAATATTAATCAAGACGTATGTCTAAGCAATCAATAACAATCTCCAATACAAGAGGGGGATTTGTAAATAAGAAATTTAGTAGTAATAATTATTGATTTGTTTGGATTTGTGATCAATATGAGAAAGGCACTAGGACTGTATTCCCCAATAACTTCATAACTCCATAGGTTCTTTATACTTAATGATCTCTTGTGGTGCTCGACATACAGAATCAATAGGTTATGTATCATCTAACTGACTATGTTATGCCCCCTGTAGATGACTATCCCCAAGCACAAAGGTTCATATGTTGTGGGTTTTGCATTACTAACCGCTATATGTGATCCAAATTTAGTCTTGTCTGTTTATCGATTCCAGCCTAATTAAATGGAGGTTGGTAGCTCTAAGTCCTATTGTTAATTATCTTTTCCCATCCAATTACCCTTTGTAAAGTCCAGAGTAGAGATAAGGTGGGTTCTAACGTTGTGCACTATCAGAAAGCAATCAATCTGAAGAAAATTAGCAATACATACCTAACACCCATTTGAGAATTACCTCGTACTACGAACACTACTTTGTCAATCCATAATGGTTCCCACAACCCTAGTTATGGTGTTTAGCTAATCATAATTGCAAGAACACAAGAAGAATTCTAATAAGAAAGCATAATTATGAACTCACAATAATAAGATGAAAACTCCAAAATCTCCCTTTGAATTAAACCCTAAAAAATGATGTTTGTAATTTCAAGAACAAGAATATGCCTTGAAACCTTAAAGTTATGTAATAAGTCATAATAATGTGTAAACTATTACAAAAGATCCAATAGGAGTATTTATAGACAAAATAAAACCTATTCTAAATATAAAAGAATTTGCTGAGTCGATGCCTCAGACGAATGAAGGTACAATCGTGGTTTGATTCGATGATCGTCCTTGGTGCTCGTAGGTTTCATATGGACTTTTTCATCTCACAGATCATGAATGGTACTACACTCAATACGAACTCATGGCTTCTGAGTACGACTATGCTTTCCTCCCGTTTGATCCTCTTGCACTTCAACTTCTGCAAACTTTAAATCTGAACTTTCTTTCCACAACATGTTGGTATGATTGTGACTTCAATGCACGATCGTGGGAATTCGTCATCTGATCTTCTTCACTTAACATTTGCAACATTGATTCCAGGTCCTCTTCCCATGATTAGATAGTACGATCGTAACATCAATGTATGATCATAGGAAGCTTCTGTCTCTTCAACACCTGAGAGACCATCCTCTGTTTTATGCAATGATCACTTGGTACGACCATGGTCAGATCCCACGATCGTGGAATAGTTCGTCTGATACCTTTCAAGTCTAAAAATCAGCACTACACTTCTTCGGATTGGTTTGACCTGTAAATACCCAAAAACACATCATATCCACATAAAAGTACCTTTGTACTTGAAAATATCCAATATCCATCATTTTAAGTATTGAAAGTGCCATAAGTCATAGCACATTAGTCAGAATAGATGATCCAACTACTTAAGGATATGCTTCGAGGTTGTGTGATGGACTTTGGTGGTCAGTTGGACCAATATCTACCTTAGTGTGAATTTGCAAACAATAATATCTACCACTCCAGCATCGACATGGCTCCTTTTAAAGCTTTGTATAGGAGAAAAAATAGATCGCTAATTGGATAGTTTGATGCTTTCAAGATGAGACCTTGGGGCACCGATATGTTAAAGGAGTCGATGGAGAAAGTGAGGTTTATCTAGGAGAAATTTGTAGTGGCTCAGAGTCGACAGAAATAATATGCAGATAATAAGGTGAGGGATGTACAATTCGTGAAAGGTGAGAAAGTGTTGTTGAAAGTATCGCCCATGAAGGGTGTAATGCGGTTTAGAAAGAAGGGGAAGTTGAGTTTGAGGTACATTAGACCCATTGAGGTTTTGAATAAAGTAGGGCCAATGGCATATAGGTTGTCTCTACCTCCTAGTTTGTCAGGGGTTCATCCTGTGTTTCATGTGTCAATACTCAAGAAGTACCACGGAGATGGAAACTATATTATTTGTTAAGATTCAGAATTGTTTGACAAGGAGATCTCTTATGAAGAGGAGCCAATTGCTATCTTGGATAAAGATGTGAGAAAAATGAGAACTAAATTCATTCCATCTATAAAGGTTCAGTAGGGAAACAGTCCAATTGAGGGAGCCACGTGGGAGATGGAGGCGGATATACATAAGTGCTATCCACACTTGTTCAATGATTCAGGTAATTTTTCTGCTCATTTGTTACATCATTCTGATTAGCTATCATTCAGCAAAGAATGAGGGGTAAATTGGTATCTAATATAATTACCCAAAATATAATTACACTGAAATGGATAGTAAAACCTTCGCCAAGTTTCCATTAAGACCAAAATTTCGTAATTCAGGGCTAGCCTAGTTTTAGGCGCATTTTGAGTGTGTAGTGTTCTAGAAGAATCAGAGAGTGGGTTTTTTATTGTATTTTATGTGATATGATGAGTTTAGGAAGTCATAGAAATATTTGGTGCATAGAATGAATAAGTAGAACTCTGATTATAGCGATTATTGTGAAAGGGTCAGATCGTAATGTCAAAATTTGAGATGTGTATTGTGAAGTGGCCAGAGCTGGGACCTAGTCCCGAGATACTGGTTTAGGGTCACTATAGTGACAAAATTGTCTTTGCAATGGCAGAAGTGTCTCTACAGCGATAGTCCCATTTGGCCTAGGTGTTGCTATAGTGACAAATCCTCCACTGCAATGACAGAAGTGTCATTGCAGCGACGAAAATGCTAAATTTAAGTTTTAAAATAAAAAACTTTATTTTTCATTCCCACTTTTCCAAAATTTGTTAAAAGGCTGAGATAGGCCAATTTTCACCAATTTGGGGATTTTCCATCTTTGAGGTAAGATTTTTTTACTCTTTAAACTTGAATTTACTCATTTAAATTCTTAGAATTGTAAGAATCACAACCATGGTAGAAATTGGAATTTACCCTAAGTTTATGAACTGGTGGGAATTGATGGGGAATGATGTTATTATCATTTTTTATTGATCCTAGGCTGTTAGAAAACACTTTCCATGATAGAGTTCATGATTTTAAGTTAAAATATGAAGAATTCAAGAGGCTAAAGGATAGAAAAACCCTAGAATGATGAATTAGGTCAAGTTCATAGGTGGAATTTGATGATTATGATTCCTAATACTTAAAAATGGTGAATTGTGTAATAAAAATTGTATAGTTGTTGTTTATAGATCAAGAACGGGAAAAAATCGAAAGGAAGGGCAACTTTGGGGCAATATAGTGTTTTTAGTTAAGGAATCGAGGTAGGTTATGGTTTAATAGTAATAAGGACTTGCTTGAATCTATGCTTATAAGTGAGTTGGATGTTTGTGATTTGCTTTCACCCATTACTTGTGATTATTGATTGTATCATCTATTGAACATTTGATTTTAAGATGGTATTGAGATGATATATGTAACAGCCCGAAACTCCAAGCTAAGATCAGAACCATGCTTCAAGTACATTTAGAACCACACTTAGTGATTTGGTAGCATGGGAAGTGGTTTAGATACAAAATAAGGTCATATGTAACTCCTAGATCATAATTAAGTTGAAACTAAGGATGTCAAATGGGTGGGTTGGGCTGAAATTGGAGATATTACAATGGGTTGGATTAGAAATTGGGTTGGGTCATGGCCAACTCAAATTTACTTTGGGTTCAAATGGATTGGACAAAAAATTGGGTTGGATCTTGACCCGTCCAATTTGACCCACTTAATCTAAAGAATATTAACATATTGATATTACTTCTTGTAACTATGATTTAAATTCCAACTAAAAAAAATAAAAACAAGTTCTTAATTTTGAAAAGAAAAGTCACCAAACATTATACCAATGAAATAAAATATACTATAGATGTGTTCGGTATGGAGGAAAAATATCTTTCAAGAAAATATTATCCATGAAAAAGTTTTTAAAAAGATAAAAAAATGAGATAAGGCACAATTATCCCCTCAAACTATACACGAAGTTGTTATGACACACCTAAACTTTAAGGGGGTCCTATTACCCCCTAAACTCATTTTTTCTATATTTTTGTACTCTTTTTTGCTGACGTGGCTGCCAAGTAGCAAAATTTTTTTGTGCTCCTTTTATGCTGACTTGGAAGCCATGTCAGCATAAAAAGAGCACAAAAATACAGAAAAAATAAGTTTAGGGGGGTAATAGGACCCCCGTAAAATTTAGGTGTGTCATAGCAACTTCGAGTATAGTTTGGGTGTGGGGGCGGGGGGGGGGATACTTGTGTCTTATCTCTGAAAATATTCATCTTTTTTTAGAGGGGGTGTGGGGGGTAAGGGTAGGTAGGTAGGAGGGTAGGGTGGGTAGGGGTTGGGGTAAGAAAATATTTTTTAAAAAAAATTAGTTATCACTTGTTTTCTCCTCTTTCATTAAGGAAATCATGTTCCTTAGTAAATGGGTTGAAGTGGAGATAAAATTAGTTTCAATTGAAAATCTTTTCAAAATGGGTTTAGGCTTAATGGGTTGAGATTAAACCCAATTGTAAATTATCTTGAGCCTAAGCCATAAATATTGTGTTGGATTGGGTGGGTTCACTTAATTTAGGCTCACTTTGACACCCCTAGTTGAAACCTTCCTTACCGATTGAATTCTTGTATAGAATCCTTCTAGAGTGAAATTCAAACGAGTATAACTTCTATCATATAAAGAGTTTTGTAGCTTGAGACCCACTAAATTAAAGGTCTTTAAGTCTTTTTTACAATTCCACTGATCGTTGTCAATCCAATACCGGAGTAGAAAGTTATGCTTATTTTACCAGAGGGTGTCTGTCAATCAGAAAGTGACGACTTGAGTGACAACTCGTCACTTGGGTGACGACCCGTCAGGTGTGGTCGTCAAGCTTAACCAGTAAGCTAAAAAAAATTTCCCAAAAGTGACTAGATGGGTGACAAGACGTCAGAGGGTTGATGAGACATCACCTAAGTTGTCAGACAGGAAAGTTCTGCACTGATAAAATGTTTTCAAAGGGGTTGTTTGTTCTTTTCCCACTCTTTTAACACCAAAACTACGTTGTTTTAACTATCCTAAGGCTGAATATTAAACCTAAAATACCCCAAATACCTCATTCCTTAATCATTCAAGCAACACTTAGCAAAAATAAAAGAAAAGAGGTGATTTTCTTCTTTAAGCAAGAATTAGGGTTCTTCAACTTCAGGCTTCAAATTAAAAGATTTCACCAAAAAGGTTTTTCCTTCAGGTATATGGGATTTCATTAATGGGTTTCCTTTCACCCATTGAGTCCTAAACTTAACTAAATTTCTTAGTTTAATTTATTCCTCAGAGCCTAGGGTTTCATGAATATTATGAATTCCTTTGTGCTTCAAATTCTTATCATGAATGTGCCTTGAATACATGTTTTCCATGAAGTTTAGTAGCTTTGTGTACTTGTAATCTATGAACCCTCAATATATTGAATAATTCATGGTTTTGGACTTGTGTTAAGAAATTTTACATTTTATTCAAATTATAGAATTATCATGAGTAGTTACGTTTTAAGAGATGGCGGGTTATGAACACCCAATAACTTAGGATCTCATCCATTGTTAGTTGAACACTCAGTCCTTCTGATTTATATGATCTAGAATGCTTTTAAATAAAGTACTTAGCTTTCAGTCTAAGAACGTCAATATTATTGAGCTATTCAGTATATCAGTTAGGAGTAGTACTTAGCACCGAGCAGACATAGGGATGAAGACTCACCTGTCAGTTAGGCTGAGGCCTTTAGTAGAAGTCCCTAAGTCACAGAACTACAGTGTCACCCGTCAAACCAGGCTTGACACCTTAGTCCTTTTGGAAATAAGTTTAGTGGATCCACGTCAGTCAGTGTTCGTACCCTTGGCAAGGTATAGAGCACCCTTCCAACTGCGGGTTACAGGTTGGGCCCCATTTAGCTTAAATGGGATATGTCAATTAATAGTAGCTCCCACAGTTCATATTTAGATATTGCATGACCTTGTATTTAGTTTATTCAACATATTATATAGTTACATGTTTATTACTTGGTCATTGCATCAATTTACATTATTCAGTTCCATGTTCAGTTTGTCATGTCATTTTTAGCATATTCAGTTCATATAGTATAGTGCATATCTCACATGCTCAATACATTCAAAGTACTGATCACATACTTTCTTTTGCGTTATATTGTATTATAATATAGGTTTAGATGTTCAGTATACAACTCGTGGTTAGCACGATACAGCATCACTTCAATAGTAGAGTTCCGTGAGTCCTCATCATTTGAGGGCTAGCCATCAGTAATTGCATTTCAGTATTATTTCGCTTTCAGACAGTTAGAGTTAGATGGGGCCTTATCCCAACAACTCATCTTAGTAGAGGCTTTCAAACAGAAAGACTAATATTTTTAGCTTTATGGTTTTGTTAAGATAATTTCCATTTTTACTATTAAGTGTTGTTTTGGATTTACTTATATCATTCAGATTTAGCTTCTACTCAGTGATTATCAGTTTTATAAAGCATTCTTAGCGTTATGCCCGGCCATGGGTTAGCTTTAGGTTAGTTGTGACTCTAAGCATTGTGTTACGACTAGGGGATAGTATCGGGTCGTGATAATATATGGATTGGGCGTCATACCGACACTATTATATGGATCGAGTGTCATGCCGACACTATTATTGGAATAGGTGTCACATCGACACTAGTACATGGACCGAGCTCATCCCCTGCAGATCATAGCTGAGAATCCTTACTGACTCTACTATGTGTGAACATCTTGCATGAATGCAATTATTATTTTATTTGAATATATATTGTGGTGACTATTGTTGAAAGAATCTGCCTAAGTGTAATTTGATGTACTTGTATACTTGTATCTTGATGAGATGAAGTGTTATAACAGTACTTGCTTGTCTACTAATTGTGAGTTGTGTGTTGATTGCCTTTTACCTGCATTTCACTTGCTTATTTGTATAATGCTAAGTTGAGCCGCCTGATGATGCCTACCAATACTTAGTTGTTGTAATGATACTACATGTACTCTTGTTTTTGTTGAGTGCAGAGTGTGTTTCAGTGTTTGAGATGCGACCTCAACTCTAGCCTATGACTCCAGCATTGATTTAAGGGCGAACACCATGTTCGAGAAGCCATTGGATCATCTTTACTTTGTTTATGTCCTTTGTTTCGGGACAGTGACACTTCAATATTTAGTATTTTGGATAATATTTTAGACTTTGGTTTGGATACTATCTAGATGTTCTTGTACAGTGACTTTTGGATCCCGGGGGCTGTAATAATAAGAGATACTTCTGTACTCTCTTTGTTTTGGGGTATTAAATCAGTTAGTAAAGAACACATTTTGTTATTCTTGTGTTTAATAAGTTAAATAGTAGTTAATTAGGGAAAATTACTAGTGAAGGTCTGTAATAGTTGGTTAAGGGTTGAGGTTAGATGGTTCTCCTACAATAGAGTTAGGGTGGGTCCACTCATGACCGGTTGGATCGTGACACGAGGATTATGAGCATGCCTCTTTTGATCTAGAGTTTCATAGAGCCATCCAAGTGCCTAAGGAGAGGTAGACAAAAAAGCAGAGATAAGGAGAAAAAATGGTAAAGATAAGGTTCGATTCTACATAGAGGGGATGAGAGAGCTTTATCTTTCGAGAAAGGCAAAGCAAGGTTTCAACGATGAAAAAATCTTCAGTTTGAAAGGAGTCATAGGTCACTTCCCTAATATTGTGGAGCATCTCCATGAACATGATTGGGGAATATTCACCATGGCACATGGACGCTTCTTCCTGAAAGTGGTTTGGAAATTCTATGCTTCCTACCAGGCTAGAAAAACAAGAAAAACTACAAAGGGGTAGTGAATGATCGTCTTTGTTTGATGAGTGTTCTTGTGAGAGGTGTGGAAGTACCAAGCACTCTGCGGGCCATTAATGAAGTTTACATTGAAAAAAATGATTGTCCTGGAACCGAATACATGGAGAAGATGGCTAATAAAGGTAATCAACATTCTTGGGTTACATCAGTCATTGCAAATGGTTGCCTGCTTAGTCCATAACCAGTGGAAAAGTTTTAAGGCGCGATCTAACTATTAAAGTAATTTACTAGGTTTTTGTTGTTCTTGCTTGATTCCTTCTACAAATGATAAAAAAAAATCTTCAATTGAGAAGTCTGTTTTGGTAGCATGCATTATGAGTGGTGTTGATATCAACTTCGGGGAGATTATCACTGAGCAATTTAAGAAGAGAGCTCGATAGAATGAAACTTTATTGCCATTCCCCTGCATTGTCACTTACCTTTGTAATAGAATTAAGGTATCTATGATTGAGTGGATTGATAGAAAATTAGAAGATGTGGGAGTGATAGATATCACTCAAAGCCAAGATAAAGCAAATCCCGTGAGCAAGGAAAGAAAGATCTTTGTGGTGCCGAGTCCTTTAGTGGGTGAAATGGCTTGCCTTGACATCACCACCACCACTCATGTTGTCCCTAGTGAGCCTGCCGCTCCTACTATTGTAGCACCGAGACATTTGATTTCAGGTTTCACTCCTACTGTACCACCACTTCCTTCACAGCCCCCATCCAGGACACCACAACTTGCTAGTTCCACCACAGATGTCACGCTTGTGTATGTGGCTAACATGACACTGAAAAATAATAGTAGATTGAGTTATTTAGTCGCCATTATTCCCAAGTTTATTCAGGCAAACATTGTCAAGGCTTTATAGCCTATGTAGAAGTAGATGCGGGACTTTGATATTACATTGGTTGCGGTTGAAGGAAGGAAGGAGGATGATGCTATAATCACACTTCAGGCTAAAATGGCTAAGATCAGGGAGGAGTTCAAAAGTTGCATGTAACGGCCCAACCCTCTAATGGTATTGTCTGCTCTGGGCTTAAACCTGCATGGCTTTAAAATGCGTCACTAGGGAGTAAGGTCTGCTTACTTATATACCCAACATTTGTCCTGTGTTTTACTGATATAAGACTTCTTATCCTAAGTTGGGGTGTCACATACACCCCCTCTTATGGACTCAGCGTCCTTGCTGAGATTTTCCCCATCGCATGGGATTTACCTAGACTTAGGACTGAGGTTTTCCCCACCTTATTGGGATATACCTAAACTTTGTTTGAACTCTAGAGCGCATCGATAAGGCTGACACATGAGTGGCTCTGATACCATTTGTAGTGACCAGCCCTGCAGTGATATTGTCCGCTCTAGTCCTAGACCCGCACGACTTTAAAATACTTCACTATGGAGTAAGGCCTGCTTACTTATATACCCAACACCTCTCTTATGTTTTGTCGATGTGGGACTTTAGAGTATGAGAATTTGAAATAAGAGGGATACGATGCAATCATGACCTATACTTATCGTAACCTGGATGCTTAATTAGGGCCTGAGAAGTAAGGTATGGGACAATAGGCACAGAATACTTCATATTTCAATCATATAAAGCACCATTAGAGTGTGGTTCTCGGCTTAGACATGACATAATACAAGTTGGTGACATATAGCAAAGTATAGTTTCGTAGGACTGAGCATAATGTGAGACATGGGTCCATAGATCATAAGAATCATAACATAGAACTTGGATCTCTAGAATCTTAGAGAGAAAAAATTTGGATTGTTAAGAGGCAATATTGCTTCTAGCTCAAGGGTAAAAGCATGGACATGAGTTTACACAGAGAATTTGGACCTTAGACACTGGCATGACATGAATACGTAAGACATGAAGAAAGTGTCCTCTTGACTGAAGTACAAGAAATACAGTAGAATAAGAATAAATCGTTATGTCATGCATCATAACTCTTTTCTGAAACTCATAATTGCTAGAAACTCAAGACCTACGTTGTTTCAACACCTAATTATCTCCTCTTTAGCTCAAAGGTCACTATCCTAGGTCTTCTAACCTATTCTCTAAACAGAGCTATATGCACAATACTCAGCATAGTGGGGTATCACTACACATGAACGCTAATCTCACCCTAATAAACTATAATAGGAAGATACTAACTTTTTTCTAGGACATTTTTTTCAGGGATACTACTCTTGACTTTCTTTATCCTCTATAATCATTACCCTATAACTACACTCTCATTGGCATACATATCCTCTTCCTCTAACACTTAATAATCTGACCTCCTCTTCTTAGTCAACTATCATCATACCTCTAATATCATATCCACCCAATTCAATGGAATTTAAAGCTATACCGAGGGCTCAACATTGTCTACCTTAATCTGTAATTCCCTCAATTCAGCTCTAAAGAACCCCATATAATATCTACCAAGTCTTTTTCTTACAAAACAACCCAAGGACACTAACTAGAAACACATAACACTTAAAAATGTAGAACCTCATATAAAAACATACTACCTTGGGTACACCTCTTTCTTTATAAAATCTTAAGGCTCTTCTTTATCTAATGACCTAGCCACAATTTTACTATTTCATCTCTAGTCCTCACATATATCATGCTTACACATGCAAACCTTGCATAAATTATCAACTTAATATCTCATATACACTATGTCAAGCCTACTAGATCAATCTCATAAAACTAATATTATCATCCCCAAACTATCATTCTTTCTACCTCGATGACCATCCACAACTCAAGATTAGTGTCTAATGCTAGGTAAAGTTAACAATTCAACTTCACATGCTATTCTAGCTTACAACGACCAGATGAACATAAAGAAATATTGGGTTAACTAAAACCTCATGATCAAATAGTTGATCTTAATCTTACAGTCCATCTAATTAGCATCCATTAACACACTCTCCTTTCTCACATCACAACTACTTATCCATACATACCTTTTAACTAACTTCATAGTTCTACAAGCATCAAGGAGTTTCCCTCTTCAAAAACTACAAGGGAAGCTAAGATCTAATAATTTTTAACCACTATATCCTTCCATTCACCATCTATACGTGATCCTTATTACCACAATGACAACCCATCATGAGCTCATTCCCTATTTCAATATAGATTCCAAATCATCTTAACTAATCACTCTTTCTCTACTAACTACCATAAATTTTGCAAATCTTTCTACACCTTAGCCAATACCATAAGGGTATACTACCCCCATCACTCACTTAAAGGGTAGTCGACTCTAGGTACATCCTTTGGTCAATCACGTTCTCCACTCTTTAGCTTCTTAATTTTTGGCTTTATATTTTTGGCTCTAGGATCAAATGCATGATTCATATAGATAGAGGTATACGCTTTAAACCAATATACTTGAATCCACTAAGAGACTCCTCTTAAGCCCTTCTACGGTCTCTTAACCTTTGGACTACTCTATTTGAGAGGATCATATTGTTAGGAATCTGAGTCTTAATACATCTATCACCTCTAAAATAAGGTGTAGCTAGCAAAATTAGAGCAAAGAAGGAATCTAAATAAGTTTTTTATGGACAACTCTATTGCATGATCTGGAGTATAAAGAATGGGAAACATCTTCCAGATACTTTATAACCTTCTTATTATAAGTGTGGTGTATAACACACCCATAAGCAATACTCTACTAGACACAGCTTCAAAGACACCCTAGGAAACTTGAACTCTATGCTCTAATACTAAGTGTGTCACGTTCTGACCCTAGGCCCTGGACATAACAGGCACTCAAACCATCACTGGCCTGAGAGAACTACTTAGCTTTACATCATAAGCATCCAAATAAAATGAGTAAAAGTGAAACATCTTTTAGAATTCATATTTTAGAATTCATAATACGAATATGGAAAGAACAACCAATTTCAATAAACTTTATACCTTTAACAACATAAATAAGGAAAATCCAAAAATATCTAAATGAAACTAAAGATATCTAGAAATTGTCATCTATATAAGTCTACGAAACCTCTAAGTACATGGTCCATATCTATTAGGATAAGACCCCGAAGATATCTAGAAACTGTCATTTACATAAGTCTACGAAGCCTCTTAGTACATGGTCCATATCTACCAGGATAAGACCCCGGTGATACTATACAAATAAGAACAATGTCTGAAATCACAGTAAACTATGTTATTTGAGAGATGGAGGGCTCACTAATAGCTGATATGTCAAGTCCTAGCACTGCACATAATCATAACTACATCTCAAACCCTCCAAAACAGTCAATACAATGAAATGTATTGGTATGCAAAACTGGGAAGGGAACGATAACATAGAGTATCTATGAAACTGAAATCATAAACTGAAAGAGGGGATATGGGATATTATGGACATAAATCATCAACTAAAAATACTCATTAACATCATTAAACTTACTTCTGAACTAGATGGTATCACCGACATCACATATACACCATGAGCTATATGGGTATGATCAACAGCCGACCGGCAGAGCCCATCTATATTTGTCGCATGGATCGGGATATAACATCATATAGGCTTGAAAAAATTATCCTCATAGAGGAGACATCTAAAGTTGTCCAAATTACGGAACAAGCCATCCCTACGTAGATAAAACATAGGTTTTTGGTGTTTGAGCCACAAGGACTCACACCTTCTTAGTTAGCAATCTAATTCTCTTTAAGCCCATATTTTCTCATGTTCATCTCATCAATCATCTTTTTAAACACAACTCATAATTATCTCATTCATAAATCATTAAACATAAAGATTTTCATATCATAATGGTATCGTCATATCAAGTCTTGCAAGTCATCTATTCATAGTTCATAGAATCATTATAGAGGTTGCTAGGAATTTTATATTTCATGAGTAAAGATCATACTTCATAAAAGTTATTGAAGGTCATTAAAACACTTGTTAAAAGTCCTAATAGTGAAGCAATGGTAAAGTAACTAGACCACCAATAAAAACTATCTTCAAAGTTATGTTCATATCAAATGTCTTATAGATTTTGTAAATAAAAAAGAAATTCATCATAAAGCATAACTTGAAGTATCATCGTCTTTCTTAATCCACAAAAGAAATTTAAAGAACTAATATAGCAACCCAAATCACAATTCAGATACTCAAACCTAAACCTTTCACCTTTTTCAAAGAACTCAACTTTCAACCCCAAAATCATTACTTGAAATATAAAATAAATTGATTTAAAGAACCGTGGGTTGAAATTGATTTGACTTAGGATATTCTATATACGTAACACCTTCAAACCAAGCCACCATTAAAAATACATAAAACTCATGACATAAAAAGGAATTTGTAATATTTCATAAATTTGAAGGATTCATGAATTAGAGAAGTTTGCATGCCATTGATCTTGTAAACTAGGAGAATGAGTGAAGAGGCTTCACGAGTGACATTGATGAATTGAAGGTTTTTAGAAGATTTAAAGATTGTAGTTCTAACCCAAAATCATCAAGGGAATTGCATAAATATAAAGAATTGGGACTGAAGGAATTGGGACAGTCTTACATACCTAAGTGAAGAAATTGGAAGAGAATCCTTTTGAAGAAGAACCCTAACCTTGATCTTTCTTGAGACTTGAGAGTTGGGAGTTGAGAAGAGGAAGAGGAGTGTTGGGTGATGGAAAATGTCTGAAAATTGAAGGGGAAGAGGGGTTTTTAATCACGTGGGTGTAAGGTAAAAGTGTTGGGATAAAATTACCCTTGAAGGGACTTTGCAGGCCAATGAGCTCACAAAAAAATAGCTGAAGGGATCGCACACTATGGATGAAGCTTTGTGTGCACAGCAGCTTTCATGATCCAAATAGTCGTGAGTGGCACCCACGCTAACCCTCTAGTGGTTGAACTATATATTACCATCTAACCCAAGACTTGACCAATCAATTTAGCTATCTATTACATCTCCAAGATCAGAAAGCCATTGTACAACGAACGCTAACAAAGCAGTGCCTAAAAGTAGTTCAAAAATTACTAATAAATAAACATTGTCCAGAGAACAAACATATGATGATGATGATGATCTCAAACTTAATCAAATAACTTACAGAAATTCTATCTATTACATCTCCAAGATCAGAAAGTCATTGTACAACGAACGCTAACAGAGCAGTGCCTAAAAGTAGTCCAAAATTACAAATAAATAAACATTGTCCAGAGAACAAACATATGTAACTAAGAAGATCCAGGGTAACTTGAATAGGAATAACCCATCCTCAAATCGGTCAACTGAAATTGCTAGATGTGAGGTACCATCGAAGGCTCTGGAACACAGTCTACTTTCAAAATTAGAAGTGCAAGAGTAGTTGTACTGGTAGGCATCACAGGCCGACTCAAAATAGTAGCAAGTATATCTCATAAGGCAAGTAGACAAGTACATTAGCACATAATTATGTAGTTACATCAGCCAGGTAAACCACACATATCCAGACACATCAATGTCAACAAATAAAGGACATATAAGTCACCCAACAGATATAATAAATAAATCATTATGAATCTGCAAATATAATATAGTCACATCACGAACATGGATTCATATCCATACTAATCATAAATCTATACAGTTTCTGCATCTCATCACTCTTACTTTGTACCATATCGGAAATCACAAGAAACAATCATTTGTACACACATGCTAAAGAGTTATTTCTGCCAAACTAGTCATGATCTATGAGGGACAACCTAGGGTCTATGTACCGTACCGGCATGGTATCCAGTCCATAACATAACCACTTTTTCGTAAACTCACATCAGACTTGAGCAACTCAATAATAGAAAAGTACGTATATTCTCAACCTCTTTCAACATATCCAGTATGTTCTCATATTGAACTATCTCTCAGGATATTGTCAGTAAGTACACAATAAGTTTAATAAGTGTACATCATTCTCACAATTCATTTATATACAGGTTTCAAAAGTTATAAGCTTATTCACGCAAGCATTGTCAAGCCAAATAAATAATCAACCGCAGTTTATGTTCGAAGACTAACCAACATGCTTATCAATTCAAAACATATACCAGAGACTAAATTAAGTCTAAATTCACATAAACCATAACCTACCTCAACAAAATAACTTAAATCAAGCAAGCTAAACCTAAGAATTTTTTCCTTTCCTCAATGCCTCAAAATATTTAAAATATAAAACAAATAATTATAAGTGTAATTAATCATTTACTCTTCAAATATGCATTTTGGGAATTCAAACCCACTAGTTTTATCCTTATTCAAGGTCTATAACATTACTCAAGGGTCAATCAACCATTAACTAGTTCCACAATTCTCACATTATCTCACTTCATGGAGTTTCTACTCTAATTACCCCTTTTAAAGCAGTTTTTATACTAAAGATCCCATTTTTATCAAACTCCAGATTCCCAATCACCACCATTCATGTTTAAGGTAACAAATTCATGTTAGGAAGTATTAATTTACAACCTAGAAGCATTTTGGATGATTATTACATCTACCCATAGGTTTTCCCACACTTTTCATGAACCTAGGGTTCTAACCCATAATCCCATCATTACAATCTCCCTAACAATTCTATGATGTTAACAGATTACTAGGTATAGGAATTGATGGAATAGTTTACCTTAACGAGAAAATCCACCCTAGCCTTGAGAAAATCACCTCTCTGGAGATCTTGAACAAAGTTTTAGAGTTTATGATATGAGACTCAAAATAAGTGACTTAAAGACTCAAAATAAGTGACTTAAATAGGCATTCTCCCTTGTGTCATTTGCTGCAGCAACCCTTTTCTTGCTTCAGAGGATCTGGTACGACAAAATTAAACTCATTATTAGGGCCCTAGCAATTTTCCTAGCTCAGTTATGGTGGGACTCCAATCGCTACGACAGTCTCACTACAGCGAGAATCCCACTACTGCAGAGGTCCTTAACTAGTAGCTCGAAAAAACTGAACTCTAGCCCTATTTCACGACACAAATTTTATGCTTAAGACATCACAAAGCAATCCCAACACGAAAATCACTAAAACCACATGTTACGAATTCACTCATAGTCTCAGAATTTCTTATAAAGGTTTAGATCACTAGGTTACCCCCTGATGAAACATGATGCCATAAAACACAACATAGTGGTGAATACTAAGTTGGAAAGTTATTTTTGCATTTCCTAAAAGTGACTTGTTAGGAAACACTTTCCTACTCTTCAAGTCTTACTCTCCTAAGTTTCATGTTACATTTACTCATAGTGAATAATGATTCATGGTATTGTATTTTGTGGTGTCATGTTCCGTTGGGAGAGTATTTCCTATAAGTGGTGTAATGACCCTCCCAGTCATTTTGTGAATTTTACTTGTATTTCCCATTTTAGCTCTCTTCTTAGTTTGTACACGTGATTTATGACTTATGGATACGGGTAATACTGATTCTCGAGGTGTTCAGAAGTGATTTAAGTCATTGATTCAGTTCTTGAATTTTAGGAAAGTTAAGTTTGACCACGGTCAACTTTTGGTCAAGATGACTTTGATTTGGTATTTTAATGTTTCTAATAGGTTCGAAACATACTTTTTAGTCAATTTACATATTTGATTTATTTCTATTTTGAGGTTCCAAACAAATTTTGAGGATTTATTAGAAGTTTTGGGTATTTTAGAATAGACATTTAAGGAAGGGGAACGATAGTTGCAGTGATATTCCTTTTTTCAAATCTTTGGCTTCGTGGAGACTACTACGTACAACTTTAGGTTTGTCTATAAATTTTGTGGATTTGTTTTATTCTTAGTGTCACAGTGATTTACCTATAATGATGAGGGTGAATAAAGGTTAAGCAGTGGAAATTAATTATGAGGGATTTTGTAACTTGTGGCTTTAGAATTAGGTTACATAATGACAAGAATGATATGGGAAAATTGTGGACAATGAGGTGTACTGGTGAGTTAGAATTATTAGGAAGAAAACACTAACACGGGTGAAGTTAACAATTTAGTTACTATTAGAATTTGTGAATAATTAATGATAATGTGAAGTAGAACCAGGATCAAATAATACAGTGGCCATTCGGTCAGAGACAAGAATAGTACCTGTAATAACAACATCTGATGCTTCTACCTTGGGTCTGCCTTGAAAAGGGCCCTATCACCAGTCTGAGCATCACCCCTACTGAACTGAGAACCATCTCGATGGAGATGGTTACCATCCCTACCAGCTTGGTAACCACCACGCCTACCCTGTGGACGACTTCTACTATTACCACTACCTCCCCTACCTGCTGAAGTTGGATCTCAGGGAGCCTACTGCTAGCCAAACTCGCCATATTGCCTAAAATTAGAATAAAACCTCTGGATTTGACCAACCCTATCACACTTATAATTGTGCAATCCAAGGTGGGTCACTGAGCTGAAGAAGATAAAGTGAGGTAGCTACCAAAGTTTGAAGATGGCTAGCTAGCCCCTGCCAAAGCCCCACCAGATACCTATATCACTAATTAAATTGGGCGGGAAGGGTATCCCTACTAATTCTAAACCTTAGAATAAGAACCGCTGAAACTGCCGTCTTTGTGAGCCTTCTTTCCTACCATCTTGGCATAACCCTCTTGTTTTACACCCTCCACCTTCTTAACAAAATCAACCATCTCCTAAAAAGACTTACATGAAGATGCCATCTAAAGAGCGGAAATCTGGAGACCTATCTTCAAACCCTTCATAAAATGATGGATCCTCTTCTCCTCAGTTTGTAGCAGCTGAAATAAATACCAGGACAATGAATGAAATTTGGCCTCATAGGCCACAACTGACATACTCGCCTACTCAAGATTAGTAAAGTCATCCCTTTTCATGTCCCTTAATGTATGAGGAACATACTTCTCTAGAAAAATTGAGTAACATTGAGTCCAAGTCAATGGAGGCAAACCTGCAGCCCTACACTCCACATAAGCTCTATACCAGATCTTGGGATCTCCCAAAAACTAAAATGTAACAAATTCCACACCGCTGGTAAAGTTGCTGCCATGTGACCAAGAGGTCACGGATTCAAGCCTTGAAAACAACCTCTAGCAGAAATGCAAGGTAAGGTTGCGTACAATACACCCTTCTGGTGGGGCCCTTCCCTTGACCCTACTCATAGCGGGAGTTTTAGTGCACCGGGATGCCCTTTTTTTAACTTCTTAACCACTCTCATCTTGTGAAGTCTCTCATAGCAATCAATAATGAACTCATAAGCATCCTCAGACTCAGTACCACAAAAAATAGGAGGCTTCATCTTGATAAACTTGTAAAACAGATCATGCTCATCTCCAGTCATCACCAGACCCACTAACTAACTTAAGAAAATACCTAACTCTGACACCTCTTCTATTTGAAGAGCTATAACAACATCATGTTGCACCCCAAATGCTGAACTGCGGATACCGGCACAGTCCCATTTCCTGCCAACCAATCAAGAAGCTCAAAACCTACTGAATCACATTGGAAGACATCTGAATTAGAGTTACACCTCTCTGGATTGGTGCTGCCCCATCATGAACCAACATCCCATCATCTTACAACAGTATTGCTCCATCCTC
This sequence comes from Capsicum rhomboideum, assembly GCA_031232105.1. Lineage (NCBI taxonomy): Eukaryota > Viridiplantae > Streptophyta > Magnoliopsida > Solanales > Solanaceae > Capsicum > Capsicum rhomboideum. The sequence continues at coordinate 89,500,281 of CP124716.1, read as the reverse complement.
TGCTATCTCAAGCATATCCTCATATAGAGGATGAGATACTGACCTCTCCCTGGCTGATCTTGTGGCCTAAGCCCTGGCCTTGGCGGGAGTTGCTCTCCTTCCTCTACCTCATCCTCTACTAGCTTATCCTCTACCATGAACTGTAGCCCCCAATGACCAGTTTGGGTACCTCTACTCTTGTTCTATTTTCTTATGTTCTTACTATTTGCGAGAATAAGAATGAAAGAAGTTAGATACTAATTTGTATCACCAGATACCAATTGAAATCAAGTAATAGCACGAAAGAAAGAAGAATTTGAATTTTCCTAGTGTCTTGTAGACTCTCAAAGAAAAGTACAGACATCTCCGTACCATTTCGCAAAACTCTACCAGACATGTCCTTGTACGACTAGATCGACGAACCTAGAACTCTAATACCAACATTGTCACGACCCAAATGACCGTAAGTGTTACCCATACTAATCCTTTGGGGGGAGAACCATCTAACCCGACCATTACCCAATCATTTAGTCTATATTAAGATGAGGTTATCACAAAAACCAACTTAATAATTATAAATCCAAAACTAATCATTAATAGTGCAGAAAATCAAACAAACTACCTATTACAATCCCTAAGACCCAAAAGTCATCATACAAGATCTTCTAGAAGAAAAATCATATCTAAAAGAAATATCCAAAATAACAAAAGATAAAAAGTGTCTCATTGTCCAAAAGAAGGACAGGAATTAATATAATGATCCATGGAAGCCCGAAGATGGAGTGCTCACCCTTGGATCAAGATTAGCTATCAAATGCTAGACATAAGGTAATGTTTGATCCTCTAAAACATTTTTTGCACTCAATAAAAGAAGAGTACAGGGTAGTATCAGTAAAAGCCACTATGTACTGGTTGGTATCATAGACCAACTCAATTTGATAGAATGTATACAATATAAATCAAATAACAAGTAGACAAGCATCAACACATAGCAAGTAATTCAATGAATCTACAAATATATCAAGGATAGGCAAAATAATGCCCACAAACAAGCCACTTAACTCTCAAGAGAATCAACCATATCGTAAACAACAACGAAATCATGAGCACAACACTATCTTCATGCCTAGGCTCCTCAAATGGAATGATATACTCTCCAGCAATGATTGGCACTTCGATGCTATAGCTCAACCCCTTCCTTCGCACCCTGAGAGATCTCAGATAGAAAGGGTGATACAATTTCCTAACAGTTCTATAGATCTCAAATTTTTAGAAAATTCTAGCCGAACTTCCTCAATTAGAAGAGCATCCTCGGCTAGTATATCCCTCTCCAGACCCTCTTCTTTCAAACCCCCAGAGAAAAGTGGCAGTTAAAGTCTTAACAAGGATAATGGCAAGGGAAAAGTCCGAGGAGTAGACTTCTTCGGAGACGTTCCTAAAGTCTACTACCAAGATGACACTTATGTCCCTGGTAGACCTTTTAGGAGTGATATGGAAGCTCCCACTATTCTCTCCAATGATGACATACCTAGTTTCATTAAAGCAATTAGGTCAAATGAACCGTTCATCTCAGATCCTAAAATCCTCAATCATTTATTGACCCATCCCGACAACCAAAATAAGAGAAATTGGTATATCCATACTTATTCTCTCCAATAAAGAGAAGTTTTTAGAGACTGCTGGATGAAGGACATGAAAAGAATAAGATGTGAAATCGAATTCTTTAAATGGTTTGAAATCACCGGCTAACTCGAAGATGAGAAAGAATCTCTTCAAGTTCTTGTCAACAAGTGGTATACTACCACTAACAAAATTATCGAATCCATTACTCCTCCTCTTGAAGGAATAAATATCCCTATTGGTAATGTAGTTATAACTGCCTCCCCTTTGAAGAAAAGGAGTGAAAAAACTCTGGCTATAACTACCAACGAAGACCTTGATAGGGTCATCCAACAAGGCAATTATACCAATCAGCTTCTCCATGTGGTTTCCAAACAAATTGAAGAAACCAAAGAGAAATCCCTCTTCAAAGCTCATCCAACTATCTCAAAAGTTAGTACCAGTCAATCTATTGAGCCTAATCCTGTCTTCAAAATGACAAAATTCTCTCGGGATAAATACTCTAAACTCTCTGATGAATTTGATATTCCTGAAAATATCCTTGATAAAATAAATGAAAAACTTGCCAAATTCAGTATCTCCGAAGAGAACACTTTCAAAACCAAAAGTCTTAAAGTAATCTCTGAAGATGATAACCTTAAAAAACTCTCCAACAATCAGTACCATAACCAAAAAAACTATTATAAGCGCCCTCTTTCCCCGATACCCAATTTGAGGAGAATATTTATCTCTCCACTTTCTCCCATGATGGAAGAGGTATCATGGAATGGAATATCAATGGTCTTGCAGAACATCAAATCTATAACAAACTCCACAAGATGGGATTTACCATTACCTCTTATAAGATTAAAAAATCCTCTAACAAAGAAGTTGCTTATATGATCGTAGTAGGCTTCACTGGTACCTTAAGACATTGGTGGGATAATTATTTCACTGATGATATTAAGCAAGCCATCTATAACACTACTGTAGTTGAAACTATTGTCAAAACAGAAGGAAGTTCTGAAATGGCGACTACTCAGACTATTAAAGAAGATGTTTGTGCCACTCTTCTCTACCAAATAGCCAAACATTTCTGTCACACCCCGAATCCTTACGAGGCGTGATTGGCACCCGAAGCCGATATGGCCCGAGAGAACCAATCTTTGCTCATGTTCGTTCATATGCATGTCCCTTTTATGAATAACATACTATCTCATATAAGTGATGGAATATGAAATGCCATATATATACATATATAAAACTTGGCCGTTGGGGCCATTTCGTCAAACTGAACGTATATATATTACATCCATTTACCCACACATGTCTACAAAAGCCTCTAAATACATACACAAACATTTCATAACATCTACAACATCAAATCCAATGCATAACTATGCCACAGAAAGTCCCGAACCAACTGGGGCTTACCAAAAATCTGCAATTACTGTCACCTTACTGTGGAGGTCTACTAGTGCCTGCACCTGCAACATGTAAGGTAAGTCCCCCGAGGGGGTCAGTACGAAAAATGTACTGAGTATGTAAGGCCATAAGAAAACTGCGTCAATACATAAGAACTTCAATGGAAATAATTATAAGAGGAACTCTATATGTAGAACCATGTACCTTTCTTTCTTTATTATCATCTCCAATGATTCGTACATAATAACAACCATGGAATCAATATAAGAGAAATAGCAAATGTGAATAAACTCTCTTTCTGTATGTGGGATACCATGTACATTACGTTCTTTCTTTCCCTTGCCTTTACTTTACTTTACTTTTACATTGCTCATATGCTGTTAGGGCCCTCATCATGCAGGTGATCTTTTCACCCCATGGATAAAATATCATCATCATGCAGGTATTCTTTTTACCCCATGGATAAGATCATGTCATCATGCAGGTGCTCTTGCACCCCATGGATAAATGAACATCATCATGCAGGTGTTTGCACCCCATGGATAAAGGAACATAATCATGCGGGTATTTGTACCCCATGGATAAATTAACATCATCATCATCATTACTTTGTTCTTACTTCATTTCTTTACCTTTGAGATTGATACTTTAACTTGTGAGAGATTGGTACTTTTGCTTATGGGAGATTATTACAATGATAGTCACAACTTTCTTTGAAGCTTTGGATCAATAATCAATGAGTGAGAAACATGTGAATAAGCATTATTGGAAGCATAGCCTTCATGGAAACATAACACTGTTGGAACCACTGGACAATGATCAATGAACAAGATACATGAGTATAACCACTATTGAAACCTTGGAACATAACCTCATTACTCTTGTTGAGATAGTTCTCTTAGACCTTATAACATATGACAACTTAAGAACTTCCGTCCATAAATAAGAACTAAGTGGGTCATGATTCGCCTAGGAGTAAAACACATATGAATAACACAATATATCAACCTTAGTTGGAATACTATAGAACCCCTTCGAAAAAGAACACTTTTGAAATCTTAGGATAATGATCACTAAATATGATACATGTGGATTTCAACTGGTCACCAACTAGAAATGTGCTACCTTAGAACCTTATAGAACTTTTCACATACTAGCCAATGATCATAAGTCAACCAATGGACATGAGTCCATCAATGAACATGAGTCATATGATTCACCATTGACCAATGAGTAAGGGACATATGAGTAACTCTAGCCAACTATCGGCTACGGAATATCTTAGAGTATTTCGGAATTGAATGAGTACCATGACAATATGAACACCATATGTTGCAGAAGGAAATAGAAGAATAACCTTACATACCTTTGCGTCTCACTATGAATACCCAAGTTTATATGGAAATACAATAGTCCAGCTCTTTCCTTACGTCTCACTCTACATCACAAGTACATAAAGAAGCTTATATTAGCATCCAACTACCTTACAAGTGCACAAGATGACCATGAATCACATAGTTACTTTAGAACGTCATTTCGCCTTCTTACAATGTCATTTATCGCATCAACATGCCAACACTACCATAACATTCCACTCATTGACCAAGATTCATACAACAATAGCATTTTGCATCACACTTACCCTTTATGCCTTCTCATTTCCATTCCGTCACATTTACGCTTATCGATTTTCCTCATAACAACATATGAACAACCATCCACATTTAATACAGTCCAACATGTCTTCATACGACACTTTAAGGTCATTAAAACGACATCACAATTTGATAATTACATCCATGAAGGGTATAGGGGTTTGGGGGGGCCAAAGGGATGCAAAAACAAGCAATTCGGAGTTCTGGGCTGATCCGCTAAGCCACCTGCGCCCGCAGGTGGATGACCTGCATCCGCAGGTAACCTTTGGCAGTAGCCAGAGGCACCTGCGTTGGCACCTGCGCCCGCAGGTGCTTCGTCTGCGACGGCGGGTGCCCGTTTTGGTCCGAAATGGTCTTTTTGGGGTCTTTTTTATGCAATGAATGGTCCATGATCATAACCAAACTTATTTTAACATCTTTTGATCATCTTATATTCCAACAATCAGCCATGGTCTCACAACACCAAAACGACACTTTACGGTCAATTCGCCACCAAAACCATAACCAATTTCACAATAGAAATTCCAAACATTATGCACCATGAACAAACAAGGGGAGACTATAATCACATCTCATATGACAATATTGAATCCATCAAATTTATTTTCTTCAAGACCACAAGCTCATATATATATATAGCCGATACATAAAACATTTCTTTAGCCATATATATTTTTTTTCAACTGAATAACACATGATTTACATACCGCTCTTCTTTTTCTCAGATACCAATGAAACTTCTGCCACATTTGACACTATAAGTCTTTCACTTGATTGTCACAACTGTTAACTCAAAATCATATGTAGGATACGTTCTGTTATGTGGACGCAATTGTCTTAAGGCATATGCTATCACATTGTCATACTGCGTGCATACACCTTCCATACCAACTTGTAAAACATTGCAATACACTGCATACTCTTATATGCCTTTGGGAGGTACTAGTACAGGCGTAGGAGTCAATTTATCTTTCATCTCTTGCAAAATTTTCTCACATACACCATTCCACCGAAACTTAGTTACTTTGTGTTAACTTGGTAAGGGTATTGTAATGGAAGATAAGCTCTTCCAACAAACGTTCTGTACTACCCGGCTAAACTCAAGAAAACTACGAATCACCGTAGGCGTTGTAGGTTTTAGCCAATTTTTCACGGCTTCTACCTTTGGTATATAGTCTATTATTCCTTCATCTGATACTATGTGACCCAAGAATGCTACGGCGTTTACCCAACATTCACCCTTAGAGAATTTATGTCTATGTCGTACGGTCACGAAGAATCTATGACATTTGCCGTAACTAGTTAGCATGGGTTTCTTATGATCTTCGAGTAAACCACCATAACATCTGTAAACTTTGTTACGGACCTGTCTAAGAATGGCTTCGTTCTGTTCATCAAATCCATATAAACTACGGGTGTATTTGCTAGCCCAATTGACATACTAAGAATTTATAATAACCTTACCGTGTTCGTAATGCTATCTTGGGTATACCATCATCATTCACTCTTCATTTCATCATTCACTTGTTCATTCATTTCAATCATTAGCATCTTTTCACCTTTACCAAGTAGCACAGGTATCCCGTAGAGTATCATTTTCTTTGCCTTTAGATAGGCAATAAAGTTACCTCTCAATGTTCTGACAACATCCTTCTATTCAAGAACATTCTTTGTGGAAAAACGAAAATGCAACCTCTTAGCTCGACACTTTACTGTGGTCTAACATGAAGTCAACCAATCCGTACCCATTATAAATAAAGTCAACCAATGTATCATGATCACCACATTCACTATACACGTACGATATACACAATAGATTCATCATTTCTCCAGTTTTCCAGGTGACCTCTCCGACTTGTTGATCTAGAATAGCAATAGGTAGCTCTTTCTAGTGACATCCTCTATAATATGTATATTTTTAATAGGAGCAACATGAAATAGAACTCTTTTATGCACTTTCGACAAGTTCATATGGCATGTTGTATAGGGCAATTTCCCCTTTCTTTCCAAATCCCATTACCTCTTTCATTAAGAACACCTTTCAAAGTGCTTAATCATCTATGATCAGAACATTTATTACACCATTATACGACATGTGCCTTTAATTCTAGCAGATGCACCAACAGGTGGAGATAACCTTGACCAGCTTGGTCAGGTGGTGATTTACTCATTCCTCCACCGACAGACATATCTATCTGCTTACCTTTGCCTCTACCTCTTCTTGTGATTGACATTTTGACTATACCAAAGAAAAACCATTACCATGATTGGATACAATTCAACTTACAATACTGGCTCTATTGCACGATCTGGAATGAAGAAAAGAAACAACATCCTAAATGTCCCGTAGCCTCCTATTTATAAATGTGGTGCACAACACATTGATAAGTAAGACTCTACTCAGACACGGCTTTGTAGACACCCTTAGAACGACCTGCTCTGATACCACTTTGTCACACCCCGAATCCTTACGAGGCGTGATTGGCACCCGAAGCCGATATGGCCCGAGAGAACCAATCTTTGCTCATGTTCAAGTTTACAAGGCAAAACCATCCTCCGAATTAACAAACACATACACTTCACACATAGTGAACTTCTCACACTCCACCAACATAACCAACATAATATAAATCATTTTCCATGCATAAAATATATGAAACCATAATAATATCCACTTACCAATACTCACCAAGTGATGATCTTTGGCCAAAAGGATGAAGGCTTAGGGTTTGAGTTGAGAGAATCTTGTGAAAATTTCTAGACTTTGGCATGTGTAAAATGGTGAATAAATATGATTTTTTTCCACCTTTTATAGACCCTTTAAAGTCATCTTTATCTAATACAATTGGGTCAATACTTGCCTCATGGATTTGGTCATTCAAGAATGGGTCAAAAATGGGTTAATTACCCCTTTTGGGCCATGTCTTGCATGCTAATATTGGGGCCTCATGTAACTCATTATAAATTGTTAATTGAGCCCACCAAGTGAATGAATAATTCCTTATATATATATATAGGTCCCTCAAGTCACTCTTATCCATCTCTTGGCATTAAATGCATGGTTGATTTGGTCAAATGAAAGATTGGAAGAATGGGTCAACTTGTTATATTGGGCCATGTCTTCTTGTTCATTTTGGGCTTCATGTTTGGGCCCAATAATACAAGATTTATTAAATGCCCACAATTCCATATAAAATTCATCAATTCTCTCATGCTTTCATTTTTCCATCAATGTACATGAAGTCGTATAAGTTCGGCAACATACGCAGTGTTACACCTCCCACGAGGATCTAATCCTTTGTACTAGGCCTCATATCAAGTAACTCATCAATAACATTACACAATACATACCTTTGGCTCTCGACACTTAAGTAAACATTGTTCAACGTTGTCAAGTAGGGTTTGGTAGGTACGGGGTGTTACAATTTCATAGAAGAACCCAAACTCTTTCAAGATAGGAGTCTCAAAATCCTTAATAATCTCTCTTGTCCTACCATTGACGACTTCAAATGGTATAAAGAAGCCTTCATCACCAAGGTCATGATCACACCTGATTGTAACCATGACTTTTGGAAAGAACATTTCATTAGTGGTCTACTTTCTCTATTTTCATATAAGGTTAGAACCAAAATACAAGACACATGTGATGGATAAATTCCTTATCATCAAATGACTTATGAAGATATAGCCAGGATCATCAATGTCGTAGGTCTAGAACTCTGCACGGACCTAAAGTTGAAGCACCATCTTAAGAGGGAACAATACTCTTCCCAAAAAGAGTTAGGTAGCTTCTACCAAGACTTTAGGTTTACCAACCTCCCAGCCCCTTCTACCATCTCTAAAAGAGAAAAGGGTTCTAAATCTCATAAAAAGACCCTCCATTCTAAGAGAGATTCCGAAAGGATAACCTCGAAGAAAAGGTCTAAAACACCTCACAAGAAATCCTTCCCTAACGTCTATTGGGACTGCGACAAAACTGGTCACAGGGCTAGTGAGTGCAAGTCCAGTAAGAAGAAAAAGAAAGTTAATCTTCTTAACCTTGATGACAATGTCAAGAACACACCCCTCTCTATTCTTGAAGAGGACTTCTCTAGTCACACTTCTGATAATTCCTCCACTGAATATAGCGATGATGAAAATATCAACGTCGCCTATAATTCTAACGAAATCTAGTCCGACAAAGAACGTGCCTGCACATGAGCATTCTGCAACTGCGACTACACTCCTAAGATTAGTGTCCTTGATAACAACTCTAAAGAAGCCCTCTTTGATATCATCCAGCATATCAGCAATGACGATTCTAGAAATCAATACCTTTTAGAACTTAAGAACCTCATTCTTTCTCACGAAGAAGAACCCAAACCAAATGTTATTGAACCTTTCAGCATGGAAAACCTTATGTCTAGGTTTAAAAAGACCCCTAAGCCTTCCATTTTAGATCTCAAGCACGAGGTCTCCCTCCTCAAGAAAGAGGTTCGAGACATTAAAAGTAGACTAGGAAAAGTCGAGCTTGATTTCTTAATAGAACAAGTCCTCAAAAGCCCCTTTCATAATTAAGAAGAGGCTGAAAATGATGAACTCTCTTTTAACAATGATCATCTGGTCGAACCTCCTGTGGGTAAAGACATAGCTTCTACTTGTACCTCTCCTAGTGTTGTAGAAGTCACCTTTGTTAGACCTCAGAGTCATCATATTCCTGTTAAGATTGTCATTAACAAGTTGATTGTGGCGCAGATCGTAACTGCATAGTCAAAGGACTCGTTCCCACAAAATTCCTTGAGAAGACAACTTCTAAACTCTTCTCTACCAAAGGAGAATACTTATCTATTATAAGCTTTCTAAAGCTCATATCTATAACAATGATGTTTGATTTACTAATGACTGAAGATATCAATGAAAATATCATTCTGGGTATCCCTTTTATTACCCAAATTAAACCCTACACCACCAGCTTAAACGGTATTGCTACTACTATTTTGGGAAAAGAATTATTTTTCCCTTTTCTAAAAACTCTTTCCAATGAAGAAAGCGATTTTATAAGAAAAAACACTATTTTTCATATTAACATACTTTCTAAACATATAAGTTTTTTACAAGAAGAAATAAAGGTTAAAAAAATTAAAAACAGATTTTAAAAACCCCGAAGATAGTTACTAAGGTAGCTAATCTTCAAAAAACTTTTGAACTTGAAATATGTTCTGATTTTCCTAATGCCTTTTGGGAAAGAAAAAGGCATATAATCGACCTCCCTTACATTAAAGATTTCGATGAACAGTTTATCGCCACTAAGTCTAGACCTATTCTATGTTGCGCGGACTCTTCAGTTTTGCAGCCGAACCCGTCTCGACACGAGACTGACGCGGGTGCGGGTGCTTTCGTTGTCTCAGATTCGGTCAAACGATTTCGGATACGTTGAACAAAATCAAAACAAATTTGGGGGGAAACATTAGATAACTCTATGCAGAAGATTAGCTAACTTAAGTAACTTGATAGTTGACAATACTTTTTGTTCTGTTAGTTATGAATTAATGTCTTAAGTTGGGATGCTTTCTTGTTTTTGTTCAATAGCGGATTTTTAGAATATCTTTATAACTCTATATTTATAATATTTGATTTTTTTTAGCCGAATCCCCGCACCCGTATCCATATTCGGATTCGCACCCCTGAATCTTAAAATTTAAATTTTGACGAATCCGACTCTCGGATCCGCACCCGTCTCGGATACCCGCACCCGAGTCCGAGCAACTTAGGACCTATTCACATGAATCAAAAGATAATGGAATTTTGTAAAAATAAAATCTCTAATCTCTTAAATAATGGCATTATCCACCCCACTAAATCTCCCTGGAGTTGTTCTGCATTTTATATACACAACAGTACTGAAAAGGAAAGAGGATCTTTGAGGCTAGTCATCAACTACAAGCCTCTTAATGCAGTCCTAAAATGGATTAGGTATCCAATACCTAACAAAAGGGACCTCTTAAAAAGACCTTACAAGGCTAACGTCAGAGTAAGTTTGATATTGGTAAATTCAAATTGATGAAAAGGACAGCTATAAAGCAGCCTTCAATGTCTCATTTGGACAATATGAATGGAAAGTTATGTCTTTTGGGCTTAAGAATGCCCCCTCTAAATTCAAGAATATTATGAATTCTATTTTTAATCTCTACAGTCATATGTCTATAGTCTATATAGATGATGTGCTGATATTCTTTAAGGACATTGATTCTCATTTTAAACATCGTAACACATTTTTTAAGATTGTAAAAATTAATGGCTTAGTAGTAAATGCCAAGAAAATTAAGTTGTTCCAAACTAGAATAAGATTCTTAGATCATGATCTCTACCAAGGAACTCACAAACCTATATGTAGAGCTATTGAGTTCTCTAACAAGTTTCCTGATGTCATCACTGATAAGACTCAGCTTCAAAGGTTCTTAGGAAGCCTTAATTATGTCACAGATTTTATCCCTCATATTAGACAGGTTTGCGAACCTCTTTACAAATGCTTCAAGAAAAATCCTATCCCTTGGTCTTTAGAACAAACCAAAGCAGTAGTCCAAGTCAAAAAACTTGCTCAAAGTCTTCCCTGTTTAGTTATCTCCAATCCTAATGCCTCCATGATGGTAGAAACTGATGCATAAGACATTGGTTATGGAGGAATTCTTAAACAGGAACTATAACTAGACTCACCTGAACAATTAGTCAGATTCTCCTCAAGAATTCAGAACCCTACCCAAAAGAATTACTCTACTGCTAAAAAGGAAGTTTGTCTATAGTGCTATGTATCACTAAGTTTCAAGATGACCTTATTAATAAAGAATTTCTTTTGAAAGTCGACATTAACTCGACTAAGGAAATCCTCTAGAAAGATGTAAAAAATCTAATTTCAAAACAAATATTTTCTAGGTGGCAAGCTTTACTATCTAGCTTTGATTTCAAAATAGATTTTATTAAAGTAGAAGAAAATTCTCTAGCTGATTTTCTAACAAGAGAATTTCTACAGGGAAAGAATGAGATCAACCAAGACTCCCTCAAAGGGAGCAACTCAGAAGGAAAAAACTCATATGGCTAGGCATTTTGCCTTAGTCCCTCTTACACCCTCGACCACAGAGGCCGAGCTTTATTCAATCCCCAACTCCTATAAAACCTGAAATATTCAACAGGTACACGGCTCTGGCAAAGTTCCTAAATCTGCCCACACCATCAAGACCAATAGCTTCCACAACGACAAAACCATTTCCAGGAAATGCATCAAGCTCCTCAGCACAAACTAAGGAAAATTATTTATGAAGTCTCTATAAACCTTCACTCAAGTAGTCAATTCCCAGGCTTCTACCAAGTAACCACAAGAACCCAGCTCTTCTTATAAGGAAGAAACCTTCGAGTATCTTTCATTCCTTTCCATCCAAAGTGACCACTAGATGCAGGCTGGAATACATTACCACCAATTGTCTTTTGATCTTCTTCTTCTACCCACTTCTTCCCATTGTTTCAGCATGTCTGAAGTAGTTCTGGGCACTACCCAGCTAACCCCAAGTATACATAAAAACATGTCCCACAGATTTACAGTTGTTTTGCAGTGTAGGAATAGGTGGTTGTTAACCTCTGCCTCTTTTTTCACACATATAACACCTTGAGCAAATCTGTATACCTCTTCTTTGTACCACTTCATGGGTTAAACATGCTTTTCTGATCACTAACCATGTGAAGCATGACACCTTATGAGGGACTTTGATCTTCTAGATTAGTTTCCATGGCCACTCCATTCCCATTGTTTGGTTAGAATTCATATTCCAGTAACAAGATTTCACAATGAAAATCCCTTTGTTGTGCAACTTCCATATTGGACTGTCAGGTCCCTCTGAGACACCTGGGAATACATTCAACATCTGCAAGAGCCCTGTTACTCTACTAATCTCCCAGTCATTTAGAGCCCTCCTAAAGGTCAGGTCCCAACCTTGAGGGCTCCACATCTGTGCCACTGAAGCCGTCTATTGCAAGCTCAGAATGTATAGGTCTGGGAATAAAGTTTTCAAGTTTCTGTCTCCTATCCAATTTTCATTCCAGAAACTAGTTTTTACCTCATCTCCAATCTTGAAAGAAAAATTGGAGTTAAAAGAAGGCCATAGTCTTCTGATAGTTTTCCAAACAGAGCATCCAAAAGTTCCAGCTACTTCATTAGTGCACCAGTTATTTTGGAGACCATACTTTTAGGAGATGAATCTTCTCCACAAAGATGAGTCTTCATTACAGAACCTCCAAAGCCACTTCTTTAACAAACTCACATTCTGCACACTCAACTTCTTTACCCCCATTCCACCCTGGATTTTGTTGAGAGTCACCTCATCCCATTGGACTAGATTGTACCTAAGTTTCTCTTTATCTCCCTGCCATAAGAAGACTTGCCTAAGTTTGTTTATTTTCTTCTCTATGCTTCTTGGAATTGGGAAAAGACTCATCATGTAAGTGGGGAGAGCATCCATTACTAATTTAATAAGTGTTAATCTGCCTCCTAAAGACAGATATTGGTTTTTCCATCTTGTCAGCTTTTCCATCTTTTCCATTTTGTCATGCAAAAATCTTTCTTATTGTAACAGAAACTTAACAATTTGCTTATTCACTCTTTTCTCAAGTATTTTTTTTTGATATCCCTCTTTTCTCAAGTATTTGTTGTCATCTTACGTCTCAAAATCTGAAACGTAAATTAGTCTGTTGTTAATTTCTAATTTTCCTTTTTTGTTTTTCAATAAGCACTTCCAAATTTTCTCCTCAACCTAAAGCAAAAGGCTGGACTATTTCTCTTTTGGGGGGGGGGGGGGGGAAGCTATTGTAACACCCCAAAATTTTAGAACCTTCAAGAACCCATATATTTATATGAATTTAAGTTTAAAAAAAATGTGACTCACGGAACCAACTCACGTGACCTGGGTGGGTTTCCACGGGACCGTGGATACAAATCATGGATCAGATCCTGCAAGTTAAAAAATCAATCTAATTTCCACGACATGGACCCACGGCACATGGATTGTTCCAAGGCACGTAGGTCAAGCCGTGGACTGATTCAGAGAAAATTTTCGTAGGGTCATTCAAGGGGTATTTTGGTCATTTTACCATGATGAGATCCGACCTTTTCAGCTTAAAACACCTCCCAAACCCTAGAAACGTATTTATTTCCCCAAAAACATACTCCATCTCCTCTCTAAACACAAAGAAAAAAAATCAACTAGGGTTCAAGCTTTAAGGTCCAAAAATTCAAGCTTTCTTCAAGTTCTCTCCATCAAAAGCATGTTTAAACACTCCCTTTTTCAACTATTATTTCAATATATGATTAAGATTAATATTATGTATATTTTGTTGATGTTTGAAATTGGGTTTAATGTTTAACTTATGAAAAGCTTGATAACTGTTTTTCCCCTTTTCTTTAAGAATGGATTTTTAATCTTTATTTGGGGTTGGAGACTAAGATGGCTATTTGAAAAATAATGGATCTTCATGTCTTGAAATTTGATTGTTAAATAGATGTATTTTAAGCCATGATTTTTTTTAAAGTCTCTTGAAAACTTTGGATTGCATAAGAAATATCAATGTTTTCCCGTCTCTTGATTTGCGAAAATATGAAATAATGGGATGTTTTATGATCCTTATGAAAAGTTGATTATGGCTATGTTTATGACTTCAAAGACGGGGTTGAGAGTCTTAAATGTTTAATGATAATGATTTGGCATGATAAGAGTGACTTGCAAGTTCTTGGTATGATGATACCAACATGTTAATGCCTTAATGAAAGACTCCATAATTGAATGTAATGAAAATGTCTTAATTGGGCTAAAAGAGAAGTATGTAGTTTACCGAGAAGGTGTAGTCCTTGTGACCAACACTGGAAACCGTATTTGCCGACGTTGGGAGGTATTGTCCTGAAATATGGATGACCACTATATACTTGCCTTGAGCAGTTGTATGCAGCTATGATTATGTTATGATTTGGCCAACTATGTTATTTCAATCCATGCGGCTAACATGGATTGAGGCCCCGCCAGTTGGGGAGTACTGGACCCATATTTTCCGTGGGTTACTTGATGTCAGTGTAACTACATAGTTTAGAAGTAAATAATTTCAAATGATTGCTTTATTTTGTATTTTAAATGTTATTTATTTCGTACCTCATTTATGACAGACTTATATTGTGAAGCTTTCCTAATTTTCATTATTATTATATTATATAAATTGTTTTGGATTCCCTTTCCTTGGGTTACTTGCCCATACTCATCGTACTGACTGTCCTCGGACGCTACATCTTTTCATGATGTAGGTTCCGAAGCACTTACCCGAGATTCTGCCCCGCATTAGGATACATTCAGAGCTGCAGCTAGCCTGTGGTGAGCCATCCATCTTTCGGAAGGCATATGTCTTAGATTTATTTTTAGTTGAATTCAGACTATTTGGGTTTTCTGGTATTTCCGGGGTCATGTCCCGGGTAGAATTTTCATTCATAATGTTAGAGGCTTCGTAGACTCAATGATGGTTATTGTTTTGAGTTTCATTCTAAGATTTGGATTTAAATTATCCTTTCAGTTGAATTTCTTCATTATAGGTCTATTTTCCGCAAATTTTTATTATGACTATGCTTATGATGAAATGCTAAGGGGTCTTCTTGGGCCATCATTGGTTTGGAAAACCCGTCACGGCTAGGGCCTCGGCTCGGGTCTTGACAGCTATGAAGCCTTTAGTTTTTCTTTTTTAGCAAAAGGTAAATATAACCACCTCATCTTGCCACAACCTCCTTATTTAGGCTATAACAAGGTAAAATATAACTCAAAATGGTGCTAACTAAAACAAATTAACATACCATTCCCTCTTGAATAACGTCAAGAGTTAAGTTCTTGTGCAATAGGGAGAGACGTAAGGAAAGCCAAATCTTTCTCTTCCCTGCTTCTTTCTTATCGTCATCCAAGTGCAAGACGATGCAAGAAACCAGTTGCCCGACATGATATACACTGGAAAGAAAGTTGGTATCCATTTCCGACTGTGAAGGTAAATTAAGCTATTAGAAAAACATAATAACACAATCATTATCTTCAACAACTACTTTTATTAGAGGAGAGATGATAAATTATGTTGAAATATAAGGAACCTTGGCTTGAATTTACCTTTACTAGAATTATTTGATTCAAGTGTTTCTCCATATTTGATAAAGTAGTAAATATTATTAACTGAAAGGGGAAATTCCTCATACAAGATGTATACAAAATCAAGCGCTCTGTCTTTCATAAAATATTTCATCTATTATTCATTTGTCTAATTTGTTTATTACCTCAAAAAGTAAACAAATAAATAGATAAATTCTGTCAATGATAAGAACTCTTTGGTCAAAGGAAAAAACTTGGAGGATTATATCTTTTTAACAAGTCATAAAGGTTATAGGCAGAGACTCGATCTAATTTATGCACTGCTAAAGATATGTCATACTCTGGATGATATATCATCATCTGATAATTGAAAAAGCTACCAATGTTTTCCTCCAGCATAGAACAGTAAATCAGCAATTTAGGAAATCCTCAAAAATCCAAATATGTGTATAAACTTGTAAAAGCTTCCAATTCAACGGTTAACATTACATGTCTCAAGTAATGGGGTTACATATGGAAATTTCCCCCTACTTTTTGTTTAGTGGCTTAAGCCTCTACGATTTTACTAATAACTTTTTTCATGTCATGAAAAGTAAAAAAAAGTTGGAGCTCTTTCTCTCCACAAAATATCAATTTTTGCACCAAACAATGACTCTTGTGAATGTAACATACTTTGAATATACTACAGCTCATTGTTTAACCACTTTTAACCTTAAAACAAGATGACCTTTCTATTCTAAAAATGTTGTGCACATTATAGCCGGGAATTCAAGTTCAAGTGAAAAAACTATTTTAACCTTGACCAGTTGGTTTTCATATAGATGGTAACTACTACAAATCTCTCATGATGGTTCTTAAGCTATTGGCTAAAAGGATATGAACCCTTAAAAGACTGAGCAACACTCTCATGATATAACATATTTCAAATATGCTATAGCTCAATGTTTGTCTATATCTGAGCCTAAACAAAAATACCTTTCTTCTATGGAAAGGTTTGCAATAGTAATATCTGGGAACTCAATTCAAGTAATAAGATCATTTTAACCGACATGTTGGTTCTCGTGAAATAGTAATTCTCAAGAAATTGGAGAACTCAAAGGATATGAATCCATTGAAATACTGACCAAAGGTTTCATTTAGGACTAAAAGGGACTGAGGGAATTGTACAATAGAATCTTCTTGAGATGCAATAACGATATATCTTTTAGTAAGCCCTGAGAAACAATAAATATATGGACCCAAAAACTTTCCATTAAATTTAACCCTAGGGTGAACCTTAAACCAATTGATTAACTTATAGTGCATTTCTTCAACAAAAACAATTATGCCTCAATGCAAAGCAAGTTGGAGTCAGCAAAGTGAATAATCACTAACCATATTGCTTCAGTTAGATCAGTACTAACTCAATATTTGAAGATTTGGATTCCCTACGACTAGATATTCTACTGTCATATTAATATCTGACAAGACTTGAAGGCTCCTCCTAGAGAACTAAACCTTAACCACAACTAATTGATATTGCCTATACAAATCTTTTCTTCCATTTTACCCTATTTTTAGCAAATCTGTATGAACTGCAAAAAATTGTAGGTTTTCTGAGACATTCTTTAAATGTGACTTTAGGCCTACCTTGTCCCCTATTAACAACTTTAATCACCATGGATTCACACCTAGCGATCAATGCATCAAGAGATGGACATAGTACATATTCAAACCATCTCAGCCAATCTTTCAGTTTATCGTATCTACTTTCTTCTAGTGCATTTCTTCAAATATTCTCAAACCATGGCATGACGTTTCAACATTAGTTTGGCTTTGTTGACTAAAACGCCACCACAAACTCATAGCAACTTTTGCTAGAATAGCCGATATTATGCTACTGCGGAGTAATTGGCAATAACTCTGAATCCTAGTTCTTGAAGATTTCTATGTTATCAAAGGAGAAATACAAAAAAAAGTGAAAGAGAAGAAACTATAAGAATTTAATAAAAATACAATTCACAGAACCTATATCAAAAAATAAGTTGTGAGAAGATCCAATACCAGTTTCGCTCCATCCTCGAGGAAAGGAGGAACTGCTTCAGATGCCCGAACTAACCCGCGCAAGCCTCCTGGGAGACTGACAACAATATCTTTGTCATTTACTTCAAAAACTATACCCCAGAGCTTCATTCCAGGAGATATATTCTGAATGCACAAGAAAGTGAAGCTGTTAAATGTTTGTTGACAGTTGCTAGGATAACCACACAGGTAGAGTAGACGAGATGTGTCAATAAAAATGAACTTGTAAAGAGCAAGATGGAATACCTTTAAAGTGATCCTGTTAGCAAACTTTGGCAATTTTTCATTGATTCCACCACCAAAAAGTGAACCTAAATCATCTTCTGTACTAGTAGTCTTTAGCAGTTTGTTATGCTTCTTCCTCTTCTTCAATAGTCTCTCTTAAGCCTCAAACTCTGCATCCACCTCAGCTCGAACTTCATCCAACTCCTCTCTGCTCAAACAACTTCCCCCACCTCTAGGGAAGTCGGGAACGTCGTCTTCAAGCAGAAGGGACATTTTATCTTTGCTTTTACCCTTCAATGCTGCACTCATTTTTTTGCTCGCTGCCGTCTTCCCTTGTTCTTTTACTAACGTTGTCCACCCAGGTTTACAAGGGCTTAACATTTATATTTTATTTTGTGCGGTCTCATATGTGTTGGGCTTTACAAACAAGGTTTAGTTAAACTAGACCATAATAACTTCGTTTTTTCCTTTTCAGGAAATTACAAAACACAAAAGGTATTTTGCTAACAATTACATAAATATAATTTATTTAAATTTCTAACTTTTTAAATTACATTGTCTATAATTTTTCACATCTCTAAGATATCTCCCATAATTAAATCTACTAGATTAGTGTACGTGTGTTGCACGTGTATCATGCATTTTGTATTTTAAAAAAAAAAAAGACGACATATCTCTCCTTCCAGAGGAAAAAAATTAGTGAATGGTTTGTCATTAATAAGCAACACTAAAAAAAAAAATGTATAAAATCATTTCCATAACATTTTTTAAAAATATATTACTCATTTCATTTCATTCTATTTTATTTTTTCGTATACTTTGAGATGAGTCAAATTAATCTCTAAATAGTATTTAGTTATTATACTTATTTCCAAAATGTTATAAATATTTTTTTAATAAAGAATAATTTCTTTGCTCAGGCTTCAACATTTTTTTTTTAAAATCAAAACGAAGGTTATTTTAGATGATGATGCATCGTGGGCATGTTAGTGTCGTTGAGGTTATGTTTTATTAATGTTAAGTTTATTTGAATGCATTTTACGTATTTTTAATTTAAGACATGCGTTTATTAATAAAAATGAATTAATAAAATTATTAATAAGCATTATTAATAAGCATGACTAAATAAATTAATGTATTAAATGTTTTTCAAAAAAAAAATTTCCAAAGGACAAAGGGCCAAAAATATATTCCGCATTTCAATACATACTATTTAATTTTTTCTCTATAAGTTGCGATGATTAAAATTACTCTCTAAATAATATTAACTCATTATAGTTATTTTCTAAATTCTATGAACATTTTGTTTTTATAGAGAACTATTTCTTTTCTCAGGCTTCAATATTCTAAAAAAGAAAATTATGACAAGTAAAAAAGAAACGGAAAAAAAGTATAATCTAAACCTCGTAATCATAATGGCATACTATACAATTACATTTTAAGAAAAATTAATGCCAACAAAGTTGCAGAACCAAGTTATGTATTCGATATCAACTGAACTTCTTGAAGAAGAATTAAGATCATCCCATTATGTTAATAGATTAAATCTCTTATTGTCTATGAAAAACTCCCCGAGGTAGAAAATTAGTGTTGAAATTGGCTAAATATGCAAGAGTCGACAATTACCGTTGATAACATGAGAGAACATTATTAAACTACATGAAAGAAAAATTGTGCATAAATAATCAAATCTTGTAAAAATAAGAAAATAACCGGATAATTAACCACACATCTATGTACCATGTGCAATTTTAATCTACGTACATTATAAGAAATTGTACAATACATAATAAAAAAGAATCCTAAAAGAGAACTATCAGGCATTAGCTCATGTGTATATAACATGCTATGAAACATTTTACTAACTCTTTTATATATATATATATACACATTTGCAATTTATGTAAAATGTACTATAAATTACAATAATTAAGAATGTAAAATTATTGAGCTGTACAGAATATACTTTACGTATAAAGAAGCTTCCATATATTAGTTAAAATATAAAAGTTAAAATATTTGGAAGATTTAAAATTCCTCATAAAAATCAAATTTATTTGGCTCATAAAATTTTAATTGTCCCACATAAATTGAGATGAGAGTGGTTGATAATCATATGATATACAAAATTTTAATTAAACCTTCTTTTTTTTTTTTTTTTTAATTTGGAAAAAGTGGCTGATGCCACAAAATATATCCACACATTATATTTCATACTCTCTCCGTTCGCTTTTTTTATCACATTTTAATTTGCACACCCATTAAGAAAAATAATTAATAACATGATTATTTTACCATAGTACCCCTATGAAATGTTGGTTATTATTGTGTGCTGGAATTAATTTGGAGAAAAAATAATTAATGCTAAGGATAAAATAGGAAAACAAAAATTGTCTTTCTTGATATGTCAAAAATGATAAGTAAAAGTAGAAATTCAATTAGGAAATAATTCACAAATAAAAGCGAACAGAGTTAGTAGTATAAAAAAAATAAAAAGGATCATATATTGTCTAAAAGAAAAAAAAAGGGTCAGTTGAAGTACCAAATATGTGTCTAACTCGATACATTTGGACCTCTCAACACAAATATCTTGAGTCCGCGACCAAAATATGTCTTCTATCTATTTAAAATATCAAAGTATGTCATGTATATAAAATGATACCAAAATAAGCTAAACTCATGTGAGTTTTATCTCTTTTTTTAACGGAACAATTGACAACGGCGTCAATTTTTTAAAAAAGCAAAAAGCTCACATATTTTGTGAGTTATCCTTTTTTATTTTACAAAGCTCACATAATATATGAGTTTTCTATTTGTATTCTATAAAGCTCACATAATATGTGAGTTATCCATAAAGAAACTATAAAATACAAAAACTCTTGCCTTTTCCTTTCGCGGTCCCCTCCCCCAATTTTTTTTTACCCGTTTCTCCTTTAAGAAACAATAAAATCCTACCAATTTCCCTCTTCGATTCCCACATTTGGCCCCGCCAACACAATTTTTAGTCAATTCTTCATCAGTGGTCCCACGTGGTTGTAGTTCGGTGCTTGAAAATTTAGAAATTTTTACGGTTCAAGTTGAGGTAATTTTTGAATTTTTTTTGGTTAAAATTCTTGTTTCAAATCGTTTGTTTAGTGAATGGTGTTGTAATTGTTGTTTGGTTGTTGCAAATTTGTTTGGTTAGTTTCTTATTTCTATGCTCAAGAACGCTATTGTCAATTTTATAATTTAGGAGTAGAAATAGCTTTCATTTTTAATAATAATTTATCCTTTTGTATTAATCTACTAGACGGTGGCTGCCCAATACTTATTGTGGCTGAATGCAAATTTTGAAGTCATGGAGACTTATTACATATTGTAGAAAGGTTTATATATACACACGGTATTTATATAATTACTGCTTAGGTAAACATATTATTTGACTTGCTGGCATATATAATATGAATTTTATATGTATATAATGTGCACCATTTACAAAAGTGCTTGCCTCTAGTCTATGTATCAAGTATAGAAGTGTCCATATGCAATAACTCAATTATAGAAGTGCTTGCCTCTAGTTATAGAAGTGTTTGCCTCTAGTCTATGTACCAAGTATTACTAAACTTTTGTAAACATTCATGCCAATAGCTGGCATATGCAGCTGAATAATTTTTTTATTTTGTGCTCCAGCCAAGTGTGCTGCTACTCAATACATTATGATCAAATTTTATGGGTGATATTTGTCTTTTTTGCTTACTCTTGTCTTGCATGTTTAGTAGATTCTTAATTGAAAATGGTGCATGGAAGGTGGGTTTTGTTCTCAACCCAGACGACCTAGTTGAATGACTAAGGAAATTATAGGCGAGGTAGGGAAGTAAGAACTGTAACAGATAGGAACTTAAGAGGCAAGGAAAGAACATGTTTCCAGCCTATGATCTTGCAATCCTCACCAAATGGCTTCCTAAACAACTGGAACAAAAGGGAAGGGTAACATATTGGTCCTTAAGTTTCTTTGAGTAATCATAACAAAAGCTTAGCAATACAGGTTCAGAAAAGTAGTAGTGAATACATTTATTAGTTGTTTAAAGTAAAGAATGAAACCCTTTATTAATCAAAATTTTAAAACCTTAGTTTTTCATACCTCAATTATCCATTGTTTTCTCATGTTGTTAATTGGAAAAAATATTTGTCCAACTCAACATAGAAGTGTGTTTTAGTACAAAGAAAATATATAGTTGAGATATGATAGTTTAGGTGTACTTTTTACCATTAACTCTTAAAGAAGAGAGCTACAGAGCATGTTAAAGCAATGGAACTTGATGAAGACAAAGATTATAGGGTCTTTGTTTGGACTTTTCAGGATAGCAACATTTAGAGATAGATATCTTGAAACTAATAACTTCTCTGATATTCCATTAGTGAAGTTCCAAACTGCATTGAGGAAATTGGGATCATGACTCAGTTTTTAGGGAAAAAGTTGAAAGAGTTGTGGTACATTCTACCCCTGGAAAATTTAGCTTGTAATGTATGATTTGTTTGAGCTTTGCATTTTATATGTAGTTTTGTTTATCAATTTGCTGTGGTAATTATGTTGTCAATCGTTAATAAATAATAGCTAATTGAGTTTTGTCCTCGCCATTAAGAAAGACTCTAAATTGTGTTGGTAACTTTTTTTGGTGTTTACTACATGCATTTACCTAATCATATTAGGAGGTGAGTCCTCGATGTAATTTCCAAGTGAGGTGGAAAAGAATGTATTTCAAAACACTGCTTATTCAAGTTTTGAAGCCCTGTTAGAATGTAAAAGGTTTAGAAAGAGTAACTAAGGCGGACTCTAATTGTCTAACGAAGTAAGATTTTCCAGCAGATTATATTATATGTAACTTAAATCTCAACATACATACCTTTATTTTTATATTCACAATTCCCTGACTTCACCAAAATTTCAAAGTAAGGTGCAGCTCGGGCCATTTATGATATTAATTAAAAAGAGAACAATATATCAGAGAAAAAAAGAGTAATAGAAGAGGACATGAATTATTCAAGTGTCTCATTTTTTAATTTATTTTTTTACAGTAGTAGTGTCCGGGCAATTTGTGCATATCTTAATTATTGCATCGGATATCTGCTATTTGCCACAGACTGACCAACATTTAATATTATGTGTACAGGTACATTATGCCACACATATTACACCCAGGCCCCGCTGATACTTCATTACTTACATTACAGCGGTCTCACAGGTCGGAGAAATTATAAGAGGGCTCTATTCATCCCACTGCGTCAGTGTGTCCGCAGAAGGTTGAGTTGACATGGGACATATTTTATAACCCCCCCCCCAATAGAGTCATACATTATATATCGAGGACGAGGTTATATGACATCATCAGAATAGGCAAGATTCAGTTTGACCACAAACTAGCAACTACTATGGCCGAGAGGTGGAGGCCAGAGACTCACACATTCCACCTACCTTTTGGAGAGGTGACTATCACGCCATAGGATGTGGAGGTGTTGTTTGGGCTACGCACTGATGGAGATCCAGTTGTATATGCCGATGAAATAGATCGTAATTTAGATTGGCTCATGATGTTACAAGATTACACTGGCTTGGAGGTTGAACCAGCGACCATTAATGGACATGGTTGTATTTCTATTGCAACAGTTCTGAATTATTTTCAGCAGCATCTTCTTCATCATTCCATTACAGTCGAGACTCCGGACGATAGGGTTCAGAGCATCGCTCGATTATACATGTTGTTGCTTTTGGGAGGGATTCTATTCACAAATACATTTGGCAGTCTCTTGAGTTTGCGATATTTGTATTTACTTAGGGACCTCGACAAGAGTCTTCTGAGTTTGCGATATATGTGAGTTTTATAATTTCTTTATGGATAACTCACATATTATGTGAGCTTCATAGAATACAAATAGAAAACTCATATATTATGTGAGCTGTGTAAAATAAAAATGGATAACTCTCAAAATATGTGAGCTTTATACTTTTTTTAAAAGTTGACACCGTTGTCAATTGTTCCGTTAAACAAAAAGAGATAAAACTCACAACATATGTGAGTTTAGCCTATTTTGATATCATTTTATATACATGGCATACTTTGGTATTTTAAATAGATGGAAGGCATATTTTGGTCGTGGATTCAAATATTTTAAAGTGTACTTTTCTTTGGAATGTCCGAAAAGCTATCCTCTCTTCAATTAGGAAAGTTCTATTTTCTTAAGGAGCTTCAAGAAAATGGTACTTCGATGGAGTTGTGGACATGCTCGAGTTCTAGAATATAGATGGTGTTTAACACCATAGCCATGGAATTGAAGCCCAGATGGCCCAGGTCGTTGTTCCCAATTAAGTAGGTTGCTTCGAAATGTGCCCCAATTTTATTCGAATTAGTTGTTGTTGCTGAATGCCTTTTTAGGATTTCAAATTTACTATCTTTTTGCAGATCTACTAATTTGGAAATGATTTGAGTTTTCTTTTAATAAAGAAATGAAACAATAATCAGGTTAAGAAGCCAGTAGCTTAAACTCTGTCAATTTTAGTTTGATATTTAGTGACTAATGTGTATTAAGTTGATATTATCTTTATTTTTGCCCCAATCTGAATGCGTTTAAGAAGTCAGGAGCTTAAAAATCTGGCAATTTTAGTTTGATATTTAGTGACTAATGTGTAATAAGTTGATATTATCTTTATTTTTGCCTCAATCTGAATGCATTTGCAATTCAGTTTTTTACATCTTGATTTGGTGCATGAATTCAGCATTGTAAAAGTTGTTTGTGCTCCACAAGTGGGAGTAGCAGTTGAAGTTAAAGGCACATTTTTTTTGCATTTGTTGTTGAAATGATTTATATGAAGGTAAGCTAAACATTATGTTATGTGTGCCTTTTCCCTTTCTTTTGCATGAGAATATTTTGCCGCTGAAAGTAGATAGTCAATGTTAATAAAAAAAGAAGTTATTCTCTGTTTGTACAAATATTTATGAGATATAGGGGAAAAAAAGAGTCTACGGGGGAAACTTAATTGAAGATTAATTTGGTTCATTGTGGCATTTATTCTTTGTTTTATATTGTTTTTGGCCAGAGGAGATGTGAGCTTACATCACATCTAAAGTTTTGTTAACCTTATTGGTACTTCTTAAAGTTTCTTTGTTAATGAACTTATCTGAAATGAAAAAAGAGGAGCATCTAAGAGGTGAGATGTTGCCCGACATAATCTTCCACTCTAAAACTCTATCACAATCTGCTTGAGGTAGACATATTAGTATTTGTTTTATTATTTGTTTTATCTTAGGAAAAGACTTTCGACAGTTAGTTGGAACAGGTAGATTTGAATAAAAAATGAAAATCAAGAAACAAAGAAGAGTATTTAACTGACTGAACAGAGAAGTACAATTTTGGAGCACAAGTACTTAATGCATGTTATCCCATACATTCATTGTTTTTCTATGCATAAATAGCTTTGTAACTACGTTATGAATCTTACTTTGTATTGTAATGATTCAGAGACGTTCATGGTTGAGCTCAACCTTGTCAAGCTCATAGTAGTAGTTCATTGGTTGGCTTTTGATCATCGTGGAATAAGATTATCTGTGAAAAGGACAATCTGCACTTCTAGTTATTAGCTTATATTTGCCTTGCGTTTGTTGGACCTTCTCAGGTTGGTCTCTTTTGTTATAGTGGAAGCTTATTCTTTGTTTGAGTAGTTCTATGTGCATAACTTAATCCTGTAACAAAACTCTGACTTAGATATACATGGAGTAATGTAGCTCAAAGTATCAGTAGCTTTTCTCTTAGTATGACCTATAAATAAATTTGCTTTTGACATAGAATTGCGGCTTTTGACAAGTGAATGGCGTGCTGCAAAGCTTTTCTCAAAGCATATGAATATTGAGGAGCATTTCTGTCAGGTTAGGAAGAAACTATTTGACATTAGCTTTACTTTTTTTAATTTGTGTCACTTATTTATTTAATATAATAGCTATTATTTTCATTATCTGTTTCTTTTTTGGGGAGATTTCGTGCACCGGTCTGCTCTTTTTTTAGTGGTGATTCTATAATATCATTTCTGTTTAATAAGTATTAAGCAGTTTTGTTTGCTTTTGCTTACCTGAATTTGAACTTTTGAATTTACTTTGGTAACTATGTTTGTCCCAAAGACTAATTCCTATTTATCAGGTGGTGTCACTGTCTATCGTCATGGTCTCTTAAGCACCAGCAGCTCAGGTTAAATCAATCTTTATATATCCCATCAAATCATGCCTTGGAATTTCTGTTTCTCAGGCACCTATCACTTCTACTAGTATGCTCAACTTCTTTCTTTTTAAATCTTGAAATGATATTTTTTGGTTCTTTTTTGGGTCTGTTTTACTTGTAATGGAGTGTAAAGGGTGTCTTCTGGAAATTAAAATTGTGGGGTAAAGTAAAATAGGAAAAAAGTTTTGAACTTTTTTCTAGAAAAATTAATTGTTTTCCTTCTTATTTGAGAAAAGTTTTGGAGGAATATAATTTCTTTGTTTCCCGGTTCCTACTTTCAATATGCAAACCAAAACACAAAGTAATCATAGAAATGAAATTTTTTATTCTTGTTAGTAGTTTGTTTTTGGTCATCTTCTTGTATAGAGTACCTTGGAACAAATGTTATGTGGTATGGTTCAGTTTCATTTCTTACTTTTTGAGAAAACATCCTTCATTAACAAATTTTCAGTGACCAGTTTATTGATCCTAATCTTTTTTGTTCATTCATATTATCACTTGAAAATTGATATCTTGTTGCATTTAAACAGGATTTCAATGGGATAGACAATGGTTAGTGGTTAATTCCAAAGGCAGGGCCTATACTCAAAGAGTTGAACCAAATCTTGCTCTTGTTGAAGTGGCATCTCCAACTGTGGCCTTTTCTGAAGGCTGAGATTTTAAAGATTGACCTATCTTTTTGATATCTCAAATTACTTTTTGGATGTAGTTATCAAAGCTCCCGGTATGGCTCCACTGAAAATTCCACTAAGTAACTCATCTAAAGTGAAAGATGTTATCTCAGTCTGGGAGTGGTCTGGTTCTGCCTTGGGAGAAGGAGCTGAGGCAGCAATGTGGTTCTCCACTCATCTGCCAAACCAAATTGGCTAGTTCGCTTTAATGAAGGTATAACTCATCCCCTTGTTCTATATAGATTTTCTTCATATATATATTACACAACAACAACAACAACATACCCAGTGTATTACCACCAGGTGGGATCTGGGGAGGGTAAAGTGTACGCAGTCCATACCACTACCTCAGATGAAGTAGAGAGGCTGTTTCCGATAGACCCCCGGCTTAAAACAGATAACAATCAAACAAAAGTCATAGAAACAAACAAGAAGAAGAGATAACACAATACTATATACGGGAATAGGCAAGGCACCCACAAAGTAGCACTATAGACTATTTATTCAGGGTTACAAACATCTCCAAAACAACACTAACAAGAATATGCCCAAGAAACAACAGACACTAATACACATAAACATTCCTTCCTACACGATAAGAACTCCTTCCTATCCCCTAACCCTCTACCCTAATACGCGACCTCCACATCTTTCTATCAAGGGTCATGTCCTCTGTAAGTTGTAACTGAGCCATGTCGTGCCTAATTACCTCCATCCAATAGTTCTTCGTCTTACCTCTACCCCGCCTCAAACCATCCATAGCCAACTTTTCACACCTCCGTACTGGAGCATCCGTGCACCTCCTCGTCACATGCCCGAACCAACGCAACCTCACCTCCCGCATCTTATCCTCCACCGAAGCCACTCCCAACTTTTCTTGAATAATCTCGTTTCTAACCATATCCTTCCTGGTAAGTCCACACTTCCATCGCAACATCCTCATCTCCGCTACCTTCAACTTTTGGATGTGGGAGTTTTTAACTGGCCAACACTCTGCCCCATATAACATGGCCGGACGGACGACCCTTCTGTAGAACTTACCTTTGAGCTTCAGAGGCACCTTCTTATCACACAGAACTCCCGACGCGAGCCTCCATTTCAACCACCCAGCACCAATACGGAGCGAGACATCCTCGTCAATGTCGCCATTCCCCTGAATCATAGACCCTAGATACTTGAAACTCCCCCTCTTCTGAATGGCCTGAGAATCCATCTTCACTACCCCCTCTGCCTCGTGCGTCGAATCGCTAAACTTACATTCCAAGTACTCCGTTTTAGTCCTGCTCAACCTAAACCCTTTAGACTCAAGGGTCTGTCTCCAAACCTCCAACTTATCATTAACTTCTCCCCGGGTCTCGTCAATTAGTACCACATCATCCGCAAATAGCATACACTAAGGCACCTCCCCTTGGATACGCCGCGTCAAAACATCCATCACCAAAACAAATAAAAATGGACTAAGAGTCGATCCTTGGTGCAATCCTGTCAAAATAGGAAAGTGCTCTGAATCCCCTCCTACAGTCCTCATACGTGTCTTCGCATCGTCGTACATATCCTGAATCGATCTAGTATATGCTACGGGCACACCTTTAGCCTCCAAGCACCTCCACAGGATCTCTCTTGGTACTTTGTCGTATGCCTTCTCGAGATCGATGAACACCATGTGCAAATATTTCTTCCTCTCCCTAAACTACTCCACTAATCTCCTCACTAGGTGAATGGCCTCAGTAGTCGAGCGACCTTGCATAAAACTAAACTGATTCTCGGAAATAGTCACGATCCTCCTCAGCCTCCACTCTACCACCCTTTCCCAAACCTTCATAGTATGGCTCAACAACTTGATACCCCTATAGTTGTTGCAACTTTGAATGTCTCCCTTGTTCTTATATAATGGAATCATCGTACTCCATCTCCAAGAATCGGGCATCTTTGCCGCCCCAAAAATGGTGTTAAACAACCTTGTCAGCCACTCCAACCCTAGCCCGCCAGTGTATTTCCAAAAATCCACCGGAATCTCGTCGGGCCCAGTCGCCCTACCCCTACGCATCCTACGAATAGCACCCTTGACCTCTTCCACCTTGATACGCCTATAATAACCATAGTCATGACACCTCTCTGAGTGCTCCAAGTCCCCCAGCACGACACTTTCATCCCCCTCGTCGTTCAAAAGTTTATGAAAATAAGACTGCCACCTCCTCTTAATGAGGGCATCTTCCACCAACACTTCGCCATCCTCCCCCTTGATGCATTTCACTTGGGCGTCTTCATATATATATTGTTCATATGAAATCATTGGTGTTTCAATATCCTTGTTGTTCTTCTCTAAATGGCAATATGAGTTGCCAAAGAGTGGTCAATTTATAAATGTACATTGTGGTATCGCTTTATTTTACTTGCAATGCATTAAATTTATGGGGTTGTTGAACTGATGCTAAGCTCCTTATTTTTTGTTCAACTTCACTAAATAGAAAATGTTATTTTCTTTCACATAGGTTGCTGCGTATTAAGATTTCCAAGTGAAAATGTTTGAGCTCGTAGATCTATTTGACTTGAAGAATTTGCAGCTGCAGGTGTGTGTCTACAATCTTCTTCTTGGCTTTCTGCCTCATGCACCATGTTCTTCCTTTTTGGTCATTTATGCTTCTTTATCTTTCTGGCACAATATTTGTTCTGTTCAAACTCTGAAATTTATCGCTTGAGAGCTCCAATTGATTTAGGAATAGTGTCATTCTGCTTTTATTTTTGGCAATTCTATAAAGTCACATTTAGTATATGTCTAGAAGTTCCCTGATTGTGATTGCCTAATCCAAAATATTGAATCAAATTTTGGTGTAAGAAGAAAATTAGGAACAATCCTTGCTGTCGACTTGACTCACCGTAGACGTAACTCGACGCTGGATAGTGTCGTCCATGGGGTTTCTCTTATTACTTGACCATTATTCATGGAATAAAGAAAAAGGGCCAGACACAGAAGTGACCATGATTCAAACCAAAAGCACCAATAAACAACATTGAAAACAAATTAGTAAACTTGACCTTCAAAAAATAAAATGTGTATCCATATTTTTGGATCGAAATGAATGAGAATTTGAACTTGGGAAATATCAGAATTTTCTTATGGATCTGCAATTGCACAGTGATTCAAGTTTTCCAAAGTTAGAAATCCTTTTCTGTTCTGCCAGTAGATGTTTTCACTTCATCAATATTTGGTTAATGGTTAAAAGTTATCGATGTCCATTCAGGTCGTATCAAGAGTTATTTATACTGTTCTTGAGTTGTAATAGCTAGATTCTTGTAGTTTCCACATTGTATATAGACAAACGTATATGTTTCAGTCCAAAATACATACATCAAGAACTAAAAGTAAATATATCACAATAAAACAAAATAGTCCATATAAATGTTTGTTAAAGCAAATGAATAAATGCAATTACTTGGACAGTAATTGAATCTAATGTAATTATGTATCTTCAGAACCTGCAAACACGAATATTTGCAGTTAGTCCGATATTACATACTTGGAAGTGTAATTTATTTTTTGTATCAGTTATCATATGTATTGTATCTCACCTCTTTGTAGACGATGTTTTTGGTGTATGTGCCTTTTTTCACTTTGGTTGCTCCGTCAGGACCAAAACCTTAGTCATTGACATTGATATTTTCCTTGAGAGTGCAACATATAGTTGTCCGTGTGAAAAAACATGTTGTGGCAAATACAGTCCAAAAGTTGGTTTTGTTTGTCCTTGTGCTTTGTTAATCATCATTGAAAAGCATAGCCGCACTGGAAATTATTTTCTAACGAACTTAAACGGGTAACCTTTATTTTCTAGAGGTGATAGTTGGATTCGTGGAATAAATACATGCTTGAAAGGATTTTGGCCCATCATTATTTCTGCATGTATGACGTTGTTGTCAAAACCTCTGCATATCATTCTCGTGCCATTACACAAGCCATTAGAAGCATCCAAATTTCTTAGTAACATGATAGGCACATTTTTCTTCAACACCAATCCGTATACAAGTAAAAGATACTTTGATAAGAAATGTTAAGAAAGATATCGAATGATGATTGAAGGTTTATAATTATAACTTAGCCACCAATTACATAGTAATATATTTGCGGAGTAAATAACCAACTATTTCTGAAAAATATTAATTGTAAGGGATACATGTACCCTTGTTGAAATCTCTGTCCCTTGACGTGTTGCACGAAAAGTTTTCCTACCTTTTGTAGGTCCTGTTGGTTGCACTAATCAGTATTTTTTCCTATTTATCTTTTTACCTAAAGTGTTTCATGAGATTTGGTTTTATGACATGCTGCTAGTGTCCAGTTGTATTTAATGGACTCAATTTATATTTTGCTCTTGTAGGATTAGTATCAACAACCTTCTGCGCAAGCGTCAATTCGTAAAGATCTTCATGGAAATGAATGGAAGTTCCTCGATAAAATTTGTGGTTAGTTTATGTTCAGATTGCTGCTAGAGTAATATTACCTTGAAAGACTTTGTTTTATTTTGTAGTTTCTTGTTCACATTGTTGTCTATGCTGTAAGATCTTAGGGATTTTATGTATACTGCATTACACAAAGTTTTAATTTATTACATTGTGGTTGGAAGTTTAGGATACGACCAATATATGTGTGAATTCAATTCAATGACTACAACACTGACTGATTCATTCAGTTTTCTAGACAAATCAACCTTCATATATAACATCTTCTACCAGTGAATTAAATTGCGCCCTTTTACTTATCAGTACCAAAAAGCTTGACCTTGTCCTTCTAGAGTCTAAAGCACTGAAGACAACACAAATAAAAAGTGTAATATTAAGAAATCTTGTTTATCTGTTAAATTAAATGAAGAACCTAGTGCAGTATTGTATGATTGTTTTGGCTTAGGTTCTGTTATCTTTTTCCTCTTTCATAGATTCCCTTATGAAATAAAAACAGTTAATATAATTCATTCGATTTATATATTATAATTTTTAGCTAAATTCAGAAAAATGAAATATATGTAATTGTTGTTATTAGATAGAAATTTTGATTCTAAAATACAATCACATATTACTAAATATAGAAGAACACATCTGTGTGGAGGCAGACCGTTTGGTGTTAGAGTATTTAAGTAATCTTCCTGATAGTAGTTGTTGGTATCATCCTCTACAGAGTCGAAACTAATAAATGTTTTGCTTTCACCAGGAAATCTAGACATTATTATTTCATTTAGCTGATCAACGTATTCATTTTTTCTAGCTAGGATAGCCCGTTCAGTAATGTATTTTTTGCAGAACTTGCATTTTTACCCAGCGCTGAAAATATTTGCTCCATTAAGGCATCTGCACCAGTACTTTCACTCTTATTTTCAATAACCAATTGTTTTGGAAGTAGTACCAAATCATCTATTATTGTGGGCTCCTCCCCATTACCTACGTGTAGTAAGAATTCAGTGAATGATGAATCTGTTCTCGCCCTTATATTTCTTATTAATTTAAGCTTTTTCATTCGATGCCATAAGTACGACTTGACCAAACTTGTATTTATCATTTCAGCTGTAACGCCCCGTACCTTTCTGAACTCATGTGACTACCCTAATGTTCATGGAATTAATTAAGTTGTGATAGATGGTATATTATTCATGGAATTTATTGGGCTAAACAAACCTTGTGCAAATGGGCTCAATTTAAGGCCCAAAATTAGGTAAAAGACATGGCCCAACAAGAAGGAAATGATCTATTCTTCTTTTGACCAAATCAACACATCAATTATTGAACAAAAGTTGGATAAGGATGAACATTAAGGGGCTATAAAAGGCACCAAAAATCTGATTTTTATTCATTTTATTACACTTGCCAAGTTCTAGAATTTTCCACAAAAGAGATATTTTCTTTTCTCTTCTAAACCCTAAGGCAATCATCTTTTGGGACAAGATCATCTCTTTGCAAGCTTGGGTAAGTGTTTACTCTTATGGTTCAATATATTATATGCTTAAGATGGTGTATAAATCATGTTGGTTATGTTGGTAAAGTGTTGGACAGTTCACTATGTGTAAAACAGTGTACTTTTGCTTAATCGGTAAAGGGTTTTGCCTTGTAAACTTGGAAGTGGACCTTTGGTCTTGAATAAAGTGACTTTGATGGATTAAATATCAACATTTAAGATGTGGTTATGTCCTTAAATTTCTTTCTCTTTGTGTGTAAAATTTGGAATTGTTGTTGTGAAATTATACATGGAACCGGTGGCGTATTGAAAGGAAAATATAGTTTTGGTGAATTTTATGTGCGTTGTGAAACCATGGATGTTCGTTGGCATTAAGATGATCTAAAATATGTTAAGAGAAGCTTAGTTATGATCATGGACCATTCATTGCAAAAAAGGACCCTAAAATGACCCCCGGAGGCTGAAACGGGCATCCGCCCTCGCGGGTGGGGCACCTGCGGGCTCAGATGCCAACGTATGTGACCCTGGACCAGTCCAATGGTCACCTGCGGATGCACCTCAATCACCTGCGGGCGCAGGTGGCTTCGCAGGTCAGCCCAGAACCCCGTTTTGCATGTTTTTGTCTCTCTTTGATCCCCCGAAACCCCTATACCCTTCTTGGATGCAATTATCAACTTATGGTACCTTTTAAATGAATTTAAAGGAGTGGACCGGAGGTATTTTGAATGGTATCAATTATGGATTGTCTTTAATGTGTTATTGTGAAAACTATGGAGATGACTTGATGGAGTAAATATGACGTGGTGTTAATGAGGAAGTGTAAAGTATAAACTTGGTGTGAAATGCTATTGGTTTATGATGCCTTGGTTTATGTGTGGCATGTTGTGGTGTTGTTGGTATGGTAATGCAGTAAATGGTATTGTAAAGGGTGAAATGACGTTATATGGCAGTCATGTAACTCATTGTCGTCTTATGAACTTGTAATGTAGTTAGTTATTAACGTGAGTTCCGTTATGTACTTGTGTTGCAAAGTAAAATGTAAGGAAGGATCTGGATTATTGGAATCACATATAGGACTATGTATTCATATTGAGAAGATAAGGTATGTAAGGTTACTCTTTCCGTATCCTTCTGCAACACATATTTTTCACATTGACATTGTACTTGTTCCATTCCGAAGTGTTCTAAAGTATCCCAGCTCAGGTTGACATATATTTTTATTCACATGTTTCTTATTCTTAGACCAATTGTGATTCACAAGTCTCTTATTCATTGACTGAAGTTCCAAAGCTCTCATAATGTTGTAACTGCTAAAAGAACTATCTCAAAGAAAGTAATGATGTAAAGAGAATCTATTCATTCTTGAGTAGCATTTCCAATAATGTTACATTCTAAAGTTCCAATGATATTATGACTACCAACGTATCAATCTCTCAGAAGTAAAGAAATGAAGTAATGTATCGCTCTTATAATGAAAGAACGAAAGTAATGCATAATTGTTTGAATAATCTTGAGTAACATCCCAGGGGCGACAGAAAAGCCTAGCATAGGTTATCACAAGTAACATCTCAGGGGCGACAGAAAAACCTAGCATGGGTTATCATAATAACATCCCAGGGGCGACAGAAAAGCCTAGCATGGGTTATCACAAGTAACATCCCAGGGGCGACAGAAAAGCCTAGCATGGGTTAATCACATCCCAGGGGTTAAAATACCTAGCATGGGTTAATCTCATCCCAGGGGCCACAGAAAAGCCTAGCATGGGTAGAACGATAAAGATGAATAAATGTAAAGGCAAAAGAAGTAAAGGACGTAATATACATGGTTCCACATATGTAGACCGGTGGTTTATCTGTATTGATTATTCTTTTATATTTGATTCCATTGAAGTACTTATGTATCATGCAGTTTCATATAGCCTTACATACTCAGTACATTCTTCGTACTGACGTCCCTTGGTAGACTTACCTTACTTGCTGCAGGCACAGGAGATAGTAGACTTCCACAGTAGGCTACGGATCATCTACGGAATATTGGTGAGCTCCAGTTGGTTCGGGGCTTTTCGAGTCATGTGTACACTCGTTTTGGTATTATGTAAATGTTGTATAAAGCGGGGACTTGTCCCGACTTTAGGTTGATTATGTCTATGTATCTGTAGAGGCTTTGTAGATGTTGTGGGACAAATGAAGGAAATGTAAGGAATGTATGCTTTGACTTGATGGCCCTAACGGCCAAGTTCCATATATATATATCACATGTTCTCTATGGCATCCACCAATGGTATCTTGAATTTACATGAGTAGAATGTTGTTCACTCGGGGAAATGCATATGAATGTACATGAATAAAGATTAGTTCTCTCGGGCCTCAACGGCTTCGGGTGCCAGTCCACCCCATTGGAATTTGAGGCGTGACATCAGCCCTTGTAGATTTTGAAATTATTGGTAGTACTTGACGAAAATCACCTCCAAAAATCATTACTTTTCCATCAAAGGGTTCGTCAACGTCGAGTATATCTCTGAAGCTCCTATCAACAGTTTCAATTGTCAAATGGCTGGCCATAGGCGCTTCATCCTAGACAATCAGCTTGGCTTTTCTAATCTATATAGCTTTACCACTTTGATTTGACATACGTGTGACTGTCGTATCAGTTGTCTGAAGTGGTATTTCAAATCTAAAATTAGCCGTACCCCCTCCCGATAAAAAAGTTGTTGCTACACCACTTGTTGCCATTGCTAATGCTATCATGCCCTTCGATTTGATATTTGCAAGTAATGCACGATATAGGAACGTTTTTCCAGTCCCTCCGGGTCCATCGACAAAGAATAATCCTGATTGGCCAGACTCAACCCTTTCTAGTATAATCTTGAACGCTTGCTCTTGTTCAGGATTTAGCTGTGTTTGTGTATCCAAATCTTTTGAAGTCACTATTATAGAATTCTCTTCAACCATTTCTTTGCATTTTGATATAATTCCATTATCCAAACTCTGGTCAGGTTTAAGTATGTCATAATTTTCAATTCTCTTACCCATGCTCTCTAAGAAATGCTTTATGTTTTTCAGTGTGCATTGAAGTTGAGCAGTACAAGAATATTTGTGTAATCTCTTAAAATCTTCTAACATGTCATCATAATATGTATCCCAGAGCTTTCTAACATCTGTCGGATTACAATGAACCAAAATTGTTGCAAATAAATTTCTTAGTGCCGATGGCATTTTGAAGATGACCACTTCACGTAAGCATTCAGAAATGTTGTTATCTGATTATAGTAAACCTCTTTATTTTGTAGCTTCTTTGAATGTGTCACATAACCTTCCATTAACAGTCAGCAAGTATTGAAATAAAGTCGTTCCTTTTACGTGATTCAATAATAATCGTAAATAATATCTTTTGCCTTCTGCTGGGTTAGCTGTGATATTAAAGGAAACTAAATAAATGATATTTGGGAATTTAGAAATATTAAGAGTGGTTGTTTTGAATTTCTTACCAACAACAATTCGACCAATTACCGATCTTGCTTTTCTTTGCGTCCAAATCTTACCCTTAGCGTTCCAAACATAGTACTCTGGGAATTCCTCATATATGTATTTACGCGCTTTGCTATCCGTTGAACATTTCTGAAAATACTCGGTGAGTATGGTTTTTGAAGTGTATTCCCACGAAACAACGTTTTTCAAATTTTGGCTGCTCCAATAGCACACTACAATGTGAAAAAAGAGTATTAGTAAGATTAGCAGAATACTCCGTACAATATAATTTTATGTATTTCTTTTAATGGTAATTCCTTAGTTAAAAACAGGTTATTACAAACTGAATCTTTTGGCTATTTTTTCAGAATGGTGAAGCTGTAGGATTCAGATAGCTTAAGCAAGGTGGTTTTGACGAATGAGCTTCAACCCCTAAATGGTGAAGCTAACAGAATGGCATAGGCAACAGGAAAGCATGGTGTTTTAATTTTACAAAAGTGGACTATTGCATGAGAGAGACAACACTTGAATTTTGTAAGGTATGTCTCTTCTTCTTTTTTTTCCTTTTCTTGTTCTTCTCCTTTTTCTTGTTCTTCATAACTTCACTGGTGGTAGTGGCTGAAAATTTTTTGTTGCATTTTTTTGATCAGTTGCGGTACTATTTTTATTTTTCTATATTGTACTATCTTTGTTTTGCTAGACTGTTTGATGTGATAAGATAAAAAAATTCTCTTTTTTTGAGTTTTCAATTTTTATTTTCATTCTAAATTTGCTTGTTCTATGAAGGTTATTTTTTCTTTGTCGTTTTAGTTCCCTGATTTGTATGTCTACAACAAATTTATATTTGAATTCTTTTAAATGTACAAAGGTAACTGACAAACACACTTAATGGAGAGTAGTTGAAATTGTGGAATACTGGATATAAATATTTTATGCTACTTCATCAAATTCTACTTCATCAAAACCTTAAATCAACCTAATTGTTGGATGTAAATAGTTTACCTATTTGTTTCTTTGGAAGATGTAATTGAAGGTTAATGACTGGAGGCTGTATTTCACTGAG
The DNA here is from genome assembly GCA_031232105.1 of Capsicum rhomboideum. Lineage (NCBI taxonomy): Eukaryota > Viridiplantae > Streptophyta > Magnoliopsida > Solanales > Solanaceae > Capsicum > Capsicum rhomboideum. The sequence continues at coordinate 89,462,828 of CP124716.1, read as the reverse complement.
ATCGAATTCATAAATTATCCATAACGCTTCTGGCACAGTAACCCAACTTGCTTCTTGAAAGCTTCTAATTTCATCAACGACTTTTTCTCCATCATCTGATTCAATGTAGACAGCGCACCTATTATGTCCTTTATATATGTATCCGTAAAGATAATTTATTGATTTTACCCCTACACAAGACTCAACATTGATATGATAATTATATCTGCTCAGTAAATAAGGATTATATGAAACAACCCACTGATTATTCATTGTCATGCCTTGGACCTTTTATTTCCTTCTATTCTTTCGCCTCTCGTAAATAGGATAGCTATCCTTTCCTTGTATTGATTTATTACTAAATGGCCGAGGATAATGACTCTTGCACTGAACATCCCTCATGCATGAATTCGTTGGACGATTTTTTCCACACGAACCATGCACCATATTCTTGACAACCAAGTCATGCAAAATCGGAAATTCTTCTTTATATGAAAGTTCAGCGGAAATAAACTTGTCATAATCATCCGATGATGTTATGTTGTATCCTTGTTCCAGTATTAACAAAAGGTGAATGTGTGGTAGGCCTCTTTTATAAAATTCAGCCACATAAACATGTGTTGCAACAGACCCAAATATTTTTTTCTTGAAGATTTGATCTTTTAAATCTTGTAACTTTGATCTGAAAACTCTAGTCACCAAGTCGAGTCTGTCTTGAGCAAGTTGTCCTCCTACCAAATTTTCTTGGATCTCTGGCCAATTGGGATTACATGTTATTGTGATAAATGGATCTGGTTTTCCAAAATGTTGAACCAAAGCCATTGCATCCATATATCTATGAAGCATGTCTCTTGGTCCTCCGATAAATGATGCAGGAAGTATTACTCTTTTGACCAACTTTAGAGCCTCTACCTTCTCCAGCCATGATACTATCAACTATGCCTTGCCATATTTCCCTTCTAAAATTTGATTGTTCAAACCTAAAATATTCAAGTCGAGTAGTTTCCATCTTGATGTACATGTCAACAATAAATTATTGGAACAAGCATCCGCATAATAGTATTATTGTGTTTTCTCCACTACATATTTGCAGCTTATAGCAGTAATACTCTCTACAAGAGACCCAATTTTTAGCTCCACGCCGTACACCTACCAAAAAAAAATATTGATATGAGAGTTGTAATTACTCAATTCTAAGGTTAGGTGTAATTTTGTTTAAAAACTTTATCTTTTTCCTCGTTGTCAAACACCTCATCAGCTAGAGATAGCTCTAATAACCAATATTATTTTCTATGCCAGCAGAAGTTTCTCATTGTTTAGAGTAATGAAAACCCTAAACAATCAATAAATATCTAGACTCAAACTATCTGAGTTTAACCTAAACAATCAATAACTATCTAGACTCTAAAATTATGAGAGGTTCTACTTCCTAGAGAACAAAACATCACTAATTCTTTTCAACTTTGATTCTTTTATGAGATAATGTATCATCAACATCTTCATTTTTTTGTGGCTCCTTGATTGGTTTTCTTGAGTTCACTTCTTCATCTACTATATCAATCGTAACAATCTTTTTAAATTCTTGAACTTCTTCTGCAATGAAGCGTCTTCCCGTCCAATCTCCTTCACTTTTTGCATCGATTTTTATAATAAAGGTGCAGACTTTGTCCATACTTAGCATCAAGTTGCGATAATATGAGAATTCCTCTTTCTGTATCAATGAAAAGAATGAATATTGAAACAAAAATGAAGCACATTATTTAAATACATGATAAATGGTAAAAGAAAGTATAACCTTTTCCGATATTGATTGTCTATACATTGCAACATTGCAACCAATCAAATATTTTGCAGCCTCAAACAATGTAACAGTAGAACATTCATTGCCAGCAATCACATCAAGTTGCACAAGAAATTTGCGAAATCAGTGAAAAAGTAACATTTATCTCATTTATTGAACTTTCAAATAGCTGAAAAGTATTGTGAGAATTTTTATGTGTTACCTTTCCACATAATCAACATTTTCTGTGAGGTAGCAAGTATATTTTGCAATATTGTCATTGATTTCTACTTTTTTTTTTTTGTAGCATTTGGTGCAAGATAAAAAGCATGGGTCATCACTATTTACTATTCTTACGATTTTTGCATTAAATTTAGAATATTTAACCAACAAAAAAATGAAAGAAAAGATTAGTAAACATACTTTCTTAAAAGGTATACATTTTCTAGATGTCGATGAAAATAGTACCTCATTATCACAGAACAAACAATCTGAAATTTCACCAATTATCATTTCTTTGGCCCTTTTAATCTGTAAACTTGGCAGTAGAGTAATATCTTTGTGGATTTTCTTCTGGAAAACAGACCTGTATGTTAGGTAGTTAGTTATTATATTATAATAACAATAGTTTACTATTCATTTGTTTGAATGAATATGAAAACACATATTACCATTTCTGTAGAGATGTTGCTTTTTTAAATGTGGGGTTTATCCACATATCGGTGATATAGGTAGAAGATAATCCAAAATTTCCTTCATAGAAAAAAGTTAGTGCAGAAAAAAGACATAGAATTTAGTGTAGGAAAAAGACATAGTTGCTAAGATAGTACCTTGGTATACTATACTCCTTACATCACAAAATGCTATAACAAGATTTTCGACAGATAACTTTTCTAGTAGTTCATCCTCTATTTCTGATAATTCGCTCCATAATGTTATGATTTTTCTATCACACCTAAAATTTTCAATTAAACAAATAAGGAAAAATTCGTAAATTGATATTGTAGATTGAAGAAGTTGAATACATCAGTCCATGATTTAGGGAATTTGATGACATGTGCATGATGTTGAATAGAAAAAGAGACCTAACCAGTAATTTGCTTGATCAAAATGCTGATATTCAGTTAAACAAATGAGGGAAAATTCTTAAATTGATATTGCAGATTGAAGAAGTTGAATAAATCAGTCCATGATTTAGGGTATTTGATGGCATGTGCATAATGTTGAATAGAAAAAGAGACCTAACCATTAGTTTGCTTGATCAAAATGCTGATAAATTTGACTATTTTCACCTCCCCCCTCCTCTTGACAAATGTCATATGCGAGTCTAATTCTATCTAGGTTATGACTTTCTATCAAAAGCAACTTTCCATAAATCTCAATGAGGCATGTCCTTGTGTTACAGAACAGACTAATTTGAATATTTAACAGGAAAAATGAGTGAAGTGACTCGTAGGCGTTTGGAGGAAAGCAACACCTTCTATGAAGACAATGCTGGCAAGTTCTTTTGTTTCCTTTTGTGGTATTTAATTATGTCACCCCAACTTCAAAAATCCCCCAAAAATGTGAGGAAAAGTTCTTATTGTACGTTGCTGAAACTGGGGGACTATTGGGCTCCTCTATTTAGTTTAATTGAGCAATGTAATGAGTTTTATTATTTACCCAGGGGCGTGTGAGGCCATGACTTTCTTTCTCCATGTTATCTGGCCTTGTAAGTAGTAATCTCAATCAATAAATTAACTGTAGGTATAAACTTAAGCATAAAAAATAAATAATAGAGAAGAAGGTGGAGAATAAAAACTATACAAAAGGTTTAAGTGTAGCTATTAGGAGAGATTAACTTACTCCTCATTCATAAGTACCATCTTTCTTCATTTTGTGCCATTTATGAAGAGTTTAGAACTCATAAAGATGCCAAATATATTTACAAAAAATATTAAGCATGTATTAGATAAATAAGAGTAAAATATTGAGTTTATGTGGAATGTTAGATTAGTTAATGAAATACAAAAAAATTACCCAAGATTGTTTCCTTGGTAAGTAATCTTTCATCGTCGAACGAAACGAAATTGTTCAAAAAAGAAAGTGTGGAAACGAGGCTGTGGCATTCTTGAACTATAGTGGGCTTTAAGAAGCCAAGTTCAATCTCTTTGTTGGCGAATAGGAAATTAGGATTGGCCCTATTAATACGACCGTTTATGATGTAGCAAATTTAGATTGCTGTAAAGAAGCTCCAAACTTTTCGATATCTTCATTAAAAAGTGTACCATTAACTTTTGTGCTCTGAAAAAAATATTCTTTAATGACTAAAATGTGTATGAAAAAATATATTGTGTGCGAGGAACAAAAATAAAATATTACCTCCTCGTCAATTAATATCACTATTTTTCGAGAACCTCCTCCATTCTTAAACGCTTTCATCGGCCTGCTTCCTATGACCAAGTCTTTGATCATCCAGATTCAATCATTTCACTTCAAGGTGTTGATTCCCACAACTTCGGTGATAGAATTCATTGGAAGATGATCTTTGAGAATTCATTCATAAAGTTAGAATGAAAAGAACATATAATTTCATAACAAAAGCAAACTTATGAGATGAGGAGAATTATACCTGAATATGTGGGTAGATGAAGAAGGTTAGCTATGAAGAAATTGTAAAGAGACTAATGCACAAGGCAAGCTAAGCTAAACAAAGCAATTTAACCTGACATAGCAAGTAACATTGTCTTCAAATCAACAATGTAAAAGGGAGAGATGTTATGAAGACAAAAACCTGGCAATAAAACTGTGGAACTAGTTGCTGAAAGGAAAAGCATTGAATAATGAATTCTGGACAACAAACGATGCAGAAAAGCCAAAACCACAAGTGTTTATATAGAAGTAGAGATGTACGAAAAGTCGGCAAATAAACCAAGTAGGACACAATTTTGGTAAAAACCAAATAGGACAATAATTTGAAGAAGTGTCGGCTGAATTAAGTTAGCGGCTTAATTTACAGCTTGAGTCCAAATTGGACACAAATTTGGAGAAGTAATTTTTAGCATGAATAATTTTTTTTGAGAAATTTAATTGAAAAAAGGGTGAAAATACTATTTTGTCTAAAGCGGAGGTTTAATGAAAAAAAAAGTTCAAATCACTTTTCTAAAGATCTTCACACTTTTAATATATTATAGATATCTATCTAAACTACATTAAAAGTGGGAGGCCCTTATGCCAAAAGTTAATTACTAAAATGTCGTCTTTATTAATTAATTTAATATTTGAAATACCTTACAAGAGACCAAAAATAAAAAAATAGGAAAATATTTACCCATGCAAACAGTCCCGACGCTTCCTACTCAAACTGTCACAAACCAACCATTCTTTAATCCATGTGTTTGTTTATCTTATTTTGTTAATCAAAAAATATGTTCCCAAAATCTCAAATATGCTGAAATTTTTTATTTTTTTTATTCCATATAGAATAAAAATTAGTCATCGAAAAGAAAAGGCTAATCTTCGGTGAGAATGCTCCGGATCCCAAGACGGTATGGAATTACATTTCATATTGTTTTACTTTTTATTTGTCATAGGGCTTATATTTGTTCTCTTCCAATTTGCTACACAAAGGTAGAAGCTACAAGTCGAAACATCACTAAAATTTGGTACTCCCACTATTTTAATTTGTTTATCTTAATTAAACTCGATACAAAATTTTAAAAAATAAAATAAAATTTAAATTTTATGGTTGTAAATTAAAAGTGTGTGTAATATATGCAAATGTCATTTGAATTTTATGATCTTAAATATATCAGGAATGTTTGGGGTAAAAAGTTACTAAACATAAAAATGATATATTTATTTTTATATAGACTTGTTTTTACATAAACTACAAAAAAATAAGGCAAATAAATTAAAATGGATAAAATAATTTGAGATTCAAATATTGTAATCATATTATTATGCTTCAGCTTATATATTCGAATAACCTATTATTATGAAGTGTTATGATCTCATCAATTTTGCATAGGAATATTCTCAATGTGTTAGTATGGAGATGTTTATGAAAACAACGTACTGTATTTCTTTTTCATGAAACTTCCTATTGGTTGTGAACCTCTGCCAAGGTACTCTATAAAAAATTTCTTATAGATTGTTACGAGTCTTTATTCAAAGTTTAAATATTTTGGATAAGGTAAAAAAAAAAGGGGGGGGGGGGGGGGGGGAGGAGATCACGATTTATATATATAATGGGAGATAGGGAAAAGAGTTAAAAATATCCTTCTATTTTTGTTTATTAGCTAAGTTTGTCCCTAGTTACATTATAGGGCTAAATATGTCTCTACCATTAGCAAAGTATGCAAAAATACCCCTCTTTTGAACGGTTGCCCGTCACGGCCTGATAGTTGGATTAGGTGGATGCCACGTGGCATAATGATCAAGTTAAAGGTACTGATCAACATGCAGCCATGCAGAGAAGTAAATGGTTAGAAGTCTTGTCGGCTGTTAGGAGTTAGAGTCAGTCTAGGTATGTAATTGTAGTAGTAGTAGTTAACCTCTATTCTTGTAATTGCAGTTGTAATATAGTATAACTCTAAGAGTACAAGATAAGTATCACTAGCTAGCCTAGAACTCTACAACTCTCTGTATCAACTCCTATATAAAGGAGCATGTACTCAACAGTTTACACATCAATACAATCCTTGATTTTTCTTAATCTTTATTAAGATTTCTACATGGTATCAGATCTTTAAGCTCTTTTCGCTGTCTAAGTATTGAATCCAAAGAACCACACGTCTAAAATCAATCCTGAAATGGTTCCTTTTACATCTTCTATCAATACTCTTTCCACTTCTTCCCTTCACCACCTCATTTCCTCTTGTTCCATTAAACTTAAGCCAACAAACTATCATTTTATCTCATATGGAGAACATAAATGATGCAGTTGATCCAGGTGATGAAATTAACCTATGTCATCAAGGAGAATGAGCCAACTATGAGTGAACCAACCACTAAAAAGGCTGCTGAGAAAGCTGTGGCTAAAGTGCTGAGAAAGATGCAGAAGATAATGGCAGTGTTGATGACTGGGAGGAGAAGTATGTACTGATGAGGAGATGGATCTCATGCACCTTGACAGAAGAAAGCATGTGCCTGATTGTGGGCTCCTCAACTGCCAAGGAGATGTGGAAATGCTTAGAAGAAGCCTATCTTTAAGCAACAAAAGATAAGGAATTTTAGCTTAAACAACAACTTGGAATAATAATTTCTCTGGGTAGTAGTTATTGTTATTCTTCATCTATATTCTTAGTTTTATTCCTTAAGTTGGGTAGCCATTTAATCGCAGTCTAGACGTTGGCAATCCTGTATTTTCCATTGGATTAGCTCTGAATATGTTGTGTAATAGAGCCGAACTCGGAGGGTGTTCCCGTCACCATGCCTATAGGAATAAAATAAAAGAAAGTTAGAAGAAGAAAACCAGTAAATACTACTCAAAGAAATAATTATTTAGGGATAACATCTAAAGTAGATATTGGCCCAAGGATAGTGCTTAATCTCCCTTTGATACTTCGTAATATAGTTCTTAAGACTTATGCTTACACACTCATTTACAGAATAAATAAAATATCATAATAAAAGAAAATAGATCTATTTTTTTGGTAAACAAAGCATTTTCATTAAAATAACCAAAATTTGTACATTACAGCTCAGTAGCAGACTTTGGACTATCTACTATCCTATACAATGATCCTATTGTTAACTGCAAAACATTTAGCATTAAAATAGATACTCTAAGACTAAGGAAAAATGTTCAACCTTTGTAGTAGCTCTTACCATTTTGATCTCTTCCTTCCTCTAATGTGGATATGCATCGCAATTTCCTTCAACACTTACGCACTTACCAGTCTAGTCTGCTGAAACCTGATGTAGTTTCTTTGTTTATAAATAACAGCAACACTGATAACAAATATACAACAGTAGATTTCAGCTAGTGCATTCTTCTTCCTTGCCAGTAGACATGTCGTCCTTAGTTTAGTGCTCCAATCCTGGACAAGCCTGTTAAGCCCAAGCCATATACACAACCTGCTCCATAGGGCTCTAGTTACAGTGCACTCAAAAAATAAATGCTGAAAAGTTTCATCATACAATCCACAAAAAGCACACTCTGGAGGTACACTGATACCTATCCTTAGTAGCCTATCAATAGTAGCCAATCTTTGCTGCATAGCTAGCCAAAGTATGAACTTAAATCTGGGATGAATGGAATGCTGCAAGGCAATACTCTTCTACTCATCTCGAGGAAACTGAGGTAGAAGAGTTAAATACATACGTTGGATAGAAAACTTCCCATTCTTCTGAGTAGCTGCAAACACTGCATGTAAATTACCCTGCTGATGGCCTTGTAATATGTTATCCCTAGAATCAATGATTTTCCTCACAACCTAAGAAGCATTCTTGGGGATTAGGACATTGCTCACATCCTCATTTTTGATATAGTAACTATTCACCCATCTAATCCATTAACATTCTTTCCTTCTAGCCACATCCCAGAGTTGTTTCAGAATAACAACTCTATTCCAAACACACAAGTTAATGACATTCAACCCCCTTGCAGCTAAAGGCATACACACCTTTTCCCAGGATACTTGAGTTCTTTTAGATACAGACACAGACCCAGTCCATAAGAAGTTCTTCATATTTGCTCGATAGATTTCATAACCTTCTTAGGAAGCAAAAAAAAATCTGTGCCCAATAAGCCTAGACACCAAACAAAATAGACTTAATGAGCTGCAATCTCCCTGTATAAGAGAGGAGCTTTGCAGACTAGCATGTAACTTTAGCAGTGATCTTTTCAATCAAAGGCAAGTACTGATTTATATGCAACTTTTTAGAGTCTAATGGAACACCTAAATACCTGAAGGGTAATGCACCTACTGCAAAGCCTAAACAGTTAATGATGTTCTCCTTTTATCTATTTTTATCTCCAGCAATATAAATAGCACTTTTAGTGTTATTAGTATGTAAACCTGAAGCTTTAGAGAATCTCTGCAATGCCTCATATAACAGCTTCATAGATATCAAATCAACTCTTCAATACAATAGTAGATCATCTGCAAAACAAATGTGAGTACTCTCCATTTTCCTACATTTAGGATGGTAGTTAAAGTCACCATTTGAGTGCAAGTGGTTCAATTCTCTACCCAAATATTCCATTGCTATCACAAATAAGTAAGGTGACATAGGGTCACCTTGCCTTAATCCTCTCATAGCCTGAAAAGGAGGAGTAAGGCCTCCATTAATAAGTAGGGAATAAGATATAGTAGACATATACACAATAATCCACCTTATGAACTTTGCAGGAAATCCCAGATCAATCAACAATTTCTCAAGAAAAATCCATTCCAAGGTATCATATGCCTTCCTCAGATCCACCTTTAATACACACCTAGGTGAAAGCCCTTTTCTACTATAACCTTTGAAGATCTCATAACTTACTAAGATATTGTCAATAATACTCCTACCCTCTATAAATGCAGACTGAGCATCCCCAACCAGACAAGAGAGTACAGTTTTTAGCCTCCTAGTTAGGATTTTGAGATGATTTTATAAAGGGTTGAACAACAAACTATGGGTCTATAGTCTTTAACTTGAGTAGGGGGAAGGGACCTTAGGCACCAAGGTTATAGCAGTGGTATTAATACAAGGTGGTAACTCCCCACTACAGAAAAAATGTTTAACTATAAGGATAATATCAACTTTAACCAAATCCCAATTCTGAGTAAAGAACTCAACAGGGAACCCATCTGCTCCATGTGCTTTTTCCTTAGGCATAGCTTTTATAGCATCCTAAATTTTAGCATCACTAACTTCTTGAATTAGAACCCTTTGTTGAGTAACTGTGAGACAAACACCAGATCTTACAATTTTAGTAGTAACACAAGACAATTCACTATCTCTATCCCCCATTGGACTAGAGAATACAACTATGAATTCCTCTTCAATCATCTTAGGATCAGTCAGCTTCATACCTAATTCAGTGTAGATTGAAGTAATTGCATTGTGAGTGATTCTAAGCTTCCATTGGGCATGAAATTATCTGGTATTGGAGTCACCATATTCAATCCATGTGGCTCTAGCTTTCTGTCTTAATACCTGCTCCTCTACTGCATTCCATCTTTCAATATCCTCCAGCAATTGCTTTTCTTGATTAGTAAGAGACTGACAAGTAAGGTCACCTTGCAATTGGTGCTGGACATATTCAAGTTGTTCCCTTGCCAACTGGAGCTTTTATGCATAGGGATCCATTTAAGAGCTTACATCTTTGAGCACACCCCTGACCAGTTTAAGCTTCCTCCAAACTATCTCCATATTTCTAGCAGGACCACCCTGGTTCCATACCTATTTGATAGTGTCATTAAAAGCAAGATGTGTCATTACATTTGTGAAAAACCTAAAAGGATTTGGATGCAAACTTGCATAATTACACACAGTAATTAGGACTGGTGAGTGATCAGACACTGATGGGTTCAGAAATTCAGCTTCTACATGTCCAAATCTTTGGATCTATTCATAATTTTCCAAAGCCCAGTCAATCTTACTATATACCCTATTACTCCCCACCTGCTTATTGCACCAAGTAAACTGCCAACCTTTCGATCTCAAGGGTCTAAGCTGTAAAGTATTAATCAGGTCTTGAAACCCCTGAGTTTCTGCAGCAGTGACTGGAGATCCCATCCTATCCTCTGATTTTAATACATTGTTGAAATCACCACACAACATCCAAGGAATATAAGATTGCACAGGTAATTGAATTAATTCAGACCATAACACCTCCCTCTGGCTAATCTCATTCCTAGCATAAATGATTGTGAAATATATGGTAAGTTGGGATCCTGGTTCTTCAGCCAAACAGTGGGTAAATTGGTTAGACACACTTAACACAGTGATCTTCACAAAAGCTTTCCATCTAAGCTAGATACAACCATTCAATGTATTTGGAGAGTAGTTGGAAGCTATATTCCAACCATTTGCCACCTTCTTCAACACTTTCTTCACTTTAGATTCCTTAACTTTAGTCTCAACACATCCTAGAACATCAATCTTATTCTTAGCAAGAAAAAGTTTTAACTCTTTTTGCTTATGGGACTGGTTTAGGCCTCTAATGTTCTAGGTAGAGAAAATCATGAAGGATGATATGAATGAGGTTAAGAACTGCTAGCTTCACCTCAAGTACCCATCTGTCCCATTCTACCAGTATCAACTAATACGTGCTTCTCACACATATTAGTAGGATGGTCCTTTAGAATTGTAGGGTGTATATGTTTATTCCTGTAGGAACTCACTCCTCCCTCCATATTTGTAACCACTTAAGTTATCATATCTATCTCCCGTGGTGTATTATTATGAGAAATCTACACATCTACTGGACTAGGGTTAAGAGTAGGCTTAGAGATCCACACTTTCTTGGCAAGCCCTTTACTCCTATTTTTTTTCCTTTATTTTTGTGTTCAACCCTTTCTTCCTTCTGCTCAGGCCTAACTAGAAGGATAGTATCATCCTCTTTTTGTTTATACCAGCACTCATGATCCTCATGCCCATACATCACACAATTATTACAGTACTTCGACACCCAATCATATGTGACAGGTTGATCCCAAGGCCCCAACGGAGTTTCAACAGTTATCATCTCAGAAAGAGGTTGAGAAATGTCAACCTCTATAAGGATTCGAGCGTAGGAAATTCTCTCCGAGTTTGCAGTAAATTTATACATGTACAGTGGCTTACCAACTACACTAGCCACCTTACTCAAGACTTCAGGAGACCAATAGCCTACTGGTAAGCCCAGAAAATTCACCCATATAGGAATAATGCTCAAGACTTCCCCATCCATCATAAAATCCAATTCCCACTCCTTAAGGATTAATGGCCTATTATTGAAATAGTAAGGACCTAATTAAAGTACCTGATCACTATCCTCAATAGATTTGAATTTGAACAGATAGTAGCCTTCATCATGCATCAAAATCAGTGGTTTGGCCACAAAATTCCACACACGAGTGATAAAACTATCTAGTTGTTTCTCGTATGGCCTATCTCCAATCACATATCCAATAAGCGTCATCTTCCATTATTCCTCCTGTAGCTTCAAAACCATATCATCAACTATGACAGTGCTATTGCCATCCTTTATCATCGGAGGTACATAATTGAGAGGCTTTCCCATGCTAGCACTACAATTACCTTGAACCACCTCCTCAACTGTAGGTGTTGTATGCATAGAGGTCCCGACTTCTGAGAATTGAAGCAGGCGAGCAGCTAAATCCTTACTCTCAGCTTTAATTTATTGCAACTGAATTTCCTCCTCTAAGCTACTAACATCCTTCTCCTCCTCTAGAATCGACTGGAATTTCATCTGTAAGAAGCTTCCAAAGGTCAGGGGTGGTAGAATTTTGTTTTTCCCATTCGCCGGAGTGACTATAGAATGCACTGGTACTTGTGGATTAGTTTTTTGGTGTCGAGCCATTGTTCCGTAAGGCACAATAGCAATCCTTCTATTGTGTGCCGAGAGAATTTCGTACCCTAGCCTAAACGTATGCCTCTAATCAATAGATCTGTTTGAAATACCAAAGAAAGTATAAGAATATTAAAGGACCTTGGTTATTATAGAAAATTACTACTTGCTAGAACTTTAGATAGATATTCTAAAGAAATAGCTAGTAATTTAATCATTAATAATATAATCAAATCATATAATAAATAATATGTTGTTAGTCTTAATCTATCTGTTCAAAGAAGACAACTTGATGATATATTAATTATTCAATCACAACTATCTGCACAATTTTAATGGATGCTGCTATAAATCAAAATATAATAAATAGTGTTAATATTTTACTACCGTCAATAAAATAGCAAGACTAAAAGGAGTAAAGGATTTTTTATGCATGATTAAGTCAGATGAGGAATTTGAACCTGACTTTGAATGTTTAGATAAACTATGGACTAATCCAAAAAATTCCATAAAGAGGCAATGGTATAAACAAAAATATTCATTAAAAGAAAGATTATCCTTTAGGGAAAATTGGTGCACTGATATGAAAATAATAAGATGTAATATCAAATTTTTTAAATGATTTGAATACACAAGAAAATTAGACGATCAAAAGGAATCATTAAACATAATTGTTAATAAATGGTATACTAGAGACAAGGTAGTTGAATCTATATTTCCTCCATTAGAAGAAATTAGCCTACCAATAGATGATAGAGTTGTTACCGTGAAAACAAATAAAAGGTAGTGGCAAAACAACTAAAGACAAGAGCAAAAAAAACTTAAGCAAGCAAAGTACATAAAAAATTATTTAAAAAACATGTTAAAATTACAAAGAAGATGCAGAGAAAATAGTAAAGAGAAGTAGAGAAATATATTTACAATTTTTTTTATTGATTTGAGGGAAACAAAGGGAACATGGAAAGGAAAAGATAGGCAATATGGAAAGTAGTACGGGTATTTCCGAATGCCCCTACCGATATAAGTTGAAGGTCTTAAATAGACCTCAAAGTGCTGACTAATACATGCTATTTATTTTACACGTGTCCATGATCTAAGACATGACATCTATGTCCATGATAAAGAAATGCCTTTAATATTACAACTAGTTTGCAAAAATCTAATTACAACTGAAAGCTTTAAATATAACTGTAACCCTTCCCTAGAAACTAGTCTAAACAGGTACAAGAGCGGCTAGGAGAAAGTGCAACAAAAGACACAGCTTCTACCATGAGAACAAATACAGAAGCTGCTGGAGATCTTTATCGTGTCAAGCCTGAAACACCTATTGATCCTGCAACAAGACTACACCCCAAAAAAGGTATAACAAGAGTAGTATCAGTACAAAACCACGCATACTGGTCAGCATCATCGGTCGACCCGAATTAAATCACATAAATATTCGGAAGGAAACACACAACTTGAGGAGGTATTAAATCAGAATCATTCATTTAGCCGGTTATTGTTGCTTGCATATTAACAACCTTTAAACACCAAGTACTTGCCAAATCAAGCTCACTCCGTAAATTATCTACGAGTCCTATAATTTCGACCCCCGAGGTTTCTTACCCTTAACCAATCACAATTAAAATCCTTAGCCTTGTTCCACAAACCCAGTCATACTTTGACACTCTAGCATCCTTCGGTTCACTTAAGTCTACAAGCACAATCTAGAAATGGTGACACCTGCCTTCCCGACCCAAAATACAATAACTGCTAGACCACCTAGTATATTACCACATACAATCATGGAAACCTATCCTGTGAGGGTCAACATAGACAACAGCTCAAATAAACACACCACTACCCACCTTAACCTCTCCAACAAGCATAGTCAATATAGACACATAACAATTTAACACTCTTGAACTCTATCATGCAATTATCTTTCAAGTTCATAATACTTAACGCTGTAAATAAGAATAACATAAATTTAGTCAAAAAGAGTCAACAAGGATAACCAGTCAAGTCAACTAAGACCAACAATAAAACTCCAAGTCAACAACCATGATGCAACTATTATATAAATCTTATCCCAATTGCACAAGTAATAGACAACACAGAGTTATATCACGACGTGCAATTAACTCGGACCACTTAAGGATCCTCAATAACAACAACAATATCAATATCATATATCCCGGTTTACATAAGGAATCACCTTAGCAATTAAGCAAACAAACCCGGTTCACTATAGGAATCCACATATAATGATAATAAGTAAGCCCGGTTCACTTAAGGAACCACTATAATCAAGAAACATATAATTCCTGATTCACTTAAAGAACTGTCACATTCACTTGTACCTTGTACACACATGCTAAGGGTATTATATGTGTGCCCACTAGTCAAACCTACAGGGTATAAGTCCTTGTCCCTGTACCAAATCTCAAACATCAAGTGTCTGCCAATCTTATATCACCAATCCCATGGAGATGCCTGATAAGTTATCATTTCGCCAACTTTTTAGTCTTTTTAGCTTGAATTATTGCCTTGTTTTCTTTAATTCGATGCATATCTTATGTTAGAATGCTCACTTGTGTAGGTGGTTGATGAACTTGAGGATGAGCTAGCCTTATGAGTCAAGAAGAGTACAAAAATAAAGAAAAAAGACTTAGGATGATGCATAGAAGGAAGATGAGGGTTGGTGTGGTCATATACTTCAGCATCTCTCCATATGCCCCCATACATGAGGGGTAATATCAACCCCAAAGAGAGCTAAATGGACTGCCCTGACATACGTGGCCATATGAGCCCGCACCTGGGCATGTGCGCCAGCATGTCAAGGCCGCATGTGGCAAGTCAGCAAGGCTAGAAAAGAAGAAATTGGTGACCTGCGTAGCTACCTACGTAAGCACATAGTCACATGTGCTGGCATGAGCGCCAGCATGTGCCAGGCACGGTAGCATTTTCTTAATTATTTATTACACATTTTTCCAACTATAAAAGGGATTTTTCTGATCTGAAACTGGATCTTTTTGCCATTTTTAAAGTTTAAAGCTTCTATTTGAAACCTTCGAGTGGGATTTTAGTGATTGTGCTTAATTTTCTTGCTTGGAATTTGGAATTTCTCTTGGAATATTTGAATTCTATGGCGGAATTTAATGAGAATATAGGTATATTTCCTTCTTCTCTTGTTATGAGTAGCTAAATACCCATATTGAGGTTATGCATGATTAAGTTGTGATTTGTGTGTGAGTTGTACCCATTTGCATAAATAATTATTTATTTATTGAGGATTTAGTTATTACTGCATGATTTAACCTAAGATTAGAGGTTGAAAACTCTAGTTTTGCTTAAAACCCTTTTCATCCTTGATTAAGGGGAAACGGGTGAGGAGTAGCGATTGACAATAACTTGATTTTATCATTTAATAGTAGATCTTAGACACAAGTCTACTAATTGAGGTATTTTTTTGGTTACAAGGAAACATGTGTGAGGTGTTCGAAAGAACCCATATATGAAATTTCAATGTTTCATTGAAAGATTGACATTGGAACCTATAACTTAGCCTATCCACAACAATTAGTTAAGTTTTAGGCAAATTGGTGCTTACCCATGCATATACTCACACTCATGAGGGTATAACCGCAAGTCTCTCGTACTCTTGATTACATTCTTTAGATTTCAACTTTGCAAACCAGACTTTGAAATTATCTATTTAAAAACGAAATCGATTGAACAAACCCCCATTTTACTTTATTTTCTTTATTTCTAGCATTGCGTGCCAACTCATAGTCACTTGTGACACTTGAGGGTAGAGCTATCGCCTTCATTCCCTGAGGAATCGACCCCGACTCCTAGTTAGGTAAAATATTGCTAACGTCCGTGTACATTCCTTTTCTAGAGTGTATTTGAGTGTTATTAATGTCCAAATTCTGGTACATTCCATAATAATGTCAGATATCACAACAATCACTACTAAAACGATAACTAAACAACACTTGTCAAATCCAACAAGCTTTCATATAAGTTCATTGAATGCGATTAACACTTAGGATATCAAACAATCATTCACTTTCCTTGAACATGTATTGTACAAGAAATACTAAAAATTAGTTATCATGCACATATAACACAAATTGGGTTTCAACTACATTAAAATCATCACCTATATTTGAACGTACAACCTGTGGATTATGACCCACCTCTGTCCGTTCATCCTAACAGTTTACTACATTACAAACCATTCATTCCTCTGGTTACCACCATAGATTCTTCTGAATCCACCAACACCAATCCCCTTCATGAACACTCATTCAATTAATTAACCCAATTCCCGATTCTACACGATTATTAACCAAACAAGGATGAATAATAACAATGTAACACATAATTCCATGACTCAACTCAATAATATGATCATAACAGCCATTCCCCTACCCAATTATCCGAGTTTAATCTATTTTATCCATCCAAACACCATACCCGAAAGCCCAAGCATGTAATATCTTGTTAATCTATGTCATGCCTACACTTTCTAACCCAGGTCTAAACTACTCAGTTAAACCTAGCCTACCGGACGCCAGACAGCTGCTACAGAGGCATGAACACAAGGTTTTGACTCCGTGAAGGTGAATATTAATGTGCAATCATCGAAAAAATTCATGGGTTTTAACCCATTAATGAGATATCCCTCAACTCCATTTCTCCCGATCCATGAGGTAACCCTAGGTTTTTTTAATAAACCTCATTCTTTTACAACTGAAAAGGAGCAAAGAGAATATAAAATTCACACCTGGGGTTTCTGGTCCCGTTATCCCGCTATAGCGGCCTTTCAGAAGCTATAGAGGCGCCGCTTTAGCGGGAAAATTCCCGTTATAATGGGATGACGTCAGCCCAACCAAAATTTCAAATTGCAAAATTTTAAGTCGTGTCACCCCATACTAATCTGAGATCGTATTTTTGATATCTTTCATAACCCGTGCCCATAACGAGGTGTATTTTAATAATGACGGAATAAGTCATTACAACAGATACTAATTTACCCATTGTTCATCCCCGAACTATCATGATTAGGAAAGAATCGTATGAGTTTAAGTTGAGCCTTAATGCCCTTATTATGACAACGTACTCATAGACATTACGTGGAATACCAAAATTTTTGTTTCCTTGGAACTATAGAATTACAAACCATGACCTTAATACCACCCCACTCCATCTAGAATTCATTCTTCCTTATGAATATTGCATGAGATAAATAGAGCAAATATTTCCCGAGCACCCAAGGTATCTAGGGTCTCGTCAATACACTGGAACAAAGAAATTTCAAATACAACGGACAAAATTTTTTGCACTTCGAGGGTCGGGATCCCGCTATAGCAGGAATATTCCCACTATAGCGATGGGTCACTATAGTGGGGCATAATAGATTAAAAGGGGTGAGAATGGGCTTCTCACCCATTTCTTATCCTTTCACTCAAAAATCCCCCTCTCCTCCCTGATCACTTTGCTTCTGTTATCGAAATCAAGGTAATTATCAATAGCCTTAATCTTCGTACTTCCTTGTACATATTTATGCTAGTTTTAAGCTTGAATTCATAGAATAAGGATAGGTTTTGGGTGATTTTTCGAAAATTCAAAATTAGGTTTGAATTGGTCGAAATTTTGAAGCATGGTTGCTTCCCTACGTCTACAACGGTTCTATAGCCTTCTGGGCATAAGAATTATGGGGTTCATGACTAAAATGGGCTCAAAATAGTAGGGAATGTGAAGGGTTGTTCTTGGTTTGGTTTTGATGATTTAGGCATGTTTTAGGAGTTATCATTCCCCAATTGTTTCATAAATAATGTTAGGTACTTTAGAAATATTGATATGAGGTTAGAACGCTAAAAATGGGACTTTTCGTCAAGAGGTGCCATTGTTGCACCTCTTGATCTGCTGAGAACAATGAAGGCCGCTATACCCGCTATAGCAGAGAAATTCCCGCTATAGCATTATCGCCATAGCGGGATGTAGCCCACTACAGTGGGAGGCTGCAGGCAGTAGCCTCCCAGTTAAGCTAGGGCGTTGGCCTTTTTTCGAAATTCAATTTCTTAATACTTTTGTGAGTGCTAACATGCTTCTTTCTCATGATTTGCAGATCAACACACTCCAATGGCTGGAAACCAAGAAAATAGTTCCGCCTATGAGAGATTTCCTGACGAGGCTTATTGAGAGAGATATCATAAATACAGAAGAGTAGGGTTCTGTTATGAAAGGGCCTTCGCTATGAGAGGGGTAGAAGAGAAGGCGTCTGTATTCTACAAAAGGCTCCAGGAGTTTGGCTAGGCCCACTAGTAGTGGCTCCCCCATATGGGGTCTCGGGCTGGGTCAGAGAATTTTATGCCATACTCCTTATCGTGCTTTGGGGCCTAACCCCACCATTCGCATCAGAGGAGTAGATATCCCTGTGGACATTCAGACTATAAATGAGGTACTTGGGGTGCCTTATGTCTCAAATACAGGGTACTTAGCCAAGGTCCGGGAGATGGACATGAAATGGTTGTGGGATACTCTAGTGGAGGAGAAGTTCAGGGACTAGGCCTACTGGCTTACTACCGAGGGCATCACAAGCACCGACTTCTGAGCCGGCGCTAGGAGGTGGCTGAACCTAGTGTCCCAGAGGATTAGTCCATTAGGTAAAATCTCTGATGTGAACTACCCTCAGGCTCTAGTGGTGGCATGCGCTATATAGTGGATCACACTGAATATGGGGGCACAGATCGTGATGGAATGGAAGGACTTTTACAAGGGCAGTAAGAAGGGCCCCTACCTTCCCGGTCTGGTTTCTGTACTGTGCCAGCATGTCGGGGTGCCCGAGAAAGAGGCTGACCACCAGCTGGAGATGATGAACACCCCTTTTCACCCCCTCAAGGTAAAGGTGGTTACATCTAAGGTGAAGAATAAAAAAAGGTCGGTGAGGCTGAGAGTAGCCGGGATGTAGAAGAGGCCGATGCCGACAATAAAGATACTTCCCCTTCCTTCCTGTCCCAAATTTCTAGTAGCCGCTTGGAGGTCGACCTAGCCACGGTTAGGAGACGTATAGAGCACGCCCCTCCTAGATTTGTAGTCCCACCTCCATCTGCCCAAGACTATACAACGCTCTGCAGAGAGCTCGATGAGAAGAAGAGGAGGAGGCGCTCTCAGGATCGCATGCTCGTACGGATATGGATTACCGTAAAGGTTATGTTCAAGTGCGTAGTTCCCGATTAGGAGCTTTACCAATTAGAGCCAGAGGATATGTGGGAGTTTTCTTTCTTTGGTGATGTAGAGGGAGAGAACCCAGCCTCGACAACCCATGATGGTGATAAGGCATCTAGCTAGGGCCCTCGGTGCAGCTCAGTCCCGCTTCCCCCCTTATATACATTTATCATGATTTGTGTTGCCCCCGTTTAGGGCATGTACTAGACATTATTCCTCCATTCATTTTACCTTTATTTTATAGCATATGGATACTAATTTTTAATAATTTTTTATATGTGTATTGAATGCATGCTTTACCTCTCTATATGCGATTTCTATATTTTATGCAGTAGTTCGTGGCTCAAACTAACGATTTAAACAGGCCCAGAATGAAAAATAAAAATAGGGGAAAACTGGGCAGGGGTTCTGCCCCACCCAACCCGTTATAGTGGCTTGCATGTCACTATGGAGACACAATTATTGCAGAAAAATTCACCGTAACGAGTAAGTACCGCTATGGCGGCCCCAACTGCAGTAGCCCAAAATTTTACCAATTTCTGCAATTCCCTTCATTCCCTCTTCCTATTTTCAGTATTAAAACATGAAATCACATAATGGCCTTTAACATAATCCCAAGACCAAACCCAACCATGCATAAACAACACTTAGCATCACATTTTTAAAAACCAATTGTGAATTACAACAAGAAATTTTTATAACCACAAATCCTGCTATTTTGCAACAATAGCCCTTTTTCCATGGTCCCCAATAAATTTCTGACTGTCCTAAAACAAAAGTTTCCCTACAGTCATAAACCATACTTCCCTTTATCATTTTTACCAATGACGAGCCCATGCCAACATGTAAAATACAATTTCCAGGAAAACCACATAGCAAATAATTCCTCAAACCATTAAGACATAACCAAGTTATGATCTTTCACTGATCACAAATTCCATAGTAATTCAAACAATCACATTTCACATATTTGCAGTCATTCAAGAAATAACGATACACATAAGCAAAAATTTCAAGTTTTATCATTAAACAAGCCCTTTTTATTATCCTTTACTCCCCTCATGGATAACCGTTAGCCGATTAACCATGCATTTACATAGCCTCTATGGCCGCCAAATACTAATTGAAATCTTCTCGATTCCAACTTACCTTGCTTGTGTCATTTCAACCTAAGTCAAATGACATCTATTTACCTTATTGAGATACCAATTAGAATCTGGAGATACCAATTGGACTCAACTCATATAAGCAAGCACACAGACCACACAAAGGGAAAGAAGAAGTGGAACAATTCTGAGAATGCCTCATAGATCTCCAAAGATTAGATGTGGATGTCAACACACCAATCCGCAGGACTCTACTCGACATTTGCTCTTATACTGGCAGATCGGTAACCCAGGCTCTAATACCAAATTATCACGATCCAACTAACCAGATCATACAAGCACCTACTCTAATCCACCTATATAGGAGAACCCTTACCACCAATTTGAAAAGATATGCAGAAGTCAGTAAGAAAATAAAGAAATGCCTTTAATATTACAACTAGTTTGCAAAACTCTAGTTACAACTGAAAACCTTTCAATATAACTATAACCCATCCCTGAGAACTAGTCTAAATAGGTACAAGAGCGGCTAAGAGAAAGTACAATAAAAGATACTGCTTCTACCATGGGAACAAATACAGAAGCTGTTGGAGATCTTTACCATGTCAAGCCTGAAACACCTACTGATCCTGCAACCAGACTATACCCCAAAAAGGGTATAGCAAGAGTAGTATCAGTATAAAACCACACATACTGGCAAGCATCATCGGTCGACCTGAATTAAATCACATAAACATCATATAAATATTCGAAAAGAAACATACAACTTGAGAGGGTATTAAATCAAAATCATTCATTTAGCCGATTATTGTTGCTTGGATATTAACAACCTTTAAACACCAAGTACCCATCACTTGCCAAATCAAGCTCACTCCGTAAATTATCTACGAGTCCTATAATTCTGACCCATAATGTTTCTTATCCTTAACCAATCACAATTAAAACCCTTAGCCTTGTTCCACAAACCTGGTCATACTTTGACACTTTAGCATCCTTCGATTCATTTAAGTCTATAAGCATAATCTACAAATGGTGACATCCGCCTTCCCGGCCCGAAATACAATAACCGCTAGACCACCTAGTATATCACCACAGACAATCATGAACACCTATCTCGTGAGGGTCAACATAGACAACAACTCAAGTAAGTACACCACTACCCACCTCATAGACTCCAACAAACATAGCCAATATAGGCACATAACAGTTCAACACTACAGAACCCTATCATGCAACTATCTTTCAAGTTCATAATACATAATTAATGAAAAGTACAAGGGATAGAATACTTGAACAACCCTTAGGCTTTGGAGTCATCGTTAGAGGCCTAGGTGGCATCGATAGCAGCTATAGTGGCCGATGCATTACATAATCCGAACAACATCCGCTTGAATGAAAAAGTACCATAGGGTCATGTAAAGGTCGTATTATATTGATATTTAGGATAAATAGATATTTGGTTGTAGCCAGAATACCCATCTAAAAAATAATTCATCAAAAAGTTATCTCGCAGAGTCCAAGAATTCAATTTCCTGTATTCCATGCATAATATCTAGCCCGTGATAAAGAGGAATCAACTCATTCTTTTCATTTGCTACCACATTAATTCCTCCCCTTTTTGGCACACACTACACCGGGCTCACCCATTTACTGTCAGAAATAAGATATACAACGCCCATATCAAGCCACTTGATAATTTCTTTCTTGACCACCTCTTGCATTGGTAGGTTGAGTCTACGTTGATGCTCAATAGTTGGAATACACTCTTCTTCCAACTGTATCTTGTGTGTGCAGATGCCTGGTGGAATGCTAATGATATCCGCTATAGTTCACCCTATAGCTCCTTTGCACCTCCGAAATACTGATACAAGAGCTATCACCTGCCATTCAACCAAATCTGTAGCAATGATCACTGGCAATGTGTTATTCTCACCTAGAAATACATATCTCAAGTGCTCGGGTAATTCCTTCAATTTTAATACCGGTGGCTCTTCAATAGATGGTTTTGCCGGATGAGTTGGTCTATTCTTCAAGTCCAGGTCTAACTTCTTAGGAACATAAGAGTATGAACCCATTCCTATAAGTGTAAAAATGGTCTCGTCATATTCTTTAATGCCATCTCCATAAATTCATCAACACGATGGATAAAGTTTCAACCACAAATCATTCCTCAATAGGAACCTCTACCTCAGACTCATCAATCACATCTATTATCGAGACAATATTCATTTCCCTTGGCTGCTTTATTGATTGACATATGTTGAACTTAACATCCTCATCATTCAACTTGAATTTCAGTCATTATATTTCATATCAACCAAAACTCATCGAGTAGCTAAGAACGGCTTACCCAAGATTATGGGCACTTTAAAGTCTACCTTGCAATCCAGAATAACAAAATCAGCGAAAAATATGAAATTTGCTACCTTCACTAAAACATCATACAAGATCCCCTCAGGTCTCTTGATCTAACGGTCAGCCATCAGTAGCAACATGGATGTCGATTTGAGGGCTGTTAAGCCCAACTATCTGTAAATAGCTAAAGGTATTTGATTAATGCTTGCGCCAAGATCATATAGCACCTTAGCAAAACAAATAGCACCAATTGTGCAAGGGATGGTGAAAGCTCCTGTGTCGGCCTTCTTCTGAGCCAACGACCTTGATGCTATAGCACTGCAATGATGAATGTTGTTGATTGGCTCAAAGCTCACAGTTCTTTTCTTGGTGACCAAATCTTTCATGAACTTAGCGTAACCCAGCATCTGCTCAAGGACTTTCACCAATGGAATATTCACCGATAGCTGCTCCAACATAGATAAGAACTTTGTAAACTTTCCATCCTCCATCTTTTTTTTCGCTCGGTGAGGGAATGGAGGGGATGACCTAGGAATTTGAGCTAAATTCTTTGTGACCTTTTTACTCTTTTCCTCATTCACCACATCATCACTCTTTATTTTGTGGATTTTTTAGCATCCACAACTTGTTCATCACCATTTTCCTATCTATCAGACTCAACAGGAACATCATTTATGCTACTATCATCACACCTCAACTTATTATCAGAGACAACATCCTCCACATGAGTTTGAACTACTGGATAGGGTTTAGGTAATACTTTACCACTCCTTGTGGAAACAACAAAGCACGCACCATCATTCCTCAACTTATTCACAGTATCACTTGGTAGGGTGCCGGCCTTACGCTAATTAAACGCTGCAGATAGCTGGCCCATTTAAAACTCCAGCTACTTGATTGAATTTGAATGGGAGTCAACTAGTTGACTCATTGAAAACAAGTCAGTTTTCACCACTTTAATACCCGCTTTAGTTGACTTAACCCCTTTTAACACCTTTACTATCACAACTTCCATAGAGAGCTTACCTGAGTCATTAGTAACAATATCACGGCTACCCGGTGGTATATACAAACCACGTCTATCACCCTTGTTCTTCCAGTTACCTTGGTCGTGATCTCTATAACCAGACTTGTTAAAATAATTATCTCTTTAATAGTTTTGACCTTGATTTTCTTGGCCATTAACTCGGAAACCCCTCTGATTATTCAAGTAATTCGGCTCTTCTTTAGAATCAAAATTAACTGCTTTATTCTACGATCCCATGGCTTTCACCTTTCAACTCCACCAGATAACAAATGTTTGGTCAATAAGTCCATTTGATTCTTCATATGTGCCATATCTTGATCACGTTCTTTTTCTCTTTGATGTTGCTCTGCTGACATACTAACTGCATAAGTATTGCTTGTTACCTCAAACTCTCTAGTATACTAATCTCTACTAGTTTTTGTCAATCGGTCAAGTATATTAGTGCCTCCACAGAAGTATGTTCCATAAAAGCACCCCCAGCTGCATTATCCACCACCAATTTTGTGATAGAGTTCAGTGATCTATAAAATGTTTGCATCAAATGTTCATCAATGAGATGGTGATTTGGGCATTGTGTAAACTTTTTCTTAAACCTAAGCCATGTCTAATGCAATGGCTCATGTTGTAGTTGCCTGAAATTGCTGATCTCACTCCGCAACTGTAACATTCTGAAAGGCAAAAAGAACCTTTCTAGGAAAGCTCCTTTCAATTGCCTCCAGTGTGTTATAGAAGCGGGAGGTAGTTTATTCAACTACAAAGTTGCCTCCCCAGTTAGAGACAATGAAAGCAATCTCAACCAAATTGCATTCTATGACACTCCTGGATTATCAAATGATCTGTAAAATATTGATGAAGTTCATTAAGTGTAAATTCGGACCGTCACAAGGCAGACCCCCAAATAGACCTTTCAGGTTCAGCAATTGGATCATAGTACTGGTGATATTGAACTTAGTCCCACGAGCAAGTAGAGGAGGGAAAATGGCTCCAGTAGCCCAAACTCCATCTAAATCAGCATCGCCCTTATCGTCATCCAAAGCAGAGTTCACTGCAGGCTGTTGGCATCCTCTACCCCTTTGTCTTTGATTTTGATTAACTGGGGCAACATTATCAACATGTTGCCCATCAACAGCATCATTCAACTCCTCATCACCCATATCCTCATCATCTTTATTTGGTACTCGATCGACAGGTTGAGCATGCCCTGGTGCTTGTCCTGGATTACATTGATGTCCTTCCATATTTCTCTTCAATGTTCGATTTAACTCAGGATCGTAGGGCAAAAACGGTTCTCCTGAACAACGAGTACTTGGAATGCACCATTATTTGCCTGCAATTACACAAATAACAAATAAAAGTAAAATATGAAAATCGGACTAACTGTCAAATAACATACATAAAACTTATTTGATAACCGTATACCCGACAACGGCGCCAAAATTTCATACACCCAAACTACAACTCCCTTTTGAAGAGTGTAAATGGTCATTGTCAAATATAGAACCCAATAAAGGTTAGGGTCGAATCCCACAGGAAATAAGGTGTAAAAAAAGTAGTATGTAGATTAAATGACAATTAGCCAGCAATTTTCATATAATGGGGAGGGGGGGGGTTGTTTAATAATTGTGAACCAATATCATTTTTAGTAAACAACGATAATTTTTACAACACTAAATTCAATGGAGAAAGAAAAACTAGGACTGTGTTCAACTTGGTTTCCAATCACTTTTGGGGCATGAGTAAATATGAATTTATATCAACATACGTGATTATAAGGTAATCGATCCTAATAATTCATCTAAATATTTTCCAACCGAAATAGGTGAGTATGCACCTCAATTCTCTTGAACTTGAAGTAACAAATATATAACCTGATTCCAACCTCAATAGTCTAACCTTGTTAAAGCATTAATCATTAGTTTGGAGGTTAGAAATTCCAAAATCTTGTTATGAATCCCTTATCTTATTTATTAAAATCTTTACTCAAGAAAATTAACATAAGACGTGTTCCCAATGTTTGCAACCATCACAAATATATTAAACAAAAGGGATTCATAATATAATCACAAAAATAATACAAATTCAACACCCTTGAACCCTAGAAGTGATTTCCACCAAGGATTCCACAACTTTAGTTATAGGGGTTTTAGCCACTCATGGTAAGAAACAAGATGAAAAAGATAATTTTCATAGAGCAAAGTATTATCCTTATAATAGAGAAATCACCAATCTCAATCTTTGAATCAAAAACCAAGAACAATAAGCTATTAGCCCTCTACGACCGATTCTCCAGAGAAAGAAATGTATAAAAATTGTCAAGTATCCTATATGCCTATTCTAAACCCTAAACTGGGTATTTATAGGCTCTAAATAAAGCAAGATTGAAAATTTGAGTCTGGGATGCCGCTTTACCGCTAACGGTGAGCCTGACCATCCATCTTATGGGTGACGGTCCACCACTGGTACCGTTATAGGAGTCTAATTTAACTCACAATCTGCTTAAGAACTGACGGATGGGGTGACGGTCTACCATGACCCTGACGGCCCATCGGCTAGGCTGTCGCTGGGCTTCAACTTTTAGCCTATTCTGGGTAGGCCTTGAAGGTCTCGATGACGGTCTATCGAGACCTTGATGGTCCATCAGTGGAACCTTCACTTGTATTTATTGTGCCCTAATTTTTGGATAAGTTGTGAAGGACAGAGCGATGGTCCTCTATGATTTTAATGATCCATCAGTGACACCGTCACATTCTCTTTTTAGTAAAATTTCCTTTCTTTCACATGGTCGGGCTTATTACCTGAAAGCAAACATAAAACACATTAAAAACACCAAATGTTGCTTGAAAACTCGCGATTATCCTTAGTTAAAAATGCAAAATGTGTCATTATAAGTCGGCACATCAACTACCTTCTGTATAATATGCCCATGGCCTAGAAGGATAACCATTCCTTATGTGATTAATTTAAGAATTTGATGCCAATTTGTGCTGACCATTGTCCCTCGAGGTTGGAAAGTATTTAGATATAGTTTCTTTGTTTGAAGATCTTCGTCCGTAAAGCACTTTGGAGTTCCAAGAAGTCCATAAAGTTTGAAGAACGAAGGACCTTCCATGACAGCTAAGCTTAGGATTGTACCCTTGCACGGGACTGATATTTATTTGTACATTTCCTTCCCTTATTTTGTATCCCCATTTGGTTTATTCATAAATTTGTATAAATATGTTTTAGGATAATGGAACATTTCACAAATGGCATACCTATCCTTCGATTATTAGGCTTACCTTTAGCTTAAAAGGTCACATGTATATTAGGACACGTTATACATTGTTTATGTGTTATATGCTACCTAATTTGCTTCTTCCATGATCATTTTATTTTGTGCTTAATACACATGTTTTTCTTTAGAAGTTATTTGTCCATTATTTTATTTCAAAAGTCTTTGGAACTATGTTTGACCTGATTCCTAGCTCAACGAGATAAGTAGGCACCTTACAGGCTCGATCATATTCTTCATAAGCTTTTCATCTCTCTTTACAATGGAATTGGGCATAATTTTTGAGAAGGTCTCAAAAATTCCACAAAAGAAGACATTTTGTTACATATTTAACACAAGAGTTTGTTGAGGCCAAAAACAGGGGCAGAATTTTTGAGAAGGTCTAAAAAATTCTATATAAATCAGTGTCAGGAAGTGCACAGAAATTCAAGAGTTCTAAACTGGGGCAGAATTTTTGAGGAAGGTCCTCAAAAATTCCACCAATCTTGCACTTCAAGATTGGATGAGTTTGCAAACATGTGACCTCGGACTGCATGAGGCACCAATATCCAATTCGGAAGACAATCAAGGGAGTCTTTGGCTATGCAATAACACTCTTTCATTTTTATTATAATGACTTCCCTGCTTTCACTTTGTTCTCATCTCTTTGCAGGAAAATAGTCCTCACCTACAATCGGGGATGGTCACAATAATGTGCTAATCTGTTAGATAGATGGGAAACCCTACAATCCTTGAAAGCATCCTGGTTGAGAATAGAACAACAAGTTCCCTTGAAAACAATCAAGGAGGCCACAATGTTGTCCCTGCAAACAATTGGGAGATGTTGTTTAGCTAAAGACGTCAGTTGACACCGAACAATATGAGGAATTGCTCCGAGTTTGTCTGTATCTTTGCATTCATTATTTTTATTCATATATTTTATATTATAGCTGCATGAATTATGCACACCTGATTCTTATACTTTGGACTAAGATATGTAGGCAACCCTCTTCGGGTTCGGTATCCCTTATTTAAAAAAATCAAAATAAAATATATATATTAAAATCATGAGTTTGACTTGGTTGGTGCCAATACAATTGTAAGCATGCAAATAATTAATATAATTGGGAGGGTTGACTTCTTGATGAACCATAGATTCTTTTGGCACCTCTCATTTGTACTTTTGTGACACTCGAAAAAGTTCTCTTGCATGCATTCGAGGTAACAATAAAACCAACCTCATTCTTTCATGTGCATTGTGTGGTGAGTTTTGGGATTAAATTCAAATGCATTGCACTATTGATCTAGAACTTAGCCTGAATGTTTGGTGAGGAAAATTTTTGAGTAATATTTGTTTTGGAAAAGGATCGTAGGCCCTCTTTGATCCGATTGTGCCCTTTAAGCCTATCGAATGACATTTCTCCCTAGTATGTCTCCCTTTGAGCCTAAAGCCTGTTCTTTGGATGACCACATCTTAGCCAATACCCTTCTAAGTGCTTACATGCACTATCCTTCTCATGGCCTATCCTCTTTGAGTGCACTGAATATGTACAAATTCTAGAAGAAGATTCGAGTTTGAAGTTGCCAAAGACAAAACACTACAAAGTCCCTGAAAGTCAAGAATGCAAAAATGACTTCAAAAGAAAGGAAAGAGTCAAAACTCTCCATGACATCAAGGCAAGGAGAAATCGTAAATAAAGAAGGGAGAATACTCCAAACAAAAGAGGAGAAACCTCAAAAGAAAAAGAAAACATCAGAATTTCCAGCATGTAAAGACTTAATGAAGTTGAAAGAAAGGAAAGGGACAACAAAGAAGATCAGTAATTATCAAAAGCACAAGTTCAGTTTGATGCTCAAGGAGGGATTAAATCACTCTTATCCTTAATTAATATCCTACCCGTCCCTAAGCCAACATTACAAGCTGATAGCATTCCATACATGATCCCATTCTAAATGTTCTCACATTGGTGGAGACTTACATAAGGGTCAAGCTGATGGTATCACAGTTGCACACTTTGAACATTCTTCTGAGCATATTTTTCAAAATGTCCTCAAATCAAAATATACTTTAAACATGTGCAAATAAGGACTTTCTTTGTGGTGAAGGCACATGAAAAATGAGAAAAGTCTAGTTCAAAGACTTTGTTTGAGGCAAGATGAACAATTCTTGTCGACACTTAGGTATCTTTGAGGTACCACTTGAAACTATAGGAATTATCTTGAAATCGATCTCAATTAGAAGAGAAGTGAAAGAGAAATTTCTATGTTATGCTAATTCTTGGTACCAACTACAGTTAGAACTTGATTCTCTATTCTATTAAAAATGAAATTTGGGGAAAGCACCCACCTTTGAGCACCTGTCTAAGTGACACTTTGGTCCTTTCATCGATAGGGTTCATTTCCTTAATTTGTGTCATACATTTATAAAAGTGACACGTTATGTTTTATTGGATTCTTACTCCTATATTTGTGACATATTTTGTTGGATCGTTACCTCTTATATGTGACATTTAAGTAAGATTGTCACCTCCTTCATTGTGACATATTGCATTTGCTACTAATAAATTTAGTGCTGGTGATTGTAAGAGATGTTGGGAAGTCACCCCGTTAAAAGTGACATGTTGTATAAGGTATGCATAATTCTTTGTTGCCTTTATATTATATTTGCTACTAATAATTTTAGGTAATCCTAAGACACATTATAAAGTCACCCCATTCAAAGCGGCATGTTAGGTCGTCCGCCTTTCAATGAGACACGTTGGGAAGTCACTCCGTTCAAAGTGGCATATGACATTAAAATTATCGTCAAAGTAATAGCCAATTATCTAGAATATTATCAAAATGATGACCATTTATCCAGACAGTCATCAAGGTGATGACTACTTACTCAAATCGGCGTCAAGGTGAATCTACTTTCAAGACCATCATCAAGGTGATAACCACTAATTCAGATAGGCATCAAGTGTGATTCCACTTATTGATTGGCATCCAATGTGATTTTGCTTACTGATCACAATCAAGTATGATTTCGTTCATTAATTGGCGTCAAAGTGACTCCACTTCCCAGACCGTCATCAAGGTGATGACCATTTGTTCAGATTTCAAAGTGACAATCATTTATCTAGATAGTCGTCAAGGTGATGAGCACTTATTTAAGTCGGCATCAAAGTGAATCCACTTCCTAGACCGTCATTAAAGTGATGACCATTTATTTAGTTTATCAAGGTGTTGACCATTTATCCAGATTGTCATCAAGGTGATGACCACTTATTCAAATCATCGTCAAAGTGACTCCACTTTTCATACCGTCATCAAGGTGATGACCACTAATTCAAATCGGTATCAAGTGTGATTTCGTTCATTGATTGGTGTCAAAGTGACAACCAATTATCCAAAATGACATCAGGGTGATGACCATTTATCCAGACCGTCATCAAGGTGATGACCATTATTTCAGACTTTCATCAAGGTTATGACCATTTATCCAGATCGTCATCAAGGTGATGACCAATTATCCAGACCGTCATCAAGGTGATGACTATTTATCCACACCGTCATCAAGGTAATGACCAATTATCCAAAATGGAATCAAGGTGATTACATTTATCCAGATCGATGTCAGAGTGAGTCCACTGATTTAAATCGTTCTCAAAGTGACAACCAATTATCCAAAATAACATCAAGGTGATTTTATTTATCCAGATAGGTCGTCCGCCTTTCAATGAGATATGTTAGGAAGTCACTCCATTCAAAACGGCATGTTACATTCAAGATGGATCATCCGTCTTTCAACGAGGCAAGATGGGTCGTCCACCTTTCAATGAGACAATATGGGTTACCACCCATTCAAATGGCATATCATGTTTAAAAGGGTCGTCCACCTTTTAACGAGATAAGTTGCTTGTTTAAGTTGACCGTCCATCGTCTAATGAGACAAGTTGGGTTTCCACTATTCAAATAGCATACTACATTCAAGTTGGACCATCATCCGTTCAAATGGCATATAACATTTAAGTTGGGTCGTCACCCATCCAAATGGAATATCACATACAAGTTAGGTCGTTACCTTTTCAAATGGCATATCAAATCCATGTTGGGTCATCCGCCCTTTAATGAGACAAGTTGATCCGCTATCTCGTTCAAACGGGTATACGACCTTACATCCCCACTGTCGCCCAAGATTGACACTGAGGTAATTTCAAAAGTAAAATCGAAGGTACGAGAATATTTTATCTTCAAACATTCCTTCTCCTTTTATCAAAAGACAATCCATCTCTTCCAACGGACAGAGATTATTGTCAAATTTCTACCAACGTTTAACATTGTTTAGTGCACATGTCAATTCTTTTTCTTATTGGTCTAGCCAAAATTATCTACACATCAACTTCTTAGTCCAAAAATCCTTTCATCATCCCCAAACAAAGAAGGGAAGTTGTTGATACCCAATTTTGGCCCAACATTTTTAAAATAAACACTTTTGTACTTCTTATTTGTTAAAGAGAACAAAACATAATTTTTACATATTTTTGTTTAATTTAAAACAAGTTATTGATAATTATCCTTATTTTAAAAAGATACTAGAATTTTTATCAATTTATTATTATTTTTAATTAATTTTTAAATTGTCACTGATATATGCACAGTCTTTTTATACACAAATGTGTTTTAATTTTGTTAAATTGTTATTTTGGTCTTCAATTGAGATCACATTTTTATCTGGTATTAGCTATATTTTTTAATTTATTTTTATCACAGTCCGTTAATTCATAAAAGACAAAGAAAATAGTTTTGCACTATAAGTTAAATATTCATAGTTTTGAATAACTCATGGTTTTGGCTAGCCCATATTTTCCCAAAACAGTGATATTGAGTACACAATTTTAGATTAAGTGGTATTGTATTGCCTATAAAACTTATCCAATCACTTCACAATTAGATGGTGGTGGAAATTTCTAACTTTGGATAAAAAAATTTAAAATAATTTTCATTCTTTTTCCTATTTTTTTTGGATGGCCGACCACCACCAGAACACCACTAACACCATCACTGCCTCTGCTCAAACAACCCCAACCCCTTACCTGTAACACCCCATAAATTTCCGAACTGATTTAATTATCGTAACCTTCATGGAATATTTTTTTACACATGAGAGTTGGTGAATTATGTGTTAGTTTTATTGGGCAAAGCTATTGGGCCCAAAAGTTACAAGGAAGACATGGCCCAAAAAGGGAATATGATCCATTCTTGTGTTTGACCAAGTAAACATACATTTAATGTGGCTAAGGATGACCTTTGAGGCATTATATAAGGTGGAAAATCATATTTTTATTCATTTAAATACACATGCCAATTTCTAGAATATTCAAGACATTTCTGTTCAACCTCAAACCCTAAGCCTTCACTCTTTTGGACAAGATCACTCTCTTGAAAGCTTTGGTAAGTATTTATTCTCATGGTTTAATATATTATATGCTTAATATGGTTTATAAATAATTTTGGTTATGTTGGAAAAGTGTTGGACAGTTCACTATGTGTCAAACAACGTATTTTTACTTAATCGGAAAAGGGTTTTGCCTTGTAAACTTGAAAATAGACTTGTGGTCTTAAAGAAAGTGAATTTTATGGATTCAATATTGACATGTGAGATGTGATTATAGCCTTAACTTGTTTTATCCTTGTACATAATGTTTGGAATTGTTATTGCAAAATTGTGCATGGACTTGGTGGTGTATTGAAGGAAAAATGTGGTTTTGGTGATGTTCATGTGTGTTGTGAAATCATGATGGTTCGTTGGCATCCAAGTGACCAAAAATATGTAAATAAAAGCTTATTTATGGCCTTGGACCATTTATTACACAAAAGGACCCAAAAGAGACTCTTTTTGGCCGATTTGGGCATCAGCCCCCGCAGACGAAGGCACCTGCGGCCGCAGATGCCAATGCAGGTGCCCCTGGACAGAGCCAAGGGTCACCTGAGTCCGCTAGTTGGCTTTCCTGGTCACTCCAGGATTCCATTTTGTATGTTTTTGCCTCTCTTTGATCCCCGAAGACCCCTATACCCTTTTTGGATGTAATTATCAACTTATGATATCTTTTTATTGACTTTAAGGGGTCGTATGGAGGTATGTTGGATTGTATCAATTATGGATTTTTGTTAATGTGTTTTTATGAAGTGACTTAATGGAGTTATGGCGACGTAATGATAATGAGGAAACGTAAAGGGTAAACTTGGTGTGAAGTGCTATTGGTATATGATGTCTTGGTCAATGTGTGGAATGTTGTGGTGTTATTGGTATGATAATGCAGTGGATTGTATTGTAAAGGGTGAAATGACGTTGTATGACATTTACGTAACTTGTTGTCATGTTATGCATTTGTAATGTAGTTGGTGGTTAACGTAAGCTCTGTTATGCACTTGTATGTAGAGTAGACGTAAGGAAAGAGCTGGATTGTTGTGTCCACAAATAGGATTGTGTATCCATATTGGGAAGTTAAGGTATGTAAGGTTACTCTTTTCGTATCCTTCTGCAACACATAATGTTCTCATTGACGTTGTACTTGTTCCATTCCGAAGTGTTCTAAAGTATCCCAGCTCAGGTTGACATATATTGTTATTCTCATGTTTCTTATTCTTAGACCAATTTTGATTCACATGTCTCTTATTCATTGACTGAAGTTCCAAAGCTCTCATAATATTATAATGACTAAAAGAACTATCTCAAGAAAAGTAATGATGTAGGGAGAATCTATTCATTCTTGAGTAGCATTTCTAATAATGTTACATTCTAAAGTTCCAATAATATTATGACAACGAATGTATCAATCTCTCAAAAGTAAGAAGTAAAGTAATGCATATTTGTTGGTTGCAAGAGGAAAGTAAGTGACGTAATGCATATATGTGTGCTTCCACTAATGTCATGATCCTCAACGTGTCAATCTCACAGAAGTAAAGAAATGAAGTAAAGTATTACCCTTCTAACGAAAGAATGAAGTAATGTATAATGGTTTGTACAAATCTTGGGTGGTATCCCAGTGGTTGAAATACCTAGCATGGGTCGATCCCAATATATCATAATATAACATCCTAGGGGTCAAAGTACCTAGCATGGGTTAATAACATATCAGGGGTGACTGAAAAACCTAGCATGGGTTAATATAACATCCTAGGGGTCAAAGTACCTAGCATGGGTTAATAACATCCCAGGGGCGACTGAAAAGCCTAGCATGGGTTAATATAACATCCCAGGGGTCAAAGTACCTAGCATGGGTTAATAACATCCCAGGGGCGACATAAAAGCCTAGCATGGGTTAATCTCATCCCAGGGGCGACAGAAAAGCCTAGCATGGGTAGAACGATAAAGATGAACAATTGTAGAAGCAAAAGAAGTAAAGGACGTAATGTACATAGTTCCAAACTTACAGACTGATGGTTTATCCATATTGGGTATTTTCTTATAATTATTTATTGAAGTTCTTATGTATTGATGCAGTTTCTTATAGCCTTACATACTCAGTACATTCTTTGTACTGACGTCCCCTATGGGACTTACCTTACATGCTGCAGGTGCAGGTACTAGTAGACCTCCCCAGTAAGCTGCGGGTCATATACTGATCTTTGGTGAACTCCAGTTGGTTCGGGGCTTTCCGAGTCACAGTTGTACATTGGTTTTGGTTTTGTAAATGTTGTATAAAGCGGGGACTTGTCCCGACTTTAAGTTGGTCTTATAGATGTATCTGTTAGAGGATTTTGTAGACGTATGTGGGTATTTGAATGAAAGAGATATATGTCCGTCGTGACTTAATGGCCCTGATGTCCAAGTTTCACATATGTAAGTATCACATGTTCCATGATTTTCGCTATTAGCATTTTATGTCCTTACGTGATGGTGATGTTTCTTATGGCATGCATATGAATGGACATAAGCAAAGATTGGTTCTCTCGGGCCTTATCGGCTTCGGGTGCCAGTCCGCCTCAATGGGATTTGGGTTGTGACAAAAGTGGTATCAAAGCAGGTCGTTCTAAGGGTGTCTACAAAGTCGTTTCTGAGTAGAGTCTTATCGATGTGTTGTGCACCACATTTATAAGTAGGAGGCTACAGGACGTTTAGTAGTTGTTTCTTTTCTTTATTTCTAGATCGTGCAATAGAGCCAATGTTGTTAGTGAAATCATATCTGACCATTGGAATTGATTTTCTTTGTTATATTAAAATGCCAATGACAAGACGAGGTAGAGGTAAAGGTAAGCAGGTAGATATGCTTGCTGGTGAAGGAATGAGTAAATCGCCACCTGACCAAGCTAGTCAAGGTGGAGCTAACACTGAAATTGCATCGAGGTCTTCTTCTACTTTTCCAGCTTTGGAAGAGCCAAGGGGTAGAGAAGTACCTACTGAACCGCCTATGAATGACACTGACCAGGATTTAAGAAATGCAGTACATATGTTGACTCATCTAGTTGCTGTACAAAGTCAAGGACGAGCTGGTCCAACAACAAATGAGGATGATGCGGCTAGGGTAGCGAGTCGCAGGACATAGGATTTTCTGAAACTAGACCCTCCCATATTCACTAGGTCAGACCCGAAAGCAGATCCGCAAGACTACATGAATCAAATTCAAAGGGCTCTAGATGTCATGCACGTGACTGGTGTTGAAACATTTGAACTTGTGGCTTATAGATTGAAAGGTGAAGCGATATTGTGGTACGAAGACTGGTAAAGATCAAGGGGTATTGATGCACCTCCAGCAGGTTGGGAGGAATTTAAAATGACATTTATTGATCATTACCTCCCATATAAGATCCGGGAGGCACGTGACGACCAATTTCTAAATCTTCATCAAGGAAGTATGCGTGTCAGAGAGTACAACCTTCAATTTAATTCTTTGGCTCGATATGCTCCTAATATGGTGGCCACAATGGAAGATAGAGTCCATCGATATGTGGACATACTGGAGCCATACTTGGTAAGGGACTGCACTATTGCTGCTTTGAACAGAGATATAGACATCGCCAGAATTCAGGCTTTCGCATAGAAAATGGAGGACCAAAGGCAAAGAAGAAGGACACAGGAATCTGAGGAAGGGCCATCAAAAAGGGCTAGACATATGGGGCAGTCTATGGTGTCCTCAGGAGAATATAGACCTCGGATGTTACCGCCTAGACCCTCATTCTCTTATTCCATAGCAGACACTCAACCCCAATTCTGAGGGCTTAGGGGTAGTCAATCTCGATAGAGCAGTGGAGTGCAAGGTTCACAGACAGCAGAATTTTCTCGTCCTCCTTGTCAACGTTGCGGAAGGTATCATTTAGGTGAATGCCGATTGGGGACAAATGTTTGTTTCTGGTGTGGCACAACGGGGCATATAATGAGAGAATGCCTACAAAGGGGAGCGAGTGGTATAGCACGACCTACGAGATCAACCATTGTATCATCATCATCGGTTCCTTCCCTAGGCAAATATGGTCAGCCTACTGGTCGTGGTAGCGATATTAGAGGAGCAGCTAGTTCCAGTGGAGCCCAAAATCGCACCTATGCTCTAGTGGATCGGCAGAATACAGAGGCATCTCCTGATGAAGTTACAGGTATATTATCCATATTTTCACATAATGTACATGCAGTGATTGATCCGGGCTCTACCCTATCGTATGTTACTCCATCGATTACTGTGAAATTTAATGGGATATCAGGGTGATTAGTTAAGTCAATTGAAATATCTCCACCTGTTGGTGAATTTATTATAGTTAAAAGAACATATCGTAATGTAGATGTTTGTGATCATAGATTATTAAGTACTCTTAAAAGCGTCACCAATGAAAGGGTATTTGGAAAGAAAGGAAAACTGCCCCTATACAACATGCCATGTGAAATTGCCGGAAGTGCATAAGAGTTCCATTTCGTATTGTTCCCATTGCAGATGTACAAGTTACGAAGTATCTCACCTATGAAGATATACCTATGGCTATTCTGGATCGACAAATAAAGAGGTTGAGGAATAGAGGAGTAGGTAGAAGAAATCACCTGGGAAACCAAGGAAATGATACAGTTGAAGTACCCATATTTGTTTCAAATGGAGGAAAAGTTCAAGGTGCAGAATTGAAACAATGAAAAATAAGACTGTACAAGCATTATGTGCATAGGATAATGTGAAGACTGATCCTAGACTTAAATTGGTTTAAATTGGGTAATGTTACTAACATTCGAGGACGAATTTTTCTAAGGGGGGAAGGATGTAACATCCCGTACATTTTCGAACTTATTTACTTATCGTAACCTTCATGGAATATTTTTTTACACATGATAAAGTTGGTGAATTATGTGTTAGCTTTATTGGGCAAAGCTATTGGGCCCAAATGAGGCCCAAAAGTTACAAGAAAGACATGACCCAAAAAGGGAATATGACCCATTCTTGTGTTTGACCTAGTAAACATATATTTAATGTGGCTAAGGATGACCTTTGAGGCATTATATAAAGTGTAAAATCAGATTTTTATTCATTTAAACACACATGCCAATTTCTAGAATATTCAAGACATTTCTGTTCAACCTCAAACCCTAAGCCTTCACTCTTTTGGACAAGATCACTCTCTTGCAAGCTTTGGTAAGTATTTATTATCATGGTTTAATATATGATATGCTTAATATGGTGTATAAATCATGTTGGTTATGTTGGAAAAGTGTTGGACATTTCACTATGTGTCAAACAACGTATTTTTGCTTAATCGAAAAAGGTTTTTGCCTTGTAAACTTGAAAATAGACTTGTGGTATTGAAGGAAGTGAATTTGATGGATTCAATATTGACATGTGAGATGTGATTATAGCCTTAAATTGTTTTATCCTTGTACACAATGTTTGGAATTGTTATTACAAAATTATGCATGAACTTGGTGGTGTATTGAAGAAAAATATGGTTTTGGTGATGTTAATGTGTGTTGTGAAACCATGATGGTTATTTGGAATCCAAGTGACCAAAAAGATGTAAATAAAATCTTACTTATGTCCTTGTACCATTTATTACACAAAAGGACCCAAAAGAGACCCTTTTTGGTCGATTTGGGCATCCGCCCCCGCAGACGAAGGCACTTAAGGGCGCAGATGCCAACGCAGGTGCCCTGTCAAGGGTCACCTGAGGCCACATTTCAGCCACCTGAGGGCGCAGGTGGCTTCGCAGGTCACTCCAGGATTCCGTTTTGTATGTTTTTGTCTCTCTTTGATCCCCGAAGACCCCTATACCCTTTTTGGATGTAATTATCAACTTATGATATCTTTTTAATGACTTTAAGGGGTCGTATGGAGGCATGTTGGATTGTATCAATTATGGATTTTTGTTAATGTGTTTTTATGAAGTGACTTAATGGAGTTATGGCGACGTAATGATAATGAGGAAACGTAAAGGGTAAACTTGGTGTGAAGTGCTATTGGTATATGATGTCTTGGTCAATGTGTGGAATGTTGTGGTGTTATTGGTATGATAATGCAGTGGATTGTATTGTAAAGGGTGAAATGACGTTGTATGACATTTACGTAACTTGTTGTCATGTTATGCATTTGTAATGTAGTTGGTGGTTAACGTAAGCTCTGTTATGCACTTGTATGTAGAGTAGACGTAAGGAAAGAGCTGGATTGTTGTGTCCACAAATAGGATTGTGTATCCATATTGGGAAGTTAAGGTATGTAAGGTTACTCTTTTCGTATCCTTCTGCAACACATAATGTTCTCATTGACGTTGTACTTGTTCCATTCCGAAGTGTTCTAAAGTATCCCAGCTCAGGTTGACATATATTGTTATTCTCATGTTTCTTATTCTTAGACCAATTTTGATTCACATGCCTCTTATTCATTGACTGAAGTTCCAAAGCTCTCATAATATTATAATGACTAAAAGAACTATCTCAAGAAAAGTAATGATGTAGGGAGAATCTATTCATTCTTGAGTAGCATTTCTAATAATGTTACATTCTAAAGTTCCAATAATATTATGACAACGAATGTATCAATCTCTCAAAAGTAAGAAGTAAAGTAATGCATATTTGTTGGTTGCAAGAGGAAAGTAAGTGACGTAATGCATATATGTGTGCTTCCACTAATGTCATGATCCTCAACGTGTCAATCTCACAGAAGTAAAGAAATGAAGTAAAGTATTACCCTTCTAACGAAAGAATGAAGTAATGTATAATGGTTTGTACAAATCTTGGGTGGTATCCCAGTGGTTGAAATACCTAGCATGGGTCGATCCCAATATATCATAATATAACATCCTAGGGGTCAAAGTACCTAGCATGGGTTAATAACATATCAGGGGTGACTGAAAAGCCTAGCATAGGTTAATATAACATCCCAGGGGTCAAAGTACCCAACATGGGTTAATAACATCCCAGGGGCGACTGAAAAGCCTAGCATAGGTTAATATAACATCCTAGCATAGGTTAATATAACATCCCAGGGGTCAAAGTACCCAACATGGGTTAATAACATCCCAGGGGCGACTGAAAAGCCTAGCATAGGTTAATATAACATCCCAGGGGTCAAAGTACCTAGCATGGGTTAATAACATCCCAGCGGCGACATAAAAGCCTAGCATGGGTTAATCTCATCCCAGGGGCGACAGAAAAGCCTAGCATGGGTAGAACGATAAAGATGAACAAATGTAGAAGCAAAAGAATTAAAGGACGTAATGTACATAGTTCCAAACTTACAGACTGATGGTTTATCCATATTGGGTATTTTCTTATAATTATTTATTGAAGTTCTTATGTAATGGTGAAGTTTCTTATAGCCTTACATACTCAGTACATTCTTTGTACTGACGTCCCTTGTGGGACTTACCTTACATGCTGCAGGTGCAGGTACTAGTAGACCTCCACAGTAAGCTGCGGGTCATCTACTGATCTTTGGTGAGCTCCAGTTGGTTCGGGGCTTTCCGAGTCATAGTTGTACATTGGTTTTGGTTTTGTAAATATTTTATAAAGCGCGGACTTGTCCCGACTTTAAGTTGGTCTTATAGAGGTATCTGTTAGAGGCTTTTGTAGACGTATGTGGGTATATGAATGAAAGAGATGTATGTCCGTTGTGACTTAATGGCCCTGACGGCCAAGTTTCACATATGTAAGTATCACATGTTCCATGATTTTCGCTATTAGCATTTTATGTCCTTACGTGATGGTGATGTTTCTTATGGCATGCATATGAATGGACATGAGCAAAGATTGGTTCTCTCGGGCCTTATCGGCTTCGGGTGCCAGTCCGCCTCAATGGGATTTGGGGTGTGACATTCCCATCATCACTCCTCTGATAGAAAATAAATAGCTCCGACAAGATTACTGCACCACTACCCTCGCCGGAACACCTAAAACACCACCCTCCACTGCCTTCTTCATCTTCTCCAACAAAGTTTTGATTTGGGCTGATTTATAGATTCGACAACTAATTTTTTCTATTGTAGTTTTGATTTGGGTTGATTTATAATTGTTTATGTTGACCTCTTTTATTTTATCATTGAAATATTTGTTTATTTGTTTTTTCTCTTTAATATTTGTTTGGTTGGTTGGTTGCCGCTGGTTATGACTATCTTCAAAATTTGCTTTAAATGCTTTTTCTTATTATTTTTTATTGACATTTTAATGGATATAATATATTTCACATTTAATTGGCCAAGGACAAAATCTCTCCATTGGGGTTTCGAGGCCTCCACTTGTATAAAGACCAATGTTATTTTTCAAAGTTTGATTATTTGTCAAGTTTAATTATTTTTTAAATTCAATTATTTGTCAAGTTTTGTTATTTTTCAAGTTCAATTATTTTCCAAGTTCAATTATCTTATATCAAGTTTTAATTTAATTGAAATTTTCAATTTTGTTCTTTGTGTATATATTTTATGTTTATAATATTTGTGAAAAATGATTTTATCTCCTCCTCAATTGAAAAAATGAGTTCAACCGGAAACCACTTTTGTGAATTCCGAAGGATGCCTAATACCTTTCCTTTGGAATAACCTGGACGCTTACCTAGAATCTAATTGGTTACGCAGACTAAAAAGTTTTTTTAATTAAATGGTTTCCTAGTTTTTCCTAAAATTAGGTGGCAACTCTAAATTTTTTAAACTAATTAATTAATTATTTTTGAGTCCTGAAGTTGCGTCTTATGAAAATTAGAATGCGACAGTTGGTATAAGAGCAAGTGTCTAGTAGAGTCCCATAGATCGGTATGATGACGACCGTATCCTATCTTCGGGAGGCTATGAGACATTCTCAGGAAAATCTTACCTTTTGATTCCTTATCGTGCGTATTGTTCATGTTTGTTTCTGGAATCTCACTTGTTTTACTCTTTCGCAGATGGTTAGGATAAGGGCTATGAAAGACGAGGGAAAGGCCCCTGCACCTGCAACTATGGGTCCTGTTAGGGGCCGAGGTTAGGGGTACCCTAAGAATGGGGCCAAGACAAAGTGCCAATACTGGAGTGAGCTATTCCACCAGAGCCAACTATTGATCCACAGCCTGCACCAATAGATCTTCCACCACAGTTGCTAGTAGGCCAGGGGCTAGCCCAGGCTCATCCAGGATTTATAGCCATGTCAGTTCTATATGATGTCCTAGTCCACTTATTGAGTATTATTGCAGGTCGATTGATAGATTGGGCTCCGACATCCGCTCAGGGGGCAGCATAGGGTAGACCAGGTATAGGGAGCGTAGTCTGTAGCTGCGGCCCCTGAGTAGAGGTTTTGTCAGTGCCGATGATTGCCCAGCCAATGGTAGCCCGACCAACCATGACTTCAAAGGAGCAAATAATATTTGGTCGGTTCCTTAGATTGGTTACTTTGAGGTTTTCAGGTGCTCTAGGGGACGACGTACACGAGTTCCTTAACAGCTTCCAAGAGTGGTTACATAATCTCGATCTAGTAGATTACACTATATTTTAGCTTAACGGTTCAGCGAGGCATTAGTGAAGGGTGTATATTAAGTGCAGACTAGCTGGGTCCCCTTCTATGACTTGGGTGCAGTTCTCCAAGGTTTTTATGGGGAAGTATATGCCTTGCAGCATATGTGAATGACTAAGGGATGAGTTTGTGAGGTTGGATCAGGTTTCCATGATCGTGTTTGAGTGAGAGGCTAGGTTCAACAAGATATCTATGCATGCCACTATCATTCTACCTACCGAGCATGAGAGAGTGTGTTGCTTTATCAGGGGTTTGAGACTTCCGCTCCATCTAGCTACTGAGAGCATGGTATTTTTGGTCAATCGTTCTTAAATGTTGTTGATTAGGCTTGCATTATGAGAATTTGCATAGCGAGGCCTGTAAGGGCAGTGCTAAGAGACCCTGCCACTAGGACAACTTTAGTA
Source organism: Capsicum rhomboideum (assembly GCA_031232105.1). Taxonomy (NCBI): domain Eukaryota; kingdom Viridiplantae; phylum Streptophyta; class Magnoliopsida; order Solanales; family Solanaceae; genus Capsicum; species Capsicum rhomboideum. The sequence goes on along the minus strand of CP124716.1, from coordinate 89,420,291 downwards.
GTTCTCAATTTAGCAGTAAAGGGTATTCTGGCAGGGGTCAGCAGCAGTATCAACACCATGGTCAGTCTGGTCAGCTCGTTTAGGCATCACCTGAGATTTTAGACTGGGGTCAGACATGCTGTAGTAGTTACAGTGGCCAGAGCTCCGAGCAATCTTCTTAGGGTCTTCTTTCTAAGTCTTCAGGCCGTAGGGGCTGGTTTAGGTCATCTGATACTCTTCGTTATTTTAGGGCTTCTGTGGATTGTTATGACTATGGAGAGGTTTGTCACTATCCTTGGGATTTCCCCCAATAGGGGATAATTGAGTAGTCAGCACAACCTATCAGGACAGTGGCACCACCAGCTAGATAAGGTTCTTAGAGCAGTAGAGGCGGTTCTCAGGGTTCTTAGTGAGGTGGTTAGTCAGGCAAGATAGGTGGTCGGTTGGGTTCTCAGTTTGCCTGTGGGCGCATATAGTTGTTTTCCTTTTTAGTAGGTCAGTATGGAGGCATCAAACTCAGTGATCACAAGTATGATTTTAGTGTGTTGACAACTAGCTTCTGTGTTATTTGATCTTCATTCCACTTATTTTGATGTGTCGGTATATTTTGCTTCTCAGTTAAGGTTTATTAGCGAGTCTTTGCATGTACCCATTCGTGTAGCTACTCCCATAGGTGATTCTTTAGTAGTGGATCATATTTTGAGGTCTTATTTGGTGATTGTAATAGAGTATGACACTTGGGCTGATCTTATTATGCTTGATATGGTTGATTTTGATGCTATTCTGGGCGTGGACTAATTATTTCCTTATCACGCATTCTTGGATTGCTTTGCCAAGACCATTAATTTAGCTATGCCTGGCATTCCACAGGTCATTTGGCAGGGTTCTGATTGTCATGCATCGATAGGGATTATTTCTTATATTCGGGATAGGAGGTTGGTTTTGAAGGGGTGTTTGGCTTATCTTGCTTATGTCTGTGATACTAGTGTCAACACTTTTTCCCTTGATTTTGTTCTTATGGTTCGTGAGTTTGCCGATGTCTTTCTTATCTACTTTTCTGGCCTCCCTCCTGGGCATGATATTGATTTTGCTATTGATGTTGACCCAGGCACCAGGCCCATTTCCATCCCACCTTACTCTATGGCTCCTGCTGAGTTGAGAAAGCTTAATATTCAGCTTCAAGATCTTTGATAATAACACAGTTAATGGAAGACTTTAAAAGTAAAAGATTAGAAATAGTGAGGGGGAATTGATTCTTGAAAGAGAAGAAACATTCTTAGATATAGAATACCTAAACCATGTTTAACAGAAATACTGAATCAATTAGCAAGAATATGAAGAAGAAAAAGAAGAAGAAAAGGAGGGAGGGAACTCAAATGAGGAATCTTACATTGAAGAAACCAAGTTATGGTTCAAGGTAGAATAATAAGGGCATAATCCTAAGGAGAAACACAAAGTTTTCCAAAGCCACAAGGCTGCTAATATATTTGTTAAATCAAACTTAGTTACAATGAAGAAGAAAACACTCCTTTATATAGGAGTAAATAGTGCTGCAATCTAAAAGACAATTCTAAACTTTAAAGGTGGTCAAACTAAATTAAATAAGTTGAAATTGCCTAGGTGCATAGAAGACTACCAACACTTTGACCAATGTAGTCAACACAAATTAAAACAAAACTTTAAATAGAGATTCTGGAAATAACTGTTCAAGTTTGGGATGCTGTATTTTTCCACTTTGGGGCAGATTTGGGATTTATTAAACTTCATCTTGGACTTAAATTTGGGCCTCCAAATAAATGCAAGACTTGGAAAATATCTTCATGAGCCCAACTCTTCTTCCATCACAAGACATTTTTTATTGCTAATTGTAGTCCATTTGAGCTTGTCTTGAAATTCCTTATTTGATGGATCTTCCAAAGCTTTATCCATGTCTTTCAATGATGTTGAACTGCCATAAATTCTATCATTCTCCCCTTCTTAAAGAAGATTCGTCCTCAAATCTTAACATCGACTATATCTACTCCTTCTTTGGATTTGAGCCTCTGTGGTTTCTATCATTCCCCCACACTTGTAGAAGATTTGTCCTCAAAGCTTGAACAACATGTGCAACCAATATAATAATCACAATCAGTAGGAGGTAAAGAAAGAACGTAGAACAAGCGTTTGGTAAAAATAACATGAGGTAGTGGTCATGCAACGACTTAACCCATATAGTTCTTTTATGCGCAAACATCCATTTTAAATATTCATGCACTGCATTATCCAATAGAACAATGTAATCACCAACATAAGAACGAAAAACACAATTCATAAGCTCCTTAAACAAGAGAGGATCATTAACTAGACCAAAGCATATGAATATCAAACAAACAGACCATATTTTCTCTTGCTAAACAACTTAACCTCACTGTTAGATATACCATAGCCAAGATATGGATCAAAAGCAATTTCCTTGAGAAGTGTCTTGGATTGAGCGTGCAAAAAAGGATCTTCAGAATAAGACAGAGATTCTACAAAGTTAGCAACCTGTGAACACTTATCTTTTTCCACACTTGAACTGTTACATTCTTCAGTTAGCTTAATATTCTCATTTATGGCACCAAAAGTTTCATATGTCTCATTGCCTTAATTGGTAACTTCTTTAATGGTCTTCTCAAACCATAAGGGATCAGCGAACATTTTAAAATCTTCTCTAATTTCTTCCCATAATGGGTTATTGTATACTTTAAAATCTTGGCCAATGTTAGTTTCTTCTTCAAATGAGGTACCATCTTTATCTTCATAGCTTCCTTAAAATTCTGCATGGACTGAGAAGTGATACTAAAAAATAACAATTTAGCATATTGGAATATGAACAAGATTCATCTCTCCCAAATCCCATTGGATTTATTCACTCAAGTTATCCTGCACTTCTCTTTCATCACATTATGGCAGATTGCGAACATGAGAAAAATAATCAACAAAGTAAGGCTCACTCTCAGTTTGAGTTATACCTTTACTTATAACTTTGGCCTCATCAGATTGTGATAAATGCCCAATTTTATTTTCAACAAATAAATCATTAACAAGGTCATACCACATGAGATCTTCAAGCTCAAACTTGTCTTCAACTTGCAATTGTTTCCATGAGTCATTGGCCCATTCACTTTCCAAATCTTCTTTGAAACTGGATTTTTTTTATGCAATTGTTGTTTCAACAATTCATTGATTTTTTTTTCAATAACCTGCACATTTGGAACATAAACACTAGAAACAGAAAGAGTTAACTGGTTAGAGCTTGAACAAGAATCTTTCACACTTAAGCACCCTATTCTTTTAATCTCTTTTTTTCCCTCATCTCTCAAATGCAATGGTTCACTCTCTATTTTACCTCTCAAACTCACTTTACTCTATTCTTTCCACTCATTCTTACCTTTTGACGACTCACTCTCTTCACTCATCACTTCCTCTCATTTTTCCTCTCTTGAGTTGTCAAGTTTGCTCACCCTTACTTCTCTCTTTCTTTTGTCTCTTATCCTCATATTTATTTTGTACAGAGAAGTTTGTCAATGCACTAGCTCCCATGTAATTTCCAAGAATCCCTCTTTGATCCCTTGGAGGACTTCTAAGATCAACTCTAATTTTAGGCTTCTCACACCTTCTTTTGTTTCCCTTTATACATTCTTTTTCCTTTTTAAACACCTCCATTGATCTTTTCACCCTTATTTGATCTTCTTTAATCTCCATAGGTGTCAAATAAACAAGGGCAATCCTTTTTCCATCATCTTTCACCAAAGAATACCTATGCTTTTCTTGAGCATGTGAAGCTTTTCCATGGAGATACCATGGTCTTCCTAGTAAGACATGACATGAGAATAAGGGAACCACATCACACAAAACATAATCCTTGAATCTCCTAGTAGTTAATGGCACTAACACTCTCTTGTCCACCTCCATTCCTTTTAAGGTGTAGGGTGAATATGCTTAACACAAGACAAACCAATATTTTCAACAAAGTAAGCACTGACTAAGTTATGACAAACATTCTTGTCAATCTTAGTAGCACACACATTAGATAATACTTCCATTCTAGTTTTAAAAACCTTGTTACCAAAAGTAAGCTCATGGTCTCTTCCAAGATTCTTCTTTCTTTCCTCCCAATCATCATTCGCTTTCTTCATCATTTCAAAGAGATTTTGCAACCCCTTGTGAAAGACCTCATCATCCTTTTCTTTCAATCTTTAATTTTCTTCCTTTTTTTTTGGTATTTACTGATATAGCCATAACCTTCCAAAGAACTGCAAATTACTTACTTAAAAACAAAAGATTGATAGAAAGCAAAATGACCTCACCAAGAACATGTATCACACACCTTTACGTGTATCACTCAAGTATTGCTATCAACACTCATGTATCACATGAATTGGCTTTTTCCCTCAAATAATCTCACCACTCTTTCCTTTTACCACAAAAAGGATGCTCCTCAATGTTCTTCCATGAACCAATAACTCAAATACTTCAAATGTAAGTTCCAAAGTTTGGTTCAAGAATGAAGTTTATGTCAAATAAAGAAAAGAAAATAAAAAAACTATAACGGATAGGAAAGAAAGAAATACACAATGAAAATAAAGAGAAAAGCACGAACAAATTGGCTCAAAAAGAAAAAAGGCACAAAATCACTAGACTTCACTAAGTATGAAAAATTACTTAAAGTATCTAGCAAGGGAATAGTAGGAATTAAAGTGTACTATGTAAAACACTTGCAAAAGACTTAGAACATGTTCACATTAGCTTTTGATTCCAAAGGAATTGTAATGACCTTTAGAATTCAATTTTGAGTTTGTTGATGACCAAAAGTCAAAGAAGCTTCAAATCAATTAGATTTTTAAGAGATAACAACTAGATCAGATTTTTCAATATCCAAAGACACAAAATCACAAGATAAAGTATTGAACATGTGAAGAATACTAGATGTTACTATTCACATCACTATTCATAGAATGATTTTTTTTTTTTTTTTTTACTGTTCACGCTATAGTAATCTGTCTTTTTTTTTTCTTTTTTTTTTTAAGATTTTCATTTTTTTGTTTTTATTAGATAAATTAGTAGATCAGGTGAGTATAAGAATGCCCAACCATCCAAAGCTCTGATACCACTTGATAACAACACGGATAGCGGAAGAATTTAAAAGTAAACGATTAGAAATGGGGAGGGAGGAATTGATTCTTAAAAGAGAATAAACAATCTTAAATATAGAATACCTAAACCTTATTTAATAAAAATAGTAAATCATTTAAAAATAATATGAAGAAGTAGAAGAATACGAGGGAGGAAAATCAAAGGAGGAATCTTGCATTGAAGAAACCAAGCTATGGTTCAAAGTAGAATAATAAGGGCATAACCCAAAAGAGAAACACAAAGTTCTCAAAAGCCTCAAGGCTGCTAACATATTAGTTAAATCAAACTTAGTTACAATGAAGAAGAAAACACTTCTTTATATAAGAGTAAATGGTATTGCAACCTAAAAGACAATTCTAAACTTTAAAGGTGGTAAAACTAAATTAGATAAGCTGAAATTACCTAGGTGCATAGAAGACTACCAACACTTTGACCAATGTAGTCAACATGGATTAAAACAAAACTTTAAATAGAGATTCTAGAAACAACTCTTCAAGTTTGGGATTTTGTATTTCTCCACTTTGGGGTAGATTTGGGATTTATTAAACTTCATCTTGGACTTAAATTTGGGCCTCCAAATATATACAAGATTTGGAAAATATCTTCATGGGCCCAACTCTTCTTCCATCACAAGACACTTTTTATTGCTAATTGCAGTCCATTTGAACTTGTCTTGAAATTCCTTATTTGATGGATTTTTCAAAACTTTATCCATGTCTTTTAATGATGTTGAGTAGCAACCATGAATGCTATCAATATTTTAGGTAAGGGTTTTATCGGATAAACTGTTTTGGGGTACTTTTGTTCTATTTGTGAAGAAGAAGGACGACACCATGCATATGTGTATCAATTATCGATAGCAGAACAAGATGACTATAGAGAATAAGTATATGATGTTGTATATTAATAATCTATTTAACTAACTTCAGGGTGCATCCGTGTTTACTAAGATTGACTTGAGATCTGGCTAACATCAGTTGATGATTAGGGCAACGTACATCTATCAAGACATGCTACGGTCACCATGAGTTCTTAGTCATGACTTTTCGGTTGAACAATGCCCCAATAATTTTTATGGACTTGAGGAACCGCGTGTTCAGGCCTTATTTAGATTCTTTCGTAATTGTGTTTATTGATGACATCCTTATTTACTCGAGGAGTCGGAAGGAGCATGAGCAGCATTTGAGGATTGTGCTTTATACTTTGAGAGATCAGTAACTTTATACCAAATTCAAAGTGTGAGTTTTGGCTTGATTCTGTAGCATTCTTGGGGCACGTGGTGTCCAAGGACGGGATTATGGTTGACATACAGAAGATTGAGGTAGTTTGTGATTGGGCTAAGTCCACTTCCCCTACCGAGGTTCATAGTTTCATTGGGTTAGCTAGGTATTACTTATAGTTCATTTAAGGGTTTACTTCTATTGCAGTGCCACTGACCAGATTGACTAGGAAGTATATCCCGTTCCAGTGATCTGATGAGTGTAAGGCAAGCTTTCTGAAGCTCTAGTTTTTATTCACTTCAATTCTAATTCTGACTTTTTTAGTTGAGAGGTAGGGACTTACATTGTATTGTGATGCTTTAGGTATTGATTTGGGTTTTGTTCTAATGCAGTAGGGTGAAGTGATAACATATGTTTCTATACAACAAAAGATGAATGAGCATAACTACCCTGCACATGACTTAGGGTTGGCGATAGCATGAGCGTAACTACCCCACATATGACTTAGAGTTGGCGACGGTAGTATTTGTGCTTAAGATTTAGAGGCATTATCTTTATGGCATGTATTGTAAGATATTCACCAACCATCGTAGCCTAAAATACATTATCATCAAGAAAGATCTTAATTTGAGGCAGTGCAGGTGGCTGGAGTTGCTGAAGGACTATGATCTTACCATTTTATATTATCCGGGCAAGAAAAATATGGTAACAGATTCCTTGAGTCAGAAGGAGGTGACTATGGGGAGTTTAGCCTATCTTCCAGTTTCGAGATGACCTATGGTTTTGGATATCCAGTCCTTAGCTAATAGGTTGGTTTGACTTGATATTTCAGGCTCTAGAGGGATTCTTGCTCCTGTTGAGGCCCGATATATATTGATTGAGCAGATTCAGAGGCCACAACTTGAGGATGGTGACTTGAGAGACATTTATGATTTGGTAATACAAGGTGAGGCCAAGAAACCACCTTAGATTTAGATTGTGTTTTGAGATTTGACGGCTGTATTTGTGTTTTGAGGGTTACTGATCTGATTTAGTTGGTACTGTAGGAGGCCCATTATTCCTGGTATTCCATTCATCCAGGCACAGTTAAGATGTATAGGAATTTGAGGTAGCTTTATTGGTGTTTTGGGATGAAAAGGGACATAGCGGGTTTTATATCATGATTCTTGGACTGTCAGCAGGTAAAGTTTAAGCATAGGAGGCCTGATGGTTTGCTTCAGGGACTGCTCATTCCCTAGTGGAAATAGGAGTAAATCACTATGGACTTTGTGATTGGGTTGTGATGCACTTTTAGAGGTTTTAGTCTATTTGGGTCATCGTGGATTGATTGACCAAGTCTTCTCATTTTCTATCGGTTCAAATGTCCTACAATTCAGAGAGATTGGCTCAAATTTATGTTTATGAGGTAGTCCATTTGCATAGAGTTCTAGTGTCCATTATTTCTGATAGAGCTACCCATTTCACCTCTAACTTTTAAAGGGCTTTACAGGAGGAGTTAGGTACCCAGTTTGAGTTTAACATACCATTCCACCCTCACACTGATGGCCAGTTTGAGTTATTCAGGTTTTTGAGGATATATTGAGGGCCTGCGTTATTGATTTTGGAGGTCAGTGGAATCGATTCCTTTCTTTGGCAGAGTTCTCATATAATAATAGGTACTATTTGAGTATTCAGATAACTTCATTTGAGGTTTCATATAGTAGATGGTACAGATCTACAATAGGGTGGTTCGATGCTTTTGAGGCTCGACCATAGAGTGCGGATCTAGTTCATGATTCCTTGGATAAGGATCAATTGATTCAGGACAGGCTACGGGTAGCTCAGAGTAGGCAGAAGAGTTATGTTGACCTTAGGCATTGTGTCTTGGAGTTCAAATTTGGGGAACGAGTATTTCTATATGTATCACACATGAAAGGTGTGATGAGGTTCAGTAGAAGGGGCAAGCTCAGCCCCGCAGGTATATTGGCCCATTTGGGATACTACAGCGGGTGGGTGATGTATCTTATGAGTTTGCCTTGCCTTCATCTTTTACCGATATTCAACCTATCTTTCATGTATTTATGTTGCAGCGATATATTCTGGATGAGTCCCATATACTCTAGTGGGATTCAATTCAGTTGGATGATAGGTTGAGCTTTGAAAATGAGCCAGATGTTGTTCTAGCAGGAGATGTCAGACTATTGTGATATAGGGAGATTCCAGTGGTAAAGGTTTAGTGGAAGCACTATTTTGTCAAGGAGGCTACCTGGGAGACTGAACACGATATACAGACCCAATAACCTGAGTTGTTTAAGCCTTTATGTACCTTTTATCCCTTAACTTCCGAGGACGAAAGTCCTTTTATTAGTGGATGTAGTAATGACCCTCTAGGTCATTTTATTTATTTTGTGCATTTTCTATATTTAGAGCTTTCCTAAAGCTGCCCTAAGTTCAGTTCTCGAGCAGTTTGTTTGGCTTTTATGCCAGTTCCCTTTTTTTGTAGCATTTTAAGTTGAGAAATTGGTCCATGGCCAAAAATTCTAGTAAACAGCCTCGGATGAGAACTCCGACAGTTCCATTAGCTCTAAAATATGGATTTTGGATTAGGAGGACCTTTGGTATAGGTTTCGAGGCTTCCAGACTCATTTTGGGCAATTAGTTGGTTTTTAGTTAAAATAGAATGGTGGATTGGGGCCTACATTTCATCGAAATGACCTGCTTTGAAAATTTAACGATTTCATTGAGTTCAGAATGCCATTTTTGATAGGGTAGAATACTTCATTTGCATTCATGGGGTTCTAAATAAATTTCGAGCACCCGATCAAAGTATTTAGACTTAGCTGAAAATTGGTTGGTGCAAGTATCTGGTGTATCCACTTTATGTGAGGCTAAGAACCATGTTATTCCACTATCATTCGCCTGACATTTGTTCTCTTTGTAGTGTTGTCCTGAGATTAAATGCTGTAATTTACACTTGTGTTTCATGTTTTGTTTATGTAGGTGTCACACCCCGAATCCCAACGAGGCGTGATTGGCACCCGTAGCCGACATGGCCCGAGAGAACCAATCTTTACTTACTCGATCATATGCATGCCATAAGAAACCCATAAACACATATCAACTATCAAGACCAACAATGGAAGTCATGGAACATGATATATGTACATATATGCGAAACTTGGCCGTTGAGGCCACCAAGTCAAGGACGACATATCCCTTCTACATTCATACACCCACATCCGTCTACAAAAGCCTCTAACAAGAGTATTGACCAAAATGAACCATAAGTCGGGACAAGTCCCCGCATTACACAATATATACAATACCAAAACATATATACACTCTGACTCGGAGAAGCCCCGAATGAGCTGGAGCTCACCAAAGAGCCGCTAACACTGGCAATCTACTGAGGAGGCCTACTGGGACCTGCGCCTGCAGCAAGTAAGGTAAATTCCCCGAGAGGGGTCAGTACGAAATAAGTACTGAGTATGCAAGGCTCAGATGAAACTGTACAACACATGAATATTTCAATGAACTCAAAACATATGAATAATCAATGTGAATAAGTCACCATGTTACGCTTTGGAAACCATGTGGATTGCTTTCATTATTTTCATTACTTTCTTTATCTCAATGCTCACATGTCATGACATATCACAATGTGCCCGGGCCCCGACTGATCAGTGGGTCTTTCATATCATCATATAGGGATCGAGTCGAGCTAGGCTTATGCCCCTAGACTTGCCACCCTTGGGATCGAGTCAAGCTAGGCTTACGCCCCTAGACTTGCCACCCATAAATCCATATCTCGGGATCGAGTCGAGCTAGGCTTACGCCCCTAGACTTGCCACCCGTACTTGATCATTGACCACATTTGCATTACTTTGTTCTTTACTTTGAGATTGATACTTTGATAGTCATACCATCACTTTGGAACATATCATTATTGGAAACTATGAATCATTGACCAATAAGTGAAGGACAAGTGAATAAATATCAATGAGAAATATAACATGACTAGCACCATGATACCATTGGAACCATTGGACAATAATCCATGAACAAGAGACATAAGTATAGTCACTATGGAAACATTGGAACATAGCCGTATTTGAGCTTTTGGAACATTAACCATGAATATGAGAAATGGGATTCACAAATGATCCATGAGTAGAAAATATATGACAATGACTAGTGATAAACGGATATCGGATACCTTAGCACATTTTGGGATAGAACTAGTGACATGTCAATATGGACACTATTTGTCGTAGAAAGATACGGACAAAGTAACCTTACATACCTTGGATTCACAATACGAATAGACAACCTTCGATGCGTATACAATGATCCCTCTCCTTCACTCTACAACATACATACATAACGAATTCATGTTAACCACGAATTACTTTACAAATGCATACAATGTCAATGAATTACATGTTTGCCTTTAAACATGTCATTTCCCCTTGACAAAACCATTGATCATACTATTATTCCAAAAATTCCATAATATTCCCAACATTGACCAATACATAAAAATCAACACATTTCACCACAATACTTCTCCTTTACACTTTCTTATCCATAACACATCACAAATAATCCTTCAAAGCACCTTAATTCAACTCATAACACATATCGGCCAAAAATCCCATAATTTCCACTTTTAGCCAAGAACAAATTTAATGCCAAAAATAACACCATACATGTTCATATTTTGTCCATACCATGCTTTTTCATCAAAGGCACAAGGCCTAATTCACACTTGAATTCCATATACCACAAATCTTATACAAAATCACCAAGTACCATGACCAACTTTTCCAAGCACAACCAACATGATATACATATTCTTTTATGCATATAAGATATTAATCCATGAAAATAAATACTTACCAAGGCTTGGAATATGTTGATCTTGTCCAAGAAGTCCCAAGGAATTATTTTGCTTTAGGGTTTGGAAATGAGAAATGTTGAGAAAAATGTGTTAAAGGCATGAGAGGTCTTGTATAATAAAAATCTGATTTGCCTCTTTATATAGGCCTATCATGTTGTACTTAGCCAATTCTTGGCATTTAATAATATGTCTAGAAGGTCAAATGGAAGAATGGGTCTTTTGACCCATTTGGGCCATGGATTTCTTCCACTTTTGGGCCTTATTTTGGCCCAAGAAGACATATCCATTTAACCCAACAAGTTTCATGCATTATTAACCATATCTCTCATGTTTATATAAGTCCATAAGGTCACGACAATATTCCCTTAAAAGATTCTCATTCGTCCTTTCGATCGCAAAAATAGGCATTCTAGTCGCCCTTGGTTTCATTGGACATTTTGGATCACTATTCACCTTTCGTGATTTGATCATGTAGGAGTATGTAGGAGTGTATTGAAGTGTTTGACTCTTATGCTCCATGAAATCACAACACACCTCCTACGACGATCTAATCACACATGTTATGTCCGATATCAAATGTTTCCCCAATGACACTATAAAACACATATGCATGGCATCTCAACACCTATGTAGATATGATCCCAAGGTATCAAGTGAGGTTATAAAGTACGGGGTGTTACAGTAGGAGTGTCTTGAGGTCAACGAGCAACAAATGGCCTAGTAGGGTGAAGGCTCCCACCATTTCCTTGCTTTGGGCTTGTGGCACGAGTTTCGCATGTTTTCTGAAGTTTTTATTTCCTTGCACCACTCATCTAAAGCAAGTAGTGGCGCAAGTTTGGCCACTGGTCTGAATTTTTACTTATTCCTTGCGCCACAGCTCCGCTTTTAGGTTGTGGCGTAAGTCAGGACTTTTTCTAGCCTGATTAGGATAGATTTTTGACATTCTAAGGGTTCCTAAACTCTATATAAATCCCCCACCTATATTTTTTATCATATACGTCTGATTTGGGGAAGCGAAGCAAAGCTCAAGAACAAGGTCTAGTTTTATTTTCTACTTTTGCCTTGTAAACTTATGAAATTTCTTAATCTTAAGAGATTCATAAGTAGCTAAACTTCTTAATTTCTAGGGTTGTGGTTCAACATAAAAGTTTTCACTTGAATATCATATTATCTATTTCAATGTCCATATATTGAGTTATTTTTTTCTTCTTGCTTTCAATTATTCGTTTGATTGATCACCTTGTGAATATTATCGAGGGCTTATTTTTTGGAATTGAAAAAGGGAACGACAAGTGTTAAAATAGGAAATAGGGCTACTTTGTTAACCTTATAGGGAAAGGGAATCTATTTGTTACTGAGGATAGAAATATACTCTATGACCTATCTTAGTTAATACATATGATATCTTTATGCACTTCACTCTTAACCGACGACCATAGAAATATAGGCATTAGGGATAGTCGAGTAGGCTTAGAGTTGTTGGAAAAATGCCCAATATAGCAAAAATAACATGCAACTCATAACTCAGGAAATCAAATTAGGCATATGATTTGATAGCTCAACTGAATTGTCAAAATATCGCAACCTTAGATCTTTTCTCACATAAGAATTGCAATACAACTAATCCACGACTTGTCTACCATTGTTTATTTACATTCAAAACACACAAATCACTCTTTATTATTGGTCACCTGCTGAATAGCTCACATAAGAATTCAAAGTAGAACTTCAATTCATTAAATCCTTGTGGGTACAATATCTGGACTTACATTCTTTATTACTTGTACGGCCACGTACACTTACGTGTGTGAAAGAACGCAACAAGTTTTTGGCGTCGTTGCCGGAGATTTGTTAGAATTGATTATATTTGGAGTTTTTATTGAATTATTCAAATTTCACTTTTGTTTATTGTTTTTTTTTTCAGGGTAAAGGTTAGTTTATGTTAAACAGCCGAAGTCAAGGAAATCCCTTGATTCCAATTGACCAGGAGCTTGAACGTACTCTTAGAGGGTTGAGAGCGATGGTGATAACTTGAACAACCAAAATAACCTGAATGATGCAGAGGATAGAGCTGCAGTCTAGCCCCCATCTGCACCACATGTTTCAGTGTTAAATTTTTCAAGGCTGAATCAAAAAAATGCCGCCAGAACATTTGTGAAGCCGAATATCACCAAAAATTTGAGCTTAAAGATGGCACATTGCGACTAGTGCAGAACACTTCTCAATATAAGGGCAAACCATGTGAATACCCACACAAGCACCTACAAGGGTTTACAAAGTTGAGTGACAAATTTCACTACCAAAATATTTCAGATGAATACGTGAAGTTGACACTATTCCCCTTCTCACTAATTGGGGAAGAAAAGAAATGGTTACAAAATGAACCGGCAGTATCTATCACATCTTAGGATGCTTTGTTTGAAAATTTTATCAATAGGTTCTTCTCATCTAGATGAACAAAAAACCCAGAGGCAGGATTTTCGGGTTTGTTTAGAAAGAAGTCAAATCACTTCTCCAAGCTTGGGAGAGATACAAGGGATACTTAAAGATTGTCCGCCCACTAGAAGCCCAAGGATATTATTAGGCACAATTTGTTTTGAAGGATTGAGACCAGAATCTAAGTTTTTATTAGATGCTACAACTCAAGAGAATTTTTTTTCCAAGGGCTATGATGAAATAGAGGTGTCGAGACTATTCAGATCCCAGTAGAGTGTTCACTTCTACACAGAAAATGTCGGGTAAGTCAGAGCAAGATGATGTGTCAGCCATTTGGGCAGATATTGGGCAGTTGTATTCCTTAATAAAGTATAGTTTATTAGATTCAAGTGTAGGTGAATTTCAACAGGACAACAGGTTCAGGCAACTACTTTGTTTTGTGAAAAATATGGTGAAAATCTTGCTTACTTTGGATGCCCTTTGAATCCAGAATGTATATATTATATGGGGTAGCAAAATTACATAAACCACCCAAACTTCTCTTAAGGTGGAAATTAGTAGGGCCAAATACAACAGTATACGCAACAAGCTCCACTGGTGAGCAATTCTTTAGAGAAGACAATGAAGCATTTTATGGACAACAAACTCAGATTTTTTCCAAAATGCAAAAGTCCATTAATAAACTTGAGTGTCAAGTGGGGTAGTTAGCTTCTTCACAACATGAAAGACCTGCAGGTGCACTACCGGGTAACACAGAGAATAATAAAAAACAAGGAATGGAAATTATATTAAGGAATAGAAGAGAGTTGGTTGAAGCTCCTCCTAAATAGAAAGTTCAAGAGGCAAGTGTAGAGTTACCAGATGCAGAGCCTACAAAGAGGAGAGTACTTAACTGGGATGACTACAAGTATCCACCTACTTTTCCACAAAGTTTAATCTCAACACCAACTCTGGAGATGGAGCCTTTGCGAACAGAAAGAAGAGAAAAGAGGTTATTGAGCAGCCTGAGATTGAAATAGAGAGACCTCTACCACCATTCCCACAGAGATTCCAAAAAAGTAAAGAGGATTCCAATTTTAAGAAGTTCCTTGATAGCTCCAAGAAACTTTACATCAATATTTCCTTGATTGATCCTTTGAGGGGCATGCCCAAATATGCTAAATATTGAGAGCTATGGTGGCTAGGAAGAGAAGGCATGTAGAGTTTGAGACTATTGCACTCATGGAAGAGTATAGTTTGAGGGTATTGAGCAAGCTGCTAAAAAATCTTAAAGATCCTGGGAGTCCCTCCCCATACAAATTAGTGAAGATGAGGTTGGGAATGCATTGTGTGATATTAGGGCAAGTATAAACTTGATGCTCTTATATGTGTTCCAAGTACTTGGTTTGAAAGATCCATACCTAACTACCATCACTCTATAATTAGCAGACCGCTCTTATGTGCAACGGGATGGAGTAATTAAAAATGTGCTCATCAAGGTAGGTAAGTTTATGATTCCTGCTGACTTTATTATTTTAAATTTTGAAAAAGATGAACAGGTACCAGTTATTTTGGGATGCCCATTCTTAGACACTGGTAGAGCCTTGATTGATGTTTCAAAAGGGGAGATTAAGATGAGGGTCCATGATGAAGTGGTGACATTTAAAGTGTATAAGTCCCTCTCCACTCCTTCACACTATAGAGACTTGTGTATGATCAAAGAGATGGTCAATGATAAGTATGGGGCTAGAAAAGTGTGGGCTCAAAAAAGTGGAAGATCTGAAGACAAAGAGAGTGAATGATAATTTTGATCCTCCTAGAGTGAAGAAGAGGTCGAAGTTGCATCATATGGAGAGGAAAGGATTGAGAGAATTTGGTTGATCTATGACTTACTTCGTGCTGCAATGTTAAATCAGGCACTTCTTGGAAGGAAATCCAAGTCGTAATAGTGTAGTTTTATATTTATAGTGTCACTTTATGTTTTTGCTTTTATTTTTGTTTTATGGAGCTTTTGGGAAGTCTGAGTACCCGGATCTGGAAGCTAAGATGCATGGATGAAGCATAAGTATGGGGTCATTCAACCCTTTGATGGAAATATTGAGAAAGACATGCTGGTAGCTAGGCCCTAGAGGGCCTCAGGGAGTATTTCTAACCACGGTTTTATTTTGTTCAATGCTTTGGGGACAAAGAATGACTTTAAGTGTGGGGTGGGATTCTACCGATATTTGTTAAGGGTGAAAAATGCTATAAGAGTTGCTTTGTTTTAGTTGAAAAAATTGTGAAAAAAAATTAAAGTCGAAAAATACAAAAAAAAAATTCTTTAGTTTTCGAGATCATTGGAATAGTTTGTGTTGGTTTTAGCTTTTTAGTTCTTTAGTAGAGCATACTTCTCCCACCCCTTGGTTTTTCTTTTCGATTCTTTTTCAAGGGGAGGACCTTTGAACCGACTATCCTTTTTATTTTTTAGATATTTTTTGTTTTATTATTATGTAGAATGACTTTTCCTGACGATGGATAGTTGATGACCGTCTTGAGGAAAGAGTTAATAATTAGGAGTTAGAGAGTATTTAGGACCAATTGAATATGAGGTGCTCTTGTTAGGTGTTGCACATGACTGAATGATACAAGTGTTTTTTGAGCATGAAAGCATGTTTTGAAAAAAATTGAATTACTTCTCTTGAGGCACCTTGGCTCTTTTACCCGACCTTGTATGATTTTAGCTTAAACTATAACTCGTGTTGTTTGCTTGATTCAGAGTCTGTATGGATCGTTCTTGAGTTGAACATGTGTTATATGTGTTAGTGTTTGTTGATATTCTATGCTTTCATATTGATGTCTGGAACTTGCCCAGTGTTTTTGCAAAGCAAAACGAAAAATGTTGAGTTTAGGAGATGATATATGTGATTCTTTGATTCACCTATTTTTATCCTTTACTTTATCTGCCTATAATGGATGATCTTAGTTAGACTTGTTGAGCCTTTAGCCTATTCTTTGGTAGCCACATGTGATGCCTAATCCTTTTCTTTCAATAGACCTTTAATTTGATCCAAAAATCCTAAGCGCTTTATTTGAAAAATAAGAGTTAAAAGGAGTGAGATTTGAAAAAGGGATATAGTTGAGTTTGGAAGCTTGTAGACAATTCTAAGGGTACAAGTGATAAAAAAAATTCATATGCTATTGGTGGGGAGTAGAAAAAGAACAAAAGAAAAGAGAAAAATATTTGATAATTAAGTACTCCTTACTAGTGGTATGTGAACATGCTTTAAGATATAGGAAAACAAAGAAATTTATGAGTGAGAAGAGTAGAAGAAAGAGTTGGTTGATTGAATAGCAAGAAAATGAAAAACAAATTGTGATGTATTAAAGTGCTTAGAGAAGATAGTCATTATTAATGGCTAAAATAGTTCCTACCCATCCCTTAGCCTACATTACAACCCGGAAAGTCCTACTTGATCTCAAATTTTGATTTTATTATATTAGTGGAGTAGTACACTAAGGGCAAGCTGATGGTTCATCGTATATTGCATGTGAAATTATTTGTGAGAGTGAGCATAATTCTATTCTTATTCCCATGTATGTTACATTGTGTATACTTGCGAGTGAAGATAGGTAACTCCCTTATTGTAAGGGCACACGATTGATGGAAGATAGTTGAAGCATTTGATCTGTTGGTTAGGTAATTTGCATGAGTTTGCTAATATCATGGAGTCGGTTCTTGAGTCTAGGAGGTCTTGGAGAAGTTGTTCATGAATTTAAATGTGATGAAAGAAGCATGCTTAATAAGAACTTGTCATCTATTGTAGTTGTTGTAGTCTTAGCTTGAATAATCTTACTTCAATTGGTGTAGTTCATAGTAGAGTCTAAGTCATGAGTGTATAGATTACTCAAGGACAAGCAAGGGATTAAGTATGGGATGTTGATGTGAGGCTAAAAACCATGTTATTCCACTATCATTCGCCTGACATTTGTTCTCTTTTTAGTGTCATCTTGAGCTTAAATGATATGATTTACACTTGTGTTTCATATTTGTTTATCTAGGAGTGTCTTCAGGTATTTGGAGCTTAAACAAGAAGAAAAAGAGCACCAATAAATCAAAAGGAACCAAGAGAGGATCAACATCGTAATACGGAGGAAAACGAGTGAAAAATGGCCAAGTAGAGTGAAGACTCGTTCCACTGCCTTGCTTTGGACTTATGGTACGATTTTGACATGTTTTCTGAAGTTTTTAGTCACTTGTTCCATAACCCAAAGCAAGGAGTGGCACAAGTTTAGCTACTGGTCTGAATTTTTACTTATTCCTTGCGCTACAACTCCACTTTTGGATTGTGGCATGAGTTGGAACTTCTCCTAACCCGATTGGGATTGATTTTTGACATTCTAACGATTCCTAAACTCTATATAAATCCCCCTCCCATGTTTTTATCATATACATTTGATTTGGGGAAGCCAAAAGCTAGGGCAAAGCTCAAGAACAAGGTGTAGTTTTATTTTCTTAATTTATTTTCGACTTTTGTCTTGTAAACTCATAAAATCTCTTCTTCTAAAGAGATTCATGATTATCTAAACCTCTTAATTTCTAGGGTTTTGATTGAACATGAAAGTTGTCGCTTGAATATCATATTATCTATTTCGAGGACTATATATTGAGTTATTTATTTCTTCTTACTTTTTAAGTATTCATTTGATTGATCACCTTGTGAATAATATCTAGGGCTTGTTTATCGGACTTAAAAAAGGGGAACGAAAAGTATAAAAAAAGGAAATAGGGCTAGTTTGTGAACCTTATGAGGAAATGGAATCAATTCGTCACTGAGGATAGAAATATACCTTGTGACCTAGCTTAGTTGACACAAACGATATCTTCATGCACTTCATTATTAATCTATGACCATAAAAATATAGGTGTTAGTGATAGTCGAGTAGGCTTAGAGTTGTTGTAAAAATGCTCAATATATCTAAAATTAACTTGCAACTTATAACTCATAAAATTAATGTCACGCCCCGAAATCCCATTTGGGCCGGACTGGCACCCGAAGCCGACATGGCCCGAGAGAACCAATCTTTGCTCATGAAACATTCGTATGCGTAACCTCTTATGAATCTTATTATACCTCATTCAACTATGAGGAAGTCATGGACATGGAACATATGCTATATAAATATATATTTACGAAACTTGGCCGTTGGAGCCATTACGTCAAACTGCACGTACATGTCTTACATCCATATACCCACATATGTCTACAAAAGCCTCTAACAGATGCATCAATAAGACCAACTTAATGTCGGGACAAGTCCCCGCTTTATACTATATTTACAACATCAAAACAAATATACAACTATGACCCAGAAAGCTCTGAACCAAGTGGAGCTCACTAAAACTCTGCAAATGATCCACAGTCTACTGAGGAGGTCTACTAATGCCTGCACCTGCAAAATGTAAGGTAAGTCCCACGAGGGGGTCAGTACGATGAATGTACTGAGTATGTAAGGACATAAGAAATTCATCATACATAATAACAACAATGGAGTCAATATAAAAGAAATAGCGAATGTGAATAAACTCTCTTTTTGTATGTGGGGGACCATGTATATTATGTTCTTTACTCCTCTTGTCTTCATATTTATTCATCTTTATTATTCTACCCATGCTAGGCTGTTCTGTCGCCCCTGGGATGAGATTAACCCATGCTAGGTACTTTGACCCCTAGGATGTCATATTAACCCATGCTAGGCTTTCGTGTCGCCCCTGGGATGTTACTAACCCATGCTAGGTACTTTGACCCTTGGGATGTTATATTAACCCATGCTAGGCTTATCTGTAGCCCCTGGGATGTAATTATGATTATTCATCAATTATGTCTCTTATTATTCTTACTTCCATGTTAAGAGTGATACATTGAGGATCATGTCACTATTGGAAACACACCTATATATAATACTTTACTCCTATACTTTATGAGATTGACATCTTCACTTATGAGAAATAGATATATTAACTTGCACATCACCTCTCTTATTACTCTTATGATATTGGTACTTTTATTTGTGAAAGATTGGTATAAAGATAATCATCACATTATTGGACTTTGGAACATGACATGATTGGAAAATGCTTTTCAAGGATAAATAGATTCTCTTACATTATTACTCTCTTGAGATAGTTCCTTTTAGGAATTACCACGTTATGACATCTTTGGAACTTCAATCAATGAATAATAGATAAGTGAATCATAAGTCATCTAAGAATAGGACACATATAGACACAATATACGTCAACCTGAATTACTATACTTCAAGGCCCCTCGGAATTGAAACAAGCCCAATGTCAATATGAACAATATGTTGCAGAAGGATACGGAAAGAGGAACCTTACATACCTTGTATTCTCAATACGATTCTACAATCTTAAGTGTGCATACAATAGTCCCTCTCCGTTCTTATGTTTCACTCTACAACACAAGTACATAACGGAATTTACATTAACCACCAACTACCTTACAATGGCATATAACGACAATGAGTTACATGTTTGGCTTTAACATGTCATTTCCCCCTTGACAATATCATGTATGAAACTATCACACCAATAATACCACAACATACCCAACATTGACTACAATATCATAAACCACTAGCATGTCATACCAAATTCATACTTTACACTTCTCCATCACCACAACATCACAATGATTCCACCAATTCACTTCAATACACCTCACAACAATAAATCGGCCAAAATCCCATAAATTACATGTATGGAGAAACAACAAGTTTAGGACCATAATCACACCATACATGTTGATATTTCATCCATACCATGCTCTTTCATCAAAACCACAAGTCATATTTCAAGTTTAAATTCCATAGATGGCACATCTTTTACAAAAACACAAAGTGCCATATTCAACACTTCCAAGCATAACCAACATGATTTACATAATCTTCCAGGCATATAATATATTAATCCATAAGAATAATCACTTACCTAAGCTTGGAAGATGATGATCTTGCTCTAAAGATGACTTAGGGTTTGAAGAGCAAAAGAGGTGTTTTCTTGAAAAGTCTAGAAAAAGATAGAAAAGCATGTGTGTTCTTGTGGGTTAAAAATCTGATTTTTCCTCCCTTTTATAGACCCTTTAAGTCCTTTATCAATGATTGATGAGTCAAAATAAGAATGGGTCATTAGACCCATGTTTGGCCCATGACTTTTTCTTCTTTTTGGGCCTTTTATTGAGCCCAATTCACTAACCCAATAAAATCAATAATTTCTCATGTTTAAATTATTTCATACGTGTTACGATGATATTCCCACTCACGGGATTCATATTTGTATCCTCAATCCCAAAACAAGTGATTCTAGCCACATATGGCCTATTTTGACCAAAAGGGTAAAACCGTCATTTTGATGTCAAATTCGTTCTCAAGTAATTTTATCATACCAATATAATATTACACTTATTCCATGTATATGCTCATGGTTGTAGAAGAAACGTGACAAAAATCGGCTCGGTACGTCCCCGGGCACCCTTGGGACTTAGAAAAATTCCAACTTTTGAAAAGTGGAAAAACCCATCCTGGCACGCCCTTGGGCCCGCCAGCTTGCTGCCTCTGGGCTAAAACATTTTTCCCAGAGCGTCCTGGCACGCCCTCTGGCGTGCCCCATCCTTTATTTTTTTGAAAATTCCATTTTTCAACTTTTCTTCGCGGGTTTGGTTAGATACTTCAAGTCCTATTCTTTAACTTACTTATTACCTTTAATATACTTTGTTTAGAGGTCCTCTTAGCCTCATTTTGAACCCCACAAATGCTCCACAAAAATCCCAAAACACCTCCTAGGAAGGGCTAATCATATGTACGAGGCCAAATTTCAATTTTCTCATCACTAGCATTACCAAATACATACTCATGGCATTTCGACACCTAAGTAACCATTGTTCAACGTCGTCACATTGGGTTGGGAAGGTACAGGGTGTTATAATTAAATTAGGCATATGATTGGATAGCTCAACTGGATTGTCAAAATATCTCAAACTTAGATCTTTTCTCAAATCAAAATTGCAACACAACTAAACCACGACTTGTCAAAAATTATTTATTTACATTCAAAACACACAAATCAATCTTTATTATTGGTCACCTACTGAATATCTCACATAAGAATTTAAAGTAGAACTTTACTTTGTCAAATCCCTGAGGGTACGATATCTGTACTTACATTCTTTATTACTTTTATGAACGCATACACTTGTATATGTGAAAGGATGCAACACCATTTTTGCGGCTCTAGGATCGCTTTTGTGGTAGCCGCTTAAGCAGCTGGGGTGCCGCTTTTGTGGATCATGGAAGCTAAAGTGGGAGCCACCTTTGTGAACAAATGACCGCTTAAGTGGCATCTACTGAGTATATCCACCTTCTCCACTTTATTTTTAAATCATTCCAACTCCTTTTTCTTCCATGATTGAGAGCTCCAAGCTCAAGAACAGGTGTGGGATCATCTATTGAAGATAGGGATTGTTAGTAGAGTATTCCTTGGTCAATTCCCTTTGTTAAATTCCATGGTAGAAGTCGGACACTTATCGTAGGGGAAAAGTTCCGATTTAGTGGGTTGTAAGCACGCTCTTCGGTGTCCAAGTAGGTTATGGATTACGTACTCTTAGACTTGGCATGATAAAGGTATTTATATGATAAATTTCTAATTATTGGTTGGGTATTGTTGCTCGGGAAGTCATCCTCTAGGTATATCTTGATTCTGTTAGTTGGCTTAGGGCAGTTAGAGTAGAATTTCATCGAAAATCCTTAGTTTAGATAACTGGACTGATTTTAGACCTAGTTTAAGGAAACCTGGTAGCTTTAGTATTTCCAAAGAAAGCCTTAGTTTAGATTTAGGTAGTTTGTCATTTTAGGTTGGGTGTTCGGAGGACGATAGCAATTGTATTAGTCTTGTTGGGTAGATTGCCTTGGGTAGTGTAATCATAGGGATTTGTAGGTCGAATCTACCGTTGGTTGGGGTTCCATCTCTATATTAGTTCTCTTTTTGGGTAGAATGGTCTTACTTACTAAGGTTCTTGTTCTTCAGGATGATATTCGCAGTTGGGCTGGTATTATACTACTTTACTTATGTACATTATCCATCCATTTTCACGATTTATGGTTGGATTTGTTTTAAGACATGATCGCCGACTTTTAAAAAGGGGAACTTGAGGAGTTTTCTACTATACATTGGCTCCCTACTATTAATTTCATCTGATAATCTGACATAAACCTGTTAAGTATCTGATTTGACTTAAAATACAGTCGGTGAGTCCAATAAGGGACCAAATGAGTTTTACTTGGTTGGATGCTGGGATACGAAATTTTCATCATAGATATGAAGATCGTCAAATAGATTCAAAGTATTTTGAAGACCTTAGAAGACTAATGAAAGAAGCATGAAAGGTCTACAATATATTAAAGTGGATATTTAAGCAAGAGATGACTACATTTTAAATAGTCAATTTGGCTAGATAAAATAATTTCCTTATTTTTCTTATTTTTAGCTCAAGGTTATTGTTGTAATTAGCTTATGTTAGTTTATCTACTATAAGTAGCATAAATTAGGGTTTGTTCATTAGTTAGAGATTGAATATTGAGTGCCTCCTTTGTGAGCTTAGGGTTGAACCCTCTTATCTCTTCCATTGAGTCCTCTTGATTACTTGGGTAAATAATCTTTGTTTGAGTTTAATTTCTCTTCACTCATTCAATTTCTCTTCTCTCATAGTTTAATCTAGTAATTAAATGTATATTTAATTGTTGGATTGATCTTTCTTTCTTCTAATTCCTATCCTCCCTAATCTAATTTCTTTCTTTACTTGCTAATCCTTTGATTTCATCTCTATTTTATTTTTTGTGTTCATCTTTGGTGTATCATTTTACATCAATTCGTATCAGAGCAAGGCTAAAGAATTGTTTCATCAATTCTTAATTTTGGCTTGCATCTTTTAAAAATCAAAAAAGGAAGATAAAAAATAAAAATAAAAAAAAATTGGATCCAAAATTTGATGAAATTTTCAAATGGGTATTGTTAGAAATAGTCTAAAGTGATTGAATATCGAATTTGAGAGTATTTAAAGGTGATTTGGGGTTTAATTTTATCCATTTTTTCTCCATTTTCGCACATGAAATTTCTGCACTTTTGATAGTGCGAAAAATTGAGTTTTTGAGCTCTTTTGTGCAAATGAGTAAACTATATTAGGCACCAATTTTGAGATCTACGGATGAATTTGGGGTTGATTTTGAGTTCCAAAAATGGGTTATTTTTCTTGTACGAATTTTCTTGGAAAATTTGAAGTTTGATTTGATTTCTTACTTCAAAAACTATTGGGTAATGCTTAAAAATACTTCATATTGATTGGGTAACCTTGATTTGAGTTGAGTGTTGATAGATTTGAAGATTACTTTGAATGAATTTTTTGTTGATTCTAGATTCTACTCGTCATTCATAAATAATCATTTGCTAATATTTTAGGATACTTGTTCTTATCCTTTATATTAGTAATTGTGTGCTTTAAATTTATTTTGTGCTAATTCTTTCTTGCTTTTCTCTTTATTTTCTTTGTGAATTTCTTGATTCAAGTTCGTTAGTTTTATTGTGCTTCTTTGTTTAACCATAAACTCCACTCTGAACCGATACTTGGATGCTTAATTTGAGTTGATTGAGTTGTTGGTTCTTGAAGAGATTTGAGGAAATTTCCTTGAGAGGAAAAAGACAAGAGTTGGTGAGGTTAATTGAGTGAGGTCTAAAATCCTTGACCTTGAGTATCTACACGAGTGTTGAGTGATACATGTGAGGGAGTGAACTTGTGAGGTCCTTTGACTTTATTGCTACTTTATTTTGGTTGCAAGCATGTCTTCCATAGCTCGGATGATCCTTGTGATGATGATCTTGACGATTGTGGATATGAGGATAATGAAAGTTACTATGATGAAGATTGTGGATCTTATGGTAAAGAATGTGATTATGGAGATTCTTATGCTTTGAAAAATAATTTTGAAAATGATGATGCTTCAAGGTATGACTCTTCCACATGCTCTTCTTTTGATACATCTAATAGTGAAGAAAGTGGCTATGAGCTTGATGATGATAATGAGGAAACTCTTGCTAAATATTCTTGTTCCACTTCTTATTATGATTCTAATTCAAAACATGAGAATGGTAGTGATTCTTATGTTTGTTTTGTTGAAAGAGGTGGTAAATCTTTCACAAAAAAATTGAGGCAAAATGTGAATAGATATGCTACTTATAGTAGAAATATTGTGCATAGTCCTAATGATGATTTGAATGCTTTGATAAATGGAGATCATTTTGTTGAACAACATGCGTGTGATGAAGCATGCATTAACCAATTTATGGAAGAAAGAAAGAACACGTTTCATATTTTTGGTAAAGTGAAAGGACTTTGTGGTGCCATGATTATACATAATAAGAGTTTCATAAATGTTGCAAGTTCAAGCATGGTTGAGCACTTAAAGTTGAAGACTATAAAACACCCACAACCATATGAATTGTGATGGTCAAATGAAAAAGGAACTTTAAAAATCACAAAACAAGTTTTAGTGAAGTTCCAATTTGGCAAGTTTCATGATGAAGTACTATGTGATGTTGTCCCAATAAAAGCTTGTCATTTGTTACTTGGAAGGTCTTGGATATTTGAAAGAGAAGCTACATTTGATAAAAAGAGTAACAAGTATTGTGTCAACTTAAGAGGTCAGGAGTATTTCTTTGTGCCATCTACACTTTTGAAAGTGAAAGAAAGGTCCTTGGAATTGCTAAGATTGACAAAAAGAAAAACAAAGCTTGAGAAAAAAAAGGTCATTACTAAAGAGAAAAACATGAAGAAAAAAGTTGATGATTCTCAAAGTGTGAAATTCAAAGTTGAAGTGAAGAGTCATCTTAATCCTTCAAAGGGAATTCCTGGGCCTTGTCCAATGCTAAATGATCTTGAGAGAGAAAAGATTAAGAGAAGCAAGGGAGTGACAAGTGGCAACTCAAGAGTGGAAAAAGGAGAGATTGAGTTGAGCGTAGTGAGTGTGTTGCCACAAAAAAGAGAGAAGTATGTGAAAATGAGAAAAAGGAAAAGAAAATTGAGAAAAGTGAAGAAAAAGAGACTTTGAGAGAGCTTGCTTCTTGTTTTAACTCTAATGATAGTTCTTATTTTCTTAGTTGTGATGCCTCTTTTGTAGGTACATTTAAAAATGAAGGCATGAAAAATTCAACAATGGAGAACCTTCCATCATTGAACAATCAAGAGTTGATCGAGACACCCACTACTTCAAGTGTTCAAGTGAGCTTAAATGATAAACACAAAGGTAAAGAAGGAATTTTAGGAACATTTCAAGGTAAAATGGCTAACTCTAATACTTTATTTTCTCTAAGTGATCTTGAAGGAAATTTTGATTTAGGTGAAAGTCATTCTTCTTTTAAGCAAAATGAATCTTTTCTTTATGATGAAAAACATGTTGAATATTGTAGCCAAGCACTAGTTGAAGTTACTAGTGCAAATCATTATGATGATTCTTTTAAAATTGATTGTAATAGCTGACTTGCTTGTATTGATATGCTACTAGTTGAGGGGACTTGTGAATTATTTAGTGAACCTCAAGTTAGTGTTGAAAATGTTGTCGGTTATTTTGAAAAGAATGAGGATTTTGAATATGACACTCCACCTTTGTTTGATAAAGATGAAAATGAAATTCATGATTCTACTTTGATTTTATTTGATGAAATTCATGAAGTTGGTGGTAATGTGTGTCTTATTGAAAGTAGTGATGACTTATTGCATCTTGACTTTACTCCACTAGTTGAGTTAAAGTGTGACACCAAACTAGTTGATTCTTGTGAGCTTAAATTGTTGCCGACTAATGATGTGAGAATTAGTGAGTTTGAAGGCCAAACAAGTAACTCTTTGAGTATGCATAGTGTTATTGATCCTATCTCTTGTTTCATTCATAGAGATCATATCATGGATAATCTTGTGAAAGAGGATATTTGTCTTTTTGAGAGTGAAATTAAATGCTTTGATTCTTCATTAGTTGATTTTCTCTCTTTAAAGTTAATGTTTTATATGAAGATAACATGATCATTTCTAATGATGAACATAGTGATATTTTTGGTGAAGTTGTTGAGGTAGCAAATTTTGAAGGCTACAAGGTGTATGATAATCCACTATGGGATGCAATGTGGGAAGAAAATGTGAGACTACACATGAAAGTGAATTAATTGATGCTAGTCTTAGTATTAATTTCTTTATTTATTCTACTCACCTCTATGAAGATCCATTCTTGTTGGATTATGCCAATACTTCTTTCTTAAAATGTGATGACAAGTCATTTTAAGATTGGTATGGTCTAGTTAAAAAGTTTACTATTCCCTATTGTTGTTTTTGGGGATGCTTATAGTAATTCTTGATCTTGTTAGGGGATTAAAGTTTGTGTTTGATCCCGGTAATGTTCTTCATTGTATTGGTATTATCTTGATGAATTATGATAATCTTTGTCTAGTTGTTATTTCCTCATTTGTTTTGCTAGGCTTGAATTCGCGGATGAATTATTTTCAACAAGGGGAGAATGATGGGATACAGAATTGTCATCATGGATATGAAGACCATCAAATAGATTCGAAGTATTTTGAAGACCTTAGAAGATTAATGAAAGAAGCATGGAAGGTCTACAATATACTAAAGTGGATATTTAAGCAAGAGATGACTACATTTTAAATAGTCAATTTGGCTAGATAAAATAATTTCCTTGTTTTTCTTATTTTTAGCTCAAGGTTATTGTTGTAATTAGCTTATGTTAGTTTATCTACTATAAGTAGTAGAAATTAGGGTTTGTTTCATTAGTTAGAGATTGAATATTGAGTGTCTCCTTTGTGAGCTTAGGGTTGAACCCTCTTATCTCTTCCATTGAGCCCTCTTGATTACTTGGGTAAGTAATCTTTGTATGAATTTAATTTCTCTTTTCCCATGGTTTAATCTAGTAATTAAATGTATATTTAATTTTTGGATTGACCTTTCTTTCCTCTAATTTCTATTCTCTCTAATCTAATTTCTTTCTTTAACCTTTGATTTCATCTCTATTTTATTTGTTGTGATCATCTTTGGTGTATCATTTTACATCAATGGACTTCTAAATAGGGAAATAGACTGTCAAAAGCCCCGGTGGAGTCCGAACATCTACTATTCTAGCCTCAATCTATTCTGAGTACTTGCTATATTTATAACGAAATTCCCACCTGCCATCTTTGGTCAGGTCCGAGCACATGTACACTTGATGCGGTTGCCACCTGAAAGCCTCGGTCAAGTTCGGGAAACGATAAATCTTGAGATTCCTTTATATTTATCATCTCTTTTATTTCAACAATTATTGTGTTATTGTCTGTTATTTGTGACTTTCGAACTTATGGGGGTCCGACTAGATTGTAGTTAGATTATATTATGTATCTTAGAGTCGTTATTCCATATCATGTCTACTATTATTATGCCTAATTTACTTAATATTTGCACTTTATTGTATTTATATCTTTACGTGTCCAGTCAGCCTATGATACCTACTGGGTGCCGCACGTTTTGGTACTCATACTATACTTCTACATCTTTTTTCCTGATGCAGATCCTAGTATGAGTTATCGCTGCTGACTCTTTCCTCATGCAGATCTTGTGATCGGAGATACAGGGTGAGCTCTTGGCGCTCGAATTTGATCCATCTCCCTCTTCTTTTTGGACTAGTCTTATTTTGTGCATTCGAAGATAGTCTGTATATATTGTATCTATCTAGTACTCCTTATATTTGTAGTGGCTCTTGTGTCGACTTATACCATGTCTTGGGAAATCTTTTTGTGTATTTTATTCTTTCCCCTCCCTTTATGTATGCATGTTTAACTTATTTCCTTTAATCAATCTCTTTATCTAGTATTGCTATCCCGTTCTTCTCTCTCCCGCTTGTTAGCTCAATACTCATTGTTCCGACCTATGGGTTTGGCTTACCTACTGGTGGATTATAGTAGGTACCATCATGACCTGAGTTTTGGGTCATGACATTATGAAACATGTAACTTTGAATGGGGTGACTTTCCAACATGTTTTATAATCACCTGCACTAAACCTATTAGTAGAAAATGCAATATGTCACAAGGAAATAGGTGACAATCCAACATAACATGATATGTCACAACTAAAGAGTGACAATCCAACAAAATATGTCACAACTAAGGAGGTAATGATCCAACATAATATAATATGTCACAATTAAGGAGGTGACAATCCAACATAACATAATATGTCACAACTGAGGAGGTGATAGTCCAACAAAATATGTCATAGTCCAACAAAATATGTCACAACTAAGGAGGTGACAATCCAACATAACATAATATGTCACAACTAAGGAGGTGATGATCCAACATAACATAATATGTCACAATTAAGGATGTGACGATCCAACATAACATAACATGTCAAAACTAAGGAGGTGACGATCCAACAAAATATGTCACAACCAAAGAGGTGTCGATTCAACATAACATAAAATGTCACAACTAAGAAGATGATGATCCAACATAACATAATATGTCATAATTAAGGAGGTGAATATCCAATATAACATTATATGTCACAACTAAGGAGGTGACGATACAACATAACATATTATGTCACTACGAAGGGAGTGATGATCAGACGCGTCTTCTCAAAGGGACAAAAACCCAAATATGTCAATAGTCCAACTTGTCTCTTTGAAGGGCGGACAAACTTAATCAAAGATATCGACGTATATCGGATAAATTAAATGTGTCATAGCGATCTAGTAACTATAAAAAGCATATGATCCCAAACATTTGTGTTGAGAGAGATTTTGATATTGAGTGAAGGCTCTAAAGGCTGATTAGGGATGTCACATAAGGTGTATACCTACTTCAATTGGAATCTCTTGTAAAGAGAGGATCACTACTAGAGAACGTTTTGAACCATTTCAAAAAGTTACCCCTATTTACAGTTCAAGGGCACTTAGAAGAATTGAATATTTCAAAGACATGCCTCAGTTTCCTCCAAGGGTCCGGAGTTTGAAATAGTAGGAAGACTGAATCCTTATGTAGGATTGCCTACATATTTTGCTAGAATAAAAATCAGGTTAGATGTAATTCAGGCCTAAAACTGATAGAATCAACAAAAAATGTAATATTTAATTAGAATAATGAAGGATTAGATTCGTCAATATAAAGGTAAAAGTCTATTTGTCGAACTGGATCCTTTGCATTGGGAATCCTTGAAAAGACTTGCACATGTCTTGCACCTGGTAAACTTCTGGATCAATTCCTTGAACTTTAGCAGAATTCGCAAGCTTTTGCCCCCATTCCTTGTTATAGGAAATAGGTTTGAATAACATCACATGCATAACTTAAAAGCAATCATTCATAATATAATGATTTGTGATAATTAGGCAAAGAATGTAGCAGAAGATAGAGTTAGAAGTAAAGTCATTTGACTCATGATGACTTGCAGAAAATGGTCTAGACAATATCTCTACATCTTTGTCGTTATGCCTGATCAGTTTCTTTGTAAAATTCAGAGAAAGTGTTAAAATCGTAATAAAGTAATAGAAATAAATTAAGAAATGAAGTGAGAAGACAAGTTGTCTGGATTGCTATGGCAAGGACACAATGGGTCTAGCAATGTCCTCTGTAATATTTGGCGATTTCAATGATGTCAACTTAGTGATTCCATTTTCCTGCATACAAAGAAATTTTTTTAGTTTTGAGAGACCGATTCATGTTAGTTTTACCTTGCTCTCCTAATGCTCCTTATCGATGTGATTTGCAAGCTTGTACGATCTTGAAGTGCAACTTTAGTGGAATTTTTGAGGACCTTCCTCAAAAATTCTTCTTCAGTCTATAACATAGAAACCCTCGAACTTCCTTGTAATTTATGATGTCGCTTACTATGGAAATTTTGAGACTTTCTCAAAAATTCTGGACTGGTTATAACTTCAACAAACTTTAGTGTTCAAACTTGTAGCAAATGTCAAATTTCGTAGAATTTTTGAGACGTTCAAAAAAATTCTGCCCCAGTTGCATACTTCAATGCCATCTCAATTCTGTCTTGTTGGGAAAAATCTTATTTTGACAAATTTTTGAGATCCTCTAAAAAATTCTACTCCAATTTCCATTATAAAGGCAAATGAAAATCTTACGGGGGATATGACCGAGTCGGTGTGGCACCTATGTATCCCGTTGAGGCAAGAATTAGGTCATTCATAGTTTCAACCTAAGACTGATTTTGATTCGATCTTTGTGAAGTGAGCAAGTTTAATTACCAACACAAATTAGTCTCTCTCTAAAAAGAAAGGAAAAACGCAAAATGGGAAAATGTTAGTTTACTAAGTAATCAAAATAATATATAAAACAAATAATATTTGTTTTGTTTGAAACAGATTAGTCCAAAATTTGATGAATGAGACATTTTTTGAAAGGTAACTGAATAGCCAGAATTTTGATCATTTGACAGACTCTGAATTTGATGGAGAGAATTTTGAACAAAGTGAATTATGTGACTTGAGTAAAGGTCCAATTATTCATACTCTTTTATGGTAACAAAAGCTAAATTTCTGAAAGAGAAATATGTTTTTTAAAAATTCTTTGAAAGGAACAGAGTACTAGAATTTTGGTGGAATATTTAGTGGATTCTAGTTATAAAGTGATGGGGTCAATGTTAATTGAACGATGACCCAACAATTTTGAATAGAACTTGGGTGAACTGAAAAGGATTTCGACAATGAACTTTGAAGAGTATTTTAGAAAGACTCTAATTTTGAGTTTGTATGCCTAATAACGCTCTAAGACTTTGGAAGAGAATAATGGACTAGTCATAGTTAAAGTAAAACATATGTATTTAGACACATAAATCCAGTAAACATGGATATAGCAAATTATGTAACACTCAACACATAAACAAGATATAGCGCGTCCTAGCATATATGTGACTCTTTAAGCTAAAGGTAAATCTAGCGTTTGAAGGATGTATATATCATTTGTAAGACCTCCCATTGCCCCAAAAACATATTATATAAATTTGTATGAATAAAATAAATGGGGATACAAAATGAGGAAAAGGGTAAATAATATCAGTCCCACGCAGGAAAACAAACCTAAACTAAACCTCCTTGGAGGTCCTCCATTCTCAAACTTCTTGGAATTTCATAACACCTTTTGGATGAAGATCTTCTTTGTATTACAATAAAAGAAACTATCTATATAAAATTCCTAACCCAGAGGAACAATGATCCATACAATCCGACATTACATCCTTCAATTAAGCATGTAGTGGGATGAACGTTTGTTAATGACTCGTGGCCAATAGACGCAAGGTGGTCTTACTAATGGGCTCGATACCCATACCCCTTGGGTATCAGGTCTACTTAGGTCAAATGCCTATTCATGGAATTTGGTTTTGTTTTATCTTAGGTGACTAGAGTGGTTTATTTGAAATTGATCGGGAACCGAAAAGGGACTTTTTCATGGTAACATATCAAGTGACTGTTGACCGACTCAAATCTACCACTCAATTGATTGTTTGAGAAAATAAAGGTTTTATACTGAAGGATGGTTGTGAATACTCACATAACTACCCTTTTTCCCTAATACCTAATGTGTTTCAAGGGAAGCGAAATATGTCATGAAAATGCAGCAGTAATATTCAAAATTTAAATACATAATTGCAAAAAGTAACAATTATTACAAAATGAAGGTCAGCCAAACAAATAAAATCCTTATGGTTGGAACTTAGATGAATCTCCACCAGAGTCTCCAGTCTGTTAAGATCGATTTCAAAAACTGAAATTTAAAAATCTTTTCATAACTTCTGGCGAAAAAATATATTTGATTTTATTTGAAAAAATAATTTAGAGTCGCCACTTAATTTTTAGGAAATTAAAAAAAAATATTTAAACAAAGGTAATTTTGAGAGAAAACTTTTTTTTAAAAATCGGAGTCTAGATAAGGGTTCAAGTTAAATTTGAAAGAATGTGTTAGGCACTTACGAAAATCCACAAAGTGTGGTTCTCGACGGATTAAATTTATTTGGCTTAACTTTAAAAATTAATTTAAGATTATTTGAAAAAATATCATTTTAAAAATGAATAGGATTTATTAAGACTAATCCATTTAATTTATTTCAAATAATGAAATAAACTAAATATCAAAGTTTCAAAATAATTCTAACTTAAAACAATTTTGTTCCGAATCAAGACTTTAAGTTAAATGATTAACCCAACTTTTTAAACATGAATTTCAAGATATTAATAACTAAAAATGAATAGGATTTATTAAGACTAATCCATTTAATTTATTTCAAATAATGAAATAACCTAAATATCAAAGTTTTAAAATAATTCTAAGTTAAAACAATTTTGTTCCGAATCAAGACTTTAAGTTAAATGATTAACCCAACTTTTTAAACATGAATTTCAAGTTATTAATAACTATGAAAGGATATAAACAAACCCTCAAGTTATTCCATAAGCTTAGGTCGTTTGCCTATTTTAAAACAAATTTGATAGGTGATTACACGTATGAGGCACTAAAATATTTTTCATGATTGACAAGGAATTTAACAAAGATTCAAGTAACTCCATGGGGATTCAACAAAGTTAAAATAAAGTGTTAAAATATTTAAACAATTGAACAAATATACAAGATAAAGAGATGAGAGAATTTCAAAAATGAGCCCAAGTTGCATTTTCACGTGACTCCTACCAGGAAATT
Source organism: Capsicum rhomboideum (assembly GCA_031232105.1). Lineage (NCBI taxonomy): Eukaryota > Viridiplantae > Streptophyta > Magnoliopsida > Solanales > Solanaceae > Capsicum > Capsicum rhomboideum. Next base: position 89,386,849 of record CP124716.1, on the reverse strand, counting down.
ACATGGAATGTCCCTCATAGGGGTGACTTTGTATTTTTGTCCCCCATAAGAAAAGTTTTTAAAGAATAGCCTTCCTTCTTTTTTATGTATACAACAAGTACATTTTTGCCCCTCTACACCTCAAATGTTTTTACTCTTTCCATGCTCATTTGTCTCTCAACTTTTTTTTCTTCTTTTTTTTTCTCTTTTTTACTGTTACTTGATTTTTATTTTTTCTTTTCTCTTTTTTTTTTCTTGTTTTAATTCATTTGTCTCAACCTTTATTTTTTGTTTTTTTCTTCTTTTATTTCTCAAACATTATTTATTTTTCATTTCTCTTTTTAAATTCATTGTCTCAACCTTTATTTTTTGTTTTATGTTTTTTTCTTTTCACATTTTTTTTCTCAAACTTTATTTTTATTTTATTTTTTCTTCTCATTTTTTTTCTCAACTTTTATTTTTTTATTTTTCTCTTTTTTCTATTTTCTTAACCTTTATTTTTTTTTCTTTTTTCTCAATCTTTATTTTTTTCCTTCTCTTTTTTCTTTTTTCTCAGCTTCTATTATATTTTGCTAATGAACAGAAAGTTGGATAATCCGCAAAAAGGATCTTCTTTCTTTGACATCAAAGTAAACTTAAGGGCGTGACTTGTCATTTGGAAGTCTTTTGGGATAAGTCTTGCCTCTAAGGAAAGAGTTATAGAACATTAACTTGTTGCTTGTAAATCCTTGAACTAAGTCTTGCCTCTAGGGCAAGAGTTATAGTGTATCTCATAAATTAAGACAATGAAATAGTGTTAACTCTGCCCATGGGGAGTAATTTATTTTTTTAAGAGATTCTTGGGCTAAGTCTAGTTTTAGAGGCAAAACTTATAGAGCATCTCATAAATCACATACATAATGTGGCAGTGCTAACTTTTGCCCATCGGGGCGCATAACTTGTTTTTTGAAAGTCTTTGGGCTAAGCCTTGCCTCTAAGGAAAGAGTTATAGAACATTTCATAAAGCAAGACACAATATGGTAGTTTCAACTCTTGCCCATGGGACGTAATTTGTTGTTTGAAAGCCCTTGGGCAAAATCTTGCCTCTAAGGCTAGAGTTATAGAACATCTCATAAATCAAGACATAATGTGATAGTCTCAACTATTGCCTATGGGGAATAACTTGTTGTTTGAAAGTACTTGGGCTAAGTCTTGCCTCTAATTCAAGAGTTATAGAGCATCTCATAAATCAAGACAAAATGTAGTAGTTTCAACTATTGCCCATGGGCGTAACTTGCTGTTTGAAAGTCCTTTGCCTAAATCTTGCCTCTAAGACAAGAGTTATAGAGGATCTCATAAATCAAGACACAATGTGGTAGTGTCAACTCTTGCCCATGGGGCATAACTTGTTGTTTGAAAGTCTTTGGGCTAAGTCTTGCCTCTAAGGCAAAGTTGTAGAGTATCTCAAAAATCAAGACTCAATGTGGTAGTGTAAAATCTTGCCCATGGGGAATAATAACTTGTTGTTTGAAAGCCCTTTGTCTAAGTGTTGCCTCTAAGGGAAAAGTTATAATGCATCTCAAAAATCAAGACACAATGTGATAGTGCCAACTCTTGCTCATGGGGCATAACTTGTGGTTTGAAAGTCATTGGGCTAAGTATTGCATCTAAGGTAAGAGTTATAGAGCATTTCATAAGTCAAAACACAATGTAATAGTGTCAACTCTTGCCCATGGGTCGTAACTTGCTGTTTGAAAATCCTTGGGTTAAGTTGTGCCTCTAAGGCAAGAGTTATAGAACATCTCATAAATCAAGACAAAATCTAGTAGTGTCAACTCTTACCCATGGGCGTAACTTGTTGTTTGAAAGTCCTTGGGCTAAGTCTTGCCTCTAAGACAAGAGTTATAGAGCATCTCACAAATCAAGACACAACGTGGTAGTTTCAACTCTTACCCATGGGGCATAACTTTTTGTTTAAAAGTCCTTGGGCTAAGTCTTGCCTCTAAGGCAAAGTTATAAAACATCTCATAAATCAAGACTCAATGTGGTAGTGTCAACTCTTGCTCTGTAACGACCCTCCTAGTCATTTTTTAAAGTGTACTTATTTTTCCTATTTTAGTCCTTCTCGTAATTTCTATATGAGATTTATGACTTGTAAGGATGGGTAGTATAGACCTCAAAATGTTTGAAAGTGATTTAAGTCATTAGTTGAATTCTTGAGTTTTAATAAAGTTAAGCTTGATCACGGTCAATCTTTGGTTAAGACGACTCCAGATTAGTTCTTTAGTGATTCCAATAGGTTCAAAACGTGCGTTTTAGTCAATTAGCATATTTTATTTGTTTTCATGGGTTTTCAAATAAATTTCGAGGGTCTATTCAAAATTATGGTTATTTTAGACATTATTTTTGTTGGTGGTTAATGGGCCAAATTCACATTTTTATTTCATGTGACCCATGTACAAGAATAAATTTAAGTGGGTATGGTTTACAACATATATAATATTAATAGCATGAGAAAGTTAGAAGGAAGAGGGGCACAACAGTTAGCATCGTTATTTTTCCCATCTGCAGCTTCAAAGAGGGTTCTCGGTTAAGCTTCAGGTAAAGCACTTTTATGTGAATTGATTTCCTATTGCCCTATCCACCTATTGCTAAATCCACGATAATGATTTGAGTTGAGTTGAATCTACAAGGTGGTGTTATGCGTAAATTGACGGGATTAGGAGTAAATTGATGGCCAAGTCACGTCTTATACCATGATATGTAGGTGGACTGGTGGTAAGGGTGTTAATTAGTTCTGTTGTTGTAGTATTAGGCAGATTAAACATGAGGTGGTGATGATCTATTAATGGCAAATATGGTTGGCTATTAAATAAGTAGGAATACTACTAACAAGGGTTGGAGTTTATATCACGACAATCGCATAACTTTGTAGTCGTGTAGTTAGTTTATTTACGATAATTAATTATTCTAACAAGGATATGATCCTACTAAATTACTACTATTATCATATGTGTAACGTGAGGTGTGAGGGTTGTCACTGCCAATAGATTACTGGCAGTGAGGAGGTAAGAAACAATGCTAGCAAATTGTCTTTTATTTTTCCTTAAACTAGTAGAGATAATCAATGATTAGGAAATGATGACTAATCATTGGAAATTTATGGAGTGGTTGTAGGTGAATTATTTCTAGGTAGTTACTTACTGTTTCTCCGCAATTTTAGGTTAGCTTTGGCTCAGCAATTTTTATATCATTTTCGGTTAGTCATAGTCTTGAATATTTTGGTTTTAGGCCTAGAGTTTTTAGAACAAGAATTTATAAAATGGGTGTTATTGGATTCATATTCTTATGGGGATTATGTATTTGAATAGATTTTGACCATTCAGAGACTTGACGGAAGGGCAAGGCCCTTACAAATTAGCTTGCATTCGAATTCTTCGATTGAGGTAGGTTATGGTTTAATTGGAGTTTAGAATCGATTGTGTGTATGCTCCTAAATTGGATGCTTGTTGATTGGTCTTCAGATATACTTGAATTTGATGATATTTGGATTATTGACACATGTATGAATAATTATTGAAAATTGAACTTGATTGAATTGTCTTATGATTAATTATAAGTGTACTTGCAAATTTAGTACGTCGTGTTGTATCCTGAGAGATAGTGTGAATTTGATAAAATATACATAATATGGTTATGGAGGATCGGGTACCACGCCGGTACGGATATGGATATTGATATTACTTATTTATTAAGGATCAGGTATCACGCCGGTACGGTACATGGACTTAGATTATCCCCTGCAGGTCATGACTAGCTGAGCAAAAATAAGTCCCTTAGCATGTGTGTACATACTAGTGTTGATTTTGAGAGGTTGTGTGATTTAATAAGATGATAACGAGCAAATGGTGTTCTAATAGCGCGGTTGAGAAGGACATAGTTGTTACTTATGGTATTATTGTTGATTTTGTGGTTGTTTACAATATGGTTGATATTCTTGATGGTTACGTGACTTGTTTGTAAGCATTGCTTGGCCCGTCATTGATGTATTTGCTGATTCATTGAATTACTTGCTATGTGTTGATGCCTATCTACTTGTTATTTGATTTATGTTGTATAAATGCTATTAAATTGAGTTGGCCTATGATACCTACTAGTACATAGTAGCTTGTACTGATACTACCCTGTACTCTTCTTTTGTTGAGTACAGAAAGTGTTCCAGAGGCTTAGCCACGACCTCCTCTCTATCGTTTTGATAGTTGATCTCCATCTAAGGATGAGCACTCCATCTCCAGGATGTCATGGATCATCATATTAGTTCTTGTCCTTCTTTCGGGCAATGAGACACTCTTTATCTTTCTTTATTTTGAATATTTCTTTTAGACATGGTTTTTGTTTTAGAAGTTCTTATACAATGACTTTCGGATCTTGGGGATTGTTGTAGGTAGTTTGTTTGATTCCCGCATTATTAATTAGTAGTTTTGGATTTATTATTATTAAATTAGTTTTTATGATAACCTCGTGTTAATATTGACTGAATGATTGGGTAATGGTTTGGGTTATATGGTTCTCCCACCGAAGTATTAGAGTAGGTGCCACTCACGGCCAGTTGGGTCGTGACATGCCCATAGGGCATAACTTGTTGTTTGAAAGTCATTGGGTTAACTCTTGCCTCTAAGGCAAGAGTTATAGAACATCTCATAAACAAAAATACAATATGGTAGTGTCAACTCTTGCCCATGGGGCATAACTTGTTGTTTGAAAGCCCTTGGTCTAAGTCTTGCCTCTAAAGCAAGAGTTATAGAGCATCTCATAAATAAAGACGCCATGTGGTAGTGCCAACTCTTTCTCATGGGGCATAACTTGTTGTTTGAAAGTCATTGGGCTAAGTCTTGCATCTAAGCCAAGAGTTATAGAACATTTCATAAGTCAAAACATATTGTGGTAATGTCAACTCTTGCCCATGGGCGTAACTTGCTGTTTGAAAGTCCTTAGGTTAAGTCTTACCTCTAAGGTAAGAGCAATAGAGTATCTCATAAATCAAGACACAACGTGGTAGTGTCAACTCTTGCCCATGGGGAATAACTTGTTGTTTGAAAGTCCTTGGGCTAAGTCTTGCCTCTAAGGCAAAGTTATAGAGCATATCATAAATCAAGACTCAATTTGGTAGTGTCAACTCTTGCCCATGGGGCATAACTTATTGTTTGAAAGTCCTTGGGTAGTCTTGCCTCTAAGGAAAAGTTATAGAGCATCTCATAAATCAAGACTCAATGTGGCAGTGTCAACTCTTGCCCATGGGGCATAACTTGTTGTTTGAAAGTCCTTGGGCTAAGTCTTGCATCTAAGGCAAGAGTTATAGAACATTTCATAAATAAAAACACAATATGGTAGTGTCAACTCTTACCCATGGGGCGTAACTTGTTGTTTGAAAGCCCTTGATCTAAATCTTGCCTCTAAGACAAGAGTTATAGAGTATCACATAAATCAAGACACAATGTGGTAGTGTCAACTCTTGCCCATGGGGAATAAGTTGTTGTTTGAAAGTCATTGAACTAAGTTTTGCCTCTAATGCAAGAGTTATAGAGTATTTGATAAGTCAAAACATAATGTGGTAGTGTCAACTTTTGCCTATGGGACGTAACTTGTTGTTTGAACGTTCTTAGATTAAGTCTTGCCTCTAAGGCAATAGTAATAGAACATCTCATAAATCAAGACACAATGTGATAGTGTCAACTCTTGCCTATGGGGTGTGACTTGTTGTTTGGAAGGAATCGAAGAAAAGAAAAGAAAAAAAATAATGGTTACGGAAAAATAAAAAAAATAAAGAAAAATAAAGGTTGATAAAATAAAAAAAACCAAAGAAAATGAAAAAGAGAAAAAGAAAAAAAAAATAGAAGTTGAGAGAGGAAAAGACAAAAGAAAAGAAAAGAAAGGTTGAGAAAAAATAAAAATATAAAGAAAAAATAAAAGAAAAATAAAGGTTGAGAAAAAAAATGAGAACAAAGGAGAAAAGAAAAAATAAAAAATAAAGAAAAATAAAAAACAGAAAAAAAAATAGAAGTTGAAAGGATAAAAGGAAAAAAGGAAAAAAGTGAAGGTTGAGAAAAATTAAAAATAAAAAAGAGAAAAAAAAAATCAAAGTAAAATAAAACAGAAAAAAATAAATTGAAGTTGAAAGATAAATGAACATGGAGAGTTGTTTGAAAATATTTGATATATAGACGGGCAAGTATGTATTTGTTTCATACATAAAAAAGAAGGAAGACAAGTTTTGTAGGACTTTTGTTATGGGGGACAAAAAAGCAAAGCCACCTACTATGAGGGTTATTTATGTAGTTTACCCGACTCCTACTACTGTTTCATACTTGGGCCCTTGGTCTAAAGCTCTATATTAGTCCTTTGGATTGCTGCCACCATTAGCTGTTATGGACTTTGGTTTATTAAGCTGCTACGCTACTGCTACTGTTTTGGGTCTCAACCCATACATGTTAGCTTCCGTCTTGTTGTCGAGGTTGACTCGAAGACGAACAAATGCAGGGGAATGGGGAGTCCAGTAGGATGGTCACATGAAACAAAAGAAAGAGGAAAGGGTTAGAACTATAAACCATGCTTAAATAATCAGATCAAACACTTCGCTTAAACAACCAAAAAGCAAAAAAATAGAGGAGCAAGTCATTATAGTCACAAAAGAAAGGAATTGAGCAAGACTATTAGTTAGCTAGATTTTCCATCTTAACAACATCTAAAACCAACCTATTGAATCATTTTAAACCAAAGGAATAACCAAAACAAAGAGTGTTGACACCCAATTTTGGCTCTTCGTGCTTAAAATTAACGTCTTCAGGTTTCCTGGCCGTTAAAGAGCACAAAATACAATTTTTACACATTTTACAATTTGTTGATAATTATCCTTATTTTAGGATTTTTACCAATTTATTGTCATATTTTAACTTTTTCCAATTTATTGATAATTATCCTTAATTTCATAAATATTAGAATTTTTATCAATTTATTGTCATTTAATTCTTAACTATCATCTGCACATACACAATACGAGCAGTATGATTTTTATTCTTAACCACACAATACATTTATTTTTACATTTAAATTTATACTCACATTTTTAAAAATTATATATACATTAGCTATATTTTTAGACACAGTCCATACATATCAAATAAAGTGAATTCACCGATATTCAAAACTCACACTGTGTATATTATTCGAAAATAAAATTACATGATGTGTAATATCTTCTTGTCCAATCATATTTTTTATTTTTATTCCTCTAAAAAAGGGAAAGAGACACATCCCTTGATTTTTTCTCAACCACCATATTTTGAGTACAAACCATCCCCCTTTTTCTTTTTTTTTTTCTTTTCTTTTCTTATCCACACACACAATATTAGATTTTTGCTCTCTTAATTTTAGGCTTTTTGAAGACTTCGTCCACACATACACACACTCACTATATTTTAATTTTTTCTTCTTCTCCATTATTTTCAACTTTTGACTTTTTCTATCACTTTCCCAAGATTCAAGGGATGTGTTTTTGACATTTTGGAAAAGAAATAAACTTGATAAGATCTTACCTCTTTCTTTTATATACTAACTCATCTCTTTTCATTCAAAAAGATACACACACACACTCTTCTTATCTCCCTTTGCTCCCCCTTCTTCCTCTCTTTTTTCTCTTCTCTCCATGACACTAACCAACACCAACACCACCAAAATAACCCTCTATCATTTCTCCCTCCCTTTTTATTCTCTTAATGCTCCCCTCTTTCTCCATCATTTTTCATTAAAGAAGAAAAATACTATTGCTCACTTTTTAGAGTTCTTTCTTTTACTCTCACGATTATCTCTCCTCTCTTATTCCGTGTCTTTCTTCTCCAGTGGACTAATTATCGACTCCAACAAACCCCACTTCATGATTGTGACTATATTTTTATGTACACATGTTTTTATTGAATCTTATTTCTTATTGTATTGCTTCTGATATCATAATCTTTGGTTTAGTTTTTCATGTCTCCAATGACCTATTTTTCTCACTAATCTCGCTTATCTTTTGAGCAAAATCACACATTTTGCTATGAATTTCTTCTAGCGGTTAACTTTTGTGCTATTTCTTTGACCACTCTAACGATGCTTGTTTGTTGTTCTAATATTTTTATGCTATTTTGTTTGGCTATAATGACATTTTTGGACCATTTTTTTCTTAACATTTTATTAAATTAATAATGAGCAAATACTACATTACTTGGCCAATGACAATATCTCTCCGTCGGATTGTCGAGGCCTTCCCCATAACAAAAGACGGATTTTATTTTCTCAAGTTTACTTATTTTATATCAAGTATCAATACATGGCCAATGAAAAAATTTCCGTCGGTTTTTGAGGCCTCCACAAATAAAAGACGGACATCACGTATACAAATACGTAACAAAAATAAATAAATTTGGGCGATGACGAAATCATTATATTACCACGACAACACAAAAGTTTTACGATTCGTATCTTGGCAAAGCAATTTAGGACGGCCGATAATTTGAGCAACCACTTCGTAGCCATGGCGTATCTAAAACTTCATCTGAGCCCACTAGATAATAAATATTATTTTTCATATATTCATTTACATACATATATGCACACATATTTTTATAATTATTTATTCATGACTAATATTTCTAACAAGTGTTTACACAGGTTCTTGAGGATACTTCTTGGAAAAGGACATTCAAAAAGGACTTTAAATTTTATGTTTGTATTTTTACATTCTTACAATTGCACAAATATTAATCATAGCGAAAACTTTGTTTTTGGGGGGCGTTGGGCGGGGGATATTCTTTACTTATGTAACCCTCACCACACGTTTAGGAAAAACTTAAGCCGTTAATATTTATCTAAAGAATCAAACTGATTCGGATATTTAATCAATTAATTCACATTTTTTCCATTAGAAAATATTGTGCAGTCTTTTCTATCAAAAAAATAAACATTCATTTTATTTAATCTTTTCTCCCGTTAACTTTTGTCAAATACAAAATATTATTTGAATACTTTTTTTTAGTATAATACAAAAATTACTTTTCTTTTCATATATTACACACAAAAGTGATTTCCTTTCATAAAAGAACACTTTTTTCACATATATAATTTTATACATATTTTATACAACATACTTTTGCTTATTTCTATACATATATATTACGATAATAAAGTCTATATATTCATTTGACGTATCATGTTTTATACATGCATTTTTTACATTATTACATATTTTAATTATTCATACTTCTCAAAAAATGATTTTTGTCTCCTTCCTCTTTGATAAATTTAGTCTAGTCGGGTACCACATTTCGTGGATTCTGAAGGATGCCTAACACCTTTCCTTCGGAATAATTTGAACCCTTACCTAGAATCTAAACTGGTTTTCGCAAATTAAAACACAAGTCATACATGTCAATAATTAAGTAGGTTTCCTTATTTTCCTTAAAAATTAGGTGGCGACTCTATACAAAATCAATTCTTTTAGAGTTCATAAGTCATGCTTGTTTTAACCTTGGTGAAAAATAGGACATGACAGAATGTCGACTCTGCTGGGGAATAAGCAGGTTCTAACTATAATAGACTCAATTTTTCAATTGAGGGAGGTACTTTTATATTTTGCATATGCTAATTATTTAATTTATTGATTCTTTATTTATTTCACATACTGCAAATTGTGTGAATTATTTGTGTCTTACTCATAAGTTCTTTACATTAGTTGTAAATTAATTTATCTGTGTTTTGCTCATTAATTCTTTACATTATTTGCACAAATTAATTTTACATTCTTTTCAATTCTTTGATTCATTCTTTGTTTATAAACACTGTATTAGTATATTCTAAAATTGTTGCACATTATTTTCAATCTATTTAATCGTAATCACGATTCTATCGAGTCTTTGGCCGTACACTTCACACACTATGGTCTTGCACTCCCCTAAACCTTCTTTGGATTCCTTAGTTTTAGAGTAGGAGCGTTCAGATTACTACGCACCTTCTCGCAGTTGTCCGAATACTCTCTACCAACCTAGGTGAATCTACTCTTAGAATCCTTAGGTCGTTTGTATATACGACTTTGGTCATCACTTCGGCCGGACGAATTTCTATTATATATTTATTACACATTCTTTATCTGATACATGTTTATGAAATATTATACATTTTTTGCATTCTCTATACATTTTTTAGTTGTACATATATGTTTTACATGTCATGTTCAACATTGTCCACTCAGTCTGATAATTTTGGTTGACTCGTGTTGAGTTAGAATTTTAATTCATCACACTCATTTTTGGTCTCTACAACCATCCTTCACCGTCATATCATTTCACACCCATTTTTGATCCTTACAATCATTCTTTTGGACTCTACCATCTTTTCCAAGAACTATTAACACATTCTTGTACATTCTTTTCATTCTCAAACATATTTTTTGGATTCGAATTTCCAGTCATACCACATTTCTTTTTCCAATACCATCAACAATCTATAATAATTATACAAACCACCAATGAACTGCATATCTGTCTGAACTACGTTTTGAACTGATTCTTGTTATGACAAGATACGTAGGCGGCTCTATGTCTCTTTAGTGTTTCAGAATAATTTCTCCAGTATTTAAACTGGGGCAATTTTTTTGAAACAGTTCAAAGTCTCTCTTTAAATATCTTCTGAGAGTGCAAATCAATAACCCCCACAAATTCAAAATCTCAATGACATTAGTGTTTAGCTGGCCTACCTCTAAATTCTCACCTGATTTTGGTTCGAGAATATCAAGATTTCTTCTTCCGAACGTCGTAAACCATTAAATTTATAACGATCGATCCTCACTTTCAACAGCAAGGGCTTATGACCCTTTCAGCCATAACAATCCTTCCAACTGTGGTGAAGTAATGCCATAACTTCTCCAATGTCCGACCTTCTCAATCTTGTCAACATATTGAAATAATGTCAAAGCTCTATCTACACTTGACATCCATCCTCTCGGTCGTCTGACCGGAGTAATTTCAATGCTTCATGTCTACGAGCAGTTTCCACTCGATCGCTTTTTGCATCCTTTTTAAGGAAGGACATCACTTCATGACAATCATACATGCCACATACAAATCCATAAGTTTGCTTGATCTACGTTCTGACCTGATTCTCATCTCGATTCATCTTGATGAGATACGTAAGCAACCCTACATAAGGGTTCGATTTTTCTACTGTTTCAAAGTAATTTCCCCAGGACGATAAACTGGGGCAAATTTTTGAAATAGTCCAATGAAGCTCTCAAAAAACCTTCAAAAGCGTCGATCAATCTCCTTAAATCCAAAATTCAAGAATATCAATGTCAGTCTGATCACAATATCCATCTGACTTTAGTCTCAAAATCTGAGACGTAAGTCTTTCATCACACCTCCCCCTTTACATTTCGATTGCCCCACCAGTTGAGGGCTTTTACTTTCCAGCTTCCCCGCCAGCCGAGGGCGTTTACATTTCAACTACCCCGCCAATTGAGGGCGTTTACATTTTAGTGGCCTTGCCAGTCAGAGATTCTTTAAATTAGATGTCAGATTTATCAGGGAGCATCATACAAATAAAGGAGAAGCTACATCATCCCCGAAACACATGGATTGCAAACATATCACTTGGCTACGGGGCCTAATTCTATCCTTCTTAATCTTTTGATCTGAGCGCAACTCTAACCCGATCTTCTCTTGTTCTTGCAGATAAACGTTCCATGTACTAAACATGGGACATCAGACTCCACAAGACATCAACACATAGTAGAACAAATAAATTAGGGGAGTCTTTGACCAAACGGTCACACTTTTTCACTCTATCATTTTTCTTGACTTCTCTACTTTCACTCATTTCTCATATTTTTATAGGAAAATTGTCCCCTCTATTAGGTGGGGATAATCACAATAATTCACATAAAGGCATCTCAGGAAGCAACAAAACAAAAACTGTCCTCGAAGACAATCGGGAGGCTGCAACATGTCATCCCCTAAAACAAATGGGAGACGATCACCGCAACGAATGATCCCTACAAAAATTGAGAGACTGCACCAATGAAGCCCACAAACAATCAGGAGTCACTCTCTCACCAAAGATTTCAGCCAACATTGATCGTACGAGGAATCGCTCCGAGTTTATCTATACCTTCGCATTAATTTTGTATATATGTTTATATTCAGTAAATATCTTTGTCTTGCATTTCTTCAATACATGAATGCGTTTTTATGCATACATTTTATTCCTTACCTTCACGAACTACGCACACCTGATTCTCATGTCGATGAGATACGTAGGCAGCCCTTCTAGGGTTCGGTATTCTTTATTAAAAAAAAAGAGTCTATTTTAGTACATATCACTCTGAGCTACACGAACCTGATTCTCATTTTCATGACATACATAGGCAACCCTTTTGGGTTCGGTGTTTCTTGTTGAAAAAAAAATAGTTCATTTTTTTATCTCACATTTTTTATCTTCATGAATTACGCATACCTGATTCTCATCTCGGTGAGATACACAGGCAATCCTTTTGGGGTTGGATACTCTTTTACAAAATATATCAAAAAGTTCATTTTCTTGCTTCACATCTTATACTCTATCTTCCTGAACTACGCAGACCTGATTCTTGTTTTCACAAGATACGTAGGCAACCCTCATTTGGGTTCGGTCCCATTCTTTCCAAAAAAATAAAGAATAACCAAAGTTCTACTTGGTTGGTACCAACATAGTTAGCAGTGTGCATGAGAAAGAAACAAATTGGTATGATGGAGAGGATCGATTTCATAGTAAACCATAGATTCATTTGGTACCTCTTAATCACACCTAAGTGACACTTGAAAAGGTTCTCTTGCATACATCCAAGACAAGAACGAAGCCAACCTCATTGTCTCATATGCATTGTGTGGAGAGCTTTAGATTAATTCATTACATTGCATTGTTGATCTAGAACTTGGCCTAAATTTTTGTTGAGGCAAAATTCTGAGTTACACTTGGTTTAGGAAAGGATCATAGGCCTTCTTTGACCCGATTGTGCCTTTTATACCTCACCAAATGACATTAATCCTTAGTATTCACCCTTTCAGACTAAAACCTTTTCTTTGGACAGCCACATCTTAGCCCATACTTTTTGAGTGCTTACATGCACTATCCCTCTCTTGGCCCAACCTCCTTGAGCACACTGAATACGTGCAAATTGCGGACAAAGATCTAAGATCAAAGATGCCAAAGACGAAAGATACAAAGGTCCCAGAAGAACAAAAAAAAAGACGACTTCAATGTAGAAGGAGCAAAAATCCCCCACAAAAAGAAGAAGAAGAAGAAAGAACTCCAGCAAAGGTGGAGAATCTTCAAAAAAAAAAAAGAAGTATTTATTGAGAATAAGGGGGAAGAGACTCCAACACAAGATTCAAAACAAGTCGGAGCAAATACAAATAAGGGACAACAAAACAAGACAAAGAAGATCAAGCGTCAAAGCGCAATAAATATCAAAAGCACAGATACAGTGCAATGCTCATTGAGGGATTAGTCACTTTCATCCCAAATATCATCGTACCTGTCCCCAAGCCTACATTACAAGCCGATAACAAGTCCTACATGATCCAATTCCAAGTGTTCTCACATTAGTGGATACTTACATGAAGGCCAAGCCTATGGCATCACAATTGCATGCATTGAATTTCTTTCTGAGTGTGAGTGTATTTCTCTAGACATCCCCAAATTCAGAAAGAAAACTACTCAAATATGTGTGAAAATGGGACTTTCTTTCTAGAGAGGGCACGTGAAACATGAAGATAGGTATAGTTCAAAATCTTTGTTTGAAGTAAGACGAACAAATCTTGTTGATACTTAGGTATGTCTGAGGCAACACTTGAAACTATAGGAATTACCTCAAAATCGATCTCGGTTAGCTGGAAAGAAAATGGGAGAATTCTTATGCACACTACTAATTGTTGGTACCAACTAAAGTTAAGACACGATTATGTATTTTCCACATGTCAGCATTTTTTCAAAGAAAATAAAAAATAATTTTCATTCTTTTTCAAAGCATCTACCTACAAATACAAACAAATTTTCTTTCTTTTTCAAGATTCCCACTTTCTAATATAGGCATTTTTACTTTTCATTCAAGGCACCCACCTCGAAATACTGACAGTTGACTTTCCTTCTCAATCACTCACCTTCAAATACAAATATTTCAATTCTCTGTTAAGTGTCCTTCTGATTTGCGTACTTTACATTTCAATAGCCCCGCCAGTTGAGAGGATATTACCTTTTAATTACTCCGCCAGTCGAGAGCTCTTTACATTTCAATAGTCCCGCCAGTCGAGAGACTATTATATTTCAATTGCTCCGCCAGTCGAGAGCCCTTACATTTTAATAGTCCCGCCAGTCGAGAGACTATTATATTTCAATTGCTCCTCCAGTCGAGAGCCCTTTACATTTCAATAGCCCCGCCAGTCAAGAGGCTATTACCTTTTAATGACTTCGCCAGTTGAGAGCCCCTTGCATTTCAATAGCCCCGCCAGTCGAGAGGCTATTACCTTTTAATTGCTTCGCTAGTCGAGAGCTCTTTACATTTCAATAGTCCGGCCAATCGAGAGACTATTATATTTCAATTGCTCCACCAGTCGAGAGACTATTATATTTCAATTGCTCCACCAGTCGAGAGCCCTTTACATTTCAATAGCCCACCAGTCGAGAGGCTATTACATTTTAATGGCTTCGCCAGTCGAGAGCCCCTTGTGTTTCAATTATTGTAAAAATAATTATTTTAAATTGTTAAAATTGAAGAAGCTTGAATAATTAACTAAGCTGGAGGGTCAAAATTGGGTATCAACAAAAATGACATAAACACAAAACATAGAGGAAATCTAAAGAAGCCACAGATTAGGCAATAACTACCTCAAATCTCGAAATCAGAATCTCCACACAAAGGGAAAATCAACGACCTAGACCTATAGACTCAGAACCTGCACATAAAAGTGCGAAAGAAACAAGCGTGAGTACTAAACTACAAGTACTCAACAGCATCGTCGGTCAACCCTAATTCAAAGTGATGCGCTAGAACCACCCAAACTTTAAACAATTCAATACAATCTACATGAACCTGCAAATATGAAGGCCACCCATAGGCTAACAGATAAAAACTACGACAACAAGGATATAATTCAACTCAACAACACTATTGCATCTCAAAACAATCCAAATGAATCAACTCAGACAATCATCAATCATATCCAATTGTTCAAGTACCATACGAATAAGTAAATGAATGAAATGCATATGATGTGTATACAACTGCTACTTTATATAGCTAGCTAGGACCGATGGGGGACTCGTGATGTCCATATACCTGGGCAGGCGTGTCTTTCATTCCATATAATATTGGACAGACGTGCCCTCTGATCCACAGTAAAATATAGGAAGGTGTCTCCTTCGATTAAAAATATATGGGCAACTCCAATTCCAATGAAATACAATACAAAATATGCAAGCATTCTACTCCGATCTCAAATATCAAGTACAATATCAAGTAAAATATTTTATACCATGTATCGGTTACATTATCAACCAAGGTTCCCCTCTATCAACTTTTCTAATCAATAAAACCCTCTTTTTGTAATTCATTTAGTCAAAGTCTCAGTATTTTATCAATTATCACTATACTATGCTCAAAGTCTCAAACAGGAGTATAATCACCAACTAGCATGCTCAACGGTCACTATCAGATTCAATCCACAACTATCATGCTAGCAAATAGGAGAAAACAGTCCAAAAAAGTCAATTAATTGCTTTTAGCCCTTCACATAATGTTGGAAACCATATAGATGCTCGTTATCTCATCTATAAGGGACCTCCATATCTCTATTACTCCCCATACATGCAACTAGCACATAAACACTTCGAAAAAGAATAAAAAAACCTCAACTTGTCTTAAAGAAGACCCACAAAATCAAATCAAAGCCTTACACATCCAAAGAGCCTCCGAGCGATCCTAATATAGTCAAATACGTTTTCTACATAAGAAAATGAATCCATAAACACTCATATTGCTATACTTAAATTTTGGGTCTAAAAGTCAATCCAAAAATCAACCCTGAAGCCACAAGAGTAAAACTGAAATTTTAATAGAAATCACATTAATCATAACCTAAGGAGTTCAAATATGAAATTTCATCGAAAATGGAGTTAAAATTGACCTTGAAATCATCAATTTATCATTTTTAACTTTATCCAAAATCCCCAAATTTTCAATTTGAAAAATCAAGATTTGAAGATGAAATCATGAATGAATAAATTAGGGTTGCTTATCGGGCAGATCGGGCGGATAATTATGCTTTACGATTTGACTTATTGGTTATTGACTTTTAAATATACTAATCTGCTAGTCAACAGATAAGATAACAGTTGGTTCGGTATCAGATTTGAAATTAACAGACAATTATTAGGCGGTGTATCGGATAAATCTAAGAGACAATGAAATATCGGGTGATTATCGGTATGTCTTCCATTTCTTCACTGACTAAGTTGTTTGTATATACTGTGATTCATCTATTTATTAATCTTTTAGGCTTTTGAATTTTGTTCGTACAATTATTTTAATAGGTTATAACATATAATCTTATAAGAATTTTCTTCTAGACCTAAAACATATGTAGAAATATTTTTAAATTATTGGGTCGAAAGAAAAATCAAACCTTTGATAGGATTTGGAATTTTTTAGTTTTATATCAAAAAATTTTTGAAGGACACATTGATTGTCACAATCCGAGTTGATCCCCTAGCCATGACGAGCATCCCAGACCACCAAAGGCCCGATAAAACCCCTTAGCATAACATCATAAGCATATCCATTCTAAAGTACAGAAATTAGACCCAAAGATATGAAATTCAACTTAAATAAGAGTTGTGAAACCAAATCTTGAAATACGACATAATACCACCTATTACATCAGTCTACGAAGCCTCTAACATTTTAAAAAAAATTCTAAGCTGGAACATGGCCCCGACGATACCATAAACAAAATAGACAATGTCTAAAGAAGTAAAAACAATTGTCGTTCAAAAGATGGAGGGCTCACCACTTGCTACTTCCTGTCCCAAGAAGATCCTAGTACTGCACAAAATTACAAAAAAATACCTCCGAACCTACATCATAAAAGATGTAGCGTCCGGGGATGGTCAGTACGACGAGTACTTACATGCAACCCAGGAGAGAGGAACAAAGCAATTTGTAAGGTAAAATCATAAGGCACGTAGTATAAATCTCAAGTAAAAGAAATCATGGAATAAGAATCTCAAGATATAAAACGTAATCATTCTTTAACTTTATTGTATGGACTAAGTAGTTTCACCAACCTTAGGCAACCCACGGGTTATATGGGTTAGGTCTTCGCCCAACCGGCGGGGCCCCAATCCATGTTTGCCGCATGAATTGAGATGAACATAATTTGACCATCATAACATAGCGTCCTCATAGAGGAAATGTGATAAGGTTGTCTCGTTTGGGAGAGAACCACCCCTATGTTGGCAAAACATAGGTTTTATGTGTTGGTCACTAGGACTTACACCTTCTCGGTGAACTACATAATCCTCTTTAAACCCCATTAAAACAAATTTTCATAAACATTTATCCATAGAGTCTTTCGTTAAGGCATTCACATTTTGGTGTCGTCATATTAAGACTTGCAAGTCATCCATATCATGCCAAATCATTATCGTAAAATATTATAGACTCTTAATCCCGTCTTTGAAAACATAAACATAGCCATAATTGAATTTTCATAAGAATCTTGAAATAGCTCATCACTTCATACTTTATATGTTCAAAAGACGGGGAAAATCATTATAATCCTCATTGAATTACAAGTTGTTGAAAAGGGTTGAAGGTCATAGTTTCATCATTTATATCATTCAATGTTTCAAATCCATATAAAGAAATCCATCTTTTCAAATAGTATATTCAAGTCTCAAAACCCTCTACTAGTAATTAGAAAATAATTTATAACAAGAGGGAAATCAATATTAAGCTTTTCATAAATGTAATCCTCAACCCTAGTTTCAAACCATCAACATAATATACATAAATTCTAATTTAAATCATTACTTTGTAGTATTAGTTGAAGTAGGGGTGTTCAACATACCTTTTGACGAAGAACTTAGAAGAGAAAATCGTGAGAATTAACCTTAGACCTTGCGTCTTGAAGCCTTGAGAGTTCTTGGACTTAGAGAGGATAAGAGGAGAGTTTTTAATTTGATTTAGGGCAAACCCCGATTAAAAAGAATCATTGGAGAACCATCTTGAACTTGGGAGCTTTGGAGCTTTAGAATTTGAAAAACCCTTCATGAGTTCATGAGATTTGGGAATGAACTAATAGCTTAGGACGTCTTTGGGATTTAAAAATGGATTGAAAAGTTGCATGAGGTGAAAGTACTAGTTTGCCCCTGATTCAATAAGAGAAAAGTAGAAATTTTAAGTTCGGGAGGTGGGAGTGCGTCGCACGGCCTATCGCGCGGCACCCAGCTGTGCCTCGCATGGCCCATCATGCACCTTGGACAGTGTCTCACTAAAATGCCCATAACCTTTTACTCCAAACTTGAATTGATAAACGGTCAGTGGTGTTGGAAAGAAGACTCAAAAACCTTTAATTTGGTAGGTAGTATGCCACCTAACTTAAGATATTGTAGGAGTAATGGTTGTTGGAAGTTGATCCAAGTAAGAACGTCTACTAAAACTCAATCGGTAGAAAAGTTCTCAACTCAACTTTGAGCTAGGAGATTTCTACAACCTCAATTCATCTCCAAAGATGTTCCCACACTAAGGAATTGATCTTAGCACTTATATCTAAATAGAAATCATTGAGTTCGGGACGATACACTTACGAAAAATGGTTTAAATTCTAGCCCGAAAGTATGGGGTGTTACAATATCTCCCCCTTGGGATAATTCGTCCTCGCTGGGGACTTATCGAAGTTCTATAAGCACAACATAAGTGCTGAAACTTCACCTTAAGAATTCTCTTTAACTCACTTACAAAAAAGAGGTTTCATGAAACAACAACAACAACAACATACCCAGTGTATTCCCACAAAGTGGGGTCTGGGGAGGGTAAAGTGTATGCAGTCCATACCACTACCAAATAATCAGAATCATGAAATTTAGCATAGACATAATCTAGGACATGAGTTCTATGGAACATGGTCATAACAACGTAAGACATGAATTTTTCAAAAATCATCGGCCTGATTATGATTGATACAATACATGAAATAAGATTTTTTCTAGACATAAGAATAAAAACATTCTCCACCTTAAATGGTAAGTCTAATAGCCCTTAAATTTTAGCGACACTTCTCAACTATGCTTTCAACTACGAATACCACACTTCATAATTTTCCAACTTAAAATTTCCCTGTGAAATACATAACCACAAGAGTGCTTTCATGTTAAAGCTTAACCCGGAGTTAAAAGGTGCTAGTGTAAGCTACGGGGCTCTATACTTTATATCCATCCAAGATTACTACTCCATCTTATCACTATAATTCAACAACTTCAAAACTTAATTAGGGAGTACTAGCCCCATAGCACAATGGTTCGCGTATCTATCAATCACAACATTCAGGCCTATCATTACTACTCACTTTACAGATCTCTACACCTAAAATTAGCAACTTCCATCACTTTCACAAGTCTTTACACCATATGTTCCCCTTATAAATCAACCACGTCATCCAAACCTACTAATACACGCATTTTACGGTCTTCCACACCTAGAATTATCAATTTAATCTCTTGACTGAAGTCTCACCATATATTCCCCATCCAATTATACCTTATGCAATAGGTCATCCACACTTATAATTTCTTTGGATGGAGAAATTACACCACTAATTTTCACAATAAAGAGCATCTACTTTCTCCCAACAAAATCATTACACAATTGCTTTAAACACAACTATCATACCATAAGCAAAGTCACCAGAGGACTAAAGTAAAAATGGTCAGGAACGAGAGGGATATTGTTTGACCATGGTTTATATTTGTTGGAACCCTGACACCTAAAATAGGACCTGCAACGTAAGGTAAAGTAGGCACGAATATTTCATATATAAAATGCATCGAGAATGGATAGCTAATCGTTCTGACATAGACATAATATCATTGTCATAACCTTTATTAAAGTGCAAAAAAAGAACCCAAAAACCCTAAAAAAAGCAATTTAAAATGAATCTCGTCGACGAAATAAGGTGGTACAGTGCACACCCATTGGGCAACCCCTTCTCGTGTGGCGCATGCCGCATTGCAAAGCTGGACCCCATGCGGTGCATAGGCCACTACAGAGGTGAAATAGTGGACCCTCGTGCTAGGCTGTGCAACGCGAGGGCCAAGGCATGGCCTCCACCACGCGACACATGGCCCTATTCCTCATCCTAAACTTTCCCCAACACTGCCAAACTCATCTCTGATCGATTTCTACTCATTCTAAGGGTCACATAGACTCATTTCTAGCTCTAAAAATACGTCCAAACATATGGGGCGTTACAGTTAGTAGTAGAGTTAGTAACGTAAAGAAAAGTATAGTTTCTTAGAATTGAGCATAACGTGATGTCATGACCCGAAATCCCATTCGGACCGGACTGGCACCCGAAGCCGATATGGCCCGAGAGAACCAATCTTTGCTCATGAATCTTCGTATGTATATCTGCGTATGAATCTTATTATACCTCATGCAACTATGCGGAAGACATGAATTTGGAAACATATGTCATACATAGAAATATCAAACTTGGCCGTTGGAGCAATTACGTCGAATTGAACATACATCTTCCGTTCATATACCCACATATGTCTACAAAGCCTCTAATAGATACATCTATGTATACCACCTTTACAGCATCAAAATGAATATACAACTATGACCTAGAAAGCTCCAAATCAAGTGGAGCTCACCAAAACTTCTGCAACTGATCCACAGTCTACTGAGGAGGTCTACTAATGCTTGCACCTGCAACATGTAAGGTAAGTCCCCCGAGGGGGTCAGTACGAAGAATGTACTGAGTATGTAAGGATATAGAAATTACATCATACGTGAGAATGTCAATGAAATAATATATGAGAGATTACTCAATATTCACCCAAGAGACTTTCCTCCAATGGATTCTTCTATATACGAGAGGTTCTTATATACGAGAGGTTCTTTCTTGTTCCTATGCTCGTTACCACTATCGTTCTACTACTTGGTTAGTAAGTTATAAAAGAATAACATTCATCCACACACATCCACTCTCTTGGTGGATTAATAATACAACCTACATCCACTCTATTGGTGGGGTGTCATACATCCACTCTATTTGCTTCTCTATCTTACCTTACTTCACTTAATCACTCATCAATCAAATACTGTCCGGGCCCAACTGATCAGTGGAAAATTAATAGAACCGTCATGCAGGTGTACATTGCACCCCATGGATAATGTAAAGAGAACCGTCATGCAGGTGTACATTGCACCCCATGGATAATGTAAAGAGAACCATCATGCAGGTGTTCATTACACCCCATGGATAATGTAAAGAGAACCATCATGCAGGTGTTCATTTCACCCCATGGATAATGTATAGAGAACCATCATGCAGGTGTTCATTTCACCCCATGGATAATGTATAGAGAACCATCATGCAGGTGTTCATTTCACCCCATGGATAATGTCATAATTATACCTCAACTTTTACCAGATTGGTACAAACATAATCATAACATTACTAGACTTTAGCACATCACATTCCCAGAACTTGGAGGTAGAATATACACACTTGTATGACCTATTGAGGATCACGATGCTATTGGAAACTTTTACTACTTCTTATGAGATCTTATATAAGTAAGCGTATAGTACCGGCCCTCCACCTTTGTTGGTCTATAGGGACTAACTTAGCATAGTATTGGAATTATTCCATCTAGAACTTATAACCTTTAGAATGTGATCCATACCTAATGAAACATCTAGTACTCAAGCGCCTTACTTTTTTACAATCTTATACCCCTTTTGTCTAGCTAGGAAAGTGACACACTAGAGATAATGACAGTAAAGCACACACTTATATGCACATTTCACTTCATGCATTTAACTCATGAGATTGACATCTTCACTTATGAGTAATAATCACACTACCTTGCACATCATCTCTCTTATTACTCTTATGAGAATGGTACTAAGATGATCCTCACAATATAGGATTTGGAGCATGACATGATTGGAAAATGTTTTTCAAGAATACATAGATTCATTTGTATTTTACCCTCTTGAGATAGTTCTTTTAGGAATTAGAACGTCATGACATCTTCGGAACTTCAATCAAGGAACAAGAGATAAGTGAATCATAAGTCATCTAAGAATAAGACACATATGGATAACAATATATGTCAACCTGAATTGATATACTTCAAGGCTCTCGGAATTGAAACAAGTCCAATATCAATAGGAACAATATGTTGTAGAAGGATACAGAAAGAGTAACCTTACATACCTTGTATTCATACTTACGAATACATAATCTTAGACGTGCATACGATAGTCCCGATCCGTCCTTATGTTTTGTTCTACAACATAAATACATGACGGAACCAATATTAACCACCAATAACCTTATAATGGCATACAACAACAATAAGTCACATGTTCAACTCGAACATGTCATTTCCCCCCTTGACAACACCATTTATAAAATCATCATACCAAGAATTCCATAATATTCCATACATTGACCAACACATGATAACCAATGGCATGTTACACCAAGCTCATATTTTATACTTTTCCATCACCACCACATCACAATTCTTCCATCAAATTACTTCAATACACCTCATAACAACAAATCGGCCAAAAGCCCATAATTTATACTTATAGAAAAATAACATGTTTAAGACCATAATAACACCATAAATGTTGTTATTTCATCCATATCATGCACTTTCATCAAAGTCATAAGTCATAATTCAAGTTACAATCCCATGGATTTCACATCTTTCACAAAAGCCAAAAGTGCCATGTCCAACATTTTCAACCATCACCAACATGATATACATATTTTCTCATGCTTATAATATGTTAAAGTACAAGAATAATCACTTACCCAAGCTTGGAAGATGATGATCTTGCTTCAAGAAGTGCCTTAGGGTTTGAGAGCCAAAGAAGTGTTCTTGGGAATTTTCTAGAAAATGAGAGAAAAGCATGTGTGTGTACAATGAATTAAAATCTGATTTTGTCCACCTTTTATAAACTTTTAAAGTTATCCTTAGCCATTAAGTCCATTATTGACAAGTCAACACAAGAATGGGTCTTTTGACCCACTTTTGGGCCATGTCTTCTTTTCATTTTTGGGTCCTTTTTGGGCCCAATTCTCTTAACCCAATAAAATCAATAATTTCTCGTGTTTAAATCACCTCATACGTGTTACAACAATATTCCCACTAATTCTATTCACACTCGTAGCCTCAATTCCAAAAGCAAGCGATTCTAGCCACGTATGGCCCATTTTGACCAAAAGGGCAAAATCGTCATTTTGACCCCAAATTCGTTCTCGAGTAATTTTATCATACCAATATGATACTTTACTCATTTCATGTATATGATCATGATTGTAGAAGAAACGTGGCAAAAATCGGATCAATACATCCCCGGGCACCCTTGGGACTTAAACAAAATTTCCAACTTTTGAAAGGTGCGCAGGGGCGGCGTGGCCCGCTGCCTGGCGCGCCCCTTTACTGCCTCTGGACTGAAAATTTCAGCCCATAGCGGCGTGGCACGCCCCTGGGCGCGACCCTCCTTATTTTTTTCCAAAATTTTTGTTTTCGACTTTTCTTCGCGGGTTCGGTTAGATACTTCAAGTCCTATTCTTTAACTCACTTCTTAACCTTAATATACTTTGTTTAGAGGTCCTCTTAGCCTCATTTTGAACCCCACGAATGCGCCTCAAAAATCACAAAACACCTTTTATGAAAGGTTAATCACATGTACGAAGCCAAATTTCAAATTGCTCATTATTAACATTACCAAATACATACTTATGGCTTCTCGACACCGAAGTACCCATTGTTTATCGTCATCACATTGGGTTGGGAGTATACGGGGTGTTACACGTGAGACATGGGTTCATGGATCATGAGCATTGTAACATAGAAATTGGGTCTCTAAATCTTAGAGAAAATTTTTGAATCACTAAGAGACACAATTGCTTCCAGTTAAAGGGTCAGAAGATGGACATGAGTGTGAGTATGGAATCTATATCTTGGACATAATCATGGATGGAATGCATAATGTCACGACCCAAAATAGGCACGTGATGACACTTGTCACACCCTCCAGACAAGTAAACCTATCCAAACCCAAACTCAATAATCAAGTAAATTAGAAGCTGAAGAAAAAGAATAATCCCCAAAATATATATAAAGAAGAAGCAATTATTTAAGATACATCCCAGGTATGGTCGTCACTAGTACAAGCCTCTAATATAAAATAAAAATAATAATCTTCTAGAATATCGTAGATGCGAATAAAGCATAAGACATAAATAGAGAGATCTGAGAAGTCCTGAAGTGCTAATACTGGAAGAAGACGATCTACAAACTACTACTCGGCCCAATACGTGCATGGGGTGTAGAAAAATAAGAAAAAGGAAAAGAAAGCAAGAGTGAGTACGAAATGACATATACTCAGCAAGCATCGTCGATAACCGACCCTAATCCAAAGTGATGGCGAGAACCACCACCCCAACTACCCAAGGTTTCCCCAATCATTCTATAACCCGCCAAAATCATAGTACTTTATCTTACCAGGGTAACCCAAGACAATGGTCAATAGGTAAACCAAATGTAGGGTAGGCACACTAATCCAGGTGAGTCAATCATCATTAACCAATACTATGGGATAGCAACAGGGAGAGTGTGTGTATATAAGGATGTATCTTAAGCTACCAAAAGGGTGCTATCCATCTTTCTTTTGATCAACTCACTATCATACCCAAGTTTTATCACACCCCTCCCTTCCTACCAACATACGATGAAATAGGATAATGAAATAAAGTGAAATGAATGCTCAAACACAGTATCACAAACAAGGTCCTAACACAGAAATATGGTACAAGAGTAGACACTAACACAATATGAAAACACACCAAGGATGATAATGCAATGCAAATGATACAATGCAATGAAGTGATGACGATGTGATGATGATGAATCTTTGAAAGTTATTGCATAACTTTCTGTATACACCCATCGAGCTCGCAGCTACCAGGTGGGACCCATGGGGGGTTCACAACCCATATACTTTTCATAATCTCAATTCACCTCTCTTGATAATGTTCATGGTTCAAGGTTCCACAATATCCCATAAAATGTCTCATATCAACCTTACTGACACATCCCTCGGTATAGGCGTTTTATAAAGTGTCTCATTTTCTTAAAAATCAGAATGTCTCAGTGGTACCAAAGTCTCATGAATATGTATGCGTGATATGAGGATGTAATGCTCACAATCAATTAGTATGAAGATTAATATCCATTCAATACATGCATAGGTGAGCTCAGAATCAACTCAATGTATCAATAATTCATGATATAAGTCTCCACTTGATACCAACATAATAAATGGTCAAGTAGTCATCAATATTATCATTTTTCAAGCTCACTCTCGGGCATCAGTATGATGAATATGCAATAAAATGCTCAGATAAGGCCTATAATGTCAAGTCAAGCCCCCCACTTGGGCGACATAATAATGTATAAGGCATTAATGCATAAACATGAGCAACAACATCAAGTCAAGCCCTTACTCGGTGACATAGTAAATAATATGGCAATTAAATGCACAATCAAGGCCAATCAATACAATTCAAACCCCCACTCGGGCATCACCACCGTGTCTACACTCAAACAGTAGTAATATGCACAAAAGCCCCCACTCAGGCACACAATGATAAATATCAACAATCCCAATAATAATATAACGCGAGACTACCCAATCCTAGCTTATCTCATACATTAGCTTCATCAACTAAGTATCTTCTTAACCCCAATTATCCCATCAAATCACGATAATAACACAATTATCCATTAGGAGTCACTAAAGCCTCAAACATCACGTCAAAGTTCACTAAACATGATCCAAGCTCTAAAATAGGCATCCAATAATGGTATTACAACATCACTAAGTTATCTACCTATATTCCACTTCTAAGGATAATTACAACAATAATACTAACTAAGTAAGGCAAATAATCTAACTATAATCCATCGAAAGACTCTGGCACCAGCGGAGATGCTCTCCATTTCACCTAAGCGGGACCCTCAATCCTAAAGAATCACCAAATACAAACAACCAATCATACAAACACATAAACACTTTGGAAAAAGTCAAGGTACAGCTCAACTTGCCTTAAATGAAGACCCGCAAGCTCAAACGTCGTCCAAAACCTGAACCGAAAGCCCAACTCTATCGAATCAATAACAAATGCTTCCAATCAAGTCAAATATGTCATCTACAAATCAAAAGGAAGCTAATGATACCCATATTGATCATATTTACAACGGGTCAAAAATGAACCTCAAAAATGTGTTTTGAAAATAAAGGGGTAAAACTAGAATTTTATTTTAAAACACATTTCCCAAGGTTAAAGGAACTTACAGCTAAAAACCCACACGAAAATGAGGTCCAAATCTAAGAAAAACCATTTTCAAGCTTTACTGGCAAAAGCCCAAAAATCCCTCGAAAATCGAAAAGGGTAAATATGGATTTTTTGTTTGAAAATCATAATCCTCAAGTAAAAAGGACTCTATGGGTGATAACCCAAGCAAAAACGAGTAGGAATCGAAGCTTAAATCAAAGAAATACCAAATTTTCAATTTGGGAAAATACTCCAAAAATCCTCTTTTGAAATCTTTGATTTAGAAGAATTTAGATGATAAAGTTGGTAGGAAATGATTCAGAATTGAGTTACGAACTTACCCGCACGAACTTACGCAAGAAATCTTCCCGAAAATCTTCCTCCCAAGCTCCCACTATGATAAAAATGGTGAAAATGAGCAAAAATGGTGAAAATGAGCAAAAATGGACAATTTTCAGCAAAGAAGATTGACTTGTTGACCGTTGACCGCACATTGACCGTGTTCAACTGTTGACCAACCATCAGCAATTTTAAAAACTTATTTTTGACCCTCGAAACTCATCCGAAATCCTATGAACATGAACCAATAGTGAAAATTGATCATAAAACACATTCCGGATCCAATGGCATCATCGAATTTATGAGAAAATATCGTTTACAATAAATTAACCTCTGGAACTCCTTTAAGCCAAAATACATTATTTTCAAGTGGAGGGTTGAAATACAATGAAAGGTTTTGAACCCAAATCAACCATGCTACCAACATAAAATTGACGCTCCATATCTAACTAAATAGTCAGAAACCTCATCCGAGAATTGAATCACAAAATATTGACCGAAGTCAAATCTATCATTTTAAGGATACTCAAAATCACAAACTCGGATAAAACACTCCTGAATGTATCGGGGACCACGCCAACGATCTCCACTACTCATAAACAAGATAAGGCAACTACAGGGAGGGGAAAAATGGTAAAAAAAAAATAAAAAATTCTCAAATTCAAAAATGAGGATCATTACAGTATCCACCACTAAGATTCACGTTCGTCCTCGAACGTACAAACAAGAAAAACCAGCACAAGTAAAGATGGAAGATGCCCTCGAGAGACGTCAAACAAGCACCCCAACGCTGGTCACAACTAATGAGCTACCGATCTCATCATAGAACCAGAATCTATCACATAAGACCTCACCAGGTCATAACACAAATCTCAAAAGGCCAGAATTCTCGATGAAACCGAATTTCTATATCAATGAACTTCCTCTAAACTCATAAACTGAGTGAAACAAAATAAAGGTACTGAGGATGCTTGCCTAATCTAAACCTGAACAAGGCACAGGCCACAACCACAAGACCACAAATCACCCTCGGACCCACAAAAGCAAGGGACTCACCAATCACATAGCCACCTACCAAAACACTGAATCCACCTGCCTAAGGTCGATACTATCACTATCAAAACAATTCACACTATAGCCCCTGTCTAAAGCTACTAGGCTAGAAACCTGTATCAAAATTATACAAAACACCAAAAGCCACACTCAGCACTCTAAAACTCTACTCTACCATCACACTCTCATACTCTGCCCCTTTGAAGTAATCAATAAGCACCATCAAACCCTATATACCCTAGACATGAACATAGAAATGGCATCAAACCCTTGCGCGACACATCACAATGACCCAAAGAACATCGTTACCCAAAAGCCATCACACAACCTTAAATCCTCAACAACCGGGTAGAACAAAGAGTCTTTTCGATCCCGCACACATAAGCGACCTATCATATCAGAAACAATCAACCCATAGAAGAAGTGCAACAATCATGATATCTCATTGACTGACGCCCAAGTCACAAATCAAATATCTGGAGAGACACTACTAGACTCTACACAAGCTACCAATGAACCACACTATCAGGACTCCAAATTTCTAACTCGACCCATAGATAAGCCCTAAATGAATCAAATATCCTTATGCACAAAAGAAATCTTTATCTTTTTCCTTAACTCTATTTCTATTTAGAATTCTCTAACACATGAGTCGTGGCCTAATAAGTTACAACTCGAACCAGCTTAATTCTCATTCAATATTTCCTAACACATGGTCCACTAAGAGTAACACATACTCAAATTAAAGCTTATGAGCTGAATGTTCCACTAAGCCACTTAGCTACAAAAGAAACAATACTACAACTAGGCACCACTTTCCATTTGAACTCTTTCCAAATCGAAAGAAAACATCCTCATGAGCTAAAATCTTTGATTCTGATCGAGGAGTGTCTCAATACCAAGTAGTGTATTCACACAAGCAAAAGCCAAATACTAAGGAAGTAACGAATTGCGAGGCTCGAATACCTGAAGTATTTCCTTATCCAACAAGAATCTCTTACTCACAATCCCTTTTGAATCAGTCACACCACAAGTCTAGGCAATCACAAGGTCTACCACTAATGAGCATCGCTAGGCATACTGCAATTCGTAATGCCAAACCATGAGACCAATCCATTCAATCAATCTAAAGGCACCAAAACCTAAAATTGATCCATCACTATTCCTCACATAACCATCAAGAGTATCATACTGAGATACACTAAATCCACAATACTCAAGAAAGTCAAATCAAAATCCAGCGGTATACTCTGAACGAGTCCCAATGTAGTATCGGCACACTCAATCCACCATTCATCCACGACATAACCATCAAGAACACATAACCAGACACCAAAATCCTTAATACCTAAAAAATCTAGCCTAAAACCCACTATGACTTCTAAGCGAGTAGCGACATAGGATAAGTACACCGATCCACCACTAAGAAAACATCCACGGGGTAGCAAATATCAACAACTCTACCAAAACTCACAAAATCATATCTAAGCTCAAGGATGAATAAATAAATACAAAGTATAATGTAGAACCACAGTCAATACCGCTAAGGCATAGCAAATGTGCACCAAGAATCATACTTGTGGTTGTAGTACTAGAAGATCCTGCCTCGAGTCCATCCCGTGAAACTTGATACTGGGATCTGTCATATCTTAGAGTATCTAGTGAAGCCTCTCTCTGTCTAACATGTGGGCAACTCCCCCTATAGTACCCAAGATCCCCACATAAGACGCAACTCAAGGATGTTGAGGCTCGCTGAACTAGGCCTGAAAACCCCAAATGACCACCATGATCTAACCCTCTCCAAGCATAACCACGAAGATCCTAACCACCATCATACATATCGTTATGACTATCGAATCCCCAGGCCTTCTGACCCATAACCCTTTCATATATCTATACAAACTCCTCTAAAAACACTTGAGCAAACTGACCCCATGAAAGAGGGGGTGATCCAACTAGTCTACTCTCTACAAAGGCCCTCCACCACTGCCTAGCTGGTCCAAAGAACTGAAAGGAAGTGAAGTCTACACCATTCGAATCCACCAAGCCCAAACTGTGCAACCTCTCATGGTAACCCAGCAAGAAAATAAAAGCATCAACCCTAGGATCTCTATCGAATCGAGGAGGATCTGTCCTCATAAAATCTACAAATCTAATCTGTACTTCCATGGACATGAAGGGTAAGGTCACTAGATCTGAAGCAATCTCTGGAAATATCTCATCAACACTAGGAGAATCAGTAAGAGTCACAGATACATCTAAAGTCTAAAACCCTGAAGTAGCATGCTGAATCAGAATAGGAGCGACCCTCTTAAGGAAACCCAACACTCGAACCAGACAATCCTCAAGCATAGGTACGGTCACGGGTGGTGTCTGCACTGGCCTCAACCCCTCTAACTCACTAGACCTACCACCACTAGCCACCCTAGAACCTGAAGAGGCAACATTATCTTGACCTCTACCTATCCCCGATATTCCAATCCGACCTATACCTCGAACTCTACTCCTATAGTGCACCGAAGGCACGGTCTCTAAATCTCTAGCCACAAAAGAATGCATGCTCACCATCTGTGAGAGAATGAATAAGATATTTTTGATTTATATAATGCTACGAAGGCATGAGAAGAATGAAGAAATGGAAATCTCTTAAAGTCATGTAGCCTCTCAAAGATAGATAACGGACGTCTCCGCACTGATCCGCAAGACTCTACTCAACTCGGCTTGTACAAATGAGACCAATGAAACTGGGGTTCTGATACCAATTTATCATGACCCAAAATAGGCACGTGATGTCACTTGTCACACCCTCCAGAAAAGTAAGCCTATCCAAACCCAAACTCAATAATCAAGTAAATTAGAAGCTGAAGAAAAAAAATAATACCCAAAATATATATAAAGAAGAAGTAATTATTTAAGATATATCACAGGTCTGGTTGTCACTAGTACAAGCCTCTAATATAAAATAATAATAATAATCTTCAAGAATATCTTAGATGCGAATAAAGCATAAGACATAAATAGAGAGATCTGAGAAGTCCTGAAGTCCCTCAGCTACTACCTCAATCTCCGCAGCGCTAATACTGGAAGAAGACGATCTACAAACTGCTACTCGGCCCAATACCTACACGGGGTGCAGAAAAACAAGAAAAAGGAAAAAGTAAGCAAGAGTGAGTATGAAACCACATGTACTCAGCAAGCATCGTCGATAACCGATCCTAATCAAAAGTGATGGCGAGAACCACCACCCGAACTACCCAAGGTTTCCCCAATCATTCTATAACCCACAAAAATCACAGTACTTTATCCTACCAGGGTAACCCAAGACAATGGTTAATAGGTAAACCAAATATAAGGTAGGCACACTAATCCAGGTGAGTCAATCATTATTAACCAATACTATGGGATAGCAACACGGAGAGTGTATATATATATATATATATAAGGATGTATCTCATGCTACCAAAAGGGTGCTATCCATCTTTCTTTTGATCAAGTCACCATTATACCCAAGTTTAATCATACCTCTCCCTTTGGACCAACATACGATAAAATAGGATAATGAAATAAAGTGAAATAAATGCTCAAACATAGTATCACAAACAAGAAATATGGTACACGAGTAGACACTAACACAATATAAAAACACACCAAGGATGATAATGCAATACAAATGATGCAATGCAATGAAGTGATGATGATGAATCTTTGAAAGTTATCGCTAACTTTTTGTATACACCCACCGAGCTCGCAGCTACCAGGTAGGACCCATGAGGGGTCCGTAACCCATATACTTTTCATAATCTCAATCCACCTCTCTGGCTAATGTTCACGGATCAAGGTTCCACAATATCTCATAAAATATCTCATATCAACCTTACCGGTACCTCCCTCGGTATAGGCATTTTATAAAGTGTCTCATTTTCTTACAAAATAAAAATGTCTCAGTGGTACCAATGTCTTATGAATATGTATACGTGATATGAGGATGTAATGCTCACAATTAATTAGTATGAAGATTAATATCCATTCAATACATGCATAGATGAGCTTAGAATCAACTCAATGTATCAATAATTCATGATATAAGTCTCCACTTGATACCAACATAATAAATGGTCATATAGTCATCAATATTATCATTTTCAAGCCCACTTTTGGGCATCAATATGACGAATATGCAATAAAATGCTCAGATAAGGCCTATAATGTCAAGTCAAGCCCCCCACTCGGGCGACATAATAATGTATAAGGCATTAATGCATAAACATGAGCAACAACATCAAGTCAAGCCCTTACTCGGCGACATAGTAAATAACATGGAAATTAAATGCACAATCAAGGCCAATCAATACAATTCAAGCCCTCACTCGAGCATCATCACCGTGTCTACACTCAAACAGTAGTAATATGCACATAAGTCCCCACTCGGGCACACAATGATAAATATAAACAATCCCCATAACAATATAATGCGAGACTACCCAATCCTAGCTTATCTTATACATTAGCTTCATCAACTATTACAGGTCCATTCATATTCTAAGTATCTTCTTAACCACAATTATTCCATCAAATCACGATAATAACACAATTATCCCTTAGGAGTCTCTAAAGCCTCAAACATCACGTCAAAGTTCACTAAACACTATCCAAGCTCTAAAATAGGCATTTAATAATAGTATTACAACATCACTAAGTTATCTACCTATATTCCTCATCTAAGGATATTACAATAATAATACTAACTAAGTAAGGCAAATAATCTAACTACAATCCATCGAAAGACTCTGACACCCGCAGAGATGCTTGCCATTTCACCTAAGCGGGACCCCTAATCCTAATGAATCACCAAATACAAACAACCAAGCATACAAACACATAAACACTTTGGAAAAAGTCAAGGTGTAGCTCAACTTGCCTTAAATGAAGACCCGCAAGCTCAAACGTCGTCCAAAACCTCAACCGAAAGCCCAACTCTCTCGAATAAACAACAAATGCTTCCAATCAAGTCAAATATGTCATCTAAAAGTCAAAAGGAAGCTAATGATACCCATATTGATCATATTTGAAATGGGTCAAAAACGAACCTCAAAAATGGGTTTTAAAAATTAAGGGGTAAACCTAGAATTTTGTTTTAAAATACATTTTCCAAGGTTAAAGGAACCTACAGCTGAAAACTCATGCAAAAACGAGGTCCAAATCTAAGAAAACCATTTTCAAGCTTTACCAGCAAAACCTCAAAAATCCATCGAAAATAAAAAAAAAGGGTAAAAATGGAATTTTTATTTAAAAATCATAATCCTCAAGTGAAAAGGACTCTATGGGTGAAAATCCAAGCAAAAATGAGTAAGAATCGAAGCTCAAATCAAAGAAATACCAAAACTTCAATTTGGGGGAAAAAACTCCAAAAACCCTCTTTTGAAACCTTTGATTTAGAAGAATTTAGATGATAAAGTTGGTAGGAAATGATTTAGAATTGTGTTATGAACGTACCCACACGAACTTACGCAAGAAATTTCCCCCAAAATCATCCTCCCAAGCTCCCAATATGATAAAAATGGTGAAAATGAGCAAAAATAGAGTAAATCCCGAATTTGAATAATTTTCAGCAAAGAAGGTTAACTTGTTGACCGTTGACCGCAGTTAACTGTTGATCAACCATCAGCAATTTTAAAAACTTATTTTTGATCCTCAAAACTCATCCGGAACCCTATGAACATGAGCCAATAGTGCAAATTGATCATAAAACATATTCTGGATCCAATGGCATCATCGGATTTATGAAAAAAGGTCGTTTACAATAAATTAACCCCTGGAACCCCTTTAGGCCAAAATACTTTATTTTCAAATGGAGGATTGAAATACAATGAAAGGTTTCGAACCCAAATCAACAATGCTACCAACCTAAAATCGATGCTTCGGATCTAACGAAACAGTCAGAAACCTCATCTGAGACTCGAATCACAAAATATTGATCGAAGTCAAATCTATCATTTTAAGGATACTCAAAACCACAAATTCAGATAAAACACTCCCGAATGTATTGGGTACCACGCCAACCATCCTCACTACTCATAAACAAGATAAGGCAACTACAGGGAGGGGAAAAATGGTAAAAAAAATAGAAAATTCTCAAATTAAAAAATGAGGATCATTACACATAAGACATATGTTGAGTGTCTTTTTAACAGAGGTACAAGGAATCTGTCAGGATAAGAAGGGATCACAATGGAACTCATTATAGACCTCTTTCTGAAACTCAAGACTTTCCCTGGTTCAATACCTATTATCTCCCTTTTAGGACCAAGGTTACCATCTTAAGTTTGTGGACCTATTATATAGACAGAGCTACAAGCACAATACTTGGTGCGATGGGGTAACTCTATACACATGAGATATAATATATGAAAGGTACTCACTTTTTTCTAGGCCATTTATTTCAGAGACACTACCCTTATCTATACCAAGTTTTTCATCATTCTAAAACTTAACTCTTATGGGGATACACGTCCACATCCTCTAACACTTAACAATTTATTTCCCCCTCCTTAGTCTGCTAGCATTAAACTTCTAGTCTTATATCCTTCCAATTCAGTGAAATTCAAAAACCATACCAAGAGCTCACATCGTCTATCTATAGTTCCCTCAATTCAGCTCTAACGAATACCATATAATAACCACCTAGCCTCCTTCATGCGAAGAAAAATCAAGGATATTACTAGGTACACATAACACTTATAAACGTAAAATCGAGGGCATCTTATTCTTATAATTGAAGGCTCTTATCTAGCTAATGACTTAGCCACAATTCACCATTTCAACACTAGTCCTCATATATATATATATATATATATATCACAACTACACGCTCAAACTTTCCATAAGTTATCAACTTAAGCTCTTGCACACATCATATCAAGCCTACTAATCCTTTTCCCCCAAATCTTGTATCACTATCCTCAAGCTACCATTCTTTTTAGCACAGTCAACATCTAAAATTCATACTTAGTATCTAGTACCAATCATGGACTGCCAATGAAATATCTCACATACTATACTAGTCCATAAAAATATGTGATAAATTAATCAACCATAATTTCTTAGTCCGCTTAACTGCAACTTACAAGCACATTCTTCTCCACAATGTTACTACTACACCTTAATATTTATTACATGTCTTCTCACATACTATATTAGTTTACAGCTACTAGATAAAAAAATCAAGGGGTAAAACCACATAATAAGGATTGTCAATCTTAATCTTATAATATAACCCATTATGGTCTATTAGCACATTCTCCTTCCTCACATCACATCTACTTACACATGAATACATTTAAACTACCTTCAAAATTCTATAAACACCACTGAGTCCCTCTTTCTAAGATTTCCCCAATTAAAGTCTAAATTTATAAATTATTATCCACTCTATCCTTCCATTCACAACCTATAAATGATTTTACTACTACAATAACTAGCCATCACGAACTCCTTCCCTATTTCAAATAAATTCTAAATCATCATTACTAATCACTTCCTCTACAATCCACCATAAAATCTACAAATCTTGCTACAACCTTATTCAATCACCATAAGGGCATACCACCCCAACACTCACTTAATGGGTAGACTCTAGCTACGTTCTTTGATCAATCACTAGCCCCACTCTATGGCTACTAAGTTTACGACTCCATATTTCTAACTCTGGGATAATCTTGCTTCTAAGTTTATGACTCCATAATTCTAACTTTGGCATAATCTTACTGCTCGTAGCTTATCTTAACACCCTAATTTACACTATCTCTTGGGTGGAAACATTACCCCAACGTTAAGCTACATACCTTCCCCCTTAAGCAAGTCATTTGTAAAAAGGTTCTTGAAAAGGTCTGAATACACGTCTCACCTTGACTCAGCCACACGATTCATAAAGATAGGGACATGCACATAAATCAATAGACTTGAATGCATTAATGGACTCCCCTCAAGTCCTGGGACCTTTTTATAACTTTTTGATGAATCAATTTGAAAGGATCAAATCATTAGAAATCTGAGCTTTATACTTCTATCACTTTGAAAAATAAGGCATAGCCAGTGGAATTAGAGTCAGGCAAGAAATTTGGATAACTTTGAGCAGCACTATTACAGATCTAGAGTATGAAAGAATAAGAAATATTTCCTAAATGCCCTGTAGCCTCCTGATTATAAGTGTGGTGCACAACACACCCATAAGCAAAACTCTACTAGACACGGCTTTATAGACACCCTAGGACACTTGAACCATACTCTGATACCAAGTTTGTTAGAACCCGAGCCGAGGCCCTGGCCGTGATGGGAATCCCAGACCACCAAATGCCCGAGAAAATCCCTTAGCATAACATTATAAGCATATCCATTATAAAAATGCAGAAATTGGACCCAAAGCTATGAAATTCAACTTAAATAAGAGTTGTGAAACCAAATCTTGAAATATGACATAATACCGCCTATTACATAAGTTTACGAAGCCTCTAACATTTTTAATAAAATCCTAAGCCGGAACATGGCCCCTACGATACCATAAACAAAATAGACAATGTCTAAAGAAGTGAAAACTACTGCCATCCGGAAGATGTAGGGCTCACCACTCGCTACTTGTTGTCCCAAGAAGATCCTGGTGCTGCACAAAATTACTAGAAAATGCCTCCGAACCTACATCATGAAAAAATATAGTGTCCAGGGACGGTCAGTATGATGAGTACTGGCATGCAACCCAAGGGAGAGGGACAAAGCAATTTGTAAGGTAAAATCATAAGACGCATAGTATAAATCTCAAGTAAAAGAAATCATGGAATAAGAATCTCAAGATATAAAAACATAATCATTCTTTAACTTTATTGCATGGACTAAGTAGTTTCACCAACCTTAGGCAACCCACTGGCTGTATGGGTCCAGTCTTCGCCCAACCGGCAAGGCTCCAATTCATGTTTACCGTATGAATTGAGATGAACATAATTTGGCCTTAATAACATACCGTCCTCATAGAGGAAATGTGATAAGGTTGTCCCATTTGGGAGCAAATCACCCCTATGTCGGTAAAACATATGTTTCAGGCGTTGGTCACTAGGACTTACACCTTCTCGGTGAACTACATAATCCTCTTTAAGCCTATTAAAATAATTTTCACAAAAATTTATCCATAGAGTATTTCGTTAAGGTATTCACATTTTGGTACCGTCATACCAAAACTTACAAGTCATCCATATCATGCCAAATCATTATCGTAAAATACTATAGACTCTTAATCCCGTCTTTGAAATCATAAACAAAGCCATAATTGAATTTTCATAAGAGTCTTGAAATATCTTATCACTTCATACTTTATATTTTCAAAAGACGGCGGAAAATTATTATAATCCTCATTGAATTACAAGTTGTTGAAAAGGGTTGAAGGTCATAGTTTCATCATTTATATCATTCAATGTTTCAAATCCATATAAAGAAATCCATCTTTTCAAATAGTATATTCAAGTCTCAAAACCCTCTACTAGTAATTAGAAAACAATTTATAACAAGAGGGAAATCAATATTAAGCTTTTTGTAAATGTAATCCTCAACTCTAGTTTCAAACCATCAACATAATATACATAAATACTAATTTAAATCATCACTTTGCAGTAGTAGTTGAAGTAAGGGTGTTCAACATACCTTTTGGCGAAGAACTTAGAAGAGAAAACCGTGAGAATTAACCTTAGACCTTGCATCTTGAAGCCTTGAGAGTTCTTGGACTTAGAGAGGACAAGAGGAGAGTTTTTAATTTGATTTAGGGCAAACCCCGATTAGAAAGAATCTTTGGAGAACCATCTTAAACTTGGGAGCTTTGAAGCTTTAGAATTTGAAAACCCCTTCATGAGTTCATGAGATTTGGGAGAGAAGAGGGATTAGGGATTTGAGAATGAATCTAATAGCTTAGGACGTCTTTGGGATTTAAAAACGGATTGGGGAAGTTAAATGAGGTGAAAGGACTAGTTTGCCCCTGATTTAGCAAGAGAAAAGCGGAAATTTTACGTCTGGGAGGTGGGGGTGCATCGCATGACCTATCGTACTGTACCCAACTAACTGATGCACGACCAATTGCGTGACACCTAGCTGTGCCTCGCATGACCCATCGCGCACCTTGGACAGTGTCTCACTAAAACGTCTATAACTTTTTACTCCAAACTCGAATTGACGAACAATCGGTGGCGTTGGAAAGAAGACTAAAACCATTTAATTTGGTAGGTATTAGGTCACCTAACTCATTATATTCTAGGAGTAATGTTCATTGGAAGTTGACCCATGTAAGAACGTCTACTAAATCTCAATCGGTAGAAAAGTTCTCAACTCAACTTTGAGTTAGGAGATTTCTACCACCTCAATTCATCTCCAAAGATGTTCCCACACTAAGGAATAGATCTTAGGACTTATATCTAAATAAAAATCATTGGGTTCGGGCCTATACACTTATAAAGAACGGTTCAAATTCTAGCTCGAAAGTATGAGGTGTTACGTTTGGGTTGTTTTATATTTGTTGCGTATGTTATTAAGAATACTGATGTCACCCAAAATATGCCTCCGTAGAAGTATAAAGAGGTCGCTGAATCAAATATAGAACCCAACTAGGTTGGGGTCGATCCCACAGGGAATAGGTCGAAGTGTAAGTAGAATACCGGATGGAACAGTTGGAAAGTAATTAAAATTGAGGGTTTTGCTAATGAATAGTAACAATAACGATTGATGGTTGTATTGAGTTCATAGACAATAAGAGAAATACACTAGGACTGTGATCCCCAATGATTCCTTAACTCCACCGGTTACTGGTGCTTAACAAGATTGCCCCGCTGCGCTGCATGCAAAATCTAACAAGTTAGGTTCATCTAACTGTCTCTCGACCTTCATTAGACAAATTTCACTCTTCTCCTCTTAGACTCCGAGTGTCGCACTACTAACCCTTGTCCTGGATCTCAGATAACCATTCCGGCTAAGGCTCCGGTTATTAGATGAAGGTTGATAGCTTCAAATCTCTATTGATATCTCCTTTTCCCAATCTCTACCTCTCTCTCGAGAAAGTCTAGAATACAGGCGAGTTTCTAACATTTACAACCGTTAGAAAGGCAATCACAATGAAGGAAACAACAATACATGCATTCACAACAGTTCAAAATTGCTTTGCACTTAACCGGTTTCGTTAATTCCTCATGGTTCACACAACCCTAGTTGATGGGTTTAGCTGCTCATAATTGTAAGAACACAAGAAGAATTCAAAGATGAAAACATAATTATGAACTCACAATAATGAAGAAAAACCAAAATTTCAATTATCAATAAAACTCAAGTTAGGGTTTGTGAATACAAAACCAAGAATATGTATGAAACTGTATGAAATAACTCTCAAAATAGTATATTGACTAACTCTCACACCTAGGACTATACATGGGTATTTATAGATACAAAACTAGTCCTATCCAAAACCAAATAGAAGAACAGAGTCGGCAACTTCCACGGTATCGTGACTTGGTGTCGTGGAACCAAGTCACGCCACGTAGGTTGATGTCGTGGGAATCAGGCTCAATTAGAAGTCTTCAGAAGATGTGTCACGGCAAGCTTCCACGTTACGTGAGTGGTAGTCACGCCACGTGACTCCTGCCGTGGAAATCAGGCTTTTCTTCACATCTCTGGGGTTGATTCACGACAGCCACTCACGTGGCGTGAGTGGCTTCCACGGCACGTAGGTAGTGGCGTGACTTTTCCTTCTGGTGTAGGCTCTTGTTTTTCCTTCTTCTGGCACTTCGTTCTCAGGCTTGATTCTTCCTTTATGATCATTTTGCCTTTAAAACCTGTTTTCCTGCAAAGTAGGACAGAAACCACATCATACCAACAAAACACACCCAAGTTTTTGCATATTTTCCTTGTTTTAAGCATCAAAAGTGCCATGTAACCATGGCACATCAACACCCTCAACTTAGAACGTTTGCATGTCCTCAGGCGAACAAAAAATAAAAATACCTTAACTAAGAGAAACCTAAGGGACCTATGGCAGTCTGTTCATTGCCTTTGACCAAAAACTTTTTCGACCCCTCCACTTTACAAATAAAGACCAATGTATGTATTCAAGTAGCATAGTATCATGATACAGAAGGGATCAAATATTGGCACTAGATTATGTACAAACAACTAAGCATATATGCAATTTGACATTTCTCGAACAACTAGTAGCTAATGACACAACCCATTTACTCTCACAATCAAAGAAGTCCCATGCACTCTCAGTATACTTTAATGAATATCATAGGGACGAGATCAAAACACTCACGCTCGCAAAGAAGTCAAGACAGTGTGCATGAAATACCATAGGCTTGCCTTTATTTTCTACGCCTTTGTTTTCGGACAGTTGGACTAGGATCACTCTAGGACTTTACTCGGCTTGTAATGTAGGCTTAGGGACGGGTATGGTACATATGGGTATGGTGACTCAACCCTCCTTGACACTACACTATTTTTGGCTCCAATTTTCACCTTTTCTCATATTTATTCTCCCTTATTCTCCATTCTTTTATTCTCAGATTTTGGGTGTGATTTTTTTCTTCACTTTCAAAAAGCAATTTTCTTATTTTTTTTTTCTTTGCAATTTCTTTTATTTTCACTTTATTTTTCTTTTCTTTTTCTTCACACCCAAACCTGTTTTCCCTTTTTCTTTTATTAACCTCTTCTTCATACCCAACTCAATCTACGCACCCCTATAATAGCCACCCTCAACTTAGGCGATTTTCCTACGTTGAGGTACACAGTGTCCATGGAGGGACCAAGTCTAAGATAGGTTCATTGTAATTAAAAATGGGAAGGTGAATCGGCTAATGAAAGAAATAGGACAGTTATGGCTCAAAGTCGGGATCAAGGGATACTTATTCATTTGGTTCGGCATTTAGGATAAAAGTGGACTTTATTCAAAAACGGCCTATGATCCTTTCATAATCCCTCTCCTCTAACTTAGGCAAGACTAACTGGGCAAGTTCTGGATCACACACCCAGAGTTAACTAAGTAGTGACCTCACATACTCATAGCACAGGATTGTGTTACCAACTACTACCTATCCGGTTCATGCAATGCTAGCTACAGTTATTTGCCTATAATCCTAGTGCCATAACAAGATCCAACAGCTGTCACACACAAGCTTGCTATTTACACAATTAAAAAAAAAATAAAAATTTAGGAGGGGTATCCTTAACATTCAAAAACACATAAAAATCTTTCAAAACTGGACTGCACTATAGTTCCCTCATTTTTCTCCTAATTTGGAAAGAAACACAAAAACATCATCAATAACATCCTAAACATGCCGGTTCTACGATGATAGCACACTCGGGGTAAAAGAAACACGGCAACAAAACTCCCCAAGTGGTGGTACACCCCCACCCCCAACTAAACATGGTGCAATGCCCTCAATGCACTGATATCAACTCAAATACAAAGGAGTGAAGGCATAACTGTGGCGTCCTAAGCGCCGGAAGTAGGCCCGCCAGCAGCGGGATCATCAGACTGTGCAGCAGTAGGTGCATCCGGTGGAGGGACAGCCTGACTGGCAGATGCACCACGCGCCCTCTGCTCCACCTCAATCTGGCTCGCATGGTACTCTACCCGGGAGGCTTTGACCGCCCTCCACAGATCACTCTCGTACTCAGCATCACTCTCACCCCCATCTTTCGGACTGCAGGGTCTCTTGCCTTTATCCATCGGAGGCTCCTCACCAGTAAACAAATCAACCTCAAATGTTGGTCGCACGGAGGTATGGGTAGGCATAGGTGGTATAATGGGAGTGCTACTCGATGCCAATACCCGAACCTCCTCTCTTAAAGCAGCTACCTCCTGGGTCAAGCCGGCCATATTAGGGCTCGGTGTAGCACTCAAGCGGGAGGCCATACGTGCCTCAAAACTATCAATCCGCCCTTGCAATCCCCTCATAAACTGGTCCATTACTGCATTCATCCGAGCCTTCACCCTAGTCTCCGCAGCCTCCACTGTGGTCCTAACCCAAGGCTTAAGATGGGATACAAACTTAGCCATCTGAGTCTCAGTGTGAGCCTGGCGCTCAAACATCTCCGTATTCCTGTCAATCAACTGCTGCAGAAAGTCTCTAGATACTGAAACCATCCCAGCAGGACCCGGTGGAACACTAGTACTGGGTACCCCATCATCAATAGGGCCAGCGCCCTCAGTCTGCACAGGTACCTTAACTGGTGCAGGAACAGGCAAAGAGGCACTACTCGGCTCATCCAGGGCTGCTCCCGACGACTCAGAAGGCTATGACCCTCGTGGAAGAATGGGGTGTTAACCTCTCTGCTGTATCAGCGCAATGTTCGTAATGCGGGTCACCTTAATATAATGGTTGAGGGCAGGTAACCTGGCCACCCCTGCCCTATCACACAGCCCCTGGATCAAGCATGGAAAGGGTATGCTTGTGTGATCTCTGAAAGCTCGCTCGTGGATCTCCCGGACTATGTAACTCGCAAAGTGAATCGCATAACCAGCTAAGATACTGGCTACTACTACAGCCTTCTCCAACGTGAGTGAGTTGTCAGCATTGGTTGGACCCAACCGATGCTGAACCACGGACCACCAAAATCGACCAGCAAAATAAAGCGTGGACTTTTTGATGTCCAGCTTCCCAGTCACCCAATTAGACGCCACACCATCTTCGGCTATGTACCCTGCAATCCATTTAAGTAGTTCCAATTTCTGCTCCGCATCTCGCATCTTAGCTCTATCTCTGACAGTGTCCATCCTATGGTCAAATTCAGTAGTCGACGCCGAAAGTGGACGGTCATCCCTAAATAGGAAGCGGTGAATGGTCTGCTCTGAAATATACACACGGGTACCACGAACCATGACATGAGTCAAAAATGGCTGCAAAATAAATTTCTGCCCAACAGGAGTGCCTAAATCCACCGATGCAGCATAAGAGGCATAAAACTCTCGGACTAACTCCGAGCTATATCGACCAGAAGGATGCGCCATCCATCCCAAATTGTATCTCTCAAAGACAGGCCATATGTCAAGCAAGGTCCTCAACTCATCCACCCGATACCGCGGCTCCTCCATAATGCTCCTCAGACACCTCCTCCCCCCCCCCTCTCAGTCAATTCAGCGTCTCTATCATAGAAGGCACGCATGCCCTGCACAAACCAACGCTGAACCTCCGTACTCTGCGTGGGAGTCGGAGCACTCTGGGCGCCAGAACCTGAAACAGAAGTTGTAGCCTCCGCCGCTGAAGTACCCTGACCAGTAGCATCATAAGCCGAACCTAACGCAGAAGCATCCTCCCCCTCTTAAGATTGAGGGGCGGACTCAGAAGACTCAGCCGGAATAACTGGCTCAACAGGT
Source organism: Capsicum rhomboideum (assembly GCA_031232105.1). Taxonomy (NCBI): domain Eukaryota; kingdom Viridiplantae; phylum Streptophyta; class Magnoliopsida; order Solanales; family Solanaceae; genus Capsicum; species Capsicum rhomboideum. Next base: position 89,343,394 of record CP124716.1, on the reverse strand, counting down.
GGTGGGGTCGGCTGAAGTGCTGCCCGGGCAGCCATTCGGGCTCGCATCTGTAACCTCGTAGCCCGAGGGACTAAAGCAGTATCGTCATGGCTAATATCAAATTCCTCCACAGAACAACTTTGATCAGACTCCGTTGGTTCATCTCGTAGATGGGTCGGTAATTCCAGATTTTTGGTGCGAATCCGGGATGAGGCATCAAGGTGGTCACTCTTGGGGTTGGATTTTAGAGGCATGGTAACGAGTTATTGATCAAATTTTTGGGTATTTGGGTCGAATTTGGGTTGGGTTTATGGTATTAGATTCGTATTTGGTGGATCCGGCAGTGGGTGGGTCTGATTTTCGGACTTGGAGTTTGGATTTTTGGAGTTTTGGGAGTCTAGGGTTCGGATTTTTTTGTTTTGGGGGTGGTTTGGATTTGGATTTTTGTGGTTTATGTGGATGTGAGGTTTGGAGTTTTAGAAGAGGAGATGGAATTTAGGGTTTTAAGTTGAAGAGTTTGAAAGTGGGGAAAGAAGGGAATGGGTCGATTTATATCGGGTAGAGAAAAAGGGTTCCGATTTTATTTTGGCAAAATGGGACTGGGTCGGGTCGGATCTTAGTACCTGCAGGATTTTTGGTTTTCACGACACTTCCCACGTCACGTGGGAGTGACTCATGTGACATGAGGCATGGCGTGGATGAAGTTCTGTAGTACAAAATATCCCTCTGATTTCCACGAGACATCCCACGTGTCGTGGGTTAGACTCAAGCCACGTGGGTCCTGACGTAGGTGAGGTTCTGAAACTTGAAATTTTAACTCTGATTGTCATGATTCCAACAACGTGGTGTAGAATACTTTCACGTGATGTGATTCACGTCGTGGATGATATTTAACCCATTCAGGTAAATTTTGTGATTTTCAGCTAACTGTTCCTCAATAATCAAATCTCCGCATAACAAAATCTTGGGTTGCCTCCCAATCAGCGCCTGATTTAATATCACGGCACGACATGGCTAACTTGGATACTCAGACTTCACCAACTAGCCCATGGTTTGCCTCCCATGAAGCGCCTGATTTAACGTCGCGGCACGACACGACTAACTTGACTACTCAGACTTCATCAAGTTCAAGTTTTTTAATCGTCCTTATCTCTTTTGAAACTCCCACATAATGCTTAACACACTGTCCATTGACTTTGAATATAACATTATCTGCCCCTTTCAGCTCAATAACACCATGTGAGAATACCCTAACGATCGTGAATGGGCCTGACCATTTGGATTTTAGTTTTCCAGCAAACAGGCGGAGCTTGGAATTATACAGTAAAACCAAATCTCCCGGGTGAAACTCTCGGTTCTCAATTTGACGATCATGATACAATTTCATCTTCTCTTTATACAATACTGAACTTTCATAAGCCCATAGACGAAATTCATCCATCTCATTCATCTGCTCAAGTCTCAATTGAGCCTCTTCGCTCCAATCCAAATTCACCCTTTTCAACGCCCACAAAGCTTTATGTTCTAGTTCAACGGGCAAATGGCAAGACTTTCCAAAAACCAACTGATATGGTGATGCACCAATTGGTGTTTTGAAAGTAGTTCGATATTCCCATAACGCATCATCCAATCGTCGAGCCCAATCAGTCCTATTTGCATTAAATATTTTCGCCAGAATGGACTTAATCTCGCGATTTGACACCTCAACCTGCCTGCTTATCTTAGGATGGTAAGGTGTTGCCACCTTATGTTTGACACCATATTTTTCAAGCAGGGCTTTGAACAGACGGTTGCAAAAGTGGGATCCTCCACCACTAATAATAACTCGGGGTGTCCCAAAGCGTGAGAATATGTTATTTTTCAAGAAAGCTGTGACACTTATCCCTTCGTTATTAGGAAGCGCTATTGCCTCCACCCACTTAGAAACGTAGTCTACGGCTACCAAGATGTATTTCATTCCATGCGAGCTCACAAAAGGACCCATAAAGTCAACTCCCCACACATCAAAAAATTCAAGCTCAAGTATAGTTGTCATGGAAAGTTCGTGTCTGCGTGAAATATTACCTTGCCTTTGACATTGGTAACAAGCGCGGGCATAGTCATGAGCATCTTTGTAAATACTGGGCCAGTAGTACCCACATTGGAAGATTTTATGGGCAGTTCGTGCACCTCCATGATGACCCCCAACTGGAGATGAGTGACATGCCTCCAAAATACTTATCATCTCGGACTCTGGAACACATCTTCGAATTATGCCATCAGCACACACCCTAAACAAATACAGCTCATCCCAGAAGAATTTTCTTACCTCATGCATGAATTTCTTTCTCTGCTGATATGTCATATCCTCTAGAACTAGATCACTTGCCAAAAAGTTGGCAAACTCAGCAAACCAAGGGATTAAGTCTTGGGATGCTGCCAGTACTTGCTCATCTGGAAAAGTGTCATCAATCTCAAGATCATCCTTCAATTTAAGCATGGCCTCCTCCTCAAGGTGTGAAAGATGGTCAACCACTTGATTTTCGGTCCCCTTACGATCCTTGACTTCAAAGTCAAATTCTTGCAACAGAAGTACCCACCGAATCAGTCTTGGCTTAGCATCCTTTTTCGACATAAGATACCGAAGAGCTGCATGATCTGTATGCACAATCACTTTCGTACCAATCAAGTAAGATCTGAATTTCTCAAAAGCGAATACTACGGCCAACAACTCCTGCTCAGTCACAGTGTAATTCGTTTGAGCCGAATTAAGCACTTTGCTAGCGTAGTAAATCAGATGTAATATCTTCTCACGTCTTTGGCCAAGGACTGCACGCAAAGCCACTCCACTAGCATCGCACATAACCTCAAAAGGCTTAGTGCAATCCGGTGACACAATAATAGGGGCTAAGACCAACTTCTCCTTAAGACACTCAAATGCTTTAAAACATGCTTCATCAAACACAAACTTCACCTCTTTCTCTAAAAGTTTGCACAAGGGATGTGCAATCTTGGAGAAATCCTTGATGAATCTTCTACAAAAACCAGAATGACCTAAGAAACTTCGAATACCTTTTACAGAGATAGGTGGGGGCAGCTTCTCAATTACTTCAACCTTCGCCTTATCTACCTCAATGCCGTTCTTCAAAATCTGATGTCCCAATACGATACCCTCATTAACCATAAAGTGACATTTTTCCCAATTTAGCACTAGGTTGCATTCCTCGCATCTTTGTAGCACATTGGCAAGGTGTGCCAAACAACCATCAAACGAGTCTCCCACAATAGAAAAATCGTCCATAAAAACCTCGATAGTGTCTTCCACCATGTCGGAGAAAATAGACATCATACAGCGTTGGAAGGTGGTCGGTGCATTACACAAACCGAAAGGCATCCCCTTAAATGCGAACGTCCCGTATGGACAAGTGAAAGTGGTCTTCTCTTAGTCTTCGGGGGCAATAAAATCTGATTATACCCCGAATAGCTATCAAGAAAAAAATACCATCCTCTACCAGCAAGACGGTCTAACATCTGGTCCATGAAGGGCATAGGAAAATGATCCTTTTCAGTCCATGAATTCAGCTTCCGATAGTCCATACAAACTCTCCATCCAGTCACCGGCCTAATTGGAATCAACTCATTTTTGTCGTTTGGAACCACAGTAATTCCTCCCTTTTTTGGCACACACTGAACTGGGCTCACCCACTTGCTATCAGCAATAGGATAAACCACTCCTGCATCTAACCACTTGATGATCTCTTTCTTCACAACCTCTTGCATAGGTGGGTTCAAACGACGCTGGTGCTCAATGCTAGGTATGCACTCAGGAACAAGCTGGATCTTATGAGTGCAAATGCCGGGTGGAATACCTATGATGTCAGCAATGGACCAACCAATGGCCCTCTTAAATCTTCTCAAAACTGAAAACAAAGCCTCTACTTGCCAATCTACCAATTTAGCAGAAATAATCACTGGCAAGGTATTGTTAGCTCCCAAGAATCTGTATCGAAAGTGGGCCGGGAGAACCTTAAGCTCTAAAACTGCAGGCTCTTCAATAGACGGACGAGCTGGTGGATTTACCCTATTTTTCAAATCGAGATCCAGCTTCTTTGGAGCATAAGTGTATGCTCCTTTACCCGCGAGTGCACCCACCATCTCATCATAGTCTTCAATACCATTGTCTTCAAAATTTATGATCACGGCCGCCAGAGGTTCTACTCCCAACCTTTCTTCAAGGGACACAACAACCTCACTATCATCAATCGCATCTATCACTGAAATCACTTGCTTATCTCTTGGCTGCTTCATTGAACGATAGATATTGAAAGTAACTTGTTCATCATTCAATCTAAATTTGAGCTGGCCTAGTTCCATATCAACCAATGCACATCCCGTGGCAAGGAATGGTCTTCCCAATATGATGGGAACCTCAAAGTCAACTTCATAATCGAGAATCACAAAATCAGTCGAAGAAATGAAAGATGCAACTTTCACCAAAACATAGTACAGAATGCCCACCGACTTTTTCACAGTTCTATCGGCCATGAGAAGTCTCATAGAGGTTGGTTTTGGTGCTCCCAACCCCAACTACTTAAAAACGGCTAAGGGCATCAGGTTGATGCTAGCACCCAAATCGCACAGTGCTTTAGCAAAGTCGTAGGACCCAATAGTACAAGGAATTGTGAAAGCTCCTGGATTCTCCTTCTTTCAACTAGGGAACGCGAAGCAACTGCACTACAGTGATGTATATTATCTGTTGGCTCAAAACTGACCGTTCTCTTCTTTGTCACCAAGTCTTTCATGAACTTTGCATAACCTGGCATCTGCTCCAATGCCTCTACAAGAGGGATGTTTATTGACAGCTCCTTCAACATGGTGATGAACTTCTGATATTTACCTTCCTCAGCCTTCCTTTTCAATCTTTGAGGATAGGTAGGAGGAGGTCGTGGGATCGTTTTGAGCACTTGTGGTACCTCTTTTTCCTTCCTCTTCTCAGATTTTGAATTATTGCTATCATCATGATGATTTGGAACCGTGTCACCCTTTGCATTATCCGGCTCTAACTCTGCTTCTACATCAATTACCACTGGTTCATTAGTCACACCATTGTCGGCAGGTAGGGGTGGATCTGTCGTGCACTTCCCGCTTCTAGTAGTAATGGCGAGACAATGACTATCATTTTTTAGATTCTGGACGGTATTTCTTGAGAGGGTGCCTGGCTGACGTTGATTCAGTGCCAATTAAATCTGCCCGAATTGTTGCTCCAATTGTTTAATGGCAGTTGAATGAGACTCAACTTTCTGACTTATGCCCGAAATGTCAGTCCTAATCTCCTTCAAGAAATCCTCCTGACTTTCTGCTCCTTTGACTAATTTATTGAGAAGTGCCTCCATCCTTGAATTTCCAGACTCCTCATCACGCCTTCCTGGTGGTACATAGATGTCATTCTTTTCTCTATTATCATCTTTCTGCCTCCAATCACCGTCACGGTCCCGTTCTCGATCTCTGTATCCTGATTTGTTATAATTGTCTTCATAATAGTTCCGACCTTGATTCCCTTGCCTTGAGTTCCAAGAGTCTTGATTAGACCCTTGGCCCTTGGCTCGAAAACCTGCCACTTCACGATCTAGATACTTCGCCTCTTTATCAGATTCACTATCATCATGTCTAGCTGATTTGCTTTGTACACCTACCACATGCACCTTTTCCGCATCTCTGGCCGCTATATGTTTAGCCAGCAGACCAATTTTTGTCCTCAACTAAGCGACCTCTTGAGCCACCGATTCATCCAACGCCCTTTGACCTACTGAAGCTCCAATAGCATATGTACCAGCCGGCGTATCTGCCTCCCGAGTATGCCATCCTCGGTTGGTCTTAGTGACACGATCTAATATCTCAGAAGCTTGATCCCATCTCAGACTCATGAATGCTCCACCAGTGATAGTATCTGCTACCGCCTTTGTGTTGACATTCAAAGCCCTGTAGAAGATTTCAAGTAAGTTCCTGCCACTTATCCTGTGATTTGGCACATTCTGCAGCTTCTTTTTAAACCTCAGCCAAGTCTCGTAGAGTGCCTCAGAATGAAGCTGTCTAAAATTGTAGATCTCGTCTTTCAACTGCAGCATCTTGGACGGTGGAAAAAATCTTTCCAAAAATTGATTTCTTAATTCTTGCCAAGTAGTGATGGAACCTTGTGGCAACTCAGCCAACCATAAAGTAGCCTCTCCTGTAAGAGAGAATGGGAACAACCTCAATCGAATCGCCTCTTGGTCAACTCCAGAAAGATTGTACGACGTGCAGACCTCCACAAAATTCATTACATGCATGTTTGGATCATCAGTAGAAAGACCCGCAAACACACCCTTCAAGTTTAGCAGATGGATCATGGCACTAGTAATGTCAAACTTAGTGCCCGGAGGTAACTCTGGTGGAATGATGGCACCATTCTTTATTGGCTCAAAATATGCCACATATTCTTCTTCAGGATCATCATAAACAGGCACATGTGGTCTCAGTTGTTCTCTCAGTCGTCTTTGTCACTCTTCAGCATCAGCTAGACGCTGTGTTGCTTCCTGCATAGCTCGATTATCTCTTTCTGCTTGTCTAAGAGCAGCTTGTCTAGCATGCTCTTCTCGTGTCAATCGAGCCGTAGTTTGATCCGCTGTTTCCTGACCAACCAGATGAATTGGCTAGTTGTGAATGTCTCCCGCAGCTGTGGGATTATGAACTTCTTCTGTATTCACCATTCTCCTATTAGCTCTCAGAGTCCTTTTGATTTCAAGATCAAGTGGAATCAGGAAACGGCCCTGACTCCTAGTATTTGGCATACACAGGCATATGCCCTCAAAAGTATGTAAAAACACACCCAATCAGCTCCAACCAGTAATGTTCAACTCCATAACCGTATTCCCCGACAACAGCGCCAAATTTTGATGTCGCCCAAAATATGCCTCCTAAGAAGTATAAAGCGGTCGCTGAATCAAATATAGAACCCAACTAGGTTGGGGTCGATCCCACAGGGAATAGGTCGAAGTGTAAGTAGAATACCGGATGGAACAGTTGGAAAGTAAGTAAAACTGGGGGTTTTGCTAATGAATAGTAATAATAACGTTTGCTAGTTGTATTGAGTTCGTAGACAATAAGAGAAATACACTAGGACTGTGATCCCCAATGATTCCTTAACTCCACCGATTACTGGTGCTTAACAAGATTGCCCCGCTGCGCTGCATGCAAAATCTAACAAGTTAGGTTCATCTAACTGTCTCTCGACCTTCATTAGACAAATTTCACTCTTCTCCTCTCGGACTCCGAGTGTTGCACTACTAACCCTTGTCCTGGATCTCAGATAACCATTCCCACTAAGGCTCCGGTTATTAGATGAAGGTTGATAGCTTCAAATCTCTGTTGTTATTTTCTTTTCCCAATCTCTACCTCTCTCTCGAGAAAGTCTAGAATACAGGCGAGTTTCTAACGTTTGCAACCGTTAGAAAGGCAATCACAACGAAGGAAACAACAATACATGCATTCACAACAGTTCAAAATTGCTTTGCACTTAACCGATTTCGTTAATTCCTTATGGTTCACACAACCCTAGTTGATGGGTTTAGCTGCTCATAATTGTAAGAACACAAGAAGAATTCAAAGATGAAAACATAATTATGAACTCACAATAATGAAGAAAAATCGAAATTTCAATTATCAATAAAACTCAAGTTAGGGTTTGTGAATACAAAACCAAGAATATGTCTGAAACTGTATGAAATAACTCTCAAAATAGTATATTGACTAACTCTCGCACCTAGGACTATACATGGGTATTTATAGATACAAAACTAGTCCTATCCAAAACCAAATAGAAGAACAGAGTCGGCAACTTCCACGGTATCGTGACTTGGTGTCGTGGAACCAAGTCACGCCACGTAGGTTGATGTCGTGGGAATCAGGCTCAATTAGAAGTCTTCAGAAGCTGGGTCACGGCAGGCTTTCACGTCACGTGCGTGGTAGTCACGCCACGTGACTCCTGCCGTGGAAATCAGGCTTTTCTTCACATCTCTGGGGTTGATTCACGACAGCCACTCACATGGCGTGAGTGGCTTCCACGGCACGTAGGTAGTGGCGTGACTCTTCCTTCTGGTGCTGGCTCTTGTTCTTCCTTCTTCTGGCACTTCGTTCTCGGGCTTGATTCTTCCTTTAAGATCATTTTGCCTTTAAAACCTGTTTTCCTGCAAAGTAGGACAGAAACCACATCATACCAACAAAACACACCCAAGTTTTTGCATATTTTCCTTGTTTTAAGCATCAAAAGTGCCATGTAACCATGACACATCAAATACTGTCTTTTTATTGAAGAATTAATTTCATTTTTCATTTATGTATCAGGGAGATGACTATCCTTTATGATTAGAAGTCACAAGATGTGGCTCATTATTCCTAAGCTAAGAAGTGAATAGAATAATGAATGGGGTTCTAGTTTTTGGACTTACAAGAGATACTTTATATAGTTAGGGGTAAAAATATAAATATGATAATTGTTAACGGCTTAACGGTTTACTCGATAAAAAAATTGAGTAATCCGCCCCACCCCGATAAGCGATCAACTATAAAATTTTAATATGTTGATCACCAACCGTTAATCCGATAACCCATTACCAATAAGCCAATAAGTTAATTTTGCAGATTTTAAACATCCCTAGAATAAACCATTAGAGAATGTGTAAAAATAGTATAAGAATCATAATATATATTATTCAACTTCAAACTTATGTACAAATGAACTTAATTGGCTTCTATTTATAGATTAATATAGACGTGTAAGTTACTTGCAAGTTGCCTGATTGATTGCAAGTTTATCTGATTGGAAAATTATTCAATTGCAAATTTATCCCAGTACAAGCTTATCTAGAAAACTATAGACTCCCTCCGTTTAAAAAAGAATGACCTATTTTCTTTTTTAGTTCGTTTAAAAAAGAATGACCCTTTTCTTTTTTTGGTAACACTTTAATTTTAACTTTCCACATGACATGTTTAAGGCCACAAAATTAAAGGGTATTTTGATACGTTTGACATAACTTTAATTTAAGATCATAAGATTCAAAAGCCTTCTTTATTTTCTTAAATTTCATGCTAAGTCAAAATATGTCACTCTTTTTTAAACTAAGGGAGTAATAAACATCCATAATATGACTGTATTTAAAACCTACAAATATTTAGTTTGAAGTGAGTAAATTAGGCAGTATTATAGTATTTAAAAAGACTCGTCTCCTACCGGATAGAATGTTTGGCTTTGTGCTTAAGAAAGTGTTACCTAACACTTAGAACCGGTTGAATTCTCAGCCAACGTTCTCAATCTATTCTAGTCTCAACTACATAACTTTTCTTTATATATTTTTTAAAAAAGGAAAAAGAAGGTATTGTAAGAGAGGGGAGTAAGTGCACGCGAGGTGGGGTGCACGTGCAGAGAGAGAAGGAAATGTATTTATTAATTAGGTAGTATTAAAGTGCTCCATCCGTTCTAAAATACTTAACTTCTTTTTAAATTTATTTGTTTTAAATTTCTTATCTATTTTCTTAAATCAAAAGTATTTTATTATTTTTTTCATCCCATTTTATATAACCTATTTTGATCGGATATAAAATTTAAAAAATAAAGGAAGATTTGATGATGTTTACCAAATTATCCTTTATTAAAAATATAGTACTATTATCTTTATTAAGTAAGATTTTATAAGTGAGACTAATAAGGATAAAAAAGTAATTGTATTTTTAAAAGATTATTAAATAAGAAAATGTGATTATTTTTTTGAAATGGATCAAAAAGAAAAGTAGGTCATATAAATAGAACGAATGAAATAATTTTTTTCATATTATTTTTAATATTAAATAAATAAAAAAAATAGTAGTAGTTAGATTTAGTATTTCAAAATATAATTAATAAAATTAATTTTATAAAATATACTTTTAATTAATATTTTTTAAATAAATATGTCAACTTATTTAAGGCCAAGAACAACTGCTCTCCAAATCTCGCTTCCTTCTCTTCTCCTCTTCTCCTCTTCTCCTCTTCTCCTCTTCTCCGTACGTATATTAAACATAGCAGGCAGGGTCAGGGAGGTGTATGTATTCTTTAGGAAATTAAAAAGCAGGTAGCTGAAATGAGTCGTCGTCAATGTCTTGCACCATTATCAGAAGTACCAACAAACGAAGGAGAAGAAGAAGAAAGTGATTCGAAAGCACAAACATGGAGAAATTGGATTAGAACTCACTTCTCTTTGATCTTCATCAATAAGAAATCTGACCTCAGGATTCTCCTTAGTGTTCTTGGCTGCCCTCTCTTTCCTGTTTCTTTTCATCCTAAAATCCCCATTAATCAAGTAAGTATAACACCCTTCTTCCCCCCAACATTTCTTTTTTCTTTATTCATATTTATATTTATTTTCCCTTTTCTCTATTAGCATCTTTATCTCTAATTCAGTAAATGGAAATAGAAAAAGGAACAATTGGGTTTTCCTTTTGATTTTCGATCTAGGAGTTCTCACTATTGCATATTCTACTAATTGGGTTTTACTGATGGAAACGCCTCATTATTTTTCTCCTCAGGTTACAAGGTATAGTCATTGATCAAGACATCCATAAACTACTAGCAAGAATTTGAACTGTTGATTCATAAATACAATAATAAGTTTAAGTCCACGTTGTGGGGCTCGATGCACTGGTTGAAGTGATCTAAAATAAGCACATGTAAAAAAAATCAATTTTTTAACTAGTAAGTAATAAGTACTTTTTATTGTTCAAAATTACTAGCATTCTGAATTAGTGATAAAAACTGAAACTAGTTGAAAGGCAAGATCTTGGATTGGATTCAGACATTGGCGATGTTTGTGGAGGGTGGGATATGCACATGTTCCTATTCCTCATTTATTGTGCATACACAAATATTAAATAACCATTTGGTTTCTAGTTAGGTGACTTAATTCGTTATTAAACGAATATATGTTGCATCACAGGTTTCGTCATCAGCACAATACATTATTCAACACTTCACAGCAGCAACTGGCTGTAGGAAGATACAAGGGGCAGTGAAGAACATGTATGTTAGCGGAAAAGTGTCAATGGCCATAGTGGACACTGGCTCGCCTACTGGACCTAGTAGTACCATTCCACAGAAGGGCTGCTTTGTTTTGTGGCAAATGGTACCTAACAAGTGGTTGATTGAGCTAGTTGTCGCTGGTCAGAAAGTTGTAGCTGGTAGTGATGGCAATGTTGCTTGGAGGCACACACCTTGGCTAGGTTCTCATGCTGCCAAAGGCGGCATCCGCCCTCTCCGCCGAGCTCTTCAGGCAAGTCAGCACCCATAACCCTTTAACCTTTTGGCCATTTAAAAGATAAATCCATTACTTGCTACAACAAATTAAAATTTTCTTTGAGATCTATACTAAAGAAGATAATTAATCATTTCATACTGGAGGAGATCTATTGTGGTTTGTTTCAGATATATATATATATACTTACTAGGAATTCTTTACCTTTATGGTGCTGATGTAAAGGGAAAATGGGAATATTCCCCATAAGTGGCAGGCAAATATGGATCTCATTTTTCCATTACCTTTCCCATGTTCCTACCTCAGTTGTAGTTTTCCACACATTGATTCTCATCTGCAAGTGGAAAGCCAACACTAAAGCATGGCCTTTGCCTGTGGTGATGGTGGTACATGTGACCACACATTTCACAAAATTGTTTTTTGACAATACTAAAAAGGAAAAATACATGTACCCCAAAATATAGCCTTGCATTAATTAACTCGATAATTTTTTCAGAAAAGAACCAATTTCCCTTTATAGTTTTAGCCAGTAGCTAGTGACTGAAGTACTTTTTTTTTTTTTTTGATAACCAAATAGTGACTGAAGTAATAATCAGGCAAAAAGCTTGATTTGTGGTGACTATACTGCATTTTAGTAAACAAAGATATTGAATGTAATACAGTTGTTTGTGTTCTTGGGAATCTTCCTCCTTCATTAAACTCATTAAGCAGAAGTCTTACTTGAACCCAATCTTTATTAGATAGATTAAAGACAGAAGATACATAGTAGTTAGTGCAAGATCTAAATTTCTGCCAACTAACAACCTAGTCCTGCCAAACATGAAAATTTGCTTTTGCTAGAAAGGTAAAATCTCCCTCCCTCTCTTACTCCTAACACAGAATTGGTCTGTAGGGGCTTGATCCACTGGTTGTAGCATCAGTTTTCTCTGCAGCGGAATACATTGGTGAAAAGAAAATCTTGGGTATTGATGCCTTTGTTCTAAAATTATCCGCGAATCATCCTGACTTAACTGAAAGGAGTGACAACACAGCAGAGATGATCAAGCATGTCGTCTTCGGTTACTTCAGCCAAAGAAGTGGATTGCTAGTTTATGTAGAAGACTCATACTTGACCAGAATCCAGTCTCCGGGTTCCCCTCCAACGTATTGGGAAACAACAATGGGTACAAAAGTGGAGGAATATCGTCCTGTAGAGGGCGTGATGATTGCACACTCAGGTTGTTCAAGTGTGATTATCACAAGATTTGGGGATAACTTAAAGGCAGGGCCTGCAATCACCAGAATGGAAGAGACATATATCATCGATGATGTTGCATTCAATGTCCCCGGCCTCTCTATTGACTCCTTCATTCCTCCTCAAGGACTAATGAAGGAGTATCCTCAGGACAACCTTAACTGGAGGTCGCCATCATAGATATCGTTACTTCTGATGGTACTGACCTACACACTATTAACAAGTGAAGTGATCCTTATATTGTGTATATATATGCCACAAAACTGAATCCCTGGAGAGTGGTTTTTTTATTTTTTCTTAATGACTAGTAGTTTCATTTGATACTATTCCTTTTTGTTCTGTTTTATATCCTAACGGGGCATCATAGGAAATGTATTAATATCTTCTTTTGGGTGTAATTCTTGAGCTTGCTGTATCAATGTAGGACTGATTTGGCATATTCATTCTCTTTAGAAATGGAAAATTTCAAAGATACTTTTATCTCGCTCTATTTCTGGCTTTGTTGTTTTTATTGCTCAAAGCGAGTTATAATGTCTCCGAGATTTTTTTAAACCTTAACCAGTAATGGTGTGGATAGAGTTCCTGCGAGTTGCATCTAGGATACAATATGGTAATGGTAAAGTAGCCATTACATGTTCAGACTTCCATGTAATCTAACTTTTGTTTAGAGTCGGAACATGTTAAACTTTGATTATTATAACTTTCTATGGTGCACTCACTATTGCCAAGTTCACTTATTATGCCTCATAGGTATCTAACATTTGACAAAAGTTTTTAAAATATGATGCATTTATTCTTGTAAAATGGAATAAATCATCTGTTGTATTCAAAATAAAAATAAAATAATCAAATTAATTCTTTAAATAGAATGTAAATATATATATTTTTTAATTAAAATGACCACAATGGCCTATATTGAGAAATAAAAAGGTCTGGTGGGCCTGAACCGACCTAGGCCCAAAAACAAAACAAATAAAATAACAAATCTACACTAGATATTTACAAGTCCAAAGACAAAAAATGTCTGGACAACACCAAAGAGGAAAGTAACTCTTCATCTTCATCGATCTCTGTCTCGCTCAAATCGACCTATTGATCCGCCATTTCCTTTGAACCTTCTGATGATGATATGAAGCTGAGGAAGGAATACCAACTCCATTCCCGACCTTGAATCTTTGAAAACCGGACCTAAAAAATGTTGAGTTTGAGGTGTTTTCATATGAGACACTCAAAATTCTCACAAGTGCCATGAAAACCAGCTCAATGAAAACTTCTTCAACTCAATAAAGGCAGATTTGGTGAGTTCAAGGGACGATTATGAAGTTTTTAATCCATTACATTCCTCCAAAAGATTGTTGTCAACCCGATATTAAGATCTCGATGCTAGTAGCTCGATTGTTGGCTTGTTTGTCTAGATAAGTTCCATCTACTGTTACTATGTCCCAATTAAAGCTTCGATCTAATTAATCAAAGTTGTTCATCTTTGCCCTGTTCTTGTTTCTAATCGAGTTCCTTTTCTTGTTCCAGTGAGATATTTCCCCATCATCCCTTTCATCCAGCAGAATGAGCTTAATTAAAAGTTGATACCACTGCTTGAACTCTAGAGCTAATAGGTAAATTATCTTACTGCTATTGTTATTTGCTTGCAACATCTCTTCTGTACTTGTTTCATTGTTGTGCTGACTGTTTCGTAGAATTATTCTCATTGTTGTTGATGACTGTTATGTTCCACGTTTTGATGTCTTCTTATCCTTAGATTAGGCACTTTAGCTTTCTCCATGTAAATTATGCCTCTTGCTTCTATTGGTGTTTCCTGCAATGTAGTGTAAGTCAGTCTTTGTGTACCTGCAAAACTGAAAATTTGATTCGTAAAACAATCCGCCAGTTTATTGCCTTCTCTGAGTATATGGACCACTACCACGTTTTTTGAAGCATCAACATCCTTATCCTTTTGATTTCCATGGCAATACACTAGGGAACCTCCCATATTCCATCCAAGATCTTCTTTAGACTAAGAGAATCTATCTCAACTATTAAAGGAAGAAGATTGTGTTCAACACAGAATTCCAGTCCTAGCCTTAATGCTACCACGTCTGCCACCAGATTAATACCATCAAATAGCCTCCTAACTTCAGCATATACAAAATCTCCTTCTCCATTTCAGATACAAAAGGCCCCAGAACTAGGGCCTGGGTTTCTGTAGATGCACTATCCGAATTGCACTTAAAAATGCCCAAAGTGGGAGGATTCCAAGTCACAATTTTGCAGCCTATAGTGGGTGAATACTCTTCAATAACTTTTACCAAATCAGGCCAATTTTTTGGTAAGTTTTTCAGCCATGGATAATTGTACCTTGCCAACAGAAGTAAATTTCTGTTTATCTCCATCTCCATTCCCAAATAAGACATCTTTCCCTCATGAATAATAATGTTTCTTCTCTTCCATACCTGCCAAATTATGAACAGTGGGATTGCATTGAAAAGTAATTGAAGCTTTGGAGCTCTATCAACTTTCCACCACTTCATAACAGTGTCCCTAAGTTGCAGAAAGGGACCATCAACACCTGCTGCAGCTGCAAGCCTACACCACAATTTGTTAGCTAATAGACACTTAGTGAATAAGTGTTCAATTGTTTCATGTGCATCTTCTTCACAGCTTTTGCATTTCACCTCCTCACAACCCTGATTCTCACTAATACTTTCCCTATAGGAACTCTTTTCTTCCATAATCTCCATAGAAAAAAAATACTTTAAAAGGCATCCTTTTTATCCACAATTGCTTAAAATCTTCAAGAACCTCTCTTGATTGCCTCATTATCTCCTAAGCTGATTTAACAGTGAACTTACCTGATGAGCTAAGCATCCACCAAGGTCTGTCCCATTCCTTTGATCTTGCCTCCTTCATCAAATTATGAAGGACATGGTTACTTACCTCTTCTGGAAACAAATGTTCTAGCAAACCAGTGTTCCATCTTCCCTCATGGAATAATTAGTTTACATCTTCTACTTGATGAGTATCCGTACTAGTCTTGTATACATCTTCACATCTTCTGCATTTCACAGAAAAAAAGATACTTTAAAAGGCATCCTTTTTATCCACAATTGCTTAAAATCTTCAAGAGCCTTTCTTGATTGCCTCATTATCTCCCAAGCTGATTTTACAATGAACTTACCTAATGAGTTAAGCATCCACCAAGGTCTGTCATATTCCTCTAATCTTGCCTCTACCATCAAATTATGAAAGACATGGTTACTTACCTCTTCTGGAAATAAATATGCTAGCAAACCAGTGTTCCATTTTAACTCATGGAATAATTGGTTTACATCTTCTACTTGATGAGTATCCATACTGGTCTTGTATACATCTTCACAACTTTTACATTTCACCTCCTCACAATCCTGATTCTCACTAATACTTCCCCTATAGGAACTCTTTTCTTCCATAATCTTCACAGAAAAAGGATACTTTAAAAGGCATCCCTTTTGTCCACAATTGTTTAAAATCTTCAAGAGCCTCTTTTGATTGCCTCATTATCTCCCAAGCTGATTTAACAGTGAACTTACCTGATGAGTTAAGGATCCATCAATGTCTGTCCCATTCCTCTGATCCTGCCTCTACCATTAAATTATGAAGGACATAGTTACTTACCTCTTCTGCAAACAGATGTTCTAGCAAACCAGTGTTCCATCTTCCCTTATGGAATTGATTTACATCTTCTACTTGATGAGTATCCATACTAGTGATTGGTAAGTAATAATGGGGGGCTCCTAGTTGTGTCCAATTATCATACCAGATATTAGCATGTCCACATCTAGGTTCCCACCATATCTCTTGATCAATACAATTCCTGGCTTCAAGCATATGTTTCCATGTTTGTGACCCCCCTCTCCATTCCATCACCTGAGGTGCATACCTTTTACAGTATTTGTTCCACATGAAGATATCCACATGAATTTCTGTGTTCTGAAAATCCACCACAATTTGGCAAATAAAGCTTTAGAGATGTCAAAAGAGACCTAAATCCAAGTCCTCCTTCATCCTTAGGCCTACAAATATTAGTCCAAGAAACCCGGTGCTTGTTTCTGCCTACCTCCTTAAAACACCATAGAAATTTTGCAAAAATTCTATGTAAGTCATGGATGACACATTTAGCAGGAATGATTGCAGACAATAAGTATATGGGGATGCTATTTAACATATTATTGATCAATACATATTTACCTCCAAATGACAAAATCCTCCCCTTTCCAAGTCTGGAGTTTGTTATTCATCTTCTTGATCAATTCTGAAAAATGTGTTTTCCTCTTCCTTGCATGACCAATAGAACATCTTAAATAAATCAAGGAAAATTTCCCTTTGGGAAACCCAATACAGTCCTCCACTTCTTGAATGGTAGCATTTGCTGTTTTGTCATGTACATAAAAAACACTCTCCTCCTTATTAATTTTTTGCCCTGATTGCTATTCATATTCTTCCAATGTATCCATCACCAATTGCAAAGTTCTCTTACCAGATGATACAAATAAAATAGTGTCATCTATATAAGCCATATGGTTAATTTTGTCACTTCACTTTGGCATCCCAAAGCCGTTGAAATCCTTATTGTCAAATAAAGAATTCAAGGCTCTAGTCAACACTTCTGTAGATAGGATAAACAGAGCTGGGGACAAAGGATCACCTTGTTTCACCCCCTTGTAGAATGAAGGAAACCATAGTATTGACCATTTATCAAAATAGAATACCAGTTATTAGCAACCAGCCTCCAGACCATATCTACTACTTTATGATCAAAACCCATTTTATCCAACACCTTGATTAAAAAGTTTCAATCCACTCTATCATATGCTTTATCCATGTCAAGTTTTATCACTATATTAGCAGGGTTAGCCCTCTTCCTGATGTCAGTAATGATTTCTTGAGCCAAAAGCACATTTTCAGTGATATTTCTTCCTTTCACAAAACCAGTAGTTTTTTGAAATAAGCATAGGAAGAAATGTTTCCAACCTATCATGAAGCACTTTAGAGATCACCTTGTTAAGAAAATTACTTAGATTAATTGGTCTCATGTCTGTAAAAGACTAAACAATGTCTTTTTTAGGCAACAAGACCAAGTTAGTGTGAGTAATAAATTTAGGTAATGTGCACCGTGCAAAAAGGCAGTCACCAGATTAACAATGTCTCCACCTACCAAATCCAACAACTTTGATAGAATTGACCAGTAAGACCATTAGGGCCACTAGCACTTTCACCATTAAATTCAAAAACCACTTTCTTCACTTCCTCTTCTGTAGGCATAACATTTATCGCTTTGTTCATCTCTTCATTAACTAGTAAATGGACATGATTAAGTAGAGACAAATCAGTATAAGTCTCCTGGTAGGAAAACTGTTTCTGAAAAAATGAAATTGCTTCTTCAGCCACTTGTACATTCTCCTCTGCCCATCGTCCTTCAGAATTCTGGATAAAGATAACCTCTTTCTCCTTCTATTTACTAGACTATGAAAAAATCTAATATTTCTATCCCCTTTTGCAAACCACTGTATACCTGCTTTTTTCCTCCAAAATTCTTCTTCAAAATATAAATATTTTTTCAGTTCAGCTTGAGCCTTTTGAAGAACAACTCTATTACTAGCAGTAGGGTTTTCCTCAAAGAAATCTTCTTTTAACCTTACAATTTCTTCCCTTATAATCAGTTGCTTGAAAATGTCCCCAAACCTTTCTCTACTCCAGGTAGCAAGAGTAGATTTTTTGTTCTTAATCTTCTACTTAAAACTGAGGAATATATCAAATACAAAAAGAAGAAGTAGTTTTACAGAAATTAAAAAATAATCAAATTAATTATTTAAATAGAATGTAAATATTTAAGGACTAACACCAAAATATACCCCAAAAAAAAGTAAATAAAGAAGAAGTTTACTCCCAGTTAAGATTTTAATCATTTAATTATTTTTAGCGATAAGAAGTTACCAATGATATACAACATTAAAAACACCTACGCAAAAAGGTTTTTTTTTTCAATGGGTATTTTTGGAGTTCGTCAAAAACACAGACTAGATAATGTACAAATTTGAGGAATATTGGAGGTGATTTGGAATCAAAATTCGTAGCTGAAAAATTTCTTTGCGATACATGTATCACATGGATGTACTGGGAATGCAAATTTGCTACAAATGGGATACACAAATGATACACATCTCATCTTCTTCTATGTTCATCTTCTACTTCGAGGTTGGCTCAAATTTCAATTCAAACCATCCAAAGCCCTCCTCCAAAATCATTCTAAAATAGAATTTTAAATTCCTTGAGATGTATCTAAATAATTAGTCTTTGAACTGAAAAGTCGCATATTAGAATTGAGAAAAGTTTTACTGCATGCAAATAAGAAATTAACCTCATTGTGGTGTGTAAAATAATTGTTCGTGTAGTATTTGTATCTTAAATACTAGTTTAGAAGACTTAGTTTCTCTTTAGCAGAAGCGAATCTACAGTAACCACAACTTATATTACCGATCGTTCGAAGTCCTCACGATACGGATGATACCCCTTTATCCAAGCCTACTAATCCATACTTAGATATAGAGATATATTTTATATGAAAATCCTAGAAATTTTTATTATGATGGATAACCTCTTCCTAAACATCCATAATGATGTTTATATAGGCTAGCTCCTTGGTATTAGTACATGAAGGAGTAATCAATGGGCTTGTGGGCCATTTAACACCCCTTATGGGTGGACTTGATCCAATAATATTTTCCAACATTTCCATTCACACATAAGGGAGTGCTCAAACTCCACTGAGTTAAGGAAAAATATATGTTTTCTTTTTATCTCTTTTGCATGACTCATACTAGATAAATAGGGTGTGTGTGACTAGTATACTATGAGAGCACTTTTCTATATATTTGTTTAGAATATATCGCCTCTCGTCGTCATCTTGGAAGTCTTATAGTAGATCATAATGAGCATGCTTAGTTCCCTAGATCAGTTGAATCATATTGCTACATCTCACTTTGATCTCATGTATTCATAATCGGTACCAGCAAACACAAACTAAATTAGATTTTGTTATTGATATCCCTCTTTTCACGAATCTTTCAACTTATATCCAACTCACTTTATGCTCTGCCAAACTTAATCTCTCATGCACATTTGATAGCATGCTAAGGTAGTGAACACTGAACCAAGATTCGAGCCACTGATCGAAATCTTAAGGGTCTCAATAAGGTCTCATAAAATAATAAGTTAAGATAAAACTTATGTTAACCTTTTTGCTTGATATTTTAACACATGACATGAAACGTGTGCTACACCATTTTCTCCTTTTTCCATGGAGAGTATGTATTGAGATGTTTTGATCTGAATACTATATCAAGATGTTATAAAGTTTTGATGATTGACGAATAACATACAAGTGAGAATCTAAGTACAAGAAGGATGGAAAAAGATGTATCAAAATCGGTCCTTAGTGTATCTCTAAAAAGAACTGATGACGCTGACAACAAGGATATAGAATTTTTGGGAGAACCAACTCATTTAGACAAGAACTAAAAGCTATTTAATTTACGCAGGAGAAGCTATTCCACATGCACAAAATAAAATCGTGGAGAATTTGGATTAAGACTTAATTCAAGTCTACAAGGAACACAAGTTTAATAAATGAAAATACTATCATAATTGAACACATGAAATTTGCTTAAAATAAGGAGCGATTTCCCTTACACATGATTCAAAACAAAGTTAAACAAATATTGTTGTGTTGGATTCTTGAACCAAGTCTTGGTTGTATTTGAAGAACTACAGGTGAATAGTCTAAGCACAATAGTAAGGCTTCGGAGAGTTACCACCAAAAAGAGAGAGACCACACATGTCGAGAGAGATCTATACAAGAGACTTGAAGAAAAAGTGTTAACTGCTACAATGAGAATAACCTGGTCATATCAAGTGTTATTTATATTGTTCTAGAATTGTATAGTTAGATTCCTATGGTCCTTAAATATATGCTTTAACATTTTTAATGATTTGTACTAGGTGTGGTTATGTGTAGTAAAGGGCTTCATAGACTAGGTAGAGTCTTTGAAGAAGTTGGAGGAGGTATTAATAATTAGGGTGCACTGTTGAGGATGGGGGTACATGATGTTAGAGTTAGTTCCTTAGGTGTACAAAGAATTGTAACCTTCAAATTGATTGAGTTATAGTGGAGTATTTGAAAAATATTTTTAGAGATATGATATGATTAAGATACACTCGTAGATGATGTAATGCATTCGTATGCAAATATAGTAAGTTAAGCTAGGTTGGGCTCAAATCCCATAGGAAATAGAGAGAAAAATATAGATTGGACGAGTACCAAATTAATGATCTGATTTTTATTCCATAAGAGTTGGAAAGAAGTTGGATAGAAAAAACTAAAATTTGCAGTAGTAATAAAAAGTTGTAAACTTATGAGATTAAAGCACTAAGATTGTAACCCCTCAATGGAATACTCAGTTTTTGATTTTTAGATTGTAAAATATGCCCCGTTAAACCATCACTCAATCATTCCTCAAGAGTTGAACGATTTATCTCAATATGATGTTTTCACAACTATATGAGTTATTTAAATAAGAACGACTGATTATGCCATGTAAATTTAATTTATCCCTAAGAGAATCTATTAAACAGTGGTTAACGCCCCATGTTCATGCAATTCTTCTTCTACCAAATCTTAATCCTTTTACCAGACAAAACTAAGATATTATAGTGCAGGTTAATGTTTGCAACCATCAACCAATAATTAAGAATGAGAAGAAGATTGATATTTTACTATCCAAGAATCATGAAATGCATGAAAACCTAATGAACATCACACCATAATTGGGTTTTACAATCTCAGTAGAGGAATTCAGCTACTCATGCTTGAAAGTAAACTACAAGAATAATAAGTTAAAAAATTCATAAACTTAATTTGAATATAAAAGCTTGAAAGAATAATAGTGTTCTTCGTTCTTCACAAATCAAGAAACTAGAGAAAATTTAGAACTTAAGCTCCAAAAACTAACTAAAATTGAATACTAGTGTTGAACTCTCCAGAAATAAATCTAAAAAGACTATTTATAATGACCCACAAAGTTGGAATCTTAAAAATATCAAATTGCCCTACCGACGAGATCTGTGACCCAATACACGACTTTACATTAATTTGTGGTTTGGGGATTGACTTTAAACTTGTCTTCAATTCGTCTTTAGGGTTCTAATTTATCTTCATCGATTAACTTATGACCCATATTTTGATTTACAATCCACAAGTCCTCCTATCAACTTGGTCTTTTCTTTATGTACGAGTTGTGGATGTGATATACGACCATACTTTGCCTTGTATATTGACCGATTCTGCAAGATCCTTTTGACATGTTCTCTGAATATTTCCACAAACTAATATGCGGTCCATGATTTGATCTGTGACCGTAGATCACCCTTTTTCTAACAATTTTCTATCTTTTCCTCCTTTTGGCCATTGTGACTTTTAAAACCTACAAAGTGACATTCTAACATTAAACATACATAAAAACAAGTGTAAGAACATGTAAACTTCAAGTACGAAACATAAGATATGCCCTAATTTCAAGGCACATCAACACTCCTAATTTAAAGCATTTGCTTGTCCTCAAGCAAGTCATAAACTCTCTACTACAATTATGACTACCCAAAACAAAGTTAGTTGTGTACAATAGTTTTAGTAAGTTGTACAAGCATTCTCTTTCAAAGGGTGGTAGAGCTGGAAGACATGAAGAAGAGCCATGAACTTGTCATCGCTTGGCTCAAAATATTAGAGCAAAGGGTAGTGGAGCTAGAAAGAAATGCTCTGGCCACTGAGGTGGAGAAGCTAAAGAAAGAACTGATCCAAGAACATGCCGCTACATCATTACAATTAAATATTTCAATACTAAACTCCAAGCCAAGAATCAGGTCAAAATAGGCCTATGGAATCGGTTATCGAAATTCAAAAATTGAATCTATCACGAGGTCCCTCAAAGGACAAGGAATGCGTACCCAAAAGTTGAGCACGAATGGAGCCTAAATCGAAGCTCAAAATAGTCCCAAGAGTTCAAGAAACCAAGAATTATATTCTAGGAATTAGGACGGAATTGACGAGGAAAAATAATGGAAAACGATCAAGAGGTATTGTATTAACTTACCTTAGCTCAATAGAAAATTTCCCACGCTCCAAGCACCAACAATAGTGAAGAACGGACTTGAAAATGGATGAAAAATGATGGGAAAACTATATATACACTTAGCAGTGGCCGCTTAAGCGGTCACCGCTAAAGCGACCAAAGGGCGCTTAAGCGACCCCCACCTGACTGGCCAGCTACCGCTAAAATGGTCCTAAGCTGCTTAAGTGGCTACTGCTAAAGCGGTCCCAGGTTTCTAAAGTGTCTATCGCTAAAGCAGTCTCTTGGCTGCTTAAGCGGCTACACCAGCAACTAGACAGTAGAATTTTTGGCAAAGTCCAAACGAACTCCGACCGAGTGCTCGGGATTCAATTGGAACTCCGTGAATATGAATGAACTATTATACCCTACAAAATTCGGCATTCCAAACTCAACGGAACCATTGAAATTCCCATCCAAGTTCTTTTCGACAAGAAATGACTCCCACACTCAAGGTTCTATTTTCACCAATATCTAACCAATAGCCTAAAATGAGCCTGGAAGCCTCGGGACCTAGACCAAGGGTCTTCCTAGCCTAAAATCAACATTGAAGAGCTAATGGAATTGTCAGAATCTTCATTCGAGGTCGTTTACTAGAAGTTTTGGCCGAAAACCAATTTCTCAACTTCGAAAGCTCCAAAATAGGGAAATAGTCTTAAAACCCAAATGAACTTCCCGGGAACCAAACCGATGGTCTAGGCAAGCCATAAATGATATGTAGCTTCTATAGGAAAGCAAGAAATGTAGAAAACATGCAGAAATAGAGGAAATGACCTAGAAGGTCACTATATAGAGTCATCTCCTGATTTTACTTAGCCATGGTTCTTTTCCGAGAGTTTACTTTAATATTGAACCAAGACGAATTTTTTTTTTATCGAGTTTAAATCCATTCTTTTCCCAATGATATATTGGTAGGTGACTTTCTTAAGGGAATAAGTCATGTTATTGGTTTAAGTGAAGTAGAGCGGGTTTGACTTATATGGTGATGGGTGTCTAGTTAAGACATGAAACTTGTTTTACTTGAAGAATGGACCCCTCCAAAAAATTGCATGAATTTCAATTGCATAGATTGACGTGCATATCTCTTTTTCTGACATTAGAAAGAATTGCTAAATGCTTAGAGTACTAGTTTGAAAGTTAAATTAAATAGCTAAATGGGCTAAATCCTAATCCTCTCATTTTCTTATCATCACTAATATTACATGAAAACCATCAAATTGTTCACTAAATCAATCATCTAGACTAGTTTTTGTTGAACCTCAAGTTATTTCTCTCTTTTGTGATAAGTTTACCAGATCCATTTTCGAATTTTTCAACTGTTAGTATTTTCAACATATCTTTTTCGTAGCACTCCA
Source organism: Capsicum rhomboideum (assembly GCA_031232105.1). Lineage (NCBI taxonomy): Eukaryota > Viridiplantae > Streptophyta > Magnoliopsida > Solanales > Solanaceae > Capsicum > Capsicum rhomboideum. Next base: position 89,319,336 of record CP124716.1, on the reverse strand, counting down.
AATTTAGTGACTCAAAGTGTTCTATAAAGATAACGTGTATCTCTATAACTTAAATATGTATTCTAAAAGTTAGTTATCCCCAAAAAGGAGTTGAAGTGTAGAATAAGTGTTTCACAAATTTTCTGCTTTACAAACTTTCATGTACTAGAATTAGTATTTAAAGCATATCTCTTTGTTCGAAACTCATGTGCGGTGATTGGATACTATATAGAACCCTCAAACATAGACCTACAATTTTCATGAAGAATATGAAGTCTAGTTTTATCATTTACCTCTTCAAAGTTGAGTCACAATACAAGACAATTGTATTGTCTATATCTTTAGTTTTGAAAATTTAGTGTGATTTCACCAATTGGATTCACTTTGGATACCTATCTTGTTTCATTTTAACAATCTAAAATCACTGAACTTAAATAGGTATTTGATTTTGTATTCAAGGTATAGATACTCTTGAATAAGCTAAGGAAAATTGTATGAGGAATTTGGAAAATTTATTTGGTTTGTAGTAGAATATTTGAACTCCTCAAGTTGTGGAAGAACTTGTTATTGTAACAACCCCCATTATGATTTTTTGCGATTACTAACTCTTTTTCCCTGTTTGACCCTCCCGATGGCTTCTCTTAACTATTTATGACCTGTTGGGATGGGTGACATGATTATTGAAGTGCTCTGATGCATTTTAGAGAAGATTTTCAATTTTGGAAGTTTGAAACTTGCAAAGTTTGACCAAAGTTCGTATTTTGGGTTGGCAAGGTCAGATTTCAATTTTGATAATTTCACTAGATCTGGAGGGTGACTTATGATTTCGTTAGATGTTTTACATGGATCCCGAGGCGTTATAGAGTGATTTGGACCTTTGGGTGGAATTTTATCTTTTTAGAATATTTGGATTGACCACGATAAAGACAATTTAGGACTGGTGATTTGATAATTCCAATAGGTCTAGAATGTGTTTTATGATTGATTTTCACCATTGGTTTATGTTTAGGAGGGTTTGGATGATTTCAGAGGGTCCATTCTGAAAATTAGGGTGACTTTAGAACTATTGGCTTATTGTTTCTAGTACAACCACTATTCCTTTTTCGCTTTCACAAAGCCTTGGTTGCATTCACATAGAAGGATTCTCCTTGGTCATTGCATTTGCAAGGGGACCATCAGATTCACAGGGAAGGGTCATCTAAGATAGGTTAGCTTTATTCATCGCGTTCGTGAGATGGGCTTCCCATTCGTAAAGAAGTGGGTCGGGTTAAGGTGTCATGATTGTGAGAGGTCAATGCAATCGCAAAGAGTAACTTTTACCCGCATATAATTATATAACATTTTGATCTTAGACTTCTTATTTTAATATTGGGAGATTTTGAGCTAGTTTTAAGGTGATTTTCTAAGGTACATTGAGATTTCATCGTGGGGATAATAAATAACTCTATATTTGGTAGTTACCTACTAATATATCTCTTATTTTATGAATTAATCTACTTTTGGATATTGAAAATGGGGGTGGGGGGGTGGGGGTGGGAGTGGGGGTTGTTATGAATTTGGTTTTTTCTCGATTTGAGGTTCATTTCATGCTTGGATTTGGAAAAATTTTAGTGCATATATTTTTTACTTTATGGATAAATAAATTTTGAAGTCAATTTATAATTTTGACCTGGGGGCTCGGAGTTGAGTTTTTAACTCAATTTTCTATCCAAACTTTTATATAGCAATATGGGTGTCGATAGACTCGTATGCACATGTAGAGTAATATTTTGATAGATTGGGAGCTTTTCAAAAGAGGAAAACATTATTGTGAGGGTTCGTGTCATGTTGCTTGGAATTTAAGGTAGGTTTTGGCTTACCTTCTCGACTTTGCTCAAGAGATTATTATTGTTTTTTTGGTTAAAAATGGCCAATAGGCCTTATTATAACAAAAGAAATCGGTACACCCAACCCGAGCCCAAATGAGTCCCAAGTCCGGTAAGATCCAAAAAACCAAAAACTAAAAGTCAAAAAGCTTAAAAACAAATGGGAAAGAAAAGAAAAACAAAAAATCAAAAAGACAAGAATCCATATGATAAAGATCTAGAATGATCTTCATGGAATAGAAAAGTAATCTAGCTAATTTGCTTTGATATCAATGAATTTGACAGCTACCATCGAAGAGGACGACAAAGACGAGAGAATCACCACAAGTTTACTTCATAATTGCTGCAACAAGATCTAAAAATTATCGAGTGTGAGTCAATTTCACCGAGACACTCCAAGCTCTCACTAGTGCCATGAAATCTGATCTCGTGAAGACTTTTTCAACTCAAACAAGGAAGATCTATGTAGAAACCATGTAAGTAAGTATTGTAACTCCCTCAATCTGGAACAAGTATAGATGAAAATAAACAACTTTACTGTTACCCCCCCTTCTCAGTAGGATGAGTCTACGAGAGACTAATACCACTACTAAAGACTAGGGAAACAACAACTTAGTCGTTCACTTCTTCAATCCGTATAGTAGATTTGGAAACCTTCTTCTTCGTTTATGTTATAGCCAAATTTGTGAAAGTTTGTTCACTGTGCTCAAGTATACGACCTCATGAATAATTCTATGTTGATTTTGTCTAACCTTGAATGTTATTTATTTTGAAAGTTCTATTTTTACACTTCTTGATTTTGAGACTTGAAAGTTGCATCCTACCCAAATTTAGTATTGCTTTTCCTTCTGCTGGTATGTCATGAACTGAGTTATCAGTTATTGATTGTGTACCTGTAAAACAATAAACTTAGTTAGCGATAAAATCATCCAGCCTGTTCCCCTCTCTATATGATGTTGCCTGCACTTCCATCCCTCAAACTATTAATTCTTTTTCCATGGCAATGGCCCAAGGGATTTCCCAAATCCCATCCAAAATATTTTGAAGGAAAAGTGAATCAGTTTCTAACACCAAAGGCAAAAGATGATTGTTGATATAGTATTCCAATCCTTGTCTCATAGCTATTGCTTCAGCAACTAACACTGACCCTTCCCCCAATCTGTTAATTTTTGCATATACAAAATTACCATCTCCATTCCTTATACAAAAGGCACCAGAGAAAGGTCCAGGATTCCCTTTAGAGGTGCCATCTGAGTTACACTTACAGTATCCCTCCTCAGGAAACTTCCACACCACCACAGAAGTGTGAATAACTGAAGTGTATTCTTCAAAATATCTCACTATCATAGTCCAGTGATTAGGAATATTCTACAACCAAGAGTATCTACTAAGTGCCAAGTTATGAATGTTCTTATTAATTTGCACCATCATAGTGTAATATGACATCTTTCCTCCATGAACAATAAAATTTCTCCTTTTCCAAATATTCCACTTAATCAAAGTAGGAACAACTTTATAAAAAGGTTGTAACTTTACAGCCCCTTCTACCTTCCACCATTTAAATGATGTATCTTTTAACTGTAGAAAAGGCCCCTGTATAACTGCAGCAGTTATAAAATATGACCATAATCTAGTAGAAATGGGACAAAAAATTGTCACGACCCAAATCACGAGATTGTACGGGCACCTACCCAACTCTACCCTAGATAGGAGAATCCTTACCACCCAACCTTTAACAAATGTGGGATACATCTCTAAAAATTTAAGCATTAGTAGATAATAAACTTTTTTATTTAAACCAAAATGTTTGCCCATAACAAAACTGAATTTAACTAAACAACTTCCAAGAACCTAGTCTAAACAAGTACAAAAGCTATAAATACAAGAAGGACAAATCATGACACAACCTCCATATAAGAGTAGAATAGCAGGAACTATTGAAGAATGATCACCTCCGCATTACAAAAACTTCAATTGACCTGCAATCATATCTATACCCCCAAAAGGAGATATAGTAAGTGTAGTATCAGTACAAAACACACGTACTGGTAGGTATCATCAACTGACCAGGGTTAGAAACATATAGCAACATATAGTAATTAAGAAGAAATCATGACAATATTCACTTAATGAACTTTAACATACTTCAACTCCCAACCTTACTGCTTTCTCTTAATTATAACATTATTAATTTATCCTCAGGGTGACTGAATGACATAATTCCATGGAAACACCAAAACCATATATCTTACGCACTCATCTCATACTAAACAACTCCACACTCCTCTCTCATATATCCTCCTTCATGACAACCCTCACTCACTATTCTATTGCCATTACACACTAATAATGCAACATCGGGACAAGTAATAGAGCAAGCAACTAGTTTACAAGAAAAGACACAAAGATACACTCTAAGTATATATATATATACACACACACACACACACAAGATAACAAGATTGATTTACAATTTTAAGACATACCTCTATTCACACCTACCTATAATACCTATCCACAGATACATCAACTTACAAACCACCGACTACCTTCTTCTTATTCAGTCCATCTCACGTTACTCATATCATTTCCCTTTTAAGTTATTCATATAAATTCACTTACACTTAAGCAATCCAGTCAACAAAAATCTGGTAGGCAACAACATATGCAATGCAACCAATCAATGTATGCCTAAAAATGGTGTACACACATACTAGGCTCAGCAGGGACCCTTAGTCATGAACTGCAGGGGATGAGCTCAGTCCATGTACCATACCGATGTGGTACCCTAATCCCTATAGTAAGGTTGTCAATATCTGTGCTAGTGTGGCAGTCGATCCCAATATCATCAAAATAAGTAAAAATCTCAACAATAATACTCAAAGCATAATAATATCAATTATCAAGTTTATATTTCATTCATCCACACTTAAACCTTCATGTTAATCATTTCAACTTAACTTTAACATCACCTTAACCAACAATCACAAGCATGCCCAAAATCTAATCACAATCATCTAACTCAAATATAAGCATAGAGTCAAATCAAGTCTACAACTACTTTCTATCAACCACTTCGTACCCAACCTCCAGTAATTACTCCCAATTGAATCAACCACACTTATCATAAGATAACGTACCAAGGATTGTATTCACCAAGACACTAACTCAACCTTATTAATTTCTCCTCACTCACTACCATCTACCATTAGCTTGATTTTTGTATTTCCTCTTAAGGAAAACTCTATAACACTACTTTTCTCAACATTTACTCGACTAACATCAACTCTCGCACTAGAGACTCAATCCACGCTTAGTTCTACCTGCAACTTCTCCCATTTTCCTCTCTTAACCTCACTATCAATCACCCTCGAACCTACTGGCTCCTTTTTTTTCAACCTCCACAACTCAACCTATTTTGATACTACCACCAACCTAGAATATACAAGGCACTAGAACATCTACACAATATTTACACCCATTTTACATACTTCTTCAAAATGTAAATTGTACTATCCCACCATTAACCTACTTGCATCTAGCTCATGCAAGCATAATAATTTCTCAATATATCGAGGTTAACACAAACCATCAATCAATATGCAACACTTAATACATCAAATTTAGTCACCCTAAGTTCAATTTGATTTCCATACATTTTTGGCATTCCATACCTTTCCATAGCAGCTACAGGTCATTTATGACTTGTCGGGAATGTCGATTTGGTTTTCGAATAGTTCATTTAGTTTTAGACTCATTTCTCTATTTTGGAGCTTTTGCTGTTAAGAAATTAGTATCGAACCAAAACTCTTAGTAAACAGACTCAGATGAGAATTTTGACAGTGCTGTTAGCTCTGGAATGTGGATTTTAGGCTAGGGGGATCCTTGGATTGGGTCCCGAGGCTTCCAAACTCATTTTGGACTATTGGGTAAATTTGGTTAAAAATGGAACCATGGGTGTGTGGCCCATATTGTGTTGAAATGACCTCTGTTGGAAATTTTGAGGGTTTCGTTGAGTTTAAAATGTTGAATATGGTATGGAAACATAGTTCATTTGCACGCACGGGTTTCAAACGAATCTCGAGCATCCAATCAAAGTTTGTTGGACTTAGCATTTTACTGGTTTTCCAGCAGCTAATGCAGGGATACGCGAGGGGTAGGCCAAGTTTGCTAAGGGTCAGGACATTGACCATCTTATTTGCGAGCCTAGGCATCGTGTTCGCGATACTTTACCCTAGTAGACTTTGCATTCATGAAGAGTATTTCTTTTGTCTCGCTCGTTCGCAACTAGGGACCCTCGCGATCGCGATGGGTAATCCCTGGTCCTATATATTGTTGAAATCTGTGATTTTCACCCATTTCTTAACCCTTTTCCATCATTTTTGAGACCTAGAAGCTCAAGAGTGTGTGAGAATCGATCAACTGGAGTTGGGAATGTGTAGAGGACGCTGAGGTGATCATTTCCCATCAATTTCTTGGGAAGTTTTTGGCCTAAATTTTTCGTTTAATTCTTGTTTTCCCTCTTATTTCCATTGTCTCTCGGGGATTATTTAAGCCCCAATTTTTGCTCCATTTATGCTCTACTTTTGAGCACACATTCTTTATCCTTTGAGCGACCTCGTGATGGATTCAATTTTGGAATTCCATTAGCGGGCCACATGAGTTTATTTTGATCGATTTTGGGCTCAAAGTTTTATATTGTAATATTGGTATCATTTTACTCATGTTATGAGTAGGTTATGATTTTGATAGTGTGACATTATTTTGGTATCAGGGAGCAAGGACGAGCGATTTGTGGATGGTTTGAGATTGCGGTTCGACTTTAATAGGCTCCGGTCTACTTTTCTCTATGAGATTGTGTGTTGTATAGATTGCATACTAGTTAGGGATTATAGGATAAGTTTATACTTAGTACTATCTTGACTTGACCTATTTAGGGGATTTAGAATGGAAATGCGACCCGAACCTTAGTCTAGAATACTTGTTATGGTTTTAGGATCCTATTACACTTGACTATAGACTTGTTTAGCCATAGACTGACATGAAAGATTCCTTAGTATAAACTTACCTTATTATTTAGTAAATTGGATGGTATTCCCCCAATTAGATATTTCTAGTAGCTTTATGCCCTTTCTACCATAGTTTCCTAGATTATGGTATTGATATCCTGTTAATTTATATGTTGTTGGGCCCGAGGCCAAGGTTACGATACTATTTGGACACTAGGTTAGTATTCTATCCTTTGAAAGGACATGATTCTAGATTATAGATGCTTAGGCCTTTATGATTGTGCTCTTTGGACACTGGTGATGGCATACATCTATTTAGCCGCATTTATGCTTAGTTAGTGGTATGATTTCGGTTAAAACCTGGTTTTTACTATTATTTTCTAAAACAAAATTTACTCCTACTTTTCTTAACTTTAAAATCGCTTCTTTGAAAATGGAAGTCGTACCACCCTTATTACAGAATTATGGCATTTTAAACTGAATATATTACTCTGGAAATTCGATCGAGGCTGATTTTGATCCATTATTGATCTACTCATTTTAATACTACTTATTCACTCCGATCGAGGAAAATTCTGCCCCTTTCTACATTACTATACTGTTTTAGTCCTGAATTTGATCTGGGGAAATAGATTCACAGATAAAACACTTATTTAGTTCTGGTTCAAGTATGACTTTTCTTATTATACTATATATATATCTCTAGTACTAGATGGAGTAGATTGGGTATGATGGATTATGGAAGTCCTGGTTTGGGACCAGGCAGTATATACGGATATCTCGAGTCCCCTATGGGCTTCTTTGTCCGATGAGCCACATTACCAGAGAAGGATGGTTGTCGTAGGTCCTGCTTTGCGAGCTATTGAACTGGAGGAGGTGTATACACTTGGTACGTTATGGCACTTGGTTGATATATAGTACTGGATTATCCTTACATTTATTCATTATATGTATTGCCTATCACTAGTATAATTGTTTGGCACCTGTATCTATCAGTCTTATAGGGGGATGTATAGGTATAGGTTATAGTTACTATTTACAGAGTGTTTGCTTATACCTTCCGGGCTTATGGGGGCCCGATTAGGTTATTGATTGTCGGGGCTATCTAGTTACTTATTATTTGGTTATTATTACATAACTCGTGGTAGGTTGGTTATGGTTTGGTACCTAAGGTTGTTGGTACATTTCTGATCTTTTTTCTCATATTATGGTGAGGTTTATTATTGTTAGATCATCTAATGATTACGTATTTTTGTTAGGGACCTTGGTTATGCTAGAGTTAGCTCCCTTGTTGATATTGTAATACTTGTGATACTTAGGCTGTTAGGACAGCTCTCTCAGGTTAGCACTTTTAGGTTTAGCTACCCCTATGATATATATCTGGTGTCCTTCATAACATTATTATATATATATACCCTTTCTTTGTATTACTATTATATATCTGTTGTATATCTCTTCCTTTATACTCTTATTATACATTATATATTTTTTCCTTCATTATTCTATCGTATATGGGGTAGCTATTTATGGAATCACACTTCGTCCTTGATTATTGGTAGTATCAGATAGTTTATCCTTACTTTTCCATTAACATTATTGTATTCATCTCTTAAATAGTTGCCTGTAGCTTATTTTCCTGCTTTACATGTTATTTATACTTGCATTATCTTTGGAGCTCAATCGGTCGATGCTTACTGAGTACCAGGTTTTTGGTACTCATACTACACTTCTATAGCCTGCAAATCATAGTATGAGTTCTTGCCGTTGATGTGTGCATCGTGCGGAGCAGCCATAGATCAAAGATTTGGGGTGAACTCCTGATGTTTGAAGTTATTCCTACTCTCTCTCTCTCTCTTATTGTTGGACTGATCTCTATTTTGTATTTCAGAGATGGTTTTGTATATATTTATTCTGTATTTTACTTTGTACTCCTATTGTATTAGAAACTCTTGTACTGACTTCACCAGGTTTTGGGGATATATTTACTTTCTTCTTGCCTTTTTCTCATTGATGTTGAGTTTTGCTTCCGCCTTTCTTATTAGTTCGTTATTAGCGGTTTCAGACTATGGATTGACTTACCTACTAGTGGGTTATGGTAGGTTCTATCATGACCTAAAAAATTGGGTCATGACAAATCGATATCAGAGCATAGGCTCGCAGGTGTTGTTGGTACAAGAGCTAAGTGCCTAGTATAGTCCTGCGGATTGGTACGGAGACTTTTATATCCTATCTTTGGGTGGCTATAGGGCATTCTTAGGAAACTATATTCCTTGAATCCTTGTCATGTGTCCATACCTCTCTGAACCTCTAAATAATTCTTTTGACTCCACTCTTTCCCAGATGGATAGCACAAGGTTGTCGACAGATATGGATGGGACTTCTGCGCGTGTTACCAGAGTTTCAGCTCAACATCGGTCTAGGGAGTTAGGGATTGATATTAAGGATCTTCAGCATTAGACAGAGGGTATGGGGCCAGCCTAGGCTCCGATAGAGTTTATGACCGCCTCAGCTTTTTAGGATTCCGTATTAGGGATTCCGAGTCTTTTCATGAATGCTTCACAATCAGTGATGGTGTTTGGTTCAACGAGTTGTTCTCAGGCCAGAGTTGGGTTCGTTGGTGTTTAGCAGGGCTCTTTATCAGTTTAGGAGTATGAAATTGGATTCCTCGAGTGGGCTAGACATACTCCTATATTATTTCCTGCAGAGCATGAGATGGTGTGTGGATTTATCAGGGGATTAACTTTACCACTCCGCTTGCCGTCGGAGCATTTGATAGCAACTGGGTCTACTTTTCTTTAGGTTTCTAATCATGCAAGGACTACAGAGAGGGCTTGTCTTAAGATATATGGAGGTAGTGGTAAGAGTCCAAGACAACAGTACAGTGTTAATGGTATTCCATATGGAGGTCGGGATTCTTCCAGCAGATAACACCTATCAGGTCCGTACAGATAGCACCTCATCTTATAGGTGGATCTCAGACAGGTCGTGGTTGTCACAGTGGATGGAGTTCTGGTCAGGCATTGCGGAGTTCTCAGTCTAGGTCTTCAGGCCATGGCGTCCATTCAAGGTCGGCACGTTCAGTGCATGAAAGAGTTCTAGGGGAATGTTTTGATTGTGGTGAAATTGGTCATTGGTCTAGGGAGTGCCCCAGGTGTCAGTTGGTCAACCAATTGGGGTCAGCTCATGTTTCTCACCAGGTTAGTGCTTTTGGGGTTTGTTACAACTGCAGAGAGACCAGAAATTAGTCTAGATAGTGTCCTCGCTGTGGGATTTTTGAGCAGTTAGTGCAGCCATATCAGTCTCTTAGAGATATGGTACCTTAGGGTATAGGTAGTGCACTTAGTATTTTAGTTGGTCGTTCAGATGCTCAGTCCGAGGTTAGTCACGTTCAGATTCGTTCTTCTTCGGGTAGGTCAGGGACTATGATGTCAGATTCCATCGTATAGGTGCAATTTTGATTTACTATCTTTTCATTTCTATTTGAATTAAGTTGGGGTTTTCATACCCATCGATGTTTATATGCCTTGATGTTGCTATATTAATTATTGTAAGCCTTTGTATAGATTTTATACATATTTGACTACCCCTGTAGATATTTTCTTTTAGTAATGGATGGAGTGGATCAGTGTTATGATTTTCTTAGGGTGTGGCACTGGATTAAAGTCCCTTTTCTTTGGCATATTGTCCTTGTTGCTATCTTAGAGTGGTATTGGTTGTTTTCTATTTTGGTGTCACCTGCACTTTATACTGTTGTTATTAATGTTATTGTTTTGACATTGGTTGATTCTTACTTGATAAACGGTTAGACTAGCGTTGCCTAGTTAGTATCCCTTCTTGTGATTATTGTCCGTTGGCTTAGATGGATACCTTGGTTGGTTAGTTTTCCTTTTCTACTAGTAATGTTGGTTGTTGAGCGGGTTGTGAAAGTGAAGGAAGGTTGGCCTTTAATGGTTTGGCAGTGATTCTAGATTTGGTAATCTTTTTCTATAGCCCACTCCTATTGTTGATGAGTCCGGGGTTTGTTATTCTGATTTGGCTGGTTTATCACCTAGTAGTAGTCTTGATCTTGGTATTGGTGTTGAATTGGGTACTTTGTTCTTTCTGCAATGTGGTGTATGGTTCTGTTGAGTTAAGGTTGGTGTAAAAGGGGTGGATTCAAAAATTTCTCATTTCAGTAGTTGTTCGGCCTGATATGATTTTGTGGGGTGCTTTGGCATGATGATTTATGCTTGTGTATTAGTTGTTGGTAACCAAAGCGGGTACCTTTTTGGGAGTGAGTATTCATTGTCATGGATTAAGTATTGGTTTGACTAGATTCAGGCTAAGATCATATTTTCCTGAGTTGCTTGAGATTTGTCTACCATTAAGTATTGCAGCCTTGGTGAGTTCTTGGTTATGCCTTGATGTGTTATATCCCTCAGCAGATGTAAAGTGTATCCCTCAAGTCTTTAACCTGTGCTTTACCTTAATTGTGGTTATGTTGTTCGACAATATTTTAATTTTAGCCCTTATGAGAGCCGTTGGATATCTATTTAGTCTCTGAAGGTGAGAATGGTTATGGGTATATGCTTGATTTATGATAGTGAGATTGATTTGGGCATTTGACCTTAGTGAAGACTTGTTGGCTCCCATTATGATTTTGACTCTTTTAAATGACGGCTTGAGGATTATGATAGATTTTGGAGTGTGGATGCTTACTCGTCAGGAGGATTGGTTTGGATAGTTGAGGCTGAATAGTTCAGCTTTGGTGTTGAGACTATAGCTATGGATTGCGTAACTTGGTTGCAACCCCTATTTTAGAATTTGTTTTAGTTGAGCATTCGATAACAGGTTGACTAGGCCTACTCAACGCCTGCCGGCTCAGTCTTCTTCAGTTTAGAGAGATTGTATTAGCTAAATTCTCAGAGGATGGTCCATCAACACATGGTATTGGTTTCTACTTCTTTTGACTTCGGTTGCTTAATTGTCCTCAGAAATTTTAAATGTCTTCTTAGCGAAAGAAGTGTACTTGAGTTGGGCTTAGTATGGTTTCTCCCACAATTGGTAAGGAATTATGGAGTGGATCATTCAGTTTTAAGAGTTTGTGCTTCGGGCTCATGACTATTGATTTCGAGGTTCATTTGGACTAGTTAGTGGCTTGGCAGAGATCGCAAACATTGGTCATCACCATTTGAGTATTCAGGTAGACTATTGGGCATTGTTCATATGCTAGTCTGTGTGGAATGCTAATGGGTCATCTTGAGTCTTTCTAAGTTAGTATGATGTGATTACGCGGGTAGGACTCGAATGATGCTAGAGAGATTTTGTGCAGTTCAGAGTTGACATTAGGCTTGGAAGGACAAGAGAATATTAGATTTGGAATTTAGAGTCGGCTATATGATTTATACCTTGGATTATGTTTAGCCTGGTTGCGTATCCGCTTGGTTATGTTGTATCGGTGTGATGTCAGTATACTGTGGTTTGGGTTTGCGTGCTTCAATCATGCTCTGTTCAGTGGAGGCTAGCTGGTTATTGAGGATGAGTTTTTAGTTGTTGGAAAGTGAAGTAAGGATGTGAAGGAAAAGGAAATGCCTTTAGCAAAATTCCTTGGAAGCATTGTTGTGACTTAGAGGTTATTTGGGAAGTCTTACTCGGGGAATGAGAGCACAATACCTCATCCTTTTGAGCTTTTGGGCTCTTTCTATCCATTGACTTTTGCGGACGAAAGTTATTTTAGTAGTGGATATTGTAATGACCCTCTAGGTCATTTTCTTGATTTCCATGCATTTTTGGCATTCCTTGCCTTCCCATAGCAGCGACAGGTCTTTATGACTTGTCGGTGCTGTCGATTTGATTTTCAAATAGTTTGTTTGGGTTTTAGGCTCATTTCCTTATTTTAGAGCTTTTGCTGTTAAGAAATTGGTCTCGGACCAAAACTCCTAGTAAGCAGAATTGGATGAGAATTCTGACAGCACCGTTGGCTCTGGAACGTGGATTTTAGGTTAGGGGGACCCTTGGTCCGAGTCTAGAGGCTTCTGGACTCGTTTTGGGCTATTGGATAGATTTGGTAAAAAATGGAACCATGGGTGTTGGGCCCATATTACGTCGAAACAACCTCCGTTGGAAATTTTAATTATTTTGTTGAGTCCAGAATGGTATGGTAGCATAGTTCGTTTATGCGTACGGTATTCTGAACTAATCCCGAGCACCCGATTGAAATCTGTTGGACTTAGCCTTTTTGTTGGTTTTCCAACAGCTGGTGCAGAGGTATTTTACCCTTCACGTTCACGAGGGGTAGGCTGCATTCGCGAAGGGTTAGGACTTTGACCATCGCGTTTGCGAGCTTAGGCGTTGCGTTCGTGATGCTTTACCTTGGTAACCTTCACGTTAGTGGCTCGTCGCTCGTGTTCGCGAAGGGCATTTCTCCTGTCTCTCACGTTGGTGACTAGGGACCCTCGCAATTGCGATAGGTAATCCCTGGTCCTATAATTACTAAAATTCATGGGTTTTACCTATTTCTTAACCCTTTTCTGCCATTTTTGAGACCTAGAAGCTCAAGGGAGTGTGGAAATCAATTAATTGGAGTTGGGAATGTGTAGAAGACTTTGAAGTTATCATTTCCCATCAATTTCTTGGTAAGTTTTCGGCCTAAATCCTCCGTTTAATTCTTGTTTTTGCTCTTATTTCCTATGTCTCTCGGGGCTGATTTAAGCCCCGATTTATTCTCAATTTGTACTCAACTTTTGAGCACACATTCTTTGTCCTTTGAGGGACCCGTGACAGATTCAATTTTAAAATTTTGTTAGCGGGCCCACGAGCCTATTTTGACCCAATTTTGGGCTTAGAGTTTTATATTTCAATATTGATATCGTTTTACTTGGCTTAACATGTAGGTTATGATTTTGATAGTGTGACATCATTTTAGGATCGTGGAGCAAAGCCAAAGATTTATGACAGTTCGAGATTGCTGTTTCAGCTTCAAGGTAGGCTCTGGTCTACTTTTCTCTATGAGATTGTGTATTGTATAGATTGCTTGCTAGGTAGGGATTATTGGATAGGTTTATACTTAGTAATATCTTGACTTGACTTATTTTGGGGATTTAGAATGGAAATACTACCCGAACCTTAGTCTAGAATAATTGTTATGGTTGTAGGATCCTATTACACTTGACTATAGACTTGTTTAGCCATAGACTAACATGAAGGATTCCTTAGTATAAAACCTACCTTATTACTTAGTTAATTGGATGATATTTCCCCAATTAGATCCTTCTAGTAGCTTTATGACCTTGCTTCCATAGTTTCCTGAATTATGGTGTTGATATCATGTTAATTTATATGTTATTGGGCCTGAGGCTGTGTTACGATACCAGTTGGACATCAGGTTAGTATTCTATCTTTTGAAAGGACGTGATTCTGGATTACAGACACTTAGGCACTTATGGTTGTGTTGTTTGGATACTGGTGATGGCATCCATATATTTAGGTGCATTTCTGCTTAGTTAGTGGTACAATTCCGATTAAAACCTAATTTTTACTATTAGTTTCTAAAAAGGGATTTACTCCAACTTTTCTTAACTTTAAAATCAATTCTTTGAAATTGGAAGTCGTACCACCCTTATTATGGAATTATGATATTTTAAATTGAATATATTACTTTGGAAATTCGACCGAGGCTGATTCCGGTCCCTTATTGATTTACTCATTTTACTACAACTTATTCACTCCGATCGAGGGAGATTCTGAACCTTTCTATATTACTATACTATTTTAGTCTCAAATTCGATCTCGCCCAATGAATTCACACATAAAATACTTATTTAGTTTCAGTTCAGGTTTGACATTTCTTATTATATTATATATATATATCTCTTCGATACTGGATGGAATAGATTGGCTATGATAGATTATGGAAGTCCTGGTTTTGGACTAGGCAATGAATACAGATATCCTGAGTTCCCTATGGTCCCCTTCATCCGATGAGCCATAGTACTGGAGAAATATGGTTGTCGTAGGTCCTGCCTTTGCGAGCTATTGAGCTTGAGGAGGTGTATACACTTTGTACGTTATGGTACTTGGTTGATATATGGTACTGGATTATCCTTGCATTCATTTATTATATGCATTGCCTATCACCAGTATAATTGTTTGGCACCTGTATCTATCAGTCTTATAGGGGGCTGTATAGATACAGGTTATGGTTACTATTTGCTGAGTGTTTGCCTGTACCTTTAGGGCTTATGAAGGCTCGGTTAGGTTATTGATTGACTGGGCTATCCAGTTACTTATTGTTTGGTTATTATTGCATAGCTCGTGGCAGGTTGGTTATGGTTTGGTACCCAAGGTTGTCAGCACGTTTTTTATCCCTTTTCTTGTATTGTGGTGAGGTCTATTACTGTTAGATCATCTTATGACTACGCATTTCTGTTAGGGACCCTTATTATGCTAGAGTTAGCTCCATTTTTGATAGTGTAATCCTTGTGATACTTAGGCTGTTAGGCCAGCTCCCTCAGGTTAGCACTTTCAGGTTTAGCTACCCCTATGATATATGTCTGGTGTCCTTCTTAACATTATTATCTATATATATACCCTTTCTTCGTATTACTATTATTTATCTCTTGTTATGCATTGTATATTTCTTCCTTCATTATACTATTGCATATGGACTAGCTATTTATGGAACCACACTTCGTCCCTGATTATTGGTAGTATCAGATAGTTTGCCCTTACTTTTCCATTAGCATTATTGTGTTCATCTCTTAAATAGTTGCATGTAGCTTATTTTCTTGCTTTACATGTTATTTATACTTGCATTATCTCTGGAGCTCAGTCGAGCGATGCCTATTGAGTACCACGTGTTTGGTACTCATACTATACTTTTGCATCCTGCAGATCATAATACGAGTTCTCGCCGTTGATGTGTGCATCATGCGGAGCAACTATGAATCAAAGAATTGGGGTAAGCTCCTGACGTTTGGAGTTGCTCTTGCTCTCCCTCTTATTATTGGACTAATATCTATTTTGTATTTCAGAGACGACTTTGTATATATTTATTCTGTATTTTACTTTGTACTCCTGTTTTATTAGAAACTTTTGTACTGACTTCACTAGGTTTTGGGGATATATTTACTTTCTTCTTGCCTTCTTTCTCATTGTTATTGAGTTTTGCTTCCGCCTTTTTTATTAGTCCATTACTAGCAGTTCTTGACTATGGGTTGGCTTACCTACTGGTGGGTTATGGTAGGTGCCATCATGACATAAGAAATCATATCGTGACAACTCCGTGCCCGTAGGCCTAGACATGAAGTCTCCCGTCAAAACTATAGTTATTACATATAACTAACCCAAATCCACTACAATTAAACTATGACCTACCTCGTTGATGAGTTTGCTTCTATGGAGAGTGAGAATTCTCTCAATCAGTGCTTTTGCTAGCCAATCCATCGAGGTTTTTTTTAAAAAATGCTTGAAAATCACCCTCCCAAAGCTTGGTTTCTTCATCCTTATCGTTTTAAGCCTAAGGCTCATCTGGGGTGTTTTTGAAGGAGGAAAATGTCATATAAGACCACAGCTGAGGGAAAGAGTTTTAAAGTCAGGAGCGTTGATTGTCTAACCTGTCGCTGCAGTGGTAGTTGGCAGATCTGGCCCAACTAAAAAATTTGGCCCATTTAGCTTTTGGGCCATGGATTTTCTACCTTAAAAATTAATTCTAATCAGGCTTAAAGCACATTTTTGATCAAATTGCTTTATCGAACAATTTTTAGCTTAATGAAAAAATGGGTCGCTATAGAAATTAGGAGATGTTCAAATGTTTCTGTGACTGCAAGATCACAACAACAACATAGAAATTCTTTTGAACCTCTAAACTGCATAACTACTACCCCAATAGGAATCTCTTTTTACAGATCCTCCATAATAAAAGGGATATTTTAAAAGGCAAACCTTTTATCCAAATCATTTTAAAAATTTCCTGCTTTTGACCTTGTTGTCTCACTTGCTCCCAAGTACTTCCCAAAGTAAATCTGCTATTACAACTCGAGACTACACTCTTGACGTAATATGATGCTTAGAGTCATAAGTGACCCCGAGATAACCCATGGCATAGCATAAACACTAAAATGCTGAATATGAGATATACTTAGTGGAAGCTAAATCTGAATTCTTTACAATAAAAGTTTGAACCAATACAAATACTGAAATAAAAAAATCCAAAATGTCTAACACAAACCATAAAACTGTAATATCTAACTGTCTATCTGAAAGCCTCTACTAAATGATGAGCTACTGGGACAAGTCCCCAGCTAACTCTAAGCTGTCTGAAAATGAAACAGTACTAAAATAACATAAAGACTCCGTCCTCGAATGATGAGGACTCACCACTGGTAGTTTCTGAGATGTCAATGGAACGTATCAACTGCAGGTCTAATGCTAAGCGTCTGAACCTATATCATAATAAGATACAACACAAGAAAAGGTATGCGATCAGCACTTTGAATGTACTGAGCATGTGAGATATGCAACTATAAAATATGCATAAGTATATTGAGATGTAAAACTAAATTGAAGTATAATGACCCTATCTGAGATTCATAAGTATACATATAACCACTGATATGAAATAATAATTTGATAAGTCATGAGTTTAAGCAAATACAAACTAAACTAAGGGTCATGTACTATACTAAGTTTGAAACTGTGGGAGGTTATCATAACCGACATAAACCATGTGAGAAATATGGAATATACCTGTAACTCAAGTTGGGAGGGTGTTTTATACCTTGGCAAGGGTAAGAACCATGACTGAAATAAATTCACTCATGAGCCCATTCGGGCTAAGGGAGATACTCTCAACTGGTGAAGACCCCTTCAACCTATGGTGGCACGTAGTTTGGGACTCGAATTGTCTGAACACGTGTCCTCTTGGTGCTAAGTACTACTTCCATAATCGTATACTTATGCTCATAATCATACTAAAATCTGAGTAAAATACATAAACTAGTTCAATTTGTTGTAACTGAAGATGACTGAAATCATAGAACTAGTTATATGCACCTTACTATCTGTAAAAATCATGATAAACATGGTATGCTGAATACTCATAAAAAATTAAGCTTCAATTAGGTGGTTCATGCTAATTTTTCAAGAATTTGGGATTGTGTGTTCATAACACGCCAACAAATATAAAAGCCCTATTTAAAATCGTGTAGAAAATAATATTCATGGTTATGAGATGTTCAAAACATAAATACTGAAAGAATTTATAAAATTGGGATATTTGGGAACTTGCCCTAATTCATGGATTTCATAAAAACTGAACTTTGAAAACATCTTTGGGCATGAGGGGAAAAGGAGGCCCTCATTAGATACCCACATACATGAATTTTGGAGAGTTATTGCTAAGAACTTGGACCTTGAATCTTTTGGAGAAGAACGATGTAGTATAAGTTTAGAAATTTAGGAAAGTACAAAAATAACCCTGGGTAAGCATATTTAAAAACTGTTGAATCACGCTGAACGAATCTCAAGACTACTCATTGTCACTTACAATGACTCATTGCTTGAGTCAATGTAAGGGGGACTGATTCTGTGCAACCTAACAATGGGTGGTCACAACGAATCATCATGATACCTAAGGACCCACCGTCAGAGTTCATGGTTACCTGGGCCCAAATTTCAACTATCAGGACTTTATCAGAATGGATGCATACAATGATTCGATGTGCTTGACGATTACTCATAATCACTGAGTCATTATCACTAGAAGGAAAAGTAAATCTGTGGGATTTTTGGTTTGATGCTCATTACGGTTGGCAGGATGAGTTGTCGTAGGTGACGATGTCTTGTCATTAGTAGTCGTGGCCACTGAGTTAAAATTTTCGTCTTCTGTACTTTTTGGCTAACACTCAGGATGATTGTACTGATATCTCGTCAAACCTGACAATGACTCATTTTCAAAGTCATTCTGTGGGTTTTTTTTGCTGGTTCCAGCTACTTTTCTATACAAAGTTTAAAATGAATTCTTAGTAACTTTTAGATGGTTACATCTGCCTACTGAATTTAACATCTACCAAGGTTTATCCTAATCCCAAGTGTCTTCTGCGACCCTAAATTCTTTATGAATATGATTGCAAACCTCCTGGAAAAAGTTGTTGGAGTAATTTATCATTCTAGTGACTATCTAGCATCAATTGCTTCACATTTTCAAAAGACTAGATGTTATCATTAGAGATAGGTAGATCATAATACAAAGAACCTAATTGTGTCCAGTTATCAAACCAAATATTGGAATGACCACATTTTAGTCCCTACCAAATTTTTTGATCAAACTAGTCTCTAACTGTAATTATCCGTTCAGTCGTTACTGAAAATATATATGGTAAATACATAAGAATCTTAATTGTCATAGGTGTAAGGGACAATTCCTTAGTGTGGGAGTGCATTATACATGAACTAAGGTCTGACAAAACCACTAGAACAAATTTGAGTTGAAAGTGTCCTTATCAATTGAGTTTTGGTATAAGTTTCTACTAGGATCAACTTCAAATGAACACCTCTCCTAGAATATGAAGAGTTATGTAGCCCAATACCTACCAAATTAAAGGTCTTAGAGTCTTCTTTCCAACTCCATTAACCATTTGTTAATTTAATTATGGAGTAAAAAGTTATGACCATTTTACTAAAAGTTGTCCGTGCTGAAAAGCTAAATTCCGTTGTAGTAGAAAGAGGTTGTTGCTGCAAAATTTCGGTTGCTGAGCAAAGTTTGGGCAGTACATAAGTCTTATTTTTCCTGGTTTGATGTTATAAACTCAAAAACTTCATTCCAAAGGCCTAGAGGGGCGATTTTCCCAAGGTTAGGATGAAAATTCTTTGTTGAGGTAAAATTTTTACTCCCTTTTTACATCGATTAATCTGTTTTTCTTCTAGAATCAATATAATGGAAAATTATATTGAAATTCTTGGGGGTTAGAACCCTAGGTTCATAAAATTGTGGGGAAACCTATGGCATCATAACTTAAGAACCAAAAGCCAAGTTTGGCTAAATGTTAGGAAGTAAGATATGTAAAGGTGCATGATTAAAGCTAGAATTATAATTTGAGTAGAGTTGAATAGTTGAATAATCGAGTCATATAAGGGTTACTATTTAGTAACTAAATTTACCGATCTTGATGTGAATAATAAAGGATTAGATTAATGAATGAACTTATGTATGTTAAATTGGAGTATAGACTCGATTTGGTTGATAATGCTTATATCAATAAGTTGTCGATTGGTCTTCAGACGTACTTGTAATTGAGAAACATGATTGGTCATGCTTATAATAATAAATTTTTGATCGGTCTTTGCACTTATTTGTAATTAAGGAATATGCATTGTTCATGCTTCAATTAATAAGTTGTTAAATGGTCTTCAGACATACTTGTAATTGATGAATATGGTTGGTAATGCTTATATGGATAAATTTTTAATTGATCTTCGAGCATACTTGTGATTGCTGAATTGGTTGATATTGGTTGTATGCATAAAATGATGAACCTGAATTTGACTAAGTGTCTATACAAAGTGTGTAGTTGAATATTTGGTCTGCTGAATTAAATCCTGGATGCTATTTGATTTGATACGCAAAAATTCTGCATTATTCAGAGGGTTGGGTACCACGCTAGGATATGTTACTTATCTATTGATAGTTAGAGGTTCTGGTACCATGTTAGTACGGTACATGAACGAAGATGGTCCCCTCTATGTCATGACTATTGGGCAGATAAGTCCCCTTAGTTAGTATGTATAGATTTGAGTAGAGGATGTGTTGGTTGCGATTACATTGTTTTATATGCATAGTTATTTGATTGCTCATTTGTATTTCATTAAGTGTTGTAGTCATTTTAGGCAACATTAGACTACTCTAGTGAAATGATTAAATGATGAATGATTTGATGTGGTTTACACTTGTGTTATTTAGAAGAGTCATAGACCCCTCCCCTTTGTTGTTGAACTTATACTTATAGATGTAATTGTGAAATCAGTGATAGGGTGAAAGTTGGTCTTGTTGAGGCTATTTGTTGGTTAAGTGGTTATCGGTGGAGGATAAACTATTTGTTGAAATTACTTGTTATGTGTTGATTACTAATTTACTCATATTTGATTTATGTTTAAGTGTGGTTACTTGTTATGTGTTGATTACTAATTTACTCATATTTGATTTATGTTTAAGTGTGGTGGGCTTATCTATTAGTTGAGATATTTTTTGAGTTATGTGACTTTTATATCTTGATAATTGTTGTGACGTTGCCTTAATTGGATAAGAGAATAGGAGGATAATGGTATAGCCTATGGAGGCATAATGGCTAATATTGACTTATAGAGTTGATTATGGAGTTAGTACTCGTTATGTGTGCATGGTGTCAATAGTAAGAACCATAGGTTAATCCTTGAGTTGGAATTATGAGGAGTTGTCATTATGAGGAGTTGTCTTGTTTGATAACATTCACAAATTTAATAAGGAATCAGAATTATTAGATGGAATTTGGGTTGTTCATTCGAAACTAAAATGGTAAAATGGTCAAACTAAGCTAATAAGATATAATTGGAATCTATTAGGAAGGTGAAGTATGGGGATGGGAATTATGAACTTGGTGTTGAACTGATATATAGAATTGTCATGCTTCTTTTAGTGATTTCTATATGATGTTTACGTGATCTAACCCTGGTCGGCTAATGATAACTACTAGTACATGTGGTAGTACTAATACTACTCTTCCGATATCCCCTTTTGAGTTATTGTCACGACCCAAAAGTTGAGGTTATGATGACACTTACCTCAACCTTGCCTTGGTAGGTAAGCCGAAACCTGACAAATAGAATAGAAAATCAAAATATGAAGGAAATAATATAAATACGACACTTCTACAACAAAGTCAGGCCACAAGACTTATAAAACTGGAATATCCGAAAGAAATACAATAAATCCCCAAAACCTGGTGTCATAACTGTGAAGAGCATCTAATACCATACTGAAAATTTGAAATATATGAATCTATCTTTGAAAGTAAATAAAAACAAGGTAAGATAGGAGGAGGCCCAGAATCTTCCCCGAATGCTAGAGCTCACCAGTACCTCGAAAATCAGTCTCTCGCAGCACAAGGTCATCCAGCCGGGTCACACTCATACTGGGATCTGCACAGAAAGGGCACCGAAGTAGGAGTGAGTATGGTCCACTTGTACCTAGTAGGTATTATATGCCGACTGAGCAAAGTCAAAAACTAAACAAGTAAGAATACTATAAGCACGCCTCCACCTACATACAAAAAAGTTCCCAAACGGTAGCTCATACTGTGTCTCCTAATAGTTTCTACAATATATTATCTGAATAATAACTACACTCTAAAATATAAGAAAAACTAAGTACACAACAACAAACACATAAGGAAAATACAATGATGCAATGCAATGATAGTGGGTTAATGATGATATAAGCCATCAATGACTTTCATATACACCTTCCAAGCCTCAACGCTTCAGGACAGGACCCATGGGGGGTTCGCAACCCATATGATTTCACAATCTCAATCATCCTTGCCGACAAATGACCTCGGCTAAGGGGTTTCCAAATATCACATCAACCTTCCTGGCAAATAACCTCGGCCAAGGGTTTTCAAAATATCACAATCAACCTTGCCGGCAAATGACTTCAGCCTAGGGTTTTATAAAATATTTCTTTTCTTTCAAAATCAGTGTTCCTCAGTGGTACCAATCTTATCGAAATCAACTCAATATGACAATAATTCATTATATAAGTCATCTCATGGCACCTCAAGAATAAATAGTCATGTAAGACATCAATAATATCATCTCAAGCCCATCTCTCGGGCATCACTATAATAATAGAGGCAACTAATGCTCAAATAAGGCCTATATTATCTATTCAAGCCCCACACGGGCAACACAACAAGTATAATGGCGGTTAATTCACAATTCAGGCCTATAATATTAAATAAAGACCCCACATGGGTATCACAACAAGTATAATCTCTTAAGTCAACACAATATCCATATAAGCCCCCACACGGGCAATAGAACATCGCATATAATCTCCAAATACAATTCCCACGATTAATTCCCTAACCCATAACATGTTTAACATGAGTGGTCAACTACCCAACCCAGTCTGAAGAAAATTAAGACATAACCTATCTCAAAAAGCCAAAATCCAAACTTAGATCCTTCAATATGGAGCCTTTCCTTTATGAACGATCTCAAAACTGACTAAATTTATCAAAAACATAATCTACACGTCAAAAGGAGTCCAATGATACCCATAATGGCTAAATTTATTCTGGGTTCAAAACTAGTTTAAAAATAGGCTCGAAATCAAAAAGGATAAATCTGAAATTTTATTTAAGAATCATGTTTTCCATATCAAGAGGAGTCTAAATTTGAAAATCCAACTAAAAACGAGTTCAAATCGGACTTTAAATCAAAGAAAAATCGATTTTATACTTTACCGGGAGAAAACCCCAAAATCCAAGTTTGAAATCAAAGATTTGAAGTTGAAATCAATAGAAAATGATTAAAATAGGAGTTTAGAGATTACCCAAGCAAGATTGATGATAATCCCATTTGAAATCGCTAAAAACCGAGCTCCCAAGGTCCAATAATGGTGAAAATAGGGTATTGGCCAAAAAAAAAATGGTTTTAAACTATCCAGGTTTAAAAATACCCTTTGCGAACGTGAACCCTAGGCCGCGAATCCAAAGGCCAACTCGGCCTGAGTCCTGCTATCACGGTCGGACTATTGAGATTGCGATGAAGGTTGACTCAAACCTGGACCATATAACCCTTCGAGAATGCGGTCATTACTCCACGATCTCGATAACAACGAGGATGAACCTTCACGAACTGGCCCTACCATAGCGTTCACGATGAAGAGTATTTTCCTTATCTACAAAAATGACTTGTGGCCCCCAAACACGAAGAAGAGTTTACCTCTGCACCAGAAACCACAGTTAAGCTGTTGGGAATTAGAAAAATGGTCCAGATTGAACCCTTGAGATTTGTGTGGGACCCTACAAAAATAAACCAGATATTCTAATAGGCTATTTTTGACATTTCGGACATAGTGAAACCATCAGATTTTTGAAAAAGGATTGTTTACAATGAATTAACCCTCGGGACCCCTTTTTAAGCTTATTTTATTAGTTTACGTCCAAAAGGTAAAAATGTAATATAGAGGCTGGGGTCCGAACTAACTACACTACTAACCCAAAATTGACATTTCGAATCTAATGGAACTGATCAAATGACCATTCTACGTTCAGATTGCTAAATATTGATTAAAGTCAAACTATCCTCTTTAAAAGTCATTAAGGGTCTCAACTCACTCAATACACTGCCGAACGCATTCGGAGACCGTGCCACCCAACCCCACAACTCACAAATAGCATATAGTAACTACGGGGAAGGAAAAAATGGTCAAAACACAACAAAAGCTCAAAATCACAACTACGGTTGTTATATTATCCACCACTAAAACAAAAGTTTGTCCTCAAACTAAAAAGCAAATAAAGTACCGGAAGTGGTAAAAAACTGGAGGTATCTAAGCCTCATATGGGACTCAACCTCCCATGTAGCCTCCTCAATCGGGCGATGTCTCCACTGGACCTTCATTGAATCAATATGCTTAGACCTCAACTTCCTAGTTTACCTGTCTAAAATAGCAATAGGCTCCTCCTCAAAGGATAAATCATGGTCTAATACAACAAAATCCCACCAGATCACATGCGCATCCTCTGGATGGTATCTCTTCAACATGGAAACATGAAATAACGAATGTACAACTGACAGATGTGGAGGCAAAACTAGCCTATACGCTACATCTCCATACTCTCAAGTATCTCGAAAGGGCCAATGAACCTCGGACTAAGTTTTCCTTTCTTCCCAAATCTCATCACACCTTTCATGGGTGAAACCTTTAACAAAACTCACTTTCCAACCATAAATGCAATATCGCAAACTCGATGCTCGGCAGAACTCTTCTGCCTACTCTAGGCAGCAACAAGGCTCTGCTGAATTAGTCTCACTAGATCCATTGAATCCCTCAATAAATTCGTGCCCCAGGGTCTCACCTCAAATAAATCAAACCATCCCATGGGGGATCTCTACACCTCCGCTTATACAAAGCCTCAAAAGGCCCCATCTGAATGCTGGAATAATAACTGTTATTATAGGTGAGCTCTGCTAAGGGCAAGTACTAGTCCCAATGACCACTAAAATCCATAACACATGCTCAAAGCATGTACTTTAGCACTTGAATAGTCCTCTCAAACTGACTATCCGTCTGAAGTTGAAAAGTTGTGCTCAAATCAAGATGAGTACCCAACACACTTTGCATAGTACTCTAAAAATTTGAGGTAAACTGAGTACCTCTATCGAAAACAATAGAGATAGGCACGCCATGTAATCAAACAACCTCTCGAATGTAGATCTTGTCCAACTTCTTCGCATCATAATTTGCTCTCACCGGTACAAAATATGCTAATTTGGTCAATCTATATATAATCACCCAAATCGAATCAAACTTCTCCAAAGTTGAGGGTAGGCCAACTATAAAATTCATGGTGATCTGCTCCCACTTCTACTTGGGAATAGGCATCCTCTGTATCATACCACTCGATCGCTGATGCTCATACTTCACTTGCTGACAATTCAAATACTTAGCTATGATCTCCACAATGTCCTTCTTCATACCATCCCACCAATAGTGCTGCTTTAGGTTATGACACATCTTAGTTACTCCTAGATGAATGGAATACCTCGAATAATAAGCCTCCTCCAAGATCAACCTAACCCAACCACCAACCCTAGGCACAGAAATGCAACCACTAATCCTCAAAACACCCTCGGGATCAAGAGATGACACCTTTCCCTCGCTGCTCAACACTCTATCATGAATCACCCTCAATCTCTCATCATCAAACTGAAGAGCTTGAATCTGCTCCATCAAAGAAGACCTAGCCTCAACAAAGGCCAAAACATGCTCGGCTGCTGAAATATCAAGCCTAACTAATTGGTTAGCTAAGGACTGAACCTCCAAGGACAAAAGTCTCTCTTGAGTCAAAAAATGGGCTAAACTGCCCATACTCGCCGCTTTTCGGCTTAAGGAATCCGCTACCACATTAGCCTTGCCTGAATGATATAAAATCATGATATCATAATCCTTAAGCAACTCAATCTACCAATGCTGCCTCATATTAAGGTCTCACTACGTGAAGAAGTAATGAAGGCTATGATGGTCTGAGAAAATCTCACAATGAACTCCATACAAGTAGTATTGCCATAACTTCAACACAAACACAACCGCAACCAACTCCAAGTCATGCGTCGGGTAATTAATCTCATGAAGCTTCAACTATCAAAACGTATAAATAATCACCTTACTCTCCTGCATCAACACACCACCCAAGCCAACTCTGAAAGCATCACAAAATATGGTAAATTCCATGTTCTTCTTGGACAAAGTCAAGATAGGAGCCAAAGTCAACAACTCCTTGAGCTTTTGAAAGCTCGCCCA
Source organism: Capsicum rhomboideum (assembly GCA_031232105.1). NCBI lineage: Eukaryota > Viridiplantae > Streptophyta > Magnoliopsida > Solanales > Solanaceae > Capsicum > Capsicum rhomboideum. The sequence continues at coordinate 89,292,940 of CP124716.1, read as the reverse complement.
CACACATCCGACCACTAAAAAACAATCTTCTTCTAAGTCAACTTGGTTAAATGAGTCGCAATGGAAGAGAAACCCTGCACAAAATACCAATAATAACCCACTAATCCAACAAAATTCCAAATCTCAGTAGGAGAAGTGGGTCTAGCCCAATCACGAACTGCTGCTATCTTGATCGGATCGACCATAATACGATACTTGGTCACTACACGACCCAAGAAAGAAATAGAATCCAACCAAAATTCACACTTGGAGAACTTGGCATACAACTTCTCATCTCGCAACCTCTGAAGTACAATACTCAAGTGCTTCATATGATTAGCCCCATTCTTGGAATAAACCAAGATATCATTAATGAATACGATTACAAAGAAATCAAGGTAAGGTCGAAATACTCAGTTTATCAACTCCATGAACACTGTTGGGGAATTGGTCAGCCCAAAAGACATGACCAAGAACTCATAATGACCATAACGAATCTGAAAAGCCATCTTCGGAACATTCAAAGCTCTAATCCTCAACTGATGGTAACCAAATCTCAAGTCAATCTTAGAAAATAGTGAAGCACCCTGAAGTTGATTAAACAAATCATCAATGTGAGAAAGAGGATATTTTTTCTTGATGATCAACTTGTTCAATTGCCAATAGTCAATAAATATACGCATAGATCCATCCTTCTTCCTCACAAACAAGACAAGAGCACCCCTAGGAGACATAATAGGTCTAATGAAACCCTTACCTAATATATCTTGAAATTGCTCCTTTAATTCCTTAAACTCAGTCGGGGTCATCCTATAAGGAGAGATAGAAATGGGTTTGGTGCCCAACTCCACATCAATGGCAAAATCAATATCTCGGTCTGGAGGCATACCAGGTAAGTCCATAGGAAACACATCCTGGAACTCTCTAACCACTAGAGCAGAATCTAAGGGAGGCAGTGAAGCAACACTAGTATCGCACATATAGGCCAAGTAAGAAAGGCACCCTTTTTCTACCATGCGTCGAGCATATAGAAAAGATATAAACCCCTTTAGACCCAAACTAGAAGTACCCTTCCATGCTAATCTTGGCACACCCAGAGTAGCAAAAGTCACGATCTAGGTAAAGTAATCCAACACCGTATGATAGGGAGCTAACCAATACAAACCCAAGATAACATCAAAATCAACCATGTATAGAATGATCAAGTCTACCCAGGCCTCATGCCTAGAAAAGGTCACTACATATGATCAGTACACTCAATCCACTACTAAAGAATCTCCTACGAGGGTATAAACATGAATAGACATAGTAAGAGACCCACATGCAGCATCAAATCAAGTAGAAAAATAGGTAGACACATAGGAGAATGTAGACCCAGGTTCAAATAACACAAAAGTAAAATGATGGCAAAACGAGATGATACCGTGATAACTGCATCAAAGGCCTTTGTCTTAGGTCTCCCAGGTATAGCATAACTCTATCCACTGCCGCTCCCAGACTAAAAAACCCTACATCAACTACCACGATCTCCCTAAGCTCCATCTCTAGAAACTCTAGAACCATCCCTGCCATTCTATAAACTACCTCTAACTACAGATATAGCAGTAGGGTAAAGCTGAAGCTGAGAACCCTGTTATGCAGGACTTAATGCACGCCGAGGGTGATCTTTTGCATAATGACTAGGCTCGTGACATAGGAAAATCTCCCTTCTACCTAAAATGCATTGAGAGGGCCCAAAAGTACCAGAACACCCTCCCGACCCCAAAGAACCAAAATTGGAGCCTCTACCCGCATAACCTAATAACTGGCTACCTGAAGCCTCAGAAACCAAAAACCTACTACTCAAACTCTGTAATGCTACTTTAATAGGTCTGCTGTGGTAATTATGAGAACCTCTATCAGAGAAATCCCTACCTCGTAATATGTGTCCACTGAACTCACCCTATCGATGCATCTTCTTAGCACTACCACCCTGGGTACTCTGATGAATCAACTCAATTATCTTTGCATGATCCACTATGTTATAGAAAGAACCACCTGAAACCACAAGCTGAGTTTTCGCTAACTGATAATAACCTGCCAAACCCTTAATAAACTTCTTGATCCTCTCAAACTCGATGGAAATACTGGAAGTGGCATATCTAGATAATGTATAAAAACATGACTCATACTCTGTAATAGTCATGGAGCCCTTCTCTAGGTGATCAAACTTATCTCTCATCTGATCCCTCAAACTGTAAGGCACGAACCTCTCCAAAAAAGCCTTAAAAAATTGAGTCTCTATCATAGCAGGAGAACCCAATAGTCTACAACTAGAAAGAGACCCCCACCACTACCTAGCCACATCAGTCAACTGGTAGGTAGTGTAGGTAACACCATAGGACTCAAGGGATTCAAGGTTATAAAACCTCTCCTAGCAGTCAAGTAAAAACTCATAGGCGTCCTCTCCACTGGCACCACAGAACTTGGGAGGAGTCAAGTGAACGAATCTCTCAAATCTCTTCTAATCATTAGAAAACATCATAGGACTTAAATAAATAGGAGGAATAACAAGTCTAGTAGGTAAAGTATCAACGTGTGAAGGTACCACAGAAGCTGGTTATACCCCTAGAGTCGAAAAACCATAAGTGGGAGTCTACCCTGGCGAATGAACACCTCCTAGAGTCTGACAAATACTTGGCGCACTTGGTGGAATACCTGTCTAGAGAATGCCATCCAGACGGCCTAATAGATGAATCAACAAATCCTGCAACACCGGGATAACAATCGGACCTGAGGAGCCTGAGCTGGTCTCACATGCCCTGTTTGATAATCCTCCTCATCATAATAACTCTTAAGCTCGGGAGAGGCCACTCTAGCTTGCCCTTTGGCAGTAGCATCTCCTTGTGCCCAACCTTTATCTCTGTCTCGTCCATGACTCCTGCCTCACCACCTGACTGGGGCTCTAACAGTGAGTGTTGGCTCAACATTCTCAATATTTCTGGATTTAGTCCTCACCGTCTGCACAGAAAGAATAGAATACAAGTTTAGAATATTGGGTATGAATAACCCACACAATGAGAAATCAATTTAGAGAAGTTTTTCCTAAAGATGTCCTATAGCCTCTCGAAGATAGCTACAGACGTCAACTTATCGATTCGCGAGACTCTATTAGACATTCTGCTCTTTTACATTTTGAGATGAGTGAACCTAGTGCACTAATACCAATTTGTCAAGACCCAAAAGATGAGGTCATGATGTCACCTACCTTGACCTAACTTTGGTAGGTAGGCCAAAACCCCACAAATAGAAAAGAAAATCAAAATATGAAAGAAATAACATAAATATGAGATTTCTAGAATGAAGTCAGGCCACAAGACTTATAAAATTGGAATATCCAAAAGAAATACAATAAATCTCCAAAACCTGGTGTCATAAGTGTGAAGAACATCTAATACCATACTGAAAATTTGAAATACATGAATCTGTCTCTGAAAGTAAATAAGGATAAGGTAAGATAGGATGAGGTCCAAAATCTACCCCGATCGATGGAGCTCATCAGTACCTCGACAATCAATCTCTTACAGCACAAGGTTAGCCACCATGGGTTACACTCGTAATGGGATTTGCACTAAAAAGGCACAAAAGTAGGAGTGAGTATGGTCCACTTGTACTCAGTAGGTATCATAGGCCAACTGAGCAAAGCAAAAAACTAAACAAGTAAGAATACTATAAGCACGCCTCCACATACATACAAAAAAGTTCCAAAGCGATAGCTCACACTATATCTCCTAATAGTTTCTAAATATATTATGTGAATAAAAGTAACTACACATGAAAGTATAAGAAAAACTAAGTACACAACAACAAACACATAAGGAAAATACAATGATGCAAAGCAATGCAATGCAATGATAGTGGGATAATTATATAATCTATCGCATGACTTTCGTATACACCTTCCAAGTCTCAGCGCTTCAGGACAGTACCCATGGGGGGGTGGGGGTCGTAACCCATATTATTTCACAATCTCATTCATCCTTGATGGAAAATGACCTCGACCAAGGCTTTTTAAAATATCACAATCTACCTTGCCGGTAATGACCTCTGTCAAAGGTTTTATAAAATATTTCCTTTTTTTCAAAATTAATGTTCCTCAGTGGTACCAATATCATGAATATGTATAGATGAAATAAGGGTGTAATGCTCATAACCAATCAGTATAAAGATAATCAATTCAATACAGGTATAAATTAACTCAAAATGAACTCAATATGACAATAATTTATGATATAAGTCATCTCATGGCACCTCTGTAATAAATAGTCATGTAAGACATCAATAGTATCATCTCAAGCCTATCTCTCGGGCATCACTATAATAATAGAGGAAACTAATGCTCAAATAAGGACTATATTATCTATTCAAGCCCCACACAAGCAACACAACAAGTATAATGGCAGTTAATGCACAATTTTGGCCTATAATATCAAATAAAGCCCCCACATGGGCATTACAACAAGTATAATCTCTCAATTCAACACAATATGCATATAAGCCCCCACACGGGCAACAGGACATCTCATATAATCTCCAAATACAATTCCCATGATTAATTCCCTAACCCATATCATGCTTAACATGAGTGGTTAACTACCCAACTCAGTCTGGAGAAAATTAAGACAACCTATCTCGAAAAGCCAAAATCCAAGCCTAGATCCTTCAATATGGAGCCTTTCCTTTATGAACGATCTCAAAACTGACTAAATTTATCAAAAAAATAATCTACGCATCAAAAAAAGTCCACCGATACCCATAATGGCTAAATTTATTCTGGGTTAAAAAATAGTTTGAAAATAGTCTCAAAATTGAAAAGGGTAAATTTGGAATTTTATTTAAGAATAATGTTTTCCATATCATGAAAAGTCTAAATATGAAAACCCAACTAATGAGTTGATTTTGGACTTTAAATTAAAGAAAAATTAATTTTATACTTTACCGGGTGAAAATTTCAAAATCCAAGTTTGAAATAAAAGATTTGAAGTTGTTTTGAGGATGAAATCAATAGGAAATGATAAAATTAGGAGTTTAGATATTAACCAAGCAATATTGATGATAATTCCCTTTGAAATCGCTAAAAATCGACTTCCCAAGGTCCAATAATGGTGAAAATGGGGTTTTGGCCAAGAAAAAAAATGATTTTAAACTGTCAAGGTGTTAAAATACCCTTCATGAATGCAATCCTTAGGCTACAAATGTGAAGACCAACCTGACCCGAGTCCCGCGATCATCGTCAGACCATTGTAATCACAATAAAGGCTGGCCCGAACCATATAACCCTTCGCGAACGCGGTCATTACTCCACGACCACGATGAACAATGGGGACGGCCCTTTAAAAATGTGGCCCCACTATCGCTTTCTCTATGAAAAGTATTTTCCTTCTCCATGAATGTGATTGTGGCCCGTAACATGAAGAAGAGTTTACCTCTGCACCAGAAACAACAATTCAACTATTAGGAATTGGAAAAATGGCCCTGATTGAACCCTTGGGATTTATTTGGGACCCCCAAGAAATAAAACAAATATGCTATTAGGCTATTTTTGATGTTCTAGACTCAATAGAACCATCATATTTTTGAAAGAGATAGTTTACAATGAATTAGCCCCAGGACCCCTTTTTAAACTTATTTTACTAGTTTTCATCCAAGAGGTCAAAATGTAATATTGAGGCTCGGGACCCAAACTAACTATGCTACTAACCAAAAATTGACATTTTGGATATAATAAAATTGACCAAATCACCATCTTACATTTGAATCACAAAATATTGACCAAAGTCAAACTATCCTCTTAAAAAGTCACTAAGGGTCTCAACTCACTCAAAATAGTCCCGAATGCATTCGGGGACCGTGTCAACCAACCCTATAATTCAAAAATAGTATGTAGTAACTATGGGGAAGGGAAAACTGATCAAAATATAATAAAAACTAAAAATCACAACTATGGTTGTTATAGAGATAGATATGTTGCATGATCAATTAATGTTTCTTATTTGAAGTGGCAAGTATTCACCCGCAGCTTCTTCTCATCCCATTCCTATGGTGAAAGTTGTGTTTTTTTTGTTTTTGTTCTTCATTATATTAGAAGCTCATGTACATGCCTAGACTAGGGCTTGGGTAATATTGTAAGGTGTTGATCATTTATACAAATACTTGTAAGAGTTTTCATCCATTATTATGTATATATTTATCCTATTTCTATGGTGGATGCTATGTCTTTTGTTTTTTTTCTTCATTATATTAGAAGCTTTTGTACACGTCTAGACTAGGTCTTGGGTAATTTTATAAGGTGTTTCATTTATACAAATACTTGTAAGAGTTTTCATTCATGATTATGTCGATATATATATATATATATATATGGGATTTTCTTAACTATATTGAGGCTTTTACTTAAATTTTTGCATATCAATTAGTTGGGTGGTAAGGATTCTCCTATCTAGTTAGAATATAGTAGGTGTTTGCATGATCCCGTAATGTGGGTCATGACAGTTGATATCAGAGTACTAGGTTACTGGTCTCACAAGTACAAGAGAAATGTTGAGTAGAGTACTACAGATTGGTGTATGGATGCCCACATCAAATCCTTAGGGAGGAGTCATTTCCAATCGTGCTACCTTGGTTTGAGCATAATTTGTATCTAGTCGATTCTAATTGGTATATCTGCAATCATAATTAGAATCTAGTCAATTCCAAATAGTATCTTGATAAGTTTGCAATTGGAACTTAGTCAATTTCAATTGGAATCTATCGATAAGTGTCAAAACTTACAATTATAGAGTAAGTTATGATGATATATGTTGCATTGAAATATGCTAATGCCTTTGTGAATTAAGTGAACTTAATTATGGTTGATGATTCTTAGTGGTAGGTTAATTGAGGAACTAAAGTTATTATATTTGTTTATTCATATTCATACCACTCTCATAATAGCTATTGGTTGATATTGCTCATAGAGTTAATTGTGAAATTCATTTTTTTTTTAACGATAGAAAATAGTTCTGGCATGTGTTATTATGCCTATGGAAAATAGTTACGGCTAGTGTTATTGTACCGAAGGAAAATTGTTCTGATAAGCGTTATTGTGAGTTTTGGTATTGTTAGAGCGAGACTAATGACTTAATATGTCCATATGGTGATTTACATGTCCTTGATGTTTAGATATTGATTTGTTGTTGGTGACTTACATGTCCATATAATTATGAATTTGACTGGTATTAATGTAATAAAAATGGTATGCATTCAGGGAATAGATGTAATTAAATTGATGTGATCTCAACTCGAATAGACTGATGTGAGTTGTGGTGGAGGATTTATGTATTAATGAAAATCGTTGTTGTGTGTTTGATGGTGTTTGTACTTGAGATGATTTATTCTTGTGCGCTGACCATTGAGGTGTGAAAAAGAATCATAAAATAGATATCCTGAGGGGAAAACATAGTGTAGTGTTTGGTGGTGGTGTGTTCGTTATACCATTTGTTGGCATAAGTACCCATCTAGACATTTTCCTGGTATGAGAACGATAGACCTCAGGGTCATATGGTTTTGGTTGAAAATTTGGTATTGTGTGGGTTAGAGTTAAATTATAGATCATGGTGTGATGATTGGTGGTGATGAGTTTGTTGAGGGATAGTCGATTGATATAGTGTTTCGTAGGAAGTTTCAAAAAGTCAAATAGGTTCCTAGAATTCTGAATAAAGAGGTTGCCACATTGGGATAAATCTGTGATTTCAAAAATTAAGGTGTGTGTAGTGAAATTGGGATAGAGATGTAGTCTCCCCGACTTTCCACTTAAGTGACTCTACAATGAGAGGGGAGGCTGCTGTAGTAATCTTGCTACATCAAGTGATAGGCCACTACAGTGGTGATTTAGTTAGGTGGGGGAGGGGGTCGATGATTTTTGCTGCAATGATAACACTACAGAGGTAGAATGACTGATGTCGCAATCATCAAGCAGTAAATGCTCTTATAATGTCCTTCTAATCTTGACCTCTTACTCCTCCTAACCAATGTCCATTTGGGGAGGAATGGTTGGTAAATTGGTATCTAATGTAACAACCAGTTCTGTTGTTACTATATATATCTACGATAAACACATAAGAATCTTAATTTTCATAGGTGATAGGGTCAATTCCTTATTGTGGAGTGCATTAAACATGAACTAAGGTCTTAGAAAACCCTAGCATAAAATTGAGTTGAAAGTGTCCTTATCAATTGAGTTTCAATATAAGTTTCTATAAGGGTCAACTTCAAACACTCATCTTTCTTAGAATATAAAGATTTATGTGGACCAAGACCTACCAAATTAAAGGTCTTCGAGTTTTCTTTCGAACGCCACCAAACTTTCATTAATTCGATTATGGAGTAGAAAGTTATGAACGTTTTACTAAAAGGTGTCCGTGTTGAAAAGTTAAGTTCTGCTGTAGAGGAAAGAGGTTGGTGCAACCAAATTTTGGCTGCTATAGCAAAGTTCAGGCAGTACATAACTCTTATCCAAGTAACTATGACATAGATAGACAGATGTGAGTGTACTTCAGGAAACTAGCAAACCTTTTTGTCGGGTTTGATGTTATAAGCTTAAAAACTTTGTCCCAAAGCCTTAGAGGAGCTATTTTCCCAAGTTTAGGATGAAAATTCTTTGTTGAGGTAAGATTTTTACTCCCTTTGTACATCAATTAATCCAATCTTCTTCTAAAATCATTATAATGGGGAATTATGGTGAAGTTCTTGGGGGTTAGAACCCTAAGTTCATGAAATTATGGGGAAAACCTATGGGTATGTATATTATCACCTAGAATTACTTCTAGATTCTTAACTAATGCTTTATCGCATGAATTCGTTATTCTAAAACATGAATTTTGGTAGTTGGGGACCTTGAGACAATAAAGATGGGACATTCAATATTAAAACTCCATTAATTAAGATAATATGACCACTCGGTAATAATATAGACTATTAATAAGGGTAGAATTAGTGGGTTTGAGTTTCAAAAGTGTTTAGTCAATGAGTAATTGATTAATTACTCTTATAATTTCTTATTTATTAAATGATTAAATATTTTAGGAATGAAGGAAGGGAAAGAGCATCTGTGGCATGGTTTGCTTGTTCCAAGATCTTTGATTGAGGTAGTTTATGGTTTATGAGTAGTATACTATGGTTAGTAATCATATGCATATTACCAAATTGATGGGAGAATCAATATTAGGCATACGGGCACGACGGCAGGATGGATAAAACATGGAATTTAAGTGAAAGAGATTTATTTGTGTGTTGATACATTGTTGTATGAATCCCTTGATGGGTATTTGTTGTTTGTATGACTTACTTGATGAATAACAAGGTGAATATATGAATGTGGGTAACAATAGAGGAATTGTGTGAGCTCGTAATCTATAAAACTTGTCTTTAATACCTTAAAAGGGTGAATTTGTTACTATGCATGTTTTGACTGTAGGATATTCCTGCTAAAAGATAGTTATGAGACTTGATCATGATAAGAGTATGCGGCGTCATAACTTAAGAACCAAAAGTCAAGTTTGGCTAAGTTTTAGGAAGTAAGATGTGTGAAAGTGCATGATTAAAGCTAGAATTGTACATTGAATAGAGTCGAATGGTTGAATAATCGGCTAATAGAATAGTGTCTTGAACCTAGTAATGACTTGAATGTAAACATTACTATTTATTAACTAAATTTACTGATCATGTGAATAAAAGAGGATCAGATTAGTGATAAACTTATGTATGTTGAATTGGAGTATAGACTCGATTTGGTTGATAATGCCTATATTAATAAGTTGTCGATTGATCTTCGAACATACTTGTAATTGAGGAATATGGTTGGTCATGCTTATATTAATAAGTTGTTGATTGGTCTTTGGACATACTTATAATTAAGGAATATGATTAGTCATGCTTATATTAATAAGTTGTTGATTGGTCTTCGGACATAATTGTAATTGATGAATATTACTGATAATACTTGTATGAACAAGCTGTTGATTGGTGTTCAGGCATACTTGTGATTGGTGGATTGTTGATGTTGGTTGTATACATGAAATGATGAACCTAAATTTGATAAAGTGTCTAGATAAAATGTGTACTTGTATATTTGGAGCACTACATTAAAATCATGGCTAGTATTTGTTTTGATATGCATAAATTTTGCATTATTCAGGGGGTCAGGTACCATGCTGGTACATGTTACTTATCTACTGATATTTAGAGGTTCGGATACCATACCAGTATGGTACTTAGATGAAGCTGGTTTCCTATAGGTCATGACTATTAGGCAGATAAGTCCTCTTAGTAGGTACGTTCAGATTTGAGGAGAGGATGTGTTAGTTGTGATTGCTTTGTTGTATATGCATAGTCATTTGATTTCTCATTTGTATTTCATTAAGTGTTATAGTGATTTGAGGTAGCATTAGACTACTCTTATGATATGATTAAGTGATGATTGATTTGGTGTGGTTTACACTTGTAGTATTTAGAGGAGTCATAGATCCCTCCCTTTTGTTGTTGAATGTATACTTGTGGTTGTAATTGTGAGATTAATGATAGGGTGAAGGCTGGTCTTGTTGAGGTTATTGGTTGTTGAAGTGGTTATAGATGGAGGGTAAATTATTTGTTAAAATTACTTGTTATGTGTTGATTACTAATTTACTCATATTTGATTTATGTTTTATTGTTGTAGGGCTTATATGTTAGTTGAGATATTTTATGAGTTGTGTGACCTTTATACCTTGATAATTATTGTGACGGTGCCTTAATTGGATACGATGATAGGATGAGAGCAGTTTAGAATGTGGAGGCATGATAGCTACTACTGGCTTATAGAGTTGATTATGGAGTTGGTATTCGTTGTGTGTGTGTGGTGTCAATAGTAAGAACCATAGGTTAATCCTTGAGTTGGAATCAAAAGTCAAAGTTCTTCGAGTCTTCTTTCCACCATCACCAACCATTTGTTAATTTGATTTTGGAGTAGAAAGTTTTTGCCATTTTACTGAAATGTGTCCATGTTGAAAAGTTGAGTTCTGCTTTAGAGGAAAGAGGTCGTTGTAGCAAAATTTTGGCTACTACAGCAAAGTTCTGGCAGTACATAAGTCTTATATTGCCAGGTTTGATGTCATAAACTCAAACTTCGTTTCAAAGCCCTAGAGAGGTAATTTTCCCAAGGTTAGGATGAAAATGCTTTATAATTTTTTTATTGAGGTAAGATTTTACTTCCTTTTTGTATCGATTAATCCATTCTTCTTCTAGAATCATTAGGATGGGGAATTGTGGTGAAATTCTTGGGGGTTAGAATCCTAGGTTCATGAAATTGTGGGGAAAACCTATGGGTATGTGTATTATCACCTATAATTACTTCTAGATTGTTAACTCACACTTCCTAGCATGATTTTGTTATTCTAAAACATGAATTTTCGTGGTTTGGAACCTTAAGTCCAATAAAGATTGGATATTTAAGATTAAAATTCTATTAATTAAGATAATGTGAGTATGGTAGAACTAGTTAATGGTTAATTGACCCTTGGGTAGTCATATAAATCGTGAATAAGGGTAGAATTAGTGGGTTTGAATACCCAAATTGTTTATTCGAAGAGTAATTGATTAATTACTCTTATAATTGCTTGTTTATTAGATGATTGAATATTCTGAGGCATGAAGGAAGGGAAGGAGCATCTGTGGTGTGGCTTGCTTGTTTCAAGATATTCGATTGAGGTATTTTATGGTTTATGGGTAGTAGATTGTGGTTAGTAATCATATGCATAATATAGAATTGATGAAAAATCATGATTAGGCCTATAGGAACAATGTTGGGATGGATAAAACATGGAATTTAAGTGAGAGATTTATTTGTATATTGATACGTTGTTGTATGAATCTCTTGATGGGTGTTTGGTGTTTGTATGACTTACTTAATGAGTTACAAGGTGAATATATGAATTTGGGTAACAATAGAGGAATTGTGTGAGCTCGTAATCAATAAAACTAGTTATTAATTCCTTAAAGGGTGAATTTGCTACTGTGCATGTTTTGACTGTGGGATATTCTTGCTAAAAGATAGTTGTAAAAATTAATCATTATAACAGGATGCGGCATCATAACTTAAGAACCAAAAGTCAAGTTTGGCTAAGTGCTAGAAAGTAAGATATGTGAAGGTGCATAATTAAAGCTAGAATTGTAAGTTGAATATAGTCGAATGGTTGGATAATCGGCTAATGGAACAGTGTATTAAACCTAGTAATGACTTAAATGTAAGGGTTACTATTTAGTAACTAAATTTACTTATCTCAATATGATTAAAAGAGGATCGAATTAGTGTATGAACTTATGTATGTTGAATTTGAGTATAGACTCGATTTGGTTGATAATGCTTTTATTAATAAGTTGTTGATTGATCATCGAACATACTTGTACTTGAGGAATTTTTTTGGTCATGATTATATTAATATGTTGTTGATTGGTCTTCAGACATTCTTGCAATTGATGAATATGGTTGGTCATGCTTATATTAATAAATTACTGATTTGTCTTCGGACATAGTTATAATTTGAAATATTGTTGGTCATGCTTATATTAATAAGTTGTTGATTGGTCTTTGGAAATACTTGTAATTGATGAATATAGTTGGTAATGCTTATATGGATAAGTTGTTGATTGGTCTTCGGGCATACTTGTGATTGGTGAATTGGTTGATATCGGTTATATACATGAAATGATAAACTTAAATTTGACTAAATATATAGAAAAAGTGTGTACTTACAAGTTGGCATGTTGTATTTCATCCTGGTAGGTATTTGATTTGATATGTATACATTCTGCACTATTCAGAGGATCGGGTACCATGTTGATACATGTTACTTATCTAATGATATTTGAAGGGTTGGGTACCATGTCGGTATGGTACATAGATGAAGCTGGTCTCCTACATGTTATGACTATTAGGTAGATAAGTCCTCTTAGTATGTACGTACAGATTTGAGGAGAGGATTTGTTTGTTGTGAATGGTTTGTTGCATATGCATATTCATTTGATTTCTCATTTATATTTCATTAAGTTTTGTAGTGATTTGAGGTAGCATTAGACTACTCTTGTGATATGATTAAGTGATGATTGATTTTATGTGGTTTACACTTGTGGTATTAAGAGGAGTCATAGACCCTTCCCTTTTGTTGTTGAATGTATACTTGTGGTTGTAATTGTGAAATCAATGATAGGGTGAAGGTTGGTCTTGTTAAGGTTATTAGTTGTTTAGGTGGTTATCGATGGAGGGTAAATTGTTTGTTGAAATTATTTGTTTTGTTTTGATTACTAATTTACTCATATTTGATTTATGTTTAAGTGTGGTAGGGCTTATCTATTAGTTGATATATTTTATGAGTTGTGTGACTTTTATACCTTGATAATTATTGTGAGTTGCCTAAATTGGATAAGAGGATAGGAGGATAGTGGTTTAGCGTGTGGAGGCATAGTGGCTACTACTAATTTATAAAGTTGATTATGGAGTTAGTACTCATTGTTTGTACATGGTGTCAATAGTAAGAACCATAGGTTAATCCTTGAGTTGAAATTATGAGGAGTTGTCCTTTTTGATAATGTTCACAAATTTAATGAGGAATCAAAATTAGTAGATGAAATTTGGGTTGTTCACTCGTAACTAAATTGGTCAAACTAAGATAATAGGATATAATCGAAAGTTATTAGGAAGGTGAACTGTGGGAATGAGAATTGTGAACTCTATGTAGAACTGCTACATGGAATTGCCATGCTTTCTTTCTATTATTTTTATATGATGTTTACGTGATCTAAACCTGGTCGGCAGATGATACCTACCAGTATGTGTGGTTATACTGATACTACTCTTCTATATCCCCTTTTGGGATATAGCTATGTTGCAGGATCAGTTGAGGTTTCTTATTTGAAGCGGCAAGTATTCACCAGTAGCTTCTGCATCCTATTCCTATGGTGGGAGTTGTGTCTTTTGATTTTGTTCTTTATTGTATTAGAAGCTCTTGTACATGCCTATACTAGGTCTTAGGTAATGTTGTAGGGTGTTGATCATGTATAAAAATACTTGTTTGAGTTTTTGTTCATGATTATGTCGATATATATATATATATATATATTTGATTTTCTTAACTATATTTAGGCTTTTACTTAAATTTTCGCTTATCAATTGGTTGGGTGGTAAGGATTCTCCAATCTAGTTAGAATAGAGTATGTGCCCACATGATCCCATACTTTTGGTAGTGACAGTTGGTATCAAAGCACTGGGTTACTAGTCTCACAAGTACAAGAACAATGTTAAATAGAGTACTGGGGATTGGTGTGTAAACGTCCATATCAAATCCTCAGGAAGCTATGACACATCTAGGAGTCATTTCTTTTCTTCTTTCCTATCGTGCTACCTTGATGTGTTATCTACTTAGGTTAAGCCCAATTGGTATCTAGTCGATTCAAATTGGTATCTCTGTAACCACAATTGGAATCTAGTCCATTCTAATTGGTATCTTGAGAAGTTTGCAATTGTTACTTTGTTAATTCCAATTGGTATCTGTCCATAAGAGTCAGGACTTACAATTGTCGGGTGAGTTATGATGATCTGTGGTGCATTGATGTATGCAAATTCCTTTCTGTGCTAATTGTATGAATTATGGTGAATCTAGTTGATTACTTATTGCTTGTGGAGTCAATAAACTGGTTGGGATGTTGTGATATTTGGTTGGCATTACGTGGTTTATTTGTGGATGATAATTATTGTAGAAATTGTATGGAAGTAATTGTCAATTAATAGTATCCCCTGAGTGTGGCATAACTGAACTACTAAGGTTTGTGAATTAAGTGAACTTAATCATGATTGATGATTCTTAGTGGTAGGGTTAATTGAGGAACTAGAGTTATTATATGTGTTTATGCATATTCATACCACTCTCATTATTGCATGATAGTTATTGGTTGATATTTTGTAATGACTCATTCCGTCGTTACAAAAAAATTTCATAATTAAAAAGATTTGATTTCAAATTTCATATCAAGTCAAGGTCGAGCTGGGATAAGTCTTAAAATGCATTTGACAATTTTTAGAACAAAGAAAAAAAGGGCCCTAGGCGACTACCTAAGGACCGCTATAACAGTCCTTGAGACGCTAAAGTGGTACCACTATTGCAGTCCCTGGGCCGCTATAGCAACACCTAGGCAGTAAGCCCAGGCGAGGCAACCCTTTTATTTTATGTTTTGTTTCTACTTCGGTAGCCTCACCCTAAAAATGCTTTTGGGCTATTTTTCATGGGAAAATACACCAGAACAAGGAGGCTAACACTTGAATGATGTATCTCCAAGCTCTCTCTCTCTATTCTTCTATCGTATCCGTTTCCAGAATCAAGAAACCCGAATTCAAGCACTCCAAATGCAATAGCTTGGAAAAATGAGGTAGGTTATGGTTAAGTTGTAGTAGACCTTGGGTTAATTTACATGTATAGACTATAGTTTGATGGGATATATCATGTTTAGGCCTACGGGAAAGGAGTTTGGTTGGATAAATAATATAAGAAGGGTGGATGAGAACTTAATCTTGCTATTTAATGTTTATAATGTGATTATTGTTGTATAGTTAGCAATTTAGCGATAATACCTATGGTTACCTTGCAATTACAAAAGTTGAGTAATGGTTGAATAACTAAAGAACAATGAAATGCAAGTGTGTAATGGTGAGACATGGGCAATTGCCTTATGGGTGAATGCAATCAGTATAATGGTATTGTAAAGGCTGGGCATTAAATGATAGAATAGTATAGTAGTATGGTATTTTATATGGGAAGGGAAGGTCATAAATATGGAAAGTTAGTGTAAGGGTATTCGTGTACTTGAGGTAGGTTGAGGACGGTATGAAATTGTAGTAAGAGCAGTGATGATACGTTGGTTGTAGTAGTTATAATTTGTTAAGCAGGTGGTTCATCATTTAAGGGTGACATCCGGTCATAGGACTATTAGGTACCCTCGCTGTATACTAAGATAATTTCGTATCAAAGGGGATTGGGATGGTAGGAGAACATAGGTTATGGTTTAAATGTAGTTATAGACTTAATTTGATTTTTGTGCCTATCCATGAGTTGAATAATTATAAATTGGCCTTCGGGCATACTTGGGATTGGTGAGTTGGTTTGGTAATTTATTTTCATTCATATAAGGGATGAACCTTGAAATTGACTAAGTGTCTAATAAATTCTTTTATGGCATATTTGGTGCACTTTATTATATTATTGTTGATATTGGTGGAGATTTTCATACATAGTGATATTCGGAGGGTCGGGTACCACTCCGATATGTATTGCTTATAGCTTGATCTCTTAGGTTGTGTTTTAACGTTGCTGGTGAAGTTACCCTAGATGAACTTGTGTAAACCCGGAAAGGGATGTAATAAATGAATACTAGAAAAGCCATCGATAGTATTTAGTAAGAACGCCAATGTCGTAGGGATAGGTAAAAGGCTTGTTGTGGGATTCCATAATTATAGTATTAATAGGTAACAGATTGGGCAATTTGAGAAATAAGGTTAATAGAAAGCGGTCCAAGGTGAGGGCAAATGTGGTGAATAAACTGAGAGTTAATTTTGATGAGGTTATGTATATTTTCCTTGATTTCTATATGCCGTTATATATTTTCTAACCTTGGTCAGTCGATGATGCCTACCAGTACGTATAGTTGTACTGATACTACTTTTGTTATATCCCTTTTTTGGGATACAGATATGTTGCAGGATCAGCTGTAGTTTCTATTTTGACGTGGCAAGTATTCACCAGAAACTTCTACTCATCTTATTACTGTAGTGGGAGTTGTGTCCTCGTTTTTGTCTTTGTTGTTTTAGATCTCTTATACGTGTCTAGAGTAGGTCTTAGATAGTGTTTTATTATTGAAGTTGTAAAGAATGTTGTTACTATTTAGATAGTTTAACCTGTTGAGTTATTTATTAAAAATAAATATGATTACTTCTACATATAGGGGTTGGTGGTAAGGGTTCTCCTGTATAGTTAGAGTAGAGTAGGTGTTCACACATTCCTATAACCTAATAGTTGGCATCAGAGCCCCAGTTTATCGGTCTCATAAGTACAAGAGCAATTATTGAGTAGAGTCCTGCAGATTGGTGATTGGTGTGTTGACGTCCACATCAAATCCCTAGGAGGCTACGAGACATCTAGGAATCATTATTTTTCTTCTCCCCTATCGTGCTACCTCATTTGTTGCCTACCTAGTTGGGTCCAAATGGTATCTAGACAATTCTAATTGGTATCTCTATAATATCAATTAGACCCTAGTCGATCCCAATTGGTATCTCGATGACATTCAGAAGCTAAAAATAGTTGCTTCTAACTAGTATAGACGAATAGGAAACATAGGTATGGTATGTTAGTATTACTTTCCCTCAGTCAATTGAGTGATTTCTATTTTGTGCTCCTAATGTTGGTTGTATTAACTAAGTGAGATTATATAAATTTGAATGAAATTGATGGGATGAAATTATGTGTTGATTGTTTTGGTGTTGTATCTTGAGTGAGAACTAGTTGCTGGTATGTGGTGAGGTGATGAACGAATTATTGATTTTAAATGCTCAGTTAAGGTATGTCCTAATTTATAATCGTCGTAGAGAAATTTGATGGTGGGTAGTTATGTCTGTCGTGGACGAAGTGTGGACCACAAAAATCTCATACCGACATGGACATAACATCAAGAAAAGGGGAAAAGACAATATTTCCCTGTCACGACCTAAACCCATTATGAGTGGCACCCACACTATCCCTCCGGTGGGAGAACCAAATACCCATCCATTTCACTTAAAAGATTTTAAAAGAAATTAAAAATTCCATTAATAAAACCAAAATTGTCAAAAATATTCTAACAACAATGTCAATGCAAAAAACCTAGGAACGTCCAAATACCCCCAAGAACTGAAAGTCATTGTACCAAAAATACTTTCAATTGTCAACAACGGGTTCAACCCAAAACAAAATGAAAGTATCCATGTCCGAAACAAGTGGACCAGAACTAAGATAGATGACTCACCGTTGAGTCAAAATGCATTCCGTTCTAAAGCTAAGGTCTCGATGTAATCGCTGTAAGATGCTTTGCACTCAACAAAAAGAAGAGCATTGGTAGTATCAATACAAAACCACAATGTACTAAACAAATAACCATAACCGTGTAAACAAGTAAAACCATGAACACCTAACAATTACATTTACCTCAATTATGAACCACTTAGCCTTTCACAATGACACTAAGGAATTCAGTCAAGTATAAGTAAATATAGACAACATACCAGACCAAGACCATGACTACCAATAATAGACCAAGACAACAAACCATGACTTATAATAATAAGTTAAACCTTGTCTCAAATACATAAGTAATTAGACATCAATAGAAGATATACCATTCATTTGTACTCCTAGCCTGGACCTCTCAAGGATCCAATTAAACAACAATAATATCAACCGGTTCACTCAAGAAACCCAAAAATATCAATAACCATAAACCCTCTCCACTCAACAAACCCTCAAACTCACCAATACCTTATACACACATGTTATGGTTCTTATGGTTTCCCACTATCCATGACCTATAGGGGACGAGCTCTTCTCCATGTACCAAACAACCCAGACATCTAGTGTCTGCCACCCTTATCCCAAAACAATCCCGTGACGATGTCTTTTATCAGTTCATCTCATAATAATAATAAATATCGTGACAATATCCCTTACTGGATTATCTCACAATAATAGCAAATCTTGTGACGATGTCCTTTACCGGTTCATCTCACAATAATAATGGATATCACAACAATTAAAAACACAATGAGATTAAGACAACAACACTTGTATAACTAACAAACCTTTAATATAACCTCATTATATGTGATTAACACTTAGGATATCATTTAAAAATTACTCTTCTTAACTGCATTGTAACAAGTATATGAGGAAACAGTTAATATGCACACATAAACCAAGTTGGATTTTCAACTACATTTAACCATCACCTACCTCAATCCAATCCTTGCACCACTCTAATGAACTTGAGTCTTGCCTTTCTTGCAATCTCATCTTGGTTGTGGTCTAAAAACAACAATGTAACCATAATTCAAATAATGACCAAACAATTTCAAGGATTATAACCTAATCCCACAACCCTAAGGTTAAATTCATGATCATTACCCCATTCTAGGGTTTTTCTACCATCATTCCACCTTAATTCTATCAATTTCATGATTATAAAGATGAATTCTAAGCATGCAATCATAATTTACTGACCCTTGACCAAAATCCAAGGATTTTCAACCTAAAATCATCTAATTGCACCAAAAATTCACCTAGGTCAAGTACAATCCCTTCCCATAACCAAAAACTAGTGATTCTAAGTATTACTCATCAAAACACTAGTTAGTGGAATGGATTTACTTACACTAACGAAGGAAATTGGTGGAAAACTAATTAAATTTGCCCAAAAATTGCCCTCTTTATCCCTTAAATGTTTTTGGAATGAAAAATACATTTTTGGGTTGTTTTCTGCATTAATTAGTGCTTATCCTTCTATAATGGGACAATTCCTGCTATAGCGGCACCGGTATACCAGGATTTGCCTGCTATGGCGGGATGGACTGACTTTGGCTCTTTCTATAGCGGGCCAGTTACAGTAGCATACCTCCTACTATAGCATCCTAGGTGGAGGCAGAAAGTCCATCAACCCCTGAAACTTTCCCATTTCACAACACACTTCTGAATATTGACATCCCAAACTATCCCATTTACTCTAAGTGTGATATCTGGAGTTCTACTAATTCGAATTCACTTCTGAAAGTTTCTACAAATTCCCTATAGCCTTAGCTATCATAAAATTACCCCAAATTACTTAACCATTAACTAATATATTCCTAGATTATCATAGACCATACCACACTTAGATTTTATCGATGATTAGCCTAGCCTAAAATTTCTAACTCTTTACTCGGGGAGAAACTTAACTCAAATTTTGGTATGCTAGACTTTATTGTAATAATGGAGAGGGTCATTACGTTTCCCTAGGCTACTAGTTAAGGGTTGTTATAGCAAAGGGGGGGTCTCTACAGCGAGACTACCATAGCGATCCATACCCACTATAACAGTTGTACCCCAATTGTTAAGGACCGCTATAGTGGCCACTTGATCACCACAGCGGTACTATTATAGTGACCAAGTGGACTGCTACAAAAATCACAAGGTAGTAAGTGACTTGTCCTTCAGTCCTCAACCCTTTTTTCTGAACTTTTCAATTTTGATGTAATTTTTCAACACTAAAAATGATTAGATAAAAGTGTGGGCCTACAAACAAGGTCGTTGTTCCAAGATGCACCAATGGCACCAAAAATCAACTAAGAAAATTGTTAAAATTATCTAAAAATATGATAAAAATAAATACATTTATTAAAAGCCCATGCAGGGGCAAGAAAATCGATAATAGCTTAATAACAATGGAGGGGTGGGGATTACCATGCCAAGACCTAGCTCTCTACATCATCCTTAAGATTCGATACGTCGGAACCATCCTCGTTAAGTCTGCTCAAGAAGGAGAACTCCTGTGCATCCGAGGTCCTAACCTTGGGAGCCTTTTTGTTTGGAGCAAATAGCTTTGTAATAATCTTCACTCGTTTCCACACCCTGACAATCAATATGTCCCGAGATCGCCTTTTCTTTTTCTTTGCATCCAAGGCCTTTTAGAGCTCTATGTGGGCCTGATCCAAGGAAGAATAAGCAACACCAAGGTCAGGGGGACCCACTGTGGTACTAAACAAAGTGGACCCTACTGGAGGCATGTACGTCCTTAATAGAATCTCTTTCACCGCAGCCAGGTCCAACTCCAACTGCCCAAAAAACCCTGATGGCTGTGGGGGAACAATACCCAAACCTCCCCCCTCTTGGGCCCTACTGCTCTCCTCAGCCATACTAATCTTTCTCTTTTTCTTAATCTACGACTGGTGGCCTTTTACCCTCAACGGTTCAAAATCCTGGTCACATGAAGTCCAGTCATCCTTCGCCTTTTTTAGTGTATGACCCCGCTGCCACAACTCCATGATCAGTGAAGGGAGAAATATGTCCTTCTACTAATTGTAAAAGGCTTTCCACTCCTTCACTATTTTCTCCCCCACGTTTAGACTCACCCAATTCATAAAATATCCAATCACCAAGTCCCACTAGTAGGTCATATCTGTCACATTTGAGAAGGGGAGAATCTTCTAAAAAACCAAGTTCAACAATCGCCTAGCCTCAATATTGAAATTCAAGCTAGTGATGGCCTTTTTGGCATGGACCCATATAGTTGAGGCTATTTTATTCAGAACTAACAACATCCGAGCTAACCATGCATTGTTACTCTCAATATCCTTTGTTGTGTACGGATCATTTAAGCAACTTAGTACCCCTGTACCTCATTTATAATCTCTGCTCCGATCGGGAACTCTACACCTCCCACATATATAGTGGGCTTAGGATAGTCCCACTTCACTATGAGGAGTTTAGCATAGAACTCCCTCACTTAACCTTCGTTGCAAGGTTTGGTCGGGGGCACCAGAGGCCCCTACCTAAGCTTTTGTATCAAGGCATAAAACTCAGGCTCCTCCTCCTCCACCTTGTCCATAACGAACCCACGTTCGAGAGTGAGGCCCCTAATCTGTATGTTTAGAAAGTGTTGTCTACAATGATTATTGACAAATTTCTCATAGCAAGGAGCATATTACCACTTATACCCTCAGCACCGACATTCATGATTAGGATTTAAACCTACATAAAGAGAGGAAAAGTTTGTTAGTAAATGTCCTTGTATGTACCATGTGAAAAATTAAGCTTAGAATCAAAAGGTTTAGTAGAAAGAAAAACTCCAAAGAATCTCAAATTGTCCCCTGCTAGCCACTGCCTAAGGGCCGCTATAGTGGCACCCTGACCACTATAGCAATATCAAAAAATGGGAGGGCCCGCTATAGAAATATCGCCATAGAAGGGGTACTCACTATAGCGGTATCGTAACAGTGGGTGTCGAGCCTATGTAGCGGTACCATTTTCCCCAAGGCGACCTCGAGCCCAAAAACCCTATTTTTGATATTTTAATGTTATTTTATCAATTTCTACCATAGATCGGGCAAGGTATAGTACCATAGACCTATTCTAAGTAATTCTTTTAGATATTTATATTAAAAACCAAGCCTAATAGGCTCAAAATTTTTGATGGGGTAACCGTTCATCCACCCCTTCACATCTAGATCAAAAATACCATGAAATCCATAAAATATTATGCCTACAATGCCATAAGAGAATTAGGAACATAAGAAAGACTAGCATGCAAATAGAATCCATCCCTAAAGAATCAAATAAATCCATGCCCATGAATCCAACCTTAGAAGTTCGATTCTTCATCTATTTCTACTTTAGATTTATGATAAGAAGTAATAATCAAAGTAGTAGACCAAAGAGTTAGAGTTTACCTTGAAAATTCGACGTAGGGAGAGGTTGTACGAGAGAAAACTTTGAATTTTTAAGTGTAAAGTTGAAATGAGGGAAGAGGAACCATTTTTCCCTTTTTAAAATCTGCCAAGGGACTGCTATAGTGGCCCCCTACTCGTAATAACGGGCCTCCTAGCCTCTACAGTGGTCACCCATCAGTTGTCGCATGTGTCTCATTTTCATACGGTATCGCGTACTAACTCGTATATTTTTCCTTTTTTGAGCATTGTGAGATGTTTTTAAAAAATGGGGTAGCGAAGTATTAATCCTAAACTATCTATATGGGAATTCATGACTTAATCCTTGAAATAGTTGAATTAAAATTCTTGTGAAGTTTGATGGGTTGTATTATTCGGAGTAGTATAGTAAGTGTCATTTCATTAATTTCCTCCTTAGGAAAAGATCTTGCTTTGTCTTTTACCTTGTTCGGGGATGAATATTGGGTAAATTGGTATCTGTTGTAATGACCCATTCCATTGTTATAAAAATTTCATAATTAAAAAGATTCAATTTCAAATTACATATCGAGTAAAGGTCAAGTCGGGATAGGTTTTAAAATGAGTTTGAAATTTTTTGAAATAAGGCAAAAAGGGGACCCAAGTAATAACCTGAGGATCACTATAGTGGTGCCACGCCCCAAATCCCATTGAGGCGGACTGGCACCAGAAGCCGATATGGCCAGAGAGAACCAATCTTTGCTCATGTACATTCGTATTCATATCCTCATATGAATTTTATTATACTTCATGCAACTATGCGGAAGTCATGGACATGGAAACATATGGCATATATATATATATCAAACATGGTCGTTGGGGCCATCAAGTCAAATGGACAATCATCTCTTACATTCATATACCCACATATGTCTACAAAAACCTCTAATAGATGCATCTACAAGACCAACTTAAAGTAGGGATGAAGTCCCCGCCTTATACAACATTTACAACATCAAAACAAATGTACAACTGTGACTTGGAAAGACCCAAACCAACTGGAGCTCACCAAAAATCTGCAAATGATCCACAGCCTACAGAGGAGGTCTACTAGCACCTGCCTGCAGCAATTAAAGTAAGTCGCCCAAGAGGGGTCAGTACGAAGAATGTACTGAGTATGTAAGGCTCATAAGAACTGTATCATACATAATAACAACAACAATGGAGTCAATATAAGAGAAATAGTGAATGTGAATCAACTCTCTTTCTGTGTGTGAGTAACCATGTATATTATGTTCTTTACTTCTCTTGTTTTCACATATGTTCATCTTTATTGTTCTACCCATGCTAGGCTATTCTGTCGCCCTTGGGATGAGATTAACCCATGCTAGGTACTTTGACCCGTGGGATGTTATATTAACCCATGCTAGGCTTTCGTGTCGCCCCTGGGATGTTATTAACCCATGCTAGGTACTGTGACCCCTGGGATGTCATAGTAACCCATGCTAGGCTTTAGTGTCGCCCCTGGGATGTTATTAACCCATGATAGGTATTGTGACCCCTGGGATATTATAGTAACCCATGCTAGGCTTTCATGTCACCCCTGGGATGTTATTAACCCATGCTAGGTACTTTGACCCCTGGGATGTTATAGTAACCCATGCTAGGCTTTCGTGTCGCCCCTGGGATGTTGTTAACCCATGCTAGGTACTTTGACCTCTAGGATGTTATATTAACCCATGCTAGGCTTTCGTATCGCCCCTGGGATGTTATTATGATAACCCATGCTAGGCTTTTATTTCTCCCCTGGGATGTATAGGGATCGACCCATGCTAGGTATTTTAACCCCTGGGATACCACCCATGAATACTCATCAATTATATCTCTTATTATTCTTACTTCCATTCTAAGAGTGATATATTGAGGATCATGACATTATTTGAAGCGCACACATATATATATATATTACTTCACTCCTTTACTTCATGAGATTGATACCTTTAATTGTGAGAAATAGATATATTAGCTTGCACATTACTTCCTTCATTACTCTTATGAGATTGGTACTTTTACTTGTGAGAGATTGGTACAAATATAATCATAATCTTATTGGACTTTTGGAACATGACATGATTGGAAACAAAATGCTAGTCCAAATAAAAAGACTCTCCTTACATCATTACTCTCTTTGAGACAGTTAGCTTAGAATTAGACAGTTAGCTTAGAATTTACAACATTATGAAAACTTTGGAACTTCAGTAAATGAATAGGAGATAAGCAAATCATAATCCATCTAAGAATAGGACACATGTGAATAACAATATATGTCAACCTGAATTGAGATACTTCAAAACCCCTTCGGAATTGAACAAGTACAATGTCAATGTGAATACTATGTGCTGCAGAAGGATACGGATAGAATAACCTTACATACCTTATCTTATCAATATGAATAAACAGTCCTATATGTGGATACAGTAATCCATCTCCTTCCTTATGTGTTACTCTGCAACACAAGTACATAGCAAAGCTCATGTTAACAACCAACTACCTTACAAGTGCATACGACGACAATGAGTTACGCGACTGTCATATAATGTTATTTCATCCTCTTACAATACCATTTAATGCATTATCAAACCAAAAACACCATAACATTACACACATTGACCAAGATATCATACATCAATAGCATTTCACACCACACTTACCCTTTATGCTTTCTTATTATCATTTCGTCACAATTACCTTATCAACTTGCCTCATAACAACTTATGAACAAAAATACATACTGAATATAGTCCAACATACCTCCATACGACCCTTTAAAGTCATTAAAACGGCATCACAATTTGATAATTACATCTAAAAAGGGTATAGGGCCCTTCGGGGGTTAAATAGATGCGAAAACATACAAAACCGAACCTGGGGATGACCTGCGAAGCCACCTGCACCCGTAGGTGGATGAGGTGCACCCTAATGTGGACTTTGGCAGATGCCAGAGACACCTGCGTTGGCATCTGCGCCCGCAGGTGCCCTCGTCTGCGGGGGCTGATGCCCGTTTTGGTCCAAATTGGTATCTTTTGGGTTTTTTATGCAATGAATGGTCCATGATCATAACTAAACTTCTTTTAACATAT
Organism: Capsicum rhomboideum; assembly: GCA_031232105.1. Lineage (NCBI taxonomy): Eukaryota > Viridiplantae > Streptophyta > Magnoliopsida > Solanales > Solanaceae > Capsicum > Capsicum rhomboideum. The sequence continues at coordinate 89,267,320 of CP124716.1, read as the reverse complement.
TTTTGATCATATTGAATGCCAACCATCAGCCATGGTCTCACAACACACATAAACAACACCCAAAATTATACTTCTCGTTCAATACGTCACCCAATCCATAATCAATTTCACAATAACAATTCCAAACATTATACACAAGGATAAAACAAGGTAAGACTATAATAACATCTCACATATCAATACTTAATATCTCAAGTTTACTTCCTTCAAGACCACAAGTCCATGTTCAAGTTTACAAGGCAAAACCTCTTCCGATTTAGCAATCATGTAACATTACACACATAGTGAACTTCTCAATACTCCACCAACATAACCAACATAATATAGGCACCCTATCATGCACATAATATATTAAACCATAAGCATAAACACTTACCAAGTCTTGCAAGATGATGATCTTGGCCAAAGGGATGAAGGCCTAGGGTTTGTGTGAGATAAGAAAATGTTTGAGATAATTCTAGAAATGGAATGGGTGTCACAATGAAATAAAAATCTGATTTTGTGCCCTTTTATAGTCCCTTTAAGTCTCTCTTATCCAATTCTTGGCATTAAATGCAATGATTGATTAGTCAATGGAAGAATGGATCATATTTGCTCCATTGGGCCAATTTTTTTTGCTCTAGTTTTGGGCATCAATTGAGCCCAATGGCTTAAGCCCACTAATTTTAATGTATAATTCATCAAGTCTCTCATGTTCAAATAATTCCATGAATGTTACGGGAATTAACTAGGTTCGGAAACATATGGGGTGTTACATTCTTCCCCCCTTAGGAACATTCATCCTCGAATGTTAACAACATCGTCTCATGTACAAAAAATGCATCTTTACGTTATACATATACACTCATAGATACTTACTTAGTCTTTCTCCACTTCCGCACTTTTGAACTTTTTCTTCTGTTTGGAACAAATATGAGTACCTCATTTTTTTTTTCAGTCTCCCAAGTAATCTCTTTGATTTGTTGATTTCCCCAAAGAACTTTGTCGGAAGTTACATCAATAGGTATCTCTTCCTAGTGGAATCCTCCGTAACTTGTATATTTCCAATGGGAGCAATATGAAATGAAACTCTTATGCACTTCCGGCAATTTCACATGGCACGTTGTATAGGGCCACTTTTTTTTTCTTTCTTTCTAGACCCCATTACCCCTTTCATTGGTGATGCTTTTAAGAGTACTTAATCATCTATGATCACAACATCTACTATACCATTATGATATGTTCTTTTAACTATACTAAATTCACCGACAGGTGGAGATATTTCCATTGACTTAACTAATAACCCCTAGTGTCCCATTAAATTCACGGTAGTCGATGGAGTAACATACGATAGGGTAGAGCTGGGGTCAATCAATACATATACATCATGTGAAAATATGTTAATATACCTGTACCTTCATCAGGAGATGCCTCCTCATTCTGCCGGTCCACTATAGCATAGGTGCAATTTTGGGCCCCACTAGAACTAGCTGCCCCTCTAACATCTCTATCACGACCAATAGGTCGAACACCTCTGCCTAAAGAAGGGACCGATGATGATGATGCAACGGTTGATCCCATAGGTTGTGTTATACCACTCGTACCCCTTTGTGGGCATTCTCTCATTATATGCCCCGCTGTGCCACACCAAAAACAAGCATTTGTCCCCAACCGACATTCACCTAAATGGTACCTCCCGCAACGCTGACACGGAGGATGAGAAAATTCTACTATCTGTGAACCTTACACCCCACTACTCTGTCCAGATTGACTACCCCTAAACCCTCAGAATTGGGGTTGAGTGCCTGCTATGGAATAAGAGAATGAGGGTCTTGGCGATAACATTCAAGGTCTAGATTCTCCTGGGGACACCATAGACTGCCCCATAGGTCTAGCCCTTTTTGATGGACCTTCCTCAGATTCCTGTGTCCTTCTTCTTTGCCTTTGGTCCTCCATTTTCTGTGCGAAAGCCTGAATTCTGGCGATGTCCATATCTCTGTTCAAAGCACCAATAGTGCAGTCTCGTACCAAATATGGCTCCAGTCTATCCACATATCGATGGACTTTATCTTCCATTGTGGCTACTACATTTGGAGCATATAGAACCAAAGAGTTCAACTGTAAACTGTATTCTCTAACACTAATATTTCCTTGACGCAAATTTAGAAATTGGTCTGCACGTGCCTCCCGAATCTCATATGGGAGGTAATGATCAAGGAATGTCATTTTAAATTCTTTCCAACCAGATGGGAGTGCATCAATACCCCTTGATCTTTTCCAGTCCTCATACCATAATATGGCCTCACCCTTCAATCTATAAGCTGCTAGCTAAACTGTTTCTACACCTGTTATGTGCATAACATCTAAGGCCCTTTGAATTTGGTCCATAAAGTCCTGTGGATCTGCTTTCGGATCTGACCCTGTGAATATGGGAGGGTCTAATTTTAGAAAGTCCTGTGTCCGCCGACTAGCTACTCTAGCCGCGTCATCTTCATTTACCATTGGACTAGTTCATCCCTGTGTTTGTGTAGCCACTAACTGAGTCAACATATGTACTGCATTTTTTAAATCCTGATCAGTGGCATTCATAGGCGGTTCTGCAGGTACTTCTCTACCCCTTGGCTCTTCCGAAGCTGGAAAAGTAGAAGAAGACCGCAATGCAATTTCAGCGTCAGCTGCACCTTGACTAGCTTGGTCAGGTGGTGATTTACTCATTCCTTCACCGGCAGGCATATCTACCTGCTTACCTTTGCCTCTACCTCTTCTTGTGATTGGAATTTTACTATACCAAAGAAAAATAATTACCATGGTCAGATACAATTCAACTTACAACACTGGCTCTATTGCACGATCTAGAAATGAAGAAAAGAAACGACTCTTAAATGCCCCGTAGCCTCCCACTTACAAATGTGGTGCACAACATATCCATAAGCAAGACTCTACACAGACACAGCTTTGTAGAAACCCTCAGAACGACCTGCTCTGATACCTCTTTTGTCACGCCCCAAATCCCATTGAGGCGGACTGGCACCCGAAGCCGATATGGCCTGAGAGAACTAATCTTTGCTCATGTTACATTCGTATGCATATCCTCGTATGAATTTTATTATACCTCATGAAACTATGCGGAAATCATGGACATGGAAACATATGCCATATATATATATCAAACATGGCCGTTGGGGCCATCAAGTCAAACGGACAATCATCTCTTAAATTCATATGCCCACATATGTCTACAAAAGCCTCTAACAGATGCATCTACAAGACCAACTTAAAGTCGGGACAAGTCCCCACTTTATACAATATTTACAACATCAAAAAAAATGTATAACTGTGACTCGAAAAGCCCCGAACCAACTGGAGCTCACCAAAAATTTGCAAATGATCCACAGTCTACAGAGGAGGTCTACTAGCACCTACGCCTGCAGCAATTAAAGTAAGTCCCCCAAGAGGGGTCAGTACGAAGAATGTACTGAGTATGTAAGGCTCATAAGAACTGTATCATACATAATAACAACAACAATGGAGTCAATATAAGAGAAATAGTGAATGTGAATCAACTTTCTTTCTGTATGTGAGGAGCCATGTATATTACGTTCTTTACTTCTCTTGTCTTAACATATGTTCATCTTTATTGTTCTACCCATGCTAGGCTATTCTGTCGCCCTTAGGATGAGATTAACCCATGCTAGGTACTTTGACCCCTGGGATGTTATATTACCCATGCTAGGCTTTTGTGTCACCCCTGGGATGTTATTAACCCATGCTAGGTACTGTGACCCCTGGGATGTCATAGTAACCCATGCTAGGCTTTAGTGTCGCCCCTGGGATGTTATTAACCCATGATAGGTATTGTGACCCCTGGGATATTATAGTAACCCATGCTAGGCTTTCATGTCACCCCTGGGATGTTATTAACCCATTCTAGGTACTTTGACCCCTGGGATGTTATAGTAACCCATGCTAGGCTTTCGTGTCGCCCTTGGGATGTTATTAACCCATGATAGGTACTTTGACCTCTGGGATGTTATATTAACCCATGCTAGGCTTTCGTATCGCCCCTGGGATGTTATTATGATAACCCATGCTAGATTTTTATTTCTCCCCTGGGATGTATAGGGATCGACCCATGCTAGGTATTTTAACCCCTAGGATACCACCCATGAATACTCATCAATTATATCTCTTATTATTCTTACTTCCGTTCTAAGAGTGATACATTGAGGATCATGACATTATTTGAAGCGCACACATATATATATATATATATTACTTCATTCCTTTACTTCATGAGATTGATACCTTTAATTATGAGGGATATATATATATTAGCTTGCACATTACTTCCTTTATTACTCTTATGAGATTGGTACTTTTACTTGTGAGAGATTGGTACAAAGATAATCATAATCTAATTGGACTTTTGGAACATGACATGATTGGAAACAAAATGCTATTCAAAATAACTAGACTCTCCTTACATCATTACTCTCTTTGAGATAGTTAGCTTAGAATTTACAACATTATGAGAACTTTGGAACTTCAGTCAATGAATAGGAGATAAGCAAATCATAATCCATCTAAGAATAGGACACATGTGAATAACAATATATGTCAACCTGAATTGAGATACTTCAAAACCCCTTCGGAATTGAACAAGTACAATGTCAATGTGAATACTATGTGCTGTCGAAGGATACGGATAGAATAACCTTACATACCTTATCTTCTCAATATGAATACACAGTCCTATATGTGGATACAGTAATCCAGCTCCTTCCTTATGTGTTACTCTACAACACAAGTACATAGCAAAGCTCATGTTAACAACCAACTACCTTACAAGTGCATACGACGACAATGAGTTATGTGACTGTCGTATAATGTTATTTCATCCTCTTACAATACCATTTAATGCATTATCACACCAAAAACACCATAACATTCCACACATTGACCAAGATATCATACATCAATAGCATTTCACACCACACTCACCCTTTATGCTTTCTTATTATCATTTCGTCACAATTACCTTATCAAATTGCCTCATAACAACTTATGAACAACAATACATACTGAATATATTCCAACATACCTCCATACGACCCTTTAAAGTCATTAAAATGGCATCACAATTTGATAATTACATCCAAAAAGGGTATAGGGGCCTTCGGGGGTCAAATAGATGTGAAAACATACAAAACCGAACCTGGGGCTGACCTGCGAAGCCACCTTCACCTGCAGGTGGATGAGGTTCACCCGTAGGTGGCCTTTGGAAGATTCCATAGTCACCTTCGTTGGCATCTGCGCCCCGCAGGTGCCCTCGTCTGCGGGGGCGGATGCCCGTTTTGGTCCAAATTGGTCTCTTTTGGGTCTTTTTATGCAATGAATGGTCTATGATCATAACTAAACTTCTTTTAACATATTTTTGATCATATTGAATGCCAACCATCATCCATGGTCTCACAACACACATAAAAAACACCCAAAACTATACTTCTCATTCAATACGTCACCCAATCCATAATCAATTTCACAATAACAATTCCAAACATTATACACAAGGATATAACAAGGTAAGACTATAATCACATCTCACATGTCAATACTGAATCCCTCAAGTTCACTTCCTTCAAGACCACAAGTCCATGTTCAAGTTTACAAGGCAAAACCTCTTTCGATTTAGCAAACATGTAACATTAAACACATAGTGAACTTCTCAATACTCCACCAACATAACCAAAATAATATAGGCACCCTATCATGCACATAATATATTAAACCATAAGCATAAACACTTACCACGTCTTGCAAGATGATGATCTTGGCCAAAGGGATGAAGGTCTAGGGTTTGTGTGAGATAAGGAAATGTTTGAGATAATTCTAGAAATGGCATGGGTGTCACAATGAAATAAAAATCTGATTTTGTGCCCTTTTATAGTCCCTTTAAGTCTCTCTTATCCAATTCTTGGCATTAAATGCAATTATTGATTAGTCAATGGAAGAATGGATCATATTTGCCCCATTGGGCCAAGACTTTTTGCTCTAGTTTTGGGCATCAATTGAGCCCAATGGCTTAAGCCCACTAATTTTAATGTATAATTCATCAAGTCTCTCATGTTCAAATAATTCCATGAATTTTACGGGAGTTACTAGGTTCGGAAACATACGGGGTGTTACAAGTGGTTTCTGAGCCGCTATTCCAGTACCGCTATAGAGGGCCCTAGGTTATTATAGTGGTGCCTAGGTAGTAAGCCCAAATGAGGGAACCCTTTTATTCCCTATTTTGTTTCTACTTCTGTTGCCTCACCCTAAAATGCCTTAGGGCTATTTTACAAGGGAAAATACACGAGAACAATGAGGCTAACACTTGAGTGACGCATCTCCAATCTCTCTTTCTTGATTCTTCCATTAAATTCATTCCCCAAAATTAAAAAAACTCAAATTTATGCACTCTAAATGCAACAGCTCGGCAAAATGAGGTAGGTTATGGTTAAGATATAGTAGACCTTAGGTTAGTTTGCATGTACAAACTATAGTTTGGTTGGATAAATAATATGAGAAGGGTGGATGGGAACTTAATTTTGCAAGTATTCACTAGAAGCTTCTACTCATCTTATCTCTACAATGGGAGTTGTGTCCTTATTTTTATCTTTATTATTTTAGAGCTTTTGTACATGTCTAGAATAGGTCTTGGGTAGTGTTTTACTATTAAAGCTATAAAGAATGTTGTTACTATTTAGAATGTTTAACCTTTTGAGTTATTGCTTAAAAAGAAATATGATTAATTTCGCATATCGAGGTTGGTGGTAAGGGTTCTACTATCTAGTTAGAGTAGAGTAGGTTCCCACACAATCCCATAATTTGGATTGTGACATATTTCTCAATGAGTTAATTGTGAAATTCATACTCTTATTATGCAAATGGAAAATGTTTTCGGTGAGTGTTATTATACCGATGAGAAATAGTTTTGGCGAGTGTTATTGTACCGATGGGAAATGGTTTCGACGAGTGTTATTATGAGTTTTGGTACAGTTAGAGTGGGACTAATGACTTAATATGTACACTTGGTGACTTACATGTCCTTGATGTTTAGACATTGATTTGTTGTTGGTGACTTACATGTTCGTATGATTATGGATTCAATTGGTATTAATGTAATAAAGAAGGTATGAGTTAAGGGAATATATGTAATTAATTTGATGTGATCTCAACTCGAATAGACTGATGTGAGTTGTGGTGGAGGATTTATGTGTTAATGAAACTCATAGTTGTGTGTTTGATGGTGTTTGTACTTGAGATGATTTATTCTTGTGCGCTAACCATTGAGGTGTGAAAAATAATCATAACCTAGATGCCCTGAGGGGAAAAAATGGTGTACTGTTTAGTGGTATTGTGTTCATTATAGAATTTTTTAAGGCATAAGTTCCCTACTAGACATTTCCTAGTATAAGAACAATAGACCTCAGGGTAATATGGTTTTGGTTGAAAATTTGGTGTTGTATGGGTTAGTTTTGAATTATGGATCATGGTGTGATGATTGGTGGTGATGTGGTTATTGAGGGATAGTCGATTGATATGGTTTTCTATAGGAAGTTTTGAAAAGGTAAAAAGGTGCCTAGAATTTCGGATAGAGGTTTCCACACTTCAATAAATCTATGATGTCAAAAATTGAGGTGTGTATAGTGAAATAAGAATAAAGCTAATGTCTCCCCGACTTTCTGCCTAAGTGCTGCTATAACGGGGGGGAGGATGCTGCAGCAAGCTCGCTACAGCGAGCTATAGTTTGCTGCAGTGGTGCTTTAGTTAGGCAGGGGTTGCTACATTGGCTGATTTCTGACGTAGTGGTACCGCTATAGCGGCACACCGACCCCTGTAGTTATCATCAAGTAGTAAATGCTCTTGGGTTTGTTTTCCTAGTTTTTTTCCAAAAACTCAAAGGATTCTTACTCAGATTGTGCGACAAAAAAAGTGAGTCAGGTAGGATACAATATAAGTGACCCTGAGTGTAATGTTCTTCTAATTTTGACCTCTTACTCCTCGTCACCAATGTCTATTCGGGGATGAATGGTTGATAAATTGGTATTTAATGTAATAAACCATTCTATCGTTACTGAAAATATCTATGGTAAGAACATAAAAATCTTAATTGTCATAGGTATTAGGGTCAATTCCATAGTGTATGGGGTGCATTAGACATGAAATAAGGTCTTACAAAACCCCTAGCACAATGTTGAGTTGAAAGTGTCCTTATCGATTGAATTTCAGTATAAGTTTCTACTAGGGTCAAATTCAAACAAGCACCTCTCCTAACATATGAAGAATTACATGGCCCAGGAACTACCAAATTAAAGGTCTTCGATTTTTCTTTCCAACACTACCAACCATTTATTATTTCGATTTTAGAGTAGAAAGTTATGGCTATTTTACTGAAAGGCGTCTGTGTTGAAAATCTGAGTTTCACTATAGAAGAAAGAGGTCGTTGCATCAAAATTTTTGACAATACAACAAAGTTTGGGTAGTACATAAATCTTATTTTGCTGGGTTTGATGTCTTAAACTCAAAAACTTCATTCCAAATCCCTAGATGGGCAATTTTCCCAAGGTTAGGATCAAAATTCTTTATTGTGGTAAGATTTTTACTCTCTTTTTACATCGATTAATCTTTTCTTCCTCTAGGTCATTAGAATGGGAAATTGGGGCGAAATTCTTGGGGGTTAGAACCCTAGGTTCATGAAATTGTGGGTAATTACTCCTAGATTGTTAACTAACGTTTCCTAGCATGAATTTGTTGTTCTAAAAAATGAATTTTGGTGGTTGGGAACCTTGAGTCCAATAATGATGGGACATTTAGAATTATAACTCTATTAATTGATATAATGTGAGTATGATAGAACTAGTTAATGATTAATTAACCCTTGGTTAATGATATAGACTACAAATAAGGGAGAATTAGTGGGTTTGAATTCTCAAAGTGTTTATTCGAAGAGTAATTGATTAATTACTCTTATAATTGCTTGATTATTGGATGATTGAATATTCTGAGTCGTGAAAGAAGGGAAGGAGCGTCTGTCGTGTGGCTTGCTTGTTCCAAGATCTTTGGTTGAGGTAGGTTATGGTTTATGAGTAGTAGACTGTGGTTAGTAATCGTATGCATAATATAAAATTGATGGGGGAATTATGTTTAGGCCTACGGGCACGGTGTTGGGATGGATAAAATATGGAATTTAAGTAAAATAGATTTATTTTATGTGTTGATATGTTTTTCTATGAATCCCTTAATGGGTGTTTAGTGTTTTTATGACTTACTTGAAAAATTACAAGTGAATATGTGAATGTGGGTATAATAGAGGAATTGTGTGAGCTCGTAATTTACAAAACTTGTCTTTAATACCTTAAAAAGGGTGAATTTGCTATTTTGCGTGTTTTGATTGTGGGATATTCTTTCTGAAAGACAATAATGAGAATTGATCATGATAAGAGGATGCGGCATCACAACTTAAGAACCAAAAGTCAAGTTAGGCTAAGTGTTAGGAAGTAAGATGTGTGAAGGTGCATGATTAAAGCTAGAATTGTAAGTTGAATAGAGTCGATTGGTTGAATAATCAGCTAATGGAATAATGTCTTGAACCTAGCAATAACTTAAATGTAAGGGTCACTATTTAGTAACTGAATTAATCGATCTTGGTGTGAATAAAAGGATCGGATTAGTGAATGAACTTATGTATGTTGAATCGGAGTATAGACTCAATTTGGTTGATAATGTTTATATTAATAAGTTGTCAATTGGTCTTTGGACATACTTTTAATTGAGGAATATGGTTGGTCAAGCTTATATTAATAATTTTTTGATTGGTCTTCGGGCATACTTGTAATTGAGGAATATGGTTGGTAATGCTTATATTAATAAGTTGTTGATTGATTTTATGACATACTTATAATTAAGGAATATGGTTGGTCATGCTTATATTTATAAATTATTGATTGGTCTTCAGACATACTTGTAATTGATGAATATGGTTGGTAATGGTTATATGAATAAGCTATTGATTGGTCTTCGAACATATTTGTGATTGGTGAATTGGTTGATATTGGCTGTATACATGAAATGATGAACCTGAATTTTACTAAGTTTCTAGACAAAGTGTGTACTTGCATATTTGGGGCACTGCATTATATCCTGGCTGGTATTTCATTTGATATGCATACATTCTGCATTATTCAGAGAGTCAGTTACCACGCCGGTATATATTACTTATCTTGGAGGGTCGGGTACCATGTCGGTACAGTACATGGACGAAGATGGTCTACTGCTGGTCATGACTATTGGCCAGATAAGTCCCCTTAGTATATATGTATAAATTAGGAGAGGATGTGTTAGTTTTGATTGCGTTGTTGCATATGCATAGTCATTTGATTGCTTATTTGTAATTAGTTAAGTGTTGTAGTAATTTTAGGCAGCATTAGACTACTTTTGTGAGATGATTAAATGATGAATGATTTGGTGTGGTTTGCATTTGTGGTATTTAGAGGAGTCATAAACCCCTCCCCTTTATTATTGAACTTATATTTGTTGTTGTAAATATAAAATCAGTGATAGCATGAAGGTTGGTCTAGTTGAGGTTATTGGTTGTTTAAGTGGTTATTAGTGGAGGGTAAATTGTTTGTTGAAATTACTTGTTATTTGTTGATTATTAATCTACTCATATTTGATTTATGTTTAAGTGTGGTAGGGCTTATCTGTTAGTTGAGATATTTTATGAGTTGTGTGACTTTTATACCTTGATAATTATTGTGACAATGCCTTAATTGGATAAGAGGATAGGAGGATAGTGGTTTGGCATGTAGATGCATAATGGTTACTACTTTCTTATAGAGTTGATTATGGAGTTAGTACTCATTGTGTGTGTGGTGTCAATAGTATGAACCATAGGTTAATCCTTGAGTTGGAATATGAGGAGTTGTCATCTTTGATAATGTTCACAAATTTAATGAGGAATCAGAATTATAAGATAGAATTTGGGTTGTCACAGAGCTAGGCCAAACCCAAATCTTGACAGCCTCAATCTTCTGAGGATCTACCATCACCCCCTATTCTGAAACTTTATGCCCCAAAAAGGGAACAGAAGACAACCAAATTTGCATTTAGAGAAATTAGCATAGAGTTATTTCTCCTTCAAAATCCCCAAAACAATACGAAGATGACCAGCATACTCCTCTTTACTCTTGGAATAAACAAAAATGTCATCAATAAAAATAATTACAAGCAAATATAAGAAAGGTTTGAAAATACCATTCATCAAACTCATGAAGGCTGTCGGCAGATTGGTCAACCCAAAAGACATCACTAAGAACTAGTAATACCCATACCGAGTCTTGAAAGCTGTCTTGGGTATATCCTCGGGCCGAATCTTTAAATGGTGATAACCTAACCTCAAGCCTGTCTTGGAGAAAACACAAGCACCCTGCAAATGGTCAAAAAGATCATTTATCTTGTGCAAAGGATACGTATTCCTGATGGTAACCTTGTTAAATTGTCTGTAGTCAATACATATTCTCATGCTACCATCTTTTTTCATAACAAACAACACTAAAGCAACCCAAGGCGAAGCACTAGGATGAATGAATCCCTTATCAAGTAACTCCTGCAACTGGGTCTTGAGTTCTCGCAACTAAGATCGAGCCATTCGATAGGGAGGAATAGAAATTGGGTGAGTGCTCGGCTCCAAATCAATGCAAAATTTAATGTCCCGGTCCAGAGGCATACCAGAAAAGTCTGTGGAAAATACCTCCTGAAATTCTGACACCATGGGGACTGACTCAATAGAAGGGGACTCTGTACTAACATCCCGAAGATGTGCTAGAATGGCCAAACACCCCTTCCTGACTAACTTTCTATCCCAAATAAAAGATAAAATTTTCACCAGTCCTGGCTTATACATACCTTCCCATTCTAACTTATCCATCCCAGGCATTTCTAAAGTCACAGTCTTAGTATTACAATTAAGAACATCATGATACGGAGATAGCCAAGTCATACCCAGGATGATGTCAAAGTCAAGCATATCCAAGATTATCAAATCTACCCAAGTTTGGAAACCCATAAACAAGACGGAACAAGTACGATACACATGGGTCACTAGCACAGAGTCTCCAACTAGAGTAGACACTGTTAGCCCTATGTGTAGCTTCAATAATGACAAAACTAATCCCTACTAATCTGCAGGATTAATATGTAACACCCCGTACATTTTCGACCCTACTTGACAACTTTGAACAATGTTTATTTAGGTGTCGAGAGCCAAAAGTATGTATTTTGTAGTGTCATTGATGAAATATTTGATATTGGGCCTAGTACATGTGGTTAGACCTTTGTAGTGGGTGGCGTTTGTGACTTTGTGGAGCATTTGTGGGGTGAAAAATTGAGATTTAAGGGAAATCCAAGCAAAGAATCTTAAAGCTAAGAGGTAAGCAAAAGGTTGGGACATGAAAGATCCAACCAAATCCGCAAAGAAAAGTCAAAATAAAAAATTTGGCATGGGGCGCTGCAGAGGGCGTGCCAGGCTACTCTGGCCTAAATTTTTGTTTCCACAGGCAGCAAAGGAGCGAGCCAAGCGGCGTGCCGGGGTGGTTTTCGCCAAAATTTTTCTTCGACTATTATGATGTATATGAGACCTTTGAGTCATGGTATCATTACTCCATCATAGTAGGACTATTATTAAGAGAGTTTAACATCCGAGTTGGGGTTAATCCTTCGTCACAAGTATTTTAACAAATTATGTTCAAATAAGCCATGAGCGACTAGAATTTCTATTTTTGCGATTGAAGCTACGAACGTGAATCTCGTAAGTGAATATTGTCGTGACGTTATGCAATTATTTAAACATGAGATATATGATGTATTATACATTGAATTTGGTGGACTAAGATGACATGTGTTATTGGGCTCAATTTAAAGCCCAAAATGAAGCTAAAAGACATGGCCCAATGGGTCAAATGACCCATTCTTCCATTTGACCAAGTAAAACACCTCAATTATTGAGTAAATGTGGATAAGGATGACTATGAGAACTATATAAAGACACAAAGGGCTGATTTTATTCATTAAAAACCCACATGCCTTTTGAGATATTTCCAAACCCATTTCTCTCAACACAAACCCTAAGGCAACCGACTCTTGGAGACAAGATCACTCATTTGCAAGCTTGGGTAAGTAATTATTCTTATGGATTAATATATTATATGCATGGGAGAGCATTTATATCATGATGGTTATGTCTAAAAGTGCAAGTGGTGCACTTTTGTGTTTTTGTAAAAGATGTGTCATTTTTGTGAATTAAACTTGAAAGGTGACTTGTGGTTTTGATGAAAGTGCATGGTATGGGTGAAATAACAACATGTATGGTGTGATTATGTTACTAAACTTGTTATTTTTCTATAAGTGTAAATTATGGGATTTTTGCCGATATGTTGTTATGAGACGTATTGAGGTGACTTGATGAAGTAATTGTGATGTTGTGTTGATGGAGAAGTGGAAAGTATGAACTTGGCGTGACATGCTATTTATTTATCATGTATTGGTCAATGTATGGAATATTGTGGGATTGTTGGTATGATAATTTCATAAATGGTGTTGTCAAGGGGGAAATGACATTTTAAAGCCAAACATGTAACTCATTGTCGTTATATGCATTTGTAAGATAGCTGGTGGTTAATGTAAACTTCGTTATATACTTGTGTTGTAGAGTGAAAGATAAGGAAGGAGAGGGACTATTGTATTCACGTATAGGATTGTATATTCGTATTGAGAAGATAAGGTATGTAAGGTTACTCTTTCCGTATCCTTCTGCAGCACATAGTGTTCTCATTGACATTGTACTTGTTCTATTTCAAAATGTTCTAAGGTATCCCATTTCCGGTTAGCAATTGTTATTCATCACAGGTTCCCTACTTATTGATCAATTGTGATTCACATGCCTCATGTTCTTTTGTTAATGTTCCAAGTTCCAATAATATTACAATTATCAAAAGCATCAATCTCTCAAAAACAAATGTATCAATCTCTCATAAGTGAATGCATTAATCTCTCATAAGTGAGTGTATCAGTCTCTTGAAAGTAAAGAAATGAGGTAATGCATATATGTGTGTTTGCAATAATATCACGATCCTCAATGAACCAATCTCTCATAAGTGAATAAATCAATCTCTCCTAAGTAAGACATGAAGAAATGTGTAGGTAAAATACTAAAACCCACATATAGAGTGGATGTATGTTCTACTATAACCCACCAATAGAGTGGATGTATGTTATATTATCAACCCACCAATAGAGTGGATGCATGTTATATTAATAACCCACCGATAGAGTGGATGTATGTTATATTATTAACCCACCAATAGAGTGGATGTACGTTATATTAATAACCCACCAATAGAGTTGATGTATGTTATATTATTAACCCACCAATAGTGTCATGCCCCGAATACCAACGAGGCATGATTGGCACCCGTAGCCGATAAGGCCCGAGAGAACCAAGCTATGCTTCTATACATTCATATGCATGCCATAGGAACACCACTCTCACACAAGAGTATGTATGACTAAAATCGGAAATTTATGGAACATGTGACATATATATAGATATACACATTTGAGAAACTTGGCCGTTGAGGCCATCGAAACAATACTTCATGAGTCACCTTGTATACATATACCCACATACATCTACAAAAGCCTTTAACAAATGTATTGACCAATGCCCACTGAAAGTCGGGACAAGTCCCCACTTTATACAACATGTACACCACCAAAACACATATACCATTATGACTCGGAGAAGCCCCGAATTAGCTGGAGCTCACCAAAGAATCCGCACCCAGCTGATAACCTACAGGGGAGGCCCGCTAGTACCTGCGCCTGCAGCATTTAGAGTATGTTCCCCAAAAGGGGTCAGTACAAAAAAAGTACTGAGTATGTAAGGCTCAGATGAAACTATATAACACATGAACGTATCAATGAACTCAATACAAATGACTAATCAATGTGAGTGAGTCACCATTTTGCACTTTGGAACCATATGATTTGCTTTCATTTCTTTCTTTGTTTTCTTTACTTCAATGCTTGCTTGTCAATACATGTGTTACAATGTACCCGGGCCCCTACTGATCAGTGGGTCTTTACATGACTTATCGTCATGTTGGGATCGGGTCGAGCTAGGCTTATGCCCCTAAGACCTGCCACCCATAAATCAATGCCTCGGGATCGGGTCGAGCTAGGCTTATGCCCCTAAGACCTGCCACCCATAAATCACTGCATCGGGATCGAGTCGAGCTAGGCTTATGCCCCTAGACTTGCCACCCATAAATCACTGCATCGGGATCGAGTCGAGCTAGGATTATGCCCCTAGACTTGCCACCCATACTTGATCATTGACCACATTTGTATTACTTTATTTATTACTTTGAGATTGATACTAGGATAGTCATAACATCACTTGAACTTTGGAACACAACATTGGTGAAACCATGGAATATTTGGAACATTAGTCAATGCATATAAGACATGTGAATGACAATTGATCAATGCATAAAGAACATGTGAGGAACCATAATTGATACCCGGAAATAGGATACCCTTGGCTTATGAGAGATTGATAATTTTGTAGCCATAACATTATTGGAAGCTTTGGAACAATAACCAATGAGCAAGAGACATGTAAATAAACATTATTGGAAACATAGCCTTCATGGATACATGACACTATTGGGACCATTGGATAGTAATCAATGAACAAGATACATGAGCATAACCACTATTGGAACATTGGATTTGAGCTTTTGGAACATTAACCATGAATATAAGTCATGAGATTCATCAATGATCAATGAGTAGGAAATATATTACAATGACCATGGATAACCGGATATAGAATACCTTAGCACATTTTGGAATAGGACAAGCATAAAGTCAATATGAATACTATTTGCCGCAGAATGATACGGACAGAGTAACCTTACATACCTTGTACTCTCAATACGAATATACCACCTCAGATGTGTACACAATGTCCCGCTCATTCTTTGTGTTTCACTATACAACACAAACACATAACGGGATATACATTTACCACCAACTACCTTACAAATGCATATAACGTGAATGAGTTACATGTTTGCCTTTAAACATGCCATTTCCCCTTGACAAAATTATTGATGAAATTATTATTTCCAAAAATCCCCCAATATTACCAACATTGACCAATACATGATAATCAATACATTTCAGCATAACACTTCTCCTTTACACTTCCTTAGTCACACCACATCATAAATAATCCATCAAAGTACCTTAATACACCTCATAGCACATATCGGCCAAAATCCCACAATTTACAATTACATGGAAATAACAAGTTTAATAACAAAATAGCACCATACATGTTCATATTTTATCCATGCCATGATCTTTCATCAAAGGCACAAGTCATAATTCAAGCTTGAATCTCATGGATGACACATCTTGTACAAAACCCAAAGTACCATGTTCAACTCTTTCAAGCATAACCAACATGATTCACATATTCTCCCATGCATATAATATATTAATCCATAACAATAATAACTTACCTAGGCTTGAAAGATGTTGATCTTGCTCCAAAGTTTGGCTTTGACCTCTTAGGGTTTGAGAGAAAAAAATGGTTGAAAAATATCTACAAAGGCATGTGTTTTCCAAATGAATAAAAATCAGCATTTTGACCTTTATATAGGCCCTTCATTTGTCATACTTATCCACTCTTGGCATTTAATGCAATGATCTAGAAAGTCAAGGCAAGAATGGGTCTTTTGACCCATTTTGGCCCATGTTTTCTTTATTATTTTGGCCCATTTAGTGAGCCCAATTCACTTAACCCAATAAAATCAATAATTTCTCGTGTTTAAGTCATCTTATACATATTACAATAATATTCCCACTCATTCTACTTATATCCGTAGCCTCAATCTCAAAAACAAGTGATCCTAGCCACGTTTTGTTTATTTTGACCTTAAGGGCAAAACGGTCGTTTTGATCCCAAATTCGTTCTCGAGTAATTTTATCATACCAATGTAATACTATACTCATTTCATGTATATGCTCATGATTTTAGAAGAAACGTAGCAAAAATCGGCTCGATACATCCCCGGGAACCCTTGGAACTTAAAAATTTCCAACTTTCGAAAAAGTGGAAAAACCAAGGTGGCACGCCCCTGGGCGCGCCAACTTGCTGCCTATGGACTAAATATTTTAGTCCAGAGCGTCTTGGAACGGTCCCCAACACGCCCAACACTTAGATTTTTCAAAAATGCCGCTTTTCGACTTCTCTTCGCGGGTTTGGTTAAATACTTCAAGTCCTATTCTTTAACTTACTTCGTAGCCTTAATATACTTTGTTTAGAGGTACTCTTAGCCTCATTTTGAACCCCACAAAGGTGCCATGAAAATTGCAAGACACCTTCTATGTAAGTTTAATCACATAAACAAGAGCCAAATTCAATTATCTCACCAATAGCATTACCAAATGCATACGTATAGCTCTCGATACCTACGTACACATTATTTAATGTCGTCAAGTAGGGTTGGGAAGGTACGGGGTGTTACAAATAGAGTGGATGTACGTTATATTATTAACCCACCAATAGAGTGGATGTATGTTATATTATTAACCCCCCAATAAAGTGGATGTATGTTATATTTTACAACCTACTAACCAAGTATATGAATAATAATGATGATGAGCGTAAAAGCAAAGAAAGAATCTCTTGAATAGAAGAATCTCTTGGAGGCAAGTCTCTTGAGTGAAGGAAATTCTCTTGAATGAAAGTAATTATGTAAGATATTATATAAAAGATAAGGAGATGAGTGAATGATCGAAAATTACAATAACAGAAGCAAGGTACATATTTCCACATTTAAAACGATAGTTTATCCACATTGACTATTCTCTCATATTTTATTCCATTGACATTCTTATGTATAATGCAGTTTCTTATGAGCCTTACATACTCAGTACATTCTTCGTACTGACCCCTCTTGGGGGGACTTACCTTACTTGCTGCAGGCGCAGGTGCTAGTAGACCACCTCAGTAGGCTGTGGATCATTTGCAGATTTTTGGTGAGCTCCAGTTGGTTCGGGACTTTTCGAGTCACAGTTGTACATTTGTTTTGATGTTGTAGATGTTGTATAAAGCGGGGACTTGTCCCGACTTTAAGTTGGTCTTGTAGATGCATCTGTTAGAGGCTTTTGTAGACATATATGGGTATATGAATGTAAGAGATGAATGTCCATTTTGACTTGATGGCCCTAACGGCCAAGTTTCATATATATATATATATATAGATATGGCATATGTTTCCATGTCCATGACTTCCGCATAGTTGCATAAGGTATAATAAGATTCATACGAGGATATGCATACGAATGTAAACGAGCATAGATTGGTTCTCTCGGGCCATATCGGCTTCGGGTGCCAGTCCGCCTTATTGGAATTCGGGGCGTGACATAATATGGGAAGTGTTGGACAAGTATCGCATTCAAAAAGAAAAGCCTCATACAAAAGGAAAATAATCAAATCAAGTTGCTGGACAAGAAGCACGAAAGGAAGGAGTATATTTGTTGAACATACTGTTGTCTTCTATCCAAGGCAAGAAATATGGACGTATCTGATACATATATATGACGTCATCTAGGTATTCAAATTTTTCCCTAGATGACCATACAAAAATCCCTTGGGTTCCCCAAAAAAATAAAGCACATAATTAGAAAAAGGAAATTCTAATTCTCCCTAAATCGAAGAAGATCAATCACGACATAAGAAGATCGTTCAAGATTCTACAATGGCTATATCTTACAGTTTCACGTATAAATATAGTATAGCAGTCTAGGCTTTTACTTGTACATCTTCACTGTAGCAAAATCCTAGTTACTTTTTATTCGTACACAAATCATTGTAATACATTATAGTGAAAACAAAAGAGAGAAGAGTCTAGAAGTTATACAAGTAGAGGCTGCTACCTTTCTCATAAAGCTATTCTATAAAGTGTCACGACCCGAGACTAACCCCTAATTGTAAAACGATGCTTAGAGCCACAAGTGACCCCAAGCTAACCCATGGCCTGACATGACACTATGAATACTGAAGTAACTGATATAAAAACATTGAAATAAATAAATAAATAATAATCCAAAACCAACAGCAATAGCTGAGTTTAAAACCACAAAATTGAACATCTAGCTATATGTTTGAAAGCCTCTACTAAAATAAGTTACTAGGACAAGCACCCAGCTAACTCTAACTGTATGAAAACTGAAAAGACATAAATGAAAGGTACTAATAACTAGCCCTCGAATGATGAGGACTCACCAAAGTACTGTTGCTGATGTAGTAGGAGATCGTGCTATGCGAGATATGGATGCTGAATGTCAGAACCTATATTATAAGATAATATAGAGCAAAGAAAAGTATGCGATCAGTACTTTGAATGTTCTAAGTATGTGAGATAGAAAATAACTAATATAGGCTGAACATAATGCATGTAACATGATAAAATGATGCAAGACCAAGTAGTAAACATGTGTTGTATGATATGCTGAATAACTAAATGTGAAGTCATGCAACTATATGAATCTGAACTGAGGGTTGTGGAAGCTACCATTAACTGACATACCCTAATTTGAGCTAACCGGGGTCCAACCTATAACCCCAGTTGGATGGGTGTTCAATACCTTTCCAACGGTACGAACACTGACTGACGCGGATCTACTAAACTGATGTCCAAAGGAATAAGGTGTCAAGCTTGGTCTACTAAAGGTCTCAACCTAACTGACGGGTGAGCCTTTAACCCTGCGTCCGCTCGATTCTAAGTACTACTCCCAACTGGATAACAATTGATAACTGGAATGCCTAATAATATTAATATTCCAAAGACTGAAAATGAGTACTTTATCTGAAAGCATTCAGCTCATGGAAACTGAAGGATTGAATATATGCATGAAATCCTAGGTCATCGGGTGTTCATAACCCGCCATCTCAGAAGAATGCAACTATTATGACAATTCACATAAACGAAATGAAATACATAATTTAGTAACTCAAATCCAAAATCATGGATTATACATTACACTGAGGGTTTATAATTATAAGCATGTGATGATACTAAAATTCATGGGGTAACATGGTCCATGGCTTAATTATAACAAAGAACTAAAATATAAAGGAATTCATAATACTCATGAACCCTAGGCTTTGAAGAAGGAATTAAACTGAAGAATTTTAGGTTAGCTTCGGAGCTCAATGGGTGAAAAGAAACCCAAAGATGAAATACCACATACTTGAGGTTGAAAACCTTGATGACACCTTCGAATTTGGAGCCCTTAGTCTTTGCTTGAAAGAGAAAAATTGCCCCTTCTCTCTAAATTTTCTATGTGTCAAATGAATTATAAGGAATGAGAGACTTGCGGATGTTTTAGGATTATTATTAAGCCCTTGGGTAGCTTAAACGACGTAGTTTTGGTGTTAAAAAGGTGGGAAATGACCAAACAACCCTTTTAAAATTTTCTGTAAATTGCTTAAATCAGTCCCGATGACTCACGTGACGACTCATAGGGTCTGGCTATGAGTCGTTGCCTGAGTCTTTGCCTTGAAATAAATTTTGGCTTCCTACTACCTTGACCACAAGTCACCTATTGACTCTTAGGGTCACTTAATGACTCATCGGGTCTCTTGACGACTCGTCATGTCTGAGTTGTCGTCAGTGACAGCTTTGACAGTACTTCAGTAAAATGGCAATAACCTTTTACTCTGATATCGAATTAAGGCAAAATGGGATGCGTTAGAAAGATAATTCAAATATCTATCATTTGGTTGAACTTGAACTCAAAAATACTTCATAATTTAGGAGTTATGCTTGTTTAAAGTTGACAATAGCAAGAATCTTCACAAGAAATCAATTGGTAAGGGAGGTTTTGACTTGGCTATGAGCTAGGAGTTACTTGTGGCCTTAATCCATGTCTAAATAACTTCTCATACTATCAAAACATGAAGTTTGATTCTATATGTACTTGAAGCATGATTCTAATCTTGGCTTGGATTTTGGGGTATTACAATATCTCATCATTGGGGTCATTCATTTATGGATGAAAACTAACTAAGCTAAAATATTAGGTAAAGAGCTGCAATCCTAATACTGAATTTCTAATGGTTGAATACTGACATGATAACTGAGCCTATAACTGAAACATAGACTAAACTGAACTTATGAATGCATACTATAAGATGAGAATAACTGAGTGACATGAAACAGAAGAATTAATTGAGAGAAAATTGTTACCTCAAGATGGAACTGAGTTTGAAGGGAAGAGATGGGAGTACTTGGTCATCATATCTGCCTCTACTTCCTAAGTAGCTCCCTCAACAAGCTGATTTCACCAAAGAACCTTTACTAAAGCGACCTTCTTATTCCTCAACTTACGAACCTGACGGTCAAGGATCTCAATTCGGACCTCCTTATAAGAAAGGCTATCTTTCACACCCACACTATCTAAAGGAACGACTGATGTAGGATCACCGATGCATTTCTTTAACAAAGACACATGAAAAACTGGATGTACTGATGCTAAGTCTGTGGGCAAATCTAACTCATAGACTACATTGCCAAAATGACCCACAATCTTATAAGGACCAACATAACGGGGACTGAGTTTCCCTTTTTTACCAAATCTCTTCACCCCCTTCATGGGTAAAACTATCAAGTAGACAAGATCACCAATAGAGAACTCAAGCTCCCTCCCCCTCACATCTGCATGGGATTTTTGATGACTCTGAGCTATTTTCAGTCTTTCTATAATCAACTGAACTTTCTCCATCACCTCATAGACTGAATCAGGCCCTATCAAGATAGCTTCACCAACCTCAAACCAACTAATAGGACACCTACATCTTCTACCATAAAGTACTTCGAATGGGGCTATCTAAATACTTGAATGATAATTGTTATTGTAAGCAAACTCAATCAAAGAAAAATGATCATCCCAACTACCCTTGAAATCAATCACACATGCCCTCAATATATCCTCTAAAGTCTGAATGGTTCACTCTACCACACCATCTATCTACGGGTGCAAAACTATACTGAGTTGAACTTGGGTACCAAGACCCTTCTGAAAAGTCTTCCAGAACTGAGAGGTAAACTGAGTACCCCTATCTGAAATGATAGACAAAGGGACTCTATGCAATTTCACCAACTCCTCAAGATAGAGTCTAGCATAATCCTCGACTGAATCTGAAGTGTTAACTAGTAGAAAATGGGCTGACTTAGTATTCGGTCTACAATAACCCAAATAGAATCATATTATCGGTAAGTATGGGGCAACCCTGTAATGAAATCCATATTCACCACTTCCCACTTCCAAGTAGGAATACTAATAACTTGACGCATCCCACCAGGTCTTTGGTGCTCAACCATAACCTACTGGTAATTCGGATATTTAGACACAAATTTTGTGATATCCTTCTTCATGCCATTCCATCAATAGACTTCCCGTAGATCACGGTACATCTTAGTGGCTCCTAGGTGAATAGAATATCAAGAACTATGAGCTTGTATCAGCATCCACAGTCTTAAGTCATCCACATCTGGGACACATAGTCTACCCTGATAATAAAGAACACCATCTCCCCCTTGGGAGACAACCGCAACCTTCTGACTCTGGACTGTTTCTTTCAACTTAAACAAACTAGGATCACTATCTTACTTTTCCTTCACTTCAGCTATCAACGAAGATTCTGAACCATTCAGAACTAAATATTACCTTTTGTTGATTCAACCAATCGAACTCCTATTCTAGTAAGCTGGTGAACCTCGCGAACTAACTCTTTCTTCTCATCCTCAATATGAGCAGCACTTCCCATAGACAATCTACTAAGAGTGTCAACTATATCATTGGCTTTACCCAGATGGTACAAGACACTCATATCATCATCCTTCAAC
Source organism: Capsicum rhomboideum (assembly GCA_031232105.1). Classification (NCBI taxonomy): domain Eukaryota; kingdom Viridiplantae; phylum Streptophyta; class Magnoliopsida; order Solanales; family Solanaceae; genus Capsicum; species Capsicum rhomboideum. The sequence goes on along the minus strand of CP124716.1, from coordinate 89,244,314 downwards.
AACTTTATCCACCTTCTCTGATGAAGATTTAGATCTTTCTGGCTAAACACATACTAAAGTCTCCTATGGTTAGTGAACACATCAATATGAACCCCATAAAGATAATGCCTCCAAATTTTTAAGGAAAAAACAACTATTGCCAACTTAAGATCATGAGTCGGGTAATTCTTCTCATGAGGCTTGAGCTGTCTAGAGGCATATGCTATAACCTTGCCATGATGAATCAACACACAACCAAGGCCAACTCTGGAAGCATCACAATAAACCACAAACCTATCCGAACCTTCTGATAAAGTCAAAATTAGAGCGGAGGTGAGGAGAGTTTTCAACTCTCGAAAACTCTTCTCGTAAGAATAGGACCACTAAAATTCGACTTTCTTCTAAGTAAATCTGGATATGGGAGAAGCAATAGATGAAAATCCATCAACAAACCATCTATAGTAATCAGCTAAACTAAAGAAACTCCTGATATCTGATGGAGAGATGGGTATAGGCCAATTTCTCACTTCTTCGGTCTTTTAAGGATCAACCCAATGCCTTCATCGAAAATTATATGACCAAGGAATGCTACTGATTTAAACCAGAATTCACATTTACTAAACTTTGTGAATAACTAGCGATCTTTGAGATTCTACAAGACAATCCTCAAATGGTTTGCATGTTTATTCTCACTCCGAGAATAATGAGGATGTCATCAATAAATACAATGACGAACATGTCCAAGTACTGCTTGAACACCTTGTTCATCAAGTCCATAAAATCTGCAAAAGCATTTGTTAGTCCAAAAGACAAAACAACAAATTCAAAGTGACCATACCGAGTTCTAAAGGTTTTTTTCAAAATGTCACATTCGCTGACTCTTAGCTGATGATAACCAAATCTGAGGTCTATTTAGAGAAACAATTGGCACCCTGAAGTTGGTCGAACAAGACATAAATCCTAGAAATGGTATACTTATTCTTGACTGTAACTTTGTTCAACTGACGGTAGTCGATGCACATTTTGAGAGAACCGTCTTTCTTATGTATGAAAAGAATTAGAGCACCTCATAGAGATATGTTGGGGCTGATGAAACCCTTGTCTAGAAGATACTTTAACTACCCCTTTCAATTCTGTAAGCTCAGTTGGAGCCATTCTGTAAGGTGGAATTGAGTTTGGCTGGGTATCTAGGAGGATATCTATTCCGAAGTTAATTTCTCGTTTGGGAGGAACTCTGGGCAGATCTTCAAGAAACACTTCTGGGAACTCTTTAACCACTGGAACTGACTCAAGAGTTAGAGTCTCGAACTTTGAATCCTTAACCCAAACCAGATGATAGATACACCCTTTGGAATTTATTTTTCTAGCCTTAAGGTAAAAGACAAGCCGACCTATAGGAACTGAGGTACTACCCTTCCACTCTATGACTGGCTCATTTGGAAACTAAAATTGGACTATTTTGTTTCTACAATAAATTGAGGCATAACAAGAGTGGAGCCTATCCATGCCAATAATAACATCAAAATCTGTCATGTCTAACTCTTTTAGATCAACTGATGAGAAACTACGACTAGGTAATTTCTGTAGACACTGAGAAAGGTTCTGAAAAATTTTCAGGACTGACACCAAAGTCTACAGTTATATAAGGAGTCACGAAAAAAAGTGTGGCTCCAGGATCTTACAATGCATAGACATGAATATTGAAGACTTGTAATGTACCAGTGACTACATCATGAGAACCTTCCTGATCCTGTCAGGTCTGAAGGGCATAGAACCTGTTCTGACGCTACCCGCCAGCTACACTGGATAAAGTACCCTGCTGAGTCAGGCGACCTTCTGGAGCTGCTAAAGAGTTAGGCTAATTTTGTTGACGAGTATTTTTGCCTCTCTGCGAAGCCACTTAACACTTCCTCAATATGTGGCCTGGCTTGGCACACCTAAAATAAACTTCCCTACCAGCCATACACCCACCCTTATGGTTCTTACCACACTTCTTGCAAACTGGGTTGGGAAGACCACTAGTAAAACTATCTTGGGACTTATATCCTGGTGCCCTATCTTGATTATCTTGCCTGAACTTGGGCACTAGAGCACTAGCAGAATATGGGGCTGGAGCTAAAGATTTCTTACAGAACTAAGAACGATTACCACCATCTGACTTCTACTAAGAGAAGTTAAAACTACCTGTTCTGGCCTTCTTACTCTCCCTTTTCTTCTTCTTGATTTACTCTTCTTCAATCTGTTGAGCATGAACCATCAACCTGGAGATGTCCATCTCCTTAACCAACATAGTAGTCCTACACTCTTTGACCACATCCTTAAAAATACAAGACACAAACTTACTCATACGGGCCCTGGAGTTAGCAACCATGGCTAGAGCATACTTTGCCAATTGAGTAAACTTAAGAGAATACTCCTTCACACTCATGTTACTCTACTTCAGATTAATGAATTTTTGCACCTTAGCCTCCTTTAGCTCAACTGGAAAGAACCTATCCAAAAATACAGTAACAAACTCATCCCACTCTGTTGGTACCGTATTCGTACCTCTATTATCTTTCCATTATTTGTACCAAGTGTGAGCCACTCCTTGTAACTGATAAGCAACCAAGTCAGCACTTTCAGTTGGAGTGACACCCATGATCTCAGTAACTTTCTGAATAATATCCAAGAACTCCTGTGGATACTTTTCAAACTTAGACCCAAACATTACCAGAGGATTCATCTGAGTGAAGTCTCGGACCCTGGCTGCTGCCATATTCACTGTCGGATTGGCTGGTACCACAACTTGATGGTTATTCTAGTCGGTCATGGACTGGGCTAATGCTATGAAAGCAGCCCTAAATTTGGCATGAGAGCCTTGTTTATTCAAAGGGTTTGCTGGAGCTGGTGGTTGTTGTTGGTTTCTGTTTCTGTTACCATTTCCTTTCCCATTTCTTCTTACATTAGTTCTCGTAGGAGGCATTTTCTGTAAACGTGTAGAGCATGAATTAGAAAAAATATTGTAATTAGAGTTCATACTCTATCATACGATATGAACATGAAAAAAGTGAAACGTTTCCTAAAACATTTCATAGCCTCTCATTCATAAGTGTGGCGCGCTTCACACGCATGAACAAGACTCTACTTAAGGCGGCGTTTAGACACCCTAGGATACTTTAAACATGATGCTATGATACTAAGTTTATCACGACCTGAGACTACCCCCTAGTCGTAACACGGTGCTTAAAGCCACAAGTGACCCCAATCTAACCTATGGCCTGACATGATACTATGAATACTAAAATAACTGATATAAAAACATTGAAATAAATAAAGAAATAATAATCCAAAACCAACAGCAATAGCTGAGTTTAAAACCACAAAATTGAACATCTAGCTATATGTTTGAAAGCCTCTACTAAAATAAGTTACTAGGACAAGCACCCAGCTAACTCTAACTGTATGAAAACTGAAAAGACATAAATGAAAGGTACTAATAACTAGCCCTCGAATGATGAGGACTCACCAAAGTACTGTTGCTGATGTAGTAGGAGATCGTGCTATGCGAGATATGGATGCTGAATGTCAGAACCTATATTATAAGATAATATAGAGCAAAGAAAAGTATGCGATCAGTACTTTGAATGTTCTAAGTATGTGAGATAGAAAATAACTAATATAGGCTGAACATAATGCATGTAACATGATAAAATGATGCAAGACCAAGTAGTAAACATGTGTTGTATGATATGCTGAATAATAGAATACGAGTTCATGTAACTATTTGAATCTAAAATGAGGACTGTGGGAGCTACCATTAACTGAAATACCCCAATCTAAGCTAATTGGGGTCCACCTGTAACCCTAGTTGGATGCATTTTTAGTACCTTGCCAAGGGTACGAATATTGACTGATGTGGATCCATTAAACTGATGTCTAAAGGACTAAGGTGTGAATCCTGGTCTGACAGGTGACCCTTTAGAACCTACGGTGGTGTCTTAGTTATAGGACTTAGGGACTTTTACTAAAGGCCTCAGACTAACTGGCAGGTAAGTGTTCATCACCGCGTCCGCTCATTGCTAAGTACTACTCCCAACTGAATAACAACTGATAACTGGAATGCTTAGTAATATTAATATTCCAAAGACTGAAAATAAGTACTTTATCTGAAAGAATTCACCTCATAAAAACTAAAGGATTGAATATATGCATGACATCCTAGGTCTCATCGGGTGTTCATAACCCGCCATCTCAGAAGAGTGCAACTATTATGACAATTCACATAAATGGAATTAAATATAGAATTTAGTAACTCAAGTCCAAAATCATGGAATATACATTACACTGAGGGTTCATAATTATAAGTATGTGATGATACTGAAATTCATGGGGTAACATGGGTCCATGGCTCAATTATAACAAGGAACTAAAATAGAAAGGAATTCATAATACTCAAGAATCCTAGGCTCTGAAGAAGGAATTAAATTGGAGAATTTTAGGTTAACTTCGGGGTTTAATAGGTGAAAGGAAACCGAAAGATGAAATCCCACATACCTGAGGTTGAAAAAATTAATGACACCTTTGAATTGGTGCCTGAAGTTTGAGAACCCTAGTCCTTACTTGAAGGAGAAAAATTGCACCTTCTCTCTAAATTTTCTAAGTGTCGAATGAATTATTAGGAATGGGGGACTTAGGGATGTTTTAGGATTATTATTCAGCCCTTGGATAACTTAAACGATGTATTTTTGTGTTAAAATAGTAAAAAAAGACCAAACAACCCTTTTAAAATCATCTGCAAAATTGTTGAAATCAGTCGTGATGACTCACGTGAAGACTCGTATGGTTTGACTACGAGTCGTGGCTTGAGTCTTCGCCTAGGTTTCAATTTTGGCTTCGCACTACCTTGACCACGAGTCACCTGATGACTGATTAGGTCACTTGATGACTTGTCGGGTCTCCTGACGACTCATCGTGTTTGAGTTATCATCACTGACAGCTTTGACAGTACTTCAGTAAAATGGCCATAACTTTTTATTTTGATTTGTATTAAGGTGAAATTGGATGCGTTAGAAATATAATTCAAATATCTATCATTAAGTGGGTTTTGAGCTAAAAAATACTTTAGAATCTAGGAGTTATACTCATTTGAAGTTGACTATAGCAAGATTCTTCACAAGAAATCAATCGGTAATGGATGTTTTGACTTGGCTATGAGCTAGGAGTTACTTGTGGCATTAATACATGTCTAAATCACTTTTCATACTATCAAAACATGAAGTTTGATTCTATATGTACTTGAAGCATGGTTCTAATCATGGGTTGGATTTTTGGGGAGTTACTAACACCCCAAATTAGGATTAGAAAGTCCCAAATCGGCAAAACACGGGAGGGATGCTGGGTATATAAGTAAGAAGGCCTTACTCCCTAGTGACACATTTTAAAGTCGTGCAGGTCTAGGCCCAGAGCGAACAATATCACTAGTGGGTTGGGTCATTACAAATGCTATCAGCGCCACTCCTGTGTCAGCCTTATCAGTGTGGGCCAGAGTTCAAACTGAGTTTAGGCAAATCCCAATAAGGCGGGGCAAACCTCAGTCCTGAGTCTAGGCAAATCCCCTGTGGTGGGTCAAACCTCAATGAGGATGTTGAGTCCATAAGAAGGGGTGTATGTAACACCCAAAATTAGGATTAAAAATCCCATATCGGCAAAACATAGGAGATATCCTGGGTATATAAGTAAGAAGGCCTTACTCCCTAGTGAATTTTAAAGCAGTGTGGGTCTAGGCCCAGAGCGAACAATATCACTAGTGGGTTGGGTCGTTACATAAAGCTTGTGATAAAATCATTGTAATCATTCACAATGCTCTAAGGGTACCTCTTGTAATCCAAGGGGACTGAAAGTAGGCACCACAAGGGTGTTTCAAACCAGGATAAATCTTTATGTGTTCTTTATTTATATTCTTTACTTTTCGTTATTATTATTTCTTTGTACTAACATTGTTTTATAGGGAAGTCAACTAACTGGTCATTGTAGTTGACTTAGGGTATAAAAATTTCAGTTCACCCCCTCTTGATTATTAATTGGTATCAGATCAGGTCTCACAAAAACGTTGCTTAACCGCACGTAAGAAAAGATCAAATGGAAAACTATCAAATTCTAGGAGAAATACTTTAGGATGGTCATTCATCCAACAGGCCCCCATACTTCAATGGATAACACTACTCTCATTGGAAAATTAGATTTAGGATCTTGGTTCAATCAACTGATTTTCAAGCTTGGGTAGTAATCAAGAAAGGACCCAAACCAATTCCTGGAATCAAAGACAAAGGAAAGGAATCAAGCAGCACCATTGACCTGTAAACTTTTGAGGTCACAAATGAACAATAAGAGGTAATTGAAACAAATGTTAGAGCAATAAGTTTACTTTACTATGCAGTTAGTGGATTGAAGTACAACAAGATCTCAACATGTAAGATAGCTAAGGACATGTAAGACAAGCTTAAAGTTACTTATGAAAGGACTACCAAAGTACAAAAAAGCTAGGATTGGTACACTCGTTAATGAATATGAACTATTCAAAATCGGTGATGATGAAGGAGTGGAGTCTATGTTTTCACGGTTCGGTAAAATTGTCTGTGAACTCAAATCACTAGGAATGACGTATTCAAATAATATGCAAGTAAAAAAGCTTGTAAGAAGTCTTCCTAGAGCATAGAAGACAAAGGCAGCCATTTTTGAAGATGGATATATACACAATATGACATACAATGAATTGTAAGGTAATCTTCTTGCTTATAAACAAAATCATATCAACAGGTATAGTAAAAAAGAGAAAAAGAAGACCGTAGCATTTAGTACCGTAACTCCTGATGAAAAAGGAGATATTAATGATGAAAATAGTGAAGGTGTGGCTCTCATAAATCAAAAAGTAAGGCATATCCTAAGAAAAAGACAAAAGAGACCTCATTAATCCTTCAAAAATAACATCTACTCAAGGAATAATGATCGGTGCTACAACTGTGGTAAGCCTGGTCACATCAAACAAAACTGTCCTGAATTGAGAAGAAGGTCATCAAATAAAAATAAGAACTTTGGTGCATAGAGTGATGAAGATGAAACTGAGGATGATGCAGAAGCCGTAAACATGCATTTCATGGCTATAAGAGAGTCAAGCCAGGTAAGACCTTTTAATTATCATAACTGTAATATCTTGTAATCAAATCTTGATATGATAGCCGACGAACTTCAAAAGGTCATTGATGAATACAATAAGATTGCTCAAGAAAAAAGAGACTAGCAAACACTGTTAAATAATAAATTATAGAAGAAAGAAAAAACTGACAGATTCAACTAGAAGCAAGCCAAATTGAACTCGACTTGCTTCAAGAGGAACTTGATGATCTTAGGATTTAATACAACAGCATCAGGAAATCACCAAGTCATAGTTCTGTCAGATCAAATGTTTTTAAAATTTAATATATCCCTGACTCCTTTATATCTGCAAAATCTTCTTTCTCTCATTATAAACCTACCTGCTATACCTGTGGTAAGAAAGGTCACAAATTATATAATTATAGACAACAGTCTCGTGGAATATGGATTTGGAGACTAAAGAGAACTGCTTCTAACCCTCAAGGACCCAAGAACGCTTGGGTAACTAAAAAAACTAATCTTTTTATTTTGCAGGAACACACCTAAAAAACCTATAAGAAAGGAATGTGGGTAATAGACATCGGGTGTTCCAGGTACATGATAGGAAAGAAAGAAAATTTTAGTTCTATAAAGACAATAGATGGTGAATCTATCAAATTCAGAGATAATGCTAAAGGAGAAGTTGTGGGAGTCGGCTCTGTAAAAATCAACCCTTCCTGTGATCTAATTGAAGTATACCTAGTGTATAAACTCAAACATAACCTGTATCATTCAACTATACAATGCTGGATTTGATGTACTGTTTAGTGCCGTAAAATGCACCATCAGCAATACTGCAAGAAATATCACCCTGATTGGTGACCAGGTTGAAAATATCTATGTTTTAAATAATGTTGATTTACCTACACTAACTTGTCTTACTGCTCAAACCTATGATCCCTAGTTATGGCATAGAAATCCCTGACATGCAAGTATGTATGCTATCAAAAAGCTCTCTAGACTTGAAGTGGTTAAAGGTCTGCCTAAACTTAAGTTTGAAAGGTCATATTTGTGATGCTTGTCAACTTGGTAAGTAGACTCGAACATTATTCAAAGTCAAGGATATCGTTAGAACATCCAAGCCATTCCAAAATATCCACATAGATCTATTTGGACCAACCAAAACAGCCAGTATTGGTGGGAAAAGATATGTTTTTGTTATTGTTGATGATTTCTCACGATTTACATAGGTAATGTTTCTCGCTCACAAGCATAAAGAATTCACTAACTTTGAAATATTTTGTAGAAGAGTTTAAAGATAACCAGGATACTTCACATCTACCATTCACAATGATCATGAAGGAGAATTTTAAAATAAAGCATTTGAAGAATTTTGTGCACAAAACAGATATACTTAGAATTTCTCCTCACCTTGTTCTCCTCAACAAAATGGAGTAGTTGAACAAAAGAATAGATCTATTTAAGAGACTGCTAGAACCATGCTATTGGAACAAAGTTTTCCAGACCACTTCTTGGTAGAAGCAGTAAGCACACCATGCCATATACTCAATAGATGTTTGATCAGGCCCATTCTAAAAAAAACTCCCTATGAGCTTTGGAGAGAAAAGAAGCCAAACATCCGTTACTTTCATCCATTCGGTTGCAAGTGCTTTATTTATAACAATGGTAAGAAAACTCTAGGAAAATTTGATCTTAGGAGTGACAATGGTATTTTTCATGGATATTCTCCTACTAGTCGTGCATATAGAACGTTTAATAAAAGAACTTTAAGTGTGGAGGAATATATGCATGTGGTATTTAATGAATCTAACCTAATTTATATGAGCATGAGTTTTGATGAGTAACAGGGAAACAATTCACAAATCAAAATCACTACAGATATTGAGGCACAAGCTGACACAAAGTCAATTGCAGCAATACTGGAGTCGACTACCACATCTAATCTCCCAAAAGAAATGTTCTTAGGGAATAGAGGCATAGCGCAATCTTTCCAAATGACTTCATTATTGGAAATCCAAGTGATCAAACACAGACAAGAACCTCCTAGAAAAGGCAAGCATCTGTGTCCTTTGTATCACAGATTGAACCTAAACAAATTAATGAAGCACTTGAAGATGAATTATGGATTCGAGCCATGAAAGAGGAACTAGATCAATTTGAAAGAAATCAAGTCTGGACTTTAGTAAAATGTCTACAGAATTTCTCAGTTATTAGGACTAGATGATTCTACAGAAATAAGATGAACGAAGAAGGTAAGGTTTTTAGAAATAAAGCAAGGTTAGTAGCTCAAGTTTTCTCCCAACAAGAAGGTATTGATAATGAATAAACCTTTCCTCCCGTAGCAAGGTTGAAATCTATTCATATTCTTTTAGCTTTTGTATCTTTAAAACGCTTTAAATTGTTTCAAATGGATGTTAAGAGTGCCTTCTTAAATGGATTTATCAATGAAGAAGTTTTTGTCAAACAAACTCCCAGATTTGAAAATCCTTTTTGTCCCAAGTATGTTTTCAAACTTTCAAAGGAACTTTATGGTCTCAAGCAAGCTCTAAAGGCTTGGTATGAGAGATTAAGTACTTTTTTGTTGAATAATAATTTTCAAAGTGGAAAGATTGACACCACCCTCTTTATTCAAAAGATTGATTCAAGCATTCTTATTGTACAAATTTATGTGGATGATATTATCTTTGGAAGTCGTAACACCTCGCTGTGTGAGAATTTTGCTAATCTTATGGAAGGAGAATTCGAGATGAGCCTCATGGGTGAGCTGACTTTCTTCTTGGGGCAACAAATTAAGCAGTCGGCTTACGAAACCTTCATATATAAAATCAAATACACTAGAGAGGTGCTCAAGAAATTTAGTATGGAAAAAGGGAAGGCATTTGGAACACCAATGAGTCCTTCAACATGTCTTGAGACTGATGCTCAAGGAAAAAGTATGGACAAAAAGACTTATCACGGAATGATTGGTTCACTTTTATACCTAACTGCAAGTTGTCCAGACATCATGTTCAGTGTGTTCAAATGTGTAAGATTTCAATCAACTCCTAAAGAGTCCCATCTTACAGTCGTAAAGAGAATAATTCGATACCTCATTGGGACTCAAGATCTTGGACTATGGTACCATCATAGCTCAAACTTTGATTTAATTAGTTATTCAGATGCTAACTTTGCAGGTGAAAAAAATGATTGAAAAAGTATAAGTGGAACATGTCAACTACTTGGAGATACATTAGTTTCATGGAATGGCAAAAAGTAAACTTCTGTTGCATTGCCCACCACCGAATATGAATACATAGTTGTAGGAAATTGTGGTACTCAATTACTTTGGATTATGTATCAATTTCTTGATTATGATCTATCATATGAACTTGTTTCCATTATTTGTGTTAACTCCAGTGCTATTAGTCTTTCAAAATATACTGTTCATCATTCGAAGGCTAAGCATATTGATATTAAGCATCATTTTATTAGAGAGCATGTTGAAAATAGTGATTTTGTGCTAAATTTAATTGATTCAAAAAATCAGCTTGCCGACATTTTTACAAAACCTCTTTTAGAAGAAATATTTTGCTTTTTATGAAAAATACTTGGCATTACTAGTTGTTAAGATTTGTTATTTTATTTATAAAAAACAATCCTTATTTAAAATATATTTATTCCCTTATGTGTGAAAAGTGTTGCGTGTGTTTCTAGAATTAAACCCCTCATTTCCTCCACTTCTTTTAAATCCTCTATCTGTCTAATAAAGCATCTATCACATCTTATTACTCCACCCTTTCACATCCCTTCAGTCGATTCAAAGAACCAACTTCTCATCTCCCTCTCTTTCTCTCTCAATAAAACCCTCTCTCTCACTCTGCTTTGATAATGCCTACCACCAGATCCATGGCTTCTCTTCCTCAATCTCCAACTAGCTTATCCCAAAAATCCTCCACAGATATTCTCAATCTCTCTTCAGACTCTTCTGAGGGGGAATCTCATGTTTCTACAAAAAAGGTCTCTAAAAAATGACCTTTTTGGCGATAAAGGTTCTTCTTGCAAGAAATCTCGCTCAAAACCCCAAGGATCTTTCTCTCAAGAAGACATACAAAAATTCTGGGGAGTTGAACAGAAGGAGAAGTTTGAGAAATTCAAAGGTTGCTCTGTAGTTTCTGGAAGAGTGATAAATCTGAAGCAACTGAAAGAGTGTCATTGTCTGGTAAGTGATGTTTTTAAAGCCCAAAACTTGAAGATTTTTCTTAAAGTTTGTGGTCTAAGGTATTTTGAGGACCCAGTTTGCCTGTTTTAGGCAAATCTGCATTTCTCAAAAGATAGAGGAGAACTTGAAACCCTAGTAGTGAGCATTAGGATTGTGTTAAATAATTGTATGTTTGCTAAAGTTTTTTATATTGATTCTACTGGCTGTGTTCCATATATAAATGGTGTTTGGCTCGATGAATTTGAAGTCTCTTTTAAAGGGGCTAAAGCCATCGTTGCTGAATCTGGTACTGATTTATCCAATTTTGGTCCTCTGTCTCTATGTTTCAAAAACAGACTTCTAGCTCACATGATTGCTACCACCCTTGTTCCTCAGAAAATCTACCTTAGCAGTATATCTACTAGGGATTTGTTTGTTTTATACTATTTGATCAAGAAATATCGCCTGAACTAGAGTATGTGGTTTTGAGAATACATGCTTAAGAGTGCCCAGGACTCTAACACATCGACCAGTTTACCCTATGGATCCCTTATCACTCGTATTATTCAATACTCTATGATTGATCTCTTTGACTTTCTTGTTGTGGATATAGCTGGCACCTACGATACTCGTTCTTTTAAAAGTATGGGGTATGTGTTGGTTGACTTCCAATGGTGCAAAAAGGACTTTGTCAAGGCTCAACCTTAAAAATCAATGCTCGAAAAGGCCCCAGCTGACTCAGAAACAATTCTTTTTAAGGAGGTAGAAGGCCTACATGAATGATTGGTGGTCTTGGAGGATGGCCTGCTTTTTTTATAGGAATCAGTAAGTAAAATATGTCAGGTTATGAAGGAAATAGGTACTGATGTGGGCAAGCTCAGACAAGCAGTGGACAACTTGAAAGGTGAGGGTGTTTGTGCTGTCAACAAGTTATTTTGAAAAGTCGATTCCATAAAGAATGGAGCCAGCTCTTCTCAGAATGAGCTTGCCGTGACATTCCATACATCCTACTGCAACTTCTCCAAGAATGTTCAAAAGTCCTATGACTCAATACCTTGACCTATTTTATTAAGAAAAAATGACTTCCTTGGCTCTTTGATTTAATAGGGGTGTGTCCCTATCAAATAATTTTTTGTTAACTTCATACACTTTTTTTGACTCTGTATCCTTTTTAGGAGACTGTTCCGAACTAATCCTCCATGATCTACTATGTTATTTATACTTGCTTGCTACTATGTGTCTCTGTGTGTTTGTCTTTTCTTTTTTATTATGCCAAAGGGGGAGAAGAGATAGGTAAAAATGGGCAGCACAAGTTGAGGGGGAGCCAACACACTATTAGCACAACATGAGGAGGAGCAAATGCATTTCAGAGAAGTTCAGGGAAGTCAAATTATTAAAGTGTTTTTACTATTGTCATTTTCAAAAATGGGCAGATAGTTAGCCCCATGTGTAGTTTCAATAATGAAAAAACTAATCCCTACTAATCTGCAGGATAAATTGGGAAGTGTTTGACAAGTATCGCATTAAAAAAGAAAAACCTCATATAAAAGGAAAAGAATCAAATCAAGCTGTTGGACAAGAAGCACGAAAGGAAGGAGTATATTTGCTGAATATATTGTTGTCTTCTATACAAGGCAGAATGCTAGTATAAGGCAAGAAAAATGGATGTATCTGATACGGACATATGATGTCATCTAGGCATTCAAATTTTGCCCTAGATGACCACATAAAAATCCCTTGGGTTCCCCTAAAAAATAGAGCACAAAATTAGAAGAAGGAAATTCTAATTCTCCCTAAATCGAGGAAGATCAATCACGACAGAAGAGGATTGGTCAAGATTCTATAACGGCTATTTCTTTTGGTTTCATGTATAAATATAGTATAGCAGTCTAGGTTTTTACTTGTACATCTTCACTTGAGCAAAATCCTAGTACTTCTTATTCTTATACAAATCATTGTAATACGTTATAGTGAAAACAAAAGACAGAAGAGGCTACAAGCTATACAAGTAGAGGCTGCTACCTTTCTCATAAAGTTATTCTATAAAGCTTGTGAGAAAATCATTGTAATCATTCACGTTGCTCTAAGGGAACCTCTTGTAACCCAAGGGGACTAGAAGTAGGCACCACAAGGGTGTTCTGAATCAGGATAAATTTTTGTGTGTTCTTTATTTCTGTTATTTACTTTCCATTATTATTATTTCTTTGTACTAATATTGTTGTGCTGGGAAGTCGACAAACAGGTCATTGTAGTCGACTTAGGGTATAAAAACTTCAATTCACCCCCCTCTTGATTATCAGACACATATACAAAAGAGTCAAGCATATCACTAATCATGCCTAATCCCAAGGAAAATTTAACAAATACATAAGAATAAGTGGAACCCGGATCAAACAAAACTGTAGCCATCCTGTCACAGAAGAGAATAGTACCTATAATGATTTCATCAGAAGCATCGGCCTCGGTCTTACCTGGGAAGGCATAATAGTGAGATTTATCTTCAATCTAGGAAACCTCTTTAGTAGGCTGCTGATGTAAAACAAGATACACGATAAGAAAATTCAAGAGATAATCAAGAAATTAAGGGGAGATAGAGAAGAAAGAAGGAACAATCCCACAATTTAAGTAAATTAGAGACTAACAAATATAGATTTGTAATTCCCTAATTTGAACAAATAGCTACAAGATAAATTCAAGGGAGAAGAGAATTGAAATCATACATGAATAATCTTACAAAAAGATATTCAAGAGAGATCCAATGAAGAGACAAAGGGATTCAACCCATAAACTCACACAAGAATATTCACTAAAAATGTAGTCTAACTAAAATAATCTCCATCATTTTCTATTTATACTACTAGGGTTACCTAATATAAGAAAAGACATAAATACCCCTAAATACATGTACACCATATTATCATCAAAATGACCCTAAAAGACAATGTTAATCTTTTCTTGTATTGATTCTTTGGCTTTCATACTCCTTTAAAACATTTCAAGCTTTTGATGTCAAGTTAATATCCTTCCATGCAATCAGTGCTTCCCGAACTTGCATCATTCTCCCCTTGTTGAAAAGAATTCGACCTCGAATTCATACCTTGAAAATCATAGAGGGAAATTAGTAACCAAGTCAAAAAATAATCTTCCAAATAAGTTCCGTATCGCTCCTAAAAATACACACTTTTTGTGATAGAGACAAGAATTATGAAATCCTATAAAAATCAATTTTTCAAGCATAGTATCAATAACTTGACTCAAAAGTATAACACAAGCATAAAAAAGGTTAAAGAAACTAATAATTCTACACATTAGAGCTTTCAAGTCAAGACTAGTTTCTTTAACAACTTGGACCAAATAGTTCCTTAATTCACAATTGAATTGTACTCTTCTAACCACATGATTAAGAGAACTAACAATATCATTCACAAACCTTAAATACAAGTATGCATTCCTGGGATCAAAGACAAACATCAATACCAAAACTTTCTTGTATTTCTCACTTAGTAACTCACAACATGAATCAAATAGAAACACTAAATAATTCTCACTAAACACGACAAAGTTGCTACTATAAAGGTCAAAGGCATAGAAACTTACCTTTGGCTTTAGAAAGTCCAAAAATAAGAACTAGCCATTCAAATAAATCATTCTTGGATTTAGAAGGCAAATATACCTCAAATCTTTTTGTAGCCCAAGAAGATAACCCCAAGTATCTTACCTCGTTGTAGATCCTCTCTTGATGGTGTTTCACAAATAGATTAACAAGGTTATTAAACTCATCAAAAGAAGGATTGTCACATTTATACCTATAGATATTTGGCAATGCTTCAAATAGATCATATTTACATTTTCTTCTAGAAGCATTTAAAAACTCAACCCAAATTATATCCTCAAAGGAAAGATTAGAGTAAGTAAATAAATTGACACAAAAACTAGCATCTTACAATTTAGTACTCCATCACTTGTGCCTCCCCCATTCTTTAAAAGATTTTCTTCAATTTTAGAGGACTTTACAACACAAGAAGTACTTTCAAAAAATAATTTAGGATTTATCTTTCTAACATCCAAACAATTAACAACCTCAAGAAAGCCACAAAAATTATTTTTACAAGTCACGCTCGTTAAAATTTGGATCATTATTTTCATCAAGTGAACATGAGACAACAAGGAATGAATCATTCAATTGAATTTTATCAATAGTATTCACACTTTTAAACTCAATTTTCAAATTATGATCATTGTGAATCACACAATCAAGATTAGGACAACTCAAAGAATGACTCACATTATCAACACAAAAATTACTTTTCAAATTTTCTTGAATATTTTCACCAAATAAAGGATTGTCAAATATTTTGAAAATTAGACATTCTTTAGGCTCACAAAATATATTATCACACATTGCATGCTCCATTCCAAGTGTACTACCACAATGCATATTCATATCCTTGCAAGATAAAGAATTGCTACGATCAAACTCACTTGCAAAGAGACATTCATCATCAATCACATTTTTAGTGTTCCTAGTAGCTAAAGAAGAAATATATTCATCTTCATCCCAAGAATTCAAGGAAACACCATGTTTTTTTCATATTTGACATAACACTAGCTTGAAACATTTTAAACTCACAATCAATAACAATTTTAGCTCCACAATCATACTCAACTAGTGTATGGCCATCATCCATTTGTCAATTGACACAAAGTAAAGAATCATCAACCTCACCAAAAGATGGTCTAACATTCACACTCAAGTCACTATCAAGTTCATTTGAAGTAACTAAAGAGTTAGGATTAGCCTTTTTACCTTGAAGAACACTTAAAGAACCTTCTTTACCTTGATTTTCTAAAATTAACCTCACTTGCTCACTTGAAGTAGTCCCAACTTGACTTGCTTCTTTCAATTCTTGAATTTCTCTCCATGTTGAGTCATTCTTTTTGTGTTCTTCTTTAAGAAAACCTACAAAAGAAGTGGAAACACTAGAAGAACAAGAATTCAAGGGGTTAGAGTTAGAATAAGAAAACTTTTCACTCACACTCTCTTGTTTTTCTATTATCTCACCTTCTTTTATCTCACTTGCATCACTTTTCTTCTTTGTTTTGTCTCAACTCTTTTTTCTTTTGTGCTTGTAGCCACTCACTCACTTCAGTCCAAATATTCTTTCCTTTTTGCTCTCTTGAATTGTCACTATTCACTCCCTTACTCCTCTCTTTCTTTTCTTTCTCATTCATTTCATTAGGAGTGCAATAGGCTCCAAGGATTTCCTTTGAGTCATTGGGATGACTCTTCACATCAAGTTTCAATTTAGCACCACTAGAAGTTCCAAAGACTCTACATGAATTGTTGGAATAGCTTTGCACAACAAATTTCAAGTTAGTAGTCTCCACTTCCACCTTATTGACTTCCTCATTTGTTATTGAAGATTCCTTAATAGCCATAGGAGTTAAGACATGCTTTCGTTCCATCGAATCTGCAACAATAAACTTTTTCAAATGCCTATCAAACCAAAATTTATTACGTTTGAACCAAGGAGCTCCTAAGAACATCAAACAAGTGGTCAAAGGATAGACATCACACCAAATTCCCCCTTGATAGCTTCCATGGTAAACAATGATCGTCACCTCTTTGTCAACCAACCTTTCACCAAATTTATATGGTGAACTTTTTGTATGACAAGGTATCCCCAACCGCTTAACCAAAAATGGATCAATAAAATGGTATAACACAATTCATCTACCCCTAAAGTGCAATCAAATGTGCAACCATTCTCATATCCTTCCATAATGACGTCAAATTTAATCAAACTTCTATTAGGCTCATGTTCTCTTTTTCTCATAGAAACACTACTATAACAATCATGAAAAACTTCACAATAATTCTAACTAGAAGTAGAATTATAATATGAAAATCTCCTTTCTTTAGTGGCATTCACACCTCCATTGTTACTCCTTGAACCTACATAAGACATAATTAAGACAAACAAAAGTAGTAGTGAAATAATGGACCTCACAAGTCACTCCCTCGCATATATCACTCAAATATTTGCACTCAATTTTCTTTCCGCTCATACACACACTCAAAGGTCATTGGCTTTTAAGACCACACTCAAATAATCTCACCACTCAAGCCTTTTACCACTCAAGGGTATCCCTTAGTCTCTTCACGGTTCTACAATCTCAAATAAACTCAAAGTAAGCTTTTAAGTATCTGTTCGAAATAGAGTTTATGTTAATAACAAAGAAGGACAAACACACTAACGGATAAGGAATGAAATAAACTCACAAAGAAACTAAAAGAGAAAAGCACGAAATAAATTGACACGAAATAAAAGTCGGACACAAAAATAACTAGATAACATAAGTAGAATTAATACTCAATGTAATTTAGCAAAAGAAATTGACACACAATATGATTTACCCATAAATCAAACGACTTAAATCTAAGAGTTTGGGCAAAGAAATCACTCAATACAAGCGCAAAACACTACATTCATCAAATCTATCAAGACCCAACTCAAATCAAGTTTACCCAATCAATATGAACCATTTTTAAGCATCAGCCAATAGTTTTTGAAGTAAGGAATCAACTCAAACTTCAAAATTCGCACAAGGAAAATGACCCAATTTTTAAACCCAAAATTGACCCCAAACTCATCCTTATATCCCAAAATTGAAACCTAATATAGTTTACCCATGATTAAAACAACTTAGATCTAAAAAAAATGGGGGTAAATTTGTACAAGAGCTCAAAAACACAAAATTTTGCACTCTACAAAGTGCTGAAAGTTCAGCTGCGGAAATGAGAGAAAATGGGGCAAAATCAGCTCTAAATCAACTTTAAATGCTCCCAAATTTGATATTCAAGCACTTTAAACTATTCCCAACAACATTCACTTGAAAATTTCTCCAATTTTCAGTCCGATTTTTTTTTGGTTTTTTTTTTCTGATTTTGCAAATTTTTGTCATATCCAAGATTAGATTCATGAGAACAAATCTATACTCGGTTCTGATATCAATTGATGTAAAACGAGATACACGATAAGAAAATTCAAGAGATAATCAATAAATTGAGGGGAGATATAGAATAAAGAAGGAACAATACCACAATTGAAGTAAATTAGAGACTAGCAAATATAGATTTGTAATTCCTTAATTTGAACAAACAACTACAAGATAAATTCAAGGGATGAGAGAATTGAACTCATACATGAATAATCTTACCAAAGGATATTTAAGAGAGATCCAATGCAGAGACAAAGGGATTCAACCTATAAACTCACACAAGAATATTCACTAAAAATGTAGTCTAACTAAAATAATCTCCATTATTTTCTATTTATACTACTAGGGTGACCTAATATAAGAAAATACATAAATACCCCTAATTACATGTACACCATATTATCATCAAAATGACCCTAAAAGACAACGTTAATCTTTTCTTGCATTGATTCTTTGGCTTTCATACTCCTTTAAAACATTTTAAGCTTTTGATGTCAAGTTGAAATCCTTCCATGCAATAAGTGCTTCCCGAACTTGCATCAGTTGCGCATCACCTCTCCCAGCATTACCACCTCCTCGATTTCCACCATGGCCTCCCTTATGATTACCCTGCCCATCCTATGGATGACCTCTACCATTACCTCTGCCACCTCTACTAGCGAGAACCTCAAATTTAGCCTGCTTCTACCCCTGAAAACCATCTTGATGCTGAGGATACTCTCTCTTAAAGTGCTTCATAGCACCACAAGTATAGCAACCTCGATCTAGGAAAGGCCTATTGGCAGATAAATATGAAGCCCCTTAGTTTCTAGCAACTGAGGGTTGCTGAGTGGCCCCTGAAAAACTCACTATAGAATCTGGCATAGCGGACTAAATAGGGTGAGCAGAATAGGCCTGACGACTACCCTAGAATAAGAACCACCAAAGTTACCCACACTCCAGGACTTCTTTACTAATACATTAGCCTAACCAACCTGTTTGACTCCTTCTACCTTCTCCACATAATCAGCAACATCATTGAAGTCCTTTCCAGCTGAAGTCATATGCATAGACAAAACCTGCAAGTCAGTGTTCAGACCCTTTAAAAACAACTTAATCCTCTCCTATTCTGTATCAAGCAACTGAGTAGCATAATAGGACAAGGAAAAAAAATTTACCTCATAGGCTGAAACAAACATATTGCCCTGCTCAAGGTCCAGAAACTCATCCTTCCTGTGATCACAAATAGTACAGGGTACATACTTCTCCAAAAATAAGGTATGGAATTGTACCCATGTCAGTGGAGGTAAAGCTAGAGACCGACATTCCACATAAGCCCTCCACCACTGCTTAGCTTCACCTTGTAGTTGGAAGGCCACAAACTCAACACCATGTTGCTCCACAATACCTATTTTATGCAACCTCTCATAACAATCAACAATAAACTTGAATGCATCCTCAGTTTTAGAACCAACAAAAGTAGGAGGTTTCATTTTCATGAACTTAGTTAGCATTTTATGTTCAGTCCCGATCATGATAGAACCCAACACTGGAAGAGGGAAAATTTTAGTCCCTAAGGACTCACTATCCTAGGAGCAACAGTGGCAGTTAGTTGAACACCTAAAAATCGATAAGCAGGCATAGCAGGAATGGCTCCAGTACCTTCCAATCCACTCAGAAAAGAAAGCACCTACTAAATCATCTCAAAATACATCAGAGAAAGAGCTTCACCCCCAACTGGTGTTGCCTTCTCCTGCTCTATAACATCCTCATTCATAAACTTCTCAAATCTATCCTGGGGTAGGGGAGGTGTCTCAGATATTTGATGAGCTGGATTAACTACTGCCCGAGATCCACCCTTGGTGGGTTTTGATCTACCTCACCCTCTTCCCATACCCTTTCCTCGCCCTTGAACACTCGGTTTCGTAGCTGGAGCTGCTAGTGTAGAGGTTGCTGCTCTGGCTCCGTTAGCTCTAGTGTTCACCATCTACGAAAAAAAGAATGAAGGGGTCAAATACCAATTTGGATTGCCAAATACCAATTGGAATCAATTTATAGCACGAAAGAAGAAACAAAGTGATAATTTCCAAAAGTCCTATAGCCTCTCAAAGAAAAATACAGACATTAATGTACCATTCCGCAAGACTCGACTGGACCCGTTTAGTACAACGAGATCAATGAACCTAAGGCTCTGATACCAACATCATCAAGACTCAAAACCATTGCGAGTGGCACCACACTAACCTTCCAGTGGGAGAACCATTTAACCCAAATCCAACACTTAACCAAATTTTAAGAGAAACTAGTCATTCCATTTTATAAGTAATAATCCAAAATTGTTCTAACAATAAACTAATATGGAAAAATAGAAAAGTCTAAAACAACCCAAGAACCTGAAAGTCAATGTACCAAAACACTATAATGTCAAAAAAAGGGTTCAACCCAAAAACAACCAAAAATATCCAAGTCCAAAACAAATGGACATGAACTAAATGGAGGACTCATGGCTTCTCGAAAGATGTAGCTCACCCTTGAGTTGAAATTTAGTCTGCTCTAAAG
Organism: Capsicum rhomboideum; assembly: GCA_031232105.1. Classification (NCBI taxonomy): domain Eukaryota; kingdom Viridiplantae; phylum Streptophyta; class Magnoliopsida; order Solanales; family Solanaceae; genus Capsicum; species Capsicum rhomboideum. The sequence goes on along the minus strand of CP124716.1, from coordinate 89,223,484 downwards.
CTGAGGTCTCGATGCAATCGCCGAAAAATGCTCTTAATTCAGTAAAAACCTTAATTTGGGGAAAACCTTAACCCATATTTTGGCATGCTAGATTTACCCGTAACGATGGAAAGGGTCGTTAAAGTTGTACTAATACTACTCTTACTATATCCCTTTTTGGGATATAGATAATTGCAGGATCAGTTGAGGTTTCTTATTTGAAGTGGGAAGAATTCACCTGCAGCTTTTACTCATCCTATACCTATGGTGGGAGTTATGTTTTTTGTTTTTGTTCTTTATTGTATTAGAAACTCTTGTACATGTCTAGACTATGTTTTAGGTAATGTTGTATGGTGCTGATCATGTATACAAATACTTGTAAGATTTTTCATTCATGATTATGTCGATATATATATACTGCATTTTCTTAACTATATTGAGGATTTTACTTAAATCTTTGCATATCAATTAGATGGATGGTGAGGGTTCTCCTATCTAGTTAGAATAGAGTAGGTGTCGCATGATCTCATTATTTGGGTCGTGACACTAGCCTCTAACATGAACTTCCAAGTCTGAGAACCTCCTCTCTATTCAACAACCTGTGGTCTGTACCTTTTACAGTATTTATTCCACATAAAACTTATCCACTTAGATTTCTTAGTCCTAAAAATCCACCAGAGTTTGGCAAAGAAGGTTTTAGATACATCAAAGAGAGATCTAAAGCCTATTATATATTATTATTATTATTGTATATTGATTGTGAAGGATTTTGAGTGTGTTGGGAGTTCCAAACTATATTTGTAATGATACATATTTGGGAACTAGTAAGTATTGTGAAGGGTATTTGATGAATTGCGAATATTAGAAAATTGACTCCTTCATGTGAATCTAGGTTGAGAAATTAGTTGATAGCCTTTATATGAATCTTTTGGCTTTTTTAAATGAGGATAGATGATCCTTGATTATATAGTCAACTGATGAGTTGAGAAATTGATTATATCATGTGGAAATAAAGTAAATGAAATAGTTAAATGATGAACTTTGAGCTATATATATATGTTCATACATATGCATACCAAATCCTGTCGATGTATAATGTCCATTAGCCATTGGTTACCATTGAATCATTTTTTATGAACTTCTTATGCATTTGAAAAGCTTTTATTCATTTTTCTGATACCAATAAAAATAGTTTCAAAAAGTGTTGCACCAATGGAAAATGGTTCCGAAAAGTGTTATACTAATGGAAAAAGGTTGCAGCAAGTGTTATGCAGATAGGAAATGGTTGTGGAAAGTGGTAAGAAAGGCAATGTATTGGTAAGAAACCAGATGAGGATTATTTTAGATAGATATATAGATCTCGCGAGTCCCCCAAGGATAACCTCTCCTAGAAAACCCATCGGTGGAAGGGGGTATGTATACCAGGTGACTATTGGCCATTGTATTGCATTGTGCAACATCTTACTTATTTAATTTCATATAATTTGTCTTTTTTAGCATGCTAGAACACTTGAATTCTTTCCGGCTATCTTACATGAATTATGTATATACATTCCCAGGTTATTCTGAATATATTAAATTATCATACTCAGTGTTGTTGATCTATGATGCCTACTGAATGCATGTGCTTCTTGTACTCGTACTCCTCTTCCTGGAGTTTTTTTATGCAGATCATTTTTTGAGCACTAGTGGTCCACGTTGACTCTAGAGTTTGAGGCATATTTTTTGGAGATCTATTGGTGAGCTTCCTAGTTAATTTGCAGCACCAAACTTCATATACCTTTTACATATGTCTTTTTATTATTTTAGACAATGTTTCAATGTTAGTCACTTTATGTATTCGTAGTTGTTCTTGTATAATTGATACCGAGTCTTTGGAATTGTATTTTGTTACTCTTCCACACTTGAGTTATATAAAGATGTTCGTGGTTTAAACTTATATTTTTCTTAATTCTGCAGTTTACTATTTTGTCTTCATGTACAATTGTTTAGTTGGTGGTTTAGCTTACCTATCGGGGGGTGAGTGTAGGTGGAATCATCACTTATGAATTTTGAGTTGTGACATTTTGGTATCAAGAATGGTTTGTTAGTCTTATGAGTACAAGAGAAATATCGAGTAAAGTCTTGCGGAGATATTTGTTAATTATCTTCGAGAGGCTATAAAATATCTAGGAAATTTCTATTCTTTGATTCTTATTGTGTGTAATGAGTCTTTCTTGAGTTTCTAAGCTTTATTGTTTCATTCTCTCATAGATAGTGAGGAATTTATCAGTTGTGGTAGTAGATGTGCCACCTGAACCCATTTATAGATCCATTGGACGCGGTCAGGGCAGGGAGCGAGGCAGGGGTAGAGCCCGTGGAGCAGTATAGGCGAGAGGTCAAGCACCTCCAGCTGCTTAGACCAGTGTTATAGTAGTGCCTCCTAAGCTAGACTTAGAGTATTATAATAAGCCTTTTAAGAAAGAGAAGTAGGGACCATCTCATGCACCACCTGGTTTTATTGCCACACTTCTGCTTCATGATATTATGGTTCGATTATTGGTCTTAATGGAGAGCATTACCCAGGTGTGTAATTTTCCTACTACACCAGAGGGTTGTCAGACCCAAGTTGGAGCACCGAATCCTAATCAGAGCTTGGAGATAGACATCTATTACTGTGTCACTCCGCATAGATGTTTTCACCAATACCCGACCTTGATCCCCGACTTGTGTCTTGGATATTTATTGTGTCCCCCTAGATTCGATGGAGACCCAAATAAGAAAGCTTATGAGTTTGTTGTTTGATGTCATGAAAGGTTGCATAACCTCAAGTTAGTAGAGTCTTATGGGACGGACTACACTATATTTCAGATAACCCATCCCACCAAGCAATGGTGGAGGGCCTATGTTGATTGTAGACTAATTGGGTCATCTCTTTTGTCCTTGACTCTATTTTCGGAGGTATTCCTAGAGAAGTTCATTCTTCACATCTAAGAGTAAGCAAAAGGCACCAGTTTGAGGGTTTTAAATAGTATGGTATGTCACTCACTGAATATGAGGTGAGATTTCAATCACTACCCATCATGCACTGATTCTACTTCCTATAAATGAAGAGAGGATACAAAGGTTTATAAAATGGTTGACCTTTTCGATTCGGATGGTTATAACACTGACAATACCTTCGTGAGCTTCTTTCCAACAGATTGTAGATTATGTCAAGAAGATGGATATGATATATTATCAGGCCTATGGAGGCGACAACAAGAGATCTTGTTATTCGTCCTCACAATCACACGTAAGTGTATGTGGTTGTAAGTAATAAGTGATTGGTTAAACAATCAGGTTTGTCGATCCCACAGGACTTAGTTATTGACAACTTACTAATTTCACTACTGTTGTTGTGAGAATAAGTGTTATCTAACTCATGAGAGATTCGGTTTTGTTGTTTAATCAACTAATTTTTCTAAGTAATACAAGTTAATGGGAATGATCGAAAGAGTTATTAAAGCCTAGGATGTGGCGCTTGCATAATTCCAACATATTTATTTACCATGTTAAGCCTGATTAAGATATCTACCAACTTACAAATTAGGGTTGATAATATGATCATGGTCTCTCAAGCCTCTAACTACATACCAGATTAGCCTCACACCTACATCATTGTGGGGGTATGTGGTAAGTCGTTCCAAATGCATTTATATATCTTCTTGTATTTGAGCCAACTAGGGAAAATTAGGTACATCTTTGTCCTATCCACTAATCCGTCCGAAGAGAAACCTTACTCCCCTTAACCTACATTCTATTCCTAGCTTTCTTATCTCGAATTTCATGAGAATTATTTGTTTATCTTATGGGCCGAAAAGCCATAAAATAGTAAGTATAAGATTAAAAGAATAATAAATAAATAAACTATGATGTTCATAAAATAGCCATAACCCTATAATGAGGGTGTTTAGCCACTCATGTTATTATTACACAAAGTAAACTTCATAAACAACAGAGAAAGTTATCTAATTTAAAAGTTTAAGAAGTAACCCTAGAATAATGGTGTTTTGCCTTTCCTTAGTCACAAAAAAGAAATCACATTATGAAAGTCAAAGGACAATAGAAGAATAAATCCAGGAAGACTGAAATTTAACATAATGGATAAATTTGTTGGGCAATCTTATTGTTTTAAGAAGGTTTTTCTTTTTTTCCACATTGCTAAAATTGTTTTATATCTTGATATACTTTTTAAAATCCTAATATAACTTTGTCTATTATTTGAGTTTTTTTGCTATTCTAACTCAAATAGCAAATTATTAGTTGATTCCTGTTTAGGCACCAAAATCAAAAGTAGTACTATTTAATTAGTTGGTTTAATAAATAAAGTATATTTATAAATTAACAAAATTGTAATTGGTTTTAAAGTCTTAAAAATTATGACTTTTTAATATAGTTCAATCTCATTTCTCCTCCCTCTGTTTTACTTAGAAATCTTAAAAAAATTGTTTCAATCCGAACATAGATTTTGCCTATAAATATGAAGTATTTTCTCCATCAAAGATATTTTCAAGACTTGATTGCTCCTAAAACTTTTTTCTTCGGTAGAAGGTTTAATTTTTCTTTTTACAATGGAGCATCTTGAAAATTGTCTTGAAAGTTTAAGATTATTTAAGAAAATTTTAGATGATACCTCAGTCTATTTTGACACCGAGGATGCCATGAACTTAGAGAGTAGTTAAAGGGAATGAAAGATCCTACCAAGTAACCCTTGAAACATATAGATATCTTGAAAGAGGAGATGCTGAAGATGCAAACGGTTGACAACAACGATGACAAAAATGATGATATAATTGATTGGGGTGATGACGAGGATATTTTCTACTCTCCACTAAAAGTTTTTGGTGACTCTGACTACATTGACAGCACCAATGACGGGAATGTTACTCCCACATCTCCAATTAAAAGTTCGGGCGGTGATTCAGACTACATTGACAGTAGAGGTGATGACTACTAGTTTTAATGATACCCCAAACAAGTAGAAAACTCCTTCCACGAAAAATATATTTTTTATTAATTATTTTTATGCACCTTAATTTTCTCTCTTTGTTGTACTTCTACATCTATTATCTTGCTCTTTAATTAATCCCTTAAATGAATGCAAAATTATTTTGTGCATTGAATCCTAGATTTTCAAATGTGTCACTTGATAATCTTCTTTAATTTAAAGATTTTAAATTTTGGAAGATATATTTTTAGGAAAAGAAAAATATTACTGGTGAAAAATGGCATCTATTGCTAGGAATGGTATAATAGTTAAACAAATTGTGCTTAAGTATCACTATAACCACTTTCTATTATAGAAGATAGTTTGTTGTTTTGGCTTTTCAGGTGAAGGTAGGCGAAGTAGAATTTTTAATTAATGGAAATAGTTGAATTATTATTAAAGGTATTTCCCCCTTCATTATCTTCATTGCTTGAAAAGTTTTGATTCAACTACGAGAAATTGATGAATTTTCTAAAATAGGAAAGCTTTGAGTAACTGGTAGTCAACATGTGTATGTAATGATTGTACTTGTCCTTTTATTTTCGAATATTAGAAATAATTTACATAATCCTTTGAGAAGTTAAAGAATTAAAATTATAACCTCATACCAAAATATTAAAAATAATTTACATAATCTTATGCGAAAAGGGTTCGTGACTAAGGACCTGGCCGAGGAAGCACCCGACTTCTACAATTAGCTATGGGCTTTTGGATGGGAGATGTTGATAGAGCCCATCCCTGCATGTAATCTGGTGATATTTCAGGAGTTCTATGCCATACTTTCGGTCATTGACTGTTCTATGCCCCAACCCACTACTCGCATTCGAGGGAAGAATATTCTGGTGGATGATGTTACCATCAATGACACTCTAGGGGTGCCAAACCCCTCCAATGTAGCTTTTGAGGCTAAAGCCAATAAGTCAGATATAAAGTGGTTAACGAGGACCTTGGTGTCGTAGGGGCAGGAGAATAAGGTGAAGTGGACTAATGTTAGGGGGACCAAAAGCACCCTTTTTACCGCAGAGGCTCGGAGGTGGCTGAATTTGGCATTCCCAAAGGATTCTTCCTTCAAGAAATGTTACAAATGTGACCTTCCATCGAGCTATGGTGGTGGCTTGTGCCTTGACGGGGATAGAGATGAGTGTGGGGATGCAGATTATCGATGAGTGGTAACATTTCTACACTAGGGGAGGGTCTTCGAGGGATCTTTTCTTGCCCTCCTTAATTACTGAGTTATGCAAGAGGATTGAGGTGACGAAGAAGGATCATGATACTTTCGAAGAGTGTGACGTGCCTTTCAACCCACTAAAGGTGAAGGGTTAACAGGGAGGGAGTAAGAAGAAGAGGAAGATAGGGGCAGAGGGTAAGAGTAGCAGAGATGTAGAGGGCGAGGAGTCAAGCACCCCTTCTATATAGACTCCTGCATCCCTAGGGTGCCTGGAGGTAGACCATGTTGCTGGATGGAGTTTCTTGTAGTAGTCCCATTTGCCTCCAGGTTCAACTTCTACGAGATCCACGGCTCCACCAGAGTTGGATTGGGCCAATGCAAAGCTCCGAAGGTAGCTAGATGAGGAGAAGAAAAAGAGACGTTCCCGGGATTGCATGCTATCTAGGATGTGAAAGGCCGTGCAGGACATGTTCAAGTGTGCTGCCACCAGTGAGAAGCTCTCGAAGTTGATGAAGAAAGATGCGGAGGAGTTCGCCTTCCTTAGTGGAATGGAGGAGGAGGGTTCTGATGCCTCGAGCCTCGAATATGATGGTCCCCTATTGAATATTATACTATCCCCCCTTTCCCCTAGTTTAGTACTATTCTGGTTTTGGGTTACCCCCATTTGAGGCATGTATCAAACAATCTCTTTTCTTTTTGCACTTTTAGGACATCTGACTTTATCGAATCTTAACTAAATAATTTATTAGCTTGTTATTTATGTAGGGTAACTATTTCTATCCATAAATATTATGAACATGGGGTTATATTTACGAAGCATGAAAAATCACAAAATAGGGGAAAACCCTGGCAGCTTACTATCTAGGTGTCGCTGCAGCGACGGATTTACTGCCGTAGTGACAAAAGTGTCACTGTCACTGCAGCAACATAAGTGTAGCTGTAGCGGTGCCATAAAAGCGGGGAGGAGTTGTTGTGGCAACATTACTGCAGTGGTCAATTCATTGCAGCAGCGGCGTCCAACCAGTGACTCTAAGTTTAACCATTCCCAGGTTTTTCTAATACGATGTTATCCCACAAACACTTTATTACTCCCATTCCCCCACGTTTTAGCAGTTTTTAACCAAGTACACTCAAACTCGTTATTCTAAACCTATTTTTCAGGGAGTTTTCAAATCCCTCGACTCACTTATGCATAACCAATGTCCTAAAAATACCATCCGCCTTAAGCGACTTCTTAACATGAAAACTTAGACTGATCAAGCAAAGGTATCAAAGTATTTTCTCAGGACCCATATGGAAATTAAGGAATATTCAAATCATGGAAAAATTAAGATGTGTCTCAAATCACAAAAATGAAGAGATACCTAGAAATCACACTCAGCCCTTATGATTTTCGGATTTTCCATCAAAACCACTCACCTCATGATACTCCTGAACACCACTTACACTTAAGAAATATTGTCCTTCTCACATTAAGGCAATAATATAGTCAAACAACAATAGTCCACATAATGAATACACGTAGTATTGTATCATATCATAACAAATATTTTAACCATAATTATCTTTTCGGTAAACATAACCAATCCATTAACGATAGTGTTACACTCATCAACCATACTGACAATTTCAGTATTCACTACATCAAACAACATAACAACCTAAAATATACATGCATCGCTCATTTCAATCATGACTCACAATATTAGAATACAAGTCTTACGCTTCTTATTGACCTCTACTGGTTAGAATAACACTATTTCAACCTTTCGACTATTAGCGAGATATCAATTGGAACCAACTAATCTCAATTGTGAATGTTGAGATACCAATTTAAATCTGCTAGATACCAATTGGATTCAACTCGGGGAGACAACACTGAACTAGCACGATAGGAGAGAAGAAAGTGAGACATATTTCTAGATGTATTGTAGCTTCCTACAAATTTAATATGGAAGTCAGCACACTAATTCGTAGGACTCTACTCAATATTTGCTCTTGTACTGGGAGACTGGTAACCTAGGATCTAATACCATCTTGTCACGATCCAAATCATGGATCGTGCGGGTACCTAACCAACTCTAACCTAGATAGGAGAATCCTTACCACCCAACCATTCAATTAAGTGCGGAAGATATATTAAATAGTTTTGAAAATAAATAAGCCTTTAAATGAAATAAAGCTCTCTTATTCAAAATACATTTATTTCATAATTACATTGCAGAAATAAACTACAGATCTCATAACCTAATCTAAACCGGTACAAAAGCGCTAAGCAATGGAAAGTATGACTCGAGACACAACATTCATGTAAGAGTAAGATGACAAAAGTTGTTGTAGAATAACCATCGTCGTACCTATAGAAACTCCAACTGACCTGCAACATGGCTATACCCCCAAATGGAGATATAGTAAGTGTAGTATCAATACAACCACATGTACTGGTAGGTATCAATAGCCGACCAGGGTTAGAAACAAATAACAACAATAGAAAATATAAAGGAAATCATGTCAGGAAATAATATTTTAGACAACTAAACCCTCCCAAATCCCTTCTCTAAGTTCCATAACTCTCACCTTACTCCCTCTCTAACCGCACCTATGACCCTACACTTCACACACCCTTGACCCACTATTTCGTATTGAAAATACTACTAACCAGACCACTAGTCTTACTCCCGAGTATATGACATAGACTAGACCAGATCACCCAACACTCACATGTGTACGTATGTATATATATAAATCTTGCATACTGAAGTTAAGATCTATACTCAAACCAAGGCATACCTTACACCCACGTACTCCAGTCCGCTAATCACACTCAGCAAGTCAATTACACAACAATCACCATGATATATATATATATATATATATATATCATGGTGATTGTTGTATAATTGACTTGCTGAGTGTGATTAGCGGACTGGAGTACGTGGGTGTAAGGTATGCCTTGGTTTGAGTATGTGTATGTATATATATATATATATATATGTATATATATAGCAATATAATAAAATGAATGCATGCGTGCAAAGTGTAAACACACATAAGAGTCAGTAGGGACTCTTAGCTATGACCTGCAGGGGACGAGCTCAGTCCATGTACCAGTATCGGTGTTGTACCCAATATATAATAGTCTCGGTATGACACTTGATCCATATAACAGTGTCGGTGTGACACTTGATCTATACAAAATTACCTCATTATACATAGTCTCAATCCAAATGCTCAATGCATTATGATAATTCAATAATCTTAATTAGTGTCGGAAGGCTATTCACTACATTCAATTTATATATATAAGCATAGAGTCAAATCAATTCTACATTACACTCAGACTACTCATACTTACCCAACATAACATCCACACCCACAGGTCACCGCCTATACTTATACTGACTAACAACTTTAAACTAGTATACTATACTTTATCTCTCTCTTCCCTTCCTCACTACTTCATCTACACTCATGCTACTATGAGCAACTACCCCCAACACAGTTCACACTTCCTCAACCATCTTCTGATTTCCCTCAACTTACCAAGGATATCTAGACACCTACTGGATACTCCTCTACTTTTAACCCAGACTCTACCAGTTCCCTCTGAACCCATCAAAAATGCACACTCTAGGCCCTACTTCATGTTCATTATACTCAAAGTCGACCTAACCCTTTTTCTAACCTGCAAAACACTCTTATTTATCAATAAATCTCTAGTTCATGAAAGCCTCATACCTTTCAACAATTAAAGGAGAAAATACAGTTCAATAACTATCAGGCAACGTCACCAATTCATTATCATAGTTTCGGTTAATATTAAATCCATCCAAACTCCATTCCTGTAGGCCTAAAATATGAAATCTCCCAACATAACTATAACACCCTGTACCTTCCCAACTCTACTTGACAACGTTGAACAATGTTTACTTAGATGTCGAGAGCCATGAGTATGTATTTTGTAATGTTATTGATGAGACAATTGATATTGGGCCTAGTACATGTGATTAGACCTTTGTAAGAGGTGCCTCGTGACTTCATGGAGCATTTGTGGGGTTAAAAATGAGTCTTGGAGGACCTCCAAACAAGGGATATTAAAGGTAACAAGTAAGTTAAAGAATAGAACTTGAAGTCTCTAACCAAACCCGCAAAGAAAAGTCGAAGAACGAAAATTTTCAAAAAAAATAAAAGAATTTCAGTGCCATAGGAAGGGCCAGGCGCTTGATTTGGCACCCAAACCAGCAAGATTCTAAATCTCAGTGCCCTGGGAAGGGCCAGACGCTTGCTGGAACGGCCAAACTAGTAAGCTTCCAAAATTTGTTCTAAGTGTCCAAGGGTGCCCGGGGACGTACCGGGCTGATTTTTGCCACGTTTCTTCTACAACCACGAGCATATACATGGGATGAGTGAAGTATTATATTGGTATGGCAAAATTACTCGTGAACGAATTTGGTATCAAAATGACAGTTTTACCCTTGTGGTCAAAATAAGTCATACGTGGCTAGAATCACTTATTTTTGGGATTGAGGCTACGAATATAAATCCCGTGAGTGGGAATATAATATTAACATGTATGAAATGATTTAAACATGATAAATTATTAATTTTATTAGGTTAAGTGAATTGGGCTCAAAAAGGGCCCAAAATGAGACAAAAGACATGGGCCAAGAATGGGTCAAATGACCCATTCTTCCATTGACCAAGCCAACACATAGCAATAAATGCCAAGAGTGGATAAGGATGAACCCAAGGCTTATATAAAGGGGCCAAAATCATATTTTAATACACAACAAACACACATGCTTTTCTTGCTTTTTCTAGAATTCTTAAGAACACCCCTTTGGGCTCTTCAAACCCTAAGTCATCTTTGGGGCAAGATCATCATATTTCAAGCTTAGGTAAGTGATTATTATTATGGATTAATATATTATATACATGGGAGAGTATGTGGATCATGTCGGTTATGCTTGGAAGTGTTGAACATGGCACTTTGTGTTTTTGTAAAAGATGTGTTATCCATGGAACTTAAACTTGAAATATGACTTGTGGTTTTGATGAAAGAGCATGGTATGGATGAAATATGAACATGTATGGTGTGATTATGTTATTAAACTTGTTATTTTTCTATAAGTGGAAATTATGGGATTTTGGCCGATATGTGCTATGAAGTGAATTAAGGTAACTTGATGGATTATTTGTGATATGGTGTGAATGAGAAGTGTAAAGGAGAAGATTTGTGGTGAAATGTTATTGGTATATGATGTTGTGGTCAATGTATGTTATGATTAAGGTATTGTTGGTATGACCATGCCGAAAATGGTGTTGTAGAGTAAGACGTGAGGAAGGAGCTGGACTATTGTGTTCACGTATAGGATTGAGTGTTCATATTGAGGAGATAAGGTATGTAAGGTTACTCTTTTTGTATCCTTCTGCAGCATGTAGTTTTCACCTTGTTATTGTACTTACTCATTTCTGAAATGTCCCAAGGCATCTCTTTTCATATTATCATCTATTATTAATCATATATACCTTATTCTTGATCTATTGTCATTCATGGATCACATAATTATGAACATGGTTTCAAGCTCCAATAATGTTACATTTAAAAGTTCTAATATTAACATAATCGTCGATTGAGTTATTTCTAAGGTTGAAGAAGTGAGGTAATGAAGTGATGTGTTCTTGGGTGGTATCCCATGGGGTTAAAATACCTCGCATGGGTCGATCCCAATATATCGGGTGGTATCCCAGGGGTGAAAGAAACACCTAGCATGGGTCAATCCCGTTACTACGGGTGGTATCCCAGGGGCAAAAGAAAAGCCTAGCATGGGTCGATCCTGAAAACGGTTGATTACCCACTAATCAGCTTAGGGCCCGAGCATTATAAGAATGGAAGGATGAGTAGTGGATGAAGAGGTGAGTGATGAAGGAACGAATGAGTGTAAAGAAGTAATCCATCTAATGTACATATTTTCCATACGTATAGAGTGATGACTTATCCATATTGGTTATTGAATTATATTTGATTCCATTGAAGTGTTGATGTATCATATAGTTTCTTATGGCCTTACATACTCAATACATTCTTCGTACTGACCCCTTTGGGGAAACTTACATTACTTGCTGCAGGCACAGGTGCTAGTAGACCTCCACGGTAGGTTGCGGGTCTTTTGTTGATATTTGGTGAGCTCCAATTGGTTCAGGGCTTTTCGGGTCTTATATGTACATTTGTTTTGGTACTGTAATGTTGTGTAAAGCGGGGACTTGTCCCGAATTTAAGTAGGTTATGTATGTACTTCTATTAGAGGCTTTTGTAGACACATGTGGGTATGTTACGTAAGAGATGTATGCCCACCTTGACTCGATGGCCCTAACGGCCAAGTTGCTTATATGTATATATAGATATAATGCTCCATGATTTTCGTACTTAGCATTTTGTGTCTTTGTGAGGTGGTGATGATTCTCATGGGATGCATATGATCGGGCATGAGTAAAGATTGGTTCTCTCGGGTCTTATCGGCTTCGGGTGCCAGTCCACCCCGTTGGGATACGGGGTGTGACAATAACTATCGTTATTACATGCATCTAGTCCAAGTCTACTATAATTAACCATAACCTACCTCATAGACGAGTTCTGCTGCTATGGAGAGCGAAAGGTTGTTCTTTGCGTGCCTTGTCCTGGACCAACGCTGGGAATCCCATCGAAAATGCTTTGAAAATTGCCCCCTTAGAGCTTGGCCTCTAAATCCTTGTTGTTCTAAGCATAGGGGTTTACTTGGGATGTTTTTGGAGGATGAAGGCGACATAAGAAGCCTCAACTGAGTGAGGATTTTAAATATCCCTCAGGCAGCTTACTGCTTGATTGTCATTGTAGCGGTGGCGCTGCAGCGGCAAAACTGTAGTTGCAGCGACGGGTTAGTAGACCTTACCCAATTTCGCAATTCCGGCCCAAATTTGATTTGGGCCACCGCTTTTTCCCATAAAATAATTCTTATAAGGTCTGAAACAAAGATTTCTTAGTCGAAATATTTTTTCAAGATGGTTTTTAATATAACAATGATTTGGATCATTATAGATGGATTCAGGAGAGGTAGGGGTAGACTGATGAAATAATGGAAGGAGGTGATTAGACAGAACATGGAGCAGTTACAGCTTATAGAGGACATTATCCTAGATAGGAAAGTATGGAGGATGCGAGTTAGGGTAGAAGGTTAGTAGGTAGGAGTGCATCCATGCTAGTAGGCAGGGAGTGTTTGTAGTCAGTACTAGTAGTCGTAGTGATGCACGTGTAATTTCTTATTTTTGGAGTTTTGGTGATGTTTGTTGTTTTCGGGTAGATCGATAGTAGTATTATTTTGCGGTAGCCTTGTTTCTGTTATCATCTGGTGTTTTGTTATTACCTATTATTTCTTGCTATTATTATGTATTTCTTTGGACTGTTTTTGTCTTGAGCCGAGGGTCTATTGAAACATCCTCTCTACCTCACCTCTAAGGTAGTGGTACGGACTGCCTACACTATACCCTCCTAAGATCCCACTTTGTGAGGATACACTGGGTATGTTATTGTTGTAGTTCAATAAGGAATGGTTTAAAAATAACAAATTTAGTTGATTTCAAAGCCAAAAATTCCTAAATATTAGTATAATAATTAAATAATAATTATTTGAGGAAACTAGAAAATGACAATTTTGTCTATTATAGAGTCTTTTAGTTAATGGTAAAAATCTCAATCAACATTTCTAAGGACCTTCATACTTTTAATATAACTAGTTTTCTGATACGTGCGATGCACGTGTATGTCAAATCCTGTTGTATCATTTTGTAAGATAATATTAATATCGTTGAATTAAAACTTTAAGGAAATAATTATTCATGAAAGAATATCATATAAGTTTAATTATGTGAATGATCAATGTGTATCGTTGTGTGCTTATTTATTTGTCGAAGTTAATATGATTAGATATGGCATGAACATATAAAAAGGTGTGGCATGAACACTAAAAGGCGTTGGGGCATAAGCTTCGAGAATCTTTAATTTTTAATATTTTATAAATTAAATACTTTTAGTGTAAAATTTATTGCATGTTGCAGTATAAAGCTGTGATTATTCCAATAAATAGTACTCATTTATTTATTCATGTTTTCTTCATCCTGATTGCCAATTGGAATCAAACAACAAGAACCATAAAGTTCTTTTTGTTTGTTTTCTGATACTATTCACGTAGTTAGCACATGAACTTTTGTCCTAGAAATATTAAAAATAATCCCAAGTGTGAAATTATTTAAATAAAAATTACTATAAATGTTTTTTGTACTTACTATAAATGTGATATTAATATAAGCAAGATAATTCAAGGAAACTAAAGTAATATTTTCACACAATGTAAATGGTTAGATCAAAATTACATTTCTTCTACCATAAGAACTCAATCCAATAAACAAAATAAAGAAAATTTTCCATACAATATATTTGTGCAAGCAACCAAATATATTGTATGGAAAATTTTCTTCTATCAGTGATGAAATCAGAATTTTCATTAAAAGAGTTCAAAAAGTGGAGAAGTAAACGCACGAAGAAATCAAGAGATTATACATACAATGTAATTTTTCACCAAAGGGAATCTGATGAACCCTTGCACCCATGTGTCTCTGCCCCTGTGTAAAACAGATAATTTTTTCCACAATTATTTTGAGACGGCTGATGCATGCTAAAAATGAAGACGAAATATGTGTTTTCCTGTTGCAGAGATGAAGGAGAATCATATTGGTCCTAATTATACAGGCCTTGTGGAAACCAAGTGTTTTACAATCAAAGTGAAATATTATGTTGTGAACAAATAGTTTAAAAGAGGAAGGCCAAACATTTGGCTTAGGCCAGAAATGTGTAAGCATTATTATTGTGGAAAACAAAATGGATAGAGACTTAGAGTGTTTGGATTCAACAATACTCCATCGGTGCAGTATCTGTATCTAATGGCCAAAGGTTGGGTTTTAAAGGAGAAGAAAATGGCCACTACTGTTCAATTGGCGGGATCCTTTTCTGAAAAGGTTTTTTAGTCTACATTGGTTATTTTGGGAAGTTATTCAAGGATTTTTTAAAAAGAAAAATATCTAAATTACTTAGAAGGTTATTACAGTAATTTTACTTTAAAGTTTTGAAGTTTATGCTTTTAAGATAGATAGATAGATTTTGTCATGTCACACTAGTAAGGTTCATACTTTTTATTTATTTTTGACTCATATTTTTTTATTTAAAAGGAAGTTTTGAGATAACGTTAGAGGATTTTAGGGATGACAATGGGGATAAGCGTGGGGGGGGGGGGGGAGGAGGGGGTTGAGTCTTAACCCACAAAAAATTTTAACCCCCAACTTGCATTAACTCACCAGAGAGAATTGAGAAGGAAGTGACAAAAAAGTGTTGAATTAAAAAAAGGTGACAAGTTTGACCAGCTGAAATCAAATTTTTTTTGTTAAGTAGTCATTAGGAAGTTGTTGCAAGTTGCTGCAGCAACTTACAGCAATTTGTAACGACCCATTTTGTCGTTACTAAATTTTCCATTCCTCAATATTAACTTGAGTCCAAAATAGCCATCATTTTGTTCATTGTGTCACCTCAAGCTTTTCGGCGAAGATTTTAGCCTTTCGATGTGTCTAGATAGACTCAAGCCTGATGAATTTAATTATTCATGAATGCTAATATCAATCCTTTAATTTGAAAGTTCTTTAGATATGAATTAAGGTCGTACAATATCCCTAGCACAAAGTTAAGTTGAAAATATTTTTAACCAATAGAGTTTCGATATGGGTTTCTATTAGGGCCAAATTCAAACGATAATATCTCCTAGAATATAAGGATTTATGGGTCCCAATACCCACCAAATCAAATATCTCTGAGTCTTCTTTCCAACGCAATAAACCGTTTGTCAATCCGACTTTAGAGTAAAAAGTTATGACCGTTTTACTGAACACTGTCCGGGCTGAAACGGGAATTCGCTGTAGCGAAAATTCTGGTGGTATTTAAATCATATTTAGCCGATTTTCAGGTCCAAAACTTCATCCCCCAACCCTAGAGAGGTGATTTTCCAAGGTTTAGAGTGAAATTTCTTCATTGAGGTAAGTTTTTCCATCATCTTCTTCGTCTTTTAATCTATTAACATCTTAGAATCCTTAGAAAGACCTTCAATGGTGAAATTTTGGGTTAGAGCCTTTAATGGTGGATTTTTGGGAAAAACTTATGGGTGTTCTTAATATCACCTAGAACTAATTCTAGATTATAAATTAATGATTTCTAGTATGAACTTGGTAAACTAGATTATGTATTTTGTTGGTTGGAAATCTTGAATTCCATAAAGATGAGACCTTTAGTGTAAAAACTCCATTAATGGAGATGGGTTAAGCTTGAAAGAACTAGTTAATGGTTAATTGACCTTGGTGAATAATATAGACCTTGAATTAGGGTAGAATTAGTGGGTTTGAATTTCCAAAGATATTTATTTGAAGAGTAATTGATTAATTACTCTTATGATTGCTTGATTTTTAGATGATTGATCATTCCGAAGCATGAAGAAAGGGAATGAGCATCTTTGACATGACTTTGTTGATTCAAAAAGTTTGGCGTCCAGGTAGGCTAGGTTAATGAGTAGAAGACTGTGTTATTTCATATTTTCATAATTTATAATTGATGGGAGAAAGCATGTCTAGGCCTGCAGACATGGAGTTGAGGTGGATAAAGACATAAGAACTTTACTTTAATCACGAAAACTATGTTATTGATTGATTATGTGATATTTATGATATTATGTGTTATGTGCCTGAAAGGGGATTGTTGTGAATGAAGTAAGTGGACATAATGTTTTTTAGTTGTTCTAGTGATGAACCTAATTGAGTTATAAAGGTATAAGTTGCATATTGTGCCATGATAATGGTGAGGCCTAAGGGATAGATGACTTGAATCATTGTGTGCATTATATTATGCGGAGAGAGGTAGAGAATAATGATAAGGTTGAATGTGCTAGTTGTGGGTGGTGATGTTAGAACCCAAGTTGTGGTATTTGAGTAGGTTATGGTTTAACTGGAGTTTAGACTCAATTTAATTGTGTGTATGCTCCTAAATTGAATGTTTGTTGATTGGTCTTAGGACATATTTAAATTGATGATATTTGGTTGTTGATACTTGCATGAATAATTATGAAAAATCGAACTTGATCGAATTGCCTTATGATTATAAGTGTACTTGTAAATTTAGTACGCCGTGTTGTATCCTGAGAGATAGTATGAAGTTGATAAAATATACATAATATGGTTATGGAGGATCGGGTACCACGCCGGTACAGATATGTATGTTGATATTACTTATTTATGGAGGATTGGCTACCACGCCGGTACGGTACATGGACTTAGATTGTCCCCTGCAGGTCATGACTAGTTGGGCAGAAATAAGTCCCTTAGCATGTGTGTACAGACTATTGTAGATAAATGAAAAATCTTGATTCATAATGATAATGTGATTGAAAAGAATGTCTTGAGTAAAGAAGGCTTGTGATATACCTTCATACAGGTTGAAAAGTGAATGATGAATATTTATTAAGAACAGAAAAGTGGAAAGATTGTTAGTAGCAATGTGGCCGACGTTAAATTTCGATATTGCTGTAAGACGTGATTGGATTGGGTGCCACGAGTCGGCATGGTAATATTAATAATAAAGGAATTGATAATGAAGTGATCTAAAGTGATGAATCCAATGATTAATCTCAAAGAAACGATCCTAAAGTTTCAATAATTGAATTAATCCTTCTCCAAGAGTATCTATAAGGTTTGCTAATGAAACCTGAGTTCTCTTATGTGTTTTACTGAGATGTGAGTTGATTTGTATTCCCTATTTGACTGTATCCTTAAGATTGATTGTGTGACATGTACTTGGAAAAGTGAAACTCTGTGCTTACTTGCTATATGTTGGTCGACTTACTTTATTTATACTTGGTGTAATCGTGGCTTACCCGATTTGCTAGTTATTATTCTTTAATGTTATAAAAGAGTGTTTGGTTGTTAGCCCGAGAGTTTAGTGTGAGTTGTCTATGATTACTAGGTTGATCCTATAGATGTGGGTAATGGAAGAGGTAACGCGAATAAAGGGGTGATAGTGATGGTTAAGTGTTGGATTGTGATGGATGGTGTGAATTAATAAAGCTAGACTATGCTAGTGGTGAATATAATCTCGTTAATAGAGTTAAGGAATTGTAAATTATATAGGCAAAGTGTTATAATGATATTACAACCTTAGTTGAATTCTACTATATTTAAGATGTCATGATTTCTTTTCTTTGATTCTATTTTATGATTATGTGGACTAACACTGGTCGGCCGATGATGCCTACCAGTACGTGTGTTTGTACTGACCCTACTCTTCTACATTCCTTCTTGGGGTGTAGACTGGATGCAGGTTAATTTGCAGTTACTAGATGGATGGCGATATTCAGCACTAACTTCTGCACTTCTTTCCTGGCAGATGTTAGAGTCTTTGTGTTATTTATTTTATTGTCAGTCTATTCTATAATAGGTAGCTCTTGTACATGTCTGACCAGGTCTTGGGGTAGTGAAGGACAGTCGTAAGAAGTTTTTGAAAAGTTTATTTATTGGTATTTAATTTACTTTGTTATATTTAATTCATTATTCTCTTAAAAATAGAAGTCTTCCGCATATTTTTGGTTGGATAATAAGGGTTCTCCTAGCTACTTAGGATAGCGTAGGTGCCCGTACGGTCCGTTAGTTTGGGTCATGACAGTTGGTATCAGAGCATTAGGTTCACCGGTCCCACAAGTACAAGAGCAATGTCAAGTAGAGTTCCGCAGATTGGTGTGTAGGGCCCCACACCCAATCTTTGGGAGGCTATAAGGCATGTAGAAGTCATTTCTTTTTTTTTTCTCCTCTCCATCGTGGTGTACTATTCTTTGACTACTGGATTGGATCCAATTGGTATCTAGATGATTCCAATTGGTATCTCAACAAAGATCAATTAGAATCCAGTTGATTTCAATTGGTATCTTAGTGAGTTCGCTTTGGAATCTAGGAGATTCCAATTGGTATCTGTTAATACTAAGGGTTAATATCATAATACGAAGTCGTATGAAAGTAGTGAACTTATTTGGTTGCCTGTTGTTTGATATTTGGCTGAACTTGAATTGTTAAACTGTATGATTATTGTGAAGTATTTTTGTTTGAATTGTGGTGAAATAAATTGACTAAGTTGCTATTGTTGAAAATTGTAATTGAACTATGTGATCTTGTTGTTGTGAAATTAATAAATTCTTTGGTGCTTCCTTGTTCTTGATACTATTGTTATGCTGATAAAATTAATGATATGAGAATTGAGAGGATGATATGAGGACATGATGTCAAGGGAAGATAATGAAAAAGAAATGAACAAAAGACTGAGGTGATATGTGTTTCCCTTAATGACGGGCTCTTGCAATTGATATTGTGAATGAATTCAATTGTATGGTTCAGTTATTTGATATTGTGAATGGATCCTTGTGTGGTCCTGTTATTTGATATTATATGTGGATCCTTGTGTTGTCTGGTTATTGAGATTTTATTTGGATTCTTTTGCAATCCTATTATTTGAAATTTTAATTAGTTCCTTGTGAGGACTGGCTAAGTGATATTATCTTTGAGTTCCTTGTATGAACTGACTTTTAAGGTTTGACAAAGTAATGAGTTTAAATAAAAGTGGCAAAAACTAGTGGAGGTTGTTGATACCTAAGGAATTTGATTGATAACTTGTTTGGAATGTGATATTGGTAATGAGACTATTAATGACCTATAATCGATGATGTTGTTTCACCTTGCTCTCATGCTTATTATATAGGGATCAATCTCGAAGTGGTTAAGAGTTAGTGAAGCCAGTATGAAAAATGTTGTAAGGTAGAAATAAGAATGACATTGTATACCTTAGCTTGGTGTTGGTGATGGAAGGGTAATTGGGCTTGACAATAGAGGTGTTGTCGTGTGATAAGTATTGAAGTTAGTGATTGCCTGGGCATAAGTTTTAGTTGTAGATTGGTGTATTAAGGAAGGCCTTGAGAAGATAAGTTTATTGTTGACTTGGTCTTGCGATTGAATTGTGTGATTAGCGTCTTATAGAATTGACTGACAGATGACAATTTTAGAGGGTAGTAATCCCCATGATGGTGTTAATGCAGAATTAAATGGCGTAGTTACACCCATAGAATAATTAAGAATGGTCCTAAATGGGAGAATATAAATGAATTATTAAATGACATGATTGATTTTTCCTTGGGTAATACTTGGTGGATATTGTTTATTGAGTGATTAAGGTATAATGATTAGATGAGTATTAGCGATGTTGTGGAGGAGAATGTGTTGTAGTCTCTAATTCTGTAGGATCTCTATGGCTAATAGTTGTAAGTCTGTGTAATGAGTGAGAGGCTGTCTTGTCACCTATGTATAGTAGTAAACTGCTAGCTTGAACCGTGGGTGATCTTGAGGTGAAAAGAATAGTAATTGCGAGATGTTGAATCTGGCTGGCTTTATAGAATGAATCTAGTAGTCTTGATTAGGCGCATGCGAGTATCTAAGTTATGTGACTTGTAAATGGAGTAGTGACTTAAATATGATCAAGATGTAGATTTTTCAGGGGTTAGTCTTGGCTAGAAACTTACTCGGGTGTCTCAGGGTGAGCCTGTATGTTGGGTGGATTAGATGTGACTTGTCGGGTATTGAAATTCGAGTAGTAGACTCATGTAGCATCCCATAGCACTTTTCAAAATTAAGTTCGGGGCTCTAGAACTCCAATAATGATAATTATCGTGATAGTCTTGTAATTCTATGTCCAAATATTGATTTTGTGTTGTAAAATAGAAGCATCTGTAAGCTAGGCAGAGCTCACTGGTTTGGTCAAGGGAATTAGCGTCGTGGGTTTTCTGTGGCAGTTAGCACTGCAACGACAATCGCGCTGCAGCAGTGGTAAAGAATGCAGTTTTTCAGTTTCGGAGTTCATTCCCCATTCTTCCGTTGTAAGAAGAGAGAACGAACCTAGGGTGAAAAAGAGGTGATTTTGGGTGATTGTCATCTTCAAGGTGAATCTTTTATATATATATGAACCCTCTTTATCTTGCTTTGACTCATAACACTCAAGTTTGAGACGTGGACCATTGTAAGGAGAATAAGTGATTCGTGCGTAAATGTTTGGCTCGACCTCTTCACGTTTTGAAAAGTCTGGATAGAACGATTGAGTATAGAATGTAGGTTAATTATTGATGATATCAAGTGAGTGAGATATGGTACGATAAGAAACTCTGTTAGTAATGTCTCTCTAATTTCTATATCGCGCTTCTCTCCACCGAATGCCCGTTCGGGGACGAACGGATGGTAAATTGGTATCTAATTGTAACGACCCATTTTGTCGTTACTAAATTAACTATTCCTCAATATTAACTTGAGTCCAAAATAGCCATCATTTTGTTCATTGTGTCACCTCAAGCTTTTCGGCGAAGATTTTAGCCTTTCGATGTGTCTAGATAGACTCAAGCCTGATGAATTTAATTATTCATGAATGCTAATATCAATCCTTTAATTTGAAAGTTCTTTAGATATGAATTAAGGTCGTACAATATCCCTAGCACAAAGTTAAGTTGAAAATATTTTTAACCAATAGAGTTTCGATATGGGTTTCTATTAGGGCCAAATTCAAACGATAATATCTCCTAGAATATAAGGATTTATGGGTCCCAATACCCACCAAATCAAATATCTCTGAGTCTTCTTTCCAACGCAATAAACCATTTATCAATCCGACTTTAGAATAAAAAGTTATGACCATTTTACTGAACACTGTCCGGGCTGAAACGGAAATTCGCTGTAGCGAAAATTCTGGTGGTATTTAAATCATATTTAGCCGATTTTCAGGTCCAAAACTTCATCCCCCAACCCTAGAGAGGTGATTTTCCAAGGTTTAGAGTGAAATTTCTTCATTGAGGTAAGTTTTTCCATCATCTTCTTCGTCTTTTAATCCATTAACATCTTAGAATCCTTAGAAAGACCTTCAATGGTGAAATTTTGGGTTAGAGCCTTTAATGGTGGATTTTTGGGAAAAACTTATGGGTGTTCTTAATATCACCTAGAACTAATTCTAGATTATAAATTAATGATTTCTAGTATGAACTTGGTAAACTAGATTATGTATTTTGTTGGTTGGAAATCTTGAATTCCATAAAGATGAGACCTTTAGCGTAAAAACTCCATTAATGGAGATGGGTTAAGCTTGAAAGAACTAGTTAATGGTTAATTGACCTTGGTGAATAATATAGACCTTGAATTAGGGTAGAATTAGTGGGTTTGAATTTCCAAAGATATTTATTTGAAGAGTAATTGATTAATTACTCTTATGATTGCTTGATTTTTAGATGATTGATCATTTCGAAGCATGAAGAAAGGGAATGAGCATCTTTGACATGACTTATTGATTCAAAAAGCTTGGCGTCCAGGTAGGCTAGGTTAATGAGTAGAAGACTGTGTTATTTCATATTTTTATAATTTATAATTGATGGGACAAAGCATGTCTAGGCCTGCAGACATGGAGTTGAGGTGGATAAAGACATAAGAACTTTACTTTAATCACGAAAACTATGTTATTGATTGATTATGTGATATTTATGATATTATGTGTTATGTGCCTGAAAGGGGATTGTTGTGAATGAAGTATGTGGACATGATATTTGTTAGTTATTCTAGTGATAAACCTAATTGAGTTATAAAGGTATAAGTTGCATATTGTTCCATGATAATGGTGAGGCCTAAGGGATAGATGACTTGAATCATTGTGTGCATTATATTATGCGGAGAGAGGTAGAGAATAATGATAAGGTTGAATGTGCTAGTTGTGGGTGGTGATGTTAGAACCCAAGTTGTGGTATTTGAGTAGGTTATGGTTTAACTGGAGTTTAGACTCAATTTAATTGTGTGTATGCTCCTAAATTGGATGTTTGTTGATTGGTCTTAGGACATATTTAAATTGATGATATTTGGTTGTTGATACTTGCATGAATAATTATGAAAAATCGAACTTGATCGAATTGCCTTATGATTATAAGTGTACTTGTAAATTTAGTACGCCATGTTGTATCCTGAGAGATAGTATGAAGTTGATAAAATATACATAATATGGTTATGGAGGATCGGGTACCACGCCAGTACAGATGTGGATGTTGATATTACTTATTTATGGAGGATCGGCTACCACGCCAGTACGGTACATGGACTTAGATTGTCCCCTGCAGGTCATGACTAGTTGGGCAGAAATAAGTCCCTTAGCATGTGTGTACAGACTATTGTAGATAAATGAAAAATCTTGATTCATAATGATAATGTGATTGAAAAGAATGCCTTGAGTAAAGAAGGCTTGTGATATACCTTCATACAGGTTGAAAAATGAATGATGAATATTTATTAAGAACAGAAAAGTGGAAAGATTGTTAGTAGCAATGTGGCCGACGTTAAATTTCGGTATTGTTGTAAGACGTGATTGGATTGGGTGCCACGAGCCGGCATGGTAATATTAATAATAAAGGAATTGATAATGAAGTGATCTAAAGTGATGAATCCAATGATTAATCTCAAAGAAACGATCCTAAAGTTTCAATAATTGAATTAATCCTTCTCCAAGAGTATCTATAAGGTTTGCTAATGAAACTTGAGTTCTCTTGTGTGTTTTACTGAGATGTGAGTTGATTTGTATTCCCTATTTGACTGTATCCTTAAGATTGATTGTGTGACATGTACTTGGAAAAGTGAAACTCTGTGCTTACTTGCTATATGTTGGTCGACTTACTTTATTTATACTTGGTGTAATCGTGGCTTACCCGATTTGCTAGTTATTATTCTTTAATGTTATAAAAGAGTGTTTGGTTGTTAGCCCGAGAGTTTAGTGTGAGTTGTCTATGATTACTAGGTTGATCCTATAGATGTGGGTAATGGAAGAGGTAACGCGAATAAAGGGGTGATAGTGATGATTAAGTGTTGGATTGTGATGGATGGTGTGAATTAATGAAGCTAGACTATGCTAGTGGTGAATATAATCTCGTTAATAGAGTTAAGGAATTGTAAATTATATAGGCAAAGTGTTATAATGATATTACAACCTTAGTTGAATTCTACTATATTTAAGATGTCATGATTTCTTTTCTTTGATTCTATTTTATGATTATGTGGACTAACACTGGTCGGCCGATGATGCCTACCAGTACGTGTGTTTGTACTGACCCTACTCTTCTACATTCCTTCTTGGGGTGTAGACTAGATGCAAGTTAATGTGCAGTTACTAGATGGATGGCGATATTCAGCACTAACTTCTGCACTTCTTTCCTGGCAGATGTTGGAGTCTTTGTGTTATTTATTTTATTGTCAGTCTATTCTATAATAGGTAGCTCTTGTACATGTCTGACCAGGTCTTGGGGTAGTGAAGGACAGTCGTAAGAAGTTTTTGAAAAGTTTATTTATTGGTATTTAATTTACTTTGTTATATTTAATTCATTATTCTCTTAAAAACAGAAGTCTTCCGCATATTTTTGGTTGGGTAATAAGGGTTCTCCTAGCTACTTAGGATAGCGTAGGTGCCCGCACGGTCCGTTAGTTTGGGTCGTGACACAATTGCTGCATGTCATTAAAACTAATGACAAAATTGTCACTTCTACTCAATAATTAAAACTTGTGTCACCTTTTTTTAATTTTCAAACTTTTTTGTCACCCTTAATTAAACTCGCCCCACCTCACACAGTTCCATTTTCTCTTCTCCCAGGTCATACAAAATCAAAGCCAACAAATTTAGTTAGCGTGTACAATTAAGGATTATATATTTTTTTTATTTTAAGTAGTATTGTATGTACATAACCGTATTTCACATAGTGACCCAGATAAATTAACATATGAGTTTCTGTAATTAAGTTCGTTAAAATAGGTAATAGTAACTAATTATCTTTTTTTTTAGAAGTGATGCTTTTTATGTACGTTCTTGTTTAAATATAGGTTAACAGAGACTCATTTCTCATTTAATCTCATTATATGACTGTTTGCAACAAAGTTTGTTGTAATGGAAAATAAATTGTAATTACAAATAAAATATGAAGAAATAAGAATTTTTATTAATAAATTATGCATTTACAATTTTGTATCTCCCTTGATTTTTCTGTTTGAATTTTCTCTATAGTTCCAGGGCCGTTAGTAGCATATTTCTCAAACTTAAGATGATTTGAACCTCTTTGGAATTTATTTGATCTCCATAAAAGAAGAATTCTTTGGATCTTATTGAAGTATTTGATTATCAAGAAGAGTCCGCTGACATCTTGATTTCTTTATGAATATCCTAAGGATATGTGCGATTTCATGATGTCTCTTCAAGGGAATATGTCACGCTTTAAATAGGCGTAATTTATGGTTCATGTAGAGTAGGTCCAAGTTGAGGTTTAAAATAGAGTAACCCACAAGGTAGGGTTTAGAGTAGAGTAACCTTCAAGAACCCTAACTAAAATTGGGGTCTTCTTGTAGAATTGGACCAAATTTCAATGTCTACAGTGAGCTATATATTTTATTTCTTCCTATGTTAATTTATCCAATAACTTATATGAGGACTAGTAATTCCAAGGACTTAATAACTACAAATTGTGACTTGTATATGATGATGAAAATTTGTAATAATTTTCCATCTGTCCCACTTTAATTGTTGCTTTAACTTTTCTCATATTCATTAAAAAAAAATATAGAGTTTACTAAGTTATTCCTATTTAATAAAATTAAAAGTATTTCTTCCTCTTAAATACTACTATAAATTTAGGGTATATTTGGAAAGAACTGTCAACTTTAAATTTTAATTTTCTAAAATGACAATTATTCTGACACAAATTTTTTAGATTAAATATCTGTTACTTTGATACGAAGAAAATAATATATTTAAAGATCTATGCTATTTTGAAACTTGTTGCATACTTCAAAATTTGAATAAATTTAATGTGGTAACAATGTTTTTTCCATTGAAGATGGAAGCTACAGTAGCTTTTCTTCGAGACGCAAGAAACATTACAATTGCAATGCTAGTAGGAGGAAACCCGCAATCTGCTCCACCCCGCATTAAATTTTCAGCAAAATAATTCAATCCGTCGTGCCCCGCCCCTGCATAAGGTAGAACCCATCCCGCCCCGTAGAAAATCAAACTCACTCACCCTGTAGCTGATGTGCCCCATTATCATCCCTAGAAGGTCTATACGCCGTAGATTTTCCAAATAGTTTTTGAAAAAGAACTTGGCAAATAGTGTTTGTCCATATAATTTGTCATTATTTGGCAAATATTTTTGGCAAATAATTTAAATTTTCAAATACTAGGAAAAACTACTATTTGGGTCAAATTCCATTTTTCGAGAACTTTTAAAAGTTCAAATTTTACACCAAACTTTTATCTTTTATAAAAACACACACTATTTATTAATCCTAACTATCATATATATCTTTTATAAAAGTTTAAATTTTACACCAAACTTTTATCTTTTATAAAAACACACACTATTTATTGATCCTAACTATCATATATATCTGCACGGGATGTGTAAAAAAAACTTGACAAGCTTGAGAAACGAACCTATCATCACATAAATTTTAATTTTGTTAGTCCAAAAAAAATATTGTGGATTAATATAATTGAATTAGTTATTTAAGTCTAATGAATATAGATTTAATTAAAATCCAATTCTTATTGGGCTAGTTCATTAATTTGGGCTACAAATAATGAGCCCACTTTGCAAAGCCCAAGATGTCATTTTATTCTAGAAGCTCAATTTGATGCCACATATCCAATGACGTGGCATGTCAAGTCAAGTGAAGGAGTCAATAGGAGTATGCCACATGTCAAAATGATACAGCATGCCTAGTGAAATCAAAGGCCCATAAAAATGCGTCATGTCACTTAAATCTGATTGGCCAAAAGAAGCCCATCTTCACCATAACTCTTTCCTTCCTACAACTATAAATAGGGGTCTCATAAGTCAGAAAAGGGGAAGAATTCAAACAAAAAGCAAGAGAGAGCTCTTAGATCAAACGCCACACATTTCTCTACAAGCTACAAATCAAGCATTCAAGTTCATACGCAATTGAAGATCAAGACGAAGATTCAAGACCAAACTCAAAGGCCCTTGAATCCATATTCACAAGTCATGATCAAATCCATCAGTTTCACAAATCAAGTTCAAGTTAATCAAATTCAAGATCAAGCTCGAAGCCCTTGGATTTCTATTTGAAAAGGCGAATAAGAGGATTCATAAAGAATGTAACACTCACTATTTGAAATCAAATAAAATGATTGTTGCAATATTTTTATGTCCCGATTATTATTTTCTTGACTTGAATTTTATTGTCTACAAATTCTGGCACGCCCAGTGAGAAAATCTCTACCTCTCATCTCAACTTTCTAACTTCAAAGTTTAAGAATACCGAAATGACTTCCAAGAAGGTCAACTCTCAATCTACCGCCCCTAAGGCTGCTGATTCCAAGTTCTCCGCCGAGGTAAAAAGCATCTTTGATGTTACTTTTGGAAGCTTTAGGGCTATCACAAAGAGCAAGGCCAACATAATGGGGCAACAAACACATCAAGTGTTGACGACATCAACTCCAGTTTTTGGATCTTCAACCCCAAAAAAGAACAAGGTCCTCTACAAGTGATTTAGAAGAAGGAAGTAGTGTGGCAGAGAAAATCAAGAAGACTCTGGCTTTACTTGATCTCTCTGGTTCAAAATACTCTGGCACAAAAAATGATGGTCTTTCAACCTACGTGTCATCTCCACTTACTCCACGCGAGCCAAAAACTTCAAAGATCAACTTATGTGACAATCCATGCTACTCTCCTATGTCTCTAATAATTATGCAAGCAATCGTAACTGATGTCTCATCCATGGAGAAGAAACTTGAGAATATAGCGAAGGTAATTGAAGGTTTGACCAAGTATGTGCAAACTCAAGACTCTCAGATCTATAAGTTGGTGGATCGAATGGAAGCTTAATAGATGGAGATTCTAGCCATGCACCTGGAAAGGCTCCAGAAGTTCAAGATATAAATCCTCCTACCAAACAGACACCACCTACTAAGGAGGTGCCAGTCTCTTCTGACAAAATGATCCTAATTGATCAATTGAAAGAGTTCATTGAAGGGACCCTCAAGGACAAGTACGACATTGCTACCAAGTTTTCCCTAATGTACGCCAAGCCTTACACTGCTACGATTGATAGCTTTAAGATATTTGTCGGTTATCAACCCCCCAAATTTCAACAATTTGAGGGCAAAGGAAATTCAAAGCAACATGTCGCCCACTTTGTTGAGACATGTAAAAACACTGAAACATAGGGTGACTATCTCGTCAAGCAATTTGTCCGCACCCTAAAGGAAAATGCCTTCGATTGGTACACGAACCTCAAGCCTAATTCCATTAATAGCTGGGAGCAACTGGAGCATGAGTTATTGAATCACTTATATAGCATGAGGCGTACAGTGAGCATGGTCGAGCTCATAAATACTCGTCAAAAAAAGGATAAGCCAGTTATCGACTTTATTAATCGATGGAGAAATGCTAGCCTAAACTACAAAGATAGGCTAAGTGAAACTTCCGCAATAGAGATGTGTATCCAAGGAATGCACTGGGAGCTTCTCTATATTTTGCAAGGCATTAAGCCAAAATCCTTTGAAGAGTTATCTACCCGTGCTCATGACATGGAGTTGAGCATGTCTTCTGCCGGAAAAGGAGTAGCGCCCATCCATGACCATCGAAAGGGAAAGGACAAGTAGGAACCCAGGAGATGGACCAAGTTTGTCCCCAAAAGAGACAACAAAGAATCCATAAATATCAACGTGTCTCCTGTGAAGCTCACCACAAAGGTGAGCAAGAAGCAAAGCATAAAGACGACTTCTCAAGCGTGTCTAATCCAGAAATTGACTTTCAAGAAGATGCAGGAAAAAGAATACCCTTTCCTTGATTCTGACGTTTCCAAAATTTTTGATGAACTTCTTGAGCTGAAGCTCATTGATCTACCAGAGATGAAGCGGCCCGACAAAGCTAGAAAAACTGATGACCCAAACTATTGCAAGTATCACAGGCTTGTGGGTCACCCTCTGGAGAAAGTTTTTTTCTTCAAGGATAAAATTATGTAACTAGATAATGAGAAGAACATCGTACTTGATGACGAGAAGGCCAGTTCTCATCAAATCTCCATCACTTTTGGCTCACTCGATCTGGTCCAAATATGTAACTTCAAAGAGCATAATGAGGAGCTATTGGACCATGAAAAGTCTCTAATTGATAAAGGTGATGATGAAGGTTGGACTTTGGTGACTACGAGGAGATGCAACAAGAGGACGAGTCTACGAAAAGACTCATCCAAGCAGCTAACTAGAAGGAGAATGGTGAAGAAACAGAGGTTGGTTGAGCTTTTGAAGAGGGTGAGCATAGTGGAACATCACCACCAAAAACCACGGCGTCCTGTGACCTTGGAAGAATTTTTGCCAAGTTGGTTTTGTGCAAAGACCACTCAAGATAATAATGAGGCATCTTATTTCAATACTGACAAAGAAGAAGCGAAGGGTGAAAGCCTATTAATAGAACCTCCTTCTCCTGGAAAGCCTACTAAATCTCTTTACCAAGAAGCACATGTATGTAATACAAAAATCACATTTACAGATGAGGATCTCCTATTTGGTAAAACATGGCACAATCGTCCCTTGTATATGGTGGGTCATGTTCTAGAGAAGAAGATAAATAAAATCTTGATAGACGAGGGGTGTGGAATCAACATCCTACCTATTCACACAATAAAGGAACTTGGCATCACAACTGAGGAACTTACTGAAAGACGTTTGATGATCCAAGAGTTCAATTAAGGGGGTCAGAGGGCCATAGGATCCATCAAGTTAGAGATCCATATGCATGATTTGCGATCTAATATATTGATGCATGTGATCGATGTCAAGACTTCGTACAACATATTGCTTGGTAGGCCTTGGGTACACGAGAATGAAATTGTCTCCTGCTCCTACAATCAATGCTTAAAGTATCTTGAATACGGAGTGGAAAGAAAAATAGTTGCCGATGATAAGCCATTTACTGAAGCTGAGTCACACTTCGCCAATGCAAAATTCTATTTGAAAAATTATGTTGTGAAGGATAAAAAGGTTGATAACATCACGACAACCAAGTGTGATGATCTGGCAGCTAAGAAGGTCAAGGTGGTTGTCGAAAAAGTCATCGTTAAGAAGCCTCCCTCCACTTTAAATAAAGGGAACGCCGCATCCTTGAATAAAAAGGTAACTCTTATGTTTCGCTATGTACCAAAGGTGGGGAAAGAGGGAGCGCAGTCGTTCGATGTCTAAGATAATATACTAGAGAGGCTAACTCTTCTGATAAAGTGAATCAATGCAACAAATTTATCCTCAAAGCTACCTGGGGAATTTGTGGCTCAAAATTTGCCACGAGATATGACACTCTCTACAAAGCGTACAAAAGAAGGCTTTGATCTAAACGCTTACAAGTTATTTGTAAAGGCAGGATACAACCTTAATGAGCCATCCAATTTGGGAAAATTCCCATTAGAAGACACTATCAGGCAAGCGCGCGAAGGCTT
The DNA here is from genome assembly GCA_031232105.1 of Capsicum rhomboideum. NCBI lineage: Eukaryota > Viridiplantae > Streptophyta > Magnoliopsida > Solanales > Solanaceae > Capsicum > Capsicum rhomboideum. The sequence goes on along the minus strand of CP124716.1, from coordinate 89,192,666 downwards.
AGGGTACATGCCTCCACCATCGGTTCGCATCTTTATAAGAAGGGTGATTAGCAACTACATCACTGTGGAAGAGGAGTCTACTACTTCTAACAAAAGGCCTTCTATCTTTGATCAACTTGGAGAATCAGCCACAAAAACTTTTGTATTTGAGAGGTTGGGTCCATTGAAGAAAAAGAAGAGTAATAAACCTCAGAGAAGTTATCAAGGCACTATAACACACTCTTCACCTAGAATCCAGAAGGATTTCCAAAGTTTGATTCTTTCAAGAATAAGGGGACAAACGAAACTTGTGGTTTCGTGCAAGGAGGTGTTAAAGGCAAAGGCTCATACTGTGGTTTATACCAAGGAGAGTGAGGAAGATAAAGAAGTATAGGCTCTTCATATCATGTTATAACCTAGAGTGAGAATGATACCTCATCTCAAATGAAGACTGACGAAGAGTTGGAAGATACTTCCTGGTGTTACTATATATTTGTCAATAACAATGACCCTCAAGAGAAGAAAGATGTTGGAGATGCTCCGTCAGAACTTTAAGAAGGTGTGAAGACCACAATAGATCCCTTAAAGAAAGTTAATCTTGGCACTGCTGAAGACCCAAGACTTACTTACCTGAGCGCTTTTCTAGAAATGGATGAAGAAATTACTTATATGGACATACTTAGAGAATATAAGGATGTATTTGCTTGGAGTTATAAGGAGATTCCTAGCTTAGATCCAAAAGTAGCAGTTCGTTAGTTAGCGATAAAAAATGGTGCTCGTTCTATTAAGCAAGCCCAAAAATGCTTTAGACCAGACTTGGTTCCCTTGATTGAAAATGAGGTTAACAAACTCATTGAAGCTGGATTTATTCATGAAGTTAAGTACCCCACATGGATATCAAGCATTGTTACTGTGCGGAAGAAGAATGGTCAAATTCGAGTTTGTGTTGACTTCAGGAATCTCAACAACGCATGTCCTAAGGATGAGTTTCCAATCCCCATTCTAGAGTTGATGATTGATCTACTACTGGTTTTGAGGTAATGTCTTTCATGGATAGATCATCCGGCTATAACCAAATATGCATGGCACCAAAGGATGAAGAGCTCACTGTATTTCGTACGCCTAAAGGTATTTATTGCTACAAGGTGATGCCTTTTGGTTTGAAGAACGCTGGTGCCACTTATCAAAGGGCTATACAAAACATCTTTGACGACTACTCCACAAGAACATTGAATGTTAGATGGATGACTTAGTAGTGAAGTCAAAAGAGAGGAACGACCACTTGAAATACTTGAGAATGGTGTTTGAGTTGCTCCGAAGATATCAACTTAGGATAAACCCGCTGAAGTGCGCCTTTGGAGTTACTTCTGGAAAGTTTCTTGGATTTATTGTACGACATTGAGGAATTGAAACTGATCAAGCCAAGGTTGATGCGATTTTGAAGATGCCCGAGCCTTAAAACATTCATGAGTTAAAGAGTCTTCAAGTAAATCTAGCATATTTAAGGAGGTTCATCTCAAATCTGATCGAAAAATGTCAACCATTTAGCCATCTCATGAAAAAGGGCGCCCCTTTCGAATGGGATCAAGCTTGTAGTAAGGCCTTTGAAATTATCAAATCATGCTTAATGAAGCCTCCAGTTCTTGCGGCGCCTATACCTGAAAAATCATTGATTCTCTATATCGCAGCACAAGAAAGGTCAGTTGGAGCACTATTGGCTCAGGAGAATAGTTAAGGCAAAGAGAATTCTCTTTACTACCTGAGCAGAATGATGACACCAAATGAGCTGAATTATTCCCCTATTGAAAATTTTTGTTTGGCGTTGGTCTTCTCAATCTAAAAAATGAAGCACTACTTTTAAGCTCATATTGTACGTCTTCTGTCTAGAGCAAATCTTGTCAAGTTTGTAATGTCAAAACCAGTCCTCAGTGATAGACTTGCAATGTGGTACCTTTAGTTTCAACAGTTTGAGATCATGTTCATCCCTCAAAAGGCCATAAAGGGACAAATATTAGCAGACTTCTTAGTAGACCACCCAATACTTGATGATTGGAAGCTAACTGATGAACTTTCTGATGAGGATGCAATAGTTATTGAAATTTGACAGCAATGAAAGATGTATTTTGATGGTGCGGCACATCGTGGTGGAGCTAGTGCTGGTGTAGTGTTTGTCACTTTGAAAGAAGAGGTTATCCCATACTCTTTTACTTTGACACAATGTTGCTCCAGCAATGTCGTTGAATATCAAGCCTTGATACTCAGACTTAAAATGGCCATCGACATGAAACAGCTGCAATTACAAGTCTTTGGTGACTCTCAACTGGTGATCAAATAACTCTTGGGAGATTATGAAGTCAAAAGCCTGAGCTATGCCCATATAATAATTATGCTCAAAAGTTGATAGGATGGCTTGGATAAGTGACTCTCCAACACGTGCCAAGGAAGGAAAATAAGCAAGTCGATGCCTTGGCTACCTTGGCTTCAACCTTAACTCTTCCAAATCAAATACTTGTTACTATCCGCCAAGAATGGGTAGTACCACCACCGGATGAAGAGGAATATACAGAAAACAAACTTGGGCATCTCGTCGCTATGTCTGAAGCCGTGAAAGAAGATTGGCGAAAACCAATTATTGACTACCTTTGTTATGGAATACTTCTAGAAGATCCAAAGAGAAAGACTGGCATCCGTCATCGTGCACCTCACTTTCTTTACTATAAGGACACGTTGTACAGAATATCATTTGAAGGAGTACTCTTGAGATATTTGGGAGAGAAAGAAGCAGTTCAAGCTTTGTAGGAAGCACACTCGGGGGTATGTGGATCTCATCAATCTGGACTAAAGCTCCACTTTCACATAAAAAGGATGGGATATTATTGGCCAACGATGGTGAAAGATTGCTTGGATTATACTAGAAGATGCAAGCCTTGTCAGCTTCATGCAAACTTCATACATCAGCCTCCTGAAGTATTACACCAAACTATTGCGTCTTGTCCTTTCAACGCTTGGGGATTGGATGTCGTTGGACCACTACAAAAATCTTCTAGAGGACACTTGTACATATTGGTTGTGACAGATTATTTCTCAAAATGGGTTGAAGTTGTTGCTCTCAAAGAAGTGAAGAAGGAGAATGTTGTGGACTTCATTCGAGTGAATATCATTTACCGCTTTGGAATCTCTCAGTACATAACTATAACACCCCGTACGTTTCTAAGTCTAGTTGACAACCGTAACATTTATGGAAATATGGAAACATGAGAGAATTGATGAATTATGTATCAATTTGTATACATTAAGAAGTCTTACACCATTGGGCCTTAAATGAAGCCCAAAATCATAAGGGAAGACATGGCCCAACATGGGATTTTGACCCATTCTTCCAATTTTCTCCATTTGACCAATCAACCTTTGAATTTAATGCTAAAGAAGAGATAAGAGTGACTTGAGGGACTATATAAAGAGAGAAAAATCAAATTTTTATTACACTTGGACTCTCATGCTTTTCTAGACTTTACCAAAATCTCTTTTTATCTCTCAAGAACCCTAAGTCATTTTGGGCCAAGATCATCTTTGTACAAGGCTTGGTAAGTGTTTATTATGATGGTTTAATATATTTTATGCATGATAGATGGTGTATAATATGTTGGTTATGCTGGTGGAGTATTGAGAAGTGCATAATGTGTGAAATGTTATATGTTTGCTAAATCGGAGGATGGTTTTGTCTTGTAAACTTGAATATGCACTTGTGGTTTTGAAGGAAGTGAACTGGGTGGAGTAAATATTGACATGTGAGATGTGATTATAGTCTTACTTTGTTTTATTCTTGTGCATAACGTTTGGAATTGTTGTTGTGATATTGGTTACGGATTTGGTGACGTATTGACCGTAAAGTGTAGTTTTGGGTGTTGTTATTTGTGTTGTGAGACCATGGCTGAATGTTGGTACTCAATATGATCAAAAATATTTCAAAATAAGTTTGGTTATGATCATGTACCATTCATGGCATTAAAATACCCAAAAGAGGCCATTTCAGACCAAAACGGGCATCCGCCCCCGCAGACGAGGGCATCTGCGGGCGCAGATACCAATGCAGATGCCCCTGGATTTTTCCAGAGGCCATCTGCGCATGCATCTCAGCCACCTGCGGGCACATGTGGAAACGCATTTCAGCCCAATTTTCTGTTTTGAATGTTTACGTATCGTCTTGGTCCCCGAAGGCCCCTATACCCTTTTTGGATGTAATTATCAACTTGTAATGTCGTTTTAATGACTTTAAATTATCGTATGGAGGTGTGTTGTACTGTATTAAGTATGGATGGTTGTTCATATGTTGTTATGAAGGATTAATTGTGACGGAATGATAAAGAGAAAAGCGTAAAGGGTAAGTGTGGTGTGAAATGCTATCGATGTATGATCTTTTGGTCAATGTGTGTAATGTTGTGGTGTTGTTGATATGATAATGCCTTGGATTGTATTGTAAGGGGTGACATGATGTTATACGGCAGTCATATAGTTCATTGTCATCTTGTACACCTGTATAGTGACTAGTTGCTAATGTAAGTTCCGGTATGAACTTGTTTTGTAGAGTAAGGCGTAAAGAAGGAGCTGGACTATTGTGTTCATACATAGACTTTTGTATTCATACTTGGAAGTGCAGGTATGTAAGTTTACCTTATTTGTATCTTTTTACAGCATATAGAATTCACATTGACGTTACACTTGACCTATTTCGAAATGTGCTAAGATATCCTATCCTCGATTACCAATGGTTATTATCACATGTTTCCAAGTCATTGCTCAATTGTGAATCACATGTCTCATATTCATTGATAATGTTCCAAGATCCCAATAAGGTTGTGTTCCAAAGTTCCAATAGTGATTATGTACATGTCTCTTATTCTTTGATTATTGTCCAATGGTTACAATAGTGTTATGTTTCCAATAAGGTGATGTTTCCACAAATGTTTAGATGACTCTTACTCATTGGCTAATGATACAAAGCTTCAAAGTAAAGTATGACTATCGTTATATCAATATCAAAGTAAAGAATAAAGTAATGCATATGTGGTTAATGATCAAGTATGGGTGGCAGCTTTGGGGGCGAAATGCCTAGCTCAAGCCGATCCCAAGATTGTTGGATCAGGGGGCAGTCCTAGAGGCCTAAGCCTAGCTCGGACCGAACCTGACGGGGGCAGCTCTAGAGGTATAATCCTAGCTTGAGCCGAACCTAATATGTTGGTTTATGGGTGGCAGCTCTAGAGGTAATAACCTTGCTCGAGCCGAACCCAATGCTTTGATTCTAGGGTGGCAGCTCTAGGGGCATAAGCCTAGCTCGAACCGATCCCAACATAACATTATGTTATGTTTAAAACCCATTGTTCAGTCGGGGCCCGGGTATCACAGGTCACAGGCAAAGATGAATAATCATAGAAGTAAAGATACAAAGAAAGTAATGAAAGAAAAATACATGGTTTCCAAAGTACAGTATTGTGACTTATCCATATTGAGCATTTATTATGTTTGAGTTCATTGACATGTTTACATATCATACAAGTTTCATATGGCCTTAAACACTCAGTACATTCTTTGTACTGACCCCTCTTGGGGGATTTACCTTACTTGCTGCAGGCGTAGGTACTAGTAGGCCTCCACAGTAGGTTGCCAGTTGTTGCCGATCATTGGTGAGCTCCAGTTAGTTCGGGGCTTCTTCGAGTCACAGTTGTACATAAGTTTTGGTGTTGTACATGTTGTATAAAGCGGGACTTGTCCCGACTTTTAGTTCATTTTGGTCAATGCACTTGTTAGAGGCTTTTGTAGACAGATGTGGGTGTATAAATGTAAAAGGTACATGTCGTTCATGACTTGATGGCTTCAACGGCCAGGTTTCATATATGTAGATATGTCACATGTTCCATGAATTTTGTTGTTAGCATTATAAACTCCTCCGTGATAAGGGTGTTTCGGATGGCATGCATATGAATGAACATAGGCAAAGCTTGGTTCTCTCGGGCCTTGTCGGCTACGGGTGCCAATCATGTCTCGATGGGATTCGGGGCGTGACAAAAGTGGTATCAGAGCAGGTCGTTCTAAGGGTGTCTATAAAGCCGTGTCTGAGTAGAGTCTTACTTATCAATGTGTTGTGCACCACATTTATAAGTAGGAGGCTACGGGACATTTAGGATGTTGTTTCTCTTCTTCAATTCTAGATCGTGCAATAAAGCCAGTGTTGTAAGTTGAATTGAAATCTGACCATGGTAAAGATTTCTCTTGATATAGTAACCACGCCAATGACGAGAAGAGGTAGAGGTAAAGGGAAACAGGTAGATATGCCTGCGGAAGAAGGAATGAGTAGATTCCCATCTGACCAAGCTAGTCAAGGTGGAGCAAATGCTAAAATTTCATCGCGGTCTTCCTCTACTTTTCCAGCTCCAGAGGAGCCAGCTGGTAGAGAAGTACCTGCAGAACCACCAATGAATGCCACGGACCAGGACCTTAGAAATGCAGTACATATGTTGACACAGTTAGTGGTAGCCCAAAGTCAAGGACGAGCTGGTCCAATTACACATGATGATGATGCGGCTAGAGTGGCGAGTCGCAGAACACAGGATTTTCTGAAACTGGACCCTCCTTTATTCATAGGGTCAGATCCGAAAGCAGATCCACAGGATTTCGTGGATCAAATTCAGAGGGCTTTGGAAATTATGCATGTGACAGGGGTAGAAGCAGTTGAACTTGCTGGGTACAGATTGAAAGGAGAGGCGATATTGTGGTATGAGGATTGGAAGAAATCCCATGATATTGGTGCAAATCCACCTATATGGGAAGAGTTTAAAGCGGCTTTTCTTGATCATTACCTTCCCTATGAGATCCGTGAGGCACGTGCGAATCAGTTTCTAAATCTCCATCAAGGAAATTTGAGTGTCAGGGAATACATCTTGCAATTTAATTCCTTGGCTCGATATGCGCCAAATGTGGTGGCTACGATGACAGACAGAGTCCACCGATACGTGGATAGACTAGAGCCATATTTGGTAAAGGATTGCACCATTGTTGCCTTGAATGAGCACATGGACATAGCTAGAATACAAGCCTTCACGCAGAAAATGGAAGATCAAAGATAGAGAAGAAGGGTACATGAATTTGATAGGGGACAGTCCAAAAGGGCTAGACCTATGGGATCATCTGCTATGTCCCAAGGAGGATCTAGGCCTCGTATGTTTTCGAGACCACCTAGACCATCATTTTCTCATTCCACAGCAGGTGCTCATTCTCAGTTCCGTGGGTCTAGAGGTGGTCTATCTGGACAGAGTAGTGGGGTTCCCGGATCACAGGCAGTTGGTTTTCCCCGTCAGTAGTGTTAGCACTGCGGACGTATTCATTCAAGTACATTCAAAGTGGGGACAAATGCTTGATTCTAGTGCGGTATGACAGGACACATGATGAGAGAGTGTCCCCAGAGGAGCATGGGTGGTATAGCATGACCGACAGGATCGGCCGTTGCATCATCAGCATCGGTTCCTTCTTTAGGCCGAGGTGTGCAGTCTGTTGGTTGGGGTAGAGGTGCCAGAGGAGCAGCCAGTACTAGTGGGGTCCAGAATCGCACTTATGCTTTGGTGGACCGATAAAATTCTGAAGCTTCTCCTGATGTTGTCACAGGTACATTATCCATATTCTCATATAATGTATATGCATTGATTGACCCCAGTTCTACATTGTCCTATGTTACTCCATTGATTACTGCGAAATTTGCAAAGGCACCAGAATTATTAATTAAATCAATTGAAGTGCCTACACCGGTTGGTGAATGTATTGTTGCAAAAAGAGTATATCGTAATTGTGTGGTAACTGTGTGTGGTCATGATACACTGGCTGATCTTATCGAATTAGACATGGTGGATTTTGATGTGATAATGGGGATGGATTGGTTGGCCTCTTGTTATGCCACGGTAGATTGCCGGGCCAAGAAGGTGCAATTTTGTTTTCCGCAAGAAAATATTCTTGAATGGCAGGGTAATGTAGGGGCACCACAAAGAAGATTTATTTCCTATCTGAAAGCCAGGAAAATGATTGCTAAGGGATACATATGTCATTTAGTACGGGTGAAAGATACTGAAGTGGAACCACTAACTCCGCAGTCGGTTCCAGTGGTCAATGAATTTCTAGATGTATTCCCAGAGGATCTTCCAGGCTTACCCCCAGAACGGGAAGTAGAATTTGGCATTGATGTGATTCCAGGCACTCAGCCTATTTCTATTCCTTCATATAGAATGGCTCCAGCAGAATTGCGTGAATTGAAGGAGCAATTGAAAGATTTGCTGGACAAAGGTTTCATCAGGCCTAGTATATCCCCGTGAGGTGCACCAGTATTATTCGTACAGAAGAAAGATGGCACGTTGAGAATATGCATCGACTATCGGCAATTGAATAAGGTAACGATCAAGAACAAATATCCGCTCCCTCGAATTGATGATTTGTTTGATCAGTTACAGGGTGCCAAATGTTTTTCAAAGATTAACTTGAGGTCGGGTTACCATCAAGTCAGAGTTAGAGAAGAAGATGTACCCAAGACAGCTTTCCGAACACGGTATGGCCATTATGAATTTTTAGTTATGTCATTTGGACTAACAAATGCGCCAGCTGTGTTCATGGATTTGATGAATAGGGTGTTTAAGCCATTCCTGGACGTGTTCGTCATAGTATTTATAGATGACATCCTGGTTTATTCAAGATCACCAGAGGACCATGCTAATCACTTACGGCAAGTGTTGTAGATTCTCCGTGAGTGTAAGTTGTATGCAAAGTTCTCCGAGTGTGAGTTTTGGTTAAAATCAGTTGCATTCTTGGGTCACATTGTGTCAAATGAAGGGATACATGTTGATACACAGAAGATTGAAGCAGTGAAAAGTTGGCCAAGACCTACGACACCCACAAAAATCCATAGTTTTCTTGGACTGGCAGGTTATTACAGAAGATTTATGGAAGGTTTTTCCTCGATTGCTGCACCGTTAACAAAGCTTACACATAAGGCAGTAAAATTTCAGTGGAATGGTGCGTGCGAGAAAAGCTTTCAAGAGTTGAAAGATAAATTAACCTCCACACCAGTTTTAGTACTTCCTGAATATACCGAAGGTTATGCAGTGTATTGTGATGCTTCCGGGATTGGCCTCGGATGTGTATTGATACAACACGATAATGTCATAGCATATGCCTCACGACAGTTGCGGCCACATGAGAAAAATTATCCCACGCATGATCTTGAATTGGCAGCGGTAGTTTTTGCTTTAAAGATATGGCGTCATTATTTATATGGAGTTCACATTGATATCTATACTGATCACAAAAGTCTGCAGTATATCTTTAAGCATAAAGAACTCAATTTAAGGCAAAGAAGGTGGCTTGAGTTATTAAAACATTATGATATTGATATTCTATACCATCCAGGAAAAGCAAACGTGGTAGCTGATGCATTGAGCCGCAAGGCAACCGGAGTCATTGATGACCACTTGACGAAAAAGAAAGAGATAATCAAAGATTTATATCAATTAGTAAGCTTAGGGGTTCGTCTTCTTGAATCCTCGAATGAAGGAGTTATCGTACAAAATGCAGCTGAATCTCGATTGACAGCTGAAGTGAAAGAGAAGCAATTTGCAGATCCTATGCTATTGCAGCTAAAAGAAAATGTACAACATAATTTGACAAAGGCATTTGATCTTACACAAGAAGGGGTGCTACAATGCCAAGGCAGATTATGCGTACCAGATGTAGATGAGTTAAGGAAACGAATTATGACTGAGGCGCATCATTCGCGCTATTCTATTCATCCGGGTGCTACTAAAATGTACCATGATTTAAAAGAAATATATTGGTGGGGAAATATGAAAAAGAACATTGCAGAATTCGTCGCTCAATGTCCGAATTATCAACAAGTGAAAGTAGAACATCAGAAACCAGGAGGTTACATGCAATGTATCAATCTTCCAGTATGGAAGTGGGATATGATCAATATGGACTTCATCACAGGTTTGCCTCGTACACTGCGAAAATTTGATTCTATATGGGTTATAGTGGACAGGCTTACCAAGTCTGCGCATTTTCTACCAGTCAAGACCACTTATACAGCTGAGGATTATGCAAAATTATATGTTAAAGAGATAGTACGGTTACATGGTATTCCACTTTCCATTATATTAGACAGAGGGGCACAGTTTACTGCGTATTTTTGGAGATCTTTTCAGCAGAATTTGGGTACACATGTGAATCTGAGTACGGCTTTCCATCCTCAGACTGATGGACAAGCAGAACGTACCATCCAAACACTTGAAGATATGCTACGAGCATGCACGTTAGATTTTCAGGGCAGTTGGGATGACCATTTGCCTCTTATTGAATTTGCTTACAACAATAGCTATCACTGAAGTATTAATATAGCACTTTATGAAGCTTTGTACGGAAGGAAATGTAGATCACCAATTGGATGGTTTGAAGCGGGTGAAACTGCTTTACTTGGGCCAAACCTTGTTCATCAGGCTATGGAGAAAGTTAAAGTGATTCAGCAACGATTACAAACGGCCCAGAGTCGACACGAGTCATATGACGATGTTTGAAGAAGATGGTGTCACCAATGAAAGGGGTAATGCGATTCGGAAGAAAAGGAAAATTGAGTCCACGTTATATAGGCTCATATGAAATTATTAGGAGATTTGGGCAGGTTGCATATGAGTTAGCACTACTCCAAGAACTCTCCACAGTTCATCCGGTATTTCATGTCTCGATGCTTCAAAAATACATAGGAGATCCATCTTGTATTGTTCCAAGTAAAGATGTCCAAGTTACGGAGGATCTTACCTATGAGGAGGTACCTATTGCCATTCTGGATAGACAAGTGAAGTGGCAGAGGAACAAAGATATAGCATCCGTAAAGCTACTTTGGAGAAATCAGCAAATAGAAGAGGTCACATGGGAAGCTGAAGAAATGATGAAATCCAAGTATCCTCATTTGTTCCAAAAGGAAGAATGACAAGTAAGTATTTATAAGCTTTGAGTATATCTCTATATGAATACATGAAGAATGCTCCTAAACTTGTAATTGGTTACTTTGAAATTATAACACTAACATTCGAGGACGAATGTTTCTAAGGGGGGAAGAATGTAACACCCCGTACGTTTCTAAGTCTAGTTGACAACCGTAACATTTATGGAAATATGGAAACATGAGAGAATTGATGAATTATGTATCAATTTGTGGACATTAAGAAGTCTTACACCATTGGGCCTTAAATGAAGCCCAAAATCATAAGGGAAGACGTGGCCCAACATGGGATTTTGACCTATTCTTCCAATTTTCTCCATTTGACCAATCAACCTTTGAATTTAATGCTAAAGAAGAGATAAGAGTGACTTGAGGGACTATATAAAGAGAGAAAAATCAAATTTTTATTACACTTGGACTCTCATGCTTTTCTAGACTTTACCAAAATCTCTTTTTGTCTCTCAAGAACCCTAAGTCATTCTTTGGGCCAAGATCATCTTTGTACAAGGTTTGGTAAGTTTTTAATATGATGGTTTAATATATTTTATGCATGATATATGGTGCATAATATTTTGGTTATGTTGGTGGAGTATTGAGAAGTGCATAATGTGTGAAATGTTATATGTTTGCTAAATCGGAGGATGGTTTTGTCTTGTAAACTTGAATATGCACTTGTGGTTTTGAAGGAAGTGAACTGGGTGGAGTAAATATTGACATGTGAGATGTGACTATAATCTTACTTTGTTTTATTCTTGTGCATAACGTTTGGAATTGTTGTTGTGATATTGGTTACGGATTTGGTGACGTATTGACCGTAAAGTGTAGTTTTGGGTGTTGTTATGTGTGTTGTGAGACCATGGCTGAATGTTGGTACTCAATATGATCAAAAATATGTCAAAATAAGTTTGGTTATGATCATGGACCATTCATGGCATTAAAATACCCAAAAGAGGCCATTTTGGACCAAAACGGGTATCCGCCCCCGCAGACGAGGGCATCTGCGGGCGCAGATACCAATGCAGATGCCCCTGGATTTTTCCAGAGGCCATCTGCGTGTGATTCTCAGCCACCTTCGGGCACAGGTAGCAATTTAGGTCATCCCAATTTTCTGTTTTGAATGTTTACGTATCGTCTTGGTCCCCGAAGGCCCCTATACCCTTTTTGGATGTAATTATCAACTTGTGATGTCGTTTTAATGACTTTAAAGTATCGTATGGAGGTGTGTTGTACTGTATTAAGTATGTATGGTTGTTCATATGTTGTTATGAAGGAGTAATTGTGACGGAATGATAAAGAGAAAAGCGTAAAGGGTAAGTGTGGTGTGAAATGCTATCGATGTATGATCTCTTGGTCAATGTGCGTAATGTTGTGGTGTTGTTGATAAGATAATGCATTGGATTGTATTTTAAGGGGTGACATGACTTTATACGGCAATCATATAGTTCATTGTCGTCTTGTACGCCTGTATAGTGACTAGTTGCTAATGTAAGTTCCGATATGAACTTGTATTGCAGAGTAAGACGTAAAGAAGGAGCTGGACTATTGTGTTCATACATAGACTTTTGTATTCATACTTGGAAGTGCAGGTATGTAAGGTTACCTTGTCCGTATCTTTCTGCAGCATATAGAATTCACATTGACGTTACACTTGACCTATTCCGAAATGTGCTAAGATATCCTATTCTCGATTACCAATGGTTATTATAACATGTTTCCTACTCATTGCTCAATTGTGAATCACATGTCCCATATTCATTGAAAATGGTCTAACAGCCCAATAAGGTTGTGTTCCAAAGTTCCAATAGTGATTATGTACATGTCTCTTATTCTTTGATTATTGTCCAATGGTTACAATAGTGTTATGTTTCCAATAGGGTGATGTTTCCACAAATGTTTACATGACTCTTACTCTTTGGATAATGATACAAAGCTTCAAAGTAAAGTATGACTATCGTTATATCAATATCAAAGTAAAGAATAAAGTAATGCATATGTGGTTAATGATCAAGTATGGGTGGCAGCTTTGGGGGCGAAATGTCTAGCTCAAGCCGATCCCAAGATTGTTGGATCAGGGGGCAGTCCTAGAGGCCTAAGCCTAGCTTGGACCGAACCTGACAGGGGGCAGCTCTAGAAGTATAATCCTAGCTTGAGACGAACCTAATATGTTGGTTTATGGGTGGCAGCTCTAGAGGTAATAACCTAGCTCGAGCCGAACCCAATGCTTTGATTCTAGGGTGGAAGCTCTAGGGGCATAAGCCTAGCTCGAGCCGATCCCAACATAACATTATGTTATGTTTAAAACCCACTGTTCAGTCGGGGCCCGGTATCAAAGGTCACAGGTAAAGATGAATAATCATAGAAGTAAAGATACAAAGAAAGTAATGAAAGCAAAATAAATGGTTTCCAAAGTACAGTATTGTGACTTATCCATATTGAGAATTTATTATGTTTGAGTTCATTAGTATGTTTACATATCATACAAGTTTCATATTGCCTTACATACTCAGTACATTCTTCGTACTGACCCCTCTTGGGGGATTTACCTTACTTGCTGCAGGCGCAGGTACTAGTAGGCCTCCACAGTAGGGTGTCAGTTGTTGCCGATCATTAGTGAGCTCCAGTTAGTTCGGGGCTTCTTCGAGTCACAATTGTACATAAGTTTTGGTGTTGTACATGTTGTATAAAGCGGAAACTTGTCCCGACTTTTAGTTCATTTTGGTCAATGCACTTGTTAGAGGCTTTTGTAGACAGATATGGGTGTATAAATGTAAAAGGTACATGTCGTTTTTGACTTGATGGCCTCAACGGCCAAGTTTCGTATATGTATATAAGTCACATGTTCCATGAATTTTCATTGTTAGCATTATAAACTCCTACGAGATAAGGGTGTTTCTGATGGCATGCATGTAAATGAACATAAGTACGGTTTGGTTCTCTCGGGCTTTATTGGCTACGGGTGTCAATCACGTCTCGATGGGATTCAGGTTGTGACAATAACAACCGACAACGGCAAGCCATATGATAACAAGCTAATGAATAAGATTTGCGATCTCTTTGGTTTCAAGCAGCGTAAGTATTCTATGTACCATGTTGTCGCCAATGGTCTAGCCGAGGCATTCAATAAGACCTTATGCAACCTGTTGAAGAAAGTCGTCTCCAAATCCAAACGATACTGGCATGAATGAATGGAAGAATCTTTATGGGCATATAGGACGATATATTGCACACCAACACAAGAAACCCCATACTCACTTGCTTTTGGAGTTGAAGTTGTCCTACCACTCGAGCGTCAAATCCCGTCTTTAAGACTTGCTATGCAAGAAGGGATCACTAAAGAAGAAAATGCTCGACTGCGTCTAGAAGAGTTAGAAGCTCTTGATGAAAAGAGGCTAGAGGTTCAACAAAATCTTAAATGTTATCAAGCCCGTCTATCTCGTTCTTTCAACAAAAAGGTTCGCTTGAGGTGATTTCAAGTTGGAGAACAAATCTTTGCAGTAAGAAGGCCTATTATCACTTCTCATAAGTCTGGGGGCAAATTCACCTCAAAGTGGGATGGACCATACGTCATACAAAAGGCATATTCAAATGGCGCTTACAAGCTTGTCGATGCAGATGGCATGAAAATTGGTCCTATTAATGCCAAATTCTTGAAGAAATACTACCCTTGAGGGAAGATGACGCTCCTTAAGGCACGAGCATAAAATGCATGTCCACTCCTGGCTCGCAAGAGTATAAACTGTATACGACTCCAAAAAAAAAAAAGCTCGCTAGGTTAAAAACCTTGAAAGAGGTGACCTAGGCAAAAGTTATGCCACAAAAAAAAATCACTCGACCAGAACAACGTTGTGACTTGATCCTCTTCACCAAGGTACGTAGGCTCTTAGAGTTTCATTCTAAGTTCAGTTGCATGAGTGTCAAAAAATATACATGTTCCCTCTTGATCCGTCACATAAAAGATAAGTTTGTAAATATTTTGATTAAACTTTGCACTTACGCCAAATATTTGAGGCTCAATGGGGGGAAACCCTTCGAAAAAAATGAGCCCCTTCAATGTGATTTGGAATGGTCAAACTCTCCAACTTTACAGTTTTGGGTGCAAATCTATTGAGTCTGCAGTTATCAAGTTTGCAAGTTAAAGGCTTCAATTCTTAAGGTCTTCGAATTGAAGTTTCAATCCAGCACGATTGTGAGATAAAGACATGAAGATGGATGATCAACAAGTTTGAAGAGAAAGACAAGGCTTAATACCACAATGAAAACACATCAAAATACGTTCACCTTCTTTCTCACCTTCTTAAGAGATTGGCAGGCAGCAGATAGTTCTTCAGATTTCTCATCCCTTTCCCTCAACACAAGCTCAAGATGTTCCTTGGCTTTCAAATATGGCTCTGAATTCTGAATTTCTACGGCTTTATCAACGAGGGTAGATTGTGCTTGGTCATAAGAAGCGGCAAGCTTAAAGAAAGACCCTAACAGATTCTGCAAAGGAGAAATATCCATACCCATTCTATTCATGTCGTTAACTATGACTTGGACCTCATCTTTGATATAAGAAGCACGGTCCGCGGTAAGGCCTGCAAGTTTGGTACGGATGTTGTCCAAGCTTTCATGACGAAGTCCTTTTTAAGCTCTAAGACAACCTTTTTTCCATAAAAAATGAACATAGTTACCACTGGTCGTCGGTAGGGATTTGATTCGAAACTTGCTCTAACTATACCGCAAGGAGTAGAAGTAACCTCTTTGGATGGCGAAGGTAACTCTCTCGAGTCTGGCCCTACTACGGACTCACTACTATCTTGTGGCTTACTTTGGTAAGAGTCCTTCAAAATTTTGACTTTGCTTGGCTGCACACAAACACACAAAAAAAAAAGCATGATAAGGGGAAAAATAAAGCTAATTAGTATGCTATGAAATAATGGGGAAGTTAAGTCACTACCTCTTCAATGGCCGGCAGAGTCCTCGAGGAACTATCATCATTATCAAGAATCTCAACCACATGCGAGTTTGTATCTCCTGACTTGTCTAAAGATGGTTTCACCTTCTTCCAACAATGATCTCCATGACTACTGTTGCTCTCATCTCGAGATGGTCATTTGTTGGAGACCTGTTGAGTCTGAGCAGGCGACTCCTCTTTTTGAGTTTCTGCATATAAAGGTCCCTTGAATTTGTATGTAATGACTACTTTAGATGTCAAAACAGGAGGCTTAACCATAATTGGGACCTCCTTGCCATTTTGTTGGGGAGTGTCGGTAATAGGACCTATAGTATTCACCAAAGATTGCAAGTTAGATTCAAGAAAGCTCCCGTGAACTTTGTCCCACCAAGATTTATACGTCGTGGAGGAGTACTTTCGCGCATTAGGTGTAGCCATAGGAAAATTTGCTTTTGCCATGGATCCATGCGACACACAAATGCGATAAAATCTAAGGCCTTCATCTAATGAAGCGCTGCAATATCACTTTCCAAGCTGCCAGGGATATTTTGATAAAAACCAAACTGATGGCTAAATCGTTGCGGACTATACAGCTCAAATGAATGCGTCTCCATATCTGAAAGGGAGGAAGTTAAATCGGAGGCTTATGAAGAAACTTATCTCTAAATCTGCACCCTTATCATTGTCCACAAAATAACAAATATCAGACTTGTTCAGCATGGTAGAAGTCCAAGAGATGTTATCTCCCCGATGAATGTGCTTTCTGGCATGTTCTTCATCAAAATACCTTGCAACAGCTTCTCCAGAATATGCTACCATTAACAAAGTGGATGGCCTATTATAAAGAAGAAAATGCGTCTTGAAATAGTAAGCAAGCTAACCATACACATAATGTATTGGAAAGGGTACTTTGATATGCTCAAGCTGTGAGCATTTAGTAATCTTATTTAAACCATTATAAATGCCTGACAAGACAGGAACGGCAAGACTGAATGTTTTTTTATTTGCCATCATAGCTGCAATTTTAAAAGTTCCCGAACGAATAAAATCTCCATCCTTAGAAGGAAATACAAAGGTGCACAACCAACATGATAAAAATGTTGCCAAGTGTGTGCCAGTCCTATGTTCATACCCCACTCCGAGTTTAGAAAATATTGCATCATCCGTACTTGACCACTTTTCTACTTTAGGAATAGTCCCAGTTGGGTTATGTGTTGACTTTAAGCGAAAAGATTTTTTCTCCTTCCTCAATAGAGCCGGCTCGTATCTCAAGACTCTTTTGCACCAAAACTTTATCCACTTGCTTAGAGTAACTCTCGAAGTATGAAACTCTCCTTCTTGAAGATGATGGAAGGCTACAAATAAGAATTCACAAATACGAGGGATGAATCTTTTATTCTTTTCGTCAACACCGGCGAGCTCCTTAAATTCGGGTACTACTTCTTCATAGGGAAGACCTCCAATGGGCAGCCCTCCAATTTCATGCAAATCTCAAAGGGATATGGACAGCTCTCCAACTGATGTCAGCAAGTGTTTGTCTTTGAACACCAAGCTTCAAGAAAGGCTTGCAATATGTTCGAATTTCGGTCATAGGTAAACAAAGAATCGTAAACGGCATCATATACTTTCGCTGCCTTCAAGGTTTGTTGACTTCCAGCCAATATGTCTTCAGCCCACT
This sequence comes from Capsicum rhomboideum, assembly GCA_031232105.1. NCBI lineage: Eukaryota > Viridiplantae > Streptophyta > Magnoliopsida > Solanales > Solanaceae > Capsicum > Capsicum rhomboideum. Next base: position 89,175,047 of record CP124716.1, on the reverse strand, counting down.
CCCAGTATCCTTAAGTACAATGAAATTCACCTTCAATCTCCATGGGACCTCCCCAACGTATTTCACCCTAGAGTACTCGACGTCCTAAGCAAGGAAGTGTGCTCGCAATGTTCAATTGACGTTGGTTGGGAGTCTGAAGAGACCATACTTTAAGTTGTGGGTTAGAACCAATATCATGCTCTGAAGTCCAGTTCAACATATGAAGGGAATTTCTCAAGGGCTACCACGGATCCGCATACCTGTCGACCATTGGAGTTTGAGTCAGTAGCTTGGTTAAAACTGTACCATCATCGGCCTCGATTAGGAAATACTTATTTTTGGAAGATGGAGAGGTATAGTACTTAAATTGAACCATCTATGCAAGCTACATAAATAAAAGAAGTTTAGTTAAATACAAAGGTGAAGTTTGGTTGAATACTTGCACAAATGGTTGTTGAAAAAAAAAACCTCCCTATGTTGTGGCGTTATTCAAAAAAATTTCACGTGTGTTGGAGCCAATGACTCATCCTCTGAAACTGACTTGATTGGTCTTAAGGTGTACGGAGGCAAAGTTAAACTCTCGCACCCTAAGCCGATTATTGCATAATCATCAAACATGAAGCCGAAGAGGTCGGTCTTAAGGTGTACGGAGGCGAAGTTAAATTCTCGCATCCTAAACCGATTATTGCATAATCACCAAACTTGAAGCCGAATTAGTCGGTCTTAAGGTGTATGGAGGCGAAGTTAAACTCTCGCACCCTAAGCCGATTGTTGCATAATCATCAAACTTAAAGCCGAAGTGGTCGGTCTTAAGGTGTACGGAGGTGAAGTTAAACTCTCGCACCCTAGGTCGATTGCTGAATAATCACCAAACTTGAAGCCGAATTGGTCGGTCTTAAGGTGTACAGAGGCGAAGTTAAACCCCCCCATCTTAAGCCGATTGTTGCATATTGCTATCTGTGGCAACCCTACAAAAAAAAGGACTGAAGAAGAAGAAAGGGGAAAAAAAACATTTACCTAAGTATGGGAGTATCTCAATTGTCAAGGATAATCTAAGTTGGTGTCTCAAATCTCCGCGCGCTGGCTGAAAAGATAAAGAAATATGTCAGCAAAATCTGGTGGATTAGAGTAATAAAATACAACAACTGTTGGTTTATATGAGCCACTAACAAGTCAAAAAAAAAGGAGCACAAAAAGAAAAATTAAGAAAAGCTGCTATTGTGACGTAAAGCAAAAGAGATTTTTGTGAAGAAAAAAAATATACATGTAATTTCTGTAGTCTGATCAAAATTTTTGGCGTCATCCTAACGTGATTAAGCCCATAGTACAAAGGAAACTTTTGTAGACAAGAAAGGAACTTATCATTTAAGAATCAGGCCTCGCCCCCAATGGAAATTGTACGAAGCAATAGCTGAATTCTGAAATTCAGCGACTAATGCATTGGTATTTATAAGAGTAGAATAGGCGGTGGTAGTAAAACTCCTAGATCAATAAAATTTGTAGAAATATCCTGATTCTAAGAGGTGGAAAGGGGCGTATACTAATCCTAAGGGAAAAGGGTCACATGGTAGATGGAATTTTAGTGCGAAAGGGAATGATATTTGTGGGGCCCACGAATTGCTAAAAATTTAAAAACAAGAAGTGGCATAATTCTATCCTTAAAGGGAGAAGAGCAACATTAAATGCTACCAAAAAAAAAAAAAAAAAAAAAAAGAAAAGAAAAAGTCAAACCCCCTAATGGTATATGATTAAAAGTCTACGTGGACTAGAAGTAGATTAAAATATCATTGGGCATTAAATGCATGTCCTCCAGGCTTTTGTTTGATATGGGTAGTATTGGGCCCATAATGTTTATTTTGATATTTACGAATAAACATGGTAATAAAATTATCAAATTAATACTTCAAGTCTAGTCATCAAAATGATAATTGTCTCGACTAGTCCTAAAATGGGAACATTTATCATCATATAAATTTTAATTATGTTAGTCCAAAAAAAAATATTGTGGATTAATATAATTGAATTAATTATTTAAGTCTAATGAATATGAATTTAATTAAAATCTAATTCTTATTGGGCTAGTCCATTAATTTGGGATACAAATAATGAACCCACTATGCAAAACTCAAGATGTCATTTTATTCTAGAAGTCCAATTTGGTGTCACATATTCAATGACGTGGCATGCCAATTCAAGTGAAGGAGCCAATAAGACCATGCCACATGTCAAAATGATACAACATGTCTAGTGAAATCAAAGGCCCATAAAAATACGTCATGTCACTTAAATCTAATTGGCCAAAAAAATCTCATCTTCACCATGACTCTTTCCTTCCTACAACTATAAATAGGGGTCTCATAAGTCAGAAAAGGGAAAGAATTCCAACAAAATGCAAGAGAGAGCTCGTGGATCAAAAGCCACAGATTTCCCTACAAGCTGGAAATTAAGCATTCATGTTCATACACAACTGAAGATCAAGACGAAGATTTAAGATCAAGTTCAAAGGCTCTTGAATCCATATTCACAAGTCAAAATCAAATCCATCGGTTTCACAAATCAAGTTCAAGATCAAGCTCGAAGCCCTTGAATTTATATTTGAAAAGGCGAATAAGAGGATTCATAAAGATTGTAACACTCACTATTTGAAATCAAATAAAATGATTATTATAATATTTTTCTATCCTGATTATTATTTTTGTGACTCGAATTTTATTGTCTACAACACCATGAACGACTCACTCAACTTATGTACTGTGTTTTTGTTTATGATGTGTTTGTTGTTGTTTGACTCTCAAATATGTAATGATATTGTTCCATTGCACTTGTTAAAAAGTAATGTAAGTGGAACTTAATACAAAGCAAATGTTTCTTTTTAACGTTCCTAATTAAGTACTGTTGTATATTTTTTCTTTTTGATAATACAAACTTATGATTATTTTTAATAGTTTTTAAAACTTATGGATATAAATTATATTTCTTAAAAAACTAAAATATGTTTTTCAAATACTATAACCAAATACATGGTGAAACTTTGTTCAAAAATAACTTATCAAAATATTTGAGAATCTATGAACAAACTCTAGCAAAATAAGCTTAGTTAAAGTGTCAAAATAAAAAGTTGAAGCCAAATTGGTTCTCAATCAATGTATTTGGATTTGTTGTAATTGTAGAAATTAAAAAGTTTAGACTTTGATAGCGTATCAAAAGAAAAAAGGAAAAACGCAAGCGGAAAAGAAATGGAAAACCTGAGAAAGTAGAGGCATTGAATTAAGGGTGACCAAAAAGTTTGAGAATGAAATTGTGGTGACTCAAGTTTTAATTATTGAGTAGGGGTAACAAATATTAGATTAAGGATTAAGGAGTTTGAGGGGGGGGTGGGAGTTGCCCTCAAAGTTTGTTTTTTTTACACTTTGGTCCAACTTATAAAACCCTAATTATAACTAAAAAAAGAGGGAAAATAATTGCCTCTTCTCCCATTTTCTCTCTCCTCCTCCTACGCGATTTTTTTTTCTCCATTGTCGTTGGTGCTTCTTCTTCTTCTACTACTTGTTCTTGTTGTTGTTCTTTCTTTTCTTCTCGCCATTGTTGTGGTTATTGCTGCTGCTACTGCTTCTTCTTCTTCTTCACCATTGTTATTGTTGTTGTGGCTGCTACTACCTCTTCTTCTTGCTTGAAATTTTGGACCAAATTTTGTTCTTATATAATTGGGCATTACTTCATTGGTGATTTTGGTAAGTAAAATTAATGATTTTTAGTTCAATTTCTCATCTAAGTATATCTGCTGTTTTTTCAACAATTTTCTGTAGCGTATCCAACAGCTGTTATATTCATTTACAACAACTGTTGGATTGTTTCCACTACTGTTAAAGTAGTTCCAACAGGTTAGTCATCTGCTGCAACAGATGAACGATCTGTTGCAACAGATGACCTAGCCATTGCAGCAGATGGCCTACCTGTTGGATTCATGTTACAGTAGCTCAATCCAACAGGTAGGTCATCTGCTGTAACAGATGATCAATCTGTTGCAACAGATGGACTACCTGTTGGATTCATGTTACAGCAGCTCAATCCAACAGGTAGGTCATCTGCTGCAACAGATGATCAATCTGTTGCAACAGATGGACTACCTGTTGGATTCATGTTACAACAGTTCAATCCAACAGGTTAGTCATCTGCTGCAACAGATGGGTAATCTATTGCAACAGATCACTCATCTGTTGCAGCAGATGACCTACCTGTTGGATTGAGCTACTGTAACATGAATCCAACAGGTAGGCCATCTGCTGCAACAGCTAGGTCATCTGTTGCAACAGATGGTTCATCTATTGCAGCAGATGACCTACCTGTTGGATTCATGTTATAGTAGCTCAATCCAACAGGTAGGTCATCTGCTGCAACAGATGAGTGATCTGCTGCAACAGATGATCAATCTGTTGCAACAGATTGCCTACCTGTTGGATTCATGTTATAGCAGCTCAATCCAACAGGTTAGTCATCTGTTGCAACAGGTTTGTCATCTGTTTCAGCAGATGTCTAATATGTTTGATTATTTCCAATAGACTCTACACCTGTTGCAACAGGTGACCCATTTGTTGGACATAATCAAACAGATATGACCATCTGTTGCAACAGATGTCTAATATGTTTGATCAGCTCCAACAGACTCTACACCTGTTGCAACAGATGACCCATCTGTTGCAATAGGTGACCCATTTGTTGGACACAATCAAACAGATATGACCATCTGTTGCAATAGGTTTAGACATTTATTGCAATAGATGTCTAATATGTTTGATTATTTCCAACAGACTCTACACCTGTTGCAACAGATGACCCATCTGTTGCAACAGGTGACCCATTTGTTGGACACAATCAAACAGATATGACTATCTGTTGCAACAGGTTTAGACATTTGTTGCAACAGATGTCTAATATGTTTGATTATTTCCAACAGGTGACCCATTTATTGGACACAATCAAACAGATATGACCATCTGTTACAACAGGTTTGTCATCTGTTGCAACAGATGTCTAATATGTTTGATTGTTTCCTACAGTCATTAAATTCAATCGTGATTGGTAATAAAAAAGGTTATTTAACCATAATTAGCTTTCAATTAACAAGTTCAATTACAATCTTAATGAATTTAATATCATTTACATGTTCAACTGACTGTATTCGTCCTAAATAGAGTGATCACTCGACTAAATTGATGTGAATTGCTTCATTGAATCATGATTGTCAATAAAAAAAGGTTATTTAACCATAATTAGCTTTCAATTAACAAGTTCAATTACAATCTTAATGAATTTAATAACATTTACATGTTCAACTGACTGTATTCGTCATAAATAAAGTGATCAATCGACTAAATTGATGTGAATTGCTTCATTGAATCATGATTGGTAATAAAAAAGGTTATTTAACCATAATTAGCTTTCAATTAACAAGTCCAATTACAATCTTAATGAATTTAATATTATTTACATGTTCAACTGACTGTATTCGTCCTAAATAGAGTGATCAATCGACTAAATTGATGTGAATTGCTTCATTGAATCATGATTGTCAATAAAAAAGGTTATTTAACCATAATTAGCTTTCAATTAACAAGTTCAATTACAATCTTAATGAATTTAATATCATTTACATGTTCAACTAACTACACAACCTATTACAATAGATTATAACTTGCTGCAACAGATGGGTCATCTGTTGCAACCGGTGTAGAGTCTGTTGGAGATGATCAAACATATTAGACATCTGTTGCAATAGATGTCTAAACCTGTTGCAACAGATGGTCATATCTGTTTGATTATTTCCAACAGATGTATCATCTGTTGCAACAGATTACTCATCTGTTGCAACATATGTAATGACTGTAGGAAACAATCAAACATATTAGACATTTATTGTAACAGATGTCTAAATCTATTGCAACAGATGGTCATATCTGTTTGTTATGTCCAATAAATGGGTCACCTGTTGCAACAGATGGGTCATCTGTTGCAACAGGTGTAGAGTCTGTTGGAAATAATCAAACATATTAGACATCTGCTGCAACAGATGACAAACCTGTTGCAACAGATGAGCATATCTGCTTGATTATTTCCAACAGATGCATCATTTGTTGCAACCAATTACTCATCTATTGCAACATATGTAATGACCGTAGGAAACAATCAAACATATTAGACATTTGTTGCAACAGATGAAAAACCTATTGCAATAGATGGTCATATCTGTTTGATTGTGTCCAACAAATAGGATCACCTGTTGCAACAGATGGGTCATATGTTGCAACAGGTGTAGAGTCTGTTGGAAATAATCAAACATATTAGACATCTGCTGCAACAGATAACAAACCTGTTGCCACAGATGAGTATATCTGCTTGATTATTTCCAATAGATGCATCATTTATTACAACAGATTACTCATCTGTTGCAATATATGTGATGATTGTAGAAATAATCAAACATATTAGACATCTGCTACAACAGATGAAAAACCTGTTGCAACAGATGAGCATATCTGCTTGATTATTTCCAACAGATGCATTATCTGTTGCAACAGATTACTCATCTGTTGCAACATATGATGCATCTGTTGGAAATAATCAAACATATTAGACATCTGCTGCAATAGATGACAAACCTGTTGCAACAGATGAGCATATATGCTTAATAATCCAAATTTTTCAAATCTAAGTAAAAAATGTAATTCATGACATTAAAAACTGTACATTTATCAAACATAAAATATTGTTATCGCCAATTACATAATATAATTAACTAAAGATACTAAAAATAAAAAATTGCTATGTTGTCTAGAAATTATACTGATATGATAGAAATTACAACCCACATCAGGGCTCCAAACTCTTAAATGCCACCCCAGCAGCCCAAACCTTTTGCATCCTTGAAACTGCGTTATCGTTCAATAGAGTCTTGGGAGTTGTAATACAAGTGTCGGTTATCAAAAGCTCAATAAATGCAAGCGAGTAAGACCCGCAAGCGACACCAGTCTCATTTTTTGGGAATGTTCTGTTTTCGACCATCAAAAACCCATCTTTCGTTGAGCAACTTTTCTGGCAAGTGATTCATTATGCCACTTTGCTTCAACAATTTTGAGAACAACTCCAACAGAGGCTCCATGCAAATCCAAAATTGCCAATCTTCAATAACTGGTATGTTGCAGTCGTAAACATTCATGACTCCCTCATTCATAAGGATCTCAACAGTCACAAAATGTTTTTTCTCCAAGTTCAGGACTGCGAGAATCCTCTTTGCCTCCGTCCAATCCATGGCACCTGGATATGGCCTCTTCCCTCTACAGTAATCCATCATGTCCTCATCCCATTCAAACTCAGTAAGTAACTCCTCAATTTTTCTGCCACCAGGAGTTGTCGCTTCTTCGCTGAGTTTGTTGTACCTACTTAAAAAGTAACTGTAGAAGTTGAGGTCCATGATCCTATCCCCGAAATCATAGTACCCAATGAATTTGAGATGTCTCTCCCGCATCAGGCAAAGAATTTCATCAACATACTGACATAAGAATACAATTTAAATAAGTTAGTAACATATAATAATAATTGAAAAGATACAACAGATGGGTAATCTATTACAACAGATAAGTCATCTGTTGCATAAGTTCTCTGAACCTGTTAGTAGATTACCCATCTACTGCAAACTAATGCAACAGATGGGTAATCTGTTGCAACAGATAAGTCATCTGTTGCATAAGTTCTCTGAACCTGTTAGTAGATTACCCATTTACTACAAACTAATGCAACAGATGGGTAATCTGTTGCAACAGATGATTTATCTGTTGCAACAGGTGGATAATCTGTTGCAACAGATAAGTCATCTGTTGCATAAGTTCTCTGAACCTGTTAGTAGATTACCCATCTACTGCAAACTAATGCAACAGATGATTTATCTGTTGTAACAGATGGGTAATCTGTTGCAACAGATAAGTCATCTGTTGCATAAGTTCTCTAAACCTGTTAGTAGATTATCCATCTACTGCAAACTAATGCAACAGATGGGTAATCTGTTGCAACAGATGATTTATCTATTGCAATAAATGGGTAATCTGTTGCAACAGATAAGTCATCTATTGCATCAGTTCTCTGAACCTGTTAGTAGATTACCCATCTATTGCAAACTAATACAACAGATGGGTAATCTGTTACAACAGATGATTTATCTGTTGCAACAGGTGGATAATCTGTTGCAACAGGTGGATAATTTATTACAACAGATGAGTCATTTGTTGTATAAGTTCTCTAAATTTGTTAACAGATTACCCATATACTGCAAACTAATACAACAGATGGATCATCTAAATGAACATACTAATGAAATTTAAATAAATAAAAGATTAGAAAAAGTAACTTACCCAGTCCTCGTACCACACCTTCATATTAGTCATGTTTTGGAAGTCTTTTGCACTAAATTGATGCATGGAGTACTCTTCTGGGGCCTTTTTTGATTTCATTAGGGCATTCAGCTTAGCCTTTCTTGTGAAATTCATCAACTTGTAAAATTCACCTTCTTCAGCTCTCCCTGTTCTCCTATGGCCCTTGGAAGTTGCTCAACAGTGCAAGGAAGAGGAGTTGCAATTTTTCTTGATTTAATATCTGATAGTACCTTGGAAATTGCTCTTTTCCTCCTCTTAACTTCCAATGGAGTGAATGGCTCTGTAATCTTTCTTGATGGAATGACACCCCTCTTAGATGTCAATTCCTTAACAGCAACAGTCAGAGCAACAATAGAACTAATCAAGTTGTCATGTCTGTCCTTGCATTCTTGGTATTTGCATGCAGAACATGAGCTTGAAGAGGGGCCAAAAGAGGTGGTATGCCCACTGAAAGGGGTGAATCCACCATATCCACCACCAGTCTGACCATCATCATGGTCAACTCTTTTTTCAAAAAAAATTTCATGAGCATCATCAACATGCTCATCACCATCATCTCTGACACCAGCATCACCAACACCATCACCATCACCACTACCACCAACAACATTAACGCCAACACCCAAATCTATTGCAGCATTACCAAAAACCTCAACAGCAGGCTCAGTAAGAACAATCTGACCTTCCTTAGGTTCTTCCCTTTTGATGGTTGTTGCTCCACCCAATTCTTTTTTTATCAAATCCACCTTAGGGTCTGGTTTTGTTTGAACAATCCCTAGAGTAAGAAAGGCAGGCATCTCCAACTCTTGCTCAGTAGGGACTATCCAGGGATGCACAACCTATAAATAAAAGTAGATATATTAAAATCAACCCATAATTTACAACAGATGCGTAACCTATTGCAACAGATAAGACATCTGCTTCACAGAACTACAATAGGTGACCCATCTGTTGCAACAGATGACCCATCTGTTGGCATAATTTTTATGATATTTCAAACAGATGACTCATTTGTTGCAACAGATTACACATCTGTTGGAAGAAATTAACCCAGTAGCAAGACTATTTTGATTTCTTCCAACAGATGATCCATTTGTTTCAACAGATGAGTCATCTATTGCAACAGATGAGTTATCTGTTGCAATGCTTGTTAAAAGGAGTAAATTTATTCTATTTTAAAAAATACTTACTGCATCATCAGGAGGGTTGAAGAGATCAGGGGATTCATCCTTGAGTTATTCTTGGCAGACAACCACCTAATGATCCTTGGATGAGAAACCTCTTCCGAATAGTCCTTACCTTGCTGTCGAAGGTGAGGAATGGCTTCAAATGCCCACGCCTAAAAATGTAAACATTATGCAAATAAAAAATCAGAATAACTAGTCAATAATATAACTAAATGAAACACTAAGGAACTAGGAGTAAAGTTTACCATGAAAGCCCAAGGAAAGCCGTATAAGCTGATCGTCTTTGAAGATAAGTTTGTCAACAAATATTTGACAGTCAAGAAATAGCTTTCATATCCCCATGGATAATTATTGAATGCCTCCAAATCTTGAGAAAGCACCAACAGTTCAGGTTCTATGACTTTGTTGGTGTCTCTGGCCCATAAAATGGAATGCACAAACCAAACTAAGCACAATGGCTCCTTGTGCTTCTTCAAAAACCTTTTGTTTTGGAGATCAACTTTCAATTGCTTGGCTTTATAGCTAGGTCCAACAACAGCCAATAACTCATTTATTTTGTCTTTACCTTTGTTGGTTTTAGTGGGTGTCTTTCCTTTCTTAGCTGATTTAGATGGCTTGCTTGCCTTTGGCTTTTTTAAGGGTGTAACTATGGGAAGAGGTTCAGATGGAGGATGGCATCTCAGTCCAGTCACTATGGCAAATTCTTTCATGCCAAAACAAACCGGCATGCCACAATAGTTTATCCAAATCTCATCCATCTTCTTTTCCTCATCCTTCAAAGTTGTATCATCACCCATATACTTAATCCTGAGCTTGAGAAGACTATACGCCATGGTCATTTGAAAGATTACATTGTTATCCTCCGGTAGATCAAGAAAGTGTCCTAAACAGCTGGACTTAAAGTAATCCTCTAATTTTTCATCCCTCAATATCTTCCTAAATTCATCAAAACCTTTACCCATAACAGATTTAACTACAAAATCACCAGTCAAATCTGTAGGGTTATCTATAGGCATCTTAACTTTGAACTTGTCAATACTAAAAGTTTTGACAAGATCATGCTGGGCTTTCGATCTACGTTCATGAGAGATCAACGATATCTCAGCATCATCATCAACTCTTTCATTTTCCTTACTTTGCCTTCCATCTTCTTCCTCACTTTCTTTTTCCTCCTCCTCATCACCTTCATCCTCACCTTCCAGCTCATCTCTTTTATCACTTTCTTTTTCTTCATCATCTCCATTCCCACCATCTCCATCTTCTTCCTCATTTTTATTTTCATCTTCCTCCTCTATAACTTCTTCCTCCCCTTTCTTTTCTACATCAGCTCTAGAACTTTCAACTGATTCTTCTTCAATTTCTTCTTCATTATCTCTTTCCACATCTTCATTCTCTTTCTGTACATCTTCATTTGTTTGTGAAAGGGCTTGTTCAACAAGTTCTTCTAATGGTGTTTGTAATTTAGCTTTTTTACTTGTGTTGTCACAAGTTGATCCACTCTCTTTTCTTTTGGGAGCCATTTAATCTACAAACAAGATAAAAACAAAAAATATTACAATTGATTTGTGCATCATTAAAAAAAGGCTAACAGTAAATTTAATAAATACAACACAATACAAAATATTTCCAACAGATGACCCATTTGTTGCAACAGATTACCCATTTGTTGCAACATATGGGTAATCTATTGAAACAGATGGGTCATCTGTTGAAAGAAATCAAAACAATCTTGCTACTGGTTTTATTTCTTCAAACAGATGACTTATCTGTTGTAACAACTTACCCATCTGTTGAATGAAATCAAAGCAGTTATTCCAACAGATGACTTATCTGTTGAAACAGATGGGTCATCTGTTGGAAGAAATCAAAACAATCTTGGCTACTAGCTTATTTCTTCCAGCAAATGACTCATCTGTTGCAACAGATGGGTCATCTGTTGGATGAAATCAAAACAGTTATTCCAACAGATGACTTATCTGTTGCAACAGATGGGTCATCTGTTGGAAGAAATCAAAATAATCTTGGCTACTGGCTTATTTCTTCCAACAGATGACTTATCTATTGCAACAAATAATTCATCTGTTGGAAGAAATTAAAACAGTCTTGCTACTGGTTTTATTTCTTCCAACAGATGAACTATCTGTTGCAACAGATGAGTCATCTGTTGGAAGAAATAAAACCAATAGCAAGACTGGTTTGATTCCTTCCAACAGACTACTCATCTGTTGCAACAGATAGGTCATCTGTTGGAAGAAATAAAACCAATAGCAAGACTGGTTTGATTCCTTCCAACAGACTACTCATCTGTTGCAACAGATAGGTCATCTGTTGGAAGAAATAAAACCAGTAGCAAGACTGTTTTGATTTCTTCCAATAGATGACTCATCTGTTGCAACAGATGGGTCATCTGTTGGAAGAAATCAAAACAGTCTTGCTACTGGTTTTATTTGTTGCAATAGATTACTCATCTGTTGCAACAGATTCGTAATCTGTTGCAGCAAATCAAACTTGTTTTGCTACTGGTTTGATTTCTTCCAATAGATGACTCATCTGTTGCAACAGATAGGTCATCTGTTGGAAGAAATAAAACCAGTAGCAAGACTGTTTTGATTCCTTCCAACAGACTACTCATCTGTTGCAACAGATAGGTCATCTGTTGGAAGAAATAAAACCAGTAGCAAGACTGTTTTGATTTCTTCCAACAGATGACCCATCTGTTGCAACAGATGAGTCATCTATTGGAAGAAATCAAACCAGTAGCAAAACAAGTTTGATTTGTTGAAACAGATTACGAATCTGTTGCAACAGATGAGTAATCTATTGCAACAAATAAAACCAGTAGCAAGACTGTTTTGATTTCTTCCAACAGATGACCCATCTGTTGCAACAGATGAGTCATCTGTTGGAAGAAATCAAACCAGTAGCAAAACAAGTTTGATTTGTTGCAACAAATAAAACCAGTAGCAAGACTGTTTTGATTTCTTCCAACAGATGACCCATCTGTTGCAACAGATGAGTAATGTGTCGGAAGAAATCAAACCAGTAGCAAAACAAGTTTGATTTGTTGCAACAGATTACGAATCTGTTGCAACAGATGAGTAATCTGTTGCAACAAATAAAACCAGTAGCAAGACTGTTTTGATTTCTTCTAACAGATGAACCATCTGTTGTAGCAGATGAGTAATCTGTTGGAAATATTTTTACAATAAACCAACAGATAGTATAGTTGTTTCCAACAGATGCTTAATATGTTCCAGCAAATTCTTATTCTATTGCAATATATTACACATTTGTTGGGCAACATTTTTACCATGCACATATACTATATACAAGAACACCACCGTGTTTTGTTCAATTTTTTCATAACACCACCAACAAAACAAACAAAGCTACAACACCTTTTGAACAATAGCAATGTTTACCAATACACCACCACCACCAACAACAACAACAGCAAAACCAACAAAACAAAAACACTAGGGCACAAAGAACACCACCATCACCAACAACACAAATAATAAGACAAAATTATCGCAATAGATATCTCCGAAAAAAGTCAAAATTCAAGTTTCACTATCTTTACAGCAATGTTCGAGAACAAGAACAATAACAATAACAAAAAATCATATTTCACTCATAAAAGATTCCCAAGATACCACATTTAAATCAACCACCATATTAAGAGAACAAATACCACAAATTAGGGTTTTCTTCTCAGATTTTTTTTTTTTAAGCATCAGAAACTCCACAAGTACCACATTCTTGTTAACTATACTAGAAGAGAAGACAACTCAACTAAAAATTCCTAATTTTTTGAAGAAAAAAAAAATAAAAAACCTTTACCTATGAAGAGAGAGAAATTGACGGTTGAAAGTAGAAAAGGAACGATGAAGAACTCGAATTTGGGGTTGCCGGAGGTTGAAAGTCGCCGGAGATGTCTGTTGCGTAGATCTGTTATCGACGGAGGTGTCAGTTGTTGGGAGAGGAGAGATGGGTCGTCGTTTGAGAGGAAAGAGAAAGAAGAGAGAGGTTAGATTTTTTAAACTGATTTTTCAGTTTTGGATTTTTATTTTTATTAAATATGTTATGGGTTGATTTGTATTTTTAAAAGAATAAAAAATTTTAAAAATATTAATTGAGTTCTCAATTAACTTAATTATTTTTATAAGTGACTTTGACCCTTTAATTTGGTCAAGAGGTACCAATTTTTAAAACCAAACTGGGGGACCTTTCCTTCAATTTTCTCGAGAAAGTAGGGGTATCCCAACTTTGAGTTAGAACTTGGAAAACGGAAATGTCAGCATTACTCCGTCGGAGAAACGCTCTGCTGTCAATTTACTCGACCTGTAAAGGCTACGCCAACGAGTCAAACCCGAGTCGACTCACATCGCCCCCTCCTCCAATCCAAGTTGGGTTTACTGAGTCAGCTGGTCGAGGTGTGTTTGCCACTAGGAGAATCGGTGCTGGCGAGCTCATCCACACTGCCAAACCCATCCTCTCTCACCCTTCTCTTTCTTCACTTCATAGCGTCTGTTATTTCTGCCTCACAAATCTTCATCAACATCAACCATCAAATGTTCCCTTTTGTAGTCATGAATGTACACAACAATCCAAGGTATCCTTTTCTTCATATGTCTTTCTCATTGTCATATGCATTGAGTGGCAGCATAAACCATATATTGTGAATTCTGGATGATTTTGAACAAATGAGAAACACAAGTGAAATGCCAATACAGTTCCTAACTTAAAATTTTATTATAGACCTTCTAAAATACTGAAAAAAAATTCGAGCTTACAAACAGTTTAGTTATCTTCCATACTCAAACTGCAAGTAATGTCGTCAAACTCTCCCCTCTACTATAAGTCTTATGGAAACAGTACTGCCTTGCCACTAGGCCCATTACCACAAATCTCAAGTTAGAGGGGCCGTTATTTGAGGCTGTGGTAAACAGAATGGAGTTGATGATATAATGAGCGGACAGTAAGATGGTGATATCATGAATGTGCAGGTAAAAGATTGTGGACAGACGATAATCTTGTTTCAAAAAAAAAAAAAAAAAGATTGTGGACCGAATAGTTCTCGGATCTTCTTATGGACAAGATTATTTTAGCTTCCATCAATTAATCTAATGGTTTCTTAATTCATAATCAAGTGGTACCTGTTGTTGGTGGGAGGTGACACGTATCCCGTGTAATTAGTCTAGGTGCGTGGACACCATGGTTATCAAAAAAAAAAAATCATAATTAAGTGATGATAAACTTTATATGCGGTAATAAATCAGCAGGGGGTCTATCCTATGATTTGCTCTATTATACTATTTTAGTTGTGCTTAATATGCCATGGTTGTTGGACCTTAAAACAAGCTTGTTGTATTAGTATATCTCACTTCTAACTCATGTCATCTCACTGTTTAGATCTTTTACGAGACAGAAAAGAAAGCAGATTGGTCAGTTTTTCATGAATACTGTCGGTATGAAGAGTTTCTAGTTTCGCTCTATCTTCCATCAAATATTACTTGTTTGCTCTATAGGTTCTCCTGAATCATTTTATCCTATTCAACATGTTCTTGCCTATAATGTATATGGTCTTTATTGCATGGTCAAGTTCGATGCATACCACCTTTATATATGAGATAAAAAGGCTATATAAATACAGTTTTCTATAGGTTAAGAACAGTAATTTGTCAAAAGGAAATTCTGAATAAGTTAATAGAGGGCATCTTTTCCCAACATTAATATGTGCCAACGAAGAAAACAATGGAAGCATTTATGCATCTATCAACACTCAGAAATATTCTCTTTGATTCAGTGAAGTTGGGTTGAGCACCATGAGGTCTCAGGTTCTTCCTAACAGAGACAAACACTAGGTGATTTCTTCCCATCTATTCTAGCCTTGTTGGACAGAGTTACCTGGTACCTGTTGCTGGTGGGAGGTGGCAGGTATCCCGTGGAATTAGTCGAGGTGCGCCCAAGCTGGTCCGGACACCACGATTATCAAAAAAAAAAAAAAAAGAAAAAAAGAAAAAGGTTAAACAAATATATTTTAACAAATTTGATAAATTTTGTCTGAGTTAAGCTTCAGGGTACCATGGGAATGGACCCATGTACCTTCTGTTAGGGGATAAATGATGCGGGATAACTTACATTTTTAGAATTGTTTGCTTTTTTGAATACTTACATTTTCAGAACAACTCCAGAGTAACCTTCTGAGAAAGATATACATTTTTAAGGGCGTTTTTGAGAAAGATATACTTATTGCTTGAATAAATAAACTTTGCGATCCCCTAGCTTATAAGTGGTCCACACATGGAGCATGTTAAGTTCGCAGGTTTCCTATAGGCTATAACCTGAATTACTTTTGGCAGGTCTGATTTGAGTATTCCAATCAATCTGCTTTTCTGACTAGCAGAAAAATTTGAGTATAAAGGTTGTCTGTATAAGTAGATTCTTTATTGTGTTTTGTTGTTTAGTTTCTGTTACCAAATAAGTTCGAGATTAATTTTTGTTGGAAACTAATAAGAAGAAATGCGGAACTTACTTTTATAGTTGGAAAATTGGTGATATATTAAAAAATAAGTAAGATAAAGGACCTTAGAAGAAAATATGAGGGCGTCACAATTTTAATCTCCTATTTTTCTCATTCGAAGTCATTGGCCAATTGTAATATAAAACCTAAACCAAGTTGATGTCTAACACTGAATGTCTAAATCTCAATTCTCACGTCTGTGTGAAATAACAGAGATAAAGTACAATTTATTTATTCACCCTTTTCAGCTTTTTTTTTTATAACCGTGGTGTCCGGACCAGCTTGCGCACACCGATGGGAAGAAATCACCTAGTGCTTGTCTCCGTTGGGATTGAACCTGAGACCTCATGATGCTCAACCCAACTTCATTGAACCACTAGGCCACACCCTTGGGTGCTGAATTTTTTTTTTTTTTAATAGGGTAGTGTAGCATTCATTTGTTTCAGAAACAATTGCCTTAGATGCTAACTTCTCAAACTCAACAGATAATCTTTCCACATGTATGAGAAGAAAATCTGAACATATTATAGATAACTCTCATTCCGTCTTATTCTTCTGCCTACAAACCATATATCATGGTTTTGTATATGTGGATAGGATGTGTTGGAGTCCCACATCGTTTGTGGGAAGGGTACATGGTCTCCTGGTCTTGGGCAATCCTCCCCTCATGAGCTAGCTTTTGGGTTGAGTTAGGCTCAAGATCTATTTCTTTATATGGTACCGGAGTATGACCCATCCCAATTCTCATTACCGATAATGAACCCCCATCTTAAATTTCCCACACACCACATGTCCAGCCTTGGGCATAGGTTGTGTGTGAAGAGTCCTGCATGGGCCCTTTAAGAGATGCATGGTTTCTTTAATATGACTTGGACAATCCTCACCTCTTGAACTATAATTTTGGAGTTGAGTTAGGCCCAAGATCCTTTTCTTTATATGGTATCAGAGTCTGGCGCATCCCAATTCAATGTTTCCGATGTTGGCTCCCCGTCTTATATTGTTCACGCTCCAGATGTCCAGTTTGGAGGTGTTGGAATCCCTCATCGGTTGTAAAAAAGGGTGCATGGTTTCCTTATATGATCTTGGGCAATCCTCCATTCATGAGCTAGCTTTTGAGGTTGAGTTAGGCCCAAGATCCATTTCTTTACAATGAGTGTAGGGGAAAATCATCCTCTGTTTCATGGTACTATTAGCCATGAAGCTGTGAGTAACTACTGGAGTTGCCGTAGAAAACATATATCGGATCTAATGAAACATAGATCGAGGAGTATTTATTTCACTTATCTTTGTGAGTCACATATTGCCATTTTACTTGTTCTTGCTATGAAGAGCTCAAGGCCTAAAGTATCCGCTTCTGGTCAAGAGATTGGCTTGCATGATTATATCTGGAGCTGCCACTCCAGAAACTCTTGACATACTTCAGCCAGCAACATTATCGTCCGAAATGATTTTACTGGTGAGTACTTCAGGTTGAGCCTTTTTCTTAGCAGTTGGAATTCATGTTGGTGGTGTTTTTATTAAATCTTCAAACTATAAACTTCTCCTACTAGCTGTTTTCTAATCCTCGAGATTCTGTACTGTATCTCTTTTACTGTAAACCTTGTTCTGAAATCAAATAACAGGCGAGTATCACCGTGTAAACATAGATGAAGTATCTTCGGGTATTGGAGGTGACCATTTCTTTCATAAGACTCCATTGTCTGATTGTGAAGCATCTTAAATAAGAAAAAAGTTAAAGGAGAACTTCAGTTTTTTTGCAACTTCTTGATGATTGGGAGATTCAGAGGGTGACAGAATTCTACAAGTCACTGAAACTCTTCAGTGGCCTACAGAAGGGTCTGATAATTGTGGTGGTTGGGACTCTTTTAAGGTATGCAATGCATATTGATTAATGAATCAGACCAACCATCAGTTCTGAACTGGCCTTAGAAGCATATCTGGAAGACTAAAATCCCACATAAAGTATCTTGTTTTGTCTGACTCGCTGTTCTTACACAAGAGAATCTGGCAGAAAGAAAGGATCACTTTATGCTCCAGATGCTATCTTTGTGGTGAGAAAGCAGAGACAGTTAATCATCTATTTGTACATTGCAAAATAACAAAATAACTTTGGAGAAAGTTCATTAACCTTAGAGGGATATCTTGGATAATGCCCGGAAGGACTATTGAAGTTCTACATAGCTAGCCAATCTAGGAGGAAGCAAATTATCAGGCAATAGACAGGGATAGATGGAGAACTGTCCCAACAAGCATTTGGTGAACAATTTGGATAGGAAGAAATTCCAGATGCTTTGAAGATGTGGGCAACTCTTTTCAGAAGATCAAGTTGAATTGTCTTTTGATTTTTTGTTTTTGGTATGAACAGACCTACTTAGAAGAGTTTGTTGATATTTTTTGATGTTCTGAGTTGCATTTAGGATCGCAGATTAGCTTGAATACCTGAAGCGAATTTGCAAATATGTTCTTTTTTTTTTTTAATTGGGGGTAGGGGAAGGGAAAATGGGGGAGGTGATTACAAGGGGGGAATCGAACCAACAAGGTAAAAGTTTAGGTAGCCAACCAACTAATTAAGATAGACAGAACCTATTGGTGAAGGCCACACAACTTTGCACCTTGACGCCTACATCAAAGAACCAATTAAGAGAGGCGAACCACATCCTGAGCTTCAGAGTTTCAGTGCCCTTTAAGTTATCCTTTAACAACAATGCTTTGACTATGTATTCTTGGAGCTTAGAGTTAATTTTCTTGCATTATGTATATATGTTTTTCAAATTTGACTCATTTGCGCTTTTCTTCATTAAAACCAGCTATATTTATGTTTTGCGCTTAAAACCCTGATTGAACTGGGCTTTTTTTTCTCCACTTTCGCTTTTGATAACACTGCTTGTACCTTTAGAAGGCATAGATCATTTTAATCTTCTTCCTGTTAAATGTACTTCAAGAAGTTATTTTTTCATGAGTAACAACAGCCAATGACCAGAAATTGTGAAAATATTCTGTAAAGAATGTTGTATGACTTACAAAAGGAAGTCCAAGATGAAAGTTCTCCCTCCACTTGATTCTTTTTCCTCTCTGATGCTGGAAGGTGGAATGAAATAGAACTTTTTTCAAGCTCTGCTAATTTCTCATCCCCCCCCTCTTCTTCTCTTCCTATTAGTTTGTGAATGTGAGATAGCTAGCTGTGTCTTACATCTTCCAAGTGGCATCTGTAATCAATGGAGCCTATTCTGACCCTTTTAGTATCAGATGGAGAAGGAATATCAGCTACTGAGAAGCACATTTGAAGATGCAGGGTTCACAGATGAGCAGATTGCATGTATCCTTATAGTTTCATATCTAGTGTCTTCATAGGATTGAGTTTATTTTAGTTTTATATAAAGAAAAAAAGTTAGGTCTCTTTGGTCAAGCCTAATTATTATTTAGCATAGAGGACTTCGATCAATTATAAAATACTGGGAGAGATGATGTTTTTGTCTCTTTAACTTCTGCTAGTTTTGTCAAAGAAATGGTATATTGATGTATTGGCACGTATCCGTATCAATTCTTTTCGGATTGAATTGGCCTTGGGATCGTATGAAGATATCGTTTTGTCAGCAGCAGCAACAGTAGAAGCAGAGGCTGCAGTTGGAAATGTTATTTATATGCTACCATCATTTTATAATCATGACTGTGGTGAGAGTTTTCAATCTTCTGATGTTTAGCACTTGCATTGTCTAAACTGTGTTAGTTGACCATTAATCACAATGCATATTTGTAGAGACATACCAAAATGAAAACTTCCTTGGTCTGCCCGCCTGTTGATTTGATTCTGGACAACAGTAAATAAATTTACATGGTTAATGTTGTTTATGCTATTGTTGTAACTCAATGAAGTTTCCAAGATCCAGAATTTTTTGTTGTCTGTTGAATGGGCGAACATGTCCTCAAACTTCTGATCTGCAACTGTTGTTAGTGGTTTCACATCCGTACTTCCTTGAGATACTGGACCTAAAGCTGACAAAATAACCTAAAAGAAGAACAGCGAAAGAACTTAATTTTGATCCAATGCTTCAATCCAGAGATGTGCCTAATGGAACACAAAGTAGTTTAATTAACTCGAATATTTCACCTGCAGAGCCCAATGCACACATTTTGTGGATAGAAAGTGTGAACGCAAAATTGAAGGCGCTTCGTGACATTGAAGCAGGTGATTCTCCTTTCATTATTTGATCAGTTCATTTTGCACTTGTATACATAAGTGTAAGAGTATTTGTTCCATAAGATTTAAGAAAGTTGTATTTACTTGTTTCGTGAAATCATCTTGACTTTTGTTATACGGTTCAATTTCTGGATGTTCATTGTCATTGAATACAGAGGCTCCATATAATTATAATCTGATTAGCAGCCCATTTTGACCTCAAAACAATGCATGCTTAATGGCCGTCTTTGGTCAAGTGGTAAGAATGCAACACATGATATGTGTGTTAGGCACATGTCACGGGTTCCAAATCAGCTGCAGACAGCCTGGTATTTAAATGGAGAAGATTAGATGAGGGGATCCATTATTCACCGAGATTCGAGCCGTGCCCCATTGGCCTCGGTGATTTCTCGGTTATTAAAACAATGCACGTTTAATGTTTTGCATATGTTGTTAGACCTTCACTTCTGTTGCGGCGAACATCTAATTTTCTGCTAATATAGGAATGTCTAGCTCCTGAAGATTTGGTTTATGTTGCTATATTACAACATCATCAACAAATGCTTCATCCTAAGCTAGTTGGGGTCGACAACATGAATAGTCATTATTCATTTACTCCATTTTAACCCGTTTCTTTCCAATACTCTCTATTTGATTGGTTTCCTTCTACTGGTAATATTGCCATGAACATGATTTCCAGTTTATCATGACAAGTTTCTACATTTAATAGTTTAAAAATGAACCTAAACTGGATATCTCATTTCCGGCAGAACAATGTTGGCATAATACAATTAACAAATAAGAAGTAGCTGCCATTGTTTTTCATTCACTCTTCGTTATCTCTAGTATTTCTTCAGGAACTTCACATTGACACATTTAAACTCTCATGTTATATCAGGGGAAGAGTTGAGGATATGCTACATTGATGCAAGCATGGATCATGATGCTCGGCAAGCTATCCTTTCTGAAGGTTTCGGTTTCCATTGCAAATGTGCTCGATGTATGTCTAATGACTAAAAAATAGCAGTTTCTGCATTCTACTAAAGTTCTTTTAGGGAATATACCCAACTCAGTTTCTAGTTTTCCTACAGCTTCCGAAAGAACAATGTCTAATCTTTAAAAATAATAACAATATACATCTAGGACCATGGTAAACAAAATAATAATCAGAGCATGTATTTTATACATTTTATTTTTGATAACCGATAAATTCCCAAGATCACTGAGGTACGATGTGAAACTCAATTGATGAGTTCGCGCCTTTATCCTTATCCACTCAAATATGCCTTTTGTTAGTGGAAGGGTTAGACTCTGTGACGTGCACTTAATTCATACATTATATTATGCTCTAACCATTAGACCAAAGCTTTGGAGACAATTAAACATGTATTTTTATTCATCACAAGTTTTAGGCTACTTGCTTTGCGCATGTACCCTAACTCAATAAGTATAAAACTTTTAAAGGTTATATAAATATTTTTAAACAATGTAAATAAATATTGTTAAACAATGTAATTCTGGTATGCAATTGTTAAAAGTCATTTCAAAAGTATTTTAAAATTTTGATGCTGAGTCAAAGAGAATATATTTGTGGAAATAATGAGATAATTTATATATAATTATACTGTTCATTTGATTGAGTATTTACATTCTGGTAAAGTTGTTGTCATGTGATCACGTCATGAGTTTAAGTCGTGAAAACTGTAGAAATACCTGATAAAGCTATGTAGAATAGACCTTTTTTGTCCGGTCCTTCCTCGCCTGCGTATAGTGAAAGCTTTAATGCACGAGCTGCCCCTATCAGTTAGAAAAAGCAAAGAAACATTTAAGAAAAAGTACCATCAATAGTTCAATTACCAAACATACCGGCAAAACAAAATTTCAATACATTACCTCAAACATCAGTGTCTGCAGACAAGTTTTTCAATAGTTTTAAAGTGAGAATCGTGTAGTTTCTCCCGAATTCATCTATGTGGGTCATTTCTTATTTCTTTGATTCGGCCTCTTTATAGTTTGCACAGGTCCTTAGAACCATACACTAATTATAGAACGAAGTTAAGAAAATCGCATAAACAAGATTACCAATTTGTAAGATTCGAATTTTCCAACAGGGAAGATGATGCTATGTTTTCTTCGGTTTTCTTTTTTCTTTCTTTCTTTATAACTTTTTCAAAAAATTAAATTTTCTTTGTCTGTCCGTCATTCATGGAGAAAGCGGAGAACTTTAGGTTCAAAGCAAGAACGTACATATCATCAAGTGAGTGTATCATATAGTTCCTACGAATTATTAAAAATATAACCTTTGATTTTTCCAGCATATAGCAATTGACTATCATCTGATCCACTTCATTTATTGGCAATATCATGTGTTTCTCCCTATATTTTTCGATAAAAAATTTGATCCAAAAGAGAAAAAACACAAGACTATAAGAATTCATTGTCAATTTTTTTAGTCTATACACGCACACAATTATAGCAATTGAGATGAACAAATCATCCTACCAATTATCATTATTAACTAAAAAAAATTATCACATTGAATGCAAAAAAATAATTTGAATCAAAACCAAATAAAAAGACAAACGAAGAAGAAAAAGAAAAGGAATGTTAGTGAGAGCTAAACAAAAGTTTGCAAAAGGTTTTTCTTTTTGGGTAATGGTTTGCAAATAGTTACTTAAATAGAATTGTAGTTTAAGTAAATAATTATATAGGGTAATATTTTAACTAAATTAAAAGTGTACTAAATATTAAGAATTTTTACCTCTTATAAATAAACTAATATACGTACTCGCGCGATGCGCGGATAATATTAAAATATTATTTTTAATCATTTTCATATTGAGATGTCTTGGTCGAACATGTTAATCATATTACCTTTAAAAAAAATCAATTATCATATTATTTCTCAATAAAATACGAAAATAAAATAAAAAAATTTCTACTCCCCGCCCACCTCCACCTACATCTCCATCCCCCCACGCCTCCACCCCCATCCACCTCTCTTCTACCCAATCCCCCACCTCTAACCGAATCTATACGAAAAAAACAATCACGTAATTGTAAAAAAAAAAAAACTTCTATCTTTCTTATTTTTTTAATTATATTATTGATTATTTAAAGATATTGGATTGATAATACCCTCCTCACCCCTCACCCCCACCCCACATACACACTTCTAACCAAATTTATATGAATAAAAACATAATCATGTAATTATAAAAAAAATAAATTATATTTCATATTTTTCCTTATTATATTGTTTACAATTTAAAATTTTCAAATTGGTAATATTGATTATTTATACTTTTAAATTTTTATTTGTGTTGTATCCCTCCCCCCCCCCCCCCCCAACTCCCACATCTCTTCTGTTTAAAATTTATAAATAGTAATATATGTATTATCTAATTACCTCATTATGTTCTCAACATTAGTTGAAATTCCTCCCCACATCCTCGGTATATATTTTTCTACTGTATTTTAATTATTTTACTTTACTCTAATTTGACTTTGAATTAAAATATTTTTTTGTGTTACACGCATAAGCATTTGAGTTTTTCTCTCTCTGAGCTCAATATATAGAAATTAGAATAGATAAGTTTTGTTATTCATAACAAAATAAATGAAATATAGATTAGAAAAAGACTCCAAATTAATCTAATTTGTTAGATAAACACTTTTACAATTATTGAATATAATTTTATTTTATATTCTATTTCAAATTATTATTTTCTTTACTCAAATTTTAAAAAATTGTTAACTTGTCCTAAGAGTTAAAAAGAATTCCATAATGCATGTAACATTTAGTGAATGTGAATTTTAAAGAAAAAAGTAGAATCATAAATTGATTTTATGAAAATGAATTTTAATATGTAATCTGTGTGCATTATGTTTAATCATGAGTTGAAAAAAAAGAAGAAGAGATTAGAATAAAGAAGCTTTGTTATGCATAATAAATGAAATATAGATTAAAATAAATAATTCAATATAATCTAATATGTTAGAAATGGTTAGGATTCAAAATTTAAATTAAACACTTTCAACTCGATATAATGTAATCCTATCTAATATTTTATTTCAAAATGTTATTTTTCGCTCAAATTCAAAAATTTATTAACCTTATCCTAAGAATTAAAAAAAATTCAATAATGCACGAAGTTGTCTTGAATATGAATTTTATAAGAAAAAATAAAATCATGAATTCATTCTACAAAAAAGAATTTATTGTATAAAATGTGTACTCATATTTAATTATACTCTAAACTACACTATTAAAAGTTTATTTTTTAGGTAGTGATTTTACGTTCATTACTACAACTTGCTCGCATATACTTTAAATAAACTATCATTGTTATTATTGTATATATTTTAGTTTGCATGAGTAGTTGGTGATTTTTTAAGTTGTTAATTTTTTTATTTCCAACCAATTTAAAAGGATAATGTGAGAATCTGTACAGTTATTCTTACTTTGGTAAATAAATAATTATCGAAAATAAAGTTGTGAAATTACCAAAAGAAAAGTTAACATTTTCATTTCAAAATTTAAATGTTTATTTAACTTAAACTTTTATCTTTACCTTAAATTTTAAAGTTTGTCCACATAAAATTCAGAATAATACCAGATTGGCAGATTCATGCATGGATCTACTCAAAGATAACTATACTATTTTTTGATAAGCAGGAAGAATCTAACTTTTAAATTTTTTCATAATTTTAAGAGGATTCTAGAAAATTTAATATCGATTATAAATGTATAACTCAAATATAAATTAAAATTAGTGCTAAATTTCAAAATGATCTACATCTGATAAGATTACCAAAATTTAAATAAGTTTAAATTTAACTACAAATTTATTATGTATTTTTCTAATCGTAAACTATTAAATGTATTATCCTTTTAAAACAGTTTATTCATATTAAGATTATCCTCGTTATCACTTAGATGATTTTTATTTGAACAAAGATTCAAATATAGAATACATATTTCATTAAATTTCACTACAAAAATTATATATATAGAAAATACCTTGCATAGGTCATAGATGATAAATAAGAAAACATATTCTTCAGTTTATGGGAATACACTGGGTATGTTATTGTATTCTTCATCAAAACAAAAGCTATTGAATTGCCAGTTGCTTAATCTTCTTGTCTTCATCCGAAATTTCTCTCAACATCGAATTAAATAAATAGATCATAAAAAAACACATAAAATCATATGATCTAATGTAAAAATGGTAACAAAAATTAACATTTAAAAAGTTAAATGCTTGACTAAAATTCTCAATAAAATGTGATTTTATTTTTTATTTACATAATTGAATGCATTTATTTTTATCAAAAGTCAAACGAACAAAATTAGAATAAAAATTATTACTTAATTGAATTCAGGTCCAAATATAGTAGCAAAAACAATTAGTCTATAATATGACCATCACTCAAATGCATATAGAAACGAAAATATTAAAACACAAAAAAATTTCTAGAAAATGAAGAATATGAAAAATGCAGTCAATAAATTCAATAACAAAGCTAATGATCAATAACAAAAAAGAAAATAAAGTTTAATATTATATATAATTGTAGGAGTATATATATACGATAGGTTATGAAGCTAAAACTCTATTCCAACTCAAATTTCATTTAAACTCAAATTCAAATAATGTCTCAATTTGTTAAGAGAAGATAAGTTTATGACTCTTTTTTATTTTTTAAATACAATACATTTTTTTAATATAATTTATATATTTAAAAACAATGAGATCAGTCCAAGAAGATTTTATAGTTGACAAAAACCACAAAAAAAAGGACTTTGTTGCTCTTCTTTATCCTTTCTAATTTTTTTTTCCCACGTTTTTTCTTTTTCTCTTTTTCTAGTTTATCTTCTTTTCTTTATTTCTTTCTTCTGTTTGTTTGTTAAAAAGTCATTTCTTAACAAAAGTTAATAAAATTAAAATTAATCTACACCATTCTCATATAAAATTAATGATATATATCATTATTATTATTATTAGCATTATTATAATTTTTTTTTAATTATTTCTAATACTACTATAACAACTATTATTATTTTTGCCACTACGTACTACTATTTTTTTTTTTTTTTTTTTTTAATTATTATTATTAACTACTACTACTACGTGCTACACCACTACTGTATTATTATTATTATAACTATTATTGTTTTTTAATTATTAATATTATTATAATTATAATTTTTGTTATTATTATTATCATATCTTTATTTTCATTTAATATGTCAATTAAATGTATTCAAATAAAAGAGATAAGTTTATGAAATAATAGAGTTCATTTAGAACTCTTTTGCAATAGTTTTCTATTTTTAAGCTAATGATTGTTTTTCTTTTTAAAAGAGAAATGTATTTTAAAATTCAAATACTTTTAATTTTTCAATTCAAATCTTTTATTACAATAGATTGTCAACCTTGTCTTAAAACTGCCATGTGGAATATATTGTATTTTAGTTACTTTAATTTTCTATTTAATTTGACTTTGAATTAAATTTTGAGTTTTCTTCTCTCTTATCTATAAATAAAAAAATTAGAATAGATAAATTTTGTTAGGCATAACAAAATGAATTAAATATAGATTAGAAGAAGACTCCACAATAATCTAATATGTTAGAGGTGGTTATAATTTAAAATTCAAGTTAAACACTTTCTTATCTGTTGAAATATAATTTTATATTATATTCTATTTTAAATTTTTATTTTTTTACTCAAATTCAAAAAAATTATTAACTTTTACATCGATTATATATACCGAATGAAATTAAAGTGTTGTTTCTAATCTTTTCAGATTACGTTGTCTTCTTGAGCATGCATGTTAAATCATATTACACTAAAAATAGTCCAATTATTGTATTGTTTTTCAATGAATTCCACCCCCTCCCCCAATCCACCCAACCCAAACAAAATTTATATTAATAAAGACAATCGTATAGTTGTCACAAACTTTTATGTTTCAGAGTTATGCTCATTATATTGTTCATAATATAAAGCTATTAGATGTTAATATTGATCTTTTTTATTTTTAAAATTTTATTATATTTTTCACATCTCTTCAATATATAATTTATAAATAGTAAATATGTGTATAATCTAATTACTTCATTATATTCTCAAAATTAATTTAAAATTTTCTTCGCCCCTTCCGCTCGCTTCGTACATTTTTCTAATTATATTTTAATTATTTTACTTTTCTCTAATTTTACTTTGAATAATAAAAAATGTGTGTATTACATGCATAAAACAATTGAGTTTTCTTCTCTTTTATTTAAAATATAAAATTTAGAATAGATAAAAAAAAATTATGCATAACAGAATAAATGAAATATTGATTAAAAGAAGACTCCTATATACATAATCTAATCTGTTAGAAGTGGTTACGATTTAAAATTTAAATTAAACATTTTCATCTCTATTGAAATATAATTATATTTCAAAATTTTATTTTTTTACTAAGATTAAAAAAATTATTAACTTTTTTCTAAGAATTAAATACAATTTACATAATGTAAGGAAATTTCTTGAATATGAATTGTACTTATATTTTTAAAACTATTTTACTTAGTCTTTTAAATTCTTTATTTTCTTTCTTTCTACTAAAGAACTAATCAAAAAAGAATGCAGAAATACCACATGTTGGCATAAGATAAAAAAACATGTAAATCAATAAGATTTTTTTAGATTTGCAAGTAAAATTAAGAAAATAAATAAATCAATTTAAATAGCTAAATGCCTACAAATTATTTTTATAATCCTCTTAAAAGACAGTAGATGTGTGAATATGATGTTCTTTACACAAATAATCTGATAAATCTTCTTTATATATTTTGATTCTCCATTGTATTTTTTCATTTTTAAATGTTTATTTCGCATTTTTGAGATATTTATATACATCAAATTAGTGAAACCTTTAGATTACTTAGTTACACTTGTAAAAAAATAAATACAGTATTAATTATAAATTGATTAAAAAATTATGAACATACCTTAGCAGTTATTCAAAGAAATCTAATATGCATGACCTACAAATTAAAAACTTAATTTTCCTGTTTTTTCTCAAAATAACTGGCTAGTGCCAAGTGACTTATTTTTATGTTTATAAAAAGATATTCTTATGTTTTTTAATCTATTAAATCATAATTTATATGTTTATTATAAAATTATGCACTATCCATGTTAATAATTGAACGACTAAACTTATATGTTGGACGTTTTATTTTCTTTTAAAGATTCTTTTTCTTTATGAGTTTTGTTTTAAAGACTCTTATTCGTTGCGGCAACTTGACACGTTTTATTATTTAGTTGATAGATTTACTATTTAAAAAAATTCTTTCTACAATTATAATTTATTAATTTTAATTCAAAATATTTTAAATTTACATCAAAATTTTAGAAGAAAAAAGCTTAATTTCTCAATAAATGTCAACTTGAATAAAATTCTCAATAAAAGGTGATTCTTTTACGTAATTAAATTTATTTATATTTGGCAAAAATCAAACGAACAAAATTAGATTGAAAAATATCATTTACTTGAATTCAGGTTTGGATATAGTTTGAAAAATTAGCATGTTAAACGATCATCATCTGCATGTAATAATAAAAATGTTAAATCCCAAAAAGAATCCTAAAAAGTAAAAGAATATGAAGAATATAACGATCAATAACAAAAAAGAAAAGGAGAAGGAAGCTTAAAATTATATATCACTCTAGGAGTATATATAGTAGAGGTTAAGAAGATAAAACTTTATTTCAATTCAACTTTATTAAAACTGAAATTCAATATCAGAATAAATATTACTTACTTGAAGTCTGAGAAGGATATAGTAGAAAAAATAGTATGTAATGTGATCAATCAGTCATCTACATATAAAAAATAAAATATTAAAATAAAAACATAATTCAAAATACGAAGAACATAAAAAATGCAGCAAATAAAGCTATTGATCAATTACAAAAGAAGAGAAGGAAGTTTAACATTACCTATTATTGTAGAAGTATATATATATAAGAGAGGTTAAGAAGGTAGAATTTCATTCCAACTTAAATTTCTTTTAAATTCAAATTTAAATATCTTATCAATTTATTATAAAAAGATCATATTTTTACTTAAAAACAATATATATTTGAATGAGAGAAATATTTGAAACTGCAATTTTAATTTTAGCTTGCTCAAACATATAAAAGTTAGAAATTAGTAAAACATAAGTAATTCGATTTTTTTATTTAGAAAAAAAATTACTGTAAATTATTTTTGAACATAAATAGTATCTTTTAATTAGTTATTTTTTAAAATTGTCCTGCTCCTAAATTTAATTTAACCACTATCAATTTTGTTAGAATAGATATACACAAATGACAAATTTACAACATATATTTAAAGTAAAATTTATCTAATATAGAATTAAAGATATAATAATATTATTATGCTGCCGTGGCTATTACTATCATTTGAATTATTTATTTTTATATTATTTTAAATGAATCAAAACAAATCAACTTGACCATGGGGTCAAAACATAACTGACTATTCCTAAACGTATATATTGATATTATTACTTCTAATATTATTTATTTATAAATTATTATTATTATTATTATGAAATAGTAGAGTTTATTTAGGACTCTTAATCTATGAGTTCCTAACTTTAAGTTAATGAATTCATTTTCTTGTAAAACTTTAATGTTTTCGAATTCGGATATTTAATATCCTTTAATTCAAAATTTTTATTACAAAGCTATTAAGCTTTGTCCTAAAAACTGCCACGTGGCTTCTTAATTGCTTGCCACTTGGCTTCTTCTGGTGCTTCGTCCTATGCTTTATAATATATATAGATAGATAAATAATTACAAGTATTTTAATTGATTTAGAAGTATAAAATATTAGGACTTTTACATGATTAAAAAAAGAAAAGACTTAATAATAATAAATTTCATTAATTTTTACGCGTGTTTAGATTTTTTTTTCCTTTTGCCGCCTTTCAATATTTTTAATTAGATTTGGGACTCCTTTTTATTTCCTATGATATTTTAACACGTTTGTGTTTTGTGCACCTTCAAGTTTTGCTAGGACAATGAAACTCTACTATAAATTAAATTTGTTTATTATAATTTTCCATATTTGTGTAGTTAAATCGTATCAGAATAATTGTCTTTATTTTATTTTCGTATGAAATTATGTGCTATCTTGGAATCTATAAATTTAGATTTCTTTTCATATATATTAGTAATACTTTGAGAAAAATAAATGATAGTTTTGTCTATTGTAGAGTCTTTTAATGAAGGAAAAAAGTTCAATCAACATTTTAAAAAAAATTTCACACTTTTAATATAACTAGTTCTCAAACACGTGCGTTGCACGTGTATCTCATGCTATTTAGTAGAAATATTTTAAATGGTAAAAATAGTATTAAAATATGTGCATGATGAGTTCACGAAATTCAAATAGAGAAAATACAAGCATGAATTGGTGAATGGTGAGACTATTTAACTGGTATTATTGTCATTCCAACCACAAACATAGTGAAAATATATATGAGAATAACCTTTATTTTTTTGGAGGTGAAAGTCGAATTTGGTGAGAAAAAATATTCCTTTTAGTAATAATCTTTTTACTACGATCATAATTGCACAATATCAATTAAATTGCATGTTTGTTCTTACCATCTGTATTGTTTTATTTGTATTGTTAATATTGTTTTGCTGATAAAATTTAATGCAATTTGTTGGATTGACTTCAATGATATAAATTTAATAATATATTAAACATTTAATTTGAAAATTTAATTTCTTGTTTTTGATATATGCTTCAAGAACATACAATTTACATTTCATTAGACGGATCATTGCCTATGATTGCAATTACTTCACAACTAAAATTAACGTTTTTATTTTGGTTAAAGAAATTATAGCCTCCTCTTTATTACGGAAAGAACGTAACATTTTACAAAAATCGTTTAAAGATTGTACTTAACAGTCATTAACATCAAAAATTTTAATTGATATATATAAAATAGTTGCACATACATGTACCTTTTGTTTGATTCAAAATTGTGAATTCTTTCTTCCGTGAATTTGATAAAGAATATTCATTCTGACTTGTGATATATATAACTTTATCAACTTCTAAATGCTTCGCTTGCATGATTTAATTTGTCGGCTAAATATTCCAATTCAAATATGAGAATTAAGAGGATAAAAAGATATCATGTTCAATAATAAATAAGAAATATTAGGATAATGGCTACACATGTGAAATTGTAATTCTTGTCAATTATAGTTTGACTATGAAACAATCTACTATATGTGTCCCGCAAAACAAATTGTTTTTATTTTTATTTAGTTTCATTTTAAAAAGATTTAGTGTAACATTTTAATTAATTTTGCAACAAATAATTAAAAAAATTAAAAAAAACTTACGCTGTATTTTGTACGGACCACTCATAATTAATTATAATGATATCCAAGGCAATACCTATTAAAACAGAATCTAAAAAGAAAAGGGAGATAATATTATATAATAGATCAATTAATACACTAATATATAAACAAATATGAATAAAAATTCATACTCTAGTCACTTACAAATAGTCAAAAGAAAATAAATGTACTTGAACAGAAAAATAAGACTATAAAATTTAAAAAGTAGTTCTGATACCTTTCTTTTTGTATCCCATCAACTTTATCGCTAACGATTTGATCAAGTTTATAAAATTGGGAGAACTTTAAAAAAACAAATGATATCAAATATCTTTGAAGTGCACTCTATTTATAAGTGAAAAAATTACATTAGGGGTTCCTTGTAAAAACATATAGGAAAATGAAACGCCAAATAGCAAAAACTTAAAATAAGTTTGAGTAAAGAAGGTTAACGGAAAATTAAAAATTTACTGATCATGGACACATTAGCTTTTATTAGCTGCTCTTTGACTGTTTCAAAAGGTAGTTAAAGGGTTCTACCTTTTTGTATTCTTAATTAATAATAATGAAAGTAACTAAGAGTTGTTATTACCAATTATAATGTCACGTTATGTAGTGGATTTATTATGTTCATTATTCACATGAGTAGTGCATTGCATTTTTTGTATTAATATTTAATTAATTAAATATTTTATAGTATTTTAATTTAATGTAGGGGTAAAATGGTAATCCAACTTTCAATTAAGTGACTTTCTACTTTTAGAATAGTTATGGGTTATGATGATAAAGACTATTCTAAGTATTGAAGTCAACTAGCTCTTTAAGTTATAAAATATGTTTATTAGCCAATTCCACATGTAGATGAAGTTATAACTTGGGAATTGAAAAAGTTTCACTTGGTACTTGCACAGTTCTTAATTCTTTTAGAGGCTCATGGACACTATAGTGACATCTTTTGTATCAGTTGGTCATAGGTTGTCATGATCCGAGTCTACACTCTAGGTGCGACCGACGCTTAGGACCACGAGTGACCCCAAGCGGACCCTTGGTACTAGCATGCTACTATAGAATAGTTTAAAAACCTGTGAGGAAGCTGAAGCATATAACAATGGGAAAATAACCTTTATAACATAAAAGAGTGAACAACTGATATCGGATTTATGAATGGTTGGCGTCATTGAAAGAAGGATTCAAATACCTTTAATTTGGTGGGTATTGGGACTCCTAACTCTTCATATACTAGGAGTAATGGTCATTTAAAGTTGAACTAATAAAAATCTTACACTAAGACTTAGCCGGAAAAGGAGTTTTCAACTCAACTTTGGGTTAAGGACTTATTATGACCTTAAATAATATCTAATATTCATATCATTCTTATGCAATGGTTCTTGGTACTTTACATGTCAGGTAATTGGGAATAAAACTATTTTTAAATGACTGCTGGACTGAATAGGCACCCTACAAGTCACATGATGACTCATTGGTGAATGCTATGACTCGTGGCCTCCACTCATTACCACTGGGAGAAATTTCAATCTTCTGGACTTTTTGGCTAACACTCAGGATAGCTCACCCAACGAGTCATTGTCTTTGACAACGACTCATTACCTGAGTCGCTCTGTGAAGAATTTTCTGGGAAACTGACTGATTTTCTGTGCTAAGTCTGAAAGGGAGTCTTAGGAACTTTTGGGGTGTTACAATATCTCCCCTCTGGGAACATTCATCCTCGAATGAAGACCAACTAGGCTGAAAAGATAGGAAAAGAGCTACAATCTCATACTGAGTTTTGAAAGCTTAATACTGATATGATAACTGAATATCTGACTGAAATATAGGCTGTAGTGTACTCGTGAAATATGCATGCATACTAAGACATGAGAGTAACTGAACGACATAAAACTGAGAGGAATATTAAGAAGGAAGCTATTATCTCAAGCTGAAACTGAATTTGAGGGGAAAAGATGAGGGTACTTGGTCATCATATCTACTTCTACTTCCCAAGTATCTCCCTTAACTAGCTGATTTCTCCAAAGATCTTTCATCGAAGAAACTTTCTTGTTTCTCAGCTTACGAACCTGGCGGTCAAGAATCTCAATTGGGACCTCTTCGTAAGAGAGACTATCTTTTACGCCTACACTATCTAAAGGCACAACTAAAGCTGGATCACCAATGCATTTCTTTAGTAGGGATACTTGGAAGACTGGATGCACCAATGCTAAATCTGCAGGAAAATCTAACTTATAGGTCATGTTACCAATGCACCTCAAAACCCTATAAGGACAAATATGCCGAGGACTGAGTTTCCCTTTCTTGGCAAACCTCACCACTGATGTGTCATGGTTACGTGACACTTTTGATGGTTAAAACAAGGAAAATATGCAATGACTTGGATGTTTTTTGTTGGTATGATGTGGTTTCTGTCCTACTTTGCAGGAAAACAGGTTTTAAAGGCAAAATGATCAGAAAGGAAGAATCATGCCCGAGAACGAAGTGTCAGAAGAAGAAAGAACAAGAACCTGCACAAGACAGGGACCCACGACACAAGTCACGTGGCGTGACTGCCACTCACGTCACGTGAGTGGCTAGCATGGGTCCATTACAGAGATTGAAAAAGTTGCCTGATTTCTACGGCAGGAGTCACGTGACGTGATTACCACCCACGTGACGTGGAAGCGTGCTGAGACCCAACTTCTGAAGACGTCTAATTGAGCCTGATTCCCACGACATCAACCTACGTGGCATGACTTGGTTCCACGACACCAAGTCACGATATCGTGGAAGCTACCGGCTCTGTTCTCCTATTTTGTTTTGGATAGGACTAGTTTTGTATCTATAAATACCCCTGTATAGTCCTAGGTGCGAGGAGGAGACATTATATTATTTTTAGAGTTATTTCTTACTGTTTCAAACATATTCTTGGTTTTGTAGTCACGAACCCTAATTTGAGTTTTATTGATAATTGAGATTTTGGTTTTTCTTCATTATCGTGAGATCATAATTATGTTTTCATCTCTGAATTCTTCTTGTGTTATTACAATTATGAGCAGATAAACCCATCAACTAGGGTTGTGTGAACCATGAGGAATTAACGAAACCGGTTAAGTGTAAAGCAATTTCGTACTGCTGTGTATGCATGTATTGTTGTTTCTTTCATTGTGATTGCTTTTCTAACGGTTGCAAACATTAGAAACTCGCCTGTATTCTAGACTTGCTCGAGAGAGAGGTAGAGATTAGGAAAAGGAGATAACAATAGAGATTTGAAGCTATCAACCTTCATCTAATAACCGGAGCCTTAGCGGGTATAGTTATCTGAGATCCAGGATAAGGGTTAGCAGTGCGACACTCGGAGTCTGAGAGGAAAAGAGTGAAATTCGTCTAATGAAGGTTGAGAGACAGTTAGATGAACCTAACTTGTTAGATTTTGTATGCAGCGCAGCGGGGCAATCTTGTTAGCAAAAGTAACCGTTGGAGTTAAGGAATCATTGGGAATCACAGTCCTAGTGAATTTCTCTTATTGTCTACAAACTCGATTCAACCAACAATAGTTATTGTTACTATTCATTAGCAAAACCCCCCCAGTTTTATTTACTTTTCGATTGTTCCATCCGGTATTCTACTCACACTTCGACCTATTTCCTGTGGGATCGACCCCAACCTAGTTGGGTTCTATATTTGATACAACGACCATATTATACTTTTCTGGAGGTATATTTTGGGCGACATCAACCACCCCTTTCATGGGTGAAAATTTTAAGTAAACCTAATCATCAACAGTAAACTCAAGTTCCCTTCTTCTCGTATCTGCATAGAATTTCTAGTGACTCTGAGCCATTTTTAGCCTTTCTCTAATCAGCTGAACTTTCTTAATCGCTTCATAAACTGAATCAAGCCCTATCAAAGTAGCTTCATCAACCTCAAACCAACCAATAAGATATCTACATCTCTTATCATAGAGCACCTCAAACGGAGCCATCTGAATACTGGAGTGATAACTGTTATTATAAGCAAACTTAATAAGAGGCAAATGGTCATCCCAACTATCCTTAAAGTTGATCATGCAGGCCCTCAACATATCCTTTAAGGTATAAATGATCTGCTCTGCCCGGCCATCTATATTTGGGTGGAAAGATGTACTGAGATGATCCTGGGTACCAAGATTCTTCTAAAAAGACTTCCAAAACTGCGAAGTAAACTTAGTACCCCTATCTGAGATAATAGTTAAAGGGACTCCATGCAACTTAACCAACTCTCTAAGGTAGAGTCTAGCATAATCCTTGACTGAATCTGTAGTGTTAATTGGTAGGAAATTACAAACTTAGTCATCCATTCAACAATAACCCAAATCGAATCATATTGTCGGTGAGTACGAGGTAACCCTATAATGAAGTCTATATTCACTTCTTTCCACTTCCAAGTAGGAATATAGGTACCCTAAATCTTACCACCTCGACCTTAACCTGTTGGTAAATTGGACACTTGGCCATGAATTCTATGATATTTCTTTTCATACTACTACACCAATAGATTTCCTGTAGGCACAGTACATTTTGGTGGCACCTGTGCGAATGGAATATCGAGAAATGTGAGCTTCTTGTAGCATCCACTGCCTCAAGTCATCTATATCTGGAACACATGATCGGCCCTGATAATGAAGAACACCACCTTCCCCTTAGGAGAAAACCTCAACTTTCTGGATTTGGATTGCTTCCTTCAATTTAAGAAAAATAGGATCACTATCTTGCTTCTTCTTCACCTTTGCAACTAATGAAGATTCTGACCCATTTTGAACCATAACACTACCTTCTACTGAATCAACTAAACAAACTACCAGTATATCAAGGCTATGGAAATCATGAACCAACTCTTTCTTCTTATCCTCTATATGAGCAACACTACCCATCGAAAGTCTTCTAAGAGCATCAGCCACTACATTGGCTTTACCTGAATGGTACAAGACACTCATATCATTATCTTTCAGCAACTCAAGCCATCTTCTTTGACAAAGGTTCAAATCTTTTTGACTGAACACATACTGTAGGCTCTTATGATCCGTGAACATATCTACATGAACTCCATAAATATAATGCCTCCAAATATTTAAGGCAAAAACAACTGCTGCCAGCTCAAGATCATGAGTCGGTTTATTCTTCTCATGAGGTTTGAGCTATCTAGAGACATAGACCATGACCTTACTATGCTGTATAAACACACATATGAGGCCAACTCTGGAGGCATCATAGTAAAAAAAAAACCCATCTAAACCCTATGGTAGAGTCAAAACTGAAGCAAAAGTGAGTTGAGTCTTCAACTCTTGAAAAATCTTCTCGCAAGCATCGAACTACTGAAATTTTACCTTAGTCTGAGTCAATCTGGACATAAGAGAAATAATAGAGGAAAATCGCTCAACAAATCATCTGTAGTAACCAGCTAAACCAAAGAAACTCCTAATATCTGATGGAGAGATAGGTCTAGGCTAGTTCCTGACTGCTCCGGTCTTTTGCAGATCAATCTGAATGCCCTCACTGGAAATGATATGACCAAGTAATGCTACTGATTTCAACCAGAATTCACACTTGTTAAACTTGGCAAATAACTAGCGATCTTTGAGAGTCTGCAAGACAATTCTTAAATGGTCTGCATGTTTATCCTCGCTCCAAGAATAAATGAGGATGTCATCAATAATGACTATGACTAATATTTCCAAGTACTACTTGAACACCTTGTTCATCAAGTCCATAATAGCTGTAGGAGCATTCATTAGTCCAAATAACATAACAACAAATTCATAATGACTATACCGAGTTCTAAAAGCTGTCTTTGGAATGTTACACTCTCTGACTCTTAGCTGATGATAGCCAGATCTGAGGTCTATCTTTGAAAAACAACTAGCACCCTAAAGCTGGTCGAATAAGTCATTGATCCTAGGAATGGGATACTTATGCTTGACTTTGAATTTGACTTTGTTTAACTCACAATAATTGATGCATGTTATGAGGGAACTGCCTTTCTTACGTACGAAGAGAACTGGAACACCCAATAGAGAGATGTTGGGCCTGATGAAACCTTTCTCTAAGAGGTCGAGGAATTGAGATAGTTTGGGTATCTGGATGAAGGTCTATTCTAAAGTCTTTCTCCCATTTGGGAGGGACTCCGGGAAGATCTTCAAGAAATAATTCTGGAAATTCATTTACAATTGGAACTGACTGAAAAGTTAGAGTTTCAAACTTGAAATCATTGACTCAAACTAGATGGTAGATACAACTTTAGAGATTATTTTTTGGACTTAAGGTAAGAGACAAACTGAACTATAAGTGCTGAAGTGCTACCCTTCCACTCTAAGACTAGTTCATTTGAAAACTAAAACTTAATGACTCTAGTTCTATAACTGAATGAGGCATAACAAGAATGCAACCAATCCATGTTGAGAATGACATCAAAATTGGTCATGTCTAACTCTACTAAATCAACTGAGGTGATCTTTTAGGAAATTATGACTGGGTAATTTTTGTATACCCGTTAAGCTATGATTGAGTCATCAACAGAAGTAGAGACTAAGAAGGGTTTTGAAAGGATTTTGGAACTGACACCAAAATCTACTACAATATAGAGAGTCACAAAGGAAAGTGTGGCTCCAGGATCTAACAAGCATACACATCAATGTGGAAAACTCGTAATGTACCAGTGACTACATTAGGGGAACCCTTCTGATCCTGTTAATTCTGCAAAGCATAAAACCTATTTTGATGATGTCCGCCACCTGCACTAGATGAGATACCCTATTGAGTTGGGTGAACTGCTGGAGCTGCTGATGAATTAGACTGGGTCTGTTGGCGAATATCTCTGCCCCTCTATGAGGCCACTAGGCAATCCCAAAACAACTACCACTGCTATCCATACACTCTCTTTGGTAGTTCTTACCACACTTCTTGCAAACTAGGAAAGTACGCTAACTAGTAATGCTACCCTAGGACTTAAAGCCTGGTGCTCTACCCTGATGCTCTTATTTGAACTTGGGTACTGCAACACTAATAGAGGATGGGGCTGGAGATGAATACCTCTGAAGAAATTAAGAGCGATTACCACCACCCAACTTCTACTGAGAATAGTCAAAATTTCTTATTCTAGATCTCTTAGTCTCCCTTTCCTTCTTTTTAGTCTTTTCTTCCTCAATCTGTTGAGCATGATTCATAAGTCTGGAGATGTCCATATCCCAAACAAGCATAGTGGTCCTGCACTCCTTAACCATTGTCTTAGAAACACCTAAACGACTTACAAATCAGAGCCTTTGTCTGTGCAACCATTACTGGAGCATTACTTCAGATTGATGAACTCTTCAACCTTAGCTTTCCTCATATCATAGGGAAAGAATCTATCTATAAAAAGTAGTCACAAATCTTCCCAATCAACTGGACCTGCATACACATGCTTACTCTCTTTTTATTGTTTGCACTAAGTCCGGGCCATTTTCTTTAACTGATATGGGGCTAAATCTGCACTCTCGATTGAAGTAATGCCCTAAATCTGAGTGATCTTCTGAATCTCACCAATGAAATCTTATGGATCCTCATCCACTTTTGAACCATGAAATTCTGGAGGATTAATCAGAGTGAAGTCCCAAACTCTCTTGCAGTGGTATTCCTATTCGAGTTAGCTGGTGCAACAACCTACTGATTGACCTGGTTGGTCATCACCTGAGCAAGCACTTGGAAGGCAGCTCTAAGCTCAACATAGGAGACTTGTTCATTTAGGGGATCTGCTGGAGTTGGTAGAGCTTGCTAGTTACCATTTCCATTTTTTCTTCTGGTTGCTCTTCTAGGTGGCATTTTCTATAAATGCATAAACACGAGTTAGAAGGATATTACATAGTGTTCACACTCTATCACACGATATGAACATGAAAGAAGTGAGACTTTTCTGAAACATTTTGTAACCTCTCCCTCATAAGTATGGTGTGATTCACACCTATGAATGAGACTCTACTTAACGCAACTTTTAGACACCCTAGGACACTTTAAACCTGATGTTCTAATACCAAGTTTGCCATAACCCAAGTATACTCCTAGTCGTAACATGATGCTTAGAGCCACAAGTGACCCCAAGCAACCCATGGTGTAGCATGCTACTAAGAATACTTAATATAACTGAAGAATACTGAGCGGAAGCTAAACCTTAAATGATATAATAGTAGTCAAAGTCAATAAACAATTCTAATGCTGAATCTTAAAGATGGAAATATCTGACATGATCATAAATAAAAATCTAACTGTCTGTCTGAAAGTCTCTACTAATGATGAGTTGCTGGGACAAACCCCCAGCTAACTCTAAATTATCTAAGAACTAGAAAAAAAATACTAAAATAAAACATAGACTCTCGTCCTCGGATGATGAGGACTCACCACTATTAGCTGCTGGAAAGGCACTGGATTGTATCGACTGCAGCACTAATGCTGAACTTTCAAACCAATATCATGATAATGTACAACTCAAGGAAAGGTATGTGATCAGTACTTTGAATGTACTGAGTATGTGAGATATGAAAATATAAAATATACTAAAATATACTGGTAAATACTAAAATGCTATACAGAGAAGGAATATAACTGAACTAATGTACAATGACACTTTCTAAGATGCATAAATATGCATATAAACACTGATATAAAATAATAATATTAAAATTCTTGAGTTTAAACAAATACAACTGAACTAAGGGTTATGTACTATACTATATTTGTAACTGTGTGAGAGACTGTTAATCGACACACCTCATCTGAGCTAAATAAGGTCCAACCTATAATCCTAGTTGGGAGGGTTTTCTGTACATTGCCAAGAGTATTGAACCTAACTGACGTGGATCTACTGACTAATGTCTATTTGGACTAAGGTATCAGCCTCAAGTAGCGGGTGGTCCTCAATAACCTATGTTGGCTACGTAGTTCTTGGACTTAGAGACCTTTACCAAAGATGTCAGCCTCAAATAATGAGTGATCCTTCATCCCTCCATTCGTTCGGTGCTAAGCACTACTCCCGAAATGAAATAACGGATAAATCATAAATCTTTCATACCAAAATTGATTCAAAAATACTTTATCTGAAAGTATCATGATAGTCTGAATAACTGAGATCATAATGAAAATATGTAAATTGAAGCTAAATAGGTTATTTATGCTAAATTAATCAATTTTGGGTATCCGGTGTTCATAACACGCAACATGTATAAAACAACATTTAAATTCATGCATAAACTAATATTCAAGGCCATGAGATATTTAGGAATATAATTACTGAAAGAAATCATAAAATGGGGATACTTGGTAAACTTGCCCTAATTCTTGAGTTTCATAAAAACTGAATTTGAAAACATATTTGGGCATGAGGGCAAAAGGAGACTCTTATTGAATACCCACATACATTGAAGGAGATTTCTTTCTAAGAATTTGAGAGAAATTCTGAAGCTTGAGAAGGTACCCTAGTTTGCTCTTGAGAGATAAGGAATCACCTTTTTATTTTTGTTTTCTAAGTGTTAAGAGAGAATGGGGAAAGTTAATAGACTTATACCATTTAATCCCACTTATAATAGACTTAAATGATATATTATAGGTGTTAAAATAAAGAGAAAAGACCAAAAGGCCCTTTAAAAATTAAATAGAAAGTTGCTGGTGTCGCTCCCTTCGACTCATGTGACGACCCGTATTGTCTAAGAATGAATTGTGGCTTGAGTCATCATCCCAGAACCTTTATAGAACTTATTTGAATAGTTATGACAAGTCTCAGGATGACTCGTAGGGTCCAGCAATGAGTCGTAGGGTCTGGCGAAGTCATCTCCACTGGCAGCTTTGATAGTGCCTCACTAAAACACCCATAACCTTTTACTCAAATATCTAATTTACAAGAGGTAGGTGGCATTAGAAAAAAGATTCAAATACCTTTAATTTGGTGGGTATAGGGATACCTAATCCCCATATACTAGGAGTAATGGTCATTTGAAGTTGAACTTATAAAAATATTACACTAAGACTTGACCAAAAAAGGAGTTTTCAATTCAACTTTGTGTTAGGGACTTTATATGAACTTGAATCAAATCTATTACTCATATAATGCTTATGAAATGATTCTTGGTACTTTACATGTCGTGGAATTTGGAATAAAACTATTTTTAAATGACTGCTAGACTGAATAGGCACCCTATGAGTCAAAGATGTCTCATAGACGGATGCCATGATTTGTGGCCTCCACTCATTTACACTGGGAGGAATTTCAATCTTAGGGACTTTATGGATAACACTCAGGATGGCTCACCCAATGATTTGTTGTCTCTGATGATGACTCGTTGCCTGTGTCATTCTGTGAAAATTTTTCTTGGAAACTAATTGGTTTTCTGTGCTAAGTCTATAATGGAGTCTTAGAAACTTTTGGGGTGTTGAAATTCTATAGGGGAAACATCTTTACCTCTAATCTTCTTCCACTTATCGTATCACAAATTTGCAATATCCTTAAGGTGGTAGGAGCCAAGCTTGACCCTCTCAGTGTCAGAACATGCATCACCTAAAGGATCTTCTGAATCTTATCAATAAAGTTTTCTGGATCCTCATCAAGCTTTGTCCCAGTTAACTTAGGAGGATTCATCCTGAGATATTTGCAGATCCTGGAAGTGTTTGAGGCACCCAGAGGACCAATAGGAGCTGCTCCCTAATGACAGACTATGGCTGTTATTGCCTGTGCAAACATCTGAATAGAATTACGGAGTTCAACATTGGTGACATCAGTATGGGGAAGCTGAGCAACAGGTGTAGTGGGACCCCTTGGTAGACTAGTTAGAATAGGTAGTGCCTTAGGGTGTTATAATTTTGACCATTAGAACAAGCTATACTTTGGGTATGCACCGTACGAGAATGAGGGATTAGCACGGTATTATATCTGGCACCTGAAGTAGCTCTTTATCTGGTGGTTCTCTTTGGAGGCATAATCTAAAATAAGTGTAAAGCACAAGTTAGAAGGGATACATAGAGTTAAAATCTATCGCACAAACTAGAGCATGAAAGAAGGAAAATATTTCCTAAATGCCCCATTCCCTGCCCATTTTAAATATGGCGCACTTCACACCCATAAACAGGATTCTACTGAACGTGGCTTTTCAGATGTAACACCTCGTATGTTTCTGAGTTCAGTCGACAACCGTAATATTTAGGGAAAAATGGAAACATGAGAGAATTGATGAATTATGTGTCCATATGTGGGCATTTAAAAGTCTTGCATAGTTGGGCCCAAATATGAATCCCAAAAATGAACAAGAAGACATGACCCAATATAACAAGTTGACCCATTCTTCCAATCTTCCATTTGACCAAATCAACCATGCATTTAATGCCAAGAGATGGATAAGAGTGACTTGAGGGATATATATATGTATGTATATATATATATATATGAGGAATTATTCAATTGGTGGGCTCAATTAACAAATTGTCAATGAATTAAAAGAGGCCCAAATATTAGCATGCAAGACATGGCCCAAAAAGGGCATTCTTGACCCATTCTTGACTTATTCTTGCAAGAACAAGTCCCTACATTATTATTGGACCAAGTGGTTGGATAAAGAGGGACTTAAAGGGGCTATAAATAGAGACAAAGATCAGATTTTAATTCATTTGGACACCATGCCTTTTCTAGAATTTTCTCCATATTTCCACAAACCCTAAGCCCTCATCCTTTTGGCCAAAGATCATCACTTGGTGAGTATGGGTAAGTGTTTATTATTATGGTTTAATATATTTTATGCATTAAAGATGTTATATCTCATGTTGGTTATGTTGGTGAAGTGTGAGAAGTTCGCCATGTGTGTAAAGTTACATGTTTGCTAAATCGGAGGGTGGTTTTGCCTTGTGAACTTGACTATGGACTTGTGATATTGAAGGAAATGAATTTGATGGATTAAATATTGATATGTGAGATGTTATTACAGCCTTTAATTGTTTTATTCTTGCGTCTAATGTTTGGAAAAGTTATTGTGAAATTGGTTATGGTTTTGGTGGCGGATTGGCCGTAAAGTGTCGTTTTGGTGTTGTTATGTGTGTTGTGAGATCATGGCTGATTGTTGGTATGTTAGATGATTAAAAATATGTTCAAATATGTTTGTTTATGATAATGGACCATTCATGGCATTAAAAGACCCAAAAAGAAGCCATTTCGGACCAAACGGGCATCCGCCCCCGCAGACGGAGCCACCTGCAGGTGCAGATGCCAACGCAGATGCCACTGGCTGATGCCAAAGGGCATATGCGCGTGCACCTTGGACACCTGTGGGCGCATATGGCAGTGCAGGTCACTTCCAGATTTCAGTTTCGTATGTTTTCGTACCTAGTTGATCCCCGAAAGCCCCGATACCCTTTTTGGATGTAATTATCAGCTTGTGGTGTTGTTTTAATGACTTTAAAGTATCGTATGGAGGTGTGTTGGACTGTATTAAGTATGGATTATTGCTTATATGTTCTTATAAAGGACTAATTACGACGGAATGATAAAAGGAAAAGCGTAAAGAGTAAGTGTGGTGTGAAATGCTAGCGATGTATGATCTTTTGGTCAATGTGGGCAATGTTATGGTGTTGTGGATATGGAAATGCAGTGGATTGTATTGTAAAGGGGTGACACAACATTATATGGTAGTTGTATGGTTCATTGTCATCTTGTATGCCTTTATAGTGACTAGTTGCTAATGTAAGCTCCGGTATGGACTTGTATTGTAGAGTAAGACGTAAGGAAGAAGCAGGACTATTGTGTTCATACATAGGCTTGTATATTCATACTTTGAAGTGAAGGTATGTAAGGTTCCTCTTTCCGTATCCTTCTACAACATATTGTCCC
Source organism: Capsicum rhomboideum (assembly GCA_031232105.1). NCBI lineage: Eukaryota > Viridiplantae > Streptophyta > Magnoliopsida > Solanales > Solanaceae > Capsicum > Capsicum rhomboideum. The sequence continues at coordinate 89,130,453 of CP124716.1, read as the reverse complement.
TATTGACATTGGGCTTGTTTCAATTTCGAGGGGCTTGAAGTACATCAATTCAGGGTGACGTATATTGTTATTCATATGTACCCTATTCTTAGATGAAGTATGATTCACTTATACCTTGTTCATTGATTGAAGTTCCTAAGATGTCATAATGTGGTCATTTCTTAAAAGAACTATCCCAAGAGAGTAATGATGTAAGAGAATCTATTTATCCTTGAAACGTTTTTCCTAATCATGTCATATTCCAAAAGTCCTATATTATGATGATTATCTTTGTATCAATCTCTCACAAGGTACCAATCTCATAAGAGTAATAAGAGAAGTGATGTGCAAACTAATATATTTATTTGTCATAAGTGAAGATGTCAATCTCATGAAGTACAAGAGTGAAGTAATATATATGTGTGATTCCAATTATGTCATGATCCTCATTGTATCACTCTTAAGAATGGAAGTAAGAATAACAAGAGGATGAAGTGATGTATAATTAATAAGAAATCACGGGTGGTATCCCAGGGGTTAAAATACCTAGCATGGGTCGATCCCAATAACACGGGTGGTATCCCAGGGGCGATAAGCCTAGCATGGGTCAATCCCGATACATCCCAGGGGCAACAAGACTAGCATGGGTTATCACAATACATCCCAGGGGCAACAAGCCTAGCATGGGTTATCTCATGACATCCCAGGGGCGACACGAAAGCCTAGCATGGGTTCATATGACATCCCAGGGGTCAAAGTACCTAGCATGGGTTCATCTCATCCCAGGGGCTACAGAATGGCCTAGCATGGGTAGAACAATAAAGATGAATGAATATGAAGGCAAGAGAAGTAAAGAACGTAACATACATGGTTCCCCACCAAAGAGTGGATATATGTTATATTATTAATCCAAAACTCTTGAATAAATAATCTCTTGAAAAGAGGAGAAGAGTCTCTTGATGAAGATTCTATGAATAATAAGGATATAAAATGAGTGATCTAAATTACCAATGACTGAAGCAATATATATGTTTCCACATTTAAAATTATGGCTTATCCACATTGAATAATCTCTCATATATTGATGTTTTCATGTATGATATTGTTTCTTACGGCCTTACATACTCAGTACATTCTTTGTACTGACCCCTCTTGGGGACTTACTTTACATGTTGCAGGTGCAGGCATTAGTAGACCTCCACAGTAGGTGGACAGTTAATTGCGGATTTTTGGTGAGCCCCAGTTGCTTCGGGACTTTTCGAGTCACAATTGTACAGTCGTTCTGATGTTGTAATTATTGTATAAAGCGGGGACTTGTCCCGAATTTTAGTTGGTCTTGCAAATGCATCAGTTAGAGGCTTTTGTAGACATATGTGGGTATATGGATGTATGATATGTAAGTTCAGTTATGGCCCCAACGGCCAAGTTTTATACACATATTTATAACATATGTTTCCAAGTTCATGATTTCCGCATAAGTTACTTGAGGTACAATAAGATTCATAAGAGGATAGTATACGAATGTACATGAACATAGATTGGTTCTCTCGGGCCATATCGACTTCGGGTGCCAATCACGTCTCGATGGAATTCGGGGTGTGACAACAGACATCATAGGAATCTTAAACTAATTCTCTAATACCAAGTTTCTCATGAACTGAGTCTACACCCTACGTGTGTCTGGCACTTAGGACCACGAGTGACCACAAGCGGACCCTTGGTACTAGCATGCTACTATAGAACAATTTTAAAACTTGTGCGGAAGCTGAAGCATATAATAATGGGAAAATAACCTTTATAACATAAAAGAGTGAACAACTAAGAAATCCATAAAACTTTGAATAACTAATGTCTAAACATAGCCTCTAATACTGTAAGAAATAAGTTCGGCGGGACTAGGACCCTAACTACCCATAAGAAAACAATCTCTGAACTAGAAACTAAGAAGAATAAACTACTCCACATCCCTGAATGAATAGGAAATACCAACTGCTGAATGATAAACTAGAACTATCTTGCCACGAGCCTAAGAACGAGCACCGAAATCTACATCAATGAAAAGATGTAGCACAAAAAAAAAGAATGAGGTCAGTACAAGATATACTTTTATGTATGATCAAATCTAAGAAGTGTATAAACAATATCAAATAGGCTTTTATAAACTGAATAGACCTAATAACCATAATCAAATAAGATAGGAAGAACTTGTCTGAAAACATAAGATAAGGATGTTCAAAATAAACTTTCATAATAATAAAATATAAAACTGTATCTATGGTTTTAAGCTGAAAGCATGACTGAAACTGCAATTCTGTGAAATCATTATATCTACAACTTCATAAGAAAGCAATCGAGTTCAAACTATAATATAAATATAAAGTCTTTAAGTAGGGAGTTTCTTACAATCAAGATACGTCATGTAAGATCATGGTGTCCAATGTCTAACCTAGTTGGCACGACTTCTCTAAACCTTACTAGGGTATGAAAAATGTCTGTCTAAATGTGGACCTACTACTGATCCTCTTGGGCTAAAGAGAGCTAACCGACTTACGGTGCGCTCAAATCCTTAGCTGGCACATAGTTATGGGACTTGAGTTTACTGAACCCGCATTCTCTCAGTGCTAAATAATCCTCCCAAAACTATAAATTTTATTCATATGTTGATAAATAGTGAAATTGTCTATCTTTCTGAAAGTAGGGTACGAGACTTGGCTTAAAACCATTTGTCTAACAATCTGAATTCAAACTATAAACTATATCGTGCTAAATTTTACAAATTTCATGCTTCAAAATATCTAAGTTAAAAAGAGTACAAAAATTCATAATTTTCTATTACTATATATGATATAAAATCATGAAAATTAATTGAAACTGAAATTAAGATGAATCTGCATACTTGGGGTAAAAACCCTAACTTTGAAATCATAATACTATGATACTTTCTCAAACATGGGCATGAGGGTGAAAGTATACCCTCACTGAACTCTTACATTCTTGAATGAGACAAAGACTCTAAACTAAAAGCATGAACAAAATGGTTGAGGTAAGAACCCTAGGCCTGCTTTATTAAGATATTATTCTGACTTTTGGGCTTTTGAAAGTATAATGTGGGAGAGATCGATAGAATCATGTGATATACCCCCTATTGAGAAGTTTAATTGTCGTAGTATAGGTTGTAAAAATAAGTAATAGATGAAATTACCCTTTTTAAAATGTGCTTAAATTTTCATTGAGCATGACACACGAGCCACTCTATTGATCATGGACTGGTTCTATAAATCGTGGTATGGGTCATGGTTTCCTGAAAGAGTTTTGTAAATCTATTAGATCATGTTTTATGGATCATTTCACCGGTTGTGAACTACTTTACATGATCGTTCTGTCGGTCATGGTTTTTAATGAAATTTGTCAGCTTTCAGATTCATGGCTTGATTCAAAATCCGTGGTTGCATTCCATTGATCGTGCTATCATGTGTGGAAACCTGGGAAGTTGGAAAAATTGGGGACTAGTTCTACGAGTGGGTTCATGACTCTTGATTTGGTTGCACGAGATGTGGACCACATCATGCTTTACTGGATAACTGAAATGTGCTCCACAAGTGGTTCCACAGATCATGAACCATGTTCACGACTCGTGAATCAATTCATGCAGACCTGGGACTTTAAGTTTTAGGCTAGTTTTTTGGTGCTTAGTGCTAAATATTTGTAGGTTCAATATCTGAGGTGATATAATATCTCCTTCTTGAGATCATTCATCCTCGAATGGAGGCTAAAACTGGACTGAATAAGAATGGAAATACTCTTACCATCTATCTGATTTCTAGAATTTTCCTACTAACATGGATGAGACTGATTCATACTAAGAGTGTGGAACTCAACTAAAACACATATGTCATGAATGCACACATAGAACTACAAAGTGATAGCTCATTACATGAAGTTTCTAAGAGTCACTATAGAAAGAAGACTATTACCTTAAGTGTTCTCATTGGTAAGATTTAATAGGCGTGGCTACCTGTCCTTAATATCTTCTTCGATCTCCCACGTGTCTTCCTCAACTAATTGATTTCTCCATAAAACCTTGACAGATGCTATATTTTTGGTTCTCAACTTATGGATCTGTCGATCCAATATCTTAATTGGTATCTCTTCATATGATAGGTTTTCCTTCACCTCAACATTTTCTAATGGAACTACAAGCGACAGATCACTAACACATTTCTTTAGCATTAAGATATGAAACACAAGATACACTTCTGCCAACTTCATAGGCAGCTCTAACTCATAAGCTACCTTCCCAATCCTACTCAAAATTTAGTAGGGACCAATGTATGGGGGACTAAGCTTCCCCTTCTTACCAAATTAGATCACCCCCTTCATAGGTAAGACTTTAAAGAAAACCCAATTATCAACCTTAAACTTTAAGTGTTTTCACCTCATATTCAAATAAGATTTTTTCCAGTTCTGTATGGTCTTCAACCACTCTCTAATCAACATAATATTTTCCATTGCTTGATGGAATAAATCTATCCCAATAAATACAGTTTCACCACCCCAAACCAACTAATAGGAGACCTACATCTTTGCCTATGAGGTTCCTCAAATAGCGCTATCTGAATGCTAGAATGATAGATGTTATTATAAGAAAATTCAATAAGAGATAGGTGCTCATCCCAATTAATATTGAAGTCGATCTCACAGTCCCTCAACATATCCTTAAGAATTTGAATGGTACGCTCTGTCTACCCATCGATTTATGGATGAAAAGTTGTACTGAGGTCTACATGGGCCTAAACCCTTCTAAAACTACTTCCAAAAATGACCAATGAATTAAGTACCCTATCAAAAATGATAGACAAGGGAACTCCATGAAGTCTGAATAAATATCAAATGTATAATTATGCATAATCCTCTGTTAAGTCTATAGTCTTGATAGAAAAGAAGTGAGCTGACTCAGTCATTCTATCTACAATCACCAAAATTGCATCATGTTGATGACGCGTACGAGATAGACCTGTTATGAAATCCATGTTTATCATATCCCATTTCAATATAGGAATTATAATAGCTTGAGCCTTACCACTAGGCCCAGATGCTCAACCTTTACTTGCTAAAAGTTAAGCCACTTAGCTATGAAATCTGCTATGTCCTTCTTTATACCACTCCACCAAAAAGACTTTTCCTAAATCACAGTACATCTTGGTGGAACCTAGATGAATAGAGTATCTAGAACTATAAGCCTCCATCAATAATCCACTTGTCAACCCATCTATATATAAAATCTACCTTTATATCGAAGAATACCTTTTCCCTTGGGAGAAAACCTTAAATTTCTATTTGCTGACAGTGTCCTTTAACTGGAGCAATATGGGATCATTATCTTGCTTCTCTTTTACTTCAATCACTAATGAAGACTCAAAATTATTCTGTACTATGACACTACTATTGTTAGAATCCATGATATGAACCCCCAAATGAGTGAGTCTATGAACATCCTTTGGATACTCTTTCTTACTTTCCTCTACATAAGCAACACTTCCAATAGATAACCTTCTAAGAGCTTAAGCAAAAACATTAGCCTTACCAGGATGGTATAATAAACTCATATCATAATCCATGAGAAGCTCAAGGCTTCTTCTCTGCCTAATATTCAAGTCTTTTTGACTGAAGACATACTACATGCTCTTATGATTCACATCAACATGCACACCATAGAGGTAATGTCACCAAAATTTTAAAGCAAACACCACCACTGCTAACTCAAGTTTATGAGTAGGGTAGTTCTTCTCATGAGTCTTAAGTTGTCTAGAAGAATAAACAATAACCTTACCATTCTTCTTCAAAACACAACCAAGGACAACTCCGGAGGCATCACAATAAACCATAAAATTATCTGTACCCTCTGGCAAGGTCAATACTGGAGCTAAAGTCAATCAGGCTTTCAACTTTTGTAAACTCCTTTTGCAAGCCTCGGACCACTAAAACCTTACCTTTTTTGAGTCAACCTAGTCAATGGGGCTGCAGTTGACAAAAATCCCTCTACAAATCTCCTATAGTAGCCGGCTAATGGCAAGAAACTTCTGATGTCTGTTGGGATGGTCGGTCTAGGCCAACTTTTAACCACTTTAATCTTTTAAGAGTTAACCTTAATCCCTTCACTAGATACAACATGCCCAAGAAAAGCAGCTGAGCTTAACCAGCATTCATCCTTTGAGAACTTTGAAAACAACTATCTACCCTTGAGGGTATGATAAACAATTCTAATATGACATTATGCTTTTTTTCACTACAAGAGTAGACAAGAATGTCATCTATGAACACAATCACAAACATGTTGAGGCACTAATTGAACACTCTATTCATGATATCCGTAAAGGCTAAATTATCATTGGTTAATTCGAAAGACATAATAAGAAATTCATAGTGACCATATCGAGTCTGAAAGGTTGTCTTTGGAATGTCACACTCTCTAACCTTTAACTGATAGTACCCAGACCTGATATCAATCTTAGAGAAGTAAGTGGCACCTTGAATTTGGTCAAACAGTTTATCAATTCTGAGAATGGGATACTTATTCTTAATTATGACCTTGTGCAACTAGCGGTAATCAATATACACTCTAAGGTAACCATATTTCTTATGCATGAAAAGGACTGAGGCACCATATGAGGAAACACTAGGTCTGATAAATCCATTATCTAAAAGGTCTTTCAACTGCTCTTTCAACCCTTGTAAGTTGACTGGAGCCATTATTTATGGCAGAATAGATATGGGCTGCATATTAGAAATAATATTTATCCCAAAGTCTATCTCCCTACCAGGAGGAACTTCGGGAATATAGTAAGGGAAGACTTTTGGGAACTCATTGAATACAGGGATTTACTAAAGAGATGGGTTCTCAGAGTTAGAATACTTAACTCACTCTAGATGGTAGATACACCCCTTGAAGATCATTCTCTTAGCCTTAAGGTATGAGATGAAATGACCTTTTGGCATAAAAGGACTAGCCGTCCACTCTAAGACAGGCTCATATGTAAATTTAAAATTTATGACTCTAGTTCTATAATCAACTGAGGCATAACAAGAATATGACCATTCTATTCCTAGAATGCTATTGAAGTCTACCATATCTATCTCAACTAGATCAGTTATGGTGTCTTTATGATGGACTGAAATAATGTAACTTTTATAGATTATTCTAGCTACAACTTAATTTCTGATAGGAGTGGAAATAGAGAAGGGTTCTAAGAGTTATTCGGTACTGATTCCAAACTTCACAGCAACATAAGGGGTTATAAAGGAAAAAAGTATCCCAGAGTCTAACAGAACATAAACATCATTAGAGAAAACCTTTAACGTACCGGTAATGATGATTTAGTAGACTAAGTTGTGTTACCCCCATTACCTTTCCTAGCAAAGGGCAATCCTTTAATATATGAACTATCTGACCATATCTGTAGCAACCCTCTCTACCATAAAGATATTTAACGGGATTATTCTTGCTACACTTGTTGAAAATCGGGTAAGATAGGTACCCTATTACAACACTGCCCTAAGACTGAGAGCTTGACACTCTTCCAATTTGATTGTTCCTAGGCTTGGGTGCTGGTGTGGTGGCTGACAATAGAGCTGGTGCAGATGACCTCTTCTAAAAGGTTGACCAATTTCCATTTTCGATCCTTTGTTGAGTAGACTCATAATTTGCTGACTTGGCCTTCTTGTTTAAAAACTCCTACCTTTCCTTCAACATATCTTTCTCAACCTCCTGCAAATGAATCATGAGCCTAGCTATGTCCATGTTTCCAATCAAAATTATCACCCTCCCCTTCTTAATAGAAAGTCAAGAAAGTCTTGACACAAACATGCTTACCCTATTTCTCATATCAGCCACCATATCTAGAGCTTAGCAAGATAATTGGGTGAACTAAAGACTATACTCCTTAAAGCTCATAAAACCTTGCTCCATATTGATGAACTCTTAAGTCTTAGCCTCTATTAATTCTTGGTGAAAGAAGCTCCTAAGAATGCATCCTCAAAAACACCCCATCCTATGGAGGCAACATCCTTACCTCGAATCTTCTTCCACTAATCATACCATTGACTTGCAACATCCTTAAGCTGGTAGGAGGCAAGATCGACCCCCTCAGTGTTAGAAATATACATTACCCAAAGATCTTTTGAATCTCATCAATAAAGTTTTTTAGATTCTCATCAAGCTTTAACCATGTGAACTCAAGAGGATTCATCCTGAGAAATTTACAAATCCTGGAAGTGTTTGAGGCACCTAGAGGACCAACAGGAGTTGCTCCTTGACGGCTGACATTGGTTGTCATTGCATGTGTAAGATTCTACATAGCATTCCAAACTTCAACATTGGTGACATCAGCATGAGGTGGATGAACAATAGGTGCATTGAAACCCCATAGTAGATCATCTTGCATAGGTGGTGCCTAAGGGTTTGCATTTTAACTGCTACAACAAGCTCTATTTTGGGGATGCATTAAATGAGAAAGAGGTATTTGCACTGTATTGTCTCGAGCACCTGAAATAGCTCTTTGACTGGCAGTTCACTTTAAAGGCATGATCTGAAACATGTGTAAATCGTGATTTAGAAGGGATACATAGAGTTAAAATTTGTTGCACGAATTTAAGCATGAAAGAAGGGAAATATTTCCAAAACTCCTGTAGCCTACCCACTATAAGTGTGGCGTGCTTTACATGCATAAAGAGGACTCTACTGAACGTAGATTTTTAGACATCCTAGGACTCTTGAACCTAATTCTCTGATACCAAGTTTGTCACGACCGAGTTTATACTCTAGGTGTGACAGGCACTTAGGACCACGAGTGAGCCCAAGCGAACCCTTGGTACTAGCATGGTACTCTAGAATAGTTTAAAAGCCTGTGCAGAAGCTGGAGCATATATTAATGGGCTAATAACCTTTATAACATAAAATAATGAACAATTGAAAAATCCATAAAACTCTGAATAACCAATGTTTGAACATAGCCTCTAATACCATAAGAAAAAAGTTTGTCGAGACAAGGCCCCTAGCTACCCATAATAAACAAAACAATGTCTAAACTATAAACGGAGAATAACAAACTACTCCATATTCATTTATGAAGTGGACATACCAACTGCTGAATGAGAAACTTCAACTATCTAGCCACGAGTCTGAGAATGAGCGCCGGAATCTACATAAATGAAAGGATGTAGTGCAAAGAAAAATATGCGGTCAAAATGTGGGAACGTACTATTATGTAAGATTAAGATAAGCAGTGTATAAACAATATCTAACAATCTTTTATAAAATGAATAGACCTAATAAACATAATAAAATAAGAGAGGAAGAACATGTCTGAAAATATAATATAAGGATCTACAAAATCAGAGGCGAAGCTACAATGTAATATGGGGGTTCAGGCGAACCCAGTAGCTTTTGTGTAGACTGTGTATTTGTACTGAAAAATCACAAAAATATATATAGTTATATAGCTGCAAACCCACATCTAAATACAAGTGGATGGTCCAGTAGTCTGAGCATGGGTATCAAAAGACTGTGTCCCCGAGATTGTGGGTTTGAAACCCACCTGCAACCTCTTTTTAAGTACTTTTACTCACTTTGCAAGTTTGCATCAATTTTTTATTTCTCAAGTTTTTTCCATTTTCTCAATATATAGATTTTTAGCATTTTGATGAAAAAGATAAAACTTATAATTGAAAGAAGTAAGAAAGCAACGTCTTCTACTAAAACAAAATTATATTTTTTTATATTTTTCAAAAAACATTAAGTTTATAATTGAAAAAAGTAAAAAAGCAACATCTTTACTCTAAAATATAATTATGTAGATTTTTTTTGAAGATATTTGTTTTTTAAAAAAACATAAACACTTATATTTGTATAGTGTTTAAATAGTTCGTGGCTTTTTAAATATATTAAATGCCTATACTTGTTACTCCCTCCGTCCCAATTTATGTGAGGTAGTTTGACTTGGCACGGAGTTTAAGAAAGAAAGGAAGACTTTTGAAACTTGTGGTCCAAAATAAATCATAAATTTTTGTGTGGTTGAAAATTATTTCATTAAGGGTAAAATGGGTATTTTAAAGTTAAATTGTTACTAAATATAGATATGTGTCATTCTTTTTGGGACTGACTAAAAAGAAAAGTGTGTCATATAAATTGGGACTGAGGGAGTAGTTAGTTTGACAATTTATATATATTAGCTTGAGATCGTTGTTTTGTCTTATAATTCAGAATCTCCAGCCTCAAATTCTTGCTCCGCCTCTGTTCAAAATGAACTTTCATAATATGATAATATAAAATTGTATCTATAGTTTTGAGCTGAAAATATGTCTGAAACTGCAAGTCCGTGAAATCATTATATCTACAACGGCATAAGTAAGAAAACCAGCTCAAACTGTAATATAAATATAAAGTCTTTAATTGGAAAGTTTCTTACAACCAACATACATCATCATGATATCCAACATATTACCTAGTTTGAAGGGCTACTCTAAACCTTTCCATGTTATAGAACCTGTCTATTTAAATAATAATCCACTATTGAGCCTCTAGGGCTAAAGAGACCTAACAAACTTGTGGTGCACTCAAATTCCACAGTGGCACGTAGTTATGAGACTTGAGTTTACTGAAACCGTTTCCTCTAGATGCTAAATAATCCTCTCAAAAATATAAATATGTTCATATGCTCATAAATAGTTAAATTATCTGTCTATCTCTCTAAAAGTAGGGTATGAGACTTGGCTCAAAATAATCTTTCTAATAATCTGAATTTAAACTGTAAACTATATCATGTTAAATTTTACTGAGTTCATGCTTCAAAATATCTAGGTTGAGAAGAGATTGCAAAATTTCATACTTTACTTTGATATACGATTTAAAATCATGAAAATCAACTTAAGAAGAATCTGCATACTTGGGGTAAAAATGCTAATTTTGAAATTATAATACTATGATACTTTCTCAAACATGGGCACGAGGATGAAAGGATACTCTAACTGAACTCTTACATACCTGAATGAGATGAAGATTCTAAACGAAAAGTTTGAACTGAATAGCCGAGGTAAGAACCCTAGGTCTGCTTTTTTGAGAGCTTATTCTATATTTTTGAGGTTTTAGAGTATAATAAGGGAGAGATTGATAGAATTATATGATATACCCCCTTCTAAGAAGTTTAAATGTCGTAATGTAGGTTGTAATATTAAGGAATGGATGAAATTACCCCTTTTCAAAATGTGCTTAAATTTTTAGGGATCACGACCCACGAGTCTCTCAATGAATCTTGGACTGGTTCTACAAATCATGGTATGGGTCATGGTTTCCTGGAAGAATTTTGTAAATCTTTTGGATCATATTTCATGGATCATTTCACGGGTCATGGAATCCATAATTTTTTATGTCAGTCATGGGTTTCAAGGAAATTTGTCAAGTCTCAGATAATATTTCATGACTTGATTCATTATTCATAGTTCTATTCCATGGATCGTAACATCAGTCATGGTAACTTGGGGAGTTGGACCGATTGGGGACTAGTTCTATGAGAGGGTTAAGAACTCATGATTTGATTTCAAGGGTCGTAGACCACACCGTAGTTACCATGAATGAATGGATGAGGTAAGAACCCTAGAGTCTGCTTTCTTAAGAGCTTGTTCTGACATTTGGGGGTCTGAGAGTATAATAAAAGAGATATCGATAGAATCATGTGATATACCCCCTTCTGAGAAGTTTAAATGTCGTAGTATAGGTTGTAAAATTAAGGAATGGATAAAATTAACCCTTTCAAAATATGCTTAAATTTTTAGGTATCATGACCCATAAGTCACTCCATAAATCTTGGATTGGTTTTACAAATCATGGTATGGGTTATGGTTTCCAGGAAGAATTTTGCAAATCTTTTGGATCACGTTTCACGAATCACTTCATGGGTTATGGACTCCACAAGTTGTTATGTCAGTCGTGGTTTTCAAGGAAATTTGTCAACTCTCAGATCAGATTTTATGACTTGATTCACGTTTCATGGTTTCATTCCACGTATCGTGATATCAGTGATGGTAACCTGGGAAGTTGGTTCGATTGGGGACTAGTTCTATGAGTGGGTTAACGACTCGCAATTTGGTTTCACGGGTTGTGGACCACATTGTAGTTTACTGGATAGCTGTAATGGGTTCCACAAGTGGTTCCATAGATCATGGACTAGGTTCATGACTCGTGAACAATTCCTAGGGACCTGGAACTTTAAGTTTCAAACTATTTTTTTGTGCTAAGTGCTGAATATCCATAGGCTCAAAATTCAAGGTGTTTCATAGGCCTTGTTATACACATGTATAGTCCTTATCAGTATATACTTATCTAATATAGCATATATGATAGATCCTTTGCATAGCATATATGTTCATATGGTACTTGTTCGCCCCGTTCAGATTTGAGGCATGACAAACTTGGTATTAGAGCACAGGTTCAAGTGTTCTAGGAAATTGTCTATGAAGTCGTGTCTAGTAGAGATTTACATATGAATGTGTTGTGTGCCCATTTTATAAATTGGGGGCTTCTTGGACATTTAAGAATTACGACCTTTCATGATCTAGATTGTGCAATAGAGTAAAGTCATAAGAATATACTTTTGACTCATACTCTACTTATCATTATATATAATATGCCAAAAGAGGTAAGAACATTTCAGGCTACAAGAAAAACACTAGCACTTCCCAAGAGGGAGCATCATGTCACCACCCAATTTCTCGAGTTATAATGGCACATACTTTAACCCACTAGTAGGTAAGCCAAACCATAGCCCAAAACGGCAAGTAACGGGCTAACAAGCGGAAGATAAAGGGAAACAAGAATGAAATCAACAATGACAAATAACATACATATATAACATACTGTACAAAAGAGAGAAAAGGATAAAATATACAAAAGAAATCCCTCCCAGACCTGGCTGGTATAGGAGCCACTATAACCAAAAAGAAGAGTACAAGACAATAGCCAAAATATATATATACACACAGTAGTCTCGAAAATGGAAAATACTATTACTGAAGTAGAAGGAGGAGGATCAACTCCGAGAGCTCACCCCATCTTAGAATCAGTAGCAAGGTCCGATGATAACGTCAGCGGTGGTGGCTCGTACTTTGATCTGTATTGGGGAAAAGATGCAGAAGTGCAATATGAGTACTAAAATAATAGGTACTTAGTAGGAATCATCGGCTGACTAAGCTCAAATATAGTAAAAGCATGAATAAAGTGCGAGAATGTAAGCTAAAGGCAATAGTAAAGGCCAAATATGTAAATAATAAGCTATGCTAGGCAAATGCGATAAACGAAGTAAGTAACTCGAGAAATGAAAGTAAAGGCCTAGCTATAACCTAATTTGACCCTCATAATCCCAGAAGGCACACACACAAGAAGACAGTTAACCCTATCGAGCCCCCATAAGCTCGGTGGATGCAAACAAGTGGAAATCTAAAGTAAGAATCATAAATAACAATAATAAAATTATAACAAGCCAATTTGGATGATATGCGCACTATATACTTCCGTCTCAGCTATAACCTTTAACTTTACCAGTCTCAAATAACTTTCCAATCCCATATCCATAATGAAAGTATATACCGAACTTAAACCAAAACCAGATAATAACAAGAGGCCAAACACTAGACTTGAATCCAAAATAGTGTATAATAACAAGAGGCCAAATGATCCATATGCAACTGTTGGAACTCCCAGACCAGAACCAAGTACAACTGCCAGAACTCCCAACAATAACCAAAATAAATGCCAGAACTCCCGAACCATAATCAAAGACATATGTCGAACTCAAATCGGAACTCATAAGTAGGAAACTATAACCATAATAGATGATTTCATAAGGATAAAACCATAACTATACAACAATGTCGGGCTCGTACCAGAACTCATAAGGATAGAAATAGAGCATACGTCGGACTCGAACCAGAACTGATATATATAAGCATGAAATAGCAAGAGGAAATCCAAGGGTTTCAGGCCTATCTACAATCCATTTATCCATAAATTTCAAGATAGTCAATTCCACTAAGGCTAGGCAGGTTCCAATTATTAGGTCAAAAGGGCGTGGTCAAGGATCAGTTACCATCTTACCCGAGGAAAAAAAGCTAAATAAGTATGTAATTAAGTCTAAATCAACCCAACCCTAAGGTAATAACCTAAGGCAGCGGTCATGAGTTCAACTAAGTCTAAAGGAACTTCACTTAAGACATTCTATCTAAAAAGGGTGGTGGGGCTCACTATTGGATCACAATGACCCAACCTAAGGCAAGAACCTACCCGAATCTATTCTAAGGCTTCCCAATCCTACCCCAAGGTGCTATAAGCACTAATTCTATTCCTAAAGGATGATAGTACACTAACCTAAGGGAGAACAAGCCCAAATTCTACCAAAAAGGGGCCCCTAACCGGCTAAATAAGGCGTAAAATGCTAAAACAATAATAGGGCCATAAATAACCACCCAAAGCTAGCACAATACTACACTAATACCATAATTAAGCACAGTATAGAATAAGGGTAAGCCTACCATAATTAAGCACAGTATAGAAGAAGGGTAAGCCTAACTGAATCAGATGCACCAGCATCAAAAACTTTGCTAAGTTGATAAATTCCCGGCCAGGCCCTCAAGATTCAGTTAGAATCCCGTGAATGTAAATGAACTATGCTACCCTATCAAATTCGGCATTTCAGACTCAACAACTCCATTAAAATTTCCAAATGAGGTCATTTCGATAAAAAGTGGGTCCCACACCCAAGGTGATTATTTATGTAAAATCCATCCAATAGCCTAAAATGAGTCCGAAAGCTTTGAGATTGGGACCAAGGGTATCCTTAGCCTAAAATTGACTTTATGGAGTTGATGAGACTGTCAGAATTGGTATCTGAGGCCGTTTACCTGAAGTTTAGGCCCGAGACCCTATGAAAGCTCCAAAATAGGAAAATGTCTCTAAAAAACAAATGAACTGCCCGATAATTGAACTGTTAGTCATAACAATTCATAAATGACTTGGGATGACTATAGGAAAGCTCTAAGCACAGAAAAACACAAAAATATAGAAAATGACCTGGAGGGTCTTTACACATATAGAGAAAAATTTCTTTATCATCAGGACTCAAACTAGTGCTGAGAAGTGCTCTTCTAGTCCGGCACCTCAATGGCATATAGTGTTCATGTGTCACTTGTATTTAAAATAACACCTTTAGCATTTATACTACCTCCTGGTTAATACGAACAAGTTATGAGAGGAGTGATTAACTCCCTTACACAGTTGGCAACTGACCAGTCATAGATACAGGATGTAATATCCCTTATTATAACTCCTCTGGAGGAGGCAATTGCATTAAGAGCTTGAGATTTCCCTCCATATGAACCTTCAATTATTCACAAATTATAGTCCTACTGAGGACTCTAAGCATTTTATAAATAATATAGATAAAAATTTCATGGTTATGCATGTATCAGAGACAGAATATAACACCCAAAATATTTAAATTAATATTTGCACTTCAATAGACCATTTCTTGATAATAAGAATAACATCTTCTTCACACTTCCTAAACCTGAATTTTATGATAATGAAAATTTACTTATCTTTAATAGTCATAATAAAGAAACTTTCTTGGAGTATGTATATAAAATACGTTAACCATAATTCTCTTGCATTTAATTATGATGTGAATGAGATATATTATAATTTTTGGCAGCCATAAAAGAATTTTGGGTAGCCACTCTTTGTAGTTATTCAAAGTGAATATATATGTATATATATTTGGCAACTTATATATACCCCAGTCCGGTCAAAAATTTGGCAACTTAACAAAGTTGCTTGCGCTGATGCACCTGGTGCAGGCCTAGGTCCTTCATCACTATCGCAATGAGGACCCTCACGACCGTACGAGGTTGTGATCATGGACATTGTGATCGCGAGAATGGGGGACTCGCAACCGCGATGAAGAAGGTCATGGGACCAGGACAACTTAATCATCGTGACTGTGTGGCTAGGCCATCGCGATCGTAATGGTCCATTTAGTATGTTTCAGTAATTGCAAATAGGGGGCCTCACAACTGTAATGAGGAAACCCCTAGCAGTATATAAACCTCTCCATTCATTTTTCCATCTATATTTCTAAGTGTTAATCACCATTAGAGAGTGCGAAAGTTTGGAGAATCATATGAAAATAAATAATTGCCATGGGGATTAGTTTAGGGATGTGAGTGTGAGTATTTTAGTATCGTTATCTCGTAAGTATTCGATTCAATTTCCGCTTAAATTGGTATTTTAAATTCTAATTTCTCCAAATTCTGTTTGGACTATTTTTGGACTGAATTGAATTCACTTTTATCTTATTTCGAGGCAAATGATCCTTAAGCTAATAGAGATGTTATGATGATTTCAATTTCATGATTTTCGCAAGTGGGCTCCATGTGAGATTTTTAGTCTGAATTCTTACCGGAGCGGTAATATGTAATATAGGTATCTATAGTCTCGTTTTGATATGTAGAACCTTATTTTGATTGTGTGGCATTAGTCGGAGGCTTCTCGAAAGGGAAAAGCTCCGAAGTAGAGGATTATACGAGATTTCGATGGTGTCCAAGTAGGCTAGGCTTACTTTTCTCTTAGACTATGCTTCATTATTATATTAGTGTAATATTATGCTAGATATGGGTGGGTACTTATGACTCGATTGTTATTTTAGCAGTTATTGATTAAATTAGCCAATTAGGGGCCCTTTTTGGTAGAATTCGGCCCCGTCTCCCCTTATGTTAGTTTATGATTGTTCCTTAGGACTACCCTTAGTATACTTAGTACCTTAGGATAGGATTGAAAGGCCTTAGACTAGGTTTGGGTAGGTGATTGCCTTAGGTTTGGTTTTCGAGATTGGTAGTTGGCCCCACAGGCCTTTTTAGGGTAGAATGCCTAGATTAGCTCTTCGTTGACCTCAACAATCACATAGCTGATTCCTTAGGCTTTTACCTAGGTTTGGTGTTGACTTAGACATTGTTTATGTTTATTTGTCTCCATTACCTCATGCAGTGTAGTATTTAACCTTAGATCGTGCCTTTCGACCTTAGTTATTGTAATCCGCTTTGCCTTAACAAATTTGACCGCCTAAGTTGGTTTACATTGACTAGATGGACTTGAAATAGGTTAAAACATGGGTTATTGCTATTGAATTTGTTCTTGTAATTTCTGGTTTGAGTCCAACGATTTCTATGTTATAATTATTTATCAATTTCAGTTTGAGTCCGACATATGCTATATTGTTATCACTTATGAGTACCGATTCAAGTTCGGTGTCTGTATATTGGTTATTATTCACTAATTTTGCTTGGATTCTAGCTTTCATTATCATTCTTATTACTGATATGAGGTTGTAAAACTGGTGGATACCGATGAAATAGAGGTTTTGATTGGGAAAGGGGAGCATCAGGTACTCATGGCCTATATTCTGGTTCATTTTCGGTTCATTATTGTCATATCTTGTCCTTATTATAGTATTATCCTTTGTTTGTACTCACCATACTTATGGGGGCTCAGTTGGGTTTGTTTTTCTTTGTGTACGCCTTCTGGGCTTGTGGGGCTTAGTTAGGCTATAGTTAGACTTTATTTTCTACTTTTGAGTTAATTTTTTTTATATGTATATGTATCATCCACTCGAAATGATCTACTATTTCAATTTCTGCCCCTTTATTTTTGACTTTAGTTTACATCCATTCACTTTATTTATGATTTTGCAGTAATTTAGCTTAGTCAGCCTTTGATGCTTACTGAGTACCCATTGTTTATGTACTCATACTACACTTCTACATCTTTTTCCTGATGCATATCCGAGTATGAGTCACTGCCACTGACAATATCCTCGAGTCGTGCTATTGTTCGGAGTTAGGGTGAGCTTTTAGAGTTCGGAGCTGATCCTCCTCCTTCTGCTATTTTTGGATATTCTTATTTGTATATTCTGAGACTATGTTCTATATTTGGCATTGTCTAGTACTCTCTTTTTGTTTAGTGGCTCTTGTACCGACTTTACGAGGTTGCGGGGGAACTCATTTTGTTTATTTTGTCCTTCTCCATCTATAGTATTGTATGCTCATATTTATATATCGCTGTTTTTAGTTGTTCGTATTTCCATTATATGTCTATTCCCTTTTATTTTCTAATCTTCCGTTGGTTAGCCTGTTGCTTGCTGTTCTGGGTTATGGTTTGGCTTACCTACTAGTGGGTTAAAGTAGGTGCTATCATGACTCAAAAAATTGGGTCATGACTGTTTGATATCAGAGCCTAGGTTCACCGATATTGTTGGTACAAGAGCAAGTATCTAGTAGAGTCCCGTGGATCGGTACGATGATGTCTGCATCCTATCTTTGAGAGGCTACATGATATTCTTAGGAAAAATCTCACCTTTTTGATTCATTTTTGTACGTAGAGTTTATATTGGTTTCTATATTCTCTTTTGCTTTACATTTTTGTAGATGGCTAGGATGCAGGCTACTGTAGCTGGGGATCGAGACCCCAAGCCTGTAACCAAGGCACCAGGTAGAGGCAGAGGTCGACCCAGAGGTCGAGTTCAGGCTAGATCTGCATCCCTAGCTCAAGACCAGGCTAGGTAGCCTTACCAGACCCATTATTGCTCCCAAGCCATAGGTAGCACCGGAGGTTTAGCCACCATAGTAGTAGGTGGGCCAAGAGAAAGCCCAAGTCCTACTGGGATTTATATTTTCTTCAATTCTTTATGATGCTCTAGTATAGCTTTTGGGATTGGTGAGTCGTCCACCAATAAATGGGTTCAAACAATAGCCTAGGGTGGTATTAGTTTAGGAGCACAACCTGTAACTACAGCTCCCAGAGTAGAGGTTCTTCCAGTACTAATAGTTCCACAGTCAGCAGTAACCCAGCCAGTTATGACTGTGGAGGAGTAAAAGATGCTAGGCCAGTTTTTGAGATTGGCTCTACCTAGGTTTGTAGGGGCCTCATGCGAGGATATATTAGAGTTTTTGACTAGCCTTGAGGAAAGGCTGCATTATTTGGGCTTAGTAAATTCGCATGGTGTGGACTACACTACTTTTCAGTTTGATCAGGTAGCCAGACAGTGGTGTAGGGGTCATGTTGATTCTAGGCCAGCTGAATCTCCTTCTATGACACAGACTTAGTTTTTTAAGGCTTTCTAGGAAAAGTATATGCCTCACAGTTTGTGTGAGAATTTGAGGGAGTTGTTTATAAGATCAGAGCAGGGTTCTATATTGGTTGTTGAGTATGAAGCGAGGTTCCATGAGTTGGCTAGGCATGCCACTATGATTCTATCGACTGAGTACAAATGGATCCAGTGTTTCGTTTGAGGGCTGAGACTTCTACTTCACATGGCTACTTAGAGTCTAGTTGCTATGGGCAGATCTTTTGTGGATGTTTATGATTATGCCCAGACTATAGAGGAGATACATCGTGAGGCCCAAGGGGGCAGCGATAAAAGGTTGCCAGGGCAGTTATAGTGGGAGCCACAACGCTCACTGTTCAGAGGCAGTGGTTTTCAGGGTAGGTACCCCCGACATAAGTCTTATCAGTATTAGGGTCAGTCTAGTAGGCCCATTCAGGTAACCCTTCAGCTTTCAGATGGGGGTGAGCCCGATTATAGTGGTCAATTTTTGAGGGGTGCACAATTAGGGTCTTCTGGCCGAGGTGGATATTCCAGATCAGCAGGACCCTCTTAACAGAGCAGAGTGCTCGGGGCATGTTATCATTATGGTATTATGGGCCATTTTACCAGAGAGTGTTCCCGATGATGGATGATTGAGCCATCAGCGCAGAGTACCCTGTTGATTAGATCAGTACCACCTCCAATTAGGGGGTGGTGCATAGTGTCAAAAGGGTGGTCCTCAATCTTTGAGAGGAGGTACTCAGGCAGGTAGGGGTGGTGGTCGGGTAGGTACCCAGTCCGAAGGTGGATGGGGTCACTTATATGCTGTACTTGGTAGGTGGTAGGCCAAATGCTAAGGCTTTAGATGCTGTTATCATAAGTATAATTTTAGTATGCCATCAGCCAGCTTCTGCTTTATTTGCACCGGGCTCTATATATTTATATGTTTTTGCTTATTATACACCATAGTTGGGGTTGTCTTGGGAGCCATTATCTGTGCCTTGGCATGTAGTGACTCTCATGGGTGATTCCTTAGTAGTGGACTGGGTTTATAGATCATGTATTGTGACATTTCGAGTGTATGACACTCAGGGCGACCTTATTGTGCTAGACATGGTGGATTTCAATGTGATTTTGGGCATGGACTGGTTATCCCCATATCAGGCGGTCTTGGATTGGTTTGCCTAGATCGTTACCTTATCTATGCTTGATATACCCCCGATTGTGTGGCAGGGTTCTTTTAGCTGCACGCCAATAAGGATTATTTCTTATATTTAGGCTAGGAGACTAGTATCGAGAGGTTGTGAGTCATTCCTTGCTTACGTTCATGATATTAGTACGGAGAGTCCTTCACTTGACTCTGTTTCTATAGTCCGTGACTTTACTGGTGTCTTTCCTATACATATACCTGGCCTTCCTACTGAGCATGATATTAAGTTTACTATTATCCTCGAGCTAGACACTTGACCTATTTCTATAGCCCCTTATCGTATGGATCCTATTGAGGTAAAAGAGCTAAATTTTCAGCTTCAGGATCTTCTAGGTAAATGTTTTATTAGATCAAGTGTATCACCTTAGGGTGATTCTATTCTATTAGTGAAGAAGAAAGATGGTTCTTTGCATATGTGTATCGATTACAGGCAACTGAATAAGGTGACAGTGAAGAAAAAGTATTCTATGCCTCGTATTAATGATATATTTGACTAGCTTCAGGGTGCGGTAGTGTTTTCTAAGATTGTTTAGAGGTCTAACTACCATCAGTTGAGGATTCGGGTGGAGGACATCCCTAAGACAACTTTCAGGACTTGCTACGACCATTATGAGCTCTTGGTGATATCTTTTGGGTTGACCATTGCCCCATCAGCATTTATGGACTTGATGAACCATATTTTTTGGCCTTATTTGGACTCTTTTATGGTAGTTTTCATCAATGATATCCTTGTCTATTCGAGGAATAGGGAGGAACATGAGCAATTTTTAAGGACTGTGCTCTACACTTTGAGATATTATAGGCTTTTTGCCAAATTTTCAAAGTGCGAGTTGTTGCTTGTAGCTTTTTTGGGGCATGTGGTATCCAAGATGGTATTATGGTGGACTAGGTGAAGATTGAGGCTATTCATGATTAGGCTAGGTCTATATCTCCGATTGAGGTTTTCAATTTTATTGAGTTGGCAGGCTAGTACAGGTGGTTCATCGAGAGATTTGCTACTATTGCAACACCTATACTAGATTGACTAGGAAGGAGGTTCCATTCTAGTAGTCCGGTATCTGTGAGGCGAGCTTCATTAAGCTTAAGGACTTGCTCACTTTTGCTCCTCTATTGACTCTTCCGATTGAGGGCGAGGGGTTTATTGTTTATTGTAATGCTTCTAGTGTTGGTTTGGGGTGTGTTTTGATGCAGTAGGGCCGAGTTATTGTATATGCTTTGAGACAGCTGAAGCTGCATAGTGCAACTACCCTACTCAGGTCTTAGAGTTGGTGGCAATTATTTTCAGGTATAAGATTTGGAGGCATTACTTGTCTGGTGTTCGCTGCAAAATTTTCACTGGCCACCATAGTCTTGAGTATATTATGACTCAGAAGGAGCTTAATTCGATACATCACAGGTGGATTGAGTTTTGTAGGACTATGATCTCTCTATTCTATACCTACCGGGCAAGGCAAATATGGTAGCAGATGCCTTGAGCCAAAATGCGGTGAGTCTGGGTAGCTTAGCCTTTATTTTAGTTTCTGAGTGACCATTGGCCTTGGACATTCGGTCTTTAGCCAACATGATGGTTCGACTTGATATTTCAGACCCCAGGAGGACTCTTGCTATTGTTTAGGCTAGTTCTACCTTGTTGGAGTATATCCGGGGCTGGCAATTTGAGGATAACAGACTATGTGGCATTCGAGATCAGGTGTTGAGAGGTGAGTCTAGGAGGGATACCTTAGATTTTGAGGGCATTCTAAGATTTGATGGTCGCATTTGTGTTACTAGGGTAGGAAACTTGATTCAGTTGATACTTTGAGAGGCTCACAGCTCTAGATATTCTATTCACCCTGAGACAACTAAGATGTATAGAGACTTGAGACATCATTACTGATAGAGTGGTATGAGGAGAGATATAGCAGACTTTTTGGTTTGATGCCTATGTTGTCAGTATGTTAAGGTCGAGCATCTGAGACCTAGTAGATTACTTCAGAGGCTACCCATCCCTGAGTGGAAATGGGAGTGAATTAGTATGGATTTCTTAGGTGGATTGCCTCACACTTTTCATTATTCTGATAGCATTTAGGTCATCATAGATCGATTGACCAAGTCTTCCTATTTCATCCCTATTTAGTCTTTCCTTAGTGCTGAGAGGTTGGCTCGTATCTATGTTTGAGTGGTGGTCTATCTTCATGGAGTGCCCGTGTCTATTATTTTAGATAGAGGCTCCCAGTCACTTCTAGCTTTTGGAGGGACTTTCAGGAGGATTTGGGTACCCAGGTTGATCTTAGCACCACTTTCCATCCTTAGACTAATAGAAAATCAGAGCGGACTATTCAGGTTTTGGAGGATATGCTCTATGAATGTGTTATGGACTTTGGAGGTCAGTAGGAGCAGTTTCTAGCCTTAGTGGAGTTTTTCTATAATGAAAGATACCATTCAAGTAATCAGATGGTACCATTCGAGGCATTGTATGGTAGGCGTTGTCGATCTTTGGTTGGTTGGTTTGAAACTTCAAAGGTTAGGCCCCGTGGTACTGATTTGCTTCGTGAGACTTTGGACAGGGTTTGAGTTATTCAAGATAGGCTACGGGCAAATTAGATCAGGCAGAAGAGTTATGCTAACTGTAGGCTTTATGCCTTGATATTTGGAGTTGTTGACCGGGTATTTCTTCGAGTGTCGCCCATAAAGGGTGTGATGAGGTTCAGAAAGTGGGGCAAGCTCAGCCCTAGGTATATCGGACCGTTTGAGATACTTCAGATAATTGGGCAGGTAGCTTATAAGTTGGCTTTGCCTCCAGCCTTTTCAACCACCCATCTAGTTTTCCATGTAACTATGTTGCAACATTATATTTCAAATGAGTCACACGTGCTTCAGTGGACCTCGGTTCAGTTGGATGAGAGGTTAACCTTTGTTAAGGAGCCAATATCTATCCTAGCTAGAGCTGTCAAACAATTGTGTTCTAGAGATATTCCTGTGGTTAATGTTCATCGGAGTCACCGTCAAGTCGAGGACCATCGTTTGGTTTTGAGAACCATTTCCAAGTTTTGGATCATTTTCTATCAAGAAAAGGGTCTCAGGCCTAAACTTTAGATAAATAGCCTTGGATACAACTTCTGACGGTCTCATTAGCTCCGAAATTTTGATTTTAGGCTAGGGGGATGCTTGGTTCGGGTCCTAAGGCTTCTGGACTCGTTGGACTATTGGGTGGATTTTGGCTAAAATAGATCTTGGGTGTGGGACCTACTTTTTTTATCAAAATGACCTCAGATGGAAATTTTGATGGTGTCATTGAGTCCAGAATGCCTAATTTGGTAGGGTAGCATTGTTCATTTGAGTTCATGGGATTTTGAAAGAATCCAGAGAGCCCGGTCATAAATTTGGCAACTTAGCAAAGTTGCTGGTACTGATGCTCCTGGTGCAGGCTCTGGTTCTTCACCGCTATTACATTGATGACCCCCATGATCTCGGGGGCCTATGATCATGGTCATCACAATCGCAAGGATGGGGGCCTCGTGACCATACTAAAAGAGGTTGTGGGACTGGGCCAACTTATTCATCACGACTGCATGGCTAGGCCACCTCGATCGTGATGGTCCTTTTAGTAGGATTCCATGATTACGACCAGGGGGCCTTGCGACAGTAATGAGGAAACCCTGGCAGTATATAAACCTCCCCTTCATTTTCCAGCTATATTTCTAAGTGTTAATCACCATTGGAGAGTGCCGGAGCTCGGAGAATCGTGGGAGAAGCGATAATTGGCATGGGGATTAGTTTGGGGACGTGATTGTGAGCATTTTAGCATCATTATATCGTAAATATTTGATTCAATTTCTACTTAAATTGGTAGTTTAAATTCTTGTTTCTTCGAATTCTATTGGGATTGTTTTTGGACTGAATCGGACTCAAATTTTTCTCAATTTTGGGGCAAATGATCCTTAAGCTGAGAGGGATGTTGTGACAGTTTTATTTTGTGATTCCACAAGAGTTCCCCTCGTGGGATTTTTCGTCCCATTTCTGACCCGTAGTGGTAATACGTAATATGGGTATTGAGATTATTGTCTTGACATGTAGAACCTTATTTTGATAGAGTGGCAGTAGTCGGAGGCTTCTCGAAAGGGAAAACCTCTGGTGTAGAGGATTATACGAGCATTCAACAGCGTCCAGGTAGGCTAGGCTTACCTTTCTCTTAGACTGTGCTTTATTATGGTATTAGTGTAGTATTGTGCTAGCTATGGGTGTGTACTTATGACTCGATTGTTATTTTAGCATTTATTGATTAAATTGGATGGTTAAGGGCCCTTTTTGATAGAATTTGGTCCTGTCTCCCCTTATGTTAGTTTATGATTGTCCCTTAGGACTAGCCTTAGTATACTTAGTGCCTTGGGATGGGATTGAAAGGCCTTTTTGGGTAGGTTCTTGCCTTAGGTTTGGTTTTCGGGATTGGTAGTAGGCTCCATCAGCCTTTTTAGGGTAGAATGCCTAGATTAGCTCTTAGTTGACCTCAACAATCACATAACTTCTTCCTTAGGCTTTTACATAGGTTTGGTGTTGACTGAGACATTGTCTAACATTTATTTGGTTCCATTACTTCGGGTAGTATAGTATTTGTCCTTGAACTGCGCCTTCGGCCTTAGTAATTGGAATCATGTTTGCCTTAACAAATTTGACCGCCTAAATTGGTTTATATTGACTAGATGGACTTGAAATAGGTTAAAACATGGGATATCACTATTAAATTTGTGCTTGTCTATTTCAGTTTGAGTTTGGTGATTTCTATGTTACTATTATTAATCAATTTCGATTTGAGTCCGGTATATGCTATAGTGTTATCACTTATGAGTACTGATTCGAGTCCAACATCTATATATTGGTTATTATTAACTAATTCCTATTCGATTCCTACTTTTATTATTATTCCCATTATTGATTTGGGGTTGGGAAACCGATGAATACCGATGGTACAGAGGTTTCATCTAGGAAAGGGGAGCATCAGGTACGCATGGTATATATTCTTTTTCAGTTTATGCTCATTATTGTCATATCTCATCCTTATTCTAGTATTATCCTTTGTTTGTACTCACCGTGCTTATTGGGGCTCAGTTGGGTTTGTTCTTCTTTGTATGCGCCTTCTGGCTTATGGGGGCCCAGTTAGGTTATAGTTAGACTTTATTTTCCACTTTCAAGTTACTTATTTTATATGTTGATATCGCATCCCTCGGCATGATATACTATTTCAGTTTCTGCCCTTTTATTTTTGAGTTTAGTTTACATCCTCGCATTTTATTTATTATTTTGCTGTAATTTAGCTCAGTCGTACTATGATGCCTACTGAGTACCCATTGTTTTGGTACTCATACTACACTTCTGCATCTTTTCCCTGATGTATATCCGAGTACGAGTTACCACAACTTACGATATCCTTGGGCCTTGCTGCTATTCAGAGTTAGGTTGAGGTTTTAGAGTCCAGAGCTGATCCTTCTCCTTCTGCTATTTTTAGATAGTCTTATTTGTATATTCTGAGATTATTTTGTATATTTAGCATTGTCTAGTACTCTCTTTTAGTTTAATGGCTATTGTACCGAGTCTATTGACCTTACCAGGTCATGGGAGAGCTCATTTTTTTTTTTATTTTTTCCTCTTACCTCTGTTGTATAATATGTTCATATTTATATATCGCTGCTTTTAGTTGTTCATATTTCCATTATATGTTTATTCCCTTTTGTTTTCTTATCTTTCACTGGTTAGCCCGTTACTTGCTGTTCTGGGCTATGGTTTGGCTTATCTACTGGTGGGTTAAAGTAGGTGCCATCATGACTCGAGAAATTGGGTCGTGACATTCTCATTGGAGGATCCTGATAAGGACCACTGCAAACCATGTCCCACTTGACTGCTCCTACTGCCAGACAGTACAAGACAGCTGACATATAAGACAAATTTGTATAGCTGCATATTGGGATACCAGTTGACGTAACTGGTCCTTCAACTAGGTTTGTCAATCATCAAAATATTGAAAGACATGAGGGACCTGAATCCAACTTTTTCCCCCTTTTAGATGATGACAAACTTGAGGAACAAATTCACACTTCCCCCTATCAGCAAGGATATTCTTCTAGACTAGTTCCCCCTCATACTACGACCTTTCATTATTAGTTCCCCCTCACACCAAGCCAAGGACATATCAATTCTGCCCTCCTAATCCAACATCCCACTTTGTCTTCCCCCTTTTGGCATTATTAAAAAGATGATCAGTAAAACAAGGTAAGGTTGAAGTAATGAATAACTCAAGACCAATAAAGGTAGCACACACAAAGAAACACAAATTCAGATGAGAGTAGGGAAATATGATTAGTTACTAAAAGAAAATTGAAAAGTGCATATGTCCAGGACTTAACAAGAGTCAACAAAAAGGGACTAAAATAGATGGGAATTTTTTTTAGAGAACTTAGGAGAAGAAGGAAGATTTGAACATGACAGCATCAAGGCGCCTCGTGGCAGCATGATTATCAGCAATGATCTGCTGAGTTAATAAAACTTTTTCTTAAGCTCTGTATTCTTAGCTGCAAGTTGATCATTCTGGGCTTTAAGGTCTGCTGAGGTACCTGAACTAGCACTAGGTCCTTGAGTGATCTGATGAAGTTGAGCCTACAAGATAGCAATTTCTGCTTCCTTCTCAGCCATGAGAGCAGACATCTTCTCTAACTCCATGGTACTCTTCTCTTGAGCAGTAATCAGGCTGCAAACAGTAGAAGTCAACCCTACTCCACCAATTTTAGGCACACAATCACATTTTTCCAGAGTGATAAGAGAAAAGGTCTGTTTCTTTGTGGAGTAGATCCTTGAATTTGGTTTCACCCCAAATGATCAAACGCCTTTGAAAGAAGGAAACCATACCCAAGACCATGATTAATTTCCTTCGAGTCACATATTTTTACAATATGATCAATCATTATCTTTGGAAGGTTGATTGGAGCATAGAAGTTGAGAGCTTCCTTAAGGAATAGGTCTGCAATTGAGACAACAGATCTTTCTTCTGTTATGGGAAGCAAAACCTTGTTCACTAAATCAAACAACAACTTGTACTCATGTTTCATTTCTTTCTTCATCATCCTTTCACTACCCAATGTCCTCTTAGACCTAGCAATCTTGTCAAGAAATTCCATAGATGCAAATTGATCCACCAATGTGTCAATGCTAGCCATAGGTACTCCTAGAATCTCTCCAAGGATTGATTCAATTAGGACAAACTTAAGACCATTCACAGTTGCAACAAGGGCATCTTTCTTTCCAAAGATCAATAAGTCAGCATAGAAATTCTGGACTTCCTTCTCGTACAGGACACGTGGTGGCTCAAATAGGTACTTCCACTCTTGCACCTCTACCATGGCAATCAGGGACTCCATTCAAAACTTTTCCGATATAGATGAATCAAAACAGAGACCATTAATAACCTTTTGACTATGCAATCTTTCACTCTTCTCTTCAAACTTAGGATCTTGGGGGGACGTTGTATAACTTTCTTCTTCTTAGACTTGGAAGTAGTCACTTCTTCTCAGAGTCCTCATCAAAAGATTTCTTTTTAATGCCCACATATTCCATAATAGCCCTTACTTCCAGGTTTTTCTCAACATCATAGGGAACAAAAGACTCACCAGGTTTCTTCACAGAGTCCAATGGAAGCTTATCACTAGATTTAGCACCCAAGTACAAGGTTATAAGACAAGGGCACGATAATGAAATGATTTTGGCAGGGGATGGAGTTGGATTTTGCTGGTAGTCATGATCAAAATCAATGGTGAAGAGATGGGTTTTGATGACATAGAAGGGGTTTTTGCTCGAAAGACATTTTAGTAAGAAATTATAAGGACACGAGCAAGAATAGTCTAAATAAATATCAGAGAACATGAGTACAGAACAAAAGGACAATGAAGGTTTTAAGTTTTGGGAAAGTTGTCAGACATTGAGTGAGAGTATGTAATGACTTAAACTGAATGAAGGTATAAGATATGGTTTAAGTTCAAGAGAGTGACATGCCTCTTCAGGAAAGAGAGATGACATTTCAAGAGAAAAATAAAAGAAATGACTCTTTACAAGAAAAGGTGGGAGAAAAAGATGACATGTCAAACGTTCATAGTTTATTTTCTAAAGGTAAGATAAGGATACTGACCTGTGTGAGAGACCAGGTCTCTCATTATTATGTCTGATTGTCCTGTTATAGCATTTAAAAGAACATTCCCACTCTAGATCAAAACTATGTTCTCCAAGTACATTTACCTGTAAAGGTACACTGATCGAGTTAAACACTACAAAAAACTTTACTTTATATACTTGGGTTCTCTTCATATCCAAATGTAGGAGAGATTTCAGTGTAATTTGATCAGTCTGAGCCTTGAACAACCAGTCTTGCTTCATTTCTGGTTGTGTTACCAAATTTATCACCTTTGTTTCTGAACACCCACCTGGTCCCTATAATAGTTCTATCAGATGGCTTAGGAACCAGGTGCCACATATTATTTCTTTCAAACTAATGTAGGTCTTCCTTCTATACTTCATGTTTGAGACTTGAACTTCTGCTTGTTCTTGACTGGGACCTAGTCCATCAGAGAGATCCCTTTCATGTTCTTGAGCTGTTGATGAGTTGATGTTGCTTTCACTCACTACTTTCCTTTAACACACACATCACACACTTTATAGTACACACATTCCCCATTGGGAAAATCACACACCATGTCCTATGGTATCAATTTATTAGACAAACAAAAGCTTATATGGACTAGCCTTCTGTGCCATAACTCATCATCATTACTCACTACACATAGACATTGTAGATCTTTAACATTGATGGAGTCAATATCTACAACATACACATTTTCAATAGTATGCTCAAAGGATTTTCCAATTTGACCAACTCCAAGAATATAACCCTTAAGGATTTTCGAATTTGACCAACTCCAAGAATATACCCCTTCTTCCTATTACCAAATGACACACTGCCTCCTTGGAATGCCTTGAGTAAGAGAAAATCTTCCATTAGATCTGTCATATGCTTAGAGCAACCTATATCCATGAACCATCTTTGTCCTATTTTGCTTCCTTCTCTCGCTCCCACCTTCAAGCATAGTCATTTATTAGATTTAAGAACCCAAATAATCTTGGGTCCCTTGACAAGGGAAAGTGGATGAATAAGTTTTTTTCTTGTCCAGGCTGGTAAAGTAGATTTCTTCACAGAGGGACCTGTTCCCTTGGAATGTTTTATGGATTCAACATATCGCAAGTTTCTCTTTCCAACGTTGATAGAGGATTGATAAGTGTGATTGTAGTAGCCATTTGGACCATAGTAAGTGCATAGCCAATTATCACGGACAAAAACATACTTGCTATGGGGACTATAAGGAGTCTTATTCTTTTGAAAACCAAGACCCTTACCAGAGTTGAACTTCATATTATTTATGCCAATAAGAATTTCTAAAGAGGCAGTTCAACAGACAGATTTTTTAAGCTCCTATTTTGTTCTAGACAAATTTTCTTCAAGATTCTTATTTCATTCCAGGGAGGCTGCAAGATCTAGACTAATCTTGTTGAGTTTTACCTCAAGATCAATCAGAATGTTACTAGCCTGCACCTTCCCTTTTGAGAACTTTTCAGAATTATTTGAGAGCTTAACATTTAAAGCATCATTTTCACTTTTAACATTCTTTAAAAACTTTTTCCAGATGATGAATTCTTGAGGACAAAGAGGTTTCTCTAATTTCAAACTCATTTAAAGAACTGATTAAGGAGTATTTTTCATTGACAAGTCCATGATAGAAATCAATTATCACATTGGTCAAAAATCTCAGATCCTTATTGGAATAATTCTTTAAATTTTGTTGAACATCAAGAAGATTCACCTCATCATCCTTTTCTTTATCAGATTTGGCCTTAAAAGCAAACAAGGAGTCCAAAATTACAGGTTTATCTTCAAGAGACAACATAGAAGCATCTTGCTCATCATTCCCTTCTTTAGATCCACTCAAAGTATCTCCCCAAGTGGCCAAGGCCCGCTTGACTATTTTTTCTAGTGCTTCTCTTCTCTTATGCTTGTCAGAGATCTGGTTACTCCTTTGGGTCTTCTCAGGATTATTCTTGACAAACTCATTGTAATCTTTTTGGGAAGAGGAAACTCCTTGATATAGTGACCAGGTTTTCCACACTTATGACAATAGCCGTTTCCTCTGATATTCTTACTAGAATTGCCTCTTCTTGAGAAGTCTCCACTTCTTATCATCTTTTGAAATCTTTTAGTGAGATATGCCATGTACTGTTCATCACCACTCGAGTGACTTTTACCAGCCTTGAATACCATACTCTTTTCCTTCTTAGGCTCTCTTCTGTTAAGATCTTATTATCTCTTAAGCTCCTACATTTTTAGATTCCCTATAAGTTCATCCAGAGTTAATATTTGGAGATCTTTGATTTATAGATTGTATTAACCTTGCTCTTTTAGGATGGATGTAAGATGCTCAGAACTTTTCTGACCATCTTGTGCATTGGAATGCTTTTGTCCCAAACACTTAAGCCCATTTATGATGAAAGTGAAACTAGTGCACATATCTTGAATAGATTCACCCTCTGCCATCTTGAAAAGCTCATACTGGGTTATAAGCATATCAATTTTGATTGCTTGACTTGACTAGTTCCTTCATGAGCAGTTTGTAAGGCATCCCATATTTCTTTAGCGTTTTCACAAGCAGAGACTTGGTTGTACTCATCAGGTGCTATGCCGTAAATAAGAATTTTCTTAGCCTTGTAATTTTTCTCAATCTTCTTCCAATCACCTTCATTATAGTCTTTCCGTCTCTTGGGAATAGATTGAGAAATTTCACCTTCTTTAATCACCTCCATTGGTACATGAGGGCCATCACAGATAATGTCCCATATCTTGCTATCTTCAACCATGATGAAATAATCCATCCTTATCTTCCACCATCCATAGTATTAGTCATTAAACCTTGGTGGTCTGGTTGTTTCCTGCTATTTCTCAAGACTTGGTCGAGCTACCATCAAAAATAGGATCCTTCCTAGGTGTTAAGATTTTAGGAAGAACTGCTCTGATACCAATTAATGGTTCGTAAGAGTCCACCACTGTACCTAAGACCTAATTTGGTACCAGGTCCCTGTATGAGGAAATTGATGAACAATCAAGAACACAGTGAAAGCAATAATAAAGTAAGCAAAAGTAATGTTTATGTGGAAATCTCCTTGCTCAAGGGAGTAAAACCACGACCTACCCCAATAGGATTTCACCAACAAATTTTGCTAGAACAAGAGTAATGGTTAGATTACAGACTCTCTCTCATAATACTATGGTTAACCTCTTTACCCCATTCTCTTGAGTTAATGACAACACTAATCCACGCTACAGTACACCAACTATAGCCTACAATCAACTAACGCTAGTCGACCCACCTTGGCCAACACTAGCCCTACTATCAACTACCTCTAGTTGATACACTTCTTCACAAAAAGAGTCAAATAATGACACTTACACTTTCTTCTCATAATATGAGTAGGTTTACAATTTAGCACAATTACAAAGATTCAAACAACAATGGACTAAGAATGACTATCTTGATTGAGAGTAGGTCCCTTGTTATAGGAGCTTTGAGCTTGAAGATAAGTGGTGGTTTTTGTTGTAAAAAGTGATCCTTTTGAGTATATGCAAAAACTAAACTTCTCTCCTTAAGATGATGAATATATATGATGGGCATTGGGAGAGAAGCTTTCTCATTGGAGGATCTTGATAAGGACCACTGTTGTAACACCCCGTACCTTCCAGACCCTACTTTACAACCTTGAACCATGTTTACCCTAGGTTCGAGAGCATTAAGTACGTATTTCAGATTGTTATTGATGGAAAAATTTGATAGTGTGCTAGTACATGCGATGAGACTTTTGTAGGAGGTGTTTGTGACTTTGTGGAGCATTTGTGGCATGAAAAGTGAGGTTTGAAGGACTTCTAAGCAAAGGATATTAAATCTAAGAGGCAAGAAAAAGATTTGGATTTGAAGGATCCAACCAAATCCGCAAAGAAAAGTCGAAAATGAATTTTTAAGGTGGGGCACTGCAGGTGGCGTGCCAGGCCGCTTTTGGCCAGAATTTTTCTGACCCAGGCAGCAAAGGGGCGCGCCAGGCTGGTTTTTGCCAAAATTTTTCTTCGACTATTAGTCTATAAATAGGACTCTTGGGTTATGGTATCATTATTCCATCGTAGTAGGACTACTCTTGAGTGGTTTGGTATCTAAGTGGGGGTTAATTCATCATCGTAATTATTTTATTAAATTATGTTGAATTAAGCCATGAGTGACAATAATCGCTTATTCTTGGGATTAAAGCTACGAGCTTGAATCGCGGGAGTTGAATATTGTCTTGATATTTATGAAATTATTTACCATGAGATAGATGGTGGATTATGCATTGAATTTGGTGGGCTAAGATAACATGTGTTATTGGGCTCAATTTAAAGCCCAAAAATCAATTAAAAGACTTGGCCCAATGGGTCAAATGACCCATTCTTCCATATTTGACCAAGTAAACATTGCATTAAATGCCAAGAATTGGCTAAGGATGACATGAGGGACTATATAAAGGCACAAAGCTGATTTTTATTCAATCAAACTCTCATGCCATTTAGAAAATTACAAGATATTTCTCTCAAACCCTAATAACCCTAAGGCACTTCTTTGGACAAGATCACTCATTTGCAAGTTTGGCTAAGTGATTATTCTTATGGATTAATATATTATATGCATGGGAGAGTTGTAGTTCATGGTGGTTATGTCTAAAAGTGTAAGTGGTGCACTTTTGTGTTTTGTAAAAGATGTGTCATCTTTGTGAATTAAACTTGAAAGGTGGCTTGTGATTTTGATGAAAGTGCATGGTATGGATGAAATATCAACATGTATGGTGATTATGTTTCTAAACTTGTTGTTTTTCTATAAGTGTAAATTATGGGATTTTGGCCGATATTTTATTATGAAGTGTATTAAGGTGACTTGATAGAGTAATTGTGATGTTGTGTTGATGGAGAAGTGAAAAGTATGAACTTGGTGTGACATGACATGCTATTAGTTTATGATGTATTGGTAAATGTATGGAATGTTATGGTATTGTTGGTATGATGATTTCATAAATGGTATTGTCAAGGGGGAAATGACATTTTAAGGCCATCATGTAACTCATTGTCGTCTTATGCACTTGTAAGGTAGTTGGTTGCTAAATTGAGCTCCGTTATGTTCTTGTGTTGTAGAGTGAAACATAAGGAAGGAGCTGAACTATTGTATTCACGTATAGGATTGTGTATTCATATTGGGAAGATAAGGTATGTAAGGTTACTCTATCCGTATCCTTCTGCAGCATATAGTATTCACATTGACATTGTACTAGTTCAATTTCGAAGGGGTTTTGACGTATCTCAATTAAGGTTGACATATATTATTATTCACATGTGTCCTATTCTTAGATTAATTATGATTCGCTTATCTCTTATTCATTGACTGAAGTTCCAAAGCTGTCATAATATTGTAATTTCTAAAAGAACTATCTCAAAGAGAGTAATGATGTAAAGAGAATCTATTTATTTTGAATAGAATTTTCCAATCATGGGTCGATCCCAATATATCATAATGACATCCCAAGGGTCAAAGTACCTAGCATGGGTTAATAACATCCCAGGGGCGACACGAAAGCCTAGCATGGGTTAATAAAACATCCCAGGGGTCAAAGTACGTAGCATGGGTTAATAACATTCCAGGGGCGATACAAAAGCCTAGCATGGGTTAATATAACATCCCAGGGGTCAAAGTACCTAGCATGGGTTAATCTTATCCCAGGGGCGACAGAACAGCCTAGCATGGGTAGAACAATAAAGATGAATAAATGTGAATGCAAAAGAAGTAAAGAATGTAATGTACATGGTTCGTCACATACATAAAGAAGGTTTATTCACATTGACTATTTCTCTTATGTTGACTCCATTGCTGTTATTATGGATGATGAAATTCTTATGGCCTTACATACTCAGTACATTCTTCGTACTGACCCCCTTGGGGGACTTACTTTATTTGCTGCAAGCGCAGGTGCTAGTAGACCTCCACAGTAGGTTGTAGATCATTTACGAATCATTGGTAAGCTCCAGTTGCTTCGGGGCTTTTCGAGTCATTATGCACTTTTGTTTGGTATTGTATATGAGTATAGAGCGGGGTGTTATCCCGACTCTAGGTTTGTCATAGTTATGTATATGTAGAGACTTTGTAGACTTATGTGGGAAACTGAATGTAAGATATGTACGTTTATTTTGACATGATGGACCTAACTACCAAGTTTCATATGTTGTACATGATTTCCATGACTTCAGCATAGTTGCATGAGATATAATGATGTTCACACAGAGACATGCATATGAGTGTACATGGGCAAAGATTGGTTCTCTCAGGCCTCAACGGCTTCGGGTGCCAGTCCGCCCCATTGGAATCCGGGGCTTGACAAAAGTGGTATCAGAGCAGGTCATCCTAAGGGTGTCTACAAAGCCGTGTCTGAGTAGAGTCTTGCTTATGGATGTGTTGTGCACCACATTTATAAGTAGGAGGTTACGGTACATTTAGGAGTTATTTCTTTCCTTTATTTCTAGATCGTGCAATAGAGCCAATGTTGTAGGTGAAATTATAACTAACCAGTGTCATTGATTTTCTTTATTATAGTAAATACCAATGACAAGAAGAGGTAGAGGCAAAGGTAAGCAGGTAGATGTGCTTGACGGTTAAGGAACAAGTAAATCACCACCTGACCAAGCTAGTCAAAGTGGAGCTGACACTAAAATTGCATCACGGTCTTCTTCGACTTTTCCAACTCCAAAAGAGCCAAGGGGTAGAGAAGTACCTGCAGAACCGCCTATGAATACCACTGACCAGGATTTAAGAAATGAAGTACATATGTTGACTCAGCTAGTGGCTACACAAAGTCAAGGACGAGCTGGTCCAATGACAAATGAGGATGATGCGACTAAAGTAGCGAGTCGCAAAACACATGACTTCCTAAAATTAGACCCTCCTATATTCACTGGGTCATACCTGAAAGAAGATCCACAGGACTTTGTGGATCAAATTCAGAGGGCTCTAGATGTGATGCACGTGACTGGGGTATAAACAGTTAAACTTGCGGCCTATAGATTGAAAGGTGAAGCGATATTGTGGTATGAAGACTGGAAAAGATCAAGGGGTATTGATGCACCTCCAGCAGGTTGGGAGGAATTTAAAATGGCATTCCTTGATCATTACCTCCCATATGAGATTCGGGAGGCTTGTACCGACCAATTTCTAAATCTTCGTCAAGAAAATATGAGTGTCAGAGAGTACAACCTTCAGTTTAATTCTTTGGCTCGATATGCACCGAATGTGGTGGCCACAATGGAAGATAGAGTCCATCGATATGTGGATAGACTAGAGCCATACTTGGTAAGGGACTACACTATTGATGCTTTGAACAGAGATATGGACATCGCCAGAATTCAGGCTTTCGCATAGAAAATGGAGGACCAAAGGCAAAGAAGAAGGACACAGGAATCTGAGGAAGGGCCATCAAAAAGGGAGAGACCTATGGGGCAGTCTATGGTGTCCCCAGGAGAATCTAGACCTCGGATGTTACGGCCTAGACCCTCATTCTCTTATTCCATAGCAGGCACTCAACCCCAATTCCGAGGGCTTAGGGGTAGTCAATCTGGACAGAGTAGTGGAGTGCAAGGTTCACAGACAACAGAATTTTCTCATCCTCCGTGTCAGCGTTGCGGAAGGTACCATTTAGGTGGATGCTGGTTGGGGACAAATGCTTGTTTTTGATGTGGTACAGCGGGGAATATAATGAGAGAATGCCCGCAAAGGGCTGCGAGTGGTATAGCACGACCTACGGGATCAACCGTTGCATCCTCATCATCAGTCCCTTCCGTAGGCAGAGGTGTTCGGCCTATTGATCATGATAGAGATGTTAGAGGAGCAGCTAGTGCTAGTGGGGCCCAAAATCGTACCTATGCTCTAGTGGACCGAAAGAATGAGGAGGCATCTCCTGATGAAGGTACAGGTATTTAGGTATATTACCATATTTTCACATGATGTATATGTATTGATTGATCCGGGCTCTACCCTATCGTATGTTACTCCATCGACTACTGTGAATTTAATGGGACACTGGGGTTATTAGTTAAGTCAATGGAAATATCTCCACCTGTCGGTGAATTTAGTATAGTTAAAAGAACATATCGTAATGGTATAGTAGATGTTTGTGATCATAGATGATTAAATAATCTTAAAAGCGTCACCAATGAAAGGGGTAATGGGAGTTGGAAAGAAAGAAAAAAAAATTTGACCCTATACAACATGCCATGTGAAATTGCCGGAAGTGCATAAGAGTTCCATTTCATATTGCTCCCATTGAAAATATATAAATTACGGAGGATCCCACTAGGAAGAGATACCTATTGATATTCTAGACTGACAAGTGAAAAGGTTAATAAATAAAGACGTAACTTTCGTAAAAGTTCTTTAGAGAAATCAACAAGTCGAAGAGATCACCTGGGAAGTTGAAGAAATGATGAAACCAAAGTACCCATATTTGTTTCAAACGGAAGAAAAAGTTCAAAAGTGCGGAAGTAGAGAAACAATAAGTAAGTATCAATGAGTGTATATGTATAATGTAAAGATGCATTTGTTGTACATGAGACGATGTTGTTAACATTCGAGGATGAATGTTCCTAAGGGGGGAAGAATGCAACACCCCGTACCTTCCCGACCCTACTTGACAACCTTGAACCATGTTTACCCTAGGTTCGAGAGCATTAAGTACGTATTTCAGATTGTTATTGATGGAAAAATTTGATAGTGTGCTAGTACATGCGATGAGACTTTTGTAGGAGGTGTTTGTGACGTGAAAAGTGAGGTTTGGAGGACTTCCAAGCAAAGGATATTAAAGCTAAGAGGCAAGTAAAAGATTTGGACTTGAAGGATCTAACCAAATCCGCAAAGAAAAGTCGAAAATGAATTTTTAAGGTGGGGCGCTGCAGGTGGCGTGCCAGGCCGCTTTTGGCCAGAATTTTTCTGACCCAGGCAGCAAAGGGGCGCGCCAGGCTGGTTTTTGCCAAAAATTTTCTTCGACTATTAGTCTATAAATAGGACTCTTGGGTTATGGTATTATTATTCCATCGTAGTGGGACTACTCTTGAAAGAGTTTGGCATCTAAGTGGGGGTTAATTCATCATCGTAATTATTTTATTAAATTATGTTGAATTAAGCCATGAGTGACAATAATCGCTTATTCTTGGGATTAAAGCTACGAGCATGAATCGCGGGAGTTGAATATTGTCTTGACATTTATGAAATTATTTACCATGAGATAGATGGTGGATTATGCATTGAA
Source organism: Capsicum rhomboideum (assembly GCA_031232105.1). Classification (NCBI taxonomy): domain Eukaryota; kingdom Viridiplantae; phylum Streptophyta; class Magnoliopsida; order Solanales; family Solanaceae; genus Capsicum; species Capsicum rhomboideum. The sequence goes on along the minus strand of CP124716.1, from coordinate 89,092,659 downwards.
TTTGGTGGGCTAAGATAACATGTGTTATTGGGCTCAATTTAAAGCCCAAAAATCAATTAAAAGACTTGGCCCAATGGGTCAAATGACCCATTCTTCCATATTTGACCAAGTAAACATTGCATTAAATGCCAAGAATTGGCTAAGGATGACATGAGGGACTATATAAAGGCACAAAGCTGATTTTTATTCAATCAAACTCTCATGCCATTTAGAAAATTACAAGATATTTCTCTCAAACCCTAAGAACCCTAAGGCACTTCTTTGGACAAGATCACTCATTTGCAAGTTTGGCTAAGTGATTATTCTTATGGTTTAATATATTATATGCATGGGAGAGTATGTAGTTCATGGTGGTTATGTCTAAAAGTGTAAGTGGTGCACTTTTGTGTTTTGTAAAAGATGTGTCATCTTTGTGAATTAAACTTGAAAGGTGGCTTGTGATTTTGATGAAAGTGCATGGTATGGATGAAATATCAACATATATGGTGTGATTATGTTTCTAAACTTGTTGTTTTTCTATAAGTGTAAATTATGGGATTTTGGCCGATATGTTATTATGAAGTGTATTAAGGTGACTTGATAGAGTAATTGTGATGTTGTGTTGATGGAGAAGTGGAAAGTATGAACTTGGTGTGACATGCTATTAATTTATGATGTATTGGTCAATCTATGGAATGTTGTGGTATTGTTGGTATGATGATTTCATAAATGGTATTGTCAAGGGGGAAATGAAATTTTAAGGCCATCATGTAACTCATTGTCGTCTTATGCACTTGTAAGGTAGTTGGTTGCTAAAGTGAGCTCCGTTATGTACTTGTGTTGTAGAGTGAAACATAAGGAAGGAGATGGACTATTGTATTCACGTATAGGATTGTGTATTCATATTGGGAAGATAAGGTATGTAAGGTTACTCTATCCGTATCCTTCTGCAGCACATAGTATTCACATTGACATTGTACTTGTTCAATTTCGAAAGGGTTTTGACGTATCTCAATTTAGGTTGACATATATTGTTATTCACATGTGTCCTATTCTTAGATGAATTATGATTCGCTTATCTCTTATTCATCGACTGAAGTTCCAAAGCTGTCATAATGTTGTAATTTCTAAAAGAACTATCACAAAGAGAGTAATGATGTAAACAGAATCTATTTGTTTTGAATAGCATTTTCCAATCATGTCATGTTCCAAAGTCCAATAATATTATGATTATCTTTGTACCAATCTCTCACAAGTGAAAGTATCAATCTCACAAAAGTAATGTGTAAGCTAATGTATCTATCCCTCACAAGTAAAGGTATCAATCTTACAAGAGTAAAGACGTGAAGTAATGTATGTATGTGTTTCAAGTTCAAGAATGTTTAAATCACCAAGGTATCACTTTTGCAATGAAATAAAGAGTAATGAAATAAAGAAGTAATGTTTATCCCAGGGGTCGATCCCAATATATCATAATGACATCCCAAGGGTCAAAGTACCTAGCATGGGTTAATAACAACCCAGGGGCGACACGAAAGCCTAGCATGGGTTAATATAACATCCCAGGGGTCAAAGTACCTAGCATGGGTTAATAATATCTCAGGGGCGATACGAAAGCCTAACATGGGTTAATATAACATCCCATGAGTCAAAGTACCTAGCATGGGTTAATCTCATCCCAGGGGCGACAGAACAGCCTAGCATGGGTAGAACAATAAAGATGAATAAATGTGAAGGCAAAAAAAGTAAAGAATGTAATGTACATGGTTCCTCACATACAGAAAGATGGTTTATTCACATTGACTATTTCTCTTATATTGACTCCATTGCTGTTATTATGGATGATGAAATTTTTATGGCCGTACATACTCAGTACATTCTTTGTACTGACCCTCTTGGGGGACTTACTTTATTTACTGCAGGTGCAAGTGCTAGTAGACCTCCATAGTAGGTTGTAGATCATTTGCGAATCGTTGGTGAGCTCCAGTTGCTTCGGGGCTTTTCGAGTCATTATGCACTTTTGTTTGGTATTGTATCTGAGTATAGAGCGGGGTGTTATCCCGACTCTAGGTTTGTCATAGTTATGTATCTGTAGAGGCTTTGTAGACTTATGTGGGAAACTGAATGTAAGATATGTAACTTCATTTTGACGTGATGGCCCTAACGGCAAAGTTTCATATGTTGTACATGTTTTCCATGACTTCTGCATAGTTGCATGAGATATAATGATGTTTATACAGAGACATGCATATGAGTGTACATGGGCAAAGATTGGTTCTCTCGGGCCCAAAAGGCTTCTGGTGCTAGTCCGTCCCATTGGAATTCAGGACGTGACAACTGTAGACCATATTCCACTTTTCTGTTGCTGCTGCCAGATAGTACAAGACAACTGGCATATAATACAAATCTGTACAACTACATATTGGGAAACCAAGTGACATAACTGGTCCTTCTACATTTTTCAATCATCAAAACATTGAAAGAAATGACGGACCTGAATCCAAAAATGAGGGTGCAAGAGTTGGACTGCATCCTCACCTGGGTCATAGTAATCATGTTATGAATCCTCCTTTTTAACAAATGGCTAAATTCTTCCACCACTTGATTGGAAAAATATATGATCCCAATAAAATGAATTTTAAAAAGATGAGAAAAGTGGATGGAGTTTGAGTTCGAAGACACTGTTGATCCTACTGATGCTAAATAATGGTTTGAGTATATGAAGAGGCTATTTTAGTAATTAGACTGCTTAGATGCTGCTAAATTTAAGTATGCTATATCTTTGTTATAAAAATATGCTTATAACTGGTAGGTAAGTGTACCAAATGCCAAAGCAAACCTCCAGTGCTTATTTAGGATGATTTTGTTAAAGAATTCAATATGAAGTATATATCACTTGCTTATTACGATGCAAAGAAAAAGAAATTTTTGAATTTAAAGCGAATGAGTGTGTCCATTGCCGAGTATCAACAAAAGTTTCTCAAAATTTCTCGGTATGTTAAAGGTATTATCAATGAGGAATAAGATAAGTACATGCACTTTGAATACAGTTTGAATGATTCCATCCAAATAAGTGTGACGATCCTACAATATGAAAATTTTTGCAAACAAGTTTTAGCTGCTCTTTCTTGGAAAAGATTTTATACGAAAAACCTAGTTAAAAAGAAAACAAATTTAGAAAGCCTAAATTAGATTATGGAGGTCTATCCAAAAGGAGAAGGTTTGGCTATTTCAAAGTTGATAGTGTTCATAGATTAGATCAACATAAGAAAAATAGATCAATTTTTTATATAGCTAGAACTCTAAATTATGGCCAAGGCAAGACTCGCATACTCACTTGTGTACAACGTGAAAAGAATCAATATGGTACGTGTAAAAGGGCTTCTGGTGTATGTTTTAAATATGGGGATTTGATCACAAGTTGAAGGATTGACCTAATCCTAACCCTGTTCCTTCTTTGTGTACTGAAGACTTAGTACAAGAACTTACTACTAATCCTCTTTACAAAATAGATTTGTAAGATCTAGAAACATAAAAGCAATGAGTACAAGTGGATTTAATCAAGTTAGTGGGTCAAGAGCTACTACACAAGCTTATTCTTTAATATATGTGTTTAAACAAGATAGACCAGATGTGGTAGTCAATAAATTTTACTTATTTGGCTTATGTGTTGTCACACAATTTGATCCTGGTTCTACATATTTCTTTATTTGATCATCACTTTATTAATCTAAAAATGTGAAATCTGTGAGAATTAACTATGACGTTCTTATTGAAAGTCCTTTAGGATCATCAGGTTGTTTGTAATTAGATTTATTGAGATTGTCCCTTCATGATTCAAAATTTAATCTTTCTCAATGATTTGATTGGAATGCCTTTTCAAGACTTTGATATCTTTGTCAATATGGATTGGCTTTATAAATACCATATAGTAGTCGATTGTAGGTTGAAGAGTGTGACAATTTAAAGACCCTACATTTTCACACATCATTGTTCAAGATAAAAGATCATTGACATATAATATTATTTCTACGATCTTGGAAAAAAGATGATTTGTCAAGGCTATGATGCCTATCTTGCTCATATAGTTGATACATATTTGGAGAGTCCTAGTCTCAAGGGCATACCTACTTTGTGTGATTTTCCTGATGTCTTCCATGAAAATCTTCATAGGTTTTCCCCAGAAAGAGAAGTTGAATTTCCAATAGAGCTTATTCTTAGAACTACTCCTATTTCTGCCACCCCTTATAGAGCAGCTCTAAATGAATTAAGGGAGTTGAAGGTTCAATTACAAGGGCTTATTGAGAAAGATTTCATCCTTCCTAGTGTTTCTCCTAGGGTAGCTCCTGCCTTATTTTTAAAGAAAAAAATGGAACTCTTAGGCTTTGTATTGATGTAATGACCCTCTAGGTCATTTTCTATGTTTTCGTGCTTTTTCTATATTTAGAGCCTTCCCAAAGCTGCCCACGTCAATTTGGAGCATTTGAAGTTGAGAAATGGGTCTCAGGCAAAAAATTTAGGTAAATGGCCTCAGACGCCATTTATGATAACTTCATTAGCTCTGAAATATTGATTTTAGGCTAGGGGGACCATGGTCTGAGTTCCGAGGATCCCAGACTCATTTTGGGCTATTGGATGGAATTTGGTTAAAATGGACCCTTAGGTGTGGGACCCACTTTTGTCAAAATGACCCCGGATAGAAGTATCGATGGTCTCATTTAGTTTGGAATGCCAAATTTGGTAGGGTAGCATATTTTATTTGCATTCATGGGATTTCAAACAAATCCCAAGGGTCCATCCAGAGAATTTGCAGCTTTGTAAAGTTGTTGGTGCATCAACACCTGGTTTAGGTTCACATCCTTCATCGCTATTGCGATGTAAACTCCTGCAATCACGAGGGTTTAGGATTGTGTTCATCATGATTGTAAGGTTGGGGACTCACGACTGTGATAAAGAGGGATGTGGGATCGAGCCAGCTTGTTCATCGCATTCACATGGCTAGGCTACTACGATCGCGATGGTCCTGTTAGTGGGATTCCACAATCGCATCCAAAGGACCTCGCGATAGCAGAGAGGAAACCCCTCACAGTATATAAACCTTTCCCTTCATTTTTCCAGCTATTTTTCTAAGTGTTAAACACTATTAGAGAGTGTAAGAGCTTAGAGAATCGTGGAAAATTGATTTTTGGAGCTGGGTTTAGCTTGGGGACGTGATTGTGAGCATTTTATCATCGATATCTCATCAGTATCCGACTCAATTTCTGTTTAAATTAGTAGAAATCCTTGTTTTTCCAAACTTTGATAGACTATTTTAGGACTGATTTGGGCTAGGATTATTCCCAATTTTTGGGCAAATGATCCTTGAGTTGAGAGGGACGCTGTGATGGCTTCAATTTCATGATTTCACAAGTGGGCCCTATGGGGGATTTTTAGTCAAATTTCTGACCTGGAGCGTTAATACACACTATGGGTATTGATATTCTTATCTTTACGTGTAGATTATTATTTTTATTTTTTTTATAGTGTGGCAGCGGTCGAAGTCTTCTCGAAAGGGAAAAGCTTTGGTATAGAGGATCTTTCGAGCTTTTGACAGTGTTCAGGTAGGCTAGGCTTACGCTCCTTCTAGAATGTTCTTGTTTGTGGTATTAGAATGCTTGTGTTTTAGTTTTAGGTGGGTTCTTACAGCCTGGTACCCTTTTTAGCAATTGTTGCTTAATTTAGCCGATTAAGGGCCCTTTTCGGTAGAATTTGGCCCCGTTTACCCTTAATATAGCTTCAAATTATCCTTTAGTACTAGACATAGTTTAATTAGTGCCTTGGGATGAGATTGAGAAGCTTTAACCTAGGTTTGGGTAGGTGCTTTCCTTAGGTGGGGTTTTCAGGGTTTGGTAGTAGGCCTCACTGCCCCTTTTAAGATATAATGCTTAAAATAGCATCCCTTGCTTGACCTTAATGATCACATAGATACTTGTTTAGACTATTACCTGGGTTTGGGTTGACTTAGATGCTATTTTATACCTATCTAGCTGCATTACCCCACGTAGAGTACCATTTGACCTTAAACTGCGTCTTTCCGACATAAATATACCGATTATTGCTTATAAGTTCCAGTTTGAGTCTGGCATATATACATTGAATTTTACTTATGATTTCCAATTTGAGTCTGTTATATATATATTTATATTGCTACTATCTATGTGTTTTGGTTTGATTTCGACATTTATTATTATTATCATTACTGATATGGGGTTAGGAAACTAGTGGATACTGATAGAATAGAGGTTATGACTGGGAAAAAAGAGTATTAGGCATGCTTGTCACACGTTGGCTGGTTTTACGTTCATTATTGCTGATATTCTATCTTTATATTAGTGTTACTTTTTGTTTATACCCACAGGGCTTATAGGGGATCAGTTGGGTTTGTTTCTTCTTGTTTATGCCTTCTGGGATTATGGGGGTCCAGTTAGGTTATAGCTAGCTTTTATTATTTCTTTCAAGTTATTTATTTTCTACTTGTCGCGGTTGCCTAGTTTAGCCTACTATTTCCCTTTTTACCCTTATTTTACTGACTTAGGTTTACATAATCGTACTTTATTTATTCTTTTACTATAAGTTAGCTCAATCTGCCTATGATTCCTACAGAATACCTATTTTTTTGGTACTTATACTGCACTTCTGCATCTATTCCCTGATGCAAATCCAAGTATGAGTCACCATCACTGACGATATTCTCGTGTTGTGCTGATGTTCCAAAATAGGGTGAGCTTTTCGATTCTAAAGCTGATCCTCCTCCTTTTGTTGTTTTTAATAGTCATAATTGTGCATTTGGATACTATGGTGAATATTTATAATTATCTAGTTCTCTCTTTTGGTATAGTGGCTCTTGTACTGACCTTACTAGGTCGTGAGGGAAACTTATTTTATATATTTTGTCCTTTTTACTCTACTGTATAGTATGTTCATATTTATATATCGCGTTGCTTGGTATTTCTACTGTATGACTATTTCCTTACTTTTCTTATCTTTCGCTGGTTAGCCAATTACTCATTGTTTCGAGCTATGGTTTGGCTTACCTACTAGTGGGTTAAAGTAGGTTTCATCATAACTTGAGAAATTGGGTCGTGATAGTTTAGTATCAGAGCCTAGGTACACTGGTATTATTGGTACATGAGTAAGTGTCTAGTAGAGTCATGGGGATCGATACAATAACATTCGTGTCCTATCTTCAGGAGAATACAGGATATTCTTTGGAAAACCTTGCCTTTTTGGTTCATTTTTGTGCATTGGGTCTATATTGCTTTCTAGATTCTCATTTACTTTACTATTCATAGATGGCTAGGACACGAGACATGGCAGCTGGGGATGGGGACCTTGAGCCTGCATCTAGGGCACCGATTAGAGTCTGAGGTCAACCTAAAGGTCGGGGTCAGGCTAGGGCTATAGCCCCAGCTTGAGACCAGGTAAGGAAGCCTTCACCAGATCCTATTATTGCTCCCAAGCTAGAGATAGAAACCAGAATGTCAGCCACCACATCAGCAGGTGGGTCAGGGTATATCTCAGGCTCCAATGGGGTTTATATCTTCTTCAGTTCTCCGTGATGCTTTTATGCAGTTATTGGGCTTAGTAGGTGGTCCTCCGACAGTAGCCCAGGGTGGTCTTAGTTTAGGAGCATAACCTGTAACTGCGGCTCCTAGAGTAGAGGTCCCACAAGCACTAGTAGTTCCACAACTGACAGCAACCCAAACAGTCATGACTTTTGAGGAGCAAAAGATGTTGGGCCAATTTTTGATATTGGCTCCACCTAGATTTGCAGTGGCCCCAAGAAAGGATGCATTTGAGTTTCTGACTAGCTGTAAGGAGAGGTTGCATAATTTGGGCTTGGTAGAGTTGCATGGTTTAGACCATACCTCTTTTTAGTTGGATCGAGTAGCCAGATAGTGGTGGAGAAGATATCGTGATTCTAGGCCAGCTGGATCTCCCATATGACATGGACTCAATTCTCCGAGGCCTTCTTGGAGAAGTATATGCCTCGTAATTTGCATGAGCATTTGAGGATTCAGTTTACAAGACTGGTGCAAGGTTTTATATTTGTGATAGAGTATGAGGTGAGGTTTCATGAGTTGGACAGGAATACTACTATGATTCTATGGACTGAGTATGAGTGGATTCGATGTTTCGTCAGAGGGATGAGACTTCAACTTTGCATGGATACACAGAGTTTGGTAGCTGTGAGTAGATATTTCATGGATATTACTGATTATGCTTAGACTATGAAGGATATGCATTGTGAGGCCCAAGGGCCAGCGATAAGAGGCAGCTCAGTAGGGCAGTTATAGTGGGAGCCACAACTGCTCACAGTTTAAAGGTAGAGGTTTTTAGGGTAGGTACCCCCCAACATCAGCCTTATCAGTATCAGGGTCAGTCAAGTAGGCCCGTTCAGGCAGCGCTTCAGCTTTCAGATGGAGGTTAGCTTATTTATTATAGTATCAGTGGGCATAGCAGTGGTCAGTCTCTGAGGGTGTACATTCAGGGTCTTCAGGTCGAGGTGGCCATTCCAAATTAGTCGGACCTTCTGAACAGAGCAAAGTGCCTGGGGCATGTTATGATTGTGGTATTATGGGCCACTTCGCCCTAGCATGTCCCTGGTGTGGGATAATTGAGCCAACCACACAGAGTGTTCCACCAATTAGATCGGTGTTGTCTCCAACTAGGGGTGGTGCATAGGGTAATAAGGGTGGTCTCTAGGGTTCCAAAGGAGGTCCTCAAGCAAGTTGGACAGGTGGTCGGGCATGTACCCAATCCGGAGGCAGACCTACTTCATCACTTGTATGCTGTTCCTGGTAGGACAAAGGATAAGGCTTTGAATGCTAGATCATAGGTACAATTTTAGCATGCCATCATCCAACTTCTACTTTATTTTATTTGGGCTCTACATATTCATATGTTTCTACTTATTATGCACCATAGTTGGGGTTGTTTTAGGAGTTATTATCTATAACTTTATGTGTAACTACTCCCGTGGGTGATTCATTAGTAGTGGATCAGGTTTATATATCATGTATTATAATCATTTGAGAGTATGACACTCAGACCGACCTCATTGTGCTAGACATTATGGATTTTGATGTGATTCTGGGCATGGACTGGTTATCCCCCTATCATGCAGTCTTGGATTGCTTTGCCAAGAATGTTACCTTAGCCATACCTAGCATACCTCTATTTGTGTGGCAAGGTTCCTTTAGCCGCGTGCTGACGAGGATTATTTCTTATATTTGGGCTAAAGGACTGATTTTGAATGGTTATGTGTCATACCTTGCTTATATTTATGATATTAGTACGGAGAGTCCTCCACTTGACTCTGTTCCTATAGTCCATGAGTTTTCTGATGTCTTTCCTACCGACCTAATTGGCCTTCCTCCTGCTCGTGATATTGAATTTGCTCTTGAGCTTGAGCTAGGAATTCAACCTATTTCTATGATACCTTACCATATGGCTCTTGTCGAGTAAAAAGATCTAAATACTCAGCTTTAGGATCTTCTGGGTAAGGGTATTATTAAGCTGAGTGTGTTTTCTTGGGTGCTACTATTTTGTTCATAAAGAAAAAAGATAGTTCTATGCGTATGTGTGTCAATTACAAGCAACTGAATAAGGTGACAGTGAAGAATAAGTATCCTATGCCTCGTATCAATGATCTATTTGACCAGCTTTAGGGTGCGACCGTGTTTTTTAAGATTGATTTTAGGTCTGGCTACCATCAGTTGAGGATTCAGGTGGAGGACATCCCTAAGACAGGCTTCAGGACTTTCTATGGCTATTACAAGTTCTTGGTGATGTCTTTTAGGTTGACCAATGCCCTAGCAGCATTCATGGACTTGATGAATTGCATATTCAGACCTTATTTGGACTCCTTTGTGAACATTTTCATCGATGATATCCTTGTCTATTCCAGGAGAAGGGAGGAGCATGAGTAGCATTTGAGGATTGTACTCTACACTTTAAGAGATCAACGACATTAGGTTAAATTCTCAAAGTTCAAGTTCTAGCTTGAGTCTGTAGCTTTCTTAGGGCACGTGGTGTCCAAGGATAGGATTATGATGGACCCGATGAAGATTGTATCCATTTGTGATTAGGTTAGGCTGATATCTCCAATCGAGGTTTTTAATTTTATTGGGTTGGCAGGCTATTACAGGAAGTTTGTCAAGAGATTTATCACTATTGCAGCACCTATGACTAGATTGACAGGGAGGGGATTTCTATTTTAGTGGTACAATAGCTGTGAGGTGAGCTTTCTTAAGTTCAAGGACTTGCTCTGCTCACTTCATCTTCTATTCTGACTCTTCCAGTTGAGGGTGAGGGGTTTACTGTATATTTTGATGCTTTTGGTATTGGTTTGGGGTGTGTGCTAATGTAGCAGGGTCGAGTTATTGCATATGCTTCAAGATAGCTGAAGGTGCACGAGCGCAACTACCCTACTTATGACTTGGAGTTGGTAATGATAGATTTTGCTCTTAAGATTTAGATGCACTACTTGTATGGTGTTTGCTATGAGATTTTAACTGACCATCATAGTATTTAGTACATTATGACTCAGAGGGAGCTTAATTTAAGATAACGCTGGTGGATTGACATGCTATTCTATACCATTCAAGAAAGGCGAATGTGGTAGCAGACACCTTGAGCCAGAAGGCAGTGAGTATGTGTAGCTTGGCCTTCATTTCAGTTTTGAAGCCACTGTTGGCCTTGGACATCCAGTCCTTATCCAAGATGATGATTTGGCTTGATATTTTAGACCCCAGGAGGATTCTTTCTAGTTTTGAGGCTAGATCTACCTTGTTGGAGCAAATTTGGGGTCGTCAGTTTGAGAATGGTGGGTTGTGTTGCATTCTAGACCAGGAGTTGAGAGATGAGTCTAGGATGGCTACCTTAGATTCTGAGGGTATTTTGAGATTCGACGATCGCATTTGTGTTCTGAGGGTAGGAGGTTTGATTCAATTGATACTCTAGAAGGCTTATAGTTCCAGGTATTCTATCCATCTTGGGATAGCTAAGATGTATAGAAATTTAAGGCATCACTACTGGTGGAGAGGTATGAGGAGAGATATAGCAAATTTCTTGGCTTGGTGTCTGTGTTGTCAGTAGTGAAGGCCAAGCATTTGAGACCTGGTGGATTGCTTCAGAGACTACCCATTTCTGAGTGGAAATGAGAGCAGATTACTATGGAATTTGTTGGTGTTTTGCCTCGTACTTCTTTTGGTTTTAACAGCATTTGGGTCATTATTGATCGATTAATCAAGTCTACACATTTCATCCCTATTTAGACTTCCTACAGTGCCGAGAGGTTGGCTCGGATCTATGTTCGAGAGGTGGTTCGCCTTCATGAGGTGCTGATGTCTATCATTTTAGATAGAGGCTCTCAGTTCACTTCTAAATTTTGGAGGGAAATTTAGGATGAGTTGGGTACCTAGATTAATCTTAGCACCAGTTTACATCCCTAGACTGGCGGACAGTCAGAATGGACTATTTAGGTTTTGGAGGATATGCTATGTGCTTGTGTGTTGGACTTTAGAGGTGAGTGGGAGCACTTTTTAGCCTTAGAAGAGTTTGCCTATAATAAAAACTACCATTCAAGTATTCAGATGGCACCATGTGAGGCATTGTTGATCTCTAGTTGGTTGGTTTTAGACTTCAGATGTTAGTCCCCATGGTATAGATTTTCTTCATGCATCTTTGGACAGAGTTTGGGTGATTCAAGATGGGCTACGGGTAGCTTAGAGTAGCCAGAAGAGTTACGCTGACCGTAGGCTTCGTACCTTGAGATTTACAGTTGGTGATCAGGGATACTTATAAGTATCATGAAGGGCGTGATGAGGTTCGGGAAGAGAGGCAAGCTCAGCCCTAGGTATATCGGGCCATTTGAGATCCTTCGGACAGTTGGGGAGGTAGCCTATGAGCTGGCCTTGCCTCCAGGCTTTTCATCCATCCATCCAGTTTTCCATGTATTGATGTTACGACATTATATTCTAGATGAGTCTCACGTGCTTCGGTGGGACTTAGTTCAGTTGGATAAGAGGTTGACCTTTGTTGAGGAGCCAATCTTTATCCTAGCCAGAGGTGTATGCCGGTTGTATTCCAGAGATATTCTTATGGTTAAGGTTCAGTGGAGACATCGTCAATCGAGGAGACTACCTGGGATACCAAGAGTGATATGCGGACTCAATATCCTCACCTGTTCGAGCATTCAAGTACTTCTTAATCCTTTACTTTTAAAGGCGAAAGTCCTTTTAGTAGTGGATGTTGTAATGACCCTCCAAGTTATTTTCTATATTTCTTTTACATTTTCTATGTTTAGAGCCTTCCCATAGCCATCCCTATCCAATTATGACTTGTTGGGACTGACAGTTCAATTGCCAGGCAGTTCATCTGGTTTTTAGAGCCATTTCTTTGTTTTGGAGCTTTTGAAGTTGGAAAATGGATCTCAGGCCAACCATTCAGGTAAACTGCCTCGGATGCTATGTTTGAATATTTCATTAGCTCCAGAATGTTGATTTTAGGTAAGGGGGACCCGGATCCAAACTCATTTTGGGCTATTGGGTGGAGTTTCGTTAAAATGAAGTGTGGGACCTATTTTTTGTCGAAACAACCCTAGATGGAAGTTTCGATGATCCCGTTGAGTCTGGAATGTCGAATTTGGTAAGATAGCATAGATTTTATATGTTTATGAGATTTTGAATGAATCCCGAGGGCCCATCCAATGAATTTGCAACTTGGTAAAGTTGCTGGTGCATCAACACCTGGTGCAGGCCCAGGTCCTTCATCGCTATTGCGATGTGGACCCCTACGATTACGAGGGTTTAGGATCATGGTCATTGCAATCGCGAGGCTATGGGACCGATCTAGCTTATTCATCACTACCGAGTGTCTAGGCCACTGCGATTCCTATGGTCATATTAGTGGGATTCCGCAATTGCTACTAGGGGACCACGCGACAGCGAGGAGGAAACCCCTGGCAGTATATAAACATTCCACTTTATTTTTCCAGCTATTTTTGTAAGTGTTAAACACTATTAGAAAGTAGTGGGAGCTTAGAGAATCATGGCAAATCAATAATTGGAGTTGGGTTTAACTTGGCGACGTGATTGTGAGCATTTTATCATTGATATCTCATAAATATCTGACTTAATTTCCATTTAAATTAGTAGTTAAAATCCTTGTTTGGCCAAACTTTGGGGGACTGTTTTGGGCTCGAATTACGCCTAATTTTAGGGAAAATGATCCTTGAGTTGAGAGGGACACTGTGATGATTTCAATTTTGTGATTCCACAAGCAGGTACCATGAGAAATTTTTAGTCCAATTTCTAAGCCGGAGCATTAATATGCAATATAGGTATTTATATTCTCATTTGACGAGTAGAATATTATTTTGATAGCGTGGCAGCGGTCGGAGGTGTCACACCCCAAAATCCCATTCGGATCGGCCTGACACCCGAAGTCGATATGGCTCGAGAGAACCAATCTTTTCTCATGTACATTCGTATGCATATCCTCATATGAACATCATACTATCTCATGTAACTGATAACATATAAAATGCATATGGCGGAAGTCATGGAAAACATGTACAATATGTGAAACTTGGCCGTTAGGGCCATCAAGTCGAGTGAATATACATCTCTTGCATTCATATACCCACATACGTCAACAAAGCCTCTAACAGATGCATATACAAGACCAACTTAAATTCGGGACAATTCCCCGCTTTATACAATATTTACAACATCAAAACAAATGCACAACTGCGACTTGGGAAGTCCCGAACCAACTGAGGCTCACCAAAAATATGCAATTACTGTCAACCTATTGCAGAGGTCTACTAGTGCCTGTGCCTGCAGCATTTAAAGTAAGTTCCCTAAGAGAGGTCAGTACGAAGAATGTACTGAGTATGTAAGGCTCAAATGAAATTGTATGAGATGTAAACATGTCAATGAACTCAAATTCAAATGCATAACCAATATGGATAAGTCACTATACTGAATTTTGGGAACCATGTATATTGCTTTCATTACTTTCTTTGCTTCTATGATTATTCATCTTTCTCTGTGACCTGTGATACCCGGCCCCCTACTAAACAGTGGGTTTTAACATAACATCATGTTATGTTGGGACCGGCTCGAGCTAGGCTTATGCCCCTAGAGCTTCCACCCTATGAATCAATGTACATATCGGGATCGGCTCGAGCTAGGTTAGTACCTCTAGAGTTGCCACCCATACAATATTTCAGGTTCGGATCGAGCTAGGTTATTACCTCTAGAGCTGCCCCCTGTCAGGATCGGTCCGAGTTAGGCTTATTCCCCTAGGACTGCCCCCTGATTTGGGATTGGCTTGAGCTAGGCATTTCTCCCCCAAAGCTTCCACCCGTACTTGATCATTGACCACATATGCATTACTTCACTTCTTTACTTTTGAGAGATTGATACCTTTACTTGTGAGAGATTGGTACATTCACTTGTGAGAGATTGATACATTCATTTGACATAGCATTTCTGGAAGCTTTGGAACCATAACCAAAATAGAATACATGTGAATAAACATTATTGGAAACATAGCCTTATTGGAAACATAACACCATTGGAACCATTGGACAATCATCTATGAACAAGATACATGAGCATAATCACTTTTGGAACTTTGGAAAACAACCTTATTGAGCTTTTAGAACAATACCCATGAATATGAGACAAGAGATTCACAATTGATCATGAGTAGGAAACATATTATAATAACCATGGATAACCAGATATAGAATACCTTAGCATATTTCGGGATGGAACAAGCGTAATGTCAATGTGAATACTATTTGCCGCAGAAAGATACGGACAAGGTAACCTTACATACCTTGTATTCTCAATACGAATATACAATCTTAGATGCATATACAATAGTCCAGCTCCTTCTTTATGTGTCACTCTACAACACAAATACATAACGAAATTCACATTAACCACCAACTACATTACAAATGCATATAACGTCAATGAGTTACATGTTTGCCTTTAAACATGCCATTTCCCCTTGACAACACCATTGATAAAATTATTATTCCAAAAATCCCCCAATATTCCCAACATTGACCAATACATGATAATCAATACATTTCACCACAACACTTCTCTTTTACACTTTCCTATCCATACCACATCACAAATAGTCCATCAATTCACCTTAATACACTTCATAGCACATATCGGACAAAATCCCACAATTTACACTTATAGAAAAAAATAACAAGTTTAATAACAAAATAACACCATACATGTTCATATTTTATCCATACCATGCTCTTTCATCAAAGGCACAAGTCATAATTCAAGCTTGAACCTCATGGATCACAAATCTTATACAAAAAACACAAAGTACCATGTCCAACATTTCCAAGAACAACCAACATGATTTATATACTCTCCCATGCATATAATATATTAATCCATAACAATAATCACTTACCCAAGCTTGGAAGATGATGATCTTGCTCCAAAAGTGACTTATGGTTTTGAGAGCCAAAGAAGCTTTCTTGAGAATTCTCTAGAAAAAGATAGAAAAAGCATGTGTATTTCTCTTGAATAAAATCAGCCTTTTGCCCATTTATATAGGCCCTTAATTTTCATCCTTAGCCACTCTTGGCATTTAATGCAATGTGTTGCATTAGTCAATAGAAGAATGGGTAACCCATGTTTTCTTCTCATTTTGGGCCTTATTTTGAGCCCAATTCACTTAACCCACTAAAATCCATAATTCCTCATGTTTAATTCATTTCATACGCGTTACGATAATATTCCCACTCACGGTATTCATACTCGTAGCCTCAGTTCCAAAATCAAGCAATTCTAGCCACGTATGACCCATTTTGGCTATAAGGGTAAAATTGTCATTTTGATGCCAAATTCGTTTTCAAGTAATTTTATCATACCAATATAATAATTTACTCATTTCATGTATATACTCATGGTTGTAGAAGAAGCGTGTCAAAAATTGGCTCAATACGTCCCCGGGCACCCTTGGGACTTAAGAAAATTTCCAACTTTGAAAAGTGGCCAAAACCAGCGTGGCACGCCCTTGGGCGTGCCAGATTTCTCCCTCTAGACTAAAAATTTTAGCTCATATCAGCGTGGCACTCCCCCCAGCGCGCCCCACACTTAAAATTTTTCAAAAATTTCATTTTTCGACTTTTCTTCGCGGGTTTGGTTAGATACTTCAAGTCCTATTCTTTAACTTACTTCTTAGCCTTAATATGCTTTGTTTAGAGGTCCTATTAGACTTATTTTAAACCCCACAAGTGCTCCACGAAGATCACAAACCACCTCATATGAAGGGCTAATCACATGTATGAAGCCAAATTTCAATTTTCTCATCATTAACATTACCAAATACATACTCATGGCATCTCGACACCTAAGTAACCATCGTTCAACGTCATCACATAGGGTTGGGAGAGTACGGGGTGTTACATTCTCCCCACCCTAGAAACATTCATCCTCGAATGTTAACGATGTTGCTTCAATTACAACAAATGCATCTCTATATTAGCATACGTACACATAAACACTTAGGGCTCATGGATATTTACTTAACGTTGGTCCACTTCCACATTTTGAACCTTTTCCTCCGTTTGAAATAAATATGGGTACGTCGATTTCATCATTTTTCTAGCTTACCATGTGATCTCCTCTACTTGTTGTTTTTTTCCAAAGGACTTTTCCAGAAAGCACGTCTTTATCTATTACCCTTCACACTTGTCGGTTTAGAATAGCCATAGCTATCTTTCCCTAGTGAGATCCTCCGAACTTTGTATATTTGGGAACAATATGTAAGGAAACTCTTATACACTTTCAACAATTTCATATGGCATGTTTTATAGGGTCACTTTTCCCTTCTTTCTGAATTCCATTATACCTTTCATGAGTAACACTTTTAAGAGTACTTAACCATCTATGAGTGCAAATATCTACTATACCATTTTTACATATACCAAATTTTCTGACGGATAGAAATATTCCATTGACTTAACTAATAACTCCGGTGTCCCATTAGGTTCGTAGTAACTGATGGAGTAACATACGATAGAGTAGTTATATATACATCATGTAAAATATGGTAATATACCTAACTACCGGTACCGTCATCAGGAGTTGCCTCTTCATTCTGCCGGTCCACTAGAGCATAGGTACTATTTTAGGCCCCACTGGAACTAGCTGCTCCTCTCATATCTCTACCACGACCCATAGACTGAATGCCTCTGCCTGGGGAAGGAACCGATGCTGATGATACAACGGTTGATCCCGCAGGTCATGCTACACCACTCGCACCCCTTTGTGGGCATTCCCTCATTATGTGTCCCTCTGTGCCACACAAAAAACAAGTATTTGTACCCACTCGGTATGTACCTGCATGAATACGCCCACAGTGCAGACACTGCTGATGAGGAAGACCTGTTGCCTGTGATCCGTGAACTCCACTACTCTTTCCATATGGACCACCTCTAAATCCTCGGAACTGAGAGTGAGCACCTGCTGTAGAATATGAGAACGAAGGTCTAGGCGGTAACATTTGAGATCTATATTCTCCTGGGGACACCATAGACTGGCCCATTGGTCTAGCCCTTTTTGATGGCCCTTCCTCAGAGTCTTGTGTCCCTCTTCTTTGCCTTTGGTCCTCTATTTTTTGTGCAAATGCCTGAATTATAGCGATGTCCATGTCTCTGTTCAATGCTGCAATAGTACAGTCCCTCACTAGATATGGCTCTAATCGGTCCACATATCGGTGAACACTGTCAGTCATTGTAGCCACCACATTTGGAGCATATCGAGCCAATGATTTAAACTGCAAACTGTACTCTCTCACACTCATATTTCCTTGACGCAAATTTAGAAACTGATCCGCACGTGCCTCACGGATCTTGTAGGGAAGGTAATGATCAAGGAAAGCTGTTTTAAATTCTTCCCAATTTGGTGGATTTACACCAATATCACGGGATTTGTTCCAATCCTCGTACCACAATATCGCCTATCCTTTCAATTTGTATGCAGCAAGTTCAACTGTCTCTACCCCCATCACATGCATAACTTCCAAAGCCCTCTGAATCGAATCCACGAAGTCCTGTGGATCTGCTTCTGGATCTGACCCTGTGAATATGAGAGGGTCTAGATTTAGGAAGTCCTGTGTACGCCGACTAGCTGCTCTAGCCGTGTCATCTTCATTTATCAATGGACTGGTTTATCTCTGTGTCTGTGGAGCCACTAACTGTGTCAACATATGTACTGCATTCCTTAAATCTTGGTCAGTGGCATTCATCGATGGTTCTGCAGGTACTTCTCTACCTCTTGGCTCTCTCGGAGCTGGAAAAGTAGATAAAGACCGCGATGAAATTTCAACATTTTCTCCACTTGACTAGCTTGGTCAGGTGGTAATCTACTCATTCCTTCTCCAGTAGGCACATCTACCTGCTTCCCTTTACCTCTACCTCTTCTCGTGATTGGCATTTTGACTATACCACATAAAAACATTTACCATGGTCAGATTCAATTCAACTTATAACACTGGATCTATTGCACGATCTAGAATTGAAGAAAAGAAACAACATCCTAAATGTCCCGTAGCCTCCTACATATAAATGTGGTGCACAACACATCGATAAGTAAGACTCTACTCAGACACGACTTTGTAGACACCCTTAGAACGACCTGCTCTGGTACCACTTTTGTCACGTGTAACACCCCGTACCTTCCTAACCCTACTTGACGAGGTTGAGCAATGCTTACTTAGGTGTCGAGAGCCATACATACGTCTTTTGTAATGTTATTGGCGAGATAATTGAATTTGGCCCTCGTATATGTGATTAAACCTTCATCGGAGGTATTTTATGATTTTCGTGGAACATTTGTGGGGTTCAAAACGAGGCTAAGATGACCCCTAAACAAAGTATATTAAGGTTAAGAAGTAAGTTAAAGAGTAGGACTTGAAGTATCTAACCAAACCCGCGAAGAGAAGTCGAAAAATGGAATTTTCGAAAAATCTAAGTATGGGGCGCATTTGGGACAGTACCACGCCGCTCTGGGCTAATTTTTTTATCCCAGAGGCAGTAAGTTGGCGCGCCCAGGGGCGTGCCACCTTGGGTTTTGCACTTTTTCGAAAGTTGGAAATTTCTAAATCCCAAGGGTATCCGGGGACGAACCGAGCCGATTTTTGCCCCATTTCTTCTACAACCATGGGAATATACATGAAATGAGTGAAATATTAGATTGGTATCATAAAATTACTCGAGAATGAATTTGGAGCCAAAATGACGATTTTACCCTTGTAGCCAAAATAAGCCATACGTGGCCAGAATTGCTTGTTTTCGGAATCGAGGATACTAGCATGAATTTCATGAGTGGTAATATTGTTGTAATGCGTATGTAATGAATTTAACATGAGAAATTATTGATTTTATTGGATTAAGTGAATTGGGCCAAAAAGGGCCCAAAATGAGAAGGAAACACATGGGCCAAGAATGGGTCAAATGACCCATTCTTCCATTGACTAAGACATAAATGCCAAGAGTGGATAAGAATGACTTTATAGGTCTATAAAAGGAGGCAAAAATCATATTTTTTGTTACAATAACACACATGCCTTTCTATCTTTTTCTCTAGAACTATCAAGAACACCCTTTTGGGCTCTCAAACCCTAAGTCATTTTTGGAGCAAGATCACCATTTTCCAAGCTTGGGTAAGTGATTATTCTTGTACTTTAACATATTATGAGCATTATATATTATGTATATCATGTTGGTTATGCTTGGAAGTGTTGAATATGGTGTTTTGTGTTTTGGTAAAAGATGTGAAATCCATGGGATTGTAACTTGGATTATGACTTGTGGTCTTGATGAAAAAGAATAGTATGGATAAAATAAAAACATGTATGGTGTTATTATGGTCCCAAACTTGTTATTTTCCTATAAGTGTATATTGTGGGATTTTGGCTGATATATGCTATGAGATGTATTATGGTAAGTTAATGGATTATTTGTGATGTGGTGTGGCTAAGAAAGGGTAAAGGAGAAGCGTTGTGGTGAAATGTATTGATTATCATGTATTGGTCAATGTTGTGAATATTGTGGGATTTTTGGTAAGATAATTTCATAAATGGTATTTTCAAGGGGAAATGGCATGTTTAAAAGCAAACATGTACTTCATTGATCTTATGTAAAGTAATTGATGGTATAATTATGATGTTGTGATGGTGGAGAGTGAAAAGTATGAACTTGGTGTGACATACTAGTGGTTTATGATACTTTGGTCAATGTTGGGCATGTTATGGTATGCCGTAAATGGTATCGTAGAGAAAGAAATAACATGTTAAGTCCAAACATGTGACTTATTGTTATTGTATGCAATTGTAAGGTAGTTGGTGGTTAATGTTGGTTCTATTGTAATTGTGATGTAGAGTGAAATGTAAAGAAGGAGTGGAATTGTTGCGCTCACATATTTGATTATGTTCTTACATTGGGAAGATAAGGTATGTAAGGTTACTCTTTCCGTATCCTTCTACAAGATATTGTTCTTTTTGACATTGGGCTTGTTTCAATTCCGAGAGGCTTGAAGTATATCAATTCAGGGTGACATATATTGTTATTCATGTGTGCCCTATTCTTAGATGAATTATGATTCACCTATCTCTTATCCATTGATTGAAGTTCCAAGGATGTCACGATGTTGTAATTCTTAAAAAAACTATCCCAACGAGAGTAATGAGGTAAAGAGAGCTTGTTTAGTCTGAATAACATTATTCCGATCATGTATTTTTCCAAAGTCCTATAGTATGTGGCAATTGTTCATAAGTAAGAGGCCCAATCTCATACGAGTACGAAGAGAGGTGATATGCAAGTTAGTATAAGTAGTCCTCATAAGTGAAATTGTAAATCTCATGAGGTAGAGGAGTAAAGTGAGATGTGCACATAAGTGCGTGCTTAGTTAAGGTGATCACGTGAAGTATACGAGTAAGGTAAATCATATTGGTGTGTTTCAATTAGTGTCACGATCCAAAGTTCCAATAGAAGTTATACATATGTCTCTTGTTCATTGGTTATTGTCCAAATGGTTCCAATAATGTTATGTTTCCATGACGGCTATGTTTCCAGAAATTTCATATTGCCAAGTTATTCATATGTCTCTCACTCATTGATTATTGATCCAAGCTTCTAGTAAAGTTATGATTATCAAAGTATCAATCTCTCACAAGTAAGGTACCAATCTCAAAAGTAAAGAAATGAAGTAAGAATGAAGTAATGCATATTGATTGTGTTCATGGGTGTTATCCATGGGGTACAAATGCCCGCATGATGATGATAGTTTATCCACAGGGTGAAAATACCCGCGTGATGATGGCCATTTATCCATAGGGTGCTAGAACACCCGCATGACGATATGATCTTATCCATGGGGTAAAAAGAATACCTGCATGACGATGATATTTTATCCATGGGGTGAAAGAACACACCTGCATGATGTATCCATGGGGTGAAATGAAGACCTGCATGATGAGGGCCCTAACAGGATATGAGCAATGTAAAAGTGAAGTAAAGTAAAGGCAAGAGAAAGAAAGAATGTAATATACATGGTTTCCAAAAGTACTGAATAGTGACTCATCTACATTGTGACTTATCTATATTGGTTATGCATTTGAACTTGAGTTCTTGACATATTTTGATATCTTACAGTTTCATTTGAGCCTTACATACTCAGTACATTCTTCGTACTGACCCCCTCGGGGGATTTACCTTACTTGCTGCAGGCGCAGGTCCTAGTAGGCCTTCACAGTAGATTGTCAGTGTTGCAGATCTTTGGTGAGCTCCAGTTAGTTCGGGGCCTCTCGAGTCACTGTTATACATGTGTTTTGATTTTTTACATGTTGTATAAAATGGGGACTTGTCCCGAATTTTAGTTCATTTGGTCAATGCATTTTGTTAGAGGCTTTTGTAGACGGATGTGGGTGTATAAATGTGAAGGTACATGTCGTTTTGACTTAATGGATCAAACGGCCAAGTTTTACGTACATAGCTATGACTTATGTTTTCATGTCTATGACTTCCGCAGAGTTGCACAAGGTGTAATAAGATTCATATGAGATTATGTATGCGAATGTTCATGAGCAAAGGTTGGTTCTCTCGGGCCATACCGGTTTTGGGTGCCAATCATGCCTCATTGGGATTCGGGGCGTGACAACACCCCGAAATCCCATTAGGGCCGGACTGGCACCCAAAGCCGATATGGCTCGAGAGAAACAATCTTTACTCATGTACATTCGTATGCATAGCCTCATATGAACATCATACTATCTCATGTAACTGATAACATATAAAATTCTTATGGCGGAAGTCATGGAAAACATGTACAATATGTGAAACTTGGCCGTTAGGGCCATCAAGTCGAGTGAACATACATCTCTTGCATCCATATACCCACATACGTCTACAAAGCCTCTAACAGATGCATATACAAGACCAACTTAAATTCGGGACAATTCCCCGCTTTATACAATATTTACAACATCAAAACAAATGTACAACTGCGACTTGGGAAGTCCCGAACCAACTGGGGCTCACCAAAAATCTGCAATTACTGTCAACCTATTGTGGAGGTCTACTAGTGCCTGCACCTGCAGCATTTAAAGTAAGTTCCCCAAGAGGGGTCGGTACAAAGAATGTACTGAGTATGTAAGGCTTAAATGAAACTGTACGATATGTAAACATGTCAATGAACTCAAATTCAAATGCATAACCAATATGGATGAGTCACTATACTGAATTTGGGGAACCATGTATATTGCTTTCATTACTTTCTTTGCTTCTATGATTATTCATCTTTCTCTGTGACCTATGATACTCGGGCCCCGACTGAACAGTGGGTTTTAACATAACATCATGTTATGTTGGGATCGGCTCAAGCTAGGCTTATGCCCCTAGAGCTTCCACCCTATGAATCAATGTACATATCGGGATCGGCTCCAGCTAGGTTAGTACCTCTAGAGCTGCCACCCATTCAACATTTCAGGTTCGGATCGAGCTAGGTTATTACCTCTAGAGCTGCCCCCTGTCAGGATCGGTCCGAGCTAGGCTTATGCCCCTAAGACTGCCCCCTGATTTGTGATCGTCTTGAGCTAGGCATTTCGCCCCCAAAGCTGCCACCCGTACTTTATCATTGACCACATATGCATTACTTCACTTCTTTACTTTTGAGAGATTGATACCTTTACTTGTGATAGATTGGTACATTCAGTTGTGAGAGATTGATACATTCATTTGACATAGCATTTTTTGAAGATTTGGAACCATAACCAAAATAGAAGACATGTGAATAAACATTATTGGAAACATAGCCTTATTGGAAACATAACACCATTGGAACCATTGGACAATCATCTATGAACAAGATACATGAGCATAATCACTTTTGGAACTTTGGAAAACAACCTTATTGAGCTTTTGGAACAATACCCATGAATATGAGACAAGAGATTCACAATTGATCATGAGTAGGAAATATATGATAATAACCATTGATAACCGGATATAGAATACCTTAGCATATTTCGGGATGGAACAAGCGTAATGTCAATGTGAATACTATTTGCCGTAAAAAGATACGGACAAGGTAACCTTACATACCTTGTATTCTCAATACGAATATACAATCTTAGATGCGTATACAATAGTCCTGCTCCTTCTTTATGTGTCACTCTACAACACAAATACATAACGAAATTCACATTAACCACCAACTACCTTACAAATGCATATAACGTCAATGAGTTACATGTTTGCCTTTAAACATGCCATTTCCCCTTGACAACACCATTGATAAAATTATTATTCCAAAAATCCCCCAATATTCCCAACATTGACCAATACATGATAATCAATACATTTCACCATAACACTTCTCCTTTACACTTTCCTATCCACACCACATCACAAATAGTCCATCAATTCACCTTAATACACTTCATAGCACATATCGACCAAAATCCCACAATTTACACTTATAGAAAAAAATAACAAGTTTAATAACAAAATAACACCATACATGTTCATATTTTATCCATACCATGCTCTTTCATCAAAGGCACAAGTCATAATTCAAGCTTGAACCTCATGGATCACAAATCTTATACAAAAAACACAAAGTACCATGTCCAACATTTCCAAGAACAACCAACATGATTAATATACTCTCCCATGCATATAATATATTAATCCATAACAATAATCACTTACCCAAGCTTGGAAGATGATGATCTTGCTCCAAAAGTGACTTAGGGTTTTGAGAGCCAAAGAAGCTTTCTTGAGAATTCTCTAGAAAAGATAGAAAAAGCATGTGTATTTCTCTTGAATAAAATCAGCCTTTTGCCCATTTATATAGGCCCTTAATTTTCATCTTTATCCACTCTTGGCATTTAATGCAATGTGTTGCATTAGTCAATGGAAGAATGGGTGACCCATGTTTTCTTCTCATTTTGGGCCCTATTTTGAGCCCAATTCACTTAACCCACTAAAATCCATAATTCCTCATGTTTAATTCATTTTATACGCGTTACGACAATATTCCCACTCACGGTATTCATACTCGTAGCCTCAGTTCCAAAATCAAGCAATTCTAGCCACGTATGACCCATTTTGGCTACAAGGGTAAAATTGTCATTTTGATGCCAAATTCGTTCTCGAGTAATTTTATCATACCAATATAATACTTTAATCATTTCATGTATATACTCATGGTTGTAGAATAAACGTGTCAAAAATCGGCTCAATACGTCCCCGGGCACCCTTGGGACTTAAGAAAATTTCCAACTTTGAAAAGTGGCCAAAACCAGCGTGGCACGCCCTTGGGCGCACCAGATTTCTGTCTTTGGACTAAAAATTTTAGCCCAGAGCGGCGTGTCACGCCCCCCAGCGCACCCCACACTTAAAATTTTTCAAAAATTTCATTTTTCGACTTTTCTTCGCGGGTTTGGTTAGATACTTCAAGTACTATTCTTTAACTTACTTCTTAGCCTTAATATACTTTGTTTAGAGTTCATATTAGTCTCATTTTAAACCCCACAAGTTCTCCACAAAGATCACAAAACACCTCCTATGAAGGGCTAATCACATGTATGAAGCCAAATTTCAATTTTCTCATCATTAACATTACCAAATACATACTCATGGCATCTCGACACCTAAGTAACCATCGTTCAACGTCATAACATAGGGTTGGGAGAGTACGGGGTGTTACAGGAGGCTTCTCGAAAGGGAAAAGCTCCGGTGTAGAGGATCTTTCAAGCTTCGGCGGCGTCCAGGTAGGCTAGGCTTATCCTCCTTTTAGACTGTGATTGTTTATGGTATTAGAATGCTAGTGTGATAGTTTTTGGTGGGTTCTTACGACCCAGGTACCGTTTTTAGCAATTGTTGCTTAATTTAGCCGACTAGGGGCCTTTTTTGGTAGAATTCAGCCCCATTTTCCCTTTATCTATCTTTGGATTATCCTTTAGGACTAGACTTAGTTTACTTAGTGCCTTGGGGTGAGATTGAGAAGCCTTAGCCTAGGTTTGTGTAGGTTCTTGCCTTAGGTGGGGTTTTTGGGGTTTGGTATTAGGCCCCACTATCTTTTTAAAGATATAATGCTTAGAATAGCATCCTTTCTTGACCTTAATGATCACATAGCTACTTTCTTAGACTATTACTTGGGTTTAGGTTGACTTAGACTCTATTTTATGACTATATAGCTGCATTACCCCGGGTAGAGTATCATTTGACCTTAAAATGGGGTCTTTCCGGCATATATATATATATCGATTATTGCTTATAAGTGCCGATTCGAGTTCGGCATATATACATTGACTTTTACTTATGAGTTTTGGTTCGAGTCCGGCATATATATATTGCTACCATCTATGAGTTCCGGTTATTATTATTATCATTACTGATCTGGGGTTAAGAAATTGGTGGATACCGATAGAATAGCAGTTATGACTGGAAAAAGGAGTATCAAGTACTCTTGTCATACATTGGCTTGTTTTACATTCATTATTATTGATATTCCATATTTATATTAGTGTGACTCTTTGCTTGTACCCACCGGGCTTATGAGGGATTGATTGGGTTTATATATTCTTGTTTGTGCCTTCTGGGTTTATGGGGGTCCAGTTAGATTATAGCTAGGCTTTTATTATCGCTTTTGAGTTATTTATTTTCTACTTATCGTGGTTGCGTAGTTTAGCCTACTATTTCCCTTTTTACCCTTATTTACTGACTTAGGTTTACATACTCACACTTTATTCATTCTTTTACTGTAATTTAGCACAGTCGGCCTATAAGGCCTACTGAGTACCCATTGTTTTGGTACTCATACTGCACTTCTACATCTTTTTCCCTGATGCAGATTTGAGTACGAGTCACTGCCGCTAACGACATCCTCGGGATGTACTGTTGTTCGGAGATAGGGTGAGCTTTTAGAGTTCAGAGCCAATCCTCATCCTTCTATTGTTTTTGATAGTCTTATTAGTACATTCGTAGACTATGGTGCATATTTGACATTGTCTAGTGCTCTCTTTTTGTATAGTGGCTCTTGTACTGACATTACTAGGTCTTGGAGAAAACTTATATTGTACATTTTATCCTCTTCCCTCTACTGTATGGTATGTTTATATTTATATATTGCTATTTTCTTCTCTTAGTATTTCTACTGTATGTCTATTTCCTTACTTTTCTTATCTTCCGCCGGTTAGCCCGTTACTTGCTGTTTCGGCCTATGGTTTGGCTTACCTACTGGTGGGATAAAGTAGGTGCCATCATGACTTGAGAAATTGGGTCTTGACAATTGACTAACAACAATTGAACAAAATAACAGTCAACAACAGATACCCATTGCCTAGGATTGATGATTTATTTGATCAGCTGAAAGATGCTAATTTATTCTTAAAAATTAACTTGATATCTGGGTATTACCAATTCTAGGTTAGAGAGAAAGATGTTCCTAAAACTGCTTTAGGAACTCGGTATGATCATTATGAATATTTAGTGATGCCATTCAAGTGTAAGTAATGCTCCGACAGTATTCATGAATCTAATGATTTGGGTATCCAAGTTTTATCTTGACCAATTTGTAGTTGTCTCTATAGATTTAATATATTCCAGGAATAGTGAAGATCATGATACCCATCTCCATATTGATTTGATAATTTTGAAGGAGAAAGAGCTCTATGCTAATCTTTTCAAATGTGAATTATGGCTTAGTGAAGTGATGTTTTGTCACGACCCAAAAATTTGGGTCATGATGACACCTATTATAACCCACTAGTAGGAAGCCGAACCTATATCCCATAACGAAAAGTAACAGACTAAAAAGAGAAAGGAAAAAATTATAAAGTAAATAGGCCAAATATGTAAACAACACAGGAAGTCGGGGCCCACACACACATATGTATATATATATATATATATAGAGAGAGAGAGAGTGAAAGGGCAAGATATACAAAACCAAACCCTAAGACCTAGTGTCAGTAAATACAAGAGCTACTAAATTCAAGAGGAGCACTAGATATATAGAAATATACAAAACTGTCTTTGAGAGTACAAAATAAAAACAAGTCCACAACAAGAAAGAGATGGCACAACCTTAAACGTCAAGAGCTCACCCCAAGTCTCCGATCGAAATAGCTTCGCATGAAAAGGACGTCAACAACGATGATTTATACTAGATCTATATTAGGGAAAAGGATGCAGAAGTGTAGTGTGAGTACCAAAACATGGTGTACTCAGTAGGCATCATAGGTCGACTGAGCTCAGATAAGATATATATATATATATATATAATAAAATGTGAATACAGACTAATGCTAAATCTAGTAAGGCTAGGAAGAGAATAAACATGGCATATCTAAACAAATGAGTAAAAACACAAGTACATATACTGACACCATTTATACCATAATAATCAAGCAATAACCTAATCGCCCCTCCATAAGCTCGGCAGGTACAAACAACAAACAATATCAACTACAATCAGTGTGTATAAATAAGTAAGTGTGAATGGATAACATGTGCTGTAGTATGAGATGGACGCTATGAACCATGCTAGTATATACTCCTCCTCCAGCATCTGTGGCTCACAAAGGAAGGACCCATGGGGGAATAGTGATATCCGTAAACCATTCCCGGACTAACCAGGGCTTCAAAGTAACAATAAGTAATATCAAGTGCTCAAACTCGAATCGGGACTAAAATAGTCCATTTTCTCCTTTTGCAAAACCAACGCCCAAATAAGAGCTCCTCAAGTTCCTTTTTAAACAAAAAATAGTGTTCTTAAAATAAGTCAACCGTATTCCATGATTATGCAAGAATAATAAGGTAAATACAACAAAAAACCAATCGATCCACTAATACCCAACCAGAATATCAAGTATCACAATAAACCAGGGCTAGCTCACCATTAAAAAGGGTTTTATAACCAAAGTGGGACCTCTTTTGACCATAGCCCCAAACTGTAGGCCACTACAATCACACTACCTAAGGGTAAACTACCAAGTGGATTAGAATTACCGAGAAAATTCCAAGATGAACCCAACCTAAACCAAGCAATCTACCCAAAACCTAGACTAAGGCTTCTAACAATATTTCTAACACAAACAAGCACCCTAGACTAAGTCTCAAACGAGAAGCAACTACCTAAACTAAGGTCCGAAGCGGAAACCTACTTCTACAACCTTTAAATATGCTAAAAAGTTCCTGAAATACCATGATAATGCACTTATCATCCTAAAGTCCTGCCACCACCAACAATTTATGATACATATATCTTAACCAAGCTAATTCTAAAAGAAGGTAAGACGTAACCTACCTGGAGATCGAACAACAACACACACGATCAATCATAACGGGGCCTCTCTTTTTCGAGAAGCCTCTGACTACTGCCACACTATCAAAATAATGATTTACTTGTTAAGATGAGAAAATAGATACCCATATTGCAATTTTACACTTTGGGCCAAAACTGGGTCAAAATCAGCTCGTGGGGCTTGCTAGTGAAATTTGAAAATTGAACCCTCGATTATGTTCCTCATAGGACAAGGAACATATGCTCTAAAATTGAGCAAGAATGGAGCCTAAATTGGGGCTCAAAATAGCCCCACAAAGATTTAAGAAGCAAAAATCCAATCTTAGAATATCATAGAGCTATGGGTAATACTCAAAGAGTTAATCAATACAAAAATATCATGGGAGGTAACCTTACCTTACTCAATTGGATGAAGAACCATCAAGAAATATCTCCCACCAACTCAAAATTACTTTAAGTTTGTAGAAAAATGGTGGAACAAATGAAGTCTCCAATATATATATTGCCAGGTTTCTGCAAAAGCATCAAGTGACTACAAGAGCAATGACCGTAAATGTGGCAAAGGACCACATTTGTGGTGCACAAGATAACAGTTGCACCAACATTTTCCCAAGTTGGAATTTTCTTTAAACGGATCCTTGGAATTCATTTAGAACCCCATGAATGCAAAGCAAATATGACACCCTATCAAAAATGATATTCCAAACTCAATGGAATCGATGAAATTCCCAACTGAGGTCGTTTTGATGAAGTGTGGGCCCAATCCTATTCTTTCCATTTTAAACTAAAATCCTCCCAATAGCCCAAAATGAGTTTGGAAGCCTCGAGACCCACACCAAATGTCTTTTTGCCTAAAATACATGTTTCAGAGCTAACATAACTGTCAGAATTCTTATCCAAGGTCGTTTATTAGAAGTTTTGATAGAAGTCAAATTTCTTAACTTCCAAACCTCGAAATAAGGAAATTGGCTTAAAACTCAAATGAACTGCTCGAGAACAAAACAACCTGCCTATCCCAGCAAGTCAAAAATAATATGTAGCAACTACTGGAAAGCTCGATACGTAAAATATACACAAAGATAGAGAAAATGACCTAGAGTGTCATTCAAATATCCACTAGTAAAAGGATTTTTATCTTCAAAATTCAAGGGATAAGAAGTACTTGAAGGCTTGAATAAGTGAGGATCCTGGGTCTGCATGCCCTGCTCGGTCTCTTAGGTAGCCTGCTCGACTGGATGGTGCCTTCACTGAACCTTAACAACTAAAAGCTCTCTAGACCTCATCCGTCTAACATCCCTAGTTAATATAGCAATAGGCTCCTCCTCAAAAGTCAAAAGGTCATCTAACTGAACCGAATCCCATTGGAGCATGTGAGACTCGTCTAGAATATTTCATTGAAACATGAATACATGAAAAATAGGATGAATTCTAGAAAATACTAGAAGCAAAGCTAACTCATACGTCATATCACCTACCCGCTGCAAAATCTCAAATAGACTAATATACCTAGGGATGAGCTTGCCCCTCTTCCCAAACCTCATCATGCCTTTCATGGGTGACACTCGAAGAACACCTGGTCACCAAATCTATCTCCAAGACTCAAAGCCTACTATCAGCATAACTTTTCTACCTGCTCCGAGCTGCCCCTAGTTTGTCCTAAATCATCCAGACCCTATCCAAAAAATTAATGTAGCAAGTCCATACTACACGACCTAGCCTCAAAGGAAACAAACCACCCGACCAGAGATCTACACCGCCTCAAATTGAGCCACTTGGATACTTAAATGGTAGCTGTTATTTTACACAAACTTTGTTAAGGCCAGAAACTCTTCCAACTGATGATAGAAATTCAGTAAGCAAAACTGAAATAACAAAATTGAAAAGACGAAAAAATAAAGATAGAATAGATTGACACCAATAAAGTTAGAATTGAATCAATCAATTGATATAAATACCAATAGCCTCTATGATTCACCTAAGAAAGCACCAACTATGACTATGAAGACCCTTGAGGGAATTAATTCACCTCATAGACTGACGTTTCTAAACAATGATTCAACTAAAAGCTTACCAAGCACTCACTCTCAAGTGTTTTTTTAATATTAAATAGCATAAAAAATAATCTAACCAAGAAAAGGGAGGACCCCTAGCTATTTATAGTCTTGGGTCATTTATTACACAACGTCCAAAAGTGCTCCATTAAAAAGAAAGGCCGTCTGGTGAGTTTGGCGAACAGAAGTACCTGCACCCAACTCAAGGGTGCATCTCCCTAGTACTCCCTCATGCGCCAAACTTAATAGTTTAGTTTGCCTTGTGTTGCTTCCTTTTTGGCGAGCAAAGCTCCATCGTCAAACCTTAGGGAGATCCGCCAAACTCTGCTTCTCCATCGCCTAACTCCACGAATTGCTCCTCACTTGGTCTTCTTTCAATCATATCACATGGAACCCCCTGGACGGTATTAAGGTGTGCTCAAGTACGTCCCACTTCAATATACCTTGAAGTGCTTGTAGTTCCCATGCTTGGCTCCTTGAGAATGTCTTGAAAGTGACTTGGGTCACATTAACTGACCTCCAAAATCAATAACACAGGCCAACAACATGTCCTCCAGAACCTTAATAGTATGCTCAAACTGGCCATCAGTTTGAGGGTGAAGTCTTGTATTAAGCTCAACCTGGGTACCCAGCTCCTCCTGAAAAGCCCTCCAGAAGTTAGAGGTGAACTAGGTACCTTTAGAAAAAAATAATGGACCCCGACACCCAGTGGAAATGAACTATCTCTCAAACATAAATTTGGGCCAATATCTTTGGATATATGAACCAGTAGAAAGTGAGCAGACTTGGTCAATCGATCAACAATGACCCAAATAGAATCAAAACCCCAAAAAGTATGTGATAACCCAATCACAAAGTCCATGGTGATCCGTTGTGAGGTCATGATGGCACCTACTATAACCCTCTTGTAGGTAAGCCAAAACCATAGCCCAAAATGGTAAGTAACTGGCTAACAAGCAGAAGGGAGAAGAACATGATAAAAACACTAAATAAGGCGACTAATAGAGAAAATATACAAAGCATGCATAAAAATTGCGAGGGGGAAAGAACAAATATACAAAACGGATCCCCCAAGATCTAGTATAGTCAGTACAGGAGCTATTAAAATATAAGGAGTACTAGATGAGTACAATATATATAGAATAGTTTCTGAAAGTAAAAAATAAGACTAATCCAAAAAAGAAGGAGATAAATCAGCTTCGGTCGCCAAAAACTTACCCTAAATCTCTGATCAATAGCTTTGCATGAGGATGGCATCAACGGTGATGACTTGTACTAGGATCTGCATCAGGGAAGAAGATGCAGACCTATAGTATAAGTACCAAAACATGCGGTAATCAGTAGGAATCATAGGACGACAGAGCTCAAATAGGATAAAAGTATAATAAAGTGCGAACATTTGCTAAAGGTAAGAAAAAAAGGGTCAGAAAGATGGTAATAGAATAAAGTTAGACAATTATGAGAAATATTAGTAAATAACTCAAAAAGTATAAAATAAGCATCTAACTATAACCTAACCGGAGCCCCATAAGCCCAAAAGGTAAACGCAATAATAAATTAACCCAATCGGCCCCTATAAGCACGATAGATATAGACAATAAGTAATACCAAATATAAAACAAGCCCAATAGTATGTAATGCAGAAGAATGTCAAGATATGCAAGAATGGTACTATATACTTCTCTTCTTGCCATATCCATGAACCTTGCCCGAAATAGAACTGGACTTCCACCAGAAATCAATGATAATGCATGCTCAGACTCAAACCATGTCTAAATATGTAATTTAAGTAGTGAAATCAAGTGCCCAAAATCAAATCGGGGCTAAATAGTCCCTTTTCCTGTTTTCGAAAACCAAATTCATTTAAAATATTAACAATCCCATTTTTAAGTCAGAAGACAGTGTTTTTAGGCCAAAATACTAATATGCCAAGAATATAAGATTAAACAAGTATAATAAATTGAGAAAGCCAATAAAAAACCATTAATCAGTCCACCTGTATACAACCTAGGTGTTTCTCAGTCATCTACAATAGGAAAGTACGTTATCCTAATGTGAGTTGTCATAAATGAATGGTTAAACTGGCTACAAGTCCCGAGAAACCTGACCTAAGGCAAGCAACTGCCCAAACCTATACTAAGGCATATAACTCTAATCCCAAGGATGCTAAGTATACCAAACCAAGTTCTAAAGAAGAAGCGACTATCGAGACTATGGATCTCAAGGAAAAATTCTATTTAAGTCCCCTAAACCAGCTATAAGGATGAAAAAGACATAAATAGAGTTTTCAAGCCACAATACCCCACCACCAATTAGCAATTTATCATATAAATATTTTAAATAGGCAATGTATAAGAGTAGGTAAGATGTAACCTACCTGGAGGCCAAAGAACGGGCTCGTAACCCACTAAATTTCCCTTCTGAAAGCCTCTGCCAGCTGTCATGCTACCAAAATAAGAATCTATGTGTCAATACGATAATAATTATACCCATATTGTGAATTTATGCTCCGTGTAGAAAATTGGGTCAAAAATCACCCAAGGGGCCCACTAGTTTAATTTGGAAATCGAACCCACAATTGTGTCCCTCATGGGGAAAGGATCGCGTGCTCAAAAATTAAGCATGATCAGCCCTCAATTTTGGGTCCAAATCTATCCGTAAGGCCATAGAAAACTTAGGAATCAAAACTATAGAATTAGCAGAATCAAGGCCGAGAACTTATGATTTATAGATGGGAAGATGATCAAGAATCAAGATACAATGACCCTAGCTTTAATTTATGATCCCACACTATTCTCTAAGATCCCAAGATGTAACAATGGTGATATTGAACTTAGAAAATATATTAAAATTGCAGGGGAAAGCTTTATATAGCACCACCACTGGCTGCTTAAGCGGCCATATTTACCGCTAAAACAGCTCTGCTAAAGCAAAAATTGACCACTAAAGCGGTCTTTTCCATGCTAGCCAGCTCCCGCTAAAGTAGTTCCTCAGCCGCTCAAGCGGCTCAGCTAAAGTGGAAAAGTGGTCGCTTAAGCAGTGGATGATGAGG
Source organism: Capsicum rhomboideum (assembly GCA_031232105.1). Taxonomy (NCBI): domain Eukaryota; kingdom Viridiplantae; phylum Streptophyta; class Magnoliopsida; order Solanales; family Solanaceae; genus Capsicum; species Capsicum rhomboideum. The sequence goes on along the minus strand of CP124716.1, from coordinate 89,058,670 downwards.
TCATCAGTAGCCGCTCAAGCGACTCCTCAACCACTAAAGTTGCTCTGCTTAGGTGATAAAAGGGTAGCTAAAGTGGTTGCACTAGATGTTTTGCACCAGAAGTTTTAGCTAAGTCCAAAAAGACTCCGACCCAATGCCTGAGATTCATTTAGAAGCCCATGCATGCAAAAAAAAATACTACCCTACCAGAAGCAACATTCCAGACTCAATAGAATCGACAAAATTCCCAACATAGGTTGTTGGTTTGACAAAATATGGGTTTCACACCCACTACTTCATTTTTACCAATTTCCAACCAATAGCCCAAAATAAGCCCGGAAGCCTTGGGACCCAAACCAAAGGTGCCCCTAGCCTAAAATATATGTCCAGGAGATAATAGAACTATTAGAACTGTCATCTAAGGTTATTTACTAGGAGTTCTAGCTAAATGCCTGTTTCTTAACTCCAGAAGCTCCAAAATAGTGAAATGGACATAGAAACCAAACGAACTGCCTGTGAACCAAACTACCAGTCCCAATAAGACATAAATGACTTGGGGTAGCTATAGAAAAGCTCTAAATATAGGAAAAGAACAAAGATAAGGAAAATAACCTGGTCATTACAATATTTACTACTAAAAGGACTTTCATCCTCAAAATTCAAGAGTTAAGAAGTACCCAAAGAATTGAACAGGTGAGGATACTTGGTTCGTATGTCATGCTAGGTCTTCTAGGTAGCCTCCTCGAATAGATGGTGTTTCCACTGAACCTTTACCACCAAAATTTTCTAGAGCACAACCGAACAACTGGTTTCTTCTTGAAAGTCAACCTATCATCCAACTGAATAGAATCCCTCTGGAGCATGTGAGACTCATCTGGAATGTAACGTCAGAGCATCGATACATGGAAAGCAGGGTGAATGGTAGAAAATCTTGGATGCAAGTCTAACTCGTATGCTACGTCCCCAACCTTCTATAAAATCTCAAATGGTCCAATATACCTGGGGTTGAGCTTGCCCCTCTTCCCAAACTTTATTATTCCCTTCATGGGTAACACTCAAACGAACACACGATCACCAACTCCAAACTCTAATACACGAAGGATACTGTCGGCTTAACTTTTTTGCATGCTCTTAGCTATCCAAAGTCTATCTTGAATCACCCAAACTCTATCCAATGACTCTCGCAACAAATCAGTACCCCACAACTTAGCCTCAAAGGTATTAAACTTCCCGACAAGAGATCTACACCACCTACTATACAAATCCTCAAATGGAGCCATATGGATACTTGAATGGTAGTTGTTATTATAGGCTAAATCCGTTAAGGCTAGAAAATAGTCCCACTGACCTTCGAAATCCATAACACATGCTCGGAGCATGCCCTCTAAAACATGAATAGTCTGTTTCAACTGACTATCAGTCTGGGGTTGAAAAATTTTGCTAAGGTCAATCTAGGTACCCAACTCCTTCTAAAAAGATCTCCAAAAGATAGAGGTGAACTGGGAACCTCTATCACAAATAACAGACACTGGTCCCCTGTGAAGATGAACCACTTCTCAAACATAGATCCGAGCCAATCTTTCGACATTGTAGGAAGATTGAACTGGTAGAAAGTGGACATGCCTGGTCAACTAATCAATGATGACCAAAATACTATTAAAACCTCGTGAAGTGCATGGCAAACCAATCACAAAATTTATAGTAATCCACTCCCACTTCCACACAAGAATGAGTAGCCTTTGAAGCAAATGATGAGGTCTCAAATGATCAGACTTTACCTGCTGACAATAAAACACTAAAATACAAAGTCCACAATATCCCTCTTCATCTCACACCACCAGTAATGTTACCTCAGATCTCTATACATCTTAGCTACGCCAGGGTGAATGGAATATCTAGAACAATAAGCCTCTTGTAGTATCAACTGAATCAAATCACTAACCCTCAAAATGCAAATATGACCCTTGAATCTCATGACACCCTATGGGTCTAAGGTGGTGTTCCTGTCCTCACCCCTCAACACCTGATCTCAAATTCCATATAGTCGATTATCCTGAAACTGCTGCCCTCAAATCTGCTCAAACAAAGTAGACTAAGTCTCAACATGGGCAAGAATCCTCCTAGGGTTAGAAATATCAAGTTGAACCAACTTGTTAGAAAAGGACTAGACATCCAAGGCCAATGGTCACTCTAAAATTAAAGGAAAGCCACCACCTTTCGGCTCAAGGCATTGCTACTATATTTGCCTTGCCCGGATGGTATATAATAGAAATGTCATAGTCCTTTTGCAACTCTAGTCACCCGCTCTATCTTGACTTAAGATCCTTTTGGCTCAGAATATACTAAAAATTGTGATGATCAGTGAATATCTCATAATGGACACCATAAAGGTAATGCCTCTAAATCTTAAACATAAAAACTACCGTTGATAACTCTATGTCATGTGTGGGGTAGTTACGCTCATGCACCTTTGGTTGTCTAGAAGCATATGCAATGACTCAGCCCTGCTGTATCAGAACACAATCCAAACCAATACCTGAAGCATCACAATAAACTAAAAACACCTGCCCCTCAATTGGAAGAGTCAAAATCAAAACTGAAGTGAGTAAGGCCTTGAGCTTCAAAAAGCTCACCTCACACTCGATGGACTACTGGAATGAGACATCCTTCCTAGTCAATCTAGTTAGTGGAACTACTGTAGAAGAAAACCCATCACTGAATCATCTATAGTAACCTACCAACCCAATAAAACTTCGAACCTCGATAGGAGAAGTGGGCTTAGCCCAATCACAAACTACCTCAATCTTCACCAGGGCTACCATAATCCCATCCTTAGACACCACATGCCCCAAGAATGCAACAAACTTAAGCCAGAACTCACATTTTGAGAACTTGGCATAGAGCAGCTGATCCCTCAAAGTATGGATCACAATCCTTAGTTGTTGCTTATGCTCCTCCCTACGTCTCAAGTAGATAAGGATGTCGTTGATGAATAATATCACAAATGAGTTTAAATAAGGCATGAAAATGCAATTTATTAAGTCTATGAACGTTGCTGGGGCATTAGTAAACCCAAAAGACATCACCTAGAACTTGTAATGGCCGTTGCGAGTCCTGAAGTCTGTCTTAGGGTTGTCCGCTGCCCGAATCCTCAACTGATGGTAGCCAGATCTCAATTCAATCTTAGAAAACATGACTGCACCCTGAAACTAGTCAAATAGATCATCAATACATGACATCAGATACTTATTCTTTATCGTCACCTTATTTAGCTATCAGTAATCAATACACATGCACATAAAACCATCTTTTCTCTTCACAAATAAAATAGGAGCACCCTAAGAAAAAACACTTGGTATGATGAAACCCTCGTCCAGAAGATCCTAAACCTAAGCTTAAGCTCTCTCAACTTTGTAGGATCCATACGGTAAGGCAAAATAGAAATAAACTTGGAGCCGGTGCTCTATCCTGGCCCTATACTCATGGTCAACCCCGACCTCATCCCCTAATGGGGACCCTAACTTTAGGTGTAGGGGCCTCACCCTCATCCTAACCATCTGTGAAAGAGTGAAACAAGTGAGAATCTAGAACTAATATGGACACAACAAATGATAAAGAACCAAAATTTGAGATTTTTCCTAAAAATATCGTGTAGACTCCTGAATATAGGATACAGACATCTTCATACTAATTTACGGATGTCATCATACTAATTCATGGGACTCTACTAAACACTTACTCTAATACCAAACTGTCGCAACCCAAAAACTTAGGTAATAATGGAGCCTACTATAACCTGTTAGTACGTAAGTAAAAACCATAGCCCAGAATGGCAAGTGACGGGATAAAAGGCAGAAGGGAGATGAATAAGGTAAAAATACTAAATAAGGCGACTAATAGAAAAAATATACAAATCATGCATACAAATAGCAAGGCGAAAGAACAAATATACAAAATGGATCCCCCAAGACCTGGTATAGTCAGTACAAGAGCCACTAAAATATAAGGAGTACTAGATGAGTGCAATATATACATATAGTCTCCAAAAGTACAAAATAATACTAATCCAAAATAGAAGGAGATAGATCAACTCTCATCACAAAAAGCTCACCCTAAATCTGTGATCAAAATCTTTACACGTGGATGGCGTAAATGGTTATGATTCTTACTAGGATCTGCATCAGGGAAAGAGATGCAGAAGTGTAGTATGAGTACCAAAACATGCGGTACTCAGTACTCATCATAGTCCACCTGAGCTCAAATAATATAAAAGTATAATAAAGTGTGAATATACACCAAAGGTAAGAAAAGAGGGTAGTAGACTAAAGCTAGAAAATTATAAGAGATATACATAAATAACTCAAAAAGTGAAAAATAAGCATCTAAATATAACCTAACCAGAGCCCCATAAGCCTAGAAGGTACACACAATAATAAATAAACACAACCGACCCCAATAAGCATGATGGATGTAGACAACATGTAATACCAAATATAAACAGAGACCAATAATAAGTAAATACAGAAGAATGCCAAGATATGCAAGAACCATACCGTATACTCCTCCTCTAGCCATATCCATGAACCATTCCCGGAATGGAACCAAATTTCCAACAAAAATCAATGATAATACATGATCTGACTTAAATCGTGGCTAAATATTAATTTAAGCAGTGAAATCAAGTGCTTGGAATCAAAACATAGCTAAATAGTCCATTTTCCATTGTTAGAAAACCAAATTTATTTAAGTAGTAAGACTTCCATTTTTAAGTTGGAAGATAGTGTTTTTAGGAAAAATACCAATATGCCAAGAATATAAGATTAAACAAGTACAACAGAGCGAACAAGCCAATAAAAAACCATTAATCACTGCACCAGTATGCAACCTAGGTGTTTCTCAATCATCTACAATAGGATAGTACACTATCCTAAGGTGAGTTGTTATAAAGAAATGGTAAAAGTGGCTACAAGTCCCAAGAAACCCAACCTAAGGAAAACAGAAGCCCAAGACTAGACTAAGGCATCTGACTCTAATCCCAAGGATGCTAAGTATACCAAACTAAGTCTTAAAGGAGAAACGACTACTGAGGCTAAGGATCTCAAGGTAAAATTCTACTCGAAGGCCTCTACACCGTCTATAAAGATCATATAGACAAAAATAGAGTATTTAAGCCACAATACCCAACCAACAATTAGTAATATATCATACAAATACCTTAAACGAGCAAAGTATAAGAGTAGGTAAGCTATAACCTAATTAGAGGTCAAAAAATGAGCTCACAACCTCTAAATTGGAGCTTTTCCTTTCCGAGAAGCTTCCACCTACTCCCACGCTACCAAAATAATAATCTATGCTTCAATACGAGAATAATGATAGCCATATTACTAATTTACTCTTCTGGTTAAAAATTGGGTCAAAAATACCCATGGGGCCCATTTGTAAAATTTAGAAATAAAACCTGCAATTATATCCCTCGTGGAACAAGGATTGCATGCTCAAAATTGAGCATGACCAGACCTCAATTTTGGGACCAAATCAGTTTGTAAGGCCATAGAAAACTCAAGAATCAAAACTATAGAATTAGCAGAATTAAGGCCAGGAACTTATGATTTAAAGATGGGAGGATGATCAAGAATCAAGCTACAATGAACCCTAGCTTTAATTCATGATCCCACACTGACCAAGCTCCCAAGGTGTAACAATGGTGATATTGGACTTAGAAAATAAATTAAAAATTGAGGGGAAAGCTTTATATAGCACCAGCACTGGCCGCTTAAGCGGCCATAGTTACCACTAAAGTGGCTCCACTAAAGCAATCCTTGCTGTGCTGGCCAGCTCCTGCTAAAGCGGTTCCTCAGCCGCTCAAGTGGCTCCACTAGGGACTGCTTAAGCGGTGGATGCTGAGGTCATCATCATCCACTCAAGCAACTCGCCAGCCACTAAAAAGGCTCTACTTAGGTGATAAAAGGCTAACTGAAGTGGTTGCACCAGATGTTTTACACAAGAATTTTTAGCTAAGTCCAAAAGAAATCTGATCAGTTGCTCGGGATTCATTCGAAACCTTGTGCAAGAAAACAAAATATTCTACCCTACCAAATACGACATTTTGATCTCAATGAAATTGAAAAAATTCCTAACAGAGGTCATTTTGACAAAATGTGGGTCCTATTGTTACCAATTTCTAATCGATAGCCCAAAATGAGCTCGAAAGCCTTGGGACCCAAACAAAAGGTCCCCCTAACATAAAATCCATGTTATGAACCTAATGAAACTATCAAAATTGTCATTTGATGTTATTTACTAAAATTTCTAGCTAAACAACATTTTTTAACTCTTAAAGCTCAAAAATTGGGAAATGGGCATAGAAACCAAATGAACTTCCCGAGAACTAAATTACCAGGCCTAACAAGTCATAAATGACTTAGGGTATCTATAGGAAAGCTCTAAACACAAAAAAAGTAGAAAGATAGGAAAATGACTTGAAGGTTCATTACACATTTCCAATTGGGAATGGGAAACCGTTGAATCAAACCATCGGGCTTTTATAGTTGAACTTTACCTGCTTATTCAAGCATTGAGACACAAAATCTGCTATTTTTCTCTTCATCCCAAACCAACAGTAATGTTGCCTTAAGTCCTTGTACATCTTAGCTGCCCCTAGATAAAAAGAATATCTAGAATAATGGGCCTCTTCTAATATCAACTGAATCTGATCACAAACCCTCACAACACATATATGACCCCAAAATCTAGATACAAGGTCTACTTCCCATCCTTGCCTCTTAATACTCGATCTCGAATCACCCTCGACCTACTATCCTCAAACTGTAATTCCCAAATCTGCTCCAATAATATAGATCAATACTCAACACGAGCAAAATCCTACTGGGATCAGAAATGTAAAGTTGAACCAACCTATTAGCTAAAGCTTAGATGTCCAAAGCCAATGGTTGCTTTGAAACTACAAGAAATATCAAACTCCCCATACTCACCACCGTCCAGCTCAAGGCATCCGTTACCATATTTTCCTTGCTCAGATGGTACATAATAGGAATATCATAGTCCTTCAGCAACTCCAGTCACCTGCATTGTCTTGAATTAAGGTCCTTCTTATTATGAATGTACTATAGGCTATAATGGTTAGTGAATATCTCACAATGCACACCATACAAGTAATACCTCCATATCTTAAGGCGTGAAGACTGCCGTAGCCAACTCCAAGTCTTGGGTAGGGTAGTTTCACTCATGTACCTTCAGCTGCTTGGAAGCATATTCTATCACTCTGCCTTGCTGCATCAGAACATAATCCAAACCAATACCAGAAGCATCACAGTAAACTGTAAATTCCTGGCCCTCAATTGGAAGTGTCAGATTTAGAGCTGAAATAAGTAAGGACTTAAGATTCAAAAAACTCACCTCATACTCATTGGACCACTAGAATAGGGCATCCTTCTCATTTAATCTAGTCAATGGCAATGCAATGGAACAAACCCCTCTACAAATCGTCTATAATAACCAGCTAACTTGATGAAACTACAAACCTCTGAAGGAGAAGTGGGCCTAGCCCAATCATGAACTACCTCAATCTTTACTGGGTCTACCATAATCCCATCCTTGGACACCGCAAGACCCAATAATGCTATGAACTCAAGCTAGAACTCAAACTTTGAGAATTTAGCATAAAGCTGCTCATCTCTTAAGTCTAGAGCATAATCCTCAAATGTTGCTTGTGATCCTTCCAACTCCCCAAGTAAACTGGAATATCTTCAATAAACATGATCATAAAGAAGTCCAAATACTTCCTGAATATGCTGTTCATCAAGTACTTAAATGTTGATGGGAAATTAGTCAGCCTAAAAGACAACACCAAGAACTCATAATGACTTTAGAGAGTCCAGAAGGTTGTCTTAGGGATGTCCGCTGCCCTAATCCTTAACTGATGGTATCCAGATCTAAAATTAATCTTAGAAAACATGGATGCACCCAGAAACTGATCAAACAGGCTATCAATACACTACATTGGATACTTATTCTTAATGGTCACATTGTATAACTAACGATAATCTGTAACACCCCAAAAATCCAAGCTAAGATTTGAATCATGCTTCAGGTACATGGGAATTTAAACTTCATGATTCAGCAGCATTATAAGTGATTTAGACATATATTAAGGCCTCAAGTAACTCCTAGCTCATGGCCAAGTTGAAATCTTCCTTACCGGTGGTTTTTTTGTGAAGAGTCATGCCATAGTCAACATCAAACGAGTATAACTTCTAGATTCTGATGAATTTTTGAGCTCAAGACCCACCAAATAATATAAATTTGAATTACCTTTCCAACACATCTAGATTCTCCTTAATACAATGTCGGAGCTAAGAGTTATGATCATTTTAGTAAAGCACTATCCTGTAGAGGGAACACACGATCGTAGGTACGATCGTGGTAGGATTGCACGATTGTAAAATGCTTTCGTCTGATCAAAATAGCCCCAAATACCTGAAATTTGACAAACATACCTTCCAACCATGAGAGGTAAGCACGACTCTGCTTTGAAACCACAATTAAAGGAACGATTGTGACTTCGAAACTTGATCCGGATTGGACTTCCAAGCTACGAACCAAGGCACGATTGTGAGTGGGTCCCACAATCATACCATGACTCATATGATCATTTTTAGAGAACCAAAGAGTCTATCCTATACCACGATCACAACCCACGATCTTAAGTAGGACCCATGATTTTGGGAAGGTCTCGTGGGTTCCATCCTACAGCTTTTTAGTTACGAATTTAAAAGGGCACAATAGTCTTTTACCACTCTTTTAACACCTAAACTACATCGTTTTAACTATCCTAAGGCTGAATATTAATCCTAAGTTTACCCTAATTCCCTTATTACTCAACATTAAGTCGATACTTAGCATTCCCAGGAAAAAAAAGGCTATTTCTCTCTTCTTCAGGCAGCTAGGGTTCATCTTCTTCAAGCTTCCAATTCCAAAGATTTCTCCAAGGTTTTCATCTCCAGCTATGTGGGATTTCATCAATGGATTCCTTTTATCCATTGAGTCCCAAATTTAACTCAAATTCCTCAAGTTTAATTCACTTTTCAAGCCTAGGGTTTCCATGGAAAATGTGAATTCCTTTAGTTTTTAGTTTCTTGCTTTAAATGAACCATGAATATATGTTATACCTTGAATTTTAGCACCTATACATACTCAAGATTATGAAATCTCATTATATTAAAAAATTCTTGATTTTGGGCTTGAGTTATGAAATTCCATATTGTGGAGAATTTATAGAATTGCCATTTGTAGTTGCATTCTTCTGAGATGGCGGGTTATGAACACCCGATAACCTAGGATATCATGCATTTTCAGTTAAGTTCTCAATCAATCAATTTTCGTGATTTAGAATGCTTTCAAATAAAGCACTGATCTTTTAGTTTGAGAAAATCATTATTGCTGAGCATTTGAGTATATCAGTTTACCTTCAGTTGGGAGTAGTACATAGCACCAAGAGGAAATGGGTTCAAATAATCCAAGTCCCAGAACTACGTTGACATCGTAGGTTAATATTATAGTCTTTTTGGACATCAATTAGTGGATCCACATTAGCCAGTGTTCGTACCCTTGGCAAGGTACTGAACACCCATCCAACTGGGTTTCTAGTTGGGCCCTATTTAGCTCAGATGGGTTATGTCGTTTAACAGTAGCTCCCATAGTTTAGTCTCATACCTCGCTTGACCATGTATTTAGTATTTCAGCTTATCTATCAGTACATGTTTATTACTTGGTCTTGCCTTAGTTTATTCATGTCACATGCATTATGTTCATCCTACTTCAATTATTTTCCTATCCTATATACTCAGTATATTCAAAGTATTGATAACATACTTTCCTTTGCACTATATTGTCTTATAATATAGGTTCCATCCATTCAGCATCTGGATCGTGCCTAGTACGATCTCCTATCACATCATCTCCAACAATTTGGTGAGTCCTCATCATTCGAGGACTAGTTATCAGTATTTCATTTTATGCTATTTTAGTTTCAGACAGTTGGAGTTAGTTGGGGTCTTGTCCTAACAACTCATATGATTTAGAGGCTTTCAGACAAACAGTTAGATTTTCAGCATATTATTTATGTCAGACAGTTAGTTAGATTATGTTTTCAGATTTATGAGTTTCATTCAGATATTGTCACTTGGGCGTATTGCCAAACTTATTATCCTAATTATTATTTTCTGCATAAGTGATTTCCAGATTATTTCAGTATTTATAGTGTCATGCCAGGCCATGGGTTAGCTTAGGGTCACTTGTAGATCTAAGCACCGTGTTACGACTAGGGGGTAGTCTCGGGTCGTGACAAACTTGGTATTAGAGCATTATGTTTATAGTGTCCTAGGGTATCTGAAATCCATGTTTAGTAGAGTTTTGTTCATTGGTGTGAAGCGCACCACACTTATGAGTGAGATGCTATGAAATTTTTTAGGAAGAAGTTTCACTTCTTTCATGTTCATATCGTCCGATAGAGTATGAACTTTACTAAAATATTCTTCTAACTCGTGCTCTACGCATTTAAAGAAAATGCCTCCTAGAAGAGCCAACAGAAGGAGGAATAAAAATGCAGATGGTAACATGAATGGGAATCCGTAAGCACCACTAGTTTTCGTAGACCCTTTTAATGAACCAGTATCGTATGTTGTATTAAGGGCTACTTTTATGGTGCTAGATTAGGCCATGACCGCCTAGAATAATCAGCAGTCTATTTCCCCAGTCAAACCTACTGGGACCATCGCAGCAGCTAGAGTCAAGGACTTCACTCGAATGCATCCTCCTGAGTTCTATGGTTCTAAGACTGAGGAAGATTCGTAAGAGTTTCTTGATGATATTCAGAAGGTTACAGAAATTATGTATGTCACTCTAGTTGAAAGTGCTGACTTGGCTGCTTATCGATCGAAAGAAGTAGCTCACACTTGGTGCAAGCAGTGGAAAGAGGATAGAGGTGCAGAAGCAGGACCGGTAGAATGGGATGAGTTTGTCGCTATTTATCTGGACAGATTCTTCCCACTTGAACTAAGGGAGGCCAAGGTGCAGGAATTCATTAATCTGAAGTGGGGCTGCATAAGCGTGAAACAGTATTCTCTTAAGTTTACTTAGTTGGCAAAGTATGCTCAACTATGGTTGCTGACTTTAGGGCTCAAATAAGTAAGTTCGTGTTAGGTGTATTTGAGGATGTGGTCAAGGAGTGTAGGACTGCTATATTGGTTAAGGAGATGGATATCTCCATATTGATGGTTCATGCTCAGTAGATTGAGGAAGAGAAAGTCAAGGAAAGAGAGAGATATAATAAGAGGGCCAGGACATTTAGCTTTAATTTATCTTAACAGAGGTCAGATGGTGGTAACCATTCATAGTTCCGTTAGAAGGCATCAATTCCAGCCCCATATTCTGCTAGTGCTCTAGTGCCTAAGTTCAAACAGGATAGTTGGGATAGAGCACCAGGCTCTAAATCCCAAGGTAGCGTTACTAGTGATCGTAATAACTTGATTTGCAAGAGGCATGGTAAGAATCACAAAAGAGAGTGTATGAACGATAGTGGGAATTATTTTAGGTGCGGAAAGCTAGGTATCATTTGAAGAAGTGCCCAGGTGCAAATCAAAAGGGTGGAGATGCTCATCAGCAGACTCAGTCCAACACTTCAGTAGCTCAAGCAGGTCACCCTACTCAGCAGGGTGCCTCATCTAGTGTAGGTGGCGGTCAGCATCAGAGCAGGTTTTATGACCTTCAGACCCGACAGGATCAGGAAGGTTCTCATGATGTCGCCACTAGTATGTTGCAAGTCTCTCAAATTCATGTATATGCATTGTTAGATCCAAGGTCCACACTTTTCTTTGTGACCCCTTATATAGCAATAGACTTCGATGTTAGTCCCAAAACTCTTTCAGAACCATTCACAGTCTCTACTCCAGTTGGTGATTCAGTCATAGCTAGACGGGTCTATAGAAATTGCCCGATCACAGTTTCTCAGAAAGTCACCTTAGTTGATCTTGTAGAGTTAGATATGATATATTTCGATGTCATTCTTGGCATGGATTGGCTCCACTCTTGCTATGCCTTTATTGATTGTACAAATAGAGTAGTTCAGTTTCAGTTTCCAAATGAACCAGTCACAGAGTAGAAGGGTAATACTTCAGTGCCCATAGGTCGGTTTGTCTCTTACCTTAAGGCTAGAAAAATAATTTCAAAAGGGTACATCTATCATTTTCTTTGGTTTAAGGATTCAAAGTCCGAGACCCTAACTCTTGAGTCAGTTCCAGTGGTTAATAAGTTCCCAGAAGTGTTTCCTGAAGATCTGTTCGGAGTTTTTCCCGAGCGAGAAATTGACTTCAGAATAGATCTCCTCCCATATACCCAACCGATCGATTCCACCCTACCAAATGGCTCCAGATGAACTTAAATAATTAAAGAAGCAGCTGAAAGATCTTTTAGACAAAGGTTTTATCAGGCCCAACATCTCTTCATAGGGTGCTCCAGTTTTTTTCGTGCGAAAGAAAGATGGTTCTCTCAAAATGTGCATCGACTACAGTCAGTTGAACAAAGTCACAGTCAAGAATAAGTATCCCATCCTCAGGATTGATGACTTGTTCGACTAGATTCAGGGTGCAAATTGCTTCTCTAAGATAGACCTCATATCTGGCTATCATCAGCTCAGAGTCAGAGAATGTGACATTCCGAAGACAGCCTTCAGAACTCGGTATGGTCACTTTGAATTTGTTGTTATGTATTTTGGAATAACAAATGCACCTGCAAAATTTATAGACTTGATAAACAGGGTGTTCAAGAAGTACTTGGACATGTTCGTCATTGATGACATCCTAATTTATTCTTGAAGTGAGGATGAACAAGCAGACCATTTGATGATTGTCTTATAGACTCTCAAAGATCATCAGTTATTCGCGAAGTTCAGTAAGTATGAATTCTGTTTAAAATCAGTAGTATTCCTTGGTCATATCATTTCTGGTGAAGGCATTAGGGTTGATCCTCAAAAGGCCAAAGTAGTGAGGAATTGTCCTAGACCCATCTCTCTATCAGATATTAAGAATTTCTTAGGTTTAGCCGGTTACGATAGATGGTTTGTAGAGGTATTTTCCTCCATTGCTTCTCCCATATCCAGATTGACTTAGAAGAAAGTCAAATTTTAGTGGTCCTATTCTTGCGAGAAGAGTTTTCAAGAGTTGAAGACTCGACTCACCTCCGCTCTAATTTTGACTCTGCCAAAGAGTTCAGATGGTTTCTTGGTTTATTGCGATGCTTCCAGAATAGGTCTTGGTTGTGTATTAATGTAGCATGGCAAGGTTATAGCGTATGCCTCTAGACAGCTCAAGCCTAATGAGAAGAATTAATCGACTCATGATCTTGAGTTGGCAACAGTTGTTTTTACCTTAAAGATTTGGATGCATTATCTTTATGGGGTTCATATTGATGTATTCACTGATCACAAGAGCCTTCAGTATGTGTTCAGTCAGAAAGATCTAAATCTTCATCAGAGGAGATGGTTAGAGTTGTTGAAGTACTATGATATGAATGTCTTATACCATCCAGGTAAAGCCAATGTTATGGCCGATGATCTCAGTAGACTGTCTATGGAAAGCATTGCTCATATTGAGGATGAGAAGAAAGGTTAGGTTCACCAGCTTGCTAGATTGGGAGTTCGGTTGGTTAATTCAGCCGAAGGTAATACTTTGGTTTAGAATGGTTCAGAATCTTCCTTAATAACTGAGGTAAAAGAAAAGCAAGATAATGATCCCATTTTTCTTAAGTTGAATAAAGCAGTCCAGAGTCAGAAAGTTGAGGTTTTCTCCCAAGGAGGAGATGGTGTTCTTCGTTGTCCGGGTAGACTATGTGTTCTGGATGTAGATGACTTGAGACAACGGATGCTAATAAAAGCTCACAGTTCTCAATATTATATTCACCTAGAAGCCACCAAGATGTACCATGATTTAAGGGAAGTTTATTGGTGGAACGACATGATAAAGGATATCACGGAATTTGTGGCTAAGATAACCCAAGTCCTAGAACTATGTTGCAATCGTAGGTTAATATTATAGTCCTTTTGGACATCAGTTAGTGGAGCAACATCAGCCAGTGTTCGTACCCTTGGCAAGGTACTGAACACCCATCCAACTGGGTTACTAATTGGGCCCTATTTAGCTCAGATGGGGTCTGTTGGTTAGTAGTAGCTCCCATAGTTTAGACTCAGACCTCGCTTGACCATGTATTCAGTATTTCAGCTTATCTATCAGTACATGTTTATTACTTGGTCTTGCCCTAGTTTATTCATGTCACATGCAATATGTTCAGCCTACTTCAGTTATTTTCCTATCCCATATACTCAGTATATTCAAAGTACTGATAACATACTTTCCTTTGCACTATATTGTCTTATAATATAGGTTCCACCCATTCAGCATCTGGATCATGCCTAGTACGATCTCCTATCACATCATCTCCAGCAATTTGGTGAGTCCTCATCATTCGAGGACTAGTTATCAGTATTTCATTTTATGCTATTTCAGTTCCAGACAGTTGGAGTTAGTTGGGGGCTTGTCCCAACAACTTACATGATTTTGAGGCTTTCAGACAGACAATTATACTTTCAGCATATTATTTATGTCAGACATTTAGTTAGATTATGTTTTCATATTTATGAGTTTCATTCAGATATTTTCACTTGGGCATATTGCCAAACTTATTATCTTGATTATTAGCTTCCGCATAAGTGATTTCCAAATTACTTTAGTATTTATAGTTTCATGCCAGGCCATGGGTTAGCTTGGGGTCACTTGTGGCTCTAAGCACCGTGTTACGACTACGGGGTAGTCTCGGGTCGTGATATAATCAATACACTTGCACATGGACCCATCCTTTTTCTTCACAAATAAGATAGGATCACCCAACAGTAATACACTTGGCCTAATGAAACCCTTACCCAAAAGATCCTGGAGCTGCTCCTTCAGCTCAGTAGGATCTATATAGTACGGTAAAATGGAAATGGGTTGGGTTCCCAGCTCAACATCAATAGGAAAGTCAATATCATGCTCAAGTGGAAGACCAGACAAGCCGGTAGGAAAGAAATCAGAAAATGAACTACAGGAACAAAATCAAGAAAAATAGTATCGGCACTAGTATCATGGGCATACTAAAGATAGGCCAAGCACCCTTTCAACACTAACCTCCTGGCCTGAATATAATAGATAATCCCTGACGGTTCATGACTATCAGTATCCTTCCACACAACTGGGGAAATACTAGGCATGGCTAAGGTAACAATCTTGGCGAAGCATTCCAAGACCACGAGATAAGTGGATAACTAGTCCATGCCCAAAATCACATCAAAATCAACCATATCTAGAACCAGAAGATCTTCCTAAGTACAATACTCTACAATAGTCACCACACAGGAGCTATATACCTGATCTACTACTACAGAATTGCCTATAGGAGTAGCAACACAAATGGGCACAAGAAAAGGCTCACTAGTCAACCCCAATCGAGTAGCAAAAAAGTCCAACACAAAAGAATATGTAGAACCCAGATCAAATAAAACATAGACTGACTGATGAAAAACTGAAATCATACTTTTGATCAAGGCATATAAAGTCTCTACATCCGGCCTACCAAGAAAGGAATATAACTGTCCCCATTCATCTTTGGACTGGGCAGCCATACGTCCACCTTCCCTACTTGGTTGAGTACCTCTATAAGAACCCTGAGGACAACCCACACTGCCCTGAACACCACTTTTGAACGGTGGAGCCACAACCCTTAGAGGTTGAATTGGCTGATATGGATGCCCAACAAACCCACACTCGAGGAACTCTCTAGCAAAATTTCCCATCTCTCCATAATTATAGAAACCCCTAGAAGCCCTATCCTAGCAAAAAGTACATGCTGATCTTGACCAGCGTCCATGGCCTGAAAATCTAGAATGCAAACCTTGTGAAGTCTGACCGAAACTCTGACCACTATGACTATTATATCCTATATGACCTCATCTATAAGCTGAAATACCACCTGTATGGGTCTACTAAGCTAACTATTCTACTACTACTACTGACCCCTACAAGGAAAACCTCTCTCTGAACTGAGAACCACTGAAACTGCCTTGATGGTGGGGCCTCTTATTGTTTTCCTCGTGGGCCTCATGATGTATGCCCTTTATGGTCTGTATATAGTCAACAATTTATAGAAATATATGAAGTCAACAATTTATAGAAATGGATGACCCAAAGATACCATATATTCAGTAGATAGGAAAGCTTATACTTTAACCCCTTTAAAAATCTACATGCCCTCTCCTAGCCATAATCATAGCAGCATGTCTGAAAAACTCATGGAATCTCGACTCATGCTCTGACACCGTCATCGAACCCTACTACAAATCTATAAGCTCTTCTTTCAATGGCACCTGCATTCTACGAGGCACATACTTCCCCAGGAAAGACTTGGAGAACTATGCCCAAGTCATGGAAGGGGACCCAACTGGTCTGCACTCAACATAAAATCTCCACCACTACTTTACCATCCCATCCAGTTGAAATATGGTGTAATCCACTCCATACTACTTTATTAGACCAAGGTTATTCTACCTCTCCTAACAACTAATAATAAAGTAGTATACATCCTTCCCTAAAGCACTTGAAAACCTCAGAGGACCCAATTTAATAAACTGACCCAGTATCTTCTACTCCTCTAAAGTCATAGATGGTCAGGTGCATTGGTTGAGCAACAATAAGCACTGGTAGTACCTCTACACATGGAGCCACAGCGATAGGTTACTCTCCTATACCTGAACACCCTATGCCACTCTCTGGGCTAAAGATGCTCAATAAGCAAACCAACACATCTTGTAGTACCAGCATAGCCACAAATCCAGGTGGAGTTTGGGATGTCCTTGACCCATCGACTTCAAAGATGGTAGGTCCTCTAGCAATGACTCTAGATCAATCATAAGCTCTGGTTGAGGCTCTATGGCCTGGACCCGAGCTAGTACTACCTCTCAAACCTGACCCTCGACAATTGTAGCCCTCATCTTAATTATTTGTGAAAGAGTAAAAAAAGTGAGATATCTAAAGCCAATAGGAATAAGATTACATGATAAGGAATCAAAAGTTGAATTTTTTCTATGAATTCCCTATAGCCTCCAAAAGATAGGATACTGACATCATCGTACCGATCTATGGGACTCTACTAGGCACTTTGCTCTTTTACCAGTGGTATTGGTGAACATAACTCTAATACCAAACCGTCACAACCCAAAAATTCAGGTCATAATGGCACCAACTATAACCTACTAGTAAGTAAACCAAACCTCATAGTCCAAAATGACAAGTAATGGACTAATATAGCTCTAATACCAAATATTAGAGCTATTTTCACATATATATAGAATTAAAGGTCAAAATATACAAAACCAAAGCCCAAGACCTTGATACGAATCCACCCACGAAGATGGAAAGGAAGTGCAGAAATCAAAAGGCAATAAAGTAGAGATAGATAAATAGACACAAAAATAGGAAATCAATAGCAAATAATGGGTCTATCAAACCCTAAACCCTCAATTTAATTAATCCTAATAAGCACCTAATTCTTATGATAACCTCGAGGGAAATCAATTCACCTCGCAACCATCGTTTCAAAGTAATAATCAACACAAGCTTATCAAAGCTCTCACACTCTCAAGTCTATTTTCCATAATTCAATATAATCTACTTAATGAAATGAAAGACTAGCTATTTATAGTTCTAGGCTAATCTATTAAAAAAGTAGCCAAAAATGGCCCCTTTAAAGCCCAAATGGACTAATTATTACACAAAGGTCCCAAAATGGTCCCTTCATTGCTCCATTTGATCTCACATGCTCCAAGCTATCATCCAAACAAGATATTTCTTAATTGGGAGCTTCTACCAAGTCTGCATGAGCTTTAAGTCTCTATTCCAAGCATCCAACAAGCTTCTAAGGTAGCATTTAGAGCATTTTGAAAACACATCCTCCAACTCCTTAGCTTGGCTTCAAATGTAAAACCAAGAGGAAGTTCGGATGACATCAATGACCCCTAGGGTCACATCATTCTCCCCTTCTTGAAAAGAATTCATCATCAAATCTAAATCCTACAAAATATGGAAGGGAATGAATACAAATTCTCACTCAATCCAAATAAGATAATCATTAAAAGGGCTGATGATAAAACCTAAAGTGAGCATACCAAGTAATCAACACCCTAAATTGCTCACTTTTATGGTATAACCAAGTATCAACATGATCCATAAAGAGTATATACTCAAATAAAACTATGGACACTTGGCTACACAAAAGACCTTGATAAAGGGGCAAACCAAAAGAACCATGGCATTTAGGTAACAAAAAATGTAAGTCCACATTGGTTCTACATTTCCTAAAGCATATATCCCCTTTTAAGTTAAAAGTCTCATGAACATTCCCATGGCTAAGCACAATGTCATAAACTAGGTTTCCCCAAGTTAAGACTCCACCCAATCACTAGCCATTCTCAAGAATGGGATTACTCCCAATTCATCACCAGGGTCAAATACCAAGGTATCCCCCGCACAAGTCAACAAGCATATTATGTTTAAGCTCATAATAAGATCAAGTAGTAACACAAGGAAAATATCACATGAATGGTAGACAGGGTTACTACTATACTCACCACACAAGAATTTTACCTTCGTGGCTTTATAAATCGCAAGAATAAGAATAAGCCACAAGTACATACCTTCTTTCTATAAAATACAAGAGGTGACTTCATACCAATTTGATGCTCCGTGAGGGATTCTCCCTTGATAATCCTCCTTAAGACTCTTCCTTTGAGAAGACTTAACAAATAAGTCAATTAAACAATATAGTTCATTAAGAGAAAGAGCGTTACCTTTAAGCTCATTTTCCCTACACCAAGCTTCAAGTAGAATTTGCCTACCTTTAGGTTACAAACTTTGGCATAGTGTACAACAAGAGAATGCTTTTTTACCTTTTCATTTCTCCCTTTCTTAAATTTCTCCCATACTCAAATTGGGTCTATCAAGTGGATTATAAATCCTTAAGAAAGACTTTCTATCATAAGGAAGGGTGCAAAAAACCTCAAATAATTTCTGCTTGTCCAATCACTAGGTTGGGTGTATAAAAACTATCATACTCCAAATGGTCACCATCGGGGTCAAATGGAAAAAGTATCCATGAACATAGATTAATGCAATACCCATTTTCCCCAAGGGTGCCAATATCACAAGAAGATATGCTCTCTACACAACCATAGGCAATATCATAAGTAAATAGAGAGTATAGAAAGGTGTCACACAAGTTTTACTTCATCTAAGGTGTCCCCATGCATATACTCACTATTAAATTCAAGATCATCACAATGAGTATCCTCAATAAAGTGAGCATACAATGAAGAAGTAACAATTTCTAAATAAATAACACCTTCATTCTCAAGGGGAGGATCCCCAATTTGACACAAACCACCACTATCATCAAGGAGATCATGACTCAAGTCACCACACGAATCAAATAATTCATCCCATATTCATCAAAAAAAGGTGGGGTGTCATATAAAGGATCACAATCAAAAGCTTCATTGATGTGAGTCCAAAATTACATATATTTAGTCATTATTTGTCTCACAATTAGTACTTTTATTTGTCCTTTTTGAGCATTAATTTTATGGATTATACTTGATATTATATTTTTATGTGTAGGGTTAAATTGGTGTGAAGATGAAGAAATTTGAGGCAAAAATGGAATTAAAATCGAGAAATTATATAAGGAAATCAAGCAGACAACTTAATGGATTGAATATAATATTATATTAATATTTGTAATCAAACCAATATATTGCAAGGAATGACACTGTGAGATACTCCATGGACACGTGTCCAATTCTAAAAGGGCAAAGAGAAGAAATTGACAACATTAACAGCTGCCAGCGAATTTGAGGTGGCACTGGATAGTTCGTGGATGCAACAGTCTAAATCGAACTGGGTTTTTATTTCCTAGTCCATTTTGGACCCAGTTATTTTATTTTAAGATTTTTCTAACACCTATAAATATTCCACAAAAATAGTTTTTATGTAACTTTTGATAATTATTAGAACATTGAAACTTTGGAGAGGTAAGTTGTAAACTTTTTATTGAGAGAAAGCTTGGAGCCGCCGTAGAGGCCGGAAAAATTGATTTATTCTTTTCTTCTCCATCTTTATAAATTTTTCTTTGAGAATTCAATATTCTGGATTTATTCTATTCAATTTGTAAGTTCATAATTACGATTTTGTCTATGATTTCTAATGGTGATTTTCAAGCCATGAGTAGCTAAATCTCACAACTAGGATTGTGGGAACCATGATGTATTAACGAAGTAGGATAAAGTACATAGTAATTCTTGAACTGTATTTATGCATGTATTGTTGTTTCTTTGGAATTTATTGCTTTCTGACTGTGCACAATGTTAGAACTCATCATATCTCTACTCTGGACTATATCAATGGTATTCGGATAGGACTAGCAAATCAACAACAAGACTTGGAGTTATCTTCATTTAATTAGCTTTAAGTCGTGATACGGGAAAGGCTATATTGGGATCATAGATAGGGGTAAACAATGCAACACTCATGACACATTAACCATTGTTCTTGGGGATAGTCATCTACTAGGGGCGTAACATAGTCGGTTAGATGATACATAACCTATCGATTCTACATGCTAAGTACCGAGATAGATCGCTAGTACCTAGAGCCTACGGAGTTATGAAATCATGGGAAACTCAATCCTAGTTCATCATTCTCATTGGTTTTTCTCGATATAAATTAATATTTGTCTACTTGTTACTTCAAACTAAAAATTGTTTACTTGTTCTTTTAAATCCCACCATTAAAAATAAACGACTAAAAGCTTAAATAACCACATTGATTTAGGTCCTAACCATATTCCTCGTGGGATCGACCTCAATCTTGGTTGAGTTCTATATTTGACACCGACCACTTTATACTTCATTATGAGGTGTAATTTGGGCGACATCAAATTTTAGCGCCGTTGCTGGGGAATACGGTTTAGGGTTAGATTAACTATGTTTATTTGAATATTAGTCTTTATTTCTTTTATATATTTTATTTGTCTCATAATTTTTTGTTATTTTATTTTTATTTTTTATTTATTTATTTTATTTTTGAATATTTTACTACTCTTCTTGATATGACATCTTTACAAGATAAAGTATGGAGTGATGAGGACTCCTATTTTGTTGATCCTTATCCTTTTGATATATTGCATTATTACAGGAGTGTGATAGATATATTGTGGGATCACAATGAGAGAATGATAGAAACGTTGACACTCCTCACAAAAGAAAAATATGAGTTCATTCAAAAGGTTGATAGGTTTGGCTTGGATGTTCACAACTTAAAAGAAGATTTGAATGCAAAGGTTTATGTGTGCAACATCCAACAAGTTAGTTATGAGTTGTGTGAGGCTGAAAAAATTCTTCTAAGCTAAATTGAGGAGCTAAAATTGGAGGGCCAATTACTTGATCATACTTTTATTGATGTTGTCACTGTTGAAAAGAATACACTAGAGTTATGTGAGGAAGTAGATAATATTATTTTTAGAGACTCTAGTGTGTCTGTGAATATGAGGATGTAAATAATAATGCAATTCATGAGTTGAGATGTATTGGACCTTATTCTAATCATTTTTCCACATTATGTTTGGATAGTAAGATATTAATCGAGCCATTCGAGCCTATGGAAGAGTGTAAAGAGGAGGAAAAATATGTCTATATTCTTGAATTTGTTGTGTCAAAGTCAAAAAATTACATTCCACACTTAAGGACCAAAAAATGCATCATACGACATCTATTGCTTGGTTTCTTTATTTTTATACCACCGCCTCTTGAGCATAGTAGAAAATTGGAAAAGAAGTTATGGGTACAATTCGTAAGTTCAAAGTGGGAGGCAACCCAACTAGTAGTTTCACTTCTTCTTATTTATTTATTTTTATAAAATCAACTTTTTTTTGTTTTGTTTTGTTTTGTTTTTGCAGATTTAGGGGAAGTCTTAGTACCCAAATTTAAAGCTAAGGAGCATGTTTGAACTTAAGTGTGGGGTGCGCACGACCCTTGATGAAAATTGAAGAAACTTGTTGCTAGCTAGGCCCTAGAGGGTCTCAGGAAGTATCTTTAAACCTTGTTTTATTTGTTTATTGCTTTGGGGACAACACATGATTTTAATTGTGGGGTGGTATATCCTTCAATATTTGTTAAGGGTAAAGTATGCTATAGGTTTTTTTAAAATTTATTTTTAGTTAAAAAAAAAAGAGAATTTTTTTTTTGAAAAAATCCAAAAAATACAAAAAGGGTTTTCTTTTATTCTTTAGAATAAAATAGTTTTTGTTGGTTTTTAGTTTTTTTAGTCTTTAGTAGAGCATACTTTGACCACCCCTTGGTTTTTCTTTTCGGTTCTTTTCTGAGAGGGGCCCTTTAAACCGTGTTATCTTTTTTTTGTAGGAATAATTTTTTTTCTTTTCTTTTTTATTTGTAGGAGTATTTTTTTTGGAGAGAAAAGAAAAGATTTTTTTTAATTTGGTTGATACTAACAATTAGGCCTAATCTTGAGTAGTACTTCTATGAGTGTTTGAGTATAAAATAAAATAATAGACTTTTTGACACCTAGGCTCATGATTGTGACTCTTTATATAGCTTATTCTTATTTTTATATTTGCGATGATTCTATTTGTCTTAGAAGTGAAATTGACCCATCTTGATTGAT
Source organism: Capsicum rhomboideum (assembly GCA_031232105.1). Classification (NCBI taxonomy): domain Eukaryota; kingdom Viridiplantae; phylum Streptophyta; class Magnoliopsida; order Solanales; family Solanaceae; genus Capsicum; species Capsicum rhomboideum. The sequence continues at coordinate 89,035,859 of CP124716.1, read as the reverse complement.
ACTTGTGCCATGTGAGGTGAGGATTTTGTTTGCATATATTTCATGTTTTGCATCTTAGTCTAGAACGTGGGTTGCATGTTATTGAAGCGAAATAAAAAGTATTGCTTTGTTTAGAATATGATAATAGGCTTTCTTTGATATGTCTTGTAAATTTTAGCTCTTTCAGATATTACATCACTAGTTAGCCCCTTTGAGCTTGTAACCTATTTTTTTTGGTAGCAATATTTTTATCTTGATCCATTGTTTTTTGAATCCCTATTTTTTGCACCCTGCATCCTTGAACACTATTGCATAGAATGTGTTGAAATTGTTAAATTTGAAGAAAAGGGATAATTGAGTGTGGAAGGTGACCAATGCTAGCTACAAAGTGATGAAAAGGCCCTCTTTGAAAGAATGTGACATGAAAAATAAAAAAGAAGAAAAAAAAAGCATGAGAAAAAAAATGATTGGAATGTTCTTGATATGATGAGAAGTGAAAATAATTGATGAAGAGAGGGTTGAAAAAAAAAGTGATGAAAATATTGGGTGATGAAGTTTAAAAAGTACAAAGTGCTTAGGAAGTGTAAGTCACTATTATATAGTTTTTCTACCCGTCCCCTAGCCTACATTACAACCCGTTAAAGTCCTATTTGATTCTATTTGAGCATGCTTAATTAATGGAGATGTACATAATGGGCAAGCCTATGGTTCTTTGTGCATACATGTGAATTCTTTGTGAGTGTGAGAGTTGTTATTTGATGCTAAGTCCTCAAATTATATTCAATCTTTTGAATTGAGTGTGTGGACTATATCTTCTTGTGAGGGCACTTGTTTCATGATATATAGGTGATGTTATTAGCTTTATTTGACAAAAATTGGTGAGCAAGCTTAAATTTTATGAGTTAGAGTCCATCTTTGAGGTTCGGAGGTTAGAGGTTTGTTGTTTGTTTGTATTTCTTGCATAATGATCGGGAAGTGTACTTGATGTTGTGAATTGCTATATGGTCTAATTGTTTGTATCAACTAAAGTGGTGGCGTTCCTAGATTTAATTAATTGAGATGAGCTTTAATGCTTGCTCGAGGACGAACAAGAGTCTAAGTGTGGGGTGTTGATGTGAGGCCAAAACTACATATATTTAGTCATTATTTGCCTCACAATTAGTATTTTTATTTGTTCCTTTTTAGCATTAATTTTATGAATTATTCTTAATATTATATTTTTATATGTAGGATTAAATTGGTGTGAAGATGAAAATATTTGAGGCAAAAACGAAATTAAAATCGAGAAATTATATAAGGAAATCAAGCAGGCAGCTTAATGGATTGAATATAATATTATATTAATATTTATAATCAAACCTATATATTGCAAGGAATGGCACTGTGAGATACTCCATGGACACATGTCAAATTCTAAAAGGGCAAAGAGAAGAAATTGACAACATTAGCAGCAACAAGCAAATTTGAGGTGGCACTGGACAGTTCATGGACGTCACAGTCCAAATAGGACTGGGTTTTTATTTCCTAGTCCAATTTAGACCCAGTTATTTTATTTTGGGATTTTTCTAACACTTATAAATATTCCAGAAAAATAGTTTTTATGTAACTTTTGATATGTAACACCCCGTATATTCCCAACCCTATGTGACGACGTTGAACAATGGTTACTTAGGTGTCGAGATGCCATGAGTAAGTAATTTGTAATGTTAGTGATGAGAAAAATTGAAATTTGGCCTCATACATGTGGTTAGCCCTTCGTAGGAAGTATTTTGTGATTTTTGTGGAGAATTTGTGGGGTTCAAAATGAGGCTAAGAGGACCTCCAAAAAAGGTATATCAAAGGTAAGAAGTAAGGTAAAGAATAGGACTTGAAGTATCTAACCAAATCCGCGAAGAAAAATCGAAGAAACGAAAATTTGAAAAATATTGGAGTGGGGCGCGCCAGAGGGCATGCCAGGCCGCTATGGGCCAAAATTTTTAGCCCAGAGGAAGCAAGTTGGCTCGCCCAAGGGCATGCCAGGCTGGTTTTGGCCATTTTTTTAAAAGTTGGAAATTGTCTAAGTCCCAAGGGTGCCCGAGGACGTACCGAGCCGATTTTTGCCACGTTCCTTCTACAACCCGAGCATATACATGAAATGAGTGAAGTATTATATTGGTATGGTAAAATTGCTCGTCAACGAATTTGGCATCAAAATGATGATTTTACCCTTTTGGTCAAAATAGGCCATACGTGGCTAGAATTGCTTGTTTTTGGGATTGAGGCCACGGGTATAAATCCCGTGAGTGGGAATATCAACGTAATGCGTATGAAATGATTTAAATATGAGAAATTTTTGATTTTATTGGGTTAAGCGAATTGGGCTCAAAAAGGGCCCAAAATGAGAAAAAGACATGGGCCAAAAATGGGTCAAATGACCCATTCTTGCCTTGACCTTCTAGACACCACATTAAATTCCACAAGAGTGGGTAAGGATGGAATTAAAGGCCAATAAAAAGGGGGAAAAATCTGATTTTATTCACTTGGAAACTCTCATGCTTTCTAGATATTTCTCAACTTATTTTCTCTCAAACCCTAAGAGTTCAAGGCCAACTTTTGGAGCAAGATCACCATTTTTCAAGCTTGGGTAAGTGATTATTCTTATGGATTAATATATTATATGCATGGTATAGTATGTAAATCATGTTGGTTATGCTTGGAAGTGTTGAACATGGTACTTTGTGGTTTTGTAAAAGATTGTTGTCCATGGGATTTAAGCTTTAAATATGACTTGTGATTTGGATGAAAGGGCACGGTATGGATGAAATACGAACATGTATAGTGTGATTATGTTATTAAACTTGTTATTTTAATATTAGTGTAAATTATGGGATTTTGGCCGATTTGTTGTTGTGAGGTGTATTGAAGTAATTTGATGGAATAATTGTGATGTTGTGGTGATGAAGAGTGGAAAGTGTGAACTTGGTGTGACATGCTAATGGTTTATGATATTTTGGTCAATGTTGGGAATATTGTGGAATTATTGGTATGATGATTTCATCAATGATATTGTCAAGGGGGAAATGACATGTTAAAGCCAAACATGTAACTTATTGTCATTATATGCCATTGTAAGGTAGTTGGTGGTTAATGTTGGTTACGTTATGTACTTGTGTTGTAGAGTGAAACATAAGGAAGGAGCGGGACTATTGTATGCACGTCTAAGATTGTAGATTCGTATTGAGAATACAAGGTATGTAAGGTTCCTTTTGTCCATATCCTTCTGCAACATGTTGTTCACATTGACATTGGACTTGTTTCAATTCCGAGAGGCTTGAAGTATATCAATTCAGGGTGACGTATATTGTTATTCATATGTGTCCTATTCTTAGATGACTTATGGTTCATTTATCTCTTGTTCATTGATTGAAGTTCCAAAGATGTCATAACGTTGTAAGTTCTAAAAGAACTATCTCAAAGAGAGTAAGATGTAAGAGAATATATTTATTCTTGAAAAGCATTTTCCAATCATGTCATGTTCCAAAGTCCTATAGTATGATGATTATCCTTGTACCAATCTTTCATAAATAAAAGTACCAATCTCATAAGAGTAATAAGAGAGGTGATGTGCAAGTTAGTATAATTATTCCTCATAAGTGAAGATGTCAATCTCATGAAGTAAAGGAGTGAAGTGAGATGTGTATATAAGTGTGGGCTTTAATTTCATGATCTTTAACGTGTCACTCTCATAACCAAGTATAGATTGTAAAGAAGTAATGCGCATGGTTACTATATGTTTCATTGAGTATGGATCACATTCTAGAGGGTATAAGTTCAATATGGAATAATCCCAATATTATGTTGTGTCATTTAATAACCCACCAAAGGTGGAGGCCCAGTATTATATACTATCATGATCCTTAATGTATTAATCTCTCATAAGTTGATATATCAATCTCTCCCGTGTATGTTAACCCACCATGAGAGTGGATGTATGTTAACCCACCATGAGAGTGGATGTATGTTAACCCACTATGAAAGTGGATGTATGTTACCCCACCATGAGAGTGGATGTATGTTAACCCACCATGAGAGTGGATGTATGTTACCCCACCACGAGAGTGGATGTATGTTCACCCACCATGAGAGTGGATGTATGTTGCCCCACCATGAGAGTGGATGTATGTTTCCCCCACCATGAGAGTGGATGCATGTGAATGAAGGTTAGTCTTTCACAACCTACTAACCAAGTAGATGAACAATAGTGGTAAGGAACATAGAAGCAAGAAAGAATCTCTTGCATATAGAAGAATCTATTGGAGGCAAGTCTCTTGAGTGAAGGTAATTTCCCTGGAAGGAGAGTAATTATAAAAGATATTATATAAAATGATGTTTTATCCACATTGACTATTCTCTCATATTTTATTCTATTGACATTCTCATGTGTGATGCTATTTCTTATGAGCCTTACATACTCAGTACATTCTACGTACTGACCCCCTCGGGGGACTTACCTTACATGTTGCAGGTGCAGGCACTAGTAGACCTCCACAGTAGGTTGACAGTATTTGCAAATTTTTGGTGAGCCCCAGTTGCTTCGGGACTTTCCGTCAAAGTTGTACAGTTGCTTTTGATGTTGTAAATGTTGTATAAAGCGGGAAATTGTCCCGAATTTAGTTGGTCTTGTAAATGCATCTGTTAGAGGCTTTTGTAGACATGTGGGTATATGGATGTAAGATATGTACGTTCAGTTCGACGTAATGGCCCCAATGACCAAGTTTTATTTATATATATATATGGCATATGTTTCCATGATTTATGTCTTCCGCATAGTTGCGTGAAGTATAATAAGATTCATACGAGGATACGTATACGAAGGTTCATGAGCAAAGATTGGTTCTCTCGGGCCATATCCGCTTTGGGTGCCAGTCCGGCTCGAATGGGATTTCTGGTCGTGACATGATAATTATTAGAACATTGAAACTTTGGAGAGGTAACTTGTAAACTTTTTATTGAGAGAAAGTTTGGATCTGCCGTGGAGGCTGGAAAAATTGATTTATTCTTTTCTTCTCCATCATTATAAATTTTTCTTTGAGAATTCAAGATTCTGGATTTATTTTACTCAATTTGTAAATTCATAATTACGATTTTGTCTATGATTTCTAATTGTGATTTGCAATCCATGAGTCGCTAAATCCCACAACTAGGATTGTGGGAACCATGATGTATTAACGAAGTAGGATAAAGTACATAGTAATTCTTGAATGGTATTTATGCATGTATTGTTGTTTCTTTGGAATTAATTTCCTTCTGATGGTGCGCAATGTTAGAACTCATCCTATCTTTAATCTGTACTGTAGCAAGGGTATTCGGATAGGACTAGCGAATCAACAACAAAACTTGGAGTTATCTTCATTTAATTAGCTTTGAGCCGTGATACTGGAAAGGCTATATTAGGATCATAGATAGGGGTCAACAATGCAACACTCATGACACATTAACCTTTGTAATTTGGGATAGTCATCTACAAAGGGCGTAACACAGTCATTTAGATGATACATAACCTATCGATTCTGCATGCTAAGCACCGAGATAGATCGCTAGTACCTAGAACCTACGGAATTATGAAATCATGGGAAACACAATCTTAGTTCAGTATTCACTTTGATTTTTCTCGATATAAATTAATATTTGCTTACTTGTTACTTCAAACAAAAAAATTGTCTACTTGTTCTTTTAAATCCCCCCATTGAAAATAAATGACTAAAAGCTTAAATAACCACATTGATTTAGGTCCTAACCATATTCCTCATGGGATCGAACTCAACCCTAGTTGGGTTCTATATTTGATAGCGACCGCTTTATACTTTATTACGAGGTGTAATTTGGGCGACATCATTTATCATAAGAACAATCACTAGTTGGGTTTCTCAAATAGTCAAGAAAATCAAAGTCATCTTTACCCAATTGATCATCCTTTTTCAAAGGTGAAAGATCACTATCAATAATTGGATAATTTGCACAATATTCATTCAATTCTATATTATTAATGGATTTCAAGAAATAGTATAGCATGTGAATTTTAATCTTACCATCCTTCTTCTCAATCACTTCATAATGCATACCACTAGATACTACACTAAGTGTGATCTCACTATTATCAAAAAAACATATTTCTTTGAGAGAGGATAACCAACCAAAAGTGGGGAATCAAAGCATGCAAGTTCAATCTCAAAAAGATACATCTCATCTTTCAAATCATTTCATATGATGTCTATGAGCAAAAGTAGCAATAGGATCATCTACACATGATATGCTCAAAGAATCACTTCTATTCACATGATCAACTCTATCAAAATTATCACTAACTTGAGGTTCATTAATCATACCACACACATGCTCAAGTAGTAGATTATATTCAAAATTTTATCAACATAATACTCACAAGACAATGTACTATCATTCAAAACAAAGGTATCAATTCTAGGTGGACTCAAATTGACCTCACAAGAAGAATTAATTCATTCATGAATAGGATCAACTAGTGTATACACACCATCTATACATTATCAACACTTGTTAAAGATTCATTAAGCACATATAAAGATAAGCTATCACTCACACTTTGTTCATTAGGCAATTCTAAAGTGTCAAGTTTAACTATGTTACCTTGACACAAGAAAGATCTTCTTCAATTTAGGGTGTAATTCCGATCGAAGTGTTGGGAATTTGTGTCCCTCCATTGGACAAAATTGTACCTGCACATGTATCCTTAGTAAGAGAATTAAAAACAAGGTTAGATTGGGTTTTTGGTAACCCCCTCATTTTGCTCTTCTCATCCTCTCCTTTTTTCGCTCTTCTTCTTTTACTCTTTTGTCTATCAATCTCATGGGGAAAAGTAATTGGAAAGATATGATTTCCCAATTGGTCCACGACATGTTTGGACCATTTTTGATAATTTGAAACCCCATGCTTTTGAAACAAATTGGCTCCCAAACATAGGTGACAAAAGTCAATGGGTATCACATCACACCAAACCTTCTCATAGTACCCATGACGTGTGAAGGATAAATTTACAATCTCCCTAACTTTATATCTATCCATGGTATATGGATATTGCTTTGCTACTCGAGGTATCCTCAAGTAGTCCAATATAGATGGGGCGATGTAGTTCTTATAACAACAATCTTCAAAGACAAGATCAAACCCCAAAGTTCCACAAATATCAACCTTTATTTAAAGACCTTATCTTCTTGGGTCCATATTATAAAACATCTTTTACTCTTTCGACACCTACTTGAACCTCATAAGACCATTCAATTCTTCCCATGTCGGAGTGCATCTTCTCATGGATTTCCACCAACTCAACGCATTCCCCTTAAGGTGTCCAATGACATACATGGCTTCCCTAACTTTGGTCTAATCAAGGCTTCAGAAAACCAACTCACATTTACACTCCTAATCAAGATAGGCCTCAGGATCAAACTTTCCTTCAAAAGTAGGAAGAGTGATATTGATGGAATTGAGACTTATATAACATTTCCCATTGTTGCCTTGGTTCCCATATCTTGACATTTGTTCATTAGAATGAGACGTATAGGATATAGTATCCCTAGATGGAAAAAGAAATTCGACATGCTTCCTTGTAGTTCCTTGTACCTACAAAAAGACACTCACTAAAGACAACAAACAATGTTAACATTAGTAAAATAATACCTCACAATCATTCGTGTTTACACACCTTTGATTGCCTCTCAATTGGTTCAGCTAGTGTTGAAGATTGCTTCTGACATGCCCCGAACTCCAACGGGGTGGACTGGCACTCGAAGCTGTTGAGGCCCGAGAGAACCAATCTTTGCTCATGTACATTCATATGCATGCCTTTGTATGAACATCATTGTATCTCATGCAATTATGCGAAAGTCATGGAAACATATGCTATATATATGAAACTTGACCGTTAGAGCCATCAAGTCAAAATGGACATACATCACTTACCTTTATCTTCCCACATACGTCTACAAAGCCTCTAATAGATACATGTACATAACCACCCTACAGTTGGGACAAGTCCCCGCTTTATACAACATTTACATAATACCAAAAACAATGTACACATGTGACTCGAAAAGCCCCGAACCAATTGGAGCTCACCATAAATCTGGAAATGACTCATAGCCTACTGTGGAGGTCTACTAGCACCTGTGCCTGCAGCAAGTAAGGTAAGTCCCCCAAGGGGATCAGTATGAAGAATGTACTACTTATGTAAGGCCATATGAAACAGTATGATACATAAGTACATCAATGATATCAAGTACAAGTGAAATAATCAATGTGGATAAACCTTTATTCTGCATAAGTGGAACCATATACATTGCTTTCGTTATTTTCATTTTCGATCATTCATTCGCATCATTATCATTCATATAATATCATTCGTATATACCTTTCTTCAAGTTCTATACTTTCGTTCAAATGCTTTACTTTCTTTGCTTTTACCATTACCATTCATCCAGCTGATCAGTGGGCCATATATCATACATCCAGCTGATCAGTGGGCTATAGCACAATCATCCACCTTATCGGCAGGCCATAACATAATATAGTGTAAAATATCAACAATCATCCACCTTATCGGTGGGCCATAGTATATATATATCAACAATCATCCACCTTATCGGTGGGATATAATATAGTATCAACAATCATCCACCTTATTGGTGGGCCATAATATATATAGATATATATACGTTACTTTATTCCTTACTTGTGAAAGATCGATACCTTTACTTGTGAGAGATTGATACATTGGTGATTGAAACATTATTGGAACTTTGGAACATAACATTGTTGGAACTTTGGAACATAACATTATTGGAAGTGCTACTCAGTAATGAATAGATTCTTTTTACATCATGACTTTCTTTGAAATAGTTCTTTTAGTAGTTACAACATTATGAGAGCTTTGGAACTTCAGTCGATGAATAAGAGACATGTAAATCACAATTGGTCCTGTGAGTAATATGATATGACAACCTGAATTGAGATACCTTTGGACATTTCGGAATGAAACAAGTATAATATCAATGTGAACAATATGTGCTGCAGGAGGATACAGAAAGAGTAACCTTACATACCTTATATTCTCAATATGAATACACAGTATTCTATGTGAATACAATAATCCAGCTCCTTCCTTACATGTTACTCTACAACACAAGTACATAACGAAGCTCATGTTAACAACCAACTCCCGTACAAGTGCATACGACGACAATGAATTACGTGACTGCTGTATAACGCCATTTTGACCTCTTACAATACCATTTATTGCATCACCATACCAACAATACCATAACATTCCACACATTGACCAAGACATCATAAACCAATAACATTTCACACCAAGTTTACCCTTTACGCTTTCTCATTAACACTACGTCATAATTATTCCATCAAGTCACCTCAATACCTTTCATAACAACATATTAACAACAATACATATTTTATACCATTCAAAATACCTCCGGGATACTCCTTTATAGTCATTTAAAAGGTACCATAAGTTGATAATTGCATCCATAAAGGGTATAGGGGTTTCGGGGGATCAAAGAGAGACAAAAACATGCAAAACGGGGTTCTGGGCTGACCTGCGAAGCCACCTGCACCTGAAGGTGGTTCAGGTACGTCCGCATGTGCCCCTTGGTAGTATCCAGGGCCACCTGTGTTTGCATATGCGCCCGCAGGTGCCCCGCTCGTGAATGCGGATGCCCGTTTCAGCCTCTGGGGCTCATTTTAGGGTCCTTTTTCGTAATGAATGGTCCATGATCATAATTAAGCTCCTATTAACATATTTTATATCATATTAGATGCCAACGAACAGCCATGGTTTCACAATGCACATAAACATCACCAAAACTACATTTTCCTTTCAATACGCCACCAGTTCCATGTAAAATTTCACAACAACAACTCTAAATGTTTCACATAAAGAGAAAGAAAGTTAAGGACATAAACACATCTTACATGTTGATATTTAACTCATCAAATTCACTTCCTTCAAGACCATAAGTCTTCTTCCAAGTTACAAGGCAAAACCCTTTACCGATAAGCAAACATAGACTGTTTCACACATAGTGAACTTCTCACCACTTTGTCAACATAAACAACATGGTTTATACACCATATTAAGCATATAATATATTAATCCACAAGGATAAACACTTACCCAAGCTTACAAAGTGATGATCTTGTCCCAAAAGATGGTTGCCTTAGGGTTTGTGAGATGAGAGAAGGTTGTGGAAAAATCTAGAAATGAGACATGTGTGTTTTGTTGATTAAAATATGATTTTTGTTACCTTTTATAGTCTGTCAAATTCATACTTATCCACTCTTGGTCAAAGATGACATGTTTACTTGATCCATTTTATGAATGGATCGTTTTTCCATTTTTAGGCCATGTCTTGTGTGTAATTTTGGGCCTCAATTGAGCCCAATGGCACAAGACTAATCTAGTCCACCAAATTTATATTATAATACCCCAACAATCTCATGTTTAAATAATTCCATAAATGTTACGATAATCAAATAGGTTTAGAAATGTACGGGGTGTTACATTATTCCCCCCTTAGAAACATTCGTCCTCGAATGTTAAGAACATCGTCTCCTGTACATCCAATGCATCTCTATATTAACATATATATACATATCCACATAATTCTTATAGATACTTCCTTGTTATTGCTCCAATTTCGCACCTTGAACTTTCTCTCCCGTTTGAAACAATCACGGGTACTTTGACTTCATCATTTCTTTGGCTCCCCACATGATTTCTTTTACTTGTCGATTCCTCCACTGTACCTTTACGGAAACTACTTCTTTATTTCTTAGTCTTTTCACTTATCGATCTAGAATAGCAATAGGTACCCCTTCATAAGTGAGATCCTCCATAACTTGTACATCTTCACTGAAATCAATACAAGATTGATCTCCCAAATACTTTTGAAGTATTAACACATGGAACACTGAACGAAATGTGGAGATTTCTTGGGGTAGTGCTAACTCGTACGCAACTTGACTAATTCTTCGGCCAATTCATATGGCATGTTATCTAGGGCCAACTTTCCTTTCTTTCCAAATTTCATTATCCCTTTCATTGGTGACACTTCCATGAATACTCAATCATCTATGGCAAATTCTAACTCTCTACATTGATATATGATTTGTGTCAATTTTGGGTCATTTGTAGCCTCTGTTGTATCACTTTAACTTCCCCTATAACCTGATGAACAAGATCCAGTCCAAATAAGGCAGTTTTACCCGCTTCAGCTCATTCAATTGGTGATCTACACTTTTTCCCGTATAAAGTTTCATAAGGTGCCATTTTGATACTTGCATGATAACTATTATTGTAGGTAAATTTAATAAGAGGTAATTGACCATCCCAACTTACCTTTTCAGTCCAATATGCAAGCTCATAACATATCTTTAAGTGTTTGGATAGTACGTTCTGCTTGTTCATCTCTTTGAGGATGAAAAGCCGTACTTAAATCCAATTGGATTCCCAAACTCTTCAGAAAATATTTCCAAAAGTGTGCTATCTTGGTAAACCTATCAACTATCATCCATATGGAATCAAATTTTCAGTGTACGAGGTAAACCTGTGATAAAATTCCATGTTAATCATGTACCACTTCCAGACTGGAAGATTGATACATTGCATATAACCTCCAGGTTTCTGATGCTCTACTTTTACTTGTTGACACTGAGATACAAATTTGCAATGTTCGTTTAATGTTACCCCTCTAATACATTTCTTTCAAATCATGATACATTTTGGTGGATCCCGGATGGATAGAATTTCGTAACGTAGGCATTACAGTAGTCCCGCTTGCATAAGATCAAATGCATTTGTTAGGCCCTATTGTACATTCTCTTTCAGTTACAATAACATAGAATCCGCATATCACTTTTCTTTCACCTCAGCTACAAATGAAGACTCTGCCACATTTTACACTATAATTCTTTCATCTAAAATTTCAAGAAGATGAACCCCCAAGCTGCCTAATTAACATAGACCCTTAATAATACCTGACATTTTCGTACGTGGACCATCTATCAACATGAACTCCATACAAGTAGTGGCGTCATATCTTTAAAGCAACTATCACAATTGCTAACTCAAGATCATGCGTGGGATAAGTTCTCTCATATGGACACAATTGTCTTAAGGCATACGCTATTACGTCACCGTGATACATCAATACACATCTTATACAATGTGACCCACGAACGATACAGATTTTAACTAAAAATCACGTTTAGAGAATTTCGAATATAGCTTACGGTCACGTAGAATCCGTAACACTTGTCACAAGTGATTATCATGGTTCTCTTGTGATCTTGAATATCATCTCTCAACATGGTCTAGAACACATCTTAACAATGGCTTGAACACCCTATTCATAAAACCCATAAAAACTACTGGTGCATTCGTCAACCCAATTGACATAACTAAATATTCGTAATGCCCATTCCGTGTTTATAAAGCTATCTTGGTTATCCCATTTTTTCTAACCCTTACCTGGTGATATCCCGATCTCAGCAACTTTCGAGAAATTTTTGGCACCCTGTAGTTAATCAAATAAATTATCAATTTTGGGGAGGGGGTATTTATTCTTAATTTTCACGTTATTCGATCGCCGATAGTCAATACACATTCTCAATGTGTCATCTTTTATTTATTCGTACAATTAAAACTGATGCATACTCAAAGGGACATACTAGACCTCAAGAATTTCATTTACCATCGAAACCGATTGAAGAGTTGGTGGCTTCACATCAGTATCTTCCACTCTTATTATGTGGCATATGTATCCCTTTGGGTATCATTTTCTTTACCTTAAGATGAGAAATAACTTTACCTCTCGGTGCTCCCGCATTACCCATCTATTCAAGAACATCTTTTCATGGAAAACAAAAATGTAACTTCTTAGATCGGCAATCTACCGTGGCATAACAAGAAGCCAACCAATCCATACCCATGATAACATCAAAATTTACCATTTCCAGTTTAGGAAGGTCAACCAGTGTGTCATAGCCACAAACAATTTCTATACAATTATGATATACTCTTTTAGCTATAATAGATTCACAACTAGTGTAGATACTTCAAATGGCTTAGCTAGTGAATCTGGTGTTCTTTCAAATATTTTTTTTTTCCGCAATCAATGGAGTAACATATGATAATGTAGAACCCAGATCAATCAATGCATATATCTTATGTAAAAATATGGATAATATACCTGCATTTACATCAGGATAAGCCCCCGAATTCTGTCGATCCGCTAAGGCATAGGTACGGTTCTGAATAGGACTCGCTGCCTCTACTTTCATATACCCACATACGTCTACAAAAGCCTCTAACTGATGTTTTTATAAGACCATTTAAAAGTCGGTACAAGTCCTCGCTTTATCTTTACAACATCAAAACAAATGTACAACTGTGATAAGTCCCGAAGCAACTGGGGCTCAACAAAGATCCGCAACTAACTACCAACCTACTATCTTTTTACAAATCTACTAGTACCTGCACCCGCAATATGTAAGGTAAGTCCCCCGAAGGGGTCAGTACGAAGAATGTACTGAGTATGTAAGGCTCATAAGAAATAGCATCATACATGAGAATATCAATAGAATGAAATATGAGAGAATAGCCAATGTGGATAACCCATCATTTTCTATAATATCTTTTATAAATACTCTCCTTCAAGGGAAATTACTTTCACTCAAGAGGGTTGCCTCCAATAGATTCTTCTATATGCATAAGATTTATTGGTTCTATGTTCATTAACACTATTATTCATCTACTTGGTTAGTAGGTTGTAAAAAAATAACATTCAACCACATACATTCACTCTAGTGGTGGGGTAACAATATAACATACATCTATTCTATCGGTGGTTTAAGAAATAACGTACATCCACTCTATTAACGTACATCTACTCTATTAACGTACATCCATTCTATTAACGTAAATCCACTCCATTGGTGGTTTGACCTACATCCACTCTCATGGTGGGTTAGCATACATCCACTTTATGGTGGGTTGACATACATCCACTCTCATGGTGGGTTAACATACATCCACTCTCATGGTGGGGCAACGTACATCCACTCTCATGGTGGGTTAACATACATCCACTCTCATGGTGGGGCAAAGTACATCCACTCTCATGGTGGGATAGAATGTAACATATACACACCTTCATCATTTCTTACTTGGGAGAGATTAATTTATTCACTTATAGAGATTGATATATTGAAGATCATGACACTATGTGAAACACACAAATATGCTTTACCTCACTCCTATACTTCATGAGATTAACACCTTCACTTATGAGGACTAATTCTACTAACTTGCACATCGCCTCTCTTATTACTCTTATGAGATTGGTACTTTTACTTATGAAAGATTGGTACAAGAAATAACTATCATACAATAGGACTTTGGAACATGACATGATTGGAACAATGCTATTCAAACTAAACAAGCTCTCTTTACCTCATTACTCTCGTTGAGATAGTTCTCTCAGAACTTACAACAACATGACAAATTAGGAACTTGAATCAATGAATAAGAGATAAGTGAATCATCAATCATCTACAAGTAAGACATATATGAATAACAATATATGTCGGCCTTAGTTGGAATACTATAGAACCCCTTTGGACTATAACACTTTGAGACTTTTGACATATTAGCTAATGAACATGAGCCCACCAATGTACATGAGTCATATGATTCATCATTTACCAATGAGTAAGGAACATATGAGTTACACCAGCCAACAACCGGATACGGAATACCTTAGAGCATTTCAGAGTCGAATGAGTACTATGACAATGTGAACATACATGCTACAGAAGGATACGGAAAGAGTAACCTTACATACCTTTACTTCCAAGTATGAGTACACAAGTCTATATATGAACACAACAGTCCAGCTTCTTCCTTATGTTTCACTCTACAATACAAGTCCACAATGGAACTCTCATTAACAATTATTTACCGTACAAGTGTACAAAACGACAATGAACCATATGACTGCCATATAACTTCATTTCACTCCTTACAATATAACCCACTGCATTATCATACCAAAAACACCATAATCATGCCACACATTGACCAAGATATCATACATCTATAGTATTTCACACCATACTTACCCTTTACGCTTCCTCATTATCATTCCATCACAATTACCCTATTAACTTGCCTCATAACAACATATGAACAACCATACATACTTAATACAGTCCAACACACCTCCATACAATACTTTAAAGTCATTAAAACAACATCACAAGTTGATAATTACATCCAAAAAGGGTATAGGGGCCTTCGGGGATCAACTAGAGACGGAAGCATACAAAACCAAATTTGTAGGTGACCTGCACTGCCACCTGCGCCCGCAGGTGGATGAGGTGCGCGTGCATATGCCCTCTGGAAGCAGCCAGAGGCATCTGCACCCTCAGGTGCCTCCGTCTGCGGGGGCGGATGCCCGTTTTGGTCCGAAATGGTCTTTTTGTGGTCTTTTTATGCAATGAATGGTCCATGATCATAACCAAACTTATTTTGACATATTTTTGATCATCTTAAACACCAAAATTCATCCATGGTCTCACAACACACATAACAACACCAAAACGACACTTTACGGTCAATACGTCACCGAAACCATAACCAATTTCACAATAGAAATTCCAAACATTATACACCATGAACAAAAAAGGGAAGACCATAATCACATCTCACATGACAATATTGAATCCACCAAGTTCATTTCCTTCAAGATCACAAGTCCATGTTTAAGTTTACAAGAAAAAACTATCCTCCGATTTAGCAACACAAATTATTTTACACATAGTGACCTTCTCACACTTCACCAACATAACCAACATGATATAAACCATCTTCCATGAATAATCTATTAAACCATGATAATAAACACTTACCAAGTCTTGTTCAAAGGTGATCTTGTCCACAAAGATGAGGGCTTAAGGTTTGTATGAGATAAGAAATGTTGAGATATTTCTAGAAAAAGTATGAGAGTCCAATTGAATAAAAATCTGATTTTCTTATTTTATATACCCCTCAAGTCACTCTTATCCCTTTCTCAACATTAAATGCAAACTTTGATTGGTCAAAGGGACAAATATTGAAAGAATAGGTCAAATAGCCATGTTGGGCCATGTCTTCTTATTAATTTTCCATTTTGGGCCCAATGATACAAGACTTTTTCATGCCCACAAATTAATGTGTAATTCATCAATTTTCTCATGTTTCATTATTTCCATAAATGTTACGGTAGTCAGCTAGACTCCGAAACATATGGGGTGTTACATTCTTCCCCCCTTAGAAACATTCGTCCTTGAATGTTAACAACGTCGTCTCGCAACAAATGCATCTCTCTATATATATTCATATAGATACTTACTTAGACTCTCTCCCCTTTCGCACTTTGATTTGGTGACACTTTCAAGAGTATTTTCTCATCTATGATCACAACATCTACTATACCATCACGATATGTTCTTCCCACTATACAAAATGCACCGACAGGTGGAAATATTTCTATTGACTTAACTCATAACCCCAGTGTCTTATTAAATTCACGGTAGTCGATGAAGGAACATACGATAGAGTAGAGCTCGAATCAATCAATATATATACATCATGTGAAAATAGGGTAATATACCTGTACCTTCATCAGGAGATGCCTCCGCATCCAGCCGGTCCACTAAAGTATAGGTGCGATTCTGAGTTTCACTAAAACTGGTTGCTCCTCTGGCACCTCTACCACGACCATCAGACTGTACACCAGCTGTCGATGCCATATCGGATGATCCTGTAGCTCGTGCCACACTATTTGTATGCCTCTATGGGCACTCTCTCGTCATGTGTCCCAACCTACTACACACAAAACAAACATTCGTATCAAATCGGCATTCGCCTGTATGAAATCTCCCACAGTGCTGGCATAACTGACGAGAAAATCTTGTTGCCTGTGATCCATGAATTCCACTACTCTGTTCAAATCGACCCCTTCTAGACCCTCGAACTTGAGAATGAGCACCTGCCGTGGAATAAGAGGATGAGGGCCTAGGCGGTAACATTCGAGATCTAGATTCTTCTGGGGACACCATAGACTGCCCCATAGTTCTAGCCCTTTTTGATGGCCCTTCCTCAGATTTCTGTGTTCTCCTTCTTTGCCTTTGGTCCTCCATATTTTGTGCGAAGTCCTGTATTCTAGCTATATCCATATCTCGATTTAAGGCAGCAATAGTGTAGTCTCGTACCAAATATGGCTCTAATCTATCCACATACCAATACACTCTAGCTTCCATTGTGGCCACTACATGTGGAGCATATCGTGCCAAGGAATTAAACTGAAGACTATATTCTCGAAAACTCATGTTCCCTTGACGTAGATTTAAAAACTGATCTGCACAAGCCTCACGGATCTCATAGGGAAGATAGTGATCAAGGAAGGCTGCTTTAAATTCTTCCCAATTTGGTGGCATTGCACCAATACTACGAGACTTCTTCCAATATTCATACCACAATATCGCCTCTCCTTTCAATCTATAGGCTGCCAACTCAACCGTTTCTATACCTGTTACGTGCATCACCTCTAGTGCTCTTTGAACTTGGTCCACGAAATCCTGTGGATCAGCTTTCGGATTGGACCCTGTGAATATGGGAGGGTCTAATTTTAGAAAGTCCTGTGTACGCCGACTAGTTGCTCTAGCCGTGTCATCTTCATTTACCATTGGACCAGTTCATCCCTATATTTGTGCAGCCACTAACTGAGTCAACATATGTACTGCATTTCTTAGGTCCTGATCTGTGGCATTCATTTGCGGTGTTGCGGGTACTTCCCTTCCTCTTAGCTCTTCTGGAGCTAGAAAAGTAGCGAAAGACCGCGATGCAATTCCAGCGTCAGCTCCACCTTGACTAGCTTGGTCAGGTGGTGATTTACTCATTCCCTCATCGGCAGGCACATCTACCTGCTTACCTTTGCCTCTACCTCTTCTTGTGATTGGCAATTTACTATACCAAAGAAAGACAATTACCATGGTCAGATACAATTGAACTTACAACACTGGCTCTATTGCACGATCTAGAATTGAAGAAAAGAAACAACATCCTAAATGTCCCGTAGCCTCCTACTTATAAATGTGGTGCACAACATATCGATAAGTAAGACTCTACACAGACACGGCTTTGTAGACACCCTTAGAACGACCTGCTCTGATACCACTTTTCTCACGCCCCGAGTTCCAATGAGGCGTAATTGGCACCCGAAGCCGACATGGCCAGAGAGAACCAATATTTGGTCATGTCTATTCATATGCATATCCTCATATGAATCTTATTATTCCTCATGCAACTAAGCGGAAGTCATGAACATGGAAACATATATCATGTCTATATATACGAAACTTGGCCGTTAGGGCCATCAAGTCAAAATAATCATACATCTCTGACTTTCATATACCCACATACGTCTACAAAAGCCTCTAACTGATGCATTTACCAGACCATTTAAAAGTCGGGACAAGTCCCCGCTTTATCTTTACAACATCAAAACAAATGTACAGCTGTGATAAGTCCCGAAGCAACTGGGGCTCACCAAAGATCTGCAACTAACTGCCAACCTACTGTCTTTTTACAAATCCACTAGTACCTGCACCTGCAACATGTAAGGTAAGTCCCCCGAGGGGGTCAGTACGAAGAATGTACTGAGTATGTAAGGCTCATAAGAAATAACATCATACATGAGAATATCAATAGAATGAAATATGAGAGAATAGCCAATGTGGATAACCCACCATTTTCTATAATATATTTTATAATTACTCTCCTTCAAGGGAAATTACTTTCACTCAAGAGGCTTGCCTCCAATAGATTCTTCTATGTGCATAAGATTTATTGGTTCTATGTTCATTACAACTATTATTCATCTACTTGGTTAGTAGGTTGTAAAAGAATAACATTCATCCACATACATTCACTCTAGTGGTGGGGTAACAATATAACATACATCTATTCTATCGGTGGTTTAAGAAATAACGTACATCCACTCTATTAACGTACATCCATTCTATTAACGTACATCCACTCTATTGGTGGTTTGACCTACATCCACTCTCATGGTGGGTTAGCATACATCCACTCTATGGTGGGTTAACATACATCCACTCTCATGGTGGATCAACATATATCCACTCTCATGGTGGGTTAACATACATCCACTCTCATGGTGGGGCAACGTACATCCACTCTCATGGTGGGGCAAAGTACATCCACTCTCATGGTGGGTTAGAATGTAACATATACACACCTTCATCATTTCTTACTTGGGAGAGATTAATTTATTCACTTATGAGAGATTGATGTATTGAAGATCATGACACTATGTGAAACACACAAATATACTTTACCTCACTCCTATACTTCATGAGATTAACACCTTCACTTATGAGGACTAATTCTACTAACTTGCACATCGCGTCTCTTATTACTCTTATGAGATTGGTACTTTTACTTATGAAAGATTGGTACAAGAAATAATCATCATACTATAGGACTTTGGAACATGACATGATTGGAACAATGCTATTCAAACTAAACAAGCTCTCTTTACCTCATTACTCTCGTTGAGATAGTTCTCTCAGAACTTACAACATCATGACAGCTTAGGAACTTGAATCAATGAATAAGAGATAAATGAATCATCAACCATCTACAAGTAAGACACATATGAATAACAATATATGTCGGCCTTAGTTGGAATACTATAGAACCCCTTTGGACTATAACACTTTGAGACTTTTGACATATTAGCTAATGAACATGAGCCCACCAATGGACATGAGTCATATGATTCACCATTTACCAATGAGTAAGGAACATATGAGTTACACTAGCCAACTACCGGATACGGAATACCTTAGAGCATTTCGGAGTCGAATGAGTACTATGATAATGTGAACATACATGCTGCAGAAGGATACGAAAAGAGTAACCTTACATACCTTTACTTCCAAGTATGAGTACACAAGTCTATATATGAACACAACAGTCTAGCTTCTTCCTTATGTTTCACTCTACAATACAAGTCCACAATGGAACTCTCGTTAACAATTATTTACCGTACAAGTGTATAAAATGACAATGAACCATATGACTGCCATATAACTTCATTTCACTCATTACAATACAACCCACTACATTATCATACCAACAACACCATAATCATGCCACATATTGACCAAGATATCATACATCTATAGCATTTCACACCACACTTACCCTTTACGCTTCCTCATTATCATTCCGTCACAATTACCCTATTAAATTACCTCATAACAACATATGAACAACCATCCATACTTAATACAGTCCAACACACCTCCATACGATACTTTAAAGTCATTAAAACAACATCACAAGTTGATAATTACATCCAAAAAGGGTATAGGGGCCTTCGGGGATCAACTAGAGACGGAAGTATACAAAACAAAATTTGGAGGTGACCTGCGCTTCCACCTGCACCCGCAGGTGGCTTCCAGAGGCATCTGCGCCCGCAGGTGCCTTCGTCTGCGGGGGCGGATGCCCGTTTTGGTCCGAAATGGTCTTTTTGGGGTCTTTTTATGCAATGAATGGTCCATGATCATAACCAAACTTATTTTGACATATTTTTATCATATTAAACACCAAAATTCATCCATGGTATCAAAACACACATAACAACACCAAAACGACACTTTACGGTCAATACGTCACCAAAACCATAACCAATTTCACAATAGAAATTCCAAACATTATACAACATGAACAAACAAGGGAAGACCATAATAACATCTCACATGACAATATTGAATCCACCAAGTTCATTTCCTTCAAGATCACAAGTCCACGTTCAAGTTTACAAGAAAAAACTATCCTCCGATTTAGCAACACAAATTGTTTTACACATAGTGACCTTCTCACACTTCACCAACATAACCAACATGATATAAACCATCTTCCATGCATAAAATATATTAAACCATGATAATAAATAATTACCAAGTTATGTTCAAAGGTGATCTTGTCCACAAAGATGAGGGCTTAAGGTTTGTATGAGATAAGAAATGTTGAGATATTTCTAGAAAAAGTATGAGAGTCCAGTTGAATAAAAATCTGATTTTCTTACTTTATATACCCCTCAAGTCACTCTTATCCCTTTCTCAACATTAAATGCAAACTTTGATTGGTCAAAGGGACAAATATTGAAAGAATGGGTCAAATAGCCATGTTGGGCCATGTCTTCTTATTAATTTTTGGGCTTCATTTTGGGCCCAATGATACAAGACTTTTTCATGCCCACAAATTAATGTGTAATTCATCAATTTTCTCATGTTTCATTATTTCCATAAATGTTACGGTAGTCAGCTAGACTCCGAAACATACGGGGTGTTACACTTGTGTCCTTCTCTGTTGCCTCTGACCCTCTATTTTCTGTGCAAAGGCTTGTATTCTTACTATATCCATGTCTTTGTTTAATGCAGCAATAGTACAGTTCCTCACCAAATATAGCTCCAATCTACTCACATACCGATGGACTCTGTCAGCCATAGTGGCTACTACATTTGGAGCATACCTAGCCAAGGAATTAAATCGGAGACTGTACTCTCTGACGCTCATATTCCCTTGACGAAGATTTTAAAACTGATCCACACAAGCCTCTCGGATCTCATAGGGAAGATAGTGAACCAGAAATGCTGTTTTGAATTCCTCCCAACTAGCTGGAAGTGCACCTATACCCCTAGATCGTTGCCAATCTTCATACCATAATATAGCCTCACCCTTCAGTCTATATGCTGCAAGTTCCACTGTTTCTATACCAGTCACATGCATAACATCTAGAGCCCTTTTGATTTGGTCCACGAAATCCTGTGGATCTTCATTCACATCTGACCCGGTGAACGTGGGAGGGTCTAATTTCAAAAAATCCTGTGTCCTCCGACTAGCGTCCCTAGCCTCACTGTCATTACCTGTCATTGGACCTAATTGTCCTTGATTCAGTGCAGTAACTATACAATGAACTATACGAGTCAACATTTGCACTGCATTTCTTAGATCCTGCTCAGTAGCATTAACAGGTGTTTCGGCAGGTTCTTCTCACCCTCTCAGCTCTTTTGGAGCTGGAAAAGTAGGGGAAGTGTTCGTTGCAAACTCAATTTCAGCCCCACCTTGACTAGCTTGGTCAGGTGATGATTTACTAGTTTCTCCTCCAGCAAGAATATCTACCTTCTTACCTTTGTCCCTATCTTATCTTGTAATCGACATTTTACTATAACAAAGAAATCTAACTTCAATGGTCAGATATAATTCCACCTACGACATTGGCTCTATTGCACGATCTAGAAATGAAGAAAAGAAACAACTCCTAAATGTCTCGTAGCCTCCTACTTATAAACGTGGCGGGCAACACATCCATAAGCAAGACTCTACTCAGACACCTCTTTGTAGACACCCTTAGAACGACCTGCTCTGATACTATTTTTGACACGCCCCGAACGCCAACTGGACGGACTGGCACCCGAAGTCGTTGAGGCCCGAGAGAACCAATCTTTGCTCATGTACATTCATATGCATGCCTCTATATGAACATCATTGTATCTCATGAAATTATGCGAAAGTCATGGAAACATATGCTATATATATGAAACTTGGTCGTTAGAGCCATCAAGTCAAAATGGACATACATCTCTTACCTTCATCTTCCCACATACGTCTACAAAGCCTCTAATAGATACATGTACATAACCACCCTACAGTCGGGACAAGTCCCCACTTTATACAACATTTACATAATACCAAAACCAATGTACACATGTGACTCGGAAAGCCCCGAACCAATTGGAGCTCACCATAAATTTGCAAATGACTCGTAGCCTACTGTGGAGGTCTACTAGCATCTGTGCCTGCAACAAGTAAGGTAAGTCCCCCAAGGGGGTCAGTACGAAGAATGTACTAAATATGTAAGGCCATATGAAACTGTATGATACATAAGTACGTCAATGATATCAAGTACAAGTGAAATAATCAATATGGATAAACCTTCATTCTGCATAAGTGGAACCATGTACATTGCTTTCGTTATTTTCATTTTCGATCATTCATTCGCATCATTAGCATTCATATAATATCATTCGTATATACCTTCCTTCAAGTGATATACTTTCGTTCAAATGCTATACTTTCTTTGCTTTTACCATTACCATTCATCCAGCTGATCAGTGGGCCATATATCATACATCCAGCTGATCAGTGGGCTATAGTACAATCATCCACCTTATCGGTGGGTTATAACATAATATAGTGTAAAATATCAACAATCATCCACCTTATCGGTGGGCCATAGTATATATATATCAACAATCATCAACCTTATCGGTGGGCCATAATACAATATCAATAATCATCCACCTTATTGGTGGGCCATAATATATATATGTATATATATATATATATATATATATACGTTACTTCATTCCTTACTTGTGAGAGATCGATACCATTAATTGTGAGAGATTGATACATTGGTGATTGAAACATTATTGGAACTTTGGAACATAACATTGTTGGAACTTTGGAACATAACATTATTAGAAGTGCTACTCAGGAATGAATAGATTCTCTTTACATCATGACTTTCTTTGAAATAGTTCTTTTAGTAGTTACAACATTATGAGAGCTTTGGAACTTCAGTCGATGAATGAGAGACATGTAAATCACAATTGGTCCTGTGAGTAATATGATATGACAACCTGAATTGAGATACCTTTGGACATTTTGGAATGAAACAAGTACAATATCAATGTGAACAATATGTGCTGCAGGAGGATACAAAAAGAGTAACCTTACATACCTTATCTTCTCAATATGAATACACAGTCCTATATGTGAATACAATAATCCATCTCCTTCCTTACGTGTTACTCTACAACACAAGTACATAACGAAGCTCATGATAATGAATTACGTGACTGTCGTATAACGTCATTTCGCCCTCTTACAATACCATTTATTGCATCACCATACCAAAAATACCATAACATTCCACACATTGACCAAGACATCATAAAGCAATAATATGTCACACCAAGTTTACCCTTTACGCTTCCTCATTAACACTACGTCATAATTATTCCATCAAGTCACCTCAATACCTTTCATAACAACATATTAACAACAATCCATATTTTATACTATTAAAAATACCTACGGGATACTCATTTATAGTCATTTAAAAGGTACCATAAGTTGATAATTGCATCCATAAAGGGTATAGGGTTTTCGGGGGATCAAAGAGAGACAAAAACATGCAAAACGGGGTTCTGGGCTGACCTGCAAAGCCACCTGCGCCCGCAGGTGGTTGAGGTGTGTACACAGGTGCCCCTTGGCAGTATCCAGGGCCACCTGCATTGGCATATGCGCCCGCAGGTGCCTTGCCCGCGAAGGCGGATGCCCGTTTCAGCCTCCGGGGGTCATTTTAGGGTCCTTTTTCGCAATGAATGGTACATGATCATAATTAAGCTCCTATTAAAATATTTTAGATCATATTAGATGCCAACGAACATCCATGGTTTCACAACACACATAAACATCACCAAAACTACATTTTCTTTTCAATACGCCACCGGTTCCATGTAAAATTTCACAACAACAACTCTAAATGTTTCACACAAAGAGAAAGCAAGTTAAGGGATAACCACATCTTACATGTTGATATTTAACCCATCAAATTCACTTCCTTTAAGACCATAAGTCTTCGTCCAAGTTACAAGGCAAAACCCTTTACCGATAAGCAAACATAGACTGTTTCACACATAGTGAACTTCTCACCACTTTGTCAACATAAACAACATGATTTATAGACCATATTAAGCATATAATATATTAAATCACAAGGATAAACACTTACCCAAGCTTTCAAAGTGATGATCTTGTCCCAAAAGATGGTTGCCTTAGGGTTTGTGAGATGAGAGAAAGTTGTGGAAAAATCTAGAAATGAGACATGTGTGTTTTGTTGATTAAAATCTGATTTTGTTTCCTTTTTTAGTCCCTCAAAGTCATACTTAGCCACTCTTGGTCAAAGATGACATGTTTACTTGATCCATTTTATGAATGGGTCATTTTTCCATTTTTGGGCCATGTCTTATGTGTAATTTTGGGCCTCAATTGAGCCCAATGGCACAAGACTAATCTAGCCCACCAAATTTAAAGTATAATACCCCAACAATCTCATGTTTAAATAATTCCATAAATGTTACGATAATCAAATAGGTTCAGAAATGTACGGGGTGTTACAGCTTCTACTTTGGTGGTACTCTTAGCGTCAATTTACTACTCTTGGCCATAGTGGATTCTTTTTTAAAGAAAAACGGATGGCTCGATTACAAATCAATGAACTTGAATCAAGAAAAAACGATGAAGTAAAACTAGAAAAGCACAAAAGAAAAGGACTAAGAAAAAAAAAAGAATTCAAGAACTAATCAACAACTAAGTAGGATAGTTACTAGTTGGAAATTAGTTTTAAGAATCGAAGAAGGTGATTAGGAATCAAAGAAATGAAACTGTATGTTAGAACGTACGAAAATGGAGTTTGAGGAAAGTTGATCTATGTTTCGGTGATTGCTGGAGTGAATGGGGATTTATGGACGTAGATTGGGGTGCAAAACAAAAGTAGACTTTCTGCTTGGTGATTTACTGGAGAAAATAGTGATATGCTAGAGCAAATGGGTCCGCAGATGACTCCGAAAGACACCTAAAGCCTCCAAAAATTGTGATTTTATGTTCCCTTTTGTAATCTTTTCCTTGTTTTTTCCCCTTTTGGAGTATTCTCTTTTAGTACCAACACCAAAACACTTTCCTTTTCCCTTTCTTTTGGATCAAATAGCCCTTTTCCTTATTCTTCTTCTTGAAGATATGAATATTCACTAAGAACAAATATGAAGAACTCAAAAATCCAACTCTCTCAGTTTAACTCGAAATCACTCCAAATTCGAGATCCGAACTCCTTTTGTTGTGGGGAACAAACTTCAATGCTTTTCAAACCTTAATTTCACTCCATTTTTTTTTAGATTTGAAGACCCACTTTCATTTTCTTCAAATCTCAAAACCAACAATGGTAGAAGTTTCAAATCAACTCCAATTAAGCTCAAATCTCAGATCTAGACTCGATTTGTACTAGGGAGTCCAAATATAGTACTAGAAACTTCAAATAATACTCAAACCAAAATTTCAAATTTTGAAAAATACCAAAAAAAATTTGACCCATTTTTTTGTGATAACAAAACCAAGACTAGATTTGTAGGAACGAATCTATAGCAAGGGATGACAATTGGGGTAGGGAGGGGTAGGGTAGGGCAGGGCAAACTCTTAATGGGGTAGGGAAGGGTAGGAATTTTTTTTTTTAAAAAAACACTTATAATGGGTTAGGGCAGGGCAGGGCCAAGAATGGATCTCTAATTCCTTAAATAGGTTAGTATAATCACAAGATAAGAAGGTTCAGTGATGGTACAAGGAACTATAGTACTGTGAGTTAAAATTTAAAATTCACTATCCATAATCCACCGCTTCCCCACCCCCCACCCCTACCCATAACTGTGAGAACAAAATTATACAAGTCAAGTCGTGCTTTAAATTAATGTACCTTGTCAACGAGACAACTCTTTAAAATTACTGTACCGAGTAAATACTTGAATTATTTTTCATTAATAATGTCGAAGTTTGTTCTTAATTAATTTAATTGATTCACTTTCTTTAAATGTTATGCAAGTGCTTGTAAAAATAATTGTATACGCCTTTGAAAGAAGGTGATTCAGGGACCAAGTGATGCTTTACTAATAACCTCAGTTAGTACTAATATGGATAGTGGTGAATGATTGGGGTCCCTTCACCCTTAATCAAAGGTCTCAATTTGAGCCCTAGATATGAAAAAGGCTTGATTAGGCGCGCCCTCTCAGAAAAATCAAAATAAAAAAACTCAAATAGTAAAGAGTGAAAGAAATTAAATTGACATGATAAAATAATACGTACTAAAATAAAATTAATTTTTTATGCTAATTTGGAACTTTAGGTGTTCGTACTTCGTATACAGTAGATGAGTTTCAAGTTTGAATCAGGCGGACAAAATATTTTAGATAAATTTTAGTAAAACAATCATGCAAAATTAACATTGGTAATTGATGTTGTGAAAGCCACCCCACCCCCCCACCCCCCGCCCAACACGAGACAAAATTAACATGCAGAGAAAAAGCTGAACATTTATTTGTGATTGGTTTCCTACTAAGGAGAATATTTTCAGAATTGTTGGAGGAAATAGATTAAATCTTAAATGAGGTAGGGCGATGCAGGTTTTAGAGGGGTGGGGCAAATTGTTGATAAAATTCTAAACGGGGCAGGGTAGGGCAGGTTAAAATCTTAGCGGGTCAAGACTTGCCCCGCCCTATTGCCCTCGAGGTTATTTTCTTGATTTCTGCATGTTTTTGGTTTTTGAGCATATCCATAGTAGCTACAGGTTATTTATAACTTTTCAGAACTGTCGGTTTGGTTATCGGACAGTTCGTATGGTTTTAGGCTCATTTTCCTGTTTTGGAGCTTTCGTTGTTAAGGAATTAGTCTTGGACCAAAAATCCTAGTAAGAAATCTAAGATGCGAATTGTGATAGTTCCATCAGCTCTGGAACATTGATTTTAGGTTAGGGGAACCCTTGGTTCAGGTCCCAAAGCTTTTGGACTCGTTTTCGGCTATTAGTTAGAAATTGGTAAAAAAGGCTTATTGGGTATGGGGCCCACTTTTTATAGGAACGACCTCGGATGAAAATTTTGAGGGTTTGTTTGAGTCTATAATATCTAATTTGGGTTAGTATCATAGTTAGTTTGGGTCCTAAGCCTTTATATTTTGTTTTGAGTGTTTAGACGAAAATTAGTTAAAACAGCCTAATAGGGGTCCCAGGGGTTAATTTATTGTAAAAAAAACTTTTTTTGTACATATGATGATTACATTGGTTCCAAAATGTATTTTATGATCAATTTGCACTATTGGTTCATGTTTATAGGGTTCCGGATGAGTTTCGAGGGTCAAAAAAAAGTTTTGGAAGTTACTGGTACTGGTGTGGCTGCTTTAGCGGCCGTTGATGGTTTGACCGACCGCTAAAGTGATAATTTGACCTCTTTTGCAGTACTTTGACCCTTTTACCTGGACGCTTAAGCGGTCAAAGTACCGCTTTAGCGGCATCGCTGAGTATAAGACCCAAGCCGAACTCATTTTGTATTTTTGACGTTTTGGGAGCTAGAAAGCTACGACTTTGACGGTTCTCTATGGGTTTTTCTCATATAATCATTGTTTATGTGATTATAACTTCATATTTCTCATTTTACAATAATACCCATTTTGTTTTTCATGATCTTCGACTAAAAGTGTAATGCAAAACTCTTTTTTCCGCCATTGTTGGAGCTTGGAGCATGGGAAATTGTGGAAAATCATCCATTGAGGATAATTTAAGATAATCAAACACCTCTTGATTATTTACCATTGTTTTTAACCATCAAATTCCATTCTTTTCCTTGATTAATTCCTAGAAATTAGTTTCGAATCCCTTAACTTTTCGGGCTGATTTGAGCCCCGATTTATGCTCCGTTTGTGCTCAAATTTCAAGCACACGTTCCTTGTCCTTCGAGGGACCTTGTGATGGATTCAATTTTGAGATTCCATTACCGATCCCCATGGCCCCATTTTTGACCCGATTTTGGGGAAGTTTTATATTGTAACATGGGTGTTGTTTTACTCGTAGTAACACGTAGATTATTATTTTGATAGTTTGACATCATTTTTGAGATTGTGTAGTAAAGATAAGCGATTTGTGGATGATTCAAGATTTGTGGTTCGGCATCGAGGTAGGCTTCGGTCTACTTTTCTCTATGATATTTTGTATAGTATAGATTGCATAATAGGTAGGGATTATAGGATTGAGATTATGACTAGTATATCATGACTTAGCCTATCTAGGGATTTTTGGATAGAAATGTGACCAGAACCTTAGCATAAGATACTTTTTATGGCCATAGATCCTATTACCTTTGACTATAAGCATGTTAACCATAGTGGATAATTAAGGTCCTTTGATATGAGATTTACCATTTGACTTAGTGATTTGGATGGTATTTCCCCGATTAGATCCTTGTAGTAGCTGTATACCCTGGATTACTTTAGATTCCTGAGTTATGAGGCTTGTTTATGTTGATTTTGTATTATTGGGCTCGAGGCCGTGGTTATGATACCAGTTGGACTCCAGGTGAGTATTTTATCCTTAAGAGGACATGATTCTAATTATAGATGCTTAGGCACTTATAGTGGTATTGTTTGGATACTGGTGATGGCATGCATACTTTTAGGCGCATTCATGCTCACTTAGTGGTACGATGCCAACGAAAACCTTGATTTTACCACTGTTTTCTAAAATGGGAATTCTTCCTACTTTTCACTTTTAAAATAGATTCTTTTACAATGGGAATCTTACCACCTTGTTTATTGGATTATGAGCTTTTGAAACTAAAAGTGATGTTTTGGAAATTAGATCGAGATTGATTTCGGTTCATGGTTTATTCACTCATTTATCACTACAATTTACTTCGGTCAACGAAGATGTCACGCCCCGAATCCCATTCGGGATGGACTGGCACCCGAAGCCGATAAGGCCCGAGAGAACCAATCTTCGCTCATGTACTCTCATATGCATGTTTACGTATGAATATCAGTCTATCCCATGTAATTAAATATCAATGGCGAAAGTCATGGCAACATATGCTCTATATATATACAAAACTTGGCCGTTAGGGCTATCAAGTCAAAATGGATATACATTTCTTACATTCATCTTCCCACATCCATCTACAAAGACTCTAATAGACACATGACCATTCCTATACAATATTTACATAGTATCAAGACAAATGTACACTATGACTCGGAAAGCCCCGAACCAACTGGAGCTCACCAATGATCCGCAAATAACTTCTAGCCTACAGTGGAGGTCTACTAGCACCCGTACCTGCAGCAAGTAAGGTAAGTCCCCCCAAGGGGGTCAGTACGAAGAATGTACTGAGTATGTAAGGCTATAAGAAACTACATCATACATAAGAACTTCAATGGAATTAAATATAAGAGAATAGTCAATGTGGATAAACCATCGTTTTATATGTGGAACCTTGTACATTGCTTATGTTATTGTCATTTCTGATCAATCATTCATATCCTTATCATTCATATAATATTTTTCATATACACCTTCATTCAAGAGATTTGCCTTTATTCAAGAGATTC
Source organism: Capsicum rhomboideum (assembly GCA_031232105.1). NCBI lineage: Eukaryota > Viridiplantae > Streptophyta > Magnoliopsida > Solanales > Solanaceae > Capsicum > Capsicum rhomboideum. The sequence goes on along the minus strand of CP124716.1, from coordinate 89,005,453 downwards.
TTCCATTCAAGAGATTTCTTTCCTTGCTTTTACGCTCATCATCATTATTATTAGTCATCCACCTTATTGGTGGGTTATTATGGTCATCCACCTTATCGGTGGGAAGTCATCCACTTTATTAGTGGGTAGTCATCCACTTTATTAGTGGGTAGTCATCCACCTTTTGGTGGGCATCCACTTTATTAGTGGGTAGTCGTCCACCTTTTGGTGGGCATCCACTTTATTAGTGGGTATTCATCCACCTTTTGGTGGGTAGTCATCTACCATTTTGGTGGGTAGTATTAGGGTCCGCTCGAGCTAGGTTTATGTGCCCCTTTGAGTCGTCCCGATTCTCAAACATTAAACCATAAATGCATTACTTTATTTCTTACTTTTGATAGATTCGTTCCTTTACTTGCGAGAGATTGATTCATTAACTTATAAGAGATTGATACTTTTGTTTGTGAGAGATTTATACTTTTATAGTCATAACATTGTTGGAAGCTTTGGAACATAACATTATTGGGACTTTGGACCCATGTCCATAACTATGTAGCACAAGAACAACAACGACTAATGAATGAGGAATATGTGACTTAACAATAGATAATAGCCTAAAATGAGATACCTTTGGTCATTTCGGAATGGAATAAGTACAATGTCAATATGAACAATATGCTGCAGAAGGATACAGAAAGAGTAACCTTACATACCTTATGATCTCAATATGAATATACCGTCCTATATGTAAATACAACAATCTAGTTCCTTCCTTACGTGTCACTCTACAACACAAGTTCATAACGGAGCTCACGTTAACAACTAGTTACCTTACAAGTGCATAAGATGACAATGAGTTACGTGACTGCTATATAGCATCATTTCATCTTTTACAATACAATCCACTGCATTACCATGACAACAACCTCATCACATTTCACACATTGACCAAGACATCATAAACCAATAACATTTCACACCAAGTTTACCCTTTACACTTCCTCATTAACACTACGTTACCTTTTCTCCGTCAAGTCACTCGATAGCTTTCACAATAACACTTTAACAACAATCCATATTTTATACCATTAAAAATACCTCCGGTATACTCCTTTATAGTCATTTAAAAGGTACCATAAGTTGATAATTGCATCCATAAAGGGTATAGGGGCTTTGGGGGATCAAAGGGATGCAAAAACAAACAATTTGGGGTTCTAGTCTGACCTGAGAATACAAATTCTCATGAATGTGGATGAGGTGTGACCATAGGTGACCTTTGGCAGTATCCAAAGGCACCTGCTAAGTCACCTGTGCCCGCACGTGCTTCGTCTGCGAGGGCGGGTGCCCGTTTCGGCCAAAAAGGGTCTCTTTTGGGTCTTTTTATGCAATGAATGGTACATTATCATAACTAAACTTCTCTTGAAATATTTAAGATCATCTTGGATTCCAAAAATCATCCATGGTTTCACAACACACATGCACATCACCAAAACCACACTTTTCTTTCAATACACCACCAAATCCATGCACAATTTTGCAGTAACAATTCCAAACATTATGTACAAGAATAAAACAAGTTAAGGCTATAATAACATCTCACATGTCAATATTGAACCCATCAATTTCACTTCCTTCAATACCACAAGTCTATTTTCAAGTTTACAAGGCAAAACCTCTTTCCGATTGCAAAAGAGATAGTTTTACACATAGTACACTGTCCAACACTTTGCCAACATAAACAACATGATTTTTACACCATATTAAGCATATCACATAGTAAATCATGAGAATAAATACTTACCAAAGCTTTCAAGGAGATGATCTTGGCCAAAGAGGATGATAGCTTAGGGTTTGAGTTGAGAGAATGTTGTGGAAATTTCTATATTTTGGCATGTGTAATCAAATGAACAAAAATCAGATTTTTGGTTCCTTTTATAGACCCTTAATGGTCATATTTATCCATATTTTGGTCAATAATTAATGTGTTGATTTGGTCACAAGAAGAATGGATCATTTCCCCTTCATTTGGGCCATGTCTTTTGTGTCTTTTTGGGCCTTAATTGAGCCCAATGGCTCAAGATTAATTTGACCCATCACATTTGATGTATAATTCCTCAAAACTCCCATGTTTAAATAATTCCATGAATGTTACGGTAATCAACTAGGTTCGGACATGTACGGGGTGTTACAGAAGATTTTGACCTTTTCTACATTATTATGATAATTTAGTCCCAAACTCGATCTCGGGTAATGGATTACAAATGTACACTTTTTTAGTCATGGTTCGAGTCTGTTCATTCATTACATATGTACAGATATCTCTCTCTCTCTGGCACTGGACGGAGTAGATGGATAATGATGATTATTGGAAGTCCTGGTTCAGGACCAGGCAGTGTATACGAATATCTCAAATCCCCTATGGGCCCCTTTATCTATGAGCCACAACGCCAGAGAAGGATGGTCGCCGTAGTCCTTACTTTGCGAGCTCTGAAGCTGGAGGAGGTCTATACACTTAGTACTTTATGGAACTTGGATTGGTTATGGTATTTGAGTTTACGTTGCATTGAATTCATTCATATCACCAGTATGATTGTTTGGTGCCTGTATCTATCGGTCTTATGGGGAGGGCCGTATAGGTACAGGTTATGATTGTTATTTATTGAGTGCTTCAGTGAACCTTCAAGGTTTATGGGGGGCCCAGTTAGGTATTGTTTATCCGAACTAGTCGGTTACTTTACTATTGATTATTATGGTTAGTTCGTGGTAGGATGGTTATGGACTTGCACCCGAGGTTATCGGTATGTTTCTGATTCTTTTTCTTTTCTATGGTAAATTACATTATCGATAGTTACCTCATATTTAGACATTATAGTTAGGGACGCTCATTATGCTAGTATTAGCTTCCCTACCTGGTTATAATCCTTTAGATGTTAGATTGGTTCCCTCAGGTTATTACCTTTGAGTTAGTCCTATATGTATATATATATATGTATGGTATTACCATGTGTCCCTCTCTTCCTTGGTCTATTCAAATTGTATATGTATTCTTTGGCCTTGTATACTACCACATATATACATCTTTCACTCTTCTTTGGTATATTTACTAGTGATATATGATATTGTACTTTAGCCCTGAGCATTGTTAGAATAGGGTAGTTTACCCTTGTTGCTCCATTAGCCTCATTATGCTTAGCTTTCCTGGAAAGTTGCCTGTAGTTATATTTATGCCTTACATGTTATTTTATGCTTATATTATTTCTGTAGCTCAATTGGCCGATGCCTACTAAGTACCACATGTTTTGTACTCATGCTACACTTCTGCAACCTGCAGATCATAGTATGAGTTATCGTCATTAATGTTTGCGTCGTGCGGAGTAGCTATGGATCGGAGATATGAGGTGAGCTCTTAACGTTCGGAGTATTCCTGTTCTGTCTCATATTTCTAGTTTAGTCTCTATTTTGTATTTTGGAGATGGCTTGTACTTATATATATTCTGTATTTCACTTTGTACTCCTGTTGTATTAGGAGCTCGTGTACTGACTTCACTAGGTATTAGGGTTGTATTCTATATTAGCCTCTTTATTATATTCCTTTCCACTGCTTTCTTTCACTTTTCTTGATAGTGTGTTACTAGTTATTCCGAATTATGGGTTGGCTTACCTACTGGTGGGTTATAGTAGGTGCTATCATGACCTTAGAAATTGGGTCGTGACAGCAGCTCTAATACCAAATGATACGAATCGACCCATGAAGATGGAATCGTAGTGCGGAAATCAAAAGGCAATAAAGTAAAGATAGATAGATAGATAGACACAAAAATAGGAAATCAATAGCAAATAAAGGATATATCAAACCTAAACCCTCAATCAAATATATCAAACCCTAAACCCTCAATCAAATTAATCTTAATAAGCACCTAACTCTTATGATAACCTCGAGGGAAATCAATTCACCTCGCAACCATCGTTTCAAAGAATTAATCAACACAAGCTTATCCATACTCTTACACTCTCAAGTGTATTTTCCAAAATTCAACATAATCTACTTATTGAAATGAAAGACTATTTATTTATAGTTCTACGCTAAGCTATTACAAAAGTAGCCCAAAAGTGTCCCTTTAAAATATAGCCCCAAAAGACTAATTATTACACAAAGGTCCCAAAATGGCCCCTTCCTTGCTCTACTTGATCTGTCTTGCTCCAAGCTATCATCCAAATGCGTTATTACTCAACTGGGATCTTCTTCCAAGAATGCATGATCTTCAAGCCTCTATTCCAAGCATCCATCAAGCTTCTAAGGTCACATTTAGTACATTTTGACAACAAGTCCTCCAACTCCTTAGCTCGATCTCCCGTCACATCAGACCTGATATCAATAAATACAAGAGCTACTAAATATATGAGGAGTACTAGATATATATAATTATATAAAATTGTCTTCGAGAGTAGAAAATAAAGACAAGTCCACAATAAGAGGGAGATGGAACAAATCCAAACATCAAGAACTCACCCCAAGTCTCTGATCAAAATAGCTATGCACGAGAAAGAAGTCAGCAATGATGACTCATATTAGGATCTACATCAGGGAAAAAAAATAGAAGTATAGTATAAGAATCAATACACGTGGTACTCAGTGGACATCATAGGCCGACTAAGCTCAATTAAGATATATATATATATATAATAAAATACAAATATAGTCTAAAGCTAAATCTAGTAAGGCTAGGAAGAGTATAAACAAGACTTATCTAAACAAATGAGTAAAAATGTAAGTAAATATGCCGAAACAATTTATACCACAATAATCATGCAATAACCTAACTGATCCCCCATAAGCTCAGCAGGTACAAACAACAGATAATACCAACTACAAGCAGTGTATATAAATAATTAAGTTGAATTGATAACATGTGATGCAGTACGAGATGAATGCCAAGACCCATGCTATCGTATACTCATCCTCCAACATTTGTGGCTCGCAAAGGAAGGACCCATGAGGGACTCGAGATATCTTTATACCTTGCTCAGATTTGAACTGAGGCTTCTAAGTAATAATAAGTAAAATTAGGTGTCCAGACTCAAACTGAGACTAAAATAGTCCATTTTCTCCTTTTGCAAATCCAATGTCCAAATAAAAGCTCCTCAAGTTCCTTTTAAACCAAAAACTAAGTTTTTAAACCAAGTCAACCATATACCATGAATATGAAAGAATAACATGCTTAAATACTACAGAAAACCAATTGATCCACCAATATCCAGCTAGAATAGCAAGTATTATAGTAAAACAAGGCTATATAACCATTAAAAAGGTCTTTATGACCAAAGAAAAACCTCATTCAATCATATCCCCAGCCCGTAGCCCCCTACAATCACACTACCTAAGGGCAAACTACCTAAAAGTTTTGTATTACAGTGCAAATTTCCAGACAAACCCGACTTAAACCAAGAAATCTACTCAAAACCTAGACTAAGGCTTCTAATGATATTTCTAACACTAACAAGCACCCTAGACAAAGTCCCAAGCAAGACGCAACTACCTAAACTAACGTCAAAAGATAAAACCTACTTCTTCAGCCTCTAAATATGCTAAAAAGTTCCTAAAATACCACAATAATGCAATTATCATCCTAAAGTCCCACCACCAATAGAAATTTACAATACATATATCTCAACCAGGCTAAGTCTAAAAGAAGGTAAGTTGTAACCTATCTATAGGTCGAATGACGTACACACAATCAATTATAATAGGACCTTTCCCTTTTGAGAAGCCTCCAACTACTGCCATGCTCTGGAAAATAATGATCTACTCATTAAGACAAGAAATTAGATACCCATATTGCAATTTTATACTTCAGGCTAAAAATTGAGTCAAAATCAACCCTCGGGGCTAGCTAGTGGAATTTGAAATCTGAACCCATAATTATGTTCTTTATAGTACAAGGAACATATGCTCAAAAATTGAGTAAGAGTGGATCCCAAATTGGGGCTCAAAATAACCCCACAACGATTCAAGAATAAAGAATCCAATCTTAGAATTTAACGAAATTACATGTGAAACTTAATGAAGAAATCAATAGAAAAAAATTATGGAAGGTAAATTTAACTTAGCTTGCTCAGTTGGATGAAAAACCACCAAGAAATAGCTCCAAACAGCTCAAAATCACTTTAAGTTGGGAGATAAATGGTAGAGTAAATGAAGTCCCCAATATATATACTGGTAGAGTTCTGCAAAAAGCGGTCATGGTCTGTAAAAGTGGTGACTACAAATGAGGTAAAGGACCACATTTGTGGTGCATAAGATACCAGTTGCACCAGAATTTTCCCAAGTTGACATTTTCTCTGAACATGTCCTCAAGATTCATTTGAAACCTTGTGCATGCGAACCAAATATCCTACCCTATTATAAACAACATTATAAACTTGATAGAATCAATGAAATTCCCAATGGAGGTCATTTTGACAAAATATGGGCCCAAGCCTATTCTTTCTTTTTTTAACAAAAATTCTTCCAATAGCCCAAAATGAGTCTAGAAGCCTTGCGACCTGAACCAAAGGCCCCTCTAACCTAAAATCCATGTTCCAGACTTAAGAAAACTGTCAATAATTCTCATATGAGGCTGTTTACTAGAAATTTTAATCGGAGTTAAATTTCTTAACTTTAAAAGCTCCAAAATAGAGAAATTGGCTTAAAACTCAAACGAACTGCCCGAGAACCAAACCACCTATCTCAGTAAGTCATAAATGATTTTTAGAAACTATTGGAATGCTTGAAGCATAGAAAACACACAAAGATAGAGAAATGACCTGGAGGGTCATTGAATTTTTCTAGGAACATGTTGTGGTAGTTGAAGGTGCGAAGGTGGATCCTAGTAAGATTCAAACTATCGTTGAATGGAAACCACCTGGAAGTCCAATTGAAATAGGAAGTTTCTTGGGCTAGAAATATACTATATAAGAATTGTTAAAGGCTTCTCCATTATGGCTCTCCTTTGACTAAAATTTAAAACAAAAGAAGTCAAATTTTCTTGGGATGAATAATGCCATAAGAGATTTAAAACTCTCAAATCCTCATTGACACAGGATCCTATACTTACTCCGCCAAATAAATGGAAAGATTATATGATATATAGTGATTCTTCTTATCATGGTCTAAGTTCTGTTTTGATGCAAGAAGGAAAAATTATTTATTATACCTCTCAAAAATTGAAATAATATGAATTGAATTATCCTACTCATGACCTGAATTTGTTGCTATAGTGTTTGCTTTGAAAATTTTGAGGGATTATTTGAGTGGAAAAAAGTATCATATATTTACTGATCACAAGAGCATGAAATACTTGAATATGCAGAAAGAGCTGAATAAGACAATGTAGATGGCTTGAACTCATCAAAGATTATGACTGCATGATTATCTATCATCCGAGTCCTTTGCCCTTATTTCTTGAGTTAAAAGTCAAGCCAGTTCTACTTGAGCAGGTGAAAGAAACAAAACTTTAATGAGAAGCTTATAAAATTGACCAAAAAAATTCAAAAGGAAAAAAGCTTCATTTTACATTTAGTGAGATGAATATGCATAAATAAGCTGGTACATCACAGTTCTAATAAGTGGAAGCATGGAATTACAAAAAGTGAGCAAAAAAAACATTTCATTGTGAAGATCCAAGAGTACCCACATCAGCTTTAAGTCTTAATAAAAGCATCTAGAAATCTAGGAAAAATAAAAACAATGGCGCTTTAGGTAAAATATGCAGAAATAGAGAAGAGAAGCAAGGATGATACCTACAAAAAAGGAGTTCACCAGAGATGTTGATTCAAAAATGAGAAAATTGAACAAGGATGATGATAGGTCTAGACATCTGATAACCAGCTAGGAGCGAATAGTGATAGCCTCTTTTTTAGAATAATAATATATCAATGCTAACAGAATAGAGTTTACAAATGTCAGGAAGCAGAGGAGACAAGAGAAGATAAAATTGAAACATTCTAGATACAGGGAAATGATTACTATCCGACAGTTGTATTATTTATTTTTAGCAATTGGACCAGCCACTGTAGTCATCGTGCATGCATCGAAGTTGTCGCACATCATATTATAATACTTCTTGGTTGAATTGGGAGTTGAGATAATTATGAGATATGGGGTATGGCTATGGCTTGATCAGTGAGACATGTAGTGTCACACCTTTTGGTAGCATGATATACATATAATTATACATTCTCACTACTTTATCCCAGATTATTGGTTGAACATGATAATTAAACCTGATATACTGTGTTAGTGAGTCTCCCTTATAAATGACTTCTTTTTTACTTATTGATCATAAAAATGACTAGAGTTGACTCACCTGGATTAATTAGCCTACCCTGTATATTAACATTTTTATAACTGTTGTGTTGGGTTACCCCATTTGGATAAAGTGGTATATTTGTTGGTTGTAGATTGTTTGGGTGATTTGGGTAGTTGGGGTTGGTAGTTCTCTCCATCACTTTGGATTAGGGTCGGTTATCGATGATGCTTGTTGAGTATACGTGTTTCATACTCACCCTTGCTTTTTCTTTCCTTTTGTACCCCGTGTAGGTTTTGGTTTGAGTAGTAGATCACAAATAGTGTTCCCTCAATGTTTTTACAGATATCGAGGTTGTGGCTTACGGACCTTAGAGCTTACCTAAATCTCTCATCTTTTATCTTGTGCTTTATTCACATTTAAGATATTTTAGACTAATTGATATTATTCTATATTAGAGGCTTGTACTAGTAACAACAAGACCTGAGATGTATCATGAATTATTATTTCATCTTTAATTATTTTGGGAGTATTCTATTCTTCTTTTTTTTCTCTTCTTATTTACTTTGAGTATTGAGTTTGGGTTGGGATAGGTTTACATGTACCAAAGGATGTGATAGGTGCCATCACATACTCTATTTTGGGTCGTGACAGCAACAGACATACTGCCCTTCTCAAGGGCCAGAAACTCATCCTTCTTAAGATCACGAGTTGTATGGGGTAGATACTTTTCTAAAAACAGAGTATGGAACTGAGTTTATGTCAATGGAGGTAAAGCTGGAGACCGACATTACACATAAGCCCTCCACCACTTCTTTGCATTACCTTGTTGTTGGAAGGCTACAAACTCAACACCATATTGCTCCACAATACCCATTTTATGCAGACTCTCATAATAATTAACTATGAACTAAACACATCCTTTGTTTTAGAACCAACAAAGGTAGAAGGCTTCATCTTTCGAAATTTAATCAACATATCATATTCAGCCCTAGTCATGACAAGACCTAACACCGGACAAGGGAAGACCTCCATCCTTGATACCTTATCCATCCTAAGAGCAAAAGCAGTAGTAAGTTGCATCCCTAGAAATTGGTAAGCAGGTGTTGTAGGCATGGCTCATGTACCTGCTAGCCCATTCAGAAAAGAAAGAATTTGCTGAATCACCTCAGATAACATTGGTGGAGGAGCTGCACCTACCAAAACTAGTACTATCTCCTCATGTTCCAAAACCTCCTCGTTCACAATCTCTTTACACTGATACAGGAATGACGGAGGTGTCTTAGATATCTGTCGGGCCAAATTAGTTGTAGCCCAAACTCCATCCCCAGCAGGTGTTGCTCTACCTTTCCTTCTTCCCCTACCCCTTTCTCTATCTCGGACAGCTAGTTCCGTAACTGAAACTGCTGGCGCAGAAGCTGTTATTACTCTAACTCTGTTAACTCTCGTACATACCATCTAGGACAAAAGAGTGAAGAGGTAAGATACCAATTTAGATCTCTAGATACCAATTGGAATCAAGTTATAGCACGAAAGAAGAAAGAAAGTGATAATTTCCTAAAGCCCTATATCCTCTCGAAGAAAAGTACAAATGTCTCCGTGCCGTTCAACAAGGCTCTACTGGACTCATTTTGGTACGATGAGATCAATAAATCTAGGGCTCTAATACCAACTTTTTTGTAACCCAAACTATTGCGAGTGGCACCCATACCATCCCTCTGATGGGAGCACTATTTACCCGAAATACCCATCCATTTCACTTAAAAGATTTCAAAAGAAAACTAGCAACTCCTTTAATAAACCAATCTCTCAAAATGTTCTAAAAATAATAATAACAAAAGCAAAGATATATGAAATGTCTAAAATACCCCCAAGAACTGAAGGCCATTGTACCAAAACACCTAATAGTTTTAACTACGGGTTTAGCCCAAAAAACAAAATAGTAAAGTGTCTATGTCCAGAATAAGTGAACAAGAACTAAAAGTGGGATAACTCATGACTGCCTGGAGATGTAACTCACCCTTGAGTCGAAGAAAATCTTGTATTAAAGCTGAGGTCTCTAAGTAGTAGTTGGAAGATGCTCTGCACTCAATAAAAAAAAGAGTACATGTAGTATCATTACAAAACCACTATGTACTGGTACGATCATCTGTCAACCCAAAATAATAAATGTGTACAAATAACTAACACCTTGTAAATAAGAACAACTATGGAACACTTATCAATTTACCTTTACCTCAGTTAGACCTTCAATTAACCTTTCACAATAATACACCACAAATACAGACAAGTATAAGTCGACATAGGCAATTTACCAAGTCAAGACCATGACTATCAACAATAAACCAAGTCACCAAAACTGTGACTAATAACAATAAGTTACACCTTGCCACAATTACTCTTTTAATAGACCTCAACAAAAATTATACAATTCAATTATGTCAATAGCTCGGACCGCTCAAAGATCCAAATATCAATAATAATGTCAATCGATTCACTCAAGGAACCCAATATATCAACAACAACAAAACTCGATCCACTCAAGGAACCGTCAAACTCACCAATACTATGTACACATATGCTAAGGGTGTTATGGTTGCCTACTAGCCATGACCTGTAGGGGATGAGCTCAGTCCATGTAACAAATATCCATACATCTAGTGTCTACCACCCTTATCCAAACCAATATTATGCCACCCTTATTACAATGTCCCCACCCTTATATTCCCTTAGTTTCACCAATTCCATGACGATGAGCTTTACCGGTGCATCTCACCATAACAACTCAATTCTAACAAGTACAATTGCAAATGAAAATAACACAACCATACTTGTACAACAAACAAGTCTTTTATCCAACCTCGTTACATGTGATTAGACACTTAGAATATCATTCAACAATTCAACCTTACAAGCATGCATTGTAACAAGTACACAAAGAGACAGATAATAAGCACACATAAACAAAATTGAGTTTTCAACTACATTTAACAATCACCTACCTTAATCCAAGCTTGCCCTTGTTGAGGTATAAAGCAATCGTTGATCAAATATAGAACCCAACTAGGTTGGGGTCTATCCTACAAGGAATAGGTCAAAATATATATCAATATGTCTATCTAAACAATGAGTAAACAATTTCCAGTAATTGGGGGGATTTGGATTTATGACTTTAAATAGTAACAAATATTGATTTTGTTGAGTTTGTAATCAATATGAGAGAGGCACTAGGACTTTGTTCCCCATAACTTTATAACTTTATAGGTTCTTCACACTAGTGATCTCTCTCGGTGCTTGGCATGAAGAACCGATAGGTTATGTTCATCTAAACGGCTTTACACCCCTATTAGATGACTATTCTCAATCACATATTAGCATCTTATGAGGTTTGCACTACTAACTCCTATCATGGATCCAATATTAGTTATCTCGTTTGTCTGCTCAAGTTATTAAATAGAGGTTAATAACTCAAAGTCTCATTGCTAATTCCCTTTTTCCATCTGTTACACCTTCTTTTGTTGCGAGTAAGGATAAGGTGAGTTCTAACGTATGCATCCATTAGTAAGCAATCAAATTGAAGAGAATAACAATACATACCCAAACACCCTTTGAGAATCACATTATACTTTGAACACTACTTTGTTAATCAATCATGGTTCTCACAACCCTAGTTTTGGTGTTTAGCTACTCATGATTGTAAGAACACAATAATAATTCTGGAAAGAGAGCATAATTATGAACTTATGAAGAATAAGAAGAACAACCACAAATCTCAAATATGAATTCAAAACCCTAAAAAATAGATGTTTATACTTGCAAGAACAATGATATGTCTCAAATGTATCAATGGAACCTAAACTAAAATAATAAACCTATTATCATGTTTCAAAGCCCATTGAGTCGAACAGGCACCTGATGCCCGAAAGGCTCGAGAGAACCAACTTAAACCTTATGATTACCATGTATATAACTATGATAATTATAAAGTTTTGACAAGTATAGGTGAGACCCCCTGGTTTCCAACATAGATAGGCCCATAATGGATATACATGACCTGGTCGTTGGGGCCTTAATTACTAGAGAATAATACACAACTGCACTTTACTTTAACAATATTCTACAAAGTCTTAACTATAATACAATATCAAATACATACTAAAGATTCGGCAAAGCCCCGAATCAACCTGGAGCTCCCCAAAAGCCGCTGAGTATCTGTGCTTTTATTAGGGAGATCTATTAGCTGGAATAACTATATATGGAGCATGAAACATAGTGTCCCCCATGAGGGACATCAGTATGAAATAATGTAATTAATATGTAAGGCATAAAGTAACCATATGTGAAACAAAAGCTCCAATGAAACCAGGTACAACTGTATAGATAATGATAGAAGACCACCTTTGCATATACTTGTAGAATCATGTACATTGCATTATTTTCTTTGCTTTACTCTTATTTGCATTATTAACTTTGCAAGGCATGTGATACAAATGACCATTCTAGGCTTTCCTTTCACCCCTGGGATACCACCCGTAATATGGGGATTAACCCATGCTAGGTGTTCCTTCAACCCCTGGGATACCACCCATCAATACATCGATTAGGATCGGCCCATGCTAGGTATTATAACCCCTGAGATGCCACCCATAAATACATAAGTTTACTTTTTCTTGTTTCTTTAATCTTTGAGATTGTTCTTTTGGTGGTCGTAACTCTTTTGAGCTTTTGGAACTATAGGCATGTGAACGATATGCTTGGGGAAGTAACCATTACATTGGAAACAAAATGTCACTTCAATGTGATACTTAGAAACTTATATGACTCAATGAAGCTCATTGGGTATAAAGTATATACACGAATAAGCCATGAAGGCATGTGACAAGTAAGGACATTAGAGTATGTATCAAATGAGCCACTATCAAATGAGCCACTAAGGTGTATAACAAGTGAGCAAGTGATTCTACTTGGAACATGGTATATTTAAAACACATTTAGACATTTCAAATAGGGGCGTACATCCATTCCTTGTGGAGACATGTAATTCCCCAAATAGAGAAGTTTGGATAGTATAATAAATACTTACTATGTGATAACGAATAACAGGGTACACAAACATGGGAACTAACAACGCACGTGGGTAGATTTCAATTAGAACAAATTCACATTTCAGGAAAGGACATATAAATTGTATAACTGAACATTTAAGGATTCTATAAGGTCAAATTATATCCTAACATGATGGGAGCGATATCTTAAAAAAGGAATGTGTGAACATGTGAGCCAAAAGAAGTATATGATCAATTAGACAATTCAAGCAATTTTGGACAGATTGTATGTCAAACATATGACACTCTTAACATGTGTAATCTATGATCTTATTGACTCATATAAAAGTAACATGTGACACTTTGTCACATTTTTAGACCACGAGCAGTAAAGGAAACGTCCATCAAGTACAGTGGGGATTGACACCATCACAATATATCTTTTACCATGAAAGATCATCTAAGAAGCTCACTTTGTTGGTACACGAGTATAAGACTTCATGCTAAAGAATATGAACTAGTATAACCTTACATACCTCAATTTCCAATTCGTATAGTTTGTGAAGTGCCAACCTATCCTTTAATGTAATAATATTCATCTACAACAAGTTTTAAGTAATAAGGCTAATATTAGAAGCTAACCAACCAACTCATAGTATTTTAACTCATCAAAACAGTAGCCGGGCAATAAGCCTGTAGTTCTTCCAATTAAGGGTGTTCTTTAACATATTCTATCCGCTATAGTTATTCACAGGAAATAACCTTCCCATGAGATTCCCCTGTGCTCCCCAAGCTTCATAATATATATATATATAAACATTAACTAATATAGGACGAGCAGAAAGCTTATAAAACTTTAAACTAATGGTGTATCACCACACCCTACAAATCTGCCCCATGACAACTTTGCCAAAACATTTTCTAATGTCATCCACAACCTTCCATACTTCACAAAAAATTAATACAGCCCCCAAATATATCAATATAACCATAAAAATTAAACTCATGGCTTCCAATCACCATCCCATTAGTTCTAATTAACAAGTATGCCTGGAATGTTCAAATAATCTATTAAGTAGAGGTGGGGGCAGCAGCTTACCTTGGCTGTCTTAATATGCTATTTTCATTCAATTACTGCCCTTGTAACCTTTTCCAATCGACTAAAATAGGAGAGTAAAATTAGCATAAGCATCACATGAAAATAGGAAAAAGAATCAATTGCTAACATAAAATTCTTACTTAATCCTAGGAAGATAGTGACAACCCTTTTGATGCCAACACTTATAACTCTATATACTGCACTCTCCTTGAAAAAATCTTCAATATATATAAAGCCAAGGAGGGGAGAAGGTGATCTAGTGGGCTGCTTTGCAAGAAACAAGTTGAAGAACACTTAGAACCCTAAAAAGGAAATTGGGCAGTTGTTGGGAAGAGAGAGAAGAGAGTTTGAGAGACTTAAGAGAATCTAAATTTTTGTAAGTAGATAATGAGAAAAAAATGAACCCAATATGGACTTTAAATGGTCCCATTATGGTTGTCTTTCCTCTTTAATTTCCAGCCACAATTTGGCATTAACTTTGGCCACAAGTTGCCTAGTAGGTGATGCACCTACTTGCATCTTTTAAGTTGGTCAATAAGTCCAAGTAGGTGATGCACCTGCTTGGTTTATTTTAACTCCTCCTTTATGTGGATTTAACCACATTGGACCTTGGGGCTTTCCATTCTTCTCACTTTCATTTCACTTAATATGGGCCACAGATTGGTCACTTAATATGGGCCTCAATCTGGTCCATTAGTCAAAGTACCTACTTAGCCTTTTTAAATTGGTCAAAAAGTATTAGTAGGTGATGCACCTACTTGTCACCTACTAGCTTAATTAAGTCAAGCAAGTAACTCACTTATTTTATCCCATTTTCCAAATCTTAACACCTTTACTTAAACTTAACACTCACCTCTAAACTTTAAGATAATAAAACCACCTTACGTCTCAAGTTTAAATACTTTCATCGATGTTGTCTTAGTATTATATGTGCTAAAATATACAGGGTGTTACATTATCCCCCTTTTTGGATCATTCATCCTCGAATGAGAGGTGTAGCTCAAAATAACATTGTTGTAGGCAAGACTACTCAAAACACATCCGCTTAAATACATATATACAAGCCTCACATAACATTTTGAGTAGGTGTAGCGTATCAAATAATTGAATAAAAAGTAAGGTTCCTCTTAGCCACATATAATCAAGTAAAGCATAGCTTGCCTTTATTTTTTTACACCAGCTTGATATAAAACATTTGGAATTTGGGAAATCCAAATATGAACTACACATGTGAACATATGACACATGAGTAAGATAACAAGTGAATTGATAAGCAAGTGAACATGCTAACAAGTAATTAAGTGATGTTATGAACAACTGAATAGACTCATATGAAACTTATAATCGAGTAAGGAAGATAAGTGATGATGGAATCTCATGCGGTTTATTGGGACAATATGGTTACTTGGACGTTGTAGAGTTCTCATATTCCCAAGTGGCTATTTCTTTTAGCTCTCTGACTCTTACACTATTCTAACAAAGGTTACATTCTTATCGCCCAATTTTCTAATATATTGGTCAAGGATAGACATTAGAACTTACTCAGGTGACAATAACTCTATGAATTCAATGCCCTCAGTAGCTATGATAAATTGTGAGTCCCCCTAAATATTAACGCTGCATAGACATGTGACATACTAGGTGTACAAAATCTAATTCTAAAGATATCTCTACCTCAAGCTTCTTGGTCAATTCATATGTTAAGGACCAACATATCAAGGTCCTAACTTTCTTTCTTTCTAAATCTCACAAAGCCTTTAATAGGTGAATTTAGTAAAAACACATAATTGTCAATGTGAAACTCTAACTTTTGTTCCACACGTCTTAATAGGGCACTATACTTAGCCATCCACCTACAGGTACATGTTGTGCTAAAATTCAAATGTGTCCAATCTTTCATGGCAATATCCTTACTTTACTATGAAACATAAGGAATTTACACCACTATATTAATACTTTAAGCACATAATCATAGAGAGGCCACATAGCATATGAATAAATAAGAGTCTATGACACATAGACAGGTGGCACAAAAGATTTCTAATATATGAAGAATAAGCCACAAGGAAGAGCATTTAGTATATAAATAGTGCACATAAGAGGCATACAACACATAGATATTTGCGCTATAGAAACATATCAAGTAAACTGTAAAAGCCTGTAATATGTGAGAATATGAACTAGGTAGCATGTGACAAAATGAATTAAGACATGTAACGTGGGAAGATGAATTATAAAACATTAGTACATGAGCAAGTGGACTATAAAACAGGTTAAGAAAATGGACTAGATGAGCACACAATATGTGAGCACTAAAGCTATGAAAGCATATAACATATTAGCAAGTGGGCTAGACATGTATTCCTATAATAAGGTGAAATATTAATCATGTGGGCAGGTGGACTATACATGTATAAGTGGACTAACACATAAATAAGTATACTTTACAAAATATGAGTAAGTGAACATATAATACATAGACTAAAAAAACTATAGGGCCAGTAATGTACATAAGTAGGCTATGAGCCCTGTGACATATGGGAAGATGGTTTATGAAGTATATAATATGTAGACAAGGGACTTGTGGTACATATGACCCATGAGCTAGTATTTCATAATACCTATAACATATGAGCCATTAATATGTGATACTTATAAAATATGGACAAGTGATCTGTGGCAAGTAATTAGTGAAATGGAATAAGGTCCTATGAAACATATAGCAATAAGCGAGAGTTTCATGAAACATATAACACCTACATACAAGTGTTCCAGTAACATGTGAGAAAATCATCCATAATAGGAATATGACCTACAAATAGATGAGGTATAGGATATATAGCATGTATATAAACAACTGAAGCCTTTGAAAACTAAGAGACATCCTATAGACCACTCTTAACATATCTTAAATGCAAGCATACTACCTCTAGTTCTAACTTATGGGTGGAGTAGTTCTGGTCGTGTCTCTTACTTACCTCAAAACATATGTAATTGATTTCCCATGATGTCTTTTAGCTCCTGAGAATTTTTCTCGCAAGTGTTCTGACCATTAGAACTAGGCAGCTTTTTGAGTATATCCAAACATTGGAACAAGGGTAGGTGAAGTCTTTTATAAATCTACTGTAGTAATGGGAGATCGAGGATGCTATGTATTTGTTATAGGCCAGTGATACACAATTAAACTATATAATCCTATAGGCAAATCAACAAATGAAGTTTGAGGACATCATAACCAATAATCTTTTATACGTTGTCAATTACACATAATTTCAGGTACATGAGAACTCATCTCATGATTTTTGTAGCACTTGAGGAATAATCACTTTAGCTCAGCAAGTAAGGTCTATCCATGCTAATAGATTTTCCATAATGATATAACAAGTGAGGATGCTTCAACCTCTTTCCATGCAAAGAAACTAATAAGAACAATAGTAGCTATGAGCTTCACGTGTCTATATATGTATAGGCGAATATAGCGATGCATATGTTGTAATTTAAACGACATTGTTAACATTCGAGGACGAATATTTCTAAAGGGGGGAGAATGTAACACCCCGTACCTTCCCAACCCTATGTGATGATGTTGAGAAATGGTTACTTAGGTTTCGAGATCTATAAGTAGGTATTGGGTACTGCTATTGACAATTTTTTTTTTGAAATTTGGCCTCGTATATGTGATTAAACCTTCGTAGGAGGTGCTTGGTGATTTTAGTGGCGCAGTTGTGGGGTTCAAAATGAGGCTAAGAGGACCTCTAAACAAAGTATATTAAGGTCAATAATTAAGTTAAAGGATGGAACTTGAGGTATCTAACCAAACCCGCGAAGAAAAGTCAAAAAATAAAATTTTCGAAAATATTAAGTTTGGGGCGCGCCAGAGAGCATGCCATGCCACTCTGGGCTAAAATTTTTAGTCCAGAGTCATCAAGTTGGCGCGCCCAATGGAGTGCCACCTTGGTTTTTCCACTTTTTCGAAAGTTGGAAATTTCTAAGTCCCAAGGGTATCCGGGGATGTACCGAGCTGATTTTTGGCACGTTTCTTCTACAACCATGAGTATATACATGAAATTAATGACATATTATATTGGTATGACAAAATTAATCGAGAACGAATTTGGCATCAAAATGACAAGTTTACCCCTGTAGTCAAAATAAGCCATATGTGGCTAGAATTGCTTGCTTTTGGAATTAAGGCCACGAGTATGAATTGCATGAATGGGAATATCATCGTAAAACTTATGAGATGATTTAAACATGAGAAATTATTGATTTTATTGGGTTAAGTGCATTGGGCTCAAAATGGGCCCAAATTGTGCAAGAAAGCATGGGCCAAGAATGGGTCAAATGACCCATTCTTCCATTGACTAATGCAACACATTGCGTTAAATGCAAAGAGTGGATAAGGATGAAATTAAGGTCCTATATAAAGGGGAAAAGGGATGATTTTATTCAATAGCAATACACATGCTTTTTCTATCATTTTCTAGAAAATTCTCAAGAAAGCCTCTTTGGCTCCCAAAACCCTAAGGCACTTCTTGGAGCAAGATCACCATTTTCCAAGCTTGAGTAAGTAATTATTCTTGTACTTTAACATATTATAAGCATGATATAATATGTATATCATGTTGGTTATGGTTGGAAAGGTTGGACATGGCCCCTTTGGTTTTGTGAAATAGATGTGTTATCCATGGGATTGTAGCTTGAATTATGACTTGTGCCTTTGATGAAAGATCATGGTATGGATAAAATATGAACGTGTATGGTGTTATTTTGTTGTTAAACATGTTATTTTTCTATAAGTCTAACTTATGGGAATTTGGCCGATTTGTTGTTGTGAGGTGTATTAAAGTCATTTGATGGAATAATTGTGATGTGGTGGTGATGGAGAAGTGTAAAATATGAGCTTTGTGTGACATGATATTGGTTATCATGTGTTGGTCAATGTATGGAATATTGTGGGATTATTGTTATGATGATTTCATAAATGGTATTGTCAAGGGGGAATGACATGTTAAAGCTAAACATGTGACTTATTGTTATTGTATGCCATTATAAGGTAATTGGTGGTTAATGTTGGTTTCGTTATGCACTTATGTTGTAGAGCGAAACACAAGGACGGAGCGGGACTATTTTATGGACGCTTAAGATTGTAGAATCGTATTGAGAATACAAGGTATGTAAGGTTACTCCGTCTGTATCTTTCTGCGGCAAATAGTGTCCACATTGACATTACACTAGTCTTATCCCGAAAAGTGATAAGGTATCCCATAGTCGGTTATCAATGGGCATTGTCATATATTTCCTACTCAGTGATCATTTGTGAATCTCATGTCTCATATTCATGAATAATGTTCCAAAAGCCCAACAAGGTTGTGTTCCAATGTTCCAATAATGCATATATTCAGGTCTCTTGTTCATGGATTATTGTCCAATGGTTCCAATAGTGTTATGTTTCCAAGAATGTTATATTGCCAAGTTATTCATATGTCTCTCACTCATTGATTATTGATCCAAAGTGTCTAGTAAAGTTATGGTTATCAAAAGTATTAGCAATATATCAATCTCTCACAATTGATTGTATCGATCTCTCATAAGCAAAAGTATCAATCTCTCACAAGTAAGGTATCAATCTCGAAAGTAAAGAAATGAAGTAAGAATAAAGTAATGCATATTGATTGTGTTCATGGGTGTTATCCATGGGGTACAAATACCCGCATGATTATGTTATTCTATCCATGGGGTGCAAGAATACCCGCATGATGATGTTACTTTATCCATGGGGTGCAAAGAACACCCGCATGCCGATATGATCTTATCCATGGGGTGAAAAGAATACCTGCATGACGATGATATGTTATCCATAGGGTGAAAAGAACACCTGCATGATGAGGGCCCTAACAGTATATGAGCAATGTAAATAAATTAAAGTAAAGGCAAGAGAAATAATGAATGTAATATACATGGCTTCCAAAGTACAGAATAGTGACTCATCTACATTGTGACTTATCTACTTTGGTTATGCATTTGAACTAGAGTTCTTAACATTCTTTCATATCTTACGTACTGATGTAGTTTTCTTATGGCCTTACATACTCAGTACATTCTTCATACTGACCCCTCTCGAGGACTTACCTTACATGTTGCAGGTGCAGGTATTAGTAGACCTCTACAGTAAGTTGACGGAATTTGCAGATTATTGGTGAGCTCCAGTTAGTTCGGGGCTTCTCCGAGTCACAGTTGTATATATGTTTTTGGATTGTACATGTTGTATAAAGCGGGGACTTGTCCCTACTTTCATTCATTTTGTTCAATGCACTTGTTAGAGGCTTTTGTAGACAGATGTGGGTGTATAAATGATAAATGTAAAAGGTACATGTCATTTTTGATTTGATGGCCTCAACGACCAAGTTTCATATATATATATATATACATATGTCACATGTTTCATGAATTTCATTGTTAGCATTATAAAACCCGACGTGATAAGGATGTTTCGGATGGCATGCATATGAGTGAACATAGGTAAAGCTTGGTTCTCTCGGGCCTTATCGGCTACGGGTGCCAATCATGCCTCGTTGGGATTCGGGGCATGACAGTGATCTCCTCTACTTGTTGATTTCTCCAAAGAACATTCACAGAAGCTATGTCTTTATTCCTTAATCTTTTCACTTGTCGATCTAGAATAGCAATGGGTACCTCTTCATAAGTAAGATCCTCCATAACTTGGACATCTTCAATTGGAACAATACGAGATGGATCTCCTATGCATTTTTGAAGTATCGAAACATGAAATACTGGGTGGACTGAGGAAAGTTCTTGAGGTAGTGCTAATTCATAAGCAACTTGCCCAAATCTTCTAATGATTTCATATGGGCCTATGTAACTTGGACTCAATTTCCCTTTCTTTCTGAACTGCATTACCCCTTTCATCGGTGACACCTTTAAAAATACCCAATCACCTATGGCGAATTCAAGCCCTCTTCTTCTAACATTGGCATATGACTTGTGGCGACTTTGGGCCGTTTGTAACCGCTGTTGGATCACTTTAACCTTCTCCATAGCCTGATTAACAATATCTTGCCCAAGTACAGAAGTTTCACCTGCTTCAAACCATCCAATTGGTGATCTACATTTCCTTCCGTACAAGGCTTCATAAGGTGCCATTTTAATACTTGAATGATAGCTATTGTTGTAAGCAAATTCAATAAGAGGCAAATGGTCATCCCAACTTACTTGAAAATCTAACGTGAATGCTTGTAGCATATCTACAAGTGTCTGAATAGTACGTTCTGCTTGTCCATCAGTCTGAGGATGGAAAGCCGTAATCAAATTCACCTGTGTACCCAAACTCTGCTGAAAAGATCTCCAAAAGTGCATTGTGAACTGTGCTCCTCTGTCTGATATAATGGAAAGTGGAATACCATGCAACCGCACTATTTCTCTAACATACAATTTTGCATAATCCTCAGCTGTATAGGTGGTCTTGACTGGTAGAAAATGTGCTGATTTGGTAAGTCTGTCCACTATAACCCAAATAGAATCAGATTTCCACAATGTAAGAGGAAAACCTATAATGAAGTCCATATTAATCATATCCCACTTCCAGACTGGAAGATTGATACATTGCATGTAACCTCCTGGTTTCTGATGTTCTACTTTCACTTGTTGACAATTCGGACATTGAGCGATAAATTCTGCAATGTTCTTTTTCATATTTCCCCACCAATACACTTCTTTTAAATAATGGTACATTTTAGTAGCACCCGGATGAATAGAATAGCGCGAATGAGGCGCCTCTGTCATAATTAGTGTCCTCAGCTCATCTACATCCGGTACACATAATCTCCCTTGACATTGAAGTACCCCTTCTTGTGTAAGATCAAATGCCTTTGTCAAATTCTGCTGTACATTTTCCTTTAGCTGCAATAACATAGAATCCGCAAACTGCTTCTCTTTCGCTTCAGCTATTAAGGAGGATTCTGCTGCATTTTGCACAATAACCCCTTCATCTGGAGATTCAATAAGTCAAACTCCCAAGCTGGCTAGTTGATGTAGATCTTTGATTATCTCATGCTTTTCAGTCAACTGGCCACTAGTTCTTTCCACTGCTTTGCGGCTTAATGCATCAGCTACTACATTTGCTTTGCCTGGATGATAAAGAATATTAATATCATAGTCTTTTAAGAGCTCTAACCACCTTCGTTGCCTCAAATTGAGTTCCTTCTGCTTAAAGAGATATTGCAAACTTTTGTGATCCGTATAGATATCAATATGAACTCCATATAAATAATGACGCCATATCTTTAAAGCAAAGACCACCGCTGCTAATTCAAGATCATGTGTGGGATAATTTTTCTCATATACCGCAACTGTTGTGAAGCATATGCTATGACATTACTATGCTACATCAATACACATCCGAGGCCAACCCCAGAAGCTTCACAATACACTACATAACCTTTGGTACCTTCGGGAAGCACTAAAATTGGGTGGAGGTTAATTTATCTTTCAACTTTTGGAAGCTTTTCTCACACGCATCATTCCACTGAAATTTTACTGCCTTATGTGTAAGCTTTGTTAACAGTGTAGCAATAGAGGAAAAACCTTCCACAAATCGCCGGTAATAACCTACCAGTCCAAGAAAACTTTGAATTTCTGTGGGTGTCGTAGGTCTTGGCCAATTTTTCACTGCTTCAATCTTCTGTGTATCAACCTTTATCCCTTCATCTGACACAATGTGACCCAAGAATGCAACTGATTTTAACCAAAACTCACACTTGGAGAACTTTGCATACAACTTACGCTCACGAAGAATCTGTAGCACCTGTCGTAAGTGATTTGCATGGTCCTCCGGTGTTCTGGAATACATTAGGATGTCATCTATAAATATCGTGAAGAATACGTCCAGAAATGGCTTAAACACCCTATTCATCAAATCCATGAACACAGCTGGTGCATTGGTTAGTCCAAATGACATAACTAAAAATTCATAATGGCCATACCGTGTTCGAAAAGTTGTCTTGGGTACATCTTCTTCTCTAACTCTGACTTGATGGTAACCTGACCTCAAGTCGATCTTTGAAAAACACTTGGCACCCTGTAACTGATCAAACAAATCATCAATTCGAGGGAGGGGATATTTGTTCTTGATCGTTACCTTATTCAATTGCCGATAGTCGATGCACATTCTCAATATGCCATCTTTCTTCTGTACAAATAATACAGGTGCACCCCACGGGGACACACTAGGCCTAATGAAGCCCTTGTCCAGCAAATCTTTTAATTGCTCCTTCAATTCACGCAATTCTGTTGGAGCCATTCTATATGGAGGAATAGAGATAGGCTGAGTGCCCGAAATCACATCAATGCCAAACTCTACTTCCCGTTCTGGGGGTAAGCCTGGAAGATCCTCTGGAAATACATCTAAAAATTCATTGACCACTGGAACCGACTGCGGAGTTAGTGCTTCCACTTCAGTATTTTTCACCCGTACTAAATGACATATGTAACCCTTAGCAACCATTTTCCTTGCTTTCAGATAGGAAATAAATCTTCCTCGTGGTGCCCCTACATTACCCTGCCATTCAAGAACATTTTCTTGCGGAAAACAAAAATGCACCTTCTTGGCCCGACAATCTACCGTAGCATAACAAGAGGCCAACCAATCCATTCCCATGATCACATCAAAATCCACCATGTCTAATTCAATGAGATCGGCCAATGTATCATGACCACACACAGTTACCACACAGTCACGATATACTCTTTTTGCAATAATATATTCAGCGACCGGTGTAGACACTTTAATTGATTTAATTAATAATTCTGGTGTCTTTGCAAATTTCGCAACAACCAATGGAGTAACATAGTAAAATGTAGAACAGAGGTCAATTAATGCATATACATTATATAAGAATATGGATAATGTACCTGTGACAACATCAGGGGAAGCCTCTGAATTCTGTCGGTCCACTAAAGTATAAGTGCGATTCTGGACCTAACTAGTACTGGCTGCTCCTCTGGCACCCCTACCACGGCCAACAGACTGCACACCTTGGCCCAAAGAAGGGACCGATGCTGATGATGCAACAGCCGATCCTGCCGGTTGTGCTACACCACCCATACTCCTCTGGGGACACTCTCTCATCATTTGTCCTGTCATGCTGCACTAGAAACAAGCATTTGTCCCCACTCTGTATGTACCTGCATGAATGCGCCCGCAGTGCTGACACTGCTAACGAGGAAAACCTACTGCCTGTGATCCGTGACCTCCACTACTCTGCCCTGCTGGACCACCCCTAAACCCTCGAAACTGAGAGTGAACACCTGCTGTGGAATGAGAAAATGATGGTCTAGGTGGTCTCGAAAACATACGACGCCTAGGTCCTCCTTGAGACATCGCAGCTGATCCTATAGGTCTAGCCCTTTTGGACTGTCCTCTGTCAAGTTTATGTACCCTTCGTCTCTGTCTTTTATCTTCCATTTTCTGGGCGAAGGCTTGTATTCTAGCTATGTCCATGTCCTTGTTCAAGGTAGCAATGGTGCAATCCCTTACCAAATATGGCTCTAGTCTGTCCACATATCTATGGACTCTGTCTGTCATCGTAGCCACAACATTTGGCGCATATCGAGCCAAGGAATTAAATTGCAAGCTATATTCCCTGACGCTCAGATTTCCCTGACGGAGATTTAGGAACTGATCCGCACGTGCCTTACAGATCTCATAGGGCAAGTAATGATCAAGGAAAGCTATTTTAAATTCTTCCCAATTTGGTGGATTTGCACCAATATCATGGGATTTCTTCCAATCCTCATACCACAATATCACCTCTCCCTTCAATCTGTACGCAGCAAGTTCAACTGTCTCTACCCCCGTCATGTGCATAACTTCCAAGGCCCTCTAAATTTGATCCACGAAGTCCTATGGATCTGCTTTCGGATCTGACCCTGTGAATATAGGAGGGTCCAGTTTCAGAAAATCCTGTGTTCTGCGACTCGCCACTCTAGCCGCATCATCATCATGTGTCATTGGACCAGCTCATCCTTGACTTTGGGCTGCCACTAACTGTGTCAACATATGCACTGCATTTCTAAGATACTGATCTGTGGTATTCATTGGCGGTTCTGCGGGTACTTCTCTACCAATCGGCTCTTCTGGAGCTGGAAAAGTAGATGAAGACCGCGATGAAATTTCAGCATTTGCTCCACCTTGACTGGCTTGGTCAGGTGGCAATCTACTCATTCCTTCTTCAGCAGGCACATCTACCTGCTTCCCTTTACCTCTACCTCTTTTCGTAATTGGCATTTTGACTATACTAAAGAAAAACAATTACCATGATCAGATACAATTCAACTTACAACACTGGCTCAATTGCACGATCTAGAAGTGAAGAACAAAAATAATATCCTAAATGTCCCGTAGCCTCCTACTTATAAATGTGGTGCACAACACATCGATAAGTTAGACTCTACTCAGACACGACTTTGTAGACACCCTTAGAACGACCTGCTCTGATACCACTTTTGTCACGCCCCGAATCCCATCAAAACGGATTGGCACCCGTAGCCGACATGGCCCGAGAGAACCAAGCTTTGCTTCTATTCATTCATATGCCTATCATAAGCAACACCATCATCACGTAAGAACATGAAAGATGAATAACGGAAAACATGGAACATGGGACATATATATACATATGTGAAACTTTGGCCGTTGAGGCCATCAAGTCAAAAATGTCATATACCATCTTACATCCATACACCCACATACGTCTACAAAAACCTCTATCAATGCATTGACCAAAATGAACTAAAAGTCGGGACAAGTCCCCGCTCCTTCTTTATGTGTCACTCTACAACACAAATATATAATGGAATTCACATTAACCACCAACTACCTTACAAATGCATATAACGTCAATGAGTTACATGTTTGCCTTTAAATATGCCATTTACCCTTTGACAAAACCATTGATGAAATTTATTCCAAAAATCCCCCAATATTCCATACATTGACCAATACATGATAATCAATACATTTCACCACAACACTTCTCCTTTACACTTTCTCATCCACACTATATCACAAATAATCCATCAATTCACCTTAATACACTTCATAGAATATATCGGCCAAAATTCCATAATTTACACTTATAGAAAAATAACAAGTTTAATAACAAAATCACACCATACATGTTCATATTTTATCCATATCATGCTCTTTCATCAAAGTCACAAGTCATAATTCAAGCTTGAATCTCATGGATCACAAATCTTTTATAAAAAACACAAAGTACCATGTTCAACACTTCCAAGCATAACCCACATGATTTACATACTCTCTCATGCATATAAGATATTAATCCATAACAATAATCACTTACCCAAGCTTGAAAAATGATGATCTTGCTCTAAAAGTTGGCTTTGAGTTCTTAGGGTTTGAGAGCAAATATCTTATCTTTTGGTCTAAAAAGGTATGAGACATGTGAAGAATAAAAATCAGATTTTTGGTCCCTTTTATAAGCCTTTAAGTCCATACTTATCCACTCTTATAGAATTAAATGCTTGTTCTAGAAGGTCAAGGCAAGAATGAGTCATTTGACCCATTTTTGGCCCATGTATTCTTTTCATTTTTGGGCCTTTTATTGAGCCCAATTCACTTAACCCAATAAAATCAATAATTTCTCGTATTTAAATCATCTCATATGTTTTAAGAAGATATTCCCACTCACGAGATTCATATTCGTAGCCTCAATCCTAAAAACAAGTGATTCTAGCCACGTATGACTCATTTTGGCCATAAGTGTAAAACTGTCATTCTGATGCCAAATTCGTTCCGATGGGAATCGAGGCGTGACACCTTTTTTGAGATATCACTCAATCGTGTTAGGATATAATTTGACCTTATAGAGTCCTTAATGTTTAGTTATACAATTTATATGTCCTTTCCTGAAATGTACATTTGTTCTAATTTGAATCTGCCCACGTGGCTCATAAGTTCCCATGTTTGTGTAACCTTTTATTCGTTATCACCTAGTAAGTATTTATTATACTGTCCAAACATCTCTATTTAGGGAATTACATGTTTCCACAAGAAATGCATGTACGCCCCTATTTGAAATGTCTAAAAGTGTTTTAAGCAAACCATGTGCTTAGTAGAATCACTTGCTCACTTGTTATACACCTTAGTGGCTCATTTTTCTACATGCCCTAATGTTCTTACTTGTCACATGCCTTCATGGCTTATTCGTGTATGTAGTTTATACCCAATGAGGTCCATTGAGTCATATAAGTTTCTAAGTATCACATTCAAGTAACTTCCCAACCCTATGTGATGGAGTGTGCTATGAAGTGTATTAAGGTGAATTGATGGATTATTTATGATATGGTGTGGATGAGAAAGTGTAAAGGAGAAGTGTTGTGGTGAAATGTATTGATTATCATGTATTGGTCAATGTATGGAATATTGGGGGATTTTTGGAATAATAATTTCATCAATGGTTTTGTCAAGGGGAAATGGCATGTTTAAAGGCAAACATGTAACTCATTGACGTTATATGCATTTGTAAGGTAGTTGATGGTTAATGTGAATTCCGTTATATATTTATGTTGTAGAGTGACACATAAAGAAGGAGCGGGGACTTGTCCCGACTTTTAGTTCATTTTGGTTAATGCATTGATAGAGGCTTTTGTAGACGTATGTGGATGTATGGATGTAAGGTGGTATATGACATTTTTGACTTGATGGACTCAACGGCCAAAGTTTCACATATGTATATATATGTCCCATGTTCCATGTTTTCTGTTATTCGTCTTTCATGTTCTTATGTGATGGTGGTGTTGCTTATGATAGGCATGTGAATGAATAGAAGCAAATCTTGGTTCTCTCGGGCCATGTCGGCTACGGGTGGCAATTCGTTTCGATGGGATTCGAGGCATGACAAAAGGAATGTGTGAACATGTGAGCCAAAAGAAGTATATGTTCAATTAGACAATTGAAGCAATTTTGGATAGATTGTATATCCAACATATGACACTATTAACATGTGTAATCTACGATCTTATTAACTCATATAAAAGCTACATGTGACACTTTGACACATTTTTAGACCATTAAGTATAGTGGGGATTGTACACCATCACAATGTATCTTTTACCATGAAAGATCATCTATGAAGCTCACTTTGTTGGTACACGAGTATAAGACTTCATGCTAAAGAATATGAACTAGTATAGCCTTACATACCTCAATTCCCAATTCGTATACTTTATGAAGTACCAACCTGTCCTTTAAAGTAATAATCTTCATTTACAACAACTGTCAAGTAATAATTCTATTATTAGCAGCTAACCAACCAACTCACAGTATTTTAACTCATCAAAATAGTAGCCGAGCAGTAAGCCCGTAGTTCTTCCAAATAAGGGTGTCCTTTAACATATTCTGTCCGCTATAGTTATTCACAGGAAATAACCTTCCCATGAGATCCCCCGGTACTCCCCAAGCTTCATAATATATATATATATATATATATATATATATATATATATATATATATATATATATATATATAAACATTGACCAATATAGGACGAGTAGAAATCTTATAAAACTTTAAATTAATGGTGTATCACCACACCTTACAAATCTGCCCCGTGACAACTTTGCCAAAAAAATTTCTAATGTCATCCACAACCTTCCATACTTCACAAAAAATTAATACAGCCCCCAAATATATCAATATAACCAGAAAAATTGAACTCATGGCTTCCAATCACCATCCCATTAGTTCTAATTAACAAGTATGCCTGGAATGTTCAAATAATCTATTAATTAGAGGTGGGGGTACCAGCTTACCTTGGATGTGTTAATATGCTATTTTCTTTTAATTACTGCCCTTGTAACCTTTTTCAATCCACTAAAATAGGAGAGGAAAATTAGCATAAGCATCACATGAAAATAGGAAAAACAAACAAGATGATAACATAAACTTTTTACCTTAATCCTAGGAAGAGAGTGATAACCCCTTTGCTGCCAACACCTATAACTATGCACTACACTCTCCTTTAAAAATTCTTCAATATATATAAAGCCAAGGAGGGGAGAAGGTGATCTAGTGGGCTTCTTTGCAAGAAACAAGTTGAAGAACACTTAGAACCCTAAAAGGGAAATTAGGAAGGTTGTTGGGAGGAGAGAGGAGAGGGTTTGAGAGTCTTGAGAGAATCTAAATTTTTGCAAGTAGATAATGAGAAAAAAATGAACCCAATATTGACTTTAAATAGTCCCATTATGGTTGTCTTTCCCCTTTAATTTCCAGCCACAATTTTGCATTAACTTTGGCCACAAGTTTCCTAGTAGGTAATGCACCTACTTGCATCTTTTAAGCTGGTCAATAAGTCCAAGTAGGTAATGCACCTGCTTGGTTTATTTTAACACCTCCTTTATGTGGATTTAACCACATTAGGCCTTGGGGCTTCCCATTCTTCTCACTTTCATTTCACTTAATATGGGCCACAAATTGGTCACTTAATATGGGCCTCATTCTGGTCCATTAGTCAAAGTACCTACTTCGCCCTTTTAAATTGGTCAAAAAGTCTTAGTAGGTGATGCACCTACTTGTCACCTACTAGCTTAATTAATTCAAGCAAGTACCTCACTTATTTTATCCCATTTTCCAAATCTTAACACCTTTACTTAACCTTAACACTCACGTCTAAACTTTAAGATAAAAAAACCACCTTACTGCTCGAGTTTAAATACTTTCATTGATGTTGTCTTGGTCTTATACATGCTAAAATATATGGGGTGTTACACCTATTCATAGTATTTATAGACATAAAGGAAAACTATCCTAAACATAATAGGATTTGTGAAGTCAGCACCTCAGACAAAGGATATGACGATCATTGTTTGATACCATGATCATTCCCTGTGCTCGTTGTTGGATGGATGCCTTTTTGATGGTTTGCAAATATTTGCTGGAATGATTCTTAGGACAAACTCGTCCTTTTCGTTGACTATCGTTGTATCCTTCCATTATTTTCACCTTATATTTTCACTTTGCAGGATCATCTTCTGACTATCTTCAGGATGAGGCCGATGTTTCCTTCAACGATCGTGGGATCTTCTCGTTTGTTCTTTTTTATATTTTTCCTTCTCTGTTTCAACCAATGACTGTAAAGTACAACCATTGTCAAATCCAACGGTCATTGAATGGTTTATCTCATGCTTCTGAGTCCTATTTTAAACACTTTTCTTCTTCGGACTTGTTTAACCTGCAAATACCATAAAAGCACATCATACCCACAAAAACTTGCTTTTAAACTAGCAAGTTTTCATTGTTTTAAGTGGCAAAAATGTTGTAAGTTCACGGTACACCAACACCCTCAACATAGAACATTTGCATGTCCTCAGGCGAAAAAACAAATCTAAACAAAATAAATAACTACATGGCTCTTAACCAAGAGAAATCTAAGAGTCCTACGATTGTCATATTTTCAAAAATCAAATTTAGCATGCATGTATCAAAACTCATTTTTCAACCTCCCTCCAATACCATCAAAACCACCATCGTTGTGTGCATAAATACTACTCACCATGACACAAAGGGATCAACCAATAGCATTACATTATCAAAAGATAACCTAGCATATATACCAATGACACTACCCGAACAAATAGCAACCACTATGCAACCCATATTCCCTCACATGAAAGAAGTTCCCCACACTCAAAATACAGAATGAATATCAAAACGGGAACTGAATTGAACCACTAACTCTCACAAAAAAGTTAAGATCATACGCATGAAATACCATACGCTTGCCCTTATTTTCTATGCCTTAGCTTTTCAGATTGTTGGATTAGGATCAGTATAGGACTTTATTGGCTTGTAACGTGGGCTTGGGGATGGATACGGTTAATTTGGTTCAAGTGGCTCAACCCGTCTCTGCACTACACTATGTTTGGCTCCAATTTTTCAACCCTATTTATTTCTTTTTCTCCCTTTTGACTTTTAGACTTTGGGTGCGGTCTCCTTTTACAAATTTTTTTTTCAAACTTTCTTCATTTTTCTCTTTTTTTCTTTCTTTTTCACACAAACCTGCACCCAAACCCTTTTTTTTCTTACCAACTTCTTCTACATACCCAATTTCATTCACGTACCTCTTTGATAACCACTCTCAACTTAGGTGATTTGCCTGAGTTAAGGTGCATAGTATCCAAGAAAGAAATAGGGTGTCACGCCTCGAATTTCAATGGGGCGGACTGGCACCAGAAGCCATTAAGGCTCGAGAGAACCACTCTTCATCCATGTTCACTCATATGTATGTCCCAAAAATAACCACACTCTACCTCTTTAAGATACAAATTACCAATGGCGGAAGTCATGGAAAACATATGATATATATGAAACTTAGCCATTAGGGCCACTATGTCAAAAGCATACATTCTTTCATTCATCTTCCCACATACGTCTACAAATCCTCTAACAGATACATATACATAACCAACCTAAAGTCGGGACAAGTCCCCGCTTTAGACAATATTTATAATACCAAAACAAATGTACACGTGTGAATCGAAAAGGCCCGAACCAACTAGAGCTCACCAATGATCTGCAAATGACCCGCAACCTACTGTGGAGGTCTACTAGCACCTGTATCTGCAGCAAGTAAGGTAAGTCCCCCAAGGAACGTCAGTACGGAGAATGTACTGAGTATGTAAGGCAATAAGAAACTGCATCATACATAAGAACATCAATATGAAACCAAATATAAGAGAATAGTCAATGTGGATAAACCATCGTTCTGTATGTGTGGAAACTTGTACATTACATTCGTTACTTTCTTTGCCTTTACGTTCATTCATCTTTATCATTCAACCCATGCTAGGCTTTTCTGTCGCCCCTAGGATGAGATTAATCGTTCTACCCATGCTAGGATTTTTTGTCGCCCCTGGGATGAGATTAACCCATGCTAGGTATTCTAACCCCTGGGATGTGATTAACCCATACTAGGCTTTTATGTCACCCCTGGGATATGATTGTGATAACCCATGCTAGGTATTTTAACCCCTGGGATGTGATTAACCCATGCTAGGCTTTTATGTCTCCCCTAGGATATGATTGTGATAACCCATGCTAGGTATTTTAACCCCTGGGATGTGATTAACCCATGCTAGGCTTTTATGTCCCCCCTGGGATGTGATTGTGATAACCCATGCTAGATATTTTAACCCCTGGGATGTGATTCAAGAATATACAGACAATTATACATTACTTCATTCTTTCATTATAAGAGTAATACATTCCTTCATTTCTTTACTTCTATGAAATTGATACGTTGGTAGTCATAGCATTATTGAAACTTTAGAACATAACATTATTGGAACTTTAGATCCATGTCCACAGTTATGTGACACATGAATGACAATTGATCAATGAATAAGGAACATGTGAATAACAATAGATGACAACCTAAAATGAGATACCTTAGAACATTTCAGAATGGAACAAGTACAATTACAATGTGAACACTATGTGCTGCAGAAGGATACGAAAAGAGTAACCTTACATGCCTTTTCTTACCAATATGAATACACAGTCCTATATGTGAATACAATAGTCCATCTCCTTCCTTACGTTTCACTCTACAACACAGGTACATAGCAGAGCTCATGTTAATAACTAACTACTTGACAAGTGCATAAGACGACAATGAGTTGCATGATTGCCCTATAACGTCATTTCACCCTTTACAATACCATTCATGACATTGTCATACCAAAAATACCACAACATTTCATACATTGACCAAGACATCATAAACCAATAGCACTTCACGCCAAGTTTATCCTTTACGCTTTCTCATTAACACAACATCACAATTACTCCATCAAGTCACCTCAATATGTGTCATAATAACAATTCCACAAATTATAAACATGGAAAAACAAACAATTTAAGGACATAACCACACCATACATGTTGATATTTCATCCACACCATTCACTTTCATCAAAACCTCAAGTCTCCTTTCAAGTTCAAATCCCATAAATGACACATCTTTTAGCAAAAAACAAAAGTGCACCACTCAACACTTTTAG
The DNA here is from genome assembly GCA_031232105.1 of Capsicum rhomboideum. Classification (NCBI taxonomy): domain Eukaryota; kingdom Viridiplantae; phylum Streptophyta; class Magnoliopsida; order Solanales; family Solanaceae; genus Capsicum; species Capsicum rhomboideum. The sequence goes on along the minus strand of CP124716.1, from coordinate 88,971,940 downwards.
ACATAACCATCATGATCTACATAATCCCTCATGTATATAATATATTAAATCACAAGAATAAACACTTACCCAAGCTTGCAAATGAGTGATCTTGTCCAAAGAGATGGTTTAGGGTTTGAGAGCCAAAAGGAAATATCTTGAAAATTCTAGAAATGGCATGTGTGTCTAAATGAATAAAAATCTGATTTTTCCACTTTATATAGGCCCTCAAGTCATCCTTAGCCAATTCTTGGCATTAAATGCTATGTTTACTTGGTCAACATGGAAGAATGGGTCATTTGCCATTTTGTGCCATGTCTTTTACTCCATCTTGGGCCTTAAATTGAGCCCATTAACACATGTTAACTTAGCCCACCAAATTCGATGTGTATTACCCCCAAAATCTCATGTTTAAATAATTCCATAAATTTTACAAAAATATTCCACTCATGAGATTCATGTTCGTAGCCTCAATCCCAAGAATAAGCAATTTTAGCCACTCATGGCTTAATTTAACATAATTTGATAAAATAATTATGACGATGAATTAATCCCAACTTAGATTCCAAACTCGCTCAAGAGTAGTCCTACTACGATGGAATAATGATACCATAACCCAAGAGTCCTCTTTACAGACCAATAATCCGAGAAGAAAGTTGGGAAAAAGCACCCCGGCAAACCCCTGGGCGCCCCTGAGACTTAGCTGAATTTTAGCTCTGGAAAAGGGGAGCCTGGGCAGCCTGGCACGCCACCTGGCATGCCCCTTTGCTGTCCAGGCCATAAAAATTTTGGCCAAAAGCGGCCTGGCAAGCCCCTGGGCGCGCCCCACACTGAAATTTTTATTTTTTTCCTTTCTTCGACTTTTCTTAGCGGACACTAGCACAATATCAATAGTTCATCAAAACCAATACAAAATACACACCTATTGGTCCCAAAACTAAGGTAAACATGGTTCAAATAAGACATATAACTCTAAATCACCAATCAAGTAGGGTCGGAAATGTATGAGGTGTTACATCGTTCCCCCCTTAAAAACATTCGTCCTCGAATGTTAAAACAAATGCACTTTCATGTTAGCATAACTTTTTCTTCCGTGTGAAACAAATACGGGTACTCTGACTTCATCATTTATTCAGCTTCCCATGTGATCTCTTTTACTTGTTGATTTCTCTAAAGTACCTTTACGAAAACTACGTCTTTATTCTTTAATCTCTTCACTTGTCGATCCAGAATAGCAATAAGTATCTCTTCATAGGTGAGATCCTTCGTAACCTGTACATCTTTCATAGTAGCAATACGAGATAGATCTCCTATACACTTTCGAAGCATCGAAACATGAAATACTGGATGAACTGTGGAGAGTCCTTGGGGTAGTGCCAATTCATACGCAACTTGCCCAAATCTTCGGACACTTTCATATGGCACATTATATAGGGCCAACTTTTTTTTTCTTTCCCAATTTCATTATCCCTTTCATTGGTGACACTTCCAAGAATACTCAATCATCTATGGAAAATTCTGACTCTCTTTTTCTAACATTGATATATGATTTGTGTCGACTCTGGTTGTTTGTAGCCACTGTTGTATCACCTTAACTTTCTCTATATCTTGATGAACAAGATTTGACTTGAGTAAAGCAGTTTCATCCGCTTCCAACCACCCAATTGGTGATCTGCACTTTCTGTCATATAAAGCTTCGTAAGGGGCCATTTTGATACTTGAATGATAGCTATTATTGTAAGTAAATTCAATAAGAGGTAGATGATCATCCCAACTACCTTTAAATTTCAATGTGCACGCTCGTAGCATATCTTCAAGTGTTTGGATAGTATGTTCTGCTTGTCCATCTGTCTGAGGATGAAAAACCGTACTCAAATTCACTTGGGTTCCCAAACTCCTCTGAAAATATCTCCAAAAATGTACGGTAAATTATGCTTCCCTGTCTGATATAATGGAAATTGGAATCCCGTGTAGTCGCACTATCTCTTTAACATACAACCTTGCATAATCTTCAGCTGTATAAGTGGTCTTGACTGGTAGGAAATACGCTGACTTGGTAAGCCTGTCAACTATTACCCATATGGAATCAAATTGTCGCAGTGTACGAGGCAAGCTTGTGATGAAATACATATTAATCAGATCCCACTTCCATACTGGAAGATTTATACCTTGCATATAACCTCCAGGTTTCTGATGCTCTACTTTTACATGTTGGCAATTCGGACAATGAGCTACGAATTCTGCCATGTTCTTCTTCTTTATGTTGCCTCACCAATACATCTCTTCCAAACCATGGTACATTTTGGTTTCTCCCGAATGAATAGAATACCGTGAAGGATGTGCTTCTATCATAATTCATTTCCTTAGCTCATCTATATCCGGTACACAAAATCTACCTTGGCATTGAAGTACTCCCCCTTGCATAAGCTCAAATACCTTTATCGAACTTTGTTGTATATTTTTTTTCAACTGAAATAAAATAGGATTTGCATATTGCTTTTCCTTCACCTCAGCTATAAATGAAGACTCTGTCGCATTTTACACTATAATCTTTCATCTGGAGTTTTAAGAAGACGAACTCCCAAGCTGTCTAATTGGTGTCGATCCTTGACTATATGTATCCTTTCCATCAACTGGCCACTAGTGCTCCCTATTGCTTTGCGACATAGTGCATCAGCTACCGCATTCACTTTCCCTGGATGGTATAAGTCATAGTCTTTTAAGAGTTCCAGCCACCTCCGCTGCCTCAGCTTTAGGTCCTTCTTCTTAATGATATATTGTAAACTTTTGTGTTCAGTGTAGATATCAACATGAACTCCATACAAATAATGGCACCATATCTTTAAAGCAAAGACCACAACTGCTAACTCAAGATCATGTATGGGATAGTTTCTCTCATGTGGCCACAACTGTCGTGAAGCATATACTATTACATTACCGTGCTACATTAATACACATCCTAGGACAACTCCGAACGCATCACAATATACTGCATATCTTTTCGTACCTTCTGGAAGTACTCATACAGGTGTGGAAGTTAATTTATCTTTCAACTCTTGGAAACTTTTCTCACATGCCTCATTCCACTGGAATTTGACTGCCTTATGTGTTAGCTTCGTTAAAGGTGCAGCAATGGAAGAAAACCCTTTGACAAACCTTTGGTAATACCCTGTCAACCCAAGGAAGCTACGAATTTCTGTAGGCGTCATAGGCCTTGGCCAATTCTTTACCGTTTCTATCCTTTGTGTCTCTACCCTTAATCCGTCATCTGATACAATGTAACCCAAAAATGCTATGGATTTTAACCAAACTCACATTTAGAGAGCTTTACATATATCTTACGGTCACGAAGAATCTGTAATACCTGCCATAAATGTTTAGCATGGTTCTCTTGTGATCTTAAGTAAACCAAAATATCATCTCTAAACACGGTCACGAACACATCTAAAATGGCTTTAACACCCTATTCTTCAAATCCATAAAGACTGAGGGTGCATTTGTTAGTCCAAATAACATCACTAACAATTCCTAACGATCATACCGTATTCGAAAAGTTTTCTAGGGTATATCTTTTTCTCTAACCCTTACCTGATGATATCCGATTCTCAGGTCAATCCTTGAAAAGCATTTGGCACCCTGTAAGTGGTTAGGTAACTCATCAATTATGGGAAGGGAATATTTATTCTTAACTGTCACCTTATTCAAGTTCCAATATCAACGTGCCATCTGTATTCCGTTCCAATATCAACGTGCCATCTGTATTCCGTACAATTAACACTAGTGCGCCCCAAGGGGAAGTACTAAGCCTTATAAATCCCTTTTTCAACAAGTCTTTTAATTGCTCCTTTAATTCCCGTAACTCTGTTGGAGCCATTCTATACAAAGGAATAGAGCTAGGCTAAGTGCCTAGAATTACATCAATACCACACTCTACTTCTCGTTCTAGAGGTAAACCTAGAAGATCCTCTAGAAATACATCAAGGAATTCATTGACCATTGAAACCGAATGAGGAGTTAGTGGTTCCACATCAGTATCTTTCACTCTTACTAAGTGACATATGTACCCCTTGGCTATCATTTTCCTTGCTTTAAGATAGGAAATAAATTTCCCTCTCGGTGCCCCTACATCACCCTTCCATTCAAGAACATTCGTTTGTGGAAAATGAAAATGTACCTTCTTAGCTTGGCAATCCATCATGGCATAACAAGAAGCCAACCAATCCATACCCATTATGACATCAATATCCACCATTTCCAGTTCAATAAGATCAGCCAATGTATCATGATAACACACAGTTACTACCCAATTACGATATACTCTTTTTGCAATGATAGATTCACCAACTGGTGTAGATACTTCAATTGACTTACTTAATAATTTTGGTGTTCTTTTATTTTGTTTTCAACAATCAAGGGCGTAACATGTGATAGGGTAAAACCCAGATCAATCAATACATATACTTATGTAAAAAAAATACAAATTGTGTACCTGTATCTACATCAGGAGAAGCCTCCAAATTCTGTCGATTCGCTAAGGCGTGGGTACGGTTCTGGGTTCCACTAGCACTAGCTACTCCTTTCACACCTCTACCCATGCTCTTTTGTGGTCATCCTCTCACCTTGTGCCCCAACATACCATACCAAATGTAACACCCCGTACGTTTCTGAGTCTAGTTGACTACCGTAACATTTATGGAAAAATGGAAAGATGAGAGATTTGATGAATTATGTATTAAATTATGGGCATTAATAAGTCTTGTACAATTGGGCCCAAAATGAAGCCCAAAAATAATAGAAAGACATGGCCCAAAGTGGGAATTTGACTCATTCTTGCCTAGTCTTCCATTGACCAAGTAAACACACCAATTGTGTGGATGAGTATCATTATAAAGGTACTATATAAGCCAAATAAATCAGATTTTTATTTCATTTGGACTCTCATGCCTTTTCTAGACTTTTCCACAATTTTCTTTTTGTCTCTCAAGAACTCTAAGTCATTCCTTTGGCCAAGATCATCTTTGTACAAGGATTGGTAAGTGTTTATTATGATGGTTTAATATGTTTTATACATGATATATGGCGTATATTATATTGGTTATGTTGGTGGAGTATTGAGAAGTTCACAATATGTGAAATGTTACATGTTGCTAAATCGGAGGATGGTTTTGTCTTGTAAAATTGAATATGTACTTGTGGTCTTGAAGGAAGTGAACTTGATGGAGTAAATATTGACATGTGAGATGTTATTAGATTCTTACTTTGTTTTATCCTTGTGTATAATGTTTGGAATTGTTATTGTGAAATTGGTTATGGTTTTGGTGACGTATTGGTCGTAAAGTGCAGTTTTGGGTGTTGTTATGTGTGTTGTGAGACCATGGCTGATTTTTGGTGTTCAAGATGATCAAAAAATATGTCAAAATAATTTTGGTTATGATCATGGACCATTCATGGCATTAAAAGACCCAAAGAGACCATTTCAGACCAAAACGGGCATCCGCCCCCGCAGACGAGGGCACCTGCGGGCGTAGATGCCAACGCAGGTGCCACTAGCATATGCCAACAGCAACCTGCGGGCACACCTCAGCCACCTGCGGGCGTAGGTGGCTTTTCATGTCATCCCCAGGTGCGGTTTTGTATGTTTTCGTATCGTCTTGGTTCCCGAAGGCCCCTATATGCTTTTTGGATGTAATTATCAACTTGTGATGTTGTTTTAATGAATTTAAAGTGTCGTATGGAGGTATGTTGGACTATATTAAGTATGGATGGTTGTTCATATGTTGTTATGAATGGGTAATTGTGACGGAATGATAAAGAGAAAAATGTAAAGGGTAAGTGTGGTGTGAAATGCTATTGATGTATGATCTCTTGGTCAATGTGCGTAATGTTATGGTGTTGTTGATATGATAATGTAGTGGATTGTATTGTAAGGGGTTCCATGACATTATACGGCAGTCATAATAGTTCATTGTCGTCTTGTACGCCTGTATAGTAACTAGTTGCTAATGCAAGCTCCGATATGTACTTGTATTGTAGAGTAAGACGTAAGGAAGAAGATGGACTATTATGTTCATACATAGGCTTGTGTATTCATACTTGGAAGTGAAGGTATGTAAGGTTACTTTGTCCGTATCTTTCTGCAGCATATAAAATTTACATTGACGTTATACTTGTCCTATTCCGAAATGTACTAAGGTATCCTATTCCCGGTTTCCAATGGTTATTATCACATGCTTCCTACTCATTGGTCAATTGTGAATCACATGTCTCATATTCGTTGATAATGTTTCAAAATCTCAATAAGGTTGTGTTCCAAAGTTCCAATAGTGGTTATACTCATGTATCTTGTTCATTGATTATTGTCCAATGGTTCCAATAGTGTTATGTTTCCCATAAGGCTATGTTTCCAATAATGTTTATTAATATATCTCTCACTCATTGATTAGTGATCCAAAGCTTCCAACAAGGTTGTGACTATCATCGTATCAATCTCAAAGTAAAGAATAAAGTAATGCATATATGTGGTTAATGATCAAGTATGGGTGGTAGCTTTGGGGGCGAAATGCCTAGCTCAAGCCGATCCCGAGGTTGTTGGATCAGGGGCAGTCCTAGAGGCATAAACCTAGCTCGGACCGATCATAACAGAGGGTAGCTCTAGAGGTAATAACCTAGCTCAAGCCGAACCTGATATGTTGGTATGGGTGGCAGCTCTAGAGGTAATAACCTAGCTCGAGCCAATCCCGATCTATATTGATTTATAGGGTGGCAGTTGTAGGGATATAAGCCTAGCTCGAGTCGATCCCAACATAACATCATGTTATGTTAAAACCCACTGTTCAGTCGGGGCCCGGGTATCATAGGTCACAGGCAAAGATGAATAATTATAGAAGCAAAGAAGCAAAGAAAGTAATGAAAACAATATACATGTTTCCCAAATCACAGAATGTTGACTTATCCATATTGGTTATGTGTTTGTAATTGAGTTCATTGACATATTTATGATTCATACAGTTTCATTTGAGCCTTACATACTCAGTACATTCTTCGTACTGACGTCCCTTGTGGGACTTACCTTACTTGCTGCAGGCGTAGGTACTAGTAGGCCTCCACAGTAGGTTGCCAGTTGTTGTGGATCATTGGTGAGCTCCAGTTAGTTTGAGGCTTCTCTGAGTCACAGTTGTACATATGTTTTGGTGTTGTACATGTTGTATAAAGCGGGGACTTGTCCCGACTTTTAGTTGGTTTTGGTAAATGTTCTGCTAGAGGCTTTTGTAGACGTATGTGGGTGTATAAATGTAAGAGGTACATGTCATTTTTGACTTAATGGCCTTGACGGCCAAGTTTCACATGCATATGCATATCACGTGTTCCATGAATTCCGTTTTTAGCATTTTAAGCTCTTTCGTGATAAGGGTGTTTCTGATGGTATGCATACGAATGAACATAAGTACAGTTTGGTTCTCTCGGGCCTTATTAGCTACGGGTGTCAATCCGTCCCTATGGGATTCGGGGCGTGACACCAAAAGCAAGCATTCGTCCCCAACCGACATTCACCTAGATGATACCTTTCGCAGCGTGGACACGGCTGACGAGGAGACTTCGGTTGGCTCTTACTTCCTTGTGCTTGATACCCCACCTTGCGTGAATCCTGAATCTCACTTCTTTGCCCAATCTGATTGCCTCGAAACCCTTGGGATCGAGGTAGAGCATTTACTGTAGACTGAGGAAATAATGGTCTAGGCAGTCTGTTAAACACTCGAGACCTAAATTCTCCATGGGACGCCATGAACTGTCCCATAGATCTAGCTCTCTTTGATGGCCCTCTTTCAAAGTCTTGTGCCATTCTCCTTTGCCTTTGATTACCCCTCTTTTGTGTAAAGGTTGGACTAACCTGTCCTTGATTTTATGCAATGACTATCTGAGTCAACAGGTGCACCGCATTCCTTATATCCTACTCAGTGGCATTAATAGATGTTTCGGCAGGGTCTTCTCTCCTTCTCTGCTCTTCTGGAGCTGGAGAAGTAGAAGAAGCCCGTGATGCAAATTCAGTTTCATCCCCATCCTGACTAGCTTGGTCATGTGGTGATTTACTAGTTCCTTCTCCGACAAGCATCTCTACCTTTTTATCTTTGCCCCTATCTTGTCTTGTAATCAGCATTTTACTATACAGAAGAAAACCAATTTCAATGGTCAGATATGATTCCACCTACAACATTGGCTCTAATGCACGATCTAAGAAATGAAGAAAAGAAGCAACTCCTAAATGTCCCATACCTTCCAACTTACAAATGTGGCGCGTAAAACATCCGTAAGCAAGACTCTACTCAGACACGACTTTGTAGACACCCTTAGGACGACCTGCTCTGATACCACTTTTGTCACGCCTCGAATTCCAATGGGGCGGACTGGCACCCAAAGCCATTAAGGCACGAGAGAACAACTCTTCATTCATGTTCACTCATATGCATGTCCCTAAAAAAACCACACTTTACCTCATTTAGATACAAATTACCAATGGCGGAAGTCATGGAAAACATATGATATATATGAAACTTAGCCGTTAGGGCCACCATGTCAAAAGCATACATTCTTTCATTCATCTTCCCACATACGTCTACAAAGCCTGTAACAAATACATGTACATAACCAACCTAAAGTCGGGACAAGTCCCCGCTTTAGACAATATTTACAATACCAAAACAAATTTACACGTGTGACTCGAAAAGCCCCGAACCAACTAGAGCTCACCAATAATCTACAAATGACCCGCAACCTACTGCGGAGGTCTACTAGCACCTGTTCATGCAGCAAGTAAGGTAAGTCCCCTAAGGGACGTCAGTACGGAGAATGTACTGAGTATGTAACGCTATAAGAAACTGCATCATACATAAGAACATCAATGGAACCAAATATAAGAGAATAGTCAATGTGGATAAACCATCGTTCTGTATGTGTGGAAACATGTACATTACATTCGTTACTTTCTTTGCCTTTACGTTCATTCATCTTTATCGTTCTACCCATGCTAGGCTCTTCTGTCGCCCTTGGGATGAGATTAATCGTTCTACCCATGCTAGGCTTTTCTATCGCCCCTGGGATGAGACTAACCCATGCTAGGTATTCTAACCCCTAGGATGTGATTAACCCATGCTAGGCTTTTATGTCGCCCCTAGGATGTGATTGTGATAACCCATGCTAGGTATTTTAACCCCTGGGATGTGATTAACCCATGATAGGCTTTTATGTCGCCCCTAGGATGTGATTGTGATAACCCATGCTAGGTATTTTAACCCCTGGGATGTGATTAACCCATGCTAGGCTTTTATGTCGCCCCTGGGATATGATTGTGATAACCCATGCTAGGTATTTTAACCCCTGGGATGTGATTCAAGAATATACAGACAATTATACATTACTTCATTCTTTCATTATAAGAGAAATACATTCCTTCATTTCTTTACTTCTATGAGATTGATACGTTGGTAGTCATAGCATTATTGGAACTTTAGAACATAACATTATTGGATCTTTAGAGCCATGTCCACAGTTATGTGACACATGAATAAAAATTGATCAATGAATAAGGAACATGTGAATAACAATAGATGACAACCTGAAATGAGACACCTTAGAACATTTTGGAATGGAACAAGTACAATTGCAATGTGAACACTATGTGCTGTAGAAGGATAGAAAAAGAGTAACCTTACATACCTTATCTTCCCAATATGAATACACAGTCCTATATGTGAATACAATAGTCCAGCTCCTTCCTTACCTTTCACTCTACAACATAAGTACATAGCAGAGCTCACGTTAATATCTAACTACCTTACAAGTGCTTAAGACGACAATGAGTTACATGATTGCCCTATAACGTCATTTCACCCTTTACAATACCATTCACGGAATTTTCATACCAACTTTACCACAACATTCCATACATTGACCAAGACATAACAAACCAATAGCACTTCACGCCAAGTTTATCCTTTACGCTTCCTCATTAACACAACATCACAATGACTCCATCAAGTCACCTCAATATGTGTCATAACAACAATTCCATAACAAAAATTCCACAAACTATACACATGGAAAAACAAACAAGTTAAGGACATAACCACACCATACATGTTGATATTTTATCCACACCATTCGCTTTCATCAAAACCACAAGTCTCCTTTCAAGTTCAAATCCCATAAATGACACATCTTCTAGCAAAAAGCAAAAGTGCACCACTCAACACTTACATCATGATCTATGATCTAAGGCGTATTTATATGCCTTAGCAGAAAATTTAACCCATGTTTACCTTAGTTTTGAGAACAATACGTATATGTTTTGTATGGTTTTGTGGATTATGTGATATTGTGCTAACCAATGTGATTAGACCTTTCTAGGTGGAATTTGCGACTATTTGGAGCATTTTTGGCATGGAAAGCAAGGCTTGGATAAGCTACAAGCAAAGGATATTGATGATAAGAGGCAATCCAAAGAGTTGAACTTGAAGAATCATGCCAAATCCGCAAAGGAAAGTCGACGAAAGAAGAAAATCAAAAATTAAGGACCTGGCGCGCCAAGGGGCGTGCCAGGCCGCTTTTGTGCAAAATTTTGTTTTGGGAGGCAGCAATGGGGTGCGATTCAGGGCGTGCCATGCCGCCTGGAGCACACCTTTGCAGAGGCAAAATTGGCCTAAGTGTCAGGCGCGCCCAAGGGCATACCGGGCCGCTTTTTGGCTAATTTTTGCCTAGAAATTCACTCTATAAATAGGGCTTTTGAGTTTTTGTATCACATTCCATCTTGACAAGGATACTTTGGGGCATTTTTGGGCATTGAAATTAGGTTTCATCCCTTATCTTTTCAGTTTTTATTTATTTTTATGGTATTTTATTAATTTTAGATGTTAATTAACATTATGAGTGGCTAAAATCCCTCATTATTGGGGTTAAGGCCAAGAACATGAATCTCTTGGGTTAATTTTAGTGGTTTTTGCTGAAGTTTATCATAAATTGGTTATTCATATATTCTTAATTTCATTATTTTGATGCTTGATCACCATTGAAATACATTCCTTATCTTGAAGTGAGCTCGAGAGAGAAACTAAGAGATAGAACGTGGAATATAAGAAGTGTAATCTTTCTCAAGGAAGGAATTCTAAGGAATTGACATGTGTTTAGGACCGAGAGGTACCTAATCCACCACACTTGGTCAATTACGAGAAGAAAACTTAATTGCACTAGAATTGGTTAAGCTTATCACCGCTCACGGATGTAGTTAGGTTTCCAATTTCTACTAGAAGATTATATCTTGGAGATGAATATAATTGTAAAATTAACCTCGGGATCAATAACCACGATAAACAACTCAAATTGCTTAAACCAATAACAATTATGCTCAAGAGATGACGTTCGGAGTGCCTTAGCCATGGGAATTCACTTTTTATTGATTTTTCAAGCGTATTTGCAAAAACTAAAGTTACGATAGCAAAGTTAGGAGTTAATAGTTCGCAAACAAGTAATTTTTAGTGACAAATACTATTTCCTTTTTGCAACACTAGTTTTTAATTATTGTTGACGTCTAGAATTGGTTTCTATTGACGAAAGTCCCTTGGGTTCGATATTCGGCTCTTTCAAAGGAGCCACTTTATTACTTGAACGATCACGTACACTTGCGTGTATATCTAGGTTGCAACAAGTTTTTGGCGTCGTTGCCGGGGACTTTCAAATAGATAGATTTCAATTATGGATGTTTGTACTTTAATTTTCAGTTAAGTGTTGACAACTTGATCTTAGTTGTTCTATTTTGCAGGCTTACTTCATCAGAACACTGGCAAGGAACAAAGATTTGGTAGCCCCGCAGTCTGAACCTGAAAGATATTTCAATAGATTGAGGAGACAGGCTGCAGATTACCCAATCCCACAAGTCGAATTGGTTGGCGAAGGAATATGGGGTAATTCCGTAAGAATTGAAGAACCAGTTGCGGAGAGACGTGAGCCGAAAGTAATGGCAGCTAGAACAGTTCGCGATGTGGCAATCCCACTCGCCACTAATATGACTTCCAGTATTCTTAAACCGGCGGCTGGAGGTAGATTTGAGCTTAAATAGAATATGGTGCAACTCTTGCACTCAAGTGGACAATTTACAGGTCTTTCTCATGAGGACCCGCAGAGGCATATCCGTAATTTTTTGGAGATCAGTGACACAAATATTCCTGTGAGTGTGTCTTTGGATTATGTGAGACTTACTTTGTTTCCCTTTTCTCTGTTGGGGGAAGCAAGGAGGTGGTTAGATGCAAAGCCGGCTAATTCTATCACTACTTGGGATGATCTTGCTCGGAAATTCTTGATAAGGTTCTTTCCGTCTAGAAAGACAGCAAAGCTGAGGAGTGAGATACTGAGTTTCAGATAGAAAGAGAATGAGAATTTGTACCAAGCTTGGAACCAATTCAAATCCATGTTGAGGGATTGTCCTCACCACCACCAAGCTAATAAAGTGTTGTTGCATACTTTCATTGAGGCTTTCGACCCCAACACTAAAATTTTACTTGATTCAGCTGCAGGTGGACAAGCTTTAGAGAAGACTTATGATGAATTATACGCTTTGTTGAATCATATTTCACAGGGAAATCCAGACTGGCATAGTGATAATTTGAGGAATTCTACAAAGATGGTTGCTGGGAAACTAGATGTGGATGCAGTCACGGCATTAGCTGCCCAAATTTCAGCTCTGCAAAACATGATGAACAATCACTTCAGTAGTTTGAATTTGGGACTGCAATAAGCTCCTGTAAATTCAGTACAGCAACAGGTCTCTGTGATGTGTAGTGTATGTGGAAACGGGGATCATACCAGCGAGTTATGCAGTGCAAATCTGGATTCCATAAATTTTATTGGTAATGCCCAAAGAGGAGCTGGAGCCCAGAATTACGAAAATACTTATAATTCTGGGTGGAAAAATCACCCGAACTTATCTTGGGGTGGTAATCAAAATCAATATAGGCCTCAAGGATATGCACCACAGTACAACCAACAGCAAGGTCAAGGAAATCAAGTGGGTGCTAAGCTTGGAGATATGAGCGTGGAGGATATGTTAAAGCAGATTATGGCAGAGCAAGCTAAGCTGGCAGCAGATGTGAGGAACAATCAGTTGGCTACTCAAAATTTGGAGAAGCAAATTGGGTAATTAGCTCATGCATAGAATACAAGGCCCCAAGGAGGTCTTCCAGGTGATACTAAGCCTAATCCAAAGCAGGTGAATGCTATTTTTCCTCGTAGGGGTAAGCAGTTAGAGGATATGGTTGCACCAGGGAAAGAATTGGAGCCGAAAGTAGTGGTGATTGAAGACAAACAAGTGGATTCTACCAAAAGCTCCAAAGATGATAAAGTGATACATAGTGTGAAGCTGCCTCCTCCTTTCCCTCAGAAGTTCAACAAGAGGAAGGAAGATGAATGCTTTGGTAAGTTCATTGAACTACTTAAACAAGTGCACATTAATTTGCCTCTTGTGGATATCTTGCAGGGTATTCCAAAGTATGCCAAGTTTGTGAAAGATATTATGGCAAACAAGAGTAGATTGACAGAGTATGCCACAGTTGCATTGACTGAGGAGTGTAGTTCTCGCATTCAAAACTGGTTACCTACCAAGCTGAAGGATCCTGGAAGCTTCATTGTAAAAATCACTCTAGGAGATCGTGTCTGCGCTCATGGATTGTGTGATTTAAGGGCTAGTATAAATCTGATGCCCACTTCAGTTTTCAAGGAGTTGGGTTTGGGTCGTCCTAAGCCTACTACTATTATTTTGCAGCTTGCAGACCGATCCGTGACTAGACCTGATGGTATTGTTGAGGATGTTCTGGTTCAAGTGGGTTCATTGATCTTTTCGGTGGATTTTGTGGTGCTAAATTTTAAGCCTGACGCGGAAGTCCTATTTATTTTGGGGCATCCGCTTCTGTCCACTGGAGGTGCGATCATTGATGTAGCAGCCGAGAAACTAACTATGCGAGCTTATGATAAGGTTGAGGTCTTTGATGTATATAGGGTTTTGAAGCTCCCATAAATTTATGAGAACTTGTCAGCTATTACAGTTATAGATTTGGCGATTGAGAGCATCCACACTTTGTATACTGATCCGTTAGAAAAAGTTTTGATGGGGCAAGATGTTTTTGGTGATGCGGAAGCTAGTGAAATGGTGCAGGTTCTTGATCTTATGGGTAACTATGCTAAAGAGAGTAGATGGGAACCTTTGAATCGTCCACTCGGTCCTCCAACCAAGCCCTCAATTGAGGAGGCACCAAAGCTTGAATTGAAAGAACTTCCATTTCACCTTCAATATGCTTTATTAGGAAACAATGAGACCCTTCCTATTATTCTTGCAGCAAATTTGTCAAAGGAACAAGTTGATGCAGCATTGTTGATACTCAAATGAAGAAAGAAGGCTATTGGTTGGCAGATGTCTGACATCCATGGTATTAATCCGGGTCTATGCATGCATAAAATTTATATGGAGGAAGGGCATAAGCCGAGTGTGCAACACTAACAACGCTTGAATCCGATGATGAAAGAAGTAGTAAGGAAAAAGGTAATTAAGTGGTTAGATTCGGGCATTGTTTACCCTATCTCTGATAGTACGTGGGTGAGCCCAGTACAATGTGTTCCAAAAAAGGGTGGTATGACGGTGATCACGAATGATAATAATGAATTGATTCCTACAAGAACTGTGACTGGGTGGCATATTTGCATGGATTACCGGAAACTCAATGATGCTACGAGGAAAGACCATTATCCAATCCCTTTTATTGATCAGATATTGGATCGTTTAGCCAGGCAGGAGTATTATTGCTTTCTTGATGGTTATTTCGGATACAATCAAATTGCTATAGATCCTCAAGATCAGGAGAAGACTACATTCACATGTCCTTACAGCACATAAGCTTTCAAACGTATGCCATTTGGATTGTGTAATGTACCGGCTACCTTTCAGCGGTGCATAATGGCTATTTTTTATGACATGGTGTAGGAGTTCGTAGAGATTTTTATGGATGATTTTTCAGTCTTTGGTAACTCTTTCGAGGTATGCTTGTAAAACCTTGATAGAGTCCTTGCTCGGTGTGAAGAAACTAATCTTGTTCTCAATTGGGAGAAGTGCCATTTCCTTGTGACGGAAGGAATAGTTCTTGGGCATAAAGTTTCAAAGCATGGGCTCAAAGTCGATAGGGCAAAGATTGAAGTTATTTAAAAATTTCCTCTACCTGTATCGGTGAAATGGGTGCGTAGTTTCTTGGGACTTGCTGGGTTTTACAGAAGGTTTATTCAAGATTTTTTCAAAATTGCACGCCCCATGTGTGCACTTTTGGAAAAAGATGTGAAATTTGTATTTTGTGAATCATATGTGAAGGCATTCGAGGTTTTGAAAAAGAAGTTGGTAGAGGCACCTATCCTTATTGCTCCTGACTGGGCTTTACCATTTGAGCTCATGTGTGACGCAAGTGATGTTGCAGTGGGTACAGTTCTTGATCAGCAGAAGAATAAGGTATTTCACTCTATTTATTATACGAGCAAGACCCTTGATGCAACCCAAGTGAATTACACGGTGACTAAAAAAGAGATGTTAGCGTTGGTGTACGCATTTGATAAATTTAGATCATATTTGGTGGGCACGAGTGTTATTGTATACACAGATCATGCTAAATACGGTATTTGTTCAATAAAAAGGATGCTAAGCCGCGGTTGATTAGATGGATCTTATTGCTACAGGAGTTTGACTTAGAGATTAAAGATAGAAAGGGGACAGAAAATCAAATTGCTGACCATCTTTCTAGACTTGAAAGCTCGACACATGTAGTTGATGATGGGCGTATTTGTGAGGAATTTCCAGATGAGCAATTGTTAGTTTTGGGAGTTGATGAGTTTCCATGGTATGCAGACATTATGAATCTATTGGTAAGTGGGCTATTTCCTCCTGATTTGACTCCTCAACAGAAGAAGAAGCTGGCATATGAGGAACGCTCTTATATATGGGATGAGCCTTATTTATTCAAGCAAGGGCCTGATCAAATAGTAAGAAGATGTATTCCGGATGCGAAAGTGAAGCAAGTGTTAGAGAGATGCCACGCATCACCTTATAGTGGTCATCATGGTGGTAAACGCACATCCCAAAAATTTCTACAATCAGGTTTCTTCTGGCCTTCTATATTTAAAGAGGCTCATGCATTTGTGAAGAGTAGTGATCAATGTCAACGTATAGGGATGATTGCAAAGCGAAATGAGATGCCTCTTAACAACATCCTAGAAGTTGAAATCTTTGATATATGGGGGATTGATTTTATGGGCCCTTTCCCAAAGTCGAATGGGAATCAATACATACTTGTAGAAGTAGATTATGTGTGAGGCTGTAGCTCTCCCTACAAATGACTCCAAGGTTGTGGTAAAGTTCCTTCAAAAGCACATCTTCACTAGATTCAAAACTCCAAGAGCTATTATTAGCGATGGAGGTTCACACTTCATTAATTATTGCGTGAAGAGTGTATTGGCAAAGTATGGTGTGAAACGCAAGGTCTCAACAGCGTATCATCCCCAAACAAGTGGCCATGTGGAAGTGTCTAATCGCGAGATAAAACAAATCTTGCAAAAGACGGTGAATACTCAGAGGAAAGATTGGTCACTCAAGCTGGATGATGCTCTTTGGCCTTATCGAACGGCGTATAAGACTCCTATAGGGACTTCTCCCTATCATTTGGTCTTTGGGAAAGCATGTCACCTCCCCATTGAGCTTGAGCACCGAGCCTATTGGGCGGTAAAGAAGTTAAATCTAGATCCGGGGTTGGCTGGTAACAGGAGGTTGTTGTAACTCCATGAGTTGAAAGAATTTCGTTTCCATGCATATGAGAATGCGAAGATCTACAAGGAGAAAACGAAGCGATGGCATGACAAGTATATTCTCCGCCTTAGTTTCGAGCCAGGACAGTTGGTACTTTTGTTTAACTCAAGACTTAGGTTGTTTCCGGGCAAGCTAAGATCTAAGTGGAGTGGGCCTTTTGAAGTAAGTCGCACGACGCCTCATGGTGCGGTGGAAATTTTGAACAAAGCGGATGGTACGAGATTTATGGTAAATGGCCAGAGATTGAAGCATTATTTTGGTGAAGAAGAGAAGCAGAAGGAGGACGTGCTTCACCTTGATGATAACTGAGTTAAGTATGGTCGAGCCGTGACATTAAACCAGGCGCTACACGGGAGGCAACCCATGAATGTGTTGTAATAATTAGGATTTATAAAGTAAAAATATATAAAAAAAAAAGAGTCGTGCCCCGACCAAAACTAAGGCGCTTGATGGGAGGCAACCCATCTCTTTTAAAAATTTTCTTTTCTAACTTAATTCTAGGATCTTGTGTTTATACAGAGGCACGAAGCATTTTGACATGGAAATCCACAAGAAAAAGGTAAAATTGGCGGATAGATGATTATTTGAAGGTGTCGGGCAGGTAGGACATGTTTTGGAGCGGAGTTTTGATTCTTGGATCTTGTAAAAGCCCCAAGATTATGGGGAAAATATGGAAAATTGCTCAGGTAGGAGGTTAAGTGTTTGGCGCGCTACCTGGCGTGCCAGGGTGCAATTACTAAAAAAATTTTATGCATTGGCAGTGGGCAGGCACGACATAGGGCGTGCCAGGCCGCCTGCCCCAAAAAATTTTATGCCCAAGGCAGTGGGCAAGCGCGACAGAGGGCGTGCCACGCGGCCTATGCCCTAAATTTTGTTTGACTGGGTAGTGGGGTAGCACGCTAGGCAGCGTGCCAGGCTGCTACCCTCTTATATTTTTGGTACAAAATTTTTTTTAAGTCTTTTGCTCCATAGACCCGACCCACCCCCACCCCTTCTCTTTTAAATCCCTAATTTTCCTTATTCTTCACCAATATTCCCAACTCCATAACCAAACAAACGATTTTACTCCCAAAGCATCACAATTTCTCTCTTCCTTTTCTCTCATCTTGCCCTTACATTGCTCGAATTCTTGCCTTCTCCTCTTGGGATTGTGTTTACTAGACTCCATTCAAGCTATCAAGGTATATTTCCTTAGCTTTCTCTCTTTAGATTGCTATGAGGATGATGCAAATTTGGGGTATTCTTGGATTTCGTTTGTGATGCCCAATATGTTTGTGGTATGTTGACTTGCTTCTTATGATATGGTTGGAGTTTATGGGGTGTCATTACAATGAACATGAAAGGCATGTGAAATTATGTTTAATAATCTTGTTTTAGTTGAAATTCTTGGAAGTAGGTTTGTCTTTATTGGTGATAATTGAGCAAGTTAGTAGTTGATATCACTTGATGCAACTTACATGTTGTTGAATACGTATGAGTCTTGTTTGAATTCTTGAGTAAAACAAGTACGTCATTCTAATATGTATGGACTTATTGAACTTGTGTTGGGTATGTGAAATTTGTCTATGGTTGGGACTTGGTAATGGGGATTTAAGTGATAAGGGAAAGTCTGAGTTCCCTAGACCCATATGTTTTGAATAGTGCTAAGCAACTAGGTGTGGGGTGGCCCTTAAAGCCAACACCCATTGAGTTGTTTAACTCTCTTTACGTGGGAAATTGACTTGCTTGTGGATCTTTGCTACAGGTACAATGTCAGATGCTAATGTGGCTGCCTCTAGCTCTCACAAGTGACGTCGGTCAGGAAGTAAGGTCCCCGTGGCTCCCCCAGTCCCGAAAGGCCAGAAACGCAAGTATGGGATTCATGCTGTATCTAGTGCTGGCAAGAGTTGGTACAAAATCCACACTAAAGCTAAATACTTTGCCGATGAATGTATTGATAGGGGCAGTCTAGCTCGGACTTACCCGAGGATATTGGCTCGAATTGTGCAATTGGGAATGGAGTTCATCTTCGACAGACCTACAGATTGTAACGTCCACCTGGTAAGGGAATTATATGCAAATTGGAACCCGAATGCACCAACTAGCTCGGTGGTTGTACGAGGTACGGATGTGATACTTGATTCCTTGGGCATTACGGGATTATTGGGAGTCCACACTCGGGATAGCCCCTACGACCTTCTCAGGCTAAATGCTAGGGGCCCTTATGCTGAGATTAGACACACTCTTTGCGACCAGCGTTCAACAGTAAGATGGTTGCCCCATCACAAAAGAGGATACCACTTGAGTCTACCCTATGCTCATTTGAATAAGGAGGCGCGAATCTGGTTGAAGATTGTGTGTTGTTGCCTGATTCAGGGTAGCCATATGACGGAGGTCACGCGGGATCGCGTCTGTCTAGTGTATGCTCTCATGACAGATGTGGAGATTGATGTAGGGTCTGTAGTGCTGTCGGCTATGGGTCGAGCTCATTTGCAAGGAGGTTTTCGTTATGCTTTTGGTGGGTTTTTGACTAAATTGATGCGAGCATTCAAAGTGCCCGAGGAGGTATTTGATTATCATCCTCCTATGGTGTAGACTCCTGTAGATGTTACCCAAACCAGGGCACCGGATGCACTCGGCCCCACTCTCACCTTAGCAGAGCATCACGCTCGAGACGATGGGATTTTAGCCCGTATGTATGGGTTAGAGATGCTCCACCACAGGACTGGGGGTAGACCCTCTATGGCAGAAGAGCTGCACCAGGTTGAGAGGGATTATCCTCTTAACGAGCATGCCATGGCCTTATTGAGAATTGGTCCTGATTTTGTTGAGCCTGTGGATGATGATGTCCCCACAGATGAAAATAACCACCAGACCAATTCTGATGATGACGAGGTGGAGGTGGATGATACACCGCTAGAGGTCCATGGGCTGGAGGACGACGACTTCCTTGACTGACTAAGAAGCTCCTTACACCCTACTCTTGTATTTTTTATTTTTGTAGCATTAGGGACAGTGCTAATCTTTTAAGTGTGTGGTGGGGTGTGATGGGATTCCTTTGTATGTATGTATATGTGTGCTTCTGTATGCTTTTATTTTGGGTTCCTTAGCCTTTGTTTTCAGTTCTTTTACTAAGGAGAGTCCTTTTGAACCGTACAAAACCACAAAAAGATTTTAATTTTTATGTTGTTTTTGGTGTTTATTACTTTTGAGTCGCCCTTAGTCATAGGACTAAGGGATTTCCTCTATGATGGATGGATGATGACCGTCTTAAGAGCGAATTAGTCATGTAGTGTCAGGTGTTCTTTCTTGCTATACAATTGTGCATACACGTGTGAAACATGCTAGTATATACAATAGCAAGTGTTGAGACGCCTAATTCTCACTTAGTTGACTGGCTGTGTTGCTTAATGTTGAACTTATGCATGATTTCGGATATTTTATGGTGAGCCTACTAAGCTGAACATGTGCCATGTGTGAGTGAGGTTTTTGGTGATATTCCATGTACATAATGATGTATAGAACTTGCCCGGTGTGTCTGCGAAGCGAAATAAAAGATGTTGAGTTTAAGAGATGATATAGGCATTTCTTTGATAGCCATGTTTTAGACCTACTTTATCTACCCTCTTTGCATGATCTTAGCTAGCCCCGTTGAGCCTATAGCCTATTCATTGGTAGTTTTACATGCAGCTTGATCCTTTTCTTTCAATGAACCATAATTTGATCCAAAACTCCTAAGCACTTTAATTGAGAGATTAAGATGTGAAGGAGTGAAGAAATTTTTTTTTTGACAAATTGAAGAAGGAAAGAGTTAAGTTAAAGCCCCAAGTATATATCCTTTGGGTGTGTGAAAAAGTTTGTGTGTGTTGGTAGGGAGTATGGTAGAAAAAGAAAAAAAAATATTATTTGAATCAATGGTTGATAGCAGTTACTCCCTACCTAATATGCTTAAGCTAGCTCAAAAATGTGGGGGGCACAACAAAAGAGAGTTGGGAAGATAAAAGTGGTGGAAAATAGGTTGGTTGAAGGTGGTCTTAATGTAATTTGTAGTGTCTTAAAGCGCTTAGGGAAGATAGTCACTATTCTTGACCAAATAGTTCCTACCCGTCCCTTAGCCTACATTACAACCCCTAAAGTCCTACTTGATCTTGAGCTTTAACATTTTGACGTTAGTTGAGTACTACACTAAGGGTAAGCTTATGGTTCATCTTGTGTTGTATGTGAATTCTTTCCGAGAGTGAGTGAACTTTTACTCATGCACCCATTTAATAATTACTTTTGTGTGAAATATTGGGTGATTCTCTTGTGGTGAGGGCGCATGTTTAGCGAAGTGTGGTGATCTATGGGTAACATGTCATGTATGAATTTGCATCTGGTAAAGTTGTTCTGTGAGGATAGGTTGTTTCAATTTTCTATTCACTCTTTGGTGATACTAGTATGTTGGTGCATAATTTGATAAGTGTGGTTGTGAAGCTGTGCAAGAATGTCTATTGTCTGTCAATTGTCTAAAGTCGCCCGGATTTGAGTGTGGTTATTGTTCGAGGACAAACAAAGGTTCAAGTATGGGGTGGTGATCTAAGGCGTATTTATATGCCTTAGTAGCGACTTTAACCCATGTTTACCTTAGTTTTGAGAACAATACGTATATATTTTGTATGGTTTTGATGGATTATGTGATATTGTGCTAACCAATGTGATTAGACCCTTGTAGGTGGAATTTCCGACTATTTGGAGCATTTTTGGCGTGGAAAGCGAGGCTTGGAGAAGCTACGAGCAAAGGATATTGATGATAAGAGGCAACCCAAAGAGTTGAACTTGAAGAATCATGCCAAATCCGCAAAGAAAAGTCGACGAAAGAAGAAAATCAAAAATTAAGGGTCTGGCGAGCCAAGGGGCGTGCCAGGCCGCTTTTGTGCAAAAATTTGTTTTGGGAGGAAGATGTGGGGCGCGATTCAGGGCGGTCCAGGCTGCCTGGAGCACACCTTTGCAGAGGCAAAATTCGCCTAAGTGCCAGGCGCGCCCAAGGGCGTGCCGGGCTGCTTTTTGGCTAATTTTTGCCTAGAAATTCACTCTATAAATAGGGCTTTTGAGTTATTGTATGACATTCCATCTTGACAAGGATACTTTGGGGCGTTTTTGGGCATTGAAATTAGGTTTCATCCCTCATCTTTTCAGTTTTTATTTATTTTTATGGTATTTTATTACTTTTGGATGTTAATTAACATTATGAGTGGCTAAAAACCCTCATTATTGGGGTTAAGGCCAAGAACATGAATTTCTTGGGTTAATTTTAGTGGTTTTTGCTGAAGTTTATCATAAATTGGTTATTCATATATTCTTAATTTCATTATTTCGATGCTTGATCACCATTGAAATACATTCCTTGTCTTGAAGTGAGCTCGAGAGAGAAACTAAGAGATAGAACGTGGAATATAAGAAGTGTGGTCTCTCTCGGGGAAGGAATTCTAAGGCATTGACATGTGGTTAGGACCGACAGGTACCTAATCCACCACACTTGGTCAATTACAAGAAGAAAACTTAATTGCACTAGAATTGGTTAAGCTTATCACCGCTCACGGATGTAGTTAGGTTTCCAATTTCTAGTAGAAGATTATATCTTGGAGACGAATATAATTGAAAAATTAACCTCGGGATTAATAACCACGATAAACAACTCAAATTGCTTAAACCAATAACAATTATGCTCAAGAGATGACGTTCGGAGTGCCTTAGCCTTGGGAATTCACTTTTTATTGATTTTTCAAGCGTATTTAAAAAAACTACAGTTACGATAGCGAAGTTAGGAGTTAATAGTTCGCAAACAAGTAATTTTTAGTGACAAATCCTATTTCCTTTTTGCAACACTAGTTTTTAATTATTGTTGACGTCTAGAATTGGTTTCTGTTGACGAAAGTCCCTTGGGTTCGATATCCGGCTCTTTCAAAGGAGCCACTTTATTACTTGAACGATCACGTACACTAACGTGTATAGCTGGGTCGCAACAATCTACATAATCCCTCATGCGTATAATATATTAAATCACAAGAATAAACACTTACCCAAGCTTGTAAATGAGTGATCTTGTCCAAAAAGATGGTTTAGGGTTTGAGAGCCAAAAGGAAATATCTTGAAAATTCTAGAAATGGCATGTGTGTCTAAATGAATAAAAATCTGATTTTTCCACTTTATATAGGCCTTCAATTCATCCTTAGCCAATTCTTGGCATTAAATTCCATGTTTACTTGGTCAACATGGAAGAATGGGTCTTTTGCCCTTGTGGGCCATGTCTCTTACTCCATTTTGGGCCTTAAATTGAGCCCATTAACACATGTTAACTTAGCCCACCAAATTCGATGTGTAATACCCCAACAATCTCATGTTTAAATAATTCCATAAATGTTATGACAATATTCCACTCACGAGATTCATGTTCGTAGCGTCAATCCCAAGAATAAGCAACTTTAGCCACTCATGGCTTAATTTAACATAATTTGATAAAATAATTATGACGACGAATTAACCCCAACTTGGATGCCAAACTCGCTCAAGAGTAGTCCTACTACGATGGAATAATGATACCATAACCCAAGAGTCCTCTTTATAGACTAATAATCGGAGAAGAAAGTTGGCAAAAAGCACCCCGGCACGCCCCTGGGCGCCCCTGAGACTTAGCTGAATTTCAGCTCTGGAAAAGGGGAGCCTGGGCGGCCTGGTACGCCGCCTGGTGTGCCCCTTTGCTGTCCATTCCATAAAAATTTTGGCCAAAAGCGGCCTGACAAGCCCCTGGGCGCGCCCCACACTAAAATTTTTATTTTTTTCCTTTCTTCGACTTTTCTTTGCGGACACTAGCACTATATCGATAGTCCATCAAAACCAATACAAAATACGCACCTATTGCTCTCAAAACTAAGGTAAACATGGTTCAAATAAGATATATAACTCTAAATCACCAATCAAGTAGGGTCGAAAATGTACGGGGTGTTACACAGGGCCAAACCAGGTTTATTGTAATTGAATTAGGAAGGTGAATTGGCTAGTTAAAGGAAAAGTTCTATTTTGGCTCAAAACCAGGATCAAGGGATATCATATTCAATTCGGTAGCCTTTTTATGCTTATAGTAGACTATTCAAGAATGGCCTATGATCCTTTCCTAACCTACTATCCCATAACCTTGGCCAGACTAACCAGACTAGTTCTAAATCGCACACATATTTCCAACTAAGTAAGTATCTAACACACACATGATTTAGGGTTACCTTCGTAGTTAAGACCTTATTCGTTCATGCATTGTTTTGATACAGTTATCACTTTCATAATCCCAATTCCATGATGAGATCCATATTAGTCACAGTTCATAGTAAGCAAACAACACAACTAAAATATCAAAACAAATTTTACAGAAGGGTATCATTTAAACACAAAGTTCACAAAACAAAGTTTACATGCTCTTTTTATTCTGGCTGTGCCAAGTTGTCCTATTTCTCTCTTAATTATACAAACAACACAAAAAATGACTAAAACATAAATAAAACTTTTAAACATGTCGGTTCTAACTAGATGGAGCATTTGAGGGAAAAGAAATATGACAAAAAATCCCTCGGATATCGGTATACCCCCACCCCTAACTCAAATATTATGTAATGTCCTCAATGCACTAAGAATGAAAAAACTAGGGTAGGAACATACCTGTGATATACTAACCACTAGTCTCAGACTGCTCAGTTGGGGTCATAGATGCAACCCCTCAATGCTCTCCAACTCTCGTGGCCTCGACGATGGTTGTGGCACTCAAAACAAAGTTGGCACAGGTGGTGGTTGGTCCACTCAAAGACAGTATTATGGAGGCAATCTCTATACCCCCTCCACTGTTAACAACAGTAACATCAACATTAGCTAGGACCTTAATCCTCCCTAACATATGCACCTCAGAGGTCCTTTTTCTCTTAGTAGCTGCTTTCTTCTCCCCTTCCTTATCTTTCCTCTTTCTCTTCATATAGGGTTACGTATCATCATCTGTATCATCTATTTTTTTACCCTTGCCTCCATATACCAAGGACTGGGTGTATAATTATAACACCTAAATATCAAAGTCCTCCTCAATAATCAGCAAGAACAGAGGTGGTATAGCAAAAACCTGGAGCTCTGTAAGATCCTTCATACTATTTTTAGTGAAGCAAGCTCAGTTGTGATTGTACTCAAGTTTGGCGGCTGAACACTCTTCAACCAATCTATCATAAAGACCATAAAACTATCAAACCTTGCCTACACACCATATACAACAGCCTTGATATCATCCTCCATAAAGAGTTTGACCCCTTGCTCCAATTTTTTAATTTTGCCTTTGGAGCTAGCCAACCTTCTAAGCATCTTTTCAATCAAAACTTTGAGACCAAAGCATAGCCCACGGGAATAGACTGGAATGTACTCAAAGGTACTGTGGAAGTCTTTGAAGATGAGAAAGTGGCACCAACTTAAGAAGCCAAAATCTCAGTAGCATGAGTAGTAGGGGCAGCCCCCTCAGCTACCTGTGGGGCCAAATCTGGCAAAGGACCTCAGGATTGAGCAACTGGATTCATGTAGTCCTTTATCAATGTAATATCTACTGTTTTGGTTGGCCTGGTAAATCTGTCAATAGACAATATGAAAGGAATACTAGACTTCCAACATAACTTGGTCACAAGACTAGGGAGCAATTGAGTAGTGTGAAACATAAGAGCCCGCTCCCAAATATTATCTGCAATTATCTGTGGGACATTAAGCTCTATGTTAGATAAAAAGACCGCACTCAACATATTATCATTACCAGGCGGTGTTATACGGTGCCTGACTATCAACCACTATGACTTAGCAAGGAAGTTCAGGGTGTGCTTGTAAATTTTTGTGTATTTGACCCATTCAGCTTCTTCTTTAGCCTCAGCTATGTGGCAAGCCAGCCACTTGTAGTGTATCAAATTGTATTCCCAACCTCGTTGTTTCACCTTTTTCAAATCCACCATACGTTAGTCACATTTTGGTATTTCTGCTGGCGGCTAAAAATCATAACCAAATAAAATGCTGGATATGGCCTTCTATAAGATGTCAATCTCCACACCCCATACTATTACCACATCCAACCGTGACTATTTTCTTATGTCTTTTTGTTTCCTCAAAGGAGTCAAGCTCTCTAGTATGGCAGTATAATTAGCATAAAACTCTCGCACCAATTTTGCACCGTAGTTACCTAGAGGCTTTGTCATCCAGTCCAACTTGTACTACTTGAACAACTAGTTTAGTTCTGGAACACTTTGTAGTGTCACGGGAAGCATGTGGGGATCTTCTTGTATGCTCCTCTTTACGTTCTCTTTGTTATTGAGGGACATACAATCATTATAGTAGGTTCAGGACTTTGGAACACCCTATAAACCTTGGATTTTCCTTCCTTAGAGGCGGACTCTCAATAGAAGCTCTGTCGGAGGATTCTAGGTTAGTACTACCAAAACATCTATAGACTCATCATCCTCAAAACCCTTAACAATAGCCTTCTCAACCTCTGCTCACCCCCATTTGAATTTGAAGATTGACCTCTCTCTTCAAATTGAGTAGGCTCAATAAGAGTGGCCGCAGGTACCAATGTTGTGGACTGTGTGTCCTTGGCCTTTGTACAATTTGACCTTGTGATTTGAGGTTCGTGTTGGTCATTAGTGTTACTTGTGGAGAATCCAACCTCCAACCCGCTAGATTCGTCTAATTTAGTCTCCGAGGCCAAAGGCTAGTCTTTTAGTGCTCGTTTCTTTGTTATTTGTTTATAGGCAGCCTCATCTTGTTGATTCTTACGTAATTTAGGTGCCATAGTACCTATGGAAGAACCAATTAGTCTCAGTTTAATAAAGATATAAGTACTCAATAGTCTCTATAAATGACCGACAGGATGATCATTGTAAGAAAAGATGATAGTCTTTTGGCTCCTTGGAAATCTCTCTCAGATTTCCTACGGGGTGTTTACCTTAAACTACAACTACCAATGATCGTTCTTAGATACGACGATCATTGGAAGATATCGACTAATGGACTCCTATAACCTTACAACTTGGCACCCATAGTGATTCAACCAACGATCGTTCCTAGAAATAAAGGTCATTGGTTGTAAACTTCAAAATAGTTTGAACTCAATATGTTGACCCTATTTTGACACTTTGGGGTTCCTCAGACTTCACCCCTTCTATACCCATCACTTAAAATATCATGTAAGGCAACGACTATATGGATGCAAGTTAAACTCCCTCCAAACTCAGTTAAAGTAATACAAAGTATGTATAAGGTAAAGTAAACCTATATCTACTTATTTCATCAATAATTAAGCAAGATTAAGTTATATCAGTGAAGAAACATACTTTATGTATGAATGTAAGTGTGTGATATGCTTGATCTCTTGAAAGGAAGGGAGTCTAGCCCAAATCAATTGCAATCACTCAAGTTCTAGGGATAAAATCAAGTGTTTGCTTTGTTGGTTGTTGAAATTATCCAAGTGTGGTAATGGATTTGCGTTTAAATGGTAGTTTACTTGTATTGGGTTTTAGGGTAGATGGATTAGGGATTTTAAAATGAGTCAAGTCGGGTTGGGTTTAATTTCAAACTTTATAAAAGGACATAGAAGATGGCTCATCCTTATGATTGTTGGTTAATACAACAATCATTGTATTCCATAGTTCCTAGAAGGATAAGAAAACTCACCTGAGAACCAACGAAACATAAGGACGATCGTTGTATATTGCAATGATCGTTCCTTAAGCTTGTTAGTTCCAATTTGTAAAAGTTGGTTTTTAGGAGTTTAGTTAGACGATGGATACCACGGTCATTATTTCTTGGAATGATCATTGGTTTGAAATCATTGGACCACCTCCTGAAAGTTAATTTTTTGGACTTCATGCAGATGATAGAAACCATAATTTTTGGTTCTTCCAACGGTCGTCCATTGAGCCCGTGGTTTCTGTTTTTGTTCCAAATTCTAAGTTCTTTTCTGAATTATACCTACAAACTTTAATACACATTACCCTATAAATGAAAAAGTAAAACAAGTACAAAATCCTTGGATTTCCTCCCAAGCGGAACTTGATTTAACGTTGCGGCATGACATGGCTAATTTGGCTACTCAGAATTTGCCAAACTAACTCATGGGTTGCCTCCCATACAACACCTGATTTAACATCGCGGCATGACTCAGGTGTTCTTGATTACTCAGACTTCATGAAGCACCACATCATATCATGCATAAACTTCTTTTGTTGCTGAAATGACAACTCTTTAGGCACCACATCACTCATTAAATAATTGGCAAAATCCGCAAACTATGGAATCAAGTCTTACGTTTTGGCCAATACCTGCTCAATTGGAAAAGTGTCATATATCTCAAGCTCATCCTTCAATTTCATCATTGCCTCTTCTTCAAGTTGTGACAAGCCTACTTTTCAGTCCCCTTTCTATCCTTGACCTCAATGTCAAATTCTTGTAACAGAAATACCCAACAAATCAACCTTGGCTCTGCATCCTTCTTCACCATAAGGTACCTAAGAGCTGCGCTGCAAGGTCAGTATGCACAATCACTTTCATGCCAAGCAAATAAGATCAAAATTTCTCAAATGCAAAAACCAAAGAGAGCAACTCTTGTTCAGTCACAATATAATTTTTCTAAGCAGGATTAAGTTCTTTGCTAGTATAATAAATCAGATGTAGAATTTTCTCTTGCCTTTGGACTAGGACTGCTCCTAGCGCCACACCACTAGCATCACATATAACCTCAAATGTCATGGACCAATCAGGTGACACAATAATAGGGGCTGAAATCAACTTCTCTTTTAGACACTCAAACACCTTCAGACATGTATCATCAAAAACAAACTACACCTCCTTCTCCAAAAACTTACATAAAGGATGTGCAATTTTAGAGAAACCCTTGATGAATCTACGATAAAATGCAACATACCCTAAAAAGCTCTGAATACCTTTCATAGAAATTAGTGGAGGTAATTTTTCAATCACCTCAATCTTCGCCTTGTCAACCTCAATCCCTTTCTTTGAAATATTATGATCGAGCACTATTCCTTCTTAGACCATAAAGTGTCACTTCTCCCAATTTAGCACCAAATTGCAATTTTCATATCTCCTCAAGACACTAGCTAGATGGGCCAAGCAATCTTTAAATAAATCACCAACATCCAAGAAGTCATCCATAAATACCTCAATAGCATCCTCCACCATGTCAGGAAAGATGGACATTATACTATGCTGAAAGTTTGTTGGAGCATTATACAATTAGAAAGGCATTCTGTTGAATGCAAATGTCTCATATGGACAAGTGAAAGTGGTCTTCTCTCGGTCTTTGAGAGAAATCAAAATTTGATTGTAACTCGAGTAACCATCAAGAAAATAATACCACCCTCTACTAGTAAG
Organism: Capsicum rhomboideum; assembly: GCA_031232105.1. NCBI lineage: Eukaryota > Viridiplantae > Streptophyta > Magnoliopsida > Solanales > Solanaceae > Capsicum > Capsicum rhomboideum. Next base: position 88,942,680 of record CP124716.1, on the reverse strand, counting down.
ACGGTCTAACATCTAATTCATGAAAGGCATTAGAAAGTGATCCTTTTCAGTCCATGCATTCAAATTTCTATAGTTCATGCATACATGCCAACCAGTGACCAGCCTCATAGGAATAAACTCATCTTTCTTGTTTGGAACCATAGTGATTCCACCCTATTTTGGTACACATTGAACTGGGCTCACCTATTTACTGTCGGCAGTATGATAAACCACACCAGTATACAAATATTGATTTCACATTGGATTTTTAACTTTGAATAGTAACAAATATTGATTTCATTGAGTTTGTATTCAATATGAGAGAGGTACTAGGACTGTGGTTCCCATAACTTCATAACTCCATAGGTTCTTCGTACTAGTGATCTCTCCCGGCGTTTGGTATACAGGATCGATAGGTTATGTTTGTCTAAAAGACTTTACACCCCTATTAGATGACTATTCTCAATCATATATTATCGTCTCATGAGTTTTGCAGTACTAACTCCTACCATGGATCCCAGATTAGCTATACCATTTACTGGCTCAATCTATTAAATGGATGTTAAGAACTCCAAGTTTCGTTGTTAATTCCCTTTTCCCATCTATTACAGATTTTTTTGTTGCGAGTAAGTATACGAGAAGTTCTAACATATGCATCTGTTAGAAAGCAATCAAACCAAAGAGAATAACAATACACATCCAAATACACTTTGAGAATCACGTCATACTTTGAACACTATGTTGTTAATCCTTCATGGTTCCCACAACCCTAGTTGTGGTTGTTAGCTACTCATGATTGTAAGAACACCAATAATTACAAAAAGAGAGCATAATTATGAAATTACAAGAAATTAGATGAACAACCACGAATCTCAATTATGAATCAAAACCCTAAAAATTGATTTTTATACCTGTAAGAACTGTAATATGTCTCAAAAGTGAAAATGGAACTTAAATTAAAACAATAAATCTATTAGGAGTATTATAGACATAAAGGAAACCTATCCTAAACACATTAGGATTTGTAGAGCCAGTGTCTCGGATAAAGGATAGAATGATCATTGGTTGATACCATGATCGTTCTTTGTACTTGTTTTTGGATGGATGTCTTTTTGACAGTTTGCAGATGTTGGCTGGAACGATACTTGGGATGAGCTCATCCTTTCACCTGATAGTCGTTGTTTTCACCTTAGATTTTCAATTTGCAGGATCATCTTCCCATAATCTTAATAATGAGGTCATTGTTTCCTCCAACAATTGTGGGATCTTCTCATTTGTTCTTCTTTATATTTTGCCTTTTTCTATTTCAACGAACGAGTGTGAGGGATGACTATTGTCAGATCCAACGGTTGTTGAATGGTTTGTCTCATGCCCATGAGTCCTATTTTCTTCACTTTTCTTCTCTGGACTTGTTTAACCTGCAAATGCCATAAAAGCACATCATACCTATAAAAACAGGCCTTTAAGCCTTTAAGCTAGCAAATTTTCCTTTTTTTAAGTGTCAAAAGTGTCGTAAGTCCACGATGCATCACCTTGCTCTAATGAACTAAAAATACAACACACATTAACCAAATGAGCCAATAATATCAAGAATTATAACATAATCCCAAATCCCAAGGCCAAAAACATGTTCATTCCCTCTTTCTAAGGTTTTTCTATCTTCAGTCTACCCTAATTCTACCAATTTTGGGTTTACAAAGATGAATTCTAAGCATGCAACCATAGTTCATCTACCTCTAACCAAAACTCAAATGTTTCACCCCAAAAACACTAAATTACACCATAAATTCCACCTAGGTAAAGTCAAATCCTCCCCCATACTTAAAACTAGTGATTTTATAACACCCCAAACTTCTAAACTAAGATCCAAACCATTCTTCTGATGAGTATAGATCCAAATACAATAATTTATAATTGTACATAGGTGTTAATACCACTTCCTTAGTGTGGGAAGAGCTTTTGTTATGAATTAAGGTCATAAGGAACTTCTAGCTCAACTTTGAGTTGAAAACTTCTTTACCGATTGAGTTTCCAAATAAGGTTTTACTAATGGATACCTTATAGAATATGAAGAGTTCTATAGATCAAGACCAAACAAATTAAAGGTCTTCGAGTCTTATTTCCAATGCCACCAACCATTCATTAATCTAATTCTGAAGTAGAATGTTATGGTCGTTTTACTCAAATGTGTGAGTGTTGGGAAAAGTTTGGGAAATTGTCGAACAGTTTGGCGATGCACTAAACTAGCTCACCAAACTCACCCAAATACCTTCACAAACTATTAATTTTGGTGATATAAGTTGTACTTTAGTAAACCGCCCGATAGTTTGGCGATCTCACCTCTAAATCATCATAATTGCCGATAGGATTCATTAAAAGGTCATTTTTTCGACTTTTCCCACTTTCTTTCTATTTCCCATCAGCCCCAAGTTAGTATTTTCTCCTCTACTCATCCTCCAATCCTAAGGTAAGTTACTCCCATGTAATTCTAAGTAATTTCTACTATTTTAATCGTTCTTTTTCTGGATTATTAGTGAAATCCTACACCATAACGTAGGATTTTCAAGAAAGTTCAACCAAGATTCCAAGAACTAAATTCTTGGTGATTATTCCTCAGATTAGGATTCCTCCTTGACTTCTTGAAAAGCAATTAAGGTATGTAGGACTTCAATTGGGTTTTTCTTTAATACCCATGTCCAAAATTTCTAGTTTTCTATGAATTTAAGACTAAGGTTAGGGTTTATAAACCCACTTTTAAACTCATCTTTTTATAAAGCATATTCCATGAATATGTTAATGTTTTTAGATATGATTATGATTTGATCTCAAGCATGACTTTAGAATCCTTATGACATTATAAATTTTCAAGAAACTTGAAAAAACCCAAAGAAGGGGAAATTCAATGATAGCTATGAAATACAGATCTTTTTAAAGATTCAAGCTTTATGTATGAATAAGCATGATTTATACGCTTTTTGAGAACATGTTAAGAACTAGTTTTGGGAGTAGTATTTAGCACTGACATAATAAGGGTTCATAATAAACCTAAGTTCTAAAACTGTGTGCCATTATAGGATTAGGGTCTTCCGTTAGTTAAGGTTGACACCTTTATCCCCTTTTAAGGCGCATCTTTAGGATTCTTATGTTTATGGTTCTAACTTTGGCATGTTATAACAATCATTTTTAGTGTAGGTGTATGACACTGGACATCATGATGCTCACATGGTTTATGTCAGTTATAAGAGACTCCTATTTAAGAGATTTAACTACACTTTTATGGTTTTCATGATATGATCCTAATATGTTTAGTATGATATGAAAATGATATGATTTCAGATAGCATAATTTTAGATATGCATCCTTTCAGATATGTAGCTTCAAATACAATTCAGTTTCAGTTATTATAGATTTATGAAATTATTACTTTATCTTAGAATGAGTTTTTACTCTGACTTTAGCTATTATGATTTTCTTCATATTTTCACCATCTAAAAGTATTTACTTTGCTTTTACAACCTTTGATATGGTCATCTTACGACTCTACATAGTATGTTTTCAGATATGTATTTCTCAAAAAGCTTTTCTTATAGTTTTAGCTAAACTTATAATTGATTATTATTATGTTTATGAAAATCTTATTTCTGGCTCTTTTCTCCATGTATGTCACATAAATGATTTTAGTTATTTAGTCATATTCCTTCATACTCAGTATATTCAAATGTACTGATTGCATACATTTTCTGTCTATATTTTTCATGTGATGTAGATATGAGTGACCATTCTCAGGCTCGTGGCTAGAGAGTAGCAATTCATAGTTCAGCAATTGGTGAGTCCTTCTCATTCGGGGACATAGCTTAGTTATTCCGTTGGACATAGCTTAGTTATTTCGTTCCTTGTTTCAGTCTGTCTAGTAATTTAATATTTGAGTTAGTTAGGGGATTGTCCCAACAACTCATTATATTAGTAGAGGCTTTCAGGCATAATCAATGTATTTAGTTGTAATCAATTCATCTTTGAATTTTATTTCAGTATGGTTTTAGTTTATAGCTTCTGCTTCAATTTTCCCTATATTATACTTAGATATGTTATTCCAAGGGTTAGCTTAGGATAATTTGGGGTTCTAAGCACCATATCTCATCCAGGGTGTAGACTCAGATCGTGACATACTTGGTATCAGAGTAATAGGTTCAAGAGTCCTATAATGTTTGAAATATCGCATTCAGTAGAGTCATTTTTATAGGGGTGAAGAACATTACACTTATAATAAGGAGGCTACAGAATGTTTAGAAAATATGTCCCTTCTTTTATGATCTAGATCATGCAATAGAGCAGTCCCCTATGAAATATATGTAGATTCATGTGTTGTTTTAAATTTCTCTAACTATGCCTCATCTTTGAGGTGATAGAAATAGTAAAGCTCAGTTCCTATCAATATAGTGCTCTCAGATAGAACTATCAGCACTTTAGATACCGCACAAATGGCTTGATGGGAGACCATTAATGTGCTTTAGCTCATCAATGGCTTGATGGGAGCCCAGAAAGTATGTGTCTGAATTCTTAGGTAGTATTGTCACCCAAGAGATAGTGCTATTTTTGTATGCTATGATTTATAAGTAGTATAATGACCCAAAATTAGAAGTGTGAATCTAGAATTGTAGTAGCTTAAAAGATGGGGATAGTGAATTACTAAAGTATAGTGTGTGTGTGTGTGTATATATATATATATATATATATATAGAAGTTATTTATCCATTAAGCTAGAATGGAGATGATATAACTTTAGGTGTTAACCAAGGGGTAGTATGTCTGGTGTAGATTTCACGGTAGAAGGTATAGAAGGAGTTATTGGTTAAGATGACTTAGATTATGCTTGAACTATGAAATATGAAAGTGTTTTAGGATTGATAGATCTAGGCTACACTCTGTGATTCTGAAAAGAAACTGCTTGATGCTTATAGGTCTATGAATGTAGTATAGACATACAGATGGATAAGTAGTAGTTATGTGTGAAATAAGGATATGATAATGTAATATAATTAGGTAGATTGTAAGATTAAGATCGACTATTGTTATCATGAGGTTTTAGTGGACTAGTGTTTCCTTATTTCTATCTAGTAGCTGCTAACCCATGATAGTATTATGAAGTTGTGTTGTTATGCATGTTTGGTACTAGACACAATTTGAACTGTGAATGATCACCAAGGTGGAAATAAATTATAGTTTGGGGATAGTGATGCTAGTTTTATGGAATTGATCTAGTAGGCTTGAAATAGCATATGCAAGAATTTAAGTTCATTAATTTTCAATGAGTGTGATGGTGCAAGTATGATATAGGTGTGAACCCTAGGTGAGACAATGAATGGTGACTAAATCATTAGATAAAGGGGGTCCTTATGAATTAAGAAGATAGAAGTGAACCCAAGGTAGTATGTGGCTACATGATATTCTAATATTATTAAGTGTTGTATGTTCCTAGTAGGTATCCTTGAGTTTCTAGGTACGGAGAAGGCTAAGTATAGTATGTATTATATGTTGTTCTTAAGAGCTGAATCGAGGAATTAGAGGTAGACAATAATGAGCCTCTTAGTAAAGCTTTATTCTCCAATTATTCAGAGGAATATAAACTTAGAGGTGTGATGTCAATAGAATAACAAGAAAGATCTTATTATGAGGTGATATGGGAATTGGGTATATTCGTTAGTAAGTGTTTAAGTTATATGATAATGATTATAGAGGCCAGAGAAAGTTAAGAGTAGTATCTCAAAAAGAAGTACTAAGAGGGGTGCTATATCTACAAATATAGTCTTTCATGGGGGAGTTTAGTATCTATATGTATTGTTATACACCGATCGTAAGAATAAAGTTATTATAGTTCAGTTTAGATAATATTAAAGAGATCCACAGACTTAGAATGTTGAACTTGATCTAAGGGAAAGATGATACGGTGAGGAACTAAATCAGGCCATGAGAACCAGATAGTGATGTGTTTTAGAAAGAGTTATGATGAGATAGAAATCCATTCCTACTCTAGCATATTCCTCAGATTGTATTCACTATGACACCCTACTTATGTTGCACACGTTAGTGTTGTGCCCATGACACAGATTTATGTCCAATTTTAGTTCCTAGTATGAGTAGTAACAACTTCATTCAATGTTCCTAATCATGCTCCATGAATTTATGACCTCTATCCTTACGTTATACAACTTGTGAGATATACACTCATATTTCACAATATGCTCAGTCCTACAGACTTATGATATACCTGTAATGACTAGTGAAACCCATGATACATCTTCTATGTTCTCAAATTAGATCTCTTGAACGATTCATGCTTATGATATCTTGCTTTAATCCCTATGTGCATCCACATATGAAAGTGATGGATGATTATGTCATGTAAATGCTCAGAACAATTGCCCACTCATACTCTATGAATTAATATATAAAGTATTCATACCCATGATACCTTACCTCAAAGGTTCTATTTTTGAGTACCAAGGTCCCAATAAATACAAGTCATAGTTGAACATTATCCCTCTTATTTAAGAATTTCATACTCTAATCCTTTAGCGACCCTCCTTACGTTAAGATAGTAGCAATGAAAGTGGTTGAATAATAGTTTATATGGGAGTGATTAGATGCTCCTTATCATGAAAAATATGGTGTGCTTGTTCTATCAAAGGTTATAAGTATAGAGGGAGATCAAAGTGAGAATTTGTTATACAAAATAGTTAGATGTGGAGTTTTGGTGTGCCTTTTGAGGAAGTTCATGAAATTGCAGTTGGTAGAGATGTTAGGAAGATAGGAAAATTCTTAGGTTGTCTAGAAGGAGCCCTGAAGTAGATATAATGATAGGGTTAAATGTTGTGTTGGTATACATGTGGGTGAATGTATTATGCATTAGTGACTTCTTGAGGTGAGGTGAATGAGGTGGTAAGAAGAAGTAGTATTCTTGGGATAGAAGTCCCTACAGAGATATAAAGCATAAATCTTGTGGTTTATATTAGTATGATCATCTTATATGCAGCACCTTGTGACTCTGAGTTAGGCTTGAACATGGTAAGAGCGTGCAGTTAGACTCAAACTTTGGCAGAAGTAGTCACATGTACCCTTGTGAAGGTTATACATTGTAGCTAATGAAGTGTAGTATTTAGGAGGAGAAGCGTAGTTGAGAAGTGTTGCTAAGCTTAAAATCCATCAACTGTATTGCTTAAGGAATAGTAGCCCTATTCTTACTTCATGTCCAAGGTACCCATGTTTCATGTCAAGTAGCTTCAGATAGAGTGTGACTTATGTTCAATTCTATATTGTTCCTACTCTATGGACCCATATCAAATGACTAGGATGCTTAGACCATGATAGCATTCCATATTCAGGTGTCTCAGATGAATTATACCTATGATTCTTTTCCAAGAGTATTATGAGAAATTCTGATAAGAACGTCTAAGGTAATAACCTTTTTCCTATAGCAACTCCTATAAGGTTTCATGCCTTTATTTGTTATCTTGTAGGTCTATGCTTATGCTTACGCTCATGTACTCTGTAGTTGGGTCCTAATCTTGGTATAATTCAGTTAGGTATATGATAGTAAGGGAATTTTTATATAGCCAAAATAAAGCTTTGATAATTATCTTTTCACTCTAACTTTATTCTTCATTTGAAGATGAATGATCCTAAGGGGGAGATATTGTAACATTCCAAATTTCTGAACTAAAATCTGAACCATTCTTCAAATATGTATAGACCCAAATCCAATGATTCCTAATTGTACATAGGTGTTAATACCACTTCCTTAGTGTGGGAAGAGCTTTGGTTATGAATTAAGGTCATAAGGAACTTCTAGCTCAAAGTTGAGTTGAAAACATATTTACCGATTGAGTTTCCGTATAAGATTTTACCAGGGTTAACTTCAAATGAGCATACCTTATAGTATGCAAAGCATTTTGAATATCAAGACCCACCAAATTAAAATTCTTCAAGTCTTCTTTCCAACACCACCAATCATTTGTTAATCCGATTCCGGAGTAGAAAGTTGTGGTCATTATACTCAAATGTGTCAGTTCTAAGAAAAGTTTGGTGAATCGCCAAATAGCTTGGCGATGTGCCAAACTAGCTAACAAAACTCGCCCAAAAACCTTCAAAAACTATTTATTTTGGCGATCTAAGTCTGCACTTTGGTGAACCACCCGATAGTTTGGTGATCTCACCTCTAAATTGCCTAAACGGCCGACAGGATTCATTAAAAGGTCATTTATCCAAATTTTCCCACTTTTTTTCTGTTTTCCATCTGCCCCAAGTTGGTATTTTTTCATCTACTCATCCTCCAACCCTAAGTTAAGTTACTCCCATGTAATTCTTATTAATTTCTAATATTTCAATCATTCTTGTTCTGGATTATTAATGAAATCCTACACCATAACCTAGTATTTTCAAGAAAGTTCAACCAAGATTCCAAGAACTGAATTCTTGGCGACTAAGGTATGTAGGACTTCAATGGAGTTTTTCTTGTTTTTCTTTCATCCCCATATCCAAAACTTCTAGTTTTCCATGAATTTAAGACTAAGGTTAGGGTTTATAAAGCCACTTTTAAACTCATCTTTTTATGAAGCATATTCCATGATTTCTTGATATTTTTAGGTATGATTTCTATAAACACTGCAGTTAAGTTTGTTGAACTTTAATTCTTGATATGATTCTTTGGTTTTCTTGAAATTTACATCTCAAGAATGACTTCAGAATCCTTATGACATTATGAATTTTCAATAAACTTGAATAAACCCAAAGAAGGGGAAATTCAATGATAGCTATGAAATACAAATCTTTTTAAAGATTCAAGCTTTATGTATGAATAAACATGATTTATGCACATTTTGAGCATATGTTATGAACTATTTTTGGGAGTAGTATTTAGCACCGAGAGAATAAGGGTTCATAACAAACCCAAGTTCTAAAACTATGTGCCACCGTAGGATAAGGGTCTTTTGTTAGTTGAGGTTAACACCTTTTCCCCCTTATATACACATCTTCAGTATCCTTACATTTTTGGTTCTAACTTTGGTAGGTTAGAACAACTTTTTTTAGTGTAGGTGTATGACACTAAACTCCGTGATACTCACATAGTTTATGTCGGTTATAAGAAACTCTCATTTATGAGATTTAACTTCACTTTTATTATTTTCATGATATGATCCTTATACATTTTGTATGATATGAATACGATATGATTTCAGATAGCATGATTTCAGATATGCATCCTTTCAGATACGTAGCTTTAGATATGATTCAGTTTTAGTTATTACAGATTTATGAATTTATTACTTTATCTCTGTATGAGTTTTTACTCAGATTTCAGCTATTACAATTTTCTTCAGATTTTCACCACCTAAATGTACTTGCTTTGCTTTGACAACCTTTGATATGGTCATCTTATGACTCTACATAGTATGATTTCAGATATGTATTTCTCTAAAAGATTTTCTAATGATTTTAGCTTAACTTACTCATAGTTGATTATTATTATCATGTTTATGAAAATTCAATTTCTGGCTCTTTTCTATAATTATTTCACATAAATGATTTCAGTTATTTAGTCATATTTATTCATACTCAGTATATTCAAACGTACTAATCGCATACCTCTTCTGCATACATTTTTCATGTGTTGTAGATATGAGTGGCCATTCTCAGGCTCGTGGCTAGAGAGTAGCAGTTCTTAGATCAGTAGTTGGTAATTCTTTCTCATTCGGGGACATAGTTTGGTTGTTTCATTCGTTATTTCAGTCTTTCTAGTATTTTAGTATTTGAGTTAGTTAGGGGCTTGCCCCAAAAACTCATTCTTTTAGTAGAGGCTTTCAGACATAGTCAGTGTATTTAGTTGTAATAGATTCATCTTTAAATTTTATTTCAGTATGGTTTTAGTTTATTGCTTCCGCTTCAGATTTTCCCATATTATACTTAGATATGCTATGCCAAAGGTTATATTAGGATCACTTGTTATTCTAAGCATCATGTCTCGACTAGGGTTAGACTCGGGTCGTGAAAGATTCTAAGGATAATTCTTTGAAAAGATAGTGGAAAGGGTAGAATAACTTACCTCTACGAAGGATTTTGGTGGAAAGTAGGTTGAAATCACCGAAAATTGCCTCTCCCAACCCTTAAACGTTTTTGGAATGAAAAATACATTTTTGAACCATTTTTTGCATTAAACAATGCTTGTCCCACTATAGCGGGATGATTCCTACTATAGCGAGCTAGTGGTAGCAGCCTACCTGTCTGACCACCTTAGAATTTTGCCCATTTTACAACACGCTTCCTGATATTTACATGCCAAACTAACTCATTTACATCAATCACAATATCCAGTGTTCTACTAACCTAAATTCACTTCCAAAAGTTTCTACGGTTTCTTTAATGTCTTAGCTATCTCAAAATGGTCTCAAATCATTCAAACACCCACCCATCCATACCCAGATTATCCTAGGCCATACCATACTCAGATTTCATCTAAGACTAGCCTAGTCTAAAATTTTTAACTTTTTATTCGGGGAGAATCTTAACTTGAATTTGGCAGGCTAGACTAAATTGTAATGACAGACAGGGTCGTTACACTACCCTTGCCTAAAAGTGTGCAGACAAATGAAGTTCTTCCTTCTCTTCTTCTAAATTATGATCAAGACCTAGTTTTACTATGTGATGACACTTAGATGCAACATCAAAAATGATGGAATCAAGAAGCTCATCAAAAACATGAGTGGACAACTTCACATGGATCAGAAAGCAGGCTAACAGTTACATATCAAAAAGACAAGAAACATCAACAAATTCAATGTAATCCCACATATAGAGTTTGAAAAGGGTAGTGTATGCATACCCCTACCTTGAAGGTAGAAAGGTTATTTTTGAGAATCATCAAGATAAGCCTAAAGTAGAATATAGTAAAATGTCCCATATATATACATGATATCCCTACTATGAGCATACAACATAGGGAACTAAGCTTCAATAAGAAGTGTAACACCCCTGCCTCCAACCCCCCACCTTAGTGTAAACATAATATCAAAGACCAAACGTTAGGAAAGACGAGAACAAGTATGCTTACTCACATGAAGATGAAACAATAGAGTCAAATATCAGTAAGGTTCTCCTAATTTCCTTCGCAAACAATTGAAGCATACAATTCTCTATAGCAAAGCAAGATAACTAGGATTCAAGCTGGACAAGTATTGTTGGACATCAATTTTTAGTATACTAGAGAGGAAAAGATGGACGAAGAGAGTAGCAATTTTAAGTGTGAGTTACAGAGTTTTTAGTCATATTTATCAAGAGTGGTAGGTCTATATATAATTTCATAAATTTGCTAAAATAAATCACCTTTAGTCCAACTAACACAGTGAACTTAAAATTAACGTGACTTATAAGGATCGACAATATTTCTAGTCAAATCCGAATAAATCACTGAAATTGTTAGACTTATAAGGATCTCCAATATTATATTTAAACTAGCCTCTCTTCGTGTGATAATGGCAAAAGATCCTTCATCTCATCCATATTGATTTATTGTTAACTGATGTTCCTAATTAAGTGCGGGCTATTGTAATATTATCTCTAAGTATGATTTTAATTTTATTTTCCTTAAGTATCTTGTTTTCAATTTAATATGTAGCTCTTTTGATATTAATTTACGATATATAAGTCCTGAACAATCTAGATAATATTCATACATAAATACGTCTTATTTTGAAATTGACAAAAAGAATTGTTGGTAGAACTAGGACAAAGTTTGTGACCATGGAGTTTGAAGCGAGTCACTATCGTTTTCAAATGAGTACTCTTTCGATAAGGGCAATAAATCTTATTAACTGGAAAATTTGTTGTTACTTCAATTAAACGCTGGAAAAAAATTAAATACCAAACAAAAAATGGTTAACCCGCATCAATTTTTAATCACATTTTATCTAACTCGATGAGATATCAATGAAAGGCAGAAGATCTATATGGATTTCAAATTCCTACATTTGACACAATGAGCGTGATTTATATAGATTCTCTCAATCCAACTAGAATGATTTCAACATAACATATATTTTCTTCGAGGTAAGATAATACTAAATGTCTTAAAAGTAAATTAAAAATGCACATTCACTACTCTCATACATTGTGGTAACTGTATATCTTGGTAAACTAGAGTGTTCAATAGGTAAAAACATTGAATAAATATCAAAATAAAAGTTGATGAAAATTTTGAAAGGAATCCATCTAATTTATATATTATTCTTTTACTGACTCATCATCATGACTAGACTTTCAAAATTAGTTGCTTTAAAATGCTCGTTTTGCAGAAGACATGTGTGTTCCTCATTTGTTAGAGCATTATTTTGCACTATTTTTCCATGTGAGGGATTGAAATTGTACAAAATTCCGATAAAATATTATTGTTACTTGTTAAGGATGAGCTATTAAAGATTATATTACCATTGGCACTAGAAGTATTTGCTTCTTGTATAATTAACCTTCAAAACAAATGAGAATAATAATTCAAATTGATAATACCAAACATGAGATAGTAACTAATTAATAGTTACTATCTCTAAAACTCAGTTTCATTGTTAAATTAATTAGAATCAATAAGGAAGATAACTTTATGAGATAATAACTATTAATTGACTGACTATTTCAAAATCAAATTTTCAAGATACTTTAATTTCAAGCAACAAATTAAAATGCATGTAATATAGGAAAATCTGCTATTGGGCATAGGTAATCCATTTGTGTAATCTTTATTATTATTAATTTTAGAGCTTACTAATTTTGATTATTCTTGATGTTATATCAATGAACTAAGGACGATCGCTCGTGAAAAACGTGGATTCAACCCCGAGAAATGTGATGCATTGAGACGATGTAGATGGTGCATGGGTGATGTAAAGAAAATGTTCGTAAATAGTCAACATTGTATTTTAATAAGTCAACTTCAATTTTTATCAGGGTTAAGGTTTAATTAAAACAAAAAAAAGTACGACAAAATGCGTTAGTATGAGAAATATGTGTGTTACTTGTAATGACCCTCTAGGTCATTTTCTGCTTTTTTGTACTTTTTCTATGTTTAGAGATTTTCTATAGCTGCCCCTATAATTGATGACTTGTTGGGACTAAAAATTTAGTTACCGGGCAGTTCATTTGGTTTTTATAGCCATTTTTGTATTTTGGAGCTTTTAAAGTTGAGAAAATGGTCTCGAGCCAAAACTTCAGGTAAATGACCTCGGATGGCAATTCTGACGATTTTGTTAGCTTCGAAATGTCGATTTTAGGCTATGAGGACCCTTGGTCCAGGTTCCAAGGCTTTCGAGCTTGTTTTGGGCTATTGGATGGATTTTGGTAAATAAAGAACCTTGTGTGTGGGACCCACATTCTATCTAAACGACCTCAGATGGGGATTTTGATAGTTCTATTGAGTTTGACTATAATGAACCTCTAGGTTATTTTCTGCATTTTCATGCTTTTTCTGCATTTAGAGCATTCCTATAGCTGCCTCAACTCATTTATGACTTATTGGGACTGACAATTCGGTTACCGGGCAGTTCGTTTGGTTTTTATAGACATTTTCCTATTTTGAAGCTTTTAGGTCTCGGGCCAAAACTTCAGGTAAACAGCTTCAAATGGCAATTATGAGGGTTTTGTTACCTCCAGAATGTCGATTTTAGGCTAGGGTACCCTTCGTGTGGGTCCCAAGCCTTCTAGACTCGATTTAGACTATTGGGCAGATTTTGGTGAAAATGAAACCTTAGGTGTGGGACCCACTTTTTGTCAAAACAGCCTCTGATGGAAATTTTGATGGTTCCTATGAGTCTGGAATATCGAATTTGGTAGGGTATCATAGTTCGATTGCATTCACGAAATTCTGACTAAATCCCGAGGACCCGTCCAAAGATTTGTAACTTAGTAAATTTGTTTGTGCATCAACACCTGGTGCAGACCCAAATCCTTCATCACTATCGTAATGAGTACCTCGTGATCGCGAGAGTCTATGGATATTGGTTATCGTGATCAGAAGGCTAGGGCCTGCGACCGTGATAAAGAAGATCTATGGGACCGAGCCAGCTTATTTATCGCTATTGTGTGGCTAGGCCACCGTGATCATGATGGTCCTATTAGTGGTGTAACACCCCGTACCTACTAAACCCTATGTGATGACGTTGAACAATGGTTATTCAAGTATCGAGAGTCAAAAGTATGTACTTTGTAAGGTTATTGATGAAATAAATGATATTGGGCCTAGTGCATGGGATTAGACCTTTGTAGGAGGTGAAATACCCGTATGTTGTCGAACCTATATGACTATGTGTACCTTTACGAAATTAGTAAAACATGGGAGATTTGATGGATTATACATTAATTTGTGGGCATGAATAAATCTTGCACCATTGGGCCCAAAGTGAAGCCCAACATGAACAAGAAGACATGGCCCAACATGGAAATTGACCCATTCTTCCAATATGTGTCCATTTGACCAATCAAACCATTAATTATTGACCAAGATATGGATAAAGATGACCATTAAGGGTCTATAAAAGGCACCAAAAATCTGATATTTATTCACTTGGTTACACATGCCAAAGTCTAGAAATTTCCACAATATTCTCTCAACTCAAACCCTAAGCCTTCATCCTTTTGGCCAAAGATCATCACTTGGTGAGTATTGGTAAGTGTATATTATTATGGTTTAATATATTTTATGCATGGAAAATGATTTATACGATGTTGGTTATGTTGGTGGAGTGTGAGAAGTTCACTATGTGTGAAGTGTATGTGTTTGTTAATTCGGAGGATGGTTTTGTCTTGTAACCTTGAACATGGATTTGTGGTCTTGAAGGAAGTGAACCTTATGGATTCAATATTGACATGTGATATATTATTATAGTCTTGACTTGTTTTGTCATGGTGTATAACGTTTGGAAGTTCTATTGTGCAATTGGTTACGCTTTTGGTGGCGTATTGGCCGTAAAATATAGTTTTGGGTGTTGTATGTGTGGTGTGAGACCAGGGCTGATGGTTGGGGTGCTATATGATCACAAATATGTTAAAATGAGTTTGGTTATGATCATGGACCATTCATGGCATTAAAATACCCAAAAAGAAGCCATTTCGGACCAAACGGGCATCCGACCCCGCAGACGGAAGCACCTGCGGGCGCAGATGCCACTGGCTGCTTCCAGAGGGCATCTGCGCACTTACCTTGCCACCTTCGGGCGCAGGTGGCAGAGCAGGTCACCTCCAGACCTTCATTTTGTGTGTTTTCGTCTCCCGTTGATCCCCGAAGGCCGCTATACCTTTTTTGGATATAATTAGCAACTTGTGATGTCGTTTTAATGACTTTAAAGTATCGTATGAAGGCGTGTTGGACTGTATTAAGAATAGATTATTGTTTATAAGTTGTTATGAGGCAAATTGACGGGATTGAATGTGACGGAATGATAATGGAAATGCATAAAGGGTAAGTGTGATGCGAAATGCTATTGTTATATGAAATTTTGGTCAATGAGTGAATGTTATGGTAGTGTTGGCATGTTGATGTGATAAATGACATTGTAAGAAGGCGAAATGACGTTCTAACGTAACTATGTGATTCATGGTCATCTTGTGCACTTGAAAGGTAGTTGGTTGCTAATACAAGCTTCGTTATGTACTTGTGATGTAGAGTGAAACGTAAGGAAGAAAGCTAGACTATTGTATCTTCCTATAAGCTTGTGTATGCATAGTAAGACGCAAAGGTACGTAAGGTTATTCTTCTATTTCCTTCTGCAACATATGGTGTTCATATTGTCATGGTACTCATTCGATTCCGAAATACTCTAAGATATTCCGTATCCGATAGTTGGCTAGTGTTACTCATATGTCCCTTACTCATTGGTCAATGGTGAATCATATAACTCATGTTCATTAGTTGACTCATGTCCATTGGTTGACTCATGTTCATTAGCTAACATGTGAAGAGTGTTTTACTCCTAGATGAACTATGACCCACTTAGTTCTAAATTGTGGGTGGAAGTTCTTAAGTTGTCATGATGTTGTAGATCCTAAGAGAATAATCCCAACAAGAGCTATGAGATAAAGAGAGCTTGTTTAGGTGAATAGCATTGTTCCAATCATGATATGAGTCCAAGTTCCAATAGAGTTATAAACATGTCTCATGTCTCATGTTCATGAATAGTGTTCCAAAGGCCCAATGAGGTTACGTTCCAAAGTCCCAATAGTGACTATACTCATGTATCTTGTTCATTGATCATTGTCCAATAGTTTCAATCATGTTATGTTTCCATGAAGGCTATGTTTCCAATAATGCTTATTCCCATGTTTCTCACTCATTGATTATTGATCCAAAGCTTCAAATAAAGTTGTGACTATCATTGTATTAATCTCTCATAAACAAAGTACCAATCTCTCACAAGTTAAGGTATCAATCTCAAAGTAAAGATCAAAGTAATGCAAATGTGGTTAATGATT
This sequence comes from Capsicum rhomboideum, assembly GCA_031232105.1. Taxonomy (NCBI): domain Eukaryota; kingdom Viridiplantae; phylum Streptophyta; class Magnoliopsida; order Solanales; family Solanaceae; genus Capsicum; species Capsicum rhomboideum. Next base: position 88,926,198 of record CP124716.1, on the reverse strand, counting down.
GAGTACGGGTGGCATCTTTGGGGGCGAAATGCATAGCTCAAGCCGATCCCGATATCATTGGATTAGGGGGCAGCTTTAGGGGCAAAAGCCTAGCTCAAGCCGAACCTGACAGGGGGAAGCTCTGGGGGTGAAAACCTAGCTCGAGCCGAACCTGATATGTTGATTTATGGGTGGCAGGTCTAGGGGAATAAGCCTAGCTCAATCCGATCCCGATGCATTGATTTATGGGTGGCAGGTCTAGGGGCATAAGCCTAGCTCGACCCGATCCCAACATAACGTTATGTTATGTAAAGACCCACTGATCAGTCGGGGCCCGGGTACATTGTGACACATGTAATGATGAATAAGCATTGAAGTAAAGAAGCAAAAAAAGCAATGAAAGCAATACATATGGTTTCCAAAATGCAGAATGGTTACTTATTCACATTGATTATTCATTTGTATTTGAGTTCACTGAAATATTCATGTGTTATATAGTTTCATCTGAGCCTTACATACTCAGTACATTCTTCGTACTGACCCCCTCGGGGGACTTACCTTACATGTTGCAGATACAGACATTAGTAGACCTCCACAGTAGGGTGATAGTATTTGCAGATCTTTGGTGATCCCCAGTTGGTTTGGGACTTTCCGAGTCATAGTTGTACATTGGATTGATGTTGTAGATGTTATGAAATGGTCGTGTATGTATTTAGAGGCTTTTGTAGACATGTGTGGGTATATGGATGTAAGATATGTACATTCAGTGCGACGTGATGGCCCAAACGACCAAGTCTTATATATGTATATGTATGGCATTTTACATTTCATCAATTACATGAGACAGTATGTTATTCATTCAAGGTTATGCATACGAATGTTTGTGAGCAAAGATTGGTTCTCTCGGGCCTTATCGGCTTCGGGTGCCAATCACACCTCGTTGGGACTCGGGGTGTGACAAGTGGGGTTTTGTAATTGTGATCATGGGCCTAGTGATAGCGATGAGGAAACCCCTGGCAGTTATTAAATGTTTCCCCTTCAATTTGTTTTAGCATTTTTCTAACTGTTTAACTCTATTAGAGAGAGTGAGAGATTAGGAAATTATAGGGATTTGATAATTGGAACTAGGATTGACTTGGAACACCAACGTGATCATTTCCACGTCCTAATCTCGTAAGTTTTCGGCTTATTTTCTGTCTAATTCGTGGTTTAAATTCTTGATTTTCTCATTTTTGGTTGGGGCTATTTTGGGTCTATTATAGAGCTGGTGGTGCTCAAATTTTGAGCACAAGCTCGTGATACCCCGAGGCACGTTATTATAGTTTCAATTTTGGAATTCTATGAGTAGGTCCCACGGGTGATTTTTAGTTCAATTTTTGACCTAGAGAATAAATTTGCAATATTGGTATAGATATTCTCATCTTGAAATATAGAATATTATTTTTAAAGTGTGGCAGCGGTTGGAGGATTTTCGGAAGGGAAAAGCTCCGTTGTAGATGTTTTCATGTGCTTTTAGCTACGGCCAGTTAGGCTAGGCTTAATTCTCATTTAAAATTTGTTCTTTTAAAGTATTAGAATGGTATTATGCTAGCTATGGGTGGGTTCTTATGGTTCAGATACTTATTTAGGTATTTCTGACTATTTTTAGTCTATTAGAGGGCTTTTAGGGTAGATTTCATTCCTGTATCCCTCAAGTTAGTATTGATTACCCCTTAGGATTAAAATTAGCCTAGTTAGAGCCTTGGGGATGGGATTGTGAAGCCTTAGCCTAAGTTCAAGTAGGTGCTTGCCTTAGGTTAGGTTTTGGGACTTGTAGCGAGCCTTTTCGCTCTTTTTAAGATAGGTTGTTGTAGAATAATGTCCTTTTAGACCTAATTTAGTTATAGAATTATTTGGGAGATTGTAATTTAGGATTGGGTTCCCTTAATCTTTTCCTCAATCATTACCCTTCAAGATTGTTAGCTCTGATACCAAACTGTCACAACCTAATTTCTCATGTCATGATGACACCTATTTTAACCCACTAGTAGGTATCCAGACCATAGCCCAGAATGGTGAGTAATGGGCTAACAGGCAGAAGATAGAGGAAAATAAGAATAAATATGACAGTAATAAGCTATAAGCAGAAATATATATATATATATATATATATATATATACAGATATATACATATACATAAGCATACTATACAAGAGAGGGAAGAGGAAAAAATACCATTAAGCAACAATATCCCAGTGATATAATTCATCTCAAGTCCATCTAGTTGCTATTTTCATTACCATCAAAAGATATTTGAATTCCATTTATTAAGTTTAAAGTCAGGATTTGAGGTCAAAATGCTAATCGTAGTATGAGTCGCCATCGTTGATGCTGACCTCGGGTTGTGGTATTGATCGGAGATTGGGTGAGCTTTTAGAGTTAAGAGAAGATCCTTCTCCTTCTTCTTTAATGATAGTCTTATTTTGTATATTTTGAGACTATGATGTATATTTTGACACTGTCTAGTACTCTTTTTTTATTAGTGGCTCTTGTACAGAACTTACCAGGTCTTGGAGGAATTCAGTTTTGTATTTTGTCAACTTCCCTCTCTTGTTTACTATGCTTATGTATACATATATATCTACTTTTCCTTATTGCTTATTACTGTCGTCTTTATACCTGTTTTCCTCTATCATTCGACTATTAGCATGTTACTCATTGTTCCATGTTATGGTCTGGCTTACCTACTGGTGGGTTAAAGTAGGTGCCATTATGACCTAATAAATTAAGTCGTGACACTGACATTCTTTATTTGGTAGGGTATCATATTTCATTTACGTGTACGGGGTTTCGAATGAATCCTGAGCACACGATCGGAGTCTGTTTGGACTTGCAAAAATTTTTGTGCCAAGTTGCTGGCGCAGCCACTTAAGCAGCCTGGAGAACGCTTTCGCGATGGCCGCTTTAGTAGCTAAGAAACTCTTTATCAGTAGCTGGCCAGTTAGGCAGGGGTCGCTTAAGGGCCCTTTTGCCGTTTTAGCTGTAACGGCTTAAGCGGCCACTACTGAGTATTATATATATATATCCCTCTATGATTTTCAGCTTATTTTCTAAGTGTAAAAACACCATTAATGATATTGAGAGCTCAATAAATTATGGGGAATCATAAATTGGAGCTGGGATTAGCTTGAGGACGTTAAAGTAATCATTTGCCCATCATTATCCCATAAGTTCTCGGCCTATTTTTGATATAATTCTTTATTTTGGTTCTTGTTTATTCAACTATTTTGGGATTTTTTTAGGCTGTTGTTGAGCTCGGATCATGCTCAATTTTGGGGCAAGTGATCCTTAAGCTGAGAGGGACCTAGTGACGGACTTAATTCTCTATTTTATTGGTGGACCCTGCTATTCAATTTTTAGCTCGATTTCTGATTTGGAGCGTAAATTCACAATATAAGTATCAATGTTCTATTCTTGATTCTTAGAATTTTATATAAATAGAATGGCAGCGGTCGAAGGCTTCTCGGAAGGGAAAAGCTCTTGTATAGAGGTTTTTGTGTGCTTTCGGAGGCATCCAGGTAGGCTAGTCTTGCCCTTCTTCTAGACTTTGCTCTGTTATAGTATTAGTGTGATATTGTGCTAGTTGTGGGTGGGTTCTTATGGAGCAAATATTCATTTAGCGACTTTTGACTATTTTTAGTTGATTAAGGGGCTTTTAGCATAGATTTTGTCCCCGTTTCCTGTAAGTTAGTATTTGCTCATCCTTTAGGATTAGACTTAGCCTATTTAGGGACTTGGCACAAGATTACAAAGACTTAGCATAGGTTTGTGTAGGTTCTTACCTTAGGTTGGGTTTTCAGGACATGTAGTGGGCCTTATCTCCCTATTTATGATAGGTTACTTTAGAATACCGCCCAGATTGACCTAAATGATTATAGAACTGCTCTTTTAGATAGTTACTCAGGATTGGGTTGACTTAGTCGTTATAATAAGCCTATTTAGCTTTGTTATCCTTCACTGGTTAGTATTTGACCTTAAATCGTGTTGTCTAACTTAATAAATAGAACCCGATTCTCCTTTAAGGATTTAGCCTTCTAAAATTGGAATACTGACTAGATGAACTTGAGATGAATTATAAATATGAGATATTATTATGTATTGCTTACTTATGAGCTTTGATTCTAGTCCGGCAGCTGGTTTACTGTATAGTACCTATTAGTTCCAATTCGTGATCAGCATCTGGTATATTGGTTATATTCATTAGTTTCGGTTTGAGTCTGGCATTTATTATTGCTATTCATATAGGTTGGAACATCCGGTTGAGACCGGTAGGATTATAGTTATGGCTGGAGGAGGGATATACGGTACGCATATCATACCTTGTCTCACTTTTACTTTTCTTACTATTATATTTTGCTTGTACTAGTACTACACTTTGTTTGTATTCATCATGCTTATGGGGGCTCGATTGGGTTTATTTCTCCTTGTATGTACCATCTGGGCTTATGGGGGTCCAGTTAGGTTATAGCTAGGCATTTATTTTAGTGTTTTAGTCATTTACATTAGATTTACCGCATTTACTTAGCATAGCCTATAATTCCATTTCTAACCCTCATTTATTGCCTTTAGTATATATACTCGCACATTATTTATGCGTTTACTATAATTGAGCTCAGTTAGCCTATGATGCCTACTAAGTGCCCCAGTTTTGGTTCTCATACTACATTTCTGCATATTTTTCCCTGATGCAGATCCTACTACGAACCATCACCATTGACGCTGATCTCGAGCTCTGTAGTTGTTCAGATATTTCGGTGAGCTTTTAAAGTCTATATTTGATCCTTCTTCTTCTAATTTCATAACTGTCTTATTTTTTATATCCTAAGACTATGATGTATATTTAAACTCTGTCTAGTACTTCTTTTGGTAAAGTGGCTCTTTACTAACCTTACCAGGTTTTGGGGATTCTCTTTTATGCATTTTATCCTCTCCCCTCTATTGTATGTGCACTTGTATATATATATATATATATATATATATATATATATATATTTGTGATTTTTGCTTATTATTACTCTGTTTGTTCTTATTTATCTCTTTTCCGCCTATTAGCTAGTTACTTGTCATTTCGGGTTATGGTTTGGCTTACCTACTGGTGGGTTAAAGTAGGTACGTACCATCATGATCTGAGAAATTGGGCTACGATAGTTTGATATTATATTTTAGGTTCACCGGTATCATTGATAAAAGAGCAAGTGTCTAGTAGAGTCCCGCAGATCGATACGATGACGTCCGCATCTTATCTTTGGGAGGCTACAAGACATTCTTAGGAAAATATCACCTTTTTGATTCATTATCGTGCATTGTGTCTAAATTAGTTTCTAAATTCTCATTTGTTTTACCCTTTTGCAGATGGCTCGGATGTGGGCCACAACGGCTAGGGACGGGGTCCCCAAGCTTACAGTTATGGCACCTGTTAGAGGTAGAGGTTGACCCCAAAGTTGTGGCCAGGCTAGAGCTGCAGCACCAGCTCAAGGGGCACCAGGCTAGGCTAGACGGATGGGGCCCAAACATCTGTTTAAGGGGCAGCACAGTATGGATTGGATATAGGGGCGTAGCCTGCAACTAGGGCTCCCAGAGTAGAGATTCCACTAGCACCAGTGGTTCCCCAGCCAGTAGTAGCCCAGCCAACCATGACTTCTCAGGAGTAGAAAATGCTGGGTCGGTTTCTTAGATTGGATCTATCGAGGTTGGTCGGAGCCCCATGAGAGGATGTATTTGAGTTCCTAATCAGCTATAAAGAGAGGTTGTACAATTTGGGCCTTATTGAGTCACATGGTGTGGATTACGCCATATTTCAGTTTGATAAAGCAGCGAGGCAGTAGTGAAGGGGATATCTTAATTTTAGGCTAGCTGGATCTCCTCTTATCACATAGGATCTATTCTTTGAGGACTTTTTGTAGAAGTACATGAATCACAACATGTACGATCGTCTAAGAGATAAGTTTATAGGTTTACAACAGGGTTTTATTATAGTGGTGAAGATTGAGGTGAGATTTCATGAGCTATCCAGACATGCCACCATGATTCTACCTATTGTGTATGAGAGGATACAGTGCTTCGTTAGAGGATTTAGACCTTCACTCTGTATGGCTACTCAGAGTCTAGTAGTTGTGGGTAGATCTTTTTTTAATATTATTGACTATGCTCACACTATAGAGGATTTGTATCACAAGGCCCGTAGGGGCAGTGATAAGAGACCTCATCAACAGGGCAGTTACAGTGGGAGCCATAGTGTCTCACAGTTTAGGGGCAGAGGTTTTTAGGATAGATATCCCCAGCAACAACTGTATCAGCATTAGGGTCAGTCTAGTAGGCTTGTTCATACAACATTATAGATCTCAGATAGAGAGCAAAGCAATGGTCAGTCACCGGGGTATTCAGTCAAGGTCTATAACCTGAGGGGGTTATTTTGGGCCATCCAGGACTTCTCTCTAGGTTAGAGTGCTTGGGGCATGTTTTGATCGTGGGGATGTTGGTAATTTCTCCCTAGAGTATCCTCGATGTAGGATGATTGAGAGTTCTACACAGAGTGTTCCACTAATAAGATTAGTGATACACCCAACTAGGGGTGGTTCCCAGGGTTCTCGTGGAGGTCCTCAAGAAGGTAGGGCAAGTGGTCGGGCTAAACACCTAGTCTAAATATGGGTGGGGTCATCTATATGTTATTTCTGATAGGCTAGAGGCTGAGGCTCCAATTATTCCTATGTTTCTACTTACTATGCATCTTGGTTGGGGTTGTCTTATAAGCCAATATCTATACCTATGCATATATCTACTTTCGTGGGTGATTCTTAGTAGCAGATTGTGTATATAGATCTTCTATTGTCACTATTTTGGAGTCTAACACTCGGGTTGATCTTATTGTGGTAAACATGGTTGATTTTGATGTGTTACTGGGCATGGTCTGGTTATCCCCCTATCATATGGTTTTGGATTGATTTTCAAAGACTGTTACCTTATTCATGCCAGGCATACCCCTGGTTGTGTTGCAGGGTGCTTATAGTCACGTGCCGACAGTGATTATTTCTTAAATTTGGGCTAGGAGACGGCTATCGAGGGGATGTATGGCTTATCATGCATATCTTTGTGATGCTAGTATTGAGAGTCATTTGCTTGACTCTATTTCTATAGTTTGTGAGTTCCCTAATGTATTTTATGCCGACCTACCTAGTTTTCCTCCTGAGCATGATATAAAATTTACTATTGATCTTAAGCCAACACCTAACCTATTTCTATTGCACCTTACCGTATAGATCCTGCCGAGCTAAAAAAGCTAAATATTCAGCTTTAGGATCTTGTAGGTAAGGGGTTTATTATACTGAGCATCTCGCCTTGAGGTGGTCCTAGTCTATTTGTGAGAAAGAAGGATGGTTTTATGCATATGTGTATTGATTATAGGCAGCTGAATAAGGTGACAATATAGAATAAGTATCCTACGCCTCGTATCGATGATCTATTTGACCAACTTTAGGGTGCAGTCATGTTTTCTAAGACTGACTTGCAATCTGGCTGCCACTAGTTGAGGATTCGAGCAGAGGACATCCTTAAGACAGCCTTCAGGTCTCGCTACAGCCATTACAAATTCCTAGTGACGTCTTTTGGGTTGACCAATGCCCTATCAGTGCTCATGGACATGATGAACCGTGTATTCCGACTTTATTTGGACTCTTTCGTGATCATGTTTATTGATAACATCCTTGTGTACTCAAGGAGTAAGGAGGAGCATGAGCAGCATTTGAGGATTGTGCTCCACACTTTGAGAGATCATTAGCTTTATGCCAAATTCTCAAACTGCGAGTTATGGATTGAGTTTGTGGAATTCTTGGGGCATGTGGTGTCTAAGGACGATATTATGGTAGACCCAGCAAAGATTGAGGCCATTCGTGATTGGGCTAGGCCTACAGCTCCGATCAAAGTTTGTAACTTTATTGGGTTGGTAGGCTACGATAGGTGGTTCGTCAAGGGATTCGACTCTATTGTAGTATCTATGATCATATTTACTAGGCAGAAGGTCCCATTTCAATGGTCCAACGAGTATGAGGTAGGCTTTCTGAAGCTCAAGAACTTGCTCACGTCAGCTCCTCATCTAAATCTTATAGTTGATGGCGAGGGGTTAACAATATATTATGATGCTTTGGGTATTGGTTTGGGTTGCATTCTGATACAGCAGGGCCAAGTTATAGCATATGCTTCGAGATAGCTGAAGGTGCACAAGCGCAACTAACCCACTCATGACTCGGAGTTGGTGGCTATAGTTTTTAGGCTTAAAATTTGGAGGCATTACCTGTATGATGTTCGCTGCGAGATATTCATTGACCATCATAGTCTTTAGTACATTATGACTCAGAAGGACCTTAATTCGAGATAGCGCAGGTGGATTGAGTTGTTAAAGGACTATGATCTCTCTATTCTGTACCATCTAGGCAAGGTGAGTATTATAGCAGATGCCTTGAGATGGAAGGTAGTGAGTGTAGGGATCTTAGCCTTCCTTTTAGTTTCAGAGCAACCGTTGGCCTTAGACATCTAGTCCTTAACCAATAAGTTAATTCGGCATTATATTTCAGATCCTATGAGGATTCTTGCTAGTGTTAAGGCCAGGTCTACTTTACTAGAGCAGATTTAAGGTCGGCAGTTTGAGGATAGTCGGTTGTGTGGTATTTGAGATCAAGTGCAGAGGGGCGAGTCTAGGAGGTCTACCTTAGATGTTGAGGATATATTGAGATTCAATGGTCGCATTTGTGCTCCGAGGGTAGGAGGCATGATTCAGTTGATACTTTAGGCTTATAGCTCCAGACACTTTATTCACCATATGATAGCTAAAATATATAGAGACATAAGACAACATTATTGGTTGAGCAGTATGAGGAGAGCTATAGCAGACTTTATGTCTCGTGTTTACGTTGACAGCAGGTAAAGGCCGAACATTTGAGACCATGTGGTTTGCTTCAGAGGCTACCCATTCATGAGTGAAAGTGGGAGAAGATTACTATAGATTTCATTGGTGGTTTACCTCATACTTGTTATGGTTTTGATAGTATCTGGGTCATCAAAGATAGGTTGACTAAGTCTGCTCACTTCCTACCTAATTAGTATTCCTATAGTGTTGAGAGGTTGGCTAGGATTTATGTTCGAGAGGTGGTTCATCTTGATGGGGTGCCCATGTCTATTATTTCAGATAGAGTTCAACTCTAGCTTTTGGAGGGAATTTCAGAAGGATTTGGGTACCCAGGTCGACCTTAGCACAACTTTTCATCCACAAACTAATGGTCAGTCGGTGCAGACTATTCAGGTTTTGGAGGATATGCTCCGAGCATGTGTCATGGATTTTGGAGTTCACTGAGAGCAGTTTTTAGACTTAGCAGAGTTTACCTATAATAGATACCACTCGAGTATTCAAATGGCACATTCAAGGCATTGTATGGTAGGCGATGTCGATCTCCGATTAGTTGGTTTGAGAGTTTAGATGTCAGGCCATAAGGTACTGACTTACTTTAAGAGTTATTGGACAGAGTTTGGGTTATTTAGGATAGGGTTTAGGCAGCCCAGAACATGCAGAAGAGTTATGGTGATTGTAGGCTTCGTCCTTTAAGGTTTAGAGTTGGTGACTAGGTATTCCTTTGTGTATTGCCCATGAAGGGCATGATGAGGTTCGTGAAGAGGGGAAAGCTCAGCCCTAGGTATATCTGTCTAGTTGAGATCCTTTGGAGGGTTGGAGATATAGCTTATGAGTTATCCTTGCCTCCATCCTTTACAGTTATCCACTAAGTCTTTCATATGTCGATGATTCGGTGCTACATTCTAGATGAGTCTCACGTGCTCCAGTGGGACTCAGTTCAGTTGGATGAGAGATTGACCTTTGTGGAGGAGCCAGTCTCTATTCAAGCCAGAGATGTCAGGTGGTTGTATTCTAGAGAGATTCATATAGTGAAAGTCCAGTGGAGACACCATCCGCTCGAGGAGGCTACCTAGGAGACCAAGCATGATATGCAAACTCAGCATCCTCACCTGTTCGAGCCTTCATATACTTCTTAACTCTTTACTTTAGCAGATGAAATTCCATTTTAGTAGACTATGTTGTAATAATCCTCTAGGTCTTTTTCTTCTTTTTCATGATTTTTCTACATTTAGAGCTTTCCTATAGCTTTCCCAAGTCATTTATGACTTGCTGAGACTGACAAATTGGTTACCGGGTAGTTCATTTGGTTTTGATAGCCATTTCCCTATTTAGAGAATTTAAGTTGATAAAATGGTCTCAAGCTAAAACTTTAGGTAAACGGCCTCAGATGGCAATTTTGACGGTTCCGTTAGCTCCGAAATGTCAACTTCAGTCTAAGAGGACCCTTGGTTTGGGTCTCAAGGCTACTGAGCTCCTTTTGGGCTATTGGGTGGATTTTGGTAAAAATGAAACCTTGGGTATCGAACCCATATTCTGTCGAAATGACACCGTATAAGAATTTTGATGGTTATGTTGAGTCCGGAATGCTGAATTTTTAGGGTAGCATAGTTCGTTTGCATGAGGGGTTCTGAACGAATCCTAAGCACCCGATCGTAGTTCGTTTGGACTTAGCAAAATTCTGGAGTCAAGTTGCTGGTGCAACCTCTTAAGCATCCCGGAGACCGCTTTAGCAGCTTAGGACCGCTATAGTGATAGCCGCTTTAGAGGTTAAAGACCGCAAAGCGGTAGCTGGCTTTCTAGGCGGGGGTCGCTTAAGAGCCTTTTTGCCGCTTTAGCGATAACTGCTTAAGAGGTCATTTGGCTACTTAAGTGGCCTTTGTTGAGTGTTATATATATATATATATATATATATATACACACCTCCCATTCCATCTCTTTTTCTAAGTGTAAAAACACCGTTGATGATATTGAGAGCTTAAGAAAGTGTGGGGAATCATAAATTGGAGCTAGGATTAGTTTGATGACTTTAAAGTGATCATTTTCCCGTCATTATCCCATAAGTTCCTGATCTATTTTCGATATAATTCTCTATTTTGGTTCTTGTTTATTCAGCTATTTTGGGACTATTTTGGGTCTGTTGTTGAGCTCGGATCATGCTCAATTTTGGGGCAAGTGATCCTTGATCTAAAGGGACCTAGTGATAGACTCAATTCTCGATATCCATCGATGGGTCCTACTATTCAATTTTTATTTTTATTTCTAACCTGGACCGTAAATTTACAATATGGGTATAGATGTTCTCGTCTGGACTTTACTCTGTTATGGTATTAGTGTTATATTGTGCTAGTTGTGGGTAGGTTCTTATGGACCGAATATTTATTTAGTAATTTCTGATTATTTTTAGCCGATTAGGGGGTTTTTATGGAACATTTCGGCTCATTTCCCTTAAGTTAATATTTGCTCATCCTTTAGAATTCGACTTAGCCTATTTAGGGCCTTGGCACTAGATTGCGAAGCCTTAGCGTAGGCTTGAGTAGGTGCTTGCCTTAGTTTGGGTTTTTAGGACATTTAGTGGGCCTTATCACCCTATTTATCATAGGTTGGTTTAGAATAGCACCCAGTTTGACCTAAATGATTACAGAATTTCTCCTTTAGACTGTTACTCGGGATTGGGTTGACTTAGTGATTATAATAAGATTATTTATCTTTGCTACCCTTGGCAGGTTAGTATTTGACCTTAAATTGCGCTTATGGACTTAATAAATGGAACCCAGTTCTCCATTAAGTATTTGGCCTTCTAAAATGGGAATACTGACTAGATGGATTCGAGATGAATTATAAATATGAGATATTTTTACGTACTACTTACTTATGAATTTTGGTTCAATTCCGGTATCTGGTTTACTGTATAGAACCTATTAGTTCTGGTTCTAGTCCGGCATCTGGTATATTGGTTATATCCCGTTAGTTTTGGTTAGAGTACGGCATTTATTATTGCTATTAATGTTGATTGGAACATCCAGTTCAGATCGGTAAGATTATGGTTATGGCTGAAGGAGGGATGTATGGTACACATATCACACCTTGGCTCACTTTTACTTTTCTTACCATTATATTTGGCTTGTACTAGTACTACACTTTGTTTGTATCTACCAAGCTTATGGGGGCTTGGTTGGGTTTATTTCTCCTTGTATATACCTTTTGGGCTTATGGGGGTCCTCTTAGATTATAGCTAAGCATTTATTTTTGCGTTTGAGTTATTTACATTTGATTTACCGCATTTCTTAGCATAACCTATAATTCTATTTTTTACCCTCATTTGTTGTCTTTTGTATATGTATGGTACACATATCACACCTTGGCTCACTTTTACTTTTCTTACCATTATATTTGCCTTGTACTAGTACTACACTTTGTTTGTATCTACCAAGCTTATGGGGGCTTGGTTGGGTTTATTTCTCCTTGTATATACCTTTTGGGCTTATGGGGGTCCTGTTAGGTTATAGCTAGGCATTTATTTTTGCGTTTGAGTTATTTACATTTGATTTACCGCATTTGCTTAGCATAGCCTATAATTCTATTTTTTACCCTCATTTGTTGCCTTTTGTATATATACTTACACTTTATTTATGCTTTTACTGTAATTGAGCTCAGTTGGCCGATGATGTGTACTGAGTACCCCGTATTTTGGTACTCATACTACACCTCTGCATCTTTTTCCCTAATGCAGATCCTAGTACGAGCCATCGTCGTTGATGCTAATCTCGAGCTCTGTTGTTGACCGGAGATTTGGGTGAGCTTTCAAAGTCCGGAGCTGATTCTTGTCCTTCTGCTTTTAGGACAGTCTTTTTTTGTATATCATGAGACTATGATGTATATTTTGACTCTGTCTAGTACTTTTTTTTGGTATAGTGGCTCTTATACTGACCTTACCAGGTCTTGGGGGATTCTTTTTGATGCATTTTGTCATCTCCCCTCTATTGTATGGTGCACTTGTGTGTCTATCTATCTATCTATCTATCTATCTATCTATCTATCTATCTATATATATATATATATATATATATATATATATATATATTCTGTTGTTGCTTATTATTACTGTTTGTGTTCTTATTTATCTCTCTACCTCCTGTTATCCATTACTCATTGTTCCGGGTTATAGTTTGGTTTACCTACTGGCGGGTTAAAGTAGGTGTCATCATAACCTGAGAAATTGGTCATGACATTATTGTAGATAATCACTCAGATTTTATTTAATTTTACCAAAGTCATTATCTAAATGTCATGAAAGTCATTAACTTTTTTAATAAAAAATTCACTCAAATTTATGTATCACATAAAGTCATTAGGAGGAAACAAAGGCGATAAAGTGAAAGTGGACATAATATAATTTATTTTTTATGTTAGTTAAGAAACTTTATGTGATAAATAGACTATGTCATGACACAACAATATTAATGTTGAATGTCATGAATTTTTTATAATTAGAAATAATTTAACTTAAATTTATTTATTTTTTACCCTTAATGAAATTATTTATAACCATACAAATGGTGAAGGACTATTTTAGACACAAAATCAAAAGTATTCTTTTTTTTTTTCTTAAACTTTGTGTCAAATTAAATGGTGCCAAATAAATTGAGATGAAAAAAATATGACGAAGTATTAATTTGTCTTACCTTTTTATTCAAAAGATTCAAATTATATAAAATCTAATTACTGCATGACAAGTTGTCCAAGTGAAAAAAATCATTTTTCAGTCTCTATATAAAGACATTTAGTTATAACTTTGTAGCCTCACTTAATATCTAAAGACTTTAATTAGAGGTATATATTAGTCCATGCACTTCATAATTCACTTTCACTATCAATTTTCTTTGTTTATCTATTAATTATTTTACTTTTTTTTGAGATTTTTATTGATTATTCCTGTGGTGATTCAAGAAGATTTATTGAAGAGAAAATGAAGGGAAAAAGAAGAAGATTAAAGAACCTAACTTGGATTTGTGCCTCAAAACTCCAAGTGAAGTTGATCCAATTAATAAGATTCCTACCCTCGACAGGGCAGTGAATTTTGAACCTAAGCAAGGTCATGGAGACCCCAATGTTGATGTGAAGAAGTTGAGAAGGTTATACATTAAACATTCACTGAAACTACTTTAAAAATGTAATTTTCTGACTGAATTTTGAAATTTCTAATGATTAATTCATTCAAAATGATTTCAACAAGCTAAATTTTATTGGATTTCAACTAAAATTCATGTTTTTTTAGTTATTTGTTAGTAATCATTTTCATTATTTCTATAAGTTTGTGGTATATGTCAAGACTAGATAGTTCTTTTTCACTGACATTACTTTTAAAATGTAATTTTTTTACTAATGTTTGAAGCTTCTGATGAAAAATTTGTCAAAAATATTTTTAACAAGCCAATTTTAAATGGATTCGATTATATCAAAGAACTCTATCGAAAATTCATATTTTTTCTAATAATAGTATTTCCTTTGTTTCTATAAGTTTTTATGCATTAAGATTAATTGTTTTTTTTTTGTCATTGTGACTTTTATTATAGAACTATATCAAATTGACTATCTGCACAAAGATCCAGGGCCAAGAAGGTTGAACACACATTTGAATTAGAAAAGAAGGTCAAAGATCTCCAGGTAATTAAAACCTACATCAAAAGTTTTTATTCGAATGATTTTTTTATTTATTATTTATTTTTTTTCTCAATAGGTTTGAACAATAATTATATATATATTTGTAGACGATTCGAACAATCAATGAAGTGAACAAATAAATAAATTACAATAACAGATCAAATCATATAAATTGCTTCTAAAATACATTCTTATATAATTGTTTTCATGAGTTTTTTTTTTCAATTTTCAATTCTGGGTGTGCTCAATAGTTAATAGTACTTTGGGCTTAAAATCACTTACGATGAGACTAGTTATACGCTTGCAGATTTAGTGATTAATTCCAGGTCCCGGGTTCAAGTAAAACTCGAGGATTAAAATTTCTTTTTACAAAACAATGAGTCTTAGTAAAAAGATGTCGATTCAAAACTCATTTGTTAAATGAGAAATTCAGTGCACATGTTTCGAACATGTGGCCTTATTTGAACATAAATTAAATTAACCATTAGTTAAGCATGCATACAATAATAAATTTAGTGTAATCTCACAAGTGGAATTTGACAGAGGTTAGATGTGCGCACACTTTACTTTTATCTTTATGAAGTGGAGAGTTTATTTCTGATACACTAGATTAAGCTTACCTAATCATATATAACCATTTTTTCATTTTGTGTTTCACTAAATTAAAAAATTAATGAAGCAATGTCCAATGACACGACTCACTCGAGGTGTATAAGAATTTGTTGGGTCCTTACACATTAATAGATTGATTGTTTTGCATCAATTAATGCTAATAAGTTATTTTGTGTATATGTTGATGCAGGATATGTGTAACGACCCTGTAGGTCATTTTCTGCCTGTTAGTGCTTTTTTCTATATTTAGAGCGTTCCTATAGCTACCTCAAGCCATTTATGAATTGATAAGACTGATAATTCGGTTATCGAGCAGTTCGTCTGGTTTTTAGAGCCATTTCCTATTTTGGAGATTTTAAAATTGAGAAAATGGTCTCGGGCCAAAACTTTAGGTAAACGGGCTCGAATGGCAATTCTGACTGTTCCGTTAGCTTCGGCATGCCAATTTTAGGCTAGGAGAACCCTTGGTCCGGGTCCCAAGGCTTCCGAGCTCATTTTAGGCAGTTGGTTAGATTTTGGTGAAAACTGGAACCTTGGGTGTGAGACCCACATTTTTTTTATATGACCTCTAATGGAAATTTTGAGGGTTCTGTTGAGTCTAGAATGCCAAATTTTGTAGGACAGCCTAGTTCATTTGCGGGCACAGGGTTCCAAATAAATCCCAAGCACCCAGTCAGAGCCTTATGGACTTAGCAAATATTGTTGGTGCAGTCGCTTAAGCAGCTTGGAGACCGTTTAAGCGATAGCCGCTTTTACGGCTAAGAATCACTTAAGCGATAGCCTCTTTAGCGGCTAAAGCATCGCTTAATCAAAGGCTTCCCAGCTTGGCGGGTGTCGCTTAAGTGGTGACCTCTTAAGCAGTCATTTGGCCTCTTACGTGATTACCACTGGGATTTCATATATGTGTCCCCTTTCATTTTCAACTCATTTCCTTCTAAGAGTTTAATCCATATTTGATATTGGGAGCTCAAGAATAGTATGGGAAATCATAAATTGAAGCGGGGATTAGCTGGGGGACGTTAAAATGAACATTTTTGAAATCATGTCTCCGTAAGATTTCGATTTAATCGCGAGTTAATTCCCTAGTTTTGTTCTTGATTTTTGTCTATTGGTGGGATTGTTTAGGGGATGTTTTTGATCTCAGATTACGCTCAATTTTTGGTCAAATTATCCTTAAGCTGAGAGAGATCTAGTGACGGACTCAAATCTCAATTCTGTTAGTAGGCCCCACTATTCAATTTTTAGCCCAATTTCTGACCCAAAGTGTAAATTTGTAATATGGGTATTATTGTTGTCGTCATGATGCCTATAATATTATTTTGATATCATGGCAATGGTCAGAGGCTTCTCGGAAGGGAAAAACTCTGATATAGAGGACTTTATATGCTTTTGGAGGCGTCCAGGTAGGCTAGGCTTACCTTTCTTTTAGACTTTACTCTGTTATGGTATTAGTGTGCTATTGTGCTAGTTGTGGGTGGGTTCTTATGGTTTGGATAATCTTTTAGTAAATTTATGATTATTTTAGCCTGTTAGGGGGTCTTAGGGAAGATTTTGGTCTTGTTTCCCTTTAGTTAGTGATTGCTTCTCTTTTAGGATTAGACTTAGAATCTTTAGGGCCTTGAATTCGGATTTAGAAGCCTTAGCCTAGGTTCGGTAGATACTTTCCTAAGAATGGGCTCACGGGATTTCTAACTAGGCTTATCACCCTTTTTTAGGGTAGGTTGCTTTAGGATAGCATTCCTTGTAGACCTAAATGATTATAGAACCACTTCGTTTGATGGTTACCTGAGATTGAATTGTCTTGATCACTATAGTTGCCACGGCCTGATTTCTCAGGTTATCATGGCACCTCCTATAACCGAACAGTAGGTAGGCCAACTCATAGCCCGGAACAACAAGTAACGGGCTAATAAGAGGAAAGATGACCAAAACTAAATACAAGGAGGAAACGAACCAAAAGAAAGTAAATATTCCCTAAGACCTAGTGAGGTCAGTATAAGATCCACAAGCAAAACAAGAGTACACGGTAAACATAATATATATTCAAGACTGTCTCTGAAATACAAAATAAAGATTAGTCCTGCAAAAGAGGGAGAGCATGAACAACACCAAACACCAGGAGCTCACCCCAAATAGTCGATCCATGGAAGCTCCGCATGATGCACACGTCAGCGGCGAGAACTAGTACTATGATCTCTAGGGAGCATAAGTATAGTATGAGTACCAAACATGAGGTACTCAGTAGGCATAGGCCGACTGAAGTCCAAAGATAATGCAAGTATAAACAACACGTAAGGCATGAATATACATTACACACAACTAACTAATAAATGAACTATAATAAGGATAATAGAAAGGTAAAGACAAACCCTCATGTTCTATAGGTAACTAGGGATGGAATGCTAGACAATATACATAGCAAGGGCTGGAAGTAATAGACAATAGTAATAATGAAGAAAGAAGGTGATATACAATAAGAAAAGATAAAGAATAAAAAGAGATATACGATAGTACTTATATAGAAGTGTACACACGAAGGTACTAACCTGAGGGAGCTAGCCTAACCTCACGAGGATCATAAACAATAAGGGAGCTAACTCTAGCACAATCAGAGCATCTAACCCAAAATATAAATAATCATGAGATAGTCTAATAATAAAACTCACCATATCAAAGAGGAAAAGGACTCAAAAGCGTACCTACAACCTTGGATCCAAATCCTTAACCATCCCTCCACAACTATTCAATAATATCCATACAATATAAAATAATCAGATAAGTTCGGGCAAACAATAACCTAATTGGGCCCCATAAGCCGGAAAGGCATAATCAATGACTCAGAAACTAGTAAACATAACCTATACCTATCCAACCCCTCATAAGGCCTGTAGGAACAGGCGCTAAACAATTATACTGGTGATAGGCAATGTATATAAATGAGAGAATACAAAGAAAATCCAGTATTACTATACCAACTGAGTGCCATATTATACCAAGTATATACTGTCACGCCCTAATTCCCATTGAGGCGTGATTGGCACCCGAAGCCTATAAGGCCCGAGAGAACCAATCTTTGCTCATGTCTGTTCATCTGCATGTCTCTTTACGACTAGAATATTATCTCATGTAACTACTAACATATAAAATGCCAATGGCGGAAATCATGGAAAACATGTACAATATATGAAACTTGGCCGTTAGGGCCATCAAGTCGAAGTGAACATTCATCCCTTTCATTCATATACCTACATATGTCTACAAAAGCCTCTAATGGAAGTACATACACGACCATCCTAAATTCAGGACAAATCCCCGTTTTACATAACATCTATAACATCAAAACAAATGTACAACTATGACTCGAAAAGCCCCGAACCAACTGGAGCTTACCAAAGATCTGCAAATACCCGGTAATCTACTACGGAGGTCTACTAGCACCTGCGCCTGCAACAAGTAAAGTAAATTCCCCAAGAGGCGTCAGTACGAATAATGTACTGAGTATGTAAGGCCATAAGAATTACATCATACATAATAACAACAACAATGGAGCCAATATAAGAGAAATAGTCAATGTGAATAAACTCTTTTTCTGTATGTGGGAACCCATGTACATTACGTTCTTTACTTCTTTTGTCGTCATATTTATTCATCTTTATTGTTCTACCGATGCTAGGATGTTCTGTCGCCCCTGGGATGAGATTAACCCATGCTAGGTACTTTGGCCCCTGGGATGTCATATTAACCCATGCTAGGCTTTCGTATCGCCCCTGGGATGTCATTAACCCATGCTAGGTACTGTGACCCCTGGGATGTTATCGTAACCTATGCTAGGCTTTCGTGTCGCCCCTCGGATGTACTTATGATAACCCATTCTAGGCTTTTATATCTCCCCTGTGATGTATCGGGATCGACCCATGCTAGGCTTTTCTGTCGCCCCTGGGATACCACCCGTGTTATTTGGATCGACCCATGCTAGGTATTTAACCCCTGGGATACCACCCATTAAACATTACTTCTTTCTTCCATTACTCTTTCTTTTATTCTATGAGTGATACATACATCATCTTTTAAGAGATTGATACATTGAGGATCATAACATTATTTGAAGCACACACAATACATATGTAAATTACTCCACTCCTTTACTTATGAGGGATAGATATATTAGCTTGCACATTAATTCCTTCATTACTTTTGTAAGATTGGTACTTTTACTTGTGATAGATTGGTACAAAGATAATCATAATGTTATTAGAATTTTGGAACATAACATGATTTGAACAATGCTATTCAAACTAAACAACTCTCTTTACCTCATTACTTTCGTTGAGATAGTTCTCTTAGAATTTACAACATCATGACAGCTTAGGAACTTCAGTCAATAAATAAGAGATAAGTAAATCATAATTCATCTAAGAGTAGGACACATGTGAATATCAAGATATGTCAACCGTAGTTGGAATTCTATAGAACCCTCATGGAATGTAACACTTTTGGAACCTTAGGATAATGATCCATATTAGCTAATGAACATGAGTCAACCAATGGACATGAGTCATATGATTCACCATTGCCCAATGAGTAAGGAACATATGAGTAACACTAGTCAACTACCGGATACGGAATACCTTAGAGCATTTCGGAATCGAATGAGTACTATGACAATGTGAACACCATATGCTACAAAAGGATATAGAAGAGTAACCTTACATACCTTCACTTCCAGGTATGAGTACACGAGTCTATATATGAACACAACAGTCCAGCTTCTTCCTTACGTCTTACTCTACAATACAAGTACATATCGGAGCTTACATTAGCAACTAGTTACTATACAGGAGTACAAGACGACAATGAACTATATGACTGCCGTATAACATCATGTCACCCCTTACAATACAATCCACTGCATTTTCATATCAACAACACCGTAACATTACACACATTGACCAAGAGATCATACATTAATAGCATTTCACACCACACTTACCCTTTACGCTTTTCTCTTTATCATTCTGTCACAATTACTCCATCATAACAACATATGAACAACTATCCATACTTAACATAGTCCAACATGCCTCCATACGACCCTTTAAAGTCATTAAAACGGCATCACAAGTTGCTAATTATATCCATAAAGGGTATAGGGGCCTTCGGAGGTCAAAGGGGGACAAAAACATGCAAAACGGGGTTCTGGAGGGACCTACGAAGCCACCTGCGGCGGAAGATGGCCCTTGGCAGTGTCCAGGGGCCTCTGCGTTGGCACCTGTGCCCGCAGGTGCCTCACCTGCGAGGGCGGATGCCCATTTTTGGCCAAATTGGTCTCTTTTGGGTCTTTTTATGCAATGAATGGTCCATGAGCATGACTAAACTTCTTTCAACATATTTTTGATCATCTTGAATGCCAAAAATCAGCCATGGTCTCACAACACACAATAACATCACCAAAACGACACTTTCCTTACATTACGTCATCAAATCCATAACCAATTTCACAATAAAAATTCCAAACACTATCACAAGGATAAAACAAGGCAAGAATATAATCACATCTCACATGTAAATATTGAATCCATCAAGTTCATTTCCTTCAATATCACAAATCCATGTTCAAGTGTGCAAGACAAAACCATCCTCCGATTTAACAAACACAAATTGTTTTACACATAGTGAACTCCTCACACTTCACCAACATAACCAACATGATATAAGCCATCTTCCATGCATAAAATATATTAAACCATAAGCATAAACACTTACCAAGTCTTGCAAGATGATGATCTTGGCCAAAGGAATGAAGAGTTAGGGTTTGTGTGATAATGGAAATGTTGTAGAGAATTCTAGAAAAGGCATGGGTGTCCAAATGAATTAAAATCTGATTTCTCTCATATATATAGGTCCCTTTAAGTCACTCTTATCCAATTTTGGCATTAAATGCATGGTTGATTAGTCAAAATGGAAGATTGGATCATTTTGCCCCATTGGGCCTAGTCTTTTGTTCTTGTTTTGGGCCTCATTTGGCCCAATGGCTCATGACTCATTAATACCTAACAAATTTATGTCTAATTCATCAAATCTCTCATGTTTAAATAATTCCATAAGTGTACACGTAGTCGTATAGTTTCGACAACATACGGGTGTTTCACATCCTACAAAGGTCTAATCCCATGTACTAGGCCCAATATCAATTATCTCATCAATAACATTACAAAATACAAACTTTTGACTCTCGACACTTGAGTAACCATTGTTCAACGTCGTCAAGTAGGGTTTGGTAGATACGGGGAGTTACATATACACCTCCTTCGACTTGCAATACAGGACCTATGTGGTAGCCCCTCTTTTGACACGTGGTTCCCAAACAGAGGGACCCATAGGGGACTCAAAATATCTGCATACTGCCTGGTCCCAAACCAGGACTTCCAATAGTCAATAACAACCAATTTGCTTCTTCCAGTATCGGAGAGAAATAAGAGTATAGTAAGTGCTCGAAATTAAATAGAGGTTAAATAAGTAGAAATTCATAAAATCCAGTGCCCGAGATCGAATTCGGGACTAAAATAGTAGAATAGTTTAGAAAGGGTGGGGATCTCCCTTGACCAAAATGTGTAAATAGTGATAAAAGAGTGAATCAAGAATGGACGAAAGTCTAGCTCGATCTAAGTTTCCAAAATAGTAGGCTTAGTTCAACAACTCAGAAGCCAAAAACAAGGGTGGTACGACTTCTGTTTAAAAAATCAGTTTTAGAAGTGAAAAAGTGGGAATAAATCCCTTTTTTGAAAAACAGTAGTAAAACCAAGGCTTCAATTGGAATCGTATCACTAAATAAGCATGAGCGCGTGTAAATGTATGCATGTCAATACCAGTATCCAAATAATAGAAATTGAAGCGCCAAAGCATCTATAAACTAAGCCACATCTATTTCAAAGCTTAGAGAACTAACCTGGTATCCAAATGGTCTCGCAACCAAGGCCTCGGGCACACCAATATATAAAGTAAAAGGACATCAATATTAAACTCGAAAAGCTAAGGTAAACAAGGGTATCAAGCTATCGGGAGGATCTAATCGAAGAATATCACCTAAAGATCTAAGTATTATAATAAATCTTATACTAGGGATCACTAATGCCAACCTATGGTCATGTAAGTATAAATTCAAGCTTAACATAACCCTACAACTATAGCGGGTATTCTAGGTTATGGCTCAAACGACAATTCTGTTCTAAATCCCCTAAACAGGTCAAATTAAGATACAACTATCTATAAACCTATCCTATAACCCCCACATAGAATGCAATCTACACAATACATATCTCATAGAGAAGAGTAGATCGTAGCCTACCTCGTAGCCGAACAATAGTCTCGAACTATCCATAAACTGTCCATCTCCACTCCACGATCTCTGAATGATGTAGCGCTATCAAATTCATAATCTAAATGTTAATACGAGTAAAATGAGACCTATATTGCACTATTAAACTTCAGGCCAAAAATTAGGACAAAAATAGGCCTGTGGGACCTGCTAATGGAATTTAAAAATTGAATCCATCACGAGGTCCCTTAAAAGAAGAGGAACTCATGCTAAAAAATGGAACATGATTGGGTTCCAATCAGGGTCCAAATCAGCCCCATAAGCTCATAAAATCAAAAATCCAAAACCAAGAATTTACATGGAATTAGAATGAAATTCGACAG
Source organism: Capsicum rhomboideum (assembly GCA_031232105.1). Taxonomy (NCBI): domain Eukaryota; kingdom Viridiplantae; phylum Streptophyta; class Magnoliopsida; order Solanales; family Solanaceae; genus Capsicum; species Capsicum rhomboideum. Next base: position 88,903,309 of record CP124716.1, on the reverse strand, counting down.
AACAAATGATGAAAAATAATCAAGGAGAGTTGAAGTAACATATCTCAGCTCAATTAGATGATTTTCCATGATTTTCCAAGCTCAAGGGTCCACCAATGGGTAAAAGGGGTGCTTTGAAAATGCTAACAATTGCAGAGGATAAAACTATACATAACACTCAACAGTAACCACTTAAGTAGCCACTGATCCGCTAAAGCGGCTATCACTCAAGCGGTTACCGCTAAAGTAGTGAGTGCAGCAGGGGCGAGATGATACTAAAGTGGCACGTTAGTTGCTTAAGCGACGTCTGCTAAAGCAGACAAGTACCGCTAAAGTGGCTCACAAGCCGCTTAAGTGGTTGCACCAGCTACCAAAAACCAGCAATTTTAGTAAGTCCAAATGAACTCCGAGCGGGTGCTCGGGATTCATTCGGAACCCCGTGTGCATAAATGAACTATACCACCCTACCAAATTCGGCATTTTGAACTCAACGAAACTATCAAAATTTCCATCAAAGATTATTTCAACAAAATGTTGGCCCCACACCCACTATTCTATTTTTACCACAATCCACCTAATAGCCCAAAATGAGTTGGGAAGTCTCTGGACATGGACCAAGGCTCTGTATTACCCAAAATACACATTTTGAAGCTAATAGAACTATCAAAATTCTCATTTGAGGCTATTTATTAGAAGTTTTGGACAAACACCAATTTCTCAACTTCAAAAGCTCCAAAATAGGGAAATGGGATTAACACCCAAACTAACTGCTCGGGAAGCAAACCGACGGTCTTGATAAGTCATAAATGACCTGTATCTTCTATGGAGACTCACAAAATGTAGAAAATGAATGAAAATAGAGAAAATGACCTAGAGGGTCTTTACAATATCGACTACTAAAAGGACTTTTGTTTTTGAAAGTCAAGGACTAACTAGAGCCCAAAAGCTTGAAAAGATGAGGTTGTAACACCCCATACCTTCCCAAATCTACTTGATGATGTTGAACAATGCTTACTTAGGTGTAGAGAGCCATACATACGTATTTTGTAATGCTATGGATGAGATAATTGACTTTTGGCCTCGTATATGTGATTAAACCTTCATGGGAGGTGTTTTATGATTTTTTTGGAAAATTTGTGGGGATAAAAACTAGGCTAAGAGTACCTCTAAACAAAGTATATTAAGGTTAAGAAGTAAGTTAAATAATAGGACTTGAAGTATCTAACCAAACCCGCGAAGAAAAGTCGAAAAATGAATTTTTCAAAAAAACTAAGGTAGGGGCGCGATGGGGAGCATGCCACGCTGATCTGGACTAAAATTTTTAGTCCATAGGCATCAATTTGGCGCGCCCAAGGGCGTGCCACGCTGTTTTTTCCACTTTTTTGAAAGTTGGAAATTTCTAAGTCCCAAGGGTATCCGGGGTCGTACCGAGCCAATTTTTGCCACGTTTTTTCTACAACCACGAGTATATACATGAAATGAATGACATATTATATTGGTATGATAAAATTACTCGAGAATGAATTTGGAGTCAAAATGACAGTTTTGCCCTTAAGGTCAAAATAAGCCAAACGTGGCTAGAATCACTTGTTTTTAAGGATTGAGGCTATGGATATGAATAACGTGAGTGGGAATATTGTTGTAACACATATGATATGATTAAAACATGAAAAATTATTGATTTTATTGGGTTAAGTGAATTGGGCTCAATAAATGGGCCAAAATGATAAAGAAAACATGGGCCAAAATGGGTCAAAAGACCCATTCTTGCCTTGACTTTCTAGATCATTGCATTAAATACCAAGAGTGGCTAAGGATGAAAAATGAAGGGACTATATAAAGGGCAAAATTCTGATTTTTATTCATTTGGAAAACACATGCCTTTGTAGATATTTTTCAACCATTTTTCTCTCAAACCCTAAGAGGTCAAAGCTAACCTTTGGAGCAAGATCAACATCTTCCAAGCCTAGGTAAGTGATTATTATTATGGATTAATATATTATATGCATGGGAGAGTATGTGAATCATGTTGGTTATGCTTGAAAGAGTTGAACATGGTGCTTTGGGTTTTTGTACAAGATGTGCCATCCATGAGATTCAAGCTTGAATTATGACTTGTGCCTTTGATGAAAGTGCATGGTATGGATAAAATATGAACATGTATGGTGTAATTTTGTTATTAAACTTGTTATTTTCATATAAGTGTAAATTGTGGGATTTTGGCCGATATGTGCCATGAAGTGTATTAAGGTGACTTGATGGATTATTTGTGATATGGTGTGGATAAGGAAGTGTAAAGGAGAAGTGTTGTGGTGAAATGTATTGATTATAATGTATTGGTCAATGTATGGAATATTGGGGGATTTTTGGAATAATGATTTCGTAAATGGTATTGTCAAGGGGGAAATGACATGTTAAAGCTAAACATGTGACTTATTGTTATTGTATGCATTTGTGAGGTAGTTGGTGGTTAATGTGAATTCTGTTATGTATTTGTTTTGTAGAGTGACACATAAAGAAGGAGCGGAACTATTGTATGCACATCTAGGATTGTATATTCGTATTGAGAATACAAGGTATGTAAGGTTACTTTGTCCGTATCTTTCTGCGGCAAATAGTATTCACATTGGCATTACACTTGTCCTATACCGAAATGTGCTAAGGTATCCTATTTACGGTTACCAATGGTTATTATCACATGTTTCCTACCCATTGATCAATTGTGAATCACATGTCGTCTATTCATGGATAATGTTCCAAAAGTCCAATAAGGTTGTGTTCCAAAGTTCCAATAGTGGTTATACCCATGTCCCTTGTTCATTAATTATTGTCCAATGGTTCTAACAGTGTTATGTTTCCAATAATGTTTATTTACATGTCTCTTGCTCATTGATTATTGTTCCAAAGCTTCCAACTATGTTATGGCTACAAAGTATCAATCTCTCATAAGCCAAGGGTATCCTATTTCCGGGTATCAATTATGGTTCCTCACATGTTCTTTATACATTGATCAATTGTCATTCACATGTTTCATAATCATTGACTAATGTTCCAAAGATTCCATGGTTCCACCAATGTTATGTTCCAAAGTTCAAAATGATATTATGACCATCTTTGTATCAATGTCAAAGTAATAAGCAAAGTAATGCAAATGTGGTCAATGATCAAGTACGGGTGGCAAGTCTAGGGGCATAAGCCTAGCTCGACTTGATCCCTATGTATTGATTTATGGGTGACAAGTATAGGGGCATAAGCCTAGATCGACTCGATCCCGATGCACTGATTTATGGGTGGCAGGTCTAGGGGAATAAGCCTAGCTCGACCCGATCCCGATGCATTGATTTATGGGTGGCAGGTCTAGGGGCATAAGCCTAGCTCGACCCGATCCCAACATGATGATATGTTATGTAAAGACCCACTGATCAGTAGGGGCCCGGGTACATTGTGACACATGTATTGACAAGTAAGCATCGAAGTAAAGAAAGTAATGAAAGCAATTCACATGGTTTCCCAAAATGCAAAAATGGTGACTTTTTCACATTGATTATTCATATGTTTTGAGTTCATTGAAATGTTCATGTATAGTACAGTTTCATTTGAGCCTTACATACTCAGTACTTATTCCGTACTGACCCCTTTTGGGGAACTTACCTTACATGTTGCAGGTGCAGGCACTAGTAGACCCCTACCGTAGGTTGACAGTATCGCAGATGATTGGTGAGCTCCAGTTAATTCGGGGCTTCTCCGAGTCACAGTGATTCATATGTTTTGATATTGTACATTGTGTATAAAGCGGGGACTTGTCCCGACTTTCAGTTGGTTTTGGTCAATGCATCTGTTAGAGGATTTTGTAGACGTATGTGGGTGTATGGATGTAAGATGGTATGTGACATTTTGACTTGATGGCCTCAACGGTCAAGTTTCTCATACGTATATACGTCACATGTTATATGATTTTTGATTTTAGCCTTTCATGTTCCTATGTGATAGTAGTGTTTCCTTTGACATGCATATGAATAAATAGAAGCAAAGCTTGGTTCTCTCGGGCTTTATCGGCTTCGGGTGCCAATCATGCCTCATTGGGATTGGGGCGTGACAGAGGTACTTGGATCGTATGCCCCACAAGACTCCTCAGATAACACCCACGACTAAACAACGTTTCTAAGGGATCTCACTAAAGGCATCCCTTTTAAACCCACTTCCTTATTCTATGTTTCCAAATAACCACAAACTCATACTTAAAAGCCTACTATCCTCCAACTGAACCGAGCTCAACTGAAGTTCTCAAGTCACAAAAACAAAGCATACTGACATCACACTGATATGAGCATAACTAAGAAAATACTCGACCAAGCTAAAAACAACCCAAAGTATAAACCATACAACCAACTCCAAACTCCAAATCTAATGTTCTCTTGTCTTTCCAAACTTATTGTCTACTTTGAACTATACAGAATCTCTTCGGCATCATCTGAGTCCTGTCCACATAATCACACCACACTAACTTCGAAAGAACAAAGCTAACCCTCCAAAAATCCTCATGGCTAACATAAGAATAATACCCCATAACGTTCTACCTAGATACTCAAATGGTGGTGACTAATGTCTGCGATCTCTGCTAAATCCAATAACTGGTCTCGATGACTCTCGAAACCAATAGTCATGAGTCCAAAGCACAACCTCTTAAAACTGGATGATCCACTCCGAAATGCCCCACCGACTGTGAGTGAAACCATGCTAAGCCCAACTCGGGTACACTTCTCCTACTGAGTAGGCATTTAAAAGTATGATGAAAACTGAGAATCAAGGTCAGAAATAGTAGAAACCAACACCATGTACCAACGGGCCATCCCTCAAACATTTATCTAAGTCAATCTCTCTAAACTAAAGAAAACTGAATCTGTAGGTAGTGATTAGGTCTAGTCAGCCTATTGGCAATGCCTAACTAACTCAAACCTTGAAACGTAGGTTGTAACCAAGTTACACAATCCATAGCTATAAGCTTAACACTGAAGCCGAATAACTCAACCTCAATTGCCCAAACCAATCCCGTTGATGAACGAGTGTCTGAACATAAAATCTAATACGAATCTTAGGCTGCCATCTGAAAAATTCAAAAATCAAAACTAAAGCCAGTAAGTCTTCAAGAATGTTTAATACCCAAGCTAATCTCACATTTAGAAATAAAGCATATACCCAACGGTTCTTACAAGAGCTGAAACTAAGATATTGTCGAAGAATACAATCATAATGAGCCATACAACGGACGGAACATATGATTAATCAAATCTACACCAGCTAAGAGAAACACACCAAGGCATGACTAAGAATTTACTAAGACTTAAAAAAGTCCTAATGATAGCCAAATCTCGAGCAACTTAGGAAATATGATCATTGATACTCACTTCCTAGAGTAACACCATTTGGTTTCCAATAATTGATACATGAGAACATTCAACCATCCCTCCTTTTCACATACCAAGCGGAAGCATCCCACAAAGACGCCCTAGGCCAAACTAATCCCAAAATGTGAAGCTACTGAAATAACCCATTTAAACCTCTCTCAACACAACTGAACCATGAATATCATTGTAAATATAATTAAATACTTGACTCAATATCAATACCCAATATCAAGGCCACTATCGGGAGGTGAACCATACAAATCGGAAGAACAAACCTCAATTTACCAACCTTAGGAACGGGCTATAGAAAAGAGTTGTCGATACTAGAATTTGTTACAAAGACACAGAAGGCTAAACCTCCCCTCACAACAACTCTCTCATAACCAACCGTACCTTACTAATAGAAGAAATCCAAGCAAACAAGGTAGCCGTCTAAGCCAAGCGGATAAGAATCTCAAGAAAAGAGATGTTAATTAGATAATGCTAGTGTAGGCATCTATCAAGTAAGGATCAATCATAGTTAAAACAATATCAATAGTAATGGAATACAATACAAGTGGCATGAAAGGAAAACAATTAGTCCAATCCTAGAGTCGCACCATAAGCCAATAAGTAAAAAATCAAAAGATTTATTAGACCGCTACATTCCAAGGCAACCACAAAATTGTTCAGCTCAATCCACTACTAAAAGAAAATGTCTATGGGGGTAGTCAAATATGTATAAACCTACATAAAGGCTCAGAATAATTGATACAATAATGGCTCATAAAGCTACATAAAGGCTTACAACAATCAATACAATAATGGCAAGGCATATGGATATGGATGGGTATGAAAACCCCAAATCAAATCACATAAAAACTAAAAGGTAGCAAATCAAGTCGCGTCTATAATGCTGGAATATGATGATATGGCCCCTGGCCAACCCAAAGAAGTACCAATCTGAATGCATTCCACCCCGAACTAAGCATCTAAAGAACCAACTAAAATATTTGGTGCACTACCTCTAACCGAAGGTGCAACATCCCTAAGAGACTGATCTGGCTATGTTGACTACCTAATAATCCCATGTTAGAGACACTCTCTACACTAATAATCGATCTTTCTGCAGTTGTAACAAACCCCTGAAGCTCTAATCTTGAGAGAGACACATGCTGACCCCGACATAATGACCAACTCACACCTGGGACACTCCCTAGACTAATGACCAACCTCTCCACAATCATAACACGCTCCCAAAACTCTCTGATGCAATGTACCTATAACCCAGAATGGTTGCTACGGCCTAAAGGCCTAGACTGAGAACCACATGATGCCTGACCAGAACTATGTCCACTGTGACCACCACTACCTATCTGAGTGTCACCAATAATCTGAGGTTCTACCTGAATGGACATGGTAGGCTGCGAGTGATGGTGATTTCTACCTGGAGGATCTCTACCTCCGGATGAAATACCACTAAAATGGTGTTGATGGTGGCGCCTCTTACCGCAACCTATATATGTCTTAAGATATGACCTCTCTAAAGTTCTCGTATGATCAACAACCTGGAGGAAGGTAGACCAAGTGGCATCAGATGCTCTGATGCCAAATAGAGTGGTAAAGATAATCCTTTGATGAACCTCTACACCATCTCATGCTCAGTTGGAAATAACATAGGAGTATGCTTGGCCCACTCAAGAAACCCAATCTCATACTCTAAAATCGATAAAGACCCTTATTGAATGCCTACAAATACCTCTAAATGTGATGTATCCACAAAAAAGCTTGGAACCCCTAACACAGAATCCTGAAGAACCGAGGTAGTCACAAATCCTGCCAGAGCCTGGGCAAGCCCCATACCCTCTGGATGACGCTGAAGATCCTCAATACCAAGCTTTGACTCTCTGGTCTAACTCTGAACTAAAACTCTAGTAACACATTCAGAAATCCCATCCACATCTATCGACAACCTCATACTATCCATCTGAGAAAGTGTGGAGCCAAAAAAGCACTTAGAAGTTCATAGAAGTGCGGACACAAGATAAGGAATCAAGAATTAGAATTTCCTAGGAATGCCCTATAGCCTCCCGAAGATAGGATACCGACGTCATCGTACCGATTCTCAGGAATCTACTAGGCTTTTTACTTTTGTACCAACAACACCGGTGAACCTAGGCTCTGATATCAAACTTTCACGACCTAATTTCTCAAGTCATGATGGCACCTACTATAACCAACCAGTAGTAAAACCAACCCATAGCCCAGAATAATAAGTAATGGGCTAATAGAAGGAAAGATGACCAAACCTAAATACAAGGAGGAAGCAAACCAGTAGAAAGTAAATATTTCCAAAGACCTAGTAAGGTCAATACAAGATCCACAAGCAAAAAAAAAGTAGATGGTAAACATAATATATATATATATATATATATACAGAACTATCTAAGAAATGCAAAATAAAGATCAGTTCAACAAAAGAGGGAGAGCAGGAACAACTCCAAATGCCAAAAGTTCACCCCAAATCTCCGATCTATAGAAGTTCTACACGATGCACACGTCAGTGGCGAGAGCTCATACTATGATCTATAGGGTGCAGAAGTATAGTATGAGTACCAAACATGAGGTACTCAATAGGCATCGACCGACTGAGGTCCAAAGATAATGCAAGTATAAATAACACGTGAGGCAGAAATATACACTACAGGTAAATAACTATGAAATGAACTAAAATAAGGATAACAAAAAGGTGAAGACAAACCATCATGTTCTACAGGTAACTAGGGATGGAACACTATACAATATACATAACTAGGGTAGGAGGTAATATACAATAGTAATAATAAAGGAAGAAGGTGATATCCAATAATAATAGATAAAGAAGAAAACGGGATATGTGATAGGACTTATATAGGAGTCTAAACATGAAAGCACTGACCTGAGGGAGCTAGCCGAACCTCACGAGGATCATAAATAATAAGGGAGCTAACTCTAGCACAATCAGAGAATCTAACCCAAGATGTGAATAATTATGAGATAGTCTAATAATAAAACTCACTATATCAAAGGGGAAAAGGACTCAGAAGCGTACCTACAGCCACGTATCCAAATCCATAACCATCCTGCCACAACTATTCAATAATATCCAAATAATATAAAATAACTGGATAAGCCCGGGAAAATAATAAACTAGTCGAGCCCCTATAAGACCAGAAAGCATAAACAATCACTCAAAAACCAGCAAACATAATCTATACGTATCTTTCCCCCCATAAGGCTGGTAGGTTCAAGCGCTAAATAATTATACTGGTAACGGGCTATGGATGTGAATGAATGAATGCAAGGAAAATCCTATAGGACCAAACTAACTGAGTGTCATATTGTACCAAGTATAAACACCTTCTTCGGCTCACCGGCTCGCAATGCAAGACCTATGGGGTATCCCATCTTCCAACACGTGGTTCCAAAACAAAGGGACCCATAGGTGACTTGAGATATTCGTATATACTAGTTGGTCCCGAACTAGGACTTCCTATTGTCAGTCACAACCAATCTACTTCGTCCAGTACCGTAGAGACCTAAGATTACAGTAAGTGCTCGAAAATGAACCGAGGCTAAATAAGTAGAAATTTGTAAAAATTCAGTGCCAGAGATCAAATCCAGGCCTTAAATCGTAGAATACTATAAAAAAGGTCGGGATATCCATCGACCAAAACAAGTAAATAGTGATAAAAGAGTGGATCAATAATGGACCAAAATCTATCTCAGTCTAAGTTCCCAAAATAGTAGGCTTAGTTCAACAAGTCATAAGCCAATAACAAGAGTGGTATGACTTCCATTTAAAATAAGTTTTAGAAGTGAAAAAGTGGGAATAAATCCCTTTTTGAAAAATAATAGTAAAACTAAGGTTTCAGTTGAAATCGTACCAATAAATAAGCATGAGCACGTGTAAATGTATGCATGAAATCACCAGTATTCAAACAATAGAAATTGAAGAGCCTAAACATCTATAAACTAAGACACGTCACTGCTAAAGCATAGACAACTAACCTGGTATCCAAATGGTCTCACAACCAAGGCCTCGGGCCCAACAATATACTATGTAAAAAGATGTCAATATTAAACTCAGAAAGTTAAGGTAAAAAAGGGCATCAAGCTATCAGGATGATCTAATAAAAGAATATCGCCCAAATATCTAAGTATTACAATAAATCTTATACTAAGGATCGATAATGCCAACCTAAGGTCATGCAAGTATAAAGTCAAGCTTAACGTAGCCCTACAACTATAGTGAATATTCTAGGTTATGGCTCAAATGACAATTCTATTATAAATCCCCTAAACATGTCAAATCAAGATACAACTAGCTATAAACATATCCTATAAACCCCACCTAGCATGCAATCTACACAATACATAATCTCATAGAGAAGAGTAGACAGTAGACTACCTCATAGCCAAATAACAATCTCAAACCATCCATGAATTGCTATTCTCTACTCCAAGATCTATGAATGATGTTGCACTATCATATTCATAATCTAAATGTTAATTTGAGTAAAACGAGACTCATATTGCAATATAAAACATCAAGCTGAAAATTTGGCCAAAAATAGGCCCATAGGACCCGCTAACATAATTCAAAAATTGAATTCATCACGAGGTCCCTCGAAGGAAGAGGAACTCATACTCAAAAATTGAACATGATCGGGTTTCCATTGGGAGTCCAAATCAGCCCCATAATCTCAAGAAATCAAGAATCTAAAACCAAGAATTTACATGGAATTAGGACGGAATTCTATGAAACAAATGATGGGAAATGATCAAGAAGAGTTGAAGAAACACACCTCAACTCAATTAGACAATTTCCCATGGTTTTCCAAGTTCAAGGGTCTATCAATGGTGAAAAAGGGGGCATTGAAAGTACTGAAAATCATGGAGGAGAAAACTATAACTAACACCAAGCGGCCACTGAGGTGCTAAAGTAGCAAATCACCGCTAAAGCAGCCGGTGCAGCAGGGGCAAGATGCCGCTAAAGCTACACGTTGGTCTCTTTGGTAACGCTGAAAAGTACTGCTATAGTAGCTACTGCTAAATAAGCTCCTAATCTTCTTAAATGGCTGCACCAGCTACCAAAACCAGTAATTTTACTAAGTCCAAATGGACTTCTACTAGGTGCTTGGAATTCTTTCAAAATCCTACGTAAACAAACTATGTCACCTTACAAAATTTGGCATTTTGAACTCAACAGAACCAGAAAAATTTCCATCCGAGGTCATTTTAACAAAATATACGCCCCACACCCACTGTTTTATTTTTATCAAAATCCATCTAATAGCCCAAAACAAGCCTGGAAGCCTCGAGACCCAGACCAAGGGTCCTTCTAGCCTAAAATCCATGTTCCAAATCTAACAAAATTGTCAAAATTCTCATCCAAGGCCATTTACAAAAAATTTTGTCCAAATACCAATATCTCAACTTTAAAAGCTCCAAAATAGGGAAATGGGCTTAAGACCCAAATGAACTGCCCAAGAACCAAACCGACGATTCGGGTAAGTCATAAATAACCTGTAGCTTCTATGGGAACTCATTAACTATAGAAATGCATGGAAATAGGGAAAATAAACTGGAGGGTCATTACAATAGTATGCTTGTTAGTCTCTACATCCATGACAAGGTAAGCATTTTGATCTTAAATCTCATTTTCTGACTTAATAAATGGAATTCGGCACTCCTTGAATGATTTGACCTTCTAAATGGGAATAATGACTTGGTGGACTTGAGATGAAGTATAACTCTAGATTATTTTTATATTGCTACTTATGAGTTTCAGTTCGAGTCCGACATCTGGTAATTGTTTATTATTTATTAGTTCGGGTTCGAGCCTTACATCTAGTATGTTGTTTATTCTCCATTAGTTTTGGTTCGAGTCTGGAATTTATTATTGTTATGGACATTGGGTTGTAAACCATGTTGAGACTAGTAAGATTTATGTTTATGGCTGGAGGAAGACTATATGGTACACATATCGCACATCTTGGCTCGATTTTACTGTCTTAAATTTATGTTTGGCTTTTTATTAGTATTACTCTCTGGTTGTATCCACCGAGATTATGGGGGATTGGTTGGGTTTGTTTCTCCTTGTGAGTCTTCTGGGCTTATAGGGGTCCAGTTATGTTATAGCTAGGCATTTGCTTCTTTTTTTGAGTTACTTATATTTTATTTACCGCATTTGCTTAGCATAGCCTAATATTTACATTTTTGACCATCCATTGTCGCCTTTAGTTTATTCTCAAACTTTATTTATGCTTTTACTATAATTGAGCTCAGTCAGCCTATGATTTCAACTAAGTACCCCATGTTTTGGTACTCATACTACACTTCTGCATTTTTTTCCCTAATACAGATCCTAGTACTAGTCACCATTGTTGACGTTAACCTCGAGCTATGTTGTTGATCGGAGATTTGAGTGAGCTTTTAGAGTCCAGAGTTGATCCTTCTCCTATTGTGATAGTCTTGTTTTGTATATCCTGAGTCTACTTTGTATATTTTGGCACTGCCTAGTACTCTTTTAGCTATAGTGGCTCTTGTACTGATCTTACCAGGTCTTGAGGGATTTATTTTGGTATATTTTGTCTTCTCCCCTCTCTTGTATGGCATACTTATGAATATATATATATCCCATTTGTCACTTATTATTACTATTTCTGTTCTTATTTCACTCTCTTCTGCCTATTAGCCTGTTGCTCATCATTTTGGGCTATGGCTTGATTTACCTACTAGTGGATTAAGGTAGGTGTCATCATGACCTAAGAAATTGGATCGTGAAAATATAATAGATGTGACCGGACCAAAAATAAAATATGTGAAAGATTATAAAAAAACATTTGCATTTGGAGAATGAAATGTTTCACAAACAATTGGATAACATCACTGACTATATCAATCAACGTTCAGGTATATATCTATAGCTCTTATCCAAGAAAAATAGTTCTATTCACTTTATATTTATGCAGGAATTATAATATAGAAATTATTCACATGATAATTAAATACTAGTAGTAATAATAAAAAAATTATTATATAGTGATTAATAATGATGAGATTGTTTCACAAAACAGTAGTACACGGATTCACACGTAACCTAAAGCAAAAATCACTTTGTATCATAAACACGATGTTGCAACTGTTGTTTTGATTTATTTTTATGGCTTCAAAAATTTCATTAATCATATATATGCAATGATCATCTTTAATTTTTTTTAGAGTAATGTACCAAAAGTGTAAATAATTTATACCATAATGCCATTTCTATTTGTTATAGGAAATATTACATCTTATTTCAAGAAACAAATCCTACATTTTAACAAGGTTTACTTGTAGTTTTGTAGATATCATTTGAATGATCGTATGAAAGATTGTTTACATTGGTTGTGTAAAAAACTTAAAACCTTTTTTCTATGTGGTCAATTAAATACTATATTACTTATGTGAAATTTTATATTGGTATTAATTATAGTAATATAATCAATCGAATGATTCAAAATACAATTTTTGTTTCAGTGCATACAAATTGATAAGGAGGGTTTTCTTGGGGGTGGGACTAGTATGTTTTTTGTTGGTTTAACCAAACTCAAGACATAGTTTTGATTTAAAACTTATACATTTATCTTGAAAATTTATTTACCACGCTACAATGGTTCCTTTCTCATTGTAGTGGGCTCGCTACAACATAAAGAGTGTCACTACAGGGTTACTTTCTAGGTCGGCCCACTTCATTGATTCTATATTTTCAATGATCATTAAACAAAGTAAATGATAATCCAGACTAATTCGAATCAATAATTTTTTTAAAATTCTTATGTCTTTTCTGTGGGTGTTTTAATAATAATGGAACATGTCATTATAACTTTCTTATGTAGAATTTTTATTTGACTATATTTGGCTCGTTTGGAAATTCTTCAGAAGGGTAAGGCTATGATTTGAATTTATAGGTCTTATTTTAAGGTAAGTTGAGATCTTTTTGACTTTTTTTGTAGTGTTTATATGCTAGATGTATGTATAAGGATAAATGGCGATTTGCTAGCATAATTGTTATGTTTTGTATTTGAAATTGGACTATCAGGCATGCTAGTTGGTGATTTTACTCCTCTTTGAGAGTTTGAGTTGAATTATGGTAATATTTGGGGAAAGTTTGAGATTTCTGCTAATTAGTGTTAAGAATAAAGTCTATACTGGTTGTGAGAGAAAGAAGATAACTTAAACTAAAAGTTGAATTGACTTATGATATAAAATGGTTTGCTTGATATTTTATATTTGGAAATAATGTTGCACGTCTTCACATCATACACTACATTTCATTAGGATCAGATTTGTACACCTGCACATTATATTTTATATGGATTAGAGTTGCATGCCTACACATTATATATTATATGGATCAAAGTTGTATGCCTGCACAATATTATTAGGAACGGAGCAGCACGTCTGCCTAGTACATGGACCTCACGAGTCTTCCATGAGTCCCAGCTAGCTATATAGAGCAGTGGGTGTGCACACAATATATACATTATATTCATCCATTCTCTTCTTTTTATTTTGTATGTGCAAGGCGCCTTTTGATGAATATGTATTACTTGTTGAGAAAACATGGTAGTTGGTTATTTGATCCTATTGATAGTTAATTTTCTTGATTTGAAATGATAATGGATTTAGGAGTGTGAATGGGTGAGTTGATGCTTTATCCTAGTTGGATTTCTTAAAATGCTACTTGTGTTGTTTTCCAGACCCCACGTGGTGGGAATATACTGGGTATGTTGTTGTTGCTGCTACTTGTGTTGTTATGTATACACACACATATATATAGTTGTGGTGATAGTCTTTATCTATTAGTCTAGGTGTGGCCTTCCTATTTGCAGGTTTGTTAGTTGTGTGATTGGACTAAGTTTTAGATGGTTCCCACCATTACTCAGAATTAGAGTCAACTAAATATACTCTCAGTACATGTGATTTATGTACTTACATTTGCTTATTTCTATACCTTATATGAAGGTACTTAGCCTATTATCCCAGGGCATTGATTTGATCTTCGTTTGGAGATTCTGACATTTCAAGATTTGAGGTAGCTATTGGTGGATTCATGGTTTCTTCAGGTTTCCTCTATCTTCTCTCTATGTTATTTCCTTTTATTTTAAGATATTCTAGATGTTCTAGTTTTATTTCACTTCCTTAGAGGTTTGACTTAGCCGGGGGTCTGACAGAAACAGCCTTGCTACTTCGTATGAGGTAGTAGTATGGACTGCGTACACTTTACCCCACCCCACCCCTCAGACCCCACTTAGTGGGAATACACTGGGTATGTTGTTGTTGTTGTTGTTGTAGAGGTTTGACTTGTTACTTGCAAACGTTGGCAAGTTTTGTTGTACTTCGATGTTAGGACTCAAGTTGCATTGCTATTTTATTTATCTTTCATATTTATTGTTGATTAATTTGGGGCTGGCTTATCTACCATAGGGGTTGGGTTAGGTGCCGTCATGACTCAAGTTTTGGTCATGAAAATTAAGACCACCGAGTCTAGTTTATCATTTATTTATTCAAAATTAAGTCACAACACAAGACAATTGAGCTATCTAGAGTTTCTGCTTTCAGAATTTAGTATGATTTACACAAACTAGGTTTACTTTTGATGCCTATATTGTTTCATTTTAACATGCTAAAATCACTAAAAATAAGAATTTGATTGTGTATTCTAAGTGTATAAACTCTTGTACAAGCTAAGGGAAATTATTTGAGGAGTGGCATGTTTGGTTTGTGTATGACGTAGAAGATTTGAACTCCTCAAGTTGTGGTAGAACTTTTTATATGATAAATTCCAAGATTTGTGTATAAACTTGAACTTGTACTCTCATTACTTGTTGGAGTATTTAACTATTAACTTGAAGCTTTAGTTTACTTTCTTGTCACTTTATAACTTTGTATTGGTATTTCTCAATTCTTGCAAGATATTCGTTAACTTGCCCACTTGTACGAATTAATTGATAATTTTGCATTCTTGTTGGGACTTTGTCCTTCTTGAGGCAGTGACATTGTTACTATATTGGCATGCCTCTCGATTCAGTCTTTTGCCATCTTGACTTTTGAATTGTGGTTTGTCTTAATATGGAACTTGTCCATATTAAGTACGAACTGGAATATCATTTTCAAGATGGTTCTTGATTCTCTTGATTATTGGGTCTCAACCCTACTTGATTCGGGGCTTTGGTCCTTCTTAATATTTGATTAGGCTTGATGTGATTGCATAACATACATATTAGGTGAAATTTATTTTTTGACAAACTCTCGTGAAATAGTTTTATTAGCTTTCTTGACACTTAAACCTTTAAATCTTAACATTGATATTTGAAAATATTTTAAGGTTTGATATTTAATACTTTTGATATACTTGTTTACTTAATTTATATATATATATATATGTGTGTGTGTGTGTGTGTGTGTATCATATTTGAGCTACCTATTACTTAGAAGAGAATTGGAGAATCGAATGGCTCCAAGCCCAAAGTTTATGCACCACTAAGTTTTATGCTTAGCGATAGTTATTTTCTATAATAGGTGATGTTCAGGAAGGTATCTGAAGATGGCCATTTGAAGTAGATTATTTGGACCTTTTAGTGAAGATTATATCTACATATAGGCATCTATGTTTTATAGGAATATGGGACTTGTACATGATCTATATGTCACACTTATGTATGGAATTTTGTAGGCTTGTTAAATCTTAAGACCTTAAATTTGTAACTTAAATTTAATGAGTAGTGTTGTTGTTTTAGGGTGTGTTAACTCAAGTTTTATAATGTACTAAATTTATATTCTTCTTGTAATTTTGTACAAAGGAAGATATAGTTTATCTTTTCATACTCAAAAAATTGAAAGTTATTTATAACATGAACCTATAGTGGTGCGGAATTACAAATAAAATTTTGTTAGGTACATACTTTGATTATTTAAAAAAAAGAGTTTTACCATTTTAAGTTGGTTGTGAGTAAAATATTATACTTTTAAACCTTTTTTTGTGTAATGACCCTCCAGGTTATTTCCCACGTATTCGTACTTTTTCTATATTTAGAGATTTTTTTATAGCTGCCCTAAGTCATTTATTACTTACTGGGATTGATAGTTCGGTTACCGAACAGTTCCTTTGGTGTTTAGAGTCATTTCCCTATTTTGGAGCTTTAGTTGTTAGGAAAAGGGTTTTGGGACTAAACTTTAGGTAAATGGCCTTGGATGCCAATTCTTACAGTCTCATTAGCTTTGAAATGTTGGTTTTAGGCTAGGGGAACACTTGGTCCGGGTCTCGAGGCTTCCAGACTTGTTTTGGGCTATTGGGCAGATTTTGGCTAAAATGAACCCTTAGGTGTGGGACCTATTTTTTATCAAAACGACCTTGGATGGAAATTTTGATGGTTCCATTGAGTCCAAAATGCCAAATTTGTTAGGGTAGCATAGTTCGTTTGCATTTACGGAATTCCAAACAAATCCCAAGGGCCCGGTCAGAATATTTACAACTTGCCAAAGTTGTTGGTGTTGATACACCTGGTGCAGGCCAAAAATGGCCTTTGTGTTCTTGTGTCCTTGGTCGCGATCATGAGGGTAAAGGATTTTGACCTCCGCATTCATGGGCCAACCTTCATGTCTGCAAAGAGGAGGCCAGTCAAGCTGGTCCATTCTTCTTCTTCGCGATTTCGGTAGACTAGCCACGTTCGCTAAGGTCTGTCCAGGCCATCTAGGGGTCCCGCAATTGCGAAGGAACCCTAGCAATATATATATATTCTCTTCATTTCCAGCTTTATTTTTTCAACTATAAAACATCATTGTAGACTGTTGGGAGCTCAAAAATAGTAAGGTAATCCATAATTAAAGTTGGTACTAGCTCGGGGAAGTGGTCGTGAACATTTTAGCAGCAGCATCTCATAAGTTTCGATTTAATTTCTGCTTAAATTAGTGGTTTAAATTCTTGTTTCTCTGAATTCTATTGGGACTACTTTTGGACTGAATTGGACTCGAATTTCGCTCATTTTAGCAAATGATCCTTGAGCTGATAGGGACGTTGTGATAGTTTTAATTTTGTGTTTTTACAAGTGGGCCCCACATGGGATTTTAAGTCTGATTTCTGACTCAGAGTATATATTACGCAATTGATTTCTGACTCAGAGTGTATATTACGTAATATGGGTATCAATATTCTCACCTTGATGTTTAGAACTTTATTTTGATAGTGTGGCTGCGGTTGGAGGCTTCTCAAAAGGGAAAAGCTCTGAAGTAGAGGCTTATACAAGCTTTCGGCTGCGTCCAGGCAGGCTAGGCTTACTTTTCTTTTAGACTGTGCTTCATTGTAGTATTAGTGTACTCTTGTTCTAGCTATGGGTGGGTAATTATGGCTTGGCTGTTATCTTAGCATATATTGATTAAATTAGCTAGTTAGGGGCCCTTTTCAGTAGAATTCGACCCCGTCTTCCCTTAAATTAGTTTATGATTATACCTTAGGACTAGTCTTAGTATACTTAGTGCCTTGGGATGGTATTGAAAAAACATAGACTAGGTTGGGTAGGTGTTTACCTTAGGTTGGGTTTTCGAGACTGGTAGTAGGCCCCACCGGTCCTTTTTTTAGGTAGAATGCCTAGAATAACTCCTCGTTGACCTAAATAACCTCTATTCATTACCTTAGGCTAATTATTGAGTTTAGGATGATTTAGTTATTTTTAGGAGACCTTTTTGGCTTTGCTACCCCGGGTGGGTAGTATTTGGCCGTAAATCACACTCTTCGGCTTAGTGATTAGGACCTATATTGCCTTTAGAAACTTGACCTACTGACTTTAAAGTTTGTGATTAGTTGGACTTAATTGTAGTTATACTCCTGGACCATTACCACTTTTAGCCTATTATTTATTAGTTTCGGTTCAAGTCCGGCACCTAACAGCTTTATTATTATTTGTCATTCTTGGTTCGAGTCCAATATTTTACTATTATGATATTATTCTCTAGTTTCGGTTTGAGCCCGGCATTAATGATCTATATGGATATTGATTTGGAATCTGAATTCTGGTAAGGACCGGTAAGACTTAGGGTTATGACTGGAATGGAGTATCAAGAACGTTTATCACACATTGGCTCGTATTACATTTATTATTGTTGTTATTACATCTTTACAATAGTGTTACTCTTTGCTTATATCCACCGGGTTTATGGGAGCTTGGTTGGTTTATTTTTTTCTTAATTGTGCCTTCTAGGCTTATGGGGGCATAGTTAGGTTATAATTAGACTTTATTTTCTGCCTTCATGTTACTTAGCTTATATGTATCACATCTATTCGGTATGATCTACTATTTCCATTTCTGCCCTTTATTTCTGACTTTAGTTTACGTTCTCGCACTTTATTTATGCTTTCACTGTAATTTAGCTCAGTCAGCCTATGATGCCTACTAAGTACCCATTGTTTTGGTACTCATACTATACTTCTACATATTTTTCCTGATGCAGATCCAATTATAAGTCATCGCCGCTGCCATTATCCTTGGGTCGTACTGTTGTTCGGAGATAGGGTGAGTCCGGAGCTGATCCTCCTCCTTCTGTTGTTTTTGGATAGTCTTTTTATATGTTCTGAGACTATGGTGTATATTTGGCACCATATAGTACTCTTTTTTGGTTTAGTGGCTCTTTTACCGACCTTACTAGGTCGTGGGGGAACTTATTTTGTATATTTTGTCCTCCTCCCTATGTTGTTTAGTATGTTCATAATTATTTATCGCGGCTTTGAGTTGTTTCATATTTCCATTACATGTTTATTTCCTTTATTTTCTTGTCTTCTTTCGGTTAGCCCGTTATTTATCATTCCGGGCTATGGTTTATCTTACCTACTAGTGGGTTAAAGTAGGTGTCATCATGACTCAAGAAATTGGGTCGTGACATTTCGAATAGACCGAATTTCCACTACTAAATTATTATGAATATGTTCTAAATAAATTAATTCTAGACATTCTAAGTATTATTGTCACGACCCAAATCCGTCGTGAGTGGCACCCACACTACTCACCTAGTGGGAGAACCAATAACCCCGGAAGCATTGAACAACACTTAGGTAGAATATGAAAACTATCCCATAAATAGTTTAATAAGTAGCCAATCCAACAACTTAAGAAATACGAAAACAAAATACCAAACTGAAATTCCCTAGAACCCAAAAGTCGATGTACCAAAACATACTACGAATGTCAAAAGGGGATGCAACCCCCAAAACTAAAGGAAAGTAACAAGTCGAAACAAAGGACAATGTCCAAGGAAGATAGATCTAATGGTAGCCGAAATATGTTGCTCACCCTGAAATCCAAAAATCAGCTGCTGAAGTCACAAGTGAGGTCTCGAAGAATCCGCTGAAATATATGTTGCACTCATAGAAATAAATGCAGGTGTAGTATTAGCACACAATAAAACACAGTGTACTGGTAGGGTCATTGGCTAACCCAAGATGAAAATATGGACACTTAACCCAAATATAGTACAATTAGCTAACACATGCTCCCACAATATACATTCAGCACATAAGTACAAATGGCATTTAAGAGGCAACACCAACAAGTCAACAAATATCACCAAGTCAAAGATAGTCAATTCAAGTCAAGATAAATAAGCTAATATCAAACATAGAAATTACAGTTTTCCAGATCCACTCAAGGAGCCGTCACACCATTACATACCTTTTAACCCATACATACATGCTAAGGGTTATATACCTACCCTCTAGTTATGACCTGCAGGGGACAATTATCATCCATGTACTAAAATCCCAGACATGAATGTCCGTAATCCTTAATCTAACCATAACCTGTGAGAACATCCCAAATTTCAAAACATTCCACAATTCACAATATGAGCCAGGCCAAGTCATAAAGGAAGTAAACAATGCATGGACCACACTTATAAGCATACATTAACCAATCACACTACAAGGTAGTTAATATGTACATATAATACAAGTTGGATTAATTACACCACCATCACCTACCTCCAAGCTTGCACAACTCTAAACAGGAGCTTTTTCTTTCCGTGCCCTTTCCACTTGTTTGTGGTCTAAAACATACATACAAATATCATATTAACAAAATGACCGAACATGGTAGAATTTATAACTCACCCCCATCCCATTAAGGTCATTTCATGATCATTCCCTTATCATTCTAGGGCTATTTTCCCCGTAATACACCTAAAACTACCAATTTCATGAAGTGTTTAGTTAATTAACGGAATGCAAGGCCAATTTCATAGTTAATAAACAAAACCCATTAACCTAATGCTTATTCCCCCCCCCCCCCTTGCACTAGAAATCAGCTAAAAATCAACCCTAAAACCCTCCCCAAACTCAGTAATTTAAGGGCTCTAAGGATTAGTAAGTAATTACAAGTTAAAGGGAATGAAATCCTTACCTTAACAAAGTTAAACGGAGGAAAACTGATGATTTTCACCCCAAATCACCCTTTTCTTTTCCCAAAATGATTTTATAAAATATAAACTATTTTGGGGGGAAAATCCCATTAAACTGCAGTTTCTACCGCTATAGCAGTAGTTGACCGCTATATTGTGTTGACCGCCCTTGACCACTGCTATAGCGATAATTTCTCCGCTATAGCGGTCACCGCTATAGGGGTTGACAAGACAGTAAGTCTATCTTCACCAAAAATTCCACTTTTTACAACACATTTTGATCCTGGGACATTCCAAACGATGTCCTTTACGCTAAGGTAAATTCTGGGAGTTCTACTAAACCAAATTCAGTTTCGTAAAATTCTACAGGTTTCTTATTGCCTTATCTAACTAGGAATTAACACCATTCTTGCCAAACCAGTCTAAATTATTCCTATATTTCCATAGATTACCCCTCGCTCTTGAACGGAGAGAAGCTAGCCTAGCTTGAATTTTGTAACTTCCAAATCGAAAGGAATTTATACACGAGATTTTAAACGTAGGACTTACATGTAACGACGAAGAGGGTCATTACAATAGATACCAATTTACCCATCATTCTTCCCCGAATGATCCAACAAGAAAAACTAGACCAAAATAAGAAATTAGAAGAGCATATGTGCCCTCAAAAAGTTGAGGGTACTTGTTTCGCATGTCCTTCTCAATTTTCCAAGTGGATTCTTCAATCGGATGATGCTTTCATTGAAACTTCACCTAAAGAATTTCCTTCATCCTCAACTTACGAACATCACGATCCAGAATTACTACAGGTTCCTCCTCATAAGCCAAATCCTTATCCAAAAGCATCGAATCCCTTTTAATAATAAGGTCCTCATCTCCATAGTATCGTTTCAACATAGAAATATGAAATACTGGATTAACCCCTGACAAACCCGATGGTAGAGCTAACTTATATGCAACTAGACCCACTTTCTCAAGAACCACAAAGGGACCAATATATCAAGGGTTGAGCTTTCCCTTTTTACCAAACCTTATGACTCCCTTCATGGGAGACACCTTGAGCAACACTTTCTCCCCAGCCTTAAAGTACATGTCCTTACCTATCGGTTCGCATACTCTTTCTGTCTACTTTGGGTAGCCAACATCTTAGTTTGAATAAACTTCACCTTTTCTTAAGCCTCATCACTAAGTCGATGCCCAAAGGTTTGAAAACACCTGCCCCAAACTACCCAATAGGTGACTTGCACTTCCTCTTATAGAGTACCTCAAACGGGGCAATATCAATGCTAGAGTGATAAGACTTATTGTATGAAAACTCACACAACGGAAGGAACTGGTCCCAATGACCGCCAAAATCAATCACGCAGTCTCTCAACATATCCTTTAGCACCTGAATTGTCCGCTCTGACTAACCATCAGTCTGACTATGGAATGCACTGCTAAAAGCAAGCTTGGTTCCCAACTCTTCATGCAACCTATCCCAAAATTTGGAAGTATACTTCGCATCCCTATCTGAAATGATAGAAAGCGGCACCCTATGAAGTCTGATGATATCCTTGACATATAATTTTGTTATCTACTAAGAGTTGTAATCTACCCGAACTGGCAAGAAATGAGCAAATTTTGTCAATCGGTCAACTATCACCAAAATAGATTCATACTTCCCCAATGTCCTAGAGAGCCCCAGCACAAAGTCCATAGCAATATGCTCCCATTTCCACATAGGTATAGGGATCCTCTGCAGTAAGCCCTCAGGACTTTGATGTTCATACTTTACCTGCTGACAGCTATGATACTTGGACACGTAATCCACTATGTCCCTCTTCATTCTCAACCACCAATAAAGCTATCTCAAGTTGTAGTACATCTTGGTCGTGCCCGAATAAATAGAATAATGCAAGCCATGGGCCTCTAAAAGCATATCATTGATCAAGCCACCAACCCGAGGAACACATAACCTTCCTTTAAACCACAACACCCCTCCATCATCGAGAGTGGTGTCCGCCCCTTCCCCGATCACTACTTTGTTTTGGAGTGTATCCAATTTCTTATCCTCAAACTGTTTGGCCTTATCTGCTCCATAAATGCTGATTTTACCTCGGCACTAGCCAACATTCCATCTCTGTCAGAGATCCCAAACTGCATGCTCAAAAATGCTAGAGTCTGAAACTCTCTAGCTAATGGTCTCCTGGACACTCTCAAGAATGACATGCTGCCCGAGTCTGAAACTCTCTAGCTAATGGTCTCCTGGACACTCTCAAGAATGACAAGTTGCCCATACTTACAGCCTTTTGGTTCTATACATTGGCCACTACATTGGCCTTACCCAGATGATACTGAATAGTCACATCATAGTCCTTTAACAATACCATCCATCGTCTCTGCCTTAAGGTCAGATCCTTTTGGGTAAACACATGTTGTAGACCATGATTGTCCATGAAGACCTCACACTTTACACCATAAAGATAATGTCTCCAAATCTTCAAAGCAAAGACTATTGCTGCCAACTCTAAATCATGGATTGGGTAAATTCTCTCATGAGGCTTCAACTGCCTCTAAGAATATCCAATCACATTCTTATCCTACATCAACATAGCACCCAAACCCAAAAGTGAAGCATCATAAAACACAATGAAATCCTTACCTTCAACCGGCAGCAGAAGAATAGGTGTTGTAGTCAAGAGTGTCTTGATCTATTGAAATCTCTCCTTACACTGGTCTGACCAAATAAATGACACTTCCTTTTGAGTTAACCTTGTCAAGTGAGTTGTAATAGATGTGAAGTTCTTGACAAACCTACGATAATAACTGGCAAGACCTATAAAGCTTCCCACCTCAGTCACTGAACTACGTTGAATCCAACTCTTAACTACTTTAATTTTCTGAGGGTCCACCATCACTCCCTTCTCTAAAACCACATACCCCAAGAAGGCAACTGAAGACAACCAAAATTCACATTTAGAGAACTTACCAAACAATCGCCTTTCCCTCAGAATTCCCAAAACTATATTGAGATGGCCTGCATACTCTATCTTAGTTTTGGAGTACACAAGAATATAATCAATAAACTCAATCATGAAAGAATCCAGAAAAGATTTAAAGATGTCATTCGTCAAACTCATGAAAGCTGTAGGTGCATTATTCAATCCAAAAGGCATTACTAGAAACTCGTAATGACCATAGCGAGTTCTAAAAGTTTTCTTTGGAATATCCTACAGTCTAATTTTTAAATGATAATAACCTAACCGCAAATCAATCCTTGAGAAAATTATTGCACCATGTAGCTGATCAAATAAGTCATCCATGCCAGGCAAAGGATATTTATTTCGGATGGTGACCTTATTCAACTGTCTGTAATCGATACACATCCTCATACTACCATCCTTCTTCTTGACAAAAAGAACTGGAGCACCCCAAGGTGAAGCACTTGGATGAATGAAACCCTTGTCAAGCAATTCCAACTGAGTTTTGAGTTCTCTCAACTCTGCAGGAGCCATTTGATAAGGTGGAATTGATATAGGGCAAGTGCCCAAATCTAAGTCAATACAGAAGTAAATATCCCTATCCGGAGGCATACCTAGTAAAGCTGAAGGAACACATCTTGGAAATCAGAAACTACCAGAACTGACTCAATAGAAGGAGACCCTGCACCCATATCCCAAAAATGAGCTAGAAATGCTAAACACCCCTTCCCCACTAACCTCTTAGCCCATATATATGATATAATCCTTACTGGTTTGGCCTTATACATTCCCTCCAGCTCTAGTTTCTTCATCCCAGGCATAGCTAGAGTCACTGTTTTGGCATTACAATTTAAAATAGGATGATACAAAAATAACCAGGTCATACCCAAGATTACATCAAAGTCCAACATATCTAAGATAATTAAGTCTACCCAAGTCTGAAAACCCATAAATAAAATAGGACAAGACCGATAAACATAGGTAACTACCACAGACTTTCCAAACAGAGTCGACACATGCACAAGATAGTTAAGAATATCACAAAATAAACTCATACCCATAGCAAACTGAACAGACACATAAGAATAAGTGGACCCCAGATCAAATAAGACAAGCCATTCGGTCACTGACAGAAATAGTACCTCTGATCACTGCGTCAGAAGCCTAGGCATCAGTTTTCCCAAAAATGCATAACAATAGTCCCGATCATCAATTTGAGCTAACTCTCTACCCGGCTGCACTCCTGCACCACCGTTACCATGACCACCTTCCTGATTTCCCCATCCACCCTATGGACGACCCTTGCCATTACCACCTTCTCTATCTGCTGGAACCACTGCCCCGAGCTTAGTACTGAGTCTGGCCATTCACCTGTCTCACCAGACACCCCTTCTTAAAATGACCAACACCACCACAATAATAACACCCACACACCAGAGAAGGCCGACTGGAAGAAGAAAAATAAGCCTCTTGGCCTCTAACAACCTGAGTCTGAGAAAGTCCTTTAGCTGGTACCACAGTAGAAGCTGGCATAGCTGATTGAATAAGGCAAGCTGAAAAGTCCTAGTGTCCCTTAGAATAGGATCCACTAAAATTCCTAATATTTTGAGACATCTTGGCTAACATCTTAGCCTGTCCCACCTGTGCTACGCCTTCCAACTTTTTTACATAGTCTGATACATCATTGAACCTCTTTCTAGCAGAAGTTATCTGCACAGTCAAAACCTAAAGATCATAATTCAAGCCCTTAACAAAGAGATGAATCCTCTCTTTTTTAGTAGTCAACAGCAGAGTAGCATAGCGAGATAAAGCATGAAACTTTGCTTCATAAAACAGTCATATCAACCTATTCCAAAGCCAAAAACTCATCTTTCTTATGATCACGGAGGGCACGGGGTACATACTTATCCAAAAATAGAGCATGAAACTGCTCCCAAGTTAAAGGAGGTAAAACAGGTGTCCGACATTCAACATATGCCCTCCACCACTGCTTAGCATTGTTATTCTATATAAAAGTCACAAACTTAACCCCATGTTGCTTCACAATACCTATCTTGTACAACCTCTCATAGCAATTAATAATAAACTCAAAAGCATTCTAATATTTTGTACCCTAAAATATAGGAGGTTTCATCTTCAAGAACTTAGTCAGCAGATCATGTTCAGTACCAGTCATCATAGAACCCAAAATAGGCAAGGAAAAGCATATGTGCCTAAACTCTCATCCATCCTAGGAGCCATAGCAATATTAGGGTGCCTAACTAGAGCCTGGTAGGCCAAAACAGTGAGGGTGGCTCTAGTACTACCCAACCCACTCAGAAAGCCTGAATAAATCACTAAAATAAATACTCAAATCTAACATAAACTATAAGCTAAAATGTCTACTATCTATCTCAAAGTATCTACTAACTAATGAGTTGTTGGGATAGGTCCCCAACTAACTCTAAATGTCTGAAATTTGAAATAAAATACTAGAGGAAATAATATTGAAGTATTATCCTCGGATGATGAGGAGTCACCACTGTCTACTGCTGAGTGTTCCTAGGACAAACTAATCACGGACTGATGCTGAGTATCGGAACCTATATCATAAGATGATATAGCACAGAAGAGCGTATGTGATCAGTACTTTGAATGTACTGAGCATATGAGATATTTAACTATAAAATAAACTAAACATCTTGGGAAATACTTGTAATGACCCAAATCGTTGTTACGCTGAATTAGGAAGAAAAATTTTCACCTAGTCCTTGCTTAAGCAATTTTTGAGAAATTCAGGGCTAGTATAGTGTTGGATGAATTTTGAGGGTGTACTACTCTAGGAAAATCTGGCATTAATATGAGTATTGGTGGTGGTGTTTGAGTTAATTTTTAGATAGATAACAAAATTAGAAAATCGTAGCAACTTTTGGTACTTAAAATGGAGTTATAGAACTCTGGTTATAGAGTTTACTATAGAGGGGTATGTTCGCGATGTCATATTTTGAGGAATGTGTTGTAAAATGGTCGTAACTGAAGAGAGGCCCCAAGAATCTGCCTCAGTACTACTGTAGCAAAAAAAGGGACCGCTGAAGTGGAAAAAGCCACTACCACAACGGTAGCCAGTGTTAAGTCGCAAACTGTTGTAGTGGTAATGTAACTGTTGCAGCAGTAACACATAGTATTTTGACAGTTTTAAAAACTTATAAAACATTTTTCATTTCCACTTTTCCAAAAATGAGTAAGGGCTTAGTAAGGGGTGATTTCTGTAGAATTCTTGAGGTTTTCATCTTTGGAGGTGAGTTTCTTACATTCTAAACTTGAATTACTTCTTAAAATCCATAGAAATCATTAGAAAACTTATTCATGTGGAATTTGGGGGTTTAGCTCTAATTCATGGAATTGATGTAAATGGAATGAGTATAAAATCAGTAGATAATGATCCTAGGGTGTTAGAAAATACTAATGGGAGTAGAATCTTAGTTATTTATGCTAAATAATGTTGGGTTCAAGAGGTTTAAGGAAGGGGAAAACCCTAAAATGATGATTTAAGGCAATTTTTTTATTAAAATGGTTAATTATTAATCCCTAGTGGTTAAAGAGAGATAAATTTATTGAAATAGATGTATAATCTTATTGTTATAGATCAAGAGCAAGTTGAAAGGGAAAGGAAAGACAATCTCATGGCCTAGAACTGTTGTTGATCAAGGAATCATGGTAGGTTACAATTTATTGTAGCAATTAGACATGCTTGGCTCTGTGCTTATACGTGAATTTAATATTGTGATGGCTTTCGAGCACTACTTGTGATTATTGGCTGCATTGATTTTTCATACATATTGATGTTGTTGAGTTGATGATTATGATGATGATGACATACATCTCATGATGTTCATGAGGCTGATAATGATTGTGATATTGTGGAGATGATGATGATATTTTTAAGAATGAGAAAAACAAGAGATGATGCGCACATCTTGCATTCATATATTCATTCATGTGCACTGAATATAAAATTATAATCTTCTGTTGTAATGCAACTTTTTGTTAAATTTGACTAAGTGTAAATATACATAAGTATGAGTTTGTATTATCTCTAAAGTGAAATGTCATAATTGTGTATTTGTCTTTAATTATAAGTTCTGTGATGATCGTTTTGCAACTATTTGCTTTACCTATTTGTATGGTGTCAGGTTGAGTCGACCTATGATGCCTACCAGTACTTGTTGATGTACTGATGCTACCTGTGCTCTTCTTTTTATTTAGTGCAGAATGTGTTCTGGTGTTTGAGACAAGACCTCGATCTTAACTAGTAGTGCCAGACTCAGTTTCAAGGGTAAGCACCATAACCGGGCAACATATGGATATTCTTATCGTTGTTCATGTCCCTTATTTTGGGACTAAGACATTTTTTATTTATTCTTGTTTGGATAATCATTTAGCTTTAAGACTTGAGTTCTTTTAGATATTCTTGTACAGTGACTTCAGGTCTCGAATATGTAATAAGTAAAGGATTCCGTACTCTATTGGTTTATTGATAATTATGTTGGTTTGACATTATTCTAATTTATTCAACTATGGTACTTTAGAACTGTTAAATGATAATAAAAATAGGAAGTGAATGTTAATTACTGGATTTGATTAGAGAGAGTTGGTATAAGAATGGTTCTCCTGCCATAGGTTAGGCTGGGTGTCAATCATACCAGTTTGGGTTGTGACAAATATGGTATTAGAGCACTGGGTTCGTAGATCTCATCGTATGATAATAGGTCTAGTAGATTCCTACGGAATGGTACGAAGATGTCTGTACTTTTCTTCGGGAGGCTACAGAGCTTTAGGAAAAGAATTCCTTTCTTTCTTCCTTTCGTGTTATTACTTGATTCCGATTGGTATGTGGTGATCCAAATTTGTATCTAACACATTAACTCTTGTTCCTAGATGGTGAATACTCATTCCACCAGAGCAAAAATGGCCACACTTATAGCAGCACCCGCACTGGCATCTAGTGCCATAGTCTGGGGCAGTCCTCGAGTTAGGGGCAGAGTTAGAAGGAGAGAATGGTAGGCAGTACCTATTAGGGATAGGGCCCAAGAAGCTATAGGATTGGCAAAACAGATATCATTGTGCCCTCCCCCATAGCAGGATGCCCTAACCCTTGCTCATAATGAAAAAATGGTAGTTGAGAAGGAAGAGATGGTAGCTCCAAAGAATGTGATTCTAGCACTAAATGGTGCTACCCCGGTGCCTTTGGCTGCCAAAGTGATTCAATAAGTGTTCGGATTGTTGAGTAGTTTCGCTAGCACTGGCTACACTCTAATTGCTCCATCTTCCTGCCCACAGTCTTACAATATGTTGTTGTTGTAGCACCACTCTGAAATAGGGGTGTATCCCAAACAGGTACTTGGGCTAGTGATGACTGATGTTGAACATGGACTATTCTACAATTTCATAAAAATAAAGACCCCAGTATTCCAAGGTACAGAGTCTAAGGATGCATTTGAATTCTTGATAGATTGTCATGAATGTCTGAATTTGATAGGTTTTGTTGAAAGGTATGGTGTGGAGTTTATTTCCTTTCAGCTGCAGGACAAAGCCAAGTAATGGTGGAGGTCATTTGTAGAGTACAGGGTTTCCTTACCTCCACTTACTTGGGTATAATTTTATAATGTATTCCTTGAGAAATATGCTCCCCGCACTTATCGTGATTAGAAGAAGGATAAGTTGTTGAGGTTGGAGTAGGGTAATATGTTTGTGGTGGCCTATGAGACCAAGATTTATACCCTATCTCACTATGTACTATAATTGATCACCTCAAAAGATGAGAGGATTAGGTACTTTGTAAAGGGTTTGAATTTTGGGATTCAGTTGATTACCTTAACTGTGGTTGTGTCTGGTAAGTCCTTTCAGGAAATAGTTTGGTTTTCCAATAAGGTGGAGGCATTTGAGAAATAAGGAGAGGTAAAAGTAGAAAAGAAGAAGGCCCAAACCTCAAGCTAGTTCAGTGATACTTTATCAAAAATTTGTGGTTCTTCTCGGCCTTATAATTTGGCCATGCCTTTGTCTACAGGGGGCCTATCTAGGGTAAGTTATCATCCTTCCCGAACAAGAAGCTACACACCTTCATCTTTTTTAGTTCAGAGGCCTTATTTGGGCATTAGGTTCCATGAGTGTCGTGGTTTAGGCCACATCAGAAGGTATTGTCCTAATTTCTTATCTGCAGGTCAATTAACTCCTTAATCGACTTCTATTGCTCTAGTTTCAGCAGGATATGGTGGTGGAGAATATGGTAGGGTTCATCCACAAGGTGGGAGTGGTGGCCAATCTGCAGGAAGGGGTAGAAACCAAGCCAACTGGGGTGGAGGATAGGTTGGTAGAAATGGTGCTCAGAATGGTAGAGGTGGTGGTCAGGGTGGTGATAAGGCTCATCTTTATGCTATTCTGACTCATCTTAAAGTAGAAGCTTCTGATGTTGTGATCACAGGTACTATTCTTGTCTATGATCATATGGCTTCTGTATTGTTTGATCCTAGTACCATTTTCCTTTATATGTTTGTGAAATTTTCCTTGGGTTGGGACTTAGACTGTGAATATCTTGATACTCCTATGTATATGTCCATGCTAGTTGGGAGGTCTGTATGTGTTGACCAGGTGTATCATGCGTGTCTTATGATGTTTATAAGGTTTAAGACCTTGGCAGACTTGTGATTATAGATATGGAGGAATTTGATATGATTTTAGGGATGAGTTGGTTGTCTCCCCATCGTGCCATTCTTGATTGTTATGCTAAAACCGTTACTGTAGCGATGCCTGAGATAGAGAAGTTAGAGTGGAAGGGTATTTTTAAGCCTACTCCTATGAGAATAGTGTCAGCTCTTCGTGCCCAAAAACTAGTGAAGAGGGTATGTATGGCGTTTTTAGCCCATCTTTGGGAAGATAAATCTATAGTTCCTCCTTTAGCATCAGTCCCAGTGGTGTGTGAATTCTTAGAAGTGTTTACTGATGATCTTTCAGGTATGCCTCCAGAACGAGAGGTTGATTTTTGTATAGATTTAAAACCCAAAACTTGACCCATATCTATCCCTTCTTATTATATGGCACCTGCAGAGTTGAGGGAGTTTAATTCGTAGTTATAGGAATTGTAAAAAATGGGATTAATTTGCCCAAGTGTTTCTTCTTAGGGTGCACCTATGTTATTTGTGAAAAAAAATGATGGTAGCATAATGATGTGCATAGATTACCTTTACTTAAATAAGATGACCATTTGCAACAAATATCTCTTGCCTAGAATAGATGACCTGTTTGACCCGTTGCAAGGAGCTACAGTATTCTCCTAAATATATTTGAGGTCGGGCTACTACCATCTTAAGATTAGGGAGGAAAATATCCCAAAAACTGCTTTATGGACTCATTATGGGCACTATGAGTTTCTAGTTATGTCTTTTGGATTGACCAATGCCCCTGCTGCTTTTATGAGTTTGATGAATGAGGTGTTGAAGTTGTTCTTGGATTCATTCGTGATTGTTTCTATTGATGACATATTAGTTACTCCAAAAGTAAAGAAGAACACGAAATATATTTCCATACTGTATTGGGGTGTCTTAAGGAGAAGCGACTATATGCTAAATATTCTAAGTGTGAGTTCTGGCTTTCTTCAGTGTCCTTCTTAGGGCACATGGTTTCTAAGAAAAGGGTTATGGTTGACCCTCAGAAGGTAGAGGTTGTTATGAATTGGGCTAGGCCAACGAATGTGACAGAAATCAGAGATTTATGGGGTTGGCCAGTTATTATCATTAATTTGTAAAGGGTTTACTGTCATTGCTTCGCATATGACCCGCCTTACTCAAAAGGAAGTCCCATTTATGTGGGATGACAAATGTGAAGGGAGCTTCCAAAATCTCAAAACTTTATTGACCTCAGCCTCAATTCTCACCTTGCCTATTAAGGGTAAGGATTTCATTGTATATTATGATACCTCACGATTGGTTTTAGGTGTTATTTTGATGCAAGATCAGAACATTATTGCTTATGCTTCGAGAAAACTGAAGCCTTATGAGAAAAACTACCCCATGCATGATTTAGAATTGGCAGTCATGGTGTTTGCTCTGAATATTTAGAGACTCTATGGGGTGAAATAAAAAGTGTTCACTGACCACCGTAGCTTGCAGCATGTGTTTACCCAGAGTGATCTGAACCTAAGACAGAGAAGGTGGATGGAGTTGATCAAAGACTATGACATCTCAATCCTATATCACCTGGGTAAGTCCAATGTTGTGGCGGATGGATTAAGCCCGAAAACTAGTGAGCATGGGAAGTTTAGCATAGCTGGAAGTGTCAAGGTGCCCATTTCAAGAGAGGTACAGTCTTTGGCTAACGATTTTATGAGATTGCAGGAGACTAGTGAGGGGAGGATATTAACACATATGGAAGTCAGTTCCATATTCTTTGACCAAATCAAAAGTAGGCAGTTTGATGATAAGAAGCTGACCAACCTCAGGGAAAAAGTGTTGTAGGGTGAGGCTAGAGAAGCCGTCTTTGATGATTAAGGAGTGTAGAGAATGCATGGGCATTTATGCGTACCCTGGGTCGGCAATTTGATTTCAACTATTCTAGCAAAGGCTCACAACTCTAAGTACTCTATACATCCGGGTGCCAACAAGATGTATAGAAACTTGAGGCAACATTATTGGTGGCGAAGAATAAAGTGGGACACTGTGGATTTTGTAACCAAGTATCAAAACTACCAGCAGCTCAAATATGAACACCAAAAACCTTATGGTACATTTCATGGAATGCCCATTCTAGAATGGAAGTGGGAAAGAATAACCATGGACTTTGTGGTTGGTCTTCCTACGACATTGAAGAAGTGCGACTCTATATGGGTCATTGTTGATCGATTGACAAAATCAACTCACTTTATTTTGGTAAGAGTAGATTACAATGTGGCTAAGTTGGCAAAAATCTATATGATGGAGATTGTACGGCTACACGGAGTACCTATTTCGATTGTATTAGATAGAGGTACCAAGCTCACCTCTAATTTTTGGGAGAAATTCCAGTTCGAGCTGGGTTCTAGATTGGACCTAAGTACAGCATTCAATCCACAGACCGATGGTTAGTCAAAGTAAACTATTCATGGGCTCGAAGATATGCTTCAGGCGTGTGTAATGGACTTCAGGAGTCAGTGGGACTAATATCTACCTTTGTGTGAATTCACCTACAATAATAGATACCACTATAGCATCAACATGGCTCCTTTTGAAGCATTATATGGTAGAAGGTGCAGGTCTCCAATCAGATGGTTTGATGCTTTTAAAGTGAGGCCTTGGGGCACTAACATGATCAAAGATTTGATCGATAAGGTAAGGTTTATATAGGAAAATCTCATAGCAGCTTAGAGCCAATAGAAAGAGTATGCAGACAATGAGGTGAGAGATGTGAAATTTGAAAGAGGGGAGAAGGTACTCTTGAAAGTGTCACCCATGAAGGGTGTAATGTGTTTTGGCAAGAAGGGCAAGTTGAGTCCAAGATATATTGGACCTTTTGAGGTACTGATGGGAGTGGGGTCAGTGGCATACAAGATGGCCTTGCCTCCTAGTATGTCCAGCATTCACTCAATGTTCCATGTGTCTATGCTAAAGAAATGCCATAGAGATAGGAACTCCATCATTTGTTGGGACCCCAAGTTATTTAATAAAGAGTTATCATACGAAGAGGGACCAATTGCAATATTGGGTAAAGATGTGAGAAAATTGAGAACTAAAGTTATTCCATGTGTGAAGGTTCAATGGAGGAACCATACTATTGAGGAATCTACTTAGGAGACAGAGGCTGACATGCGCAAGATATATCCCTACTTGTTTCTGGACCGAGGTACTTTCCTTTGCTTAGCTAGGTCATTAAGGGCTATTTTTTGTTCGGGGATGAATGAGTGGTAAATTGGCATCTAATGTAATGTCCTAAATCATCGTTATGCTTAATTAGGAGGAAAAATTTGCATCTAGTCCTTCCTTAAGAAATTTTTAAGAAATTCAGGGCTAGTCTAGTGTTGGATGAATTTTGAGGATGTACTACTCTAGGAAAATATGGTATTAATGTGAGGACTGGTGGTGGTCCTTGAGTTAATTTTTACTCCCTCCGTTTCAAAAAGAATGACCTACTTTCCTTTTTAGTTCGTTTCAAAAAGAATGACCCTTTCCTTTTTTGGCAACACTTTAATTCCAATTTTCCACATGGCATGTTTAAGATCACAAGATTAAACTGCATTTTGGTACATTTTCCATAACTTTAATTTAGGACCGCAAGATTCAAAAGTCTTCTTTATTTTCTTAAACTCTGTGCCAATTCAAACTAGGTCATTCTTTTTGAAATGGAGGGAGTATATAGATAATGAAATTGGGAAATCGTAGCAACTTTTGGCACGTAAAACAGAGTTATAGAACTCCGGTTATAGAGTTTACTGTGGAGGGGTTGGTTCGCGATGTCATATTTTGAGGAATGTGTTGTAAATTGGGAATAACTGAAGAGAGGCCCTGATATTATGCCTTGGGACTGCTGTAGCAGCAAAAAAAGCCACCGCCACAGCAGTAACACGCGGTATTTTGACTGTTTTATAAACTCAGAAAACATTTTTCCTTCCCATTTTTCCAAAAATGACTAAAGGCCTAGCAAGGGGCGATTTATGTATAATTCTTGAGGTTTTCATCTTTGAAGGTAAGTTTCTTACATTCTAAACTTGAATTACTTCTTAAAATCTATAGAAATCATTAGAAAACTTATTTATGGTGGAATTTGGGGGTTTAGCCCTAGTTCATAGAATTGATGTAAATAGGTGAAAATGAGTTAAACACAGTAGATAATGATCCTAGGGTGTTAGAAAACACTAATGGAAGTAGAATCTTAGTTTTTTATGCTAAATAATGTAGGGTTCAGAGGTTTAAGGAGGGGAAAACACTAAGATGATGATTTAAGGCAATTTTATGATTAAAATGGTTAGTTATTAATCCCTAGTGGTTAAAGAGGGATGAATTTATTAAAATGGGTGTTTAATCTTGTTGTTATAGATCAAGAGCAAGTTTAAAGGGAAATAAAAGGCAAGCTTGTGGCCTATAAGTGTTGTTGAACTAGAAATCGAGGGAGGTTATGGTTTATTGAAGCAATTAGACTTGCTTGATTTTGTGCTTTTTTGTGAATAGAATGTTATGATGGCTTTCGAGCACTACTTGTGATTATTGATTGTAATGCATTTTCATACATATTGATGTTGTTGAGTTGATGATTTTGATGATGATTATGATATACAACTCATGATGTTCATAAGGTTGATGATGATTATGATGTTATGGAGATGATGATGAAGATGTTGATGAGATTGAGAAAAGAAAGAGATGATTCGTACATCTTGTATTCATATATTCATTCATGCTCACTGAATGTTCAGTTATAATCATATGTTGTGATGCAACTTGTTGTTAAATTTGACTAAGTGTAAACGTACATGAGTATGAGTTTGTATTCCCTCTAAAGTGAAATGTCATAATTGCGTATTTGTCTTTGATTATAAGTTTTGTGATGATTGTTTTGCATTTATTTGATTTACCTACTTGTATGGTGTTGGGTTGAGTCGACCTATGATGCCTACCAGTACTTAATGAAGTACTGATGTTACTTGTGCTCTTCTTGTTGTTGAGTGCAGAGCATGTTTCGGCATTTGAGACAATACCTCGACTTTAGCTAGCAGTTCCAGACTCAATTTCAAGTGTGAGCATCGACCGGGCAGCCTTTAGATCTTCTTATCGTTGTTCATATCCCTTGTTTTGGGAGTAATACATTCCTTTATTCATTCTCATTCTAGATAATCATTTAGCTTTAAGACTTAATTTCTTTTAGATGTTCTTATACGGTGACTTCAAGTTCCGGGAATGTAATAAGTAGATGATTCCATACTCTATTGGTTTATTGATGATTATGCTGGTTTGAAATTATTCTAATTTATTCAAATATGGGACATTAGAACTGTTAAATGATAATAAAAATAGAAAGTGAATGCTAATTATTGGATTTGATTAGAGAGGGTTGGGATAAGAATGGTTCTCCCGCCAGAGTTTAGGTTGAGTGTCAATCATGACTGTTCGGGGCATGAAAATACTACTATGTTGTACTGAAATGCAATACCGAATGCATAAGCTAAACTATAGTACAATGACCCTATTATAGGTGCTTATAAACTAGTATGAAAGGATAAATCTGAAAAGTCATAGTTTAAAAGTAAATAAAACTGAACTGAGGATCATGTACAAATATTAACTCTGAATCTATGGGAGAGATTATTAATCGATATAAACCATGTGAGCTAAACTTGGAGTCTAATGTATACACCCTATCACAAGGGCCCAATATACCTTTCCAGGATATAAATACATGAGTGGCTTGATCACTAAATTGGTCCCCAACTGGGAGGGCTAAATAACCTATAGCGGCAGATAGTTCTGGGACTTGGTTGCACTAAACCCCAATCCAACTCGATGTTAAGTACTACACCCATACTGGTTTATACTAATAACTCATAAAACTAATATACTAAAACTGAGTTAAATATACTTTATCTGAAAATATCCTGAAGGTCTGTAAAACTGAATATATGTTGTAAGTTAGTAAACTAAAACTAGTTATGTTTGTTCTTGCTAAAATTAGTGAATATAAGGATCGTGTGGTCATAACACGCCAAGCTCTATGACTGAAAATCAATCCATATGAAAATACAGTGAAATCAAGCTAAGTATAAATTCTTAAATATTAGGTTATGCAAGATACCAAAATCATGGAAAATACATAATTGTGCTATAGGAATCAAGAAGGAACTGAAATAATAGGGAAATCATAAATTGAGTGAAAACCCTAAACTTTAATCTATGAGAAAGCTGAGAAATTTTGAGTTTTTTGGGACTCAATGGGTGAAAGGGTACCCATTGATGAAATCCCACATACCTGGTGTGAAAAACCCTTGTTAGAAAGCTTGAACATTTATTTGGGAAGAAGAACCCTAGCTTTCTGCTTTAGAGAGAGGAAGAATCATTTTCTGATTTTTTCTCTAGTGTTTAGGAGTGAAGGAGGGTTAAAAAGCATTTAAGTCCCTTTAACCCCTTCCCAATAAGCCTTAAATGGCATAGTATAGGGAGTTAGGAACGTGGAAAAGATTAAAACACCCTTATTAAATTGTAACTGATTTTGTTGTACCCAATCATCACGGTCAAGAAAAAGAGTTGACATATCACACAATGAATTGTTATTGGACACGTGGTGACTGGGAAGAATTTCTAGTCCCGGACACGACTGGGATACCATGACTCATTATTACTGATGATGAGTCATTATATGTACTCGTCTCTTCTGGTCCTAACTGTCAACTCTCAGGTCCTCTTTAGAATGAGTGACCTGACGAGTCGTCCT
This sequence comes from Capsicum rhomboideum, assembly GCA_031232105.1. Classification (NCBI taxonomy): domain Eukaryota; kingdom Viridiplantae; phylum Streptophyta; class Magnoliopsida; order Solanales; family Solanaceae; genus Capsicum; species Capsicum rhomboideum. The sequence goes on along the minus strand of CP124716.1, from coordinate 88,866,087 downwards.
ATCTCACAAAGACTCATCCTATTGAGTCGTGGTAACTGGGTGTAAAATTTAACTTTCAGAAGTTTTTAGTAGATTTCTCAGGATGAGTATAAGAGACGACCCATCGTTACTGGCAATGACTCATCATCAGGAGTCGTGACCACTGGGATGAATTTTCATCCTTCTGTACTTTGGGGACTACACTCAGGATGAGCGTTTCTGACAACTCGTGAGACTTGACCACGACTCATGGTCAGGGTTGTCCTCTGGTCAACTTTGTTGGTTTCTTTCTAGTTTCTATGCTAAGTCTAAAATGAATCCTTAGGAACTTTTCGGGTGTTACAATATCTCCCCCTTGGGAACATTCATCCTCGAATGAAGACTAACTGGGATAAAAAGATGAGGAAAGAGATACAATCTCATCACTAATTTCTAAAATCTGAATACTGACATAATAACTGATTTCTGACTGAAATATAGGTTGAACTGAATTCATGAAACATGATGCATACTAACACATGAAAGAAAGTGAAGGACATGAAATTGAGTGGAATACTAAGGAGGAAACTGTTACCTCAAGCTGGAACCAGATTAGAAGGGAAAAGGTGAGGTTACTTGGTCATCATATCTGCTTTTGCTTCCCAAGTAGCTCCCTCAACTAGTTAATTCCTGCAGAGAACTTTCACTGAGCTTGTTCTATAACTTACACACCTGACGATCAAGAATTTCAACTAGGACCTCTTCCTAAGAGAGAATATCCTTTACGCCCACACTCTCTAAAGGCATAACTAAGGCTGGATCACTAATGCATTTCTTCAACAGGGATACATGAAAGACTGGATGCACCATTTCTATATCTTCTGGAAAATCTAACTCATAGGGCACATTGCCAATGCGCCTCAAAATCCAATAAGGTCCACATATCAGGAACTGAGTTTCCTTTTCTTACCAAACATCATCACCCCTTTCATGGGTGAAATTTTTAGGTAAACTCAATCATCAACTGAAAACTCAAGCTCTCTTTTTCTCACATCTACATAGGATTTCTGATGACTCTGAGTTATTTTTAGCCTTTCTCCAATCAGCTGAACTATCTCCATTTCAACTAGGACCTCTTCCTAAGAGAGACCATCCTTTAAGCCCACACTCTCTAAAGGCATAACTAAGGCTGGATCACTAATGCATTTCTTCGACAGGGATACATGAAAGACTGGATGCACCATTTCTATATCTTCTGGAAAATCTAACTCATAGGGCACATTGCCAATGCGCCTCAAAATCCAATAAGGTCCACATATCAGGAACTGAGTTTCCTTTTCTTACCAAACATCATCATCCCTTTCATGGGTGAAATTTTTAGGTAAACTCAATCATCAACTGAAAACTCAAGCTCTCTTTTTCTCACATCTACATAGGATTTCTGATGACTCTGAGGTATTTTTAGCCTTTCTCCAATCAGCTGAACTATCTCCATAGCCTCATCAACTGAATCACGTCCTATCAAGGTAGACTCACCAACCTCAAACCAACTAATAGTAGATCTATATCTCATACCATAAAGAACCTTAAATGGAGACATCTGAATACTGGAGTGATAACTATTATTATAAGCAAACTCGATGAGAGGTAAGTGATCATCCCAACAGCCCATAAATTCGATCATGCAAGATCTCAATATATCCTATAAGTTTTAAATGGTCTGCTCTACCTGACCATCTATCTGTGGGTGAAAGGTTGTGCTAAGATGAACCTGGGTACCTAGATCCTTCTGAAAAGACTTCCATAACTGCAAAGTAAAATGAGTGCCCATATCTGAAATAATATTCAAGGGGACTCCATGCAACTTGACCAACTCTCGTAGATATTGTCAAATCTTGAATTCCAACCGAGCGGACTGGAACCCAAAGTCGATATGGCCCGAGAGAACCAATCTTCATCCATGTCCATTCATATGCATGTCATTCAAGAAACATCACCATCATGTATAGATACAAGATGCTAATAGAGGAAGTCATTGAAACATGTGATATATACATAAATGAAACTTGGCTGTTAGGGCCACCAAGTAAAAATGGACATACATTCTTTCATTCATATTCCCACATATGTCTACAAAGCCTCTAACAGATGCATATACATAACCAACCTAAAGTAGAGACAAGTCCCCGCTTTATACACCATTACAGTACCAAACCAAATATACACGTGTGACTCGAAAAGCCCCGAACCAACTGGAGCTCACCAAAGATCGGCAAATGATCTGCAACCTACTATGGAGGTCTACTAGCACTTGTGCCTGCAGTAAGTAAGGTAAGTCCCCCAAGGGACGTCAGTACAGAGAATGTACTGAGTAGGTAAGGCTCATAAGAAACTGTATGATATATATACGTACTTTCATGAAATCAAATATAAGAGAATAGTCAGTATAGATAAACCACCGATCTGCATATGTGGAACCAAGTACATTACATTCTTTACTTCTTTTGCCTTTGCATTTATTCATCTTTATCGTTCTATCCATGCTAGGCTTTTCTGTCACCCCTGGTATGAGATTAACCCATGCTAGGTATTTTAACCCCTGGAATGTGATTAACCCATGCTAGGCTTTTCTGTCGCCCCTGGGATGTTACTGTGATAACCCATGCTAGGCATATCTGTCGTCCCTGGGATGTTACTGTGATAACCCATGCTAGGCTTTTATATCGCCCCAGGGATGTTACTCAAGCATATACAACAATTATACATTACTTCATTTCTTTACTTATATGAGATTGATACTTTGGTGGTTGTACATTATTGGAACTTTGAAATATTAGTCAATGAACATGAGTCATGTGAATCACAATTGATCAATGAATAAGGAACATGTGAGTAACAATAATTAATAACCGAAAATGGGATACCTTAGAACATTTCGAAATGGAACAAGTACAATGACAATGTGAACACTCGGTGCTACAGAAGGATACGGAAAATGTAACCTTACATTCCTTATCTTTCCAATATGAATACACAGTCCTATATGTGAATACAACAATCCAGCTCCTTCCTTACGTTTCACTCTACAACACAAGTACATAACGGAGCTCACGTTAACAACTAACTACCTTACATGCACATAAGATGACAATGAGTTACATGATTGCCCTATAACGTTATTTCACCCTTTACAATACCATTCATGGAATTATCATACCAACAATACCATAACATTCCATACATTGACCAAGACATCATAAACCAATAGAATGTCACACCAAGTTCATACTTTACACTTCTCCATCAACACAACATCACAATTACTCCATCAAGTCATCTCAATATGTTGCATAACAACAATCCCACAAGTTATACATATAGAAAAAAAAACAAGTTAAGGACATAAACATACCATACATGTTGATATTTCATCCACACCATTCACTTCAATCAAAACCTCAAGTCTCCTTTCATGTTCAAATCCCATAGATGACATATCTTTTAGCAAAAAAGCAAAAGTGCACTACTCATTCTTTTAGACATAACAATCATGATCTACACCATCTCTCATGCATATAATATATTAAAGCACAAGAATAATCACTTACCCAAGCTTGAAAAATGATGATCTTGTCCAAAGAGGTGACTTAGGGTTTTGAGAGCCAAAAGGAAATATCTTGCAAATTCTAGAAATGGCATGTGTGTTTACATGAATAAAATCTGATTTTTTCCACTTTACATAGGACCTCAAGTCATCCTTAGCCAACTCTTGGCATTAAAGGCCATGTTTACTTGGTCAACATGGAAGAATGGGTCATTTGCCCTTTTGGCCCATGTCTTTTAATCTATTTTGGGCCTTAAATTGAGCCCATTAACACATGTTAACTTAGCCCACCAAATTTGATGTGTAGAACCCAACAATTTCATGTTTAAATAATTCCATAAATGTTACGACAATATTCCTCTCACGAGATTCATACTCATAGCCTCAATCCCAAGAATAAGCCATTTCTGCTACTCATGGCTTAATTTAACATAATTTGATAAAATAATTATGATGACGAATTAACCCCAACTTGGGTGCCAAACTCGCTCAAGATTAGTCCTACTACGATGGAATAATGATACCATAACCCAAGAGTCCTCTTTATAGACTAATAATCGGAGAAGAAATTTGGCAAAAAGCACTCCGGCACGCCCCTGGGTGCCCCTGAGACTTAGCTGAATTTCAGCTCCAGAAAAGGGGAGCCTGAGCGGCCTGGCACTCCTCTGGGCGTGCCTGACCTAAAAAATTTGATTTTTTTCCTTTCTTCGACTTTTCTTTGTAGACATTAGTACAATATCAATAGTCCATCAAAACCAATACAAAATATGCACTTATTGCTCTCAAAACTAAGGTAAACATGGTTCAAATACGACATATAAATGCTCCCTAGATCACCAAGCAAGTAGGGTCGTAAGGTACGGGGTGTTACAGATATAGTCTAGCATAATTCTTGGCTAAATCTGTTATGTTAACTGGTAGGAAATATGTTGACTTAGTCATCCGGTCTATAATAACCCATATCGAATTGTGTTATTGGCGCGTATGAGGTAACCCTGTAATAAAGTCCATATTTACCTCTTCCCACTTCCAAGTAGGGATATTGATATTATGAGTCATACCATTTGATCTTCGGGGCTCAACTTTAACCTGCTGGAAATTTGGACACTTAGCCATGAATATCGTGATATCCCTCTTCATGCCATTCCACCAATAGACTTCCCATAGGTCACGGTACATCTTAGTGGCACCTGGGTGAATAGAATACAGAGAGTTATGAGCTTTTATCGATATTTATTATCTTAAATCATCTATATCTAGAACACATAATTTTCCCTAACAACAAAAAACCAACACCCTATGACTCATGGGTTGGATATTTCTTCTCATGAGGCTTCAATTGCCTTGATGGATAGGCAATCACATTCCTATCCTGCATTAATACAACACCTAAATTAGAGGGTAAAACATCATAAAACACAAACAAGTACTTACCTTTAATTGGCAAGGCAAGAATGGGAGTTATAGTCAAGAGAGACTTGAGCTTTGAAAGCTCTCGTCACACTTATCAGAACATACAAATGGCACCTCTTTCTGGGTCAACCTTGTCAAGTGAGTAGCAATCTTCTGGGGATCTATCACCACCCCATTTTTTGAAACCACATGCCTTAAAATGGAAACATAAAACAACCAAAATTCATATTTAGAGAACTTAGCATACAACTACTTCTCCTTAAAAATCCCCAAAACAATACAAAGATGACCTGCATTTTCCTCCTTAATCTTGGAGTAAACCAAAATATCATCAATAAGAATAATCACAAATAAATCTAAGAAAGACATAAAGATACCATTCATCAAGCTCATTAAAGCTATCGGCGCATTAGCCAACCCAAATGACATCACCAAAAACTCGTAATGCCCATACTGAATTTTGAAAGTTGTCTTGGGTATATCCTCAGGCCAAATTTTTAACTAGTGATAACCCAACCTCAAGTCTATCTTGGAGAAAACTGAAGCACCCAGTAACTAATCAAAAAGGTCATTTATCTGAGGCAAAGGATACTTATTCCTGATGGTAACCTTATTCAACTGTCTGTAGTCAATACACATTCTCAGGCTACTATCCTTTTTCTTAACGAACAACACCAGAGCACCCCAAGGCGACACACTAGGATGAATGAATCCCTTATCAAGTAACTCCTACAACTGAGTCTAGAGTTCCCTCCACTCAGCCTAATCCATTCGACAGGGAGGAAAATAAATAGGGTGATTACCAGACTCTAAATCAATACAAAAGTCAATGTCCCAGTCTGGAGGCATACCCGACAAGTCCGTGGGGAACACCTCTTGAAATTCTGACACCACGGGAACTAACTCAATAGAAGAGGACTTTGCACTAACATCCTAGATATGTGCTAGAAAAGCCAAACACCCGCTCCTAACAGACTTCTTAGCCCAAATAAAAGATATAATTTTCACAGGTCTCGGCTTATACACACCTTCCCACTCTAGTTTATCCATCCCATGCATCTCTAAAGTCACAGTCTTAGCATTACAGTTTGGAATAGCATAATACATAAACAAGTCATACCCTGGATGATGTTAAAATCAAGCATATCCAAGATTATCAAATCTACCCTAGTCTGAAAAACCCATAAACAAGACAGAACAAGCACAATGCATATGGGTCACTACCATAGAGTCTCCAACCGGAGTAGACACATATACAGGAGAGTCAAGTATATCACAAATCAAGTCTAATCCCAAGGAAAATCTAACAAATACATAAGAATAAGTGGAATCCGAATCAAACAAATTAGTATCCATCCGATCACAGACAAGAATAGTACCTATAATGACGGCATCAAAAGCCTTGACCTCAGTCTTGCCTGGGAAGGCATAACAATGAGCTCTATTATCAATCTAGACAACCACCCTAGAAGGCTACACTCCACCTCTCACTATATTACCACTACCTCAATTTCCACCACGACCTTCTTGATAATTACCTCACCTACCCTGTGGACCCTTACCATTATCTCCACCACCTCCACCAGTAGGAACCACTATTCTAGTGTGTTGTTACCCCTAAAAACCATTTTGTCTCTAAGGACACACTCTCTTGAAGTGCCCCATAGCACCACAAGTATAGCAACCTTAATCTTGAGAAGACCTGTTAGCTGAAGTGAGGACTGTTGAGTAGCCCCTGACTGACCCCCCCCCCCCATAGAAGCTGGCAGAGTTGACTGAATAGGGAGAGATGGATAGGCCTAATATCTACCACCTCTGGAGTAAGAACCACCAAAGTTACCCGCATTCTGGGACTTTTTTTCTAAAACCTTTGTCTGACCAACTTGTTTGACCCCTTCTACCTTCTTAACATAATCAACAACCTCATTGAAGGTCTTTTAAGTAGAAGTCATATGAATAGAAAAAACCTATAAGTCAATGTTTAGGCCCTTCATAAACAACCGTATCCTCTCATCTTATGTACCAAGAAACTAAGTAGCATAATGGTACAAAGCATAAAACTTGGCCTCATAGACCACAACAGACATACTTCCCTACTCAAGGGCTAGAAACACATCCTTCTTCTGATCAAGAAGTGTATGAGGTACATACTTCTCCAAAAATAAGGTATGGAACTAAGCCCATGTCAATGGGGGTAAATTTGGTGACCGACATTATACATAAGCCCTCCACCACTGCTTTGTATCACCTTGCAGCTGGAAGGTAACAAACTCAACACCATACTGCTCCACAATACCATTTTATGCATCCTTTCATAACAATCAACATTGAACTCAAATGCATCCTTAGTCTCAAAGCCAACAAAAGTAGGAGGTTTTATTTTCAGGAACTTAGTCATCATGTCATGTTTAGTCCCGGTCATGACAACACCTAACACAAAGCGAAAGAAAATCTCAGTCCCCAAGGCCTTACCCATTTTAGGAGCAATGGTGGCAGTCGGTTGAACATCGAGAAACTGATAGGTAGGCATAGCAAGAGTGGCCCCAGTACCAGCCAACCCATTCAGAAAAAAAAGTAATTACTGAATCATCTAAGAATATATCGGGGGGAGAGTTGCACCCCCAACTCGTGCCACCTTCTCCTACTCTACCATATCCTCATTTATTACCTCAACCTCCTCAAACTAATCCTAGGGTGGAGGAGGTTTCACTGACCTCTTACAAGTCCGATTAGCTACTTCATAAGCTTTACCCCTGGCGGGTATTGCTCTACCTCTCCCCTTTTTTCTACTCTTTTCTCATCCTCAAACAGTCAATTTTGCAGCTAGAGCTACTGGTGTGGGGGCTTCCACTTTGGCTTCATTAACTCAAGTGTTCACCATCTGCGGATAAAATAATAAAGAGGGTCAGATACCTATTTGGATCACCAGATACCAATTAGAATCAAGTTATAGCACAAAAGAAGAAAGAAAGTAATAGTTTCCTAAAGTCCTATAGCCTCTAGAAGAAAAGTATAGATGTCTCTGTATCATTCCACAAGACTCTATAGGACCCATTTTGGTATAATGAGATCAACGAACCTAGGGCTCTGATACCAACTTTTTCACTACTCAAACCCGTCGCGAGTGGAACCTACACTAACCCTTTGGTGGGAAAACCATTTAGCCCAACTACTCAAACCCAACATTTAGATAAATTTCAACATAAAATAGTTACTTCATTAAATAATACAGTATCTCAAAACACTTCTAATAGAAATATCAAATGCAGAATTAAAAAATTTTAAAACAATTTCGTAGAATCTGAAAGTCATTATACCAAAACCACTACAAATGTCAATAAAAGGTCTCAACCTAAAACAACAAAAAATATCTGAGTCCGAAACAAATGAACCAAAAACTAAGTAGATGACTCATGGATGCTCGAAATATGTAGGTCACCCTGAGTTGGAATACAATCTACTCTAAAGCTGAGGTCTCGATGTTGTTGCTGGAAAATGCTCTGCACTCAATAAAAAGAAAAACATGTGTAGTATCAGTACACAAGAACAATGGTGTACTGGTAGGGTCATCGACCAACCCAAAATAAGAAATGTGAACAAGCAACCATAACTTAGTAAAAAAAGAACAACCATGAACACCTACCATGTAACTTTACCTCAAGTATATGACACTTAACCTTGTTCAACAACACAATAGAATTCAGTCAAGTACAAGTCAAAATGGACAAAAACTCAAGTTAAGACCATGACTACCAGCAAGAATTCAAGTCAACAAACCATGACTCAACAATAATATACTAACTATGTATCAAATACATAAGTAGATAGACAAATACAGAGTTATGTAAATTATTTGTAATTTTGCCCGAACTACTCAAGGATCCATTCCAAAAATAATAATGTTAATAATCATAAATCTTGGTTCACTAAAGGAACCAAATATAACAAGTCAATACATAAAATCGATTCACTTAAGCAACTGTCACACTCACTAATACCTTGTATATACATGCAAAGGGTCTTATGGTCGCCCACTAGCCATAACCCACAGAGGATGAGCTTTTATCTATGTACAAAATCCCATAAATCTAGTGCCTGCCAACCTTATACTAACCAATCTCGTGAAGATATCCAAATACTGGTACATTGGACAATAATCAACAGATATCATGGTCACACTCTTTTGCCTTCCTCACCCTGCCTTCCTCTTCTTTTTACATCCGCCCTGGTACTCCTACCTCTTAGAGGGTTATATGGCATGTCACACTCTTTTAAGGTATCATGGTCCTTCTTGGGGATATCTACTCGCTTGCACAGCTCCGTGATCAGGGAAGGTAAAAACAAATCCCTTATTGACCTCTCCCTAATGTAGAAGTACTGCCACTCATCCATGATCTGTACCCCTATATTCACCTCGATCCCCACCATAACACATACCACCACCATAGCCTAATGAAACACCACATTAGTAAAATTTCCCAAAGGACAGATCCTCCTGGACACTAACTCTAAACAAATCTTGACCTCGGCCAAGAAGTACGCACTCTTAGTCCCCCTCTGATTGGACCACTTCACTTTATCAGCTTTACCCTCTGGTACAAAGTATCGGGCCACTCATTTTAAATCAAACTCTAAACCTTTGCCTCAAAGGCTGCATTGGGAGGGTTGGGAGCCCGTAAGACCTCATTGATAGTGATGACATCCAAAGGTACATTATTCCCCCAAATTTAGATAGTAGGGAAAGGTACTGACCACTCTACCATGGGGATTATAGCATAAAATTCCTGGACCAAGAAAATATTGTATTTCGAAACTGGCTCAGTTAGCATCTCCCACCCGAATACTTTTAGCTGGTCACTAAACTCAGGCAACTCATCTTCAATGTCATCCATCACAAAACCTCTCTCCCAAAAAAAACCCCTATTATGTCGCCCCTCCTCATACCAATTACATCTAGCATTATTAGGAAACCTTTGGTAGTGGGGTTGTTGTTGGTCTATGATAATCATGAAAAACACCACAAAATCAGGTTAGAAACTAAGACGGGGGTACTAAGGGAGGGAAGGGAAATTTGAAAATTACAAAAAAATAAAAAACTAGGAAGCTACTCCCCAATATCGCAATAGCGGTTAATTAACTGCTATAGCAGCACCGCTGCAGTAGTTCATTATTTTCAACCCACCAACCTCTCTTCTCATGGTGAATTTTTAACTTTCCTTCATAATTTTGAAAATTAAGGGCAGATCAAGTTTAGTGATATTCCTATGAACCTTTTTACACTAAAATAGGAGTGTACAACACTCAAATCACTAAAATCCATTGGGGAAGGTGACCATTCACCTCCTACCCCTCCCATTGCCAAAATCCACCATGAACTATGTCAATATTACCCCCAGGATGCTATAGGAGCATTGTAGATGTAAAAAAACCTAGCATATTCTTCATTTCATTCAAGAACACCACCAAATTCAAGTTCAAGAAGTTACATCAAAAACTCCTCTAAATTTCTCAATTTTGTAATCCTATGATTATACAGTGAGAAATACATGAAATAAGTAGTGAAGATGAAGAAATTACCTTGAATTTTCCATCAGAGGGAGATTTCACAAAGAGAGTTGAGAGAGTTTTAAGAGTTTGGTATGAAAAATAAAGGAAATAAACATTTCCCCTATATAAAACTGTCATGAACCAGTGTTATGGTTAGTTATCGCTGCAGCGGTAACCAACTACTGCAGCGGTAAAATCCTCCCGATGTCAGTTTCATCTCGACTTTTCATGCATTGTGGTGTCGTGTCATGTTTGGGTAACCATAGTAGATAGTAATCCCAAAAATTAATTATGTACATATTCTATGGGGACATAGAAATAACTGTCATGTCTAAACTAGGCAATGCATAACTACCACTAATTGTAGAGTGGAGGGGTACGTAAGAGCACTAGTGAATATTACAGTATTCCTCTTAACAACCCATTATAGTTGGAATCCCTCGAGTAATCATGCAAGTGTCTAAAACCCCACCTTAGAACTATTCCGAGATGAACGGTGGGTAAATTAGTATCTAATATAATGACCCAAACCATTGTTATGTGTGAAAATTCCTCAAAAATAATTTATGATAAATAATACGCTCAAATTGGGCTAGGAAAAATTAAAATGGAAAGGTAACCCAAAGGGATTGGGACAAAAGGCCCAAATTAAAAACCCTCTCTTCTATTATTTCTCTAAGTCGCCCCCTTCCCTCAAAAACACTCTAAAAAAACCCCACTTCCCCTAACAATGAGATTTCAGACACCAGGGTTCATGAGAACAATTTTGAGACACACCCGATGGGAACCGACAGGGGAAGGCGCTTAGCACTAGCGGGACAACTCTCTTCTCTCAATAGCATTCGAATTTGACTACGAAGTAGGTTATGGTTTTTATACATTATGGTAAATAGAGTTGGGTTAGATTTATTTAAGATTGATAGTAATGTTGGGAGTTATCATGCATTAGGCCTTCGGGCATGGTAGTTGGAAGAATGAAATGATAGAAACATGGTTAGGCTTTAATATGGTGATTATTTGCTGCTACACCCTATTTATGTAATAATTGTGGTATGAAATAGGTTGAACTTTGTGAGAATGGTGATTAGCTGAGTAAATACTAAAACTCATAAGTAGTGTAGGTTAAGTACGGTAAAACAGAGGAGCAGTATTAAGCTAGGGTATGATAGAGGGTGCTTGTGGTAAACGGGATTGTTATGTCTTGCACTGAATAAGGTTAACCAAACGTAGTAGAGAAGTAGAGGTTGAAAGTAACCTAAAAGAGAGTTTCAGGCAATATAAGAATGGACTTGACCGGGTAATAGCCATTGAATAATTGGTGTGGTAATGTAAGGCCAAGTGTGAGAGTCCCAAAAGAAGTATTAGGTAATAGTTGAGTACTAGGTCGAGAACATGAACGGGAGTCATGAATAAACAAGATGAGTAACTGTGTCTGGATATAAACCCTCAGTTGGGTAGAAGGTGCAGTGTGAAGGATTTAATGTCATATGTACCTAAGTATACGTATGAGGCTAAGTGTGATAATTTATGATTATATGTATAATGGTAACTGTGATTTCTTTAGAGCCATGCTTGTGATTGTTGAATGCATTGCATATTCATATATTTTGGTGTTCTGGAGGTGATATGATGGGGATGTTGATATTATTATTAAAATCATGATGTTCATGATGTTGTTGATGTTAATGTGACGGTGATGGTGATGATGTTGATATGAAACCCATGATGTTCATGAGGTTGGTTATGTTTATGATGTTGATAAGGTTGAGAAGGGGAAAATACGATGTACACATCATGCATACATGCATTCATTCATATGCCTTGACATTCTATTATATTTTATATATATTGTTGTTAATTCTTGAGCGGATCGGTTTGTTGGTAATGTTAATGGGGTATAGTAGTGCACCGTGGATCCGTGGTATGTCCTAATTAAACCTTAATGTTAATTATTCAAAGTGTATAGTTATGGAAAAGTATGGTATGGTATTTTCCCTCCTCGTAGGGGCGTTAGAACTCTAAGTTTTAGTGATGGTAGAACCGTAGTACATGGTAATAGCGAATTGTCAAGAATGTTTGGCCTAGTGTGAGTTAGAAGTTACAGAAACTCAATTGATAAGTTAGCTAAGGGAAAAATGGGTGTAAGTTAGAGTGGGAGGTCAAAGTACAAGGATATACAAAAATTATAATGGCAGATAAGTCACAGAGATGTATCGGTATGGTGTTAATAAATTCATGTTATGGGATTTAAAAACTGGAACTTTACCTAATATTATGATTTCTACCTATTTGTTATTAATGTTATTTGTTTTCAAACCCTGGTCGACCGATAATGCCTACTAGTACATGTAGTTGTACTGATGCTACACTTACTATATCTCCAATCAGGGATATAGACTTGGTGCAGGTCAGTTAGGGTTTCTATAGCAGCGATGGTGATCATTCAGTATCAACTCATACCCTCTCTATTCTGTATTGATGTTGTGTCATGGACTCTCCTATCTCTTGTTTAGTGCTCTTGTACTAGTTTAGGCTAGTTTTTGGGGATCCATTGTTAGTTATGTTCTGCATCACTTTTGCATATCTAATGTATTAAACCAGATTTATGTTTAGATGTTAACTATATTAATGGATTGAATGAAGGGCTATTTAAAATTAGTTAACAGATTATCCAGTTCAAAATGAATGGTTTTAACTTTCATATTAAATGAATAGTAGATTTATAAGTGTTCTCCTATCTGGGGTGGGTGTTAGGTAGGTGCCCATATGATCCAGCTAGATAGGTCGTGACACTCACATGGTGGATATCAGTTGTAAGAAACTCCCCCTCTAAAGGCTTATTATGTCTATACTTTTGAAATTCATAGTATGAGTTCTCATATTAGCAGTTCTCGATATGTTTTTAGTTCACAGCCTTAGAAACAGATTAACATTTATAGATTGTGAAATTTAACTCTTATATGATCTTTATATACTGATTTTGAGATTGTAACACCCCGTACCTTCCCAACCCTACTTGACGACGTTGAACAATGTTTACTTAGGTGTCGAGAGCCATAAGTATGTATTTTGTAATGTTATTGATGAGATAATTGATATTGGGCCTAGTACATGTGATTAGACCTTCGTAGGAGGTGTCTTGTGACTTTGTGGAGCATTTGTGGGGTTTAAAAATGAGGGTCGGAGGACCTCCAAACAAAGGATATTAAAGGTAAGAAGTAAGTTAAAGAATAGAACTTGAAGTATCTAACCAAATCCGCAAAGAAAAGTCGAAGAACGAAAATTTTCAAAAACAATAGGCCAGGCGCGCCAGAGGGCGTGCCAGGCCGCTTTTTCCCCAAAATATTTGGGCACAGGAAGCAAGGTGGCGCGCCCAGGGGCGTGCCAGGCTGCTTGTGCACACCTCCCAAATGTTAGAAATTTTTCTAAGTCCCAAGGGTGCCCGGGGACACACCGGACCACTTTTTGCCACATTTCTTCTCCAACCACGAGCCTATACATGGAATGATTGAAGTATTATATTGGTATTCCAATTTGGTAAAATTATTCGTGGACGAAGTTTGCATCCAAATTATGTTTTTACCCTTTATGTTCGAAATGAGCCATGATTGGCTAGAATCACTTGCTCTTGGGAATGAGGCGACGAATGTGAGTCTCGTGAGTTGGAATATTATCGTAACACATATGAAATGATTTAAACATGAAAATTATTGATTTTATTGGATTAAGTGAAGTAGGCTCAATGAAGGCCCAAAATGAGGCAAATGATATGGGCCAAATGGGTCAAATGACCCATTCTTCCATTGACCAAGCCAAACATAGCATTTAATGCTAAAGAATGGATAAGTATGACTTGAGTGCTATATAAAGGGCCAAAAATCAGATTTTTATCACACAAAACTCTCATACCAAATCTAGAAATTTCCACAAGCCTTTTCTTTCAACTTCAAACCCTAAGGCACTTCTTTGGACAAGATCATCACTTTGCAAGTTTGGGTAAGTGTTTATTCTTGTGATTTACTATCTTATATGTATGAGAGATTGTGTAGATCATGGTAGTTATGTTGGCAAAGTTGAATAGGGCACTTTTGCTTTTTTTTGTAAAAGATGTACCATCTTTATGAATTAAACTTGAAAGGTGACTTGATGTTTTGACGAAAGTGCATGGTATGGATGAGATATCAACATGTATGGTGTGATTTTGATTCTAAACTTGTTATTTCTCTACAAGTGTAAATTAGGGGATTTTGGCCGATATGATGTTGTGAGGTGTATTGAGGTGATTTGATGGAGTAATTGTGACGCCGTGTTAATGAAGAAATGTAAAGAATGAACTTGGTACGAAATGCTATTGGGTTGTGATATTTTGGTCAATGTTGGGCATGTTGTGGTACTGTTGATATGACAATTCCATAAATGGTATTGTAAAGGGGTGAAATGACATTATACGGCAGTCATATAGCTCATTGTCGTCTTGTACACTTGTATGGTAACTAGTTGATAATGTAAGCTCCGATATGTGTTTGTGTTGTAGAGTAAGATGTAAGGACGGAGCTGGACTATTGTGTTCACATATAGGAGTGTATATTCATATTGAGGAGATAAGGTATGTAAGGTTACTCTTTTCGTATCTTTCTGCAGCTCCTAGTAGTTACATTGATATTGTACTAGTTCATTCCGAAATGTCCAAAGGTATCTCATTTCAGGTTGTTATCTATTGTGAAGTCACATATTCCTCATTCATTAGTCGTTGTTGCTCATGTGTTACATAATCATGGACATGGTTCCAAAGTCCTAATAATGTTATGTTCCAAAGCTTCCAATAAAGTTATGACTACAAAATATCAATCTCTCACAAGTAAAGGTACCTATCTTGCAAAGGTTAAAGAATGAAGTAATGCATAATTAGTTGTATCCATGGGGTGACATAAACACCTACATGATGATATCCATGGGGTGAAAGAAACACCTGCATGATGACTATCCCAACATTATGGGTGTATCCATGGGGTGAAATAAACACCTGCATGACGATATTATTAAGTTCCCATTGATCAGTTGGGCCCGAGAAGTATATGATCAATGATCGATAACATAAAGTAAAGTAATGTAGAGAAGCGGGTAAAGTAACGAAAGTAATGCGCGTAGTTCCAAATATACAGATTGTTGGCTTATCCATATTGGGCATTCCCTTGTAATTATTTCCCATTGGAATTCTTATGTACTTATACAGTTTCGTACAACCTTGCATACTCAGTACATTCTTCGTACTGACCCCTCTTGGGGGATTTACCTTGTTGCAGGCACAGGTGCTAGTTGACCGCCACAGTAAGTTGCAGGACATATACTGATATTTGGTGAGCTCCAGTTGGATCGGGTCTTTCTGAGTCACATTTGTGTATTGATTTTGGTATTGTAAATGTTGTGTAAAGCGAGGACTTGTCCCGAATTTAGGATGGTTATATGTGTATTTCTAATAGAGGCTTTTGTAGACATATGTGGGTATGTAAATGTAAGAGACGTATGTCCATCTTGACTTGATGGCCCTAACGGCCAAGTTTCTTATATGTATATATATAATGCTCCATGATTTTCGCTATTAGCATTTTATGTCTTTACGTGGTGGTGATGTTTCTTATGGCATGCATATGATTGGGCATGAGTAAAGATTGGTTCTCTCGGGCCTTATCGGCTTCGGGTGCCAGTCCACCCCGTTGGGATATGGGGCGTGACAAAAGTGGTATCAGAGCAGGTCGTCCTAAGGGTGTCTACGAAGCCGTGTCTGAGTAGGGTCTTACTTATCGATGTGTTGTGCACCACATTTATAAGTAGGAGGCTACGGGACATTTAGGAGTTGTTTCATTCCTTCATTTCTAGATCGTGCAATAGAGCCAGTATTGTAAGTTGAATTGTATTTGACCATGGTAATTGTTGTTCTTGTCTATTATAGCAAAATGCCGATGACAAGAAGAGGTCGAGGTAAAAGTAAGAGGATAGACAGAATTACTGGAGAAGAAACCAGTATACCACCACCTGATCAAATTAATCAAGGCAATACTGAGAATGAATTTGTGTTGCGGGCTTCTTCCACTCCCTCTGTTCCAGAAGAGTCGAGTAGGAGAAGAGCACCTGTAGATCCACCAGTAAATACTACTGATCAGTACTTAAAGGATGCAGTATAAATGTTGATCCGAATAGTTCCTGCACAAGTTCAGGGACAAGGTGGCCCAACAACAAGTGATGATAATGCAGCTAGAGCAGCTAGTAGACGGACACAGGACTTTCTAAAATTAGATCCTCCTACCTTCACAAGATCGAATCTTAATGAAGACCCGCAAGACTTTATAGATCAAATCCAAAGGGATTTGGAGGTTATGTATGTGTCCGGTGTGGAAATGGTTAAGCTTGTGGCCTATAAACTGAAAGACGAAGCTATATTGTGGTATGAAGAGTGGAAATGATCGAGGGGTGTTGGCTCACTTCCAGCAGGTTGGGAGGAATTTAAAATGGTTTTCCTTGATCACTACCTCCCTTACGAGGTCCGAGAGGCTCGTACGGACCAGTTCTTGAATCTGTGATAGGGTACCATGAGTGTTAGAGAGTACAGCCTTAAGTTTAATTCTTTGGCTCGAAATGCTCTGAATGTGGTTGCGACTATGACCGATAGATTTCATCGGTATGTGGACAGATTAGAGCCATATTTGGTCTGAGATTGTACTATTGTTGCGTTAAACAGGGACATGGACATAGCGAGAATACAGGCCTTTGCGTAGAAAATAGAAGATCGAAGGCAACGAAGAAGAATACAAGGGTTTGAAAAAGGGCCGTCAAAGACAGCTAGATCTACGGGACAGTCTATGGGGCGTCCCAAGGAGAGTTTAGACCTCGGAGTTTCAATAGGCCTCCTAGGCCCTCATTTTCTTATTCCACAGCAGGCACTTCCTCTCAATTTCGAGGGTTCAGAGGTTTTAATCAATCCGGGCAAAGTAGCGAGAGTTGTGGTTCACAGACAGCGGGATGTTTTCGCCCGCTGTGTCAGTATTGTAGACGATTTCATTCAGGTGAATTTCGAAGGGGGACGAATGGTTGTTATTGGTGTGGTATGATGGGGCATATGATAAGAGACTACCCACGAAGAGGCTTGGGTAATGTGGCGCGACCTGCGGGATCAACCGTTACATCATCATCATCGGTTCCTTTCCTAGGCAGAGGTGTGCAGCCGGTGGGTCATGGTAGAGGTGCCAGAGGAGCAGCCTGTACAAGTGGGATCCAAAATCGCACTTATACCTTAGTGGACCGACAGAATTCGGAGGCTTCTCCTGATGTCGTCACAGGTACATTATCCATATTTTTATATAATGTATACGCATTGATTGACCCGGGCCTTGATTGCTGCAAAATTTGTAAAGGCACTAGAATTATTAATTAAGCCAATTGAAGTGTCTACACCGGTTGGTGAATATATTGTTGCAAAAAGAGTATATCGTAATTGTGTGGTAACTGTGTGTGGTCATGATACACTGGCCGACCTCATCGAACTATACATGGTGGATTTTGATGTGATAATGGGAATGGATTGGTTGGCTTCTTGTTATGCCACGGTGGATTGCCAGGCCAAAAAGGTGCATTTTTGTTTTCCGCAAGAAAATGTTCTTGAATGGCAGGGTAATGTGGGGGCACCAAGAGGAAAATTTATTTCCTATTTGAAAGCAAGGAAAATGATTGCCAAGGGGTACATATGTCACTTGGTACGAGTAAAAGATAATGATGTGGAACCACTAACTCCACAGTCGGTTCCAGTGGTCAACAAATTTCTTGATGTATTTCCAGAGGATCTTCCAGGCTTACCCCCAGAACGGGAAGTAGAGTTCGGCATTGAAGTGATTCCAGGCACTCAACCTATCTCTATTCCTCCATATAGAATGGCTCCAGCAGAATTGCATGAATTGAAGGAGCAGTTGAAAGATTTTCTGGACAAGGGATTCATCAGGCCTAGTATGTCCCCGTGGGGTGCACCGATATTATTTGTACGAAAGAAAGATAGTACATTGAGAATGTGCATTGACTATCGGCAATTGAATAAGGTAACGATCAAGAACAAATATCCCCTTCCTCAAATTGATGATTTGTTTGATCAGTTACAGGGTGCCAAGTGTTTTTCAAAGATTGACTTGAGATCGGGCTACCATCAAGTCAGAGTTAGAGAAATAGATGTGCCCAAGACAACTTTTCGAACACGGTATAGCCATTATGGATTTTTAGTTATGTCATTTGGACTAACAAATGCACCAGCTGTGTTCATGGATTTGATGAATAGGGTGTTTAAGCCATTTCTGGACTTGTTCGTCACGGTATTTATAGATGACATCCTGGTTTATTCAAGATCACTAGAGGACCATGCTAATCACTTACGGCAAGTGTTACAGATTCTCCGTGAGCGTAAGTTGTATGCAAAGTTCTCTAAGTGTGAGTTTTGGTTAAAATCATTCGTATTCTTGGGTCACATTGTGTCAGATGAAGGGATACAGGTTGATACATAGAAGATTCAAGCAGTGAAAAATTGGCCAAGACCTGCGACACCAACAGAGATTCATAGTTTTCTTGGACTGACAGGTTATTACCGAAGATTTTTGGAAGGTTTTTGTTCCATTGTTGCACCTTTAACGAAGCTTACACACAAGGCAGTTAAATTTTAGTGGAATGATGCATGCGAGAAAAATTTTCAGGAGCTGAAAGATAAATTGACTTCTACACCGGTGCTAGTACTTTCGAAAGGCACCGAAGGTTATGCAGTATATTGTGATGCTTCCGGGATTGGCCTAGGGTGTGTATTGATGCAGCACGGTAATGTCATAGCATATGCCTCACGACAGTTGCGGCCACACGAGAGAAACTATCCCACGCATGATCTTGAATTAGCTTTTTGCTTTAAAGATATGGCGTCATTATTTGTATGGAGTTCATATTGATATCTATACTGATCACAAAAGTTTGCAATATATCTTTAAGCAGAAGGAACTCAATTTGAGGAAATGAAGGTGGTTTGAGCTCTTAAAAGACTATGATATTGATATTCTCTATCATCCATGCAAAGCAAATGTGTTAGCTGATGCACTGAGCCGCAAGGCGGTGAAAGCACTAGTGGACAGTTGATTGAAAAGCAAGAGATAATCAAAGATCTACATCAACTAGCCAGCTTGGGAGTTCGCCTTATTGAATCTTCAGATGAAGGGGTCATTGTGCAAAATGCAGCGGAATCCTCCTTAATAGCTAAAGTAAAAGAGAAGCAGTTTGCGGATTCTATGTTATTGTAGTTGAAAGAGAATGTACAACAGGGTCTGACTATGGCCTTTGATCTTACACAAGAAGGGGTACTTCAATGTCAAGGAAGATTATGTGTACCGGATGTGGATGAGCTAAGGAAACGAATTATGACAGAGGTGCATCACTCACGCTATTCTATTCATCCGGGTGCTACTAAAATGTACCATGATTTAAAAGAAGTGTATTGGTGGGGAAATATGAAGAAGAACATTGCATAATTTGTCGCTCAATGCCCGAATTGTCAACAAGTGAAAGTAGAGCATCAGAAACCAGGAGGTTACATGCAATGTATCAATCTTCCAGTCTGGAAATGGGATATGATTAATATGGACTTCATCACAGGTTTGCCTCGTGCATTGTGAAAATTTGATTCTATATGGGTTATAGTGGACAGGCTTACCAAGTCATCACATTTCCTACCAGTCAAGACCACTTATACAACTGAGAATTATGCAAGATTGTATGTTAAAGAAATAGTGCGGTTACATGGGATTCCGATCTCCATTATATCAGACAGGGGAGCTCAGTTTACTGTGCATTTTTGGAGATCTTTTCAGCAGAGTTTGGGTACACAAGTGAACTTGAGTACGGCTTTCCATCCTCAGACAGATGGACAAGCGGAGCGTACTATCCAAACACTTGAATATATGCTACGAGCTTGCACGTTAGATTTTCAAGGCAGTTGGGATGACCATTTGCCTCTTATTGAATTTGCTTACAACAATAGCTATCATGCAATTATTAAAATGGCACCTTATGAAGCTTTGTACGGACGGAAATGTAGATCACCAATTGGATAGTTTGAAGCAGGTGAAACTATTTTACTTGGACCAGATCTTGTTCATCAGTCTATGGAGAAAGTTAAAGTGATCCAACAGCGGTTACAAACGGCCCAAAGTCGCCACAAGTCATATGCTGATGTTAGAAGGAGAGGGCTTGAATTCGCCATAGGTGATTGGGTATTTTTAAAGGTGTCACCGATGAAAGGGGTAATTCGGTTCGAAAAGAAAGGAAAATTGAGTCCACGTTACATAGGCCCATATGAAATTAATAGAAGATTTGGGCAAGTTGCGTATGAGTTGGCACTACCCCAAGAACTCTCTTCAGTACATCCAGTATTTCATGTTTCGATGCTTCAAAAATGCATAGGAGATCCATCTCTTATTGCTTCCATTGACGATGTTCAAATTATGGAGTATCTTACTTATGAAGAGGTACCCATTGCTATTCTATATCGACAAGTAAACAGGTTGAGGAATAAAGACATAGCTTCCGTAAAAGTCATTTGGAGAAATCAACAAGTAGAGGAGATCACATGGGAAGCTGAAGAAATGATGAAATCCAAGTACCCCCATCTATTTCAAATGGACGAAAAAGTTCAAAGTGCGGAAGTGGAGCAATAAAACGTAAGTATCCATGAGCCTTAAGTGTCCATGTATATATATGCTAAGATAGAGATGCATTTGTTGTAATTGAAGCGATATTATTAACATTTGAGGAGGAATGTTTCTAAGGGGGGAAGAATATAACACCCCGTACTTTCCCAACCCTACTTGACGACGTTGAACAATGTTTACTTAGGTGTCGAGAGCCATAAGTATGTATTTTGTAATGTTATTGATGAGATAATTGATATTTGGCCTAGTACATGTGATTAGACCTTCGTAGGAGGTGTCTTGTGACTTTGTGGAGCATTTGTGGGGTTTAAAAATGAGGGTTGGAGGACCTCCAAACAAAGTATATTAAAGGTAAGAAGTAAGTTAAAGAATAGAACTTGAAGTATCTAACCAAATCCGCAAAGAAAAGTTGAAGCACAAAAATTTTCAAAAACAATAGGCCAGGCGCGCCATAAGGCGTGCCAGGCCGCTTTTTCCCCAAAATTTTTGGGTACAGGAAGCAAGGTGGCGCGCCCAGGGGAGTGCCAGGCTGCTTGTGCACACCTCCCAAATGTTAGAAATTTTTCTAAGTCCCAAGGGTGCCCGGGGACACACCGGGCCACTTTTTGCCATATTTCTTCTCCAACCACGAGCCTATACATGGAATGATTGAAGTATTATATTGGTATTCCAATTTGGTAAAATTATTCGTGGACGAAGTTTGCATCCAAATTATGTTTTTACCCTTTATGTTCGAAATGAGCCATGATTGGCTAGAATCACTTGCTCTTGGGAATGAGGCAACGAATGTGAGTCTCGTGAGTTGGAATATTATCGTAACACATATGAAATGATTTAAACATGAAAAATTATTGATTTTATTGGATTAAGTGAAGTGGGCTCAATGAAGGCCCAAAATGAGGCAAATGATATAGGCCAAATGGGTCAAATGACCCATTCTTCCATTGACCAAGCCAAACATAGCATTTAATGCTAAAGAATGGATAAGTATGACTTGAGTGCTATATAAAGGGCCAAAAATTAGATTTTTATCACACAAAACTCTCATACCAAATCTAGAAATTTCCACAAGCCTTTTCTTTCAACTTCAAACCCTAAGGCACTTCTTTGGACAAGATCATCACTTTGCAAGTTTGGGTAAGTGTTTATTCTTGTGATTTACTATCTTATATGTATGAGAGATTGTGTAGATCATGGTAGTTATGTTGGCAAAGTTGAATAGGGCACTTTTGCTTTTTTTTGTAAAAGATGTACCATCTTTATGAATTAAACTTGAAAGGTGACTTGATGTTTTGACGAAAGTGCATGGTATGGATGAGATATCAACATGTATGGTGTGATTTTGATCCTAAACTTGTTATTTCTCTACAAGTGTAAATTAGGGGATTTTGGCCGATATGATGTTGTGAGGTGTATTGAGGTGATTTGATAGAGTAATTGTGACGCCGTGTTAATGAAGAAATGTAAAGAATGAACTTGGTACGAAATGCTATTGGGTTGTGATATTTTGGTCAATGTTGGGCATGTTGTGGTATTGTTGATATGACAATGCCGTAAATGGTATTGTAAAGGGGTGAAATGACATTATACGGCAGTCATATAGCTCATTGTCGTCTTGTACACTTGTATGGTAACTAGTTAATAATGTAAGCTCCGGTATGTGTTTGTGTTGTAGAGTAAGATGTAAAGACAGAGCTGGACTATTTTGTTCACATATAGGAGTGTATATTCATATTGAGGATATAAGGTATGTAAGGTTACTCTTTCCGTATCTTTCTGCAGCTCCTAGTAGTTACATTGATATTGTACAAGTTCATTCTGAAATGTCCAAAGGTATCTCATTTCAGGTTGTTATCTATTGTGAAGTCACATATTCCTCATTCATTAGTCGTTGTTGCTCATGTGTTACATATTCATGGACATGGTTCCAAAGTCCTAATAATGTTATGTTCCAAAGCTTCCAATAAAGTTATGACTACAAAATATCAATCTCTCACAAGTAAAGGTACCTATCTTGCAAAGGTTAAAGAATGAAGTAATGCATAATTAGTTGTATCCATGGGGTGACATAAACACCTGCATGATGATATCCATGGGGTGAAAGAAACACCTGCATGATGACTATCCCAACATTATGGGTGTATCTATGGGGTGAAATAAACACCTGCATGACGATATTATTAAGTTCCCACTGATCAGTTGGGCCCGAGAAGTATATGATCAATGATCGATAACATAAAGTAAAGTAATGTAGAGAAGCGGGTAAAGTAACGAAAGTAATGCGCGTAGTTCCAAATATACAGATTGTTGGCTTATCCATATTGGGCATTCCCTTATAATTATTTCCCATTGGAATTCTTATGTACTTATACAGTTTCGTACAACCTTGCATACTTAGTACATTCTTCGTACTGACCCCTCTTGGGGGATTTACCTTACTTGTTGCAGGCACAGGTGCTAGTTGACCGCCACAGTAAGTTACAGGACATATACTGATCTTTGGTGAGCTCCAGTTGGATCGGGTCTTTCCGAGTCACATTTGTGTATTGATTTTGGTATTGTAAATGTTGTGTAAAGCGGGGACTTGTCCCGAATTTAGGATGGTTATGTGTGTATTTCTAATAGAGGCTTTTGTAGACATATGTGGGTATGTAAATGTAAGAGACGTATGTCCATCTTGACTTGATGGCCCTAACGGCCAAGTTTCTTATATGTATATATATAATGCTCCATGATTTTCGCTATTAGCATTTTATGTCTTTACGTGGTAGTGATGTTTCTTATGGCATGCATATGATTGGGCATGAGTAAAGATTGGTTCTCTCGGGCCTTATCGGCTTCGGGTGCCAGTCCACCCCATTGGGATACGGGGCGTGACAAAAGTTCTTCCATTCATTTCATTTACTCATGATCAATGAACTTCATCAGTCTTTATTAGTATGTTTTTATCAAATATGATTTTGTTTAGTTTTAACCTTGCATACTCAGTACATTATTATGTACTTGCCACATACCTTTTCTCTTTGCTGCATCTTTTCATTTATGTAGAATTAGGTATTCGCTCTCAGACTCATGGCTAGACAGTTAGCAGTTATCGCAGTTACCAGTTGGTGAGTTCTATACTTTGGGGGACTTCATAGAGTCATTAGTAGCTATTTTTAATTTCAGACAGTTGCTTATTTAAAGGATAGCTATGGGCCATATCCCGGTGAATTTTATTTCATTCAGTCAGCAGAGGATTAAACAGACATTAGTTGTTTCAATTTTTTCATGGATTTTTAGTTATTTCATTTTTTTACAAGTTAAAGTATTAGTACCTATTTATCCATGTTTCAGCTTCTACATATATTATTTATATTGTCAGCAAAACCATTAGCAGCATGCCAGTACCAAGGGTCCGCTTGGGACCACTTGTGGTCTAAGTGTCGGTCACACCTAGGGTGTAGACTCAAGTCATGATAATTTAACCCTTTCATTTTGCAGACATAATTTTGTTACGATTATTATCAGTTGGTTTCCAAAAAATAAGCCCATTTCTTACTCGTTAATTCCACTAACACAACAGAAAATTATGAAGATATAGTTTGCTTACATGGGATTGTAGTGTCCATTATTTCTTATAGAGATTCTTAATTTACAACATATTTCTAAAGTACTTCCTAGAATAAGTTTAGGTATAGATATACACCCACAGATTGATGGCCTAGCTGTGTGTACTATATAGATGTCTAGAGATATGTTGAGATCAAGTTTACTAGAATTCAAATTTAATCGGGATAATTATTTGCCCCTCATTTATAACAACTTGTATTGTAAATTTGAAATTTTGTATATTTTGACCATTTTACCCCTCTTCATAGTTGTATTATAGAGTTTGTGGATTACGGTAGTGGGTGGCACGGTTTTTAAGTTATTTGATTATTAATTATATGAGTTTTTCATTTTTGGAAGGTTCTGAAATTGGTAAGGTTGATTTTTTTCACTATTCAGAGATTTAGATGTCGTACACAAATTCTGTCAGTTCTGGTAGCTAGAAATACCATTATTAGGTTAGTTGCACTATTAGTTTGGGTCCCGAGGCATTTAGATGCATTTTCTGTCATTAGTTGGAAAGTTGGTAATTTTTGTCTAAAGTTGACTTTGGTCAACATTCTTTGATAACAACCTTTGTTTGTGAATCTGACAATTCCATTGAGTTCAGAATTTTGATTTTAATCTAGTAGCATGGATGGTTTGTATTCATAGGGTTTCAAATGAATCTTAAGGGTCCACTCGAAGGATTTTGTTGGATTGTGTTGCATCCAAACACACACTCAAGTGTACGCGATCGTACAAGTAAAAGTAGCCATTTCGAGCCGGATGCCAAACCCACAGAGACTTGGTACTCAGCAAATATCCAATTCAAGTAATACTTTAAGGTTAAACAAGTCCAATTTGTGACCACGAATAGGTTGGTTTTTATATATTTTCAAACAAACATTAAGGGCAAAGACGTAATAAAATAGGTTGTAAACAATATTAAGGAGGGTTCCAGGGTCAAGACACAATTTTCAATCATGTATAGCAATTATCTCTCATTGGTTGAATCATCTATCTTGTTTATTGATTAACATGGCCATCCCCTAATCGTCTATCTAAACTAGCCTCACAACTACATCGTTGAGCGGGAATGTGAGGGTCTAATTCAAACGCATTTATATTTCTTCCATATAGAAACCAAATGAGGTGAATTAGGTATATTTCTATCCTAATCACAAATCAAGCCCTTAATTACTAAATACAAAATCTCATTCCTCACGTTCTTCATTCTAACCCTCCGTTCCCTTACTCTGTTCACTTCGGACTCAAAGATTTATTTCAAAGGTAGATAATCTTTAAAATAGTGAAAGTAAGAACGTAAAAATAACCAATACTAGATAAATAATTCCAAACCAACTAACAATAGCGCTATACAATCATATTTGTAGCCTCAACCCCAAAACGAGGGTTTTTAGCCACTCATACTCTAAATAGCAATTACAAAACTACTGTAGTTCATACACAAATTAAGTAATGGAAAAGAGAAGAATAAAAACCCTATTTGAAGCCTCCTTCGTGTATTTTTCAGCCCCCAAGGCATCTAATAATCATTAGAATTAAAGCTAAGTGTCCTATTTATAGTGTAGGACAATTTGTTCCGAAAAAGACCAAGGTTCATGCCACTTTAAAATCGCGGAGACTAAGCTCTGTGGCACGCTACCTTTTCTCTATAGCACAGCCTTATAATAGAGAAAAGGTAGCGTGCCACACCAAGATTGTGGATACATTCTTCCTAGCTTCCCATAATTTAGCTCAAACTTGGTATTGGACCGTGTCACGTTGCCAGGTATATATTCCTATTATTCTTCATTCAATTATTTTTCTTTTAGTGCCTTCTTCCTAAATTTTTAATCTTCATTCAGGTGCTTGCTAGACTTCATCTTGCCAAGTACTATAACCCTCAACTCCTTTTACTTCATTTCTCTTGATGCATGCCATAGATTGAGATGTTTTAAGTCTCTCCCGTGGTACGGATTTAACTCCAAATATCGTCTTTGGCTAGCCTCGTGTCCCATATTTCGACCCTTTGCAATTGTCTTCACTTATGCTAATTTCATACAAAATTTCCAACCTAAAAAGGACTAATCATGTTCGTTAGTTCATGGACATAATGTAATCAAAATACATGAGAATATAATCAAATTTATTCTAGAACTAAGCTATAATATGGGTATAAAATTGCACTTGGATATATAAATATGCCCAAGATCAGCTTGGATATTGTTGTTGCAATAGTTGTTGGTGTATCCACCCTCCTTTGCATTCGTGATGACCCTATTATGATTGTGGAGAAGAAATTCCTTTAGCATCATGATCATGATGGGGGAATCATGATCACAAAAGAACTTTTTAAAGGGTCTGGGTCAGGTTTGAGTGTGTTCATCGTAAATACGACTGGGCCATCGCAAATGTGATAGGATTGATAGGTCAACATCATAGTCATGAGGAACTTGACTACAATTGTGATGAGCAATTACCTGGGCAGATTAAAATTATCTTTTTTCGAACCCTCAAACCCCATAACTCAATTTTGAAGCTTTGAAAAATTTTGGGGAGGATCAAAAAATGGTTTTAATCCTAGCTAAGTTAAAGAAAGGTTTTTCAATGAAGTCAAGATCAATTTTAATTTATTTATTTTTGATAAAATTTCAAATTTAAACTCCTTAAGTTATGGGTAATTTGATTTTCTAGTAAATTCTAGTTTTTCCTTTGTGGGCTCAATGTTGAATTTTGGATTGACATTTTGGACCTGGAATAGAACCATAATAATATGGGTATTGTTGGACTTATGTTTATGCGTTGAACTTTTCTTTGATAGATTTGAGGTGATTTGGGTCTATTTTGGGAGAAAATATGCTTTTATGGTGGTTCCTGGCATGATGTTTGACTTAGAGGTAGGTTATAACTTAACTTCCTTCAGACTTTGCTTGGGTGAGGACTTATTGTGTAAAGTATGCTATTGGTTGGGTGAATTAGTAATTTATAGTAATAAAAGAGATGGTTATTACTATGATGTCGTGTGGGGCATGTATTGAATGTGATAATAAATGAGATAGTTTATTAGTGTGATGCTTTTATGGGGGCTTGTATTGATAATGTTTTTGTGAATTAGGAATATTAAATTTTTATATCATATTATTGGGTTGTTCTTGATATTATCAGCATATAATAGGGTTGTATTTATTGTTATCATGCATACGCATTCTTATTCATTTTACAAAGTCATGAATTTCAATATTCACTATAAATGGCATTTTTAAAGGATTTACTCCTCGTATTCCAAATTATGTATCACCATAGGTAAAAATCTAGCGAATAAGAGGTCAAAGGATCTGACTTGTTGTGTATATGGACTTTGTGAATCCCTTATGGGCCTCAACTCTCAGCAAGGACTAACTAAGGGAATATACCAATAGGCAGTGACCAGTGCATATCATCTCATATCATTGCATTGCATCATTTGTGTAATATTGTTGAGTTGACATGATCTATTGTATTTATTGATATTAAACTACTGGTACTTTTCTACGTGCAGGATTAATTTAGTCTTCTTTTCTCCTTATAGTTGTCGCTTTAGTTGAGTCGGCCTATGATGCCTACTGAGTACTAGTGGTTGTACTCAGTCTTGCTTTTTTTATATCCCTTTGATATAGATTCTTGTTCGAGTAGATAGTAAGATCCTGATCTCGTGTGGTGTTCGGTTGATTTGGAGTCATGGTAAGATCTTACTTTTGGACACTGTCTGTGATTCCTCTATATTTATTTCTATCTTTTTTACTATTTCAAATAGTATTGTAGTAATTAGATATGATATTTTGTACTTAGAGTTGCTCTTGTATTCATGACTGCTGATTCTTAGGGTGCTTTGGGTGTCTACCATTTGGTCTCCTTTTCACTATCATAGATTTGAGTTATTATTTGGTTATTCGTTGTGTTGTTCCGTTGATTGCATTTACTTTAATTAAAATATAGGTTCATGTCTTTGGCTTACCTACCATGGAAGGTTGAGGTAGGTGCCATCATGCCCCTTTGGATTTTGGGTAATGACAAGTTGGTATCAGAGTGTCAGGTTCATCAGTGTCTTGTCTCATGAATACAAGAGCAAGTGTCTAGTAGAGCCTGGCAGATTGGTACAACGACATCCTTACCTATCTTTGGAAGGCTATGGGATATTCTTAGGAAAGATTCTTCTCTTTGATTTCTTATCGTGTGGATTTTTTAACTCCTTCAATTCCAAACATTATTTATCATTCTCTCAACAAATACTGAGGGTGTGATTAGATGCTAGTGAGGATAGTGCACATGCACCCACTGCTAGGTCCCCTTCTAGGGGATGGGTTATGGTTCGATACTAAGGCAGAGGTGGAGCACGCAGTGCAACAC
Organism: Capsicum rhomboideum; assembly: GCA_031232105.1. NCBI lineage: Eukaryota > Viridiplantae > Streptophyta > Magnoliopsida > Solanales > Solanaceae > Capsicum > Capsicum rhomboideum. Next base: position 88,836,882 of record CP124716.1, on the reverse strand, counting down.
CAGCTAGGGACATGCCAGGAAGGAGTCTCCAGAGCTAGAGGTTAAGTTTGAAGGTGATGCTTAATAAATAGAGGTAGTGGGGCCAGTAAAGGTTCCACAGGGTTTCATTGCCAACTTGGTATTATAGGATACTATGTTTTGACTCTTGAGTTATTTGGAGGGTATGGCTCAAACAAGAGCTCTACCAGTCACTCTTAATAGGTCTCAGACTAGGGATAGACTTCAACCTTTAGAATGGGTACCATTCTAGGGTTCTAAACTCTGAGGGCATAGCCAGCTGTTGTTGTAGTTCCCCGTATTAATATTTTCCTGTTAGACTTGTTGCTTCATTAATTGTGGCTAGACCAATTATGATAATTTAATTGAAAAAGATGTACAATAGATTAGGTCCTCCTAAATTTACTGGTGCACCTAAGGAGGATGTATATGAGTTTTTGGTTAGTTGTTAGAAGAGGTTGCATAATCTTGGTTTGGTTGAGTCTCATGGTGTATATTACGTTATCTTTCAAATAGTAGGGGCAGCGAAGCAGTAGTGGAGGTCCAATCATAATTACAAACCAGTAGGTTCACCTCTTATGCCTTACAAACGTTTTTGGGCCATGAAAGAGTGCCTGAGAGATATGTTTGATAGCTTAGAGCAAAGTGTTATGATGGTTACTGAGAATAAGATAAGATTTCATGCCCTATCTAGGCATTCCTTAATAAGTATTCTGTAAGATTTCATGCCCTATCTAGGCATGCCTTGATAAGTATTCTGTTAGAGGAGGAACAAATTGGGAAGTTTATGAAGGGATTGACTACCTCTCAACATTTAGCTACAGTGCAATTAGTGACTACTAGGGGAACCTTCCAACAGACAGTGGACCATGCTAGAAGTATTGGGGGAATATATCGCGATGCCTATAGAGGTAGTGTAGAAAAGGCTCATAGTCATGCCAGTTTCAGTGGTTTATTATCTAGGGGAAAAGGCTTCTTTGGAGTCATCATTATCAACATAGTAGGCCGGTTCATGTAGCATTACATATTTCTGAGGGTGGTTACTATGTTTGCTATGGTCACTGCAGTTAGAGTTTGAGATATATGTCTAGAGGTTTATAGTCTGGATTTTTAGGGTGAGGAAAATGGTCGGGCTCATCTGGGCCATCTCATTAGCCCATGTATAGTGCAAGATGTTTTGATTGTAGAAAGTTGGGGCACATCACCAAGTGGTGACCAGATGTAGGTCAGGCAAGCCATAATAGAGTTCTCAGGTTTATATGAGCACCAGCACCACCAGTTGGAGAAGGTGTACAAAGTGGTAGAGGTAATGCTTAGAGTGTTAGAGGTAGAGCCTAGGCAGATCGTGATGATGGTTGTGGAGTTGATCAGTTCAGAAGTGGACATAGATAGTGTTATCCATTCCAGGTAGACCCAAGGTAGAGGCCTATAATTCAATCATTACATGTATTGGTCTAGTTTTTCATCAACCTGTTTTAGTAATAGTTTACCCTGGTTCTACTTATTCCTATGTGTTTGCATATTCTGTAGTGGGTATTAATATGGTGTGTGAGTTTCTTGTTGTGCCTAATCATATTTCTACCCCAGTAGGTAATTCTTTAATAGTGGATTGGGTGTGCCAATCTTATGTTGTGACTATGTTGGGATATGATACCTGGATGGACTTAATTATTCTAGATATGGTAGATTTTGATGTTATTTTGGGTATGGATTGGCTTTCTCTTTTCATGCTATTTTGGATTCCCATGCCAAGACAGTTACTTTGGTTATGTGGGTTGTTGTGAGATTAAAGTGGAAGTGTATCTAGGGTTCATATCCTAAGAGGGTTATTTCTTTTTTTCAGGCTCATCAGATGATTGAGAAGGGGAGTCTTTCCTATTTGGCGTATATACATGATACTAGTGTTGATAGACCTCTTTTAGAGTATGTAAGGGTGGTTAGGCAGTTCATAAATGTGTTTCTTTCTGATTTATTAGGTGTTCCTCTAGATAAAGATGTTAATTTTACTATTAACTTAGAGTCAGGCACTAAGCCCATATCTGTTCCTCTTTATAGGATGGATCTGGCAGAGTTGAAGGTATTGAAGGACCAGCTACATAATTTGTTGAATAAGGGCTTAATTAGGCATAGTATTTCATCTTGGGGTTCTCAAGTTTTGTTTATGAATAAAAAGGATGGATCAACGCACATGTGTATCAACTACCAGCAATTGAATAAGGTAACAATCAAGAATAAGTATCCCCCACGGTGCATTGATGACTTGTTTGATCAGCTTCGGGGGCTTTGGCATTTTCAAAGATTGATTTGAGATTGGGTTATCACCAGTTGAAGATTAGGTCCTCAGATGTCCCTATGATAGCCTTCAGGACTCGATATAGCCATTATAAGTTCTTGGTAATGTTATTTGGGTTAACTAACACCTTGAGGTGTTTGTTGAGTTGGCGAATGTCATGTTTCAACCATATGTTAATTCATTTATGATTGTGTTCATCGATAATATCTTGGTGTATTTCAAGAATGAGTCGGATCATTTAAAGCACATGACGATTGTACTTTAGAGGTTAAGAGAAGAGAAGTTGTATGCCAAATTCTTAAAGTGTAAGTTCTGGTTGAGTTTTGTGGCATTTTTGGGACATGTGATGACCAAAGATGGTATTATGGTTAACTCGGCCAAGGTTAAGGCGGATTGGGATTGACTAGGCTCACTTCTCCTATAAGGATTTGGAGTTTTATTGGGTTGGTTGGCTACTATAGACGGTTTATATAGGGCTTCTCTTCTATTGCAGCTTCTTTCACGTGATTAACTCAGAAGAATATTGCTTTTTAGTGGTTCGATGAGTGTGAGGAGAGCTTTTAAAAGTTCAAGACTCTATTGACTTCAGCGCCTATCTTGACCTTACCTATGGAAGGTAAAGAATTTACTTTGTATTGTGATGCTTTGGGAGTTGTCCTTGGCGGTGTTTTGATGCAAAATGGAAAAGTGATAGCTTATGCTTCAAGGTAGTTAAAGACCCATGAGAAGAACTACCCCACTCATGACTTGAAATTTGCAGCGGTAGTGTTTGTTTTGATATTGTGGCTATATTACTTGTATAGGGTTCATTGTGAGGTGTTCACCAATCATCACATCCTTTAATATACTTTCAGCCAGAAGGATTTGAATTTGAGACAACATATGTGGTTGCAGTTGTTAAAGGACTATGATTTGACTATCCTTTATCATTTAAACAAGGACAATGTAGTGGTGGATGCCTTAAGCAGGAAGGTGGAGAGTATGGTTAGTCTTGCTTGGTTGGTGGCTGAGGAGCGACCCTTAGCTAGGGATGCTCAATGGTCGGCTAATAGTTTCAAGCGACTTGATATTTATGAATTGGGTAGAGTTCTTGAATGTGTTGAGGCACGGTACTTGTGACAGAGTATATTAAAGGTAGACAATTCGAGGATGGAAAGTTGTGCATCATTCAAGATAAAGTGTTAAGGGGGAAGCTAAGTGTATCTTAATTTGGAGGGTGTTTTGAGGATCATGGGTCAGATTTGTGTTCCTAGAGTGGATGACTTGACTAGATTAATCTTAGAAAAGGCTCACAACTCTAGGTATTATATTCATCTAGGTGTGGTAAAGATATATCATGACTTGAAGTAGTATTATTGGTGGTGTAAGATGAAGAGAGATATCATAGAGTTTGGGGCTAAGTGTTTGAATTATCAGTAAGTGAAGTACGAGCACCGTAAACTAGGTGGTTTGACTCAGAAAATACCTATACTGAGTGGAAGTGAAAGCATATCACTATGGACTTTGTGATTGGTATTTCTCATACTTTAGGGAAGCTTGACTCTATATGGGTGATTGTGCCTAGATTGACCAAATCAGCTCATTTTGTTCCAATGAAGGGGAACGAGAATGCAGAGAAGTTAGCAAAGATCTACTTTCAAAAGATAGTTCAACTGTATGGCCCGCCTATTTCTATCATTTTAGACAGAGGAACTCAGTTCAATTCACACTTTTAGAGTTTTATACAGTGAGAGTTGTGTACTCAGTTGGAGAAACGCTTAACTTTTCACCCTTAGACAGATGATCAGTTGGAGAAAACTATTCAAGTTTTTGAAGATATGCTTCATGCTTGCGAGATAAATTTTGGTGGTCACTGGAACAATTCTTTCCTTTGATAGAGTTTGCCTAAAACAACAGTTATTATTCCAACATCCAGATGGCACCATTAAAAGTTTTATGGGGAAGGAGTTTTAGATCTCCGATTGGGTGGTTTGTATTCCTTTGAGGTTAGCCCTTGGGGAATGAATTTAGTGAGAGATTCAATGGATAGAGTGAGATTGATTCAGGATCGGTTCTTGGCAGCCCAGAGTAGACAGAAAAGTTATGAAGACCAGAGGGTTTGTGAGTTTTTTATTTGTAATTGGTAAATGAGTTTTATTAAAGGTATCACCCATGAAGGGTGTAATGAGGTTTGAAAAAAAGGCAAGCTTAGCAGGAGGTTTATTGGCCCTTTTGAGATCCTTCAATATATTAGGGAGGTGGCCTATGAATTGGCTTCACCTCTAAGTCTTTTAGTTGTGCATCTAGTTTTCTATGTCTCGATATTGAAGAAGTATCATTATGATAGTTTTTATGTAATTCAGTGGGATTGAGTCGATTTGGATCAGAATCTGACACTTGAGGAGGAGCTTGTAGCTATTTTAGAATGACAGACTAGGAATTTGACGTCTAAGCATATTAATTCAGTAAAGGTTCAGTGGAAGCAATGTATGGTTGAGGAGGCTAGGGGGAGATAGAGTCAGATAAGTGAAGTACATATCCCATCTTTTTTACAGTGCAGGTACCTTCCTTACTCTTATATTTGAGGAAGAACGCGTATTTTAGTGGTGGATGATAACAACCCATAGAGTAAATTTTGGACTTTTGTGCATTTTGGACATTTTACCCATCCTCATAGTTGTATTATGGTATTTGTGGGTTGCGGGAGTGGGTGGTATGGTTTTTGAGGTGTTTAATTGTTGATTATGTGAGTTTTTCATTTTTGGAAGGTTTTGATGTGGATAGGGTTAACTTTAGTCAACATTCAGAGGCTTAAACGTCGTACGTGAATTTTTTTTTCAGTTCAATTATCTTTGAAATACCATTTTTGGTTAGTAGGGTTGTGGTTCGAGTCCCAAGGCATTCAAAGCATTTTGAGTCATTGGTTGGAAAGTTGGAAATTTTGTCCTAGAGTTGACTTTGTTCAAATCGGTCAATAACAACCTCTGTTGGTGAATCCAACGATTCCATTGAGTTGAGAATATCAATTTTAGTCTAGTAGCATGATTTTTTTATGTTCACAAATTCCAAATTAATCTCGAGGGTCCATTAGGAGGATTTTATAGGCTTGACTATAGCTGGTGAAATAGTTGAAGGTGTAACCACTCTCCTTCTTCGCATTCACGATGACCCTGTCGCAATCGCAGAGAAGGAATTCCTTCAATATCGCGATTGTAGTGGGTGAGCTAATGATCACAAAGGAGGTTTTTGAGGAGTTTGAATCGGGTTCGAGTTTGTTCATTGCAAATACGATTGGGCCATCACGAACTCAATCGGGCCATCATGAACATGATGGGCCCGATGGATCAACATCGCGGTCGAGAGGGTCTTGATCGTAATCGGGATGAGAAATTACCTGGGCAGACTAAAATATCTTTTTCTAACCCCCCAAACTCCATAACTCGATTTTGATGCTTTGAAACTTATTTTGGGGAGGATCAAAAAGGGATTTTTGAGATTTCTTCACCGGGTAAGTTTCTTAAACCATTTTTACACATTTTTCAATAATTATTTCATGATTTTACCATCAAATCTTGGTCTTTCAACTTGAAATTTTGGGATTTTCCTGGTAAAGTTAAAGAATTGTTTTTGTTTAATTTCAAGGTCGATGTTAACTCCATTTTCAATGAAATTTTAGTTTTGAGCTCATTAAGTTATGGGTAATTTGATTTTCTAATAAAATTCTAATTTTGCCATTATGGGCTCGGTTTGACTTTTGGGTTAGCTTTTAAGATCCGAAATAAAATCATAGCAGTATGGGTGTTATTGAACTCGTGTTTATGTGTAGAACTTGTTTTAGAGAGATTCAAGGTGATTTGGGGCTAGTTGGGGAGAAAATCCATTTTATGGTTATTTGTGGCATGACGTTCGACTTCGAGGTTGATTATGGCATAAATTCCTTCAGACTTTGCTTGGGTGGGGACTGATTGTGCAAAGCATGCTATGGTTTGGGTGAATTAGTAATTCATAATGAAAAAGAGATGGTGTATACCGATAGACATTGACCAGTGTATACCATCTCATATCATTACATTTTATCATTCATGTAATATTATTGAGTTGACATGATCTGTTGTATTTATTGATATTGAGTTGCTGGACTTTTCTGTGTAAAGGGTTAATTTAGTATTCTTTACTCATTATAGTTGTTACTTAAGGTCAGTCAACCTATGATGTGTAATTTGTACTATTGGTTATACTCACTCCTTTTCTACATCCCTCTGATATAGATCTCGGTTCGAGGGGACAGCAAGGATCCTGATCTCCTACGATGTTCGATTGATCTGAAGTCGTGGTGACCTCCAGCTTTTGGAGACTGTACCGGCTTCCTCTATCATTTATTTTTTTCTTCTTGACTATTTTAGGCAGTGTTGTAGTATTTAGATATGATATTACGTACTTAGCCACTCTTGTATTCGTGAAAATTGAGTCTTGGGGTGCTTTTGGAGTTTTCTGTTTGGTCTCTTTTTTACTATCATAGATTTGAGTTATTATTTGATTATTCATTGTGTTGTTCTATTTATTACCTTTACTTTAATTGAAATATTTGTTCATGTATTTGTCTTATCTACCATGGCGGGTTGGGGTAGGTGTCGTCACGCCCCTTTGGATTTTGATTCATCACATCATTAATATGTTTATAGTAACAACTCTCATTTAAGCATCAAAATGGCATCATTTAAATACCCTACATGGACGGAGTTGTGTATCACTTATCGACTATTTTAAGGTAGGTGAAGTACAATTTTGACTATTTTAAGGTAGGTGAAGTACAATTACTTAGGCATAACTTAGCCCACTAGGCAGTTGAGAAAGGTAAACTAATGCAGGGGATACTGAAGACAGCTCCAAGCCATCAAAAATCTTAAGTATATTGGTGGCATATAGACGTTATTGAATAGGGTAATCTCAAAAATATCGCCTATGAAGGAAATTATGAGATTAATAAATATAGGAAAGTTGAGCCTCAATATGATTGGGTTTTAAAGAATCAAGCAAATGACCTTTGAGGTAGATTTACCTCTAGAATTAGTTGTAAAGCTCTCAGTATTACATGTACCTATGGTACATAAATGTTCATGGGTTCCTTCACTTGTTATGCTACCAAGGGCACTAAATTCACAAAGATATTATTTGATGAAGTTCTAGTAGAAACACCTGACCGTCATGCCAGGAAGAAGAGATTTTAAAGATATAACCTCAATCAAAATACTATGGAGGAATTAGAATACTGAAGAAGCCATTTGAGAATCATAGGACTCTATACATAAAAAAATCCAAAAATCCAGGCATCAACATATTTTCCAAGAGCCTACAGAAAATTCTGATAGCATATGCCCTACCTATACGAGTCATAGTTTCATTCGCAATTGTTTATAGCTATTTCATTCATGTGTATTATATTCAGACGTTCCACAAATCAGAGTATTTAGAGTGATTGAAATGTGCAATATGTTATACAATTACTTTATTATTTGACCAAGCAGATCCTTAAACATATGTAACACATGTTAAGCCACCTTGTGAGGCTTTGTTTATATGTTACTCTGGTTAGCTGACACTGACAGGTTATGGATAGTCTTTTTTCCAAAGGAAACTCAGGAAAGATTTCAAAAAAAAAAAAAATTAAGAGTTAGTTTTCATTCTACGTAGAACCTACATTCAATGATGAATTATCCTAAGAGGGTTTATGTAATATCCCGTACGTCAAACCTAACAAGTAACTAGTCAAATGTCGATGAATTTATGTGGAATCAAGAGAAAAAGGATATAAATGGATAATCATAATAAGAAACACATATATAATGGTGGTTGAAGTGTTAAACAAAAGTTTTAGGCCAAAATAATCCTTAAAATAAAAGTTCAAGTCAAAAAGATTTCTTGTAGAAAGTCACTTCAAGTGATATAGCATAATGACATGACTTTGAATAAGTATATATCCCAACATATGGGGAGTTAGAGGGTGTACTATCTATCAAATTAAAGGTATTTGATTCTAGTTTCCAGCAAAACAAACCACTCATCAATTTGAGTTCTAAATTAATAGTTATGTGAGTTTGAAAAAGACATTATTGGGAGGGTTCCCAATAATGTCCAAGTCACGTGTATATGGCTAAGTTGTATTGACAATATTAATTGGTTGTGGGGTATTGCATCCAAATGCACATCCAAGTGTACAAGGTCATACAAGTAATACAGTATATGAGTCTATATCATACCCAAGGGATTTGACAAAATGACATTCTATTTTAAATTCTAATATTCGTTATTCAGAAGGTAACAAGCAATAAAAAGTGATTTTGGTGCATAAGAGCAAATAAAACTTATTATAGATAAGCTGTAGAAAAGTGATTTGAAATTCAGATTAGAGAGATGATCTAGGATCGTGATATTTCAACAATTCAGTTGAGTTTTCAAATTTCATTCAATTGATTTCTTGAGTTACTAGTTATGGGTTCATTTTAACCATATTGAGTGTTTTGCCAACAACTCTAGGTCTACTTGACTATTCTTTATGCCTATATTCCTATGGTCATCGGTCAATAGTGAAGTGCATGTGATTTCTCTTACATATCAATTAATTTTTTCTACAACTCTTCTCTGAGTTTCTAGACTTAAATAATCAATAAAACAATCTAAAGGAGCTTAGATAGAGTCCCAAAAGTCCTAGGACAAATCTTCCCTTTAAAATCCAGACCAAGCAGAACCCATCCAGAAATGACTTGAGGAAACGCCCTAGGTGGCGCCCTAGGCAACGATCCAAGCCTTTTGGGCATTGGGTTTTCCTGGCTGGTTTCTATTAAGGCAAATCCCTAGTATATTTTTTCCCTCCAACTCATTCTTTTCAACCCATTAGGTCCCCGTCTTGGTCTTGCACCTTTTGGACTTATTTTGGATCAACATCTTGAGCCCCTACTCAGACTTCAAAGTTCAATTTGCTAGAACTCCTTCAAACTCCATCCTACACATCAAAATACAATCTTTAATTCTCTATTATATTGTCCAATACGTTCACGTATAATATTACTAATTTCGATAGATGACATAAGTGTACTTCACATTGAATAAGCTCAAAATGATATTGAAAAGAGAATAAATATGAGGTAAATGATAGTATAAATGTATGAATTTCAGCCTCACATCAACACCCCACATTTAAACCTTTTCTCATCCTCGAGTAAGATATACACGTATGAATAAAACTCTACATACCAATTGAAGTCGGCTTACTCAAGCTAAGACTACAATGACTACAATATATGAAAAGTTCTTATTACACATCCTTCATTCATTCAACATATCTGAAACCTCATGAACAAAAACTTCAAGACCTCCAAGCCTCAAGAACTAACTCTATGATATTAACAAACACCCATAAGTCACCCAATCAAGAGATCAAGCATTTTACCTATCTTTCATCAACCATGTTCCTTCTTCTACTGTTCTTACTCACAGATTTTCTTTGTTTTAACATCTCTTTAAGTAAGTTCACACACCATTAGTAAGGAGAAATCAGACACATTTTTTCTGCTTCTTTCTCCTCCCTATCAATAGCATATGAATCTTTAGATATTTTCACTGTTAGTCTTTTCTATAGGCTTCCCGCTTCAAACTATTTTCCTTTTTTTCATTCTTACTCCTTTCAAAATCTTATTTTTCAATTAAAGAGCTTAGAAGTTCTGGATCAAATTTAAGATAAATTGAAACAAAATGATTAAGCTTAAGATGTGGCTACCAAGAGAATAGGCTAAAGGCTCAATAGGGCTAACTAAGATCATTCATTATGGTAGATAAAGCAAAGGATAAAAATATGACTGATCAATGAAATGTCTAATAATCTCCTAAACTCAAAATTCTTCATTCTATTTTGTAAACACACCTGGAAAGTTCTAGACATTAATATGAAAACACAGAAGCTCACAAAATTCTAACACACAGCACATGTTGAACTCAAGACAGATCTATACAAAATCTCAATTAAGTAAACAACACGAGTTCAAATTTAAGCTAAAGATTGTGTAAGAGTCAAGTAAAAGAGCCTAGGTGTCTCAAAATAAGTCATTCACTATTTCACAACATGCTTTCAAGTTCAAAATAAACTTTCATAATTCATTCCACTATAGCACCTAACTAGAACACCTTGTTCAATTGGTCATAATGACTCTCTAACTCCTAGTGACTAATTGTTCTCTCAAGATGGTCGTCAACCATCCTTCATTGGGAAAAGTCATTTTCTACCTAAAATAAAACAAATACTACTCCTAAAAATATAAATATATTCGATTTAAAGCCACCACCACCCCTTGGAAAAAGAATCAAGGGGTGGGTGAAGTATGCTCTAGTAAAGAACTAAAAAGCTAAAAATCAACAAACTAATCTAATTTAAGGAATAAAAAAATATTTTTGCGTTTTTAGACTTTTCCAAAAAAAATTCAAACTCCATCTAAAGCGATCATCTAAAAACAAAGCAACACTTATAGCATATTTCACCCTTAACAAATATTGAAAGATATCCCAGCCCACACTTAAAGTCATGCTTTGTCCCTAAAGCATTTAAAAATCTAAAATAGTGGTTAGAGATACTTTTTGAGGCCTTCTAGAGCCTAGCTAGCAACACGTTTTCTCTCATCAAGGAGCGGATGAACACGAACTTAATTTTCCACTATGCTCTTTAGCTTCCAAATTCAAATACTCAAACTTCCTCAAATCTGTACAAAAAAAAAGTGACACTATAAAAAATAAAACTACTACACTATTACAACTTGGATTACCTCTCAAGTAGTACCTAATTTACCATTGCTTCACGACACATATCACAAGTCTCAAGATTCCCTTAAATGTTTCAACCCCCTATGATTCAACTTTTGCCTCTTCTTTGCTCCAGGGGGTTCATTTTATTCGTTCGCTCTTTTTCTCACCTCCATACCTCTATCTAGGTCATATTTGAACCATATAATCATATGTTCATGCTTTCTCATCATCCTAAGTAATTATTCTTTCTACTCCTCAATTATTTTGATAGCAATAAATCTTTAACTCTTCCAGGCTCGCATCCACCCTAGACTTATTCTTGACCACTTCTGTTATCATGTACAAATATTTATAGTGTAAAGGTATAGAGAGTGTCTTGTACACCTTGAATGATATATCTTCATCATGTACTCTTATCTTCAGTTCTCCTTTCTATACATCTATCAAGTCTACCAGTGGAAAGGAATGGGCATCCCAATATAATCGGTGCCTACTAATCTACTCCAAAATCAAGAATGATAAAGTTAGCAGGAATCACAAACTTATCGACCTTGATAAGAACATCCTCAATCACACCATCTGATTGTATACGAGATCAGTTTGCAAGTTGTAAAGTGATGGTGGTAGGGAATAGCTCTTCCAAGACAAGTGTTTAAGATGCAAATAATGGAATCCAGTTTATACTAGCCCCTAAGTCACACAATGCATGCCCTACATCCCAAGGTCTTTGAGATTTTGAGGGTGCTTGTTCAATACACTTAAACTATACTCTTTACTCAGTGATTCCATCTCAAACTCCCTTAACTGTCTCTTACCAGCCACCATGTCTCTCAAATATTTGGAATATTTAGTCATATCCCTCAAAGCATCAATCAAAGGAATGTTTATATGAATTTTCTTAAAGATATCAAGAAACTTCTTAAAATTAGCATATTTCTTGCTTTTCTAGAATCTCTATGGGATTGGTGGTGGAGGTCTATTAGATGCAATCTTAGTCTGCTCAACAACCTCTCTCTCAACCACTTTCTCTTACACAAATTTTAACCTTAGGTGCTGGAATCAACCTTTATAGAAAAGGAGCTGGGATCTTAAAATTTTCAAGGCCATCTGACTAGTGACCTGCCCTTCTGAATATGGAAAATCTCACCCAGTTATCAAAGTGATCACAATAACCTGCTTGGGTGTCTCTGTATCACTAGGCAAGTATCCTATGGTCTATCATGATGTGAGATAGCATGCTGCCCCATTTGAATTTGTAAGTCTATTATAGCTTTCTTGGTCTCAACATTAATCTGTACACGTGCCTGCTGTTTCTAGGTGATAAACTACTTTAGAGTTTCCTCTAAATAACTACTCACTTGTGTCATGCCCCGTATCCCAATGGGGTGGACTGGCACCCGGAGCCGACAAGGCCCGAGAGAACCAATCTATGCTCAAGTCCATTCATATGCATACCATAAGAAACATCACCAACACGTAAGAACATAAAATGCTAATAACGGAAATCATAGAGCATGTGATCTATATATATATATATATATACGTGAAACTTGGCCGTTAGGGAAATCAAGTCAAAGGACATACATCTCTTACGTTCATGTACCCACATATGTCTACAAAAGCCTCTAACAGATGCATTTACAAGACCAATTGAAAGTTGGGACAAGTCCCCGCTTTATACAACATGTACAATACCAAAACACATATACAACTGTGACTCGGAAAGCCCCGAACCAACTGGAGCTCACCAAAGATCCGCAATTAACTGGCAACCTACTGTGGAGGCCTACTAGCACCTGCGCCTGCAGCAAGTAAGGTAAGTCCCACAAGGGACGTCAGTACGAAGAATGTACTGAGTATGTAAGGCTCATAAGAAACTGTATGATACGTAAATACGTCAATGAACTCAAATACAAATGAATAACCAATATGGATAAGTTAACATTCTGTATGTTGGAAACCATGTACATTGCTTTCATTACTTTATTTACTTCTTTACTTTCATGCTTATTCATCATCACTTGTATCACTATGTACCCAGGCCCCGACTGATCAGTGGGTCTTTACATAACATAACGTTATGTTGGGATCGGATCGAGCTAGGATTATGTCTCTAGAGCTACCACTTATGATTCAATATATCGGGCTCGGCTCGAGCTAGGTAATCACCTCTAGAGCTGCCACCCATAAACCAATATATCAGGTTCGGCTCGAGCTAGGTTCTTACCTCTAGAGCTACCCCCTGTCAGGTTCGATCCGAGCTAGGCTTATGCCTCTAGGACTACCCCCTAATCCAATAATCTCAGGATCGGCTTGATCTAGGCTTTCACCCCCAAAGCTACCACCCATACTCAATCATTAACCATATGTGCATTACTTCTTTCATTACTTTTGAGATTGATACAATGATAGTCATAACATTATTGGAAACATAACGTTATTGGAAACATAACATTATTGAAACCATGGGACCTTTGGGACATTTGTGAATTCATATGATACATGTGAACAACAATTTATCAATGAGTAGGAAACATATGATAAACAATGATTGATACCTAGAAATAGGATACCTTAGAACATGTCGTAATGAAACAAGTACAATGTCAATGTGAATACTATGTGTTGCAATAGGATACGGATAGAGTAACCTTACATACCTTCACTTCCAAGTATGAATACACAATGCTATATATGAACACAATAGTCCATCTCCTTCCTTATGTTTCACTCTACAACACAAATACATACCGGAGCTTACATTAACAACTAGTTACTGTACAGATGTACAAGACGACAAGGAGCTATATGACTACCATATAATTTCATTTCATCCTTCACAATTCAATCCACTTCATTATCATACCAACAACACCATAATATTCCACCCATTGACCAAGACATTATACATCAATAGCATTTCACACCACGTTTACCCTTTATGTCTCCTCATTATCATTCCGTCACAATTACTCCTTCAAAACAACATATGAACAACAATTGATACTTAATATAGTCCAACATGCCTCCATATGACCCTTTAAAGTCATTAAAATGATATCATAAGTTGATAATTGCATCCATGAAGGGTATAGGGGCTTCGGGGGGTCAAAGGGATGCAAAAACAAGCAATTCGGGGTTCTGGGCTGACCTGCAAAGCCACCTGCACCCATATGTGGCTGAGGTGCTCCCGAAGGTGACCTTTGGCAGTATCTAGAGGCACCTGCAAAGTCACCTGCGCCCGCAGGTGCTTCGTCTGCGAGGGCGGGTGCCCGTTTCGGCCAAAAAGGGTCTCTTTTGGGTCTTTTTATGCAATGAATGGTCCATGATCATAACTAAACTTCTATTGACATATTTTAGATCATCTTGGATTCCAAAAATCATCCATGGTTCCAAAACACACCTGAATATCACCAAAACCACACTTTTCTTTCAATACACCACCAAATCCATGCACAATTTTGCAATAACAATTCCAAACATTATGTACAAGAATAAAACAAGTTAAGGCTATAATAACATCTCACATGTCAATATTGAACCCATCAAGTTCACCTCCTTCAATACCACAAGTCCATTTTTAAGTTTACAAGGCAAAAACCTTCACCGATTACAAAAATAGATAGTTTTACACATAGCACACTGTCCAACACTTTACCAACACAACCAACATGATTTATACACCATATTAAACATATAATGTACTAAACCATGAGAATAAATACTTACCAAAGTTTACCAAGGAGTGATCTTGTCCCAACAAGTGTATTTGCCTTAGGGTTTGTGTGTAGAGAAAAGGTTTGGATAATTCTAGAAAATGGCATGTGTAATGTGTTGAATAAAAATCTGATTTTTATCTTATTTTATATGGTCCCCTTAATTCATCCTTAGCCACATATACCACATTAAATGAGGGCCTCACTTGGTCAATTGAAAGAATGGGTCAAATACCCTTTGGGCCATGTCTTTTGCTCCACCTTTGGGCTTCAATTGGGCCCAATGGCACAAGACTTATTTAATGCCCAACAAATTAATGTATAATTCATCAAATCTCTCATGTTTAAATATTTCCATTAATTTTACGGTACTCAACTAGACTCAGAAACCTATGGGGTGTTACATTCTTCCCCCCTTAGAAACATTCGTCCTCGAATGTTAGTGACATTATTCAAAGTAAACAATTACAAATCTAGGAGCATTCTTCATGTTATCATATATATACATATACTCAATTCTTATAAGTACTTACTTGTCATTTTCCGATCTCATATCATGAGTTTGTTCTTCCCTTTGGAATAAATGAGGGTACTTGGATTTCATCATTTCTTCAGTTTCCCATGTGACTTCTTCTATTTGCGGATTTCTCCAAAGTACCTTTACAAAAGCGACGTCTTTATTCCTCAACCTCTCCACTTGTCTATCCAGAATGGCAATAGGTATCTCCTCATAGGTAAGATCCTCTGTAACCTGTACATCGTCAATAGGAGTAAAACAAGATGGATCCCCTATGCACTTTCGAAGCATCGAAACATGAAATACTGGATGAACTGTGGAGAGTTCTTGGGGTATTGCCAACTCATACACAACTTGCCCAAATCTTCTAATAATTTCATATGGGCCTATATAACGTGGACTCAATTTTCATTTCTTTTCGAATTGCATTACCCCTTTCATCGCGGACACCATTAAAAATACCCAATCACCTATGGAGAATTCAAGCCCTCTTCTTCTAACATTAGCATAGGATTTGTGTCGACTTTGGACCGTTTGTAATCGTTGTTGAATCACTTTAACTTTCTCCATAGCCTGATGAACAAGATCTGGCCCAAGTAACGCAGTTTCGCCCGCTTCAAACCATCCAATTGGTGATCTACATTTCCTTCCATACAAAGCTTCATAAGGTGCCATTTTAATACTTGAATGATAGCTATTGTTGTAAGCAAATTCAATGAGAGGCAAATGGTCATCCCAACTGCCTTGAAAATCTAACGTGCAAGCTCGTAGCATATCTTCAAGCATTTGGATAGTACATTCTGCTTGTCCATCAGTCTGAGGATGGAAAGACGTACTCAGATTCACCTGTGTACCCAAACTCTGCTGAAAAGATCTCCAAAAATGCACATTAAATTATGCTCCTCTATCTGATATGATGGAGATCAAAATCCCATGTAGTCGTACTATCTCTTTCACATACAATCTTGCATAATCCTCCATTGTATAGGTGGTCTTGACTGGTAGGAAATACGCTGACTTGGTAATCCTGTCAACTATAACCCATATAGAATCAAATTTTCGCAGTGTATGAGGCAAACCTGTGATGAAATCCATATTAATCATATCCCATTTCTAGACTAGAAGATTGATACATTGCATGTAACCTCCTTGTTTCTGATGCTCTACCTTTATTTGCTGATAATTCAGGAACTGAGCAATAAATTCTGCAATGTTCTTCTTCATATTTCTCCACCAATACACTTCTTTTAAATCATGGTACATTTTAGTAGCTCCCGGATGAATAGAATAGCGCGAATGATACGCCTCTATCAAATTTCGTCTCCTCGGCTCATCTACATCCGGTACACATAACCTACCTTGGCATTGAAGCACCCCTTCTTGTGTAAGATCAAATACCTTTGTCAAATTCTATTGTACATTCTCTTTTAGTTGCAATAATATAGGATATGCAAATTGCTTCTCTTTCACTTCAGCTATCAATAAAGATTCAGCCACATTTTGTACAATAACCCCTTCATCTGAGGATTCGAGAAGACGAACCCCCAAGCTGGCTAATTGATGTAGATCTTTAACTAACTCTTTCTTTTCCGCCAAATGGTCATTAGTGACTCCTGTTGCCTTGCGGCTCAATGCATCAGCTACCACATTTGTTTTTCCTGGATGGTATAGAATATCAATGTCATAATCTTTCAATAGCTCAAGCCACCTTCGTTGCCTCAAATTCAGTTCATTTTGCTTAAAGATATACTATAAACTTTTGTGATTAGTATAGATGTCAACATGAACTCCATACAAATAATGATGCCATATATTTAAAGAAAATACCACCTCTGCTAATTCGAGAACATGTGTGGGATAGTTTCTGTCATGTGGCTGTAACTGTTGTGAGGCATATGCTATGACATTACCGTGCTGCATCAATACACACACTCGGCCAATCCCGAAAGCATCACAATATTCAGCGTAACCTTCGGTGCCTTTCGAAAGTACTAACACCGGTGTAGAAGTCAATTTATCTTTCAGCTCTTGAAAACTTTTCTCACACGCATCACTCCACTGAAATTTGACTGTATTGTGTGTAAGATTTGTTAAAGGTGCAGCAATGGAAGAAAACCCTTCAACAAATCTTCGATAATATCCTGCTAACCCCAGGAAACTATGAATTTCTGTGGGTGTCGTAGGCCTTGGCCAATTTTTCACCGCCTCAATCTTTTGTGTATCAACTTGAATCCCTTCATCTGACACAATGTGACCCAAGAATGCTATGGATTTCAACCAAAACTCACACTTAGAGAACTTCGCATACAACTTACGCTCACGGAGAATTTGTAACACTTGCCGTAAGTGCTTAGCATGGTCCTCTTGTGACTTTGAATAAACCAGGATGTCATCTATAAATACCGTCATGAACACGTCTATAAATGGCTTAAACACCCTATTCATCAAATCCATGAACACATATGGGGCATTTGTTAGTCCAAATGACATAACTAAAAATTCATAATGGCCATACCGTGTTCGGAAGGCTGTCTTGGGTACATCTTCTTCTCTAACTCTAACTTGATGGTAACCCAACCTCAAGTCAATCTTTGAAAAATACTTGGCGCCCTGTAACTGATCAAACAAATCGTCAATTCGAGGGAGGGGATATTTGTTCTTGATCGTTACCTTATTCAATTACCGGTAGTCAATGCACATTCTCAATGTGCCATCTTTCTTCCGTACAAATAATACCGGTGCACCCCACGGGGACATACTAGGCTTGATGAAGCCCTTGTCCAGCAAATCTTTCAACTGCTCCTTCAATTCACGCAATTCTGCTAGAGCAATTCTATACGGGGGAATAGAGATAGGCTGAGTGTCTAGAATCACATCAATACTAAATTCTATTTCCCGTTCTGGGGGCAAACCTGTAAGGTCCTCTGGAAATACATCAAGAAATTCACTAACCACTGGGACCGACTGAGGAGTAAGCAGTTCCATTTCAATATCTTTCACTCGTACTAAGTGACTTATGTAACCCTTAGCAATCATTTTTCTGACTTTCATATAAGAAATAAATCTTCCTCTTGGTGACCCTACATCACCTTTCCATTCAAGAACATTCGTTTGTATAAAATGAAAATGTACCTTCTTGGCTCGGCAATCTACCGTGGCACAACAAGAAGCTAACCAATCCATTCCCATTATCACATCAAAATCCACCATGTCTAGTTTGATGAGATCGGCTAATGTATCATGAACACACACGATTACCACACAATTATGATATACTCTTTTTGCAATAATATATTCACCAACCGGTGTAGATACTTCAATTGACTTAGTTAATAATTCTGGTGTTTTTGCGAATTTTGCAGCAATTGATGGAGTAACATAGGACAATGTAGAACCCGGGTCAATCAATGCATATACATTATATGAAAATATGGATAATGTACCTGTGACGACATTAGGAGAAGCCTTCAAATTTTGTCGGTCCACTAGAGTATAAGTGCGATTCTGGACCCCACTAGTACTGGTTTCTCCTCTGGCACCTCTACCACGGCCAACAGACTGCACACATTGGTCTAAAGAAGGAATTGATGATGATGACGCAATGGACGATCCCACAGGTCGTGTTATACCACCCATGCTCCTCTGGGGACACTCTTTCATCATGTGTCCCGTCATACCGCACCAAAAGTAAGCATTTTTCCCCAATTGGCATGTACCTGAATGAATACGCCCACAGTGATGACACTGCTGACGAGGGAATCCTGCTGCCTGTGATCCGTGAACTCCACTACTCTGCCCAGATTGACCACCTCTAAACCCTTGGAATTAAGAGTGAGCACCTGCTGTAGAATAAGAATGATGGTCTAGGCGGTCTAGGAAACAACCGAGGCCTAGATTCTCCTTGGGACATTATAGACTGTCCCATAGGTCTAGCTCTTTTGGAGTGTCCTCTGTCAGATTCATGTACCCTTTTTCTCTGTCTTTGATCTTCCTGGGCGAAGGCTTGTATTCTGGCTATGTCCATATCTTTGTTCAAGGCAGCAATGGCGCAGTCCCTTACCAAATATGGCTCTAATCTGTCCACATATCGATGGACTCTGTCTGTCATTATGGCTACCACATTTGGAGCATATCTAGCCAAGGAATTAAATTGTAAACTGTATTCTCTAACGCTCAAATTTCCCTGATGGAGATTTAAAAACTGATCTGCACGTACCTCCCGAATCTTATATGGGAGGTAATGATCAAGGAATGCCATTTTAAATTCTTCCCAATTAGGTGGAATTGCACAGATACCACGAGACTTCTTCCAATCTTCATACCACAATATCGCCTCTCTTTTCAATCTATATGTTGCATGTTCAACTACTTCAACACCAGTCACATGCATAACTTCTAGATCCCTATGGATTTGATCCACGAAGTCCTGTGGATCTGCTTTCGGATCTGACCCGGTGAATATAGGAGGGTCCAGTTTTAGAAAATCCTGTGTTCTGCGACTCGGCACTCTAGCCGCATCATCCTCATTTGTCGTTGGACCAGCTCGTCCTTGACTTTGTGCCGCTACTAACTGAGTCAACATATGTACTGCATTTCTTAGATCCTGGTCAGTGGCATTTATTGGTGGTTCTGCGTGTACTTCTCTACCGATTGGTTCTTCTGGAGCTGGAAAAGTAGAAGAAGACTGCGATGCAATTTCAGTATTTGCTCCACCTTGACTAGCTTGTTCAGGTGGTTATTTACTCATTCCTTCACCAGCAAGCATATCTACTTGCTTACCCTTGCCTCTACCTCTCCTTGTCATCGGTATTTTTTTACTATATCAAAGAAAGTCAATTCCAATGGATAGATACGATTCTACTTACCACATTGCCTCTATTGCATGATCTAGAAGTGAAGAAAAGAAACAACATCCTAAATACCCCATAGCCTCCTACTTATAAATGTGGTGCACAACACATCGATAAGTAAGACTCTACTCAGACACGGCTTTGTAGACACCCTTAGAACGACCTGCTCTGATACCACTTTTGTCACGCCTCGTGTCCCAATGGGGTGGACTGGCACCCGGAGCCGACAAGGCCCGAGAGAACCAATCTTTGCTCAAGTCCATTCATATGCATGCCATAAGAAACATCACCAACACGTAAGAACATAAAATGCTACTAACGAAAATCATGGAGCATGTGATCTCTATATATATATATACGTGAAACTTGGCCGTTAGGGCCATCAAGTCAAAAGGATATACATATCTTACGTTCATGTACCCACATATGTCTACAAAAGCCTCTAACAGATGCATTTACAAGACTAACTGAAAGTCGGGACAAGTCCCCGCTTTATACAACATGTACAATACCAAAGCACATATACAACTGTGACTCGGAAAGCCCCGAACCAACTAGAGCTCACCAAAGATCCGCAATTAACTGGCAACCTACTGTGGAGGCCTACTAGCACCTGCGCCTGCAGCAAGTAAGGTAAGTCCCAAAAGGGACGTCAGTACGAAGAATGTACTGAGTATGTAAGGCTCATAAGAAACTGTATGATACGTAAATACGTCAATGAACTCAAATACAAATGAATAACCAATATGGATAAGTTAACATTCTGTATGTTGGAAACCATGTACATTGTTTTCATTACTTTATTTGTTTCTTTACTTCCATGCTTATTCATCATCACTTGTATCACTATGTACCCAGGCCCCGACTGATCAGTGGGTCTTTACATAACATAACGTTATGTTGGGATCGGATCGAGCTAGGTTTATGTCTCTAGAGCTACCACTTATGATTCAATATATCGGGCTCGGCTCGAGCTAGGTAATCACCTCTAGAGCTGCCACCCATAAACCAATATATCAGGTTCGGCTCGAGCTAGGTTCTTACCTTTAGAGCTACCCCCTGTCAGGTTCGATCCGAGCTAGGCTTATGCCTCTAGGACTACCCCCTAATCCAATAATCTCGAGATCGGCTTGAGCTAGGCTTTCGCCCCCAAAGCTACCACCCATACTCAATCATTAACCACATGTGCATTACTTCTTTCATTACTTTTGATATTGATACAATGATAGTCATAACATTATTGGAAACATAACATTATTGGAACCATGGGACCTTTGGGACATTTGTCAATTCATATGAGACATGTGAATCATAATTGATCAATGAGTAGGAAACATGTGATAAACAATGATTGATACCCGAAAATAGGATACATTAGAACATATCGGAATGGAACAAGTACAATGTCAATGTGAATACTATGTGTTGCAGAAGGATACGGATAGATTAACCTTACATACCTTCACTTCCAATTATGAATACACAAGCTTATATATGAACAAAATAGTCCAGCTCCTTTCTTACATTTCACTCTACAACACAAATACATACCGGAGCTTACATTAACAACTAGTTACCGTACAAATGTACAAGACGACAAGGAGCTATATGACTGCCATATAACGTCACTTCATCTTTTACAATACAATCCACTGCATTATCATACCAACAACACAGTAATATTCCACCCATTGACCAAGACATTATACATCAATAGCATTTCACACCATGTTTACCCTTTATGTCTCCTCATTATCATTCTGTCATAATTACTCCTTCAAAACAACATATGAACAACAATTCATACTTAATATAGTCCAACATGACTCCATACGACCCTTTAAAGTCATTAAAACGATATCATAAGTTGATAATTGCATATGAAGGGTATAGGGGCTTCAGGGGGTCAAAGGGATGCAAAAACAAGCAATTCAAGGTTCTGGGCTGACCTGCGAAGCCCCCTGCACCTGAAGGTGGCTGAGGTGCACCTGTAGGTGACCTTTGGCAGGTGCTTCGTCTGCGAGGGCGGGTGCCCGTTTCGGCCAAAAAGGGTCTCTTTTGGGTCTTTTTATGCAATGAATGGTCCATGATCATAACTAAAATTCTCTTGAAATATTTTAGATTATATTGGATGCCAACCATATTAAACATATCATGTACTAAACCATGAGAATAAATACTTACCAAAGTTTACCAAGGAGTGATCTTGTCCCAACAAGTGTATTTGCCTTAGGGTTTGTGTGTAGAGAAAAGGTTTGGATAATTCTAGAAAATGGCATGTGTAATGTGTTGAATAAAAATCTGATTTTTATCTTATTTTATATGGTCCCCTTAATTCATCCTTAGCCACATATACCACATTAAATGAGGGCCTCACTTGGTCAATTGAAAGAATGGGTCAAATACCCTTTGGGCCATGTCTTTTGCTCCACCTTTGGGCTTCAATTGGGCCCAATGGCACAAGACTTATTTAATGCCCAACAAATTAATGTATAATTCATCAAATCTCTCATGTTTAAATATTTCCATGAATGTTACGGTACTCAACTAGACTCAGAAACCTACGGGGTGTTACAACTTGTTAACTCTATTATATGTATTGTTGTGTCGTGTTTCCACCCCAAGAAAAATGTGGGTGCTTTTTGTAAATCAAGTCATAAGTGTTTCTTTGATAACCATGACCCTAATTTTGCTTACCCATGTAATATATAGATTCAAGATTCAAGTGACATCTTGAATATGTGTGGTTCTCTCCACATTTATCATAAAAAAGAGCAGCTACCAAACCATGTTGTACCTATTGAATCTACCGCACACTTGGAGCTACCAAACTCTACTTTACCAAGGTACACAGTATACCAATATCTGCTTGAATAACTAACACGTCATCCGATTCTAACTTTCCTGGCATTTTCTAAGTAGTAGTGAATAATCTACTAATGTCTGTGTAATCTCTATTCCCTACAGACATAAGGTTGAGTAGGGGCCCAATCTCATCATAGCTCTTGGATAAAATTTTCCCTTGATTTGCAGCATCTAACAATGACTTTGAGTTTGGCCTTAACCTTTTAATGAAACTATGATCAATGATCTTTTTGGACTGCTGATGGTGTGGACAATCTCTGAAATATCCCTTATATCTCTCC
Organism: Capsicum rhomboideum; assembly: GCA_031232105.1. NCBI lineage: Eukaryota > Viridiplantae > Streptophyta > Magnoliopsida > Solanales > Solanaceae > Capsicum > Capsicum rhomboideum. Next base: position 88,813,594 of record CP124716.1, on the reverse strand, counting down.
CAAGCTTGGGAAAGGGATTCAACACCTTTCAGTACAAACCTACAAATCCTTCCTTTGAGCTCTTTTGTTCTTTTAGATGAGAAGAAACTTTTAATAAACTTTTCAGTCAAAGTATCTCGAGACGTGATCTATCCTGCAGGCTCATTTTGTAACCATTGCTTGGATTTCCCAATCAATGAGAAGGGGAACAGTGTCAAATTCACGTATTCATTGGAAACATTCTAGTTGTGGAAGTTGTCACTCAACTCATTGAACTCTTGCAGGTGCTTATGTGGGTCTTCATGCGGTTTACCCTCATATTAGCACATATTTTGTACCAACCATATTGTGCCCTCTTTTAGCTCAAATTTTCTTGTGATAGTCAGCTTTACTATTTCTTTGGAGGCATTTTGGTTGATTTGCCTTGTAAAGTAAAGAACATGAATATGTGGTGAAGCATGGGGATAGGTTGAAACCCAATTTATCACATCATTTGGTGGGTCTAGAAGGTTTGAGTTGTTCATATTGTCACCCATCGTAGTTAGCCCTCTAAGAGTACATTCAAGCTTGTGATCAATGAAAATCAAGGAATTGACTTGACTTCTGGTGTTTCATATAAACTACCCTAAAACCATATAAGAAACAAAAACAACAAACTTAGTGAAATCTAAATATTTTAATAAATATTCTAAATTGTATCAACTCTAACAAATCCCCAACAATGGTGCCAAAAACTTGTTACATGCAAGTGTACGCGGTCGTACGAGTAATACAGGATGTAAGTTCAGATATCGTACCCAAGGGATTTGATGAATTGGCATTCAAGTTTGAATTCTTGTATTTGCTATTCTGCAAGTAACAAGCAAAAAAAGTGATTTTGGAGCTTTAGAGTAAATAAAACTTATTTTAGACAAGTCATAGATTATTGATTTGAAATTCAGATTAGAGAGATGATCCAGGGTCATGGTATTTTGACAATCCAATTGAGTTTTCAAACCATTCGTTCAATTAATTTCATGAGTTACCAGTTGTGTGTTAATTGTAACCATATTGAGCATTTAACCAATAATTCTAGGTCTACTCAACTATTCCTAATGTCTATATTTCTATGGTCGTTGGTCGATAGGGAAGTGCAAATAATTTCCCATCTGTATCAACTAACTTCTTCTTTTAAAATCCTATATTTTGGCAATGGCGCCAAAATTTATGGTTTCCGAATTCACTCCTCACTTAAGAGAAAGTGTACACGATCGTCGCGATATAATTTACCCTCCAAGAGTAGGGGTCGATCCCACAGGAATAGAACTAAATAACCTTACAAGTGTAATACTTCACTAAGTGTTTGTAATTTTTAACGAGTACAAATGGGGGAGTTTTTTGTAACAAAAGAAAGATTATCAATTGTTTTTAACTTCAATTAACACATAACACTTATAGATTTGAAACAATAAAGGGTGAACCTAGGGATGTGCTTGATTGGGTTAACATAGTGTAATTAGTAGACATGATTTTCTTCTTAATAAATAATTTCTATGGGTAGGATAGATTTTAGTTAAACCTTATGATTTCTAAATCCATAAAGTCATGTCACCTTAGATTTTTTCAAACCCCAAAGTGTGTTCAATTTACCTAATCTATAACATTTAAGTTAGTTGTTCTATCTCTAGCAACAACTACTCATTGAAGTTACTCAAGTCCTTGCTAATAGATTCTTCCCTCAATACTTATCCTCTTTCTCAAGCAAGATAAGGATTGAAGCATAATTGGAGTTTACAACCCTCAATTTCAATTAAACCAGAAAGAATCTACTAGATCCATAAATAATAGTTCATAATCAAAGCAAATCAATACTACCCAACCACAAATATTGACCCACCATTACACACCCCTAGATATGGAGTTTTAGCTACACATAATCAAAGGGAAAGAAAGTATACAAAATTCATCTCTGAAATTAGCCATAGATTAATCATCCAAATATAAATGCAAAATCTACAAGAGAAATCCAAAGTATTTCTTCACAAAAATCCAAACCACTTGTCCACTAAGTAAGAATATTCTCAAAAGCAGTTGAATGAATGCTCTAAAATCAAAAACCTCCTTTTATATATCTAGAAACAAGGAGCACGAGAATTACAAACTTACCACCGAGAAAAGAAATGTGATGCTATTTGGTGATCGCACAACACTAATATGACACTTGGAACCTCGCTCGCATAAAGGTGGCTGGAGAAGCTCTTCAAATCTGTCCAACCGTGTGATCCTATGTTGACTTTTCCGATCCACATTGAGCTTTGCGATCTTCCTCAAGCTTGTGTGATCTGCATCTTCGAAGCTTCTTCTTTTGTTCATGTTTCTGCTCCTTCTGGCACTTTGTTACTCCTTTATAGTTTTCCTGGTTTCATCACTTACATCCAAGTAAAATAACATACAATAAAACTCAAATTGGCATTGAGGACAGTAATTTCCTATCCAATTGATGTTAAATGAGTCATAAACCACTGTCTCATCATCTTACAACTTTGGACTTGTTTTGGATCAACAGCTTGAGCCCCTACTCAGACTTCAAAGCTTAATTATACCTCAATTATGCTCAAGCTCATTCAAACTCTATCCTGCCTCAATTATGCTCAATCTCATTCAAACTCTATCCTACACTTCAAAATAGACAACATAAAAGTAATATTCACATTGAATAAGCTCAAAATGATATTAAAAAGAGAATAAATGTGAGGTGAATAATAGTATAAATGCATGATTTTTAGCCTCACAACATGGGAAAATATGACTTCAATTGAGCATAAATTATAAGTGTTTGAGGGTACAAAAGTGAAAGTAATAGTTGAAAAGCATAAGGTTTCTGAAGGAAATAATATCGATAAAGTGAGTAAATTGTATGTTTCACCTACTAGCGTAAACGTCCTACATATTTGGAATCTCCATGTATTTAAGTTATTTTATTCCAATGTAAAACTTAGTTAAGCTACTTATATATGCATATTATTTTAAATAAAAGGGACAAAGGATGAAAAATTAGGACAAGTAGGTGTGTCACCTACTTAAGAAAACTAGGCCTAAAATGATCTAAAATGGGCTAGTAGGTGGTTTACCTACTTGGTGATTTAAGGCTCAAATAGCAGAAGCCCAATGGATGTGGGGAAGGTTAGTAGGTTAATCCCATGAACCATCAGCACACACCACAATGATATATATAACTTGACCCTTAAGATTTTAGCTCACAAATATAAAACGTTTTGTCTCTCTTCTAGCTTTCTCTTGGTCGTCCTCTTTCTTATAAGGGTTCTTAAGTTTACTTCAAGTGTCACAAGGCTTTAAGTTAAGTGTGCAGTATATGTTTTACTAGTTTTGACTATAAAGAGGATGGAGAATATGTTTATCCATGTTGGGAAGCTTGGGACCGTCCCTAGAGTCAAAACTCTCTTCTAGTTTCAATATTTCATCTTGGAGGAAGGTGTTTGTTATGGAAGGACCCAATCTAAGAGACTATAAATTATACAAAATTTAAGGTAATGTTCTGCCCTCTTTACCCCTTCTTGTCTATGAAATGAAAGAAGTGACTTTAGACATAATTATTGTTAGAACTTATGAGATGGTGATCGGAAGTCTTAAGTTCAAGTTTTTGTTGTATTACTGAAGGGTATTCGGAATTTTGTGTACATTTTTTTCTTTAAAGGATGTATACCTCATAATGGAGTCTTTATTATTGTTTTTTTTGGATTGGAAATGAAGGGAGTGGCGATACACTGAGTTTTGGTTGTTGTGTGGGTATGATGCCTATTTGGTTGTAGCAGACTCTTTTATGGGGCCCTCATTGTTATTTTTTTCTAGAAATATATTTATTACGTATTTAACTTGTGGATGTAATAAGAAAAGGAAGGTATAAAAATAATCATATGTATAAAAAGGGTCTAAAGACAAGTCGCTTGCCTAGTAGCCAACATGTTGCCGATATGGCTTGAATGAGTTAATAGGTTGTTTATAATGATTGTACCACGTGATTTTGTATAGAGTACCCACTGTAAGGATGGAGTACAGTACATCATAATTTTGTAAGACCTAACATCGAGGTATGTAAGGTGATAACGCTCAAATACATTCTAGAAAGATATGTACGCGATCGTTAGCAATATATTTACCCAACTGAGAGTTGTAGTCGATCCCATGAGAAATAATGTGAGTAGATATTGAGAAAGTAAGGAATAATAGGAACTTACTATAATCCAAACAAAAGGATACAAGAATTTTGGGTATTTTCAATATAAAAGCATAACAAGGATAGAACCAATTATAATATGATCAATTTGATCAATGAATTTCACAAATGATGGGAAACAAGGGAAATGATAACGAGGAATTGATTCTACAAACGATCTATTGTATTTAAATCAAATACTCACTATTAATAACGGATTAGCAAATATTTCTTGGCTAAATTCAGTTAAATATTAGCCAAGTGCCAACATGAATAGTTTCAATCTATGGCTGCACTAGGATTTTACCAAGTCTAGTATCAAATCCATTAGATGGGTCATACGTCCTAAATCATGCTAAATTAATAATTCTCAACCTCAATTAGCTCTTCAAGAATTAATCGAAGTAGATGGGGAATTCCCACTCTAATCTCCGCTTTCAAGCTCAACTAGATTAGGAATCGATAAAGTATGAGATTAATTTAAACAAGCGAAACCCCTTTATAAATCAAGAGTATACAATCAATACCAAAATATAAGATAATATCAAAACCCAAATACAAAACATAAACATTGCATTATCTCTGACTACAATATCCAAGTATGAATCTAACTACACCCAAATATTCAATACAAGGCAAGGAAATGAAGAAAGGATTAAGAATTTGTCACTACAAAGCTTCCAAATCTCCACTCCAAGGGTGTCGGTTCAAGAACCCTAGCCTCCAAGGTCAAAAAATATGACAAAGATGTGTTACAAGGAAGTTTGAATTGAGTTTTATGCATTTTGGGATTAAAAGAGGTGAATTTCCAAATCTGCCCCTAAACCTTGCCCAACGACCGCTTAATCGGTCCAAATGGCCGCTTAAGCAGTAGTGTTGACTTTGAATTGACCGCTTAAGCAGACAAAAGGTCCGATTAAACGGCTGTTGACTGGATTTGACTGGTCGCTTAAGTGATCCTCTAGCAGCTTAAGCGGCGTTGACTAGATTCTTAACTACCGCTTAAGTGGTCAAAATGTCCGCTTAAGCGGCTGTTGACTGGATTAGACTGGTCGCTTAAGCGATCCTCTATCCACTTAAGCAGCATTGGCTGGATCCTTAACTTCTGCTTAAGCGCTCCTCAGGCCACTTAAGCGGTACCTGGTGGCAGTTTCTATGATCTTCTTCCAACTCTTTCTTTTCAACTCTTTTTTCTCTTACTTCCACATATTTCCATCAAAATTCCTTATAAACCCAAAATGCCTAAAATCATTACAATTCAAATGATATTTATCCTCATATTATGGATTAACAATATCAAATCATAAGAAAAAAGATATAAATAAGTGGCAAAACCGCCACTTATCAACACCCCCAACTTAAAAGACTTTGCTTGTCCTCAAGCAACACAAAGTCAAACTCAATAAGGTCTATCCATTCAAGATCATGAACCAACATCAACTTTTTCACTTCATATTATCAAAATAGGCACAATGACTATGACTTTGGCAGGTACTAACAATTAGTCAACAAAAATATGAGTCTTATCCAAGCAACTCCCTCAATTTCAAGAACACAATGGAATCTCAAGGATAATCAAGTAACAACAACCAATTCTCAAAAAGTGACTCAAAACCACTGGTCAACCCAACATGCTTCCTTGACTCATTTTTGGAATTTATCAACTTCACCAATCTATCTTTAGTTCACATGCCCTCACAAGAAAGAAAGTCTCAAAACTCACAATATTTACAACACTTATACAAAGGACAAATGCACAAACACTCACAACTCAACAAGGAATTTCCAAGGCAAACAAGTATCATTCCATAGGGTTGCCCTTATTTTCAATCGCCACTAACTCAAAAGCACTCGATTGGAGATCTCGAAGGACTTTTTCTAGATTGTAATGTAGGCTTGGGAAAGGGTAGGATAAGCATTTGGGATAAAAGTGACTACATCCTCCTTGAACTCTACAAAATACGATACAATTTAAACTTTGATCATTTACCTCTTCATTTCCATACACCATAAAGCTCCTTTCCTTTTTATTCTAGTTTACCCAATTACTGACAACTTTCTCTTTTTCTTTTCTTTAATCATTTTCTTTTCCTTTCTCTTTTTCTTTTCTTTTTATTTTTTCTCTCATTTTATTCAATCATTGCTTTGTTCTTAAGGCACTCACTTACAAAACCACGACATATGATCACCTTTTTTAAGTTCCACCACCCTCAACTTAGGCTTTTAGCCTCAAGTTGGAATTTTCAAGTTCAAAGAAGGTAGAGTTAAAGAGAGGGAATATTTCAAAAGGATTCAAGGCTTGTAATGTGGTTGCCAAAGAAAGGATATTAAGCTCAAATGGGGTAACTAGTGATAACATTTATGCACAGGCTGAAAGGTTTTCAAAAATCATGAAGAAGGCCTAAGATCATTTCTCCAACCAAACACAATCAAAACTAGCATTGAAAGACTAACCGAGCAAGTTCTAGATGACACACATAAGCACAAGAATTATTCAACAAAAACTCACCATACATGGCATGCAAACTATTCAAGATAGATCAATTTCATTTCCTAAACAAGAACAAAAGGAGTCATTTTCCAATCCAACTTATCACCACCTAATGAGTAAGGAGTCAAAAAAAGAGTCAAAGTATTGTCACGACATTATTCACTTCCATGCAACTTGTTTTCACAAAAAATTTTGGAGGGGTATACTTAAAATTTCACAATACGAGACTAACACTATTAGAACCAAACAAGCCACAATCTCACAATCCAAATCCAAAGAGAAATAACACAATGATTTCTCATACTTCACCATCGCAACAATCACAACCCCAATCCACCTTGGCTACGGGTACTCAGACTTCCCCTGCACAAATGACACCAACACCCAAAAATATCAATTTTCCCTTAAGAATGTTGTCATCACTCAGTCCATCATTGGGAAAGATCGCTTGAAACAACTACGAAGAGAAAAACTACAAAAGGCTAATCATGATAAAGAAACTAATCTAGAAATGAAAAACAAAAGAAATGACTAATCCAACAAAATCATAAATCTAAAGCAAGCCCGACAAGGGCACACAACATCTATAACCACAAAAATCAAGCTTGACAATGGCACAATAAAAAAGAGTCAAGCCCATTGAGGGCACATAATAAAGCATAAAAGAGTAATAAAGCCCGACAAGGGCACAAATGTATCAAAATTAAAATATAAAAGTATAGACCTAATCACAAATATAAGATAAGGTATCCCACCCCTAACTAAAAGACGTTACATTGTCCCTAATGCAAGCAAAATAAAGTAGAGAAGGGGGCAGTGGGCTCCCTGAAATTATATCAGGCACTCCCATCACTCTCAGTCTCATCATCAGTGGCACCCTCAGTATCATCATCATTAGACCACTGTACTGGAACATCATCATCCTCGTCTAGACACGATGAGGGAAGTGGTTTCTTATACTTGAAGACCTTCCATAACCCTTTCACACCCTTCCACATCTGTGTGATGAATTTGTATCTTTTTCTCTCTCTCTCTCTTCATCATCTTGGTGTGTGACTCACTCAACTACCCATGCGACTTAGATATATCATTGTAGTCCTTCTCTAATCTCGACAGATGGTCCCCTTGCCTCTATTGGTCTTCTAAGAACTTATCAAAATCTTTCTTTGGGAAAAAAGTGGTAGGTCCCTCAAATGTATCACCTGGCCCGCTAGGGAGTATAGACACTAAATCTTGGACCATCTCAACTCATCAGTCAATACCTCAAATAGCCTTGTGGCCGATGGCCTACAAAAATCAGTCTCCACTTGAGGCGACTTCCCTGAATCGATCTTTCTCTTCTTGCTTTTAGTAATAGTACCTTCACCACTCTTTTTCAATGGAAAGATAGGTGTTTTTGGTTCAACCCAATTATCTCCCGAATAATCAGCTACCCCATCCCATTTACATAATTCAGTAATCAACAAAGAAAACATGAGAGTCAGGCTATCTTGTACCTTAAACTCCATTAGCTCTAGAATGATCATGTGACCAACATTTGCCAAAATGTTTTCAAGAATGCAAGCTACCATCACGACCCTCGTCAAAGGGATGTTGAACGTGTTATTGCATGGAGAGACTCAGCTACAAATAATTGATATTCAATTTCTTACCTCAGCCATAAACTATTTAGATGTGATCCCTGCTTTTGGTATCCATGGTACATTCTTTCCCGGACAAAGTTTCGAAACCAACCAACTACCCGGGGAATAATCTTTTGTCGTGAATTCTGAGGTGTCAGGATTTGGAATCCCATAGTCTCTATTGATCACTTTAGCTCCTAAATTGATAGTCTTGCCTCTTATTCTTGTCACCAGATTGGTTCATCTCCAAACACTTCTTTATCAACTAAACCCATGTTTTGGTTCATCTTCGATTATCGATTCCTGAAAATTACACACAAGCATGAATACTCAAGATTAGCATGTAGTACATTGCAATGTGATACATTTAAGCCAAGGGAATGAATTAAAACTCAATTAGAGACTTATACACCAAGTTTAACATTTTTCAAAACCTGCAAAAATTGACCTTAGGTACCGTTTAAGCGGTCATAGGCCAATTTAGTAGACAGCCGCTTTAGCAGTTACAGGCCGCTTTAGCGGACCTCGCTTAAGGGACTGAAGGGTTGCTTAAGCGGACCCTTCGTCCCCAACAAATCCAAAATAAATTTTTACAATGGGATTTAGCACAACAATACCAACCACACAATTTGTAAACTCAACAAGATATGAAATACATTCCAATTTCATTATCAATTTATGAAAAATCAACCAATAAGACACAAAATTCTTATAGACCACACATCAAACACTTGGTAGACAAGAACTTTTTCACACTATTTGAACAAGTTATGGGTACTCAAGACTTCCCTATTGTTCATATCATAAAGATGTTCACTACCAATTCCAAATCAAATCCAAATAAGACACGAATTTCATAAGTAATAGCATTCAAGAATTATGAACCAACTAATCATTGAAAACAGTAAGATGAATAAGATGGGAGATTTAACAATCGAAGAGTGTAAGAGGTTAGGAAACATACTTGATTAGTGTGAATAAGAGCCAAAAAAATTTATGGAATTTGAAAAATTAGAGAAATGAGGAACGGTTTTAGTATTTTGGTGAGGAGGGGGGCATTTTTGTCTTTGTTTTAATCAAACCTTGTAATTGCAAAAGTTGAAAACCATTTAAGAGGCAGTTGAATTTTGGGTGCCGCTTAAGCATACATATGACCGCTTTAGCGATCTTCACTGCTTCTTGACCGTCCACTTAAGCGGGCAGTGGGCCGCTTAAGCACCCTTGACCAAAAGTTGATTGTCCGCTTAAGCAGATGTTTCACCGATTTAACGGTACCAGAGGCTGAATAAGGCATCTTTGTTCTACCAAGTTTGGCGATGCAAGGGTTTATTTTGGCGATCCGCCAATGAGTTAGGCGATCCACATACTCTGAGATAGTGATTCAAACCTTATTTTAAGGTAGGACATTCCGAAACTCCATTCCAATCATATTTTTGCATCCAAACCTGTTCAAATCACTTCCAAAAACTCTAAAATTTTGTGGATTAGTCAAAAATAAAAATCCTAAGAGATTCTAAAATTTAAAATTTCAAAAGTAATTCAAAATCTTTTAGAACAATAGGTCTCCTCCCATCAAGCGTTTGATTTAATGTCACGGCACGACGCAAGCAACCTTACTATTTATCCCTCCACTTTAACGACTTAAATGTCCGACCCAACTTCACATCAAGATTTCGATAAAGCTCATGGGAAAAATGTAAAGAAGCAATGAGACTAACTCTATCTATCCATTAGGAAGACATCAATCTCTTACCCAACTTCACATTGAAATTTCAATTAGGCTCATTGGGTGTTGGTGAGAAGATCAATAGTCCACTTGTTAAACATCGCATTTTGTGCTTTTTGGCCTTCAAGTGAGGCACATCATTTTGCCCTCTTGGTATGACAAACTCCAAAATGTACGGACTTTGTTCCACTTCTCCAAAATTCTCTATTTGCCCGGTTATTTCAATTTCCATCTCATCAACCAAGCACAACATCCAAAAAATGGTTGGAATGAGGCCTAAGCCTCTCCATTTCTATATTTGCATCTTTCTTGACATTTTCACCTCGAAATGAACTAGAGTCTTCACAAAGGAGTTGATTGGCTTTTTCTTGCAACTCTAGTATCATTTCATTAATTTTTCTATCTTGCATTATTCTTAGCTTGGTTGGTTGACAAATCACCATGAATTCTTCAACATCAATCTTGACCACATCTTCATTGGAAACCATCTCATCACAACTTTTCATGACCATTTGACATTGAACATCACATGCCTCAATTTTTGAATTCAACTTAGTTTCCAATTTTTGGGTAGCCATTTCAACTTAAATTACCACTTGACATCGCTCAACATGCACTTTGAGGGATTCATCCATCATTAGAAAAATTCTATCATGTTGTTCCTCATTAATTTCAAGTTGTTGAGTTTGATTCAATAGCCACTTTTGGCTCACAATTTCGTCCTTGTCAAGTTTTTTTTCATTTTGGGACTCAATCACAGCTTGCAAAAATCCACCCATGGAAAAATCAATGTTTTGGAAAACTTCATCATCACCATGTTGGATTAGGTCCCACCATTTGGCAAAGGCTTTCCCATATTTTTCACGCTTCTCCATTATGCTTTTCAACATCTCTTCAACTTGTTTCCTTGGAGAATCTGAGATTTCTTCATCACAATTTTGTTCTTTTTCTTCAATTTGAGTCACTTCTTCACTTTTGCAATTTTTATTATGGTCATCACATATTTTTGGCTCAACCACATAGGTTGAAATCTCTTCTTCAATAACTTCATTTTGAGGACTAGGCAATTCCATGACACTTGAGAGATTGGCATCTTCACAAGGGTCTTCTTTTTTTCACATGCCATTTCAAATGCCGCCATGGATTAATGCAATAGATGTATATCCTCACCCACGTTAGTCACCCGATCCAAGATAGTTTGAAGCATTGCTTTAATACCTTTGTGTCCGGCACGTTGTTCTTCCTTTGCCACATCATGATTTCTATCAAACTCAAAAGAACAACTAGCATTTTTGTTAGCATAACTAGGGGTGGGGGCACAATAATTGGTACATCACTCTAATGTCCATCTCGACCACCACACAAGTAACAATCATACTCCCTATAGGATCGAGATGGTGCACACACCTCTCTACCAGGGACATTTTCATAGTCTTGCAAAAAGTAGGGTCCTCCATAATAAGGACATAGGTCATCAACATAAGACACGCAACCACCTTGCTCATTTTCATTCAATGATGCCATAGTAACAAGTATAACAAACCAAAAATCTAACTAACGCAAGAAACAAAAGAAAATCACAAACATATATTCACACGTTTGAATCAAAGCAAGTAAGCTAAAATTTCAAACTAACTCAATACACCAAATTATTTCCCGATAACGGCACCATTTTTTATAATGCTCAAATACACTCTAGAAAGAAAGTTACGCGGTCGTTAGCAATACAGTTATCCAACTTAGAGTCGGGGTCAATCCCATGTGGAACAATGTGAGTAGCAATCGAGAAAGTAAGGAATAAAAGCAACTTATGATATTTCAAACAAAGGATACAAGTATTTAGGGATTTTCAATATAAAAACTTAACAAGGATAGAACCAATTATAATATGAATAATTTGATCAATGGCTTTCACAAACAATGGGAAACAAGGGAAATGATAACGGGGAATCAATTCTAACAATGATCCATTATATTTAAATCAAATACTCACAATTAATTACGGATTAGTAAATTAGCCTTGGAACATCAAGCATCCGCCACGTCTATCGACTGAACGGTGAATATTTCTTAGCTAAATTCTATCAAATATTATTTAATTGTCAACACGAATAGTTCCAATCTATGGCTACACTAGGATTTTACCATGTCTAGTATCAAATCCATTAGATGGGTCATATGTCCCAAATCACACTAAATTAATCTTTTCCAACCTCAATTAGCTCTTTCAAGCATTAATCGAAGTAGATGGGCAATTTCCACCCTAATCTCTTCTTTCAATATGAACTAGACCAGGAATCAATAAAGCATGAGATTAATTTAAAAAAGTGAAATCCATTTATAAATCAAGAGTATTCAATCAATACGAAAGCATAAGATAAAATCAAAATCCAAAATTAAAACATAAACATTGCATTATCTCTAACTACAATATTCAAGTATGAATCTAACTACACCCAAATATTCAATACAAAGCAAGAAAATGAAGAAAGTATTAAGAATGTGTCACTCCAAAGCTTCCAAATCTTCAATCCAAGGGTGTTAGGTCAAGAACACTAGCCTCCAAGGTTGAGAAATATGCCAAAGATGTGTTCCAAGGAAGCTTGGATTGAGTTTTATGCGTTTTGGAATCGAAAGAGGTGAATTTCCCGATATGCCCCTGAACCTTGCCCGACGACCACTTGATCGGTCCAAATGGATGCTTAAGCAGCAGTGTTGACTTTGACTTGACCATTTAAGCGGTCAAAATATTTTCTTAAGCAACTATTGACTAGATTTGACTGGTCGCTTAAGCGATCCTCTGGCCACTTTAGTGGCGTTGATTGGATCCTTGACTTCCCCTTAAGCGTTCCTCATGCCGCTTAAGCGGTACATGAGGGTAGTTCTATGGTCTTCTTCCAACTCTTTCTTTTCATTTCCTTTTTCTCTTACTTCCATTTCTTTCCATTAAAACTCTTTGTAAACCCAAAATACCTAAAATCATTTCAATTCAAACAATATTTATCCTCATATTATGGATTACGACACAAAATCATAAAAAAAGAGATATAAATAAGTGGAAAAACCGCCACTTATCATAAATCTAAAACTTTTTTATCGTAAGACACGACCCTGCATCACATGTTTCTCTACAAGGGTCAATATAGTTTATATGATATATAGTATTCAGTTGTTATGTGTATTATACATGATAGTAATTACCCCCACATTTTAGTTGATTCATTATTCGTATATTTTGAGTATTCGAGATAATCTTTCCAAGTCGGGTATTCATATTGACATCAGAGCTATACATGCCTTTATTCATGTTCCATAGATCTCATATAGTATAACTTTCTATATTTTTCATAAGATGAGTCATTCTCCATTGAATAGTCATCATCTATACAATAATTATATCTATGTATTATTCATTTTTGACATAACTGAGTTTACAATTTGATTCAACTAATTAGAGGTTATCATTTATTACCTACAGGTCATAAATTATCATTATGAGCTTATTGTTTGTGTAGTTGATTTCACAGTATCATAATTAATTATTAAGAGGCCTTCTTGGCATCAATTTTTAAAAGATAAACTAAGAGATGATGGTGAAAGGTTAGAAATTTTATATTCACTTGGCTCACGATGCAATGTTGACCTATGCACAAGGTTGAGACCACAGAACCTCAGAGTTGAGCCTACAACCATACCAACCTATTATGGCTATATATCCTCAAATTCAAGCCATTTATGGTGTACTTTCCTACGGGATGACCCTTAGAGTTGAGCCTTTAGGGTGTATCTCCATGGATCACAAACTATGAGACTTAACATTTTTATATAAGATTTATAGCTAATAGAGTTCCCTATCCATGTGATATAAATCTCTCGAGGCTTATTTAGTTAAAGGCTATCACGTATTCATCTGAAAGTACATAAGTTATATGATTCCATAAGTAATTGTATCATTTGATCCAATATTAATAAAGAATCCAAAAGATACATGTTTAATAGTTACAGAGTAATTCCATATGACTTATGGTTTCATAGATTTCTTCTTGAAGCGGGTGTATCTCAGCTGAGTGCATTTTTTATCCTTCCATTGAGTTATCCTATTTGTTACTTGTTATTTTGTCTATCTCACATACCATTACATGTTGTAGATATACAAATGTCCCTATAATGTGCGGTATTGTATTTTTATAAATGCAAGATCAGGTACACAGGGTTGTAGACATTCTAAGTAGGTATCAGTGGAGCACTTGGTGAGCTCCACTTCCCCGTAGTTTAGAGCTATTACTCTCTTTTATTGTATATATTTGCACATATGGGTCTAGTGAGGCCCTGTCTAGACCACTTAGTTACACAATTCCTTAATATTGGAGGCTTAATGGACACTATAGTGACGTGTTTTGTATCAGTTGGTCATATGCCTTGTTATTGTGTGTATAGTTCTTATGAGTATATAGTTATTTGATATTACATATGTCATAAATCATCTTCGTAGAGTATATGTTCATATGTTACTTGTCTTCCCCATCCAAATTTGGTGCTTGACATATTCGCACCAAATGGATGTTCAGAAATAAGCTAGATAAGCATAGAAAAGTTACAAAGAACAAGGCACAACTTATAGTCTAGGGGTACAATCAAAAGGAAGGTATTGACTATGATAAAACCTTTGCTTCAGATGTAATATTTGAAGCTATAAGGTTACTCATTGGCATTCTCGCTTACATGAAATTCACACTCCATAAACTGGATGTGAAAATTTCCTTTCTGAATGGTTAACTAAGAGAGGAAGTATACGTCAGCAGCCTCTAAGCTTTGGAAACACTAGAAGTGTGTTTGGTATGAAGGAAAACATTTTCTGCAAAATGTTTTTTAATTTTCTCATGTTTGATTGGCTTAAAAGTTTGGAAATTATTTTCCAATTGAACTTATTTTCCTCAAATTTAAGGAAAATGACTTCCCTTCAAAAAGTAAGGAAAACATTTTCAAACACACTCTTGCAACCTCACATCTCAACTTTCCACCCTACCCCAAGTCTCGGGTATCGATTCTAGACACTAACTCAGGATCCGACTTCCGACCTTGAGTATTGATTCTCAACTCAAGACCCAACTCCTATATTGATTTGAGACCCAACTCCTAACCCCAACACCTGATTCCCAGCCTGAGACCCGACTCTCAACCCTAATCCAATACACATGACCTATGATCCAACGTCAACTCGAGACTCGACTCCAAAACATGACTTAAGTTTGAATGCTTGACCTAGACTAGGAACCCAGGACTCGAACTAACCCTAAACTCAATCCAAGCATAACTCCCAACACCAACTTAGGATCCAACATCAGGATGGGAATCAGGGTCTGATCTCGACCTGACTCCCAACTTTTGACTCTAACTTTGACCCCCACTCAGGACTTGTTTCTCTGCCTCAACCCTGACTTAAGTACAGATTTAAAATTCAAGGTTAAGTCTAGGGTCGTGAGTTGGGGTTGAGTCTCAAGTTGGAAGTCGAGGTTGGGTCTTAGGTTAAGTCTTGAGGTGGGGTTTTGGGTCTTGGGTCGAGATTTAAGGTCGGGGCTCGAGTCAGGAGTTGGGGTCGAGTGCCGAGGTTGAGTCTTGGGTGAGGCGTCAGGTGTTGAGGTCAGGTCCTGAGTTAGAAATCAAGGTTAGGTCATGAGTTCAGAGTCGGTAGTTTGGTTTAGGTGTCGAGTTGGGTGTCGGGTGTCAGGTAGTTAAGGTCGAGTCTTAGTTTGAGTTTTGGTGTTGGATGTTAGGGTATGGTCTTAGGTCAAGTGTCGAGGTTGGATGTTGGGGTTGGGTTCCAAGTTAAGCGTTCGGGTCAGGTCTCATGTCGGATGTAAGGGTTGGTACTCGAGGATGGGTCTTGGATTGGGTGTCGGGGTCAAGTGTTGGGTGTCGCGTGTTAGGGTTGAGTTGCAGGTCGGTTCATAGGTTGGGTGTAGGGGTCAGTAGTCAGGGTCAAATCTCGAGTAAGATGTTTGTTTATAGTCAGGGTTGAGTCTTGGGTCAAATGTCAGGGTTGAATATTGGGGTCGGGTTCTGGGTCAATTCTTAAGTTAGCTGTCGGGGTCGACACTTGAGGTCGGGTTTTGGTTTGGGTCTTGGGCTCGGGTGTTAGATGTTAGGGTTGAATCCTGGGTCAGGTGTGGGGTGGGTCCCATTTTAGGTGTCAAGGTCTGGTTATGGGTCGAGAGTCGGGGTCGGGTCATGAGTCGGGAGTTTAGGTTGGGTCTTGATTCGGGTATCTGGGTCAGGAGTCGATATTGGTTCCATGGTAAGAAACTACTTTTTAAAAAAGAATTTTCTATACTCTAGCCAAATACTTAAAGATATTTTCTGAAAAATATTTTCATTCACCAACCAAACACTAGAAAATATTTTCCAAACCATCTTATTTTCCGTGGAAAATATTTTCCTTCATACCAAAGACACCCTAAGTCCCAACCCATGTTTTCAAATTTGATAAAGTGGACTCAAACAAGCTCCAAGAGCATGGTATGAGAGACTGTCTAAGTTCTTGCTAGAACATGGGCATACAAGAGGTAAGATAGACAACACTTTGTCCTTGAAAGTTATAGGAAAGGATCTTTTGATTGTGCATGTATATGTGGACGACATCATATTCTGAGAAACAAGTGAATCAATGTCAAGGAGTTTGTCAGGCTAATATGGAGTGAGTTTAACATGAGTATAATGGGTGAACTCAATTTATTTTTAGATTTACAAATCAAACAAATATCATACCCCGAGCCTAGACCTCGAACATGGCCAACACATGATGCCATTGCTGGCTCAAGTGAACCCTTGTCCTGGCATGCCATTAAAATTAATACTGAGAGCTAAGAGAAAGCTTTAAAAACATGTAATAAGATTTAAGCTTTAAAAATCAAAACAAAAATAATATACTTTTGTAAATTGAGATATAAAGTTAATTGAAAAATGAATACAACTGAACTGACTATCTATGAAGCCTCTGATGACATAATTGAATATTGTTTACCGAGACAGGACCCCGGTCTACCTATATTTAGCAAAACTAAACTAGTAAACTAACCTAACTGAACTATTAAACTAACCTGCTAACTATGCCCTCAATAATTAAAGAGGGCTCACTCATAGATGAGAGGATAGAGCCTACAGAGCGTTAGATCACGAACTTGAGTACCTTAATCTTTATCATAAAATGATGCAGCGCTAAATGGCGTAAGTAAATAAAATGTACAGGATGTAATAAAGCCGAATTAAAATAATACTAATATCTGATAAGCTGAACAACAAAAACATAAATATGATATGTAATCAAGATACAAACATACTGATTATCTGAATCATAAATACACTGAAAGGCTAAAACAATAGGATAAACTGGATGTCTGAAATTGTTGAAGAAATGACGTAAAACTGAATATTTGACTTTCTGAATCATGAGCTAAAATTGAGTAACTGAGCAACTGACATTGTGTAATAAGTAAATTGTATGCAAGGCATCATAAAACATGTTTAGAAATTGGTGTCCTGATGCCATAAAATAATACTTAAATAAAAATACAGAGTTTTTTGATTGGGGGGTTTCTTGTAATCAGCATACATCACGTGAGCTCATGATGTACGAACTCTGACCCGATTAGGAGAGATGTCCTATACCTTATTGGGCACAGGACTTAACTAAATAGTGGATCCATATTGAGTCTCTTTGGGCTAAAAGAGTAGTCACTTGAAATTGCAATATGATGTTATCCTATGCTGTCATACGTAATTTTGGGGTATGTATGATCTAAATTCAATTCCTTCTTGATGTAAAATAGTTCCCCCAATATATATATATATACTCATAAATAACATTTTACGATAACTGGTAATCATGTTGGTGAGTCTTTGCTTAATTCATATCATAAAATATACTACTGGTGAGTCTTCACTCAAAATCATATCATGAAACTATATTGTTGGTGAACCTTGTGCTCTAAGTCATATGATATTACTATTGGTCTGAGTTTTCAAAATAAAAGTAAAGTTCTTTCAAAAACATATCAACATTCATTTGTAAACTTTTATAAAGTAGACTTTAAAAATCATAAACTAGCTTTCATAGAAAACATCTGCAAAATATGAATTAGACTTTAAAATCATGAGAAAAGTTCATGAGATTTAAAACAAAAATCCATGGAAAGAAAATAGGGTGTACCATCAAGATTATGAATTCAACTTCTAGGATTTCTATTGTTAAAGGAGGGTTCAAGGATTCTCATCGAGAGATAAAGAAACTACACTTCAAGGATTCACTTCTAAAATCCTAACTTCATTTATGAATGAACTGAAATAGAAACTATACATGTGGCAAAGAATGGGGTTCCCACACCAATGGTTAGCCTTACATACCTTGAAAAATGGAAGAACTTTGAAGAAGAACTGAGGGATTTCCTTCCTTAGGGCTTATAGTGTTTGAAACCCTTGTAGTTTGAGTTGGGGAGGGAGGAGAGGAATAATATGATTAATTTCTAAGTATTTATACTAATATGAAGGGGTTTGAAGTCATAGGTAAGGGTTATAAAATAGAGGTAGGACGAAATCACCCCTATTAGAATGAGAGAAACAAAAAGAAATAAAAATTTGGCTGAGGGGGAGGCTTGGGGTGCCGCTCCACCCAATGCCCCAACTTGATAAAAATAAAAATTTTGAAGTTTTGGGGGTGGGGGGTGGGCCAGCCATTGGCCCAGCCTGCTGACTCAAAAATATTTAATTTGGATTTAACTTTTTACTCGAAAGTCGAATTGATGAGCAATCGGTGGCGTTGCAAACTAGACTCTAAAAATTTAATTTGGTAGGTATTAGGCCATGTAAGTCTTCATATTCTAAGTGTAATTGTTGTTTGAAGTTGAGCCTAGTATAAATTTATAAGGAAACCTAACCGTTAGGAAAACTTCCAACTCAACTTTGTGCTAGAGGTTTCTTATGACCTTAATTCACATCCAATGCACTTCCCACACTTAGTTGACCTTTACACCTAGGTAAAAATAAAACTCATTGAGTTTCGGTCTAGCTACATACCTAGAATTGTTCAGATCTTATCAAAAACGTATGAGGTAACATTCTAGGTGTTACATAATGGAAGGAGCTACTTAAGAGGTTCAACATGGCAGATGTTAAATAAATAGACACCCTATTTTATACTACCACTAAGCTAGACCTTGATGAAATAGGTTTTCTAATAGAGCAAAAACTGCATGGAGGTATAATTGGATCTCTCATTTATCTCATTGCTAATAGCACAGGCATATTTTTTAGTATGGGATAGTGTGATATATTTAAATCTAATCCTAAGGAAACTATAATGACCCTTTCCATTATTACGGCAAAGTCTAGCGTGCCAAAATTTGGGTTAAGATTCTCCCCGAATAAAGTGTTAAACAATTTAGGCTAGCCTAGTCTAGGATTAAATCCAAGTATGGTGTGGTCTAGGATAATCTGGGAATGGATTAGTTAATAGTTAAGTGATTTGAGGATTTTTTATGATAGCAAAGACGATAAGGAATCCATAGAAACATTCGGAAGTGAATTCGGGTTAGTCAAACTTCGGATATCATATTTGACAAAAAAGGGATAGTTTAGGATGTCAATATCCAAAAGTGTGTTGTGAAATGGGAAAAATTTTGGGTTTGTCGGACTTTTTTCCTCTACCTATGCTACTATAGTGGGAGGCAGGCCGCTACCACTATCCTGCTATAGCGGGAGTCAGGGTCGGTCAATCCCGCCCTAGCAGGCAAATCCTGCTATAGAGATTCCGCTATAGCGGGACAATTCTCGCTTCCCGCTATAGTAGGATAAATGTTATTTAATGCAGAAAACAACCCAAAAATGTATTTTTCATTTCAAATACGTTCAAGGGCTGGAGAGGGCAATTTTCATTATTTTTTCACCCAATTCCTTTGTTGAGGTAAGTAACTCTATCCTTTTAACTAGTTTTATGAAGAATTAACCTTAGAATCACTAGATTCTAGGTATGGGAAAGGATTGGACTTGACCTATGTGGAAATTCTAGTGTAATTTGGTGATTTTGGGGTAAAACCCTTGGTTTTTGATTAAAAGTAGATGAACTAAGATTGCATGCTTAGAATTCATCCTTATAAACATGAATTTGGTAGAATTAAGGTGGAATGATGGTGAAAAAAACCCTAGAATGAAGGAATAATCATGACTTTAGCCTTGGGGCTTTGGGATTAGGGTATAATGCTTGTTTTTATTAGGCCATTTGTTGATATATGTGTTGTATTATTCTTACTAGATCGAAACCAAGCTAAAATTGCAAGAAAGGGAAAGACTTAGGTTTGTTAAAGCAAGAGCAAGCTTGGATTGAGGTACATGATGGTTAAATGTAGTTAAAAAATCAATTTAGTTTAAGTGTGCATATTAATTGTCTCTTTGGGTACTTGTTACAATGCATGTTTAAGAGGTTTTATTAGTGAATGATATCTTAAGTGTCTAATCACATCTAATTAGATTGTATTAAGGACTTGTTGGTTGTACAAGTGTGATTGTGTTATTCTCATTTGTGATTGTACTTGTTGTGATATCAGTTGTTATTGTGAGATCAACCGGCAAAGGTCATCATTACAAAATTGGTGAAACTCAGGGAGCATAAGGGTGGGGATATTGTAATAAGGGTGGCATCATATTGTTTTGGGATAAGGGTGGTAGAAACTAGATGTTTGGGATGTAGGTACATGGACTGAGCTCATCCCCTACAGGTCAAGTGGGAAACCATAAGACCCTTAGCTTATGTGTACACGATATTGGTGAGTTTGATGATTCTGTGAGAGGATCAGGTTTTGTTACAATTGATGTATTGGGTTCCTTGAGTGAATTGGTTGACCTTAATGTTGTTCTATTGGATCCTTGTATGGTTTGGGTTATTGGGGTAGTTGAAAGGTAAAACTTCTATTGATGTATATTTAAAGAGTAACTGAGGCAATGTGAAACTTATTATTGTTAGTCATGGGTTGTTGACTTGCCTTTTTGTTGTTAGTCATGGTTTTGTTGACTTAGCCTATTGTTGCTAGTCATGGTCTTGACTTGATGAATTGTCTACATTGACTTATTCTTATTTTTTTTCATTTAATGTTGTTGTGAAATACCTTTTTACAAGGTTATAGTTATTTGTTCACCTTTATTATTTTGGGTTGGTCGATGACCCTACCTCTACATAGTGGCTTTGCACTGATACTACATGTACTCTTTTTTTTATTGATTACAGACCATCTTCCAGTGACTACATCGAGATCTCAGCTTTAGATCGTGACGCGCATTGACTCAAGGGTAAACTACATCCTCTGGGCAGCCATGAGTCATCTCTCTTTAGTTCTTGTCTACTTGTTCCGGACATGGATACTTTTTACATTGTTCTGGGTTGAACCCATTGTTTACATTGTTAGATATTTTTGGTACAATGACTTTCAATTCATGGGGGTATTTTAGACATTCGTACGTTTACGCATTTGATATCATTATTAGAAATGACATTGGTTTTATTAATAAAATTGCTAGTTCTTTTTAAAATCTGTAAAGTTGAATAGATGGTTATTTAGGTTAACTGGTTCTCCCATCGGAGGGATAGTATGGGTTCCATTCGCGATGGATTTGGGTCGTAACAAAGTTGGTATCAGAGCCCTAGGTTCGGATTTGGGTCGTAACAAAGTTGGTATCAGAGCCCTAGGTTCGCTGATCTCGTTGTACTAAAAACGGGTCCAGTAGAGTCTTGCGGAACGATAAAATGATGTCTATACTTTTCTTCGAGAGGCTATAGGACTTGAAGAAATTATCACTTTTCTTTTCTTTTGTGCTATAACTTGATTCCAATTGGTATCTTACGATCCAAATTAGTATCTGACCTCTTCAATCTTTTGTCCGCAGATGGTGAATACAAGAGCCAATGAATTGAGAGTAGCAGTTCCAGCTACGAAACCAGTTGTTTGACGTAGTGAAAGGGTTGGAGAAGAGGGAGAGGAAGAGAAACACCCGTCAGGCTGGAACTTCTGATGCAGCTAATCCAACCCAAAAGAGATCTAAGACACCTCCCCTACCCCAGGATCAATATTATGAGGTTGTGAATGAGGAAGTTTTGGAACATGAGTAGGCAGTACCAGTTTCAATAGGTGCAGCTCCTCCATTGATGTCATCTAAGGTGATTCAATAGGTTCTTGCTTTTATGAGTGGGCTGGCAGGTACAGAAGGCTGGCAGGTACAGGAGTCATTACTATAGCACTTGTTTAATAGTTTCCAGGGATGCAACCTGCTGTTACTTTTCAGGGATGGAGGTTTTTCCTTGTCTGGTGTTAGGTCATGTCATGACTGGGACTGAAAATGATATGTTGACGAAATTTCTAAAGATGAAAACTCCTATCTTTGTTGGTTCTGAGAGAAAAAATGCGTTCAAATTCATTGTTGATTGTTACGAGAGGTTGCATAAAATGGCTATTGTGGAACAGCATGGTGTTGAGTTTGTAACCTTCCAACTGCATGGTGATGCAAAGCAGTGGTGGAGGGTTTATTTAGAATATCAGTCTCTAGATTTACCTCCATTGACATAGAATCAGCTCCATACTCTATTTTGGAGAATTATGTACCACGTACCCTTCATGATCGTAAGAAGGATGAGTTTTGTAGCCTACGAGGCTAAGCTTCATGCATTGTCCTGTTGTGCTACTCAGTTGCTTGGTACAAAAGAGAAGAGGATTTGACTTTTCATGAAAGGTTTAAACACTGACTTGCAGGTTTTGGCAGTACAAATGACTTTAGCTGGAAAGACCTTTAATGATTTTTTAATTATGTGAAGAAGGTATAAGGAGTCAAATACGTTGGCCAGTCCAAGGTGATAGCAAAGAAATCCCAGAATGCAGGTAACTTTAGTAGTTCTTACTCCAGGGGCTACGGTCATTAGGCTTATCCAGCTCGCGCTATTCAGTCAGCTCTGCCAGCATCTATAGTGGGTCCATCAGGGACCACTCAACAATCCTCAGTTGTGAGAAGCTAAGGGGCTTCGTATTCTTCTGCTAGCAGGCCTTCCCTAGACTAAGCTTTCTATGCTTGTGGTGATATGGGGCAGTTCAAGAGAGATTGTCCTAATGGTAAACAGGCTGGTTTTCAAGGACAGCAATAAACTAGAGCTATGGTTCCTACTGGTAGATGTGGCGGTGGTAATGGTAGAGGTCATCCACATGGTGGGCGTGGTAATCATCAGAGTGTCCATGGTGGAAATCGAGGTAGTGGTAATACATAGAGAAGTGGTGTGCAACCTGCTAGAGAGGTTGCCCAAATCAATAATAAAGCTTATTGTTACGCTTTCCCAGATAAATCTGAGGTAGAGGTTTCAGATGTTGTCATTACATATACTATTCTTGTTTATGACCAGATGGATACAGTCTTGTTTGATCCGGGTTCCACTTATTCTTATGTATCTGTTAAATTTGCCTTGGGTTTATACATGGTTTGTGATATCCTTGACTCACCTATGTATGTATCTACTCTGGTTAAAGACTCTGTGGTAGTGACTCAAGTGTATCATGCTTGTTCTATTATGTTTATGGGTTTCCAGACTTGGGTAGATTGGTGATTTTTAGATATTCTGTATTTTGATATCATCCTGGGCATGACTTGGCTATCTCTGTATCATGTTGTTCTGAACTGTAATGCAAAAACTGTGACTTTAGAGATGCCTGGGATGGATAAGTTAGAACGGGAAGGTGTGTATAAGTTTGTACAGGTGAAAATTATTTATTTTATTTGAGCTAAGAAGCTAGTTGGGAATGGGTGTTCGGCCTTTTTGGCATATCTTCGTGATGTTAGTGCAAAGGTTCCTTCTATTAAGTCAATTTCTGTAGTGTTAGAGCTTTAGAAGGTATTTCCCACCGACCTACCGGGCATGCCTTCGGATCGAGACATTGACTTTTGCATTGATTTGGAGTCGGGTACTCGCCGAATTTCTATTCCTCCCTATGGAATGGCTCCAACTGAGTTGAGGAAACTCAAGATGAGTTACTTGATAAGGGATTCATTCATCCTAGTGCTTCACCTTGGGCCACTCCAGTGTTGTTCATTAAGAAAAAAGATGGTAGAATGAGAATGTGTATTGACTACAGGCAGTTAAATAAGGTTACCATCAGGAATAAGCATCCTTTGCCCCGAATAGATGATTTTTTTGACCAGTTGCAGGGTGCTTCAGGTTTCTCCAAAATAAACTTGAGGTCAGGGTATCACCAGTTAAAGATTTGGCCTGAGGATATACCCAGACAGCTTTCAGGACGCGATATGGGTATTACGAGTTCTTAGTGATGTCCTTTGGGTTAACCAATGCATCAGTGGCATTCATGAGTTTGATGAATGGTATTTTCAAGTCTTTCTTAGATTCATTTGTGATTGTTTTTATTGATGACATATTGGTTTACTCCAAAATTAAGGAGGAACATGCAGGTCATCTTTGTATAGTCTTGGGAATTTTGAAGGAGAAGAAACTTTATGCTAAGTTCTCTAAATATGAGTTTTGGATGTCTTCTGTAGCCTTCTTAGGGCATGTTGTTTCCAAAAGAGGGTGATGGTAGATCCCTAGAAGATTGAGGTTGTCAAGAGTTGGGTTCGGCCTAGCTCTGTGAATGAGGTTCAAAGTTTTGTGGATCTTGCTAGCTACTGTCATAGGTTTGTCAAGAACTTTGCCTCTATTGCTACTCATTTGACGAGGTTGACACAAAAAGAGGTGCATTTGTTTAGTCTGACAAGTGTGAAGAGAGCTTTCAAAAGCTTAAGTCTCTTTTGACCGTAGCTCCCATTCTTGTCTTGCCAGTTGAAGGTATTGTGTTTTGTGATGCTTCACGTTCTGATTTGGGTGCTTTGTTGATGCAGGACAGGAATGTGATTACATATGTTTCAAGGTAATTGAAGCCTCATGAGAAGAATTATCCGACCCATGACTTCGAGTTGACAGTTGTGGTTTCGCACTTAAGATATGAAGACACTACCTTTATGGTGTCAAGTATGAGGTGTTTACAACCATCACAGCTTACAGCATGTTTTTACCCAAAAGGATTTGAACTTTAGGCAAAGGCAGTGGATGGAATTATTGAAAGATTATGATGTGACCATCCAACACCATCCGGGCAAGTCCAATGTGGTAGCATACGCATTGAGTCAGAAGTCTGTAAGTATGGGTAGTTTGGCCTGTTTGAGAGTGTCAAGGCGAACCTTGTCTAGAGAGATCCAAACTCGAGCAATGTGGTTTATGAAATTTGGAGTGTCTAAAAGGGGTGGAGTGTTGGCTAGTGTGGAGGTAAAGTTCACCTTTCTCGATCAAATTAAGGCTAAGCAATTTGAGGATACAAAGTTGAACAAGAATCGGAATAAGGTGGTGTATGGTGAAGCTCAAGATGACATACTTGATATGTGTAGAGTGTTGAGGGTAAGAGGACGTGTGTGCGTGCCTCATATTGTTGATGTGATTTCGAGTTTGTTTGCAAAAGGTTATGGTTCCCGATACTCTATTCATTTGGGTGCAACCAAGATGTACCGTGACTTAAGACAGCTTTATTAGTGGCCCCGAATGAAGAGAGATATAGTGGATTATGTGGCCAATTATCACAACTGTCAGCAGGTGAAGTATGAACATCAAAGGCATGCGGGTTTGCTTCAGAGAATGCCCATTCTCGAGTGGAAGTGGGAGAGGATAGCTATGGATTTCATGATGGGTCTTCCTAAGACTTTGGGGCAGCATGACTCAATTTGGGTCATAGTGGATAGGCTAACCAAGTCCG
The DNA here is from genome assembly GCA_031232105.1 of Capsicum rhomboideum. Taxonomy (NCBI): domain Eukaryota; kingdom Viridiplantae; phylum Streptophyta; class Magnoliopsida; order Solanales; family Solanaceae; genus Capsicum; species Capsicum rhomboideum. The sequence goes on along the minus strand of CP124716.1, from coordinate 88,787,748 downwards.
CGTATTTCATTCCGGTTAAGGTAAACTACAATTTAGAGTAGTTAGCCAAGATCTATGTCAAGGAGATTTTGAGATTGCATGGGGTGCCAGTTTCCATCATATCTAATAGAGGTATGCAGTTCACCTCTAAATTTTGGCACAAGTTGCATGAAGAGTTAGGCACCAAGCTTGACCTCAGCACTGTTTTTCATCCTTAGACTGACGGGCAGTCTGAGAGAAATATTCAGGTGTTTGAGGATATGTTACGGGCTTGTGTGGCTGATTTTGGTGGTCATTGGATTAAGTTTTTGCCATTGTATGAATTCTCATACAACAATAGCTATCATTCTAATATTGACATGGCTCCATTTAAAGCACTCTATGGGAGAAGGTGTAGATCACCCGTAGATTGGTTCAAGGTTGGTAATGTGAAACCTTTAGGCACAACTTGGTGAAGAAAGCTCAAGATAAGGTGAGGTTCATTCAGGACAAGTTGTTGGCAGCCCAAAGTAGACAAAAGGAATATGCGGATCGTAAGGTAAGGGATATGTTTTTCAAACCAGGTGAGCATGTATTATTGAAGGTGTCTCCTATGAATGGAGTTATGTGATTTGGCAAGAAGAGTAACCTTAGCCCTCGGTACATTAGTCCATTTAAGGTTCTTGATGATGTTGGTCCGGTAGTTTACAGGTTGGCGTTGCCACCAAGCCTGTCAGGAGTTCATCCAGTAGTTCATGTTTCCATTCTCAAGAAATACCATGGGGATGGTGATTATATTATCAAGTGGGACTCTGTTTTACTTGACAAGAATATTTCCTATGAAGAGGATCGAGTTGCGATTCTTAATCGAGATGTTCAGAAGTTGAGAACTAAGGAAATTCTATTTGTGAAAGTTCAGTGGAAGCACCGTCCTATTAAGGAGGCCACTTAGGAAACCGGGAAGGACATATGTAACAAGTACCCTCACTTGTTCGAGGATTCACGTACTTCCTGACTTCCTTGTTGCCTTGCTTTTCTTGATTGATCATTTGGGGATAAATGATGGGTGAATTGGTATCTTTTGTAACAACTCCTTCCTTTGTTACGGTAAAGCCTAGCAAGCCAAAATTTAGGTTAAAATTCTCTCCGAATAAAGTGTCAAAAAATTCAGGTTGGCTAGTATTGGATAAAATCTAAGTGTGGTGTGGTCTAAGATAATTTGGGAATAGATTAGTTAATGGTTAAATGATTTGAGGTTATTTTGTGATAGCTAAGATAATAAGAAATCTGTAGAAACTTTCGAAAGTGAATTCGAGTTATTAGAACTTCAGATATTGTATTTGATGTAAAGGGGATAGTTTGGGTTATCAATATTCGGAAATGTATTGTGACATGGGCAAAATTCTTGGGTAGTCGGACTTTCTGCCTCCGCCTAGGCCGCTATAGCGGGAGGCAGGCTGCTACCATTGGTCGCTATAGCAGGAGTTTGGGTCGGTCAATCCCCGCTATAGCGGGGTAAAGGCTATTTAATGCAAAAAACATCCCAAAAACATATTTTTCATTCCAAATACGTTCAAGGCCTAGAGGACGATTTTAGGAGATTTTCATTATCTTTCCACCCAATTCCTTTGTTGAGGTAAGTAATTCTATCCTTTTAACTAATTTTTCAAAAAATTAACCTTAGATCACTAGTTTCTAGGTATGGGAAAGGATTGGACTTGACCAAGATGGAAATTCTAGTGCAATTTGGTGATTTTAGGGTAAAACCCTTGGGTTTTGATCAAAAATAGATGAACTAAGGTTGCATGCTTAAAATTCATCCTTATAAACATGAATTTGGTAAATCAAGGTGGAATGATGCTAGAAAAATCCTAGAATGAGGGAATGATCATAACTTTGGCCTTGGGATTTTGCAATTAGGGTATAATCCTTGATTTTATTAGGCCATTTGTTGATATATGTGTTGTATTGTTCTTTCTAGATCGAAACCAAGTTGAAATTACAAGAAAGGCAAGGCTCAGGTTCGTTAAAGCAAGAGCAAGCTTAGATTGAGGTAGATGATAGTTAAATATAGTTGAAAACTTAATTAGTTTATGTGTGCATATTAACTGTCTCTTTGTGTACTTGGTATAATGCATATTTAAGAGGTTTAATTGTTGAATGATATTTTAAGTGTTTAATCACATATAATGAGGTTGTATTAAGGACTTGTTGGTTGTACAAGCGTGATTATGTTATTCTCATTTGTGATTGTACTTGTTCTGATATCAGTTGTTACTGTGAGATGAGCTGGTAAAGGTCATCGTCACGAAATTGGTGAAACTCAGGGAGTATAAGGGTGGGGATGTTGTAAAAAAGGGTGGCATCACATTGTTTTGGGATAAGGGTGGCAGAAACTAGATGTCTGGGATGTTGGTACATGGACTAAGCTCATCCTCTACAGGTCATGGCTAGTGGGCAACTATAAGACCCTTAGCATATGTGTACATGGTACTGGTGAGTTTGACAGTTCCTTGAGTGGATCATATTTTGTTGTTATTGATGTATTGGGTTCCTTGAGTGAACCGATTGACCTTAATGTTGGATACTTGTATGGTTCGGGCTATTGGCGTAATTGAAAGGCAAAACTGCTTTGATGTATATTTAAAGAGTAACTGATTATTGTTGTTAGTCATGACTTGTTAACTTGGTTTATTATTGTTAGTCATGGTTTTGTTGACTTGGCCTATTGTTGCTAGTCATGGTCTTGACTTGATAAATTGCCTACATTGATTTATTCTTGTCTATTTTCATTTGGTGTTGTTGTGAAAGGTTAAGTGGAAATACAATTGAGGTAAGGTAATTGTTAGGTGTTCATGGTTGTACTTGTTTACATGGTTGTAGTTATTTGTTCACATTTATTATTTTGGGTTGGCCAATAATCCTATCAGTACATAGTGGTTTTGTACTGATACTACCTGAGTTGCAGAGCATCTTCCAGCGACTACATTGAGACCTCAACTTTAGATCGTGACGCGCATTGACTCAAGGGTGAGCTATATCTTCCGGGCAGCCATGAGTCATCTCTCTTTAGTTCTTGTCCACTTGTTCCGGATATGAATACTTTTCATACTGTTCCAGGTTGAACCTGTTGTTGACATTGTTAGATTTTTTGGTACAATGACTCTCAATTCTTAGGGGTATTTTTGACATTCGTACATTTCCACATTTGATATCATTGTTAGAATATTTCGACGATGTTGGTTTTATTAATAGAATTGCTAGTTCTTTTAAAAATCTGTTAAGTTGAATGGATGATTATTTGGGTTAACTGGTTCTCCCACCGGAGGAATAGTATGGTGCCACTCGCAACAGGTTTGGGTCGTGACAGAATCTCACCTAAAAGTTGTTATAAAAATCTTGAGAAGTACTTGAAAGGAACAAGTGATCTAGGCATTTGGTATCCTAACGGCAGTAATTTCAATCTAGTTAGATATGTTGACTATGCAGAGCACGTGCACGTGGTTGATAGTAAGAGAACTATAGGTATCTCACACTGTTTTAGATCATGTTTAATAACTTGGACAACCAAGAAGTAAGACTTTGTAGCCTTTCCACTTTGAAGCTGAGTATGTTGCAGTCGGATCCTGGTGTGAATCAAGCAACACTTTAGAGATTTAGTATGGATGTTGGTTGCATTCTAATTTTTTGTGACAATACTAGTCCAATCAATATTGCAAAGAATTTCATTCAACACAAAAGGATAAAAAATATTGACATAAGGCATCATTTTATAAGAGATAAATGTAGAAAAGGGTCTTATTTCAATATTGTTTTGTGCCTCGGGAAAAAAAATTCTGACATTTTCACAAAATATCTATGTAGAGATCACTTTGGAAGGAACATGATAGAATTGGGGATAATTAATATTACATGTAGTGAGCACAACAGCAATACCGTCTGCCCGAAACACTAATTAAAAAAAAAGTAAATTGCGGAGGTTAAAATTGTAATTTATGGAGGTTGAAAACCTTCACTATTTGCTGACAGAAAATAGCAAGGATTTAAAAGCTCTGCAAATTGTAGTTTCAATCTTCCACTTTTATCTTTTTTTTTTGGTAGTGAAATGTTTTGACTCCCAAGAAGTCTTCATCCGTAACATGTAATTGTGGCCGCATCTCACTTCCATGTTCAACATGAGATCTTTCTCATCAAGACAAATTTGGGTAATATTTGACATTGTAGCTACAGAAACAAAAGAAAGACAACTTAAGGTGAGAAGATGTTCGAGAAAAATTACCTTTAAATTAAGGAGAATTCTATTTGGGGTTCGAAAAAATACCTTCCCGCAAATCGAGAAGATTTCTGGTTTAGGGTTTGACAAGAAAACCAGACAAGTCCAATTTCTGAGGCTTAAGCTAGATTTTACATTGAACAGATTTTCTGATTTATGGTTTATAGTTTACTCATGTTCTTGAATAATTAAACGAAGAAGATTGGAGCAATGAGTGCCCAATTCTTGGGGAAGGGTGATGATCTGTTCTCCAAATCTATAAAAAGCAAAAAGAAGATATTTAAAAAGTTAATAATAGGCATGCATTGGGAAGTATCAAAAACTATCATCTTTACATATCCAGTTTAGAAAATCAATACATAATTTATTTATTTTTTTTATTTTACCTTTAATATTAAATACTATTCATCACTCGTTATATTTTTTAAAGCAAAAAATTTATTAGAAAGAGTGATATAGTAAAATTATCCCTCTATTTATTGTTTCTTAAGGTATGTCTAGAGATAAGTAAAAATAGACGGAGAGAGTATATTTTATGAGGAGATAGATTAAAAAAATTTAATTTTTTTTTTTTTTTTAACAAAAAGACACTATGGTCATCTCCACATGCAATGATGCAAGGAATGACCATTATGCTCCTGTTTAAACATTTTGCACGATGTTTGTTTAGACAAATAACAACACTTAGTGTTATAAGTTATCTATCATCAAGACATCTAAAGGACGCAAATTTTCAAAGTAAATTAATTAAGTCGCAGTCAAGAAGACAATATACATGTACATTGAGTATAATATCTTGACCAAATAAGGGTACTATATAATTTGGACAACAAAAGAAGAAGATGATAATTTGGACTTGAGAAGAAATTAGTTTTAAGCTAATGTAACCCTTACCTACCAACCGGAGGCTGGGTGGTTAAGTTGTACGTACAAGATCCATCTTAAAAACGGGCACATATATCCATGTTGGCTTTACTCAATGGGACTGTCTGTCACATACTATCATGAATTACTTATTGAATTTTGTTACTATAACTTGTAATTAAGAGTTTGGTGACTTGAAACAATGTTGTTGTATAATATCACCTAGAAATCAATTTTTACTTTTGGATTTCAATTAATGCACTTTTTATAATTGTATATTTGAATCTAAGCTAAAATTTATTTTTATAAATTTTGTGGGAGAGCATTAGGACTTACCCTAGGTAGGTAAAATGTTTTACCTAAGCTTTCACAATATACGCTTACACAAACTATTTGTAAGAGTGATAGAATTTGTGGGGGGATGAAGGGAAGTAATAATACTTAAAAATCTTTATGTTGGGAAATAATTTTTCTCGAATATTTTGTATAAACAATTCTTCGTCTGGGGATTCTTAGTAGTTTAGTTGGTTAGTTACCTAAACTCCCACCTTGTTGGTGAGGATTCGATTCCCCACATTATAATCCCCTCCCTCATCCCCCCCTTCCCCCACCCCCAATTTTCCAAAAAAAAAAAAAACAATTCTTCATCTTTCAAGAGAACTTTTCAGGCTCCTAACCCTTATACACAAATTGATAAATCTTGGTGAGATTAAATAAGAAAAAGGAGGAAACAGTCTTAATCGTCGAGTCTTAATAATGGATTGACGAAGAACACTTCTTTGGCCCTTCAACAAGTTGGAGGAAATAAACCGTGGGAAAATGATAAAGACAAAGAGGCACTAGAATTACTTAACGGAGGAAGACTATGGAAAATAGTAGATGATTTAATTAGGGCACCCACTAGTTAATTAAGAATATAAATGAAATTCCATTTTACCCTTTTGATGATCGGTCAACTGATCTAAAGTTATCGGTCAATGGCCGAAAGTTGAGATATGAGGATGAAAATGTCGCTTGTTCAATTTTTAAAAGCAAAATTGGAGGACTAAAATGACTTTCGACTGTGGTCTAATAAGAATGGAAAGGGAGTAATAATGATTTCTCTTTTTTTTTTCTTCCAACGATTGTCACAGTCTTTACTCTACATGTTTTCTTGACACACAGAAAGACAAAGTTTGAATAATACTTGCAAGAATATAAATTACTCCCGCCAAGTTAGCCATTTGTTATAAGTGTGAAGAAAGGGCAGAGAGGTGGCAAAAAGAGTGCTTTTTTTTTTTTCATTCTCCTAACTTTCATCTCCTCTTCCCTTAAATATTCCTCAACCAAACCTTCTTTTTCCTCAATCTTTCCCTCCCTCTTAGATCAAACCAAACTCACTTATAGTATAGAAACTTGTTAGTTAACTAGTTTTTCACTTTCTTTTTCTTTAAAAAAAAAAAAGAAAAAAAAGCAGTGATTAGCTAGCTAGTAGAGGTTGCAGGCCAACCTCATAGCTATAATCTCTCCTTCCATTTCCCTTTGAACTTTTTTTCTCCCTTGTTTTTCTTTGCATCAATGGAGGCTATGAATAGTCTTTCTTCCTCTGTTATATCAAAGACTCTCATGAAATTGTCTAAGAATTGGAGATGGTGCCCTCCCAAGAAGGTATACTGCCAAACTAGTGGTACAAAATCTGGTAATGTTTCTCCTGTTATAACTGAGAGATCATCGGTGATTAGCTCGGAAACTTTAGGAAGCTTGGTTTTGAGTCCAAATGCTGAAATTAAAGTGAAGGATTTGGTGCCTTATGGTCAGTCAAGGCATGATGATGGTATAGGCATTACCAAGTTTCTGAGAGGGAAAGCATTTCTCATTACTGGTGCAACTGGTTTTCTGGGAAAAGGTTATTCTTCAATGTTTACTTTACAGCACTATCTCCTCCTTTTTTCTTTCCCTACTTACGAGACTCTGATTTTTATTACATCATATCCTCCCTCCAGTTCTAATTGAGAAGATCTTAAGGACAGCACCTGATGTGAACAAAATATTCATCTTGATCAAGGCAAAGAACAAAGAAGTTGCTATGCAGAGATTGAAGAATGAAGTATTTATGCATAAATCTTATTTAGACATACAGTACTTCTCTTTTGGCTTCTTTTCCACCATTAACAAGGTTTTTTAATTTCCATTAGATCCTCAATGCTGATATATTCAACTGCCTCAAACAAGTTCATGGGAAATCTTATCAGACTTTCATGTTGAGCAAGTTGGTACCTGTATTAGGAAATGTTTGCGAAGCTAACCTCGGAATTGATGAAGACACAGCCAACATGATGGCGAAAGAGGTTGACATAATTGTAAATTCTGCTGCGAATACCACTTTTGATGAAAGGTTCGTTGTTGCAAATTTACTTCTGGAATTTGTGTGTATATACGTCCATATTTTCTTTCTCATGCCTGAAGCAAGTATATATTTGATGAAATTTGCAGGTATGATATTGCACTTGATATAAATACAGGAGGACCTAGCCGCCTTATGAACTTTGCAAAACAATGTCACAACCTTAAACTCTTTCTTCAAGTATCCACAGGCAAGTGATAAGAAATTACTCGTGTCACCAATTTGTCAAGAGATGTAAAACTTGAATCATATGTCTATTGATTAAGAGATTGTTTCATGTTGAAAACAGCGTATGTTAATGGACAGCGACAAGGAAGAATTATGGAAAAGCCATTCTGCATAGGAGACAGTATAGCAAGGGAAAATCTTCTCTCTGGAGTCGATCAAAACTCCTTCCCCTCTTTGATTGTTGAAGATGAGATAAAGTTAGTTTTGGAATCTAAACAAGGTTTAGAAGATAATTCAGTGGCTCAGAAAATGAAAGAGATTGGTTTAAGGAGGTATATATTATAGCACTAAGTTCTTTTTTGCTTCATTACATATTCGGTTAACAAAGGGTACATTTGAACTGATCAGAGCTAACAAATTTGGATGGCAAGACACCTACGTATTCACAAAGGCAATGGGAGAGATGATGATAGACAGCATGAGAGGTGATATTCCAGTAGTAATTATTCGACCAAGTGTTATTGAGAGCACCTATAAGGAACCATTTCCTGGATGGATGGAAGGGAGCAGGTATTAGTCTACTCAAGACTCAAATCCTAAAAAAGACTTTCAATAATTCACCATAAACTAATGTTCCTTTCGTGTGCAGGATGATGGATCCAATCATCTTGTACTATGGTAAAGGGCAGCTCACAGGGTTTCTCGTAGACCCTAATGGAGTTCTTGATGTGGCAAGTTCTTCACATAATTATCCAGTATGAAATTACCATAAAAGGGTAGTGTGTACTCAACATTAATATTTATTTCTGTGTCTTGTCTCTTGTATGTAGGTTCCAGCTGACATGGTTGTGAATGCAACCTTGGCAGCCATGGCAAAACATGGGACAGAAGGAAAACCAGGAAGTAGTAGTGTTTACCAGGTTGCTTCATCTGCTGTAAATCCATTAGTCTTTAAGGACCTGGCCAGAATGCTATTTGATCACTTCAATCGTTCTCCCTATATTGATTCCAAAGGAAGACCAATTCATGTTCCAAAAATGTCGCTGCTCAGATCCATGGAGGACTTATCTTCCCATCTATGGCGAGACGCCATTAACAGAAGTGGCCTAACGGATTTGACAGATCCAAATGGGAAGTTGTCCAGGAAACTTGAGAATATCTGTAGGAAGTCGGTGGAACAAGCAAAGTACCTGGCTAATATTTATGAACCGTACACTTTTTATGGAGGAAGGTAAGAGTTTGGTCTTTATTATCCTCTATTACATGTTGCATCATTTTAATGAAGTTATGAGACTAAAAGAGGTCAAAAATTTCCAGATTTGACAACAGCAATACTCAGAGGTTGATGGAATGCATGTCTAAAGAAGAAAGATGGCAATTTGGATTTGATGTAGAAAGCATAGATTGGAAAGATTACATCTCTAATGTCCACATTCCAGGGCTAAGGAAGCATGTGATGAAAGGAAGAGGATCGTGCAGTTAATCTCAGTCTGTCCTCCTTTATGTTTCTGCATCTTATCTTACTGTAATACAAGTATACAACTGCTGGTTTAATTTTTACTTTTTTCTTCCCAAAGGACTTGTGATTTCCGGACAAGATCATCTTTAACAACTTACTGATAATCACCCATGTAATATCATTTTCAATATACTATATTAATAATATCATATCAACGTGACCAATCTACCATAAGAATGTTTAGGATTCCTCAGCTTCTATATATATGGGCAGTGCAGCCTAGATTATATACTTGTATAAAAATGGAAAAGCAATATCATTACCTCTGTTAATCTTCATGGCTCTCGAAGAAAAGGTATGGCGTGGTGGGGTAGAAGGGTAAATTAGACCCCACCGATCCACTCTTGAATTATGCTCCTATCACACGACTCACCAATGTGGGCATACACCATATCTTTTTGGGGCTGACATCATGTATCGGAACAAACAAATTCAATGATTTTATACAAGCAGTATTTATTTAGAGTGAAGAGAAGGCAAAACAGCCTAGTAAAACCACAGCATCTCTTTTCAACTTATAGTACACTAGCTGTTAATAAGTTGCTAAGATGATACAAGCAAAGTAACTAGTATTGCCTTCGGAACCCGCAGAATATATCTCATTTTCATCAGTAATAATATATTACACAAATCAAAATTGCCATATAAGAGTTCAAAATGGTCGGCTAAGAACGTATTCCTACATATCAACACAAACAATATATATTCTGTTATACATGAAATACCAAGCATCATAGGCTCAAGTGAGAGAACAGAGAAGGCACAAGATCCACCACAGACCAAGCAAGACCAGCATACTGAAAGAGCCTAATACCAGTATCGACTTCGAATGAGTCCTGTCTGGAGAAAAAGAATAGCTTTTGAATATAACCTACTTGCTTTATTTCATCTGACTTCTTAGCGGAAGCTGAAACGCTTAATGATGGGACGTAGCTGCTTGATCTCACTGGGATGCCCAATGCATTGGCAAGCATGGGAAGCATCCATTTGGCAAGAGCCTTGCTGCAGAACCTCACGAGGAGTATTGTTGGATATCCTACTATCATTCTTCCCAAAAATGCAGGAACGGTAAGATGGGGAGTGAAAACACGGGGTACACTCTCATGATGAAACTGATGATACGTCTGCTGGACACCAATTACCTGGACAAAAGGATTTTGTTTTCATGAAATTAGAGGCACTTGCAATTACCCTGTGAAAGCACACCTATCTATAAAGGATCATCAATCCTTCTATACATCCAAAAAAAAAAAACTGAACCTGAGCACAAAAACATGCATAATAACTTAAAAGAAAATATACGACAGTAACCTTGAAAAAATTAGAACAAAAGAATGCCAGGACAGAGTATTCAGCTTTTCCAAGTACTCAAATTCAAGGAGGCATAAATTAAAAAAAAGGGCAGCCCAGTGCACTAAAGCTACCGCTATGTGCGGTGTCAGGGGGAGGACCCCACCACAAGGGTGTATTGTACGCAGCCTTACCTTGCATTTCTGTCAAAGGCTGTTTCCAAGGCTTGAACTCGTGACCTCCTGGTCACATGGCAGCAACTTTACCAGTTACTCCAAGGCTCCCCTTCATAGGAGGCATAAATTCATTATGTAAATTCTCATGGCAAAAACCAATACAAAGTAGTTTTTCCTCAATCATAAACGTATGAAACCCACCAGTGGCGGAGCCACATGTTCGTCAGAAAATTACAGTGTAGCTAGGTAAAAAAAAACTTTTCTAATGTATATATATTGTATATTGACTCTACTTGGCTTCTTCTTGGGTCTAACCATTCATATTTTGTCACCCCTTAGTGGAAATCCTGGTCGCATCACTGAAACCCACAATAAACTAAGGTCTGCGAGATTATTAGCCCTCGTCCCCAGAGAGAGAGAGGTCTTGAACAGGAAGCTAAGCAGGAGTAGGAATAAAAAAGGACGACGATTGAGCGAAAGAGAGCGCTTAAGATTGACCGGGGATCAACAAGGAAAGGAGCAGACGCATCTCTCTCCAATAATTCTACTTATTCCACTTTTTGTTTAGTTAATAGCTAAGCAAATGAAACAAACAGGAGGAATCAGACACCTATGCACGCATAGGTAAGAATACAGCACCACATGCTTATTTTTTGGCTACCAAAAACATGGTTGCAACAGGAAAATGACGTTACTCGATGACAGCAACCCACACAGTTTTTTGCACAAAGCTACCTTTTTTATATTATTAAATTCAGAGGTTGCACTATTAGTCATTCAATTTAAATGGAGTTTGGTGACTGCCAATAGAACCATGTTAATCATACAAGTCAAAGTGCAATCAATAAAAAGTTTTAAAAGAGTAAAGAAAATGTTGTGTTGAACAGTCAGAAGACCACCTTATCAAACAAATTGTCCAGACACACACAAAAAAAATGTTGTCCAGTCAGAAGACCACCTTCTCAAACAAATTGTCCAGGCACAATCACTTTGTAAATATACTACAGCCGTCTGACTAATTCATCAAGGAGAGAGCAGCATGGAAGAAATAACTTAACAAAGCTATATGAACTTTTTCATATCAACGTTACTGATTCACATGAACTATGAATTAGGAGAAGGAAAATTTTACAATCATATGCTAAGCTACAAGATAACCGTTACCCACATTTTTCCTTGTACAGTCATTTTTCAGTACTAAAAATTTTAGGCAAACGCACTGAAGCAATCTGGTCAATGAACGCAAATCACTGTAGAAGGTCTCAACAAAGGAATAAGTGGAATGAGAAATATGAACTTCACAAGATAAAGTCAAGCAAATACAGTTGTTTGCTTACAATTCCCAATGCCACACCATTGAAGGCTGTATGGAACTCAAAACTTGGAGTTGGAAGCTGCGGTGTAGGGTAAGCAAAGAGCAGCAAGAAGCTTAGCACAGCCCAGAATGATGAAACTGCAAATAATGCCAAATCTCAGAACCAGGGACAAGATTGATAGTCATGCAAATATGAAATTAATATGACATATAAGGGGGAAAAAAAAAAAGAGGAAAATTCCCATCTGTCAAAGAAATCAACATTGTTCTTTCTTCAATAATCAACATGTGGAATTTTTTCACAATACAGACGTTCTCACTAGTGCTATCAAAGGCAAAAAGAGTAGAAAAGCACCAAGCATTTATTGGGACCTCAAGAGCAATAAAAGCACAAGGTTTAAGTGAAGTAAAGCGCAAATGACCAGAAAAGATTAATCAATAATTATATGAACCAAGAATTAAAAACCATTTCAATCAAATTCAAAAATCATTTTAAATTTTTACAACAACAACAAACCCAGTATATTCCCACAAAGTGTAGCCTGGGAAGGGTAAAGTGTACGCAGTCCATACCACTACCTCAGAGGTGAGGTGGACAGGCTGTTTCCGAAAAACCACCCGCTCAAGACAAAACAATATAGAGAAGGATATAATGTAAGAACAAGACACAATAGGTAGAAACAAACAACAGATAATCTCTAATCTATTAAAAGTGTGAAGGTTCTATAAATGTTGTTTGAACTTTTGCCCTTCATTAAAAGACTCTGCAATAGACAAAATCGTCTATTCACTTTTTTTCTCCAATTATTAATTAATTATTACTATAATATTGACTCCTAAAATATTATGGTATTCTAAAATATATGGTAAGAGAAAAATATATGGAAAAAAATATTGGGAAAACTAATATAGTCCCTAAAATATATGGGAAGAAGAATTAAAAAGGACTCCTAAAATAATATGGGAAGGAGAATTAATATTGATAGGTTTTAATTTTAACATATATAATACAAATCCTAATAAACATAAAGCGGCACAATTGCTCTTGTTGCGCAATTCTACAAGGAATTTGCTGCAAATTGTGATTTTCTCATTGACTGCATTGAGTTGTCTATCTTGCTCAGCGTGATGTTGCAGTTGATTATCCACACAATGGAAAAGAATGCATTAGTTCTTGCGGAGGGGCGGCTATTTTGGAAAGATGTTGAAGCCTTAGTGATTATGCTAAGGAACACAAAAAGAGCAAATAGATGTATTTCACAAACATTTTGATAGGAAGTAGATTCGTTTTAATATTACATTGTTTAAGAGATGAAGCAAGTATATTTACTTTGTCATAATCTTTTTTCGTGTGTAATTTAGTCTTAAATATTGTTTAGTGCTGAAAGTAATTAAATATTTGAAGAGGTACCACACAAAACACTAGAAGCTTTCGTTTCTCTTATACACACGAGGCTTAGTTTCACTGACAATTGAAGAGTCGTCAAATAAGTAAATATTTTCTTAGTATTTGGAAGTTCAATTCAACTTCATCTAAATTTAGGAACGTTTTGTTCACTATTCTACTCCATTTGGTTACTTTTTTTATTCACTTTGAACTCTATTTTTATTTAGGAATTACACTTTTTATCTAAAAAATTTTATGTTATGTTTTTAAAGTTTTGTACTTAATAATAAAACATAGACATAATTTCTCTCATCATTAGCAGGTTACACATATACGAAGGGTTGGAGACATTAATGTAAATATCAAAGACGATAACTTTTTGAAAATACATTGCATCAATCAATGTCAAGTATAAAATTTGGTATTATGGGATAAACTTGCAACGCACGTTCCCATAGACTATTAACAAAAAAAAAGCCTACCACAAAGTAGTACTACACTCGACCTATCTGAAACAACAAACATCATCAAAACTCCAAGACCAAGACACAACAAGCAAGCACTATGACAACTAGCACGGGTAACAAGACAAAACACATCTACCTACTAGTAGAGACTCACCCTACCTCCTACCCATCTACCTTAATTTGCGTCCTCCATACCTTCCTATCTAGGCTCATGTCCTCGGTAAGCTGTAACTGCTCCATGTCATGTCTAATCACCTCCCTCCAATATTTATTCGGTTTACCTCTACCACGCCCGAATCCATCCATAGTCAACCTCTCACACCTCCGTACTGGGGCATCTAGGCACCTCCTCATCATATGCCCGAACCATCTTAACCTTGCTTTCCGCATCTTGTCTTCCACCAAAGCCACTCCCACCTTTTCTCAGATAACCACATTTCTAATTTTGTCTCTCCTAGTAAACCCACATATCCATCGCAACATCCTCATCTCTGCCACCTTCGTCTTTTGGATGTGAGAGTTCTTGACTGGTCAACACTCCGCCCTATACAACAATGCTGGCCTAACCACCACTCTATAGAACTCTTTAAGTTTAGGAGGCACCTTTTTATCATACAAAACACCGAAAGCGAGCCTTTATTTCATCCACCCTACACCAATACGGTGAGTGACATCCTTGTCTATCCTTGTCTATCTCTCCATTTCTCTGGATTATAGACCCAAGATACTTGAAACTATCTCTCTTCTGAATGGCCCGAGTCTCGAGCTTCACCACCATGTCTGTCTCCCGCATCCCCTCACTAAACCAGCACTCCAAATATTCCGTCTTGGTCCTGCTTAACCTAAACCCTTTAGACTTCAGAGTCCGTCTACAAACCTCCAACTTATCATTAACTCCTCCGTGAGTTTCGTCAATCAACACTACGTCATCCGCAAATAACATACACCAAGGCACCTCACCCTGAATATGCCACCTCAGTACATACATCATTTTAAATTTCTGATTTAGAGAAAAGTTTCTTATTCAAATTACTGACTAATTTTATTTCACAAAAATTCTAATCATTCTATCGTATGACTAACATTCATCAATAAAGTTTCCTTAACTCTTTGCATATCATCTTTATTTTTTGTTTAGTGTTGACCTCCTTAAGACAGAACCGGTGGGTGCTAAGAGGTGCTTTCTGTCCCCACTAAAGCACTGGTTAAGATAGGCAAAGCGTCTAACTTGCACAGCAGAGTTTCTCTGGCTTAAGTGCGCCTCAAGCAAGCCTTTAACAACACAATTCTTTCCAATTTTGTCTGATAGGATAAGATAGAACAGACATTCTTATTAAACAAAAATTGAACATACAAATTAACGTTATCTTAATATGATTGTAGAAGTTGCCAGAGTGTTGAAAGGCCCTCGCCTCAGGGCTTTTCTGAGGCGAGGCGAAGCAGGGACCTGGAGCTTTTCTGCTCTGAGGCGAGGTGTTTTCTGGAAAGCGGCGAGAAGCGGCGCCTTTTTATATTTTCAGTCCAAAGCTAGGGTTTTCAGGTACGTGCTTCTCCTTTCTTCTCTTTCAACTTTCTTTTCTTTCTCTTTTTCCAGCTGTTTCTGCTGTTTTTTTCTACTGTAATTTTTTTCTAGCAGGAACTCCCGCACCCTCTGTTTTGCTCAGTGTTTTTTTTTAACCTTTGTTTCTGGAGTTCCTTTGCTCAGTTTTTTTGCTTCGTCCATTACCTGCATTTTTCTGGAGTTCCTTTTCTCCTCTTTTTTTTTTCCAGTTTTAGTGTACAATTTCCAGACCCCACTTGGTAGGAATACACTGGGTATGTTGTTGTTGTTGTTTTAGTGTACAATTAGTTGCATATAACCTAATTATTATTGCCTATAAATTATAATAGTATATTCAATGGCATCATCTGATGGTATCAGAAGATGACATAATATGCTATTGCTATTAAGTTTTTGGTAAGTTATATATGCAAATTTAATATTCTAGCATTTCGCTTCAAAAAAGCGAGCGCTTCTCTTCTCGACTCAATGAAGCAGGCCTTAATCGCTTTCTGTAGCCTCTCGCTCTCCAAAAAGCTGGGAGTTGCCTAATGACAATAACTGAATTCATTGAGTGAGCTAAATGCATCCGCATTAAACTTTACACAATTCTTGGTTAACGTATATTAGATATATAACACCAGATATTATGCAGAAATATTTGCTCTTTGATAGAAACTGCTGCTGAATATGGGCATTATGAAATGTTCAGGTTCAGTCAGCCCATATCAAACTTAAGTTTTATGCCCAAATCGGCAGTCATTCCCCTTGATGAGATTATATCTATGTCTGTAATGACTGCTTTGTACTCTTCTTGTTTTAGGTCAAATGGCAGATTTTTTTTTTTGACAAAGGTAACAAGTTTTTATATCAATCTTCAGCACTAAAGGCTGGTATCCCAGAATTTACAGCATAGAGCGACAAAACAGCTGAGTCTAATTCAGCAACCAGAAAGTCAAAAAAAAGATCTATCTGTAGGTCCTACTTCATCTTACAAGGAACCTAGAATATCTATAATAGCTACAGGATCATCTATGTACTCAGAACTGCACCAATAACAAAAAGTGATAATGCAGTCCATTTTAATCCTATGTAAAGGACTGCTAATGCTCTCATAACATCTCAAATTTCTCTCCTTCCATATGGTCCACCAAATTACTGCTGGGACAATTCTCCATCTGCTTTTATCTGTACTGCCACTACCTTCATTGTTCCAACTTTCAAGAGCCTGCCCTGCCCTTTCAGGCATAATCCACCTTACCCCCTAAAGCTGATAAACATGCTCCAAAGTTGCCTAACTACCCTGCAATGAAGAAACAGATGATTGATTGTCTCTGCCTGTTGCTCACAAAAAAAAACATCTTGGACACATGTATTCCCCTTTTCATGAGATTCTCCTGGGTTAATGCTGCCTCTTTTACTACCAACCAAGTAAAAACCACCACCTTGTATGGAATTTTAACTTTCCATATAAGCTTCCAAGGCAAAAAACTGATTTGATTCCTTATTTGAATTAAATTCTTGTAGGCTGAGCTGACTGTGAAATTGCCTGTGTCGTGGCAATTCCACGTGAGAGTATCTTCTCCCTCCTTCAATCCTGCAAATTAGTCTAGGATGCCATAGAATTCAACCAGTCTACCCACCTCCCAGTCTTGTAACAACCTCCTGTATGTTAAGTTCCATCCCTGAGTGGAACACACTTCTTGCAAAGTGGCCTTGTGTTGTTGGTTCAACAAGTAGATGTCTGGAAAAAGTTGTTTGAGGCTGCCACTTCCTATCCAGTCATCATCCCAAAACAAGATCTTCCTTCCATTGTTTACATTGTAGCTAGTTTTTTCAAAGAAGCTATGCCACAGATTTCTGATGGATCTCCACAAGCTAATGCCATACACAGAGGTCACATCCTTAGTTTTCCAGGAGTCTATCTTCTCATATTTGGACTGAATCACTCTAACCCATAAAGCCTGCTCCTCTTTAGAAAATCTCCACAACCACTTCATCAGTAAGCTTTTATTCTGAATCCTTAAATTCTTGATGCCTAGCCCACCCTGTTTCTTTGAGAGAATTACAGTTTTCCACTTGACTAAATGGAATCCATTATTCTCCTTATCTCCATTCCACAAAAAGTTTCTCCTTAGAGCATCAATTCTTTTTTCTACCATAGCTGGGAGAGGAAAAACTGACATCAGGTATGTTGGCAAAGCATCTAAGACTGAGTTGATTAGAACCAGTCTTCCACCTCTGGACAAATACTGTGCTTTCCATCTAGACAATCTTCTTTCACATCTCTCCACCACCCCATTCCATATCTCTTTGGATTTACTTTTGGCTCCCAAAGGCATCCCCAAATATACTGTTGGCAACTGACCTATTTCACCTCCCAAAATCTCTGTCAACTGTTGAATTATGTTCACCTCATTAATTGGGAAAATGTGACTTTTTCTCCAGTTAATATGGAGCCCAGAAGTTGCTTCAAACAAAATGAGTATCACCCTCAATATCTTGAGTTGGCTTTCTTCTGCATCACAAAAGATGAGAGTATCATCTGCATACTGGAGATGTGTGATTTCTACTCTTTCATTTCCATCCTTCGCTACATTGAAGCCCCTTATCCAACCATTGTTGTGAGCAGTTTTTAGCATATTATTCAGGCCTTCCATCACTAGTATGAAAAGAAACGGTGAGAGGGGGTCACCTTGTCTTAGACCTCTATCTGATGGAAAGAAACCCTCAGGAGATCCATTTATTAATATAGAGAATCTGACAGTACTTATGCAAAATTTTATCCACCTGATCCACTTCAATCCAAACCCCATCCTCTGCATGATATCAAGTAAAAAGCTCCAACAAACATGATCGTATGCTTTTTCTATGTCCAGTTTGCACATGATTCCTTGGGACTTGTCTTTCACCCTTGAGTCTAGACACTCATTGGCAATTAACACCGCATCAGTGATTTGCCTTCCTCTCAGGAAGGCCATTTGTTGAGTATCTACTAACTTGTACATCACTTTCTTCAACCTTTCTGTGAGGATCTTAGATATCAACTTGTAGACACTCCCAATTAAACTGATTGGTCTGAAGTCTCTCAGTTCCTTGGCACCACTCTTTTTTGGAATGAGAGTTATATATGTTGCATTGAAGCTCTTCTCAAAAAAATGGCAGATTTTACTCAACCAGATACTAGCTATATGGACTAAGCTAGGTTCTCAAAAATAACCAAATACAAAAACAACTAGTGTGGCCAGCCTGGGTAAACAAAACCAGGCCTGCCTTACAAACTAGATAACCAGTTTAGCCTACTCAAGCATTATGCCCATTTACAATATCTCTGTCCTATTATGTCCAAAGAGCTATTACTTCTCTCATCCAGCTCTGACGTTATGACAATCGATATAAGAGGAATAACAGGATTTTCTTACAGCTTTTCATCCAGTCTAGGGGGAATACAAGCACTCAGCCCTGCCAAAATTCTTTTGTGTTATCCTTCCAATGTTTCCTTGAACCTGACATTCATATCTATTTAAAAAGATAAAAAGGAAAATCTTTTCCAGGAGGAGCCATTTTTTGTTCCTTTCTTGTAGGCTTTGCACTGCTTCCCTTGTTAGTTGTTATGTTTTCTTCTTCTTTGTACTTGAATTTGCTACACTTGAACCGAGGGTCTTTCGGAAACAGCCTCTCTACCTCCACGAGGTAGCGGTGAGGTCTGCGTACACTCTACCCTCCACTCTACCCTCCCCAGACCCCACTTCTGGGATTTCACTGGGTATATTGTTGTTGTATTGAGACAACTAAATGCATCCACATTAAACTTTACACAATTCTTGGCTAACATATATTAGTAGCATGTTTGGCCAAGCTTCTAAAATCAGCTTATTTTGGAAAGTACTTATTTCAAAAGTGCTTTTTATTTTTGGTGAGAAGCAGTTTGTGTTTGACCATTAATTTAAAAAGCACTTTTGAGAAGCAACTAGTGTTTGGCCAAACTTTTTAAAAGAGTTTTTAAGTTTATTTGTTTCAAAAGTGCTTTTCAAATACGTGCTTTTAGGAAGAAGCTACTTTTTTTAGCTTCTGCTACTCTCTAAAAGCACTTATTTTATCTCAAAAGCTCGGCCAAACACCTCACTTTTTAAAAATTAGCATTTTTTAGAAACAATAAGCACTTTCCAGAAAAAATAAGCTAAGCCAAACAGGCTATAGATATATAACAGCAGATATTATGCAGAAATATTTGCTCGTTGATAGAAACTGCTGCTGAATATGGGCATTATGAAATGTTCAGGTTCAGTCAGTCCATATCAAACTTCAAGTTTTATTAGTTTTATTCCCAAATCGGCAGTCATTCCCCTTAAAGAGATTACATCTATGCCTTTAATGACTGCTTTGTACTCTTCCTTTTTTTAGGTCAAATGAAAGATTTTATTCAACCAGAAAGCGTTATGTACATACAAGCTATATGGACTAATATATGTTCTCAAAAATAACCAAATAGAGAAACAACTAGTGTGGCCAGCCTGGGCAAACAAAATTAGGTCTGGCCTTACAAACTAGCAAACCAGTTTAGACTACTCAGGCATTCTGCCCATTTACAATGTCTCTGTCCTACTACGTGCAAAGAGCTATGACTTCTCTCATCCAGCTCTGACGTTATGACACTCGATATAGGAGGAATAACAGGATTTTCTTACAGCTTTTCACCCAGTCTAGAGGGAATACAAGCACTCAGCCCTGCCAAAATTCTTTTGTGTTATCCTTCCAATGTTCCCTTTCGCAAACCATTAAGAACCCGACATTCATATCAATTAAGAAAGATAAAAGGGAGAATCTTTTGCAGGAGGAGCCAAGCTCTTACATCTTTCAGCTTCAGGAACCTCAAGTGAGTTTAATTGCATTTCCAGGCCCTATAGTTATTATACTCAGCACCATGGATGTTATATTTAACTCCTGATTCAGGAATCCAAGTCCATCCTGGACCCTCTATTAATTGTTGTCTGAACCATTTCTGTCTACATAAACATCAGTTGTCTCTTTTTTTTCTTTCTGTTTTTTCTAATATTTGATTGAAGTATGGCTAAACATCCATTTAAATTTTGGAGTGTACTTGCAAGATACCACATCAGTGGTAGAAGCATCACCAATATCACCACTCCTAATTTACTCCTTCACTGATTTGGAAGACTCTATTGGTATGACAAAGTACTCAACGTAGAGCTAATGTTAATCACATTGGGCATCTTGATCTATTTTTGTATAACAAATATGCATAGAAGTGGATATCTACCAAGAAGCACATCAGTTATCAGCAAGGAGCATAGCGTCTCTAGTCAATTCTCTAGATTTTGATTTTTGATTAACAGAAATGGCATACAAGTCTTGAGCCGGGGGTCTATCGGAAACAGCCTCTCTACTTCATCTGAGGTAGTAGTATGGTCTGCGTACACTCTACCCTCCCCAGACTCCACGTTGTGGGAATACACTGGGTATGTTGTTGTTGTTGTTGTATAAATGACATAACACAACTGTTACGAGCAAGAAATTCAAAACAGGTAACAGTACTCGTACCATTTTGCCCCGAAACTACAAAATCATCTATGTATTTGTGAACAGAAAGCCAGGATGCCAGGATTGCCAATCCAAAAATTAGACCCCCAATGATGTCAATCAAGCTGTGCATTCCCAAGTATATTCTTCCTGACAAATAAGCAAAATTTGAGTCCTAGACGTTTTGAAGAAGTAATATTGGAGCCTCATGCAGGAAATGTGACTTACCTACTGCAATGAAGAAAACAAACAAACAAACGATTGCTAATCCAGCTAATCCAGTAATGGCATCATCATTTTGTGTATAGGATAAGATATACTGAAGAAGGAATCTGGCTTGTCCAAACAAGGGAATAAGAGGAGTAAGAATATGCTGATATAAAGCACAAAATGTGGCAATGGTGAGTATTTTTGGTTCCTAAATGAAGCAAAAAGTACTTAATTTTATTTTCTACTAATTCCATCAGAGCATCAATGCCATGTTGTCAAGCAGCAGAACAAAAAATAAGAGGTGTACCCTGAGAGGCAGAGAGTGTTAAGGGTGTGTGAAGAAGGCAGTCCATATTCGAGAGCATTTTCTTTCTCATCTTTGGTTGCTGTTATTCTCCTAACAGGTGGTGAACTGGGTCTAGGAGCACATACAACATCCTGCAAATTTTACACACACCTCCCACACATGATCTAACAAAAAGTAAATACAAAAACTGACATGACATATATAAATAGAAAAGACAGTAATACCTTTATACAATTACCGATATAATCACAAAAAGCCATCAAAAGAGTCATCTGTCTAGCCAATTTGCAATGCCCACTCTGCAACATAAAAAATTAGAGTATAAAAAAGAAAGCTTTGTAAGATACAAATTATTATTAGTCCGGTAAAAACATATACAAATACCCAGAATAGCAAGGGAAGGAAAGCAGTATAGAAAGGCACAGAAACAACACAAGAAAGGCCAGAAAACAAGGCATCCAAATATTTGTTGTGATATTTCTGCAAAAGAAAGAAAACCAATTTACAATAAACTTGATCATGAATAGAAATAAATAAACTTGGTAGTAGAAAGTAGAAGAATGAAACCTGGATGTATAAAGTAAGAGGAGTGGTAGAAAGAACATGGGTAGAAACCCATGGTTGAGTGAAAGATCTAATCTTTTGAGTAAAATTGAAGATTGAAGATAGAACCAGCCATGTACCAATTCCGCACAACGACAACACCTGCCACCCTGGGATTGGGATGCTCTCCATCAAACCTTTGTTTGAGAGAGAAACGCAAACAAACAAGAGAAGAGGATCCACTCTTTCTCTCGTTTCTTGGATCCTTTTAAAAATAGTAGAGTATTTTCTTTTTCTATTTCACAAATTGGGATAGGTATTTCCGCGAAACAGCTATTTTCCTTTGTTTGACGTACAAGAGTCAATTTGACCATTAGGGGTTTAGGGTGGTGTATAGAAAAAACGGTCAAGTCAATTCGAATTGACGAACCAAATTAAATTGAGAAAAAAATCCATTTGTAATTTGGTTTAATTGATTTGGCGTTAAAAAAAAAATTAGACATTCTTGGTATGATTTGGTGTTAACCAAAGAAAAGTCAAATTAAACTCAAATCAAACCGACATAATATACATGTAATTTTAACTTTTTATACATAAAAATATTAATTATAATTTACTTTCTAAATACTTTTAAATTAATTTTATTAATTTTCAATATTTAGAAAGTAGATGTAGATATATATTCAGATTTGGGCCTTTAACTTGTAATATTTGTCCATTAATTGATAACTAAATGATCTGAAGCCCAATATAAACTTAAAACATAAAACTTTTCACTTTTCATCTTACTTTTTAGTTTCGGGAGAGTTCTCCGCTCCGTCTTTCCACTCCTCGTTTTTTATAATGGTGGCTTTGCACTAGCACATGAGTGAAAACATATTTAATCTTGTCTACAATCACAATATAATTGTAAAAACTAATGATTATAAGAAAAACCAAAAAATCAACTAAAGCGTAGATCGAAAAAACCAATTTTATGTTGGTTTGATTTGGTTTATAGATTTAATAAACCGACATGATTGATTTGATTTTTTTTTACTAAAAAACCAAACCAACCCGATCTATGTATACCCCTAGTCGTGAGCAGTATCATTTCTATTGGACTTCTTAACTAAAAAATTACACATTTGTTCCATATTAAGTCAATTCCTTTACAGGTTGTTAGTATTTTAACTTGATTTGAATATAATGACCCGCATGATTGTTTCGTTCTTTTAAACCCATTTACTAATTTGAACCCTTTCTATAGCTTCATTATGTTATTTATGACTTATGAATTGGGTGGCACGATTTACAAGATGATTGAATGCATTTAGAGGAAGATTTTCAGTTTTGAAAGTTGAGAAGTTGAAAAGTTTGACCAAAGTCAACATTTGGGGTTAACGATGTCAATTTGGAGTTTTGGTAATTTCCTTAGGTTCGGTGGGTGACTTATGACCTAGTTAGAGGTTTTGGCATGGATCCGGGACATTCGGGGGTATTTTGGACCTTAGGATGGAATTCTAGTTTTCTTAAAGCTTAGAGTAGACCACAGTCAACACTCGATCAAGATAATATCGGATGGGTGATTTGATGATTTCAACAGGTCTGTAACGTGTTTTATGATCGATTTGCACTATTAGTTTGTGTCTTGGAGGTCTTGGATGAGTTTGGGATGCTTGTTCGAAGATTGGTGTTTTGCGTCATTGAACTTTAAGGGTACCACCTGAAGCAAATGAGCTCCAAATGGTTTTTTGATTGAATAACTAGATCTCTATCGAGATTTTGGAATAGATGAAGAAAAAAAATCATCGCATTTCGGGTTTGTATGAGGAAGTACTGGCATTTTTAGTGAAGGAGTTGTTGCTGATGCAGCATTTATCACAACCGTCGAAAGGGTCCCAGCGATTTTAAAAGGACTTATTCCGAGAATTTTATATTTTTGATATTTTTGAAGCTAGGAAGTTTCAATTGAGGCTATTTTTGATGCATTTTCCTTGTGTAAATATTTGGGTACATGATTCTAACCTTGCTTTGTTCATTTCCCTTGAGTACCAATTAATTTTTATGTCTTCATTCGCAAAAGTTGAGATTTGAAACCTTAAAGATCAAAAAATTAAAAATCGTTGGTTTGAAGATCGATTTGTTATTGTATTTCGTTGATTTTTGAAACTTGAAGTCCTTCTATTATGGGTAAACCTATTTTGACATCAAATTGTCGATTTGTAGAGTATTTCATCGTTTAAAATCACGTATAAGCATGAAAATTATGGATCTGGGGCCTAAAGCTAATAGATCATATTTTGATGATTTGAGGGTCAATTTGACCTCCATTTTTTATGAAATTTCATATTTGAATTTCTAACCTTACAGGTAAATTAATTTTTATATAAAATTATTGTTTTGTCATTGGGGGTTTGGAGTTAACTTTCGAGTTGACTTTTTGGGCCTGGAATAGAAGTATAGCAATATTGGTATCGATAGACTTGTATTCACTTATAGATCATATTTTTGATATATTGGGAGTACTTTGAGACTGCTTTGAAAGGAATGATGTATTTTTAAGGTTTGTGGCGCAGTTGCTTGGCGTTCGAGGTAGGTTATGACTGATTTTTCTTAAACTTAGCTTGGTTGGGACTTATTGTGTAAAGCATGTCATGAGTTGGGCGAAATATTGGGTTGAAGTATTATACTAATATGATTTAATATTGTGATACTCAAAATGGGACTTTAGCAGATAAATGACTTGAAACTTGGAAACTGTATCGTTTTTGTGTTATACCTGATTTTATACACTCTGTCATATATGAGGGATTGTTTTGCCATGATGAGCATCGTATGAAAGATTATTTGATTGACTGAAAAAGTGTGGCCTATGGGCACGAGTTTGAGGGTACAATTATTGATTGATGAGACTTGTAGCTTGTGTATTGTGTTGAGAAAGACATTTTTATATACTTATTATATTTAAAACTTACTTTATTACTGTGATCATGCATATTTATTCGTTATCATTGGTCACAAGATTGATACTATGGCAAAACTATATTTTTGAAAGAAAATGCTTTTTTTTTATGTGTCCGATGGAAAATGGTTCTAGGCGAGTGATTCTTGATTTGTTATGTCCAATGAAAAATAATTTCGGATGAGTGATTTGATGGTGTCTGACGGGAGATAGTTTTGGGCCGGTATATGGACCTCACGAGTCTTTCATGTATCCCACCTCATAGCATGCCACTATTGAGGGGGTGTATACTAGTAGGATCATTGGTCATTAAATTGCATTCATATCGTTGATCGTTGTATTGTCTCTTAATATTGTGTTTGTTTGAACTGCTATAACTTTTCTGTGTGCAGGATCATTTAACATTCTTTACACAATATAGTTACTACATAAGCTTGGTCGGTCTATGATGCTTACTGAGTACTTGTGATTTTGTACTCATTCTACACTTCTACTTCTTTTTTTAATACAGATATGGTACTAGCAACACTCGTTGACTTTGATCGTGTGAAGTGTTTGCAACTCAAAATTGTGATGAGTATCTTGTATTCGGGTACTTGACCCAACTTCATCTATCTTTATTTCTGTCTTTACTACTTTTTGGACGGTTGATGTACTAGATATTTAGTGTTCTGGTATTAAAAAACTCTTGTACACGTGACATTAATTCTTGGGTTGATTTTGTCTTGTATTGTTGCGTTATTTATTAGAGCTATTTGAGATCTTGGTTATTATGTTATCATTTACATTGCTTCCAAACTTTTTTATGATTTTCGTTTTGTGAAGGATTGCCTCACCTACTAGGGAGTTAGGGTAGGTATCATCATAATCATAATTTTTTTTGTCGTGGAAATTTAGTATCAGAGCACTAGGTTCACTATCTCACGAGTACAAGAGTCGGTGTCTAGCAGAGTCTCGCGAATCAGTGTGATGACTTTCATATCTATCTTCAAGAGGCTATAAGATATTTTAAGAAATTTTTGATCTTTGATTCCTTATTGTGCGTACTTGATTCTATTTGTTACTGAATTTCTTTATTTCATTCTCTCACTAATTGTGAGAAAACGCTTGTGGATTTGCACGCTAAGGATGATATCATACGGTATGAAGAAAGAAGTTGTATTGATAACGAAGAAGTAGGCCAATCTAAAGGATGCTGGCTAGATTTAGACCGCATCTATGATTCGAAGATAGATTTAGTGAAGTTCTGATTCAAATTACGCAATTTGGTAATATTTGTGGGAAAATGTGAATAATAGTGTGAAAAAAAATTCATGACCACATTACCTTTTTCGATTAGTTGTTCAGTAATGAGAGAAGTACATTTATGGAATAATTGGTGTCAAAGAGAAAGTTGATGATTAGGAATGGTACGATTGACAAAAGAACTCGATAACAAGATTGTGACTTAAAGACTGCGATTTTAGAAAGTTTGACTTAACAAGTATAAGCTGCTCGAGGTATGATGAGAAAAAAAATGCTTCAACGGATATTAAAATTTCTACTGTAGTTTTATGACATGAGTATATCAATAGACATTCGATAGTTAAACCTATCAAGTGGGTCGGGTCAGCCCGAAATTAGTCGAATAAGCACGATCCACTAATGGGATGAACCGATTGGGAAGGGGACTGGAAGTGTAGACCAGGTTCGAGGGCCGAGATAGGGCTTGGGTCATCCAAGCCATGTGGATCGGCAGACTGGTACCGGCCCATCGGTGCATTAGCCCAACACGACCCGTAATGAATTTTTTTTTAAAAAAAAATAATTCACATAGACTGCATCTCAAAATCTAACCTTTGGCCCAATGGCTATTTCCTCATATTAGTTGTTTGGCCAACGGAAATTTCAGAAAAATTGGGGCTCAAATTACTCCACCCCCGCCCCCCCTCCCTTAAAAAATATTTTTTACCTTCAAGTTTAAAAAGTTACATTTTAACTATTTTTCACTTATAAATACTTCCTAAATTTCATCATTTTTCCTACAATAATCTCCTCATTCTCTCTCAATTTCTTTTTTAAAGTCTTAATTTTCTAGCAATCTCCACTTCATTATTTTGTAATTAACAATATCAAGTGAAAGTTTCCAACTTTCAAGTGTTCAATTCGTCAATTTACGATTGCTTAATTACTTCTTTGTCTCCGACAATTTAGTATAATCATCTCATCTCTCACTTTTAATCAGTATTTTATTACTTGAATATTTATTCACTTTTTTTAAAAAAATATTTGTTAATTTATTTTACAAAATGAATAAAAAAAAACAGGTAAACGTGTTAAAAAAAATTACCCCGAAGATGATAGTGGTAGTAAGAAATCAGTAGTGGTAAAGGTAATACAAGTAGTAGAATGTATTCTCGTATGCCTGTAACACCACCTAGTGAAATAAGAGAAATAGATGTGGATGCACATGATATGAATTATTTTGACGCCCAAGAAACTTACGAGATAGAAGAAAAAAATGAAGTAGAGGTAGAAGGAAATGATAATAATAATGATGATAATAATAAAAATAATGATGATACAACCACTCGTCCCATTTTTGCTAATGCTCAGTCTCAAACTTATAATCTTTCACCACGGCTTAAAACACCTCCCAAAATAACTAGTGTTATTTAGAAATTTTTTACTCGATAGAAGAAACAACTTTAGCTGGATGCAGGATGAACGTACGGGGACCGTTGAAGAAGTGCCTTAAAGCGCCACAACCACTACTTTGACTTCTTTTATACAATTATTATTTGTCAAGATAAACATCAATATAAAATGGGAGATAATGTCAAGGGGACAGGTCAATTGATTAGATATTTGAATGCTAACCACAAGGATTGGTAAGAACAACTATAAGGAGGTGGTAATATTGGGGTACCAACCCAAACTAGATGCAACCCACAAATCAGTTAATAAATTGGGATGTATAATAAAATAAAGGACCATGAGGCGTGAAAAGTTAACAAAAATGATAGCTTTGGGTTGTTTATCTTTCACATTTACTTCTTTCGATTCTTTTATTCTTTGTATACAGTCAGTTTATAATCTCATGTTTAAAGGTATTCCTAGAAGTACTTGTAGATTAGATATTTCTAGACTCCATAAGCAATATGCATACTATTTACATTGGTTATTAACAATCTTCATGTAGAGTTTCTCTCACTTCTGATCTTATTCGTGCTATTAATAAAAATGATTATTTAACAATTACTTGTCATTTGATATATAGTAACTTTATCATGCAAAAATATATTTTAACATTTTAATATGATGAAGACTGTAGACATACTGTATAATTTACTTCTGATTCTATCTCAACGATTGCAAAATATTATGGTCTTGAGCAAAAAGTTTTATGTATAGCTTTAATAGAGCTGGGCAAACAGTCGAGCCAGCTTGGACCTCGGTTCGGCTCGCATGTATTTAGCTCGGCTTGACTAGGCTCGTTTTGAGAAAAAGCTCAGCTTGGCAAGACTCAATTTCTGTTTAGTTTTAGCTCGGCTCGATCAAAGCTCAATCAAGCTCGGCTCGATTGAGCTAGCTCGGCTCGACTCGACTCGATTGGCTCGATTTAAGAAATAATATCCACTCAATTAGTAAGTACATCAGAAATTTAACTTAAAATACTATATTATATTAACAGTTATATAATTAATATTTACTCAAATACAAGTAAATTATTATTAATATTTATTCAAATGTAAGCAAATTTTTAACAACAATATAATGTAACTTGAGCCTACTATTATCAAATCAAATCAATCGATTTTTCAATTATTAAAATTAAATTAAATCAAATATAATACATTTTATATCATTCGTTGATGCAATTAAAAGATTTAATTTTAAAAATCTAAATTATTAATGTGGTACAATTTTCTAACTACACTTTAAGTTTTAAAAAATTGTTCTGGTATATTGCACCACTTCAAATAATATAATAATAACTAATAACTAATACTCTTAACTAATAAGAAACTAAGGAAAATAATTTTTTATTTCAAGACAAGATTCATAAGAATCCAAAGTTCCTCAATTCTCAATGATTTGAACGTTGACACTTTAATATTATATTACCGTTGTGTAATGACCCTCCAGGTCATTTTCCTCATTTTCATGCTTTTACTGAATTTAGAGCCTTCCCACAGCTGCCCCAAGTCATTAATGACTTGTTGGGACTGACAGTTCAGTTACCGGGTAGTTCGTTTGGTCTTTAGAACCATTTTCCTGTTTTGGAGCTTTTGAAGTTAAGAAATAGGTCTCGGGCCTAAACCTCAGGTAAACGGCCTCGGGTGCTATTTCTGACAGTTCCATCAGCACCAGAATATTGATTTTAGGCTGGGGGGCCCTTGGTCCGGGTCCCGATACTTCTGGACTTATTTTGGGCTATTGGGTGGAATTTGGTTAAAACGACGCTTGGGGGTGCGGGACCCACTTTTTATTGAAATGAACCCAAATGAAAATTTTGATGGCTCTATTGAGTCTGTAATGTTGAATTTGGTAGGGTAGCATAGTTCGTTTGCGAGCATGAGATTCTGAACTAATCCCGAGCACCCAATCAGAGTCCGTTGGAAATGATTGAATAAGCAGCTAGGGGACTGCTTTAGCGGTGTCCGCTTTAGCGACCCTGGACCGCTTTAGCGGAGCTGGGCCAGCTTAGGCTTGACCGCTTTAGCGGCCTCCTAAGTGCTTTAGCAGTAGCCGCTTAAGCTGCCTTGGAGCACTTAAGTGGAGCCTAGCCGACTGGGGTAGGGTATCTTTAGTGGCCCTAGGGCACTTTATCAATGACCGCTTTAGCGGTCATTTAGCCGCTAAAGCGTCCATCGCTGGCATTATATATATTTCATTACCCTCATTTTTCCAGCTTTCACTCTAAATATAAACCACCATTTTTAGACATTGTAAGCTCCAAATCTGTGTGGAATTGGGGGTTTAAATCTGGTTTTATAATGGGAGGGTGATTGCGAGTGTTTTAGTATCGTTACCTTGTAAATAATCGCCTCAATTTCCGCTTAAATTAGTAGTTTAATTCTTTATTTCTCGGGATTCTGTGGGACTAATTTGTAGATTGTTTTGGGCTTGGTTTTAGCCAAAATTATATGGCAATTGAACCTTGATCTGCATGGGACGCTGTGAAGGTTTCAATTTTGCAATTCCGTAAGTGGGCCCCACTTGGGATTTTTAGTCTGATCTCTGACTCAGAGCATTTATACGCAATATGGGTATCATTTTTCTCGTCTTGACACATAGATCGTTATTTTGATAGCGTGGCAGCTCTCAAAGGCCTCTCGAAAGAGAAAAGCGCTGGGTTAGAGGATTTTGCAAGCGTTCGACGACGTCCAGATAGGCTAGGCTTATCCTACTTTTAGATTGAGCTTACTTATGGTATTAGTATACTATTATGCTAGTTTTTGGTAGGTAGTTTTATCCCGGTATTGTTTTGGTATTTTTATGCCTTATTTAGCCGGTTAGGGCCCCGTTTCAGTGGATTTTGGGTCCATTCTCCCCTAGTATAGTGTATTATCATCCTTTAAGGCTAGGTGTTATTATTACCTTGAGATGGGAATGGAAAACCTTAGACTATACCCAGGTAGGCTCTGGTTTAGATTTCGTTACTGGGACCCTGTAGTGGTCCCCATTGCCCTTTTTAGATAGTATATTATGGCGTGAAGACTCCTTAGGCTTAGTTAGACTCTTGACTACCATTTTTAGGCTATTTCCTTGGGATGGGTTGACTTAGACTTGATTTTGTCCTGTTTTAGCTCTTTTTTCCGGGTAGAGTAGTAACTGATCATATACCGCACCTCTTAACCTAGTATTTGGGACCCATCTTACCTTAGTGGACTTATCCACCCGAGATTGGTATTTATGAACCTAATGGCTTAGATATACGCTCGAAACTCTTGTATTTCCTCCCGCTAGCCAGTTATGTTTATGTTTATGTAAATATATTTCAATTCCGATTTGAGTCCGACATATGCTTTATTGTTGTTATTATTATGAGTTTTGGCATAATACTGGAATTGGTCATGGTTACTATTTACGAGCTCTGGTATGAGTCTGACACCAGTTACAGTTGGGTTTGGCTACTTATGAGATCACTTACTTTGGGTTACAATATTGTTACTATGAGTTTTGGTTCGAGTTCAGCATCTGTTCATGATTATGGTTGGGATGTTTTGGTGTTATTTATGGTTTTTACTGGAGTTCTGGTAGTGGTACTAAGTTCTGTTATACATGGTTCATGTGGCCTTTCGTTATTACCCACTATTTCCGATTTGAGCCCGACGTCTGGCCTCTCGTTACTACTCATTGGTGCTGGTTCAAGCCCGGTGCACATCTAGATAGTTTTATTATAGATTTGGGATTAGATGGTTACCTGAGATCAGTTTGGCTACGGGTTACTTATGCTTCTTACTTTTGTTACTTCTTGTCTGCACCCGTCGGCTTATGGGGGACTCGGTAGGTTTAATTGTCTTCTTGCATGTGCCTTCTGGGCTTATGGAGGCCCAGTTAGGTTATAGCTAGCTCATCTTTCTTACTTTTGAGTTATTTATTCTGTTACTACACTTGCTAGTACAGTAGATATTTATATTTTACCCATGTTACTGTTGACTTAGCTTACACTCTAGCATTATATTTATGCTTTTACTATATTTGAGTTCAGTCGGCCAATGATGTCTACTGATTACCCATTGCTTTGGTACTCATACTTCACTTCTGCATCTTTTCCCTGAAGCAGATTTGAGTACGAGCCACCGGCGTTGACGTTATTCTCAAGCCCAGCTACTGATCCAGAGATGGGGTAAGCTTTCTAGAGTCCGAGGCTGATCCTCCTCTATCTATTTCAGTTATAGTCTTTTGTATTTTGAGACTACTATGTATATGTATATTTTTGATACTTTCTAGTACTCTTGTTTTGTTGTAGTGGCTCTAATACCGACCTTACCAGGCTTAGAAGGGATTCATTTGGTTCATTTTGTCCATTTTGTCCTCTCTCTCTCTTGTACAACAGGTTATGTGTATATGTATAATATATATATATCTCTTTGCTTTTGCCTATTTTATTATGGTCATTGGTTTCATTTTTGTTTTTTGTTTCCGCCCGTTAGCCAGTTACTTTTCGTTCCGGGCGATGGCTTGGCTTGGCTTACCTATTAGTGGGTTGAAGTAGGTGCCATCATGACCTGAGAAATTGGGTCATAACATCTTGGTATCAGAGCCTAGGTTCATCGGTATTGTTAGTATAAGAGCCAATGTTTAGTAGAGTCCCGCGGATTGGTATGGAGACGTCTGTATCCTATCTTCGGGGGCTACAAGACATTTTTAGTAAAATTTTGTCTTTTTGGTTCACTTTCGTGCGTTGTGTCTTTATTGGTTTCCAAATTCTTATTTTGTTTCACTCTTTCATAGATGGTTAGAACGCGGGGTACGGTGGTCGAGGATTAGGACCCGAGCCTTCTGCTAGAGCACTAGTTCGGGGCAAAGGTCAACCTAAAGGTCGAGATCGGGCTAGGGAGCCATCGCCAGACCATATTGTTTCTCTTGAGCCAGAGATAGCACCAGAGGTACTGCCGCCACAGCAGCAGGTGGGGCAGGGGATAGCCCAGGCCCCACCCAAATTTATATCTTTTATAGCTCTCAGGGATACTTTGGTCCAGTTATTGGGGTTAGTTGATAGTCCGTCAATAGATGGGGCTCAGACAGCAGCCCAGGGTGGTATTTATTTAGGGGCGTATCCTGCAACTGCGGCTCCCAGAGTAGAGGTTCCGCCAGTACCGATAGTTCTGCAGTTGATGGTAGCCCAGCCAGTTACGACTGCGAAGTAGCGAAAGATGTTGGACCGATTCCTGATATTGACTCCACCCAGGTTTGCCGAGGCCTCAGGAGAGGATGCTTATGAGTTTTTGACAAGTTGTGAGGAGAGGTTGCATAATTTTGCGTTGGTCGAGTCTCGCGACGTGGATTATACTACTTACCAGCTTGACAAGACAACAAGACAGTGGTGGAGGGGTTATCTTGATTCCAGGACAGCTGGATCTCCACCTGTGACTTGGACTCAGTTCTCCAAGGATTTCTTGAGGAGGTTCATGCCTCATAGCATGAGCAAACGCCTTAAGGATGAGTTTTCTCCGTTGAGTCTAGGTTCTATGACTCTGGCCTAGTATGAGGTGAGGTTTCATAAACTGGCCTGTCATGCTACTATGATTCTGCCTACAGAGTATGAGAGGATTCGATGTTTTGTTAGATGGTTGAGACTACCGCTCAGTAGGGATATTCAGAGTTTGGTGACTTTGGAGAAAGCTTTCACTGATATTGCTGACCACGTCTATACTATTGAGTAGAAGGATCGCGAGGCCCAAGGGGACATCGATAAGAGGCCCCATTATCAGGGTAGTTTCAGTGGAAGCCACAATGGCTCATAGTTCATAGGCTGACGATTTCAGGGTAGGTACCCCCAATGCCAGTCTTATCAGCACCAGGGTCAACCTAGTAGGCTCGTTCAGGCAGTGCTTCAGATTTCAGATGGGGGTCAACCCAGCTATGGTAGTTCAGGTGGTCAGAGTAGTAGTCAGCTAGTGAGGGCTGTTCAGTCAGGGTCATCAAACCAAGGTGACCATTCCGGGTTAACCAGACATTCTAGATAGAATAGGGTGCCAGGGATTTATTATGAATGTGGTGTTGTTGGTCACTTCGCCAGAGAGTGTCCCCGCTGTTGGATGATTAATCCTGCAGTTCAGAGTGCACAGCCGATCAGATCAGTGCCGCCGCCGGTTAAGAATAGTACTCAGGGTCTCAAGGGTGGGCCCCAAAGTTCTATAGGTGGTCCTCAGGCAGGTAGAACAGGTGGTCGGGCAGGCACCCAGTCTGGTAGCGGACATGGCCATTTGTATGTTATACCAGGTAGGCTGAAGGTTGAGGCTTCGGATGCTGTGATTACAGGTATGATTTTAGTATGCCATCAACCAGCTTCTGCTTTATTTGATCCCGGCTCCATATTTTCGTATGTTTCTGCCTACTATGCACTGCGGTTGGGTTTGTCTTCAGAGTCTTTATCTGTGCCATTGCATGTAGCTACCCCCGTGGGTGATTATTTAGTAATGGATTGGGTATATAGATCATGTTTGGTGACTGTTTGAGAGTTTGATACTCATGTTGATTTCATTGTGTTAATGGTGGATTTTGATGTGATTCTGGGCATGGACTGGCTATCCCTCTATCATGCGATTTTGGATTGCTTTGCCAAGATGGCGTACCCCTAGTTGTGTGGCATAGTTCTTTTAGCCATGCATCGACATAGATTATCTTTTATATTCGGTCTAGGAGACTGGTATCGAGGGGTTGTGAGTCATTCCTTGCTTATGTTCGGGATGTTAGTGTTGTGAGTCCTTCGCTTGACTCTATTCCTGTTGTTCGTTCCTGATTTTTTTCCTACCAACCTACCTGGCTTTCCTCCTGAGCATGATATAGAGTTTGCTATTGACATCGAGCTGGGCACCCAATATATTTCTATGGCTCCTTATCTCATGGCTCCTGCCGAGTTAAAGGAGTTAAATATTCAGCTTTAGGATCTTTTAGGTAAGGGCTTCATCAGACTGAGTGAGTCTCCTTGGGATGCTCCATTTCTGTTTGTAAAGAAGAAAAATGGTTCCAAGCATATGTGTATCCACTACAGGCAGCTGAATAAGGTGACAGTGAAGAATAAGTATCCTATGTCTCGTATCAATGATTTATTTGATCAGCTTTAGGGTGCAGCAGTGTTTTCTAAGATTGATTTGAGGTTTGGTTACCATCAGTTGAGGATTAGGGATGAGGATTAGGTTTGAGTACTATGCTCCACACTTTGAGAGATCATAGGCTTTATACCAAATTCTCAAAGGGCAAGTTCTGGCTTGAGTCTGTAGCTTTCTTGGGGTACGTGGTGTCCAAGGATGGTATTATGGTGGACCCAACGAAGATTGAGGCTATTCGTGATTGGGCTAGACCTACATCTCCTACTGAGGTTTGTAGTTTTGTTGATGTACCAAGCTACTATAGGCAGTTCATCGAGAGATTTGCTTTTATTGCAGCCCCTATGACCAGGTTGACTAGGAAGAAGGTTCCATTTCAGTGGTTCGCGAGTTGTGAGATGAGCTTTCTTAAACTCAAGGACTTGCTCACTTCAGCTTCTATTCTGACTCTTCCAGTTGAGGACGAGGGGTTCACCGTCTATTGTGATGCTTCTAGTGTTGGTTTTGGGTATGTTTAGATGCAGTGGGGTCGTGTTATTATATATACATTGAGGCGGCTAAAAGTGCACGAGCGCAACTACCCTCCTCATGATTTGGAGTTGGTAGCGATAGTTTTTGAGCTTAAGAGTTGGAGGCATTATTGTATGGTGTTCATTGTGAAATCTTTACTAACCACCATAGTCTTTAGTATATTAAAAGGGAGCTTAATTCAAGGCAGTGTAGATGGACTGAGTTACTGAAGGACTATGATATCTCTATTCTATACCATCCGACAAGGCAAATATGGTAGCGGATGCCTTGAGCCGGAAGGCAGTGAGTATGGGCAACTTGGCCTTCATTTCAGTTTCTCAGCGGTCGTTGGCTTTGGACATTCAGTCCTTAGCTAACTTGATGGTTTGTCTTGATATTTTTGACCCCAAGAAGATTCTCGCTAGTGTTGGGGCCAAATCTACCTTGTTGGAGAAGATTTAGGGTTGTCAGTTTGAGGATGGCAAGCTTCATAGCATTTGAGGTCAGGTGTTGAGAGGTGAGTCCAAAAAGGCTACCTTAGATGCTGAGGGATTTCTGAGATTCGACGGCGAATTTGTGTTCCGAGGGTCGAAGATTTGATTCAGTTGATACTTCGTGAGGCTCACAGCTTCAGATATTCTATTCACCCTGGGACAGTTAAGATATATAGAGATTTGAGGCAGCATTACTGGTGGAGTGGTATACAGAGAGATATAACTGAGTTTGTGGCTCGGTGCCTTTGTTATCAGCAGGTAAAGACCGAGCATCAGAGACCTGGTGGATTGCTTGAGAGGCTACTCATTCCCGAGTGGAAATAGGGGCGGGTTACTATGGATTTCGTACGTGGTTTGCCAGGTACTTCTCGTGGTTCCGATAGCGTTTGGGTCATCGTAGATCGATTGACCAAGTCTGCCCATTTCATCCCTATTCAGACTTCCTTCAGTTCAAAGAGGTTAGCCCGTATCTATATTCCAGAGGTGGTTTGCCTTCATGGGGTACCCGTGTCCATTATTTCACATCGAGGCTCTCAGTTCACTTCTAACTTCTGGATGACATTTCAGGAAGAGTTGGGTACCCATGTTAATCTTAGCACCATTTTTCATCCACAGGCTGGTGGGCAGGCAGAGTAGACTATTCAGGTTTTGGAGGATATGCTCCGTGCTTGTGTGTTGGATTTTGGAGCTCCGTGGGATCAGTTCTTAGCTTTGGCGGAGTTTACATATAATAACGACTACCATTCGAGTATTCAGATGGGTCCAATCGAGGCATTGTGTGGTTAGCATTGTCGGTCTCTATTTGGTTGGTTTGAGACTTCTGAGGTTAGGCCCTGTGGCACGGATTTGCTTCGTAAGTCTTTGGACCAGGTTCGGGTGATTCATGATAGGCTATGAGTAGCTCAGAGCAGACAGAAGAGTTATGTTGACCGTAGACTTTGTGCCTTGAGGTTTAGAGTTGGTGACCTGGTTTTTCTGCTAATATCGCCCATGAAGGGCATGATAAGGTTCGGGAGGAGGGGCAAGCTCAGCCCCAGGTATATTGGACCATTTGAAATTCTACGGACAGTTGGGGAGGTAGCATATGAGTTAGCTTTGCCTCCAGGCTTTTCAGCCACCCATCCAGTTTTCCATGTATCTATGCTGCGGTGGTCTATTCCGGATGAGTTTTACGTGTTTCGGTGGAACTAGGTTCAGTTAGATGAGAGGTTGACTTTAACAGAGGAGCCTGTGTCTATTTTGACTAGAAATGTTAGGTTGTTGCTCCAGAGACATTCATGTAGTTAAGATTTGTTGGCGACATCGTCCAGTCGAGAAGGCTACTTGGGAGACAGAGTGTGATATGCGGGCCCAGTATCCCTACCAGTTTGAGCCTTTGGGTACATCTTGATCCTTTACTTTCGCGGACAAAAGTCCTTTTAGTAGTGGATAATGTAATGACCCTCCAGGTCATTTACCTCATTTTCGTCCTTTTACTATATTTAGAGTCTTCCCACAGCTGCCCCAAGTCATTTATGACTTGCTGGGACTGACAGTTCTATTACCGAAAAGTTCGTTTGATTTTTAGAACCATTTCCCTATTTTGGAGCTTTTGAAGTTAAGAAATGGGTCTCGAGCCTATACCTTGGTCTGGGTCCCGAGGCTGTCACGACCCAAAAACTAGGTCATGATGACAATTGTCGCGGCCCAGCCTTGATAAGTAAGCCGATCAACCAAACTAATAAAGTAAAAATAGAATTCAATACTTATACAATTAAGGCGAGACTTCTAGAACGAAGTCAGACCAATACAAGTACAATAATAGCGGAAGTCTGAAATGGATGTCATAACGAATCCGAAGAAATGGTATCATACGGCAAGAGCATCTAATGCAATCTGAATACTGAAATACAACTCTATCTCAGAAAGTAATTAAAGACATAAAAAGGACAAGATGAGGTCCGAAAGTCAGCCCCCAACTCTGGAGCATATCAGTACCTCGAAGATTTACTCAACCTCGCACGAACTCAACCGCCAAGTGTCGTGCTTGGAACTGGATCTGCACTGAAAGGGCACAGTAGGGATGGGTACGGGTCCACTTGTACTCAATAGGTATCATAGGCCAATTGTGCAAAGTATAAAATAATATAAATAAAATAGACTATGAGCACGTGACCTGCAAGCAAAAAAGTTTTCAAACGGTAGCTCACACGGTCTCCACTAACAGTTCTAATATAATATCGAAAGCAAACAACACGAGTATACACACACACAAAAAGCAAGTCAAGAACTAAGAAATCACTAAATATGCGAATGAAATGCAATGCAATGATGAAGATGGGGTGGAACGACGAAAGTCATTGTATGACTTTCAGTATATACCTACCGAGTTTGCAACTCCACAATAGGACCCATGGGGGATTCGCAACCCATATACTATATCTTATATCTCAATCTCAATCTCAACTCTCCTTTTCGACTCGTATTCACGGAAGTGTTTTTAGGAAAATGTCTCATTTTCTTTCAAAAATAGTGTTCCTCAATGGTACCAGTGTCTCATGAATGTATAAATATAGAATGTGGATGTAATTCTCACAATCAAATCAGTATAAAGATCTCCAATCAATTCAATACGTATATATAGGTAAGCTTAGAAAATCAACTCAATATGTCTATCGATTCATGATTATCAACTATAGATAGGTACAATTGGAATAATTATGCATGTCCGACATCATTAATAACATATCAACCCTTAACTCGGGCATTTCAATCATGATAAAAGCAATTAATGCTCAATAAGGCCTATAATAATGTTTTAAGCCCTCTCACGTGCATTATATCTAGAAACAAGGCACCTAAATGCACAGATAATGCCATGTGATGTCAAATAAGGCCCTCACACGGGCGACACGCAATAACATATATATCAAGCTAACATCAACACCAAATAAGCCCCCACACGGGTACACAACAGTAAATGAAATCTCAAAATATAAACCTTATAACTATCCTCTCCAACCCATCATGCTTTACCTATAAATTAACTACAACTCAATCTGAAAGAAGTTAAGCATAACTTACCTCAAAAAGATGAAATCCCGGCCTAAAGTGCTTCAACACGTAACTTTTCCCTTTCGA
Organism: Capsicum rhomboideum; assembly: GCA_031232105.1. Lineage (NCBI taxonomy): Eukaryota > Viridiplantae > Streptophyta > Magnoliopsida > Solanales > Solanaceae > Capsicum > Capsicum rhomboideum. Next base: position 88,748,978 of record CP124716.1, on the reverse strand, counting down.
ACGGCCTCGAATTCAAATAAAACATACAAATATAGCATCCACACGTTAAAATAAAGCCATTGATACCCATATTGATCATATTTGAAATGGGTCCAAAACGGACCTCGAAAATGGGTTTTGAAAATAAAAGGGTAAAACTAGAATTTTTCTTTAGAAACACATTCCCCTTGGTTATAGGAGTCTATAGAAGAAACCCAAGCGAAAACAAGCTTAAAACGAGGTCCAAATCGAAGAAAAACCATTTTCAACCTTTACCAATAAACCCCCCCCAAAACCATTTTGAAATCGAGATAAAAAGATGTTTTAGACAACATAATCAAAGAAAAGTAGTGGAAATAGGGTTATGAAGTTTTCCCAAGCTCGAAAAGTGAAGAAATCGATCAAAATTGCTCAAACCCAAAGCTCCACTGTCCAACAATGGAAGAAAAATTGAGAAAGAGGGCTTATATATTGCCCAGGTCGCGACCCTAAGCATTCGCGGTCAGCCCTCAGCATTCGCAAAGGTCAACGCTGACCTGCCAATAAAATGGCCTTTGCGTTCGCGGACAAGGCTTCACGTTCATGAAGGCCTAGGAGTTAGGCCTTCGCATTCCCGACAGCCTCGTCGCTTTCGCGAAGAGGGGACGGGTCACTCTTCGCGATCGCAGCCACCACTTTGTGATCACGATGAAGGGTGATTTCCTTTTCCGCGTTCATGAAAAAGGATTCATGCACCAGATATCAGCTGTGCACCAGCTGATTTTGCATGGTTTTGAAGTCTCCGAACGGACCCTCGGGATTCGTTTAGGATCCAACAGAAACAATTCAAATATGCTGCTAGGCTAATTTTGACGTTTCGTACTCAATGGCGACATTGGATTTTCGAAAAAAGATTGTTTTCAATAAATTAACCCCCGGGACCCTAATTCACATTTTTCTAAATCGAGGGTCAAAATGAGATATAGAAGTCCCAAACTCGGACCAACCACGCTACTAACCCTAAATCGACATTCCAAATCTACTGACGCAGTCCATTTTGCTATCTGACACTCGGATCAAGAAATGTTGACCGAAGTCAACCATTGGCTCTTAAAGCCCCACAATCACCTCAAACTCAACCAAAACTTTCTCGATTGCATTAGAAACCATTCCAACTATCCCCGAACCCCAAAATCAACATAAAGCAACTACGAGGAAGGGTAAAATGGTCAAAACACATAAAAATAGAAAATCACAAAAATTGATCTTTATAATATCCACCTCTAAGACTCTAGCTCGTCTTCGAACTAAAAGGCAAAGAATTACCTGAATCGGTGAATAACTGAGCGTAAGTACGACGCATGTCGGACTTGACTTTCTAAGTAGCCTCCTCAACTGAACGATGTCTCCACTGAACCTTAACTACAGGGATATCTCTAGAACGCAACCGCCTAACATCCCTGACTAAAATGGAGACTGGCTCCTCAACAAAGGTCAACCTCTCATCCAACTGAACTGAATCCCACTTAAGCACATGAGACTCATTCGGAATAAAGCGTCGAAACATAGATACATGGAAAACTGAATGAACGGCTGAAAAGTATGGAGGTAAGGCCAACTCATAAGCAACCTCTCCAACTATTCGAAGAATCTCAAAAGCTCCGATATACCTTGGGCTAAGCTTGCCCCTCTTTCCAAACCTCATTATGCCCTTCATGGGATACACACGAAGGAAAACGTGATCACCAATTCCAAACTTCAAAGCACGAAGTCTGCGGTCTGCATAGCTCTTTTGCCTACTCTGGGCTGCTCGAAGCCTATCCCGAATCACACGAACTCTATCCAAAGACTTGTGAAGCAATTCAGTACCTCAGGGTCTAACCTCAGTGGTCTCAAACTAACTAATAGGAGATCGACAACGCCTACCATACAATGCCTCAAAAGGTGCCATCTCAATACTAGAATGGTACCTATTATTATAAGCAAACTCCGCTAAGGATAAATGCTACTCCCACTGACCTCCAAAGTCCATGACACAAGCGTGGAGCATATCCTCCAAAACCCGAATAGTCCACTCTGACTGACCGTCGTTCTGAGGGTGGAAAGTTGCACTGAGATCAACCTAAGTACCAAACTCCTCCTGAAATGTCTTCTAAAACCTAGAGGTGAACACTGAATCTCTATCTGAAATAATAGACATAAGCACTCTATGAAGACAAACAATCTCCCAAACATAGATCCGAGCTAATCTCTTGGCACTAGAGGAAATCTGAATAGGGATGAAATGGGTTGATTTAGTCAATCGATCCACGAAGGCCCAAATATTGTTAGAACCTCGAGAAGAATGAGGCAATCCACTCATGAAATCCATAGTGATCCGCTCCAACTTCTACTCCAGAATGGCTAATCTCTGAAGCAAACCACCCGGTCTCTGGTGCTCTGCCTTCACCTATTGTCAACACAAGCAACGAGCTACAAAATCCGCCACATCCTTCTTCATACCCATCCACCAGTAAAGCTGTCTCAAATCATGATACATCTTAGTCACACCAGGATGAATGGAATATCTAGAACAATGAACCTCCTCTAGAATCAATCTCACACAACTACCAACTCTTGGCACACAAACTCGACCACCAATCCTCAACACACTATCCGAATTAAGAGAGGCTTTCCTTAGTATCTCCACTTAACACCTTATCTCGAATAACCCTCAACTAATCATCATCAAACTGGTGAGCATGAATCTGTTCCATCAAGGAAGATCTAGCATCAACAAAGGCGAAAGCATGACCTGGCACCAAAATATCAAGCCTAACCAACTGGTTAGCTAATGAATGTACCTCCAAAGTCAAAGTCCTCTCCTGAGTTAAGAGATAAGCCAAACTCTCCATACTAGTCGGCTTCCGACTTAAGGCATCCATTACCACATTAGCCTTGCCCTGGAGATACAACATGGTGATGTCATAATCCTTAAGCAACTCAAGCCAATGATGTTGTCTCATATTAAGCTCTCTTTGGGTAAAGAATATTGAAGACTACGATGATCTGAAAAGATCACACAATGGACTCCATACAAGTAGTGCCTCCACAACTTCAACACAAACACTACCACGACCAGCTCCAAATCCGGGGTAGGGTAATTTTTCTCATGAAGCTTCAACTGACGAGAGGCATAAGCAATAGCTTACCCTCCTGCATCAACACCACACCCAAACCAACACCTGAAGCATCACAAAACATGGTAAAACTCATGCCTTTCTTGGGTAAGGTCATGATAGGAGCTGAAGTCAACAAATCCTTGATCTTTTGGAAGCTCTTCTCACACACTTTCGACCACTTCTGAGTCAACTTGGTCAAAGGAGCAGCAATAGGAGAGAAACCCTTAACAAAACACTGATAATAACCTACCAAGCCAATAAAACTCTAAATCTCGGTAGGACTAGTGGGCCTAGCCCAATTACGAATTACTACAATCTTGGCCGGATCGACCATAATACCATTCTTGGTCACCACTTGACCCAAATAAGAGATGGAATCCAACCAAAACTCACACTTAGAGAACTTAACATACAACTCCTTATCACGCAACCTCTGAAGCATAATCCTCAAGTGTCTCACATGATCGACCTCATTCTTAGAATAAACTAAGATATCATCTATAAATACAATCACAAAAGAGTCGAGATACGGTTAAAATACCTGGTTCATCAACTCCATGAACATTGCTGGGGCATTGGTCAACCCAAAAAACATGACCAAGAACTCATAATAACCGTACCGAGTTCGAAAAGCCTTCTTCGAAACATCCGAAGCTCTAATCCTCAACTGGTGATACCCGGACCTCGAATCGATCTTAGAAAACACCAAATTACCCTGAAGATGGTCAAATAATTCATCAATGCGAGGAAGAGGATACTTGTTCTTAATTGTCACCTTATTCAATTGTCGGTAATCAATACAATACACATGCGTATAGAACCATCATTCTTCTTCACAAATAAGACAGGCGCCCCCAAGGAGAAATACTAGGTCTAATGAAGCCTTTACTGAACAAATCTTGCAACTGTTCCTTTAATTTTTTCAACTCAGCTGGGGCCATCCTATAAGGAGGAATCAAAATGGGCTTGGTGCCCGGCTCCACATTAATAGCAAACTCAATATCACGGTCCGTAGGCACACTAGGCAAATTCATAGGAATCATATACATGAACTCGCGGACTACCTGAATAAATTCCATAGGAGGCGGTGAAGCAACTCTCATATCACGAACATGAGCCAAATAAGACAAACAACCCCTTTCTACCATGCGACGAGCACTTAGAAAAGATATAACTCTCTTCGGACCCAAATTAAGCGTACCCTTCCAATCTAGTCTTAGTACACCCGACGTAGCTAAGGTCACGGTCTTGGCATAACAATCTAAAATGGCATAATAAGGGGCTAACCAATCCATACCCAAGATAACATCAAAATTAACCATATCTAGGATAAGCAAGTCTACCCAAGTCTCACGCCCCGTAAAGTTAACCACAAACGATCGGTACACCCGATCCACCACTAAAGAATCTTCTACAGGGGTGGAAACATGAAGAGGCATAGCAAGAGGCTCACATGCAGTATCAAAACCAGAAGCAAAATATATAGACACATAGGAGAAGGTCGACCCAGGGTTGAATAACACAGATGTAGATCTAAAGCAAACCGGGAGGGTACTTGTAATAACAGCCTCAAATCAGGTTTAGCAGAAATAGTATAGCACTATCCACAACCGCTTTCGAATTGAGTAACCTTATGACCACTAACACGAGCACCTCTACCTCTACCTCGAGCACCTATAGTAGCATCTCTACCACTCTAAGAATCACCTCTCACTACAGATATATGAGTATGTATGAAAACACGCCGAGGATAATCCTTGGCCTCATGGACAAACTCATCATAGATGAAACATCCTCTATGGCCTGACTTAATCTGAGGAGGTGTTGTTATACCAGAACGACCAACCTGACTTGATGTATGGCTAACGTTAGTCATAGAACCTGATGGTCTACCACCTGATCCCTACAAAGCAGCCTGAATCGGCCTACCATGATAGCTACGTGAACCTCTACTCGAGAAATCTTTGCCCTGGGAGGCATGTCTACTAAACTCACCCTGCCAATGCACCTTCTTGGTGCCTCCCTAAGTAGCCTAAATAATAGACTCGATCATCTTAGCATGTTCGATAATAATCTGAAAAGAAGCCCCTAAAACAACCATCTGGATTGTAGCCAACTGATACAAACTATCTAACCCCTTCACGAACTTCTAAATCCTCTCAGATTTGGTGGAGATGCTAGTGATAGAATATCTGAACAATGTATGGAAACGTGCCTCATGCTCAGCAATAGTCATGGAGCCCTACTTCAAATAATCAAACTCATCTCTCATCTGATCTCTCAAGCTAAATGACAAAAATCTCTCCAAGAAAGGCTCAAAAAAATTATTTTGAGTCATAGCAGGGGAACCCAACGGCCTACAACTATCATACGATCTCCACCAATCCTTAGCCATATCCATCAACTGATAATTAGTATAAGCAACTCCATGAGACTCAAGGGATCTAAGATTATATAACTTCTCCGGACAATCAATCAGAAACTCATAGGCATCCTCGCCTATAGCTCCAATAAACTTGGGAGGACCCAAACGAATGAACCTCTCAAATCTCTTCTGATTATCAGAAGACATAACTGTGCCCAAAGCAATCGGAGAAATAGTAAGTCTGGCAGGCTGTGAATCCACCCGTGGGGGTACCATAGATAATGGTTGCACTCCTGAACTCGAAATATCGTAATCAAATACTGGCACAGAAGGTGGAGCACCACTTGAATTCTACAGAATACCACAAGTAGGTGCCAGTACCGAGGGAGGAATCACACTCAGTCATAGGAATACCATAATCAGACGCTGGAACTGACAGCGGTAAAACACTTAGAACTAGAGGAACACCAGGTGTACTAAAAGGAACACCCTCCAAATAGGTCAGCAAATGAATCAACAAACCCTTCAATATCGGGGTAGCAGTACCCTGTGGAACTTAAGTCGGCCCCATACTTTATGCACGTTCAACCTCAGGCTCAAGAGAGATCCCCCTAGCATTTCCTCTGACTGGAGTAGCTCCTCGAGCCCGTCCTCTACCTCAAGGTTGTCCATGACCCCTGCCTCGCCCCTAGTCTGGGCTTTATCCTCGTGTGCTTTCTCTGTACCCCTAGCCCTCAAGATCTAGTCCTCACCATCTGTATAGAAAAAAGTGGAACACAACATAGAACATTGGTTAGAATAACCCTTACGATAAGAATCAAATAAAAGAAGTTTCCTAAAGATATCTTATAGACTCCCGAAGATAGATACGGTCGTATATGTACCGATCTGTAAGACTCTACTAGACATCCTGCTCTTACACTTATGAGACCGGTGAACCTAACGCTCTGATCCCAATTTGTCACGACATAAAAACTAGGTCATGATGGCATTTATCGCGGCCCAGCCTTGACAAGTTAGCTGATCACCCAAACTGATAAAGTAAAAATGGAATTCAACACTTATACAATTAAGGCGAGACTTCTAGAATAAAGTTAGACCAATACAAGTACAATAATAGCGGAAGTTTAAAATAGACGTCATAACGAATCCTAAGAAATAATGTCATAAGGCAAGAGCATCTAATACAATCCGAATATAGAAATACAACTCTATTTCATAAAGTAAGTAAAGACATAAAAGGACAAGATGAGGTCTGAAAGTCAGCCCTAAACTCTGGATAATTTTAGTACCTCGAAGATCTACTCAATCTCGCACGAACTCAACTGCCACATGTCATACTCGGGGCCTGGATCTGCACCAAAAGGGCACAGTAGGGATGAGTACAGGTACAGGTCCACTTGTACTCAATAGATATCATAGGATGACTGAGCAAAGTATAAAATAATATAAATAAAATAGACTATGAGCACGTGACCTGCAAGCAGAAAAGTTTCCAAATGGTAGCTCACACCGTCTCCACTAACAGTTCTTATATAATATCGAAAGGAAAAAAAATGAGTATACACAGAAATACACAAAAAGAAAGCAAGTCAAGAACTAAGAAATCACAGAATATGCGAATGAAATGCAATGCAATGATGAAGATGGGGTGGAACGGCGAAAGTCATCGCATAACTTTTAGTATATACCTACCGAGTTCGGAACTCTGCAATAAGACCCATGGGGGGTTTGAAACCCATATACTATATCACATATCTTAATGTCAATCTCAATTCTCCTTTCTGGCTCATGTTCACAGAAGGGTTTTTAGGAAAATGTCTCATTTTATTTTTAAAATAGTGTTCCTCAATGGTACCAGTGTCTCATGAATGTATAAATATAGAATGAGGATGTAATTCTCACAATCAAATCAGTATGAAGATCTCCAATCAATTCAATACGTATATATAAGTGATCTCAAAAAATCAACTCAATATGTCCATCGATTCATGATTATCAACTATAGATGGGTATCATTGGAATAATTATGCATGTCCGACATCATTAATAATATATCAACCCCTAACTCAGCCATTTCAATCATGATAAAAGCAATTAATGCTCAATAAGGCCTATAATAACATTTCAAGCCCCCCTCTCACGGGCATTATATCTAGAAATAAGGCATCTAAATGCACAGATAAGGCCATGTGATATCAAATAAGGCCCTCACACGAGCGACACGCAATAACAGATATCTCAATCCAACATCAACACCAAATAAGCCCCCACACGGGCACAGAACAGTAAATGAAATCTTGAAATATAAACCCTATAACTATCCTCCCTAACCCATAGCATGCTTTACCTAAACAATAACTACCTAGCTCAATCTGAAAGAAGTTAAGCCATAACCTACCTCTAAACTATGAAATCCCAGCCTAAAGTGCTTCAACATGGAGCTTTTACCTTTCGAACGACCTCAGATTCAACTAAAACATACAAATATAGCATCTACACAAAAAAAAAAGCCATTGATACTCATATTGATCATATTTGAAATGGGTTCAAAACGAAGCTCAAAAATGGGTTTTGAAAATGAAGGGGTAAAACTGAAATTTTTCTTTAGAAACACATTCCCCAAGGTTATAGGAGTATAGTGAAGTAAACCCAAGCAAAAACAAGCTTAAAACGAGGTCCGAATCGAAGAAAAACCATTTTAAAGCTTTATCGATAAAAACCTCCAAAAACTATTTTGAAATCGAGATCAAAAGGTGTTTTAGATGACATTATCAAAGAAAAGTAGTGGAAATAGGGTTATGGAGTCAACCCAAGCTTGAAAAGTGAAGAAATTGAACAAAATTGCTCAAACCCGAAGCTCCAATGTCCAATAATGGAAGAAAAATTGAGAAAGAGAGCTTATATACTGCCAGGTTGTGACCCTACGAGTTCGTGATCAATCTTCTACATTCGTAAATGTCAATGCTGACCAGCTAATAAAATGGCCTTTGCGTTCGCAGACAAGGCTTTGCGTTTGCGAAGGCCAAGGTGTCAAACCTTCTCGTTCGCGACAGCCTTGGCGCGTTCGCAAAGAGGGGACGGGTTGCTTTTCGCGATCTCAGCCACCACCTTTCGATCGCGATGAAGGGTGATTTCCTTCTCCACATTTGTAGCTAGGGGCCCGCGTTCACGAAGAAGGATTTATGCACCAGATATCAGCTGTGCACCAGTTGATTTTGCATGGTTCCAAAGTCTTCGAACCGACCCTCAAGATTCGTTCAGGATCTAACAAAAATAAGTCAACTATGCTACTAGGCTAATTTAAACGTTTTAGACTCAATGACGATGTCGAATTTTTGAAAAAAGATTGTTTTCAATAAATTAACCCCCAGGACCTAATTCACTATTTTCCAAATCGAGGGTCGAAATGAGCTATAGATGTACCGAACTCAAACCAACCACGCTACTAACCCAAAACTGACATTTTGGAACTGCTGAATAGTTCATTTTGCCATTTGGCACTTGGATCAAGAAATATTGACCGAAGTCAACCATTGGCTCTTAAAGCCTCACAATCACCTCAAACTCAACCAAAACTTTCCCGATTGCATTGGGAACCATGCCAACTATCCCCAAACCCCAAAATCAATATGAAGCAACTACGAGGAAGGAAAAAATTATTAAAACACATAAAAATGGAAAATCACAAAAACCAATCTTTATAGAGGCTTCCAAACTCATTTTGGGCTATTGGGTGGATTTGGTTAAAATGACCCTTCAATGGTGTCGTGGAGTCCAAAATGTCAAATTTAGTTTGGTAGCATAGTTCGTTTGCGAGCATGGGATTTCGAACCTATCTTAAGCACCTGATCGTAGTCCATTGGAAATGGTTGAACTTTGATGGTGCCAAGTTATCTGGTGCAACCTCTTAAGCGGCCAGGGGACCATTTTTGCGTTGTCCGCTTTAGCGACCCTAGACCATTTCAGTGAAGATGGGCTAGCTTAGGCTTGACCGCTTTAGCGGCCTCCTGGACAATTTAGCGGTAGATGCTTAGGCGGCTCTGTAGTGCTTACGTGGAGCCTGGCCAGCAGGGGTAGGGTCACTTTAGCTAAAGCAGCCACCACTAGCATTATATATATTTCATTATCCTCATTTTCCATATTTCACTTTAAGTATAAACCACCATTTTTAGACATTGTAAGCTCCGAATCTGTGTGAAATTAGGGGTTTGAAGCTGGTTTTAGCTTGGGAGGGTGATTGCGAGTGTTTTAGTAGCATTACCTGGTAAGTAGTCACCTCAATTTCTGCTTAAATTAGTAGCTTAATTCTTTATTTCCTGGGATTCTGTGGGACTAATTTGGAGACTATTTTGGGCTCTTTTTTAGCCAAAATTATGTGGCAATTGAACTTTGAGCTTGTGGGATACTGTGACGGTTTTAATTTTGCGATTTCGTAAATGGGCTCCATATGGGATTTTTAGTTCGATTTCTGACCCGAAGCATTTATACGTAATATGGGTATCATTTTCTCATTTTGACACATAGATCATTGTTTTAATAGTGTGGCAGCTCTTAGAGGCCTCTCGAAAGAGAAAAGCTCTGGTTTAGAGGATTCTGCAAGCATTTGGCGGCATCCAGGTAGGCTAGGCTTACCCTAATTTTAGATTGAGCTTACTTATGGTATTAATATTCTATTGTACTAGTTTTGGGCAGGTAGTTTTATCCCGGTATCATTTTTGGTATTTTTATGCCTTATTTAGCCGGTTAGGGCCACGTTTCAATGGATTTCAGGCTCGTTCTCCCCTAGTATAGTGCATTATCATCTTTTAGGGCTAAATTTAGTTCTATTAGTACCTTAAAATGGGAACGGAAAGTGTTAGACTAGACTCGGGTAGGTTTGATTTAGGTTTGGTTATCGGGACCCTATAGTGGGCCCCATCACCCTTTTTAGATAGTGTATTATGGAGTGAAGACTCTTTTGGCTTAGTTAGACTCTTGAATACCATTTTAGGCTATTTTCTTGGGATGGGTTAACTTAGACTTGAGTCTGGCTTGTTTTAGCTCTTTTTCCTAGGTGGAGTAGTAGTTGATCCTGTACCGCACCTTTTGACCTAGTATTTGGCACCCGCCTTGTCTTAGTGGACATATCCACTCAAGATTGGTATTTATGACCGAAATTCTTGGATTTCCTCCCACTAGCTGGTTATGTTTATGTTTATGTAAATATATTTCAGTTCCAGTTCGAGTCCTACATATGCTTTATTGTTGTTATTATTATGAGTTCTGGGGTGATACTGGCATTGGTTATGGTCACTATTTACGATCTTTGGTATGATTCTGATACCAGTTATGGTTGGGGTTGGCTACTTATGGGATCACTTGTTTGGGGCTACAATATGGTTACTGTAAGTTCCAGTTCGAGTTCGGTATCTGTTCATGATTACAGTTGGGATGTTCCGATGTTGTTTATAGTTGTTACTGGGAGTTCTGGCAGTGGTACTAAGTTCTGTTATACATGGTTCATGTGGCCTCTCTTTATTGCCCACTATTTTTGGTTTGAGCCCGGCAGCTTGCTTCTCGTTATTACCCATTGGTGCCAGTTCAAGCCCAGTACACATCTAGATAATTTTATCATGGATTTTGGATCAGATGGTTTCCTGAGATCGGTTCGGTTACAGTTATTTATTCTTCTTACTTTAGTTACTACTTGTCTGCACCCGCCGGCTTATGGGGGCTCGATAGGGTTAATTGTCTTCTTGCGTGTGCCTTATAGGATTATGGGGGCCCAGTTAGGTTATAGTTAGCTCATATTTCTTACTTTTGAGTTATTTTATTCATGTTACTACACTTGCTAGTACAGTAGATATTTACATTTTACCCATGTTATTGTTGACTTAGCTTACACTCTCGCATTATATTTATGCTTTTACTATATTTGAGATCATTCGGACGATGATGTTTACTGAGTGCCCATTGCTTTGGCACTCATACTGCACTTCTGTGTCTTTTCCCTGCTATAGATCCGAGTACGAGCCACCGACGTTGACATTATTCTCAGGCCCAACTATTGATCCGGAGATGGGGTGAGCTTCCTAGAGTCCTAAGCTGATCCTTCTCCATCTATTTCAGTTTTTTCTTTTGCATTCTGAGACTTCTGTGTATATGTATATTTTGGATACTATCTGGTACTCTTCTTTTGTTGTAGTGGCTCTAGTATCGACCTTACCAGGTCTTGAAAGAGATTCATTTTATTTATTTTGTATTCTCCCTCTTTTGTACAGCGGTTATGTATATATATATGTGTGTGTATCTCTTTGATTCCGCCTATTTTATTGTGGTTATTGGTTTCATTCTTGTTTCTTTTTTTATCTTCCGCCCGTTAGCCCGTTACTTTTCATTTCGGGCTATGTCTTGACTTACTTACTAGTGGGTTGAATAGGTGCCATCATGACTTGAGAAATTGGGTCATGATACGTTGCCAACATGATTTTGCCCAAAATTTGTTTAAATTAGCTTAATAATCTTAACAACCAAATTTATTCTATTTCTTAATACCTATCTAATTTTTTTTCCTACTATAAAAGCATGTTCTTTATTCTCATTTTTCACCAAACTCTAGTCACTCATAAATATTCTCTTCTCAAACAGATTGCTCCCAAATTTCAATTCTCATAGTATTCAAAATAGTTTCTTTATTTAATTTGGTATATATTATTTACATTTTATACTTTTGAGGAAACAAATAGTTGGAGACTTGGAGATTGGATTCAAAAGCTTTAGGAATTTTATTGTACGTATGAATGTTGGAGAATTAGTATCACTTTCTCAACTATTCATTATTTATTTATTTTTCTTATTTTGTGATTTTGTGAACGTGTGTCGTGCTTGTGCATTTTTGTTATTTATTTACATACTTTATTATTATATTATTTAAAATGGAAAATATTGGTGATTTTTCAATTCCAACCCAATCCAATATTAATGAAAATGAAGTAGATGCAATTGAGTCTCAGTATTCAACAATGTCTCCAAATCCTAATAATATTACATCATCCAGGAAAAGAAGTAGAATATGGCTACATTTTTCAATACTCAAAAATGGTAGGACTGAATGTCTTCATTGTAAAAAGATATTTACGACTCAAAAATCTTGTGGTGGTTCTAGTACACTTAGAAGACATTTGATCAACATATATGAATTTGATGATGATTTAAATAGTCCAGAAGAACAACGTCAGTTATCACGGTCTTATAAAGAAGATAAAAATTGAACGTCTAATAAAGAATGAATGAAAACTGACTTAGCAAAATATATTATCAAAAGTGAGCAAGCTTTTTCATTAGTCGATGACAACGATTTTAAGAATTTTATTACTTCTGCTCTACAACCTGCTTATAGAAAATTTTCTAGAAGAACAATAAAACGTGAATGTGACAAAATATTTTTGAAATATAAGAATGATGTAGTTGATTATTTATGTAGTAAGTTTACTGGTAAGATTTCATTAACTTCTGATTTATGGGAATCCAAAGCTGATTTTGATTTTACATATGTAACTGGACATTGGATAGATGAGGATTGAAAAATGCAAAAGTGAATTTTATCATTTAAAGTTTTGGATGACAAACATTCTAGTATTAATATTGGTCATTCGATTATTATTACTTGTGCAGAATATGGTATTACTAATAAAGTTATTTCTGTCACTTTTGATAATGCAACCAATACACTGTTACAGTTGAATAACTTAAAAGTCAGTTAAGTCCTTTGCATGATTTATTTTTTCATGTTAGATGTGCATGCCATATTTTAAATCTTTGTGTACAAGATGGTTTAAAATCTTGTAATGAAAGTCTTATAAAAGTTAGAAATATTGCATTAGTAATTATTGGTAATCGAAATAAAAGAAGAGAATTTAAAAATATGTGTAAGATGACAAATATTCATTATAAATTTTTTTCATTATATTGTCCTACTATATGGAATTCAACTTATGATCTTTTATGTATATTATATGAATATAGAAATATAATTACTGATTGGTATAATCAATATGTGCGGCAAAATATTCAGGTTTTACTAAATGATTGGATCTTTAATTGAGTTGCTTCAACTTTTTGATAAAGCGACTAAAGTATTTTTTGATGGTTATTATCCTACAAAAAATTTATTTATGACATATACGTGGTATGTTTATCGACAATTTAATGAAAAACGTGATTGTGAGGTTTTTGCAAATTTTATTCCATAAATGATAGAGAAATTCAAAAAGTACTGGGAAAGTATCCCAATTTTATTTTCATTAGCTACTATGATCGATCCAACTAAAAAATATCTTATTGTTGATATATTTTTTGATATTTTTACCGATTTTATGACTCAAGAAGAAATGACGCTTGAAAAAAAGAAAATATTTTTCAAAAATTACGTGACATCTATAAAATACATGTGCAACAATATAATTCTAGTACTTTATCTTCCACTTCAAGTGTATCTTCTACCTGTTCCATAACAAATGATCCTTTAGCACAAATCATTAATAAAAAGCAAGCTGTTGCAGCTGGTTCAAGTGGTATGATGTTGAATACAGAATTAAATTCATTTTTAAAAACTGAACAAGTGTGTGATGAAAATAATTTTGATATTTTAGTCTTATGAAAAAATTGGCAAGAAACATGTCCAATTTTATCTACTATGGCTCGGGATTTGTTAACTCCTCCGATATCTACTGTAGCGTTGGAATCAATTTTTTATGCAGGTCGAAGAGTATTAGGGGATACAAGGCACTTGATGACGCCAACTATAATAGAAATGTGCATGGTTTTGAAAGATTGGGTAGATGCTGAAATAAGAGTTCAAAATTTGAAGTTCAATGTAGATTTTATTTCTAGTGATGATGATTCTAGCTCTAATTAGATGCTTTTAGAGTAAAATTATTTTTATGTTAAGTTTTCATTCGTATTTTAATTTAAAAATATTATGTGTAATTTATAAAATTAATACCATACTATATTATTCAAATAATTCTATTTTAACATTTATTTATTTTCTTTAACTTTCAAATTATATTAAACATGACATCATTCAACCTTAATTTCTAAATTAAAATTGAAATTTTTTGATTTAATAGAAAAGAGTTGGCTTGATTTAGCGCGGGTTCGACTCGGGCTCGGTCAAAATGTAGAAAAGCTCGCTGAGCTTGGCTCGGGCTCAGTACTGTTTAAAGCTCGATTAGACTAGGCTCGGCTTGATATATCCTCGGCTCGGCGGGACTCAGCTCGCTCGACTCGATGCCCAGGCCTAGCTTTTGATAATGCATCTAACAATATCATTGCTATTGATAATTTAAAAATTGAGCTTTCTACCTGTTTAAATAAAAATTTTCATGTTAGGTGTGCTTGTCATATATACAATTTAATTATAAAAGAGAGTCTTACTTTTTTTGATCCCTTGATTGAGAAAATTAGGCAGGCAGTTGGCTTTATTCAATGACATAACAGAAAGACTAGAATTAAAGAATTTAAAAGAAAATGTGAGAAAAGTAATCTTAGACCAAGATTAATGTCTGATGAAATAGAGACTAGGTGGAACTCTACTTATGATTTGTTAAATACTTGCAATATTTATAGAGTTACTATAACTATAACTTTTAATTAATATGCTAGGCGATTTCATAAGGTCAAGTTCAGAAGCAAAGCCAGGATTTGAGGTTTGTGAGTTTGATTGAGGTGACAAATGGGCAGATCAAATTAGATATGGGCGGTTCAAAAATGAATTGGGTGAAAATGGATAAAATATCTGGCCCATCCATATTTGATATGGATTAAAGAAAAGGGTAAACCAACGAATAAATAGATATCTATATTATCCACCGCTTCTTATTATGTAAAGAAATAAGTACTCCTAAATTACAAGCATTTTTTCCTTTTCTTTTTCTTCTTTTAAGGTGTGTTTGATATGAAAGAAAATATTTTCATCTCTTTATGTAATATATAATAACCGTAAATTTTAAAAATAAGTATCTTTTTAAAAAAAAATCAAAACAGGCCTCCAAGGCCATTTATTAAAATAAAATTTGTACAAAAGGTCCAGGTCCAAAAGTGGCCCAGACCCGAAATCAATAACAAAATATCTAATCTACTCTCAGACAAATAAAGCAGCATCTAGAAAGATTAGAAAACCAAAGGGTCTCCACACCCCACTTTGTCTTCATCGATAGTAATTCCCGCTGATCTCTGGAGCTTCCGACGTTGACAAAGAAGAGTACATGAAGGAGTGCAGAGGTTCAGACCAACATCAAGTTTTGCTTTAATTCCAACAGAGATTAAGCTTAGGTAGATATCATTTTGGGCTCTTAAAATTCTCACAATTGCCATGAATCCATTTCGATGAAAACTTCTTCAGAATAATCTCATTGATTTTTAGCAATAATCATTGTTGGTAAGTTCAACAACTTCTTTTCCTATGATATCAGTGTAAATGTCAACTTACCATTTCGTCTCACCTCTTAGCATATTGAGCTCTAAAAGGAGATAATACCACTGCTCAAGGACGAGATTTAACAAATCCATTAACATCTACCTCAACCATGTTTCACAATGCTTTTAAAGTTTCTACTGCATTAATCTTGTAAGTGATACTTTCTCCCTTATGCTTGTTGAAATCCAAATACCTTATTCTTGAGTTGTGGTAGCTGTATTGTTGCTGTTTTTGTAATGTTGCTTGAAACTTGTATGCCTTATTTTGACATCTTCTAATACAAAAATATGGAATTTGATTCTTCTCCATTCGTATTATTGACATGCTTGCATCTGGTACTTCCTAAATGTTAGAAAATGTTAAGCTATTTGTACCTGCAAAATAAAAAATAAGGTTAGCAAAATAGTCCGCCAATGAATTCTCCTCTCTCAGAGTATGAACCATCTCCGTCTTTCCTGGTACATTCTTCCTTATGCAACTTATCCTTTTAATCTTCATACTAATATTTCAAGGAATTTCCCAAATATTATCCAATACTTTCTTCAATGTAAGTGAATTTACCTCAAAAATAGCAGGGAGGTAGTTATGAGCAACACAATGTTCTAATCAACATCTCAATGTTACCACCTCTGCTTCCAATATTATCTCATCCCCTACAACTCTTATTTCAGCATATACTAAGTTCTCACCTCCTTCTCTAATGCAGAAAGTCCTATAACTAGGGCCAGGATTACCCCTACAAGCATCATCTGGATTGCATTTAAAAAAAATCATTGCTAGGAGGATGCCACTTTATCACTTTATACATAATCAAAGGTGTATATTCTTCAAAGAATTTCACCATCATAGTCCAATTATTAGGAATTCCCTTCAACCAAGGATAAATAGAAATTTCAAAAAGGTGAAATTTTTGTTAATTTTCATAACCATACACAGGAAAGACATTTTCCCTATGATAGATGGTGTTTCTCCTTTTTCTGATCTGCCACACCACCATTGCTGAAACAACCTTGAATAAAGGTTTCGATTTTGATACACAATCAGTCTGCCACCACTTTAAAATGGTATTCTTCAATTGAAAACTAGGCTCCCCAATTCCTGCTGCATCTGCAAACATCTGCCACACCCTTTTAGAATCAGGACAGTTGTTAAACAAGTGTTCAAATGTCTCTTCTTCAGAATTATTACAACAACAACACTTTACACTATCCATCATTTTCATCTTAATAAAAACTTTACCAATGGGAATTGTCCTTTTACACACCCTCTAGAAAAGAAAGAAAATCTTAAATGGCATGCCCTTGACCCAAATATTTGCAAAATAATCATATTTCTCCCTTCCTCTCTCAACATGTTCCAAGCACTCCCAACAGGAAATTTTTCATTGCTATTCAGTCTTCACCATGCTCTATCCTATTGTGTTGATTCTTCTACCATATTTAATTTATTCATCACATGAGAGCATATGTCATTAAGTAATAACAAGTGTATAAGGGGTTCATTCCAGCTATTTTGTAACATCAAATGCTTTACATCTTTAAAACCATTCTGCAAAACAGTAAAAATAGGTAAAATATAATATAAAGCACCCAACTGTGTCCAATTATCATACCAAGTGCTAGCATGACCATATCTTGGCTCCCACCATATTTCTTGGTAAAAAAAATCCCTAGCTTCAAGTATATGCTTCCAAGTCTGTGAACCTCCTCTCCATTCCACAATTTGAGGCCTGTGCCTCTTAAAATATTTGATTCACATAAAATTTGTCCATAATGATTTCTTTATCCTTAAATTCCATCATAATTTTGCAGACAAAGCTTTTGACACATCAAAAAGAGACCTGCAATCAAGACCCCTTTCATTCTTTGGGAAACATACCTCAGATCAAGTAACCCAATGTTTGTTTCTCCTTTCCTCCCTGAAGTTTCAGAAAACCCTTGTAAAAACTCTATGTCATGAATAACACAATTACGGAGAACAATATCAGATAATAAATATATAGGGATGCTTTGCAGTACATTATTAATCAATACAACCTTTCCTCCAAAAAAAGTAGTTTATCTTTTCAAGCCTGCAATTTATTCTGAACCTTTTCCACCAATTCAGTAAAGTGAATTTTCCTTTTTTTAGCATGACCAATTGGACATCCAAGATATATTAAAGGAAACTTACCCTTAGTAAAATCAGTAACCACTTTCACCTTCTGCACAATAGAATGAGTAGTCTTGTTGAAAATAAAATAAAAAACTTTTTTCATTATTAATTCTTTTCCCAGAATATCTTTTATAATCATTAGAGTTTCCATGATTTGTTGTAGTGTCCTTTTGTCAGTAACAAAAAATATAATGATATCATCAACATAAGCTAGATGATTAATGTTATCACTTCATTTAGGCATTTCAAAGCCTTTAAATTCTCTGTTCAAAAATAGATTATTTAAATCTTTAGATAATACCTCAGTAGCAAGAATAAATAACGCAGGGGACAATGGGTCACCTTGCTTTACTCTCCTAGTAGAGTGAAAAAATCTTGAGCCTGCCCATTTATCAACATAGAATACCAATAGTTAGCTACTAACCTCCAAATCCTGTCAACCATCATATTATCAAAATTCATAGCTTTCAGTACTTTCATCAAGAATTTCTAGTCAATCCTGTCTTATGTTTTTTGCCATATCCGACATTATGACTAAATTGGCAGGCTTGCCTCTTTTCCTGATATTTGAAATGATCTCTTGTGCTAAGAGTACATTCTGTAATGCTTCTTCCTTTCACAAATTTTGATTTGTTTTGTGAGATGATTCTAGGAAGTAACTCTTTTAATCTATCATGAATAACCCTGGATATCACTTTATTCAAGAAATTACTCAAATTAATTGGTCTCAAGTCAGAAAAAGTCTGAATTATTTCTTTTTTAGGCAACAATTCCAGATTATTATGAGTAATAGATTTTGAAAGAATACACTCCTTAAAAAAGGCAGCCACCACTTCAACAATGTCTTTTCCCACTACATTCCAACAAGATTAATAGACTAGCCAGTAAAACCATCTGGCCTATAAGCATTATCCCCATTAAGCTCAAAAATTACCTTTTTAACTTCATCTTCTGTTGGAGTAGCATTCAACATGAGATTCTCATCTTCAGTAACAATAGCAAGAATTTGACTAATCAATGTTAACTCCACATTGTCAGTATCACTAGTAAACTGATCTTAGAAGAATGTAATAGCCTCAGCAGCTACTTCATCATCCCCTACTGTCCATCCCCCATCTTTCTTGGTAATTCTTTGGATATTCAACCTCTTCCTTCTCCCATTCACTAAATTGTGCAAAAACTTTGTGTTCTTGTCCCCCTCAGTAAATCACTGGATCTCAGCTTTCTGTCTCCAATATTCTTCCTCATAATGGAGATATTTTGTCAATTCATCCTGTGTTCTCTGCAATACAATTTTATAGTCAACGGATGGATATGTATTAAACCAATCTTCTTTAATCCTCACAATCTCTTCTCTGATAATCAATTGCTTGAAAATATCCCCAAATCTTTTCCTACTCCATTGTGATAGAGCAAGTTTAGTGTTTTTCATCTTTTACTTCAAGCCAATAAATATGTCCTCAGCACCAGTAGATCTCTAGCTCTCCTTCACAATCTTAGTAAAATCAGCAGCTTCAGTTTAGAATTTCAAAAATCTAAAAGGCCTAACAAAGTTTGGAGCCTGTCCACCACAGGTTAGCAATAAAGGGGCATGATCAGATCTTGCTCTTGCTAAGTGTTCCACCTCTACATTCCCAAATATGCCTAACCAATCCTGATTTATCAAAACTCTGTCAAGTCTTTTAAAAATACAATCATTTGCAGCTCTTCCATTCCACTAAGTAAAAGGACTTCCTTTAAATTTGATGTCTAAAAGTTCACATGAATTCACACAAAAAGCAAAATCTTCATATTCATGTGGGTATATAGGCAAACCACCAATATTTTCTTCATAATTTAGAATAACATAAAAGCTCCCTTCTATTATCCAAGGCAGCCTCATATTGTGACTTATCATTTAAAAATAAGTATCAATGTTCAATATATTAAAAAAAAGTAATGAATTCTAGCCAATTTTTTTTGTTTTAAAAAAATTGTATTTTGAAATTGCGTTTGTAAAACAGTGAAAAGAAATAATAGTCTTCTTTTATTTTAGAGAGAAGGTACTTTTTACTTTTTTTTTCAATTGTTAATTTTATGTTTTGTTTTTTAAAAAGAAAATTTGATATATGAAATACTGAAGCAACAAAGAAAAAGAATAAAACGTATGGATAAAAAACTAACAGAATAAAGCATACAGTCAAAAAAAGAAAAAGACTGTGAAAAAAATGAGGTTCGAACCCACAACTTGAGGTACTAAAGACACTCAATGTTGCATTCTTTATCACTAAGCCATTCAATTGTTTGGCAAGTGGGTTTGCAAGGTTTACTATTATTTAATTTAAGTATTAGATTTACCAATATAAATATAGGATCTACGTAAAAGCTACTAGGCTCATCCGAACCCCCAAGTGACGTTGTAACTTCGCCCCAGGTTATGTTACAAGAATCTGATTGGAATAAAATTTATGATGTTGTTAATCTTTTAGGACATTTTTATTTTGGTACTGTTGAATTGTTCAGTGCTTATTATCCTACTGTTTCTAATATTTTAGCTTATATAGCCGATCTCTCTTTATTACTTAGTGAGTATAAGCTTAAAACATGTTACACAAAGGATATCACTAAAATGATTACAAAATTTGAAAAATATTTTTTTCTCGATTCTCCCTATTTACTAAGTTGGTGCCATGTTAATTCATGTATGAAATTCATTACTACTTCAGAATTTATTTGTATTATTTATAACTCTTTGGAAATTAAGAATGAAGAAGAACCTGCAACGTTTACGGTTATGAGTGATGCAAATGATCACATGCCAGCATTATATAATCATTTTGTTGTCTTACTTGAAAATGTTATACCGACTCATATTACTCATTTATCTCGTCCTTTTGATGAAGTATTATCTTTCAAAAGACAGGCACAAGGTGTGTCTTTTTATGGTATAACTAATTTATCCGTTTGGTCTAGAGTACAACCTTCACTACAAAGAACTCTAAATCATGATGAGCTTAATTAATATCTGAGACAGACCCATGAGTTCTATCAAAATCAAGTTAGCACGCTTGATTGGTGGAAGAACAACCAAAGACAATATCACGTACTTTCAACATTGGATAGAGAGGTGCTAAATGTTCCAATGTCAATCATTGCATCAGAAACCACATTTAGTCAAGAAAAACAGTAGATCGAAGACGATCAACACTCATTAGGAAGCAATATCAAGAATTTTCTAATTTGCTTCAGAGATTGAATTAGAATGGAGCGATGAAATAAAGTAAAATCACATAATCCAGAAGAACTTGAAGAAATAATGTCAGTTGGAGATCCTTCGACACAAGTAAGTCCAATGTATGTATATGTTGATTATAAATATTTTGAGTCAATATCTGTTAATGTCAATACGGAGGAATTGGAGAAAATGATTCAAAATATGTAGATTTTGTAATTTATCCATTGAATTTTCATTTTCTAATTCAAGCTTGTGTAATTAGAGAAAAGTAATTGTAAAATTAGAGAAAAGTAATTGCAACCTTGTAACTTGTAAGTTTTGAATTTTAAACTTCATTTTGCAATCAATCTATTAAAAAAGTTAAAGGCTCATTGAGTCTTTGCATTTCTTTTCCATAAAATCTATACATCTTATATGAATTAAATAATTTTAATATATTATTAGTAAATGTTACATAAATATATGTTGAAAATTAAATTGAAAACTAAACAATACTTGAAAACTTATTTTAGCAAATATTACTTAAACAAGTATATATTGACATATAAAAATTTAGAATAAGTTTATTTGTATAACTTGTAAGTTGTAACTTGTATATATTGTAAGTTGTAAGAAGTATATGTTGAATATATTATGTGTATATTTGTGAATTTTCTATACATATTTATGTATATTGAAACTTGAAATTTAAAATTTAAATTCGATAATACTAGTTGTCGAAAAATATTTAAAAAAATTATTATATTTAAAAAATTATAGTCTAGTGTTATCAATTTGAAATTTGAATTTGTATATTAAAAAAATAGTTATTAGGAATCTAATCTTCATTCAATCAAGATATACAAAAAAATATACGAACAATATTTAAAAATATATAAATACATACAAGATATACATACGATACATATGGAATATTCACAAATTGTACTATAGTTTATATATACGATATATATAGAATAGACGCGATACACAAAATTTCAAATTTCAATATCAAATTTCAAATTGATAACACTACACTACAAATTTTTTAAAATATTTTAATTCATCTAAATATTTGTCCACAACTAGTATTTTCAAATTCAAATTCAACTTCAAATTTTAAATTTCAAGAACTGGGTCAGATGATGCTTACTTGTGAAGAAGATAATTCCAGATATAGGAAAACATTCAGGCTGCTAAAATTTTGGACAGATCATAAGAGTTTTAAGGAATCTGTTAGACAAAATCGGGTTTCTAATAATTCTGAAAATCATGTTATAACTTTTAAGGAGAATATCAAGAGGGTTAAGACTGCATTGACCAAATGGAGCAAGGATACTTATGGGGATATCTTCAACTAATTGATTATTATAGAGGATATAGTTAGAATCGAAGAGAAGTTATTTGAACAAGCGTCAAATGTCATAAATAGAATTGTGTTACAAAGGGCTCATGCTGAATCTAAGAGATATCTTCATTTCGAGTAAATCTTTTGGCAACAAAAGATTAGGCATGATTGTTTCACGACCCGAATCATCGGATTGTGAGGGCACCTATTCTAATCCACCTAGATAGGAGAACCCATTACCACCCCTTAGAAAATAAAGCGAAAGTCTTTATTAAAACAAAACTCATCTTTATTACAACAGTTTTACAAAATCAATACAGAAGATGTAGACTACCCTAGGATCTAGTAGAAACAGGTACAAGAGCTTCTAAGTGACAAGTAAGACCAGACACAACTTCCACCATGAATAAGAGGAGTAGAAACTGTTGAAGGATCACTATTTGCGACGATGATGAAACCAAACTGATTCCTGTAAAAGACTATACCCCAAAAGGGTATAGCAGGAGCAGTATTAGTACAAACCACACGTACTGGTAAGACTCATCGGTCGACCCAAATTAGATTACACAAGCATAACATAAATATTCAAAAGAGAACATGCATCTCAACATTCAGATTACGGAGCTTCACCCTTTCCCGCTTCCCTATTATTGACACCTAATAATCACTTTAGCCTTACATTCTCTATTCCCTAATCGATCCAGTTACTCCCTTCTAAACCTTCTGACTATGAACCCCTAGATACCGCTCTTACCCTTACGACCTCACTACTCCAAACTACTAAGCCTATTCTCACGCCAAGGACTACCACTGATCATACCGAGACAATGCATCTAAAGTGATCTTAACTGTGTCAAGACCTTAATAAAGTAAACCTAGCATCCATAGGGATAACCCACTCCATCAACTAAGCCGTCAACAAGACCTCAAGTCGCTATCCCAGACTTAATATATGACTTACAACCGTCCTTACACAATCCTGCTTATACAAGAAATCCCTATTTAGCCTTAAACATATATGCCATTCTACTATAAGAGCTAATATAACAAATCAAGTAGCCAAAAAAAATTAATAGTGAAGTCAAATCGAGTCGAGTTAAGTCAAGCACCAAAATACCACAACATATACATATATATTACCCGGTTCACTCATGGAACCGTCAAAATAACTTGTACCTTATACATGCATACTAAGGGTATAATAACCACCCTCTAGTCATGACCTGCAGGGGACAAGTTCCGTCCATGTACCTAATCCCAGACACAAGTGCCTGCCAACCTTATTTCTCCAATATCCCGTGAGAATGTCCGTTTACAAAACATTACACAAACAACAATGGAATATAACCAAGTCATATAAGCATAGGTATTAACCAACACTTGTGATATCCACAAGTTTACATGTAAGTTCATTTGAAGTGTGAACATACCTAATAATATGCATTAACAAGCTATACTAAGAGATAGTTAATATGCACATATAACACAAGTTGGATTAAACTACGTAACCATCACCTACACTATCGTTTAGAGCTCTAAACATGTCACCTGAATCACCCCTCCTTACTAAAACAACGCTACTTATTACCATCCTAGACTCTTCGAAAATCACCAACACCCGAACATTATCAACACTTTCTTTAAGGATTTAGACTAATTACTGGTATTTCCCCTTTCAATCACCCCAATACGAATATACAATAGTATGCCACCCAATTTATAAGATAAACTACAGCATAACATGATACAATATGATATAACCACCTTCCCGCATGTTACCCTAACCGTAATCAATTTTAGCCATCCAAACACCGTGCCCGAAGGCCTAATCATGAAATCTTCCATCCAACTACATTACATTCATTCTTTCTAATCTGGGATCTATACTACTTAATTAACCTTAGCTTACCTGGATGTCAACCAACTGTACAAGAGACGAACCGAAGCGAATTCCAACCTTGTGCTAAGATCACAAATGCGTTACTCCCATAAAATTTATGGGTTTGCACCCATCCGCACCCCTTTCTCCTCTTCTCTATGGTTCCAAGACAGTGGAGGCAACCCTAAGGGTTTTTGGAGCCTTTCCACATTATTTGTTTCAACTGAAAGGGAGAAAAAAAATAAAACCCATTTAAGAGGGTTTTTGGTCGCGTCATGTTTCTATAGCGGGAGGTATGTAGCGACGCCTTTATAGTGGAATAAGTCCCACTATAGCAGGATGATGTCAGCCCGACCATAAATTTTAAATTTCAAAAAATTGACTTGTGTTGCCCCATGCAAGTTTACAAACTTAATTCCAACAATCCCCGTACCCCGTACCAATATCGACGTATTTTCCTAGTAATGACAGATTAGGTCGTTACAATAGTTACCAGTTTACCCATTGTTCATCCCTGAACAATCAAGAAGAGGGAACAATCTGAGTCTAGATTTGAACTTAATGCCCTCCCCTCGATATCGTAAGTAACTAATTATCGATACCCGGATTCCTAACTTTGGACTAAGATTAAAAGCCAAACTACGGGGATACGAACACCCAAAACTCCTAGTTACTAAAACCTTAGTACCAAAATCCTATTATCCGTCTTATTGAAAGAATTTTTCACGCTCAAATGTGACACGATACGAAATGATCAACCCATTTCCTGAGTTCCCAAGGAACCCTCGGCCTCATCAAATTATTAGAATCAGACCAGGTGTGCAAAATTTTTGAAACCAAAAAATTTCCTGGGGTTTGAGGTGGGACCCCGCTATAGTTACATCCATCCTGTTATAGCGACGTCGCTATAGCGACATATGTTGCTATAGCTGCCTAACGTAGTTTAAAGGGAGGAGAAATGGGTTCATTTCCCATTTCTCTTCCTTGACTCAAAAAATCACTCCCCTCCTCCCCCGATCACTTCCCTCTCATCATCAAAAAAGATAACACTTGACTCACTACTCCTTGGTACTTCATTGCTCGCAATTTGCATGATTTTAAGCTTGAATTTAGTGGAATAAAATGGGTTTAGAGTTGAGTTTTTAAATTTTAATTTTGGGCTCAGTTGGGTCAAAAATTTAAAGCATGGTTGCTTCCCTTACGTTTACAGCTCTTCTATAGCATTTTGAGAGTAAGAAACTCAGAGTTTACGGGTTATATGAACCCAATTAGAAGAAAATACGAAGGGTTTTTCTTGGATTTTATTTGATGATTTGGGCATGATTTAGGAGTTATCATGCCTGAATTTTTGAGAAAAGTAGTCCTAGGGTTCTTTTGGAACACTGATCTGAAGTCAAAAATAAAAAATAGGAGTTTTTGGGTCAAGAGGTACCATTGTTGCACCTCTTGGCTATTGAAGATGATGAAGGTCGCTATAGCGACACCGCTATAGTGGAGAAAGTCCCGCTATAGCGTCGTCACTATAGAGACATGCCTGTCGCTATAGCGAGAGGCTGCAGGCAGTAGCCTTCCAGCCTTAAAACTGAAATTTGACTTTTCTAAATTCGGTTCTTTTCTTGATGCTTTACGATTGCTAACGAGTCTCCTTATTAAAATTTGCAGGTCGCCCATCTCTAATTACTGAAAACCAAAAAAATGCCCCCGCCTATGAAAGATTTCCCGACGAAGCTAGTCGGGAGAGTTATCAAGACTACAGACGGACCGGGCTTTCCTATGAGTGGGGCTTTGTCATAAGAGGGGTGGAAGAGAAAGCACCGGTGTTTTACAAATGGCTTCAAGAATTCAGCTTGGGCCAATTAGTGGTGGTTCCCCTAATGGGTTCTCGGGCTGGGTCAGAGAATTTTACGCTATACTCCCTATCGTGCTTTAGGACACCCCAACCCCACCATTCGTATTTGAGAAGTGGATGACTCGATAGGTATTCGCACTATCAATGAAGTGCTCGGGGTGCCACACATCTCTAATGCTGAGAATATGGCCAAGGCGCGGGAGATGAATATGACATGGCTGCGGGACACACTAGTTCCAAAGGGGTTCAGGGAGCAGGCCTACTGGCCCTCTACCGAGGGTATTACTAGCACCTATTTTTCAGCCAATGCTCAGATATGGCTGAACATGGTGACCAGGAGGATTCATCTATCGGGCAATAATTCTGACGTGACCTACCCTCAGGCTCTAGTGGTGTCCTATGCTATTTTGGGAATCAAACTGAATGCGGGGGCCCATGATGGAGTGTAAGGACTTTTATCGGGTCAGTAAGAAGAGGCCCTACCTCTCTGGTCTGGTTTCAAAGATATGCAGGCTTGCTGTGGTACCCGAGGAATATGAGGATATGGAGGTGGAGATGGACATCTCTTTTCACCCATTCTTGGTGAAAGTGCTCACATCCAAGAAGAGGAAGAAAAGGAAGACAGGTGAGGTAGAGATTAGTAGGGCGGCGATGGAGGTCTTTGAGGCTGACGAGGATTATGATAATGCCCCTCCCTCCTAGACTCAGCCCCCTATCCCTAGTAGCCAGCTAGAGGCAGATTTGGCCGCAGTCAGGAGGTCCATAGAGTAGGCCCTCTCCAGGTCCACATCCTCTTTCACTGCCTAGGTCATTTTAGCACTCTGCAGAGAGCTTGACGAGGAGAAAAAAAAGAGACGCTCCCGAGATTGCTTGCTCGCTCGAATGTGGAAGACCATGAAGGTCATGTTCGAATGTGTGGCTCCCAACCAGAAGCTTCCCCATTTGGGACCAAAGGATTTGAGGGAGTTTCCCTTCCTGAGTGATGTGGAAAGAGACGATGCCCCAGCAGCCCGCGACTAATAGGGCACCTATCTAGGTTTCTCCCCCTACCCCTTTCTATATACTTTTTATGAGTTGGGTTGCCCTCATTTGGGGTATGTACTAGACATTGCACTCTTTTCATTCCTTTATTTTTATGCACATGGATGCTAGTTTTTCTAATCGCATTAATAATATAACTTGCTTTTACTGTATTTATTCAATTTCTATATTCATGCAACGTTTTGTACTCAACATATCAAATGAAACATACCGAAAATGGGGGTCACAAATAGGGGAGAATAGGGCACTGCCACTATCTCGCCTATGTCGCTATAGCGACATGAATATCGCAATAGTGACATACATGTCACTATAGCCACGTTGCTATAGCTGAGAAAGTCCCTCTATAGCGACATAGTCTCTATACAACACCTCGTATTGCTATAGCGACCCAAATCAGTGGGTGCCCAAATTTTACTATTTTTAATAATTTCTCCTCCCCAAACCCTTTAATCCCAATAATGCAATCAAGTAAACGTTTAATCTTGATAATTTCCCCCAAGAACGAACCGATCCATGTCAAAAAAAACACATAACACCTCATTATAAACTCATAATGCTCCAAAAAACCATAATTTACAATAGACACTCTTTTTAAACCACTCCCGCTATTGCAGATTCAATCTATGTTTCTACGGAATGAAATTACATCTTTCAATAAGTAATCATATAAACAACCTTTGGTTACACTCCACACCAAATTTTTTGTTTCATTATAACATCAACAAGGCAAACCTCAAATAATTTCATTATTTCACAATCATTCAAACAACTACGATTTCACATAATTGTCCAACTCCATTAACCTCATACACCCATTTAAATCTTTATATCACTACCAACCCAACAAGAAATAGTCATAGTCAAATTTTATCCCATACCACACAATATAGGGCAACTTGCAACATTCACATATCATAGATTCAGAGTAAATCCATCAACTTCAATTCACGACACATGATTTTGGAGAATTTAAAAATCAATACTAATTCTTCATATCTCACTAACATAACTTCTAGTTGCGCACTTGGTGACCCTGAGTTGGTCATCTAGCATGTCATACATAGCCCTTAAAGCCAGATACCAATTGGAACCTTCCCGATTCTAATTTACGTTGCTTGTATCCTTCTAAGCAGAGTCGAGTGACATACACTTGGCTAGTTTAGATACCAATTGGAATCAAGAGATACCAATTAGAATCAACTTATACAACAACTAAACAACTGCATGAGAGAAAAGAATGAGGTGAAACAATTTCCTAAAATGCCTCATAGCACCCCAAAAATTAGATGTGGACGTCAACACACCAATCCGCAGTACTCTATTCGACATTTGCTCTTGTACTGGGGGATCGGTAACTTAGGCTCTAATACCAAATTGTTACGACCCAAATCATCAGATCATGAGGGAACTTACTCTAATCCACCTAGATAGGAGAACCCCTTACCACTCCTTAGGAAATTAAGTGGAAGTCTTTATTAAAATAAAAATTCATCTTTATTACAACAGTTTTACAAAATCAATGCAGAAGATGAAAACTACCCTAGGATATAGTCTAAATAGGTACAAGAGCTTCTAAGTGACAAGTATGACCATACACAACTTCCACTATGAATAAGAGGAGTAGAAACTGCTGAAGGATCACTATTCACGACGATCATGAAACCAAACTAATTCCTGTAAAAGACAATACCCTAAAAGGGTATAACAAGAGTAGTGTCAGTACAAACCATACGTACTGGTAAGCCTCATCGATCGACTCTAATTGGTTTACACAAGCATAACATAAATATTCAAAAGAGTACATGCATCTTAACATTCGGATTATTGAACTTTTCCCTTTCTTGCTTCCCCATTATTGACACCTAATAATCACTTAACCTTACCTTCTCTATTCACTAATAATGTAGTTACTCCCTGCTAAACCTTCTGATTATGAACCCCTGATCATACTGAGATAATGCATCTAAAGTGATCTTAACCATGTCAAGACCTTAATAAATTAAACCTAGCATTCATGGGGATAACCCACCCCATCAACTAAGTCGTTAACAAGACCTCAAGTCACTATCCCAGACTTAACCGATGACTTACAACCATCCTTACACTATCCTGCTTATACAAGTAATCCCTATTCAGCCTTAAGCACATATGCCATTCTACTACAAGAGGAAATATAACAAGTCAAGCAGCCAGTAAGAATTAATAGTCAAGTCAAATCGAGTCGAGTTAAGTCAAGCACCAAAATACCACAACATCTACATATATATCACCTGATTCACTCATGAAACTGTCAAACTCACCTGTACCTTTTACATATATGCTAAGGGTATTATAACCAACCTCTAGCCATGACCTGCAGGGAAAAGTTCCATCCATATACCTAATCCCATACATAACTGCTTGTCATCCTTATTCCGCCAATATCTCGTGAGAATGTCCGTTTACCAAACATTACACAAACAACAATGGAATATAACCAAGTCATATAAACATAGGTATCAACCAATACTTATAATATCCATAAGCCTACATGTAAGTTCATTTGAAATGTGATCACACCTAACAGCATGCATTAACAAGCAATACTAAGAGATAATTAACATGTACATATAACACAAGTTGGATTAAACGACGTAACCATCACCTATACTATCGTCTAGAGCTCTAAACATGTCACCTAAATCACCCCTCCTTTCTAAAACAATGCTACTTATTACCACCCTAGCCTCTTCGAAAATCACCAACACCCAAACATTATCAATATTTCCTTTAAGGATTTAGATTAATTACTAGTATTTACCCCTTTCAATCACCCCAATATGAATCCACAATAGTATGTCACCCAAATTTATAAGATAAACTATAGTATAACATGATACAATATGATATAACCACCTTTCCACATGATATCCCAACCATAACTGATTTTAGCCATCCAAACACCGTGCCTAAAGGCTTAATCATAAAATCTCCCATCTATCTACATTAAATTCATGCTTTCTAACCCGGGTATACACTTCTCAATTAACCTTATCTTACCTGGATGTCAACCAGTTTTATAAAAAATGAACTAGAGCAAATTCCAACCTTACGCTAAGATCACGGATGCGTTACTCCCTAATAATCCATGGGTTTGCACCCATCCACACCCATTTATCCTTTTCTACATGGTTCCAATATATGGGAGGCAACCCTAAGGGTTTTTGGAGCCTTCTCACATCATTTGTTTTAGCTGAAGGGGAGAAAAAAAATAAAACCCATTTAAGAGGGTTTTTGGTCACGTCATGTCACTTTAGCGGGAGGCATGTCGCTATAGCAAAGCCGATATAGTGACGCTGCTATAGTAGAATAAGTCCCACTATAGCGGGATGACTTCAACCTAACCATAAATTTTAAATTCTAAAAATTTGACTTGCGTTGCCCCACGCAAGTTTACGAGCATAATTCTAATAATCCATGTATCCCATACCAATATCGAGGCATTTTTCTAGTAACAAAGGATTAGGTCATTATAGATTGATTTGAATATGGGGATAGAAATACAAGATTTTTTTCATAGTATAGTGAATGGAAGAAACAATAGACTATATTTGGAGAGAATCTAAAATAACTAGGGGATCTGGTTGGAAAAAGAAGGGGATATAGCTACTGAAGCCATTGATTTCTACCATAAGAAATTTACTCAAGAGAGGTATTCCACTGAATTTTCTTTACTGATTCATATTCCTAATTCTATTTTGGCTGATGAGAACTCAATATTTGTAAAGTTCCAGAGTTGGAGGAGGTATAAAAGGTTATGTTTAGCTTGAATGGAGATAGTACCAGTGGTCTTGATGGTTTGACTGGGAGATTTAGTAGAGTTATTGGGATGTTATTAGGAATGATGTCTTAACAATGGTACAAGTTATTTTTCAAGGTAACTCTTTGCCTAAGTCCATTACTCGTACTAGTTTGGTGCCTTTACCTAAGAAAGAAAATGTACAGTCTTTCTTTGATTTGAGGCCTATTAGTTTGAGTAATTTCATCAACAAGATTCTTACCAGAATAGTTCATGACTGACTTGAGTCCTTGTTTCCAAATTTGATTTCAAGTAATCAGTTTGGATTTGTGAAAGGTAGAAGCATTATTCAAAATGTTCTACTGACTTAGGAGATTGTTGCAGATATCAGGAAGAGGGGTGAGCCTGCTAATGTGATCATTAAACTTGATATGGCTAAAGCTTATGACAGAGTACCTTGGTTCTTTTAGATAAAAGTTTTAAAAAAGATGGATTTTTCTAATATTTTTATTGACTTGATTTGGAGATTTGTGTCTAAAAAATGGTATTCAGTGTTGGTTCTAAGACCCAATTTTTCCGAATCTATTTAATCTTTCAGCAGAAGTTTTATTCAGGTCTTTGATGATGTGCAATTTGTTGGGTATGGTCTTCCAAAATAGATTGAACAACTCAATCATCTTGCATATGTAGATGACACTATTATTTTTTCATATGCTTATAAATACTCTTTGAAGAAGATTGTATCAACTTTGCAGGACTATGAAGCTCAATTAGGTCTGAAAATTAATAAAGGAAAAAACTCTTTATTTATTCATCAGAATGCTGCTGCAGAATTGAGGAGATTAGTGGAGGAATGCGTAGGAGTATATAGGGGTCAGTTCCCTTTCAAATACCATGGTTACCTCATTACCCATGCTAGTAAAATGAAGGAGCATTATGCAGATCTCATTAGAAAGGTGAGAGTGCAGCACCCTAAACTTTTGATCTAGGATTTGAATAATTCTTTGTACGCGTATAGGCCAAATCCTGATTATTTCCTATTGAATATAAGTGTTAATATCAACTTCCTAGCAGGTAGTGCTTTGGATATGAATTATGGTAATAAAAAACCTCTGGCACAAAGTTGAGTTGAGAGCCTGTCTATCGATTGAGTTTTCTATAAATTCTTACTAGGGTCAATTTCAAATGAGCATTCCTCCTAGAGTATGAAGATTTATATGACCCATTACCCACCAAATTAATGGTTTTTGAGTCTTCTTTCCAACGCCACTGATCGTTCATCAATCCAAGTCTGAAGTAAGAAGTTATGTGAAATTTAGCAATGCACTATGCAAGGGGCACGTTGGCTAGCGCACCATGAGGTAGCCTTGTCATGTTGAGTCCTGTGGAAGGAGGATGCATGTATAGATGACTATTTTTCCAACTTTGCTTTGTTTTAAGGGTGTTTTGGGCATTTTTTTAATGAAAACCATCCCTCCTCACCTTAAAAATATTCCTATCCGATCATTTACCAAGCGATATTGATTAAATCCTCTCCTATCTTCCTCAAACCCCAACTATAAAGTTCTAAAAGAAATCAATGGCTAGGGTTCTTTCTCAAAGGATTACTTCTCCAATTTCATCACTAAGGTATGTGAAACTTTCCAACGTTAAGAATTCTTTCATTTATGTCCTCCTCATGATTGTTTAATCTCTTTTTTGATAACCTAGGGTTTGAACTTTTCTCCTTGAATCTCAATAAGTCTCCAATTCATTGGTGTCACTCTTGAAGTCTCTTAAATTATGCTTCAATTTCATGAAATTAATGGTGTCTAATTTTCTATGATTCATGTTATGGACTTGAGAATTCATGAACACTATGAATTATGAAACTTTATGAATTTTTAATGGTATCTTAGTTTGAAAAGGCTAACTTTATTGATTTTATTGCTTTTTCACAAAGACCCAAAAGGCTAACTTTATTGATTTTATTGCTTTTTCACAAAGACCCAAATTTCTACTATTCCAAAAAAATATTTTAGAACTACTTTTCCTAAACCTTCTTGTATCATGAACCTTTCTAATAACATGAAGAACTATCCCAAGTCAAGTCAACTTTCAATTGCGGTTTTGTTATGTTACTTCAAGTCCCCTATGATATCCCAGGGCTAGAGCTTTGTTCCTAAAAGTTATAAGAGTCCATGGTTTTGTTGATATTAAATATGAAAACTCTTTTCTACTGATTTTACTTCATGTATTATTCAAAATATGATCCCCTTTTGTCTATGTTGTGGATTTGAAAAGATTATGAACCTTCAAGTTTGAAAAGCATTATGATCTCTTCTTTGATAATTTAAAGTTTATCAAATTTACTATAATGATTTGATTTACAAAGGTTAAACCTCTTGTCTTGGTTAATCTCACAAAGACTTAATTACAACTAGTTCAAGTATATGTTTTGAATAGTTTTCAGCAATCTCTATGTATCATGACCCTTTTAAATAATATGAGAAATTTCCAATACTTCCATAATGATGTTATGAGTTATGATAAATGCCCCATGTTATATCTTGATTCATACGACAAACTGGGCTTGGGGCTCTACCGATCGGGTGTTGATCAAACCCATATAACCCATGGCGTATATATGATATCGATGATACCATCTAGTTCAGAAATAATATAAATGATGTTAATGAGTCTTTTCAGTTGATGATTAATGTTCATAATGACCCATATTCCCTCTTTCAGTTTATGGTTTCAGTTTTATATATACTCTATGTCTTGCTTCCCTTCTCAGTTTTACATACCAATACATTCCATGTATTGACTTTCTTAGACGCTACATCATTTTATTATGTAGGTTCTTAGGTGTATATTTATGATTTCATGCAGCTAGGTCCATTTGTATTAGCTAATGGTGAGCCCTCCATCTTCCAAAAGGCATGGTTTATATTGATAATTAGATATGCTTCAGGTTTTAAGGTATAGTCGGGGCCTTGTCCTAGTAGATATTGATTCATGTATTTAGAGTCTTTATAGACCTATATAGATGTTAGTTTAGATGTTTTCAGCTTCATTTAGACATTTCAGAATTGTTCCATATTTAAGCTTTTCTTAAAGATTTAAAGTTTATGAAATAGATTTCCATTCTAATTTTTTTTATGGTTTTTAAAATGTTTTATTTTATCTTATTTCAATTGAATGCTCATGATATAATCCAAGTAGTTCTCTCAGTTCAGTAATGTATTTGGGTGCTGATTACGTCCAGGGCCTACATTCGGGTCGTGACAAACTTTATATCAGAGCACATAGTTTAAGTGTCCTAGGGTGTCTATAAAGCCGTGTCTAGTAGAGTCTTTCTTATGGGTGTGTTGTGCACCACACTTATAATAAGGAGGCTATAAGGTATTTAGGAGATGTTTCCCATTCTTTCAAAATCTAGATTGTGTAATAGAGTTGTACATAAGAAACTTATTCAGATTCTTGCTTTGCTGTAATTCCACGAGCTACACCTCATTTTCAAGGAGATAGATGTGTTAAATCTCAAATTCCTAATAATATGATCCTTTTAGATAGAGTTATCAGAAAGTTAAGAGACTGTACAAGGGCTTTATAGGAGTCCCTTAGTGCGTTTAATTCTATTGGTTCAAAGCATATACCTCTATCTACATAAAGTGTATATTTGAACCTAGGGTAAGATGTGTACTCAGACCCTTTCAAAAACTTTATTGCAGATGACACGCTTAAGGGGGGAGGTATGTATTTAAATATTGGGATAGTGTTGCCACCCGAGAGATAGAGTAAATTAGGGTGTTATAAGCTATGATCAGTAGGATGAACCTAGAGCCAGAAATATGAAGTCAAAAGTTTAGAAGCGAAAGAGTTGGGGTAGTGTGTGATTGAAGAATGTAGCTAGAGTCATGTACCCACTAAGTGAGTGTTGGGGGTGGAATGCCCTTATGGTGTTGGCTAAGCTGTAGTTAGTAGGGAAGTTATGGAAAAATCAGTGATGCACTATCCAAGGGGTGTGTTGGCTAGCTCGCCACGAGGCAGCCTTGGCGTATTAAGTAATGTGGCACGAGGCTGCATGTCCAGACATATATTTTCCCTAATTTTACTTTGTTTTAAGGGTCTTTTGGTTATTTTCTTTTACATCGTCCCTCCTCACCTTTAAAACACTCCTACCCAACCAATTACCAAAGGACATCAATCAAATCCTCTCCTTTCTTCCTCAAACCCCAACTATCAAGTTCCAAGAGAAATCAATGGCTAGGGTTATTTCTCAAAGGATTACTTCTCCTATTTCATCACTAAGGTATGTGAAATTGTCCAACACTAAGAATTACTTCAGTTATATCCTCATCATGATTGTTTAATCCCTTTTTTGTTAACCTAAGGTTTGAACTTTTCTCTTTGAATCTCAATAAGTCTCTAATTCATTGGTGTCACTGTTGAAGTCTCTTCAATTATGCTTCAATTTTATGAAATTAATGGTGTCTAATTTTCTATGATTCATGTTATGGACTTGAGAATTTATGAACCCTATGAATTATGAAACTTTGTGAATTTGTAATGGTATCTTGGCTTGAAATGACTAATTTTATTGATTTCTTGCTCTTGCACAAAGACCCAAATTTTTACGACTCCAAACAAATATTTTTGAATTATTTTTCCTAAACCTTCTTGTATCATGAACCTTTCTAATGACATGAAGAACTGTCCAGAGTCAAGTCAGCTTTCAATTAAGATTTTGTTAAGTTTCTTCAAGTCCCCTATGATATCCTAGGGTTAGAGCCTTGATCCTGAAAGTTATAAGAGTCCATGGTTTTTGTAATACCCCGTACCTCCCCAACCCTACCTGATGATATTGAATAATGTTTCCTTAGGTGTCGAGATCCATAAGTACGTATTTGGTAATGTTAATGAGGAGAAAATTGAAATTTGCCTTCATACATGTGATTAGCCTTTCATAGGAGGTTTTTTGTGATTTTTGTGGAGCATTTGTGGGGTTCAAAATGAGTCTAAGAGTACCTCCAAACAAAGGATATTAAGGGTAAGAAGTAAGTTAAATAATAGGATTTGAAGTATCTAACCAAATCCTCAAAGAAAAGTCGAAGCACAAAAAAACATTTTCAGTGCCACAGGAGGTGCCAGGCGCTGGTTCTGGTGCCCAAACCAGCAACCTTTTAAATCTTAGTGCCCTGGTGGGTGCCAGGCGCTGGCTGGGGCGGCCAAACCAGCAATGCCTCCAAAAATTTGTCTAAGTGTCCAAGGGTGCCCGGGGACGTACCGGGCCAATTTTTGCCACGTTTCTTCTACAACCACGAGTATATACATGGAATAAATGAATTATTATATTGGTATGGTAAAATTACTCATGAACGAATTTGGCATCAAAATGACGGTTTTACCCTTTTGGTCAAAATGAGCCATACGTGGCTAGAATCACTTGTTTTTGGGATTAAGGTTATGGATACGAGTAGCGTGAGTGGTAATATTGTTGTAACACGTATGAAATTATTTAAACATGAGATATATTATGGATTATGCATGAAAAATTGATGGGCTAAGTTGAGATGTGTTATTGGGCCCAATTTGAGGCCCAAAATGGAATAAAATACATGGGCCCAAAGGCAAATGATCCATTCCTCCAATATTGACCAAGTAAACCTTGTATTAAATGCCAAGAATTGGCTAAGGACAACATGAGAGTCCTATATAAAGGGGCAAATCATATTTTATTCACAAAATCTCTCATGCCTCTTTAGATATTTTCCCAAATAATTCTCTCAAACCCTAAGAACCCTAAAGCACTTCTTGGGGCAAGATCACTCATTTGAAAGCTTGGGTAAGTAATTATTATTATGGATTAATATATTATATGCATGGGAGAGCATGTAGATCATGATGGTTATGTCTAAAAGTGTAAGTGGTGTACTTTTGTGTTTTGGTAAAGATGTGCTATTTTTGTGAATTAACCTTAAAAGGTGACTTGATGTCTTGATGAAAGTGAATGGTATGGACAAAATATGAACATGTATGGTGTGATTTTGTTATTAAACTTGTTATTTTTCTAAAAGTGTAAATTGTGGGATTTTGGCCGATATGTGCTATGAGATGTATTAAGGTGGTTTGATGGCTTCTTTGTGATGTGATATGGATAAGAAAGTGTAAAGGAGAAGTGTTGTGGTGAAATGTATTGATTTTCATGTATTGGTCAATGTATGGAATATTGGGGGATTTTTGGAATAATAATTTTAACAATGGTTTTGTCAAGGGAAAATGGCATGTTTAAGAGCAAACATGTGACTTATTGATATTGTATGCATTTGTAAGGTAGTTGGTGGTTAATGTTGGTTCCATTATGTACTTGTGATGTAGAGTGAAACGTAAAGAAGGAGCGGAATTATTGCGCTTACATATTTGATTGTGTACTTACATTGGGAAGATAAGGTATGTAAGGTTACTCTATTCGTATCTTTCTGCGGCAATTAGTAGTCACATTGACATTACGCTTGTTTCATCCCGAAATGTGCTAAGGTATCCCATATCCGGTTATCTATGATCATTGTCATATATTTCCTACTCATTGAGCAATGGTGAATCTCATGTCTCATATTCATGGTTAATGTTCCAAAAAGCCCAATAAGGTTATGTTGTGATATTCCAACAGTAGTCATACTCATACCTCTTGTTCATTGATTATTGTTCCAATGGCTCCAATGGTGTTATGTTCTTGATGATATTGTGTTTTCAACAATGTTACTCATATGTCTCTCACTCGTTGGTTAATGATCCAAAGTTTCAAATAAAGATATGGCTACCATTGTATTAATCTCTCATAAGCAAAAGTACCAATCTCTCACAAGTTAAGGTATCAATCTCAAAAGTAAAGAAATGAAGTAAGAATAAAGTAATGCATATTGATTATGTTCATGGGTGTTATCCATGGGGTACACATACCCGCATGATGATGATAGTTTATCCATGGGGCGCAAACGCCCGCGTGATGATGGCCATTTATCCATGGGGTGCAAGAACACCCGCATGATGATATGATCTTATCCATGGGGTGAAAGAATACCTGCATGACGATGTTATGTTATCCATGGGGTGAAAAGAACACCTGCATGATGTGGGCCCAGAAAGTGTATGAGTAATGTAAAAGTAAAGTAAAGTAAAGGCAAGCGAAAGAATGAATGTAATATATATGGTTTCCAAAGTACAGAATAGTGACTCATCTACATTGTGATTTATCTATATTGGTTATGCATTGGAACTTGAGTTCTTGACATATTTTCATATCTTACAAGTTTCATATGGCCTTACACACTCAGTACATTCTTCGTACTGACCCCTCTTGGGGAATTTACTTTACTTGCTGCAGGCGCAGGTCCTAGTAGGCCTCCACAGTAGATTGTCAGTGTTGCAGATCTTTGGTGAGCTCCAGTTAGTTCGGGGCTTCTCCGAGTCACTGTTGTACATGTGTTTTGATTTTGGACATGTTGTATAAAGCGGGGACTTGTCCCGACTTTTAGTTCATTTTGGTCAATGCATTTGTTAGAGGCTTTTGTAGATGGATGTGGGTGTATAAATGTGAAGGTACATGTCGTTTTGACTTGATGGCTCAAACGGCCAAGTTTTACATATATAACTATGACATATGTTTTCATGTCTATGACTTCCGCATAGTTGCATAAGGTGTAATAAAATTCATATGAGGTTATGTATGCGAATATACTTGAGCAATGATTGGTTCTCTCGGGCCTTAACGGCTTCGGGTGCCAATCACGCCTCGTTGGGATTTGGGGCGTGACAGTTTTGTTGATATTAAATATGAAAACACTTTTCTACTAATTTTACTTCATGTATTATTCAAAATATGAACCCCTTTTGTCTATGTTGTGGATTTGAAAAGATGATGAACTTTCAAATTTGAAAAGCATTATGATCTCTTCTTTGGTGATTTAAAGTTAATCAAATTTGCCTATAATGATTTGATTTATAGAGGTTAAACCTCTTGTCTTGGTTAATCTCACAAAGACTTAATTACTACTAGTTCAAGTATATATTTTGAATAGT
Source organism: Capsicum rhomboideum (assembly GCA_031232105.1). Classification (NCBI taxonomy): domain Eukaryota; kingdom Viridiplantae; phylum Streptophyta; class Magnoliopsida; order Solanales; family Solanaceae; genus Capsicum; species Capsicum rhomboideum. The sequence goes on along the minus strand of CP124716.1, from coordinate 88,709,723 downwards.
TGTCAGTAATCTCTACGTATCATGATCCTTTTAAATGCTATGAGAAATTCCCACAACCTCCCTAATGATGCTATGAGTTATGAACAATTCAACTTGTAAGTCATGGTATGACAATACCATTATGTTATGAACCTCTTTATGTTAATGTATGATTAATGAGATGAAGATATTTTTGTTTAAAAGATGATTTATGGGATGAACATGATTAAAATATGGGCTTAAAGAGCATTAGATGGTTAAACGAGAAGGTGTGAGTCCAAAAGGCTCATTACACAAAACCTATGTTTTGCAAATGTGGGGATGGTTGGCTCTATAAATTGGATGACTTCTTGTTTCTCCTCTATGAGGATGATTTACAGGACTATATAATGTTATATCCTGATCCATGAGACAAACATAGATTGGGGCTTTGTCAGTCAGGAGTTGATCGGACCCACATAACTCGTGGTGTATATATGATATCTATGATACCATCTAGTTTAGAAGTAATTTAAATGATATTAATTAGTCTTTTCAGTTGATGATTTATGTTCATAATGTTCCATATTCCCTCTTTCAGTTTATGGTTTCTGTTTCATATATACTTTATGTTATACTTTCATTCTCAATTTTACATACCACCAATACAATCCATGCATGTAGGTTTTGAGGCATACATTTATGATTTATATGTAGCTAGGTCCATTCGTATCATCTAATGGCGAGCCCTCCATCTTTCGAAAGGTATGGTTTATATTGATGATTAGACGTGCTTCAGGTTTTAAGGTATATGTAAAGACTTGTTTGATGAAAACTTGCTTTTTTCATATTTTAACCATTTTCCCCTTTCCCGTAGTTTCTACATATTGGTTTTGGGGTGTGGGGATGGTTGGCATGATTTTTGATGCGATCGGGAGTGATTTGAGCAAGTTTGAGGTTGTTTTAAGGCTTTATAAGCCAATAGTTGACTTCAGTCAACCTTTCTTGTTTTGAGTCTCAGATGACAATGTGGACTATGCCAACAGATCCATAATGTTGAATTTGGGTTAGTAGTATGGTTGGTTTGGGTTTGGGACCTTTATATCTCATTTTGACCCATCATTTAGAAAATAGTAAAAAGGTGTTCAGGGGGTTAATTCAGTGAAAACAATCTTTTTTTGAAAATCTGACGTCTCTATTGAGCCGGGAACGTCGAAATTAGCCTAGTAGAATAATTCATTTGCGTTCATGGGATTTTGAATGAATCCCGAGGGTCCGATTGGGAACTTGCAATTTAGCCAAGTTGCTGATTGTGCTTCTATCTTGTGTGGCCGCTTAAGCTGCCTGACATTGCTTAAGCGGTAGCCACTTTAGCCGCCAGGCATCACTTAAGCGATGGCCGCTTTAGCGTCCATGCTTCGCTTAAGCGATGGCCAGCCTAAGTGGCTTGGCCTCTTTAGTGACCTTGTAGCAGCTTAAACGGTGGTCGCTTAAGAGGTCAATTAGCTAATTAAGCGGTCATCGCTGATATAAAAATCCATCTTCATGTTTTTCCTCTATTTTTGGACCTTTGAGCTTTAGCTTTAGGCAATTCTTGAGGATTTCTTCACTATTTGATCTTGGGTAAGCTCCAAAACCTTATTCCCATTACTTTATATCGATTATATCATCAAAAACACCCTTTTATCATGATTTCAAGGTGGAAAATTGGGATTTTTACCGGTAAAGCTTAAAAAGGATTTTTTCAATTTGGACCTCATTTTTAACTCATTTTGCATGGGTTTTCAGCTATAGACTCCTTTCTCCTTGGGGAATGTATTTCTAAAGAAAAATTTCAGTTTTACCCCTTAGTTTTCAAAACCCATTTTGGAGTCCATTTTGAACCCGATTTAAATATGGACAATATGGGTATCGATAGCTTTCTTTTAACATATAAATGCTATATTTGTGTGTTTTAGTTGATTTCGAGGTCATTTAAAAGAGGAAAGCTCTGTGTTGAGGGACTTTAGGCCCAGCTTTCATCATTTCGAGGTAGGTTATGGCTTAACTTCTTTCAGATTGAGCTAGGTAGTTAATATATAAGTGAAACATAATATGGGTTGGGGAGAATAACTATGGGGTTTATATTTTGAGATTATTATTACTATTGTGTGCCCGTGTGGGGGCTTATTTTGTGTTGTTGTTGGCTTGAGATATATGTTATTGTGTGTTGCCCGTGTGGGGGCCTTATTTGACACCATTTGGCCTTATCTGAGCATTTAGATGCCTTATTACTAGATATGATACCCGTGCGGGGGCTTAAATTATTATTATAGGCCTTATTGAGCATTGATTGTCTTTATCATGATAGAACAACTCGAGTTAGGGTTGATATGATATTAATGATATCTTACATGTATATTTATTCCGATGGTGCCTATTTAGAGTTGAAAATCATGAATTGTGAACTTATTGAGTTGATTTTAGGTTCACTTATATACATGTATTGAATTGATCGGATATCTTCATACTGATTTGATTGTGAGCATTACATCCTCATTCCATATACACATTCATGAGATGCTGGTACCATTGAGGAACATTGTTTTGAAATAAAATAAGACTCTTTTATAAAAATCCTCTCCGTGAATATGAGCCAAAGAGATGGGTTGAGATTGAGATATAAGTTATAGTATACGGGTTGCGAACCCCCCATGGGTCCTATTGCGGATCTACAAACTCAGTAGATGTATATAAAAAGTCATGCAATGACTTTCTCTGTTCCACTCCATCTTCATCGTTGCATTACATTGCATATGCATCTTTCGTGATTTCTTTTGCTTTCTTGACTTGTGTTTAGTTTTCGTATGTTTTCATGTATGCCTATGTTGTTCCAATTACATATTATATTAGAACTGTTAGTGGAGACGGTGTGAGCTACCACTTTGGGAACTTTTCTGTTTGCAGGTGACGTGCTCATAGTCTTCTTTAATTATATTATTGCATATTTTACCCAGTCGACCTATGATACCTACTGAGTACATGGGACCGTGCTCACCCCTACTGTGCCCTTTTGATGCAGATCCCAGTTCGAGCACTCCACGTAGTGGTTGATTTGTGTGAAGATTCAGAGTTTCAGGTACTGATTCACTCCAGAGTCCGGGGCTGATTCTGACCTCATCTATCCTTGTTTGTCTTTATTTATGATTCAAAGACAGATGTGTCTTTTCAGATCTTAGATATTGTATTAGATGCTCTTGCACTGTGGCACTAGATTTTGGGTTATATGATATTTCTTTCATATTTACGTTATTGTACTTGTATTGGCCTGACTTCATTCTAGAAGTCTCACCTTAATTTATTTTTCTTGTATTGTTCGTACTCTTCCATTTTGGGTGATTGGCTTACTTGTCAAGGCTGGGTTGTGACAGGTTCCATTATGACCTAGTTTTGAGGTCGTGATAGTATAGTCGGGGACTTGTCCTAGTATAAATTGACTCATGTACTTAGAGGCTTCATAGACCTGTGTAGATGTCAATTTAAGATGTTTTTAGCTTCATTAAGACATTTTGGAATTGTTCCATATTTAAGCTTTTCCTAAAGATTTGAAGTTTATGAAATAAATTTCTATTCTGAATTCTTGTTATTGTTTTTGAAATGTTTTACTTTCGCTAATTGCAATTTCATGCTCATGATATAAACCAAGTGGTTCTCTCAGGCCATTAATGGCTTCAGGTGTCATTTATGTCCAAGGCATATTTTCGAGTCGTGACAGAGAGACAAGATTCAAGCTTGGAAAGGTAACATGCTATCCTTTGGTTGTAAGGAAGTGTTAGTAACTAGTGTTTTACAAAGCACTCATATTTATTTGTTATCTGCTATTTACCCTCCCAAGTATGTTTTAAAAGAGCTTTATAGAATATTTGCAAAATTCTTTTGGAGTAACAATATTACAGGTAGAAGCAAGCACTGAGTTTCTTGGGATAAGGTTTGTTTACCAAAAATTGAAGGTGGTTTGGGTTTTAGATCTATGGATGATGTTTCTCAAGTTATGTTTCCTAAGCTTTGGTGGAAATTTAGAACTCAAAGTTCTCTATGGGCAAACTTCATATGGAACAAGTACTGCAAGAAATAAATACCTACACTTGTGCAATGGAAAGGTGGTACACAAGTATGGAAACATAGGCAGGATAATAGAGAGATTATTGAACAAAACTTGTGGTGGGAACCAAAGGGACGATTATCTAGAGTTTTGCTTTATAATTTTACCAATCTTTTTCCCTTATATCTCCAACCTACTGAAGTACATGGGTTGTCATTCTCTGGATGATATTGTTGTTTTCTTGAAAGAAGATGGATGAGATTTTGAGCTTATGCAGGATCACTTGCCTAATAACATTGTTGAGCATGTTAGACTGACTATGGCAATATTAGGCAGACTGAAGAAATGGACAAACCTTGTTGGATAAAACCTAGTATTAGGAAGTTCACTATCAAATCTGCCTGGGAAATTCTTAGAATTAGGTCTACCTCTAATAATGATTTTAAGAAGTTATACGTGAAGGGGATCCCTTTCAAAATTTCCTTTTTTGGATGAAGGGTATGGACATATAGAGTTCCAATGGCTGCTATCATGTCTTCCTGGAATCTTGAGATTTCTCATCTATGTCAGTGTTGTAGAGTTCCTCTGAGGGAAACAATTGAACATTTATTTTTATCAGAAGAAGTGGCAACTTTTATTTGAGATTACTATGCTATGGTTGCTGGTCTTTTAGGTCCTTCGGTGCAAGTTAAACAGAATATGAAGAAATGGTGGGATGTTCAAGGCAATGTTAGATTGAAAATGGTCTATCAAGCAATTCCTAATATCATTATTTGGTTTGTATGGAAGAGGAGGAATATAGTGTTACATGGAGGTTCATATTTTAGAAATAAGGTTATGTGGGATATCAAAGCTACTATCTATAAGTTTATCAGGTTAAAGTTCAATTACTTACTTTTCCTAATACTTCGGCCCAGATGGTATCCATACTGGAAAATTATAGACATGTTTTTCACAGTTGAGTTATTAGCTGGAATCCTCTTATTGGTTGGTTGAAATGTAATATTGATGGTGCTTCTAGAGGAAATCCATATCCCAGTGTTTGAGGAATCATGAAGGAGATCTAGTGGGAGCTAAAGGTTTTCAACTTGCTGATACAACTAACTTGGTAGCTAAGGCTAGGGCTATAAGTGAAGGACACCAATACTACTTAGACAAATAGTTTACCAACATCATATTGGAAACTGATTCATTGGCTATGATTAACATTATTAATGGATTTTGGGTGATTCCATGGAGTATTTAAATGGAGATCAATTCTATAGTCAGGATCAGAAATACCATTACTGTGAGAGTACAACACTCCATAAGAGAGGAAAATACTCTTGCTGATTTATTTTTTTTGCTAACTTATTTTTTAGTTTTGCAGGTACATATGAGTTCAATTCATTTGAGGAAGTTCCAAGTATAGGAAAGAAAATTATTATTCTTGATAAAAGTAGCACTCCAATCATGAAAATTAGACGTATGATTTTAGCAAACAATTCCAATTGAGAGTTAGAAGTTTCAAAATCAAATTGTACATTTCACATCACTAATTTTCAAGTGAGGCTATAGTTGAATTAGTTGGATTGATGTTTGGTAAATCTGAAGCAATTTTTAGTGGTTGACAGTACCTTTAACCTAGTGAAAGCATTGATGTGTTTATGTCATGACCCAAAATAGAGTACATGATGGCAATTGTCACACCCTCCGACACAGGTAAGCCTGTCCTAACCCAAACTCAATAAATAAAGTAAATTAGAAGAAAAAGAAGGAGAAAAGAATAATCCCAAAATACTTAAAGATGAAATAATAATTCAAGATACATTCCAGGTATGGCTGTCACTAGTACAAGCCTCTAATACAGAATGATATCAATAATCTAAAATATCTTAAATATAGATAAACCATAAGATAAATAAAGAGAGATTCGGGTAAGCTCTGTGAAACGTTAGTCACTACCTCGATCTCTGTAATGTTAATACTGAGGGAACACAATCTACTATCTGCTACTCGAACCAATACCTACACAGGGTGCAGAAGAAAAGGAAAAGGAAAGAAAAGCAAGAGTGAGTACGAAACACGTGTACTCAGCAAGCATTATTGATAATCGATCCTAATCCAAAGTGATGGTGAGAACCACCACCCCAACTACCCAAGTTTTCCCCAATCAATCTATAACTAGGAAATACACCACTTTATCCTAAAAGGGTATCCTAACACAACAGTCGTAGGAATATTAATATACAGGGTAGGTAAAATAATCTAGGTGAGTCACACTAGTTATTTTATGATCAACAAGTAAAGGAAGTCATTTATGAGGGGGACTCACTAACACAGTATATCAGGCTCAATCAATATGTTCAACCAATAATCTGGATACAATAGTGAGAGTGTATACATGCTACTAATAGGTGCAACACTACAAGTCTCACTAACCAAGCCATAGCCATACCCCACGTCTAATAAATATCTCAACTCCTAAAACCAACTAAGAGGTAGTATAATATGATGTAATGTAGTGAAATGAATGCAGAATACACAATATCACAAACTAGGTTCAATCGCGGTAATTCAATACAAAAGTAAATACTCAAACATAATATTCAATCATACCAAGGAAATGCAATGCAATGCAAGTGATGGAATACAATGTTGTGATGTTGGTGGAATGTTTCGTATACATCTTCCAAGCCTCAGAGCTTTGGACACGACCCATGGGGGGTTTACAACCCATATACTTTCATAATCTAAATCTCAATCATTGTATACACCTTCCAAGCCTCCTCGTTGGATATGACCATATACTTTCATAATCTCAATCTCATATCTCAATCAACCTTGCCGGCTAATGATCATGACTAAGGGTTTTATAAAGTGTCATTTTCTTTCAAAATCAGTGTTTCTCAGTTGTACCGAATTTCAAGAATATGTATGAATGAAATGAGGATGTAATGCTCACAACCAATCATTATGAAAATGATAATCAATTCAATATAGGTATAAATGAGCTCAGAATCAACTCAAGCCCTCGTTAGGAGTCATGACCCAATTTCTCAGGTAATGATGGCACCTACTCTACCCCACCAGTAGGTAAGACAACCCATAGTCCGAAATAGCTACTAACGGACTAACAAGAGAAAGGAAGAAAACTGCGGAATAAATATGATAAAAGACTAATATAATCCCAAAACCTGGTGGAGCCAGTGCAAGAGCTTCTAATACATCAAGAGTACAAGTGAAATACAGGATAAGTATATATACAAAGATGTCTCTAAGTACAACATAGAGAACCGTCTAACAATAAGAGGAAGAGAGAGTAGGGATACTCCAAAATGCCAGGAGCCCACCCCAAATCTCTAATCCATAGCTGCTCCGCACGATACACACATCAATAGAGATAACTCATACTATAACCTGCAGGTTGGAGAAGTGTAGTTTGAGTACCAAATACGTGGTACTCAGTAGGCATCGGCCAACTGAGCTCTAGAAATAATGTAAGCATAAAATGACATGTAAGGCATGAATGTAACTACAGGGAACTATCCAGGGAACTAGGCATAACAGTACTAATGGAACGATAAGGATAACTAGCCTATCCTGACAGTACAAAGGAGCTAAAGTACAATACCATATATCACTAGTCAATATATCAATGAAGAGTGAAAGAAGTATATATAGTAGTATAAAAGGCCAAAGAATACATATACAATTGGAGTGGACAAGAAAGAGAGGGATATACGTTAATGCCATATATATATATATACACATACATACACATACATACATACATACATACATACATACATAAAGGACTAACTCTAAGGTGAATACCTGAGGGAGTCAGCCTAACATCTCAGGGATCATGGCCAAGTAAAGGAGCTAATGCTAGCATACTAAAACCTTAACCAAAATGTGACTAAGCATGAGGTGATTTATCAACAATGTAATTTACCATAATAAAGAAGGGAAACAGAAACATACAGACAATCTCAGGTACCAGTCCATAATCATCCTGCCACGAACTAACGATAATAACCAATGATAAAGTAACCGGCTAGTCCGGACACACAAATACCTAATTAGACCCCCATAAGCCCGGAAGGCTCATGGAAGCACTCAGCAAACAGTAATCACAACCTGTACCTATACAGCCCCTCATAAGACTGATAGATGCAGGCACCAAACAATCATACTGGTGATAGGTGATGCATATAAATGAATGAATGCAACATAACCATAAATACCATAATGTAACTAGTGTATACACCTCCTCCAGCTCAGTAGCTCACAAAGTCAGGACCTACGACGACCATCCTTCTCCTGCACTATGGCTCACAGACAAAGAGGCCCACAGGGAATTCGGGATATCCGTATACACAGCCTGGTCCTGAACTAGGACTTTCAATAACCATCATAATCAATCTACTCTGTCCAATACCAGATATATATATATATAGTGCATGGACTCTAACCATGACTAAAAGAGTTTATATAGTATAAGAGGTACACAGACTCAAATTGTGACTAACGAAGTGTAAGTTTGTAAATCCATTACCCAAGATCAAGTTCGGGACTAAATTATCATAATAATGTAGAAAGGGTCAGAATCTCCGACGACCGAAGTAAATAGTAGTGGTAAAATGAGTGGATTAATAACGATCCGAAATCAACCTTGGTCTACTTTCCAAAACATCAATTTGAGTTCCAAAGGCTCACAAATCATCAAATAAGGTGGTACGATACCTATTATAAAAGAATCCATTTTAAAAGTAAAAAGTGAAAATAAATCCCTTTTTGGAAAATAGTAGTAATATCAAGGGTTGGGTTGAATCGTACCACTAAGTAAGCATGAATGTACCTAACAGTATGCATGCCATCACCAGTATTCAAACAATACAACCATAAGTGCCTAAGCGTCTATAAACTAGAACTACATCCTCAAAAGGATAGGATACTCACCTGGATTTCAACTGGTAGCGTAGCCACGGCCTCGAGCCCAATAATACATAATCAACATAACAAGCCTCATAACTCGGGAAACCATAGTAATTAATTGTATAAAGCCACTACAAGATCTAATTGGGGAAATACCTCCCAAATCACTAAGTCAAATGATAAATTTACACTAAGGGATCCTTAATATTAAACTATGGTTAGCATGCTTATAATAGAGGGTCAAAGGATTCTATAGCCACGATCAGTATTTTACACTAAGGTTCGCGTCACATTTCTACCCCAAATTCCCTAAATGGGATAAGTCATTCTATACTCTTCATAAGTCCATCCTATAATCCCTTCATAGTATGAAATCTATACCATACACAATCTCATAGAGAAAAGTAGATCGAAGCCTACCTCAATGCCTAACCGCAAGTCTCAAATCGTCCGCAATTCACTCGTATTTGCTCCACGCTATCAAAATATTAAAATACACTTCATAATTAGTAAAATGACACTTATATTGCTATATAAAAGTTTGGGTCGAAATTCAGGTCAAAATGGGACTGCAGGGCCCACAAATAAAATCCAAAATTGAATATGTCACGAATTTCCTTGAAGGATAAGAAATGTGTGCTCAAAAGTTGAGCATATATGGAGGGTAAAGTGGGGCTCAAATCAGTCCCCAAAGTTAAGGATTTAAAGACCTAATTTCTAAGAGTTTACAATGAAATGAAACGGAATTCAACGGGTAAAATGATGAATAAGGACCAAGGAGTGTAGAGCTAACTTACCTTAGCTTCAATGGAAGATTTTCCCCCTTTTCCCACGACCTATGCTCTCAAGAATGGAGGAAAAAAGGTTAAGAAATGAATGAGATTTTCATGCGAAGAAGGGGATTTATCAGCCCCAGGTACCGCTAACGCGGTCAGGCAAGGAAAGGCGGACCGCTAAAGCAACGTCCACTTAAGAGTACCTCAATCGAGTAGCGAAGGCCACTAAAGTGGATTAGGGTCGCTAAAGCGATTACCCCTAAAGAGGATCTTTGACCTCTTTGGCGGTCACACCAGATATCAGACACTTGATTTTAGCTAAGTCCAAATGGACTTCGATCGGGTAGTCGAGATTCGTTTGAAACCCCGTGCGCGCAAACGAGCTATGCTACCATACTAAATTCGATATTCTGGACTCAATAGAACCATCAAAACTTTTATCCGAGATTGTTTTGATTAAATATGGGGCCCACGCCCATAGTTCCATTTTTATTAAATCTATCCAATAGCCCAAAACGAGTTTGAAAGCCTCGGTACCTGAACCAAGGGTCCCCCTAGACTAAAATCAATGTTTTGGAGCTGATGGCACTGTCAGAATTTCCATCTGAGATTGCTTACTAGGAGTTTTGGTACGAGACCAATTTCTTAACAATGAAAGCTCCAAAACAGGGAAATGAGCCTAAAATCCAAATGAACTGTCCGATAACCGAATCGACAGTTCTGACAAGTCATAAATTGTATGTAGCCACTGTGGGAAGGCTCGAAATGTCGGAATTCATGGAAATTGAGAAAATGACCTAGAGGGTTATTACATTCGGGCATCACGATAACAATAAGACAATTAATGCACAAATAAGGTCAATAACATCAATTCAATCCCCCACTCGGGCATCACAATAGTAATAATTTCTCAAGTCAATAATAATATTCACATAAGCCCCCACACGGACAATACGAAAATAGTAAACAATCCAAACAATAATATATAGCGAAACTTACCCAAACTTAGCTTATTCCATATCTAAGTTTCATCTTCCCAAAGGTGATATCATTAGACTAAATAACTAAAAATATAACTACGCTAGTTACCAATATGCTCTAATAAGAAATACTAGACCCCAAAAATTACATCAACTAATACAAGTTTATTTATACTCTAAGTATTTTCTAAACCTCGATCATTCCATCAAATAACAATAATAACATAATTATCCCCTAAAAGGTCACTAAGCCCCAATCATCACAATAAAGTTCACTACACACAATTCAATCTCTAAAATAGTTATCCACTATCAATTATTCAAGGTCAATAAGTAAACTATCTACAATCTATTCTAAGCATATCCTCAAGTAGCAAGACTAACTAAGGTAAGCAATTATATATCTACAATCCATAAAAAGACTCCGGTACCCATGGAGATGCTTTCCATTTCACCTAAACGAAACCCTCAAACCCTAAGCAATTCACAATACACAAGCAAACAAGCATACAACACAAAAACACTTCAGAAAAAGTCAAGGTACATCTCAACTTGCCTTAAAGAAGATTCGCAAGCCAAAAACACATTACGAAGCATCAACCGGAAGCTCTACTCCCTTGAATCACTACCAAACACGTCCAATCTAATCAAATATTGACATCTACAAGTCAAAAGAAGACCAATGATACCCATATCGATATATTTTAGTTCCGGGTCGGAAATCACTTCAAAACTTAATTCCAAAAATACAAGGATAAAATTAGGATTTTATTTAAGAATCATGTTTCCATATCAAAAGGAGTCTAAATCTCAACCAAAACTGAGTTAAAATCGAGCTTTAAATTGGAGAAAAACTCATTTTACAATTTACCAGGTAAAGACCCCAAAATCATGCTTAAAATAAAAGATTTGAAGTTGTTTTAAAGATAGAATTGATGAATAATGATTAAAATCAAGTTCAAAAGCTTATCCAAACACCTTGATGAAAACCCCTCTTTCAAATCGTTCTTCCCGAGGTTCTAGAGTCCAAAAATGGTGGATATCGTGAAAAGGAAGAATTTATAATGTTTAGGTGAACAGTGCCTCATGATCATGGTCGCCACCTCGCGATTGCGAGGGTCAACATTGAACAACACAAGTTAAGTCATCGTGATCGCGAGAGGTGCGCCTCGTGACCGCAATGAGAAACCCCACTTGGTCCACCAGAAATACCCTTTGCGATCGCGGTCCTCCCACCACGCGATCACGATGAACAACTTGGTCAAGCCCCAAAATCACGACACCAAGCCTCACGATCGGGATGAAGGATCAGGGGCTGCACCAGTTGACAACAAACCAGCAAAATGCAGTAGTCAAAAACTCTCCAAATGGACCCTCGAGATTCGTTCAGGACCTCACTGAAAGAAACCAATAATGCTACTAGGCTAAATTTGATGTTCCGAACTCATTGGAAGCATCAGATTTTTGAAAAAAGATCGTTTACAATGAATTAGCCCCGAGACTCCTTTTTATGCTAAAATTTAGCTAGTTTTCAATTAAGAGGTCAAAATACAAAATAAAGGCTCGAGGTCTGAACTAACTATGCTACTAACGTAAAATTGACATTTTGGATCTAAAGAAACTGTCCAAATCACCATCTGAAGCTCGAATCACAAAATGTTGATCAAAGTCAACCTAATCATTTTAAGGCTATTTAAAATCACAAACTCATTAAATCACTCTTGAATGCATCGAGGACCATGCAAATCATTCCCTCCACTCATAAATGATATAAAGTAATAAAAGGAAAGGAAAAAATTATCAAAACACAAAAAAATCTAAAAATCACAGTGAGGGTCATTACAGTTCATCTGGCACTCAACCAGGACTTATAATCATCTATCATATTGTTCATCTTAGCCGAGTCTAGTTTATTTCAATCTCAGATTTATTCACTCTAAACTATTTTGAAATAACAATCAATCTTATTATCTAGACTTTTTATGGTGGGATTAATTCCTTTTGGGATTTAATCCATAAAAGGATAGGTAATGAAATTGAAAACTATTTCAAATGGTTTTAGACAAACCTGAGCTCAGTTCTTAAGCTGAAGTGGTCCACTCTATTCTCAGCTTTCCAGATCTAGTTAATAGCTCCTTTTATTGACCCGTATTTCAAAAGAGGGGTAGATTTTAGTTCCAAGATCTAGTTTATGGGATTTTCAATCCACTAAACATTAGATCGAAGAATTAAGACCTTTATCTCTTACCTTTGCCATCAACTTTGGAGGTAATTCTTTGATGGGAGATCCTTCTCATAGAAAATGAGCAAAACCGAGTTTCCAGAGGAGGTTCGGTCGCTCAAAAGTAAGTAGTTGATCTAAAAGTTATAGTTTTTTCCCTAGATGTTGTGCTCAGATGGTGGTATCAACCTCAGATGAGGTTCAACCCCTCAAACTCTAGACAAGGGTAAGAAATCGCAATTTAAGGAGTTGACTACTGATTACTTAGCTTAGGTGAAGATTTTTTGTCCCATTTAACTCCGATGCTAGCCGCAACTGAAACTCATCTCTTCAAGATGCACATGAATATGGAAGAAAGAAAATAACACTGGAAAGGATTCTAAAAGATCCACTAACCTGGAAATTGGATAGATCTGGTCTTGATGGTGTCCCAAACTTCAAATATTGAAGAAGAAGATCAAAGATTGGAAAAGAATTTTAGGATTCCATTGTTGCATGTCTATATCTTTTCCTTTTTGTTAGATTTTTTCAGATTCTAGAATGTTTGTTTTCTTTTTTTGTTTCCTTATTTTGTTTGGGCCGAATCTTCCGATTTGGGCCTGTCTTTGTACATATTTAGCTCTTGTTTTAATAAATCAGGCCCGTTGGCCTTTTATTCAAAATTTTTTTGCTTTAGGCTAAGTAGGGGAACTTTCTCTTTATGATTGGGTTTTCTGGGAATATGCAACAATACTTTTCTAGCAAAGTGCATGTTTATAGGTAGCTTGAGATGAAGGCGGAGGTACATGCCATTTTTGGCCAACGACTGATCGTTTTATGTAACGCATTGCAATAACTTGATGTGCATAAATATGGGGTATGCTATAGGTATGACCTTCTGATGGTTATAATGTAGAAAATTAGTAAATCTAGTGCGCTATCGTAGAGTAGAACTACTATAGTAGAGCAACTAACTAATGAAAATGGATCTGGCAGTTAACAAATGTCACAATTACTTGAAGGAGCTAGTAGATGTTTCACCTATGCACAAGAATGGAGATGGACATTGCATTCAATTCTGAAGAACCAACAAGTTTTACTACTAACACTTGAGCAGAATATCAGTTAATAAGGAAATTTAAAAGGGTGGATTAATGATAAGTGTTAACATGTTCAATTTGTGAAGGGCATTTAAGGAATTCAATTGAGGGTCAGTTATATAATTGAGACCAGGAGGAGTGAATTGATGTTGGAATGATGAGCTTGTGGATAAAGTGAGTTTTCAGCGTGTATGCTTGTATGAAATTATTTTAGAATGTTAGTGGAAATGCACGTGTAATAATTGAGAATTTTCCTACAGATTTGAACCTATGCATTGGTGGTTTAAGGTATTATTTTTGTATTACTAGGTACTTTTGGTGAGAAATTTAGGGATAGATTGTACTTGTGATGCATCTAATTTGGAAGGATTTTTAGTTTTAAGGACCAAGTAAGGTAGAAAAGACTTTTAGGTGCCCATGATTTACAATTTATTACTCTCAGATTTTGTACAAAGACTTATGGTATTTTGAAATACTCCCTGAGTAGATTTGAAGGATTTTCACTTTATCACGATAAAAGTGATTGAAAATGAAATATGACATTTGAAAAAATAAGAATAAGAATATCTATTTCAATTTGGAAGGTTAAGGATTCATCTTCAGGAAATGATTTTTGAATTCATAACAACATGATTGCTTGGGTCTTATTCAGATTATGATGATATTATCATGTGTTAATGAAAGATGATGTAATTGTTTGTCTATGATGATATTATCATGTGTTAATCAAATAGGATGTAATTGTTTGTGTACACTTGGAGAAGGAAGTTTGTAGATATTGTTGGCCAAGTGTTGTGATGAGTTCCGTGGTGATTTTGAGGTTAGTAATTAATGAAATTCAGATTTCAGATAATTGATGTTATATGATCGATGGAAAGGTGATTCATGGTGCACTAAATGCGTGATTTCATGGCATCCACAACTGAATATGCTAAATTTGATCGGTAAAGAAAACTACCTATATTATTTGGATCAGACCACATGTTGTGATGAGACCACATTTGTGATAGTTGACTATGTTGGAATGTGGATTGGTTAGATAAGGGGGATTGAGAATGTCGATTATGGGATACTTGAGAGAACTTGTGACAAGGAATGTGGATTTTAGTATTTTCTACCTTTGGGATTTCTAAAGGTGCAACTAGGTATCGCTCTCAGTAATTTGTGGTTCAAAGTATGGGGTAATAGGTCATGCACTTGTGTCAAAATGTTTAGAGTGGCAACCGAGCTAAAGGAGCGCATATGAAGTTCATATATTGGAGAATTAGATGTATTTAGAATCCTATGAAGTTCCAACAGATTTGCGTGACTGGTAAAAGTTGAGAAATATGAATAAATGAGACATAAGATATAAACCATCGGTGTAAAGTTGAAAAGTTGTGTGGATTTTAGCCTTTGAGTCTAGATACGACAACTCTAGGTGGAACATTCATGGACAAAAGATGGAATGGTTCATCAAAACTTGTATTCGACCTTGTCAGTCCCGAATGTTGGCTTTGGTCAAACTTCCTAAATTTCAAATATCTTCGAAACACATTTGATCACCTCAAAAATTGTGTCACTCATCTCCATAAGTCATAAACAACATAATGAAACTATAGAAAGGTTTAAACTGGGTAGACGAGTTCAAAAGAACATAACAACCATGTCGGCTGTTACCAAATTATATTAACATATGTATGCGATGAGTTACACAAAAAAGCTAAAGGAAAAATACAAGCTCAAATTGATGTACGGTGAGTCTATTTAACCATTAGTAATCATCAATGCAAAGCAAAAAAAACTTATTGGACATTACTTTTGAATGAATATGAAAAGAATATCCTTCATTTTCAAGTTAGTGAAAGTTGAATTCTAGTGATAGATAATCGTTCTATAGTAATGTACTTTTCTACGTCGAACTCCATTATAATTTATGGTTGTATATCACCAATAAAATTGGTATCACCTTTTCTCACTTGCTCAATTTTATTTTTCGATATATCATTAATGTTGCTTTATTATATTATACACTATTTTAATGACAAACCATCTGAACAAAATAATGTTTACAATATTATTTTTTATAGTTCTTATATATCAAATATTACATTAGGTATGTTGTCGTTGTTGTTGTATAGCAATTTTTTGTATTTTTTTAACTTTTGATAGTTTGACACACTTTTATTTGAATATGTGCAACATCAACAATTATTGCAAAAACTCTACTTTTTACAATTGCATACATATCAAATGTTGCTGTCGAATAAAATTAGCATTTCATAAACGTTGTACAAAAATACAATCTAACATGTGTCTTTTTAAAAATATTTAATAATAGATCATTGTCAATTTTATGGTGTACATCAACAACAAAAAAAGAGTAAAATTTATTTTTGATAAAGATATTTAGTAATTATTAACATTGAAAAATTTAATTGATGCATATGAATTAAAGTTGCACCTAGTATTGGTTGTCTGATGCAAAACTATGACTCCTTTCATCTGTAAATTTGACAAAAAATATCAATTAAATTATTTAATATAATCATATTATGAAATATAACACTAGAAAGAAGAAGAAAATGATGGAAAAGTGTAGAATCACCATCATGTGATTTAATTTCTACATTGAATCTATGAGTTGATTTCTCACATGGTCACTCAACTATTGGTAGTTCTCTTAAAAATCTCTTATCTTTATTTCATACGTAATAAAAAAAATCACTCAACTATTGACATTTCACCTAGAAAGTCACCTAGCTAATTTAGATGTTTTTTCTATTGAATTTTGTTGACGTGAAATTTTTGTTTTAACACAAACTTTTTTTTAAAACTAGTAAGAAGAAGTTTGTGTTGCGCAGGACCCAATATTTGTTCAGAAGTTAATTTTTTTAAATTAATTTTTAAATGTTTGATCTGAAATATTAAAGTGTATGTCATAAGCTTTACTTTACAAATGTCATGAAAAGCTTCAAAAGTCTGATAAATCATATAAAAAATGTTATAACATATAAGATAACAAATTTTCAATGTCTTTTTTTCTCTTCAAAAACAAAAATAAAACTCACGTTTACATATATTATTTTAATTAGTTGTATTTTTTGTTTTAATATTACATGCAGTTATTATTGGAATAATCTAATATCAGTTATACATAATTTAAGGTGGGGTTATATTGATCTTATATGAAGAATTAAATATGGAATATGTTTTACTAATTTATTTGGGTTTTTTTTTGGATATGTTGTAGGTTTAAGCTTTTGTATATGTAGAGAAGAGATAAAGAAGGAAAAAGAAAAAGAAACAATACATCTTTCAATGGTCATAAGTAGTCAGCAAAGAAAGAGGAAAAAATGAATAAAGGGGTCAGGAAAGATGGTAAATGGAGAGTATACGCTGTCAGTTGTGGGCCTTATGGCTAATAAATTAATGTGATTTAAATGTGACATAAGCAGAAGGGTCATTTAGTCAAGACACCCAAATAAATATAAAGCAGCTACGGTAACAATCCATTTTGGCCAAATTATATTACTTCTTTTTTAGCTGAAATTACCATACTGTCCTTCAGCCAAGCAAGCATGTCGACCATGACATGCCTGCTTAAATTGCTATACTCTGACTTATCTAGGAGAAAATAAAAGGATAAACAACATAAATCTCAACTGTTTAATACCTAATTATACTTTATCCCCATTCTTTTGATAATTACATAAAAATTTGAATTTTAATTTTTGTGATACATTACTGAGGCTCGGATACATAACCTTTCTGATACATAAATATCGATACATAACTCCTATGTGTTAATAGTACAGAGATACATTCAGATACGTAAGTCTTATATATCAGTAACACAAAAAGCATTTTGATACATGATTTTGTCAGATTTCAAACAAAGACATCTTTCTTATGTATCTATAACCTAATATTCAGTAAGATACATAATTTTTGTACATTTGATAGAGGATCGCGTGATGTATCTTCTTGTCCTTTTCAACCAGATACATCATTCTTATGTATATGTACACAAAAATCAGTACGATACATAGCATTTGTACTTTATTAGCCGGTCTCGTGATGTATCTTCATGTCTTCACTGCTTCATTTTTCACCTCCTCCATCTGCACCTTCCATCCGCCATTAACACCATAAAAATACTCCCTCTATCGAGATCCTCCACTAACAACACCACACAGGGCAACCATCGAAAACCCATCTCCAACTCAACTTGCTTCGTACAAACAAATAAATTAAGAGATCTATAAGATGTAGTATTTATTTTTTGCTTTTTTGTGTTTACTTGAATTTACTCACTGTTTTTTTTTTTTTTTGCTTGCAGTGAGTATTTGTTGGGACTTGGGAGCTACGATAGAAAGAGAGAGGAACATGGTGAAATTAGGAACGCTACTGTGTGAATAAAGAGAGAGAAGGGAGATTTATTCAGGGGTTTTAGATTTTTTTGAATTTTTACTTCGCCAGATTTATTGTTAATTTATGGATCAAAAAAATGAATTGGATTTGGGATTTGGGGGTAGATGTGATGTATCCGACGATTTGAAGAGATAAAGTAAAATTCGAGATTTTTGTAATTATTTTAAGGAGTTGAGATTTTAGGTAATAATGATAAGTTAAGGTGTGATATTATGTAATTTGTCCAAAATATAAAAGCTACCCCTTTAACCATTTTATTGACTTGTTCCACTTGGCCCGACCCGCTAAAACTAGATGGTTCAAATATATATAGTACAAGACCCTTTATTTTTATTTTTATTTTTTTTGAAACTGATAACTTCAAGACCCTTTTATTTTATACTCAATATCTCCTATTATTAATCCTCTTTCAGACAAAATTATGATGAGAAAGCAGAAATAGTGATCAGGCGACTCGCTAGAGTACACCCTATAAATATCACAATTGCGAACCCACTTTAAAAATAAATTGATCTGAATTTCGTGCCATAATGTAAATCTCTACGCAAACACATAAAACAATAACGAATTGGCAGTGCACTGCTATTGTAAAATTGCCCAATTTACTAATATTTGTGTAGACTGATCAAGTGTGCCACATATATAGCTCATGACCTCCCCCTCCCTTTCCAACATGGGAAAGAGATTTTCATCACTTACCTCCTTTTTAAGATGTCCGTCAACTTAGGAACCTGTTAATACTCAGCCCAGCCTCATTAGCTTGCCTTCTCTTCCTCAGAGACTCAACATCCTCACAGAAGTTTGGGTCATTGTTCCAGAAGAGTCATATTTGTCACATACCTAAAGCTCATATCATATCTTGCATGCGAACACACTCTTTGTATTACATAGCCAAGGACCCCTCTTATTGTGCCCATTCATTGCCTACTAAAGTTGATTTCAGTTGAGAATTCATGTAAACGCTAAGAAAATTACTTCTACCAAACATACATACCCTAAGATTTGTCATTTAATGTATCGACTACTCATACTACAGCCACCCCCAAGTCCCAACTTATGAAGCTTTCTCGAGAGCACCATCTGTATTCATTTCTCATAGAAATGAAGACAATTATACCATTTCCGCTGTCAACAATCAGTATCACAAACTACTACTAAAACAATATCCGCATGAGCCTTCTTTCCAATTTCCATTTCCCCAAGGAACAACAATACAACCAAAAATGAAGAAACCTGCAAGAGATTTGGGACACATCATATCTCACTTCGTTGGAAATACAATATTACTCTAAATCAGATGCACATTGCACGTGGAGATTCACTATTCATATGCATTCCGAAAAAATTAACTCGCGAAATAATATTATATTAAACAAAGGCATCATTGAACTGTTGGACAAAAGTTGCCTCCTAAGTGGTCTCCAATTGCCAATCTAACTACCATAACAATCTTGCAGTTGTCCCCTATAGGACCACAAAACAACAAGAACTCAACCCTGTTTCGCACTGGAAAATATCATAATCCAAATTTGTTGATGAGTAATATACAACTGCAGGAAAAGATAGGTATCATAAGTTTGAGAAGCTAGTCCCAGGCACTAGTTACTCCAGGACCATATCCCCCACTGTAATTGCCATAACCACCACTGCTATTACCTCCATCATAGTAATTCACACCACCTCCACTTCTAACGTATGAGGAATCCCTCCTGAAGTCACGCCCACCAAAACGGCCTCCCCCAGCCCGCCTGTTTCTACCTCCGTATGAACGGCTAGCATAACGAGTCAACCATTCAGGTACCTCCTGATTAGCTTCTTGCATCAAGTCAGCTAGCGGTTTGGCCATCGAAAGGTTACCTTCATTAAAGAAAGCAGTTGCTAGTCCTGACTTGCCTGCACGACCTGTCCTGCCTATACGGTGCACATAATCATCAATGTCATTAGGAAGGTCAAAGTTGATAACATGAGAAACATGAGGGATATCAAGGCCTCGAGCAGCCACATCCGTCGCAACTAAAATTGGGGTATCTCCTCTCTTGAATGATCTCAACGCTTGCTCCCTTTCCTGTAAAATAAACCCACAGGTAATGTTGACTATGATGAGCTGCAAAATAGTGCAAGTAATAGTTGGTGCAACACAAAAACCTGACTATAGAAGTATCAGGTACACGTGTTACATTCATACATGCCCCTTCTCGGCATGCAATGCAAATATTGATAGCAAGATGTGGTGGCAAACCATTCCGGCTTGCATATGGTGGACAGTTAGGGAGTGAAACTCTAGGTGTTTTGAAGATAAAGGAAACACCATTCAGAAGATCTAGATGAACTGTTTACTTTTGTTTCATTTTGGGTGTAAAGAGAATTTTGTAAATAATGCTGAAACAGTGATAGAACTCATAGAATCCCTCTTTTTTTTTTTTAATAGATAAACCCCTCTTTAAGAATAGGAAGTGATATTCTTTTGGTATTTTGTAAATATTTTTTAACAGCACCTCCTTGTTGCCATATTATAATACACTTGCCATGTCTCAAAAAAAAAAAAAAAAGAGGAGTGGTACCATTTAATCACATGTAACGGAGGTGCAGAACAGTGTAAAAGGTCATGTTTGAAGATCAAACAATTTTGATCTATCTCTATCAATACCTAGATCTCGCCTACCTGCTGAGTCCTATCACCATGAATGGCAGTTGCAGGAAACCCATTAATACACAGCCAATGCTCCAATGCATCAGCACCCTTCTTTGTTTCGACAAATACCAAAGTTAGAGCATGCTGCAGAAAACAATATAATGCAATTAATAAGATTACCAGTCAATTTAAACGAAAGATTAAAGACTCCGTATTGTGTTTATCATGTATAAATTTTATAGGCCTAATGCAATAAAAAAAATTTAAGGAGGCCTAATGCAATAAAATTTATGCAACACAAAGCAGCAAACGGGGAGAAGGATGTAGTCATGTCATTGGAAAACACTGAAGCATTTTAAGAGGAAAGCCAGTCAATTAAACCGAAAACTCGTGCAGAATGAAAATTTAAGCAGACTCCAATCTAGGAAATTCAGCATTCATATCTATATGTAGTAGGTAAATAAAACAAAAAAACCAACTATGGACAGAATGAGCAGCTAAAGTGACCAGGCAAGAGAAGATTTACGTTAGTGCCTTTATAGACAAAGAAAAAGTAGCTAGTGAACATCCTTAATTCTTTGCTATGTCCCAAGGACTAGAAGTCCTGATTTATTCAAGCTGCTCCTGGTGCCTTAAACAGGACTAAAGTAGTCGAGAATAATTTCTATAGCAAGAGAGAGCTAAGAGTCGCATGCTACCTTGCCGTGAACCCCATTAGCCATCTGTGCATGAAGTAGGTCCATAAGATGGCTTCTCTTGTCACCATCATGAACAAATTCAACTCGCTGAACAATCAAATCAGTACTAGAACCAACCCGTCCAACTGCCAAAAATATGTAGTTTGCAAGAAAATCAGATGCCAGTCTCTGCATTCCCAAAAACAAATGAAGAAAGAAAGGGTTAAAGATCATATACAAAACAAGATACAACTACTCAGAAGATTTCACTCACTGCCAACTCAACAAGTTGCAAGGCATTTTTGCCAGCATTGCAAAAAGACAGGTGTCATCATGTAACAAGAAGAATAAGAAGAAATATTAGGATTCAACGAGAAAGATGATTTTTTTTTTTTTTGGGGTGGTGGGGGACATTGGAGAAACAAAAAGAAAAAAAAAATTTAGTAGAAGCTCAAAACCATGGTTTAAGATAATGTGTGCCATTCCAATAGAAAATGTCTGTAAGAAGCAGACTATTAACAAAACACATTGACAATTGAGGAAACACCCCTACTGAATAAAAGAAAACCTGAATCTCTTTTGGGAATGTGGCACTGAACAGCATAGTCTGTCTTTCACCAGGTGGAGGCATATCCATTTGCTCCACAATCCTTCTGATTTGAGGTTCGAACCCCATGTCCAGCATACGATCTGCCTCATCTAGTGCTAAATATCTAATCATCTGTAATGAAACTTTTGCTCTCTCAAGTAAATCAACTAGTCTTCCAGGAGTTGCCACAAGAATATCAACCCCTCTCTCAAGCTCTCGGAGCTGCAGATATGTGACAAACAATTGTTCAAACAATAACGCAACAAACATATCATCTATTTCCTTGATGAAAGTAATGTTTTATTGATATTGTAGGGGAAACAAAATATACAAGACGTGTACTAAGAAGTAAGGAATCTACAGAAGACACCACTTTATACTTGATTGTTCAGGCTTCTTGAGCTAATCTGACAATGAACTGATAAGATCAGATGCTACACTTGATACATAATCTAACAATGAAATCACCACACTAAACAACTGAATACTTCTTAGAACTTCTATTGAGGTTCTGACTTCACTGGCATATCAAATGAAAGTAATGTTACTAGATTTGATTTGTTCAAATTTCCAAAACGAATATTAGTGTATGACCTTTTTTTAATAACCAAGAAACTCCCTGGGGCCAATGGCACACGGTTCGAAACTCGGAGAATAATGGGCCCAGCCCTCTGCTCTTCTCCACTAATGTCAGTGCATGACTGTAAGTCGAACAACAAAAAAATGCATGTTGTATATTTGAAAGCAGAGCATCAGATGGAGGTGGAAGAACATTCTAGACATCCCTTCAAAATATGTAACAAGAAAATGGGATGTTCAGAAATGGAAATCTGAGTAACAAGGGGCACCTTCCTGAAGATAACGGGGTAACAAAATCCCAACAAAAAGAAAACTTGCTAACTGAGAACATTATATGGTTCATGTCATGTACAAATATACCAGAAAATAAAGATCTTTTACTTTTTTCCTCACAACAGTAAATAAGAAAATATTCCAGAAGATAATGATATTAGCTTTCAATTGCATTTGCACTAGATTTCAGGATCTAACCAAAAAGAATATGAATAGGTAAGTTCATATTCAAAGCAACTATTTACCCAAATCAATTCAGCTTGAAGGACCTCACTTATCCTGGTCAAGTACATATAGATCTTTATGAGACTGTCAAGAGTCTTGATAAATCTTTCTACGATTCTTTATCATGGGATACCCAAAGATCTTTCCCACTGATAGATCAGAGGGGCCCTCCTTGAACAAAGACAAATTCTTAACATTAGATTACTCTTTACTTTTGTATAACAAGTTTCCCTCTTTCACCGTCAAATGCATATTAGATCTAGAATGATGAGCTAAACAAATTAAACCAACTCCACAAATTAAATTCGTCTATAGGCTTCTTAGTTGAACTCTTATCAAACCCATTTTGTTTTAGCGTACTTTTTGTACAGGCGTATCAAGTTGTTGAGCTACACTATGAAGGTTTGGGAAAGGGTGGTGAAGTTGGCTATGGATGGATTCAGGTGTGGTAGAGGTAGATCGAAGAAATATCGTAGGGAGGTAATTAGACATGACATGGTGCAGTTACAACTTACCGAGGACATGACCCTAGATAGGAAGGTATGGAAAACGCGAATTAACGTAGATGGGTAGTAGGTAGGAGTGCTTTGTCTTGTTATCCGTGCTAGTTGTTGTAGTGCGTTGCTTGTAGTGTCTTGGTCTTGGTATTTTGGTGATGTTTGTTGTTTCAGATAGGTCGAGTGTAGTACTACTTTGTGGTAAGCTTATCTTTGTTATTATCTGTTGTTTGTTTCTACCTCTGTTGTTTCTTGTTCTTATATTATGTCCTCCTCTAGAATGTTTTTGTCTAGAGTCGGGGGTCTTTCGGAAACCACCTCTCTACCTCACCTCTGAGATAGTGGTACGGACTGTATACACTTTACCCTCCCCAGACCCCACTTTGTGGAAGTATACTGGGTATGTTGTTGTTGTACTTTTTGAACATGGAAAGCATCCCAAAGCTACCAATTTTTTAACGGCTTTTTCACATTTACATACTGAAAAATCTGACAAAAAGGTTCCCAGTGCACAATTGATGAGTTGCATGTAGTTTTACAAAGCCATGTTCTGCATGAGTAGTGCTCTTCACATGATAGGACACAGTAACAACTTGTATTTAAGCATTTCAAGAAGAAATTGAGATGCACTTACTCCCCCATCTTTCCCTACTTCCCGATTACTCACAAGTTGAAAAAAAAGGGAGGGAAGAGAAGAGGAATACTAGCATATACAGCTGAAAACAAGCACACCAAAACCATTAGCCCTTATTACACCAATTTTTTGACAAAAACTAAACACTTGCTTGTCAAAGGAAGGTTTTTTTTCAAAGAGAAGTATGGACATGGACAGTAGAGGCCCCCGGGACTTTGATAAAGTGGTATGAGCACAACATGTGATGTGTAATTAGGCACATGTCATAGGTTCAAACCTCATCACCAACAAAAGCTTGGCATTTAAGTAGAAAAAAGTAGAGGGATGAACCCCTAATCCACCAAGTTTAGCATCTTGTGCCCTCGGCATCGGGGATTTCACGGTTATAAAAGAGATGGAAAGTAAAAGGAAAAGGAACGGTAACTTGGATATATATATATATATATGTATATATATATCAGAAAATATTAAGAGTGCTCGTAATAGAAAAATCTATCTGGTCAAACCCACAAGACAATTTTCAAACTCTAGCATCTAATACAGTTGTAATTTTCTGCTGAAAAAAATCACAAAATTATATACATGAATAAAGAAGTAAAAGTATCAATCTCCCAGAAGTATCTACAACCTTGGTGCATCTTTGTATGTCTGCTTTAAAACTAATATAAAAACAAGAAAACGTTTCCCCTCCACCCAAACTTGTTCCTATATTCCTGTTTTTGTTGTCCAGAAACAGAGTCCCACAGTCCAAACTAGAAGATTACAAAGTTTTTATTGTTCGACCTTTGGCTCATAAGCATTAAACAGACATCTCCATTGGATTGACCATTGATTGGGTGTAAAAATAACAGTGATCTAATTATACAAACAAATGCATCTACTTGAAAAAAATGACACTTTTTTTACTGCCCCTCTGCTTAAGTACCAATAATTGTGACTTTTAATTGCCATCAAAGAAAAATTAACAAGTAACCAAACAATCAGATCGACCTGCAAGATATAGTTCATTAGCATTACTTTTAAACCCCAGTTCAACATGCACGACTACAAAGCAGATATGAAAAAATCATACAGCTAGGAATAAGTTCTCTTCTAAATAATCACAGCTCAACGATGAGGCGTATATTCAACTTACCCCCCTTAAAACGCAGAGCAAGGGTTTCATTCACCAATAATGAAGCAAGTATGAAAGAGGTTGCAAAATGTAACATTAAAACATTTTTTTCTGTTTAACCTTAGATGTGTATCGTGTGGTCTCTATCTATGCATTTCGTAAGAAACAGAATAGACTTGTTGTAACTGAATGGTGCACTAAGGAGTCAACTAATATGCTATTTATGTCTATAGCAAGAGTAAGATAGTATCTTTAACGATAGTCCCCCTTTCTTTTGCTTCAGGCTATAATAATGAGAGCAAATGCTTCTGAATTCATTATGTGCGTTTTCGGGGACATTCAAAAACACGTGGTGTTTAGGTCCCATAAGAATCACAGCAACTAAGAAAAAAAATTAGAAACCAACCTACACTCAACAAAAAGATAATCTATCATCCAGCATCACATGCAAGGTATCCAACTATATCACCTTGATATATATTTGTTTTCATTCACAAAATACGGAAGAGAGAGAGAGCATAAAATGGTACCTGTTGATTGATCGGGGCTCCACCATAGGCCACTACCACTCTAACACCAGTCTGATAAGAAATTTTTTTAGCTTCCTCGTGTATCTACATGTTAAGTGTAGCATAAAATTGGAATTAACAAACATGAAGGTTTATAAAGGAAAAGGTAAAGGGATCAAGTGGCATTTCACAAAACTGCCATAGTACCACACCTACCTGCATTGAGAGCTCTCTTGTTGGTGAGAGAATAAGAGCAAGGGGAAACACCGTCCGCACCCCACGAGGCCGTTGCGGAAAATCCCCCCTCATGATTCCACTAATAATTGGGAAACAAAAGGCAGCTGTCTTGCCGGATCCAGTCTGGGCACAGGCCATGAGATCTCGTCCTGCTAAGGAGATGGGAATTGCATATCGCTGGACAGGAGTTGGCTTAACATATTTGCACCTCCTAATATTCAAGTTAACAGCCTCCCCTAAATCTATTTCTGCGAATGTATTAACAGGAGGTGGCACATTTTCTCCACTTGTTTCCACTGGAATATCCTCATAAGCATCAAAATTTATACCAGTATTCTGCTGATCAAACGATTGCTCCAAGTCCACATCTGCATCATTACCAAAAGGGTTAACTTCCCGCTCTCTATTCCAACCACCCCCTCTGCCACCCCAACCACCTCCGCTGCGGCCGCCGCCACTATACCCCCCTTGGCGTCCATAATCTGGCCTAGAACCACCCCATCGAGCCCCACTAGTTGGTCCATTGAACCCTAAGCGGTCATTACCAGAAGGTGGGCCACCCTGCGATGGAGCTAGAGGTTCTGCTGCAATTGGTTTGTTGCGAAGATGTGGTGGGACATAAGATGATCTCCTTGTAGAAGCAGAAGCTCCAGTCCCGCCACTAGGCCCAACATTATCAGTAGCTACATTCTCAACAGAATCTGCCCAAGAGTTCCTCATTATCAAAATTTTCTTCTTCCCTTTTAATCCTCTCCTAATGCGCACAGTTCAAAATAATAACCAGAAATTCTCGGGAAAATTTCTTCTTAAAAACACACTGCTTAGAATGGATCAGCAGTCAAAAGCCTGCACAAGAAAAAAGACACTCGAAACTATGATTAACACTAGATAAGCAAATAAAAAGCAAAAAGAATAGTATATCCTTAAATCAGTTGATTTCCCATGGCATCATCTATCCAAAGAAGTTCAAAATTCCACATGGAACCATATAAAGCACAATCAGAATAAACTCACACATTAAAATCAGAAATCGTTGCAAAAACAATGCTTTAATAGAAAAACTAAACTCCCACCCCCAAAACTAAGGGTTACAGAAATAGAAAAACTAAGCATACCCACAAAACAAATAGATGAATGAGATCAATCAAGCATTAACACATAAAAAAAACAAAAAAGAGACAGAGAGAGACCCCATATGGAGAAAGAGAAGAAAAAAACAAACCTTTTGAGAAATAGAGAAACCCTAGCGCTGACGAAGAAAAGAAGAATATAAGAATTCGGACACACAAGCAAAAAATTCGGAGATGCTTTTCTGAGATTGAATTTCAGATTGACGGCTTATAATAAACTTATATTAAGCAGACCTTGTAAGATTCAGATTTTGCATATCTTAGTACCAAGTCTTACCCCTTTCAAACTTCTTAACTATCCTTTGTGGTTTTGGACTTGTGCTCTTTCTTTTCTTTTTTTTTCTTTTTCTTTTTCTTTTCAACTTAGGTATTTTGTTTTATTTATTTTTTGCTTTATATTTTGAGAGGTGAGATAGTCTGAGAGACCCTTATACTTATCTTCGATTGATGTTCAGACGCTTGTGCTTCTCAAAGTTTCATCCAGAAACCTCAACTGGCACAAAACAAGTATTTTACACGTCTGTGATCGTTGACCAAACTTATATGGCAATTATAGTTCTGAGTTGTTGAACGTGTATGACATACACAACTTAAAAGGGCATGAGAGGAGCCTAACTACACCCAAAGAGAGATGCATCAGAGTGAAGAGTTCTGCATAAAAGTTAATCTCGAAGAAAAAATAACTGTTACAACTAAAGAATTTAACCCTATAAAGATATATCTATACAATTCTTTGAGTTGTGAATAGGGGTGACAAAGAGGTGGGTTGAGTCGGATATGAGCGGGTCAAAAATGGGTTAAGTGTAAATGGATAAAATATCCGACCTGAGTCATATTTGATATGGATAAAAATGGGTCAACCCAATGGATAATATGGATATCCATATTATCTATTACTTGTTATTATGTAAAAAAGGTACTTTCAAATTACAAGTCATTTTTCTTCTTTTTCTCCTTTTAAGATGTATTCGGTATGGAAAAAAATATTTATGTTTTTTTATAGAAAATAAAAACTTTAAAAAATAAGTGACCTTGAGTTGGGGTCGGAAGTCAGATCCCGGGTCGAGGTCCAAATTCAAATCTCGGATCGAGTCGAAAGCCTGATTTTAATTCTGGGTCGGATCTTGGGTTGGGGTTGGGATTTGAATCTCAGGTCTTGGGTTGGGGTCATAATTTGGATCTCGAGTCTCGAATCTGTATCGAGATTTGGATCTCGATTCAGTTTTGATGGGTTTGGGAGTTTGGTCTCGGATCAGGAATCAGGGTCTTGAGTTTGGGTCGTAATCGTGTATCGGGTTATGATCTTACTCAAGAGTCGAATCCTCGGTCGGGTTTATAGCCGGGTGTAGGGTTGGGATCGGATGTCAGGTTTTGGGTTTGGGGCCAGAAGTTGGTCTCAGGTCTGAACTCATTTCGGGTCTCGAGATAATAAATAAATAAGTAAATGAAACAAATAAAAAATATGAAAAGAAATTAATATTAAAATTAAAAATCAAAATTAAAATTAAAAATAAATAAAAAGTAAGAAATAAAAATCAAAAAAGTCAAAAATAAAAAATGGAAAATATTTTTCAAAAAAATTTCAATTTTTCTTTTTTAAAAAACATTTTTCAAAATTTTTTTTTTCATTACAAACATACCCTTAATAAGTCTACTTTAGAGGTTACTACAACTTCACATACTTTAATGAGAGTGTAATTGGTGGATTGATAAGTGGTGATTTTACCAATTATTAGTGTCTCTTTTCTTATGATTTTGTATCCTTTATTCACAATATGAGGCAGTTTATTGGGTAATTTTCATTGATTTCAGGTGTGATACAACATGAAATGCATTGGAACAAAAAGAAGCCAAAAATTGAGCCAAAAGAGTAAAGGATACAGTGAAACTGCTAGGTTCTTCTCGCAAGCGACAAAAAGGATCACATCAGCGATCCCACATAAGAGGAAAAAGAGTCGTAATAGCGAATGGGCTATTGTTCTTAGGTCGCTTAAGCAACGAAGATGCTGCACCATTGGTGGTGCATAAGTGATAAAAATGACCGCTTAAGCGGAGATGCTACCTAATCAGAACCCGCCTTTGTGATGAGATCCTCATCTTGGCGGTACCGCATTTGCGACAATAGTGTCGCTTAGGTGACAGACGAGCTACAGATCTGGCCTTTTTGGTCATTTCACATTTTATCAATCCCAATCCACATAAAACTCATTCCAGCCTCCAACAAAGACATCTTTGACTAATTTCTCAAGCTTGGAGGCTAGGGTTCATCAACCAACACCCTT
This sequence comes from Capsicum rhomboideum, assembly GCA_031232105.1. Classification (NCBI taxonomy): domain Eukaryota; kingdom Viridiplantae; phylum Streptophyta; class Magnoliopsida; order Solanales; family Solanaceae; genus Capsicum; species Capsicum rhomboideum. Next base: position 88,679,917 of record CP124716.1, on the reverse strand, counting down.
GGAATAGAAGATTGGAGCATATTAATGAGAAATTCTTAACTCTTTTTTCAATTCCTTTCTTTGTAGTGACTAATTTTGGGTGTAGTTATTAATTTCATACTTGGATATTGTATTTAGAGATAATGCAATATTTATGTTTTGAATTTGGGTTTTGATTTTATCTTATACTTTTGTATTAATTAAATACTTATTAGTTTAAGAATGGATTTGTGCTTATCTAATTAATCTTGTGTGTCCTTTGATTTCTACTTTAATTGAGCTTGAGAGAGGACATTAGAGTGAGAATTGCCCATTTACTTTGATTAAACTCGAAACAGTTAATTAAAGTTGGGAAGATTAATTAACACGATTTGGGGCTTTAAACCCCATCTAATGAATTTGAGCTAGAGATACGAAAATTCTAGTGTAGCCTAAAATTGGTTTGTGATTAATGATTCTTAGCTTGGTTCGAGAGAACAAGTGAAGATAAACCCATAAATGCTCGAGAGACATTGGTGTGTACTTTCGATTCCAATGCTAATTTTCTAAACCCATGATTAATTAGTAGTACTTGATGTTATTTGATTCCCTATTCTAAGTCCCTTGTTTTTTCTCGCTTGTGAAGGTCACTGATCACTTTATCATTTCTGATTACTTCTATCTTTGTTTATTTCTTTTTATATCAAACCCCCTCCAAATTATTTGTATCAATTGTTTGAGACTTTTAATTCCTTATTTTCCCAATCGTCCTTTACATTGTTCCTTGCGGGATCGACCCCGACTCTTTAATTGGGTTATTGTATTACAAATGACTGTTTTTATTTCTTTTCAAGAGATGCATTTGGACGTTATCATGGATACCCATGGGTTATCCATATTTTATGCTGGATAATATAGGTTGATCCATATTTGACCCACTTTTAAATGGTTGAATACCCAATCATTTAAAATGGATAGAATCGGGCAGATAACCATAACTTTTATCCATTTTGCCACTCCTAGTTGTGATAGTTAGTTTCTTTGTGTGGTTCCAAAACAGGATCTTGACTACGTTCTTAGTTGATTGTAGTAGGTACTACTTAGTGTTTGTAAGGAACTCCATTGACTAAGTAAAGTCATTGAAAAAGATAAGGGTAGAAGAAAGGGACTATTGGGAATGGTGTTAAGGTGTACTAAAGTAATTGTAACCTTGAAGTTTCTTGAGTTTAGTGCAGAGATTGGGAAAATCGTACAAAAGGTAGGTCGTGGTTTTTATCTATCTTTAGTATGAAGTTTGTAATGACCCTCCAGGTTATTTTCTTGATTTTCGTGCATTTCTGGCGTTTCTAGCCTTTCTATAGCGGCTATAGGTCATTTGTGACTTGTTGGAACTGTCGGTTCGGTTATCGAACAGTTCGTTTGGATTTTAGGCTCAATTCCCTATTTTGAAGCTTTCGTAGTTAAGGAATTGGTCTTAGACCAAAACTCCTAGTAAATAGCCTTAGGTGAGAATTCCAAAAGCGCCACCAGCTTTGAAATATTGATTTTAGGCTAAGGGGACCCTTGGTCCCGGTCCCGAGGCTTCCGAACTCATTTTGGGCTATTGGGTAGATTTGATAAAAAATAGAACTATGGATGTGGGACCCACATTTAATCTAAACAACCTTTGTTGGAAATTTTGATGGTTTCGTTGAGTCTGGAATGTCGAATTTGGTATGGCAACATAGTTCGTTTGCGCGTATGGGGTTCTGAACTAATATGGAGCACCCGATCGGAGTTCGTTGGGACTTGGATTTTTGCTGGTGCAGTAGGACCTGGTGCTGGCCACCCTTCACCTTCGCATTCGCGAGTCATTGACTACGTTTACGAAAGGTCAAGTCTTTGACCTTTAATATCGCGAGCCTCCTCTCACGTTCGCGATGAAGGGTCGGTTGGACCCGGTCCAGTCTCTTCGGCGCTTATATTTGCTTTGTTTGGATACTAGTGATGGCATGCATTCATTATCTGCATTCTCATGCTTATTTTAGCCGGTTAAGGCCCCTTTATGCTAGATTTCAGGCTCGTTCTCCCTTAGGCTAGTATATAGTCCGCCCTTAGGACTAGAATTAGCTCATTTAGTACCTTGAGACGGGATTGAGAAACCTTAGCCTAGGTTCGGGTAGGTGTTGCCTTAGGTTGGGTTGCTAGAGTCTGGTAGTGGGTTCCATTGCCCTTCTTAGGTAGAATGCTTCAAATGAATTTCCTTTAGGCTTAGATGGACTTATGACTGTTTCTCAGGCTTTTACCTTGGGTCTGGGTTAACTTAGACTTGATAGCACGCCTATTTAGCTTCATTACCTTTGGGGAGGGCAGTAGCTGATATTTGACCGCTCGAGACTAAATTTTATGAATAATGGGTTGGTGATGGGCTTAAGACCCCTGGATTACAGCTAGTTATTCCATGGTTACGAGTTTCGGTTCGAGTCCGACATCTGTTCATAGTTATGATTTGGGATCCCTAGCGCTGGATTATGGTTATTGCTGGGATTTCTGGCAGTTGTCGTATAGATCATCAGGCCTCTTATTATCACCCTATGGTTTTGATTTGAACCTGGCTATTGTTATCGTACAGTTATGGATCATCAGGCCTCTTGTTATTACCCTATGGTTCCAGTTTGAACCTGGCTATTGTTATCATACAATTATGGATTATCAGGCATCTTGTTATTACCCTATGGTTTTAGTTCGAACCTGGCTATTGTTATCGTATAGTTATGGATCATCAGGCCTTTTGTTATTACCTTATGGTTTTTGTTCGATTTCGGACTATGGGTTGGCTTACCGACTGGTGCAGCCAACCCATAAGGTAATGAAGCCAAGTCATAGTCCGGTCTACTTAAGGAACCGTCACACCATTACATACCTTGTAACCCGTACATACATGCTAAGAGTAATATACCCCCCTCTAGCTATGACCTGAACAGGACAATTACCGTCCATGTACTTAAACCCCAGACATGAATGTCTGTAATCCTTAATCCAACCATAGCCTGTGAGAATGTCCCAAATACTGAAACATTCCACAATTCACAATATAAGGTAGGCCAAGTCATAAAGCAAGTAAACAATGCATAGACCACACCCATACGTATACATTAACCAATCACACTACAAAGTAGTTAATATGTACATATAATACAAGTTGGATTAATTACACCACCATCACCTACCTCGAACCAAGCTTGCACAACTCTAAGCCGGAGCTTTGCCTTTTTGTGTATTTTCCGCTTGTTCATGGACTAAAACATACATACAAATACTGTATTAACAAAATGACCGAATATGGCGAGATTTATAACTCATCCCCAGCCCCCTAACGTCAGTTCATGATCGTTACCTCATCGTTATAGGACTATTTTCCTCATAATTCACCTAAAACTACCAATTTCATGAAGTGTTTAGTGAATTAACGGAATGCAAGGCCAATTTCATGGTTAATAAACAAAACCCATTAACCTAATGCTTATTTTCACCCCTTGCACCAGAAATCATCCAAAAATCTGCCCTAAAACTCCCCCGAACTTCGTAATTTAAGGATTAGTAAGTAATTACAAGTTAAAAGAATGAAGTCCTTACCTTAACGAAGTTAAACGGAGGAAAACTGATGATTTTCACCCTAAATCGCCCTTTTCTTGTCCCAAACGAGTTTAGAAAATATAAACTATTTTGGGGGGAAAATTCCATTAAACTGCGGTATCTACCACTATAGCGGTACCGGACCGCTATAGGAGTAGCCGATCGCTATAGCAGCGTTGACCTCCCTTGACCACCGCTATAGCGATCACCGTAATAGCAGTGTGCCAACCGCTAATAGCAGTGTCGACGAGACAGTAAGTCAGTCTTCACCCAAAATTCCTACTTTTTTCAACACGCTTTGATCTTGGGACATTCCAAATGATGCACTTTACGCTAAGGTTAATTCTGGGAGTTCTACTAACCCAAATTTAGTTAAAATCCTATGGGTTTCTTATCACCTTAGCTAAGTAGGAATTAATACCATTCCCACCGAACTGGTCTATATCATTCCCATATTTCCCTGCACTACCCCTTACTCCAAAATAGGGCGAAACTAGCCTAGCTTAAGTTTTGTAACTTCCAAACAGGAAGGACTTTAGACACGAGATTTTAAACATAGGACTTACACATAATGACAAAGAGGGTCATTACAACAGATACCAATTGACCCATCATCAGTCCCTGAACGATCAAACGAGAAAAATTAGGCCAAACTAAGAAATGAGAATAGTACCTGTGCCCTCAAAAAGTTGAGGGTACTTGTCCCGCATATCCTTCTCGGTTTCCCAAGTGAATTCTTCAACCATACGATGCTTCCATTGAACCTTCATCAAATGAATTTCCTTCGTCCTCAACTTATGAACGTCACGATCTAGAATCGCTACAGGTTCCTCCTCATAAGCTAAATCCTTATCCAAAAGCATTGAATCCCATTTAATAATGTAGTCCCCATCTCCATGGTACCATTTCAACATAGAAACATGAATTACTGGATGAACCCCTGACAAACCCGACAGTAGAGCTAACCTGTACGTAACTGGACCCACTTCCTCAAAAACCTTGAAGGGATCAATATATCGAGGGCTGAGCTTGCCTTTTTTACCAAACCTCATGACTCCCTTCATGGGAGACACCTTGAGCAACACTTGCTCCCTAGCCTTGAAGTACATGTCCCTTACCTTTCAGTTCGCACACTCTTTTTGTCTACTTTGGGCAGCCAATATCTTAGTTTGAATAAACTTCACCTTTTCTTGAGCCTCATTCACTAAGTCGGTGCCTAAGGGTTTGACATTACCCGCCTCAAACCACCCAATAGGTGACCTGCACTTACTCCCATAAAGTACCTCGAACAGGGTCATATCAATGCTAGAGTGATAACTGTTATTGTATGAAAACTCACACAACGAAAGAAACTGGTCCCAATGACCATCAAAATCAATCACGCAGGCTCTCAACATATCCTCTAGCACCTGAATTTTCCGCTCTGACTGATCATCAGTCTAAGGATGGAAGGCAGTGCTAAAAGCAAGCTTGGTGCCCAACTTTTCATGCAACCTGTCCTAAAATTTAAAATTATACTTTGCATCCATGTCTGAAATGATAAAAAGTGGAACTCCATGAAGTCTGATGATCTCCTTGAAATATATTTTTGCCAACTGCTGAGAGCTGTAATCTACCCAAACTTGCAAGAAATGAGCTGATTTCATCAGTCGATCAACTATCACCCAAATAGAGTTATACTTCCCCAATGTCCTAGGGAGCCCCACCACAAAGTCCATGGCAATATGCTCCCACTTCCATATAGGTATAGGCATCCTCTACAGTAAGCCCCCAGACCTTTGATGTTCATACTTTACCTGTTGATAGTTATGACACTTGGACACATAATCCACTATGTCCCTCTTCATCCCCGGCCACCAATAAAGCTGTCTTAAGTCGCGGTACATCTTGATCGTGCCCGGGTGAATAGAATAACGTGAACCACGAGCCTCTGAAAGTATATCAATGATCAAGTCACCGACTCGAGGAACACATAACCTTTCTTTAAACCACAACACCTCTCCAGCATCGAGAGTGGCATCCGTCCTCTCCCTGCTCACTACCTTGTTCTGGAGTGCATTCAACTTCTTATCCTCGAACTGTTTGGCCTTAACCTTCGCCACAAATGCTATTTTGCCTCCACACTAGCCAACATTCCATCCCTGTTCAAGACCCCAAACTGCATGCTCAAAGATGCTAGAGTCTGAAACTTCTAGCTAATGGTCTCCTGGATACTCTCAAGAATGACAAGCTGCCCATACTTACGGCCTTTCAGCTCAATGCGTCTGCCACCACATTGGCCTTACCCGAATGATACTGAATAATCACATCATAGTCCTTTAACAATTTCATCCACCATCTCTGCCTTAAGTTTAAATCCCTTTGGGTAAACACATGTTGCAGACTACGATGGTCCGTGAAGACCTCACACTAGACACCATAAAGATTGTGTCTCTAAATCTTCAAAGCAAAAACTACCTCCACCAACTTTATATTATGGGTTGGGTAATTCTTATCATGAGGCTTCAACTGCCTCGAAGTATATGCAATCACATTCTTATCCCACATCAACACAACACCTAAACCCAAAAGTGAAGCATCACAAAACATAATGAAATCCTTACCTTCAACCGGCAGCGAAAGAATAGGCGCTGTAGTCAAAAGTGTCTTGAGCTTTTGAAAGCTCTCCTCACACTAATCTGACCAAACAAACGACACCTTCTTTTGAGTCAACCTTGTCAAGTGAGTTGCAATAGTTGTGAAGTTCTTGATGAGCCTACGGTAATAATTGGCAAGACCTACAAAGCTTCTCAGCTCGGTCACTAAACTAGGCCGACTCTAACTCTTAACTGCTTTAATTTTCTGAGGGTCCGCCATCACTCCCTTCTCCGAAACCACGTGCCCCAAGAAGGCAATCGAAAACAACCAAAATTCACATTTGGAGACTTAGCAAACAATTGCCTTTCCCTCAGAATTCCCAACACTATACAGATATGGCCTGCATGCTCTTTCTTAGTTTTAGAGTACACAAGAATATCATCAATAAACACAATCAAGAAAGAGTCCAGAATGAATTTAAAGATGTTATTCATCAAACTCATGAAAGCTGCAGGTGCATTAGTCAATCCAAAAGACATTACTAGAAACTTGTAATGACCATATCGAGTTCTAAAAGCTGTCTTTCGAATATCCTCTGGTCTAATTTTTAACTCATGATAACCTGACCGCAAATCAATCTTTGAGAAAATTGTCGCACCCTGTAGCTGATCAAACAAGTCATCTATGCGAGGCAAAGGATATTTATTTCGAATGGTGACCATATTCAACTGCCTGTAATTGATACACATCCTCATACTACCATCCTTCTTCTTGACAAAAAGAACCGGAGCACCCCAAAGTGAAGCACTTGGACTTATAAAACCCTTGTCAAGCAGTTCCTGCAGTAGAGTTTTGAATTCTCTCAACTCTGCAGGAGCCATTCGATAAAGTGGAATAGATATAGGGCGAGTGCCCGGCTCTAAGTTAATACAAAAGTCAATATCATTATCCGGAGGCATACCCGATAAATCTGAAGGGAGAACATCCTTGAACTCGGAAACTACCAAAACTAACTCAATAGAAGGGGACCCTGCACCCACATCTCAAAAATAAGCTAGAAATGCTGAACACCCCTTCCCCACTAGACTCCTAGCCCGGATATATGATATAATCCTTACTGATTTGGACTTATACACTCCCTCCCACTCTAGTTCCTTCATCCCAGGCATAACTAGAGTCACTATTTTGGCATTATAATTTAAAACATCATGATATGGATATAACCAGGTCATACCCAAGATTACATCAAAGTTCAACATATCCAAGATAATTAAGTCTACCCAAGTCTGAAAACCCATAAACAAAATAGGACAAGACCAATAAACATGGGTAACTACCACAGACTTCCCAACCGAAGTCGACACATGTACAGAATAGTCAAGAATATCACAAACCAAACTCAGACCTAAGCAAACTGAACAGACATATAAGAATAAGTGGATGCCGAATCTAATAAGACAGAAGCCATCCGGTCATAGACAAAAATAGTACCTATGATCAGTGCGTCAGAAGCCTCGACATTAGTCTTTCTCGAAAATGCATAACAATGGGCCCGATCATCAATCTGAGCTAACTCTCTACCCAGCTGCGCTCTTGCGCCACCGTTACCACGACCACCTATCTGATTTCCCCATACACCCCGTGGACGACCCCTGCCATTACCCCTCCGCTACCTGCTGGAACCACTGCCCGAGCCTGCTGCTGTGTCTGGCGATTCGGCTGTCTCACCAGACACTTCTTCTTAAAATGACCAACAACACTACAATGATAATACCCATACTCCAGAGAAGGCCGACTGGCAGAAGAATAAGAAGCCCCTTGGCCTCTAACAACCTGAGTCTAAGAAGGTCTTTTAGCCAGTACCATAGTAGAAGCTGGTATAGCTGACTGAATAGGGCGAGCTGAAAAGGCCTATTGGTTCTTAAAATAGGATCCACTGAAATTCCCAACATTTTGGGATTTCTTTGCTAACATCTTAGCCTGTCCTGCGCTACAACTTTCAACCTCTTCACATAGTCTGACACATTATTAAACCCCTTTCTAGCAGAAGTCATCTACACAGTCAAAACTGAAAGATCATAATTAAAGCCCTTAACAAAAAGACGAATCCTCTCGTCCTCAGTAGTCAACAACAGAGTAGCATAGCGAGATAAAACACGAAACTTTGTCTCATAAGCCGCAACAGTCATATCAACCTGTTCCAAAGCCAGAAACTCATCCTTCTTACGATCAAGGAGGGAACGGGGTACATACTTATCCAAAAATAGAGCATGAAATTGCTCCCAAGTCAAATGAGGAAAAACAGGTGACCGCCATTCAACATATGCCTCCACCACTGCTTAGCATCCTTCTCCAATAAAAAAGTCACAAAATCAACCCCATGTTGCTTCACAATACCCATATTGTGCAACCTCTTATAGCAATCAATAATAAACTCAAAAGCATCCTCATATTCTGTACCCTAAAATTAGAAGGTTTCATCTTCAAGATCTTAGTCAACAGATCATGTTCAATACAAGTCATCACAGAACCCAAAATCGAGCGAGGTAAAGCATCTGTGCCCGGAATGTCATCCATCTTAGGAGCCATAACAATAATAGGGTACACAACCAGAGCTTAGTAAGACAAAACAGTGAGGGTTGCTCCAGTCCCAGCCAACCCACTCAGAAAAGCTAGCATTTGCTGAATGACCTCAACAGACATTGGAGGTAAAGCTGCAACCCCAATTGGTGCCGCCACCTCGGGCTCCATCTTCTGCTCCTCTGCTACTTCTCTCTCCTCAAAATAATCTTGAGGTAGGGGAGGGGATGCTTCCCTCTCATTAGCCTGAACAGCAGCTGCGTGAGCTCTACCCCTGGTAGGTGTGGCTCGTCTCCGTTCTCTCCTTCTTCTCTCTCTCACTCATCCCCTTTCCCTTACTATTGGCTCCTCAGCTGGAGAACCTGGTGTGGGGGCTAAAACTCGTGTTTCATTAGATCTAGTATTCACCATCTGCGGACAAAAGACTGAAGAGATCAGATACCAATTTGGATCACCAGATACCAATTGGAATTAAGTCATACCACGAAAGAAGTAAGAAAGACAGATTTTCTAATGCCCTATAGCCTCTAGAAGAAAAGTACGGACATCTCCGTACCATTTCGCGAGACTCTACTAGACCAATTTTGGTACAACGAGATTGATGAAACCTAGGCTTTGATACCAAGTTTGTCACGACCCAAATCCATCGTGAGTGGCACCTACACTACTCACCCGGTGGGAGAACCAATAACCCCAAAAGCATTGAAAAACACTTAGGTAGAACATAAAAAATATCCCATAAATAGTTTAATAAGTAGCCAATCCAACAACTTAAGAAATGCGAAAATAAAATACCAAACTGAAATCCCCTAGAACTCGAAAGTCGATGTACCAAAACATATTATGAATGTCAAGAGGGGATGCAACCCCCAAAACTAACGGAAATTAACAAGTCTAAATAAAGGACAATGTCCAAGGAAGATAGATCTCATGGTAGTTTGGATTTTCTGCTCACCCTGAAATCCTAAATCAGCTGCTGAATTCACAAATGAGGTCTCGAAGAATTCGTTGGAATATGTGCTATACTTACAGAAGTAAATACAGGTGTAGTATTTGCACATAATAAATCACAGCATACTGGTAGGGTCATCGGCTAACCTAAGATAAAAATATGGACACTTAACAAAAATATAGTACAATTAGCTAACACATGCTCACACATTATATATTCAGCATATAAGTACAAATGGCATTTAAGAGGAAACACCAACAAGTCAACAAATATCACCAAGTCCAAGATAGTCAATTCAAGTCAATATAAATAAGGTAATATCAAACATAGCAATTATGGTTTCCCTAGTCCACTCAAGGAACCGTCGCACCATTACATACCTTGTAACCCGTACAGACATGCTAAGGGTTATATACCCACCCTCTAGCTATGACCTGTAGGGGTAATTACCTTCTACGTACCAAAACCCCTGACATGAATGTCTGTAATCCTTAATCCAACCATAACCTGTGAGAACGTCCCAAATACCGAAACATTCCACAATTCACAATATAAGCAGACCAAGTCATAAAGCAAGTAAACAATGCATGGAACACACCCATAAGCATACATTAACCAATCACACTACAAAGTAGTTAATATGTACATATAATACAGGTTGGATTAATTACACCACCATCACCTACCTCGAACCAAACTTGCACAACTCTAAGATGGAGCTTTGTCTTTCCGTGCCCTTTCTACTTGTTCGTGGTCTAAAACATACATACAAATACCGTATTAACAAAATTACCTAACATGGTGAGATTTATAACTCACCCCCAGCCCGCTAAGATCAGTTCAAGATCGTTCCCTTATCGTTTTAGGGCTATTATCCCCATAATTCACCTAAAACTACTAATTTCATGAAGTGTTTAGTGAATTAACGGAATGCAAGGCCAATTTCATCATAATTTAAGGATTAGTAAGTAATTTCAAGTTAAAGGGAATGAAATCCTTACCTTAACGAAGTTAAACGGAGGTAAACTAATGATTTTCGCCCTAGATCGCCCTTTTCTTGTCCCAAAATGAGTTTAGAAAATATAAACTATTTTGGGGGGAAAATCCCATTAAACTGTGGTTTCTACCACTAGAACGGTACCAGACCGCTATAGCGGTAGCCAACCACTATAACGGCATTGACAGCTTTGACCACCGCTATAGCGGTAATTTCTCAGCTATAGCGATCACCGCTATAGCGGTGTACCAACCGCTATAGCATTGTCGATGAGATAGTATGCCCGTATTCACCCAAAATTTCCACTTTTTACACTTTGATCTTGGGACATTCCAAATGATGCCCTTTAAGTTATGGTCAATTTTGGGAGTTCTACTAACCCAAATTCAGTTTCGTAAAATCCTACCAGTTTCTTATCACCTTAGCTAACTAGGAATTAACACTATTATCACCAAACCATTATAAATCATTCCCATATTTCTCTAGACTACCCCTCGCTCCAAAATAGGGCGAAACTAGTCTAGCCTGAATTTTGTAACTTCTAACCAGGAAGAAATTTAGACACGAGATTTTAAACGTAGGACTTAACCGTAATGATGAAGAGGGTCGTTATAACTATGTCTTCTCAAAATAAAGGGAATATTCAACAATAGTGGAAAGATAATAATCTCTATGAATTAAGGGGCCATGATGCCTAATTCCAAAGTTAAAAATTTTCATATCCCCACTATTTGTTAGTGCCCAGTATGTACTTAAATTCAAAAGTTCATATCTTTAACATGGAGCAAAATTTATCATGCCTATGATTTATCTTTATCACTTACTCTTTAGCTTTCTGGGATTTGGGAAAGTATGCTTCTTAAGTTGCCTTCTTTTCTAAAATCTAGAGTTCATAAACTCAAAATTATAGCTCTCGCCTCTGATCTAAACTACATATGCATACGTAGAAATCCAAAAAATCAGAACTTAAAAGTCACAACTCAAAAATACCCTTGCCTTATGATGTAAAAGATTTTTAAAAAACCAATGTGTAGTATCATTCCGACCAACACACTCTCCCCAAAATATCTAAATTGAAACTCACTAAACTGCTCCAAGATCTAAATATTTAGTATCTTACAAGCAACTCAAACACAAAGTGGATGCAAACTCACTAAACTACTCCAGCTTTGATTATTGCTGCTAGAGATACAAAACAAACTATGAAGCATCCTAATAGTAGTATATTTTCTGGTATAATATCTGTGTATGACACTTTACTCTTTCTCACTTTAATATAAGGTCTTTTATTCCAAACCCACAAATGTTATTTCTTAAAACATACTTATTATCATGTCAATAAATGGAAACCAAAATAAATGAAAGAAAGGAGATGCAACATACAAATTCAAATGAAAAAAGAAGTTTAGAAACTTTATTTACCATTGTAGGAGAATCCATCGAAGGAGAAGTAAACAACCCTGTAAATTATTCTGGTATTGCTCCTTCTTTCATTATCATATATGTCTTGAAAGCATTCATCATTTGATTGTGTTTCTTTTGGCATTGGGGAGAACATGACCCTTCACTACTTAAAGCACTTGTACCACCAAAATGAGGTCTTACTTGCTTAGACACTTTAATTGGGACAACTCCTAATCCCAAGCACCTCACTCTTCCAGAATGCTCATTTCCTAACACCTTACCAACGACATCATTTGGTGAAGTTTGAGACTCATCTATGATACTTTGGCTCAAAATTAGCTCAATTTTTTCTACATATATAAAATTCAATGTCACAAATAAATCAATGGTAAATTCAATGTCACATATACGCCAGCAGTAATATATTTTCTTTACTGCAGTTGTTGTGTTGACATGCTCCATCATTATTAAAGGCACATCGTTATGGGTATGGGTTACAAAAAATTTTGATAATGGGAACTTAAATTCGTGTGGGACGACACAATTTAAAATTTAAGAATTTGAAGTTTTGGTTGGGCTAACATCATCTCGCTATAGCAGGAATTTTCCCGCATAGTGGTGTCTCCATAACGGCCTGCAGGCCACTATAGTGGGACGACGGAACCAGAAACCTAAGGTACGGCTTTTATAGTTCTATTTTTTCCACTTCAATTGTAAAAAGGATGAGGTTCATTCTAAAAACCCTCCTAGGGTTACCTCATGGCCTGGGAGTAATGGAGGGGAGGGATTTTGCGTTGATAGGGTAAAACCCATGGTTTTCCGCTATATCTCACGTCAGTATTCATCTTCACTGAGTCAAAAAGGTCGCGTTCATGCCTCCATAATAGCTGTTTGTCGTCCAGTTAGGATAGATTTGACTAAGTAGTTAAGATCTGGATTAGAAAGCATAAGCATGACATAGATTAATGGGAGATTGTATGCTTTGGCCTTCGAATATGATGTTTGGCTGGTAAAATAAATAAAAACCCGGTTAATTGGGTAGAAAATTATTATTATGTTGCGATATTGCAATTGTACATAGAATTATGTGTTCCCTTCTTGTTGTTGTTTATCCTTGTATAATTAATAATGGTGTAGTGTACACAATTTGGGTTAACCTTATAAAAGGCTTATTTGTTAAGGGTGGTTAGTTTTTGTGGATTCAGAAGAATCTACAATGGTAACTAGAGGAATAAAAAATTGGTAATGTATTAAACTATTAAGATAAACAGTTTGGGGGTGGGTTATAACCCACAATTTATACGTGCAAATGGTAGGTGATGGTTTTAATGTAGTTGAAACCCAATTTGTGTTATGTGTGCATGATAACTAATTCTTAGTATTGCTTGAACAATGCATGTTCAAGGAAAGTGAATGACTGTTTGATATCCTAAGTGTTAATCGCATGCAATGAACTTACATGAAAGCTTGTTGGTTTTTACAAGTGTTGTTTCTATTAACAATATGGTTGTGATTGTTGTGATATTTGTCATTATTATAAAATGCATCGATATTTGGACATCTCCACGAAATTGGTTGATATAAGGTTGGTAGGCACTTGATGTCTGGGATTTGGTACATGGACAAGGGCTCATCCCCTATAGGTCATGACTAGTAGGAGCACACATAAGACCCTTAGTATATATGTACAAGGTACAGGTGAGTGTGATGGTTCCTTGAGTGAACCGAGGATTATGTTTTTTCTTAATTATATTGGTTCCTTGGTTGAATGGGGTTTATGTGCTTAATTGCTAAAGGTGGTTTCTTTATGTAAACCAGGATGCATGATATTTGCCATTGCTATGTTATTTTGGTTCCTTGAGTGGATCGAGCTTATCTGTTACTTTATATATGTATATATATATGTTGGTTCCTTGAGTAGACATGATAGCTACTTAATTGATATACACTATGTTATATTGATCCCTTGAGTGGACTGGGTTATTTGTTATTCTGGTATATTGGTTCCTTGCGTGAACCGGGCTATGTGATGATTGGTGTATTAGACCTTTTATGAACTGGGACTTATGATTATAATATTTTCCAATTGTAAGGAAGGAACCCATGAGAGGTCCAAGTTAAGGTTAATAAAATAAGAGGTTTAATCTATATTTCCTACTTACATAGGTGAATGGGACAAAAGGGAGGTATATATTAGGAGAGTCATGATGGTTGACCTGTTTGTGTCTATAATTACTACATTTGACTGAATATCTGAGTTTGTTGACTTGAGCTGCTGTCTATGTTAACCCTCACTAGATTAAACTCAGTAGCAAGGTAGACCAGGGTTATGTGTTATGAATCAAGGCAAGGTTAACCAATTTATGTTCGTGTTTATATGTTATGATATGGTCTGTGGTCTAGCGATTATTGTAATTCAGGCCAGAAAGACGGGTGTCACTACCCTGTTAATTGTGTCTTATAGACTTAAATAAATCGAAGGATGCTAAAGTGTCAAGGTAGCACCGGATTAGTGGAACAAGGCTAAGGGTTACATAAGGGTCTTAATTACTAATGGTTAAGGGTAAAGACTTAGGAGTGTCGGTATCATAGAACTCATAGATAATTGCGAAAATGAGATTTGACTTGACAAAGTAGTGGGTACTTGGTGACTATGGTTGTTATATCCAAAGGTATTAAGGAATATATTAATGAAGATTTTTATTTAATGTCTCTCAAGTTGTATGTTTTCTTCTGTATATTTACCTGATGTTTATGTGATTTAATTCGGGTCGAACGATGATGCTTACCAGTACGTGTGGTTTTGTACTGATACTACTTTACTATACCCTTTTCGAGTTATAGTTTGGTTGCAGGATCAGTAGGTGTTTCATGCTTGATATGGTAAAGATCTCCAACAACTTTTGTGATTGTTTCTATGTTAGAAGTTGTGTCTTTTGTTTGTACTTCCACTTAGTAGCTCTTGTACCTGTTTAGACTAGTTCCTTGGAAATGTTTTCAGTTGTAATTAAAGTTGGTAAATTGATTGTAATAAATGAAGTATTTCTTGGATTATTTTGACTTTCACATATGTTTTTCAAATGAGTGGTAAGGGTTCTCCTATCTAGGTAGATTAGAGTAGGTGCCCGCACGATCTGACTAGTTGGGTCGTGACACTTGTATCATATAGCTTTCAGATTCCTGATACAAAGACTCTAGTAGAGTGACCAACACTTCTAAACTTAAATCAAATAAAACTTACACATATTTCTTTTGCAGCTTCATTAATATATGCACCATCTTTTTTCTTATGAGTGGCAAGGTATATTTGTGCTCATCCAGGTCTTTGTCCAGTCTCAACTATCTATAAATAAAAAAAATCAAATTAAAGTAGTTTAATACTATAGCACCTCAGAAATTTTTTGAATCCAAGTTTAGTATTGTAAGATAGCATGACTCTGAAATTATAAAGAGTTACGTGGTGCACATATTGTAAGGAAAATTATAGTACATATACTATACATATAATGGTAGTGAATTTACGGAGTGGCTGTGCATTTTTAAATGAATGTGTACCCATTTATGTGCATTATAATTGTGGGTCCGTTTATTTTAACTTAGTAAATTATAAAGGAAAAAAATTCAAAGTGCCTTATTAATCATTAAAATAAATGAGTAAATGAGGTCACTTTACTTTGTCATAGATATTATACTTATTAAAGTATACACCTGCAACACTTCAGCTTTATATAGTTGAAAGTGTTTTCCAGAAACGTGAGCATAGGAACTCTCTGTCTCCTCTTCTTCTTCTTGAAAGGTTGGAGATTATGAAAGCATACAAATTTTTGTTAAGGAATCATACGGTAGTCATGAACTGCTTGTCTTGTACTTATTTATGCTAAGAGTTTTGAAGATTCTCCAAAACTCAAGTTAGGGATTTATTCTCAAATAGGTAATTTTTCTACCCTAAACTCAAATTCAATTATGGAATATGTATTTGGGGAGTATTATAAGGTGATAATCACTATTTGAATTTAATTTTGCACTACTTCTCGAAATGTGTCTTGTAATTTGGGTTCTTGAGGAAAGGGGAAAAAGTGAAATTTTGATAGAAGTGGAGTTTTTAAGGAATTCCTATCAATTGGATGAATTTAATGTTGAATTGTATAAGTTGAAAAACTTAAAGAATTCATCCCGGATTCTTGTTAAGAAATTCGATAAATTTCAAGCGTAAGTGAAGATTATCGGAATAAGTTATTAAATGCACCTATGGGTTATTGATAGACGTACATGTTATCCTTGTAGTTAATTGGTTTCCTATTAGATAGCGGAAACTAGTGGCTGGTTCGATAAAGGCTACACTTTCATGGGTTGAATTGTTTTAGGCTTGGAATAATACCGTAGCTAGTAAAACACTAAGGTATGTAAAGCTAAACATTCCCTCGCCATTAAGGCACCACCCTACACAGTGTGATCCTTTTTATAAACGTTAATATAGTTCTCATAGAATATGAAGGAAGGCATTTCATTTGTTTTATATATCGTTCCCTCGTCCTACCATCAAGCTTTTAGGCTTCTACTTTTCTCTCTTTATGTCAAATCCTTACAATATTCAATATTATTGTAAGTTCCTTTACTTGAAATCCTTAGTCCACATGATATATATGTATATATGTCACATGTTACGAATGAAAGTAAATAGCCATAGCATAGTTGGACTTGTATGTAGTAGCTAAATGATCATTACCATAATTCACATGTCATAGGCCTTTGAGGCATTATTTGATAAGCGTTAACAATGGGAGGGTACATAGGTTTTACCTGGCAAATACACTCGACATGATTCTGTGCACAGGATAGAGAATAGACTATTATAATGAGCCCGGACATTGTGGTGTACCCGCCTTGGTGGCATCATTTGTATTTGGAGTCAGTTGGAATGTTATGCACTGCTTCCCCCTGACTCGAGACAACATATGGCATATATGGACTACGGACAAACCCTCATAGTGAGCCCTTGGAAGGGTGTGCCTTGTATCAGACTGCAATTACAATTATACGTATAAATCATAGTCATATGTATTTGGTCCGACGTACGCCTTATATGTGATTCAGATTGCCTTTGGTAGGTCATCCTATGATTATTTGTACTACAGATAGTTTAAGTACATCACCTAGGCAAATTATAGGTTCTATATTATAATGAATGCCCTTCTAGACATTATACGATGAAGTAATAAGGTTGGTGAATAGGTTACAGCTTTATATCATATCTGTTGTACTTGTACGCTTATAATTCTTTCACTTTGGTACTTGATTCATATGATCTTCCGCACTTGTCTATCTGTTATTCTGTTTGCTTTTCATACCAGTACATGTTGTATATGTACTGACGTCTCCATATTGCCACATATTATTGATGCAGGCTCAGATTCACAGGATAGCAGACGTCCATGTTAGGCTTTATTGCCGTCTTCAGCTGATATTTTGGTGAGCTCCATTTCTCTTCGGAGCTAGTCCCTGTCTAGTATTTTTTATTACATGTACTGATCTCTAGTTAGGTATGTCGGGCCCTGTCCCAACTAGTTATTCGTAGTAAAGTGTGTTAAACTGACTAGAGGCTTCATGGATATCATGCAGTATTATATTGTACAGTTTTTGATATAACCCCCTCATGTATATAAATTGCTCATATTGGATATCCTGCTCGTTATTATCCCATAATCTCGCATATGTTGTAAAGTTCTTATAAAGTAAGTGTATACAGTTCTTGTCCGTCATTACCATTTTAGGGCGTGACAAACTTGGTTTCAGAGCCTAGGTTCAGTTGTCCCAGGGAGTCTATGAAGTCGTGTCTAGTAGGACCTTACTTATTGATGTGTTGCGTGCCACATTTATAATTAAGGGACTGCATGGAAATTTAGGAATTTGACCTTCATTTATAATCTAGATCATGCAATAGAGCTAAATCATAGAAAGTTACTTCTGACTCATATTCGTCTTATCTGTGATACAGATCATGTCTTCTACAGAAAAGGATAAAGCAGCCC
Organism: Capsicum rhomboideum; assembly: GCA_031232105.1. NCBI lineage: Eukaryota > Viridiplantae > Streptophyta > Magnoliopsida > Solanales > Solanaceae > Capsicum > Capsicum rhomboideum. The sequence goes on along the minus strand of CP124716.1, from coordinate 88,661,805 downwards.
AACAAGCCACTACCAGCACCACTCAGGGGCAACCACTACAGGGCAATCTCCCGTATTGGTGGATTTAAATATATCCTAAACAAAACAGGAAACTGGTGTCGGCTGCCTCGGACAAGAAGAACATACGATCGTGGCTTCCTGTTGTCTAATCCCTGTGCTAAAAATCCTGCAACTCTTAAAATCTGGATCTGCTTCCCACGACCAAATGGTACGATCGTGCCTTTAAGGTACGGTGTGGGGTCCATCATCTGTTCTCTTTACACTTAATTCCTGCAGGTTGATTTTCCCGTTTCATCTCACGACCTCATTACATGATCGTGACATCAACTCACCGTCGTAGGATCTTTCGTCAGTTTGCCTCCTGCATGTGGTATCTCTGATTCAACCTATGAAGGCCTAGGAACAATTGTGATTAGATACCACGATCGTGGTAAAGCTCGTCTGATGCCCTTCATGTCCATTTTTCAACATTTTCTTGTCTAAGTCCTCAAGGCCTGCAAACACTAAACAAACACATCAAATCCACAAAAAGTACCCTAACTAGCAAATATTCCTCATTTTAAGCATCTCAAGTGCCATAAATCCATGGCACATCAATATGTAATAACATGACCCTGCTACATCATAACACACTCCAAACTAACACCAGAAGCATCATAATAAATGGTGAACCCCTTGCCCTCAACTAGAAGAGTCAGAATAGGAGGTGAAGTGAGCATGTTTTTGAGATTCAGAAAACTCACCTCACAACTCGCGGACCACTAAAAAGAAACCTCCTTCCTAGTCAGTCTAGTCATAGGGGTTGCAATAGTAGCAAATCTTTCTACGAACCGCCCGTAATAGACTGCTAACCCAATGAAATTGTGATCCTCAGTAGGACATGTAGGTATAGCCCAATCACAAATAGCCTTAATCTTCATCGGGTCCACATAATACCATTCTTTGACACCACGTGCCCCAAGAAAGCTACAGACTCAAGCCAGAACTTGCACTTTGAGAATTTGGCATAAAGCATATGATCTCTCAAAGTGTGGAGCATTGTGCTCAAATACTGCTTGTGCTCCTCCCTACTCCTTAAATAGACAAGAATATCATAGATAAAAATAATCACGAAAGAGTCTAAATAATGCCTAAAAACGTAGTTCATCAAGTCCATAAATACTGCTAGGGCATTGGTCAGCCCAAAAGACATCACCAGGAACTCATTATGGTCGTAACGAGTCTTGAAGGCTGTCTTAGGGATGTCCTCATCCCTGATCCTCAATTGATGGTAACCAAACCTCAAATCAATCTTAGAAAACACTGTTACACCCTAAAGCTGGTCAAACAAATCATTGATATTAGGCATATGATACTTATTCTTCACTGTCACCTTATTCAACTACCTGTTGTTGATATACATATGCATAGAACCATTTTGTTTACTCACAAACAGAAGTAGAGAACCCTAAGGTGATACACTCGGTCTGATGAAACCCTTACCTAAAAGATCCTGAAGTTGAATATTTAGCTCCTTTAGCTCAACAGGAGCCATACGATAAGGTGCCATAGAAATAGGTCAGGTGCCCAGCTCGAGGTTAATAGCAAACTTTATGTCATGCTTAGGAAGAAGGCCTAGTAAGTCGATAGTGAAAACACCAGGAAAATCATGAATAATAGGAAAAGAGTCAAGCAAATGACTCACACCACTAACATCCCAAACATAAGTAAGGAATGACTCACAACCCCTTGATATATCTTAGCCTGAATATTCAGAAATAATCTCCATCGGTGTGCGGCTAAAAGAACCCAACCACACAACTGGGGGTACGCCAGACTTGGTTAAGGTAACAGTTTTGGTGAAGTAATCCAAGACTGCATGATAAGGGGATAACCAATCCATGCCCAGAATCACGTTGAAATCCAACATATCAAACACAATGAGATCAACCCAAGTATTATACTCCCGAATAGTCACCAAACATGATCTATATACCCGATCCACTACTAATGAATCACCCATGGGAATGGCTACACATAATGACATAGATAAAGACTCCAAGGAAAATTCCAACCATGGTGCATATGAAACAACCCAAAATATTGTTACGCTGAATTAGGAGGTAAAAGTTGCACCTAGACTTCCCTTAGCTAAATTTTAAGAAAATCAGGGCCAGTCTAGTTTTGGTTCAAATTTAAGAGTGTGGTAGTAGAATGAAATCTGGTATTGATATGATCGGTAGCAGCTGGGTTTGATGTAATGGTTGGATAGCCAATGAGTATAGGAAATCATAGCAATTTTTGACACCTGAAATAGAGTTATAGAACTCTGGTTATAACATTTATCGTGAAAGGGTTGGTTCGCGATGTCAAAATTTTTGGCGTGTGTTGTAAAATGATTAAAATTGAAGAGGGGTCCCAAGTTTCTGTCTCGTACCACTGCAGTGAAAAAAGTAACTGCTGCAACGGTACCACGGCGGTGGTACCCCAAACCGCAGCGTCGGCCTCCATGAAAAAAATGTGAACTGCTGCAACGAAACGTTTACCATTGTAGCAGTACCACTGCAGTAGTAATGCATAGTAAAAATTCTTTTTTAATCATCTAAAAAATGTTTTCATTCCCTATTTTTTAAAAAACGTAAGAGGGCTCTGGGGAAATTAGATTTTTAGAGCAGTTTTAAAGTTGTTCATCTTTGGAGGTAAGTAATTATGTTCTAGAGCTGAATTTACTTTGTTTAACCTTAGTAAATCACAAGAAACAGATTAATGGTGGGTTTTGAGGCTTAACCCTAGTTTATGGAAATTGATGAAAAACGGTGGGAATGTTTATGAATTCGATATATAATGATCCTAGGTTGTTAGAAAATATTAATGGGACTAGAATTCTGACTATTACATTAATCCAAGTAGCGTTCATGAAGTTAAAATGATAAGAAAATCCTAAGATGATGAAATATGGTAAAATTATGGCTAAAATAAGTGATTTTGATCCCTAGTAGTTTAAAGGGGATGGATTATTGATATGTGTGTATGTTCTTATGGTTTTGTAGATCAAGAATGAATAGAATGAGAACAACAAGGGAAAGGTATGGCTTAAAAGTGACTTTGAGCAAAAGAGTTGAGGTAGGCTATGGTTTTGTGAAACACTTAGACTTTCTTGGCTTTGTGCTAATGTGTGATTTGAACATCTATGATTACCTTCTATCATGGTTTGGGATTGATGACTACATTGAATTTTCATTGCATTATGATGAGGTAATGAGATCATGGATCGGGTACCACGCCTGTACAATGTGATATGTTATAATAATGGGTCAGGTACCACGCCGGTACAATATGGTATGTTATGATAATGGGTTGAGTACCACATTGGTACGTTATGATGTTGATAAGGAGGATGAGAAGGGTAAGAGATGATGCGTACATCTTGCATACATGCACTCATTTACATGCATTGAGTGCCATTTGATGAATATATGTAATGATAAATGAACGACAAAAATGATTAAGTATGAAAACATGTAAAGTGAACTTGTGAGTGTAATTATATGATGATTTATATCATTGATTATGAATCTTGTTATGATCACTTTTATACTTATTTTACTTGCTTACTTGTACATTGTTAAGTTCATCGATCTATGATGCTTACCAGTACTTGTTGATGTATTGATGCTACCTGTACTCTTCTTTTTGTTGATTGTATAACATCTTCCAACCGTTGGCATGTGACCTCGACTCTAGTTAACAGTTCAGATCTGATTTTGAGGGTGAGAACCAAGTCCTGGCAACCTTCAGATCTTCCTGTGTTGTTGACGTCCCTTGTTTTTGGGACTAAGACGATTACTCTTGATTATGTTTTTGGATGTTGATAAATGTTTTTCATATTTAGTTGTTCTTTCTTTTAAATATTCTTATATGATGACTTCAAGTCTCGGGGTTGTAATTATAGAGGTTTTTGCACTCTATCAATATACTATGAAAATTAAATAATGTGAATGAGAGAGTAACATTCAAGTGAGTCAGGGTGAGATTAGTATGGTTCTCCCGCCATAGGTTAGGGTGGGTGCCAATCATGATCGGTTGGGTCATGACAGAGATAGTATCAGAGCCCTGGTTTCGTAGATCTCATCATACAAGAATAGGTCTAATTGAGTCCTGTGGAATGGTACAGAGACATATGTACTTTTCTTCGGGAGGCTACATGACATTAGGAAAAGAATTTCCTTTCTTTCTTCCTTTCGTACTATTACTTGATTCCAATTGGTATCTAGCAATCCAAAGTGGTATCTAATCATTTCACTCTTGTTTACAGATGGTGAATACTCATTTGCTAGAGTAGCAGCAACAACATCGATAGTAGTACCTGCAGCAGCGCCTACACCGGCCGCTGAGGCTGCAGTCCATTGCAAGCCGCGAGTTAGGGGCAGAGCGAGAAGGGGTGGACGAAGAGCAGCTCCTATTAGGGGTGGAGCATAGGCAGCAGGGAGAATAGTAAGACCAAGATCACCGACTCGTCCCCCATCATAGGATGCTCCAGTCTATGCCCAAGATGAGGAGGAGGCAGTTGAGAAAGAAGAAATGATAGCTCCAGAGAATGTGGTGCTAGTACCAAATAGGGTAGCATAAGTGCCTTTATCTGTAGAGGTGATTCAATAAAGCTGGGGTGTTTGGGTGGCCTGGCTGGCACTGGCTACACTCTAGTTGTTCCAATCATCCCACCCATAGCCCTACAACATGCCTCTGCTGTAGCACCAAGGATGTATGCAACCTCTAAAGTTGGGATATATCCCCAATAGGTACTTGGACCAGTGATGACCAACAATGAGCATGGGCTATTTTACAAGTTCATGAAAATAAAACCCTGATATTCCAAGGTACAGAGTCTGAGAATGCATTTGAGTTTTTGATAGTCTATCACGAATGTATGCATAAGATGGGTATTATTGAAAGGTATGGTGTGGAGTTTATTTCTTTTCAGCTGCAGAATGAAGCCAAGCAATGATGGAGGTCATTTGTGGAGTGTAAGGTTGCCTTACCTCCACTTACTTAGGCTAAGTTTCAAATGTATTCCTTGAGAAATATGTTCCCCGCACTTATTATGACCAGAAAAAGAATGAGTTTCTAAGGTTGGAGTAGGGTAACATGTATGTGGCGGCTTATGAGGCCAAGTTTCATGCCCTGTCTCACTATGCGCTATAATTGATTACCTAAGAAGAGGAGCGGATTGGGTATTTTGTGAAGGGTATGAACTCGGGAATTTAGTTAGCTACTTTATCTTTGGCTATGTCTGGTAAGTGTTTTTAGAATGTTGTTGAATTTTCTAAGAAGGCTGAAGCACTTGAGAAACAGGGAGAGGTGAAAGCAAAAGAGAAGAAGGCTCAGACCTCGGGCTAATTTAGTGGTACTTTCTCAAAAGGGCATGGTTCTTCTAAGTCCTACTATTCAGCTATGCCAGTATCTACAGAGGGCCCGTCTGGGGTTATTATTAGCCTTTTCAAGCCAATAGCTATACACTATCTTCGGCTTCAGTCTAGAGGCCTACTTTGGGGCCTAAATGCATTGATTGTGGATGTCTGGGACATGTCAGAAGTAATTGCCCTAATTACTTGTATGCAGGTTAATTGGCAAGGAACCAGCTTCTGTTGCTTTAGTTTTGGCAGGCCGTGGTGGAGGAAGAAATAGTAGAGGTCATCCACAAGGTAGGCGAGATAGCCAGGCTAGGGGTGGTAACCAGACTAACCGAGGTGGAGGGAAAGTTGGTACAAATGGAGCGCAAGGTGGTAGAGGTGGCGACTAGGGTGGTGATAAGGCACATCTTTATACAGTTTCGGCTCTTCCTAAGGTGGAAGCTTCCGATGCAGTGATCATAGGTACCATTCTTATCTATGATCATATGGCTTTTGTATTGTTTAATCCCAGTTCCACCTTTTCTTATGTGTATGTGAAATTTGATTTTGGTTGGGACTTAGACTGTGAATATCTTGATACTCTCATGTATGTTTCTATGTCGGTTGGGGTGTCTATATGCATTGATCAGGTATATCATGCATTTTCTATAATGTTCATGAGGTTTAAGACCCTGGCAAATTTGATTATTTCAGACATGGAGGAGCTTGATGTTATTTTGGGATGAGCTGGTTGTCTCCTTACCATGCTGTTCTTGATTGTTATGCCAAAACTATTTCAGAAAAGGGTCAAATATACCCTTCAAGTATTGGAAATGGTCCTAAAATACCCTCCATCCACCTTTTGGCTCTAAAATACTCTTCTATCCACCTTTTTGGCTCTATTTTACTCTTCCGCTTAACTAAAACTTTAAAAAAATAATTAGTATTTTTATTTAAGACATGACATTTTTTATTGGTTGGAATATAATTAATTAAAAACTTAATTATCCCCAAACACAATCCGGATCCCACTTCAAATAGCCCGACCCAGCGACCCAAATCTAAACCCAGCAACCCCAAAAAGCTGTTTTCAGTCAACTCTGCGATCTTTTGTGTTCATGGTTTTGAGAACCAATACTGTCATTCTTAATTTTCTAGAGCTTCCATTTCCCGTTTATCAACTTCTTTTATCTGTTATTCCACTGTTATTAATTCTCCTCTGCTTTATGGGTTCCATGACCTTAGATATGCTAAATATGAAAGCTCTTTTAATTAGTTAAGAGTATAGATTTGATTATGTCTGATGTTAATGTGTACAAATGAGTTTGAGTGAGTAATTTCTAACTTCGTGGAATTGTGATAATTGCAGTGAAGGAGGTTTCTTTAATGCTATCATGAGCTTTCCTCAAAATTATCCGAACAGTCCACCAACTGTAAAATTTACCACGGAGATTTACCTGGTGGAGAATCCTAAGATAATCGAGGAAGAAGAAGTGAGTGAATGTTATTAGAAGGGTTTTATCCCTTTAGTTATTAGGATTGGGTTGGGTCGCTGGGTCGGATTATTTGAAGTGGGATCCGAATTGTATTTAGGGATACTTAAGCTTTTAAATAATTATATTCCAATCAATAAAAAATAGCATGTCTTAAATAAAAATACTAATTATTTTTTTAAAAGTTTCTGTTATGGGGAAGGGTAAAATAAAGCTAAAAAGGTGGATGGAAGGGTATTTTAGAGCCAAAAGATGGATGGTGGGTATTTTAGGACCATTTCCAATACTTGAAGTGTATATTTGGCCCCTTTCCCAACTATTACTATATTAATGCCCGGGAGAGAGAGAGGTTAGAGTGGAAGGGTACCTTTAAGTCTAATGATACGAACCAAAGTATGAAGAAATCGAAGAAACTATGAAAACAACGAAGACAAGGGTAAAATGGGAAATATGAAAATACGAGACGAAGAACAAAAGGAAAACAAAGACAATAAAGGGAAAAGATAGATAGATAGACACAATATGATAAGAAAAGGACAACCAAAGGTATTTCAAATCAAAGACCTTCCTTTAAATTACCACAAGCACCAATCTCTTACGAAGACCGAAAGAGGAAATAAACCTCTAACAATTGACGTTTCTCACAATCTAGAAAGCTCCCAACAAGCTAACATAAACACTCTCATGTGTAACATTCATCATCAATAATCATCTTCCTAAAGGAAAAGGAAGGCTAACTATTTATAGCTATAGGCTTTATTACAAAATGGGCCCAAAAGTGACCCAATAAGACAAAGTGGCCCATTATCCCCTTTTAACAATGCACCTCCTATGCACCAAGCTATCATCCAAACACGATGTTGCTCGATGGGCCCTTGGAGTGCATCATCGGATATAGCTCCTCTTGGGTGCCAAGCTATCATCCAAACACGTATTTGCCTTCCTAGGATGACCAAGTATTTGATCCTTTGGTGTTGTCCTCGAAGCATAGATATTGAGAGATTGGAGCTAATCCGGCTTGTATCAAATCCTATGAGGGTTGTGTCTGTAATTCGTGCTCAGAAGTTAACAAAGAGGGGGTATATGGAATTTCTAGCCCATTTTCGGGAAGATAATTTTGTAGTCCCTTCTATAGCATCAGTTCTAGTGGTTTGTGATTTCCTAGAGGTGTTTTCGAATGATCTTTCCAGTATACCTTTAGAAAGAGAAGTTAGCTTTTGTATAGACTTAGAGTCGGAGACTAGACCCATTTCTATTCCTCCATACCGCATGGCCCCAGTAGAGTTGAAGTACCAATTTCAAGAGTTGTTAGAAAAGGGCTTTATTCATCCAAGTGTCTCTCCGTGGGGTGCACTTGTGTTGTTTGTGAAAAAAAAAATGGTAGTATGAGAATGTACATAGACTACCACCAGTTGAATAAGGTGACCATTCATAACAAATATCCTTTACCTAGAATAGATGATTTATTCGACTAGGAGCTGCCATGTTCTATAAGATTGATTTAAGGTGGGGTTATCATCAACTAAAAATTAGGGCTGAGGACATCCCGAAGACTTTCTTCCGAACTCATTATGCTCACTACGAGTTTTTGGTTATGTCTTTTGGTTTGAGCAATGCCCCAGTTGCGTTCATGAGCTTGATAAATGGAGTGTTTAAGTCCTTTTTGGATTCGTTCGTCATTATGTTAATAGATGATATACTTGTTTATTCTAAAAGTAAAGAAGAGCATGAGACTCATTTGTGTACTGTGTTGAAGTTGTTGAAGGAGTAGCAAACCTGTTTGACTCGAAAATAAGTGGCATTTGAATGGGATGACAAGTGTGAGGAAAGCTTTCAAAATCTCAAAACTGTGTTGACTTCGGCTCCAATATTAACCTTTACTGTCAAGGGTAAGGATTTTATTATATTTGGTGATGCCTCACGTTTGGGTTTAGGTGTTGTGTTGATGTAGGAATGGAATGTGATTGCGTATTTGAGAAAACTAAAACTCTATAAGAAAAATTACCCCATGCATGATTTGGAATTGGCAGTCGTGGGGTTCACTTTAAAAATTTGGAGGCACTATCTCTACAAGGTGAAGTGTGAGGTGTTCACAAACAACCACAACTTGCAACACGTGTTCACCCAAAATGATTTAAATTTGAGACAGAGGAAATGGATGGAGTTGATTAAAGATTATGACATATCAATTCTATATCACCCAGGTAAGGCCAATGTGGTGGTGGATGCACTAAGCTGAAAAACAGTGAGCATGGGAAGTCTAGCATTTCTGTAGGTATCCAGGTGCTCATTAGTAAGAGAGGTACAGTCTTTGGCTAATGATTTTCTGAGATTATAGAAAACTAGAGAAGTAAATGTATTGGCATATGTGGAGGCTAGGTCCACATTCTACGATCAGATTAAGAGTAGGCAGTTTGAAGATAAGAAATTAAACAACCTCAGAGAAAAAGTTTTACAAAGGAAGGCGAAGGATCCCATTATTGATCACAAAGGGGCCTTGAAAATATGAGGTTGGTTATGTGTTCGTCGGGTAGGCAACTTGATTCCCACCATTCTGGCAGAGGCTTATAATTCCAAGTACTCCATACGTCCGGGTTCCAACAAGATGTATAGAGACTTGAGACAACACTATTAGTGGCGAAGGATGAAGCGTGATATTGTAGATTTTATGGTAAAGTGTCAAAACTGCCAGCAAGTCAAATACAAACATCGGAAGCCTGGTGGTACTTTTCAGTGGATGCCTATTTTGGAGTGGAAGTGGGAACTAATAACAATGGATTTCGTGGTTGGTCTACTGAAAACCTTAAAGAAATGCAACTCCATTTGGGTTATTGTCGATCGATTGACTAAGTCGGCTTATTTCATTCTGATAAGAGTCAATTATCATGTGGCTAAGTTAGCCCAGCTCTATGTGAAAGAGATTGTAAGGCTGTATGGGGTACCGATGTCAATAATGTATGACAGGGGTACTCAATTCACCTCCAATTTTTGGGAGAGGTTTCAGTCCGAGTTGGGGTATAGATTGGACCTAAGCACGGCTTTTCATCCAAAAATCGATGATCAATCTGAGTAGACTATCCAAGTGCTTGAAGACATGCTTTGGGCTTGTGCTATGGACTTCGGGTGTCAGTGGGACCAGTACTTACTGTTGTGTGAATTTGCCTACAAAAACAACTACCACTCTAGTATTGACATGGCTTCTTTTGAGGCCTTATATGGTAGACAATGTATGTCCCCAATTAGGTGGTTTAACATATTTGAGGTGAGGCCTTGGGGCACTGATATACTCAAGGACTCTATGAAAAATGTGAGGTTTATACAGGAGAAGCTCATTGCGGCTCAAAGTCGACAAAAAGAGTATACGGATAAAAAGGTAAGAGGCATGAAGTTTGAGAAGGGGGGAAGTGTACTCTTGAAGGTGTCACTCATGAAGGATGTGATGCAATTCGACAAGAAGGGCAAGCTGAGCCCAAGGTACATAGGACCTTTGAGGTGTTAAAGAAAGTGGGGTTGGTAGCATACAAACTGGACTTACCCCCTAGTACATCCTGGGTTCACCTCGTATTCTATGTGTCAATGCTAAAGAAGTACCATGGAGATGGTGACTATATTATTCATTGGGATCCAAAACTATTTGATAAGGAACTGTCCTATGAAGAAGAACTGATTGCTATCCTAGCTAGAGATATGAGAAATTTGAGGAAATGAGTTATTCCTTATGTGAAGGTTTAGTGTAGGAATCTTACTTTTGAGGAAGCTATAAGAGATACGAAAGCGGACATGCATAAGCGGTATCTACACTTGTTCATTGAATCAGGTATGCTCTATCCCTGTTGTCATGTTCTTTTCGGGCAAGTGGTCATTTGGGGATGAATGAATGGTAAATTGGTATCTAATGTAACGACTGAAAATATCATTACTTTGAATTAGGAGGTAAAAGTTGAACCTAGATTCCTCCTAGCTAAATTTTGAGGAAATCAGGGCTAGTTTAGTTTTGGCTCAAATTTGAGGGTGTGGTAGTTAAATTAAATAGAGTATTGATATGATCAGTAATATTTGGGTTTGATATAATGGTTGGATAGACAACAATTATAGGAAGTCATAGCATCTTTCTACACCTGAAACAGAATTATAGAACTCAATATATAACATTTATTGTGGAAGGGTTGGTTTACAATGTCGAAACTCGTGGTGTGTGTTGTAAAATGAGGAAAACTTAAAAGGGGTCCTAAGTTTCTGCCTCAAACCGCTATACTGGAAAAGGTAACTACTGTGGTGGGACCACCAAGGCTATACACAGAACAGCAGCGGCGACCTTCATGAAAAGGACGCGAACCGCTGTAGCGGTAACACGCAATAAAAATTCAGTTTTAAAAACTCAGAAAATATTTTCATTCCCCACTTTTCGAAAAATGTAATAGGGCTCTAGGAAAAGGTAATTTTTAGAGGAATTTTGAAGTTGTTCATCTTTGGAGGTAATTAAATTACGTTCTAGACTTGAATTTACTATCACTAGAAACGGATTAATGGTGGATTTTAGGATTTAACCCTAGTTTATAAAAATTGATGAAAAATGGTGGGAATGTTTATCAATTCGATATATAATGATCCTAGGGTGTTAGGAAACACTAATGGGACAAGAATTTTGACTATTACATTAATTCAAATGATAAGAAAACCCTAAGATGATGAAATAGGGTAAAATTATGCTAAAATCAGTGATTTTGAACCCTATTTGTTAAAAAGGGATGAATTATTGAAATGTGTGTATGTTCTTGTGGTTGTGTTGATCAAGAACGAATTGAACATGAACAAAAAGGGAAAGGTGTGGCTTAAATGTGACTGAGCAAAAGAGTTAAGGTAGGCTATGGTTTTGTGTAGTCCTTAGACTTGCTTGTCTTTATGCTTGTGCGTGATTTGAACATCTATGATTGCCTTCTAGCATGGTTTGTGATTGATGACTGCATTGCATTTTCATTGCATTGTGATACAGTAATGAGATGATGGGTCGGGTATCACACCGGTACAATGTGATATGTTATGATAATGGGTCGGGTCCCATGCCAGTACGTTATGATGTTGATGAAGAGTATGAGAGGGGTAAGAGATGATGTGCACTTTTTGCATACATATACTCATTTACATGCATTGAGTGCCATTTGATGAATATATGTGATGATGAATGATTTACGAAAATGATTAAGTATGAAATCTTGTAAAGTGAACTTGTAAGTGTAATTATATGATGATTTATGATATGTTATTTGATTGATATCATTGATTATGAATCTTGTTATGATCACTTTTATACTTATTTGACTTGCTTACTTGTACATTGTTATGTTAGTTGACCTAGGATGCTTATTAGTACTTGTTGATGTACTGATGCTACCTGTACTCTTCTTTTTGTTGAGTGCAGAACATATTCCAGCTATTGACACACGATCTCGGCTCTAGATAGTGATTCAGTCCTGATTTTGAGGGTGAGCACCATGTCTAGACAACCTTCAGATCTTCTATGATGTTATGTCCTTTGATCCGGGACTAAGAGAATTTCCTTTTTTATTATGTTTTTGGATATCCTATTAGTTTTAGACTTAGTTGTTCTTTTTAGATGTTCTTGTACGGTGACTTCAGGTCCCGGATATTGTAATAAATAGAGGTTTCCACACTCTATTTGTTTTTATGGATGATGACATTATTGACTGAGATGTTTATTTAAATGAACACCTTTTAGAACTGATTTAATACATGGGAATTGTACAATATGAATGAGAGAGTAACTTTTAAGTGTGTAAAGGTGAGATTAGTATGGTTCTCCCATTATAGGTTAGGGTGGGTGCCAATCATGACCGGTTGGGTCGTGACAGCATAATAAGCAGAAATATAAAAAAATATAGATCCCGGATCAAATAAAGCTGAAGCTGGATGATGGCATACTAAATTGCACCTGTGTTCACAACATCCGAAGCCTCAGCCTCCGGCCTGCAAGGTATAACATACAAATGACCCTGTCCACCACCGGACTGGGTACCTACCCGACTACCTGTTCTACCTACCTGAGGACCACCTTTAGAACCCTAGGGACCACCCTATGACCTTGTGCACCAACCCTAGCTGGAGGTGGTACTGATCTGATCGACTGAACACTCTGAGATACCGACTCAATCATCCCACAGTGGGGTTACTCTCTGGCAAAATGGCCAATAACACCTCACACATAGCAAACCCCGGGCACTCTTCTCTGTCTAGAAGGTCCGACTGACCCAAAATGGCCACCTCAGCCTGACCACCCTGATTAAATACCCCTAGATGGCTGACTACTACTCTAACCACTAGAACTACCATAGCTGGGATGGCCCTCATCTGAAATCTGCAGTGCTGCCTGAACAGGCCTACTAGGCTGACCTTAGTACTGATAAGACTGACGCTGGGGGTACCTATCCTGAAATCCTCAGCCTCTGAACTATGAGCAGCTGTGGCTCCCACTATAACTACCCTGGTAATGGGGCCTCTTATCGCTGCCCCTTTGGGCTTGGTGATCTATCTCCTCGATAGTATAAGCATTATTCAAAATATCAGTAAAAGACTTCCCCAAATCACCAAACTCTGAGTAGCCCTACTGAGCGGTAGTCTCAACCCTCTAATAAAACACAAAATCCTCTCACACTCTTTAGGCAGAATCATAGTGGCATGCCTGTCTAGCTCGTGAAACCTCACCTCATATTCGGCCACAATCATAAAACCCTGTCTCAACCTAAAAAACTTATCCCTCAAGCTCTCCTGCATGGTGCGAGGCATTTACTTCCCTAATATATCCTCGGAGAACTGAGTCCAAGTCACAGGCAGAGATCCAGTTGGCCTGGAATCAAGATAACCTCTCCACCACTATCTTGCTGCTCTATCTGGCTGATAAGTAGTATAATCCACTCCGTGCAACTCAACCAATCCCAAATTATGTAACCTTTTCTCACAACTGGTAAGAAACTCATAAGCACCATCTCTTGGGGCCCGACAAACCTGGGTGGAGTCAATCTCTGAAATTGTCCCAACATCTTCTACTCTTCCACTGTCATAACTGGCTGGGCTACTGCCAGCTGTGGAACTACCGGTGCTGGTGGAACCTCTGCTCTGGGAGCCACAGCTGCAGGTTGTGCCCCTATATCAATACCACCTTGGGTTGCTGCCTGAAATTCATCTGTCGTTGGACCACCAACTAACCTCAAAAGCTAAACCAATGCATCATGAAGAACGAAGATGCGCACTGGCCCACTTGCTGCTGTGGTGGCAATAGAAGTTTATAACCCACCAGACTCACATCATCAAGAATCTCAAATCGAACAATATACCTAGGCTTAAGCTTGCCCCTCTTGCCAAAATGCATCACTCCTTTTATGAGAGAAACCTTAAGTAGTATATGTTCACCCTTCTTGAAGAACATGTCTATCACCTTGCGATCTGCATACTCCTTCTGCCAACTTTGGGCTTCTAGCAACTTATCTTGAATAAACCTTACCTTTTCTTGAGACTCTTTTACCAAGTTAGTTCCCATGGGCTTCACATCACCCACTTCAAACATGTCTATGGGTGATTTACATCTCCTCCCATATAGAGCCTCAAATGAGGCCATGTTAATACTGGAGTGATAACTGTTGTTGTACAAAAACTCACACAATGGAAAAAACTGATCCCAATGACCCCCAAAGTCAGCTACACACGCTCGAAGCATATTTTCTAGTCATGAATGGTCCTCTCAGATTGCACGTTAGTCTGAGGATGAAATGCAGTGCTAAGATCTAGCTTAGTGTACAACTTCTCATGCAACTTGTGCCAAAATTCGGAGGTAAACCGCGTACCTCTATTGGATATAATGGAGACTGGAGCCCATGCAATCTTAAAAGCTCCTTCACATAGATGTTGTCTAACTTCTCTACGTTATAGTTCACCTTCACCAGAATGAAATGTGGGGACTCTGTTAGCCTATCAATAATAACCTAGATAGAATGATACTATCCCAAAGTCTTATGAATTCCCACCACAAAATCAATAGCAATCCTCTCCCATTTATATTCAGGAATGGGCATCCTCTGAAGTAGACTTGCAGGCTTTTGATGCTCGTGTTTTACCTATTGACAATTCTGACACATAGCTACATACTGTACTATCTCTCTCTTTATCTGAGGCTACTAATAAAGTTGTCTCAAGTCACAATACATCTTGGTTGCACCAGGATATATGGAGTATCTAAAGCCATGAGATTTGCTAGCAAACTAGTAATCACTTCATCAACATGGGGCACACAAACACACCTTTTTACTCTCAACACGCCACTAGCATCAAGTGTGGCCTCTTGGGCCTCACCACACACCACCTTATTTCAAATCTTATTCAGCTTTACATCTTCAAACTGCTTAGTCTTAATTTGATCAAGGAATGTCTACCTCGCTTCAACACTAGCCAACACTCCACCCTTTTCAGACACCCCAAATTGCATAAACTGCATTGCTAGATTTTGAATCTCTTTAGCTAAAGGATGTCTTGTTACTTTCAAGCAAGCTAAATTTCCCATACTTATGGTTTTCTTGTTCAATGCATCTGCCACCACATTGTCCTTCCCCAGATGATACTGGATGATAACATCGTAGTCTTTTAGTAACTTCATCCACCTCCGCTATCTCAAATTCAAATCCTTCTAAGTAAACATATGTTGTAGGCTGCGATGGTCTGAGAAAACCTCACACCTGACACCATATAGGTAGTGCCTCCATAATTTGCATGCAAAAAACCACTGCTACCAACTCTAAGTCATGAGTTGGATAATTCCTCTTATGGACCTTCAGTTCCTTGAAGCATAGGCTATTATATTTTTATCTTGCATCAACACAACACCCAAGCCATAACGTGAAGCATCACAAAATACAATAAAATCCTTACCTTCAACGGGCATAGAATGTGTCACAACCCAATTTCTCAGGTCCTAATGGCACCTACTTCATCCCACCAGTAGGTAAGCCAAACTATAGCCTAGAACGACAAGTAATGGGCTAACGGGCGAAAGATAAGGGGAAATAAGAAGGAAACCAACAACAACAATAACATAAGCGGAAGTAAAGAGATATACATATATAATATACTATACACGAGAGGGAAGAGGACAAAATATACAAAATAATCCCTCTCAAGACTTGGTAAGGTCGGAACAAGAGCCACTAAGACCAAAAAGAAGAGTACAAGATAGTATCCAAAATATACATATATACACAACAGTCTCATAAATACAAAAGACTGTAACTGGAATAGATGGAGGAGGATCAAATCTGTACTCTAGAAAGCTCACCCCATCTCCGGGTCAGTAGTAAGGCTCGAGGGTAATGTCAGCATCGGTGGCTCATACTCGAATCTGCATCAGGGTAAAAGATGCAGAAGTGCAACATGAGTACCAAAGCAATGGGTACTCAGTAGACATTATTGGCCGACTGAGCCCATATAGTAAAAGTATAAGTATAATGCGAGAGTGCAAGCCAAAGTCAATTGTAAAAGGTAAAAATGTAAATATCACTATACTAGGCAAATATGATAAAGGAAATAAGTAACTCAAAAATAAAAGCAAAGGATCAATCATAACCTAACTGGGCCCCCACAAGCCCAAAAGGCACACACAAGAAGACAATTAACCCGATCGAGCCCCCATAAGCCCAGTGGGTACAAACAAGAGGAAATCTAAAGTA
Source organism: Capsicum rhomboideum (assembly GCA_031232105.1). NCBI lineage: Eukaryota > Viridiplantae > Streptophyta > Magnoliopsida > Solanales > Solanaceae > Capsicum > Capsicum rhomboideum. The sequence continues at coordinate 88,645,215 of CP124716.1, read as the reverse complement.
AGAAGCATAAATAAACTTTAACTGTATCAATCTCAAATGACCTTTAGATCCCAAATCCATAATGAAAAATACATATATTAGCCGGGATTGAACCAGAACTAATGGATAATAAAAAGAAGCCAGACACCAAGATCGAATAAAAAATAGTGGCTAATAACAAGATGCAAATGATCCATATATCGCCAATAGAACTTCCATTACCAGAACTAAGTACAACTGCCAAAACTTTCAATAATAACCATAAACATCACCAGAATACCCAAATCATAGTCATAGACTGATAACAGATTCGAACCAAAACTCATAAGTAACAAACCATAGCCGTAATAGATGATCCAACTAGAAGAAAACCATAGCCATAAGCCGATGCCAGAATTCATAATAATAGCAATAGAGCAAATGCCGAGCATAAATCAAAACTGAAATATATACATATAAGTGTGGAATAGCTAGCGGAAGTCCATCTATTTGATCACTAAATATAATTCTCGGGCTGTAAAACCTACTGAACCTCTCAGGTTCCCAATTCTAAGTCAAGAAAGAGCGGTCAAGGGCCGGTTACTATCCTACCTGGGAAGAAGTTAATTAGGCAAGTAATCAAGTCTAAGTCAATTCCAACCCAAAGTAATAACCTAAGGTAGCCATCGAGAGTCCAATTAAGCCTAAAGGGGCATTATATCAAATATTCTATCTAAAAAGGGGCAGTGAAGCCCACTACAGGGTTTCGATAACCCAACCTAAGTCAGAATCTAATCGAGTCTAGTATTAGGCTTCCCAAACCCATCCCAAGGTACTATAAGCACTAATACTAGTCCTAAAGGATGATAATACACTATACAAAGGGGGAACGAGCCCAAATTCTCCCAAAAAGGGGCCCTAACCGGCTAAATAAGATGTAACAATGCTAAAACAATAATTGGGATAAAACTATCCACCCAAAACTAGAACAATAATACACTAATACCATAATCAAGCTCAATCTAAAAGAAGGGTAAGCCTAGCCTACCTGGACGCCGCCGAATGCTCACCGAATCCTCTAAATTGGAACTTTCCCCTTCCGAAAAGCCTCCGAGAGCTGCCAAGATATCAAAATAATAATTTATGCATCAAGAAGAGAAAATTAATACCCATATTGCATATATATACTTCGAGTCAAAAATCGGACCCACCTATGGAATCACGAAATTGAAACTGTCACAACGTCCTACATAGCTCAAGGATTAATTGTCACATAAATTTGGCTAAATTCGAGCTCAAAACAGTCCCCGAACTACTCCCAATAACATCGAGAATTTTGAGAAATAAGATGGGGAATTAAACTAGAAATTAATCAAAACTTACGGATAAAACGATGACTAAGCGCTCAAGAATCCATCCCCAAGCTAATCCCAATGTCACACACTCGATTTCCCTCAAAAATCAAAGCTTACAATGGTTTCAAATGGTGAATTACACTTAGAAATAAGCTAGAAAAGTGAAAGGGATGATCTATATATAAAACCAGCGATGGCCGCTTTAGCGACTAAATGACCGCTAAAGCGGTCACCGCTAAAGTGCCCACTGGTCGCTAAAGTGACCATAGCTAGGCTAACCAGGCTTTGCTAAAGCGTTCCATGACCACTAAAGTAGCTACTGCTAATGCGTTCCCTTGGCCGCTTAAGCGGCTGCACCAGATAACTTGGCACCAGCCATGTACAACAAGTCTCAACGGACTCCGACCATTTGCTCGGGATTGGTTTGAAATATCGTGATCATAAATGAACTAAGATACCCTATCAAATTTGACATTTTGGACTTAACGGTGCCATCAAAATTTCCATCCGAGGTCGTTTTGATAAAAAGTATGTCCCACACCTCAAGGAACCATTTTTGCCAAATTCCACCCAATAGCCCAAAATAAGTTCGGAAGCTTCGAACCAGGACCAAGGGTCCTCATAGCCTAAAATCAACGTTTTGGAGCTAATGAGACTTTCAAAAATGGAATTCGAGACCGTTTACCTGAGGTTTTGGCCCGAGACCCATTTATTAACTTTAAAAGCTTCAAAACAGGGAAATGACTCTAAAATCCAAACAAACTGCTCGGTAACTGAACTGTCATTCTCAGCAAGTCATAAATGTCCAGGGAAAGCTATAGGAAATCTATAAATACATAAAATGCACAAAACAAGAAAAATGACCTAGAGGGTCATTACAACATCCACTACTAGAAGGACTTTCGTCCGTGAAAGTAAAGGATAAAAATATACCTGAAGGCTCGAACAGGTAGGGATACTGGGTCCGCATATCACGCTCGGTATCCCAGGTATCCTTCTTAACTAGTTGGTGCCGCCACTGAATCTTAACTATAGGAATTTCTCTGGAGCGCAACCGTCCGACATTTTTGGCCAAAATGGAAACATGCTTCTTTGTAAAGATGAACCTCTCATCCGACTGAATCGAGTCCCATAAAAGTATGTGAGACTCATCTAGAAAGTCATAAATAACCTAGGGAAGCTATAAGAAACATCAAAATGCAGAAAAGCATAGCGAATTATGGTAAAAAGAGAATTGCGCTTTTGAAATCTATCTTTACACTTCTCAAACCAAATGAAAGGTACCTCTTTCTGTGTCAGTTTTGTCAAGTGAGTAGCAATCGAGGCAAAGCCCTTGAAAAATCTTCTATAGTAGCTAGCCAGACCCACAAAGCTATGAACTTTAGTCACACAGGTAGGCCTAGCCCAATTCTTAACTACGTCTATCTTTTGGGGATCTACAATTACCCCCTTTTTAGAAACCACATGCCCCCAAAAAGACACGGACAACATCCAAAACTTACACTTAGAGAATTTTGCATAAAACTTCTTCTCTTTCAATATTTCTAAGACAATGCACAAATGCCCTAGATGCTCCTCCTTAATCTTAGAGTAAACCAAAATGTCGTCAATAAATACAATAACAAATGAATCCAAGAAAGATTTAAAGATACGATTCATCAAACTCGTTATCACGACCTAAAATTCCATTCGGGCCGGACTGGCACCCAAGCTGATATGGCTCGAGAGAACCAATCTTTGCTCATGAACATTCGTATGCATATCTTCGTATGAACCTTAGTAAACCTTATGCAACTATGCGGAAAACATGAACATGGAAACATATGCTATATACATATTTAGGAAACTTGGCCGTTGGAGCCATCAAGTCCAAACGGACATTTATCTTCCACATTCATAACCCACACATGTCTACAAAAGCCTCTAACAGATGCATTTACAAGATCAACTAACAGTCGGGACAAGTCCCCGCTTTATACAATATTTACAACATCAACACAACTGTACACCTATGACTCGAAAAGTCCCGAAGCAACTGGGGCTCACCAAAGATCCGCAATGTCAACCTACAATGGAGGTCTACTAGTGCCTGCACCTGCAACATGTAAGGTAATTCCCCCGAGGGGGTCAGTACGAAGAATGTACTGGGTATGTAAGGTTCATAAGAAAGTCATCATACATAATAACAACAATAATGGAATCAATGTAAGGAAATAGAAATGTGAATAAACTCTCTTTCTGTATGTGGGGAACCATGCATATTACGTTCTTTACTCCTCTTGTCTTCATCTTTTATTCATCTTTATTGTTCTACCCATGCTAGGCTATTCTGTCACCCTTGGGATGAGATTAACCCATGCTAGGTACTTTGACCCCTGGGATGTTATATTAACCCATGCTAGGCTTTCGTGTCGCCCCTGGGATGTTATGTTAACCCATGCTAGGTAATTTGACCCCTGGGATGTTATATTAACCCATGCTAGGCTTTCGTGTCGCCCCTGGGATGTTACTAACCCATGCTAGGTACTTTGACCCCTGGGATGTTATATTAACCCAAGCTAGGCTTTCGTGTCGCCCCTGGGATGTTACTTATGATTACTCATTAATTACACATCTCTTATTTCTCTTGTTATTCTTACTTCCATTCTTAAGAGTGATTGAGGCATTGAGGATCATGACATAATTGGAATCACACACATATATATATTACTTCACTCTTGTACTTTATGAGATTGACAACTTCACTTATGAGGAAATAGATATATTAACTTGCACATCACCTCTCTTATTACGCTTATGGGATCTTATGAGATTGGTACTTTTACTTATGAAAGATTGGTACAAGGATAATCATCATATTATAGGACTTTGGAACAAGACGTGATTGGAAAATTCCATCTAAGATTAAATAGATTCTCTTATGTTATTACTCTCTTGAAATAGTTCTTCTCGAAATTTCAACGTTATGACATCTTCGGAACTCCAATCAATGAACAAGAGATAAGTGTATCATAAGTCATCTAAGAATAGGACACATATGAATAATAATAATATACGTCAACCTTATTAGCTATACTTCAAGCCTCTTGGAATTGAGACAAGTTCAATGTCAATAGGAACAATATGTTGTAGAAGGATACGGAAAGAGTAACCTTACATACCTTGTATTCTCAATACGATTCTACAATCTTAAGTGTTCATACAATAGTCCCGCTCTGTCCTTGTGTTTCTCTCTACAACACAAGTTCATAACGAAACCAACATTAACCACCAATTACCTTACAATGGCATACAATAACAATAAGTCACATGTTTAGCTTTAACATGTCATTTCCCCCTTGAAAATACCATTTATGAAATCATCATACCAATAATCCCACAATATTACATACATTGACCAACACATGATAACCAATAGCATGTCACACCAAGTTCATATTTTACACTTCTCCATCACCACCACATCACAATTATTCCATCAATTTACTTCAATACACCTCACAACAACAAATCGGCCAAACTCCCATAATTTACACTTATAGAAAAATAACAAGTTTAGAACCATAATGACACCATAAATGTTGTTATTTTATCCATACCATGCTTTTTCATCAAGACCACAAGTCATAATTCAAGTTACAATCCCATGGATAACATATCTTTTTAACAAAAACCAAAAGTGCCATGTCCAACATTTCCAAGCATAACCAACATGATATACATAATCTCTCATGCTTATAATATGTTAAAGTACAATAATAATCACTTACCCAAGCTTGGAAGATGATGATCTTGCTCCAAGAAGTGCCTTAGGGTTTTGGGAGCCAAAGAAGCTTTCTTGAGAATTCTCTAGAAAAAGATAGAAAAAGCATGTGTATTTCTCTTGAATAAAATCAGACTTTTGCCCCTTTATATAGGCCATTAATTTTCATCCTTATCCACTCTTGGCATTTAATGCAATGTGTTGCATTAGTCAATGGAAGAATGGGTCATTTGACCCATTCTTGGCCCATGTTTTCTTTCACATTTTGGGCCCTTTTGAGCCCAATTCACTTAACCCAATAAAATCAATAATTTGTCATGTTTAATTCATTTCATACGCGTTACGACAATATTCCCACTCATGCAATTCATACTCGTGGCCTCAATTCCAAAAACAAGCAATTCTAGCCACGTATGGCCTATTTTGACCAAAAGGGTAAAATCGTCATTTTGATGCCAAATTCGTTCTCGAGTAATTTTATCATCCCAATATAATACTGCAATCATTTCATGTATATTCTCATGGTTGTAGAAGAAACGTGGCAAAAATTGGCTCAATTCGTCCCCGGGCACCCTTGGGACTTAAGAAAAATTCCAACTTTGAAAAAGTGGAAAAACCAGCATGGCACGCCCTTGGGCGCGCCAGCTTGCTGACTATGGACTAAAAATTTTAGCCCAGACCAGAGTGGCATGCCCCCTAGAGCGCCCCAGACTTAGTTTTTTTGAAAATTTCGTTTTTCGATTTTTCTTCGCGGGTTTGGTTAGATACTTCAAATCCTATTCTTTAACTTACTTATTACCCTTAATATCCTTTGTTTAGAGGTCCTCTTAGCCACGTTTTGAACCCCACAAATTCTCCATGAGAATCGGAAAACACCTCCTTCGCAAGTTCAATCACATGTACAAGGCCAAATTTTAATTTTTTCATCACTAACATTATAAATTACATACTCATGGCATCTCGACACCTAAGTAACCATTGTTCATCGTCGTCACATTGGGTTGGGAAGGTACGGGGTGTTACATTCTCCCCCCCCCCTTAGAAACATTCGTCCTCGAATGTTAACGATGTTGCTTCAATTACAACAAATGCATCTCTCTATTAGTATACATATACATAAACACGTAAGGCTCATGGATACTTACTTGTTATTGGTCTACTTCCACACTTTGAACTTTTTCTTCCATTTGAAACAAATAAGGGTCGTCGATTTCATCATTTTTGTTTTCTCAACTTCTCATGTGATTTCTTTGACTTATTGGTCTCTCACAGAAACTTTTACAGAATTTACGTCTTTACTTATTAGCCTCTTTCACTTGTCGGTCTAAAATAACAATAGGTATCTCTTCCTAGTGAAATCCTTCATAATTTGTATATTTTCAATGGGAATAATACGAAATGGAACCCATATGCACTTCCGGCAACTTCACATGGCATGTTGTATAGGACAATTTCCCCTTTCTTTCTGAATTACACTATACCTTTCATGAGTAAAGCTTTTAAGAGTACTTAATCATCTATGAGTGCAAATATCTACTATACCATTTCGATATATACTAAATTTTCTGACGGATAGAAATATTCCATTGACTTAACTAATAACTCCGGTGTCCCATTAGGTTCATAGTAACTGATGAAGTAACATACGATAGAGTAGTTATATATACATCATGTAAAATATAGTAATATCCCTAACTACCGGTACCGTCATCAGGAGTTGCCTCTTCATTCTGCCGGTCCACTAGAGCATAGGTACGATTTTGGGCCCCACTGGAACTAGCTGCTCCTCTCATATCTCTACCACGACCCATAGACTGAACGCCTCTGCCTGGGGAAGGAACCGATGCTGATGATACAGCGGTTGATCCCGCAGGTGGTGCTATACCACTCGCACCCCTTTGTGGGCATTCTCTCATTATGTGCCCCTCTGTGCCACACCAAAAACAAGCATTTGTCCCCAACCGGCATTCACCTAAATGGTACCTTCCGCAATGCTGACACGGAGGACGAGAAAATCCTACTGTCTGTAAACCCTGCACTCCACTATTCTGTCCAGATGGACCACTTCTAGACCCTCGAAACTGGGAGTGGGCACCCGCTGTGGAATAAGAGAATGAGGGTCTAGGCGGTAACATTCGAGATCCAGATTCTCCTGGGGACACCATAGACTGCCCCATAGGTCTCGCCCTTTTTGCTGGCCCTTCCTCAGATTTCTGTATCCTCTTTCTTTGCCTTTGGTCTTCCATCTTTTGTGCGAAGGCCTGTATTCTAGCAATATCCATATCTCGATTTAAGGCAGCAATAGTGCAGTCTCGTACTAAATATGGCTCCAATCTGTCTACATATCGATGGATTCTATCTTCCATTGTGGCCACCACATTTGGAGCATACCGTGCCAAGGAATTAAACTGAAGACTATATTCTCGAACACTCATATTTCCTTGACGTAAATTTAAAAACTGATCCGCACGAGCCTCACGGATCTCATAGGGAAGATAATGATCAAGGAATGCTGTTTTAAATTCTTCCCAATTTGGTGGCATTGCACCAATACCACGAGACTTCTTCCAATCTTCATACCACAATATCGCCTCGCCCTTCAGTCTATAAGCTGCCAACTCAACCGTTTCCACCCCGGACACATGCATAACCTCCAAAGCTCTCTGAATTTGATCCACGAAGTCCTGTGGATCTACTTTCAAGTCTGACCCAGTGAATATAGGAGGGTCCAATTTTAGAAAGTCCTGTGTACGCCGACTAGCTGCTCTAGCCGCGTCATCTTCATTTACCATTGGACCAGCTTGTCCTTGTGCTTGTGCAGCTACTAACTGAGTCAACATATGTACTGCATTTCATAAATCCTGATCAATGGTATCATAGGTGGTTCCGTAGGTACTTCTCTACCTCTTGGCTCTTATGGAGCTGGAAAAGTAGAGGAAGACTGCGATGCAATCTCAGTGTCAGCTCCACCTTGACTAGCTTGGTCAGGTGGTAATCTACTCATTCCTTCTTCAGCAGGCACATCCACCTTCTTCCCTTTACCTCTACCTCCTCTCGTGATCGGCATTTTAATTATACCAAAGAAAAACAATCACCATGATCAGGTCCAATTCAACTTACAACACCGGCTCTATTGCACGATCTAGCATGAAGAAAAGAAACAACATCCTAAATTTCCCGTAGACTCTTACTTATAAATGTGGTGCACAACACATCGATAAGTAAGACTCTACTTAGACACGGCTTTGTAGACACCCTTAGACCGACCTGCTCTGATACCACTTTTGTCATGACCCGAAATCCCATTCGGACCGGACTGGCACCCAAAGCCAATATGGCTCGAGAGAACCAATCTTTGCTCATGAACATTCGTATGCATATCTTCGTATGAACCTTATTAAACCTTATGCAACTATGCGGAAAACATGAACATGGAAACATATGCTATATACATATTTAGGAAACTTGGCCGTTGGAGCCATCAAGTCCAAACGGACATTTATCTTTCACATTCATAACCCACACATATCTACAAAAGCCTCTAACAGATGCATTTACAAGATCAACTAACAGTCGGGACAAGTCCCCGCTTTATACAACATTTACAACATCAACACAACTGTACACCTATGACTCGGAAAGTCTCGAAGCAACTAGGGCTCACCAAAGATCCGCAATGTCAACCTACAATAGAGGTCTACTAGTGCCTGCACCTACAAAATGTAAGGTAATTCCCCCGAGGGGGTCAGTACGAAGAATGTACTGAGTATGTAAGGCTCATAAGAAAGTCATCTTACATAATAACAACAATAATGGAATCAATGTAAGGAAATAGAAATGTGAATAAACTCTCTTTCTGTATGTGGGTAACCATGTATATTACGTTCTTTACTCCTCTTGTCTTCATCTTTTATTCATCTTTATTGTTCTACCCATGCTAGGCTATTCTGTCACCCCTGGGATGAGATTAACCCATGCTAGGTACTTTGACCCCTGGGATGTTATATTAACCCATGCTAGGCTTTCGTGTCGCCCCTGGGATGTTATGTTAACCCATGCTAGGTAATTTGACCCCTGGGATGTTATATTAACCCATGCTAGGCTTTCGTGTCGCCCCTGGGATGTTACTAACCCATGCTAGGTACTTTGACCCCTGGGATGTTATATTAACCCAAGCTAGGCTTTCGTGTCGCCCCTGGGATGTTACTTATGATTACTCATTAATTACACATCTCTTATTTCTCTTGTTATTCTTACTTCCATTCTTAAGAGTGATTGAGGCATTGAGGATCATGACATAATTGGAATCACACACATATATATATTACTTCACTCTTGTACTTTATGAGATTGACAACTTCACTTATGAGGAAATAGATATATTAACTTGCACATCACCTCTCTTATTACGCTTATGGGATCTTATGAGATTGGTACTTTTACTTATGAAAGATTGGTACAAGGATAATCATCATATTATAGGACTTTGGAACAAGACGTGATTGGAAAATTCCATCTAAGATTAAATAGATTCTCTTATGTTATTACTCTCTTGAAATAGTTCTTCTCAAAATTTCAACGTTATGACATCTTCGGAACTCCAATCAATGAACAAGAGATAAGTGTATCATAAGTCATCTAAGAATAGGACACATATGAATAATAATATACGTCAACCTTATTTGCTATACTTCAAGCCTCTTGGAATTGAAACAAGTCCAATGTCAATAGGAACAATATGTTGTAGAAGGATACGGAAAGAGTAACCTTACATACCTTGTATTCTCAATATGATTCTGCAATCTTAAGTGTTCATACAATAGTCCCGCTCCATCCTTGTGTTTCTCTCTACAACACAAGTTCATAACGAAACCAACATTAACCACCAATTACCTTACAATGGCATACAATAACAATAAGTCACATGTTTAGCTTTAACATGTCATTTCCCCCTTGACAATACCATTTATGAAATCATCATACCAATAATCCCACAATATTACATACATTGACCAACACATGATAACCAATAGCATGTCGCACCAAGTTCATATTTTACACTTCTCCATCACCACCACATCACAATTATTCCATCAATTTACTTCAATACACCTCACAACAACAAATCGGCCAAACTCCCATAATTTACACTTATAGAAAACTAACAAGTTTAGAACCATAATAACACCATACATGTTGTTATTTTATCCATACCATGCTTTTTCATCAAGACCACAAGTCATAATTCAAGTTACAATCCCATGGATAACACATCTTTTTAACAAAAACCAAAAGTGCCATGTCCAACACTTCCAAGCATAACCAACATGATATACATAATCTCTCATGCTTATAATATGTTAAAGTACAATAATAATCACTTACCCAAGCTTGGAAGATGATGATCTTGCTCCAAGAAGTGCCTTAGGGTTTTGGGAGCCAAAGAAGCTTTCTTGAGAATTCTCTAGAAAAAGATAGAAAAAGCATGTGTATTTCTCTTGAATAAAATCAGACTTTTGACCCTTTATATAGGCCCTTAATTTTCATCCTTATCCATTCTTGGCATTTAATGCAATGTGTTGCATTAGTCAATGGAAGAATGGGTCATTTGACCTATTCTTGGCCCATGTTTTCTTTCACATTTTTGGCCCTTTTGAGCCCAATTCACTTAACCCAATAAAATCAATAATTTGTCATGTTTAATTCATTTCATACGCGTTACGACAATATTCCCACTCATGCAATTCATAGTCATGGCCTCAATTCCAAAAACAAGCAATTCTAGCCACGTATGGCCTATTTTGACCAAAAGGGTAAAATCGTCATTTTGATGCCAAATTCGTTCTCGAGTAATTTTATCATCCCAATATAATACTTCAATCATTTCATGTATATTCTCATGGTTGTAGAATAAACGTGGCAAAAATCGGCTTAATACGTCCCCGGGCACCCTTGGGACTTAAGAAAAATTCCAACTTTGAAAAAGTGGAAAAACCAGCGTGGCACGCCCTTGGCTGCGCCAGCTTGCTGCCTCTGGACTAATAATTTTAGCCCAGAGCGGCGTGGCACGCCCCCTAGCGCACCCCAGACTTAGTTTTTTTGAAAATTTTATTTTTTGACTTTTCTTCGCGAGTTTGGTTAGATACTTCAAATCCTATTCTTTAACTTACTTCTTACCCTTAATATCCTTTGTTTAGAGGTCCTCTTAGCCACGTTTTGAACCCCACAAATGCTCCATGAGAATCGCAAAACACCTCATACGCAAGTTCAATCACATGGACAAGGCCAAATTTCAATTTTTTCATCACTAACATTACAAATTACATACTCATGGCATCTCGACACCTAAGTAACCATTGTTCATCATCGTCACATTGGGTTGGGAAGGTACGGGGTGTTACACTCATGAAGGCTTCCGGCGCATTAGTCAACCCAAAGGACATTAACAAAGATTTATAATACCCGTAACGAGTCCTAAAAGCTGTCTTAGGGATATCCCCGGGCCGAATCTTTAACTGATGATACCCCCATCTTAGATCTATTTTTAAAAAAAATGAAACACCCTGCAACTGGTCCAACAAATCGTCAATTCTAGGAAATGGGTACTTAATTTGGATGGTTACCTTATTTAGCTGCCGATAATCTATAAACATTCTCATACTACCATCCATTTTTTTTGACAAACAACGCTGTAACACCCCACAGTGAAGCACTAGGATGAATAAACCCCTTATTAAGTAGCTCTTACAGCTGAGTCTTAAGCTCTCTTAACTCAGCCGGAGCCACCTATTGGGAGGAATGAAGATGGGGCGAGTGACCGATTCTAGATCAATACAAAAGTTAATGTCCCAATACGGAGGCATTCCAGACAAATCAGTAGGGAACACTTCCTAGAATTCACATACTATAGGTACTGACTCAATAGGTGGGACATCTGTACTAGTGTCCTAAAGATGTGCTAAGAAGGTTGATCACCCCTTCCCTACTAACTTTTTAGCACGAATGAAAGAAATGAGTTTCATCTGACCAGGCTTATAGACACCCTCCCACTCTAGCTTATTCATTCCTGGCATGGTTATGGTTATAGTCTTAGCATTGCAATTCAAATGATACCGAAACATCCAAGTCATACCCAAAATAATATCAAAATCTAACATATCCAGAATCACCAGGTCCACCCAAGTCTAAAACCCATAAACATCACTAAACAAACATGATATACTTGAGTCACTACCATAGAATCCCCAACTGGAGTAGACACATAAACAGATGAATCAAGAATATCACAAACCATGTCTAACCCCAAAGAAAATTAGCAAACACGTAGGAAAAAGTTGAATGTGGATCAAACAAAACCAAAGCCATCTGATCACATACAAGAATGGTACCTGTAATGACTGCATCCGCTGCCTCTGCCTCAAATTTCCCCGGGAAGGCATAACAATGGGCGATGTCATCAATCTGAGCAACTTCCCTAGCAAGTTGTGCATTACCTCTACTAGAATTACCACTACCCCGATTACTACCACAAACCACCTGATAACTACCACGCCCACCCTGTAGACGATCTCTACCATTTTGTCCACCTCCTTTATAGGCTAGAACCAAAACTCTGAACTAATACTGACCCTAAAAACCTGACTGTCTACTATTAGGGGAGTTCCTCTTATAATTCGCAATTCTTCCACAAGTAAAACAAGTTAGATTTAATGAAGGACGGTTAGCAAAATAATATGAAGCCCCTTGGCTACCCACACCTGAAGGCTGCTGAGTGGTCCCTGATGGACCCTCTATAGAAATGGGCAAAGCTGACTGTATCAAACATGTAGGGTAGGCCTAAGAACCGTGGCCTCTAAAGTGGGATGTGCTAAAGTTTCCCCTATTTTGGGCCTTTTCCCCCACTATTTTGGCATACCCATCCTGCCTAACTCCCTCTACTTTTTTCACAAACTCCACTACCTCATTAAAGGTCTTTCTTAAGGAGGTCATCTATTGTACTGAGACCTGCAAATTAGTATTCAAACCCTTTACATAGCGGTAAATATGCTCTTCCTCAATATCAAGAAGTTGGGTGACAAACCTGGATAAGGCATGGAACTTAGCCTCATTAGCTGTAACAGTCATATTGCCCTGATCATGGGAGAGAAACTTGTATTTCTTCTTGTCACGAATGGTGAGTGGCATATACTTCTCTAAACATAAAGTGTGGAGCTGAGTCCAAGTCAATGGGGGCAACGTTGAAGACTGACACTCCACATATGCCCTCCACCACTTCTTAGTATCTTCTTGCAGTTGGATGGTCATAAACTTTACCCCATATTGCTCCACAATACCCATCTTGTGTAACCTCTCATGACAGTCTATTATAAACTCAAAGCCACCCTCTGTCTCTAAACTAAGAAAAGATAGGTGTTTCATCTTCAGGAATATACTCAATAATTCATGCTCTTTCCCAGTCATAACAGGATCTAATATCGGAGGAGAAAATAATAAAACTAAGAACTTGCTGAATTAGCTCTGAAGACATCTATAGAGGGGCTACACCTTCCTGAACTAGTGCAACATCTTTCTGTTCTGGAATCTTCTCATTCATTACCACAGCATGATGATCCTCAGGCGGCGGAGGTGACTTGAATCTCTACCTAGCTGGATTACTTGTAGCTCGGGCTCCACCCCTGGTGGGTGCTGCCTTCTTCTTCCCCTTCCTCTACCCCTTGCCTATCCTCTGCCTCTAATTGTGGGTTCCGCAACTAGAGCAGCTGGTGTGGGAACCTCTGCTTTAGTTTTGTTTGCTCTCGTATTGACCTTCTGTGAAAATAATAGAATGAAGAGGTCAGATACCAATTAAAATCAATTTATAGCACAAAAGAAGGAAGAAAGTGAAGTTTTACTAAAGTCCTGTAGCCTCTCGAAGAAAAGTACAGATATCTCCGTACCATTCCACAAGACTATACTAGACTCGTTCTGGTATGATAAGATCAACGAACCTAGGGCTCTGCTACAAACCTATCGTGAGTGGCACCCATACTAACCCTACGGTGACAAAACCATCTAACCCGAATTACTACTACCAACACTTAACTATTTTAAATAAGAACAAAAAAATTCTATTAAATAACCAATATGTCTAACAGATTAATCAAATGCAAAAATAAATCATCAATTCTAAAATGTCCCAAAAAACATAAGGTCATCATGCCAGAACATCTAACTAAACATATCTATGGGTACAACCCAGAAAACTACCAATAAAATAAAAAAATATCTTTTCCCTAGAACAAATGGACAATATGAAAACTATATAGATCCATGCTTTCCCGGAAGATGATTTCTCACCCTTGGATCTGAAGTCGCACTACGATCTACAGATGAGGTCTCATTGTTTTTACTGGAATATGCTCTGTACTCAATAAAATAAGAGCACATGGTAGTATCAATACAAAACTACTATGTACTGGTAGGATTATAGGCCAACTTAACTTAATTTATGTGAACACTTAACTAATAGTTTGTAAAAAAGTAGCCAAAAAATGTCATCTCTATTAATTATACAATCACGTCGGTTTTAACACCACTATTCCACTTTAACCATTCAAGTCAAGTAAATAAATGAGTCACTTTTATGCAAATAGTACTCAACTCAAGTCAATTACAAAGAACTCATAAAAGCAATTCAACTTATTACTTCTTTATAAAACACCTCATTATTGTACATCAGCAAGTATTAGGTCATTCACGTAAAATATCAAAAACTAGACCATATAAGGATCCAAAGGTAATTCCAAGTAACTGAACCACTCAATGATCCCAAATATAATGATCAACACAATATAACTCGATTCACTCAAGGAACTATTAAACTCTCCAAATCACGGTGTACACACAAGCTATGAGTCTTATTATTACCCACTAGCAATGAGCTACTGGGGACAAGCTTAGTCCATGTACCAAATAACCCAGACAACTTATGCCTGCCCCCCTTATCCCAAACCAAGTGTTATACCACCTTTATTCCAACGTCTCCACCCTTATCCTTCCTGAAATCCACCAATTCAATCATGATTAACCTTTACCAGTTTATCTCACAACAATAAACAGTGCCATAAAACAAGTACAATCACATAGTGAGTAAATCAACAACCTTGCACATCAAACAAAGTCCTTTTTACAAATTTCAGTATTGTTTATTAATTCCCAAACTTGAATTCAACAATTAACAAGTTATACATTCATTAGCATGCATTGCAACTAAATAAACAAACAATCAGTTAACGTGCACACATCCAATCAACTTGAGTTTTAACTAAAATTCAACCATTACATACCTTGATCCTAGCCTTGCCATGTTGTAAATGACTTAAGCCTTTTCCTTTCTCATATCTTCAACTTGATATTGGTCTAAAATTAACACATAGAGCACAATTCAACTAATGTTTTAACAATTCTAGGTATTATAACCTAAATTTATAACCTTAAGGTCAGGTTCATCAATAATTTCACTATTCTAAGGTTTTCCTACCCTTCATTCCACCCAAATTCACCATACATTATGTTTAAGAGGCCAAATTCTATTTTAGAATGCTTAATGTACCACTTCTGAGCCATTAACAAGCAATTAAAATCCCACCTCAAGCATATCATATCAATTAGTCCAACCTAGGGTTAAATCCATCATCCCCACCATAATCAACCTAAGAAGATTCTAAGGATTAGGGGATTAAATATAGATTAGATTGGTGGAATGACTTACCTCAATGGTGGAATTCAAGAAGAACTGAAGAAAAATCGCCTAAAATTTCCCCTAAATGACCTTTTAATATTTTTGGATGAAAAATAACGTTTAAGTCTAAAAACTGCTATTTACTACGTCGAACCCGCTATAGCGACCTGATTCCCACTATAGCAGTGTCGCTATAGTGGGATCCACCCACTATAGCGAAGCTGACCCAAATTGACTTTCACTATAGTGGATTAATTACTGCTATAGCAGGACCACGGTAGTGGCCTGCCAACCGCTATAGCGGGTAGGCTAGGCAGTAACTTCGAACAGATTACTAGTTTTGCCATTTTACAATACACTCTCAGATTTCAATCTCATGAACTAATTCCTTTTCGTCAAATGCTATATCTAGAGTTCTACTAACCCAAATTCTATTCAGAAAGTTTCTGCGTACTCCCTAACCTCTTAGCTAATACATCATGATCTTAAATCATCAAATCACTACCCTATCAATTATCAAATTTATCTAGACCATACCACACCAGAAATTCATCCAAGACTAGCCTAGTCTGAAATTTTCAACACTTCATCTGGGAGAAACTTAACCCAGATTTTTGCATGTTAAGCTATACCGTAACGACGGAAAGGATCGTTGCAAATGAATATACAATTTTTTCTTTAAAAAAACTTTATTGATATAGTATTAGATTAATTTTACATTTTTTAAATTTTATATTTGTTGATTTTTAAATAGAGGCAAATTTTACATAATCTATGTCAAAAACTATTTTGCTTATTTAGTATTCAAATCTTAATACAATATTTTAATATTCAGATTCATACGTCACGATATAAATTAATGCACATCTTAATATTCAAAGGTGTATTCAAATTCAAACATTTTAATCTTATTAAAAACATATGAGGTCTAAGCCAACTTAGTGACTATCCATTTCATGTTTAATACGTGCTACTTGTCTCTTCAAGTGAAGATTAGCATTTTTTAGTCTTGCCTAATTTTATATGATTGCACATCCAACATCCACATCTTTACAATATTCAACTAATAGATCAGATATATTGGACTTTACCAGCCTAGTTCACACTACCATTTAATTGTTTTGTAGAACTTGCCATTCACGTTGGTATAGGTATCTTTTTATCACACTCCAATAATTTTTTTGTTTTAATTATTCAATTATATATAATACAAATAAAATTTTCATCTCTCATTTCACTCTCTTGAAACAACGAGCCTAGATATCTAAATTGTTTGCATTTTGTCATCATAACCCCACCGGGTATCATCCCAATTGAATTTGCGCTTCTCATGTTGATTAAACTTGCAATGCATTTATTCAGTCTTATTTCTACTTATCCTAATTTTCCTATTCTCTAATGTATTTCCTATTGTTCAAAGTTTGAATCGGCACTCACTACTAAAAAATTATCAAAAATGATGGAATTTGTTAATTTTTCAATAATTTTTTTAAAAAGAAAACCATCTGACTTGAATCAATAGACGTCTGTTGGTTATTCTTCTTGAAAAAATGCTCAAAAATTGAAAAAAAGAAGAAGATAGTTTTTAGTTTAGTTTGATGTCCGTCAATTTTGAAGTGCAAAATTGCAGTTAAAGAGTATAAAAAAATAATAGAAGTATTTTATCAAACAACATGTGTGGTCTAGAGGTAGAATTGTTCAATATAATAGTATGAGTTTGACATCAAGTTGCTACATTTTCAAATATATTTCTAAAACTAAGGGACTTTAACATTTTTATAAAATTGACGGACGTCCCTCGATTTTAACCAAAATGATCTGTCATTTTCTTAATTGACCTACAGTTACCGAGTTCATAAATTTTAGTAAAACAATGAGAGGATTCGTCGATCTTTGATTTGCTTTTAGTAGTGACCCTATATAGTGGGGATTGTTAACCACCTAAAATTGCAACAAATTACGATATTTACAAACCCTTGCAATTTGATGCAATTTGCGGAGGTTATCAAAAACCTCCACAGTAAAAGCGCCATAAGAAATTTATATTGAGGGGGTTAAAATAAAAGCCACAAAATAATCTTGTAGTGGGGTTTTTTAAAGGGAAAAAATTAAACAGAATGTCAGCCCACTACAATTATTTACAAGTAAAATAGCCCAACTTTGCAAAAATTACCCAAAATAGCCCATGTTGTATATTTTCTGTAATAAAACACATTTATTATCAATTCTCTCTTACACACTACTTCATCTCTCTCTAAGCTTTCTTTTTCTTTCTTTTTTTCAACATTTCATTGCATCATTATTTGCTAAATTATATCTTCAACATTACATTTGAACATTGAATATAAATGACAACCTATTTTTTTTTATCTTTTTCTTTTCTGCACTATTTTAAAATAAACTTTTTAATTATTTTTTTTTGCTAAGCTATTTAAAAGAAAAATATTCGTTGTTTAAATTTATTTTTTTTTGATCTTTTTTTAAAACTTTTTTTTAATTGTTTCACTTCTTTTGCGCAAAAAATAAATATTTATGTTGTTTTATTATTTTTTGTTTATACTTTTATTTTGTTAAGGTGGGGAACGCATGATAGTCAAATAAATATAGACATCAATACATAACATTACATGATTGTTTATATAATATTAATACATTATTATACATCATTTATACAATAGCAATACATTACATATCTATTTATACAATATCAATACACGTTTACATATACACATTATATACTATTTATACAATATTGATACATACTTATACACTATTTATACAATGTCGATACATTACATTACTATTTATACAATATCGATACACATTTATGCACATTTATACAATATCGAAACACATTACATTATTTATACAATATTGATACATTAAATATACACTACATAATTATTTGTATATCATATATACATGTTTATACACAATTTATATAATATTGATACATGAAAATATTGCATGGAGAAAGTTTTGAAAAAAAGTGGAAAAAGTTTTTTTTTTTTTTTAAAAAAAAAAGCAACAAAAAAAAGTTTTTCTTTAAAAAAATTAACGCTGAAAAAAAAAAGAAGCAAAAATGGCCTAATGGCGTTGGGCCGAATTGAGCTCTGTTGAGCCCATGACCTTTTTTGGCTATTTTTTCTGTAAATGAAAAGTGGGTTACTTTTTTTGTGAATATTTTATTTTTCTGTATATAATTGAAATTTTCCCTTTTAAAAGCTCCATAGATAAGAGGAGTCCATCACTGCCAACATATAGACATGCCACTATTACTAACAACTTGATGAGGGGGCATGATTAAGTCATGACAGATAAACAATCATCTTTGAGTTGGTTGCATATATGTAAAGAAATTAATGAGATGTAAAATAACTAAAATAAATATGCAAGTGTGACAGTGAGACAAACCAAGCAATCTCCATAGCTGTGATTACTGGAATCTGTTTCTACTATATATATAAATTGCCTTTTTTCATATGGAAAATATAATTTTGGTAATTTTTGGCACATAGTTTTAATTTTTTGTATGTATGTCTTATCTTTCTCATCAAAATAGTATTCACTATCTTTCTTTAATTTTTTCTGTAAAGGTTTTAAATTTTCTGCTAACTTAGGTACATATTCTCTTACTTGGTTAACTAGTCCTAAGAAGGATTGTAATTTCTTTTTTGTATCTAATGCTTCGTTTGAATTAATTTTTTTTGCACTATATAAGTTTGCATTTTTTATTCCATTTTTATCTATTTGTATGCCTAAAAATTCTATCTGATTTTTCATTATTTGCTTTCTTTTTACTTAAACTAATTCCTGATATTTCTATTATATGTATAAATTTTTCTAATAGTTTTATATGTTCGTCTTGTGTTCTAGAATATAATAGTATATCACCTATGTATACTATGCAATTTTCTAATTAGTTAAAATAATTATCCATTAAATGTTGATATCTACCTGGTGCATTTTTATATCTGAAGGGTAATACGTTCCATTCATAAAATTCTTGGGGTACTGTGAATGCTGTTAACTTTTTAGATTCATCTTCTAGCTTTAAGTGGTAAAATCCTGATTTACAATCAAATTTACTAAAATAATTATATCCTTGTATTTGTCTTATTTTTAGTATCTTGTTTGGTATTGGGTAATTATATGTTTTTGTTTTTGCATTTAAATTTCTATAATCTATAAACATCCTACTTTTCCCTCGTTTTTGTTCACTATGCTTATTTACTATAAATACTGGGCTAGTGTGCTTACTATTACTTTCCTGTATATAATTATTATCGAGTAATTCTTTTATATCTAGTTTAAATTCTGTTAAGTCATCAAAATTCTATTTTAATGTTTTTTGTGTTATTATACTATTTTCATCTATAAGTTCAATTTTTACCTTTGTTTTATGCTTTTCCCATCCTTGAAAGGGATTATCATTATACAATAATTCTAGTTTGTCTTGTATTATTTTTATTTTATTTATCGAAAATATAATTATTTCTATCTTTTGGTCACTAGTTTTTGTGTTTTCTAGCTTCTGGGTCATTTTTTCACTTCCTTTAATCCAAGGTGTTGTTTTTCTTAATTTATTGTTTACTCTTTTAGCTCCTACTTTTTGTTTACATGGGGTAGTAAACCACCAATATGTTCTTGTTAGTATATGTGGATATAAGTTGTCTAAGAATGGCATTCCTAGTAATATATCTTTATTTGTAAATTCATAACTATACATTTCTTTTATAGTTAATATTTTATCCCATATTTGTATTTTTATATTTTTTGCTTTATATGTTATCATGCTTCCTTCATTATTAAATCCTATGACTACTATAGGCGTTGTTAATTTTTCCCATTTTTCTTCTGGTAGACAGTTATGTTTACATAAATTACTTTTGCTCCTGTGTTTATCATAGGTGTATAATATCTATTGTAATATCCTTCTATTATTATTTTGGAAAGTATATATATTTTTGTCATTTTATATGTTTTGGTGTAATTTTCTCATATCAGGGTTCGTTTTATTACTATTTTCTTATTTTCATAAGTTATTGTTAGTTGTTTATCTTCTAAATTGTATGATTTTACTGTTTCTAACCATCTTATTCCTAAGGTAATGTTCTTATCTCCTTGGAATATTTTGAATTTTATTGATATTGATATTTCTCCAATAATTAATTCTTTTTCTGTTATTTCTTCAATATTTGTCAATGCCTTTGGTAATTCTGGACATAATTGTTCATTTGGTATTATTTCTTTTTCTGGTACTAATTCTCTTATAATGTAATTTTCTTCTTGTCCGGTATTTATTAATATTAAGTATTTTCGTTGGTCCATTATTCCTGTGATATAGTAATGGTATGGTTTTATTTCTTCTATCTTATGGTCTATTAAATTTTGTGGAGTTACATAATCTATTCTTCTAGATGTACTCATTCTAGATGAGGATGTAGGTGTATCATTTGTTAATCTTTTTGAGGTACTAAGTCTTTCTTTTACTATTTCTAAGTCTTGTTCTATATCTAGTTCCTGGTAACTATAATCATTATTATCTATAATAGTGACTATTTTTTCAAAAGGATTTTCAATCTTTACTTTATCTATTTTATTTTTTGCTATTATTTTATGTTTTGTTGTGTATATATATAAATTTTTACATCTTGCTGTAAATATTTTACTTCCTGGTGCTAATTCTATTCCTGACATTTTCCAGTATAATACTAATGATTTGTCTATATTTTTATCAGTTACTGCTACTGAGTTATTAACACTTATTATAAATTTTTGTTTCTATTTAACCTTTCATCCCATAAAGTTTTGTTTCTATCGTATGATTCATAACTTCTATTAGCATAGTTTGTATCTAGATGTTTTGGATTTTTTACTCCTGATGTGCTTGGCTTTATATCTCCTGTATTTATTTTTGGATTTATTGTAGTTTCGATTTTTTTTCTATCAGTTCTGTGTATGTTTCACTTATTTCTGAATAATTTTCTTGTGTTATATCATTGTCACTTTCTTCGTTTATTTCGTCTATTCTTATTCCAAGTAACTTATCCTGTTCTTCTTCCAGTTGTAATTTTTTTTTAAACTGTTCTATTTCATTTGCTAGTTTTAGTTCTTGTTCTTGTTCTTTTCGTTTGTCTTTTTCTTTTTGTTTGTCTGCATATAATTGTTTGAGCATTTCTAATTTTTTTTCGAGTTCTATTATTTTAGTATTTTTTGTTTCTTCTAATTGTTGTATTTCTTCCTTAGCTTGTTTTTTTATTTTTTCAATTTCTCTTTTTCTATCTATTTCTTCATTCTCTTTTGTTATTCTTACCATAGTAGTTAAGCTATCTTCTAATTTAACCGTTTCTTTTTCTAGCATTAAATTTAAATTATTTCCTATTTTCTTATATCTTCTTCCTAGATTTGAGAATATTATAGTTATTTTTAATCCTTCTGAATTTTCATACGTTTTTTCTTCTAATGCAAATTCTTCTTTATTCATCTATAACCTGTGTTGGTATTTATATTCTAAGTGTTGTATTTGTAATTCTAAGTCAAATATAATATTTCTTTGTATTGTTAAGGATTTGTGGCAAGTTCCTGCAAATATATTGTGGTTTAGTCTATTTTGTCTATGTTTTAACTCTTGTCTTAATTCTCTAATTTTTTCGAAAAGTTGTTGTCTGTATTCAGTATTCATATTTTATTTTTAAGATATCGAATATATTTATATTCTGTTTTAGATATTATATCTATTAATTGGGATAATCTATCACTATCTGTTTTACTAGTAGTTAGATGTTTATATTCTGGATATAGTCTTTTTGGTTTCTTTTTTATTTTTCTTAGGTTTTTATCTTTTCTAGCTTTTTTCATTGTGTCAATATTCTGCCTAGTTGTTTTGACTGATTCCTCTTTAGTTGATTCCTCACTATCATATAGTATATCTCCAATATAAGTATGTTGATTTTCAATGCTTTGTTCCAATTTTAGACCAATTTCTTCATAGTTTTTCATTTTTGTTATATTATCTGAGTTCATGTTTTGTTCATAGTTATCATAATTATTGGGAGCATAATTATTTGTTTCATAGTTATTTGTTTCATAGCTCTGATACCAATTTGGGGGGTGCGTGGGATCATTCATTTAGATTGAGTGTTTAACGGAATTCATCTTAGATATTGTATATCTTGGGTTCTTCGGTACTTAGTTTCATTAATCTGAGTAGTATAAATCTAACTCATATCTATCATCGTTATAATCTGATATTTTAAATTCTAGCCAATTTTGTTGCATTAATTCTATTATTTCATGAGTAACTAATATATCATAGATTTTTCTTCTAACATCATTGTCAAGATGTCTTAGTGTATGTAGTAAAAGTATTTTATAATCTTCATTATTATCTAATAAGTTTGTATAAGTACTTAGTTGGTATGTATCTATTTCAGTGTTATGTGTATTCATTTCAGTATTATTTGTATTCTTTTCATTGCTATGTATTTTCTAAGCATATTCCCTCTAACCTCTTTGTTTATCATTACCCGTATCATTTTATAATAAAGTTATTCTAAATAATCTTTTTGGCCACTACTATGATTTTTCAGCTTCAATCGTTTACCCTAACAGCGCCTCAACTTGGTCTACTCCCCTTTAACGGCTTCCTTGCCTACTCGGTTTCGACCTTAGGATGACATAGTCTGGGCTTAACTACTCTTAGCCTAATATTTCATATCAAGCTTTCTCAAGATATGCGTGGGATCATTCATTTAGATTGAGTGTTTAACAGAATTCATCTTAGATATTGTATATCTTGGGTTCTTTGGTACTTAGTTTCATTAATCTGAGTAGTATAAATCTAACTCATATCTATCATCGTTATAATCTGATATGTTAAATTCTAGCCAATTTTGTTGTATTAATTCTATTATTTCATAAGTAACTAATATATCATAGATTTTTCTTCTAACATCACTGTCAAGATGTCTTAGTGTATGTAGTAAAAGTATTTTATAATCTTCATTATTGTCTAATAAGTATGTATAAGTACTTAGTTGGTATGTATCTATTTCAGTGTTATGTGTTTTCATTTCAGTATTATTTGTATTCATTTCATTGTTATGTATTTTCTAAACATATTCCCTCTAACCTCTTTGTTTATCATTACCCGTATCATTTTATAATAAAGTTATTCTGAATAATTTTTTCTGGCCACTACTATGATTTTTCAGCTTCAATCATTTACCCTAACAGCGCCTCAACTTTGTCTACTCCCCTTTAACGGCTTCCTTGCCTACTCGGTTTCGACCTTAGGATGACATAGTCTGGGCTTAACTACTCTTAGCCTAATATTTCATAGCAAGCTTTCTCAAGATATGCGTGGGATCATTCATTTAGATTGAGTGTTTAGCGGAATTCATCTTAGATATTGTATATCTTGGGTTCTTCGGTACTTAGTTTCATTAATCTGAGTAGTATAAATCTAGCTCATATCTATCATCGTTATAATCTGATGTGTTAAATTCTAGCCAATTTTGTTGCATTAATTCTATTATTTCATAAGTAGCTAATATATCATAGATTTTTCTTCTAACATCACTGTTAAGATGTCTTAGTGTATGTAGTAAAAGTATTTTATAATCTTCATTATTATCTAATAAGTATGTATAAGTACTTAGTTGGTATGTATCTATTTCAGTGTTATGTGTGCTCATTTCAGTATTATTTGTATTCATTTCATTGTTATGTATTTTCTAAACATATTCCCTCTAACCTCTTTGTTTATCATTACCCGTATTATTTTATAATAAAGTTATTCTGAATAATCTTTTCAGGCCACTACTATGATTTTTCAGCTTCAATCGTTTACCCTAACAATGCCTCAACTTTGTCTACTCCCCTTTAACGGCTTCCTTGCCTACTCGGTTTCGACCTTAGGATGACATAGTCTGGGCTTAACTACTCTTAGCCTAATATTTCATAGCAAGCTTTCTCAAGATATTCAATATAACAATACTATAACATGATAAATAGTAATGATATTCAAGAGATTATAAGGAATATAATAGTTTAGCAATACATATTTATGAATAGATATACCTGAGTTTGTATCTTAGCGGATTGCTCGATAACTTAAAAAAGATAAATATTTTAGTTATATGGAAAAGGAGAGGATTTGTTTTCTGAGGGCTTGTTGCTCAACACATGAGCTGATTGCTTGAAGCCTTTCTTCTCTTCTTTCATTCTTACATATATATAGAAAACTGAAATGGCTTTACTATTCACAAATGGCCTTTTAGAAAATGAAAAACTAAACTGACCTTTACTATTCACATATGACTGACCTTTACTATTCACATATGACTCTTACTATGCAACTCTTACTATTCATAAACAACCTTTACTGTTTATGAATATGACTCTATACTATTTTTACGACTTTCACAAAAAACGAAAAACTTTTAAAAAGTAATACTATTCACATATCTTGTCGATGTCGGGGTATCTTCTTTACGTCATTATCTTGTCGTCGGTGTCTACTCCAGCTGTACGTCTGGAATTTCCACATTATCTTCTCCATTACATTTTGTGCATCTGTGGTCTGGGTATTTGTATCCTATTAGCTTGCAATATCTGGTCAATAATTCTTGTGAAATAAAGTTTTGCTTTAATGCTCTTGTTGTAGGTTGTTCCTCTGGTCTGAGTAAGGATAATATCTATTTCTGGACTTCATCCATATCTGCTTGTCGTAGTTCTCTTGAGTTTGAGTATATCATTAACTGGTCTCGTGAGTAATAGCTCCATATGGCATTGCCATTTAAATAATTATTTGCTAATTCTTGAATAATAGTTGATATACCAATTATTCTTTTGTTGGCATAAAAACTAGGTAACTCATTTTCTGGTATCTCGGGTTGTGATGTTATTTCCTCTGGGATTATCATATCTCGAGTTAATCCTAGTTTTACTACTTGTATGATCGGTTTTATCTCATTGTATAGTATTTCTGCTGGTGCGGTATAGAATTTCACATAAAATAGGTTTCCTTTTGTGATTCTTTTATATGTTAACAATGCTCTATGTATCTCGGGTATTTCGGTTAGCTCTTCACCATCGTATGTATATAGAGTATTTAGTAGTCCATAATAATAACAGGTTCTGACTAGGTTAGCACTGGTTTTTGGTTGTGCTATTAACTTGTTGTAACCTTGTAATTTTTGGGTTATGTTGTCTTGGGTTTTTTCTTGCGTTGTGGTAGATCTTGGGTTTAGATTCAAATATGTTTGGATTTTGTGTATATTTCTTATGTAATTTTGGGCAATATGGTTGTCAATCTTTTTTTCTTGGTTTAGGCTTTCTTCATAGGTTGAAGTTTGTGGTGCTGTGGTAACTTGGGCTTTTGGTATTTTTTGGGTAAATGGTTTTCCAAATATGCTGTTTAGGTTGGTGTTTGTATATTGTTTCCTGTTAGCTGTATTGCTCGTACCTGCAATATTAACAAATAAATTGTTATGGGTTTTTTGGAGTTTCCCAACGTCTCCTTCTACCTCTGGAATTTTTGAGTCTTCCGATCGACTTATCTCAGCATATTTATAGTCATGCAGCTGACTTGTACTAGCTTTAGATT
Source organism: Capsicum rhomboideum (assembly GCA_031232105.1). NCBI lineage: Eukaryota > Viridiplantae > Streptophyta > Magnoliopsida > Solanales > Solanaceae > Capsicum > Capsicum rhomboideum. The sequence continues at coordinate 88,618,807 of CP124716.1, read as the reverse complement.
TCAGTTTAGCTTCATCAATCTTTAGCTTTTGTACCTCAAAGTCTATACTGTCCACTTTTATACAAAGTGTAGTTAGAGCTTTGAGGATATCTTCCATTGTACTATCTGGTTCAGTTTGAGTAGCTTTGTCTTGATAAGTAATCTGCAATGACATTTTTATTAGACTTAACTAACTCAATTGTAAATGTAAAATTCTGTATATTTAATACTAATCTCCGTATTTCTTTTGTTGTTACTGAATCGTGTATCTTCCGTGTTATCCACCATTTTACTTGTGTATTATCTGTTCTTACAATAAATTTGTTATATACAATATATGGTTCAAATGCTAACAAACATTTATATTATGCAAATAGTTCTTTTCTATTTATTTCCCATTTTGATTGTGGTTCCGTGTATGATCCGGAATAATATCTGCAATGATGTTCAATTTTTTCATTATTGTATTTATACTTAAGAACTCCTCCGCAGCTGTGATTACTGGAATCTGTTTCTACTATATATATAAATTGCCTTTTTTCATCTGGAAAATATAATTTTGGTAATTTTTGGCACATAGTTTTAATTTTTTGTATGTATGTCTTATCTTTCTCATCAAAATAGTATTCACTATCTTTCTTTAATTTTTCCTGTAAAGGTTTTAAATTTTCTGCTAACTTAGGTACATATTCTCTTACTTGGTTAACTAGTCCTAAGAAGGATTGTAATTTCTTTTTTGTATCTAATGCTTTGTTTGAATTAATTATTTTTTGCACTATATAAGTTTGCATTTTTATTCCATTTTTATCTATTTGTATGCCTAAAAATTCTATCTGATTTTCATTATTTGCTTTCCTTTTACTTAAACTAATTCCTGATATTTCTATTATATGTATAAATTTTTCTAATAGTTTTATAGGTTCGTCTTGTGTTCTAGAATATAATAGTATATCATCTATGTAAACTATGCAATTTTCTAATTGGTTAAAATAATTATCCATTAAATGTTGATATCTACCTGGTGCATTTTTATATCTGAAGGGTAATACGTTCCTTTCATAAAATCCTTGGGGTACTGTGAATACTGTTAAATTTTTAGATTCATCTTCTAGCTTTAAGTGGTAAAATCCTGATTTACAATCAAATTTACTAAAATAATTATATCCTTGTATTTGTCTTATTTTTAGTATCTTGTTTGGTATTGGGTAATTATATGTTTTTGTTTTTGCATTTAAATTTCTATAATCTATAAACATCCTACTTTTCCCTCGTTTTTGTTCACTATGCTTATTTACTATAAATGCTGGGCTAGTGTGCTTACTATTACTTTCCTGTATATAATTATTATCGAGTAATTCTTTTATATCTAGTTTAAATTCTGTTAAGTCATCAAAATTCTATTTTAATGTTTTTTGTGTTATTATACTATTTTCATCTATAAGTTCAATTTTTACCTTTGTTTTATGCTTTTCCCATCCTTGTAAGGGATTATCATTATACAATAATTCTAGTTTGTCTTGTATTATTTTTATTTTATTTATCGAAAATATAATTATTTCTATCTTTTGGTCACTAGTTTTTGTGTTTTCTAGCTTCTGGGTAATTTTTTCACTTCCTTTAATCCAAGGTGTTGTTTTTCTTAATTTATTGTTTACTCTTTTAGCTTCTACTTTTGTTTACATGGGGTAGTAAACCACCAATATGTTCTTGTTAGTATATGTGGAGATAAGTTGTCTAAGAATGGCATTCCTAGTAATATATCTTTATTTGTAAATTCATAACTATACATTTCTTTTATAGTTAATATTTTATCCCATATTTGTATTTTTATATTTTTTGCTTTATATGTTATCATGCTTCCTTCATTATTAAATCCTATGACTACTATAGGCGTTGTTAATTTATCCCATTTTTCTTCTGGTAGACAGTTATGTTTATATAAATTAGCTTCTGCTCCTCTGTCTATCATAGGTGTATAATATCTATTGTAATATCCTTCTATTATTATTTTGGCAAGTATATATATTTTTGTCATTTTATATGTTTTTTGGTGTTATTTTCTCATATCAAGGTTCGTTTTATTACTATTTTCTTATTTTCATAAGTTATTGTTAGTTGTTTATCTTCTAAATTGTATGGTTTTACTGTTTCTAACCATCTTATTCCTAAGGTAATGTTCTTATCTCCTTGGTATATTTTGAATTTTATTGATATTGATATTCCTCCAATAATTAATTCTTTTTCTGTTATTTCTTCAATATTTGTCAATGCCTTTGGTAATTCTGGACATAATTGTTCATTTGGTATTATTTCTTTTTCTGGTACTAATTCTCTTATAATGTAATTTTCTTCTTGTCCGGTATTTATTAATATTAAGTATTTTCGTTGGTCCATTATTCCTGTGATATAGTAATGGTATGGTTTTATTTCTTCTATCTTATGGTCTATTAAATTTTGTGGAGTTACATAATCTATTCTTCTAGATGTACTCATTCTAGATGAGGATGTAGGTGTATCATTTGTTAATCGTTTTGAGGTACTAAGTCTTTCTTTTACTATTTCTAAGTCTTGTTCTATATCTAGTTCCTGGTAACTATAATCATTATTATCTATAATAGTGACTGTTTTTTCAAAAGGATTTTCAAACTTTACTTTATCTATTTTATTTTTTGCTATTATTTTATGTTTTGTAGTATATATATATAAATTTTTACATCTTGCTGTAAATATTTTACTTCCTGGTGCTAATTCTATTCCTGACATTTTCCAGTATAATACTAATGATTTGTATATATTTTTATCAGTTACTGCTACTGAGTAATTGGCACTTATTATAAATTTAAATTTTTGGTATATTAAATTTCCTTTTACTGCACTTATAACGCTTTTTTCTATAGGGTGTATGATTCTATCATCTGCTAAATATATTTTTATTGGGGTATCTATTCCTTCTCTAAAACATGCTTTTATTAATATTTCTGTTCCTCATACGTGTACATATTTAATTGGGGTTTTTGCTCTTATATCTTGTATTTCTTTATTCACTAATTTCTTATTTATTATTGGTATTTTAGCTTTTCCTTTGATGTATCTACAGTCTATTATATGTTCCTTTTGACTAATTACGTAGTATTCTTCTTTTTGTCTTTTAAACCAATGTTTTACTATAGGTACGTCTAAAACTTTATCTATACTTAAATCTAATTCTTTTCCTTTTATTTGTTCAAATATACTGTTATCAAATATTATTTTTTGGTCTGAAGATTCTTCATCTTGGTAGTCTTCATGTTTAAGGATCTGTATGTCTTTTTCAGTCATATTTTTCTTCTGATTCATTTATTATATTATCAGTATCTGAGAATTCATATATACTATCTTCACTTTCTAATTCGTAATCTATATATTCTATTTGCGTATATTCATCATTTTCTATTAGTATTTCTGTTATCTGTTTTTTCTTTGGATCTTTGGGTATTTTACAATCTTTAGCTAAATGTCCTAATTTTCCACAATTATAACAGGTACATTCTGCTAATTTTTTCTTTCTTTTATATGGTTTTTTATTATTGTAATTCTTTACATAATATCTTCTTCTTGGTTTCTTATATTTATATTTAGATTTATATGGTTTATATTTTCTTGTTTTCTTACCTCGTTTATAATACTTATCTGTGCATCCGAATTGCGGTGCTGTTTTATTTTTGCAACATGCTAAATTTTTTACCAATATTTTATCCATCTTTTTATTTTCTTTATATTTTTCACATAGTTCTACAAACCAATTTTGTAAAATTTTTATTCTAGCTCCTAGGGTATCTGCTAGTCCTGCTTTATTCCAATTTTTCGTTATTTTTGAACTAAATGGTTCTGGTAGTTTAGTAAAATATAACTTTCTTATTTCTTCACTTTCTTCTGTACTGTACGTTCCTTTATGGTAATAATCTCTAAATGCACAAGTATATTCATCTATATAGCACATATTACATATTGCTAATTTTGACATTAAATTTCTGTTTATAGTTTTTTCTTTATTTTGTTCTTCTATTTCTGTTGTCATACTACTGAATTCATTTCTTATTGCTATTTCATAGTTATATAGGATTTCCGTTGTTGTTGTTGCAGCTGTTCCATCATGTTGTCTATTACTTCTTAATGTGGTTAGGCTTGCTGTTGATAAGTTTTGTAACCATAATTTTACTGTTCCTATCAGTGTTCTTTCTATGTATCCTGGTGTTTCGGCCATTGATATTTTATTATCTACTAATTGTTTTGAAATATATCCTACCCATAGTTGGATTGTTTTATTTATATCTGCTACACAGTCTAAGTCCAAGAAATTATATTGTTCAGTTACTTGTCTTGGTGTCCATTTTCTATTTAACCTTTCATCCCATAAAGTTTTGTTTCTATCATATGATTCATAACTTTTATTAGCATAATTTGTATCTAGATGTTTTGGATTTTTTACTCCTGATGTGCTTGGCTTTATATCTCCTGTATTTATTTCTGGATTCATTGTAGTTTCGTTTATTTTTTCTATCAGTCCTGTGTATGTTTCACTTGTTTCTGAATAATTTTCTTGTGTTATATTATCATCACTTTCTTCGTTTATTTCGTTTATTCTTATTCCAAGTAACTTATCTTGTTCTTCTTCCAGTTGTAATTTTGTTTTAAACTGTTCTATTTCATTTGCTAGTTTTAGTTCTTGTTCTTGTTCTTTTCGTTTGTCTTTTTCTTTTTGTTTGTCTGCATATAATTATTTGAGCATTTCTAATTCTTTTTCGAGTTCTATTATTTTAGTATTTTTTGTTTCTTCTAATTGTTGTATTTCTTCCTTAGCTTGTTTTTTTATTTTTTCAATTTCTCTTTTTCTATCTATTTCTTCATTCTCTTTTGTTATTCTTACCATAGCAGTTAAGCTATCTTCTAATTTAACCGTTTCTTTTTCTAGCATTAAATTTAAATTGTTTCCTATTTTCTTATATCTTCTTCCTAGATTTGAGAATATTATAGTTATTTTTAATCCTTCTGAATTTTCATACGTTTTTTCTTCTAATGCAAATTCTTCTTTATTCATCTATAACCTGTGTTGGTATTTATATTCTAAGTGTTGTATTTGTAATTCTAAGTCAAATATAATATTTCTTTGTATTGTTAAGGATTTGTGACAAGTTCCTGCAAATATATTGTAGTTTAGTCTATTTTGTCTATGTTTTAACTCTTGTCTTAATTCTCTAATTTTTTCAAAAAGTTGTTGTCTGTATTCAGTATTCATATTTTATTTTTAAGATATCGAATATATTTATATTTAGTTTTAGATATTGTATCTATTAATTGGGATAATCTATTGTTATCTGTTTTACTAGTAGTTAGATATTTATATTCTGGATATAGTCTTTTTAGTTTCTTTTTTATTTTTCTTAGTTTTTTATCTTTTCTAGCTTTTTCCTTGTGTCAATATTCTGCCTAGTTGGTTTGACTGATTCCTCTTTAGTTGATTCCTCACTATTATATAGTATATCTCTAATATATGTATGTTGATTTTCAATGTGTTGTTCCAATGTTATGTCAATTTCTTCATAACTTTTTATTTTTGTTATATTGTCTGAGTTCATGTTTTGTTCATAGTTATCATAATTATTTGTTTCATAGCTCTGATACCAATTTGGTATAGCCCGCCATTTTTTTGGTATCAAAGCCGAGGTATGCGATTGTGATCCTTACCGGAGTTCTGGCTCAGCCACCTGTTGGCCCCCTTAATTGGTTAAGGCCTTAACACGTGCGTTTCGTGCGGGAGTAAAACAGATTGGTAGCTCTGTTACCAATTTGGTATAAATATGTATAGCTAAACTATTATATTCCTTATAATCTCTTGAATATCATTACTATTTATCATGTTACAGTATTGTTATATTGAATATCTTGAGAAAGCTTACTATGAAATATTAGGCTAAGAGTAGTTAAGCCCAGACTATGCCATCCTAAGGTCGAAACCGAGTAGGCAAGGAAGCCGTTAAAGGGGAGTAGACAAAGTTGAGGCGCTGTTAGGGTAAACGATTGAAGCTGAAAAATCATAGTAGTGGCCAGAAAAGATTATTCAGAATAACTTTATTATAAAATGATACGGGTAATGATAAACAGAGAGGTTAGAGGGAATATGTTTAGAAAATACATAACAATGAAATGAATACAAATAATACTGAAATGAAAACACATAACACTGAAATAGATACATACCAACTAAGTACTTATACATACTTATTAGATAATAATGAAGATTATAAAATACTTTTACTACATACACTAAGACATCTTGACAGTAATGTTAGAAGAAAAATCTATGATATATTAGTTACTTATGAAATAATAGAATTAATGCAACAAAATTGGCTAGAATTTAACATATCAGATTATAACGATGATAGATATGAGCTAGATTTATACTACTCAGATTAATGAAACTAAGTACCGAAGAACCCAAGATATACAATAGCTAAGATGAATTCCGCTAAACACTCAATCTAAATGAATGATCCCACACCCCCCCCAAATTGGTATTAACTCATGTCCATTGGTTGACTCATGTTCATTGGCTAATATGTCAAAAGTTTCAAAGTGTTATATTTCAAAGGGGTTCTATAGTATTCCAACTAGGGTTGACATATATTGTTATTCACATGTGTCCTACTCTTAGATGAATGATGATTCACTTATCTCTTATTTATTGACTGAAGTTCCTAAGTTGTCATGATGTTGTAAATTCTAAGAGAATCTATTTGTTCTTGAATAGCTTTCCAATTATGCCATGTTCCAAAGTCCAATAAGATTATGATTATGTTTGTACCAATCTCTCACAAGTAATTGTATTAATCTCTCAAAAGTAATGAAGGAAGTATTGTGTAAGCTAATGTATCTATCCCTCACAAGTAAAGGTATCAATCTTATAAGAGTAAAGACGTGAAGTAATGTATGTATGTGTTCCAAGTCACAAGGTATCGCTAAGCAATGAAAGTAAGAATAACAAGAGAAAGAAGTAATGTATAATTAATAAGTAATCATGGGTGGTATCCCAGGGGTTAAAATACCTAGCATGGGTCGATCCCGATACATCCCAGGGGCGATATAAAAGCCTAGAATGGGTTATCATAAGTACATCCCAGGGGCAACACGAAAGCCTAGCATGGGTTATCACAGTACATCCCAGGGGTCACAGTACCTAGCATGGGTTAATGACATCCCAGGGGCGACACGAAAGCCTAGCATGGGTTCACATAACATCCCAGGGGTCAAAGTACCTAGAATGGGTTAATCTCATCCCAGGGGCAACAGAACAGCCTAGCATGGGTAGAATAATAAAGATGAACATATGAAAAGACAAGAGAAGTAAAGAACGTAATGTACATGGTTTCCCCAAATACAGAAGAGAGTTCATTCACAGTTACCATATCTCTTATATTGATTCCATTATTGTTGTTATTATGTATGATGTAATTCTTATGGCCTTACATACTCAATACATTATTCGTACTGACCCCTCTTGGGGAATTTACCTTACATGTTGCAGGTGCAGGCCTTAGTAGACCTCCTCAGTAGACTATGGATCATTTGCAGAGTTTTGGTGAGCTCCACTTGGTTCGGAGCTTTCTGGGTCATAGTTGTGTATTTGTTTTAATATTGTATAAAGCGGGGACTTGCCCCGACTTTAAGTTGGTCTTGTAGATGCATCTGTTAGAGGCTTTGTAGACATATGTGGGTATGTGGATGTAAGATGTACGTTCATTTTGACGTGATGGCTCCAACGGCCAAGTTTTGTAAATATATTTATAGCATATGTTTCCATGATTCATGTCTTCCACATAGTTGCATGAGGTATAATAAGATTCATACGAGGATACGTATACGAAGTTTCATGAGCAAAGATTGGTTCTCTCGGGCCATATAGGCTTTGGGTGCCAGTCAGGCTCGAATGGGATTTTAGGTCGTGACAGGAACTGACTTATGTGGCGTGACTTGGTTCTACGACACCAAGTCACGATACCGTGGAAAGTTGCTGACTCTGTTTTCCTGTTTTATTTAGGATAGGATTCATCTTGTATCTATAAATACCCTTGTATTGTCCTATGTTCAGGAGTTAGTCAGTACATTATTTTGAGACATATTTCCAGTATTTTGACACATTATTGATTTTGTAATCTTGGATTACTAGTTCTAGGATTTATATTAATATTGAGATTTTAGAGTTTTCTTCATTATCTTGAGTTTACAATTATGTTTTCATCTTCGAATTCTTCTTATGTTCTTACAATAATGAGCAGCTAAACCCATTAACTAGGGTTGTGTGAACCATGAGGAATTAACGAAACAGATTAAGTGCGAAGCAAATTCTGAATCGTTGTGAATGCATGTATTGTTACTACCTTCGTTATAATTGATCTTCTAACGGTTGCAAATATTAGATACTCGCTTGTACTCTAGATTTTCTCGAGAGAGAGGTAAAGATTGGGAAAAGGGAATAACAACAGAGATCTGAAGTTATCAACCTTCATCTAATAACTTGAGCCATAACAGAGATAGTTATCTGAGATCCAGGACAAGGGTTAGTAGTTCGACACTCAGAGACCGAGAGGAGAAGAGTGAAATTCGTCTAACCAAGGTCGAGAGACGTTTAGATGAACATATCTTGTTAGATTTTGCATGCAACGCAGCGGGATAGTTTTGTCAAGCACAAATAATTGGTTAAGTTAAGGAATCATTGGGAATCACAGTCCTAGTGTATTTCTCATATTGTTTACAAATCCAAAAATCAACAATTGTTATTGTTACCATTTATTCACAAAACCCCCCAGTTTCATATATTTGCCAAATACTCAGACTAGCATTCTACATAATTTCGTCCTATTCCCTGTGGGATCGACCCCAACCTAGTTGGGTTCTATATTTGATACAACGACCGCCTTATACTTGTCTGAAAGTATATTTTGGGCGATATAAAATTTTGGCGTCGTTGTCGGGGAACTACGATTACGGAGTCTAGTATTTTCCTTGTTGGAGTTGATTAGTTTTATTTCATTATACTTTTAAGGGCACACACCGGTGTATGCCCAATACTAGGAGTCAAGGCAATCCACTGATTCCACTTGATCCTAAAATAGAAAGAACTCTAAGAGCTAATCTAAGAATGGTGAATACCGATGGAGTTCAGAATCTTGCAGCCATGGGAGATATTCATAACCAACCAATTCAACTAGTTGGTCATGAAACAGCGGACCAAACTACTACTCGGTTGACACGGGAAGAGCAAGCTAGACAAGATGCTCTTAGGAAAGCAGACAGAGATAATCAAGCTATGCAAGAAGCAACACAACATCTGGCTGATGCTGAAGAAAGACAAAGAAGACTGAGGGAACACCAAACACCTCAAAGACCACATGTGCCAGTTTATGATGATCTTGAACAAGAAGATGTGGCTTATTTTGAGTTGATTGAGACTGGTGCCATTATTCCACCAGAGTTACCTCAGGACACAAAATTTGACATTACAAGTGCCATGATCCACCTGCTTAACTTGAAAGGTGTATTCGCGGGTCTTCCTACAGATGATCCAAACATGCATGTGATGAACTTTATGGGCGTTTACACTTCTTATAATTTGCCTGGAGTGGACCAAAAGGCTATTCGGTTAAGATTGTTTCTATTCTCTTTAACAGAAGAAGTGACTTTGTGGCTGGCCAATTACCACGAGGATTCATTACTACTTGGCAAGAGCTGATAAATCAATTTCTAGAAAGATTTTTTCCACTATCCAAGATGCTACAGTTGAAGGATGAGATTTATAACTTCAGACAACAACACTCTGACGCCCTTTACGAGACATGGCTAAGGTTCAAGAAGAAACTTTAGAATGTACCAAATCATAGGATGAGTGGTAGGAGTCTACTTGAAATCTTCTACAAGGCTTTAAACGCAAATACAAAGGTTGTAGCAGATACTATCACTGGAAGAGCATTTATGAGTCTGAGGTGGGAGTGAGCTTCAGAGATCTTGGATCGTATTACTAAGACTAACCGAGGATGGCATACTCGGGAGGCAGAGACACCGGCTGGTACATACACTATTGGAGCATCAGTAGAACAACGGGCTATGGATGAATCTGTAGCTCAAGAGGTTGCACAACTGAGAATAGAAATTGGTTTGCTAGCCAAACATATTGCGGCTAGAGATGCGAAGAAGGTACATGCAATAAGTGCACATGGTAAAGAATCTAAGCATGACGATTATGAATCTGATGAGAAAGCTAAATACTTGAATCGAGAAGTGGAGGGTTTCTGAGCTAAGGGCCAAGGGTCTAATCAAGACTCTTGGAACTCGAGGCAAGGAAATCAAGGTCGGAGCTATTATGGAGACAATTACAATAGGTCAGGATATAGAGACAGAGAGCGAGATCGTGATGGAGACTGGATACAAAAAGATGATTACAAGGAGAAGAGCAGTGCTTATGTTCCACCAGGGAACCATGATACTTACTACGAAAATTCACGAATGGAAACCCTTCTTACCAAATTAGTTAAAGGATCATAAAACCAATAAAATTTCTTAAAAGAAGCAAACATTTCGGGAATAAGTCAGAAATTTGAATCTCACTCAACTGCAATAAAATAGTTGGAGCAATAGTTCAGGCCGATATCGGTGACATTGAACCAACGTCAACCAGGCACTCTTCCAAGCAACACCATTTAAAGTCCAAAAAATGACGGTCATTGTTTGGCCATCACTATAAGAAGCGAAAAAAGCATGACCAACCCATTTATTCCCGCAGGTAATGATAAGAAAGATAAGCCAGTGGTGGTCGATGAAGAGGTTGAGATGGAGCCAAAAAATTTAGTAGCGGACAATAGTATTAATAAGGAAGTGGAATCTGAAAAGAGGAAGGAGAAGAAGGTTCCATAAATATTAAAAACTATCCCACGACCTCCTCTTCTCTTTCCTCAAAGGTTGAAAAAGAAGGCTAAGGAAGGTAAGTACCAGAAGTTTATTACGAGGTTGAAAGAGCTACCGATAAATATACCTTTGTTGAGGCTTTGGAGCAGATGTCTGATTATACAAAGTTCATGAAAGACTTAGTGAAGAAGAAGAGAATTGTTAGTTTTGAGCCGACAAATAACTTGCATCATTGTAGCACAGTTGCTTTGCATTCCCTAGTTGAAAAGAAGGAGGATCCAGGAGCTTTCACAATCCCTTATACTATCGGTTCTTATAACTTTGCAAAGGCACTGTGTGATTTGGGTGCTAGCATTAACTTAATACCGCTAGTTGTGTTCAAGCAGTTGAGGTTGAGAGCACCAAAACCAACTTCTATGAGGTTTCTCATGGCAGATAGAACTGTGCAAAAGCCGATGGGCATTCTGTATGATGTTTTGGTGAAAGTTGCATCTTTCATCTTTCCAGCTGACTTTGTAATTCTAGATTGTGAAGTTAACTTCAATGTTCCTATCATCCTGGGGAGACCATTCCTTGCCACTGGCCGTGCTTTGGTTGACATGGAAACTAGGCAGATAAAATTCAAGTTAAATGATGAAAAAGTTACTTTCAATGTTTGCCATTCCATGAAGCAACCAAAAGATATGCGGGTAATTTATGTAATTGATACGCTTGATGAGAGTGCCATAGTCGTTCCAATTAAAGAAAGGTTAGGGGTAGAAGCTCTTACAGCTGTGGTTATGAATTTTAACAGTGATAGTATTGAGGATTATGATGATATGGTAGGAGCGCTTGCTGGTAGGGGATCCTACACTTATGCTCTAAAGAAACTTGATCTTGATTTGAAGAAAAGGGTGACCCCACCAGCTCGCCCTTCTGTTGAGGAGCCTCCAGTTTTAGAGCTTAAGGCTCTTCCTTCTCACCTTCACTATGCATTTTTGGGAACTAATAACACCTTGCCTGTAATTATTTCTGCCGAGTTAGCAAGATGGCAGGTAGAAGCTCTGGTTTCGGTATTGAAAAAATTTAAAAGGGCCATTGGTTGGTCCATTGCTGATATTATAGGGATTCCACCCGGCATTTGCACTCATAAGATCCAACTTGTTCCTGAGTGTATACCAAGCATTGAGCACCAACGTCATCTGAACCCACCTATGCAGGAAGTTGTGAAAAAAGAGATCATTAAGTGGTTAGATACAGGCGTAGTTTACCCCATTGCTGATAGCAAGTGGGTAAGCCCAGTGCAGTGTGTACCAAAGAAGGGAGGAATCATTGTGGTTCCAAATGATAAAAATGAATTGATCCCAATGAAGCCAGTAACTGGATGGAGACTTTGCATGGATTATAGGAAGCTGAATTCTTGGACCGAGAAGGACCATTTTCCTATGCCCTTCATGGACCAGATGTTAGACCGCCTTGCTGGTAGAGGATGGTATTGTTTCCTCGATGGTTATTTGGGTTATAATCAGATTCTTATCACTCCCAAAGACCAAGAGAAGAACGCTTTCACTTGTCCATATGGGACGATTGCGTTCAAGAGAATGCCTTTCGAATTATGTAATGCACCAGCAACTTTTCAACTTTGAATGATGTCCATTTTTTCTAACATGGTGGAAGAAACTATTGAGATATTTATGGATGATTTTTCAGTTGTAAGAGACTCTTTTAACGATTGCTTGGATCACCTTGCTAAGGTATTGCAAAGATGCGAGGAGTGCAACTTGGTACTAAATTGGGAGAAAATTCACTTTATGGCAAAAGAAGGTATTGTGTTGGGGTCGAATCTCAAAGAAGGGTATCGAAGTAGACAAATCAAAGATTGAAGTGATTGAAAAATTACCCCCACCTATTTCTGCAAAAGGGATTTGAAGTTTTTTAGGTCATGCTGGGTTTTATAGAAGATTCATCAAGGATTTCTCTAAGATTGCACATCCGTTATGCAAAATTTTGGAGAAAGAGGTAAAGTTTGTTCTTGATGAGGCATGCCTAAAAGCTTTCGAGTATCTAAAAGAGAAGTTGATTTCAGCCCCTATTATTGTCACACCAGACTGGACGATGCCGTTTGAAGTTATGTGTGATGCTAGTGGAGTAGCCTTGGGTGCTGTTTTTGGCCAAAGACGAGAGAAGATTTTACATCCAATTTACTACGCTAGCAACGCACTTAATCCAGCTCAAAAAAAATACACTGTGACTGAACAAGAGTTGTTGGCAGTGGTCTTCGCGTTCGAGAAATTTTGTTCTTACTTGATTGGCACAAAGGTAATTGTGCATACAGATCATGCAGCACTTTGGTATCTTATGTCAAAAAAGGATGCTAAGCCAAGATTGATTCGGTGGGTTCTTCTACTGCAAGAATTTGATTTTAAAGTCAAGGACCGAAAGGGAATCGAGAATCAGGTCACTGAGGCCATGATTAAATTAAAGGATGATCTTGATATTGATTGTACTTTTCCAGATGAGCAAGTGCTGGTAGTATCATAAGACTTAATCTCATGGTTTGCAGATTTTGCCAACTTTCTGGCAAGTGATGTAGTCCCAGAAGATATGTCGTACCAGCAATGGAGGAGATTCATGCATACGTAAGAAAATTCTTCTGGGATGAGCCTTGCCTGTTTAGAGTATGTGCGGATGGTATGATTCAAAGGTATATCTCGGAGGCTGAAATGATGAGTATCTTGGAAGCATGTCATTCATCTCCAGTTGGGGGTCATCATGGTGGTACGCGGACTGCGTATAAGATCTTACAATGCAGTTATTACTGGCCTACCATCTATAAAGATGCTCATGACTATGCTTGTGCCTGCGACCAATGTCAAATACAAGGGAATATCTCACACAGACATGAACTTTCTATGACAATATCCTTGAGCTGGAATTGTTTGATGTATGGGAATTGATTTTATGGGCCCCTTTGTGAGCTCACATGGGATGAAATACATTTTGGTAGCTGTTGACTATGCTTCTAAATGGGTGGAGGAGATTGCGCTTCCCAATAATGAAGGAAGAAGTGTCACGACATTCTTGAAAAAGAACATATTTTCACGATTTGGTACACCACGAGTAATCATTAGTGATGGAGGATCCCACTTCTACAATCGGCTGTTCAAGACCTTACTTGAAAAATATGGTGTCAAACATAAGGTTGCAACACCCTACCATCCTCAAACAAGCAGGCAAGTTGAAGTATCAAATCGTGAGATTAAGTCTATTTTGACAAAGATGGTGAATGCCAATAGAACTGATTGGGCAAGAAGATTAGATGATGCTTTATGGGCTTATCGAACTGCATTCAAGACACCTATTGGTGCCTCACCATATCAGTTAGTTTTTGGTAAATCGTGCCATCTGCCGGTCGAACTTGAACATAAAGCATTATGGGCATTGAAGAGGTTGAATCTGGAATAGAGTGACGTGGCTAAATTGAGGCTGGATCAGATGAATGAGATGGATGAATTTCATCTATGAGCTTATGAAAGTTCAACACTTTATAAAGAAAAGATGAAATTATATCATGACCGAAAAATCGAACGATGAGAGTTTCATCCGGGAGATTTGGTGCTACTCTATAACTCCAGGCTTCGCCTTTTTCCTGGAAAACTGCGGTCTAAATAATCTGGACCATTCACTGTTGTTAGGGTATTCCCGCATGGAGAAATTGAGATAAAAGGTGATAATGATGTCCTTTTTAAGGTCAATGGTCAGCGTGTAAAGCACTATGTGGGAATCACTGAAGAAATAAAGACATGTGAGGAGCTTAGTCTTGATGAAGTTTGAGTAGTCAAGCTATTAATGTCGTGCCGTGACGTTAAATCAGGCGCTTCATGAGAGGTAACCCATGGGCTGGTCTGAGTAGTCAAGTTATTCATGTCGTGCCGCGACGTTAAATCAGGCGCTTCATGAGAGGCAACCCATGGGATAGTTGGTGAAGTCTGAGTAACCAGCCTAGCCAAGTCGTGTCGCGATGTTAATCAGGCGCTGCTTGGGAGGCAACCCAAGGTCTAAGTTGGTTGTGATCTAATCAGTGGAGGATAAGTAGCTGGAGTTTGCAATATTGAAATACATATGTTCAATATAACCCACGACGCTAATTCACGGGACGTAAGTTCATCAACGTAACGTGGGGTGGTACCGTAGAAGTCAGAGAAAATTGTACACCTATAGGAATCGACCTACGCCAGGTACCCACGTGACGTAGGTCAACCCACGTTACGAGGGTAGTGCCATGAAAAGCAGAGCAAATTTCACACTTGCAGGAATTGACCTATCTTAGGGACCCACGTGACGTAGGTTAATCCACATCACGTGGGTGGTACCATGAAAAGCAGCGAATCAAATTAACCCAAGATCCGACCCGACCCGACCCAACTCCATATATATTTCGGTATACCCTTCAAATCTGACCCAACTTCAAATCCAAATCAAACCTTCTCAAATCCAAATCCTACCATAAACCCTATTTTCAAAAATCCAACAAATTCTCATACACCAAATCCAAAATTCTTCAATTCCCAAATACCAAATTCAAAATTCATCAAATCCTCACTACCTAAACCCCATAATACCCAAAATTCGACCCACCCAATCCAAAATAGACCCACCCGACTCAAACCTGACCTACCAGACCCAAAACTCGACCCAAAAACTCAAACAAAACCCAACCCAATGCCACCCAAATCAAACCCCAAATATGGAGACATGGGTTCTTCCTCGTGAATTCGAAACAAAAAGCCCAAATTTACAACTAGGTTGCGTGATGAACCTTCAATGTCAGATAAAAGTGGATTCAAAGAAGTATAAATGTTGGCTACCGATGATTCTGCACTGGTACCTCATACCATAAGGTTACAAACTAGGGCATAAGCTGCTGCCCAGGCTGCACTTTATCCTATCCCGTAACCTGCCAAGCCGACTGCTCCTGATCAGTCTTCTGATTATGCCACCTAGTCTAAAGAGGGGGAGGATGCTTCGATAGCCGATGATGAACAGGAGGTTGATGTTTTTGGATCTAAGGAAAATGCTGAAGGACCTGATAATTCTGCGGTTGATGCGACAACATCTATTTCTGCCACTGGGGGAAAAATTTCACCACTTCCTCCCAGCGAAGGAAAACCCAGCGATGGTGTGTTCAGGATATGAGGGACTTTTATGACAGGGATGCCGAACTTACTGAGCGAGGCATGTGTAGACGTAATATTACTGAGGAGCCCCAGTACCAGCTAGAGGAGTTAAAAAACTACCCGATATTAAGGCAGTGTTTGATCATTATGGATTTGGGTGGATGACGGAGCCTCCTGGTCACTATAGCCCAGAGTTGGTCTGCGAGTTTTATGCTTTTTATGCTGAGTCTATTGAGTTGATCACACATGTTGAGCAACGTCTTCGGTACTAACCACCATTGACTCACACTATGGTTCAGGAGACCAGAGTAGATATCTCTGAGCAGACCATCCACAGATTCTTGTTTGGGGATGAACGTTCATTTCCAGCCATGACTTCTGAGTTTGATCACCGTATGGAGACTGTCAGACATAGGACTAAAATGAGGAATGCCAATTAGCAGTTGGAGTTACTATGATGGATTGTGAGGTATATAGCAGAGGACAGTGTGTTAGTTAGGTAACTGGTAAGGTGGATATCAAGAAGTCCACACTCCACTTTGCGGGCTGATTTTTGTGGTCGGTGGTTATGCATCATTTGGGTCCCACTAATGCTAATAATTCACTCACTTTGGACCGAGCTATTTTGGTAGCAAGCCTCATTGCCTGCTATGACATTAATATCGCCCGCTACATCGTTAGGGAGATCTATGAGCGCGCCTTTAGAGATTTTACCAGCATCCCTTTCCCTTGTTTGATTCAGGGTCTATGTGATAGGTCTGGTGTGGTTAAGATGTATGTCGTAGATCATTATATCGAGGTGACCCGCATTGCAGATATTGGGTTGATGCAGCAGCGGGGAGCTCACCCAGTTCTTCCCTGGAGGTCTCAACCTTCCATGTCATCAGGAGCATCCCTTTTTGAAGGGCCTGGAGATAGAGATGAGCTGGTTAGTACACCAAAGCCCGTTCCAGCACCGATGAGTATACCGAAGATAGTGCATGCATCTGCTAAGGCAAATGTTCGGTGATTGAAGATGAGGTCACAGGCACTACAGCACCACTGCCCCCCTCTAGTATGGTTTCAGTTTTGAGGGACTTTCTGCAGCAATTGGTGGATCGATAGACAAAGATGTTTGAGAGGCAGGCTCAAACTGAGGCCCAGATGGCTAAGTTGGTATCCCAGCTTAAGCCTTAGGTTAGGACCACGGTAGAGGCTGCAGAGGCTAGAGTAGAGGCCCATATGACTGCGTCTATAGATAGATTTATGAGAGAGCTGCATGGGAGGATTGATATTTTTGAGGCACGGATGGCCACCTGAATGAGTTTGGCACAGATTTCTGATATGGCAGGATTGACACAAGAGGTGGCTGTATTGAGAGAGGAGGTTAGAGCTTTGGTACCGAGCAGTACTCCTGTTATTCCACCTATGCCCGTTCCGACCCTGATGAAGCTGGTGTTCGAGGTGGATTTGTTTGCTGATGAGGAGCCTCCTATTAATAGAGTCAAGAGACCACGTAGTCCGAAGGATTAGGTTGATAGTTGTCATGAGTTCGAGGGTGATTTCTAGAGAGCGGTTAAGGCCTCTAGAGTAGAGTACCATGCCGGTCAGATTGCTCAGGAGGAGAGGTCACGAGATGTATTTTCTAGTTAGGAACCCCCTTCACCAGATACACCTAGCAGAGAGCCCAGAGAGTATACTGATGATCCCGCATTGGGAAGGCCCAGATCCGGCACCTAGGGCGCCACAGGTATGTCTTCACTCCCTTACACTTATGATATTTCTAGCTGTGCACTGGGGACAGTGCACCATTATTTAGTTGGGGATGAGGGTATACCACTACTTGGGGGGTTTTATTGCCGTGTTTCTTTTCCCCCAAGTGTGCTATCATAGTAGAACTGACATCTTTAGGTGTTTATTTAGATTATTAGGTGTTTGCATGATTAATTAGGAGAAAAATAGAGGAACCTTAGTGCAGTCCAGTTTTGAACAAGTTGTGTTTCTTGATTTTTTAAAGGACACCCCTTCTGAAAATTTTTGTTTTAAATTGTGTGTGTAGTATGTTAGTTTGTGATAGCTATTGGATCTTGTTATGGCATTAGTATAATCGGCAGAATAATTATAGCGAGCATTTCATTAACTGGATAGGTAGTAGTTGATAGTGTAACCCTGTGCCATGTGTGTGTGAGGTCATTACCTAGTTCACTTTATGTGTGCGATCCAGAACTTGCCCGGTTAGTCTTGCCTAGGTTATAGGATAGTGTTTAGGAAAGAATCATAGGTCATTTTTGAATAAGTCCACTTTTAACCTAAATGCCTAACCAAATGAATTAAGTATCCCTTGATCCCAAGTTTGAGCCTTAATTAACCTATTTCTTTAGTTAGCCTAATCACCTTTCCATTTTGACTTACAATGAACCTGTCTTGGCCCTGGTCCCTCCTTGGACATTATGTACCTCAACTCAGGTAAATCACCTAAGTTGAGGGTGGCTATCATAGGGGTGCGTAGTTTGACTTGGAAATAAAGAACGGGTTAGTAAAAGAAAAACAAAATAGAGTTGGGTGTGAAAAAAAAAAGAGTTGTGTTTTGAAAGAATGAAGAAAATCACATCTGAAAATCTGAAAATAAAGGAAGAAGAATAAAGGAGAATAAATAAGCATGGTTGAAAAGAGGAGCCAAAAATAGTGTAGTGTCAAGAAGGGTTAAGTCACCATATCCATATGTACCATACCCGTCCCAAAGCCTACATTACAAATCGATGAAAGTCCTATAGTGATCCTAGTCCAACTATCCGAAAAACTAAAGGCACAGAAAATAAGGGCAAGCCTATGGCATTTCACGCACATTGTTTGAACTTCTTTGTGAGAGAGAGGTTTTGACCTAGTCCTTACTTTGACATCCTTTGGTATACAGTGAGTGTAGGGGACTTCTTTGTTGTAAGAGTACATGGGTTGCACTGGTAGCTGCTATTTGTTCGGATAATGTCATTTGCATATATGCTTAGTTGTCTGTTCATAATCTGATGCCATCATTTGATCCCGTCTATGTCATGATAATATGTTGCATGTATACACACTGTGGTTTTGATTTATAAGTAGGAGGGGTCAAAAAAGCTTTGAGGTCAAAAGTAATGAGTCAACTGCCATAGGTCGCTTAGGTTTTTCTTAGTTAAGCATCATATGCGTTTGTTTAGTTTCGTTCGCCTGATGACATGCACAACGTTGAGGATGTTGATGTGTCATGATCACATGACTCTTTCGATGCTTGAAACTAAGAAAATATGTAATAACTTTGGTATGTTTGGTGGGTATGATGTGTTTTCTGTTCTATATTGCAGGAGAATAGTTTTTTGGAAGCAAAATGATCAAGAAGGAAGAATCACGCTTGAAAACGGAGTATCTGAAGATGAAAGAACCAGGTTCTGCATCAGAGAAGTGACTCACGACATGACTCACGAGCCATGAGTCCACCCACGTGATGTGGGTGGGTGTCGTGAGTCAACTTCAGAGATGTCCAATGTTGCCTGATTTCCAGGGAACTAACTTACGTGGCGTGACTTGGTTCTACGACACCAAGTCACGATACCGTGGAAAGTTGCCGACTCTGTTTTCCTGTTTTGTTTAGGATAGGATTCATCTTGTATCTATCAATTCCCTTGTATTATCCTATGTTCAGGAGTTAGTCAGTAAATTATTTAGAGACATATTTCCACTATTTTGATGCATTATTGATTTTGTAATCTTGGATTACCAGTTCTAGGATTTCTATTAATATTGAGATTTTAGAGTTTTCTTCATTATCGTGAGTTTACAATTATGTTTTCATCTTCGAATTCTTCTTGTGTTCTTACAATAATGAGCAGCTAAACCCATTAACTAGGGTTGTGTGAACCATAAGGAATTAACGAAACAGGTTAAGTGCGAAGCAAATTCTGAACCAATGTGAATGCATGTATTGTTATTACCTTTGTTATAATTGATTTTCTAACGGTTGCAAACGTTAGATACTCGCCTGTATTCTAGACTTGCTCGAGAGAGAGGTAAAGATTGGGAAAAGGGAATAACAACAGAGATTTGAAGCTATCAATCTTCATCTAATAACTTGAGCCATAACAAGGATAGTTATCTCAGATCCAGGACAAAGGTTAGTAGTGCGACACTCGGAGACCAAGAGGAGAAGAGTGAAATTCGTCTAACCAAGGTCGAGAGACGTTTAGATGAACATATCTTGTTAGATTTTGCATACAACACAGCGGGACAGTTTTGCCAAGTACAAATAACCAGTGAAGTTAAGGAATCATTGGGATTCATAGTCCTAGTGTATTTCTCATATTGTTTACAAATCTGAAAATCAGCAATTGTTATTGTTACCATTTATTCATAAAAAAAACCCCAGTTTCACGTATTTTCCAAATACTCAGACTAGCATTCTACATAATTTCGTCCTATGTGGGATCGACCCCAACCTATTTGGGTTCTATATTTGATACAACGACCGCATTATACTTGTCTAAAGGTATATTTTAGGCGACATTAGAAGTCAGTCCCCTAACATAACACCGAATCCTCTCATACTCGGTAGGCAAGATCACAGTAGCATGTTTGGCGAACTCGTGAAATCGTACCTCATACTTGAGAACTATCATAAAACCCTGCTGTAAGCGGGTGAACTGATCTCTCAGGCACTCTCGAAGACTGCGAGGCATATACTTCTCCAAGAAGACCTCGGAGAACTGAGTCCATGTCATAGAGGAAGATCCAGCTGGCCTGGAATCAAGATAACCTCTCCAACAATGTCTACCTGCGAAGTCCAACTGAAATGTGGTGTAGTTAACCCCATGACCCTCAACTAGGCCCAAATTATGGAGCCTATCCTCACATGCAGTCAAGAACTCAAATGCATCCTCGCCCGGAGCCCCTGTACACCTCGGTGGAGTGAATCTCAGAAATCTACCCAACATCTTCTGCTCCTCAATAGACATAGCAGCCTGGGCGGCTACTGGTTGAGCAACTACCGATGCTGGAGGGATTTCAACTCTAGGATCCACAACTATAGGTTGTACCCCTGCATCTATACCACTCTGATCTACAGACTGTGCACCATTAGATGGTGCACCACCAACTAATCCCAATAATTGGACCAAGGCATCTCTGAGCAATGAAGAAGAAATAAACCTCGATGGCGCCTAGGCTGTCCTCTAGCCCACCAATGACTGGGGTGGCAAAAACTCTGGATCGGGAGTAATAGCAAGATCTGGTGATAGCTCCCTATCCTGACCCCTAGCTGGGGCTGCAGCTCTATCCTAGCCTCGACCTCTAGGTCGGCCACGTCCCCTGATGGGTGCCCTAGTCGCAGGCTCGGGATGCTCTTCGTCGGTCGTAGTAGCCCACGTCCTGACCATCTGCGAAAGAGTAAAACAATGAGAACCTTAGAGACCAACACAGAATCAATGCACGAGATGAATAAAGAAAGTGAAGTAATCCTAAGAATGACCTATAGCCTCCCGAAGATAAGACACGGACATCATCGCTCCAATTTGTGGGGCTCTACTAGACATTTGCTCTTGTACCAAAAATACCAGTGAACCTAGGCTCTGATACTAATTTGTCACGACCTGCATTCGGAGTCAATATGGCACCTACCATAACCTACTAGTAGGTAATGTCGCCCAAAGTATGCCTCCTAAGAAGTATAATGCGGTCGACTGTCAAATATAGAACCCAACTAGGTTGGGGTCGATCCCACAGGGAATAGGTTGAAGTTGTTTAGAATACTAGTCAGAATAATTGGAAAATAAGTAAAACTTGGGGGGTTTTGTGAATAAAAAGTGACAGTAACAATTGCTGGTCGTATCGAGTTTGTAGACAATGAGAGAAATACACTAGGACTGTGATCCCCAATGATTCCTTAACTCCACCGATTACTTGTGCTAACAAAATCGTCCCGCTATGTGGCATGCAAAATCTGACAAGATATGTTCGTCTAAACGTCTCTCGACCTTGGTTAGACGAATTTCACTCTTCTCCTCTCGATCTCCAAGTATCGCACTACTAACCCTTGTCCTGGATCTCAGATAACCATTCCCGCTAAGGCTCCGGTTATTAGATGAAGGTTGACTGCTTCAAATCTCTGTTGTTATCTCCTTTTCCCAATCTCTACCTCTCTCTCAAGCAAGTCTAGAATACAGGCGAGTTTCTAACCTTTGTAACCGTTAGAAGAGCAATCACAATGAAGGAAAAAACAATACATGCATTCATAGCGGTACTGAATTACCTGGCACTTAACCGGTTTCGTTAATTCCTCATGGTTCACACAACCCTAGTTGATGGGTTTAGCTACTCATAATTGTAAGAACACAAGAAGAATTCAGAGATGAAAACATAATTATGATCTCACAACAATGAAGAAAAACTAAAATCTCAATTATCAATAAAACTCGAATTAGGGTTTGTAACTACAAAACCAAGAATATGTTTATGAACTCCAAAACAATATATAAAATAGCTCTCAAAACAATGTAATGAATTATTTTCGCACATAGGACTATACAGGGGTATTTATAGATACAAAGCTAGTCCTATCCAAAACAAAATAGGAGAACAGAGTCGGCAACTTTCATGGTATCGTGACTTGGTGTCGTGGAACCAAGTCACGCCACGTAGGTTGGTGTCGTGGAAATCAGGCTCAATTAGACATCTTCAGAAGTTTAGTCACGACATGCTTTCACGTCACGTAGGTGGTACCCACGCCACGTAGATCCTGCCGTGAAAATCAGACAACCACTTTGATCTCTGAAGTTGACTCACGCCAGCCACTCACGTCACGTGAGTAGAAGTCACGCCACGTGAGTGGTGTCGTGAGTCCTCTCTTTTTGTAGATTCTTGTTCTTTCTTCTTCCGACACTTCGTTCTTGGGCTTGATTCTTCCTGTTTGATCATTTTGCCTTTAAAACCTGTTTTCCTGCAAAGTAGGACAGAAACCACATCATACCAACAAAATACACCCAAGTTATTGTATATTTTCCTTGTTTTAAGCATCAAAAGTGCCACGTTACCATGGCGCATCAACACTCTCAAATTAGAACGTTTGCATGTCCTCAGGCGAACAACACAGAAACACATATATACGATGCTTGATTAAGAGAAACCTAAGGGACCTATGGCAGTCGACTTATTGCCTTTGGTACAAAACTTTTCCGACCCCTCCTATTTGCAAATCAAGACCACAGTGTGTATACAGGTAGCATAGTATCATGACGCAGAAGGGATCAAGTGATGGCACCAAATTATGCATAAACAACTAAGCCTATATGCAAATGACATTTTTCGAACAACTAGCAGCTAATAATACAACCCATGTACTCTCACAATCAAAGAAGTCCCATCCACTCACAGTATACTAGTGAATATCAAAGTAGGGACGAGGTCAAAACACTCACTCTCACAAAGAAGTTAAAACAGTGTGCATGAAATACCATAGGCTTGCCCTTATTTTCTACGCCTTAGTTTTCGGACAGTTGGACTAGGATCACTATAGGACTTTACTCGGCTTGTAATGTAGGCTTAGGGACGGGTATGGTACATATGGGTATGGTGACTCAACCATCCTTGACACTACACTATTCTTGGCTCCAACTTTCAACCTTTCTCATTTTTATTCTCCCTTATTCTCCGTTCTTTTATTTTCAGATTTTGGGTGTCATTTTTCTCAAACTTCACAGCACAACTCTTTTTTTTTCTTTGCATTTTCTCCTCTTTTCACTTTTTTTTTCTTCACACCCAAAACTGTTTTCCCTTTTTCTTTTATTTAACCACTTCTTCATACCCAGCTCAATCTACGCACCCCTATAATAGCCACCCTTAACTTAGACGATTTGCCTGAGTTGAGGTACACAGTGTCCAAGGAGGGACCAGGGCCAAGACAGGTTCATTGTAATTAAAATGGGAAGGTGAATAGGCTAATGGAAGAAATAGGACAATTACGGCTCAAAGTCGGGATCAAGGGATACTTATTCATTTGGTTTGGCATTTAGGCTAAAAGTGGACTTTATTCAAACACGGCCTATGATCCTTTCCTAATCCCTATCCTCTAACCTAGGCAAGACTAACCGGGCAAGTTCTGGATCGCACACACACAGTTAACCAAGTAGTGACCTCACACACACATAGTACAGGGTTGTATTATCAACTACTACCTATTCGGTTCATGCAATGGTAGCTACAGTTATTTGACTATAATCCTAGTGCCATAACAAGATCCAACAGCTGTCACACATAAACATGCTACTCACATAATTCAAAAACAAAAATTTTCAGGAGGGGTATCCTTATCCTTCAAAAAGCATAAATTTTTTTCTAAACTGGACTGCACTACAGTTCCCTTATTTTTCTCCTAATTTAGCAAGAAACACATAAACACCATAAATAACATCCTAAACATGCCGGTTCTACTATGATATCACACTCGGGAGAAAAGAAACATGGCAACAAAAACCCCCAAGTGGCGGTACACCCCCACCCCAACTAAACATGGTGTACTGCCCTCAATGCACAGATATCAATAAAATACAAGGGAGTGAAGACATATTTGTGGTGCCCTAAGTGCCGGAAGTGGGCCCGACCGCAGCGGGATCATCAATCTGCTCAGTAGTAGGTGCATCCGAGGGAGGGGTCAACCTGACTAGCGGATTCCCCAAGCGCCCTCTGCTCCGCCTCAATCTGGCTCACATGGTACTCCACCCAGGAGGCTTTAACTTCCCTCCGCATATCACTCTCATACTTAGCATCACTATCGCCTCGATCCTTCGAACTGCGGGGTCTCTTGCCTCTATCTATCGGAGACTCCTCGTCAGAGAACAAATCTACCTCAAATACTGGTCGCACGGAGGCCTGGGTAGGCATAGGTGGTATAGTAGGAGTGCTACTCGATGCCAATGCCCGAACCTCTTCTCTTAATGTGGCTACCTCCTGTGTCAGTCCGGTCATATCAGAACCTGGTGCAGCACTCAACCGGGAGGCCATCCGGGCCTCAAAGCTGTCAATCCTCCCATGCAGCCCCCTCATAAACTGCTCTATTGCAGCAATCATTCGGGCCTCCACCCTAATCTCTGCAGTCTCTACAGCCTCTACAGTGGTCCTAACCCAAGGCTTAAGCTGGGATACCAACTTAGCCATCTGGGTCTCAGTGTGAGCCTGGCGCTCAAACATCTTCGTCTGCCTGTCAATCAACTGCTGCAGAAAGTCCCTCGATACTGAAACCATACCAGAAGGAGGCGGTGGAGCACTAGTACCGGGTACTTCATCATCAACAGGGCCAATGCCCTTAGTCTGTATAGGAATAGTCGCAGGTACCCTAACCAGTATGGAAATAGGCATAGGAGCACTACTCCGCTCATTTAGGGCTACGCCCGACGACTCTGACGGCTAAGACCCGCGTGGAAGAATGGGGTGTGAACCCCGCTGCTGCATCAATCCAATATCCGCAATGCGGGTCACCTCTATATAATGGTCGAGGGCAGGTATCTTACCCACACCCGCCCTGTCACACAGACCCTGGATCAGGCATGGGAAGGGTATACTCGTATGATCTCGGAAGGCCCGCTCATGGATCTCCTGGATGATGTATCTAGCAATGTGAATCTCATAACCAGCCAAGATGCTGGCCACCACCACAGCCCAGTCCAATGTGAGTGAGTTGTCAGCATTGGTTGGACCCAACCGATGCCGAACAAAGGACCACCGAAATCTGCCAGCAAAATAAAGCGTGGACTTTTTGATGTCCAGCTTCCCAGTAACCCAACCAGCCGCCACACCATCCTCGGCGATGTATCCCGCAATCCATTTAAGTAGCTCCAACTTCTGATCCATTTCTCACATCCTAACTCTATCTCTGACAATGTCCATCCGATGATCAAATTCAGTAGTCAAAGCCGAAAGTGGATGGTCTGCCCCAAATAAGAAGTGGTGAATGGTCTGCTCTGAAATATCCACGCGGGTGCCTCAAACTATAACGTGTGTCAATACTGGCTGCAAAATATACCGCTGCCCAACAGGAGTGCTCAAGTCAACTGACGCAGCATAAGAGGCATAAAATTCTAGGACTAACTCCGAGCTATAGCGACCAGAAGGCTGCGCCATCCAGCCTAATCCATATCTCTCAAAAACAGGCCAAATATCAGGCAGAGTCCTCAACTCCTCCACTCGGTATCGGGGCTCCTTCATAATGCTTCTCCGATACACACCCCTCTCTGTCAACTCAGCATCTCTATCATAAAAGGCACGCATGCCCTGCACACACCATCGCTGAACCTGCCTACTCTGCGTGGGAGTCGGAGCACTCTGGGCACCAGAACCGAAAATAGAAGTTGTAGCCTCCGCCACAGATGTACCCTGTCCCGTAGCATCATCTGTAGAGCCTGACTCAGAAGCATCCTCCCCCTCTTCAGACTGGGGGGCGAACTCAGAGGAATCATTCGAAACAACCAGCTCTACAGGTGGTAGGACAGGCTAAAGTGCTGCTCGAGAAGCCGCTCAGGCCCACGTATGGAACCTCATGGCCCGAGGTACCAAAGAATTATCATCATGGATAATGTCAAACTCCTCCACGAACCCACTTTTATTCGATTCAGTTGGTTCATCTCCCAGCCGAGTTGGGTTTTCAGGATTTTTCGTGCGAATACGGGATGAAGAATCAAGATGGTCACTTTTGGGGTTTGATTTAGGAGGCATCGTAATGGGTTTGGATCAGTTTTTTTTGGGTATATGGGTCGGGTTTGGATCAAATTTGGGTAATAGGGTCGGGTTGTGGGTGATTTTCGAAATGGGTTCTTGGATTGTGGGTGAGTTTTGGAATAGGGGCCCAAATTTTGACAAATTAGATCGTGGGGGGGGGGGGGAGGGGGTGTTCGGATTTTTGTGACAGAGGTTGTGGGAGGGTTGGATTTATGGTAATGGAGTAGAGAAAGATGGGAAATTAGGGTTTAGGAGGAAAAGATGAAAGTAGAGAAATAATGGGGAATTTTGGGTTTTGTATCGGGTGGAGGAGATGGGAACCGATTTTATAAACAAAAACGTGTTTGGGTCGGGTCGGATTTGGTCTATCTACAATTTTCAAATATCACGGTACAACCCACGTGACATGGGTTGTACTTACGTCTCGTGGGTCCTGGCGTATGTGAGGTCCTAAGATTGAAAGTTTCCTCTGATTTCCACGATACAACCCACGTCACGTGGGTTGTACTCATGTCATGTGGGTTTTCTGTCGTAGGTAAGATTCTGAAACCTGAAAGTTAACTCTGATTTTCACGGCACCATCCACGTGGTGTGAGTTGACTCACGTGACGTGAGACATGGCGTGACTGGTACTGAACCAATCAGGTAAATTTTATGACTTTCAGCTAGTGCTCCTCCAATAATCAGATCTCCACATAACAATATCTTGGGTTGCCTCCCAATCAGCACTTAATTTAATGTCGCGGCACGACATGGCTAACTTGGATACTCAGACTTCACCAACTAGCCCATTGGTTGCCTCCTATGAAGTGCCTGATTTAACGTCGAGGCACGACATAGCTAGCTTGACTACTTAGACTTCATCAAGCTCAAGTTCCTCAACTGTCTTTATTTGTTCCGTAACTCCCACATAATGTTTAACACGCTGTCCATTAACTTTGAATAGAACATTATCTGCACCTTTTAGATCAATAGCACCATGTGGGAATACCCTAACTACCGTGAATGGGCCGGACCATTTGGATTTTAATTTTCTAGCAAACAAGCGAAGCTTGGAATTGTATAGTAGCACCAAATCACCCGGGTGAAATTCTTGGTTCTCAATTCGACGATCATGATACAATTTCATCTTCTCTTTATATAATGTTGAACTTTCATAAGCCCAGAGACGAAATTCATCCATCTCATTCATCTTCTCAAGTCTCAATTGAGCCGCTTAACTCCAGTCTAAATTCAACCTTTTCAATGCCCACAAAGCCTTATGTTCCAGTTCGACGGGCAAATGGCAAGATTTTCCAAAAACCAACTGATATGGTGATGCACCAATTGGTGTTTTGAAAGCAGTTCGATATGCCCATAACGCATCATCTAGTCTTCTAGCCCAATCAGTTCTATTGGCATTAACAGTTTTTGCCAAAATCGACTTGATCTCACGATTTGACACCTCAACCTGCCCGCTTATCTGAGGATGGTATGGTGTTGCCACCTTATGTTTAACACCATATTTTTCAAGCAGGTTCTTGAACAGACGATTTCAAAAGTGGGATCCTCCATCACTAATAATAACTCGGGGTGTACCGAATTGTGAGAATATGTTCTTTTTCAAGAATGCTGTGACACTTCTCCCTTCGTTATTAGGAAGCGCAATTGCCTCCACCAACTTAGAAACATAGTCAACAGCTACCAAGATATATTTCATTCCATGCGAGCTCACAAACGGACCCATAAAGTCAATTCCTCACACATCGAACAATTCCAGCTCAAGTATAGTTGTCATGGGAAGTTCGTGTCTGCGTGAAATATTTCCTTGCCTTTGATATTGGTCACAAGCGCGAGCATAATCGTGAGTATCTTTGTAAATACTGGGCCAGTAGTACCCATATTGCAAGATTTTATGGGCAGTCCTCGCACCTCCATGATGACCCCCAACTGGAGATGAGTGACATGCTTCCAAAATACTCATTATCTCGACCTCTGGAACACATCTTCGAATTATGCCATCTGCACATACCCTAAACAAATA
Organism: Capsicum rhomboideum; assembly: GCA_031232105.1. Classification (NCBI taxonomy): domain Eukaryota; kingdom Viridiplantae; phylum Streptophyta; class Magnoliopsida; order Solanales; family Solanaceae; genus Capsicum; species Capsicum rhomboideum. The sequence goes on along the minus strand of CP124716.1, from coordinate 88,590,001 downwards.
CAGCTCATCCCAGAAGAATTTTCTTACCTCATGCATGAATTTCTTTCTCTGTTGATACGACATATCCTCTGAAACTAGATCACTCGCCAAAAAGTTGGCAAAATCAGCAAACCAAGGGATTAAGTCTTGGGATGCTGCCAGTACTTGATCATCTGGAAAAGTATCATCAATCTCAAGATCATCCTTCAATTTAAGCATGGCCTCCTCCTCAAGGCGTGATAGATGGTCAGCAACTTGATTTTTGGTCCCCTTACGATCCTTGACTTCAAAGTCAAATTCTTGCAATAGAAGTACCCACCGAATCAGTCTTGGCTCAGCATCCTTTTTCGACATAAGATACCGAAGAGCTGCATGGTCTTTATGCACAATCACCTTCGTACCTATCAAGTAAGATCTGAATTTCTCAAAAGAAAATACTACGACCAACAATTCCTGCTCAGTCACAGTATAATTCTTTTGAGCTGGACTACGCACTTTGCTAGCATAGTAAATCGGATGTAAAATATTCTCACGTCTTTGGCCAAGGACTGCACCCAAAGCCACTCCGCTAGCATCGCACATAACCTCAAAAGTTATCGTCCAATCTAGTGACACAATAATAGAGGCTGAAACCAACGTCTCCTTAAGACACTCAAATGCTTTTAGACATGCTTCATCGAACACGAACTTCACCTCACCTCTTTCTCCAAAAGTTTGCATAAAGGATGTCCAATCTTGGAGAAATCCTTGATGAATCTTCTATAAAAACCAGCATGACCTAAGAAACTTCGAATACCTTTTACAGAGATAGGTGGAGGTAGCTTCTCAATTACCTCAATCTTCGCCTTATCCACCTCAATGCCATTCTTTGAAATTTGATGCCCTAATACGATACCCTCGTTGACCATAAAGTGACATTTTTCCCAGTTCAGCACTAAGTTGCACTCCTCGCATCTTTGCAGCACATTAGCAAGGTGAGCCAAACAACCATCAAACTAGTCTCCCATAATAGAAAAATAATCCATAAATATCTCAATAGTGTCTTCCACCATGTCGGAGAAAATAAACATCATGCAGCGTTGGAAGGTGGCCGGTGTATTACACAAACCGAAAGGCATCCTCTTGAATGCGAATGTCCCGTATGGACAAGTGAAAGTGGTCTTCTCTTGGTATTCAGGGGCAATGAAAATCTTGTTATACCCCGAATAGCCATCAAGAAAACAATACCATCCTCTACCAGCGAGATGGTCTAACATCTGGTCCATGAAGGGCATAGGAAAATGATCTTTCTCAGTCCAAGAATTCAGCTTTTGATAATCCATGCAAACTCTCCATCCAGTCACCGGCCTCATTGGAATCAACTTATTTTTGTCGTTTGGAACCACAGTGATTCCTCCCTTTTTTGGCATACACTGAACCGGGCTCACCCACTTACTATCAGCAATAGGGTAAACCACTTCTGCATCTAACCACTTGATGATCTCTTTCTTCACAACCTCTTACATTGGTGGGTTCAGACGACGCTAGTGCTCAATGCTAGGTATACACTCAGGAACAAGCTGGATCTTATGAGTGCAGATGCCGGGTGTAATACCTATGATATCAGCGATGGACCAACCAATGGTCCTCTTAAATCTTCTCAATACTGAAACCAAAGCCTCTACTTTCCAATCCACCAATTTAGCAGAAATAATCACAGGCAAGGTATTGTTGGCTCCCAAAAATGTATAGCGAAGGTGGGCCGGAAGAGCCTTAAGCTCTAAAACTGGAGGCTCCTCAATAGATGGACGAGCTGGTGGGGTTACCCTATTCTTCAAATCGATATCCAGTTTCTTTGGAGCATAAGTGTATGCTCCCTTACCAGCGATGCACCCACCATCTCATCATATTCCACAATGCCATTGTTATTAAAATTCACAATCACGACCGCAAGAAGTTCGACCCCCAACCTTTCTTCTAGAGATACAACAATATCACTATCATCAACCGCATCTATCACTGAAATCACCCTCTTATCTCTTGGCTGCTTCATTGAACGACAAATATTGAAAGTGACATGTTCATCATTCAATCTGAATTTCAGCTGCGCTGTTTCCATGTCAACCAATGCACGACCATTGTCAAGGAATGATCTTCCCAATATGATGGGAACCTCAAAGTCAACTTCACAATCAAGAATCACAAAGTCAGTCGCAACCTTTACTAAAACATCATATAGAATGCCCATCAGCTTTTTCATAGTCCTATCAGCCATGAGAAGTCTTATAGAGGTTGGTTTTGGTGCTCCCAACCCCAACTATTTAAAAACGGCTAACGGTATTAAGTTGCTACTAGCACCCAAATCACAAAGTGCTTTAGCAAAGTCGTAGTACCCGATAGTACAAGGAATTGTGAAAGCTCCTGGATCCTCCTTCTTCTTAACTAGGAACTGCGAAGCAACTGCACTACAATGATGTATGTTATCTGCTGGCTCAAAACTGACAGTTCTCTTCTTTGTCAGCAAGTCTTTCATGAACTTCGCATAACCAGGCATCTGCTTCAATGCCTCCACAAGAGGGATGTTTACTGACAGCTCTTTCAGCATTGTGATGAACTTCTGATATTTGTTTCTCAGCCTTCTTTTTCAATATTTGAGGAAAGGGAGGAGGAGGTCGTGGGATAGTTTTGAGCACTTGTGGTACCTCTTTTTCCTTTCTCTTCTCAGATTTTGCCTTATCACTATCATCTTGATGATTTGGAACCATGTCGCTCTTTGAATTATCCGGTTCTAACTCAGCTTCTACATCAATAACCATTGGTTCATTAGTCATACCACTATCAGCAGGAATAGGGGAATCTGTCGTGCACTTCCCACTTCTAGTAGTAATGGCGAGACAATGACTATCATTTTTTGGATTCTGGACGGTATTGCTTGGAAGGGTGCCTAGCTGACGTTGATTCAGTGCTAATGAAATCTGCCCGAATTGTTGCTCCAACTGTTTAATGGCAGTTGAATGAGACTCCACTTTCTGACTTATTCCCGAAATGTCAGTCCTAATCTCCTCCAAGCAATTTTCCTGGCTCCCTGCCCCTTTGACCAGTTTATTAAGAAGGGCCTCCATCCTTGAATTCCCAAACTCCTAATCACGTCTTCCTGTTGGTACATAAAGGTCATTCTTCTCTCAATAATCATATTTCCACCTCCAATCACCGTCACGGTCTCGTTCTCTGTCTATGTATCCCGATTTGTTGTAGTTGTCTCCATAATAGTTCCGACCTTGATTCCATTGCCTTGAGTTCCAAGAGTCTTGATTAGACCCTTGTCCCTTAGCTCAGAAACCCTACACTTCTCGATCTAGGTACTTTGACTCTTCATCAGACTCACTATCATCATGTCTAGCTGATTTACCTTGTGCACCTATAGCATGCACCTTTTTAGCACCTCTGGCCGCTATCTGTTTAGCCAGAAGACCAATTTCTGTCCTCAACTGAGCGACCTCTTGAGCCACAAATTAATACAAAGCCCTTTGAGCTGATGAAGCTCCAATAGCATATGTACCAGCTGACGTATTTGCCTCCCGAGTATGCCATCCTCGGTTGGTTTTAGTGACATGATCTAATATCTCCGAAGCTTGTTCCCATCTCAAACTCATGAATGCTCCACAAGTGATAGTATCTGCTACCGCCTTTGTGTTGACATTCAAAGCCCTGTAGAAGATTTCAAGTAAATTTCTACCACTCATCTTGTGATTTGGCACATTCTGCAGCTTTTTTTTAAACCTCAGCCATGTCTCATAGAGTGCTTTAGAATGAAGTTGTCTGAAATTGTAAATCTCGTCCTTCAACTACAGTATCTTGGAAGGTGGGAAAAATCATTCCAAAAATTAATTTCTCAATTCTTGCCAAGTAGTGATGGAACGTCATGGCAACTCAGCTAACCACAAAGTAGCTTCTCCTGTTAGAGAGAATGGAAACAACCTCAATCGAATAGCCTCTTGGTTAACTCCAGGCAGATTGTACGACGTGCAGACCCCCAAAAAATTCATTATGTGCATGTTTGGACCATCAGTAGGAAGACCCGCGAACATACCCTTCAAGTTTAGCAGATGGACCATGGCACTAGTAATGTCAAACTTAGTGCCCGGAGGTAATTCTAGTGGAATGATGGCACCAGTCTCAACCGGTTAAAGATAAGCTATATCCTCTTCTTCAGGATCATCATAAACAGACACATATGGTCTCTGCTGTGCTCTAAGTCTTCTTTGTCGCTCTTCAGCATCTGCCAGACGCTGTGCTGCTTCTTGCATCGCTTGATTATCTCTTTCTGCTTGTCTTAGAGCAGCTTGCCTAGCTTGCTCTTCCCGTGTCAATTGAGCGGTAGTTTGATCTGCTGTTTCATGACCAACTGGCTGAATTGGTTGGTTATGAATGTCTCCCGCAGTTACAGGATTCTGAACTCCTTCAGTATTCACCATTCTTCGATTAGCTCTCAGAGTCTTTTCGATTTCAAGATCAAGTGGAATCAGGGGATTGCCTTGACTCCTAGTATTTGGCATACACCGACGTATGCCCTCAAAATTATGTAAAAACACAACCAATCAACTCCAACCAGTAATAATCAACTCCATAACCGTATTCCCTAGTAACGGCGCCAAAATTTGATGTCGCCCAAAGTATGCCTCCTAAGAAGTATAATGCGGTCGATTGTCAAATATAGAACCCAACTAGGTTGGGGTCGATCCCACAGGGAATAGGTTGAAGTTGTTTAGAATACTAGTCAGAATAATTGGAAAATAAGTAAAACTGGGGGGGTCTTGTGATTAAAAAGTGACAGTAACAATTGCTGGTCGTATCGAGTTTATAGACAATGAGAGAAATACACTAGGACTGTGATCCCCAATGATTACTTAACTCCACCGATTACTTGTGCTAACAAAATCGTCCCGCTATATGGTATGCAAAATCTGATAAGATATGTTCGTCTAGACGTCTCTCTACCTTGGTTAGACGAACTTCACTCTTCTCCTCTCGGTCTCCGAGTGTCGCACTACTAACCCTTGTCCTAGATCTCAGATAATCATTCCCGCTAAGGCTCCGGTTATTAGATAAAGGTTGATAGCTTCAAATCTCTGTTGTTATCTCCTTTTCCCAATCTCTAACTCTCTCTCAAGCAAGTCTAGAATACAGGCGAGTTTCTAACGTTTGCCATCGTTAGAAGAGCAATCACAATAAAGGAAACAACAATACATGCATTCACAGCGGTACTGAATTGCCTGGCACTTAACCGGTTTCATTAATTCCTCATGGTTCACACAACCCTAGTTGATGGGTTTAGCTACTCATAATTGTAAGAACACAAGAATAAATCATAGATGAAAACATAATTATGATCTCACAACAATGAAGAAAAATTAAAATCTCAATTATCAATAAAACTCGAATTAGGGTTTGTAACTACAAAACCAAGAATATGTTTATGAACTCCAAAACAATATATAAAATAGCTCTCAAAACAATGTAATGAATTATTTTTGCACATAGGACTATACAGGGGTATTTATAGATACAAAGCTAGTCCTATCCAAAACAAATAGGAGAACAGAGTCGGTAACTTTCACAGTATCGTGACTTGGTGTCATGGAACCAAGTCACGCCACGTAGATTGGTGTCGTGGAAATCAGGCTCAATTAGACGTCTTCAGAAGTTTAGTCACGACATGCTTCCATGTCACATAGGTGGTACCCATAACACGTAGATCCTGTCGTGAAAATCAGACAACCTCTTTGATCTCTGAAGTTGACTCACGCCAGCCACTCACATCACGTGAGTGGTGTCGTGAGTCCTCTCTTTTTGTAGATTCTTGTTCTTTCTTCTTCTGACACTTCATTCTTGGGCTTGAATCTTCCTGTTTGATCATTTTGCCTTTAAAACCTATTTTCCTGCAAAGTAGGACAGAAACCACATCATACCAACAAAATACACCCTAGTTATTGCATATTTTCCTTGTTTTAAGCATCGAAAGTGCCATGTTACCATGGCGCATCAGTAGCTCGAAACGACAAGTAATGGGATAAATGGTGGAAGATGGGATAAATACCGAGAAATAAGCATAAAATAAGATTGAAGGTGATATAAATATGAATATGATCCTAAAATACCAAACAGAAAAGACGAAGAACAAAAGAAACATCTCACGACCTGGTAAGGCTAGTACAAGAGTCACTAATCAAAAGAATAAGAGTACTAGTAGTATTAATATACAGATAGTCTCGAATGTAAAGACTATCCCAAAATCTAGGAAGGATAGGGGATCAGCTCCGGCTCTGAAAACTCACCCTATCTCCGAATCCTGTAAGCTAGCTAGAAGGAATATCAGCGATGGCAGCTAGTACTCGGATCTACACCAGAAAAGAATGCAGAAGTGCAGTATGAGTACCAAAACAATGAGTACTCAGTAGGCATCATCGTCCGTCTGAGTTAAATCATAATAAACGCATAGTAAAATGCGATAATGTAAGCTAAGTCAAGGAGAAAGGGGCAAACATGAGATCATACTCCAATACAGGAAAGATAAATAGTTGAACACGTGATACCAAAATTAAAGTAAACTAATTATAACCTAACTAGGCCCCCATAAGTCTAGAAGGTGCAAACAAGAGAAGATTAACCCAAACAAGCCCCCATAATCCCGATGGATACAATCAAGAGGAGATCTATAGACGCTAAGCATGATATTATCAACCAATACTCCCATATCTGTTAAACCCTTTGTACTGCCAAATACCGGACTCGAACTAGATTCGCAATATCATAGATGAACCATAAAGTGCCGGACTCAAATAGGTCTTTAATACCACAATCATATCATAAATGCTGGACTCGAACCGGTCATTAATACCATAACTATATCATAGATGTCGGACTCGAATCGGTCTTTAATAGAGTAAAGTCACAATAACTAGCCTAGACCCTAACTAGGTGAATACTATATAGCCTAAGGCTCTAGATTAACTATAATGTTGTGAATGAAGGTCTCCTTAGTTTACAAGGAGCAAAAAGAGTTTACACAACCTAAAAGAGGGTCCGCGGGGCCCGCTTCTAAACCCGAAAGTCCATACTAAGACGATCTCTACCTGAAAATGACTAAGTCTCCAAAATTCCACTACAAGTTATTACATAAGTCTAAATAAATCTTAAAAGCACCATTTGACCTAAAGGAAAGGTAAATGGGTCGATTCTACCACCGAAACGGCTCACAAATCGTCCAAATAAATCAAACTTCACTAACTAAGCAACCAAACAGTAACTTCCAACCCAAAGCAAGCACAATACCATACTAATATCATAATAAGGCTCAATATATAAGTTTGGTAAGCCTAGCCTACCTGGACGCCGAAGAATGCTCGATAAAGTTGGCCAAATTAGGGCTTTTTCCTCCCGAGAAGCCTCTGCACGATGCCACTCTATAATAATAACAATCTACTCATTAATACTAGAATAATGATACCCATATTGCGTAAAAATGCTTTGGGTCCAAAATCTTGCTAAAAATCCCATGTGGGGCCCGCTTACGAAATCATAACTTTGAAATCTTCAAAATGTCCCTCAAGGCTCAAAGAACATTTACCCTCAAGAATGGGTAAATTCCAAGCTCCAACACATCCAAAATCAACCCATAAATGGATTGGGAATTTAAACCTAGAACAGAGAATCTATCGAGAAATTAGGTGGAACTTACAAGGATTAAGACGAGGAAAAAGGCTTTGACGAACTCTCCAACCTCCCTTGATGTCCCAAGAATCCCCTCCCTCTCTCACTATCTCTTTAGGGCTTTAACGCTATCAACACTTAGAGAAAATGAGAGAAAAAAGGGTGAAAAAAGGATTAAATTCACTGCAGGTACCGCTAAAGCGCCCACTTGATCGCTAAAGCGGCATACTACTACTAAAGCCGTCCATGGACTAGGCCGACCTCCGCTAAAGCGGACCAAACATCACTTAAGTGGTGTCCGCTAAAGTGGTATGGTCTCTGCTAAAACAGTCCATCAGGGACCAGTGCTAGCCTCTAAAGCGTTGGCCAGGCCGCTAAAGTGACCTTTTGGCCGCTTAAGCAATCGCACCACGTGATACCAGTTATGACTTGGTTTTTGTCAAGTCTCCGATGCACCTTCGGGATTCACTCAGAATACCGTGAACGCAAACGAACTATGCTACTCTATCAAATTTGACATTCCAGACTCAAAGTCGCAATCGAAATCTCCATTCGGGGTCATTTCGATGAAAAATGGGTCCCACACCCAAATGGTCGTTTTCATCACTTTCCACCCAATAGCCCAAAATGAGTCCAGAAGCCTCGGGACACGGACCAAGGGTTACTCTAGCCTAAAATCAATGTTTCGGAGCTGGTGGAACTGTTAGAATTGGCATACGAGATCGTTTACCTAAAGTTTAGGTTCGGTAGCCAAATTTGAGAAATTGGCTCTAAAAACCTAATGAACTGCCTGGTAACCAAACTGTCAGCTCCAATATTTCATAAATGACTTGCGGCAGCTACGGGAATGCTCTAACTGCCAAAATAATATGGAAATGCAGAAAGTGACCTGGATGGTCACTACATCAATTCCCACTTGGTACCAACAGAATAAATGGTCATGTACTAATCAATATTATCATTTCCAAGCCCTCTCTCGGGCATCACTGTGATAAGTATGCAATTATATTCTCAATAAAGCCTTTAATGTCAAGTCAAGCCCCCACTCGGGTGACACAATAATAGATATGGCATTTCAAATGTACAGATAAGGCCTATGATAACAAGTCAAGCCCCCACTTGAGCGATATAATAATTGTTAAAGCATTTAATGCGCAAACATGACTAATAACATCAAGTCTAGCCCTTATAGGGTGACACAATAATAAATATGGAAATTAGATGCATCATAGCCAATAATAACAACGCAAAACCCCACTAGGGCATCACCACCATATATACACTCAAAATCAGTAATAATATGCACATAAGCCCCCACTCGGGCACACAATGATAAATAACAACAATCCCAATAACAATATAATGCAAGACTACCCAAACCTAGCTTGTTCCATAGTATAAGTCTCATCAACTATTACAAACCCATTTATACTCTAAATGTTCTCTAAAAGGTCATTAACCCTCAATTATCATAATAAGATCCGCTAAACAAGATCCATGCTCTAAGATAGGCATCCAATACTTAACAATACAAGATCACTAAGTTATCTATCTATGTTCTACACTAAGGATAATTACTAAAAATAATTAATTACTAAAAATAATAATAACTAAGAAAGACAATAACCTAACTACAATCCATCGAAAGACTCTGCCACCCACGGAGATGCTCGCCATTTCACCTAAGCAGGACCCCCAATCCAAATGAAACACCAAATACAAACAACCAATCTTACAAACACATAAACGCTTTGGAAAAAGTCAAAGTATAGCTCAACTTGCCTTAAATGAAGACCCGCAAGCTCAAACGCAGTCCAAAACCTCAACCAAAAGCCCAACTTTTCTGAATCAACACCAAAAGTGTCCAATCAAGTCAACGAGATCATTTATAAGACAAAAGAAAGTTATCGATACCCATATTAAAATCAGATCCAAAAACTGACCTCTAAAATGGGTTTTGAAAATGAAGGGGTAAAACTGGAATTTTTCTTTAGAAATAAATTACCCATGAATAAAGGAACCCATAGAAGAAAACCCAAGTGAAAAAAAGCTTAAAACGCAGTCCAAATCAAAGAAAAACCATTTTCAAGCATTTACCGGTAAGAACCCCATTTTTTTCCATTTTAAAAACAAGATTAGAAAGTGTTTTCAAAGACATAATCGATGTAAGGTAATGTAAATAGAGTTTTGGAGCTTACCCAAACTCAAATAGTGGAGAAATCGACTGAAAACCCTTAAACTTGAAGCTCAAAAATAGAGGAAAATCGCGAAATTGGGTTTTTATAGACTGACCCAGCAGTGACTGCTTAAGCTGCTAAATGACCATTAAAGCGGTCACAGTTAAAACGACATTTATGGGCTAAAGCGGCCTGACCCAAATGGCTAGGATAGCTAAAGAGGTCAAGTGCCGACTTTAGCGATAGGTGGCTGATCCAAACTGACCGCTAAAGCGGTGCTTGGCCTCTTAAGCAGCTACCACTAAAGTGGTATTTGGCCGCTAAAGCGGCTGCACCAGCTGAAGCAACATCAGTAACTTGGCCCAAAATACCAAGTTCCCGATCGCACCCTCGAGATTCATTTGAAATCCCATGCATGCAAATGAACTATGCTACTAGACTAATTTCGACATTCCGGACACAATGGTGACGTCGGATTTTTGAAAAAGGATTGTTTTGAACAAATTAACCCTCGGGACCCTATCTCACTATTTTCCAAATCGAGGGTCAAAATGAGATATAAAGTCCCCAAACCAACCACACTACTAACCCAAAATCGACATGCTGGATCTGCCGTTCCAGTCCATTTTGCCATCCGGCAATTGAATCAAGAAATGTTGACCAAAGTAAACTATTGGCTCTAAGAGCCTCAAAATGACCTCAAACTCGACCAAAACATTCTCGATCGCCTAGGGAACCATGCCAACCATCCCCACAACTCAAAATTGAGAAAAAGCAACCACAGGGAAGGGCAAAATGGTCAAAATGCAGAAAATTCTAAAAAACAAAAATGAGGATCATTACAGTATCCACCACTAAGATTCATGTTCGTCCTCGAATGTATAAGCAAGAAAATGCCAGAACAGGTATAGGATAGAAAATACCCTTGAGAAACAACAAGTAAGTACTCCAATGTGGAGTCACAACCATAGTACTACAGGCCTCCCATAGAGCCACAAATCTATCACATAAGGACTCTCCAAGTGACACACTAGCACCTAAGGCTAAAGTTTTCCATGCAGACTAAATTTAATATCAACGAACTTCCTCTAAGCCCATAATCTGAGTCTAACACAATAGAAGTTCTCCATACACTCAGCTAACCTAAACCTAACCAAGATACTACAAGACATTGGCTACAACCACAAGACCAAAATTCAACCTCGAACCTATCAAAAGCTGAGGAACCCATAAATCAGATAACTGCCCACCAAAACATTGAATCAACCAACCTAAGGCTGATACTATCACTATCAAATCAAACCATACTATAGCCCCTAACTAAACCTACTAGGCAAAAAACCGATAACAACTACACAAAACCTCAAAAGTCCCACTTGGCATATTGAAGGCACTACACTATGGTCCTACCCATAAGCTCAACCCTCCAAGGCAATCAAAAATCACCATACACTTTACATACCATAGATATATACACAGAAATAGCGTCAAATCCTCACTTAACTCCTCACAATGACCCATGCAAACCTCAATACCTAACAGTTATCACACAACTCAAAGTCTTTAATAATCTGGTAGCATAAAGAATCTTTCCAATCCCGTACACATAGGCTACTTGTCATATCAGGGACAACCAACTCATAGGAGAAGCGCAACAATCACGATATCTCATTGATGGATGCCCAAGTCACAAATCGAATATTGGGAGAATCACCGCTAGACTCTACACAAGCTATCAATGAACCATAAAATTAGGACTTCAACTTTCTAACTAGAACTCATAGATAAATATCGAATGAATCAAATATCCTCATGTAAAAAAATCCTTATCCTTTTTCTTAACTCTCTTCCTATTCAGTATCCTTAAACAAAAAAGTCGTGGACTAATACGGTACAAGTTACAACAGCTAGATTCCCATTCAACATTCCTTAACACAAGGTCCACGGAGAATAACACATACTCAAATTGAAGCTTATGAATAAAATATTCCACCAAGCCACTGAGCTACAAGAGTAACAAATGCCACAAACTAGGTACCCCTTTCCATTCAAAAATATTTCCAAATTAAAAGCAAACATCCTCATGAGCTGAAATCTTTCAAATCTGATCGAAGAGTGTCTCAACAACAACTAGCTTAACCACACGAATAGAGGCTAACCACTAAGGAAGTAACAAATCACAAGGCCCAAATGCTTGAAATCCTTTCTTGTCAAACTAAAATCTTTTACTCACAATCCCTTCAAAATAATCACACCATAAGTCTAGGCTATCACAGGGTCTACCTTTAATAAGTACCACTAGGCATGCCACAATCTGAAATGCCAAACCATGAGGCTAATCCGTTCTATAATTTGAGAGTATGCCAAAACCTAGAATCGATCCACCACTATTCCACAACATAACCATCATGGACACCATACCCAAAACACCAAAATCCATAATACTCAAAGAGATCAAATCATATCCAGTGATATACTCTGAACGAGTTCCAACATAGGATCGGCATACCCGATCCACCACTAAGGAAACATCTACGGGGTAGCCAATACCAACAGCTCCAGTAAAAACTCATAAAATCATATCAAGATTCAATGCCGAATAAACAAACACATAGAAGAATATAGAACCACAGTGAAATACCGCTAACGTATAACAAAGGCGCACCAAGAATCATACCTGTGGATACTGCAGCAGAGCTCCTACCCCGAGTCCATCATATGAAACATGATACTGGAATCTGTCATCTCCTGGGGTAATTGACGAAGCATTTCTCTGTCTAACCTGTGGGCAACTCTTCCTATAGTACCCAAGATCCCTACATAAGAAGCAACTCAGAGAAGAAGCCCGCTGAACTGGGTCTGAAAAACCTGAATGATCACCATGATCTAACCCTCTCAAAGCATAACCACGAAGATCCTGACATCCATCATACATCTCACAGTGATCATCAAATCCCTGGGCCCTCTAGCCTACAAGCCACTTATGTCTCCACCGAAACTCATCTAAGAACGCTCGACCAAACTGATCCCATAAAATAGGAGGTGATCCAACTAGCCTACTCTCTATGAAGACCCTCCACCACTACCTAGCTGGCCCAAAAAACTAAAAGAAAGTGAAGTCTACTCCATTAAACTCCACCAAGCCCAACCTGTGCAACCTCTCACGGCAACCAATCAAGAACATATAAGTATCAACTCTAGAATCTCCATTGAATCGGGGAGGATCTGTCCTCATGAACTCTACAAATCTAATATGTCCCTCAAAGGACACAAAGGGTAAGGTCACTGGATGTGGAGCAATCCCTGGCAATACCTCATTAACACTAGGAGAACCAGTAGAAGTCACAAATTCATCTTAAGTCTGAAGCCATGAAGTAGCATGCTGAATCAAAATAGGAGCCACCCACTTAAGGAAACCCAACACTCTAACCAAACAATCCTCAAGCATAGGTATGGTCACCGGTGGTGTCTGCACTGGCCTCAACTCTTCTAACTCACTAGACCTACCCCCACTAACAACTCTAGAACCTGAATAGGCAACTCTAACCTGACCTCTTACTAGTCTGGACATCCCAATCCGACCTCTACCTAAAACTCTACTCCTACCGTACACCAAATACATGATCTTTGAGTCTCTAGCCACGGACGAATGCGTGCTCACCATCTATGAGAGAGTGAATAAGAAGTTTTTGAGTTATACAAAGCTACGAAGGCACAAGAAAGAATGAAGAAATGGAAATCTCCTATAGTCATGTAGCCTCTCGAGGATAGATAACAGATATCTCCACAACAATCCACAGGACTCTACTCAACTTGGCTTATACTAATTAGATCGATGAACCTGGAGCTCTGATACCAATTTTTCATGACTCAAAATAGGTACGTTATGGCACTTGTCAAATCCTCCGAACAAGTAAGCCTAACCCAACCCGAATTAACAATCTAAGGAAAGTCAAAGGCAAAAATGAAAGAATAGAAATAAATCCCAAATGTAAATATAAATGAAACATAAGTCTTAATGATACATCTCATGTCTGGTTGTCACTAATACAAGCCTCTAGATACAGAAGACATCAATAACTATGGTATCTTAAAAGAGGATAAGCATAAGTTAAGTAAAGAGAGATTTGATAGCTTGAAGTCCAACAGTCGCTACCTCGGTCACCGCAATGCCAATACCGAATGAAGACAATCTACAAACTGCTACTCGGACCAATACCTGCACGAGGTGCAAAAAAACAAGAAAAAGAAAAAAGGAGCAAGGGTGAGTACGAAACCATATGTACTCAGTAAGCATCGTTGATAACCGACCCTAATCCAAAGCGATGATGAGAACCATCACTCCAACTACCTAAGGGTTTTCCAATGGTTCTATGCCAGCTAACTATAATGCCTCAGCCTATCAGGGTAACCCAACATAATAGTTAGCATATATATCAAAAAATAGGGTAGGCATGCTAATCCAGGTGAGTCAATACTATTCATTTCTCTCAAAAATAAGGGAGGTCATCTATGGGGAATCTCACTAACACAATAATTCAGGCTTAATCAATGAAAATCAACCAATCATATGGGATAAAGATAGAGAGTGTATATAATAATGAACTACAAGCCACCTAGAAATGCAATTCAACAGTCTCTCAGATTAAGCCATAGTCATACCCCAAGTCTCGTAGTACCTCACCTCTCAATTAATATAATATGGCATAGGATAATGTAATAAAGTGAAATGAATGCTCAAACACAATATCATAAACAAGGTCCTAACACAGAATTTGCTATACCAGAGTAAATACTAACACAACATCAAAACATACCAAGGATGATAATGCAAATGCAAATGATGCAACACAATAATGTAATAATGATGATGGGGTGGAACGGTGAAAGTCATCGCATGACTTTCAGTATATTCCTACCGAGTTCGTAACTCTGTAATAGGACCCATAGGGGTTTTGCAACGATATACTTTATCTCATATCTCAATCTCAACACATCTTACCTCTTTGGCTCATGTTCACGGAGAGGGTTTCTATGAAAATATCTCATTTTCTTTCAAAAACAGTGTTGTTCAATGGTACCAGTATCTCATGAATACATATGTATGGAATGAGGATATAATGCTTACAATCAAATCAGTATGAAGATATCCAATCAATTCAATATGATATATATATATATATATATATATATATATATATATATATATATATATATATATATATATATATATAGGTGAGCTCTGAATCAACTCAACATGTCCATAATTCATGATATCAATTCCCACTTAGTATCAACAGAATAAATGGTCATGTAGTAATCAATATTATCATTTCCAATCCCTCTCTCGGGTATCACTATGATAGGTATGCAATTAAATTCTCAATAAGGCCTTTAATGTCAAGTCAAGCCCTCACTCGGGCGACATAATAATAGATATGGCATTTTAAATGAACAGATAAGGCCTATGATAACAAGTCAAGTCCCCACTCGGGCAACATAATAATAGATAAAGCATTTAATGTGCAAACAGGACCAATAACATCAAATCAAGCCCTTACTGGGTGACACAATAATAAATATGGAAATTAGATGCGCAATCATAGCCAATAATAACAACGCAAGCCCCCACTCGAGCATCACCACCATATATACTCTCAAAATCAGTAATAATATGAACATAAGCCCCCACTCGGGCACACAATGATAAATAACAACAATCCTAATAACAATATAATGCGAGACTACCCAAATCTAGCTTGTTCCATACTATAAGTCTCATCAACTATTACAAACCCATTTATACTCTAAATGCTCTCTAAAAGGTCATTAACCCTCAATTATCACAATAAGATCCGCTAAATAAGATTCAAGCTCTGAGATAGGCATCCAATACTTAACAATACAAGATCACTAAGTTATCTATCTATGTTCTACTCTAAGGATAATTACTAACAATAATAATAGCTAAGAAAGACAATAACCTAACTACAATCCACCAAAAGACTCTGGCACCAGCGGAGATACTCGCCATTTCACCTAAGTGGGACCCCCAATCCTAACGAAACACCAAATACAAACAACCAAGCATACAAACACATAAATACTTTGGAGGAAGTCAAGGTATAGCTCAACTTGCCTTAAATGAAGACCCACAAGCTCAAACGCAGTCCAAAACCTCAACCGAAAGCCCTACTCTTCCTAATAAACACCAAAAGTGTCCAATCAAGTAAACAACGTCATGTGCAAGACAAAACAAAGTTATCGATACCCATATTGCCCATATTTAAATTGGGTCCAAAAACAGACCTCGACAATGGGTTTTGAAAACGAAAGGGTAAAACCAGAATTTTTTTTAGAAATTCATTACCCATGAGTAAAGAAACCCATAGAAGAAAACCCAAGTAAAAACAAGATTAAAACGAGGTCCAAATCAAAGAAAAACCATTTTCAAGATTTTAACGGTAAAACCCCCATTTTTTTCCATTTTAAAAACAAGACTAGAAAGTGATTTCGAAGATATAATCGATGCAAAGTAATGAAAATAGATTTTTGGAGCTTACCCAAACTCTAATGGTGGAGAAATCGACCAAAAACCCTCAAACCCGAAGGTCAAAAGCGGACGAAAATTGTGAAATTGGGTTTTTATAGATTGACCCAGCAGTGACCACTAACGCGACTAAATGACCGCTAAAGTGGCATTTGACCGCTAAAGCGGCCTGACCCAAATGGCTAGGACTTCTAAAGCGGTCACCTTCCACTAAATCGGTCAAGTGCCCTCTTTAATGGTTGGTGGCTGGTTTAGACTGATTGCTAAAGCAGTGCTTAGCCGCTTAAGCGGCTATCGGTAAAGCGGTATTTGGCCTCTAAAGCGGCTGCACCAGTTGAAGCAACATCACCAACTTTACCCAAAATGCCAAGTTCCCGATCACACCCTCGGGATTCATTCGAAATCCCCTGCACGTAAACATTTTGGACTCAATGACGAAATCAGATTTTTGAAAAAGGATTGTTTTCAACAAATTAACCCCCGAGACCCTATTTTACTATTTTCCAAATCGAGAGTCAAAATGAGATATAAGGGTCCCAAACCAGAACCAACGACACTACTAATTCAAAATTGACATTTCAGATCTCCTGGCACAGTCCATTTTGCCATCCAGCACTCGAATCAAGAAATATTGATGGAAGTCAACTATTGGTTCTTAGAGCCTCAAAACAACCTCAAACTCGACCAAAACATCCCTGATCGCCTAAGGAACCATGCCAACCATCCCTACAACTCAAAATTGAGACAAAGCAACAACGAGGAAGGGTAAAATGGTCAAAATACAAAAAATTCTAAAAATAAAAAATGAGCATCATTACAATGCTAAGTTGATTGAGTCGATTCATTAGGGTACTCAGGGTAGTGGTGCTACGAAGATACACCGATAGGGTGAGTTTAGTGGATATTCATCTCGAGGTAGGGATTTCACTGGTAGAGTTTCTCATAGTTATGATGGCATACGAGCTCAAGTAACCTTATAGAGTTTGAGTAGTATGTATGTGGTTTCTGAGGCTTCAGGTAGCCAAGGGTCAGGTCATGTAGGTAGAGGTTCTTATTTTGGTTCATCGGGGCATGGAAGGCGTTCTAGCTCTTCTAGGCTGTCAAGACCCAAATTACCGGATTGTGAGGTCACCTACTCTAATTCACCTAGATAGGAGAACCCCTTACCACCCTTTCAACAAGATATGAAAAAGTCTGAAAATAAGTAACAAAATACCCAAATCCTTATTACAACAGATTTTACTACACATATAAATGCAGAATGAAAACTAACCAAGGACCTAGTCTAAATAGGTACAAGAGCTTATAAATTAACAAAGATAAGACTGGACACAACTTCCACCATCAATGAGAGGAGTAGAAGCTGCTAGAGATCACTATCCACGTCACCTGAGAAACATCAATTGATCCTGCCATCGGACTATACCCAAAAAAGGTATAGCAAAAGTAGTATCAGTAGAAACTACACATACTAGTAGCTATCATCGGACGACCAGGGTTAGATCATGTAAACACAATATTGAAATCACAAAAAGAAAACATGACAACTTATATAACAATTTAATCCCCATCACTTTCATCCATTTGTGTTACCTATGAGTATTCCATTCTTATTCTTGCTGACTTAGTTATATCTAATCCATTACTAGTAGTCAACATATACCATTGACATTCCCCTTATACCTTTCACACTTACTCTCACAATCATATATCACCCTTCACATTAAATGTCATCCATCATAACTTTTACTTGTTTAATTCCAACAGTTATTATAAGACAATCTGTTTCAATTAACCTTAATAATAAATGAGCACAATAACCATAACCTTGTAACAAGTGCAACCATGAACACTTAATAATTACTTCAATAGTCAATAAAGACACACCTTAACTATCAATCATTAACCCAGTCCACAACCATGACTCAAAAACAATATCCTAGTCAACAATCCATGACTCTAAAAATATTCATACCTCAATTCAAACATGGGAATAACAACAACAAATATTCTAAGCAATTGTCAATTTTACCTGGATCAACTCAAGGATCCATAAATAAACAATAATGGCAATTAACATACATTTCGGATTTACACCAGAAACCACCTTTAGCAATTAAGCACATAGACCCATTTCACTCAAGAAACCAATGTAAACAGTAACAATAACAATAATCATAAACCTGGTCCACTCAAGGAACCGTCACACTCATAACTACCTTGTACACAGGCGAAGGGTCTTATGGTTGCCCACTAGCCATGACCTACAGGGGATGAGCTCTTATCCATGTACTATACTAGTGTGTTACTAGAGCCAACCAATGAATCATAATATCAACTAATCCTGTGAAGATGTCCAAATACCGGTATGTCTCACAATAATAACAGATATCACAACAATCACAACCACAATGAAAATAACAATCATACTTGTACAGTCAACAAGCTTTTAATATATCCTCATTCTATGTGATTAACACTTAGGATATCATTTAACAATTTCCTTCCTCAAGCATGCATTGCAATAATAGACAAGCACCCAAATACTTGGTCAACTCGAGCTAATCAATCCATGTAAACAACAATTATTCTTTAACAAACCAAATCACAAGTAGCTATGATTCATTGGCTTTATAAATTACAGCATGTCTGAAGACCAATACACGACTTATTCAAGTAAGTATTATCAAGCTATATTCATCAAATTCAAGTATTCATTTTAGGAGTGCACATTCAACCCCAAAGGGGTCTAAACTCTAGTCCAACATTCATAAATTCATTCACTAATCTAATCATGCCCATCTATATCGAGACCTGGGATTCTGCTATTATCTAGCAACCCTTACATTCAAGTCATTACTAGGTTCAAGACCTACCCCATTAGCCAATCATTCAACTCTATTCAACTTAAAGTCTAGTTTCAGTCATACACCTTCATACCTTTTACTTTCTAACCCTTAGCCTAACTTGACTTTAGGCTCTTATGTTATGTCACCACCTTCTTGTACACATAATTAGTTCTCATCACTAACTTTAAGTAAGATTATCCCATATTCCAACACATAAAACCAAGTTCGTCCTTTTTATGGTAATTAGGCTAAATCACTAGATTATAAGATCACACAATCCCCTTATCACCTATATTCACATAATTCACATTACAATCCACCATAGAGTTATACAAACACAAAACACCCATTAAGGATTCATACATTAACATAATAACACATAATTAGGTTTTTATTACTTAAATCCATGTTTTATCCATCCAAACTCCATGCCCGCAGGCCTAAGCATGATTTCTCCCATCAAATCTACATTATGAATACGATTACTAACCACAGTTTACTACTCATAAACCATAGCCTACCTAGGTGCCAAGTTGTCATAATAAGTAAGTTATGCTATGGATGATCTTCCATCTTCTTTATATTTTTGAAGGCTAAATCATCTAATAACAATAATTATAAAAGTAATTAATAAATACTCTTCAAAAAAATACCTTTGAAATTCAAACCCACTAGTTCTACCCTTATTTACGATCTACAAAATTACCCAAGGGTCAATTAATCATAAAATCAGTTCTATCAAGCTCAACCCAACTCTATTAATAGAGCTCTAAAGCTAAAGGTCCCACCTTTATTGAATTAAAGGTCCCCAACTATCAACTTTCTTGTTTTATAACCACAATTTCATACTAGAAAGAGTTAATTCACAATCTTAAATCAATTCTAGGTAAATATACATATACCCATGGGTTTTCCCCATAAATTCATGAACTTAGGATTCTTGTGATTTCCCATTCTAATGATTCTAAAAGATAAACGGATTAATCAATGTTAAAAAGAAATAAAAATCTTACCTCAACGAAGGATTTCCACCCAAACCAAGAGAAAATCACCCCTCTAGGGCTAAGGAATGAAATTTTGGAGTTTGGGGGCTGAAATCAGTCAAAAAAAGGTTATAAAATGTTGTTACGTTGCTATAGCGACGTTTCTATAGTGACCTGAACCTGCTACTTCGCCCTCAGCTTTTCAACAAAGATAGTCTTCAGTAAAAAGGTTATAACTTTTTACTCAGAAAGCGGATTAACGAAAAGTTGGTTGATTTGGAAAGATGACTCAGAGATATTTAATTTGGTGGGTATTGGGATGCCTAACTCTTTATATTCTAGGAGAAATGCTAGTTTGAAATCGACCCTAGTTTAAACTTAGCCCGAAACTAAATCGTCAAGGACACTTTCAACTCAACCTTGTGCTTGGAGTATTGTATGACCTTAGTACATATCAAATGCACTACCTAAAGAATTAATCCTAGCACTTATGATGAATGAGAAGCACATGTATTTACCGCAAATATTTTTAGTAACAACGAAATTGGTCTTTACAACAAATATTAATTTACTATCCGTTCATCCTCGAACGGGCATTGAGTGAAGAGAAGTACGAGGTTGGAATTAGAAGGAAACTACTTTCAGAGTTGCTTATGATGAACTTTACTTACCCACTCGCCATCGTTTATCAACCAAACCATATTTATACTCGGCCTCCCTATCGAGGCTCTTGAAGACCAGAAGATGAAGGGCCAAAAATTTATGCATGAATTAGTTATTTCCCCTCATCGGTCTAAGAATGAAACCTTGAGAGTTTATGATAAGGTATCATCTAAACTCAGAGAAAAATGAACAATTACTATATTGATCCCGCTATAGCGGCCAGCCCAATCCAGCTATAGCGACATCGCTATAGTGGGAATTATTCTGCTATAGCGACATGCACGTTGCTATAGAGTCATAGGCGAGGCAAAAACTAAGGAATATTCCCAGTTTTGCCTTTTTCAACACATAATACTCAGATTTTTGACATCCCGAACTAACCCCTTTACGTTAACTACTATACCCGGAGTTCTACTAACCCAAACTTCATTCCAAAAGTTTCTATGGGATACTATGTCCCTCATACTTAATGATATAACCTTAATTTCATCAACCACTACACCTCGAGACACCAAATATCTCTAAACCACACAACACCGAATTTTCGTTGGAACCCACCCTAGCCTGAGATTTTATCAACACTCATCCTAGGGAAAACTTGACCCGAGCAATTACACCCTAAACAATGCTATAACGAATACAACATCACCAAACACTACACCATGTTTTCCCCTTGGGACATCTACCTTATGACCCTATTCACCCTTTCATTATCAATACATAAGAATAGACCATCTAGGGTACAACAATCAACCAACTAGCCACTATGGGATTCATTAACACATATATTCTCTACTATAATTTACAGTAGTCTATTCAACCCCCAACAATCAATCATTTATAAATAACCAGCTTTTTAGTTATCACCCGAGGACAAGCTATACTTATTTAGCCTCACAACTAGCTTACAACTAGTCAGATTACCGACCTAACATACCTCAACTAGTCAAGGAGCAATACTAATCAAGTATTAATGTGCAACTACGACAGGGATATAACTACTCATAAATTCTATGGTCCTTAACTAAATTCTGACTGTCCTAAAACAAGATTTTCCCACAGTCATAAACCATGTTTCCCTTATCATTTTTACTAATGACAAGACCATGCCAAGAATTTAGAATACAGTTTCTATTAAACCACATAGCAAATAATTTCGTTTAACCATCAACACATAACCAAGTTACCACCTTTCACAATTTCTAGAATTCACACAAATCAATCAACCACAACTAATATAAGCATCAACTTCATCAAACTTAAACATAAAATCAAAACTTCATGATACTAACAACAAGACAAGCAACAAACCTACTCAAATTCCTTCACACACCACAAAATGTACAACAACTTGCAATTCTTACGTATCACGAATCAAATTTAACCAAACAACTTAAAATCACAATCACATCTTATATTACACCAATAAAAGTTACAACCAACCAATTTCATCATAATTCATATGACAATCATAAATTCCAGCCCTTATAGACAGATACCAATTGGAAACAACTAGATTCCAATTGCGAACTTCTCAAGATACCAATTAGAATCGACTAGATTCCAATTATGACTATAGAGATACCAATTGGAATCGAGAGATACCAATTGGATTCAACCCATATAAGTAACTATACAAACCGCACGAGAGGAAAGAAAGAAGTGTAACAATTTTCTAGAATGCCTCATTGCTTCCCAAAGATTAGATGTGGGCGTCAACATGCCAATCCGCAGGACTCTACTCGACATTTGCTCTTGTACTGGGAGACCGGTAACCTAGGCTCTGATACCAAATTGTCACGACCCAAATTACTGGATCGTTAGGGCACCTACTCTAATTCACCTAGACAGGAAAACCCCTTCCCACCCTTTCAACAAGATATGTGAAAGTCTAAAAATAAGTAACAAAATACCCAAATCCTTATTACAATAGATTTTACAATATATATAAATGCGGAATGAAAACTACCCAAGGACATAGTCTAAATAGGTACAAGTGCTTCTAAATTAAGAAAGATAAGACTGGACATAACTTCCACCATGAATGAGAGGAGTAGAAGCTGTTGGAGATCACTATCCACGTCAACTGAAAAACATCAACTGATCCTGCATGTTATGCCCTATTTTTTATCGAGGTTAAACAAAGCACGACTTATGGACTCTTAAAGAATTAATTTTTTATACAGAGTCGCCACCTAATTTTAAAGGAAAATAAAAAAGCCTATTTGATTATTCACATGTGTAACTTGTGTTTTAATCTGCGAAAACCAGTTTAGATTCTAGGTAAGGGTTCAAATCATTTCGAAGGGAAGGGGTAAGGCATCCTTAAGAATCCACAAATATGGTACTCGACTAGAGTAAATTTATCAATGAGGGAGGAGGTAAAAAAATATTTTTTGAAAAATATGAGTGTGTAAATTATGTACTAAAATAATGTAAAAATGTATGTATAAAAGGGTAAGTCAAGTGTATAATTAAAGTCTATTGATATAAAATATGTGTACAAAAAATATGTAAAGATATATAAGAAATGTACAAAATATGTATGAAAAGAAAAGTACTTTCTATAATAAGAAAGTATTTTTTTAATGTATGAAAAGAAAGTATTTTTTTGTATTACGAAAAGGAAAAGTATTTTCAATAATATTTTTTTACTTGACAAAAATCACAGGGAGAAAAGATTAAATAAAATAAAGATTGATCTTAAAAGAAAAGACTACACAATATTTTCTAATGCAAAAAGTGTGAATCAATTGATTAAATACCCTAAACAATTTAATTCCCTTATATAAATATTAACAACCTAAGTTTTGCCTAAGCGCGTGTTAATGAATATGTAAGTAAAAGATATTCCTGCCCGAAAAGTAAAGTTTTCACTATGTTTTAGATACACCGTGGCTACGAAGTGGTTGCTTGAATTATCGACCGTCCTAAATGATCTTGCCAAGATACGAATCGTGAAACTTTTGTGTTGTCTTGATAATCTAAAGATTTAGTCATCGCCCAAATTTATTTATTTTTATTACATATTTGTATATGTATGTCCATCTTTTTTTTATGAAGAGGCCTCAAAAATCGACGAATTTTTTTTCATTGGTCATGTATTGATACTTGATATAAAATAACTAAATTGAAAGAATAAAATCAGTCTTTTATTATTGGGAGGCCTCGAAAATCCGACGGAAAGATTTTGTCATTGGCATACTTTGTTTAGTAGTTTTTCTTATTAGTTACAACATTCAAAAATTAGTGAAAAAGAAAAAATGCCTTCAAAACAGTTCAAAACTCACACCAACAACAAAGTGCTCCTGGAGTAAATTTTTTGAGCAAAATGAATCATAAAATTAACAAAAAGCATGTCAAAACAATTCAAAAATATAACAATAATGTATAGTGATAATAGCCCAAATGGAGCATCAATATGAAAGGCTGGCGGACTAGATCTGAAAATATAAACACCTACAAACCACATTAACAATTTATCCGAGACAATAAAGAGAGAAGAAAGCAGATGGTGTTGGCTCGTCGGAAGCTCTCCGAAAGGGACTGTTGAAAGTTTGGAGAAGAAGAACAAAAATCTGAAAAATTGTATCAAGAAGATGTATATGTGTTGTGAGAAGAATGAGGGAGAAGGGAGAGAGAATGAAAGGTGTGCATGTGTGTGTTTTTCTTGTGTTTTTCAAAGAAAGTTAAAACAGGAGTATTTAAAAGAGAAAATAAATAAATCTTATTAAATCTACACTCTCCCAACATATCCCTTAGATTTAGGAAAGTAGATGAAGAAAAAGTCAAAAAGTGGAGGGATTTAGGGGGGGGGGGGGGAAGAGAGATGAATAAAAATATGATATTGTGAGTGTGTGTATATTGTGTTTGGATGTGTGTGTTTCTGTTTGGCCGGAATTTTTCCAGAATTTCATCGGAGAAAAAGTGAAGAGGGAAAAATGGACTGGTAGAGTTGACGAATACAGGGAAAGGGAGAGAGGGGTGTTTGTTTGAGTAAAAAGTATGTATTTAAAAGAGGAGATAAAATCTTATAAAATATATTATCTTCCAACAAAATCTCCTAAATCAAGGAGAATAGATAAGGAAAAGTCAAAACAATGAATGGGGGTTGTGCATGTGTATGTAAGTAAATAATAGTGGTTGAGTTAATTAAGGGATGTGTTTTTCAAAGGAGTAGAATAAATGATATAATATTGATTAAAAAATATAACTAGGGTGTATATAATTTTTATAGAAATAAAATATAGGTATAAATATACAATAAAAATATAAATACAAAAATATAAGCGATGCTAGAAAAATCTATTGTATAGTAAAAATTAAAATTTTAGTGCTTCTATTTGTGTATGTGTAGTAAAGAAAAATTGTGGTAAAAAAAAATGCCTTCAAAGAACCAAAAAGTAAGGGAGCAAAAATCTACTATTGTGCGTGTATGGATAAGGAAAGAAAAGAAAAGAAAAGAAAAGAAAAGAAAAAGGGAGAGGGTTTGTAGTCAAAATATGGTAGTTGAGCAAATCAAGAGATGTTTCCCTTTCCCTTTTTAGAGGAATAACATAAGAAATAGATTGGACAAGAAGATATAACACATCTTGTAATTTTATTTTGGAATAATATACACTGTGTGAGTATTGAAATATTGGTGAATTAATTGTATTTGCTATGTATGGATTGTGTCGAAAAATATAGCTAATGTATATATAATTTTACAAATATAAAAATAAATATATTATGTGGTAAAGAATTAAAATTATACCGCACAAATTGTGCATGTGCATATGACTTATGAATAATTAAAATGACAATAAATTGATAAAAATTCTAATATTTATGAAATTAAGGATAATTATCAATAAATCGTGAAAAGTGAAAATATGACAATAAATTAATAAAAATCCTAGAATAAGGATAACTATTAATAGATTGTAAAAAATGGTATTTTGTGCTCTTTAACGATCAGAAAGCCTGAAGACGTTAATTTTACGTATGGACAGCCAAAATTAGGTGTCAACAGCTTGCCCCTTTTCATTTGAAGATGATGTAGAAGTCTTCAAACGAGAACGTTGACGTGTAGCCAATTTTGCTTGATAAAAATTATTTCTAAAAATATATGATCAAACTCTAATTTTGTAATGACCCTCCAGGTCATATTCTCGATTTTCATGTGTTCTGACATTTCGAGCCTTCCCACAGCGGCTACATGTCATTGATGACTTGTCGGAACTGTCGGTTTGGTTATCGGACAGTCCGTTTGGATTTTAGGCTCATTTCCCTGTTTTGAAGCTTTCGCTGTTAAGAAATAGGTCTCGGACCAAAACTCCTAGTAGACGATCTTAGATGGAAATTTTGATAGTGCCATCAGCTCCGGAATGTTGATTTTAGGATAGAGGGACCCTTGGTTCAGGTCCCAAGGCTTTCGGACTCATTTTGGACTATTGGTTGGAAATTGGCTAAAATGGAATTTTAGGTGTAGGCCCCACATTTAATCAAAACTACCTCGTATAGAAATTCCAATGATTCCATTGGATCCTAAACGTGTTTTATGATCAATTTTCACTATTGGTTCATGTTCATATTGTTTCGGATGAGTTCCGGGGGTCAAAAATAAGTTTTGGAAGTTGCTGGTGCTGGTGTGGCCGCTTTAGCGGCTGTTGACCATTTGACTGACCGCTAAAGCGATCATTTGACCTCTTTAGCGGTACTTTTACCCTCTGATCAGGCCGTTTTAGCAGTCAAAGTGCCGCTTTAGCGGCCATCGCTGAGTATAAGACCCAAATCAAACCCATTTCGTATTTTTGACATTCCGGGAGCTAGGAAGCTCCATTGTAGGTGATTCTTGATGAGTTGGTCTTGTATGATCATTGTATATGTGATTTTACCTTCACTTATCCCATTTTCCAAGAATATACATTTTGTTTTTCCTGATTTTCGACTAAAATTGCGATTCAAAAACCCTTTTTCCGCCATTGTTGGAGCTTGGAGTATGGGGAATCATTCTTGAGACTAAGGTAAGTTGTTTTAATGTACCTTTATCATTCCCATTATTTTCCTCATTAATTCCGCTCTTTTCCTTGTTAATTCTTAGAATTTAGATCTTTGAAATCCTAATCTTTGGGGACTGATTTGAGCCTCAATTTACGCTCCATTTGTGCTCAACTTTTGAGCACATATTCCTTATCATTCGAGGGACCTCGTGATGGATTCAATTTTGAGATTTCATTAGTGGACCCCACGGGCTCATTATTGACCTGATTTTGGGCCCGGAGTTTTATATTACAATATGGGTATCGTTTTACTCATAATGACATGTAGGTTACTATTTTGATAGTATGTCATCGATTTGGGATCGTGGAACAGGGTTGAACAATTTGTGGACACTTCAAGAATTGCGGTTCGGCATCGAGGTAGTCTTCAGTCTACTTTTCTCCATGAGATTGTGTATAGTATAGACTACATGCTAGGTAGGGAATATAGGATATGATTATGGCTAGTATAGCATGACTTAGCCTATTTCATGGAATTTGGGGTAGAGATGTGACCCGAACCCTAGGATAAATACTTGTTATGTCCATAGAGCCCTATTGCCCTTGAATATAAGCATGTTAACCACAACTGATGATTAAGGATCCTTTGGTATGAGACTTACCATTTGACTTAGTGATTCGGGGGGGGGGGGGTTCCCCGATTAGATCCTTGTGGTGGCTTTATGCCCTCGATTATTGTGGTTGCCCGGGTTATGAGACCTTGCTATATTGGTTATATGCTATTGGGACCGAGACCGTGATTATGAGGCTAGTTGGACTTTAGTGAGTATTCTGCCCTTAGAAAGGGAAAGATTATCATTTATAGATGCTTAGGCGCTTATGGTTAAGTTGTCTGGATACTGGTGATGGCATGCATACTATCTGTTGTATTCATGCTCATTTAGTGGTACGATTCTAACCAAAATCTTGATTTTACTACTGTTTCCAAAAAGGGGATTTATTCCCACTTTTCACTTTTAAAAAGGGTTATTTTATAACGAAAATCGTACCACCTTATTTACTAGATTATGAGCTTTTGGAACTGAAAATGATGTTTTAGAACTCCGACCGAGGATGATTTCGGTCCATTATTTATCCACTCATTTTACCATTACTATTTACTTTGGTCGAGGGATATTCCGACCCTTTGTACATGATTTAGTCCTGAGCATGATCTCGGGCAATGAATTTACGGATTTATATCCTTTTATCCACGGTTTGAGTCCGTGCACTGATTTTATATATATATATATATATATATATATCCAGTATTGGATGGAGTAGATGGATCTTGATGGTTATTGGAAGTCATGGATCGGGACCAGGCAGTGTATATGGATTTTCCCGAATCCCCTAGGGGGCCCTTCGTTCGAGAGCCGGAGAAGCTTGGTCGCCGTAGGTCCTACCTTTGCAAGCTAGGTGAGCTGGAGGAGGTATATACACTTGGTACGGTATGGTTTGAGATTGTGGAATCGGTTCGAATCCGGTGTCCCCGACATGGTTATGGCATTTCGATTTATGTTGCATTCATCCATTCATATGCATTGCCTATCACCAGTATAGTTGTTTGGCGCCTGTATCTATCGATCTTATGGGGGGCTGTATAGGTACGGGTTATGGTTGTTGTTTGCTGAATGTTTCTGTGAACCTTCCGGGCTTATGGGGTTCTGGTTAGGTACTTGTTTGTCCAGACTAGCCGGTTACTTTATTATTGTTTATTATGGTTAGTTCATAGCAGGTTGGTTGTGGACTGGTACCTGAGATTAGAGGTACATTTCTGATTCTTTTATCCTTTCGATAGATTATATTATGGCTGGTTACCCCGGGGTTTTGTCACCCTTTGGGTATAGGTTTGATGAGTCTAGTGATGGCTCCTTTACTTGGCTATGGACCTTGAGATGTTAGGTTGACTCCCTCAGGTAGTTACCTTTGAGTTAGCCCTATATTTCTACTTATATGTATGGTATCACCGTATATCCCTCTCTTTCCTTATCTATTTACATTGTATATGTATCCTTTGGCCTTGTACTGCTATTATATATCCTTCTTTCACTCTTCGTTTGTATATTGGCCAGGGATATACGGTATTGCACTTTAGTTCCTGAATGTTGTCAGGATAGGATAGTTATCTCTATTGCCCCAGAATATTGTTATGCCTAGTTTCGTGGATAGTTGTCTGTAGTTACTTTCATACCTTCATGTTATGTATGCTTACCTTATTTCTGGAGCTCAGTCGGCCGTTGCCTACTAAGTACCACGTGTTTGGTACTTATACTACACTTCTGTAGCCTGCAGGTTATAGTACGAGTTATCACCGTTAATGTGTGTATATCGTGCGGAGCAGCTATGGATTGGAGAATTGGGGTGAAATCCCGACGTTTTGGAGTATCCTTACTCTCCCTCTTATTGTTAGATTGTTCTCTATGTTGTGTTCACTTGTACTCCTGATGTATTAGAAGCTCTTGTACTGGCTCCACCAGGTTCTGGGATTATATTAGCCTTGTTATTATATTTTTTCCATTGTTTCCCTTTATTCCTTTTGGTAGTCCGTTACTAGCTGTTCCGGACTACGGGTTGGCTTACCTACTGATGGGTTATAGTAGGTGCCATCATGACCTATGAAATTGGGTCGTGACAAATTTAGAGTTGCCTACATACCTCAAGTTGCACGATAAATCAGGTCAGGTGCAGTTCAAAAGATTAGTCAGGTGTCTCATTGTTTAAGGCATATGGCCCTTGTCCTATGATTATGGGTGGACAGGTCATTTTCTTATTGTTATGGGTGGACAGACCCTGTGAAAATGATTATGAGAAAAGAATTATTTGGAAAAAAAATTGTCCACATATTTCCAATGTTTCCTTCAAATTATCCCAGTATCGAGCTGTGAGATGTTGTGGGTGTAAGATTATGTACTTGTTGGGGAGAAAGAATGATTATGTGATTATGATGATCGAACTCTGCATAGAGCTTCCTACATATCTCGAGTGTCATGAGAATCAGGTCAATGTAGTTCAAAATGTGCAAGTTGTGGCAAATTTTGATTGACTCTTAAAGTTTGCCCCTGTATTGAATTATGATGAGATTGTTTTCTTTTGTGATAATGGTGGAAGGATTTAGCATGAATGGAGAAGAAAGCATGTAATACCAAGAATCTCCGACTGATGGAGCAACTAA
The DNA here is from genome assembly GCA_031232105.1 of Capsicum rhomboideum. Lineage (NCBI taxonomy): Eukaryota > Viridiplantae > Streptophyta > Magnoliopsida > Solanales > Solanaceae > Capsicum > Capsicum rhomboideum. The sequence goes on along the minus strand of CP124716.1, from coordinate 88,559,913 downwards.
GATGTAAAGGCCCTCGTCTGGCGGGGCTGTTGAAATGTAAGGAACTCTCAACTGGAGGAGCAATTAAAATGCAATAGCCTCTCGACGGGTGGGGCTATTAAATGTAAAGGGATCTCGACTGGCGGAACAATTTTAATGTAACAGCCTCTCAACTGGCGAAGCTATTAAAATGTAAAGGACTCTTGACTGGTGGAGCAATTGAATATGTAATAGTCTCTCGACTGGCGGAGCTATTAAAATGTAAAGGGCTCTCGACTGGTGGAGAAATTAAAATGCAATAGCCTCTCGACGGGTGCGGCTATTAAATATAAAGGGCTCTCAACTGACAAAGTAATCAAAATGTAATAGCCTCTCGACGGGCGAGGCTATTAAAATATAAAGGGCTCTCGACTAGCAGAACAATTGAAATGTAATAGCCTCTCGACTGGTGGGGCTATCAAAAAGTAGAACGCTCTCGACTGGAGAAGCAATTAAAATGTAATAGCCTCTCGATGGGCGGGGATATTTAAATGTAAAGGGCTCTCGACTAGAGGAGCAATTGAAATGTAATATCCTCTCGACTGGCGAGGTTATCAAAAAGTAAAAAGCTCTCGACTGGCAGAGCAATTGAAATGTAATATCCTCTCGACTGGCGGGGCTATCAAAAAGTAAAAAGCTCTCGACTAGCAGAGCAATTGAAATGTAATAGCTTCTCGACTAGCGGGGCTATTGAAATGTGAAATACCTGACTTAAAAGGTAGTTGCCTAATTGAAAAGTAAAATGCATGTATTTGGATGTGGGCTCCTTGACTAAATAGTAGAATGTCCGTATTTGAAGGTGGATACTTAAAAAGGAAGGAAATTTGCTCGTATTTGGAGGCAGGCACTTTGAAAAAGAAAAAAAAATCCAGTATTCAGAGGCGGCGCTTTGAAAAAGAATGAAAATTGTTTTGTATTTTCTTTGTAAAAATGCTGACATGTGAAGAAGACATAATCATGTCTTGACTTTAGTTGGCACCAACAATTAGTAGTGTGCATAAGAATTCTCCCATTTTCCTCCCAGCTAACTGAGATTGATTTCGAGGTAATTCCTATAGTTTGAAGTGGTACCTCAGACATACCTAAGTATCGACAAGATTTGTTCGTCTTGATTCAAAAAAAGATTTTGAACTATACCTATCCTCATGTTTCTGGTTCCCTCTCCAGAAAGAAAGTCTTGTTTTCACACATATTTGAGTATTTTTATATTTTTTGAACTTGGGGACGTCTATAGAAATACACTCACACTCAGAAAGAAATTCAATGCATACAATTGTGATACCATAGGCTTGGCCTTCATGTAAGTATCCATTAATATGAGAACACTTGAAATAAGATCATGTAGGACTTATTATCGGCTTGTAATGTAGGCTTGGGAATGGGTAGGATAGAATTTGGGATGAAAGTGACTAATCCCTTAATGAGCATTGCACTGTATTCATGCTCTTGAGGTTTGTTGCGCTATGATGTTTGATCTTCTTTATTTGCACTTTGTTATCTTTTATTTTGTATTTGTTCCGACTTCTCTGAATCTTGTATTGGAGTCTTTTCCCCATTTTTTTTCAATGATCTTTTTTTTTTTTTCTTTTTTTTTTTAAGATTCTCCACGTTTGTTGGAGTTCTTTTTTTTTGTGGGGGAAATTTTTGCTCCTTCTTCTTTGAAGTCGTCTTTTCATTTTTGTTCTTCTGGGACTTTTGTATCCTTACCTTTGGAATATTTTGATTTTGGATCTTTGTCAACTATTTGTAAGTATTTAGTGCACTCAAGGAGGTTGGGCCAAGAGAGGGATAGTGCATGTAAGCCCTTAAAAGGTATAGGCTAAGATGTGGTTGTCCAAAGAAAAAGCTTTAGTATCAAAGGGAGAAGTCTAGGGACTAATGTCATTTGGTAGACTATGAAAGGCACAATCGGGTCAAAGAGGCCTACTATCCTTTCCCAAACCAAGTGTAACTCAAAATTTTGCCTCAACAGACATTTAGGCCAAGTTCTAGATCAGCAATACAATGCAATGAATTAATCTAAAGTTCATCACACTATTCACATGAAACGATGAGGTTGGCTTTGTTCTTGTCTTGGATGTATGCAAGAGAATTTTCAAGTGTCACTCAAGTGTGATTAAGATGTACCAAAAGAATCTATGGTTTACCATGAAGTCGGTCCTCTCCATCATACCAATTTGTTTCTTTCCTATGTACACTCCTAACTATGTTGGTACCAACCTAGTCAAAACTTTGATTATTTTTTTTTGAAAGAATGGGACCGAACCCAAATGAGGGTTGCCTGTGTATCTTGTGAAAACAAGAATCAAGTCTGCACAGTTCAGGAAGATAGAGTATAAAATGTGAAGCAGGAAAACAAACTTTTTTTTAATGTTTTTGTAAAAGAGTATCGAACTCAAAAAGTATTGCCTACGCATCTCCGAGATGAGAATCAGGTATGCGCAGTTCAAGGAGATAGAAAATGTAAAATAGGAAAATAAACTCTTTTTTTTGTTCTTTTCAATAAGAAATATCAAACCCAAAAGGGCTGCGTACATATCTCATTGAGATGAGAATCAAGTTCATGTAGTTCGTGAAGATATGGACTAAAATAAACTCTTTATTTTTCTTTCTTTTTTTAATTAGGAATACCGAACCCCAAAGGCTGCCTACGTATCTTATTGAGATGAGAATTAGGTTCACGTAGTTCGTGAAAGTAAGGAATAAAATGTATGCATGAAAATGAATTCATGTGTTGAAGAAAGTGCAAGATAGAGATATTTACTAAATATAAACATATATACAAAATTAGTGCAAAGGTATAGACAAACTCGGAGCAATGCCGCATAAGTCTGATGTCGGTTGACATTTTGGTGAAAGTGTGACTCCCGATTGTTTGTGGGGATAATTATTGCCTTAATCATCTCCTGATTTACTTTAGGGGACGACATATTGTGGCCTCCCGATTGTTTTCGAGGGCACCTTTTGTTTTTGTGGATTTTCAAGATGCCTTTATGTAAATTACTGTGATCATCCCCACCTGTTGGCGGGGAAGATTTTCCTGCAGAAATATGAGAAATGAGTGAAAGTAGGAAATTCATGAAAAATGATAGAGTGGAAAAGTGTGACCGTTCGGCCAAAGATTCCCCTAGTTTGTATGTCCCACTGTGTATTGATGCCTTGTAGAATTCGATGCCCCATGTTTAGTCCATGGATCATTTATCCTACAAGAATAAGAGAAAAGAGTGTTAGAATTGTTCTCAGATCAAAAAATTAAGAGGGATAGAGTTAGGCCCTATAGCCAAGTGATGCGTTTGAAATAGGAGACCAATGTGGTTCTCTTGTGAGTTTCGAGGATGATGTTGTTCCTCCTCCATTCAAAGAAAACTTCTTAGTTCCAAGGAGGGATATTTGCTTTTATGGACTTGAGGCTTCATTTCTCCGTCTTTTATTGCATGATGCTCCCCGATAAGTGCCCCAGTAAAGAAAGCAAGTTAACTTATGTTGAATCCTTAGATTTGAGAGAGTGGAAGTGATTAATCGTAGTTTCATGACCTACGACATGTAATGTAAGGATCTTTGATTGGTTGACTGGCCAACTGACGGAGCAGCTAAAATATAGAGGCCCTCGATTGGCGGGGCAACTTAAATGTAAACGCCCTCGATTGGCGGGGAAGCAGTAATGTAAAGGCCCTCAAATAGCAGGGAAACTGAAATGTAAAGGCCCACGACTGGCGGTGCAGCTGAAATGTAAAGGCCCACGACTGGTGGTGCAGCTGAAATGTAAAGCCCCTCGACTGGCGAGGCAACTAGAATGTAAAGGCCCTCGACTGATAGGTCAGCTTGAATGTAAAAGGCCCTCGACTGGTAGGGCAGCATGAATGTAAAAAGCCCTCAACTGGCAGGGCAGCTGAAAAGTAAAAGCCCTCGACTGGCTGGGCAGCTTGAATGTAAAGGTGGAGGTGTGAGGGAAAAAACCTAATGTCTCAAATTTTGAGATTAAAGTCGGATGGATATTGTGATCAGACTGACATTGATATTCTTTGAATTTTAGACTTTGAAAAAATTGATCGATGCTTTTGAGGATTTTTTGAGAGCGTTATTGGACTGTTCCAAAAATTTGCTTCAGTTTGTAGTCGTGGGGAAATTATTTGAAATAGTAGAAAGATCGAACCCTTATGTAGGGTGGCCTACGTATCTCATCAAGATGAATCGAGATGAGAATCTGGTCAGAACATAGTTTGAACGAACTTGTGGATTTGTATGTAGCATGCATGATTGATTGAAGTGGTGGTCATCCATGAAAATGATGTGAAAGGCGATCGAGAGGGAACTGTTTGTAGATATGAAGCATTGAAATTACTCTGGTCGGATGACCGAAAGGATGGATGTCAAGCGTAGACAAAGCTTTAACACTATTTCAGTATGTTGACAAGATTGAGAAGGTTGTACATTGGAGAAATTATAGCATTACTTCGCCACAGTTGGAAGAATTGTTATGGCTGAAAGGGTGTTGAACCCTTGCTTTTGAAAGTGAGGATTGATCATCATAAATTTAATGGTTTATGACGTTTGAAACAAGAGAGCTTGATATTCTCGAACCAAAATTGGGTGAGGATTTAGAGGTAGGCTAGCTAAGAACTAACGTCATTGAAATTTGGATTTGTGGGGGTTATTGATTTGCGCAAGAGCAATTTTGAACTGTTTCAAAAAATTGCCCCAGTTTGAATATCAGAGAAATTATTCTGATACAGTGAAGAGATCGAACCCTAATATAGGACTGTCTATGTATTTTGTCATGACAAGAATCAGGTCAAAATGTAGTTCAAAAAGATACGCAGTTATTGATGGTTTGTGTGGTTATTATGGACTGATGATTGTATTTTTTTTTAAAAAAGAGTGTGGTATGAATGAGTTGTGATCCAAAAAATATGTCCCAAGAATGAAAAGAATGTATAAGAATGTGTTAATAGTTCTTGAAAAAAAATGGTAGAATCCAAAAGAATGACTGTAAGAATCAAAAATGGGTGTGAAATGATATGACGGTGAAGGATTGTCGTAGAGACAGGAAATGAGCGTGAGGAATTAAAATTCTAAGCTCAACACAAGTCAACCAAAATTATCAGACTGAGTGGACAATGTTGAACATGACGTGTAAAACATATATGTACAACTAAAGAATGTACAGTGAATGCAAAAAATGTATAATACCTCATAAACATGTATCAAATAAAGAATAGAAATTCATCTGACCGAAGTGATGATCAAAATCGTGTATACAAACGACCTAAAAATTCTAAGAGTAGATTCACCTAGGTTGGTAGAGAATATTCGTACAACTGCGAGAAGGTGCATAGTAATCTAAACGCCCCGACTTTGAAACTAAGGAATTTTGAATAGAATTTCGGAGAAGTGCAATACACAATTCGTGTGTTCAGTGTGTGATAGTGTACGGCCAAGACTCTATAGAATCGTGATTATGATTAAATAAGATGAAAATAATATGTAGCAGTTTTTAGAATGTACAGATACAATGTATTAAATAAATAATGAATCAAAGAATTGATAAGACTGTAAAACTTATTTGTACAAATAATGTAAAGAATTTATAAGCAAAACTCAGATAATTCACACAATTTGCAGTATATGAAACAAATAAAAAATCAATGAATTAAATAATTAGCATATACAAAATGCAAAAATACCTCCCTTAATTGAAAAATTGAGTCTATCATGGTTAGAACCTGGTTGTAGTCCCCAGCAGAGTCGCCATTCTGTTATGCTCTATTTTTTATCGAGGTTAAACAAAGCACGACTTATGTACTCTAAAGAAATTGGTGTTTTGTACAGAGTCGCCACTTAATTTTTAAGGAAAATAAAAAAAAACCTATTTGATTATTCACATGTGTAACTTGTGTTTTAATCTGCAAAAACCAGTTTAGATTCTAGGTAAGGGTTCAAATTATCCGGAAGGGAAGGGATTAGGCATCCTTAATAATCCATAAATGTGGTACCCAACTAGACTAAATTTATCAATGAGGGTGGAGGTAAAAACTTATTTTTTGAAAAATATGAGTGTGTAAAATATGTATTAAAATAATGTAAAAATGTATGTATAAAAGGGTATGTCAACTGTACAATTAAAGTCAATTGTTATAAAATATGTGTCAATTTCGAATAGTGCCTTAGACGCTAAGGTCAATTTCGAGAGTTCTACTAACCCAAATTCAATTTCATAAAATCCTATGGGTTCCTTATTACCTTATATAACTAGGAATTAACATCGTTCCTGCCAAATCGGTCTAAATTATTCCCAGATTCGTAAGACTACCCCTCACTCCAAAATGAAGGGAAACTAGCCTAGCTTAAAATTTGTAACTTCCAAATCGAAAGGAATTTAGATACGAAATTTGGAATGTAAGACTTTTACATAACTACCAAAAAGGTTGTTATAATAGAAACCAATTTACCTATTGTTCATCCCTGAATGATCAAACTAGAAAAACATGCCAGAATGAGAAAGTAAAAGAGTACATATATCCTCAAACAGCTGAGGGTACTTATCCCACATGTCTTTCTTGGTTTCCCAAGTGGCTTCCTCAACCGGACGATGCTTCCATTGAACCTTCACAGAATGAATTTCATTTGTTCTTAACTTACAAACGTCATGATTAATTATCACTATTGGTTCTTTCTCGTAAGTCAAGTCCTTATCCAAAAGCACCGAATCCCACATAATAATGTAGTCTCTATCTCCATGGTACCATTTCAACATAGAAACATGAAATACTGGATAAACCACTGACAAACTCGGCGGTAGGGCTAACTTGTATACAACTGGACCCACTTTCTCAAGAACCTCGAAGGGACCAATATATAGAGGGCTGAGCTTGCCCTTTTTACCAAACCTCATGACTCCCTTCATAGGAGTCACCTTGAGAAACACTTGATCCCTAGCCTTGAAGTATATGTCTCTCACCTTTCAGACTCTATACTCTTTCTGTCTAGTTTAGGCAGCCAACATCTTAGTCAGAATGAATTTTACCTTTTCTTGAGCCTCTTTCACCAAGTCGGTGCCCAAAGGTTTGACATCTCTTGCCTTAAACCATCTAATAAGTGACCTGTACTTTCTCTCATAAAGTACCTCAAATGGAGCCATATCAATGCTGGAGTGGTAGCTATTGTTGTATGAAAACTTACACAATTAGAGGAACTGGTCCCAATGTCCACCAAAATCATTCACGTAGGCTCTCAACATATCCTCTAGCACCTGAATTGTCCGCTCTGACTGACCATCATTCTGAGGATGAAAATCCATGCTAAAAGTAAGCTTGGTGCCCAACTCGTTATGCAACCTGTCCCAAAATTTGGAAGTAAACTTTGCATCCCCGTCTGAAATGATAGAAAGTGGCACTCCATGAAATCTGACAATCTACTTGACATATATTTTTGCCAACTACTGAGAGCTGTAATCGACCCGAATTAGCAAGAAGTGAGCTAATTTCATCAACCAATCAACTATTACCCAAATAGAGTCATACTTTCCCAATGTCTTAGGGAGCCCCACCACAAAATCCATGGCAATATGCTCCCACTTCTACATAGGTATAGGCATCCTCTGAAGTAAGCCCGCAGGCCTTTGGTGTTCATACTTTACATGTTGACAGTTATGACACTTGGACACATAATCCACTATGTCCCTCTTCATCCCCAGCCACTAATAAAGTTGCCTCAAGTCACGGTACATCTTGGTTGTGCCTGGATGAATAGAATAACGTGAACCATAAGCCTCTAAAAGTATATCACTAATAAAGTCAGCAACCCGAGGAATACATAACCTTTCTATAACCCACAACACCCTTCCAGCGTTAAGAGTGGAGGTTGCCCCTCCCTGCTCACCACCTTATTTAAGAGTGCATTCAATTTCTCATCCTCGAACTATTTGGCCTTAATCTTCTCTACAAAGGCTAATTTTACCTCAACACTAGCTAACATTCCACCCCTGTTTGAGACCCCAAACTGCATGGTCAAGGATGCTAGAGTCTAAAATTCTCTATCTAATGGTCTCCTTGGCACTCTCTAGTATGACAAGTTGCCCATACTTACAGCCTTTCAGCTCAATATGTCTGCCACCACATTGGCTTTACTAGGATGATATTGAATGGTCACATTATAGCTTTTAATAATTCCATCCACCATCTTTGCCTTAGATTTAAATCCCCTTGAGTAAATATATGTTGCAGACTATGATGGTCAGTGAAGACCTCACACTTGACACCATAAAGATAGTGTTTCCAAATTTTTTACAAATACCACCGCTGCCAACTCTAAATTATGGGTTGGTTAATTCCTTTCATGAGGATTTAACCCTCAAAGCATATGCAATGACATTCTTATCCTGCATCGACACAGTACCCAAACCCAAAAGTGAAGCATCACAATACACAATCAAATCATTACCCTTAATCGGTAGTAAAAGAATAGGTGTTGTAGTCAAAAGTGTTGAGCTTTTGGAAGCTCTCTTCACAATTGTCTGACCAAACAAATGGCACCTCCTTTTGAGTCAACCTTGTCAATTGAGTTGCAATAGATGCAAAGTTCTTGACAAACCTGCATTAATAACTGGCAAGACCCACAAAACTCCTTATCTCGATCTCTGAACTAGGACGAATCTAACTCTTAATTACTTTAATTTTTTAAGGGTCCACCATCACTCCCTTTTCCAAAACAACGTGCCCCAAGAAAGCAATAGAAGATAGTCAGAAGTCACATTTGTAGAACTTAGCAAATAACCGCTTTTTCCTCAGAATTCCCAAAACTATACGGAGATGGACTGCATACTCTTCCTTAGTTTTGGAGTACACCAGAATATCATCAATGAACACAATAACGAAAGAATTCAAAAAGGATTTAAAGAGGCCATTCATCAAACTCATGAAAGCTACAGGTGCATTAGTCAATCCAAAAGACATTACCAGAAACTCGTAATGGCCATACCAAGTTCTAAAAGCCGTCATTGGAATATCCTCTGGTCTAATCTTTAACTGATTATAACCCGACCAATCTTTGATAAAACTGTTGCACCCTGTAGTTGATCTAACAAGTTATTTATACGAGGCAAAGGATATTTATTTCGGATGGTGACCTTATTAAAATGCTTGTAATCGATGCACATCCTCATAATACCATCCTTCTTCTTAATAAAAAGAATTGAAGAGCCCCAAGGTGAAGCACTTGGACGAATAAAACCCTTATCAAGCAGTTCCTATAACTGAGCCTGAGTTCTCTCAACTTTACAGGAGCCACTCGATATGGTGGAATAAATATAGGGTGAGTTCCAGGCTCTAAGTCAATACAGAAGTCGATATCCATATTTGGAGGTATACTCAGTAAATTGGAAGAAAGCACATCCTGGAACTCAGAAATAACCAAAACCTACTCAATAGAAGAGGACCCCGCACCCACATCTTAAAAATGAGATAAAAATGTTGAACACCCCTTCCCAACTAGCCTCCTAGCCGGACATAAGATATAGTCCTTACCGATTTGGCCTTATACACTCCCTCCCACTCTAGTTCCCTTATCCCAGGCATAGCTAGAGTCACTGTTTTAGTATTACAATTTAAAATAGTATGATACAGAGATAACCAGTTCATACCCAAGATTATATCAAAGTCCAACATATCTAAGATAATTAAGTCTACCTAAGTCTGAAAACCCACAAACAAAATAGGGCAAGATAGATAAACATGGGTAACTACCACAGACTTTCGAATCGGAGTAAACACATGCACAGGATAGTCAAGAATATCAAAAACTAGACTCAGACCCATATCAAACTGAACAAACACATAAGAATAAGTGGACCTCGGATCAAATAATACAGAAGCCATCCGATCACAGACAAAAATAGTACCTATGATCACTGCATCAAAAGCCTCGATATTAGTCTTACTCAAAAATGCATAAAAATAAGCCCGGTCATCAATCTAAGGTAACTCTCTACCTGGATACACTCCCGCACCATCGTTACCACAACCGCGTACCTGATTTCCCCATCCACCCGATGGATGGCCCTGCCATTACCCCCTCCTCTACCTACTAGAACCACTGCCCAAACCTATTATTATGCCTAGCCACCCATCTATCCCACCAGACACTCCCTCTTAAAATGACCAACAACACCAAAATAATAATACCCACGCTCCAGAGAAGGCGAATTGGAAAAAAAATAAGAAGCCCATTGGCCTCTAACAACCAGAGTCTGGGAAGGGACCTTAGCCTGAACCATAGTAGAGGCTGGCATAGATGACTGAATAGGGCAAGCTGGAAAGGCTATTTGGCCCTTAGAATAGGATCCACTAAAATTCCCAACATTTGGAGACTTCTTGGCTAATATCTTAGCATGTCTCGCCTGCGCCACACCTTCCAACTTCTTCACATAATTTGGCACGTCATTAAACCCCTTTCTCGTAGAAGTCATTTGCACTATCAACACCTAAAGGTCATAGTTCAACCCTTTAACAAAGAGATGAATCTTTTCTTCCTCCGTAGTCAATAGCAGAGTGGCTTAATGAGACAAGGCATGAAACTTGGCTTCATAAGCTGCAACTGACATATCACCCTAGTCCAAAGCCAATAACTCATCCTTCTTGTAATCATAGAGGGAATGAAGTACATACTTATCCAAAAACAGAGAATAAAATTGTGCCCAAGTCAAAGGAGGCAAAATAGGTGACCAACACTCAGCATATGCTCCCCACCACTATTTAGCATCCTTATCCAGCAAAAAGGTCACAAACTCAACCCCATACTACTTCATAATACCCATATTATGCAGCCTCTCATAGAAATCAATAATAAACTCAAAAGCATCCTCAGATTCTGTAACCTAAAATGTAGAAGGATTTATGTAATGACCCTCCAGGTTATTTTCTCTATTTTTGTATGTTCCGGGATTTCAAGACTTTCTATAGTGGCTACATATTATTTATGACTTGCCAAAACTATTGGTTTGGTCATCAGACAGTTCGTTAGGATTTTAGGCCTATTTTCCTGTTTTAGAGCTTTCGCTATTAAAGAATTGGAGTCTCAAACCAAACCTGCTAGTAAACAATCTCAAATGGAAATTCTGACAGCATCATCAGCTCTAAAACATTGATTTTAGGCTAGGGGACCTTTGGTTTAGGTCCCGGGGCTTCCAGACTCATTTTGGCTATTGGGTAGATTTGATGAAAAATGAAACTATGGGTGTGGGCCCCCATTTAATCAAAATGGTCAAGAATTAAAGTTTTAATGGTTCTATTGATTTTGGAATATTGAATTTGGTATGGTAGGATAGTTCGTTTACACGCACGAGGTTTTGGACGAATCTCGAGCACTCAATCGGAGTCCAATTGGACTTGGCAAAATCTAATGCCCCAGCTGCTGGTGCAGTAGCTTAAGAGAAATGGGGGTCACTTAAGCGATAGTCACTTTAGTAACCTTGTGTCACTTTAGTAATACTTGGCTTCCCAGCTGAGGATCTCTTTAGCAATCCCTGTCTGCTTAAGCAGACATAGCTTTAGTTATCAGGGTGTCGCTTAAGCGAACCCTGCCTCTTCTAACCCATCACTTTAGTGATCAATCATTGCTTAAGTGGTATTCACTTAAGAGACCCAGTAGTCGGCGTCACCTGGGGGTTTTAAATCCCCTTCTTCACCCATTTTCATTATTTCCCCCGTTAAATTCCATTATTTTCATTGTAAATTCTTAGAAATTAGGGCTTTAAATACATAAACTTTAGGGGATGATTTGATCCTCGATTTATGCCCTATTTGTGCTCAACTTTTGAGCACACATTCCTTGCCCTTTGAGGGACCTCGTGATGGATTCAATTTTGGATTTTATTTGTGAGCCCCGCAGGCCCGTTCTTGACCCAAATTTTGACCCGGCCTTTGATATAGAAATATGGGTCTCATTTTACTTGCATTGATGTGTAGGTGATTGTTTTGATAGCGTGGCGGTATTTTAGGATCGTAGAGCTAGGTTTAGTTATTTGTGGCTGATTTATGATATGCGGTTAGGCATCAAAGTAGGCTTCAGTCTACTTTTTTTATGAGATTGTGTATTGTATAGTTTGCATGCTAGGCAGGGATGATAGGATATCCTTATGACTAGTATAGCATGACTTAGCCCATTTAGAGAATTTGGGGTAGAAATGTGACCCGAACCTTACTATAAAATACTTGTCATGGCTATAGAATCCTATTACCCTTATAAGTATGTTAACCATAGTTTGATATTAAGGATCCTTTAGTATATGATTTACCATTTTACTTAGTGAATTGTGTGGTATTTACCCTATTAGATCCTTTAGTGATCTTACGCCCTCAATTACCATAGTTTCTCATGTGATAAGGCATTGTTATTATTGGTTATATATTGTTGGCCCCGAGGCCATGGTTATGATGCCAGTTGGACTCCAGGTGAGTATTTTATCCCTAAAAGGGAACTTGATTTTAAATTATAGATGTTTCGGTGCTTGTGGTTGTATTGTTTGGATACTAGTGATGGCATGCATACTTTTAACCGCATTCATGGTCACTTAGTGGTACGATTCCTACTGAAATCTTTATTTTACTACGGTTTTCCAAAAAGGGATTTATTCTCACTTTTCACTCTTAAAATGGACTCTTTTATGATGGGAATCGTACCACCTTATTTAATGAATTGTGAGCTTTTAAAACCAAAAGCGATGTTTTGGAAATTAGATCGAGATTCAATCCAGTCCATGGTTTACTGTAACACCCCGTAAATTTCTAAATTCATGCGACTACCCTAATGTTCATAGAATTAATTAAGTTGTGATAGTTGGTATATTAGTCATGGAAGTTATTAGGCTCCACTAATCTTGTGCAAAAGGGGGAAGTTATTGGGCTAAATTAATCTTGTCCAAATAGGCCCAATTTAAGGCCCAAAATGAGGTAAAAGACATGGCCCAACAAGAAGGAAATGATCCATTCCTCCTTTGACCAAAGTAAAGCTTCAATTATTGACTAGGTCTTGGATAAGGATGACTTGAGTACCTATAAAAGGCACAAAGAAATCAGATTTTATTCATTAAGAGACACATGCCTCATTCTAGATTTTTCCATAACATTTTCTCTTCAACCAAACCCTAAGGCAACTACACTTGTTTGGACAAGATCATCCTTTTGAAAGACTTGGTAAGTGTTTAATCTCATGATTTAATATATTATATGCATGATATATTGTGTAGATCATGATGGCTATGGCTAAAAGTGTTGAGTAGTGTACTTTTGCTTCCTTGCTAAAAGATTTGTCATCTATGACACTTGAACTTGAAAGGAGACTTGTGGTCTTGAAGGAAGTGAATTTTATGGATTAAATATCAATATTTAAGATGTTGTTATGTCCTTAACTTTCCTTCTCTTTGTGTTTGACATTTGGAATTGTTGTTGCGAAATTGTACATGGAACCGGTGGCGTATTGAAGGGAAAAATGTAGTTTTGTGATGTTTATGTGCGTTGTGAAACCATGGCTGTTCGTTGGAATCCATGATAACTTAAAATATGAAAATATAAGTTTAAATATGATCATGGACCATTCATTACAAAAAAGGACCCAAAAGAGACCCATTTTGGCTGAAACGGGCACCTGCCCTCGCAGACGAAGGCACCTGCAGGCGCAGGTGACTTCGTAGGTGACCCTGGATTCTTCCAAGATGCACCTGTGGCCGCACCTCAACCACCTATGGGCGCAGGTGGCTTCCCAGGTCATCCCGAAACCCCATTTTGCATGTTTTTATCTATCTTTGATCCCCCGGAATACCTATACCCTTCATGGATGCAATTATCAACTTATGGTACCTTTTGAATGACTTTAAAGGAGTATCCCAGAGGTATTTTGAATGGTATCAATTATGGATTGTTGTTCATGTGTTATTGTGAAAGGTATTGAGATGACTTGATGGAGTAATTGTGACGTAATGTTAATGAGGAAGTCTAAAGGATAAACTTGGTGTGAAATGTTATTGGTTTATGATGTCTTGGTCAATGTGTGGAATGTTATGGTATTGTTGGTATGGTGATGCAATAAATGGTATTGTAAGAGGGCAAAATGACGTTATATGGCAGTCACATAATTCATTGTCGTCTTATGCACTTGTAATATAGTTAGTTGTTAACGTGAGCTCTGTGATGTACTTGTGTTGTAGAGTAAAACTTAAGGAAGGAGCTGGACTATTGTGTTCACATATAGGACTGTGTATTCATATTGGGAAGATAAGGTATGTAAGGTTACTCTTTCCGTATCCTTCTGCAACACATATTGTTCACATCGTCATTGTACTTATTCCATTCCGAAATGTCCAAAGGTATCTCATTTCAAGTTGTCATATCATATTACTCACAGCACCAATTGTGATTTACATGTCTCTCATTCATTGACTGGAGTTCCAAAGCTCTCATAATGTTGTAACTACTAAAAGAACTATCTCAAAGAAAGTAATGATGTAAGGAGAATCTATTCATTCTTGAGTAGCACTTCCAATAATGTTATGTTCCAAAGTTCCAACAATGTTATGTTCCAAAGTTCCAATAATGTTTCAATCACCAATGTATCAATCTTACACAAGTAAAGGTATCAATCTCTCACAAGTAAGGAATGAAGTAACGTATTTATACCTATATATATATACTATGGCCCACCGACAAGATGGATGATTATTGATATATATATATACTATGGCCCACCGATAAGGTGGATGATTATTGATATTTTACACTATATTATGTTATGGCCCGCCGATGAGGTGTATGATTGTACTATAGCCTACTGATCAGCTGGATGAATGATATATGGACCACTGATCAGCTGGATGAATGGTAATGGCAAAAGCAAAGAAAGTAAGGCATTTGAATGAAAGTATATCACTTAAAGGAAAGTATATACGAATTATATTATATGAATGATAATGATGCGAATGAATGATCAAAAATGAAAATAACGAAAGCAATGTACATGGTTCCACATATGCAGAACGGAAGTTTATCCATATTTATTATTTCACTTGTACTCGATATCATTAACGTATTTATATCTCATGCAGTTCCTTACAGCCTTACATACTCAGTACATTCTTTGTACTGACGTCCCTTGGGAGACTTACCTTACTTGCTGCAGGCATAGGTGCTAGTAGACCTCCACCGTAGGTTACGGACCATTTGTCGATCATTGGTGAGCTCCAGTTGGTTCGGGGCTTTCCTAGTCACATGTGTACATTGGTTTTGGTTTTGGCATTGTAAATGTTGTATAAAGCGGAGACTTGTCCCGACTGTCGGTTGGTTATGTACATGTATCGGTTAGAGGCTTTGTAGATGTATATGGGAATATGAATGTAAGGGATGTATGTCCATTTTGACTTGATGGCCCTAATGGCCAAGTTTCACATATAACATATGTTTCCATGACTTTCGCATAGTTGCATGAGATACAATGATATTCATACAGAGACATGCATATGAATGTACATGAGCAAAGATTGGTTCTCTCGGGCCTCAACGGCTTTCGGTGCCAGTCCGCCCCGTTGGAATTCGGGGCGTGACATTTACCCACTCTTTTACCACTACTATTTACTTTGGTCGATGGAGATTTTGACCCTTTCTACATTATTACGATGATTTAGTCCCGAACTTGATCTTGGGCAATGGTTTACAGATGTACACTCTTTTAGTCATGGTTCGAGTCCGTCCTCTTATTATATAATGTATACTCTTTTAGTCACGGTTCAAGTCCGTGCACTTTATATATCTCTTCGATACTGGATGGAGTAGATTGATAATGATGGTTATTAAAAGTCCTGTATCAGGATCAGGCAGTGTATACGAATATTCCCGAATCCACTAGGGGCTCCTTCGTCTATGAATCACAATGCCGGAGAAAAGTGGTCGCCATAGGTCTTGCCTTTGCGAGCTACCGAACTGGAGGAGGTGTAAACACTTGTTATGTTATGGTACTTGGTACATTATGGCACTTGGTTTGGACATGGTATTTATGGTTATGTTGCATTGATTCATTTATAGGTATTGCCTATCACCAATATAATTGTTTGGCGCTTAAATCTATCAACCTTATAGGGGGTTGTATAGGTATAAGCTATGATTATTGTTTACTGAGTGCTTCCGTGAGCCTTTTGGACTTATGGGGGCCCGATTAGGTATTTGGTTGTCCGAACTATCTGGTTACTTATTTCTTGATTATTGTGGTTAGTTCATGGCTGGATGATTATGGATTGGTACCTGAGATTATCAGTATGTTTTTGATTCCCTTCTTTATTTTGGTGGGTTACATTAGGGTTGAGTTACCTCATTCTTAGTCACATTTTAGTTAAAGGCCTAATCATGCTAGTATTAGCTCCGTTACTTGGCTAAGGTCCTCGAGATGTTAGGTTGACTTGCTCAGGTTATTTCCCTTGAGTTAGCCATATACGTGTATATTTATATATAGGGTATTACCGTATATCCCTTTCTTTCTTTGTGTATTCCTATTGTATATGTATTCTTTTGCCTGGTATACTTTTACATATCCTTCTTTCACTCTTTATTGGTATATTGGCTAATGATATACGGTATTGTACTTTAGATCCTGAATACTGTTAGGATAGGGTAGTTTACCCTTATTGCTTTATTAGCCTCATTCTGCTTAACTTTCCTGGATAGTTGCCCATAGTTTACATTTCTGTATTCAATGTTATTTATACTTGGATTATTTATGGAGCTCAGTCGGTCGATGCCTACTAAATACCACGTATTTGGTGCTCATACTACACTTTTGTAGCCTACAAATCATAGTACGAGTTAGCGTAGTTGATGTGTGCCTCGTGTGGAGCAGCCATGGATCAGAGATTTAGGGTGAGCTCCTGACGCTTGAAGTTGCTCTTACTCTCTCTCTTTTATTGTTAGACGGATCTTTATGTTGTATTTAGAGAAACCTTTGTATATATATATATATATATATTTATCCTGTATTTCTCTTGTACTCATGATGTATTAGAAACTCTTGTACTGGCTCCACCAGGTTTTGCGATTATATTGGCCATTTTACTGTGTTTATTTTGTTGCTTTCTTTCATTTCTCTTGATAGTCCGTTACTAGCCATTCCAGATTATGGGTTTGCTTATCTACTGGTGGGTTATAGTAGGTGTCACCATGACCTGAGAAATTGGGTCGTGACAAATCGGTATCAGAGTCTAGGTTTACCAGTGTTATTGGTACAAGAGCTAAGTGTCTAATAAAGTCCTGCGGATCGGTACGGAGACGTCTGTATCTTATCTTTGAGAGGCTATAGGACATTCTTAGGAAATTCTATTCTTGACTCCCTGTCATATGTCCGTGTTTCTATGAACCTCTAGTACTTTCCTTGACTCCATTCTTTTCCAGATAGATGGCACGAGGTTATCGATAGATGCGGATGGTACCTTTGTGTGTGTTACCAAAATTTTAGTCTAGCGATGAACTAGGGAGTTAGGGATTGATATAGAGGATCGTCAGCGTCAGCTAGAGGGTCTGGGGTCAGCTCAGGCTCTGACAGAGTTTGTGATTATCTCACCTATTCAGGATGCAGTGTTGGGGATTTTGGGTCTATTCCTGAGTATGTCACAGCCAGTTTTGGTACCTGGTACATAGAGTAATTCTCAGGCCAGAGTTAGGCTTGTTGGTGTTTAGTAGGGATCCTTATCAATTTCAGAGCATGAGATATTACGGAGATTTATCAGAGGATTGGCTTTACCACTCTGCTTGGCGATGGAGCATTTGGTAGCAGCTGGGTCTACTTTCCTTCAAGTTGGTGAGCATGTGAGGTCCATAGAGATGGCATGTATTGAGACCAATAGAGGTGGCGGTAAGTGGCCATGCCAGTAGTACAGTGTTAGTGGTATTCCATTTGGAGGTCGGGATCTTCCCAGCTAAGATCAGCATCATTTACAGCCTATTAGGCCCATACAAGTAGCACCTCAGTTTATGGGTAGCTCTCAGGCAGCATAGGTTATCCGATCTAAGATTTTAGGTTGTAGCAACCGTCCTGGATCAGTATGTAAAGTGCATCAGAGAGTTTTAGGGGTATGTTTCGATTGCGGTAAGATTGTTCATTGGTCTATGGAGTGCCCCAACTGCGAGTTGGTCAGTCAGTTGGGGATGGCTCGTGTCTCTCATCAGGTTTGAGCTTCAGGGGTTTGTTATGACTGTAGAAAGACCGGTTACTGGTCCAGAGAGCGTCCCCGGCATGGGGTTATTAGTCATTCAACTCATCCAAATCAGTCTCATAGAGATGTGGCACCTTCAATTAGAGATGGTGCACTTAGTTCCTTAGTTGGTCATTCAGATGCTCAGTCTGGGTTTGGACGCGTTTAGATTCACATCTCTTCGAGGAGGCCAGGACTATGACTTCGGATTTTTTCTTGAAGGTGCAAATTTTGGTTTGCTATCTTTTAGCTTCTATTGAGTTATGTTGGAGTTTTCATACCCATTGACGTTTACATGCCTTGACATTTTTATACTGATTGTCGTATGCCTTGTGTAGATTTATGCATCTATGACTAGCCCCCGTAGATGATTTCTTTTAGTCGTGGATGAGTGGATCAGTATTATGGATTCCTTAGGGGTATAGCATTTGGGTTTGAGTCCCATTTCCTTTAGTATATTGGCCTTGTTATAGCCCTAGAGTGGTAACCTTGTTGATTTTCATTTTTGGTACTACCTGCATCTTATGTTGTTGATATCACAGTCATTGTTTTGACATTTATTGACTCTTATTTTATAGATGGCTATACTAGTGTTATCTAGTTAGCATTTTTTTTCTCCTTGCCATTCTTGCATGTTTGGCTAAAAACTTAGATTGGTTGATGTTCCCTCTTGCTTGCAAGGTTAGAATAGTTATGGAGAGAAAGTGAAGGTGAGTTTGGCCTTTCATGGCTTTGTTGTGATTTTAGCATTAGCAGTCTTCTTCTATAGCCTATTTTTATTAGTGATACATTTGGGATTTGATTCTTCTGATCTGGAAGTTCATCACCTGGTAGTGATCTCGATCTTGATGTTTAGTTGGAGCTAGCAAGTTGGTACGATTACCCATTTATGATGTTGAAAGGTTTGAGGCTTACTTTCTGTTTTGTTGGGTTCGTCTCCTAGTGACCGTTTTGATCTTGGTATGGGTGTGGAGTTGGATACCCCATCTTTCTTGTGATAAGGTTCATGGTTCAGCTGAGTTAAAGTTGGTATAATTGGGAGAATTCAAAAAATTCCCATCTCAGCATTTGTTCGACCTATTATGACTTTGGGGAGTGTTTCTGCTTGATGATATGTGCCTATAGGTACTCGTGGTCGTATATTAAGTACTAGATTGGCCAGATTCAGGCTAGGGTTGTATTTTCTGAGTTGCTCATGTTTGGCTATCATTATTACTATTTGTAACCTTGGTGAGTTCTTGGATATGCCTTAATGTGATATATCCTTAGCGGATGTGGATTTGATTGTTCGTATCTTCAGCTTGCGGTCTTTCTCCATTATGATTATGTCCTCGGTGACATTTTAGTTTCATCCCTTGTGAGGACCATTAAGTATATGCTTGATTTCTGATAGTGAGATTGATTTGGGTATTTGACCCTAGTGAAGGCTTGTTGACTCCAGTTTTAGATTTTGATGCCTTCGGATGATGGCTTGGGAGTTATGATAGACTTTGGCATGTGGATGCTTACTCATCAACATGATCAGTTTGGATGGTTATGTTTGAGTAGTTCGGCTTCGGTGTTGAGATTATAGCTATGGATTGCGTAGCTTGGGTGCAGTCTCCATTTGCTGATTTGCTTCAGCTGAGCATTCATTTATAGGCTGACTAAGCCTACTCCTTGCCTACCAGTTCAGTTTTCTTCAGTTCAGATGGGTTAAACTTAGCAGATGCTTGGAAGATAGTCCACGGCACATAGTATTGGTTGCTACTACAGTTGGCCTCGATTCTAAGTTTACGTCAGAAATTCTATAGGCCTACTCAGTAGGGAAAGTGTATTTTAGTTGGGCTTAGCATGGTTTCACCCACAGTTGGTGGGGCATTCTGGAGCGGATTATTTAGCTTCATAGGTTTGGGCTTCAGACTCCTGACTATCAGTTTTGAGGGTCATCTAGACAAATTATAGCTTTGGCAAGTAATCGCAGGCTTTGATCACCTTCAGTCTATCGAGGCCAGTGTGATGTAAATGTGCAGATAGGACTCGATTGATATTTTATGTGGTTCAGAGTATATAGAAGGTTTGGAAAGGCAAAAGAAGATTAGATTTGGAAATTGGAGTTGATTGCATGATTCATGTCTTGGATTGCCTTTAGCTTGGGTGAATTTTTGCTTTGTTGTGCTTGTTTCAGTTTGGTATTTGTGTGTTGTGGTTTAGGTTTGCGTACTTCAGTCATTTTTTATTTAGTTGGGGGCCAGTTGTTATTGAGGATGAGCTTTGGGCTATTTGGAAAGTGAAGTAAGGAAGTTGGTTGAGAAAAGGATATCTTTAGTAAAATCTCTTGGAGACATTATTTCTTCTTAGAGGTTATCTGGGGAGACATGCTCGGGGTATGCTAGCCCAATACCTCATCCTTTCGAGCTTTCGGGCTCTTTCTATCCACTGACTTTTACGGATGAAAGTCCTTTTAGTAGTGGATATTGTAATGACCCTCCAGGTTATTTTCTCTATTTTCATGTATTCAGGCATTTCAAGCCTTCCCACAATGGCTACATGTCATTTATGACTTGCTGTAATTGCTGGTTCGGTCATCGGACAGTCCGTTTGGATTTTAGGCCCATTTCCCTATTTTGGAGCTTTTGCTATAAAGGAATTGATCTCGGACCAAAAATTTCTAGGAAACGATCTCAGACTGAAATTTTGATAGCGCCATCAGCTCTGAAACATTGATTTTAGGCTAGGGGACCATTGGTTCAGGTCCCGAGGCTTTCGAACTCATTTTGGGTTATTAGGTAGATTTGATGAAAAATAAAACTATAGGTGTGGGGCCCACATATAATCGAAATGATCTGGTTTCATTGACTTTGGAATGTCCAATTTGGTATGGTAGAATAGGTCGTTTGCACGCATGGGGTTTCGGATGAATTTCGAGCACTCAGTCAGAGTCCAATTGGACTTAGCAAAATCTGATGCCTCAGCTGCTGGAGCAGTCGCTTAAGCGACTTGGGGGTCGCTTAAGAGATAGTCACTTTATCAACTTTGTGTCACTTTAGTGATAGTTGGCAGCCCAGTTGTGGATCGCTTTAGCGATCCCTGTCCGCTTAAGCAGACATCACTTTAGCGATCAGGGTGTCGCTAAAGCGAACCCCGCCTCTCCTGACCCATCATTTTAGCGATCAATCATAGCTTAAGCGGTAGTCGCTTAAGAGACCCAGTAGTCGGAAGCACTCTTCACCTATTTTTCTCCCTCATTTCTTAACCTTTTTTCTCTATTTTGAGAGCATGGGACATGGGAAAGTGTGGGGAATCATCCATTGAAGCAAAGGTAAGCTAGCTCAACGCTCCTTGGTCGTTTCCCATTATTTTCCTCGTTAAATTCCATCATTTTCATTGTAAATTCTTTGAAGTTAGGGTTTTAAATCCATAAACTTTAGGGGCTAATTTGAGCCCCGTTTGTGCTTAACTTTTGAGAACACATTCCTTACCCTTTGAGGGACCTCGTGATGGATTCAATTTTGGATTTTATTTGCTGGCCTCGCAGGCTTGTTCTTGACCCAAATATTGTCTCGGCCTTTGATATAGCAATATGGGTTTCGTTTTACTCGTATTGACGTGTAGATGATTATTTTGATAGAATAGCGGCCTTTCGGGATCATGGAGCAATGTCGAGTGATTTATGGGAGATTCAAGATTTGCGGTTCGGCATCGAGGTTGGCTTCGACCTACTTTTCTCTATGAGATTATGTATTGTATAGTTTACATGCTAGGCAGGTATGATAGGATATCCTTATGGCTAGTATAGCATGACTTAGCCCATTTAGAGAATTTGGGGTAGAAATATAACCCGAACCTTTGTGTAAAATACTTGGCATGGCTATAGAATCCTATTACCCTTATAAGCATGTTAACCATAGTTTGATATTAAGGATCTTTTAGTATAAGATTTACTATTTTACTTAGTGAATTGGATGGTGTTTCCCCAATTAGATCCTTTAGTGATCTTAGGCCCTCATTTACCGTAGTTTCCCAAGTTATGAGGCGTTATTATTGTTGGTTATATGTTGTTGGGCCCGAGGCCATAGTTATGATGTCAGTTGGACTCCAGATGAGTATTTTATCCCTAAAGGGGAACTTGATTTTAGATTACAAATGCTTCGGCGCTTATGGTTGTATTGTTTGGATACTGGTGATGGCATGCATACTTTTAGGTGAATCCATGCTCACTTAGTGGTATGATTCCAACCGAAATCTTGATTTTACTACTGTTTTTCAAAAGAGATTTATTCCCACTTTTCACTCTTAAAATGGACTCTTTTATGATGGGAATCTCACCACCTTATTTAATAAATTGTGAGCTTTTAAAACCAAAAGCGATGTTTTGGAAATTTGACCGAGATTGAATCCAGTCCATGGTTTACCCACTTTTTTACAACTACTATTTATTTAGGTCGAATGAGATTTTGACCCTTTCTATATTATTACGATGATTTAGTCCCGCACTTGATCTCAGGCAATGGTTTACAGATGTACACTCTTTTAGTCACGGTTCGAGTCCGTGCTCTTATTATTCAATATGTTCTCTTTTAGTCATGATTCGAGTCCATGCACTTATATATATCTCCGGTACTGGACGGAGTAGATTGATGATGATGGTTATTGGAATTCCTGGATCAGGACCAGGTAGTGTATACGGATATTCCCAAATCCCCTAGGGGCTCCTTCGTCTATGAATCACAATGCCGGAGAAAAGTGGTCGCCATAGGTCTTGCCTTTGCGAGCTACCGAACTGGAGGAGGTGTATACACTTGTTACGTTATGGTACTTGGTACATTATGGCACTTCGTTCGTACATGGTACTTATGGTTATGTTGCATTCATTTATTTATATGCATTGCCTATCACCAGTATGATCGTTTGGCGCTTATATCTATCGACCTTTTGGGGGTTGTATATGTATAAGCTATGATTGTTGTTTACTGAGTGCTTCCATGAACCTTCCGAGCTTATGGGGGCCCGGTGAGGAATTTGGTTGTCTGAACTAGTCGGTTACTTATTTAGTGATTATTATGGTTAGTTCATGGCAGGATGATTATGGACTGGTACCTGAGATTGTCGGTACGTTTCTGATTCCCTTCTTTATTTCATTGGGTTACATTACGGTTGAGTTACCTCATCCTTAGTCACATTTTGGTTAGAGGCCTGATCATGCTAGTATTAGCTCTCTTACTTGGCTAAGGTCCTCGAGATGTTAGGTTGACCTGCTCAGGTTATTACCCTTGAGTTAGCCCTATACATATATATATATATATATATATATATCCTGTATTTCACTTATACTCCTGATGCATTAGAAGATCTTGCACTGGCTCCACCAGGTTTTGGGATTATATTGGCCTTTTTATTGTGTTTATTCCGCTGCTTTCTTTCATTTCTTTTGATAGTCCGTCACTAGTCATTTCGGATTATGGGTTGGCTTACCTACTGGTGGTTTATAGTAGGTGTCATCATGATCTGAGAAATTGGATCGTGGCATTTAATTTTCAGGAACTTAGTCAGCAGGTCATGTTCAGTACCAGTCATCACAGAACCCAAAATTGGACGAGGAAAAACATTTGTGCCCGAAGTCTCATCCATCCTAGGAGCCATAGCAACAGTAAGGTGTACAACTGGAGCCTGATAAGCCGGAACAGTGGGGGTGGCTCCAGTCCTAACCAACCCGCTCAGAAAAGCTAACACTTGCTGAATTACCTCAATAGACATGGGAGGTAGAGCTTCAACCCTAACTGGTGCCGTCATATCGGGCTCCATCTCCTGCTCCTCTGTTGCTTCCCTCTCCTTAAAATAATCCTGGCGTGGGGAAGGAAGGGATGCTGCCCTCGCAATAGCCTAACCCACAGCTGCTTAAGCTCTACCACTGACGGGTATGGCTAGTCCCTGTCCTCTCCTTCCTCTCCCTCTCACTCATCCTCTTCTCTTCACGGCTGGCTCCTCAACTGGAGAGGCCGGTGCTAGGGTTGTTGCTCGGGTTCCGTTCCACCAAGTATTCACCATCTGCAGACAAAAGAGTGAAGGATCAGCTACTAATTTGGATCACCAGATACCAATTGGAATCAAGTCATAGCACGAAAGAATCAAGAAGGACAGATTTTTCCTAAAGTTCTATAGCCTCCCGAAGAAATGTACAAACGTCTCCGTACTGTTCTGCGAGACTCTACTGGACCCATTTTCGTACAACGAGATAGATGAAACCTAGGCTCTGATACCAAGTTTTTCACAACCCAAACCAGTTGTGAGTGGCACCCACACTACTCACCCGGTGAGAGAACCAATAACCCCAGAAGCATTGATCAATACTCAAGTGAAAGTACGAGAACGATCTCATAAATAGTGTAATAACCATTCAAACTAACAACTTAAGAATGTGCGAAAACAAAATACCAAATGAAAATCCCCTAGAACCCTAAAGTCGTTGTACCAAAAAATACTAAGAATATCAACTGGCGATGCAACCCCGAAATTGTAAGAAGAAACAAGTCCAAACAAGATCTCATGGTAGCCCGGATATGCTGCTCACCCTGAAATCCAAAATCTACTGCTGAAATCACAAGTGAGGTCTCGATGAATCCACTAGAATATGTGCTGCACTCACAGAAGTAAATGCAGGTGTAGTATCAGTACACAAATATACCACAGTGTACTGGTAGGATCATTTGAATAACCCAAGATGGAAATATGGACACTTAACCAAAATATAGTACAATTAGCTAACACATGCTTACACATCAAACATTCAACATATATGTACAAGTAGCATTTAAGAGACAAGCCAACAAGTCAACAAGTGTCATTGAGGCAATCATATACAACTCAATTCAGGACAACCAACAAGGAAAAACACAACAATATAAATTCCTCAGTTCACTCAAGGAACCATCATACTAATACATACCTTGAAACTCGTACACACATGCTAAGGGTTATATACCCACCCTCTAGCTATACCTGCAGGGGAAAATTACCATCCATGTACTAAAAACTCCAGACATGAATATCTGTAATCTTTAATCCAACAACCTATGAGAACATCTCAAATGCCGAAACATTCGACAATTTACAATATAAAGAGGCCAAGTCATAAAACAAGTAGACATTGCAATGACCAAGCACACTACACTGATTAACCAATCACACTAAAAAGTAGTTAATATGCACATATAACACAAGTTACATTAAATACACCCCATTATCTACCTCGAACCAAGCTTACACAACTCTAAGCCAGAGTTTTTCCCTTCTTTGCCCTTTCCGCTGGCTCGTGGCCTAACCATGCATATAAACACTGCATTAACGAAATGACCTAACATAGCGGGAGTTATAAGCCACCTCCAACCCCCTAAGGTTAGTTCATAATCATTCCTTAACCATTCTAGGGCTATTTCCCCCGTAATTCACCAAACACTACCAATTTCATGGAATGATTAGTGAATTAACGGAATCCAAGGCCAATTTCATGGTTAATAAATAAAATCCATCAACCTAATGCTCAATTTCAACCTTACACCAGCAAACATACCAAAATCATCCATAAAACCCTCCCCGAACTCCGTAATTTATGCCTTGCAAGGATTAAGAAGTAATTACAAGCTAAAGGGAGTGAATTTCTTACCTTAACAAAGTTAAACGAAGGTAAACCGGTGATTTTTATCCTAAATCGCCTTCCTCTTGCCTGAAAATGAGTTTATAAAATATTAAACTATTTTGGAGCTTAATTCCTTTAATCTGCGATTTCTACCACTATAGTGGTACCTGACCGCTATAGCAGTAGGCCACCGCTATAGCGGCGTTGACCGCTTTTGACCACCGCTATAGTGGTAACTCTTTCGCTATAGCGGTCACCGCTCCGCTATAGCGGTGTGTCAACCTCTATAGCAGTGTCGACAGGACAAAATGTTTATATTCACCCAAAAAAAAACCTTTTTACAACACATCTTGATCGTGGGACATTTCAAACAATGTTTTTTATGCTAAGGTCAATTTTGGGAGTTCTACTAACCCAAATTCAGTTTCGTAAAATTATATGGGTTCCTTATCGCGTTAGCTAACTAGGAATCAACATTGTTCCCACCAACCTGTCTAAATTATTCCCTGATTTTACAAGACTATCCCTCGATCCGAAATAAAGCGAAACTAGCCTAGCCCAAAATTTGTAACTTCCAAACCGGAAGGAATTTAGACACGAAATTTGAAACGTAAGACTTTTACATAACGACCAAGAGGGTCGTTACAATATGTGTACAAAAAATATGTAAAGATATATTAGAAATGTACAAAATATGTGTGAAAATAAAAGTACTTTTTAGAATAAGAAAGCACTTTTTGTAATGTATGGAAAGAAAGTATTTTTTTGCATTATGAAAAGGAAAAGTATTTTCAATAATATTTTTTACTGGACAAAAATCACGGGGAGAAAAGATTAAAGAAAATAAAGATTGATTTTAAAAGAAAAGACTACACAATATTTTATAAAGCAAAAAGTGTGAATTAATTGATTAAATACGTAAATCAATTTAATTCCTCTATATAAATATTAACGGCCTAAATTTTTCCTAAGCACGTGTTAATGAATATGTAAGCAAAAGATATTCCCAGCCGACACCCCAAAAGGAAAGTTTTCACTATACTCTTATCGTTGTGTACAATTACATGAATAAAAATAAAAATACAAACGTAAAGTTCGAACTTTTTTTTGAATACCATTTTCGGGAAGTGTCTCCAAAAAACTATATAAACACTTGGTAGAAATGTTAGTAATGAATAAATAATTATCAAAATAAATTAAAAAATATGTGTGCATATATGTATATAAATGTATGTATGAAAAATAGAATTTTATTATAAAGTGGGCTCAAATTAAGTTTTAGATACGCCATGGCTACGAAGTGGTTTCTCAAATTATCGACGGTCCTAAATCGTCTTGCCAAGATACGAATCGTGAAACTTTTGTGTTGTCTTGATAATATAAAGATCTCGTCATCGCCCAAATTTATTTATTTTTATTACATATATCCATCTTTTTGTTATGGGGAGGCCTCAAAAATCAATGAATTTTTTTTCATTGGCCATGTATTGATACTTGATATAAAATAACTAAACTCAAAGAATAAAATCCGTCTTTTATTATTGGGAGGACTCAAAAATCCAACGAAAAGATATTGTCATTGGCCAACTTTGTTTAGTAGTTTTTCTTTTTAGTTACAACATTCAAAAAGTAGTGAAAAAGACAAAATGCCTCCAAAAACAGTTCAAAACTCACAGCAACAACAAAGTGCTCCTAGAGTAAATTTTTCGAGCAGCAAAACGAATCATAAAATCAACAAAAAGCATGTCCAAACAGTTCAAAAATATAACAATAATGTATAGTGAAAATAGCCCAAATGGAGCAGCAATATGAAAGGCTGGCGGACTAGATCTGAAAATATAAACACCTACAAACCACATTAACAAGTTAACAGAGACAATAAAGAGAGAAGAAAGCGGATGGTGTTGGCTCATCAGAAGCTCTCCGAAAGGAACTATTGAAAGTTTAGAGAAGAACAAAAATCTAAAAAATTGTATCAAAAAGATGTATATGTGTTGTGAGATCTTCATAGGAGAAAAAGTGAAGAGGGAAAAATGGACTGGTAGAGTTGAGGAATAAAGGGAAAGGGGGAGAGGGGTGTTTGTTTGAGTAAAAAGTATGTATTTAAAAGAGGATATAAAATCTTATAAAATCTATTATCTTCCAACAAAATCTCCTAAATCAAGGAGAATAGATAAGGAAAAGTCAAAATAATGAATGGGGGTTGTATATGTGTATGTAGGTAAATAATAGTGGTTGAGTTAATTAAGGGATGTGTTTTTTAAAGGAGTAGAATAAATGATGTAATATTGGTTAAAAAATATAACTAGGGTGTATATATTTTTTATAGAAATAAAATATAGGTATAAATATACAATAAAAATATAAATACAAAAATATAAGCGATGCTAGAAAAATCTATTGTATAGTAAAAATTAAAATTGTAGTACTTCTATTTGAGTATGTGTAGTAAAGAAAAATTATGGTAAAAAAATGTCTTCAAAGAACCTAAAAGTAAGGGAGCAAAAATCTACTATTGTGTGTGTATGGATAAGGAAAGAAATGAAAAGAAAAAGGGAGAGGGTTTGTAGTCAAAATATGGTAGTTGAGGAAATTAAGAGATGTGTCCCTTTTCCTTTTTAGAAGAATAAAATAAGAAATATGATTGGACAAGAAGATATTACACATCGTGTAATTTTATTTTCGAATAATATACACTTTGTGAGTATTGAAATATCGATGAATTAACAGTATTTGCATATAGCTAATGTATATATAATTTTACAAATATAAAAATAAATATATTATGTGCATAAATTGTGTATGTGTAGATGACTTGTGAATAATTAAAATAAGAATAAATTGAAAAAAAATCCTAATATTTATGAAATTAAGGATAATTATCAATAAATCATGAAAAGTGAAAATATGACAATAAATTGATAAAAATTCTAGATAAGGATAATTATCAATAGATTGTAAAAAATGGGATTTTGTGCTCTTCAACGATCAGAAAGCCTGAAGACGTTAATTTTAAGTACGGAGAGCCAAAATTGAGTGTCAACACTGCAATCGAACTATACCCCAAAAAGAGTATAGCAAGAGTAGTATCAGTACAAACAACATGTATTGGTAGGTATCATCGGCCGACCAGGGTTAGATCACGTAAACACAATATAAAAATCACAGAAAGAAAACATGACAACTTATATAACAATTAAATCCCCAGCACTTTCTTCTACTTGTGTTACCAAAGAGTATTCCATTCTTATTTTAGTAGTGCACATTCAACCCAAAAGGGGTCTAAACTCTAGTCCAACATTCATAAATTCATTCAATAATCTAATCCTCCCCATCTATACCGAGACCCGGGATTCTGCTATTATCTAGCAACCCTTACATTCAAGTTATTACTAGGCTCAAGACCTACCCCATTAGCCAATCATTCAACTCTATTCAATTTAAAGTCTAGTTTCAGTCATACACCTGCACACCTTTTACTTCTTAACCCTTAGCCTAACTTGACTTTAGGCTCTTACGTTATGTCACCACTTCTTCATACCATAATCAGTTCTCATCACTAACGTTAAGCAAGATTATCCCATATTCCAACACATATAAAACCAAGTTCATCCTTTTTATGGTAATTAGGCTAAATCACTAGATGATAAGATCACACAATCTCCTTATCACCTATATTCATATAATTCACATTACAATCCACCATGAAGTAATACAAACACAAAAACCCATTAAGGATTCATACATTAACATAATAACACACAATTAGGTCTTTATTACTTAAATCCATATTTTATCCATCCAAACTCTATGCCCGCAGGCCTAAGCATGATTTCTCCCATCAAATTTACATTAGGAATATAATTACTAACAACAGTCTACTACTCATAAACTATAACCTACCTGGGTGCTAAGCTGCCGTAATAAGTAAGCTATACCATGGATGAACTTCCTTCTTCTTCACTTTTCCAAAGGCTAAATCATCTAATAACAATACTTATAAGAGTAATTAATAAACTACTCTTCAAAAAAATACCTTGAAAATTCAAACCCACTAGTTCTACCCTTATTTACGATCTACAAAATTACCCAAGGGTCAATTAATCATAAAATCAGTTCTATCAAGCTCAACCCAACTCTATTAATAGAGCTCTAAAGCTAAAGGTCCCACCTTTATTGAATTAAAGGTCCCCAACTATCAACTTTCTTGTTTTATAACCACAATTTCATACTAGAAAGAGTTAATTCACAATCTAAAATCAATTTTAGGTGAAAATACATATACCCATGGATTTTTCCCATAAATTTATGAACTTAGGGTTCTAAAACACAAGAATTTCACCATAGATTCCCCGTTCTAGTGATTTTAGAAGATAAACGAATTAATCAATGTTAAAAAGAAGTAAAAATCTTACCTCAACGAAGGATTTCCACCCAAACTAAGAGAAAATCGCCCCTCTAGGGCTTAGGAATGAAATTTTAGAGTTTGGGGGCTGAAACCCATCATAATAAGGTTATAAACTGATGTTACATTGCTATAGACACATGCATGTCGCTATAACGATGTCGCTATAGCGACCTGAACCTGCTATGACGCCCTCAGCTTTTCAGTACAGGCAGTCTTTAGTAAAAAGGTAATAACTTTTTACTCAAGAAGTGGATTAACAAACGGTTGGTTGCGTTGGAAAGAAGACTCAGAGATATTTAATTTGGTGGGTTTGGGGGCCCCCATAACTCTTTATATTCTATGATAAATGCTCAATTAAAGTTGACCCTAGTTTAAACTTAGCCTGAAACTAAATCGGTAAGGACACTTTCAACTCAACCTTATATTAGGGGCATTGAATGACTTTAGTACATATCAAATGCACTGTCATAATAAAGAACTAATCTTAACACTTATGATGAATGAGAAGCACATGTCTTTACCGCAGATATTTTCAATAATGATGGAATCGATCTTTACATAGGCCCTCTCAACGTGAGTCAGGTAGTAGAGGGTGCTATGTATATGATGAGCTTAGCCATTATGTAAGGTTTCTCAGCTTCAGCTTTGTCCTACTTTTATATTTGCGGTTAGAGGTGGTTCATAGGGTATCAGGAGTGATTCTAGGGGTGCTCAAGGTGGATCTCAGGAAGGTCATGGTAGTGGATGTAGGGTTACTTAGTCATGGAGTGGGCATGGTCAATGTTATGCTATTCTTGGGAGACCCGAGGTAGAGGCCTTTGATGTAGTTATCAAAGTTATAGCCTTTATTTACCATCGCCATGCTTTCGTGTTATTTGACCCTAAGTCTACATTCTTCTATGTGTATACATATTTTTCTACTGGTTTTGATATTGCATGGGAGCCCCTTACTATGCCTATTCGTGTATCTACCTTCGTAGGCAATTTTTTTGTGGTAGATCAGGTATACCAATCATGTGTAATGACCTTTATGGGGCTTGTGACCTAGGTAGACTTGATTATCCTAGATATGGTTGATTTTGATGTTATTTTGGGTATGGATTGGTTAGCTCTTTATCATGAGGTTTTGGACTATTTTACCAAGACCGTGACTTTAGCTACTTTGGGTGTGATAAGACTAGCATGGAATGGCACTCATAGTTCATGTCTGAAGGGAGCAATATATTTTCTACGTGCTCTTCACATGGTAGAAAAGGGGTGTCTTTCCTATTTGGCCTATGTATGTGATACTAGTGTTGCTTCACCTGGATTCTACTCGAGTTGTTGGTGAGTTAAAGTATATGTTTCCTAAGGACTTGCACGGTATGTCTATGGATCGAGATACTGATTTTACCATTGATGTTGAGCTGGGTACCAAGCCTATTTCCATTCCTCCTTATAGGATGGTCCTGACTGAGTTGAAGGAATTGAAGGAACAATTGCAAAATATGTTAGGTAAGGGATTTATTAGACCTAGTGTGTCTCCTTGGGGTGCTCTTGTCTTATTTGTGAAAAAGAAGGATGGATCTACGCGCATGTGTATTGACTATCGATAATTAAACAAAGTGATGATAAAGAATGAGTATCCTCTTCCTCGTATTGATGATTTATTTTATCAGCTTCAGGGTGCCTCAGTGTTTTCTAAAATTGACTTGAGGTCTATATAACATCAGTTAAGGATTAGGGCCTTGAATGTTTCTAAAATAGCTTTTTGGATGCAGTATGGTCATTATGAATTCTTGGTCATGTCTTTTGGGCTGACTAATGCCCCAACAGCGTTCATGGAGTTGATGAATAGAGTATTTTGGCCTTATCTTGATTCTTTTGTGATTGTATTCATCGATGATATCTTGGTTTATTCCAAGAATGAGGCTAACCATATGAGGCATTTGAGGACTGTACTTCAGAGATTACGGATGAGAAGTTGTATACGAAGTTCTCCAAGTGTGAGTTGTTATTGGATTCTATTTTTTTCCTGGTTCATGTAGTGACCAATTATGGTATTATGGTCAATCCGACCAAGATAGCGGCAATTTGTGATTGTGCTAGACCCACTTCTCCTACCAATATCTAGAGTTTTGTTAGATTAGCAGGCTATTATCAGTGGTTTGTGTAGGCTTTCTCTTCCTTTTCAACTCCTTTGACCAAGTTGACTCAGAAAAAGATTATTTTTTTAGGGGTCAGATGCTTGTGAGAAGAGCTTTCAAAAGTTCAAAGAGTTGTTGACTTCGGCTCCTATCTTGACCTTGTCCATGGAGGGCTTAGGTTTCACCATGTTTCGTGATACTTTTAAAGTTGGCTTGGGTGGTGTGTTGATGTAGGACGGTAAGGTGATTGCTTATGTTTCTCGACAGTTGAAGCCTTATGAGAAGAATTACCCTGCCCATGATTTGGAGTTGGCTGTAGTTATGTTTGTGTTAAAGTTGTGGCGACACTACTTGAATGGTGTCCATTGTGAGATTCTCTCCATTCATCATAGCCTTTGGTACTTTTTCACCTAGCTAGATCATAATATGAGACAGCGTCGATGGCTTGAATTTCTTAAGGATTATAATTTTACTATTCCTTATCATTCGGGCAAGGCTAATGTGGTAGTTGATGCCTTGAGCTGGAAGGCGGCGAATATGGGGAATTTGGCCCATCTTTTGACTCAGGAGTGGCCTTTGGCATTAAAGGTTCAGTCCTTAGCTAACCAGTTTGTTAGGCTTGATATTTCGGCACCGGGAATGTTTTGGCCTTTGTTGAGGCTACATCTTCATTGATGGAGCACATTCGAGCTCATTAGTTTGATGATGAGAGATTGAAGGTAATTTATGACAATGTGTTGAATGGTGAGGCTAAGGTGGCATCTCTTGATCCGGAGGGTGTTTTGAGGATTAATGGTCATATTTGTGTGCCTAGAGTTCGTGGTTAGATTAGGTCGATCCTATAGAAGGCTCATTGTTTGAGGTATTCCATTCATCCAGGAGCGGCTAAGATGTACCATGACTTAAAGAAACACTATTGGTGGGGTGGCAAAAAGAAGGGCATTGTGGAGTTTGTGGCCAAGTGTTTGAATTGCAAGCAAGTAAAGTATGAGCATCAACGACTAGGTGGTACAATGCAGAGGATGTCTATTCTTGAGTGGAAGTGGGAGTAGATCACCATGGATTTTATAGTTAGCATACCCCCTACTTTAGGGAAGTTTGATTCTATTTGGGTGATTATGGATAGATTGACCAAATTATATTGTACCTGTGAGGGCGAATTATAATGCATAGAAGTTGGCCAAGAGCTATATTAGAGAGGTTGTTCGATTGCATGGTATACCTATCTCTATTATTTCTGATTGAGGTACTCAGTTTACCTCAAACTTTTGGAGTTCTACGCAATATGACTTGGGTACTCAGCTTAATTTGAGCATAGATTTTCATCCTCAGATGGATGGTTAGTCTGATAGGACTATTCAGGTGCTAGAGGACATACTTCAAGCGTGTGTCATGGATTTTGGTGGTCATTGAGACAAATTTTTCCCTTGGTAGAGTTTGCCTACAACAACAGCTACCATTCCAGAATTTAGATGGAGCCTTCTGAGGCTTTGTTTGGGCAGAGGTGTAGATGCCTCATGGGATGGTTTGATTCATTTTAGGTGAGACCTTAGGGCATAGATTTTTTGAGAGACTCGATGGATTGAGCGAGACTTATTCAGCAGAGGCTTGTAGCTGCCCAAAGTAGGCAAAAGAGTTATGCCGACCGTCGAGTCTATGATGTTGCATTCATAGTTAGAGAGCGGATTTTATTGAAGGTTTTGCCCATGAAGTGTGTGATGAGATTTGGAAAGAAAGAGAAGCTTAGTCTGAGGTTCATTGTCCCTTTCAAGATCCTTAAGAAGTATGGAGATGTGGTGTATAGGCTAGCTTTGCCTTCATATCTGTTAGTTGTCCATTCAGTATTACATGTTTCCATGTTGAAGAGATACCATTCAAATCATACACATGTGATTTGATAGGATTTTGTTGTATTACACCATGATTTATCCTTCGAGGAGGAGCCTATTACTATCCTAGAAAGGAAAACCAGGAAGTTGAGGTCTAAGCATATTGATTCAGTGAAGTTCCAGTGGAGACATCGCCTGATTAAGGAGGCTACATGGGAGGTTAAGTATGATATGAGGCGTAGATACTCCCAGCTTTTTACCGCTTCAAGTACTTTATTTGCTTTTTAGTTCGAGGATGAACTTGTGTTGTAGTAGTGGATAATGTAACAACCAAAGTTATGATTTTTAGCTTTCACTAGGTTTTAACTATTTTACCCTTCCACGAAGTTGCTATATGATATTTATGAGTTTTGTGGTTGGTTGCAAGGTCCTCGATGAATTTAGGAATGATTTAAGTGAGTTTGAGGTCCTTAGAGGCTTTAAAGATGGTTAGTTTGACTTCAGTCAATATTTTGTGATCTAAGTATCGAATGGTGATGTGTTTAGTTCCATTTGATATCGAATGTCAATTTTGGTTTAGTAGCGTAGTTAGTTCAGGCCCCCGAGCCTTTATATTGCATTTGAAATTTTAGAGAAAACTAGTAAATTAAGCTTAAAATGGGTCTCGGGGGCTAATTCATTGTAAACGATCTCTTTTTAAAAATTCGATGATTCCATTGAGTCTAGAACGTTGAAATTAGCATATTATAATTGTTAGTTTATTTCTGTGGAGTCCCAAAGTAATCTCGAGGGTCCAATCGGGACTAATTTTCTAAGTCCCAACTGTTGGTTTGCAGTTTCTGGTGTAACATAAAACTTTCTTCGCATTCGTGGGCCTCTCATCAGAGAAGGAATTAATCATTTGTCGTGAATGTAATGGAGGGTCCGTGTTAGTGAAGGGTTGTTTGATTTGTTCATCATGAATGCATGGTGGTGGCTGCATTCGGGAAGGGTAAATGGGACCGGGTCTAGGTCAGTCACTCATCGCATTCACGATAGAACAACCATAATCGTAATAGTTTTGGTTTGGATAAAGTAGCGAACGCGACCAATGGCTCGCGTTCGAGAAGGGTATTTTATACCTGGACAGACTTAAATCATTTTTCTTGTCCAAATCCGCATTTTCACTATTATTAGACTTTGGGGAGCTCAAGTTTTTGACGATTTCAAAGGGGGTTTCATCGATCTTGCTTGGGAAATCTCTAAACTCCAATTTTCATCATTTCCTATTAATTTCATCTTCAAAACAACTTCAAATCTTTGATTTCAAACTTGGATTTTGGGGGTTTTACCCAGTAAACTATAAAATTGATTTTTCTTCAATTTGGAGTCTGATTTCAACTCGTTTTCAGTTGGGTCTTCAAATTTAGACTCCTCTTGATATGGAGAACATGATTCTTACATAAAATTCTGAATTTATCCTTTTCAATTTTGAGCTGACTTTCTAACTATTTTCTTGACTCAGAATAAATTTAGCCAATATGGGTATCATTGGACTCTTTTTGATGTGTAGATTATTTTTTTTAATAGATTTAGTCTATTTTGAGGCCGTTCGTGAAGGAAAAGCCCCATGTTGAAGGGTCTAGGCTTGGATTTCAGCTTTACGAGATATATTATGGCTTAACATTCTTCAAATTGAGTTGGGTAGTTAACCATTCATGTAAAGCATGGTATGGGTTGGGGATTTAGTGGAGAGATCATGTTTAGGATTGCTATAATTATCGTGTTGCCCGTGTGGGGGCTTATATGAATATTATTGTTGACTTGAGAGATTATATTTTTTGTGATGCCCGTGTGGGGGCTTGACTTGATATTATAGGCCTTATTTGTGCATTTATTTGCCTTACTATTATCGTGATGCCTGAGAGGGGGGCTTAGATTGATATTATAGGCCTTATTTGAGAATTATTTGCATCTATCATTATAGTGATGCCCGAGTAAGGGGCTTAGATTGATATTATTGATGTCTTACATGACTATTTATTCTAGTGGTGCCTAGCGATGGCTTATATCATGAATTATTGCTATATTGAGTTGATTTTGAGCTCACTTATACCTATATTGAATTGATTATTATCTTCATACTAAATAGTTATAAGCATTACATCCTCATTTCATCCATACATATTCATGAGATTGGTTCTACTAAGAAACACTGATTTTGAAAGAAAATGAAAAACTTTAAAAAAAAACTTGACTGGGAGATGTATCGACAAGGTAATTGATATTATGAAAGTATATGGGTTGCAAACCCCCATGGGTCCTGTCCTGGGAGCTTTAGCTTGAAAGGTGTATGCGAGAGTCATGCGAAGGCTTATATCATAATTATTCCATTTCAATGCATTGTATCATTTGTACTTCCATTTACGTGTTTGTTACTGTGTATTTAGCTTTTCTTATATATTCATGTGTAGTTATTCTTATATAGCTATTATACTTTTAGATTTGTTAGGAGATACGGTGTGAGCTACCATTTGGAAACTTTTGTTTATGCAGGTGGAAGTGTGCTCATAGTTTTCTTTACTTGTTTAATTTTCTACTTTGCTCAATCTGCCTATGATACTTACTTAGTACAAGTGGACCGTACTCACTCCTACTTTTGTGCCCTTTCGGTGTAGATCCCAGTATGAGTAAGACCCGTGAATGCTGATTTGTACTATGAGACACTAATTTTTAAGAACTATTGAGCTCCAGCGTTCAGGGCAGATTCCAGACCTCATCATATCTTATCTTGTCTTTAATTATTATTAGAGACAGATTCATGTATTTCAGATTTCAGTATTATATTACATGCTTTTCACACTTATGAAAACTAGGTTTTGGGGATTGATTGTATTTCTTTCGAATATTTCAGTTTTGTTAGTATTATAGCCTTACTTTGTTCAAGAAGTCTCCTGTTTATTTCATCTCTTTCCTATTTTGATTTTTCTATTCTATTATGAATTTTTGGCTTACCTACCAAGGCTGGGTCGGGGTAGTGCCATCATGACCTCAACTTTTGGATCCTGATACTTTCTTAACTATTTAACTATAGTATCACCAGTTATATCCTAAGAGATAACTAACCCCAATAACTACATCACCTAGTACAAATCTATTTATACTGTGAGTGTTTGCTAAATAACATAAGAACATGCTTATTCCCTAAATGGTTACTAAACCTAATCATTACATCAATATCCACCAAACATGATTTAAGCTCTTAATTAGATACCCATTATCAATTAAATCAAGATCAATGAGTCATCTATCTACAATCTACCATAAAAGTATACACAAGTAGAGAAAGCAAGCAATATATCCATTTAATTAATTCCACCGATCAATAGACTTTGGTACCCACAGATATGCTTGTCATCTCATCTGAGTGGGACCCCCAAACCCTTAGTGATTCACAAAACACAAGAAATAAGCAAATAATACATAAACACCTCAGAAAAGAGTTAAGGTACATCTCAACATGCCTTAAGAAAGACCCGCAAAGTAAAATCACAGTCTAAAGCATCAAATGGAAGCTCTATTCCCTCAAATCATCACCAAACACGACCAATCTAGTCAAATCTGAGATCTACACGTAGATACATGACCAATGATACTCATATTGACATACTTTAGTTCTGGGTCAAAAATCACTTTGAAAATCGACCCCAAAAATGAAAGAGTAAAACTAGAATTTTAATGGAAAAACACCTTACCAATAGTTTAAGAGTTTTAAATCTAAAATTCCAATGAAAATTGAGTTGAAATTGGGTTAGAAATCATCAAAATATTAATATTTTACTTTACCGGTAAAACCCCAAATCTCCATTATCAAACTTGGCTTTGACCTCGGAACTCATCCAGAACCCTATAAATATGAACGAATAGTGAAAATTGATCATAAAACACGTCCTGGACCCAATAGAATCATCGAATTTCCCCAAGGAGGTCGTTATCACTAATATAGCCTCGAAACCATATCTAGGCCAATAAACTAGTATTTCAACCAAACACTTAAAAATCACAAAAAGGCCTCGAGACCCGAACCAACTATGCTACTGATCTAAAATCACCATCCGACGCTCGAATCTCAAAATATTGACCAAAGTCAATTATATCTCTTTAAAGGCTACTCAAAATCTCAAACTCATATAAATCACTCCCGAACGCTCCTGGGATAATGCAAACCATTCCCATAATAGAAATGATATAAAGCAACCACTGGAAAGGGCAAAATGGTCAAAATATAGAAAATGCTAAAATCAAAACGAGGGTTGTTACATTATCCACCACTAAGACTCACGTTCGCCCTTGAACGTAAAGAAAGAAAGCACCAAAACAGACAAAGGACCAAAAATACCTTCTAAACCTCATGCAAGCACTCTCAAGTGGAGTCACATCTATAGAACTATATGTCTCACTATCGTAACCAGAATTCTTAACACTATAACTGTAACACCCCATAGATTTCCGAACCAAATTGATTCCCGTGAGATATATGGAATTAATTAAACATGCATGAGATTCTTGAGGAATTACACATAAAATTGTTGGGCCAAATTAATAAATGCAAAAGGGCTTAATTTAAGCCCAAATGCATGGCCCAAATGGAGAAAAGAGATCCATTCTTCCATTTGACCCAATTGACCCATTCAACATGATAATTAATGTTGATAAAGGATAATAAGAGATTTTAGGGACTATATATAAGCATGAAAAATCAGATTTTTATTCCATTGGACACCCATGCTTTGTCTAGAATTTTCCACAACATTTCTCTCTTCAACCAAACCCTAAGCCTTCATTCCTTTGGTCAAGATCACCTTGGAACAAGACTTGGTAAGTGTTTATTATGATGGATTAATATACTTTATGCATAATACATGTTGTATATGATGTTGGTTATGTTGGTGATGTATTGAGGAATCACTATGTGTGTAATATTGTGCTTTTGCTAAATCGGAGGATGATTTTTGTCTTGTAAACTTGAACATGGACTTGTTGTCTTGAAGGAAGTGAACCTTATGGATCCAATATTTACATGTGATATATTATTATAGTATTAACTTGTTTTGTCATGGCGTATAACGTTTGGAATTTCTATTGTGAAATTGGTTATGATTTTGGTGGCGTATTGGCCGTAAAGTGTAGTTTTAGGTGTTGTATGTGTGTGGTGAGACCATGGATGATGGTTGGGGTGTTATATGATCAAAAATATGTTAAAATGAGTTTGGTTATGATCATGGACCATTCATGGCATGAAAAGACCCAAAAAGAAGCCATTTCGGACCAAACGGGCATCCGCCCCCGCAGACGGAGGCACCTGCGGGCGCAGATGCCTCTGGCTGCTGTCAAAGGGCATCTGCGCGCGCACCTTTCCACCTGCGGGTGCATGTGGAAGCGCAGGTCACTTCCAGATTTTAGTTTTGTATGTTTTCGTACCTAGTTGATCCCCAAAGGCCCCGATACCTTTTATGGATGTAATTAGCAACTTGGGAGGTCATTTTAATGACTTTAAAGTATCGTATGAAGACATGTTGGACTGTATTAAATGTGAATGGTTGTTCATATGTGGTTGTGAGGCACATTTATAATCCTAAGTATGACGGAATGATAATGAGAAGGCATAAAGGGTAAGTGTGATGTGAAATGCTATTGTTGCATGAAATCTTGGTCAATGAGTGGAATGTTATGGAGTGTCGGCATGTTGATGTGATAAATGACATTGTAAAAAGGTGAAATGACGTCCTAAAAGTAACTATGTGATTCATGGTCACTTTGTGCACTTGTAAGGTAGTTGGTTGCTAATATAAGCTTCGTTATGTATTTGTGATGTAGAGTGAAACGTAAGGAAAGAGTTGGACTATGGTATTTCCATCTAAGCTTATGCATTCATCATAAGACGGAAAGATGTGTAAGGTTACTCTGTCTGTATCTTTCTGCAGCACATAATGTTCATATTTTGTCCTATTCCAAAATATGCTAAGGCATCTCATTTAGGTTTGATGTATATTGCTATCCACACGTTTCTTATTCATTGACCGATTGGTATTCATATGTCTCCTATCCATGGACTGAAATGCCTAAGCTCTCATAATGTTGTTGTAACTACTAAAAGAAATTGTTACAAGGAAAGTGACGACGTAAGGAGAACCTATTCATTCCTAAGTCACGTATCCCTCATTTATTAGTCGTTGTTGTTCATGAGTTACCTAACTATGGACGTGGGTCCAAAGTCCTCATAATAGTATGTTCCAACGGAGTCATAACGTTGTGATCCTTGAATAATCATCTCAAGGAGGGTAAGATGTAAAGAGAAGCTAGTTATTCTTTGAAAAGCATTCTCCAATCATGTCATGTTCCAAAGTCCAATATTATCATGAATATTTTTGTACCAATCTCATAAGAGTAAGGAAGTGAAGTAAGGTATAGAGGTGTGTTTCCAATATTAGCATGATCCTTAAAGTATCAGTCTCTCATAAGTGGATGTGTTAATCTCTCACAAGTTGAAGTATCAATCCCATAAGAGTATTAAGAGTGGTAACGTGCAAGTTAATGAATTACTTCTCATAAGTGAAGATGTTAATCTCACGAAGTAAAGGAGTGAAGTAATATATATAAGAGGGTGCTTAATATATGTATATAAGAGTGTGCTTCAATTAATGTCATGATCTTTAATGTGTTACTCTCCTAGCTATGTAAAGGGTATAAGATTTGTAGAGAGGTAATGTACGTATGGTTACTATATGTTACATTGGGTATGGATCACAATCTAAAAGGTGTAAGTTCAAGATAGAACAATCTCAATACTATGCTATGTTATTTATTATATCCCATCAAAGGTGGAGGCCCGGTTCTATATATATCCCACCAAGATGGATGCCCGGTACTATATACTCATTTATTACATACCATCAAAGGTGGAGGCCCGGTACTATATATCCCACCAAGATGGAGGCCCGGTACTATATACATATACATTATATCCCACCAAAGGTGGAGGCCCGGTATCATATACTTACTTATAAGGAGATGATCCATAAGGTATTATGAATCACTAACTAGTTGAGTGAATAATAATAATAAAGATAGTAGTAAAATAGATGAGAGTATATTCCTTGCATGAGAATATAAATATGGGGGTTATGATAAGAATGATGATGATGCGACTGAATTGATGCGAATGAATGACCAAGTAATGAAATAATAGAAGTAATGAACACGGTTCCACATTCAGGTTGGAGGTCTATTCACATTAATTATTCTCTTACGTTTAAATTCTTTCATATGACCTTACATACTCAGTGCTTTCTTCGTACTGACCCCTCTCGGGAAATTACCTTACATGCTGCAGGCCCAGGTGTTAGTAGATCTCTGCAGTAGGCGACGAGATATGCGCAGATTGTTGGTGAGCTCCAGTTGCTTCGGGGCCTCCCAAGTCACATGTGTTCATTAGGTTTTGGCATTTTGTAAATAATGTATAGACATGGTCATGTATCTATTAGAGGCTTTGTAGACATATGTGGGGTAGCATGAAGGGAAAAGATGTACGTTCATTTTGACGAAATGACCCTAACGGCCAAGTTTCATATATTGCACATGTTGCCATACATTCCACTATTGATATTTAACTACCAGAGATAAGATGATATTCATACGCAAACATACATATGAGGGTGAGAGTACACGACCAAAGATTGGTTCTCTCGGGCCTTATCGGCTCCGGGTGCCAGTCCGGCCTGAATGGGATTTGGGTCGTGACAATGACCCTCAAGGTCACAACTTTAGCATCTGAAGCCAAATTTCTCAATGAAGCCAAGTTTATTTATTTTTGAACTTCCTCTATACCTAGAAACTGAGTCGATCAAAATAGAAGTTCTGAACATACCCGGTTAACCTGAATCTGTCGAAGACACTATAAATCATTGACTAAACTACAAAACCAATGTCATCCCTGAACTCACAAAATACCAAAGAACCCATGGAGCCACACAACAACTCTCCACAATATTGAATCATGCCTTCCCCTATCATAAAAAGAACTTATCGTTATTTTCAAGCCCACTATTAGCATTTTCCTGACTGAATCAAACCTACTCAAGGTTGAAACCATAACTATCGACTTAGATAGTACTATCTCCTCAAGCTGAAGCAACTAAGTCAAAAATGGACATCTATTTCGCATAAAACCACTATTCAAACAATCATATCCTCATGCTCAAACCTTGGAGAAAATCGTGAATAATCACAAAACTCTACATACCACAATCGCGCACACTCTAGATGTCACCAAATTTTATGCAGCTCATCACAACAATCCATGTAGTTCTCAACACCCATGTTGTGTTAATCAACACAAAGTTCTTAATAATCCAGTAAATAAAAAGCCCTTTTGGTCATACATATGTAAGCAACCCATCATATCAGAAATAATTCAACCCATAGCACAACTTGGAATACCTCAAAATTTCTTATGTACATATTCCTTATCTCTTCCGTAACTCATTTCTCCATTCAGTATTCTTTAACACAAGAACCCTAGAATAATACCGCATATTCTAAATCAAAACTCTTGAGCAAAATACTTCATTAAGCCATTTAACTTCCAAAGTAATTAATGCTACAAACTAGGTGCCTTTTCCATTCACAAATCCTTCCAAATCAAAAGCAAGTATCCTTATAAGCTGAATTCCTTTAAGTCTAATAGATGACTGTTTTAATACCATAAGTCTTTCCATGCAAGCAAAGCTAATCACTAAGGAAATAACCAATTACAAGGCCTGAATGCCTGAAAATCATCCCTTACCCAACTAGAATCCTTTACCTACAATCTATCTGAGTCAGTCATACTACGAGTCTAGTCCATTACCAAATCTTTTCACCCAATCTAATAAGTACCACTAGTCATCCCACAAAGTCGATCTCGTCGTCAAGTGCTAACTCAAACCATAGATATACTGATGAGATCCTGGAAAAAACTTATCTTATGTACACACGCTACTACTAACATTTGAAGATAATTCCATACAAGTCTACCAGTTGTAAGATTCCTTTATTTACAACTCATCACCCCAATACTCAAATCATTTTCTCCCAACTAATATCACAAACTGCAAGTGAACCTCTAACTTACATCATATAATCATGAATATACCAGTACCTACCATCGATCCACCACTATTCCACAACATAACCATTGAGAAGATCATACCCAAATCACACTGAAATCCACAATATCCAAAAAAATCAACTCTAAAATAATGATATACTCTAAATGAGCCACAACAAAGGATCGACACACCTAATCCACCACTAAAGAATGACTTATGGGGTAGCAATATGA
The DNA here is from genome assembly GCA_031232105.1 of Capsicum rhomboideum. Taxonomy (NCBI): domain Eukaryota; kingdom Viridiplantae; phylum Streptophyta; class Magnoliopsida; order Solanales; family Solanaceae; genus Capsicum; species Capsicum rhomboideum. The sequence goes on along the minus strand of CP124716.1, from coordinate 88,516,336 downwards.
ACCAAAATAATAAGAACCCATGAAACACATCAAGACCCAAATCCAAATAAGTAACACATAGGAAAATATAGAACCACAGTCAAACACCACCAAGGCAAATCAAAGGTGTACTAAAACCATACATGTGGCCATTGTACTAGAAGTTCCTACCTCGAGTACACCCTAAGGAACATTATATTGAACCATGTCATCTCCTCGTTCCACTGATGATGCATCTCTCTATCTATACTATGGGCTATCCCTCCTATAGTGCTCGAGATCCCTAGATATGATGCACCCCAAAAAAATAGGAGTCCACTGAGTTGGATCTAAAGAACCCAAATGGCCACCACAGTCTAACCACCTCTGAAGATAACTATGAGAAGCCTTGCCTCTACCATAAATATCGTCACCACTATTAAGTTCATGAGGCATCTTGCTGGTACACCTCCTACACTACCACACAAACTCCTCTAGAAACTCCTGAGTAAAATGATCCCACAAGAGAGGAGGTGAATCATCTGGTCTACCCTGGATGAATGTCCTCCACCACAGAATGGCTAGTCCAAATAACTGAAAAACAGTGAAATCAACTCCATTAGAGTCTAAAAGTCCCAACCTGTGCAATATCTAATGACAACTAATTAAGAACTCATAAGCATCAAACCTAGGATCTCCATCAAATCGGGGAGGATCTGTCCTTATAAACTCTACAAACCTAATTTGTCCCTCCACGAACATAAAAGGTAAGGTCATTGGATGTGGGGTGATACCTGGCAATACCTCACCAACTCTAGAAGAATCTGTAACAGTAGCCAACTGTATATCTGGAGTCTAAAGCCTCGAAGTAGTATGATGAATGAACATAAGAGCCATCCCTTCAAGAAAACTTATCATTGTACCAAGCAATACTCAAGCATAGATATGGACATGATCACAAGTAGTGTTTGTACTGTGCTCAGCCCCTCTATCTCAATAAACCCATCATCATGAGCAACTTTAGAACCTGAAGAGGAAATCGAACCTGACCTCTCATTGGTCAAGATGCTCCAATTCGACCTCTACCTCGACCTCTGCTCCTATCGCATATCGAGGACACAGGCTTTGAGTCTCCAACCAAAGAAGAACATGTTCTCACCATCTGTGAAAGAGTGAATGAGAGGTTTGAGTCACATTAAGCTATGAACGCAAGACATAGAATGAATAAATAGATTTCTCCTAAAGTCATGTAGCCTCTCGAAGATAGATAATGGACGTCTTCTCACCGATCCACAAGACTCTACAAGACTCGGCTTGTACTAATGAGACTAATAAACTTGGGGCTCTGATACCAATTGGTCACAACCCAAAATAGAGTCTATAATGGCACCTGTCACACCCTCCGATACAGGTAAGCCTATCCCAACCCAAACTCAATAATCAAAGTAAATCAAAAATAAAAGAAGAAGAAGAAAAATAACTCCAAATTATATAAAAGGAAATAAAATCTCAATGATACATCCCAGGTCTGGTTTTCACTAGTACAAGCCTCTAATACATAATAGGATTAAATAATCTAAAATAACTTAAATGAGAAATAAGCATAAGATAAGATAAGAAGAGCTTTGGGTAAGCTCTGAGACCCGTTAGCCGCTACTTCGATCTCCATAAAGCCAATGCTAAGAAAATATAATCTATGCTCTACTACTTGAATCAGTACCTACACGGGGTGCAGAAAAGGAAAAAAAAAAGCAAGCGTGAGTACGAAACATATGTACTCAGCAAGCATCATCGATAACTAATCCTACTCCAAAGTGATGGCGAGGACCACCATACCAACTATCCAATTGACCCGCATAAACCTGCACTCAGAAAAGTTCTAGCCTATCCTAGTAGATAGCACATTTATGAAGATAAACAAATTAGTTTATTTAAAGCAGACACGTACAGGTTCAAGATCAATGGTAACAGACATAAGTCACATCAAAAAAGAATCTCACCAACATGGTATATGATATCCACTCACAATCTCAAACCAATAATCTTGACTAAGGTAGACGAGGTGCATATCCCACAAAAGCTAGATGTGACACAACAGTCTCAATGGGTCAAGTCATAACAATACACATATCTTATAATATCTCAACCACAAAATCACCCAAGAGAAGGTACAATACAATACATTATAGTAAAATGACATGTAAAATACACAATATCACAATCAAGATTGAATCATGAGAATATAATAAGAAAGGGAATAATCAAATGAATATCAATCGTACAAAGGAATGCAATACAAAACAAGTGATGTAATGCAATAGAGTGTTAATGATGTAAGTCATCACATGGTAGCCATTACATGACACCTAGTATACACCTTCCAAGTAAGCTTCTATGACAGGACTCATGGGGGGTTCGCAACCCATATACTATCACAATTTCATAGCTCAATCAACCTTGTTGGCACATTCCTCGGTCAAGGGGCTCTGTAAAGTGTTTTATTTTCTTTCAAAATTGGTGCTTCTCAATAGTACCAATTCCATGAATATGAATGAATGAAATGAGGATTCATTCTCATAACCAAATTAATATTATGTAAAGAATTAACTAAACAATGATATAAATGAGCTTAAAATCTCCTCAAATCTCAATAGATCATGATATAAGTCATCGCATGGCACCACTATAATAAAAATTCATTTGAGACATTAATAATATTAATCCAAGCCCCTCACTCAGGCATCACGATAATGGTAAGGCATATAATGCTCAATCAAGGCTAATAATATCAATCCAAACCCCCACTGGGGCATCACGATAATAATAAGATAAATAATGCTCAAATAAGGCCAATAATATCAATCAAAGCCTCCACTCAGGCGTCAATATTATAATGAAGGCAAATAATGGTCAAATAAGACCAATACCAGCCCCCGCACAGGCATCACAGTAGTAATAATCCCTTAAGTCAATAATAACATTCACATAAGCCCACACGGGCAACACGATAACAATAGACAATCCAAATAACATAAATATAGAGAACTTACCCACAACTAGCTTGTTTTACATGATAAGTTTCCATCATTCCTAATCATAACACCATTAGACTAAATTACTAAATGGAGAACTATACTAGTTGACAACATATCCTAAGTTTCACCTTTATTGCTTACCTAATAACTAAGCCAAGATTTCTGTCTTAACTATTTAACTATACTATCATCAATTATATCTTAAGATATTACTAAACTTTATGAATGAGAAAAAGAAAGTTACCCAGATTATGCATGTCACTGTGGTAGAAAGTGTGGAGTTGGCATTGTATCAGTTGAAAGATGTTGCTCATTATTGGTTTAAGCAATGAAAAGAAGGTGGAGATGAGAATGCAGCTCTAATTGATTGGAATATGTTTGAGGTGGCTTTTCTTGATAGGTTCTTTCCTTGTGAGATTAGGAAAGCTAAAGTCGAGGAGTTTATGAATCTCAGGCAGGGCTCTATGTTAGTGAGACACCCTCAAATTCACTATACTTTCAAAGTATGCTCCAGAGATGATGTCTAATCTGAGGGCCCGTATGAGGAAGTTTGTGATTGGTGTATCTGATTTAGTAGTCAAGGAGTGTAGAACTGCCATGCTGATTGGGGATATGGATATTTCCCAATTGATGACCCATGATTAGCAAATTGAGATAGAGAAATTGAAAGAGAAGAAGAGGGAAGATAAAAGTGCTAGGATCGGACAGTTTGAGTATAGTCAATACAAGTCAGGTGAGGGTAATCGCTCATAGTTCTAGCATTGATCATCAGCCCCTACACCATCTTCAGCCAGTGCCCCAGTACCTAAGTCTAAGTAAGAATAGTGGGGCAGAGCACCAAGTTCCAGATCACTGGACAGTGTTAGTGGGGGATATACCCATCTAGTTTGTAAAAAGTATAGTTAAAATCATCCCAGTGAGTGTATGGTAGGTAGGGATGGTTGCTTTAGGTGTGGCAAGCCAGGTCACCTACTGAGGGATTGCCCATCTGCCAAGCAAGGGTGTAGGGATGCTTGCACTCAGTCATAGTCCATTTTTTTAGTAGCTCACACAAGTCTCCCAACCTAGTAGCAGGGTGCTTTATCTAGTGCTGGTAGCAGTCAATATCAAAACTGGCTTTATGCTTTGTTTTTTCGTCAGGATTAGGAGAGCTCTCCAGATAAGGCCACTGGTATGCTTCATGTCTTTCATGTTGATACTTATGTGTTGTTAGATCCAAGGTAAAATCTTTCTTTTATAACCTCATTTATTGTCGTGAATTTTGGTATTAGTCCCGAAAATCTTTCCGAACCTTTCTAAGTTTCTACACCTGTCGAAGAGTCAGTTGTTGCTAAAAGAGTTTATAGAAATTGCCCTATTACAATCTTAATATGGTTACCTCAGCAAATTTAATAGAACTAGATATGACTAATTTTGATGTCATTCTAGGCATGGATTGGCTCTATTCATTATATGCCTCAGTTGACTGTCGAACCCGATTTGTGAAATTCTAATTTCCTAACAAGTCAATCCTCAAGTGGAAAGGTAGTCCAGCGGTACCTAAAGGTCGGTTTATTTTCTATCTCAAAGACACAAAATTAATCTCTAAAGGGTATATCTATCATCTAGTTCAGGTTAAGAAAATCTAAGACTCCAAACCTTAAGTCAGTTCTGGTAGTCAATGAGTTTCTTAAAGTTTTTCCTGATGAATGGCCTAGAGTTCCTCGTGATAGGGAGATTGAAGTCGGGACAGACTTTCTTCTAGATACCCAGCCCATCTTTATCCCTCCTTACAAAATGGCTCTAGCGGAGCTCAAGGGGTTGAAAGAGCAACTCAAAGACCTCATAGACAAATGTTTCATTAGGCCCAACATTTCTCCATGGGGTGCTATAGTCTTATTCGTGCAAAAGAAAGCTAGTACTCTCAGAATGTGTATAGATTATAGGCAGTTGAATAAGGTCACCATCAAGAACAAGTATCCTATCCCCAGAATTGATGACCTGTGTAACCAGCTTCAGGGTGCACGTTGCTTTTCAAAAATTAACCTCAGGTTAGGATATCATCAGTTTAAAGTCAGAGAGTGTGACATCCCTAAGACTGCTCTTAGAACTCGGTATGGTCACTATGAATTTATGATTATGTCTTTTGGACTAACAAATACTTCTGCAGCTTTTATGGGTTTAATGAGAAAGGTTTTCAAGCAGTATTTAGACATATTTGTCATTTCCTTCAATAATGACATACTTGTTTATTCTCGAAGTGAGGAGGAGAACGTAGGCTATTTGAGAATAGTAGTGCAGACACTCAAGGATCGCCAGTTGTTTGCAAAATTTAGTAAGTGTGAGTTTTTGTTGAAGTTTGTTGCCTTTATAGGTCATGTGATTTCTAGTGAAGTTGTTCATGTAGACCCTCAGAAAATAGATGTAGTGAAGCATTGGCCTAGGCCCATTACTCCATCCGACATTATGAGCTTTCTAGGCTTAGCCGATTACTATAGGATATTTGTTGAGGGTTTTTCTTTGATTGTTGCACTATTGACCAAGTTGACACAAAAAAGGTGAAATTTTAATGATCAGACATATGTGAGAAAAGTTTTCAAGAGTTGAAGGATAGGTTGACTACAGCACCCGTATTAGCTTTTCCAGAAGGATTAGATGGGTTTGTATTTTATTGTGATGCCTCCAGAGTGGGAATTGGATGTGTTTTGATGCAAAATGGAAGGGTGATAGCATATGCCTCCAGGCAACTCAAAGATCATGAGAAAAATTATCCGACTCATGACTTGGAGTTGGCAGCAGTAGTCTTTGTTTTGAAAATTTAGAGACATAACTTATATGGAGACATGTAGATGTTTTCATCGACCATAAAAATCTCCAATATGTGTTTAGCCAGAAGGAGTTAAATCTCCGCCATAGGAGATGGTTAAAGTTATTGAAGGACTACGACATGAATGTACTCTACCATCCCAATAAAGCAAATGTGGCTGTCGATGCTCTTAGTAGATTCTCTATAGGTAGGTTAGCCCATGTTATAGATGAGAAAAAAAAGTTAGCTAAAGATGTGTATAGATTGGCCTGGCTAGGGGTTTGCTTGCTTGATACAGATGATGGGGGTATGATAATACAAAATGGTTCAGAATCATCTCTAGTGGAAAAGGTGAAGGAAAAGCAACAAAATGATCATGTACTGAGTTAGTTGATAGATGCAGTCCATCAGCAGAAGGTGGGGGTTTTCTCCAAGGGGGAGATGGTGCACTTTGCTATCAGGGCCATTTATGTGTTCCCAATATTGATGGGTTGAGAGATTAAATGTTGGTAGAGGCTCATAGTTCTAAGTATTCGATCCATCCAGGTGCCACTACGATGTACCGTGACCTACAGGAAGTCTATTGGTGGAGTGGTATAAAGAGGGACATAGCATATTTTGTGGCTAAGTGTCCCAACCATCAGCAAGTTAAAGTTGAGCATCAAAGACCAGGAGGTATGCTTCAGGATATTAGCATACCCACTTGGAAGTGGGAGGCTATCAATATGGATTTTACTATGAGGATTTCTCGCGCTAGGCGTCAGCATGATTCAATTTGGGTCATTGTGGACTGAATGACTAAGTCAACTCATTTTTTTACCAGTCAAAACCTCAGATACAGTGGAGGATTATGCTAAATTATACATCCACGATTTAGTCAAAATTAATGGGGTTCCTTTATTCATTATCTCAGACTGAGGTACTCAGTTTACCTCTCAATTTTAGAAATCATTCCAAAAGGGTCTTGGTACAAAAGTGAACCTTAGTACCGCATTCTATCCCCAGACGAATGGTCAGGCAGAGCATACGATCCAAACTCTAGAGGACATGTTCAGAGCGTGTGTGATTGATTTTAAAGGAAATTGGGATGATCACTTACCTCTAATTGAGTTCACATATAATAACAGCTACCACTATAGTATCGATGGCACTATTTGAGGCTTTATATGGGCATAGATGCAGGTCTCTTATGGGGTGGTTTGAAGTCGGTGAGGTTACTTTGATTGGGCCAGATTCCATTCTTGAAGCTATGGAGAAAGTTCAATTGATTCGGGAGAGATTAAAAATAGCTCAAAGCCATTAGAAGTCATATACATATTTTAGGAGGAGAGAACTAAAGTTTGTTGTGGGCTATTGGTCATTCTTGTGGGTATCGCCCATGAAAGGGGTGATGAGGTTTGCGAAGAAGGGGAAACTCAATCCCCGGTACATTGGTCCTTATCCCATTTTGAGGCGCATTGAGATGTTGCTTATGAGTTACATCTTCTAGCAGAGCTAGTCACAGTCGATCCAGTCTTCTATCTGTCTATGTTAAAGAAGTGCATTGGAGATCTATCCTTGGTAGTACCTATGAAGAGTATTGGAGTGAAAGATAATTTATCCTATGAGGAGGTTTTGATCGAGATCCTTGATTGTTAGGTTCGAAGGTTAAGGAATAAGGAAGTGGCTTCAATAAATGTGCTATGGAGAAATTAGTCAATTGAGGGAGCGATATAGGAGACAGAGGCAGACATGATGAATAGATATCCTAATTTATTCACTCTTAACACTGAATCAGCGTGAGGTATAGCTTTTATCCTAGTGTCATCCCCTCGAAATTCAAATTTTTGTTTGTTTCAAGTGATTCTGAAATTCATGCATGATCAGTAAGTTTAAGTCGAATGCGCGCCTTTGGTAAAAGTCAATTCTCAGTTATAGCATATTATAAGGTTCAAGATTGATCCTAATTCCTCTATAAGTTACTCTTACCACATCTTGATCTTTATTCGAGGATGAATAATCCAAGGGGGAGATATTGTTATACCCACAAGTTCTATAATTTTATTTTGATAGCTCCCACGAGGTTTGAAGTGATTTTAAGGTTGTTTGATAATTAGGAGGGGCTACGGAACCATTAGGAAGTGTTTTGGGATTTTTAAGATAAGTTTCGAGGTCAAACGCATCACCAAAATAGTGAGGGTCTGCGTTAGGACCGTGCCACGGAGGCAAGGCATGACCTAAGTGCCAAAACCAATAGAGCACCGTGTTAAGGGCGTGCCACGCTTCCCAGGTATCATGAGGGCTCTATTCCACGCTACTTGCCTAGCGTGATAAGGTTGTGCCATGCCAATGCCTCGACGACGTAATTCCTCTATTTTTCTTTTGGTTTTTTAAGGGCAAATCAATACTTTTGACCCTAAATGACCCTATTACTGGTGTAAAAATGTTATTCCCTCGACACTTATCAAAATTTCATCGTTCATTCTCCTCTCAACTCTCAAGAAATCAAAGTAAGGGTTTTCTCTCAAAATTTAACTTCCAAGGCCCCAAATTCAAGCATTCCTTCAAGAAATCAACAAGACCAGGTATGTAAGAATTCAATAAGGATTTTCTTCCATCCTTGTTCCCTTAAATTCAGTTTCTAAACATGGTTTTCCTATATTTATTCCTAGGGTTCATACCCTCTTTATGATTATTGTTTCATCCTACGTTTTTCATATTTCCTATGGTTGTTATTGCTTTCAAGATGCATGAATTTCTAGTTTATGAACCTCAAGCATGAAGTTTAGCTCTTTTCATATGAATTTACCTAAATTTCCATGAATTAACATGTTCTACATGATTTCAGCATAATATGGATTATTTGACATGATTCGACCTTATAGTCTCAGACTTCACGTGAGTATCAAGAAATTTTACGTGTTGACATGAAATAGAAACATAAGCATAATTGGTTTTTAGAATTATAAACTAATTTATGCTTACTTCATGATGAACTACTACAGTATGAGCAATATAAAATGTTTTGGGAGTAGTATTTAGCACCGAGGAAATGCGGGTTCAGATAAAACCCAAATTCTCAAACTAGGTGCCATTGTAGGTTAATAAAAAGGGGTTCCTCACCAGTTGAGACTGTCTCCCTTTGACCAAAGATGGGCTCATGAGTGAATTCACTCCAAATCATGGTTCTCTACCCCTGGCAAGGTAATGAACAACCCTCCCAACAAGGGTTACAAGTTGGGCTCCATGTCTGCTCAAATGGGGCATGTCGGTTATGAGAATCTCCCATAAAAAATTAGTTTTTATAACTTAAGTGTGAAAGGTTCACTCGATTTGGTAAATCATATTTTGTACTCTCTACGTATATGATATTTTAGTTTCAACTTTATTTTTTATAAAGGATGAGCCTTTATACACTTAATATGCATATCTTTATTACATGATTTCCATCATTTCTACATGTTGCACGCATCCCTCATATACTTAGTACATTCCATAGTACTGACCACATACTTTTGAGCTCTACATCCTATCATGATATAGGTTTTGTACTCGCCCTCAACATCATGATTAGCCGCAATAACCAGTGCCTATTCCCATTCAGTTAGTGAGTCCTCATATTTTGAGGGCTATGGAGATGTTTCTTGCTTTTAGTAGTCCAGACTTTTATGTTTTGGGTTAGCTGGGGGTCTGTCCTAGCGACTCTTCAGTATTTTAGAAGCTTGTCTAGACTTATTAGTATTTCAGCTATCGTTCATGTTGGGATTGCTTTCAGTTTATGTTGACAGATTTCAGACTTGATACCTCATATACATGTTTCTTTTGAATAAATATTAGTTTCCACTCATGACTTTAAGTAGATTGAATATGACTTAGTGTTATGCCAAATTCCACGGGTTAGCTTTGGGCTACTTGTAGTCCTAAGCACCGTGTGACATCCAGGGTATAGTCTCGGGGCATTACAAATGGCACCTACTATAACCCCCAGTAGGTAAGCCAAACCCTTTTGAGCCAGAAACAATGCGTAATAAGCTAATAGATGAACTGAGGAACAACATGATAAAATTGGACCAACAATATAGAAAAATATAAACAACAAGGCCTGTAAGTAGTGGAAGGAAAGGACAAAATATACAAACCATCTTTCCTGGACCCTATGTCACTAGTGCCAAAATACAAGAAGTGATACGACTAAGTATATAGATACATGGTTGTCCGGGAATGTACCAAATAAAGACTATAACTACAATAAGGAAATGGATCAACTCCGAACGCCAAGAGCTCATCCCAAATCTAATCAAAAGCAGTCTCCAGATGAGTAGAATCAACGATACATACTCGATCTGGGATCTGTATTAGAAAAAGATACAGAAGTGCAATACTCAGTAGGCATCATAGGTTGACTGAGCTCAGAAGAACCATATATAATATAAAGTGCAAATATGACCTACATATATACATAGGAAAGCTAAAAAGAGAGCTAATAGTCTACACTCTGACAAGGAGATAAATAATGAAATAAATACATACATGCAGATTATATAAGCATAAAATGTAAATGAGCGAGCGCTATGCAATATGGAATGAATGCAATGGTCGATGCCTACCGTATACACCTCCTCTAGTATCATTTGCTCAAAAAGTTGGGACCAATAGTGGACTGGTGAGGTCTATATACAATGCTCAGTCTCAAACTGAGATTTTCATAAATAATAATAATGACCCTGACTCCAACCGAGGCTAAAATTATTTCTTTCTTTTCAATAATTTTTATAAAACCAGAAATTCATATTTTTCTACAATCCCATCCATGTTCCATAAGAATGCATGTATAAGTATGCATATTCACATAAAATTAATTATACAATATATAATACAAATTCACAAAAGTAAGTAAGTATGCAAGAGAAATAGGAGGAAAAGCCCTCCACACTAATATTATGACCAAATGGAACCTAGCCCAACACTATCCTCGACCCGTATGCCTCACAACCTCATAATCCAAAATAATTTGGAAGGGAAATGGTATGAAGGTAAATCAAATAACAAAACCCACCCAACTGAGAAATACTACCCCAGACCTATACTAAGTACCCCTAATCTACATCTAGATCTAAGTAAGCAACCTAAACTAAGGCTCAACGGACTAAGTAAGAAATCTAACTAAGGCTCCAACCTAAGTTCTACTCTATATCCCCAAAGCGAGCCTAATAAATCAGAAATCCTAAATATCCTACATTTAAACAATACTTACCCATAACCATAAGCAATTTATATGAAATAAAGTTTATACAAGCTAAGTCTAGAAGAAGGAAAGTCGTAACCTATCTCGACACTTAATGGAAAATACATGGACGGTCATATAGAAGCCTTTCTCTTTCGTAACGCCTTAAAATGCTTCCATGATAAGAGGATTAAGGACATAATTTAACATAGAATTGGAGTTACACGAGGGGAGTGGAAGGAACTTACCCGGATGATTTGTAGTGAAAATTCCACAAAATATACTCTTCTTAGCTCAACCAATAGTCCCAAGTTCGTGAGAAATGAACTTAAAGTGAAGGGAGCAATCTTATATACTACTAGAGGGTTCCTTTTTGCAAACACAAGGGCCCCACTGTGAATACGGAAGAGCACTAATCCAACCCTTCGAGAATGCGAAGAACAAGATGGACAAGGTTCGACAAACCCTTCTTCAAAAATGCAGAGGGCCTCTCGCTAATGTGAAGGTCAAGAAACCTAACCCTTCTTGAACGTGACCCACCCTTTCTGAATGCGAAGGGTAAAATTACCATGCACCAGACCTGAAAAACCAGTAATTGTCCAGTCCAAAAATGACTCTGAATGAACCCTCGAGATTTATTTCAAATACCGTGAATGCAAACTAAATATTCCATCTTACTAGAAATAACATTCTAGACTCAATGGAATCGGTAAAATGGCCAATGAAAGTCATTTTGATGAAATGTTAACCAAAGTCAACACTTTTTCAATTTTCACTAAAATCCACCCAAGTGCTCGAATGAGTCCAAAAGCCTCGAGACCCAAACCAAAGATTTCCCTAGCCTAAAATTCACATTTTGGATCTAACAAAACTTTCAAAATATTCATCTGAGGTCATTTACTAGAAATTTTGACCAAAGTCAAACTTCTAACCTTTAAAAGCTCTAAAATAGAGATTTTTTTAGTAAATATTGGGCTTTCATTAATTAATTAAAAGAACAATATATATGAGCTAAAGTCCTAAGTCTTCCTACACAATACAGAAAATCAAAAAAAAAAAAGGTCCCACCCCATCTGATCTTATTACATCTAGAAAATGAACAAGGGTTAGCCAATCTAGATTCATTTCTTCTCTTCCAAACCCTTAAGACACCTGAGAAAATGTTGTCGCCTTGGATGAACTGTCGTTTACTCTATGTTCTTTTTGGGTGATTAATATTATGCTCTGATCTTTTTTTTGTTGCTATATCATCTTGTAGAAGAGTGTTTCTTCTTCTTTTATTCCTTTCTATTGTTGATCTTTGCACGTACTAACTTCTCTCACTTCTTTGGTTTTGTAGTTATGTTCTCCGGTAGATGGGGTATCTATCATCTCCTTGTGTTTTGCTGAGGGATCTCGTCTGTTGGGGCTTTGGTAAATCATTTGGTAAGCCTCTACTTTCTTCCTTCAACTCTTGATTTTTGCAGTCTATTAATCTTGTTTGTGTGTAGGTGGAGCTGGAATGGGGTAAATAAAAAGTTTGAATCCACCACCACCTCAAAATAATTGCCACAGCTTCCAGATTCTATAACTCTAATCTGACCTTGTGACCCTCCTATTTTGATGTGAGTCCTTTTTGTTGGATAAAGCAGACTAGGCTAGATGGCATTTTTCACACTTTTTCTTGCCTATTTTTCACACTTTTTGTTGCCTTCATGGCACTTGTAATTATAAATCTTGTGAAAAATGTATGTTGTATCCTTCCCAGCCCCCTTCACCCTTTGCTTGGTGACACTCTCAAATATGGGCATTTTGATTTGTCACTATTAATTGTCATTTTACTTATTTTTTTCATGCTATGAAAGTTCATGTAGTTGCAGTTTCCTTCCTCTACCATTCCTTCTCCTATTTCTTTGAACTTGGAATCCCTCCTATTCTTTTGGTTTATCTCTCCATATTATCCATTTTATTGGAATTTTTTTCCAGTTTTCTCCACTTCTACATTCTCTTTGTCTTTTCCTTATTTTGCCCCCTCTATATTGAGTCCACCCTTCTCCTCATCTTCATGTTGTTCATTCTTCTTCTTAGGATTTAGCTCTGGATGCAAGGCATAACATTGTTGTTCATTATGCCTTTGATTTCTACAATTTTTACAGTATTTATGGACATAATCATAGTTTATTCTAACCCATTTCTCCACCATTTCTCTTGATTGCTTCCTCACATCAATATTAATCATTTTTGGAAATTCACCTAGTAAATACACCTCCACCTAGACACGAGCACAACTAGGCCTTGTTTGATTCTTAGTAGCCATGTTAACCTATAATGGTTTTCCAACAGCAACAGCAAAAGAAAACACTGCATCCTTCCCTAAATATTTGGGGGTAATGAAGGAAAAGAATTCCAGGCTATTGCAGTAGTTGTTTCCTCCCCAGGGTCGAACAAAGGATCCCACTTCAATGTGCGCATGGGATAAGTTCATTATCTTTGATTTAAATAAAATGCTGGTTTTGAAAGCAAATTCACGTAGGCCTCCAAATTTTCTGCCATAATCAATATGTGTCTGTTGCTTAAGAGACCAATATTACATTATCCTTTCAATTTACATTGCTTTGGTATTATTTTCCTTAGATCCTGTATGTTTGGCCAACCATATGAAAATTTTCCAATAACAGCATACTGTAAATTTTCATTATATATCATTTGGTTGACTTCTTCCTATTCCCAGATTAATCTTGGTTCTCCATGTAGGTAGGCAATAGGTTTCATCGGGATTGGTTTATTAAAGATTAGTGTTTGACGTAGTTTTGAAGTAAAATTTTACGGTACGTTGGTTGTAGATTGGGATTGGCCAGTTTCAGGAGAAGGCTGCCCTGAAGAAGAGGTGGCTATGGCCATCGGAAAAGGGGTAGGCAATGTTAGAGTTTACCTGCAGCTAGAGTTTTAGTTAGAAGCGTTTTTGTTTTAAAAAAATATAATTCTCCTTTTTAAAATAATTTGAACATGTGCCATCCATGTGTGTTAGTTAAACCCATCAATTACTCGACTTTTTGATTTATCCAAATTACCAACCCTCTAAGTCATATATGTCACGCCCCGAATCCCAACGAGGCATGATTGGCACCCGTAGCCGATAAGGCTCGAGAGAACCAAGTTATGCTTCTATACATTCATATGCATAACCTTGAATGAATAACATACTATCTCATGTAACTGATGAAATGTAAAATGCCATACATATACATAGATAAAACTTGGCCTTTTGGGCCATCACGTCGCACTGTACGTACATATCTTACATCCATACCCACACATGTCTACAAAAGCCTCTAAATACATACACGACCAATGCATAACATCTACAGCATCAAATCCAATGTACAACTATGACTCGAAAAGTCCCAAACCAACTGGGGCTCACCAAAGATCTGCAAATACTGTCACTCTACTGTAGAGGTCTACTAATGCCTGCACCTGCAACATGTAAGGTAAGTCCCCAAAAGGGGTCAGTACGAAGAATGTACTGAGTATGTAAGGCCATAAGAAAACTGAGTCAGTGCATAAGAACTTCAATGGAAATAATTATTAGAGAAACTCAATGTGTGGAATCATGTACCTTTCCTTCATTATTATCATCTCCAATGATACATACATAATAAAAATAACCATGGAATCAACATAAGAGAAATAGCAAATGTGAACAAACTCTCTTTCTGTATGTGGGATACCATGTACATTACGTTCTTTTTTTCCCTTACCTTTACTTTACTTTACTTTTACATTGCTCATATACTGTTAGGGCCCTCATCATGCAGGTGTTTATTTCACCCCATGGATACATCATGCAGGTGTGTTCTTTCACCCCATGGATACATCATGCAGGTATTCTTTTTACCCCATGGATAAGATCATGTCATCATGCAGGTGTTCTTGCACCCCATGGATAAATGGCCATCATCATGCAGGTATTCTTTTTACCCCATGGATAAGATCATGTCATCATGCAGGTGTTTGCACCCCATGGATAAAATAACATCATCATTATACATTGCTTTGCTCTTACTTTATTTCATGACTCTGAGATTGATACTTCAACTTGTGAGAGATTGATACTTTGATAGTCATAATATTGTTGGAAGCTTTGGAACAATAACCAATGAGCTAGAGACATGTATATAAACATTCTTGAAAACATAGCCTTCATAGAAACATAATACTGTTGGAACCGTTGAACAATGATCAATGAACAAGATACATGAGCATAATCACTATTGAACCCTGGGAACATAACCTCATTTGACTTTTGGAACATTACTAATGGATATGAGACATGTGTAGAACTCTATTGGAACTTTGGATCATGACACTATTGGAACACACCCATATACTTTACCTTACTCTTGTAATTTATGAGATTAACACCTTAGCCAAACACGTACTTACATGCACATCTCACTTCACCCCTTTATCTCATGAGATTGACAATTTCACTTATGAAGTATAATTATACTAACTTGCACATCACCTCTCTTATTACTCTTATGAGATTGATACTCTTACAATGGGCACAAGGATAATCATCATACCATAGGACTCATAACATGATTGGAACAATGATATTCAACTAAACAAGCTCTCTTTACCTCATTGCTCTTATTGGGATAATTCTCTTAGGATCTACAACATATGACAACTTAAGAACTTCCGCCCATAAATAAGAACTAAGTGATTCATGATTCGTATAGGAGTAAAACACATATGACTATCAATATATCAACCCTAGTTGGAATACTATAGAACCCCCTTGGTATAGTATACTTTTGGAACCTTAACATAATGAGCACTAAATACGATACATGTGGATACTAACTATTTACCACCCTGCAATGCAATACCTTAGACCATTTGGAACTTTTGACATATTAGCCAATGAACGTGAGTCAACCAATGGACATGAGTCAATCAATAAACATGAGTTATACGATTCACTATTGACCCATGAATAAGGAACATATGAGTAACTCTAGCCAACTATCGAATATGAAATACCTTAGAGTATTTCGGAATCAAGTGAGTGCTATGACAGTGTGAACATCATATGTTGCAGAAGGATATAAAAGTAACCTTACATACCTTGTCCTCTCAATGTAAGTACACAATCAAATATGTGAGCGCAACAATTCCGCTCCTTCTTTACGTTTCACTCTACATCACAAGTACATAATGGAACCAACATTAACCACCAACTACCTTACAAATGCATACAATAACAAGAAGTCACATGTTTGGCTTTAGCATGTTATTTCTTTCTCTACAATACCATTTACGGCATGATCGTATCAACAATACCACAACATACCCAACATGACCAAAGTATCATAAACCCCTAGTATGTCACACCAAGTTCATACTTTCCACTTTCCATCATTACAACATCATAATTACACCATCAATTACTTTACAAAAGCGTAGAACATCAATGAGTTACATGTTTGTCTTTAAACATGCCATTTCCCCTTGACAAAACCATTGATAAAATGATTATTCCAAAAATCCCCCAATATTCCATACATTGACCAATACATGAAAATCAATATATTTTACCACAACACTTCTACTTTATACTTTCTTATCCACACCACATCACAAAGAATCCATCAAACTACCTTAATACACCTCATAGCACATATCGGCCAAAATCCCACAATTTACACTTTTAGAAAAATAACAAGTTTAATAACAAAATCACACCATACATGTTCATATTTTATCCATACCATGCTCTTTCATCAAAGTCACAAGTCAAAATTCAAGCTATAATCCCATGGATAATACATCTTTTTCATAAAACCAAAGGTGCCATGTCCAACACCTCCAACCATAACCAACATGATATACATATTCTCTTATGCTTATAATATATTAAAGTACAAGAACAATCACTTACCCAAGCTTGGAAGATGATGATCTTGCTCCAAAAGTGCCTTAGGGTTTGAAGAGCTAAAAGAGCTCTCTTGAAAATTCTAGAAAATGAGAGAAAGTGATGTGTGTGGCTAATGAATTAAATCTGATTTTTGGACACCTTTTATAACCCCTTAAAGTCATCCTTAGCTATTAATTTCCATCATTGACAAGTCAAAGCAAGAATGGGTCATTTTGACCCATTGGGCCTTTCATGCTTTGTTCATTCTTGGTCTCTAATTAGGCCCAATAACCCATATCATCTTGACCCACTAACATCAATGTATAATTCACCATATATCTCATATTTAAATAATTCCTTAATGTCACGGCAATAGTCTCTTACGAAATTCTCATTCGTCGTCTCGATCGCAAAAATAGGAATTCTAGTCGTCCATGGCTTCATTAAACATTTTGGATCACTGTTCATGTTTCATGATTTGATCATGTAGGAGTATGCAGGAGTGTATTGAAGTATTTGAAGCTTTAACAACACTCAAATAACTCCAAAGAACCAAAAGAAACCATCTAAGAATCGTCGTAGAATTGCGTCGCAAAACGAGTCCAGATGGGCACAATATTTGTGCCTTGCGCCACTGCTGCAAAGCAAGCCAGTGGCGCAAGAAATGCACCCTCTCTGATCTCAGAGGCTTGCGCCACACCCCTTGAAACAGGGTAGTGGCGCAAGTTTCAGCACCTTGCTGAATTTTTCGGCCACTTCTTCAATACTTGCATATCGTCCAATACCTTATCAAAACACTACAAAATACTTACTTAGTGATCTTACTCATCAAGTAAACATGAATCCAATTCACCAAATGAGGTTAGAATGTATGCAAGGTATTACACAAATGCTCCACGAAATCACCAAACACTTCTTATGAAAGGCTAGTCGCATGTACAAGGCCAAATTTCAATTTTTTTCTCATTTTGATCATTACCAAATACATACTTATAACTCTCGACACCTAAGTAACCATTGTTCAATGTCTTCATATAGGGTTTAGTAAGTACGGGGTGTTACAATATATTCTCGTAGGAGTTTGGCACTTCTACATGTCTATTTAATTTATCCTAACACTACTAAAAAAAGGTGAAAATTGACTATAAAAACTGATCAACAAAAGTTGATGTAAAAATTTGACCGACCTTGATTGGTTTTTTTCTATTTTTCTTTTAAAAAATTGTTATAAAAATCGATCTAGAACGATTGTTATTTTTAGCGCCAAAAATTTAAAAAGTGTAAAAACGATCGCGCTCGATCTTTTTAAAATTAAAGCAATATTTTTAGCAAAACTAACTGAACACAATCAGTATTATTTAAAAAATACTTTCAGGCAACTGATTGAGATCAGACAACTTTTTGTCAAATTTCAGCCAAATATTTCTAAAATTACCGACTAGTGACCCACCTCTATAGATCGGTATGTCTTTAAAAACTCTTATTTGATTCCTCTTTTTTCATTCTCTCATGTTTTTTTCTCTCACCCTCCCCTCTCTCTCTCTCTCCCCTCTCTCTCTCTCTCTAATCTTCTCCTCCCCTCGCCCGAACATCAATGATACTAATCCCGTCCCACCTCTATTTGTTCCTGTCGTCCCTGCCATTCTGCCACCCCTCACAATGCCACCATCAGCCAATGTTGCAGCTTTTAATGCCCACTTCAAGTATTTTCCTTTCGTTTTATGTTGTTTAATTAGATTACTTTGTATATTTTTAGCTTAATTATTTTTTATTGCATATGATCCTTATTACTTGAGTATAAAAGGGGGACATTATTAAAATATTTGAACTTGTAAGAGATGGGAGCCAAAAAATGAGTGGATGGATAATTTTAGCAAAATAGGTGGATGAAGTGTATATTTAAAACTTTTTGAAATAGTCCAGGGACATATTTGGCTCTTTTCCATTCAAACTAATGAATAGAAAATAAAGCTGATAAAATATGAAGAAAAAAAAGAAAGAAGAAAAATTGCATAATAATATGAAATCACATTATAATAAACACCTCCCGAAGTTATCAACATGGGTTGTGATGCAATGGTGTGACTGCTCCACCCTTAATCAGAGGTCTCGAGTTCGAGCCCGAAAATGGAGAAAATCCCATTGGGAGCGTCATCCCCCAGAATGGGCCCTGCAGTGCGTGATCCGGATTAATCGGGGCTCCAATACGGATACCGGACACTGGATGAGAAACCAAAAAAAAAAAAAAAAGAACACACCTCCCGAAGTTGAAATAAAGTAAAAAAAATATCATTGAAATACATTTGAGATTAAGAAAAAGAAGTGGAAGTAGAAAAGTGATTTTAGTTTGTAATTACAGAGTATAATCACCATTAGCTCCCACCTTACAATTAAATAGTGTAATTAGACAATATTATACATACATCCAATTCCTATTCCTAAAACGGCTTTCCAAACAGGACTCTCAAAAAATATCTAAAAGGCAAACGTAAAAGAGAGGGTTTTTAGGGTTTAAGGATTCTTTGGTTTCTTCAGTTTTTAGACTCACACATTTACACTTTGCGAAAGGAATGATGTGGGCAGTTCGTCGAGCCTCTTCTTCCTTAAAGTAATCCCATCTCTACTCTCTCTCCTTTATACACTGCCCTCAGAAATTTTCTTCTTTGTTGATTTTTTTTTACCACGTCTTCTCACAGTGTTTTCGATAAATTTTTCTTTGTGAAGTTAGATTCATTTTTAGATGTGTAGTGAACTGATCACTCTCGTGAAAATGTGATTAACAGTCCTTTTGCTTTAAAATAATGCCATCCCTTGTTAAAGAATTCGTCCCACCTCAGAAGTTTCCCTCTTGAAACTGGTCAATGACGTGGGTTGAGCACCATGAGGTCTCAGGTTCAATTTCCAGCGGAACAAAAACATTAGGTGCTCAACCCTGAGACCTCATGGTGCTCAAGAAATCAACTAATGTTTTTGTCTCTGCTATAGGAATTGAACCTGAGATCTCATTAGTCTTTTACTCTACTACTACTTGTGAAATCACCTAATGTTTTCGATGATTTCACCTTTTTATTTTTTGGATAATTGTGGTGTCTGGGCCAGCCAGCTTTTGCGCACCTTATGAAATTACCACGTATTGCTTATCTTATGAAAAATAGATACTCCCTCTTGTTCCATGATGATTTTCCTTTTTACTCTCTCCAAAAGAGATACACACCTTTCCATATTTAGGAACAATTTAACTTTAAACTTCCAATTTTATCCTTTAATTAGATGATCCATAATCACACAAATATGAAATATCTATAGTTTGTTTTAGTCAAAATTCCTTCTTTTTTTTTTTTTGTAATTCTGTGCACAGTCAAAGTGTATCACATTACGAAAAATGATTTCATAAGATTAAAGATTTTCTACTGAAAATATTTTCCCAAGAACATTTCCTGCATACCAAACACATCTAGTTGTTTGGTGAAACAAGTGTAGTTTTGGTGTCTTATGGAAGTGTAACATCGGAAACATCTGCAGTTTTGGGTAGGAAAGGTTTGTTCATTTCTGTTTTATGAATTTCATAATCTAAATAAGAAACAAGATGGAAGTTCTGCACTTCTACGGACTTGTTACTGGACCATCGAGAAAACATTTCTCCCGCAAATCTTTGTTTATAGATTACTATATAGCTTATGTTTGGTACAGAGGTGTAATTTTCAGTTTTTCAATAACAACAACTACGCCTCAGCCCCAAACAAGTTGGGTAACTTTCATTTGTTTATTTTACCTGGAGAAATCATTTTCTGTAGCATTTGTCAATGCTTGTTTTGGATATAATGTAAGAGACGTATGATTATGATCGTCCCAAGTGAAACATAGAATATAATGGTAGCATTTTGGTGATATTTTTTAGGACAAAATATTTACAATGATGTTGTCATGGTTAAAGCAAGTGATATGGAGTAGAGAGTTTTAGAGTGTTACTTTGAATATTTATTCATCTTCTTTGTTCTTTTAGTGTTACTATGTCTTCCGATTCCATTTTAGAGAGAGATAGAGAGTATTTTCTAGCTTAGATTACGGGCACTTAATTGATCAAATTGGTTATCTACTCCAGGAAACAAATGTATATGACCGGAGGCTCTCAAATTTGTTATGCCACTTCAGAAATGTCAAGTCAATGCCTGAAAGGACACAGTGATGGGCTTAAAGGGGCTTCCAATGTAATATCACATAGACCTCTTGCATTTAGAGGATTTCAAATAACATCTCATGGTTTTCTCAGATTATTCATGGAAAGCCGAAGTTTCTCTTCGCAAGTTGGCACAAAGAGCAGTGAAGAGGAAGATAGTAATTCAGACGATGGGTTTTCAGAGCTTGAATCTTCTACTGCAACTGAAACCATACAAGAAGCCAACAAAGTAGGTGACTCGGTCTCTGAGCATGAGCTTTCCGAACAGGATCTTGATGGTGAAGATGTGGAAGCACCTCAAGAATTAGAGCTCTCTGATACGGAGACTGAAATTAGCAAACGGAAGTCTCCAAGGAAAAGAGTTTCTTCCGCATTATTCAATGCTATTGTGGCTGCACCAGCTTTATCTGTTAGTAAAATCATGGATAAATTGGTTGAAGGAAATGACGTGACACGGGCAGAAGTTTCAGCTGCGATGCTTGATCTTCGTAAAAGGCGCATGTATGGGAGGGCACTGCAGGTAATCTTTCTCTTTATATTAGATCAGGCATCTTATTTAAATTTTGATGCATTTACAGGTTTTAGCATCATCATAAAAAATGATCATTGTGTGTTTACATTAGTAGGGCGGTCATGATGCATTTATAATTTTTCTTTTACAACATTGTAAACTGTGATTAGTCATTTTAGAAATAATGAAGCTTGAACACCAAGAAATCACTTTTTAAATAATTTAGGATTTACCACAAGTACTTGCTCTCTTTAGTTTGAGAAACTATGTAAAAAAAAATCAGTTAAGACATTTTGATAAAAACTTTTTCTAGTTACTCTTGGCAAAGATGGAGGGTTTTTTCTCCTGAAATCTCATTCCTTCGTGATAGATGTCTTAAGGTTTTGGTGTCCTCATTATTCAAAGTTGAAACCTATTATAAGAAATGACTTGGCTCTAAGCTTCTAGCCATGGGAAAAAAAGGGATACTAGCATATCAGTCAATATGTGAACTGTTTGTTAATGTATGTGAATCCTTTAAATATTCAGCTCTTATCTTGGTTCATTCATTCCATGCTAGTGAGTAATGTATCTTTGTGAGAGCATATCACATTGGTTCAGGGAATAAATTGGTGTCTTCTTTTATGGACTTGAACAATCCTTACCTCATGAGCTGGCCTTTTGAGTTGAGTTAGGTCCTAGGTCTATTTCTTCTAACATAGTATTAGAGCTAGACCTATGCCAATTGTATTCTCCAAACTTTGGCTGCCATTGTTATTCACGCTTCAGAGGTCCAATCCTGGAGGCGCACATTTGAGTGCTCCATATTGGTTGAGTGACTGAGTTGTTGTCTTCCTGATATGGTCTTGAACAACCCTCACCTTATGAGCTAAGCTTTTTTGGTTGATAGGCGTAATGGTCGTTTTCTTGACAGTCTTTTAAGGTAAATAGGGTTTTCCTAAAACTAAATGTTTTCTAATCTCATAGTTAAAATAAATCTATTTGTACCTAATGTAATAGTAACAACAACTAAGCTTTTGATTATGTCATATTCTTAGTTACGTTTGCGTTGATTCGAAGAGATTTTAGGTTTTTTGGAACAACTTTCTCCATGTGATTTTGTGTCCCATTTTACCTCTTTCACTCACCATAGTAATGCACCTTCAAAATTTGTGCATTTTGAAGGTTTTTGTAGGATATGGTCAAACTATCTTAGATAATTTTCTATCATTTTATTGTATGTGTGTTGTCACTTGCACCGTTTGTCTGATGTGATGAGAGAATTGTTTTCAATCTTGTATAATGGCATATCCATCTTGTCATCACGTTTCTGTGATACTAATGTTGTGAATATGTTGAGTCCTAAAGGCCCAACATACACTCCAATATAATATTAGTGTTCTCACCATTATTCTACAGAACTAGCCTTTCGCTTGTTAGGTGTTTTCATATTCCATAGCGTTCCTATAACACCCTTCCGTTTCAGCCATCTCATTTTAATTCTGTGTGCTACATCTTCATTTATCACGTCATTATAGTGGAAGATTGAGATTGGACATTTGAAGTCTTTGCATTCCATACTATAATCTTGTCCAATCTCACTTCACCTCCATCCTTTTGGGGGGAGTATACTTGCAACAGCAGCTGCGCAGCATATATCCTGTGTTTCTTCTACTCGTACATAAAGGGCCTTCAATAATGGTACATCTTTTATTGATGTTCCTCTTTCTTGAGATATCCAAAGGAGGTAGTACAGTTAAGTGCAAAATTTGAGCAGCAAAAATTACTCCATAAGTCTTTTATGCTTGTGTTCTTTGATATTACTAATTGACCATTGCTTGTAAAATCATTTCGAATTCATATTTCACTGAGAATTTATCTCCTTGGAGTTGCTTGATACTTGAGTATTACATGGAAGGTTGAAAGTTTGAGTTTCAACTTTTTTCTTGTTGGATGAAGGAGTTTTAACAATTTTTAGACTTTTTTCCTGTTACATCTGGAAATAAGCCCTAATTCTTTATTTTATTTTATTTTGCTCTGTGAAATTCTTGAAGAACTTACAAAAATGGCGGGGCTAAGAAATTTTGAAATAATACGTCCAAATACTATTTTCAACTTCAAATACTTAATTTTTTCCACTTCAACCAAATATTTTCCAAACACCTGTGTAATACTCGCACTTTATTTTGGTTACTGCATACAATATTCTTTGTAGTCTCCTGCTTCTGCTGCATCTGTCCTGGTCTAGCAGCACTTTTGCGTTAGTTGTTTGATTTTTCCTTAAAACCGTCTTGGCTATTGTAGGTTCTATATTAACATAAGTTTAAAAATATTTAGCTGCTTCCTAGTTGTAATGTCAACTTATGTTTGCAGTAGAACATGACTTTATGGAGATATTGATAAACACTAGTTCTATTAGTTTCGCATTGAGAAAAAAACAACAGCTTTTAACCTGATTAGTTTGTTGGTTTCTATTGTCATCATCTTGCTGTTATTCACTTATAGTAATTTCTGGCTTTTGGCAGCTCTCTGAGTGGTTGGAGTCAAAAAAGCAGCTCTCTTTTACTGACAGAGACTATGCTTCTCGTACTGATTTAATTGCCAAAGTCCGTGGTCTAAAGAAGGCAGAAGATTATATTGGGATGATACCAAAGTCTTTCAGAGGTGAAGTTATTTATCGCACTTTATTGGCCAATTGCGTCGCTGAATGTGATGTGAAGAAATCTGAGCAGATTTTTAACAAAATGAAGGACCTTGAACTCCCATTAACATGCTTTGCTTGCAATCAATTGCTCCTTCTATATAAAAGGACCGATAAAAAGAAGATTGCCGATGTTCTCTTACTAATGGAGAAGGAAAGTGTGAAGCCATCCCTTTTTACTTACAAAACATTGATAGATGCTAAGGGGCAAATCAACGACATATCTGGAATGGAGCAAATTGTTGAGACCATGAAGGCTGAAGGGATAGAACCTGATATCCACATAAAGAGCATTCTGGCAAAGTATTATGTCTCGGGTGGTCTGAATGAGAAGGCCGAGAATGTACTAAAAGAGATGGAAGGAGGAGATATAGAAGAAAATCGCTGGGCGTGTCGTATTTTGCTTCCTCTTTATGCAGCTCTTGGAAGGGCTGACGACGTTGATAGAATCTGGCAAGTTTGTGGGTCTAATCCTCGTCTTGATGAATGTGTGGCTGCTGTTGAAGCTTGGGGAAAACTGCATAATATTGAGGAGGCGGAAAAAGTCTTCAATAAGATGGCAGCAAAATGGCCAACACTCTCATCGAAGCATTATTCTGTTTTATTGAGAGTTTATGCGAATCATAAGATGTTGTCCAAAGGAAAGGACCTTGTGAAGCGTATGGCTGACAGTGGTTGCCGAATTGGGCCATTGACTTGGGATGCCCTAGTCAGACTTTATGTTGAAGCTGGAGAAGTGGAAAAAGCGGGTTCAATATTGCATAAAGCTGCAGAGCAGAATCGGTTGAGACCAATGATTAATTCTTATCTGGTCATTATGGAACAATATGCAAAGAGAGGTGATATTCATAATACTGAGAAAATGTTTCACAGAATGAAACAAGCTGGATATGTTTCCCGAATTTCCCAGTACCAATGCCTTATTCGAGCCTATGTAGCCGCCAAAGTTCCTTGTTATGGTATTGCTGATAGAATGAAGGCGGATAATGTATTCCCAAATAAAGGATTGGCAAACATGTTGGCTCAGGTTGATGCATTCAAGAAGAATGCTGTGTCTGACTTGTTGGATTGAATGATGTGATGTATCCTACTTTTCTTGTGACTGAGGATCTTGCATACCTGCTTATTAGATTGATTATACAGCAGTCAGTTGTAGGATGAACACTTTTGAGGTATCAGCTTCCTTTTCTTTAGCTAGGTTATCATGTTGCTAGTCTTGCTTTACTACATGTTCCTTTTGTTTTTGACTTTGAGCAAACAGCACAATAATAATTCTATGGTATATTTATTATCTACTGTTAGGAGGAATTTATTGACACTGCTTAAGGTCGCAGTTACACTTGTAGGGTTGTGTAAATAGAACATTAGTTGATTCTACCTTTATACGAGCACATTGAAGCCATATTGTTGTTGTTTTGTTTCAAGCGGTTTAAGTAAATCAAAATTGAAGGGTAAAAAAATCTATACTAGTAGGTGAAACTTCTCTTTTTTCATTAGACTGCTTTGGACTGTTTTTTCTTGAGCTCAAGGTCTATCGGAAAAAGCCTCTCTACTTCTGAGGTAGGAGTAAGATTTGCGTACACTCGATCTTCCCCAAACCCTATTTTGTGCGATTACACTGCGGATGTTGTACTAGTAGGTGAATCTTTTGAAGCCAAAACATGGAACTGGATGAAGAAAAAAGCACTGCAAAATTGTTTGTTTTCCCTCATTTTTGTGTACTTAACATTCTATAATCGAATGTAAAGTTGGTGTCGGAGATAAATGAAATCCCTCCATTCTTAATCCCATCGAATGCTTGAACCAAAAGAAAAGAGTAGTTAAAGCTTGGATTCCATTGCACACAGCCTTTATTGTTTGCTTTTTGAATTCCTATTAATTTAAGTAGAATAGGCATGTTAAGAGGAAAGGAGAGGAATTTCATTTACTTCTTTCTTTCGTTGTGCTACTGAATTTTATCGTTTGACTAATACAAGTAGTAAAAGTTTTATCTCATCTGAAATCCAGCGAAACACAAATTAGGAACTTTTAAACTTAATTTTTTATTTATGTATCTTCTTAGTCTTAATACAAGTAAAAATTGTCATGGTAGTAGATATATATATTTCTATATTATCCACTTGATAGAATATCAAAATAATATGAAAAAAATAAGATAAACAAAGTGAGGAAGCAAAAACAAAATTCTCTGAAGGCGAGTCAACTTTAATATTTCCTGTTACAGTTTTTTTCTCGAAAAAGTAGCTGTTTGAATTTTAATGTCCAATCAAATTAATCTTTTATTATTATTATTATTATTATTATTATTATTATTATTATTATAATTATTATTATTATTGTTTTCCACCCGGTGTTTAGTATCCACAACTTCGGATTCACGCCGAAAAATTCCACAATAGGGATAAATCGCTCCCGAACAAAAACTATTTCATACCAGAAGAACTCGTATCCATATCTTTTATTATTACCTATATTGAAACAGATTATTTTATCTTTTTAGAAAAAAATACACTAAATTAATTAAAAAATTAAAATATTTACACCCAAATATCTTCTTCCATACTAATTCTTAAAGTGCCTATTCGGCTGAAAATTATCAATGCACCCCACCCGAAAAATGGTAGCCTTCCTTTTACAATTCATATTACGCGCCGTCTTTTTTCTCTTTGGTTTGTTGCCTTTAAAAATTTTTAGTTTTAGTTTTGTAACCTTTTGTTCTTTCCTTCTTCCTTTTTTCCTTTTTTATATTTTTGTACTTTTCTTTTCTTTTTATCTTGTTTATTTTTATTTTATTTAAATATAAAAATAAATTCAGTAGCTCAATATTTTTAAAATAATAAATATAAAAAATTACATCATTAGACTATTAAAAGAAGTAATTAAAAAGTATATATAATAAATTCATTAGTTTATTTATTAAAATTTAAATTTAATAGAAATACATATTATTTTTAGTTAAATTATCTTTTTTTATCCATTTCTTTTTCAAGATAAAATAAAATACAAAGATAACGATATTATCTAACTATATGTAGCATAATAAAAATATAAGAAAATTAATAAATAAATAAATAACAACAATAAATAATTAAGAATGACTGAAGAGTGTCTCATTGAAGAATTAGAGCAGTCTTCCCTGATACCATCATATACCGTAATAGTATCATGGAGGGCTGAGAAGTGTCTCTTTTTTGAAGAATTGAAGTTGTCCTCCATGATACCTTGTCAGTTTAAAGTTATATTGTGATTGTACCATAGAGGACTGCAAAATGATTTATTGAAGGACTGAAGTAACCCTGCAAGATAACATATCAGTAGATAGATATATTGTGATAGTTTATCGCATTGAAAGACTGAAACAGTCCTCCATGATGTTGTGTCAGCACATAGATATACTGTGATAGTATCATGGAGGATTGAGAAGCGTTCATTTGAATGATAATACCATGTCAGTATATAGATATACTATGGTGGTATATTGAAGAGTGTGTCATTAAAGGACTGAAGCAGTCCTTTGTGATACCATGTCAATAAATAAATATATTATGACGGTACTATGGAGGATTGCAGAGTGTCTCATTAAATGATGATATCATGTCAGTATATAGATATATTTTGATGGTATCATGGATGACTGAGGAGTGTCTCATTGAAGGACCGAAACAGACATCAATGATACCATGACAGTATATAGATATAATGTGATGATAACATTACAGACTAAAGCAAACCCCAATGATATCAAGTTAGTATATATATAGTGATGATATCATGGAGGTCTCATTGAAGTATTGAAGCAGACATCAATGATATCATGAAAGTATGTAGATATATTGTGATGGTATCATGGATGTCTCACTGAATGACTAGATGATTAAAGCAGACATCAATGATATCATGACTGTATATAGATATACTGTGATAGTATCATGGAGGTCTCACTAAGAACTGAAACAGATATCAATGATACCATGACAGTATATAGATATACTGTGATGGTATCATTACGGACTAAAGCAAACCCCAGTGATACCATGTCAGTTTATAGATATATTGTGATGGGATCATCGACGTCTCACTGAAGGATTGAAACAGACATCAATGATACCATGACAGTATATAGATATACTGTAATGGTATCATGACGGACTGAAGCAAACCTTAATGATATTATGTCAGTATATAGATATATATGATGGTATCACGAAGGTCTCACTGAAGGATTGAAGCAGGCATCAATGGTATCATAACAATATATAGATATACTATGATGATATCATTACTGACTGAAGCAAATGAAAAAAAAAAAAAAAGGGAAGCAAATGAAATTAGAGAAAAAATAAGAATTAAATAAAATGAAAAAAAAAAAGGACAGAAAATATGAAATTAGATTGTGAAAAATAAAGAATATTATGATTTAAGAAAAAATGAATGAAAAAGGAGAAAAAATAAATAAAGAATAAAGAAATAAATGAAAAAAAAAGGAGCAGAGAAAAGAAAAGGAACAAGAAATAAATAAATTAAAAAATAAAGCTAAAATAAAAAATAAAAAGCACAATAATAATAGGAACCAATAAAGGAGAGAAAAAGAAAAATAAAAGCAGGAAAATAAAAAAGAAAAGGAGTATATAAAATAAAATTTGAGTATGAATTATCTTAAGGTATAAAAAGAAAATAACGAATAAAATAATTTGAGCAAAAATAAATGAACAAAGAAGCATAAAAAGAAAAAAAAATAATATAAAAAGAAACGAGAAAAAAAAAAAGAAGAAAAAAGTAAAAAAGTAGATAAATAAAAAGAAAAAGAATTAAAAAGGAGATAAATAACTAAAGGTACAAGAGAATGAGACATTTTCTGTAACTAGTTAGTGAGGTATTTTATGTAAAGGGATATTTAATTGTAAATAGTTTACTCCTATGGGGGGACATGCATGTACTTTTCCCTATGAAATACTCCCTCCGTTCCTAAATAGTTGTCACCTTTTTGACTTGCACTCCCCTTAAGAAACACATTAACTAGAGACTGATTTAACTACATTATCTTTATTTATTACTCCTCTCTATTTACTACTCCCTCTGTGTATTTTTACTTGCCCAGTATATTAAAAATAGATATCCAACAATAGTTATGCAGTTTGAAAGACCAATGGATAATTTGCCATCTTGTATCTATTTACCCTTGCTATTAAATATTGTTCATTATCTATGCATTTCTCCAAACATTCAATTTATTATATTACTAATATCATGGTATCATTGGTGTCCAGTATATTAAATTTAAAGATGGATAGAGGGAGTACTCCTTTTTTTTGCACTATATTAATCCTTTCACATGGTAAGAAAATCTCTTCACGCCGAGCATGAAATTTAGAATGATGGGTCTTGTTTTTACAAAATATAAACCTATAGTCAAGTTTTACATTTTAAAAAAAATTAAAATTATGATTTGGAATCTCAAATCATGTCTTTGGAAAAATTTGGGATTTCAAATCATGATCCCAAATCGCATATCCAGATGCTGATTTGAAATTTATAATTTGAAATCATGATTTCATATCACATGTCCAAACGCAAACGAAAACTCTTATTTACAACAGACTTTTGATTCATGATATCGCAAATTTCTCATGTATTTTGTTAACCTCTTGACACATCATCGAAAAGATCCAGGCATTGTCCGCAAAGTAATAAATAAAGAATGTAGTTAAAGTTCTTCAGTTCTTGAATTTGCTATAAACTGAGCAAGTTCTCTTAGAATAAAAAAAGTAGCTCGGATGTTCACACAAGGTCTGGAAAAAGTCACATCCCAGAGTATACTATAGACAACCTACCCTGACACAATAGACATTATTTCATTTTTTATCGATCACACGAAGATAACTCTTCTTGAAGACTCAATTTCATGCTCTGCAAAATGTGAGCTGATATTGAAGCAAAGGTATTTAATTTCCACTTTACTTGAAGTTAGTATAGAAGTGAGTGAAGCTAGGGAAGCTCATCAGAAAGAAAAAGCAATACTGCCTTTTCATTCCATTTATTAATCCATAAGTAGAGGTCAACACCATGGGTCAGCTATAACACCTACAAATTATGATCGATTGTCTTTAAAAAGTGTGCTCATTCACATCTGTTTGGAGTTTACCAAAACATATTGAAAATGGTGATTCTACCATACAGATTTAGGCCCTTCTGCACAAATTTAGATGAAATAACTACTACTGCAAACTAGCTGGTCATTTGCAGTCGGTGAAAATCCATCTTTATAAAGTACAATATCATGCTTATTTTAGGACGAAAATAAGTGATCGAATTTATGTTCATGGATGAAGAAGCAAGAAATAGCAGTCTTTCATGTATTGTTTTGCTGCTTCACTTTCTTCCTCCGCCAAAATCGTGAAATAAGATACTTAGCATAACTATACTAGTTAATCGTATTGCCTTAGTTAATCTTGCTGTCTTCACCCTCCAACCTGCATAAGCACTAGAGAGTTTTGCAGCACTTTAACATAAAGCCAAGGGTTGCTAGTTTGAATGCGCGAAACAAAGACCATAAGACATTTCCAGCATCGTCAATAGCAGGCAAATTTGGTGAAAAACGGAAAGGTGAATGTATATGTAAACATAAGCAGTTAAAAGAGGGGGGAGGGGGGCGCAGATATTCTTCACACACTGAAACCAAAGGTGTTCTATCAAAACAAATGGTTTGGGCATTCCCTGCCTGGGAAACCGGCATGCTACAGGTGACCAGACACTAATTATCCAATGACAGTGCAACTGGATCGCAAGCATATCACAAATCCAAATAACATGACAGGATATTGTCACTAGTTGACAACGCGGCAAACCAGAGAAAATGAGATAACCATATGTAAGCGTACATATTCACAAACTTATTTCCAAACATCCATAGTTACTCCCCTGATAACTAATCCTTCTGTATGATCTTTTGCAAATCCCGTTGAAGAACTTTCAGGCGGACATGTTAACTGCCAAGATATCTACTTACACATTTAATAATTGGAAACTGATCACCGTGGCATGTAACAGAACTTCGTAAGGGAGATCTCCTATCAGATAGATTGACTAGCTTCTCATTCATTGACTGCAACCAGCAATCCACCAAAATCTGACATACCAACCATGCAAACCATCCAACCATGCGAGGTTCTTACTTCCAAAGCCTCCAATTGCTGCACCTACTGACCTCAGTCTAACTCGTCCAATCTGAAGAGCTAGGCACAAGCTGCATACACCCCAAAAGAAGTGTGAGTTTTTCTTCTTTTTAAATTAACTGAGAAATCCATTGCTTTCAGCTTCAAAGCCCTGTGGTCTCCCCTCAAGTGTATGAGAATTTTAAAAGGGTAAACTACGTTGACACAACCAGGGAATTAACTTCAATAACCTCGAGGTACAAACAGGAAAGAAAGTGGAAAATTTTAAACTGGAATTCAATAGCTTAAGGATAGGACATATCCAAATTGTTCAGTGCTTTCCAATAAGAAAAGCATAAGAATCAGATTCTAATTCTACATTAACCCCAGCCCCAATAAAAGTAAAAAAAAAAAAGAAAAAGGAAATGTGATAGTCTCAAACACTATTAGCAAAGCTTCCACAGTTAACCAGCCACACACACAACTATTAAGTAAACTCACAGAATCTAGCCTAGGAAGAAAAAGAAACAGTGGGGGAACTTCCTCAGCAGGCTACCCAGACAAAAAGGCTGTATTTACGGGATGAACCATAAAAAATTGTCAAAAGTATGTCAACTCAAATGCACAGTAGAAGATCAAGAGAAGCAGAGAGAGATGGGAATGGGGAGGGGGGCAATACCTGCTCGATAGCAAGTGCCTGCAACACTCCAAGACCATCCATGCTGCAAGAAAAACTTAATAACCTTGGCCATACTGCAAATATGATGGTTGAATGTCATAGGCCGCTGGGCATCACCACAGTAACTGTTAACAACCTGGAAAAACTTGAGCAGCCAACTGTAAGAAAGATAAAATACAGGGATAGGAAAGATAAAATATGGGTGATCTGTTCAAGGTAATTCTCCTTTAAGGTACAAGGATTTTACCATCTAATCTCTCGTATCCATATCATCACACAAAAAAAGGGCATTCCCACAGCGACTGTCCTTGATGCTGCTGAGGCAGTGCAACAGACTGTTGATTTACTCTCTTGAGTTGCTGAGGTTGCTCCTGGTACAGTTTTAATTGTTCAGGTATCTGGTAGTCTTCCCGACCATTCTGGTTCCCTGATTGTACATGCAGAGAGTTTACCTGTTTCCCAGGGAAAGGAAAGCTTACCATCCCAACTGAGCTACTGCTCTTGCTCACGGAGAGGTAGTTTTGTGCTGAATGATTAATGAAGTTATTGAAACCAATGCTCTGATGTGATGAAGACAACTGATATCCATCCAGCCAGCTATAGTCATCCATAGGAGGAAGAGTATGTTCATTCTTTACAGTCATGGCTGATGAAGACTCGTCCACAACTTTGGAAGGAACAGAACCAAAGCCTGGAGGTGGACCCAGATGCCTAACAGGTCTGCTAACTGGATTTTTCTTTACACCTGTTGACACGACTGATGAAGACTTAAATGACATGCTGTCAATACCAGCTACTGAGGATGAAAGTGAACTGAAGTTAGATGATATAGCAGCATCTGGAACCTGTGCGGGAATATTATTTGCTATGCTAAAATTGACAGAATGTGGAACAGGGATCGAAAATGGTGCAGGTGGAAATACTCCTGGATTCAAGTTCAAGCTAGCCAATCCATTCATAACAGCATCCTGTTCAACAGACCACATTGAAGTACTTGGTTGAATAGGCTGCATATATTGGCCACTGTTATTGGCAATAGTTGAGGGTGGCCTTAAACTTGCATGTAATGCACTCGGCATGATCAATCCATCATGTGCAGCTATGTTAATGCCATGAGGAACATTGGCAGCATTACCACAAGAAACAGGAACTTCCGAGGTCATCATGTTTGAAGCGCTTCCATTCACATGCTTTTCTGCCACAGATGGCTTAAAGACAATTACCTCATCTTCTTCCTCACACTCCACATACAATTGTTGCTTTGGCTTCAGAGCTCCAACAGTTAACTTCCCTGCAGCTGGATTCTCTAGCTCAATACCACTTAAGTTGGGAACTTCCATGGCACAACCAAGTACATAATCATCAGATACTTGGGGCTCAATGCCAATGATGAATTTCTTTGCCTTACTGTTAAAATATATTCCCTCTTCTCCAACCCGGACCAAACTCGCAAGAGCCTTTCCTGCTGCTATTATCCTCTGGAGACGTGATTTCTTCTCTTTGACGCCACCATCACCCCCAAAAGAATGCTTCCTTGAAAAATCAAGGATAAGTTGTGCCGGAAGAAGAGGTAGAAATCCTCTCAGTTCGAAATCCTCAGGCAATGCAAGACGATTACCGCTCTCTCCTTCATCATACCTGCTCATATTGAAAAAGCACATTTCATCCTTGTCGTCATCAACAAACTTGAACCCGCTGGACAATAGCTTATTAAAGAAAGCAATACAGTTCTTCCAGAAAAATGATCTAGCTGTCGTTTGTTTCTCTTCTGGTTCATTGCCAAGTGCAACATCTTGATGGCACGCCAACCACTCCACAAACACCAAAACACCAGGCAAAAGGAAGCTTGCTGTGGGATCATTTAATTGGACACATCTCTCAACCACATGACCCATGAACTCAAAAACAGCAGTAAATGAATTCTGTAGAAGAACAGATCTTTGTAAAATCTCAGCATATGACTGATTTTCACTTTCCCTGTTCACATTATGAACAGTGAATATAAGGATAGCCACGAGCCTCACAATAGCCACTCTACAGTCGGCTGTTTCAGAACCAAAATTATATTTTTCATCAGGCCCGGAAGAGAGAAGCTCACGCAGATCATTCTTAACCACCAACTGCAGTTCTCCAAAAGTTTCCAAGCTGGTTAAAGATGGCAAAAGAACAATATCAGCATACAGTTATATTGTAGTCAGATAGCAGAGATTCAAGTAGAGTATGGACAGGAAATACCTAGTGCGAGTGAAAAGAATGCCATTCAATCGAACATATCTCGTGGTGAAGGTTTTAAAGATGTCTGACATTCTGGAAGCTATTTCCTGGACTGAGATTGCTTCAACCTTATCAATTTTCATCGGTTGCCTTGTTTCTCCTTTGCCTCTTCCTTTTCCAGTCGTGCGATGAGGTACTGCCTTGATGGAGGAAGCTTTAGTATCCCCCAGCAGCTGGGTGTAACACTGACGGTTCTGCCGAAAGATGACACAGATGTCATTGTTTACAAAGGACCAATAACATCTCAAATAACTATATATATTTTGCATTGGGGCTAAAGGAAACCCAAAATGACTGGGCTGCACACCTCCTCGGTGATTGTTTACAAATTTTACAAAGGACCAATAACATCTCAAATAACTATATATATTTTGCATTGGGGCTAAAGGAAACCCAAAATTACTGGGCTGCACACCTCCTCGGTGATTCATATTAATAGTTAACATGCGTTCATATTAATAGAGTTAAACTTTTCGAATCAAAATGAAAGAAAAGGTTGTCCACATAACGATAAAATAGCTGAACCTTCTGGTAACGATTGCACTATCAAATATACTGGAAAAAGTCAATGTCCAAACCACAGTAAAATACAAAAATCAAAGTTCCTCCCAATCTCTTGTTCAGAATTACAAAAACGATACACATGTATGTCACAATTTTACTAGAGGCATATTTTGACAAGGCCACAAGTACAGAGCATAATACAGGGCATAGTACAGCTTTATGCACAGAGAATACAATTAAAAATTCTCCAAACAACAAACCAACTTCACCTCCTGTCTATGGTTTGCTTTTACATAAAACTTTAATACGGTCCTCTATTAAAATAGTATATGGTACAACATCCTTAGCTTTTACCAAAATCATTTGTAGATGTACCATAGTAAGCACCACACTACTACAAGATATTTGCAATGGCATCGCCACAATTCTAAAACAGACAAACAGAAGAGATATATATGATAGGCACAATCACATGGGTTCTGTATCATGCCCTACAGCTGGTGTGGGCCCATCATCACATGCACAGGAGGAGGGGTCATATTTTAAAAATAATGGGTTGATTTTGGGTCACAAGGAAAAAGAAGAGGTAAATGGGGCTTTATTTAAAAAAGGCCCAGTTCCTTTTAACGAGGCCCAAATCTTTAAACCCATCCAGATATTTGAAGCGGTGATTTCTAAGTTAGACCCCATGCTAACAGAGGTAGAAGCTAATATCACAGAGGGGGAATTTTTTGACAGCCTTGCTGAAGAGATAAACGTGACTACAGATGAACAGGAAAATCCTCTGGTGGAATTCATAAACACTGGAGAGGGGGAAGATTTTGTAGATGCAATGACAATTCTACACAAAGAAGGAATAAATTCTGTTAATAATAGTATGCAACCAGACATGCAAATTGCGGACAGTATGGGAGAAGAGACATGGAATATTGAGGACGCGGAGCCTTTAAATTTCCAATCTGTAGAAGACGAAAGTGATGGGGAGATGGACGCTTCAATTTGGGTGCATCAAAACATTATCAAGATGAGTAAGGAGTTTGGGGTGGTTTTTGAAGGCTGTAGAAAAGAAGCTCTGACATTATTCAAAAAATTAGATAGCAAGAGGCATACAATCAGTAAGGAAACAGAAAGACAGGCAGGGGAAGCTCCCAAAATCAAGGGACTGCAGGAGCTTAAAGGGTTGGCAATTGAGATGAATTTTCAAAGCAATGGGTCGAGAACCAGGGGGAGGGGAAAAGCGGCTGGTGCATGATGAATGTGAAGATAATATCATGGAATGTGCGGGGTTTAAACTGTAGGGATAAGAGGAGGGTTGTAAACAGTGTGATTCAGGAATGGAAGGCAGATGTCATATGTCTGCAGGAAACTAAATTAGAAGGGGACAGTAAGGAGGTGATTAAACAGGTGTGTTAAATATGGGCAGTTGGAGGCAAGTTGTACTGGGGGGGGGGGGGGGGGGGGGGGGCATTCTGATACTTTGGGATAGCAAGGTTTGGGAGGGGGATGTGGTTGAAATAGGCTCCTACACTCTAACTTGCAGCTTCAAGTCAAAAGTTAATGACTTTGAGTGGCATATGACAGGGGTCTATGCACCAACTTGTAATGCGGAAAGGCAGGAAGTGTGGTGGGAAATAGGGGCAGTTAGGAGTCTATTTACTGGACCATGGGTTGTAGGTGGAGATTTCAACATTGTCAGGTATGCTTCAGAGAAGAAGAGTTGTTCTAGGACTTCTGTGTACATGAATGAATTCTCTGATGTAATTGAAGATATGGAGTTGATTGACCCCCGACTTGAAGGAGGGAGCTACACCTGGACTAGGGGAAACAATTGGGAATCTGCATCTAGAATTGATAGAATATTATACTCTACTGAATGGGGGGATAAATTCGGCAATGTGAAGCAGCAAGTGTTGCCAAGAGTTTGTTCAGATCACACACCAATTGCATTCACTAGCGGCAGTTGGGTATACACTAAATCTTATTTCAAATTTGAAGAATGGTGGCTTGAAACTGAATGATTCAATGATAGAATTAAAGAATGGTGGACATCTTTTGAGTTTGAAGGGTGGCCCGACTATATTCTAGCCTCCAAACTAAAAGCTTTGAAGACTAAACTAAAAGAGTGGAGCTCAACTACATATGGAAACCTGGAAAAGAAGAAGAAAGAAATACTTACCAAGATTGCTGATTTTGATGACATCCAACAGGACAAACCCTTATCTGATGAAGAAGTGATTCAAAAAGCAAATCTAGTCAAGGAGTTTGAAGATTATGCAAAGAAGGAAGAGACGGCCTGGAGGCAAAGGTCAAGGACCCTGTGGATCAAACAAGGGGACAAGAACACTAAGTTCTTTCAAAGGGTTGCAAATGTACACAAGAGGGTCAATCATATTGATAAACTGGTGGTAGATGGAAATGAATTAATAGAAGTTGCAGACATCAAGAGAGAGAGATGATACTCTTTTACCAAAAGTTGTATTGTGAAAGTGAGAATTGGAGACCTACATACAACATGAACCCTTGTCCTGTGATCAGCAGAGAGGAGTAGCAAGATTTGCAGAGACCTTTTGAAGAAGAAGAGGTGTTGTTGGCGCTAAAGGCTTGTGCTATTGATAAGGCTCCAGGGCCGGATGGATACAACATGGAATTTTTTGTTAAATGTTGGGAGATATTGAAGGGGGGTGTGATGGCTACCATTCAAAACTTTCATTCTCATGAAGTTTTTGAAAAGAGCTTAATGCAACCTACATAGCACTTATCCCAAAGAAGAATGGAGCTAAAGAGCTGAGAGACTTCAGACCAATTAGTCTGATAGGAAGTGTATACAAGCTGATCTCCAAAATCCTAACAGAGAGGCTAAAGAAGGTGATGCCCAAGCTAGTGGATTCCCAACAGATGGCCTTCCTTAAAGGAAGGCAAATCACTGATGTTATTCTCATTGCAAATGAGTGTTTAGACTCAAGATTGAAAGAGAAGATCCCCGGGGTCATGTGCAAGTTAGATATTGAGAAGGCATATGACCATGTCAAATGGGACTATTTGCTTGGAGTCTTGCAAAATATGGGTTTTGGGATGAAATGGATTAGATGGATAAGATTTTGTATCAGTACTGTTAGATTCTCAGTGTTGATAAATGGCTCCCCTGAAGGTTTTTTTCCATCAAGCAGAGGATTGTGACAAGGTGATCCCCTATCACCTTTTTTGTTCATGCTAGTGATGGAAGGTCTGAACAACATGCTTAAAACTGCTAACAACAAGGAATGGATAAGGGGATTTAATGTAGCTAAGGAGGTCAATACAAGAATGGAAGTCACTCATCTGCAATATGCGGATGACACTTCAATATTTTGTGATGTAGAAGATAACCAGTTAAAAATTTTGAGGATAACTCTTATCTTGTTCGAAGCAATTTCTGGTCTTCACATCAATTGGAGGAAAAGTCACATTTTCCCAATTAATGAGGTGCCCAGAATTCAGCAACTGGCAAATATATTGGGTGGAGTAATAGGTCAATTACCGTCAATTTACTTGGGCATGCCTTTGGGAGCCAAAAGCAAGTCCAAAGAGATTTGGAATGGAGTGGTGGAGAGGTGTGAGAAAAGATTGTCCAGATGAAAGTCACAATATTTATCCAGAGGTGGCAGACTAGTTTTGATCAACTCAGTCTTAGATGCATTGCCAACTTATCTGATGTCAGTTTTTCCTATTCTTGTTACTGTAGAGGAAAGAACTGACGCATTAAGGAGGAACTTTTTGTGGCATGGTGAGAAGGAAAATAAAGGTGTCCACTTAGTCAAATGGAAAACTGTATTACTATCAAAGAAGCAGGGAGGTTTGGGTATTAGAAACTTGAGAAAGCAGAACAAAAGTCTGCTTATGAAAGGTTGTGAAGGCTCCCAAAAGAAGAACACACTCTTTGGGGTAAGGTGATTCAAGCCAAATATGGAAAGGAAGGACCCTGTAAGACAAAAGAAGTGAGATCTACATATGGAACCAGCCTGTGGAGATCAATCAGAAACTTATGGCATGGTTTCTATGGAAAAATTGGTTTCAATGTGAATAATGGCAGGAAGATCATGTTCTGGGAAGATGACTGGCTAGGCAATGGAAGACTCAAGCACCTATTCCCAGATATTTATCAGTTGAACCAGCAGCAAAAGTCTACATTACAAGAAGTATGGTCTGATCATGGGTGGAATCTATCTTACAGAAGACTAATGCAAGACTGGGAAATGGAAAGATTGGCTGAATTCTATGGGATTTTAGATCAGTTTACAGGTCTGAAGGATGGAGAAGACTCTCTAAGATGGAAATGCCATAGTAAAGGCTGTTTCACTGTCAGTTCTGCCTACAAAGACATGAATCAGTTGGGAACTCAAGTTAGTTTTCTCTCTTGGAAGCTTATATGGAAGGTGAAAATCCCTTATAAAGTGACAGTCTTCATCTGGTTGGCTGTTCTTACCCAGGAAAATCTCATGAAAAGGGAAATACATATGTGTCCAAGATGTTTCTTCTGTGAGCAGCATGCAGAGACAATCAACCATCTGTTTCTACATTGTAAAGTGGTTGGCGAGCTATGGAATTTGTTTACTAGCTTCAGGGGTATTAGATGGACTATGCCGAAAAGGGCAGGACAAGCTCTAGTAAGCTGGAATATGGAGGGCAGTGGAAGCACAAACAAGGACAGCTGGAGAATTGCCCCAGCAGTAATTTGGTGGATCATATGGAAGGAAAGGAATTCTAGATATTATGAGAGCAAGAGTAGTCCATTGCACAAGATTAAAACGAACTGCATTACCACTTTTTGCTATTGATGTAGTTCTGAGTATATAGATGACCCAGTGGCTATGATCGACATATTAGGATCCTTGTAAGATGAAATAGGATTAGTGATAGTTTTTGTTTTTTCCTTTTTGTTTCACGTCCTACACATTTGGATGTAGGCTGTGATGTAAATTTTTGGATTCCAGCTTTGATGCTGAAGATTGATATACAAAATGTTACCTTTGTCAAAAAAATTCAAGACTTTCTAAACAACTGTTGCTTTTTAACCTTTTCCTGCATCTACCTATAAGTAACATAGACTACTTACACTCTCAAGATGCCACCAAGCCATGATTCAGTCTGCACTAAACAATACCTAGTAGACATGATCCTACAAAAGAATTTTTTTTTTTTTGGGGAAGGTCACTCAAAAGATCTTAACCTAGCTGCCAGCAAGATCTTGGCATGTCTTCTCAATAGATTGGTTACCTTCTCAAATGCAATGATCAAGTTATCCCTTGCGGTGGCAAAAGGGCTTTCTACTGCAAGACTGCGAAAATAGCGATAAATAGCCACCAGCTCATCATTGGAATAGGAAGCCAGTATTGCAAGCTGAGGAAACACGACAATCAGCCATCACAACAAGAACACTCAGAAAACAAACCGTTTTATTTGAAGATTACTCAATATTCATCTTCCTCTTTGATTGCAAATACCTGATGATGAGGATTACCACTCGAAGGCCAAAGTGACGAAGCTTGCAGGTAATAACACGAAGCAGCCGCAAAATCACGAGCTTTAGAATCGCCCTCACCATATAAGCCTTTGTAACGAGCAAGATCGCCAAGATAAATCAAACAACGATGGCAGGACATCAATCCTTTCTTCAACTCCACAGACTTATTACCATCTTTTGAGGAAGGAATTTGATTCTCTGGATCATCAGAGAAATACCCCAGTGGAAGACCATACTTGGCCCTAATTTTTAGTATCAAATCGTGATAAAAACCTGTTGCTTCTGAAAGAAAACTTTTAAACTGTGTTCGGATCTTTGTGATGCGATCTGGTCCACTACTAGGGGGAACCTTCCCATTGGTTGACCCACTAGAATTTGCAACAGCATTGAAGTGTGCCCGCAATTCCTCAATTCTTCTGTAATGCAACTGCCACAGGGCATACTCTATTTCATGTTGTTCTGAGAAAACATGATCCTCAAGGATGATAGTTTCATAGTTTTCTCGCATTTGTTGCCATGCACTTGGATCAGAAGGAACTCTAGCTTGTGCTGCTTTTCTCCATTTATTCTCCAACTCAACATTCTTTGGAAAAAAAATTGAAGATAAGAAAAAAATTTAATTACATGTTTCAAACAAGCAAATATGCAGTTGCTCTTTATGAAAAAAACCAATCTAGATAGATACAAGCAACTTGCAGCTTTACAGCCAACAAATACGGCTCTTTATATGGATGTTCAACTTGCAGCTCTACAAGTAAAGCACAACACAAACGAATGCCTAATATTTTTATATATATAAACACTAAATTGAAATGGTAAAGCAATTGGGAGATAAGGCAAACACCAACCTTGTTGTAGAGGCGCTGAACTCGCTCCCGAGATGAATGATCTAAATTACTATCCATTGGATTGGTCATCATCCATCAAGTGGACAAGATGTCCCCCAATAATGATTCAGAAAGCAACACCAAGACATTTAACCTGCAGGACGGAAAATTTTAAAAAAGGAAAATGAAATGCAACCTTATACATTGCACATAAGTGCAAGAACAAGACATTCATAAGGGTTAACAATCCATTTCACTTATTCACGTTATATTTCCATCATCCATCAACATGCTAAGAGTGATATTCTCATTTTTGATAGATAACTAACCTTAATACAACGTCAATAGGTAAAAGAGCACAAATCTTAAGCTGTAAAAACCAAGCTCATCAAGTTTCTTTTCTTTCCACTATATTGGTATCATTTTCTTAATGGGTTAAAAACAGCAAAATGCTTAAAACCATCTTCTAAGCCCCTTTTTTCTCATACTCCTCAATTTATTATATTATATAAGCTAGAACCACCAGCTTCTCTCCAATAAATTAGGAGACTGTGATTATGACAAATCAGATAAAACCACTTATAGCTCAAAAAATCCTTAATCCACAACGACAAGACAAAATTATCATCATTATTTTCGCCTCCATCTGCAACACGCAATCATTTTTCCCAAAATAAAGCAAGCCTAACCTGAATTTCCCAATTTTTCTATCAAGGATAAAGAACAATATAGACTCAAATACAACCGATCCAGAAGAGAAAAACAAAAACCCTCCAAAAGTTTTAACAAACCCCAAAAACAGATTAAAAAAAAATTCCAAATTGACCCATGAAAATTTCCAACAAAATCAATCCATATAACTTAGAAATTTCTTACCGAAAAGAAAAATCAGATCTAAGGAAATTCCACTTCGAACACCCAAATACTTCAAAGTTTCATGATTATGTACGTTACGAGGGAGAGAAAAGTTAAAAAGAATACTAGGTTAGATGAATTTTAGGGCTATTTTGAAGCCATAAGCGATGAATGGGGGAAACGAAGAGGAAGAGAAAGAGGAAGAAGAAGAGGAGACTCTTTACATGAACATCATCTGTAAAAGCTTCTGTTCTTTTTTTCTTTCGTTTTCCTCGTTGGTGTGGTCTTACACGGCTATCACAAAGTCTTTTATCTTTTATTTTATTTTTATTCTTTTCATGTTTTGTTTGTGTTTCCTAA
Source organism: Capsicum rhomboideum (assembly GCA_031232105.1). Classification (NCBI taxonomy): domain Eukaryota; kingdom Viridiplantae; phylum Streptophyta; class Magnoliopsida; order Solanales; family Solanaceae; genus Capsicum; species Capsicum rhomboideum. The sequence goes on along the minus strand of CP124716.1, from coordinate 88,473,932 downwards.
TAATTTGTTTGTTTCCACGGTTTATATTATGTGATGAGTATTACTCGTTATTAGAAACTAATTAAATACATTTTCAACCAATATTAGTAACTAGTACTATAAACTAAAAGTTGCCTCTTTTTTTAACTTGTAGTGTCTATTTTGCCCCTAACTATCTGAAAATGTCTATTTTAAATCAATTTTTTAAAATAAAGCTGGTCAAGTTAACCATTTTATTATAAAACAAAATCAGATTATTTACACAAAGTCCATTACCAGGTCAATGACCCAAAGGCCCAAGACCAAATAATGAGCAAAATCAGACAAAAAGGTCTAATGAAGCAAAAGGACAGTTCTAGCTAACAACAAAAATATCATTGTGTCTTCACTTCTCTAGTCGCCATTGATGCCAAACGAACTGCCATTGTTGCCAAATTCACGAGCTGTCGCTTGATGAAGACACGATTGGGTGAGGAAGATAATATCAAAGCTCATCTCAGTGATGTTAAATTTTCAGATTTGTAAGCACAGTAGAGTATTGGTTGTTTTCATCTTGGGCGTTTACATCGTCTCACAAATGCCATGAAATCAAGCCAAATGAAGACTTCTTCAACTCTTCCGACCACAAATCCGAGCTTTCACTACCAAGATAAGTTCTAATCCTCTTCCTCAATTTCAAAATTGGTCACTTAAAGATGTCGATTTCACTTCCGCTTTATTTCTTCGATAGGTTGAACTCAACAAGGTGCTAATACCACTGTCTAAAGATAACAAAACCAAAGATTTATTTACATCTTTATCAAGTAAAAACTCGATCTTTGAGATCTGTTTACATTTCCACTATTCATGTCTTGACAATTTCTTTGTGTGTCGTTTCTTCCACAGCTGAATAGTATGGTAAACTCCTCCTTGTATGATTGAATTAAGTTCTCAGGTGCCGATTTGCTCCCTTGCTCCATCTTTTATAGTATATTTTGCTACTGTTTCTTCTATTGATTTTTTCTTTCTACTGTTTTCCTCCTTTGAATATGCTTGTCTGTTCTTTTGCCTTACTGCAGTCTTTCCATGTTCCATTTTGCTCATGCTTTAATGATTTACCTCCCCCTATTATTAAAAGTTCCGTTTTGCAACTTTTTAATTCTAAGGTTTGGTAGTTAAGCTTTCTCCATGTTCAATATTGCTTTTGCTTTTTTTGGGATTTCCTGCATGTGTGTGAATGTTATTCTTTCTGTACCTGCAAAATAAAAAACATGGTTAGTAAAAAAAATCGGCCAACTGATTGCCTTCTATGTATGTGTGTTCCAACTCAGCACCCACTTCACTAATTAATGCTTTAATCTTCCTGATATCCATTGAAATATTCCAAGGTATCTCCCATATGCCATTCAATATATTCTTCACAGATTGAAAATCAGTCTCTAAGATGAGTGGGAGCACATTTTGATTAATGCAGTAACTCAAGCCCAATCATAGTGCTCTCACTTCTGCTTCCAAATTAGATATCTCCCCTAGTCTTCTACTGATACAATCCAAAATACGGGAAGAAGAAATACACTACGAATAACTAAGAAACAATACTAAAATAGATAGAATCGAACAATTCATAGATAGACACAAGAAGATAAAGAAAAGGATAACCTATGGATGTATCAAATAAAAAGACCTCTATTTAGATTACCAACAAACACATATCTCTTACGATGATCGAGAGGAAATCGTAACACCCTCACAACTACATGTTTCTAAGCACTAATCAATAAAAGCCTTTCCAAGCTCTCATGCTCCTTAAGGAGTCTCATAATATCAAATGTCATAAAAAAATCTCCCTAATGAATGACCTAATCTATCTATTTATAGGCTAGGCTAATTATTACAAAAGACCCAAAAATGGCACTTAAATAAGCTTAGGAAATCAACCCTAATTGCAACTGAAAATAGGTGATGTCTAAGTTGACAACTAGTCAAATTTCTCATCAAGCTTGGGCAGAATGTCCTCCTAAAGCTTTTAACTTGATGGCCAAGTTGACAGTTCGTCAACTTTGTTGTCAACTAAGTGACAACTTATCAACTTGGTTGTCAACTTTAGGCAGCATGTCCATGGTGCTTCCAAGCTCCAAGTTATCATCCAAACTTGATTCTAGAGCTTCATATCTTCACTTTTAGCACCCACTCCAAGCCTCCAAGGTCATGGATTGATGACACGTCCGCCCACTCCTTAACTTGGCCTCGTGTATGTAACTTTGATGAAACTCACCTTGTATCATTCCCCCATACTTAAAAAGGATTCATCCTCGAATCCAAACCTTGCAAAACCATCGAAAAAACAAGCAACAACAATATCCTCATGGTATGAGGGTTAGTGTTAGCAACAACAACTTTATCACCCTGCCAAGGTTGCACACACTAAACATACAACCAAGTATCAAATGGTTCAATCAAGGGCTGGTAACCCCATAAGGTAAAAGCTACTTGACCACTCAAGAGATTTTGACAAAGGTACAAATCAATAGAACCATGACAATTAGGTAACAACACATGCAAGTCCAAATTGGTTCTACATTTCAAGAAGCACAAAACTCTTTTTAAGTCAAGAATCACATGATAGTTTCCCATAGCTAAGTGCAATGTCATAAACAAGGCCATCCCAAGTTAAGACTTCACCCAATGCTCTAGCTATTTTCAAGAATGGGATTACTCCTCCCACATCATCACTGGGATCGAATACAAAGTTATCCCCCACACTAATTGGTAAGCAAATGACATTTAAGTTCCTAATGAGATCAAGTAATAACACCAAACAATTACCACATGAATGAAAGAAAGTGTCACTACCATGTTCAACACATAAAGATGTGACCTCTATGGCTTTAGAAAGCCCAAGAATAAGCATGAGCCACGAATACATACCTTTCTTGAAGAAAATATTAGAAGTAAATTCATACCAAGTTGATGTTCCACGAGGTCTTCTCCATTGGTAATTCTCCTCAAGACTCCTCCTTTGGTAAGACTTCATAAACAAGTCAACTAAATAATCAAGTTCATCAAGAAAGAGAGTTCTACCTTTAGGCTCATGGGACCTACCCCAAGCTTCAAGTAGCCATTGTCCACCTTTTAGGTTAGAAGCTTTGGCGTAGTGTACATCAAGAGAATGCTCTTTTAGCTTCGCATTGTTCCCCTTCTTTAATGAGCATTCTTCTTTATTAGAAAGATCTCCCATACACAACTTGGGTCTATCAAGTGGATTATAAATCTTTAAGAAAGACTTTTCGTCATAGGGAAGGGTGCCAACAACCTCAAATCATTTTTCGCTTGTCGTCTTGACCAAATAACAAGTTGGGTGTATAAAAATCAACACATTCCAAATGGTCACCGGGTCAAATGGAAGAAGTATCCATGAACATGGGTCAATGCAATACCCATTTTCCCCAAGGGTGCCACTATCACAACAAGACATACTCTCTATGCATCCATAGACAATATCATAAGCAAATAGAGAGTAGAGAAAGATGTCACACAAATTAAATTCAACTAAGGCTTCCTCATGCATATACTCACTATTAGATTCAAAATATCATCGTGAGTATCCTCAATAAGGGAAGCACACAAAGATGAAGTAGCAATTTCTAAACGAACAACACCTTCTTTCCGAAGGGAAGGATCCTCAAGTAGACACAAACCACCAACAACATCAAGGAGATCATAACTTAGTCACCACGAGAATCAAGTAATTCATGCTCCTCTTTATCAAACAAAGGTGGGATGTCATACAAAGGATCACATTCAAAGGTATCAATACAAGAACAATCACTAGTTGGATTCCTCAAATAGTCAAGCAAGTCAAAGCCATCTTTACCTAAATGATCATTCTTTTTCAAAAGTAAAAGATTACTATCAACAATTGGATAGTTAGAACAATCTTCACTCAATCCTATATTCTTAATGGATTTCAAGAAATAGGATAACATGTGAATTTTAAGCTTACCATCCTTCCTTCAAGCACATCACAATGCACACTACTAGGTGCCAAACTAGAAGTGGTCTCACAATTATCACCCAAGATATTTTTCTTTGAAAGAGGATCATCAACCAAAGGTGAGGAATCAAAGAATGCAAGTTCACTCTAAAAAAGATACATGTCGTCTTTCACATAATATCTAGGAGCAAAACTAATAATGGGATCATCATCACATGATATGCTCAAAAAATCACTTTTAGTCACATGATCAACTCTATCAACATCATCACTAACTTGAGTCTGATCAAGCACACTACAAACATGCTCAAATAGTGGATTAAATTTACAAGTAAGTTGATCAATACATGTTCCCTTAGTCATGTCATCACCAAATAAGGGGTTATCCTCCGGACTATATTCCACCTTAAGATTCTCATGATAAGAACAAGGAATAGATTCAATATCTATGGAATTACTACCTCTAAGTAAGAATCCCACATGAATATCCGTAAGATCAACTTCATCTTCATCATCACTAAGTTGAGGTTCATTAAGAGCATCATACAATTCCTCACTTAGCAGATTAATGGCCTACATAAGTCGATCAATGCGCAGACCTTCACTAGTTATAGGCAATTCACATGCCAACATAGACTCACCTTGATTTTTACAAGGGTCAACTGGTGTGTGAATACTCTTATCACATGGCAATGGAGCCTCATTCAAGCTATAAGTGCCAACACTAGGTGGACACAAATTAATCTTACTAGAAGTGTCAATTCGGTCATTAATAGGATCAACTAGTGTTTGTAAACTTACAACAAGAACTTGATCATTATACATCTTAGTGCTATCAAGAGTATCACAATAGGAAGACTCATTATGCTTAACATTTGACAAGCCATCATTTACACTTAGTTGGCTACGAGCCACATCAAGACCTTTCAAGTTTAAAAAAGTGCAAGAGTTAGCATTGTTACCTTGTATCTCATAAGAAGTAGGGTCTTCACCTTGGTGTTTAGCATGAGAGCTCATTTGCTCCTTTGGGAAGTTCTCACCACATGGGAGTTTGTTAATTGTCCTCCCTCGAGTCAACTCCTTATTTAGGCACCCTTTAAGCACTCTTGGTTTTTCACACTTTGGGTCTCTCCATTAGATTGGCTTCCAACAATACCTACATAAGTGTTAAGACAACTAGAGAGAGAAGAAAAGTTACATGAGTTAGGATAAGGTTGTGACAATCTGCTCACATCACTCCACACAACCTCTCATTTTTCCACTCTTAGGTTGTCACTTCGCGCTCTCTTACTTCTGTCAATCTTTTATCTCTCAATATCATAGGACTTGGAATAAGTGCCTAAGTTTTCTGGATGAGAATTGGGGAAATTAGTTGGAAAGAGATGATTTCCCTATTGGTCCACCACATGTTTGGGCCATTTTTTCTCCTTTAGAACCCCGTGTTTTTTAAACCAATTAGCTTCCAAACATAGGTGACAAAAGTCCATGGGTATATATCACATCACACCAAACCTCTTCATAGTACCTCTACAATCTCCTTAACTTCACATTCATCAATGGTATATGGATATCGCTTTGCTACTCAAGGTATCCTTAAGTAGTCCACCATAGTTGGGGTGATGTAGTTCTTATAACACCAGTCTTCTAAAGCAAGAACGAACCCCGAAGTCCCACAAATATCAATCTTTATTTTTAGACTATGCCTTCTTGGGTCCACATTATAAAGCTTTTTATACCCTTTCGGCACATTCTTGAAACTTATAAGCCCATTCAATTCTCCCTATGTGGGAGTGCATCTTCTTATGGATTTCCAGCAACTCAATGCATGTCCCTGAAGATGTCCAATGGCACACATGGCTTTCTCAATTTCGGTCAAGTCAAGGCTTTAGAAAACCAATTCACATTTCTACTCCCAATCAAGATAGGCCTCATGATCACACTTTTCTTTAAAAGTAGGAAGAGTGATCTTGATGGAATTGAGACTCATATCACTTTTCCCATAGCCGCCTTAGTTCCCGTATCTTGACATTTGTTCATTAGAATGAGATGGATAGGATATGGTATTCCTAGATGGGAAAAAGGCATTCGACATGCTTCCTTATAGTTCCTTGTACCTACACAAAGACACTCACTAAAGAAAACAAAAAACATTAGCGTTAGCAAAACAAAAGCTCACAGTCACTCGTGTTTACATACATTTGATTGCCTCACAATTGGGTCGGCTAATGTTGAAGATTGCTTATACTTCGGTGGTACACAAGGTGTTGATTTGCTACTCTTGGTCGAAGCGGATCTTCGTTTAAGGAAAGACGGACAGCTTACAAGCAAACGCGGACTTGAATTAAGGATTAACGATGAAGATATAAAATGAGAAAAGCTCAAAAGAAATAGTATGAAGAAAGAACAGACTCAAAAACTAATCAACAACTAAGTAGGATAATTACTAGTTGGAAATTAGTTTAGGAATCAAAGAAAAGTGATTTAGAATTAAGAAAAAGGAAACTATGAAATTAGAAATGAGATCACCTTGGATTACCTCACTTGACAACCAACTTGATGTCTTGTCACTTGGTTGACAACTTGTCAGCTTCCTCATCAAACTTAAGCAGAATAGGTGTCAAAGGTTTCCTTACTTGACAACCAACTTGACAACTTGTCACTAGGTTAACAACTCGTCAACTTCCTTGTCAACCTTGGCAGAATAGGTGTCAAAGATTTCCTTACTTGATGACCAACTTGACAACTTGTCACTAGGATGACAACTCGTCAACCCCCTCAGTGAATGATACAAATTTCTGAATTTTTGATTCCTTAGGGCCCACTTCTTCTAGTACTTACCCCTTTTGGAATATATTTTTTTATACTAACACTTATCCTTTCTTCTTTTGCCCCTTTCTTGGATCTAACAATACCTTTTTTGATGAATTTTCTTCTTGAAGATTTGAATGTCCTCAAGAGCAACAAGAAAAATATGAAGAACCAAAATTCATAACTTCCTCATTTTAGCTCCAAATTCTAGGAAATTTGAAACCCAAGCCCCCCACGCTATGAAGAATAAGCCCCAATAACTTTGAAACCTCAATTTCAACCCAATAATTTCAGATCTAAGAATCCACTTTTATTTTCTTTAAGCTCTTCAAGCTTCCTTGTTCAACAAGGGTGGAATTTCAAAACCCTATCTCCAAATGAGGTAAAATCTCAAACCTAGACTCTATTGACACTAGGGAACAAGAATCTAGTATCGAAAACTCAAAGAAGACTCAAAATTAAAAGTTCAAAATTTGAAAAATACCAAAAATGTTTTTACCTTTTTTTTTGTGATAAAAATCCCAAAACAAGACTCTTCACTTCACCGGACGCCATTGATGCCAAACGAACTACCATTGATGCCAAATTCATGAGTTGTCGTTTGATGAAGACACTATTGTGGGTGGAAGCTAATATCGAAGCTCATCTTAGTGATGTTGAATTTTAAGATCTGTAAGCACAGTAGAGTTTTGGCTGTTTTCATCTTGGGCATTTACATCGTCTCACAAACGCCATAAATCAAGACAAATAAAGACTTCTTCAACTCTTTCAACCACAAATCCGAGCTTTCACTACCAAGATAAGTTCTAATCCTCTTTCTCAATTTCAAAATTGGTCACTTAAAGATGTCGATTTCACTTCTGCTTCACTTCTTCGACAGGTTGAACTCAATAAGGAGCTAATACCACTATCTAAAGATAATGAAACAAAAGATTCATCTACATCTTTATCAAGTAAAAACTTGATCTTTGAGATCTGTTTACATTTCCACTATTAATGTCTTGGCAATTTCTTTGTGTGTCATTTCTTCCACAACTGAATAGTATGATAAAGTCCTCCTTGTATGCTTGAATTAAGTTCCCAAGAGCCGATTTGTTTCCTTTCTCCTTCTTTTCTGCATATTTTGCTACTGTTTCTTCTGTTGATGTTTTCTTTCTGATGTTTTCCTCCTTTGAATTTGCTTATCTGCTATTTTTTGTGCCTTACTGCAATATTTCCATGTTCCATTTTACTCATGCTTTAATGATTTACCTCCCCATTTTATTAAAAGTTCCATTTTAGAACTTGGTAATTCTAAGGTTTGGTAATTCAACTTTCTCCATGTTTAATATTACTTTTGCTTTTCTTGGGATTTTCTGCATGTTAATGATTCTTTCTGTACTTGCAAAATAAAAAACATGGTTAGTAAAAAAAATCTGCCAACTAGATGCCTTTTCTGTATGTGTGTTCCACGTCACCACCCACTTCACTTATTAATACTTTAATCTTCCTGATATCCATTGAAATATTCCAAGGTATCTCCCATATGCCATTCAATATATTCTTCACAGATTGAAAATCAATCTCTAAGATGAGTGGGAGCAAATTTTGATTAATGCAGTAACTCAAACCCAATCATAGTGCTCTCACTTTTGTTTCCAAATTAGATATCTCCCCTAGTCTTCTATTGATACAATCCAAAATAAGGGAAGAAGAAATAAACTACGAATAACTAAGAAACAATACTAAAATTGATAGAGTCGAACAATTCATAGATAGACACAAGAAGATAAAGAAAAGGATAACCTATGGATGTATCAAATAAAAAGACCTCCATTTAGATTACCAACAAACACATATCTCTTACGATGATTGAGAGGAAATCGTAACACCCTTACAACTACACGTTTCTAAGCAATAATCAATAAAAGCCTTTCCAAGCTCTCATGTTCCTTAAGGAGTCTCATAATATCAAATGTCATAAAAAGTCTCCCTAATAAATGACCTAATCTATCTATTTATAGGCTAGTCTAACTGTTAGAAAAGGCCTAAAAATTTCACTTAAATGGGCTTAAGAAATCAGCCCCTAATTACAGCTGAAAACAGGTGACGTCCAAGTTGACAAGTCGTCAACTTGGTGACAACTCGTCATATTTCTCGTCAAGCTTGGGAAGAATATCCTCCTAAAGCTTTTAGCTTGACGACCAAGTTGACATCTCATCAACTTGGTGACAGCTTGTCAACTTTGTTGTCAACTGGGTGACGGCTTGTCAATTTGGTTGTCAACTTTGGGAAGCATGTCCATGGCACTTCCAAGCTCCAAGATATAATCCAAACTTGATTCTCGAGGTTCATATATTCACTTTTAGCACCCACCAAGTCTCCAAGGTCATGGATTGATGACACATCCACCTACTTCTTAGCTCAGCCTCGTGTATGTAACTTTGATGAAACTCAGCCTGTATCATCTACCTTTAGCATAAACTAGTTCTCCAGCATCATTTCTCACACAAATAACTCCTGAGCTATGCGCATGTTTTCCTTTAGAAGCCCCATCTAAATTGCACTTGTTGTATCCTCTCCTAGGGGTCTTATAGTACACCACTTTACACTCAAATTTAGGTGTATACTCGTCTAAAATCCTCTCTAGGTCTACCCAAGAAAAAAGAATTTTATTTATCCAAGGGTATATGCTTTTGGCCATGAATATCAAATTCCTATTAAACTCCATCTTCATATTCACCTGTGACATCCTTCCAGTATGTTTCAAAGCATTCCTTCTCTTCCAGATTTGCCATAATATGAACATGGGAACTGCTTTAACAATACGTCTCAGTTTTGGTGCAACATCAACATTCCACCTCTTTAAAACACTATTTTTTTACTTGTATGAATGATCCATCAATCCCTACGGCTGCAAAATATTGCCATATAGAGTTAGGATCTGAACAATTAATAAACAAGTGTTCAATGGTTTCTTATACTCTATCCCCACAGCAGCAACCTATAACATCATCACTCATTCTATTCCTGATCAAAACTTCCCCAACAGGTATTCTCTTCTTCCACGGTCTCCACAGGAAGAAAGAAATCTTAAATGGAACCCCTTTTACCCAAATTTGTGTAAAATTCTGTTGGACTTCATCTTGTTGTCTTAAACACTCCCTGGAAGACCCTACATAAAACTTACCAGAGCAATTCAACATCCACCCGGGCTTATCCCATTCTTCTAAATTAACTTCATATTTCACACAATTGATTATACGATTACACACTTCCTCATTGAATCAATAAATACGTGTATTCTAAGTTAAAACTTTAAATACTTATATTAGAGTGGACATATTTCTATACACTAAATATGTATTACTAAAAATCATTATGTAACTATGAAAATTAGGTCATATTTGAATTTCTTTTTCATATTTCATTATTTTATAATAATATACTTCCTCCGTTCCAATTATGTTGCTTATTTTTCTTTTTAGTTTGTCCAAAAAATGTGACATCTTTCTATATTTAGAAACATCATAATTTTTAATTTTTATTCCTTAATGAAATAATTTATTGTCACACAATGTCTATGACTTATTTTAAACGAAAAATATCATATTTGCCCTTTATTTTGGTCAAAACATGACGAGCAATTGGAGGCATAGACTCCACATATGATAGCCAAGGCAGACTTCGAGACAATTGAGGAGCCAAAGTTACACATAGAGGAGTTCTTTGTTGATTCTGGTCTCAGAACTCCCTTCAGACATATATCCCATACATAGAACAAGACTATTAACACACACACACATCTAGTGATCGATAGTTGAAGATAGGCATGCATCCTGATATGTGGGAGATCATAAATTATCCTATTTTTAGAAATCCATGATCCTCACGGCCACAATGATTATATCATGCTTAGGGTTATGGAGTTAGTCAGAGAGGTCAAACTATATTTACCCCTTCAACCCCTGATTTATAGATATAAAAAAAAATACTCTGACCAATACAATTTTACTAGAACTTACTTTCATTATAATCAATCTTATTCTACGTGTGCTAGTTCTACTTATATGAAACTTGACACAGCCTTGTGGTATAGGTAATGGACTCGGTTTCTTATGCGAATAGTGACGGTAAAGTAGGTTTGAAGGAAACTATTTGTACATTTTAATGCAACATGATCAAGTTCAGTCGATAAAGGTATTTAAATTTGGGATCGTAAGGTGGTATTTGAGTCTAAAGTTTAAAGTAACCAAGTGTATACAAGTTTTAAGTTAAATTAAAGAGATTAAGAACTGAAAATGGAATAAAAGGTTGAGGTGCTTGCTTGACTTAATTAAGCTAGTAGGTGAATCACCTACTTGAGCTATATAGGCCAAGTTAAAGGTGCCAAGTAGGTGTATTACCTACTTAAGCTAATGGATCAGATTAAGGCCCATACTAATGGACTCTTTTAAGGCCCAAACTAAGTAAAATAAAAGGAGAAGAGAATGGGCAGCCCAACACCTAAAAATCTGCCCAAAAGCCAAATAAGTTAAAGGCTCATTTTAGACATTAACAAAGCAAGTAGATGCATCACCTACTTTGAACTTTTGAGCAGCTTGAACCCTTAAGTAGGTGTATCACCTACTTGGACCAATTTGTGGCTGAAAATGGATCTAAAAGAGGAGGTTCTAGAGAGCCTATTTAAGGGTAAATTTGCCTCATTTTAACTCACTATAATTCAACAAAATAACCAGATTTCTCTTAAGGATAATAAGCTTTCTCTCTCCCTCCAAGCAGCAGCCACAAAACTCCTCTAGTGTTCTTGGTATAATTGCCTCTTTTAAGACAAGGTAATTAGTGATTAACTTATGGATTTAATTTAATTTCACCATGAGAAAGTGATGGAAATCAAGTTTTCCATGTTTAGGGTGTAGAGAAACCCTCCAAGCTTGGCAGTCCCACCTACCTCTAATTTTTACATTTTTTTTTTTTTGGTTTAATTGAAAGGAAGTTTAAAGTTCTTGTAGCAATTGAGAGTATAAGGATCTTCACCAATAAAACGTAAGGCTATTGCCCATTTCTTACTCCTTCTTATGTATGAATTGGGTGATAAATTATGGATGTGTTGTTATTACGAAATCAAAGGATGGTGAGTCCAATACTTTGTTGCTATGATGAAGGGTATAGGGGCTATTTTAGGGGTTGTTTTATGTGTATATGTTGGGACGGCTTGGTTGATCTTAAAGAGGGATGTAAGTAGTTGGTATTGACATATAAAAGGAGGGTGTTATGATACACCACTTAATCGGATGTTGTATGAGCTTGCTGCCTAACACACTTTGCGTACTATTTTATGTATGTTATGAAGCCAAACCAGTTTTAGAGTACCATATACGCATCCGTATAGTATATAAAAGTAATGAGATGAGAAGGGGTTGAAAGAACACCCTTTGTTTACTAAATTTCGGGCCTACTGCCCGACTACTATTTCTGTGAGGTTAAGTAGCCCATATGTGTTGACTAGCTACTAATACTAGTTTCACCACTTACCTTATTGTAGATAAGTAATTCAAAAGGTAGGAGGTTAGTTTGGGGTAATACCAGAGTCACGCAACAAGGTATGTAAGATTACTCTATTTCGTATTTTTTGGTATGAAATCCAACACTTGTATTACAAAGTAAGCTTCCCAAGTTCTCCCATAGCAAATAATACATAGCGACAACGTACAATCTCTTATGTAGTTAACGACCTTGTTCCCACTCCCTAATGTGTTAAAGTACTCCAATATGTGCTTATTATTAAGTCTATATGCCTATTTTCAATAGCAAGTTTCAAGAGTTCTCCTTTTAGTCAAATAAGATCCATGTGTTATTTCAGCTCCTAAGCATTTTATTTGCGTACAAGCTGCTCCCTACCTCATTGTTACTGCATCAAGTGTTTATTCACGTTTCTTTTACTGGCGAACTATTGTCCTATAGCTCAATAATGTTATGACCACTAAAGTAACAATCTCAAAGGTTAAATAAACTAAGTAACGCAAATCTGGTTATCTACGGGTGGCAGCTCAGGGGTGAAAGCCTAGCTTGGGCCAATCCCAATCTATTTATATATGGGTGGCAGCTTAGGGGCGTAAGCCTAGTATGGGTCAATCCCAACTTGGGTATTTACCACTGATTAGTTGGTCATTTATATCATATGGCTTACAAAGATTATAAAGTAAAGAAAGGTAAAGTAAAGAAAGGAATGTAATGTACACGATTCCACAAGTATATGTAAAAGTGGTCTATTAGCACTATCTATACAATTGTACCTGATTTTATTTGAGCTCTTGTGTTATGTATAGTTACTTTCAGCCTTACATATTTCGTACATTCTTTCGTACTTCCGTTTCTTATGGGGGACCTGTAATTTCATGCTGCAGGCACATGAGCTAGTAGACCTCTCCAGTAGGAGCATAGGATATCCAACGACTATTGGTGGGCTCCAGGTTGATTCGGGACTTTTCAAGTTTGTTATATATGTTTTGGTATTGTATAGTAGTTAAGTGTAAGGCGGGGGCTTGTCCTGACCTTAACTAAGTATATGTATATTTTAGAGGCTTTATAGACCAATGTAAAGTTAACCATGGTAGTGTAAAGTTAACCATGGTAGTGTCTTGTCTTTTAGACGTTGTGGCCCCAATGTCCAAGTCTTATATATATAGCTTTAGGCTTGCCTATGTGGTTTATTTTCATCGATGCATCGTATCCATACTTGGCAGAACCTTTGATTATCATAGTTATATGCATAAGAAATACAAGGTTATGGGTTGGTGCTCTCGGGCCTTTACAACTATGGGTGCCTGTTGGCCCCAATAGGGTTCAAGGCATGACAAAAGTGGTATCAGAGCAGGTCATTCTAGGGAGTCTACAAAGCCGTGTCTATGTAGAATCTTGCTTTTGGGTGTGTTGTGCACCACATCTATAAACAGGAGGCCACGGGACATTTAGGAGTTGTCTCTTTTTCTTCATATCTTAGATCATGCAATAGAGCCAAAGTTGTAGGTGGAGTCATAGTTAACCATTGAATTTGTTTTTTTTTCTCATTATAGTAAAGATGCCGGTTACAAGGAGTAAGAATACAGGTAAGCAAGTAGATGTGGCTGACGGAGAAGGGAACAATCACCACCTAGACAAGCTAATCAAAGTGAGGCTCAAGCTGAGTTTACATCACAGACTTCTTCTACTCCTCCATCTCCAGAAAAGCTAAGGAGGAGAGCAGCACCCTCAAAATCACCTATTAATGCTATTGATCAAGATTTAAGGAATGCAGTGCAATTGTTGACTCGTATAGTTGCTGGATAAGTTCAAGGACAAGCTATTCCAATTGCAGGTACTAGTGGTGCGGATAGGGCAACTAGTCTATAGATACAGGATTTTCTTAAATTGGATCCTCCCACATTCACCGGGTCAGATCTTAACGAATACCCACAAGAATTTATTGATCAAATCCAAAGGGCTCTGGATGTCATGTATGTATCTGGTAAAAAGACAGTTGAGCTAGCAGCATATATATTAAAAGGGGAGGCTATATTGTGGTATGAAGACTGGAAATGATCTAGGGGTATAGGCGCACCTTCAGCTACTTGGAAAGAGTTCAAAGAGGAATTTCTTGATCATTACCTTCCATTTGAGATTCGAGAGGCCCGTGCAGATCAGTTTTTAAATCTTCGCCAAGGGAATATGAGCGTGAGAGAGTGCAGTCTCCAATTTAACTTTTTGCCTAGGTATGCTCCTAATGTAGTAGGTACTATGGATTATAGAGTTCATTGATATATGGATAGATTGGATCCATATTTGGTTAGAGATTGTACTATTGTTGCATTGAATAAAGACATGGATACAAGTTTTTGCACAAAAAATGGAGGATCAAAGGCAAATGAGAAGAACACAAGAGTTGGAAAGAGGGTATCCCAAGAGGGCCAGGCCTACGGGGCAGTTTATGCCATCCCAAAGTGAGTTCAGGCCTCAGTTTTCTAATAGACTGCCTAGGCCATCATCTTCCTACTCTGCAGCAAATGCTCCACCCAGATTCCAAGGGTTTAGGGGCAATCAGTTTAGGCAAAGAAGTGAGAGTCAAGGTTCATAGACAGAGGGGTATCAAGAGCAAGAGAGTATGAGCCAATCAAGACCTCTTCGATAATCATGTAAGCAATGTGGAAAGCTTCATTTAGGTGCATGCCAGTTTGGGACAGATGCTTGCTTTTGGTGTGGTATGTCGGGGCACATGATGAAAGAGTGCCTATAAAGGGGCATGGGTGATATGGCACGACCTAATGGATCAGCCATTGCATCATTATCTTCAGTGCCTTCTTTAGGTAGGGGTATATAACCTACAGGTTGTTGTAGAGGTGTTAAAGGAGCAGCTAGTTTTAGTGGAGTTCAGAATCGTCTATATGCTCTAGCGGATAGACAAAATTTGGTGGTTTCTCCTGAAGTGGTTACATGTACATTTTCTATCTTTTCACATAATGTATATGCATTAATTGATCTGGGCTCTACACTATCATATGTCACTCCATTGGTTGCTGGGATGTTTAAAAGAACATCAGAATCACTAGTTAAGCCATTTGAAGTGTCTACACCGGTTGACGAGTCTATTATCGCTAGAAGAGTTTATTGTAATTGCATAGTAACTGTTTGTGATCATGATACATTGAGGGAGCTTGTTGAGCTAGAATGGTAGATTGCCGAACTAAGAGGGTGTATTTCCATTTTCCAAAAGAGGCAGTCCATGAATGGAGGGGTAATATTGGTGCCCGAAGCGGAATTTATTTCTTATCTTAAGGCAAAGAAGATGATGTCCAAAGGTTAAATATGTCATCTAATGAGAGTGAAAGATATAGATGTGGAGCTACCAATTCTTCAATCTGTTCTAGTGGCAAAAAAACCCAGAAATCAGAGTCATAGCATGGAAAGAAATCAAAGGTTTCAAAATCAGTAGGTTGATCTTATTGTATTTTTCTTTCCTCATTCATTAGTTCATTATGGCAGGTTCTTTAGTCTAACCAATGTAGTCAATCATGTGAGTACATGGAGTCTGATCTCAATCTAATAAGCTAAGTCATTATATACCTTGTCGGGAATAGGACATACATAATATATTTGCTAGCAAAGGATCCAAAATAAACCCTTAATACCGATGTTGTCACGACCCGAATTTCTGAGTCATGATGACGCTTACCGTAACCTACTAATAGGCAAGCCAAGCCATAGCCCAGAGCTGCAAACGACGGACTAACATGCAGAAACAGAAAGAAAGGAGTTGAAGAATACACAATAACAATAATAAATAAAGATAGATAACATACATACTGAGACAGAAGAGGAAAAGGACAGTGTATACAAATGAACCCCTCCCAAGACCCGGTAAGGTCGGTACTATAGCCACAACTAACAAAATAAGAGTACTAGACATAAACTAAATATACACAACATATACAACAGTCTCGAGTACAAAAGACTCTACAGGAGTAGATGAAGTAGGATCAGCCTCGGATGGCAACAAGCTCACCATGCTCCGGATCAGTGTTGAGGAAGGAGGATCACGTCACTATCGTCGACTGGTGCTCGGATCTGTATCTGGGAAAAAGACACAGAAGTGCAGTATGAGTACCGGATAATGGGTACTCAGTAGGCATCATCGGCCGACTGAGCTCAATATAGCATAAACATAACTAAAATGTGAGGGTAAATGCTAAGTCCGGGGTAAGAAAAATAAAGGGATAATTAACTATCGAACAGTACAAATGTGATAAGGAGATAAGTAAAGGCGATACAAAATAATTAGTAAATGCAGAAATAAACAGACAAGTCAAACATAACCTAACTGGGCCCCCATAAATCCAGAAGACACACTGAAGAAAATAAAAACACAACCGTGCCCCCATAAGCCGGTGGAACACACAAGAAAAATAAAAGAAAGCATAAATAATCCATAACACATCCAGTGCCAAGTAACCATAGTAACCATCCAGGTGTGCACCAGGCTTGAACCGACACCAATAGGTAATAACGAGAGGCTAGACGTCGGGTTTCGAACCAGTCACAGTGGGTAATAACGAGAGGCTAGAAGTCGGGTTCGAACCAGTCACAGTGGGTAATAACGAGAGGCCACATATATAGTATATCTCAGAACTCATATCCAGATGCCGAACTCGAATAGAAACTCAGTGAATCACAATATTAGAACCATAGTACCCAGTACCAAAACTTTGGAATAGTATCGCAATCAGTAGTTGGACTCGAACCGAAACTCATAATAATCAGTAAACATCATAGCTGAATTGAATCAAAATTCATAATAGTCAGTAACCATCATATCTAAATTAGTGGCCGGACTCAAATCAGAACTCATAATAGTCAGTCTCCCAGAGTCATCATAACCAAGTGCCAGAATAGTGTTAGTATCTACATAAATACAAGTAAACGGGGACATACCGCCCCAGGCCGAACCCAAAATATAGGTAAAGGAGCTAACCATATTACCAGCCAATCCCGGGGTTCTCCTAGGTCAACAACTACTACTATGTGATATACATGCCAAATCGGGTATCTCAAGTGTACCATAGCAAGGTGGGTCCTAATACTAGGTCAAGGCTAACAATCCTAGTCAAGTGTTATGTTATCTGGGCTTGCTAGGGCCAAACAGGTTAAAGGATCATAACCAGGGTAAACCAACCCAAAGGTTATCCTAAAAGAGTATATCAGGGCTTAACTAAGCCCAATAATGTCTAAGGTTAACTATGACGATTGTGAAGAGCAGTGGGGCCCACTACGGGGTCACGAAACCAAGCTGGGCTAAACCTACCTGAGTCTGGACTAAGGTTTCCCAACCCTATACTAATTGTAGTACAACATTAACCAACCCTATAAAGGTCATCTTTGGCACACCACTAGGTCCCTAACCGGTTTAAAAGGCCTAATCGTAGCAAGCCAACACCATTCTACAACTACCAGCCCAAACAATAGCATAATAATATGCAAATACTATAAATAAACTCAGTCTAGGTGTAAGGTAAGCCTAGCCTACCTGGACTCCTCCGAATGCCTGCCGTAGCCTGCTAAACAGGAGCCTTCCCTTTCCGAGAGGCCTCCGACTACTGCCACGCTATCAAAACAATAAACTACATCTCAAAACATATAGATTGATACCCATATTGCTAGGGTCAGAAAATGACTAAAAATCTCACATGGGGACCGCTTATGGAATCGCAAAATCAAAATCGTCACAGCGTCACAAATAGCTCATTGACCAATAGTCACAAGAGATATATCCAAATTTGAGCTTAAAGTAGCTCTAAAACAGTACCAACAACAACTCAGGAAATAACAATTCAAATATGAGACTTTAAGCTAAAATTGACCAGGAAACATTTGATATAAAGATGCTATACTATCAACCACGCGATTTCCGAGCTTGAATAACTTGATGTAGATAATTAATTCTCTTTTAGGGATCAAATAAATTGTCAAGATAATTTTTCCACTAAATATTTCTTCAACGTGAATAAACACACATTGCAGATTTTTAGGAAAGTAACTTTGTAAAGGCCTTTGAATTGAATAAAGGCAAAGTCATATGTGATATATAGATATAAATGTATAAGAGAATAGTGGGTGATTTACTTTCTATCAACGTTCTTTGATAAATGCATGGTACCTAGTACATAAAACATAATGTTAAATAGGTTGGTGGCACTCCTAATTAAATAACAACCAAGTTGGCAGTCCCTAATTTAAATGAAGACATATTGTCCTTCTCCCTCACCTTCACGTAAGGTGGATGTGGCAACAGTAAAATATTTTAATCCCATTACGTATATACTTGGGTATTGCATAGGTTGTGGTTAAATAAATACAACTTTTTGAATATTCCATAATTAATAGAAAATTATTTCGAATAATGTCTCTATCATATAATAATATTATATTTTAACATATCTAGATTCACTATCTCCACTTAAAACATTAATGGATTACAAAGCTATTATAAAGTAATATAAATATATCATAACTAAATAATTTTATAAATATCAAAAGTATTTTCGAAAGGTAATTAACTCTATTTGTTTACCAAATTTTAATTTAATTCAAATGTTTTGCAACATGTTCGGTGTTAATAAAATTCTCAAACGAACTGCCCGAAAACTAAACTGTCAGTCTTAGCAAGTCATAAATAACTTGGGGCATTTATAAAAAAGCTCTAAATGCCGAGAACGTATGAAAATGAAGGAAATGACCGGGAGGGTCATTACATCATCCACTACTAAAAGGACTTTCGTCCGTGAAAGTAAAGGATAAGAAAGTACCTGAAGGCTCAAACAGGTAGGGATACAGGGTCTGCATATCACGCCTGGTCTAATAAAACCCTTACCCAGAAGATTTTGAAGCTGACTATTTAGCTTCTTCACCTCGGCGCGAGCCATGCGATAAGGAACCATAGAAATAGGTCTGGTGCCTGGCTTGAGGTTAATAGAAAAATCTATATCACGCTCAGGAGGAAGGCCAGGTAGGTCGGTCAGAAATACATCAGAAAACTCGCAAACAACAGGGAAGGAGTCAAGCGACGGACTATCAACACTAGTATCTCTAACATAAGCAAGGAATGGATCACATCCCCTCGATATCTGTCTCCTAGCCCAAATGTAAGAAATAATCCCCATCGGTGTATGTCTAAAAGAACCCTACTAGTGGTAGGCCAGGCATGGCTAAGGCGACGGTCTTTGCAAAGCAATCCAAGACCACGTGGTAAGGGGATAACTAGTCTATGCCCAGAATCACATTAAAATTTACCCTACCCAACACAATGAGATCAACATGAGTATTAAAGCCCTGACCAGTCACCAAACAAGATCTATATACCTGATCCACTACTAAAGAGTCACCTACGGGGGTAGGTACATGCAATGACACATATAAAGACTCCGAACACAAACCCAATCGTGGTGCACAATAAGCAGAAACATATGAAAATATGGAACCAGGATTAAACAAAACACAAGCTGGCTGATGGCATATGAAAATCATACCTATGATCACAACATCTGAAGCCTCAACCTCCGACCTACTCGGTACCGTATACAACTGACCCTATCCATCACCGGACTGGGTGCCTGCCAGACCACCTGTCCTACCTCCCTGCAGACCATCTCTGGAACCCTAGGGACCACCTCTATGACCTTATACACCACCCCTAGCTGGAGGCGACACTGCCCTGATCGGCTGTGCAGTCTGAATAAAAGGCTCAATCATCCCACGCAGGGGACACTCACGGGCGTAGTGACCAACAACTCCACACTCATAACATACCCCTAACTGGAGCTCTATCAGCAGGCTCGGGGGCCTGATCCCCAGCTCCCGCGCCATGCGTCCTAGCCATCTGCATAAATAGTGAACCAAACAAATATCAGAAACCAACTTAGACTCAATGCACTGAAGTGAATCAATAAAGATGAGGTTATCCCTAACAATATTCCATAGCCTCCCGAAGATAGGATACAAACATTTTTGTACTGATTCGCAAGACTCTACTAAATATCGGCTCCTGTACCAATAATATCGGTGAACCTGGCTCTGATACCAAGCTGTCACAACCCAATTTTTTGAGTCATGATGGCACCTACCGTAACCCATCAATAGGCAAGCCAAGCCATAGCCCAGAGTGGCAAGCGACGGGCTAACAGGCAGAAACTGGAAGAAAGGAGATGAAGAAGACACAATAACAATAATAAATAAAGACAGAAAGGAAAAGAACTAAAGTATATCATATATACTGAGACAGAAGAGGAAAAGGACAATGTATACAGATGAACCCCTCCCAAGACCTTGTAAGGTGGTACTAGAGCCACAACTAACATAATCAAAGTACTTGACAGAAGCCAAATATACAGAACATATACAATAGTCTCTAATACAAAAGACTATACAGGAGTAGATGAAGTAGGATCATCCTCGGATGACAACAAGCTCACCCTGATCTGGATCAGTACTGAGAAAGGAGGATCACGTCACTGTCGTCGACTGGTGCTCAGATCTGTATCTGGGAAAAAGACACAGAAGTGCAGTATGAGTACCGGATAACGGGTACTCAGTAGGCATCATCGGCCGACTGAGCTCAATATAGCATAAACATAACTAAAATGTGAGGGTAAATGCTAAGTCCGGGGTAAGAAAAATAAAGGGATAAATAATTATTGAACAGTACAAATGTGATAAGGAGATAAGTAAAGGCGATACAAAATAATAAGTAGATGCAAAAATAAACAGACAAGTCAAACATAACCTAACTGGGCCCCCATAAATCCAGAAGACACACTGAAGAAAATAAAAATACAACCGTGCCCCCATAAGCCGGTGAAACACACAAGAAAAATAAAAGAAAGCATAAATAATTCGTAACACATCCAGTGCCAAGTAACCATAGTAACCATCCAGGTGTGCACCGGGCATGAACCGACACCAATGGGTAATAATGAGAGGCCAAGCGTCGGGTTCGAACCGGTTAAAGTAGGTAATAACGAGAGGCCATATATATAGTATATCTTAGAACTCATAGCCAAATGCCAGACTCGAACCAAAACTCAGTGAATCACAATATTAAAACCACGGTACCTAGTACCAGAACTTTGGAATAGTATCGCAATCAGTAGCTGGACTCGAATCAGAACTCATAATAATTAGTAACCATCTTATCTGAATCATACCGAAACTCATAATAGTCAGTAACCATTATATCTGAATCAGTGGCCTGTCTCTAATCGAAACTCATAATAGTCAGTCTTCCAGAGTCATCATACCCAAGTGCCAGCATCCATACAAATAGAAGTAAACGGGGACATACCGGCCCCAGGCCGAACCTAAAATATATGTAAAGGAGCTAACCCATAGGGCATTACTAGGCCAATCCATGGGTCCTCCGTGGTCAACAACTACTACTAGGCGATATACATGCCTAATCGGGTATCTCAACTGTACCATAGCAAGACGGGTCCTAATACTAGGTCAAGGCTAACAATCCTAGTCAAGTGTTATGCTATCTGGGATTACTAGGGCCAAACGGGTTAAAGGATTATAACTAGGGTAAACCAACCCAAAGGTTATCCTAAAAGAGTATCTCAGGGCTTAACTAAGCCCAATAATGTCTAAGGTTAACTATGACGACTGTGAAGAGCAGCAGGGCCCACTATAGGGTCCCGAAACCAAGTTTGGGCTAAACCTACCCAAGTCTAGACTAAGGTTCCCCAACCCCCTACTAATAGTATTACAACATTAACCAACCCTATAAAGGTCATCTTTGGTACACCATGAGGATAACGGGCCCGAAATATATCCGAACAAGGCCCTAACCAGCTCAAAAGGCCTAATCATAGCAAGCCAATGCCAATCTACAACTACCAGCCCAAGCATTAGCATAACAACATGGAAATACTATAAACAAACTCAATCTAGGTATAAGGTGAGCCTAGCCTACCTGAACGCTATCGAATACCTGCTGAGGCCTACTAAACAGGAGCCTTCCCCTTCCGAAAGGCCTCCGACTGTAGCCACGTTATCAAAACAGTAAACTACATCTCAAAACATGAAGATTGATACCCATATTGCCCGGGTCAAAAAATGACTAAAAATCTCACAAAGGGCCCGCTTGTGGAATCGCAAAATCAAAATCGTCGCAGCATCCCAAATAGCTCAGTGACCAATAGTCACAAGAGATATACCCAATTCCAAGCTTAAAACAGCTCTAAAATAGCACCAACATCAACCCCACCAAATAACAATTCAAATACGCGACTTTAAGCTAAAATTGACCGAAAAACTTACGATATAAAAATGCTATACTATCAACCTCATGATTCCTGAGCTTGAGTAGTTTGATGTAGATAATTAATTCTCTTTCAGAGGTCAAATAAATTGTCAAGATAATTTTTCCTCTCAAATATATCTTCAACGTGAATAATCACACATTGCAGGTTTTTAGGAAAGTAACTTTGTAAAGGCCTTTGAATTGAATAAAAGCAAAGTCATATGTGATATATAGATATAAATATATAAGAGAATAGTGGGTGATTTACTTTCTACCAACGTTCTTTGATAAATACATGGCACCTAGTACATAAAACATAATGTTAAAAAGGTAGGTGGCACTCCTAATTAAATAACAACCAAGGTGTTAGCCTCTAATTTAAATGAACTCCCTCACCTCCACGTGAGGTGGAGGTGGAAACAATTAAATATTTTAATCCCATTACGTATATACTTGGGTATTGCATAGGTTCGTGGTAAAATAAATACAACTTTTTGAATATACCTTAATTAATAGAAAATTATTTTGAATAAAGCCTCTATCATATAATAATAATATTTTAACATATCTAGATTCACTATCTCTGCTTAAAATATTAATAGATTACAAAGCTATTATAAAGTAATATAGATATATCATACCTAAAGAATTTTATAAATATCAAAAATATTTTCGAAAGGTAATTAACTATATATTTTCACCAAATTCTAATTTAATTCAAATGTTTCACAACATATTCGGTATTAATAAAATTCTCAAACGAACTGCCCAGAAATCGAACTGTTAGTCCCAACAAGTCATAAATAACTTAGAGCAGTTATAGAAAAGTTCTAAACACCGAGAACGTACGAAAATGAAGGAAATGAATGGGAGGGTCATTACAGATGTATAGAGAATTCACCCAAACCAACAGAATGATTTATTTTCTACATTGGCATACGTAGTTTCAAGCACGAATGCTTTCTTGATTATCAATACTACTTCTATTCATTACATGACATCATTTAGCCTTTGGACTCATAAATCATGGATATGTTCAACATATCATAAAACTCATATGTAGAGGTTTTTCCTTTCGAAGAAAAATCATATTCTTATTCATCGAGTATTCCTTTTTGAAGAAAATCACATTTTTTGTATTGTATGTTTTTTATATAATAATCATAGGACTCACGAAATAGAATCATATTATCTACTGAATTTTGTGAGAGTTACATGATGTTCTTAATGAAATTGCATAAACAAAACTAACTTTCACATTTAACTCTACTCGTCTCATAGAGGAGAATTTATCTGTTTCTTTCAAAACTCGTAGCATGGCGAAGAACAATGGAGTTCCCACACGTGAGATAGTCTTACATACATTAATTACTTTCACACAGTAGAAGAAAGACTCAAGTTTAGAGGAAGAATGCCCAAATTCCATTCTTGAAACTTGAGGTGGGTTTTCTTAGAAACTTTAAAATTTTAAGGAAGAATCTTACTTAGAAACCATAATCATACGTTAACATCACTTCAAAAATCATGAAATACGCTTATCTTGATGTGGGAGAAGGTGAAGAAGCAATTTCTTCATTCTAGGGCTTGGAGATATGAAAAAATGGAAGAAAAGTTGTAAGGATCAAATTTATAACTACTAGTATCAGATGATTTATGATAGGCTTGGTCTTCATTTACGACCCGTGGATTGGACATATGGTTTATGAATCCATTCATGAATCACATCGGGTCCTTAAGTAGTGGTATTAAAATTTCCCCTTCACACTACGATTCCCAGATACTATTATAGATCTCGTGATGGTCCATGTGAGTGGTCGTATATGGACACCCATTCTTAAATAGTAGCTCAATTTTGGGGAGGCCTCAACCATGATATAATGTATAGTCTATATATATATTTTATGGTCATAAATATCTCTATACTTGGAATCCTTAAAGTCTCAGACATTGTCCTCTCATAGATCATTATACAGTTCATAAGTCAGTTTCACGATTTGTGAATTATGTAGCCTTGATCGTAACTGCACAGTGTTGTCCATGGATTATTGTACGGATCATATAGCACACGCACAGACCGTACTTCGTTCCAATTTTCCAAAATTCAAATTTTCAATTCCTTGACACTCCATACTTATGTAGTGACATCATACTTCATATAACTTCTTAGTTCATACATGTGATCATGGTTTAGGTCGAGTTATTCATATACAACAGGTAAAGTCTTAGACCTAAGGTACAAGACGATTTATAATATCTCCCCTTGGGATCATTCATCCTTAAATAATAGTCATGGACCAAATTAAATTTTAATTTTGAGATTTTCTAAAAATGTTTCCTTTGTAAATAGGACTATCCCAAATCTCTCAAATGGCATTCAGCTAACCATAAGCATTCTCATAAGCCTCACCGCACATATAAATGTGCATAGACATAAAGAAATATATAAGAAGCATAAGTATGGCCTCTTTTGGCCCTTCATAACATGGAATAGTGAATTCTCCCAAAAGTTACCTTTTATAGAGTCATTATCATAGAAATCAAGTTTGTCATCATATACATCATCATCATAGGTAATTTCATAAGATTTAGAGGAAAAAAGTCATAGGCATGAACCATGAGAGACATTTAACTTTAACATAGACGTGACATAACATGAGTACATAGACATGAAAAGCATATTGTAAGGCATGGGTTTATTTCATAACATAACATAGGACATGAGCTCATGTAATATATTGTAAATAAGGATGAGACCTTTACCTTAAACATTTTCTTCTCGTTTGAGGAATAGATTAGATGATTTCATATCTTCTTCGACTTCTTCTGCAACCTTTTCATCATTTTGGTTCCTCCATAGAAATTTTATGGATGCTGCTTCTTTGGTCCTCAATTTAAAAATCTAGTGATCAAGGATGGCCACTTAGACTTCTTCAAAAGTCAATATCTCTTTAATATAAATATTTTCTATAGGGACAACTAGAGATGGATATTCTACACATTTCTTCAACATGGACACAAGGAACACTACATGTCTGATGGCAACTTAGCAGGTAGTTCCAGCTAATAAGTTGCTTGTCAATTCTTCACAAAATTCTTATAGATCAATATATCAGGGACTAAGCTTTCTCTTCTTTCCTAAATACGTAATACCTTTCATGGATAAGACTTTTTTAAAAAACCAACCATCAATGTCAAACTCTAAATCTCTAAGTTGCACATCTGAATATGACTTTTGGTGACTCTCAGCAATCCTTGACCGCCTTTGAATTAATTTAACCTTATGGCATAACATAATGGACCAAGTCTGGTCCTAGTAGTTCTGCCTCGCCTACTTTGAACCAACTAATAGGTGATCTTTATCTTTGCCCATACATGGCTTCAAATTGTTCCATCTTGATACTAGCATAATAGCTATTGTTATAGGCAAACTTAGTGAGAGGTAAATGGTCATCCCAATTACCTTTGAAATCTAGGGCACAAACCCTCAACATATCTTTGAGAGTCTGAATCGAACACTTAACCTTGACATCTATTTGCAAATGAAAGACAATACTAAGATTAACTTAAAGACTCAGTCCTTTCGAAAAGGAATTCAATGAGTGTGTTATGAACTAAGAACTCTTGTATGATATAATAGATATTGGGGTCCCATGCAATTTTACCATCTCCCATACGTAAAACTTTGTACAATCCTTTGCGGAATCTTTATTCTTAATTGGTAAGAAGTGCTCTGACTTTGTTAGTTGGTCTACGATCATCCAAGTTGAATCATACTTCAAAGATGAGCAAGTAAACCTATTATAAAATCCATGTTAATCTTTTCCAATTTCCATATAGGAAGTTTTATATTATGATAAAGACCATTAGGTCTTTGATGCTTGTCCTTACAATTCAAATATTTATATCGTTCCACCAATTGACCTTTTTAAGATCATGATACATCTTCATAGAACTTGGGTAGATTGAATAACTGGAGCTATGCACCTCTACCATAATTCTCTCTCAAAGTCCATCAATATCTGGAACATATTATCTGTCTTGGTACCTTAAAGTACCATCTCTCCCATTTTCAAAAACCATGGTCTTATACTCATGAATCCCCTTCTTTAATTGGCAAAAGATAGGACCATCTTACTATTTCTCTTTTACTTCAATTACTAGGGATGAAATGGACCTATTATAAATTGATACATCCATGGCCAACATAATTCATGCTAGATCTATACTTCAAGGTTTACTCAAGAGACCCAAGCTCTACAAGACATGATGACACAAAGAGGAGGTAGGAAGGATCTTATTGAGCACCAATGAAAAAGATTTCACATATGGATGATATCTTAGAGCAACAGTGAAGCTATATTTGTAGAAAGCAAAGCAAAATAGAGCGAGGAGTTTGTTGCCTATTTTGGCGAGCAAGGCCACACTTTGGGGCAAGAACCGAAGTTTGGCGACCAAGGCCAAGGCTTTCTACCTACTTGTCGAGCAAGGACACACTTTGTTGATCTCAAGCCAAGATCAAGCCAAGTATGATGACTAAGAACACACTTGGGCGATCTAGAAGGTCCCTTTGGGGTTATTTCCTAAATAGCCACTTTTTGGCTATTTGTGTAAGAGGAAAAACTATAAATAGGTGCCTTAGTTATTTTCGTCCTTAGACTTTATTGATTGAGATTTGAGGAATACTATTTGAGAGTGCAGAGTGGAATCCCTTAGTTTAGCTTAGGATTAGCTATAGTTTATATTATATTAGTTAATTGGGTGGAATCCCATTGTTGATCCAAATCTCCTTTACCTTGATTTTCATATAAAGTCACTCATTTATGAATTCAAACTCTATTTCTCAATTCATAGAATTTCAAGTCTCTTCTTCCTTGGCTAATTGTGGATTCAATTAGCCTTTCTTTCTTTACTTCTCATCTTCTAATTTCACATATATCTTATTTTTTGTTGTTAATTTCTGTATTTGATTTTGATTGGTTTCATCCTTAATCCGAATCTTATCATTTGGTATCAGAGCTTAGGCTAAAGAGTTCTTCCATCAATTCTTAATCCTAGGTTCATATATCTGAAAATTGTAACAAAAAAATTTTGGGTAAAAAAATCAAAAATCAAAAAAATTTTGATTCATGTTTTATTTGAGTTTCCAATACTAGATTCGTATTTCTCTAGTATTTAGTAAGTCCAGAATCGAGATTCATCTTGTTTGGGGTTAAGTTAAGATTTTGGTTGAGAAAGAACAAGTGGGTTCATAGATTCAGTTTAAATTGAAAGTTCAATTGTAATAGGGTTTGTTCTCTCTATCAAAAGGAGTTTAAATCCAAAATTTGAGAGAAAAGAAAGTCAAAATCCATTAGGGTCAAATTTTGGAAGTTCACCTTGTTCATGGTGTTCTTCATAGCTAGAAGTGGGTTTTAAAATCTAAAAGTTTTGGATTAAAATTGGAGCTTAAAAGGTATCAGGGTTCGTTTTCCATAGCAAGGGGAGCCTATACCTTGAATTTCATCAAATTCGGAGCTAAATCAAAGAAGTTATGAATTTTTGAAAATTCATCATGTTCTTGGTGTTCTTCATGATCTTCATAGCTTGAAGAAGAAGAATATTCAAAAGGGAGTGTTTGATCTAAAGGCGTTAAAGAAAAAGGAAGAGTACTTATTGGTACAAAAGGAGTTACCAAAAGGGGCAAGTACTAGGACAAAGGAAAGTATAGGGGGACCACAAAGTACAATTTTCATCAGCCTTCAGGTGTACCCACTGCCTACTTTGGAGAGGCAACCTTCACATCACCAAACTCACCCCACTTCGCCAAACTCTTAGGAGATATACAAAAGTGTTTGGAGATCCAAAACAGCCTAGGCTAAGTTTCTGGTTACTTTGGTGATCCAAAACCTACTTTGGTGATCAAGCACTTTGCCAATGGTGTATTCTAACTTTGGCAATACTAATCTGCCTAGCCAAGCTACTGGTTACTTCGACAAGTTAGGGCCAACTTTGGTGATCCCATGTTGACTTTGGAGACCTAGTGGTGGACGTAGGCAATCCTAAGAGGTTCTAAAAGGTGTGATCTTACTTTTCTTCAACCAATCTCATATTCTAATTTCTTTGTTTCAATTCCTTGAGTTTAATCTCTTTTATAAATTCCTTATACTAATTCTCAACTAGTAATTGATCTACTTAGTTATTGATTAGTGTTTGAGTTTGTAGTTCTTTCATACCAACTCTTTTAAGCTTTTCTCATTTATGAACTCATTGATTATCTCTTGGCTCAAGTCTATTTGATTTTGTGTCATCCGTTGTTTGGTCAACAAAAATCTATTCTTCCATAAAGAATAAGTGATCTTGTGAATTGATTAAGCAAATATAGTTCTCTATCATTTTTGGGAAGACACTCTAGGATGGTGAATTGTGAGTTCAATACTAGAGGTATAAGAAATTTCAATACTAACTTGATTGTTGAGTTTTGCAGGTAGGTACAAAGGAGTAATGAGGAAGAATGTCATCCATAACTTTGAAATATTATGAAGATGACATTAGTGTGTGTGCTTGTAGCATTATGGGCTATGAGTATGGTGAAAGTTATCATGAGTGTGGTGATGAGTCTTATGAGGGTTACGATGATCCTTGTGAACATGATAATGGAGCTCATGAGTGTTAGTATGGATCTTATAAGGGCTATAATGGTCCTTGTGAGCATAGTGATGGGTCTCTTGAGTACTATGGTGAGTCCTCTGAGAGTAATGATAGTCCAAGTGATAATGAACAACATGATAGTGAAATGTACTACTCTGGATATGAGTATACGGTGAGTGGATCTTAAAGCTCTTTTGATGATGTTAAAGGGGTAGAAGAACCTTGTAGTGAATACTATAGTGAAGATAAAGGTTCTCATACTTCACACCATGGTTATGAAAGAGATGTGAGGTAGAATGTGCTCTCCTATATGTCTTATAAACCCTTAAAGGAAGGTTATGATAGAAGGAGAAGTAGTAAGGTTAAATTTCTTCCTCGTCTTGTGCTACTTCCTATCCTAAACAAGGGGGTATAGATACATAAACAGAACCAATTTGAAGACGTCATGTGGATCATAGAAAAAGTACATTCCCTACTTTTTAGGATGCAATGACATATGCTTCCTATCCTAGTTCCAATGTGTATTATTCTCCATATGGTAATGAGGTTGGAGGTGGAAGGAATACTAACCATGAAGTAGATTTAAGTGAATCCCTTACCATGTTGAGAAAAGATTGTACTTTATTGAGGGAAGGTTTTGATAATTGCTTTTGGAAAATTGAAAAGGTCAAGTCTATACTACAAAAGAGGCAAGCTACTTATCATGAAGTTGAAGCTAAGGAGTTGCAAATGAATAAGAAAAAAGCTACTCCTTGTGAAGTTGTGTCTAAGGAGTTACCGATGGAAGCAAAGCAAGCTACTCCTTGTAGGGATGCGATTAAGGAGAAGCCAGTGAAAGAAACGAAGGCTACTCCTAGAAAAATAAAGTGCAAGCTAGAGTTGAAAGGATCTCCTAACCCTTCACATGGAATTCTTGGCACTTATCCTAACTCCAATGAAATTGAGGGACAAAATATTGAGAGGAGTAAGGGTGTGAAAAGTAACAACTCTAAAGTAGAAAAAGGAGAGGTTGTGAGGAGTGATGTCAGAGGGTTGTCACAACCTTTTGCTAACTCTTGTAATTTCTATTCTTTCTCTAGTTTTCTAAATAATTGTGCAGGTATATTTGGAAGCAAGCCTAGTGTAGCACCTCTAAATGTGAAGAATCATGAGGTGTTGACAAGATTTATAAAGGATAAATTATTCTCCAAAGTTAAAAACCAAGGTGAAAGTAATAAGCCCTATGAGATACAAGGTAACATAGCTAACTCTTGAACTTTCTTAAACTTGGAAGATTAATGAGTGGCGAGTAGCCAAATGAATATAAGTGATATGAGCATAGTGAGCCTTTCACTTGTGATGCTCTTGATGGCACCTTGTTGCATGATGATAATGCCACTTTAGTGAGTTTTCAAACACTAGTTAATCTTATAGATGACTGTATTGACTCTTCTAGTAAGTTTGATTTGTGTCTACCTAGTGTTAGCACTTGTGACTTGAGTAACATTGCATTGTCATGTGATAAGAGTGATCACACACTAGTGACCCTTATGATGATCAAGGTGAGTCTTTATGGGCTTCCAAATTGCATACAACGAGTGTTGGTGTGAGCATTAATTAACTTATGTGGGCCATGAATACACTAAATGAGAAATTAAGTGATGTGCTCATATGAACCTCAATTTAGTGATGATGAGGAATAAGTTGATCTTGTGGATAGTCAAGTAGGATCTTTACTTAGAGGTGATAAATCCTTAGATCTTGATTCCTTCTCTTGTTCTTACCATGAGAATCTTGAGGTGAAGGGTGATCTTAAGGATAAACCCTTATTTGATAATGACATGACTAATGTGAGTTATATGCATATTGGTGTGTCTTGTCATATTGGAAGTGTAGCCACTCTTGAGGGCTACCAATTGTTTGAAAATCCACTATGGTGTGATGACACACTTTCCAAAGATAAAAATCTCTTTTTGGGAGATGATAGAACGTTTATTGGAAAGGATGGTGTTTAAGATAAAGGTGGTGTGTGTTATACAATTGCCACTTCATCCTTGTGTGTTCCCATTCTTGAGAAAATCTTTAATGATTTTGAGTCAAGGGGTGAACCTTCTTATGAGAACACCCTAGATGAAGTCTATTTAAGTGACACCTTTCTTTACTTCTTATTTTCATATGATGATACTCAAGCTTTTGAGTGGAGTATGTTTTTGGAAGATAAGAGTGTCAACCGAGCAAATAGGTGTATGCTTAACCCATGTTCATTAAAATTTTTTTTTGTTTGACCCTTGTAATGAATTGAATAGTGGAACTTGTGTAATGATGCTTGGTACAAATGAAAAGAAATATATGGGTGAGGTTATTGGCACATTTCCATGTGATGTAAAGTCCTTCTTGAGGGTTTACAATCCACTTGATGGACCTACATTGTATATGGGTAAAATCTTCAACAAAAAGGAGTGCTCTTCAAAGAAGGGTAGCAATGAGCATTCCATTAATGTGAGCTTCACCAAAGCTTCTAACCTAAGGGGTGAAGGAAGCCTCTTAAAGTTTAGCTTGAGAGAAATGGTATTAAAGGTAAAATCCTTTCTCTTGATAGACTTGAATATGTGGCTAACTTGCTTATGAAGTATTATCAAGGGAGAGAACTTGAAGAAGGCAATCAATGGACAAACCACCTTGGCGTCAAAATAGGTTTGGAGATATAGTCCAAGGTGGTTTCTCCTTTGATTGCCTTCTTCAAGTTCTCTCCCTTGACACCTTGAAAAGCTAAAGATGGTATGTATTCATGTTTTATGCTTATACTTGGACTTTCTAAATCCATGAAGGTGAGATCCAATACTCTTGAACTTTCTAGTGGCACTTATTTGAACTTGTGTGAATTTTACTTGATGGTGCCTTTTGAGATGTTCAATTCTATAATTTGGAGAGTTCTTGAGTATGATGTAGAGGTATCCTTTCATTTTGACTTTGGAAATAACTTGGGAGAAATCCCATGCTTGAAGTAGGCTAGTGCAAGTAGGGAAGTTAAAATTTGGTATGACCTTGTTTATGACATTGCATTTAGCCATAAGGGTTTTGACTTGCGCCTTGACTTAAGGGGATGGATGTGATTCTGGAATTATAGAACCAATGAGTACTTGGTTTCCTATATTGCTTGGTTCTCTGTTGTACCCTTTTGTTGAGTTGCCTTAAGTAGCTGAGTATTCCTTGTTTTACTTGGATATGTGTTCTTGATAGATCATGTGGATACTTGGTTATAACACAAAAGCGAGCATTTTAGAATTTTGAATTTCTATTATGCTTACTTTAGGTATTATCATCCACCTTATGATGATTTTACCTATGTTTGGTTTTAAAGGGAGCTTGCACTCATTCTCTTACATGTTTTGTAGGTTTAGATTCAAAGACGAATTCATTTTAAGAAGGGGAGGATGATATGACTAATCCTAGTGCAACCCACTTAAGACCATGCACACGGAGTCAAGTCAAGGAGCTCCAATAGCTACAAGCCTTAATCATGATGAAATGGACCTTGGAGATGCTTGCAACATGCCAAAGGAGGCACATAACATGTGGAAGGTCAAGTTGAGAGAAAAGGAGGAGGACACTATTCTGTCCAATTTGGTAAGCTACTATAGCATCATCAAAGTGTAGGCTACCTTACCAAAGTTTGGCAATTGGATCCTTTTTTGGTGACAAACAGCCTTTTGAGGCTACATTTTAAATGGCCACTTTTGGGCTTGTATATAATAGGCAATACTATAAATAGGTGCCTTAGTTTATTTTTTAACTTAGTTTTTGCTGATTGAGATTTGAAGAATACTCTTGAGAGTGTAGGGTGGAATCCCTTAGTTTAGCTTAGTAATAGCTAAAGTTTAGATTGGATTAGTTGGGTGGAATCCCATTGTTGATCCAAAACTCTTTTGCTTGAAGTTCATATTGAGTCACTCCTTTGTTGGTTCAAATTGTGTTCCTTTATTCTCTAGTATTTCAAGTCTCTTTTTCCTTGGTTAATTGTGGATTCAATTAGCCTTTCTTTCTTCACTTCTCATCTCTAATTTCTCCTCTATCCTTAATTTTGTGTTTGAATTCAATTTCAATTGGGTTTACTTGATTGGAATTGAGTCACTTATTTTCCACGTCAATTTGATTCTAGTTTGTCCAATTAGGATCGTATTAGAATAATCCTTAAAATACCCCATAATATTTAGTATGTGTGACCAATTTGACGTCAACAAAAGTCTATTATTTATAAGTCAAAGGAATACTTAAGCTTACAAAACTAAGAACATAAGTGTATAAAGTATTCTATGAAATTGAGCAAGTTTAGAGCTAAATACTTGAGCCTAAATTAGTGAGCCAACCCATAACGGGTTTCACGACTATATGTTGTTTTATATGGATCGTAGGTTCAAGCTATGGTAGAGGGTTTTTAGCCTAAGTTTTAGGTCAAGTGAAGGACCTTATAAGGTGGTTTATGACCTTGAAATGAAGGTATAATTCTCACATCTTGGGAAGTGTTGAAGCACCTTATAATTCGTGAGATTTTTCTAAGGACATGGCAATCCATGATGACTTTTATGGACACAAAAGTGGTTCCACACCCGTGAATTTATCCATGTAAAAGATTAGAAAGTTGTTCAGCTTTAGAATCAGGCCTCACCACCATCCATGATGGGATTCACGATTGTGAATGACAATGTACAACTAGTTTCCCAAGCATAAAACCTTTATGACCCATTGTAGGTACCTGAATTTGAGGCTGTGGAAAGTTCATATAAAGTTCTAACTCAATCAAAAGCTTATCTCTTCACATAAGTCCCTCATACAACTTATTGTGCTTGAAACTCACCTGAAGTACTAGCAATGTTGGCATTGGTAAGTACTCTCTTGTACTCCTTGTACTATGTATATTCATTCTCTGCATTATCTCTCTCCTGAGGTGGTTTGTTCTCATTAATTCTATATGTCTTAGCTAGTGAACTATTGGTATATAGTCTAGGTCCATGACTATCATTTTATAGCTTCTTCTTACTCTTAAAGTCTGGTGGATATCCTACAAGTCTTTATAATTATCCCTTACATGTCCCTTCTAACCACAATGGTCACAAACTATGCCTAGGGCTTGGAAGTCTAATTATATGAAATAAGATCCATAGCTTTTGCATATCGTAGCTTCTGAATATCGGATAAGATTTTCAGTTTTAAAGGTTTGAAATTTGAGAAGTTTGACCAAAGTTAAAATTCTAGATTAACGAGGTCAGGTTTGAGTTTTCACAACTTCATTATGTCTAGAAGGTGATTTTTGACTTGGTCGGGTGGTTGGTATGAATCATGAGGCATTCGGGAGTGATTAAGTCATCGTTAGATTCTTGAGTTTTGAAAAAGTTAAGTTTGACCATGGTCAACTTTTGGTCAAGACGGCCTTGTATTGGTGATTGGATGATTCCAAAAGGCCTGGAACATATTTTATAGTCAATATACATATTTGGTTTGTTTCTATGATGTTTCAAACTATTTTCAAGGGTCCATTCCAAGTTTTTCTTTGAGTTTGGTTTTGTTGTTCAACTGTCTTCTGGTGCAGGTGGTATTGTTCTTCCCATTTGAGGATCCTTGTCGCACTTGTGAAGAGTATCTGGGCCAAAGCATGGCGGTCGTGATGGGCTAGGTCTCGATCACAAAGAAGTATTTTAGCCAAGTGCAGGGTTCGAATCGCGTTGATTCATTATGCTCATAGAAAGGTGATACACTCAAACTACACCTTCACTTTTGATGTAGCACGATCGTATGTAAAATAGTTACCCAACTAGGTTGGGGTTGAATCCATAGGGAATATGAGATAACTTCTTGTGAATACACATCAATATGGCTACTCAACTTACAGCTAGTTTCTTATCCATAAGAGTTGTGTTGAAAGAGTATAAAATAAGATACTAAGATAGAAAGTAAATATGTTGAAATTAATTATCGTAAAACTTTGAGATTAAACTACTAAGATTGTGTTCCCACAATGGATTGCTTTGTTCGTCGGTAATTATGTAACTACATGCACTTAGGATTATAGATGTGCACTCAATTTCTTGCACTACTATTATTCAATCTCTTTTGAGCTCATAAACGGTTTATCTACATATGATGCTTCCACAATAATATGAGTTATTGACAATGAGAACGATCTATCATACCAAGTAAATTCAATTATGTCTAATATAAATCTATCAAACAAGGGTTAACGCCTCGAGTTCATGCAAATCTTCTTTTACTAAATCCTAAACCATAGTTCCGAGTCTATAGAGTAAGATGTTATGGCATAGGCTAATGTTGGCAATCTTTAATCCTTTTAATTAAGAATAAAAAGAAGTTTGATATATAACACCATAGTAACATGCAATTAAATGAAAACCTTATGAAACTTTACAATCTTATTTTGTCTCAGAATCTTAGTAAAGGATTTAGTTACCCATATTGGTAATGAAAGAACACAAATATGAATTAAAATAATGCATTAAACTTGCTACAAATGCTTAAAGCTTGAACAATGTTGAAAAACTAAGAAAACTTGGACTATAAGAACTAACTATGCTAAAACCTAAGTAAAATGTCTATATCTAACAATAGAAGGTTACATGTCTATTTATAATGGTTCAAGAAAGTAGAATCTTAAAATAAGAAGGTATGTTTTTTCGACAAGCTTTGCGGTCCACTTTAAGATTGCCAGTTATTTCACGGTTAGGTTTTTACTGGAGCTGCTTCGTGGAGTACTTCTATGGTCCTGAAGTTATTTCATGGTCTATCTTTGTCTGTTTGTAGGTTGCCCTTCTCAGCATTGGTTATCGTCTTCATGTCCAGGTCATCAACTAAGTTTGTAACTGTACTTTGCTCCATATTGTTACCTTCCTTTACAGGGTCCTAGATAAACTCACTCTAAATCTTTTTACACTCTTATCTATAGTCAAGGATACGACCATAAATCACCCAAAATTTGATAATTTGTTGTGTTTTATGACTTTTGACCATTTAATCATCAAATTCCTACAAAATAATAAACTAACATAAAAACACAAGAAACTATAGTAAAACCAGCATAAGAACAATCAAAGAAACAAGGAAAGGATATAGAATATGTGCTAATTTCTAGGCACATCAGAAGGGTATCACGATCTTGAAGGTTTGGGTCTGGGTTGGGGTCATGAGGGTCCATCGTGTTCGATATGAAGGAATTAATCCTACATAAAATTTAATTTCCATTTTCAAACATAGACTTTGTAACTCAATTTTGAGAGATTGAGAGCTCAGTTATAGGCGATTTCAACCAGTTTTTGCTCAATTTCTTTCTGGGGTAATTTTCTAATTATGATTTGTTTTGGATAATTCATCATTTAATTAGTGATTTAATTGGAGATTTGGGGAGGGGGGGGGGGGTTCCCCCCAGATTAATATTTATAAAATTCTTGAAATTAGAGGTCCATTAATGATCCGTTTAGCTAATTTTTGGTGCATAAACTTTTACCTTATGGGTAAATCAATCATGAAATAAAATTTCAGATTCGATCTTGAGGGCTCGAGGTTGACTGTTTTACTCAATCTTTTAACTGAACTTCTATATGGAAATAAGGCTGTCTACATACTTGTATACTAATGTAGAGAATATATTTGACTATATAAGAACCATTGGGGTTATTGTAGAATGACAAGTCTATGATTTGATTTATTAGACTTCGGACTAACGCAAGTTGAGAATTATCTTGATTCCTTATGAAATATTAGTGTAATAATTGAATTAATTGAGGGGTAATGAATAACGAGAGTGTTGTATAAAAGATATCTGTATAAAAGAGATGACGAGTTTTTATGATATTTTTGATTCTATATTATAGGTAAAATGATTATTATCTTCCTTATTGATGAATTATGTGTTTATGTGATCATGATTATTAGCATATTGACTTGGATTGATACTTATATTTTTTTACTCGGTATTGATAAATTAATTTTGGCTGAAGGCTCATATATGAAATGCTTACTTAATCAATCTTTCACTTCCTTACTCTCATTGTTAAATGATTTGGAGTTAATTGTGGTTGTCTGTATTGAGGATTGAATCTAGCATAGGATTTGTTGTGTTGGCATTACATCTCATGCACATTAACATTGTGGAAGTGAAAGGTTAAATCTAGGTATAGGGCCACCCAAGGTATTCAGGGTATATAGGGTCTATTTAGTACATGATGTTGCCTCTATGATTTTTTTTTAGTATTTTTCGGTATATGGTGCGTATATGGATATCTTGAATCCCCTATAGATCTCGCATATCTGATAGATCCCCTATGAAAAAAAAAGAATTGTACAAACTCCAATTGTATGTATTAACATGAATTTCTCTTGTTGTGACATTGCAATTGTTAGATTCTTAGAGTACTAGTTTGGCATATAGAATAAAAGCTAAATAAAATCTAGTGTCATTGGGTGAGTGAGTAATTAGATGGTGTTTTTGTGTTATGTATGCAATTTAGAACTTGTCTGGTTAGTCGTGCCGCTTTTCTGAAGATAGCTTAGGTGTAGAGATGAACTTATGCCTTCTTTATGGAACAAAAGTCCATTTAGCCTATATGAGTCGTGCCAAAGTAAAATATATTCCTACTTTCCCGTTTTGAGCTTTTAACCTTTTTGTTGGCTAACCATAACTAAACCAATACCATAGGGTGAAATTAATCTTATTTTTTGTACTTGTCTCTCCTTGACAGTAGTAGTGAAGAACGAGGCTTAAAAGGCCTATGTTGAAGGTGAATGGTAAAAGAATGGCGATAATTGAGGCTTCAAGACTAACTTAGGGGTGTGATGTGTCAGTATTTCCTGGCACTTTTGGTGTTTTTAACGAAGGATTTTATGGTTCTTAGGTATATTTTTGTGTGATATGATGGTGTTTTATATTTATATGCAGGAAAACATGGTCCGTACACAAAAGTTGGAGTTTTGAGATGAAATGGACTAAGTGTGGATTCGTGAATACAAATAATGGACTGTGGAATCAGTCCACAGACCGTCCTATCAATCGTGGACTTAGATCTATACATCTGCAAGAAGGTTTCAATATGGTGGCTCGTTTGACATCCTGTGAAACCAAATGGTGGACCATTCTGGTAGTCATAGATGAAGTTCTGCAGAAGTGCAAATTGGACAACTTTTGACGAGTCTTTTGACGGACCGTGAAACCATTTCACTGGCCATCCTATCATTCATCGACTAAGATACCTGAAGGTGTATTTTTGGAGTTTCAAACCACGCTTCCAGTTTATTATTCGTCAAAGTGTTCCACAAACTATGGAATAAACCGTGATTATTTTCAAGACCAGATCTAGAAGAGGCAAATGAGGGTTGACTACAAACCTCCACAGAACGTAGTTCTGAATGCCAGTTCCTGGAGTGCTGACGCGTCCAGTTTTTCTAATTTGTTTAGGATAGGATTGTTATGTCTATAAATAATTTTCTTAGGGTTTCTTTTTATGGTTATGCATTATTACTATTGTCATATGTTATTCTTGACTTTTGGGAGCAAAGACACGACTTATTTGCTTTACTCTTGGTTCTTGAAGTTTGATACTTGGATCATTGTTTGATAATACAATTTCAATTTATCTTGCCCTTATTTTGTAAGTTAATTACCATGAAATCTTCTACAATATCTAATATTGTTAGTGAAATCATGAGTACCTACATCCCATAACTAGGGTTGTGGGAACCATGATGGAATAACAAAAGTATGTTAAAGAAAATAGTGATTCTTGAATGGTGATCATGCATGCATTGTAATCTCTTCTCTTTGATTGCTTTTAGTAGTTGCAATTATAACTCACCATAAATCTTAACTTACTTAATAAAAGAAGTAAAGTTTTGGAAAAGAGATTAACAATATAGATTTGAGGTTTTCAACCCTCATCTAATTACTTGAGATTTAATAAGGATAGTCAATCTGAGGCTAATGATGAGGTTTAATACTTAAGCACTTGAATGCTAAAGCAATTTAGAGTGTCATTCCTCTATTAGAGTTGAAATGCATTAGATGAACCATAATCTTCAGTTTTGTATGTGTACCACAAGTATATATCACAAATACAATAGACCTGCAAAAGTTATAAAATCATGGGGAACACAGTCCTAGTCCATTCTTATATATTGAAAACAGTAAAAGAAATCTTAAATATTGGTTACTATAATTACAATTCTAGTTAATATCGGTGTAGATTCATATAGTGCAAATGTGTGTATTATTAATTCTTTCATCTTAATCAATTTCTAATGGTTCCAAATATTAGAACCTGCCTTAGGTTTAACTTGCTTGAGTAAAGAAGTTAAAACCAGGAAAAAGATTTAATAACGAGGATTCGAGGCTTCCAACCCTCGCCTAATGGTTAATATTGTAATAAGATTGGCCAACATGTGGAATTATTGAGTTTTACATTTTCATCACTCTTAGTTCGAGAGAATTAGAGTAAAAATCATCTAAGTAGTTTGAGAAATATTTTGATGTATTGAAGTAATCGATAACCTTGTATGTTTAGCACTAGAAGAGTCTACTATCGTTAGCGACCCGATTATGTTATGAAATCATGGTGAACACAGACCTAGTTCTCTCTATTAATTGAATACATTCTATTGAATTATCACTAGTGTTCTTGATCGTATTTGATATTGAAATAACAAACCAATTTTATGAACCCCCCTTCTTATAGAAATAACCGACGTAAGATAACCACATAAGGCTTAGTTTTCACCTTATTACCCATTGGATTCTACACTAATCCAATTAGGTTCCATAGTTGACAGCAACTGCTTTATACTTTTGATTCAAGGTGTAATTTAGGTGTATTAGATTTTGGCGTCGTTGCCGGGGAATACAACTGTAGAATAAGTCAAGTGTGTTTATTTGACTCTTAGTCTTAATTCGTAATTTTACTTTTATTTGTTATTTCTGTTTTCTACAGGGTGCAAGTCAGCGCATGCCCAATACCCAAAGTCGGGGTGAACCGTTAATTCCTTATGACCCTAAAGTTGAGAATACTCTTAAGAGAGTGATGAATGCACACGCGCGTGAAGTAATTAGGATACAACAAATTGCTGATGCTCATGCTAGGGCCAACAATCAGAATGCACCTAATAATGAAAATAACAGAATTGTTGGTGATGACATAGATGAACAGAATATTGACAATATTGCCCCTGCAAATCCACGTCAACAACAAAGAGCTAGGGGATAATAACATCAGGCTATTCCCTTTGATATTGATGATGAAAATGATGCTGACTTGGATGGGATTGGTTCCACTGGGTCCATTATCCCTCCACCACTAGCTTCTAGAGCAAAGTTCAATATTACTAGTGCCATGATTCAGTTATTGAATTTGAAGGGTTTGATGTCCCAAACCTGTATTTGATGAACTTTGTTGAAATTTGCAAGTCTTATGAGCTACCTGGGGTTAGTCAAAATTCCATCCATTTGCATTTGTTCCTATTGTCATTATTTGGGAAAGCAACCTTATAGTTGACAGAGCTGTCACATGATTCCATCATAAATTGGAGGGAGTTAAAAGGAGCTTTTCTAGAAAATTTCTTTCCACCCTTTAGAATGTTGTAGTTGAGGGAAGAGATTAGTAATTCTAGGTAGCTTCCTGGAGAAGTATTACATAAAGTATGGTTGAGTTTTAACAAAAATCTGAAACAATCTCTAAACCATAAGCTAGAGGATGAAAATTTGATGGAGTCTCTTTTAGGTCCTTGAATTCGGTAACTAAGACGATAACTGACAATGCCATTGGGGGATCCTTCATGTACCAAACTTA
Organism: Capsicum rhomboideum; assembly: GCA_031232105.1. NCBI lineage: Eukaryota > Viridiplantae > Streptophyta > Magnoliopsida > Solanales > Solanaceae > Capsicum > Capsicum rhomboideum. The sequence goes on along the minus strand of CP124716.1, from coordinate 88,432,921 downwards.
TTTAGGTGCAGTTGTGATCTTAGACAGGCTCACTAAAACCAACAGGTCTTGGCATACTGGAGACTCTGAGGTTGCAGGTGATATGTACTCAGTAGGTATGTTCACTGAACAACATCAAAGAGAGGAGGAGTGCGACCAAGACATGGCTTATATGAAAACACAGATGGACTTTCTCACAAAAAATTTATTAGTAAATGGTGCTAAAAAGGTGAACATTGTTGGTTCACAAGGTAAAACAGCTGATTCAGACTCTGAGGAGGAGGCTAATTATCTTAATAATCAGATTGGAGGGGGGGTTTCGAGCCAACGCCCAAGGAAACTAAAGTTGGAACAATCAGAAGGATAATTATTATGACAGGGCTGGTTATAAGAATAAAGATCTAGGTAACTGGAAGAGCAAGAATAATAAAAGTGGTCTATATGTGCCTCTCAAAAGCCGTGATCGAACTAGTAATGAATTAGGGAGTTCAAGGATGGAAGATATGTTGGCTAAGATGTTGTAAAGGGTCAAATCTACCGACTCCAATTTTGAAGACATGAGGAGTGATATCTCCAATATTATCCAAATAATGGACTTACACTCCACTTCCATAAAGCAGCTAGAGTATTAAATGCGACATATGTCTGTAACTTTGAATCAGCAAAAAAGTGGTATGTTGCCTATTGACACTAGTTAAAATTCGAGAAGTGATGGTCAATGCATGTCTGTCACAACCAAAAGTAGAAAAGTGTTACCGAAAGTGGTACCCATTATTGATGAATAGGTAGAGGATGTTGCCTGCGATTCTGGGATTGCAGTTGAGGATGACATCTAACAAAGAGTTTTGGCTAACTCTAAAAAGCCGCTGGTTCTTAATGATATTTATGTTGAAGATGAGAAATCTACAAGTGTAAAAGATGGGATTTATCGTTAAAGGGAAAGGAAAGGAGGCTACAAAGCCTTTAACTCTGATTCCTAGACCTCCACCTTCATTTCCTCAGTAGATGCAAAAGAAAGTAGAAGATGACAAGTTTCACAAGTTTATTTCTATTTTGAAGCAGCTGTTAGTTAATATCCTATTTGTTGAGGCATTAGAGCAATTGTTGGGGTTTGCCAAGTTTATAAAATACTTGGTCACCAAGAAGAGGACTGCCAACTTTGAACCCATTAACAACTTACACCATTATAGTTTGATTGCTTTGCTCTCATTGGTTTAGAAGAAGGAGGATCCTGGTGCATTCACTATTCTATGCACTATAGGTGCGTTCAACTCCGTTAAGGCACTATTGAGATGTTGGTGCTAGCATCTACTTGATGCCACTTACTATATATAGATAGTTAGGCTTGGGATTCCCCAAATGAATGACTGTGTAGCTATTGATGGCTGACTATTTGGTCAAGAGGCCTATGGGGATTTTGTCTGACGTGTGCTAGTGAAAGTGGAGAACTTTATTTTTCCTACCGAGTTCGTGATCTTGGATTGCAAAGTTGATTTTAAATTTCCATAATATTTAAATATCCCTTCTTCATAATATGTAGAGCTTTGGTGGAAATGAAAAGTGGCTAGTTAAAGTTTCGACTAAATAATGAAGAAGTCGTATTCAATGTTTGCTAGTCTGTGAAGTAGCTGAGAGATATGAATGTTGTCTTTGTAATTGATATAGTTGATGATGGGATGACTGAGGTGCCTTTTGAAGAAAGGTTTGCAGTTGAAACTTTAGCTCCAGTAATGATGAACTTTGATGGTGATGACATCGAAGATTATGATGAGACGGTGAAGCCCTTAGTTGGGATGGGGTCCTATTCTTATGCCCCAAAAAAGTTAGACTTGGACTAAAAGAACAAACCAACTCCTCCAACTAAGCCTTCAATTGAAGAACCACAAGTATTGGAACTGAAAGTTTTGCCTGGTCACCTTTGCTATGCATTCTTGGGAGTGAATAGCACATTACCTATTATTGTGGTGGCTGATTTGGTTGAGTGGCAGGTTGAAGCACTTATGTTAGTGTTTAGATGGTTTTAAAAGGCAATTGGGTGGACTATTGCTGACATCATTGGGATATTTCAAGGATTTGTACTCATAAAATCTAACTGGAGGAGGACTCCATTCCAAGCATAGAGCATCAATATAGACTTAACCACTGATGTAAGAGGTAGTGAAGAAAGAGATTATTAGTGGTCAGATGTGGGGGTAGTATATCCCATTTTGGACAACAAATAGGTAAGTCCAGTGCAATATGTCCCCAATAAGGGAGGTATGATTGTGGTACCAAATGAGCAACGTGAGTTGATCCCACTTTTCCTAGACACAGGCTGGCGTGTATGCATGAATTATCAAAAATTAAACTCTTGGACACTTAGAGATCATTTTCTAATGATGTTCATGGATCAAATGCAGGATATATTAACAGGCAGAGGTTGGTAATGTTTCTTAGATGGTTATTTTGGGTATAACCAGATTTACATTGCACTTGAAGATCAAGAGAAAACTACATTCACATGCCCTTATAGAACATTTGCGTTCAAGCGCATGCCTTTCAGCTTATGCAACACACCTACTGCTTTCCAAAGGTGTATGATGTGCATTTTCTTTGATATGGAGGAGGATACAATGGAAGTATTTATGGTTGATTTTTCTATGGTAGGAGATGCTTTTGAAGATTGTTTGGCTAACCTTGGCAAAGTTTACAACTACAAGGAAAAAACTTAGTATTGAATTAGGAGAAATGCCACTTCATCTTGAAGAAAGTTATTATTTTGGGATACAAGATATCTAAAAGAGGTATTAAGGTTGACCGAGAAAAAATCAAAGTCGTTGAGAAGTTGCCTCCACCAATCTCTGTAAAGGGGGTTCGGAGCCATAAGGGTTTTTATTAGAGGTTTATAAAAGCCTTCTCTAAAATTGCCAATCCTTTTTGCATGTTGTTAAAGAAGAAAGTTAAGTTCCTGTTAGATGAGGCTTGATTGAAGGCATTAGAGTGCCTTAAAGAAAAGCTGACTTCTGCCCTATCATTGTTGCTCCAAAGTTGTCCAAACCATTTGAGTGATATGTTATGCAAGCGATGTGGCGCTTGGTGTTGTTTGGGCCAAAAGCAGGAGAAGACCTTTCACCCAATCTATTATGCTATCAAAGAATTAAATAGGGAACAAAAGAATTATACTATGTTTGAGCAAGAGTTGCTTGCGGTTATGTATGCCTTTGAGAAATTTTGGGCATACATGCTTGGCACAAGAGTTGTGGTACACACCGATTATGCTGCCCTAAGATACCTCATGGAAAAGAAAGATACAAAACATGGTTGATCAGATGGGTGCTCTTACTACAAGAATTTGACTTTGAAGTCAAAGATCATAAAGGTTGAGAGAATCAGGTGGCTGATCAGTTGTTGAGACTTGAGGATGAGGGAAAATGGATGGATGAGATAGAGATTTATTACTCTTTCTTAGATGAGCAGGTATTAGTTGCTTCCCATGATCTTGTACCTTTGTTTGCTTATTTTTCTAACTATCTTGTTAGTGACATGATGCCGGAAGACCTAAACTTTCATCAGAAAAAGAAATTTATGCATGATGTGAGTAATTACTTCTGGGATGAGCCATATTTGTTTAGTATCTGTGATGATAACTTGATAAGAAGATGTGTCCTAAAAATTGAGATGTTGATTATACTGGTAGCATGTTATTCGTCCCATGTGGGGGGACATCATGGTGGTGCGCGTACAACACACAAAGTATTACAATATGGGTATTACTGGCCTATAATCCACTAAGATGCACATGATTTTGTGAAGGCATATGATTAATGCCAACGACAGGGAGCCATATCTCGAACACATGAGTTGCCCATAACCCCAGTTCTACAAGTTGAATTATTTGACGTATGAGGCATAGACTTTATGGGTCATTTTATGACCTCTTATGGTCAGAAATACGTACTGGTAGCAGTGGACTATGTATCAAAGTGGGTAGAGGCTATATCACTTTAGGATAATGAAGGGAAATGTGTAACTGTGTTCCTGAAAAGGAACATCTTCTCAAGGTTTGGTACGCCTCTAGCAATAATCAGTGATAGGGGTTCACACTTCTGCAACAAAGTATTCCTTGCTCTGCTAGTAAAGTATGGAGTGAAGCAACACAAGGTGGCAAACCCTTATCATCCACAATCTAGTGGTCAAGTAGAGGTGTCCAATCGAGAAATAAAAACCATTCTTGATAAGAAAGTAAATTCTAACCGAACCAACTGGGCTCGGAAGCTTAATGATGCCCTATGGGCATATAGGACTACATTTAAGACACCTATCGGGATGTCACCTTACCAACTGGTTTTTGGAAATCCATGTCACTTGACAATTGAGCTTGAGAATAATTCCTTATGGGCGCTCAAGAAGATCAACTTGAGTATAGTGATTCCTCAAATTTGAGGCTTGAACTAACCAATAAAATGGATGAGTTTTGGTTGAGAGCATATTAGAGGGCTTCCCTCTATAAAGAAAAGATGAAGATGTACCATAATCGGAGGATCAAAAGAGACAGTTCAGTCCAGGGGACTTCATATTGTTGTTCAACTCAAGGATCCAGTTGCTTCCAGGAAAACTCAGACCCAAATGGTTTGGTCCATTTAAATTGACACAAGTGTTCCTTTCTGGAGTAATTGAACTTGAAAATTAAAAAAGGGAACATTTCAAAGAGAATGTTCAGTATGTGAAATAGTTCTTTGGAAATGGTGTACCTTGATAAAGTCCAATAAATCAAGGTACCCGAGTTGTGTCGTGATGTTAAATTAGGTGCTACTGGGAGACAACCTATGATTGTTGTTTATAAATTTGGTTTTGAAGTAAACTTTACAGTTTGGATATGGTTGATGTATGTGTTGAAGTGTATAGGTAAAAGCCTTAATAGGGAAGAAGCAATTATCCCTACAACGGATATGAGTGACGACTCAAATAACGTACCGCTGAGCAACTGATGGTCCACTGAGCCAAGCATCACTTTAAATAACCAAAAAGTATGGATTTTAGATAAGGGTGACAGGCAAATCCACGAACCGTCAGGAAATTAATGGCTTGTCACCTTAACCATCACCTGGTGGTAAAGATGGAGAACATTCTAGTTTAGGGTGATGGAAAAGTCCAAGGACCATCAATCATGTGATGTTCCGTCGCCTTGACCGTCCATTGTTGAGTAATTTAAGTAACATTCTGGATAAGGCTGATAACTCCCATAATGGATCGTCGAGCTTTTGATAGGCCGTACGTCTTAAAATGGGCCTAAGTTTTAATTCTTTTAAATAACCCAACCCATCCATTACCCAAATCACCTTCTAGCCCATTTCCACCTACCGTATAGAATTCTGACCCAAACCCAATCCGATCTAATAAATAAACCCAAACCCTAGCAAATTAAAAAGGTACCAATTCAATTTTATTTTTTTTCTTCTTCCCTCTCTAACTCCCATTACCCATGATCAAAATCCCTTTGCCTTCCATAGCCCCTATCTTTTACTCCATATAAATCCATCACCTCTTCCAATCTCCATCATCACTATAAACTTGCTATAACTGTGTTATTTTTGGCTAAATCAACTGTTAGGGCAAAGTTTTCAATTTCTTCTTCATTGTATCTACATCAAGGTATGATTCTTGTATCTTATGTAATTTAGTTTACTTTGTGTTTTCTTTTGCCTGGTGATTCATTGCGAGTAAGTATGCTCACTAAGTCGGAGGGCAACACAACTTTTGAATTCCAGAAATGAAATTCTTGTAAAATTATGTTGCCCACCAACTCAAACTTGAAATGGATGGTTGATGAAAGGGTGAAGTCTGTGTAGGCCTACTTGGAATGGATAATTGCAAACGTTTCATCACACAATGGGATTTATGCCTCGTATGAGTTTGTAACCTTAATCGTGCAGTGAAAAATTTAACAATTTCAAGGATGTTTCCATCCATGGACATGATTATTAATTGTTTCAAGGTAACGGGTGAGTCTACGGACCATCACATGGTCCATGGAGCATTAACTCACCCGTCAATGCCTTAGAAACTAAGTTTGACACTGTTTAGGCGCAACGACTTGGCTAACGGACCATTAACTTCACGATGGACCATATCCTTAACCATCAATTGGCATCTAAATACCGGGTAAGAGCAATGGTTTAGCCGATCGACTGTCAACTTCTTCACAGACCATCTACTTAATCACAGCTGGATCTTTACACACTGTGTAAGAATGATGGTTTGACTGATGGACCATTATGTACATATATGTTTTCAATATTTCTTTCATGTTATGTTTGTATATTTTACTTAGGCAATAATAATGCTACTCTTCAAGTACTTATGGTTCCAAAATTGCAACCAACAAGAGGTAGAGGGTGCAAAAGGTCTGCAAAGGACACAACAACCCACATATTTAAAGATGAATCCTACCAAGAGGTCAAGGAGGTTGAGGAGGCCCCAGCCTACCATACTAGGCAAAGTGTGACACAACAATAAACTATTCTGCAGTCTGATGAAGGAGAGGAGTCTTTAGAAATTTAGTCTAGTATGGAAGGCTCGAGCTTGAATATGGATGATGAAAGTGGCACTGATGCCACCAAAAGCCTAGAGGAGGACCTCGAGCCTGTGAGAGGTGATGTAATTAAAAGAAAAAATTTGGGATTTCGAGAAAGTATTTACTGACAGGTGAAATTATTGGGTAAATACATTCAAGATGACCTCACGACAATGGGAAAAGGTAACATCAAGAGACCAATTGGTGAGAAAGTCAGGATTGTCTCATCAGATCTTACAGAGTGCCACAAGATTAAGCGATGGTTGAATCACTATGGCTTGGGGTGGATGACTACAACACTGGGGCACTAGTAGCCTAATATAGTGCGGGAATTTTATGCGAACTATGCTTCCACTCGTGACAACAAATGCAAGAAGGGCCAAAACCCATCAGATTTTCATCGCTAAATAGAATCTAGGTCCCTGGTGTTCCAGTAGACATAACTGATCGAATGGTTAACCAATTTTTGTATAGTCCCATTTTTGTACCATTTTAAAGGAATTTAGATTTTGATCACAAAATATGGGATCAGTACAATTAGCGTCCATGGTTGGCTCAAGTTTTGATTGACGGTCAACCGTCATGGTTGACAGATAGTAAGAAAAAGATCTTTAAGGTAACTTTTAATTTCATAACTAAGTTTTTGTGGGCAGTGTTATGGCTTCGCTTAAGTCCTACTAGAGGGGACAATCAATTGATTGAAGATAGGAGGGTCACGGTGGCTAGTCTGATGTCTGGGTTCAAGATAAACTTTGGCATAATTATAGTAGATAAAATGAAGATTCAAGCATCAAAGCCCACTACCTCTTTTCCATTCCCATGCCTCATCACTAAGTTGTGTGAAGAAGCCCAAGTACCGGTGTTGGTAGGTATTGATGAATAATTTATAGCATCCAAGAAGTAGGGTATTGAGAGGTTCAAAGATAAGACAAAAAAAGAGTTACGAGTGCACAAGACAGTGCCTCAGGTAGGTCTTCGGGTTAGGTAGTCAGGCTGTGGAAGCTGCCCCTTAAGAGGTTTTGGAAGCAGCCATAGGCATGGAGCTAACTTTCAACACCATTCTAATGACTACCTCCACTACATCTGGTGCTATTAGAACCACCTTGTCTACTGAGTCAGCTGACACTACATCCGCTGCAGCCCAGAATTTAGAGTATCTATTAACCCCTCAAAACTTCATGAAATGGGTCAAGCAGTCCTAGAGGGGTCTGAAAAGAAGTTGAAGCTATTTGTTGAACGATTTCAACATTTTATTAATAGGATTGTTGTTACTGCACTTGTGCCATATGCCAATCCTTATGGCTGAATTGATGATATGAATGGGAGAATAAATAAGTGGCTAAAGCCAATGACCGTGCCTGATTTGGCCATGTTTGTGGCTGAATTAGCAAAGTCCCAAGCCAACATTGCTGAGCTTTAAAATAGACCTGCCCAGGTGTTCCCAATTCCATTTGTTGAGGAATTAGAGGAGAAGTCTTTAATTAATTTGATAGGCAAATCTCTCAAGGCCAAGGGTAAGAGTGTGCGTGAAGAAAAAGAAGATTTGAAGAAAACTGCAAAAAGGGCACAGATAAAAGCAAAGAAATATCTTGAGAAAGCAACTAAGCAGTTATTAGAAGAAAAAGACAAAGCCACAAATGATGTTGCGGTTGATGCTACAGCCAATTTCTAAATGTACTATACCTATTCCCAAGCTTACATTACAAGCCTAGAAAGTCCTATAGTGATCCTAGTCAACTGTCCAAAAATTAAGGTATAGCAAATAAGAGAAAGCCTATGGTATTGTGCATGCATTATTTGAACTTCGTTGTGAGAGTGAGAGTACTTGTTCTAGTCCCAATTTGAATGAATATTGTATCTTTTTTATAGTGAGGGCACTTAGATAGCACTGTTAATTGTTGATTGTTAGGGTAGTTTTCATCTGTGTATGCAAAGTTGTTCATTAATATCGTAATGTCATCCATAGATCATCGTGAGTTAATTTGATAAGTGATTTTATGCATACTGGTTTTGTAAGAAGAAATAAAGGGGGGGGGGGGTCAAACTTATGAGATATGATTGCCAAAAGCTATATGACTGCCATAGTTTTTCCAAAGTTTCTTTTGCTTAAGCGTTATGTAGAGTTTGGTTTTGTTTTGTTGCTTGAGGACAATCGAACATTCTAAGTTGAGAGTGTTAATGTACCAACATTAGATGACACATTTAATGCTTTTAAACATGAATAAGTGCAAGTTCTTAAGCAACTTTTGTTAGATTTGATCATTTTATTGTCTCATTTGCAAGAAAATGTACCAAGGCAAGAAAAAGGGTGATTTGTGATAAAAAGAGTGAATTGAAGGAAACTTGATGGGCCGTCAACCCTGTGATGGACCATCACCTCAAATCATGGAGCTTAAATATAATGAGATGTTAAGTGTTGGCTAGTTGACGACCAAGTTGACGAATCGTCACCCTTAAATTGAATGGCTTCAGTGAAGGACTCCAAGTGACAAAGAAGCTGATGGACCATTACTGGCCCAACGGACCGTCGTCCAAACTATGGGGCTTAAGAAATTTTCAAGCAAATCTTACTGGATAGCATCGACGGTTAAAGTGATGATCCATTACCTAGGAGACAGACCGTCATCTTAATCGTGAGAGGCGAGGAGGTCTTTTTCTGATATTAATTAGAATTTTAAATACCTCTGCTATAAATAACTACTATTAGGGTTATTTTTAGTATCTACCATTTTAGAGAGAAAAACATCATTTTTCTTACATTTCTTTATGGGTTTTGAGTGATTCAACTTGGTTTTTGAATACAATTGGAGTTTTGATTTCATTTGTGTAAGTGAATTTCTTATCTTATGAATTATATGACTTTTATGCTTCAAAAGCTATGAGTGGCTAAATCCCATAACTAGGGTTGTGGGATCTATGGTGAATGGACATCTTTAGGGTAAATATCGGTGTAGATTTATATAGTGCAAATGTTCGTATTGTTAATTCTTTCATCTTAATCGATTTCTAATGGCTGCAAACATTAGAATCTACCCCTTAGGTTCAACTTGCTTGAGTAAAGAAGTTAAAACTAGGAAAAAGAATTAATAACGGGGATTCGAGGCTTCCAACCCTCGTGTAATGATTAATGATCTAATAAGATTGCCCAACTTGGGCAATTTTTGAGTTTTGCATTTTCATCACTCGTAGTTCAAGAGAGTTTGAGTGAAAATAATCTAAGTAGGTTGATAAATGTTTAGATGTATTGAAGTAATCGATAGCCTTGCATGATTAGCACTAGAAGAGTCTACTATCGTTAGCAACCCGATTGTGATATGAAATCATGGTGAAAACATACCTAGTTCTCTCTATTAACTGAACAGATTCTATTGAATTATCACTGTTGTTCTTGATTGCATTTGATATTAAACTAACAAACCAATTTTATAAACCCCTTCTTATGGAAATAACTGACTAATTGTAAGATAATTGCATAAGGCTTAGTTTTCACCTTATTCCCTGTGGGATTCAATACCAACCTAGTTAGATTCTATATTTGACAGCAACCACTTTATACTTCAAATTCAAGGTGTAATCTGGGCATATCATCGCATGACTTGCTGAGGAAGCTCTAATAGCTGAGGCAGCCTAAAGGGTTGATGCTGTCGATATTGCTACAACCGTTGTAATAAGGAATAGACAAAATCCTCCATACAACTACGAGTAATAAGCACTGCGAAATGTGTTGCCATGAAAAAGCCTCGAGGATATTGGATTTACTTGTACCATCGTACCACGCCCATTATCTCCAGATGCGAAGTTTGATGTTACGAGTAATATGATACAGTCGCTCAATATAAAGGAATTATTTAATGGTCTAGTTAGTGATGACCAAAATCAACACCTGTTGAATTTCACTAGGTTCTGTAAAAGGTGTATAGGTTGCCAAGTGACACACAAGAGACTATCAAACTTAGGTTTTTTCCTTTCTCTCTGATGGGAGAGGCTACCCTTTGATTTAATGAACTGTCGAATGACCAGCTGGGTAAAGTTGACCACAACCTTTCTAGAGATGTTCTTCCCATCATCCCAAATGATATAGTTGAGAGATGAAATGAATGAAATCAATAACCTCATATAACTATTAGGTGAAGCATTGTATAAAGCTTGGTTAAGGTTTAAGAAAAAACTAAAAGTGTACAAACCATAAGGTACTAGATGAAGTCCTTCTCAAAGTATTCTACAGGTCATTAAACTCTACGAATAAAGTAGTGGTAGATAGTATTATTGATGGCTCTTTGTGGCTCACACATACATTGAGGCAGTGACATGTTCAACGAGATGACTCAAACGAATAGAACTTGGCATAGTAAAGAGTCCAAGGTTGGAGCCAACAGCTAGTCCAAAGGAATAACCTTAGAGCAGCACAGACAAGAAGAGAAGTTTGATCAAGATATGGCTTACTTGAAAACTCAGATGGACCTGATCATACATCACTTGATGGGGGTGATCTTAGAAAAGGTCAATATAGTTGGTTCGCTGGGAAAAATGCCTAGACATGATGAGTAATATTCTAATTTTGAAGAGGAGGCAAATTTTTTAAACAATCAGATGGGGGTTTTCCAGGACAACACTCAAGGGTCTAATCAAGACTCTAGGCATCAAGGTTAGGGAAATCAAGGTCAGAACTCTTATAAGGATAAAGATTATGAGAGGCTTAGTTGGTGAGCAAATATTCCATTGGTCGAGGCACTTGAACAGATGCTTAGATACTTGAAGTTTATGTAGTATTTGGTGACGAAGAAGAGGACGGTGAGTTTTGAACTGGCTGATAACTTCCACCATTGTAGTACAATTGCTTTCCATTCCTTCATCCAAAAAAGAAAGACCTTGGGGCTTTCACTATTCCATATAGGGTAAGGGCTTTCAGCTTTGCTAATGTGTTGTCTGATCTGGGTGCAAGGATTAATTTGATGTCACTTACTATCTACAAATAGTTGGGCTTGGGATCCCCCAAACCAATGATAATTTGACTACTAATGGTTGATCACACTATGAGGAGACTAGTGGGCATATTGTATGATGTTCTTATGAAGGTGGAAGATTTTATCTTTCTTGCTAATTTTGTCATCTTAGACTGTAAGGTAGATTTTAAGGTTCCTATAATCTTGGGACGACCACTCTTAGCTACTCGTAGATTTTTTGTTGATGTTGAGAGTGCTGAGATGAAGTTTCGATGAACAATAAGGAAGTTGTGTTTAATATCTATAGATCGATGAAGCAGTCAAGATACATGAGTGTTTTTTCTATGATTGACACTGCTAATTATGTGATTGAGGTTTCAATCGAAGAGAGGTTTGCAGTTGAGACTTTAGCTGTAGTGCTTATGAAATTTGAGGGTGATCATATTGAGGACTTTGATAAAATGATTAATGCACTAATTAGAATGAGGTCTTAATCTTATGCTCCGAAGAAGTTAGATCTTGATTTTAAAAATTGAGAGGCTACGCCAGCCAAACTCTCCATTAAAGAGCCATAGGTGTTGGAGCTTAAGGCACTTCCAATGCACCGCAGATATATATTTTTAGGGGTTGATGACACTTTTATAATGATTATTACTATATGTTTACTTGAATGTAAATTGGAAGATCAAGTTTCTTTGTTGAGAACATTCAAGAAGGTAATTGGGTGGACCATTATCAACATCATAGAAATGCTTCCCAATATTTGCACTCATAAAATTTAGTTGAATAAAGACTACATTCTAAGTATTGAGCACTAATGTATATTGAACCCACCAATGCAAGAGGTGTTGAATAAGGAGATCATTAAATGGTTGGATACAAGTAGGTATTACCCTATTTTAGACAGCAAATTAGTGAGCCTGATTTAGTGTGTGCCTAAGAAAAGGGGGATAACTGTTGACCTTTATGATAAAAATGTGTTGATTCCATTACGGCTGGTCATGAGATGGAGAGTATTAATGGATTACCAAAAGTTGAACTTTTGGACCATAAAGGACCATTTTCCTATGCCATTTATGGATCTGTTGCTAGATTGGCTTGCTGGCAGAGTATGGTACTATTTTCTTGATGGATATTTGGAGTATGATTAGATTTCTATTACATTAGAGGATCAAGATGTTCTCTTGTTCATATGGGACTTTTGCCTTCAAGCAGATACCATGCAAACTATGGTGCAGTGCCTTCAAGGGGATGCCATGCAATCTATGCAATGCACTAGCTACTTTCAGTGGTATAAAAAGTCTATTTTTTCTGATATACTGAAGGACATTATTGAGGTTTTAATGGATGATTTCTCAGTTATTGGACACTCATTTGACGATTGTTTGGCCCATCTGGACAAGGCGATGTAGAGATATGAAGAAACAAAGCTTGTGCTAAATTAAGAAAAATACCAGTTTATGGTAAATGAGAGCATTATACTTGGACACAAAATTATTGAGAATGGAATAGAGGTTGATAGAGGAAAGATAGAGTTCATTGCCAAAATGCCTCCACCAATTTTTGTTAAGGCTATTTGTAGTTTCTTGGGACATGTTGGATTTTATCAAAGACTCATTAAATATTTTTCCAAGATTGAAAATCACTTATGTAAGTTGCTTGAGAAAGAGGTAAAATTTGTATTTGATGAGGCTTGTTTGAAGGCACTCTTATGTCTTAAGGAGAAGTTGGCCTCTGATTTGATCATTGTTTCCCCTAATTGGGCAAAACCATTTAAGGTAATGTGTGACGCTAGTGGAGTGATGTGTTGTCCTAGGCAAAAGGCATTAGAAAATATTCTATCCAATTTGCTATTCTAGCAAATCACTAAATGCAACCCAAAAAAACTACACTGTGACTGAGCAAGATTTGTTGGCTATAGTTTATGCTTTTGTGAAATTCAAAGCTTATTTGCTTGGCATAAAAGTCATTGTGCATACTGACCATGCAGCCCTGCGATATCTCATGACAAAAAAAAAAAATACTAAATCGAGGTTGGTTAGATGGGTATTTCTATTGTGGGAATTTGACTTTGAGGTCAAGGACTGGAAGGATACTGAAAATCAAGTGGCTGACCACTTGTCCAGACTAGATAAAAACGGAAGGCTAAAAAATGAGATAGAGATTGATGATGCTTTTCAGGATGAATAGGTGTTAGTTGCATGTCATGACTTGATTCTTTAGTTTGCAAACTATGCAAACTTTTTGGTGAGTGATGTGATGCCTGAGGACATAAACTTCCATCAACGAAAGAAGTTTCTAAATGATGTGAGGAGTTCTTCTAGGATGAGCCATACTTGTTTGGAGTTTGTGCAAAGATTGAGATGATGACTATCCTTGAGGCATGCCAGTCATCCCCTATTGGAGGTCACCATAGTGATGTATGAACAACTCAAAAGATCTTACAGTGTGGGTACTATTGACCCATGATTCATCAGGATTCTCATGACTAAGTGAGAGCTTGTGATCAATTTCAAAGGCATGGGGGTATATCTAGGAAGCATGAGTTGCCTTTGAACCAAATTCTTGAAGTGGAGTTATTTGACATATGGGGCATTGATTTTATGAGGCCATTTGTGAGATCCTATGGGATGAAGTACATATTGGTTGTTGTTGACTACATTTTGAAGTAAGTAAAAGCCGTAGCACTTCCTAAGAATGAGGGAAAAAGCATCACAACATTCTTGAAGCGCAACATCTTTTTCGGATTCGGTATATCGATAGCCATAATTGGTGATAGAGGCTCTCACTTTTCTAATAGATTATTCACTGCTCTACTTGTAAAGTATGGTGTCAAGCATAAGTTGGCAACACCTTACCATCCTCAGACAAGTGGGAAGGCTAAGGTCTCCAACCAAGAAATAAATACCATCATTGCAAAAACTGTGAATGTAAATAAGATGGATTGGTCAAGAAAGTTAGATGACACTCTATGGGCGTACTGGACAGCCTTCAAGACAATAATAAGTATGTCTCTTTATCAGTTGGTTTTTGGAAAATCTTATCATTTACTGGTGGAGCTTGAGCACAAGGCCCTGTGGGCACTCAAGAAGTTGAATATGAATTGGATAAAAGCCTCTAACTTAAGATTGATCAGTTGAATGAGATGAAAGAGTTTAGACTTAGGATTCTGAGAGTGCATCTCTTTTCAAAGAGAAAATAAAGCTTTATCATGATCAGAATTTTGAGAAGAGAGAATTCAGTTTGGCTGATTTGATTCTACTATTCAATTCTAGACTTCACTTGTTTCCAGGAAAGCTGAAGTCCAAATGGTCTGGTCCATTCAAGGTAGTTCACGATTTTCCATTTAGAGCTATTAAGCTTGAAAATCGAGATAGTAAAACATTCAAAGTGAATGGCCAACATGTCAAGCAATACCTTGGAGCACTATATGAGGTAAATTTTATTGGGGAGGTGTACCTTGATGAAGTTTAAGTAATCAAAGTACCCGAGTTGTGCCGTAATGTTAAATTAGGTGCTGCTTGGAAAGCAACTCAAGGGGTATCTTGATAAAGTCTAAGTAACCAAGGTACCTGAGTTATACGCAATGTTAAATCATGCACTGATTGGGAGGCAACACAAGGTGTTGTATACTCTATTTTAATTTTTGTTCAGCATTAATAGTTGTTGAAGTGCACAAGGGTAACAAAAAGCAGGAACACGTGCTGACAAGTTGGAAAAAGTGTGAAATTATGGACTAAATAATGGGTTGTGAAATAACTTAACGGTTTGTTATTTGCACCATGGAAAACTGGAGAGGAAACCAAAATTTAGTTATGGGAATTACGGTTGATTTCATAGACCGTGAAAGCATTCTATGGTCTGTGGAATCCACCATCATTTTTTATCCAAATTTGCAACTTCTCAGGTTTATTACCACAGGTGACAGGATCGTCCGTACCTCCAAAGGATGACCTCTCAAGTCGATCATGGAAAACTGGAACCAAGAGGAGAAATCACTTCAGATCCATGATTGAAAGACAGTCCATGCTTTACTTTCCTAGACCGTAGACTTTTCAATCGTGGATCCCAGGTAAGTGATCATGGAACCACTCGTCATTGGTTCTATGGTTCTAAATAGGGTCGTCATTGGCTGTAATAATTTTAAATAAAAACTCAACCAAGTTCTCTCTTATTTTTCCTTTTTTTCCTCAATATATTTTTACTCGATAGAATTAGAGTAAAATAGGTTACACACTTCTCAACTCCCTCCGTTACTCATAAAATTTCAAACTACCAACTATCTTCCTAGGATCATCTCCCCTATATCCTTAAACATCCATAACCGTCGACTTCTCATGTCCATAAAAGTTAATGACTTTTCACTGTTTTTGATTAGTCTCATTAATAAATGCATCCACACACGTACACAACATCTTAGTTGATAAGAAACTCTTTAAAAAGGTAATGTTTTATCACTCCATCCTTTTTCAAGATCTTTCTTGGATTCCATCACCTATGGGTTCAAAGTTATGTGAAAAATTAAATGTTTGGAACCCTAGGTTTGAAATTATTGATTTTGGGAATTAGAATTTATGCCAAATTATATGAAATCATATGGACAGGTTGGTTATAATCGATTGACTTATTTATCATGCTATGACTAGGCTGACATCGGTTTGGGGTATTCATACCCATTGAGTCGGTGGGTATTATAGTCAAATTTTGCTTTAGAAATAAAGTCAAGGATTATTTTTCCCGCCAAACTCCCAACTATCTATGTTGATGCTAATATGGATAAAGTCTGAGTAACCCATTGTGTTTGAATTTAGTATCGAAGGATTTTGCAAATTTGTAATTCAGATGATCGTTTTCGATGCTTGAATGATTGAGATGTACCAAAGTATGATCATTTCACCCTACGTTGAGATTTACTTGCAAACTATGAAAATCCTTCTACGACTTGTGACCTTAAACGTGGGATGAAAAGATCAAGTTTTGAAATATCAAATGTGAAATATGCCTTCTATTTAGAAATTGTGGTTGATTTCATGGACTGTGGACCTGTATTACAATTCGTGAAACCAAGCATCATTGTAATCCCAAATTTTTCACTTCTCAGATGTGCATTCACGATTAACAGGATGGACCATACTTTCGATTGATGGTCCATGTAGTTAACCATGATTATCAGGGAAGACATTTGATTTTCATCAACTCAATTCCATAGTTGAGTTTACAGACCATAGTTTGGTTTCATGGTCCATCGACTCAACTGTAGAAATATGTATATTCCCTCTGTGTGCACTGTATTATGTTTAAGAATTGATTCATAGATTGTTATTTCATTTCACGATCCGTGAACTACAAAAAAATACTTTATTTCTTTTATTTTTGATTTTTGTTATAGTTCCTTTATACTAACATGCATGCCCCACATGTACTATGATGTATAAATCCCAGGCATGAAGAGGTGCAAGCAATACCCTCATCGGGTAGGAAAGATCTAGGGATTCCACCTCCCACTTGAGAGACACACTGAGCTCCATAGATATTGTCATGACCCGAGTCTACATCCTGGACATTACATGGTGCTTAGAGCCATAAGTGGTCCCAAGCTAACCCTTGCTACTGGCATAATTCATGAGCAACTGAATTAAAATATATAAACTGGAAGATAGATACTGAAAACACTATGCAGAAGCTTAAGCATGGTAAATGGGAAAAAACTGAAATTTAACTGAACATCAAAAGTTTAATACAACAACTATATCTTGAAAGAAACTGGAAATATGAGTACAACAATATGATTGACTATTTGACTATGAAGCCTCTACTAACACTGACTATAGTTAGCCGGGACATGACCCCCAACTAACTCTAATCAATGTATAAGAATGAAAATAAAATATTATGACTACTAATGTCTGACTGGAGTTCCTGAATGAGGAGAACTCATTACCTGTCGACTGGAAGCTGTGATCTGCCTGACCATGATCCTGTGAGCTAGCATTAATACCTACATTATGAAAAAAAGCAACATGAGGAAAGTATGCGGTCAGTACTTTGAATGTACTGAGCATGTGAGATATGCAATAATCATGAACAACACTTAAACCATGTTTTTAAAATTGAGGACATAAACCATTACTGTAATATGAATTAAATCATGCCTGTATTGAAAAGTTGTGAGACATAAAGAAATCTCTGAATCATGAGCTAAAACATTTTTTTGAAAACTGGAACGCTGTATATGCATAAATATTTCATATGATTTAAAGCTAATGTTGAACATGCTGTAAAACTGTACTAAATGCAAAGAGCTGAATTGTAGTACAATGACCCCTTATGAAATACATAATAACTGATATGCAATGATAATCTGAAAAGTCATAATTTAAGTCAAGTAAAACTGAACTGAGCATCATGTACAATCATTGAGTTTGAAACTATAGGAGAGCTTGTTAACCCACACACCTCATCTAAGCTAAATGAGGTCCAACTTGTAACCCTAGTTGGGAGGGTGTTCAATACCTTGCCAAGGGTAATGAACCTAACTAATGTGGATCCACTAACTGATTTCTAATAGACTGAGGTATCAGCCTCAACTGGCAGGTTACCCTTAATAACCTATGCTGGTAACGTAGTTCTGGGACTTAAGACTTTAACCAAAGGTATCAGCCTCTACTGACGAGTGAGCCTTCATCCTTAAGGTCGCTCGGTGTTAAGTACTACTCCCAAAACTAGTCTATTACTGATGGCTCATAAAGTGCTGATATACTGAAATTGAGTTAAAATATACTTTATCTGAAAGTACCATGAAGGTCTCAAGAACTGAGGATATACTGTAAAACTGTAAACTGAAACTAATTATGTTGTTCATGCTAAAATCAACAATTACGAGGATCGTGTGTTCATAACATGCCAAGTTTTTTTGAAAATAAGACAAAACTATGCAAACTAATAAAATACCAAACTAAGTATCAAATCATGGAAAATATATATAATTGTAATATAGGAATCATGAGTAAACTAAAATAATAGGGAAATCATAAACTGAATGAAATCCCTAACTTTGATTTATGAGAAAGCTGAGATATTCTGAGTTATTTGGGACTCAATAGGTGAAAGGATACCCATTGATGAAATCCCACATTCCTGATTACTGAAGATTATTGAACTAGAACATGTAGGATTTGATCTTGAGGATGAACCCTAGGTTATGGAACCTTGTGAGAACTTGAGAACTTTTGAATCACTTCTTTTATAATGTTTGAGTGTTTAATCAATGTTAATAAGGAATAAGTAAATCGATTTCCCTTTTAATCCTCTCTAAATAGTCAATATGACGTAGTATAGGGGTTAAAAGAGTAGGAAAAGATGAAACAATCCTTTAAAAATCATCTAGAAAGTTGTTGGTGCCAGTCACGATGGCTCATACGATGATTCATGACATGGGGGGATGAGTCATGGCCTAAATCATTATTTCATACCCTTTCTAACACTTCTCTGGACAGTCATGACGAGTCTCGGGATGACCCGTCATGACTGGGGATGACTCATCATAACTTGGGGATGACTCATCATGTGAGTCGTCATCATTGAAATCACTGATTGTCAACTCTTCATTAAAACACCCTTAACTTCTTACTCTAGAATCGGATTGATGAGTAGTGGGTGGATTTGGAAAGAAGATTCAAATATCTTCAATTTGGTGGATTTACGCCACCTAACTCTTCATATTCTAGGAGAAATAATCATTTGAAGTTAACCCAAGAAGAATCTTGCACATATTCTAGGAGCAATAATCATTTGAAGTTAACCCAAGAAGAATCTTGCACTAGAACTAGGTCGGAAGAGGAGCCTTCAATTCAACTAGGTGTTAGGGACTTCTTACGACCTCAAATCACATCTAATACTCTCATCATACTTATATATATGGATTCTTAGTAGTTGACATGCCATGGGATTGGGAAAAAAACCATTTTTCAAATAATTGTTGGACTGGATAAGAGCCCTAAGAGTCATAGGACGACTTGTAGGTAGATACCATAACTTGTGGCCCCAAGTCATCACCACTGGGAGAAATTTTCATCTTTTAGGAATTTTAGGCTAGACTGCCAGGATGAGTCTGGAACAAATCGTGATATCTGACCATGACTCGCCACTTGAGTGGTTCTGTGATTGGAGAAATTTGAAATTCCTACTGGTTTTTATTCTAAGTCTAAGATAGGATTCTAGGAACTTTTGGGTGTTATAGATATAGAGGAAGAGCAACAACTACATCCTTACACTATAAGGCAAAGAACTCATGAACAACGACACTCACTCCATAGTTTGGAGATGGAGGGGATGCCTGTACTTCTGCTAGTAAAAATGGGTCTAATAATGATGACTCCGGGAATGAGAGTGACAGTGGTTTCAGAGATAGGAATTCAAATGGAAATAAGGTTGAATTTACTGTTGAGACCACCTCTTCCAAAAAAAGGAGGCAGTATGAAATAAGGGGCAAGTTTGCCTAATTCAGAGAAGACCTTCAATGGAAGATCCAAGGCATAGACAACATCTACTTTGTAGGGCTGTCACCTACTTAGAGGGGAAACATCAAGAGGAGCATCTTTGAGAAGGTACAGATCCTCTCCTCCAATTTGAGTGAGATGCAATAGATCAAGTCCCGTATGACCACTATAGGTTGGGTTGGATGAGCCGACCATCTAGTGATTATAGTCTTCTAATAATCCATGAGTTCTATGTTGCGTATGCAACAACCTTGGTTAATACATGTAAAAAGGGTGATTCAGCGAAGGGTCAACTACCTTTAGAGACGGTGCAGGTGCGTGGAAGAACTGTTGATATTTTTGAGCACACTATCTAGAGGATTTTATTTGGTCCTGAATATGAGGCACCGATTAATATAAAGTCATATGATTATAGGATGAGCACCATCAATGATAAACATAAATAGGTTGACCCAGATAAGAGGACGAGGTAGATTAGCAGGATTGCCTTACTGCTCATAGATAGAGAGCCAACATGGCTAAGAGATGACACAACTATCACAAAAGCTTCTTTAAGTCTTATCATAAAATTTTGGTGGGTGGTGGTGCGACTGTGATTGGTTCCTACAACTGCAGATAATACACTCACACCAGAATAGGTTATTCTTATTGCAAGCCTCACGTCGAGGCTTGATGTTAATTTTGCCCGCATCATTATTGCAGAGATCAGAGAGCGGGCACTGAGGTACGGGACCTATATTTTATTACCCTGCTTGATAGACCACTTATGTATAGATACCAAAATGCCTACATTATCAAGAATGGATCAGACTGTGTAGGCTACTCACATTCAAGACATTGCTAAGATTTGTGATAAGTTGAACCCTATTGCTAAGGGTAAGACTCAGACCTCTTCATCAGGGGCATGCTTTTAGAAGATCTACCATGTGAGAGTGAGCCAGTTGATACACTAGTACCCACAGGGGATGGGGCAGCTACACCTTCTGAGATACTAGCCATAGATGTTGTCACCACTACAGTTCCTACAATAGCCTCAAATACTATAGCTGCTTTCCACCCTAATCTCATTCGTTGCCTATATGCTCATACAGGAGAGTCTCATACATATAGTGAGGCAGACTGAGTGGACTGAGAGGCAGATTAGTTTACTGACTCAGTAGTTGAAGCCATTTATTGAGAAAGCCATAGCTACTGCAGTTGATCCATTGGTTGAGTCAATGTGTATGATGCATGAGAGGATAAATGGTACAGAAGAGTGAGTGAATGAGCAGCTAAGGGTGATCTAGGTTCCTGACATGACCAAGATTTTTGTTGAGCTGACACAAGCTCGAGCAGATTTAGCGGCACCATAGGCTCTCACTGTGCCTATATTTAATGTTCCTGATACCATTGTACATGAGGAGTCAGATGATGAGAGGCCCCTATTCAACCTGTAAGTGGATACACCCCCATGAGATATAGGAAAAAGGACCAAAGAGTAGGATAGTGATGATAAAGGTACTATTGTGAGAGAATAGAAGAGGGAAAAAAAATATAGGGGTGAAGCTCTTTGATGATCTAGAGTTGACACTCATATGGTTGTAGATGTCAAATCTTCTTTGAGCTTGGCACCTTCTAGTCCCAGATTCACTAGAGATCATGACCCCGCGGGTGAGTCTTTGACTTTGAGTATGCCAGCCACTGGCACTACTGCTGCTGTTACTACTGAGGTTACTTCTGAGGCTGCACTTGCATCCCCAACTTTGAAACACCAGAGCTTATGTACCACAGGTTATTTCTTGACTCCTATGCTTTGTTATTGTTTAGTTCTTTAGGGACAAAGCACAATTTTTTTGGTGGGTGGGGGTTGTGCCCATGTTCATCCTCAAGTTTTTCTTACTTGTGTTCTTTAACTGAGGATATTTTATTTCTGCTGAACTAGCATGTTTAGATTATATTTTGTGTTTTGTCTCATGATTAGGTAAAAGAAAAATAGCAAAACTTAGGGCAGTAAAAAATGTAACAACTGTCCCACTTGAGCATTTTTGTTTGAAAATGGATACCCCTCCAAAATTTTTATTGTGCTTTAATGTTTCAATATGCTGACCTTATGGCTTAGTGTTTGACATTATGTGTATTGGTGAGATGGTGTTTTCCTAAGCTAAAGTATGAACTTAATAGCTAGTAGTTGATGATGAAACCCTGTACCATATGTGTGTGAGCTCTTTTTCTTAGTTCTTACATTGTGTGTATAATCTAAAACTTGCCTGGTTAGTCTTGCTGCTATCATAGGATGGTTTTGTTAGAAAAGGATCATAGACCTTCTTTGTTGTAAGCCCACTTAAGCCTAAAAGAGCATAAAATAAAGCATGTAATCCCTAGATCCCAAATTTTTTAGCCATAAAATGTCCATTTTTTTATTAGCCAAACTATTATTCCATTTTTTCTTAAAATTTCTGTTTTGACCTCAGTCTCTCCTTAGACATTACGCATCAACTTAGGCAAATCACCTAAATTGGGGGTGGCTGATTTGGGGGTAAATAAAGAGAAAAATTGGGTATGAAGGGGAAGAAACTAATCGATGAAAAAAGAAGGGTGTGATATGAATGAAAAACAAAGTGAGAAAAAAAATTTAATAAAAAAAGAGAAGAAAAATTCAGAAAATTCCAACATTAAAAAATTAATTATATGTTAGGAGTAAAACCACACCCGAGTTATACTGAAATAAAAGAAGGGCTTAGAAACGAAATGAGAAATAATGTAGTGTTCAAGGAGGGCTAAGTCACTTATCCCAAATCTACCATACCCATCTCCAAGCCTACATTATAATCTAAATAAAGTCCTATAGTGATCCTAATCCGACCATCCAATGAAAGAAGCGTAGAAAATTAGGGCAAGCCTATGATATGTGTATGTGCAATGTTTGAACTTCTTTGTGAGTATGAGTGCACTTATTTATACCATCCCGGTCTTATCTGAATAAATGTGTGAGGGAAATTCTTTGATATATGAGAGATTTAGGATGACATTGTCTAATTTCTAGTTGTGTATCATTGGTGTATGCATAGTCGTCTATCAATAACATAATGACATTCATTGATCCATCAGTATCAACTTGAGAAGCTTTGATTATGCACATCTGTTTCTAAATAAAAATGAGGGTGAACTTAAGGAATATGTGTTGCTAGATGTTTATGTGACTGTCGTAGATATCCTGGTTTTCTAATGCCTTTTTTTCCATATTTTTTAAAATTAAAACCAGGTTTATATCCAGATATATAGACTAAAAGAGAATGTCTTTACATGTCTAGGCCCAATGGTGACCCGACCCAAATGAAAATAATGCAAATAAACTAAACAAAAGCAAATAAAGTTGATAAATAAATTAGGAAAGTGAAGAGATAAAGATCTCTCTAGAAGCCTAAACCAAAAGTAGATATTTTCCTGAAACTTTCAACTCCGATCTAGATTATTGCTTACTGATGATGTAGCTATCCATTGTTTCTTTGACAAAGTCAACTGCAAGAACCTCCAGTCGTTACAACTCTGCTCGATCCAGGTATTGATTTCAAGTTTAACCACAATGGAGAGCTCGATTTGCTATGTCGTTGTTACCTTTATCTCATTTCAAATTGAGTTCCTTCACCACACTACCGTCTTAATTTGTCTAAGAATCTATGCAAATCCATCAAATTTTAGCTACTAGGTCTCTCTTTTAAGCTAAGTTCCTTTCCTTTATCTCTAATGCATACTTTTTCTTTTCTTTTCCTTTAAATCGATGGGCTGGACCTCATACATGGTTGATACCACCACCAGATCTAACGTTAAAAAAGGGAAATAGTATGCCACTAAATATATCTACTTTTTACTCTTGTCGCAGGTTTAAGATGCTCCAGAACTAGTTAACGACAGTAATGGGACTAGCTTTACTCAATACCTGATTTGATATGAGTAGACACCCTAAAATCTCATAGGTTCGGATAAGACAAATCAAATGAAATTTCTACAATATTGAGTAATTTTCTAGCATTTATACTATGCTAATTAGTTCTACGGGCAAAACTGAAACCTACTATCAGTAATCTTTTATGAATTAATTGATAGTGTTGATCTCCTAATTTGTGGAACTCCCAACTTATCAAGATAGAAAATTTTCTTGCCTTACTTGGTAGCTCCTGAAGCTGACTAAATTGAAAATCCCCTGCAAAATAAAAATCAAGGTTGGCAAAATAATCCGCAAGAGAATTTCCCTCTCTAAGAGAGTGTTGTACTCTTGTAGTAATCCGTGCCCTTATGCTCTTAATACTGTTCACCTCCACTGAAATACTCCATGGAATCTCCCAATTCCCCTTTAATATTTGAACTAAAGCCATTGAATCTAATTCTATAATAACAAATGCTATGTTATTATCTCTGCAATACATTAAACCCTCTCTAATGGCTCTAGCTTCTACCACAATATTAGTACTATCTTCAATTCTAACTCCTTTAGCAAAAACAAAATTCCTTTTCGAGTCTCGAATACAAAAGGCAGCTGAACTAAGGCTTGGATTGCCCCTAGAAGCTCCATTTGTATTGAATTTGAACTAGTACACAGGAGGCTGAATCCATCTCATAATTTTAAAACAAAAGTAAGGGCCGTAATTCTCCAAAATAACAATAATTTCAGGCCACTTCTTTCCTTCACACCTTACTTTGAATCTGAGATATAAGAACTTTCTTACTGACTCTATAATCTCCCAGATTATTTTGGCACTAGAATAAGCACCTCCATGTAAGACTGTATTTCTTCTTTTCCATATAAACCAAAGTATAAAAATAGGTGTCACTTGGTACACCTCTTTGATTCTGTTATTGTATTCCACCTCCACTACTGCCTTATATTTTGCTTTAAATAGAAATGAGTATTGTTACCAGTTGCATTTGTGAAGTATTTCCAAATAGTTTGAGCAATTTCTCCTTTAAGAAAAATATGTTCAATAGATTCTGATTCTTGAATGGAACAACACCTGTAAAAAGGAAAAACATTAGGATTTCAAACATTCATGAGATGTGCCACTAGTACTTGTCCTTTCCAAATCCTGTATGCCAGGAAAGAGCATTTGAAAGGAAGACTTTTACACCACAATTGCTTCAGATTTTCACAAACTTCCCCCTTATTTCTCAAAATCTCCCAAGCACTTTTTACACTGAACTTTCCTGTGCTTGTATCTGTCCACCAAGGTTTGTCCCCTTGATTTATCTACTTTATCTGAATCATATTATTCCTGATATGTGCAACCACATACTCAGGAATATAATGTTGCATTTCCTCATTGTTCTAACCCTCCTCATTCACGAATTCTTCAATGTCTCTCATCACATGACAAGTATGAACTTCAATTTGATGTTTGGATAAAGGACTTAGATTAGCCTAGTTTTCAAACCAAATGCTAGAATTCCCACCTTTTGGTTTCCACCACATAGCTTGCTCCAGCTTGTCCCTATTTTCCAACATATGTTTACATAATTGAGATCCAACTTTTCATTCCACAACTGATGGTATTTGTTTCTTACAATTCTTGTTCCACATGAAATTAGCCTAAATATTATTTTGCATTCTGAACCTCCACCAAAGTTTAGCATACAAAGCACGAGACACTTCAAATAAGGATCTAAATCCTAAACCCCCTTCTTGCTTTGGTAGATAGGCTTTCTTCTATGTTGACCAGTGCTTACTCCTTTCGGATTCCTTATTGCTCTAAAATAATTAGCAAAAATTCTGTGAAGATCTTTTATGAAACAAATATGAGGGTCAATAGCTGAAAGAATATTAATAGGGGTACTTTGAAATACACTAGTGATAAGAACCTCTTTACCTCCATAGGATAACATCTTAACTTTCTAGGACTGAAACTTTCCTTTAACCTTGTCAATCAGTTCAGCATAGTGCTCCTTTATCTTCCTAGAGTAAGTAATAAGACACCCTAAATATTTCATAGGAAAGACTCTTATGTTCAACCCTAATCACTATTTTACCCTTTCAGAAGTGTTCCTAGCAATATGTTGGTGTAAATAGTACAAGCTTTTCTCTTTGTTCACCTTTTGGCCAGGTTTTTTCTCATAGTCTTACAGAATACCTATGATCTTCTTCAAGGAATACTCATGAGTAGAAGAGAAGATGATTGTTTCATCAAAATAAGCAAGGTGATTCAGATTAGGGATCCATTTAGGCATCCCATATCCTACAAATTGATCATTACTAAATAAGGCATTAAGAGCCCTTGTAAGTACTTCAGATGAAATGATAAAAAGGGCTGGGGAAAGGGGATACCCTTGTTTCACTCCTCTGGTAGAATAGAAGAAACCATGAGGTTGACAATTAATAAGCATTAAGTAGTAATTATCAGTGATCATCCTCCAAATCAGATCTACCACCATGTTAGAAAAGCCCATTCTCCTCAAAACCT
Source organism: Capsicum rhomboideum (assembly GCA_031232105.1). Classification (NCBI taxonomy): domain Eukaryota; kingdom Viridiplantae; phylum Streptophyta; class Magnoliopsida; order Solanales; family Solanaceae; genus Capsicum; species Capsicum rhomboideum. The sequence continues at coordinate 88,406,520 of CP124716.1, read as the reverse complement.
TCATTAGAAAAAACCAAGAGACTCTATCATAAGCTTTTGCCATTTCTAGCTTAATGACAACATTAGGAGATTCTCCTCTCTTGCCAATATCTGTAACCAATTCTTAAGTCAGCAAGACATTTTCTATAATACTTCTACCTTTCACAAAGCCAAATTGATTAGATGAGATAAATTTAGGCAAAACCTCTTCTAATCTATCATGTATGATTCTGGAAAATATCTTATTGATAAAATTACTCAAAATAATTGGCCTCATATCTGAGAAGGTTTAAATATTTGCCTTCTTTGGTATGAGGACCAAATTAGTATGTGTATAGATTTGGAAAGAGAGTTGCCAGCAAAAAAATCATGTACCATCCTAACAATGTCTGAACCCACTATGTCCCAACAAGATTGGTAGAATTTACCAGAAAGACCATATGGACCCCATGAACTGTCTCCATTTAGCTTGAACACTGCATTTTTAATCTCTTCACTGTCAGGTATAGCCCTTAAAACTGCATTTTCTTCATCATTTATTAATACTAGAATATGAGCAAATAAAGAATAGTCTGTGGAGTCTCTTTCTTGCATAAACTGATTCTGAAAGAACTGTACTGCCTCTTTATTTATCTCCACTAGTTCTTCTAACAGATCACCTTCAGCATTCTGTATTCTTAGAAGTTTAAGCCTCTATCTTCTACCCTTAACCAAGTTGTGAAAAACTCTGGTGTTCCTATCTCCATTTACAAACCAATCACACCCTGCTTTTTGCTGCCAATAACATTCTTCAAGACACAGGTATTTAGAGTATTATTCTTTTGCTCTATGCATGACTTCTTTATTTTCCCAGAGGGATTTTCCTCAAATAACTGCTCCTTAATTCTGGAAATCTTTTCTCTAATAATCAACTATTGGAAAATGTCCCCATAAGCATGCCTACTCCATAATGTAAGTACCTTTTTTTATCTTCTTGTCAAACATTGGTGAGAAGATCAATAGGCCACTTGTCAAACATCGAATCTTGCACTTCTCGGCCTTCAAGTGTGGGACGTCATTTTGCCCTTTTGAGATGAAAAACTCCAAAATGTAGGGACTTTGTCCCTCATATCCAAAATTCTCCATTTGCCTAGTTATTTCAATTTCCATCATATCCACCAAGCACAACGTAGAAAAATGGTTGTAATGCGGTTTAAGCCTCTCAATTTCTGAATTTGCATCTTTCTTAACAGTCTCACCCCGAAATGAACTAGAGTCTTCACGAAGGATTTGATTGACTTTTCCTTGCAACTCTATTATCACTCCTTCAATTTCGGTATCCTTCATTATTTTTGGCCCGCCCAGTTGGTTGGCAAATTACCATGAATTCTTCAACATCAATCCCACTCACATCTTCATTGGAAACTATCACATCACAACCATTCATGACCATTTGGCATTAAACTTCACATGCCTCAATCTTGGCATTCAACTCGATTTCCAATTTTCGGGTAGCCATGTCAATTTCAATCCACACTTGACATCGCTCAACAGGCAATTTGAGAGATTCATCCACCATTAGTAAAATTCTATCAAATTGACTTTCATGGACTTTAAGTTGTTGAGCTTGATTCAATAGCCACTCTTGGCTCACAATTTCTTCCTTGTTAAGTTTTTCTTCATTTTGGGACTCAAACAACGCTTGCAAAAATCCACCCATGGAAAAATCCATGTTTTGGAAAAATTCATTATCACCATGTTGGATGAGGTCCCACCATTTAGCCAAAAATTTCCCACATTTTTCATTCTTCTTTATTGTGCCTTTCACTATCTCTACTATTTGTTTCCTTGGAGAATCCGAGATTTCTTCATCATAATGTTGCTCTTCTTCTTCAATTTGAGCCACTTCTTAACTTTGGCACTTTTCATATGAGTCATCACACATTTTTAACTCAACCACATAACTTGAAATCTCTTCTATAACAACTTCGTTTTGAGGATTAGGTAAACTCACAAGGGTCTTCTTCTTTTTCACATTCCTTTCCAAATACCACAATGAATTAGTGCATGAGATGCATATCCTCACCCATTGTAGTCACCCGGTCCTAGATAGTTTGAAGCATTGCTTCAATACCTTTGTATTTGGCATATTGCTCTTCCTTTACCACATCTTGATACCTATCAAACTCAAAAGAACAACTATCATTTTCATTGGCACAACTAGGGTGGGGACATAATAATTGGGATAATCACTTCAATGTTCAACTCAACCACCACACAAGTAACAATCATACTCCCTATATGATTGAGATGGTGCACATACCTCTCTCCTGGGGGCATTTCTATAATCTTGCCAAAAATGAGGTGCTCCATAATAACAACATGGATCATCAAGATAAGACTTGCAACCACCAAACTCATTTTCATTCTATGATGCCATAGTAACAAGTATAACAAAAACAAAAATCTACCTAACATAAGAAACAAAAGAAAATCACGAACACCTATTCACATGTTTGAATCAAAGCAAGCAAACTAAAATTCCAAACTAGCTCAATATGCCAAATTGTTCCCCGACAATGGTGCCATTTTTGATAAACACTCAAATACACCCTAGAAATGAATGTACACAGTCATTAGCAATATATTTACCCAACTTAGAGTCGGGGTTGAGTCCACGAGGAATAATATGACAAGCGATCGAGAAAGTATGAAATTACAGCAACCCGCTAAAATCCAAACAAAAGATACAAGTGTTTTGGGGATTTTCAGTATCAATATCTTTCATACAATGGGAAATAAGTAAAATGATACGGGAAATTAATTCTAACAACGATCCATCGTATTCAATTAACTACTCACAATTTAATCACGAATTTAGCAAATTAGTCTTGGATTCAAAATCACCCACTAACATCTTTCAACCATTGAGGGTTTAGTCCTCACTTATTCCTTCAAACCAATCTAAGAAGCATGAATCACAAAACCAACTTTTGGCTATCCTAGGATTTGACTATGTCTAGCAACAAATTCCATAAGATGAATCATAGTCCCAAATTTCACTAAATTAATCTTTTACAACCTTTATTAACTCTTTCAAACTTAATCTAAGTAATGGGTGAGTCCTCGGGTTAGCTACTCCCTTAGAAAATCAAGTGAAGCAAGAGATTAATTTAGACAAGCAAAACCCATTCATAAATCAAACAGTAATTAACTAATATGAAAGCATAAGATAGAATTAAAACTCAAATTCAATACATAAACATTGAATTATGTCTAACAACAATAACTAAGAATGAATTTATTTACACCCAAATAGGCAATACAAAGTCAGGAAATAAAGAGAGGAGTAAGGATTTATCACTACAAAACTTCCAGTCTTCAAATCCAAGGGTGTTGGGTCAAGAATCCTAGCCTCTAAAGTTGAGAAAAATGACAAATATAGTCTTATAATGGCTTGGTATTGAGTATTTGATGAATTGTGGTTGAAATTATGAAATTCCAGAACTTCCCCCGACGCCTGGCACTTTACTACTTCACGTTCGCTATCAAGGCATCATGTTTGTGACGTTTAATGAAACTTAACTTCCGCATTCATGGTCAACTGGTCAAGTTTGTGAAAGTCTGTTGACTTTGACCTTCGCATTCCCAGTTAGAGCTCCATCTTCGCGAAGCACAATTGTACTGCCACCTCATTCCATTTTGCCTTGATTCCACTTCTTTTCATCATAACTCCTTGTACACCTCAAATTACCTGAAATCAACACCTTTTGAACAAGAATTAGCCTTATATTATCAATTAATGACACAATCATAAGAAAAGAGATACAAACAAGTGTCAAAATCACCACTTATCATGATGCCCATGTGGGGGCTGGTGTTGGTCTTGTTTGAGCATTATTTACTTTTATTATTATTAAGATACTTGAGTGGGGCTTGGATTGATATTATTGATCTCTTACACGACTCTATACTATTGTATTTCCATGCGATGGTTTATATCATGATCTATTGAGATTTGACCTTATTTATACCATTATTGAGTTGATTCATTACATGATATTGATTTAGTTATGAGCATGCATCCTTATTTCGTTCATCCATATTTATGGAACTTGTACTATTGAGAAATAATGATTTTAAAATAAAATAAGACTTTTTTTAAAATGCCTTGACTGATGAATGTGTTGGCAAGGTTGGTTGATGAAATTGTAAAAGTATATGGGTTACGAACCCCCCATGGATCCTTTCCTGGAAGCTTATGCTCTAGAGGTTTATACGCGATGATATTGAGACATTCATCATTATCATATCATTGCATTGCATCATTTATATTTCTCTTATATGTTTGTTAACATGTAATTTAGTCTCCCTTATATATATATTCCTATTTAATTACTTTTATACCATTATTGTAGTTGTATTATTTATATTGTTAGAAGATACAGCTTAAGCCACCATTGGAAACTTTTCTACATGTAGGTGGAAGAATGCTCATAGTATCCTTTATATATTTTGTTTTCTACTTTGTTCGGTCGGCCTATGATGCCTACTGAGTGCAAGTAAACCGTACTCACTCCTACTTTCTACACCATTTTGGTGTAGATTCTAGTTTGAGTATGACCCGTGGAGCTTGAGATCGTGCTGAGTTGCGGCTGTCTTGGTGTACTGGTAAGCTCCTCATCCAGAGCATGATTCCAAACTTCATCATATTTTTATCTTGTATTTATTGTGTATTTCGATGACAGAGCGGTGTATTTTCGTGTTCTATGCCAGTTGTTAGTGCTCTTACTCATGACACTTGATTTTGAGATTTGAGTTGTATTTATTTCAGTTTCAGAGTTTATTTTATATATCTGGACTACAATTATTTAAAGTCTTGTATTTGGATATTATTTATCTTTTTTTCGTAATTCTATCTCTTTTGGGTATTGGGTTTACTTGCTAAGGTTGGGATAGGGCAGGTGTCATCATGACCTCAAATTCTGAGTTATGAAAAATTGGTATCAGAGTGCTAGGTTTATCGGTCTAATAAGTAAAAGAGCAAGATGTCTAATAAATTCCCACAGATCAATTTGTTGATGTTCGTATCTATTTTCATGAGGTTATCAGATGTTCTTAGAAAAAATCTCTCTAATTTGACTCCTTATCGTGCGTATTATTCATGGCCAATATTCTAAACTTGTATTCCACTCTTTCTGTATAGATGGTGAGGACTAGATCCAGAGTATTTGAGGATGTTGTGCCAGCACCAGCTGTTAGAAACCCAATCAGAGGGTGAGGCAGGGGTCATGGCTGAGACAGAGGTAGAGGTCGGGCACGAGGGCGACTCTAACTAGAAGATAAGCTAGAGCAGCCTCTCCCGAGCCTAAGATAGACCAGCCTAGGCCCCTCAGGGTTTCGTTGTTACTCTAGTGTTGTAGGATCTGCTGATTTATCTTTTGGGCTATTTGGATGGCATTCCTTAGACAGGTATTCTACCAAATACACCAGATGGTTCTCAGACTATAGTAGGTGTTCAACTGTCAGGGAAGGCTCCCACTCATGATTTTCATACTCTTGAGGCACAGCTAGCTGCTATTATGGCCCACGTGTTGAGGCATTACTTGCTAGACTTATTGTTCCGCCTGTGGCTCCATGTCTTATGATGTCTGATAATGAGAAAAAAGAGATTCTAGTAATTTATAAGATTGTCCCCTCCAAAGTTCAGTGGTGCTATTGGTGAGGATGCTTATGAGTTTTTGATGATTGTTAAAAAAGGTTACATAACCTTAGTTCAAGTTGAGTGCCATAGTGTTGATTACATTACTTTCCAGTTGAGTGATATAGTTAAGTAGTGGTGGAGATCTTATGTAAGTTGTAGACCAGTGGGTTCCCTACCTTTGACTGGGACTCTGTTATTTGAGGTTTTCCTTAAGAAGTTTATGCCCTATAGCTTGAGAGACAAAGTTGATCATTTGGAGCAGCGCTTCATAACTATTGCTGAGTATAAGGCTCATTTTCATGCCTTGTCTAGGTATTCCACAACCAGTATATCCACAGAGTCTGAGAGGATTAGAAAGTTTGTTAAGGGTTTGACTACTTCTTATTAGTTAGCAACAGCTCAGTTAATGGTTTTGGGTGGCTCCTTCTAGAGTATTATAGATCATGCCAAGATGATCGAGTTTATTTGCCTAGGTACTTAGAGTGGTGATACTAAGAGGGTATGTCGATAAGGCAGTTTCAGTGGTCAGTCATCTCGAGGTAGGGATTTCTCAGGTAAAGGTTCTCATGGTTACCATGGTAGACCAATTCAGTCAGCTTTGTAGAGTTCAGATAGTGGGGTTATGGGTTTTGAGACTTTGAGTGGTCAGAGATCAAGTCGTGCAGGCTGAGGGTCTTATTCTGGTTCATCGGGTTATGAAGGGTTATTTGGTTCTTTTGGGTATTCACAACGTGTTTCATCTAGTAGAGGATGTTTTGTGTGTGATAAGTTTGGAAACTTAGTAAGGGATTATCCTCAGTGTGTGATTGGTCCTCCCCAACATAGTTCTTAGTTTTAACTTTGTCTAACTCCAGTGTCAGTAGTTAGAGGGGGTACACAGGGCAGTAGAGGTGGTTCTAGAGGTACCATATGTAGGGCTCAGGGAGCTCGTGGTAGTGGATGAGGAGTTGCTCAGTCTGGTAGCTGATGTGGTCTAGGAGACCTGAGGTAGAGGCCTCTGATGTAGTGATTATAGGTATCGTCCCAATTTGCGATCATCTTTCTTCAGTACTGTTTGAACCTGGGTCTACATTCTCCTATGTTTCTACATATTTTGTTACTGGTATTGATGTTATATGTGAGTCCCTTGTTATGTCTATTTATGATTCTACCCCCGTAGGCGATTCTTTAGTGGTGGATCAGGTGTACCGATCATGTGTGGTGTCCTTTTCGAGACGTGAGACTCGGGTGGACTTGATTTCATCGACATGGTTGATTTTAATGTCATATTGGGTATAGATTGGCTGTCTTCTTATCATACAGTTTTGGATTGTTTTGTCCAGATCGTGACCTTAGCTATTCCGGGTGTGCCACGGCTAGAGTGGAAGGGTACTCCTAGCTCATGTATGAAAGGGGTTATATCTTTTCTTCATGCTTGTCACATGGTGTGGAAGGGTTGTCTTTATTATTTGGCCTATATGCACGATTCAAGTGTCGATTCACCGCCTCCCTTGGATTCTGTGAGAGTTATTAGAGCGTTTATGGACGTGTTTCCTACAGACTTACTTGGTAATCCTGTAGATAGGGATAATGATTTTTCTATTGATGTAGAGTCGGGTACTAAGCACATTTCCATTCCTCATCATAGGATGGCCTAGGCAGAGTTCAAGGAATTGAAGGAAAAATTACAAGATTTGTTGAGTAAGGGTTTTATTAGATCGAATGTGTCTCCTTTGTGTGCTCCAGTTTTATTTGTGAAGAATAAATATGGATCTATGCGCATGTATATTGATTATCAGTAATTGAACAAAGTGACTATCAAGAGCAAGTATCCTCTTACTCACATTGGTGATTTTTTTGATCGGCTTCAGGGTGCTTTAGTGTTTTCTAAGATCGACTTGAGATCTGGTTACCATCGATTGAGGATTAGAGCTTTGGATGTTCCGAAGATAGCTTTTTGGATGCGGTATGGCCATTATGAGTTTTTAGTTATGTCTTTTGGGATGACTAATGCCCCAGAGGCATTTATGGAGTAGATGAACACAGTATTTTGGCCTTATATTGATTCTTTTGTGATTGTGTTCATCAACAATATCTTGGTTTATTCCAAGAATAAGGTTGAGCATATTAGGCTTTCAAGGATCATACTTCAGAGATTGAGAGATGAGAAGTTGTATGTCAAGTTCTCCAAGTGTGAGTTTTGGTTAGATTTTATTTCTTTCTTGGGTCATGTCGTGACCAAGGATGGTATCATGGTTGATAAGGCCAAGGTGGCAGCGGTTCGTGTAACACCCCACAAGTTCCTTAGTCTCCATTTCAAACTTAACATAGAAAACCAGTTGGAAACAAGAATTTTTCCCCACAGTACAACTTAGGCAATGAATCATCGTCAGTGCAAATAACTCAATGGGTGAGTCATACTGAGGATTTTACAAAAAGTTAAGAAGATTGGAATTTTGACCAAGTGGCAACGACTCTAGGGGATGAGTCATAACTAGTCCTTACGAGCCATCGTCTTCACCCATCCTGAGAAAGTCCTAAAACTTGGAATTTAGTTCTCATGGAAATGAGAGGACACAACAACTCATCATTAATGACAATGAGTCGTCATGTCCAGTCATCCCTAGACCCGAGTAAAGTTGCCCAGTCGCAATAAGTCTGATGATAAGTCATTGTTAAACACGACTACTTGTCATGAGACCCATGACGACTGGGTACTACAGAAATAGTTACGTTTTAATAGGGGTATATTTGTATTTTCCCTATTTCCTAGACCTATACTACGTCATTTTAAGAGTATTTGGGAAAGGGTTAAAGGGACTTAAATATTTCCTTATGCTCATTCTCACTCAGACACTTAGAAACAGTAATTAATAGGTGATTTTTTTCTCCCAAAGCAAGCTAGGGTTCCTTCTCAAACTTCAGGATTCTCCAAGTTCCTAGCAATAATTCACTTCCACGTATGTAGGATTTCATCGATGGGTATCCTTTCACCCATTAAGTCACTAAGTGAACTCAGTTTTTTAGTAAATCCATTGTTTAGAAATTAGGGTTTTCATTAAAAGCATGATTCTCCCTATATTTCCATTTATCATGATTAATATTCTATAAGTACATGTTTTCCCCTGAAATTAAGTACCTTTATAGACTTGTATTTTATAATCCCCTCAATATATTGAAATTCACTATTTAAGGACTTATGTTATATTGTTTTTAATATAGGTCCAAAAGCTCAACATCCACCCCATGGTTAGAATGACCCCGTACTCATCTCAACAGCAGTGTGTGGTAAGTCCTCATCCTTCTAGAATGAGTCTATATATTATTTCAGTTATTTTAGTTTTCAGCTAGTTACAGTTAGTTAGGGACTTGTCTCAGCAACTCATTATTAGTAGAGGCTTTCAGACAGGCAGTAGATATGTTTTTTGCTTTATTATATTGTCAGACTTATACCCATTGGGTTAATAATTATTACAATTCATTTAGCTTCCGCATTCAAATATTTAGTCTTATTTTAGAAATAAGAACATATGCCAGACCATGGGTTAGCTTGATGTCACTCGTGATGCTAAGCACCTTGTTGCAACTAGGGTGTAGTCCCGGGTTATGATAAACTTGGTTTAAGAGCATCAGGTTTAAAGTGTCCTAGGGTGTCTGAAAGTCGCATTAAGTAGAGTCTCGTTCATAGGTGTGAAGTGGTCCACACTTATGGGTGAGAGGCTATGAAACTTTTTAGGAAAGTTTGACTTCTTTCATATTCATACCGTGCGATAGAGTGCGAACTCTCTTTAATCTCCTTCTAACTCGTACTCTATGCATTTATAGAAAAATGCCTCTCAAAAGAGCCAATAGAAGAAGAAATGGGTTAGGGTTGCTCCACCAACTCCTGTAGACCCTCGAAATGAACAAGTCTCTCATATTGAGTTTAGGGGTTGCTTTTCAGGTGCTTGCTTAGGCCATGACCAACCAGGTCAATCAGCAGATTGTTGTACCAGCTAACCCTAATAGGAATGTAGTGCCTATAAGAGTCCAGGACTTCATTTGGATGAATCCTCTAAAATTTCATGGTTCAAAGGTGGATGAGGATCCACAGGACTTCATTGATGAGATTCAGAAGATCACTTAGATTATGGGTATTACTATGGTTGAGAGTGCATATTTGGCCGCATATCAGTTAAAGAGGGTGGCCCAGACTTGGTACAAATAGTGGAAAGAAAGTAGGTATATGGTGCAGGACCAGTTGATTGGGATGAGTTCGTGACTACTTTTCTGGATAAATTCTTTCCCCATGAGATGAGGGAAGCTAAGGTTAAAGAGTTCATCAATCTGAAGCAGGGTAATATGTCGGTTAAAGAGTATTCTCTAAAGTTCACCAAGCTCGCCATGTATGCTCCAGAGATGGTTGTAGAGCCAAGGGCTTGAATGAGTAAGTTTGTGTCAGGTGTTTCTGAGACAGTGGTTAAGGAGTGCAGGACCACTTTGATATGGACATATCCAGGCTTATGACTCTTGCTCAACAAATTAAGGAAGAAAAGATTAAGAAGAATGAAAGAGAGACTAAGAGCGGTAGAACAGGAAATTCTGACTATTTTTAGCAGAAATCAGGTAGTGGTAATCGTCTTAGTTTTGACAGAGGTATTCATCTCTAGATCCATCCTCTGCTAGTGCCACAGTGCCTAAAGTTCACACAAAAACATCAGGATAGGGCACTAGTCTCTAAGTCCTAGGGCAACGTTACTAATGGATGTACTTATCCAATTTGCAAGAAATGTGGTAGGAACCACCAAGGGGAGTGTATGACCGGTAGTGGTGGTTTTTTGGGATGAGGCAAGCCAGGTCACAGGTTGAGAGATTGCCCAGTGGCCTCATAGAGAGGAAGAGATGTTCGTCAGTAAACCCAGTCTAATTTCTCAGTAGCTACAGTAAGTCACCCAACTCAATAGGGTGCCTCATCTAGTGTAGGTAGCGGACAACGTCAGAAAAGGTTTTATGCTTTGCAGACTCAACAGGATCAGGAGGGTTCCCCATATGTAGTCACTGGTACATTGCAAGTCTTCCAAATTGATGCATATGCCTTGTTAGACCCTAGAGCCACACTTTCTTTCGTGACTCCTTATATTATAGTAGTCTTCAATGTCAGTCCCAAAATCCTTTCAGAACCCTTCCCAATATCTAATCCTGTTGGTTATTCAGTCATAACTAAATGAGTATATAGAAATTACCCAGTCATAATTTGTCAGAAGATCACCTCAGTTGATCTAGTAGAGTTAGATATGACTAGTATTGACGTCATTCTTGGCATGAGTTGGTTGCATTCCTGTTATGCCTCAATCAATTGTAGAAATAGAGTCGTCCAGTTTTAATTTCTGAATGAACTAGTCTTAGAATGGAACGTTAGTACTTCAGTGCCTATAGCTTGGTTTGTTTCTTACCTTAAGTCTAGAAAAATGATCTCAAAAGGTTGTATCTATCGTGTAGTTTGGGTCAAGGATTCTAAGTTCGAAACGCAACTCTTTGATCAGTTCTAGTGGTTAATAAATTCCCAGAAGTATTCCCAGAAGATCTTCTCTGAGTTCCTCCCAAGCGGGAGATAGACTTTAGAATAGACCTTTTTCCAAATACCCAGCCTATCTCAATTCCTCCTTACAGAATGGCTTCATCCGAGCTTAAGGAATTGAAGAAATAGTTAAATGAGCTCTTAGATAAAGGTTTCATCAGACCAAGCATCTCTCCATAGGGTGCTCCAGTTCTTTTCATACATAATAAAGATGGTTCCCTCGGAATGTTCATCGATTAACTTTCAGTTGAACAAGGTCACAATCAAGAACAAGTAACCCATTCCTAGGATTGATGACTTGTTCAACCAGCTTTAGGGTGCCAGTTATTTCTCAAAGATAGACCTCAAATTCGGCTATCATTAGCTTAGAGTCAGAGAATATGACATTTCAAAAACAACTTTTAAAACTTAATATGGTCATTTCAAATTTGTTGTTATGTCTTTTGGACTAATGAATACTCCTACAACTTTTATAGATTTGATGAACAGGGTGTTTAAGCAGTACTTGGACATGTTCGTTATTGTCTTTATAGATGACATCCTCATTTATTCTCAAAATAAGGATGATCATACAGACTATTTGAGGATTTCTTATAGACTCTCAAAGATCGCTAGTTATTTGCTAAGTTTAACAAGAGTCAATTCTGGTTGAACTCAGTAGCATTTCTGGTCACATCATTTCTGGTTAGGGCATTCAGGTTAACCAGTTAGGAACTGGCCTAAACCTATCTCTCCATCAGACATGAGGAGTTTTTTAGGTTTAGACAATTACTACAGATGGTTCATTGAAGGGTTTTCCTCCATTGCTTCTCCTATATCCATATTGACTCAGAAGAAAGTCAAATTCCAGTAGTCGTATGCTTACAAAAAGAGTTTTCAAGAATTGAAGACTCGACTCACTTTTGCTCTAGTTTTGACTCTACCAGAGGGTCCGCATGGGTTTTTGGTTTACTGTGATGCTTCAGGAGTTGGCCTCAGTTGTGTGTTGATGCAGTATGGGAAGGTTACAACGTATGCCTCTAGACAGCTCAAACCTTATGAGAAAAATTACCCAACCCATGATCTTGAGTTGGCAACAGTTGTTTTATCTTTAAAGATTTGGAGGCACTATCTATATGGAGTTCATGTGGATCTGTTCACGGATCATAAAAGCCTTTAGTATGTATTTAGTCAGAAAGATCTAAATCTTCGTCAGAAGAGATGGCTAGAGTTGTTGAAAGATTACGATATGAGTGTCTTGTACCATCCAAGTAAGGCCAATATAGTGGTTGATGCTCTTAGCAGATTGTCTATGGGTAGTGTTGCTCATCTAGAGGATAAGAAGAAGGAATTAGTTTTTGATGTTTACAAGCTTGCTAGATTGGGAGTTCGGTTGGTTAATTCAGTCGAAGGTAGTGTCATGGTTTAGAATGGTGCAGAATCTTCTCTAGTAGGAGAGGTAAAGGAAAAGCAGGATAGCAATCCTATTTTTCTTAAGTTGAAAGAAGCAGTCTAAACTCAAAAAGTTGAAATTTTCTCCCTAGGGGAGATGGTATTCTTCGTTGTCAAGCCAGACTATGTGTTCTAGATGTGGATGACTTAAGACAACAAATGCTGACAGAAGCTCATACTTCTTATGTTTTATGCACCCAGGAGCCACTAAGATATATCGTGACCTACGAGAAGTCTATTGGTGGAATGACATGAAGAAAAATATCACAGAAGTTGTGGCTAAGTGTCCAAATTACCAGCAGGTTAAGGTTGAGCACCAGATACCAGGTGGTATAACTTAGGATATCAATATTCCTACTTAGAAGTTGGTAAATATGGACTTTATTATAAGGATACCTCATACTCGCTGATAGCATAATTTGATATGGGTTATTATGGACCAGATGACTAAGTCAGCGAATTTCTTGCCAATTAATACTTCAGATTCAGCTAAAAATTATGCTAGACTCTACCTCAGAGAGTTATTCAAGTTGCATGGATTCTCTTTGACTATCATCTCAGATAGAAGTACTCAATTTACTTCTCAATTTTGGAAATCATTCCAGAAGGGTCTCGGTACCCAGGTTCATCTCAGTACAGCTTTTCACCCACAAACAGATGGTCAGGCAGGGTGGACCATTTAGAATTTAGAGGATATGTTAAGAGCTTGCGTGATCGGTTTCAAGGTTAGTTGGGATGATCACTTGTCATTGATTGAGTTTTCCTTTAACAACAGTTATCACTCCAGCATTCAGATGGCCTCGTTTGAAGTGCTTTATGGTAGGAGGGGTAGGTCTCATATTGGGTGGTTTAAGGTTAGTTAAGCTACCTTGATAGGGCCTGATCATTCAATGAGGCTATGGAGAAAGTTCAGCTGATTAAAGATAGGCTAAAAACAGCCCAAAGTTATCAGAAATCCTATGCTACATATGAGGTGAAGAGAGTTTGAGTTCGCATTTAATAATTTGTTTTACTTGCAAGTTACACCCATGAAAGGTGTAAGGAGGTTTGGCAAGAAAGGGAAACTCAGTCCCCGTTATGTGGGTTCTCATAAGATTTTGAGGTGCATTGGCAATGTGACCTATAAGTTAGACTTGCCTACAGATTTAGCATCAGTGCATACAGTTTTTCATGTGTCTCTATTAAAGAAATGCATTAGTGATCTAGCTTCATTTGTTTTTTTAAAAAGTATGGGTGTGAAAGATAGTCTCTCTTATGAAGAGGTTCTTGTTAAGGAACAAAGAAGTCACTTCCATAAAATCCTTTGGAGGAATCATCTAGTTGAGGGAACTACTTGGGAAGCAGAAGCAAATATGATGACCAAGTACCCCACCTTTTCCCTTCGTATTCAATTCCAACTTGAGGTAATAGTTTCCTCCTTAGTACTCATCTAAGTTTCATGTTCCTTAGTTGCTCTCATGTCTCAGTTTGCATGCCCGTTTCATGAATTCATTCCAGTCATTTTCAGTCATAAAATCAATTATTATGTCAATAATCAATTTTTAGAACTCAGTATTGGGATTGCATCTCTTTCCCTATATTTTTAGCCTAGTTAGTCTCATTAGAGGATGAATGTTCCCAAGAGGGAGATATTGTAACATCCCACAAGTTCCTAAGACTCTATTTTAGACTTAGCACAAAAACCAATTGAAACCAGAATTTTTCCCTAGAGTATGACTCAAGCCACGAGTCGTCGTCAGTGCCAACGACTCATTTGGTGAGCCATACTGAGGATTTTGCCAAAAGTTCTGAAGATTGGAATTTTGACCCAGTGGCAACGAATCCAAGGGACGAGTCATAACCAATCCCTACGAGCCATCATCTTCACCCATCCTGAGAAAGTTGAAACTTGGAATTTAGTTCCCATGGCAATGAGAGGACACAATGACTCATCATCAGTGATAACGAGTCATCATGTCCAGTCATCCCCAGTCCCAAGCAAAGTTTCCCAGTCACAACGAGTCATTGTTAAATATGATAACTCTTTATGAGACCCATGATGACAAGGTACAACAAAAATAGTTACGTTTTAATAAGGGTATTTTTGTACTCTCACTATTTCCTACACCTATACTGCATCATTTTAAGAGTATTTGGAAAAGGGTTAAAGGGACTGAAATGTTTAGTTATGCTCATTCTCACTTAGACACTTAGAAACAGAAATAAACAAGTCATTCTTTTCTCTCAAAGTAAGCTAGGGTTCCTTCTCATACTTCAGAATTCTCCAAGTTCCTAGCAAGAATTCACTTCTAGGTATGTGAGATTTCATTGATGTGTATCCTTTCACCCATCCAGCTTCTAAGTAAACTCAGTTTCTTAGTAAATCCATTGTTTAGAAAATTTAGGTTTTTATTAAATGCATGATTCTCTCTATAGTTCAGTTTTCCATGATTAATAGTCTATAAGAACATGTTTCCCTTGAAATCCAGTGCTTTCACAGACTTGTATTTTATGATCCCCTCAGTATATTGATATTCAGTATTTAGGGACTTATGTTTTATAAATTCGTAGTCTATTCAATATATAGAAATTTTCTTGAATAATTGTATTCTTCAAAGATGGCGGGTTATGAACACCCAATAACTTAGCATCCCATAAATTTTTAGTTCAGCATTCAGTCCTTCAGTTCCGCAGATTTTAGAATGCTTTTAGAAAAAGCATTTATCATTCAGTCTTAGAATATCAACACTGTTGAGTTATTCAGTATATCAATTTATTTCAGTTGGGAGTAGTACTTAGCACCGAGCAGACGTAGAGATGAAGGCTCACCCGCTAATTAGGCTAAGACATTTAGTAGAAGTCCCTAAGTCCTAGAACTATGTTGGAACCATAGGTTCTAAAGGGTCACCCGCCATATTAGGCCCATACCTTAGTCCTTTTGGGCATAAGTTTGGTGGATCCACGTTAATCAGTGTTCGTATCCTTGGCAAGGTACAGAGCATCCTTCTAATTAGGGTACAAGTTGGACCCTATTTAGCTCAGATGGGGTATGTCAGTTAATAGTAGCTCTCATAATTCAGACTTTATCATTGCATGACCCTAGATTCAGTCTATTCAGTTATAATATTTATCAGTTTTATGCTTACTTAATTGGGTCAGTGCATCAGCTTATACTTATCAGTTCCATGTTCATTTCAGTCTCATATATTTAGCATGTTTAGTTATATATTGTAGTGCTTATCTCACATACTCAGTACATTCAAAGTACTGATCGCATACTCTTTTATGTTATATTGTTTTATAATATAGGTTCAGACGCTCAGCATCCAGCTCGCAATTAGCATGATCCCCGTACTAATCTCAGCAGCAGTGTGTAGTGAGTCCTCATCTTTTGAGGATGAGGCTATTTATTATTTCATTTATTTTAGTTTTCATATAGTTAGAGTTAACTGGGGACTTATCCCAACAACTCATCATTAGTAGAGTCTTTCAAATAGTTAGTATATATGTTTTTAGCTTTATAAAATTGTCAAACTTATAGCCATTGGGTTAATCATTATTACTATTCAGTTAGCTTTCACATTCAGATATTCAGTCTTATTTCAGAAATCAGAAGATATGCCAGACCATGGGTTAGCTTGGTGTCACTCTTGATTCTAAGCACCATTTTCCAACTAGACTGTAGTCTTGGGTCATGACAGTTCGTGATTAGTCTATACATACTTCTCTAATCAAGATTCAGAGTTTTATTGGGTTAGCGGGCTATTATCGACGGTTTGTGCAGAGCTTCTCTTCTATTGCGGCTCCTTTGACCAAGTTGACTTAGAAAAAGGTTGTTTTTTAGTGGTCGGATGATTGTGAGAGTAGCTTTCAAAAGCTCAAGGAGTTGTTAACTTCGGCTCCTATCTTGACTTTGCCTAAGGAGGGCATTGGTTTCACTGTGCTTTGTGATGTTTTTGAAGTTGGGTTGGGTAGTGTTTTTATGTAAAAGGGTAAGGTGATTGCTTATGCTTCTCTACAGTTGAAGGTTCATGAGAAGAACAACCCTACTCATGATTTGGAGTTAGTTGTGATTGTGTTTGTATTGAAATTGTGGCGTCACTACTTGTATTGGGTTCATTGTGAGATCTTTTCTGATCATCATAGCCTTCAGTACTTCTTCACTCAACGAGATCTTAATATGAGACAGCATAGATGGTTAGAGTTTCTTAAGGATTAGGATCTCACTATTCTTTATAATCTGGGCAAGGCTAATGTGGTAGATGATGCCTTGATTCAGAAGGGGAGTTTGGCATATCTTTTAGCGGAGGAGCGGCCTTTAGCCTTAGACATTCAATCTTTGGCTAAATAATTGGTTTGACTTGATATTTCAACATCGGGACATGTTTTGGTATATGTTAAGGCTAGATCTTCATTGATGGAGCAGATTCAAGCTCGACAGTTTAATGATGAGAAGTTGAGCGTGATTCATGATAAAGTGTTGAGTTTTGAGGCAAAGACGACATCTATTGATCCTGAGGCTATTTTGAGGATTAGTGGTCGTGTTTGTGTGCCGAGAGTTGGTGGTTGGATTAGACTAATCTTAAAAGAGGCTCATTATTCGAGGTATTTTATTCATCCAGGAGCAGCTAAGATGTATCATGACTTGAAGCAACACTATTAGTGGTGCAGGATCAAGAAAGACATTATAGACTTCGTAGCCAAGTGTCTGAATTATCAATAAGTGAAGTATGAGCATCAGTGATTGGGTGGTATGATGCAAAGAATGCCAGTCCTCTAGTGGAAATGAGAGTGGATCACTATGAACTTTGTGGTTGGTCTACCCCCCACTTTAGGGAAGTTTGATTCCATTTGGGTGATGGTGGATAAGTTGACTAAATCAGTGTACTTTGTACCTATGAAGGTGAAATACAATGCGGAGAAGTTGGTCAACATCTTCATTCGAGAGATTGTTCAGTTGTATGGTGTACTTATCTCCATTGTTTCTGATATAGGTACTCAGTTTACCTCCAATTTTTGGAGTTCTATGCAGAGTGAGTTGGGTACTACACTTGAGATAAGCACAGTTTTTCACCCCCAAACGCATGGACAGTCGTAGCAGACCATTCAGGTATTAGAGGACATATTTTGAGCTTGTGTTATGGATTTTGGTAGTTATTGGGACCAGTTCTTGTCCTTAGAGTAGTTCGCCTACTACAACAGTTACCATTCAAGCATTCACATGGCCCCATTTGAGGCTTTGTATGGGCAGAGGTGTAGATCCCCATGGGATGGTTTGATTCTTTCGAGGTTAGGCCTTAGGGAACTGATTTATTGAGAGACTTGATGGATCGAGTGAGGTTGATTCATCAGAGGCTTATGACTTTCCAGAGTAGACGGAAGAGTTACACCGATCGATGAGTTTGTGATGTAGCATTTATGCTTAGTAAGCGGGTTTTGTTAAAGGTATCACCTTTGAAGGATGTGATGAGATTTGTAAATAAAGGAAGCTTAATCCGAGATTCATTAGGCCTATAGATATTCTTGAGAAGATTGGAGATGTAGCCTATAGGCTAGCTTTGCCTCCAGATCTATCAATTGTTCATCCGGTATTCCATGTTTTGATGTTGAAGAAGTACTGTCCAGATGATACTCATGTGATCCGGTGGGATTCAGTTGCATTAGATCATGATTTGTTCTTTGAGGAGGAGCTTATTGCTATTCTAGATAGACAGACTAGGAAGTTGAGATCCAAGCATATTGACTCTATAAAAGTTCAGTGGAGACATCGCTCAATTAAGGAGGCTACTTGGGAGGTTAAGACTGATATGCGGAGTAGATACCCCCAGCTTTTTACTGTTCATGTACTTTCTTTACTTTTTTGTTCGAGGATGAATGCGTGTTTTAGTGGTGGATAATATAACAATTCTCATAGTGATTTTTAGCTTTTTTTGTGTTTTGACTATTTTGCCCTTCTCCATGTTGCTATATATCATGTATGAGTTGTGGGGATGGTTGGCACGGTCCCTAAAACGTTCGAGAGTGATTTAAGTGAGTTTGAGGTTTTGAATATCCTTGAAAGTGATTAATTTGACTTTGGTCAATATTTTGTGATTCGAGCATCGGATGGTGATTCTGTTAGTACCATTAGATCTAGAATGTCATTTTTGGGTTGGTAGCATGGTTAGTTCGGGTTTCAAGTCTTTGTTTTTAGTTTTGAGCCTTTAGAAGAGGAACTAGTTAAATTTGCCAAAAAGGGGTCTCAGGGGTTAACTTGTAGATAACAACCTCTTTTGATAAATCTGACGATTCCATTGAGTCTGAAACATTAAAATTAGCCTAGTAGCATTATAGGTTTATTTCTATGGGGTCCCGAACGAATTTCGAGGGTCTGTTCGAAACATTTTTCATCTTGGACTAATTGTTGGTGCCCAGTTTCTGGTGCACCAACATTCCTTCATCCCAAACATGTGGCATAGGGTAGCGATTGCGAAGGGTTAAGTTGTTAGGCATCACGATCGCGAGGTGGGCCACTGCGATCACGAGTTCGGGTTGGCTTGTTTATGGAGGTTGTGAGCCCCATCTCCCTCAATCGTGATGACCATTTTAATGCTAGTCAATGCTGACCCTCGCGATTGCATGGTGGGGGATAGATCAAGAGGCACTGTTCACCTAAACAGTATAAATACTTCATTTTTATAAAAAAAAATAAAAAAAATTAGCAAAATGGTCTACTGGACCCTTGTACTAGTCCGAGTATGTAAAGTGGACACCTCTACTTAGCCCTTTGTCATCTGGACCCCTCAGTCCATCAAAGCACAAAATTTTAAACTCTTCTGACTGTTGACCAAGCTTAGGTGGTAACTTAATGGGTGAGTTGGAATAAATGCGTGATTCAAGCATATAGGACGCGTACACACAAAAAAAATTAATAAAAAATAATTTTTTTTAAAAATGTAACGTTTTGCTCTTCTTTGCTCCACATACCCTCATTCCTTTACCCCACCCCTCCATTTTTCACCATAAAAAACTTCAATTAATATCTGAAAAAGGACATTGAAAAAAGGGAGAACCTCGATGATGGACCCAAACAAGAAACTCACTGTTTTGATTTTTTTCGTAAATCAAAGTACTAGACTTCTAATCAATAAATAAATTATTAGTCTAATAGAATCGGTGAGGCGGCTGCTTGTGGTGTTTCACTGGTCAGGGGTGGATGGCGGGTCGGTTGATTTGGATGGATCTAATTCACCAGTTGGTGGTGGTTTTTTGAAGGAGGAAGGTGTCAATGGTGGAGGTGACTGAATTTGTGATTTGAAGGTTTAATAGAGATTGTTCATGGTGTTGTTGGTGGATGAAGAAGAAGGGAGGAGAAGAGGATGAGAGGGTAAGGGGCGGCATTAGTTCACCGGTCGGCAGTGTCCGATGGTGTTGATGTAGAACGAGGAATACGAAATTGGAGGTAGGTGTTTTTTGGTATTGTTGATGAATGGAGTATTGGTTGTTGTTCTAATTGTTGTGTGGAAGAAAACAGGAAAAAAAAATAGCGTGAGGTAGTTTGGTGGTGGTGGAAGGCTGTGGGTGGAAAAGTGGAGGTTCAATAAGAAATGTTCATGGTATTGTTGGTGGAGAAAGAATAAAAGATCCAACAAAATATTAATGGGGGGAATATGAATTGGTGGTTATGGGGATGGTGGTGTCTGTGGTTGTGGGTTAGGGGAGGTGGAGATGGTGGTGATAGTGGTTGTGGGGATGGTGGTGTCGGTGGTTGTGGGTTTGGGGAGGTGGAGGAAGGTGAGAAATATGAATTTTATTTTAAAAAATAAATTTTTAATTTTTAATTTTGCTTTTTATTTAATATTGTTGATTAATAATTTTAAAAAATAATTAATGAAAGATAACTATGACATGACATTAATTTATGTGACGTGAAGCTGGAATGTCATTTATTTTAGGGCGAGTGATCTACACACATGGTACGAGGGGTTTAAAATCTTGTGTTTTGATGGGTTGAGGCGTTCAGATAACAAAGGGCTAAGTAGAGGTGTCCACTTTACAAACTCGAACAAGTACAAGGTCCAGTAGACCATTTTGCCTTTTTTTATATATATATAAAATGACCCTGTTTATTTTACCAACTATTACTTGTAAAAATTATAACCAAACACAACCGCATCTTAAAATTTCAAATAAAGCTAAAAAAAATTGTAATAGTACGTAGTAATTCATATATAGGATCTAATCTATGATATTATGTGACTATCTATTATATAGACATTATTCATTTAGAACAGATTTGATTGAATGTTTCAGTTAAATTAGTCAAGTGACTTTTACTAGTTTTTAGAAATTGAGGCTATAAACCAAATTAGAAAAACTACATTCAAATTCTAAATACTTTTTGCAATAAGTATGACCAAACACAACTTGGCCTTCAACTTAAAAATTTCAAATAAAAAGAATAATATTTGATTCTTAGGACAAAAACCTACCAGGTTTAAGAATGATTGCATTGTCCTGCGATTCATGATAAAGTTACTCGACAAAAAAGAAGTAGCTAAGCATGGTACAGAAAGAAGACTTCAGCTTCATATGTCTCTCGACCGCAGAAATTTCCCCAAGTAGAAAGTTGAAAGTAAAAATAACTCCAAGATGATGTTCAAATCACACAGTGGAAACTGAAAATTGAAAGGAAAACCTCATCTGAACTCTCTTTTACGTAACAAAGATCATTTTATCAAAGTATCAGATTGATAGAAATATCCAGAAATCTTGAATACAACCACTACTGCAAATAAATAATCTACACAAAGATATTTATAGTAAAATAAATGTGAATGCAGTTAGAAATGTGATAATCCCAGGCAATAATTTCGGAGAGAAAGAGGCAGCTATCTGGATGGTGAAGTTACAGTTTGCTTGAGATATATTCTGATCTGTCACCATTGCCAGACCCTGAAAGTTACAACTGAAATCTCCTTGGTTCTGAGCCTGGTAATACATATTAAATGCATATGATGCATTACCGCTGGCGTCCAACCCGTTGCAAGAAGAACCATATCCTAATGCTGTGCAATCTGAGAACGTGCATGCATAGTTGATGTTTTCTGAAAGTTTGCTCAAGTCCTTGGCATTCGGATTAAACATGCACCATTTCTTGGATAAATATTCCACATTTTGAGCACCCACAAGAAACTTATCCTGTCCCTGACCCGTAAGATCCATGGCAAACTTTGGCTGCCCATCATAGCGGAAGATTCCCCAGTGGCGCTCAAAGTTACCTGGAGCAATACTTTTACCATCCTCATCGATAAGCCCAAACAAGTAAACTTCAATATATCCAGGCCGAAGAGGTGTTCCTGTATTGGCTGCAAGCCTGGGTAACAGTCCTTTATAGAACCGATAAGCAAGATCGACATTGGCATTTTTGTCACCATTCGTGGGCCATCCAACTTCCCCAACAAGAATGGTCATATTGCTAACACCTGCTGCTTTCAACGCTGATACCAGGGTATCAAAGTTGGCATCAAAAACATTGGTGTATGTGAATCCATTATCAACAATGGGGTTACTGGCTCCATCAAAGAAGGCAAAATTAACGGGGAAATGCTCGTTGGCATAAAGACTTAGAAAGGGGTAAATGTTTACTGTGAAAGGTGCATTGTTCTGGCTCATGAATTGAACAATCTGGGTCATTAAATCATTAATGTCTTCCCGGAATCTCCCGGCAGACGGTACGGGATTGTCATCTGGAGAGAAATAAACATCAGCATTTAGAGGTACAGTTGCTTTTATGGTGCTCCCAAGTCCTGCTTCATTTAGAGCATTTTGGATGTTCTTAAGTGCTGGGAAGGTTGTGTTAAGAAAGGAGTTGTTGTAGGATGTCAGGAAAGGCTCATTACCAACTGCAACATATCTGCAGAGAGATTAAGATGCAGAAATTTAGACAGTAATAAGCTATATGAAACTATATAAAAGCTTAAAATGCTTCTACACACTTTCTTCTGAAAAGTAAGTAAAATTTTAATTGATGAGAAGGCCAGGAGTAAGTTGATGCATAGTAACAGTAGCAATGAAATGTTTTTACACACTACAAGCACAAATTCGTCTATGAACTGCAATCTACAATATCTTTAATCTTCAACCATTTATTGCATCATATGGTTTCAGATTTCACTACTCCAAATGACAATACTAAAGATCCGGTACAAATGAAAAAAGATTCTCCCATAATAGGCAAAGAATACAGTTTGAAGAGTGCTTAAAAATAACAAAATTTTTATACCTTCTGCATAATCAAGTGCAAAGCTTTGAAAGTCAAGTAATTGTTTGATCATACTAAAATGATATATGAATCAAAATAGCATTTCAATGCCATAAAATTTTAAGCGACAAGATTTCATAGATGTAACTCACTATTTTCCTTCACTTTGTATGGATCAATCTAACTATCACTTGTTCTTTCTTTTTTTCTCTTATTATTTTTTTGGACAATAGAGAAATTCCCGAGTGCCAATGGCATACGGCTCAAAACTTTGGTTAATGGACCCATCTGTCTAACCTTTTCCACTTAAATATCGGGCTTTTATCTACAGTAGAGCTTGAATGCAGAAGGTAACCATAGCTTCAACCAAACACTACCTTAATTTCAAAAGTCAAACTGGATGTTTCAGTTCGAAAGAAAATGAATTGACTCGACGTTTCAGTCCGAATGGAAGTGAATACACAAAGAGAAGTCGGAAATAGGCAAAAAGATGCTAGATAGAGGAGAATAGTCATATTACTGCACTTCAAAAAAGATGAACCTGAGCCACTGCACTATTCTTTTAAAACAAAAAATTCTCTGCTTAAAGATTAACCACAATATTTGTACAGTCTCGCACTAGACCATGTCCAATAGACCACATGAAGACTGGTTGTTTGCAGCCAAAAAGATTAAAAAACTGAAATGAATACTAACAGAAACATATACTAGCAATGGTTCAGGCTCTTAACCTTTGGATATACCAGAAAACTGGCTAGTTTGCAGCCAAAAAGAAAGGAAAGAACTGAAAATGAATACTAACAGAAACATATATTAGCAATGGTTCAGGCTCTTAACCTTTTCATATACTACCAATGGTTCAGGCTCTTAACCTTTTCATACTAGCAATGGTTCTTCCCATTAGGATAACTACATTCCAACGGGGAAAAGCAGAATAAATATGGACAAAAGAATATGCACTCAAAAGGACATAACCTGTGAGGGGGTCGTTTGGTTGGAAACAACTTATCCCCGGATTAGCTATCTTGGGAATAGTTATCCCACCCTCAAGGTGGGACAAAAATAACACTACAATCCCGAGATGAGTTATCCCATGCATTTTATCCTAAGTTGCTTGGACTCTCCAAAAATGTTGCCGCACCCGTGTCGGATCCTTCAAAAATGCATTACTTTTGAAGGATTTGACACGAACCCGATGACATTTTTGAAGAGTCCGAGCAACATAGATTTTATCCCAACCAAACATGGGATAAGCTCATCCTAAAATTAATCCCAGAATTAGAAATCCCTTGTACCAAACGATCCCTCAAAGAAATGTAAGGAACTACATTCCAAACGGGAAAAGCATAATACATTAAAGAGTAAAATGGACAAAAGGACTTAACCCGTGAAAGAAATATTCCATGGCTAATGTGGGGGTAGGGGAGTCCTATGCAACCTTCCTCTTGCATTTCTACAAAGAGGTACACCACGAACTCATGACCTATGAGCAACTACTCTATGGCTATGTCAAGGCTCACCCTCATACAAAAACATGGGATTGAAGGGGGGAAAAGATTCTTTTTCTTTTTCCCTTCCCCTTTTAAAGCCCAAGTTTATCCCCAAAGCCGTTTCTTCCTAACCTCCTTTAATACATAGTCATAACTGACAAGAAAGATTTTGAAGCAATTCGGAGCATAGTATATTCCACATATCAAGCATTTTCTTTACAGGCAAGAAGAGCACAAGAGAAGCCAATCTTTCAACAAATGCTTAATGTGGTGCAGATCATCAGTATAAACCATAAAACACAGCAAGTTTAATTAAGAAGCAGAACAAGATTACAGCAATCAAAGTAAATAAAAGGCAAAAATAAATTTTCCAACTTAACAACAAGATAACTCATTAAAGTTTCCTTTTTCCCTTCAAAGGAAAAGGAAAAAACATTCTTACTTGATATTGACACCTCCTTTGAAATTGTAGCGGGTGACATTGCGTTTGACCCAATCTTTAGCTCGATCATAATCATTCATAGCAGAAAGCTGATCATTGGGAATGGCAACCATAACTTCAAGATCACTACCAGCAAGAGCACTCATAGTGGATTGATCTGCATCAAACAACTTCACCTTCTGAATACCATTGTCCTTCAACATCTGTACCACTGTTTTTGGTGGCAACTTGTGGGTTGCCATTGTTCCCCAGTTCACTCCTAGCCCATCAACACCACTTAATATAAATAATAAAAATATCCCAACTTTAAACATTTTCTCAAAACAAAGCAGCTGCAAATAGAGAGGATTTGAACAAAGAATTAGAGAGGGAAAGAAGATAACCCCAGAAAAGAGAAAGGAATAAAGAATAGATTTTTTGAGATTTGGATAGATAAAAATCAAGAAAAAGGAGAGAGGAAAAGTGAGGTTCAGAATAGGGATTCCATCAAAAGGGTATAGAACGTGGGGGTGGAATCCCAAAACTCCTCAAATAGCCTGAAAACTACCACCCCACGTTTTAATAGGAAGGAACGAAACTGCCAAAAAGCCCAACAAAGACTTTTTTGAGTTTTGACCCAATTACAACAGGCAAAACGTGGGATGAAAAACCAAGGCAATCCTCTTATCGTAGCTAGAGAAGAAAGGAAAACATTTGAGCTTTTTAAGGATTATATATAGGGTTTATTGTTGATCAAGGTTTGTTCAAACCAAAAGACAAAATACTAAGAGAGAAGAAATGTTGATAAATCTAACAAAACCTCTATTTTAAATAAAGAAATTAGGAAGATTTCCTTGTCCCCGTAGTAGGAAAATGGATGGGTATAAATATTCAAACACATAAATGTCAATACTCTCAATATATATAAATAGTAAATTATTTGAACAAATGGCCAACGCGTACAAGATTGAAAAGTACACTAGTACTTTCTATGTTTTTCTTCTTAGATTTGTTTTTGTACCAGTATGGTTCATATCATTCTTAGCTAGCATTTGGTCATACTTTTTCAAAAACATATTTCACTTTTAAAAAAAATAAAAATAAATAAATATGTAAAATATCATTTATATCCATAAATTTTTAAAATTATCAAAAATACTCAATTATACCGAACAAACATACTTGTCTTGTATCCCAAATTATGTCAAACATTCATTGATGACATAAATTATCATTTTACTCCCTCCATCCATCAATAGTTATCAACTATTGACTTGACACACAAGTTAAGAAATAGTAAATGATAGGAGTAATTTTACTATATCACCCTTAAATATAATTAATTCAATATTTTGAGAAATGTATTGGGTAATCATTGTAATTAATAACTAGGGGTAAAATGAGTAGAAATGATAAATTATCCATTGATTTTTCAAAATGGACAAGTATTGTTAGACATCTATTATTAGTATAGTGGATAAGTAAAGATAGACGAAAGGAGTAATAATGAACTAGATCATATCTAGGGAGACTTTTACAAATAGCAAACTTGGCCCCTTAACTAAGAAAGCTATAGCAATATTTTGATAATTGCCCGAAATAGCATATTGTATATGTATTTGTGGCATATTTTGATGTTAAAATACATATATAAATTAGTAAACACCCCTGATTTTGGGTATCCGTTGAGATAAAAGAGGAAGGCGATCTTCCATCCCCTTAAAAAAGGAACAATAATTTAAACTCCCTTAAATCACGTCTATCAATTAATTGAAGATTCCATTTCCAAACAAAAGTATTACATTAAGAAGAAAATATTAAAAGATTTTATCCTTGATTTTCTCTATTTTTCTCTCTTCTACTCTAGCATCTCTTTTCTTCCCGTTCTCTTTATTTCTTTTTTTTTTATCTTATATTTTATATTTTCACATCTATCTTCCTCTTTGTATTTTATATTTTCACCTCTCTCTATCTCTTTCTTTCTCTTTTTTATTTGTATTTTATATTTTATATTTTTTTATATTTTATATTTTTGTGTCAAACAATATACTTTATATAAATTGTTTGTACTTGTATGTCAAATTTATCATTTGTATTTGAGAAAAGACATAATTACACCACTGAAGTAGAATTCTTTTTTCAAAGAGACACTTGAACTTTGTGGAGGTCCTATGCCATGCCCCCCCCCCCCCCCCCAAACCATTTCAAATTGATATTATGTCATTTTTAGTCATTTGGGATGGTGAGTGTAGTTCACTCTCCTAAAGAGAGTGAGAAAGGTGGGGGAAAATGATGGACATTTATTTATTTATTAAAAACATTTTCCTACTTTATTCTTCTTCTTTATTTACTATTTTTCTTCTTTTTCTATTTCTTTCTTTTGTTTCCTCCTCCTCCTCATTAGTGGGTGTTTTATTTCCCCCCTTCCTCTTCTTCTTCATTAATGGATGATGGTGGATTTTATCGTGGTCAGCGTTTAATTTTTGATAAAAATGATAAAGAGGTTTGAAAAAAGTGGGAAAAAAATGGTCTGTCAGCCACCATTTTCTCAGGCGAAAAGGTATTTTTTTTTTGACAATAAAAAAGGTGATACAATTTTATCGGTTGTTGAATCATAATGGTGGAAGAAATCAATATTAAAGTGAGTTGAAACTTTAGTGCAATTTCAGTAAAGAAATCCATAAACAATTATAAAAATCACTATTTTTTCATATGAAACGAGAGGATAAAAAATAGATAACCAAATAAAGTTACAAATTCTGTCGAATTTTAATTTTATAAATTCACTACAATTATAATAGAAAAAAATTATGGAGTGATTATTAGTTTCCGAGTTGAAGGTTGATGTATCAGGAAGTCTTTGGACAGTGGAAGGAGAGGTGGGTTAGTTGAAGAAGAAAATGTGGGGGAGGCGGAGGGGCTGGGGATTGGATGAAGGAGAAGTACGTGGAGGGAGGGAGTTGAGTAAGAGAGAGAAAAGAAAGTCAAAAGGGTAAGTGAGGGAAAAAAATAGAGAAAAATATTTTAAAAAATAAAAAAAGTATTTTTAATTAAATTAACACGTGTCACTCAATAATTGGTGCGTGTTTAGCACCTACTTTTTAAAATTAGGATTGATCCAAGAAAGATGTAATAATATCAATTCGCAATGGTTTAGGGTGGACATAGGACACCCGCAAAGTTCAAGTGTCTATTTGAAAAAATGGTCCTACTTCAATAGTGTAATTATAAACAAATATCATTTGTATCTGTATGATTCAAGTTTTATAAACATGTATCGTCAATACATATATCATTTGCATAAGATATGTATTTACCAAATACAAACTATTTTTATGTTCTCACATATATATCTCATAACTGTTTTTATAGCTTCAAATACATATACAACACATAGACCCGTTAAACACTGCCATCATTCTTTGAAATACTTATACAAACGCATTTATTTGTTATGAAATACATATATAGTTGTAAATTTCAGGCCTTATTCACATACAAAATACATAACTATTTTTATGACATCAAATACATATACAGCACGTAAACCCATTAAAAACACTGTCATCATCCTTTGAAATACACATACAAATTCATTTATTTGTTATGAAATGCATATACAAATGCAAATTTCAGGCTTTATTCACATACAAATACATAACTGTTTCTATGACATCAAATACGTATACAACACATAGACCCATTAAGTGTTGCCATCATTCTTTGAAATGCATATACAAAACACAAATGTACTAATTAAATACATAGACAATTCTACGTATTAAGTTACATATACATATTAAGAACAAATTTACTTGTATTAGGATACATATACAAATACAATTGTATTAAATACATATACATATACAAGAAACATAAACAAGCTTTACAGTCCTTTAGTTTCAAGTATTTTCATCATTTTTACTGGATCGTTTGGATGTTTTGATCTCATCTCTTCTACTGAAGAGATCTAACACTACAAAATTGAATGGAGGATATGAGGATGATGAAACAAGTAATCAATTTATGAAAGTAGGATAGATAAAAAGTAAAAGAGAAAGATAAAAGAGATGAGTTTAGGGGTCTGCTTGGTCGTTTTTCTGGTGATAAAAGAGGGAGTTCGCGGTGGTGGTGGGTGTGTTAATGAAACTTTTAAAAAAATCTCCTTTGTATGTGTTGTTATGTTTGTAGGCGTGAGGAAGTTCAATAATGAAGAAGAAAGAAAATGGTGTTGTGTCCAACATATTTTTTGGTGAGGTTCACGTCCGTTTTGAGTATGTGTGTGCAGGGGTGTTAATGGTGAAGAAGAAAAAAAAAATATGGGTGTGTTCAATTCTGGAGAAAATTTTAGGAGATAAAAGAGGAAGATTAATGAGGAAGATAAAAGAGGACTATGAAAACTAAAATTTAGGAGAAAAAATTAGGAAGTAGAAGAGATAAAAAGAGGAAGATTAAATTGAATCAGTTGTATACGGTGTAGATATGGGTCCCCTCAAAGTATTGCTATTTTTGCTATCTAAAATAATTATGCTAATGTGTTGCTATGGAGCCTAATTAAGGGCTTATGTATGCTAAGGGGTGCAGTTTCCCCTAGTATATATTATCTGTAACGACCCTCATTGTTCTTTTGCATTTTCAGCTAATTTTACTGTTTTAGCCCTTTTCGTATCTTATGTGTGTCATTTGTGATATAAATAAATAAATAAATATATATATATGGATCGAAGTGGCACGTGCACAATATAGGAACCTTGCAAATCTCCTATAGATCCTGACTATCCGACAGAGGAACAACATATGCACTTGCATTTCATTTCATCATAATTACATTATATATTAAGTCTGAGTTGTGAAATGACAAATTAATTATGAAAGTGGCTTGTTTTTCTCCATGTTTGGTTGATATGTCTGAAATAGTTGGTGAACTATCGTTTATACTTATTTTGAATTTTTTTGGTCAAACGCAAAGTTTTCTCATTCAACCAAAATGTTATCTGTACAAAAATATTCACTCTATTGTGACTCAGAACTAACTCTCATCTATCTATGTCTACACATTTTGTGAAACTAGAACAAAAACTCCTTAGCCTACATAAAATAAATAAAGTTATAAGGGATTGGCTATAAAGTTCTCCAAATGATCTTTCCATGTGCTATGATGTTGTCCTTTAATGTGCCGTTGTACAATAATGTCCCACAGTCTCTGCACATTACCTGCGGTCTAGTGTGCAAACCTTCTATCATTTCATTCTGCCCAAATGTTATATACCATCGCATCAAAGTAGAATACTGGTATGCTAGCTTTTGGTTGACTATTGCTCATTCTTCAGACTATCCATTAAATTTCTTGATTCCAACTGCCAATAAACCTTTGGAACCCTAGCCATTCCATAAGCTAAGTTCTAACCACATATGTGAGGAATATGGGCAATCAAAGAATAGATAATCAAACCTCTCTTTAAGTTGGGTTGTGCACAATACATAGTCATTTTGAACATTTATATTATCTAATCACTCGATCAGCTTCCTTTGTAATGTCATCCACAATATGAAATGATGTCAAGGTATTATCCCTTCACTAATGCTAATTTACTATAATTCACCCTGGGATACTATAGCATTAGTGTATCTTTGTTTACTGCTGAGGTCCCTTGTACCTGTCATAGATCTCAAAGCAGCCTGAGATTAGCCCTCCTCAGTAACCAGCTGAGTGCATCATATACTTTCCTTAGTAACCACCAAGCTTGCTTGGGAGTATCCATCATCCGTAAGTCTTAAGTTTTTATATAGAATGTATAGACCCATACCACCCATACTTTATCCTTCTTATGTTACATAGCCTAGAGGAGCTTGCAAATTGCAGCCCTATTCCACATGAAAATATCAATTCCAGCTTGGTGAAAGGAACCGCTCCAATAGAAGGGGAGCTCCCAATGACATAGAATATTATTGAGAACTGCCACCTACCATATTCCTTCACGATCTCATACTCTCCATAGTTTGCAATTTTCTCCCCTTCTAGTATAATAGGAGTAATACAATCAAAGTGTCACACCTCGTGAAGCAGGTTGCTTCCTGCGGCCACACTAGCCTATGTATTCAATGTAAGAAATACAGAGCAATAATGCAGCAAAAATTAGAGATTGGTGTACCTCCAGCCGTTATAGAAGTAGTTGGAGATTGTTGATGTCGTCAGCGTTCGCTTTCCACTTTCGTTGAGTCTTCTAAGTACTCAGAATATCTCAGTAGATGGTGTGTTATTTTTAGGAGATCAATTTCTATACTTAGGGACCCAAAATCGTGTCTTCACATTTATACTGTTCTACCATCAAGAACAGTTTCCTTAGGGCAACGGTTTCTTGTAGGACAACAGTTAGGGCAACTTCAGATGAGGTAAAGAAGTTACAATTGATCAGCTAAGGAGGACCATTAACACATGTTCAAAAAGAAATGTGAACTTAAATTCTCCCACTTGGTCTGAATATATAGCCCAAAGTATACTTTAAAAGAATCATAATACATGAATCATGGTGATAGTTCCTCTAGTAATGAGTAGTATCTTCCATGTATAACAATACATCATGTTTCTATGTCTTAGCCCCTATTACTAAATAAATAAACCCAATGTTTATTCTAGGTCCATACTATAGGGACATTTCTCAAAGTAAAACTGAATTTGCACATAGTTATAAGTACGAGAAATATCATATAAAATAGAGTTTCATCAACATTCATTGTTACAACAAAAATTTACATAGTGGAACTAAGTCCCATTGTTACTATATGATCCTTAAATTTCTGTGGTGGCATGACTTTAGTTAAAGGATCAGCTAACATCACTTCAGTGCTAACGTGGTCAATGACCACTTTCTTATCTTTAACACGTTCTCTTATGGCTAGATACTTGATGTCGATATGCTTGCTTCGACTACCACTTTTGTTATTCTTAGCCAAAAAAATAGCAACTGAATTGTCACAATATAACTTTAATGTCTTAGAGATGGAGTCGACAATTCTCAACCCATATTTGAAACTCTTCAACCATACACCATGTGAGGTAGCCTCAAAACAAGAAACGAACTCAACTTCATAATGGAAGTAGTAATTAGAGTCTGTTTGGCATTCCTCCAACATATAGCTCTACCGACTAACATAAAATGTATCCTGAAGTTGATTCCCATGGATCAACAAATCTAGCAAAGTCTAAATCAAAGTAGCCAATGACTTCCAAGTCCTCTAATCGTTTATACATAAGCAAGTAGTCTTTCATATCTTAAAATATCTTAAGACTTTCTTTGCAGCTTTCCAGTGGTCAAGATCTAGATTATTTTGATATCTTCCTAACATTCCAATAGCTAATGCTATGTCAGTTACAAACCTAAGCATACATCAAGCTTCTAATAGCAGAAGCATATGGAATGCCCTTCATTTGCTCCCTCTCAAGATTGTTCTTCAGGCACTGATTCAAATTGAACCTATCACCCTTCACAATAAGAGCTACACTTTATGTATCATTCCCTTATCATTAGATGTAAGTAAGCTATCATCCACATAAGAACTAAGAAACATATTTTACTCACATAGACCTATCTGGATTAGTTGTAACTGATTTCCCTCATCTGAAGTTGCCCTAACTGCTGCCCTAAAAAGAAACCGCTGCCCTAAGGAAACTGTTCTTGATAGTAGAACAGTATAAATGTGAATACATGATTTTGGATCCCTATGTATAGAAATTGATCTCCTAAAAATAACACACCATCTACTGAGATATTCTGAGTACTTAGAAGACTCATCGGAAGTGGAAAGCGGACGTCACGACATCAACGATCTCTGACTACTCCGATAATGGTTGGAGGTACGCCAATCTCTAATTTCCGATACGTTATTGCTATGTATATATTACATTTGGTATCAGAGCAATGTTGTACCTTTGCCTTGTTTGTTATTTTGAAATTTGCAAAAATCCTTCAAAACGAATTTTTTTTCAGATCTGTTTTTGAAACTTTTTGTGCAAATTAATACCAAAATCATAAATAAATTGATTTTCTAGTGTTTGCTTTCCATTTTCCTATCGGTAATAACCATATTTTTGGTTTCATATACTGGTTATAACCGGGTCAAAGCGATCCGACTAAGGAAAGAAGACGATGACAACAAATTTTCCTTCTATAATATTTATTATATAAATAAAGTGTTGTCCATCAGTCAGGATATTTATGACCACTGTTTTTCCAATTTGTTTCTATCCTGATGCCTTCTTAATTGCTAATGGATAGAGTGTTGGCCATGTACTGCTACTTAGACTTTTTGTTTTGTCCTTGTAATATCTTCTGACACAATGAGAAGCTTTGTCTCTTCAATTAATGTATATTTTACCTACTTTACTCTATATGGGCCTCCATTCCCTGTTAAGTTGGTCTTGATATGTTTAATTTAAATGCATAATATTTAGTAATAAACTATTATATTTGATGTCGAGTGGTCCATAATTGAATTAAGACTTAGCCACAACAATCTTGATGAAATAAAATTATATATTATGTTTAGGATCACATAAGAAAACTATAGACATTAAATAAGGACTAATGTCTAAGTGATCTATAATTTTGTTTAATTGAAGATTAGCCACAACATCTTTGATTGAATAAAATTCTAAAGTAAGGATCACATAAAGAAATTTTAGACATTAGAATTGTAATTGGGTATGCACGATATAATAACTTAAGAACCCTTATTATTGGGTTGCATAATTAATTAGGGTAAAATATTAAATACTTTTTATAATTACCCACAGGGATTATGAATAAGAATTTAATAGTTTTATCGTGAAGATAGAATATCATGCTAGTAAACGATAATTCTATCGTAAAGAATGTGTCTAATTGAATTAAAAATTTAGCCCACGGGCAATTTTTATGTCAGTAGATTCAATTTATATATTATTTGCCTCAATTAAGCATGTATGTATATTTTTGCAGTTATGCAACCTGCGAATTTCTGTGATATTTGTGGTATTCCCGAATTGAATGGTGAGAACTATAAGATCTGAAAGGAAAGAATTCTCCTTCACTTAGGGTGCATGGACATTGATTATGCTATCAGAAAAGACGAACCACATATTGATAAAATTAGCACTTAGTTGAGATTGCTCTTCTTGAACAATGGGAGCGCTCTAATCGTTTGAGTGTTATGTTCATTAAGACCAAAATCTCTGCTAGTATTTGTGGTTCTATTGAACGGTATAACAATGTCAAGGCATTACTGAAGGCTATTGATGAACAGTTTGAGACTTCAGATAAAGTGCTTGTCAGTACCTTAATCATGAAATTCTCACTCACCTGTGTGAGAGGTGCGCATGCGCACATCATGAAAATGTGAGACTTAGCAGCTCAACTAAAGACTCTTGAGGTCAAAATGTCTGAAACTTTTCTTGTGCACTATATTTTGAATACTCTGCCTGCACAGTACGACCCCTTTAAGATCTCCTATAACACACATAAGGATAAATGGTCTATAAATGAACTTATGGCCATGTGTGTTCAAAAGGAGGGTCGATTGCTGATGGAAATAGGAGAAAGTGCATTCAAGACTCTATGAATGAATATTCATGAAACTAATATGAATGAGTATTTCTCTATTTTATGGCATAGGAGATTGGGATATATCTCCATAGATAGAATTAAGAGATCAGCATATAATGAAGTACTCAGTATTTTAGATTTCACTGATTTCTATACTTGTGTGGACTGTATTAAATAAAAGCAGAAAACCATATCATAATGTTCTCAACAAAGTCGAATGAAGAGATAACATTGTGAAATTTCAAATACTATTAACGGGAGGATTGTTTTAGTCCTATATGGATTTCTTTAACTTACATACCAAGTGCTCACCATTACTAGAGAGGAAATTTTGGGGTTGTTTTACATAAACATATTCCTCTAGATCACCATTGAGAAATGTGATTTTTTACATCAATTTATTACAATTTTAAGTCAAAATAGGCTACTAATGCCAACATAATACGCAAGAAATCCTTTTTAGACACAGGAGAAAAGGTCTTTGTGTAGTCAATTCCTTCTTTTTTAGTGAATTTTTTAGCAACCAGTCTTGCTTTATATGTTTCAATATTGGCTGATGAGTCCTTTTTTAGTTTTAAAGACGCACCTACATCCAATGGCTTTTACACCATTAGGCAACTCTACAAGATCGCAGACTTCATTACTTTTCATGGAATTCATCTCTTCTTTCATGACATTATACCATAATTCTGACTCTTTGCAATTCATGGCTTGTGAGAAAGACTCAAGATCATTTTCAACTCCAATGTCAGATTCCTATAAATACACAATAAAGTCACTAGGAATTGCTGATTTTCTTTCTCTAGTAGATCTTATTAGTGTTGCATTAACATTTTTCTGAGGATCATGCTATTCAACTTGTTGCTCAATAATTTTTGGAATCATTTGAACAACTTGATCTACTTGGACATTTTCAGCAGCTTGTGGAATTTCATTTATTGGTTGTTCAGCACCCAATTGCACTTGAGAGATGTTATGTATAACAATCAATCGTTGACTTGAAGTGGAAGGTCAATCTCTAACAAAAATAGTATTCTGAAATTGATCACTACCACTAATTAAGTCATTCTCAAGAAATTTTGCATTTCTTGATTCCACAATCCTAATGTTGTTAGATGGACAATAGAATCTGTGTCCTTTAGACCTTTCGACATATCCAATGAAATATCCACTAATGGTCCTAGGATCCAGTTTCTTTTTGTAGGTTGTAGATTTTTACTTCAGACGGGCATCCCCATACGCGAATATGTGTTAAACTCGATTTCCAACTTTTTGAACAACTCAAAAGGTGTATTTGGGACAGCCTTGGTTGGAAGTCGATTTAATATATACACTTTCATCTTAAGAGCTTCAATACACAAGGACTTAGGTAGATTAAAGCTACTTAACATACTACGCACCATGTCCAATAATGTTCAATTTTTTCTTTCTGCTACACCATTTTAATCTGGAGAACCAGGCATGGTGTAATGGGCAACAATCCTATTTTCTTGAAGAAATTTTACAAAAGGACCTTGTGCTTGTCCATCCTCAGTGTATCTACCGTAATATCACCACCTCTATCAATCCTCACAATTTTAATTTGCTTTCCGCATTGCTTCTCTACTTCAACATTAAAAACTTTGAAGGCTTCTAATGCTTCACTTTTATTATGAAGCATGTAGAGATACATATATAGTGAGTAATCATCTACAAAGGTGATAAAGTATTTCTGACCATATGTAGCCATATTTGGACAACATATATCTGAATGTATGATTTCTAATATAGTTGAACTCCTCTTGGCACCTTTGTTTAACTTGGTTGTCTTCTTTTCTTTAATACAGTCCACACAAGTATCAAAATCAGTAAAATCTAAAATACTAAGTACTTCATCATATGATGATCTCTTAATTCTATCTATGGAGATATATCCCAATCTCCGATGCCATAAAATAGAGAAATATTCATTCATATTAGCTTCATGAATATTCATTCATAGAGTCTTAAATGTACTTTCTCCTGTTTCCTTCAGCAATCGACCTTCCTTTTGAACACGCATGGTCATAAGTTTATTGATAGATCATTTATCTTTATGTGTGTTATAGGAGATCTTAAAGGGGTCGTACTGTGCAGGCAAAGTATTCAAAATATAGTGCACAAGAAAAGTTTCAGACATTTCGACCTCAAGAGTCTTTAGTTGAGCTGCTAAGTCTCGCATTTTCATGATGTGCTCATGCACACCTCTCACACAGGTGAGTGAGAATTTCATGATTAAGGTACTGGCAAGCACTTTATCTGAAGTCTCAAACTGTTCATCAATAGCCTTCATTAATACCTTGACATTGTTATACTGTTCAATAGAACCACAAATACCAACAGAGATTTTGGTCTTAGTGAACATAACTGTCACACCCCAAATTCCCATTGAGGCGTGATTGGAACCAGAAGCCGATAAGGCCCGAGAGAACCAATCTTTGCTTATGTTCGTTCATATGCATGCCCTAAGAAATATCATTACCACGTGAGAATTTACCATGCTAATAACGACATTCATGAAACATGTGCTAAATATATATACATATGTGAAACTTGGCCGACAGGGCCATCAAGTCATCATGGACATACACCTCTCACATTTGTCTTCCCACAACTGTCTACAAAGACTCTACAGATACATGACCATATCTATACAATATTTACATAATACCAAAAAAAACCTAGTGTTCACATGTGACTTGGGAAGCCCCGAAGCAACTGGAGCTCGCCAGAGACCAGTATAAAATCCGCAACCTATTGTGGAGGTCTACTAATGTCTGCACCTGCAGCATGTAAGGTAAGTCCCCTGAGGGGGTCAGTACAAAGAATGTACTGAGCATGTAAGGCTCATAAGAACTGTGTCATAAATCATAACAACAATGGAACCAATATAAGAGAAATAGACAATGTGAATAAACTCTTTTTCTATATGTAAGGAACCAGGTGTATATATCTCTTCTGTCAGTACCACTTAAGAGTGTTCTAGTCACTGTGAAAGATATAGGAACGTTAATAAAATCAAGTGTAAGTGATCACATCATGTGAATAATTGCCATCAAGGACTCATGTGGGATCAAGTGCATTCTTTCTTTAATTTCACTTTACTTTGTTTTACTTTATCATCACTCGTGTAATCATCAATCATGTGATTGCCCGGGCCCAACTGATCAGTGGGAAATAACATTGGGATCGTCTCTAGCTAGGCTTATGCCCCTTCGAGCTGCCACCCATAAATCAATAAAGCAGGTTCGTCTCTAGCTAGGCTTACGCCCCTTTGAGCTGCCCCCTGTATCCAATAATCATTCGGGATCGCCCCTAGCTAGGCTTATGCCCCTTTGGGTTGCCACCCATTCTCCACAAGTGTTCATTACTTCAATTCATTACTTTGAGATTGATACTTTAACTGGTGAGAGATTGATACTTTAGCTTATGAGAGATTATTACAATGATAGTCACACCTTTCTTTGAAGCTTTGGATCAATAACCAATGTGCAAGAGACATGCAAATAAACATTAACCAATGACTATGAACCATGTGAATCACCATTGACCCGATGAAGAATACGATATGGCAACTTGAAATGAAATACTTTTAGACAATAATCAATGAACAAGATATACTAATATAACCACTATTGAAACTTTGGCATGTGACCTTAACAATATTCATGAATATGAGACATGATCTTTACAACTGATCAATGAATAGGAAACATATGATAATGACCATGGATAACCGGATATAGGATACCTTAACACATTTCGGGAAGGAACAAGTGTAACTATTGCAACCTAACATGATTAGAAAAGCTATTTAAGGTTAACTAGACTCTCTTCCCTCCGTTACTTTCTTTGATATAGCTTCCTTAGAATTTACCACATTATGACAACTTTGGAACTTCAGTCAATGAATAGGACATACGTGAATCATAACCCGTCCAAGAGTCGGACACATGTGAATAACAATATATGTCACTCGTAGTTGGAATTCTATAGAACCCTCATGGAATGTAACACTTTTGGAACCTTAAGATAACGATCCATATTAACTAATGATCATGAGTCATACGATTTACCATTGACCAATGAGTAAAGAACATGTGAGTAACACTAGTCAACTATCGAATACGGAATACCTTAGAATATTTCGGAATGGAATGAGTACTATGACCATGTGAGCACCATATGCCGCAGAAAGACATAGAAGAGAAACCTTACATACCTTTACTTCCAAGTATGAGTGCACAAGTCTATATATGAACACAACAGTCCAGTTTCTTCCTTATGTTTCACTCTACAATACAAATGCATAACGAAGCTTATATTAGCAACCAACTACCTTACGAGTGCACAAGATGACCATGAATCACATAGTGACTTTAGAACATCATTTCGCCTTCTTACAATGTCATTTATCGCATCTACATGCCAACACTACTATAACATTCCACTCATTGACCAAGATTTCATACAACACTAGCATTTCGCATCACACGTACCCTTTATGCCTTCTCATTATCATTCCGTCACATGTACTCCTATCAATTTGCTTCATAACAACATATAAACAATAACCCATACTTAATACAGTCCAATACACCTTCATACGACACGTGAAAGTCATAAAAACGGCATCACAAGTTGATAATTACATCCAAAAAGGGTATCGGGGCTTTCGAGGATCAACTAGAGAAGAAAGCACACAAAACAATTCTGGGGCTGACCTGCGCTGCCACCTGCGCACGCAGGTGGATGAGGTATGCGCGCAGGTGCCTCCGTCTGCAGGGGCGGATGCCCGTTTGGTCTGAAATGGCTTCTTTTTGGGTCTTTTAATGCCATGAATGGTCCATGATCATAACCAAACTTATTTTAACATATGTTTGATCATATTAAACACCAAAAATCATCCATGGTCTCATACCACTCATAACAACGCCCAAAACTACACTTTACGGTCAATACGTCACTAAAACCATAACCAATTTCACAATAGAAATTCCAAACATTATTCACCATGACAAAACAAAAGAAGACTATAATCATGTCTCACATTACCATATTGAATCCATCAATTTCATTTTCTTCAAGATCACAAACCCATGTTCAAGTTTACAAGGCAACACCACTCTCCGATTTAGCAAACATATACACTTTACACATAGTGACCTTTTCAAGATTCCACCAACATACCCAACATCATATACACCATATATCATACATAAAATATATTAAACCATAACAATAAACACTTACCAATACTCACCAAGTGATGATCTTTGCCAAAAAGATGACTTAGGGTTCTTGAGAGACAAAGAGAAAATTGTGGAAAAGTCTAGAGAAGGCATGAGAGTTCAAGTGGAATAAAAATCTGATTTCTTGGCCTATTTATAGCCCCTTTATGATGATCCTTATCTACACACTTGGTGTGTTTACTTGGTCAATGGATGAGTAATGCAAGAATGGATCAAAATCTTGTTTTGGGCCATGTCTTTCTCATGAATTTGGGCTTCATTTAAGGCCCACTTGCACAAGAATTTTAAATGTCCACAATTTAATACATAAAGCCCACAATTTAATGCATAATTAATCAAAGCTCTCATGTTTTCATATTTCCATAAATGTTACGGTAGTCAGCTAGACTCCGAAACGTACGGGGTGTTACATTCGTCCCCCCTTTGGAACATTCGTCCTCGAATGTTGGTAACAACGTTTCCTGTACATTTCATGCTTCTTTATCTTAACACATAGTAATATTTACTTGGAATTACTCCAATTCCACTCTTTAAACTTCCTTTTCTGTTTACATCAAATACGAGTACCTTAGATTTCCTTCCCTTGTGATTTATTCTAGTGCCCTTACAGAAACTACTTCTTTATCTCTCATTGCTTTCCCTTGTCGATCTAGCATAGTAAGCAGTGCCTCTTCACATGTGAGATCTTCTGTAACTAATATATCACCACTGGGAGCAATACGAGATAATCTTTTATGTACCTTCAAAATAGTGAATATGGAATATTGAATGAACTGTAAGGAGTTCTTGGACTAGTGCTAACAGATACGCAATTTGCTCAAGTCTTTGGACAATGTCCCTTTCTTTCTTGCCGAATTCTCATTATCCTTCTTCAATGGTGACAATGTCAAAACTACCCAATCACCTATAGAACATTTTAATTCCCTTCCCTTCTTCTAATATCAACATATGATTTCTATCAACTTTGGTATCACATTCACTCCCTCGATAGCTTGATGAACAAAATCTGACTCGAGCAAAGAAAATTTCCTCCGCTGTAATCCATCCAATCGATGATCTATATTTATAAAAACTTCATAAGGTGCCTTTTGATGCTTTCATTGTAAGCAATTTCACTAGACGACAGATGTTCATCCCAACTACTTTTAAAGTTCAATGTACCAGCTCGTGGCATATCTTCAAATGTTCATATAATATGTTCTGTTTGTCCATCCATCTGAGGATGACAAGCCGTATTTACATCCATCTGTGTACCCATGCTTTACTGAAAAGACTTTCAACACTGTGTAATAAAGTGAGTTCTCCTGTTTGATATAATAGTGAGTGGAATCCCATATAATCGTACTATCTCTGTAACATACAAGTTTGCATAACGTTTCACTGTATCGGTGGTCCTAACTGGTAGGAAATACACTGACTCGGTAAACCTGTCAACTATTACCTATATGAAATCAACCTTTGCAGTGTACGAGGCAACCCTGTTAAATCCATGTTATTCATGCTCCTCTTCCAAACTAAAAAGGCAATACATTGCGTAAAACATATAAATTTCTGATGCCATACTATTAATCAGTGACCGCTTGGACAATGAGCTACAAGTTCTACGATGCGCTCCTCATGTAACCTTACCAAAACATCTCTGTTAAACCACGGTACATTCTGGTTGCTTCCGAATGAAATAAAATACCGTGAACGATGTTCTTCTGTCATAATTCATTTTCTTAACTCGTCTATGCCTGGTACACACCATCTACATTGGCGTTAAAGTACTCTCCTTTGTGTTTGCTCAAATACCTTTGTCTAACTTTGTTGTACATTTTTGTTTTTCCTTCAAGAACTAAACATAGGATTTACATATTGCTCTTTCTTGATCTCAGATACCAATGAAACATCTGCCACATTTGACACAATAATTCCTTCACCTGGGGTTTTACACAAGTAGTGGTGTCATCTGTTATAAGCAATTGTCACAACTGTTAACTTAAAATCATATGTGGGATAGGTTCTTTTATGTGGACGCAATTGTCTTAATCACATTGTCGTGCTGCATGTATACACGTCCCATACCAACTTGTAAAACATCACACTACATTGCATATTCTTATGTGTTTTCGGGAGGTACTAGTACAAGTGCAGGAGTCAATTTATCTTTCATCTCTTGGTATTGTAATGGAAGATAAGCTCTCCAGCGAACTTCCTATACTACCCGACTAAACTCAAGAAAACTACGAATCGCCATAGGCGTCGTAGGTTTTAACCAATTCTTCACGGCTTCTACCTTTGGTATATAGTCCCTTATGCCTTCATTTGATACTATGTGACCCAAGAATGCTACGGGTTTTACCTAGCAATCTCCCTTAGAGAATTGCGTCTATATCGTGCGGTCACGAAGAATCTATGACATCGTGTAAACCACCATCACATCTGTAAGCTTTGTTACGGACTTGTCTAAGAATGGTTTTTGTTCTACTCATCAAATCCATAATAACGACGGGTGCATTCGCTAGCCCAATTGACGTGTTCGTAATGCTATTCTAGGTATATCATCATCATTCACCTTTCATTTCATCATTCACGTATTCATTCATTTCAATCATTAGCATCTTTTCACTTTGACCAAGTAGCACATGTATCCCTTAAAGTATCAGTTTCTTTACCTTCATATAGGCAATAGAGTTACCTCTCGATGTTCCGACATTGTCTATGTAACTTCTTAGCTCGACACTCATGAAGCCAACCAATCCGTACCCATTACTTAATAACGTCAACCAATGTGTCATGATCACCACATTCACTATATAATTACGATATACACAATAGATTCATGATTTCTCCAGCTTCCTAGGTGACCTTTCCGACTTGTTGATCTAGAATAGCAACGGGTAGCTCTTCCTAGTGACATTATCTGTACTTATATTTTTAATGGGAGCAACATGAAATAGAACTCTTTTATACACTTTCGGCAAGTTCATCTGACATGTTGTATAGGGCAATTTTTCCCTTTCTTTCCAAATCCCATTACCTCGTTCATTAATAACACTTTTCAAAGTGTTTAATCACCTGTGATCACAACATCTACTATACCATTATA
Source organism: Capsicum rhomboideum (assembly GCA_031232105.1). Lineage (NCBI taxonomy): Eukaryota > Viridiplantae > Streptophyta > Magnoliopsida > Solanales > Solanaceae > Capsicum > Capsicum rhomboideum. The sequence continues at coordinate 88,363,816 of CP124716.1, read as the reverse complement.
CGACATGTGCCTTTAACTCTAGTAAATGCACCAACAGGTGAAGATAACCTTGACCAGCTTGGTCAGGTGGTGAGTTACTCATTCCTTCACAAACAAACCAACCATATCTATCTTCTTACCATTGCCTCTGCCTCTTCTCATGTTTGGTATTTTGACTATACCAGAAGAAGCAATTACCATGGTCAGATACAATTCAACTTACAATACTGGCTCTATGGCACGATCTAAAAGTGAATAAGAGAAACCACATCCTAAATGTCCCGTAGCTTTCTACTTATAAATGTGGTGCACAACACATTGATAAGTAAGACTCTACTCAGACACGGCTTTGTAGACACCCTTGGAACGACCTGCTCTGATACCACTTTGTCACACCCCAAATTCCCATTGAGGCGTGATTGGAACCAGAAGCCGATAAGGCCCGAGAGAACCAATCTTTGCTTATGTTCGTTCATATGCATGCCCTAAGAAATATCATTACCACGTGAGAATTTACCATGGTAATAACGACATTCATGAAACATGTGTTAAATATATATACATATGTGAAACTTGGCCGACAGGGCCATCAAGTCATCATGGACATACACCTCTCACATTTGTCTTCCCACAACTGTCTACAAAGCCTCTACAGATACATGACCATGTCTATACAATATGTACATAATACCAAAAAAAAAAAACTAGTGTTCACATGTGACTTGGGAAGCCCCGAAGCAACTGGAGCTCGCCAGAGACCTGTATAAAATCCGCAGCCTACTGTGGAGGTCTACTAATGTCTGCACCTGCAGCATGTAAGGTAAGTCCCCTGAGGGGGTCAGTACGAAGAATGTACTGAGCATGTAAGGCTCATAAGAACTGTGTCATAAATCATAACAACAATGGAACCAATATAAGAGAAATAGACAATGTGAATAAACTCTTTTTCTATATGTAAGGAACCAGGTGTATATATCTCTTCTGTCAGTACCACTTAAGAGTGTTCTAGTCACTGTGAAATATATAGGAACGTTAATAAAATCAAGTGTAAGTGATCACATCATGTGATCACATCATGTGAATAATTGCCATCAAGGACTCATGTGGGATCAAGTGCATTCTTTCTTTAATTTCACTTTACTTTGTTTTACTTTATCATCACTCGTGTAATCATCAATCATGTGATTGCCCGGGCCCAACTGATCAGTGGGAAATAACATTGGGATCGTCTCTAGCTAGGCTTATGCCCCTTCGAGCTGCCACCCATAAATTAATAAAGCAGGTTCGTCTCTAGCTAGGCTTACGCCCCTTTGAGCTGCCCCCTGTATCCAATAATCATTCGGGATCGCCCCTAGCTAGGCTTATGCCCCTTTGGGTTGCCACCCGTTCTCCACAAGTGTTCATTACTTCAATTCATTACTTTGAGATTGATACTTTAACTGGTGAGAGATTGATACTTTAGCTTATGAGAGATTATTACAATGATAGTCACACCTTTCTTTGAAGCTTTGGATCAATAACCAATGTGCAAGAGACATTCAAATAAACATTAACCAATGACTATGAACCATGTGAATCACCATTGACCCGATGAAGAATACGATATGGCAACTTGAAATGAAATACTTTTAGACAATAATCAATGAACAAGATATACTAATATAACCACTATTGAAACTTTGGCATATGACCTTAACAATATTCATGAATATGAGACATGATCTTTACAACTGATCAATGAATAGGAAACATATGATAATGACCATGGATAACCGGATATAGGATACCTTAACATATTTCGGGAAGGAACAAGTGTAACTATTGCAACCTAACATGATTAGAAAAGCTATTTAAGGTTAACTAGACTCTCTTCCCTCCGTTACTTTCTTTGATATAGCTTCCTTAGAATTTACCACATTATGACAACTTTGGAACTTCAGTAAATGAATAGGACATACGTGAATCATAACCCGTCCAAGAGTCGGACACATGTGAATAACAATATATGTCACTCGTAGTTGGAATTCTATAGAACCCTCATGGAATGTAACACTTTTGGAACCTTAAGATAACGATCCATATTAACTAATGATCATGAGTCATACGATTTACCATTGACCAATGAGTAAAGAACATGTGAGTAACACTAGTCAACTATCGGATACGGAATACCTTAGAATATTTCGGAATGGAATGAGTACTATGACCATGTGAGCACCATATGCCGCAGAAGGACATAGAAGAGAAACCTTACATACCTTTACTTCCAAGTATGAGTGCACAAGTCTATATATGAACACAACAGTCCAGCTTCTTCCTTATGTTTCACTCTACAATACAAATGCATAACGAAGCTTATATTAGAAACCAACTACCTTACGAGTGCACAAGATGACCATGAATCACATAGTGACTTTAGAACATCATTTCGCCTTCTTACAATGTCATTTATCGCATCTACATGCCAACACTACTATAACATTCCACTCATTGACCAAGATTTCATACAACACTAGCATTTCGCATCACACGTACCCTTTATGCCTTCTCATTATCATTCCGTCACATGTACTCCTATCAATTTGCTTCATAACAACATATAAACAATAACCCATACTTAATACAGTCCAATACACCTTCATACGACACGTGAAAGTCATAAAAACGGCATCACAAGTTGATAATTACATCCAAAAAGGGTATCGGGGCTTTCGGGGATCAACTAGAGAAGAAAGCACACAAAAACAATTCTGGGGCTGACCTGCGCTGCCACCTGCGCACGCAGGTGGATGAGGTATGCGCGCAGGTGCCTCCGTCTGCAGGGGCGGATGCCCGTTTGGTCTGAAATGGCTTCTTTTTGGGTCTTTTAATGCCATGAATGGTCCATGATCATAACCAAACTTATTTTAACATATGTTTGATCATATTAAACACCAACAATCATCCATGGTCTCACACCACTCATAACAATGCCCAAAACTACACTTTACGGTCAATACGTCACTAAAACCATAACCAATTTCACAATAGAAATTCCAAACATTATTCACCATGACAAAACAAAAGAAGACTATAATAATGTCTCACATTACCATATTGAATCCATCAATTTCATTTTCTTCAAGATCACAAACCCATGTTCAAGTTTACAAGGCAACACCACTCTCCGATTTAGCAAACATATACACTTTACACATAGTGACCTTTTCAAGATTCCACCAACATACCCAACATCATATACACCATATATCATACATAAAATATATTAAACCATAACAATAAACACTTACCAATACTCACCAAGTGATGATCTTTGCCAAAAAGATGACTTAGGGTTCTTGAGAGACAAAGAGAAAATTGTGGAAAAGTCTAGAGAAGGCATGAGAGTTCAAGTGGAATAAAAATCTGATTTCTTGGCCTATTTATAGCCCCTTTATGATGATCCTTATCTACACACTTGGTGTGTTTACTTGGTCAATGGATGAGTAATGCAAGAATGGATCAAAATCTTGTTTTGGGCCATGTCTTTCTCATGAATTTGGGCTTCATTTAAGGCCCACTTGCACAAGAATTTTAAATGTCCACAATTTAATACATAAAGCCCACAATTTAATGCATAATTAATAAAAGCTCTCATGTTTTCATATTTCCATAAATGTTACGGTAGTCAGCTAGACTCCGAAACGTACGGGGTGTTACATTCGTCCCCCCTTTGGAACATTCGTCCTCGAATGTTGGCAACAACGTTTCCTGTACATTTCATGCTTCTTTATCTTAACACATAGTAATATTTACTTGGAATTACTCCAATTCCACTCTTTAAACTTCCTTTTCTGTTTACATCAAATACGAGTACCTTAGATTTCCTTCCCTTGTGATTTATTCTAGTGCCCTTACAGAAACTACTTCTTTATCTCTCATTGCTTTCCCTTGTCGATCTAGCATAGTAAGCAGTGCCTCTTCACATGTGAGATCTTCTGTAACTAATATATCACCACTGGGAGCAATACGAGATAATCTTTTATGTACCTTCAAAATAGTGAATATGGAATATTGAATGAACTGTGAGGAGTTCTTGGACTAGTGCTAACAGATACGCAATTTGCTCAAGTCTTTGGACAATGTCCCTTTCTTTCTTGTCGAATTCTCATTATCCTTCTTCAATGGTGACAATGTCAAAACTACCCAATCACCTATAGAACGTTTTAATTCCCTTCCCTTCTTCTAATATCAACATATGATTTCTATCAACTTTGGTATCACATTCACTCCCTCGATAGCTTGATGAACAAAATCTGACTCGAGCAAAGAAAATTTCCTCCGCTGTAATCCATCCAATCGATGATCTATATTTATAAAAACTTCATAAGGTGCCTTTTGATGCTTTCATTGTAAGCAATTTCACTAGACGACAGATGTTCATCCCAACTACTTTTAAAGTTCAATGTACCAGCTCGTGGCATATCTTCAAATGTTCATATAATATGTTCTGTTTGTCCATCCATCTGAGGATGACAAGCCGTATTTACATCCATCTGTGTACCCATGCTTTACTGAAAAGACTTCCAACACTGTGTAATAAAGTGAGTTCTCCTGTTTGATATAATAGTGAGTGGAATCCCATATAATCGTACTATCTCTGTAACATACAAGTTTGCATAACGTTTCACTGTATCGGTGGTCCTAACTGGTAGGAAATACACTGACTCGGTAAACCTGTCAACTATTACCTATATGAAATCAACCTTTGCAGTGTACGAGGCAACCCTGTTAAATCCATGTTATTCATGCTCCTCTTCCAAACTAAAAAGGCAATACATTGCATAAAACATATAAATTTCTGATGCCATACTATTAATCAGTGACCGCTTGGACAATGAGCTACAAGTTCTACGATGCGCTCCTCATGTAACCTTACCAAAACATCTCTGTTAAACCACGGTACATTCTGGTTGCTTCCGAATGAAATAAAATACCGTGAACGATGTTCTTCTGTCATAATTCATTTTCTTAACTCGTCTATGCCCGGTACACACCATCTACATTGGCGTTAAAGTACTCTCCTTTGTGTTTGCTCAAATACCTTTGTCTAACTTTGTTGTACATTTTTGTTTTTCCTTCAAGAACTAAACATAGGATTTACATATTGCTCTTTCTTGATCTCAGATACCAATGAAACATCTGCCACATTTGACACAATAATTCCTTCACCTGGGGTTTTACACAAGTAGTGGTGTCATCTGTTATAAGCAATTGTCACAACTGTTAACTTAAAATCATATGTGGGATAGGTTCTTTTATGTGGACGCAATTGTCTTAATCACATTGTCGTGCTGCATGTATACACGTCCCATACCAACTTGTAAAACATCACACTACATTGCATATTCTTATGTGTTTTCGGGAGGTACTAGTACAAGTGCAGGAGTCAATTTATCTTTCATCTCTTGGTATTGTAATGGAAGATAAGCTCTCCAGCGAACTTCCTATACTACCCGACTAAACTCAAGAAAACTACGAATCGCCATAGGCGTCGTAGGTTTTAACCAATTCTTCACGGCTTCTACCTTTGGTATATAGTCCCTTATGCCTTCATTTGATACTATGTGACCCAAGAATGCTACGGGTTTTACCTAGCAATCTCCCTTAGAGAATTGCGTCTATATCGTGCGGTCACGAAGAATCTATGACATCGTGTAAACCACCATCACATCTGTAAGCTTTGTTACGGACTTGTCTAAGAATGGTTTTTGTTCTACTCATCAAATCCATAATAACGACGGGTGCATTCGCTAGCCCAATTGACGTGTTCGTAATGCTATTCTAGGTATATCATCATCATTCACCTTTCATTTCATCATTCACGTATTCATTCATTTCAATCATTAGCATCTTTTCACTTTGACCAAGTAGCACATGTATCCCTTAAAGTATCAGTTTCTTTACCTTCATATAGGCAATAGAGTTACCTCTCGATGTTCCGACATTGTCTATGTAACTTCTTAGCTCGACACTCATGAAGCCAACCAATCCGTACCCATTACTTAATAACGTCAACCAATGTGTCATGATCACCACATTCACTATATAATTATGATATACACAATAGATTCATGATTTCTCCAGCTTCCTAGGTGACCTTTCCGACTTGTTGATCTAGAATAGCAACGGGTAGCTCTTCCTAGTGACATTATCTGTACTTATATTTTTAATGGGAGCAACATGAAATAGAACTCTTTTATACACTTTCGGCAAGTTCATCTGACATGTTGTATAGGGCAATTTTTCCCTTTCTTTCCAAATCCCATTACCTCGTTCATTAATAACACTTTTCAAAGTGTTTAATCACCTGTGATCACAACATCTACTATACCATTATACGACATGTGCCTTTAACACTAGTAAATGCACCAACAGGAGGAGATAACCTTGACCAGCTTGGTCAGGTGGTGAGTTACTCATTCCTTCACAAACAAACCAACCATATCTATCTTCTTACCATTGCCTCTGCCTCTTCTCATGTTTGGTATTTTGACTATACCAGAAGAAGCAATTCCCATGGTCAGATACAATTCAACTTACAATACTGGCTCTATGGCACGATCTAAAAGTGAATAAGAGAAACCACATCCTAAATGTCCCGTAGCTTTCTACTTATAAATGTGGTGCACAACACATTGATAAGTAAGACTCTACTCAGACACGGCTTTGTAGACACCCTTGGAACGACCTGCTCTGATACCACTTTGTCACACCCCAAATTCCCATTGAGGCGTGATTGGAACCCGAAGCCGATAAGGCCCGAGAGAACCAATCTTTGCTTATGTTCGTTCATATGCATGCCCTAAGAAATCTCATTACCACGTGAGAATTTACCATGGTAATAACGACATTCATGAAACATGTGTTAAATATATATACATATGTGAAACTTGGCCGACAGGGCCATCAAGTCATCATGGACATACACCTCTCACATTTGTCTTCCCACAACTGTCTATAAAGCCTCTACAGATACATGACCATGTCTATACAATATGTACATAATACCAAAAAAAAAACTAGTGTTCACATGTGACTTGGGAAGCCCCGAAGCAACTGGAGCTCGCCAGAGACCTGTATAAAATCCGCAGCCTACTGTGGAGGTCTACTAATGTCTGCACCTGCAGCATGTAAGGTAAGTCCCCTGAGGGGGTCAGTACGAAGAATGTACTGAGCATGTAAGGCTCATAAGAACTGTGTCATAAATCATAACAACAATGGAACCAATATAAGAGAAATAGACAATGTGAATAAACTCTTTTTCTATATGTAAGGAACCAGGTGTATATATCTCTTCTGTCAGTACCACTTAAGAGTGTTCTAGTCACTGTGAAAGATATAGGAACGTTAATAAAATCAAGTGTAAGTGATCACATCATGTGATCACATCATGTGAATAATTGCCATCAAGGACTCATGTGGGATCAAGTGCATTCTTTCTTTAATTTCACTTTACTTTGTTTTACTTTATCATCACTCGTGTAATCATCAATCATGTGATTGCCCGGGCCCAACTGATCAGTGGGAAATAACATTGGGATCGTCTCTAGCTAGGCTTATGCCCCTTCGAGCTGCCACCCATAAATTAATAAAGCAGGTTCGTCTCTAGCTAGGTTTACGCCCCTTTGAGCTGCCCCCTGTATCCAATAATCATTCGGGATCGCCCCTAGCTAGGCTTATGCCCCTTTGGGTTGCCACCCGTTCTCCACAAGTGTTCATTTATCTTTATGTGTGTTATAGGAGATCTTAAAGGGGTCGTACTGTGCAGGCAAAGTATTCAAAATATAGTGCACAAGAAAAGTTTCAGACATTTCGACCTCAAGAGTCTTTAGTTGAGCTGCTAAGTCTCGCATCTTCATGATGTGCTCATGCACACCTCTCACACAGGTGAGTGAGAATTTCATGATTAAGATACTGGCAAGCACTTTATCTGAAGTCTCAAACTGTTCATCAATAGCCTTCATTAATACCTTGACATTGTTATACTGTTCAATAGAACCACAAATACCAACAGAGATTTTGGTCTTAGTGAACATAACTGTCACACCCCAAATTCCCATTGAGGCGTGATTGGAACCAGAAGCCGATAAGGCCCGAGAGAACCAATCTTTGCTTATGTTCGTTCATATGCATGCCCTAAGAAATATCATTACCACGTGAGAATTTACCATGCTAATAACGACATTCATGAAACATGTGCTAAATATATATACATATGTGAAACTTGGCCGACAGGGCCATCAAGTCATCATGGACATACACCTCTCACATTTGTCTTCCCACAACTGTCTACAAAGACTCTACAGATACATGACCATATCTATACAATATTTACATAATACCAAAAAAAACCTAGTGTTCACATGTGACTTGGGAAGCCCCGAAGCAACTGGAGCTCGCCAGAGACCAGTATAAAATCCGCAACCTATTGTGGAGGTCTACTAATGTCTGCACCTGCAGCATGTAAGGTAAGTCCCCTGAGGGGGTCAGTACAAAGAATGTACTGAGCATGTAAGGCTCATAAGAACTGTGTCATAAATCATAACAACAATGGAACCAATATAAGAGAAATAGACAATGTGAATAAACTCTTTTTCTATATGTAAGGAACCAGGTGTATATATCTCTTCTGTCAGTACCACTTAAGAGTGTTCTAGTCACTGTGAAAGATATAGGAACGTTAATAAAATCAAGTGTAAGTGATCACATCATGTGAATAATTGCCATCAAGGACTCATGTGGGATCAAGTGCATTCTTTCTTTAATTTCACTTTACTTTGTTTTACTTTATCATCACTCGTGTAATCATCAATCATGTGATTGCCCGGGCCCAACTGATCAGTGGGAAATAACATTGGGATCGTCTCTAGCTAGGCTTATGCCCCTTCGAGCTGCCACCCATAAATCAATAAAGCAGGTTCGTCTCTAGCTAGGCTTACGCCCCTTTGAGCTGCCCCCTGTATCCAATAATCATTCGGGATCGCCCCTAGCTAGGCTTATGCCCCTTTGGGTTGCCACCCATTCTCCACAAGTGTTCATTACTTCAATTCATTACTTTGAGATTGATACTTTAACTGGTGAGAGATTGATACTTTAGCTTATGAGAGATTATTACAATGATAGTCACACCTTTCTTTGAAGCTTTGGATCAATAACCAATGTGCAAGAGACATGCAAATAAACATTAACCAATGACTATGAACCATGTGAATCACCATTGACCCGATGAAGAATACGATATGGCAACTTGAAATGAAATACTTTTAGACAATAATCAATGAACAAGATATACTAATATAACCACTATTGAAACTTTGGCATGTGACCTTAACAATATTCATGAATATGAGACATGATCTTTACAACTGATCAATGAATAGGAAACATATGATAATGACCATGGATAACCGGATATAGGATACCTTAACACATTTCGGGAAGGAACAAGTGTAACTATTGCAACCTAACATGATTAGAAAAGCTATTTAAGGTTAACTAGACTCTCTTCCCTCCGTTACTTTCTTTGATATAGCTTCCTTAGAATTTACCACATTATGACAACTTTGGAACTTCAGTCAATGAATAGGACATACGTGAATCATAACCCGTCCAAGAGTCGGACACATGTGAATAACAATATATGTCACTCGTAGTTGGAATTCTATAGAACCCTCATGGAATGTAACACTTTTGGAACCTTAAGATAACGATCCATATTAACTAATGATCATGAGTCATACGATTTACCATTGACCAATGAGTAAAGAACATGTGAGTAACACTAGTCAACTATCGAATACGGAATACCTTAGAATATTTCGGAATGGAATGAGTACTATGACCATGTGAGCACCATATGCCGCAGAAAGACATAGAAGAGAAACCTTACATACCTTTACTTCCAAGTATGAGTGCACAAGTCTATATATGAACACAACAGTCCAGCTTCTTCCTTATGTTTCACTCTACAATACAAATGCATAACGAAGCTTATATTAGCAACCAACTACCTTACGAGTGCACAAGATGACCATGAATCACATAGTGACTTTAGAACATCATTTCGCCTTCTTACAATGTCATTTATCGCATCTACATGCCAACACTACTATAACATTCCACTCATTGACCAAGATTTCATACAACACTAGCATTTCGCATCACACGTACCCTTTATGCCTTCTCATTATCATTCCGTCACATGTACTCCTATCAATTTGCTTCATAACAACATATAAACAATAACCCATACTTAATACAGTCCAATACACCTTCATACGACACGTGAAAGTCATAAAAACGGCATCACAAGTTGATAATTACATCCAAAAAGGGTATCGGGGCTTTCGGGGATCAACTAGAGACGAAAGCACACAAAAACAATTCTGGGGCTGACCTGCGCTGCCACCTGCGCACGCAGGTGGATGAGGTATGCGCGCAGGTGCCTCCATCTGCTGGGGCGGATGCCCGTTTGGTCTGAAATGGCTTCTTTTTGGGTCTTTTAATGCCATGAATGGTCCATGATCATAACCAAACTTATTTTAACATATGTTTGATCATATTAAACACCAAAAATCATCCATGGTCTCACACCACTCATAACAACGCCCAAAACTACACTTTACGGTCAATACGTCACTAAAACCATAACCAATTTCACAATAGAAATTCCAAACATTATTCACCATGACAAAACAAAAGAAGACTATAATCATGTCTCACATTACCATATTGAATCCATCAATTTCATTTTCTTCAAGATCACAAACCCATGTTCAAGTTTACAAGGCAACACCACTCTCCGATTTAGCAAACATATACACTTTACACATAGTGACCTTTTCAAGATTCCACCAACATACCCAACATCATATACACCATATATCATACATAAAATATATTAAACCATAACAATAAACACTTACCAATACTCACCAAGTGATGATCTTTGCCAAAAAGATGACTTAGGGTTCTTGAGAGACAAAGAGAAAATTGTGGAAAAGTCTAGAGAAGGCATGAGAGTTCAAGTGGAATAAAAATCTGATTTCTTGGCCTATTTATAGCCCCTTTATGATGATCCTTATCTACACACTTGGTGTGTTTACTTGGTCAATGGATGAGTAATGCAAGAATGGATCAAAATCTTGTTTTGGGCCATGTCTTTCTCATGAATTTGGGCTTCATTTAAGGCCCACTTGCACAAGAATTTTAAATGTCCACAATTTAATACATAAAGCCCACAATTTAATGCATAATTAATAAAAGCTCTCATGTTTTCATATTTCCATAAATGTTACGGTAGTCAGCTAGACTCCGAAACGTACGGGGTGTTACATTAACACTCAAAGGATTAGAGCGCTCCCATTGCTCATGAAGAGCAATCTCAACTTAAGTGCTAATTTCATCAATATGTGGTTCGTCTTTCCTGATAGCATAATCAATGTTCATGCACCCTAAGTGAAGGAGAATTCTTTCCTTCCAGATCTTATAGTTCTTATCATTCAATTCGGGAATATCACAAATATCAGAGAAATTCGCAAGTTGCATAACTGCAAAAATATACATACATGCTTAATTGAGGCAAATAATATATAAATTGAATCTACTGACATAAAAATTGCCTGTGGGCTAAATTTTTAATTCAATTAGACTCATTCTTTACGTTAGAATTATCGTTTACTAGCATGATATTCTATCTTCACGATAAAACTATAAAATTCTCATTCATAATCCCTGTGGGTAATTATAAAAAGTATTTAATATTTTACCCTAATTAATTATGCAACCCAATAATAAGGGTTCTTAAGTTATTATATCGTGCATACCCAATTACAATTCTAATGTCTAAAATTTCTTTATGTGATCCTTACTTTAGAATTTTATTCAATCAAAGATGTTGTGGCTAATCTTTAATTAAACAAAATTATAGATCACTTAGACACTAGCCCTTATTTAATGTCTACAGTTTTCTTATGTGATCCTAAACATAATATATAATTTTATTTAATTAAGATTGTTGTGGCTAAGTCTTAATTCAATAAAATCATATGGACCATTAGACATTAAATATAATAGTTTATTACTAAATATTATGCATTTAAATTAAACATATCAAGACCAACTTAACAGGGAATGGAGGCCCATATAGAGTAAAGTAGGTAAAATATACATTAATTGAAGAGACAAAGCTTCTCACTGTGTCAGAAGATATTACAAGGACAAAACAAAAAGTCTAAGTAGCAGTACATGGCCAACACTCTATCAATTAGCAATTAAGAAGGCATCAGGATAGCAACAAATTGAAAAAACAGTAGTCATAAATATCCTGACTGATGGACAACACTTTATTTATATAATAAATATTATAGAAGGAAAATTTGTTGTCATCGTCTTCTTTCCTTAGTCGGATCGCTTTGACCCGGTTATAACCAGTATATGAAACCAAAAATATGGTTATTACCGATAGGAAAATGGAAAGCAAGCACTAGAAAATCAATTTATTTATGATTTTGGTATTAATTTGCACAAAAAGTTTCAAAAACAGATCTGGAAAAAAATCCGTTTTGAAGGATTTTTGCAAATTTCAAAATAACAAACAAGGCAAAGGTACAACATTGCTCTGATACCAAATGTAATATATACAGAGCAATAACGTATCGGAAATTAGAGATTGGCGTACCTCCAACCATTATCGGAGTAGTCAGAGATCGTTGATGTCGTGACGTCCGCTTTCCACTTCCGATGAGTCTTCTAAGTACTCAGAATATCTCAGTAGATGGTGTGTTATTTTTAGGAGATCAATTTCTATACATAGGGATCCAAAATCATGTATTCACATTTATACTGTTCTACTATCAAGAACAGTTTCCTTAGGGCAGCGGTTTCTTTTTAGGGCAGCAGTTAGGGTAACTTTAGATGAGGGAAATCAGTTACAACTAATCCAGATAGGTCTATGTGAGTAAAATATGTTTCTTAGTTCTTATGTGGATGATAGCTTGCTTACATCTAATGATAAGGGAATGATACATAAAGTGTAGCTCTTATTGTGAAGGGTGATAGGTTCAATTTGAATCAGTGCCTGAAGAACAATCTTGAGAGGGAGCAAATGAAGGACATTCCATATGCTTCTGCTATTAGAAGCTTGATGTATGCTTAGGTTTGTAACTGACATAGCATTAGCTATTGGAATGTTAGGAAGATATCAAAATAATCTAGATCTTGACCACTGGAAAGCTGCAAAGAAAGTCTTAAGATATTTTAAGATATTAAAGACTACATGCTTATGTATAAACGATTAGAGGACTTGGAAGTCATTGGCTCCTTTGATTTAGACTTTGCTAGCTTTGTTGATCCATGGGAATCAACTTCAGGATACATTTTATGTTAGTCGGTAGAGCTATATGTTGGAGGAATGCCAAACAGACTCTAATTACTACTTCCATTATGAAGTTGAGTTCGTTTCTTGTTTTGAGGCTACCTCACATGGTGTATGGTTGACGAGTTTCAAATATGGGTTGAGAATTGTCGACTCTATCTCTAAGACATTAAAGTTATATTGTCGTAACACATATGAACTGAGTTAAACATGAGAAATTATTGATTTCATTGGGTTAAGTGAATTGGGCTCAATAAAAGGCCAAAAAATAAAGAAGAAGACATGGGCCAAAATGGGTCAAATGACCCATTCTTCCCTTGACCTTCTAGATATAGCATTAAATGCTATAAGAGTGGCTAAGGATGGAATTGAGGACTTATATAAAGGACCAAAAAATCTGATTTTTATTCACTTGAAACTCTCATGCTTTCTAGATATTTCTCAACTATTTTTCTCTCAAACCCTAAGAACTCAAAGCCAACTTTTGGAGCAAGATCATCATTTCTCAAGCTTGGGTAAGTGATTATTCTTATGGATTAATATATTATATGCTTGGGAAAGTATGTAGATCATGATGGGTATGTCAAAAAGTGTACATAATGCATTCTTGCTTTTTGGCTAAAAGATGTGTTATCCATGGAACTTAAACTTGAAATATGACTTGTGGTTTTGATGAAAGAGCATGGTATGGATGAAATATGATCATGTATGGTGTGATTATGTTATTAAACTTATTATTTTTCTATAAGTTTAAAATATGGAATTTTGGCCGATATGTGATATGAGGTGTATTAAAGTGACTTGATGGAGTAATTGTGATGTTGTGGTGATGGAGAAGTGTAAAGTATGAACTTGGTGTGACATGCTATTGGTTCATGATATATTTTTAAATGTTGAGCATGTTGTGGTATTGTTGGTATGACCATGCCGAAAATGGTATTGTAGAGAAGGAAATGACATTTTTACGGCAAACATATAACTCATTGACATCATATGCATCTGTAAGGTAGTTGGTGGTTAATGTAAATTCCGTTATACATTTGTGTTGTAGAGTGAAACATAAGAAAGGAGCGGGACATTATATGCGCATCTAAGATTATATATTCTTATTGAGAATACAAGGTATGTAAGGTTACTCTGTCTGTCTCTTCCTGCAGCAAACAGTATTCATATTGACATTACATTTGCCCTATCTTGAAATATGCTAAGGTACCCTATACCCGATTACCAATTTTCAATATCACATGTTTTCTACTCATTGATCAATTGTGAATTATATGTCTCATATTCATTGATAATGTTCCAAAAGCCCAATAAGGTTGTGTTCTAAAGTTCCAATAGTGGTTATACTCATGTCTCTTATTCATTGATTATTGTCCAATGGTTCCAATAATGGTATGTGTCCAATAAGGTTATGTTTCCAATAATGTTTATTCACATGTCTCTCACTCATTGATTATTGATCCAAAGCTTCAAATAAAGTTGTGACTATCATTGTATCAATCTCAAAAGGAAAGAATAAAGTAATGCATATATGTGGTTAATGATGGAGTATGGGTGGTAGCTTTGGGGGCAAAATGCCTAGCTCAAGCCGATCCCGAGATTGTTGGATCAAGGGGCAGTCCTAGGGGCATAAGCCTAGCTCGGATCGATCCTGACAGGGGGTATCTCTATAGGTAATAACCTAGCTCGAGCCGAACCTGATATGTCGGTATGGGTGGCAACTCTAGAGGTAATAACCTAGCTCAAACCGATCCCGATCTATATTGATTCATAGGGTGGCAGCTCTAGGGGCATAAGCCTAGCTCGAGCCGATCCCAACATAACGTTATGTTATGTTAAAACCCACTGTTTAGTCGGGGCCCGGGTATCATAGGTCTAAGGCAAAGATGAATAATCATTGAAGCAAAGTAACAAAGAAAGTAATGAAAGCAATATACAGGGTTTCCAAAGTACAGAATAGTGACTTATCTATATTGGTCATTCGTTTGTATTTGAGTTCATTGACATATTTACATATAATACAGTTTCATTTGAGCCTTACATACTCAGTACATTCTTCGTACTGACGTCCCTTGTGGGACTTACCTTACTTACTGCAGGCACAGGTACTAGTAGGCCTCCACAGTAGGTTGCAGTTGTGTGCGGATCATTGGTGAGCTCCAGTTAGTTTGGGGCTTCTCTGAGTCACAGTTGTACATATGTTTTAGTGTTGTACATGTTGTATAAAGTGGGGACTTGTCCCCACTTTTAGTTCATTTTGGTCAATGCATCTGTTAGAGGCTTTTGTCGACGTATGTGGGTATATGGATGTAAGATGGTACACGACGTTTTGACTTGATGGCCTCAACGGCCAAGTTTCGTATATGTATATATATATCACATGTTTCATGTATTCCGTTGTTGGTATTTAAAGCTCTTACGTGATCATTGGTTTCTCATGGCATGCTTATGATTGAATAGAAGCAAAGCTTGGTTCTCTCGGGCCTTGTCGGCTACGAGTGCCAATCCGTCCCGATGGGATTCGGGGCGTGACAAAAGTGATATCAGAGCAGGTCATTCTAAGGGTGTCTACAAAGCCGTGTCTGAGTAGAGTCTTACTTATCTATGTGTTGTGCACCACATTTATAAGTAGGAGGCTACGGGACATTTAGGATGTTTCTTATTTTCTTCACTTCTAGATCGTGCAATAGAGCCAGTGTTATAAGTTGAATTGTATCTGACATGGTAATTGTTTTTCTTTGGTATAGTAAAAATGCCAATCACAAGAAGAGGAAGAGGTAAAGGGAAGTAGGTAGATATGCCTGCTGAAGAAGGAATGAGTAGATTACCACCTGGCCAAGCTAGTCAAGGTGGAGAAAATGCTGAAATTTCATCGCGGTCTTCCTCTACTTTTCCAGCTCCGGAAGAGCCAGTCGGTAGAGAAGTACCCGCAGAACCACCAATGAACACCACATATCAGGATCTTAGAAATGTTGTACTTATGTTGACACAGTTAGTGGCAGCACAAAGTCAAGGACGAGCTAGTCTAATGACACATGAGGATGATGCGGCTAGAGTGGCGAGTCGCAGAACACAGAATTTTCTAAAACTGGACCCTCCTATATTCACTGGGTCAGATCCAAAAGTAGATCCACAAGACTTCGTGGATCAAATTCAGAGGGCTCTGGAAGTTATGCACGTGACGGGGGTAGAAACACTTGAACTTGCTGCGTATAGGTTGAAAGGAGAGGCGATATTGTGGTATGAGGATTGGAAGAAAACTCGTGATATTGGTGCAAATCCACCTAATTGGGAAGAATTTAAAGCGACTTTTCTTAATCATTATCTTTCCTATGAGATTCGTGAGGCACGTGCGGATTAGTTTCTAAATGTCCGTCAAGGAAATTTGAGCGTTAGAGAATACAGCTTGCAATTTAATTTCTTGGCTCGATATGCTCCAAATGTGGTAGCTACAATGACAGACAGAGTCCATCGATACGTGGACCAATTAGAACCATATTTGGTAAAGGATTGCACCATTGCTGCCTTGAACAAGGACATGGACATAGCTAGAATACAAGCCTTCGCCCAGAAAATGGAAGATCAAAGACAGAGAAGAAGGATACATGAATTTGACAGAGGACAGTCCAAAAGGGCTAGATCTATGGGACCATCTATGATGTCCCAAGGAGGATCTAGACCTCGTATGTTTCCTAGACCACCTAGACCATCATTCTCTCATGCCACAGCAGACGCTCACTCTCAGTTTCGAGGGTTTAGAAGTGGTCCATCTGAGCAGAGTAGTGGAATTCACGGATCACAGGCAGCAGGTTTTCCTCGTCAGCAGTGTCAGCACTGCGGGCGTATTCATGCAGGTACATACCGAGTGGGGACAAATGCTTATTTCTGGTGCGGCATGACAGGACACATGATGAAAGAGTGTCCCCAGAGGAGCATGGGTGGTATAGCACGACCGACAGGATCGGCTGTTGTGTCATCAGTATCGGTTCCTTCATTGGGCCGAGATGTGTAGTCTGTTGGCCGTGATAGGGGTGCCAGAGGAGCAGCCAGTACTAGTGGGGTCCAGAATCTCACTTATGCTTTAGTGGACCGACAGAATTCAGAGGCTTCCCCTGATATTGTCACAGGTACATTATCCATATTCTCATATAATGTATATGCATTGATTGACCCGGGTTCTATATTTTCCTATGTTACTCCATTGGTTACTGCAAAATTTGCAAAGGCACCAGAATTATTAATTAAATCAATTAAAGTGTATACACCGGTTGGTGAATATATTGTTGCAAAAAGAGTATATCATAACTTTGTGGTAACTGTGTGTGGTTATGATGCATTGGCCGATCTCATTGAACTAGACATGGTGGATTTTGATGTGATAATAGGAATGGATTGGTTGTCCTCTTGTTATGCCACGGTAGATTGCCGGGCCAAGAAGGTACATTTTTATTTCCCACAAATGAATATTCTTGAATGGAAGGGTGATGTAGGGGCACCACGAGGAAGGTTTATTTCCTATCTGAAAGCTAGGAAAATGATTGCCAAGGGGTACATATGTTACTTAGTACGAATGAAAGATAATGATGTGGAACCACTAACTCCGCAATCGATTCCAGTGGTCAATGAATTTCTAGATGTATTTCCAGAGGATCTTTCAGGCTTACCCCCAGAACGGGAAGTAGAGTTTGGCATTGATATGATTCCGGGCACTCAGCCTATCTCTATTCCTCCATATAGAATGGCTCCAGCAGAATTGCGTGAATTGAAGGAGAAGTTGAAAGATTTGTTGGACAAAGGCTTCATTAGGCCTAGTATGTCCTTGTGGGGTGCACCGGTATTATTTGTACGAAAGAAAGATGGCACATTGAGAATGTGCATCAACTATCGGCAATTGAATAAGGTAACAATCAAGAACAAATATCCCCTCCCTAGAATTGATGATTTGTTTGATCAGTTACAGGGTGCCAAGTGTTTTTCAAAGATTGACTTGAGTTCGGGTTACCATTAAGTCAGAGTTAGAGAAGAAGATGTACCCAAGACAGCTTTTCGAACACGATATGGCCATTATGAATTTTTAGTTATGTCATTTGGACTAACAAATGCACCAGCTGTGTTCATGAATTTGATGAATAGGGTTTTTAAGCCATTTCTAGACATGTTCATCACGGTATTTATAGATGACATCCTGGTTTATTCAAGATCACCAGAGGATCATGCTAATCACTTATGGCTAGTGTTACAGATTCTCCGTGAGCTTAAGTTGTATGCTAAGTTCTCCAAGTGTGAGTTTTGGTTAAATTCAGTCGTATTCTTGGGTCACATTGTGTCAGATAAAGGGATACAGGTTGATACACAGATTATTGAAGCAGTGAAAAATTGGCCAAGACCTACGACACCCACAGATATTCGTAGTTTTCTTGGACTGCCAGGTTATTACAGAAGATTTGTGGAAGGTTTTTCCTCCATTGTTGTACCGTTAACAAAGCTTACACATAAGGCAGTTAAATTCCAGTGGAATGATGCGTGTGAGAAAAGCCTCCAAAAGTTGAAAGATAAATTAACCTCCACACCAGTTTTAGTACTTCCCAAAGGTACCGAAGGTTATGTAGTGTATTGTGATGCTCGGGGTTGGCCTAGGATGTGTATTAATGCAACACGGTAATGTCATAGCATATGCCTCATGACAGTTGCGGCCACATGAGAAAAATTATCCCACACATGATCTTGAATTAGCAGCAGTGGTTTTTGCTTTAAAGATATGGCGTCATTATTTGTATAGAGTTCATGTTGATATCTATACGGATCATAAAAGTTTGCAATATATATTTAAGCAGAAGGAACTCAATTTGAGGCAACGAAGGTGGTTAGAGCTCTTAAAAGACTATGATATTGATATTCTTTATCATCCAGGCAAAGCAAATGTGGTAGCTGATGGATTGAGCCGCAAGACAGTAGAAAGAACTAGTGGCCAGTTGATTGAAAAACAGGAGATAATCAAAGATATACATCAATTAGCCAGCTTAGGAGTTCGCCTTATTGAATCTTCAGAAGAAGGGGTTATTGTACAAAATGCAGCGGAATCCTCCTTAATAGCTGAAGTGAAATAGAAGCAGTTTGCGGATTCTATGTTATTGCAGCTAAAAGAGAGTGTACAACAGGGTTTCACTGTGGCCTTCGATCTTACACAAGAAGGGATACTTCAATGTCAAGGAAGATTATGTGTACCGGATGTAGATAAGTTGAGGAAACGAATTATGACAGAGGCACATCATTCACTCTATTCTATTCATCCGGGTGCTACTAAAATGTACCATGATTTAAAAGAAGTATATTGGTGGGGAAATATGAAGAAGAACATTGCAGAATTTGTCGGTTAATGCCCGAATTGTCAACAAGTGAAAGTAGTGCATCAGAAACCAGGAGGTTATATGCAATGTATCAATCTTCCAGTCTGAAAATGGGATATGATTAATATAGACTTCATCACAGGTTTGCCTCGCATATTGCGGAAATTTGATTCTATATGGGTTATAGTGGACAAGCTTACCAAGTCAGCGCATTTTCTACCAGTCAAGACCACTTATACAGATGAAGAGTATGCGAAGTTGTATGTGAAAGAGATAGTACAGTTGCATGGTATTCCACTTTCCATTATATCAGACAGAGGATCACAGTTCACAGCGCACTTTTGGAGATCTTTTCAGCAGAGTTTAGGTACACAGGTGAATTTGAGTACGGCTTTCCATCCTCAGACTGATGGACAAGTGAAACGTACTATTCAGACACTTGAAGATATGCTACGAGCATGCATATTAGATTTTCAAGGCAGTTGGGATGACCATTTGCCTCTTATTGAATTTTCTTACAACAATAGCTATCATTCAAGTATTAAAATGGCACCTTATGAAGCTTTGTACGAAAGGAAATGTAGATCACCAATTGGATGCTTTGAAGCAGGTGAAACTGTTTTACTTGGGCCGGATATTGTTCATCAGGCTATGGATAAAGTTAAAGTGATCCAACAACGGTTACAAATGGCCCAAAGTCGCCACAAGTCATATGCTGATGTTAGAAGAAGAGGGCTTGAATTCGCCATAGGTGATTAGGTATTTTTGAAGGTGTCACCGATGAAAGGGGTAATACGGTTCGGAAAGAAAGGAAAATTGAGTCCACGTTATATAGGCCCGTATGAAATTATTAAAAGATTTGGGCAAGTTGCGTATGAGTTAGCACTACCCCAGGAACTATCCTCAGTCCATCCAGTATTTCATGTTTCGATGCTTCGAAAATGCATAGGAGATCCATCTCCCGTGGAGGATGTCCAAGTTACGGAGGATCTTACTTATGAAGAGGAACCCATTGCTATCTTAGATCGACAAGTAAAGAGATTGAGGAATAAATACAGCTTCCGTAAAAGTCCTTTGGAGAAATCAACAAGTAGAGGAGATCACATGGGAAGCTGAAGAAATGATGAAATCCAAGTATCCCTATCTATTTCAAATGGACAAAGAAGTTCAAAGTGCGGAACTGGAGCAATAAAAAGTAAGTATCCATGAGCCTTAAGTGTTTATGTATATGTATGCTAATATAGAGACACATTTGTTGTAATTGAAGCGATATTGTTAACATTCGAGGACGAATGTTCCTAAGGGGGGGAGAATATAACACCCCATACCTTCCCGACCCTACTTGACGATGTTGAACAATGCTTACTTAGGTGTCAAGAGCCACAAGTATGTATTTTGAAATGTTACGTACATGTGATTAAACCTTCGTAGGAGGTGTTTTGTGACTTCGTGGAACATTTGTGGGGTTGAAAATGAGGCTTGGAGGACCTCCAAACCAAGTATATTAAAGGTAAGAAGTAAGTTAAAGAATAGAACTTGAAGTATCTAACCAAACCCGCGAAGAAAAGTCGAAAAAATGAAATTTTCAAAAAACTAAGGGTCAGGCGCACCAGGGGGCGTGCCAGGCCGCTTATTGCCCAATTTTTTTGGGCAAAGGTAGCAAGCTGGCGCGCCCAAGGGTGTGCCAGGCTGCTTGTGCACACCTTTCAATGTTGGAAATTTTTCTTAAGTCCCAAGGGTGCCCGGGGGCGTACCGAGCCGATTTTTGCCACGTTTATTCTACAACCACGATATTATATTGATGTGGTAAAATTACTCGTGAACGAATTTGGCATCAAAATGATAGTTTTGCCCTTGTGGTCAAAGTAGGCCATACGTGGCTAGAATCATTTGTTTTTTGGATTGCGCTACGAATATGAATCGCGTGAGTGGGAATATTGTCGTAACACATATAAAATGAGTTAAACATGAGAAATTATTGATTTCATTGGGTTAAGTGAATTGGGCTCAATAAAAGGCCAAAAAATAAAGAAGAAGACATGGGCCAAAATGGGTCAAATGACCCATTCTTCCCTTGACCTTCTAGATATAACATTAAATGCTATAAGAGTGGCTAAGGATGGAATTGAGGACTTATATAAAGGACCAAAAAATCTGATTTTTATTCACTTGAAACTCTCATGCTTTCTAGATATTTCTCAACTATTTTTCTCTCAAACCCTAAGAACTCAAAGCCAACTTTTGGAGCAAGATCATCATTTCTCAAGCTTGGGTAAGTGATTATTCTTATGGATTAATATATTATATGCTTGGGAAAGTATGTAGATCATGATGGGTATGTCAAAAAGTGTACATAATGCATTCTTGCTTTTTGGCTAAAAGATGTGTTATCCATGGAACTTAAACTTGAAATATGACTTGTGGTTTTGATGAAAGAGCATGGTATGGATGAAATATGATCATGTATGGTGTGATTATGTTATTAAACTTATAATTTTTCTATAAGTTTAAAATATGGAATTTTGGCCGATATGTGATATGAGGTGTATTAAAGTGACTTGATGTAGTAATTGTGATGTTGTGGTGATGGAAAAGTGTAAAGTATGAACTTCGTGTGACATGCTATTGGTTCATGATATATAGGTCAATGTTGAGCATGTTGTGGTATTGTTGGTATGACCATGCCGAAAATGGTATTGTAGAGAAGGAAATGACATTTTTACGGCAAACATGTAACTCATTGACGTCATATGCATCTGTAAGGTAGTTGGTGGTTAATGTAAATTCCGTTATGCATTTGTGTTGTAGAGTGAAACATAAGGAAGGAGCGGGACATTGTATGCGCATCTAAGATTATATATTCGTATTGAGAATACAAGGTATGTAAGGTTACTCTGTCTGTCTCTTCCTACAGCAAATAGTATTCATATTGACATTACATTTGCCCTATCCCGAAATGTGCTAAGGTACCCTATACCCGATTACCAATTGTCAATATCACATGTTTTCTACTCATTGATCAATTGTGAATCATATGTCTCATATTCATTGATAATGTTCCAAAAGCCCAATAATGTTGTGTTCTAAAGTTCCAATAGTGGTTATACTCATGTCTCTTATTCATTGATTATTGTCCAATGGTTCCAATAATGGTATGTGTCCAATAAGGTTATGTTTCCAATAATGTTTATTCACATGTCTCTCACTCATTGATTATTGATCCAAAGCTTCAAATAAAGTTGTGACTATCATTGTATCAATCTCAAAAGTAAAGAATAAAGTAATGCATATATGTGGTTAATGATGGAGTATGGGTGGTAGCTTTGGGGGTAAAATGCCTAGCTCAAGCCGATCCCGAGATTGTTGGATCAGGGGGCAGTCCTAGGGACATAAGCCTAGCTTGGACCGATCCTGACAGGGGGTAGCTCTAGAGGTAATAACCTAGCTCGAGTCAAACCTGATATGTCGGTATGGGTGGTAGCTCTAGAGGTAATAAGCTAGCTCAAGTCGATCCCGATCTATATTGATTCATAGGGTGGCAGCTCTAGGGGCATAAGCCTAGCTCGAGCCGATCCCAACATAACGTTATGTTATGTTAAAACCCACTGTTCTGTCGGGGCCCGGGTATCACAGGTCAAAGGCAAAGATGAATAATCATTGAAGCAAAGTAACAAAGAAAGTAATGAAAGCAATATACAGGGTTTCCAAAGTACAGAATAGTGACTTATCTATATTGGTCATTCATTTGTATTTGAGTTCATTGACATATTTACATATAATAAAGTTTCATTTGAGCCTTACATACTCAGTACATTCTTCGTACTGACGTCCCTTGTGGGACTTACCTTACTTGCTGCAGGCGCAGGTACTAGTAGGCCTCCACAGTAGGTTGCAGTTGTGTGCGGATCATTGGTGAGCTCCAGTTAGTTCGGGGCTTCTCCGAGTCACAGTTGTACATATATTTTGGTGTTGTACATGTTGTATAAAGCGGGGACTTGTCCCGACTTTTAGTTCATTTTGGTCAATGCGTCTGTTAGAGGCTTTTGTAGACGTATGTGGGTATATGGATGTAAGATGGTGCACGACGTTTTGACTTGATGGCCTCAACGGCCAAGTTTCGCATATGTATATATATATCACATGTTTCATGTATTCCGTTGTTGGTATTTCAAGCTCTTACGTGATCATGGGTTTCTCACGGCATGCATATGATTGAATAGAAGCAAAGCTTGGTTCTCTCGGGCCTTGTCGGCTACGAGTACCAATTTGTCCCGATGGGATTTGTGATGTGACACCAAATGTAAGAAATACAGAGCAATAGTGCAGCGAAAATTAAAGATTGGCGTACCTCCAACCATTATCGGAGTAGTCGGAGTTCGTTAATGTCGTCGGCATCCGCTTTCCACTTCCGTTGAGTCTTCTAAGTACTTAGAATATCTCAGTAGATGGTGTGTTATTTTTAGGAGATCAATTTCTGTACTTAGGGACCCAAAACCGTGTCTTCAAATTTATACTGTTCTATCATCAAGAACAGTTTTCTTAGGGCAGCGATTTCCTTTTAGGGTAGCAGTTAGGGAAATTTTAGATGAGGGAAAGAAGTTACAACTGATCCAGTTAAGGAGGATCATTCACACATGTTCAAAAAGAAACGTGAACTTACATTCAACCCTCCTTGATTTTTCCCTGGCGTTGCATCTTTCACAACTCCTGGTATTGCCTTATCATTAGGCACGTATGCTAACAAATTCACCATACTTCCACTCCTATTGATAAGCGTTGTACCTTTAATTAAAAAAAAATTGGTAAGTGTTGTAGTCATCCCTATTAGCCGATTATTCTGGTTCTTCATTGTTCTAGCGCTACCAGAGTTTATGTCCACCGGAGGAGTACTCATCCCACCCTTAAAAGGCAGAGCAGGCCACACCTCTTTGGGGTTTGTGGAATCTAGGTTTTGGCTCATTCCAACTTAACACTCTTCTACACGTTCCCCTTATTCAGATCTAGCTTGTTTGCCTTGTTTCCGTCCTTCCTCGGTCTCCCCATGCCATTGCCGACGAGATAGCACTTTAGAGCCATACTAACGTGCGCCTAGAGAGAGATAGAAGAAGGGAAAATTATATTATGTTTGATTGGTTAAAACTTAAATGATCTGTCCCCCGCTAGTTGATTTTTTAAAACTAAATTAATTTTATTAAAAATGTTTTGAAACGTTAAATTTTACTATTATTATTTTATGTAATTATTTAATACTGAAAATAAAAAATTAGATTAGTGAACTGAAATAACTATTTTTAATATATGAATCAAATAAAACGAAATGAAGTGAAGGAAGTAAATAAAATACCAAAAACAAAAATTGTTTGGGGGATGACGCATGAGGAAACAGGAAACGTGAGTGTGCGGCCGAGTTAGAGGACTTTAAGAAAAAGTGTTCCTCAAAAGAGAAATCTGAAAAGTAACATAACTTTTGTGAATACTTCCTCCGTCTCATTTTAGTTGGATATATTTTATTTTATATAATAATTAAGAAATTATAAATAAAATAATAAATTTTATCATTTTATTTTTTACCCATATTAATGATATTCATTAGGCATAGTAATGGATATTAGAATTGTAATTAATTATAAAGGTAAAATGAAAAAAAATTAATTAATTCTATCTTGATTTAGTAAGTGATCAACTAAGATATTTATTTTTAGTAAGATGATCAACTAAAATGAGATGAAGGAAGTAGTTGTTATTTGTTGGGAATTGAGTTTATTTCGGGAGGGAGGGTGTGTGTGTGTGTGTGCAAGAACTAACGGCTATAATTTTGGGGGAGAAAAAGACATAACGCAAATGGACAATTAATTGTAACAGAAAAGTGATTGGAAATTTGAAAATATAATTAATAACGGGCTTCTTGGTTTGCCAAGAATATGATTCCTTCACTTGAAATCAGGTTTGCCTTAGTGATATACTTTACCCCATTAACAAAGTTGCATCTTGGTAAATCACTTTTACTCTTTTATTACCTCTTCCGCTCCTAGATAGTTGTCGTCCTTACTAAAAATAAATATTCCTTAATATTTATTTTTAGTAAGATGATCAACTAAAATGAGATGAAGGAAGTAGTTGTTAGGGGGGGCGGGCAAGAACTAACAGCTTGGGGGAGAAAAAGACATAACGCAAATGGACAATTAATTGTAACAGAAAAGTGATTGGAAATTTGAAAATATAATTAATAACGGGCTTCTTGGTTTGCCAAGAATATGATTCCTTCACTTGAAATCAGGTTTGCTTTATACCCCATTAACAAAGTTGCATCTTGGTAAATAACTTTTACTCTTTTATTACCTCTTTCGCTCCTAGTTAGTTGTCGTCCTTACTAAAAATAAATATTCCTTAATATTTTCTCCATTCATTAATATTTGTCCACTATACTAAAAATAAATGTTCAATAATACTTGTCCAATTTGAAAAATCAATAGATAATTTATCCTTTTTTATCCATTATACCCTTGCTATTAAATACTATTTATCACTCAATGTATTTTTTAAGATATTAAATTTATTATATTCAAAGGATAAAATAGTAAAATTATTCCTATTATTTATTATTTCTTAACATGCATATCAAGTCAATAGTGGACAAGTATTGTTGGACGGAGGGAGTACTTATCATTTCACAAACCAAAACATAATTACTTATTTTTTTCCACTTTATCCTTAGTCATAAATATAGAGAGATATCAATATAATGCAAAAAAAGAGGAGAATTAAATAGAGTGGAGTAATAAATAAGGAATAATTTGGTCAATTTAGCATGTAGTTAATGTTTTTTTAATGGGAGTGCAAACAAAATGGTGACAGCTATTTAGGAATGGAGGGGGTATTTTTTTTTTAATTTCATCTTATTTTAAAAGAGATCTTCATATTTGTACATAATATATCTTTATTTTTTACACATAAAAGATAAAAAAAAAAGTCATTTCTTCTCTTCAAATTGAAAGAGGTCAAAAGATTTCATTTCCTCGTTGGGATTCTTAAGCACAACAAAAATAATACATAGAAATCTTTATATAACAATCACCGGTGTAACAATATTTCATTATGAAAATCAATTCTTTTATAAAATCAATTTTTAATATTATGTTTTACCTCTTTATAATAATTTTTTATCTATAACATTAATATCCATCAATATAATAGTACATTCTTGAAAGAATATCAAGAATGGAAATTACTTAGTATATACTGCATATTGTCGATAAAAATATTTTTTAATAGCTCAAAAGAATAAGAATTATATTTTAGAATTATATTTGTTATTAATTTTGGTAAAAAAAAGCTAATTATATATTTTGATGAAAAAACAAAACATCTATTTGGTAGAGTAAATTTTATTAATCGGTAGTTGTCGTTCAATGATCTTTATGACCATTATTACTATACTTAATTTTTGATTTTTATGTTGGGATTGGTAGAAAATTTGACATATTATTTCCTATTTAAATTTTCATCGAAGTACTCATGATTGTGGAGTAGACTAGACGAAGAAGTTCTGCCAACAAGGTGTCACGATCCAGAAACCAAGGTCATGATGACACCTATCCCGATTTAACTCTGGTAGGTAAGCCTAACTCCACAAGAGATATAAAAGACGAAAATAAGATAAATCATAATCAAATACAAGACTTTAGAATAAATATCTGAAATAAATACAACTTCAATCCCAAAGATCTATTGTCATGAGTAAAGAGCACTCTAAATCCGACTTAGAATACGAATACATAATATCTGTCTCTGAAAACAAAATAAAGACATAAGAAACAAGATGAAGCCGGGCACAACTCCGGAGGGGTAGCTCACCCTGACTTCGAAAATCCCAAAACTGCACGACGATTGCTAGTCGCAGATCACATTCAAACGGGGATCTGCACCAAAAGGGTACAGAAGTAGGAGTGATTGCGATTCACTTGTACTCAATAGGCATCATAAGCCAACCAAGCAAAGTAGATCACTAAACATATAAAGGTAACTATGGGCAACGCTTCTACCTGCATACAGAAAAGTTGCCAAAGGAGGCTCAAGCCGTACAACTCCTAACAGGATAATAAATACAATTACAATAATAATATAAAGATTAACAACAATACAAATACACAAGGAAATCCAAAAATGCAGGATAACAAACACGTATAAAGATATGCAATGATGCAATGATATGTATGAAATGCTAAAATATTCACCACGTATACATCTTCCAAGCATAAGCTTCTAGGAGAGGACCCATGGGGCGTTCGCAACCCATATACTATCATAATTTCATCAATCAACCATACAGACACATCCTTCGGTTAAGACATTTTATAAAGTGTATCATTTCTTTCAAAATCAGTATATCTTAGTGGTACCAGTTCCATGAATATGGATGAATGAATGAGTATGCATGCTCATAACCAACTCAACAACATACAATAAATCAACTAAATAATGGTATAAATGAGTTCAAGTCACCTCAAATCTCAATAGATCATGATACAAGCCTTCTCATGGCAACAAAGTACTAAAGAATCATGTAAGACATCAATAATATCAATCCAAGCCCCCCCACGGGCATCACAATAATGATAAAGAACCCCTGCCCCCAATATTTTTTTAAAAATAATGATAAAGAGCATATAATATTCAAACAAGACCAATACCAGCCCCCGCACGTGCATCTCAGTGATAATAATCTCTCAAGTCAATAATAAGATTCACATAAGCCCCTACACACGCAACACAATAAAATAATGATCTTAAAAGATGAATACCAAGATAAAATTCCTAACCGATAGCATACTTTACGTAAATGGTTATCTACCCAGCAACTCTAAAGAAAGTTAAGTCATAACCTACCTCAAAAGCTGAAACACGAGCCTGGACCACTAAATAAAAAGCCTTCCCTTTCGAACAGCTTCAGAATGCTCCTAATCTATCAAAAACGGATTCTATACGAGATTAGGAGTCTATCGATACCCATATTGACATACTTTGGTTCCGAGTTCAAAATTGCTTCAAAAATCGATCCCAAAAATAAAAGACTAAAACTGAAATTTTAATAAAGAATCATGTTACCCATACTTTAAGGGTTCTAAATATGAAAACCCATCAAAAAATAATTTGAAATCGAACTTAAAATTATTGAAAAACTCATTTTCACTCTATCGGGCAAAACCCAAAATCTCAAGTTTTAAATACAAGTTTTGAAGATGTTGAAGCAATATAATCAATGAGTAATGATAGAAATTTGATTTAGAACCTTATCCAAACAAGTTTGAAGAAAAACCCTCTTTGAAATCAGTCATCCCTAGGTTCCAAAGCTCAAAAATGGTGAAAATGAAGTTGGAATTGCGAAAATGGGGTATTTATACTATTCTGTGATCGCAACCCATCCCATGTGATTGCAAGGTCAATAGTTGACCACGACTAAAATGGTCATCGCGAACGCGGGAAGGAGCCACACAACCGCGATGCCTACCTAACCCAAACCTCGCAATCGCGATGAACAACTACCCGACTCTCGTGATCGTGACACTCCCCCCACGCGATTGCGATGTGTAAATTACTGGTGCACTAAAAACCGGGAACCAACAATTAGTCCAAGTCAAAAATATTCTGAACGAACCATCTGGATTTGTTCGGTACCCCATAAAAATACTCGATAATACTAATAGGTTAATTTTGATGATCTGAACTTAATGGAACCATCAGATTTACCAAAAGAGATCATTGTCAATAAGTTACATCTCGGGAACTCCTATAGGTCAAAATAACTAGTTTCTAATGGTTCACACTCAAAACTCAAAATATAATCTCGAAACCTGAACCAACTACGCTACTAACCCAAAATCGACATTTTGGATCTAATGAAATTGATATAATTACCATCCGATGCTCGGATCAAAAGATATTTATCAAAGTTAAATATATCACTTTAAAGGCAACTCAAAACCTCAAACTCACATAAATCATTCCCAAATGCATCAGAGACCGTGCCAACCATCTCCACAACTCATAAATGATAAAGTAACTACGAGGAATGAAAAAAATAATCAAAACACAAAAAAAGCTAAAAATCACTATGAGGGTTGTTACATAAGGGCCCAATGATAACTGCCAAATTCATCATTTAAGAAGCTAAATGTTAACATATAATAAAGGCTTCATGGAAGCAACACTTGTGACAAGCAAGACAACGACCACTTTTAGTTACAACGTAGTTATACAAAAAGTATGAACAATTTGATAAGGTGGTTCATGTTAAATTGTAGCTATGCATTCTACACAACAGATGTTAGGATCAAAAGAGATAGAGCGTCATGGGAAGCTAATAGTTGTAAATTATTTAGGCGATAAATCAGATGACATAAAATTATAGTAAAAGCATAATATTATTATATTATATGATTTAGACAATTGACCTATATATGAAAAACTAATAAAAAATCATATGAGAGAAAATCTCCTCCTAAATAAAACTCTTTAATGACAATATTGTGGATGCTATTATATTGTTGGTATGAGAAAAGGATCTTCAATTTATAGAGTTCCAAACTTTTCCTCCAAGAAAGAGGTTAGTCATTTGACTTTTGTTCAAAGAAAAGTAAGACTTAAATATGGTAAATCAAGGCAAAAAATCCTAATAATTCACCCTTTTTTGGCTGATTTTTTTGGCAAAACTTAATTCGCCTTCTTCATATCACATGCATGATCTTGGTTCTTCACATAATCTTCACTACATTTGCTTGGCATGCTTAAAAATGGAGTCCTGTTGGGTTAAAAGTACCGGAACCTTTTCGGATTAAAAATAAGACCTTTACAGGGTTAGAAGTGAACTTTATTTTTAAATATATAACAACAGGATTGTTGAAAATATGATTGGGAATTGTCTCCATGTGTAGTATTTTGAACTTTTTTTCTTTTCCTTTTTTGACAAAAAAACCTTCACTATCATCAAGTTGGTTGCAGCTTTGATCTTAACTTGTCTTTAATTTGAACCATCAGCTCTGGTACCACTTGTTGGGATCGAAAGAGATAGAGTATCACACAGAAGCTAATAACTGCAAACCATTGAGGCGATAAATCAGACAAAATTATACTTAAAGCTTAATATTATTATATGGTTTGACCAATTGACCTACATATGGAAAACTAATTAAAAAAATCATAAAAATATTGAGAAAAATCTCTCCCTAAATAAAACTCTTTAATGACTATGTTGCGGATATTATTGTGTTGTTGATAGGAGAAAGAGATCTTCAATGTACATAGTTCTAAACTTACTTTTTCTCCAAGAAAGAGGTTAGCCAAATATGAGAGAGTTTTATATTTTTCTTTTAGTAAAAGTTAAAGTAATCTGGTAATACTTTGACTTTCCTTCAAAGAAAAGTAAAACTTATATATGATAAGAAAATCAGGAAAAAAACCCTAATAACGGATAGAGGAAAGATGATATTCATTGTCATTTACACCAAAACACAAAAGTTTGTTGAGATGGCCAATTATATGAAGTTGGTATAGGCTATCAAAATCTAGCTATACATGTCACACCATGTCATTGGGCTTGACCGCATTCAACTTTGGTTTTTCGATACCTATGCCAAAAATTAAGTAGAGTCGTAATCAGAGATGAAGTGTTAAATGTAGCTCAGTAAATTGCAGTAAGTATATAAAATTAAAGCACTGAAACATCATCATTCTATTTCTAAGTAACAATGAATAAGAGTAATCTCAGATTTCACAATTCTTGGAAATGGTTGGTCTTTTTGTTCTTTTTTTTTTTTAAAAATCATTTGTACATATTGTAGTTCCAACTAATAAACAAGTGGACAATGTTTGCTGAAATTGCAAGCATATGCCAAAACACAACGATAGTTAACCAGTCCCACACTTCACTTCACTGCCTAAATATTTTTCACTTGTCATTCTCTATAAGTACCTGTAGGCATATGAATCAATCTCACTCGCCACAAGGCCTAACCCACTAACTCTCAGAATTCAATTGGAATAGAAGTAGAATGCAGTATAGTTTGCTACAGAAAGAAATAGGGAGAATCGACATCCAACAAGTATTAGTAGATGTATCATGCCAGAAATAAATAATTTTAAAAAAGTTTCGATTTCCATCATAGTTACTCTTCTGAACTTAACTCCAAACAACTAAACAAAATTTTCAGGTTTTCTTTTTTCCAAAAGTAGTTGCAAGTACCATATTTGTAATGAATATTAGAAAATTGATCTGAATAAACTAATTCTAGCATGGAATATTAGCTTTCCAGTTCTATAATTACATTATAGATTTGTCCAAAATAATGCATCGTAATAATTTAAAACAACCTAAGATTTCAGTCTCTAACTAACTGACTTTTATTGGCTTTAGCTGGACTTAAAAAACTTGACAAATAGGTTCATAAACTCGTTGTATATAAATTTGTTATAGAAACAAAACCTGATTCAATGAAGTATCTTACTATACATTTGTAAGAGAATAAAAAGCTGTAGAATAAAGTATGGAGTACTTATGTTAGCCTCTTTTGTTTCTTTGCAAGAATGGGTGGTTGGATTCTTTGCTTCTTACTTACTTCTCTAGGAGGTACGAATAATTGTAATGCTCCAAAAAGTAGGATCTTTTTTTCAGTGAAGGATGCGACAACCAGTATACTAGCTTTTTGGTCTGAAAATCTAAACATTGACTTTTGTAACTGAAGTTTGAAAAGTTTATGAGCTAGTTTGGCGACTGATACGGACAAGAGGTAGTGGTTCTTTCTGGGAGAAGATGATAAAAGATAGGACATTGAGTAGGCGCCTACATAATACGATATCTTTATTTAGTAATATAAGGGGAGTCTATGAATATGAGCTTTTTTTGCTGTTAGCGTTACAAATATGTACACCTTAGGGCAAAATTTTCAGACTGATAAGAATAGTAAAGTAAAAACAATGTGACGTCTCATAGTACATGCATGATAAAATTTTCATGTCATTTTAAACTTATGCAAGGCAAGTTCTGCGTCAAGAATCTTCTTTTAATTATTACAAAGAATGCTAAAACTTAAGGAAATAGAAGAGAAGAGGCCCCGGAAAAATAATCAGACTTTGGAGAGAAATATTATTTCCTTTAAAAAATTTCAACATGACAAACTTATCAAATCAGCCAAAGAACTTTTTAAGCAAGAGTCTATATCTCCATCCAAGTTACAACTCTTTCTCACAAATGGCAACTCCTACATTGTTCAGTCAAATAAAATGGGGAAAAAATAAAGCATACCAAAGACCATGATATTATCTTTTTAAGAAATCAAAACTTTTAGCATTGTTCTTACTCACAACTTTTTCTTTTTTATATTAAGGAAATTTCCTGTAAGCCTCTATCCTATTGTACGTCACAAGTTTACTCAAGTTTCTACTAAAGACAAAACAAGATTTCAATTAACGTGTCTAGCTTTCTCCAAACATACATAGTTCATATTTTAGTAGGAAACAAAACACATAGGCTGTAACATATTCGAATGGAGATTTTATATTAATACTATATTGAAGCAATGATTTATACGAACCTGTAACCAACATTACAGATCTACTACTCAGTTATTAAAGACAATTCCAAATCAAACGTAATCACAAATCCAAATAGGCAGCTTCATTGAAGAATTTCCTGTAATGACCCATCTCGTTGTTATAGAATTGGTTATGATGTAAATATCCTGGTAGAGTTTTTCCTAGGATGAGTAGATGCTAAAATCTCAGGCTATGGTGGTTTCAGATTAAAATTGGATGTTGTAATGACCCTCCAGGTAATTTTCTCTATTTTTGCATGTTTTTGGTGTTTTGTGGTTTTTCATAGTGGCTACAGTTCATTTGTGACATGTTGGGATCGTCAGTTCATTTTTGGACAATTTGTATGGGTTTTAAGTCTATTTCCCTATTTTGGAGCTTTTGAAGTTGAGAAATAGGTCTTTGGCCAAAACATCTAATAAACGATCTCAGATGAGAGTTTCAATAGTTCTGTTAGCTCCAATATGTGGATTTTAAGCTAGGGGATCCTTGATCGGGTCCCAAGGCTTCCAGGCTCATTTTGGGCTATTGGTTGGAAGTTGGTAAAAATGGAACAGTGGGTGAAAGGCCCACTTTTTGTCGAAACGACCTCGGATTTGGATATCAAATTTGGTAGGGTAGCATAGTTCATTTACATGTATAGGGTTCTAAATAAATCCCGAGCATCCGATCAGAGTTCTTTGAGACTTGGTATTTTGCTGGTTCAGCAGCACCTGGTGCAGGCCATTTCTTCTCTTCGCATCCGTAAGGAGTTGACCGCATTTGCGAGGGGTCGAGTCCTTGACCATTGCGATTACGAGCATCCTTTCGCATTCACGATGAAATGTCGATCCGACCTGGTATAATTTCTTCTTCGCGTTCGTGAAGCTTCATCGCATTCACGATGGGAGATTTTGTTTTTCTTTATAATCACGACCAAGGGTCCTTGCGATCGCAATGAGTAAACTACTGGTAGTATAAAGCCTTGTCTTCCCCAAATTTCCTTCATTTTCAAAGCCCCTTTTCACCATTGATGGACTATTGAGTTTAGAAAACTGTGGGAAATCATCTGATTGAGCTGAGGTATGTTACTTCAACTCTCCTTGATCATTTCCCATCATTTGTTCCGTCGAATTCCATCCTAATTCCATATAAATTCTTGATTTCCTTAACTTTGTGAGCTAATTTGGGCTCCAATTCAGACTCCTTTTGTGCTCAAATTTTGAGTATGCATTCCTTGTTCTTCAAGGGACCTCGTGATAGATTTAATTTTTGAATTCTGTTAGCAGGACCCATAATCCTATTTTTGACCCAAACTTTGATATTGCAATATGGGTATCATTTTACTCGTATTAATATGTAGATTATGAATTTGATAGTGCGACATCATTCAGAGATTGATGAGTGGAGACGAGTAGTTCATGGATAGTTTAAGACAATAGTTCTACTACGAGGTAGGCTACGATCTACTCTTATTTATGAGATTGTATATTATATACATTGTTTGCTAGGTGGGGATTTATGGGATGGGTTTAGGGCTAGTTGTACCTTGTTGTCAATATTTGACCTGTTTAGGGGATGTTAGAATAGAATTGTAGTTTGAGCCTTAGCCTAGAATACCCGCTATAACTATAGGGTTAGAATAAGCTCACTGATATACCTGTTATGACCTTAGGTGGACATTAGTAATCCTTAGTGTAGGGTTTGGGGTAGTACATTTCTACAAAGATGACATTCTTTGGTTAAATTCTCCTAGTAGCATGATGACCTTATTTACCATCACTTTCTGATTTATGATTTCGATATCCTCTTTCTTTGTATATTGTTGGGCCTCAGACCTTAGTTACGAGACTAGTTGGATTCCAGGTTAGTTCTCTATGCCTTGAAAGATCGGTGGCTTAGTTTATAGACGCTTAGATGCTTACGTTTGTATTGTTTGGATACTGGTGATGACATGCATACATACACGCTCACACTTATTTTGTGGTACGATTCCAACTAAAACTTTGATTTTTACTGCTGTTTTTCAAAAATGGATTTAATCTACTTTTCACTTTTAAACTGATCTTTAAACGGAAGTCATACCACCCTTATTGTTGGTTTGTGGTCTTTTAAATTAAACATACTACTTTGAAAACTCGAACCAAGGCAAATTCTGGTCTATTCTTGATCCACTCATTTATCACTATTTACTTAATTCAATCGAGGGATATTCTGACCTTTTCTACAGTCTACCATTTTTAGTCCCAGATACGATCTCGGGCACTGGATTCTTTTAAGGATTTCTACATATTTGGTCTTGGATTGATGTCGAGCACTTTTATATACTCCTATTTATCTCTAGTACTGGATGGAGCAAATTTATTATGGTTAATTATTGGAAGTCCTAGTTTGGAACTAGGCAGTATATACAGATATCTTGAGTCCCCTATGAGTCTCTCTGTCTGGGAACTACCTGCCGAAAGAGAAGAAACCCCATAG
Organism: Capsicum rhomboideum; assembly: GCA_031232105.1. NCBI lineage: Eukaryota > Viridiplantae > Streptophyta > Magnoliopsida > Solanales > Solanaceae > Capsicum > Capsicum rhomboideum. The sequence continues at coordinate 88,328,026 of CP124716.1, read as the reverse complement.
GTCCTTCCTTGCAAGCCGACAAGCCGAAGAAGGTATATATACTTGATATGTTATGGCACTCAGTGGTATGTTTGTATTGGATTTTCTTTGCATTCATTCATTCATATGCATTACCTATTACCAGTATAATTGTTTGGTGCTTGTACTTATCGGCCTTATGGGGGGTTCGATAGGTATCGGTTATGTTTGTTATTTGCTAAGTGATTGTTTGTACCTTCTGGGCTTATGAGGGTCCGGTTAGGTTATTATTTGTATGGGCTTATTTGGTTGTATTATTACATTTAAGTATTGTTGTATAGACTATGACAGGTTGGTTATATATTTATACCGAGGCTGTAGGTACGCTTCTGAGTTCTTTTCCTCTTGATATTATGAACTTGTGATTAATCTTATTTTGGGTTATCCATTTTGACTGTGCTAGAGCTAGCTCCTTTCCTATTTATAACCCTTGAGATATCTAGGCTTTTAGGCAAGCTTCCTCAGGATAGTACTTTCGTGTTTAGCTACCTGTATAGTACTGTCGTATAACCATTTCTTTTCTAGCTATTCTTGTTGTATATTACCTTCTTTACTTATACTACTCTTGTATATCCCTTTCTTCATTATACTATTATATATTGTCTAGCTACCTATTATATCGCACTTTCGTCCCTAGTTACTTGTAGAATATGGCAATTTATCTTTGCCTCTTTATTAATCCTTCTTGCATTTCATTTCTCAGTAAGTTGTCTATAATGTATATTCTTGCCTTACATGTTAGTTATACTTGCATTTATCTTTGGAGATCAGTCAGACGACGCCTTCTGAGTACCACGTGTTTGGTACTCATGCTACACTTCTGCATCCTACAAATCATAGTACAAGTTCTCACCACTGATGTGTGCATCATGTGGAACTTTTATAGATTAGAGACTTAGAGTGAGCTACTAGCATCTGGAGTTGTTCCTTCTCCCTCTATCTTTTGCTGGACTGATCTTTATTTTGTATTTTAGAGACGATTCTGTGTATATTTATTGTGATTACCTAGTACTCTTGTTATGTTAGTGGCTTTTGTACTGACCTCACCAGATCTTGTGGGACATATTCTTTCTTATGGTTTCGATTTTCCTCTTACTTAGTTTTGGTTATCTCTTTTCTCTTATTATCCTGTTACTCACCATTTTGGGCTATGGGTCGGCTTACCTATTGGTGGGTTATAGTAAGTGCCATCATGACCTGAGAAATTGATCGTGACATTTTGGTATCAGAGCCTAGGTTCACCAGTATCGTTGGTACAAGAGCAAAGTGCCTAGTAGAGTCCTATGGATCGGTATAATGACGTCCATATCCTATCTTTGGGAGTCTAAAGGGCATTCCTAGGAAATTCCATTTCTTGATTCCTTATCATGTGTCCGTACTTCTATGAACTTCTAAGTGCCTATTTTGGCTCCACTCCTTCTCAGATGGATAACACGAGGTTGTCAATAGACACGACTAGGACTTTTGCATGTGTTACTCGAGTTTCAGCTCAGGGTCAGGCTAGAGTGTCAGAGATTGATTTTGAGGATCTTCAGCATCAACCAGAGGGTCTAGGGCTAGCCCAAGCTTCGACAAGGTTTGTGACCACCTTGTTATTTCATGATTTCGTGTTAGGGATTCTGAGCCTTTTCTTGGATATGTCACAGTTAGAGGTGGTGTCTTGTACATCGAGTGGTTCTCAGTCTAGAGTTAGGTTTGTAGGCATTCAACATGTTTTTTTATCATTTTCAGAGTATAAGATTGAGTTTCTCTAGTGGGCCAGGCATACATCTAATTTATTTTCTACTGAGTATGAGATGGTGTAGAGCTTCATCAGAGGGTTATCTTTACCACTTTGTTTGGCTTTGGAGCATATGATAGCAACTGGGTTTACCTTTCTCCAGGCTGTTGATCACACAAGGACTTTAGAGTGGTCATGTCTTGAGGCATAAAGGGTGGTAAGAGGTCCCACCATCAGTATAATTTTAGTAGTATTCCATCCGGAGATAGGGATCCTTCCAGTAGAGGTCACTATCACTCGTAGCCTACCAGGTCCATTCAGGTAGCACTTCAGATTATAGGTGACTCTCAGATAGGTCGTAGTGGTCACAGTGGATAGAGTTTCAGTCAGGCATCATGGGGTTCTTGGTTTAGGTCTTCAGGCTGTGGCAGCTACTCTGGGTCAGCATCTATAAGAGAGTTTTTGGAGGGTGTTATGACTGTGGAGAGGTTGGACATTGGTCTAGGGAGTGCCCCAAAAGTGAGTTGGTCATCCAATCAGGATCAACATGTGTTTCTTTCCAGCTTAGAGTTTCAGGGGTTTATTATGATTGCAGAGGGACCAATTATTGGCCTAAAGAGTGTCCCCAACAAGGGATTATTTATCAGTCACTGCAACCTAATTAGTCTCCTAGGGCTATGACACCTTTGGTCAGGGGTGGTCCCTAGGGGGTTGGAGGAGATTCACAGTCAGGTTTTATAGTTAGTCATTCGGATGCTTAGTTTGGGATTGGACGCATTCAGGTTCGTACCTTTTTGAGTAGACCAGGGGCCATGGATTTAGATTCCATCATTATATGTGCGATTTGGATTTTCTATCTTTTAGTTTCTGTGTGATTTGATTTGGGATTTTCATACCCATCCATGTCTATATACCTTGTTATTATTGTGTTGATTGTTGTGAGCCTTTGTGTAGGTATATGCATTTATTACTACCCCCATAAATATTTTCTTTTAGTAGTGGATTGAGTGGATCGAAATTGTGATTAACTTGGGGTGTAGTGCTTGGGTAAATTCCCTTTCCTTTGCATAGTGGCCTTTATGTGATCCTAGAGTTGGACTTGTTGTTTTTCCTCGCATGATACTTATATTGAATGCCCTTACTATTGTTATTACCTTAATTGTTATTGATCCTTATTTGATAGACAACTAGACTAGCATTATCTAGTTAGTATCTTTTTTTTCTTGTGATTCTTATTTGCTTGGCTTAGACGGATACCTTGGTTGATTGGCCTTCTTCTATTAGTAAGGTGAGGTTGGTTGTTGAGAGGATTGGTGTGAAGAAAGGTTTAGTTTCCCATGGTTTTATTGTAATTTCTAGCATTGGCATTCATGTTTTCCCGTCAGTCCCTTGGAAAGAGTGTGTTGCTAGTTGTTCTCTTGGGTTGCTAGGTTTGTTGCCTGATAATGGTCTTTGTCTTGGGTATTGATGATGAGTAGGGTACTCAATTCTTTCTTCAATGATGTTCATGGTTCAATTGAGTTAGGAGAGGGTAAAATGGGTGATTTTAGTTGCTTCTCATTACAAGATTTGTTCAGCCTAGTGTGACTTTGTGGGATGCTTCCTCTTGTTGTATCAAAAAGAAGGATAGTTGTATTTCCTTGTGTATCATTTGTCGGTAACCAAAGGGTGTGACTCTAGGGAGCGAGTATCGGTGACCATATTTTCTAAAGTTACTTAAGGTTTGGCTATCATTAGAATTCTTTGCAGTCCTCTTGAGTTTTTAGTTATGTTATGGCTTTAATAAAGCCCTACAATATGTACAACTTTGTTTGATCTTATGTTTCACCCGTGGAATGACTCATTTGTGATCGTGTTCCTTGGAGGCACCTTAGGTTCAGTTCTTGCGGGAACCATTGGGTATTTGCTTAGTTTCTGAAGGTGAGATTGGCTTGGGTTTTTGACATTCTTGAAGACTTATTGGCTCCAGCTATGATTTTAACTCTTTTGGATGATGGCCTGAGAGTTGTGTTAGATTTTGGGTTCGGATGCTTGTTCATCAGTAGGATCGATTTGGGCAACTGAGGCCGAGTGATTCGGCTCCAGTGTTAAGCTTGTAACTATGGATTACATAACTTGATTGCAACCTATATTTCGAGATTTGATTCAATTGAGATATCATCGACAGGTTGACTAGGCCTACTCACTACCTATTGGTTCAGTTTTCTTCAGTTTAGAGAGATTGACGTAGATATATGTTTGAGAGATGGTTCCTTGGCACATGGTGTTGGTTTCTACTACTTCTGACCTTGGTTCTGAATTTTTGTAGGGCTTTTTAAAAGTCTACTCAGTGGATATGGGTATCCAAGTTGAGTTTAAGGTTGTTTTTCACTCTTTGATCGACATTCAATTAGAGTGGATTGTTCAATTTCTGGAGGCTGTGCATTGGAATGATGATTTTGGTTTCAAGGGTCATTAGGACTAGGTTTTGTCTTTGGTAGAGATAGTGGACATTAGTCACCACCATTTGGGTATTCAGATGGTGAGGTATTGTTCTTATGTTAAACCGCGAGGATTTCCAAAGGTTAGCTTTATTCTTTTAAGGTTAGTGTGGTGTGATTATCCGGACAGAACTCGGATGATACTAGAAAGATTCTGTGTAGTTTTGAGTAGACAACAGGTTTGGAGACAAGGAAATGTTAGATTTGGAGTTTAGAGTTGGTTGTATGGTTCATGTATTGGGTTATCTTTAGCCTAGTTGAGTATTCACTTACTTTTGCTTGTATCGGTGTGATATTGGTATACTGTGGTTTGGGGTTTGCGTACTTAAGTCAAGCCCAGTTCAATTGGAGGCTAGTCGACTTTTGAGTATGCGTTAGTGATTCTTTGGAGAAGTGAAGTAAGGAAGTAAGTGTTAAAGGGATACCTTTAGATAAATCCCTTAGAAGCATTGTTTGGCTATGGAGGTTATCTGGGGGGCCTTACAGGGCATGCATGCCTTGTACCTCATTCTTTTAAGCTTTTAGGTTCTAGCTAGTCCATTAACTTCCGAGGACGAAAGTCCTTTTAGTAGTGGATGTTGTAAATGTCCATTAACTTTCGAGGACGAAAGTCCTTTTAGTAGTGGATGTTGTAAATGACCCTCCAGGTCATTTTCTCTATTTTCGCATGTTTTTGGTGTTTTATGTTTTCCCATAGCGGCTACAGGTCATTTGTGATCTGTCGGGACCTTGATTCCCGGGCAGTTTGTTTGGGTTTTAAGCCTATTTCCCTGTTTTGAAACTTTTGAAGTTGAGAAATAAGTCCTTAGCCAAAACTTCTAGTAATCAATCTCGAATGAGAATTTCGATAGTTACCTTAGCTCCGAAATGTGGATTTTAGGCTAGGGGGACCCTTGGCTTACAGACTCATTTTAGGCTATTGGTCCTTTCTTCTTCCAACTTTTCGATCTTCCCATTCATTCCCTGTGTGCCCTTCTTCCCCCAATTCTTCCCATTCTACCAACGAATTATCTATAATAATTCATAAATATAGATCGGCTAATTATTCTCAAATAGAACCTGCACCAGTAGAGATTTCTCGATTGCGAAATGTATTGATTAGAAGTTGGTGAAAATGGAACAATGCATGTAGGGCCTACTTTTTGTCAAAAAGACCTCAGATGGAAATTTTGATGGTTCGCTTAAGTTCAAAATGCTGAATTTGGTAGGGTAGCATAGTTCATTTTCATGCATGGGGTTATGATCGAATCCCGAGCGGCCGATAAGAGTCCATTGGCACTTGGCATTTTATGGTGCAACAACACCTGGTGCAGGCTATTTCTCCTCTTTGCGTTCGCGAGGAGATGATCACCATTTCTTCTCTCGCATTCATCGTGAAGGATCGGTTCGACCCAGTCTAGTTTTTTTTCGCATTCGTGAAGGCTTCATCACATTTGCGATGGGCGATTTCGTTCTTATTTACGATTGTGACCAGGGGTCCACGCGATCGCAATGGGTAACCCCCTAACAGTATAAAATCTTGTCTTCCCCAAATTTTCTTTATTTTCAAAGCCACTTTTCACCATTAATGGACCCTTGAGTTTGGAAAACTGTTGGAAATCCTCTGATTGAGCTGAGGTATATTACTTCAACTCTCCTTGATCATTTCCACCATTTGTTCCGACAAATTCCGTCCTAATTCCATGTAAATTCTTGATTTGGATTCTTGATTTCCTTAACTTTGTGAGCTAATTTGGGCTCCAATTCGAACTCCTTTTATTCTTGCATTTTAAGCATGCATGCCTTGTCCTTCGAAGGACCTCATGACAGATTCAATTTCTAAATTCCTTTAATGGGTCCTACGGCCTAATTTTGACCCAAACTTCAGCCCGGAGTTTTATATTACAATATAGGTCTTGTTTTACTCTTATTAATGGGTAGATTTTGAATTTGATAGCGCGACATCATTCAGAGATCAAGGAGTATAGATGAATAGTTCGAGACTACTGTTCGATTGTGAGGTAGTCTAAGGTCTACTTTTCTCTATGGGATTATATATTTATAGATTGCATGCTAGTTGGGGGTTTATGGGATAGGTTAAGGGATAGTTGTACTTGTTGTTGATATTTGACCTATTTAGGGGATGTTAGAATAGAATTGCAGTTTGAGCCTCAACCTAGAATACCCACTATAACTATAGGGTTAGGATAAGCTCACTAATATACCTGTTATGACCTTAGGTGGACGTTAGTAATCCTTAGTGTAGGGTTTGGGGAGTAAATTTCTACAAAGACAATATTCTTTGGTTAAATTCTCCCACTAGCATGATGCCTTTATTTACCATCGCTTTCTGATTTATGATTTTGATATCCTCTTTCTTTGGATATTGTTGGGCTCGAGGACTTGGTTATGAGACCAGTTGGATACCAAGGTAGTTCTCTATGCCTTGAAAGATTGATGGCTTAGTTTATAGACACTTAAGCGCTTACATTTATATTGTTTTGATACTGGTGATGATATGCATACATTATACACGCTCATCCTTATTTCGTGGTACGATTCCATCTAAAACTGTCACGACCCGAAATCCCATTCGAGCCGGACTGGCACCCGAAGCTGATATGGCCCGAGAGAACCAATCTTTGCTCATGAACCTTCATATGAATATCCTCGTATGAATATTGTTAAACTTTATGCAACTATGCCGAAAACATGAACATGGAAACATATGCCATATATATATATACATAAATAAAACTTGTCCGTTGGGGCCATTACGTCGAACTGACCATACGTATCTTACATTCGCATACCCACATATGTCTACAAAAGCCTCTAACAGATGCATTAACAAGACCCACTTAAAGTCGGACAAGTCCCCGCTTTATACTACATTTACAACATCAAAATAAATATACAACTATGACTCAGGAGGCTCCGAACCAATTGGAGCTCACCAAAACTCTGCAAATGATCCACAGTCTATGAAGGAGGTCTACTAATGCCTGCACCTGCAACATGTAAGGTAAGTCCCCCAAGGGGGTCAGTACGAAAAATGTACTGAGTATGTAAGGCTCATAAGAAATAGCATCATACATGAGAATATCAATAGAGTAAAATATGAGAGAATAGTCAATGAGGATAAACCATTATTTTATATAATATCTTTTATAATTACACTTTTTCAAGGGACATTACCTTCACTCAAGAGACTTTCCTCCAATAGATTCTTCTATATGGACGAGATTTTTTCTTACTTCTAGGTTCATAACCACTATTATTCATCTACTTGGTTAGTAGGTTGTAAAAGAATAACATTCATCCACATACATCCACTCTAGTGTTGGGGTAACAATATAACATACATCTACTCTATTGGGGGGTTAATAATATAACATACATCTACTCTATTAACGTACATCCATTCTATTGGTGGTTTAATCTACGTCCACTCTCTGGGTGGGAGAACATACATCCACTCTATGGTGGGAGAACATACATCCACTCTATGGTGGGAGAACATACATCCACTCTATGGTGGGTTAGCATACATGGGAGAGATTGATATATCAACTTATGAGAGATTAATACATTAAGGATCATGACACTATTTGAAACACACAAATATGCCTTACCTCACTCTTATACTTCATGAGATTAACACCTTAACTTGTGAGGGATAGTTATACTAGCTCACACTTTACCTCCTTCACTAACCTTATGAGATATTTGGGATTATTCCATATTGAACTTATACCCTCTAGAATGTGATCCATACTCAATGAGACATATAGTAACCAGGCACATTACTTCTTTACAATCTTATACCCTTTACATAGTTATGAGAGTGACACGTCAAAGATCATGAAATTAAAGCACACACTTATATACACGTCCGATTTCACCCCTTTACTTCATGAGATTGACATCTTCACTTATGAGGAATAATTATAATAACTTGAACATCGCCTCTCTTATTACTCTTATGAGATTGGTACTTTTGATTATGAAAGGTTGGTACAAGACTAATCATCATACTATAGGACTTTGGAACAAGACATGATTGGAAAATGCTTTTCAAGAATAAATAGATTCTCTTATGTTATTACTCTCTCTTGAAATAGTTCTCCTCGAAATTTCAACGTTATGACATCTTTGGAACTTTAATCAATGAACAAGAGATAAGTGAATCATAAGTCATCTAAGAATAGGATACGTATGGATAACAATATACGTCAACCTGAATTGATATACTTCAAGCCTCTCGGAATTGAAACAAGTCCAATGCCAATATGAACAACATGTTGCAGAAGGATTTTCTAAAAGGAACCTTACATACCTTGTATTATTACTATGAATACACAATCTTAGACGTGCATACCATAGTCCAGCTCCGTCCTTATGTTTTACTCTACAACACAAGTACATAACGGAACCAACATTAACCACCAATTACCTTACATGGGCATATAATAACAATGAGTCACATATTTGGCTTTAAAATGTCATTTCTTCCTCTACAATACCATTTACGGTATGGTCATATCAATAATACCACAACATGTCCAACATTGACCAAAATATCATAAACCACTAGTATGTCACACCAAGTTCATACTTTCCACTCTTCATCATCTCAACATCATAATTATACCATCAATTTACTTCAATACACCTCACAACAACAAATCGATCAAAATACCATAATTTACACTTATATGAAAATAACAAGTTTAATAACATAATCACCCCATATATGTTTTTATTTCATCCATACCATGCTCTTTCATCAAAATCACAAGTCATATTTCAAGTGTAAATCCCATGGATGACACATCTTTCACAAAACACAAAGTGCCATATCCAACACTTCCAAGCATAGCCAATATGATTTACATACTCTCCCATGCATATAATATATTATTCCATAAGAATAATCACTTACATAAGCTTGAAAGATGATGATCTTGCTCCAAGAAGTGCCTTAGGGTTTTGAGAGCCAAAGAAGCTTTCTTGAGAATTCTCTAGAAAAAGATAGAAAAAGCATGTGTATTTCTCTTGAATAAAATCAGATTTTTGCCCTTTATATAGGCCCTTAATTTTCATCCTTAGCCACTCTTGGAATTTAATGCAATGTGTTGCATTAGTCAATGGAAGAATGGGTCATTTGACCCATTCTTGACCCATGATTTCTTCTCATTTTGGGCCCCTTTTTGAGCCCAATTCACTTAACCCAATAAAATCCATAATTTATCATATTTAAATCATTTCATACGCATTACGACAATATGCCCACTCACGGGATTCATAATCGTAGCCTCAATTCCAAAAACAATCAATTCTAGCCACGTATGGCTTATTTTGGTTACAAGGGTAAAATCGTCATTTTGATGCCAAATTCGTTATCGAGTAATTTTATCATACCAATATAATACTTTACTCATTTCATGTATATTATCATGGTTGTAGAATAAACGTGACAAAAATCAGCTCGGTACGTCCCCGGGCACCCTTGGGACTTAAGAAAAATTCCAACTTTGAAAAGTGGCCAAAACCAGCGTGGAAAGACCTTGGGAGCGCCAGATTGCTGCCTCTGGACTAAAAATTTTAGCCCAGAGCGGCGTGGCAGTCCCTCTAGTGCGCCCCACACTTAAAATTTTCAAAAATTTCATTTTCCGACTTTTCTTCGCGGGTTTGGTTAGATACTTCAAGTCCTATTCTTTAACTTACTTCTTAACCTTAATATCCTTTGTTTAGAGGTCCTCTTAGCCTCATTTTGAACCCCACAAATGTTCCACGAAAATCAAAAAACACCTCTTATGAAGGGCTAATCACATGTACGAAGCTAAATTTTCAATTTTCTCATCATTAATATTACCAAATACATACTTAGTGCATCTCGACACCTAAGTAACCATTGTTCAACGTCATAACATAGGGTTAGGAAGGTACGGGGTGTTACAAAAACCTTGGTTTTACTAATCTTTTCTAAAATGGGATTTATTCTCATTTGTCACTTTTATACTGATCTTTAAATGGAAGTCGTACCACACTTATTATAGGTTTATGGTCTTTTAAATTAAATATACTACTTTGGAAACTCAGATCGAGGCAGATTTAGGTCCATTTTTGATCCAATCATTTATCACTATTTACTTACTTCGGTTGAGGGAGATTCTGACCCTTTCTACAGTATTCTATTTTTTTTAGTCCCGGATACAATCTTGGGCACTGGATTCTTTTATGGATTTCTAAGTATTTGGTCTCAAATTGCTGCCAAGCACTTATATATACTTTTATTTATCTCAGATACTGGATGGCGTAGATTTATTATGGTTGATTATTAGAAGTCCTGTGTCACGCCCCGAATCCCAACGAGGCGTGATTGGCACCCGAAGCCGATAAGGCCCGAGAGAACCAATCTTTGCTTATGTTCGTTCATATGTATTCCATAAGAAATACCATTATCACGTAAGTACTAATAACAAAATTCATGAAACATGTGCTCAATATATATACATATGTGAAACTTGGCCGACAGGGCCATCAAGTCATCATGGACCTACACCTCCTACATTTGCCTTCCCACAACTGTCTACAAAGCCTCTACAGATACATGACCATGTTTATACATTATTTACATAATACCAAAACCTAGTGATCACATGTGACTTGGGAAGCCCCGAAGCAACTGGTGCTCACCAGAGACCTGTATACGATCCGCAGCCTACTGAAGAGGTCTACTAATGCCTGCACCTGCAACATGTAAGGTAAGTCCCTCAGAGGGGTCAGTACGAAGAATGTACTGAGTATGTAAGGCAATAGATAATTACATGATGTGTAAGAACTTTGATGAAACCAAGTACAAGTGAATATGTTACATGAATAAACTACTATAGTGTATACATGTGGGATCATGTGCATTACTTTCTTTACTTCATTTCACTTTACTTTACTTCTTCCTCATTCATGTGATAATCAATCATGTATGCCCGGGCCCAACTGATCAGTGGGAAAAATATCATAATGATCGGGCTTGCCTCTAGCTAGGCTTGTCGCCTCTTTGAGTTGCCCCCCTTTCCAATGAACTTTCGGGATCGCCTCTAGCTAGGCTTTCACCCCTTCGAGTTGCCACCCGTACTCAATATCCATTCGGGATCGCCTCTAGCTAGGCTTATGCCCCTTCGAGTTGCCACCCGTACTCAACAAGTGTTCATTACTTTAATTCTTTACCTTTGAGATTGATACTTTTACTTGTGAGAGATTGGTACTTTTGCTTATGAGAGATTATTACAATGATAGTCTCAACTTTCTTTGAAGCTTTGGATCAATAATCAATGAGTGAGAAACATGCAAATAAACATTATTGGAAACATAGCCTTCATGGAAACATAACACTGTTGGACCCATTGGACAACGATCAATGAACAAGATACATGAGTATAATCACTATTGAAACCTTGGGACATAACCTCATTGGACTTTTGGAACATTACTAATGAATATGAGACATGTATACAACTCTATTAGAACTTGGACTCATTTCATGTTTGGAATAATGCTATCCAACCTAAACAAGCCCTCTTGACCTCATTACTCTCGTTGCGATAGTTCTCTTGTACTTTACAACATATGACAACTTAAGAACTTCCATCCATAAATAAGAACTAAGTGGGTCATGATTCGTCTAGGAGTAAAACACATATGAATAATAATATAGCAACCTTAGTTGGAATACTATAGAAACCCCTTGGAATATATCACCTTTGGAACCTTAGGACAATGAGCATTAAATAGGACACATGTGGATATCAACTGCTCAGTAATCTGAGATGCAATACCTTAGAACATTTGAAACTCTTGACATATTAGCCAATGAACGTGAGTCAACCAATGGTCCTAAGTCAATCAATGAACATAAGTCAACCAATGAACATGGGTCATATGATTCACCATTTACCAATGAATAAGGAACATATGGGTAACTCTAGCCAATGCTCGGATACGGAATACCTTAGAGTATTTCGGAATCGAATGAGTACTACGACAATGTGAACACCATATGTTGCAGAAGGAAATAGAAGAGTAACCTTACATACCTTTGCGTCTCACTATGAATACCCAAGATTATATAGAAATACAATAGTCCAGCTCTTTCCTTACGTCTCACTCTACATCACAAGTACATAACGAAGCTTATATTAGCAACCAACTACCTTACAAGTGCAACAAGTGCACAAGATGACCATGAATCACATAGTTACTTTAGAAAGTCATTTCACCTTCTTAAAATGTCATTTATTGCAGTAACATGCCAGAACTACCATAACATTCCACTCATTGACCAAGATTTCATTCAACAATACCATTTCGTATCACACTTACCCTTTATGCCTTCTCATTATCATTTCGTCATATTTACGCTTCTCAATTGGCCTCATAACAACATATGAAAAACCATACATACTTAACATAGTCCAACATGCTTCCATACAATATTTTAAAGTCATTAAAACGACATCCTAAATTGATAATTACATCTATGAAGGGTATAGGGGTTTCGGGGGGCCAAAGGGATGCAAAAACAAGCAATTCAGAGTTCTGGGCCAATCCTCTAAGCCACCCGAGACCGTAGGTGGATGACATGGGTCCGCAGGTGACCTTTGGCAGTAGCCAGAGGCACCTGCATTGGCACCTGCGCCCGCAGGTGCTTTGTCTGCGAGGGCGGGTGCCCGTTTTGGTTCGAAATGGTCTTTTTGGGGTCTTTTTAAGAAATGAATGGTACATGATCATAACCAAACTTATTTTAACATATTTTTGATCATCTAACATTTCAACAACAAGCCATGGTCTCACAACACACATAATATCACCAAAACGACACTTTACGGCCAATCCGCCACCAAAACCATAACCAATTTCACAATAGAAATTCCAAATATTATACACCATGAACAAACAAGGGGAGACTATAATAACATCTCACATGAAAATATTGAACCCATAAAATTCATTTTCTTCAAGACCACAAGCCCATGTTCAAGTTTACAAGGCAAAACCATCCTCCGAATTAACAAACACATACACTTCACACATAGTGAACTTCTCACACTCCACCAATATAACCAACATAGTATGAATCATTTTTAATGCATAAAATATATTAAACCATAATAATATACACTTACCAATACTCACCAAGTTATGATCTTTGGCCAAAAGGATAAAGGCTTAGGGTTTGAGTTGAGAGAATATTGTGGAAATTTCTAGACTTTGGCATGTGTAACCAAGTGAATAAATATTAGATTTTTGGTGCCTTTTATAGACCCTTAATGGTCATCTTTATCCATCTATTGGTCAATAATTAATGGTTTGATTTGGTCAAAAGAAGAATGGATCATTTCCCCTTCATTTGGGCCATGTCTTTTATGTCTTTTTGGGCCTCCCTTGGGCTTTGGCTCAAGACTTCTTTAGCCCACTAACTTTGGTGTATAATTCCTTATCTACATATATATAGGTCCCTCAAGTCACTCTTATCCATCTCTTGACATTAAATGCATGGTTGATTTGGTCAAATGGAAGATTGGAATAATGGGTCAAATTGTTATATTGGGCCATGTCTTCTTGTTCATTTTGGGCTTCATATTTGGGCCCAATAATACAAGACTTATTAAATTCCCACCTTTCAATACAAAAATTATCAATTCTCTCATGTTGTCATAGTTCCATAAATGTACATGTAGTCGTATAGGTTTGGCAACATACGGAGTGTTACACCTCCCACGAGGGTCTAATCCCTTGTACTAGGCCCAATACCTTTGGCTCTCAACACTTAAGTAAACATTGTTCAACGGCGTCAAATAGGGTTTGCTAGGTACGGGGTGTTACATCCTGGTTTGGGACAAGGCAGTATATATGAATATCTCGAGTCCCTTATAGGTCCCTTTATTTGAGAACTACGTGTCGGAAGAGGGGAAACTCTATAGGTACCATTTTGCGAGCCGGTGAGACGAAAGAGGTGTATATACTTGGTACGATATGGCACTCAGTGGTATATTAGTATTGCATTTTCTTTGCATTCATTCATTCATATGCATTGCCTATCACCAGCATAGTTGTTTAGCGCTTGTAACTATCTGTTTTATGGGGGCCTGGATAGGTATATGTTATGTTTGCTGTTTGCTGAGTGATTGTTCATACCTTCCAGGCTTATGGGGGTTCAGCTAGGTTATTGTTTATCAAGGCTTATTTGATTGTATTATTGAATTTGAGTATTGTTATATAGACTACGACATATTGGTTATGGATTTGTACACGAGGCTGTAGGTACACTTCTGAGTTCTTTTTCTCTTGATATTATGAACCTTGTGATTATTCTTATTTTGGCTTATCTATTTTGACTGTGCTAAAGCTATCTTTCTTCCTGTTTATAACCGTTGAGATATCTAGGCTATTAGGCTAGCTCCCTCAGGGTAGTACCTTTGTGTTTAGCTACTTTTATTATACTATAGTATATCAATTTCTTCTCTAGATATTCTTATTGTATATTTCCTTCTTTCCTCATACTACTCTTGTATATCCCTTTCTTTACTGTACTATTATATATTGTCTAGCTACCTATTGTATCGCACTTCCGTCCCTAGTTACTTGTAGAAAATATGGTAGTTTATCTTTGCCTCTCTATTAATCCTTCTTGCACTTTATTTCTTAGTTAGTTGTCTATAATGTATATCCTTACCTTACTTGTTAGTTATACTTGCATTTATCTTTTGAGATCAATTAGACGACGCCTCTTGAGTATCGTATATTTGGTAGTCATTCTATACTTCTGCATCCTATAGATCATAGTACAAGTTCTCACCACAGAGGTGTGTATCGTGTGGAGCTTTTATAGATCAGAGACTTGGAGTGAGCTCCTAGCATCTGCAGTTGTTCCTTCTCCCTCTATCTTTTGCTGGACTGATCTTTATTTTGTATTTTAGGATGGTTCTGTGTATATTTATTGAGATTACCTAGTACTCTTTTTATGTTAGTGGCTCTTGTACTGACCTCACCAGATCTTGTGGGACATTGTAACACCCCGTACATTTCCAAACCTATTTAATTATCGTAACATTTATGGAATTATTTAAACTTGAGTTGGTTGGTGTATTATGCATTAACAATATTGGGCTAAATTAATCTTGTGTCATTGGGCTCAAATGAGACCCAAAATGAACCAAAAGACATGGACCAAAAAGGGGAAAAATGACCCATTCTACATGGACCAAGTAAGAATGTCATTATTGACCAAAAGTATTGGCTAAGGATGACTTTAAAGGGTCTATATAAGGTGAAAAATCAGATTTTATTCACCATTCCACACATGTGCAAAATCTAGAATTTGAGTACAGCTTTTCATTCCCAGACAGATGGACACGCAGAACGGACTATCCAAGCACTTGAAGATATGCTACTAGCTTACACATTGGACTTTAAAGGTAGTTGGGATGATCATCTATCGCTTATTAAATTTTCCATAGGTGATTAGGTATTCTTAAAAGTGTCACCAACGAAAGGGGTAATGGGATTTTGAAAGAAAGGAAAATTGGCCTTATATAACATGCCATATGAAATTGTCCAAAAATCTAGGCAAGTTGCGTATGAATTGGAACTACCCCAAGAACTTTCCACAATGCATCCAGTATTTTGTGTTTTGATGCTTCGGAAATACATAGGAGCTCCACCTCAAATTGCTCCCATTAAAGATATGCAAGTTATGAAAGATCTCATGTATGAAGAAGTACCTATTGTTATTCTGGATCGACAAGTCAAGAGGATAAGGAATAAAGACGAAGCTTCTATAATAGTACTTTGGAGAAATTAATAAGTCGAAGAAATCACACGGAAAGCTAAAGAAATGATAAATTCGAAGTACCCGTATTTGTTCAAACAGAAGAAAAAGGTTCAAGGTGCGGAATTGGAGCAATAACAAGTAAGTCTTTACAAACATTATGGGCATATACTAACATGAATAATGATACTAGACTTGAATTTGTTGAGATGGGATACTGTTACTAACATTCGAGGACGAATGTTTCTAAGGGGGGAAGGATGTAACACCCCATACATTTCTGAACCTATTTAATTACCGTAACACTTATGGAATTATTTAAACTTGAGTTGTTTGGTGTATTATGCATTAGCAATATTGGGCTAAATTAATCTTGTGTCATTGGGCTCAAATGTGGCCCAAAATGAACCAAAAGACATGGCCCAAAAAGGGGAAAAATGACCCATTCTACATGGACCAAGTAAGCATGTCATTATTGAACAAAAGTATTGGCTAAGGGTTAATTTAAAGGGTATATATAAGGTGAAAAATCAGATTTTATTCACCATTCCACACATGTGCAAAATCTAGAATTTTCCCAAGGATATTTTCTCTTCACCTTCAAACCCTAAGGCAACTACACTTGTTTGGACAAGATCATCCTTTTTCAATCTTAGGTAAGTGTTTATTCTTGTGATTTAATATATTATATGCATGAGAGATTGTGTAGATAATGATGGTTATGTCTAAAGGTGTTAAGAAGTGCACTTTTACTTTTTGCTAAAAGATGTGTCATCTATGTGTCCTAAACTTGAAAGGAGACTTGAGATCTTGAAAGGAGTGAATGATATGGATGAGATGTCTAAATGTATGATATGTTTATATTACTAACTTTCTTTCTCTTTGTGTATAACATTTGGAATTGTTGTTGTGAAATTTTGCATGGAACCGGTGGCGTATGGAAGGGAAAAATGTAATTTTGTGATGTTTATGTGTGTTGTGAGACCATGGTTGTTTGTTGACATCCAAGTTAACATAAATTATGAAAATAAAAGCTTACTTATGTCCATGGACCATTTATTACAAAAAAGGACCCAAAAGAGACCCATTTTGGCCGAAAGCACCCGCCCTCGCAGACGAAGGTACCTGCGGGCGCAAGTGACTTTGCAGGTGGCTCTGGACACTGCCAAGAGGCACCTGCAGACGCACCTCATCCATCTGTGGGCGCAGGTGGCTTCGCAGGTCATTCCAGAGCTCTGTTTTGCATGTTTTTGCATCTCTTTGACCCCCAAAGCCCCTATACCCTTCATGGATGGAATTATCAACTTATGGTACCTTTTGAATGAATTTAAAGGAGTATCTCAGATGTATTTTGAATGGTATCAAATACGTATTGTTGTTCATGTGTTGTTGTGAAAGGTATTGAGACGACTTGATGGAGTAATTATGATGTAGTGTTAATGGGGAAGTGTAAAGGATAAACTTGGTGTGAAATGATATTGGTTTATGATGTCTTGGTCAATGTGTGTAATGTTATGGTATTGTTGGTATGGTGATGCAACAAATGGTATTATAAGAAGGGTGAAATGACGTTATATGGCAGTCACGTAGTTCATTGTCGTTTTATGCACTTTTAATGTAGTTGGTTGTTAATATGAGCTTCGTTATGTACTTGTGTTGTAGAGTAACACGTAATAAAGGAGCTGAATTATTGTATTCACATATTGATTGGATTGTTATAGTCATACGTTGGGAAGATAAGGTATGTAAGGTTACTCTCTCCGTATCCTTCTGCACACATTGTTCACATTGTCATTGTACTTGTTCCATTTCGAAATGTGCTAAGGTATCTCACTTCGGGTTGTCACATATTATTATTCACATGTTTCATATCTAATGACCAAATTGTTATTCATGTGTCACATAATTGTGGATATTATTCCAAAGTTCCAATGATGTTACGTTCCAAAATTCCAATAATGATGTTATAGCCACAAATGTATCAATCTCTCACAAGAAAATGTATAAATCTCTCAAAAGTAAAGGAATAAAGTAATGCATATATTGGTTATTATTTGAGAATTGGGATGGCTCAAAGGGGCACATAAGCCTAGCTCGAGCGGACCCTAATATTATATATTGACCCACCGATAAGGTGGATGACTATATTATGACCCACCGATAAGGTGGATGACTACCCACTGATAAGGTGGATGACTATATTATGACCCACAGATAAGGCGGATGACTACCCACCAATAAGGTGGATGACTATATTATGACCCATCGATAAGGTGGATGATTATATTATGACCCACGAATAAGGCGGATGACTAATAATGATGATGAATGTAAAAGCAAAGAAAGTATATCACTTGGATGAAGGTATATATGAATGATATTATAGAAATGATAATGATATGAATGAACGCTCAAAAATTAAAATAACGAAAGCAATGTACATGGTTTCACATATACAGAATGGAGGTTTATCCATATCGAATATTCACCTGTACTTGATATCCTTGAAATACTTATATATCATGCAGTTTTATATAGCCTTACATACTCAGTACATTCTTCGTACTGACGTCCCTTGGGGTACCTACCTTATTTGCTGCAGGCACAGGTGCTAGTAGACCTCCTCAGTAGGTTGCGGGTCATTTGCGGATCATTGTTGAGCTCCAGTTGGTTCGAGGTTTCCGAGTCACATGTGTACATTTGTTTTGGTATTGTAAATATTGTATAAAGCGGGAACTTTTCCCGACTTTAGGTTGGTTATGTTCATGAATCTGTAGAGGCTTTGTAGACGTATGTGGGAAAATGAATATCAGAGATGTATGTCCATTTGACTTGATGGTCCTAACGGCCAAGTTTCATTTTGAGCATATGTTTGCCATGACTTTCTCCATTGGTATTTTATATTTTCTAAGTTACATGAGATGGAATGATGTTCATACGGAGACATGCCTATGAGTGTATATGAATGAAGATTGATTCTCTCGGGCCTTAACGGCTTCGGGTGCCAGTCCATCCCGAATGGGATTTGGGGCGTGACAAATATTTTTTTTGTTATGGTTCTAATTTTTCTCTTACTTAGTTTTGGTTATCTCTTTTCTCTTATTATTTTGTTACTCGCCATTTCGGGCTATGGGTCAGCTTACCTACTGGTGGGTTATAGTAGGTGCCATCATGACCTGAGAAATTTGGTCATGATAGGTGTTGTGTGGTTTAGATATCCCTTGTGCCTTATGGGTTAGCGGTTAATATTTTCTAGCTTAGTATGTGATAGCTGAGGGGTATAAGGGTCTATAGAACTTTTGGAATGAGAAGTGGGTTCGTAGAACTCCGATTATGGCATTTGTTGTAATAGAATAAATTTGAGTTTTCTTATTTCCATGTGTGTATTGTGAAATGGGTGAAATCTTGAAGTTCCCCTAAGTTTCTGCAGTCACTGCTATTGCGGACCCCTCACCGCTATAGCGGTCAATGTGGTTCCATTTGGGACCATTGTAGTGGGCCTCTGTTTGCCACAGTGGGACCACAGTAGCGAGCCACTGGTCTCTACTGTGGAACTGCTGTAACCTTTAGGTGACCGCTATAGGGATCATCGGCAGTTAAAATATTTGATTCCTAATTTTAGATCTAATTTTCTACCTAAAATCTAAAACTTTATTCCAGAGCCTTAGAGAGGTGATTTTCCTAAGGTTAGGATGGAAATTCTTTGTTGAGGTAAGATTATTACTCCTTTTTGCTTCTATCAGTTCATTTTTCTTCTAGAATTATTAAAATGGGGAATTATGGTGAAATTCTTGGGGGTTAGAACCCTAGGTTCAAGAAATTATGGGAACAATCTATGGGTCGATTTATTATACCTAAATTACTTCTAGATTATTAACTAACATTTCCTAGCATTAATTGATTGTTCTAAAATATGAATTTTGGTGGTTGGGAACCTTGAGTTCAATAAAGATGGGACCTTTAGCATTAAAACTCCATTACTTGAGATAATGTGAGTATGATAGAACTAGTTATGTCATACCCTGAACCCCATTCGGGACGTGATTGGCACCCGAAGCCGATATGGCCCGAGAGAATCAATCTTTGCTCACGTTCATTCATATGCATGTCTTTTTACGAATAGCATACTTTCTCATGTAACTGATGAAATATATAAGATACCATTGGTGAAAGTCATGGGAAACATGTACATTATATGCAACTATGGCCGTTAGGACCATTCCGTCTAAATGAATATACACCTCTTACATTCATGTACCCACATATGTCTACAAAGCCTTTAAATAAATACACGACCATTTCATAACATCTACAACATCAGATTCAATGTATAACTATGAATCGAAAAGTCCCAAACCAATTGGGGCTCACCAAATATCTGCAAATACTGTCAACCTACTGCGGAGGGCTACTAGTGCCTGTACATGCAACATGTAAGGTAAGTTCCCCCGAGGGGGTCAGTACGAGGAATGTACTGAGTATGTAAGGCTATACGTAAATATAAGAGATATAGGAACTTTGATAAAAGTAAGTACAAGTGAACACATCATGTGAATAAATTACCATAAGAATACATGTGGAATCATGTGCATTACTTTCTTTACTTCATTTCACTTTCCTTTACTTCTTCATCATTCATGTGATCATCAATCATGTATGCCCGGGCCCAACTGATCAGTGGGAAATAACATTGGGATCGTCTCTAGCTAGGCTTATGCCCCTTTGAGCTGCCACCCATAAATCAATAAAGCAGGTTCGTCTCTAGCTAGGCTTACGCCCCTTTGAGCTGCCCCCTGTATCCAATAATCATTCGGGATGGCCCCTAGCTAGGCTTATGCCCCTTTGGGTTTCCACCCGTTCTCAACGAGTGTTCATTACTTCAATTCTTTACTTTTGAGATTGATACTTTAACTTGTGAGAGATTGGTACTTTTGCTTATGAGAGATTTTTACAATGATAGTCACAACTTTCTTTGAAGCTTTGTATCAATAATTAATGAGTGAGAAACATAGGAATAAGCATTCTTGGAAACATAGCCTTCATGGAAACATAACACTGTTGGAACTATTGGACAATGATCAATGAACAAGATACATGAGTATAACAACTATTGAAACCTTGGGACATAACCTCATTGGACTTTTGGAACATTACTAATGAATATGAGACATGTATATAACTCTATTGGAACTTGGACTCATTTCATGTTTGGAATAATGCTATCCAACCTAAACAAGCCCTCTTGACCTCATTACTCTCGTTGTGATAGTTCTCTTGGACTTTACAACATATGACAACTTAAGACTTCCATCCATAAATAAGAACTAAGTGGGTCATGATTCGTCTAGGAGTAAAACACAGATGAATAACAATATATATCAACCTTAGTTGGAATACTATAGAAACCCCTTGGAATAGAACACTTTTGGAACCTTAGGACAATGGGCACTAAATAAGACACATGTGGATATCAACAGCTCACCAACCTGAGATGCAATACCTTAGAACATTTGAAGCTCTTGACATATTAGCCAATGAATGTGAGTTAACCAATGGTCATAAGTCAATCAATGAACATAAGTCCAACCAATGAACATGAGTCATATGATTCACCATTGACCAATGAATAAGGAACATATGAGTAACTCTAGCCAATTCTCGGATACGGAATACCTTAGGGTATTTCGGAATCGAATGAGTACTATGACAATGTGAACACCATATGTTGCAGAAAGATATAGAAGAGTAACCTTACATACCTTTGCGTCTCACTATGAATACCCAAGCTTATATGGAAATACAATAGTCCAGCTCTTTCCTTACGTCTCACTCTACATCACAAGTACATAACGAAGCTTATATTAGCAACCAACTACCTTACAATTGCACAAGATGACCATGAATCACATAGTTACTTTATAACGTCATTTCATCTTCTTAAAATGTCATTTATCATATCAATATGCCAACACTACCATAACATTCCACTCATTGACCAAGATTTCATACGACAATAGCATTTCGCATCACAATTACCCTTTATGCCTTCTCATTATCATTTTGTCATATTTACGCTTCTAAATTGACCTCATAACAACATATGAACAACCATCCCTACTTAACATATTCCAACATTCTTCCATACGACATTTTAAAGTCATTAAAATGACATCCCAACTTGATAATTACATCCATGAAGGGTATAGGGGTTTCGGGGGGCCAAAGGGATGCAAAAACAAGAAATTCGGAGTTTTGGGATGATCCGATAAGTCACCTGTGTCTGCAGGTGACCTTTGGCAGTAGCCAGAGGCACCTGCGTTGGCACCTGCGCCCGCAGATGCTTCGTCTGCGAGGGCGGGTGCCCGTTTTGGTCTGAAATGGTCTTTTTGGGGTCTTTTTATGCAATGAATGGTCCATGCTCATAACCAAACTTATTTTAACATATTTTTGATCATCTAACATGCCAACAACCAGCCATGGTCTCACAACACACTTTACGGCCAATCCACCACAAAAACCATAACCAATTTCACAATAGAAATTCCAAACATTATACACAATGACAACACATGGTAAGACTATAATAACACCTCATATGTCAATATTTAACCCATCAAGTTCAATTCCCTCATGACCATAAGTCCATGATCAAGTTCATAAGACAAATCCATTCTCCGATTGCAAAAATAGACAATTTTACACATAACACACTGTCCAACACTTTGTCAATACAACCAACATGATTTATACATCATATTACACATATCATATACTGAAACATGAGAATAAATACTTATCAAAGTGTGATATTGGCCCAACAAGTAGTTGCCTTAGGGTTTGTATCTTAAGAGATAATGTTTGAGAAAAATGGCAAAAAGGCATGTGTATATCTAATGACCAAAATCTTATTTTTCCTAATGTATATAGTCCCCTAATGGTCCTTGATTTACCACCCACTTGGTCCAATCATATTGTAACAACTTGGTCTTGCAAGAATGGGCCAAGAATGGGTTATATACCCCTTTTGGGCCATGTCTTGGATATCTTTTTGGGACTCCATTGCCCAATAGGTCAAGATTACTTTGGCCCATAATATTTCATGTATAATCCCTCATATATATATATTTATATATATATCTCAAGTCACTCTTATCCATCTCTTGGCATTAAATGCATGATTGATTAGTCAAATAGAAGATTGGGTCAAATGGTTATCTTGGGCCATGTCTTCTTATTAATTTTTGAGCTTTAGTTTGGGACCAATGATGCAAGATTTATTCATGCCCACAAATGAATGTATAATTCCTCAAATTTCCCATGTTTTTTCTAATTCCGTAAGTGTACATGTAGTAGATTTGACAACATACGGGTATTTCACCTCCTCCAAAGGTTTAGTTCCATGCACTAGGCCCAATATCATTTATATAATCAATAACATTACATAATACATACGTTTAACTCTCGGTACTTGAGTAACCATTATTCAACGTCGTCAAGTAAGGTTGGGTAGGTACGGGGTGTTACAAGTTAGTAGTTAATTGACCCTTGGATAATGTTATAGACCATGAATAAGAGTATAATTTATGGGTTTGAAATCCCAAATATTTATTTAAAGAGGAATTAATTAATTACTCTTATAATTGGTTGTTTATTAGATGATTGAATGTTCTGAGTCATGAAGGAAGGGAAAAAGCATTCGTGGTATGCTTGCTTGTTCCAAGATCTTCGGTCGAGATAGGTTATGGTTTATGAGTAGTAGAATGTGGTTAGAGGCCATATGCATAATATAGAATTTATGGGAGAATCATGATGAGGCCTACAGGCAAGGCATTTTGATGGATAAAATATGAAATTTAAGTGAAAGAGATCTAATTATATGTTGATATGTTGTTGTATGAAGCACTTGATGGGTGTTTTGTGTTTGTAGGATTTACTTGATGAATTACAAGGTGAATATGTGAATGTGGGTAGTAATAGAGGAATTGTGTGAGTTCGTAATCATTAAAACTCGTCTTTAATACCTTAAAAGGGGTGAATTCTCTATTGCGCATGTTTTGACTGTGGGATATTCTTGCTGAAAGATAGTTATGAGAGTTGATCATGATAAAAGGATGCAGTTTCATAACTTAAGAACCTAAAGTCAAGTTTGGCTGGGTGTTAAGATATGTAAAGGTGCATGAATAAAGTTAGAATTGTAAGTTGAATAGAGTCGAATGGTTGAATAATCGGCTAATGAAATAGTGTCTTCAACCTAGTGATGATTTGAATGTCAGGATAACTATTTAGTAACTGAATTCACTGGTCTCAATGTGAATTAAAGAGGATTGGATTTGTGAATGAACTTATGTATGTTGAATTAGAGTATAGACTCAATATGGTTGGTCATGCTTATATTAATAAGTTGCTGATTTGTCTTTAGACATACTTGTAATTGAATTATATGGTTGGTCATGCTCATATTAATAAGTTGTTGATTAGTTTTCGGATATACTTGTAATTGATGAATATGGTTGGTAATGTTATATGAATAAGCTGTTGGTTGGTTTTCGAACTTACTTGTATTTTTTGATAGTTGATTGTTGATACTTGAATGACTTTAATTGTAATTATAAGGTGTGTTAGTAAATGTAGTACACTGTGATGAATTCTAAGAGATTATTTAATTAATAAAATACATATAATGTGATAGTCGAGGATTGGGTGCCACGAGCCAGTACAAATGGTTATTGATGTGATTGTTGAGGATCAGTAGCCATGAGCTAATATAGATTTAGTTATTGATTTGATTGTTGTGGATCAAGTTCCATGAGCGAATATAATACATGGACCCTGGTGTGTCCCCTACAGGTCATGACTATCAGGCAGATAAGTCCTTTTAGTATGTATGTACAAATGTGAGTAGAGGTTGTGACTGAAATTATGATATTTGAAGGGTCAAGTACTGCATAGGTACATGTTAATTATCTATTGATGTTTCAGAGGATCGGGTATGGTACATGGATGAAACTGGTCTCCTGCAGGCTGTGAGTATTAGACAGATAAATTCCTTTAGCATGTGTGTATAAATTTATGATGTTGAGAGAGGTAATATGGTTGATAACTAATAATGAACTAATGATGTTCTAAATTGTAAGGTTAAGATAAATAAGTTACACTTATGCTATGATTGTTGTTTCATGGTTGTTTGTTAAGTGGTTTATACTATTATTTCTTATGTGGTTGTCTATGGCATTGTTGGTTGTGGTTGTTGCACTTGTTGACCTTATTGAATTACTTACTATTGTGATGTTATGGCTGTGATTTCAAAGTGGAGGCTATGGTTATACCATGTATGA
This sequence comes from Capsicum rhomboideum, assembly GCA_031232105.1. NCBI lineage: Eukaryota > Viridiplantae > Streptophyta > Magnoliopsida > Solanales > Solanaceae > Capsicum > Capsicum rhomboideum. The sequence continues at coordinate 88,302,661 of CP124716.1, read as the reverse complement.
TTTATGTGCTCTCATTGTAAACTCTATATGGTTGACTGGACGGTTGATTTGGTTAAATGGTTGTTTTGTTGTATGTGCTGATATTTGTGTTGTTGATTGTTTCTGACTGGGATTGTTGTTGCGGATGGTCCTTATTAGGCTATAGTAGAATGTTTTAGTTTAACTAAATGGACTAAGTGAATTAAAGTAGGTAATCAATATGGTTGAGAGTGGCTAGAATGTTATAATATGAAACTTGATTTGGTATTAAGTGACTTAATTGATATTGTCATGTTTTTTTTTTCTCGATTGTTATATGATGGTAACGTGATCTAATCCTAGTCGATTGATGATGCCTACCAGTACTTGTGTGTACTGATACTACTTTTGCTATATTCTTTTTTTGGGATATAGATATGTTCTAGGTTGATTAGGAGCTTCTTGTGTGGAGCGGTAATCATTCAGCATCAACTTTTGCACCTCGTTTCCATGAAAGTTATATCTTTTCTTATTGTTGTTCTCATCATAGAAGCTCTTATATATGTCTAGAATAGGTCTTGAATAATGTTGTAAGCTGTTAATCATGTATATAAATACTTGTAAAGATTTTTGGTGTATGATTATGTCCACTTACATATTTGGATTGTTTAACTACAATAAGGCTTTTACTTGAACTTCTGCATAATAATCGATTGAGTGGTAAGAATTGTCCTATATATTTAGAATAGAGTAGATGCCCGTACGATCTCATAATTTGGGTCATGACAGTTATCAAAGCGCTAGGTTACCGATCTCACAAGTACAAGAGCAAATGTTTAGTATAGTCCTGCGGATTGGTGTGTAGACATCTACATCAAATCCTTAGGGAGCTAGGAGGCATCTAGGAGGCATTACTTTTCTTCTTTCCTATTGTGCTACCTCAGTTTTTTGTCTACCTGGATTGAGCCCAATTAGTATTTAGTCGATTTTAATTGGTATCTCTATAACCACAATTAGAATCTAATTAATTCCAATTGGTATCTTGATAAGTTCGCAATTGAAACCTAGTTGATTCCAATTGGTATCTATCGGTAAGATTCAAAACTTACAATTGTTGGGTGAGTTATGGTGAAAGTGTGCGGTTAATCCTTATTTGTGGAAATTGATAATAAGAAATCGATGTACGTGGGTTTATGATGATTTGTGGTTCATTGATGTATGCCAATGCATTTGTGTGCTGATTGTATGAATTATGCTGAAACTAGTTGATTACTTATTACTTGTGGAGTCAATAAATTGGCATGTGATAAGATTATAATAAATTGTGGTGTGTCGGTATGATGCTAAATTGTTCTCAGCATTGGCGATACAATGAATGAGAATTCTATTTATTTGAAGTGGCAGTTATGATGTATTAAATAAATTAAGGGTACTAAGAAATAGAGGTGTCCCATATAAATGAGACAATGAGCCTTTAGACGGGTACTAGTGCCTTGATATGGGAAATTTTATGAAAGTAATTATCAGTTAATAGTATCTCTTGAGTCTTGGTATAACTGAACTGCTAAGGTTTGTGAACTAAGTGGACTTGATTATGATTGATGATCCTTAGTTGTAGGGTTGATTGATGAGCTAGAGTCATCATACGTGTTTATGCATACTCATCCCACTCTCATTGTTGCATGATAATTATTGGTTGATTTTACTCATCAAGTTAATTATGAAATTCATATTCTAACTATGACAATGGGAAATGATTTCGGCGAGTGTTATTATGACGATGGGAAATGGTTTCGGCGAGTGGCTATTGGCGACTTACATGCCCTTAAAATTATTGACTTGATTGGTATAACTGTTGCTGTCACAACCCAAATCACGGGATCGTGTGGGCACCTACCCAACTCTACCCTATATAGGAGAACCCATACCACCCAATATTTAACAACAACGGAATATGACTCCAAATCTTTAAGCATTAGTAAATAATTAACTTTTTTATTTAAACCAAAACATTTTACAATAACAAATGTGGAAATCAACTGAACAATTTCAAAGAATCTAGTCTAAACATGTACAAGAGCTCAAAATACAAGAATAGTAAATCAAGACACAATCTTCATGTAAGATTAGAATAACAGGAGTTGTTGAGGATGATCTTCGCCGCCCTATAGAAACTTTAATTGACCAGCAAACATATCTATAACCCCCCCAAAAGGTATAGTAAGTGTAGTATCAGTACGAACACATGTATTGGAAGGTATCATCGACCAACCAGGGTTAGAAACATATAACAACATATAGCAATCAAGAAGAGACCATTACAACTCTTCAACTCTCAACCTTACCACTTTATTTTAATTAAACATTATTAAATTATCCACAGAGCACGACAAAATGATATAATATCATGGAACCACCAAACCCATATCTCTTATGTACTCATCTCACTTAAAAAAAGCTTTACGCTTCTCTCTCATTAATCCTCTTTTGTGATGACTCTCGCTCATTATTCAATTACCATTGCACACCGATAATGAAAACACCAAGACAAGTAATAAATCAAACAACTAATACACAAGATAAGACACGAAAATACACTCATGTATATATATATATATATATATATACATATATATATACACATACATATATATATATACAAGATGATAAGATTGATTCAAATTTCCAGACATAGCTTCTATTCACACCTACCTGCAATACATATTCACAAATACATCAACTTACAAACTATCGGTTATCCTCTTTTTATCACTCCGTCTTATGTTACTCATATCAATTCACTTACATATAGTAAGTCCAGTCATCAACCAATCACGTATACGATGATAAGCAATAGTGCAATGAATCAATGCATGCCTAAAAATAGTGTACACACATACTAGGGTCAGCAGGGACCCTTAGTCATGACCTAAAGGGGACGAGCTCAGCCCATGTACCATATCGGTGTAGCACTCATTCTCGATAATAAGGCTGTCAATATTTGTACCAGCATAGTACCTGATCCCAATATCATCAAAACAGGTAAAAACCTCAACAATAATGCTCAAAGCACGATAATATCAATAATCAAGTTCATATTCCATTCATCAACAATTATAACATTCAAGTTTATCATTTTAACTTAACTTTAACATCAACTCAACCAATAAACACAAGCATGACCGTAGGCTAATCACAATCATCTAACTCAAATATAAGTATAGATTCAAATCAAGTCTACAAATACTTTCTCGGGGGAACTAAGAGCACTTCTTTCTCGGTGGAGGCTCAGAGGTGGCTGAACTTGGTGTCATAGAGGATTCGTCCTTCGAGCAATGTCACTAACGTGACCTTTCATCGGGTGTTGGTGGTGGATTATGCTATTGAGGGGGTGGTGATGAACGTGGAGCTGTATATTATAGATAAGTGAAGTTGTTCTTCTACTCTAGGTTTGGAAAATACCTCTTCCTTCTCTCGTTGATCATAGAGTTGTGTAAACGGGCTGATATGTTGAAGGAACGGGATGATCCCTTTGAGGTGTGTGATATGCCCTTCAACCCACTAAAGGTGAAGGGTTCATAAGGAGGGAGCAAGAAGAAGAGAAAAGTGGGGAATGAGGGAGAGAGTAATAGGTCCAATTCACTTGGGAGATCTATGCAGCAGGTGGAATCTGATTTAGCTGCCGTAAAATACATCCCGAAGTAGCACTAAACACTTCCTCCAGGGGAAGATCCCTCTAGTCCTATATCTCCCCCGAGCCTCCAGGCATCCTACTTTGCCTTAGCTTGGGCTTACGAGGACCTCCACCAGGATTTGGATAAAGAGAAGAAGAAGAGTGCCTCTCGAGACTGCATGCTTGCTTGAATGTGGAAGAACGTGAATGTCATGTTCAAGGGCATTTCCCCAGACCATAAGAGGCCCAAAATAAGGACTTCAGAAGTGTAGGAGTTCTCCTTTCGGAGTGGAAGGAGGAAGAGGGCTCCGATTCTTCGAGCCTACATGAGGACGAGGCATCTAGCTAGTTCCCCAGGCTTGCATATTCCTCCTTCCCTTTATAGATTTATGCTTGGTTGCCCCCGTTTGGGGTATATATTAAACAATCTTTTCCTTCTTCCACACTTTTGAATATTTTATTTTTATTGAAAAACTTTCTCACTTTTGAATATTTCATTTTTATTGTAAAACTTGCTCACATACTCTTATCTTACTGCATATGCATAATTAACTATTTGTTTTCATTTATGCTATGTATACAGGGTCATTTTTATAGGGCATAAAAGAAACATGAAAATAAGGGGTTCACTGGTAGCTTTTTTTCTAAGTGCCGCTACAGCGACCATTTCTTCATTGCAGTGGCTCTGCTGGAGTGACAAGGAGTCGCTATAGTGAGCTCGATGTAGTGAGAAATCTGTTGCTGCAGCAACTATTAAGCAGTGACTCCGAAATTTATTTTTCCCTAACTTTTCCAGCACGATGCTATCCCAAGAACACTTTGATACTTTCACTGACCGCGTTCTAGACATTTTAATCGAAACCATAACCCCGATACATTAGTTTTACACCCACTCACTATAGGTTTCAAATTTTACACCTTTTTTACCCTTAACTATTACCCCAAAAACCTTACACCCGGGCAAGTTTTTAAAGTCAATATCCTCTTACGATCTCTTCGGGTAAGAACAACCAATCAATCAAGGAAAAAATTAAACTTACTATTTTCATTGAAATCACAACATTCCATTTAATCAAATATCATAACTATATAAAGGATACAAGTAACACTCAAGTAAAACAGAATTACAACATTAGAATACAAGTCCTACATCTCCTATTGAACTCTACCTATTAGAGCAACAAATTTCTAACCTTCATAAAATTATCGAGATACAAAATAGGACCAAATAATCCCAATAGTGATTGTCCAGATACCAATTTGACTCAACAACACTGAAATAACACAATGGGAGAGAAAGAAATAAGATTGATTCCTAGATGCCTTGTAGCTTTCTACAGATTTGATGTGGAAGTAACCCAAATCATAGGATTGTCCAGGCACCTACTGATGTGTCATGGTTTCATGACACTTTCGATGCTTAAAACAATGAAAATATATAATAACTTGGTTGTGTTTGGTTGGTATGACGTGTTTTCTATTCTATATTGCAGGAGAATAGGTTTTGGAGGCAAAATGGACAAAAAGGAAGAATCACGTCCGAGAACAAAGTATCTGAAGACAAAAAAGCCAGGATCTGCACCAGAAAGGTGACTCACGATAGGACTCACGTGCCGTGAGTCCACTCACATGACGTGAGTGGCTGCCATGAGTCAACTTCATAGAATGTTCAATGTGTCTGATTTCCATGACTGGACCCACGTGACGTGACTTGGTTCCACGACACCAGGTCATGATACCTTGGAAGGTTGCCGACTCTATTTTCTTGTGTTGATTAGGATAGGATTCATCTTGTATCTATAAATACCCCTTTGTTGTCCTATGTTCAGGAGTTAGTCAGTACATTATTTTGAGTTAGTTTTTCATTAGTTTGAGTTCAAAAACACATTATTGGTTTTTGTAATCTTGGAACACTAATTTCAGGGTTTTATTCATAATTGAATTTTCAGAGTTTCTTCTTTATTGTGAGTGTACAATTATGTCTTCATCTTCGAATGCTTATTGTGTTCTTGCAATCATGAGTAGCTAAACTCATTAACTAGGGTTGTGGGAACCATGAGGAATTAACAAATCCGGTTAAGTACAACGTAACTCTGAACCATTGTGAATGCATGTATTGTTATTACCTTCATTATAATTGATATTCTAACGGTTGTAAACGTTAGAAACTCGCCTGTATTCTAGACTTGCTCAACAGAGAGGTAGAGATTGGGAAAAGATAATAACAACAGAGATTTAAAGCTATCAACCTTCATCTAATAACTTGAACCGTAACAGGGATAGTTATTTGAGATCCAGGACAAGGGTTAGTAGTGTGACACTCGGAGACCGAGAGGGGAGGAGTGAAATTTGTCTAACCAAGGTCGAGAGACATTTATATGAACATATCTTGTCAGATTTTGCATGCAACACAGCGGGACAGTTTCGCCAGCACAAGTAATCAGTGGAGTTAAGGAATCATTTGGGATCATAGTCCTAGTGTATTTCTTATATTGTCTACAAATTCTATCATAAAAAATCATTATTGTTACTATTTATTTACAACCCCCCCCCCAGTTTTACTTACTCACCAGTCACTGAGACTAGCATTCTACATAACTTCGACCTATTCCCTGTGGGATCGACCCCAACTTCTATATTTGATACAACGACCGCGTTATACTTTTTTGGAGGTATATTTTGGGCGATATCAAATTTTGGCGCCGTTGCCGGGGAATAAGGTTACAGAGTTGATTAGTTTGTTTGTTAAAGTTAATTGGTTTTATTTTTCCATACTTTTATGAAGGGCACACACCGGTGTATGCCCAACACTAGGAGTCAAGGCAATCCCTTGATTCCACTTGATACTGAGATAGAATGAACAATTAGAGTAAATAGAAGAATGGTGAATACCGACGGAGTTCAGGATCCCACAACTGCGGGAGATATTCATGATCAGCCCATTGGTCATGAAATAGCGGAGCAAATTACCGCTCGATTAACACCGAAAGAGCAAGCTAGACAAGCTGCTCTTAGGCAAGCAGATAGAGATAATTGAGCAATGCAAGAGACAACACAACGTCTGGCTGATGCTGAAGAAAGGCAAAGAAGACTGAGGGTGTAACAACCACCTTAAAGACAATATGTGCCGATTTATGATGATCCAGAAGAAATGGATGTGGATTATTTCGAGCCGGTTGAGACTGGTGCCATTGTTCCACCAGAGTTACCTCAGGGCACTAAGTTTGACATTACAAGTGCCATGATTCACTTGCTAAAATTGAAGGGTGTGTTCGCTGGTCTTCCTTCTGATGATCCAAACATGAACGTGATGAATTTTGTTGGGGTCTGAACCTCATATAATTTGCTTGGAGTTAACCAAGAGGCTATTCGATTGAAATTATTTCCATTCTCTCTAACTGGAGAAATGACTTTGTAGTTGGCAGAATTACCACGAGGTTCCATCACTACTTGGCAAGGGTTAAGAAATTAATTTCTGGAAAGATTTTTTCCACCTTCCAAGATGCTACAGTTGAAGGATGAAATTTACAACTTTAGGCAACTACATTCTGAACTACTTTACAAGACATGGCTAAGGTTCAAGAAGAAGCTGCAAAATATACCAAATCATAGGATGAGTGGTAGGAATTTACTTGAAATCTTCTACAGGGCTTTAAATGCCAATACAAAGGCTGTAGCAGATACTATCACTGGTGGAGCATTCATGAGTCTGAGATGGGAAAAAGCTTCAGAGATATTAGATCGTATCACTAAGACCAACTGAGGATGGCATACTCGGGAGGCAGAAATGCCTGCTGGCATATATGCTATTGGAGCCTCAGCAGCACAATGGGCTTTGGAAGAATCTGTAGCTCAAGAGGTCGCACAACTGAGGACAAAAATTGGTTTATTAGATAAACAGATTGCGGTCAGAGATGCTGAGAAGGTGCATGCCGTAGGTGCACAAGGCAAAACACTTAGGCATGATAATAGTAAATCTGATGAGGAAGCTAAGTACCTGGATCGAGAAGTGGTGGGTTTCCGAGCCAAAGGTCAAGGGTCTAATCAAGACTCTTGGAACTCAAGGTAAGGGAATCAAGGTCGGAACTACTATGGAGATAATTACAATAAGTCAGGATATAGAGATAGAGAACGAGATTGTGATGGTGATTGGAGGCGGAAGGATTATTATAAAGAGAAGAGTGGCGTATATGTTCCACCAGGAAACCGTGATGCTGACTCTAAAAATTCAAAAATGGAAGCCCTTCTCAATAAACTGGTGAAAGGGTCAGAGAGTCAAGAACATTGCTCGATGAAGATTTGGTCAGACATCTCAGGAATAAGTCAGAAAGTAGAATCCCATTCGACTACTATTAAACAATTGGAGCAATAATTTGGGCAGATATCGGTGACATTGAACCAAGTCAACCAGGAACCCTTCCAAGCAACACCGTCAAAAATCCAAAGAATGATAGTCATTGTCTGGACATTACTACTAGAAGAGGGAAATGTACAACAAATCTATCTATACCTGTGGATAGTAGTAAGAACAATGAACCGATGATAGTTGATGTAGAAACTGAGTTAGATCCGGATAATTCAAAGGTCAAAATAGTTCGAAATCCTCATGATACTGGCGAAAAGGCAAAATCTAAAAAGAGGCAGGAAAAGAAGGTCCCAAAAATGCTAAAAACTATCCCACAACCTCCTTCTTTCTTTCCTCAAAGGTTGAAAAAGAAGGTTGAGGAAGAAAAATATCAAAAGTTTATTACAATGTTGAAAGAGCTGTCGGTAAACATCCCTCTTGTTGAGGCATTAGAGCAGATGCCAGGTTATGCGAAGTTCATGAAAGACTTGGTGACGAAAAAAAGAACTGTTAGTTTTGAGCTGGCAGATAACTTACATTATTGTAGTGTAGTTGCTTCGCGTTCCCTAGTTGAAAAGAAGGAGGACCCAGGAGCTTTCATAATTCTTTGTACTATCGGGTCTTACAACTTTGCTAAAGCACTTTGTGATTTGGGTGCTAGCATTAACTTAATGCCGTTAGCCATTTTCAAGCAGTTGGGGTTGAGAGCACCAAAACCAACCTCTATGAGACTTCTCATGGAAGATAGGATTGTGAAAAAAACGATGGGCATTTTGTATGTTGTTTTGGTAAAAGTTGCATCTTTTATATTTTTGGCTGACTTTGTGATCCTAGATTGTGAAGTTGATTTCAAGGTTCCCATCATATTGGGAAGACCATTCCTTGCCACTGGTCGTGCATTGGTCAATATGGAAATAGGGCAGATGAAATTCAGGTTAAATGATGAACAAGTCACTTTCAATATTTGTCATTCCATGAAGCAACCGAAAGATATGCGGGTGATTTCGGTAATAGATGCTATTGAGGATAGTGATATTGTCATGTATTTTGAAGAAAGGTTGGGGGTAGAAGCTCTTATGACCGTGATTATGAATTTCAATTGTAATGGTATTGAGGAATATGATGAGATGGTTGGTGCACTCACTGGTAAGGGATCATACACTTATGCTCCAAAGAAACTTGATCTCAATTTGAAGAATAGGGTGACCCCATAAGCTCGTCCTTCTATTGAGAAGCCTCCAGTTTTGGAGCTTAAGGCTCTTCCGGCTCACCTTCGATAAACATTCTTGGGAGCCAACAACACCTTGTCTGTGATTATTGCTGCTAAATTGGTAGAGTGGTAAGTAGAGGCTCTGGTTTTGGTATTGAGAAGATTTAAGAGGGCCATTGGTTGGTCTATTACTGATATTATAGGGATTCCACCCGGTATTTGCACTCACAAAATTTAACTTTATCCTGAGTACATATCGAGCATTGAGCACCAACGTTGTCTAAACCCACCAATGCAAGAGGTTGTGAAGAAAGAGATCATCAAGTGGTTAGATATAGGTGTGGTTTACTCCATTGCTGATAGCAAGTGGGTGAGCCCAGTTCAATATGTACCAAAGAAGGGAGGAATCACAGTGGTTCCAAACGACAAGAATGAGTTAATCCCAATGAGGCCGGTTACTGGATGGAGAGTTTACATGGATTATCGAAAGCTGAATTCTTGGACCAAAAAAGATCATTTTCCTATGCCCTTCATGGATCAGATGTTAGACCGTCTTGCTGGTAGAGGATCGTATTGTTTTCTCGATAGCTATTTCGGGTATAATCAAATTTTCATTGCTCTCGAAGACCAAGAGAAGAACACTTTCACTTGTCCATACAGGAAATTCGTGTTTAAAAGGATGCCATTCGATTTATGTAATGCACTAGCCACTTTCCAACGTTGCATGATGTCTATTTTCTCCGACATGGTGGAAGACACTATTGAGGTTTTTATGGATGATTTTTCTGTTGTGGGAGACTCATTTGATGATTTCTTGGCACACCTTGATAATGTGTTGCAAAGATGCGAGGAGTGCAACTTAGTGCTAAATTAGGAAAAATACCATTTTATGGTAAATGAGGGTATTGTATTGGGGCATTAGATCTCAAAGAAAGGTATTGAAGTTGATAAAGCAAAGATTAAGGTGATTGAAAAGTTACCTCCTCCTATCTCCGTGAAGGGAATTCAAAGTTTCTTGGGACATGTAGGATTTTATAGAAGATTCATCAAAGACTTCTCGAAAATTGCTATTATGCAAGCTTTTAGAGAAGGAGGTGAAGTTTGTGTTCGATGAGGCGTGTCTAAAAGCATTTGAGTGTCTGAAAGAGAAGTTGATTTCAGCCCCTATCATTGTTTCACTAGATTGGACGATGCCTTTTGAGGTTATGTGTGATGCTACCGGGGTGGCTTTGGGTGCAGTCCTTGGCCAAAGACGTGAGAATATTTTACATCCGATTTACTGTGCTAGCAAAGTACTTAATCCAGCTCAAAAGAATTACACTGTGATTGAACAAGAATTATTGGCAGTGGTTTTGCTTTTGAGAAATTTAGATTTTACTTGATTGGTATTGTGCATACAGACCATGCAGCACTTTGGTTTCTTATGTCAAAGAAGGATGCTAAGCCAAGATTGATTCGGTGGGTGCTTCTACTAAAAAAATTTGATTTTGAAGTCAAGGATCATAAGGGAACTGAGAATCAGGTCGCGGACCATATATCACGCCTTGAGGAGGAGGCCATGCTTAAATTAAGGGATGATCTTGATATTGATGATACTTTTCCAGATGAGCAAGTGCTGGCAACATCACAAGATTTAGTCCTTTGGTTTGTAGATTTTGCCAACTTTTTGGCAAGTGACCTAGTCTCAGAAGACATGACGTATCAGCAGAGAAAGAGATTCATGCATGAGGCAAGAAATTTCTTTTAGGATGAACCTTATTTGTTTAGGGTGTGTGCAGACGGTATGATTCAAAGATGTATTCCGGAAGTTAAGATGATGAGTATTTTGGAAGCATGTCATTCATCTCCAGTTGGGGGTCATCATGGAGGTGCGCGGACTGCTCATAAGGTCTTACAATATGGGTATTATTGGCCCACCATCTATAAAGACACTCATGATTACGCTCGGGCTTGTGACCAATGTCAAAGGCAAGGGAATATCTCACGCAGACACGAACTTCCTATGACACCTCACATGGGATGAAATACATTTTGGTAGCTGTCGACTATGTTTCTAAGTGGGTGGAGGTAATTGCGCTTCCAAATAATGAAGGAACAAGTGTCACGACATTCTTGAAAAAGAACGTATTTTCACGATTTGGTACACCCCGAGTAATCATTAGTGATGGAGGATCCCACTTCTGCAATAGAATTTTCAAAACCCTTCTTGAAAAATATGGTTTCAAACATAAGGTGGCCACACCTTACCACCCTAAGACAAACGGGCAAGTTGAAGTGTCAAATCGTGAGATTAAGTCGATTTTGGCAAAAAAGGTAAACGCCAATAGAACTGATTGGGAAAAAATATTGGATGATGATTTGTGGGCATATCGAACTGCATTCAAGACACCTATTGGTGCATCTCCATATCAGCTGGTTTTTGGTAAATCATGCCATTTGTCGGTCGAACTTGAACATAAAGCATTATGGGCATTAAAAAGGTTGAATCTGGAATGGAGTGACGCGGCTAAATTGAGGTTAGATTAGATGAATGAGATGGATGAATTTTGTCTTCGGGCTTATGAAAGTTCATCACTTTATAAAGAAAATATGAAACCATATCATGACCGAAAAATTGAACGATGAGAATTTCACCTGGGATATTCAGTATTGCTCTATAACTCTAGGCTTCGCCTTTTTTTGGGTAAACTGCGGTCCAAATGGTCTGGACCATTCACTGTTGTATGAGTGTTCCCGCATGGGGCAATTGATCTAAGAGGTGATAATGATGTACTTTTTAAGGTTAACGGTCAACGTGTGAAGCTTTATTTGGGAACTGCAGAAGAAGTGAAAAGAAGTAAAGAGCTTAGTCTTGATGAATTCAGAGTAGTCAAGCTAGCCATATCGTGCTGCGACGTTAAATCAGGCGCTTCATGGGAGGCAACCCATAGACTGTTTAGTGAAGTCTGAGTATCCAAGTAGCCATGTCATGCCGTGACATTAAACTAAGCGCTACTTGGGAGGCAACCCAAGGTCATATTGGGTGTGATCTGAGCATTGGAGGATAAGCTAGCCGAAATTTACAAAATTGAATGAAATATGCTCAGTACAACTCACGACACTCAGTTACATGCAGTAGGACAACCCACGTCACGTGGGTAGTACCGTGAAACTCAGAGAATTTTTTAGAGTTGCTGAACTTCATCCATGACAGGGGACCCACGTGACATAGGTCAACCCACGTCACGTGGGTAGTACCGTGAGACTCAGAGAAATTTTTGACACTTTCAGAACCTCATCCACGATAGGGGACCCACGTGACGTAGGTGAACCCACGTCATGTGGGTGGTGCCGTGGAAATCAGAAACTAAAAATTACTCAAGACTTAAACCTGAACCAACTCGACCCGACTCGACCCTACCTATTTAGATATATATCGGCCTACCAAATCCGACCTAATTTCAACTCAAAACCCTACCTTCTCAAATCCAAATCCTAAAATAAACCCTAGTTGCCAAGATTCATCAAAATTCCCACAAATAGAGTCCAAATCCATCAAATTTCAACATACCAAGTCCAAAATTTTTGAACCCTAAACATCAAACCCTCAAAATCCGACCCACCCAGTTTAAAATCTGATAAACCCGACCCAAAATTAACCCCACCCGACCCAAACCCGACCCAAAACCCAAACCCATGCCACCCAAATCAAATTCTAAACATGGAGACATGGGTTATTCCTCACGAATCTGTACCAAAAATCCTGAATTTACAACTAGATTGCGTGCTGAGCCTTCGGTGTCCGATGAAAGTGGGTATGAAGAGGCATACGAGCTTGCTACTGATGATACTACACTGGTGCCTCGTATAATAAGGCTAAAAATGCGGGAAAAATCTATTGCCAGAGCTGCCCAACAACGTACTTCACAGCCCCCGTAACTGGTTACCCCTGCTCAGTCTTCTGATTCCGCCCCTCAGTCTGATGAGGGGACGACAGATGCTGTAACTGCTGAAGAATGGGAGATTGATGTTTCTGGATCTGAGGATAATGCTGATGATATGAATGATGCCGATGTTGATGGTTTTGGCTCTGAGGACAATGCTGATGGTTCGAATGATTCTGCGGTTGATGCGACAGCATCTATTTCTGGCACTGGTGGTCAATACTCCACGACGTCCTCACAGAGATAAGTGGATGCATAGAGGGCCGCCGTTGCGGTTCATAGGGAAAACAAAAGATGGTGTGTTCAGGGCATGAGGGCCATTTATGACAGGGATGCTGAGCTTACTAAGCGGGGAGTGTGTAGAAGGAGTGTCACTAAAGAGCCCCGATATCGGCTAGATGAATTGAGAGCACTACCTGAGATTAAGGCTGTATTTGACCATTATGGGTTCGGGTGGATGACGGAGCCTCCTGGGAACTATAGCTCAGAGTTGGTCCGTTAGTTTTATGCTTCTTATGCTGCTTTTATTGAATTGATCACACCCAATAAGCAGCGGTACAGAGACCAACCACCATTGACTCACACTTTGGTTAGGGAAACCAGAGTGGGCATCTCTGAGCAGACGATCCATAGGTTTTTGTTTGGTGCTGAGCGTCCATTTCCAACTATCACTGCAAAATTTGATCACCGTATGGAGACTGTACGCAATAGGGTTAAAATGAGAGACACCAATCAATATTTGGAGTTACTGTGATGGATTGCAGGTTATATAGTAGAGGAGGGTGATAATTCTAGTTGGGTTATTGGGAAGTTAGATATTAAGAAATCCTCACTTCACTTTGCTGGACGGTTTTGGTGGCCGGTTGTCAGGCACCGGTTGTGTCCAACTAATGCTGATAATTCACCCACACTTGATCGGGTAGTGTTGGTAGCGAGCATTTTGGCAGGCTATGATATTTAGTCCACCCGCTACATCATTGGGGAGATACATGAGTGTGCATTCCGTGACTTCACCAACATCCCTTTTGTAACACCCCGTACCTTTCTGACCCTACTTGCTTAGTGATATGCCTTATTTCCAACTTTGAACCATGTTTACCTTATTTTTAAGAGCAATAAGTGCATATTTTGCATTGTTGTTGATGGACTAATGATATTGTGCTAATGTCCGCAAATAAAAGTCGAAGAAAGGAAAAAAAATCAAATTTTAAGTGTCAGGCGCGCCCAGGGGCGTACCAGGCTGCTTTTACTAGAAATTTTTTTGGCATGGGCAGCATAGGGGCGAGCCAGGCAGTGTGCCAAGCCGCTTTTGCCAGAAATTTTTCTGGCATGGGCAGTATAGGGGTGCTCCAGGCAGCGTACCAGGCCGCTTTTTGCCAAATTTTATCTCCAACCACTAGTCTCTAAATAGGGCTCTTGGGTTATTGTATCATTATTCATTCTTGGTGGGACTACTCTTAGACGATGTTGGCATTCAAATGAGGGTTAATTTTTATTCTTTTTTTTTTATCAATTTATGTTAAATTAAGCCCTGAGTGGCAAAATGGGTTGAGGCTACGAGCATGAATCTCGTGAGTTGAATATTGTCTTAACATTTATGGAATTATTTAAAAATGAGATATTTGGTGGATCATGCATTGAATTTGTTGAGCTAAATGGGTCCTGTGCTATTGGGCTCAATTGAGGCCCAAAATGAAATAAAAGACATGGCCCAAATGGGGCAAATGATCCATTCTTGTGTTGACTAAGTAAACATGAAATTTAATGCCCAAGAATTGTCTAAGAATGACTTGAGGGGCTATATAAAGGCACCAAAAATCAGATTTTTATTCCACAAAACACACATGCCATTCTAGACATTTCCAAGATATTCTTTTAGCTCTCAAACCCTAAACCATCTCTTTGGACAAGATCACTCCTTTGAAAGCTTGGGTAAGTGTTTAATATTATGGTTTAATATATTATATGCATGAGATATTGTATAGATCATGATGGTTATGTCTAAAAGTGTTGAGTAGTGCACTTTTGCTTTTTGCTAAAAGATGTGTCATATGTGTGGCTTGAACTTGAAAGGAGACTTGAGGTTTTGATGGAAGTGAATGGTGTGGATGAAATATTAACATGTATGATGTGGTTATGTTCCTTAACTTATTTTTTTTTTTTATGTGTATAACTTGTGGGATTGTTGTTATAAAACGTATTGAGGTGACTTGATGGAGTAATTGTGACGTAGCGTTAATGAGGAAGCGTAAAGGATAAACTTGGTGTGAAGTGCTATTGGTTTATGATTTCTTTGTCAATGTATGGAATGTTGTGGTATTGTTAGTATGACAATGCCGTGAATTGTCTTGTAAAGGGTGAAATGACGTTATAGGGAAATCATGTAACTCATTGTCGTCTTATGCACTTGTAAGGTAGTTAGTTGTTAACATGAGCTCCGTTATGTACTTATGTTGTAGAATAAAATGTAAGGAAGGAGTTGGATTATTGTAATCACATATATGACTGTATATTCATATTGGGAAGATAAGGTATGTAAGGTTACTCTTTCCGTATCTTTCTACAGCACATATTGTGTTCACATTGACATTGTACTTGTTCCATTTCGAAATGTCCAAAGGTATTGTCATATAGTATTACTCACAGAACCAATTGTGATTCACATGTCTCATGTTCATTGAATCATGTTTCAAAGTTCCAATAATGTACAATCACCAATGTATCAATCTCATAGAAGTAAAGAAATGAAGTAATGTATAATTGTTTGAGTATTCTTGGGTGGTATCCCAAGGGTTAAAATACCTAGCATGGGTCGATCCCAATATCACAGTAACATCCCAGGGGTGACAGAAAAGCCTAGCATAGGTTATCACAGTAACATCCAGGGGCGATAGAAAAGCCTAGCATGGGTTAATCACATCCCAGGGGTTAAAATACCTAGTATGAGTTAATCTCATCCCAGGGGAGACAGAAAATCCTAGCATTGGTAGAACAATAAAGACGAATAAGCGTAAAGGCAAAAAAAGTAAAGAATGTAATGCACATGGTTCCACATATGCAGACCGGTGGTTTATCTGTACTGACTATTCTCTTATATTTGATTCCATGGAAGTACTTATATATTATGCAGTTTCATATAACCTTACATACTCAGTACATTTTTCGTACTGATGTCCCTTGGGGGACTTACCTTACTTGCTGTAGGCACAGGTACTAGTAGACCTCTACAGTAGGTTGCGAGTCATTTGCAGATCTTTGGTGAGCTCCAGTTGGTTCAGGGCTTTCCGAGTCACATGTGTACATTTGTTTTGGTATTGTAAATGTTATATAAAGTGGGGACTTGTCTCGACTTTAGGTTGGTCATGTATATGCATCTGTTAGAGACTTTGTATATATCACATGTTTCCTTGACTTACGTCATTAGCATCTTGTATCTATATGTGATGGTGATGTTTATTGAGTGACATGTGTATGAGTGTATATGAATGAAGATTGGTTCTCTCGGGCCTTAACGGCTTCGGGTGCTAGTCCGCCCCATTGGAATTCGAGGCGTGACACCTTTTTCCTGTCTGATTCATGGCATATGTGTTAGTGCTGGTACGTTCAGGACACCTGTGGTAGACCATCATATTGAGGTGACTCGCATTGCTGATATAGGGTTGATGCAGTAGTGGGGAGCTCACCCAGTCTTTCCGCGGAGGTCTCACCTTTTCGGGTCATCTGGAGCAGCCCTTTTTAAAAGGCCTAGAGATAGAGATGAGCTGGTTAGTACACCTATGCCTATTCTAGTATCGGTGAGCGTACCTGATACTATTTATGTACCTGCTGAGGGTACATGCTCGATTGACGATGAGGTACCCGACACTACAGCACCACCGTCTCCTTCTGGTATGATTTCAATTTCGAGGGACTTCCTACAACAGTTGATTGATAAACAAACGCAGATGTTCGAGAGGTAGGCCCACACTGAGACCCAGATGGCTAAGTTGGTATCCCAACTTAAGCTATGGGTTAGGACCACAGTAGAGGCTGTAGAGACTAGAGTGGAGGTCCTTATGACTGCAGCTATGGAGCAGTTTATGAGAGAGCTACATGGGAGGATTGATAGTTTTGAGGCCCGTATGGGCACTCAGATGAGTTCAGCACAGATTCCTAATGTAGCAGGCTTAAAATGAGAGGTGGATGCATTGAGAGAGGAGGTTAGAGATTTGGCACCGAGCATCACTCTTGTTATTCCACCTATGCCCTTTCCAGCCCCGATGAATTCGGTGTTTAAGGTGGATTTGTTTGCCGACGAGGAGCCTCCTATTGATAAAGGCAAGAGACCACGTAGTCCAAAAAATTAGGTTGATTGTGGTGATGAGTCCGAGGTGAGTTCTGGATAGCAGTGAAGGCTTCTAGAGTAGAGTACCATACCAGGCAGATTGCTCAGGAGGAGAGGGCACGGGGTGCATCCTCTAGTCAGGCACCCCCTTCATCGGCTGCACCTAGCAGAGAGCCCAGAGGGCATGCTGATGATCCCGCTATAGGTGGGCCTGCTTTTGGTGCCTAGCGCACCCCAGGTATGTCTTCACTTCCTTCTACTTACCATATTGATAGTTGTGCACTGAGGGCAGTGCACCATTGTTAGTTGGGGGTGGGGGTGTACCACCACTTGGGGTTTTTTGTTGCCGTGTTTCTTTTTCCCCGAGTGTTCTATCATAGTAGAACCGACATGTTTAGGTGTTTATTTATATTAGTTATGTGTTTTCATGTTTAATTAGGAGAAAAATAGGGGAACCTTAGTGCAGTCCAAACGTATTTTGAATGTTAAGGCTGCTTTTTGATTATCTATAGGATACCCCTCTTGAAATTTTTGTTTTTAAATGGTGTGTGTAGTATGTTAGTTTGTGACAGCTGTTGGATCTTGTTATGGCATTAGTATTATAGGCAAAATAACTGTAGCTAGCATTGCATGAACTGGATAGCTAGTAGTTGATATTGTAACCCCCTACTATGTGTGTGAGAGGTCGTTACCTAGTTTACTTTGTGTGTGCGAACCAGAATTTGCCCGGTTAGTCTTGCCTAGGTTGAAGGATGGCGGTTAGAAAAGGATCATAGGCCGTTTTTGAACAAGTCCACTTTTAGCCTAAATGTCTGACCAAATATGCAATGAATATCCCTTGAACTCAATTTTGAGCCTTACTTGACGTATTTCTTTCAGTAGCCTATTCACCTTCCCATTTTGATTTATAATGAACCTGTCTTGGCCCTGGTCCCTCCTTGGACATTGTGTACCTCAACTCAGGCAAATCGCCTAAGTTGAGGGTGGCTATTATAGGGGTGCGTAGATTGATTTGGGTATGAAAAAGGGGTTAATAAAAGAAAAAGAGAATAGATCTGGGTGGAAGAAAAAATAATAATTTTTTTTAAAAAAGTTGTGTTTTGAAAGTATAAAAAGAAATCACACCCAAAATATGGAAATAAATAAAGGAGAATAAGGGAAAATACAAAGAAGAATGGTTGGAAAATGGAGCCAAAAATAGTGTAGAGTCAAGGAGGGTTGAGTCACCATATCCATATGTACCATACCCGTCCCCAAACCTACATTACAAGCCGATGAAAGTCCTATAGTGATCCTAGTCGAACTATCCAAAAAACTAAGGCATAGAAAATAAGGGCAAGCCTATGGTATTTCATGCACACTGTTTAAACTTTTTTGTGAGATAGAGTGTTTTGTCCGAGTCCCTACTTTGAGAATCACTAAGTATACTATGAGTGTATAGGACTTCTTTGTTGTGAGAGTACATGGGTTGCATTGTTAGCTGCTATTTGTTCGGATAATGTCATTTGCACATATGCTTAGTTGTTTGTTCATAATCTCATGCCATCACTTGATCCCTTTTATGTCATAATAATATGTTGCATGTATGCACACTATGGTTTTAATTTGCAAGTAGGAGGGGTCAGAAAAATTTTGAGGTTAAAAGAAAATGAGTTGACTGCCGTAGGTCCCTTAGGTTTCTTTTAAGTTACGCATCATTATATTTATTTTGTTTTGTTCTCCTGAGGACATACAAACGTTCTAAGTTGAGGGTGTTGATGCGTCATGGTTTCATGACACTTTCGATGCTTAAAACAATGAAAATATGTGATAACTTGGGTGTGTTTAGTTGGTATGACGTGTTTTCTGTTCTATATTGCAGGAGAATAGGTTTTGGAGGCAAAATGGACAAAAAGGAAGAATCACACCCGAGAACAAAGTATCTGAAGATGAAAGAACCAAGATCTGCACCAGAAAGGTGACTCACGACAGGACTCACGTGCCGTGAGTCCACTCACGTGACGTGAGTGGCTGTCGTGAGTCCACTCACGTGACATGAGTGGCTTCCACGAGTCAACTTCATAGAATGTTCAATGTGTCTGATTTCCACGACTGGACCCACATGATGTGACTTGGTTCCACGACACCAAGTCACGATACCGTGGAAGGTTGCCGACTCTATTTTCTTGTGTTGATTAGGATAGGATTCGTCTTGTATCTATAAATACCCCTTTGTTGTCCTATGTTCAGGAGTTATTCAGTACATTATTTTGAGTTAGTTTTTCATTAGTTTGAGTTCAAAAACACATTATTGATTTTTGTAATCTTGGAACATTAATTCTAGGGTTTTATTCATAATTGAGATTTCAGAGTTTCTTCTTTATTGTGAGTTTAAAATTATGTCTTCATCTTCGAATGCTTATTGTGTTCTTGTAATCATGAGTAGCTAATATCATTAACTAGGGTTGTGGGAACCATGAGGAATTAACAAAATCGGTTAAGTGCAACACAACTCTAAACCGTTGTGAATGCATGTATTGTTATTACCTTCATTATAATTGATCTTCTAACGGTTGCAAACGTTAGAAACTCGCCTATATTCTAGACTTGCTCCATAGAGAGGTAGAGATTGGGAAAAGAGAACAACAACAGAGATTTAAAGCTATCAACCTTCATCTAATAAATTGAACCGCAACAGGGATAGTTATCTGAGATCCAGGACAAGGGTTAGTAGTGCGACACTCGGAGACCTAGAGGGGAGGAGTGAAATTTGTCTAACCAAGGTCGAGAGACGTTTAGATGAACATATCTTGTCAGATTTTGCATGCAACACAGTGGGACAGTTTTGCCAGCACAAGTAATTGGTGGAGTTAAGGAATCATTGGGGATCATAGTCCTAGTGTATTTCTTATATTGTCTCCAAATTCTATCATAAAAAATCATTATTGTTACTATTTATTTACAACCCCCCCCCCACCAGTTTTACTTACTCACCAGTCACTGAGACTAGCATTCTACATAACTTCGACCTATTCCCTGTGGGATCGACCGCGTTATACTTTTTCGTAGGTATATTTTGGGTGACATCACCTACCCAACTCTATCCTAGATAGGAGAACCCTTACCACCCAACCTTTAACAACAGCAAAATACTACTCTAAAACCTTAAGCATTAGTAAATAATTAACCTTTATATTTAAACCAAAATATTTTACAATAACAATGAGGAAATCAACTGAACAATTTTCCAGAACCTAATCTAAATACGTATAAGAGCTCTAAATACAAGAATGGTAAATCAACACACAACCTCCATGTAAGAGTAGAATAACAAGAGCTGTTGAGGAATGATCTTCGCCGCACTATAGAAACTTCAACTAACCTGCAAACATATCTATACCCACAAAAAGAGGTATAGTAAGTGTAGTATCAGTACTATAACAACATATAGCAATCAAGAAGAGATCATGACAACATTCACTTAATGAACTTCAACATACCTTCAATTCCCAACCTTATCACTTTCTTTTAATTAAATATTATTACATTATCCACAGAGAGTGACTAAATGATCTAATACCATGAAACAACCAAACCCATATTTTTTATGCACTTATCTCAATTAAAAATAGCTTTATGCTCCTCTATCATTAATCCTATTTTATGACGACCCCCCTTTACTATTCTATTACCATTACAAACTGATAATGCAAACACCATGAAGGGTAATAAATCAGATAATTAATTCACAAGAATAGACACGAAAATACACTCCTCGTATATATATATATACACACACACACAAAAGATAATAAGATTGATTCAAATTTCAAGACATACATTCTATTCACACCTACCTGCAATATCTATTCACAAACTCATCAACTTACAAACCACTAATTATCCTCTTCTTATCAATCAACCTCACGTTACTCATATCAATTCACTTACTCATAGTAAGTCCAATCATCAGCCAATCATTTATACGATGATATTTATTAATGAAATGAATTAATGCATTTCTAAAAATAGTGTACACACATACTAGGCTTAGAAGTGACCCTAGTCATGACCTATAGGGGACGAGCTCAGTCCATGTACCGCACCAGCGTGGTACTCGTTCCTGACATCAAGTATGTCAATATCTGTACCAGGTGGCACCTAATCCCAATAGTATCAAAATAGGTAAAAACATCAAAAATAATGCTCAAAGCACAATAATATCAATAATCAAGTTCATATTCCATTTATCAACACTTATAACCTTCCAGTTTATCATTTTAACTTAACTTTAACATCAACTCAACCAATAAACACAAGCATGACTGAAGGCTAATCATAATCATCTAACTCAAATATAAGTATAGATTCAAATCAAGCCTACAAATACTTTTAAGTAAGAATTATCAAGCCATATTCATCAAATTCAAGTATTCATATTAGGAGTGCACCTCAACCAAAGTGAATCTAATCTCCAGTTCCGCATTCATAAATTCTTTCACAATTTTGATCCTCCTTTCTTTATGTTGAGATAGGTAAATTTTTATATTATCTAGTAACCCTTACATTCAATTCATTAATAGGTTCAAGACCCTATTCCATTAGACAATTATTCAACATTTAACTCTATTCAACTTATAAATCTAGCTTTAGTCATACACCTTTGCCTATCTCACTTTATACAACTTGGCCAAACTTGACTTCAGGTTCTTAAGTTATAACATGACATTTCCCTCATAGAAACAATTATCCTAATAATATTACATAGGAATATTCCAAATTCATGACACGCCCAACATCAGTTTCATCCTTTCTATAGTTTTTAGGCTGAATCTTTAGATTATAAGCACACACAATCTCCTTATCATCATATATATTCACATTACAATCTATCATAAAGTCATACAAATACAAAACACTCATTGAGGGATTTATTCATTAATATATCAACACACAATTAGATCTTTATTATATTAATTCCATATTTTTATCCATCCAAACTTTGTGCCCGTAGGCCTAGACATGAAGTATCCCATCAAACCTATAGTTATTACACATAACTAACCAAAATCTACTATAATTAAACCATAACCTACCTCATTGATGAGTTTACTTCTACAGAGAGTGAAAATTCTCTCCTTCAGTACTTTCGCTATTCAATTCATCGATGTTTTCTTTGGAAATCACCCTCTCAAAGCTTAGTCTCTTCATCCTGGTTGTTCTAAGCCTAGGATTAATCTGTGGTATTTTTTGACGAGTCAAATGATATAAGAGACCACAAATGAGGGTAAAGAGTTTTAAAAACTCAAGGACCTGACTGCCTAACTACTGCTGCAGCGAGGGGAATGTCGCTGCAGCGACAAATCTATCACTGTAGCGGACGCTGGAAAGTATGGCCCAATCAAATATTTGACCCATTTTGTAACACCCCATCCAACCCTACTTGATGACGTTGAACAATGTATACTTGAGTGTCGAGATCCACACAAATGTATTTTGTAATGTTATTGACAAGAAAATTGAAATTTGGCCTTGCACATGTGATTAACCTTGCGTCGTAGGTGTTTTGTGATTTTTATGGAGCAGTTGTGGGGTTAAAAACGAGGCTAAGAGGACCTATAAACAAAGTATGTTAAGGTTAAGAAGTGATTTAAAGAATAGGACTTGAAGTATCTAACCGAACCCGCGAAGAAAAGTCGAAAACAAAAATTTTGGAAAAAAAATAAGGAGGGGCGCGCCCAGGGGCGTGCCAAACCACTATGGTATGAAATTTTCAGTCCATAGGCAGCAAAGGGGCATGCCATTCAGCGTGCCATGCCTCCCCTACGCACCTTTCAAAAGTTGGAAATTTTGTTTAAGTCCCAAGGGTGCCCGGGGACGTATCAAGCCGATTTTTGTCACGTTTCTTATACAACCACGAGTATATACATGAAATGAATGAAATATTATATTGGTATGATAAAATTACTCGAGAACGAATTTGGCATCAAAATAACGATTTTACCCTTTTGGTCAAAATAGGCCATACGGGGCTAGAATTGCTTGTTCTTGGGATTGAGGCTATGGATATGAATCCCGTGAGTGGAAATATTGTCGTAAAGTGTATGAAATGCATTAAACATGAGGAATTATTGATTTTATTGTTTCAAGTAAATTGGGCTCAATTTAAAGCCCAAATTGGGATAAAAGACATGGCCCATATGGGAAATTTGACCCATTCATCTTGGCCAAGTAGAGACTTATTATTGGAACAAGTGTGTGAGTAAAAAGGGTCATTAAGGGGCTATAAAAAGTGGAAAAAAATCAGATTTCTATCATTTTACCATTCTCATGCTATTCTAGAAATTTCCCAAAGATATTTCTCTCATTTCTCAAGAACCCTAAGCCAACTCTTTGGACAAGATCATCATTTGGAAAGTCTTGGTAAGTGTATATTATTATGATTCAATATATTATATGCATGATAGACTATGTAGATCATATTGGTTATGCTAGAAAGTGTTGGATATGGCACTTGGGGTTTTTACAAAAAGATGTGTAATCCTTGTGAATTAAACTTGAAAAAGGACTTGATGTTTTGATGAAAGTGAATGGTGTGGATGATCTCTCAACTTATATGGTGTTGTTATGTCCATAACTTTCTATGTTTCTACATGTGTAAATTATGGGATTTTGACCGATTTGTGCTATGAAGTGTATTAAGGTGACTTGATGGATTATTTGTGATATGGTGGAAATAAGAAAGTGTAAAGGAGAAGCTTTGGGGTGAAATGTTGTTGGGTTATCATGTGTTGGTCAATGTATGAAATATTGTGGTATTTTTGGTATGATAATGCCATGAATGGTATTGTAAAGGGTGAAATAATATTATAAGGGACTCGTGTAATTCATGGTCATCTTAAATGCTTGGAATGCAACTTGTGGTCAATGTATGGCATGAATGGGGTATTGTTGGTAGAACAATGCCGTAAATGGTATTGTAGAAAAGGAAATGACATTTTAAAGATAAACATGTAACTCATTGTTGTCGTATGCATGTGTAAGGTAGTTGGTGGTTAATGTTGGTTCCGTTGTGTACTTGTGATTTAGAGTAAGAAAGGAGCGGGATTGTTGTTCTCACATATTGGATTGTGTATTTACATTTGGGAAGATAAGGTATGTAAGGTTACTCTGTCCGTATCTTTCTGCAGCACATAATGTTCATATTGACATTTCACTTGTCCTATTCCAAATTATGCTAAGGTATCTCATTCAGGTTTGAGGTATATTGCTATCCACACGTTTCTTATTCATTGACCGATTGGTATTCATATGTCTCCTATCCATGGACTGAAATGCCTAAGCTCTCATAAGGTTGTTGTAACTACTAAAAGAAACTGTTACAAGGAAAGTGACGACGTAAGAAGAACCTATTCATTCCTAAGTCACGTATCCCTCATTCATTAGTCGTTGTTGTTAATGAGTTACCTAACTATGGACATGGGTCCAAAGTCCTCATAATAGTATGTTCCAATGGAGTCATAACGTTGTGATTCTAGAATAGTTATCTCAAGGAGGGTAAGATGTAAGGGAACCTATTTATTCTTGAATAGCATTCTCCAATCATGTCATGTTCCAACGTCCAATATTATTAGGAATATATTTGTATCAATCTCATAAGAGTAAGGAAGTGAAGTGAGGTATAGAGGTGTGTTTCCAATATTAGCATGATCCTTAAGGTATCAATCTCTCATAAGTGGATGTGTTAATCTCTCACAAGTAGAAGTACCAATCTCATAATATCTCATAAGAGTAATAAGAAAGGTGAGGTGCAAATTAACTAATTATTTTCCTCATAAGTGAAGATGTCAATCTCATGTAAGGATGTGTGCATAGGGTTCCTTTATGTTTCATTGAGTATGGTTCACAAACGAAAGGGTATAAGTTAAGATGGAACAATCTCAATACTATACATATGCATATATATATATATATGATATCCCATCAAAGGTGGAGGCCCGGTACTATATATATACCACCAAGATGGATGCCCGGTACTATATACATATATATATATTAACTCCCATCAAAGGTGGATGCCCGGTACTATATATCCCACCAAGATGGAGGCCCGGTACTATATACTTATTTATCATATCCGATCAAGGTGGATGCCCAGTACTATATACCCCACCAAGATGGAGGCCCGGTACTAAATATATATATACATCATATCCCACCAAAAGTGGAGGCCTGGTATTAATATAAGATGATGATCCGTAAGGTGTTATGAATCACTAACTAGTTGAGTGAATAATAATAAAGATAGTTGTAAAAGAGATGAGAATATATCCCTTGCGTGTATATCTAAATATGGATGTTATGATAAGAATGATGACGATGCGACTGAATGACCAAGTAATGAAATAATAGACGTAATGAACATGGTTCCACATATTCAGGACTGAGGTATATCCATATTTATTATTCTCTTACGCTTCATTTCTTGGAAGTACTTATGTGCTATTCTAGTTTCATATGGCCTTACATACTCAGTACTTTTTTTCATACTGACCCCTTTTGGGGGACTTACCTTACATGCTGCAGGCACAGGTGTTAGTAGATCTCCGCAGTAAGTGGCAAGATATCCGCAGATTGTTGGTGAGCTCCAGTTGCTTCGGGGCTTCCCAAGTCACATGTGTATAGTAGATTTTGGCATTTGTAAATATTGTATAGACATGGTCATGTATTTATTAGAGGCTTTGTATACATATGTGGGGTGTCATGAAGGAAAAAGATGTACGTTCATTTTGACGAAATGGCCCTAACGGCTAAGTTGCATATATTGCATATGTTGTCCTGCCTTCCGCTATTGATAATTAATTACATGAAATAAGATAATATGCATACGCGAACATACATATAAGAGCACATGAGTATGAGCAAAGATTGGTTCTCTTGGGCCTTATCGGCTTCGGGTGCCAATCACGTTCCGATGGGATTCGGGTCGTGACACATTTAACTTTTGGGCCACAAATTTTCTACCATAAAAATTAATTCTATTCAGGCCCAAAGTGCATTTTTGATAAAATTATTTTATCAAAATGATTTCACCATAATGATGAAATGGGTCGTTATAGCTGGCTACCATTTGTTGTTATGGACTATTTAATTTTTATACGATTGAGTAAAACTTGAATTACGCGAGCATGCCTAAGTGGTTGATTAAATCACTAATCTATTTCCCATTTTCAGAGGTTAAATATATGTACTATTGTGCTTGTTGTTGGGTTGGTTGGGGTATGAGTGATGAATCTAAATTAAATATTGGGAGAATTAAGAGTAATAATTGATATTGGTTGGAACTGCCAAGTTGCAATTGTCAAAATCATTGAGAGTGAAGCAGAATGCTTAGTGATACCTGCGAGGGTTAAAACTAAAATAAGAAGTTAATTGTAACCTATAGCCTTGTTGAGAAAGTTATATAAGTCATTGAAACCAGAGTAAAAGGTTACTATTTGAGATTGTTTACTGACTTTTGTTGAACTCTTCAGGCTAGTTGGGAAATATTTTGGTGTACTAGGGAATTATAAGGTTCTCAAATAATTTAAGTAGGGTTGCGAAGCTGTTTGACCTGGCATATCTAAGGTGCATTTTGATATTATAAATATCATAGTTAGTGGGAAAAGCAATGCATGTTTAAACTATGTTACTGTGAAGGCTTAGTTATGACATAGTTATATCAGTGGGGAAAGAAGAACCCGTGGTTACCTTAGATAGAGGGGTCTATGAGTTGAGGTCTAAGGAGTGTGCGTCTATAAAGTTCCAGTGGATGGACCGTCCTCTTGAGGAGTGATAAGTTGGCAATTTACCAACTTCTTAACACGTTTAAGCTTGAATTATCTTTTATTTTGCATTGATTCAATGTAATTCTCATGTTATATAGCTCTTTGGTACAGGTAATGAGTGAATATGAGGTCGAGCTATCCATACGAGTCAATTGGGATGCGAGAAGTGGAGAAAAAAAGCTTAAAACCAACATTTTGGAAGTTTTGAAGCCACCTGCGCACGCATGTCATGAGCTGCGCATGCAGGTGGCAAAAGTGAGTCGAGGTAGTGGTGTCTGCGTTGAGGAATATGCACTCGCATTCCATCCACTTGCGCTGTCACCTGCGCCAACAGGTGACCAGTAAGGTGACAATTTCATAATTTTGAGGAAAGTGAATTTGGGGCTTTAAAAGGGGGGTTTCAGCTCTAGCACTCTACTTTTGGCACTTTTTGAAGCTTGATAACATAGAGTGAAACCCTAAGAGTGAAATTAGTTACTTTCTTTTGCTTTGTATTGAGTTTGGATCTTAAATCTTGTGATAATCTTTGATTTAATGGAACAATGGGATGAGAATTTGAGTAATTTTTCTCTTTCTCTTTCTCTTTCTATGAGTATCTAATTTCTTTGCTTGGGGTTATGCTTGATTAAGGTGTGATAATTGTACGGGTGTTGTTTATTTGTCTTCCTAGTTAGATAATTTTTGTGGGTTTTATTCCTGTTCCATCTTTTTGATCTAAAATTAGAGGTTGCAAACTCTAATTAACTCTAGAACTCTTATATTCCTTGATAAAAGGGATGAGGGTGAGGAATAGGAGTGAACAATAACTTAATATTTATCACTTAATAGTGTCTCTTATACATAAGGATGCTAATTGAGGTATTAAATTGGTTGTATAGTCACACTTGTGAGGTTTTCAAAAGAACCCACTTGTGATATCTTGGTGTTTGATTGACAAATTAAAACTAAGTACTCATAATCTTGACTACCCATGACTCTTAGCTAAATCTAGACAAATATTCAATCACTCATACATGTTTTCAATCTTACAATAGCATAACCCCAAGTCCCGTATTACACTCAATCTCAACTCTATTTCTCTAATCTTTGAATTGTGCATTTCAAACTATGATTACTTGATAATTACAAATTGATAAACTAACCCCCCCCCCCCATTTACTTTCACGCATTATTCTTATGAAATCCACCGCTTAGGTTAAAAGCTTTAGCATAGTATACACCAAGAGAGTGCTCTTTTACTTTCTCATTGCTTCCCTCGTTGAATGAACATTCTTATTTATTGGACATCTCTCGTACATAACTTGAGTCCATCAAGTGGATTATAAATCCTCAAGAAAGACTCTCCATCATAGGGAAGGATGCCAACAACCTCAACTAATTTTTACTTGTCGTCTTGACCAAGAACCAAGTGGGGTGTATGACAACCACCACATTCAAAATGGTCACCGAGGTCAAAAGGAAGAAGTATCCAAGAACATGGGTCAAGGTAACACTTATTTTCCCCAAGGGTGCCACTATCACAAGAAGACATACTCTCTATAAAACCATAGGCAATATCATAAGCAAATAGAGAGTAAAGAAAAGTGTCACACAAATTAAATTCATCTACGGTGTCTTCATGCATATACTCACTATTAGATTCAAAATCATCACCATGAGTATCCTAAAAAATTGAAGCGCACAACGAAGAAGTATCAATTTCGAAACAAAATATAACTTTCCTTCTCAAGAGAAGAATCCCCAATTTGACACAAACCACCACTAACATTGAAGAGGTTATGAATCAAGTCATCACAAAACTCAAGTAATTTTACCTCATTTTCATTAAACAAAGGTGGTGTATCATACAGAGGATCACAATCTAAATCACCATCATAAGACCAAGCACTAGTTAGATTTCTCAAATAGTCAAGCAAATCAAAGCTATCCTTACCTAAATGATCATCCTTTTTCAAAGGTGAAAGATCACTATCAACAATTGGATAGTTAGCACAATCTTCACTCAACCCTATATTCTTTATGGATTTCAAGAAATAGGACAACATGTAAATTTTAAGCTTACCATACTTCTTTTCAAGCACATCACAATGCACACCACTAGGTGACAAACTAGGAGTGATCTCATCTTTACCAATAAAGACATTTTTATTTTGGAGAGGATAACAAACCAAAGGTGGGGAATTAAAGCATATAAGTTCACTCTAAAAAAGATACATGTCATGCTTCACATTATTTTCATTCACATGATATCTATGAGCAAAACTAGTAATAGGATCGTCAACACATGATATACTCAATGAATCACTTCTATTCACATGGTCAACACTATCAACATTATTACTAACTTGAGGTTCATTAATCATACTACACACGTGTTGAAGTAGTGGATTAGATTCATAAGTAAGTTGATTAATGCATATTCCTTTACTAGTTGTAGTCTATTGACACGCCAATATAGACTCACCTTGATTATCACAAGGGTCAACTAATGTGTGATCACTCTTATCACATGACAATGGACCCTCATTCAAGGTATAAGTGCCAACACTAGGTGGACACAAATCGACCTTACTAAAAGAGTCAATTCGGTCATCTATAAAATCAACTAGTGTTTGGAAATTCACAACAAGGACATGATCATCATGCAACAAAGTGCTATCAAGAGTATTACAAAGGGAAGATTCATTATGCTCAAACCTCAACAAGCCATCACTTACTCTTACTTGGCCACTAACCACATCATGACTTTTCAAATTTAAAGAAGTGCAAGAGTTAGCATTGCTACCTCGAAGCCCATAAGAAGTATGGTCTTCATCTTGGTTGTCAACATTGGATCATAATTGCTCCTTTGTGAAATTCTCAACACATGTGAGTTCGTTAATTCTCCTCCCTTGAGTCAACTCTTCATCACCCTTCCCAAGGTTAGAATTCTTAGATAAGAACTCTGTTAGGCCTTCAAGCATATGTTCATAAGAAACTCTCTTTGAATCCCCCATTAGAAGTATTCACTCATGAACCTACACAAAAGAAGGGTTGATTCTAGGTAAAATTCTAGTATCTTGATTAGTAGGTAACAAGGGGTTGGTGTTTACAAGTCCCACATTCAGGTGTTCTATGCCCACATCTTTCAAACAATTCCTTGGCTCATCAATCTTGCACAACTCCTCTTCTTGAGCCAAGTCTTTCTCCCCTTGCACAAGGGATAATTTCCTTTTCACCTTCTCAATTTCTTCCCTCTTGAATACTTCTCGAAATTCCATCATGATCTTTAGTCCCTACTCACTTGATCAGGTGTTAAGGTCTTAAGAATATGTTTTGGTACTCGAAATACAAGTGCGTATTTATTGAACTTCTCTAGATATTGGACAAACCTACCCTCTCTCTATATCCCACCAAGCAATATATGACATGATCCCATGGGTATTACATCACATCATACTTCATCTTGATTCTTGCCCACTCTAAAACTAACGACTGCTTTCTTAGTCACCTTTATTGGACCACTCTCTTTGAACCATTGGAGCTTGTAAGGCTTGGGGTGCCTTTGGGTGGGAACTTTCATTAGATCAACATGTGAAACACACATTAATACTACTTAGCCTATCAATGGCCAAGGAAAATATATTCTCCTTCATCTCAAACCTTGTATGAAATAGGTTTTTACTCTGGTCAAGTGCCTCTTTCAAAAGTTCCCATATGATGTGCCCTAAGACACGAGATAAGCTCACATCTACCTCCAATATGGGTTCCAAAGTAACACCTAATGTGTTGTTTGGTGTTTATTTTCCCCAATACATTATACCTAGCAATAAGACACTCAATTAAGACAACAAGTAACATTAGTGTTGGCAAAATAAAATCTCACAATCACTCGTGTTTACACACCTTTGATTGCCTCTCGAATTGGCTCGATTAATGTTGAAGATTACTTATATCCAATGGTACACTTAGAGTTGATTTGCTACTCTTGGCCGGAGTGTATTCTTGTTCCAAGAAAGACAAGCAACTCGATTAAAACTAAAGGACTTGAATCAAGAATTAACTATGAAGAAAAACTAGAAAAGCACAAAAGAAATAGGACTAGAAAGAAAAGGACTCTAGAACTAATAAACAACTAAGTAGGATAATTACTAGTTGATAATTAACTTTAGGAATCAAATAAAAGCGAATTTAGAATCAAAGAAAGATAACTAAGAAGTTAGAATGTGAGATTGATCAAAAAAATAGGAGTAAAACGGTTTAGAAGCTACATGGTAGACACACAAAGGTTGTGCGCATCGCACAAGGTTTGTACAATACTACATGGTAGATGCACAAATGGACAAAAAGTTTCATGACATTTGTGCATTCTCAGCTCCAATTGTACGTATAGCATAATAGTTTTGCATATAGCACAATGTGATAAAATGTTTTCTCGATGTTTGTGCACTCTCAGCTCTAATTATGCGTATAGCACAGGGTTTTTGCATCTTAGTTTTGTATATAGCACAATGTGATAGTAAGACACCTGAATCTTTTAAATTTTGTGCCTTTTGAGGCCGTACTTGTACTCCCTTCCTTGTCCATTACTCCTTTTGGTATTTTCTTTTTTGTACAAACACCCAAACACTTTCCTTTTCTTTTCCCTTTGGATCTAACACCTTTTTTTTAATATTCATTCTCTTGAAGTTATGAATCCTCAAGAACACCAAGAACACTATGAAGATCCAAAATTCCAAACTCTCTCAATTAACTCGAAATTGAATGAAATTTGAGATCTGAGCACCTTTTTATATGGGGAACAAATCCCAATGTTTTTTGACCCTCAATTTCAAGCCAAATTCTTCAGATTTAAAGGTCCATTTCCATTTTCTTCAAAGGTCAAAAACAATAATGGTGGCCTCTTCAAAACAACTCCGATTCAAGCCAAATCTCATATCTAGACTCGATTTGTCCTAGTGAATACAAATGTAGTACTAGAAACTTCAAATCAAATTCTTCACAAACATTTTGAACACCTTTTTTTGTGATAACAAACCAAGACTATATTCGTGGGAACAAATCTAAGCATGGCTCTAATACCAAATGATATGAACCAAACCACAAACAAGGGATACAAATATAGAAAAATAAAGGCAAGGGCATGGCTCTAATACCAAATGATATGAACAAAACCACAAAAAAGAGATACAAATGTAGAAAAATAAAAGCAAGGAAATAAAGATAGATATAATGACACTAAATAGGAAATTGAAAGAAAACAAAGGGTGATTCAAACCCAATGACCTCAATCACATTAATCCTACAAGAACCGATTCTCTTATGATAGCCTCGAGGGAAATCAATTCACCTCTCAGCCACCATTTCAAAGTAAAAGTTAACAAAAGCTTATACTAAGCTCTCAACACTCTGTCAAGAGTTTCAATATCAATAATCATCAAAATCTACCTAATGAATGATAAGATTAACTATTCATTATCTTTGGCTAATCTATTACAAATGGGCCCAAAAGTGACCCAATACATATGGGTTACCAAGTTGCGCGTCCAAAGGGGTAGTTTTGTAATGTACAATGCACAAGTAAGCGTCTTGCTTGCACAAGTAGACAGAAAGTCCCTTGGCTCTTCCTTTAGCTTTGTTGTACCTCCCATACTCCAAGCTTTCTTCCAAATATGATATTGTTTCATTAGGAGATCCTTCTAATGCTTCAAGCCTCTATTCCAAGAATCCACCACGCCTCTACGTTAACATATTGAGCATTTTGACAACAAGTCCTCCAACTCCTTAGCTAAAATTCTTATGTATGACTTTAAGAAAGCTCGGATTGCATTAATGGCCCCTAGGATTGCAGGTCATCGGGGATTTAATAGATAGAGATCTTTCTGTACTTCTTATTTTATTTTAGTATTAATGGATTATTGTATGACTTATTTTTCATGAAATATTTTAAGTTTAATAAATAGTGTTTGACTATAAAAAGGGTGAGTGTAAGTTCTATATTGGTTGGCTAAGGATTGGGTTGATTGGTTCTGCCTCTGTAAAGTTAGGG
Organism: Capsicum rhomboideum; assembly: GCA_031232105.1. NCBI lineage: Eukaryota > Viridiplantae > Streptophyta > Magnoliopsida > Solanales > Solanaceae > Capsicum > Capsicum rhomboideum. The sequence continues at coordinate 88,269,394 of CP124716.1, read as the reverse complement.
TGGGTGCTACTAATGCCTGCTTGGGTCATGACACAATGCTGGTCAACTTATCTCTTTTTATGTCCGTCAAAGTACGAGGAACATACTTCTGTAAGAGGATCTAATAGAACTGATTCCATATTAGTGAAGGTGACCAACAACCTACACTCAACATAGTCCCTCCACCACAACTTAGCATCACCCTAAGGCTGAAAGGTGACAAACTCAACTCTATAACTCTCAACTACTTCCATCTTATGAAGTCGGTCATTGTAGCCAATAATGAACTTGTATGCATCCTCAATCTCAAAATTGTGGAAGACTGGAGGCTTTATCTTGATGAACTTATAAAATCAATCGTGCTCATCCCCGATCATCATCAATCCTTCTAACTGTCTCGAGAATATCCCTATCTCTGAAGCCTCATCCATCTGGGGAGCTATGAAAGCAATATATTACACTCCTAAATACTGTACTGCAGGAACTTTAGGAGTAGCCCGACCCCTGTCAACCTAGAAAAAAATTCAAGACCAGCTGAATCATATCTAATGACAACTGAAATAGTGTTGCACCTCCCTGAACTGGTGCTGCTCCCCCTAAATTGACACTGCCTCTCCCTTTGCTACAATAGGAATATCTTCTAGTTGAGAAGGAGATTCTAACCTCTCCTGAGCCAGTGTCGCAGCCTGAGCTCTGTCCCTAGCGAGCGTTTCTTTCTGCCTCTGCCCCTAGTGGGCACTGCTCATGTAGCACATCCTCTGCCAGAATCTGTAGACACATCTGCTGGTTCGAGTGCCTATGCCCTTGCTTCTCTTGCACGTGTTCTCATCATCTGTGAGAATAAGAGTGAAAGAGGTTAGATACCAGTTTGTAACACCAGATACTAGTTAGGATCAAGTAATAACACACAAAAAAGTAGAAATCGAGGTTTCCTAGTATCATGTAGCCTCTAGAAGAAAAGTGCAGACATCTCCGTACCATTCCATAAGATGCTCCTATACATGTTCTTATATGATGAGATCAATGAACCTAGGTCTATGCTACTAACTTTGTCACGACACAAATGGACATAAGTGGCACCCGCACTAACCCTCCAGTAGGAGAACCATCTAACCCAATCCTTTAACCCCTCAAATCAACTATTTAAGACAGAATAATAATAGCATTCAACTAAAATAATAAATTTCTCAAACCAATTTATAAATACAGAAGAAAACACTATCTATTACATTTTCCCAATAACCAAAAGTCATCGTACAAGGACTTTAAAACCAAAACATAACCAAGAGTATCTCAAAATCTCTAATAAAGTAAAATGTCTTTGACTAAAAGTAAGATAACATGAACATTAAAGATCTGCGGCTTCATAAATATGGAATGCTCACCCTCAGATCGGATCAATTGGTATCTCTAGAGATGAGGTCGCTTCTGAGCTTCTGGAAGAATGTATGCACTCAACAAAAGAAGGCCATAATATAGTATCAGTACAAACCACTCTGTATTGTTAGGCATCATCGGCCGACCCAATTCAGAAAAAAACGTACAACATAAGTCAAATAACAAGTAGATATGAACTTTAACATATAACAAGTAATTTGCTCAATGATACTCCCAAAATACACCTCTAAGTAGAAGTATAAAGCGGTCATTGTCAAATATTGAACCCTACTAGGTTGGGGTTGAATCTCACAAGGAATAACGTGAAAACTAAGTTTTATATGGTTATTTAACTACTAACTAATTATTTCCATAAAGAGGGGTTTGTAAAATGTGGAGTTGTTTCGATGTCAATTGTGAATGAGTAATAATAACAATGTTTCAGAAGTGGAATTAAGTTAAAAGAGAGAACTAGGTTTGTGTTCACTGTGGTTTTATGACACAAACATGTCGCTAATAATGATAGATTCTTTTAGCACTATGCTTGCATAACTATCGATACTCTAATTCATCTATGTGTTTCTCAACCTACTCAAATGATTACCACTCAAATTTCCTCAGACTAAGACTGATTGCATTATGAAACTCAATAATTTACCCAAGTTGCCCAATCTTATTACAACATTAGCCATTAGACGAGGGTTAGAAACCTCAAATTTTTGTCTTTAACTCTTTTTCCTAGACTTAACTTCATTTTTCAAGAAATTTAAACCTAAGGCGGGTTATAATGTTTGAAACCATAAGAAATCATACGAGACAAAAGAATTAACAATACAATCAATAGTACTATGCGAATCTACACCATTAATGACCCTAAAAATTTTGATTCACCATGTCTCCCACGACCCTAGTTGTGGGGGGTTTAGCCACTCATAGCTTCAAGAACAAACAAAGCCATATAAATCATAAGAAAATAATAAACTTACGTAAATGAAATCACATGAACTCAATTTGTATTTGAAAACTCAAGAATTGCTAAAATCCACAAAGAAACGTAAGAATGCTAGTGTTTTCTCTCCAAAACGGAATATGTCTAAAATAAAACCTTACAGTGTCTATTTATAGTACATGGAATTTAAATTATAAATTAAGTTGGAGTAAAGAAATCCTTGGATCTCATGGTTAAGTTGACAACCCGTCTCCTAGGTGACGGTTCGTTACCTTAATATCGCCTTTATTGAGTATGATTGACTGAAATCTGCTTGAGCCCTATGGTTTGGGCGACAGTCTGTCAAGGAAGTAATGGTCCATCGAGTAGCCTATCAGTGTTTCTCTACTTGCCATCCTATTCTACTTTGGAGTGATGGCTCATTAGAATGTTGACGGTCTGTCAACTTGGCCGTCGACTTGCCGACACTTATCATTATATTTGTTCAAGCTCGACGCTTGAGGCGATGGTCTATCACAGGGTCGAAGATCCATCAAATTTTCCTTCAAGTACCTTTTTTCAACACTATTCAAGATATTTCTTGCCTTGGCACATTTTCTTGCACATGTGACATAAAAATAACCAAATCCAACAAAAGTTGTGTAAGAACTTACACTTATTCATGGTTAAAAGCATTAAATGCCCGTCAAGTGTTGACATATCAACACCCTCAAAATAGAACATATGATTTTTCTCAAAGAACAAGAAAAGAATATACTAACACGTGATGCATAAGCAAAAGAAACCTAGGAAAAGTTATGGCAGTCACAAGGCTCTTGATAATTCATCTCAAAAGTTTGATTCTGACTTTTCTTTCTACTTACCAAACTAGTGCACATCAGACGACAAATCAAATTGACACAAGGGGATCTATAAATGATATTACAATATCAATGAACAATTTTGCATATATAGATGACAACCACCCTAACAATTAATAATTAACAGTACTACCCTAGGTCCTTCACCACAATAAAGGCCCATACGCGCAAAAATCATTCAAAGTAGGACTAGTATAAGTACACCCACTCTAACAATGAACTTCAAAAAATACATGCACAATACCAAAGGCTTGCCCTTATTTTTTGTGCCTCAGTTTTGGGACAATTGGACTAGGATCACTATAGGAGTTTCTTGGATTGTAATGTAGGCTCGAGGACGGGTATGTTATATTTGGAAATAGTGACTATGGAATCCTTGAAGCTACCTATCTTGATTCCACTTCTGACAAATCCTAGTTCTCCATATTCTCCTTTTATTCATTTTCTTTCTCCATATTCTCCTTTTTTGCATTATTTATTTATTTTTAGCACACGCCACACCTATTTTCCTCTTTCAATGCCAGAATTTTCTTTTCATACCCTATTCTTCCTTTCGTACACATCTATAGTAGCCAACCTCAACTTAAGCAATTTACTCAAGTTAAGGTGCACAATGTCCAAGGAGGGACCAGGGCCAAAACAAAGGTTCCAAGAAAAATAAGGAAGGTGAATAGGCTAATGAATAAAAAGGGTCAATAAAACTCAAAATCAGGGATCAAGGGAATATTTACATTATTTGGATTTTCATTTGGGTTAGGTGGACTGAAATCTAACATGGCTGATGACCCTTTCCAAATCAACTATCCTACAACCTAAGCAAGATAATTCGGGCAAGTTCTAGATTGCATACACTTAGTAAGAATGATATAAAATATAGCTCACACACACTTGGCATAGCGTAGCACTATCAACTAGTAACTATCAAGTTAAGACCTAGCTAGAGCAACCTTTGTTACATCCATATACACCTAATGTCACAAAAATATCCATGGCGGTCAACGTATCAAAGCAGATAAACATGCACACACAAAATTTGGAGGGAGTCTCAATTTTTCAAAATAGATTAATGTTACAGATTGCGCTAAGCTATCCTATTTTATTTTTTTTACAAACACAACCAAAAAATAACAAAATTTAAACACAAAAACAAACCACCTAAAATATTCTGAACATACTGGTTCTACTAGATAGCATACCTGAGGGAAAAGAAACATGACAACAAAAACCCTCAGGCGGTAAGACAGATCCACAAGTACCCCACCCCTATCAAATAAGAATGCATTGTCCCTAATGCTTCATAAAATAAAATAAAGTGCTAGAGGTAGGACATAACTATGGAACCCTAGGCAATGGGTCTGGGAAACCAGTATGGGCTACAGTATCAACTATAAAATTATCAATTGTGGTGCCAGTGGTAATCAATGCACTCAGAGTAACATCACGAGTAATAGTTGGTGGATTGGAAAACACCATACTCATATCTGCACTGCTGGACCAACCAGTGGCTTTGGGTGTCGTTCTAGATGAGGCTCCACCAACTCGAGCCCTCATCTCTTCCTCTGATTTATCTTTTGCTTCTAATGACCTCTTTTGTGCTTCCTTAAATTCTTTCTTCTCCTTTATCTTTTCCCTTTACTTTGGTTTATTTTGGTCTTCTTCTTCTTCACTAAGCCACTTCCCTGAGACTTTGAAAAATGTACCAAATAAGATAATGATATGTTCCTCCTCCTCCTCCTCAACAACAGTAATTGGGAATGCTTGGACCGGTCTAGCTTACAATTTAGTAATATCAACTTGGGCATTCGCTAATTTGGCAGCAAACTTGGCCAAGTCAGGCACAGTCAATGCCTTATGCCACTCATTCATCATGTCCTCCACAACATCAATCCGGCTGTAAAGGCCTATTTATGGTATGAGTAAAGCAGTAATAACCCTCTCTATAAAAGGTCCTAGCTACTCCACAAATATCTTTAAATACCTTTTAAACCTCTCATATCTCTTAACCCATCTCAAGAAGTTTAGCAAAGTGAATAGGTAGGGGGAGTTTCAACCCCGAGCAGATATAGTATTAGCTTACTCAGTGGCTAGTGTGGTACCAGATGCTCCAAATATAGAAGGGTATGGAGGTGGTTGCTGGAACTATAGTGAGGGATATCTCTATACCCGTAGTCCCTCTTGATTCCTCTATAACAACAAGAGACTCCCCCGCAGTCTGACTACTAGATCTAAAACCTGGAGGCTTGTGTACTTGCAAATCATTCTTTATCTCATCTTGGGACTTTTCAATATCTTGCTTCTTAGATGCGATCACATCATCATCTATCCCGGCCAAAACCAGAACTTTGGCTTCTTTACACAATTAAGTCATAATACATGGGAATGGTAAGGAAGTAGTGGGCTTTGTTGCTCGAATCTTCATTTCATCGGCTATAATGATACCAAAGTTCACCTTGAAACTAATATCAAATTGGCCACTAGAATTGCTTTATATTTGCTGAATGTATTGTTCCTTCAAGTAGGAACCAAATGCAGTCATAATATTTCCCCACCAAAACTTTGCTATAAACTTCTGTGTCGACTTATAGATCTTTTGTTTACATTTTTCAACCATTTTGGCTGTGCATCAGTCAACACTTATGCCAACCATGGACGATGATTGAACCTATAAATCATTATGTGATCAAACTCTGGAGTCCCATCTGGATGTACAAAAATGGGTCCATATAGAAACGGTTTGATCTTCTGATCAAATATATCTACTCGAAATCCACAGACTTGAATTTTATTTAGAGTCAGCAAATTTGTTGGTTTCTGGCCCTTCTTGTATTTGTTTTAAAGAGTGGCGACATTGTTCGCATAAAATTCCTGAACCATATTAGGGTAATAGTGCATCGGTGTTGTGCTCACCCACCCCAAGCCATAGTGATTGAACCACCATTCAATCTCGGGGTACTCTGCAAGATCAAATGAGACAATCCTGACTTCCTCCACAAGTGGTCTCTTTATGTAACTCTTTCTCATTATCAAGAGGTCGTATTGAAGATATTTATCCAATCCCTTTACTTACTAGTAGATCTATTTTGGAATCCCAAATTTTTACTTTTAATTACATCACCCCTCACTGGTTTAGGGTTCTTCTATGGACTCTTGGTTGTATAAGTGCCACTCTTATCATCTGACTCTGAAGCTGAGCCTCCCATACTAGATTCACTCTTTGAAAAATCTCCTCCCTCATCAGACTGGCGAGCTGGTTAGGGTGCCTCTACCCTTTCTTCGCCTGCACATGTTCTCACCATTTGCAAGAATTAGAGTAAAAGTGGTTAGATACCAATTTGGTTCACTAGATACCAATTAGAATCAAGTAATAACACAAAAGAAAGTAGAAATTGAGTTTTCTTAGTGTCATGTAGCCTCTCATAGAAAAGTGCAGACATCTGTGTATCGTTCCACAATATTCTACTAGACATGTCCCTGTACAATGAGATCGATGAACCTAGGGTTATGATACAAACTTTGTCACGACCCAAATTGCCATAAGTGGAAGCCGCACTAACCCTCTAGTGGGAGAACCATCTAACCCAACCCTTTAACCCCTCAAATCAACTATTTAAGAAAGAATAATAATATAATTCAACTATTGTCTCCAACCAATTTATAAATATGAAAGAAAACACAATCTATTACATTTCCCCCAGAATGTCAAAGTACAAGGACTCTAAAACCAAAACATACCTAAGAGTATCTCAAAATTTCTAACTAAGTATAATGTCATTGCTTGAAAGAAAGACAATATAAACTCTAAAAATTTGCGATAAACTGAATATGGAATGCTCCCCCTTAGATCAGATCAATTTGTATCGCTAAATATGAGGTCGTATCTGAGACTCTGGAACACTGTCTACACTCAACAAAAGAAAAGTATAGGGTAGTATCAGTACAAACCACTATGTACCGGTAGGCATCATCGGCCGATCCAAATTAGAAACAAGCATATAGCATAAATCACATAAAAAGGAGATAGGAACTTCAACACATAGCAAGTAATTTACTCAATGATGCACCTAAATTACACCTCTAAGTAGATGTATAAATCAATCACTGTCAAGTATAGAACCGAACTAGTTGGGGTCGAATCCCACAAGGAAGAAGGTGAAAACTAAGGTTTATATGGTTATTTAACTACTACCAATTATTTCCATAACAAAGGGGTTTGTAAAATGTGGAGTTGTTTCAACGTCAATTGTAAATAGTAACAATAAAAATGTTATATAAATCGAATTCAGTTAAAAGAGAGAACTAGGTTTGTATTCATCATGGTTTCGTGACACTAATGGGTCACTAACAATGATAGATTCTTCTAGTGCTATATTTGAAAAACTATAGATACTTTAATTCATCTATGTGTTTATCAACCTACTCAAACGATTCACTCAAATCTCTCCAGACTAAGATTGATTACATTACGAAACTCAATATGTAATATCCCATACATTTACGACCTTACTTGACAACCTTGAACCATTTTTACCCTAGGTTCAAGAGTAATAAGTACGTATTTTGTATTGTTATTGAGGGAACATTTGATATTGTGCTCGTAAATGTGATTAGACCTTTGTAGGAAGTGTTTGTGGCTTTGTGGAGTATTTGTGGGGTGAAAAGTGAGGCTTGGAGGACTTCCAAGCAAAGGATATTAAAGTTAAGAGGCAAGCAAAAGATTTGGACTTGAAGGATCCAACCAAATCCACAAAGAAAAATCGAAATTGAATGTTAAGGGTGGGGCACGCCCAGGGGCGTGACAGGCCACTTTGGCCTAAAATTTTGTGGCACAGGCATCAAGGGGGCTTGCTAGGTAGTGTTCCAGGACACCCCTGCGCACCTTTCAAATGCTAGAATTTTTATTAAGTCTCTAGGGCGCCCGGGAGCGTGCCGGGGTGCTTTTTGCCAAATTTCTTCTACCATTATTAGCCTATAAAGAGGACTCTTGGGTTATGGTATCATTATTACATCATAATAGGACTACTCTTGAGAGATTTTGGCATCTGAGTTGGGGTTAATTCTTCGTCACAAGAATTTTATCAAATTATGTTCAATTAAGCCATGAGTGGCTAGAATTTCTTATTTGGAGATTGAGGCTACGAACATGAGTCTCGTGAGTTGAATATTGTCGTGAAATTTATGGAATTATTTAAACATGAGATATATGATGGATTATACATTAAATTTGGTGGGCTAAGTTGACATGTGTTATTGGGCTCAATTTAAAGCCCAAATTGGAACAAAAGACATGGCCCAAAAGGGCAAAATGATCTATTCTTCTATTTGACCAAGTAAACATTGCATTTAATGCCAAGAATTGGCTAAGCATGGCTTGAGAGACTATATAAAGGAATAAATCTGATTTTTAATTCATTGTAACTCTCATGCCTTTCTAGATATTTCCAAACTTATTTCTCTCAACACAAACCCTAAGGCAACCATTCTCTTAGGTAAAGATCATCACTTTGAAAGCTTTGGTAAGTGTCTACTCTCATGGATTAATATATTATATGCTTAATATGGTGTATATATCATGATGGTTATGTTGGCAAGGTGTTGAATAGGGCACTTTTGCTTTTTGCTAAAAGATGTGTCATCCTTGTGATTTAAAATTGAAAGGAGACTTGAGGTTTGAATGAAAGTAAATGGTGTGAATGAAATATCAACATGTATGGTGTATTTATGTTTCCTAACTTGTTATTTTTCTATAAGTGTAAATTGTGGGATTATTTTCGATATGTTGTTATGAAGTGTATTGAGGTGACTTGATGGAGTGATTGTGACGTGGTGTTAATGAGGAAGTGTAAAGGTTAAAAGTGGTATCGAAATGCTATTGGTTTATGATGTTGTGGTCAATGTGTGGAATGTTGTGGTATTGTTGGTGTGACGATGCCCTGAATTGTTTCGTAAAGGGGGCAATGACGTTATAGGGCAATCATGTAATTCATTGTCCTCTTATATGCTTGTAAGGTAGTTGGTTGTTAACGTAAGCTCCATTATGTACTTGTGCTGTAGAGTGAAACGTAAAGAAGGAGATGGACTATTGTGTTCACATATAGGATTGTATATTCATATTGGGAATATAAGGTATGTAATGTTACTCTTACCGTATCATTCTGCAGCACATATTGCTCACATTGTTATCATACGTATTCCATTCTGAAATGTCTCAAAGTATCTTATGACAGGTTATCATATGTTGTTATTCATATGTATTTTAATCATGGACTGATGTTCCAAAGCTCCAATAATGTTATGATTATCATTTTATCAATCTCTTAAAAGTAATGAAATAATATAATACATGGTGTTGGTTGCAAGGGTACGGGTGGTAGCTCTAGAGGCATAAGCCTAGCTCGAGTCGATCCCGAGATTATTGGATCAGGGGGCAGTCCTAGAGGTATAAGCCTAGCTCGGGCCGATCCTGACAGGTGGTAGCTCTAGAGGTAAGAACTTAGCTCAAGCCGAACCTGATATATTGGTTTATGGGTGGTATCTCTAGAGGTGATAACCTAGCTCGAGCCGAGCCCGATATATTGATTTATGGGTGGTAGCTCTAGAGGCATAAGCCTAGCTCGAGCCAATCCCAATATAACGTTATGTTATGTTAAGACCCACTGATCAGTTGGGGCCTAGATACGATATGATATAAGTGATGATGAATAAACAATAGAAGCAAGGAAAATAATAAATGTAAGGTACATGGTTCCACATATGCAGAACGATGGTTTATCCATATTGACTATTCTCTTATATTTGATTCCATTGAAGTTCTTATGTATTGATGCAGTTTCTTATAGCCTTACATACTCAGTACATTCTTCGTACTGACCCCCTTGGAGGACTTACCTTACTTTCCGCAGGCGCAGGTGCTAGTAGACCTCCACTGTAGGTTGCAGATCATTAGTGAGCTCCAGTTGGTCTGGGGCTTTCCGAGTTGCTATGTACATTTGCTTTGGTATTGTATATGTGTATAGAGCGGGGTGTTGTCCCGACTCTAGGTTGGTTATGGTTATGTATATGTAGAGGCTTTGTAGATGGATGTGGGAAGAAGAATGTAAGAGATGTATGTCCATTTTGACTTGATGGCCCTAACGGCCAAGTTTCATATATAACATATGTTTCCATGACTTCCACCATTGGTATTTTATATTTTATAAGTTACACGAGATAGAATGCTATTCATAAAGAGACATGCATACGGAGGTACATGAGTAAAGATTGGTTCTCTCGGGCCTTAACGATTTCGGGTGCCAATCCGCTTCGATGGAATTCAGGGCGTGACACAATAATTGCCGCGAGTTGGCCAATCTTATTACAACATTAGACATTAGATGAGGGTTAGAAACCTCATATCCCTGTCGTTAACTCTTTTTCCTAGCCTTAACATCATTTCTCAAAAAATTTAAACATAAGGCAGGTTCTAATATTTTAAACCATTAGAAATCATACAAGACAAAAGAATTAACGGTACAAGCAATAGTACTTTGCAAATCTACACCATTATTGACCCTAAAGATAATAATTCACTATGGCTCCCACAACCCTAGTTGTGGGCTTTCACAACTCATAACTTCAAGAACAAACAGAGCTATAGAAATCACAAGAAAAGAATAACTTAGACAAACAAAATAACAAGAACACACTTTGTATTTCAAAACTTAAGAGAGTTTCTAAAATACACAAAGAAATGTACGAATGCTAGTGTTTTCTCTCTAAAACGAAAGATGTCTATTCTAAATAAAGTCAGAGAAAACACCTCCTTGCATCTCATGGTTAAGTTGATAGCCCGTCACCTAGGTGACGGTCCATCGCCTCTATCTTGTATGATTAACCGATATCTGATTGAGCCCCATGGTTTGGATGATAGTCCGTCAAGGCAGTGACGGTCCATCGAGTAGCTTGTTAGTGTTTCCCCACTTGACATCCAATTCTGCTTTAGAGTGATGGCTAATTAGAAGGTTGCTAGTCTTTCAAATTAACCATTGACTTGTCGACAATTATCATTACATTCTATTTAAGATTGAATCTTGAGGCAATGGTCCATCCCAGGGTTGACGGTCTGTCAAGTTTCTTAAGTCTCTCTTTTCAACATAATTCACACTGTGTCTTTCCTTGGCACATTTTCCTACACACGAGACATAAAAATGATCAAATCCTACAAAAGTTACTTAAGAACTTGCACTTATTCATTGTTAAAAGCATCAAATATGCCGTAAAATACCAGTATATCACTCAACAAAGAAATCATTTCAATTAACAAATAATGTCAATTATACAAGTCATGTATGCCACCAACAACTATCATAGACAATCACGAACTAAGCAATCTTAGTGTTAATATCACAACATGGATCTATGTCCATCCCAATCTCTCAAGTCTAATTCTATTAAGAACACTAATTAGACCCATGCTAACTCACATATCAAACACTAATCTGTATACACATGCTAAAGAACTTATTTTTGCCCAACTAGTCATGACCTGCAAGGGACGCACCAAGGTCCATGTATCGTATCGGCATGGTACCAATCCATCATAATAATATCAATATCAATATTCATACTGGCATGGTCCCTCAACCAATATCAACTTATGATTCAATTTTCACTACCTCTTGGGATATAATACAGTGCACCTAATTTACAAGTACACTTTATAATGATAACATATTTCAGTCAAGTTCAATATTCAATATCTTATTCATTCAAGCATTAACAAACCTTAATCATCAATAACAATTATTTTCAAAGACAAACCAACAAGTTATCCAATTCAAAAGCACACAAGCAACTAAATCAAGTCTAAGCTCCAATTAAACCATAACCTACCTCAATCGAAGAACCCAAATTCAAGCTAGTTCGTGAGAGCCTTGCCTTTGCTCAATGCCTCGGATTGTTCTCTTTCTAAAACAAGAAAATGCCAGAGTAATTAATCACTTACTCTTCAATTCTAAGATTTAGGAATTCAACTCATAGCTGAAAACCTTAGCCAAGGGTTTTTCAACCATCAATTTACCACAAATTTCTATAATTTATGTTCAAAGGGAATAATTCTATGTTAGGAAATGTTAATTAACATCCAGAATCAATCTTAGATGAATTTACTTCTACCCATAGGTTTTTTTCACCAATTATTAAACATAGGGCTTTAGTACATGAATGCCACCATAATCCTCGTTCTAACAATTCTACAATAGGCATGTATTAATAAGTGGTAAGAGGAAGGAATTTACTTACCCTAATGAAGAAAATCACCCTAGTTCAATAGGAAATCGCCTCACAACAGTCATAGAACAAACCATTTGAATTTTTTGTGAAATAAACTCAGAAAAATAGACTTAGGGAAAAAAAATTTCATGAGGATTGCTGCAGCAGCCCCGCCACTACTAAACTGGTCCCGCTATTGTAAGCGATGGACCACTACATCGGCCTCTGCCACCCCCACTAACACCGCTACGATGGTACAATGATCGCTACAGTGGCTGTTCGATCGCTGCAGCAGTCCTTAAATAGAAACTTAAGTGAAAGCTAAAGTCAGCTACCCCTATTTCACAACATAAGCCTTAATTTAAGACATCTCACATTTATCCCAACTTGACAACCTCTATAACCAAAGTACTATGAATCCATTTATCGTTCTGAAACTTTCTATAAGCAACTATGACTCTTGACAAACCTATAATGACCAAACACTACACCACAAGTCACCCATCACCAATAAGGCACACGACACTAGATTTTTGTCTGAAACCACCCTAGCTTGAGATTTTATCAACTTTGTTCCTAGAAGAAATTCTAGTAGGGCACGTATGCCCTAAACAATGCTATTATGATGAAATTGGCCATTACAAATATATCCATTATTTTTCCTATAAGTCTTAAATAATTATATTGATCTACCCATCTAATCAAAACTCCATTTTATACTCATTTTTCTAGTCAAATATAATTTTTGGTTGTTAAAGAATTATTTCATATTCTACGAATATAACCCGATCTCAACCTATCAAAACTACACCAAACTTTTCAAATCAGTCCTATAATTGATGCTCAAAATTACAAAAGTCTTAGAATAATATATTTTTTCTAAAACTAAAAATAGACCTTTTCGTCGACACATTTCTCTTAAACAAGGCAAAAGTATCCAAAATGATTAAAAATTCACCTAAAATTCATTCGGAACTTCCCAAACACTAACCAAATATACTACTAGCTTAGAAATGACATTTCAGACTTAATAGAATCATCAAAACATCCGAACAAGGTATCTTGACCAGATGTTGACTAAAGTTAACTCTTAACTTAGAAATTTCAAAATGTATAAACAATGAGTCAAAACTCATCAAAACCCTCGATAACTGAATTAGTCCTTCAAGTAGGATAAAAAACACCCTTCAGACCTAGTGGAATCATAAAAACTCGAAGATGGACTTTCTAACCTTGATTGTTGACTTTGGTCAACTCTCTTAAGTTTTGAACATTCAAAACTCAAAAACTCTTCCAAAACTCATTTGAATGTCTCTAGATAAGAACCAATAGTCCTACTAACCCAAAAATCACATTTTGGAGCTGATGGCACTAACAAAATTTTGATATGAGCCTAATTTATATAGATATTGACTAAAGTTAACCATATTAACTTTCAAAACTTTCAAAATAAAAAACCTGCATAGTTCTCAACAAACCACCTATGTCACCTATTCTTATATACCCTAAATATCATAAAGTAACTACAAAAAAGGATAAAATAGTCAAAATGCATAAAAACTAAAAAACGAACATGAGATTATTACAATATATATTTTGTAGAGTTGTGTGTTAGCTTTCCAAACTATATTTGTGCACTTAAAATCGAGCTCTATACAATGAGATATGCTATAATTACTAATAGTTAGACACTTGAAAAAGGAGAGTTTTTCTATTGGTAATAGTTAAATTGTTACAATATAAGATGTGTATCTTGAGTTTCTGCCAAAAGGAATAAGTTTTTCTATTACTTTTTTGGGAGAATATGATGAGGAGAAAATTTTTAGGTTTCCTTAATGATGTCGCCTAAATCACGCCTTGCAATAAGTATACATAGTCATTGATCAAATATAGAACCCAACTTGGTTGGGGTAAATCCCACTGGGAATACGGCTAAAAAGCAGGTCAATGCGATTATTTAAACTAGTAGTCAGTTATTTCTGAAGGGGGGGGGGGTTGTAAAGTAACAAGTAACAATTTGTGAACTTTAGTAAAAAAGTAATAGAGTGTTAAGATTATTGTTTGTAATCAAATAATGAGAGAAAATTAGGACTATGTTTCCCATGATTTCATAACTCAGTAAGAGTAGCGTACTAGTGATCTATCCCAGTGCTTAACATGTAAAACTGGTAAGATTGTTTCATCTGAATGTCTTTCAACCCTAATTATATGAATATCACTTTAAATACCTCTTGGTCTTTGATTGTTTGAATCTTAACCCTTACCCTTAGACTCAGATTAACTTTACCTGTTAAGGCTTAAGCCATTAGATGAGAGTTGGTAGCCTCAAATCTCTATTGTTAATCTCTTTTCCTATTCTTGACTTATTTTATCAAGAAAGTGAAGAATTAAGGTGAGTTATAATATTTACAATTGTTTGAAAGCAATTAATATAAAGAGAGAACAATACATGTATGAAAACCATTCAAGAATCACTAAGTGCTTTAACCTACTTTGTTAATTCATCATGGTTTCCACAATCCTAATTTTGGGATTAATCAACTCATGTTTGCAAGAAAAAAGTAGAGTTTGTGGTTGAAAATATGATTATAAACATACGAGATGAAAAGATGAAATCCAAAATTTTGAATTGTAAGAACAAATTCAATAATCAAGAATCAATATATGTTATTGCTCAAAAACCAAAGAATGTTATGTTTCCAAGCAACACAATATGTAACAATATTTGAATAGAGCAAAACTATAAATAAAACCCTAAGAAAAGTATTTGTAGACAAAACAAATCTTGTCCTAAAGAGAATAGGTTTGCAGGCCCGTCAGTAACGTACGGTTTGTAGTTTAATGGTACGACTCATAGTTTGAAGATCTTAACTCATAGTTTATCATAAATCAGTGAAACTTCTCCAGTTCCTATATGTCATTCCATAATTCATCGTCTAGGACTATGACTCGTGGTCTTGATCTATATTTGCACACTTGAAAATATCCTTCTATGAGTCCACTCTATGGACACGTATTGTTGATGTCACGAGTCGCAGGATTCATATTATTACTCATTCTATCTAAGACAATTTCACTTTTTTTGAACTTCATTTATGGTCAACAATACAACTCATACTCTCGGTTCACGAGTTGTTAGATAAGTCATGATATCAATCTTTAATTTGCATAGTCTCTAGTCATCAGTACGAGCCTTAGTATGACCAATACATTGACTTTATAATTGGTACATATGACTTCACTAGTCGTACATTTGACTTCATAAGTCATACTTAGCTCTTTTCAGAACATTCTTCCATGATTACTTTCAGGACATGTTTTCCTGCACAAATACATAAAAGCATATCATATCTGCCAAACACACTCAAGAAGTACAAAATTTTCATGTTTTAAGCATCAAAAGTGTCATGAAAGTTCAACATATCAACATTCTCAACTTAGAAATTTTCTTGTCCTCAAGTAACAAAAACAAAACTAACACAATGCTTAAGTAAAAAGAATCCTGGGAGATTATGATAATCATATGGAATTTGGCATCATATCTTTTACAAGTTTAAAATTGTCCATGTTAACAAAACAAAACAAATATGCGCAGTCAAAAACTTATCAAACTGGCACCAAAGGTCTATGAATGACATCATGCTATGAATAGACAACGTACATAAACAAGTGACACATAACCCCACAACTAGTAGTTAGATAATGATATCTTAGTGCCCTCACAACAAAGTAGTCCCACAAATATATAATTCAATGAAATCGATACTAAAACAAATGCACGCTATCTCACAAAGAAGTACAAATAATGCATGTAAACATAACATAGGCTTGCCCGACTCTTATTTTCTATACTTCTACTTTCAGGCAGTCGGATTAGGATCACTATAGGAATTTACTTGTCTTGTAATATAAGCTTATGGATGGGTATGGTAGATTTAGGATAAGTGACTCAATCCTCTTTGGCACAACACTAACTTCATTCTACTTCGACCTTTATCTTTTCCTCCGTTTCTCCTATTATTATTTTTCAACTATGGGTGTGGCTTTATTTCTAACTCAACTTTTATTTTCCCCCTTTTTATTTCTTTTTCTCTTTTTTTATTTTGTAATTTTCAACTTTTTTTCTTTATTTTTGAGCACATACCATGCCTATTTTCCTTTTAACGCTAAGACATTTATTTTCATACCTAACTCTATTTTTTATCTACTCCTATAGTAGCAACCCTCAACTTTGGTGTGTTGCTTGAGTTGAGTCTTAGTGTCTAAGGAGGGACTAGGGACAACACAGGGATTCAAAACAAAATTGGGAAGGTGAATAGGTTATTAAAAAAAAGCTATTTTAGGCTCAAAATAGGGATCTAGGGATTAATTCATCATTTGGTTGGTTATTTTAGGCTAAGTGGACTTTATTCAAAAATGGCCTATGATCCTTTACTAACCAACTATCCTATAACATCAGTAAGACTAACCATGCAAGTTCTAGACTATACACGTAAAGTAAGAGCTAGGTAATGTAGCTCTCACACACATGATATATGATTACACAATCAACTACTAGCTATTGAGTTCATGCCCTAGCTTAAGCAATGATTATCAAATTAATTATCACAATGTCATGCAAAAAGACATGAAGGTTAATATATCATAGCAATTAAGCACACAATCAAAAATTTAAAGGGGTCTCAATTTTCACAATATTTTTTATTCAAAAACCAGTATTTACATGTGCCAATTGCTTATTCTAAACTGCCTTAAGTTTTCCTAATTTTCTTCTACCTAATCAAACAACCAAAATAAAAACAAAAACAAAAATAAAAACTAACTAGATATGTCAGTTCAACAAAAACTTAAAACACCCTTTGGAAAAGTAATATGGAAAGAAAAAACCCTCGGGTAGACACACAGACACAAGTAGCCCCACCCCCATCAAAATTGACTTGCATTGTCACTAATGAATAAAATGTAAAGTACGATAGGTAGGAAGTTACCTATGATGCCCTAGGTGCAAGTATTTAGTGTTGAATTAGGGTTTGCAGATGCAGCCCTAATAGTATCCTTAGTTGTTGTGGTACCAATGGGCCGGCACACTCAATGGTCGAGGCTCAACTGTAAGGCCATTACCTCATGTAACACTTGCACCTCTAGGTGATGTACTCATGGATGCTCCTCTATACCACTCAAAACCTTCTTATTATGCTGTCTAGGCTCATCTAAGAAGGCTTGTTGGGCGTTATGGAACTCTCTCTATTAATCTCTTGAGTGCTGTCTATGGGTCACTCTCTTCGGTCCTATTTCTCTTCCTCTTATCATTAGGGGTCTTCTCATCTATAAATAAGTCAAAGAACTGTAGTGTTTCCTCTATCTCCTCACCAATAAGGTCTAAAATAATTAAGGTATGTCACGTAGACAATGCTGCAACATCTGCCCATAGTTGAGCAAGTTCATCAGCCATCTTCTCGCTCTCAGGTGCCTATAGCACAATCAACCTTGTATTCATCCTCTCCTTAACGACATCCATGCAGCTATGCAAATCCTGTATGTACTGAGCAAATGCATCCCTAAGGTTAGCCTTAGAAGTCTTAATCTCAGACTTAACCCCTATCTATAATACCCTCAATATTATTCAAGAACTCAAAGGCTGAGCCCTTGATCGTGCGACCAGATTCACATTATTGTGAATCAAACTGATGTCTTGTATATGGGTCACCTCTAAAATATGATCAACCTGATAAAAGATCGGTGGTAAAAACTCACCATATAAAGTGAAGACCAGGCATATAAATGAAATACTAGTGCTGTCCTTAAGTTCTTTCTCTCAAATCTTCTCTAAGATATATCGAGATATGTTTAAGGCATACCTGGAAATAATACTAGCAAATAGGACTTCGTGGTCATGAGTGAGGGTGGGATCATTGCTAGTTGGACATAGGTTGTGCTGTACAATGGACCACTCAAACTTGCCGGCGATATTCAGTGAAGCCTTTGTAATTTGCCCTTTGCCAGCCACACAATCAGCTTTCTCTTTATTCTCAGCTATAATATTGGCAATCCACTTGAACTACTTTTTCCTATCCTTCGATGACATTCTTTTTTTATCCTTACAATATCTACCTGATACTCATACTCAAAAATATTTAAAGTGGCTTGAAATTTGGGACCAAATAAAAAGTACTGGATGGTGCACTCAGAACTATCCACCTACTTACCCTGAACATGTATTGTAGCTAATGTGGGTTGCTTCTTGAAATTTTTCTCTTTAAAAGTCTAATTCTTTAATGTGGCTTCATAACCAACGTATAACTCTCGCACCATTTTTGGGCTATACTTTCCCATAGTTGTTCCTATCCAACCGAGGTGATATCGGTTGAATAACTCCTTGATTTATGAAAGCTCACTAAACCCGACAGTTTAGGTTTATGGTTATTATTAGATGCTCATTTTCACATTCCCCTTATCAGTAAGGGATGAGTCCCGCTGATAGATAGCTCGCATGCCCAAAATTTGCCACCAAACATCTTTTCTATGTTGAGTTTATTTGCCTCATATCTCTGCCTGTCTCCTCCTTTCAGAAGAGGTGGATTGGGAATGTGAACTCTAATCATGAGTTCCAATTGCATACCCTAATTTACTGGGCCCAAACTCCTCATTACTGTCAACCCGAAGGATCCTTATCCTTCTTCAGATTGGGGAGAAGTTACCTTTGCCTAAGCTTCTTGTTGCTCTCTAGTACGTCTAGGCAGTAATTGTGGCTACTTAGAATCATTAGGCTTATCTTGTAAGTGGAGGAGCATATCTTGGGGCTAACCCCCCTTTGCTGGTGTACCTCTTCCTCATTGTTTGGTATTGTTGTTGGGAGGCATGGTACCTGCAGGTGAAAAGATTAGACCAAAAAAAATAAAAAATAATAACCAAAAAAATTTAAGGTAACGGTATGAGTAAGATCATGATTCGTTGATACAGTTCATGACTCATGAATTGACTCGTGAACAACAATCCAAAAACCCATCTTTGTAACCTCACTCAGTAAGAGTCAAACTACGACTCATGGTACGAGACCATAAATCATAGGATTGCTCGTAATTAAGAGTCCAAAATTGTCAAATTTTCAAACTTCTCAGTATGAGTCAAATTACGGCTCATGGAATAAAACCACGATACATAGAATGACTTGTGAATCAGAGTCCAGAAAAGTGAAGTTTTAGCTAGGTTACCACGACTAACATTATGAATCATGACTTGAAAGTATGAGTCGTACTATTGTTCATGGCCCCTAAATAGAAACTTGACACTTTAGAACATGGACTATTATTGATACCACAACTCATGTATTGAAACCACGAGTCGTGAAGTCAATTGTACTTCTTGTTCTTGGCTCTCTTTCAAACTTTATAGGTTCAAAACTTGGTATTTTCATTATACGTTATGGTTACGACTAGTGAAAGTGTTTCCAAGGGTTGTAAATCTCAACATGGAGTGAAATTATCAAGTTTCATTCACACATAGCAGTTCAAACAATAAGTACGATCATTGAAATCAGAAATTTTGCATATTCCTCTCGTTTTCATTAATGCATTTCGTGTTACTCATACTTCACCTGTGTTATAAACAATCAATATTGTTGGGAGTTGGGCAGGCAAAACAACCCTTTCTTTATATGTGAGGCAAATTTTTTATCGTAATGCCCACCAACTCAATAGGTATAAATACCCAAACCAACAATCAACAACTTTAAGCATACTTCAACAATTTTAATCAAGATTACAAGCTAATTCACTCATGAAAAAGTAATTCCACAATGTTTTACATACCACACACAGAATTTAGCAAATAAAACTCAATTGACTCAATTACTATCAACCCATAGGGTTACTGTGCATTAATCATCAAAAAACTAAACCCTAGGTCAAGCAATTATCAATAAAACTCCAATTAAGGATGAAAAATTAAGACCATACATTGATGAAATTTGTTTTGAGAGAAAATTGAGAAACATAGTGAGTAAATTAGTGCTCTTGGCAGTTGGTGAAGATGAAGATGATGGGATGATACTATTGAAGGTAGTAGTTGGAATGTCTTTGATGGAATTTGATGGAGTGGTGGAGGAGTTACAATTTTATAAGGAATGGTGGAGTGATTATCAGAGATAATTAAGGGATTTTACAAGTTAATTGAATAAAGAGACTGATTAGCCATTTGAATTTTGGAAAAAGAGGGTATCAGGTAGGCTTAATAGGTTTATCGGGCAAAAAAAGGTGGAACCAGGTCGAGTCGCGACATATTTTAAAATTTTGACCTTGCTGACCATGACTCAGACTACGCCTCATAGTTTGAGACCACGAGTCGTGCATGCATGTTATGAGTTGACCAGTTAGAGAAATTACCTGGGAACTATAGGTTGCAACGTAAGACTCATGAAGTGGAACCACGATTTGTACTATGGCCGATAGATCAATGCGTTTGTACATTATTTTCCCAGGTTTCCATGAGTAATTTTACGATCTGTGAGACCAAAGTATGGATTGTAATGAGACTCATGGACTCATTATCAGCAAAGATGCAATTATGGGTATGGGAATATTATTAGATTCACAACTCGTGCATTGAGAGTATGATTCATGAAACCTATCATAATTCCACCCTTTGAATTTTCTAATTTTTGGTTCCTGCGACCACAAAGGGAACCATCAGTCGTGAAGGCATAGTACAATTCGTATGTTGATTCACGGTTCCTGTTTTTGCCCAAATTTTCTTTTCTTTCTTTTTCTTGTTTAATTTATACCTGCACAGTTAAACAAACATCAAACCTACACAAAACTCAAAATAAAGGTAAACATAAAAGAAAACACCTTGGGCTGCCACCAAGCATGGCTTGATTTAACGTCACTGCACTATGTGAGTATTGTGATTACTCAGACTTCACCAAGATACCTCATAGGTTGCCTCCCATGAATCACTTGATTTAATATTGTGGCATGACTTATGTACCTTGATTACTCAGACTTTATAAAGGTACACAACATCAACTACCTTTATCTCATCAGTTGTTTCCCGATATAGCTTCTCACACTGACTATTTACCTTGAATCGATGACCTTCACAGTTGTCAAGCTCAATAAAATCATATGGAAACACATGTACCACTCTAAAGTGAAGTCTTGAATTCAACAACAAGACCAAATTACCTTGACTAAATTCTCACTTTTCAATCTTCCAGTCATGATACATTTTCATATTCTCCTTGTAATGGGCTTAAATTTCATAATCCCCAAGACAAAATTAATAAATCTCATTTAGTTTCTCAAGCCTCAAGTTAGAGGCATACCTCCTGTTCAAATTCAGCTTCTTGAGCGCCCACAAGGCTTTGTTATCAAGCTTCACTGGTAAATGACATTCTTTTCCAAACACAAGATGATAAGGGGACATACCTATTGATATCTTGTATGCAATCTGGTACACCCATATAGCATTATCAAAATTTCTTGACCAATCGATCCTATTTGCATTCATAGTCTTTGCAAGGATGGTCTTTATCTCCTAATTAGAGATCTCTACTTTCCCACTTGTTTGTGGATGATAAGGTGTGTCCACCTTATGCTTTGCACTATACTTCTCAAGAAAGGCACTAAACAAGCGATACAAAAGTGAGAGCCACCATCCCTGATTATGGCCCTTGATGTACCAAATCTAGAAAAGATATTTCACCTCAAGAATGTTATGACACTATTTCCTTCATTATTAGAAAGTACAACCACCTCTACTCATTTAGAAATATAGTCAACAACCATAAGTATATACTTCATCCCATGCAAACTCACAAATGGGTCCATGAAATCAATACCCCATACATCAAACATCACTACCTCAATAATTGGGGTTAAGGGCAATTCATGCTTCCTTAATATTCTACCATGCCTTTGATATTGATCACATGCCCTAGCATAATTATGTGCTTCTTAATGAATAGTGGTCTAATAATCCCTATATTGCAGGATGTTATGTGTTGTTTGTATGCCCCTATAATGAGCCCCCAATAGAGGATGAGTGACATACCTCTAGAATGCTCAGTATCTCAACTTTAGGAACACACCTTCAAATCATACTGTCAACATAGACTCTGAATTAATATGGCTCATCCCAAAAGAAATTCTTCACATTATAAAGAAACTTCCTCTACTGTGGAAGCTCAAATCCTCAGGCATCACATCTCTCACAAAGAAATTAGCATAATTAGCAAACCACAAGATCAAATCATGAGATACAACCAATACTTGCTCATCAGGAAAAACATTATTTATTTCAACTTCATTCTTCAATATTGCCTCTTCCTCAATTGTAGACAAGTGGTCAGCCACTTGATTTTCTGTGCCTTTCCTGTACTTGACCTCAAAATAAAATTCTTGTAATAGAAGTACCCATCTAATCAAACTTGGCTTTGCATATATCTTCGTTATAAGGTACCTAAGAGTTAAGTGGTCAGTATGCTTATTAACCTTTGTGCCAAGAAAGTAAGCATGAAATTTATCAATAGCAAATACAACAACAAGCAACTCTTGCTCTATCACAATGTAGTTTTTTGGCCCTTGATTAAATACTTTGCTAGTAGAATAGATGGGATGAAGAATCTTTTTACATCTTTGGCCTAGGAATACTCCTAGCGCCACTCCACTAGCATCACACATAATCTCAAATGGAAAATTCCAATACATAGCAATGATGATAGGCCAAATTAAACCTCTACTTAAGACATTCAAATACCTTTAGACAAGGATCATCAAAAAATGAAGTTCACCTTAGTATCTTGAATAACGGGTGTACAAACTTAGAGAAGTCCTTGATGAACCTACGATAGATCCCAACATGCCCTAAAATGCTATGAATACCCTTCACAAAAATTAGAGGGGGCAATTTAGCAATAACCTAGATCTTGGCTCTATCAACCTCTATACCTCTAGCAAAAATTTTGTGGCCAAGAACTATACCTTTTTTCACCATAAAGTGACATTTCTCCCAATTTAGCACAAGGTTCATCTCCTCGCATCATCTCAACATATTGCCCAAATGGGCCAAGCACTCCTCAAAAAAATCACCCATGACTGAGAAAAAATCCATATACACCTCAATAGTGTCCTCTACCATATCATAAAAAATGAACATCATACACCACTGAAAAGTTTTTGGTGCATTACACAACCCGAACAAGATTCACTTGAATGCAAAAGTCCCATATAGATAGGCAAAAGTGGTATTCTCTTTATCTTTGGGAGAAATAAAGATTTGATTGTACCCCTAATAACTATCGAGAAAATAATACCATCCTGTACCCACAAGATAGTCTTACATCTGATCTATAAAAGGAATTAAGAATTGGTCTCTCTGGGTCCATTCATTCAATTTTATATAATCCATACACATATGCTAGCCTTTGATTGGTCTCAATGGAATCAACTCATTTTTATCATTTGGCACTATAGTAATCCCACTTTTCTTTGGCACACATTGAATCGGGCTTACCCATTTGCTGTCTGCAATAGGGTTTCCATGCTTGCATTTAGCAACTTAATAATCTCCTTCTTCATAACCTCTTGCATAGATGGATTCAAGCTACATTGATTCTCAACAATAGGAATACAATCAGGCTCAAGTTGGAATCTATGAGTGTAAATGTTGGGAGGGATATTGAGGATGTCAGTAATGGTCCAAATAATTGCCCTCGTAAACCGCTTCAAAACAGACCTAAGAGCTTTCACTTGTCAGTCAAGTAAATCAGCTACAAGAATCACTAACAAAGTGTGGTTATACCCAAGAAAGATATATCAAAGAAGTTAAAAGAAGATCCTTAAGCTCAAAAATTGGAGGATTCTTAATGGAAGGTTTAACCGATTAAGTCTCACGATTCTTCAAATTGAGATCTAACTTTTTTGGTGTATGATATTAAGATCCCTTACCGGCAAGTGCAGGAACCATATCATCATACTCATCATTGTCATCCCCATGAAAATTCATGATAACTACGGCTAATGTATCTAGAACAAATCTCTCCTTGATAGGTATCTAAGGCACAATATCATTAATCACATCAATTAAAAAAAACAACACTCGTCTCACTTGGCTACTTCATTAATCGACACATATTAAACACCACTTCTTCATTGTTTAACAAAAACTTCAATTCACCACTATTTATGTCAATAAGTTCCTTCTGGCAGCTAAGAATGGTCACAAAATCAGCAGGAAAATGAAGGTCTCAACCGTCACCAAAATATCATATAATATGTCAATATGATGCTTAACAGTGTGATCTACCATAATTAGCTGCATATTATTTGGTTTACAAGCTCCCAAGTCCAATTATTTAAACACAAAAAGTGACATCAGATTATTGCTTACACCAAGATCATACAGTGCCTTAGCAAAATTGAATGCCTTAATAGTACAAGGAATAATAAAATCTCCAAGATAGTCCTTTTCTTGCACAAGAGAACAAGAAGCTATTGCACTACAGTGGTGCAAATTATCAACTAACTCAAAACTCATAGTTCTCTTCTTCATAACTAGATCCTTCATAAACTTTGCATAACCAGGTATTTGCTGAAGTGCTTCCACCAATGGGATGTTCATAGAAAATTATTTCAACATGGATATAAGCTTGTGGAATTTTCCATCTTCCACTTTCTTTTTCAAGCGTTGTAGTAAGGGAGATAGAGGTCTAGCAAAAGGATTCAACATCTTTGGGACCTCCTTTTCCTTCCCTTTGTAAACACTATTCTTTTTTCCATTATCTGGAGACTTTTCAACTTATTTTCAACCCTCATCAACCATAATTTGCTCTTCAGGATCGACCATATTTTTCTACTCAAGACTATCTTCTGCAACAACCTCATCATCATCAACAACAATTGGCTTGGGATGCTTATTCACTTGTTTTCTACTTCTAGCAGTGACTTCCATACAATGATTATCACTTCTCATATTAGGCATAATATCACTAGGAAAAATAATATTCTTTCTTTGATTCAATGATTCATAAATATGCTCCATTTGATGCTCTAACTTCTAAATGAATGAGAGTCCCCCAACTGGGTCATATTAGAAATATCTCCTTGCATCTTCTTAATACCAACATCAGTGGATTCTACCCTTTTTAGTACCTTTGTAATCATATCCTCCATTCTAGAAGCACTTGTCTTACCTTGATCTTTACCCTTTGGAGGTATATAAAGACCGATGTGATAATTTTTGTAACCATCTTTGTTCCTTAAGTTTCCTTGATCTCTATCTCTACCTATACCTCTATACCCAGAAGAATCATAGTTGTTGTCCTTGTAATAATTATGATATTCATTTCTTTGACCGTGGCACACATATTCTTGGTTAGACCCTTGGGCCTTGGCCCCAAAACCCCCCTATCTAGTTGATGACATAGTTCGCCTCCTTCTTAGAGTCAGAATCATAATCATCATACCTTGGCATTTAACCTTGTGAACCAATCACATTCACCTTTTTGAAGCTGACCCCCATCAAGTGCTTTATAACCAGGTCCATTTGAATTTTTAGATGAGTCATATCTTTATCATGTTTTTCTTCTTTTTGGTGTTGCTCAGTCAACATGCCCTTTGCATTAGAAATAATTGAGACCTTAGACTCCTTAGTGTGCCATGATCTGTTGGTCTTTGTAACTCAATCTAGTATCACCACTGCATCTGTATAAGTATGTGACATTATTAAACCTCCAGTGATAATATCATCCATTGCCTTAGTTGTAAAATTAAAAGACCTATCAAAGATCTCCAAAAGACTCTCATCAGTTAACTTGTGGTTAAGGCATTGCTTCAGTTTCTTGTTAAACCTCAACCACACCTCAGTTAAAGCTTCTCCAGCATGTTGCCTGAAGTTATTAATTTCATATTGCAATTGCAGCATTCTAGAAGGTTTAAAAACTCTCTCAAGAAAAGTTGCCTTCAGCTCCCTCTAGTTAGTAATGGAGTCATCCAGAAGTTCAGTCAACCAAAGAGTTTCTTCCCCAGACAGTGAGAAGGGAAAAAATTACATTCTGATAGCATCATTGCTAACACCGGGTAATCTGTATGCCTTGTAGATTCCTAGAAAACTGATCAAGTGGAAGTTTGGATCATCTCCAGTAGCACCTCCAAATATACCCTTCATATTTAGAAGTCGTATCATAGTACTGGTGATGTCAAACTTAGCACCAGGAGGTAGTGTAGGAGGAACTAAGGCATCTGTAGCACCTACTCCATCAAAATTAGTATCCTCCTCTTTATACAGATCATCGTATCAAACAACAAGCCTTTGATTATAACCACTGCGTATTAGGTTCTTACAAGCATTATCAACATCTGTAACAACTTCTGCAGCTTCATGGTTTGCAATATCTTCAGCCTCCGCAGCCAGATAAGTTACTTCAGCTTTTCAGGCAGCCTCAACTTGATCATTAATCTCTTATGTATTCATTTTCCTAAGAGTACTTTCAATCTCATGGTCAATTGGAATCAGGGGATTGCCTTGACTCCGAGTGTTTGGCATAAACTAACCTACTCTATGAAAGAAAGAAAAACAACAAGAAAGTAAATCAGCAAATAAGGACTAAAAGTGAAATAAATACAATTGAACTTATTCTTAAATCGTACAACCGACAATGGCGCCAAAATATGTTTCCAAAATTATCCCTTGCTATGAAGTATAACACAGTCATTGATCAAATATAAAATTCAACTAGGTTGGGGTTGATCCCACATGGAATATGGTTAGAAACCAGGTCAATGCAGTTACTTAAACTAGTAGTCGGTTATTTCCAAAGAGGGGATTGTAAAGTAACAAGTAACAATATGTGAACTTTAGTAAACAAGCAATTGAGTGTTAAGAGTGTCATTTGTAATCAATTAATGACTACAAACTAGGACTGCATTCCCATGATTTTACAACTCAGTAACCGTAGACTAGTGATATATCCTGGTGCTTAACATGCAAAACTGGTAAGATTGGTTCACTTAAACATCTTTCAACCCTACCTAGATGAATATCACTCTAAATACCTCTTAATCTTTGAATGTTGAATCTTAAACCTTAACCTTAATACATGTTAAGGCTCAAGCCATTAGATGAGAAGTTGGTAGCCTAAAATCTCTGTTGTTAATTTCATTTCCTATTTCCTACCTCTTTTATCAAGCAAGTAAAGAATTAAGGAAAGTTTTAACATATGAAATTCAATACAAAGAGAAGGACAATACATGCATGAATACAGTATACAGTTTAAAAGTAACTAAGTACTTAAACCTACTCTGTTAATTAATCATGATCCCACAACCCTAGTTATGGGATTTAGCTACTCATGTTTCAAGAAAAAACCCAAAATTTATGGTAGAAAATATGATTATGAACTTATGAGATGAATAGATGAAATTCAAAATCTTGATATATAAGAACAAAGTCAATAATCAAGAATCAATATATGTTATTGCTCAAAAAAAAAGAAATGCTATGTTTCCAAACAACATAATATGTAACAATATTGTAATAGAGCATTGATACAACCCAATTACTCCTGTAAAAAGATGTACACGGTCGTTAGAAATACATTTACCCAACTATAGAGTCGGGGTTGATCCCATGAGGAACAATATGACTAGCGATTAAGAAAATAAGGAATAAGAGTAACTCACTCGAATCCAAACAAAGGATACAAGTGTTTTTTGGGGCCTTTTAATATAGAAAAGAAACAAGGATAAAACCAATAATAATGTGAAAAATTTGATCAATGGCTTTCACAAATTAGGTAAAACAAGGGGTTTGATAATGGGGAATCAATTCTATCAACGATCCATTGTATTTAACTAATTACTCACTACTTAATCACAGATTTAGAAATTTAGCCTTGGATTCAAAATTACCCACTAATATCTCTCGACCATTGAGGGTTTAGTCCTCACTTTTTTTCTCGAACCAAGCTCAAAAACATTAATCAAAAAACAAATTTTGGGCTACACTAGGATCTTACTATCTCTACCTCTGATCCACTAGATAAGGTTTAAAGTCTCAAATCATGCTAAATTAACTTTTCCCAACCTTAATTAACTCTTTAAGCTTAATCGAAGTAAATGGGTGAGTTCTCGGGTTAGATACTCCCTTTGCAAATCAATAAAGCATGAGATTGATTTAGACAAGTAATACCCACTCATAAATCAAAGAGTATTTAATTAATACAAAAGCATAAGATAAAATCAAAACCCAAATTCAAAGAATAAACATTACATTTCTCTAACTACAATATCCAAGTATGAATTTAACTACTACACCCAAATATAGTGTCTACAAAGCAAGCAAATGAAGAAAGGATTAAGAATTTGTCACTACAAAAATTCCAAATCTTCACTCCAAGGGTATTGGTTGAATAACCCTAGTCTCCAAGCTTGAGAAAATAGCCAAATACATGTTGCAAGGAAGCTAGAATTGAGTTTTATGCGTTTTGGGATCGAGAGTGAGGGAAATTCCATATATGCCCCCGAGTGTGCCCCGATGACTTTTTAATCGATCAAAATGGTTGCTTTAGTGGTAGTTGACAAGATGATGACTAGCGCTTAAGCGCTTCTGAGGCCGCTTTAGTGGCAGGTGACTGGGCTATTTGACTTCTTCTTAAGTGGTCCTGTAGTGGCTTAAGTTGTACCTGAGGGCTTTCTCCTTGGTCTTTTCCAACTACTTCTTTTCAGCTCTTTTTCCTCTTAATTCCACTTTTTTTCGTCAAAACTCCTTTTAAACATCCAAATACCTGAAATCGATACTATTTAAACAATACTTAACCTCATATCATAGATTAACAACACAAAATCATAAGCAAAGAGATACAAATAAGTGGTAAAATCGCCACTTATCAGCACCCCCAATTTAAAGACTTTGCTTGTCCTCAAGCAAAACAAAATAAAAACTCAATGATGTCTATCAATTTAAGCTCAACACCACATTGTCCTTTTCACTTCATATTTGCAAATTAGGCACAATGATAATGACTTTAATTGGTACTAATAATTAGTCAAGAACATGTGAATCTTACCTAAGAAAATCCCTCAATTTCAAGAATGCAATGGAATCATAAGAATAATCAAGTGTCAACAACCAATCTTCAAGAAATGACTCAAAAACACTAGTCAACCAAACATACACCATTGACTCATTTTTGGAATTTATCAACATACCCAATCTGTCCTAGTTCACATGCCTCATAAGAAAGAAAGTCCCAAAACTCATAATAGTTACAACACTTATACAAGGGACAAATGCATATACACTCAGACTCAACAAAGAATTTCCAATGTAAACAAGTACCATACCATAGGCTTGCCCTTATTTTCAATCGCCACTAACTCAGAAACATTTCGGTTGGAGATCTCAAAGGACTTCTTCTAGCTTGTAATGTAGGCTTAGGTAAGGATAGGATAAGAATTTGGGATAAAAGTGGATACACCATCCTTGAACTCTACACACCACTTTCCAATTCAAACTTTGATCATTTTGCCTCTTTATTTCCATACAACAAAAAGCACCTTTCTTTTTCATTCTAGTTTACCCACTTATTGAAAACTCTCTTTTTCATTGCTTTTCTCTTTTTCTTTTCTTTTATCTCTTTCTCTTCTTATTCAATGATTGATTTATTCTTATGGCATTCACTTACAACAACACAAGGCATGATCACCTTTTCCAAGTGTTTTTCCAACCCCTACCCCCCCTTCCAACTTAGGCTATCGTAGGCATTTAGCCTCGAGTTGTATTTTTCAAGATCAAGGAGGGTAGGGTTCAAAAGAGGAATGTTTCAAAAAGGTTCAAGGCTTGTAATATGGTTGTCAAATAAAGGATATTAAGCTCAAATAGGGTAAATAGTGATAGAATTTATGCACAGGTAGGCTTTTAAGGTTAAAGAGGTTTCCAAAAAATCACAAAGAAGGCCTAAGATAATCGCTCCAACCAAACACAATCAAGACTAGCATTGAAAGAATAACCGGACAAGTTATAAATAATACAAGTAAGCACAAGAATTATTCAACAAAATATTACCACACATGGCATGCAAACTATTTAAGATGGATCAATTTTATTTCTTAAACAAGAACAAAAGGAGTCATATTTAATAATCCAAACTATCACCACCTAATGAGTTAAGAGTCACAAAAAGAGTCAAAGAGTTGTGACAAACATAATTCACTTCCATACAACTTGTTTTCATAAAAAATTCAAAGGGGTATGCTCATTTCAACATTTCACAATGCACAACTAACTCTATTAGTACAAAAAAAGTCACGATTTCACATTCCCAACTCCAAAAGGCAATAATAGAAATGGTTATTCAGACTTCACCATAAATTCACATAAAGCTCGCCCACTCAATCCCAAAACAACAAAGGATACTTAAACTTCCCCAAAAGAACATCAACACCCAAAATTTATGATTTTCCCTTAAGAATGTCGTCACTCAATCCATCATCGGAAAAAGTCATTCAAAACTACTACCAAAAGAAAAACTAAAAGAAGCGAATCTAGAAAATGAAAAATAATAAAAAATGACTAATCCAACAAAATCATCAATCAAAAGAAAGCCCGACAAGGGCACACAATATCCATAACTATAAAGATAAATCCCGACAAGGGCATAAGATATCCATACAATCAAGAAAAGCCCCATAAGGGCACAATAATCTCTAAAAATATAAATCCAAAGGCCCAACAAGTGAAAATAGTCCAAAATGCATAAGTAAAACCCGTCAAGGGCACATAAGGATCAAAATCAAAATATAAAAGTACAAACCCAATCATAAATATAGGTTATCCCAACCCCAACTAAAAATGTATCATTGTCCCCAATACATACAAAATAAAGTACAAAAGGAGGTAGTGGGCTCCCGAAAGTTGTATCATGAACTCCCATTGCTCTCAGTCTCATTATCATTGGCATTCTCAACATCATCATCAGACCACTAGACTGTAACACCATCATCCTCATCTAGTCTTACTGATGGAAGTGAATCTTTAGATTTTAGAACCTTTCATAACCCTTTCACACCCTTCCATATCTGAGTGAAAAATTTATCTATTTTCTTCTCTTCTTTTTTCATTCTAGTGTGGGAATCACTCAACTCCCCATGCAACTTAGATAGATTGGTGTAGGCCTTCTCCAATATTGAAAGGTGGGTCTCCTGCCTCTTTTGATCTTCTAAAAACTTCTCAAAGTCTTTTTTTGGGACAAAAATGGTATGCCCTTCAAACATCTCACCTAGTCTACATAGACACTAACTCTTGGACCATCCTCAACTTATCTGTCAATAACTTGAATGGTCCTAAGGTCAATGGCCTACAATAATCACTCTCTACCTGAGGCGAATTTCCTAAATCAATCTTTCTCTTCTTGCTTTTGGTAGCAGTGCCTTCACCACACCTTTTCAATGGAAAAATTGGAGTTTTTGGTTCCACCCAATTATATTTTACGTACTCATTTACCCCATCCCACTTAAACAAGTTAGTAATTAAAGAAGGAAACATGAGTGTGGCTCTAGGATGATCATGTGACCTACATTTATCGGAATGTTGTTAAAAATGCAAGAAACTATCTGGTCCATCATCAATAGGATGTTAAATATATTACCGCATGGAGAGACTCAGCTACAAATGATCGAGATCCAATTACTTGCTTTGGTCGTGAACTCTTTGGCAGTGATCCCTACTTTTGAGGTAGCCCAAGGCACATCCTTGCCCAGATAAAGTTTAGAAACCAACCAACTACCATGAGCACAATCTTTCACTGTGAATTCTGAAGTGTCGGGATTTGGTAACCCATAGACCTTATTGATTTCTTTAGCCCAGAAACTGATAGTTTTGCCTCTTATTCTTTCCATTGGGTTGGTTAGCTTAATGGCCTTGAGGATCGCATAAAACTCTCTTACCCATTGTTCATTGGATTTACAAGGTTTACCTATGAAACAAACACATCCTGTAGCTACTAATATTTGATAAAAGTCGGGGAGATTTTTGGGGACCTGGTCAAGTAAAATCCCTCTCTCGAGAAACAATTTCTTTCTAGCCAAGTCTGAGTAGTATTGGTTCGGACATTCAAGAGATAGAAAGTGAGTTCAATCATACTTTTCTCCAAATACTTCTTCATCAACCAAACCCATATTTTGATTCTTTTTTATTCTCAATTCCTGAAAATAGCACACAAGCATGAACACTTAATATTAGCATGTAATACAATGTAATGTGACATATTTAAGCTAAGGAAATGAATTAGAACTCAATTTAGGACTTATACACCAAGTTTTATATTTTCAAAACCTGTAGAAATTGGACCTCATGTACCACTTAAGTTGTCAGAGGTTGGTTTATCGTACTACTACATAAGCGGTCAGAGGCCGCTTTATTATACTTATCTTATGCGATAGAAGGTCCGCTTAAGTAGACCCTTCATCCCCAACAAACCCAAATTAGATTCTCGAAGGGATTTAGCACAACAATTTCAAAAACACATCTAAAATTCTACTTTGAACACACAAGACAACAAATCTACTTCTCATTAGTTATCAATTCATGAAAAATTAAAGAACAAGCCAAATAATTCGTTCAAACAACATATCAAACACTTAGTAAACAAAAACTTTTTCTAACTATTTGAGCAACCAATGAGTACTCAAGACTTCCCCATAGTTTAATCACCAAGATTTTCATTCCCAATTCCATCTTTTACCAAGAAACTATACGAAATCCTAGCAAATTAGATAAATAAAATTGCACATAATCTTACCCATAAAATAGTGAGACAAGAAAAGAGGAAGGAAAACACAAAGAGTTACAAACCTAGGAGTGAAAGAGTTTATAATTCATACCCGAGTTCTTGCTAGGATGAATTAAGTGAAGAAGAAATTTTAAAGCAAATGTTGAAGTAGGAGCATTTCGAGCTTTGGGCAAAATAAATAATGTTTTGCACCTTTTCACATTTACCGAGGGAGTTTTGAGTGTGGGGCACTGCTTAAGCCAACTTTTGACCACTTTAGAAGTCTTGACTGACCATTGACCATTCTCTTAAGTGGACACTAGGCCGCTTAAGTGCCCTTGACTGAGAAATTGATTGTCGCTTAAGCAAACAATGGGCCGCTTAAGCACTCTTGACAAAAGAGTTGACTATCCTCTTAAGCGAACATCATACCACTTTAGCAGTACCTACGACTGAGCACTTTAGTTTTGTTCTACCATGTTTTGTGATGAAAGGGTCTATTGTGGTGATCCACCAATGATTTTGGCGATCCAAACACTACAAAATAGTATTTCAAACCCCATTTTTAAGGTCAGACATCCTCGAACTTCATTCCAATTAAATTTTTACATCCAAACCTATTCAAATCACTTCCAAAACTCTAAAATTTTATGGATTAGTAAAAATTAAAATCCTAAGCTATTCTAAAAATTAAAATTTTTAAAGTACACGCAAAATTTTTTGAGAATGATGGTTGCTTCCCATCAAACGCTTGATTTAACATCGTGGCATGATGCAAGTAACCTTACCATTTATCTCTCAACTTTGAGGATTTGAATATTTGACCTAACTTTACACCAAATTGTCATTGAGGCTCGTGGGACAAAGGTAAGAAAGCAATGAGATGAACCCTATCTCGCCATTTGGAAGACTTGAATCATTTACCCAACTTCATATCAAACTTCTGTTGAGGGTTGTTGGGCAATGGTGAGAAAATCAATAGGCCACTTCTCAAACATCACATTTTGCACTTTTTGACCTTCAAGTGAACAACCCCATTTTGCCTCCCTAGTATGACAAATTCCAAATGTAGGGACTTTGTCCCTCATCCCTCAAATTCTCCATTTGCTCGATTATTTTGATTTCCATATCATTAACTAAGCACAATGTCAAAAAATAGTTTAAATGAGGTTTAAGCCTCTACATTCCCAAATTTGCATCTTTCTTGATATTCTCACCCCAAAATGAACTAGAGTCTTCACAAAGGATTTGGTTAGATTTTTCTTGTCTAGTATCATTTCATCAATTTTGGCATTTTGCATTATTTTTGGCTTGGTTTGTTGGTAAATCACCATAAATTATTTAACATCAATCTTGACCAATTCTTCATTGGAAACCATCTCATCAGAATTATTCATGACCATTTGACATTGAACACTACATGCCTCAAATTTTTCATTCACTTTGGTTTCCAATTTTTGGGTAGCCATTTTAATTTGAATCACTACTTGACACTGCTCAACATGCATTTTGAGTGATTCATCCTTCATTAGGAAAATTCTATCATGCTATTCCTTATTGACTTCAAGTTATTGAGCGTGATTCACTAGCCCCTTATGGCTCACCATTTCATTTTTGCCAAGTTCTTCTTCATAGTGGGACTCAACCAAAGCTTCCAAAAATTCACTCATAGAAAAATCAATGTTTTGGACAACTTCATTATCACCATGTTGAATTAGGTCCCACCATTTGTCCAAGGCTTTTCCAAAGTTTTCACTTTTGTCCATTGTACTTTTCAACATCTCCTCAACTTGTTACCATTGAGAATTTGAGATTTCTTCATCATAATTTTGTTCTTCTTCTTCCATTTGATCGACTTCTTCACTTTGAAAACTTTTATTATGCTCATCACACATTTTTGTCTCAACCACATAACTTGAAATCTCTTCTTCAACAACCACATAGCTTGAAATCTCTTCTTCAACAACTTCTTTTTGAGAATTAGAAAAATTAATGGCACTTGAGAGACTGACATCTTCACAAGGGTTTTAATTTTTTCACATTCATTTCCAAATTCAGCTATGGATTGGTGCATGAGATGCATATCCTTACCCACTTTAGTCACTCGATCCAAGAGAGTTTGAAGCATTGTTTCAATACCTTTGTGTCTGCCACATTGCTCTTCCTTTGCCATATTATGATTCCTCTCAAACTTAAAAGAACAACTAAGGGGGCACAATAATTGGGACAATCACTCTAATGTCTATCTCGACCACCACACAAGTAACAATCATACTTCTTATAGGATTGAGATGGTACACACACATCTCTCCTGAGATCATTCCTACAATCTTGCCAAAAGTGAGCCCCTCCACCATAAGTACATGGGTCATCAACAAAAGACTTGCAACCACCAAACTAAGTTTCATTCCAAGATGCCACGGTAACAAGTATAACAAAACAAAAATCTAACTAACACAAGAAACAAAAGAAAATCACAAACACATATTCACAAGTTCGAATGAAAGCAAGTAAGCTCAAATTCAAAACTAACTCAATATGCAAAATTGTTCTCCAGCAATGATGCTATTTTATAACACTCAATTACACGTAAAAAAATGAATGTGGTTGTTGTAATATATTTATCCAACTATAGTGTGGGGGTCGATTCCACGAGGAATAATGTGACTAGCAATTGAGAAAATAAGGAATAAGGGTAACTCACTCTAATCCAAACAAAAGATACAAGTGTTTTTGGGGGGTTTACAATATAAAAACAAAACAAGGATAGAACCAATAATAATATGAACAATTTTAACAATGACTGTCACAAATGAGGGAAAACAAGGGAATTGATAATGGAGAATCAATTCTTTCAATGATTCATTATATTTAACTAATTACTCACTACTTAATCACGAATTTAGCAATTTAGCCTTAGATTCAAAATTATCCACTAATGTCTCTCGACCATTGAGGGTTTAGTCCTCACTTGTACTCTCAAACCAAGCTAAGAAACATTAATCACAAAATCAAATTTGGGCTATGCTAGAATTTTACTAACTCTAGCTCAAATCCATTTCATAAGGTTTAACACCTCAAATCATGCCAACTTAAACTTTCCCTACCTCAATTAATTCTTCCAATATTAATCAAAGTAAATTGGTGAGTCCTCCAGTTAGCTAATTCGTTTGAAAATCAATAAAGCATGAGATTAATTTAGGTAAGCCAAATCCACTCATAAATCAAAGAGTATTTAATTAATACAAAAGCATAAGACAAAATCAAAACCCAAATTCAAAACATAAATATTGCATTATTTCTAACTACAATATCAAAATGGCCGCTTTATTGGCAGTTGAATGGATGATGACTAGCACTTAATCACTCCTGAGTCCATTTTAGCTGTAGTTGACCGAGCTGGTTGACTTCTGCTTAAGAGGTACCTGCGGGCTTTCTCTTTGGTCTTTTTCTAGATCCTTTTTTTAGCTTTTTTTCCTCTTAATTCAACTTTTTTTCATCAAAACTCCTTTTAGACCTCCAAATACATGAAATCGATACAATTCAAATGATACTTAGCCTCATATCATAGTTAACAATGTAAAATCATATGAAAACAGCTATAAATAAGTGATTAAACCACCACTTATCAACCATAAACTATAAATAAAATCCTAAGGAAAGTATTTATAGACAACAAATTTTGTCCTAAACAAAATAGAATTACAGGCCCATCAATAACGTACGAGTCGTAGTTTGATGGTACTACTCATTGTCTGAAGATATCAACTTGTAGTTTTCCATAAATTGGTGAAACTTCTCTAGTTCATACATGTCATTCCATGATTCGTGATTTAGGAATATGACTCGTCGTTTGACCTATGGTCCTAAGCTTAATTTGCACACTTGCAGATACCCATCTACGAGTCCATACTACGGACCTATACTATTGATTTCATGGGTTGTAGGATTCATAGTATGTCTCATTCTATCTAGTACAAAATTCATTTATTCAAAAATTCATTTATAATAAAAAATATGACTCATACTATCTGTTCACTAGTCTTTGGACAAGTCGTGATATTAATCTTTAATTTGTATAGTCTCTGATAATCAATATAGGTCTTAGTACGACTTTTACATTGACTTTACAAGTCGTACATAAGACTTCACAAGTCATACTTAGCTCTTGTTAGCACATTCTTCCATGATTACTTTCGGAACCTGCTTTCCTGCACTAATACACAAAAACATATCCTATCTACTAAAAACGCACTCAAGAATGTACAAAATTTTTATGTTTTAATCATAAAAAATTACCATGAAATCTCGGCACATCACTTAGCCTTGAGAGGAAAAAAAGAGAGAGTTATAGTTGAAATATCCTAGAATAAACTAGAAGGGTGACTGCCCATAAATGAAAAAGTTGGTTGCCTAAAATGTTAAAATATCTAGCATATTTTACTATTATATCTAATTTATATTTATTTTAGTTTATATAAATACCCTAATACAATATCTTAAAATACTATCACCCTTTAAGGTAGGCAGATTTTCAAATACTGCAAAATTCAAGTTTAAAAAGTATGAAGTAGAACTTATTCTTTTTATCAAGGAATTATCAATTAAAGAGAAAATATTAGTTTAAATATTTTGTGGTGTTAGATTTAACCTTGTAGATTATTCTTTTGAATATATCGAACTCCTATGAATTATTCAAGGCGAGAAAGGTGAATCTAGAGTGGTAGAGTTACTTTGAACCAAGGTAAGTTAAGGCTCTAATCTCAATGGAGAATGTTTTCCCAAATTTATTTGTTTGCAATGTACTACATATATGTGCTAGCATATACGCGAGTTGACAAGTGCATATGCAGATATTGGAGTTATTGTGGTTGGGGTATTATGATATGACATGTCTATCTTTCCATATTTTTTACTTGTTGCCTGTATTGTTGAGCATACTTTCATGTTATAGATAATGTTAGAGAAATTGGATATATGCTAGTGTAATACTATGAGAGTACATGTATGCCAGATTACATGATTTGAGTTGTTTTGCCATGCACTTCGCTTATGCGTAATTGATTTCATGTGTCATTAATATTTCATATATGTGTTGAGCTGATAAGTCAATTCTATCCACAAATTGGGTTTCATCAATCATATTCCCACCTGATATGAGTTTGAGTTTATGAGTCTGGTGTGATTCAAGACTTGGGTGTCAATCGGTTTGCGTGTGGATAAAAATCTATCTTTTTAGAGTCACTGTATAACCCCGATCACCTCAAGTAGTGTGAGTAGGGTATGTACGGGGAGCACTAGTTATGAAAAACTATGGACTCTTCAATTGCATTTTATTTTGGCTCATGTTACTTGAAAATCACTTTATGTATATCTGTGCATAATAATTATGTTGCCAAAATTTATTCTCCTTATGTTGATTACTCATGCTACCTGTCAAAATTGTACATTATACATACAGGTTTATTAAGTATTTTGAAGCCAACCCTCATCACTATCTTGGTGGAGCGGTCAATAATACGTATGGGATAAATGTTGATTTATGCACTTCTGCTTTATTTGCTGCACTTTTTGTGCAAATATAGATTCGTGCATCAAAGGAGCTTGAGAACATACTTAGAATCTGACTTTGGAGATATTCAGGGTGAGTTGCTTGAATTAGATCACAACACCAAACTCTTCTTTCCTTATAGTTTATTTCTATTATATCTTCTAGAAAAATTATGTATTGATAATGTTGTACTGATTTCATATACATACATAGTAGTGCAAATACTACTAGACCTTGGGGTATTTTGGGCATTTTTACTCTCAATTTTAACTAAATTTTTATGCTAGTTGTACGATTTTTTAATTTATTGTGTCTTTTAAAATATGAAATTTGGCTTTCGCATGCTTTTAGTTAGCCTAGCACTTGGGGTTAGTTGCTATTGTGGTTTATGTAAATAGGATCGTGTCAAAGACTTCTAGTTTATTTTATGTTATCTATATCTATCTATATTATAGTAAAAATATGAAGATTCTTAGAAATATTG
Source organism: Capsicum rhomboideum (assembly GCA_031232105.1). Taxonomy (NCBI): domain Eukaryota; kingdom Viridiplantae; phylum Streptophyta; class Magnoliopsida; order Solanales; family Solanaceae; genus Capsicum; species Capsicum rhomboideum. The sequence continues at coordinate 88,230,184 of CP124716.1, read as the reverse complement.
ATGAAACTTTAATTTTTGTCATTCATTAAAAGACTTTACAATAGACAAAATTGTCATTTACTATTTTCTTCAAATTATGATTAGTTTTCGTTACACCAGTAAAAAAAAAAAGAACTCCTAAAATACATGAAAACAGAATACATGGAATGAAACTAAATATCTATTTTTAATATTAGAATAATTAATGTCTAGCTGTGAAAGTATTTAAATCACCTTCTTAGCAAAGAATACATAAAAAATTAAGTGATAAATAGTGGAAGAAACATGTTAAAGGATTTTATGACCTATTAGTGTTTGGCTGAATAAAAATATACATTTTGCAAGAACCCAAATTTTAGTCAAAGCAATGATGTTGATTTTTCTCAATTTATAGTATGTTTCTAAATATATTTCTCTCAACTCTCAAGTACTAGCAGGTTATAATCAAGAAAGAGTGTAAGTTTGAGATACAAAGGTCATGGAGTCCATACCAGCCGATGTAAAAGAGTAACCTAACTCTACATATTCATAGTTGATATGCAAATTTTGGGGTTTGTGGAGATGGGGTGCCTCAATTCACCATTGAGAAATTGCCACTTCCTGAGCCTAATAAATCAAATACAATTTAATTTAAGCTTGCCTAAAGGGAAAATATATAAACAAGTATTCAAATTTGTCTTTATGCTTAATAATATATTTTGGATTATTTTTATGTTGTATAAGACCTTTGGTCAATGGATTATTACAATCATCCATAAATTTCATTGAACTTACCACACCTTTTGCATTTACAGAGACAAATAGTCACTGAGATATAGGATGATAATTTTTTTTATTTCATCTCCTAAACTGTTTTGGTGTTTTTGCTGCTTCAATTTAAAGACCGTGAGAACTTAACAATTTATTTTTTTTAACTTTTGCTTGTAAAAATGGAGGTGTTATGATCGTCCCTCTATCTTTAATATTAGTCTGATATGAAGGTTGAATGCCAAATTCTGGGTATCCCGAGAAATATTGGCTGAAAGCCTTCTTTGAAACTTAAAAATGCATAATTTTTTCAGTGCAATAAATGATTAGTCATCTGTTAAATATTTGAAATTCTAATTTTTGATTTTAAAATTAATTAAGAGTTACCTTATTTATTTTTTGCATCAATAGAAATCTTTCCTCTTTGGTTGAGTTTGAGTCTATTTGACATGTATTTTAGTTCAAGTAAGATTAAGATATTGAAATTTTGTATGTGATAAGAAATTTTATAGATATTTTAATTAATTTAAATACTCTAAATCTTAACGTAGAAATAGAGTCCTAATAAACATTAACTTTATGATACCAATTTAGGTGCACACACCATTAGACATATTTTGACAGTATAATAATTCTTTATATGGAAATAGATTATGGAACAAATATTGACATTCTGATAGTGATTTAGTGGCAAAATTATCGTGTTTTTAACCTCTTGGTAGATCTCACTTTAAGTTTTCCATCATCGCAACTTTCAAGTTGTCATCATTTGCTTTAGAATAATTCTTTTTATTATTGTTAATTTGTTTCAAGTACTTGTGTTATAATGTTATGCTCATATATAATATAGTTTGTTTTCCTTCAATACCAACATAATTTTGAGTTTTGACTTTTGATATCAATGGTAAAATTTTATTCACTATATTTAATTTTGCTCTTTAATTGTTAACTGTGATTGTGAGTTATCATGTTAGTATTTAAGTACATTTTTATCTTAATAAATTTACATTACTGTTTAAATTCTTTTTACTTAATAATATACTGTAACATACACATTATAATTTTTTTATATACATTTTTTATTAATTTAACACGATACATATGTGCAAAACACATACACTTAGCAAGTTTTAGTTTAAAAGCATTTCACTTAGAATTTTTTCTAAATTTTCCAAATATCAAAAAGGAAAAAGGTATTTGTAAACTGATTTGACCTTCTTTAATTCAATCCAAACACACTTCCAGAGATCTCTCTGGAAACCAATGATTTCCTATAACAATCATAGTTGTGATTTTTAGCTTTTGTTGTATTTTTTACTATTTTTTCCATCCCCCTTGTTGTTATATGCTATTTATGAGTTGTGAGGGTGGTTGGCACGATCCCCAAAGTGCTCAGGAGTGGTTTGAGGTTTTTAGAGTCTTTGAAAATGATTAGTTTGACTTAGGTCAACATTTCATGATCCAAACATCGGATGGTGATTCTGTCTGTTCCATTAGATTTAAAATGTCGATTTGGAGTTAGTAGCATGGTTAGGTTTGGTTTTGATCCTTTATATATCGTTTTGACCTCTTAGATGAGAAACTAGTTAAAATAGCTTAAAAAGGGGTCCCTAGGGTTAACTTGTTGATAAGGATCTCTTTTGAAAAATCTAATGGTTTAATTCAGTCCAGAATGTCGAATTTAGCCTAGTAGCATTATTAGATTATTTCTGTGGAGTCCCGAACGAATCTCAAGGGTTTGGAGACTTTTCCAACCTTGTGTTATTGTTGGTTTGTTGTTTTTGGTACAGCGAAGGCACCTTTTTCTCATTTGTTGCAATGTAACAACCCTTTCTGTCATTACGCATAAGTCTCTCATTTAAAATTTCATGCAAAAATTCTTCCCAAATTTGAAGTTATAAATTTCAGGCTAGGCTAGTTTCGCAGGAAATCTGAGTGAGGTGTGGTCTAGGGCAATCCGGTAATGAATTAGGGAAGTGTGGTGGTATTTGACTTAATTTCTAGTTAGCTAAGACGATAAGGAACCACTAGGATCTTACGAAATTGAATTTGAGTAGGTAGAACTCCCGAAATCGATTTTAGCGTAAAGGGTATTATTTGGGATGTATTGGATTTAAGGTGTGTTGTGAAAAAGGAGAATTTTGGGGGAAACCAGGTATTCTTCCTTGCCTATGTTGCTATAGCGACATGCTCAAAGGCGGAAAAAATCCAGCTACAGTGCCAGTTAAGGCTGTCAACGACCGCTATAGAGACGTGTGTTTCTATAGCAACGTGTGTCACTATAATGACAAATATTGTTGTTATATTTTAAAACCTACAAAAATGGTTTATTTTTCTTAAACCTGTTTTGGGGCAAGGGAGAGGCGATTTTAGGCAAAAATCATTAGTTAACCATATTTTTACTTCATTAAGGTAAGGAAAGATTTCATTCCCGTTAACTAGTAAATTGATAATCTAGCCTTAGAATTGCTAGTTTACATAGTTTGGGGATGGGTAAGGGCTGCTTTTAGTTGATTTTTTTGTGCAAAGGAGTAATTTAAGTTTAAAATCAATGGATTTTTGTTAATGATCGTTATAAGTTACCCTTGCATGTCATCAATTCACTCATTTATCCATCGAATTGGTAGTCTTAGATTAATTAAGGTAGAAAAGTCCTAAACGATGAGGGAATGATCATGAACTTAGCCTTAAGGTAGGGTATGAATTATAATCCCCAACGTGGTAGGTCATTTCATTAAATATGTGTTTGTATGTATTTCTAGACCGAAATCCAGAAGAAATTACACTAAAAGGCAAGGCTCAAGATTAGTTAAGTTGTGCAAGCTTGAATCTAGGTAGGTGATGGCATTGTAGTTTAATCCAATTTGTACTATATGTGCATGATAACTACTTCTTAGTATGGCTTGTTAGTGCATGTAGTTTGGTGTGGTCAAATCAAATGAATTTATCTTCTTGTATGATTTTGACCTATCTTACTGTTAAATGTGGAATGTTTCGGTAATTGGACATTCTCATGGCTTATTGGTGGAATAAGGTTGGCAGACACATGTCTCTGTGGTTTAGGTACATAGACGAAACTTATCCCTTCTAGTTCATGACTAAAGGGTGGTTATGATACCCATAGCATGTATGTACGAGGTTTAAGTGAGTTTGATGGTTCCTTAAGTGAACCAGGGAATGCAATCATATATTTGATAATTTTTTAACTTGTCTTGATTTGTTTGGACTAGGCTTGACTGAATTTTACTTGGTTGTAAGTGTTTTGAATTGTTGCTTGTAATCCCCAACTGCTTAATTGATATGTGTTGTGCTAGGTGTAATTAGAATGAGCATAGATTAACTTGTTGTACTACGTTTTGGTTAAATGTTCATATTCTCATCTTGGGTAGGCTAAATGACCCTTCCAGTACACTACTATTTTCTTGTGTGCTGATACTACGCGTTCTCTTACTTTTGTTGAGTGCAGCGCATATTCTAGCGGCTTCTGCAAGACCTCACTTGAGACTCTGGCGTGTGATCTGGATTTCAAGGGTGAGCAGCATCTTCGGGCTACCATGGAATCTTTCTTTATGATATTGTCCTTTGCTTGGACTTATGCACTTTCCTTTAGTTTTTCGGGTTGCATCCCCTTCTTGCCATACTTGGCATGTTTTGGTACACTGATTTTCAATTTCTATAGATGTGTTTTTGGTTTTAGTACTATATTCCGCACTTCTTAGTCTGTTAGACTGGATAATTTTGAAACTATTAATGGGATAGTTTCTTTATTTTCTCTAAGCTTTGGTTAATGCTTTCGAGGTTTATTGGTTCTCCCACAAGAGAATGAGGTGGATACCACTCACGTAGTGACAAAGTTGGTATCAGAGCCTAGGTTTGTCGATCTCATTACACCAAAATAGGTCCAGTAAAGTCTCATGGAAAGGTACAAAAACGTCTGTAATGTACGTTCAGGAGGCTATACGACTTTAGGAAAACTGTCATTCTTGCTTCTTTCATGCTGTAACATGATTCCAATTGGTATCTGGTGCTCCAAATTGGTATCTACTTTTCTCCACTCTTTTGTCCACATATGGTGACTACAAGGTCAAATGAAACTTGAGTAGCAGGCCTACACCGACTGCTCCAGCTACGGATCCAGCCATAAGGGAAAGAGGATGAGTGAGAGGAAGAGGTAAGAGAAAAAGGAGATGAGCCACACCCTCCAAGGGTGGAGCTCAAGCATCTGCTGGCCAGGCTCATGAAAGGTCAGTATCACCTCCCCATCTTAGGATCATTTCGAAGAGATAGAAGCAGTAGAGGAGTAGGTAATGGAGCCCGAGGTGGCAGCACCAGCTGGGGTTGTAGCCTTACCTCCCATGTCTACTGAGGTTGTTTTACAGGTGTTAGCTTTTGTGAGTGGGTTGGGTGGTACTGGAGCCAATCCTGTTGTACCAACTGTTCACTCTGTAGGTGTTTATCTTACTGTTGCTATGGCTCCTAGGATGGATGAGGCTTTAGAGACTGATATTGTTCCTCATCCAATTTTGGGTTCTGTGATGGCTGGCACTAACATGATCTGCTGACCAAGTTTTTGAAAATGAAACCACCAACATTCCAGGGTACTGAGTCTGAAGACGCATTTGAGATCATCATTGACTGTTATGAGAGGTTACATAAGATGGGTATTGTAAAATAACATGGAGTTGAGTTTGTTACTTTCTGTTGGAGAAGAATGCTAAGCAATAGTGGAGGGCATATGTCGAATGTCGATCGCCAATTTTACTGCCATTGACTTGGGAATAGTTTCATGCTTTGTTCTTAGAGAAGTATGTGCCTTGGCCCCTCCGTGATCATAAAAAGGATGAGTTTTTGGCATTGGAGCAGGGTGATATGTCAGTTGCAGCCTATGAGGCTAAGTTCCAAGCCTTGTCCCGCTATGCTACTCAGTTCTTGGCTATTAAGGAGGAGAGGATTCGATGTTATGTCAAAGGTTTGAATTATGATCTTTAGGTTTTGTCTGTACATATGACTTTTGCAGGAAAGGGGATCAATGAGGTTTCAAATTATGTGAAGAAGTTAGAGGGGATCACGCAAGTAGGTTAGGATAAGATGTTAGCTAAGAAGTCCCGTAATGCTTGGAATTTCAGGTGATATTACTCCAAAGGCCATGGTCAGTAGGCCTAGCCAACTCACCCTATTCAGTTAGCAATGCCAGCTTCTACTATGGGTCCAACTAAGGTCTCTTCTTAGTCGCAGGTTATTAGGAGCTAAGGGGGGCTTCTTACTCTTCTACCAGTCGGCTTTCTCTCGAGCAGAGATGTTACTATTATGGTGTTCTTGGTCATTTTATGATAGAGTGTCCTTTGAGGTAGGCAAATGGCCAGTGCAGTAGCAAACTCAGGCTATAGTTCTAGTGGGTAGAGGAGGAGGAGTTAACGACATGGGTCCTCCACAGGGTGGATGGGAAAATCAGGCCGGTGGATGGGGTGGTCAAGAAAATAGCGACACAAGGGGTGGAGTGTAGTCGTGGAGAGAGTTAGCTTAGATTAGTGACTGGGCTCATGGTTATGCCTTTTCGAGAAAGATTGATACCGAGGCTTCTGATGCAATTATCACGGTACCATTTCTTTTTGTGACCGGATGGATTTTGTTTTATTTGACCCGAGGTTTACTTATTGTTATATGTATGTCTAGTTTGTGGTGGGTCTGAATTTGGTTTGTGATGTACTTGACTATCCTATTTAAGTGTCTACTCTAGTTGGAGAGTCTGTGGTAGTAACCCATGCTTACCATTTTAGTTCTGTGTTGTTCATGGGCTTCCAGACTTGGGTAGATTTAATTATTCTGGATATGTTGGACTTTGATGTAATTTTGGGTATGATCGGGTTATCTCCATATCAGATTGTCTTAAACTATAATGCTAAGACAGTGACTCTAGTTATGCCTGGGATGGATGAACTATAGTGGGAGTGAGTGTATAAGGCCAAACCGATGAAAATTATATCATTTATATAGGCTAGAAGGTTAGTAGGGAAGGGGTGTTCAGTGTTTTTAGATCATCTCCAGGATGTGAGTGTGGGGTCCCCTTTTATAGAGTCAGTTTCGATTGTTTTTGAATTCCAGGATGTGTTTTCTTCAGATTTACCAAGTATGCCTCCAGATAGAGATATTGATTTTTGTATTGACTTTGAGCCGGGTACTCGCCCTATATATATTCCTCCCTATCGAATGGCCCCAACAGAGTTGAGGGAACTCAAAACTCAATTGCAGGAACTACTTGACAAGGGGTTTATTCGTCCAAGCACTTCACCGTGGGTTGCTCCGGTCATGTTTGTTCAAAAGAAAGATACTAGTATGAGGATATGTATTGATTATTGACAGTTTAATAAGGTAACCATCAGGAATAAATATCCCTTGTCTCGTATAGATGATCTATTTAACCAGTTATAATATTTGACTGTATTTTCCAAATTGACTTGAGGTCGGGTTATCATCAGCTGAAAATTACACCGCAGGACATACGAAAGACAACTTTTAGAACTCGATATTTCCATTATGAGTTTCTGGTGATGTCCTTCAGGCTATCTAATTGGCCTGCAACCTTTATGAGCTTGATGAATGATATCTTTAAGTCATTTTTGGATTCTTTTGTTATTTTGTTTATTGATGACATTCTAGTTTACTCCAAGAGTAAGGAGGAGCATGTATATCACCTTTGCATAGTGTTGGAGATTCTAAGGGAGAAGCAGTTATTTGCCAAATTTTCAAAGTGTGAGTTCTAATTGTCTTCAGTTGTATTTTGGGGGAACGTTGTTTCTGAAAAGGGGTTGATGGTGGATCCTTAGAAGATTAAGGCAGTTAAGAGTTAAGATCCGACCTAGTTCAGTGACCGAGGTAAGGGGCCTTGTAGGTCTTGCTAGTTATTACACAGGTTTGTCAAGAACTTTGCATCCATTGTAACATACTTGACAAGGTTGACTCTAAAGGAAGTTTCATTTATTTGGTCAAACCAATGTAAGGAGAGCTTCAAAAAGCTCAAGACACTCTTGACTACAACTCCTATCCTTTATATAGTGATTAAAAGTAAGGATTTTATAGTGTTTTGTGATGCTTCACTTTTGGGCTTGGGTGTTGTATTAATGCAGGATAGGAATTTCATTGCTTATGCTTCGAGCTAGTTCAAGCCTTATGAAAGGAACTACCCAACCCATGACTTAGATTTAGCAGCGGTGGTGTTTCCATTAAATATTTAGAGACACTATCTTTATGATGTCAAGTGTAAGGTCTTCAGATACCACCGTAGCCTGCAACATGTGTTTACTCGAAGGAAGTTGAATCTAAGGCAGTGGAGATGGATGGAATTATTGAAGGATTATGATGTGACTATTCAGTATCATCCAGGTAAGGCCAATTTGGTGGCAGACGCATTAAGCCGAAAGGCTTAAGTATGGGTAGTTTGTCATTCTTGAGGGTTTCTAGGCAACCTTTAGCTAGAGAGTTTCAAACTCGAACATCTCAGAGTATGTTTTTTGGTGTTTCAGACAGGGGTGAAGTTTAGGCTAGTGCTGAGGTGAAGTCAACATTTATGGATCAGATTAAGGCCAAGCAATATAAGGACAAGAAGTTGAATACACTCCAAAATAAAGTGGTGCGTGGAGAGGTGGCAGACGCCACTCTTGATGCGAGTGGGGTGTTATGGCTTAAGGAAAGGTTATGTGTTCCTCGATTTGGTGATTTGATTCCTGAGGTACTTTTAGAATCCCAGGTTCATATTATTCTATTCATCTAGGTATAACCAAAATGTACCGTGACTTGAGACAATTTTATTGGTGTCCTAGTATGAAGAGGGACATAGTGGATTATGTGTCCAAGTGACACAATTGTCAGCAGGTGAAGTATGAACATCAAAGACCTGCGGGATTGCTTCAAAGAATGCCCATACCTATATGGAAATGGGAGAATATTACCATGGATTTTGTGGTGGGTTTTCTTAATTCCTTAGGGAAATATGACTCCGTTTGGATGATAGTGGATCGGTTGACAAAATCAGCTTAATTTTTTCCAGTCCGAGTAGACTACAACTCCTAATAGTTAGCTAAAATCTACGTCAAGGAGATAGTGAGGCTTCATAGAGTGCCTCTTACCATTATTTTTGATAAAGATGCAAAGTATACTTCTAAATTTTAGGGCAGGTTGCATGAGGAGTTGGGCACCAAGCTCACTTTAGCATGATTTTTCATAGTCAAACTAATGGATATTTGAAAAGGATGATTCAGGTGCTAGAGGACATATTGAGAGCCTGTGTTATTGATATTGGTGGTTATTGGGGCCAGTTTCCACCATTGTGTGAATTTTCGTACAACAACAACTATCACTCCAATATCAATATGGCACCATTCAAGGCACTCTATGGAAGGAAGTATAGGTCACCTATTGGGTGGTTTAAAACTGGAGATGTTAAACCTTTGGGCACTGACTTGGTGAAGAAGGCTCAAGAAAGCGTAAGATTCATTCAAACCAATTTGTTGGCTTCTCAAAGCAGATAGAAAGAGTATACATACCGTAAGGTAAGATACATAGATTTCAAGGTTGGTGAACAAGTGTTACTTAAGTGTCTCCCATAAAGTGAGTCATGAGGTTTGGTAAGAGGGGTAAGCTCAGCCCTCGATATATTGGTCCATTCGAGATTATTAAGAATATAGGCCTAGTTGCGTACATTTAGCATTACCACCAGGGTTTTCGGGATTCCATACTATATTTCATGTCTCTATACTCAAAAGGTATCATGGGGATGGAGATTATATTATTAAATGGGACTCGGTTTTATTAGATAAGGATTTTGCTTGCGAGGTGGAACCGGTGGCGATTTTAGATCGAGATGTTCAGAAGGTAAAAACAAAGGAAATTTGTTCCGTTAAGGTTCAATGGAAGCATTGTTCGATTGAAGAAGCCACCTGGGAAGCAAAGAAGGACATACGGGAAAAGTACCTTCAATTGTTTAAGGATACAGATACTCTCTTCTTTTCTTATTTTAGCCTATTTTTCTCATTTAATCATTTGGGGATGAATGCTGGGTAAATTGGTATCTGTTGTAATGAACCTTTTCATCGTTAAGTATAAGTCTCTCATTTAAAATTTTATGCTAAAATTCTTTACGTATTTGAAGTTATAAATTTTAGGCTAGGGTAATTTTTGATTAAATATGAGTGAGGTGTGGTCTAGGGCAATCTAGAAATGAATTAGGTAATTCTAGTGGTGTTTGACTTTATTTCGAGATAGCTAAGATGAAAATAAACCCGTAGGATCTTACGAAATTTAATTTGAGTAGGTAGAACTCCCAAAATTAATCTTAGCGTAAAAAGGTATTATTTGGGATATCTTGGATTTAAGGTGTGTTGTGAAAAAAGGGAATTTTGGGGGAAACCAGGCATTGTACCTTGCATGCCTAAAAGCATATAAAATCCCGCTATAGTGCCCAGTCAATACGTTTAATGGACGCTATAGCGACATGTGTCACTATAGCGATGTCGCTATAGCAACAAAAATTGCTGTTTTATTTTAAAACCCCCCCAAAATGGTTTATTTTTCTAAAGCACATTTTAGGGTAAGGGAGAGGCAATTTTGGGTGAAAATCATCAGTTAGCCATCATTTTGCTTCATTAAGGTAAGGATTTCATCCCTGTTAACTAGTAAATTGATAATTTTGCCTTACAATTGTTAATTTATGTAGTTTGGGGAGGGTTAAGGGCTAATTTTAATTGATATTATAGTGCAAGGGAGTGTAATTTAAATTTCAAATCAATGGGTTTTGGTTAATGATCGTTAAATTACCCTTGCATGTGGTCAATTTACTAATTTATCCACGAAATTGGTAGTCTTAGGTGAATTATGCAAGAAAAGCCCTAGAACAGGGAGGGAATGATCATGAACCTGGCCTTAGGGGTTGAGTATGAGTTATAATCCCCAACGTGGTAGGTCATTTCATTAATTAGGTGTTTGTATGTATTTCTAGATCGAAATCAAGTGGAAATTACATGGAAAGGCAAGCCTCAAGCTTAGTTGAGTTGTGCAAGCTTGGATCGAGGTAAGTGATGCTATTGTAGTTTAATCCAATTTGTATGATATGTGCATGTTAACTACTTCTTAGTATGGCTTAGTAGTGCATATTGTTTGTTGTTGTCAAATCAAATGAATTTATCTTGTTGTATGATTTTGACCTATTTTATTGTTAAATGTGGGTTGTTTCGGTAACTGGACATTCTCACGGCTTATTGGTGGAATAAGGTTGGCAGATGGATGTGTGTGGGTTTAGGTATATTGACAGAACTTATCCCCTGCAGGTCATGACTAGAGGGTGGTTATAATACCCATAGCGTGTATGTACTAGGTTCAGGTAAGTTTGACGATTCCTTGAGTGAACTGGAGAATGTAATCATATATTTGATAATTTCTTAACTTGTCTTGACTTGTTTGAACTAGGCTTGATTAAATTTGGCTTGGTTGTAAATGTTTGAATTGTTTCTTGTAATCCTAAACTACTTAATTGATACTTGTTGTGCTAGGTGTAATTAGAATGAGCATGGATTAACTTGTTGTACTACATTTTGGTTAATTGTTCATATTCTCATCTTGGGTTGGCCAAATGACCCTACCAGTACACTGTTGTTTTCTTGTGTGCTGATACTACACCTGCTCTTACTTTTGTTGAGTGCAACGCATATTCCAGCGGTTCCTACAAGAATTCACTTGTCACTCTAGCATGTGAGCAGCATCTTTGGGCAACCATGGAATCCTTCTTTATGATATTGTCCTTTGCTTGGACTTGTGTACTTTCCTTTAGATTTTGGGGTTGCATCCCCTTTTTTACATTCTTAGTATGATTTGGGACACCGACCTTTTGATTCTAGGGATATGTTTTTGGTTTTAGTACTATATTCGGCACTTCTTAGTCTATTTAACTAGATAATTCTGAAACTATTAATGGGATGGTTTCTTTATTTTCTCTAAGCGTTAGTTAATGCTTTTGGGGTTTATTTGTTCTCCCACCGGAGAATGGGTTGGGTGCCACTCACGCTCATTTGGGTCATGACAGGCAGCCTCCTTGCAATTGCGGAGAAGAATTTTATTGCTCATAGCGATTGCAGTGGTGGGATCGTGATCGCAAAGGGTATGAGGTCTTGGTCATCGCGAATGTGGGAGGGGGAAGACTGCATTCGCAAAGCTAATTCGGGTCTGGGTTGGTTACTCATCACAATCATGATGGACCACCCGTAATTATGAAGGTTCAGTTTGGGTCGTGTCACAAATGTGACATAAGTGACTGCGATCGTGAAGAGTAAATCATACCTGGGCAGAACTTAATTCTTTTCCTCGTCCAAAACCTAATTTTCACAATTATTAAACTTTGGGAGCTCGGTTCTTGGCGATTTTAGAGAGTGATTTCATCAATCTTGCATGGTTAATCTCTAAACTCTTAATTTCACCATTTTCCATTAATTTCTTTACAAATCTACCTTTAAATCTATAATTTAAAACTTGAATTTTGGGGATTTTATCCGATAAAGTGCAAAAATTGGTTTTTCTTTGATTTCAAGTCCAATTTCAACTTGCTTTTAGTTGGGTTTTCAGATTTAGAACTCTATTAGTATGGGGAACTTGATTCTTAAATGAAATTCGAGTTTTACCCTTTTCGATTCTAAGTCAATTTTTGAACTATTTTTTGATCTAGAAAGAAAATAGCCAATATTGGTATCGTTAGACTCATTTTAACGTGTAGATTACATTTTTGTTAGATTTGGTTAGTTCCAAGTACATACGTAAAGGAAAGGCCACATGTTGAACGGTCCAGGCTAGATATTAGACAATTTGAGGTAGTTTATGGCTTAATTTTCTTCAGACTGGGTTGGGTAGTTAACTATTCATGTAAAATATGCTATGGGTTGAGGGTTTTGTTGTAAGATTCATATTTTTAGATTATTATTATTATTGTGTTACCTATGTGGGGGCTTATATGAGTATTATTGTTGTGATGTCCATGTGGGGTCTAGTATTGGACTTATTTGTGCATTATCTGCCTTATTATTGTTGTGATGCCTGTGTGGGGGCTTGACTTGATATTAGTGGCCTTACTTGAGCATTATTTGGCCATATCTTATTGTGATGCCCGAGTGGGTGCCCAAATTGATATTTTATTTGATGTCTTACATGACTATTCATTACTGTGGTGTTATGTGATGGTTTACATCATGAATTACTGAAATATTGAGGAGATGTGAGCTTATTTAATACCATCATTGATTTGACTCATTATATAATATTTTTTTTTGTATGAACATGCATCCTCATTTCTAATCATCTATATCTGTAAGTGTGTATATGTATATATATATATGTATATATATATATATTCATACCATAGAGAAATACTGATTATGAAAGAAAATGAGATACTTTATAAAATACTTGACCGAGGGATGTGTTGGCAAGATTGATTTGAGATATGAGATTGTAAATATATATGGGTTGTGAACCCCCCATGGTGTCCTATCCTGAAGCTTTCTCTCACAAGGTGTATACTAGGTGATATTGAGACATTACATCTTAGCCATTACATTGCATTACATCACTTGCATCTCTTTTTATGTGTTGATATCATGTATTTTGCTTTATTTTGTGTAATTATACTCATGTATAGTCTTATACAGATATTATACATGTAGAACTGTTAGGAGATATGGTTTGATCTACCATTGGGAACTTTTTTGTATGTAGGTGGAAGCGTGCTCATAGTGTTCCTTACTTGTTTAGTTTTATGCTTTTCTTAGTCTATCTATGGTACCTACTGAGTACAGCTGGACCATACTCTCTCCTACTTTCTATACCCTTTTGGTCCAGATCCTAGTTTGAGTACAACCTATAGAGTGTGAGATCATGCGGTGATCGAGGCTAATTTAGAGGATGGGTGAGTTCCTCGTTTGGGGCTTGATTCCGGATTTCATCTTATCTATCTTGTCTTTACTTTATGATTTGTAGATAAACTTATGTATCTTTGTTCTTTTATTCGATATTAGTGACCTTTACTCAGGACATCAAATTCTGGGGTTTGAAATTGTAATTTGTTTAGTTTTGGATACTGTTGTTATCTATATATATATATATGTATTATGGCCTAACTTTTTTATGAAGTATCAAATTGGGTTTTACGATTTCTCATATGCATTTCTTTATTTATTTGGATGTTGGGCTTACCCACTCGGGGTTAGGGTGGGGTAGATGTCAGCATGACCTCAACTTTTGGGTCGTGACAAATTGGTATTAGAGCACTAGGTTCACCGGTCTCATGAGTAAAAGAGAAGGGTGTCTAATAGAGTTTCACGGATTGATACGTTGACATTCGTATCTATCTTTGAGAGCCTATAGGAAATCTTTAGGAAAAACATCTCTCATATTATTCATTATCGTGAGTGTTGTTCATGCCTGTTAGCTTGTGCGTGTCCACCACATCAACTAGGACCTGATTCAATACCTAGTCCTTGTATGAGGAGAATGATGAATAGTAAGAACACAAAGATAAATATGTAGGAAAGTAACAATAAGGAATTTTTATGTGGAAACTCCTTGCCCATGGGAGAAAAACCACGACCTACCAATAGTAGTATTTCACCAACAAATATCACTAAAACAAGAGCAATGGTTGGATTAAAGAATCTCTCTCGTAATCCTATGGTTAACCTCTTAACCCTATCAAGTTGAGCTAATGACAACATCGAGCCACGTTATACTATACCAACTATAGCCTACAGTCAACTAACTCTAGTTGACACACCTTGGCTAACTCTAACCCAACTATCAAATACCTCTAGTTGGTACACTTTTTCACAAGAAAAAGATCAAATAATGACACCTACACTTGCTTCTCATAAGAGGAGTAGATTTACAATTTAGCATAATCACAAAGACTCAAACAATAATGGACTAGGAATGACTATCTTGACTGAGAGAAGGTCCCTCATTTTAGGAGCTTTGATTTTGAAGAGAAGTGGTTTTACTGTAAAGATTGATCCTTTTTGAGTATTTGAAAAAACTAAACTTTCTTCTCAAGATGATGAATATATAGGATGAGCATTAGGAGAAAATCTTTCTTATTGGATATTGAAGAAGAACAACTAAAAATTCTTCACACAAATGTGCTGACATTGTCCAGAAAAGAACTAGAGAGCTGGCACATAAGACAAATCTATACAACTACAAAACTGCATACTGGGACACCAGTTGACGTACATTGTCTTTCAACTAGGTTTGTCAATCATCAGCACATGAACACAATAAGATGGGCTTTGATGATGACAACCATTGACTCACACATCTTATTTCATCAGCATACAACATACCAGAAGTTCCCCCTTTCACCATGTTCCTCCTTACTGCATTCCCAATTCATTATACATAATGATATATATATATATATATATGAAGTAAATGAGAGGGAAAACCTTGAATGTTTCTCATAGGTCGAGGTTTGAAAGCCTGCTTCTCATTTACTGCTGTACCACAAACTTTCTGCAAAATATATAACTGACAAATGTATTGTTGACTACCAGAAAGTTCAATGACCGATGGACCTGGTCCATCATTCAGGTCCCTATGAAATAAGATCTCTCTACTGAAATAGTTCCTCTTGAATGAGCATTATACAATTTGTTCCCCCGATATATTAATACCTTTGTTGCTTCTAAGAGAGACCTGGTGTGTGTTTGGTCCCTCATCTGATCCTTCAGTAGGTTTGTCTAATTATCAAAACAACAATTACATCAATTTTCCCCTTTTTGATGATGACAACCCGATAACCAATGTAACAGCAGGTTTAAAAGAGTTTTCTTTTATCAGCATTTATCCCTTCTTTAGTTTCTCCTACTAGTTAAGAGTATCAGGTCCCTCATTAGTTCCCCCTATCACCAACATCTTCCTTATTGGTTGCCCCTATCACCAACATCTTCCTTATTGGTTGCACCTATCATCAACATCTCCAAATAATATCATTTCATTATTTTTCTGGTCCCTTTATGAGTTTGTCAATCATCATAATCAAGAATAAGTTTGCCAATCATCAAAACCAAGAATAAGACATTTTCCCCCTTTTTGATAATGACAAACTTAAGCCAGCTATGAACCCAGATTAGGATGCTCCCCTTGACACCAACACTCATTTCTGTTGACGCTAGTACACATTTATTTTTCCCTTGTCACTGTACCTATTCTCCGTATATGTTCCCCCTGTCGCCATAGCTATGGTTTCACAAATAATTCCTCATTCACATGGCCTTTTCCCCCTTTTGGCATCATAAAAAAAATGAACAGTAAACCAAGTAGAAGGATGAATTTTTTAACCTTGAGTAGGGTAATAGATATGTTGCAGCTTATGAGGCCAAGTTTTATACTTTTTCCTACTCTGCTACTCATTTACTTGTTATAGAGGATGAGAGAATTTGGTTTTTTATGAAGGGCTTGAATGCTGACTTGCAGGTTTTTATTATTCATATAACTTCTGACAAGAAGACCTTTAATGAGGTTGCTGATTAAGTGGAAAAGGTAAAAGGGGTAAAGCAAGTTGGTTAGGCAAAGGTATTAGCAATAAAGTCCAGAAATGTAGGTAGCTTTGGCGGTTCTTATTCTAGGGGTCATAGCAAGAACGCCTATCTGGCTCACCCCTTTCAGTAGGCTATACCAACTTCTACTAGTGGTCAGTCAGGGGCTATTTAGTAGCCCTCAAATGCTAGAGTCCAAGGGGCATCATATTTTTTAGCCAACAAGCGTTCTCTTGAGCGAGATTGTTATACTTGTGGTGTTGTGGGGCACTTCAAGAAAGAGTGTCCTCAGAGACAGGTTGGGTTACAGGGCCAGCAGAAGGCTAAAGTTGTGGTTCCTGCTGGTAGAGGTGGTATAGGTAATAGTAATATTAAAGATCATCCACAGGGTAGGTGGAGTAATAATTAAGGAGGTCATAGTAGAAATTGAGGTAATAGTAATATAGGGAAGGGTGGAGCACAACCTACTCGAGAGGTTTCCTAGCTTGATGATAGAGCTCACTGTTATGCCTTCCTAGGAAAGATCGAGGTCGAGGCATCTTATGCTGTTATTATAAGTACTATTCTCATCTGTGATCGAATGAATACTGTCTTTTTGGATTCGAGTTCCACTTGTTCTTATGTATCTGTTATATTTGCCTTGGGATTAGACTTGATTTGTGATATACTTGACTCTCCTATTTAAATGTATACTCCTATTGGAGACTCTGTGGTAGTGACCCATGTGTATCATGCATGTTCTATTTTGTTCATGAGTTTCCAGACTTGGGTAGATTTGACTATCTTAGATATGTTTGACTTGAACATTATCTTGGGTATGACTGGGCTATCTATGTATCATGCTATTTTAAATTGTAATGCAAAGACAGTGACCTTAGAGATGCCCAAAATGGATAAGTTAGAGTGGGAAGGTATGTATAAGCCTAAGCCAGTAAAATTATATCTTTTATTCGGGTTAAGAAGTTAGTTGGGAGAGGGTGTTCGACCTTTCTAGCACATCTCTGGGATGTTAGTACAGAATCTTCTTTTATTGAGTCAGTCTCTGTAGTTTTGGAATTTTAGGAGGTGCTTCCCATAGATTTGCCTGGCATGCCTCTGGACTAGGGCATTGACTTCTGTATTGAGTTAGAGCCGAGCACTTGCCCTATTTCTATTCCTCCCTATTGAATGGATCTGATTAAGTTAAGAAAACTCAAGAATCACTTCCAGGAGTTACTTGATAAGGGGTTCATTTGCCCTAGTGCTTCTCCTTGGGGTGCTCCAGTGTTGTTTGTTAAGAAAAAGGATGGTAGCCTGAGTATGTGCATTGACTATAGGCAGTTGATAAAGTTACCATCAGAAATAAGTATCCCTTGCCCCGAATAGATGATCTTTTTGGCCATTTGCCTGGTGCTTCTATTTTCTCTAAGATAGACTTGAGATTAGGTTATCATTAGTTAAAGATTTGTCCTGAGGATATACCCAAGACTGCCTTCAAGATTCGCTATGGGCATTATGAGTTCTTAGTGATGTCCTTCGGGTTGACTAATGTGCCTACAACTTTCATGAGCTTGATGAATGATATTTTTAAGTCATTCTTGAATTCTCTTGTGATCATTTTAATTGATGACATTTTGATTTACTCCAAGAGTAAGGAGGAACATGCAGGTCATCTTCGTATTGTCTTAGGAATTTTGAAGGAGAAGAAATTGTATGCTAAGTTCTCCAAATGTGAATTCTAGTTATCTTCTGTTGCATTTTTAGGGCATATGGTTTCGAAAAAGCAGTAATGGTAGATTCCTAGAACATTGAGGCTATTAAGAGTTGGGTTCAACCTAGATCTGTGACTAAGGTTAGCTGTTTTATGGGTCTTGCTAGTTACTATTGTAGGTTTGTCAACAATTTTGCATTTATTGCTATGAACTTGACAAGGTTGACACAAAAGGAGTGAGTAGAGCTTCCAAAAGCTCAAGACACTTTTGACTACATCTCATATTCTTTCCCTGCTAGTTGAAGGTAAAGATTTCATTTTATTTAGTAATGCTTCACTCTCTGGTTTGGGTGTTGTATTGATGCAAAACAGGAATGTGATTACCTAAGCTTTAAAGAAATTTAAGCCTCGTGAGAAGAATTACTCAACCCATGACTTGGAGTTGGCAAGAGTGGTTTTTGCACTTAATATTTGGAGAAATTATCTCTACGTTGTCATGTGTGAAGTATTCCCAGTCCATCATAGTTTGCAACATGTTTTCACTCAAACGGAATCTGAATTTGAGGCAGAGAAGGTGGATGGAATTTTTGAAGGATTATGATGTGGCCATCCAATAAGGCCAATATGGTGGCAGACGCATTGAGATGAAAATCAGTAAGTATGGGTAGTATGGCTTATTTGAGGGTGTCACTAGAGATATTTAGACACTAGCATCTCAGTCTATGCAGTTTAGTGATTCTGAAAGGGGTAGAGTGTTGGCTAGCTTAGAGTTAAGGTCAACATTCCTTGAATAGATCAAGGCCAGACAGTTTGAAGATGAGAAGTTGAACAAATTTTGGAACAAAGTAGTATGTGATCAAGCTTTTGATACCACACTTGATGCTGGTGGGGTGTTGATGGTGAGGGGACACGTGTGCATGCCTCGTGTTGGTTATTTGATTCCTGCTTTACTTGCAGAAACTCATGGTTCTCGATACTCTATTTATTCGGGTGTAACCAAGATTTACCGTGACTTGAGATAGCTCTATTGGTGGCCCACAATAAAGAGGGATATAGTGGAGTATGTTTTTAAATGCCACAATTGTCAATAGGTGAAGTTCAAGTATCAAAATCATACGAGGTTACTTCAGTGGATGCCCATTCCCGAGTAGAAGTGGGAGATGATAGGGATGTACTTCGTAGTTGGTCTTTCTAAGACCTTGGGGTAGCATGACTCTATTTGGGTTTGATAGTGTATAGGTTGGCATTTCCACCAAGCTTATTGGGTGTCCATTTGGTGTTTGATGTATCCACGCTTAAGAGATATCATGGGGATGGGGATTACATTATCAAATGGGATTTGGTTTTTCTATATAAGGACATTTTTTTATGAGGAGGAGCTAGTTGCTATTCTTGATTGACATGTCCAAAAGTTGAGGACAAAGGTAATTCGGTCGGTAAAGGTCCAATGAAAGCATCGCCCAATCGAGAAAGCTACTTAGGAAATCAAGAGGGACATGCGGGACAAGTACCCTCACTTGTTTGAGGATACAGGTACTCTTTTATCTTTTAACTTGGCTCACTTTTCCTTATTTTATCATTCAGGGATGAAGAATGGTTATATTGGTATTATTTGTAATGACCCTTTCCATCATTACGGGTAAGTCTAAGGTACAAAAATTTGGGCTAAGGTTGTCCCCTAATTGGGAGTTAGAAATTTTAGGATAGGTAGTCTCGGATAAAATCCAAGCAAGGTATGGTCTAGGGCATTTTAGAAATGGATTGGGTACTTGTGAAAGGATTTAATATGTTTTTATGTTAGCTAAGACAATAAGAAATCTGTAGGATCTTTTGAAAGTGAATTCGGTTATGTAGAACTCCTGATATCGAACTTGACGTAAAGAGGTTAGTTTGAAATATCATGGTTTGAGGGTGCATTGCAAGAAAGGCAAAACGAGAAGCAATCCAAAGTTTCTACCTCACCACACCTGCTATAGCTAGTGGTAGGTCGCTATGACTATGCCGTTATAGTAGAAAATTTCCCTCTATAGCGGGAGTCAAAGTTGGTCGATCCCACCATAGCGGGTGGATTATGCTATAGTGAGGCCGCTATAGCGGGATATATGCGGAATAATGCAGAAAACTACCTAAAAACATTTCATTATCTTAAAACTAGTTTTGGGAAGGCTGCAACAATTTTGGGTGAATTCCACTTAATTTTCACCAAACTCTTCGTAAAGATAAGTGATTTCTTCCATTAACTCGTAGTTTGATTGTCAACTACGAGAATCACTAGTTTTTAGGGTTTTGGGGATGATTTGACTTAACCTAGCTAAATTTCTGGTGCAACTAAGTGAATTTGGTAGAAAACCTTTGGGTTTTGTTTAAAGATTGCTTATTTACTTTTGTGTGTTGATAATTCACTATTGTAACCATGAAATTTGTTGGATTAAGGTGGAAATTATGGTAGAAAAACCCTAAAATGGGGAGAATGATCATAAATTTGGCCTTGGGGTTTTAGGATTAGGTTATAATCCTTGATATTGTAGGTCATTTGGTTGATTATGTATTTTATTCATTTTTTTAGACCATAACCAAGACGAGGTTGCAAGAAAGGACAAAGCTCAAGTTTGTTAGACTATTTCAGGCTTGTATTAAGGTAGGTGATGGTTTAATGTAGTTGAAACTAACTTGTTTTATGTATGCATGATAATTGTTCCTTCGTATTGCTTGTTACAATGCATGTTCAAGGAAAGTAAATGACTATTTGATATCCTAAGTGTTAATCAAATGCAATGAACTTATATTAAAAGCTTGTTTGTTTTTCAAGTGTTGGTTTGGTTATCATTGTGGTTGTGATTATTGTGATATCTATCATTATTGTGGGATGTACCGGTAATTGGACATCTTCATAGGATTGGTTGATATAAGGTTGGCAGACACTTGACGTCTAGGATTTTGGTACATAGACAAGAGCTCGTCAGCTACAGGTCATGGATAGTGGGCGACCATAAGATCCTTAACGTATGTTTACAAGGTACAGGTGAGTATGATCGTTACTTGAGTGAATCAGGGATTATGTGTTCACTTGTTATATTGGGTCCTTGAGTGGTCTGGGTTTTAATTACAAGGTTGGCATAACTCTATGTTGTCTATTTAATTGTGTAATGGAGACATGGTTGATACAGTTGATTCAGTCATTGTTGCTGACTTGGAGTCTTGTTGGTAGTCATTGCTTGACTTGACTTACTTTCCTTGTTGACTTGTATTGACTGAATTTCATAATGTTATTGAATGAGGTTAAGTGTTATAAACTTAAGGTAGGGATACATGCTAGGTGTTCATGGTTGTTCTTGCTTTACTAAGTTATGGTTACTTGTTCATATGTCTCATTTTGGGTTAGTCGATGACCCTACTAGTACACCATTGTTTCTTGTGTACTGATACTACACATGCTCTTCTTTTTGTTGAGTGCAAAGCATTTTCTAGAGACTGTTTCAAGACCTTAGTTATAGAGGGATAGCATTCGAACTCAAGAGTGAGCTACATCTTTGGGGTTGCCATGAGTTCTTCATCTAATTTTTGGTCTATTATTTTGGACTTAGGCATTTTCAATTATTTTGGGTTGAACCCTGTTATTTTAAAATTTGTAGTGTGTTGGTACAATGACTTTTAAATCCTAGGGGATTATATTTAGGTATTTGATTATGTTCTGCAGGGTTATCATTAGATTGTTGATGACATTATCTAAATTTATGCAAAATAACTAGTTTGCCTTCTTGTTGGCTAAGTGTTAGGTCTGCATGCTTGGGGTTAGATGGTTCTCCCACTGGGAGCTAGTGTGGGTGAGACTCACGGCGGGTTTGGGTCATGACAACAAGATTTGCTGATTCATCTTTTGGGATGTCTGGAGGACGCTCCCCAAGCTGGCATTCTATCGAGCACATCTGATGGTTCTCAGACTTTAAGAGGTGTTCAACTACCAATGTAGGACTGTACTTATGGTTTTTCAGACTCTAGGGGTACAGCCAGCTGTTGTGTTACCCCCACATGTTTATACTTTGCCTTCTAGACTTGTTGTTACTCTTATTGTTCCTGGTCCTGAGATATTTGCTGAAAAGCATAAGAGATTTGAGATATTTATTCACTTGGCTCCTCCAAAGTTTAATGGTGCCACTAGCGAAGATGCTTATGAGTTTCTAATTGATTACCAGGAGAGGCTACATAACCTCGGATCGCTTGATCCCCATGGTGTTGCTCATACTACATACCAGTTGACTGATGTGGCTTGATAGTGGCGGAGATCTCTTGTCAGTTGTAGACCAGCGGGTTCCCCTCATGTAATGACCCAGAATCTGAGGTCATGATGGCACCTTTTTCGACCTATCCTTGGTAGCTAAGCTGAAAAGCCATAATGAATATGAAGTATGAAAGATAAATGAAATAAAGCAAATACGAGACTTTTAGAATGAAGTCACTGGCAATGAATGCTAAGTTATGGTGGAGATTTAAGACACAAATCAATTTGTGGACTAATTTCCTTTGAAACTAGTATTGTAAAAAATAGATCCCAACTCTGGTGCAGTGGATAGGTGGGTCTCAAGTATGGAAAGCTATGTTGAGAAATAGGGAAAAAGTAGAACAACATATTTGGTGGGAACCAAGAAGTGGTACATCTACCATATGGTTTGATAATTGGACCAGCACTGGTCCACTACTTATGCATCAATCAGAGGTGCACACATGTCACCCACTGAATGATGCTCAGGAATTTCTCAAAGAGGAGGGGTGGAATTATGAGATTATGCAGAATCTTCTCCCTAACTATGTTCTAGAGCATGTCAGAAGTAATTTGGGATTGGTTTGTTATGAATATATGATGGATAAAGCATGGTGGACCAAGAATAGTAATGGGAAGTTTTCTTCGAAGAGTGCTTAGGAGTTGCTTAGGAAAAGAGCTGATACTAATGAAGATTTAAAGGCTATTTATTTTAAGGTGTTACTTTTTAAATACTCATTTCTTTCTTGGAGAATATGGTTAGGAAAAGTTCGTGTTGATGCCTTAATGCATGAGTGAAATGCTGAAATTATTGCTAATTATGGTTGTTGTAACTGTCCTATTAGTGAAACCATTGAACGCCTTTTTCATAAAGGTGAGGTTGTTGTGAAGGTATGGAATCACTATTGTGGTGGGAATGGTATAATTGACCATAGACTCAACTTGAAACAAAGTGCGAGAATCTTGAGACATCAAGAAGGGAATAGTAGAATGCAGGCAATTTTCACTGTAGTCCCTATATTAATTCTCTGGTTTTATTGAAAGAGGAGGGACACAATATTACATGGTGGCACATATCCGGAGAAGAAGGTTATATGGGAGAGTAATGACACTATCATCAAATTTGCTAAGCTTAGATTTAAAATAGAGATTGTAGGAAGAAACTGGACTAATATAGTTGATGAATTGCAGACACATAACAGTCCAACTACTATTAGAATAGTAAGATGGATACCTCCTGATTATGGATGGTTTAAAGGAAATACTAATGGTGCATCAAGGGGAAACCTTAGTCCGAGCTCTTTTTATTTTTGTATTAGGGACTATGAAGGAAATTTGGTGGTTGCTAAAGGTGCTAAAATGCATGACACAACAAACTTGGTGGCAGAAGCTACAACAATCAAAGATTGTCTGATTTTTTTGTAGAGATAAGGGTATTCAGCAGATTATTGTGGAGTCTGACTCATGGACTATGGTGCAAACAATTAATGGGGAATGGGATGTTCCATGGAGTTTTTCAATGATTGTCAACTCCATTAAATCCCTGATGAACATTCTAACAGTAAGAGTGGTGCATTCCTTTAGGGAAAGTAATACTCTTGCTGATTTTTTCTCTAACCTAGTTTTTGATTTTGCAGATAAGGTTCATTTTAATAGCTTTACCAAAGTTCCAATAAGAACCAAAAGAATTATTAATATAGACAAAGCAGTCACACCACAAATCAGAAGGACAATATAAGACACATGAAGGAAAGATACAGTTCACAATGTAACGCAGGAGTAAACAGGTCAATTGTTGTTAGTGGATACATTTTCAGAATAAAAGTGTTGGTGCCTCTTCTTAGTCTTTTTTAAAGTTTGGTGGTGGTATTGGTTTTTCATTAAACTCACTCCATCGACTTGAGACATAAATTAAAAGAGGAACAGGGACCCAGAAAATAGCACGCATGGATATAGATGATCAGGGACCAAGAAAATATCTCATAGAATAAGTCATAAGCACAAATGGATACATGGAGTATAATAGGCACCTTCAAGCAATCACTAGCATTAGAAGAATATAAATAGGAGTGTGTATAAATAGGTGGAATAAAGACATTATTTGTTAGAGCAAACAAGGATCTGAAATTACCTTTTGTTGGAAGTGATTTTCATGAATATTATAACTTACACCCAGTGAGATTTGGGGTGTTGGTGGCCAAAATATTCAAATAAAGTAAGCTCAGATCTACGTGATACCCCAGCTATGATGTTGTACACCCCTGTTACATGAAATCAAGAATTAGATTCATATTTCTTCTTCTTTCTCTAATCGATTTCTTAGATTAAGTGGTGGTATTAGATTTATGAGGCTCAATCCACTGATGTAAGGAAAAGATGAAAGAAAGAGAAGATGTTCAATCGAAGACTTAGATGATACGGAGTGAACTTGATCTTGATCTGGAGCTCGTCGATGGAGTTTTGATTCTCAAGACCAGTGATTAGAGAGAACAATAAAATGGAGCAAATGGGGAAGCTGACGAATGCCTCTTCAACTTTCTTAAATGAACTTATTAGGTTTTGTGGCTTTTCTTGTCTGAAGTTGGTTTCTTCTTTGGGAGGCCACTTTTGGGCCTGGTCTTTGTAAATATATGCGCTTGATTTTTGTTAATAAGAAGGGTTCCTAGCTTGCTTTTAATCCAAAAAAAAAAAAAGGAACGAGGTCAGGCCATAATAGTCATCAATCTAAAATATCTTAATGAAATACAGCCAAATCCAAAAACTAGGTATCATAAGTATAAAAAGCATCAAAGACTACACTGAGTCTGATAATAAATATTTGTCTCCTAAAATAACTAAAGACATAAAAGATAGATGGAGGATAGAACAAGGTTCCGGACTGGGAGCTCACCAGAACTTCGAATCAACTCTCAACAGTACAAATCAGCCACCGCGGGTCACACTCATACTGGGATCAGAACCTAAAAGGCACAGAAATAGGAGTGAGTACAGTCCACTTGTACTCACTAGGTATCATAGGCCGACTGAGAAAAGTAGAAAACAAATAGTAAAGAATACTATGAGCTCGCTTCCACCTGTATATAAAAAAGTTTCCAAGCGATATTTCACACCGTATCTCCTAACAATTTCTACAAGTATAACATCATTATAAGACTACACACAAGTATATGTAATAAAGAAGACTAAATAAATGATATCAAACACATAAAAGAATGCAAGTGATACAATTCAATGTAATTGCCATGATGTAACGTCTCAATACCTTGTATACACCTTCTGAGAAAAAGCTTCTAGGATAGGACACCATAGGAGGTTCGCAACCCATATACATTCACAATCTCATATCTCAATCAACCTTGCCGATATATTCATCGGTCAAGGGTTTTATAAAGTGTCTCATTTTCATTCAAAATCAGTATCTCTCTGTAATTCCAATACCATGTATATAGATAATTGAAATGAGGATGCATGCTCATAATCAAAACAATAATATATAATGAATCAATTCAATGATAGTTTTAAATAAGCTCAAATCTCCTCAATATATCAACACTTCATGATATAAACCTTTGCATGACACCCCACAGTAATGAATAATTATGTAAAACACCAAAACTATATCAAGTCAAGCCCCCACTCAGGTATACAATAATAATTATCTCTCTAGTCAAATATACTATGCACATAAGCCCCCACACAGGAATCACAACAATAATAATATCTCAAGTCAGCAATAATACTCAAATAGGGACCTACATGGCAACACGATAAAATAACTAACTCAAAATATAAACCTCAAGATAAAATCCCCAACCCATAGCATACTTTACATGAATAGTTAACTACACAGCCCAGTCTGAAGAAAGTTAAGCTATAACCTACCTCGAATCATTGAATCTCTAGGCTGGACCCTTCAACATGGAGCCTTTCCTTTATGAGTGGCTTCTGATTGGACCAAATCTATAAAAAATGTAATCTATATGTCAAAAGGATATAGTGATACCTGTATTAGCTATTTTCTATTTGAGTCCAAAAATAGTTCAAAAATCAGCTCAGAATCAAAAAGGGTAAATCTGGAATTTTGTTTAAAATTCATGTTCCCCATACCAAAAGGAGTAAAAATATGAAAACCCAACTAAAATTTAGTTGAAATCGGACTTCAAATGAGAAGAAAAACCAATTTTATAGTTTACCAGGTAAAAACCCCAAAATCCAAGTTTAAAATTAAAGATTTGAAGTTGTTTTGTAGGTGAAATCAATAAGAAATGATAAAAATAGGAGTTTAGAGGTTACCCACACAAGATTTATGAAAAATCCCTTTGAAATTTCCAAGAACCAAACTCTCAAGTCTATAAATGGTGAAAATGGGGTTTCTAACGAGAATGGAATTTTAATTTTGTCCCAGTGAAATTAACCCTTCGCAAACAAGGGTCCTTGTCCACGATCGAGACCTGGCCCAAACTGGAACCCTCGTTACTGTGGGCGGTCCATCACGAACTTGATGAAGAAATTGACCGGGCCCTGATCCACTTGCCCTTTGTGAATGCGGCCACCCCCTTTTATTTACGATGAAGAAAGAAGACTACCTTTTATGAATGTGGTCCTACCATCACATTCACGATGATCAACATTTTCCTCCTCCATGATTGCAACCAGGTGCCAGTAAATGCAAAGAAGGATTCACTTTTGAACCAGATACAACAATTCAGCAGCTAAGGAAATGATGAAATCCTGTGAATAGACTCTCGTGATTCATTCAAGAACCTACAAAAATAAACCAATAATGCTACTAGGCTAATTTTGACATTCCAGACTTAATGGAACCATGGAATTTTGGAAAAGAGATTGTTTCTAACAAGTAAATCCCTTGGACCCCATTTTAAGCTATTTAAACTAGTTTCTCATCTAATAGGTCAAAACTAAATAAAAAGGATTGAAAACCGAACCAACCATGCTACTAGCCCAATATCAACATTCTAGAATCTAATGGAACTAACAGAATCACCATCAGATGCTCGAATCACAAAATATTGACCAAGGTCAAATTAAACACTTCTAAGGTTTCTCAAAAGCTCAAACTCACTCAATTCACTCCCAAATACTCCGGGGATCATGCCAACCAACCTCACAACTCATAAATGGCAAAAAGCAACTATGGGGAAGGACAAAATGGTTGAAACACATCAAAAGCTAAAAATCACAACTATTGTTGCTACATTATCCACCCCTAAGACATAATTTTATTCTCGAACGAAAAAATAAATAAGGTACTTGAATCGGTAAAAAGTTGGGGGTATCTACGCCTTATATCAGACTCAACCTTCCATATAGCCTCTTTGATAGGGAGATGTCTCTACTGGACCTTCATAGAATACTATGCTTAGACCTTAACTTCCTAGTCTGCCTATATAGAATGACAATGTGCTCCTCCTCAAAGGGCAAGTCATGATCTAAGAAAATAGAATCCTACCGGATCATATGTGAATCATCTGGACAGTATCTCTTCAGTATGGAAACATGGAATGTCGGATGAACAACTAACAAATGTGGAGGCAAAGCTAGCCTATATGCCAAATCTCCATACTTCTTAAGGATCTCAAAAGGGCCAATAAACCTCAGGCTACGCGTCCCTTCCTTCCAAAATATCATCACACCCTTTATGGATGATACCTTCAACAAAACCCACTCTTCAATCATAAATGCAACATCATGGGCTCAATGGTCGGTGTAACTCTTCTACCTACTATGGGCGGCCACTAGCCTCTGTTGAATCAATCTCACTAGATCCATCGAATCTCTTAATAAATTTGTGTCCCAAGGAATAACCTCAAACGAATCAAACCATTGCATGGGGGGTCTACACCTCTGCCATATAAAGCCGCAAGAGGTGCCTTCTGAATGCTGGAATGGTAATTGTTGTTGTAGGTGAACTTCACTAAAGGAAAGAACTGCTCCCAATGAACACCAAAATCCATAACACTTGCTTGAAGCATGTCCTCTAGCACCTGAATCGTCCTCTCAGACTTACCATCTGTCTAAGGATGAAAAGTTGTGATCAAATCAAGCTTACTACCTAACTCATTCTGCATAGAACTCTAAAATTTCAAGGTAAATAGAGTACCTCTATCAGAAATAATAGAGATTGGTACACCATGCAATCGAATAATCTACTAAATGTATATCTTAGCCAACTTATCCATAGTATAATTCACCCTCACAGGTATAAAATGTGTTGATTTGGTCAACCTATCCATAATCACCCAAATAGAATCAAACTTCCTCAAAGTCGAGGGTAGGCAAACTATAAAATCCATGGTGATTTTCTCCCAGTTCCACTCAAGAACGTGCATCCCCTACGTTGTACCACCCCATTGCTGATACTCATACTTTATTTGTTGGCAATTCAAGCACTTGGCCATGAACTCTATAATGTCTTTCTTCATACCACCCCACCAATAGTGTTGCTTTAAGTCATGGTACATCTTAGATGCTCCTAGATGAATAGAATACCTCAAACAATAATCCTTTCTTAAGATCAGTCTAATCCAGCAACCAATTCTCCGCACACAAAAATGACCACTAATCGTCAAAACACCCTAGGGATCAAAAGATTCAAGCTTTACCTCGCCACTGAACACTTTGTCATGAATCACTCTCAATCTCTCATTATTAAACTGATGAGCTCGAATTTACTCCATCAATAAAGACCTAGCCTCCACAAAGGCCAAAATATGCCCAGGTGCCAAAATATCTAGTGCCAAAATATAAGGAAAATGTCACTCCTAAGTTAAAATATGAGCCAAATTCCCCATAATAGCTGCCTTCTGGCTCAAGGCATCCGCTACCACATTAGCCTAGGCCCGCTGATAATAATCCTTAAGCAACTCAAGACATTGACGCTGTCTCTATAACACCCTGTATATTTTCGAACCAAGTTGATTACCGTAACATTCATGGGATTATTTAAAAATGAGATTTATAGGGTATTATACATTAAATGTGGTGGGATGAATTAGTCATGTGCCATTGGGCTCAATTGAGGCCCAAAATGATGCAAAAGACATGGCCCAAAGTTGGCAAATGATCCATTCTTCCTTTTGACCAAGTAAACCATCAATTATTGATCAAGTATGACTAAGGATAAGATTAAAAGGACTATAAAAGGCCAAAAAAAATCAGATTTTATTCAAGGAAACACACATGCCAAATTCTAGACTTTTCTATAAAAAAGATCTTTTCTCTCTACTCTCAAACCCTAAGGCAACCATCTCTTGTGGATAAGATCATCACTTTGAAATCTTGGGTAAGGGTTTACTCTTGTGATTTAATATATTATATTCATGATAGATTGTGTAGATCATGAAGGTTATGTCTAAAAGTGTTGAGTAGTGCACTTTTGCGTTTTGCTAAAAGATGTGTCATCTATGTCATTTGAACTTTAAAGGAGACTTGAGGTTTTGATGGAAGTTAATGGTGTGGATGAAATATAAACATGTATGATTTGTTTATGTCCCTAACTTGATTTCTCTTTGTGTGTAACATTTGGAATTGTTATTGTGAAATTGTACATGGAACCGGTGGCGTATTGAAAGGAAAATGTAGTTTTGGTGATGTTCATGTGCGTTGTGAAACCATGATTGTTTGTTGGCATCCAATATAACTTAAAATATTTAAAGAGGAGCTTAATTATGACCATGGACAATTCATTGCAAAAAAGTACCCAAAAATGACCCCTGGAGGCTGAAACAGGCACCCGCCCTCGCGGGTGGGGCACCTGCGAGCGTAGGTTCCAACACAGGTGGCCCTAGACCAGGAAAATGGTCACCTTAGGCCATACATCATCCACCTGTGGGTGAAGGTGGCTTCGCAGGTCAGTCCAGGACCCCGTTTAACATGTTTTTGTATCTCTTTGACTCCCCCAAAGCCCCTATACCCTTCTTGGATGCAATTATCAACTTGTGGTACCTTTTGAATGAATTTAAAGGAGTATAATGGAGGTATTTTGAATGGTATCAATTATTGATTGTTGTTCATGTGTTATTGTGAAACCTATTGAGATGACTTGATGGACTAAATATGACGTAATGTTAATGAGGGAGTGTAAAGTATAAACTTGGTATGAAATTCTATTATTTTATGAGGTCTTAGTCAATATGTGGAATGTTGTGGTGTTTTTGGTATGATAATGCAGTGAGTTGTATTGAAGAAGGACAAAATGATGCTATATAGCAGTCACGTAGCTCACTATCGTTTCATGCACTTGTAATGTAGTTAGTTGTTAACGTGAGTTCTGTTATGTACTTGTGTTGTAGAGTAACACATAAGGAAGGAGATGGACTATTGTATTCACATATAGAATCGTTGTATTCATATTGAGAATATAAGGTATGTAAGGTTACTCTTTTCGTATCCTTTGGCATCACCTATTGTTCTCATTGTTACCGACTTGTTTCCATTTCGAAATGTCCCAAAGTATCTCATTTCAAGTTTGACATATATTGTTATTCACCTTTTCCTTATTCATTGACCAATTATGATTCACATGTCTCTTATTCATTGACTGATTTTTCAAAGCTCCAATAATGTTATAACCACCAATGTATCAATCCCACATAGGTGAGTGTCATGGAAATCAGGCTCAAATAGACATCTTCACAAGTTAACTCACTCCACCCAGTCACGCCACGTGAGTGCAGTCACACCATGTGACTACCTGTCGTGGGAATCAGACAATATTCAGCATCTCTGGAGATGACTCACGGCAGCCACTCACATCACGTCAGTGGAATCACGGCACGTGAGTGCTGTCGTGGGTCACTCTTCTGGTGCATCTCCTTATTTTTTTGTCTTTCGATACTTCGTTCTCGGGCGTGATTCTTTCTTTTTGATCATTTTGCTTCAAAACCCATTTTCCTGCAATGTAGGACAGAAAACACATCATACCAACCAAATACACCCAAGTTATTGTATATTTTCCTTGTTTTAAGCATCAAAAGGGCCATGTAACCATGGCTCATCAACACCCTCAACTTAGAATGCTTGCATGTCCTCAGGCGAACAAAATAACACAAACATATACGATGCTTAATTAAGAGAAACCTAATGGACCTACGGCAGTCAACTCATTATTTTTGGCAAAAATTTTCTAACCCCTCCTTCTTGTAAATCAAAAAACATAGTGTGTATCTTTGCAACATATTATCATGACATAAAAGGGATCAAGTGATGGCATAAGATTATGAACAAACAACTAAGCATATATGCAAATGACATTATCCAAACAAATAGCAGCTAACAATACAACCCATGTACTCTCAAAGCGAAGAAGTCCCATACACTCACAGTATACTAATGAATCTCAAACTAGGGACTCGGTCAAAACACTCTCTCTCACAAAGAAGTTCAAACAGTGTGCATGAAATACCATAGGCTTGCCCTTATTTTCTATGCCTTAGCTTTACGGACAGTTGGGCTAGGATCACTATAGGACTTTCATCGGCTTGTAATGTAGGCTTGAGGACGGGTATGGTACATATGGGTATGGTGACTCAACCCTCCTTGACACTACACTATTTTATTTTTTTTTTATTTTTTTTTTACTCCAATTTCCAACCATTCTTATTTTTATTCTCCCTTATTCTCCTTCATTTATTTTCAGATTTTGGGTGTGATTTTCTTTATATTTTCAAAATAATTTTTTTTTCTTTACTTTTTTTTTCTCTTTTTCTTCACACCCAAATCTGTTTTCTCTCTTTTCTTTTACTAACCCCTTCTTCATACCCAAATAACCTACGCACCCCTATAATAGCCACCCTCAACTCAGGCAATTTGCCTGAGTTGAGGTACACAATGTCCAAGGAAGAACCAGGGCCAATACAGGTTCATTATAAATCAAAAAGGGAAGGTGAATAGGCTAAAGAAAGAAATAGGTCAATTAAGGATCTAAATCGGGGTCAAGGGATACTTAATTCATTTGGTCAGGCATTTTAGGCTAAATATGGACTTATTCAAAAATGGCCTATGATCCTTTCCTAATCACTATCCTCTAACTTAGGCAAGACTAACCAGTAAAGTTCTGGATCGCATACACAAAGTGAACTAAGTAATGACCTCACACACACAACACAGGGTTAAATTATCAACTATTACCTATCTGAGTTCATGCAATGCTAGCTACAATTATTTTGTCTATAATTCTCATGCCATAACAAGATCCAACAGCTATCACAAACTAACATGCTACACACATAATTCAAAACAAAATTTTTTTGGAGGGGTATCCTTTAGACAATCACAAAGCATCCTTAATATTCAAAATATGTTCAAAACTGTACTGCACTAAGGTTCCCCTATTTTTCTCCTAATTAAACACAAAAACACATAATAATATAAATAACAACCTAAATATGCCGGTTCTACTATGATAGTATACTCGGGGGAAAAGAAACGCGACAACAAAACCCCCCAAGTGGTGGTACACCCCCACCCCCACCAACAATGGTACACTGCCCTCAGTTCACAACTATCAATAAAATCAATGCAAGGGAGTAAAGACATACTTGTAGCGCCCTAAGTGCCAGAAGTAGGTCCGCCCGTAGTGGGTTTATCAGTATGCCCTCTGGGCTCTCTACTATCAACCTGGTCCTCTGAACTGCATGATCTCTTGCCTCTATCAATTGGGTGATCCTCGTAAGCAAAAACAAATCCACCTCAAAGGCCGGCCTCATCGGGGATGGAACAGACATAGGTGGAATAACAGGGGAACTCCTCAGTGCTAAAGCTCAAACCTTATCTCTCAACGTAGCTACCTCTTGTGTCAATGCTGCCATACCTGGACCCTGTGCGGAACCCAATTGGGTGCCCATCCGTGCCTCAAAACTATCAATCTGCCCATGCAGCTCTCGCATAAATCGATCCATAGCTGCAGTCATGCGGGCCTTTACTCTATCCTCTGAAGCCTGTACGGTGGTCCAAACCCATGGCTTAAGTTGGGATACCAACTTAGCCATCTGGGCCTCAGTGTGAGCCTGCCGCTAAAACATCTCTGGATCAACCAGCTGCTGCAGGAAATCCCTAGAAACTGAAACCATACCAGAGGGAGGCGGTGGTACTGTAGTGCCGGGTACCCTATCGTCACTCAGGCATGTGCCCTCTGCAGGTGCTCACTGTCTCATTTCTATCTCCAGGCCCTTTAAAAAGGGCTGCTCCTAACAACCCAAAAGACTGAGACCCTCGTGAAACAATGGGGTTAGGGCCCAACTACTGCATCAACTCGATATCTGCTATGCGGTCTACCTCGATATAGTGATCGATGGTAGGTAGCCTAACCATACCCGCCCAATCACACAAGCTCTGAATCAAACAGGGGAAAGAGATACTAGTATAGTCATGAAAAGCACGCTCATGGATCTCTCTAACAATGTACCTCACAATATGAATGTCATAACCGGTAATGATGCTAGCAACCACAACAGCTCGGTCTAAGGTGAGTGAATTATCCGCATTAGTAGGTCCCAATCGATGCCTAACAATCGACCACCAGAATCTGCCAGTAAAATAGAGTGTGGACTTATTTATATCCAGATTTCGAGTAACACAACTAGCATCAACCCCATCCTCCACTATATAACTATCTATCTAACACAAAAACTCCATCTTTAGATCAACATTCCATATTTTAATTCGATTTCAATAGTCTCCATGTGGTGATCAAACTCAGCAGTCGTGGCTAGCAATTGATGGTCTACACCAAAAAAGAATCGGTGGATGGTTTGCTCAGATATGTCGACTCGAGTTTCTCGAACAAAAATGTAAGTCAATAAAGGTTGGTCCCGTAAACACTTCCCAACAGGTGTACTCAAATCAAAAGTCGCAGCATATGATGCATACAATTCTCAGACCAATTCTGAGCTATAACGACCAGAAGCCTCAACCATCCATCTAAACCCATACTACTCAAACAAAGGCCAAATATCAGGCAATGCCTTCAACTCCCCCCAAGCCAATATCTGGGCACCTCCATAATACCTCTCCGACATACACCCTACTCTATCAGATCAGCATCCCTATCATAAAAATCCCGCATGCCCTGAACACACTAGCGCTGGATATCCCTTCTCTGTGAGGGAGTCGGGGCACTCTATTCACCGGGGCCAAAAACAGATGTTATAGCCTCTATCGCTGAAGTACCCCGTCCTGTTGCATTATTCGCAGAGCTTGAAACTGAATAATCCTCCCCCTCTTCAGACTGGGGGCATACTCAGAAGACTGAGCAGTAGCAGCAGGCTGGACAAGCTGAAGAGCTGCCCGGGCAGCAACTTGTGCATGAGTCTGTAACCTCGTGGTAAGAGGAACTAGTGCAGTATCATCATGTCCAATATCAAACTCCTCCACCGACCCACTCGGATCTTACTAGGATGGTTCATCACGCAATTTAGATGGAAATTCAGGATTTTTCATCCTAATTCGCGATGAAAAATCAAGATGGTCACGTTTGGTATTAGGATTGGGTGGAATGGTATTGGGTTTGGGTCAGGTTGGCTTGAATTGGGTGTGGGTTGGAAGAAATTTGGGTGTTGGGGTTAGGTTTGCCGAAATTGTCTATGGGTTGGCCAGAATTTGGGTGTTGGGGTCGGGTTTGCCAAAATTTGGTGTGGATTGGCCGAAATTTGGGTGTTGGGCTCAGGTTTTGTAGTGAAGATGGAGTTGGAATTTGTAATTTGAAGGTATGGGATATGGTGACTTGTAGGTATTAGGGTTTATTTGTATGATTTAAAGTGGAGAAGTTTGAAGAAGAATTGAATTGGGATCGGAATTATGTGGGTAGGACTGATATATATTTCAATTTAGATCAGGTTGGGTCGGGTATGAACTTTCCTGGGATTTCTGCATTCATGATACCACCCACGTGACGTGGGTTGACCTACATCACGTGGGTCCTCTACCATAGGTGAGATTTTGATTTCTTAAATTTGCTTCTGCATTCACGATACCACCCACGTGACTTGGGTTTACCTACGTCACGTGGGTCACCTATCGTGGGTGAGAATCTAAAACATAAAATTTTTTCTCTGATTTTTACGACACCACCTACGTGATGTGGGTGGACCTACATCTTGTAGGTACCTGGCATGGGTAGTACTGAACCTGTTCAGGTAAATCGTGTGAATTTCAGCTACTTGCTCCTCCAATGCTCAGATCATAACATCCTCCGATCGTGGGTTGCCTCCCAAGTAGCACCTGATTTAATGTCACGGTACTACACGGCTAACTTGGATACTCAGACTTCACCAACTAGCCCATGGGTTGTCTCCCATGTAGTGCCTGATTTAACGTCGTGGCACGACATAGCTAGCTTGACTAGTTAGACTTCATCAAGCTCATGCTCCTCACATGTCCTTATTTCTTCCGTGATTCCTACATAATGATTGACACGCTGCCCATTGACCTTGAAAAACACATCATCATCATCTTTTAGTTCAATTGATCCATGTGGGAATACCCTGACTACCGTGAATGGTTTGGACCATTTAGACTTTAACTTTCCAGCAAACAAACGAAGCTTGGAGTTATAAAGTAGTACCAAATCTCCGGGGTGAAACTCTCGTTTCTCAATGCGACGATCATGATCTAATTTCATTTTCTCTTTATATATTGTTGAACGTTCATAAGCCCGGAGATGAAATTAATCCATTTCATTCATCTGCTCAAGTCTTAACTTAGCCCCTTCACTCCAGTCTAAATTCAACCTTTTCAAAGCCCATAAAGCCTTATGTTCAAGTACGACAGGCAAATGGCAAGACTTCCCAAACACTAAATGATATGGTGATGCACTAATTGGCATCTTGAAAGCAGTTCGATATGCCCATAATGCATCATCCAATCTTCAAGCCCAATCAGCCCTATTTGCATTCACCATTTTTTCCAAAATAGACTTGATCTCATGATTTGACACCTTAACTTGACCGCTTATCTGAGGAATGTAAGGTATTTCCACCTTATGTTTAACACCATATTTTTCAAGCAGGGCCTTGAACAGACAATTATAGAAGTGGGATCCTCCATCACTAATGATAACTCGGGGTGTACCGAATAACGAAAATATGTTCTTCTTCAAGAATGCCGTGACACTTCTTCCTTAGTTATTAGGAAGCGCAATTGCCTCCACCCACTTAGAAACATAGTCTACAGCAACCAAAATGTTTTTCATCCCATGTGAGCTCACAAAAGGGCCCATAAAGTCAATTCCACACACGTCAAACAATTCAAGCTCAAGTATAGTTGCCATGGGAAGTTCGTGTCTGCGTGAGATATTCCCTTGCCTTTGACATCGGTCACAAGTGCGAGCATAATCATGAGCATATTTGTAAATACTAGGCCATTAGTACCCACATTGGAAGATTTTATGGGCAGTCGCACACCTCCATGATGACCCCCAACTGGAGATGAATGAAATGCTTCCAAAATACTCATCATCTTGACCTATGGAATAGATCTTCTAATCATGCCATCTGCATATATCTAAAATAAATATGGCTCATCCCAGAAGAATTTTCTCACCTCATGCATGAATTTCTTTCTCTGCTGATATGACATATCTTCCAGAACTAAATCACTTGCCAAAAAGTTGGCAAAATCTGCAAACCAAGGGATTAAGTCATGTGATGCTGCTAGTACTTTCTCATCTAGAAAAGTATTATCAATATCAAGATCATCCCTTAATTTAAGCATGGTCTCCTCCTCAAGGCGTGAAAGATGGTAAACAACTTGATTCTCGATTCCCTTTTGGTCCTTGACTTCAAAGTCAAATTCTTGTAATAGAAGTACCCACCAAATCAGCCTTGGCTAAGCATCCTTCTTTTACATAAGATATCGAAGTACTGCAAGATCTGTATGTACAATCACCTTTGTGACAATCAAATAAGAGCAAAATTTCTCAAAAGCAAAGACCACCGCCAACAATTCCTGTTCAATCACAGTGTAATTTTTCTGAGCTGGATTAAGTTCTTTTCTAGCATAGTAAATTGGATGTAAAATCTTCTCTCGTCTTTGGCCAAGGGCAACACCCAAAGCAACTCCACTAGCATCACACATAACCTCAAAAGGCATCGTCCAATCTGGTGAAACAATAATAGGGGCTGAAATCAACTTCTCCTTCAGACACTCAAATGCTTTAAGACATGCTTCATTGAACACGAACTTTACCTCCTTCTCTAAAAGCTTGCATAATGGATTAGCAATTTTTGAGAAGTCTTTGATGAATCTTCTATAAAATCCAACATGTCCCAAGAAACTTCGAATTCCCTTCACAGAGATCAATGGAGGTAACTTTTCAATCACCTTAATCTTAGCCTTATCAACTTTAATACCTTTCTTTGAAATCTGATGCCCTAATACGATACCCTCATTTGCCATAAAATGGCATTTTTCCGAATTTAGCACTAAGTTGCACTCCTCGCATCTTTGCAGCACATTAGCATGGTGTGCCAAGCAATCATCAAATGAGTCTCCCACAACAAAAAAATCATCCATAAATACCTCAATAGTGTCTTCCACCATGTCGGAGAAAATGGACATCATACAACGTTGGAAAGTGGTCAGTGCATTACATAACCCGAAAGGCATCCTTTTAAAAGTGAATGTCCCATATGGAAAAGTGAAAGTGGTCTTCTCTTGGTCTTCATGAGAAATAAAAATCTGATTATATCTCGAATAGCCATCTAGAAAACAATACCATCCTATACCAGTAAGACGGTCTAACATCTGATCCATAAAGGGCATAGGAAAATGATCTTTTTCTGTCCAAGAATTCAACTTTCAATAATCCATGCAAACTCTCCATCCAGTCACCGGCCTTATTGGAATTAACTCATTTTTATCATTTGGAACCACAGTGATTCCTCCCTTCTTGGGTACACACTGAACTGGTCTCATCCATTTGCTATTAGCAATAGGGTAAACCACTCCTGCATCTAACCACTTGATGATCTATTTCTTCACAACCTCTTGCATAGGTGGGTTTAGACGACGTTGGTGCTCAATGATCGGTATGCACTCAGGATTAAGTTGAATTTTGTGAGTGCAAATACTGGGTGGAATTCCTATAATATCAGCCGATGGGTATTTTGTATGATGTTTTGGTAAAAGTTGCATCTTTTATATTTCCAGCTGACTTTGTGTCCTAGAGCCTCTACTTGTCACTCCACTAATTTAGCAGAAATAATCACTGGCAAGGTGTTGTTGGCTCCCAAAAATATGTAGCGAAGGTGAGCCGAAAGATCCTTAAGTTCTAATACTGGGGGCTCTATGATAGAAGGACGAGCTGGTGGGGTCACCCTATTCTTCAAATCGAGATCAAGTTTCTTTGGAGCATAAGTGAATGATCCCCTACTAGCAAGCGCACCAACCATCTCATCATATTCCTCAATACCATTGCTATCAAAATTCATAACCGCGGCCAGCAAGAGCTTCTACCCCCAACCATTATTCAAGAGACACAACAATATCACTATCACCAACCACATCTATTACCGAAATCACCCTTTTATCTCTCGGTTGCTTCATGGAATGACAAATATTGAAAGTGACTTGTTCATCATTTAACCTGAATTTCATATGCCCTATTTCCATGTCGACCAATGCACACCCAGTGGCAAGGAATGGTCTTCCCAATATTATGGGAACCTCAAAATCAACTTCACAATCTAGGAAACAAAGTCAGCCGGAAATATAAAAGATGCAACTTTTACCAAAACATCATACAAAATACCCCCCAGCTTTTTCACAGTCCTATCCACCATCAGAAGTATCATAGAGGTTGGTTTTTGTGCTCCCAACCCCAACTGCTTGAAAATGGCTAACGATATTAAGTTAATGCTAGCACCCAAATCAGAAAGTACTTTAGCAAAGTTGTAGGACCCAATAGTCAAGGAATTGTGAAAGCTCCTGGATCCTCCTTCTTTTCCACTAGGGAATGCAAAGCAATGGCACTACAATGAAATGTTAAACTCCTCTGAACGGATCCTTGGGATTCATTTGGGACCCTACAAAAATAAACCAATAATGCTACTAAGCTAATTTTGGCATTCTGGAATTAATGGAACCATCAGATATTTGAAAAGAGATTATTTCCAACAAGTTAACCCTCGGGACCCCCTTTTAATTTATTTAAACTAGTTTCTCATCTAATAGGTCAAAACTAAATATAAAGGCTCAGAACCCAAGCCAACCATGCTACTAACCCAAAATCAAAATTCTGGATCTAACAGAATTGCCAAAATTACCATACGATGCTAGGATCACAAAATGATGACTAAGTCAAACTAAACACTTCAATGGCTTGGCAAAAGCTCAAACTCACTCAAATTACTCCCGAATATTTTGGGGACCATGTCAACCATCCCCATAACTCATTAATGGCATAAAAAAACTAGGTGGAAGGGAAAAATGGTCAAAAATAGCAAAAGCTAAAAATTACAACTATGGTTGTGACATCTCAAATGACATGGACCCAGTTTTTAGAGGCTTTTCTAGAGAGATTTGTGCCCTATTTCTTAAGGGACTAGTTAAGGTATGATTTTGATCATTTGGAGAAGGGAATCATGACTATTTATGAGTATGTGGCATGCTTTCATACCTTGTCCTGACATGCCACTTCTAGTATCTATTTCTTTTCATAGCATCGTTGAGCATGCTGAGTTGATTGAGTCTATTTAATAAGGACCTTAGAGTGGTGGTTCCAAGAAGATAATTCAACATGGTGATTTCACTAGTCATCCATCTAGAGGTAGTGATTTTATTGGTAGAGGTTCACATGGTTATCATGGCAGATCGGTCCAGGTAGCTTTGTAGAGTTTGGGTAGTAGGTCCATAATTTTTTAGGCTTTGAGTGGGTAGATATTGGGTGATACAGGTCGTGGGAATCATTCTAATTTGTTGAGTTATTACGGATGTTCTGGTTCTTTAGGGCCCTCTCAGTGTGATTCAACTATTAGAGGTTGTTATGTGTGTGATGAGTTTGGTCATTTTAAAAGGTATTGCCCTCGGTGTGTTATGAGTACGCCCTAGCCGAGTTCTCACTTTTAGTTTTGTCTGACTCTATTATCTATAGTTAGAGGTGGGACATAAGGTAGTAGAGGCAGATCTAGCGATACCAGAGGTGGAGCTCAGAGAGCTCGTGGCAGTGGATGCGGGGTTGCTCAGTTTGGTAGTGGGAATTGTCAGTGCTTTTTTTCTAGGAGACTTGAGACAGAGGCCTCTGAAGTTGTTATCAAAGGAATCATCTCAATTTTCCATCATTCTACTTCTATGATATTTGACCCTGGGTTTATATTCTCCTATCTGTCCATATATTTTGTTACTGGTATAGATGTTATATGTGAGTCCCTTGCTATGCCTATTCATGTTTCTACCCCGGTAGGTGATTCTTTAGAAGAGGATCAAGTGTACCAATCATGTGTGGTGACCTTTGCGGGTCATAAAACCTGGGTAGACTTGATTATCCATGATATGGTTAATTTTGATGTCATTTTGGATATGGATTAGTTAGCTCCTTATCACGTGGTCTTGGATTACTTTGCCAAGCCCGTGACTTTAGCTACTCTGTATGTTCTAAGATTAGCATAGAAAGGAACTCCTAGTTTGGGTCTGAAGGGGGTTATATCTTTTCTATGTGCTCATCACATGGTATAAAAGGGATGTTTTTATTATTTGTCCTATGTACGCAATACTAGTGTTGCTTCACCGCCTTTCTTGGATTCTATTCAAGTTATTAGAAGTTCCAAGATGTGTTTCCTATAGACTTACCTTGCGTGCCTCTAGATAGAGATATTGATTTTTCCATTGTTGTTGATCCAGGCACTAATCCTTTTTTTGTCTCTCCCTATAGTATGGCCCTAATAGTGTTGAAAAAAATTGAAGGATCATTACAAGATATGTTGAGTAAAGATTTAATTAGACCAAGTGTGTCTCCTTGGGGTGCACCTTCCTTATTTATGAAGAAGAAAAATGGATCCATGAGTATATGTATTAACTATCAGTGATTGAACAAAGTGACTATCAAGAACAAGTATCATTTTCCTCATATTGATAATTAATTTGATCAACTTTTGGGTACCTCGGTGTTTTTTAAAATTGACTTGAGATCTGGTTACCATCAGTTGAAGATTAAAGCTTCGAATGATCTAAAGATAACTTTTAGTTAGTCATTATAAATTCTTGGTTATGTGCTTTGGGCTGACCAATGCCCTGACAGTGTGTATGGAGTTGATGAATAGAAGATTCTCACCTTATTGTGATTCTTTATGATTGTGTTCATTGATGATATCTTGGTTTATTTATAGAATAAAGCTGACCATGTGAGGCATTTGAGGGCTGTACTTCACAGATTACAGGATAAGAAGTTGTATGTGAAGTTCTCCAAGTGCGAGTTTTGTGTGGATTCTATTTCTTTCTTGGGTCATGTAGTGACCAAGGATGGTATTATAATCGATCCATCCAAGATATAGGCAATTCGTGATTGGGCTAGACCTACTTCTTCTACCAAGATGTAGAATTTTATAGGGTTGGTAGGCTATTATCGGTGCTTTGTGAAGCGCTTCTTTTTAATTGCAGCTCCTTTGACCAAGTTGATTCAAAAAATATTATTTTTCAATGGTAGGATACTTGTGAGGTGAGCTTTCAAAAGCTCAAGGAGTTGTTGACTTCGGCTCCTATCTTGACTTTGTCTGAGTAGGGTGTAGGTTTCATCGTATTTTGTATTACTTCTAGAGTTGGTTTGGGTGGCATGTTGATGCAAAAGGGCAAGGTGATTACTTATGGATCTTGATAGTTGAAGCCTCAAGAGAAGAACTACCTTACTCATGACTTAGAGTTGGTGGCGATTGTGTTTCTATTGAAACTGTGGTAACACTACTTGTATGGAGTTCATTGTGAGATTTTCTCCAATCATCGTAGCCTTCAGTACTTCTTCACCTAGTAAGATTTTAATTTGAGGTAGCATCAATGGCTTGAGTTACTTAAGGAATATAATCCCACTATTGTTTATCATCTGGGCAAGCCTAATGTAGTAGCAGATGCCTTGAGCTGGATGTCAGTGAGCATGGGGAGTTTGGCTCATCTTTTGACTTGGGAGCGACCTTTACCCTTAGAGGTTCAATATTCAGCAAACTAGTAGGTTAGGCTCGATATTTCAACATTGGGCATGTTTTGGCCTTTGTTAAGGTTCGGTCTTTATTGATGGAATAGATTCGAGCTCATAGATTTGATGATGAGAGGTAGAGGATGATTCATGATAAAGTGTTGAGTGGTGAGAAAAAGCCAGCATCTCTTAATTTCGAGGGTGTTTTGAGGATTATCGATTGGGTTTTTATGCCAAGAGTTAGCGGCTGGATAATACTGATCTTGGAAGAAGCTCATTGTTTGAGGTATTCTATTCATCCAGGATTGGGTAAGATGTACCATGACTCAAAGCAACACTGTTGGTGGGGTGGTATGAAGAAAGACATTATAGAGTTTATGGCCAAGTGATTGAATTTCTAGCAAGCAAAGTATGGGCATCAGTGATTGGGTAGTATGATGAAAATGATGCTCATTCTCAAGTGGAAGTGAGAGCAGATCACCATGGATTTTAATAATGGCCCGCCCCCGACTTTAGGGAAGTCTGAATTTATTTGTGTGATTGTGGATAGGTTGACCCAATCAGTGCATTTTGTACCTATGAGGGAGAATTATAATATGGAGAAGTTGTCCAAGATATACATTCGGGAGATTGTACGGTTTAATGGTATACCTATCTCCATTGTTCTGACAGAGGTACTCAGTTTACCTTGAATTTTTGGAGAACTATGCAGAGTGAATTAGGTACTCACCTTGATTTAAGCATAAATTTTCATCCTCAGACAGATAGCCAGTATGAGAGGACCATTCAGGGGCTAGAGGATATGTTTCGAGCGTGTACTATAGATTTCAGTGGTTATTGGGACTAATTCTTGCCCTTAGTAGGGTTTGCCTACAGTAATAGTTACCATTCCAACATTCAGATGGAGCCTTTTGAGGGTTTGTATGGGCTGAGGTGTAGATCCTTCGTGGAATAGTTTGATTCATTTTATATTAGGCCTTGGGGCATAAATTTATTGAGATATTCGATGAATCGGGTGAGATTTATTCAGCAGAGGCTAGTGGCTGTCCAGAGTAGGCAGAAGTGCTATACCAACCGTCGAGTCTTTGATGTTGCATTCATGATTGAAGAGTGGCTTTCGTTGAAGGTATCACCCATGAAGGGTGTGATGAGATTTGGGAAGAAAGGGAAGCTTAGCCCTAGGTTTATTGGCCCATTAAGATTCTTGAGACGTATGGATATATGGCATGTAGGCGAGCTTTAACTCCACGTCTGTCAATTTTACATTTGGCATTCCATGTTTCCATGTTGAAGAGATGATGTCTCCCCAAATATGCCTCCTAAGAAGTATAAAGCGGTCGCTGTCAAATATAGAACCCAACTAGATTGGGGTCGATCCCATAGGGAATAGGTCGACGTCTGTTTAGAATACTAGATGGAATAATTGGAAAGTAAGTAAAACAGGGGTTTTTTGTGAATAAAGAGTGACAGTACTGATTGATGGT
Source organism: Capsicum rhomboideum (assembly GCA_031232105.1). NCBI lineage: Eukaryota > Viridiplantae > Streptophyta > Magnoliopsida > Solanales > Solanaceae > Capsicum > Capsicum rhomboideum. Next base: position 88,186,326 of record CP124716.1, on the reverse strand, counting down.
TATATAGAAGTTGTAGACAATGAGAGAAATACACTAGGACTGTGATCCCTAATGATTCCTTAACTCCACCGGTTGCTTGTGCTAAAAAAACAGCCTACTATGTGGCATGCAAAATATGACAAGATTTGTTCATCTAAACGTCTTTCGACCTTGGTTAGATGAATTTCACTATTCTCCTCTCGGTCTCCGAGTGTCGTACTACTAACCCTTGTCCTAGATCTCAGATAACTATTCCCGCTAAGGCTCAAGTTATTAGATGAAGGTTGATAGCTTCAAATCTCTATTGTTATCTCCTTTTCCAAATCTCTACCTCTCTCTCGAGCAAGTCTAGAATATAGATAAGTTTCTAACATTTCCAACTGTTAGAAAGCAATCAAAATGAAGGAAACAACAATACATGCATTCACAGCAGTTCAGAGTTGCTTTGCACTTAACCGATTTCGTTAATTCCTCATGGTTCACACAACCCTAGTTGATAGGTTTATCTACTCATAATTGTAATAACACAAGAAGAATTCAGTGATGAAAACATAATTGCACACTCACAATAATGAAGAAAAACTGAAATCTCTCAATTATCAATAAAACTCGGATTAGGGTTTGTAACTACAAAACCAAGAATATGTTTATAAGCTTAAAACAGTAGAAAGTATCTCTCAAAACAATGTAATGACTAACACTCGCACATAGGACTATACAGGGGTATTTATAGATACAAAGCTAATCCTATTTAAATCAATAGGAGAATAGATTTGGCTAAATTCCACGGTATCGTGACTTGGTGTCGTGGAACCAAGTCGTGCCACGTAGGTGAGTGTCATGGAAATCAGGCTCAATTAGACGTCTTCAGAAGTTGACTCACGCCACCCTTTCATGCCACGTAGGTGTACCCACGCCACGTGGATGCCTGGCGTGGAAATCAGGCATTGTTTTCACACTGGAAGGTGACCCACGACACGTGTGTGGTCCTCACGCCATGTGGATGGTTGGCGTGACTCCCTCTCTGGTGCATATTCTTGTTCTCTCATCTTCAGACACTTCGTTATCGGGCTTGATTTTTCTTTTTTGATCATTTTGCCTTCAAAAACCTGTCTTCCTGCAAAGTAGGACATAAACCACATCATACCAACCAAATACACCCAAGTTATTGCATATTTTCCTTGTTTTAAGCATCGAAAGTGCCATGTAACTATGGCGCATCAACACCCTCAACTTAGAACATTTGTATGTCCTCAGGCGAACACAACAAAAATAGACATATACGATGCTTAACTAAGAGAAACCTAAGGGATCTATGGCAGTTGACTCATTGCCTTCAGTACAAAAACTTTTCTGACCCCTCCTATTTGCAAATCAAAACAATAGTGTGTCCATAGACAACATATTATCATGACACAGAAGGGATCAAGTGATGGTACCAGATTATGCACAAACAACTAAGTATATATGCAGATGACATTTTTCAAAAAAATAACAGCTAATAATGCAACCCATGTACTCTCACAATCAATTAAGTCCCATGCACTCATAGTATGCTAATAAATTTCAAATTAGGGACTCGTTCAAAAAACTCACTCTCACAAAGAAGTTCAAACAGTGTGCATGAAATACCATAGGCTTACCCTTATTTTCTACGCCTTAGTTTTCAGACAGTTGGACTAGGATCACTGTAGGACTTTACTCAGCTTGTAATGTAGTCTTGGGGATGGGTATGCTACATCTGGATATGGTGACTCAACCCTCCTTGACACTACACTATTTTTGGCTCCAACTTCCAACCTTTCTCATTTTTATCCTCTCTTATTCTCCTTTCTTTTATTTTCAGATTTTGGGTGTGATTTTCTTCACTTTCAAAACAAAATTTTCTCTTCTCTCTCTTTTTTTTCTTTTTCTTTTGCAATTTCTCTTCTTTTCACTCTATTTTTTTTTCTTTCTTTTTCTTCACATTCAAACAAAATTTTCTCTTCTCTTTTTTTTTTCTTTTTCTTTTGCAATTTCTCTTCTTTTCACTCTATTTTTTTTCTTTCTTTTTCTTCACACCAAAACTTGTTTTCTCTTTTTCGTTTATTAACCTCTTCTTCATACCCAACTCAATCTACGCACCCCTATAATATCCACCCTCAACTTAGGCGATTTGCCTGAGTTGAGGTACACAATGTCCAAGGAGGGACCAGGGCCAAGATAGGTTCATTGTAATTACAATGGGAAGGTGAATAGGCTAATAAAAGAAATAGGTCAATTAAGGCTCAAAGTCGGGATCAAGGGATACTTATTCATTTGGTCTGGCATTTAGGTTAAAAGTGGTCTTATTCAAAAACGGCCTATGATCCTTTCCTAACCACTATCCTCTAACCTAGGCAAGACCAACCGGGCAAGTTCTGGATTGCACACACAAAGTGAACTAAGTACTGACCTCACACCCACATAGCACAAGGTTCTATTATTAACTACTACCTATCCAGTTCATGCAATGCTATCTACCGTCATTAGTCTATAATCCTAGTGCCACAACAAGATCCAACAGCTATCACACATAAACATGCTACACACATCAAAAAAATTTCAGGAGGGGTATCCTTAACATTCAAAAATCATAAAATTTTTCTAACTGGACTGCACTACAGTTCCCTTATTTTTTCTCCTAATTTAGCAAGAAACACATAAACACTATAAATAGCACCCTAAACATGCCGGTTCTACTACGATAGAACTTGAGGGAAAAGAAACACGGCAACAAAACCCCCCAAGAGGACATATAGACCCACAAATACCTCCTCCCCCACCAAGTAAGAATGCATTATCCCCAATGCAATAGACTAAAATAAAATAAGGGAGTTAGGAACATACCTGTGGCACCCTAGGTGCATGGGTCTAATGTCGATCAAAATCAAAAATCAAAGCAAATGCAGGAATAGTAAGACACCTTGGGTTGCCTCCCAAGCAGCGCTTGATTTAACGTCGTGGCACGACGCGGGTATCTTGATTACTCAGACTTCATCAAGATCCTCACTGGGTTGTCCTCCAGGGTCATCAAAAATATTTATTTCCAAAACCACCCTCATGTCCTTTGGCTGCTTCATAGTTCTCCAAACATTAATTGTGACTTCCTTATTATCTAGTCTGAATTTTAGCTCACCCCGCTCCATATCTACCAATGCTCTGCCGGTGGCTAAAAATGGTCTTCCCAAAATTATGGGCATCTCAAAGTCGACCTCACAGTCTAAGACAACAAAGTCAGCAGGAAAGATGAAGTTTTCAACCTTGACCAAAACATCACATATTATGCCTACGGGCTTCTTGATCATACGATCCGCCATCAATAACTGCATCTTTGTTGGATCAGGGGCTCCTAAACCTAATTTCTCAAATATTGCCAGCTGCATCAAGTTAATGCTCGCACCTAGGTCACACAAAGCTCTGGCGAAGTGAACTGACCCAATTGTGCATGGAAATGTGAAGGCACCTGGATCATCTTTCTTTTGCACAAGAGAACGGGATGCAATTGCACTACAATGGTGCAAATTATCCACAGCCTCATAACTAACAGTTCTCTTCTTTGTGACTAAATCTTTCATGAACTTCGCATAACCTGGCATCTACTCCAATGCCTCAACAAGAGGGATGTTTATAGAAAGTTGCTTCAATATGGACATGAACTTCTGAAATTTTCCATCCTCTTTCTTCTTCTTCAATCACTGATGGAATGAAGGTGGCGGCCTAGGAATGGGGGTTAGCCCTTGTGGGGCTTCCTTCTCTTTCTCAGTTTCAACATTTACCTTGTTTTCATCAGTTTGAGGCTTTTCCACCTCTTTCGTGATCTCCCCACTAGCCATTTTATTTTCATCAACCTTTTTCTTGAGATGTTGAGGGAAAGGTGAAGGAATCTTTGGGAATGGAACATACTTCTTTAGAGTATCCTTTACCTTTTTCGTGGCATTTGTTTGCTCTTCCAGTGGAGCATGAATACCCTCAACTTGATTGGGTGCCTCAGTGAGAGTCATTCCACTTTTTGTTGTGGTAGCCATACAATGAGCATCATTCTTTTGATTCTGGATGGTGTTGCTTGGAAGGGTGCCTAGCTGACGTTGATTCAGTGCCAATGATATCTGCCCGAACTGTTACTCTAATTGTTTAATGGCAGTCGAATGGGAATCTACCTTCTGACTTATTCCTAAAATATTTGTCTTGATCTCTTTTAGACAGTATTCTTGGCTTTCTGACCTCGCAACTAGTTTATTCAGAAGGTCTTCAATCCTTGTATTTCCAGACTCGGCATCACGGCTACCTGGTGGTATGTAAAGACCATTTTTCTCTCTATAATCATCCTTTCGCCTCCAATCACCATCACGGTCTCGTTCTCCATCTCTATACCCTGACTTGTTGTAATAGTCTCCATAATAGTTCCGACCTTGATTCCCTTGCCTTGAGTTCCAAGAGTCTTGATTAGACCCATGGCCCTTGGCTCGAAAACCCGCCACTTCTCGATCTAGGTACTTAGCCTCTTCATCAGACTCACTATCATCATGTCTAGGCGTTTTACCATGTGCACCTATAGGATGCACCTTCTTAGCATCTCTGTCTGTAATTTGTTTAGCTAGCAAACCAATTTCTGTCCTTAGTTTCACGACCTCTTGAGCCACTATTTCGTCCAATGCCCGTTGTGCAGCTGAGGCTCCAATAGCATAAATGCCAGCCGACGTATCTGCCTCTCGAGTATGCCACCTTTGGTTGTTGTTAGTGATACGATCTAATAGCTCTGAAGTTTGCTCCCATCCCACACTTATGAAAACTCCACCAGTGATAGTATCTGCTACGGCCTTAGTGTTTGCATTCTAAGCCCTGTAGAAAATTTCAAGCAAATTTCTACCACTCATCCTATGCCGCTTCTCCTGTAGAAAATTTCAAGCAAATTTCTACCACTCATCCTATGCCGCTTCTCCTGTTAGGGAGAATGGGAACAATATCAATTGAATCGCCTCCTGGTTAACTCTAGGTAGATTATAGGAAGTGCAGACCCCTACAAAATTCATCACATGCATGTTTGGATCATCTGAAGGAAGGCCGAGGAACACACTTTTCAAATTTAGAAAATGAATCATGGCACTGGTAATGTCAAACTTAGTGCCCGGAGGTAATTTTTGTGGAATGATGGCCCCAGTCTCAACCAGCTCAAGATAAGCCATATTTTTTTCTTCAGGATCATCATAAATAGGAACATATGGTCTCTTTTGCGCTCTAAGTCTTCTTTGTCGCTCTTCAGCATCAGTCAGATGTTGTGCTGCTTCTTACATCACTCGATTATCTCTTTGTACTTTCCTAAGAGCAGCTTGCCTAGCCTGCTCTTCTCGTGTCAATCGATCAGTAGTTTGATCCGTTGTTTCATGACCAACTGGCTGAATTAGTTGGTGATGAATGTCTCCCACAGCTGCGGGATCCTAAACTCCTTCAGTATTCACCATTCTTCGATTAGCTCTCAGAGTCCTTTCAATTTCAAGATCAAGTGGATTCAGGGGATTGCCTAGACTCCTAGTATTGGGCATACACCGGCGTGTACCCTCAAAAGTATGTAAAAATAAAACCAATCCACTCCAACTAGTAACAATCAACTCCATAACCATATTCCCTGACAACGACGCCAAAATTTGATGTTGCCCAAAATATGCCTCCTAAGAAGTATAAAGCGATCGCTGTCAAATATAGAACCCAACTAGGTTGGGGTCGATCCCACAGGGAATAGGTCGAAGTCTACTTAGAATACTAGATGGAATAATTGAAAAGTAAGTAAAACAGGGGGGGTTTGTGAATAAATAGTGACAGTAATGATTGTTGGTTATATCGAAGTTGTAGACAATAAGAGAAATACACCAGGACTGTGATCCCTAATGATTTCTTAACTCCACCAGTTGCTTGTGCTAAGAAAACTATCCTGCTATGTGGCATGGAAAATCTGACAAGATTTGTTCATCTAAACGTCTCTCGACCTTGGTTAGATGAATTTCACTCTTCTCCTCTCTGTCTCTGAGTGTCGTACTACTAACCCTTGTCCTAGATCCCAGATAACTATTCTGCTCAGGCTCAAGTTATTAGATGAAGGTTGATAGCTTCAAATCCCTATTGCTATCTCCTTTTCCCAATCTCTACCTCTCTCTCGAGCAAGTCTAGAATACAGGCGAGTTTCTAACGTTTGCAACCGTTAGAAAGCAATCAAAACGAAGGAAACAACAATACATGCATTCACAGCAGTTCAGAGTTGCTTTGCACTTAACCGGTTTCGTTAATTCCTCATGGTTCACACAACCCTAGTTGATGGGTTTAGCTACTCATAATTGTAAGAACACAAGAAGAATTCATAGATGAAAACATAATCGCACACTCACAATAATGAAGAAAAATTGAAATCTCTCAATTATCAATAAAACTCGGATTAGGGTTTGTAACTACAAAACCAAGAATATGTTTATAAGCTCAAAAATAGTAGAAAGTATCTCTCAAAACAATGTAAGGACTAACTCTCGCACATAGAACTATACAGGGGTGTTTATAGATACAAAGCTAATCCTATCCAAATCAAAATAGGAGAACAGAGTCGGCAACTTCCATGGTATTGTGACTTGGTGTCGTGGAACCAAGTCACACCACGTAGGTGAGTGTCTTGGAAATCAGGCTCAATTAGACTTCTTCAGAAATTGACTCACGCCACCCTTTCAAGCCATGTAGATGTACCCACGCCACGTGGATGCCTGCCCCAAAAATCAGGCATTTTTTTCACACTAGAAGGTGACCCATGGCACCACTCACGTCACGTGAGTGGTCTTCACGCAATGTGGATGGTTGGTGTGACTCCCTTTCTGGTGCAAATTCTTGTTCTCTCATCTTTAGACACTTCATTCTCTGGCTTGATTCTTCTTTTTTGATCATTTTGCCTTCAAAAACCTATTTTCCTGCAAAGTAGGACAGAAACCACATCATACAAACCAAATACACCCAAGTTATTGCATATTTTCCTTGTTTTAATCATCGAAAGTGCCATGTAACCATGGCGCATCAAGAGATACCATCCAGACGATTCACATATGATCCTGTGGGATTCTGTTGCATTAGATCATGACTTTTCCTTTGAGGAGGAGTCTATTGCCATCCTAAATTTGTAGACTAGGAAGTTAAGCTCTTAGCGTATTGATTCAGTGATGGTCTAGTGGAGACATTTCCTAATTGAGGAGGCTACATAGGAGGTTGAGTTAGATATGAGATGTAGATACCCCCAACTTTTTTCTTCTTTAAGTACTTTATTTTCTTTTTTGTTCGAGGACGAACTTGTGTTTTAATGGTGGATAATGTAACAACCATAGTTGTGATTTTTATCTTTTATTGTATTTTGACTATTTTACCTTTCCCTGTAGTTGCTATATGCTATTTATGAGTTGTGGGGATGGTTGACACGGTCTCTAAAGTGTTCAAAAGTAGTTTGAGGTTTTTAGAGGATTTGAAAGTGATTAGTTGTCACGCCTCAAATCCCATTGGGGCGGACATGGCACCCAAAGCCATTAAGGCCCGAGAGAACCATTCTATACGTTCACATATTTGTCGTCAATGGGCAAGCATTCAATCACTTATGGTTACAACATATCAATAATAGAAATCTAATAAGAATATTTATATAAACATGAGACATGGCCGTTGGAGCCATCTGGTCAAAAAAGTACAACGTTCCTTTCTTTAACTATACAACGTCTACAAAGCCTCTACCAGATACATAACCAAACCTACAGTTGGGATGAGTCCCCGTATTATACATCTGTAATACAATACCAAAATCAACATGTACATACGACTCGGAAAGCCCCGAATGCACTGGAGCTCACCAATAATTCACAGATAACCCGCAGCTTACTGTGGAGGACTACTAGTACCTGTGCCTGCAGCAATTAAGTTAAGTCCCCCAAGGGATATCAGTACGAAAAAATGTACTGAGTATGTAAGGCTATAAGTAACTGTATGAGATATAAGAACTTTAATTGAATTAAGTACAAGTGAACGAACAATATAAATAAACTACCATACAGTATATGTGTGGAATTATGTACATTGCTTTCTTTACTTTATTGTACTTTACTTCACTTTACTTTACTATACTGTACATCATCAATCATCAATCATATCATGCCCGGGCCCAACTGATCAGTGGGAAATAACATAATAATCGGGATCATCATCCAAGCGGATGTTCCTTTCATCCCATGGGATACCACCCGTAATAATGGGATCGACATTCATGCGAGTGTTTCTTTCACTCCATGAGATACCACCCATGCTATAATAATCGGGATCGACATTCATGCGGATGTTCCTTTCATCCCATGAGATACCACCCATTCTCAACATTAACCATTACACAATTACTCACATTACTTCATTCTTTAGATATAAGAGTGATACATTGATAACAAGTGCTACTAACTCTGAAATGAGATACCCTAAACCATTTAGAGGAAGGAGACACTGTACAACCCTTTGGGGATAGGACAAGTGTTATTATAATATGAACAATAGATGCCGCAGAAGAATGAGGAAAAGAATAACCTTACATACCTTATCTTCCCAACACGTAACTACAATGATTCATCTCCTTCCTTATGTGTTACTCTACAATACAAGTACATAGTGGAGCGAACATTAACGGCTAGCTACATTATAAGTTCACAAGACGGTAAGTAGGTGCTTAACGGAAAGTAGAAACCGTCCAACCTCCAAAATACATTGTGCATCACTCCCCCATTCATTATACTACCAAATAACATTATTCCACCACATTACACTATAACTTACTTCTTTTTCAAAACACCACCACCAAATCAGTCTACACACCACCAAAACAGTCCACAAACCAACATAAATGTTACAAACCGGTAGGATTACCTACCTAGTTTATCCTTTACATTTCCACTCCAACGAAACTCCATATATTCACCCCATAAGGTCACCATACTTCCTTCCAAATTATAATACCAAAATCATTCCACAACAGTTCCAAAATTCAGTTTAACATAACAAAGGAGTATTCTCTTTTCACTACAACAAACGTTCCATTTACCAACACATATAAACATTCCCATCAAGCCATACATAAAATAAACTATTTAGGGTAAGAACCACACTTTAATGTACTGAAATTACATCATCATAACTTAATTTCTTCAACACCTTAAGCCCCTATACAAGTCCAAGCCACAAGGAAGAAAAATTCATCAAAACTAACACAAGTGGACTGCCAACTAATTAAGGGACTGCCCTATACATTTTAAACATAACCAACCTGATTTACACACTTTATTATACATATATTACATTAATATACAAGGTTAAACACTTACCAAGGCTTGCAAAGTGGAAGATTCACCAAGAACCCTAGGGAATTTTGGGGCGGCTGATTGGGGTTTGAGAGAGGAGAGAGTGTTTTAATTTTCTGTTTTTGGAAAATGAAGTGAATGGATAAATGAGCTGAATTTCAGATATTTATACTCCCTATTAGACACCTCTTTTAGCTCATTCTTATCCCATTTTTGGGTCAAAAATAGTCCAAGTAGGTGATGCACCTACTTGGCTATACAAGCTATCCAAAACAGTCCACTTTCTCACTTTATTTCTACTTGGATCATGTCTTGTCGGGCCTGAATTAATAGTAGGTGTTGGGCTGGTCCTCTTTCCATTTTTATGTACTTAGTTTGGGCCTCAATTGAGTCCATTAACTTATATCCAAATACAGCCCAATAGCTTAATTAGGTGATACACCTACTATCTTAATTAAGTCACGGAAGCACCTCGTTTATGTTCTCCCCTTTTTCCAATGTATTAATCCTTCTACCTTAATCCACCAATTAACTTTAACTTTACACTCAATTATGTCCTCATTATATCAAGTTTAGATACTTTTATCCATGCTAGGTTGATCGTATAAATTTTGAAAATGTACGGGGTGTTACATTAGTTTAACTTCAGTCAACATTTTGTGATCCGAGCGTCAGATGATGATTCTTTCAGTTTCATTAGATCCTAAATGTCAATTTGGGGTTAGTTATATGGTTAATTTGGGTTCTGAGCCTTTATATATCATTTTGGCCTCTTAGATGAGAAACTAGTTAAAATAGAACATGTTGGTAACGATCCCTTTTCAAAAATTTGATGTTACCATTGAGCCTGGAATGTCAAATTTAGCCTTGTAGCATTATCAGATTATTTTTATGAGGTCCTAAATAAATCTCGAGGGTCTGTTTAGAGACTTTTCAAACCTTGTGTTGCTGCTGGTTTATAATTTCTAGTGCTGCAAAGGCACCTTTTTTGGCGTTCACAGCCTCCTCCTTGCATTCATGGAGAAGGATTTTGTTGTTCATCGTGATCACGGTGGAGGGCTCACATTGCAAAGGTATGGGGTATTGGTCATTGTGAATGTGAGGGGGTGATCGCATTCATGAAGGGTTAGCAGTTCGGGTCTAGATCGATTACTCATCCAGAGCGCGATGGACCTCCCATGATAGGAAATGTTCAGTTTGGGTTGAGTCGTGAATTCGATGCAAGTCACTGCAATCGCGAAGAGGAAATCATGCCTGGGCAGAATTTAATTCTTTTCCTCATCCAAAACCCCATTTTCACCATAATTAGACTTTATGAGGTCAATTCTTTGTGATTTTAAAAGGGGTTTTCATCAATCCTGTGTGAGTAATCTCTAAATTGTTAATTTCATCATTTTACATTAATTTCTTTACAAATCTACATTTAAAACTATGACTTCAAACTTGAATTTTGAGGCTTTTACCAGGTAAAGTGCAAAAATTGATTTTTCTTCGATTTCAAGTTCAATTTCAACTCATTTTTAGTTGGGTTTTCAGATTTAGAACCCTCTTAGAATGGGAAACTTAATTCTTAAATAAAATTTATGGTTTTACCCTTTTTGATTCTAAGTCAATTTTTAAACAATTTTTGGATCCGAAAAAAAAAAGCCAATATTGGTATCGTTAGACTCTTTTTGATGTGTAGATTACATTTTTGTTATATTTAGTTCATGATGGCTCAATGTTGGAGGGTCCAGGCTAGATATTCGATGATTTGAGGTAGGTTCTGGCTTAATTTTCTTTAGACTGGGTTGAATAGTTAACCATTCATGTAAAGTATGCTATGGGTTGGGGATTTTTCATGAGGTTCATATTTTTAGATTATTATTATTATTGTGTTTCCCATGTGGGGGCTTATGTGAGTATTATTATTTTGATGCCCATGTGGGGGCTAGTATTGGACTTATTTATGAATTATCTATCTTATTATCGTTGTGATACCCGTGTGGGGTTTGACTTGATATTATTGGCCTTACTTTAGCATTATTTGCCTTTATCTTATTCTGATGCCCGAGTGGGAGCCTGAATTGATATTTTATTTGATGTATTACATGAATATTCATTACTGTGATGCCATGTGATAGTTTACATCATGTATTATTAAAATTTTGCTGTGATTTGAGCTTATTTAATGCCATCATTGATTTGACTCATTATATGATATTTTTTTGGTTATGAGCATGTATACTCATTTCTAATCATCTCTATTTATATATATATATATATGAAATCGGTACCATAGAGAAATACATAATATGAAAGAAAATGGGATACTTTATAAAATAGTTAATTGAGGAATGTGCTGGCAAGATTAATTTGAGATATGATATTGTGAATATATATGGGTTACAAACCCCACATGGTGTCCTATTCTTGAATCTTTCTCTCAGAAGGTGTATACGAGGTGATATTGAGCATTGCATTGCATAACTTGCATCCTTTTGTACGTGTTGATATTGTTTATTCAACTTTATTTTGTATATTTATACGCTTGTGTAGTTGTATACTGATTTATACTTGTAGAACTATTAGGAGATACGGTTTAAGCCATCGTTAGGAACTTTTATGTATGTAGGTGGAAGCGTGCTCATAGTATTCCTAACTTGTTTAGTTTTCTACTTTGCTTAGTCGGCCTATGATACCTACTGAGTACAAGTGGACCGTATTCACTTCTACTCTTTGTACCTTTTTGGTGCAGATCATAGTTGGAGTGCAACCCACGGAGCGTGAGATCATGCGGGATGGGTGAGCTCCTCGTTCGGTGCTTGATTCGGATATCATCTTATCTATTTTGTCTTTACTTTATGATTTGTAGAATGACTTACATATTTTTATACTCTTATTTGATCTTAGTGCTCTTTACTCATGATATATGTCATGGCCTGACTTTTTTATGAAGTCTCATATTGGGTTTTACTATTTCTTTTCTATATTTCATTATTTATTTGGGGTATTGGGCTTACCTATCCAGGGTTAGGGTGGGGTAGGTGTCATCATGATCTCTACTTTTGGGTCGTGACATTTCCTGCTCGTAATTTGCATACCATGAATAACACATAAAACAAAAAAGACAAGTTCATATGTATATGTTATGGATTCACATCGTTACTAGTAATAAATCTAAAGTGAAAATGTATTGGCCCTCCCGATTATTTTTCTTTTTTTGTGCATTTTATAAGTTTAGAGCTTTCCTATAGCTGGCCCAAATCATATATGACTTTATGGGACTGGAAGTTTGGTTCCTGGGCATTTCGTTTTGTTTTTATGCCAGTGTCCTTGTTTTGGAGCTTTTGAAGTTGAGAATTTTTCTTCGGCCAAAATATCAAGGAAATAAACCCAAATGAGAATTCAAATAGTTTTGTTAGCTCTAAAAAGTAGATTTTGGTCTAGGGGAACCTTTGGTTTGGGATCTAAGGTTTCCACACTCAATTTGGGCTATCAGTTGGTGTTTTGGTTAAATAGAAGGTTGGGTATGGGGCCCACTTTTCATTAAAACGACCTCTGTTGGGAATTTTGTATATTTCATTGAGTCCAGAATGCCATTTCTGGTAAGGTAGCATAATATTTTTGTGTGCATAGGGTTTTTGAATGAATCTCGAACACCCGATCAGAGTCTTTTTAGGCTTAGAATGACCTTGCTGGTGCAACCTCTTAAGTGCCCTATGGTTCGATTAATAGGACCCACTTATAGGGCTAGGAAACCACTTATACGGCCAGATTTAATGTCACCTCCCACCGCTTAAGCGAGTTTTCCTCCATTTATGTAGCTTGGTAGATGCATAAGCAGAGGGGCAGGTATACAGTAACCACCGTTTAAGCGATTGGTCAGTCGCTTGTACGATGCTGCTTAAGTAGCCAAACCATTACTTAAGCGAATGTATCTATATATAAATTCTTCACTTCATCTCTTTCTCTATTTCTCCAAAAATTCCACCATTGTTGGTCACTTTTAGCTTATAAATCTCTGTTGAATCATAAATTGGAACTAGGGCTGGGTAGTGCTTGATCCTTGATAATTTTTATTTCAATAATTTGTAAGTTTTTGGTTTTATTTCTGTTTAATCTTTAGTTTTAATTCCTATTTTTTCCTTTGATTTGTGGGCTAATTTAGGACTCAACTTGGGGGCTGGTCATGCTCAAATTTGAGCACATAACCCTTGTCCCACAACAGACACAATTGCGGGTTCGATTTTTGAATTTCATAAGTAGGACCCCCGAGTGATTTTGGACCCAATTTTCAACACAGAGAGTAAAATTGCAATATAAGTATCATTATTCTCGTATTGATGTGTAGATTATAATTTTGATAGCGTGGCAGCTGTTGGAGGCTTATCAGAAGGGAAGAGCTTCAATTTAGTGGGTTGTGAAAGAGATCTCAGGCGTCCATATAGGTTACATCTTACCTACTTTTAGACTTAGCTCATTTAAGGTGTTTATATGATATCTTGCTAATTGTTGGTGGGATATTGTGGCTTGAATACATCATATTTAGGTATTTGTGATCCCTATAGATTGTTTAGCAGCCTTAGAATAGACTTATGCCATTTATCCTTAGTTCAGATAGTCATTGCTCTATTAGGATTAGTCTGGCTCGCTTGGTAGCTGCAGACATTATTCTCGGATGCTTTAGTCTACTCTCAGGTAGTTGTTTGCCTTAGGTTGGGTTTTGGGGGCTTTTAGCTAGTTTTGTTGTTCCCTTAAGATGATTAACCTTAGGATAAAATATTTTTCCTGTAGTAGATGAGTGTATAACACTTTGGTTATGTATTGGTGGATTGATTATTGGAATTTGATTGGTTTTCTTGCACTGTTGTGCTTTTTTGATTTTATATCCTTGGTAACACTATTTTTAGACTACAAATGAGGTTTTGGAGTACTTTAAAAAGGATATGGATTTCAAAATGGGAAAATGGACTATTTAGTCCTAGTTCAATTTCGGGCACTTGATTTTACTGCTTATTATATATTTTATCCTAGTTCAATTCCAGTCACTTTATTTTACTGTTGATTACATATTTAGCCTCAGTTCTATTCCGAGCACTTGATTTTACTACTTATTACATTACTTAGCCTCGGCTCAATTTTGGGCATGCATTTTCATTGATTTCTTTTTGAAATCAAGTTTGATTTCGAGCAAGGTATACACGGATATGGCTGGAGGAGGAGCATATGGTACGGTTGAACACTTCACTCCTCTCATACTACATATCATTCCATTCTTCTACATTTATTTACTATCATTCTTGGTTTCTACTTTGTATTACTTATTGTATGCATCCACCATGCTTATGGGCTGGTTGGGTTTAGCTGTTGTTATGTATACCTCTCGGGCTTATGGGAGTTTAGTTAAGTTATAGTTAGATGCATACTTTATGCTTTTTAAGTGTTTTCTTCATATTTCTCATAACTACCTAGCTTTAACCTATTACTCTCTTTCTAACCCCTTATTTCTTACCTTTAGTGTATATTTACACTTTATTATACTTGTAGCTTATTTGAGCTCAATTGGCCTATGATCCTTATTGAGTACTGAGTGATTTGGTACTCATATAAAATTTTTACATCTTTTTCCCTGATACAGATCGTAGTACGAGTGATCCACTTAAGGTGGCAGGACAGGGTAGACAAGGTATAGAAGAGCAGCCGCAACTGTGACTCCCTGAGCAGAGGTTTTACCAGTATCAATAGTTGCTCAGCCGATGACGACCCGACTAACCATGAGTTCTGAGGAGCATAAAATGCTAGGTGAGTTCCTTAAATTAGGTCCACTAAGATTTTTAGGTTCTTTAGGAGAGGATGCACATGTGTTCCTTAATAACTGCTAGGAGAGGTTATATAATCTTGGTTTAGTGGACTCTCATGGTGTGGATTACACCACATTTAAGTTTGACAGTTCATCAAGGCAGTGGTTGAGAGCAAACACTGAGTGTAGGCTAGCTAGGTCCCTTCCTATGAGTTTAGAGTAGTTCTCCAAGGTTATCATGGGTAAATATATGCCTCGCAGTGTTTATGAGCGACTGAGGGATGAGTTTTTGAGATTGGAGCAGGGTTTCCTAACTATGTTTAAGTTTGGGTTTACAGTTTAGGGTTCAACATTTAAGATTTAGGGTTTAGGTTTCATGAGTTAGATAGTCATGCCACTAATATTCTAGCTACTGAGCATGAAGGAGTATGTTGTTTTATTAGGATATTGAGACTTTAACTTTGTATAGCCATTGAGAGCATGGTATCTTTGGGTCGATTATTCTTAGATGTTGTTGATGATGCCCTCACTATTAAGGATTTGCATCGTGAGGCCCGTGGCAGCAGTAATAAGAGACCCTGCCATCAAGTGGTTTAGTGGTAGTCGTAGTGGTTCATAATTTCGAGGTGGGGGTTTTCTTGGTAGGGGTCAGTAGCTTCAGCAGCAGTATCAATAACATGGTCAGTCTAATTGGCCTATTCAGACATCACTTCTGATTAGCGATGTGGGTCATCTTTGTTATAGTTATTTCAGTGGTCAGAGCTCCAGCTAACCTTCACAGGATTCTCATTTGGGGTCTTCAGGCCATGGTGTCTCCAGTGTGAGATGATCGAGCCTTCAGTGTAGGAAGTTCAACCTCTTAGATTAGTGGTGCGATCGGCTAGAGTTGGTTCCAAAGTGTCAAGGGTGGTTCTTAAGGTTCTTTCGGAGGTATCCATACAGGCAGGACAGATGGTTGATTAAGTTCTCAGTTGGGCAGTGGGCGTGGACATTTATATGCCTTTCTCGGTAGGCCAGAGGTGGGGCATCATACATAGTGATCATAGGTATGATTTTAGTGTGCCAACATTAGATTATGTGTTATTTGATCCAGGTTCCACTTATTCTTATGTGATGATATATTTTGTTTTCTAATTAGGGATGATTAGTGAGTCGTTACTTGTGCCCATACATATAGCTACTCCAGTAGGTTATTCTTTAGTAGTGGATCAGGTTTTGAGATCCTATTTGGTGACTGTTGCAGAGTATGACACTTGGTCTGATTTTCTTTATCTCTATATGGTTGATTTTAATGCTATTCTAGGCATGGAATGGTTATCTCCTTATCACACGGTCTTGGATTGCGTCGCCAAGACCTTTACCTTACCATGCTTGGCATTCCCTAGGTCATATGGTGGGGCTGTGATTGTTACATACCGGCAAAGATCATTTCATATATTTGGGCTAGGAGAATGGTTTAGAAGGGGTGTTTTTCTTATTTTGATTATGTCCATGATGCTAGTGTCTACACTTCTTCCTTTTATTTTGTTCTTGTGGTTTGTGAATTTGCTGATGTCTTTCCTACCGAATTTCCTGGCCTCTCGCCTGAGTGTGATATTGACTTTGCTATTAATGTAAGCCATATACCAGACCTCTTTCTATTCCACTTTACCGTATGGCTCCTGTTGAGTTGAGAGATGTTAATGTTCAGCTTTAGGATCTTCTGAGTAAGGGTTCCATTAGACTGAGTGTTTCTCCTTAGGGTTCTCCTATTCAATTTGTGAAAAAGAAGAATATTTCTATTTGTATGTGTATTGATTATCGGCAACTGAAAAAGGTGACTATAAGGAATAAGCATCTGATATCGTTTATTAATGATATATTTGGCAAACTTTAGGGTGTAACCATGCTTTCTAAGATTGACTTGATATTTGTCTACTATCAGTTGAGGATTAGGGTGGCATACATCCCTAAGACAGCCTTCAGGACTCGCTACGACCATTATGAGTTCTTGGTGATTTCTTTTGGCTTGACCAATGCCCCATCAGCGTTCATGGACTTGATGAACTGTGTGTTCACACCTTATTTTGACTCATTTATGATATTATTCATCGACGACATCCTTATTTACTCAAGGAGTAGGGAGGAGCATGAGAAGCATTTGAGAATTATGCTCCATATGTTGAAAGATCAACCACTTTTTGCCAAGTTCTCAAGAGTGAGTTTTGTCTTGAGTCTATAGCATTCTTAGGGCATATGGTGTCCAAAGATGGGATTAGGTCGATCGAGCAAAAATTGAGGTAGTTTGTGAATGGGCTAGGCCCACTTTTCCTATCGAGAATCACAGTTTTATTAGGCTAGCAGGTTACTGCAGACGATTCATTGATGTGTTTTCTTCTATAGTAGTGCCACTGACTAGATTGACTAGGAAGGATGTCTCATTCTAGTAGTTCGGGGAGTGTGAGGCGAGCTTTCTGAAACTCAAGGACTTACTCAGTTAAGCTCCAATTTTAACTCTTCCAGTTGAGGCCAGGGGTTTTTAGTCTATTATGATGCTTCATGTGTTGGTTTGGGTTGTGTTCTGATGAAGCAGGGCTGACTGATAGCATATGCTTCTACACAATTGAAGATGCTTGAGCGCAACTACCCCACCCATGACATGGAGTTAGTAGCGGTAGTTTTCATGCTTAAGATTTAGAGGCATTACCATTTTGGTATTCAGTGCTAGATATTCATTGATCATCATAATCTTCAATATATTTTGAGCTAGAAGGATCCTAATTTGAGGCAACACTGGTGGATAGGGTTTCTAAAGAGCTATGATATTTCTATTTTATACCATTCGAAAAAGGCAAATATGGTAACGGATTCCTTGAGCCAAAAGGCGATGCGTATGGGGAATTTTGCTTTCCTTTTAGTTTCAGAGCGAATGTTGGCCTTGCACATCCAATCTCTATCCAACATGCTGGTTTGACTTAACATTTCTGACCCCATAAGGATTCTTGCCAGTGTTGAGGCTCAATTTACTTTGTTAGATCAAATTTGTTGGTGGAAGTTTTAGGATAGTCGACTGTGTGGCATTCGAGATCAGGTGTTGAGGACTGAGGCCAGGAAGGCCACCTTGGGCCCAAAAGGTGTCTTGAGATTTGAGGGTTATATTTGCATTAAGAGGGTTGGTGATTTGATTCAGTTGACATAGTAGAAGGCTCATTGTTCTAGATATTCCATTCATCATGGCACAACTAAGATGCTTAAGGATCTGAGGAAACATTATTGGTGGTGCAAGATGAAGAGAGATATAGTATGCTTCATGTATTGGTATTTGTATTGTCAGTAGGTAAAGTTCGAGCATTGACACCTTATAGTTTGCTTCATAGGCTACCCATTCCTGAGTGGAAGTGGGAATGTATTACTATGGATTTCGTGATTGGTTTACTGCACACTTCTCGAGGTTCTGATAGTATTTGGGTCATCGTTTATTCGTTGACCAAGTCTGCCCACTTTCTACCCGTTCAGTCTTCCTATAGTGCCGAGGCACTTGTTAAAATCTATGTTAGAGAGGTGGGTCATCTTCATGGGGTGCTAGTGTCCATTATTTCTGATAGAGGTTCCCAATTAACCTCTAGTTTTTGGAGGGATTTTCAAGAGGAGTTGGGTATCCAGGTCGATCTTAGCATAGATTTTTATCCCTAAACTGATGGTCAGTCGGAGTAGATTATTCAGGTTCTGGAGGAAATATTTCAGACATATGTTATGCACTTTGGAGGTCAGTGGGACCAGTTTCTAGCCGTAGCAAAGTTTTCTTATAATAACAGCTACTATTCAAGTATCCAAATGGCTCCATTTGAAACATTCTATGGTCAGTAGTATAGATATCCTGTCAGGTTGTTTTATGCCTTAGAGGCTAGTCTATGGGGTACTGATTTGTTATGGGAGTCATTAGATAGAGTTCGGGTGATTCGGGATAGACATCGGGCAACTCAGAGCAGGCGAAAGAGTTATGCTGACTATAAGCTTCGCTTATTGGAGTTTGGAGTAAGTGACCGTGTTTTCTTCTAGTGTCGCCCATGAAGGGAATAATGAGGTTTGAGAATAGGGGCAAGTTCAGCCCTAGATATATCGATTGTTTGAGATTCTACAGCGAGTTAGGGATGTAGCAAATGAATTAGCCTGGCCACTAGCTTTTTCTGCCATTCACCCTATTTTCCATGTATCTATGCTCCGACTTTAGATTCATATGAGTCTCATATGCTCCAGTGGGATTCGATTTAGTAGGATAATAGGTTGACTTTCGAGGAGGAGCCGGTTGCTATTTTAGCCAGAGATGTGAGGCGGTTGCGATCGACCCGTTTGTGTTATGAAACCATGGTGAATACAAACCTAGTTCTCTCTCTCAACTGAATTCATTCTATGAAACATTGTTATTGTCACTTATTTACAATTGACATTGAAAAAACTCCATATTTTACAAACCCTCCTTTTTATGGAAATAATTGGCTAATAGTTAAATAATCGCATAAAACAAAGGTTTCACCTTATTCCCTATGAGATTCGACCCCAATCTAGTTGGGTTCTATATTTTATAGTGACCATTTTATAATTCTGCTTAGAGATTTCATTTAGGTGTATCAAATTTTGATGTCATTGCTGGGGAATACAGTTGTAGATTAAGTCATGTGTGTTTATCTGACTCTTAGTCTTATTTTCTAAATTTATTTTTATTTGTTGTTTCTATTTTATATAGGTTATAGGTTAGTGCATGCCCAATACCCATAATAGTGGAAAACCTTTGATTACTTATGACCCCAAATTTGAAAGTACTTTAAGAAGGATAAATGCACAAGAGATGAAAGCAACAAGGCTACAACAACTTGCTGAGGCCCAGTATAGGGCCAACAATCTGAATTCAGGCAACACTAACAATGCAGTAGTTGTTGGTGATGAAGTCAATAAGTAGAAGGTTGACAATGCTGACCTTGCAATTAATCCATATCAACCCTAATAAGTTATGGGACAGCAGTAGAGACTGGCTATTCCTTATGATATTGATGATGAAGATGATGCAGATTTGGATGGAATTGGTGCTACTAGGACCATTATCCCTCCACCACTAGCTCCTGGAGCTAAGTTCAATATCACAAGAACCTTGATTCAGTTATTGAACCTGAAAGGGTTATTTAGAGGTGTGGCTAGAGATGATCCAAACCTCCATTTGATGAACTTCGTTGGGATCTTAAAATCATATGAGCTACCTGGAGTCAACTAAAATGCTATTTTGTTGCAGTTGTTCTCTCTCTCATAGTCAGGGGAAGCAACCTTGTGGTTAAATAAGCTTCCACACAACTCCATCACTAATTGGAAGGAGTTAAAATTGCTTTCCTGGAAAGGTTCTTTCCACCCTCCAAAATGCTATAGCTGAGGGATGAGATTAACTACTTTAGGAAACTTCCTGAGGAAGTATTTCACAAAGCATGGTTGTGGTTCAACATGAAGATGAAACAATGTCCCCAGTAATAAGTTAGGGGATAAACATTTGATGAAGATATTTTACAGGTCCTTGAACTCTATGACTAAACCGATAGTTGATATTCTCACTAGTGGATCGTTCATGTCACAAACTTATACTGATGCAGTTTCAATATTTGATAGAATTACTAAAACCAATATGTCTTCACATACTAGGAACTTTAAATTCACAAGTGGTACTCATTTTGTAGGTATGAAAATTAAGCAGAACCGCAAGGAGGAAGAGCAAGATCAGAACATGGAGCACATGAAAATGCAAATGGACTTACTCACAAAACATTTACTTACAAGTGGTTCTAAAAAGGTGAATGATGTTGTTTCACAAGGTAAAGCAAAGTGATATGAGGGTCTTGATTCTTATTCTGATGAAGAGGCCAATCATCTAAATAAGTAGGGGGTTTCGGGGCGAACACCTAGGGAAACCAAAGGTGGAAATATTAGAAAGATAACTATTATCACAGGGCTAGTTATAAAGATAGATATCAGGGTAACTGGAAGAGAAAAGGTGGTTAAAAATGATATAAGTGGTTTAAATATACCTCCCAAAAGTCGTGATCGGTCTAATAATGATGCAGGGAGTTTAGGAATGAAAGATATGTTGACTAAGGTTTATCATAGGATTAAATCTATCGACTCTAGTGTTAAGGAGATGAAGAGTGATATCTCCAATATTAGTTAACAATTATACTCATGATCTACTTCCACAAAGCATCTTGAGTATCATATAGGGTAGATGTCAGCGACCCTAAATCAGTAGAAAAATAGTACATTGCCTATGACGCTGTTCAAAATACGAGAAATAATGGACAACGCATGGCTGTCACAACTAGAAGTGGAAAAGTACTGCCAGAACCGGTACCTATTGTTGATGAATAGATGGAGATATAGCCTCCAATTTAGGAATTGCAGTTGAGGATGATGTTGAACAAGAAATTCTATCTAACTCAGAAAAGTCAGTTGTTTGATAATATTTGTGTCGATGGAAAAATTCTACAAGTATTGAAGTGGGGATTTTTGGTGTTAAAGGGAAAGGAAATTTGGCTTCAAAGCTTTTCACTCTAATTCCTAGACCCCCACCTCCTTTTCTGCAAAGAATGAAGAAGAAGACGGAAGATGGTAAATTTTATAAGTTTATTTCCATGCTCAAGCGGTTGTCAATGAATATTCCATTAGTAGAGGCACTTAAGCATATGCTGGGCTATGCCATGTTTATGAAAGTCTTGGTCACCAAGAAAAGGACTATCATCTTTAAGCCAGCTGACGACTTGTACCATTATGGTGCTATTGCTTTATGCTTATTAGTTCAAAAGAAAGAAGTTCTCGATGCCTTCACTATTCCATGCACCACACGAGCACTCAACTTTTCTAAGGCATTGTATGACCTTAGTGCTAGCATCAATTTGGTGTCGTTTGCTATTTATAGGTAGTTAGGCTTGGGAACCCCAAATCGATGACAATACAACTATTGATGGCTGACCATTCGGTTAAGAGGCCTATGGGATCTTATGTGACCTATTAGTGAAGGTGAAAATTTTTATTTTCCTGCTGACTTAGTGATTTTGGACTACGAAGTGGATTTTTAAGTTTTCATAATCTTGGAAACACCATTCTTAGCAACAGGAAGAGCTTTGGTTGATATGGAGAGAGGCAAAATGAAGTTTAGATTCAATAATGAACAAGTTGTATTCAATTTACGTCAGTCTATGAAGAAGTCAATAGATATGAGTGTTGTCTCTATGATCGATATTGTTGATGATGAGGTTCTTGAGGTACCTATAAAAGAGAGGTTTACAGTTAAAACTTTAGCTATAGTTATGATGAATTTTTATGGTGATGATATCGAAGATTATAATGAGATAGTAAGGTCCTTGGTTGATATGGGGTCTTATTTTTACGTCTCAAAGAAGTTGAACTTGGACTTGAAGAATAGACTAACTCCTCAAGCTAAA
Organism: Capsicum rhomboideum; assembly: GCA_031232105.1. Taxonomy (NCBI): domain Eukaryota; kingdom Viridiplantae; phylum Streptophyta; class Magnoliopsida; order Solanales; family Solanaceae; genus Capsicum; species Capsicum rhomboideum. Next base: position 88,163,743 of record CP124716.1, on the reverse strand, counting down.
CCTTCAATTGAATAACCACCATTGTTGGAGCTGAAAGTTTTGCCTAATCACCTTTGCTATGTTTTCCTAGGAGTAAATAGTATATTTCCCGTCATTGTGGTGACTGACTTGGTTAAGTGGTAGGTCGAGACACTTATGTCAGTGTTGAGGTGGTTTTAAAGGGCAATTGGGTGGATCACTTCTAAAATTATTGGAATCCCTTTAGGGATATATACTCACAAAATTAAGTTGGAGGAAGAATTCATTCCAAGCATAGAGCATCAAAGAAGACTCAACCCAATGCAAGAGGTGGTAAAGAAAGAGATTATAAAGTGGTTAGATGCAGGGGTAGTTTATCATATTTCGGACAGCAAATGGGTATGTTCGATGTAGTGTTCCCAAGAAGAGAGGTATGACTTTGGTGCCAAATGAGTGAAATAAGTTTATCCCACTTTGGCTTGTCACAAGCTAGCATGTATGCATGGATTAATGTAAAATGACCTCTTATACACATAGAGATCATTTCCCAATGACATTCATGGACCAGATGTTGGACAGCATCACAGGAAGAGGTTGGCACTATTTCTTTGATGGGTATTCTAGGTACAACCAAATTTCTATCACCCCTGAAGATCAGGAAAAGACTATATTTATTTGTCCTTATGGGATATTTTCCTTCAAGGGCATGCCATTTAGGTTGTGCAATGCACCTACCACATTTCAGAGATGTATTATGTTGATCTTTTTTGATATGGTAGAGGATACCAGGGAATTTTTCATAGATGATTTTTCTATGGTCAGTGATTCATTTGAAGAGTGCTTAGCCAGCTGTAACACCCCATACGTTTTTGAGTCTAGCTGAATACCGTGATATTGATGGGAATAATGAAACATGAGTAATTTGGTAAATTATGCATTAAATGGTGGGCATTAATGAGTCTTGTGTCATTTGGGCCAAATGAGGCCCAATAATCAAGAGAAAGACATGGCCCAAAAGAGATTTGACCCATTCTTGCCTAGTCTTCCATTGACCAAGTAAACACACCAAGTGTGTGGATGAGGTTCATTATAAAGGGGATATATAAATAGATAAATCAGATTTTTATCCAAAAGAACACTCATGCCATTTGCAAGACTTATCAAAAACTTTTCTCTCAAAGTACCAAACCTAAGCTCTCATCTCTTTTGGGTAAAGGTAACCATTTGGTAAGTATTCTTCCCATGGTTTACTATATAATATGTTTAATATGGTCTATAAATTATGTTGGTGGTGTTGGCAAAGTCTTGGACAGTGTGCTATGTGTAAAATTGTCTATTTGTGTAATTGGAGGATGGTTTTACCTTGTAAACTTGAATAGGTACTTGTGTCCTTGAGGGAAATGAACTTGATGGATTCAATATTGTCATGTGAGGTGTGATAATAGTCTTCCCTTGTTTTATCCTTGCGATTGAGGTTTGGAATTGTTGTTGTGAAAACGGTGATGGTTTTGGTGACGTTTTGACCGTGAAGTGTAGATTTGGGTGCTGTTTATGTGTGTTGTGAGACCATGAATGATTGTTGGCATTCAAATGATCAAAAATATGTTAAAACAAGTTTGGTTATGATCATGGACCATAAATTGCATGAAAAGACCCAAAAAGGACCCATTTTGGCCAGAACGGGCATCCACCCCCACAGACGGAGGCATCTGCGGGCGCATATGCCCCTGGAATCTGCCAGGAGCCATCTGCGGGAGAAGCTGGCAGCACAGGTCAGCCCCGGTTTCGATTTTGTATGTTTTTGCATCTAGTTGATCCCCAAAGTCCCCGATACCCATTTTGGATGTAATTATCAACTTGTGATGCCGTTGTAATGACTTTAAAGTGTCGTAGGGGACATATTGGATTATTTTAAGTATGGATTGAATTTAATGTGTTGTTGTGAAAGACGTTTGGGTGACGAAATGACGTAAATGTAACTTAGTATCGAAGAGGAAGTGTAAAGCATGATTTTGGTGGGGAATGTTAGTAATGTGTGATACCATGGGTGATATGTGGCTTGTTTTGGTAATGGTGAAGAAGTACATGATATTGTAAGAAGGTGAAATGACGTTGTGTGACAACTATGTAACTTATTGTCATGTTATACACTTGAAATGAAGTAAGTGGTTAATGCAAGCTTCGTTATATACTTGTGTGTAGAGTAGACATAAAGGGTAACCTGAAGTGTTGTATTCGCGAGTAAGATTGTGTACCCATATTGAGGAATTAAGGTATGTAAGGTCCCTTTTTCCGTATTATTCTGCAGCATATAGTGTACACCTTGTTAGGGTACTTACTCATTTCCGAATTGTCCTAAGGAATTTCATTTCGAGTTATCATTTATTGTTAATCACATATACCTCATTCTTGGTCTATTATAATTCAAGTGTCACATAATCATGAACATGGTTCCAAGTTCCAATAATGTTATATTCAAAAGTTCCCTTTAAGAAGTAATGTTGTAAAGAGGAGAGATGTTTCATAGGTGGTATCCCAGGGGTTAAATAACCTAGCATGGGTCGATCCCAATACTTACGGATGGTATCCTAGGGGTGAGAAGAACACCTAGCATGGGTCGATTCCGCTATGGGTGGTATCCCAGGGGCAAGGAAAAGCCTAGCATGGGTCGATCCAGATTAATATTGATTACCCACTGATCAGCTTGGGGCCCGGGCATTATATGAGTGGGTGGATGAGTAAGGGATGAAGGAAAGAGTGAATGAACGAATGAATGTAAGAGTAAAGAAAGTATTTTCCCATAATGTATACATTTTCCATATATGCAAGATGGTGACTTATCCATATTGAGTACTCATTTATATTTGATTTCATTGAAGTCTTTATGTATCATACAGTTTCATGCAACCTTACATACTCAGTACATTCTTCGTACTGACCCCTCTTGGGGGATTTACCTTACTTGTTGCAGGCGCAGGCACTAGTAGACCTCCCCATTGAGCTGCAGGAATTCTACTGACTTTTGGTAAGCTCCAGTCGATTTGGGGCTTTCCGCGTCACAGTTGTACATGTATTTTGTTATTGTAAATGTTATGTAAAGTGTGGCTTGTCCCGAATTTAGGTTGGTCATGTATGCACTTCTATTAGAGGCTTTAGTAGACGTATGTGGGTATGTGAAGTAATGTGAGGAGAAGAGATGTGTGTCGTTTGACTTGATGGCTATGTCGGCCAAGTTTCTCATATGTATATATATATATCTTACATGTTCCATGATTTTTGATGTTAGCCTATTATGTTCTTATGTGATGGTGGTGTTTCTTATGGCATGCGTATGAATGAATGTAAGAAGAGCTTGGTTCTCTCGAGCCTTGTCGGCTACGAGTGCTAATCCGTCCTGATAGGGTTCGGGGCTTGACAAAGTGGTATCAGAGCAGGTCGGTCTATGGGTGTCTACAAAGCCGTGTCTGAGTAGAGGCTTACTTATTGATGTGTTGTGCACCACATTTATAAGTAGGAGGCTATGGGATATTTAGGATGTTGTTTCTTTTTCTTCAATTCTAGATTGTGCAGTAGAGCCGAAGCTCTAAGTAAAATTGTTCCTGACCATAATTATTGTTGTTCTTGTATATTATAGAAAATGCCGATGGTAAAAAGAGGACGAGGTAAAAGTAAGAGGATAGACAGAATTGCGGGAGAAGGAACTAGTAGAGCCCCACCTGAACCAGTTAATCAAGGCGGCGCTGAACCAGAGATGGCATCACAAGTTTCTTCTACTCTTCCATTTTTAGAACAGACAAGAGGTAGAGAAGTACCTACAGAACCACCAGTAACTACTACTGGTCAGGACTTAAAGGATGCAGTGCGAATGTTGACTAGAATTGTTGTCGCACAAGTTCAGGGATAGGGTAGTCCAGTTATAAATGATGATAGTGCAGCTAGGGCAGTCAGTCGACTAATGCAGGATTTTCTGAAACTAGATCCTCCTACATTCACTGGATCATATTTGAATGAAGATCCACAAGACTTTATAGATCAAATTCAGAGGGCTCTGGAAGTTATGCACGTGACCGGGTTTGAAACAGTCGAACTTGTTGCATATAGGTTGAAAAGGGAGGCGATATTATGGTATGAAGAATGAAAAAAGTCTCGTGATATTGGTGCAAACCCACCTAGTTGGGAAGAGTTTAAAACGGCCTTCCTCGACCACCACCTTCCTTATGAGATTCGAGAGGCTCGTGCGGATTAATTCTTGAATCTCCGTCAAGGGAATCTGAGTATGAGGGAGTATAGCTTGCAGTTTAATTCCTTGTCTCGATATGCTCCGAACGTAGTGGCCACAATGACGGATAGGGTACATCTATATGTGGACAGGTTGGAGCCGTATTTGGTGAGAGACTGCACCATTGCCGCTTTGAACAAAGATATGGATATAGCTCGAATTCAATCCTTCGCTCAGAAAATGGAGGATCAAAGACAGAGAAGAAGGGTACATGAATCTGATAGAGGGCAGTCCAAGAGAGCTAGATCCATGGGACAGTTTATGGCGTCCCAAACAGAGTTCAGGCCTAGGAGTTTTAGTAGACCGCCTAGACCTTCATTTTCACACTCCACAGCAGGCGCACAATCTCAATTCCGGGGGTTCAGAGGTAGCAATGCTAGGCAGAGTAGTGGGATTCGAGGTTCGCAGATTGCGGGATTTTCTCGTCCGCCATGTCAGCAATGTGGACGGTTTCATGTAGGTGAATGCCGAATTGGGTCAAATGCTTGCTTCTGGTGCGGTATGATGGGACATATGATGAGATATTGCCCACGTAGAGGCTTGGGTAATATGGCACGACCGGCCGGATTGACTGTTGCATCATCATCATCGATTTCTTCGTTAGGCTGAGGTATGCAGTCTGTCGGTCGTGGTAGAGGTGCCAGAGGAGCAGCCAGTACTAGTGGGGTGCAGAATCACACTTATGCTTTGGTAGACCGGCAAAATTCAGAGGCTTCTCCGGATGTCGTCACAGGTACATTATCTATATTTTCATATAATGTATATGCATTGGTTGACCCGGTTCTACATTGTCCTATGTTACTCCGTTAGTTGCTGCAAAATTTACAAAGGCACCAGAATTGTTAATTAAATCAATTGAAGTGTCTACACCGGTTGGTGAATATATTATTGCAAAGAGAGTGTATCAAAATTGTGTGATAACTGTGTGTGGTCATGATACACTGGCCGACCTCATTGAACTAAATATGGTGGACTTTGATGTGATAATAGGGATGGATTGGTTGGCTTCTTGTTATGCCACGGTAGATTGCAGGGCCAAGAAGGTACATTTTCATTTCCCACAAATGAATGTTCTTGAATGGAAGAGGGATATAGGGGCACCACGAGGAAGATTTATTTCTTATCTGAAAGCAAGGAAAATGATTGCTAAAGGGTACATATGCCACTTAGTTCGAGTGAAAGATAATGATGTGGAACCACTAATGCCACAGTCGGTTCCAGTGGTCAATGAATTTCTGGATGTATTTCCAAAGGATCTTCCTGGCTTACCCCAAAACGGGAAGTAGAGTTTGGCATTGATGTTATTCCAAGCACCCAACCTATCTCTATTCCTCCCTATCGAATGGCTCCAGCAAAATTGCGTGAATTGAAGGAGCAGTTGAGAGATTTACTGGACAAGGGCTTTATCAGGCCTAGTATGTCCCCGTGGGGTGCACCGGTATTATTTGTACGAAAGAAAGATGGCACATTGAGAATGTGCATTGATAATCGACAGTTAAATAAGGTAACGATCAAGAACAAATATCCCCTTCCTCGAATTGATGATATGTTTGATCAGTTACAGGGTGCCAAGTGTTTTTCAAAGATTGACTTGAGGTCAGGGTATCATCAAGTCAGGGTTAGAGAAGAAGATGTACCCAAGACAGCGTTTCGAACACGGTATGGTAATTATGAATTCTTAGTTATGTCATTTGGACTAACAAATGCACCAACTGTGTTCATGGATTTGATGAATAGGGTGTTTAAGCCATTTCTAGACGTGTTCGTCACAGTATTTATAGATTGTATCATGGTCTATTCAAGATCACCAGAGGACCATGGTAATCACTTACGACAGGTGTTATAGATTCTTCGTGAGCGTAAGTTGTATTCAAATTTATCCAAGTGTGAGTTTTGGTTGAAATCAGCTGCATTCTTGGGTCACATTGTATCTGATGAAGGGATACAGGTTGATACACATAAAATTGAAGCAGTGAAAAATTGGCCAAGACCCACGAAGCCTACCGAGATTCGTAGTTTTCTTGGATTGGCCGGTTATTACAGAAGATTTGTGAAAAGGTTTTCTTCTATTGTTGCACCATTAATGAAGTTAACTCACAAGGCAATTAAGGTTCAATGGAACGAAGCATGTGAAAAAGGTTTCCAAAAATTTAAAGATAAGTTAACTTCCACACCGGTCTTAGTACTTCCCGAAGGCACAGAAGGTTATGCCATGTATTGTGATGCTTCTGGGATTGACCTCGGATGTGTGTTGATGCAACATGGTAAGGTTATAGCATATGCCTCACGATAGTTGTGGCCACATGAGAAAAATTATCCTACACATGATCTTGAGTTAGCAGTGGTGGTATTTTCTTTGAAGATGAGATGTCATTACTTGTACGGAGTTCATGTTGATATGTATACTGATCACAAAAGCTTACAATATATCTTTAAGCAGAAGGAACTCAATTCGAGGCAACGAAGGTGGCTTGAGCTATTGAAAGACTATGATGTTGATATTTTATACCATCCAGGAAAGGCAAATGTGGTAGGTGACGCATTAAGCCGCAAGGCAACGGGACTCACAAATGGCTAATTGACAGGAAAGAAATAATTAGCCAAAGATCTATATCAGTTAGCTAGTTTGGGAGTTCGTCTTCTTGAATCCTCAGAGGAAGGAGTTATTGTACAAAATGCAGCTGAATCCTTGTTGATAGCTGAAGTGAAAGAAAAGCAGATTGCAGATCCTCTGTTGTTGCATCTAAAAGAAAATATACAACAGAATTTGACAAAGACATTTGATCTTACATAGGAAGAGGTACTTCAATGCCAAGGTAGGTTATGTGTACCGGATGTAGATGAGCTGAGGAAACAAATTATGACAGAGGCGCATCACTCGCGCTATTCTATTCATCCGGGTGCTACTAAAATGTATCACAATTTGAGGGATGTGTATTGGTGGAGAAACATGAAAAAGAACATTGCAGAATTTGTAGCTCAATGCCGAAATTGTCAACAGATAAAGGTAGAACATCAGAAACCAGGAGGTTACATGCAATGTATCAATCTTACAGTTTGGAAATGGGATATGATTAATATGGACTTCATCACAGGTTTGCCCCGTATGCTGCAGAAATTTGATTCTATATTGGTTATAGTGGACAGGATTACCAAGTCTACATATTTCCTACCAGTCAAGACCACTTATATAGTAGAGGATTATGCAAAATTGTATGTGAAAAAGATAGTATGGCTACATGGGATCCCGATCTCCATTATATCAGATAGAGGAGCACAATTTACTGCGCATTTCTGGAGATCTTTTCAGTAGAGTCTGGGTACACAGGTGAACTTGAGTACGACTTTCCATCCACAAATAGATGGCAAAGCAGAACATACTATTCAGACACTTGAAGATATGCTGCGAGCATGTGCATTAGATTTTCAAGGCAGTTGGGATGACCATTTGTCTCTTATTGAATTTGCTTATAACAATGGCTATCATTCAAGTATTAAAATGGCACCTTATGAAGCTTTGTACGGAAGGAAATATAGATCACCAATTGGGTGGTTTGAAGCAGGTGAAACTGCTTTACTTGGACCGAATATGGTGCATCAGGCTATGGAGAAAGTTAAAGTGATTCGGTAGTGATTGCAAATGGCCCAGAGTCGACACAAGTCCTATGCTGATATTAGAAGAAGAGGAATTGAATTTGCCATAGGTGATTGGGTATTCCTGAAGGTGTCACCAATGAAAGGAGTAATGCGGTTCGGAAAGAAAGAAAAATTGAGTCCACGATATAAAGGCCCATATGAAATTATTAGAAGATTTGGGCAAGTTGCCTATGAGTTGGCACTACCCTGAGAACTTTCCTCAGTCCACCCGATATTTCATGTATCAATGCTTCGAAAGTGCATAGGGGATCCATCTCATTTTACTCCTATTGAAGATGTCCAAGTTATAGAGGATCTTGCCTATGAGGAGTTACCTATTGCCATCTTGGATAGAAAAGTGAAGAGACTGAGAAATAAGGATGTAGCGTCAATAAAGGTACTTTGGAGAAATCAACAAAAAGAAGAGGTCACATGGGAAGCTGAGGAGATGATGAGGTCCAAGTACCCTCATTTGTTCCAAAGGGAAGAATGACAAGTAAGTATTTATAAGATTTGAGTGTATATCTATATAATGACATGAATAATGTTCTTCTACTTGTAATTGTTGATGTTGATCTTGAATAATGACCCTAACATTCGAGGACGAATGTTTCTAAGGGAGGAAGAATGTAACACCCCGTACGTTTCTGAGTCTAACTGACTACCGTAATATTGATGAGAATAATGAAACATGAGGAATTTGGTGAATTATGCATTAAATGGTGGGCATTAATGAGTCTTGTGTCATTTGGGCCAAATGAGGCCCAATAATCAAGAGAAAGACATGGCCCAAAAGAGATTTGACCCATTCTTGCCTAGTCTTCCATTGACCAAGTAAACACACCAAGTGTGTGGATGAGGTTCATTATAAAGGGGATATATAAAGAGAAAAATAAGATTTTTATCCAAAAGAACTCTCATGCCATTTGCAAGACTTATCAAAAACTTTTCTCTCAAAATACCAACCCTAAGCTCTCATCTCTTTTGGGGCAAGGTCACTTTTTGGTAAGTATTCTTCCCATGGTTTACTATATAATATGTTTAATATGGTCTATAAATTATGTTGGTGGTGTTGGCAAAGTCTTGGACAGTGTGCTATGTGTAAAACTGTCTATTTGTGTAATTGGAGGATGGTTTTACCTTGTAAACTTGAATAGGTACTTGTGTCCTTGAAGGAAATGAACTTGATGGATTAAATATTTTCATGTGTGGTGTTATAATAGTCTTGCCTTTTTTTATCCTTGCGATTGAGGTTTGGAATTATTGTTGTGGAAAAGGTGATGGTTTTGGTGACATTTTGACCGTGAAGTGTAATTTTGGGTGTTGTTTATGTGTGTTGTGAGACCATGAATGATTGTTGGCATTAAAATGATCAAAAATATGTTAAAACAAGTTTGTTTATGATCATGGACCATTCATTGCATGAAAAGACCCAAAAAGGACCCATTTTGGCAAAAAGGGGCATCCGCCCCCGCAGACGTAGGCATCTGCGAGCGTAGATGCCCCTGGAATCTGCCAGGAGCCATCTGCGGGTGTAGGTCAGCCACCTGCGGGCGCATGCTGCAGCACAGGTCGGCCCCAGTTTCGATTTTGTATGTTTTTGCATCTAGTTGATCCCCGAAGACCCCGATACCCTTTTTGGATGTAATTATCAACTTGTGATGTCGTTGTAATGACTTTAAAGTGTCATATGGGGACATGTTGGATTATGTTAAGTATGTATTGACTTTAATGTGTTGTTGTGAAAGACGTTTGGATGGCGAAATGACGTAAATGTAACTTAGTATCGAAGAGGAAGTGTAAAGCATGATTTTGGTGGGGAATGTTAGTAATGTGTGATACCATGGGTGATATGTGGCTTGTTTTGGTAATGGTGAAGCAGTACATGAGATTGTACGAAGGTGAAATGACGTTGTGTGACAACTATGTAACTTATTGTCATGTTATACAGTTGAAATGAAGTAAGTGGTTAATGCAAGCTTTGTTATATACTTGTGTGTAGAGTAGACATAAAGGGTAAGCTGAAGTGTTCTATTCGCGAGTAAGATTGTGTACCCATATTGAGGAATTAGGGTAAGTAAGGTCCCTTTTTCTGTATTATTCTGTAGCATATAGTGTACACCTTGTTAGGGTACTTACTCATTTCCGAATTGTCCTAAGGTATTTCATTTCGAGTTATCATTTATTGTTAATCACATATATCTCATTCTTGGTCTATTATCATTCAAGTGTCACATAATCATGAAGATGGTTCCAAGTTCCCATAATGTTATATTCAAAAGTTCCCAAAAATGAAGTAACCATTGATTGACCTATTTCAAAGATTTAAGAAGTAATGTTGTAAAGAGGAGAGATGTTTCGTGGGTGGTATCCCAGGGGTTAAATAACCTAGCATGGGTCGATCCCAATATTTATGGATGGTATCCCAGGGGTTAGAATAACACCTAGCATGGGTCGATTCCGCTACGGGTGGTATCCCAGGGGCAAGGAAAAGCCTAGCATGGGTCGATCCAGATTAATATTGATTACCCACTGATCAGCTTGGGGCCCGGGCATTATATGAGTGGGTGGATGAGTAAGGGATGAAGGAAAGAGTGAATGAACGAATGAATGTAAGAGTAAAGAAAGTATTTTCACATAATGTATACATTTTCCATATATGCAAGATGGTGACTTATCCATATTAAGTACTCATTTATATTTGATTTCATTGAAGTCTTTATGTATCATACAGTTTCATGCAACCTTACATACTCAGTACATTCTTCGTACTGACCTCTCTTGGGGGATTTACCTTACTTGCTGCAGACGCAGGTACTAGTAGACCTCCCCAGTGAGCTGCAGGAATTCTACTGACTTTTGGTGAGCTCCAGTCGATTCGGGGATTTACGCATCACAGTTGTACATGTATTTTGGTATTGTAAATGTTATGTAAAGCGGGGCGTATCCTGAATTTAGGTTGGTCATGTATGCACTTCTATTAGACGCTTTAGTAGATGTACGTGGGTATGTGAAGTAATGTGAGGAGAAGAGATGTGTGTCGTTTGACTTGATGGCTATGTCGGCCAAGTTTCTCATATGTCTATATATATCTCTCTTACATGTTCCATGATTTTCGATGTTAGCCTATTATGTTCATATGTGATGGTGGTGTTTCTTATGGCATGCGTATGAATGAATGTAAGCAGAGCTTGGTTCTCTCGAGCGTTGTCGGCTACGAGTCCCAATCCATCCCGATAGGGTTTAGGGCTTGACACCAGCCTTGGAAAAGTTCTTCAATGGTGTAAAAAGACCAGTCTTGTTTTGAACTGGGAGAAATTTCACTTCACGTTGAAGGAGGGAATTATGTTAATATATAAAATGGTATTGAGGTTGATTGAGCTAAAATAGAAGTCATTGCTAAGTTGCCTCCACTAATATCTATAAAGGGGATTTAAAGTTTCCTTGGCCATGTGGGTTTGTACAGGAGATTCATCAAATATTTCTCTAAAATTGCCAATCCTCTGAGTAAGCTTCATATTTTATGAAGCTTGTTTAAAGGCACTTGATTGCCTTAAAGAGAAGTTAACTTTGACTCCTATCATTAATGCTTTGGATTGGTCAAAGCCATTCGAGGTGATGTGTGATGCAAGCGGTGTGGCACTTGGACCCAATCTATTATGCTAGTAAGGAATTGAATGAAGCGCAAAAGAATTATACTGTGATCGAGAAAGAGTTGCTTGCAGTTAGGTATGCCTTTGAGAAATTCTAAGTATACTTACTTGGCACAAGATTTGTGGTCCACACTGATCAACTGATTTCTGTATGGACCCACTAGTGTACCACCAAATAGGAATTGAGATTTTGATCGCTGAATGCCTGGTAGGTACAATCAGCGTTCGTGGTTGGCACAAGTTTTCACAGATGATCAACTATTATGGTTGACTGATAAAGAAAAGATCTACCAAGAAATGTTAAACTTCATAGATAAGTTTTGGTGGGCAGTAGTGCGACTTCGCGTAAGTCCTACTGGAGGGGATACCTAATGTAATAGGGATAGGGCAATCCTGATGGCTAGTTTGATATCTGATTTCAAGCTAAACTTTAGTATCTATATAACAGATGAAAAGAAGATTCAAACAATAAAGACTACTACTCCTTTACCATTCCCATGCCTTGTGTAAAGAAGCCAAAGTTACTATGTTGGTCGGGATAGATGATGAGGTAAAAACATCAAGGAAGAAAGATATTGAAAAGTCTCAAAATGAGAAAAAGAATGAGTTAACAGTGCACAAGCCTCCAAATGTCGAATCTGGTAGTCAGACTGAGGGGCAAGCTTCTGCTTCTACTGAGGCATCATCAGGTGCTACATGTATGAAGTTAGCCCTCACATCAATTCTGGCTACTACCTCCATACCCTATACATCTAGTGTTATTGGCATAACCCGGACCACTTATTCACTCGATACTATATCTGCTCTAGGTTAGATCTCACCTTATCTATTCACTCCGTTGAACTTCATGAGATGGGTAAAGAGATCTAAAAGATTTGAATGTTAATTGATCTATTTGTAGAGCAGCAGGGAATATTTATAGATCGAACCATTTATGTCGTACTTGTACCATATAATAGTAATAATGGATGAATATATGACATAGAAGAAAGGATAAATGAGAGGCTGAAGGCTTTGACCATGCTCGATTTGGCTAAGTATGTTGCTAAATTAGCATAGGTCTATGCAAACATTGCTGAGTTACAAAATAGATTGGCATAGGCATTCCTGTTCCCTACCATTGAGAAGTCAGAGAAAGAGGACCCTATTATTGGCTTTTTAGGTAGACCTCCCAAAGCTAAGGGAAAGAGGCACGTGAAGAATAAGAAGGTCCAGAAAAAACTGATAAAAAGGTAAGGAGGAAGGAAAAGAGAGATCAAAAGAATGCCCAAAAACTTTGAATAGAGGTAGAGATAAAGCAGAGGAGGAATTGTGGGCTCAAATTATCAGAACCTCATCTAGCATGTCACCCGAGTTCATTGGCCAACATAATGGTGTAGAAAGAACACAAAGTCATACACTCCACCAATTGTTACTCCTGATAACACTCTGAGTGCACCAGTCACCATTAGTGCCATGATTGATGATGTTGTGACTGATGTTATAGCCCACACTATTTTGCAAGACCCAATTTCCTAGGGTGCCACAGGCATATCCTACCTCTAGCACTTTATTTTGTAATGATGCATTGGGCACAATGCATCTCTTTTTGATGGGGTGTTGAGTACCTGTGGGTCTATCTCACCACCTGAGGATTTTTTTGCCATGTTTCTTTTCCCTTGAGTTTCCTATCTAGTATAGCTGGTAAGATTAGGTTGTTTTAAGTATTTTGTGTGTTAATTTTTTTGTCTTTGTGGTTGTTTTGTGGTTTTGTTTGTAAAAGAAAAATAGGAGAATTTAGCACAGTCTATGGGAATAACCTATTTTGCAAAATGGAGGCCCCTCTAAAATTTATGTGGCCTGCTTATCTATTTTGATATATTAACTGTTATGGATCCTTTGATGACATTACGTGTATGGATGTCACAATTTTTGCTTAAGCTAGGGCATAAACTTGATAGTTAGTGGTTGATAGTGTAACTATGTGCCAAGTGTTTATGAGCTGTATTTGTATTATTGTTACTCTGTATCTACCATCTAGAACTTTCCTGGTTGGTCTTGCTTATGTTGTAGTATAAGTGATTATGAAAGTATCATATGCCATCTTTGGTTTTAGTCCACTCAGCCTAAATGACAATCCAAATAATGTAAATATTCCCTTGATCCCTAATTTTGAGCCTAGTTGACCATTTTTATTCAAACCCCTATTCACCTTTCCAAGTTTTCTTAGAACTTTTGTTTTAGACCTGGTCTTTCCTTGGACATTGTGCACCTCAACTCAGGCAAATTGTCTAATTTGAGGGTGGCTACTATAGTGGTGTATGAAAGGAAGAATAGGGTATGAAAAGAAAAGACTAGTGATGAAAAAGGAAATGGGTATGGTGTGTGCTAAAAATAAAGAGAAAAAGAATAAAATGCAAAAAGATTTGAGTCTGAAAGAAAGCTACACCCGTAGTTGAATAAATAAAATGAACAAAGGGAGAATATAGAGGAAAAGGATTGGTCAAAAATATAATCAAGATAGTGTAGTGTCAAGGAGGGCTTAGTCACTATTTCCAAATATACCATACCCATCCCCGAGCTACATTACTGTAAAACCCCGTACTTTTCTAACCTCACTTGATACCTTGAGTTCATATCTACCTAAGTGTTGAGATGCCATGAGTATGTGATTTATGGTGTCATTGGTGAAACATTTGATATCGAACCTAATATGTGCGATTAGACCTTCAGAGGAGGTGTTTTGTGATTTTGTGGAGCATTTGGGTAATACCCCATACACATTCTAACCTCATTTGGTGACTTGGAGTCGTGTTTACTTGATGATTAAGATCACAACGTAAGTATTTTGTAGTGTTTTGATAAGGTATTGGATGATATGCTAGTATTTACAAAAGAGGGAAAAAATTCAGCAAGGTATGAAAACTTGCGCCACTACCTTGTTTTAGGGGGTGTGGCGCAAGCCACTGATTTAGAGGGTTCTGATTTCTTGCGCCACTGCCTTGCTTTGCAGCAGTGGCACAAGGCACAAATATTGTGCCCTTCCGGACTCGTTTTGTAACGCAATTCTACGGCGATTCTTAGATGGATTCTTTTGGTTCTTTGGAGTTCTTTGAGCATTATTAAAGCTTCAAACACTTCAATACACTCCTACATACTCCTACATGATCAAATCATGAAACATAAATAGTTATCCAAAATGTCCAATGAAGCCATGGGCGACTAGAATTCCTATTTTTGCGATTGGGACGACGAATGAGAATCTCGTAAGAGAATATTGTCGTGACATTATGGAATTATTTAAACATGAGATATATGGTGAATTATACATGAAATTTGATGGGTTAAATGGATATGTGTTATTGGGCCCACATGTAGGCCCAAAATGGAATAAAAGACAAGGCCCAAAGAGGAAATGATCCAATCTTCCAATGTTGACCAAGTAAACATTGTACAAAATGCCAAGTGTGGCTAAGGATGCCTTGAGTACTATATAAAGGCTCCAAAATCAGATTTTTATTCACACAAACTCTCATACCTTTTTGGATATTTATCAAACATTTCTCTATGTTCCAAAACCTAAGGTAACTATTTCCTTTGGACTCTTTGGACAAGATCATCCGATTCCAAGACTTGGTGAGTATTTATTCTCATGGATTAACATATTATATGCATGGGAGATTATGTATATCATGATAGTTATGTTAGCAAGGTGGTGAATAGTATTTTTTTGCTTTTGGTGAAAGATGTGCTATCTTGGTGATTTGAACTAGAAAAGAGACTTGATGTCTTGATGAAAAAGCATGATATGGATAAAATATTAGCATGTATGGTGTGATTTTGTTATTAAACTTGTTATTTTTATAAAAGTGTAAATTATGAGACTTTTGCCGATATGTGTTATGAGGTGTATTAAGGTAATTTGATGGATTATTTGTGATGTGGTGTGGATAAGAAAGTGTAAAGGAGAAGTGTTGTGGTTAAATGTATTGATTATCATGTATTGGTCAATGCATGGAATATTGGGGGATTTTTTGACTAATAATTTCCTCAATGATTTTGTCAAGGGGAAATGGTATGTTTAAGGGCAAACATGTAACTCATTGATGTTATATGCATTTGTAGAGTAGTTGATGGTTAATGTGAATCCCATTATATATTTGTTTTGTAGAGTGACACATAAAGAAGGAGCGGGACTATTGTTTGCACTTCTAGTATTATATATTCGTATTGCGAGTACAAGGTATGTAAGGTTACTCTGTCCGTATCTTTCTACGGCAAATAGTATTCACATTGACATTACCCTTGTCCCATCCCGAAATGTGATAAGGTATTCTATATACAGTTATAAATGGTCATTATCATATGTTTCCTACTCATTGATCAATTGTGAGTCTCATGTCTCATATTCATGAATAATGTTCCAAAAGCTCAACAATGTTATGTTCCAAAGTTCCAATAGTGGTTATACTCATACATCTTATTCATTGATTATTGTCTAATGGTTCCAATGGTGATATGTTTCCAATAAGGCTATGTTTCCAACAATGTTTATTCATGTGTTTCTTATTCATTGGTTAATGATCCAAAGCTTCAAGTGAAGTTATGATTATCATTGTATCAATCTCAAAGTAATGAACAAAGTAATGCATATGTGGTTAATGATCAAGTATGGGTGGCAGCTTTAGGGGCAAAATGCCTAGCTCAAGCCGATCCCAAGGTTGTTGGACTAGGGGGCAGTCCTGGGGGCATAAGCCTAGCTCGGATCAATCCTGACAGAGGGCAGCTCTAGGGGTAATAACCTAGCTCGAGCCGAACCTGAAATATTGTATGGGTGGCAGCTCTAGAGGTACTAACCTAGCTTGAGATGATCCCGATATGTATATTGATTCATAGGGTGGCAGCTCTGGGGTCATAAGCCTAGCTCGAGCCGATCCCAACATAACGCTATGTTATGTTTAAAACCCACTGTTCAGTCGGGGCCCGGGTATCACAGGTCAAAGGCAAAGATTAATAATCATGAAAGCAAAGATGCAAAGAATGCAATGAAAGCAACATACATGGTTTCCAAAGTACAGAATAGTGAATTATCTACATTGTGATTTATCTATATTGGTTATTCATTGAAACTTTAGTTTCTTGACATATCTTTATATCTTACAAGTTTCATATGGCCTTACATACTCAGTACATTCTTCGTACTGACCCCTCTTGGGGAATTTATCTTACTTGCTGCAGGCGCAGGTACTAGTAGGCCTCCACAGTAGGTTGCCAGTTGTTGCAGATCTTTGGTGAGCTTCAGTTAGTTCGGGGCTTCTCCGAGTCACAATTGTACATATGTTTTGGTGTTGTACATGTTGTATAAAGCGGGGACTTGTCCCGACTTTTAGTTCATTTTGGTCAATGCATTTGTTAGAGTCTTTTGTAGACGGATGTGGGTGTATAAATGCAAAAGGGATATGTCGCTCTTGACTTGGTGGCCTCAACGGCCAAGTTTCGCATATGTATATATATATCATGTTCCATAAATTCCATTGTGGGTATCTATCGCTATTATGTGATTATGGGTTTCTTATGGCATGCATATTATTGAATAGAGACAAAGCTTGGTTCTCTCGAGCCTTGTCGGATACGAGTGCCAATCCGTCCCGATGGGATTCGGGGCATGACAAGTCATCCTAAGGGTGTCTACAAAGCCACGTCTGAGTAGAGTCTTACTTATCAATGTGTTGTGCACCAAATTTATAAGTGGGAGGCCACGGGACATTTAGGATGTTGTTTCTTTTCTTCACTTCTAGATCGTGCAATAGAGCCAGTGTTGTAAGTTGAATTGAAGCTGATCATGGTAATTGTTTTTCTTTGGTATAGTTAAAATGCCAATCACTAGAAGAGGAAGAGGTAAAGTTAAGCGGGTGGATGTGCCTGTGGAAGAAGGAATGAGTAGGCTACCACCTGACCAAGCTAGTCAAGGTGGAGCAAATGCTAAAATTTCATCGTGATCTTCGTCTACTTTTCCAGCTCCGGAGGAGCCAGTTGGTAGAGAAATACCCGCAGAACCACCAATGAACGCCACTGATCAAGATCTGAGAAATGTTGTACATATGTTGACACAGTCAGTGGCGGCACAAAGCCAGGGACGAGCTGGTGTAATGACACATGATGATGATGTGGCTAGAATGGCAAGTCGCAGGACATAGGATTTCTTAAAACTGGACCCTCCTATATTCACTGGGTCCGATCCAAAAGAAGATCCACAGGACTTTGTGGATCAAATTCAGAGGGCTTTGGAAGTTATGCACTTGACGGGGGTTGAAACAGTTGAACTTGCTGCGTACAGGTTGAAAGGAGAGGCAATATTGTGGTACGAGGATTGGAAGTAATCTCGTGATATTGGTGCTAATCCACCTACGTGGAAAGAGTTTAAAGTGGCTTTCCTTGATCATTACTTTCCCTATGAGGTCCGCGAGGCACGTGCGAATCAATTCCTAAATCTCAGTCAAGGAAATTTGAGTGTTAGAGAATATATCTTGAAATTTAATTCCTTGGCTCGATATGCGCCAAATGTTGTGGCTACGATGACAGACAGGGTCCATAGATACGTGGACAGACTAGAGCCATATTTGGTAAGGGATTGCACCATTGTGGCCTTGAAGAAGGACATGGACATAGCTAGAATACAAGCCTTCACCCAGAAAATGGAAGATCAGAGACAGAGACGAAGGGTACATGAATTTGATAGGGGACAGTCCAAAAGGGCTAGACCTATGGGACCACCTATGATGTCCCAAGGAGGATCTAGGCTCCGCATGTTTCCTAGACCACCTAGACCGTCGTTCTACTATTCCATAGGGGGTGCTCACTCACAGTTTCGAGGGTCTAGGGGTGGTCCGTTTGGGCAGAGTAGCGGAGTTCACGGATCACAAGCAGTAGGTTTTCCTCGTTAGCAGTGTCAGCACTGCGGGCGTATTCATACAGGTACATACAGAGTGGGGACAAATGCTTATTTCTGGTGCGGTATGACAGGACACATGATGAGAGAGTGTCCCCAGAGGAGCATAAGTGGTATAGCACGACCGGAAGGATCGGCCGTTGCATCATCAGCATCGGTTCCTTCACTGGGCCGAGGTGTGCAGTATGTTGGCCATGGTAGAGGGACCAGAGGAGCAACCAGTACTAGTGGGGTCCAGAATCGCACTTATGCTTTAGTGCACCGACAGAATTCAGAGGCTTCCCCTGATGTTATCACAGGTACATTATCCATATTCTCGTATAGTGTATATGCATTAATTGACCCAGGTTCTACATTTTCCTATGTTACTCCATTGGTTTCTGTGAAATTTGAAGTGTCTACACCGGTCGATGAATATATTGTTGCAAAGAGAGTATATCATAATTGTGTGGTAACGGTGTGTGGTCATGATACATTGGCCGATCTCATAGAATCAGACATGGTGGATTTTGATGTGATCATGGGAATGGATTAGTTGGCCTCTTGTTATGCTATGGTAGATTGCCGGGCCAAGAAGGTGCAATTTTGTTTTCCACAAGAAAATGTTCTTGAATGGCAGGGTAATGTAGGGGCACTACGAGGAAGATTTATTTCCTATTTGAAAGCCAGAAAAATGATTGCTAAGGGTTACATATGTCATTTAGTACGGGTGAAAGATAATGATGTGGAACCACTAACTCCGCAGTCGGTTCCAGTGGTCAATGAGTTTCTAGATGTGTTCCCAGAGGACTTTCCAGGCTTACCCCCAGAACGGAAAGTAGAATTCGATATTGATGTGATTCCAGGCACTCAGCCTATTTCTATTCCTTTATATAGAATGGCTCCAACAGAATTGCGTGAATTGAAAGAGTAATTGAAAGACTTGCTAGACAAAGGCTTCATTAGGCCTAGCATGTCCCCGTGGGGTGCACCGGTATTATTTGTACGGAAGAAAGATGGCACTTTTGAGAATTTGCATTGACTATCGAAAATTGAATAAGGTAACGATCAAGAACAAATATCCACTCCCTTGAATTAATGATTTGTTTGATTAGTTACAGGGTGCCAAGTATTTTTCAAAGATTGATTTGAGGTCGGGTTACCATCAAGTCAGACTTGGAGAAGAAGATGTGCCCAAGACAGCTTTTCGAACACGGTATGGTCATTATGAATTTTTAGTTATGTCATTTGGACTAACAAATGCACCAGCTGTGTTCATGGATTTGATGAATAGGGTGTTTAAGCCATTCCTGGACGTGTTCGTCACGGTGTTTATAGATGACATCCTAGTTTATTCCAGAACACCGAAGGACCATGCTAATCACTTACGGCAGGTGTTACAGATTCTCCGTGAGCGTAAGTTGTATGCCAAGTTCTCCAAGTGTGAGTTTTGGTTAAAATCAGTTGCATTCTTGGGCCACATTGTGTCAAATGAAGGTATACAGGTTGATATGCAGAAGATTGAAGCAGTGAAAAATTGGCCAAGACCTATGACACCTACAGAGATTCGTAGTTTTCTTGGTCTGGAAGGTTATTACAGAAGATTTGTGGAAGGTTTTTCCACCATTGCTGCACAGTTAACAAAGCTTACACATAAGGCAGTAAAATTTCAGTGGAATGATGTGTGCGAGAAAAGCTTCCAAAGATTGAAAGATAAATTAACCTCCACACCAGTTTTAGTGCTTTCCAAAGGTATTGAGGGTTATGTAGTGTATTGTGATGCTTCCGGGGTTGGCCTCAGATGTGTATTGATGCAACATGGTAATTTCATAGCATATGCCTCACGAAAGTTGCGGCCACACAAGAAAAATTATCCCACACATGATCTTGAATTAGCAGCGGTGGTCTTTGCTTTAAAGATATGACGTCATTATTTATATGGAGTTCATGTTGATATCTATACGGATCACAAAAGTTTGCAATATCTCTTTAAGTAGAAGTAACTCAATCTGAGGAAGCGAAGGTGGTTAGAGCTCTTAAAAGACTATGATATTGATATTCTTTATCATACAAGCAAAGTAAATGTAGTAGCTGATGCATTGAGCCGCAAGGCAGTAGAAAGCACTAGTGTCCAGTTGACTGAAAAGCAAGAGATAATCAAAGATCTACATCAACTAGCCAACTTGGGAGTTCGACTTATTGAATCTCCATATGAAAGGGTTATTGTGCAAAATACAGCAGAATCCTCCTTGATAGCTGAAGTGAAAGAGAAGCAGTTTGCAGATTCTATTTTATTACAGCTAAAGGAAAATGTACAGCAGAATTTGACCAAGGCATTTGATCTTACCCTAGAAGGGGTACTTCAATGTCAAGGGAGATTATGTGTACCGGACGTAGATGAATTGAGGACACGAATTATGACAGAGGAGCATCATTCGCGCTATTCTATTCATCCGGGTGCTACTAAAATGTACCATGAATTGAAAGGGGTGTATTGGTGGGGAAATATGAAAAAGAACATTGCAAAATTTGTCGCGCAATGCCAAAATTGTCAACAAGTGAAAGTGGAACATCATAAACCTGGAGGTTACATGCAATATATCAATCTTCCAGTCTGGAAATTGGATATGATTAATATGGATTTCATTATAGGTTTGCCTCGTACATTGCGGAAGTTTGATTCTATATGGGTTATAGTGGACAGGCTTACCAAGTCAGCGCATATTCTACCAGTCAAGACGACCTATACAGCTGAGGATTATGCGAAGTTATATGTGAAAGAGATAGTATGATTGCATGGTATTCCACTTTCCATTATATCAGACGAAGGAGCACAATTCACAGCACACTTTTGGAGATCTTTTCAGCGGAGTTTGGGTACACAGGTGAATTTGAGTACAGCTTTCCATCCTCAAACTGATGGACAAGCGGAATATACTATTCAGACACTTGAAGATATGCTACGAGCTGGTACGTTAGATTTTCAAGGCAGTTGGGATGACCATTTGCCTCTTATTGAATTTGCGTATAACAATAGCTATCATTCGAGTATTAAAATGGCACCTTATGAAGCCTTGTACGGAAGGAAATGTAGATCACCAATTGGGTGGTTTGAAGTAGGTGAAAATACTTTACTTTGGCCAAATATTGTTCATCAGGCTATGGAGAAAGTTAAAATGATTCAACAGTGGTTACAAATGGCTCAAAGTCTTCACAAGTCATATGCCCATGTTAGAAGAAGAAGGCTTGAATTCGCCATAGGTGATTGGGTGTTTTTAAAGGTGTCACCGATGAAAGGGGTAATGCGGTTCGAAAAGAAAGGGAAATTGAGTCCACATTACATAGGCCCATATGAAATCATTAGAAGATTTGGGCAAGTTACGTATGAGTTGGCACTACCCCAGGAACTTTCCTCAGTCCATCCGGTATTTCATGTTTCGATGCATCAAAAATGCATCAGAGATCCATCTCATATTATTCTCGTAGAGGATGTTCAAGTTACGTAGGATCTTACTTATGAAGAGGTACCCATTGCTATTCTAGAGCGACAAGTAAAGAGATTGAGGAATTAAGATGTCGCATCCGTAAAAGTCCTTTGGAGAAACTAACAAGTAGAGCAGATCACATGGGAAGCTGAGGAAATGATGAAATCCAAGTCTCCCCATCTATTTCAAATGGGCAAAGAAGTTCACAGTGCAGAGGTGGAACAATAAAAAGTAAGTATCTAAAAGCATTATGTGTATATATATGCGTATGTTAATATAGAGAGGCATTTGTTGTACATGAGACCATGTTGTTAACATTCGAGGATGAATGTTTCTAAGGGGGGAAGAATGTAACACCCCGTTCTTTTCTAACCTCACTTGATACCTTGAGGTCATATCTACCTAAGTGTTGAGATGCCATGAGTATGTGTTTTATGGTGTCATTGGTGAAACATTTGATATCGGACATAATATGTGCGATTAGACCTTCATAG
Organism: Capsicum rhomboideum; assembly: GCA_031232105.1. Classification (NCBI taxonomy): domain Eukaryota; kingdom Viridiplantae; phylum Streptophyta; class Magnoliopsida; order Solanales; family Solanaceae; genus Capsicum; species Capsicum rhomboideum. The sequence goes on along the minus strand of CP124716.1, from coordinate 88,141,331 downwards.
GAGGTGTTTCGTGATTTCGTGGAGCATTTGGGTAATACCCCATACACATTGTAACCTCATTTGGTGACTTCGAGTCATGTTTACTTGATGATTAAGATCACAAAGTAAGTATTTTGTAGTGTTTTGATACGGTATTGGATGATATGCTAGTATTTGCAAAAGAGGGAAAAAAATTCAGCAAGGTATGAAAACTTGCGCTACTACCCTGTTTTAGAGGGTGTGGCACAAGCCACTGATTCAGAGGGCTCTGATTTCTTGCACCACTTCCTTGCTTTGCAGCAATAGCACAAGGCACAAATATTGTGCCCTTCCAGACTCGTTTTGTAACGCAATTCTACGGTGATTCTTAGATGGATTCTTTTGGTTCTTTGGAGTTCTTTGAGCATTGTTAAAGCTTCAAACACTTCAATACACTCCTACATACTCCTACATGATCAAATCATGAAACATAAATAGTTATCAAAAATGTCTAATGAAGCCATGGGCGACTAGAATTCCTATTTTTGCGATTGAGACGACGAATGAGAATCTCGTAAGAGAATATTGTAATGGAATTATGGAATTATTTAAACATGATATATATGGTTAATTATACATGAAATTTGATGGGTTAAATGGATATGTGTTATTGGGCCCAAATGTAGGCCCAAAATGGAATAAAAGACAAGGCCCAAAGAGGAAATGACCCAATCTTCCAATGTTGACTAAGTAAACATTGTATTAAATGCCAAGTGTGGATAAGGATGCCTTGAGTACTATATAAAGTCTCCAAAATCAGATTTTTATTCACACAAACTCTCATACCTTTTTGGATATTTATCAAACATTTCTCTATGTTCCAAACCCTAAGGTAACTATTTCCTTTGGACTCTTTGGACAAGATCATCCGATTCCAAGACTTGGTGAGTATTTATTCTCATGGATTAAAATATTATATGCATGGGAGATTATGTATATCATGATAGTTATGTTAGCAAGGTGGTGAATATTGTATTTTTGCTTTTGGTGAAAGATGTGTTATCTTGGTGATTTGAACTTGAAAAGATACTTGATGTCTTGATGAAAAAGCATGGTATGGATAAAATATGAGCATGTATGGTGTGAATTTGTTATTAAACTTGTTATTTTTCTAAAAGTGTAAATTATGGAATTTTGGCCGATATGTGCTATGAGGTGTATTAAGGTAATTTGATGGATTATTTGTGATGTGGTGTGGATAAGAAAGTGTAAAGGAGAAGTGTTGTGGTTAAATGTATTGATTATCATGTATTGGTCAATGTATGGAATATTGGGGGATTTTTGGACTAATAATTTCCTCAATGGTTTTGTCAAGGGGAAATGGCATGTTTAAGGGAAAACATGTAACTCATTGATGTTATATGCATTTGTAGAGTAGTTGATTGTTAATGTGAATCCCATTATATATTTGTGTTGTAGAGTGACACATAAATAAGGAGCGGTACTATTGTATGAACTTCTAGGATTATATATTCGTATTGCTAATACAAGGTATGTAAGGTTACTCTGTCCGTATCTTTCTGCGGCAAATAGTATTCACATTGACATTACCCTTGTCCCATCCCGAAATGTGCTAAGGTATTCTATATACGATTATAAATGGTCATTATCATATGTTTTCTACTCATTGATCAATTGTGAGTCTCATGTCTCATATTCATGAATAATGTTCCAAAAGCTCAACAATGTTATGTTCCAAAGTTCCAATAGTGGTTATACTCATACATCTTATTCATTGATTATTGTCTAATGGTTCCAATGGTGATATGTTTCCAATAAGGCTATGTTTCCAACAATGTTTATTCATGTGTTTCTCATTCATTGGTTAATGATCCAAAGCTTCAAGTGAAGTTATGATTATCATTGTATCAATCTCAAAGTAATGAACAAAGTAACGCATATGTGGTTAATGATCAAGTATGGGTGGCATCTTTGGGGGTAAAATGCCTAGCTTAAGCCGATCCCGAGGTTGTTGGACCAAGGGAAGTCCGGGGGGCATAAACCTAGCTCGGACCGATCCTGACTGGGGGAAGCTCTAGGGGTAATAACCTAGCTCGAGCCGAACCTAAAATGTTGTATGGGTGGCAGCTCTAGAGGTACTAACCTAGCTCGAGCCGATCCCGATATGTATATTGATTCATAGGGTGGCAGCTCTAGGGTCATAAGGCTAGCTCGAGCCGATCCCAACATAACGCTATGTTATGTTTAAAACCCACTGTTCAGTCGGGGCCCGAGTATTACAGGTCAAAGGCAAAGATGAATAATCATGAAAGTAAAGATGCAAAAAATGCAATGAAAGCAACATACGTGGTTTCCAAAGTACAGAATAGTGACTTATCTACATTGTGATTTATCTATATTGGTTATGCATTTGAACTTGAGTTTCTTGACATATCTTCATATATTACAAGTTTCATATGGCCTAACATACTCAGTATATTCTTCGTACTGACCCCTCTTGGGGAATTTATTTTACTTTCTGCAGGCGCAGGTACTAGTAGGCCTCCACAGTAGGTTGCCAGTCGTTGCAGATCTTTGGTGAGCTCCAGTTAGTTTGGGGCTTCTCCGAGTCACAGTTGTACATATGTTTAGGTGTTGTACATATTGTATAAAGCGGGGACTTATCCCGACTTTTAGTTCATTTTGGTCAATGCATTTGTTAGAGGCTTTTGTAGATGGATGTGGGTGTATAAATGTAAAAGGGATATGTCGCTCTTGACTTGGTGGCCTCAACGGCCAAGTTTAGCATATGTATATATGTATCATGTTCCATGAATTCCATTGTGGGTATCTATCGCTATTATGTGATTATGGGTTTCTTAAGGCATGCATATGATTGAATAGAGACAAAGCTTGGTTCTCTCGGGCCTTGTCGGCTATGAGTGCCAATCCGTCCCGATGGGATTCGGGGCGTGACAATTACTAGCCAAGAAAGTCCTATAGTGATCCTACTCCAACTATTTCAAAAACTGAGGCATAAAAAATAAGGGCAAGCTAATGTTATTATGCATGTATTGTTTGAACTTTGTAGAGAGAGTGAGCGCACTTTTTCTAGTCCCGGTTTGAATGAGTACTGTGTGTGCGGGACATCTTTGTAGTGAGGGCACAAGAGTAACACTATTAATTGATGATTGTTTTGGTGAATGTCGTCTTTGTTTACAAAATTATTCATTGAATTCTTCATGTCATCCATAGATCCTCCTGTATCAATTTGATAATTGGTTGTGTGCACATGTTCGATAATCAGTGAGATTTTTATGAAAAGACTTGTGACTGCCGTAGTGGTTTCTATGTTTCTTTTTCTTAAGAATCATGTTGAAGTATAGTTTTTATTTTTTGCTTGAGGACAAGCAGATGTTCTAAGTTAAGGGTGTTGATGTGTCAACATTTGAGGGCATATTTGATGCTTTTGACTATGAAAGAGTGTAATTTCTTAAGCAACTTTTGTTAGATCGGATCACTTTTATGTCTTATATATAAGAGAATGTGTTGAGGAAAGAAACAGTGTGAATTATGTTGAAAAGGGAAACTTCACAGGCCACTTGACAAGCCGTTGACCCTGTGGTGGACTGTCCTTTAGACTGTGGTGCTTAAATAGTATGTAATTCTAAGTGTTGTCAAGTCAACGCCTAAGTTGTTGAACCATCAACCTTCTGACAAGTCGTTACCTAAATCATCAAACTTAACCAGTATGTGATAACTGGTGGACATCAAGTGACGAAGTAACTGACAAACCGTCATTGCCTTGATGGGCCATTGACCAGACCATTGAGCTTAAGAAGATTTCAAGCAATGTTCACTAGAAAGAGGTGACAGTTAAGGCGATGGACCATCACTCAAGTTATGGGCCATCAACTTAATCGTGAGATGCAAGACAGTCTTTTTCCAAGTTTCATTAGATTTTTAATTTCCTTGAACTATAGATAGCTACTTTTAGGGTTTATTTTATCATCTTCCATTTTAGAGTGAAAATACGAGTACTCTTACATTTTTTTGTGGGATTTTAACAACTCTCTTGAGTTTTGAAATACAAATTGAGTTCTTGTGATTTTTTGGTGTATGTTTATTCTTCTCTTATGATTTCTATGGCTTTGGTTGGTCTTAAAGCTATGAGTAGTTAAACTCCACAACTAGGGTTTTGGGAGACATCGTGAATTGACATCTTTAGTGTCAATAATGGTGTGGATTTACGTAGTATTATTGCTTGTATCATTAATTCTTTCATCTTGTATGATTTATAATGCTTGCAAGCATTAGAACCCACCTTAGGTTTAACTTACTTAAGGAAAGAAGTTAAGGATAGAAAAAATAGCTGAAGACAAGGATTCAAGGTTTCTAACCCTTGTCTAATGGCTAATGTTGTAATAAGATTGACCAACTTGGGGTAATTATTGTGTTTTATGTTGCAATCACTCTTAGTCTGAGAGAATTTTAGTGATAATCATCTAATTAGGTTGAGAAACACTTATATGAATTAAAGTATTGATAGCTTTGCTAGCATAGCACTAGAAGAGCCTATCATTATTAGCGACCCGTTTGTGTCATGAAACCATGGTTAACAAAAACCTAGTTCTCTCTCTCAACTAAATTCATTCTATGAAACATTGTTATTGTTACTTATTCACAATTGACATTGAAACAACTCCACATTTTACAAACTCCCCTTTTTATGGAAAATATGGTTAATAGTTAAATGACAGCATAAAACTTATTTTTCACCTTATTCCCTATAGAATTCGACCCCAACATAGTTGGGTTCTATATTTGACAATGAACGCTTTATACTTCAACTTAAAGGGTAATTTAGTAGTATCAATGCACGGCAAGTTAATTCTCAATTGAACTCATGTAGACTTTCTGATTATATGATGACTAGGTGTTTACATATATTGAGTCTTATTTTGGTTGCTTGCAGACAAGAAAGAATTCTAAGTTGGGGTTTTTAATGTGTCGATATTTAATGACATATTTGATACTTTTAACCATGAGTTATTGTAGTTCTTAAGTTATTTTTGTTGGATTTGATCATATTTGTATTACATGTGTAGGTAAACAGGCTAAGGATATATAAGTGTTGAAATCTGCTGAAAGTGATGACATGATGAGTCATGTAACACCCCGAGAATCATTGGACAAACCATAGGGTGAAGTTAAATGAATAACTCAACTGCCAAAAGACAACAAAGAGGACAACGAGTCATCATTCACTTGACAAATTGTTATATAAGATCTAGAGCGGAAGCAGTGAATTAGGCTAAGTGTACCCTAGAAAATGAGTACACCAATGGGGTTTTATTTGCCCAATGGACCATCACCCAAGTAATAGGTTTGAAATAATGAATTGCTAAAAATTATAGCAAGATGGCAGCTTATCTGTTGAGCCATCACTCAGGGGACGAACCATGGGATCATCCGTAAGATGTGATGCATCCCAGTTTCCCAGTCCATTTAAGATTTTATTTTTGTACAGTCTATAAATAAGTTTTATTAGGTCCTATTCTAGACACTCCACATTTTGAGAAAACACAGTCGATAAATACTCGTGTTCATCTATTTCTTGTTATTTTGTGATTCTAGCAATACAATTTTAGATCTTATTGATTTCATTATTGTAAGTAATAACTATGACGATGAGTTATCGTACTAATTTTGTTTGTAAAAGCATGAGTAGCTAAATCCCACAACTAGGGTGATGGGAACCATAGTGAATGATATGCATAGGGCAACAAAAATGGAAGTTTGCAATGATGTTCATGCATATATCACTAGTTTCTTTATCTTGATTATGTTTTAATGTTTGCAAATATTAGAATTCGCCTGAAGTCAAAACTTGCTTGACAAAAGAAGTTAAGGCTAGGAAAAGTCAGGGATTTGAGGCTTCCAAACCTCATCTAATGTTTAAGGTTGTAAATAGGTTAACCAACCTGAGGCAATTATCCTAAAGCTTATTGTATTCTCCCCTAGATCGATAGGATTTGAGTGATGATTATATTAGTAGGTGGAGAAACATTTAGATAAAAGTGAATGAGTGATACTTTTGTATGCATAACATTAGAACAAATAAATACTACTATTAGCTTGGTCTATTATGGAATCATGGGATACATAATCCTAGTCATTTCTCATTTCTAAATTACAATCTTAGACATTTTGATTCTAAATCATTTACATTAATTATTGAAATACTATTCTACAAGAAAATCCCCTTTGCAGAAATAACTGGCTATTGGTGGGATAACTACATTGAGCTTATTTATCGCCTTTTTCCTTGTGAGATTTGACCCCAACCTTGTTGGGTTCTATGTTTGAACAAAGACCACTTTATACTTCATTTAAAGGTGTAATTTGGGCATATCAAAAACCACAAGGTGGGATAGTTTAAGGCTAAAAACTTGCATCATGGATACTTATTTTGATTATGACTTGTGTTATTGTATTTTGTGGTGTTGTATATCTTTGGGGGGTGACCTACTGATTTAGACCATCGTAGGAAAATTTTTGGACTAAAAATAAAGTTGTATCATATGATTTTATTAGTTGTCGATTTGGGCTAGTTTTGTGATGTCCTAAGCTCTTGGTATGTGTTTTGAAATGGGGGTATATTCAGTCCTTACTCAAGCTACTATTTAAGGCATGTTGTAGTGGTAGGATACCCACTACAGCGAGACCGCTATACCAATCGATATCCCAAAGTAGCGGTAGTAGTAGAGGAGTAGTAGACCACTATAGCAAGCCAAATTCTTCCATAGAGAGACCGTTATAGTCGAAAAAAGGCCGCTATAGTGGATGACGTGTAGATTAAATTACATTTAAGTTTGTTTTCTCAAAGTTTTATCCAACAAACTCAAAAGTTTTTTGCTAAATTGTTAAGAGACAATTTCTTGCCAAGATAGGGTATTTTTGTATTGAGGTAAGTAATTCCATCCACTTTTTTTCAATGTAATCCTCTACTCCACTAGAATCATTAGGGAAAATTGTTGGGATGGATTCATGGGTGTAACCTTAGGTTCATGAAATTGTGTGGAAAAAACTAGGTTAGATGTAGAATCATCTAGAATTGCTTCTAAGGTGTAAGATAACACTTCCTAGCATAAAATTATTACTCTTGAATGTGAATTATGGGAATCATGGGAAATACTAGATTAGTGTTTTAGATTTGAGTTAGTCTGATATATCATGATGACAATGAGAGTAAAATAAATACAAACTTGCGATTGAGGTGGACATATATCCATGTTCTGATGTGATAGTTGAGATTGTGAAATTTGTGATTAATTATGATAATTGTTGGTGACTTATATGACTTGTTTTGCTAACATTTCTTTGCCTTAGTAGAAATAATTGTTTGATTGAGGGTTATATACTTGCCTTTGAGGCTTCCATGGGTCTGCGCAATTGTTATTGTCTATATTTTGGATAATGGAGTTATTTCATTTTAGTTGTTCTGATGAGATATTCTTAGATAGCTGTTGTTAGCATCCTTGTATGGTGACTTTCAGATTCTAGGATGTAATAGTTTGGATTTCCACCTTTATTTATTTAGTTTTTCAGACTTATTTAATTTCCTCACCTGTATGTTGGTTGAAATGCAATACAGAGGAGGCTTCTAGAGGGAATACATGTCCCAGTGCTTCTACTTTTTTTTCAAAAATCAGGAGGGGAATCTAGTGGGTGTAAGGGTGTGAAAATTTCTAATACATCTAACTTTGTAGCTGAGGTAATAGCTATCAGAGAAGGAATTCAATACTATGTAGATAATCACTTCTCCAATGTCATCATTGAATCTGATTCTTTGTGTATGGTTAACATTATTAAAAGAATTTGGGAAACCCCTTGGAGTGTGACTATAGAGTTCAACTCAATTTATAGGCTCTGGAATACCATACCAGTTAGAGTACAACAATCCTTAAGGGAGAAAAATACTCTAGCTGATTTTTTGCAAACTTGGTTTTTCTTTTTACAGGTACCTATGAGATTAATTCTTTTCTAGAAGTTCCAAGTGTAGGGAAGAAAATTATCAATTTATACAGGTGCAACATATGAAATTTGAGGATCAGACATACAAGTTCAGCTAGAGAGACAAATTACAGTTTTTTCTACATATTTTACTAAAGAGTCCAAAGTAAGGTAAACAAGTGATATGCAAAGCTTTGAATTAACTTTAAGTCTGAAGCAATTTCATTTCGTTGATAGTACTATACACCTGGTGAAATCATAGAGGTGTACATCTATTACTAAACTAGGAATCAAAGGTATCAAGCATTGTGTGTCTCCGAAGCCAAGCTTCAATCGACTCTTTTTCCAATATATTTCTATAAAATAAATCACGAACTACATATCAATACATAAATATAAAATTTAAATGGTCGTATTAATCCTATTGGGAATCAATATATTGAAGGATAGAGATTTTAATTAGAAAAATGTTCATCTGATTCTTCAAGTTTTTCCTAATTCATTTGATGATGGAGTTTGCTTTTGGTTCCAAGGTCAAATTTCATAACTGGTGTAGATTTTATTGTACTCTATTCTTTATCAGGTCATTCAAATCAGATATGGGCTAATTATTAGCTCTACTATCTAGTCGTTAATGGTAGTATTAATCCCTTTATTGGGATTCAATCTATTAATGGTTAGATATTAGAAAAGTTAGTTAGTTTAACTGAAGCTTACCTAATTCCTTTGAAGTAGAAATAGATCTAACCATGCCTTTTCTCTTTAGACTTTTACATATCATCCTTATTTATGGTTCTCCAAGATATCCACAGCTAGTAATTAAATAAGATATTTGTAGCTCCAAGTACGTCAAAGATTAGTGTCAGCTGAAGATTGAAGATGTACTTCGATCAAAGTTGGGGGACTAATTTCTTCTCTACGGTGACCAGAACATGGACAACGGCACTGGAGATGAAAAGACAAATTCTTCTAGAGCAACAACCTTTTCTCTCCCCTTTCTATTTTTAGTTCCATCTGATTTTTGCTTTCCTTTTTATTTTGTTTTGTTTGGCTTTTTTTTGGGCTTAGCAATTAGACCCTTATAAATCATTTGTTTAATAAAAATAGGTTCATTAGACATTATCCTTAATTTTAAAAAAAGACTTATTTAATTTCTTATTATATTAATCTTATTAAATGAATGGGTTATACACTTGTTTAAATGGTTCTCCCATTAGAGGGTTTGTGTAGGTGAAACTCATAATTATTTGGGTCATGAAAAAATTTGTATTAGAGCCCTAGGTTTTTTGATCTCATCGTACAAGGATATTTCTAAGAGAGTATTATGGAATGGTATGGAGACATCTGTACTTTTCTTTGAGAAGCTATAGGTTACTAGAAACCCAATTTTTTTCATGTTATTACTTGATTCCACTTAGTATCTATTAACCTAAATTTGTATCTAACCCCTTTCACTTGTTATCTCACATATTATGAGAACACATATAACAAAAAGAAGGGAAGAAACACCTGAACCGATTGATAGGGTTGCAGTTCATGGTAGAAGGAAAGTTAGAAGAAGAGTAAGAGGTAGAGGATTAAGGGTAGTGCATACCAGGGGTAGATCTTAGGTAGTTGGATAGGTTAGGATAAGTCAGAGTCCTCTCCCCCATTAAAGAATATTGCTGGAGCAGCCACAGAGGGGTGGAAGCGCCAGTTCAGGGAGCTACTGCACCAGCTCTAATTTCATCAAATGTGATTCAGTAGGTCTTGAGTTTCCTGAGTAGGTTGGCAGGGATTGGGGCTATACCATTAGTTCCCATAAGACAGTATGTAAGAGTGCAGTATACTATTGTTGTGGCTCACTGAATAGATGAGGCTTAAGATATGGGTATCTTCTCAAGACAGGTGTTTGGGCCGGTGATGAATGCTATTTTTTCTATAAGTTTTTCAAAATAAAGCCTCTGGTCTTCCATGGTTTTGAGTTTGAGGATGCGTACGAGTTCTTCATTGACTGTCATGAAAAACTCCATAAGATGGGAGTAGTTGAGCAGTATGGAGTTGAGTTTGTTACCTTTTAGCTAAAATATGATGTTAAGTTATGGTGGAGGGCATATGTAGAATGTAGGGTAGCTGGGTCACCTCCACTAACACGGACATAGTTCTATTCTATTTTTTAGAGAAGTATGTTTCCTGTACTTTGAGGGATAGGAGATGGGATGAGTTCACCAGTATTGTGAAGGGAAATTTTTTAGTTATAGCTTATGAGTCCCAGTTTCATTCACTCTCTTGATATTCTTTATAGTTGTTGCATTTTAAAGAGAAGAAGATTTGTTGGTTAGTTAAGGGGTAAAACACGGTCCTTCATATATCAGTTCTTCAGATGGTATCTTCTAGTGGGTCTTTTCAAGAGTTGGTTAAGTTTGTTAAGAGTGTAGAAGGAGTATGCAAAGATGGTAGTGAAAAAGTCCTGACAAGGGGAAAACTACAGTGGTTCATTCTCTAGGGGTCAGACTTCTCAAGGGTATTCTGCATGCCCTATTCAATCAGATATGCAGGTGTCTGTTGGGGTACGTCAGGGGTCAACCATCCTTCTTTAGATTTTGGAGGGTATCGTACCTCTTCTGCTAGCTCTTAGTGAACCACCTTAGATCGGACTTACTAAAAGTGCAGTGAGATTGGACATATTTAGAGGAATTATCCCAGATACAGATAGGATAGTCAGTCAGGCCAGCAATAGGCTCCCCTAGCTGCATCTCTAGTAGGTAGGGGAGGTGGTGTTTATGGTAGAGGCCATCCTCAGGTTAGGCGTGGTGGCCACATAGCGGGTAAAGTTGGCAACCAACTTAATAGAGGTGGTAGGCATGCTAATAAGAGTGGTTCTCATCCCTTTAGAGGCGTGCACAGATTGGTGACCGAGCTTATTTCTATGTTTTTCAAAGTAGAGGCATCGGATGAGGTGATCACAGATAGTATTCTTATATGTGACCGGATGACTACGGTCTTATTTGATCCTAGTTCTGCTTTTTCTTATGTGTCTGCCTATTTTACTATAGGGTTGGACATAGTGTGTGATTTACTTGATGTTCCTATTCATGTGTCCACTCCTTTTGGTGATTTTGTGGTTTTTGATAGAGTTTATCATTCTTTTCCTATTACTTTTATAGGGTATACAACATGGACAAATTTAGTGATTTTGGACATGGTTGATTTTGATATTTTTCTGGGAATGAGTTGGTTGTCTCCTTCTCATGCTATTTTGGATTGTCATGCTAAGGCACTAACTGTGGCTATACTAGGGATTGTTAGACTTGAGTGGTAGAGTGATTATAGTCCTACTCCTATGAAGCTTATATCTATCATTCGTGCTAAGTGATTGATGAAAGGGGTGTTTGGCATTTTTAGCACATCTTTGGGACACTAGTACGGAGGTTCCACCCATTGAGTCAGTTCCCATTGTATGTGAGTTTTTAGAGGTGTTTCATGTGGATTTACATGGCAGGCCACCCGACCACGACATTGATTTAGAGCTAGATAATCGGCCTGTTTCTATTCCACCATATAGGATGGCACTGGCTGAGTTGAGGTAGTTGAAGTCTTAGTTACAATAATTTCTTAGTAATGGGTTTATCTATCTAAGTACCTCCCCGTGGGTTTCTCCGGTGTTATTTGTGAAGAATGAGGATGGTATTTTATGCATGTGTATAGACTACTATCAATTGAATAAGGTTATAATCCGTAATAAGTATTCTCTTCTTTGTATAGATGATTTGTTTGACTAGCTGCAGGGTGCATCATTCTTCTCTGAGATTGATTTAAGATTCGGAGATCATCAGTTGAAGATTTAGGTCCATACCAATCCAGAAGACTGTATTTTGGACCAAGTATGGGCATTATGAGTTCTTTGTAATGTCTTTCAAACTTACTAATGCCACAACTACTTTTATGGTTTGATTAATGGGATATTTAAGCCCTATTTAGATTCATTTTTTATGGTTATTATTAATGACATATCAGTTATTTCTAAGAGTAAATAAGTGCATGAGAATCACTTAAGGATTATGTTAGGTTTGTTGAAGGAGAAGAAGCTTTATGCAAAATTCTCTAAATGTATGTTTTGGTTAGATTCTATGTCCTTCTTGGGACTTATTGTTTTAACGAAGGGAGTTATGGTGGAAAAGAATGACATTGCCTATGCTTCTAGGTAGTTGAAGGTGCATAAAAGGAACCACCCTACACATGATTTGGAATTTACTATGGTTGTATTTGCTTTAAAAATATGGAGACAACACTTTTATGGGTTCATTGTAAGGTGTTCACGGTCCATCATAGTTTACAACATATATTCATGCAAAAATATCTAACTATGAGGCATCGTAATGGATGGAGATACTCAAGGATTATGATGTTACCATTTTATACCATCCAGATATGGCTAACAAATGGCCGACGCTTTGAGTAGAAAGACTAAGAGTATGGGTAGCTTGGCTTATTTAAAGGCTACCTGGCGTCTATTGACTAGAGAGATTCTGACTCTAGCCAATAATTTATGCACTTTAAAATATCTGAGAGAGGTGGATTGCTAGCCTGTGTAGTAGAAAGGTCTTCATTTCTTGACCAGATCAAGGCTAGATAGTTCAAGGATGCTCAGTTGAGAAGAATTCGTGATACGGTCTTGAAGGGTGAGGCTAAGAAGGTTATGATTGACAATGCGGGTGTTCTGAGAATTAAGGGGAAAGTATTTATGCCCCGTGTGGATGGCTTGATTCCAATTATCCTTGCAGAGGCTCATAGTTTGAGTTATTGTATTCATTCTGGTGCGACCAAGATGTATCGTGATTTGAGACATCATTATTATTGGGATAGGAGGAACGTGACATAGTTGATTTTGTTGCCCAATGACAGAATTTCCAGCAGGTAAAGTGTCACGCCTCAAATCCCATTGGGGAGGACTGGCACCCGAAGCCGTTAAGGTCCGAGAGAACCAATCTTCATACATGTACACTCATATGCATATCACTAAATGAACAACACTCTATCACATGTAGACACAAGATATCACTGGAGGAAGTCATAGAGGAACATTCATTAGATATGAAACTTGGCCGTTAGGGCCACCACGTCATAAGCATACATCCCTTAAATTCCTTCATTTGTCCCACAACATCTACAAAGCCTCTACAGATACATAGACGTAACCAACCTAAAGTTGGTACAAGTCCCCGCTTTATACAACATTTATACAATACCAAAACAAATGTACACATGTGACTCGGAAAGCTACAAACCAATTGGAGCTCACCAATATTCCATAGATGACCCGCAACCTACTGTGGAGGTCTACTGGCACCTGTGCCTCCAGCAAGTAAGGCAAGTCCCCCAAGGGATGTTAGTACGAAGAATGTACTGAGAATGTAAGGCTATAAGAAACTGCATGATACATAAGTACTTCAATGGAATCAAAACAAGTGAATAGACAATACATAGATAAACCGTCATTCTGTATATGTGGAACCATGTACATTACATTCATTACTTTCTTTGCTCTTACGTTCATCATTATTATCATCCATTACCTTACTTTATCCTTCTTTGAATTCAAAAACTTGTAAAGCATATGATAAACAAATGACCAACTGATCAGTGGTAAAAGAGGATGACCCGTGCTAGGTATTTTAACCCCTGGGATGCGGTCCTCATACATACACAAATCGGGATTGACCCATGCTAGGCTTTTCTTTCACCTTTGGGATGCCACCCGTGATTATTGGGATCGACCCATGCTAGGTATTTTAACCCCTGGGATACCACCCATGATATTGGGATTGACCCATGCTACGTGTTTCTTCCACCCCTGGGATGCCACTCAAGATTATTCAAACAATTCTGCACTACTTCCGTTCTTTTGTTATAAGATTGACACATTAGTGGTTGAAACATTATTGGAACTTTAGATCGTAACATTATTGGAACTTTGGAGCAATGTCCACAATTATGTGACACATGAATAACAATTGGTAACCAACCTAAAACGAGATACCTTAAGACATTCCAGAATAGATACAAGTACAATGACAATGTGAACAATATGTGCTGCAGAAGGATACGGAAAGGAATAACCTTACATACCTTATCCTCCAAATATGAATACATAACCCTATATGTGAATACAACAATCCAGCTCCTTCCTTACTTGTTACTATACAACACAAGTACATAACGGAGCTTACGTTAACAACTAACTACATTACAAATGCATAAAATGATAATGAGCTACGTGACTGCTATATAGAATCATTTCATCCTTCTACAATACAACTCTTGTCACGCCTCGAGTTCCAACAAGGTGGACTGGCACCCGAAGCTGATATGGCCTGAGATAACCAATCTTTACTCATGTACATTCGTATGCATATCCTCGAATAAATCTGATTATTCCTTATGCAACTATGCAGAAGTCATGGATATGGAAACATATGCCATATCTATAGATATATGAAACTTGGCCGTTAGAGCCATCAAGTCAAAATAATCATACGTCTCTTACATTCACGTACCCACATATGTCTACAAAAGCCTCTAACAGATGCATTTACAAGACCAACTAAAAGTTGGGACAAGTCCCCGCTTTGTACAACATCTACAACATCAAATCAACTGTACAACTGTGACTCAGAAAGTCTCGAACCAACTGGGGCTCACCAAAGATCTGCAAATATTGTCAACCTATGGTGGAAGTCTACTAGTGCCTGCACCAGCAACATGTAAGGTAAGTCCCCCGAGGGGGTCAGTACGAAGAATGTACTGAGTATGTAAGGCTCACAAGAAACTGTATGATATATAAATACTTCAATGAACTCAAATACAAATGAATAACTAAAATGGATACGTCATCATTCTGTAGATTGAGAACCATGTGTATTGCTTCTGTTATTGTTATTTACTCACTTATATTCTTATTATTCATGTATTATCTTTCATGCACATCTTTATTCAAGAGAATTTGGGTTAATATTATAACATACATCCACTCGATTGGTGGGTTAATAACATATCTCCACTCTATTGGCGGATTAACATACATCCACTCTATTGGTGGGTTTAACATACATCCACTCTATTGGTGGGTTAACGTACATCCACTCTTTTGGTGGGTTTAACATACATCCACTCTATTGGTAGGTAAACATACATCCACTCTATTGGTGGGTAAACATACATCCACTCTATTGGTGGGTAAACGTACATCCACTCTATTGGTGGGTAAACATACATCCACTCTATTGGTGGGTAAACATACATCCACTCTATTGGTGGGTAAACATAACATAACGTTATGTTGGGCTCAGCTTGAGCTAGGCTTATGCCTCTAGAGCTACCACCTGTAAATCAATATATCAACTCTATGAATTACATTATTATTTCATACTTTTGAGAGATTGATACATTGAGGATCATGACATGATTTGAAGCACACATATATTACTTCACTCCTTGACTTCATGAGATTGATATCTTAAATTGTGAGGGATAGATAGATTAGCTCGCACATTACCTCTTCATTACTCTTATGAGATCTTATGAGATTGGTACCTTTACACTTGTGAGAGATTGGTACTAACATAATTACAAAATTATAAGACTTGGAACATGACATGATTGGATAAGCTAAGCAAGAACAAATAGATTCTCTTTCCAACATTACTCTTTTTGAGATAGTTCTTTTTAGTAGTTATAACATTATGAGAGCATTGGAACTTCAGTCAATGCATAAGAGATAAGTTATTCATAATTCGTCTAAGAATAGGATACATATGAATAACAATATAACTCAACGTGAACTGGGATGCTTTAGAACACTTCAGACATGAGTGAGTACCATAACAAGGTAAATACTCTATGCTGCAGAAAGATCTAGAAAGAGTAACCTTACATACCTTGTAATCTCACTACGAATACACAAGCCTATATGGGGATACAACAGTCTAGCTTCCTCCTTTACGTTTCACTCTACAACACAAGTATATATCGGAGCTTACATTAGCAACTCGCTACTATACAAGCGTAAAAAACGACAATGAGCTATATGACTGCCGTATAACATCATGTCACCCCCTTACAATACAATTTTCTACATTGTCATATCAACAACACCATAACATTCCACACGTTGACCAAGATTTCATACAAAAATAGCATTTCACACCACACTTACCCTTTATGATTTCTCATTATCATTCCGTCACATTTACTCATATCAACTTGCTTCATAAAAACATATGAACTACAATCCATACTTAATACAGTCCAACATGCCTCCATACAACACTTTAAAGTCATTAAAATGGCATCACAAGTTGATAATTACATCCAAAAAGGGAATAGGGGCCTTCGGGGGTCGACTAGATGCGAAAACATACAAAACCAAACCTGGGGCTGACCTGCGAAGCCACTTGCACCCGCAGGTAGCTGAGGTGCGCCCGCAGGTGGCCTTTGGCAGATGCCAGAGGCACCTGCGTTGGCATCTGCGCCCACAGGTGCCCTCGTCTGCGGGGGCGGATGCCCGTTTTGGTCCGAATTGGTCTATTTTGGGTCTTTTAATGCAATGAATGGTCCATGATCATAACTAACCATGTTTTAACATATTTATGATCATATTAGATTCCAAAAATCAGCCATGGTCTCACAATGCACATAAATATCACCAAAACCTCACTTTCTTTCCAATCTCATCAAATCCATAACCAAATTTACAACAACAATTCCAAACATTATACACAAATATAAAACAAGGTAAGGCTATAATCACATATCACATGTCAATATTGAATCCATCAAGTCCACTTCCTTCCAGACCACAAGTCCATGTTCACGTTTACAAGGCAAAACCATCCTCCGATTTAGCAAACACAAATTATTGTACACATAGTGAACTTCTCACACTTCACCAACATAACCAACATGATATAGTCACCCTCTAATGCACATAATATATTAAAACATAAGCATAAACACTTACCAAGTCTTACAAGATGATGATCTTGGCCAAGGGATGAAGGCCTAGGGTTTGTGTGATAAGAAAATGTTTGAGATAATTCTCAAAATGGCATAGGTGTCATAATGAAATAAAAATCTGATTTTGCCAACTATATAGTCCCTTAATGGTCCTCCTTAACCACACACTTGTTCCAATAATGAACATGGTGACTTAGTCTCACAAGAATGGGTCAAATACCCCTTTTTGGGCCATGTCTTGTAACTTAATTTTGTTTGTTTGGGCCTTAACTTGAGCCCAATGGCTCAAGAATACTTTAGCACACCAAATTTTAATATCTAATACCTCAAAAATCCCATGTTTAATTAATTCTATGAATGTTACGGTAATCAACCAGGTTTGGAAACATACGGGGTGTTACATTCTTCCCCCCTTAAAAACATTCATCCTCGAATGTTAATAACATTGTCCCATGTACATCCAATGCATCTCTAGATTAACATAGATATATATATACACATAATGCTTATGGGTACTTATTTGTTATTGCTCCAATTCCACACCTTGAACTTTCTCCCCTGTTTGAAACAATTACGGGTACTTTGACTTCATTATTTCTTGGCTCTCCACGTGATTTCTTTTACTTGTCGGTTCCTCCACTATACCTTTACCAAAGCTACTTTTTTATTTCTTAATCTCTTCACTTATCCATCTAGAATAGCAATGTATATCTCTTCCTAGATCCTCTATAACTTGTACATTTTCAATAAAAGCAATGGATCTCGGCGTATGACTTGTGTTAGCTTGTAGCTACTATTGTACCACCTTAATCTTCTCTATAGCTTAGTGAACAAAATCTAGCTCCAAGTAAGACAGTTCCACTCGTTCTAAATCATCCAATTGATGATTTGAACATTCTTCTATGATAACCTTTGTAAAATACCATTTTGATACCTGAATAATAGCTATTGTTGTAAGCACATTCAATAATGGGTAGATGATCATCCCTACTACCCTTTTAAGTCTATCGTACAGGCTCGTAGTATATCTTTAAGTGTTTAGGATAGTACGTTCTGCTTGTCTGTTCGTCCGAGGATGAAAAGTCGTACTTAATTTCACTTGGATTCTCAAACTTTCCTGAAAAGGTTTCCAAAAGTGTGCAATAAATTGATCTAATAGAGAGTGGAATCAAATTCCCAAAATGTATGAGACCAACTTGCAATAAAATCCATATTAACCATGTTATATTTCAAACTGGAAAATTTATACATGGCATATAACCTCCAGGTTTGGAACAATGAACTACAAATTCTGCAATTGTTCTCCTTCATGTAATCTTAACAATTCTTTTTTTTTTCTCCTCACCATGGTCTATGTTGGTTGCTCCCAAATGATAGAATACCGTGAATGACGTGCTTCTATCATCATTCCTTCCTTAGCTCGTCTATATTTAGTATACATAATCTACTTTGATATTGAAGTACTCCTTCCTTATAAGCTCAAGTACCTTTTGACGAACTTCGTTGTACATCCCTTTTTTTTTCCAACTGAATGGATCTCAACTACAAATGAAGACCCTACCACATTGTACACTATAATTCTTTCATCTGGCGTTTCCAGAAGTGAGAACCCCATACTGGTCAATTGACGTAGATTTCTTGACTATATCTTCCTTTTACTATGAGCTGGCCATTAATACTTCCTACTTCTTTGCAGTTTAATGTATCATTTACCTTTGCTACCTCAGCATTATGTCCTTCGTATTAACGATATATTACAAACTCTTATGATCAATATATATCAACGTGAATCCCTTACACATAGTGACACTATTTCTTTAAAGCAATATAATAGCTACTAGTTCGGGGTCATGTGTTGGGTAATTTCTCTCATGTGGTCGCAACTGTCGTGAGACATATGCTATTACCTTACCTTGCTATATTAATACACATTCGAGGCCAACCCCGAAAGCATCACAATATACTGCATAACATTCTGTGCCTTCGGGCAGTACTTAAAACTGGTGTGGAGGTTACTTTATCTTTCAACTCTGGGAAACTTTTCTCACAAGCATCATTTCACTAAGACTTGATTGCCTTATGTGTAAGTCTCGTTAAGGGTGTAGGTATAGAAGAAAATCTTTCAACAAGTATCCTATAATAACCAACCAACCCATGAAAACGATGGATCTCTGTAAGCATCGTAGGCCTTAACAAATGTTTTTTCATCATTGCTATCTTTTGCATATCAACCTTCATTCCTTCATCCTATACAATGTGATCCAAGAAAGCTATGGATTGTAACTAAAATTCACATTTAGAAACATTTGTTGCAAATGATTAGCATGGTCCTCTTGTGATTTTGAATATCATCCCCAAACATGGTCACATACACATTTAAAAGTGTCTTGAACACCCTATTCATCAAATCCCTAACAACTATTGGTGTATCAGTTAGCCCAAATGGCATAACTAGAAATTCATGGTAACCATAGCTTGTTCAGTAAACTGCCTTGGGTATATATATTTTTTCTTCCCTTTCCTGGAGATACTCTGATCTCAAGTCAATCCTTGAAAATATTCAGCACCTTGCAATTGATCAAGCAAACCATCAATTATGGGGAGGGGATATTTGTTCTTGATCATTATCTTATGCAATTGTCGATATCCAATACACATTCTCAATGTGCCATTTCATTTCATCATTCATTCGTTCAGTTTTTTTTCATTTTTTTTTTCAAATTAACACGGATGCACCCCTAGGAGAATACTAGATCTTATGTATCCTTTGTCCAATAAGTCCCTTAATTGCTCTTATTACGTCCCGTTCTAGCAGCAAACCTAGAAGATCTGCAGGAAATGTCTCAAGAATTTTATTTACCACCAGATTCGGTTGAAGAGTCGGTGGTTTCACATCACCCTTACTAATTGACATATTTACCCCTTGGGGTACCCTGTTCTTTACCTTAATATAAGAAATAACTTTACCTCTCGGTGCTTCAACATTACTCTTCCATTCAAGAACATTCTTTGCAAAAATGAAAATGTAATTTCTTTGCTCGGCAATCTACCGTGGCGTAACAAGAGGCCAACCCCTTCATACCCATTGTAACATTAAAATCTCTCATCTCCATCTCAATAAGGTCAGTCAATGTAAAATGATCGCAAATATGTACTATACCATTACGATATACTCTTTTATCTATAATAGTTTCACCAACTAGTGTATAGACTTCAAATGACATAACTAGTAATTCTGGCGTTCTTTCAAATTCATTCCACAATCTATGGTGTAACATATAATAAGGGAGAATACGGGTCAATCAATGCATATACTTTATGTAAACTTTATGTAAAAATATGCATACTGTACCTGTGCTCTTCTGTGGACACTCTCTCATTTTGTGCCCCTCTCTACCACACAAAAAGCAAAGATTTGTCCCCAACCGATATTCACCCAAATGATACCTTCTACAGCGCTGAGACAGCTAACGGGGAGGTTTCGATTGGCTCATACTTCCCTGTGCTTGATACCCCACTATTCATGAATCCTGAATCTCACTTCTTTGCCCAAACTGGTTGCTGTCTAAGTGGTTTGTTAAAAATCTGAGGCCCAAATCCTCCTCAGGACATCATGGACTGCCCCCTAAATCTATCTCTCTTAAACGGACCTCTTTCATTTGCTTGTGTCATTCCCTTTTGCATTTGATTACCCCTCTTTTGTATAAAGGCTAAACCAACTTGTCCTTGACTTTGTGCAACGACTATCTACATTAGCAAATGCACCGCATTTCTAATATCCTGATATGTCGCCTTTACAGGAGGTTCTGCCGGTACTTCTTTACCTCTTAGCTCTTCAGAGAATGGAGGAGTAGGAGAAGACCGCGATGCAATTTCAGTGTTAGCCCCACCTTGACTAGCTTGGTTCGGTGGTGATTTACTCATTCCTTCACCGACAGGCATATCTACCTGCTTGTCTTTGCCTACCTGCTTATCTTTGCCTGTACCTATTCTTGTTATTGGCATTTTACTATACCAAAGAAAAACAACTACCATGGTCAGATACAATTCCACTTACAATATTCGCTCTATTGCACGATCTAGAAGTGAAGAAAGGAAACAACATCCTAAACGTCCCGCAGCCTCCTACTTATAAATGTGGTGCAAAACACATTGATAAGTAAGACTCTACTAAGACACGGCTTTGTAGACACCCTTAGAACGACCTGCTCTGATACCACTTTTGTCACGCCCCGAGTTCCAACGAGGCGGACTGGCACCCAAAGCCGATATGGCCCGAGAGAACCAATCTTTGCTCATGTACATTCGTATGCATATCATCGTATAAATATGATTATTCCGTATGCAACAATGCAGAAGTCATGGACATGGAAACATATGCCATATCTATAGATATATGAAACTTGGCCGTTAGATTTATCAAGTCAAAATAATCATACGTCTCTTACATTCACGTACCCACATAAGTTCTACAAAAGCCTCAAACAGATGCATTTACAAGACCAACTAAAAGTTGGGACAAGTCCCCGCTTTATACAACATCGACAACATCAAAACAACTGTACAACTGTGACTCAGAAAGTACCAAACCAATTGAGGCTCACCAAAGATCTGCAAATACTGTCAACCTATGGAGGAGGTATACTAGTGCCTGCACCTGCAACATGTAAGGTAAGTCCCCCGAGGGGGTCAATACGAAGAATGTACTGAGTATGTAAGGCTCACAAGAAACTGTATGATATATAAATACTACAATGAACTCAAATACAAATGAATAACCAATATGGATACGTCATCATTCTGTACATTGAGAACCATGTGTATTGCTTCTATTATTGTCATTTACTCACTTATATTCTTATTATTCATATAATATCTTTCATACACATCTTCATTCAAGAGAATTTGGGTTAATATTATAACATACATCCACTCGATTAGTGGGTTAAGAACATATCTCCACTCTGTTGGAGGATTAACATACATCTACTCTATTGGTGGGTTTAACATATATCCACTCTATTGGTGGGTTAACGTACATCCACTCTTTTGGTGGGTTTAAGATACATCCACTCTATTGGTGGGTAAACATACATCCACTCTATTTGTGGGTAAACATACATCCACTCTATTGGTGGGTAAACATACATCCACTCTATTGGTGGGTAAACATAACATAACGTTATGTTGGGCTCGGCTAGAGCTAGGCTTATGCCTCTAGAGCTACCACCCGTAAATCAATATATCAACACCATGAATTACATTATTATTTCGTACTTTTGAGAGATTGATACATTGAGGATCGTGACATGATTTGAAGCACACATATATTACTTCACTCCTTGACTTCATGAGATTGATATCTTAAATTATGAGGGATAGATAGATTAGCTCGCACATTACCTCTTCATTACTCTTATGAGATCTTATGAGATTGGTACCTTTACACTTGTGAAAGATTGGTACAAACATAATTACAAAATTATAAGACTTGGAACATGACATGATTGGATAAGCTATCCAAGAACAAATAGATTCTCTTTCCAACATTACTCTCTTTGAGATAGTTCTTATTAGTAGTTACAATATTATGAGAGCATTGGAACTTCAGACAATGAATAAGAGATAAGTGAATCATAATTCGTCTAAGAAAAGGATACATATGAATAACAATATAACTCAACCTGAACTGGGATGCTTTAGAACACTTCGGACATGAGTGAGTACCATAACAAGGTAAATACTCTATGCTGTAGAAAGATCTGGAAAGAGTAACCTTACATACCTTGTCGTCTCACTACTTATACACAAGCCTATATGGGATACAACAGTGCAGCTTCCTCCTTTACATTTCACTCTACAACACAAGTATATATCGGAGCTTACATTAGCAACTAGTTACTATACAAGCGTAAAAAATGACAATGAGCTATATGACTGCCGTATAACATCATGTCACCCCTTTAAAATACAATTTTCTGCATTCTCATATCAACAACACCATAACATTCCACACGTTGACCAAGATTTCATACAACAATAGCATTTCACACCACACTTACCTTTTATGCTTTCTCATTATCATTCCGTCACATTTACTCATATCAACTTGCTTCATAACAACATATGAGCTACAATCCATACTTAATACAGTCCAACATGACTCCATACGACACTTTAAATTCATTAAAACGGCATCATAATTTGATAATTACATCCAAAAAGGGAATAGGGGCCTTCGGGGGTCGACTAGATGCGAAAACATACAAAACCAAACCTGGGCTTAACCTGCGAAGCCACCTGCGGCCACAGGTGGCTGAGGTACACCCGCAGGTGGCCTTTGTCAGATACCATAGGCACCTGCGTTGGCATCTGCGCCCGCAGGTGCCCTCTTCTGCGGGGGCGGATGCCCATTTTGGTCTGAATTGGTCTATTTTGGGTCTTTTAATGCAATGAATAGTTCATGATCATAACTAAACTTCTTTTAAAATATTTTTGATCATCTTAGATGCCAAAAATCATCCATGGTCTCACAATACTTATAAACATCATTAAAACCTCACTTTCTTTCCAATTCATCATCAAATCCATACCAAAATTTACAACAACAATTCCAAACATTATACACAAAGATAAAACAAGGTAATACTATAATCACATCTCACATGTAAATATTGAATCCATCAAGTCCACTTCCTTCAAGACCACAAGTCCATGTTCACGTTTACAAGGCAAAACCATCCTCCAATTTAGCAAACACAAATTATTGTACATATAGTGAACTTCTCACACTTCACCAACATAACCAACATGATATAGGCACCCTCTCATGCACATAATATATTAAAACATAATTATAAACACTTACCAAGTCTTGCAAGATAATGATCTTGGCCAAGGGATGAAGGCCTAGGGTTTGTGTGATACGAAAATGTTTGAGATAATTCTCAAAATGGCATGGGTGTCATAATGAAATAAAAATCTGATTTTGCCACTTATATAGTCCCTTAATGGTCCTCCTTAACCACACACTTGTTCCAATAATGAACATGGTGACTTGGTCTCACAAGAATGGGTCAAATACCCCTTTTTGGGCCATGTCTTGTAACTTAATTTTGTTTGTTTGGGCCTTAACTTGAGCCCAATGGCTACTTTAGCACACCAAATTTTAATATCTAATACCTCAAAAATCCCATGTTTAATTAATTATATGAATGTTACGGTAATCAACCATTTTTGAAAACATACGGGGTGTTACAACTCACTGCATTATCATACCAACAACACCACAACATTCCACACATTGACCAAGACATCATAAACTAATAGCATTTCATACCAAGTTTATACTTTACACTTCCCCCTCAATACAATGTCATATTTACCTCACTACATCACGTAAACACCTTTCACAACAACACATTAAAGACAATCCATAATTGATACCATTCAAAATATTTTTGGGCTACTCCTTTAAAGTCATTCAAAAGGTACCATAAGTTGACAGTTGTATCCAAGAAGGATAGAGGGTTTAGGAGATCAAAGAGAGACAAAAACATGAAAAATGGGGTCCTGGAGGGACCTGTGGGGTCACCTATGCCCATTGGCATTTGCGCCCGCAGGTGCCCCGTCCGCGAGGGCAGGTGCCCGTTTCAGCCTCCAGGGGTCATTTTTGGGTCCTTTTTCGCAATGAATGGTCCATGGTAATAATTAAGATTCTCTTTTCATATTTTAGGTTAACTTGGATGCCAACGAACAATCATGGTTTCACAACACACATGAACATCACCAAAACCACATCTTCCTTTCAATACACCACCAATTCCATGCCCAATTTCATAACAATAATTGCAAATGTTATACACAAAGACAAAGCAAGTTAAGTACATAACCAAATCTTACATGTTGATATTTAATCCATCAAATTCACTTCCTTCAATACCACAAGTTCACTTTCAAGTTTATAAGGCAAAGCCCTTTACCGATTAGGCAAACATAGACTGTTTCACACATAGTGAACTACTCAACACTTTGTCAACATAACCAACATGATTTATACACCCTATAATGCATATAATATATTAAACCATAAGATTAAACACTTACCAAAGCTTGCAAAAGAGTGATCTTGTTCAAAGAGATAGTTGCTTAGGGTTGGAAAGTGAGATGAAATATTGTTGGAAAATTCTAGAAATGTCATGTGTGTTGTAATGAATAAAAATCAGATTTTTTTGTGCTTTATATAGCCCCTCAAGTCATCCTTATACAAACATTAATGTGGTTTTACTTGGTCAATGGTAGAATGGATTTTTTTTCCCATTTGGGCCATGTCTTTCTTGTTAATTTTGGGCCTTAAATTGAGCCCATTAGCACATGTTAATTCAACTCACTAAACTTAATATATATCACACCAACCTTCTCATGTTTAAATGATTCCAAAAATGTTATGGTAAGCAATTAGGTTTGTTAATGTATGAGGTGTTAAATAAAGTACAAGCACCAGAAGTCTGGTGGGACGACACTTTCGAGGATATCCATTCCTGAATAAAAGTGGGAAAGGATAGCGATGGATTTTGTGGTTGGTGAGCAAGTAAGGGTATTATGAGATTCGATAAGCGAGGTAAGATTTTTCAAAGGTATATAGGACTATTAAAGATTCTTTGGATTATAGGGATGGTGTCCAATAGATTGGCTTTGCCTCTAAGTTTTTCAGGAGTTCACCCCATATTTTTTATGTCTATGCTAAAGAAGTATCATAGTGATGGGAATCACATTATTCACTGGGATTCGGTCCTGTTGGATGAAAACCTCTCTTATGAAGAGGAACACGTGGCTATCATAGATAAAGAGGTCCACAAGTTGAGATAAAAGGATATTGCATCTGTAAAGGTCTAGTGGGAGAACCGTCCTGTTGAGGAGGCCACTTGGTAGACCGAAGTAGACATGTATAGAAAGTACCCTCAGCTCTTCACTAATTCATGTATTTACCTTGTTTTCTTTCTTTTCTATTCGGGGATGAATGGTTGTTTTATTGGTATCTGATGTAACAACAGTTCCGGTCATTATTGCATAGTTAGTGCCGAAGTACCCTATTAGAAATTCCCCTAATGAGTTGAGTTAGAAAAACCTCAAGGTGGGTGGTTTAAGGCTAAAAACAAGCATCTTGGATATTCATGTTGATTGTGACATAGCTTGTTTTGTTTTGTGGTGTTGTATTCCATTAGGGGGTGATCTAGTGATCAAGACCTTTGTAGGAAAAATTCGATACTAAAAATAAAGTCATAGCATGTGATTTTAGTAGCTTCTATGTTGGGGTAGTTTTGTGATATCCTAAGCTCTTGATTTGAGTTGTGAAATGGGAGCAGATTCTAATATAATATCAAATACACAGAATAGAACCCTAAAATCTATGAACAACAATTAAAGATAAATGGATATAAAGGTAATGACTAAAATTGAAATCAAGGTAGCCAAGACTATATTAAAGTAATGACCTCCTTGAATGTTAAAAATAATACCTAAACCTTGAAAGAAAGACACACGAATGGAGCCAATAGGCAATCAAAGCTATACTAAAACCAAGACCTCCTATTAAGAATCCAAACAAGCACCTATTCTATCAAGACACCTTCAACAAGAATGATATCCTCAAGTAAGCAATCTCATCAAATATTCAATAGCAACAAAGGCCTTAGCCTAAAGTTTCACAAGAGTTTTTACTCATCAATTCATAATATCAAAATAGTCTACCTAATAAAATGATAAAATGTCGTATTTATACTAAATTTCCTAAGGATGAAGACTAAGTATCATTTTTACAAGTATACCCTTAGTGAAACTAGGCCTTCTTAGTCTACTTAAGTATGAGAGGCTTGTATTTAAAAATTAACATTTTTGCATGCATATCCCCTTTTCTCCTGAAGCTTTGTATTTCCATTTTAGCACACATTCTTGAGCTTCAACTCTTCATTACAAGATATTGATGAAGCTATGCTTGCATCATTCTATCTTTCTTGAAAAGGATTTGCCTTGAATCAAAACCTTGAAAGATCATAGGAAAGACAAAAAAAAACAAGGACCTCATAACATGAGGATTAGCACAAAGTTTAGCAAATCCACCAACAGGCCAAGGATGCACAAACTTGTGATATAGCCAAGCATCAACTACTCTGATGAAGAATAAAATCTCATATGCACAAAGAACCTTACTATTCAAAATATTAGAAAAATAAGGGCATTATAAAGGAACTAATGACATCAAAATAATACCAAGTAGGTACACATATGTTGGTTTTAGTAGACATAAAGCACAAATGATCCGCTATTTCAAGATAAAACCATTTTTGAGATGGATCCATGACCAACTCCCACACATACAAAGTATCACCAGGGTCAAAATAAAATATTATCCAACCATCTTAGTCAAGGGAATATCCATGTAGTCCATTAAAACACATATCAACATAAAATACACACTCAATACAAGTAAGAGTATCATCATATGCAAATAGATAGTAAAGAAAGGTGTCTCATAAAACTACTCACCCATGGGGTCCTTACTTATAAAATCACTATTAGATTAAAAAATATCATCAAGCATATCTTTAGGAATAGGATAACCCAAAGAAGTACCATATTTCATACAAGTATCACTCTCTCTCTCTCAAAAGAAGAATCCCCAAATTGACACACACCACCACTAATATCACAGAGGTTATAACTCAAGCCATTACATGAATTACATAATTTGTCCTTATATTCATCAAATAAAGGTGGAGTCTTATACAAAGGATCACAATCAAGACCATCATCATAAGGACAATCTCTAGTTGAGTTTCTCAAATAATCAAGAAAATCAAGGTTATGTTTACCCAAAAGATCATCATTTTTCAAGAATGAGATATTCATATCTTGGCTGGTTAGCACAATTTTCACTCAATCCTATATTCTTAATGGACAACAAGAAATGGGACAGTAAGTGCATCTTAAGCATGCCATCTTTCTTTTCAAACATATCACTCTCTCTACTCTCTTCATTACCTGACAATGTATTATCATACAAACAACAAGTGTTAACACTAGGTGAACTCAAATTGATCTTTTAAGAAAAATCAATTTGGTCATCAATAGGATCAACTAGTGTATGAAAACTCTCAAAAAAGACATTCTCAATATATGGAAAATATTCACATTACAATATACTATCATTCAAGGCACAAGTGTTAATACTAGATGGACATAAATTGATCTTGCAAAATGAATCAATTTGATCATCTATAGATCAACTATTGTATGAACACTCTCAACAAATACATTATCACTATATGACAAAGAATCATTAGGCTCACATGAAAACAAGCTATTACTCATACTTTATCCATTTGAAATTTTAAAAGTGTTTAGTTAACTATTGTACCTTAAGGCTCACAAGAAGGATTTTCTTTACCTTAAACCAAAGCTTTAACTCACGTGGTTTCAAAATCTTCAAACCATTTGATCCAAGAGGCTATCATATTCGTCACATCCTTAAGTGTAGGCTCCTTGTTTGAAACTTGGGTGCCTTCATTTGGCTTGCTTGTACCTACACAAGAATCCTTACAAAGAGAAGGACAAAGAAGAAGGTTAGATTGATTTTGCAGCAACTCTGTAACTTCACTCCACACTTCCTCTCCTTTTCCTCTTTAGAATTTTCACCTTTCACTCCCTTCCTCCTCTCAATCTTTTGTCTCTCATTTCTTAGGTGGGGAGAATTGTAGTTTAAATACTTGTTCCTCTCTATCTCTTATTGCTCAAACTTATGGAATTTGGAATAAGGTCCTGCAATTCCTTGATGAGTATTAGGAGAAGTAGGTGGAAAAAGAAGATTTATCTTTTTGTCCACCACATCCTTGTACCATTCCAGCTTATTTGTTGGCCAATAATATTCACTAAACCAACTGATTTCCAAACACAAGTGACAAGTATCCAAGGAAAGCACATAGTACCAAACTTCTTCTTGGTATTCACCTTGTGAAAAGGATATCTTCATACTTTTTTCAAATCAAACCCCTTTCTCTTCATAATAAGGATCCTATTTCTTTACACAAGGTAAAATCAACCATTCAACTGCATAAGGTATAACACCCCGTACATTTCCGAACCTATTTGATGGTCTTAAATTTATGGAATTATTTAAACTCGAGACGGTTGGTGTATTACCCACTAATTTTAGTGGGCTGAATTAATCCTGTGCTAATGGGCTCAAACGACGCCCAAAATTTAGCAAGAAGACATAGCCCAAATGGAAAATGACCCATTCTACTTTGACCAAGTAAACACCTCATTAATTAAGACCAAATATTTTGATAAGGATGACCATGAGGGACTATAAAAGGCACAAAAATCAGATTTTTATTCACCAAGACACACCCAAAAGATATTTCTCTCCTCTTTCAAACCCAAAGCTACTATTCTCTTTGGACAAGATCATCTCTTGCAAGCTTTTACAAGTGTTTACTATTATGGTTTAATATATTATATGCATAATATGGTGTGTAAAGTATGTTGGTTATGTTGACAAAGTGTTGAGCAGTCCACCATGTGTGAAACAGTCTACTTTTGCTTTATCGATAAAGGGTTTTGCCTTCTAAACTTGAAAGGATACTTGAGATCTTGAAGGAAGTTAATTTGATGGATTAAATGTCAAACTTTAAGGTGTGTTTATGTCCCTAACTTACTTTCTCTTTGTGTATAACTTGTGGAATTGTTGTTATGAAATTGTGCATGGAACCACTGGCTTATTGAAAAGAGAAAATAGTTTTGTGATGTTCATGTGCATTTTGAAACCATGATTGATAAGAAGCATCAAAGTTTACATAAAATAAGAAGAGAGAGGCTTACTTATGGCCATGGACCATTTATTACAAAAAAAGGACCCAAAAGTGACCCCTGGCAGCCGAAATGGGCACCCACCCTCGCAGGTGAGGCACCTGCGGGCGCAGGTGGCACCGCAGGTGGCCCTAGACAGGGCCAAGGGGGCACCTATGACCGTACCTCACCACCTGCATATGTAGGTGTCTCCACAGGTCATTATATAATTTCATTTTGTTTGTTTTTGTTTCTTTTTGACCCCCCAAGGCCCCTATACTCTTCCTTAATGCAATCATCAACTTATGGAACTCTTTGGATGACCCTAAGGGGTAGTCTGGAGGAATTTTGAATTGTATCACTTGTGGATTGATTTTAATGTGTTATTGTGAAAGGTATTTAAGTGACTTGAGGGAGTAACTGTGGCGTGGTGTTGAAGGGGAAGTGTAAAGCATAAACTTGGTGTGAAATGCTATCGGTTTGTGACATCTTGATTAATATGTGGAATGTTTTGGTGTTGTTAGTATGGTGATGCAGTGAGTTGTATTGTAGAAGGATAAAATGACGTTATATGGCAGTCATGTAGCTCATTATCTTTTTATGAACTTGTAATGTAGTTGGTTGTTAACGTGAGCTCCGTTATGTACTTGTAATGTAGAGTAACATGTAAGGAAGGAGATGAATCTTTGTATTCACATATTGGGTTGTTGTATTCATATTGGGAAGATAAGGTATGTAAGGTTACTCTGTCCATATCCTTCAGTATCACCCATTGTTCTCATCGTTACCATACTTGTTCCATTTCGCAAAGTTCTAAAGTATCTCATTTCAGGTTTGTTAGCAATTGTTATTCACATGTCTCTTATTAATTGACTATGTTTCCAAAGGTCCAATAATGTCGTAACCACTAATGTATCAATTTAACAAAAGAAAAGAATGAAGTAATGCATAGTTGTTTATTGAGTACGGGTGGCAGCTCAAAGGGGCGTAAGCCTAGCTAGAGATGATCCCATGATTATTGGATCAGGGGGCAGATCAATGGGACATAATCCTAGCTTGAGCCAAACCTAACCGAGGGCAGCTCAATGGAGGATAAGCCTAGCTCGAGCATACCTGCTTTATTGATTTATGGGTGGTAGCTCAAAGGGGCATAAGCCTAGCTAGAGACGATCCCAATGTTATGAACCACTGATCAGTTGGGGCCCAGGCACGATATGATATGATTGATAATGATATGAATTTAAAAGCAAAGAAACTAATGAACGCAATGTACATGGTTTCACACATATAGAAGGTGGTTTATCAATTTTGTCTATTCACTTATATTTGATTCCTTTGAAGTACTTATGTATCATGCAGTTTCTTATAACCTTACATACTCAATACATTCATTCCTACTGACGTACCTTGGGGGACTTACCTTACTTACTGCAGGCACAGGTGCTGGTAGACCTCCAGATAAGGATACGGGTCATCTGCAGACTGTTGGTGAGCTCCAGGTTGATTCGGGGCTTTTCGAGTCACATGTGTACACTTGTTTTAGTACTATGTAAATGTTTTATAAAGCGGGGAATTGTCCTGACTTTAGGTTGGTTCTATATCTGTTAGAGGCTTTGTAGACGTTGTAAAACGAATGAAGGAATGTATGTCCATTTTGACGTGGTGGCCCTAACGGCCAAGTTTCATATCTATTGAATGTTTCTCCATGACTTCCGCTATTGGTATCTTGTATTTATATGTGATAGAATATGGTTCACTCAGGGACACACATACAAATGTACTCGATCATAGGTTGGTTCTCTCGGGCCTTAACGACTTTCGGTGCCAGTCCGCCTTAATGAGATTTGAGGTGTGACAAAAGTGGTATCAGAGCAGGTCGTCCTAGGGTGTTTACAGAGCCGTGTTTGAGTAGAGTCTTGCTTATGGATGTGTTGTGCACCACATTTATAAGTAGGAGGCTACGAAACATTTAGGAGTTATTTCTTTTCTTCATTTCTTAGATCGTGCATTAGAGCCAAAGTTGTAGGTGGAATCATATCTGACCGTTGAAATTGGTTTTCTATGTTATAGTAACATGTCGATTACAAGATGAGGTAGGGGCAAAGGTAAGAAGGTAGACATGCTTGACGGAGAAGGAACTAGTAAATCACCACCTGACCAATCTAGTCAAGGTGGGGCTGAAACTGAGTTTGCATCACGGGCTTCTTCTACCTTTCCATTTCCAGGAGAGCCGAGAAGGAGAGAAGTACCTGCCGAACCACATGTTAATGCTACTGAGCATGATCTAAGAAATGCGGTGCAAATGTTGACTCGTATAGTTGCAGCACAAAATCAAGGACAAGTTGGTCCAACGACAAGTAATGATGGTGTGGATATGGCAGCTTGTCGGCGGACACAGGATTTTCTAAAATTAGACCCTCCCACCTTCCCCGGGTCAGATCTGAATGAAGACCCATAAGACTTTATGGACCAAATTCAAAGGGCTTTAGATGTTTTGCATTTCTATGGTATAGAAACAGTGAGAATGCAGCATATAGACTGAAAGGAGAGGCTATATTATGGTACGAAGATTGAAAATGATCTAGGGGTATCGGTGCACTTCCAGCTAATTGGGAAGAATTCAAAGTGGCATTCCTTGATCACTATCTTCCATATAAGATCCAAGAGGCTCATGCAGACCAGTTCTTAAATCTTCATCAAGGGAATATAAGTGTTAGGGAGTACAGTCTTCGGTTTAACTCTTTGGCTCAATATGCTCCTAATGTAGTAACCACTATGGACGACAGAGTCCATCGGTACGTGGATAGATTGGAGACATATTTGGTAAGGGATTATACCATTGCTGCATTGAATAGAGATATGGATATAGCAAGGATACAAGCTTTTGCACAGAAGATGGAGGATCAGAGGCAAAGGAGAAGGGCACAAGAGTTTGAAAGAGGGCCATTCAATAGGAATAGACCTGTGGGATAGTTCATGGCGTACCAAGGAGAATTTAGGCCTCAAGTTTTTAATAGACCGCTTAGACCATCATTTTATTACCCTACAACAGGTACTTCATCCCAATTCTGAGGGTTTAGAGGCAGTTAAGTTGAGTAAAGTAATGGGATTTGGGGTTCGTAAATAGAAGGATTTTCTCATCAACCGTGTCAGTACTGCAGGAAGTTTCATTTAGGTGAATGCTGATTTGGGACAAATATTTGCTTTTGGTGTGGTATATCGGGGCACATGATGAGAGAATGCCCACGAAGGGGCACGGGTAGTATGGCGTGACCTACTGGGTCAGCTGTTGCATCATCATAGTCCGGTGTACAGTCTATTGGTAGTGGTAGAGGTTTTCAAGGAGCAGCTAATTCTAGTGGAGTCCAGAATTGTACCTATGCTTTTGCGGATCAGCAGAATTTAGGGGCTTCTCCTGATGTGGTTACAAGTACATTATCTGTCTTTTCACATAAGGTATATGCATTGATTGATCCGGGCTGTACCCTATCATATATTACTCCATTGATTGCTGAAAAATTTGAAAGAACACTAGAATTAGTAGTTAAGCCATTTGAAGTATCTACACCAGATGGTGAATCTATTATTGCTAAAAGAGTAATCATAATTGTATAGTAACTATTTGTCGTTATGATACGCTGGTTGATCTTATTGAGCTGGAAATGGTAGATTTTAATGTTATAATGGGTCTGGATTAGTTGGCTTCTTGTTATGCCATGGTAGATTGCCAAGCTAAGAGGGTACATTTCCATTTTCCACAAAAGACCGTCCTTAAATAGAGGGGTAATATTGGAGCACCGAAAGGTAAATTTATTTCCTGTCTTAAGGCAAGGAAAATGATATCCAAGGGGTACATATGTTATCTAGTAAGAGAGCAAGATACCGATGTTAAGTCACCAACGCTTCAATCGGTTCCGGTGGAAAATGAATTCCTTGATTTATTTCCTGAAGATCTTCCATGTTTACCTCTAGAACGGGAAGTAGAGTTTGGTATTGATATGATGTCAGGCACTCAGCCTATCTCTATTCCTCCGTATAGAATGGCCCCGGTATAGTTACGGGAATTGAAGGAGCAATTAAAAGATTTGCTGGAAAAAGGATTCATAAGGCCTAGTATGTCCCCTTGGGGTGCACCAGTGTTATTTGTATGAAAGAAAGATGGCACATTAAAAATGTGTATTGATTATCGGCAACTGAATAAAGTAACAGTTAAGAACAAATATTCTCTCCCCAGAATTGATGATTTGTTTGACCAATTACAGGGTGCTAAATGCTTCTCAAAGATTGACCTAAGATCAGGATATCATCAGGTAAGGGTTAGAGAAAAATATATACCTAAGACAGCTTTCCAAACACGGTATGGTCATTATGAATTTTTGGTTATGTCATTTGGGCTAACAAATGCACTAGCAGTTTTTATGGATTTGATGAATAGAGTGTTCAAGCCATTCTTAGATGTGTTCGTGACAGTTTTTATAGATGATATTTTGGTTTATTCAAGATCAGAAGAGGACCATCCTAATCACTTACAACAGGTGTTACATATTCTTCGTGATCGTAATTTATATGCAAAGTTCTCTAAATGTGAATTTTTGTTAAAATCTGTAGCATTCTTGGGTCATATTGTGTCAGATGAAGGTAAAAGGGTTGATACACAAAAGATAGAAGTTTTAAATTATTGGTCAAGGCCTACAATGCCTACAGAGATTCGTAGTTTTCTCAGATTGGCAGGTTATTATAGGAGATTTGTTGAAGGGTTTTCTTCCATTGTGGCACCTTTAACAAAGCTAACACACAAGGCAACCAAGTTCCAATGGAATGATGCATCTGAGAAGAGTTTCCAAGAGATGAAGGATAAATTGACGTCTACTCTTGTATTGGTGCTTTCGAAAAGCACGGAAGTGTATGCGGTATATTGTAATGCCTCAGGAATCGGCTTAGGATGTGTATTGATGCAACACGGTAATGTAATAGCTTATGCCTCACGACAGTTGCGACCACATGATAGAAATTGTCCCACACATGATCTTGAGTTAGAAGCTGTGATATTTGCTTTAAAGATATGACGCCACTATTTGTATGGGGTTCATGTTGATATATATACCGATCATAAGAGTTTGCAATATATCTTTAAGTAGAAGGACTTAAATCTAAGGCAGCGGAGGTGGCTTGAACTATTAAAAGATAATGATATTGATATCTTATATCATACGGGAAAAGCAAATATGACAGCCGATGCATTAAGCCGCAAGCTAATAGGAGGCACTAGTGGCCAGTTGACGAAAAAGCAAGGTATAGTCAAGGATTTACATCAACTAGCCATCTTGGGGGTTCGTCTTCTTGAAACTCCAAATAAAGAAATTCTAGTGCAAAATGCAGTAGAATCTTCGTTAATAGATGAAGTGAAGGAGAAACAGTATGCGGATCCTATTTTATTGCAGCTGAAGGAGAATGTACAGAAAGGTTTGACGAAGGCATTTTATCTTACGCAATAGGGAGTACTTCAGTGCCAAAGTAGATTGTGTATACCGGATATAGATGAGCTAAGGAGACGGATTATGATAGAGGCACATCATTCAAGGTATTCTATTCATCCAGGAGCCCCCAAACTGTATCATGATTTGAAAGAAATGTATTGGTGGGGTAACATGAAGAAAACATTGCAGAATTTGTAGCTCAGTATCCAAATTGTCAACAAGTAAAAGTAGAGCATCAGAAGCCTGGAGGTTATATGCAATGTGCAAATCTTCCAATCTGGAAGTGGGACATGATTAACATGGATTTCATCACAGGTTTGCCTCGTACACTTTGGAAATTTGATTCCATATGGGTAATAGTTGACAGGCTTACCAAGTCAGCGCATTTCCTACCGGTCAAGACCACCTGTACAGCTAAAGATTATGCGCGGTTGTATGTAAAGAGATAGTGCGACAACATGGAATTCCAATCTCTATTATATCAGACAGGGGATCTCAATTTACTGTACACTTTTGGAAATATTTTCAAAAGAGTTTGGGAACCTAAGTGAATTTAAGTACGGCTTTTCATCCTCAAACAGATGGACAAGCAGAACGTACTATCCAAACACTTAAACATATGCTACGAGCTTGCACATTGGACTTTAAAGGTAGTTGGGATGATCATCTACCTCTTATTTAATTTGCCTATAATAATAGCTATCACTCAAGTATGAAGATGGAACTTTATGAAGCTTTATATGGAAGAAAGTGTAGATCACTAATTGGATGGTTTGAAGCGGGTGAAACTGCCTTATTTGGGCCAGATCTTGTTCATCAGTCTATGGAGAAAGTTAAGGTGATACAACAGTGGCTACAAATGGCCCAAAGTCGACAAAAATCATATGTCGATGTTAGAAGAAGGGGGCTAGAATTTTCCATTGCTGATTGGGTATTCTTGAAAGTGTCACCAATGAAAGGGGTAATGAGATTTTGAAAGAAAGGAAAGTTGATTCCACGTTATATATGGCCATATAAGATTGTCCGAAGATTTGGTCAAGTTGCGTATGAATTGGAACTACCCCAAGAACTCTCTATAGTCCATCCAGTGTTTCATCTGTCAATGCTTCGAAAGTGCATAGGAGATCCATTTCGTATTGCTCCCATTAAAGATGTGCAAGTTACTAAGGATCTCACCTATGAAGAAATACCTAGTGCTATTCTGGATCGACAAGTTAAGAGGTTAAGGAATAAATAAGTAGCTTCCATAAAAGTTCTTTGGAAAAATCAACAAGTAGAAGAAATCACATGGGAAGCCGAGGAAATGATGAACTCTAAGTACCCGCATCTATTTCAAACGGAAGAACAAGTGCACGATGCGAAATTGGAGCAATAACAAGTAAGTATCTATAAGCATTCTGTGTGAATGATAACATGAAGGATAAACTTAGACATGAATTTTTTTAGATTGGATAATGTTACTAACATTCGAGGACGAATGTTCCTAAGGGGGGAAGGATGTAACACCCCGTACATTTCCGAACTTATTTAATTGTCTTAACATTTATGGAATTATGTAAACTCAAGATGGTTGGTGTATTACCCACTAATTTTAGTGGGCTGAATTAATCTTGTGTTAATACGCTCAAATGAGGCCCAAAATTTAGCAAGAAGACATGGCCCAAATGGAAAATAACCCATTCTACTTTGACCAAGTAAACACCTTATTAATTAAGACCAACCAAATGTTTGGATAAGGATGAACATGAGGGAATATAAAAGTCATAAAAATCAGATTTTTATTCACCAAGACACACTTGCCAATTCTAGACTTTTCCAAAAGATATTTCTCTCATCTTTCAAACCCTAAGCTACTATTCTCTTTGGACAAGATCATCTCTTGCAAGCTTTGGTAAGTGTTTAATCTTATGGTTTAATGTATTATATGCATAATATGGTGTGTAAAGTATGTTATTTTTGTTGACAAAGTGTTGAGCAGTCCACTATGTGTGAAACAGTCTACTTTTGCTTAATCGGTAAAGGGTTTTGCCTTCTAAACTTGAAAGGAGACTTGAGATCTTTAAGGAAGTGAATTTGATGGTTAAATGTAAGCCTTTAAGGTGTGTTTATGTCCCTAACTTGCTTTCTCCTTGTGTATGACTTGTGGAATTATTTTTATGAAATTGTGCATGGAACCGGTGGCGTATTGAAAGGAGAAAATAGTTTTGTGATGTTCGTGTGCATTTTGAAACCATGATTGATCATTAGCATAAAAGTTTACATAAAATATGAATAGAGAAACTTACTTATGGACATGGACCATTTATTACAAAAAAAGGACCAAAAAGTGACCCCTAGCCGCCGAAATGGGCACCCACCCTCGCAGGTGAGGCACCTGCGGGCACAGGTGGTACCGCAGGTGGCCCTGGACATGGAAAAGGGGGAACCTGAGGCCATACCTCACCACCTATAGGCGTAGGTGGCTCCACAGGTCATTCCAAAATTTTGTTTTATTTATTTTTGCTTCTCTTTGACCCCCACAAGGCCCCTATACCCTTCTTGGATGCAATCATCAACCTATGGTACCCTTTGGATAGACCTAAGGGGTAGTCCAAAGGCATTTTGAATTGTATCACTTGTGGATTGATTTCAATGTGTTATTGTGAAAGGTATTTAAGTGACTTGAGGGAGTAAATGTGACGTGGTGTTGAAGGGGAAGTGTAATGCATAAACTTGGTGTGACATGCTATCGGTTTGTGATATCTTGATTAATGTGAGGAATGTTTTGGTGTTGTTGGTATGGTGATGCAGTGATTTGTATTGTAGAACGATGAAATGACGTTATGTGGCAGTCACGTAGCTCATTATCATTTTATGCACTTGTAATGTAGTTGGTTGTTAACGTGAGCTCCGTTATGTACTTGTGTTGTAGAGTAACACGTAAGGAAGGAACTGAGTTATTGTATTAACATATTAGATTGTTGTATTCATATCGGAAAGATAAGGTATGTAAGGTTACTCTTTTCGTATCCTTTGGCAGCACCCATTATTCTCATCGTTACAGTACTTGTTCCATTTCGAAAAGTTCTAAAGTATTTCATTTGAGGTTTGTTAGCAATGGTTATTCACATGCCTTTTATTCATTGACTATAGTTCCAAAGCTCCAATAATGTCATAACCACAAATGTATCAATCTCACAAAAGAAAGGAA
Source organism: Capsicum rhomboideum (assembly GCA_031232105.1). Taxonomy (NCBI): domain Eukaryota; kingdom Viridiplantae; phylum Streptophyta; class Magnoliopsida; order Solanales; family Solanaceae; genus Capsicum; species Capsicum rhomboideum. The sequence goes on along the minus strand of CP124716.1, from coordinate 88,102,850 downwards.
TGAAGTAATGCATAGTTGTTTGTTGAGTACGGGTGGCAGCTCAGAAGGGCGTAAGCCTATCTAGAGACGATCCTGAGATTATTGGATCAGGGGGAAGCTCAATGGGGAATAAGCATAGCTCAAGCCAAACCATACAGGGGGCAGCTCAATGGGGCATAAGCCTAGCTCGAGCCGAACCTGCTTTATTGATTTATGGGTGGTAGCTCAAAGGGCATAAGCCTAGCTAGAGACGATCCCAATGTTATGACCCACTAATCAGTTGGGGACCGGGAACGATATGATATGATTGATAATGATATGAACGTAAAATCAAAGAAAGTAATGAAAGCAATTTACATAGTTCCATACATACAGAACGGTGGTTTATCTATTTTGTCTATTCACTTATATTTGATTCCATTGAAATACTTATGTATCATGCAGTTTCTTATAGCCTTACATACTCAGTACATTCATTCGTACAGACATCCATTGGGGGACTTACCTTACTTGCTGCAGGCACGGGTGCTAGTAGACCTCCACAGTAGGATATGGGTCATCTGCAGACTGTTGTTGAGCTCCAGGTTGATTCGGGGCTTTTTGAGTCACATATGTACACTTGTTTTGGTACTATGTAAATGTTGTATAAAGTGGGGACTTTTCCCGACTTTAGGTTTGTTATGTATCTGTTAGAGGCTTTGTAGATGTTGTAAGACGAATAAAGGAATGTATGTCCATTTTGACGTAGTGGCCCTAACGGCCATGTTTCATATCTATTGAATGTTTCTCCATGACTTCCGCCATTAGTATCTTGTATTTATTTGTGATAGATTATGGTTCACTCAGGGACACGCATACGAATGTACTCGATCATAGGTTGGTTCTCTCGGGCCTTAAAGGCTTCGGGTGTCAGTCCGCCTCAATGGGATTTGAGGTGTGACATAAGGAGTGATGAAGTTTGTAGGACATTGTCTATCAAGGATGAGGGAATACGAATAACCATAAATATTTACCCCTATCCTATTTTAAGTCTTAGTCTATTTGGTTTAACCTTTCTCAAAAACATTGGGTTTCCTTACAACTCCCTTGTAACTACAAAATGAGCAAACAAGATTAGTAATAAAAAGTTTCTAACTTTCACTCATATTTACACTCTTTTGTGTTTGCCTAACACCACTCAAATGTACTCACACGCTCTAGCCTTTTACCACTCAAGGATCCAGCCAAAGTTGCTATTCAATTTAATCAATCACTTGCAAAGAGTAAGAAAACCCACCTGAAGGGTAGAAAAGTTTTTTGTAGGTTGAAGAATAGATGACTCAATAAAATCTAGTAGACTTGAATCTAGAAAATTAACAACGAAATAAAACTAGAAAAGCACAAGAAAGGAATTAGTATGGAAGAAAAGAAATTGGACTTAAATAACTTTATAATATTTAGTAGGGTAACCTAATAAGTAAAATCAAGTTATGAATCTAAAATAAGGTATAATTAGTTAAAAAGAAACTAATTTACCAAGATTTGTACTAAGAAAATTATTTGGGAAGAAATTGGGTTGAATTTCATGAGGAAAATGCTCCCAAATTAGAGAAAAACTTGAAAAATCCTTCAAAATTTATGATGGATCCATTTAGGAAGGCCTAAAGATAATAGGAGTGTCACTGAAACATACTGTAGAGGGACACCTTGGCTTAGCCATAATCGACCTGGAGAAATGACTTAATATGAAAGCTGATGTTTAATAGCTATTGGAGAAATGTCAAAAACATGCATAAATTGAGAAAATAACTCGAAGGGTCATTACACTTCCTCTCCAGCCCATTTCGTTTGGGTTTTAAGCCCATTTCTCTATTTTGGAGCTTTCGCTATAAAGAAATTGGTCTCAGATCAAAGCTGCTAGTAAATGGACTTAAATGGAAATTCCAACAATGCTATTATATCCAGAACATGGATTTTAGTCTAGGGGGACCCTTGGTTTGGGTCCCGAGGCTTTCAGACTCATTTTTGGCTATGGGTTGGAAGTTGGTTGAAATGACACATTGGGTTTGGGGAACATATTTTGCCAAAACAACCTCCATTGGGAATTTCATTGACTTTGTTGAGTCTAGAATGTCATTTTTGATGGGGTATCAAGTTCGTTTGCATCCATGAGACTTCTGATGGACCCGGGGCACCCAAACAAAAATATGGCAATTGCTGGTTTTTGGTGCATCGTCTGAGCCACCCCCTTGTCGCCTTGGTGAGGTTTCCTTAATGACCAAGGGTGTCACCTAGGCAAAGGTTGTCTTTCATGCTTGAGGTTGCCTTAGCGACCAAAATGGTCGCCTAGGTGATGGTTCTGGCCCTTTTTAGCCTTAAACCCTCCTCGACCCCAAGTCATTTTCCTCCATTTCCGAACCTCCTTAAACACTATTTGAGCTCCAAAATCAGATTGGAAACATTAGTTTAAGGCTGGGGATATTGCGGGGACGTCAAGGCAACCTTTAGCTCATCCGAATCTCTTAAGTTCTAAGCTCCTCTTCTATTAAATTCACCATTAAAGTTCTTGATTTTTCTCTAATATTGGGGTTGTTTTGGTGTAGTTATTGAGCTCGGTTCGTGCCTAAATTTTGGGCACATGTTCCATGAGTCATGAGGGACCTAATTTTGGGTCAAATTTTGGGCACATGTTCCTTGAGTCTTGAGGGACCTAATGTCGGGTCTAATTTTGGGATCTTGTGGTTGGGTCCCACAGGGCTATTGTAGATCCTATTTTAGACTCGAAACTTTATATAGCAATATGGGTATTGTTTTACTCCTATTAACATGTCGATTATGATTTTGATAATGCAACATCATTTTCAAGACCATGGGACAAAGACGAGCAATTTGTGGACGGCTCAAGATTGTGGTTCAGCTTTGAGGTGGGCTTCAATCTTTTTTTCTCTATGAAATTGTGTATTGTATAGATTTCATGATAGGAAGGGATTATAGGATAGGTTTATGCCTAGTAATATCATGAATTGACCTATTTTGGGGACTTAGAATAGAAATATAATGTGAGTCTTAGCCTAGAATACCCGTTATGCTTGTAGGATCCTATTGCACTGGATTATAGACTTGTTTAGCTATAGATTGACATGAAGGATCCCTTAGTATATAAATTTACCATGTTACTTAGTGAATTGGACAATATTCCCTGATTAGATCCTACTAGTAGCTTTATGCCCTTCTTTACCTTAATTTTCTGGTTAATGGTGTTAGTATCTTGTTAATTTGTATATTGTTGGGCCCGAGGTCATGGTTATGATACCAGTTAGATACCAGGTTAGTATTCTATCCTTAGAAATGACGTGATTTTAGGTATGTATGCATAGATACTTATGGTTGTAGTGTTTAAATACTGGTGATGGCATGTATACATTTAGACGTGTTTATGCTCATTTAGTGGTACGACTTCGGTTGAAACCTTGATTTTACAATTTTTTTCTAAAAAAGGATTTATTCCCACTTTTCTTGACTTTAAAAATTGATTCTTTGAGAACGTAAATTGTATCAGTCTTATTATTGAATTATGATAATTTAAATTAAACATACTATTTAGAAATTTGACTGTGGCTAATTCTGATCCATTATTGATCCACTCTCTTTTACCACTACTTACTCACTTCAATAGAGGTAGATTTTGACCCTTTCTATATTATTCTACCATTTTAGTCCCAAAATCTATCTTAGACAATGGATTTATAGGTTTATTTTGATTTAGTCTCGGTTCGATTCTGAGCATTTATTATATTCTTATTTCTCTTTGGTAATGGATAGAGTAGATTGGTTATGATGGTTACTGGAAGTCCTAGTTTTGTACAAGGGAGTGTATATGGATATACCAAGTCCCCTATGGGCCCCTTCGTTCGATAAGCCACAGTATCATAGAAGGATGGTCGCCATAGGTCCTACTTTTGCGAGCTATTGAGTTGGAGGAGGTGTATACACTTGGTATGTTTTGGCACTTAATTGGTTGATGGTACTGGATTATCCTTACATTCATTTATTAATATACATTGCTTATCACCAATATAATTATTTGGCATACAAGTTATGGTTGTTGTTTGTTGATTGCTTGCTTGTGTCTCTCAGATCTTATGGGGGCCCAGTTGGGGTTATTGGTTGTTTATGCAAGCCGATTATATTATCATTGGTTGTTATTGCATAATTAGTGGCAGACTAGTTATGGATTGGTACACGTAATTATAGGTATGCTTCCGAGTTCCTTTCCTTTTAATTATGTTGAGTTTTATTGAAAGTAGATTATTTCATGATTGCCCTTAAGTGGTTAGAGACCCTTTTATGCTAGAGTTAGCTCCCCACTTGATATCATAGTCCTTGTAAGATTTAGGTTGTTAGACCAGCTCCCTTTGGTTACCACTTTTAGGTTTAGCTAATTTTATGATATATGATTGGTTTCCTTTGTAATATTATTATATATGCATACCTGTTCTTCATATTACTACTATATATCTCTTGTATATCTCTTTCTTCATACTTCCATGGTATATTGTACATTCCTTCCATTACTACACTATTGTACGATGACTAGTTACTTATGGAACTGTGTTTTGTCCCTTACTGCTGGTAGTAACTGACAGTTTTGTCACGCCCCGAATCCCATCGAGACATGATTGGCACCCGTAGCCGATAAGGCCCGAGAGAACCAACCTTTGCCTATGTTCATTCGTATGCATATCTTCGTATGAACCTTATTAAACCTTATGCAACTATGCAGAAAACTTGAACATGGAAACATATGCTATACATATATTTATTTAGGAAACTTGGCCGTTAAGGCCATTAAGTCAGAATAGACATTCGTTTCTACATACTCGTCTCTTACATCCATATACCCATATATGTCTACAAAAGCCTCTAACAGATGCATCAACAAGACCACCTTACAGTCGGGACAAGTCCCCGCTTTATACAATTTATATAACATCACAATAAATATACACCTATGACTCAGGGGGCTCCGAACCAACTGGAGCTCACCAAATAACTGCAAATGATCCCCAGTCTACAGAGGAAGTCTACTAATGCCTGCACCTGCAACATGTAAGGTAATTCCCCCGAGGGGGTCAGTACGAAGAATGTACTGAATATGTAAGGCTCATAAGAAATTCATCATACATAATAACAAAAATAATGGAATCAATATAAGGAAACAGAAATGTGAATAAACTCTCTTTCCGTATGTGGGAAACCATGTATATTACGTTCTTTACTCCTCTTGTCTTCATCTTTTATTCATCTTTATTGTTCTACCCATGCTAGGCTATTCTGTCGCCCCTGGGATGAGATTAACCCATGCTAGGTTCTTTGACCCCTGGGATGTTATGTGAACCCATGCTAGGCTTTCGTGTCGCCCCTGGGATATCATTAACCCATGCTAGGCTTATCGCCCCTGGGATGTTATATTAACCCATGCTAGGCTTTCGTGTCGCCCCTGGGATGTACCATCATAACCCATGCTAGGCTTTTATATCGCCCCTGGGATGTATCGGGATCGACCCATGCTAGGTATTTAACCCCTGGGATACCACCCATGATTACTTCTTAATTATACACCTCTTACTTCTCTTGTTATTCTTACTTTCATTCTTAAGAGTGATACAATGAGGATCATGACATAGTTGGAATCACACATATATATATTACTTCTTCACTCTTACTTCATGAGATTGACATCTTCACTTATGAGGAATAGATATATTAGCTTGCACATCACCTCTCTTGTTACTCTTATGAAATCTTATGAGATTGGTCCTTCTACTTGTGAAAGATTGCTACAAAGATAATCATCATAATTGAGGACTTGGAACATGTCATGATTGGAAAATACTATTCAAGAATAAATAGGTTCTCTTATGTTATTACTCTCTTGAGATCGTTCATTTAGGAATGATAACGTTATGACATTTTTGGAACTTCACTCAATGAACAAGAGACAAAAGAATCATCATGCATTTGAGAATAGGACACATATGAATAACAATATACGTCAACTTGAATTTGAGATACTTGAAACCTCTCGGAATTGAAACAAGTCCAATGTCAATGTGAACAACATGTTGCAGAAGGATATGAAAAAAGGAACCTTACATACCTTGTATTCGTACTTACGATTACACAATCTTAGACATGCATACGATAGTCCCGCTCCGTCCTTATGTTTTGTTCTACAACATAAATACATGACGGAAACAACATTAACCACCAATTACCCTATAAGGGCATACAACAACAATAAGTCACATGCTTAGCTTTAACATGTCCTTTCCCCCTTAACAAAACCATTGATAAAATCATTATTCCAAAAATCCTCCAATATTCCCAACATTGACCAATACATGATAATCATTACATTCCACCACAACACTTCCCCTTTACCCTTTCTTATCCACACCACATCACAAACAATCCATCAATTCACCTTAATACACTTCATAGCACAAATCGGCCAACATCCCACAATTTGCACTTATAAAAAATAACAAATTTAATAACAAAAATAACACCATAGACGTTCATATTTTATCCATACCATGATCTTTCATCAAAGGCACAAGTCCAAATTCAAGCTCAAATCCCATGGATCACAAATCTTATACAAAAGCACAAAGTTCCATATCCAACACTCCCAAGCATAACCAACATGATTTACATCCTCTTCCATGAATATAATATGTTAAATTACAAGGATAATCACTTACCTAAGCTTGTAAGATGATGATCTTTCTCCAAAATTTGACTTTGAGCTCTTAGGGTTTGAGAAAAAAAAGAGAGAGAAATATCTAGAAAGCATGAGAGTTTCCAATGAAAAAATCTGATTTGTTGGCCCCTTTTATAAGCCTTTAATCCATGTTTATCTCATATGACATGTGTGTGCCTAGTCAATGGGAGAATGGGTCATTTGACCCATTCTTGGCCCATGTTTTCTTTCACATTTTGGGCCCTTTTTGAGCCCAATTCACTCAACCCAATAAAATCAATAATTTCTCATTTTTAAGTCATCTCATATGTATTACAATAATATTCCCACTCATTCTATTCATATCCGTAGCCTCAATCCAAAAACCAAGTGATTCTAGCCACGTTTGGCTTATTTTGACTATAAGGGTAAAATCGTCATTTTGGCCCCAAATTCGTTCTCGAGTAATTTTATCATACCAATGTAATATGTCATTCATTTCATGTATTTACTCATGATTTTATAAGAAACGTGGTAAAAATCGGCTCGGTACGACCTCGGATACCCTTGGGACTTAGAAATTTCCAACTTTCGAAAAAGTGGAAAACCGAAGGTGGCACGCTCCTGGGCGCGCCAACCCACTGCCTCTGGGCTAAAAATTTTAGCCCAGAGTGGCGTGGCACGGTCCCAAACACACCCCTCTTCAAAATTTTTGAAAATTCCATTTTTCGACTTCTCTTCGCGGGTTTGGTTAGATACTTCAAGTCCCATTCTTTAACTCACTTCTTAACCTTATTATACTTTGTTTAGAGGTCTTATTAGCCTCATTTTGAACCCCACAAATGCACAATGAAAATTTCAAAACACCTTCTATGCAAGTTTAACCACATAACAAGAGCAAAATTCACTTAGCTCACCAATAGCATTACCAAATGCATACTTATAGCTCTCGATACCTAAGTACATATCATTTAATGTCGTAAAGTAGGGTTGGGAACGTACGGGGTGTTACAAGTTTACCTTTACTTTTCCCTTAGACCCTTTATACTTCATTGCCAGAGTAGTTACCTATAGTTTATATTCCTACTTTACATATTATTTATAGTCGCATTATCTATGGAGCTCAGTTGGATGATGCCTACTAAGAACCTCGTGTTTGGTACTCATACTACACTTCTACACCTGTAGATCAAAGTATGAGTTCTCGACATTGAAGTGTGCATTGTGTCGAGCAGCCATGTGTCACTCCCCAAATCCCATTGAGGCGTGATTGGCACCCGTAGCCGATATGGCCCTAGAGAACCAATCTTTGCTCAAGTATATTCGTATGCATATCCTCGTATAAAACTGACTATTCCTCATGCAACTATGCGGAAGTCATGAACATGGAAACATATGCCATATCTATAGATAGATGAAACTTGGACATTAGAGCCATCAAGTCAAAATGATCATACGTCTCTTACATTCACATACCCACATATGTCTACAAAAGCCTCTAACAGATGCATTTAGAAGACCAACTAAAAGTAGGGACAAGTCCCCGCTTTATACAATATTTACAACATCAAAACAGCTGTACAACTGTGACTCAGAAAGCTCCGAACCAACTGGAGCTCACCAAAATCTGTAAATGATCCACAACCTACAGAGGAGGTCTACTAGCACCTGCGCCTACAACAATTAAACTAAGTCCCCCCAAGAGGGGTCAGTATGAATAATGTACTGAGTATGTAAGGCTTATAGGAAATTCATCATACATAATAACAACAACAATGGAATCAATATAAGAGAAATAACGAATATGAATAACTCTCTTTCTGTATGTGGGAAATCATGTATATTACGTTCTTACTTCTCTTGTCTTCATATTCATTCATATTTATTGTTCAACCCATGCTAGGTTGTTCTGTAGCCCCTGGGATAAGATTAACCCATGCTAGGTACTTTGACCCCTGGGATGCTATATGAACCCATGCTAGGCTTTCGTGTCGCCCCTGTGATGTTATTAACCTATGCTAGGCTTATCGCCCCTGGGATGTTATGTGAACCCATGCTAGGCTTATCGCCCGTGGGATGTCATTGGGATCGACCCATGCTCTGCTTTTTTATCGCCCCTGGGATACCACCCATGTTATTGGGATCAACCCATGCTAGGTATTGAACCCCTGGGATACCACCCATTAAACATTACTTCTTTCTTTCATTACTCTTTCTTTCCTTCTAAGAGTGAGACATACTTCATCTTTTAAGAGACTGATACATTAAGGATCATAACATTATTTGAAGCACACACAATACATATATAAATCGTAGTTGGAATAGCAAGATATATCAATCGTAGTTGGAATTCTATAGAACCCTCATGGAATGTAACACTTTATGAACCTTAGGATAATGATCCATATTAGATAACGAACATGAGTCAACCAATGGACATGAGTCATCTAATTCACCATTGACCAATGAGTAGGGAACGTAGGAGTAACACTAGTCAACTACTGGATACGGAATACCTTAAAGCATTTCGGAATCGAAAGAGTACTATGAAAATGTAAACACCATATCCTGCAGAAGGATATAGAAGAGTAACCTTACATACCTTTACTTCCAAGTTTGAGTACACAAGTCTATATATGAACACAACAGTCCAGCTTCTTCCTTATGTTTCACTCTACAATACAAGTCCATAATGGAACTCTCGTTAACAACTATTTACCGTACAAGTGTACAAAATGACAATGAGCTATATGACTTCCACTTAACTTTATTTGACTCTTTACAATACAACCCACTGCATTATTATACCAACAACACAACATTTCACACCACACTTACCCTTTATGCTCTCTCATTAGCATTCCGTCACAATTACCCTCTCAAATTGCCTCATAACAACTTATGAATAATAATATATACCCAACATAGTCCAACATACCTCCATACTACACTTTAAAGTCATTAAAAAGACATCAAAAGTTGGGAATTACATCCAAAAAGGGTATAGGGGCCTTCGGGAATCAACTAGATGCGAAAACATACAAAAACCAAACCTGGGGCTGACCTGCATTGAAACCTGCCCCAGAAGGTGGCTGAGGTGCCATAGGCATCTGCGTTGGCATCTGCGCCCGCAGGTCCCTCCGTCTGTGGGGGCAGATGCCTATTTTGGTCCGAAATGGTCTCTTTTGGGTCTTTTAATGCAATGAATGGTACATGATCATAACCAAACTTATTTTAACATATTTATGATCATATTAGATGCCAACAATCAGCCATGGTCTCACAACACACATAAACATCACCAAAACCTCACTTTCTTTTCAATCCGTCATCAAATCCATAACCAAATTTACAACAACAATTTCAAATATTATACACAAAGGTAAAACAAGATAAGACCATAAGAACATATCACATGTAAATATTGAATCCATCAAGTTCATTTCCTTCAAGATCACAAGTCCATGTTCAAGTTTGCAAGACAAAACCATCCTCCGATTTAGCAAACACAAATTGTTTTACACATAGTGACCTTCTCACACTTCACCAACATAACCAACATGATATAGACCATCTTACATGAATAAAATATATTAAACCATAATAATATACACTTACCAAGTCTTGCAAAATGATGATCTTGGCCCAAGGGATGAAGGTCTAGGGTTTGTGTGATAATGGAAATGTTGTAGAGAATTCTAGAAAAGGCATGGGTGTCCAAATGAATTAAAATCTGATTTCCCTCATATATATATGTCCCTTTAAGTCTCCCTTATCCAATTTTGGCATTAAATGCATGGTTGATTGGTCAAATGGATAAATATTAGAAGAACGGGTCAAATTTCCATATTGGGCCATGTCTTCTTGTTAATTTTTGGTCTTCATTTTGGGCCCAATGATACAAGACTTATTAATGCCCACAAATTAATGTATAATTCATCAAATCTCTCATGTTTCATTATTTCCATAAATGTTGTGGGAATTAACTAGGTTTGGAAACATACAGGGTGTTACATTCTTCCCCCCTTAGGAACATTCGTCCTCGAATGTTAATAACATCGTATCATGTACAACACATACATCCATATACTAGTATCGCTATATATATACCCTCATAGATACTTGCTTATTCTTTTCTCACTTCCAAACTGTGAACCTTTCCTTCCGTTTGAAACAATCCTTGCCCCAATCATTGGTGACGCTTTTAAGAGTGCTTAATCATCTATGATCACAACATCTACTATACCATTATGATATGCTCCTTTAACTATACTAAATTTACGGACAAATAGAGATATTCCATTGTCTTAACTAATAACCCCAGTGTCCTATTAGATTCGTAGTAGCTGATGAAGTAACATACGATAGAGTAGAGCTCGGATCAGTCAATACATATACATCATGTAAAGATATGGTAGTATACCTAAATACCTGTTCCGTCATTAGGAGATGCTTCCTCATTCTGCTGGTCCACTAAAGCATAATTTCGATTTTAGGCCCCACTGGAACTAGCTGCTCCTCTAAAATCTCGACCACGACCCATAGACTAAACGCCTCTGCCTGGGGAAGGAACCGATGCTGATGATGTAATGGTTGATCATGTAGGTCGTGCCATACCACTCCCACCCCTTTGTGGGCATTCTCTCATCATATGCCCCGCTGTGCTACACCAAAAACAAGTATTCGTCCCCAATCGGCATTCACCTAAATTATACCTTCTGCAATGCTGACACGGAGGATGAGAAAATCCTACTGTCTGTGAGCCTTGCACTCCACTACTCTATCCAGATGGACCACCTCTAGACCCTCGGAATTGAGAGTGAGCACCCACTGTGGAATAAGAGAATGAGGGTCTAGGCGGTAACATTCGAGATCTAGATTCTCCTGGGGACACCCTAGACTGCCCCATAGATCTAGCCCTTTTTGATGGCCCTTCCTCAGGTTCCTGTGTCCTCCTTCTTTGTCTTTAATCCTCTATTTTCTGCGCAAAGGCTTGTATTCTAGCTATATCCATATCTCTATTTAAGGCAGTAATAGTGCAGTCTCGTACCAAATATGGCTCCAGACTATCCACATATCGATGTACTCTATCCTCCATTATGGCCACCACATTTGGAGCATATCGAGCCAAGGAATTAAACTGTATACTATATTCTCGAACACTGATGTTCCCTTGACGTAAGTTTAAAAATTGATCCGCACGAGCTTCACGGATCCCATAGGGAAGATAGTGATCAAGGAATGATGCTTTAAATTCTTCCCAATTTGGTGGCATTGGACCAATACCACAAGACTTCTTCCAATCTTCATACCACAATATTGCCTCTCCATTCAATCTATAGGCCGCCAACTCAACTGTTTCCACCCCGAACACATGCATAACCTCCAAAGCTCTCTGGATTTGATCCACGAAGTCCTAAGGATCTGCTTTCAATTCTGACCCAGTGAATACAGGAGGATCCAGTTTTAGGAAGTCCTGTGTTCTGCGACTCGACACTCTAGCCGCATCATCCTCATTTACCATTGGACCAGTTCATCCTTGTGCTTGTGTAGCCACTAACTGAGTCAACATATGTACTGCATTCCTTAAGTTCTGATCGGTGGCATTCATAGGTGGTTCTGCAGGTACTTCTTTTCCTCTTGGCTCTTCTGGAGCTGGAAAGGTAGACGAAGACCGTGATGAAATTTCAGCATTTGCTCCACCTTGATTAGCTTGGTCAGGTGGTAATCTACTCATTCCTTCTCCAGCAGTCATATCTACCTACTTACCTTTACCTTTTACTCTTCTCGTGATTGGCATTTCGACTATACCAAAGAAAAACAATTACCATGGTCAGATACAATTCAACTTACAACACTAGCTCTATTGCACGATCTAGAATGAAGAAAAGAAACAACATCCTAAATGTCCCGTATCCTCCTAATTGTAAATGTGGTGCACAACACATTGATAAGTAAGACTCTACTCAGACACGGCTTTGTAGACACCCATAGAACGAACTGCTCTGATACCACTTTTTGCTCAAGTACATTCGTATGCATATCCTCATATAAAACTGATTATTCCTCATGCAACTATGCGGAAGTCATGAACATGGAAACAAATGCCATATCTATAGAAATATGAAACTTGGCCATTAGAGTCATCAAGTCAAAATGATCATACGTCTCTTATATTCACATACCCACATATGTCTACAAAAGCCTCTAACAGATGCATTTACAAGACTAACTAAAAGTACGGACAAGTCCCCGCTTTATACAATATTTACAACATCAAAATAGTTGTACAACTGTGACTCGGAAAGCTCTGAACCAACTGGAGCTCACCAAAATCTGTAAATGATCCACAACCTACAGAGGAGGTCTACTAGCACCTGCGCCTACAACAATTAAACTAAGTCCCCCCAAGAGGGGTCAGTACGAATAATGTACTGAGTATGTAAGGCTTATAGGAAATTCATCATACATAATAACAACAACAATGGAATCAATGTAAGAGAAATAACGAATGTGAATAACTCTCTTTCTGTATGTGGGGAATCATGTATATTACGTTCTTACTTCTCTTGTCTTCATATTCATTCATATTTATTGTTCAACCCATGCTAGGCTGTTCTGTAGCCCCTGGAATGAGATTAACCCATGCTAGGTACTTTGACCCCTGGGATGCTATATGAACCCATGCTAGGCTTTCGTGTCACCCCTGGGATATTATTAACCCATGCTAGGCTTATCTCCCCTGGGATGTTATGTGAACCCATGCTAGGCTTATTGCCTATGGGATGTCATTGGGATCGACCCATGCTAGGCTTTTCTGTCACCCCTGGGATACCACCCATGTTATTGGGATCGACCCATGCTAGGTATTGAACCCCTGGGATACCACCCATTAAACATTACTTCTTTCTTTCATTACTCTTTCTTTCCTTCTAAGAGTGAGACATACTTCATCTTTTAAGAGACTGATACATTGAGGATCATAACATTATTTGAAGCACACACAATACATATATAAATCACTTCACTCCCTTAATTCACGAGATTGATACCTTTACTTGTGAGGGATAGATACATTAGCTTACACATTACTTCCTTTCACTACTTTTGCGAGATTGGTACTTGTGAGAGATTGGTTCAAAGATAACCAAATATTATTAGACTTTGGAACAAGACATGATTGGAACAATGCTATTCAAACTATACAAGCACTCTTAGAATTTACAACATCATGACAGCTTAGGAACTTTAGTCAATAAATAAAATATAAGTGAATCCTCCTTCATCTAAGAGTAGGACACATGTGAATAGCAAGATATATCAATCGTAGTTGGAATTCTATAGAACCCTCATGGAATGTAACACTTTATGAACCTTAGGATAATGATCCATATTAGATAACGAACATGAGTCAACCAATGGACATGAGTCATCTGATTCACCATTGACCAATGAGTAGGGAACATATGAGTAACACTAGTCAACTACCGGATACGAAATATCTTAAAGCATTTCGAAATCGAAAGAGTACTATGACAATGTAAACACCATATGATGCAGAAGGATATAGAAGAGTAACCTTACATACCTTTACTTCCAAGTTTGAGTACACAAGTCAATATATGAACACAACAGTCCAGCTTCTTTTTTATGTTTCACTCTACAATGCAAGTCCATAATGGAACTCTCGTTAAAAACTATTTACAGTACAAGTTTACAAAACGACAATGAACTATATGACTGCCACTTAACTTCATTTCACTATTTACAATACAACCCACTGCATTATTATACCAACAACACCATAACATTCCACACATTGACCAAGATATCATACATCAATAGCATTTCACACCACACTTACCCTTTATGCTCTCTCATTAGCATTCTATCACAATTACCATCTAAACTTGCCTCATAATAACTTATGAACAACAATATATGCTTAAAATAGTCAAAAATACCTCCATATGACACTTTAAAGTCATTAAAACGACATCACAAGTTGGGAATTACATCCAAAAAGGGCATAGGGGCCTTCGGGAATAAACTAGATGCGAAAACATACAAAAACCAAACCTGGGGATGACCTGCGTTGCCAGATTCACCCACAGGTGGATGAGGTACACGTATAGGTGCCCTTTTACAGCAGCCAGAGGCATCTGCGCCCGCAGGTGCCTCCGTCTGCGGGGGCGGATGCCCGTTTTGGTCCGAAATGGTCTCTTTTGGGTATTTTTATGCAATGAATGGTCCATGACTATAACCAAACTTATTTTAACATATTTTTGATCATCTTAGATTCCAAAAATCATCCATGGTCTCACAACACACATAAACATCACCAAAACCTCACTTTCTTTTCAATCCGTCATCAAATCCATAACCAAATTTACAACAGCAATTTCAAATATTATACACAAAGGTAAAACAAGATAAGACCATAAGAACATATCACATGTAAATATTGAATCCATCAAGTTCATTTCCTTCAAGATCACAAGTCCATGTTCAAGTTTGCAAGACAAAACCATTCTCCGATTTAGCAAACACAAATTGTTTTACACATAGTGACCTTCTCACACTTCACCAACATAACCAACATGATATAGACCATCTTACATGAATAAAATATATTAAACCATAATAATATACACTTACCAAGTCTTGCAAAATAATGATCTTGGCCCAAGGGATGAAGGTCTAGGGTTTGTGTGATAATGGAAATGTTGTAGAGAATTCTAGAAAAGGCATGGGTGTCCAAATGAATTAAAATCTGATTTCCCTCATATATATATGTCCCTTTAAGTCTCCCTTATCCAATTTTGGCATTAAATGCATGGTTGATTGGTCAAATGGATAAATATTAGAAGAACGGGTCAAATTTCCATATTGGGCCATGTCTTCTTGTTAATTTTTGGTCTTCATTTTGGGCCCAATGATACAAGACTTATTAATGCCCACAAATTAATGTATAATTCATCAAATCTCTCATGTTTCATTATTTCCATAAATGTTGTGGGAATTAACTAGGTTTGGAAACATACAGGGTGTTACATTCTTCCCCCCTTAGGAACATTCGTCCTCGAATGTTAATAACATCGTATCATGTACAACACATACATCCATATACTAGTATCGCTATATATATACCCTCATAGATACTTGCTTATTCTTTTCTCACTTCCAAACTGTGAACCTTTCCTTCCGTTTGAAACAATCCTTGCCCCAATCATTGGTGACGCTTTTAAGAGTGCTTAATCATCTATGATCACAACATCTACTATACCATTATGATATGCTCCTTTAACTATACTAAATTTACGGACAGATAGAGATATTCCATTGTCTTAACTAATAACCCCAGTGTCCTATTAGATTCGTAGTAGCTGATGAAGTAACATACGATAGAGTAGAGCTCGGATCAGTCAATACATATACATCATGTAAAGATATGGTAGTATACCTAAATACCTGTTCCGTCATTAGGAGATGCTTCCTCATTCTGCTGGTCCACTAAAGCATAATTTCGATTTTAGGCCCCACTGGAACTAGCTGCTCCTCTAAAATCTCGACCACGACCCATAGACTAAACGCCTCTGCCTGGGGAAGGAACCGATGCTGATGATGTAATGGTTGATCATGTAGGTCGTGCCATACCACTCCCACCCCTTTGTGGGCATTCTCTCATCATATGCCCCGCTGTGCTACACCAAAAACAAGTATTCGTCCCCAATCGGCATTCACCTAAATTATACCTTCTGCAATGCTGACACGGAGGATGAGAAAATCCTACTGTCTGTGAGCCTTGCACTCCACTACTCTATCCAGATGGACCACCTCTAGACCCTCGGAATTGAGAGTGAGCACCCACTGTGGAATAAGAGAATGAGGGTCTAGGCGGTAACATTCGAGATCTAGATTCTCCTGGGGACACCCTAGACTGCCCCATAGATCTAGCCCTTTTTGATGGCCCTTCCTCAGGTTCCTGTGTCCTCCTTCTTTGTCTTTAATCCTCTATTTTCTGCGCAAAGGCTTGTATTCTAGCTATATCCATATCTCTATTTAAGGCAGTAATAGTGCAGTCTCGTACCAAATATGGCTCCAGACTATCCACATATCGATGTACTCTATCCTCCATTGTGGCCACCACATTTGGAGCATATCGAGCCAAGGAATTAAACTGTATACTATATTCTCGAACACTGATGTTCCCTTGACGTAAGTTTAAAAATTGATCCGCACGAGCTTCACGGATCCCATAGGGAAGATAGTGATCAAGGAATGATGCTTTAAATTCTTCCCAATTTGGTGGCATTGGACCAATACCACAAGACTTCTTCCAATCTTCATACCACAATATTGCCTCTCCATTCAATCTATAGGCCGCCAACTCAACTGTTTCCACCCCGAACACATGCATAACCTCCAAAGCTCTCTGGATTTGATCCACGAAGTCCTAAGGATCTGCTTTCAATTCTGACCCAGTGAATACAGGAGGATCCAGTTTTAGGAAGTCCTGTGTTCTGCGACTCGCCACTCTAGCCGCATCATCCTCATTTACCATTGGACCAGTTCATCCTTGTGCTTGTGTAGCCACTAACTGAGTCAACATATGTACTGCATTCCTTAAGTTCTGATCGGTGGCATTCATAGGTGGTTCTGCAGGTACTTCTTTTCCTCTTGGCTCTTCTGGAGCTGGAAAGGTAGACGAAGACCGTGATGAAATTTCAGCATTTGCTCCACCTTGATTAGCTTGGTCAGGTGGTAATCTACTCATTCCTTCTCCAGCAGTCATATCTACCTACTTACCTTTACCTTTTACTCTTCTCGTGATTGGCATTTCGACTATACCAAAGAAAAACAATTACCATGGTCAGATACAATTCAACTTACAACACTAGCTCTATTGCACGATCTAGAATGAAGAAAAGAAACAACATCCTAAATGTCCCGTATCCTCCTAATTGTAAATGTGGTGCACAACACATTGATAAGTAAGACTCTACTCAGACACGGCTTTGTAGACACCCATAGAACGAACTGCTCTGATACCACTTTTTGCTCAAGTACATTCGTATGCATATCCTCATATAAAACTGATTATTCCTCATGCAACTATGCGGAAGTCATGAACATGGAAACAAATGCCATATCTATAGAAATATGAAACTTGGCCATTAGAGTCATCAAGTCAAAATGATCATACGTCTCTTATATTCACATACCCACATATGTCTACAAAAGCCTCTAACAGATGCATTTACAAGACTAACTAAAAGTACGGACAAGTCCCCGCTTTATACAATATTTACAACATCAAAATAGTTGTACAACTGTGACTCGGAAAGCTCTGAACCAACTGGAGCTCACCAAAATCTGTAAATGATCCACAACCTACAGAGGAGGTCTACTAGCACCTGCGCCTACAACAATTAAACTAAGTCCCCCCAAGAGGGGTCAGTACGAATAATGTACTGAGTATGTAAGGCTTATAGGAAATTCATCATACATAATAACAACAACAATGGAATCAATGTAAGAGAAATAACGAATGTGAATAACTCTCTTTCTGTATGTGGGGAATCATGTATATTACGTTCTTACTTCTCTTGTCTTCATATTCATTCATATTTATTGTTCAACCCATGCTAGGCTGTTCTGTAGCCCCTGGAATGAGATTAACCCATGCTAGGTACTTTGACCCCTGGGATGCTATATGAACCCATGCTAGGCTTTCGTGTCACCCCTGGGATATTATTAACCCATGCTAGGCTTATCTCCCCTGGGATGTTATGTGAACCCATGCTAGGCTTATTGCCTATGGGATGTCATTGGGATCGACCCATGCTAGGCTTTTCTGTCACCCCTGGGATACCACCCATGTTATTGGGATCGACCCATGCTAGGTATTGAACCCCTGGGATACCACCCATTAAACATTACTTCTTTCTTTCATTACTCTTTCTTTCCTTCTAAGAGTGAGACATACTTCATCTTTTAAGAGACTGATACATTGAGGATCATAACATTATTTGAAGCACACACAATACATATATAAATCACTTCACTCCCTTAATTCACGAGATTGATACCTTTACTTGTGAGGGATAGATACATTAGCTTACACATTACTTCCTTTCACTACTTTTGCGAGATTGGTACTTGTGAGAGATTGGTTCAAAGATAACCAAATATTATTAGACTTTGGAACAAGACATGATTGGAACAATGCTATTCAAACTATACAAGCACTCTTAGAATTTACAACATCATGACAGCTTAGGAACTTTAGTCAATAAATAAAATATAAGTGAATCCTCCTTCATCTAAGAGTAGGACACATGTGAATAGCAAGATATATCAATCGTAGTTGGAATTCTATAGAACCCTCATGGAATGTAACACTTTATGAACCTTAGGATAATGATCCATATTAGATAACGAACATGAGTCAACCAATGGACATGAGTCATCTGATTCACCATTGACCAATGAGTAGGGAACATATGAGTAACACTAGTCAACTACCGGATACGAAATATCTTAAAGCATTTCGAAATCGAAAGAGTACTATGACAATGTAAACACCATATGATGCAGAAGGATATAGAAGAGTAACCTTACATACCTTTACTTCCAAGTTTGAGTACACAAGTCAATATATGAACACAACAGTCCAGCTTCTTTTTTATGTTTCACTCTACAATGCAAGTCCATAATGGAACTCTCGTTAAAAACTATTTACAGTACAAGTTTACAAAACGACAATGAACTATATGACTGCCACTTAACTTCATTTCACTATTTACAATACAACCCACTGCATTATTATACCAACAACACCATAACATTCCACACATTGACCAAGATATCATACATCAATAGCATTTCACACCACACTTACCCTTTATGCTCTCTCATTAGCATTCTATCACAATTACCATCTAAACTTGCCTCATAATAACTTATGAACAACAATATATGCTTAAAATAGTCAAAAATACCTCCATATGACACTTTAAAGTCATTAAAACGACATCACAAGTTGGGAATTACATCCAAAAAGGGCATAGGGGCCTTCGGGAATAAACTAGATGCGAAAACATACAAAAACCAAACCTGGGGATGACCTGCATTGCCAGATTCACCCACAGGTGGATGAGGTACACGTATAGGTGCCCTTTTACAGCAGCCAGAGGCATCTGCGCCCGCAGGTGCCTCCGTCTGCGGGGGCGGATGCCCGTTTTGGTCCGAAATGGTCTCTTTTGGGTATTTTTATGCAATGAATGGTCCATGACTATAACCAAACTTATTTTAACATATTTTTGATCATCTTAGATTCCAAAAATCATCCATGGTCTCACAACACACATAAACATCACCAAAACCTCACTTTCTTTTCAATCCGTCATCAAATCCATAACCAAATTTACAACAGCAATTTCAAATATTATACACAAAGGTAAAACAAGATAAGACCATAAGAACATATCACATGTAAATATTGAATCCATCAAGTTCATTTCCTTCAAGATCACAAGTCCATGTTCAAGTTTGCAAGACAAAACCATTCTCCGATTTAGCAAACACAAATTGTTTTACACATAGTGACCTTCTCACACTTCACCAACATAACCAACATGATATAGACCATCTTACATGAATAAAATATATTAAACCATAATAATATACACTTACCAAGTCTTGCAAAATAATGATCTTGGCCCAAGGGATGAAGGTCTAGGGTTTGTGTGATAATGGAAATGTTGTAGAGAATTCTAGAAAAGGCATGGGTGTCCAAATGAATTAAAATCTGATTTCCCTCATATATATATGTCCCTTTAAGTCTCCCTTATCCAATTTTGGCATTAAATGCATGGTTGATTGGTCAAATGGATAAATATTAGAAGAACGGGTCAAATTTCCATATTGGGCCATGTCCTCTTGTTAATTTTTGGTCTTCATTTTGGGCCCAATGATACAAGACTTATTAATGCCCACAAATTAATGTATAATTCATCAAATCTCTCATGTTTCATTATTTCCATAAATGTTGCGGGAATTAACTAGGTTCGGAAACATACGAGGTGTTACACCATGGATCTAAGATTAAGGGTGAGCTCTTGATGTTTGGAGTGCTCCTACTCTCCCTCTTATTGATTGGACTGATCTCTATTTTATATTTCAGAGATGGATTGTATATATATTTATTCTGTACTTTATTTTGTACTCTTGTTATATTACAAGCTCTTGTACTGACTTCACCAGGTTATGGGGTTAATTCTCTATATTAGTCTCTTTATTGTATTCACCTTTCGCTGCATTCTTTCTTTCTCTTGATAGTCTGTTACTAGTTTTTCTGGACTATGGGTTGACTTACCTACTGGTGGGTTATAGTAGGTGTAATCATAAGCTGAGAAATCAAGTTATGCAAAATTAGTATCAGAGCATAAGTTCACCGGTGTTATTGGTACAAGAGCTAAGTGCCTAGTAGAGTCCTATGAATCGATACAGAGACGTCTGTATCTTATCTTAGGCATTCTTAGGAAATTCTATTTAGTGATTCCTTGTCATATGTCCGTACTTCTAGGAACCTCCAAGTACTTCTTTTGACACCACTTTTTCCCAAATGGATAGCACGAGGTTGAGGATAGATGTGGATGAGACTTCTATGTGTGTTAGCAAAGTTTTAACTCAACATCGAGCTAGGGAGTCAGAGAATTATATTAAGGATCTTCAGTATCAGCCAGGGGGTATGGGGCCAGCGCATTCTTCGACAGAGTTGATGACCACCTCAGCTTGTCAGGATACCATGTTATGGGTTCTGAGTCTTTTTGTGGATATTTCACGATCAGTGGTGGTGTCTGGTACATTAAGTGGTTCTCAGGCTAGAGTTGGGTGTGTTGGTATTTAGTAGGTTTCTTTATCAGTTCAGAGTATGAGATTGGATTCCTTGAGTGGGCCAGACATACTCCAATGTTATTTCCTACAAAGCATGAGATGGTACGTGGATTTGTTAGGGGATTGACTTTACCACTCCACTTGGCATCAAAGCATTTGATAGTAGCTGGGTCGTCTTTCCTTTAGGTTGTTAATCACGCAAGGACTACAGAGAGGGCATGTCTTGAGACATATATAGGTGGCGGTAAGAGGCCATGTTAGCAGTAGAATGTAAGTGGTATTCTATCTGGAGGTAGGGATCCTCCCAGCAGAGTTCGACATCTCTTGTGGCCTATTAGGTCTGTTCAGGTAGAGCCTTAGATTATATGTGACTTTGAGATAGGACGTGGAGATCACTGCGGAAAAAGTTCTGGTAATGCATTATGAGGTATTTGGTCTAGGTCTTCGGGCTATGACGGCCTTTTTGGGTCTATAGGAAGAGTGCATCAGAGAGTTCTAGGGGTATGTTTTTACTATGGTGAGATTGGTAATTGGTCTAGGGAGTGCCTCAGGTGTGATTTGGTAAGTCAGTGGGGGGTTATCTCGTGTTTGTTTCCAGGTTAGAGCTTTAGAGGTTTGTTACGACTGTAAAGAGGCCGACCATTGGTCCAAAAAGTGTCCCCGACATGGGATTATTGAGTAGTCCGTGTAACTAGATTTGTATCTCAGATATATGGTACCTTCAAGGAGAGGTAGTGCACTTAGTATTTCAGTTGGTCATTCAGATGCTCATTCCGAGGTCAGACTCATTCAGGTTCATAGTTTGTACTTTTTTGGGCAGGTCAGGGACTATGACTTAGGACTCCATCGTATAGTTGCGATTTTGATTTACTATCTTTTGGTTCCTACTTGAATTGAGTTGGGGTTTTCCTACCCATCGATCATTAGATGCCTTGATGTTCTATATTGATTTTTGTAAACCTTTGTGTAGATTTTATGCATATTTTACTATCCCCATAATTTCCTTTTAGTAGTGGATAGAGTGGATCAGTATTGTGATTTGCTTGGGGTGTAGCACTTGGGTTAAAGTGCATTTCCTTTAGGATATTGGCCTTGTTGTTATCTTAGAGTGGTACTAGTGGTTTTCCATTTTGGTGCCACCTATACTATATGTTGTTGGTATTATTGCTAATCATTTTAACTTGATTGATTCTTACTTGATAGATGGCTAGACTAGCATTATCTAGTAGTATCTCCGTACTTATGAGTCTTGTCTGTTTGGCTTAGACGGCTACCTTAGTTTAGTTGGCTTTCCTTTTCTGTTAGTAAGGTCGGGTGTTGAGCGGGTTGTGAAAGTGAAGGAAGGTTTGGCCTTTCATGGCTTTGTTGTTGTTTTAGGTTTGGTGATCCTTTTTCTATAGCCCATTCCTATTGTTGAAAATTTTGAGGTTTGTTATTCTAAATTGTCTGATTCGTCTCCCGATAGTAGTCTTTACTTTGGTGTCTGTGTTGATATGGGCACTCCATTCTTTCTGTGATGTGGTTCATGGTTCAGTTGAGTGAATGTCGGTGTAAAATGGGTGAATTTAGAAATTTCTCATTTTATTATTTGTTCGTCCTTATGTGCCTTCGTGGAATGCTTCGGCTTGGTGATATGTGCTTGTGTATTAGTTATCGGTAACAAAAGTGGGTGTCTTTTGGGAATGAGTGTTTGTTGCCATAGATTGAGTGTTGGTTTTACAAGAGTTAGGCTAAGATGGTATTTTCTGAGTTGCTCTAGATTTGGCTAACATTAGTACTCTTTGCAGCCTATGTGAGTTCTTTGGTATGCCTTTATCACGACCAAATTTATCAGATCATGAGGGTACCTATTCTAATCTACCTAGATAGGAGAACCCTTATCATTTTTTAAGAAGAAATGCAGAAGTCTTTAATAAATAACAAAATAACAAATCTTATTACAACTATTTTTAAAATTATTAATTGCGGAAACCTGAAAACTACCCCTAGGACCCAATCTAAATAGGTACAAGAGCTTATAAGTAAGAAGGTAAGACTGTACACAACTTGTACCATGAATTAGAGAAGTAGAAGCTACTGGAGATCACTATCCATGTCACCTGTGAAACATCAACCGACCTTGCAACCAGACTATACCCCAAAAATGGTATAGCCAGAGTAGTATCAGTACAAATAACACGTACTGAAAGGTATCATCGGCCGACCAGAGTTAGATCACGTAAACACAATATAGAAATCACAAAGATAAAACATAACAACTTATATAATAGTTTAATGAACAACACTATTATCCACTTGTGTTACCTAGCAGTATTCCCATTCTTATTTCCGTTAATCATTCATCACATTCACATGAAGTGTCATCCATCCTAACTCTAACTTGTTTAACCCCAATAGTTATTAATCATGATAAATGATTAATAATCATCACCTTGTAACAAATACAACTATGAACACATATTAAGATAATTACCTCGAATTTATGACATTTAGCCTTTTTAAGTAACTCTCCAACTTCAGTCAAGTATAAGTCAAGAGACAACAATTCAAGTCAACTCCGACCAATTCAACAACCCTGACTCTACCAAAAATCCAAGTCAATAAACCATGACTCTAACCATATTCAAGTCAACAAACCATGACTCTAACCATATCCAAGTCAACAAACCATGATTCTAACCATATCCAATTCAACAAACCATGACTCTAACCATATCCAAGTCAACAAACCATGACTCTAACAACAAGAATCCTAAAATATACCAAGCAACATCATAATCTAGTTCACTGAAGGAACCCATAACAACAACCACAGTATAACTTGGTCCACTCATGGAAACAATATAAACAACCATAATAATAATAAGCATATACTCGGTCCACTCAAGAAATCTTCACACTCATACATACCTTGTACATACATGCTAAGGGTCTTATGGTTGCCCACTAGTCATGACCTACAGAGGACGAGCTCTTATCCATGTACAGTACCGGCATGGTACCCAAGCCAACCAATGAATTATATCAACCAATCCCATGAAGATGTCCAAATACCAGTACATCTCATAATAATAACTGATATCACAATAATCACAACCACAAAGAGAATAAGTAATCATGTACAGTCAACAAGCCTTTAATATAACTTCATTAATGTGATTTAAACCTAGGATATCATTTAACAATTACATTCCTTAAGTATTCATTGCAATAATAGAAAACCATTCAAATACTTGGTCAACTCGAGTTAGTTAATTCATATAAACAATAATCATACTTTAACACATTAAATCACAAGTAGATATGAATCATTTATTTTATTAATTTTAGCATGGCCAAAGACCAATACACGACTTATTCAAGCAAGCATTATCAAGCCATATTCATTAAATCCAAGTACTTATTTTAGGAGAGCAATTCAACTTAAACGAGTCTAAACTCTAGTTCAACATTCATAAGTTCATTCACTAATCCAATCCTCCTTTATTTATACCGAGACTAGGGATTCCCGCTATTATCTAGCAATCCCTACATTCAAGTCATTACTAGGTTCAAGACCTACCTCATTAGACAATCATTCAACTCTATTCAATTTCCAGTCTAGTTTTGGTCATAAGCTTGTATACCTTTTACTTCCTAACACTTATCCTAGCTTGATTTTAGGATCTTAAGTTAAGTCACTACCTTCTTATACCATAATCAGTCCTCATCACCAACCTTAAGCAAGATTATCCCATATTCCAACCACATATAACACCAAGTTCACCCTATTATGGTAATTAGGCTAAATAACTAGATTATTCACACAATCTCATTGTCATCTATATTCACATAATTCACTTTACAATCCACCATAGGGCCATACAAATACAAAACATCCATCAAGGATTTGTACATTAACATACCAACATACAATTAGGCTCTTATTGCATTAAAACCATATTTTATCCATCCAAATTCCATGCTCGCAGGCCTAAACATGATTTCTCCCATCAAATCTACATTATTGATATGATTACTAACCATAGTGTACTACTCATAAACCATAACCTACCTGGGCGCCAAGCTGCTACAACAAGTAAGCTATATCATGGATGATCTTCTTTCTCCTTCA
This sequence comes from Capsicum rhomboideum, assembly GCA_031232105.1. Classification (NCBI taxonomy): domain Eukaryota; kingdom Viridiplantae; phylum Streptophyta; class Magnoliopsida; order Solanales; family Solanaceae; genus Capsicum; species Capsicum rhomboideum. The sequence goes on along the minus strand of CP124716.1, from coordinate 88,077,132 downwards.
CTTTTCCGAAGGCTAATCATCTAACAGACAATAATTATAAGAGTAATTAATAAACTACTCTTCAAACATTTACCTTGGGAATTTAAACCCACTAATTCTACCCTCATTTACGGTCTACCACATTACCCAAGGGTCAATTAGTGATCAAAATAGTTCCTTCAAGCTCAACCCAACTCCATTAATGGAGTTTTTAGGCTAAAGGTTCCACCTTTATTGAATTCAAGGTCCCCAACTATCAATTTCATGTTTTAGAACCACAATTTCATACGAGGAATCATTAATGAACAATTTAAAAGTGATTCTAGGTGATATGAACTCAACCCATAAGTTTTCCCTAAAATAACATGAACATAGGGTTCAAATCCCCATGAATTTCAACATTAAAGGTTGTTCTAATGATTCTAGGATATTAAAAAACTAAAAAATGAAGAAGATGACCGAAGAAACTTACCTCCACAACGAATTTCCACCCATACCAAGAGAAAATTGCCCTTCTAGGGCTTAGGAATGAATATTTGGGGTTTGGGGGCTGAAACCCATTAAAATAAGGTTATAGACTATTGTTATACTGCTATAGCGACCTGAGCCCGCTATAGCGGCCTCAGTTTTTTAGCACGGACAGTCTCCAGTATAATGGTCATAACTTGTTTCTCACGAAGCGGATTGACAAACGGTCAGTTGCGTTGGAAAAAAGACTCAGAGATACCTAATTTGGTGGGTATTATGCCCTTAAATCCTTATATTCTCGAAGAAAAACTCATTTGAAACATAGCCCGAAACTAAATCAATAAGGATACTTTCAAATTAACTTTGTGCTAGGGGTATTGTATGACCTTAGTACATATCAAATAAACTACCATACTAAAGAATTACTCCTAACACTTATGAAAAATGAGAAGAACATGTCTTTACCACATATATTTTCAGTAACAACGAAATCGATCGTTACAGTAGATACCAATTTACCATCCGTTTGTCCCTGAATGAGCATTGGGTGAAGAGAAGCATGAATTATTATTTCCCTCATCAATCTAACAATGAAACCTTTAGAATTATAATGAGGTAACATCTAAACTTAGAAAAAACCTAACAACTACATCAATCCCGCTATAGCGGCCCAATCTCGTTATAGCCACCCAATATAGCGGGAATTATTCTGCTATAGCGGCATGCACATTGCTATAGCGGCCAAGGCAAGGTTGAAACTCGGGAATCCTCCAATTTTTTTCCTTTTTCACAACATGATACTTAGATTTTTGACATCCCAAACTAACCCCTTTACGTTAAACAATATACCCAGAGTTTTACTAACCAAAACTCCATTTCGAAAGGTCCTACAGGTTCCTTATCATCTTAGCTAACATAAAATAAAGCTAAACTTTATTATATATACCCACTCCATTCTCGGATTTCCCTAGACCATACCTCGCTCAGATTTCGTCTGAGACTAGCCTAGCCTGAAAATTCTAACTCTCAACCTGAGGAAAATCTTAACCCGGGCAATTACAACCTAAACAATGATATAACAAATATAACATCATCAAACACTACACCATATTTTTCATTTGGGACATCTACCTTATGACCCTTTTTACCATTCCATAATCAACACATAAGAATAGATCATCTTGAGTACAACCACTAACCAACACACTACTATGGGTCTCATTAATACATAGATTCTCCACCACCACCTACATTAGTCTATTCAACCCTCAACAATTAATAATTTATAACCAACCATCTTTTTAGTTATCACCTGAGAACAAGCTATACTTATTTAGCCTCACAACTAGCTTACAACTAGTCAAGATACCGACCCAACATACCTCAATCACTCAAGAGCAATAACAACAAGTATTACCATGATCAATGAGAGGGATTATGAATATTCAAGAACACATCTAATAACTACATCCCCTCATCTAACCCTAAAACTAAGGATCATCAATCATAATCAAGCTATCTCATTGTAAAGACCCTAGCAATTCAATTATACCATTCCCAAGAAACACTATTAATCAATAATTATTGTCATATAATAAGCATATGAGCAATGTCAAACAATAACCAGCCATTGATAAGTCATTTTATTAATCAATACATAGGTGACTATTTCTACCAATAGACAACTATAATTTCACAAATACCCGAGAACTTGGTTCCACCATAATCTTATGATTTCCTCATCAACTACGCATTATCATCCAAAAGCATGAAGCTACTCAATCAACAACAAAAAACATCGAGTCAGATAAAATTTAATGTTCATATATAAATGTTATCTCAACCGACAACATCACCCACATCAAACAATTAACTTTCATGCCAAGGGCTACCACATTCACCCTTTTGTTTACTTAACCGACAATTCAGTCGTCAATTAAACCTTAAGTTATCACAAAATTTAAAGCCAAAACAAATTTCCTTAAGTCAAAATCATTAATTACTACAAAAAATTTCTTACCGCAAATCTCACTATCAAGCAACAATAGCCCTTTGTCCATGGTACTTTTTCACGTACCAACTATTTGGAACAAGATTTTCCATAATTTTGTACTATTTTTTCCTTACCATTTTACCAATGATAAGACCATGCCCAACATTTAGCATACTATTTTCCACTTAAATTACATAGCAACGGTTTTCTTTAATCAATAATACATAACCTGGTTATGACCTTTCATAATTCATGGAATTTACAAAAATTCAACCAACTATAATTTACATAAGTAGCAAGGCATTACTTTATGCATCAATTTAAACGTTTATGTTACTACCAACAAAACAAGCAACAATCGCAGTCAAATTCTATAATACACCACACAACACATGGCAACTTACACCATCTACCTATCACAGATTCAGAGTTAATCAAGCAACTACAAATCACAAACCCATTGTATATTATATTGACAAGGTTACAACTAACCAATTTCATTATAATTCATATGACACTTATACGTTCCATCCCTTATAGACAGATACCAATTGGAAACAACTGGGTTCCAATTGTGAACTCCTCAAGATACCAATTGGAATCGACTAGATTCCAACTATAATTGTGGACATACCAATTAGAATCGAGAGATACCAATTGGATTCAACCCACACAAGCAACTATACAAATCGTATGAGAGGAAAAAAAAAGTGTAAGAATTTCCTAGAATGCCTCATAGCCCTGAAGATTAGATGTGGACGTCAAAACAACAATCCGTAGGATTCTACTCAATATTTGTTTCTTGTACTGGGAGACCGATAACCTAGGATGTGATACCAAATTGTCACGACCCAAATTATCAGATTGTGAGGGCACCTATTCTAATCCACGTAGATAGGAGAACCCTTTACCACCCTTTAAGATGAAATGTGAAAGCATTTAATAAATAAACAAATACCAAACCTTATTACAACTATTTTTACAATTATTAAATGTGAAAAAATATAAACTACCCCTAGGACCCAGTCTAAACAGGTACAAGAGCTTCTAAGTAAGAAAGTAAGACTGTACACAACTTCTACCATGAATAAGAGGAGTAGAAGCTACTAGAGGTCACTATCCATGTCACCTGTGAAACATCAACCGACCCTGCAACTAGACTATACCCCAAAAAGGGTATAGCAAAAGTAGTATCAGTAAAAATAATGCGTACTGGAAGGTATCATAGACCGACAAGGGTTAGATCACGTAAACACAATATAGAAATCACAAAGATAAAACATGACAACTTATATAACAGTTTAATTTGCAACATTATTATCCACTTGTGTTACCTAAGAGTATTCCCATTCTTATTCCCATTAATCATTCATCACCTTCACATTAAGTGTCATCCAACCTAACTCTCACTTGTTTAACCCCCAATAGTTATTAATCATGATAAATGATTAATAATCATCACCTTGTAACAAATACAACTATGAACACATATTAAGATAATTACCTCAAGTTTATGACATTTAGCCTTTTTAAGTAACTCTACAACTTCAGTCAAGTAATAATTCAAGAGACAACAAGTCAAGTCAACTATGACCAATTCAACAACCCTGAATCTAGCAAATATCCAATTCAACAAACCATGACTCTAACCATATTTAACTCAACAAACCATGAATCTGACCATATCCCAGTCAAAAAACCATGACTCTTACCATATCCAAGTCAACAAACCATGACTTTAACCATATCCAAGTCGATAAACCATAACTCTAACAACAAGAATCCCAAAATATACCAAGCAACATCATAATCAAGTTAACTAAAGGAACAAACAACAACAACCATAATATAACTTGCTACTCATGGAACCAATATAAAAAATAATAATAACAATAATCATATACCTGGTGTCGCATCCGTATTTTCATAAGGCGCAACTTTGAGACTCAAAAAATCAATAAATATTATTTCAAAAAATTTAGAGTCGCCACCTAATTTTAGGAAACCTGTTAATTTAATTAAAAGAAAAAATAGTCTGCGAAACCAATTAGATTCTAGGTAAGGGTTCAGGTTATTCCAAAGGAAAGGTGTTAGGCACCCTTTGAAATCCACAAAGGTGGGTCCCGGCTAAACTCATTTTTTCAATTAAGGAGGAGATAAGAAATCATTTGCACGTATAAGAAAAATAAAAACATGTACAAAATAAGATAAAAAACGGATAATGAAGGAGGCCTAATATTTGCCTATCGTTAAACAAAATAAATAAATAAATACAATAAAAAACTCAAAATGATCCTCGAATTTTGAATTCGAGTGTCTTCTTCGGGAAGAAGCTCCATGTACCTGTAAAAACACTTGGTAAAAGTGTTAGTAATGAATAAATATAAATTGAAATAAATCAATGAAATAATAAATGAAAAAAAAGAAGTAAACCCCATCTTATATTCATGGGAGGCCTTGAAAATCGATGGAAATTTCTTCATCGACCAAGTATGGAAACTCGAATAAAATAATTAAACTTAAAATAAAATCCGTCTTTTGTAATGAGGAGGCCTCAAAAATCTGACGGAGTGATTTTATCATTGGTCAAGTATTGAAACTTTAGGTTCATTCTAAAAATATCCTATATTGGAATACAATAATCTGGAAAACACAACCAAGAGTGAGGCACATCAATGTAACCAACCAATCAATTAACACAACAATGAAAAATCAATGCTTAATAAAACAAGATAAGATATCAATTGATTAAGAGTGATACCACGTTGGAAAGTTTCCTTAACCACCAAACATTCAATTAATTTCATATGAAAATTAAAGTTACTAAATAGGAAAAATGGTGGGATTACGGTACAAAATGCAAAGAGTCACAACACCTATGACCATCAAAACAAACAGCAAATCAAATTCAAATGAAGGTTAATCGATGCTCAAAAATAAAACCACAGTGCAAAAGACCAATACAACTAATCAGAGAAGATGAAATTCACTTGCAAAATTAAACCAAACACTTGTAAACCATTAGAAAATCAAAGAAATCAGTGGGAAAAAGAGCTCACTGGAGAAAGACGTTGTTATTGGACTTCCATTGGAGCATGCTGGTGGTCGTGGTTGTTCGACGGAGCTTCGCCGGAGAAGGTGTGAAAGCTCAAGCTCATCGACTTTGACTTGGTCTAGCCAGATCTGAGCTGTGGAGTTTGTTGGAGCAGTGGGCTCGCCGCTGGAGCTTCATCATAGCTTATAGCTCGCCGGTGGAGCTGTTGTTTATTGGTTTTGCTCCGGTTGGTTCTGGTCGGAGTTCGGATGGAGGAGAAAGGGTAAAGGGGACTGTTTGGTGGTAGTCCATTGGTTTGGGTCATCAGAACAATGAAGACGAAAAGAAAATGGGGATGCATTGAGTTCAATCAGTGTCGTTTAGTCACTAGAGAAGAAGAAAAATGAGGTTGGATAGGCGGAGAACAGTGGTGTTAATGGCTGCTCTGGCAAGGGGTAAGAGACTGTTTGGTTTTCGCTGAACGAGTGGTGGAGCTGGTTTCCGATGGTGGTGGGTCACCGAAAATATGAGAAGAGGAAAGAGGCAGTTGTTGTAGCCAAAATGGAAAGGGAAAGAATTTTAGGGTTTTGCCTAGCTTAGAAATTTTCACCACCACTAATTGTGAAGGGAGTGGGTTAGTTTTATAGAAAAAATCAAAATCACTTAAGAGCAAAACCATGTGCTCAATACCATGGTTTTGAAAAACCATGGGCTATCCAAAACCATGAGTCATCCAAAATAATGACTATTTGATCTTATCTAAAACTATGGATATTTAACTTATCTGTGCAAAAATATCTTCTCCGTCTTTTATGAATTAACAGACTGTGATAAAAAAATATATTAACAAATTAATTTAATGCCAGATAAGAATTTGGTTTGAATTTAAAACAGAAATAATTATTTAACAAAACTCAAACAACATTTATTTATAAAAATGACTATGTAAAAAAATCAGTAACAGTCAATAATTAATTTTAAATAGTAATAAATTGATAAATATCCTAACATTTTCAAGAAAAAGGATAATTACCAATAACTTGTGTTAAATTGAACCAAAATATGTAAAAATTAAATTTTATGCTCTTGAACAAATAAAAAGCACAAAAGTATTTATTTTAAAAATATTAGTCCAAAATTAGGTGTCAACAACTGCCCCTCTTCATTCATAGAGGATGAAAGAATCTTTGGATGAAGACGTTGATGTGTAGCTAATTTTGGCTAGACAAAAAAGAAAAAGAATGACATTTGCACAAAATAATGTCAAATATTGTTAAAATTTTGACAATACTCTCCGTTCGTTGAAAGGGATGGATTTTCTTTTGATAAAAAGGAAAGGGTTGTTCGAAGATAAAACATTCACGTACCTTCGACGTTGCTTCCAAAATTACCTCAATGTCAAGCTTGTGAGACGCTGAGGATGCAAAGTTGCATACCTGTTTAAACAACGTAGCGGATCAACTTGCCTCGTCAAAGGATGGACGACCCAACTTGAATTTGATATGCCATTTGAACAGGTGACGGTCCAACTTATCACATTGAATGGTGGACAACTATCTTGAACTTGATATACCATTTGAACGGGTGGTAACCTAACTTGTCTCATTGAAAGGCGGATGACCCATCTTGAACATGATTTGCCATTTGGACGGGTGACGACCCAACTTGTCTCGTTGAAAGGCGGACGATCCATTTTGAACTTGATGTGTCATTTGAACGGGTGACAACCCAACTTGTCTCATTAAAGGCGGATGGCCCATTTGAACTGGATATGCTATTTGAATGGGTGGCAACCCAACTTATCTCATTGAAAGGCGGACGATCCATTTTGAACTCAATATGCCACTTTGAATGAGGTGGCTACACAACTTGTTTCATTGAAAGGCGGATAACCTATTTTGAACTTGATGTGTCATTTGAATGGATAACTTCCCAACGTGCCTCATTGAAAGGCGAATAACCCATCTTAAACTGGATATGTCATTTGAACGGGTGATGACCCAACTTGTCTCATTGAAAGGTGAACGACCCATTTTGAACTCAATATGCCACTTTGAATGAGGTGGCTACCCAATTTGTCTCATTGAAAGGCGGACGACCGATTTTGAACTCAATATGCCACTTTGAATGAGGTGGCTACCCAACTTGTCTCATTGAAAGGCAGACAACCCATTTTGAACTTGATGTGTCATTTGAATGGGTAACTTCCCAATGTGTCTCATTGAAAGGCAGATGACCGATCTTAACTTGATATGTTATTTAAATAGGTGATGACCCAACTTGTCTCATTGAAAGGTGGATGACCCATTTTGAGCATGATATGCCATTTGAGCGGGTGACAACCCAACATGTCTCTTTGAAAGGCGGACAATCCATCTTAACAGGATATGTCATTTGAACGGGTGACGACCCAACTTGTCTCATTGAAAGGTGGATGACCCATTTTGAACTCAATATGCCACTTTGAATGAGGTAGCTACCCAACTTGTCTCATTGAAAGGCGAACGACCCATTTTTAACTCAATATGCCACTTTGAATGAGGTGGCTACCCAAGTTGTCTCATTGAAAGGAGGACAACCCATTTTGAACTTGATGTGTCATTTGAACGGGTTACTTCCCAACGTGTCTCATTGAAAGACGGACGACCGCTCTTAACTGGATATGTCATTTGAACGGGTGACAACCCAACTTATCTCATTAAAAGGCGAATGACCCATTTTGAGAATGAGATGCCATTTGAACGGGTGACAACCCAACATGTCTCTTTGAAAGGCAGACGATCCATATTAGCTAGATATGTCATTTGAACGGGTGACGACCTAACTTGTCTCATCGAAAGGCAGACGACCCATTTTGAACATGATCTGTGGAGTCACTTTGAAGCCAATTTGAATACCACATGCCACTTTGAACGGGGTGACTTCCCAACGTGTCTTATAATCACCTGCACTAAACTTATTAATAGCAAATATAATATGTCACAATGAAGGAGGTGACGATCCAACATAACATGTCACAAATAGGAGTGATGATTTAACATGTCACAAATAGGAGGTGAAGATCCAATAAAACGTGTCACAAAAAGGAGTGATGATCCAACAAAATATGTTTGTCACAAAATAAAGTGACAATCCAACATAACTTAACGTGTCACAAAGATGGAGTGACAATCCTATATAACATGACGTGTCACTTTGGTAAAGGACAACATGAATTAAAGAAACGAACCCTGTCAATGAAAGGACCAACTAGTCGTTTTGACAGATATTCAAAGATGGGTGTTTGCCCCAATTTCATTTTTTAACAGAAAAGAAAATCAAGTCATGACTGTAATTGATACCAACAGTTAGCATAGCATAGAAGTTTCTCTTTCGCTTCTCTTTTAACTGAGATCTACTTCGAGATAATTCCTATAGCTTCAATTGGTACCTCAAATGTACCTAAGTGTCGACAAGATTTGTTCGTCTTATTTCAAAAAAAAGTTTTAAATTAGACCTATCCCCATATTTCAAGTGCCCTCACCACAAAGAAAGTCCTCACTTGCACATATTTTAAGTATGTTTTAATTTGAGGATATTTTTAAAAAAACACTCTCACACTCAGAAGAATGTTCAAAGCATGCAACTATGATGCCATAGGCTTGGCCTTCATTTAAGTCTCCACTAATGTGAGAACATCTGGAATGGGATCATGTAGGGCTTGCAATCGGCTTATAATGTTGTCTTAGGAAAAGGTAGGATATTGATTTGGGATAAGAGTGACTTAATCCTTCCTTGAGCGTTAAGCTGAACTTGTGCTTTTAATATTTGTCATGTCGTTGAAGCTTGATTCTTCTTTACTGTCCCTTTTTTTATTTTGACTTCTTTTAAATCATGTTGGAGAATTCTGATGCTTTCTTTTCTTTTGAAGTTTCTCCTCTTTTGTCTGGAGTATTCTTCTTCATTTGGGATTTCTCCTTGCCTTAACGTTATGGAGAGTTTTGAATCCTTCCATTTCTTTTGAAGTCGTTTTTGCATCCTTGACTTTTAGGGACTTTGAAACTTTTTTCCTTTGGCAGCTTCAAATTTGAATCTTCTCTTAAATTTGTACATCTTGGTTCACTCAAAGAGGTAGGGCCAAGAGAGGGATAGTGCATTTATGCACTCAGAAAGGTATCGGCTAAAATGTAGCTATCCAAAGAAGAGGCTTCACGCTCAAAGAGGGATCATATAGGGATTAATGCCATTTTGTAGTTCATTAAAAGGCACAAAAGGGTCAAAGAGAGCCTGCGATTCTTTCCCAAACCAAATGTTACTCAGAATTTCGCTTTAACAAACATTTGGGCCAAGTTCTAGATCAACAGTGCAATGCATTTGAATTTAATCTAAAAACACACCACATAATGCACATGAAACATTGAGCTTGGTTTTATTCTTACCTCGAATGCATGCAAGAGAACATGTTCAAGTGTCACAAAAGTGAAAATGAGAGGTATCAAGAGAATCTAAGGTTCATCACAAAGTCGACCCTCTCGATTATATCAATTATATCTCATACTTCTAATTGTGTTGGCACCAACCAAGTCAAAGACATGATTCTAAAAATACTTTTTTTAAAATTTTTTTGAATAATGGATACCGAACCTGGAGAAGGCTGCCTATGTATCTCAACCCGAAGGATGAGAATCAGGTGTGCGTAGTTCCTTCAAGTATAGTATACAATACATGCACAAAAATAATGCAAAGGTAAGAACAAACTCGGAGCATTGCATCGTATGTCCGGTGTCAGCTGACATCTTCATCCAAAGAAAATCTCCCGATTATTTTGCGGGGATAATTATTGTTGTGGTCTCCCATTTTTTTAAGGGAGAAAATGCGTCATGAACTTTTGATTGTTTAAGATAACCTCTTGCTCTTGTACTCTCTTCCAGGATGGTTTCAGAAATTGTGAGATTTCTCAACTATCTATCAGAGTAGCACATTATTGTGACAGTCTCTGATTGTCTGTGAAGATGATTTTCCTGCAAAGAGATGAGAAAAGAGTGAAAGAAGGAAAGTCATGAAAAGATAATAAATGAGAGAGAGTGGTTACATAGTAGAACACTCCCCTGATTTGTCTTCCACATTAGATATTGGTGCCTCATGGAGTCCGAGGCCAAATGTAGTCTGATTCTTAAAACACTAGCTTGGTGGAATTTTTGAGGACCTTCCTAAAAAAAATTTCCACAGTTTAAAACTCTTGAATTTTCTTGAATCTCTTGAAGCTGCTTTGAGTAGAATTTTTGAGACTTTCTCAAAATTTCTGTGTAACACCCTGTACATTTTCTACCCTACTTGATTGTCTTAATATTTATGGAATGTAAACATGAGAGTGTGGGTGTATTACACCTTAAGTTGTGGGCTAAATTAATTGTGTGATTTGGGCCCCAAATGAGGCCCAAAATGAAATAAAAGACAGGTCCCAAAAAGGGAAATTGACCCATTCTAATGTGACCCATTCTTGGTCAAATAAAGGGGCAAAGGTTAGACTTGAAGTGGGAGTATATAAGGTGACAAAAATCAGATTTTTAATCAACAAAAGCCACATGCCATTTTCTAGAATTTTCCACAAAAGAGATATTTCTCTCTTCTCTCATACCCTAAGCCACTATTCTCTTTGGACAAGATCACTCCTTTGGAAGATTTGGTAAGTGTTTATTCTTATGGTTTAGTATATTATATGCTTAAGATGTTGTGTACATCATGTTGGTTATATTGACAAAGTGTTAGACAGTACACTATGTGTAAAACAGTGTGCTTTTGCTGAATCGGTGAAGGGTTTGCCTTCTAAACATGAAAGTGGACTTGTGTTCTTGAAGGAAGTGAGTTTGATGGATTAAATATCAACATGTATGATGTGGTTATGTCCTTCACTTGTTTTCTTTTTGTATATAACATTTGGAATTGTTGTTGTGAAATTGTGCATGGAATGGGTGTCTTATTGAAAGAAAAATGCAATTTTGGTGATGTTCATGTGTGTTGTGAAACCATGACTATTTATGGGCATCCAAGTGATCAAAAATATGTAAATTAAAGCTTACTTATGGCCTTGGACCATTTATTACACAAAAGGACCCAAAAGAGACCCTTTTTAACTGAAACGAGCATCCACCCTCACAGACGAAGGCACCTGCAGACGCAGGTGATTTCGCAGGTTCCCCTGGACACTGCCAAGAGGCACCTTCGGCAGCATGTCATCCACTTGTGGGCGCAGGTGGCTTCGCATGTCAGCCCAGAAAGTTGTTTTGTGTATTTTTGTCTCTCTTTGATCCCCAAAGACCCCTATACCCTTTTTGAATGTAATTATCAACTTATGATACCTTTTGAATGACTTTAAGGGGTCGTTTGGAGGCATGTTGGATTATATCAATGATGGATTATGGTTAACAAGTTGTTATGAAAGGTATTGAGGTGAATTGATGGATTATTTGTGACGTAGTGTTAATGAGGAAGCGTAAAGGATAAGCTTGGTGTGAAATGCTATTGGTTCATGATGTTTTGGTCAATGTGTGGAGTGTTATGGTGTTGTTGGTATGATAAATGTCGTGAATGGTATTGTAAAGGGGGAAATTATGTTATAGGGCAATCATGTAATTCATTATCGTCTCATGCCCTTGTAAGGTAGTTGATTGTTAACGTAAGCTCCGTTATAAACTTGTGATGTAGAGTAAAACGTAAGGAAGGAGCTGGATCATTGTGTTCGCATATAGGACTGTGTATTCATATTGAGAACATAAGGTATGTAAGGTTACTCTTTTCGTATCCTTCTGCAGAACATATTGTTCACGTTGTCATTATACTTGTTTTATTCCAAAATGTCTAAAGGTATCTCATTTAAGGTTGACAAATATTGTTAGTTATACGTTTCTTGATCAATGACCAATTTTCATTCATGAGACACATAATTGTAGACATCGTTCCAAGTTCCAATAATGTTACTCTCATATCTCTTATTCATTGATTATTATTCCAAAGCTTCAATAATGATGTTATAACCAAATGTATCAATCTCTCATAAGTGAATGTATCAAACACTCATAAGTGAATGAAACAATCTCTCGCAAGTAAAGGTACGAATCTCACAAAAGTAAAGGAATAAAGTAATGCATACATGGGTAATTGTTTGAGAACCGGGACTACTCAAAGGGGCACATAAGCCTAGCTCGAGCGTACCCTAATACTATATATTGACCCACCGATAAGGTGGAAGACTACTCACTGATAAAGTGGATGACTACCCACTAATAAAGTTGATGACTACCCACCGATAAGGTGGATGACTACCCAATAATAAAGTGGATGACTAGGGGTAGAGAATTACCGGCAGAACCTCCTGCAAACGCGACTGATCAGGATTTAAGAAATGCAGTGCATATGTTGACCCATATAGTTGTAGCACAAAGTCAAGGATGAGTTGACTCAATGACAACTGAGGAAGATGCGGCTAGAGAGGCTAGTCGGCGAACACAGGATTTCCTAAAATTAGACTCTCTCATATTCACTGGGTCAGATCTGAAAGCAGATCCACAGGACTTTGTAGACCAAATTCAAAGGGCTCTGGATGTCATGCACATGACTGGTGTAGAAACATTTGAACTTGTGGTCTATAGATTGAAAGGTGAAGCTATGTTATGGTATGAAGACTGGAAAAGATCGAGGGGTATTGATGTACCTCCAGCTGGTTGGGAGGAATTTAAAACAACACTCCTTAATCACTATCTTCCCTATGAGATCTGAAAGGCCTGTGCAGACCAATTTTTAAATCTTCGCCAAGGGAATATGAGTGTTAGAGAATACAGTCTACAGTTTAATTCTTTAGCTTGATATGCTCCGAATGTAGTAGCCTAAATGGAAGACAGATTCCATCGATATGTGGATAGATTAAAGCCATACTTGGTAAGGGACTGTACCATTGCTGCTTTGAACAGTGATATGGATATAGCTAGAATACAGGCCTTTGCATAAAAGATGGAAGATCAGAGGCAACGAAAAAGGATACGAGAATTTGAAGGTGGACCGTCGAAGAGGGCTAGATATACAGGACAGGTCATGGCATCCCAAGGAAGGTTTAGACCTCGACATTTTGATAGGCCGCCTAGACCATTATTTTCTTATTCCACAACAGATACTTCACCTCAATTTTGAGGGTTTAGAGACAGTCATGCTGGGAGAAGCAGTGTGGTTCGAGGTTCACAGACAGTAAGATTTTCTCGCCAACTGTGCCAGCACTGTGGGAAGTTTCATTCAGGTGAATGCTGATATCGACCAAATGTTTGTTTACGGTGCAGTATGTCGGGGCATTGGATGAAAGAGTGTCTACAAGGGGGCATGGGTAGTATGGCGCGACCTACGGGATCAGTCGTTGTGTTATCGACGCCAGGTGTACAACCTGCTGGTCATAGCAGAGGGGCTAGAGGAGCAGTGAGTTCTAGTGGAATTCCGAATCGTACCTATGCCATAGCAGATGGGCAGAATTTGGAGACTTCTCCTAATGTAGTGACAGGTACATTATCCGTCTTTTCATATAATGAATTTGTATTGATTGATCCGGGTTCTACCCTATCATATATTACTCCATTGCTTGCGAGAAAACTTAAAAGAACACCAAAGTATTAGTCAAGTCAATTGAAGTATCTACACCAATTGGTGAATTTATTATAGCTAAAGGAGTAGATCATAAGTGTATGGTAACTGTTCGTGGTCATTATACATTGGTTGATTTTATTGAGCTAGAAATGGTGGATTTTGATGTTAGAATAGGATTCGGACAGAAGTTTTCTAAATGTGAATTTTGGTTACAATCTGTAGCATTCTTGAGTCACATTGTATATGATGAAGGACTAAGGGTTGATACACAAAAGATAGAAATAGTGAAAAAATTTTTTTACTAAAGCCTATGATGCTTACAGAGATTCATAGTTCTCTAGGATTAGCTGGTTATTGCAGAAGGTTTGTTGATGAGGTTGTCTTTTATTTCAATACCCTTAAAAAAGTTAATATATTAAGCAACCAAGTTTCAGTGGAATGACGCATGTGAGAAGAGTTTCCAAGAGCTGAAAGATAAATTGATTTTTACCTCTGTATTGGTACTGCCGGAAGGCACAGAAGAATATGCAGTATATTGTGATGCTTCAGAAGTTGGATTAGGATGTGTATGGATAAAACACAGTAATGTAATAGACTATGCCTCACGACAGTTGCGACACATGAGAGAAATTATCCCACACATGATCTTGAGCTAGCAGTCGTGACATTTGCTTTAAGGATATGATGCGACTATTTGCATGGGGTTTGCGTTGATATATATATATATACGGACATAAAAGTTCTTAGTAAATTTTTAAGCAGAAGGGCCAAAATTTGAGGAAGCATAGGTTGCTGGAACTCTTAAAGGATTCTGAGAGTAAAATCTGGTACCATTTGGGAAAAGCAAACGTGGTAACCGATGCGTTAAGTCGCAAAGCAATAAGAAGCACTAGTAACCGGTTAACGGAAAATCATGGTATAGGTAAAGATACATCAACTATCCAGTTTCGGAATTCGTCTTCTTGAACTCCATATGAAAGAAATATAGTGGAAAATGCGGCAAAGTTCATTTGTAGTCGAGGTAAAGGAAAAAAAAATAGATTGTGCGCACCCGATGGCGATGAACTAAGGAAACGAATTATGACAGAGGCACAATATTCACGGTATTCTATTCATCCTAGAGCTAACAAAATGTATCATACTTTAACAAAAATTAAAAGCAATGTATTGGTGGGGTAACATCAAGAAGAACACTGCAAAATGTGTAGCAATGTCCAAATTGTCAACAAGTAATAGTAGAGCATCAAAAACCTGGAGGTTATATGCAATGTATGAATCTTCCAGATTGGAAGTGGGATATGATTTACATGGAGTTTATCACACATTTGACTTATACACTAAGGCAATTTGATTTCATGTGGGTAATAGTTGACAGGCTACCAAGTTAGCACACTTTTTACCTATCAAGACTACTCGTACAGCTAAAACTTATGCAAGGTTGTATATGAAAGAGATAATGCAATTACATGGGATTTCAATTTCTATTATATCAGATAGAGGAGCTCAATTTACTGCACATGTGTAAAAATATTTTCATAAGAGTTTGGGAACCTAAGTGAACTTACGTATGGATTTTTCATCCTCGAATAGATGGACAGGCAGAAGGTACTGTCCAAACACTTGAAGATATGCTACGAGCTTGCACGTTAAATTGTAAAGGCAGTTGGGATGATTATTGACCTCTTATTAAATTTACCTACACTATTATTCAGATATTGAAGTGGCACCTTACGAAGCTTTATATGGGCGAAAATATAGATTACCAATTGGATGGTTTGAAACTGCTTAGACAGTTAAGGCCCAAACTTAATTGTGATACAATAGTGACTATAAACGACCCAAAGTTGACACAAGGCATATGCCAATGTTAGACAAAGGGAATTATAACTTGTTATAGGTGATTGGGTATCATTGAAGGTGTCACCAATGAAAGGGGTACTGAGATTTGGAAAGAAAGGAAAGTTGAGTCCACGTTATATAACGTACCATATCACATAGGAAGTTGAAAAAATGGAGGAATAACAGGTAAGTATCTCCAAGCATTGTGTGTATATGATAACATGACGAAGTAGGTATCTATAAAGCATTATGTATCTATATGATCACATGATGAATGATCCATCTGTGTAAATTGGATAATGGTACTAACATTCGAGGATGAATGTTTCTAAGGGGGGAAGGATGTAACAGCCCGTACATTTCTGACCCTACTTGATTGTCTTAATATTTATGGAATGTAAACATGAGAGTGTGGGTGTATTACACCTTAAGTTGTGGGCTAAATTAATTGTGTGATTTGGGCCCAAAATGAAGTAAAAGACATGGCCCAAAAAGGGGAATTGACCCATTCTAATGTGACCCATTCTTGGTCAAATAAAGGGGACAAGGTTAGACTTGAAGTGGGAGTATATAAGGTGACAAAAATCAGATTTTTAATCAACAAAATCCACAAGCCATTTTCTATAATTTTCTACAAAAGAGATATTTCTCTTTTCTCTCAAACCCTAAGCCACCATTCTCTTTGGACAAGATCACTCCTTTGAAGGCTTTGGTAAGTGTTTATTCTTTTTGTTTAGTATATTATATGCTTAATATTGTTAGTACATCATGTTGTTTATGTTGACAAAGTGTTAGACAGTACACTATGTGTGAAATGGTGTGCTTTTGCTGAATCGGTGAAGGGTTTGCCTTCTAAACTTGAAAGTGGACTTGTGGTCTTGAAGGAAGTGAGTTTGAAGGATTAAATATCAACATGTATGATGTGTTTATGTCCTTCACTTGCTTTATTTTTGTATATAACATTTGGAATTGTTGTTGTGAAATTGTGCATGGAATGGGTGCCGTATTGAAAGGAAAATGCAATTTTGGTGATGTTCATGTATGTTGTGCAACCATGAATGTTCATGGGAATCCAAGTGATCAAAAATATGTAAATAAAAGCTTACTTATGGCCTTGGACCATTTATTACACAAAAGGACCCAAAAGAGACCCTTTTTGACTGAAACAGGCATCCGCCCTCGCAGACGAAGGCACCTGCGGCCGCAGATGACTTCGCAGGTTCCCCTGGACAATGACAAGAGGTACCTACAGCCGCATTTCAGCCACCTACGGGCGTAGTTTTCTTTGCAGGTCAGCCCAGAAATTTGTTTTGTGTGTTTTTGTGTCTCTTTGATCCCTGAAGACCCCTATACACTTTTTGGATTTAATTATCAACTTATGATACCTTTTGAATGACTTTAAGGGGTCGTTTGGAGGCATGTTGGAATATATCAATGATGGATTATGGTTAACATGTTGTTATGAAAGGTATTAAGGTGAATTGATGGATTAATTATGACGTAGTGTTAATAAGGAAACGTAAAGGATAAACTTGGTGTGAAATGCTATTGGTTCATGATGTTTTGGTCAATGTGTGGAGTATTATGGTGTTGTTGGTATGATAATGTCGTGAATGTTATTGTAAAGGGGGAAATGACTTTATAGGGAAATAATGTAATTCATTGTCGTCTTATGCCCTTGTAAGGTAGTTGATTGTTAACAAAAGCTCCGTTATGAACTTGTGATGTAG
Organism: Capsicum rhomboideum; assembly: GCA_031232105.1. NCBI lineage: Eukaryota > Viridiplantae > Streptophyta > Magnoliopsida > Solanales > Solanaceae > Capsicum > Capsicum rhomboideum. Next base: position 88,059,485 of record CP124716.1, on the reverse strand, counting down.
AGTAAAACATAAGGAAGGAGCTGGATCATTGTGTTCGCATATAGGACTGTGTATTCATATTGAGAACATAAGGTATGTAAGGTTACTCTATCCGTATCCTTCTGCAGCACATATTGTTCACGTTGTCATTATACTTGTTTTATTCCGAAATGTCTAAAGGTATCTCATTTCAGGTTGACATTTATTGTTAGTTATACGTTTCTTGCTCAATGACCAATTTTCATTCATGAGTCACATAATTGTAGACATCGTTACAAGTTCCAATAATGTTACTCTAATATCTCTAATTCATTGATTATTGTTCCAAAGCTTCAATAATGATGTTATAACCAGATGTATCAATCTCTCATAAGTGAATAAATCAATCTCTCACAAGTAAAGGTATGAATCTTATAAAAGTAAAGGAATAAAATAATGCATACATGGGTTATTGTTTGAGAACCGGGATGACTCAAAGGGGCACATAAGCCTAGCTCGAGCGTACCCTAATACTATATATTGACCCACCGATAAGGTGGAAGACTACCCACTGATAAAGTGGATGAATACCCACCGATAAAGTGGATGACTACCTACTAATAAAGTGGATGACTACCCACTAATAAAGTGGATGACTACCCACCGATAAGGTGGATGACTACCCACTGATAAAGTGGATGACTACCCACTGATAAAGTGGATGACTACCCACTAATAAAGTGGATGACTACCCACCGATAAGGTGGATGACTACCCACCGATAAGGTGGATGACTACCCACTAATAAAGTGGATGACTTCCCACTAATAAAGTGGATGACTACCCACCGATAAGGTAGATGACTATATTAACCCACCGATGAGGTGGATGACTAATAATGGTAATGAACGTAATGTACATGTTCCAAAAACATATAAAGCGATGTTTTATCGACATTGACTATTCTCTTATATTTTATTTTATTGACATTCTTATGTATGATGTAGTTTCTTGCAGCCTTACATACTCAGTACATTCTTCGTACTGACCCCCTTGAGGGGACTTACCTTAATTGTTGTAGGCGCAGGTGCTAGTAGACCTCCTTGGTAGGTTACGGGTCAGTTGCAAATCATTGGTGAGCTCCAGTTGGTTAGGGTCTTTCTGAGTCTCATGTGTACATTGATTTTGGCTTTATGTAAATGTTGTGTAAAGCGGGGATTTGTCCCGACTTTAGGTTGGTTATGTATTTGTATCTGTAGAGGCTTTATAGGCGTATGTTGGAAGATAAATGTAAGAGTTGTATGTCCATTTTTGACTTGGTGGCTCTAACAGCCAAGTTTCATATATATAGCATATGTTTTCATGACTTTCGTATAGTTACATGAGATAGAATGATGTTCATATGGAGACATGAATATGAATGTACATAAGCAAAGATTGGTTCTCTCGGGCCTCAACGGCTTCGGGTGCCAGTCAATCCCGAATGGGATTCGGGGCGTGACATTCTGCCCCTGATTCGGCTTCAACTAGCTCTTGTGTTGAATATGTAACAAAATGTAACTTTTGTAGAATTTTTGAGATCTTCTCAAATATTCAGCCCTAGTTTCCATTATAAAGAAAGATGGAAAGCTTACGGGGAATATGACCAAGCCGTTGTGGAGCCTACGTATCCCGTTGAGCCAGGAATTAGGTCAAACGTAGTTCGAAAAACTTCAACAATGGACAAATAATGTTTAAAACAAAACATGTGTATCAAACACAAAATCAAACAATCATGGACGAAGAAAATCATGTAACACGTAAACAGTTAATAACGCATCCTAACATACATGTGACCTTTTAGAGCCAAAGGTAAGCCTAACGATTGAAGGATGTATATGCCATTTATGAAACGATCCATTGTCCCCAAAACATATTATATACAAATCGATATGAATAGATCAAATAGGGATACAAAATAAGGGAAAAGGATATACAATAAATATCAGTCCCACGCAGGGGAACAACACTAGACTAATCCGCCTTTGAAGTCCTTTATTCTCAAACTTCTTGAAATTTTTGAACACAAAAGAAATTAATCTAAAAAATAATAAATTCTCAAACCCGAGAGACAATGGTTCATACAATCCGGCATCAACATCCTTCAATTTAAACACATAAGGGATGATGTCCTTTTAGGCCATGGACCTTTTGGACATAAGGTGGTCTTTATTGGACCCAATATCTCTTGGTATCGGGTCAACTTAGGTCAATGCCTATACATGAGATTTAACTTCGCTCTAACCTAGTTGACTAGAGTGGTTTGTTCAAATTGACCGGAGACCCGAAATGGACGTATCGGGGTAACACACCAAGTGACTGTTGACCGACTCGAATCAACTATTTCACTTGGAGGTTCAAAGAAAGATAAGGTGTTATACGGAAGGGCGGGTGCGGTGCAGATACCCGCATAACCGCCCTTTTTCCTAATACCTAATGCTTTTCCAGGGAGGTAGAAGATGCCATGACAATGTAACAGTTAAAATATTATGAAAATTTAACAAATAATGAGTAAAATACAGAGTAATGTAAACAAGATACCAGATACAAGTAATCTAAAAATATACAAGACAATATACAAATTATAAAAAGTGAAACCCCTCAATTGAAAAAATGAACTCATAATGGTTAGAACCTCTTACTCCCCAGCAGAGTCGTCATTCTGTTTACGATCCCTATTTCCATAAGGCACAACTTTGAGACTCAAAAAATCAATAAATAATTATTTCAAAAAATTTAGAGCCGCCACCTAATTTTAGGAAAACTAGAAAACTTGTTAATTTAATTAAAAGAAAAAATAGTCTGCGAAACAATTAGATTCTAGGTAAGCGTTTAGGTTATTCCAAAGGGAAGGTATTAGGCACCCTTCGGAATCCACAAAGGTGGGCCCGACTAAACTCACTTTTTCAATTGAGGAGGAGATAAGAAATCATTTGCACGTATAAGAAAAATAAAAACATGTACAAAATAAGATAAAGAACGAATAACGAAGGAGGCCTAATATTTTCCTATCGTTAAATGGAATAAATAATTAAATACAATAAACAACTCAAAATGATCCTCGAATTTTGAATTCGAGTGTCTTCTTCGGGAAGAAGCTCCATGTACCTGTAAAAACACTTGGTAAAAGTGTTAGTAATGAATAAATATGAATCAAAATAAATTAATGAAATAATAAACGGAAAAAAAAAAAGAAGTAAACCCCATCTTATATTCATGGGAGGCCTTGAAAATCGATGGAAATTTCTTCATCGGCCAAGTATGGAAACTTGAATAAAATAATTAAACTTAAAATAAAATACGTCTTTTGTAATGAGGAGGCCTCAAAAATACGATGGGGAGATTTTATCATTGGTCAAGTGTTGAAACTTTAGGTTCATTCTAAAAATATCCTATATTGGAATACAATAATCTGGAAAACACAACCAACAGTGAGGCACATCAATGTAACCAACCAACCAATTAACACAATAATGAAAAATCAATGCTTAATAAAACAAGATACTATCAATGGATTAAGAGTTATACCACGTTGAAAAGTTTCCTTAACCACCAAACATTCAATTAATTTCATATGAAAATTAAAGTTACTAAATAGGCAAAATGGTGGGATTACGGTACAAAATGCAAAGAGTCACAACACCTATGACCATCAAAACAAACAGCAAACCAAATTCAAATGAAGGTTAATCGATGCTCAAAAATAAAACCACAGCGCAAAAGACCAATACAACTGATCGGAGAAGATGAAATTCACCGGCAAAATTAAACCAAACACTTGTAAACCATTAGAAAATCAAAGAAATCAGTGGGAAAAAGAGTTCACTGGAGAAAGATGTTGTTGTTGGACTTCCGTCGTAGCATGCTGGTGGTCGTGGTTGTTCGACGGAGGTTTACCGGAGAAGGTGTGAAATCTCAAGCTCATCGGCTTTGACTTGGTCTAGCCATATCTGAGCTGTGGAGTTTTTTGGAGCAGTGGACTCACCGCTGGAGCTTCATCGTAGCTTAGAGCTCGCCGGTGGAGCTGTTGTTTGTTGGTTTTGCTCCGATTGGTTCTGGTCGGAGGAGAAAAGGTAAAGGGGACTGTTTGGTGGTAGTCCATTGTTCGAGTCATCGGAACAATAACGACGAAGAGAAAATGGGGCTGCGTTGAGTTCAATCAGTGACGTTTAGCCACTAGAGAAGAAAAAAAATAGGGTTGGATAGGCGGAGAACAGTGGTGTTAATAGCTGCTCTGGCAAGGGGTAAGAGACTGTTTGGTTTTCGTTGAACGAGTGGTGGAGCTGGTTTCCGGTGGTGGTGGGTCACCAGAAATATGAGAAGAGAAAAGAAGCGGTTGTTGTAGCCAAAATGGAAAGGGAAAGAATTTAGAATTTTTGCCTAGTTTAAAAATTTTAACCACCACTAATTGTGAAGGGAGTGAGTTAGTTTTACAGAAAAAATCAAAACCATGTGCTCAATACCTTGATTTTGAAAAACCATGGGCTATCCAAAACCATGAGTCATCCAAAACAATGACTATTTGATCTTATCTAAAACTATGAATATTTAACTTATTTGTACAAAAATATCTTCTCTGTCTTTTATGAATTAACGGACTGTGATAAAAAATAAATTAACAAATTAATTTAATGCCAGATAAGAATTTGGTTTGAATTTAAAACAGAAATAATTATTTAACAAAACTCAAACAACATTTATTTATAAAAATGACTGTGTAATAAACTCAGTGACAGTCAATAATTAATTTTAAATAATAATAAATTGATAAATATCCTAACATTTTCAAAAAAAAAGGATAATTACCAATAACTTGTGTTAAATTAAACCAAAATATATAAAAATTAAATTTTATGCTCTTTAACAAATAAAAAACACAAAAGTATTTATTTTAAAAATGTCGGTCCAAAATTAGGTGTCAACACCAGGTCCACTCAAGGAACCATCACACTCATAATATCTTGTACATACATGCTAAGGGTCTTATGGTTGCCCACTAGTCTTGACCTGCAGGGGACGAGCTCTTATCCATGTATTGTATCGATGAGGTACCCGAGCCAACCAATGAATTATATCAACCAATCCCATGAAGATGTCTAAATACCGGTACATCTCACAATACTAACTAATATCACAATAATCACAACCATAGAGAAAATAAGTAATCATACTTGTACAGTCAACAAGCCTTTAATATAACCTCATTAATGTGATTTAAACCTATGATATTGTCACGCCCCGTATCCCAACGGGGTAGACTGGCACCCGAAGCCGATAAGGCCCGAGAGAACCAATCTTTACTCATGCTCAATCATATGCATACCATAAGATTCATCACCACCTCATAAACACATAAAATGCTAAGTGCGGAAATCATGAAGCGTTATATATATACATATAAGAGACTTGGCCATTGGGGCCATCGAGTCAAAAGGACATACATCTCTTTCTTTCACAATCGGACACATACCCACATATGTCTACAAAAGCCTCTAGCCGAAATACATAACTATGACAAACTTAGAGTCGGGACAACACCCCGCTCTATACTCATATACAATACCAAAATAAATGTACATAGCAACTCAGGAAGCCCCGAACCAACTGGAGCTCACCAAATGTCCGCAAAAGATCCGCAACCTACAGTGGAGGTCTACTAGTCCCTGCGCCTGCAGCAAGTAAGGTAAGCCCCCCCAAGGGAGGTCAGTACGAAGAATGTACTGAGTATGTAAGGCCATATGAAACTGTCATAACTACGTCAATAGAATCAAAATATAGTAGGATAGTCAAATATGAATAACCCATCGATCTGCATATCTGGAACCATGTAGCTTACATAAATTAAGTTCTTCTCTTTATTGCTTATTCCTCATCTCTCATATCACATCGTACCCGGGCCCTAACTAATCAGTGGGTCTTAGCATAACATAACGATATGTTGTGATAGGCTCGAGCTAGGACTTTGCCTCTAGAGCTACCACCCATAAATCAATATATATTGGGATCGGCTCGAGCTAGGCTTATGCCTCTAGAACTGCCACCCATACCAACATATCAGGTTCGGCTCGAGCTAGGTTATTACCTCTAGAGCTACCCCCTATCAGGATCGGTCCGAGCTAGGCTTATGCCTCTAGGACTGCCCTCTGATCCAACAATTTTGGGATCGGCTTGAGCTAGGTATTTTTTCCCCAAAGCTGCCACCCATACTCAATCATTAACCACCAACAAATATGCATTACTTTATTTCTTACTTTTGAGAGAACTACTTGCGAGGGATTGATTCATCCTCTTATGAGAGATTGATACAATCAATTATGAGAGATTAATGTATATATACATAGCCACAACAGTATTGGAACTCAAGAACACAACATGATTGGGACTTTTGGAACATGTCCGTCATTATGTAACTCACGAACAACAATAACTAATGAATGAGGAATATGTGACTTAAGAATGAATAGATTCTCCTTACGTCGTCACTTCCCTTGAAACCATTTCTTTTAGTAGTTACAACATTATTGGAACTTGAAACCATGTTCATAATTATGTGATCCATGAATGACAATAGACCAAGAGTAACATGAGTAACACTAAATGATAACCTGAAATAAGATGCCTTAGGACATTTTGGAAATGAGTAAATACCACAACAAGGTGTTCACTATATGCTGCAGAAAGATACGGAAAGAGTAACCTTACATACCTTGTATTCTCAATATCATACACAATCTTAAATGCGCATACAATAGTCCCGCTCCTTCCTTATTTTTCACTCTACAACACAAATACATAACGGAGCCAACATTAACCACCAACTACCTTACACTGGTGTATCACAACAATGAGTTACATGTTTGGCTTTAACATGTCATTTCTCTCTTGACAATACCATGTGTGAAACTATCACACCAACAATACCATTTATGAAATTATCACACCAATAATCCCACAATATTCCCAACATTGACCAATATCATAAACCACTAGCATGTCACACCAAATTCATACTTTACACTTCTCCATCACCACAACATCACAATTATGCCATCAATTTACTTCAATACACCTCACAACAACAAATCGGCCAAAATCCCATAATTTACACTTATAGGAAAATAACAAGTTTAAAAACATAATCACACCATACATGTTGATATTTCATCCATACCATGCTTTTTCACCAAAACCACAAGTCATATTTCAAGTTTAAGTTCCATGGATAACACATCTTTTACAAAAACACAAGGTACCATGTCCAACACTTCCAAGCATAACCAAAATGATTTACATACTCTCCCATGCATATAATATATTAATCCATAAGAATAATCACTTACCCAAGCTTGAGAAATGATGATCTTGCTCTAAGAGTTGGCTTAGGGTTCTTAGGGTTTGAGAGCAAAATGATTGAAAAATATCAAACAGGCATGAGATTTCCAAATGAATAAAAATAATATTTTGGGACCTTTATATAGGCCCTAAAGTCCATCCTTATCCACTCTTCTAACATTTAATGTTGTATCTAGAAGGTCAAGGCAAGAATGGGTCATTTGACCCATTTTTGGCCTATGTCTTCTTCTCATTTTGGGCCTTTTATTGAGCCCAATTCACTTAACCCAATAAAATCAATAATTTCTCATGTATAAATAATTTCATATGCATTACTATGATATTCCCACTCACGGGATTTATATTTGTAGCCTCAATCCCAAGAACAAGCGATTCTAGCCACGTAGCCTATTTTGACCAAATGGGTAAAATTATCATTTTGATGCCAAATTCATTCATGAGTAATTTTACCATTCCAATTTAATACTTCAATCATACCATATATATACTCGTGGTTGTAGAAGAAACGTGGCAAAAATCGCCCCGGTACGCCCCCGGGCACCCTTGGGACTTAAGAAAATTTCCAACTTTGAAAAGTGGGCAAAACCAGCCTAGTACGCCCTTGGGCGCTCCAGATTTATGCCTGTGGGCTAAAACGTTTAGCCCAGAGTGGCGTAGCACTCCCTCTGGCATGCCCCACCCTTAGTTTTTTTTGAAAATTTTGTTTTTCGACTTTTCTTTGCGGGTTTGGTTAGCTATTTCAAGTCCTATTCTTTAACTTACTTCTTACCCTTAATATCCTTTGTTTGGAGGTACTCTTAGCCTCATTTTTAACCCCACAAATGCTCCACAAAAATTTCCAAACACCTTCTACGAAGGGCTAATCACATGTACGAGGCCAAATTTCAATTTTCCCATCATTAACATTACCAAACACATACTTATGGCTCTCGACACTTAAGCAACCATTGTTCAACATCGTCACATAGGGTTGGGAAGGTGCGTGGTGTTACAGATATCATTTAACAATTACATTTCTTAAGAATTCATTGCAACAGTAGACAACTATCCAAATACTTGGTCAACTCGAGTTAATCAATTCATGTAAATAACAATCATACTTTAACACATTAAATCACAAGTAGATATGAATAATTGGTTTCATCAATTATAGCATGTCTAAATACCAATCCACGACTTATTCAATCAAGCATTATCAAGCCATTTCAATAAATCCATGTACTTATTTTAGAAGAGCACATTCAACCCAAAGGAGTCTAAACTCTAGTTCAATATTCATGAGTTCATTCACTAATCCAATCCTCTTTTATTTATACTGAGACTAGGGACTCCCGCTATTATCTAGCAATATCTACATTCAAGTCATTACTAGGTTCAAGACTTACCCCATTAGCCAATCATTTAACTCTATTCAATTTACAGTCTAGTTTTAGCCGTATGCTTGTATACCTTTTACTTCCTCACCCTTATTCTAACTTGACCTTAGGCTCTTAAGTTAAGTCACTAACTCCTTATACCATAATCAGTCCTCATCACTAACCTTAAGCAAGATTATCCCATATTTCAAGCACATATAACACTAAGTTCACCCAATTATGGTAATTAGGCTAAATAACTAGATTATTCACACAACCTCATTGTCAGCTATATTCACATAATTTACTTTAAAATCCACCATACAGTCAAACAAAAACAAAACATCAATCAAGGATTCATACATTAACATACCAACACACAATTAGGCTCTTATTGCATTGAAACCATGTTTTATCCATCCAAACTCCATGCCCGCAGGCCTAAATATGATTTCTCCCTTCAAATCTACATTATGCATACAATAACTAACCACAGTCTACTACTCATAAATCATAACCTACTTGGGCGACAAGTTGCTGTAACAAGTAAGCTATATCATGGATGATCCTCCTCCTTCTTCACATTTTAGAAGGCTAATCATCTAACAAACAATAATTATAAGAGTAATTTATAAACTACTTTTCAAATGAATACCTTGAAAATTCAAACACACTAATTCCACCCTCATTTATGGTCTACCACATTACTCAAGGGTGAATTATTCATCAAAATAGTTCTTTCAAGCTTAACCCAACTCCATTAATGAAGTTTTTAGGAAGGTTCCACCATTATAGAATTCAAGGTCCCCAACTATCTACTTCGTATTTTATAACCACAATTTCATACTAGGATTCATTACTGAATAATTTAGAAGTGATTCTAGGTGATATTAACTCAACCCATAAATATTTCCCAAAATAACATGAACTTTGGGTTCACATCTCCAAGAATTTCACCATTAAAGGTTGTTCTAATGATTATAGGATGTTAGAGAATTGAAAATAGAGAAGATGATGGAAAAAACTTACCTCCACAATGAATTTCCACCCATACCAAGAGACAATTGCCATTCTAGGGTTTAGGAATAAATTTTTGGGGTTTGGGACTGAAACCCATCAAAATAAGGTTATAAACTATTGTTACGCCACTATAGCGACATGTATGCCGCTATAGAAACGTTGTTATAGCTGCTTGAGCCCACTATAGAGGCCTCAACTTTTTCGCATGGATAGTCTTTAAAAAATTGGTCATAACCTTTTCCTCAAGAAGTGGATTGACAAACGGTTAGTTACATTGGAAAGAAGACTAAGAGATCTTTAATTTGGTGGGTATTAGGTCCCATAACTTCTTATATTCTAGTAGAGAAGCTCGTTTGAAATTGACCCTAGTTTAAACTTAGCCCAAAACTAAATTGGTAAGGATGCTTTCAACTTAACTTTGTGCTAGGGGTATTGTATGAACTTAGTACATATCAAATGCACCCCTACACTAAATAATTACTCCTAACACTTATGAAAAATGAGAAGCACATGCCATTACCACATATATTTTCAGCAATTGCGGAACCAATCGTTACAGGCTTGATGTTTATGCCCTCAGTGGAGGTAGATTTGATTACTCATATCTTCAGCCTGTGGCTCCCCTCGGTTGTGATTATATTTTTTGGCAACATTTCTATTCAACCCTTGCAAGAGCTATTGGATATATTCTTAGTCCCTAAAGGTGAGATTAATTTATGGTATTGACCTTAGTAAAGACTTATTGGATCTAGTTATAATTTTTGGCATTTCTAAATGACGGCTTCAAAGTTATGATAGATTTTGGAGAATCAATACTTACTCGACAATAGGATCGGTTTGGATAGTTGAGATCCAGTAGTTCAGCTTTGGTGTTCATATTATGGCTATGGATTGTGTAACTTAGTTGCAACCCCTATTTTAGGATTTTCTTTGGTTGATCATTCGATGACAAGCTGACTAAGCCTAGTCATTACCTACCAGTTTAGTTTCCTTCAATTTGAATTAAATATACCTGATAGATGCTTGGAGGGTGGTCCATCAGCACATAATTTTGGTTTCTTCTATTTTTGACCTTGCTTCTTAGTTTACATCGAGGTTTTGGGTGTCTACTCAGCAAAAAAAGTGTACTTAAATCAGGCTTAGCATCGTTTCACCCACAGTTAGTGGAGAATTTTAGAGTGGATCATTCAGTTTTGAGAGCTTGTGCTTAAGACTCATGACTATTGATTTCAAGGGACATCCAGACATTTAGTAACTTGGTAGAGATCACATATATTGGTCATCATCAGTTGAGTATTCAGGTAAACCTTATTGGGAATTGTTCATATGCTAGTTCTTACAGATTTTTATGGGTCAGCTTTAGTTTTTTGAGATTAGTATGGTGTGATTGTGCAGATAGAGCTCAAATGATGCTGGGGAGATTTTTTGCAGTTTAGAGTATACATTAGGTCTAGAAAGACAAGAGAATGCTAGATTTGGAATTTGCAGTTTGTTGTATGAGCCATGTTTTGGGTTATCCTTAGCTTGGTTGAATACCTTCTTATTTGTTCTTGTATCAGTGTGATTTTAATATGCGGTGGTTTGGGTTTGCATGCTTCAATCGTGCTCAGTTCAGTTATAAGCCAATTGGTTGTTATGGATGAGTTTTTGGTTGTTTGGGAAGTGAAGTAAGGATGTGATGGAAAAAGGGATGCCTTTAGGAAAATCCCTTGGAAGCATTGTTTAGCCTTAGAGGTTACCTAAGAAGTCTTACTCGGAGCATGAGGGCCCAGTACCTCATCCTTTTGAGCTTTCGAGCTCTTTCTATCCATTAACTTTTATGGACTAAAGTCCTTTTAGTAGTGGATATTGTAATGACCCTCCAGGTTATTTTCTCAATTTCCATAAGTTTTTTATGTTTCATGCCTTCCCACAGTGGCTACAGGTCATTTATGACTTAACAAAATCGTCGGTTCAATTTTCAGGCAATTTGTTTGGGTTTTAAGCCTATTTTCTTGTTTTAGAGCTTTTGTTGTTAAGAAATTGGTCTCGGACCAAAACTCCTAATAAATGGACTCGGATGAAAATTTCAAAAATTCTATTAGCTTTGAAACATAGATTTTAGGCTAGGGGGACCCTTGGTCCGGGTCTCGAGGCTTCCAGACTCATTTTGGGCAATTAGTCGAAAGTTGGTTAAAATGATGCATTGGGTTTGGGGCCCACATTTTACTGAAACAACCTCCTTTGGGAATTTTGTTGATACCTTTGAGTCTAAAATGCCATTTTTGATGGGGTAGCATAGTTTTTTTGAGTCCACAGGACTCCAAATGGTCCCGAAGCACCCAAACGATACTTTGGCAATTGCTAATTTTGGTGCATCGCCTGAGCGACCCCCATGTCGCCTAGGTCAGGTCACCTCAGAAAACAAGGGTGCCTCCTTAGACATCATTTGAGCTCCAAAATTACCTTGGGAACATTAGTTTAAGGCCGGGGATATTGCGGGGACTCAAGGTAACCTTTAGCTCGTCCGAATCTCGTAAGTTCCAAACTCCTCTTCTCTTAAATTTTCCATTAAAGTTCTTGATTTTTCTCTAATGTTGGGGAAGTTTTGGCATATCTATTGAGCTCGATTTGTGCCAAAATTTTGGGCACATATTTCTTGAGTCATGAAGGACCTAATGTCTCCAATTTTAGGATTTCATTTGCGGGTCCCATGGGGCTATTATAGATTCGATTTTAGAGCCAGAACTTTATATAGAAATATGGGTATCATTTTACTCCTATTAATGTGTAGATTATGATTTTGATAGTGAGACGTCATTTTCAAGATCATGGGACAAAGGAAAGCAATTTATAGATAGTTCAAGATTACGGTTTGGCTTTGAGGCAGGCTTCGGTCTAGTTTTCTCTATGAGATTGTTTATTGTATAGATTGCATGCTAAGTAGGGACTATAGGATAGGTTTATACCCAGAAATATCATGACTTGACCAATTTAGGGTAATAGAATAGAAATATAATGCGAGCCTTAGCCTAGAATACTTGTTATGGTTGTAGGATCCTATTGCATAGGATTATAGACTTGTTTAGCTATAGATTTACATGAAGGATTCTTTAGTATATAAATTCACCATGTTACTTATTGAATTGTACAATATTCCCCGATTAGATCCTTCTAGTAGCTTTATACCCTTGTTCACCTTAGTTTTCCAGTTCATGGCGTTAGTATTTTGTTAATTTGTATATTGTTGGGCCCAAGGCCGTGGTTACGATACCAGTTGGATACCAGGTTAGTATTCTATCCTTAAAAAGAATGTGATTATAGTTATGGATTTGTAGACACTTACAGTTGTATTGTTTGAATACTGGTGGTGGCATGCATACATTTAGATGTATTTTTGCTCATTTAGCGGTACGATTACAATTGAAACCTTGAATTTACTACTATTTTCTAAAAAGGGATTTATTCCCACTTTTCTTGGCTTTAAAAATTGATTCTTTGAGAACGGAAATTGTACCACTCTTATTATTGACTTATGTAATTTAAATTAAATATACTATTTGGAAATTCGATCGAGGTTGATTCCATTCCATTATTGATCCTCTCTCTTTTACCACTACTTACTCACTTTGATCGAGAGAGATTTTGACCCTTTCTACATCATTCTACCATTTTAGTCCAAAAAATGATCTCGGACAATGGATTTACATATTTATATTGATTTAGTCTCGATTTGATTCTGAGCATTTATTATATTCTTAATTCTCTCCGATACTGGATGGAGTAGATTGGTTATGATGGTTGCTGGAAGTCCTAGTTTGGGACTAGGCAGTGTATATGGATATCCCGAGTCCCCTATGGGCCTCTTCATCTGATGAACCACCGTACTAAAGAAGGATTGTCGTCGTAGGTCAGGCCTTTGTGAGCTATTAAGTTGGAAGAGGTGTATACACTTGTTACGTTATGGCACATGATTGGCTAACGATAGTGTATTATCCATGCATTCATTAATTAATACGCATTGCCTATCACCAATATAATTGTTGGGCGTTTGTATCTATCGGTCTTATGGATGGCTGTATAGATATAAGTTATGGTTGTTGTTTATTGATTGCTTACTTGTGCCTTTCCGATCTTATGGGGGCCAAGTTGGGGTTATTTGTTGTTTGGGCTAGGCAATTACATTATCATTGGCTATTATTGTATCATTCATGGCAGACTGGTTATAAGTTGGTACTCGAGATTGTAGGTACTCTTTGGAGTTCCTTCCTTTTCATTATGTTGACTTTTAATGTTAGTAGATTATTTCATTATTTCCCTCATGTGGTTAGAGACCCTTTTTATGCTAGAGTTAGCTCCCCTCTTGATATCATAGTCCTTGTGAGATTTAGGTTGTTAGACATGCTCCCTTTTGTTAGCACTTTCAAGTTAAGCTAATCTTATGATATATGACTAGTTTCCGTCATAATATTATATATATTATATATACATACTTTTCTTCGTATTACTACTATATATCTCTTGTATATCTATTCCTTCATACTTTTATGGTACATTGTATATTCCTTTCTTCACTCTACTATCATATAATGACTAGTTACTTATGGAACTGTGCTTCATCCCTGACTACTGGTAGTAACTAATAGTTTACCTTTACTTTTACCTTACCACTTTTATGTTTCATTGCCTGATTAGTTACCTGTAGTTTACATTCCTACTTTACATGTTATTTATACTTGCAGTATTTTTGGAGCTCAATTGGCCGATGCCTATTGAGTACCTCATGTTTGGTACTCATACTTCACTTTTGTAGCCTGCAGATCATAGTACGAGTTATCATCGTTGATGTGTGCATCATGCGGAGCAGCCATGGATCGGAGATTAGGGGTGACCTCCAAAGTGCTCTTACTCTCCTTGTTATTAATTGAGATGATCTCTATTTTGTATTTCAGAGTTGGCTTGTATATATATTTATTTTTTATTTTATTTTGTACTCCTATTATATTAGAAGGTCTAGTACTAACTTCACCAGGATATAGGGTTAATTCTCTATGTTAGTTTATTTATTGTATTCACTTTTCGCTACTTAGTTCCTTTCTATTGATAGTCTATTACTAGTTGTTCTAGACTATGGGATAGCTCACCTACTGGCGGGTTATAGTAGGTGTCATCATGACTTGAGAAATCGGGTCGTGACAAGAAGCCACAACTCTAATTGGGAAGACGACGCACCTGTGAAGAATTTAATGACCCTCTAGGTCATTTTCTCAATTTTCACACATTTCTAGTATTGTAAGTCTTCCCACAACTGCTATTGGTCATTTATAACTTACAGGAATTGTTGGTTTGGTTATCGGACAGTTCATTTGGGTTTTAGGCTCATTTCTCTATTTTGGAGCTTTTACTGTTAAGGAATTGGTCTCAGACCAAAACTCCTAGTAAACGATCTTAGATGATAATTCTGATAGTTCTATCAGCTTTGAAATGTTAATTTTAGGCTAGGAGAACCCTAGGTTTGGGTCTCGAGGCTTCCAAACTCATTTTTGACTATTGGGTAAAATTTGGTTAAAATAGAACTACAGGCGTGGCCCCTTATTTAATTGAAACGACCTCTTATGGAAATTTTATTGGGTTGATTTAGTCTGGAATTTTGAATTTTGTATGGTAGCAAAGTTCATTTGCACACACGAGGTTTCGAATGAATCTCGAGTACCCAGTCCGAGTCCGTTTGGACTTAGCAAAATTTAATGCCTCAGCTGTTGGTGCAATCGCTTAAGCGGCTTAGGGGTTGCTTAACTGATGGTCGCGTTAGCAACCATGTGTCGCTTTATCTATACTTGGCTACCCAGCTAAAGGTTCGTTTTAGCGATCCCTGCCCTCTTAACCAGACGTCGTTTTAGCGACCAGGGTGTCGCTTAAGCGAACCTTGCCTCTCCTGACCAATCGCTTTAGCAATCAATCGTCGCTTAAGCGGTAGTTGCTTAAGCAACCAAGTTGTCGCTTTAGTAGTAACTGCTAGTGATAAATCCTCTTCTTTACCCGATTTTCCCTCATTTCTTTAGGGCCTTTTCTCTATTAGGTTGAAGTGTGGGAAAGTGTGGGAAATCATCCATCAAAGCTAAGGTAAGCTAGTTACACACTCCTTGGTCATTTTTCATTATTTTCTCCGTCAAATTCTATCCTTTTTCATTGCAAATTCTTAGAAATTAGGTCTTAAATTCTCCAACTTTGTGGGTTGATTTGTGCCCCGATTTGGGCTCCATTTGTGCTCAAATTTTGAGCACACATTCCTTGTCCTTCAATTTTGGAATTTCATTAGCGGGCACCACAGGCCCATTTTGACCCAATTTTGGGCCCAAAGTTTTATATTACAATATGGGTGTCGTTTTACTTATAATAAGGTGTATATTATGATTTTGATATTGCGACGTTATTTTAAATATCGTGGAGCAAGGGCAAGCAATTTATGGATGGTTCAAGATTACGATTCTGCTTTGAGGTAGGATTTGGTCTACTTTTCTCTATGAGATTGTGTATTGCATAGATTACATGCTAGGTGGGGATTATAGGATCAGATTATGACTAGAAAATCATGACTTAGTCTATTTAGAGACCTTGGGATAGAAATATGATCTGAACCCTACCCTAGGATACCCTTTATGGCCCTAGAACCATATTATCCTTGATTATAGACTTGTTTAGTCATAGATTGGCATTACGGACCCTTTTAATATAAGACTTACCATTTAAACTTAGTGATTTGAGCGGTAGTCCCCCGATTAGATCCTTGTAGTGATGGCATGCCCTGGATTACCGTAGCTATTCGAGTATGAGTCTTTATTATGTTAGTTACCTATTGTTGGGTCCAAGTCCATAGTTACGATATCAGTTGGACTTCAGGTGAGTATTTTGTCCCTAAAGGGGACATGATTCTAGATAATGAACGTCTAGGCACTTATGGTTGTATTGTTTGGATACTGGTGATAACATGCATACTTATAGGTGCATTTATGCTCATTTAGAGGTACGATTATAGTCAAAACCATGATTTTACTACTATTTTCTAAAAAGGGATTTATTTCCACATTTCACTTTTAAAATGGATTATTTTACAATGGGAATCATACCACCTTATTAAATAAACTACGAGCTTTAGAACTAAAAATATTGTTTTTGGAAATTAGACCGAGGTTGATTCTGGTCTATTATTATTAATCCACTCTTTTACCACTACTACTTGCTTTGATCGAGAGAGATTCTGACCCTTTCTATGCTATTATGCCTATTTAGTCTCGAACTTAATCTCGGGCAATGGATTTATAGACTTACACTCTTTTAGTCACGATTCGGGTTCATGCACTTATTATACTTATATATATCTCTGGTACTGGATGGAGTAGATTGATTATAATGATTATTAGAAGTCCTGATTCAGGACCAGGCAGTGTATATGGATATCCTAAGTCCCCTAGGGGCCTCTTCGTCCATAAACCACAATGTCGGAGAAGGATGGTCGTTGTAGGTCCTGCCTTTGCGTGCTACTGAGTTGGAGGAGGTGTATACTCTTGGTACATTATAGCACTCAGATTGGGTATGGTACTATTGGTTTATGTTGCATCCATTTATTTATTTGCATTGTTTATCACTAGTATGATTGTTTGGTGCTTATATCTATCGGCCTTATGGGGTGTTGTATAGGTATAAGCTATTATTGTTGTTTGATGAGTGTCCTCTTGAACCTTTCGATCTTATGGAGGCCCGGTTAGGTTATTGTTTATCTGGACTAGCCGGTTAATTTATTATTGGTTATTATGGATAGTTCGTAGCAGGATGGCTATGGAAAGGTACCCAAAATTGTGAGTACATTTTTTATTTCCATTTTTCTATTATAGTAAGGTGGATTATAGTTAAGTTACCTCATGATTAGTCACTCTTTGGTTAGGGAACCTGATTATGCTAGTATTAGCCTCCCTGCTTGGTTATGATCCTAGAGATGTTAGGTTGACTCCCACAGGTTATTACCTTTGAGTACGTCCTTTAATTATATATATATATATATGGGGTAATACCATATATACCTCTCTTTCCTTATCTATTCATATTGTATATGTATTTTTTAGCCTTGCATACTACTCTGTATCCTTCTTTCACTCTTCATCGGTATATTGGCTAGTGATACACGATATTGTACTATAGTTCCTTAATATTGTTAGAATAGGATAGTGTATCCTTATTACTCCATGAGCATTATCATGTTTAGTTTTCCTGGTCAGTTACCCGCATTTATATTCCTGCTTTACATGCTATTTATGCTTGCATTATTTTTGAAGCTCAGTAGGGCGATGCCTACTGAGTACCGCGTGTTTAGTACTCATACTACACTTATGCAGCCTGCAGATCATAGTATGAGTTCTCACTATTGATTTGTTCATCGTGCGGAGCAGCCACGGACTGGAGATTTAGGGTGAGCTCCTGATGTTCGGAGTATTCCTGCTCTCACTCTTATTGTTAAACTGATCTTCATGTTGTATTCAGAGACATCTTATATATATATTTATTCTGTATTTCACTCTGTACTCCTATTGTATTAGAAGCTCTTGTACTAACATTACCAGGTCTTGGGGATATATTTACTATATTCATGTCTTATTTCTCTTTTAACTAGTTTTGCTTCTATTTTTCTTATTAGTCCGTTACTAGCTATTCTAGACTATAGGTTGGCTTACCTACTGGCGGGTAATGGTAGGTGCCATCATGAACTGAGAAATTAGGTTATGAAAAATTGGTTTCAAAGCCTAGGTTTTCCACTGTTATTGGTACAAGAGCTAAGTGTCTAGTAGAGTCCTGCAGATTGGTACGGAGATGTTTGTATCCTATCTTCGGGAGGCTATAGGTCATTCTTAGGAAATTCTATTCTTGACTCCTTGTCATGTGTCCGTACTTTTATGAACCTCTAAGTATTCCTTTGACTCTACTTTATCCCAGATGGATAGCTCAAGGTATTCGATAGATATAGATGGGACTTTACCACGTGGTACCAGAGTCTCAGCTCAGTGTTGGGCTAGAGAGTTAGAAATTGATGTCGAGGATCTTCTGCGTCAGCTAGAGGGTCTGGGGTCATCCCAGGCTCAGACAGAGTTTGTGACCACCTTAGCTTTTCAAGAGTCCATGTTAGGGATTCCATGTCTTTTCATAGGTACATTACAGGCGGTGGGGGTTCTCGGTACATCGAGTGGTTCTTATGCCTGAGTTGGGTTTGTTGGTATTCAGCAGGGATCTTTATCAGTTTCAGTGTATGGATTGGATTTCTCGCATGGTCCAGACATACTCCTGTATTATTTCCTACAGAGAATGAGATGATGCATGGATTTATTAGAGAATTGGCTTTACTACTCCACTTGGCATAGGAGCATTTGTTAACGGCTGGATCTACTCTCTCTCAGGTTGTTGATCATGCGAAGACTACAGAAAGGGGTTGTATTGAGACATATGGAGGTGGAAATAAGAGGCCATGCCAACAGTATAGTGTTAGTGGTATTTCGTCTGGAGGTTGGATTCCTCCCAGCAAAGGTCAGCCTTACTTACAGACTATGAGGTCCGTTCAGATAGAACATCAGCTTATGGGTAGCTCTCAAGTAGATCGTAGTGGTTACAATGGGTAGAGTTCTCGTTAGACATTGTGGAGTATTTGATATAGATCTTTAGGCCTTGATGGTCATTTTGGGTCAGTAGGTATAGTACATCAGAGTGTTCCAGGAGCCTATTTTGATTATGGTGAGATTGTTCATTGGTTTAGGGAGTGCCCCAGACGCGAGTTGGTTGTTCAGACAGGGTCAACACTTATTTATCACCATCCTAGAGCTCCTGAGGTATGTTGTGAGTGCGAAAAGGATGATCATTTCAGTAGAGAGTGTCCCCGATGTCAGTTGGTTAGCCAGTTAGGGTCAGCTCATGTTTCTCACTGGGTTATAGCTTCAGGGATTTGTTATGACTGCAGAGAGACCAGTTACTAGTCCAGAGAGTGTCCCCGACATGGGATTATTAGTCATTCAGCTCATCCAGATCAGTCTCATAAATATGTGGCACCTTTAGTTAGAGGTAGCACACTTAGTGCCTCACTTGGTGATTCAGACGTTCAGTCCGGGTTTGGATATGCTCAAATTCACACTCTTTCGGGCACATCAGGACTATGACTTTGGACTCCATTGATATAGGTACGATTCGACTTGCTACCCTTTACTTTTTATTTGAGTTGAATTGGGGTTTTCATATCCATCAATGATTATATGCCTTGGTATTCTTATATTGGTTGTTGTATGCCTTTGTGTAGATTTTATTCATATTGGACTACCCCTGTAGATGATTTCTTTTAGTAATGAATCAAGTGGATTGGTATTGTGTTTTTCCTTGGGGTGTAGTACTTGGGTTAAAGTCCCATTTCCTTTGGTATATTGGCCTTGTTATGGTTATAGAGTGGTAATGATAGCGGTTTTTCATTTTGGTACCACATGCACCTAATACTGGTGTCACTATATTGTTGTTATTATTGTCATTGTTTTGACATTGATTGATTTCTACTAGATGGATGGCTAGACAAGTGTTATCTAGTTAGTATCCCCTTTCTTGCAATTCTTATTTATTGGCTTAGACGGCTAACTCAGTTAGCTGGTTCTCTCTCTTTTAGTGAGGTAAGGTTAGATTGATTTTGAGAAGGAGTGAAGAAAGGTTCTTCCTTCTATGGTTTGTTGAGATTCTATCATTGGCTATTCTTTTCTATAGTCGTTCCTGAGGTGATAAATTTGAGATTTGTTCTTTCAATTTGGATAGTTCCTCATTCGATATTGATCTTGATCTTGATTCTGATATTGATTTGGGTACTCTATTCTTGCTATGATGTGGTCCATGATTCAATTGAGTTAAAGTTGGTATAAAATGGGTGAATTCAAAAAATTCTCATTTGGCAGTTGTTCTGCTTAATGTGACTTTGTGGAGTGCTTCTTCTTGGTGATATGTGCCTATGGGTATTCGTTGCCATGTATTGAGTGTTGGTTTGACCAAATTCAGGCTAAGGTTGTATTTCTCCGAGCTGCTCGAATTTTGGCTATCATTAGTACTGTTTGTAGCCTTGGTAAGTTATTGGTAATGCCTTGATGCATTATGCCCTTCAACAGATGTGGAGTTGATTGCTTGCATCTTCAGTCAATGGTTTTCCTCTATTCTGATTATGTTCTTCGGCGATATTTTAGTTCCATTTCTTGCGGGAATTGTTGGGGAATATGCTTGATTTTTAATAGTGAGATTGGCTTGAGTATTCGATCATAGTGAAGGCTTGTGGGCTTTAGTTTTGGATTTTGACGCCTTGGAATGACAACTTGAAGGTTGTGATAGATTTTGGAATATGGATGTGTAGTTGTCAACAATATTGGTTTGGACAGTTAAGATCGAGTGGTTCAACTTCGGTGTTGAGATCTCAGCTATGGGTTGTAGAGCTTGGTTGCAGCCTTCAATTTGAAATTTGGTTAGTTGAGACTTCGTTTATAGGATGACTAGGTCTATTCAGTGCCTATCAACTCAGTTTTATTCCGTTCAAGTAGGTTGTGCTTGATAAATGATCAAGGGATATTCCATTGGCACACAGTATTGGTTATACTACTCTTGACCTTGATTCTCAGTTTTCTTCAGGATTTTGGATTGTCTGCTCAGCAGAAGGAGTGTGTTCAAGTAGGACTTAGCATGGTTTCATCCACAGTTGGTGGGATATTTCAAAATGGATCATTCATTTTTAAGAGGTTGTGCTTCGTACTCCTGACTACCAGTTTCGAGGGCCATTTGGACCAGTTGTAGCTTTGGCTAGAGATCGCAGGCTTTGGTTATCTCCATTTGTGTGTCCAGGTAGAACCTTATAGGCTTATTCTTATGCTTGCCATTATGGATTTTTAGTAGATCAGCTTTAGCCATTCGAGGTTAGTATGATATGATTGCGCAGACTAAACTTGGATGATATTTTGTACAAGTCAGACTAGGTAGCAGATTTGGAAAGGCAAAAGAAGGTTAGATTTGGAAATTAGAGTTGGTTGTATGGTTCATGCCTTGGATCGCCTTTAGCTTGGTTAATTTTTTCTTAGTTGTGCTTGTGTCTGTGTGTTATCAGCGTATTATGGTTTGGATTTGAGTGCATTAGTCGTTCTCGATTTAATTAGATGTCAGTCAGTTGTTAAGGATGAGTTTTGACTTTTTTGAAAGTGAATTAAAGGAGTTGGTTGAAAAAGGGATACCTATAGCAAAATCCCTTAGAAGCATTATTTCTGCTTAGAGGATATCTGGGGAGACATACTCAGGGCATACGGGCCCAGTACCTCTTCCTTTTGAGCTTTTGGGCTCTTTCTATCCACTGACTTTTGCGGATGAAAGTCCTTTTAGTAGTGGATATTGTAATAACCCTCCAGGTTATTTTTTTGATTTCCATCCCTCTAGGTTATTTTCTTGATTTCCACACATTTTTGGTGTTTTGAGTCTTCCCACAGTGGCTACAGGTTATTTATGACTTACAGGAACTATTGGTTTGGTTATCGAACAGTTCATTTGGGTTTTAGGTTCATTTCTATATTTTGGAGCTTTCGCTGTTAAGGAATTGGTCTCGGACCAAAACTCCTAGTAAATGATCTCAGATGATAATTTCAACAGTGCCATCAGCTCTGGAGCGTTGATTTTAGGCTAAGAGGACCCTTGGTCAGGGTCCCGAGGCTTCCAAACTCATTTTGGGCTATTGGGTAGAATTTGGTTAAAAGGAACTAAAGGTGTGGGGCCTATATTTAATCGAAACGACCTTATATGGAAATTTTGATGATTTCGTTGAGTCCGAAATGTTAAATTTGGTATGGTAGCATAGTTCATTTGAGTGCACGAGGTTCCAAACAAATGCCGAGCATGCGGTCGGAGTTTATTTGTACTTAGCAAAATCTGATGCCTCAGCTGCTGGTGTATTCTCTTAAGCAACTTAGGGGTCGCTTAAGCGATGGTCCCTTTAGTGACCTTGTGTCCCTTTAGTGATACTTGGCTGCCCTGTTGAGGGTTGCTTTAGAGATCCCTGTTCTCTTAAGTGAACGTCGTTTTAGCGACAAGGGTGTCGCTTAAGCAAACCCCACCTCTCCTAACCCATCGCTTTAGCGATTAATTATGGCTTAATTGGTAGTTGCTTAAGCAACCCAGAAGTCAGTTTAGCGGCAATTATTGGTGATAAATCCTCTTCTTCACCCGATTTTCCCTCATTTCTTTAGGGCATTTTCTCCATTTTTGGAGCTTGAAGTGTGGAAAAGTGTGGGAAATCATCCATTGAAGCTAAGGTAAGCTAGTTCAACACTCCTTGGTCATTTTCCATTATTTTACCCATCAAATTCCACCTTTTTCATTGCAAATTCTTAGAAATTAGGTCTTAAATTCTCCAACTTTGTAGGCTGATTTATGCCCCAATTTTTGCTCCGCTTGTGCTTAGCTTTTGAGCACACATTCCTTGTCCTTTGAGGGAACTCGTGATGGATTCAATTTTAGAGTTCCATTAGTGGTCTCCATGGGCCCATTTTTATATTGCAATGTGGGTGTCGTTTTACCCATCATAATGTGTAGATTATGATTTTGATAGTGCAATGTCATTTTTGGGATTGTGGCTCAAGGGAGAACGATTTATGGATGTTCCATGATTGCGGTTCAGCTTCGAGGTAGGCTTCGATCTACTTTTCTCTATGAGATTGTGTATTACATATATTTCATGCTAGATGGGGATTATAGGATCAGATTACGACTAGTAAATCATGACTTAGTCTATTTAGGGAACTTGGTTTAGAAATGTGATATGAACCCTAGCTAGGATACCCGTTATAGCCCTAAAACCATATTATCCTTGATTATTGACTTGTTTAGTAATAGATTGACATTACGGACCCCTTTAATAGAAGACTTACGATTTAAACTTAGTGATTTGGGCGGTAATCCCCAGGGTAGATCTTTGTTGTGTTTTCATGCAATAGATTACCGTAGTTGACCATGTATGAGGCTTCATTATGTTGGTTACATATTGTTGGGCCCGAGGCCGTGGTTATGATTTCAGTTGGACTCCAGCTTAGTATTTTATCCCTAAATGGGACATGATTCTAGATTACAGACGTATAGGAACTTATGGTTGTATTGTTTAGATGCTGGTGATGGTATGCATACTTTTAGGCGTATTTATGCGCACTTAGTGGTACGATTCCAGTTAAAACCTTGATTCTATTATTGTTTTCTAAAAAGGGATTTATTTTCACTTTTCACTTTTAAAACGGATTCTTTTACAACGGGAATCGTACCACCTTATTTAATTAACTATGAGCTTTGGAACTAAAAATCTTATTTTGGAAATTAGACTGAGGTTGATTTCAGTCCATTTTTAATCCACTCTTTTACCACTACTACTTACTTCGGTCAAGAGAGATTTCGACCATTTCTACACTATTATGTGGATTTAGTCCCAAACTTAATCTCGGGCAATGGATTTACAAACTTACACTCTTTTAGTCACGGTTCGAGTTCGTGCACTTATTATACTTATATAAATCTCAAGTATTAGATAGAGTAGATTTATTATGATGATTATTGGAAGTCCTGGTTTGGGACCAGGAAGTGTATATGGATATCCTGAGAACCCTAGGGGGCTCTTCATCCGTGAACCACAGTGTTAGAGAAGGATGGTTGTTGTAGGTCCTGCCTTTGTGAGCTACGGGGATGGAAGAGGTGTATACACTTGGTACATTATGGCACTCATATTGGGTATGGTACTATTGGTTTATGTTGCATTCATTCATTCATATGCATTGCTTATGACCAGTATGATTGTTTGGTGCTTATATCTATCGGCCTTATAGGGTGTTGTATAGGTATAAGCTATTATTGTTGTTTGTTGAGTGTCTGCTTTTACCTTTCGAGCTTATGGGGGCCCGGTTAGGTTATTGTTTGTCCCGACTAGTCAGTTACTTTATTGTTGGTTGTTATGATTAGTTGTGGTCGGATAGTTATGGGCTGGTACCCGAGATTGTCGATATATTTTTTATTTCCCTTTTTCTATTACGGTAAGTTGCATTATTGTTAAGTTACCTCATGATTAGTCACCCTTTGGTTAGGGACCCTGATTATGCTAGTATTAGCTCTCCTGTTTGGTTATGATCCTAGAGATGTTAGGTTGACTCCCACAAGTTATTACCTTTGAGTTAGTCCTATATGTATGTATGTATGTATGTATATATATTGTATTACCATATATCCCTCTTTTTCCTGGTATATTCATATTGTATATGTATTCTTTGGCCTTGCATACTACTTTGTATCCTTCTGTCACTCTTCATCAGTATATTGGCTAGTGATATACAGTATGATACTGTAGTTCCTTAATACTGTTAGAATAGGATAGTGTATCCTTATTACTCTATTAGAATTATCATGCTTAGTTTTCCTGGATAGTTGCATGCAGTTATATTCCTATTTTACATGTTATTTATGCTTAAATTATTTCTAGAGCTCAATTGTCTGATGCCTACTGAGTACCACATGTTTTATACTCATACTACACTTTTGCAGCCTGCAGATCATAGTACGAGTTCTTGCTGTTGATGTGTACATCGTGCGGAGCAACCATGTACTAGAGATTTAGGGTGAGCTCCTGACATTCAGAGTATTCCTGCTCTCCCTCTTATTGTTAGACTGATCTCTATGTTGTATTCAGAGACATCTTGTATATATATTTATTTTGTATTTCACTATGTACTCCTATTGTATTAGAAGCTCATGTACTGACTTCATCAGGCCTTGGGGATATATTTACTTTCTTCATGTCATATTTCTCTTTTATCTAGTTTTGTTTAAGCTTTTATTATTAGTCCGTTACTAGCTGTTCCGGACTATGGGTTGGCTTACCTACTGGAGGGTTATGGTAGGTGTCATCATGACCTGAGCAATCAGGTCATGACACAGAAGTTGATGCATGGATCGGCTCATACTGATGTGGCCTTTAGCTGCTGATGACGCAAAAGTTGTTGGCTGGTGGGCAGGACCACATTGTACAACTTGTAGCTCTTGATTGGCCATGAAAAATTGCTGAAAAATCTCCTTTTTAAAAATTTCAGAATTCTTTACAGCTCTTTTTGCCCCACTTAATTTAATTTTGGAACGACAACCACCCTTTTAGCCCTTCTTTCTCATGGATTTGAATCAATATATTATTTTTTTCTCCTTCTTCTTGAAGAACACCAAGAATGCTATGAAATTCCAACACCCCTCGAATCAACAAAGAATTGGCGCAAAATTTAGGATTACCCCCTTGACCTAGAGAACAAAACCAACTAATTTTTAAAGCACCAATTCAATCTCAATCGAAAGACCTACTTTCAAAATCTTCAATTTTTCAAACCTTCAAACTCAACAATGGTGGATTCTACTTCCCAACTCCAAATTAGATGAAATTTTTGTATTTGGACTCAAAAGATACTAGGAAACAAGGATCTAGTGGATAAAGCAACAAATCAAACAAAAAAAAATACATATTTTTTTGGACGAATTTTTTTTAATCTTTTGTAAATGCCATATTTAAGTTAGTTTTCTCCAAGTTCTATCCCACAATCTCAAAATTTTCATTTTAAACTGCTAAGAGGTAATTTCCTACAGGGCTAGGGTGATTTCCATGTTGAAGTAATTCCATCATCTTTTTACAATGTAATCCTCTACTACCCTAGAATCATTAGGGAAAATTATTGGGATAGATTCATGGGTGAAACCCTAGGTTTATGAAATTATAGGGAAAAGCCTAGTCTAGGGTGTAAGAATGATAAAGCAACAAATCAAACAAAAAAAAATACATATTTTTTTGGACAAATTTTTTTAATCTTTTGGAAATGCCATATTTAAGTTAGTTTTCTCCAAGTTCTATCCCACAATCTCAAAAGTTTCATTCTAAACTGCTAAGAGGTAATTTCCTACAGGGCTAGGGTGATTTCCATGTTGAAGTAATTCCATCATCTTTTTACAATGTAATCCTCTACTACCCTAGAATCATTAGGGAATATTATTGGGATAGATTCATGGGTGAAACCCTAGGTTTATGAAATTATAGGGAAAAGCCTAGTCTAGGGTGTAAGATGGATAAAGCAACAAATCAAACAAAAAAAAATACATATTTTTTTGGACAAATTTTTTTAATCTTTTGGAAATGCCATATTTAAGTTAGTTTTCTCCAAGTTCTATACCACAATCTCAAAAGTTTCATTCTAAACTGCTATGAGGTAATTTCCTACTGGGCTAGGGTGATTTTCATGTTGAAATAATTCCATCATTGTAACAAACCGTACCTTTCTAACCCTACTTGACGACATTCAATAATGTTTACTTAGGTGTCGAGAGCAATACGCATGTATTTTGTAAGAATAATGATGAGAAAATTTAAATTTGGCCTCGTACATGTGATTAGCCTTTCATAGGAGGTGTTTTGTGATTTTTGTGGAGCACTTGTGGGGTTCAAAATGAGGCTAAGAGGACCTCTAAACAAAGTATATTAAGGCTAAGAAGTAAGTTAAAGAATAGGACTTGAAGTATCTAACCAAACCCGCGAAGAAAAGTCGAAAAACAAAATTTTCAGAAAAATCAGGGCCCAGGCGCGCCAGAGGGCGTGCCAGGATGGATTTTTCAGTTTTTCGAAAGTTGGAAATTTTCCAAGTCCCAAGGGTACCCGAGGTCGTACCAAGCCCATTTTTGTCACGTTTCTTATACAACCACGAGAATATACATGAAATGAATTAAATATTATATTGGTATGATAAAATTACTCGAGAACGAATTTGGCGTCAAAATGACGGTTTTACCCTTTTGGTCAAAATAGGCCATACGTGGCTAGAATCACTTATTTTTGGGATTGAGGCTACGGATATGAATAGCGTGAGTGGGAATATTGTTGTAACACGTATGAGATGATTTAAACACGAGAAATTATTGATTTTACTGGGTTAAGTGAATTGGGCCCAAAAAGAACCCAAAAATAAAAAGAAAACATGGCCCAAAAATGGGTCAAAAGACCCATTCTTTCCTTGACCTTCTAGAACACCACATTAAATGTTAAGAGTGGATAAGGATGGACTTGAGGGCCTATATAAAGGTCAAGAAATCTGATTTTTATTGCTTTCAAAGTATCATGCCTCTTAAGATATTTCTCAAACATTTCTCTTGTTTCCAAACCCTAAGGCAACTATTTCCTTTGGACTCTTTGGTAAAGATCATCACTTTGAAAGCCTTGGTAAGTGCCTACTCTCATGGATTAATATCTTATATGCTTAATATGGTATGTATATCATGATAGTTGTGTTGGCAAGGTGGTGAATAGTGTATTTTTACTTTTGGTGAAAGATGTGCCATCTTTGTGATTTGAACTTGAAAAGGGACTTGATGTCTTGATGAAAGATCATGGTATGGATAAAATATGAAAATGTATGGTGTGATTTTTTTATTAAACTTGTTATTTTTCTAAATGTGAAAATTGTGGGATTTTGGCCGATATGTGCTATGAGGTGTATAAGGTAATTTGATGGATTATTTGTGATGTGGTGTGGATAAGAAAGTGTAAAGGAGAAGGGTTGTGGTGAAATGTATTGATTATCATGTATTGGTCAGTGTATGGAATATTGGAGGATTTTTGGAATAATAATTTCATCAATGGTTTTGTCAAGGGGAAATGGCATGTTTAAAGGAAAACATGTAACTCATTGATGTTATATGCATTTGTAAAGTAGTTGATGGTTAATGTAAATCCCGTTATGTGTTTGTGTTGTAGAGTGACACATAAAGAAGGAGTGGGACTATTGTATGCACATCTAAGATTTTATATCTGTATTGAGGGTACAAGGTATGTAAGGTTACTCTGTCCGTATCTTTCTGCGGCAAATAGTATTCACATTGACATTACGCTTGTTCCATCCCGAAATGTGCTAAGGTATCTCATATCCGGTTATCCATGGTCATTGTCATATATTTCCTACTCATTGATCATTGGTGAATCTCATGTCTCATATTCGTGGTTAATGTTCCAAAAGCTCAAATAAGGTTATGTTCCAATGGTCCAATAGTGATTATACTTATGTCTCTTGTTCATGGATTATTGTCAAATGGTTCCCATGGTGTTATGGTTCTAATAATGTTATTTTTCCAACAATGTTTATTCACATGTCCCTCACTCATTGGTTAATGATCCAAAGCTTTAAGTAAAGTTGTGACTATCGTGATATCAATCTCAAAGTAATAAACAAAGTAATGCATATGTGGTCAATGATCAAGTATGGGTGGCAGCTTTGGGGGCAAAATGCCTAGCTCAAGCCAAACCCAAGGTTGTTGGATCAGGGGCCAGTCCTGGGGGCATAAGCCTAGCTCGGACCGATCCTGACACGGGGCAGCTCTAGGGGTAATAACCTAGCTCGAGCCGAACCTAAAATATTGTATGGGTGGCAGCTCTAGAGGTACTAACCTAGCTCGAGCCAATCCCGATATATATTTTGATTCATAGGGTGGCAGCTCTAGGGGCATAAGCCTAGCTCAAGCCAATCCCAACATAACGCTATGTTATGTTTAGAACCCACTGTTCAATCGGGACCCGGGTATCACAGGTCAAAGGCAAAGATGAATAATCATGGAAGTAAAGATACAAAGAATGAAATGAAAACAACATACATGGTTTCCAAAGTACAGAATAGTGACTCATCTACATTGTGACTTATCTATATTGGTTATGCATTTGAACTTGAGTTCTTTGACATATTTTTATATCTTACAAGTTTCATATGGCCTTACATACTCAGTACATTCATCGTACTGACCCCTCTTTGGGAATTTACCTTACTTGCTGCAGGCGCTGGTACTAGTAGGCCTCCACAGTAGGTTGCCAGTTGTTGCAGATCTTTGGTGAGCTCTAGTTAGTTCGGGGCTTCTCCGAGTCACAGTTGTACATATGTTTTGCTGTTGTGCATGTTGTATAAAGAGGGGACTTGTCCCGACTTTTAGTTCATTTTGGTCAACGCATTTATTAGAGGCTTTTGTAGACGGATGTGGGTGTATAAATGTAAAGGGGATATGTCGTTCTTGACTTGGTGGCCTTAACGGCCAAGTTTCGCATAATTATATATATATCATGTTCCATGAATTCCATTGTTGGTATCTATAGCTATTATGTGATTATGGTTTTCTTATGGCATGCATATGATTGAATAGAGACAAAGCTTGGTTCTCTCGGGCCTTGTCGGCTACGAGTACCAATCCGTCCCGATGGGATTCGGGGTGTGACAAAAGTGGTATCAGAGCAGGTCGTTCTAAGGGTGTCTACAAAGTCGTGTCTGAGTAGATTCTTACTTATCGATGTGTTGTACAACACATTTATAAGTAGGAGGATACGGTACATTTAGTATGTTGTTTATTTTCTTCACTTCTAGATCGTGCAATAGAGCCAGTGTTGTAAGTTGAAATGAATCTGATCATAGTCATTGTTTTCTTTGGTATAGTCAAAATGCTAATCCCAAGAAAAGGTAGAAGTAAAGGGAAGCAGGTAGATGTGCCTGCTGAGGAAGGAATGAGTAGACTACCACCTGACCAGGCTAGTCAAGGTGGAGAAAATGCTAAAATTTCATCGCGGTCTTCGTCTACTTTTCCAGCTTCGGAGGAGCCAGTTGGTAGAGAAGTGCCCGCAGAACCACAAATGAATGCCACAGATCAGGATCTTAGAAATGAAGTTCATATGTTGACACAGTTAGTGGCAGCACAAAGTCAAGGACGAGTTGGTCCAATGACACATGATGATGATGCAGCTAGAGTGGCGAGTTGCAGAACACAGGATTTCCTAAAATTAGACCCTCCTATATTCACAGGGTTAGATCCAAAAGCAGATCCACAGGACTTCGTGGATCAAATTCATAGGGCCTTGGAAGTTATGCACGTGACAGGGGTAGAAACAGTTGAACTTGTTGTGTACAAGTTGAAAGGAGAGGCGATATTGTGGTACGAGGATTGGAAGAAATCCCGTGATATTGGTGCAAATCCACCTAATTGGGAAACGTTTAAAGTGGCTTTCCTTGATCATTACTTGCCCTATGAGATCGATGAAGCACGTGCGGATCAGTTTTTAAATCTCCGTCAAGGAAATTTGAGTGTCAGAGAATATAGCTTGCAATTTAATTCCTTGGCTCGATATGAGCCAAATGTGGTGGCTACGATGACAGATAGAGTCCATCGATACGTGGATAGACTAGAGCCATATTTGGTAAGGGATTGCACTATTACTGCCTTGAACAAAGACATGGATATAGCGAGAATTCAGGCCTTCGCCCAGAAAATGGAAGATCAAAAGCAGAGACGAAGGGTACATGAATTTGATAGGGGACAGTCCCAAAGGGCTAGACTTATGGGACCACCTATGATGTCCCAAGGAGGATCTAGGCCCCGTATGTTTCCTAGACCACCTAGACCATCATTCTCGCATTCCACAGCCGGTGCATACTCTCAATTTAGAGGGTTTAGAGGTGGTCCAGCTGGGCAAAGTAGTGGAGGTCACGGATCACAGGCAACAGGTTTTCCTCGTCAACAGTGTCAGGACTGTGGGCGTACTCATACAGGTACATGCAGAGTGGGGACAAATGCTTGTTTCTGGTGCTGCATGACAGGACACATGATGAGAGAGTGTCCCCAGAGGAGCATGAGTGGTATAGCACGACCGGCAGGATCGGCTGTTGTATCATCAACATCGGTTCCTTTATTGGGCCGAGGTGTGCAGTCTGTTGGTCGTGGTAGAGGGGCCAGAGGAGCAGCCAGTACTAGTGGGGTCCAAAATTGCACTTATGCTTTAGTGGACCGACAGAATTCAGAGGCTTCCCCTAATGTTGTCACAGGTACATTATTCATATTCTCATATAATGTATATGCATTGATTGACCCTGGTTCTACATTTTCCTATGTTACTCCATTGGTTGCTGCGAAATTTGCTAAGGCACCAAAATTATTATTTAAATCAATTGAATTGTCTACACCGATTGGGGATATATTATTGCAAAGAGAGTATATCGTAAATATGTGGTAATTGTGTGTGGCCATGATATGTTAGCCGATCTCATTAAATTAGACATGGTGGATTTTGATGTGATCATGGGAATGGATTGGTTGGCCTCTTGTTATGCTACGGTAGATTGCAGAGCCAAGAAGGTGCAATTTTGTTTTCTGCAAGAAAATGTTCTTGAATGGCAGGGTAATGTAGGGGCACCACGAGGGAGATTTATTTTCTATCTAAAAGCCAGGAAAATGATTGCTAAGGGTTACATATGTCATTTAGTACGGGTGAAAGATAATGATGTGGAACCACTAACTCCGCAGTCGGTTCCAGTGGTCAATGAATTTCTAGATGTGTTCCCAGAGGATCTTCCAGGCTTACCCCCAGAACGGGAAGTAGAATTTGGCATTGATGTGATTCCAGGCACTCAGCCTATTTCTATTCCTCCATATAGAATGGCTCCAGCAGAATTGCGTGAATTGAAGGAGCAATTGAAAGATTTGCTGGACAAAGGCTTCATTAGGCCTAGTATGTCACCGTGGGGTGCACTTGTATTATTTGTACGGAAGAAAGATGGCACATTGAGAATGTGCATCGACTATAGGCAATTGAATAAGGTAACGATCAAGAACAAATATCCCCTCCCTCGAATTGATGATTTGTTTGATCAGT
The DNA here is from genome assembly GCA_031232105.1 of Capsicum rhomboideum. Lineage (NCBI taxonomy): Eukaryota > Viridiplantae > Streptophyta > Magnoliopsida > Solanales > Solanaceae > Capsicum > Capsicum rhomboideum. The sequence goes on along the minus strand of CP124716.1, from coordinate 88,027,019 downwards.
TACAGGGTGCCAAGTGTTTTTCCAAGATAGACTTGAGGTCGGGTTACCATCAAGTTAGAGTTAGAGAAGAAGATGTGCCCAAGATAGCTTTCCTAACACGGTATGGCCATTATGAATTTTTAGTTATGTCATTTAGACTAACAAATGCTCCGGCTGTGTTTATGGATTTGATGAATAGGGTGTTTAAGCCATTTCTGGACGTGTTCGTCACGGTATTTATAGATGACATCCTAGTTTATTCAAGATCACCGGAGGACCATGCTAATCACTTACGGAAAGTGTTACAGATTCTCCGTGAGCGTAAGTTGTATGCCAAGTTCTCCAAATGTGAGTTTTGGTTAAAATCAGTTGCATTCTTAGGTCACATTGTGTCAGATGAAGGGATACAGGTTGATACACAGAAGATTGACGCAGTGAAAAATTGGCCAAGACCCACGACACCCACAGAAATTCGTAGTTTTCTTGGACTGGCAGGTTATTACAGAAGATTTGTGGAAGGTTTTTCCTCTATTGCAGCACCGTTAACAAAGCTTACACATAAGGCAGTAAAGTTTCAGTGGAATGATGTATGCGAGAAAAGTTTCCAAAGGTTGAAAGATAAGTTAACTTCCACACCAGTTTCAGTGCTTCCCGAAGGTACCGAGGGTTATGTAGTGTATTGTGATGCTTTCGGGGTTGGCCTCGGATGTGTGTTGATGAAACACGGTAATGTCATAGCATATGCCTCACAACAGTTGAGGCCACATGAGAAAAATTATCCCACACATGATCTTGAATTAGCAGCGGTGGTCTTTGCTTTAAAGATATGGCGTCATTATTTGTATGGAGTTCATGTTGATATGTACACAAATCACAAAAGTTTACAATATCTTTTTAAGCAGAAGGAACTCAATTTGAGGCAACGAAGGTGGTTAGAGATCTTAAAAGACTATGATATTGATATTCTTTATCATCCAGGCAAAGCAAATGTAGTAGCTGATGCATTGAGCCGCAAGACAGTAGAAAGTACTAGTGGCCAATTGATAGAAAAGCAGGGTTTAGTCAAAGATTTATATCAATTAGCCAGCTTGGGAGTTCGCCTTATTGAATCCTCAGATGATAGAGTTATTGTGCAAAATGCAGCTGAATCCTCCTTAATAGCTGAAGTGAAAGAGAAGCAATTTGCGGATTCTATGTTGTTGCAGCTAAAGGAAAATGTACAACAGAATTTGACAAAGGCATTTGATCTTACACAAGAAGGGGTACTCCAATGTCAAGGGAGATTATGTGTACCAGACGTAGATGAGTTGAGGACACGAATTATGACAGAGGCGCATCATTCGCGCTATTCTATTCATTCGAGTGCTACTAAAATATACCATGAATTGAAAGAAGTGTATTAGTGGGGAAATATGAAAAAGAACATTGTAGAATTTGTTGCTTAATGCCCGAATTGTCAACAAGTAAAAGTGGAACATCAGAAACCGAGAGGTTACATGCAATGTATCAATCTTCTAATCTGGAAATGGGATATGATTAATATGGATTTCATTACAGGTTTGCCTCGTACATTGCAGAAGTTTGATTCTATATGGGTTATAGTGGACAAGCTTACCAAGTCAGCGCATTTTCTACCAGTCAAGACGACCTATACAGCTGAGGATTATGCGAAGTTGTATGTGAAAGAGATAGTATGATTGCATGGTATTCCACTTTCCATTATATCAGACAGAGGAACCCAGTTCATAGAACACTTTTGGAGATCTTTTCAGCAGAGTTTGGGTACACAGGTGAATTTGAGTACAGCTTTCCATCCTCAGACTGATGGACAAGTAGAACGTACTATTCAGACACTTGAAGATATGCTACGAGCATGCACGCTAGATTTTCAAGGCAGTTGGGATGACCATTTGCCTCTTATTGAATTTGTGTTTAACAATAGCTATCATTCAAGTATTAAAATGGCACCTTATGAAGCTTTGTACGGAAGGAAATTTAGATCACCAATTGGATGGTTTGAAGCGGGTGAAACTGCTTTACTTGGGCTAGATATTGTTCATAAGGCTATGGAGAAAGTTAAAGTGATCCAACAGCGGTTACAAACGGCTCAAAGTCGTCACAAGTCATATGCCGATGTTAGAAGAAGAGGGCTTGAATTCGCCATAGGTGATTGGGCATTTTTAAAGGTATCACCGATGAAAGGGGTATTGCAGTTCGGAAAGAAAGGGAAATTGAGTCCACGTTACATAGGCCCATATGAAATCATTAGATGATTTGGGCAAGTTGCGTATGAGTTGGCACTACACCAGGAACTTTCCTCAGTCCATCCGGTATTTCATGTTTCGATGCTTCAAAAATGCATAGGAGATCCATCTCGTATTGTTCTCGTAGAGGATGTTCAAGTTACGGAGGATCTTACTTATGAGGAGGTACCCATTGCTATTCTAGAGCGACAAGTAAAGAGATTGAGGAATAAAGATGTCGCATCCATAAAAGTCCTTTGGAGAAATCAACAAGTAGAGGAGATCACATGGGAAGCGGAAGAAATGATGAGATCCAAGTATCCCTAGCTATTTCAAATGGATGAAACAATTCAAAGTGCGGGAATGGGGTCATAACAAGTAAGTATCCATGAACCTTAAGTGTTTATGTATATGTATGCTAGTATAGAGATGCAAATGTCATAATTGAAACGATATTGTTCACATTCGAGGATGAATGTTCCTAAAGGGGGAAGAATGTAACACCCCGTACCTTTCTAACCCTATTTGACGACATTCAATAATTTTTACTTAGGTGTCGAGAGTTATACGCATGTATTTTGTAAGATTAATGATGAGAAAATTTAAATTTGGCTTCGTACATGTGATTAGCCTTTCATAGGAGGTGTTTTGTGATTTTCATGGAGCACTTGTGGGGTTCAAAATTAGTCTAATAGGACCTCTAAACAAATTATATTAAGTCTAAGAAGTAAGTTAAAGAATAGGACTTGAAGTATCTAACCAAACCCGCGAAGAAAAGTCAAAAAATAAAATTTTCAGAAAAATTAGGGCCCAGGCGTGCCAGAGGGCGTGCTAGGCTGCTCTGGGACAAAAATTTTATTGCACAGGAATCAACCTGGCGCACCCAGGGGCGTGCCAGGATGGATTTTTCAGTTTTTTGAAAGTTGGAAATTTTCTAAGTCCCAAGGGTACCCGGGGTCATACCGAGCCGATTTTTTTCACATTTCTTCTACAACCACGAGAATATACATGAAATGAATTAAATATTATATTGGTATGATAAAATTACTCAAGAACAAATTTGGCGTCAAAATGACGGTTTTACCCTTTTGGTCAAAATAGGCCATACGTGGCTAGAATCACTTGTTTTTGGGATTGAGGCTACGGATATGAATGCGTGGGTGGGAATATTGTTGTAATACGTATGATATGATTTAAACACAAGAAATTATTGATTTTACTGGGTTAAGTGAATTGGGCCCAAAAAGAACCCAAAAATGAAAAGAAAACATGGCCCAAAAATGGGTCAAAAGACCCATTCTTGCCTTGACCTTCTAGAAAACCACATTAAATGTTAAGAGTGGATAAGGATGGACTTGAGGTCCTATATAAAGGTCAATAAATCTGATTTTTATTGCTTTCAAAGTCTCATGCCTCTTAAGATATTTCTCAAACATTTCTCTAGTTTCCAAACCCTAAGGCAACTATTTCCTTTGGACTCTTTGGTAAAGATCATCACTTTGAAAGCCTTGGTAAGTGCCTAATCTCATGGATTAATATCTTATATGCTTAATATGGTATGTATATCATGATAGTTGTGTTGGCAAGGTGGTGAATAGTGTATATTTGCTTTTGGTGAAAGATGTACCATCTTTGTGATTTGAACTTGAAAAGAGACTTGATGTCTTGATGAAAGAGCATGTTATGGATAAAAGATGAATATGTATGGTGTGATTTTGTTATTAAACTTGTTATTTTTCTAAAAGTGTAAATTGTGGGATTTTAGCCGATATGTGCTATGAGGTGTATAAGGTAATTTGATGGATTATTTGTGATGTGGTGTGGATAAGAAAGTGTAAAGGAGAAGGGTTGTGGTGAAATGTATTGATTATCATGTATTGGTCAATGTATGGAATATTGGGGGATTTTTGGAATAATAATTTCATCAATGGTTTTGTCAAGGGGAAATGGCATGTTTAAAGGAAAACATGTAACTCATTGATGTTATATGCATTTGTAAAGTAGTTGATGGTTAATGTAAATCCCGTTATGTGTTTGTGTTGTAGAGTGACACATAAAGAAGGATAGGGACTATTGTATGCACATCTAAGATTTTATATCCGTATAGAGGGTACAAGGTATGTAAGGTTACTCTGTCCGTATCTTTCTGCGGCAAATAGTATTCACATTGACATTACGCTTGTTCCATCCTGAAATGTGCTAAGGTATCTCATATCCGGTTATCCATGGTCATTGTCATATATTTCCTACTCATTGATCATTGGTGAATCTCATGTCTCATATTCATTGTTAATGTTCCAAAAGCTCAAATAAGGTTATGTTCCAATGGTCCAATAGTGATTATACTTATGTCTCTTGTTCATGGATTATTTTCAAATGGTTCCCATGGTGTTATGGCTCTAATAATGTTATGTTTCCAACAATGTTTATTCACATGTACCTTACTCATTGGTTAATGATCCAAAGCTTCAAGTAAAGTTGTGACTATCATGGTATCAATCTCAAAGTAATAAACAAAGTAATGCATATGTAGTCAATGATCAAGTATGGGTGGCAGCTTTGGGGGCAAAATGCCTAGCTCAAGCCGATCCCGAGGTTGTTGGATCAGGGGCAGTCCTAGCTTGGACCGATCTTGACAGGGGGCAGCTCTAGGGGTAATAACCTAGCTTGAGCCGAACCTGAAAAGTTGTATGGATGGCAGCTTTAGAGGTACTAACCTAGCTCGAGCTGATCCCGATATATATATTGATTCATAGGGTGGCAGCTCTAAGGGCATAAGCCTAGCTCAAGCCGATCCCAACATAACGCTATGTTATGTTTAGAACCCACTGTTCAGTCGCGGCCCGGGTATCACAGGTCAAAGGCAAAGATGAATAATCATGGAAGTAAAGATACAAAGAATGAAATGAAAGCAACATACATGGTTTCCAAAGTACAGAATAGTGACTCATCTACATTGTGACTTATCTATATTGGTTATGCATTTGAACTTGAGTTCTTTGACATATTTTCATATCTTACAAGTTTAATATGGCCTTACATACTCAGTACATTCTTCGTACTGACCCCTCTTTGGGAATTTACCTTACTTGCTGCAGGCGCAGGTACTAGTAGGCCTCCACAGTAGGTTGCCAGTTGTTGCAGATCTTTGATGAGCTCCAGTTAGTTCGGGGCTTCTCCGAGTCACAGTTGTACATATGTTTTGGTGTTGTGCATGTTGTATAAAGCGGGGACTTGTTCCGACTTTTAGTTCATTTTGGTCAATGTATTTGTTATAGGTTTTTGTAGACGGATGTGGGTGTATAAATGTAAAGGGGATATGTCGTTCTTGACTTGGTGGCCTTAACGGCCAAATTTTGCATATGTATATATATATCATGGTCCATGAATTCCATTGTTGGTATCTATAGCTATTATGTGATTATGGTTTTCTTATGGCATGCATATGATTGAATAGAGACAAAGCTTGGTTCTCTTGGGCCTTGTCGGCTATGAGTGCCAATCCGTCCTGATGGGATTCGGGGCGTGACAATCATCTTTTTACAAGGTAATCCTCTACTACCCTAGAATCATTAGGGAAAATTTTTGGGATAGATTCATGGGTGAAACCCTAGGATTATGAAATTATGGGGAAAAGCCTAGTTTAGATATTGAATCATCTAAAAGTGCTTCTATGGTGTAAGATAACACTTCCTAGCATAAAATCATTGCTCTTCAACATGAATTATGGGGATTAGGGGTAATTTAATGGTTTAAAACTCCTTGGCTAAGGTTATAGGCTATGAATAAGGGTAAAACTAGTGGGATTAAATCCCCAAGGCTTAAAATTAGAGGGTGAATGATTAATTAGTCTTGTATTATGATTGTTTTAGACTTTGAGAATTCTGAAGCATTGAGGAAGGGCAAGGCTCTTGTAAATTAGCTTAGTTAAGTGGATTCTTTGGTGGAAGTAGGTTATTATTTAAATGAAGTTAGACTTAATTTAGTTGTTTGTATATTAGTAAATTCAATGGCATGTCAATTGGTCTTTGGATATACTTATGGTTGATTGATTGGTTGATTTAATAATGCTTGATTGAATAAGTTGTTGATTGTTGAATTGGATTGAATTTGAAATATAATTGTGAATTGTACTTGTAAACTTAAGTTCACTTGAGATATTATTCTGAGAGATAGTAAAAGTGGGAAAATAAATTGCTATTATTATTGTGGATCGGGTACTACACCTGTACGGTATTATTTCATGGATCAGGTACCACGCCGGTATGATATTATAATTATGTATTAGGTAGCACTATGGTACATGGGCCCTAGTATGTCCCCTGAAGATCATGACTAGCTTGACAGAAATAAGACCCTTTAGTATGTGTGTACAGATTAATGTTTGAGGTGTAAGCTAGTATGATATATCGTGATGATAATAAGAGTAAAATAAATGCACACGTGAGATTAAGGTGGGCATAGATCCATGTCTTGATATGATTGCTCAGATTGTGGAATTTGTGATTATTTTTTATAATTGTTTGTTGGCTTATATGACTTGTTTCGCTGACATTGCTTGGCTTGATAAGAAATAATTATTTGGTTGAGTAAACAACTTGTTATGTTTTGATGCTCCTATCTGCTTGTTATTTGATTTATAATTTATACTAGTTACTAAGTTGAGTTGGCAATTGATACCTACCAGTACATAGTAGTTTCTAATGATACTACTCATGCACTCTATTGAGTATAGACTGTGTTTTAGAGACTCAAATATGACCTCATTTCTAGTACATCCAGCTGATCGATCCGAGGGTGAGCTAGTTGCATTTCAGGCTGCCATGGGTCTTTGTAGTTGTTATTGTCTATCTTTCGGACAATGGAGTTATTTCATTTTAGTTGTTTTGATGAGATATTCTTAGACAATTGTTGTTAGTGTTCTTGTACGGTGACTTTTGTATTCTGGGGATGTAATAGTTAGGATTTATGCTTTTATTTATTTAGTTAGTTTTTGAGACTTATTTTATTAATCATTGTCTTAATCTTATTAAATCAATATATAAATGAGTTGGTTTAGATAGTTCTCTCACTAGAGGGTTAGTTTGGGTGTCACTTAAGGCCATTTGGGTCGTGACACTAATCAACAAAAGGGAAATGCTAATTCACTGGCTATCCAAAAAAATAGGCTAAATGGCTGAAAGGGGATAATTACAAATAATAAAAGGGTAGGCAAAATATAATCAAAATTTGTCTTGCAAAGAAATCCCTGTTGACATTCAATTTTGGCCTGACATGTTCAAAATAAATAGCTTTAGGCTTTGTATTCATTAAATTATACAAAATTAATTTTTACATATTATTCATTAATAAAAAGTTTCCTTTAATTAATCGGATTTTCTAGTTTTCCTAAAATTAGGTGTCGACTCTCAAATGTTTTAAACTAATTATTAATTATTAATTATTAATTTTTAGAGTCCCGATGTTGTGCTATATAAAAATAGGGATGCGACAGAATGGCGACTCCGCTGGAGATATCAAGGTTCTAACCATTATGAGTTCATTTTTTCAATTGAGGAGTTTTTATTTTTTATAATTTTTATATTACCTTGTATATTTTGTTGATTATTTGTATCGTGTATATTGTTTACATTACTTAATTATTTATTATTTATTTATTTAATTTCCACAACATTTAACTGTTGCATAATCAAGGCATATTTTTCCTCCCTGACAACGCATTAGGCATTAGGAAAAAGGGCGATTATGTGAGTATTCGCAATCGTCCGTCACTACAAAACCCTTATTTCGTTGAATAGTCAAGTTAGTAGTTGATTCGAGTCAGTCAACAGGTACTTGATATGTTACCCCAAAAAAGTCACTATCGGGTTTCCGATCAATCTGAATAAATCACTCTAGTCACCTGAGATAAAGTAAAGCCAAATCTCATGTTTAGGCATTGGCCTAGAGTGTCCCAATACCCCAGGGGTATCGGGTCAATTAGAAGACCACCTTGCGTCTATTGGCCACGAGTCAATAACACGATCATTCCTTATGTGTTTAATTGAAGGATGTAATGCTGAATTATACGAACCATTGTCCTTTGGGGTTGGGAATTTATTATCGATAGTTTTATTTTTATAGAAGGAAGATGTTCCCTCCAAAAAATCGTTCAAAAGTTCCAGAATGGAGGCCCTTCAAGGAGGACTAGTCTAGGATTGTACCCCTGCGTGGGACTCATTTTATTGTACATCTATTTCCCATATTTTGTATCCTCATTCAATTAATTGGTTTGTATATAATATATTTTTGGAGGCATTGGAACATTTTACAAACGACATATATATTCTTCAATCGTTAGGCTTACCTTTAGCTCCAAAAGGTCGCATGTATGTTAGGACGTGTTATATACTGTTAATATTTTGCATGATTATTTTCGTCCATGATTGTCTCCATTTGTGTTTAATGTTTTTCCTTAAACATTATTTGTCAATTTTAGAAGTTTTTCGAACTATGTTTGACCTAATTCCTAGGCGCCTTATAGGCTCGGTCATATTCCCCGTAAGCTTTCCATCTTTCTTTACAATGGAAAATGGGCAGAATTTTTGAGAACGTCTCAAAAATTCCACAAAAGAAGACATTTTTTTGCAGATTCAACACGAGTTTTTTAAAGCCAAAATAGGGGAAGAATTTTTGATAAGGTCTTAAAAATTCTATACCAAGCAGTTTCACGAAGTGCATAGAAATTCAAGAGTTCTAAACTGGGGCAGAATTTTTTAGGAAGGTCCCTAAAAATTACACCAAGCTTGCAATTCGAGATCAAATGAGCTAACAAATTGGTTGTTAGACTCGGACTCCATGAGGCACCAATATCCAATTTGGAAAACAATCAAGGGAGTCTTTAACTATGCAATAACACTCTTTTATTTTATTATAATTTTCATGACTTCCGTGTTTTCACTCTCTTCTCATATGTTTGCAGGAAAACGGTCCACCTAATAGTCGAGGATAGTCACAATGATATATAGTTCTTGTGGGTAAACGAAAAATCCCACAATCTCCAAAAGCATTCTTGGAGAGACTACAACAACAAGTGTCCCGAAAAAGAATCGAGGGGCTGCAACATATCATCTCCAAAAACAAATGGAGGTGATCAAAGTAATTAATGGTCCTGTAAATAATTGGGAGACACTCTCTATCTAAAGACATTAGTTGACACTAGACTTACGAGGCACCGCTCTGAGTTTTTCTGTACCTTTACAGTAAATTTAGTGCATATTTTGATTCTATTTGTCTTACATTTTTCAAGAGATGAATCCGCTTAAACTATATTTGCACGAACTATGCACACCTGATTCTTATCCTTCAAGTTGACATACGTAGGCAGCCCTCCTTAGGTTCGGTATCCTTTATTTAAAAAACTAAAATAATTATTTTTATTAGAATCATACCTTTGACTTAGTTTGTTCCAACATAGTTAGAAGCGTGCAAATAATTAATATGATTGAGAGGGTTGACTTCATGATGAACCATAGGTTTTTTTGGTACCTCTCATTTGTACTTTGTAACACTAGAAAAAGTTCTTTTGGTGCCTCTCATTTGTTTTTTGTGACACTAGAAAAAGTTCTCTTACATGCATTCAAGTTAAGAATAAAACCAACCTCATTGTTTCATGTGCATTGTGTAATGAGTTTTTTGGATTAAATTCAAATACATTGCACTATTTATCTAGAACTTGGCCTGAATATTTGTTGACGTAAAATTTTGAGTAATATTTGGTTCGGAAAAGGATCATAGGCCTTCTTTGATTTGATTGTACCTTTTAATACCTACCAAATAACATTAATCCCTGGTATGTCTCCCTTTGAGCTTGAAGCCTCTTCTTTGGACAACTTTATCTTAGCCAATATCTTTTGAGTGCATGTACTATCCCTCTCCTGGCCCGAACTTCTTGAGCGCACTGAAGATGTGAAAATTATAGAAAAAGATTCAAGTTTGAAGATGCCAATTACAAAAGATGCAAAGTCCCTAAAAGTCGAGGATGCAAAAATGACTTCAAAAAAAGGGGAAAGAGTCAAAACTCTCCACGACTCAAGGTAAGGATAAATCCCAAATAAAGAAGGAGAACACTCCAAATAAAAGAGGAGAAACCTCAAAATAAAAGAAAACATCAAAATTCTCCATCATATAAAGACTTAAAAAAAGTTAAAACAAAGAAAGGGACAACAAAAAAGATCAAATGTCAAAAGCACAAGTTCAGTTTGATGCTCAAGGAGGGATTAAGTCATTTTAATATCAGATAAATATTCTTCCCATCCCCAAGCCTACATCATAAGCTGATAGAAAGCCCTATATGATATCATTCCAAATGTTCTCACATTAGTGGAGACTTACATGAGGGTCAAGCCTATGGTATCACAATTACATGCTTTGAATACTCTTTTGAGTGAGAGATTACTTCGTTAAAAGTCCTCAATTAAAAATACTTCAAATGAGTGTGTAATAGGATTTTTTTGTGGTGAGGGAACTTGAAACATGAGGATAAGTCTAGTTCAAAATCTTTTTTGAAGCAAAACGAACAAATCTTGTCAACACTTAGGTATATTTGAGGTACCACTTGAATCTATAAAAATTATCTCGAAGTCGATCTTAGTTAGAAGAGAAGCAAAAGAAAAAAATTTATACTATGCTATTTTTTGGTACCAATTACAATTAAGACTTGATTCTCTTTTTTGTTAAGAAAAATGAAATTAGGACAAGCACCCACCTTTGAATGCCTGTCAAAGTGACTCCTTGGTCCTTTCTTTGACAGGGTTAATTTCTTTAATTAGTGCCATCCCTTTTGTCAAAGTGACATATTAAGTTAATTGGATCATCACCTCCTATTTGTGGCATGTTTAGTTGGATCGTCTTCTTTTATTTGTGTCATGTTTTATTGGATCATTACCTCCTATTTGTGACATATTTTATTGGATTATCTCTTCATATTTGTGACATGTTTTGTTGGATTGTCACCTCCTATTTGTGACATTTTATGTTGGATTGTCACTCTTATATTTGTGACATGTTTTGTTGGATCGTCACCTCTTATTTGTGACATGTTTTGTTAGATCTTCACTCCTATATTTGTGACATGTTATGTTGGATTGTCACCTTCTTCATTGTGATATATTAGATTTATTACTAATAAGCTCAGTACATGTGATTGTAAGACACGTTGGGAAGTTATCTCATTCAAAGTGACATATTGCATAAGGTTTGCACAATTCTAGATGACCTTATATTCCATTTGTGACTAATAAGTTTAGTGCAGGTGGTTATCAGACACGTTGGGAAGTCACCCCGTTTAAAGTGGCATATGGTATTCAAATTGGAGTCAAGGTGACTTCGTTTATACAGACTGGTGTCAAAGTGACTCCACTCATTTAGATTGTTGTCAAAGTGACAACTAATTAACTAGACTGGTGCCAAAGGGACTCCATTTTCTAGACCATCACCAAGGTGCTTACCAATTATCCAGAGTGTTGTCAAGGTGATGACCAATTATCCAGACTGGCATCAGAGTGACTCCATTTTCCAGACCATCATCAAGGTGATGACCACTCATCCAGACTGTCATCAAAGTGATGACCAATTATCTAGACCGGTGTCAAAGTGACACCATTTTCCAGATAGTCAACAAGGTGATGACCACTCATCCAGAACGTCATCAAAGTGATGATCAATTATCTAGACCATCATCAAGGTGATGACCATTTATCTAGACAGTCATCAAGGTGATGACCACTTATTTAGATCGGCATCAAAGTGACTCCACATATCAAGTTCAAGATGGTCATCCGCAATTCAATGAGACAAGTTGGGTCGTCATCGTTTAAATGGCATATAAAGTTTAAAGTGGGTCATTTGCCTTTCAAAAAGACAAGTTGGGTTGTCACCCATTCAAATGACACATCAAGTTCAAAATGGTTCATCCACCTTTCAACGAAACAAGTTGGATTATCACCCATTCAAATGACACATCAATTTCAAAATGGATTGTTCACCTTTCAATGAGACAAATTAGGTCGGCACCTCATTTAAAGTGGCATATCATGTTTAATTTGGTCGTTATCCATTCAATGAGATAAGTTGGATTGTCACCCATTCAAATGGTATATGAAGTTCAAGTTGGTCATCCGCCATTCAATTAGACAAGTTGGGTCGTCACCCGTTCAAATGGCATATTAAGTTTACAGTGGGTTGTCCGCCTTTTAATGAGACAAGTTAGGTTGTGATCCGTTCAAATGACACATCAAATTCAAAATAGATTGTCCGCCTTTCAACAAGACATGTTGGGTTTTCACCCATTCAAATGACACATCAAGTTCAAATTAGGTCATCTGCCTTTCAATGAGACAAATTGGGTCGCCACCTCATTCAAAGTGGCATATAAAGTTCAAAATGGATCGTCCGCCTTCCAATGAGATAATTTGTGTTATCACCCATTCAAATGACATATTAAGTTCAAAATGGATCATCCACCTTTTAACGAGATAAGTTGGGTTGTCACTCTTTCAAGTGAAACTTCAAGTTCAAAATGGGTCGTGTGCCTTTCAATGAGACAAGTTACGTTGTCACCCATTCAAATGACACATCAAGTTTCATATAGGTCATCCATATTTAAATAAGATATGTTGGGTTTCCACCCATTCAAATTTCATGTTAAATTTAAGTTGGTCGTCCACCATTAAATAAGACAAGATGGGTTGCCATCCTGTTCAAATGGCATATCAAGTCAAAGTGAGCTGTCCACCTTTCAATGAAACAAGTTAGGTCTTCACCCCTTCAAATGGTATATCAAATTCAAGTTAGGTCATCCGCCTTTTAATGAGATAAGTTGATCTGCCACCTCATTCCAACGGGTACGCATCCCAACATCCCCAATGTCTCAACAGTTCGACACTGAGATAATTTTTGAAATAAGGTTGAAGGTAGGTGAATATTTCATCTTCGAACAATCCTTTTCTTTTTATCAAAAGACAATCCATCACTTGCAACGGACAGAGAGTATTGTCAAATTTCTACTAACATTTGACATTATTTGGTGCATATGTCATTCTTTTTCTTCTTTGTCTAACAAAAATTGCCTACACGTCAACTTCTTCATTAAAAGATTCTTTCATCATCCCCAAACGAAGAATGGGCAGGTGTTGACACCCAATTTTGGCTTGACATTTTCAAAATAAATAGCTTTAGGTTTTTTATTCATTAAATTATACAAAATTAATTTTTACATATTATTCGTTCAATTTTATTACAAGTTATTGATAATTATAATTTTTCTTGAAAATTTTAGGATATTTATCAATTTATTATTATTATTATCAATTAATTTTAAATTGTCATTGATTTTACACAGTCGTTTTACAAACAAATGTTATTTGAGTTTTATTTGATCGCCATTTCTATTTTAACTCAAATCATATTATTATCACGCATTAAATATATTTTTTCATTCATTTTATCAAGATCCACTAATTTATTAAAGTCGGATAAAATATTTCTAGTTAGATATTTTTTGTTTTGAATAACCCATGCTTTTGGATAGCCCATGGCTTTTCAAAATCATGATATTGAGCACACATTTTTGAATTAAATGGTATTATGTTTCCTATAAAACTTATTCAATCCCTTCATAATTAAATGATGGTAGAAATTTCAAAATTTGGCAAAAAATCTCATTTTCCTTTTCTTCAACGGTGACTCAACGCCACCCGACACTATTCCAATGAGCAATCCACCACCACAATGCCACTTCTCAACACCACCCTCCACCTATTCTTCACTTCCTCCGCAATCCATATACCACCGCAACATCACTACCGTAAAACAGCCCTCTCCGATGAACAACAATAGTAAACGACCTTTTTTTCCTTCGTATTCCTCATCTCAGATACAATGAGCCAAAAATACAACAACGCCAGTAGCCTCCGGCAAAATCACGACGCTGGAGTTCAAACTCTCTTAACCTTTCTCCATTTTGTCCAACAAAACATCCCCATAATACCACTTTTCAGCTAAACCACGAAGCAACCACCTCTTAAACCCCACTATTTTCCGCATAGATTCGACAAGGAGATTTAGGCTCTGATGAATCAGAGCAAACTAATAGCGACGTAGTTGCTTCCCTTTCCCTCTTCCCCTTTACGATTTTTTTTACATTGCCAGTAACTTGATGTTGCTCCACCGATGAGCTCCAGCAAGTAGTGCACCACCGATAATTCACCGTCAATACACCAACACCGATGGAAACAACCATCAACAACTAGCTCTAACCATCCAAGACATCATCGCCGGTGAACAAGAAACTCCAATGAAGCTCCATTAATTGTAACATCACTATCAGCTCACACTTCCCCTTTCCCTTATCATTTTGTGACAATTCAATCATGTTTTTAGTATTGTTTGTATGAGTTTGTTGTTCATTGTTTTTATTTGAGGGCTGGTTATGTGATTAATGTGTCTTTATAGCTTTTCCGTTATTTTTCTCCTCCATTTTGATCGTTGTATGGCTTATTTATTACAAATCTGGTGGTTTCTACTTATTTGGTAATCTTCACAGTTTAGATTACATTCTTTGATACTCTATTGTTTTAGTAGTATTATTTAAAAATTGAATTTTAATTTGTTATGGCATTTTATTGATTTTAATATTAGTTTGGATTGGGATTTAATTTGTTATGGCATTTTATTTATTTTAGTGCCATTTAATGAGTTACTATATTTTAATTCTCATGGCCCTTTGTTGTTTAACTTGGCCAATGAAAGAATTTCTCCATCGGATTTTTGAGGCCTCCACATTACAATAGACGGATTTTATTTTATTTTTAGCTATTTGATTATTTATTTTATTCAAGTTTCAATACTTGGCCGATGGATAATTTTTCGTTGATTTCCAAGGCCCCCCATTTATATAAGATGGGTTTTACTTTTTTCTTATTATTTGTTTAATTCTTTTTTGATTTATATTCATTTATTATTAACACTTTCACCAAGTGTCTTTACAGGTACACAGAGTTGCTTTTTTAAAAAGCTACTCGAATTCAAATTTGAGGATCATTTTGAATTATTTATTGTATTTATTTTGTTTAGTGATAGGCAAATATTAGGTCGTCTTCATTATTAATGCTTTACTTTATTCATTGTGTATATTTTATGTTTGTAAAAAGTTATTTTATCTCTTCCTCAATTGAAAAAATGAATTCAGTCGGGACCCACCTTTGTGGATTATGAAGGGTGTCTAATACCCTCTTTTTGGAACAACCTGAACCCTTACCTAGAATCTAATTGGTTTTACACACTAAAAAGTTTCCTTTAATTAATCGATTTTCTAGTTTTCCTAAAATTAGGTGGCGACTCTCAAATGTTTTAAATGAATTATTAATTATTAATTTTTAGAGTCCCAAAGTTGCGCATTATGAAAATAGGGATGCAACAATCCCTATATCATATGCTATGAAACAATATTTATTTTAGTTCTTTCACACACCGGACAAGTTCTAGATATCTAAATAAAATATAGCATATGCAAAATCTCACCATACAATGACACACAAACGAGTAAAACACTCCATGTCAACTCTCTCTAACAAAATAATTAAATTTAAAGACAATATTTTTAAGCTCATTTCATTCCTCTAGAGTCAATCTTAGAGCCTATATGTCTCAAATAAAATATATCTAGATTTTATGCACAATGTTTTTAAGAGAGCTACCTAACATTGTCTTAGCATATTTGAAAGCATTTGGGTTACTCTTTCTCATCCTAAAAACTAAAAAAAAAAACAAAAAAAAAAACATAAAGATACTATGACATAAGGTTCAGATTACTCCCTTGGAAAAGAACAAAAATCAAAAATCAAGGATTGCACTAACAAAACTAACTGCTATCATGATACACTACTACTAAACTACTACTTAAAGTAATAATAAACTACATAATATATTAAATCATAAATTACTATATAAACCAGAATATTCCAATTTATATCTTAGAATGCAAGAAACAAATCAAACAAATTCAAATGATAAGACAAAATAATCCAACATAAAAAATTTACAGACCCAAATTACCTAAATGGATTTATTCATCCCTCCCCCCACAAGAAAAAAAATAGGCACTCTCCCTGGTGTCATGATAAAAACATAAGTAAGAGATGTCGAAATAAAGAACTCTCTGGTCAATCATCAGCCTCTCCATCACTTGGGGAAAAGTCATCTTTCCCTTATAGCTATCATGATATCTCCTCATCCTCATTGTCAATGTGTAATGGCTCCTCGGGAGTGGATGTGTCATCAACAATGGTCTTTATAAATGTTGGACCTATTTTGCAGCGGATACCACTTATCAAGATGTGTCATCTTTGCCTCAGTCGCTTCTCTACCATCAAGCCTCAACTATAGGTCCATAATGTCAAACACACATACCATAAGATAGCCATCTCTCATGTGTCACTCGACTATGCTCATTGTTAAACCCGTAATCTCTTTAGCTACCTTCACAGTAGTCACATCAACAAATACTCCACCCCTCTAAGAGTGGAAGTCTGTTGGATCCTGCATAGCATGTTACTGCTGAAGAAACTATGTCAAAGTACTACCCAAGAAGAAGCTCCTACAAGACACAGTCCTCACCTACTTCACCATCAACCTCATAATAGCTTTGAATTGACCCTTTGTTCGGTCATCAGCAGATATACAAACACATGCAATCCTTTGTAACCATTGTGGTAGGCTCACAAGGCAACTATCTATGGCCTTATATTTCTTATTATCATTCTTATACAGCCTTAATATTTTGGAGTGCATCCCACATAGTGTTTGGTGTATCTCCTGATATGACTGGTGTGAACTAACCTTAGTAAATGGGCTACTCAAAACAATTTGGGCCTTCAGTACCTGAGAAAGAAACTCATTTCTAAAGGGAAGAAGCATTCCCCATACGCGAACCTCCTTATCATCCTTTAAATAATTCTAATTTGCGTAGAAATCCTAGATGAGACTAAGGTTTCACTAATCAGAGTAATCCGTTTCCAAGATCTTATGTTTTCCATTATTCTTCTTTTGCAGCCTTCTCATAGTGGACTACATCTTGTATAGTGTATGGTGTATCTCCTAATATAAAGCATGTGCAAAAACCTTAGTAAATGGCCCACTCAAAATAACTTGGTGATACACCCAAAATACAACTCCCTTTTAAAGAGTGTAAGCGGTTGTTGTCAAATATAGAATCCAACAAAATTTGGGGTCGAATCCCACAGGAAATAAGGTGTTAATTAAGTCGTATATGGTTTTAATGAAAATTAGTCAGCAATTTCCGTGAAATAGGGGGGTATTGTTGGATGCTTGTTAACCAAATTCAATAACAACAAAGTGATGTTCAATTTTATAATACATGAATTAATGGAGACAAAGAAACTAGGACTGTGTTTACCTTGGTTTCCAATCACTTTCGGTTTACATAAACATGAATATTGCGTTGATACATGTAATTATAAGATAATCGATTCCAATTATTCACTTAAGTGTTTTTCAACCTAAATAGATGAGAATCCACTTTAATTCTCAAAGTGACAATAATAAAACTCGATTAAATCTTCAAGTGACTAATCTCGTCAAAGCATTAATCTTTTTATTCGGAGGTTAGAAACTTCGAATTCTTATTACAAATTCCTTTTCCTATTGTCAATCTCTTTGTTCAACCAAATTGACTTAGGGTTTTTTCCAATGTTTTCAACCACTAGAAGTTTATTAAACCGAAGGAATTCACAACATAATCAAAAGTTCAACACAAACTCAATACATAGAAACCCTAGAAGTAATTTTCCCCTAAGGATTCCACAACCCTAGTTATAGGGATTTAGCCA
This sequence comes from Capsicum rhomboideum, assembly GCA_031232105.1. NCBI lineage: Eukaryota > Viridiplantae > Streptophyta > Magnoliopsida > Solanales > Solanaceae > Capsicum > Capsicum rhomboideum. The sequence continues at coordinate 88,008,910 of CP124716.1, read as the reverse complement.
CTCATAATAAGAAATAATATGAAACAAATAAGTTTCATTAAGTAAAGTATAATCCTTACAAAAGAGAAATCAATAATCCCAGCAGTTGAATCCAACTAAGAATACTGTGCTTTTGCCATATGAAAATCTAGTCTCAAGAGAAAAGATGCATTACAAAAGTTACCAAGTGTGAAAGATTCCTATCCTCATCCCTAGAATAGGTATTTATAGGCTCAAAATAAATTGGGATTTAAAATTCAAATTGGAATGCTGCGTTGATCTTGACGAGTTGCCTAGCAGACCATCGAGAAAGTGACGGTCCGTCGCTGGGACCGCCACAGGAACACCACTAAACACACTTTCTTCTTAGGTCCTGATGATCAGGATGACGGTCCATCATGGCCTTGATGGACCACCGGCTGAGCCGTTACTAGTCTTCAACTTGCATTGGCTTCAGGTTAAGGCTTGATGGGCAACATGGCGGCACGTCAGTCTTCTGACGTTGCACTCTCTTTTTAGCAAAAATTCCTTTCTTTCCTATTGTTGGGCTTATTACCTTAAAGTAAACACAAAACATATTAAAAATACTAATGGTTGCTTGAAAACTTACCATTATCCTTAGTTAAAGATGCGAAATGTGTCGTCATAATCCAGCACATCAACACCCTCAACTTCGAATGGTTGCTTGTACCCAAGCAACTTAAACGACACGATATCATGCTAACATAAAGATTTCAAAAGAATAAACAACTGTTGTAAATTCACATGGACCTCACATCTTGGTTAGCAACAAATGCATGAGTTTATTTAGTAACAAACTAGTAGGAATCTATGCTTGGCATCATACTACAAATAAGTGGCCTAGATACACTCAGAATATTCATTCTAATAACTAGTAGGTTCAAGTATTAATCATATGCTCTCACACTAAAGAAGTCCCTCACTCATATATAGCAAGAATTAGGGACTAGAAATTAAAATTCTCACTCTGACAATGAATTTCGAGCCATGCATATGCAATACCATAAGCTTGTCCTTACCATTTCACAGGGTTCTTTAGCTGGTTGACAAGGATCACTACATGGCTTTATTCAACTTGTAACGTAGGCTGAAGTACAGGTAAGGTAGATTAAGGATCAGTGAATCAGCCCTCCTTGATGTGCATTAATCCACCACACCAATTTTTTTACAATTCCACCCTTATTCTCTTAATTATTTAAACAATTTTCTCTCACCGAGTGCACCACATTTCATGGACTCAGTTTTTTTTTCATTCCTTTCTTTTTTACTCTTATTCTATTTTGCTCATTGTTTTTTTTTCTTATTTGTGTGCACATTCTTAGGGTCTTCTTCGTTCATCAGCTACTCTTTTTATACCCTTCTTCATTCATTACCTTTCTATAGTAGCCACCCTCAACTCAGGTAATTTGCCTAGGTTGAGGTGCATGATATCCAATAAGGGACCAGGGCCAAAATAGAGGCTTAATAATAAAGAAGGGAAGTCTAGCAGGTGTTGAATAAAGGGTCATGATAGCTCAAAATAGGGATCAAGGGATTCATATGTTATTAGGACAGTTTCCTTTAGGCAAAGTGGACTCAAATTCAAACAAGCCATATGATCTCATCCTATAAAACCACCTTATCACCTAACAAAATGGACTGGGCAAGCTCTAGATGCATGCATAAAGTAAGAAAGTAGAACGAAAACCTTGCACACACGTAATGTAGAATGACCCTAACCCTGCCAATTACCAGACTCATACTCGAGCTTAAGTATGCTTCAACTATTTATAGATTACTAATGCCAAGTACATACCCACAACAGTCTATTATCAAGATGAAATCAACAACACAGTTACAATGAAGAAAAATTTCAATGGGTCCTCATTTTTATTTTCTTTTTTTCTTTTCAACACAACAATAGCTTTTATTCATTTTCATCTCTTTGCCAGCATAATACATAACTAAAAGATAAAAATTACAATAACATAAACAGAAACACCCCTAAACATGTCGTTCTACTACATAGCACATGAGGGAAAAGAACACAAGCAATAAAAACTCCTATGGTAACAGACTCAGACTCACAAGTACTCCACCCCACAAAAACAAAAATGTTTTGTCCTCAATGTATAAATAATAAAAAGTACAAGGGATGGAATATTTGGAAAACCCTTAGGCTTGGGAGTCATCTTTGGAGGCTCAGGTGGCCTCAGCAGCAGTAATAGTATCCCCAGTGGTGCTCGGGGTGCTCAAATCAGTAATAGTGACCCCAACAGTGGCCGGGGTGTTCTAAGGTAAAATAGTGGATGGGGCGATGCCCGCAGCTCTCAAGTCTCCATCATCATCAACCAAAGGAGTGGGTCTACCTACGTGTGCCAAACTAGTGGACACCCCTTCCAACTCATTTGCCACTCGCTTCATCCTAGCCTTCTCATCTTTCTTTGACATCTTCTATGATTTCCTCATTGATCTATCTTCTACTGTCTTATTTGGATACTTCTTTTTCTTCTACTTCTTCTATTTTTCTTGCTCTTCACTCACAACTTTACCTTTATCAGTCATTTTACGGCCCATGAGGTTAACAATCTCATCATCCTTCGTGATTCCTAACTGCTTATACTAGGATTCTTCTTCAAGTTTGCTATATCAACCTGGGCTTGGTTCAATTCAGCAGTTAACTTAGCCAAATCAGGGATAGAGAGTTCATACAACCTGTGGTTCACCCTCTCATTCATGTCATTCATTCGGGTATGTAAATTCCCATATGGCTTTAATGCCTTTGTCACTATTTGGTCCGTGAAAGGCTTGAACTATTTAGACCATACCTTCAGTTGCCTCTCAGATTTCTTCTATGTTTTTACCCCTTTAACAAAGTTTTCCAGAGTGAATCGGTACTCAGAATAGGCTGGTGGCATGGAAGCAGTATCTGTGGTTTCATCATATGTGGGCATAGGAGCAACTCGAGATTTGACTAAATAAACCTGGTGATCAATAATAACAAGTGGAAAATCTGTACCTGTGGAAACATTTGATACCTCTGGAGTCAATTGAGATGGCGTTCCCTGTGATATTGGTTTATGGACCTTCAACTCAAACTTTGTCTCATATTTTGTTCTCTCGATATCATCCTTACTAGTGGCTCTAATCTTGTTATCAACCCCACTAATAATAGGCACTTTTGTGTGCATGCACAGCTTCGTGATGAAACAGGGAAAAGGTAAGGCACTAGCAGTCTTATGTGCTGGCACGACCAATTCATCATTGATCACCATGATGAAATTGATCTTTGGCCCCTCTATGAGGATAGCTACCATTACTTCCCTTGTGATATCCAAATTTGCATCTCCATCAGTATGCATCAACCTCAGCCTAACCACAGCCCACCAGAACATAGGTTTGACACTTAACGATGATTTATATATCCGCTCTTTGGGGTTCAACCAGGATGGTGGTCCAAAATCTATTAGAAGGTTTGCTAGCCATCGATGTTGAGTACTCACAGTTCTTATCCTATGTTCAAATTCTGGAGTCAAGGTCAGAGGAGTGTAAATCTCACCAAATAAAATTCGATTAATGGTATGCACAAAAATATCAACTGGAACTCCTCGGACCGAAACTATGGTCCTATTGCTCATGTCAAAATATTTTGCCCCTTTGGGCAATCCTTCTTGAGAATGGCCAAGTAGTTGGCGAAGAATTCCCAGACCATGGTCGGATAGTATGCCCTTAGAGGTGTGCTAAAACTATGTACTTCTTATCTGTTGAACTATTGCTCTAGATTTGGATATTCAGACAACTCTGTAGTCATAATTTGGTATTCCTCAACTATTGGTCTGTTCATGTCTTGGGATTGCATAGGTTGAAGCCCATCATAATAGATTGTCTCAGCACCTTCAACAACCCACCTAATGTTCTCTCTAACCCCTGAGGCTTTCCTTTGGGGCACCTCCACTGTCTCTTTCTCAGGTGTCTCTTTCGGTTCTGAGCTTGAACTAGGAGTGACCTCTTTCTCACCTTTAATATTTGGGAAAAAGTCATAGTTGTTACTACTCTCCCCCTCGTTGTTGGGCTTAATGCTTGACGAACTATCCTCCTCTTCAGACTAGGAGGGATAGTTACGTCTTCTTTCACTTTGCCTGGTATTTTGCTATGGAGCCTGAGTTTCCTCAGCTTGTGGCTCCAGTTCATCTCTTAGCCTTGATACCGTTCTTCATTCTTACTTCTTCGAGGCTCCTCCTCAATTCGTTGGTAGCTTTGGAGGCATTATACCTGTGAGAAGAAGTAAGTAGAGTCAGTGTAAAGTAATGACATCTAAAATGGACTCAATAGTTGAAACTATTTTACCTTGATGGCTTAAACGGTGGTCCGTCACCTTGGTGATTGTCCGCCAGCTTGACCATCTGGCTGATCCAGTTTGGCTTTTAAAGTGTTATGCTGGTGACGGTTGGTCTGATGGTCCGTCAGGAAAGCGATTTTCCACCGATTGGGCTGTCAGACCTTAACAAGAATAGGTCTTTATGACCCCTTTGTTGACCGTCTCTCCGATGGCCATCACATATGTAACGGTCAGTCAGTGGGACCGTCAAGCTTGCCATTTTTTCATATTTTCCTCTTGGACTTTTTACAAACACTTGGTGGGCAACCCTATTTTGTTACTTAGTACTTAATTTCTCATGGGCTTGTTCCCATATTTTAAATACATTAACAACATAGAATTATGATTGCCCCAGGGTTACTCAGACTTCACCCTCAAGGTTTTCATACCATACCATCGGAATACTAATAACACTATAACTCATCAAATTAAGAAAACAAAAATATTTAAACTAAAATTGAACTAAGGTGAACATACCTGATTGGTGAATGCAACTGCTACTTGGAAATATGTAAGAGCTGAGTGCAAAATAGCTTAACAAAGAAGAGTGAGAGTATTTGAGATTTTTGGTGTTGGGATTTTGATATGAGGTAGGTTGGTTTAAATAGTGAGATTAGTGTGATGTGGGGTGATGAATCTGAGTTAATCGAAATTATGGGCTGATGAATAGGGTTTAATCATATGTGAATGTAGTAGTTTTAAGAGTTGAGAAATATGAAGTGGAAGAGGTGGTATTCAGATGTGGGTACAAATTCAAATGAAGTGTTTAAAAAGGGTAAGAAGTGTGTATTATTGGGTCGGGTCGGTTTGAAAATAAAAATAAGAAAAAGTAAAAACTTACCTGTGACGGTCAAAGTGACGATCCATCAGTAAAGTGATGGTACGTCGATTTGTCTGTCAAGTCGATCCAGATTGGTATCCCATCTACTCTTAAGTGATGATGGAAGTGACGGTCCGTCAGCTATGCGATGGTCCGCTGTCTCACCCGTCAGTTTTGAACAAGTATGATATGTTTTGTCAATTTCTTGATGATAAATCCGATGATATAGAGGCCCATTGATGGTCCATCATCTTGACCATCTGTGCTTACCCAGTATGCATGTTTCTTGGTCTCTTGGTGAAGACTTGAACTGAAAATCCGCCGAGCTTATGATGGTCTACCGACTGGGTCGTCAAACTCAACCAGATTTCAATATCCCCTAGTTTCTCAGTCCCTGCACACTTAGTACACACATTAAACATGCTCTACAACAAATCACTACACTGCATTATTGTACACCATATTATGGGTTACCTCTCATTAGTGCCTGATTTAACATCGCGGCATAACTCGGATATCTTGACTACTCAAACTTTGTTAATATACACAAAAGTTACCACTTTCACCTCTTCTTGTGGACCAACATATTACTTAACTCATTGTTCATTTACCTTGAAACATTTCCCTTTTTCGTTCTCCAACTTCACCACTCCGGATGGAAAAAATTGTGTTACCTTGAAGGGTCCGGACCACTTCGACTTCAGCTTACCCAGGAATAGCTTGAACCTTGGGTTGAATAGTAGTACCAAATCACCCACATAGAATTCTCTATTTTCAATCCTCCGATCATGGTACGGTTTCATTTTCTCCTTGTAAAGATTATACCTTTCATAAGCATGAATTCGGAACTCTTCAATCTCATTCAATTGATCCAACCTCAAGTCGACAGCGTTCTTCCAACTTAAATTAAGCTTTTTGAGCACCCATAAGGCTTTGTACTCAAGCTCTACTGGTAAGTGACAAGATTTACCGAAGGCTAGTTGGTAGGGTGACATACCAATTTGGGTCTTAAAAGCAGTACGGTAAGCCCAAAGAGCATCATCAAGCTTCCACGACCAATCAATCCTATTGGTATTAACACACTTGGCCAAGATCATCTTTATCTCGCGATTTGACACCTCCACCTACCCACTTATTTGTGGGTGATATGGAGTAGCCACCCTATGTTGTTTCACTCCATATTTTGCCAACATAGCCCTGAACACCTTATTACAAAAGTAGGAACCCCCGTCGCTTATGATGGTGCGGGGGGTGCCAAAACAGGAAAAGATATTCTTTTTCAAGAATGCTACCACACTTTTGCCTTCGTTATCTTCTAGAGCCACTGCTTCAACCCATTTGGACACATAGTCCATAGCAACCAGGATATATTTGTGACCATATGAACTTATAAAAGGACCCATGAAATCGATGCCCCACATATAAAACAATTCAACCTCCAACATTTTGGTCATGGGTATCTCATAATACTTAAAGATTGACCCTTACCTCTGGCACTGGTCACAAGATTTGACAAACTCATATGCATCCTTATAGATAGTAGGCCAGTAGTACCCGCTCTGTAAAAACTTTCTCGTTGTGCGGTCACCCGCATGATGTCCTCCTACTGGAGGCGAATGACAAGCCTGAAAAATGCTCAACATTTCCACCTTTGGCACACATCTCCGGATGAAATTATCAGTACACAACCTGAACAAGTAAGTCTTATCCCAGATATAATTCTTTACATCATGAAAAAACTTCTTTCTTTGATGAAAACTCAAGTATTTTGGGATTTCATCACTATCTACATAGTTCGCAAAGTCAGCGTACCAATGAACAAGATCAAGAGTAGCTGCAAGTACCTGCTCATCCATAAATAAGTCATTAATTTCTAACTCATCTGGCCTCTTACCTTCATTCTCCAAATGAGATAGATGATCGGCTACCTGATTTTTATAGCCTTTTTTGTCCTTAACTTCGAAGTCAAATTCTTGTAGCAATAGCACCCACTTAATCAGTCGAAGCTTGGCATCCTTTTTTGCCATCAAGTATATCAATGTCGAGTGGTCCATGTGAACCATAAATTTGGTACCCAGCAGATACACCCTAAATTTCTCAAAGGTATAAACAACAACAAAAAGCTCTTTCTCGATAATTGTATAGTTTTACTAAGCTCCGTTCTATGCTTTACTTGCATAATAAATGGGGTGAAAGAGCATCTTTTTTTTCTAACCAAGAACAGCACCAAGTATAACTCCCCTCGCACCACACATCACTTCAAATGGTTTGGACCAATCCAGAGTAATGATAATAGGTACAACTACCAATTTCTCCTTAAGGTATTGGAATTCCTTCAAACAATCATCAGTGAACACAAACTTAACTTCCTTTTCTAATAATTTGCACAAAGGATTGTCAATATTAGAGAATTCTTTGATGAACCTCCGATTAAATCCCGTGTGGCCAAGAAAACTACTAACACCCTTCACCTAGATTGGTGGAGGTAATTTCTCAATCACTTTTATTTTGGCCTGGTCAACTTCAATTCCCTTCATAGAGATCTTGTGCCCCAACATAATGCCTTCCTTCACCATAAAATGGCATTTCTCCTAGTTGAGAACAAGATTGAACTCTTCACATCTTTGTAAGGCATTGCTAAGATTAGCCAAGCAATCATTAAGAATCTCCAACCATAGAAAAATCATCCATGAACACTTCTAGAGTGTCCTCCACTATATCCAAAAATATAGACATCATACACCTTTGGAAAGTGGTCGGCGCATTAAACAACCCGAAGGGCATCCTCTTGAATGCAAAAGTCCCATAGGGAAAAGTGAATGTAGTCTTCTCTTGGTTCTCAAGTGCAATAGATATTTGGTTGTATTCAAAATATCCATCCAAGAATCAATACCAACCCTTACCTGTAAATCTATCAAGCATTTGGTCCATGAAGGGCATCGAAAAGTGATTTCAAAGAGTCCAAGAGTTCAACTTCTGGTAATCTATGCACACTCTCCATCCCATGATGGGTCAAAGAGGAATCAACTCTTTCCTTTTGTTGTCCACTACATTCATACCTCCTTCTTTTGGGACACACTAAATCGGACTCACCCATTTGTTGTCCAAAATTAGGTATACAACCCCTGCAACAAGCCACTTAATTATCTCTTTTTTAACCACCTCTTACATTGGTGGGTTGAGTCTACACTAATGCTTAATAGTGAGGATACAATCCTCCTTTAACTGTATTTTGTGAGTACAAATGCCCTGTGGAATGCCAATGATATCCATGATAGTCTACCCAATAGCTCTTTTGTACCTTCGCAATACTGAAACAAGGGCTTCTACTTGCCTTTCAACTAAGTCTGTAGCAATAATCACTGGAAAAATATTCTTTTCCCCCTAAAATACATACCTCAAGTATCCAGGCAATTCTTTTAACTCTAACAGTGGGGTTTCTTCAATGGATGGCTTTGCCGGAGGAGTTGGTCTGTTTTTCAAATCTAAGTCCAACTTCTTCGGGGCATAAAATATGATCCCATCCCAGTCAGTGCACAAAAACTTCTTCGGGGCATAAGAATATGATCCGATCCCAGTTAGTGCACAAACTGTCTCATCATACTCTTCAATACCATCCCCCTCAAAGTTCATCAACACAGTGACTAGAGTTTCAATAGCAAATCGCTCCTCAATCGAAACTTCAATCTCACTCTCATCAATAACAGCTATAACGGAGACAACACTCATGTCTCTCAACTTCTTGATTGACTGAAAAATGTTGAACTTCACCTCTTCATCATTCAACCTAAATCTCAAATCATTGAATTCCATGTCAACCAATACGGCGGTAGCTAAGAAAGGCCTACCCAAGATTATGGGTACTTCGAAATCTACCTCGCAATTGAGAATAACAAGTAAGATGGGAATATATAATCCACCACCTTCACAAGGACATCATATAAAATCCCTTCTGGACTCTTTACTAAATGGTCGGCCATCAATAATTGCATACACGTAGGTTTGGGGGATCCTAAACCCAACTATTGATAAATGGCTAAGGGCATCAAATTGATGTTGCACCTAGATCACATAGTACCTTAGTGAAACTAATTGTACCAATGGTAAATGCTCCTGGATCCACTTTCTTCTGAACAAAAGACCTTGAAACAATAGCACTATAATGATGAATGTTGTCTGTTGGCTCAAAACTTATTGTTCTCTTCTTTGGTGACCAAATCTTTCATGAACTTGGTATATCCCGGCATCTATTCAAGGGATTACACCAATGGGATATTCACTGATAGCTGCTTCAACATAGATAAAAATTTGTTGAACTTACCATCATCTACCTTCTTCTTTGCTCGGTGAGGAAAAGGTAGATGGGGTCTTAGAATTTGAGTTAAAGGTTTTGTGGCATCTTTACCCTTGTCCTTACTCACTGCATCATCGAACTTCACCTTTATGGATTTCTCAGCATCCACCTCCTGTTTAATGATGTTTTCCTACTTATCAGACTCAGCAGGAATATTATTTACATCACCATCATTTAGTTCCATCTCGTCATCGGAGGCAACATCCTCCACATATGTTTGAACCAATGGATGTGGTTTGGGTAATATTTTACCACTTCTAGTGGTAATGGCTAAACAAGTTCAATTATTCCTCGAATTTCGTACAATATCACTTGGAAGGGTGCCTCTTTTACGCTTATTAAATATTACGGATAGTTGGCCTATCTGAAACTCCAATTGCTTAATTGACGTCGATTGGGATTCAACTAGTTGACTCATTGAAGATAAGTCAGACTTCACCTCCTTAATGCCTGCATCAGTTGACTCAACACCCTTTAGTAGATTTGCCATCACAGCTTCCATAGAAAGCTTCCCTGAGTCAGTTGCAGCATTGTCACGACTACTTGGGGTACATACAATCCACTTCAGTTGGTCATGGTCTCTATACCCAAATTTGCCATAATAGTTATCCCTCTAATAGTTACCTTGATTTCTTTGGCCATTGGACCGAAAACCCCCTGATTATTCAAATAATTTGCCTCCTCCTCAGAATCAAAATTGGTTACTCTAATGTGAGACCCCACAACTTTTACCTTCTCAACACCAACAGCCAACAAGTGTTTAGTTAACAAATCCATTTGAGTCTTTATATGAGCCATATTTTGGTCACGCTTCTCTTTTCTTCGGTGTTGCTCAGCTTAATGACCAATTGCATAAGTGTTGTTTGGTACCTCAGACTCTCTAGTATGCCAAGCCCTACTACTTTTTGTCAATCGATCAACTATCTCAGTGGCATCAGTGTAAGTATATGCCATAAAAACACCTCCAATTGTATTATCAACCATTGATTTTATGACAGTGTTCAGTGACTTGTACAATGCTTGTATTAAATGCTCATCGGTGAGATAGTGATCCAGACATTGAGTTAGCTTTTGCTTAAACCTAAGCCATGTCTCATGTAATGGCTCATGTTGTAATTGCCTATAGTTGCTTATCTCATCCCTCAACTGTAACATTCTAGAAGGCGGAAAGAACCTTTTTAGGAAAGCTCTTTTAAACTATCTCCAGTGTGTTATAGAAGCAGGAGCTACTTCATTTAGCCACAAGGTTGCCTCCTTAGTTAGAGACAATGAAAACAATCTCAACCGAATTGCATTCTGTGACACTCCTGAATTATCAAATGATTTGCATATGTTGATGAAATTCATCAAGTGCAAGTTTGGATCATCACCAAGCAGACCCCCAAATAACCCCTTCAGATTCAACCACAAGATTATTGCGCTGGTGATATTGAACTTAGTCCCAGGAGCAAGTAGTGGTGGGATGATGGCTCCTATAGCTCCAACTCCATCTAAATCAGCCTCATGGTTCTCATCATCAAGAGAAAAGTTCAGCGTAGACTGTTCGCATCCTCTACCACTTTGTCGCTGATTTTAATTTTCTGGAGCAACATTGTTTGCATGCTACCCATCAACAACATCGTTCAATTTGGCATCACCCAGGTCATCATCCTCTTCATGTGGTACCTGACTGGGTGGGACTCCTTGATTTCTATTTTATGCAACCATACACCTTATCAATGTTCTATTTAGTTTAGGATCGTATGGAAATAGTGGTTCACCCGAACGATGGGTACTTGGCATGCACAACTGTTCGCCTACAATTAAAAAAACAATAAACAAAAGTGAAATTAGGAAAAGGGACTAAAAGTTAAATAACACACATGAACTTATTTGACAATCGTATTCCCCAGCAATGGCCCCAAAATTTGATACGCCCAAACTACAACTCCTTTTTAAAGAGTGTAAGCAGTCGTTTTCAAATATTGAACCCAACAAAGGTTGGGGTCAAATCCCACAGGGAATAAGGTGTTAATTATGTCATATGTTATTTCATGACAATTAGTCAACAATTTCCGTGAAATAGGGGGTGTTGTTGGATGCTTGTTAACCAAATTCAATAACAACAAAGTGATGGTAAATTTTATAACACTTCAATAAATAGAGACAAATAAACTAGGATTGTGTTCACCTTGGTTTCCAATCACTTTCGGGGTACGTGAAACATGAATATTGCATTGATACATGTAATTATAAGATAATCAATTCCAATTATTCACTTAAGTGTTTTTCAACCTAAATAGATGAGAATCCACTTTAATTCTCTCGAACTTAAAGTGGCAAGATAAAACTCAATTAAATCATCAAGAGACTAATTTCGTCAAAGCATTAATGTTTTTATTCGGAGGTTAGAAACTCTGAATTCTTGTTACAAACTCCTATTCCTTTTGTCAATTTCTTTGTTCAAGTAAATTCACTTTGGGATTTTTCCAATGTTTGCAACCACTAGAAGTTTATTAAACCAAAGGAATTCAAAACATAATCACAATTTCAACACAAATTCAATACATCTAAACCCTAGAAGTAATTTTCCACCAAGGATTCCACAACCTTAGTTAAAGGGCTTTAGCCACTCGTGATAAGAAATAAGATGAAACAAATAATTTTCATTAAGTAAAGTATAATCCTTACAAAAGAGAAATCAATAATCCCATTCGTTGAATCCAACTAAGAATACTGTGCTTTTGCCCTATGAAAATCTAGCCTCGAGAGAAAAGATGCATTACAAAAGTTACGAAGTGTGAAAGATGCCTATTCTCAGCCCTAGACTACATATTTATAGGCTCAAAATAATTTAGATTTAAAATTCAAACTGGAATGCTGCATTGATCTTGACGAGTCACCTGGCGAACCGTCGGGAAGGTGATGGTCCGTCGCTGGGACCGTCATAGGAAAACCACTGAACACACGTTCTGCTTAGGTTCTGACGGTCGGGATGACGGTCCTCCGCGTCCTCAAAGGCCCGTCAGCTGAGCCATCAACAGTCTTCAACTTGTATTGGCTTCTAGTTAATGCTTAACGGGCAACGTGGTGGCCCATCAGGCTTCTGACGGTTCGTCATCTTTTTTGCCACACTCTCTTTTCAGCAAAATTTCCTTTCTTTCCTATTGTTGGTATTTTTACCTTAAAGTAAAAAAAAAAAACATATTAAAAATACCAACGGTTGCATGAAAACTTTCCATTATCCTTAGTTAAAGATGCAAAATATGTCGTCATAATCCAGTACATCACTTGGGACCTCATTATCTAACAAAGAAACTTATATCTAAAAGGAACAAGCTTGTACCACACATAAACCTTGATGTGTGGTGGTTTCATGACACTTTCAATGCTTAAAATAAAGAAAATATGCAAGAACTGAAGTGTATTTGAGGATATGATGCATTTGTTTAAGTGTTTTGCAGGAAAATAGGTCTTGGTAGTAATCAAATGAAAATTGAACTTAATTTGGCTAAGTATTGGCTTCTGATGCCTGGACATAACTCGTTGGGTAATGCCACGAGTCATGGAATAACTCTTCCTAAAGAGAGTGTCCCAAGTCCTAAAAAGATACAACTCAACGTGTTGGCTATGGTTCAAGCTAAGAATCATCGGGAGAGGCAACAAGTCAACACATGACTCATCGTGAAGGAATTTTCTAAAAGTCCCACATGTGGTAAAATCAATGTGACTGGCTATGGGTCCTCCCTACGATCCATTAGGAGAGGGATGAGTCATTGTTTGACTTGTCCTGAGCATATATGGCCAAAGTCCTAGAAATTGACAAAATTGGCTTCAATGGCAATAATTGACGCAACGACCCATCGGGAGTCACTACGAGCCATCATGAGGAGGCATTTCCAGCCTATATAAAGTTAGTCAATAAGCTACGGACACACACAATGAGTCATAGCCTGACCCAATAACTCATTGCCACTGCTGACTCTATTCTCCTACATAGTTTAGGATAGGAAATTATTGGTGTCTATAAATACTCCTATTAGGTTTTATATTAAAGGTTACTTACTATTACATATTTTAAGTCTATATACTTATTCTTGAGAGTTGTAAACACATACTTTGAGAGATTAATTTATAGTTGAGATTCATGGTTTTATTCTTCTTTTATTAGTGCATAATTATGTTTTATTCTTTTGTTATTAGTGCATAATTATGTTTTATTTCCAGAATTACTATTGTGTTCTTGCAATTATTAGTGGATAAACCCCACAACTAAGGTTGTGGGAACAATAATGGAATAACAAAGTAGGGTTTGAAGTACATGGTAGTTTTTAAATAGTGTTTATGCATGTATTGTTATTATATTCACTTTGATTGCTTTCTAATGGTGTACAATATTAGAACTCACCTTATTCTTACTTGCTTTAGATGAGGGGGTAACGGATGGGAAAAGGGAATAAACAAAAGGGACTTGTGGCTAGCAACCTTCACTTAATAGCCTGAGTCGTGGATGCGGGAAATCTAATTTGGGATCCATGATAAGGGTTAGATTGTAAAAATCATGAGACTTAGATGAGTAATTGAGAATAGTCATCTAATAGGGGATGGACAATCGTTTAGGTGAACTTAACTTATAAATTTTGCATGCTAAGCACTGGGATAGATGACCAGTATGGAGAACCTATAGAGTTATGAAGTCATGGGAAACAAAATTCTAATATCTCGCCATTATTAATTACAACTTGAAGAAATTCACAATGGTTACTTGATAAACCACTACTTTTAAATACTACTTTAAACCCCCCCCCCCCACTTTCTGGAAATAATTTACTAATATCATAGATAATTGTATCGATCGAGCTTCTAGCCTATTCCTTGTGGGATCGACTCCAACCTTGGTTGGGTTCTATATTTGACAGCGAATGCTTTATTTCTTATTGTGAGGTGTAATTTAGGCGACATCAAATTTTGGTGTCATTGCATATGATTTAGGATTAAATTGACTGTGTTTATTTAACTCTTATCCATTATTTCCTGATTTTACTTTTTCAATTATTTTTAGGATGCACACCGGTGCATGCCCAACACTAGGAATCAAGGCAATCCCCTGATTCCACTTGATCTTGAAATTTAAAGAACACTAAGAAACTTGAAGAGAATGGATGATCAAGGAGTTCACAATCAAGGAGTTCATGGTCAAGGAGATTATGAGACCTCGGAGAAAGCCACAACTTGGATGTTAGCTAAAGAAGAGGCTAGACAGGAAGAGCTTAGACAAGAAACATCCAGACAAGATGAGGTAGCTCGCTAGGCTGTAATGGATGAACAACAAAGGTAAAAAAGGAACAGCGTCCATGAGCGCCCCCGTCATCATGTCCCCCAATTTTATGATGAAGATGATAATGATGACTTGGACGATGAAAGTGAAATATGTGATATTATTCCACCCCTATTGACAGCTAGAACAAAGTTTGACATCACTAGCGCTATGATACTATTGTTGAACTTGAAAGGAGTTTTTACTGGCCTTGCTACTACTGATGCAAACTTGCATATAACAAACTTTGTAGGGATATACAAATCCTACAAGATACCTGGTGTGAACCAAGATACTATCAGACTGCGGTTGTTTCCTTTGTTTTTGGCTAGTGAACCTACTCTATGGTTGATAGAGTTTCCAAGCAAATCAATAACTACCAGGTGGGAGTTAAAGAAGCAATTCTTAAAGAGATTTTCCCACCATCCAGAATATTATAGTTGAAAGATGAGATTTATAACTTTAGGTAACTACATTCAGAGGCACTATATGAGACAGGGTTGAGGTTTAAGAAGAAGCTGTAACAAGTCCCAAATTACAGATACCTAATCATAGTTTGCTTGAAATATTCTACAAATCTTTAAATGCTAACAATAAGGTTGTAGCTAACACTTTAATAGGAGGTGCATTTATGAGTCTAACTTTGGAGCAGGCTTCAGTGATACTCGATACAATCACAAAAAACAACAGGGGTTGCATGGTTATTTAGGTGAACTTAACTTATCAATTCTGCAAGCTAAGAACCACGATAGATCACCAGTACAGAGAACCTACAGTGTTATGAAGTCAAGAGGGACACAGTCCTAGTTTCTCACTATTATTTATTACAACTTGAAGAAATTCATAATTGTTACTTGATAAACCACTACTTTTAAATACTACTTTAAAAAAACCCCACGTTCCAAAAATACTTCACTAATAGCTTAGATAATTGCATTGACCAAGCTTCTAGCCTATTCCCTGTGGGATTGATCCCAACCTTGGTTGGGGTTCTATATTTGACAGCAACTGCCTTATATCTCATTGTGAGGTGTAATTTGGGTGACATAAAATTTTGGAACACATTCCCACAGCCACTTATATGATAGAAGCATCCATAGAGCAGTGAAGGATAGATAAGGGGATTGCTCAAGAAGTAGCCCAGATGAGAATCAATTAAGTATAATTGCAAAGTAGGTCACAGAAGTGGGGGAAGAAAAGGTAAATGCAGTCAATTCTCAAGGTAAAGTTCCTAGAAATAATGACTTTAATTATGAAGATGAGGCAAAATATTTAGATGATCAGGTGGTGCGTTTTTGGTCCAAAGTCCAAGAGACTAATCAAGACACTTTGTACTCTGGTCAAGGAAATCAAGGTCAAAATTATTACGAGGACAACAACTATAATTGGTCTGGGTATAGAGATAGGAGTAAAGGTAGAGATGGTGACTGGATGATTAAAAGAATGATAAAAGTGGCTTATACATTCTTCCTGGTAGTCGTGATCCTTAAGGAGATTCAAGAAGATATTTTGGGGATAAGTCAAAAAGTGGAGTCACATTCTAGCACTATTAAGCAATTTGAGCAGCAGTTTGGTCAACTTTCTATAGCATTGAACCAACGTCAGAAAGGTACACTTCCAAGCAACACAATCCAAAATCTGAAGAATGATAGTCACTACATAGTTGTGACCACTAAAAGTGGTAAGATGATTATTGACCCTTCTATACTAATAGTTGTTGATGATAAAGTTGAGCTTGTAATGATTGATGTTGAAAAGATAGCTAAATCAAAGAATCAAGGTATTGAGGAAAAGAAACCTGAAAAGTTATCTCCTTTTATTGAAAAGAAAACTGAGGCTAAAAAAGAGAAGGAAAAGGAGGTCACACAGATCGTGACTCCCATTCCATGACCTCCTCTTTATTTTTCACAAAGATTGAAGAATAGAGTCGAAGAAGGGAAGTCCTACAAGTTTATCTCAATGCTAAAGCAATTGTCTGTGAACATCCCTTTAGTTAAGGCACTTGAGAAAATGCTTGGCTATGCAAAGTTTATGAAGGATCTTGTGATGAAAAAGAGTACTGTGAGTTTTGATCCTATTAATAATTTACACCATTATAGTGCAATAGCTTTTCGATCTCTTGTGCAGAAAAAGGAAAATCCTAAATCATTCACGTTTCCATATACCATTGGGGCTTTTAATTTTGCAAAGGCTTTGTGTGACTTAGATGCTAGCATTAATCTGATGTTGCTTATAGTATTTAGACAGTTGGGGTTGGTATCACCCAAACCAACTTTAATGAGACTTCTTATGGCAGATCATACAGTAAAAGGAGCCTGTGGGAGTTTTATTGGATGTGTTAGTGAAGGTTGAGTCATTCATCTTTCCAACTGATTTTGTCATCCTTGATTGTGAAGTAGATTTTGAGGTTCCCATCATCTTAGGGATACAATTCCTCGTGACCCAACGAGTATTAGTTGATATGAAAACTGGTTAGTTAAAGTTTTGGTTGAATAATGAAGAAGTGACTAGCAATGTTTGCCAATATATAAAGCAACCAAATGACATACGTGTGGTCTCAATTATTGATACAATTGATGTGGAGTCCTTGATAGTCCCTATTAAAGAGAGGCTTGGTGTTGAAGCACTAGTGGTGGTGATCATGAATTTTGAGGGTGATGATATTGATGAGTATGATGAGATGGTGACATCACTTGCTGGTTTGGGTACCTACTCTTATGTGCTAAAAAAGTTAGACGTTGACTTGAAGAATATGGCAAATCCACTGGCAAAGACTTCTATTAAGGAGCCTTCTGTATTGGAGTTCAAAGCTCTCCCATCCCACCTTTGCTATGCTTTCTTGGGAGCCAACAACACTTTACCAGTCATTATAGCAGCAAACTTGGTGTGCTATTATAGTAGAACTGGTATATTTAGGATTTTATTTTTATTTTTGTTCTATTTATGTTGTTTTTGTTGTGTTTGATTAGGAGGAAAATAGGGGAACCTTAGTGCAGCCAAGTTTTGAATGTTTTGATTTTGTTGTTTTTAAGGATACCCCTCCTAAAAAATATTTTAGGTTGTATGTTGTATCCATTTTAAACTGTGATCACTGTGGATCTTGTTATTGAATTAGAATTATAGGCATGATAATCGTAGCTTCGAAATGCATGAACCGGATAGGTAGTATTTGATTATGTAGCCATGTGCTATGTGTGTGTGAGGTGCTTACTTAGTTCAGATATGTGTGTGCAATCTAGAACTTGCCCGATTAGTCTTTCCTAGGTTGTAGGATAGTTGGTTAGGAAAGGATTATAGGTCGTTCTTGAATAGTCCACTCTTATCCTAAAAGCCCTACCAAATGGAATAAATATCCCTTAATCCAGAGTTTGAGCCTTAATAGACCTATTTCTTTCACTAGCCTTTTCACCTTCCTATTTTTTATTATAATAAACTTGTGTGGTCCCTCCTTTGATATTTTATACCTCAACTCAGGCAAATTACCTAAGTTGAGGATGGCTATCATAGGGGTACATAGTGTGAAGTAGGTATGAAGAAGAAGTGAGTAAAAGAAAAGAAAAAGAATTCGGGTATGGAAAGAAAAAAAAGAAAGCAAAAAATGAATAAAAAATTATAAAAGAAGAAAAAGAGAAAGTGTAAAAAGAAAAACCACACCCGAAATCTGAATAAAAACAAAGGAGAATAGGGTCGAAGAGAATAAATGAGGTGGAAATGTGGAGCAAATATTAGTGTAGTGCCAAGGAGGGTTGAGTCAGTTTTTCCAAATTTACAACACCCATCCCTAAACCTACATTATAAGCCAATATGATTTCTATAGTGTTACTAATCCGACTGTTTGAAAGAATAAGGCATAGAAAATAAGGGCAAGCCTAAGGTATTTCATGCACACTATTAGAACTTTTTTAAGAGAGTGAGTGCTTTGATTCAGTCCCTATTTATATTTGAATATTTGGACTGTGAGCGTACGAGACTTCTTTGTTGTGAGGGCATACGAGTTGCATTATTAGTTGCTATTTGTGAGGGTAATGGCATCTGCATATATGCTTGATTGTTTGTTCATAATTTGATGTCATCTCATGATCCCTTAATATCATTTTAATGGGATGTATATATACACATAGTGGGTTTTGATTCTTTTATATGAGGGGGTTGAAAAATATGCATTAAAATCAATGATTTGGCTGTTGTGGGTCTCCTAAGTTTCTCTTAGTTAAGGGTCGTAGGTGTTTGTTTTGTTTTGTTTGCTTGAGGACATGCAGACATTCTAAGTTGAGGGTGTTGATGTTTCGTGGTTTCACGTCATTTTTTATGCATAAAACAAAGAAAATATACAAGAATTTAGGTGTATTTATAGATATGATGTGTTTGTTTAAGTGTTTTGTAGGAAAATAGGTCTTGGTAGTAATCGGACAAAAAATAACTGAAATTGGCTAAGTATTGGCATCTTGTGCCTAGCCATGACTCGTTGGCTCATGCTATGAGTCGTGGCATGACTCGTCCTAAAAAGAGTGTCCCAAGTCCTAAAAAGATTCAACTCAACATGTTGGCTACGGTTCAAGCTAAGAATCATCGGGAGAGGCGATGAGTCAACACTTGACTCATCTTAAAGGAATTATCCAAAAGTTCCATAGGTGTGCAAATTAATGTCAGTAGCTACGGGTCCTCCCTACGAGTCATCAAGAGAGGGGACGAGTCATTGTTTGATTCATCCTGAGCATATATGGCCAAAGTCTTGGAAATTGACCAAATTAGCTTCAGTGGCAACGATTGACGCAACGACCTATCGGGAGTCACTACAAGCCATCACAAGGAGGGATTTTCAACCTGTAGAAAGTTAGTCAACAACCTATAGACACATATAATAAGGTGTAACCTAACCCAATGACTCGTTGCCACTGCCGACTCTGTTCTCCTATATTGTTTAGGATAGGATTTCCTTTATGTCTATAAATACTCCTATTAGGTTTTATGTTAAAGGTTACATACTATTACATATTTTGAATCCATATACTTTTTCTTGAGAGTTGTAAACACATACTTTGAGAGATTAATTCATAGTTGAGATTCGTGGTTTTATTCTTCTTGTTGTAAGGGCATAATTATGTTTTCTTTCCAGAATTACTATTGTGTTCTTACAATTATTAGTAGCTAAAATCCATAACTAGGGTTGTGGGAACCATGAAAGAATAACGAAGTAAGGTTCGGAGTACACTGTGATTCTTGAATGGTGTTTATGCATGTATTGTTATTCTCTTCACATTGATTGCTTTCTAATGGCTTACAATGTTCGAGCTCGCCTTATTCTTAATTGTCTTAAACGATAGGGTAATGGGTGGGAAAAGAGAATAAATAATTGAGAATTAGAGATACCAATCTTCACTTAATAACTAGAGCCATGGACTCTAGAAAACTTATTTGGATCCATGATAAGGGTTAAATTGTAAAACTCATGAGATTTGGATGAGTAATTTAGGATAGTCATCTAATAAGGGTTGGACGGTCATTTAGGTGAACTTAACTAATCAATTATGTATGCTAAGCACCGAGATAGATCACTAGTACGGAGAACCTATGGAGTTATGAAGTCATGGGGAACACAGTCCTAGTGTCTCACCATTATTGATTACAACTTGAAGAAATTCACAATTGTTACTTGATGAACCACTACTTTCAATTACTACTTTCAAAAAACCCCACTTTCTGTAAATAATTCACTATTAGCTTAGATAATCGCATCGATCGAGCTTCTAGTATATTCCCTGTGGTATCGACCCTAGCCTTAGTTGGGTTCTATATTTGATAGCGACAGCTTTATATCTCATTGTGAGGTGTAATTTAGGTAACATCAAACCTCCCTGTCATCCTTTAAAGGATTCCAATTTGTATAAAACTCCTAGACGAGGAAAAGGTTGCACTCATTGGGGTCCATAAATATAAACTGAAGATCCATCTAATAAATCTAGGCCTAAATATTTTGAAACTTAGCCTGTAGCTTAGCTTCGTTCACTAGTATTTTGTGAGATATTTATCCTTAGTTAAATTTTTGAAATATACTTTTCCATAGGTCTTAACCCATTTGATACCATATATATTTTGTACCACATCAAGTGGAGCAGGTTGTGCCAGGCTTTGACTCCAGAGCACTTGACTAATGTGGTCTCTCTTTCTTTTTTGGAGTTACGAGGCCTTACCTATTCCTCGAGATTAGTTTGGATTATCCATTATACCTATAAAAATTAAGAATTAGAATCCATACACCGTGTCTAGTAAATTAAGCAAAATAAAGTCGGTGTGACCCCATACTTAATATGCTCACACATGTAATCAAAATTATTGTATCTTTTTAATACATTGCATGCAATTTCTCCATAACACATTCTATAATCTTCCTCAAATATTCATGGATCACCCTACACTTATACTATTTTACGCATTTAAAGTTAATCGGATGGCTAACAAATCAAGATGGTCGCCATCCATCTATCATAGGAAATGTAATGTTCATGACTATACTTTGGATATTTCCATCTACCATATTGCATTCTAAAAAGGTTCTATTCAAGCATTCATTCTAAGGAGTTTACTAGTTCACTCAATTTCTACCACTATATCAAAATCTACAAAGCTAACCCCAATGATAATTCATATAGGAATAAAGTCTATCACAATATTTGTAATTTAATTCATCACAAACATAATGGCACAAAAAATCTACCAAACTGGACAATTATTAAAGACTTTATCAACAACAACAACAACAACATACTCAGTGAAATCCCGTAAGTGGGGGTCTGGGAATGCTAGAATGTATCCATATCTTATCACTACCTCGTAGAGGTAGAATGATATTCAAGACTTTATCAAATACACAAAATTAAATTCAAGAAATAGCCATGGAAATTCAAAATTATCATATAGTGTTGATACCCTATATTTGCCCTTCACATTTTAAAATTCATTTTTTGAGCTTTTTTAACCCTATACAATTTTAAAATAATTATTTTACTAGAGTAAAGAAATTTCAAAATAAATCCGGGCTAAATCTGTGATTTTTAGGTGAAAAAAATATTCTATATTTTTTTTGGTAAATAAAGTATTTTATTATTCCAAAGTAGGAGTTACACACCATAAAACAAACAAAAGCAGCCTCATGGACATTAGTCCCATTAGTGCTGCATCTTTCAAACATCTAACCAACTAAGTCTACTACAAGAAATCAAACATAATCAGGCTTTAGGGGTAGACATTCAACTTGAGCATATACTCATCTAGTCTATGAACCATACTAGCTCTCTAATGTACCTCTTGAATAATCAGCTTCACAATCCCTACTGGTGATCTACATCTATTCTGGAAGACAACTTGATTCCTCTCCATCCATATATGATATACTGTGGCAGTCAGCACTATACGAAATACCTATGCACTTTTACTTCTCCCTCCACCATACTTCAATGCCCATTCTAGCCCACTTTTCCAATTCAGTGGCCCTTTAGTGATCCCTTGCCAATTCAACAGTTTGCTCCAGATAAGCTTTGTAACCTTGCATTGAAAGAACAAATGTTGGATTGTTTCAGGTTGTTGCATACAAAGAATACAGTTAGGCTTAGCATTCAAACCCTATTTGAGTTGTCAATCCTTTATGGATAGCCTACCAAGAATGGCCAGTCTGATCAGTATAAATATCCACTTTGGGCAGCCCTTGTTGTTACAGACCAGCTTTCTCCACGCAACTTTAATGACCTCACATCTTATCCTCTGGTATACAAGACTTATAGAGAAGGTTGTTAGCTTTTGAAATTGCATTAGGGTATACCCAGCTTCTTCTACATACTTAACAGCCTCAAAGATTTTTCTAAAAACCCAAGAAGCAGTCTTGGGTTTAATATCCCAAATACATTGAGTCTTCACATAATAAGCATGCATCCACCTCACCCACAGTCTTTTTTTAGCATTGTATAAGTTCCATAAGAGCTTGCAAATGGCTGCTTTATTCCACAATTCTACATTGAGCAAATTCAGGCCCCTAGCAACTACTGGCAAACACAATTTCGTCTATGCTATTAGAGCCTTCTTTGATACCTCAACAGTACCTGTCCAAAGAAACCTTCTACAAAGTGAATCAATTGGATGAATGAGTTTCGTTGGCAAGGTAAACACTTGGGACCAAAATGTTTGTATGGAAAACAAAACACTTTTCAGTAATTCAGTTTTGCATGTATAGGACAAGAATCTACTATTCCATGATGTAATCCTTTCTAGGATCTTTTCCAACAAGGGTTTACATTGAGTAACTATTAACTTTTTAGTACTTAAAGGAACACCTAAGTACCTAAAAGGTAGATCACCCTTACTGAAGCCAGTAGCATCCAGGATTTGTTGTTGTATAGCTTGTGTTACTCCCCCAAAATAGATGGTACTCTTCTGAGTATTAGCCTTAAGGCCTGATACATCAGAGAATACTTTAAACTTGTCAAACAAGAGCTGAATTGATTGCAAATCCCCTCTACAAAATTCTTTGACTCTATCCAGTGATTTAAGAAGCCTAGTAAGATATTCCATGGCAAGGACAAAGAGGAAAGGGGGTATGGGATCTCCTTGACTCAGGCCCTTTTTAGCCTCAAAAGGAGTTGTTGACTCTCCGTTTACAGTAATAGAATAAGTCACAGTAGACATTCACTCCATAATACATTCCACAAACCTCTCAGGGAAGCCCAGAATATGCAAAATCTATTTAAGGAATGGCCACTCAATAGAGTCATAGGCCTTCTGTATATTTAACTTTAACATGCATCTTGGAGAAATGACCTTCCTCCCAGAACCCTTAATCAATTCATGACTTAATATTATATTGTGGATCTTGTTATTGAATTAGAATTATAGGCATGATAATCGTAGCTTCGAAATGCATGAACCGGATAGGTAGTATTTGATTATGTAGCCATGTGCTATGTGTGTGTGAGGTGCTTACTTAGTTCAGATATGTGTGTGCAATCTAGAACTTGCCCGATTAGTCTTTCCTAGGTTGTAGGATAGTTGGTTAGGAAAGGATTATAGGTCGTTCTTGAATAGTCCACTCTTATCCTAAAAGCCCTACCAAATGGAATAAATATCCCTTAATCCAGAGTTTGAGCCTTAATAGACCTATTTCTTTCACTAGCCTTTTCACCTTCCTATTTTTTATTATAATAAACTTGTGTGGTCCCTCCTTTGACATTTTATACCTCAACTCAGGCAAATTACCTAAGTTGAGGATGGCTATCATAGGGGTACATAGTGTGAAGTGGGTATGAAGAAGAAGTGAGTAAAAGAAAAGAAAAAGAATTCGGGTATGGAAAGAAAAAAAAGAAAGCAAAAAATGAATAAAAAATTATAAAAGAAGAAAAAGAGAAAGTGTAAAAAGAAAAACCACACCCGAAATCTGAATAAAAACAAAGGAGAATAGGGTCGAAGAGAATAAATGAGGTGGAAATGTGGAGCAAATATTAGTGTAGTGCCAAGGAGGGTTGAGTCAGTTTTTCCAAATTTACAACACCCATCCCTAAACCTACATTATAAGCCAATATGATTTCTATAGTGTTACTAATCCGACTGTTTGAAAGAATAAGGCATAGAAAATAAGGGCAAGCCTAAGGTATTTCATGCACACTATTAGAACTTTTTTAAGAGAGTGAGTGCTTTGATTCAGTCCCTATTTATATTTGAATATTTGGACTGTGAGCGTACGAGACTTCTTTGTTGTGAGGGCATACGAGTTGCATTATTAGTTGCTATTTGTGAGGGTAATGGCATCTGCATATATGCTTGATTGTTTGTTCATAATTTGATGTCATCTCATGATCCCTTAATATCATTTTAATGGGATGTATATATACACATAGTGGGTTTTGATTCTTTTATATGAGGGGGTTGAAAAATATGCATTAAAATCAATGATTTGGCTGTTGTGGGTCTCCTAAGTTTCTCTTAGTTAAGGGTCGTAGGTGTTTGTTTTGTTTTGTTTGCTTGAGGACATGCAGACATTCTAAGTTGAGGGTGTTGATGTTTCGTGGTTTCACGTCATTTTTTATGCATAAAACAAAGAAAATATACAAGAATTTAGGTGTATTTATAGATATGATGTGTTTGTTTAAGTGTTTTGTAGGAAAATAGGTCTTGGTAGTAATCGGACAAAAAATAACTGAAATTGGCTAAGTATTGGCATCTTGTGCCTAGCCATGACTCGTTGGCTCATGCTATGAGTCGTGGCATGACTCGTCCTAAAAAGAGTGTCCCAAGTCCTAAAAAGATTCAACTCAACATGTTGGCTACGGTTCAAGCTAAGAATCATCGGGAGAGGCGATGAGTCAACACTTGACTCATCTTAAAGGAATTATCCAAAAGTTCCATAGGTGTGCAAATTAATGTCAGTAGCTACGGGTCCTCCCTACGAGTCATCAAGAGAGGGGACGAGTCATTGTTTGATTCATCCTGAGCATATATGGCCAAAGTCTTGGAAATTGACCAAATTAGCTTCAGTGGCAACGATTGACGCAACGACCTATCGGGAGTCACTACAAGCCATCACAAGGAGGGATTTTCAACCTGTAGAAAGTTAGTCAACAACCTATAGACACATATAATAAGGTGTAACCTAACCCAATGACTCGTTGCCACTGCCGACTCTGTTCTCCTATATTGTTTAGGATAGGATTTCCTTTATGTCTATAAATACTCCTATTAGGTTTTATGTTAAAGGTTACATACTATTACATATTTTGAATCCATATACTTTTTCTTGAGAGTTGTAAACACATACTTTGAGAGATTAATTCATAGTTGAGATTCGTGGTTTTATTCTTCTTGTTGTAAGGGCATAATTATGTTTTCTTTCCAGAATTACTATTGTGTTCTTACAATTATTAGTAGCTAAAATCCATAACTAGGGTTGTGGGAACCATGAAAGAATAACGAAGTAAGGTTCGGAGTACACTGTGATTCTTGAATGGTGTTTATGCATGTATTGTTATTCTCTTCACATTGATTGCTTTCTAATGGCTTACAATGTTCGAGCTCGCCTTATTCTTAATTGTCTTAAACGATAGGGTAATGGGTGGGAAAAGAGAATAAATAATTGAGAATTAGAGATACCAATCTTCACTTAATAACTAGAGCCATGGACTCTAGAAAACTTATTTGGATCCATGATAAGGGTTAAATTGTAAAACTCATGAGATTTGGATGAGTAATTTAGGATAGTCATCTAATAAGGGTTGGACGGTCATTTAGGTGAACTTAACTAATCAATTATGTATGCTAAGCACCGAGATAGATCACTAGTACGGAGAACCTATGGAGTTATGAAGTCATGGGGAACACAGTCCTAGTGTCTCA
Source organism: Capsicum rhomboideum (assembly GCA_031232105.1). Taxonomy (NCBI): domain Eukaryota; kingdom Viridiplantae; phylum Streptophyta; class Magnoliopsida; order Solanales; family Solanaceae; genus Capsicum; species Capsicum rhomboideum. The sequence goes on along the minus strand of CP124716.1, from coordinate 87,982,710 downwards.
CCATTATTGATTACAACTTGAAGAAATTCACAATTGTTACTTGATGAACCACTACTTTCAATTACTACTTTCAAAAAACCCCACTTTCTGTAAATAATTCACTATTAGCTTAGATAATCGCATCGATCGAGCTTCTAGTATATTCCCTGTGGTATCGACCCTAGCCTTAGTTGGGTTCTATATTTGATAGCGACAGCTTTATATCTCATTGTGAGGTGTAATTTAGGTAACATCAAACCTCCCTGTCATCCTTTAAAGGATTCCAATTTGTATAAAACTCCTAGACGAGGAAAAGGTTGCACTCATTGGGGTCCATAAATATAAACTGAAGATCCATCTAATAAATCTAGGCCTAAATATTTTGAAACTTAGCCTGTAGCTTAGCTTCGTTCACTAGTATTTTGTGAGATATTTATCCTTAGTTAAATTTTTGAAATATACTTTTCCATAGGTCTTAACCCATTTGATACCATATATATTTTGTACCACATCAAGTGGAGCAGGTTGTGCCAGGCTTTGACTCCAGAGCACTTGACTAATGTGGTCTCTCTTTCTTTTTTGGAGTTACGAGGCCTTACCTATTCCTCGAGATTAGTTTGGATTATCCATTATACCTATAAAAATTAAGAATTAGAATCCATACACCGTGTCTAGTAAATTAAGCAAAATAAAGTCGGTGTGACCCCATACTTAATATGCTCACACATGTAATCAAAATTATTGTATCTTTTTAATACATTGCATGCAATTTCTCCATAACACATTCTATAATCTTCCTCAAATATTCATGGATCACCCTACACTTATACTATTTTACGCATTTAAAGTTAATCGGATGGCTAACAAATCAAGATGGTCGCCATCCATCTATCATAGGAAATGTAATGTTCATGACTATACTTTGGATATTTCCATCTACCATATTGCATTCTAAAAAGGTTCTATTCAAGCATTCATTCTAAGGAGTTTACTAGTTCACTCAATTTCTACCACTATATCAAAATCTACAAAGCTAACCCCAATGATAATTCATATAGGAATAAAGTCTATCACAATATTTGTAATTTAATTCATCACAAACATAATGGCACAAAAAATCTACCAAACTGGACAATTATTAAAGACTTTATCAACAACAACAACAACAACATACTCAGTGAAATCCCGTAAGTGGGGGTCTGGGAATGCTAGAATGTATCCATATCTTATCACTACCTCGTAGAGGTAGAATGATATTCAAGACTTTATCAAATACACAAAATTAAATTCAAGAAATAGCCATGGAAATTCAAAATTATCATATAGTGTTGATACCCTATATTTGCCCTTCACATTTTAAAATTCATTTTTTGAGCTTTTTTAACCCTATACAATTTTAAAATAATTATTTTACTAGAGTAAAGAAATTTCAAAATAAATCCGGGCTAAATCTGTGATTTTTAGGTGAAAAAAATATTCTATATTTTTTTTGGTAAATAAAGTATTTTATTATTCCAAAGTAGGAGTTACACACCATAAAACAAACAAAAGCAGCCTCATGGACATTAGTCCCATTAGTGCTGCATCTTTCAAACATCTAACCAACTAAGTCTACTACAAGAAATCAAACATAATCAGGCTTTAGGGGTAGACATTCAACTTGAGCATATACTCATCTAGTCTATGAACCATACTAGCTCTCTAATGTACCTCTTGAATAATCAGCTTCACAATCCCTACTGGTGATCTACATCTATTCTGGAAGACAACTTGATTCCTCTCCATCCATATATGATATACTGTGGCAGTCAGCACTATACGAAATACCTATGCACTTTTACTTCTCCCTCCACCATACTTCAATGCCCATTCTAGCCCACTTTTCCAATTCAGTGGCCCTTTAGTGATCCCTTGCCAATTCAACAGTTTGCTCCAGATAAGCTTTGTAACCTTGCATTGAAAGAACAAATGTTGGATTGTTTCAGGTTGTTGCATACAAAGAATACAGTTAGGCTTAGCATTCAAACCCTATTTGAGTTGTCAATCCTTTATGGATAGCCTACCAAGAATGGCCAGTCTGATCAGTATAAATATCCACTTTGGGCAGCCCTTGTTGTTACAGACCAGCTTTCTCCACGCAACTTTAATGACCTCACATCTTATCCTCTGGTATACAAGACTTATAGAGAAGGTTGTTAGCTTTTGAAATTGCATTAGGGTATACCCAGCTTCTTCTACATACTTAACAGCCTCAAAGATTTTTCTAAAAACCCAAGAAGCAGTCTTGGGTTTAATATCCCAAATACATTGAGTCTTCACATAATAAGCATGCATCCACCTCACCCACAGTCTTTTTTTAGCATTGTATAAGTTCCATAAGAGCTTGCAAATGGCTGCTTTATTCCACAATTCTACATTGAGCAAATTCAGGCCCCTAGCAACTACTGGCAAACACAATTTCGTCTATGCTATTAGAGCCTTCTTTGATACCTCAACAGTACCTGTCCAAAGAAACCTTCTACAAAGTGAATCAATTAGATGAATGAGTTTCGTTGGCAAGGTAAACACTTGGGACCAAAATGTTTGTATGGAAAACAAAACACTTTTCAGTAATTCAGTTTTGCATGTATAGGACAAGAATCTACTATTCCATGATGTAATCCTTTCTAGGATCTTTTCCAACAAGGGTTCACATTGAGTAACTATTAACTTTTTAGTACTTAAAGGAACACCTAAGTACCTAAAAGGTAGATCACCCTTACTGAAGCCAGTAGCATCCAGGATTTGTTGTTGTATAGCTTGTGTTACTCCCCCAAAATAGATGGTACTCTTCTGAGTATTAGCCTTAAGGCCTGATACATCAGAGAATACTTTAAACTTGTCAAACAAGAGCTGAATTGATTGTAAATCCCCTCTACAAAATAACAAAAGGTCATCAGCAAATTCCAATTGTAGTAGCTTGAGCTTAGCATATTTAGGATGATAATGAAATTCTTTGACTCTATCCAGTGATTTAAGAAGCCTAGTAAGATATTCCATGGCAAGGACAAAGAGGAAAGGGGGTATGGGATCTCCTTGACTCAGGCCCTTTTTAGCCTCAAAAGGAGTTGTTGACTCTCCGTTTACAGTAATAGAATAAGTCACAGTAGACATTCACTCCATAATACATTCCACAAACCTCTCAGGGAAGCCCAGAATATGCAAAATCTATTTAAGGAATGGCCACTCAATAGAGTCATAGGCCTTCTGTATATTTAACTTTAACATGCATCTTGGAGAAATGACCTTCCTCCCAGAACCCTTAATCAATTCATGACTTAATATTATATTGTCACTTATAAGTCTACTCGGAACAAAGGCATTCTGACTTCCATCCACTACATCCTTAATTACTAGTTGTATTCTAGCTGTCAAAATCTTGGATATAATCTTATAAAGTACAGTGCAACAGGATATTGGTCTATATTCCTTTATTGAAGAATGATGCTTTAATTTGGGAATAAAAGTGATGGATGCACAGTTAATTATTTTACAAATTTTCCTAATTGCAAAGAATTTTTGAATAGCTGCTTCTATACTAGCACCAATGATAGGCCAGGTGTTTCTGAAAAACATAGAATTTAATCCATCATTACCATGAGCTTTATTATCATGGATCCCATTTAAATAATGTACAATCTCCTCCCTGGTAACAAGCCTGATCAGTTCTACCTATTGAGCATGAGAAAAACTAGGTCCTACATTCATAATGTTTGGTAGTACAACTGGTAATTGACATGCTACAGTACCAAGTAGCCCTTTATAAAAGTTGACCACCTCAGCTTTAGTTATTGCATCTAAGCTAAATAACACACCATCTCTGCTTATTAGATTTCTAATAGAATTCTGAGCCTGTCTATTCTTTATGCAAGCATGAAAGTATGAGGTGTTCTTATCCCCCAATTTTCGCCATTTAACTCTTAATTATTGATGAAGAATACTTTCCTCTATTGATAGCCATTTCTCCAACTGCATCTTAGTCTTTTTTCCTCCTGCACCAGACTAAGATAAGTAGTAGAGTTTCTCATTTGTTTTTATATGTTAAGAAACTCATTTCTGGATTCTTTAATCCTGGAATCAATAGCATTATTCTCATTACCCACCATAGCTTTCAAACCTACTTTCACTAGTTTAAGTTTTTACCAGATAACCCTCATTCCTCTCCCCAACACAGGTTTTTGCCAACACTCATTCACTACTTCCTGAAAATTCTGATGCTCTGCTATATAATTGTAGAATTTAAATGGCCTAGCCTTTCTAGCATTAGTTATCACCATTTTAAACTGAATTGCGCTATGATCAGAGAATAGTGGTTCCATGGTCATACCTTCTACATGTGGCCATTGTAGTAGCCAATCCCTATTCAGAAAGATCCTATCAATTTTGCTAAGTACATGCCCATTTGACCATTTGTACTTCCTACCCCTTGTCTTCATTTCACTCAGCCCAGTAGTATGCACAAAGTCAGCAAAATCTACAACCTCATTATCCTAAACCACACTCCCAAAGAGTCTATCATTAGCTATAAGGATACTATTAAAATCTCCTATGATCAAAGAAGGGCCAGTTAAGCTCCCCATACCAAGTGCTAGGCTAGTCCATAACTCTTTCCTATCATTTACAGTATGCAGGCCATATACAACAAAAAAAATTAAATTATATAGACTATTGTACCACAGATACCTACCCAAAAATAAATTGCTTATGACAAGCATATGCTTGAAACTCAATATAGTCCTGATTCCACAGTATCTAGATCCTCCCTCCATGTGCTTCTAAATAGTTAGCTATCCATTTCCATTTCCTCTCTAGTTTGTTAATCAAGTGAAATGCCTTCCCTTCCTTAACTCTATTTACTAGTAATGCTATTAAAGAAACTTTTTAGTGTGACAAAACTTCCTGAAATCCTTGTGCTTATACACTTCATTGATGCCCCTAACATTCCATGTAACTATCATTGAGGAACCATAGCAGAGTTAGTTCCACCCTTCTCTCTTAAACCATCATAATGTTGTTTAAAGCTAGTACTGGCTTCATGGGAGTCCCTTGTGAATAATTTGAAAGCATTTGGGCTCATTATAGGGACCTGTCCACTAGTAAGAGGAACTTTTCTCCCCTTATCATGTGACCATTGATTATCATCAGTGGTGCTTGGAGTTTGGAGAGGTATCTCTTTCTCCTCGTCTAGTAAATAAGTTTTATAACTTCCCCTAGCATTGATATGAGTGTCCACAGCTGGATCCAGAATTATATTAACTAATCCATTCCTTTTTCACCCTCTGGCCTTGGTTTCTTTGAGCTGGTGCTACCTCTTTAACCTATTTTGGCTTGCATGAATGCCCTATCTTACAGCAGGTAGAACAATAGATAGGCTTCCAATAGTAAACTACTTATTGTTCCATCTGATGACCATAAGGGTCATGTATCTTCTCTATGTGGGGTAGAGTTTTAGTGACATCCATATCCACCAATATACGTGCATAGGATATTCTCTCAGCTTTTGAAGTACACTCAACAACACATAGCGATTTGCCTAATCCACTACCAATTTTGCTCAAGCCTATTTTGCTCCAACAGTTTAGAGAAAGGCTAGATGACCGCACCCACAGAGGAATGGTCTTCAACACTTCCTCCTTAAAATGGAATTATGTATTCCACGCTTTGATGATAATTGGTCTATTCAACATGGCGTAAGGCTCTTCACACAACACCTCATCCCTTTCCTTGACACTTTGAAACCTGATCACAAAATATCCATGATTATGATATAGTATCTTTGGCATTCCTAAAAAATTCCATTGGCCCGCTATAAACCTTTCAACTGCCCCAATTGTTGGTAAATTACCCACCACATACATAACAAGCACCGATTTCCACTTAGCATTTTCAGTTGCATAATCTTCCTTAGCTATTTTGACCACAATCTCACCCTCTTTAATAATCGGTGGGATATAGGCTTGGGTCATGTCCTTGCAGCCTTCTTATTTTCAAAAACCCCTGCCTAGGACCGTTCCTCCTATGTATCCACCATAGTTGTTAGTTTAGGGTTTGCCACACCTTTAAGCTTTCCCTCTGCCCTTTCGTTACTGTTCCATTGGCGTTCATATCCTTGCTCATTGAATTTTTCCCATTGCTCTGTGGCATGGCCTACCCACCCTATGCTATTTTAGGGCTTAGCTTCAGTGTTGGGCTTAGTGGTGGTAGGCTCGGCCACTTTATCTTACCATCCACTGATTCATCATCCCCCAAGTGAACCCTTGGGTCATCAGCTGTCAAAACCCTCTGTAAATTCCCACTCCCCGATCCTAGTACTCAATAATCCTCCCCTAATTTCATTGTTAGCTTCCGAGTCGCAACCTTTCTCACCCATCCCCGAGCAATCGGAGCAGTTCTCAAGTTAGCACACCTAAAGTGCACTGAGAGAGAGAGAATTTTTTCTTATTATTCTCTATTTGTTTATATAGAATTAAATAAATTACACTTAAGAAAATATTTTGAAAATTATTTTGAATCAAAATCATGGCTTAATTGGAAAATGTTTTATCGTCCCTCAAAATTGATTTAAAATAAGAAATTAGATGTATAATTGGTTTTCTTAATTTTAAATGAATTACTATGATTTATATAAGATAATTATTTTCATCTTGTTACAATTGGAAGCTCATTTAATCATTTTGGACTTAATTTGTCTCTATTTTAATTCTATTGACCTATTTAACCCCTTTCTTGAATCAATTTTGCTATATTATTAATTTAACAAAAAAGGGCCTAAAATACTCTTAAATTATTGCAATTGGTACAAAACTACCCTTCATCCACCTATTAGCCCAAAAATACCCTTGACATCGATCTTTAGGCCCTTTATAAACCTTGACGTCTACCTTTAGGTCCTATATTACCCTTATCCTTAATGGACTCTAAATTTACCTCAATTAATAATTTAATTAATGGTGTGTCACTCATCCATTGGTCACTGTACCCTCTATTTAATTTAAATTAATTAAAAACCCACCCATTACATAAATCACCCTCAAATTAATTCGATCCCCTCCAAATTTATTTAACCCATGAACCACAAAATTACTTAACCCAGAGATAGAGACGGTTGGATTGATTGGAGGACCCAATTTTGATTCTTCATTCTGGAAAGTAATGTATCTATTTTACTTCATTTTCAAAATTTGGTAATATTAGAATTGTTTACTTAATCATATATTCTATGTATGCATGTTAAATTGTAAAAAATATTTGAGTTAAATGTGTAATGCTCAGTAGAAATGGGGCACAACATCCCTCATAGACTAAAGATTGACGCCAAGCTGCTTTAAGCAAAGGGAAATATTTATGTTTGGGTGAAATTTGAAACAATACAATCTACAGGACTGAAGTTGCAAAGAAGAGGAAACAGAAGAAGGTACCGACATTTTTTAAAAAAAAGAATGAAAAAATAGAAGAAAATGCAGAACAATGGTTCTTTAATCCTAGTAAGAAAAGGAAGAAGATGAAATGAAATGTTAAAAATGGAGGATTTTGTTTGGGGTGTACGAGTGTAACGACCCGTTTCGTCGTTACTAAAAATATTTGCAGTAACGGAATAAGAACCTCATTCATCATAAGTTATAGGACTAATTCTTTAGTATGGGAGTGCATTGGACATGTACTAAGGTCATACAATACCTCTAGCACAAAGTTAAGTTGAAAGTGTTCCTACCGATTGAGTTTTGAGTGAAGTTTAAACTAGAGTAAACTTTAAACAAGCATATCTCCTAGAATATAAAGAGTTATGGGTAAAAATACATACCAAATAAAATATATTTGAGTCTTATTTCCAACGCAATCAACCGTTCATTAATCCGCCTTTGGAATAAAGAGTTATGACCATTTTATTGAACACTGTTCGGGCTGAAAAATTTGCTGCAGCGGCAACGGATAGTATTTAATGCTGATTTTGACGCGTTTCAGCCCCAAAACTCAAATATTTTGTTCATAATCCCTATAGGGGAGATTTTCTCATGGTTGGGGTGAAAATTCTTCGTTGAAATAAGTTCCTTCCGTCATCTTCTTCGTAGTTCAATCCTTTAACATCCTAGAATCCTTAGAACAATCTTTAATGGTGAAATTCTTGGGAATTTGAACCCTAAGTTCATAAGATTTTTGGAAAAACTTATGGGTTGGGTTAATATCACCTAGAATCACTTATAAATTATTTATTAACGATTCCTAGCATGACTTAGTGACTCTAAACATGAAATTGGTGGTTGGGGATCTTGAATTCTATAAAAATGGAACTTTTAGCTTTGAAACTCCATTAATGGAGATGGATTGAATATGATAGATCTTTTTAATGGATAATTGACCTTTGGGTAATGTTTTAGAGCATGAATAAGGATAGAATTAGTGGGTTGATTTCCCAAATTAGTTATTCAAAGAGTAGTTACTTAATTAATCTTATAATTGAGTGATTTCTAGATATTTGGGCTAATGAAAGTATGAAGGAAAGGAAAGAGCAATCTTGGTGTATCTTGCTTATTCCGAGATCTTTGGTCAAAGTAGGTTATGGTTACCTTGTAGTAGACTTGGGCTAGATGCACTTAATTTTGATAGTAATGTCGGGAGAGTTCATGTCTTAGGCCTTCGGTCATGGTGTTTGGATAGATCAAATTGTTAAAAATCTGGTTAGGCTTAAATATTATCATAGATTATTATTATACTTTGCTAATGCGATACTTGTTACATAAAAATTTGAGGAATATGATGAGAATAATAGTTAGTTGAAAGTAATGTAATAATAAGATAATTATGTGTTTTGTGATGTATTTACATATTCATACACATTGCTGATGATATTTGAGGATGGAGAATCGGGTACCACGTCAGTATGGATATGATATGTTGGTTATGATGGATCAGGTACCACACCGGTATGAGTATGATATGTTGGTTGTGATAGTTCGTATACCACGCTGGTATGGATATGATGTTATAGATGTGTTGAGAATGGAAGAAAAATTGTTCATAATTGCATAAATACATTTATTTATATGCATTGAATGTACACTTATATTTATATGTTAGTGGTGGTTCCTTGCATTGACTGGGTTATGTTAATGAGGTATGGTGGTTCCTTGTTTAGATTGGGTATTTTATGAGATGATATGGTCCCTTGAGTGGATCAGTTATGTTGATGGTTGTGATTGGGCATTGTATCCAACTGTGAATATAAGGTACGTTCTAAATTATACTTAACTCATGTTTTCCTGTGTATGTAGTTATATGTGTTATCTATTATGATGCCTTTCTTGTAAAGTTGTTAATACTATCAGTTTTCTTGATTGTTGCAATCCTGATAGTTAACTATAGAGTGAAATTTGTAGATCTATTGCTACCAGGATAGAGACAGAGTTACATAAGTTGGAAGAACATTGTAGGATAAACCAGATTGTCCAAGAACAAAGATACTCAAAAGCAATAAATGTTAGGTGGTTCATAAAGAGACTACGTGTAAGTAGTAATACTTGTATGAATATACTTTAATAACCAGAATTAAAGTTAAGTCATGTTTCTTTCCTATTTTTTATCATTATTATTTGTTTCTAACCATGATCGATCGATGATACCTACCAATATGTGTGGTTGTTCTAATACTACACTTACTATATCTCTATTTGGGGATATAGCCATATTGCGGGTCAGTTAAAGTTTCTATAGGTACAGCGGCATTTATTTTATAGCAGCTCCTGTTATCCTACTCCTACATGGATGTTATGTCTCGAGTCATTATTCCATTCATTTAGTGCTCTTGAACCGATTTAGACTAGGTTCTAGGAAGTTATTTCATAGAATTCTACAATGTAATCTTTTTGTAGTAAAGTTTTGTTGTTGAAAAAGAAAGGTTATTTATTCATGGATTTATTTATGTTTAAGGTTTAATAATGTCTTCCGCAATAATTGAATGGTTGGGTGGTAAGGGTTCTTCTATCTAGAATAGAGTTGGGTAGGTGCCCAACACAATCCATGATTTGGGTCATGACAATGTGGTATCAGAGCCCAAGTTATCGGTCTCCCAATACAAGAGCAAATTTTGAGTAGAGTCTTACAGATTGGTGTGTTGATGTCCATATCAAATCGATAGAAGCAACAGGCATCTAGGAATTTATCTCACTTTCTTCTCTCCTATCATGCCATCTCAGTGTTATCTCCTCTAGTTGAGTCTAATTAGTATCTAGCATATTCCAATTGGTATCTCAACCATCACAATTAGGACTGGTTGGTCCCAATTGGTATCTCGCTAAGGTTAAAGGTTGGATCAGGGTATTCTAACTAGTAGAGGTCAATAAGAAGCATAGTGGTTGAATTGTTATGTTGTGAAATTCATATGATATTGTGTTAAAATACTTGTACTTTAGATGTTTTTGATTGTGATATGATAGAATGTGACGTGTATGGTTTATATGGATGGTTATTATTTGATCATACTATTACCTAGTTGTTTGATTGTCAAACTTTTTAAGTGCAAGAGATTATTAAAAGTAATAGGAGATGAGTGGTTGCAATAGGATATTTGGGAATTGCAAAGGCTGGGTATGATTTTGGGGTATGTTTTCATTTCTGTGATTTGAGATATGTATTAATTTTCCATGATTTGAAGTACGGTTGATTTTTATTTTGTCCTTGACGATATACTTGGTTATCCATGTATGGTCCGATCATTAATAATAAAAATATATGGGATCATTGTATGGTCTAGTTTTGGACAGTGATAATTAGGATCCTTGTTTGGTTTGATTAATAATAATGATACTGGGGATCCTTGTGTGGTCCGATCTTTGATGATTATTTTTGAGCCTGAAATGTTATTGGGTCATCCTTGTGTGAATAATCTAGTTAATGGGTTGGCTTGTTAATGATGCCTTAATAAGTGATTGGTTAAACTGAAATGAATTTAGTTGTCTTGCACAACCTTGGTTACCTGAATGTAAGGTGAATTATGTAGTTCATGTACCTAATGCAAGGTAAATAGACTAGGTATATAAAATTGATCACTTCCTATAATATGATAAGGGGAGTTGGTAATAATGGTTTTACTTGATATGCGTAAGTTGAACCTTAACTGTATGATTAAAAATTATGTAGCTTATTTGGTTAAGTAACTGGAATGATCTTATGAGGGTAACGACATTGATTCCAAAAGGTAGACTAACCAGTTGTACTAAACCCATACCCACGGTGGCTATGAATGAATATAATGGGTTAAGTTGTAAGAATACAAATAAAGTGATAGTTAAATAATCTTCATTATCTTAGTGAGGAGGTAGGGATACTAGACTGACCCTGCGATTGGCTAATTATGGATTGATATTACATAAATGCTTTGTGTATGGAATAATTATTAGTGAATAGTATTCTTTGAATGTGGTGTAGTTAAGTTGATAAGGTGGGTGAAATGTGTTAGCTTTACTATGGTAGATGATCGTTAGTTGTAGGGTAGATTGAGGGAGTAAAACTCTTAAATGTGTTTATCCAAAGTCATTTCTCATATATACATGATAATAGTTGGTTGGTGTTGCCTCTTGAGTGGTTGAGGTATGTTGTAGGGTCGAATAAACTAATACGAGTGGTGGTGGAGAACATATGCGATAGTGAAAACTCATAGTGGTGTGATTGGTGGTGTGGTGATGTTATGGCATTGGGTAAGGTGTAAGTACCCCACTAAAAAAAAAAATTCTCGTATAGAAATGACAACCTCAGAGTAGTGTGGTTTTGATTAAAAATTTGGCATTGTTAAATAGTGGATCATGGTGTGTTGATTGGTGGATTTTAGTGGTTAATGTGTTAGAAGACGAGTTTAGAAGGTCATAGAAACTTCTAGTGCGTAAAACAAGTCGGCAAAACTCTATTTGTAGAGATTACCCTGAAAGGGTTAGTTCATAATGTCAATTTTCTAAAAGTGTGTGGTGAAATGGCCTGAATTGGGACCAAGTCCCAAGTTATTGCCTCGGGCCATTGCAACGGAAGATTTACCACTGCAGCGGTACACAGTTTCATTCCCCGTTATTTTTTTTGTCACCAAATGTTCATGCGTCATAATATCGTGTGGTGTTTCGAGTATTATAGATGACCCATTACATAAATTTCATTACAAATTGTATTCTTTGGGTTATAGTGATTGTGCTTTGTGACTAGACCTTAGTAGCCTGTGGTGTGTAGGCTAGTTAAGTATGTTGAGTTCCAAAAATTATGCTAAAAACTCTCCTCTTCACCAGTGATCATTCGGGGATGAATGGTGGGTAAATTGACATCTAATATAATGACCCATTTTGTCGTTATTGAAAATATTTGTGGTAAAGGAATAAGAACCTTATTTATCATAAGTTATATGAATAATTCTTTAGTATGGGAGTGCATTGGACATGTACTAAGGTCATATAGTACCCATAGCACAAAGTTAAGTTGAAATTTTTCCTACCGATTGAGTTTTGAGCTAAGTTTAAACTAGGGTCAAATTCAAACGAGCATATCTCCTAGAATATAAAGAGTTGGGGACAAATATCCTCCAAATTAAAGATCTTTGAGTCTTCTTTCCAATGCATTAAACCATTCGTTAATTCGCCTTCGAAGTAAACAAATGTGACTATTTTACTAAACACTATTCGAGCTGAGAAATTTACCGCTGCAGTGGTAATTTAATCATTGCAACGGTAGCGGACAGTATTTAATACTGATTTTGATGGATTTTAGCCCTAAAACTCAAATTTTTCATTCCTAAGCCCTAGAGGGGGCATTTGCTCATGGTTGGGGTGAAAATTCTTTGTTTAGGTAAGTTCCTTTAGTCATCTTCTTCGTATTTCAATCCTTTAACATCCTAGAATCCTTAGAACAATCTTTAATGGTGAAATAGTTAGGGATTTAAACCCTAAGTTCATAAGATTTTGGGGAAAACTTATGGGTTAGGTTAATATCACCTCGAATCACTTCTAAATTGTTCATTAACGATTCCTAGCATGAATTAGTGATTCTAAAACATGAAATTGGTGGTTGGGGATCTTGAATCCTATAAAAATGAAACCTTTAGCTTTGAAACTAGAGCTTTTTAATGGGTAATTGACCTTTGGGTAATATTTTAGAGCATGAATAAGGGTAGAATTAGTGGGCTAATTCCCAAATTAGTTATTCAAAGAGAATTGCTTAATTACTCTTATAATTGTGTGATTTTTAGATATTTGGGCTAATGGAAGAATGAAGGAAAGGAAAGAGCAATCTTGGTGTGGCTTGCTTGTTTTGAGATCTTCGATTGAATTAGGTTATGGTTAACTTGTAGTAGACTTGGGCTAGATGCACTTAATTTTGATAGTAATGTCGGGAGAGTTCATGTATTAGGCCTTCGGGCACGATGTTTGGATGGATCATATTGTTAAAAATCCGATTAGGATTAAATATTATGATAGACTATTGTTATACTCAGTTGATGCGCTATTTGTCGCATGAAAATTTGAGGAATATGATGAGAATAATAGTTAGTTGAAAGAAATGTAATAATAAGATAATTGTGTATTTTGTCTTTTGTGTGGATCCCTTGATGGGTAATTGTGTTTGTATGACTTGATTGATAAATTATAGAGTTATTATGTGAATGTGAATAGTAATAGAAGAATTAGGTAACCTTCTAATCTGTAAACTAGTCTCTAATGTCTTAAAAAAGGGTAAAACTAATATTGTGTATATTTGAAGTAAGAGACATGTTTGCTAGAAGATAGTTAGGGGGATGGATTTTGATAAGAGGATGTGACGATATAACTTAAAACCTTAAGGTTAAGTTTTGCAAGTGCCAGAAAGTAAGATGTGTAAAGGTGGATAACCCTAGTTAGAATTATAAGTTGAATAGAGTCAAGTAGTTGGATAATCAGCTAAAGGGGATAGCGTCTTGAAACTTAATTGTGACTTGAATAAAAGGGTTACTATAGAGTAACTAAATTGCCAATTCAATGTGAATAAAAGAGATTCAGATTAGTTAATAAAATAGGATGATGAATTAAAGTATAAATATCAATCTTGGTAGAATTTGCACTCATGAATAGATACCTAATGAATTGATCTCCGGACATATTTTTATTGATGATTGGGTTTGATAATGCTCAATTGAGTAAGTGGTGAATAGGCCTTCGAGCATACTTGTGATTATTGACTGCTATTACTTTGTTGTCCTTAATTGTAAGTTCTATTTAGATGGCGGTCGCTTACGTCTAATTTCAATTAGGTGTTTGTGATTTTCCTTCATGCATTACTTATAATTATTGATTGTATTTACATATTCATACACATTGTTGATGATATTTTGAGATAGAGGAACAGGTACCACGTCAGTATAGATATGATATGTCAGTTATGATGGATCGGGAACTACGCCGGTATGGATATGATATGTTGGTTATAATTGTTTGGGTACCACACTGGTATGGATATGATGCTGTGGATGAGTTGAGAAAGGAAGAAAAATTATGCATAATTGCATATTTATATTCATTCATATGTATTAAATGTGCATTTAAATTTATATGTTGGTGGTGGTTCCTTGTGTTGACCGAGTTATGTTAATGAGGTATTATGGTTCCTTATGTGGACTGAGTATTTGATGAGATACTATGGTCCCTTGAGTGGATCAGTTATGTTGATGGTTGTGATTGAGCCTTTTAGCCAAGTGTGAATATAAAGTACGTCCTGAATTATGTATAAAGCAAGTTTCCCTACGTATATAGTTATATGTGATGTGTATTGTGATGCATTTCTAGTAAAGTTGTTGATACTATCAATTGTCTTGATTGTTGCAATCTCGATAGTTAACTGTGGAGTGAAATCTATAGAGCTATTGCTACTAGAATAGAGATAGAGTTACATAAGTTGGAAGAATATTGTAAGATAGACTGTCTAAGAATAAAAATACGCAAAAGTGATAAATGTTAGGCGGTTCATAAAGAGACAAGTGTAAGTAGTAATACTAATATGAATGTGCTTTAGTAATCGGAATTAAAGTTAAGTCAAGTTTCTTTCCTATTTGTTATCATTATTATTTGTTTCTAACCCTAGTCGGCCAATGATACCTACCAGTACGTGTGGTTGTACTGATACTACACTTACTAAATCTCCATTTGGGGATATAGCCATGTTGCAGGTCAGTTGGAGTTTCTATAGGTACAACAACATTTATTCTGCAACAGCTCTTGTCATCCTACTCCTACATAGATGTTGTGTCTCGAGTCACTCCTCCATTTGTTTAGTGCTCTTGTACCGATTTGGACTAAGTTCTGGGAAGTTGTTTAACAGAATTCCACAATGTATCTTTTTGTAGTAAAGTTTTGTTGTTGAAAAAGAAAGGTTATTTATTCATGGACTTATTTATGTTTAAGATGTAATAATGTCTTCCGCAATAATTGAATGATTGGGTGGTAAGGGTTATCCTATCTAGAATAGAGTTTGGTAGGTGCTCGACGCGATCCATGATTTAGGTCGTGACAATATGTTAAACAAATTTAGGGTGGGTTGAATTAATTTGGGGCTGATAATGGGTGGATTTTTAATTAATTTAAATTACTTATAGGGTATAACCAACACGTCATTAATAAAATTACTAATTGGGGTTAATTTGGGGTCTGTTAAGTATAAGGGTAATATAAGACCTAAAGGTAGACATCAAGGGTAATATGGGCCTAAAGGTAGACATGAAGGGTATGTTGGAGCTAATAGGTGGATGGAGGGTAATATTGTACCAATTCCAATAGTTCAAGGGTATTTTAGGCCTTTTTCAATTAATTTAATTTAGTTGAAACTTTTAATTGGGTGTGTTAGTTATCTAACTCCCTAGCTGTTAATTGTATAATTCCCTAACCCAACTCTCAAATAAATTTCCCAGCATAATTAATCCTTAAAATAACTGGCCCACTCTCTCAAATACCCAATTCAACTCACAAATATACATGTTCCCAAATATACCCTACACACACCACACGTACTTTTATTTAATCAAAAGAGAACGTTGCTACCAACTCTATGCATCTCACCTTTCCACTCTCTCTTTTTACTCATCTTCTCCATCTCTCCATTACAACAATGAAAACAACTAATGTTTAGCAACAGCTTAAAACGACGCACAATTCTCTCCAAACGACTCATTCTCTTCCAAATTCTATCCATTCATACGCTCCTCACATGTTTTGCATACAAAATCATACCTGGGAAGAACCTAGATAGTTATAGAATTTCCCTAAGTGGCAGTGTGTGATTTGTACCACATAAATTAATTGGATTCCCTCAAAATTCCTCTAAGAATTTGTACTACGAGTACATAGTTGTGCAAATTTGATTGGTGTTGAGGGGGATTTTCCATTTCCCCCAAAATCCCCAATATTTTACCCTAATTTCATCCAATTCATACAGATTTCAAGTTGTCAATCCTTATCCCCATTTCAAATTTCAAATCATTTCAAGTGAAATCCCACAAAACCCATCCGGATTCCCCCTCCCTAATTTCCCCTATAAATACCCACTGTTATAGAGGGATTAGAGGTTGTTTTTGATTTCTGGAATTTTGGAGAAGATATTTCTCTCATTCTAAAAAAATTAAGAGCTACAGAGACCTCAAACTCATACGCAAAAGTTTCTAAAATTCCAACGAACTAGGATCTAACTCAAGCAGTGGAAGTTTCTTTGATAAAGGCTCATTGATTCCAGTTCGTTGCTCGTAAATAGGTGACTCCTTTTATTAAATTTTTATTTCGTGTGATCTCTCTGAGGCTAGGACTATTTTATTTCATGAGATATTTGTTTACTGTTGATTTAGGACAGTTGAATTTATAGGTGAGTCTAGAATACGCATTACGGCTTAGCTTCTATTTAGTAGCGTAATTTAGCAACATAACAAGTAAAATTTGTGCAAACATAGTAAAGCTTAATAACAAATCTAGAAAAACATCGCAAGGCATGTAATCAAGATTTCCTTAGTCATGAGCCTGCCTTGGCTGGAGATAGTATTAATTTAAGCAAATATAACAAAAATAGAGAAGGAAACTTAAGGTCAAAGCTAAAGATATTTTATTGCTTGAAGATAGAGATGATGAAAATAGATCAATTTAAAGTGGGAAGGGGGCGCCTATTTATAGTGTACAAGAATGGTTTAATACCAATAGGGAGTGTCATCCAAACCCTACAATACCTTGGCCAATGGACAAGCACCACTTCTCGAGGATCCATTGGGTATGCAACTAAATATCCAGCATCTGACACGGGCCTATCGAGGATCATCTATGCACCTGAGAGCTCTAACACGCTAGTCCTCTCTATGTCCTTTCATGCAAGGTCGCTAGCGTTGGTAGTCTCATTCTACTTTTATCTATCCTATAAGGATGTTCTTCTATTACATCATTGTTTTTAGGATGACATGGTTATGGGCTAAATCCAATTCTACCTTACCTGTGATAACCCATATTGTTAACCCTATTTTACCCCATACATATAGTCCCTCCATCTTTGGGGCGCAACACTTTGTTGTGGTCGAAAGAAAAAAAAATGAAAAATACCTATTCTAAGGGCACAAAAAATATAATTTAATCTTTTAACATTCCCCTTTGCAATTGGTACAACTAGTCTTATTATGTGTCTAGATTCAATGAAAGTGTCTTTTCCTGAGTTGTTGCTTCAACCTGTTTCTTTCACTATATAAGTTCCACCAACTGGACCGATGTCTTGCTAATCCCTTTCTATTCACCTTCCAATTTCTCTTTCCGAAACCTAGGAACCCCTTTATTTATAGCTTTCCCAGCTTTATGCCTACTTTTACAGCAAATCCACACAGTCTAGTTTCAGATCCAGCACTTCCCAAGGAAAGAGGAAAAAAGTAACTCTCCCTTCCCCATGGGTCCCCCCATTGATGATATAATGCCTAACCTTTTTAAGATATATGAGTACTTTTCCATGCAAGAAGGTTGGGACTCTAACACTAAATGAGTTCCAGTGTATGAAGCAGGATCACTAGTAAACAAGGATACCATCCCCCGAGTGCTCAAAGATTATGGTTGGGCCCATCTAGGGCTCCATGTGGAAGCCTCCTAGTCCACCAACACCATTATTTCCTAGAAGGTAGGTCTATCACTAGTTTATACATCTCCATTTAGTGTGGGACTTAGCAACCTGATTAACAAAGTGATTTCTGCCTTCTGTAATACTTTTCAGCAATCTCTCAGTCAGCTAAACCTGGGAGTATTGCTTATCTTCACGCTTTAGCTTCTGCATCGGGCATTAGCTTTACTCTAACCCATCTTTTTTTGCTTTATTCTACCCATTTATTATGAGGGGGGTTGTTAAATTGATCCATCATGGTAGAAAGTCAATTCTAAGCAATCTAAATGATATGCAAGATTGGGGATGGACCAATCGCTTCATAGATGTATCCCTCAAAGGCCTTTGAAGAGCCCCTTTGGTGTTTCCTTGGAATTCCTATTGTAAGTTTTCCCACATTGTTTATGCTCTAACCAATCTTTTGATTGTCTCTAATTCTTTCACTCTCCATTCATAGCTCCTCAATATTATGCACCTTCGAGCAATATACTTTTGGACTAGACCTAGAGGCTCCATCTTTAAGTGGCTCGCATTCTATACTCCACCACTGATGGCTGCAGTGGTCTAATTAGAATGGATGGAGAGCAAAAGATCATGGTAAAAACTCAGTTTGCCTATGCATAACCTTTTCTCTCAACCTTGGTCTCCTGGTCTTATGTTTCTCTTATGGCAGGGCTGAAATTCAGACCCATGATCCTTTTGCCTTCTGATGTGGTCCTGACACTAGTCGGTTGGTCTCTCGAGGGTCACTTTTATTCTCCAGTCTAGATAAAACTTGATCTTCTACCCTATGAGTCTCTTGCCTCTACTATAGCCTTGGAAAATAAATAAAATACCTCTATATTTGTGACAAACAAGGGGGACAGGATGCTAGAGGAAACGGTCCCTCCTGAGAGGTTCGGAAGCTCAACTCATGATACTTCAAGTCAGAGGGATGGGTCACCTATCCCTTCACAAACTAAGCCATCTAAGTTGTTTCACTTGATGGATAATGATGGGATATGAGGGGTCTGCCTCGTGCCCCTTTTGTAACTTTAATCATCCTAGGAAAGATGAGCCTTCTCTCAAGGCCTGTCAGGGTAGCTAACTACTTTAATATTGTCATGCCCTCAAAGGACTATCGCAAGTTAAAAGAGCCATCCACTGTGTGCCTGATAAATGACGTTGTCTATTATGATGAAATGGTAAGCTCCCTTCATCTTTTCCCAACTTATTTCTCTTGAGGGTCTCCCGCAGCTGGTTTTACCTTTTGTAGATGTGTATTTCAATAGCATAGGTCTTCAATAATCCCTAATAGAGAAAGAGGGGTTGTTAGTGAAGCTTTCTAGGCTTGAAGGTTCCCCAGCCGCTGTAAAAGATCAGAGCACCTTTGCCGAGGTTGTATCCAGTTGGTCATCAGAGGTTAAAATGTATGGGGCTAAGTTGCTAACTATTCAAAAAGAGAAGGAAAATCATCAAAAGGATGCCACCCTTTGAGCTAATTAGGCAGATGTCCTTTGATGGGATAATCTTTCTCAAGAAGGCTATATTAATAACTTTCTTGAAAAGCTAGACGGGCTCGAAGGCATTGTTCAAGCTGCTTGTTTCAGCTCTTTCTACCTCAAGAAGAGTTCCCTTTTATCATATTTCCAAGAACCAACAAAGGTTAAGGTTAGATTCTTGAAAAATAAGGTCAACATGTGCTATGAGAAGAGCTCGCCAGGAGGAAAACCCTTGGCATTGAGAGGGCATAAGATGCACAACTCACTTGGGCCCTTGTTCTTCGTAAGGTTTAAAAAGTTAATCTAGACTTGGAGAAGAAGATTGCTAAATCTCGAGACCAGGTTAATTACATCGATAGCCTGTACTCTGAATCTGGGGAACTCACATTCTTGGAAGAAGATATATCTGAATCTAAGAGCGCAAGTTAGAGTGGGAGATTTATCGGCTAGTTTATGTTTAGCTCTATTATCTCATTTTTGCGACCATGTTTTTGGTTCATGCTTTAAAATGTATTTATATGTTTACTTTAGGAATGAAATTTTTTTGATGCTTTCAAAATTGTTGTCTTATCCATGGTGCATTTACTTTTCACACCTAGTTTTCTTGGGGATCGTGAAACAACTATAGATACAGAAGTGCCACCCTCGGGAAATAAGGAGTCACATGGACTACATTAATTCCTGCTACCTGTTACATCATTCATTGGTATCTATTTCCATGAGGGAGGGCCACTACATCCCTTTTACTTCCTTAAATTTAATGAAACCTCGCTTATAAAAAAACTATCCTTTTTACCATTTTATTCATACTGAAAAAGAAAAAAGTGTTTCCAATGGGGTGGGTCCTTCTTTCAAATCATTGGGGGACGACTATGGTTTTCTCAATAATCCTTATACTCATTCTATCTTTGACCTGTGGTTCTCACACAAAGCATGCTTCCTTGGACAACATGCGAGAATGGGTTATGGACTATCTCTAGGCCAAGGCTGGTGATCATGGGTGTAGGTCTAACTGATCATCTTCCTCCTCAATAGTCCTGGGACATGAGTCTACTAGTCCTGTTGAGATGATTCTTTATGGCTCAAGTTTCACCCATTCCCTCTTTAAGTGAACTGAGAAGTCCTTTTTGTCCTTGATGCCCTCATCAAGTTTCTCAATAGACTTGATAAGGGTACCATTTTAAGAGGATAATGGAACTAGGGTGTGTCCTCTGGAGGTCATTTAGGGTAGTCAGGTATTCACCAATCCTTTTGGGATGACCCTGGATCCCATTCTCGGGGCTTCTTCCCCCAGGGGTCCCTTCCACACAAGGCTCTACTCATTATGAGCATTTTCCCCTTCTTCAGGAGACTTTAAACCATGGATCACTTCTAGACACTAGGCCTTCCCTTCCTTGGGTTGTTTATCTCAGTACGATTCTATTAGTATTGTGTATTACTCTTTTCATATTTGTATTATGTAATTGTGTACCCCATTTGGGATTTTGTTGTGATAATAGGAAGGAAATTCTGCCTATTTGTTTTTTGCATTTCAGAGAGCTTTGCTTTTTAATCATTTCTTTTTCTGTAAACTTGTCTCCCGTACTGGTCACTAAAGTTGTGCCTTTCTATTTTTCTCTTCCAACGATGAACCCAATGTTGTTAATTTGTTTAGGCTTGTTGGCTATATTTTTCCGAAAAGGTACATATCTCTAGTCTTTTCGGGGGTCCTTAGGGTCATCTCATATTTTTGTGGCACTTTTGGTTCAAACTTCTCATCGTAGTAAGGCTTGCAGGTCGTCGAGCTCACAGTGATGAAGAAACAAGCGCTTACCTATTTTTCATTTTAGCATTTCTTTTTATTCATCTAAATAAGTTGGTTAAAATAAAACCGTAGGCATCTTAGGCCTTTTCACACCTTGCTATATCAAGGAAGGATCCCTTTAATTTTATTTTGCTGAGCGTCTAAGTCTATACGTCTCCTAGGCATTTTAGCATGTAGCCTTATAGTGATTACTCTATATAGTTAATATCGACTTAAAGGACCATTCTCAATTGTGCCTCTTGCTCAGGCATCTCAAGCTGAGCATATGATGACATGGTCTCGGGTTTCTTTGTTATCAGATGATTAATATGTGTAGTTTTTGTGATTATACTTCTTAGCAAAGTCATGAGAGAGGTACTCACACCTATGGAAGTAAGTCTGGGGTCCATTTTATAATTCAGCTGCCCAGACATCACCAGCCTTTAAAGCAAACTTCGAAGTCGCAAGCTCATATTTCCTTTTTTTAGGGTTGGAGAGGCCATTTTTCATCCAAATTTCCCATTTAATTTCTTTCTAGGCATTGAGGATCCCAAACCTGAAGGGGCTGCTTATTTACGATAAGTTGTAGTCCAACTAAAGGATCTGCCCTGTTAATTGAGATGTAATGAAGTATCTAATTACTTACACATACATCAATAAATTTCATGAAAAACTTCTTTTATTCCTTGAGTATTTAATTTGTCATCAATCATTACAAATAGAAATATCTTAAATTATACTCGGAAGTTCCTACTGCTACCTTGTTAAAAACCTTGACAGAAAAACCCTTTTTTGAATAAAAACTAGATGAAGGAAAAAAGAGTGTAGCATGTTCCCCGGGACCTTTGATTGTGATGTCCTGACTTCGCATGTCATAGCTCCGCCCTGTAAAAATCTCAAAGTACCAAAAACCAAATAATTAGCTAAAGGAAAATAAAAGAGAAAGTAGTGTACCTTCTCGAGGTTTGCCACTAAGTTTACTGTCTTTTGGGAAACCTCATGATTGATGGGTGCTTTATTTCTTTTAGAAACTATTTCATAGTTACCCTTAACTTGCTTATTCAGGGATTCCTCCATTTGCTCGTCCTTCAAAAATTCGATGATTGCTTTCCTAAATTGGCGATAGCCCCAGTTATTATGACCACGACCTTTGAGAGACTCAATCCAGGGGTTCCTACCCTTTGCACCCGGACTAGACCAAATGGACCTTTAGGTGCATACGCTCTAGAAAATTCAGGGTGACGACACAAATCGTCGGTGCATCACGAGTTTCATGGGGACCTCAGTTCATTCGATATTCGCGAGGGTCTTCTAATAACTTGTAGACAACCGCCCTTGACCTGGATCTCGGGTTGGCCCTGGCACTACTAGAAAATGGGCCTACGGAAATAGTATGAAAATCATTGTTGTAGGCCTTAAAACCGTTGTATTCATACTATGGCAACAGGGGTTATGCCCGCCGCACCAGCTCGCATTACCATAGATCAATGGTAACGGGTCATGTAACAATTCTCAAAATTATTTCTGAAAGTACACCTATTGCAATGGTTATTCATCCATCAATAACGACCATTTCCTATATTAATTGGAACGGTTAAAACCGTTACAATTGATGTTTCACAATGGTTCTTTTGTCTATGTTGCAATTAATTTATTAGCTCCATTGCAACAGTTACTATAGTTTTGAAACAATTGTCTTCTCTATGTTGTAATGGAATTGTTAGCTCAGTTGCGACAGTTATTATTGTTATTGCAATAAGTTTTATACTATGACCAAAAATGTTACAGCAACGGTTATGTTTTACCTATTGTAACAGTTCTCATATATTTTATACTATGGGTAGCCTGTGGTTTAGAAAATGCCATTACAACAGGTCTGTTTTACCTATTAGAACAGTTCATATATGTTCTAATAACCTGGCCAGTAAATATAAATATTTGAAATCACGAAATTGTATATACCACGAAAGATGATAATTACTAAATGAATGTAACACCCCATATATTTTCGAACCTATTTGATTACCGTAACATTTATAAAACTATTTAAACTTGAGATGGTTGGTGTATTACACACTAACTTTGTTGGGCTGAATTAATCTTGTGTTAATGGGCTCAATTGAGGCCCAAAAATTAAGCAAGAAGACATAGCCCAAAAGGAAATGACCCATTCCAAAAGTTGACCAAGTAAACACCTCATTTATTGACCAAACGTTTGGCTAAGGATGACTATTAAGGGGGGTGATTTTAAGGGACTATATAAGGTGAAAAAATAGATTTTTATTCATCATACCACACTTGCAAATTCTAGATTTTTCCAAGAGATATTTCTCTCTTCTTTCAAACCCTAAGCTATCACTCCCTTTGGACAAGATCATTCATTAGCAAACTTTGGTTAGTGTTTACTCTTATGGTTTAATATATTATATGAATAATAGGGTGTGTAAATCATGTTGGTTATGTTGACAAAGTGTTGAGCAGTCCACTATGTGTAAAACAGTCCACTTTTGCTTAATAGGTAAAGGACTTGCCTTCTATGTGGATTCAAACTTGAAAGGGGACTTGAGGTCTTGAAGGAAGTGAATTTGATGGATTAAATGTCAACATGTAGTATGTGGTTATGTCCCTAACTTGCTTTCTCTTTTTGTATGACTTGTGGAATTTTTGTTATGAAATTATTCATGGAACCGGTGGTGTATTGAAAGGAGAATATAGTTTGGTGATGTTCATGTGCATTTTGAAACCATAATTGTTCGTTGGCATCCAAGTTAACCTAAAATATGGAAAGAGAATCTTACTTATGGCCATGGACCATTATTGCAAAGATAGACCCAAAAGAGACCCATTTTAGCCGAACTGGGCATCCGCCCTAGCGGATGAGGCACCTACGGGCGCAGGTGGCATCACAGGTGGCCCTAGACAGGGCCAAGGAGGCACCTGCGGACGCACCTCACCACCTGTGGGTGTAGGTTGCTTCACAAGTGTCACGCCTCAAATTCCAACGGGGTGGACTGGCACCCGAAGCCGTTGAGGCCCGAGAGAACCAATCTTTGCTCATGTATATTCATATGCATGTCTCTGTCTGAACCTCATTATATCTCATGCAACTATGCGGAAGTCATGGAAACATATTATATATGAAACTTGGCCGTTAGGGCCATCAAGTCAAAATGGACATACATCTCGTACAATCATATACCCATATATGTCTACAAATCCTCTAATAGATACATGTACATAAATACCCTACAGTCAGGACAAGTCCCCGCTTTATACAACATTTACATAATACCAAAATCAATGTATATATGTGACACGAAAAGCCTCGAAGCAACGGGAGCTCACCAATGATCTGCAAATAACCTGCAACCTACTGTGGAGGACTACTAGCACCTGCGCCTGCAGCAAATAAGGTAAGTCCCCCAAGGGACGTCAGTACGAAGAATGTACTGAGTATGTAAGGCTACAAGAAACTACATCAATACATAAGAACTTCAATGGAATCAAATATAAGAGAATAGTCAATATGGATAAACCATCGTTCGGTATGTGTTGGAACCATGTACATTACTTTATTTGACTTTACGTTCATTCATCTTTATCGTTCTACCCATGCTAGGCTTTTTTGTTGCCCCTGGGATGATATTAACCCATGCTAGGTATTTTTAACCCCTGGGATGTGATTTACCCATGCTAGGTGTTTTTAACTCCTGGGATGTGATTAACCCGTGGTAGGCTTTCTGTCGCCCCTGGGATGTTATTGTGATAACTAAGGCTAGACTTTTCTATCGCCCCTAGGATGTTATTATGGTAACCCATGTTAGGATTTTCTATTGCCCATGGGACGTTATTATGATAACCCGTGCTAGGCTTTTTTCATCGCCCCTGGGATGTTACTCAAGAATATTCAAACAATTATACATTACTTCATTCTTTACTTTTGAGAGATTGCTACAATGATAGTCATAACATTACTGGAGCTTTGGAACATCAGTCCGTGACTAAGAGAGATATGAATAATAACATATGATAATCTGACATAAGATACTTGAGACATTTCGGAATGGAATACGTACGATGATAATGTGAACAATATGTGCTGCAGAAGGATACGGAAAGAGTAACCTTACATACCTTATACTTCAAATATGAATACACAGTACTATACGTGAACACAATATTCCCACTCCTTCCTTATATTTCACTCTATAGCACAAGTACATAACGGAACTCACGTTAACAATCAACTACCTTACAAGTGTATAAGATGACAATGAGTTACATGATTGCCCTATAACGTCATTTCACCCTCTACGATATAATTCACGGCATCGTCACACCAACAATACCACAATATTCCACACATTAACCACAACATCATAAACCAATAGCCTTTCGATACCACTTTTAACCTTTACACTTCCTCAGTAACACCACGTCATAATTACTCCATCAAGTCACCTCAATACACTTCATAACACACATATCGACAACAATCCCACAATTTACACTTACAGAAAAATAACAAGTTAAGGAACATAATGACACCATACATGTTGATATTTCATTCACACCATTCACTTTCATTCAAACCTCAAGTCTCCTTTCAATTTTAAATCACAAGGATGGTACATCTTTTAGCAAAAAGCAAAAGTGCTCTATTCAACACCTTGCCAACATAACCATCATGATATACACACCATCTTAAGCATATAATATATTAATCCATGAGAGTAGAAACTTACCAAAGCTTGAGAAATGGTGATCTTGTCCAAAGAGATGACTTAGGGTTTGGGAGATATGAGAAATATCTTTAGAAAATGTCTTAGAAAGGCATGTGTGACTTTTGGAATAAAAATATGATTTTTGGCCTTTATATAAGACCTCAAGTCATCCTTAGCCACTTCTTGGCATTAAATGCCATGTTTACTTTGTCAAATTGGAAGAATGGGTCATTTGCCCTTTTGGGCCATGCATTTTGGCTTCATTTTGGGCCTCAAATTGAGCCCATTAGCACATGTTAACTTAGCCCACCATATTAAATGCGTAATCCATCATCTATATCAAGAGTTCCATAAATGTTACGACAATATTCAACTCACGAGATTCATGTTCGTAGCCTCAATCTCCCAAATAAGAAATTCTAGCCACTCATGGCTTAATTGAACATAATTTGATAAAATACTTGTGACGAAGAATTAACCCCAACTCAGATGTCAAACTCGCTCAAGAGTAGTCCTACTACGATGGAATAAGGATACCATAATCCAAGAGTCCTCTTTATAGACTAATAGTCGTAGAAGAAATTTGGCAAAAAGCACCCCGGCACTCTCCCGGGCGCCCTTGGGACTTAGAAAACTTTCAGCTCTGGAAAAGGTGTGCAGGGCTAGCTTGGTTACAATATGTAGCATTCTTGATTCACATTGTATATGATGAAGGACTAAGGGTTGATACACAAAATATAGAAACGGTGAAAAAATTTTTTGGCTAAAGCCTATGATGCTTACAGAGATTCATAGTTCTCTAGGATTAGCTGGTTATTGCAGAAGGTTTGTTGACAAGGTTATCTTTTATTTCAATACTCTTAACAAAGTTAATATATTAAGCAACCAAGTTTCAGTGGAATGACGCATGTAAGAAGAGTTTCCTAGAGCTGAAAGATAAATTGATTTTTACCTCTGTATTGGTACTGCCGGAAGGCACAGAAGAATATGCAGTATATTGTGATGCTTCAGAAGTTGGCTTAGGATGTGTATGGATAAAACACAGTAATGTAATAGACTATGCCTCACGACAGTTGCGACACATGAGATAAATTATCCCACACATGATCTTGAGCTAGCAGTCGTGACATTTGCTTTAAGGATATGATGCCACTATTTGCATGGGGTTTGCGTTGATATATATATATATACGGACATAAAAGTTCTTAGTAAATTTTTAAGCAGAAGGGCCAAAATTTGAGGAAGCATAGGTGGCTGGAACTCTTAAAGGATTCTGAGAGTAAAATCTGGTACCATTTGGGAAAAGCAAACGTGGTAACCGATGCGTTAAGTCGCAAAGCAATAGGAAGCACTAGTAACCGATTAATGGAAAATCATGGTATAGGTAAAGATACATCAACTAGACAGTTTCGAAATTCGTCTTCTTGAACTCCAGATGAAAGAAATATAGTGTAAAATGTGGCAAAGTTCATTTGTAGTCGAGGTAAAGGAAAAAAATAGATTGTGCGCACCCGATGGCGATGAACTAAGGAAACGAATTATGACAGAGGCACAACATTCATGGTATTCTATTCATCCTAGATCTAAAAAATGTATCATGCTTTAACAAAAATTAAAAGCAATGTATTGGTGGGGTAACATCAAGAAGAACACTGCAAAATGTGTAGCAATGTCCAAATTATCAACAAGTAATAGTAGAGCATCAAAAACCTGGAGGTTATATGCAATGTATGAATCTTCCAGATTGGAAGTGGGATATGATTTACATGGAGTTTATCACAGATTTGCCTTATACACTTTGGCAATTTGATTTCATGTGGGTAATAGTTGACAGGCTACCAAGTTAGCACACTTTTTACCTGTCAAGACTACTCGTACAGCTAAAACTTATGCAAGGTTGTATATGAAAGAGATAATGCAATTACATGGGATTTCAATTTCTATTATATCAGACAGAGGAGCTCAATTTACTGCACATGTGTAAAAATATTTTCATAAGCGTTTGGGAACTTAAGTGAACTTACGTATGGATTTTTCATCCTCGAATAGATGGACAGGCAGAAGGTATTGTCCAAACACTTGAAGATATGCTACGAGCTTGCACGTTGAATTGTAAAGGCAGTTGGGATGATCATAGACCTCTTATTAAATTTACCTACACTATCGTTCAGATATTAAAGTGGCACCTTACGAAGCTTTATATGGACGGAAATATAGATTACCAATTGGATGGTTTGAAACTGCTTAGACAGTTAAGGCCCAAACTTAATTGTGATACAATAGTGACTATAAACGACCTAAAGTTGACACAAGGCATATGCCAATGTTAGACAAAGGGAATTATAACTTGCTATAGGTGATTGGGTATCCTTGAAGGTGTCACCAATGAAAGGGGTACTGAGATTTGGAAAGAAAGGAAAGTTGAGTACACGTTATATAACGTACCATATCACATAGGAAGTTGAAGAAATGGAGGAATAACAGGTAAGTATCTCAAAGCATTGTGTGTATATGATAACATGACGAAGTAGGTATCTATAAAGCATTATGTATCTATATGATCACATGAGGAATGATCCATCTGTGTAAATTGGATAATGGTACTAACATTCGAGGACGAATGTTTCTAAGGGGGGAAGGATGTAACACCCCATACATTTCTGACCCTACTTGATTGTCTTAATATTTATGGAATGTAAACATGAGAGTGTGGGTGTATTACACCTTAAGTTGTGGGCTAAATTAATTGTGTGATTTGGGCCCAAAATGAAGTAAAAGACATGGCCCAAAAAGGGGAATTGACCCATTCTAAAGTGACCCATTCTTGGTCAAATAAAGGGGACAAGGTTAGACTTGAAGTGGGAGTATATAAAGTGACAAAAATCATATTTTTAATCAACAAAATCCACAAGCCATTTTCTATAATTTTCCACAAAAGAGATATTTCTCTTTTCTCTCAAACCCTAAGCCACCATTCTCTTTGGACAAGATCACTCCTTTGAAGGCTTTGGTAAGTGTTTATTATTATGGTTTAGTATATGATATGCTTAATATGGTTTGTACATCATGTTGTTTATGTTGACAAAGTTTTAGACAGTACACTATGTGTGAAATAGTGTGTTTTTGCTTAATCGGTGAAGGGTTTGCCTTCTAAACTTGAAAGTGGACTTGTGGTATTGAAGGAAGTGAGTTTGAAGGATTAAATATCAACATGTATGATGTGTTTATGTCCTTCACTTGCTTTATTTTTGTATATAACATTTGGAATTGTTATTGTGAAATTATGCATGGAATGGGTGCCGTATTGAAAAGAAAAGGCAATTTTGGTGATGTTCATGTATGTTGTGAAACCATGAATGTTCATGGGAATCCAAGTGATAAAAAATATGTAAATAAAAGCTTACTTATGGCCTTGGACCATTTATTACACAAAAGGACCCAAAAGAGACCCTTTTTGACTGAAACAGGCATCCGCCCTCGTAGACGAAGGCACCTGCGTCCGCAGATGACTTCGCAGGTTCCCCTGGACACTGCCAAGAGGTACCTATGGCCACATTTCAGCCACCTACGGGCGCAGTTTGCTTTGCAGGTCAGCCCAAAAATTTGTTTTGTGTGTTTTTGTCTCTCTTTGATCCCTGAAGACCCCTATACACTTTTTGGATGTAATTATCAAATTATGATACCTTTTGAATGACTTTAAGGGGTCGTTTGGAGGCATGTTGGATTATATAAATGATGGATTATGTTTAACATGTTGTTATGAAAGGTATTAAGGTGAATTGATGGATTAATTATGACGTAGTGTTAATGAGGAAACGTAAAGGATAAACTTGGTGTGAAATGCTATTGGTTCATGATGTTTTGGTCAATGTGTGGAGTATTATGGTGTTTTTGGTATGATAATGTCGTGAATGGTATTTTAAAGGTGGAAATGACTTTATAGGGCAATCATGTAATTCATTGTCGTCTCATGCCCTTGTAAGGTAGTTGATTGTTAACAAAAGCTCCGTTATGAACTTGTGATGTAGAGTAAAACATAAGGAAGGAGCTGGATCATTGTGTTCGCATATAGGACTGTGTATTCATATTGAGAACATAAGGTATGTAAGGTTACTCTATCCGTATCCTTCTGCAGCACATATTGTTCACGTTGTCATTATACTTGTTTTATTCCGAAATGTCTAAAGGTATCTCATTTCAGGTTGACATTTATTGTTAGTTATACGTTTCTTTCTCAATGACCAATTTTCATTCATGAGTCACATAATTGTAGACATCGTTCAAAGTTCCAATAATTTTACTCTCATATATCTTATTCATTGATTATTGTTCCAAAGCTTCAATAATGATGTTATAACCAGATGTATCAATCTCTCATAAGTGAATGAATCAATCTCTCACAAGTAAAGGTATGAATCTCACAAAAGTAAAGGAATAAAATAATGCATACATAGGTTATTGTTTGAGAACCGGGATGACTCAAAGGGGCACATAAGCCTAGCTCGAGCATACCCTAATACTATATATTGACCCACCGATAAGGTAGAAGACTACCCACTGATAAAGTGGATGACTACCCACTAATAAAGTGGATGACTACCCACCGATAAGGTGGATGACTACCCACTAATAAAGTGGATGACTACCCACTAATAAAGTGGATGACTACCCACCGATAAGGTGGATGACTACCTACTGATAAAGTGGATGACTACCCACTAATAAAGTGGATGACTACCCACCGATAAGGTGGATGACTACCCAGCGATAAGGTGGATGACTACCCACTAATAAAGTGGATGACTTCCCACTAATAATGTGGATGACTACCCACCGATAAGGTAGATGACTATATTAACCCACCGATGAGGTGGATGACTGATAATGGTAATGAACGTAATGTACATGTTCCAAAAACATATAAAGCGATGGTTTATCGACATTGACTATTCTCTTATATTTTATTTCATTGACATTCTTATGTATGATGTAGTTTTTTGCAGCCTTACATACTCAGTACATTCTTCGTACTGACCCCCTTGAGGGGACTTACCTTACTTATTGCAGGCACAGGTGCTAGTAGACCTCCACAGTAGGTTACGGGTCAGTTGCAAATCATTGGTGAGCTCCAGTTGGTTCGGGTATTTCTGAGTCTCATGTGTACATTGATTTTGGCTTTATGTAAATGTTGTGTAAAACGGGGATTTGTCTCGACTTTAGGTTGGTTATGTATTTGTATCTGTAGAGGCTTTATAGGCATATGTTGGAAGATAAATGTAAGAGTTGTATGTCCATTTTTGACTTGGTGGCTCAAACAGCCAAGTTTCATATATATAGAATATGTTTTCATGACTTCCGTATAGTTTCATGAGATATAATGATATTCATACGGAGACATGAATATGAATATACATGAGCAAAGATTTGTTCTCTCGGGCCTCAACGGCTTCAGGTGCCAGTCAATCCCGAATGGGATTCGGGGCGTGACATTCTGCCCCTTATTCGGCTTCAACTAGCTCTTATGTTGAATATGTAACAAAATGTAACTTTTGTAGAATTTTTGAGATCTTCTCAAATATTCAGCCCCAGTTTCCATTATAAAGAAAGATGGAAAGCTTACGGGGAATATAACCAAGCCGTTGTGGAGCCTACGTAAACTGTTGAGCCAGGAATCAGGTCAAACGTAGTTTGAAAAACTTCAACAATGGACAAATAATGTTTAAAACAAAACATATGTATCAAACACAAAATCAAACAATCATGGACGAAGAAAATCATGTAACACGTAAACAGTTAATAACGCATCCTAACATACATATGACCTTTTAGAGCCAAAGGTAAGCCTAATGATTGAAGGATGTATATGCCATTTGTGAAAAGATCCATTGTCCCCAAAACATATTATATACAAATCGATATGAATAGATCAAATAGGGATATAAAATAAGGGAAAAGGATATACAATAAATATCAGTCCCACGCAGGGGAACAACACTAGACTAATCCGCCTTTGAAGTCCTTTATTCTCAAACTTCTTGAAATTTTTGAACACAAAAGAAATTAATCTAAGAAATAATAAATTCTCAAACCCTAGAGACAATGGTTCATACAATCCGGCATCAACATCCTTCAATTTAAACATAAGGGATGATGTCCTTTTAGGCCATGGACCTTTTGGACATAAGGTGGTCTTTATTGGACCCAATATCTCTTGGTATCGGGTGGTCAACTTAGGTCAATGCCTATACATGAGATTTAACTTGCTCTAACCTAGTTGACTAGAGTGGTTTGTTCAAATTGACCGGAGACCCGAAATGGACGTATCGGGGTAACACACCAAGTGACTGTTGACCCACTCGAATCAACTATTTCACTTGGAGGTTCAAAGAAAGATAAGGTGTTATACGTAAGGGCGGGTGTAGATACCCGCATAACCGCCCTTTTTCCTAATACCTAATGCTTTGCCAGGGAGGCAGAAGATGCCATGACAATGTAACAGTTAAAATATTATGAAAATTTAACAAATAATGAGTAAAATACAGAGTAATGTAAACAAGATACCAGATACAAGTAATCTAAAAATATACAAGACAATATACAAATTATAAAAAGTGAAACCCCTCAATTGAAAAAATGAACTCATAATGGTTAGAACCTCTTACTCCCCAGCAGAGTCGTCATTCTGTTTACGATCCCTATTTTCATAAGGCACAACTTTGAGACTCAAAAAATCAATAAATAATTATTTCAAAAAATTTAGAGCCGCCACCTAATTTAAGGAAAACTAGAAAACCTGTTAATTTAATTAAAAGAAAAAATAGTCTGCGAAACCAATTAGATTCTAGGTAAGCGTTTAGGTTATTCCAAAGGGAAGGTGTTAGGCACCCTTCGGAATCCACAAAGGTGGGTCCCGGCTAAACTCACTTTTTCAATTGAGGAGGAGATAAGAAATCATTTGCACGTATAAGAAAAATAAAAACATGTACAAAATAAGATAAAGAATGAATAACGAAGGAGGCGTAATATTTTCCTATCGTTAAATGGAATAAATAAATAAATACAATAAACAACTCAAAATGATCCTCGAATTTTGAATTCGAGTGTCTTCTTCGGGAAGAAGCTCCATGTACCTGTAAAAACACTTGGTAAAAGTGTTAGTAATGAATAAATATGAATCAAAATAAATTAATGAAATAATAAACGGAAAAAAAAAGAAGTAAACCCCATCTTATATTCATGGGAGGCCTTGAAAATTGATGGAAATTTCTTCATCGGCCAAGTATGGAAACTCGAATAAAATAATTAAACTTAAAATAAAATACGTCTTTTGTAATGAGGAGGCCTCGAAAATACGACGGGGAGATTTTATCATTGGTCAAGTATTGAAACTTTAGGTTCATTCTAAAAATATCCTATATTGTAATACAATAATCTGGAAAGCAAAACCAACAGTGAGGCACATCAATGTAACCAACCAACCAATTAACACAATAATGAAAAATCAATGCTTAATAAAACAAGATACGATATCAATTGATTAAGAGTGATACCATGTTGAAAAGTTTCCTTAACCACCAAACATTCAATTAATTTCATATGAAAATTAAAGTTACTAAATAGGCAAAATGGTGGGATTACGGTACAAAATGCAAAGAGTCACAACACCTATGACCATCAAAACAAACAACAAACCAAATTTAAATGAAGGTTAATCGATGCTCAAAAATAAAACCACTACAACTAATCAGAAAAGATGAAATTCACCGGCAAAATTAAACCAAACACTTGTAAACCATTAGAAAATCAAAGAAATCAGTGGGAAAAAGAGCTCATTGGAGAAAGATGTTGTTGTTGGACTTCCGTCGTAGCATATTGGTGGTCGTGGTTGTTCGACGGAGGTTCACCGAAGAAGGTGTGAAATCTCAAGCTCATCGGCTTTGACTTGGTCTAGCCAAATCTGAGTTGTGGAGTTTGTTGGAGCAGTGGACTCGCCGCTGGAGCTTCATCGTAGCTCGCCGGTGGAGCTGTTGTTTGTTGGTTTTGCTCGGATTGGTTCTGGTCGGAGTTCGAACTGAGGAGAAAAGGTAAAGGGGACTATTTGGTGGTAGTCCATTGTTCGGGTTATCGGAACAATGACGATGAAGAGAAAATGGGGCTGCGTTGAGTTCAATCAGTGACGTTTAGCCACTAGAGAAGAAGAAAAATAGGGTTGGATAGGCGGAGAACAGTGGTGTTAATAGCTGCTCTGGCAAGGGGTAAGAGACTATTTGGTTTTTGTTGAACGAGTGGTGGAGCTGGTTTCCGGTGGTGGTGGGTCACCAGAAATTTGAGAAGAGAAAAGAAGCGGTTGTTGTAGCCAAAATGGAAAGGGAAAGAATTTAGAATTTTTGCCTAGTTTAAAAATTTTAACCACCACTAATTGTGAAGGGAGTGAGTTAGTTTTATAGAAAAAATCAAAACCATGTGCTCAATACCTTGGTTTTGAAAAACCATGGGCTATCCAAAACCATGAGTCATCCAAAACAATGACTATTTGATCTTATCTAAAACTATGAATATTTAACTTATCTGTACAAAAATATCTTCTCTGTCTTTTATGAATTAACGGATTGTGATAAAAAATAAATTAACAAATTAATTTAATGCCAGATAAGAATTTGGTTTGAATTTAAAACAGAAATAATTATTTAACAAAACTCAAACAAAATTTATTTATAAAAATGACTGTGTAAAAAAATCAGTGACAGTCAATAATTAATTTTAAATAATAATAAATTGATAAATATCCTAACATTTTCAAAAAAAAGGATAATTACCAATAACTTGTGTTAAATTAAACCAAAATATATAAAAATTAAATTTTATGCTCTTTAACAAATAAAAAACACAAAAGTATTTATTTTAAAAATGTCGGTCCAAAATTAGGTGTCAACACCAGGTCCACTCAAGGAACCATCACACTCATAATATCTTGTACCTACATGCTAAGGGTCTTATGGTTGCCCACTAGTCTTGACCTGCAGGGGACGAGCTCTTATCCATGTATTGTATCGATGAGGTACCCGAGCCAACCAATGAATTATATCAACCAATCCCATGAAGATGTCTAAATACCGGTACATCTCACAATAATAACTAATATCACAATAATCACAACCATAGAGAAAATAAGTAATCATACTTGTACAGTCAACAAGCCTTTAATATAACCTCATTAATGTGATTTAAACCTAGGATATTGTCACGCCCCATATCCCAACGGGGTAGACTGTCACCCGAAGCCGATAAGGCCCGAGAGAACCAATCTTTACTCATGCTCAATCATATGCATACCATAAGATTCATCACCACCTCATAAACACATAAAATGCTAAGTGCGGAAATCATGAAGCGTTATATATATACATATAAGAGACTTGGCCGTTGGGGCCATCGAGTCAAAAGGACATACATCTCTTTCTTTCACAATCGAACACATACCCACATATGTCTACAAAAGCCTCTAGCCGAAATACATAACTATGACAAACTTAGAGTCGGGACAACACCCCGCTCTATACTCATATACAATACCAAAATAAATATACATAGCAACTCAGGAAGCCCCGAACCAACTGGAGCTCACCAAATGTCCGCAAAAGATCTGCAACCTACAGTGGAGGTCTACTAGTCCCTGCGCCTGCAGCAAGTAAGGTAAGCCCCCCCAAGGGAGGTCAGTACGAAGAATGTACTGAGTATGTAAGGCCATATGAAACTGTCATAACTACGTCAATAGAATCAAAATATAGTAGGATAGTCAATATGAATAACCCATCGATCTGCATATGTGGAACCATGTAGCTTACATAAATTAAGTTCTTCTCTTTATTGCTTATTCCTCATCGCTCATATCACATCGTACCCGGGCCCTAACTGATCAGTGGGTCTTAGCATAACATAATGTTATGTTGTGATAGGCTCGAGCTAGGACTTTGCCTCTAGAGCTACCACCCATAAATCAATATATATTGGGATCGGCTCGAGCTAGGCTTATGCCTCTAGAGCTGCCACCCATACCAACATATCAGGTTCGGCTCGAGCTAGGTTATTACCTCTAGAGCTACCCCCTATCAGGATCGGTTCGAGCTAGTCTTATGCCTCTAGGACTGCCCTCTGATCCAACAATTTCGGGATCAGCTTGAGCTAGGTATTTTGTCCCCAAAGCTGCCACCCATACTCAATCATTAACCACCAACAAATATGCATTACTTTATTTCTTACTTTTGAGAGAACTACTTGCGAGGGATTGATTCATCCTCTTATGAGAGATTGATACAATCAATTATGAGAGATTAATGTATATATACATAGCCACAACAGTATTGGAACTCAAGAACACAACATGATTGGGACTTTTGGAACATGTCCGTCATTATGTAACTCACGAACAACAATAACTAATGAATGAGGAATATGTGACTTAAGAATGAATAGATTCTCCTTACGTCATCACTTCCCTTGAAACCATTTCTTTTAGTAGTTACAACATTATTGGAACTTGAAACCATGTTCATAATTATGTGATCCATGAATGACAATAGACCAAGAGTAACATGAGTAACACTAAATGATAACCTGAAACGAGATGCCTTAGGACATTTTGGAAATGAGTAAATACCACAACAAGGTGTTCACTATATGCTGCAGAAAGATACGAAAAGAGTAACCTTACATACCTTGTATTCTCAATACCATACACAATCTTAAATGCGCATACAATAGTCCCGCTGCTTCCTTATTTTTCACTCTACAACACAAATACATAACGGAGCCAACATTAACCACCAACTACCTTACACTGGCGTATCACAACAATGAGTTACATGTTTGGCTTTAACATGTCATTTCTCTCTTGACAATACCATGTGTGAAACTATCACACCAACAATACCATTTATGAAATTATCACACCAATAATCCCACAATATTCCCAACATTGACCAATATCATAAACCACTAGCATGTCACACCAAATTCATACTTTACACTTCTCCATCACCACAACATCACAATTATGCCATCAATTTACTTCAATACACCTCACAACAACAAATCGACCAAAATCCCATAATTTACACTTATAGGAAAATAACAAGTTTAAAAACATAATCACACCATACATGTTGATATTTCATCCATACCATGCTTTTTCACCAAAACCACAAGTCATATTTCAAGTTTAAGTTCCATGGATAACACATCTTTTACAAAAACACAAGGTACCATGTCCAACACTTCCAAGCACAACCAACATGATTTACATACTCTACCATGCATATAATATATTAATCCATAAGAATAATCACTTACCCAAGCTTGAGAAATGATGATCTTGCTCTAAGAGTTGGCTTAGGGTTCTTAGGGTTTGAGAGCAAAATGATTGAAAAATATCAAACAGGCATGAGATTTCCAAATGACTAAAAATAATATTTTTGGACCTTTATATAGGCCCTAAATTCCATACTTAGCCACTCTTCTAACATTTAATGTTGTATCTAGAAGGTCAAGGCAAGAATGGGTCATTTGACCCATTTTTGGCCCATGTCTTCTTCTCATTTTGGGCCTTTTATTGAGCCCAATTCACTTAACCCAATAAAATCAATAATTTCTCATGTATAAATAATTTCATATGCATTACGATGATATTCCCACTCACGGGATTTATATTTGTAGCCTCAATCCCAAAAACAAGCGATTCTAGCCACGTATGGCCTATTTTGACCAAAAGGGTAAAATTGTCATTTTGATGCCAAATTCGTTCACGGGTAATTTTACCATACCAATTTAATACTTCAATCATCCAATGTATATACTCGTGGTTGTAGAAGAAACGTGGCAAAAATCGCCCCGGTACGCCCTCGGGCACCCTTGGGACTTAAGAAAATTTCCAACTTTGAAAAGTGGGCAAAACCAGCCTGGTATGCCCTTGGGCACTCCAGATTTCTGCCTGTGGGCTAAAACATTTAGCCCAGAGTGGCGTAGCACTCCCTCTGGCACGCCCCACCCTTAGTTTTTTTTGAAAATTTCATTTTTTGACTTTTCTTTGCGGGTTTGGTTAGCTATTTCAAGTCCTATTCTTTAACTTACTTCTTACCCTTAATATCCTTTGTTTGGAGGTCCTCTTAGCCTCATTTTGAAAGCCACAAATGCTCCACAAAAATTTCAAAACACCTTCTATGAAGGGCTAATCACATGTACGAGGCCAAATTTTAATTTTCCCATCATTAACATTACCAAACACATACTTATGGCTCTCGACACTTAAGCAACCATTGTTCAACGTCGTCACATAGGGTTGGGAAGGTGCGTGGTGTTACAGATATCATTTAACAATTACATTTCTTAAGTATTCATTGCA
This sequence comes from Capsicum rhomboideum, assembly GCA_031232105.1. Lineage (NCBI taxonomy): Eukaryota > Viridiplantae > Streptophyta > Magnoliopsida > Solanales > Solanaceae > Capsicum > Capsicum rhomboideum. The sequence continues at coordinate 87,944,202 of CP124716.1, read as the reverse complement.
ACAATAGACAACTATCCAAATACTTGGTCAACTCGAGTTAATCAATTCATGTAAATAACAATCATACTTTAACACATTAAATCACAAGTAGATATGAATAATTGGTTTCATCAATTATAGCATGTCGAAATACCAATCCACGACTTATTCAATCAAGCATTATCAAGCCATTTCAATAAATCCATGTACTTATTTTAGAAGAGCACATTCAACCCAAAGGAGTCTAAACTCTAGTTCAATATTCATGAGTTCATTCACTAATCCAATCCTCTTTTATTTATACTGAGACTAGGGACTCCCACTATTATCTAGAAATATCTACATTCAAGTCATTACTAGGTTCAAGACTTACCCCATTAGCCAATCATTTAACTCTATTCAATTTACAGTCTAGTTTTAGCCGTATGCTTATATACCTTTTACTTCCTCACCCTTATTCTAACTTGACCTTAGGCTCTTAATTTAAGTCACTACCTCCTTATACCATAATCAGTCCTCATCACTAACCTTAAGAAAGATTATCCCATATTTCAAGCACATATAACACTAAGTTCACCCAATTATGGTAATTAGGCTAAATAACTAGATTATTCACACAACCTCATTGTCAGCTATATTCACATAATTCACTTTAAAATCCACCATAGAGTCAAACAAAAACAAAACATCAATCAAGGATTCATACATTAACATACCAACACACAATTAGGCTCTTATTGCATTGAAACCATGTTTTATCCATCCAAACTTCATGCCCGCAGGCCTAAATATGATTTCTCCCTTCAAATCTACATTATGCATACAATAACTAACCACAGTCTACTACTCATAAATCATAACCTACTTGGGCGACAAGTTGTTGTAACAAGTAAGCTATATCACGGATGATCCTCCTCCTTCTTCACACTTTAGAAGGCTAATCATCTAACAAACAATAATTATAAGAGTAATTTATAAACTACTTTTCAAATGAATACCTTGAAAATTCAAACACACTAATTCCACCCTCATTTATGGTCTACCACATTACTCAAGGGTGAATTAGTCATCAAAATAGTTCTTTCAAGCTTAACCCAACTCCATTAATGAAGTTTTTAGGAAGGTTCCACCATTATAGAATTCAAGGTCCCCAACTATCTACTTCATATTTTATAACCACAATTTCATACTAGGACTCATTACTGAATAATTTAGAAGTGATTCTAGGTGATATTAACTCAACCCATAAATATTTCCCAAAATAACATGAACTTTGGGTTCACATCTCCATGAATTTCACCATTAAAGGTTGTTCTAATGATTATAGGATGTTAGAGAATTGAAAATAGAGAAGATGATGGAAAAAACTTACCTCCACAATGAATTTCCACCCATACCAAGATACAATTGCCCTTCTAGGGTTTAGGAATAAATTTTTGGGGTTTGGGACTGAAACCCATCACAATAAGGTTATAAACTATTGTTACGCCACTATAGCGACATGTATGCCGCTATAGCAACGTTACTATAGCTGCTTGAGCCCACTATAGAGGCCTCAACTTTTTCGCATGGATAGTCTTTAAAAAATTGGTCATAACCTTTTCCTCAAGAAGTGGATTGACAAACGGTTAGTTACATTGGAAAGAATACTAAGAGATCTTTAATTTGGTGGGTATTAGGTCCCATAACTTCTTATATTCTAGTAGAGAAGCTCGTTTGAAAGTGACCCAGTTTAAACTTAGCCCAAAACTAAATTGGTAAGGATGCTTTCAACTTAACTTTGTGCTAGGGGTATTGTATGAACTTAGTACATATCAAATGCACCCCTACACTAAATAATTACTCCTAACACTTATGAAAAATGAGAAGCACATGCCATTACCACATATATTTTTAGCAATTGCGGAACCAGTCGTTACAGGCTTGATGGTTATGCCCTCAGTGGAGGTAGATTTGATTACTCATATCTTCAGCCTGTGGTTCCCCTCAACTGTGATTATATTTTTTGGAAACATTTCTGTTCAACCCTTGCGAGAACTATTGGATAAATTCTTAGTCCCTGAAGGTGAGATTAATTTATGGTATTGACCTTAGTAAAGACTTATTGGATCTAGTTATAATTTTTGGTGTTTCTAAATGACGGCTTCAAAGTTATGATAGATTTTGAAGAATCAATACTTACTCGACAATAGGATCGGTTTGGATAGTTGAGATCCAGTAGTTCAGCTTTGGTGTTCATATTATGGCTATGGATTGTGTAACTTAGTTGCAACCCCTATTTTAGGATTTTTTTTTGGTTGATCATTCGATGACAGGCTGACTAAGCCTAGTCATTACCTACCAGTTTAGTTTCCTTCAATTTGAATTAAATATACCTGATAGATGCTTGGAGGGTGGTCCATCAGCACATAATTTTGGTTCCTTCTATTTTTGACCTTGCTTCTTAGTTTACATCGAGGTTTTGGGTGTCTACTCAGCAAAAAAAGTGTACTTAAATCAGGCTTAGCTTCGTTTCACCCACAGTTAGTGGAGAATTTTGGAGTGGATCATTCATTTTTGAGAGCTTGTGCTTCAGACTCATGACTATCGATTTCAAGGGACATCCAGACATTTAGTAACTTGGTAGAGATCACATATATTGGTCATCATCAGTTGAGTATTTAGTTAAACCTTATTGGGCATTGTTCATATGCTAGTTCTTACAGATTTTTTATGGGTCAGCTTTAGTTTTTTGAGATTAGTATGGTGTGATTGTGCAGATAGAGCTCAAATGATGCTGGGGAGATTTTTTGTAGTTTAGAGTATACATTAGGTCTAGAAAGACAAGAGAATGCTAGATTTGGAATTTGCAGTTTGTTGTATGAGCCATGTTTTGGGTTATACTTAGCTTGGTTGAATACCTTATTAGTTGTTCTTGTATCAGTGTGATGTTAATATGCAGTGGTTTGGGTTTGCATGCTTCAATCTTGCTCAGTTCAGTTATAAGCCAATTGGTTGTTAAGGATGAGTTTTTGGTTGTTTGGGAAGTGAAGTAAGGATGTGATGGAAAAAGGGATGCCTTTAGAAAAATCCCTTGGAAGCATTGTTTAGCCTTAGAGTTTATCTAAGAAGTCTTAATTGGGGCATGAGGGCCCAGTACCTCATCCTTTTGAGCTTTCGGGCTCTTTCTATCCATTAACTTTTATGGACTAAAGTCCTTTTAGTAGTGGATATTGTAATGACCCTCCAGGTTATTTTCTCAATTTCCATAAGTTTTTTATGTTTCATTCCTTCCCACAGTGGCTACAAGTCATTTATGACTTAACAAAATCGTCGGTTCAATTTTCAGGCAATTTGTTTGGGTTTTAAGCCTATTTTCTTGTTGTAGAGCTTTTGTTGTTAAGAAATTGGTCTCGGACCAAAACTCCTAATAAATGGACTCGGATGAAAATTTTAACAATTCTATTAGCTTTGAAACATAGATTTTAGGCTAGAGGGACCCTTGGTACGGGTCTCGAGGCTTCCAGACTCATTTTGGGCAATTAGTCGAAAGTTGGTTAAAATGATACATTGGGTTTGGGGCCCACATTTTGTTGAAACAACCTCCTTTGGGAATTTTGTTGATACCTTTGAGTCTAAAATGCCATTTTTGATGGGGTAGCATAGTTTGTTTGAGTCCACAGGACTCCAAATGGTCCCAAAGTACCCAAACAATACTTTGACAATTGCTAATTTTTGGTGCATCGCCTGAGCGACCCCCTTGTCGCCTAGGTCAGGTCACCTCAGAAAACAAGGGTGCCTAATTAGACATCATTTGAGCTCCAAAATTACCTTGGGAACATTAGTTTAAGGCCGGGGATATTGCGGGGACTCAAGGTAACCTTTAGCTCGTCCAAATCTCGTAAGTTCCAAACTCCTCTTCTCTTAAATTTGCCATTAAAGTTCTTGATTTTTCTCTAATGTTGGGGAAGTTTTGGCATATCTATTGAGCTCGGTTTGTGCCAAAATTTTGGGCACGTATTTCTTGAGTCATGAAGGACCTAATGTCTCCCATTTTAGGATTTCATTTGCGGGTCCCATGGGGCTATTATAGATTCAATTTTAGAGCTAGAACTTTATATATAAATATGGGTATCATTTTACTCCTATTAATGTGTAGATTATGATTTTGATAGTGAGACGTCATTTTCAAGATCATGGGACAAAGGAAAGCAATTTATAGATGGTTCAAGATTACGGTTTGGCTTTGAGGCAGGCTTCGGTCTAGTTTTCTCTATGAGATTGTTTATTGTATAGATTGCATGCTAAGTAGGGACTATAGGATAGGTTTATACCCAGAAATATCATGACTTGACCAATTTAGGGTAATAGAATAGAAATATAATGCGAGCCTTAGCCTAGAATACTTGTTATGGTTGTAGGATCCTATTGCATAGGATTATAGACTTGTTTAGCTATAGATTTACATGAAGGATTCTTTAGTATATAACCATGTTACTTATTGAATTGTACAATATTCCCTGATTAGATCCTTCTAGTAGTTTTATACCCTTGTTCACCTTAGTTTTCCAGTTCATGGCGTTAGTATCTTGTTAATTTGTATATTGTTGGGCCCGAGGCTTGGTTACGATACCAGTTGGATACCAGGTTAGTATTCTATCCTTAAAAAGAATGTGATTATAGTTATGGATTTGTAGACACTTACAGTTGTATTGTTTGAATACTGGTGGTGGCATGCATACATTTATATGTATTTTTGCTCATTTAGCGGTACGATTACAATTGAAACCTTGAATTTACTACTATTTTCTAAAAAGGGATTTATTCCCACTTTTCTTTGCTTTAAAAATTGATTCTTTGAGAACGAAAATTGTACCACTCTTATTATTGACTTATGTAATTTAAATTAAATATACTATTTGGAAATTCGATCGAGGTTGATTCCATTCCATTATTGATCCTCTCTCTTTTACCACTACTTACTCACTTTGATCGAGAGAGATTTTGACCCTTTCTACATCATTCTACCATTTTACTCCAAAAAATGATCTCGGGCAATGGATTTATATATTTATATTGATTTAGTCTCGATTTGATTCTGAGCATTTATTATATTCTTAATTCTCTCCGATACTGGATGGAGTAGATTGGTTATGATGGTTGCTGGAAGTCCTAGTTCGGGACCAGGCAGTGTATATGGATATCCTGAGTCCCCGATGGGCCTCTTCATCTGATAAACCACCGTACTAAAAAAGGATTGTCGTCGTAGGTCAGGCCTTTGTGAGCTATTAAGTTGGAAGAGGTGTATACACTTGGTACGTTATGGCACATGATTGGCTAACGATAGTGTATTATCCATGCATTCATTAATTAATACGCATTTCCTATCACTAATATAATTGTTTGGCGCTTGTATCTATCGGTCTTATGGATGGTTGTATGGATATAAGTTATGGTTGTTGTTTATTGATTGCTTACTTGTGCCTTTCCGATCTTATGGGGGCCAGGTTGGGTTTATTTGTTGTTTGGGCTAGGCAATTACATTATCATTGGCTATTATTGTATCATTCATGGCAGACTGGTTAGAAGTTGGTACTCGAGATTGTAGGTACGCTTCGGAGTTCCTTCCTTTTCATTATGTTGAGTTTTAATGTTAGTAGATTATTTCATTATTTCCCTCACGTGGTTAGAGACCCTTTTTATGCTAGAGTTAGCTCCCCTCTTGATATCATAGTCCTTGTGAGATTTAGGTTGTTAGACATGCACCCTTTTTTTAGCACTTTCAAGTTTAGCTAATCTTATGATATATGACTAGTTTCCGTCATAATAATATATATATTATATATACATACTTTTCTTCGTATTACTACTATATATCTCTTGTATATCTATTCCTTCATACTTTTATGGTACATTGTATATTCCTTTCTTCACTATACTATCATATAATGACTAGTTACTTATGGAACTGCTCTTCATCCCTGACTACTGGTAGTAACTAATAGTTTACCTTTACTTTTACCTTACCACTTTTATGTTTCATTGCCTGAGTAGTTACCTGTAGTTTACATTCCTACTTTACATGTTATTTATACTTGCAGTATTTTTGGAGCTCAATTGGCCGATGCCTATTGAGTACCTCATGTTTGGTACTCATACTTCACTTTTGTAGCCTGCAGATCATAGTACGAGTTATCATCGTTGATGTGTGCATCATGCGGAGCAGCCATAGATCGGAGATTAGGGGTGACCTCCTGACCTCCAAAGTGCTCTTACTCTCCCTGTTATTAATTGAGATGATCTCTATTTTGTATTTCAGAGTTGGCTTGTATATATATTTATTCTGTATTTTATTTTGTACTCCTATTATATTAGAAGGTCTTGTATTGACTTCACCAGGATTTAGGGTTAATTCTCTATATTAGTTTATTTATTGTATTCACTTTTCATTGCTTAGTTCCTTTCTATTGATAGTCTATTACTAGTTGTTCTAGACTATGGGATAGCTCACCTACTGGCGGGTTATAGTAGGTGCCATCATGACTTGAGAAATCGGGTCGTGACAAGAAGCCACAACTCTAATTGGAAAGACGACGCACCTGTAAAGAATGTAATGACCCTCTACGTCATTTTCTCAATTTTCACACATTGCTAGTATTATAAGTCTTCCCACAGCTGCTATTGGTCATTTATGACTTACAGGAATTGTTGGTTTGGTTATCGGACAGTTCGTTTGGGTTTTAGGCTCATTTCTCTATTTTGGAGCTTTTACTGTTAAGGAATTGGTCTCAGACCAAAACTCCTAGTAAACGATCTTAGATGATAATTCTGATAGTTCCATCAGCTTTGAAATGTTAATTTTAGGCTAGGAGAACCCTAGGTTTGGGTCTCGAGGCTTCCAAACTCATTTTTGACTATTGGGTAAAATTTGGTTAAAATAGAACTACAGGCATGGCCCCTTATTTAATTGAAATGACCTCGTATGGAAATTTCATTGGGTTGATTTAGTTTGGAATGTTGAATTTTGTATGGTAGCAAAGTTCATTTGCACGCACGAGGTTTCGAACGAATCTCGAGCACCCAATTCGAGTTCGTTTGGACTTAGCAAAATTTGATGCCTCAGCTGTTGGTGCAATCGCTTAAGCGGCTTAGGGGTTGCTTAACTGATGGTCGCGTTAGCAACCATGTGTCGCTTTAGCTATACTTGGCTACCCAGCTAAAGGTCCATTTTAGCGATCCCTGCCCTCTTAACCAGACGTCGTTTTAGCGACCAGGGTGTCGCTTAAGTGAACCTTGCCTCTCCTGACCAATCGCTTTAGCAATCAATTGTCGCTTAAGCGGTAGTTGCTTAAGCAACCAAGTTGTCGCTTTAGCAGCAACTGCTAGTGATAAATCCTCTTCTTCACCCGATTTTCCCTCATTTCTTTAGGGACTTTTCTCCATTAGGTTGAAGTGTGGGAAAGTGTGGGAAATCATCCATCAAAGCTAAGGTAAGCTAGTTACACACTCCTTGGTCATTTTCCATTATTTTCTCCGTCAAATTCTATCCTTTTTCATTGCAAATTCTTAGAAATTAGGTCTTAAATTCTCCAACTTTGTGGGCTGATTTGTGCCCCGATTTGGGCTCCGTTTGTGCTCAAATTTTGGGCACACATTCTTTGTCCTTCAATTTTGGAATTCCATTAGCGGGCACCATGGGCCCATTTTGACCCAATTTTGGGCCCAAAGTTTTATATTGCAATATGGGTGTCGTTTTACTTATAATAACGTGTAGATTATGATTTTGATATTACGATGTTATTTTAAATATCGTGGAGCAAGGGCAAGCAATTTATGGATGGTTCAAGATTGCGATTCTGCTTTGAGGTAGGATTTGGTCTACTTTTCTCTATGAGATTGTGTATTGCATAGATTTCATGCTAGGTGGGGATTATAGGATCAGATTATGACTAGAAAATCATGACTTAGTCTATTTAGAGACCTTGGGATAGAAATATGATCTGAACCCTACCCTAGGATACCCTTAATGGCCCTATAACCATATTATCCTTGATTATAGACTTGTTTAGTCATAGATTGACATTACGGACCCTTTTAATATAAGACTTACCATTTAAACTTAGTGATTTGAGCGGTAGTCCCCCGATTAGATCCTTGTAGTGATGGCATGCCCTGGATTACCGTAGCTACTAGAGTATGAGTCTTTATTATGTTGGTTACCTATTGTTGGGTCCAAGGCCATAGTTACGATATCAGTTGGACTTCAGGTGAGTATTTTGTCCCTAAAGGGGACATGATTCTAGATTATGAACGTTTAGGCACTTATGGTTGTATTGTTTGGATACTGGTGATAACATGCATACTTATAGGTGCATTTATGCTCACTTAGTGGTACGATTCTAGTCAAAACCATGATTTTACTACTATTTTTTAAAAAGGGATTTATTTCCACATTTCACTTTTAAAATGGATTATTTTACAATGGGAATCATACCACCTTATTAAATAAACTACGAGCTTTAGAACTAAAAATATTGTTTTTGGAAATTAGACCTAGGTTGATTCTGGTCTATTATTATTAATCCACTCTTTTACCACTACTACTTGCTTTGATCGAGAGAGATTCTGACGCTATTATGCTTATTTAGTCTCGAACTTGATCTCGGGCAATGGATTTATAGACTTACACTCTTTTAGTCACGATTCGGGTTCATGCACTTATTATACTTATATATATCTCTGGTACTGGATGGAGTAGATTGATTATGATGATTATTAGAAGTCCTGGTTTAGGACCAGGCAGTGTATATGGATATCCTGAGTCCCCTAGGGGCCCCTTCATCCATAAACCACAATATCGGAGAAGTATGGTCGTTGTAGGTCCTACCTTTGCGAGCTACTGAGCTGGAGAAGGTGTATACTCTTGGTACATTATAACACTCAGATTGGGTATGGTACTATTGGTTTATGTTGCATCCATTTATTCATTTGCATTGTTTATCACTAGTATGATTGTTTGGTGCTTATATCTATCGGCCTTATGGGGTGTTGTATAGGTATAAGCTATTATTGTTGTTTGATGAGTGTCTTCTTGAACCTTTTGAGCTTATGGAGGCCCGGTTAGGTTATTGTTTATCTGGACTAGCCGATTAATTTATTATTGGTTATTATGGATAGTTCGTAGCAGGATGGCTATGGAAAGGTACCCAAAATTGTGAGTACATTTTTTATTTCGATTTTTCTATTATGGTAATGTGGATTATAGTTAAGTTACCTCATGATTAGTCACTCTTTGGTTAGGGAACCTGATTATGCTAGTATTAGCCTCCCTGCTTGGTTATGATCCTAGAGATGTTAGGTTGACTCCCACAGGTTATTACCTTTGAGTACGTCCTTTAATTATATATATATATATATATATATATATATATGGGACTACCATATATCCCTCTCTTTCCTTATCTATTCATATTGTATATGTATTCTTTAGCCTTGCATACTACTCTGTATCCTTCTTTCACTCTTCATCGGTATATTGGCTAGTGATACACGATATTGTACTATAGTTCCTTAATATTGTTAGAATAGGATAGTGTATCCTTATTACTCCATTAGCATTATCATGTTTAGTTTTCCTGGTTAGTTGCCCGCATTTATATTCCTGCTTTACATGCTATTTATGCTTGCATTATTTCTAAAGCTCAGTAGGGCGATGCCTACTGAGTACCACGTGTTTGGTACTCATACTACACTTATGCATCCTGCAGATCATAATATGAGTTCTCACTATTGATGTATTCATCGTGCGGAGCAGCCATGGACTGGAGATTTAGGGTGAGCTCTTGATGTTCAGAGTATTCCTTCTCTCACTCTTATTGTTAAACTGATCTTCATGTTGTATTCAGAGACATCTTATATATATATTTATTCTATATTTCACTCTGTACTCCTATTGTATTAGAAGCTCTTGTACTAACATTACCAGGTCTTGGGGATATATTTACTATATTCATGTCTTATTTCTCTTTTATCTAGTTTTGCTTTTATTTTTCTTATTAGTCCGTTACTAGCTATTCTAGACTATAGGTTGGCTTACCTACTGGCGGGTAATGGTAGGTGCTATCATGAACTGAGAAATTAGGTTATGAAAAATTGGTATCAAAGCCTAGGTTTTCCAGTGTTATTGGTACAAGAGCTAAGTGTCTAGTAGAGTCCTGCAGATCGGTACGGAGATGTTTGTATCCTATCTTCGGGAGGCTATAGGTCATTCTTAGTTAATTCTATTCTTGACTCCTTGTCCTCTGTCCGTACTTTTATGAACCTCTAAGTATTCCTTTGACTCTACTCTATCCCAGATGGCTAGCTCAAGGTATTCGATAGATATAGATGGTACTTTACCACGTGGTACCAGAGTCTCAACTCAGTGTTGGGCTAGAGAGTTAGAAATTGATGTCGAGGATCTTCTGCGTCAGCTAGAGGGTCTGGGGTCATCCCAGGCTCAGATAGAGTTTGTGACCAACTCAGCTTTTCAGGAGTCCATGTTAGGGATTCCATGTATTTTCATAGGTACATTACAGGCGGTGGGGGTTCTCAGTACATCGAGTGGTTCTTGTGCCTGAGTTGGGTTTGTTGGTATTCAGCAGGGATCTTTATCAGTTTCAGTGTATGGATTGGATTTCTCGCGTGGTCCAGACATACTCCTGTATTATTTCCTACAGAGAATGAGATGATGCATGGATTTATTAGAGAATTGGCTTTACTACTCCACTTGGCATAGGAGCATTTGTTAACGGCTGGATCTACTCTCTCTCAGGTTGTTGATCATGCGAAGACTACAGAAAGGGGTTGTATTGAGACATATGGAGGTGGAAATAAGAGGCCATGCCAATAGTATAGTGTTAGTGGTATTTCGTCTGGAGGTTGGATTCCTCCCAGCAAGGTCAGCCTTACTTACAGACTATGAGGTCCGTTCAGATAGAACATCAGCTTATGGGTATCTCTCAAGTAGATCGTAGTGGTTACAATGGGTAGAGTTCTCGTTAGACATTGTGGAGTATTTGATATAGATCTTCAGGCCTTGATGGTCATTCTGGGTCAGTAGGTATAGTACATCAGAGTGTTCCAGGAGCCTATTTTGATTATGGTGAGATTGTTCATTGGTTTAGGGAGTTCCCCAGATGCGAGTTGGTTGTTCAGACAGGGTCAACACTTATTTCTCACCATCCTAGAGCTCCTGAGGTATGTTGTGAGTGCAAAAAGGATGATCATTTCAGTAGAGAGTGTCCCCGATGTCAGTTGGTTAGCCAGTTAGGGTCAGCTCATGTTTTTCACTGAGTTATAGCTTCAGGGATTTATTATGACTGTAGAGAGACCAGTTACTAGTCCAGAGAGTGTCCCCAACATGGGATTATTAGTCATTCAGCTCATCCAGATCAGTCTCATAGAGATGTGGCACCTTTAGTTAGAGGTAGCACACTTAGTGCCTCACCTGGTGATTCAGACGTTCAGTCCGGGTTTGGACATGCTCAAATTCACACTCTTTCGGGCATATCAGGACTATGACTTTGGACTCCATTGATATAGGTACGATTCGACTTGCTACCCTTTACTTTTTATTTAAGTTGAATTGGGGTTTTCATAGCCATCAATGATTATATGCCTTGGTATTCTTATATTGGTTGTTGTATGCCTTTGTGTAGATTTTATTAATATTGGACTACCCCTGTAGATGATTTCTTTTAGTAATGAATCGAGTGGATTGGTATTGTGTTTTTCCTTGGGGTGTAGTACTTGGGTTAAAGTCCCATTTCCTTTGGTATATTGGCCTTGTTATGGTTATAGAGTGGTAATGATAGCGGTTTTTCATTTTGGTACCACATGCACCTAATACTGGTGTCACTATATTGTTGTTATTATTGTCACTGTTTTGACATTGATTGATTTCTACTAGATGGATGGCTAGACAAGTGTTATCTAGTTAGTATCCCCTTTCTTGCAATTCTTATTTGTTGGCTTAGATGGCTAACTCAGTTAGCTGGTTCTCTCTCTTTTAGTGAGGTAAGGTTAGATTGATTTTGAGAAGGAGTGAAGAAAGGTTCGGCCTTCTATGGTTTGTTGAGATTCTATCATTGGCTATTCTTTTCTATAGTCGTTCCTGAGGTGATAAATTTGATATTTGTTCTTTCGATTTGGATAGTTTCTCATTCGATATTGATCTTGATCTTGATGCTGATATTGATTTGGGTACTCTATTCTTGCTATGATGTGGTCCTTGATTCAATTGAGTTAAAGTTGGTATAAAATGGGTGAATTCAAAAAATTCTCATTTGGCAGTTGTTCTACTTAATGTGACTTTGTGGAGTGCTTCTTCTTGGTGATATGTGCCTATGGGTATTCGTTGCCATGTATTGAGTGTTGGTTTGACCAAATTCAGGCTAAGGTTGTATTTCTCCGAGCTGTTCGAATTTTGGCTATCATTAGTACTGTTTGTAGCCTTGGTAAGTTATTGGTAATGCCTTGATGCATTATGCCCTTCAACAGATGTGGAGTTGATTGCTTGCATCTTCAGTCAATGGTTTTCCTCCATTCTGATTATGTTCTTCGGCGATATTTTAGTTCCATTTCTTGCGGGAATTGTTGGGGAATATGCTTGATTTCTAATAGTGAGATTGGCTTGAGTATTCGATCATAGTGAAGGCTTGTGGGCTTTAGTTTTGGATTTTGACGCCTTGGAATAACAGCTTGAAGGTTGTGATAGATTTTGGAATATGGATGTGTAGTTGTCAACAATATTGGTTTGGACAGTTGAGATCGAGTGGTTCAACTTAGGTGTTGAGATCTCAGCTATGGGTTGTAGAGCTTGGTTGCAGCCTTCAATTTGAAATTTGGTTAGTTGAGACTTCGTTTATAGGATGACTAGGTCTATTCAGTGCCTATCGACTCAGTTTTATTCCGTTCAAGTAGGTTGTGCTTGATAAATGATCAAGGGATAGTCCATTGGCACACAGTATTGGTTATACTACTCTTGACCTTGATTCTCAGTTTTCGTCAGGATTTTGGATTGTCTGCTCAGCAGAAGGAGTGTGTTCAAGTTGGACTTAGCATGGTTTCATCCACAGTTGGTGGGACATTTCAAAATGGATCATTCGTTTTCGAGAGTTTGTGCTTCGTACTCCTGACTATCAGTTTTGAGGGCCATTTGGACCAGTTGTAGCTTTGGCTAGAGCAGGCTTTGGTTATCTCCATTTGTGTGTCCAGGTAGCACCTTATAGGCTTATTCTTATGCTTGCTATTATGGATTTTTAGTAGATCAGCTTTAGCCATTCGAGGTTAGTATGATATGATTGCGCGGACTAAACTTGGATGATATTTTGTACAAGTCAGACTAGGTAGCAGATTTTGAAAGGCAAAAGAAGGTTAGATTTGGAAATTAGAGTTGGTTGTATGATTCATGCCTTGGATCGCCTTTAGCTTGGTTAAATTTTTTCTTAGTTGTGCTTGTGTCTGTGTGTTATCAGCGTATTATGGTTTGGATTTGCGTACATTAGTCGTTCTTGATTTAATTAGATGTCAGTTAGTTGTTAAGGATGAGTTTTGACTTTTTTGAAAGTGAATTAAAGGAGTTGGTTGAAAAAGGGATACCTATAGCAAAATCCCTTGGAAGCATTATTTCTGCTTAGAGGATATCTGGGGAGACATGCTCAGGTCATACGGGCCTAGTACCTCTTCCTTTTGAGCTTTTGGGCTCTTTCTATCCACTGACTTTTGCGGATGAAAGTCCTTTTAGTAATGGATATTGTAATGACCCTCCAGGTTATTTTCTTGATTTCCATCCCTCTAGGTTATTTTCTTGATTTCCATACATTTTTGGTGTTTTGAGTCTTCCCACAGCGGCTACAGGTCATTTATGACTTACAGGAACTATTGGTTTGGTTATCGAACAGTTCATTTGGGTTTTAGGCTCATTTCTATATTTTGGAGCTTTCACTGTTAAGGAATTGGTCTCGGACCAAAACTCCTAGTAAATGATCTCAGATGATAATTTCAACAGTGCCATCATCTCAGGAGCGTCGATTTTAGGCTAAGAGGACCCTTGGTCAGGGTCCCGAGGCTTCCAAACTCATTTTGGGCTATTGGGTAGAATTTGGTTAAAAGGAACTAAAGGTGTGGGGCCCATATTTAATCGAAACGACCTTATATGGAAATTTTGATGATTTCGTTGAGTCCAAAATGTCAAATTTGGTATGGTAGCATAGTTCATTTGCGTGCACGAGGTTCCAAACAAATGTCGAGCACGTGGTCGGAGTTTATTTGGACTTAGCAAAATCTGATGCCTCAGCTGCTGGTGTATTCTCTTAAGCAACTTAGGGGTCGCTTAAGCGATGGTCCCTTTAGTGACCTTGTGTCCCTTTAGTGATACTTGGCTGCCCTGTTGAGGGTCGCTTTAGAGATCCCTGTTCTCTTAAGTGAACGTCGTTTTAGCGACAAGGGTGTCGCTTAAGCAAACCCCACCTCTCCTAACCCATCGCTTTAGCGATTAATTTTCGCTTAATTGGTAGTTGCTTAAGCAACCCAGAAGTCACTTTAGCGGCAATTATTGGTGATAAATCCTCTTCTTCACCCGATTTTCCCTCATTTCTTTAGGGCATTTTCTCCATTTTTGGAGCTTGAAGTGTGGAAAAGTGTGGGAAATCATCCATTGAAGCTAAGGTAAGCTAGTTCAACACTCCTTGGTCATTTTCCATTATTTTACCCATCAAATTCCACCTTTTTCATTGCAAATTCTTAGAAATTAGGTCTTAAATTCTCCAACTTTGTAGGCTGGTTTACGCCCTAATTCGTGCTCTGCTTGTGCTTAGCTTTTGAGCACACATTCCTTGTCCTTTGAGGGAACTCGTGATGGATTCAATTTTAGAGTTCCATTAGTGGTCTCCATGGGCCCATTTTTATATTGCAATGTGGGTGTCGTTTTACCCATAATAATGTGTAGATTATGATTTTGATAGTGCAATGTCATTTTTGGGATTGTGGCTCAAGGGTGAACGATTTATGGATGGTCCGTGATTGCGGTTCATCTTCGAGGTAGGCTTCGATCTACTTTTCTCTATGAGATTGTGTATTACATATATTGCATGCTAGATGGGGATTATAGGATCAGATTACGACTAGTAAATCATGACTTAGTCTATTTAGGGAACTTGGTTTAGAAATGTGATATGAACCCTAGCTAGGATACCCGTTATAGCCCTAAAACCATATTATCCTTGATTATTGACTTGTTTAGTAATAGATTGACATTACGGACCCCTTTAATAGAAGACTTACGATTTAAACTTAGTGATTTGGGCGGTAATCCCCAGGGTAGATCTTTGTTGTGTTTTCATGCAATAGATTACAGTAGTTGACCATGTATGAGGCTTCATTATGTTGGTTACATATTGTTGGGCCCGAGGCCGTGGTTATGATTTCAGTTGGACTCCAGCTTAGTATTTTATCCCTAAATGGGACATGATTCTAGATTACAGACGTATAGGCACTTATGGTTGTATTGTTTAGATGTTGGTGATGGTATGCATACTTTTAGGCGTATTTATGCGCACTTAGGGTACGATTCCAGTTAAAACCTTGATTCTACTATTGTTTTCTAAAAAGGGATTTGTTTTCACTTTTCACTTTTAAAACAGATTCTTTTACAACGGGAATCGTACCACCTTATTTAATTAACTATGAGCTTTGGAACTAAAAATCTTATTTTGGAAATTAGATTGAAGTTGATTTCAGTCCATTTTTAATCCACTCTTTTACCACTACTACTTACTTCTGTCAAGAGAGATTTCGACCATTTCTACACTATTATGTCGATTTAGTCCCAAACTTAATCTCGGGCAATGGATTTACAAACTTACACTCTTTTAGTCACGGTTCGAGTTCGTGCACTTATTATACTTATATAAATCTCCAGTACTGGATAGAGTAGATTTATTATTATGATTATTGGAAGTCCTGGTTTGGGACCAGGAAGTGTATATGGATATCCTGAGAACCCTAGGGGCCCCTTCATCCGTGAACCACAGTGTTGGAGAAGGATGGTTGTTGTAGGTCCTGCCTTTGCGAGCTACGGGGCTGGAAGAGGTGTATACACTTGGTACATTATGGCACTCGGATTGGGTATGGTACTATTGGTTTATGTTGCATTCATTCATTCATATGCATTGCTTATGACCAGTATGATTGTTTGGTGCTTATATCTATCGGCCTTATAGGGTGTTGTATAGGTATAAGCTATTATTGTTGTTTGTTGAGTGTCTGCTTTTACCTTTAGAGCTTATGGGGGCCCGGTTAGGTTATTGTTTGTCCCGACTAGTCAGTTACTTTATTGTTGGTTGTTATGATTAGTTAGGATCGGATAGTTATGGGCTGGTACCCGAGATTGTCGATATATTTTTTATTTCCCTTTTTCTATTACGGTAAGTTGCATTATTGTTAAGTTACCTCATGATTAGTCACCCTTTGGTTAGGGACCCTAATTATGCTAGTATTAGCTCTCCTGCTTGGTTATGATCCTAGAGATGTTAGGTTGACTCCCACAGGTTATTACCTTTGAGTTAGTCCTATATGTATGTATGTATGTATGTATATATGTATGTATATATATAGTATTACCATATATCCCTCTTTTTCCTGGTATATTCATATTGTATATGTATTCTTTGGCCTTGCATACTACTCTGTATCCTTCTGTCACTCTTCATTAGTATATTGGCTAGTGATATACAGTATGATACTGTAGTTCCTTAATACTGTTAGAATAGGATAGTGTATCCTTGTTACTCTATTAGAATTATCATGCTTAGTTTTCCTGGATAGTTGCATGCAGTTATATTCCTATTTTACATGTTATTTATGCTTACATTATTTCTAGAGCTCAATCGTCTGATGCCTACTGAGTACCACATGTTTTATACTCATACTGCACTTTTGTAGCCTGCAGATCATAGTACGAGTTCTTGCTGTTGATGTGTACATCGTGCGGAGCAACCATGGACTAGAGATTTAGGGTGAGCTCCTGACATTCGGAGTATTCCTGCTCTCCCTCTCATTGTTAGACTGATCTCTATGTTGTATTCAGAGACATCTTGTATATATATTTATTTTGTATTTCACTATGTACTCCTGTTGTATTAGAAGCTCATGTGCTAACTTCATCAGGCCTTGGGGATATATTTACTTTCTTCATGTCTTATTTCTCTTTTATCTAGTTTTGTTTAAGCTTTTATTATTAGTCCGTTACTAGCTGTTCCGGACTATGGGTTGGCTTACCTACTGGAGGGTTATGGTAGGTGCCATCATGACCTGAGCAATCAGGTCATGACACAGAAGTTGATGCATGGATCGGCTCATACTGATGTGGCCTTTAGCTGCTGATGACGCAAAAGTTGTTGGATGGTGGGCAGGACCACATTGTACAACTTGTAGCTCTTGAGTGGCCATGAAAAATTGCTGAAAAATCTCCTTTTTAAAAATTTCAGAATTCTTTACAGCTCTTTTTGCTCCACTTAATTTAATTTTTGAACGACAACCACCCTTTTAGCCCTTCTTTCTCATGGATTTGAATCAAATATATTATTTTTCTTCCTTCTTCTTGAAGAACACCAAGAATTCTATGAAATTCCAACACCCCTCGAATCAACAAAGAATTGGCGCAAAATATAGGATTACCCCCTTGACCTAGAGAACAAAACTAACTAATTTTTAAAGCACCAATTCAATCTCAATCGAAAGACCGACTTTCAAAATCTTCAATTTTTCAAACCTTCAAACTCAACAATGGTGGATTCTACTTCCCAACTCCAAATTAGATGAAATTTTTGTATTTGGACTCAAAAGATACTAGGAAACAAGGATCTAGTGGATAAAGCAACAAATCAAACAAAAAAAAATACATATTTTTTTGGACAAATTTTTTTTAATCTTTTGGAAATGCCATATTTAAGTTTTTCTCCAAGTTCTATCCCACAATCTCAAAAGTTTCATTCTAAACTGCTAAGAGGTAATTTCCTACAGGGCTAGGGTGATTTCCATGTTGAAGTAATTCCATCATCTTTTTACAATGTAATCCTCTACTACCCTAGAATCATTAGGGAATATTATTGGGATAGATTCATGGGTGAAACCCTAGGTTTATGAAATTATAGGGAAAAGCCTAGTCTAGGGTGTAAGATGGATAAAGCAACAAATCAAACAAAAAAAAATACATATTTTTTTGGACAAATTTTTTTAATCTTTTGGAAATGCCATATTTAAGTTAGTTTTCTCCAAGTTCTATCCCACAATCTCAAAAGTTTCATTCTAAACGGCTATGAGGTAATTTCCTACAGGGCTAGGGTGATTTTCATGTTGAAATAATTTCGTCATTGTAACACCTCGTACCTTCCTAACCCTACTTGACGACATTCAATAATGTTTACTTAGGTGTCGAGAGTTATACGCATGTATTTTGTAAGATTAATGACGACAAAATTTAAATTTGTCCTCGTACATGTGATTAGCCTTTCATAGGAGGTGTTTTGTGATTTTTGTGGAGCACTTGTGGGGTTCAAAATGAGGCTAAGAGGACCTCTAAACAAAGTATATTAAGGATAAGAAGTAAGTTAAAGAATAGGACTTGAAGTATCTAACCAAACCCGCGAAGAAAAGTCGAAAAACAAAATTTTCAGAAAAATCAGGGCCCAGGCGCGCCAGAGGGCGTGCCAGGATGGATTTTTCAGTTTTTCGAAAGTTGGAAATTTTCTAAGTCCCAAGGGTACCTGGGGTCGTACCAAGCCGATTTTTGTCACGTTTATTCTACAACCACAAGAATATACATGAAATGAATAAAATATTATATTGGTATGATAAAATAACTCGAGAACAAATTTGGCATCAAAATGACGGTTTTACCCTTTTGGTCAAAATAGGCCATACGTGGCTAGAATCACTTATTTTTGGGATTGAGGCTACGGATATGAATAGCGTGAGTGGGACTATTATTGTAACACGTATGAGATGATTTAAACACAAGAAATTATTGATTTTACTGGGTTAAGTGAATTGGGCCCAAAAAGAACCCAAAAATGAAAAGAAAACATGGCCCAAAAATGGGTCAAAAGACCCATTCTTTCCTTGACCTTCTAGAACACCACATTAAATGTTAAGAGTGGATAAGTATGGACTTGAGGGACTATATAAAGGTCAAGAAATCTGATTTTTATTGCTTTCAAAGTCTCATGCCTCTTAAGATATTTCTCAAACATTTCTCTAGTTTCCAACCCTAAGGCAACTATTTCCTTTGGACTCTTTGGTAAAGATCATCACTTTGCAAGCCTTGGTAAGTGCCTAATCTCATGGATTAATATCTTATATGCTTAAGATGGTATGTATATCATGATAGTTGTGTTGGCAAGGTGGTGAATAATGTATTTTTACTTTTGGTAAAAGATGTGCCATCTTTGTGATTTGAACTTGAAAAGAGACTTGATGTCTTGATGAAAGAGCATGGTATGGATAAAATATGAACATGTATGGTGTGATTTTGTTATTAAACTTGTTATTTTTCTAAATGTGAAAATTGTGGGATTTTGGCCGATATGTGCTATGAGGTGTATAAGGTAATTTGATGGATTATTTGTGATGTGGTGTGGATAAGAAAGTGTAAAGGAGAAGGGTTGTGGTGAAATGTATTGATTATCATGTATTGGTCAGTGTATGGAATATTGGGGGATTTTTGGAATAATAATTTCATCAATGGTTTTGTCAAGGGGAAATGGCATGTTTAAAGGCAAATATGTAACTCATTGATGTTATATGCATTTGTAAAGTAGTTGATGGTTAATGTAAATCCCGTTATGTGTTTGTGTTGTAGAGTGACACATAAATAAGGAGTGGGACTATTGTATGCACATCTAAGATTTTATATCCGTATTGAGGGTACAAGGTATGTAAGGTTACTCTGTCCGTATCTTTCTGCGGCAAATAGTATTCACATTGACATTACGCTTGTTCCATCCCAAAATTTGCTAAGGTATCTCATATCCGGTTATCCATGGTCATTGTCATATATTTCCTACTCATTGGTCATTGGTGAATCTCAAGTCTCATATTCATGGTTAATGTTCCAAAAGCTCAAATAAGGTTATGTTCCAATGGTCCAATAGTGATTATACTTATGTCTCTTGTTCATGGATTATTGTCAAATGGTTCCCATGGTGTTATGGTTCTAATATGTTATTTTTCCAACAATGTTTATTCACATGTACCTCACTCATTGGTTAATGATCCAAAGCTTCAAGTAAAGTTGACTATCATGGTATCAATCTCAAAGTAATAAACAAAGTAATGAATATGTGGTCAATGATCAAGTATGGGTGGCAGCTTTGGGGGAAAAATGCCTAGCTCAAGCCAATCCCAAGGTTTTTGGATCAGGGGGCAGTCCTGGGGGCATAAGCCTAGCTCGGACCGATCCTGACAGGGGGAAGCTCTAGGGGTAATAACCTAGCTCGACCCGAACCTAAAATGTTGTATGGGTGGCAGCTCTAGATGTACTAACCTAGCTCGAGCCGATCCCGATATATATTTTGATTCATAGGGTGGCAGCTCTAGGGGCATAAGCCTAGCTCAAGCCGATCCCAACATAACGCTATTTTATGTTTAGAACCCACTGTTCAATCGGGACCCGGGTATCACAGGTCAAAGGCAAAGATGAATAATCATGGAAGTAAAGATACAAAGAATGAAATGAAAGCAACATACATGGTTTCCAAAGTACAGAATAGTGACTCATCTACATTATGACTTATCTATATTGTTTATGCATTTGAACTTGAGTTCTTTGACATATTTTTATATCTTACAAGTTTCATATGGCCTTACATACTCAATACATTTATCGTACTGACCCCTCTTTGGGAATTTACCTTACTTGCTGCAGGTGCAGGTACTAGTAGGCCTCCACAGTAGGTTTCCAGTTATTGCAGATCTTTGGTGAGCTCTAGTTAGTTCGGGGATTCTCCGAGTCACAGTTGTACATATGTTTTGGTGTTGTGCATGTTGTATAAAGAGGGGACTTGTCCCGACTTTTAGTTCATTTTGGTCAATGCATTTGTTAGAGGCTTTTGTAGACGGATGTGGGCGTATAAATGTAAAGGGGATATGTCGTTCTTGACTTGGTGGCCTTAACGGCCAAGTTTCGCATAATTATATATATATCATGTTCCATGAATTCCATTGTTGGTATCTATAGCTATTATGTGATTATGGGTTTCTTATGGCATGCATATGATTGAATAGAGACAACGCTTGGTTCTCTCGGGCCTTGTCGGCTACGAGTGCCAATCCGTCCCGATGGAATTCGGGGCGTGACAAAAGTGGTATCAGAGCAGGTCGTTCTAAGGGTGTCTACAAAGCCGTGTCTGAGTAGAGTCTTACTTATCGATGTGTTGTGCACCACATTTATAAGTAGGAGGCTACGGGACATTTAGTATGTTGTTGTTTTTCTTCACTTCTAGATCGTGCAATAGAGCCAGTGTTGTAAGTTGAAATGAATCTGATCATGATCATTGTTTTTCTTTGGTATAGTCAAAATGCCAATCCCAATAAAAGGTAGAAGTAAAGGGAAGCAGGTAGATGTGCCTGCTGAGGAAGGAATGAGTAGACTACCACCTAACCAGGCTAGTCAAGGTGGAGCAAATGCTGAAATTTTATCGCGATCTTCGTCTACTTTTCCAGCTCCGGAGGAGCCAGTTTGTAGAGAAGTGCCCGCAGAACCACAAATGAATGCCACAGATCAGGATCTTAGAAATACAGTTCATATGTTGACGCAGTTAGTTGTAGCACAAAGTCAAGGACGAGCTGGTCCAATGACACATGATGATGATGCAGCTACAGTGGCGAGTCGTAGAACATAGGATTTCCTAAAATTGGACCCTCCTATATTCACAGGGTCAGATCCAAAAGCAGATCCACAGGACTTCGTGGATCAAATTCAAAGGGCCTTGGAAGTTATGCACGTGACAGGGGTAGAAACAGTTGAACTTGTTGCGTACAAGTTAAAAGGAGAGGCGATATTATGGTACAAGGATTGGAAGAAATCCCGTGATATTGGTGCAAATCCACCTAATTGGGAAGAGTTTAAAGTGGCTTTCCTTGATCATTACTTGCCCTATGAGATCCGTGAAGCACGTGCGGATCAGTTTCTAAATCTCCGTCAAGGAAATTTGAGTGTCAGAGAATATAGCTTGCAATTTAATTCCTTGGCTCGATATGCGCCAAATATGGTGGCTACGATGACAGATAGAGTCCATCGATACGTGGATAGACTAGAGCCATATTTGGTAAGGGATTGCACTATTACTGCCTTGAACAAAGACATGGATATAGTGAGAATTCAGGCCTTCGCCCAGAAAATGGAAGATCAAAAGCAGAGACGAAGGGTACATGAATTTGATAGGGGACAGTCCAAAAGGGCTAGACCTATGGGACCATCTATGATGTCCGAAGGAGGATCTAGGCCCCGTATGTTTCCTAGACCACCTAGACCATCGTTCTCGCATTCCACAGCCGGTGCACACTCTCAATTTAGAGGGTTTAGAGGTGGTCCAGCTGGGCAGAGTAGTGGAGGTCACGGATCACAGGCAGCAGGTTTTCCTCGTCAGCAGTGTCAAGACTGAGGGCGTACTCATACAGGTACATACAGAGTGGGGACAAATGCTTGTTTCTGGTGAGGCATGACAGGACACATGATGAGAGAGTGTCCCCAGAGGAGCATGAGTGGTATAGCACGACCGACAGGATCGACTGTTGTATCATCAGCATCGGTTCCTTTACTGGGTCGAGGTGTGCAGTCTGTTGGTCGTGGTAGAGGGGCCAGAGGAGTATCCAATACTAGTGGGGTCCAGAATCGTACTTATGCTTTAGTGGACCGACAAAATTCAGAGGCTTCCCCTGATGTTGTCACAGGTACATTATTCATATTCTCATATAATGTATATGCATTGATTGACCCTGGTTCTACATTTTCCTATGTTACTCCATTGGTTGCCGCGAAATTTGCAAAGGCACCAGAATTATTAATTAAATCAATTGAAGTGTCTACACCGGTTGGGGAATATATTATTGCAAAGAGAGTATATCGTAACTGTGTGGTAACTGTGTGTGGTCATGATACGTTAGCCGATCTCATTGAATTAGACATGGTGGATTTTGATGTGATCATGGGAATGGATTGGTTGGCCTCTTGTTATGCTACAGTAGATTGCCGAGCCAAGAAGGTGCAATTTTGTTTTCTGCAAGAAAATGTTCTTGAATGGCAGGGTAATGTAGGGGCACCACGAGGGAGATTTATTTCCTATCTGAAAGCCAGGAAAATGATTGCTAAGGATTACATATGTCATTTAGTACGGGTGAAAGATAATGATGTGGATCCACTAACTCCGCAGTCGGTTCCAGTGGTCAATGAATTTCTAGATGTGTTCCCAGAGGATCTTCCAGGCTTACCCCCAGAACGGGAAGTAGAATTTGGCATTGATGTGATTTCAGGCACTCAGCCTATTTCTATTCCTCCATATAGAATGGCTCCAGCAGAATTGCGTGAATTGAAGGAGCAATTGAAAGATTTGCTGGACAAAGGCTTCATTAGGCCTAGTATGTCACCGTGGGGTGCACCGGTATTATTTGTATGGAAGAAAGATGGCACATTGAGAATGTGCATCGACTATAGGCAATTGAATAAGGTAACGATCAAGAACAAATATCCCCTCTCTCAAATTGATGATTTGTTTGATCAGTTACAGGGTGCCAAGTCTTTTTCCAAGATCGAATTGAGGTCGGGTTACCATCAAGTTAGAGTTAGAGAAGAAGATGTGCCCAAGACAGCTTTCCAAACATGGTATGGCCATTATGAATTTTTAGTTATGTCATTTGGACTAAAAAATGCTCCGGCTGTGTTTATGAATTTGATGAATAGGGTGTTTAAGCCATTTCTGGACGTGTTCGTCACGGTATTTATAGATGACATCCTAGTTTATTCAAGATCACCAGAGGACCATGCTAATCATTTACGGAAAGTGTTATAGATTCTCCGTGAGCGTAAGTTGCATGCCAAGTTCTCCAAATGTGAGTTTTGGTTAAAATCAGTTGCATTCTTAGGTCACATTGTGTCAGATGAAGGGATACAGGTTGATACACAGAAGATTGACGCAGTGAAAAATTGGCCAAGACCCACGACACCCACAGAAATTCATAGTTTTCTTGGACTGGCAGGTTATTACAGAAGATTTGTGGAAGGTTTTTCCTCTATTGCAGCACCGTTAACAAAGCTTACACATAAGGCAGTAAAATTTTAGTGGAATTATGTGTGCAAGAAAAGTTTCCAAAGGTTGAAAGATAAGTTAACTTCCACACCAGTTTCAATGCTTCCCGAAGGTACCGAGGGTTATGTAGTGTATTGTGATACTTTCGGGGTTCGCCTCGGATGTGTGTTGATGCAACACGGTAATGTCATAGCATATGCCTCACGACAGTTGAGGCAACATGAGAAAAATTATCCCACACATGATCTTGAATTCGCAGCGGTGGTCTTTGCTTTAATGATATGGCGTCATTATTTGTATGGAGTTCATATTGATATCTACACAGATCACAAAAGTTTGCAATATCTTTTTAAGCAGAAGGAACTCAATTTGAGGCAACGAAGGTGGTTAGAGCTCTTAAAAGACTATGATATTGATATTCTTTATCATCCTGGCAAAGAAAATGTAGTAGCTGATGCATTGAGCCGCAAGACAGTAGAAAGCACTAGTGGCCAATTGATAGAAAAGTAGGGTTTAGTCAAAGATTTATATCAATTAGCCAGCTTGGGAGTTCACCTTATTGAATCCTCAGATGATAGAGTTATTGTACAAAATGCAGCTGAATCCTCCTTAATAGCTGAAGTGAAAGAGAAGCAATTTGCGGATTCTATGTTGATGCAGCTAAAGGAAAATGTACAACAGAATTTGACAAAGGCATTTGATCTTACACAAGAAGGGGTACTTCAATGTCAAGGGAGATTATGTGTACCATACGTAGATGAGTTGAGGACACGAATTATGACATAGGCACATCATTCGCGCTATTCTATTCATTCGGGTGCTACTAAAATGTACCATGAATTGAAAGAAGTGTATTGGTGGGGAAATATGAAAAAGAACATTGCAGAATTTGTTGCTTAATGCCCAAATTGTCAACAAGTAAAAGTTGAACATCAGAAATCGGGAGGTTACATGCAATGTATCAATCTTCCAGTCTGGAAATGGGATATGATTAATATGGATTTCATTACAGGTTTGCCTCGTCCATTGCAGAAGTTTGATTCTATATGGGTTATAGTGGACAAGCTTACCAATTCAGCGTATTTTCTACCAGTCAAGACGACCTATACAGCTGAGGATTATACGAAGTTGTATGTGAAAGAGATAGTATGATTGCATGGTATTCCACTTTTCATTATATCAGACAGAGGAACCCATTTCATAGCACACTTTTGGAGATCATTTCAGCAGAGTTTGGGTACACAGGTGAATTTGAGTACAGCTTTCCATCCTCAGACTGATGGACAAGTAGAACGTACTATTCAGACACTTGAAGATATGCTACGAGCATGCACGCTAGATTTTCAAGGCAGTTGGGATGACCATTTGCCTCTTATTGAATTTGTGTTTAACAATAGCTATCATTCAAGTATTAAAATGGCACCTTATGAAGCTTTGTACGGAAGGAAATATAGATCACCAATTGGATGGTTTGAAGCGGGTGAAACTGCTTTACTTGGGCCAGATATTGTTCATCAGGCTATGGAGAAAGTTAAAGTGATCCAACAGCGATTACAAACGGCTCAAAGTAGTCACAAGTCATCTGCCGATGTTAGAAGAAGAGGGCTTGAATTCGCCATAGGTGATTGGGTGTTTTTAAAGGTGTCACCGATGAAAGGGGTAATGCAGTTCGGAAAGAAAGGGAAATTGAGTCCACGTTACATAGGCCCATATGAAATCATTAGAAGATTTGGGCAAGTTGCGTATGAGTTGGCACTACCCCAGGAACTTTCCTCAGTCCATCCGGTATTTCATATTTCGATGCTTTAAAAATGCATAGGAGATCCATCTCGTATTGTTCTCGTAGAGGATGTTCAAGTTACGGAGGATCTTACTTATGAGGAGGTACCCATTGCTATTCTAGAGCGACAAGTAAAGAGATTGAGGAATAAAGATGTCGCATCCGTAAAAGTCCTTTGGAGAAATCAACAAGTAGAGGAGATCACATGGGAAGCGGAAGAAATGATGAGATCCAAGTATCCCTATCTATTTCAAATGGATGAAACAATTCAAAGTGCGGGAATGGGGTCATAACAAGTAAGTATCCATGAACCTTAAGTGTTTATGTATATGTATGCTAGTATAGAGATGCAAATGTCGTAATTGAAATGATATTGTTCACATTCGAGGATGAATGTTCCTAAAGGGGGAAGAATGTAACACCCCGTACCTTCCTAACCCAATTTGACGACATTCAATAATGTTTACTTAGGTGTTGAGAGCTATACGCATGTATTTTGTAAGATTAATGATGAGAAAATTTAAATTTGGCTTCGTACATGTGATTAGCCTTTCATAGGAGGTGTTTTGTGATTTTCGTGGAGCACTTGTGGGGTTCAAAATTAGGCTAATACTACCTCTAAACAAATTATATTAAGGCTAAGAAGTAAGTTAAAGAATAGGACTTGAAGTATCTAACCAAACCCGCGAAGAAAAGTTGAAAAATAAAATTTTCAGAAAAATTAGGGCCCAGGCGCGCCAGAGGGCGTGCTAGGCTGATCTGGGCCAAAATTTTTATTGCACAGGAATCAACCTGGCACACCCAGGGGCGTGCCAGGATGGATTTTTCAGTTTTTCGAAAGTTGGAAATTTTCTAAGTCCCAAGGGTACCCGGGGTCGTACCGAGCCGATTTTTTTCACGTTTCACCTACAACCACGAGAATATACATGAAATGAATGAAATATTATATTGGTATGATAAAATTACTCAAGAACAAATTTGGCATCAAAATGACGGTTTTACCCTTTTGGTCAAAATAGGCCATACGTGGCTAGAATCACTTATTTTTGGGATTGAGGCTACGGATATGAATAGCATGGGTGGGAATATTGTTGTAATACGTATGAGATTATTTAAACACGAGAAATTATTGATTTTACTGGGTTAAGTGAATTGGGCCCAAAAAGAACCCAAAAATGAAAAGAAAACATGGCCCAAAAATGGGTCAAAAGACCCATTCTTGCCTTGACCTTCTAGAACACCACATTAAATGTTAAGAGTGGATAAGTATGGACTTGAGGGACCATATAAAGGGAAATAAATCTGATTTTTATTGCTTTCAAAGTCTCATTCCTCTTAAGATATTTCTCAAACATTTCTCTAGTTTCCAAACCCTAAGGCAACTATTTCCTTTGGACTCTTTGGTAAAGATCATCACTTTACAAGCCTTGGTAATCTCCTACTCTCATGGATTAGTATCTTATATGCTTAATATGGTATGTATATCATGATAGTTGTGTTGGCAAGGTGGTGAATAGTATATATTTGCTTTTGGTGAAAGATGTACCATCTTTGTGATTTGAACTTAAAAAGAGACTTGATGTCTTGATGAAAGAGCATGGTATGGATAAAAGATGAACATGTATGGTGTGATTTTGTTATTAAACTTGTTATTTTTCTAAAAGTGTAAATTGTGGGATTTTGGCCGATAGGTGCTATGAGGTGTATAAGGTAATTTGATGGATTATTTGTGATGTGGTGTGGATAAGAAAGTGTAAATCAGAAGGGTAGTGGTGAAATGTATTGATTATCATGTATTGGTAAATGTATGGAATATTGGGGGATTTTTGGAATAATAATTTCATCAATGGTTTTGTCAAGGGGAAATGGCATGTTTAAAGGCAAACATGTAACTCATTGATGTTATATGTATTTGTAAAGTAGTTGATGGTTAATGTAAATCCCGTTATGTGTTTGTGTTGTAGAGTGACACATAAAGAAGGAGCGGGACTATTGTATGCATATCTAAGATTGTATATTCGTATTGAGGGTACAAGGTATGTAAGGTTACTCTGTCCGTATCTTTCTGCGGCAAATAGTATTCACATTGACATTACGCTTGTTCCATCCCAAAATGTGCTAAGGTATCTCATATCCGGTTATCCATGGTCATTGTCATATATTTCCTACTCATTGATCATTGGTGAATCTCATGTCTCATATTCATTGTGAATGTTCCGAAAGCTCAAATAAGGTTATGTTCCAATGTTCCAATAGTGATTATACTTATGTCTCTTGTTCATGGATTATTGTCAAATGGTTCCCATGGTGTTATGGTTCTAATAATGTTATTTTTCCAACAATGTTTATTCACATGTACCTCACTCATTGGTTAATGATCCAAAGCTTCAAGTAAAGTTGTGACTATCATGGTATCAATCTCAAAGTAATAAATAAAGTAATGGATATGTGGTCAATGATCAAGTATTGGTGGCAGCTTTGGGGGCAAAATGCCTAGCTCAAGCCGATCCCGAGGTTGTTGGATCAGGGGCAGTCCTAGCTTGGACCGATCCTGACAGGGGGCAGCTCTAGGGGTAATAACCTAGCTCGAGCCGAACCTGAAATGTTGTATGGGTGGCAGCTCTAGAGGTACTAACCTAGCTCGAGCTGATCCCGATATATATATTGATTCATAGGGTGGCAGCTCTAAGGGCATAAGCCTAGCTCAAGCCGATCCCAACATAACGCTATGTTATGTTTAGAACCCACTGTTCAGTCGGGGCCCGGGTATCACAGGTCAAAGGAAAATATGAATAATCATGGAAGTAAAGATACAAAGAATGAAATGAAAGCAACATACATGGTTTCCAAAGTACAGAATAGTGACTCATCTACATTATGACTTATCTATATTGGTTATGCATTTGAACTTGAGTTCTTTGACATATTTTTATATCTTACAAGTTTCATATGGCCTTACATACTCAGTACATTCTTCGTACTGACCCCTCTTGGGGAATTTACCTTACTTGATGCAGGCGTAGGTACTAGTAGGCCTCCACAGTAGGTTGCCAGTTGTTGCAGATCTTTGGTGAGCTCCAGTTAGTTCGGGGCTTCTCTGAGTCACAGTTGTACATATGTTTTGGTGTTGTGCATGTTGTATAAAGCGGGGACTTGTTCCGACTTTTAGTTCATTTTGGTCAATGTATTTGTTAGAGGCTTTTGTAGACGGATGTGGGTGTACAAATGTAAAGGGGATATGTCGTTCTTGACTTGGTGGCCTTAACGGCCAAGTTTCGCATATGTATATATATATATCATGGTCCATGAATTCCATTGTTGGTATATATAGCTATTATGTGATTATGGGTTTCTTATGGCATGCATATGATTGAATAGAGACAAAGCTTGGTTCTCTCGGGCCTTGTCGGCTATGAGTGCCAATCCGTCCCGATGGGATTCGGGGCGTGACAATCATCTTTTTACAAGGTAATCCTCTACTACCTTAGAATCATTAGAGAAAATTTTTGGGATAGATTCATGGGTGAAACCCTAGGATTATGAAATTATGGGGAAAAGCCTAGTTTAGATATTGAATCATCTAAAAGTGCTTCTAGGGTGTAAGATAACACTTTCTAGCATAAAATCATTGCTCTTCAACATGAATTATGGGGATTAGGGGTAATTTAATGGTTTAAAACTCCTTGGCTAAGGTTATAGGCTATGAATAAGGGTAAAACTAGTGGGATTAAATCCCCAAGGCTTAAAATTAGAGGGTGAATGATTAATTAGTCTTGTATTGTAATTGTTTTAGACTTTGAGAATTCTGAAGCATTGAGGAAGGGCAAGGCTCTTGTAAATTAGCTTACTTAAGTGGATTCTTTGGTGGAAGTAGGTTATTATTTAAATGAAGTTAGACTTAATTTAGTTGTTTGTATATTAGTAAATTCAATGGCATGTCAATTGGTCTTTGGATATACTTATGGTTGATTGATTGGTTGATTTAATAATGCTTGAATGAATAAGCTGTTGATTGTTGAATTTGATTGAATTTGAAATATAATTGTGAAGTGTACTTGTAAACTTGAGTTCACTTGAGATATTATTCTGAGAGATTGTAAAAGTGGGAAAATAAATTGCTATTATTATTGTGGATCGGGTACTACACCAGTACGGTATTATTTCATGGATCAGGTACCACGCCGGTATGATATTATAATTATGTATTAGGTAGCACTATGGTACATGGGCCCTAGTATGTCCCCTGAAGATCATGACTAGCTTGACAGAAATAAGACCCTTTAGTATGTGTGTACAGATTAATGTTTGAGGTGTAAGCTAGTATGATATATCGTGATGATAATAAGAGTAAAATAAATGCACACGTGAGATTAAGGTGGGCATAGATCCATGTCTTGATATGATTGCTCAGATTGTGGAATTTGTGATTATTTTTTATAACTGTTTGTTGGCTTATATGACTTGTTTCGCTGACATTGCTTGGCTTGATAAGAAATAATTATTTGGTTGAGTAAACAACTTGTTATGTGTTGATGCTCCTATCTGCTTGTTATTTGATTTATAATTTATACTAGTTACTAAGTTGAGTTGACAATTGATACCTACCAGTACATAGTAGTTTCTAATGATACTACTCATGCACTCTATTGAGTATAGACTGTGTTATAGAGACTCAAATATGACCTCATTTCTAGTACATCCAGCTGATTGATCCGAGGGTGAGCTAGTTGCATTTCAGGCTGCCACGGGTCTTTGTAGTTGTTATTGTCTATCTTTCGGACAATGGAGTTATTTCATTTTAGTTGTTTTGATGAGATATTCTTAGACAATTGTTGTTAGTGTTCTTGTACGGTGACTTTTGTATTCTGGGGATGTAATAGTTAGGATTTATGCTTTTATTTATTTAGTTAGTTTTTGAGACTTATTTTATTAATCATTGTCTTAATCTTATTAAATCAATATATAAATGAGTTGGTTTAGATAGTTCTCTCACTAGAGGGTTAGTTTGGGTGTCACTTAAGGCCATTTGGGTCGTGACACTAATCAACAAAGGGGAAATGCTAATTCACTGGCTATCCAAAAAAATAGGCTAAATGGTTGAAAGGGGATAATTACAAATAATGAAAGGGTAGGCAAAATATAATCAAAATTTGTCTTGCAAAGAAATCCCTGTTGACATTCAATTTTGGCCTGACATGTTCAAAATAAATAGCTTTAGGCTTTTTATTCATTAAATTATACAAAATTAATTTTTACATATTATTCATTAATAAAAAGTTTCCTTTAATTAATCGGGTTTTCTAGTTTTCCTAAAATTAGGTGTCGACTCTCAAATGTTTTAAACTAATTATTAATTTTTAGAGTCCCGATGTTGTGCTTTATGAAAATAGGGATGCGACAGAATGGCGACTCCGCTGGAGATATCAAGGTTCTAACCATTATGAGTTCATTTTTTCAATTGAGGAGTTTTTATTTTTTATAATTTTTATATTACCTTGTATATTTTGTTGATTATTTGTATCGTGTATATTGTTTACATTACTTAATTATTTATTATTTATTTATTTAATTTCCACAACATTTAACTGTTGCATAATCAAGGCATATTTTTCCTCCCTGACAATGCATTAGGCATTAGGAAAAAGGGCGATTATGTGAGTATTCACAATCGTCCTTCACTACAAAACCCTTATTTCATTGAATAGTCAAGTTAGTAGTTGATTCGAGTAAGTCAACAGGCACTTGATATGTTACCCCAAAAAAGTCACTTTCGGATTTCCTATCAATTTGAACAAATCACTCTAGTCACCTGAGATAAAGTAAAGCCAAATCTCATGTTTAGGCATTGGCCTAGAGTGTCCCAATACCCCAGTGGTATCGGGTCAATTAGAAGACCACCTTGCGTCTATTGGCCACGAGTCAATAACAGACGATCATTCCTTATGTGTTTAATTGAAGGATGTAATGCTGAATTATACGAACCATTGTCCTTTGGGGTTGGGAATTTATTATCGATAGTTTTATTTTTATAGAAGGATGATGTTCCCTCCAAAAAGCGTTCAAAAGTTCGAGAATGGAGGCCCTTCAAGGAGGACTAGTCTAGGATTGTACCCCTGCGTGGGACTCATTTTATTGTACATCTATTTCCCATATTTTGTATCCTCATTCAATTAATTGGTTTGTATATAATATATTTTTGGAGGCATTGGAACATTTTACAAACGACATATATATTCTTCAATCGTTAGGCTTACCTTTGGCTCCAAAAGGTCGCATGTATGTTAGGACGTGTTATATACTGTTAATATTTTGCATGATTATTTTCGTCCATGATTGTCTCCATTTGTGTTTAATGTTTTTCCTTAAACATTATTTGTCAATTTTAGAAGTTTTTCGAACTATGTTTGACCTAATTCCTAGGCGCCTTATAGGCTCGGTCATATTCCCCGTAAGCTTTCCATCTTTCTTTACAATGGAAACTGGGCAGAATTTTTGAGAACGTCTCAAAAATTCCACAAAAGAAGACATTTTTTTGCAGATTCAACACGAGTTTTTTAAAGCCCAAATAGGGGAAGAATTTTTGATAAGGTCTTAAAAATTCTATACCAAGCAGTTTCACGAAGTGCATAGAAATTCAAGAGTTCTAAACTGGGGCAGAATTTTTTAGGAAGGTCCCTAAAAATTACACCAAGCTTGCAATTCGAGATCGAATGAGCTAACAAATTGGTTGTTAGCCTCGGACTCCATGAGGCACCAATATCCAATTTGGAAAACAATCAAGGGAGTCTTTAACTATGCAATAACACTCTTTTATTTTATTATAATTTTCATGACTTCCGTGCTTTCACTCTCTTCTCATATCTTTGCAGGAAAACCGTCCACCTAATAGTCGAGGATAGTCACAATGATATATAGTTCTTGTGGGTAAACGAAAAATCCCACAATCTCCAAAAGCATTCTTGGAGAGACTACAACAATAAGTGTCCTGAAAAAGAATCGAGGGGCTGCAACATATCATCTCCAAAAACAAATGGAGGTGATCAAAATAATTAATGGTCCTGTAAATAATTGGGAGACACTCTCTGTCTAAAGACATCAGTTGACACTAGACTTACGAGGCACCGCTCTAAGTTTTTCTGTACCTTTACAGTAAATTTAGTGCATATTTTGATTCTATTTGTCTTACATTTTTCAAGAGATGAATCCGCTTAAACTATATTTGCACGAACTATGCACACCTGATTCTTATCCTTCAAGTTGATATACGTAGGGAGCCCTCCTTAGGTTCGGTATCCTTTATTTAAAAAACTAAAATAATTATTTTTATTAGAATCATACCTTTGACTTAGTTGGTTCCAACATAGTTAGAAGTGTGCAAATAATTAATATGATTGAAAGGGTTGACTTCATGATGAACCATAGCTTTTTTTGGTACCTCTCATTTGTACTTTGTAACACTAGAAAAAGTTCTTTTGGTGCCTCTCATTTGTTCTTTGTGACACTAGAAAAAGTTCTCTTACATGCATTCAAGGTAAGAATAAAACCAACCTCATTATTTCATGTGCATTGTGTAGTGAGTTTTTTGGATTAAATTCAAATGCATTGCACTATTTATCTAGAACTTGGCCTGAATGTTTGTTGACGTAAAATTTTGAGTAATATTTGGTTCGGGAAAGGATCATAGGCCTTCTTTGATTTGATTGTACCTTTTAATACCTACCAAATAACATTAATCCCTGGTATGTCTCCCTTTGAGCTTGAAGCCTCTTCTTTGGACAACTTTATCTCAGCCAATATCTTTTGAGTGCATGTACTATCCCTCTCCTGGCCCGAACTTCTTGAGCGCACTGAAGATGTGAAAATTATAGAAAAAGATTCAAGTTTGAAGATGCCAATTACAAAAGATGCAAAGTCCCTAAAAGTCAAGGATGCAAAAATGACTTCAAAAAAAGGGGAAAGAGTCAAAACTCTCCACGACTCAAGGTAAGGATAAATCCCAAATAAAGAAGGAGAACACTCCAAATAAAAGAGGAGAAACCTCAAAAGAAAAGAAAACATCAAAATTCTCCATCATATAAAGACTTAAAAAAGTTAAAACAAAGAAAGGGACAACAAAAAAAGATCAAACGTCAAAACCACAAGTTCAGTTTGATGCTCAAGGAGGGATTAAGTCATTTTAATATCAGATAAATATTCTTCCCATCCCCAAGCCTACACCATAAGCTGATAGCAAGCCCTATATGATCTCATTCCAAATGTTCTCACATTAGTGGAGACTTACATGAGGGTCAAGCCTATGGTATCACAATTACATGCTTTGAATACTCTTTTGAGTGAGAGATTACTTCGTTAAAAGTCCTCAAGTCAAAATACTTCAAATGAGTGTGTAATAGGATTTTTTTGTGGTGAGGGAACTTGAAACATGAGGATAAGTCTAGTTCAAAATCTTTTTTGAAGCAAAACGAACAAATCTTGTCAACACTTAGGTATATTTGAGGTACCACTTGAATCTATAAAACTTATCTCGAAGTCGATCTTAGTTAGAAGAGAAGCAAAAGAAAAAAATTTATACTATGCTATTTTTTGGTACCAATTACAATCAAGACTTGATTCTCTTTTTTGTTAAGAAAAATGAAATTAGGATAAGCACCCACCTTTGAATGCCTGTTAAAGTGCCTCCTTGGTCCTTTCTTTGACAGGGTTCATTTCTTTAATTAGTGCCATCCCTTTTGTCAAAGTGACATATTAAGTTAATTGGATCATCACCTCCTATTTGTGGCATGATTAATTGGATCGTCTTCTTTTATTTGTGTCATGTTTTATTGGATCATTACCTCCTATTTGTGACATATTTTATTGGATCATCTCTTCATATTTGTGACATGTTTTGTTGGATTGTCACCTCCTATTTGTGACATTTTATGTTGGATTGTCACTCTTATATTTGTGACATGTTTTGTTGGATCGTCACCTCTTATTTGTGACATGTTTTGTTAGATCTTCACTCCTATATTTGTGACATGTTATGTTGGATTGTCACCTTCTTCATTGTGATATATTAGATTTATTACTAATACGCTCAGTGCATGTGATTGTAAGACACGTTGGGAAGTCATCTCATTCAAAGTGACATATTGCATAAGGTTTGCACAATTCTAGATGACCTTATATTCCATTTATGACTAATAAGTTTAGTGCAGGTGGTTATCAGACACGTTGGGAAGTCACCCCGTTTAAAGTGGCATATGGTATTCAAATTGGAGTCAAGGTGACTTCGTTTATACAGACTGGTGTCAAAGTGACTCCACTCATTTAGATTGTTGTCAAAGTGAAAACTAATTATCTAGACTGGTGCCAAAGGGACTCCATTTTCTAGACCATCACCAAGGTGCTTACCAATTATCCAGAGTGTTGTCAAGGTGATGACCAATTATCCAGACTGGCATCAGAGTGACTCCATTTTCCAGACCATCATCAAGGTGATGACCACCCATCCAGACTGTCGTCAAAGTGATGACCAATTATCTAGACCGGTGTCAAAGTGACACCATTTTCCAGATAGTCAACAAGGTGATGACCACTCATCCAGAACGTCATCAAAGTGATGATCAATTATCTAGACCATCATCAAGGTGATGACCATTTATCTAGACAGTCATCAAGGTGATGACTCCTTATTTAGATCGGCATCAAAGTGACTCCACATATCAAGTTCAAGATGGTCATCCGCAATTCAATGAGACAAGTTGGGTCGTCATCTTTTAAATGGCATATAAAGTTTAAAGTGGGTCATTTGCCTTTCAAAGAGACAAGTTGGGTTGTCACCCATTCAAATGACATATCAAGTTCAAAATGGTTCATCCGCCTTTCAACAAAACAAGTTGGATTATCACCTATTCAAATGACACATCACTTTCAAAATGGATCGTCCACCTTTCAATGAGACAAATTAGGTCGCTACCTCATTTAAAGTGGCATATCATGTTTAAGTTGGCCGTTCTCCATTCAATGATATAAATTAGATTGTCACCCATTCAAATGGAATATGAAGTTCAAGTTGGTCATCCGCCATTCAATTAGACAAGTTGGGTCGTCACCCGTTCAAATGGCATATTAAGTTTACAGTGGGTTGTCCGCCTTTCAATGAGACAAGTTGGGTTGTGATCCGTTCAAATGACACATCAAATTCAAAATAGATTGTCCACCTTTCAACAAGACATGTTGGGTTTTCACCCATTCAAATGACACATCAAGTTCAAAATAGGTCATCTGCCTTTCAATGAGACAAATTGGGTCGCCACCTCATTTAAAGTGGCATATCAAGTTCAAAATGGATTGTCCACCTTCCAATGAGATAATTTGGGTTATCACCCATTCAAATGACATATTAAGTTCAAAATGGATCATCCACCTTTTAACGAGATAAGTTGGGTTGTCACTCTTTCAAGTGACACTTCAAGTTCAAAATGGGTCGTGTGCCTTTCAATGAGACAAGTTAGGTTGTCACCCATTCAAATGACACATCAAGTTTCATATAGGTCATCCATATTTAAATGAGATATGTTGGGTTTCCACCCATTCAAATTTCATGTTAAATTTAAGTTGGTCGTCCGCCATTAAATAAGACAAGATGGGTTGCCATCCTGTTCAAATGGCATATCAAGTCAAAGTGAGCTGTCCACCTTTCAATGAAACAAGTTAGGTCTTCACCCCTTCAAATGGTATATCAAATTCAAGTTAGGTCATCCGCCTTTTAATGAGATAAGTTGATCTGCCACCTCATTCAAACGGGTACGCAGCCCAACATCCCCAATGTCTCACCAGTTCGACACTGAGATAATTTTTGAAATAAGGTTGAAGGTAGGTGAATATTTCATCTTCGAACAATCCTTTTCTTTTTATCAAAAGACAATCCATCACTTGCAACGGACAGAGAGTATTGTCAAATTTCTACTAACATTTGACATTATTTGGTGCATATGTCATTCTTTTTCTTTTTTGTCTAACAAAAATTGGCTACACGTCAACTTCTTCATTCAAAGATTCTTTCATCATACCCAAACGAAGAATGGGCAGGTGTTGACACCCAATTTTGGCTTGACATTTTCAAAATAAATAGCTTTAGGTTTTTTATTCGTTAAATTATACAAAATTAATTTTTACATATTATTCGTTCAATTTTATTACAAGTTATTGATAATTATAATTTTTCTTGAAAATTTTAGGATATTTATCAATTTATTATTATTATTATTAATTAATTTTAAATTGTCATTGATTTTACATAGTCGTTTTACAAACAAATGTTATTTGAGTTTTATTAGATCGCCATTTATATTTTAACTCAAATCATATTATTATCAAGCATTAAATATATTTTTTAATTCATTTTATCACGATCCACTAATTTATTAAAGTCGGATAAGATATTTCTAGTTAGATATTTTTTGTTTTGAATAACCCATACTTTTGGATAGCTCATGGCTTTTCAAAATCATGATATTGAGCACAAAGTTTTGAATTAAATGGTATTATGTTTCCTATAAAACTTATTCAATCCCTTCATAATTAAATGGTGGTAGAAATTTCAAAATTTGGCAAAAAATCTCATTTTCCTTTTCTTCAACGGTGACTCAACGCCACCCGACACTATTCCGATTAGCAATCTACCACCACAATGCCACTTCTCAACACCACCCTCCACCTATTCTTCACTTTCTCCGCAATCCATATACCACCGCAACATCACTACCGTAAAACAACCCTCTCCGATGAACAACAATAGTAAACGACCTTTTTTCCTTCGTATTCCTCGTCTCAGATACAATGAGCCAAAAATACAACAACGCCAGTAGACTCCGGTGAAATCACGACGCTGGAGTTCAAACTCTCTTAACCTTTCTCCATTTTGTCCAACAAAACATCCCCATAATGCCACTTTTCAGCTAAACCACGAAGCAACCACCTCTAAAACCCCACTATTTTCCCCATAGATTCGACAAGGAGCTTTAGGCTCTGATGAATCGGAGCAAACTAATAGCGACTTCGTTGCTTCCCTTTCCCTCTTCCCCTTTACGATTTGTTTTACATTGTCGGTAACTTGATGTTGCTCCACCGATGAGCTCTAGCAAGTAGTGCACCACCGATAATTCACCGTCAATACACCAACACCGATGAAAACAACCATCAACAACTAGCTCTGACCAGCCAAGACATCATCGCCGGTGAACAAGAAACTCCAATAAAGCTCCGTTAATTGTAACATCACTATCAGCTCACACTTCCCCTTTCCCTTATCATTTTATGACAATTCAATCATGTTTTTAGTATTGTTTGTATGAGTTTGTTGTTCATTGTTTTTATTTGAGGGCTGGTTATGTGATTAATGTGTCTTTATAGCTTTTCAGTTATTTTTCTCCTCCATTTTGATCGTTGTATGGCTTATTTATTACAAATCTAGTGATTTCTACTTATTTGGTAATCTTCACGGTTTAGATTACATTCTTTGATACTCTATTGTTTTAGTAGTAGTATTTAAAAATTGAATTTTAATTTGTTATGGCATTTTATTGATTTTAATATTAGTTTGGATTGGGATTTAATTTGTTATGGCATTTTATTGATTTTAGTGCCATTTAATGAGTTACTATATTTTAATTCTCATGGCCCTTTGTTGTTTAACTTGGCCAATGAAAGAATTTCTCCATCGGATTTTTGAGGCCTCCACATTACAATAGACGGATTTTATTTTATTTTTAGCTATTTGATAATTTATTTTATTCAAGTTTCAATACTTGGCCGATGGATAATTTTTCGTTGATTTCCAAGGCCCCCCATTTATATAAGATGGGTTTTAATTTTTGCTTATTATTTTTTTAATTCTTTTTTGATTTATATTCATTTATTATTAACACTTTCACCAAGTGTCTTTACAGGTACACAGAGTTGCTTTTTTAAAAAGCTACTCGAATTCAAATTTGAGGATCATTTTGAATTATTTATTGTATTTATTTTGTTTAGTGATAGGCAAATATTAGGTTGTCTTCGTTATTAATGCTTTACTTTATTCATTGTGTATATTTTATGTTTGTAAAAAGTTATTTTATCTCCTCCTCAATTGAAAAAATGAATTCAGTCGGGACCCACCTTTGTGGATTATGAAGGGTGCCTAATACCCTCTTTTTGGAACAACCTGAACCCTTACCTAGAATCTAATTGGTTTTACAGACTAAAAAGTTTCCTTTAATTAATCGGTTTTCTAGTTTTCCTAAAGTTAGGTGGCGACTCTCAAATGTTTTAAATGAATTATTAATTATTAATTTTTAGAGTCCCAAAGTTGCGCATTATGAAAATAGGGATGCAACAATCCCTATATCATATGCTATGAAACAATATTTATTTTAGTTCTTTCACACACCGGACAAGTTCTAGATATCTAAATAAAATACAGAATATACAAAATCTCACCATACAATGACACACAAACGAGTAAAACACTCCATGTAAACTCTCTCTAACAAAATAATTAAATTTAAAGAAAATATTTTTAAGCTCATTTCATTCCTCTAGAGTCAATCTTAGAGCCTACATGTCTCAAATAAAATATATCTAGATTTTATGCACAATGTTTTTAAAAGAGCTACCTAACATTGTCTTAGCATATTTGAAAGCATTTGGGTTACTCTTTCTCATCCAAAAAACTTTAAAAATAAAAAATAAAAAAAAATAAAGATACTATGACATAAGGTTCAGATTACTCCCTTGGAATAAAAATCAAAAATCAAGGATTGCACTAACAAAACTAACTAGTATCATGATACACTACTACTAAACTACTACTTAAAGTAATAATAAACTACATAATATATTAAATCATAAATTACTATATAAACCAGAATATTCCAATTTATATCTTAGAATGCAAGAAACAAATCAAACAAATTCAAATGATAAGACAAAATAATCCAACACAAAAAATTTACAGACCCAAATTACCTAAATGGATTTCTTCATCCCTCCCACACGAAAAAAAATAGGCACTCTCCCTGGTGTCATGATAAAAACATAAGTAAGAGATGTCGAAATAAAGAACTCTCTGGTCAATCATCACCCTCTCCATCACTTGGGGCAAAGTCATCTTTCCCTTATAGCTATCATGATATCTCCTCATCCTCATTGTCAATGTGGAATGGCTCCTCGGGAGTGGATGTATCATCATCAATGGTCTTTATAAATGTTGGACCTATTTTGCAGCGGATACCACTTATCAAGATGTGTCATCTTTACCTCAGTCACTTCTCTACCGTCAAGCCTCAACTATAGGTCCATAATGTCAAACACACATACCATAAGATAGTCATCTCTCATGTGTCACTCGACTATGCTCATTGTTAA
Source organism: Capsicum rhomboideum (assembly GCA_031232105.1). Taxonomy (NCBI): domain Eukaryota; kingdom Viridiplantae; phylum Streptophyta; class Magnoliopsida; order Solanales; family Solanaceae; genus Capsicum; species Capsicum rhomboideum. The sequence continues at coordinate 87,903,726 of CP124716.1, read as the reverse complement.
ACCCGTAATCTCTTTAGCTACCTTCACAGTAGTCACATAAACAAATACTCCATCCCTCTAAGAGTGGAAGTCTGTTGGATCCTGCATAGCATGTTGCTGCTGAAGAAACTATGTCAAAGTACTACCCAAGAAGAAGCTCCTACCAGACACAGTCCTTACCTACTTCACCATCAACCTCATAATAGCTTTGAATTGACCCTTTGTTCGGTCATCAGCAAATATACAAACACATGCAATCCTTTGAAACCATTGTGGTAGGCTCACAAGGCAACTATCTATGGCCTTATATTTCTTATTATCATTCTTATACAGCCTTAATATTTTGTAGTGCATCCCACATAGTTTTTGGTGTATCTCCTGATATGACTGGTGTGAACTAACCTTAGTAAATGGGCTACTTAAAACAATTTGGGCCTTCAGTACCTGAGAAAGAAACTCATTTCTAAAGGGAAGAAGCATTCCCCATACGCGAACCTCCTTATCATCCTTTAAATAATTCTAATTTGCGTAGAAATTCTAGATGAGACTAAGGTTGCACTAATCAGAGTAATCCATTTCCAAGATCTTATGTTTTCCATTATTCTTCTTATGCAGCCTTCTCATAGTGGACTATATCTTGTATAGTGTGTGATGTATCTCCTAATATAAAGCATGTGCAAAAACCTTAGTAAATGGCCCACTCAAAATAACTTGGTGATACACCCAAAATACAACTCCCTTTTAAAGAGTGTAAGCGGTCGTTGTCAAATATAGAATCCAACAAAATTTGGGGTCGAATCCCATAGGAAATAAGGTGTTAATTAAGTCGTATGTGGTTTTAATGAAAATTAGTCAGCAATTTCCGTGAAATAGGGGGGCGTTGTTGGATGCTTGTTAACCAAATTCAATAACAACAAAGTGATGGTCAATTTTATAATACTTGAATTAATGGAGACAAAGAAACTAGGACTGTGTTTACCTTGGTTTCCAATCACTTTCGGTTTACATAAACATGAATATTGCGTTGATACATGTAATTATAAGTTAATCGATTCCAATTATTCACTTAAGTGTTTTTCAACCTAAATAGATGAGAATCCACTTTAATTCTCAAAGTGACAAGAATAAAACTCGATTAAATCTTCAAGTGACTAATCTCGTCAAAGCATTAATCTTTTTATTCGGAGGTTAGAAACTTCGAATTCTTATTACAAATTCCTTTTCCTATTGTAAATCTCTTTGTTCAAACAAATTGACTTAGGGTTTTTTCCAATGTTTTCAACCATTAGAATTTTATTAAACCGAAGGAATTCACAACATAATCAAAAGTTCAACACAAACTCAATACATAGAAACCCTAGAAGTAATTTTCCCCAAGGATTCCACAACCATAGTTATAGGGATTTAGCCACTCATAATAAGAAATAATATGAAACAAATAAGTTTCATTAAGTAAAGTATAATCCTTACAAAAGAGAAATCAATAATCCCAGCAGTTGAATCCAACTAAGAATACTGTGCTTTTGCCCTATGAAAATCTAGTCTCGAGAGAAAAGATGCATTACAAAAGTTACCAAGTGTGAAAGATTCCTATCCTCATCCCTAGAATAGGTATTTATAGGCTCAAAATAAATTGGGATTTAAAATTCAAATTGGAATGCTGCATTGATCTTGACGAGTTGCCTAGCAGACCATCGAGAAAGTGATGGTCCGTCGCTGGGACTGCCACAGGAACACCACTAAACACACTTTCTTCTTAGGTCCTGACAATCAGGATGACGGTCCATCATGGCCTTGATGGACCACCGGCTGAGCCGTTACTAGTCTTCAACTTTCATTGGCATTAGGTTAAGGCTTGATGGGCAATGTGGCGGCACGTCAGTCTTCTGACGTTGCACTCTCTTTTTAGCAAAAATTCCTTTCTTTCCTATTGTTGGGCTTATTACCTTAAAGTAAACACAAAACATATTAAAAATACTAATGGTTGCTTGAAAACTTACCATTATCCTTAGTTAAAGATGCGAAATATGTCGTCATAATCCAGCACATCAACACCCTCAACTTAGAATGGTTGCTTGTCCTCAAGCAACTTAAACGACACGATATCATGCTAACATAAAGATTTCAAAAGAATAAACAACTGTTGTAAATTCACATAGACCTCACATCTTGGTTAGCAACAAATGCATGAGTTTATTTAGTAACAAACTAGTAGGAATCTATGCTTGGCATCATACTACAAATAAGTGGCCTACATACACTCAGAATATTCATTCTAATAACTAGTAGGTTCAAGTCTCAATCATATGCTCTCACAGTAAAGAAGTCCCTCACTCATATATAGCAAGAATTAGGGACTAGAAATTAAAATTCTCACTCTCACAATGAATTTCGAGCCATGCACATGCAATACCATAAGCTTGTCCTTACCATGTCACAAGGTTCTTTAGCTGGTTGACAAGGATCACTACATGGATTTATTCGACTTGTAACGTAGGCTGAAGTACAGGTAAGGTAGATTAAGGATCAGTGAATCAACCCTCATTGATGTGCATTAATCCACCACACCAATTTTTTTGCAATTCCACCCTTATTCTCTTAATTATTTAAACAATTTTCTCTCACTGAGTGCACCACATTTCATGGACTCAGTTTTATTTTTTCATTCCTTTCTTTTTTACTCTTATTCTATTTTGCTCATTGTTTTTTTTCCTTATTTGTGTGCACATTCTTAGGGTCTTCTTCATTCATCAGCTACTCTTTTTATACCCTTCTTCATTCATTACCTTTCTATAGTAGCCACCCTCAACTCAGGTAATTTTCCTAGGTTGAGGTGCACGATGTCCAAGAAGGGACCAGGGCCAAAATAGAGGCTTAATAATAGAGAAGGGAAGGCTAGCAGGTGTTGAATAAAGGGTCATAATAGCTCAAAACAGGGATCAAGGGATTCATATGTTATTAGGACAGTTTCCTTTAGGCAAAGTGGACTCAAATTCAAACAATCCATATGATCACATCCTATACAACCACCTTATCACCTAACAAAATGGACTGGGCAAGCTCTAGATGCATGCATAAAGTAAGAAAGTAGAACGAAAACCTTGCACACACGTAACGTAGAATGACCCTAACCCTGCCAATTACCAGACTCATACTCGAGCTTAAGTATGCTTCAACTATTTATAGATTACTAATGCCAAGTACATACCCACAACAGTCTATTATCAAGATGAAATCAACAACACAGTCACAATGAAGAAAAATTTTAGTGGGTCCTCATTTTTATTTTCTTTTTTTCTTTTCAACACAACAATAGCTTTTATTCATTTTCATCTCTTTGCCAGCACAATACATAACTAAAAGATAAAAATTACAATAACATAAACAGAAACACCCCTAAATATATCATTCTGCTAGATAGCACATGACGGAAAAGAACACAAGCAATAAAAACTCCTATGGTGACAGACTCAGACTCACAAGTACTCCACCCCACCAAAACAAAAATGTTTTGTCCTCAATGTATAAATAATAAAAAGTACAAGGGATGGAATATTTGGAAATCCCTTAGGCTTGGGAGTCATCTTTGGAGGCTCAGGTGGCCTCAGCAGCAGTAATAGTATCCCTAGTGGTGCTCGGGGTGCTCAAATTAGCAATAGTGACCCCGACAGTGGCCGGGGCGTTCTAAGGTAAAATAGTGGATGGGGCGATGCCCGCAACTCTCAAGTCTCCATCATCATCAACCAAAGGAGTGGGTCTACCTACGTGTGCCAAACTAGTGGACACCCCTTCCAACTCATTTGCCACTCGCTTAATCCTAGCCTCCTCATCTTTCTTTGACATCTTCTATGATTTCCTCATTGATCTATCTTCTACTGTCTTATTTGGATACTTCTTTTTCTTCTACTTCTTCCATTTTTCTTGCTCTTCACTCACAACTTTACCTTTATCAGTCATTTTATGGCCCATGAGGTTAACAATCTCATCATCCTTCGTTGTTCCTAACTGCTTATACTAGGATTCTTCTTCAAGTTTGCTATATCAACCTGGGCTTGGTTCAATTCAGCAGTAAACTTAGCCAAATCAGGGATAGAGAGTTCATACAACCTGTGGTTCACCCTCTCATTCATGTCATTTATTCGGGTATGTAAATTCCCATATGGCTTTAATGCCTTTGTCACTATTTGGTCCGTGAAAGGCTTGAACTATTTAGACCATACCTTCAGTTGCCTCTCAAATTTCTTCTATGTTTTCACCCTTTTAACAATGTTTTCCAGAGTGAACTGGTACTCAGAATAGGCTGGTGGCATGGAAGCAGTATCTGTGGTTTCATCATATGTGGGCATAGGAGCAACTCGAGATTTGACTAAATAAACCTGGTGATCAATAATAACAAGTGGAAAATCTATACCTGTGGAAACATTTGATACCTCTGGAGTCAATTGAGATGGCGTTCCCTGTGATGTTGGTTTATGGACCTTCAACTCAAACTTTGTCTCATCTTTTGTTCTCTCGATATCATCCTTATGAGTGGATCTAATCTTGTTATAAACCCCACTAATAATAGGCACTTTTGTGTGCATGCACAGCTTCGTAATGAAACAGGGAAAAGGTAAGGCACTAGCAGTCTTATGTGCTGGCACGACCAATTCATCATTGATCACCATGATGAAATTGATCTTTGTCCCCTCTATGAGGATATCTACCATTACTTCCCTTGTGATGTCCAAATTTGCATCTCCACCAGTAGGCATCAACCTCAGCCTAACCATAGCCCACCAGAACATAGCTTTGACACTTAACGATGATTTATATATCCGCTCCTTGGGGTTCAAACAGGATGGTGGTCCAAAATCTATTAGAAGGTGTGCTAGCCATAGATGTTGAGTACTCACAGTTCTCATCCTATGTTAAAATTCTGGAGTCAAGGTCAGAGGAGTGTAAATCTCACCAAATAAAATTCGATTAATGGTATGCACAAAAATATCAACTGGAACTCCTCGGACAGAAAATATGGTCCTATTGCTCATGTCAAAATCTTTTGACCCTTTGGGAAATCCTTCTTGAGAATGGCCAAGTAGTTGGCGAAGAATTCCCAGACCATATTCGGATAGTATGCCCTTAGAGGTGTGCTAAAACTATGCACTTCTTATCTGTTGAACTGTTGCTCTAGATCTGGATATTCAGACAACTCTGTAGTCATAATTTGGTATTCCTCAACTATTGGTCTGTTCATGTCTTGGGATTGCATAGGTTGAAGCCCATCATAATATATTATCTCAGCACCTTCAACAACCCACCTAATGTTCTCTCTAACCCCTGAGGCTTTACTTTGGGGCACCTCCACTGTCTCTTTCTCAGGTGCCTCTTTCGGTTCTGAGCTTGAACTAGGAGTGACCTCTTTCTCACCTTTAACATTTGGGAAAAAGTCATAGTTGTTACTACTATCCCCCTCGTTGTTGGTCTTAATTCTTGATGAACTATCCTCCTCTTCAGACTATGAGGGATAGTTACGTCTTCTTTTACTTTGCCTGGTATTTTGCTATGGAGCCTGAGTTTCCTCAGTTTGTGGCTCTAGTTCATCTCTTAGCCTTGATACCGTTCTTCATTCTTACTTCTTCGAGGCTCCTCCTCAATTCGTTGGTAGCTTTAGAGGCATTATACCTGTGAGAAGAAGTAAGTAGAGTCAGTTTAAAGTAATGACATCTAAAATGGACTCAATAGTTGAAACTATTTTACCTTGATGGCTTAAACGGTGGTCCGTCACCTTGGTGATTGTCCGCCAGCTTGACCATCTGGCTGATCCAGTTTGGCTTTTAAAGAGTTATGCTGGTGACGGTTGGTCTGATGGTCCGTCAGGAAAGCGATGTTCCATCGATTGGGCCGTCAGACCTTAACAAGAATAGGCCTTTATGACCCTTTTGTTGACCGTCTCTCCGACGGCCATCACATATGTAACGGTCAGTCAGTGGGACCGTCAAGCTTGCCAGTTTTTCATATTTTCCTCTTGGCCTTTGTACAAACACTTGGTGGGCAACCCTATTTTGTTACTTAGTACTTAATTTCTCATGGGCTTGTTCCCATATTTTAAACACATTAACAGCACAGAATTATCATTGCCCCAGGGTTACTCAGACTTCACCCTCAAGGTTTTCATACCATACCATCGGAATACTAATAACACTATAACTCATCAAATTAAGAAAACAAAAATATTTAAACTAAAATTGAACTAAGGTGAACATACCTGATTGGTGAATGCAACTGCTACTTGGAAATATGTAAGAGCTGAGTGCAAAATAGCTTAACAAAGAAGAGTGAGAGTATTTGAGATTTTTGGTGTTGGGATTTTTATATGAGGTAGGTTGGTTTAAATAGTGAGATTAGTGTGATATGGGGTGATGAATCTGAGTTAATCGGAATTATGGGCTGATGAATAGGGTTTAATCATATGTGAATGTGGTAGTTTTAAGAGTTGAGAAATATGAAGTGGAAGAGGTGGTATTCAGATGTGGGTACAAATTCAAATGAAGTGTTTAAAAAGGGTAAGAAGTTTGTATTATTGGGTCGGGTCGGTTTGAAAATAAAAATAAGAAAAAGTAAAAACTTACCTGTGACGGTCAAAGCGACGATCCATCAGTAAAGTGACGGTACGTCGATTGGTCTGTCAAGTCGATCCAGATTGGTATCCCATCTACTCTTAAGTGATGATGGAAGTGACGGTCCGTCAGCTATGCGATGGTCCGCTATCTCACCCGTCAGTTTTGAACAAGTATGACATGTTTTGTCAATTTCTTGACGATAAATCCGATGATACAGAGACCCATTGATGGTCCATCATCTTGACCATCTGTGCTTACCCAGTATGCATGTTTCTTGGTCTCTTGGTGAAGACTTCAACTGACAATCCGCCGAGCTTATGATGGTCTACCGACTGGGTCGTCAAACTCAACCAGTGTTCAATATCCCCTGGTTTCTCAGTCCCTGCACACTTAGTACACACATTAAACATGCTCCACAACAAATCACTACACTGCATTATTGTACACCATATTATGGGTTACCTCTCATTAGTGCCTGATTTAACATCGCGGCATAACTCGGATATCTTAACTACTCAAACTTTGTTAAGATACACAAAAGTTACCACTTTCACCTCTTCTTGTGGACCAACATATTACTTAACTCATTGTTCATTTACCTTGAAAAATTTCCCTTTTTCGTTCTCCAACTTCACCACTCCGGATGGAAAAAATTGTGTTACCTTGAAGGGTCCGGACCACTTCGACTTCAGCTTACCCAGCAATAGCTTGAACCTTGAGTTGAATAGTAGTACCAAATCACCCACATAGAATTCTCTATTTTCAATCCTCCGATCATGGTACAGTTTTATTTTCTCCTTGTAAAGATTATACCTTTCATAAGCATGAATTCGGAACTCTTCAAACTCATTCAATTGATCCAACCTCAAGTCGACAACGTTCTTCCAACTTAAATTAAACTTTTTGCGCACCCATAAGGCTTTGTACTCAAGCTCTACTGGTAAGTGACAAGATTTACAGAAGGCTAGTTGGTAGGGTGACATACCAATTTGGGTCTTAAAAGTAGTATGGTAAGCCCAAAGAGCATCATCAAGATTCCACGACCAATCAATCCTATTGGCATTAACACACTTGGCCAAGATCATCTTTATCTCGCGATTTGACACCTCCACCTACCCACTTATTTGTGGGTGATATGGAGTAGCCACCCTATGTTGTTTCCCTCCATATTTTGCCAACATAACCCTGAACACCTTATTACAAAAGTAGGAACCCCCGTCGCTTATGATGGTGCGGGGGGTACCAAAACAGGAAAAGATATTCTTTTTCAAGAATGCTACCACACTTTTGCCTTCGTTATCTTCTAGAGCCATTGCTTCAACCCATTTGGACACATAGTCCATAGCAACCAGGATATATTTGTGACCATATGAACTTATAAAAGGACCCATGAAATCGATGCCCCACATATAAAACAATTCAACCTCCAACATTTTGGTCATGGGTATCTCATAATACTTAGAGATTGACCCTTACCTCTGGCACTGGTCATAAGATTTGACAAACTCATATGCATCCTTATAGATAGTAGGCCAGTAGTACCCGCTCTGTAAAAAAATTCTCATTGTGCGGTCACCCGCATGATGTCCTCCTACTGGAGGCGAATGACAAGCCTGCAAAATGCTCAACATTTCCAGCTTTGGCACACATCTTCGAATGACATTATCAGCACACAACCTGAACAAGTAAGTCTTATCCCAGATATAATTCTTTACATCATGAAAAAACTTCTTTCTTTGATGAAAACTCAAGTATTCTGGGATTTCATCACTAGCTACATAGTTCGCAAAGTCAGCGTACCAATGAACAAGATCAAGAGTAGCTGCAAGTACCTACTCATCCATAAATAAGTCATTAATTTCTAACTCATCTGTCCTCTTACCTTCATTCTCCAAATGAGATAGATAGTCGGCTACCTGATTTTTATAGCCTTTTTTGTCCTTAACTTTGAATTCAAATTCTTGTAGCAATAGCACCCACTTAATCAGTCGAAGCTTGGCATCCTTTTTTGCCATCAAGTATCTCAATGTCGAGTGGTCCATGTGAACCATAAATTTGGTACCCAGCAGATACACCCTAAATTTCTCAAAGGTATAAACAACAACAAGAAGCTCTTTCTCGATAATTGTATAGTTTTACTAAGCTCCGTTCTATGCTTTACTTGCATAATAAATAGGGTGAAAGAGCATTTTTTTTTTCTAACAAAGAACAGCACCAAGTATAACTCCCCTCGCACCACACATCACTTCAAATGGTTTGGATCAATCCAGAGTAATGATAATAGGTACAGCTACCAATTTCTCCTTAAGGTATTGGAATTCCTTCAAATAATCATCAGTGAACACAAACTTAACTTCCTTTTCTAATAATTTGCACAAAGGATTGTCAATATTAGAGAATTCTTTGATGAACCTCCGATTAAATCCCGTGTGGCCAAGAAAACTACTAACACCCTTCACCTAGATTGGTGGAGGTAATTTCTCAATCACTTTTATTTTGGCCTGGTCAACTTCAATTCCCTTCATAGAGATCTTGTGCCCCAACATAATGCCTTCCTTCACCATAAAATGGCATTTCTCCTAGTTGAGCACAAGATTGAACTCTTCATATCTTTGTAAGGCATTGCTAAGATTAGCCAAGCAATCATTAAGAATCTCCAACCATAGAAAAATCATCCATGAACACTTCTAGAGTGTCCTCCACCATATCCAAAAATATAGACATCATACACCTTTGGAAAGTGGTTGGCGCATTAAACAACCCGAAGGCATCCGCTTGAATGCAAAAGTCCCATAGGGAAAAGTGAATGTAGTCTTCTCTTGGTTCTCAAGTGCAATAGATATTTGGTTGTATTCAGAATATCCATCCAAGAATCAATACCAACCCTTACCTGTAAATCTATCAAGCATTTGGTCCATGAAGGGCATCGAAAAGTGATTTCAAAGAGTCCAAGAGTTCAACTTCTGGTAATCTATGCACACTCTCCATCCCATGATGGGTCAAAGAGGAATCAACTCTTTCCTTTTGTTGGCCACTACATTCATACCTCCTTCTTTTGGGACACACTAAATCGGACTCACCCATTTGTTGTCCAAAATTAGGTATACAACCCCTGCAACAAGCCACTTAATTATCTCTTTTTTAACCACCTCTTACATTGGTGGGTTGAGTCTACACTAATGCTTAATAGTGAGGATACAATCCTCCTTTAACTGTATTTTGTGAGTACAAATGCCCTGTGGAATGCCAATGATATCCATGATAGTCTACCCAATAGCTCTTTTGTACCTTCGCAATACTGAAACAAGGGCTTCTACTTGCCTTTCAACTAAGTCTGTAGCAATAATCACTGGAAAAATATTCTTTTCCCCCTAAAATACATACCTCAAGTGTCCAGGCAATTCTTTTAACTCTAACAGTGGGGTTTCTTCAATGGATGGCTTTGCCGGAGGAGTTGGTCTGTTTTTCAAATCTAAGTCCAACTTCTTCGGGGCATAAAATATGATCCCATCCCAGTCAGTGCACAAAAACTTCTTCGGGGCATAAGAATATGATCCGATCCCAGTTAGTGCACAAACTGTCTCATCATACTCTTCAATACCATCCCCCTCAAAGTTCATCAACACAGTGACTAGAGTTTCAATAGCAAATCGCTCCTCAATCGAAACTTTAATCTCACTCTCATCAATAACAGCTATAACGGAGACAACACTCATGTCTCTCAATTTCTTGATTGACTAAAAAATGTTGAACTTCACCTCTTCATCATTCAACCTAAATCTCAAATCATTGAATTCCATGTCAACCAATACGGCGGTAGCTAAGAAAGGCCTACCCAAGATTATGGGTACTTCGAAATCTACCTCGCAATTGAGAATAACAAGTTAGATGGGAATATATAATCCACCACCTTCACAAGGACATCATATAAAATCCCTTCTAGCCTCTTTACTAAATGGTCGGCCATCAATAATTGCATACACGTAGGTTTGGGGAATCCTAAACCCAACTATTGATAAATGGCTAAGGGCATCAAATTGATGTTGCACCTAGATCACATAGTGCCTTAGTGAAACTAATTGTACCAATGGTAAATGCTTATGGATCCACTTTCTTCTGAACAAAAGACCTTGAAGCAATAGCACTATAATGATGAATGTTGTCTGTTGGCTCAAAACTTATTGTTCTCTTCTTTGGTGACCAAATCTTTCATGAACTTGGTATATCTCGGCATCTATTCAAGGGATTACACCAATGGGATATTCACTGATAGCTGCTTCAACATAGATAAAAATTTGTTGAACTTACCATCATCTACCTTCTTCTTTGCTCGATGAGGAAAAGGTAGATGGGGTCTTGGAATTTGAGTTAAAGGTTTTGTGGCATCTTTACCCTTCTCCTTACTCACTGCATCATCGACCTTCACCTTCATGGATTTCTCAGCATCCACCTCCCGCTCAATGATGTTTTCCTACTTATCAGACTCAGCAGGAATATTATTTACATCACCATCATTTAGTTCCATCTCGTCATCGGAGGTAACATCCTCCGCATATGTTTAAACCAATGGATGTGGTTTGGGTAATATTTTACCACTTCTAGTGGTAATGGCTAAACAAGTTTGATTATTCCTCGAATTTCGTACAATATCACTTGGAAGGGTGCCTCTTTTACGCTTATTAAATATTACGGATAGTTGGCCCATCTGAAACTCCAATTGCTTAATTGACGTCGATTGGGATTCAACTAGTTTACTCATTGAGGATAAGTCAGACTTCACCTCCTTAATGCCTGCATCAGTTGACTCAACACCCTTTAGTAGATTTGCCATCACAGCTTCCATAGAAAGCTTCCCTGAGTCAGTTGCAGCATTGTCACGACTACTTGGGGGTACATACAATCCACTTCAGTTGGTCATGGTCTCTATACCCAAATTTGCCATAATAGTTATCCCTCTAATAGTTACCTTGATTTCTTTGGCCATTGGCCCGAAAACCCCCTGATTATTCAAATAATTTGCCTCCTCCTCAGAATCAAAATTGGTTACTCTACTGTGAGACCCCACAACTTTTACCTTCTCAACACCAACAGCCAACAAGTGTTTAGTTAACAAATCCATTTGAGTCTTTATATGAGCCATATTTTGGTCACGTTTCTCTTTTCTTCGGTGTTGCTCAGCTGAAAGACCAATTGCATAAGTGTTGTTTGGTACCTCAGACTCTCTAGTATGCCAAGCCCTACTACTTTTTGTCAATTGATCAACTATCTCAGTGGCATCAGTGTAAGTATATGCCATAAAAACACCTCCAGCTGTATTATCAACCATTGATTTTATGACAGTGTTCAGTGACTTGTACAATGTTTGTATTAAATGCTCATTGGTGAGATAGTGATTCAGACATTGAGTTAGATTTTTCTTAAACCTAAGCCATGTCTCATGTAATGGATCATGTTGTAATTGCCTATAGTTGCTTATCTCATCCCTCAACTGTAACATTCTAGAAGGTGAAAAGAACCTTTTTAGGAAAGCTCTTTTAAACTGTCTCCAGTGTGTTATAGAAGCAGGAGCTAGTTCATTTAGCCACAAGGTTGCCTCCTTAGTTAGAGACAATGAAAACAATCTCAACCGAATTGCATTCTGTGACACTCCTGAATTATCAAATGATTTGCATATGTTGATTAAATTCATCAAGTGCAAGTTCGGATCATCACCAAGCAGACCCCCAAATAACCCCTTCAGATTTAACCACAAGATTATTGCGCTGGTGATATTGAACTTAGTCCCAGGAGCAAGTAGTGGTGGGATGATGGCTCCTATAGCTCCAACTCCATCTAAATCAGCCTCATGGTTCTCATCATCAAGAGCAAAGTTCAGCGCAGACTGTTCGCATCCTCTACCACTTTGTCACTGATTTTAATTTTCTGGAGCAACATTGTTTGCATGCTACCCATCAACAACATCGTTCAATTTGGCATCACCCAGGTCATCATCCTCTTCATGTGGTACCTGACTGGGTGGGACTCCTTGATTCCTATTTTATGCAACCATACACCTTATCAATGTTCTATTTAGTTTAGGATCGTATGGAAATAGTGGTTCACCCGAATGATGGGTACTTGGCATGCATAACTGTTTGCCTGCAATTACAAAAACAATAAACAAAAGTAAAATTAGGAAAAGGGACTAAAAGTCAAATAACACACATGAACTTATTTGACAATCTTATTCCCCAGCAATGGCGCTAAAATTTGATACGCCCAAACTACAACTCCTTTTTAAAGAGTGTAAGCGGTCGTTGTCAAATATTTAACCCAACAAAGGTTGGGGTCAAATCCCACAGGGAATAAGGTGTTAATTATGTCATATGTTATTTCATGACAATTAGTCAACAATTTTCGTGAAATGGGGGGTGTTGTTGGATGCTTGTTAACCAAATTCAATAACAACAAAGTGATGGTAAATTTTATAACACTTCAATAAATAGAGACAAATAAACTAGGATTGTGTTCACCTTGGTTTCCAATCACTTTCGGGGTACGTGAAACATGAATATTGCATTGATACATGTAATTATAAGATAATCAATTCCAATTATTCACTTAAGTGTTTTTCAACCTAAATAGATGAGAATCCACTTTAATTCTCTCGAACTTAAAGTGGCAAGATAAAACTCAATTAAATCATCAAGAGACTAATTTCGTCAAAGCATTAATATTTTTATTCGGAGGTTAGAAACTCTGAATTCTTGTTACAAACTCCTATTCCTTTTGTCAATTTCTTTGTTCAAGTAAATTCACTTAGGGATTTTTCCAATGTTTGCAACCACTAGAAGTTTATTAAACCAAAGGAATTCAAAACATAATCACAATTTCAACACAAATTCAATACATATAAACCCTAGAAGTAATTTTCCACCAAGGATTCCACAACCTTAGTTAAAGGGCTTTAGCCACTCGTGATAAGAAATAAGATGAAACAAATAATTTTCATTAAGCAAAGTATAATCCTTACAAAAGAGAAATCAATAATCCCATTCGTTGAATCCAACTAAGAATACTGTGCTTTTGCCCTATGAAAATCTAGTCTCGAGAGAAAAGATGCATTACAAAAGTTACGAAGTGTGAAAGATTCCTATTCTCAGCCCTAGACTACATATTTATAGGCTCAAAATAATTTAGATTTAAAATTCAAACTGGAATGCCGCATTGATTTTGACGAGTCACCTGGCGAACCGTCAGGAAGGTGATGGTCCGTCGCTGGGACCGTCATAGGAAAACCACTGAACACACGTTCTGATTAGGTCCTGATGGTCGGGATGACGGTCCTCCGCGTCCTCAAAGGCCCGTCAGCTGAGCCATCAACAGTCTTCAACTTGTATTGGCTTCTAGTTAAGGCTTAACGGGCAACGTGGTGGCCCGTCAGGCTTCTGACAGTTCGTCAGCTTTTTCGCCGCACTCTCTTTTCAGAAAAATTTCATTTCTTTCCTATTGTTGGTATTATTACCTTAAAGTAAAAAAAAACATATTAAAATTACCAACGGTTGCATGAAAACTTTCCATTATCCTTAGTTAAAGATGCAAAATATGTCGTCATAATCCAGTACATCACTTGGGACCTCATTATCTAACAAAGAAACTTATATCTAAAAGTAACAAGCTTGTACCACACATGAACCTTGATGTGTGGTGGTTTAACGGCACTTTCAATGCTTAAAATAAAGAAAATATGCAAGAACTGAAGTGTATTTGAGGATATGATGCATTTGTTTAAGTGTTTTGCAGGAAAATAGGTCTTGGTAGTAATCAAATGAAAATTGAACTTAATTTGGCTAGTATTGGCTTCTGATGCCTGGACATAACTCATTGGGTAATGCTACGAGTCATGGCATAACTCTTCCTAAAGAGAGTGTCCCAAGTCCTAAAAAGATACAACTCAACGTGTTGGCTATGGTTCAAGCTAAGAATCATCGGGAGAGGCAACAAGTCAACACATGACTCATCGTGAAGGAATTTTCTAAAAGTCCCACATGTGGGAAAATCAATGTGACTAGCTATGGGTCCTCCCTACGATCCATCAGTAGAGGGATGAGTCATTGTTTGACTTGTCCTGAGCATATATGGCCAAAGTCCTAGAAATTGACAAAATTGGCTTCAATGGAAATAATTGACACAACGACCCATCGGGAGTCACTACGATCCATCATGAGGAGGCATTTATAGCTATATAAAGTTAGTCAATGAGCTACGGACACACACAATGAGTCATAGCCTGACCTAATAACTCATTGCCACTGTTGACTCTATTCTCCTACATAGTTTAGGATACGAAATTATTGGTGTCTATAAATACTCCTATTAGGTTTTATATTAAAGGTTACTTACTATTACATATTTTAAGTCTATATACTTGTTCTTGAGAGTTGTAAACACATACTTTGAGAGATTAATTTATAGTTGAGATTCATGGTTTTATTCTTTTGTTATTAGTGCATAATTATGTTTTATTCTTTTGTTATTAGTGCATAATTATGTTTTATTTCCAGAATTACTATTGTGTTCTTGCAATTATTAGTGGATAAACCCCACAACTAGGGTTGTGGGAACAATAATGGAATAACAAAGTAGGGTTTGAAGTACATGGTAGTTTTTTAATAGTGTTTATGCATGTATTGTTATTATCTTCACTTTGATTGCTTTCTAATGGTGTACAATATTAGAACTCACCTTATTCTTACTTGCTTTAGACGAGGGGGTAACGGATGGGAAAACGTAATAAACAAAAGGGACTTGTGGCTAGCAACCTTCACTTAATAGCCTGAGTCGTGGATGCGGGAAAGCTACTTTGGGATCCATGATAAGGGTTAGATTGTAAAAATCATGATACTTAGATGAGTAATTGAGAATAGTCATCTAATAGGGGATGGACAATCGTTTAGGTGAACTTAACTTATAAATTTTGCATGCTAAGCACTGGGATAGATGACCAGTATGGAGAACCTATAGAGTTATGAAGTCATGGGAAACACAATTCTAATATCTCACCATTATTAATTACAACTTGAAGAAATTCACAATGGTTACTTGATAAACCACTACTTTTAAATACTACTTTAAAAAAACCCCACTTTTTGGAAATAATTTACTAATATCATAGATAATCGTATCGATCGAGCTTCTAGCCTATTCCTTGTGGGATCGAATCCAACCTTGGTTGGGTTCTATATTTGACAGCGAATGCTTTATATCTTATTGTGAGGTGTAATTTAGGCGACATCAAATTTTGGTGTCGTTGCATACGATTTAGGATTAAATTGACTGTGTTTATTTAACTCTTATCCATTATTTCCTGATTTTACTTTTTCAATTATTTTTAGGGTGCACACCGGTGCATGCCCAACACTAGGAATCAAGGCAATCCCCTGATTCCACTTGATCTTGAAATTGAAAGAACACTAAGAAACTTGAAGAGAATGGATGATCAAGGAGTTCACAATCAAGGAGTTCATGGTCAAGGAGATCATGAGACCACGGAGAAAGCCACAACTTGGATGTTAGCTAAAGAAGAGGCTAGACAGGAAGAGCTTAGACAAGAAACATCCAGACAAGATGAGGTAGCGAGCTGGGTTGTAATGGATGAACAGCAAAGGTAAAAAAGGAACAGCGTCCATGAGCGCCCCCGTCATCATGTCCCCCAATTTTATGATGACGATGATAATGATGACTTGGACGATGCAAGTGAAATATGTGATATTATTCCACCCCTATTGCCAGCTAGAACAAAGTTTGACATCACTAGCGCTATGATACTATTGTTGAACTTGAAAGGAGTTTTTACTGGCCTTGCTACTACTGATGCAAACTTGCATATAACAAACTTTGTAGGGATATGCAAATCCTACAAGATACCTGGTGTGAACCAAGATACTATCAGACTGCGGTTGTTTTCTTTGTTTTTGGCTAGTGAACCTACTCTATGGTTGATAGAGTTTCCAAGCAAATCAATAACTACCAAGTGGGAGTTAAAGAAGCAATTCTTAGAGAGATTTTCCCACCATCCAGAATATTGTAGTTGAAAGATGAGATTTATAACTTTAGGCAACTACATTCAGAGGCACTATATGAGACAGGGTTGAGGTTTAAGAAGAAACTGTAACAAGTCCCAAATCACAGATACCTAATCATAGTTTGCTTGAAATATTCTACAAATCTTTAAATGCTAACAACAAGGTTGTAGCTGACACTTTAATAGGAGGTGCATTTATGAGTCTAACTTTGGAGCAGGCTTCAGTGATACTCGATACAATCACAAAAAACAACAGGGGTTGCATGGTTATTTAGGTGAACTTAACTTATCAATTCTGCAAGCTAAGAACCACGATAGATCACCAGTACAGAGAACCTA
Source organism: Capsicum rhomboideum (assembly GCA_031232105.1). Classification (NCBI taxonomy): domain Eukaryota; kingdom Viridiplantae; phylum Streptophyta; class Magnoliopsida; order Solanales; family Solanaceae; genus Capsicum; species Capsicum rhomboideum. Next base: position 87,886,743 of record CP124716.1, on the reverse strand, counting down.
CAGAGTTATGAAGTCAAGAGGAACACAGTCCTAGTTTCTCACTATTATTTATTACAACTTGAAGAAATTCACAATTGCTACTTGATAAACCACTACTTTTAAATACTACTTTAAGAAACCCCACGTTCCAAAAATACTTCACTAATAGCTTAGATAATTGCATTGACCAAGCTTCTAGCCTATTCCCTGTGGGATTGATCCCAACCTTGGTTGGGGTTCTATATTTGACAACAACTGCCTTATATCTCATTGTGAGGTGTAATTTAGGTGACATAAAATTTTGGAACACATTCCCACAGGCACTTATATGATAGGAGCATCCATAGAGCAGTGAAGGATAGATAAGGGGATTGCTCAAGAAGTAGCCCAGATGAGAATCAATTAAGTATAATTGCAAAGTAGGTCACAGAAGTGGGGGAAGAAAAGGTAAATGCAGTCAATTCTCAAGGTAAAATTCCTAGAAATAATGACTTTAATTATGAAGATGAGGCAAAATATTTAGATGATCAGGTGGTGCATTTTTGGTCCAAAGTCCAAGAGACTAATCAAGACACTTTGTACTCTGGTCAAGGAAATCAAGGTCAAAATTATTACGAGGACAACAACTATAATTGGTCTGGGTATAGAGATAGGAGTAAAGGTAGAGATGGTGACTGGAAGAGGAAGGATGATTAAAAGAATGATAAAAGTGGCTTATACATTCTTCCTGGTAGTCGTGATCCTTAAGGAGATTCAAGCAGATATTTTGGGGATAAGTCAAAAAGTGGAGTCACATTCTAGCACTATTAAGCAATTTGAGCAGCAATTTGGTCAACTTTCTATAGCATTGAACCAACGTCAGAAAGGTACACTTCCAAGCAACACAATCCAAAATCTGAAGAATGATAGTCACTACATAGTTGTGACCACTAAAAGTGGTAAGATGATTATTGACCCTCCTATACTAATAGTTGTTGATGATAAAGTTGATCTTGTAATGATTGATGTTGAAAAGATAGCTAAATCAAAGAATCAAGGTATTGAGGAAAAGACACCTGAAAAGTTATCTCCTTTTATTGAAAAGAAAACTGAGGCTAAAAAAGGGAAGGAAAAGGAGGTCGCACAAATCGTGACTCCCATTCCATGACCTCCTCTTTATTTTTCACAAAGATTGAAGAAGAGAGTAGAAGAAGGGAAGTCCTACAAGTTTATCTCAATGCTAAAGCAATTGTCGGTGAACATCCCTTTAGTTAAGGCACTTGAGAAAATGCTTGGCTATGCAAAGTTTATGAAGGATCTTGTGATGAAAAAGAGTACTGTGAGTTTTGATCCTATTAATAATTTACACCATTATAGTGCAATAGCTTTTCGATCTCTTGTGCATAAAAAGAAAAATCCTAAAGCATTCACGTTTCCATATACCATTGGGGCTTTTAATTTTGCAAAGGCTTTGTGTGACTTAGATGCTAGCATTAATCTGATGTTGCTTATAGTATTTAGACAGTTGGGGTTGGGATCACCCAAACCAACTTTAATGAGACTTCTTATGGCAGATCATACAGTAAAAGGAGCCTGTGGGAGTTTTATTGGATGTGTTAGTGAAGGTTGAGTCATTCATCTTTCCAACTGATTTTGTCATCCTTGATTGTGAAGTAGATTTTGAACTTCCCATCATCTTAGGGATACAATTCCTCGTGACCCAATGAGTATTAGTTGATATGAAAACTGGTTAGTTAAAGTTTTGGTTGAATAATGAAGAAGTGACTATCAATGTTTACCAATATATAAAGCAACCAAATGACATACGTGTGGTCTCAATTATTGATACAATTGATGTGGAGTCCTTTATAGTCCCTATTAAAGAGAGGCTTGGTGTTGAAGCACTAGTGGCGGTGATCATGAATTTTGAGGGTGATGATATTGATGAGTATGATGAGATGGTGACATCACTTGCTGGTTTGGGTACCTACTCTTATGTGCTAAAAAAGTTAGACTTTGACTTGAAGAATATGGCAAATCCACTGGCAAAGACTTCTATTAAGGAGCCTTCTGTATTGGAGTTCAAAGCTCTCCCATCCCACCTTTGCTATGCTTTCTTGGGAGCCAGCAACACTTTACCAATCATTATAGCAGCAAACTTGGTGTGCTATTATAGTAGAACTGGTATATTTAGGATTTTATTTTTATTTTTGTTCTATTTATGTTGTTTTTGTTGTGTTTGATTAGGAGGAAAATAGGGGAACCTTAGTGCAGTCAAGTTTTGAATGTTTTGATTTTGTTTTTTTTAAGGATACCCCTCCTAAAAAATATTTTAGGTTGTATGTTGTATCCATTTTAAACTGTGATCACTGTGGATCTTGTTATTGAATTAGAATTATAGGCATGATTATCGTAGCTTAGAAATGCATGAACCGGATAGGTAGTATTTGATTATGTAGCCATGTGCTATGTGTGTGTGAGGTGCTTACTTAGTTCAGATATGTGTGTGCAATCTAGAACTTGCCCGATTAGTCTTTCCTAGGTTGTAGGATAGTTGGTTAGGAAAGGATCATAGGTCGTTCTTGAATAGTCCACTCTTATCCTAAAAGCCCTACCAAATGGAATAAATATCCCTTAATCCAGAGTTTGAGCCTTAATAGACCTATTTCTTTCACTAGCCTTTTCACCTTCCTATTTTTTATTATAATAAACCTGTGTGGTCCCTCCTTTGACATTTTATACCTCAACTCAGGCAAATTACCTAAGTTGAGGATGGCTATCATAGGGGTACATAGTGTGAAGTGGGTATGAAGAAGAAGTGAGTAAAAGAAAAGAAAAAGTATTCGGGTATGGAAAGAAAAAAAAGAAAGCAAAAAATGAATAAAAAATTATAAAAGAAGAAAAAGAGAAAGTGTAAAAAGAAAAACCACACCCGAAATCTGAATAAAAACAAAGGAGAATAGGGTCGAAGAAAATAAATGAGGTGGAAATGTGGAGCCAATATTAGTGTAGTGCCAAGGAGGGTTGAGTCAGTTTTTCCAAATTTACAACACCCATCCCCAAACCAACATTATAATCCAATATGATTCCTACAGTGTTACTAATCCGACTGTTTGAAAGAATAAGGCATAGAAAATAAGGGCAAGCCTAAGGTATTTCATGCACACTATTAGAACTTTTTTAAGAGAGTGAGTGCTTTGATTCAGTCCCTATTTATATTTGAATATTTGGACTGTGAGCGTACGAGACTTCTTTGTTGTGAGGGCATACGAGTTGCATTATTAGTTGCTATTTGTGAGGGTAATGTCATCTGTATATATGCTTGATTGTTTGTTCATAATTTGATGTCATCTCATGATCCCTTAATATCATTTTAATGGGATGTATATATACACATAGTGGGTTTTGATTCTTTTATATGAAGGGGTTAAAAAATATACATTAAAATCAATGATTTGGTTTTCGTGGGTCTCCTAAGTTTCTCTTAGTTAAGGGTCGTAGGTGTTTGTTTTGTTTTGTTTGCTTGAGGACATGCAGACATTCTAAGTTGAGGGTGTTGATGTTTCGTGGTTTCACGTCATTTTTGATGCATAAAACAAAGAAAATATACAAGAATTTAGGTGTATTTATAGATATGATGTGTTTGTTTAAGTGTTTTGTAGGAAAATAGGTCTTGGTAGTAATCGGACAAAAAATAACTGAAATTGGCTAAGTATTGGCATCTTGTGCCTGGACACGACTCGTTGGCTCATGCTACGAGTCTTGGCATGACTCATCCTAAAAAGAGTGTCCCAAGTCCTAAAAAGATTCAACTCAACATGTTGGCTACGGTTCAAGCTAAGAATCATCGGGAGAGGCGATGAGTCGACACTTGACTCATCCTAAAGGAATTATCCAAAAGTTCCATAGGTGTACAAATTAATGTCAGTAGCTACGGGTCCTCCCTACGAGTCGTCAAGAGAGGGGACGAGTCATTGTTTGATTCATCCTGAGCATATATGTCCAAAGTCCTGGAAATTGACCAAATTAGCTTCAGTGGCAATGATTGACGCAACGACCTATCGGGAGTCACTACAAGACATCACAAGGAGGGATTTTCAACCTGTAGAAAGTTAGTCAACAACCTATAGACACACATAATGAGGTGTAACCTAACCCAATGACTCGTTTCCACTGCCGACTCTGTTCTCCTATATTGTTTACGATAGGATTTCCTTTATGTCTATAAATACTCCTATTAGGTTTTATGTTAAAGGTTACATACTATTACATATTTTGAATCCATATACTTTTTCTTGAGAGTTGTAAACACATACTTTGAGAGATTAATTCATAGTTGAGATTCGTGGTTTTATTCTTCTTGTTGTAAGTGCATAATTATGTTTTCTTTCCAGAATTACTATTGTGTTCTTACAATTATTAGTAGCTAAAATCCATAACTAGGGTTGTGGGAACCATGATAGAATAACGAAGTAAGGTTCGGAGTACACTGTGATTCTTGAATGGTGTTTATGCATGTATTGTTATTCTCTTCACGTTGATTGCTTTCTAATAGTTTACAATGTTTATTCTTAATTGTCTTAAACGATAGGGTAATGGGTGGGAAATGAGAATAAATAATAGAGAATTAGAGATACCAATCTTCACTTAATAACTAGAGCCATGGACTCTAGAAAACTTATTTAGATCCATGATAAGGGTTAAATTGTAAAACTCATGAGACTTGGATGAGTAATTGAGGATAGTCATCTAATAAGGGTTGGACGGTCATTTAGGTGAACTTAACTTATCGATTATGTATGCTAAGCACCGATATAGATCACCAGTACGGAGAACCTATGGAGTTATGAAATCATGGGGAACACATTCCTAGTGTCTCACCATTATTGATTACAACTTGAAGAAATTCATAATTGTTACTTGATGAACCACTACTTTCAATTACTACTTTCAAAAAACCCCACTTTCTGGAAATAATTCACTATTAGCTTAGATAATCGCATCGATCGAGCTTCTAGTATATTCCTTGCGGTATCGACCCTAGCCTTAGTTGGGTTCTATATTTGATAGCGACCGCTTTATATCTCATTGTGAGGTGTAATTTAGGTAACATCAAACCTCCCTGTCATCCTTTAAAGGATTCCAATTTGTATAAAACTCCTAGACGAGGATAAGGTTGCACTCATTGGGGTCCATAAATATAAACTGAAGATCCATCTGATAAATCTAGGCCTAAATATTTTGAAACTCAGCCTGTAGCTTAGATTCGTTCACTAGTATCTCTGTGAGATATTTATCCTTAGTTAAATTTTTGAATTAGACTTTTCCATAGTTCTTAACCCATTTGATACCATATATATTTTGTACCACATCAAGTGGAGCAGGTTGTGCCAGGCTTTGACTCCAGAGCACTTGACTAATGTGGTCTCTCTTTCTTTTTTGGAGTTACGAGGCCTTACCTATTCCTCGAGATTAGTTTGGATTATCCATTATACCTATAAAAATTAAGAATTAGAATCCATACACTGTGTCTAGTAAATTAAGCAAAATAAAGTCGGTGTGACCCCATACTTAATATGCTCACACATGTAATCAAAATTATTGTATCTTTTTAATACATTGCATGCAATTTCTCCATAACACATTCTATAATCTTCCTCAAATATTCATGGATCACCCTACACTTATACTATTTTACGCGTTTAAAGTTAATCGGATGGCTAACAAATCAAGATGGTCGCCATCCATCTATCATAGGAAATGTAATGTTCATGACTATACTTTTGATATTTCCATCTACCATAATGCATTCTAAAAAGGTTCTATTCAAGCATTCATTCTAAGGAGTTTACTATTTCACTCAATTTCTACCACTATATCAAAATCTACAAAGCTAACCCCAATGATAATTCATATAGGAATAAAGTCTATCACAATATTTGTAATTTAATTCATCACAAACATAATGGCACAAAAAATCTACCAAACTGGACAATTATTAAAGACTTTATCAACAACAACAACAACAACATACTCAGTGAAATCCCGTAAGTGGGGGTCTGGGAATGCTAGAATGTATCCATATCTTATCACTACCTCGTAGAGGTAGAATGATATTCAAGACTTTATCAAATACACAAAATTAAATTCAAGAAATAGCCATGGAAATTCAAAATTATCATATAGTGTTGATACCCTATATTTGCCCTTCACATTTTAAAATTGATTTTTTGAGCTTTTTTAACCCTATACAATTTTAAAATAATTATTTTACTAGAGTAAAGAAATTTCAAAATAAATCCGGGCTAAATCTGTGATTTTTAGGTGAAAAAAATATTCTATATTTTTTTTGGTAAATAAAGTATTTTATTATTCCAAAGTAGGAGTTACACACCATCAAACAAACAAAAGCAGCCTCATGGACATTAGTCCCATTAGTGCTGCATCTTTCAAACATCTAACCAACTAAGTCTACTACAAGAAATCAAACATAATCAGGCTTTAGGGGTAGACATTCAACTTGAGCATATACTCATCTAGTCTATGAACCATACTAGCTCTCTAATGTACCTCTTGAATAATCAGCTTCACAATCCCTACTGGTGATCTACATCTATTCTGGATGACAACTTGATTCTTCTCCATCCATATATGATATACTGTGGCAGTCATCACTATACGAAATACCTATGCACTTTTACTTCTCCCTCCACCATACTTCAATGCCCATTCTAGCCCACTTTTCCAATTCAGTGGCCCTTTAGTGATCCCTTGCCAATTCAACAGTTTGCTCCAGATAAGCTTTGTAACCTTGCATTGAAAGAACAAATGTTGGATTGTTTCAGGTTGTTGCATACAAAGAATACAGTTAGGCTTAGCATTCAAACCCTATTTGAGTTGTCGATCCTTTATGGATAGCCTACCAAGAATGGCCAGTCTCAGTATAAATATCCACTTTGGGCAGCCCTTGTTGTTACAGACCAGCTTTCTCCATGCAACTTTAATGACCTCACATCTTATCCTCTAGTATACAAGACTTATAGAGAAGGTTGTTAGCTTTTGAAATTGCATTAGGGTATACCCAGCTTCTTCTACATACTTAACAGCCTCGAAGATTTTTCTAAAAACCCAAGAAGCAGTCTTGGGGTTAATATCCCAAATACATTGAGTCTTCACATAATAAGCATGCATCCACCTCACCCAAAGTCTTTTTTTAGCATTGTATAAGTTCCATAAGAGCTTGCAAATGGCTGATTTATTCCACAATTCTACATTGAGCAAATTCAGGCCCCTAGCAACTACTGGCAAACACAATTTCGTCTATGCTATTAGAGCCTTCTTTGATACCTCAACAGTACCTGTCCAAAGAAACCTTCTACAAAGTGAATCAATTAGCTGAATGAGTTTCGTTGGCAAGGTAAACACTTAGGACCAAAATGTTTGTATGGAAAACAAAACATTTTTCAGTAATTCAGTTTTGCATGTATAGGACAAGAATCTACTAGTCCATGATGTAATCCTTTCTAGGATCTTTTCCAACAAGGGTTCACATTGAGTAACTATTAACTTTTTAGTACTTAAAGGAACACCTAAGTACCTAAAAGGTAGATCACCCTTACTGAAGCCAGTAGCATCCAGGATCTGTTGTTGTATAGCTTGTGTTACTCCACCAAAAATAGATGGTACTCTTCTGAGGATTAGCCTTAAGGCCTGATACATCAGAGAATACTTTAAACTTGTCAAACAAGAGCTGAATTGATTACAAATCCCCTCTACAAAATAACAAAAGGTCATCAGCAAATTCCAATTGTAGTAGCTTGAGCTTAGCATATTTAGGATGATAATGAAATTCTTTGACTCTATCCAGTGATTTAAGAAGCCTAGTAAGATATTCCATGGCAAGGACAAAGAGGAAAGGGGGTATGGGATCTCCTTGCCTCAGGACCTTTTTAGCCTCAAAAGGAGTTGTTGACTCTCCATTTACAGTAATAGAATAAGTCACAGTAGACATTCACTCCATAATACATTCCACAAACCTCTCAGGGAAGCCCAGAATATGCAAAATCTATTTAAGGAATGGCCACTCAATAGAGTCATAGGCCTTCTGTATATTTAACTTTAACATGCATCTTGGAGAAATGACCTTCCTACCATAACCCTTAATCAATTCATGACTTAATATTATATTGTCACTTATAAGTCTACTCGGAACAAAGGCATTCTGACTTTCATCCACTACATCCTTAATTACTAGTTGTATTCTTGCTGTCAAAATCTTGGATATAATCTTATAAAGTACAGTGCAACAGGATATTGGTCTATATTCCTTTATTGAAGAATGATGCTTTAATTTGGGAATAAAAGTGATGGATGCACAGTTAATTATTTTGTAAATTTTCCCAACTGCAAAGAATTTCTGAATAGCTGCTTCTATACTAGCACCAATGATAGGCCAGGTGTTTCTGAAAAACATAGAATTTAATCCATCATTACCATGAGCTTTATTATCATGGATCCCATTTAAATATTGTACAATCTCCTCCCTGGTAACAAGCCTGATCAGTTGTACCTGTTGAGCATGAGAAAAACTAGGTCCTACATTCATAATGTTTGGTAGTACAACTGGTAATTTACATGCTACAGTACCAAGTAGCCCTTTATAAAAGTTGACCACCTCAGCTTTAGTTATTGCATCTGAGCTAAATAACACACCATCTCTGCTTATTAGATTTCTAATAGAATTCTGAGCCTGTCTATTCTTTATCCAAGCATGAAAGTATGAGGTGTTCTTATCCCCCAATTTTCGCCATTTAACTCTTAATTGTTGATGAAGAATACTTTCCTCTATTGATAGCCATTTCTCCAACTGCATCTTAGTCTTTTTTCCTTCTGCACCAGACTAAGATAAGTAGTAGAGTTTCTCATTTGTTTTTATATGTTAAGAAACTCATTTCTGGCTTCTTTAATCCTGGAATCAATAGCATTATTCTCATTACCCACCATAGCTTTCAAACCTACTTTCACTAGTTTAAGTTTTTACCAGATAACCCTCATTCCTCTCCCCAACACAGTGTTTTGCCAACACTCATTCACTACTTCCTGAAAATTCTGATGCTCCGCTATATAATTGTAGAATTTAAATGGCCTAGTCTTTCTAGCATTAGTTATCATCATTTTAAACTGAATTGGGCTATGATCAGAGAATAGTGGTTCCATGGTCATACCTTCTACATGTGGCCATTGTAGTAGCCAATCCCCATTCAGAAAGATCCTATCAATTTTGCTAAGTACATGCCCATTTGACCATGTGTACTTCCTACCCCTTGTCTTCATTTCACTCAGCCCAGTAGTATGCACAAAGTCAGCAAAATCTACAACCTCATTATCCTAAACCACACTCCCATAGAGTCTATCATTAGCTATAAGACACTATTAAAATCTCCTATGATCAAAGAAGGGCCAGTTAAGCTCCCCATACCAAGTGCTAGGCTAGTCCATAAATCTTTCCTATCATTTACAGTATGCAGGCCATATACAACAAAAAAATTAAATTATCTAGACTGTTGTACCACAGATACCTACCCAAAAATAAATTGCTTATGACAAGCATATACTTGAAACTCAATATAGTCCTGATTCCACCGTATCTAGATCCTCCCTCCATGTGTTTCTAAATAGTTAGCTATCCATTTTCATTTCCTCTCTAGTTTGTTAATCAAGTGAGATGCCTTCCCTTTCTTAACTCTATTTTCTAGTAATGCTATTAAAGAAACTTTTTAGTGTGACAAAACTTCCTGAAATCCTTGTGCTTATACACTTCATTGATGCCCCTAACATTCCATGTAACTATCATTGAGGAACCATAGCAGAGTTAGTTCCACCCTTCTCTCTTAAACCATCATAATGTTGTTTAAAGCTAGTACTGGCTTCATGGGAGTCCTTTGTGAATATTTTGAAAGCATTAGGGCTCATTATAGGGACCTGTCCACTAGTAGGAGGAACTTTTCTCCCCTTAGCATGTGACCATTGATTATCATCAGTGGTGCTTGGAGTTTGGAGAGGTATCTCTTTCTCCTCGTCTAGTAAATAAGTTTTATAACTTCCCCTAGCATTGATATGAGTGTCCACAGCTGGATCCAGAATTATATTAACTAATCCATTCCCTTTTCACCCTCTGACCTTGGTTTATTTGAGCTGGTGCTACCTCTTTAACCTATTTTGGCTTGCATGAATGCCCTATCTTGAAGCAGGTAGAACAATAGATAGGCTTCCAATCGTAAACTACTTATTGTTCCATCTGATGACCATAAGGGTCATGTATCTTCTCTATGTGGGGTAGAGTTTTAGTGACATCCATATCCACCAATATACGTGCATAGGATATTCTCTCAGCTTTTGAAGTACACTCAACAACACATAGCGATTTGCCTAATCCACTGCCAATTTGCTCAGGCCTGTTTTGCTCCAACAGTTTAGAGAAAGGCTAGATGACCGCACCCACAGAGGAATGGTCTTCAACACTTCCTCCTTAAAATGGAATTATGTATTCCACGCTTTGATGATAATTGGTCTATTCAACATGGTGTAAGGCCCTGCACACAACACCTCATCCCTTTCCTTGACACTTTGAAACCTGATCACAAAATATCCATCATTATGATATAGTATCTTTGCAATTGCTAAAAAATTCCATTGGCCCGCTATAAACCTTTCAACTGCCCCAATTGTTGGTAAATTACCCACCACATACATAACAAGCACCGATTTCCACTTAGCATTTTCAGTTTCATAATCTTCCTTAGCTATTTTGAGCACAATCTCACCCTCTTTAATAATCGGTGGGATATAGGCTAGGGTCATGTCCTTTACAGCCTTCTTATTTTCAAAAAACCCTGCCCAGGACCGTTCCTCCTATGTATCCACCATAGTTGTTAGTTTAGGGTTTGCCACACCTTTAAGCTTTTCCTCTGCCCTTTCGTTACTGTTCCATTGGCGTTCATATCCTTGCTCATTGAATTTTTCCCATTGCTCTGTGGCATGGCCTACCCACCCTATGCTATTTTAGGGCTTAGCTTCAGTGTTGGGCTTAGTGGTGGTAGGCTCAGCCACTTTATCTTACCATCCACTGATTCATCATCCCCCAAGTGAACCCTTGGGTCATCAGCTGTCAAAACCCTCTGTAAATTCCCACTCCCCGATCCTAGTACTCAATAATCCTCCCCTAATTTCATTGTTAGCTTCCGAGTCACAACCTTCCTCACCCATCCCCGAGCCATCGGAGCAGTTCGCAAGTTAGCACACCTAAAGTGCACTGAGAGAGAGAGAATTTTTTATTATTATTCTCTATTTGTTTATATAGAATTAAATAAATTACACTTAAGAAAATATTTTGAAAATTATTTTGAATCAAAATCATGGCTTAATTGGAAAATGTTTTATCGTCCCTCAAAATTGATTTAAAATAAGAAATTAGATGTATATTTGGTTTCCTTAATTTTAAATGAATTACTATGATTTATATAAGATAATTATTTTCATCTTGTTACAATTGGAAGCTCATTTAATCATTTTGGACTTAATTTGTCTCTATTTTAATTCTATTGACCCATTTAACCCCTTTCTTGAATCAATTTTGCTATATTATTAATTTAACAAAAAAGGGCCTAAAATACTCTTAAATTATTGCAATTGGTACAAAACTACCCTTCATCCACCTATTAGCCCAAAAATACCCTTGACATCGATCTTTAGGCCCTTTATAAACCTTGACGTCTACCTTTAGGTCCTATATTACCCTTATCCTTAATGGACTCTAAATTAACCTCAATTAATAATTTAATTAATGGTGTGTCACTCATCCATTGGTCACTGTACCCTCTATTTAATTTAAATTAATTAAAAACCCACCCATTACATGAATCACCCTCAAATTAATTCGATCCCCTCCAAATTTATTTAACCCATGAACCACAAAATTTATTTAACCCAGATATAGAGACGGTTGGATTGATTGGAGGACCCAATTTTGATTCTTCATTCTAGAAAGTAATGTATCTATTTTACTTCATTTTCAGAATTTGGTAATATTAGAATTGTTTACTTAATCATATATTCTATGTATGCATGTTAAATTGTAAAAAATATTTGAGTTAAATGTGTAATGCTCAGTAGAAATGGGGCACAACATCCCTCATAGACTAAAGATTGACGCCAAGCTGCTTCAAGCAAAGGGAAATATTTATGTTTGGGTGAAATTTGAAACAATACAATCTACAGGACTGAAGTTGCAAAGAAGAGGAAACAAAAGAAGGTACCGACATTTTTTTAAAAAAAGAATGAAAAAATAGAAGAAAATGCAGAACAATGGTTCTTTAATCCTAGTAATAAAAGGAAGAAGATGAAATGAAATGTTAAAAATGGAGGATTTTGTTTGGGGTGTACGAGTGTAACGACCCGTTTCGTCGTTACTAAAAATATTTGCAGTAACGGAATAAGAACCTCATTCATCATAAGTTATAGGACTAATTCTTTAGTATGGGAGTGCATTGGACATGTACTAAGGTCATACAATACCTCTAGCACAAAGTTAAGTTGAAAGTGTTCCTACCGATTGAGTTTTGAGTGAAGTTTAAACTAGAGTAAACTTTAAACAAGCATATCTCCTAGAATATAAAGAGTTATGGGTAAAAATACATACCAAATAAAATATATTTGAGTCTTATTTCCAACGCAATCAACCGTTCATTAATCCGCCTTTGGAATAAAGAGTTATGACCATTTTATTGAACACTGTTCGGGCTGAAAAATTTGCTGCAGCGGCAACGGATAGTATTTAATGCTGATTTTGACGCGTTTCAGCCCCAAAACTCAAATATTTTGTTCATAATCCCTATAGGGGAGATTTTCTCATGGTTGGGGTGAAAATTCTTCGTTGAAATAAGTTCCTTCCGTCATCTTCTTCGTAGTTCAATCCTTTAACATCCTAGAATCCTTAGAACAATCTTTAATGGTGAAATTCTTGGGAATTTGAACCCTAAGTTCATAATATTTTTGGAAAAACTTATGGGTTGGGTTAATATCACCTAGAATCACTTATAAATTATTTATTAACGATTCCTAGCATGACTTAGTGATTCTAAACATGAAATTGGTGGTTGGGGATCTTGAATTCTATAAAAATGGAACTTTTAGCTTTGAAACTCCATTAATGGAGATGGATTGAATATGATAGATCTTTTTAATGGATAATTGACCTTTGGGTAATGTTTTAGAGCATGAATAAGGATAGAATTAGTGCGTTGATTTCCCAAATTAGTTAGTCAAAGAGTAGTTACTTAATTAATCTTATAATTGAGTGATTTCTAGATATTTGGGCTAATGAAAGTATGAAGGAAAGGAAAGAGCAATCTTGGTGTATCTTGCTTATTCTGAGATCTTTGGTCAAAGTAGGTTATGGTTACCTTGTAGTAGACTTGGGCTAGATGCACTTAATTTTGATAGTAATATCGGGAGAGTTCATGTCTTAGGCCTTCGGTCACGGTGTTTGGATAGATCAAATTGTTAAAAATCTGGTTAGGCTTAAATATTATCATAGATTATTATTATACTTTGCTGATGCGCTACTTGTTACATAAAAATTTGAGGAATATGATGAGAATAATAGTTAGTTGAAAGTAATGTAATAATAAGACAATTATGTGTTTTGTGATGTATTTACATATTCATACACATTGCTGATGATATTTGGGGATGGAGAATCGGGTACCACGTCAGTATGGATATGATATGTTGGTTATGATGGATCAGGTACCACACCGGTATGAGTATGATATGTTGGTTGTGATAGTTTGTATACCACGCTGGTATGGATATGATGTTGTGGATGTGTTGAGAATGGAAGAGAAATTGTTCATAATTGAATAAATACATTTATTTATATGCATTGACTGTACACTTATATTTATATGTTAGTGGTGGTTCCTTGCGTTGACTGGGTTATGTTAATGAGGTATGGTGGTTCCTTGTTTAGATTGGGTATTTTATGAGATGATATGGTCCCTTGAGTGGATCAGTTATGTTGATGGTTGTGATTGGGCATTGTAGCCAACTGTGAATATAAGGTACGTTCTAAATTATGCTTAACTCATGTTTTCCTGCGTATGTAGTTATATGTGTTATCTATTATGATGCCTTTCTTGTAAAGTTGTTAATACTATCAGTTGTCTTGATTGTTGCAATCCTGATAGTTAACTATAGAGTGAAATTTGTAGATCTATTGCTACTAGGATAGAGACAGAGTTACATAAGTTGGAAGAACATTGTAGGATAAACCAGATTGTCCAAGAACAAAGATACTCAAAAGCAATAAATGTTAGGTGGTTCATAAAGAGACTACGTGTAAGTAGTAATACTTGTATGAATGTACTTTAGTAACCAGAATTAAAGTTAAGTCATGTTTGTTTCCTATTTTTTATCATTATTATTTGTTTCTAACCATGATCGATCGATGATACCTACCAATATGTGTGGTTGTTCTAATACTACACTTACTATATCTCTATTTGGGGATATAGCCATATTGCGGGTCAGTTAAAGTTTCTATAGGTACAGCGGCATTTATTTTATAGCAGCTCCTGTTATCCTACTCCTACATGGATGTTATGTCTCGAGTCATTCTTCCATTCATTTAGTGCTCTTGAACCGATTTAGACTACGTTCTAGGAAGTTATTTCATAGAATTCTACAATGTAATCTTTTTGTAGTAAAGTTTTGTTGTTGAAAAAGAAAGGTTATTTATTTATGGATTTATTTATGTTTAAGGTTTAATAATGTCTTCCGCAATAATTGAATGGTTGGGTGGTAAGGGTTCTTCTATCTAGAATAGAGTTGGGTAGGTCCCAGCACAATCCATGATTTGGGTCATGACAATGTGGTATCAGAGCCCAAGTTATCGGTCTCCCAATACAAGAGCAAATTTTGAGTAGAGTCTTACAGATTGGTGTGTTGATGTCCATATCAAATCTATAGAAGCAACAGGCATCTAGGAATTTATCTCACTTTCTTCTCTCCTATCATGCCATCTCAGTGTTATCTCCTCTAGTTGAGTCTAATTAGTATCTAGCATATTCCAATTGGTATCTCAACCATCACAATTAGGACTGGTTGGTCCCAATTGGTATCTCGCTAAGGTTAAAGGTTGGATCAGGGTATTCTAACTAGTAGAGGTCAATAAGAAACATAGTGGTTGAATTGTTATGTTGTGAAATTCATATGATATTGTGTTAAAATACTTGTACTTTAGATGTTTTTGATTATGATATGATAGAATGTGACGTGTATGGCTTATATGGATGGTTATTATTTGATCATACTATTACCTAGTTGTTTGATTGTCAAACTTTTTAAGTGCAAGAGATTATTAAAAGTAATAGGAGATGAGTGGTTGCAATAGGATATTTGGGAATTGCAAAGGCTGGGTATGATTTTGGGGTATGTTTTCATTTCTGTGATTTGAGATATGTATTAATTTTCCATGATTTGAAGTACGGTTGATTTTTATTTTGTCCTTGACGATATACTTGGTTATCCATGTATGGTCCGATCATTAATAATAAAAATATATGGGATCATTGTATGGTCTAGTTTTGGACAGTGATAATTAGGATCCTTGTTTGGTTTGATTAATAATAATGATACTGGGGATCCTTGTGTGGTCCGATCTTTGATGATTATTTTTGAGCCTGAAATGTTATTGGGTCATCCTTGTGTGAATAATCTAGTTAATGGGTTGGCTTGTTAATGATGCCTTAATAAGTGATTGGTTAAACTGAAATGAATTTAGTTGTCTTGCACAACCTTGGTTACCTGAATGTAAGGTGAATTATGTAGTTCATGTCCCTAATGCAAGGTAAATAGACTAGGTATATAAAATTGATCACTTCCTATAATATGATAAGGGGAGTTGGTAATAATGGTTTTACTTGATATGCGTAAGTTGAACCTTAACTGTACGATTAAAAATTATGTAGCTTATTTGGTTAAGTAACTGAAATGATCTTATGAGGGTAACGACATTGATTCCAAAAGGTAGACTAACCAGTTGTACTAAACCCATACCCACGGTGGCTATGAATGAATATAATGGGTTAAGTTGTAAGAATACAAATAAAGTTATAGTTAAATAATCTTCATTATCTTAGTGAGGAGGTAGGGCTACTAGACTGACCTTGCGATTGGCTAATTATGGATTGATATTACATAAATGCTTTGTGTATGGAATAATTATTAGTGAATAGTATTCTTTGAATGTGGTGTAGTTAAGTTGATAAGGTGGGTGGTGAAATGTGTTAGCTTTACTATGGTTGATGATCGTTAGTTGTAGGGTAGATTGAGGGAGTAAAACTCTTAAATGTGTTTATCCAAAGTCATTTCTCGTATATACATGATAATAGTTGGTTGGTGTTGCCTCTTGAGTGGTTGAGGTATGTTGTAGGGTCGAATAAACTAATACGAGTGGTGGTGGAGAACATATGCGATAGTGAAAACTCATAGTGGTGTGATTGGTGGTGTGGTGATGTTATGGCATTGGGTAAGGTGTAAGTACCCCACTAAAAAAAAACTCGTATAGAAATGACAACCTCAGAGTAGTATGGTTTTGATTAAAAATTTGGCATTGTTAAATAGTGGATCATGGTGTGTTGATTGATGGATTTTAGTGGTTAATGTGTTAGAAGACGAGTTTAGAAGGTCATAGAAACTTCTAGTGCGTAAAACAAGTCGGCAAAACTCTATTTGTAGAGATTACCGTGAAAGGGTTAGTTCATAATGTCAATTTTCTAAAAGTGTGTGGTGAAATGGCCTGAATTGGGACCAAGTCCCAAGTTATTGCCTCAGGCCATTGCAACGGAAGATTTACCGCTGCAGCGGTACACAGTTTCATTCCCCGTTATTTTTTTTGTCACCAAATGTTCATGCTTCATAATATCGTGTGGTGTTTCGAGTATTATAGATGACCCATTACATAAATTTCATTACAAATTGTATTCTTTGGGTTATAGTGATTGTGCTTTGTGACTAGACCTTAGTAGCCTGTGGTGTGTAGGCTAGTTAAGTATGTTGAGTTCCAAAAATTATGCTAAAAACTCTCCTCTTCACCAATGATCGTTCGGGGATGAATGGTGGGTAAATTGACATCTAATATAATGACCCATTTTGTCGTTATTGAAAATATTTGTGGTAAAGGAATAAGAACCTTATTTATCATAAGTTATATGAATAATTCTTTAGTATGGGAGTGCATTGGACATGTACTAAGGTCATATAGTACCCATAGCACAAAGTTAAGTTGAAATTTTTCCTACCGATTGAGTTTTGAGCTAAGTTTAAACTAGGGTCAAATTCAAACGAGCATATCTCCTAGAATATAAAAAGTTGGGGACAAATATCCTCCAAATTAAAGATCTTTGTGTCTTCTTTCCAACGCATTAAACCGTTCGTTAATTCGCCTTCGAAGTAAACAAATGTGACTATTTTACTAAACACTATTCGAGCTGAGAAATTTACCGCTGCAGTGGTAATTTAATCATTGCAGCGGTAGCGGACAGTATTTAATACTGATTTTGATGGATTTTAGCCCTAAAACTCAAATTTTTCATTCCTAAGCCCTAGAGGGGGCATTTGCTCATGGTTGGGGTGAAAATTCTTCGTTGAGGTAAGTTCCTTTAGTCATCTTCTTCGTATTTCAATCCTTTAACATCCTAGAATCCTTAGAACAATCTTTAATGGTGAAATTCTTAGGGATTTAAACCCTAAGTTCATAAGATTTTGGGGAAAACTTATGGGTTAGGTTAATATCACCTCGAATCACTTCTAAATTGTTCATTAACGATTCCTAGCATGAATTAGTGATTCTAAAACATGAAATTGGTGGTTGGGGATCTTGAATCGTATAAAAATGAAACCTTTAGCTTTGAAACTAGAGCTTTTTTATGGGTAATTGACCTTTGGGTAATATTTTAGAGCATGAATAAGGGTAGAATTAGTGGGCTAATTCCCAAATTAGTTATTCAAAGAGAAATTGCTTAATTACACTTATAATTATGTGATTTTTAGATATTTGGGCTAATGGAAGCATGAAGGAAAGGAAAGAGCAATCTTGGTGTGGCTTGCTTGTTTTGAGATCTTCGATTGAATTAGGTTATGGTTAACTTGTAGTAGACTTGGGCAAGATGCACTTAATTTTGATAGTAATGTCGGGAGAGTTCATGTAATAGGCCTTCGGGCACGATGTTTAGATGGATCATATTGTTAAAAATCCGATTAGGATTAAATATTATCATAGACTATTGTTATACTCAGCTGATGCGCTATTTGTCGCATGAAAATTTGAGGAATATGATGAGAATAATAGTTAGTTGAAAGAAATGTAATAATAAGATAATTGTGTATTTTGTCTTTTGTGTGGATCCCTTGATGGGTAATTGTGTTTGTATGACTTGATTGATAAATTATAGAGTTATTATGTGAATGTGAATAGTAATAGAAGAATTAGGTAACCTTCTAATCTGTAAACTAGTCTCTAATATCTTGAAAAAGGGTAAAACTAATATTGTGTATATTTGAAGTAAGAGACATGCTTGCTAGAATATAGTTAGGGGGATGGATTTTGATAAGAGGATGTGACGATATAACTTAAAACCTTAAGGTTAAGTTTTGCAAGTGCCAGAAAGTAAAATGTGTAAAGGTGGATAACCCTAGTTAGAATTATAAGTTGAATAGAGTCAAGTAGTTGGATAATCAGCTAAAGGGGATAGCGTCTTGAAACTTAATTGTGACTTGAATAAAAGGGTTACTATAGAGTAACTAAATTGCCAATTCAATGTGAATAAAAGAGATTCAGATTAGTTAATAAAATAGGATGATGAATTAGAGTATAAATATCAATCTTGGTAGAATTTGCACTCATGAATAGATACCTGATGAATTGATCTCCGGACATATTTTTATTGATGATTGGGTTTGATAATGCTCAATTGAGTAAGTGGTGAATAGGCCTTCGAGAATACTTGTGATTATTGACTGCTATTACTTGGTTATCCTTAATTGTAAGTTCTATTTAGATCGCGGTCGCTTACGTCTAATTTCAATTAGGTGTTTGTGATTTTCCTTCATGCATTACTTATAATTATTGATTGTATTTACATATTCATACACATTGTTGATGATATTTTGAGATAGAGGAACGGGTACCACGTCAGTATAGATATGATATGTCAGCTATGATGGATCGGGAACTACGCCGGTATGGATATGATATGTTGGTTATAATTATTTGGGTACCACACTGGTATGGATATGATGCTGTGGATGAGTAAGGAAGAAAAATTATGCATAATTGCATATTTATATTCATTCATATGTATTAAATGTGCATTTAAATTTATATGTTGGTGGTGGTTCCTTGTGTTGACCGAGTTATGTTAATGAGGTATTATGGTTCCTTGTGTGGACCGAGTATTTGATGAGATACTATGGTCCCTTGAGTGGATCAGTTATGTTGATGGTTGTGATTGAGCCTTGTAGCCAAGTGTGAATATAAAGTACGTCCTGAATTATGTATAAAGCATGTTTCCCTACGTATATAGTTATATGTGATGTGTATTGTGATGCATTTCTAGTAAAGTTGTTGATACTATCAATTGTATTGATTGTTGCAATCTCGATAGTTAACTGTGGAGTGAAATCGGTAGAGCTATTGCTACTAGAATAGAGATAGAGTTACATAAGTTGGAAGAATATTGTAAGATATACTGTCTAAGAATAAAAATACGCAAAAGTGATAAATGTTAGGCAGTTCATAAAGAGATTAAGTGTAAGTAGTAATACTTATATGAATGTGCTTTAGTAACCGGAATTAAAGTTAAGTCATGTTTCTTTCCTATTTGTTATCATTATTATTTGTTTCTAACCCTAGTCGGCCAATGATACCTACCAGTATGTGTGGTTGTACTGATACTACACTTACTAAATCTCTATTTGGGGATATAGCCATGTTGCAGGTCAGTTGGAGTTTCTATAGGTACAACAGCATTTATTCTGCAACAGCTCTTGTCATCCTACTCCTACATAGATGTTGTGTCTCAAGTCACTCCTCCATTTGTTTAGTGCTCTTGTACCGATTTGGACTAAGTTCTGGGAAGTTGTTTAACAGAATTCCACAATGTATCTTTTTGTAGTAAAGTTTTGTTGTTGAAAAAGAAAGGTTATTTATTCATGGACTTATTTATGTTTAAGATGTAATAATGTCTTCCGCAATAATTGAATGATTGGGTGGTAAGGGTTATCCTATCTAGAATAGAGTTTGGTAGGTGCCCGGCACGATCCATAATTTAGGTCGTGACAATATGTTAAACAAATTTAGGGTGGGTTGAATTAATTTGGGGCTGATAATGGGTGGATTTTTAATTAATTTAAATTACTTATAGGGTATAACCAACATGTCATTAATAAAATTACTAATTGGGGTTAATTTGGGGTCTGTTAAGTATAAGGGTAATATAAGACCTAAAGGTAGACATCAAGGGTAATATGGGCCTAAAGGTAGACATGAAGGGTATTTTGGAGCTAATAGGTGGATGGAGGGTAATATTGTACCAATTCCAATAGTTCAAGGGTATTTTAGGCCTTTTTCCATTAATTTAATTTAGTTGAAACTTTGAATTGGGTGTGTTAGTTATCTAATTCCCTAGCTGTTAATTGTATAATTCCCTAACCCAACTCTCAAATAAATTTCCCAGCATAATTAATCCTTAAAATAACTGGCCCACTCTCTCAAATACTCAATTCAACTCACAAATATACATGTTCCCAAATATACCCTACACACACCACACGTACTTTTATTTAATCAAAAGAGAACGTTGCTACCAACTCTATGCATCTCACCTCTCTACTCTCTCTTTTTACTCATCTTCTCCATCTCTCCATTACAACAATGAAAACAACTAACATTTAGCAACAGCTTAAAACGACGCACAATTCTCTCCAAACGACTCATTCTCTTCCAAATTCTATCCATTCATACGCTCCTCACATGTTTTGCATACAAAATCATACCTGGGAAGAACCTAGATAATTATAGAATTGCCCTAAGTGGCAGTGTGTGATTTGTACCACATAAATTAATTGGATTCCCTCAAAATTCCTCTAAGAATTTGTACTATGAGTACATAGTTGTGCAAATTTGATTGGTGTTGAGGGGGATTTTCCATTTCCCCCAAAATCCCCAATATTTTACCCTAATTTCATCCAATTCATACAGATTTCAAGTTGTCAATCCTTATCCCCATTTCAAATTTCAAATCATTTCAAGTGAAATCCCACAAAACCCATCCGGATTCCCCCTCCCCAATTTCCCCTATAAATACCCACTGTTATAGAGGGATTAGAGGCTGTTTTTGATTTCTGGAATTTTGGAGAAGATATTTCTCTCATTCTAAAAAAATTAAGAGCTACAGAGACCTCAAACTCATACGCAAAAGTTTCTAAAATTCCAACGAACTAGGATCTAACTCAAGCAGTGGAAGTTTCTTTGATAAAGGCTCATTGATTCCAGTTCGTTGCTCGTAAATAGGTGACTCCTTTTATTAAATTTTTATTTCGTGTGATCTCTCTGAGGCTAGGACTATTTAATTTCATGAGATATTTGTTTACTGTTGATTTAGGACAGTTGAATTTATAGGTGAGTCTAGAATACGCATTACGTCTTAGCTTCTATTTAGTAGCGTAATTTAGCAACATAACAAGTAAAATTTGTGCAAACATAGTAAAGCTTAATAACAAATCTAGAAAAACATCGCAAGGCATGTAATCAAGATTTCCTTAGTCATGAGCCTGCCTTGGCTGGAGATAGTATTAATTTAAGAAAATATAACAAAGATAGAGAAGGAAACTTAAGGGCAAAGCTAAAGATATTTTATTGCTTGAAGATAGAGATGATGAAAATAGATCAATTTAAAGCGGGAAGGGGGCGCCTATTTATAGTGTACAAGAATGGTTTAATACCAATAGGGAGTGTCATCCAAACCCTACAATACCTTGGCCAATGGACAAGCACCACTTCTCGAGGATCCATTGGGGATGCAACTAAATATCTAGCATCTGACACGGTCCTATCGAGGATCATCTATGCACCTGAGAGCTCTAACACACTAGTCCTCTATATGTCCTTTCATGCACGGTCGCTATCGTTGGTAGTCTCATTCTACTTTTATCTATCCTATAAGGATGTTCTTCTATTACATCATTGTTCTTAGGATGACATGGTTATGGGCTAAATCCAATTCTACCTTACCTGTGATAACCCATATTGTTAACCCTATTTTACCCCATACATATAGTCCCTCCATCTTTTGGGCGCAACACTTTGCTGTGGTCGAAAGAAAAAAAATGAAAAATACCTATTCTAAGGGAACAAAAAATATAACTTAATCTTTTCACATTCCCCTTTGCAATTGGTACAACTAGTCTTATTATGTGTCTAGATTCAATGAAAGTGCCTTTTCCCGAGTTGTTGCTTCGACCTGTTTCTGTCACTATATAAGTTCCACCAACTGGACCGACGTCTTGCTAATCCCTTTCTATTCACCTTCCAATTTCTCTTTCCGAAACCTAGGAACCCCTTTCTTTATAGCTTTCCAGCTTTATGCCTACTTTTACAGCAAATCCACACAGTCTAGTTTCAGATCCAGCACTTCCCAAGGAAAGAGGAAAAAAGTAACTCTCCCTTCCCCATGGGTCCCCTCATTGATGATATAATGCCTAACCTTTTTAAGATATCTAAGTGCTTTTCCATGCAAGAAGGTTGGGACTCTAACACTAAATTAGTTCCAGTGTATGAAGCAGGATCACTAGTAAACAAGGATACCATCCCCCGAGTGCTCAAAGATTATGGTTGGGCCCATCTAGGGCTCCATATGGAAGCCTCCTAGTCCAACCAACACCATTATTTCCTAGAAGGTAGGTCTATCACTAGTTTATACATCTCCATTTAGTGTGGGACTTAGCAACCTGATTAACAAAGTGATTTCTGCCTTCTGTAATACTTTTCAGCAATCTCTCAGTCAGCTAAACCTGGGAGTATTGCTTATCTTCATGCTCTAGCTTCTACATCGGGCATTAGCTTTACTCTAACCCATCTTTTTTTGCTTTATTCTACCCATTTATTATGAGGGGGGTTGTTAAATTGATCCATCATGGTAGAAAGTCAATTCTAAGAAATCTAAATGATATGCAAGATTGGGGATGGACCAATCGCTTCATAGATGTATCCCTCAAAGGCCTTTGCAGAGCCCCTTTGGTGTTTCCTTGGAATTCCTATTGTAAGTTTTCCCACATTATTTATGCTCTAACCAATCTTTTGATTGTCTCTAATTATTTCACTCTCCATTCATAGCTCCTCAATATTATGCACCTTCGAGCAATATACTTTTGGACTAGACCTAGAGGCTCCATCTTTAAGTGGATC
This sequence comes from Capsicum rhomboideum, assembly GCA_031232105.1. Taxonomy (NCBI): domain Eukaryota; kingdom Viridiplantae; phylum Streptophyta; class Magnoliopsida; order Solanales; family Solanaceae; genus Capsicum; species Capsicum rhomboideum. The sequence goes on along the minus strand of CP124716.1, from coordinate 87,863,261 downwards.
ACATTCTATACTCCACCACTGATGGCTGCAGTGGTCTAATTAGAATGGATGGAGAGTAAAAGATCATGGTAAAAACTCAGTTTGCCTATGCATAACCTTTTCTCTCAACCTTGGTCTCCTGGTCTTATGTTTCTCTTATGGCAGGGCTGAAATTCAGACCCATGATCCTTTTGCCTTCTGCTGTGGCCCTGACACTAGTCGGTTGGTCTCTCGAGGGTCACTTTTATTCTCCAGTCTAGATAAAACTTGATCTTCTACCCTATGAGTCTCTTGCATCTACTATAGCCTTGGAAAATAAATAAAATACCTCTATATTTGTGACAAACAAGGGGGACAGGATGCTAGAGGAAACGGTCCCTCCTGAGAGGTTCAGAGGCTCAACTCGTGATACTTCAAGTCAGAGGGATGGGTCACCTATCCCTTCACAAACCAAGCCATCTAAGTTGTTTCACTTGATAGATAATGATGGGATATGAGGGGTCTGCCTCGTGCCCCTTTTGTAACTTTAATCATCCTAGGAAAGATGAGCCTTCTCTCAAGGCCTGTCAGGGTAGCTAACTACTTTAATATTGTCATGCCCTCCAAGGACTATCGCAAGTTAAAAGAGCCATCCACTGTGTGCCTGATAAATGACATTGTCTATTATGCTGAAATGGTAAGCTCCCTTCATCTTTTCCCAACTTATTTCTCTTGAGGGTCTCCCGCAGCTGGTTTTACCTTTTGCAGATATATATTTCAATAGAAGAGGTCTTCAATAATCCCTAATAGAGAAAGAGGGGTTGTTAGTGAAGCTTTCTAGGCTTGAAGGTTCCCCAGCCGCTGTAAAAGATCAGAGCACCTTCGCAGAGGTTGTATCCAGTTGGTCATCAGAGGTTAAAATGTACGGGGCTAAGTTGCTAACTATTCAAAAAGAGAAGGAAAATCATCAAAGGGATGCCACCCTTTGAGCTAATTAGGCAGATGTCCTTTGATGGGATAATCTTTCTCAAGAAGGCTATATTAATAACTTTCTTGAAAAGCTAGACGGGCTCGAAGGCATTTGTTCAAGCTGTTTGTTTCAGCTCTTTCTACCTCAAGAAGAGTTCCCTTTTATCATATTTCCAAGAACCAACAAAGGTTAAGGTTAGATTCTTGAAAAAGAAGGTCAACATGTGCTAGAAAATGGGCCTACGGCAATAGTATGAAAATCATTGTTGTAGGCCTTAAAACCGTTGTAGTCATACTATGGCAACAGGGGTTATGCCCGCCGCACCAGCTCGCATTACCATATATCAATGGTAACGGGTCATGTAACAATTCTCAAAATTGTTGCTGAAAGTACATCTATTACAATGGTTATTCATCCATCAATAACGACCATTTCCTATATTAATTGGAATGGTTAAAACCGTTACAATTGATGTTTCACAACGGTTCTTTTGTCTATGTTGCAATTAATTTATTAGCTCCATTACAACAGTTACTATAGTTTTGCAACAATTGTCTTCTCTATGATGTAACGGAATTGTTAGCTCAGTTGCGATAGTTATTATTGTTATTGCAATAAGTTTTACACTATGACCAAAAATGTTACAGCAACGGTTATGTTTTACCTATTGTAACAGTTCTCATATGTTCCAACAATTGGTAGCCTGTGGTTTAGAAAATGCCATTATAACAGGTCTGTTTTACCTATTGTAATAGTTCATATATGTTCTAATAACCTGGCCAGTAAATATTAATATTTGAAATCACGAAATTGTATATACCACGAAAGATGATAATTACTAAATAAATGTAACACCCCGTACATTTTCGAACCTATTTGATTACCGTAACATTTATAGAACTATTTAAACTTAAGATGGTTGGTGTATTACACACTACCTTTGTTGGGCTGAATTAATCTTGTGTTAATGGGCTCAATTTAGGCCCAAAAATTAAGCAAGAAGACATGGCCCAAAAGGAAATGACCCATTCCAAAAGTTGACCAAGTAAACACCTCATTTATTGACCAAACGTTTGGATAAGGATGACTATTAAGGGGGGTGATTTTAAGGGACTATATAAGGTGAAAAAACAGATTTTTATTCATCACACCACACTTGCAAATTCTAGATTTTTCCAAGAGATATTTCTCTCTTCTTTCAAACCCTAAGCTATCACTCCCTTTGGACAAGATCATTCGTTAGCAAACTTTGGTAAGTTTTTACTCTTATGGTTTAATATATTATATGCATAATAGGGTGTGTAAATCATGTTGGTTATGTTAACAAAGTGTTGAGCAGTCCACTATGTGTAAAACAGTCCACTTTTGCTTAATTGGTAAAGGACTTGCCTTCTATGTGGATTCAAACTTGAAAGGGGACTTGAGGTCTTGAAGGAAGTGAATTTGATGGATTAAATGTCAACATGTAGGATGTGTTTATGTCCCTAACTTGCTTTCTCTTTGTGTATGACTTGTGGAATTGTTGTTATGAAATTGTTCATGGAACCGGTAGTGTATTGAAAGGAGAATATAGTTTGGTGATGTTCATGTGCATTTTGAAACCATAATTGTTCGTTGGCATCCAAATTAACCTAAAATATGGAAAGAGAAGCTTACTTATGGCCATGGACTATTATTGCAAAGATAGACCCAAAAGAGACCCATTTTAGCCGAACTAGGCATCCGCCCTCGCGGATGAGGAACCTAAGGGCGCAGGTGGCATCACAGGTGGCCCTGGACAGGGCCAAGGAGGCACCTACGGCCGCACCTTACCACCTGCAGGTGCAAGTTGCTTCACAAGTGTTACGCCTCAAATTCCAATGGGGTGGACTGGCACCCGAAGCCGTTGAGGCCTGAGAGAACCAATCTTTGCTCATGTATATTCATATGCATGTCTCTGTCTGAACCTCATTATATCTCATGCAACTATGCGGAAGTCATGGAAACATATTATATATGAAACTTGGCCGTTAGGGCCATCAAGTCAAAATGGACATACATCTCGTACAATCATATACCCATATATGTCTACAAATCCTCTAATAGATACATGTACATAAATACCCTACAGTCAGGACAAGTCCCCTCTTTATACAACATTTACATAATACCAAAATCAATGTATATATGTGACACGAAAAGCCTCGAAGCAACGGGAGCTCACCAATGATCTGCAAATAACCTACAACCTACTGTGGAGGACTACTAGCACCTGCGCCTGCAGCAAGTAAGGTAAGTCCCCCAAGGGACGTCAGTACGAAGAATGTACTGAGTATGTAAGGCAACAAGAAACTACATCAATACATAAGAACTTCAATGGAATCAAACATAAGAGAATAGTCAATATGGATAAACCATCGTTCGATATGTGTTGGAACCATGTACATTACTTTCTTTGCCTTTACGTTCATTCATCTTTATCGTTCTACCCATGCTAGGCTTTTTTGTTGCCCTTGGGATGAGATTAACCCATGCTAGGTATTTTTAACCCCTGGGATGTGATAACCCATGCTAGGTGTTTTTAACCCCTGGGATATGATTAACCCGTGGTAGGCTTTCTGTCGCCCCTGGGATGTTATTGTGATAACCAATGCTAGGCTTTTCTATCGCCCCTAGGATGTTATTATGGTAACCCATGCTAGGATTTTCTATTGCCCCTGGGATGTTATTATGATAACCCGTGCTAGGCTTTTTTCATAGCCCCTGGGATGTTACTCAAGAATATTCAAACAATTATACATTACTTCATTCTTTACTTTTGAGAGATTGCTACAATGATAGTCATAACATTACTGGAGCTTTGGAACATCAGTCCGTGACTAAGAGAGATATGAATAATAACATATGATAATCTGACATAAGATACTTGAGACATTTCGGAATGGAATACGTACGATGACAATGTGAACAATATGTGCTGTAGAAGGATACGAAAAGAGTAACCTTACATACCTTATACTTCAAATATGAATACACAATACTATACGTGAACACAATAGTCCCACTCCTTCCTTATATTTCACTCTATAGCACAAGTACATAACGGAGCTCACGTTAACAATCAACTACTTTACAAGTGTATAAGACGACAATGAGTTACATGATTGCTCTATAACGTCATTTCACCCTCTACGATACAATTCACGGCATCGTCACACCAACAATACCACAACATTCCACACATTAACCACAACATCATAAACCAATAGCCTTTCGATACCACTTTTAACCTTTACACTTCCTCAGTAACACCACGTCATAATTACTCCATCAAGTCACCTCAATACACTTCATAACACACATATCGACAACAATCCCACAATTTACACTTACAGAAAAATAACAAGTTAAGGAACATAATGACACCATACATGTTGATATTTCATTCACACCATTCACTTTCATTCAAACCTCAAGTCTCCTTTCAATTTTAAATCACAAGGATGGCACATCTTTTAGCAAAAAGCAAAAGTGCTCTATTCAACACCTTGCCAACATAACCATCATGATATACACACCATCTTAAGCATCTAATATATTAATCCATGAGAGTAGACACTTACCAAATCTTGAGAAATGGTGATCTTGTCCAAAGAGATGACTTAGGGTTTGGGAGATATGAGAAATATCTTTAGAAAATGTCTTAGAAAGGCATGTGTGACTTTTGGAATAAAAATAAGATTTTTGGCCTTTATATAAGACCTCAAGTCATCCTTAGCCACTTCTTGGCATTAAATGCCATGTTTACTTTGCCATATTGGAAGAATGGGTCATTTGCCCTTTTGGGCCATGCATTTTGGCTTCATTTTGGGCCTCAAATTGAGCCCATTAGCATATGTTAACTTATCCTACCATATTCAATGTGTAATCCATCATCTATCTCAAGAGTTCCATAAATGTTACGACAATATTCAACTCACGAGATTCATGTTCGTAGCCTCAATCTCCCAAATAAGAAATTCTAGCCACTCATGGCTTAATTGAACATAATTTGATAAAATACTTGTGACGAAGAATTAACCCCAAATCATATGTCAAAATTGCTCAAGAGTAGTCCTACTACGATGGACTAAGGATACCATAATCCCAGAGTCCTCTTTATAGACTAATAGTCGTAGAAGAAATTTGGCAAAAAGCACCCCGGCACTCTCCCGGGCGCCCTTGGGACTTAGAAAACTTTCAGCTCTGGAAAAGGTGTGCAGGTCTGGCTTGGCACTCTTCCTGGAGCGCGCCCTTGCTTCCTGTGCCACAAAAAATTCAGGCCAAAGCGGCCTGCCACACCCCTGGGCGCGCCCCATGCTAAAAATCTGTTTTCGACTTTTCTTTGTGGATTTGGTTGGATCCTTCAATTCCAAATCTTTAACTTGCCTCTTATCTTTAATATCCTTTTCTTGGAGGTCCTTCAAACCTCATTTTTCACTCCACAAATGCACCAAAAAGTCACATACTCCTCCTACAAGGGTCTCATCACATGTACTAGCGCACTATCAAATATTCCATCAATAACAATACAAAATACATACTTATGGCTCTCGAAACCTAGGTAAGCATGGTTCAAAGTTTTCAAGTAGAGTCAAAAATAAATGGGGTGTTACATTCTTCCCCCTTATAAACATTCATCCTCGAATGCTAGCATCTCCCCATTTACAACAAATACACTTTTATGTTAGCATATACACATAATGCTTATAAATACTTACTTGTTATTGTTTCGATCCCGCATCTTGAAATTTCTCTGCCATTTGAAATAGATGAGGGTAGTTGGACTTCATCATTTCTTCAGTTTCCAATGTGATCTCTTCTACTTGTTGATTTCTCCAAAGTACCTTTACGGAAGCTACTTCTTTATTCCTTAATCTCTTCACTTGTCGATCCAGAATAGCAATAGGTATATCCTCATAAGTGAGATCCTCTGTAACTTGTACATCTTCAATAGGAGCAATACAATATGGATCTCCTATGCATTTTTGAAGCATTGAAACATAAAACACATGATGGACTGAGGAGAGTTCTTGGGGTAGTGCCAATTCATATGCAACTTGCCCAAATCTCCTAACAATTTCATATGGGCCTATATAATGTGGACTCAACTTTCCTTTCTTTCCAAGTCTCATTACCCCTTTTATCGGTGACATCTTCAAGAATACCCAATCACCTATGGCAAATTCGAGCCCTCTTCTTCTAACATCACCATATGACTTGTGTCGACTTTGGGCCGTTTGTAGCCGTTTTTGGATCACTTTAACTTTCTCCATGTCTTAGTGAACAAGATCTAGCCCAAGTAAAGCAGTTTCACCCGCTTCAAACCATCCAATTGGTGATCGACACTTTTTTCCATATAAAGCTTCATAAGGTGCCATTTTAATACTTGAATGATAGCTATTGTTGTAGGAAAATTCAATAAGAGGAAGATGATCATCCCAACTACCTTTAAAGTCCAATGTGCACGCCCGTAGCATATATTCAAGTGTTTGGATAGTACGCTATGCGTTTCCATCTGTTTGAGGATGAAAAGTCATACTCAAATTCACCTGTGTACCCAAACTCTTCTGAAAAGATTTCCAGAAATACGCAGTAAATTGAGCTCCCCTGTCTGATATAATAGAGATTGGAATACCATGTAATCATACTATCTCTTTAACATATAACTGTGCATAATCTTCAGTTGTATAGGTGGTTCTAACTGGTAGGAAATGTGCTGACTTGGTAAGCCTGTCAACTATCACCCATATGGAATCAAATTTTTACAGTGTACGAGGCAAACCTGTGATGAAGTCCATATTAATCATGTCCCATTTCCAGACTGGAAGATTGATACATTGCATATAACCTCCTGGTTTCTGATGCTCTACTTTGACTTGTTGGCAATTTGGACATTGAGCTACAAATTCTGCAATGTCCTTCTTCATATTTCCCCACCAATACATGTCTTTCAAATCATGATACATTTTGGTGGATCCCAGATGAATAGAATACCGTGAATGATGTGCCTCTTTCATAATCCACTTCCTTAGCTCGTCTACATCCGGTACACATAATCTACCTTGGCATTGAAGTACTCCCTCTTGCGTACGATCAAATGCCTTTGTCAACTCTTGCTGCACATTCTCTCTCAGCTGCAATAAAATAGGATCCACATACTGTTTCTTCTTTACCTTAGCTATTAAGGAAGATTCTGTTGCATTTTGCACAATAACCCCTTCATCCGGAGATTCAAGAAGACGAACCCCCAAGCTGGCTAGTTGATGTAGATCCTTAACTATATCTTGTTTTTCCATCAACTGATCACTAGTTCTTCCTTTTTCTTTGTGACTGAGTGCATCAGCTACCACATTTGCCTTCCCTGGATGGTATAAGATATCGACATCATAGTCTTTTAAGAGCTTTAGCCACCCTTGTTGCCTCAAATAATGGCGCCATATCTTTAAAGCAAATACCACAGCTGCTAATTCAAGATCATGTGTTGGATAATTTCTCTCATGTGGACACAACTGTCGTGAGGCATACACTATGACATTACCATACTGCATCAATACACATTCGAGGCCAACCCTAAAAGCATCACAATACACTACATACCCGTCTGTGCCTTCGGGAAGTACTAATAATGGTATGGAAGTTAATTTATCTTTCAACTCTTGGAAACTTCTCTCACATGCATCATTCCACTGAAACTTGATGGACTTGTGTGTTAGCTTCGTTAATGGTGCAGCGATAGAAGAAATCCCTTCAACAAATCTCCTATAATAACCTGCCAATCCAAGAAAACTATGAATCTCGATAGGCGTCGTAGGTCTTGGCCAATTTTTGCCGCTTCAATATTTTGTGTATCAACCCTTATTCCTTCATCTGACACAATGTGACCCAAGAATGCTACTAATTTTAACCAAAATTCACATTTAGAGAACTTTGCATACAACTTACATTCCCGGAGAATCTGTAACACCTGCCGTAAGTGATTGGCATGGTCCTCTTGTGATCTCGAATAAACCAGAATATCATATATGAACACGGTTACAAATACATCCAAGAATGGTTTGAACACCCTGTTCATCAAATCCATAAAAATAGTTGGTGCATTTGTTAGTCCAAATGACATAACTAAGAATTTATAGTGACCATACCGTGTTCGAAAAGATGTCTTGGGTATGTCTTTTCTCTAACCCTGACTTGATGGTAACCCAACCTCAAGTCAATCTTTGAAAAACACTTGGCACCCTGTAACTGATCAAACAAATCATCAATTCTGGGGAGGGGATATTTGTTCTTGATCGTTACCTTATTCAATTGTCGATAGTCAATACACATTCTCAATGTGCCATGTTTCTTCCGTACAAATAATACTGGTGCGCCCCATAGGGACATACTAGGCCGTATAAACCCCTTGTCTAGCAAATCTTTTAATTGCTCCTTCAATTCTCGTAATTCTGTTGGAGCCATTCTATACGGAGGAATAGAGATAGGCTGAGTGTCTGGTATTACATCAATACTAAACTCCACTTCCCGTTCTGGGGGTAAGCCTATAAGATCATCAGGGAATATATCGAGGAATTCATTAACCACCGGAATCGATTGAGGAATTGGTGGTTTCACATCAGTATCTTGCACTCGAACTATATGACATATATACCCCTTGGCTATCATTTTCTTTGCTTTAAGAAAGGAAATAAATTTTCCTCTCGGTGCCCCCATATTACCCTTCCATTCAAGAACATTTTCTTGTGGAAAACGAAAATGTACTTTCTTAGCTCGATAATACACCGTGGCATAAAAAGAAGCCAACCAATCCATACCCATTATAACATCAAAATCCACCATGTCTAGTTCAATAAGATCAGCCAGTGTATCATGACCACACACAGTTACCACACAATTACGATACACTCTTTTTGCATTAATAGATTCACCCACCGGTGTAGATACTTTAAATGACTTAATTAATAATTCCGGCATTCTTTTAAATTTTGCAACAATCAATAGAGTAACATATGATAATGTAGAACCCGGATCAATCAATGCATATACATCATGTGAAAATATGGACAATATACCTATAACTACGTTAGGAGATGCCTTCAAATTCTGTGGGTCCACTAGAGCATAAGCGCGATTCTGGGCTCCATTGGAACTAGCCGCTCCTCTAGTGCCTCTACCACAACCAGCAGACTGTACACCTCTGCCTAGGGAAGGAACCGATGATGATGATGCAATGGCTGATCCCGTAGGTCGTGCTATACCACCCGTGCCCCTTTGTGGGCATTCTCTCATTATGTGCCCCATTGTACCACACCAAAAGCACACATTTGTCCCCAATCGACATTCACCTAAATGATACCTTCCGCAGCGCTGACACGGAGGATGAGAAAATCCTGTTGTCTGTGATCCTTGCCTCCAACTACTCTGCCCACTATGACTGCCCCTAAGCCCTCAGAATTGAGGTTGAGTGCCTGCTGTGGAATAAGAGAATGATGGTCTAGGCGGTCTAGGAAACATCTGAGGCCTAGATTTTCCTTGGGACACCATAGACTGTCCCATAGGTCTAGCCCTCTTTGAAGGACCTCTTTCAAATTCATGTACCCTTCTTCTCTGCCTCTGGTCTTCCATCTTTTGTGCGAAAGCCTGAATTTTGGCTATATCCATATCTCTACTTAGAGCAGCAATAGTGAAGTCCCTTACAAAATATGGCTCCAATTTGTCCAGATATCGATGGACTCTGTCTGTCATTGTGGCTACTACATTTGGAGCATATCGAGCCAAAGAATTTAACTGGAGACTATATTCTCTAACACTCATATTCCCTTGTCGGAGATTTAGAAACTGGTCTGCACGTGCCTCCCAAATCTCATATAGGAGGTAATGATCAAGGAATGCCATTCTAAATTCTTCCCAACCAGATGGAAGAGAATCAACAACCCTCGATCTTTTCCGATCTTCATACCACAATATAGCTTCACCTTTCAATCTATAGGCTATCAGCTCAACTGTTTCTACACCAGTCACGTGCATAACATCTAGAGCCCTTTGAATTTGGTCCACAAAATCTTGTGGATCTGTTTTTGGATCTAACCCTATGAATATGGGAGGGTCTAGTTTCAGAAAATCCTGTGTTCTACGACTAGCTGCCCTAGCTGCACCATCATCACTTGTCATTGGACTAGCTCGTCCCTGAGTTTGTATAGCAACTAGCTAAGTCAATATATACACTGCATTTCTTAAATCCTGGTCAGTGGAATTCATAGGCAGTTCTGCGGGTACTTCTCTACCTCTTGGCTCTTCCGAAGCTGGAAAAGTAAAAGAAGACCGTGATGTAATTTTAGCGTCAGCCCCACCTTGACTAGCTTGGTCAGGTGGTGATTTACTTGTTCCTTCACCGGCAAGCATATCTACCTGCTTACCTTTGCCTCTACCTCTTCTTGTCATCGGTATTTTACTATAAACTAGAAATCAATTCCAATGGTCAAATACGATTTCACTTACAACATTGGCTCTATTGCATGATCTAAAAATGAAGAACAGAAATAACTCCTAAATGTCCCGTAGCCTCCTACTTATAAATGTGTTGCACAACACATCCATAAGCAAGACTCTACTTAGACACGGCTTTATAGACACCCTTAGGATGACCTGCTCTGATACCACTTTTGTCATGCCCCAAATTCCAAGGGGTGAACTGGCGCCCGAAACCGTTGAGGCCTGAGAGAACCAATCTTTTCTTATGTATATTCATATTCATGTCTCTGTATGAACCTTATTATATCTTACGCAACTATGCGGAAGTCATGGAAACATTTTATATATGAAACTTGATCGTTAGGGCCATCAAGTCAAAATGGACATACATATCGTACAATCATATACCCTCATACGTCTACAAAGCCTCTAATAGATACATGTACATAAACACCCTACTGTTGGGACAAGTCCCCACTTTATACAACATTTACATAATACCAAAATCAATGTACATATGTGACACGGAAATCCCCGAAGCAACTGGAGATCACCAATGACCTGCAACCTACTGTGGAGGTCTACTAGCACCTGTGCCTGTAGTAAATAAGGTAAGTCCCCCAAGGGACGTCAGTATGAAGAATGTACTGAGTATGTAAGTCTATAAGAAACTGCATAAATACATAAGAACTTCAATGGAATCAAATATAAGAGAATAGTCAATATGGATAAACCATCGTTCGGTATGTGTTAGAACCATGTATATTACATTCATTACTTTCTTTGCCTTTACGTTCATTCATCTTTATTGTTCTACCCATGCTAGGCTTTTCTGTTGCCCCTGGGATGAGATTAACCCATGCTAGGTATTTTTAACCCCTGGGATGTGATAACCCATGCTAGGTGTTTTTAACCCCTGGGATATGATTAACCCGTGGTAGGCTTTCTGTCGCCCCTGGGATGTTATTGTGATAACCAATGCTAGGCTTTTCTATCGCCCCTAGGATGTTATTATGGTAACCCATGCTAGGATTTTCTATTGCCCCTGGGATGTTATTATGATAACCCGTGCTAGGCTTTTTTCATAGCCCCTGGGATGTTACTCAAGAATATTCAAACAATTATACATTACTTCATTCTTTACTTTTGAGAGATTGCTACAATGATAGTCATAACATTACTGGAGCTTTGGAACATCAGTCCGTGACTAAGAGAGATATGAATAATAACATATGATAATCTGACATAAGATACTTGAGACATTTCGGAATGGAATACGTACGATGACAATGTGAACAATATGTGCTGCAGAAGGATACGAAAAGAGTAACCTTACATACCTTATACTTCAAATATGAATACACAATACTATACGTGAACACAATAGTCCCACTCCTTCCTTATATTTCACTCTATAGCACAAGTACATAACGGAGCTCACGTTAACAATCAACTACTTTACAAGTGTATAAGACGACAATGAGTTACATGATTGCTCTATAACGTCATTTCACCCTCTACGATACAATTCACGGCATCGTCACACCAACAATACCACAACATTCCACACATTAACCACAACATCATAAACCAATAGCCTTTCGATACCACTTTTAACCTTTACACTTCCTCAGTAACACCACGTCATAATTACTCCATCAAGTCACCTCAATACACTTCATAACACACATATCGACAACAATCCCACAATTTACACTTACAGAAAAATAACAAGTTAAGGAACATAATGACACCATACATGTTGATATTTCATTCACACCATTCACTTTCATTCAAACCTCAAGTCTCCTTTCAATTTTAAATCACAAGGATGGCACATCTTTTAGCAAAAAGCAAAAGTGCTCTATTCAACACCTTGCCAACATAACCATCATGATATACACACCATCTTAAGCATCTAATATATTAATCCATGAGAGTAGACACTTACCAAATCTTGAGAAATGGTGATCTTGTCCAAAGAGATGACTTAGGGTTTAGGAGATATGAGAAATATCTTTAGAAAATGTCTTAGAAAGGCATGTGTGACTTTTGGAATAAAAATAAGATTTTTGGCCTTTATATAAGACCTCAAGTCATCCTTAGCCACTTCTTGGCATTAAATGCCATGTTTACTTTGCCATATTGGAAGAATGGGTCATTTGCCCTTTTGGGCCATGCATTTTGGCTTCATTTTGGGCCTCAAATTGAGCCCATTAGCATATGTTAACTTATCCTACCATATTCAATGTGTAATCCATCATCTATCTCAAGAGTTCCATAAATGTTACGACAATATTCAACTCACGAGATTCATGTTCGTAGCCTCAATCTCCCAAATAAGAAATTCTAGCCACTCATGGCTTAATTGAACATAATTTGATAAAATACTTGTGACGAAGAATTAACCCCAAATCATATGTCAAAATTGCTCAAGAGTAGTCCTACTACGATGGACTAAGGATACCATAATCCCAGAGTCCTCTTTATAGACTAATAGTCGTAGAAGAAATTTGGCAAAAAGCACCCCGGCACTCTCCCGGGCGCCCTTGGGACTTAGAAAACTTTCAGCTCTGGAAAAGGTGTGCAGGTCTGGCTTGGCACTCTTCCTGGAGCGCGCCCTTGCTTCCTGTGCCACAAAAAATTCAGGCCAAAGCGGCCTGCCACACCCCTGGGCGCGCCCCATGCTAAAAATCTGTTTTCGACTTTTCTTTGTGGATTTGGTTGGATCCTTCAATTCCAAATCTTTAACTTGCCTCTTATCTTTAATATCCTTTTCTTGGAGGTCCTTCAAACCTCATTTTTCACTCCACAAATGCACCAAAAAGTCACATACTCCTCCTACAAGGGTCTCATCACATGTACTAGCGCACTATCAAATATTCCATCAATAACAATACAAAATACATACTTATGGCTCTCGAAACCTAGGTAAGCATGGTTCAAAGTTTTCAAGTAGAGTCAAAAATAAATGGGGTGTTACATTCTTCCCCCTTATAAACATTCATCCTCGAATGCTAGCATCTCCCCATTTACAACAAATACACTTTTATGTTAGCATATACACATAATGCTTATAAATACTTACTTGTTATTGTTTCGATCCCGCATCTTGAAATTTCTCTGCCATTTGAAATAGATGAGGGTAGTTGGACTTCATCATTTCTTCAGTTTCCAATGTGATCTCTTTTACTTGTTGATTTCTCCAAAGTACCTTTACGGAAGCTACTTCTTTATTCCTTAATCTCTTCACTTGTCGATCCAGAATAGCAATAGGTATATCCTCATAAGTGAGATCCTCTGTAACTTGTACATCTTCAATAGGAGCAATACAATATGGATCTCCTATGCATTTTTGAAGCATTGAAACATAAAACACATGATGGACTGAGGAGAGTTCTTGGGGTAGTGCCAATTCATATGCAACTTGCCCAAATCTCCTAACAATTTCATATGGGCCTATATAATGTGGACTCAACTTTCCTTTCTTTCCAAGTCTCATTACCCCTTTTATCGGTGACATCTTCAAGAATACCCAATCACCTATGGCAAATTCGAGCCCTCTTCTTCTAACATCACCATATGACTTGTGTCGACTTTGGGCCGTTTGTAGCCGTTTTTGGATCACTTTAACTTTCTCCATGTCTTAGTGAACAAGATCTAGCCCAAGTAAAGCAGTTTCACCCGCTTCAAACCATCCAATTGGTGATCGACACTTTTTTCCATATAAAGCTTCATAAGGTGCCATTTTAATACTTGAATGATAGCTATTGTTGTAGGAAAATTCAATAAGAGGAAGATGATCATCCCAACTACCTTTAAAGTCCAATGTGCACGCCCGTAGCATATATTCAAGTGTTTGGATAGTACGCTATGCGTTTCCATCTGTTTGAGGATGAAAAGTCATACTCAAATTCACCTGTGTACCCAAACTCTTCTGAAAAGATTTCCAGAAATACGCAGTAAATTGAGCTCCCCTGTCTGATATAATAGAGATTGGAATACCATGTAATCATACTATCTCTTTAACATATAACTGTGCATAATCTTCAGTTGTATAGGTGGTTCTAACTGGTAGGAAATGTGCTGACTTGGTAAGCCTGTCAACTATCACCCATATGGAATCAAATTTTTACAGTGTACGAGGCAAACCTGTGATGAAGTCCATATTAATCATGTCCCATTTCCAGACTGGAAGATTGATACATTGCATATAACCTCCTGGTTTCTGATGCTCTACTTTGACTTGTTGGCAATTTGGACATTGAGCTACAAATTCTGCAATGTCCTTCTTCATATTTCCCCACCAATACATGTCTTTCAAATCATGATACATTTTGGTGGATCCCAGATGAATAGAATACCGTGAATGATGTGCCTCTTTCATAATCCACTTCCTTAGCTCGTCTACATCCGGTACACATAATCTACCTTGGCATTGAAGTACTCCCTCTTGCGTACGATCAAATGCCTTTGTCAACTCTTGCTGCACATTCTCTCTCAGCTGCAATAAAATAGGATCCACATACTGTTTCTTCTTTACCTTAGCTATTAAGGAAGATTCTGTTGCATTTTGCACAATAACCCCTTCATCCGGAGATTCAAGAAGACGAACCCCCAAGCTGGCTAGTTGATGTAGATCCTTAACTATATCTTGTTTTTCCATCAACTGATCACTAGTTCTTCCTTTTTCTTTGTGACTGAGTGCATCAGCTACCACATTTGCCTTCCCTGGATGGTATAAGATATCGACATCATAGTCTTTTAAGAGCTTTAGCCACCCTTGTTGCCTCAAATAATGGCGCCATATCTTTAAAGCAAATACCACAGCTGCTAATTCAAGATCATGTGTTGGATAATTTCTCTCATGTGGACACAACTGTCGTGAGGCATACACTATGACATTACCATACTGCATCAATACACATTCGAGGCCAACCCTAAAAGCATCACAATACACTACATACCCGTCTGTGCCTTCGGGAAGTACTAATAATGGTATGGAAGTTAATTTATCTTTCAACTCTTGGAAACTTCTCTCACATGCATCATTCCACTGAAACTTGATGGACTTGTGTGTTAGCTTCGTTAATGGTGCAGCGATAGAAGAAAACCCTTCAACAAATCTCCTATAATAACCTGCCAATCCAAGAAAACTATGAATCTCGATAGGCGTCGTAGGTCTTGGCCAATTTTTGCCGCTTCAATATTTTGTGTATCAACCCTTATTCCTTCATCTGACACAATGTGACCCAAGAATGCTACTAATTTTAACCAAAATTCACATTTAGAGAACTTTGCATACAACTTACATTCCCGGAGAATCTGTAACACCTGCCGTAAGTGATTGGCATGGTCCTCTTGTGATCTCGAATAAACCAGAATATCATATATGAACACGGTTACAAATACATCCAAGAATGGTTTGAACACCCTGTTCATCAAATCCATAAAAATAGTTGGTGCATTTGTTAGTCCAAATGACATAACTAAGAATTTATAGTGACCATACCGTGTTCGAAAAGATGTCTTGGGTATGTCTTTTCTCTAACCCTGACTTGATGGTAACCCAACCTCAAGTCAATCTTTGAAAAACACTTGGCACCCTGTAACTGATCAAACAAATCATCAATTCTGGGGAGGGGATATTTGTTCTTGATCGTTACCTTATTCAATTGTCGATAGTCAATACACATTCTCAATGTGCCATGTTTCTTCCGTACAAATAATACTGGTGCGCCCCATAGGGACATACTAGGCCGTATAAACCCCTTGTCTAGCAAATCTTTTAATTGCTCCTTCAATTCTCGTAATTCTGTTGGAGCCATTCTATACGGAGGAATAGAGATAGGCTGAGTGTCTGGTATTACATCAATACTAAACTCCACTTCCCGTTCTGGGGGTAAGCCTATAAGATCATCAGGGAATATATCGAGGAATTCATTAACCACCGGAATCGATTGAGGAATTGGTGGTTTCACATCAGTATCTTGCACTCGAACTATATGACATATATACCCCTTGGCTATCATTTTCTTTGCTTTAAGAAAGGAAATAAATTTTCCTCTCGGTGCCCCCATATTACCCTTCCATTCAAGAACATTTTCTTGTGGAAAACGAAAATGTACTTTCTTAGCTCGATAATACACCGTGGCATAAAAAGAAGCCAACCAATCCATACCCATTATAACATCAAAATCCACCATGTCTAGTTCAATAAGATCAGCCAGTGTATCATGACCACACACAGTTACCACACAATTACGATACACTCTTTTTGCATTAATAGATTCACCCACCGGTGTAGATACTTTAAATGACTTAATTAATAATTCCGGCATTCTTTTAAATTTTGCAACAATCAATAGAGTAACATATGATAATGTAGAACCCGGATCAATCAATGCATATACATCATGTGAAAATATGGACAATATACCTATAACTACGTTAGGAGATGCCTTCAAATTCTGTGGGTCCACTAGAGCATAAGCGCGATTCTGGGCTCCATTGGAACTAGCCGCTCCTCTAGTGCCTCTACCACAACCAGCAGACTGTACACCTCTGCCTAGGGAAGGAACCGATGATGATGATGCAATGGCTGATCCCGTAGGTCGTGCTATACCACCCGTGCCCCTTTGTGGGCATTCTCTCATTATGTGCCCCATTGTACCACACCAAAAGCACACATTTGTCCCCAATCGACATTCACCTAAATGATACCTTCCGCAGCGCTGACACGGAGGATGAGAAAATCCTGTTGTCTGTGATCCTTGCCTCCAACTACTCTGCCCACTATGACTGCCCCTAAGCCCTCAGAATTGAGGTTGAGTGCCTGCTGTGGAATAAGAGAATGATGGTCTAGGCGGTCTAGGAAACATCTGAGGCCTAGATTTTCCTTGGGACACCATAGACTGTCCCATAGGTCTAGCCCTCTTTGAAGGACCTCTTTCAAATTCATGTACCCTTCTTCTCTGCCTCTGGTCTTCCATCTTTTGTGCGAAAGCCTGAATTTTGGCTATATCCATATCTCTACTTAGAGCAGCAATAGTGAAGTCCCTTACAAAATATGGCTCCAATTTGTCCAGATATCGATGGACTCTGTCTGTCATTGTGGCTACTACATTTGGAGCATATCGAGCCAAAGAATTTAACTGGAGACTATATTCTCTAACACTCATATTCCCTTGTCGGAGATTTAGAAACTGGTCTGCACGTGCCTCCCAAATCTCATATAGGAGGTAATGATCAAGGAATGCCATTCTAAATTCTTCCCAACCAGATGGAAGAGAATCAACAACCCTCGATCTTTTCCGATCTTCATACCACAATATAGCTTCACCTTTCAATCTATAGGCTATCAGCTCAACTGTTTCTACACCAGTCACGTGCATAACATCTAGAGCCCTTTGAATTTGGTCCACAAAATCTTGTGGATCTGTTTTTGGATCTAACCCTATGAATATGGGAGGGTCTAGTTTCAGAAAATCCTGTGTTCTACGACTAGCTGCCCTAGCTGCACCATCATCACTTGTCATTGGACTAGCTCGTCCCTGAGTTTGTATAGCAACTAGCTAAGTCAATATATACACTGCATTTCTTAAATCCTGGTCAGTGGAATTCATAGGCAGTTCTGCGGGTACTTCTCTACCTCTTGGCTCTTCCGAAGCTGGAAAAGTAAAAGAAGACCGTGATGTAATTTTAGCGTCAGCCCCACCTTGACTAGCTTGGTCAGGTGGTGATTTACTTGTTCCTTCACCGGCAAGCATATCTACCTGCTTACCTTTGCCTCTACCTCTTCTTGTCATCGGTATTTTACTATAAACTAGAAATCAATTCCAATGGTCAAATACGATTTCACTTACAACATTGGCTCTATTGCATGATCTAAAAATGAAGAACAGAAATAACTCCTAAATGTCCCGTAGCCTCCTACTTATAAATGTGTTGCACAACACATCCATAAGCAAGACTCTACTTAGACACGGCTTTATAGACACCCTTAGGATGACCTGCTCTGATACCACTTTTGTCATGCCCCAAATTCCAAGGGGTGAACTGGCGCCCGAAACCGTTGAGGCCTGAGAGAACCAATCTTTTCTTATGTATATTCATATTCATGTCTCTGTATGAACCTTATTATATCTTACGCAACTATGCGGAAGTCATGGAAACATTTTATATATGAAACTTGATCGTTAGGGCCATCAAGTCAAAATGGACATACATATCGTACAATCATATACCCTCATACGTCTACAAAGCCTCTAATAGATACATGTACATAAACACCCTACTGTTGGGACAAGTCCCCACTTTATACAACATTTACATAATACCAAAATCAATGTACATATGTGACACGAAAATCCCCGAAGCAACTGGAGATCACCAATGACCTGCAACCTACTGTGGAGGTCTACTAGCACCTGTGCCTGTAGTAAATAAGGTAAGTCCCCCAAGGGACGTCAGTATGAAGAATGTACTGAGTATGTAAGTCTATAAGAAACTGCATAAATACATAAGAACTTCAATGGAATCAAATATAAGAGAATAGTCAATATGGATAAACCATCGTTCGGTATGTGTTAGAACCATGTATATTACATTCATTACTTTCTTTGCCTTTACGTTCATTCATCTTTATTGTTCTACCCATGCTAGGCTTTTCTGTTGCCCCTGGGATGAGATTAACCCATGCTAGGTATTTTTAACCCCTGGGATGTGATAACCCATGCTAGGTGTTTTTAACCCCTGGGATATGATTAACCCGTGGTAGGCTTTCTGTCGCCCCTGGGATGTTATTGTGATAACCAATGCTAGGCTTTTCTATCGCCCCTAGGATGTTATTATGGTAACCCATGCTAGGATTTTCTATTGCCCCTGGGATGTTATTATGATAACCCGTGCTAGGCTTTTTTCATAGCCCCTGGGATGTTACTCAAGAATATTCAAACAATTATACATTACTTCATTCTTTACTTTTGAGAGATTGCTACAATGATAGTCATAACATTACTGGAGCTTTGGAACATCAGTCCGTGACTAAGAGAGATATGAATAATAACATATGATAATCTGACATAAGATACTTGAGACATTTCGGAATGGAATACGTACGATGACAATGTGAACAATATGTGCTGCAGAAGGATACGAAAAGAGTAACCTTACATACCTTATACTTCAAATATGAATACACAATACTATACGTGAACACAATAGTCCCACTCCTTCCTTATATTTCACTCTATAGCACAAGTACATAACGGAGCTCACGTTAACAATCAACTACTTTACAAGTGTATAAGACGACAATGAGTTACATGATTGCTCTATAACGTCATTTCACCCTCTACGATACAATTCACGGCATCGTCACACCAACAATACCACAACATTCCACACATTAACCACAACATCATAAACCAATAGCCTTTCGATACCACTTTTAACCTTTACACTTCCTCAGTAACACCACGTCATAATTACTCCATCAAGTCACCTCAATACACTTCATAACACACATATCGACAACAATCCCACAATTTACACTTACAGAAAAATAACAAGTTAAGGAACATAATGACACCATACATGTTGATATTTCATTCACACCATTCACTTTCATTCAAACCTCAAGTCTCCTTTCAATTTTAAATCACAAGGATGGCACATCTTTTAGCAAAAAGCAAAAGTGCTCTATTCAACACCTTGCCAACATAACCATCATGATATACACACCATCTTAAGCATCTAATATATTAATCCATGAGAGTAGACACTTACCAAATCTTGAGAAATGGTGATCTTGTCCAAAGAGATGACTTAGGGTTTGGGAGATATGAGAAATATCTTTAGAAAATGTCTTAGAAAGGCATGTGTGACTTTTGGAATAAAAATAAGATTTTTGGCCTTTATATAAGACCTCAAGTCATCCTTAGCCACTTCTTGGCATTAAATGCCATGTTTACTTTGCCATATTGGAAGAATGGGTCATTTGCCCTTTTGGGCCATGCATTTTGGCTTCATTTTGGGCCTCAAATTGAGCCCATTAGCATATGTTAACTTATCCTACCATATTCAATGTGTAATCCATCATCTATCTCAAGAGTTCCATAAATGTTACGACAATATTCAACTCACGAGATTCATGTTCGTAGCCTCAATCTCCCAAATAAGAAATTCTAGCCACTCATGGCTTAATTGAACATAATTTGATAAAATACTTGTGACGAAGAATTAACCCCAAATCAGATGTCAAAATTGCTCAAGAGTAGTCCTACTACGATGGACTAAGGATACCATAATCCCAGAGTCCTCTTTATAGACTAATAGTCGTAGAAGAAATTTGGCAAAAAGCACCCCGGCACTCTCCCGGGCGCCCTTGGGACTTAGAAAACTTTCAGCTCTGGAAAAGGTGTACAGGTCTGGCTTGGCACTCTTCCTGGAGCGCGCCCTTGCTTCCTGTGCCACAAAAAATTCAGGCCAAAGCGGCCTGCCACACCCCTGGGCGCGCCCCATGCTAAAAATCTGTTTTCGACTTTTCTTTGTGGATTTGGTTGGATCCTTCAATTCCAAATCTTTAACTTGCCTCTTATCTTTAATATCCTTTTCTTGGAGGTCCTTCAAACCTCATTTTTCACTCCACAAATGCACCAAAAAGTCACATACTCCTCCTACAAGGGTCTCATCACATGTACTAGCGCACTATCAAATATTCCATCAATAACAATACAAAATACATACTTATGGCTCTCGAAACCTAGGTAAGCATGGTTCAAAGTTTTCAAGTAGAGTCAAAAATAAATGGGGTGTTACATTCTTCCCCCTTATAAACATTCATCCTCGAATGCTAGCATCTCCCCATTTACAACAAATACACTTTTATGTTAGCATATACACATAATGCTTATAAATACTTACTTGTTATTGTTTCGATCCCGCATCTTGAAATTTCTCTGCCATTTGAAATAGATGAGGGTAGTTGGACTTCATCATTTCTTCAGTTTCCAATGTGATCTCTTCTACTTGTTGATTTCTCCAAAGTACCTTTACGGAAGCTACTTCTTTATTCCTTAATCTCTTCACTTGTCGATCCAGAATAGCAATAGGTATATCCTCATAAGTGAGATCCTCTGTAACTTGTACATCTTCAATAGGAGCAATACAATATGGATCTCCTATGCATTTTTGAAGCATTGAAACATAAAACACATGATGGACTGAGGAGAGTTCTTGGGGTAGTGCCAATTCATATGCAACTTGCCCAAATCTCCTAACAATTTCATATGGGCCTATATAATGTGGACTCAACTTTCCTTTCTTTCCAAGTCTCATTACCCCTTTTATCGGTGACATCTTCAAGAATACCCAATCACCTATGGCAAATTCGAGCCCTCTTCTTCTAACATCACCATATGACTTGTGTCGACTTTGGGCCGTTTGTAGCCGTTTTTGGATCACTTTAACTTTCTCCATGTCTTAGTGAACAAGATCTAGCCCAAGTAAAGCAGTTTCACCCGCTTCAAACCATCCAATTGGTGATCGACACTTTTTTCCATATAAAGCTTCATAAGGTGCCATTTTAATACTTGAATGATAGCTATTGTTGTAGGAAAATTCAATAAGAGGAAGATGATAGAATACTTGACTGGTATAGAAATAGTTGAGCTTGCAGCATATAGAATAAAAAGAGAGGCTATATTATGGTACGAAGATTGGAAACAATCTAGGGGTAACGGTGCACTTCCAGCTAATTGGGAAGAATTCAAAGTGGTATTCCTTGATCATTACCTTCCATATGAGATCCGAGAGGCTCGTGCAGACCAGTTCCTAAATCTTCATCAAGGGAATTTGAGCGTCAAAGAGTACAGTCTTTGATTTAACTCTTTGGCTCGGTATGATCCTAATATAGTAGCCACTATGAATGACAGAGTCCATTGGTATGTGGACAGATTGGATCCATACTTGGTGAGGGATTGTACTATTTCTGCATTGAAAAAAGATATGGATATAGCCAGGATACAAGCTTTTGCACAGAAAATGGAGGATCAGAGGCAAAGGAGAAGGGCGCAAGAATTTAAAAGAGGGCCATCAAAGAGGGCTAGACCTATGGGACAGTTCATGGCGTCCCAAGGAAAATTTAGGCCTCGATTTTTTAATAGAGCGCCTATACCATCATTTTCTTACCCTACAGCAGGTACTCCATCCCAATTTCAAGGGTTAAGAGGCGGCCACATGGGATAGAGTAGTGGATTCGAGGTTCATAGACAGTGGGGTATCAAGAACAGGGAAGTATGAGCCAATCGAGGTTTTCTCGTCAGCCATGTCAGCACTGCAGGAAGTTTTATTTTGGTGAATGTCAGTTTGGGATGAATATTTGCTTCTGATGCGGTATGTCGGGGCACATGATGAGAGAGTGTCCACAGAGGGGCACGGGTAGTATGACGCAACCTATGAAATCAGCTGTTGCATTATCCTCATCGGGTGTACAGCCTACTGGGCATGGTAGAGGTGTTTGAGGAGCAGTTAATTCTAGTGGAGTCCAGCACCGTACCTATGCATTAGCGGATCGGCAAAATTTAGAGGCTTCTCCTAATGTGGTTACAGGTACATTATCCGTCTTTTCACATAATGTATATGCATTGATTGATTCGGGCTCTACCCTATCATATGTCACTCCATTGATTGCTGAAAAATTCGAAAGAACACTAGAATTATTAGTTAAGCCATTTGAAGTATCTACACCAGTTAGTGAATCTATTATAGCTAAAAGAGTCTATCGTAATTGTATAGTAACTGTTTGTGGTCATGATATGCTGGTTGATCTTATTGAGATAGAAATGGTAGATTTTGATGTTATAATGGGCATGGATTGTTTGGCTTCTTGTTATGCCACGGTAGATTGCCGAGCTAAGAGGGTACATTTCCATTTTCCACAAAAGACCGTCCTTGAATGGAAGGGTAATGTTGGAGCACAGAGAGGTAAGTTTATTTCCTATCTTAAGGAAAGTAAAATGATATCCAAGGGGTACATATGCCATCTAGTAAGAGTACAAGATACCGATGTGAAGCCGCCAACTCTTCAATCGGTTCCAGTGGTAAATGAATTCCTTGATGTATTTCCTGAAGATCTTCCAGGTTTGCCTCCAGAACGGGAAGTAGAGTTTGGTATTGATGTGATTCCAGTTACTCAGCCTATCTCTATTCCTCCGTATAGAATGGCCCAAGCAGAGTTACGGGAGTTGAAGGAGCAATTAAAAGACTTGCTGGACAAGGGATTCATAGGGCTTAGTATGTCCACTTGGGGTGCACTAGTGTTATTTGTACAAAAGAAAGATGGCACGTTAAGAATGTGTATTGATTATCAACAACTGAATAAAGTAACAGTTAAGAATAAATATCCCCTCCCCAGAATTGATGATTTCTTTGACCAATTATAGGGTGTCAAATACTTCTCAAAGATTGACTTGAGATCGGGATATCATCAGGTAAGGGTTAGAGAAAAAGATATACCCAAGATAGCTTTTCGAACACGGTATGGTCATTATGAATTTTTAGTTATGTCATTTGGGCTAACAAATGCACCAGCAGTTTTTATGGATTTGATGAATAGGGTGTTCAAGCCATTTTTAGATGTGTTCGTGACAGTGTTTATAGATGATATTTTGGTTTATTCAAGATCAGAAGAAGACCATGCTAATCACTTACGGCAGGTGTTATAGATTCTTTGTGATCGTAAGTTATATGCAAAGTTCTCTAAATGTGAATTTTGATTAAAATCTGTAGCATTCTTGGGTCATATTGTGTCGAATGAAGGAATAAGGGTTGATACATAAAAGATAGAAGTGGTGAAGAATTGGCCAAGGCTTACGACGTCTACAGAGATTCATAATTTTCTCGGGTTGCCAGTCTATTATAGAAGATTTATTGAAGGGTTTTCTTCCATCTCGGCACCTTTAAAAAAGCTAACCCACAAGGCAACTAAGTTTTAGTGGAATAATGCATGTGAGAAGAGTTTCCAAGAGCTGAAGGATAAATTAACGTCTACACCCGTATTGGTACTTTCGAAAGGTACAAAAGGGTATGTGGTGTATTGTGATGCTTCAGGAGTTGGCCTAGGATGTGTATTGATGCAACACGGTAATGTAATAGCTTATGCCTAAAGACAGTTGTGACCATATGAGAGAAATTATCTGACACATGATCTTGAGTTAGCAGCTGTGATATTTGCTTTAAAGATATGGCGCCACTATTTGTATGGGGTTCATATTGACATATATACCGACCATAAGAGTTTGCAATATATCTTTAGGCAGAAGGACCTAAATATGAGGCAGCAGAGGTGGCTTGAACTATTAAAAGATTATGATATTGATATCTTATATCATCCAGGAAAAGCAAATGTGGTAGCCGATGAATTAAGCCGCAAAACACTAGGAAACACTAATGGCCAGTTGATGGAAAAGCAAGGTATAGTCAAGGATCTACATCAACTAGCCAGTTTGGGAGTTCACTTTCTTGAATCTCTAGATGAAGGGGTTATTGTGCAAAATGCGGCAGAGTCTTCATTAGTAGCTGAGGCGAAAGAGAAACAGTGTGTGGATCCTATTTTATTGTAGTTGAAGAAGAATGTACAACAAGGTTTGAAAACGACATTTAATCTACGCAAAAGGGAATGCTTCAATGTCAAGGTAGACTGTGTATACCCGATGTAGATGAACTAAGGAGACGGATTACGATAGAGGTACATCATTCACGATATTCTATTCATCCGGGAGCCACCAAAATGTATCATGATTTGAAAGAAATGTATTGGTGGGATAACATGAAGAAGAACATTGCAGAATTTGTAGCTCATTGTCCAAATTGTCAACAAGTAAAAGTAGAGCATCAGAAGCCTGGAGGTTATATCCAATGTATAAATCTTCCAGTCTGGAAGTGGGACATGATTAACATGGATTTCATCATAGGTTTGCCTCGTACACTGTGGAAATTTGATTCCATATGGGTAGTAGTTGACAGGCTTACCAAGTCAGCACACTTACTATCGGTCAAGACCACCTATACAGCTGAAGATTATGCACGATTGTATGTTAAGGAGATAGTGCGACTACACGGAATTCTAATCTCTTTTATATCAAACTGGGGAGCTCAATTTACTGCACACTTTTGGAAATCTTTTCATAAGAGTTTGGGAACCCAAGTGAATTTAAGTATGGCTTTTCATCCTCAGACAGATGGACAAGCAGAATGTACTATCCAAACACTTGAAGATATGTTATGAGCTTGCACAATGGATTTTAAAGGTAGTTGGGATGATCATCTATCACTTATTGAATTTGCCTACAATAATAGCTATCATTCAAGTATCTAAATGGAACCTTACGAAGCTTTATATGGAAGAAAATGTAGATCACCAATTGGATGGTTTGAAGTGGGTGAAACTGCCTTTTTGGGGCTAGATCTTGTTCATCAAGCTATGGAGAAAGTTAAGGTGATACAACAGTGGCTACAAATGGCCCAAAGTCGACACAAGTCATATACCGACGTTAGAAAAAGGGGGCTAGAGTTTGCCATAGGTGATTAGGTATTCTTGAAAGTATCATCAATGAAAGGGGTAATGAGATTTGGAAAGAAAGGAAAGTTGAGTCCACGTTATATAGGGCCATATAAGATTACCCAAAGATTTGGTCAAGTTGCGTATGGATTAGCACTACCCCAAGAACTCTCCACAGTTCATCCAGTGTTTCATGTTTCAATGCTTCGAAAGTCCATAGGAGATCCATCTCGTATTGCTCCCATTGAAGATGTGCAAGTTACGAAAGATCTCACATTTGAAGAAATACCTACTGCTATTCTTGATCAACAAGTTAAGAGGTTAAGAAATAAAGAAGTAGCTTCAGTAAAGGTACTTTGGAGAAATCAACAAGTAGAAGAAATTACATGGGAAGTCGAGGAAATGATGAAGTCTAAGTACCCGCATTTATTTCAAACGGAAGAACAAGTGCAAGATGCGGAATTGAAGCAATAACAAGTAAGTATCTATAAGCATTATGTGTATATGATAACATGAAGAATGAACTTAGACTTGAATTTGTTTAGATTGGATAATGTTACTAACATTCGAGGATGAATGTTCCTAAGGGGGGAAGGATGTAACACCCCGTACATTTCTGAACCTATTTGATTACCGTAACATTTATAGAATTATTTAAACTTGAGATGGTTGGTGTATTAAACACTAACTTTGTTGGGCTGAATTAATCTTGTGTTAATGGGCTCAATTGAGTCCCAAAAATTAAGCAAGAAGATATGGCCCAAAAGGAAATGACCCACTAGAAAAGTTGACCAAGTAAACACCTCATTTATTGACCAAAAGTTTGGCTAAGGATGACCATTAAGGGGGGTGATTTGAAGGGACTACATAAGGTAAAAAATCAAATTTTTATTCATCACAATACACTTGCAAATTCTAGATTTTTCCAAGAGATATTTCTCTCTTCTTTCAAACCCGAAGCTATCACTTCCTTTGGAGAAGATCATTCCTTGGCCAACTTTGGTAAGTGTTTAATATTATGGTTTAATATATAATATGCATAAGAGGGTGTGTAAATCATATTGGTTTTTGTTGACAAAGTGTTGAGCAGTCCACTATGTGTAAAATAGTCCACTTTTGCTTAATCGGTAAAGGACTTGCCTTCTATGTGGATTCAAACTTAAAAGGGGACTTAACGTCTTGAAGGAAGTGAATTTGATGAATTAAATTTCAATATGCAGGATGTGTTTATGAAATTATGCATGGAACCGGTGGTGTATTGAAAGGAGAATATAGTTTGGTGATGTTCATGTGCATTTTGAAACCATAATTGTTCGTTGGCATCCAAGTTAACCTAAAATATGAAAAGAGAAGCTTACGAAGGGCATGGACCATTTATTGCAAAGATAGACCCAAAAGAGACCCATTTTAGCCGAAGTGGGTATCCGCCCTAGCGGATGAGGCACCTGCGGGCGCAGGTGGCACCGGGCCAATGAGGCACATGCGGCCGCACCTCACCACTTGCGGGTGCAGGTTGTTAATGTGAGCTTTGTTATGTACTTATGTTGTAGAGTAACTCGTAAGAAAAGAGCTGAATTGTTGTATTCACATATTGGGAAGATAAGGTATGTTAAGGTTACTCTTTTTCGTATCCTTTGGAAGTACCTCTTATTCACATCGTTACCGCACTTGTTTTCATATCAAAATATTTCAAAGTATCTCATTTCAGGTTTGTTATAAATTGTGATTCACTTGTCTCTTATTCATTGACTGATGTTCCAAAGCTCCAATAATGTTATAACCACCAACGTATCAATCTCACAAAAGTAAAGAAATAAAGTAATGCATAGTTGTTTGTTATTTGAGTACGGGTGGAAGCTTTGGGGGCGAAAGCCTAGCTCAAGCCGATCCCGAGATTATTGGATCAGAGGGCAGCTCTGGGGGAGAAAGCCTAACTGGAGCCAAACCTGACAGGGGGCAGCTCTGGGGGTGAAAACCTAGATTGAGTCAAACCTGATATATTGATTTATGGGTGGCAGTTCTGGGGGAATAAGCCTAGCTCGAGCCGATCCCAATGTTATTTCCCACTGATCAGTTGGGCCCGAGCATTATATGATTGATGATGATATTGTTATGAACGTAAAAGCAAAAGAAAGTAATGAAGGCAATGTACATGGTTCCACACATACAGAACGGTGGTTTATCCATATTGACTATTCACTTGTATTTGATTCCATTTGAGCTCCTATATTTTATGCAATTGTTTATAGCCTTACATACTCAGTACATTCTTTTGTACTGACGTCCCTTATGGGACTTACCTTACTTGCTGCAGGTACAGGAGCTAGTAGACCTCCACAGTAGGCTACGGGTCATCTGTGGACTATTGGTGAGCTCCAGATTGGTTCAGGGCTTTTTGAGTCACTTGTATACATTTGTTTTGGTACTGTGTAAAAGTTGTATAAAGTGGGGACTTTTCCCAACTATAAGCATGGTTATGTATCTGTTAGATGCTTTGTTGACGTTGTAAGTCAAACGAAGGAATGTATGTCCATTTTGACGTGATGGCCCTAACGGCCAAGTTTCATATCTGTTTGAATATCTTTCCATGACTTCCGTATTTTGATATCTTGTATCTGTATGACTGAATGTTTTTCTCTCAGGGACATGCATATGGATGTACATGATCATAGGTTGGTTCTCTCGGGACTTAACGGCTTCGGGTGCCAGTCCGCCTCAATGGAATTTGAGGTGTGACAACGAAACTGAATGGTCATAATTTAAAATATTGCAGTCATATAATATCATTCGCCATATGCACAAAATATACAAAAGTTGGCACATTCATGTTTCAACTGGACAATTAACAAAAGTAAAGATCCATAATGTCAACAAAAGAACGGATCATACAAAGTCTCAAATGTCGTCTTCATCAATGCTTTCATCATCTCCGTGATTATATCTCCACCTATAAAAGTTGATAAATAAAAGTTATGAACCAATTTTAATTAGGTATCTGATGAAACTTCAATTTTAGTCAAATATAGGCAGTGAGATGAAAGGAGAAAGACAATAAAGTTTCCTTCAACATGTATCTGAGAGAATTTCACAACAAGAAACCAACATATAGGCTTTTGAAAACTTTGAGCCAACAAATATATGGATTCTTAGTCAATTCTACAGTTTATTAACATCCAAAAGTTATCCAAATATTACCATCTCAATTTAATGGTTCAGAAGTTAAAATCTGTGATTGGAATTGCATTAGAATTGTCAATATTAAGTACCAACAAAATACTACAATAGAATACATTTTAACATACTATAATTGTCAAGATAAACTGCAAAACATACTAGACAACATATTTTTAGTAAATCTGTCTTCCTTCAACATTACCACAAACTCCTATCCTCCTACCTTACTCCATAGTTCTCCCAAAGTATAGATTTTGAACTTAAATTTGTACAACAAAAAAACAAACTTTGAAGTTCAATTATTTAATAAAGCTTAGTAGCAGTTTATACATGGCAAGAATTCAGTAGCAGTAGTCTTTACATAGTCCAACAAAACAGAGGGAAGAAACAACTCCAGTAGAAAGAAAGAATTAAATAAAAAATTCACCATCACCTCCCTAGCAAGAAAAAGAATAAAAAAATAAAGAAGACATACCTTGATTGTTGATATTGGGCTGATTGACAGGTTGCATAGCTGCTTGCGGTGACTGAGCACATAATGATGCCAACATGTTCTGCATCCAATTAAAGTGCAGGATACATACGATTAAGTCATGCAAGGATGTCAACTGTAACTTCCTGACATATGGTTGTCCTTTGTTGTTCTAATTTTTCCACCATCCTCTGATGCACCCTCTCTTTTATTTTCTTCATTTTTTTTATTGTCTTATCAGTAGCACTTAAGAAGGGTTCAAAATGTCCTTTTCCTTTCAATGTAGTACTGGTAACTCCTCGCTCTTATAATCTCACGCACCTTGGATGTTGAGGTCCCATGACTGCTGTAAATAGCTCAACTGATTGACTTTGAATATGTTTCATATAAAAACCTAACTTATTAGAGAGTCCAAGCTTGAATTCAAATCCAAGAGGTAGGAAATCTAATGACAAGTCCTAAGAAACTACGACAATCTTTGAACGACCCATAAAATCAGAAGACTATTTTAGAAGTCATAAGGTGAAAACTATTAATGCTCCATCACTATGAAGTAATCATATTACTAACAAGATTCTGAATTAGGATTTGGAGTCTCAAACATAAAGAGTCTTTGGGATTAAATGAATAATATGTTAGGTAAAATACCGATTAACTAATGTGTATGGGGACATTACAGGCAGACTATTATTATAATTTTACCCCCCATAGATGACCCAATGATAACTAGGATTTAGCAACCTCGAATGATGAAAGGCATGTCAAAACGATCAGAGTAGAACAGTATCCTTTGCAATCTCCAAAGTTCTCTCAACACATAAAATATTTCAACTTCTGTTCAAAAACAAAGTTGAAAATAAGAAGGTTCTGAAAATTACCAGTTGTTTCCAAGTCTTGTCCCATCATTTTTTTGAGCAGTATGTACTCCGACTTGCATATATTTCTTGAATTGAGTAGGTTAGCATTTTCTGTTAATCAAGGTAAAAATGGTTTACAAACATCAGGACCATAAGTTTAGATTTTTTAAAAAAGACTCAAGTTCTACAAAAGAGTTTATGTTATATTAACAGACAGTATAAATAATTTTTACACCACGGGTGCAACTTAACCGGTTATAGCAAGCTATTTCTCTATTTTCCAAGTTATCATATCAAGCTTCAAGTGGAAAGTTACTTTAACCTAACATTTGGAAGTTCTTTACACTATCAGTGCACTGAACATAAACTCTATACAAAATAAGGTCAAAGGTTTCAGCAAAATTTATGGATCAACAAATAGGTCATGTTATCATGAATATGTCAATAAACTTGAGCAAGAAAGGTAGAGTTTGTAAGAATTACCTGGTATTCCAATCCCAACGTCATAAACATCACAATGTATCCATACTATTATTTCCTATTGATTAGGATCAACCACTTCATCTTCTATTGCAACTTCATTTTGTTCTGAATAATTGCACTCCCCATTTTGCACCAATCTCTCATTTGCACCATCAACATCTTTGCATCCACTAGAACTTTTACGATCCAAGTCGTTGTGAGGTGGTGATGTACACTTATCTTCTTTACATATCTTTGCTAAAACCTTTGAATGATCAGAAGCCATCCTCTTATGGGATCCTTGTTTCACACCAGAACATGGCTCGAGAATCACATACAACTTTATAACAACCTTCCCTTCATGAGTAAACTTTATAGCATTGCTGCATAACATAAGAAATTATTCAAATTTCCTACGTCTTTGATACAGTTAGTATGGGGAATTTTCAGCAAGGAGTTGGAGAAAGCTAAGTGCTTTTATGACCCAAGGGGAAAAAATAACTCACTGGTACAGTACTATGAAATAAAAAGATGCCAAAATTTAGCATGCTCAAGCAACAAAAGTATGTACACATTTCATTTTATTTTCATTATGAAGACAACTCCTTTTTGTAGAAAATAAGAGCAAGACTAGAGAAGAAATCAGAATATGCAACAGATGTTAGCATGAAAGAGCACAATAGAGGCCTTCAGCCACCAAAAGATTTTTATACCTGATCAAGTTCGTGAGAATCTGGCGAATTCTTAATACATCCCCGACAACCTGATTTAAAAAAAACTCTTCAGAAGGGAACTCATAAAAGATAAACTATAGAGATAATGAGTAGTGCAGGAGAAGAAGTAGTTAGAAGTCAATTAATGAATTTTGTTGTTTATAAAGTTTGATTCAATTTACGATCAAATCTGACTTCAACTGTTACGGAAAAGTTAAGAAGTATAATTCTATTATTTCCCTTGGTACACACATCCCAGGCCACGGATGATGATAGTAGCTTACTGAGTTAGTTATCTGTTGAAATACTAATAGAAACATTTTGTTAATCATAATGTGCTTATACTAAACATAAAAGAAGAATCTAAAAACAAGAAATGGGACATTATGCTCACCACTACTTATTGGACTTAGATGCTTTGAATATGTGTTCCTTGTAGTATTAGTCTTGCCACACCACCACAAACAATAAATAGAATATGGAGAAAACAAATACCTCAACATAAACTACAACATAAGCAAAATCAAACAAAAGAACACAACCAATAATTGCTAAAATCAGCACAAAGAGAACAACGACTAACAAAACCTTACGCATCCGGAAGATATTGACAGATGTTGCCTTCACCCAAATTCTTTTCGACCAAATCCTAATCTACAATCCAGATGTTGTATTATACTTTTTTCTTTCTCCCTTAATCAGAACCTTCCCCTAAATAATTATTAGAAAATGAAAAAGATATAATCTGGAAGCAGGTGAACATTTATTCCTAAGTTATACATACTACAAAAACAACAACCAGACTCAGTACCAAAAAAGTTGGGGTCGGATATATAAATCCTCCTTTCTTCATTTAAGCTTGTATTATATTATCGTCATACCAAATAAAATAGGACTGAAAAAATAAAAAATTCTTCCTAGGTTATAAATTTTGTACGAACAGATAGTAACTCTCTAATTTTCAAATAGCAATTTCTCTCCATTCTTCTAAAAAAATGGAGAGAGAAGGGAAGTTATCATGACTTCCATGACCAGCAATGACAACAATTACAAAATTGAGCAGGCGAGCAGATAATTGACGAACAAGTTCACTCTTTCAGGCTTTCAGCTTTGTGAAATTAGGATTTCTTCTTTGCTTTGTTCTTTGGTAGAAAATAACACTACAAAGAGAACAAGAGAACTCCTACTTAATCTCTGATTCGCCCGGAAATTGGAATCGCAGTTCATCGTTAGCCACTGGAAATTGAAAATTTGGAATCTCCACTGGTTTGTGTTGTGTCTTTGTGAGTTTGTGTTTGTGAATTGTGAATTAGGTTTAAGTGAAGCTAATCGAATGGGCATGGGCTGTTGGAATCAGTGGAGTGTGGACCGGTTCTATCCATCAATATATTATGCATATAAATTTCAGAATATAATATGTATATACATGAAATTATATGAAAAAAATACTTTTAGAATTATATTATAAATTTTTGGTTTAATCGAAACAACGTAATACCTCAAAAATCTAACCAAAATATTGAAATTATAGAAACAATAAATTGAAATCGAATCAAAAAAATGAAATCAAAAAACAGAATTAATTCAGTTCGATCCAGGTTTTCGGTATTTATGTCCACCCTATATTTATTATATAAATCTCTTTCTTAAAATGAATTTAATAAATAAATAAAACTTGATATATTTGGTGGGTTATAAAAATAATAGAGGGGAAATGTGGAGGGATTTAACAACCGTTCCAATGCATAAATTTTTACATAAAAGTGTTGCCATAGATGGATTTAGTCCAATGCTTTGCAATAGTTATAGTATAGTGGCAACAGTTTTATGATTAAGTCATGTCAATAGATACCAAACCTTTTAGCAGCGGTCATAACCATTGCAATAGACTGTTTTTAGCAACGATTTGAAAATGGTTACTAGTATTCTATTCTCGTACGTCCATTTTCTGGTAGTGTGGATGTGGACATATGTCCCCATTATGACACCTGAATCTGTTAGACTCTTCTTGAGTTTGAATAAAGTGACTTGGCTTTTTGGGTTCAACCACTTAGTGAAAGCCACTGTTGCCAAGTCATCTGATACCACCGATAACTGTGTCTTTTCTTTCTATAATCTAACGATGAACTCTCACAGCAACTTTATGTATTCCTGTCTTACTTTGAAGATTTCCCTATAATGGGGTTGTACCCTCTCGTACCTATCATGGGGTTCAATGAAACACCCCTAAGTGTGCAAAATGAGTCCATAGAATTCTCCTGCAGGAATAAGTACCATTCCAAAGCTCTTTCTGACAGTGTTTCACCAAATTCCCTCACTATGACTAACTCAACCTCTTTCAGGGTCAGATCTATACTATTTATCATTGTGGTGAATGCAAGTACATATTCCCAGGGTTCCTAGCTTCTATCGTACCTTGGAATGCTCTGTATCTCAAACTTCTTTGAGATTGGGCTTTCATTACATAAGGAATATAAGGCCCTTTGGTGCGTCACCTTGAACCGACTCTTTTTCTCACCAGTAGTTGTCCCAGTATGTTGTTCACTCGAGTCAGGAATTCAAAATATTGTGTCCTCATTTCTTTCATCAATGACTCAAACATGGTGAATGGTGAGGCCTTGCTTTCGAGCCTCAGACCATCAGGGTTATCATCTCAGCTCCCTTTTGGAACATTAGTGACAAATTGAGTTAGGCTCATGCGAAGTTCATGGATCTCTCTTTCTTGGGCCTCTATGCGAGCCTTCAACCTCTTGTGGGATGAAGTGAAATTCTTTAAGAGGCTTTGCATCCCCTCTACATCTTTTATCCTTACTTCATTATCTGTCTGATTGTCAGGATCACCTTGCCATTTTAACGTATCCCCATTCATTGAGTTTAGAAAGAGAGGAAAGTCTTCACCTTCAAGGGTTATTCATCCATCTGAGCATGTAGAACTCATTTGTTGAGTCCCTGGTGTTCCTCAAGGAGTGATATCCTTCACACGATTACCATCATTAGCCATGACCTATTGTCATGTAAGGTGTAACACAAAATAAAATAGGCAAGAAGAGCAAAACTAAACCCAACAATTTTTTTGGCCCCGTGGTGGCTGCCAAACTATTTACTATCGATTTAGGATAGTTGAATTTGTAGGTGAGTCAAAAGGCATGTTACAGCTTAGCTACTACTAAAACAAGCTTAGCTTCTAATTAGTAGCATAAGTTTGCAAGATAACAAGTAAAAAAAATAAATAATATAATATAATCCACAAACAAAGTAAAGCATAATAACAAATCTGGAACAACGTCGCAAGGTGTATAATCGAGATTTCTTTATTCACAAGTCCACCTTAATCAGAGATAATATTAATTTAAAATAAAATAATAAAGACATAGAAATAAACTTAATTGCAAAGCTAAAGATATTTTATTTCTTGCGGATAGAGATGAGGAAATCAAAATCATTTTACAGTGGAGTGGGGCACCTATTTATAAGGTACAAGGACGGATTAAGACCAATAGGGGAGTGTCATCCAAATATACAGTACCTTGGACAATGGCCAAGCTCCACTTGTTGAGGATCCATTGGGGGATGCCTACCAAATATTTGCATCTAATTCGGGCCTACTAAAGATCGTCTGCGCACCTAAAAGCTCTGACACACTGGTCCTATGTTTTTCCTTTCATGCGCAGTCACCATCACCGGTAGTCTTGTGTTACTTTTGTCACACCCCGAGTCCCAACGAGGCGTGATTGGCACCCCAAGCCGATATGGCCCGAGATAACCAATCTTTGCTCATGTCTACCCATATGCATATCCTCGTATGAATCTTATTAAATCTTATTATTCTTCATGCAACTAAGCGGAAGTCATGAACGTGGAAACATATATCATATCTATATACGAAACTTGGTCGTTAGGGCCGTTAAGTCAAAATGATCATACATCTCTTGCTTTTATATACCCACATACGTCTACAAAAGCCTCTAACTGATGCGTTTACAAGACCATCTAAAAGTCGGGACAAGTCCCCGCTTTATCTTTACAAAAGCAAAACAAATGTACAACTGTGATAAGTCCCGAAGCAACTGGGGCTCACCAAAGATCCGCAACTAACTGTCTTTTTAAAATCTACTAGTGCCTGCACCTGCAATATGTAAGGTAAGTTCCCCCGAGGGGGTCAGTACGAAGAATGTACTGAGTATGTAAGACCCATAATAAATAACATCATACATGAGAATGTCAATAGAATAAAATATGAGAGAATAGTCAATGTGTATAAATCATCATTTTATATACTATCTTTTATAACCACTCTCCTTCAAGGGAAATCACCTTCACTCAAGAGACTTGTCTATCATAGATTCTCCTATACCTAAGAGATTCTTTCTTGCTTCTATGTTCATTACCACTATTGTTCATCTACTTGGTTAGTAGGTTGTAGGAGAATAACATTCATCCACATACATCCACTCTAGTGGTGGGGTAACAATATAACGTACATCCACTCTAGTAACGTACATCCACTCTATTAACATACATCCCCTCTCTTAACATACATCCACTTTATGGTGGGGCAACATACATCCACTCTCATGGTGGGGCAACATACATCCACTCTATGGTGGGGCAACATACATCTACTCTCATGGTGGGGCAACATACATCCACTCTCATGGTGGGGAAACATACATCCACTCTCATGGTGGGGAGACATACATCCACTCTCATGGTGGGGTAACATACATCCACTCTCATGGTGGGGTAACATACATCCACTCTCATGGTGGGGTAACATACATCCACTCTCATGGTGGGAGAACATGCATGGGAGAGATTGATATATCAACTTATGAGAGATTAATACATTAAGGATCATGATACTAATTGAAACACACAACTATGCTTTACCTTACTCTTATGCTTCATGAGATTAACACCTTAAATTATGAGGGATAGATATATTAGCTCGCACTTTACCTCCTTTACTATTCTTATGAGATCTTATATAAGTAAGTATATGATACCGGACCTCCACCTTTGGTGGGCTATACTAAATAACAAAGCATAATATTGAGACTAGTCCATATTGAACTTAAACCCTCTAGAATGTAATCCACACTCCATGAAACATATAGCAACCATGCGCATTACCTCTTTACAATCTTATAACTTTCACTTAGTTATGAGAGTGACACATTAAAGATCATGAAACTAAAGTACACACTTATATACACGTTCGATTTCACCCCTTTACTTCATGAGATTGACATCTTCACTTATGAGGAATAATTATACTAACTCGCACATCACCTCTCTTATTACTCTTATGAGATTGGTACTTCTACTTATGAATGAGTGGTACAAGGATGATCATCATACTATAGGACTTTGGAACAAGACATAATCGGAATAATGCTATTCAAACTAAACAAGCTCTCTTTACCTCATTACTCTCGTTGAGATCGTTCTCTTAGAATTTCCAATGTTATGACATCTTTGGAAATTCCAATCAATGACCAAGAGATAAGTGAATCATCATTCATCTAAGAATAGGATACGTATGAATAACAATATACGTCAACCTGAATTGATATACTTCAAGCCTCTCGGAATCAAAACAAGTCCAATGTCAATGTGAACAACATGTTGCAGAAGGATATGGAAAAAGGAACCTTACATACCTTATATTCTCAATACGAATATACAATCTTAGACGTGCATACAATAGTCCTGCTCCATTCTTGTGTTTTGCTCTACAACACAAGCTCATAACAAAACCAACATTAACCACCAATTATCTTACAATGGCATACCATAACAATAAGTCACATGTTTAGCTTTAACATGTCATTTCCCCCTTGACAATACCATTTATGAAATCATTATACCAATAATCCCACAATATTCCATACATTGACCAATACATGATAACCAATAGCATGTCAGACCAAGCTCATATTTTACACTTCTCCATCACCACCACATCACAATTATTCCATCAAATGACTTCAATACACCTCATAGCACATATCGGCCAAAATCCCACAATTTACACTTTTAGAAAAATAACAAGTTAAATAAAAAAATCCCACCATACATGTTCATATTTTATCCATACCATGCTCTTTCATTAAGACATCAAGTCTCTCTTTTCAAATTCAAATCACAAAGATGGCACATCTTTCACCAAAAGCACAAATACACTATTCACCACCTTGCCAACATAAATATCATGATATAAATAATCTCCCATGCATATAATATGTTAATCCATAACAATAATCACTTACCTAAGCTTGGATGATGATGATATTTCTCCAAAGAGTGCCTTAGGGTTTTGAGAGCAAAGAGGCTTTCTTGAGAATTCTAGAAAAAAAAAAGATAGAAAAGCATGTGTGTGTGTAATGAATAATAAATCAGATTTTTGGCCCTTTTTATAAGCCCTCAATTCCATCCTTATCCATTCCATGGCATTAAATATCATGTTCTAGAAGGACAAATGGGAGAATGGGTCATTTGACCCATTTGGGCCATGTATTTCTTCCACTTTTGGGCCTTAATTTGGGCCCAATAACACATATCAACTTAGCCCACCAATATTCATGCATAATCCATCATATATCTCATGTTTAAATAATTCCGTAATGTCACGACAATATTCTCTTACGAGATTCTCATTCGTCGTCTAAATCGCAAAAATAGGAATTCTAGTCGTCTATGGCTTCCTTGAACATTTTTTGATAATTACTTGTGTTTCATGGTTTGATCATGTATAAGTATGTAGGAGTGTATTGAGGTATTTGAAGCTTTAACAACACTCAAAGAACTCCAAAGAACCAAAAGAAACCATCTAAGAATCGTCGTAGAATTGCGTTACAAAACGAGTCCGGAAGGGCACATATTTTTGTGCCTTGCGCCACTACTGCAAAGAAAGGCAGTGGCGCAAGAAATCACTGCCCTCTGAATCAGTGTCTTGTTCCACACCCCCTGAAATAGGGTAGTGGCGCAAGTTTCAGCACTTTGCTGAATTTTCGGCCATTTCTTCAATACTTGCATATCGTCCAATACCTTATCAAAACACTTCAAAATACTTAATTAGTGATATTAATAATCAAGTAAACATGACTCCAAATCACCAAATGAGGTTAGAATGTGTACAGTTTATTACACAAATGCTCCACGAAATCACAAAACCCTTCCTATGAAAGTCTAATTGCATGTACGTGGCCAAATTTTAATTTTCTCGTCGTTAGCATTACCAAATACATACTTATATCTCTCGACACCTAATCAACCATTATTCAACATCATCAAGTAGGGTTGGGAAGGTACGGGGTGTTACAACTTCTATCAAGCTCGAAAGGATATTTTTCTATTTCTTCATTGTTCCCAAGATGACATGGTTATGGGATAACTCTAATTCTACCCGACCCATGATGGCTCATATTCATTAACCCTATTTTACCCGATACCAAATTCTTTAACTGTTTGCATTGAAATTCTGGATTAAGCATAAATGTATGAGTTTTGAAGTTATGTTGTGTTCTTCAAGTGTTGATTTGGGTATATCACAATGTTTTAAGGTTGCTTTGATTCTGAAAATAGCTTTGGTGTTTTTTTGATTTCACACTTGGTGTGAGAGGGACATGTGAAGCCTCTACCTATGTGCTAATTGGGCTAACCCATCTTCTTCCCATTGATTGATAGAAACATAGATCATAGTATTATATTTGTGGATTTTTGAATTTTGCTAGATTTCAGTGGACACTATTTGCTTTAGTTGCTTGAGTTAAGGATTATCCCCTACTCAATTAGCTTTTTAATTGAGTTAAATGATCATTGAACTTATCTGATTTATAATATCATAAGGAGGTTAATGGATTACTATTTAAGGATGAAATCCATTTTCACTTGTGTAATTTTTCTTGAAATGAAAACTAGAGATGGAACATATGTCTACTATGATATTCATCCTTGAAAGTTCTTAGCTTGAGATTTTTAAAGAGCACTAGTTCTTTATTGTTCTTGTAGTAAGGATGGAAATTCAAAATATTAAAAACCTTTGACTTATCTTTTAGTGTATTTTGCTAATAGGATGTGTTAAAATTTATTCATGAGGTCCTTGTTAATTTCCCTATATCAGGATAGGATCTCAAAAGCTCTGCCTCAACCCCTTTTAATTTTTCTATTTTGTTTCTCCATTATATGAGAGAAACAAAGGTGAAATGAGTCTTCACTACAGACCATTTTCATGTAGTATGAGTAAAGACATCATGGCAGCCTTTTCTTGGTTTCTTTTGATGTTGGTGAACCACTGATAAGGCAGTGGTGTTTGTTTTTCTTTTTTTTTGTGTTTGACTCCCCCTTTCTAAGGAAAATTTAATAATTAGTTGAATTATTGATGTACCTTTTTTGATTCAACCCCTCCCCTTTCCCTATTGCCAAAACAGTGAAGGTTGATAACCTGAGTTGATGAGCTCACTCCTATGATACTGTGTGTAAACCATGGCTCATTTAACCAAGTCCCAAAGGTCAAACCTTTCTTTAAATAGGTCACAATTATGGAGTTTCCTAGTAAGGATCAGTTGTTGTGACTATTATAAAAGTAGTCACTTCCGAATACTTCTTCTTCTTCCTTTTAGGATCTGGTCAGTGCATTTTTTATTTATAATCTGTTTTTGTTTGTTTCTTTCTTTCTTTGGAAAACATCAAGCTTTATATGGTTTAAAATTTTCTCAAGAGATCTTATCAAGTGGTATGGTCAAAACTTGAAGTTAGTTCTTTTTCCTGTTGCATTCCCTCCCCTTATAAATCTTTATGTTCCAGTTCACATTATTGTCAAGTTCAACTAATTTGATGTACAATCCACTATGGTTCTCTAATTGTTCATTTGTTGTTCTATCAAGATATGTTAGATCATTTTTGTTTGTGATTTAGTTATTTATCTTTATAGATTCTTGCCAAAGATTCTCTAAGTTATTATGATTCAGACACTAATTGTTATCTTTGTTTATTTTTGGCATGAAATATTACTGGAGTCCACTTGGACTACCTGTAACACCCCGTACTTTCTTAACCCTAAATGATGACATTGAATAATGTTTACTTAGGTGTCGAGAGCCATAAGTACGTATTTGGTAATGTTAATGATGAGAAATTTGAAATTTGGCCTCGTACATGTGATTAGCTCTTCGTAGGAGGTATTTTGTGATTTTCGTGGAGCATTAGTGAGGTTGAAAATGAAGCTTGTAAGACCTCTAACTAAAGTATATTAAAGGTAATAAGTAAGTTAACGAATAGGACTTGAAGTATCTAACCAAACCCGCGAAGAAAAGTCAAAAAATAAAATTTTCAAAAAAAACTAGTGGTGGGGCGTGCTAGAGAGCATGACACGCCACTATGGGATAAAATTTTTAGTCCAGAGGCATCAAGATGGCACTCCCAAGGGCGTGCCAGGGTGGTTTTGCCCATTTTTCAAAAGTTGGAATTTTTCTAAGTCCCAAGGGTGCCCGGGGACGTATCGGGCCAATTTTTGCCACGTTTCTTCTACAACCATGAGAATATACATGGAATGAGTAAATTATTATATTGGTATAATAAAATTACTCATGAACGAATTTGACATCAAAATGACGATTTTACCCTTGTGGTCAAAATAAGCCATACGTGGCTAGAATCGTTTGTTTTTGGGATTGAGGCTACGAATATGAATCCCGTGAGTGGGAATATCATCGTAACATGTATGAAATGATTTAAAAATGAGAAATTATTTATTTGGTTGGGTCAAGTGATTTGGGCTCAATAAAGCCCAAAATGAAGAAGAAAAACATGGGCCAAGAATGGGTCAAATGACCCATTCTTCTTTTGACTAAGCAATAATTGAGAAAAGGACTTCAAGGGTCTATAAAAGGGAGGCAAAATCAGATTTTTAACCCACAAAAACACACATGCTTTTCTTACTTTTCCTAGAATTTTCAAGAGAACACCTCTTTTGCTCTTCAAACCCTAAGTCATCTTTGGAGCAAGATCATTATCTTCCAAACTTAGGTAAGTGATTATTCTTATGGATTAATATATTATATGCATGGGAGAGTATGTAGATCATGTTGGTTATGCTTGGAAGTGTTGAACATGGCACTTTGTGTTTTTATAAAAGATGTGCCATCTATGGAATTTAAACTTGAAATATGACTTGTGGTTTTGATAAAAGAGCATGGTATGGATAAAATATCAACATATGTGGTGTGATTATGCTATTAAAC
The DNA here is from genome assembly GCA_031232105.1 of Capsicum rhomboideum. Lineage (NCBI taxonomy): Eukaryota > Viridiplantae > Streptophyta > Magnoliopsida > Solanales > Solanaceae > Capsicum > Capsicum rhomboideum. The sequence continues at coordinate 87,821,360 of CP124716.1, read as the reverse complement.
TTGTTATTTTGTTATAAGTGTAAATTATGGGATTTTGGCCGATTTGTTGTTATGAGGTGTATTGAAGTGAATAGATGGAATCATTGTGATGTTGTGATGATGGAGAGTGGAAAGTATGAACTAGGGGTAACATACTATTGGTAATCATGTATTGGTCAATGTATGGAATATTGTGGGATTATTGGTATAATAATTTCATAAATAGTATTGTGGTCAATGTTGGGAGTGTTGTGGTATTGTTGGTGTGATAGTTTAGCACATGGTATTGTCAAGGGGGAAATGACATTTTACGGCCATGGTGTAACTCATTGTCGTTGTATACATTTGTAAGCTAGTTGGTGGTTAATGTAAACTCTGTTGTATATTTGTGTTGTAGAGTGAAACATAAGGAAGGAGCGGGACTATTGTGTCCACTTATAGAATTGAGCGTTCATATTAAGACGATAAGGTATGTAAGGTTCCTCTTTCCGTATCCTTCTGTAGCATATAGTGTACACTTTGTTGTGGTACTTATTCATTTCCGAAATTTCCTAAGGCATCTCATTTCATGTTATCATCTAGTGTTGATCATATTTATCTTATTCTTGATCTATTGTCATTCATGTATACCATACTTATAGACATGATTCCAAGTTCCAATAATGTTGTGTTCCAAAGATTTCAATAATGTTACAGTTATCAAAAATATCAATCTCTCAAAAGTGAATATGTCAATCTCTCATAAGTGAACATATCAATCTCTCAAAAGTGAATATGTCAATCTCTCATAAGTGAACATATCAATCTCTCAAAAGGGAATATGTCAATCTCTCATAAGTGAATGAATCAATCTCTCACAAGTAAAGGTGTGAATCTCTCAAAAGTAAAGGAAGAAAGTAATGAGAACCGGGACGACTCAAAGGGGCACATAAGCCTAGCTCGAGCGGACCCTAATACTACCCACAATAAAGTGGATGCCCACCAAAGAGTGGATGACTACCCATAATAAAGTGGATGCCCACCCAAGAGTGGATGACTACCCACAATAAAGTGGATGCCCACCAAAAGGTGGATGACCATAATAACCCACCAATTAGGTGGATGACTAATAAAGATGACAAATGTAAGTAAGGAATATAATAAACGTAAGGCACATGGTTTCACATTCATAATGAGGGTTTATCCGCTTTGACTAGTTCTCCTATATTGTTTCCATTGTTGTTATTACATATAATGAAGTTTCATAAGAGCCTTACATACTCAGTACATTTTTCGTACTGACCCCTCTTGGGAAATTTACCTTACTTGCTGTAGGCACAGGTACACCTCCACTGTAGGCTACGAGTTATCCGCGGATCATTGGTGAGCTCCAGTTGGTTCGGTGCTTTCCGAGTCATATGTACATTTATTTTTGGTATTGTAAATGTTATTTATAGCGGGGACTTGTCCCATCTTTAGGATGGTTATGCTCATGTATTTATTAGAGGCTTTGTAGACGTATGTGGGAAGATGAATGTAAGAGATGTATGTTCATTTTGACTCGATGGTCCTAACGGCCAAGTTTCATAGATAACATGCTTTCCATGGCTTTTGCATAGTTGCATGAGACATAGTGATGATCCTATGAGGATATGCATACGAAAGTACATGAGTAAAGATTGGTTCTCTCGGGCCACATCGGCTTCGGGTGCCAGTCCGCCTCGTTGGCATTCGGGGAGTGACACTACCTCAGCTTGCATAAACCATGATGGGCCAAGGAGGCCCAAATATCATGAGCCAGCCTTAACTGAACACACAAAATGGGATCATTTCAAACTCAAAAGAAAGAAATGGTATGTGGCCTAAGTGCTACACATTAAATAAAGGAAAGCAAATATACATGTTGAAGACAAAACGGGAAATAAATGGGCTTAACCCAAACATTTTGGTAGTCCATTGGACAATTTGTAGGGGTTTGGGCCTAAATGCTTAAACTCAACTTATTTCCCTCTCTTGAATATTTGTAATTTTAGAATCTCTTTTGTATGGAAGTAGAAGAAGGAGACAATAACTATCTTGATATACCTGAATTAGTTTGATGAGAACCTTTAGTACTATACTCTACCTCTGAACCACCAGCCTTCGCGCCAAGCAAGACTGCCCTTGTCCCTTTTCTCAAGATCGATTTTAGTCAAAGCTGGGAAAATTTCTCTCCTACTCGAGAGAAGTGTGGTACTGTCTTCTAATTCATAGCAATTCTTCCCACCAAACTGTCCTGCTGATCAATGGATAACACTAACTCATTTTAATCAATTTATTTAATTTTCCCCATTGAAGTACTATGTTTTAGCTTTGTCCAATTTAACAAGTCTTGATTAAATTAATCCTGAAATTGGCTACTTGGCTTATTTATTTCACAATTTTCCCAACTATGTTTAATCACTTAATTTGTTTCATAAATTAGATTTCTTTTAAATAATTTCTTTCTTGATAAATTCTACCTCTTTCTTTAAAATAATTTCTTTGCCTTAATAAATTCCCACCTTTTCAAATGTTAGTCAAATTATAAAGTTTTCAAAAATAACCAGATAATCGCGTGTTAGCGGATACTTTTGGTACCTTAAAAACCTTTCAAAGATGTTAATATGAAATCTTACCCAGATTTCTCAAATTCAAAAGATTTTTATCTATTTTAAGTCTTCAATATTTTAAAGGTTTCTTCATTTTTCTAAATTAATTAAGTGACGACTCTATTTTTGTTAAATTTAGAAATTTCTTAAGTTTTCGAATTAAATTAAGTCAAGACCACTTTCTCTTAAAAAGAGGTAAAACATATAGTATATTCTTAATATCATCCTATTAACTATTTAGACCTACTTAATTAACCAAAACAATCCATATTATACTAAAATCTAACAATGCCATAACTTTCAAAGTTTGAAATTTTTTTTCCAAAATTCAAAGTAAATATAATGGAGGAGTTGGCGTATGAGTTTATTTTGAAATGTAGAAGAAAATATTAAGAAAAGTGACTACTTTTGAAGCATTTAGTAGCTTGGAAAAATTTTAAGAGTGTTTTAATAGAAGAAGAAGAGGAAAATTGGTAAGGGAGAGAGAAAAATGAAGAAGAAAGCATTTGGAGAATTTTAAAAAGTGAGAGGAGATGTAGACCCCACTTGGGAAAATTTACCTTTACGGCCAATGAGGCACCTTATGCAAAGAGGCCACGTATGTGAAGGTCCTTGTGTGGTGAAACCACCTAGGAAGCCCTAGGCCCTCGCACGGGAGGTGGCCAGGACGTTCCCATTCAAGATTTTTTTATGTTTTGATCCTCGTGATTTATTTTAGAAATGTTTTCCACCCCGCACCTGCACATACTTACAACAAATATTGTTAGATGGGTTGCCTGCCACAAAACACCTTATTCAATATTGTGGCACGACACATTTTTATATTTTTCTTATTTTGTGTATCTTTTTCTTTTTACTTTAACTACATCTATAACAAATCATGGATTGCCTCTCGAGTAGCGCTTGATTAGTATCGCAATACAATGCATTTTACCTTTATCATCCTGGATCTTTGAAGAAGTTAGAATTGTAGGTTCTTCATAGAAATGACATTCATTAAATCTCTACTTGCATCTTTGAACTTCCTCCATCAATAATCTGATATTGGAATTCCACTCTTTACTATGTCTAGCCACATTGTTTAGCACCTTAGTGGCTGCAGCAAAAGTACAATCCCTGAAATCTTTTCCTGTCACTGAATTTGCTATGGAGTGGTTCACAGAGTTAAGCACATGATAAAATGTTTCAACTAATATCACTACATTAATCATAGGCTCTGGAGGTATCAATGTTGCTTCCGAATATACATACACAATTGTACGTGCTCGCTATGTAATAAGCGAATGCAAGCAATCGAGTTTGTCGATCCCATTGGAAATTAGCGCTAATAAGATCTTAATTAATTCTACTAAAATTATAATAACAAGTATTTTTCAATTCATGAGAGTGTTTGCTTGCTTGATTTTTCCACTTAAGTAAGAAAACAAAGTGAGTAATTTGTAAGAGTAGTTCAAAGAGATATTAAGACCTAGAGCAATGGTGTCTGTATGATTCCATCATATTTTTGTGTAGTTGATAAGCTTATTTAAGAGATCTATTCTTTTACTGACTCACATGGTTGATATTATGGTCATGGCCTATTAATTCTCTAACAGTCTATCCAGATTAGCCTTCTAACTACATCATTGAGCAGAGATAGTAAAACTAATTTGTATGCATTTATATGTCTTCATGTATTGGATCCAAGTAGGGCCATCTACGAATTATTTTCATTCTAACCACAAATCTATATGCAAACCATCGTTCTCCACTTAGTCCATGTTTTATTTCTAACTTTCCTATAATCTCAAATTCCATTAGTGCTTATTCGTTTATCCTATTAATCATGAATCAATAGATTAGTAAGTATAAGATTAATAAAAAAAAACTTTGATAGTAGAAATCCATGATAACAATCTATAGAAAGAATATAATGTTCATACTATATCCTTAACAATAGATAGAGTTCTTTTCGTCATTCATAATGTTATTACAAAGCTTTAATTCAATGCAAAATAAGAAATAATGTTGAGTAAGGAGTTAAAGAAGTAATCCTAGAAGAATTGGGACTTTTTTCTTTCTCAGTGCTACTACAATGTCCATCCTCTTATAAAAATGACTAATGGTGGGTACTTATAATATTTAAAAACACCTAGAAAGCTCCTCCAAGTCAGACGAGGAAAAGTACAAAATTTGCTTACTTTTCCATCCCTTCGTGGTGCCATGCAAGCAGCTTTGCCTTGGCCCTTGCATCGTGATCTCTATTCTTTCTCCTTGGATTGTGCTCTATTAGACATAAAACCTCATAGAGGGGTGAAATCTAACCCCTCCCCCTTCACCCTCCTTTGCTTTGGACTTCACCCAGCGGCCACTGGAATTTGCTATGAGCTTGGCTTAGCGAGGTTTCTCTCTTTTTTGTTCATACTTAGGCAAATTCTTAAGTATTTCACCTATAATACACAAAATAAACTACACAAGCTCTAACTCATAAAAATAGGTGTAACACAAAAGTATAAATGTGACAACTCATTTGGTCATTATAGAATTATTTGTGATAAAGGCATAAGAATATAAATTTTATCAATTTGAATTTGAGTTCAGGATAATGAGTAACGTTGTGTAATAATCTATCATGACCCGATCCTACACCATACCCAAGACACAGTTCTTAGAACCAAAAGTGATCCTAATTGAACCCTTGGCATAGCATAACTAAGCATATCATATGAAACTGAAGTGAAAGTTGTAATAATAATCATAAAGGCAAGTTCTATAAACGTAAACTGAATTTTGAATATATAAAATATGGAAAGCCCAAAGGACTAACATGGATTTTAAAACTAGTGTTTGAAAGCCTTTAAAAATCATAATCTACTGAGACAAGGCCCCCAGCTTCCCATAAAACACTGTCCAAACTGAAAGAAAGAGCGACTAAAGTAAGTCCCTAAATGAGGAGGGCTCACTAAGTCTACTACTGAAACTGAGATCCGAACTAGCCATGAGCGTGAGAATAAGCACCTGAATCTACATCACATGAAAAATGTAGGCAGAAGAGGTATTCAATCAATATGTCTGAATGTTCTGAGTATGTGAGATATGCATGTCATAGGTAAGTGTATAATCATGCTGAAATTTTAGTCAAACAAATCATGTATAAACTGAAGTACAATGACCCACACATTTTATGATTAAAGGATAAAAGAAAACTGTATATTTTTTTAAATAATATAATGTAAATCATGTCTAAAATAAAAGTTAGTGGATCACATACATTTATTAAGCTTAACGGTCTTTCTGAGGGAGTTTCTTCTAACCTATATAAGCCATGTGAGCAAACATGGTGTCCAATATCTGACCCATGTTGAGGAGGGTTACTCTATACCTTGCCATTAGTATAGAACCATAAACTGAGATAGATCCACTAAACTGAGCCTCAAAGGTTAAACATGACCTATGGTGGCACATAGTTCTGGGACTTTGGTTCTTTAGAACTCGTATCCACTTGGTGCTAAATGCTACTCTCAAAATTATATTTACTATTTGTGCATAATAAATACTTGTCTGAAAACTATCATATACTAGTTCAAATCAACTATTTTATTGAAATTCTGAGATACTAGAACTAGGCATGCTTACTTTTACTGAATTCTAGGATCATGTGTTCATAATATGCCAAGTTTACATAAATAAGTTAAAATTTCTCAAGCCATGCTAAATCATTGCCCAATTCTTGGGAATAGACTTTAACAAGAACTAAAATTGTGTAGTAACATAAAGGAATTGAATTTCACAAAAATAGGCATAATTTGGAATAAACCCCAAGTTGCAAAATCCTAAAGAAATCTTGATTAAAAGACTAGGTTTTGGTCATAAGGGCAAAAGAAACCCTTATTGAATATCCACATACCTAAAAGTAAAAGATTATTAGAGAAATTCTTGAAATTGGAGCCTTTTAGAGATTGGAGATTGGAAAGCCCTTTCTTAAGTTCTTTAGTTCTTAGATAGAAGAGGGTTGAGGGATTTGAGATAAATCTAAGTGTATTGAGACAAATTTGGGATTAACAATGAGTTTGGGGAAGTTAAAGTTGGGTGAAAGGGAGGGATTGCCCTCAACTTAAAAGAGAAAGGCAGAAATATTATGCCTAGGAGTGTCGGGCACACCACACCCCAACGTGGAGGAGTGGGTTGTATGCCACACCCTCTAGCGTGTAGGCCAACCAGTGTCCACTTTTAATGTGCTCCATGAAATGGGGCCCAAGGCAGAGGCTCCCGTACGTGGCTCACGGCCTTATTACTCGGTCCATGATGTACTTTTACGACCCAATGCTTAACCCAAATATTTTCTAACCTTCCTAAGTATCAAATGACCTTATTTTATGACCCTAAACATATAGGAGAGTTACTACAAACATGTACAAACTTTGGGGGTGTTACAATATCCCCCCTTGGGATCATTCATCCTCGAATGAAAACTAAAGTAATAAGTAAATGATTAACGGGTTTATTAACAGTTTAGCTAACAAACCTTTACTAGTCATAAACTGAACTTATTCATATGGAGATTGGACTAGAGTGAAGCATACATGGAACGAACGTAATGATAACGATTCCAGTTGGAAACTAGAATCAAAATGCATAAAATTGAAATAAAGAAAAGGATATGTGGAATTATCGAAATTTAATCAGATTTATGAGCAACAAAGGACTCTATACCTTCACCTCTTAATTGAATTCGGTCAAACAACAATAACCCAAACTCAATCAAAGATGAGAAAACTAATTGAATCCACAAAAAGAGAAACTCGATGATTGATTAAGCTAGAAGAAGTTAACACGAGCAATATCGGGAATCCACCTTAATCACTCAACTACAATTACCAACTATGAACTACACTAATGCTAGGATTCACCAAGAAACTACAAGATTGAAAGCTCTCAAATATTCAAGTCATCAAAATATCATCATAATCTAAGGAAGAAAATAACTAAGGCCAATATTTATAGTTATTGCCTTTACACTAATAGCCTATTACAAAAATATTCCAAAAGTAGCTATTTACGAAATAACCCACACGGGCCCTTCTTGATTGCCCAATTGACATCTTTATCACCCACGGCCTTGTGTATTTATTTCTCCATGACTTTCTTCGGGCTCCAAGCTATCATCCATATGTGGAAGCCCCTCCTAATATGCCCCAAGCTAACCATGCTCGTATCATCCTCCCCTTCTTTAAAAAGATTCATACTCAAATTTGGACCTTGCAAAAACATAAGAAGGACAAACAACAAACATCCTCATAGCATAAGGGCTAGCACAAGGGTTATCAACTATACCAACTTGCCAAGGAGGCACATATTTGAAATATAACCAACTATTATTTGTGTTGAAAAAGAGTCATTCATCATATAAGGTACAAAGGATTTGTCTATAAGCATCATCATGAGACAAGGAAACTAAAAGGGTCTTATTAGCATCAAGAATTCAAAGAGATAATATCACATATACTTTAGGAGCCATAAGACACAATTATTTCATTGTCTCACAATAATACCACATCAAAAGTGGTGCAATCACCCATAAGGGTTCATTCGAATCAAAGAAGTAAAAGACCCTTATATCTCTACCTCCATAAAAAAACAAATCACATACCATCATGGGCATTATCATAAGAAAAGAGGTAGTAGAGAAAGGTGCTAAGATTACTATTCTCATCTAGGGCATGCCAAAAGATAAGGACACCGGTAGATAAGAAGAGATATTTTAAGCATAAATCAACCCTCTCTATCAAGCAACTTTCCAAAGAAAGGAAGTACACCAACGAAGCTGTAACACCCTGTACCTACCAAACCCTACTTGACAACATTGAACAATGTTTACTTAAGTGTCGAGTGAGTTAATTGATATTGGGCCGAGTACAAGGGATTAGATCCGCGTGGGAAGTTTAACACTCCGTATGTTGCCGAACTTATACGACTACGTGTACATTGATGGAAAAATGAAAGCGTGAGAGAATTGATGAATTTTATATTGAATAATGGGCATTTAATAAGTCCTGTATTATTGGGCCCAAATATGAAGCCCAAAATGAACAAGAAGACATGGCCCAATATAATGGAAAAGATCCATTCTTATGTTTGACCAAGAGGACATGCTTTTATTTGGATAAGTGTGACCATTAAATGCTATATAAATCAAGTAAAAATCATATTTTATTCATATCATCACACATGTACCATTCTAGAATTTTCTACAACATTTGTTCTCTCAACTCAAACCCTAAGGCCACCTTTCTTTTGGACAAGATCACCCTTTTTCAAGTCTTGGTAAGTACATATTATTATGGTTTAATATATTTTATGCATTTAATATGGTTTATATCATGTTGGTTATGTTGGTGAAGTATTGAGAATTCACTATGTGTGCAAGGTGACATGTTTACTAAATCGGAGGATGGTTTGTCTTGTAAACTTGGCTAGAGACTTGTGGTTTTGAAGAGAGTGAACTTGGTGGAGTAAATATTTACATGTGGTATGTGATTATGGTCTTACTTTGTTTTATTCTTGTGCATAACGTTTGGAATTGATATTGTGAAATTTGTAATGGTTTTGGTGGCGGATTGGCCGTAAAGTATCGTTTTGGTGTTGTTATGTGTGTTGGGAGACCATGGATGGTTGTTGGAATGTTAGATGATCAAAAATATGTTAAAATAATTCTGGTTATGATCATGGACCATTCATTGCATAAAAAGACCCCAAAAAGACCATTTCGGACCAAAACAGGCACCCGCCCTCGCAGACGAAGCACCTGCGGGCGCAGGTGCCAACGCAGGTGCCTCTAGCTACTACCAAAGTTCAACTTCGGACCCAGTTCATCCACCTTCGGGCACAGGTGGCTTAGCGGATCGGCCCAGAACTCTGAATTGCTTGTTTTTGCATCCCTTTGGCCCCCCGAAACCCCTATACCCTTCATGGATGTAATTATCAACTTGTGATGTCGTTTTAAGGACCTTAAAGTGTCGTATGAAGGCATGTGGGACTGTATTAAATGTGTATGGTTGTTCATATGTTGTTATGAGGCAAATTGATAAGCGTAAATGTGACAGAATGGAAATGAGAAGGCATAACGGGTAAGTGTGATGCTAAATGCTATTGTTGTATGAAATCTTGGTCAATGAGTGGAATGTTATGGTAGTGTTGGAATGTTGATACGATAAATGACATTGTAAGAAGGTGAAATGACGTTCTAAAGTAACTATGTGATTCATGGTCATCTTGTGCACTTGTAAGGTAGTTGGTTGCTAATATAAGCTTCGTTATGTACTTGTGATGTAGAGTGAGGCGTAAGGAAAGAGCTGAACTATTGTATTTCCATGTAAGCTTGTGTATGCATAGTGAGACGCAAAGGTATGTAAGGTTATTCTTCTATGTCCTTCTGCAGCATATGGTGTTCACATTGCTATAGTACTTATTCGATCCCGAAATGTGCTAAGGTATCCTAAATCCGGTTGTCAATGGTCACTACCATATGTTTCTACTCATTGATCAATTATGAATCTCATGTCTCCTATTCATGGTTCATGTTCCAAAATCCCAATAAGATTATGTTCCAAAAGTTCCAATAGTGGTTATACTCATGTCTATTGTTCATTGATTAGTGTTCCAATGGTCCCGGTGGTGTTATGTTTCAAATGATATTGTGTTTCCAATAATGTTTATTCACATGTATCTTACTCATTGATTATTGACCCAAAGTTTCATATAAAGTTACGCTTATCAATGTATCAATCTCACACAAGTTAAAGTATTAATCTTATGAGGTATAATGTATCACTCTCATAACTATGAAAAGGGAATAAAACTGTAAAGAAGTAATACACACATGGTCACTTTATATTTTATTGAGTATGGATCAATTAAAAGAGTATAAGTTCAAGATGGTACAATCCCAATATTATGTTATGGTATTATTATGACATATATATGACTATGGCCCACTGATCAGCTAGATGTCCGGTTTATGTTATAGCCCACTGATCAGCTGGATGAACGGTATTATATTGTATGCCACCTATAAGGTGATGAATGGTATTATATTATATGCCACCTAAAAGGTGATGAACGGTATTATATTATGTGCCACTTATAAGGTGATGTCCGGTATTATATTATATGCTACCTATAAGGTGATAATCTCATATGGGTAATAAAGGAAGTAATGTGCAAGTTAGTACACCAATCTCTCAAGAGAAAGAAATTAAGTTACATATGTTGGTTGGGGGCAGAAGTACAGGAAAATCATAGATGTAGGGTGGACACGATTCCAAAGTGGTATTCCGCATTCGGTAGTTGGTTAGTGTTGCTCATATGTTCCTTACTCATTGGTCAATGGTGAATCATATGAATCATGCCTATTGGTTGACTTATTATCATTGGCTAGTATGTTAAAAGTTCTATAAGGTTCTAAGGTATCACATTTCTAGTTGGTGACAGTTGAAATCCACTTGTATCGTGTTTAGTGATTATTATCCTAAGATTTCAAAAGTGTTCTATTCCAAGGGGAATCTATAGTATACCAACGAAGGTTGATATATATTATTATTCATAGGTGTATTATTCTTAGATGAATTACGATCCACTTGTCTCTTATTTATGGGCGGAAGTTCTTAAGTTGTCATTTGTTGTAGATCCTAGGAGAATTATCCCAATAAGAGCGATCTTGTTTAGGTGAATAGAACTGTTCCAATCATGTTATGAGTCCAAGTTCCAATAGAGTTATATACATGTAAATATACCAATCTCTCAAAAGTAATGAAAGAAGTAATGTGAAAGTTAATGTATCTATCCCTCACAAGTAAAGATACCAATCTTACAAGAGTAAAGATGTGATGTAATGTATATTTGTGTTTCAAGTTTCAAGAATGTTTCTATTATCAAGGTACCACTCATAGTATGAAATAAAGAGACATGAAGTAAAGAATAATGAAAGAAAAGGAAGTAATGTTATGCTATGTTGACCCTACTCATAGAAGTAGATGTATGTGATTGCCCACCAAAGAGTGGATGTATGTTGTTTGACTAATAATAATAATAATGAGCGTTAAGCAAAGGAAGAATCCATTGAATGAAGGTATTATATGAAAGATACTATATGACTGATAAGAATATGGTTGAATGATCAAAAATAATAATAGCAAAAGAAAGGTAGATGGTTTCACATATAGAGTTTGCTCTTATAATTATTTCCACTGAAGTTCTTATGTATTGATGCAGTTTTCTTACGGCCTTACATACTCAGTACATTCTTCGTACTGACCCCTCTTGGGGACTTACCTTACATGTTGCAGGTGCAGGCATTAGTAGACCTCCACAGTAGGCTGCGGATTTTATACAGGTCTCTGGTGAGCTCCAGTTGCTTCAGGGCTTCCCAAGTCACATGTGAACACTAGGGTTGGTATTATGTAAATATTGTATAGACATGGTCATGTATCTGTAGAGGCTTTGTAGACAGTTGTGGGAAGACAAATGTAAGAGGTGTATGTCCATGATGACTTGATGGCCCTGTCGGCCAAGTTTCACATATGTATATATATTTAGCACATGTTTCATGAATTTCGTTATTAACATGATAAGTTCTTACGTGGTAATGGTATTTCTTATGGCATGCATATGAACAAATATAAGCAAAGATTGGTTCTCTCGGTCCTTATCGGCTTCGGGTGCCAATCACGCCTCAATGGGAATTTGGGGTGTGACAGAAGCCATGCTACTAGAATGGTCGTGGGATCTATTATGAGTCAAATCACTCTATATCAAATAAAACTCCAAATGAGTTGGGGTCCCACCTATCATAGTATTAAGCATGCTTCTAAGAGTCCCATTTGAAAATTTGACTTGTCCAACCCTATAAAGGCGACAAGGATCTTTTAATATCCATGTACTCTCCCAAAAACAAATGAACAACGTAGCACCCACTAGTTGTGGTCCACACAACTTAAACACAAGTGTGTCAAAAAAGGATGCAAAAACATATGAAACTTCAAAAATAGGCAATGACACATATGCCTTAGGGTTCACAAGCATGAGACCACATTTGAGTGAAGGGTCATCATATGAAAACAAGTAATAAAGAAAGGAATGAAGTGAATTCAACTCATCCTGAGGGTTCTCAATTGAAAATACACACTTTAAGGCTAGAATGTTAAAAAAATGGTATTCATAATTTGGAACACAAGAGGACAAGATTAAACATTTCAACTACACTTCATTATCCTTCCTCAAACAAACTCCCACAAGGATCACACTCCAAAGAATCCATCCTAACACCTCAACTTATCTACCCACATAAGTGTGACAAGGAGTAGAACACATAATTTGGGAATCACGGATGCACTATAGATTCCTGCCCAAACAACAAGTATAGTTGACATCCAAAACATAAAGCTCGCAAAGTTTAGGCATAAAAGAAATAAACCATGAAAGAATCTTAGAGACTTTAATCTTCACATGGCATAGTACGATTTTTCTTATTTTTGAGAACCTACTTACCATAGTGAAAATATCATCTTGTCTCCAAGGATCGCTAGAAATAAGAGAAGGTAGGTACATACCTTGGGAACAAGGCTTTGGACTTGTTCTCTTTCCTATTCATATGCTTCACTAGGATCTTCCACCTCTTTTATGTCACTCTTTGGCTCATAAATCTCATATAACTCCTCTTTTTTAGCCAATTCCTTCTCCTTCTTCTCAAGTTCTCTCGTAAGTACTTCCCGAAGCTCCTTTATTATCTTGTAGTCCTTACTCACTTGATAAGGTATTAGGGGCACAAGAGTATGCTTTCATTCTCCAAATATAAGTGAGTATTTGTTGGACTCCACTTAATATCGAACATCCCTATCGACTAGCCAAGGTCTACCAAACAACGTATGATAAGATTTCATGGGAAAATATCACATAACACCTCATCTCAATAGTTGCTAATGCTAAAATTCATGACCACTTGCTTAGTTACCTCTACTTCATCATTACTAATAAGCCATTGAAGTTTGTATGGCTTGGGGTGTCTTTGTGTAGGAAGCTTCATTCTATCAACCATAGTGCAACTCACCACATTAGTACTACTCCTACCATCAATGACCAAGAAATATACCCTATCCATCATCTTGAACCTTGCATGGAATAGGTTCACACTTTGATCAAGTTCCTCTTTAGAAAGATCCCCCATGATTCACTTTAGATCATAAAAAGAGTTCAAACCCTTATCCAATTGTTCATCATCTACATTTGAGGTTGGTTTATCATGCCTAACCTTAGGCTCATCATAACCATTACCAACCTCACACTCTATCATATTTTTAGCATAAGGTCTATCACACAAGATCATATTTGACCTCCTTTGTGGACATTCTCTAGCAATATGTCCTTCGCCTTGACATTTATAACATTGAACAATAAAAGGAGAAGAAGATTGAGGTATATCATGATTACCTCCATAGGCTTGGTCTTTCCTTTTTGTGTTGTAGTTAGCTTGGATAGCTTGACTTTCATCTTGGAACATTGGAAGACTAACCATGTTGTGACCCATCCCTTGATATGGAACACCTTTATCACCATACAGATCATTTCTATCTTTACACCTTCCTCATATATCCCTATACCTATCTCTACTATCCTATTTACCTTGACATCCCATGCCTTGGTACATACTAAAGCCTTCGGGTCCTTCCCACCATTTATTCGGGTTATCTTCTTCACACATTTCATCATAAAAAGGGCTTTGATAATCGATATCTTAGTAGGGTACTTGTGGGTAGTGTTGTTGGGTTAGAACATAGGGTACATGCAAGGATGCATGTGATATATTTCGTGGAGGTTCTTGTCTTCTAACTTGGGTTTTGACAAAAGAAGGACTCCTTTGTGATGGATGATATGGTTGTGTATTTGGAGGTAGGGTGACTTGCCTAACATAGCTCGGGTACATTCAGAATGTAGTTTGAGGGTAGGTTTGGTTCTAATTTGGTTGGGGCGGTATAGGTTGAATTCTTGACCCGGGGCCCTTCTTGTTTCTACTCTTCGACTTATCGTAGGGAACCTCCTTTCAATCATACTATCCATACATCTCAACCTTTCCTCCATACTTCCAAACCTTTCATTTGTTTCCACTACCCTTCCATTCACATCGATCACTGCTCTTGACATATTGGTATATGACCCCATGTTGTTCGCTGAGCTCCTTCCTCCATGGTTATAAGGAAAGTGATTAGACATTGTACCTACAAAACTCAACACATGAGGTTAGTAATAAAAGCCTCACATCATTTTTATGTAACTCTCAACTCACCACTACGGCTTCTTCTTAAGATTGCTTGTGAACTAGCTTCGCTCAATCAATTCAAGGTCACCTATCTTTATGGTGGAATGGATTCTTATGACTATTGAAAGAAGAGAGACTCAAATAAAGATAAATTACTTGGATAAAGAAGTTATCTATGAATTAATACAAGAAAAGTAGAAGAAAAGAAGCTCGAAAAAAAATCAGACTCAAAAAAAACTAAGTAACAAAAGTAAAAAAAAATTACTTGTTATTGCTTAGTTTGAAGAATCAAAGAGATAATTTGATGTTTAAAAAATAGTTAACAAGTGTTTAAAGATGTTAATTACATGTTAAATAGTTGATAAATCAAAGAAAAAGAGTGTAGAAAAAGAATTACAAAGTTTGGACACTTAGAAAAATTTTTGGGTCCCAAAAAAAAAACTAAGTCCACAAGTCTGATTTTTGCTTACTCTCTGCATGTGTATCTCACTTGCTGAAGGTGAGAGTGGGATTGTTGATGGTGTACCGCATGGCAGTTGAATGGGCGCTAACATTTTACTGCTGACATGGCAGTTGACTGCTGATGTGCCAGCTGACCTGGAAATTATTTTTTTTAATTTTTTTTTCCAATTTCAAAAAAAAAAATCACAAATGGACCCACAAACACTTTGACCAACTTTGACTTGAACAATTTAGATCAAAGTGTACTTTTCCCCTCTTTTTCTTCGAGAACAATTTGAAGACCACTAAGAACACACACTAATCCTAACACATCCAAAACAACTGGAATTGACTCAAAATTTAAGATTAGTCTCCCCTTGATGTTCAGAACAAACCCCAATAGTTTTGAGCTCTCAATTCCAAACCAAAAATAAACTCATTTTCTCCGTCTTCAAACTTTGAAGAACACCATGAAAATTCAAAAATTCAACCCCAATCAAATGAGCCCCGATTGACATGAAATTTTAAACACGAGCTCATTTCAACACCATGAACAAACTCTAATAATTTTTAAGCTCCAATTTCACACCAATTTCTCCCGAAAATTAAACTCACTTGCAATTTCTTCAAACCATGAAGAACACCATGAACTCCAAAATTGACCCTAGTGAAATTTAACTCCATTTGCCTTCAAATTTTAGATTTGAGCTCCAATTGACTAGGAAAAACAACCCCTATACAATTGAACCTCCAATTTTGGCTCAATCAACAAACCCACTTCACCTTCTTCAAGCTTTTTCAAGCTCAACAATGGTGAAATTTCCAAATCAAACCAAATTTCAAATCTAGACCCATAAAAAATAGAGAAACACGAATGTAGTGTTGGAAGCTCAAACAAAATACAAGTCAGATGATTTTTTTGATTTTTGAATTTTTGACCCAAAATATTTTTTAAAATGATTTTCAAATTTATGAATCTAGAATTAAGAATTGTTGAAACAACTCATTAACATAAGCTCTAATATATTTTCAAGAAGGGGAGAATGATAATAGCATGGATGGCACACATCTCTCAAGACCTTTCATATGGAGTCAAGCAAGCAAACTCCAGGTCTACAAATGATGCTTATGCAAACGGGAGCTTGGCAGAAGCTTGAAGAATGTCAATGGAAAACATACAATGTGTTAAAGATTCATAAGGGTAAAGTAGAGGAAGAAAATAGGTCATGTGTGTAAGTGGCTACCTCTTAAATTTAAGAATTCACAAAGAAGGCAACCAAACAAGTTTCTTGTCTCATTAAGGGTAATATTGTAAAAAGCCAATGTCTTCTTTATTTTTTATTATAAATAGGGGTTTTTTCATTTTTGCAAGACTTAGATTATGTTTGATATTGAACTCTTAAATTTGTAGTTTCTTCTTAGTGAATCCCATTAAGGAAATTAGTGATTAATTAGTGGTGGAATCTTAGAATTATTAGATAACTTCTTGTGCTTAATTAATCAAGGTCATCCATTTGTGTCCTTTTTTGTTTTCCTTTGATTTCTTAAGTAGGGTTAGTTTTGAGTTGTTGAAATCAATTGGGAGGTGAGGGTTTTAGCCCCTTGTTTCTCATAATCTCAATAGCTTGAGGATTAACCCACATGTCCCTTTTTCTTATTTCCTTTCCTTGTCTTTGATTCTTATCACATAAGCATAGGACTCGGAAGATAGGAATCTTAGACATGAAATATACTATGAATTTCTTAGGGAAGAAGTTAATTACCTGAAACGCTATCATTGGGAGGAGTGAATAGATGCGGACACTTAGAATTATAGCTTCTTCGGCCTCCTATGAAGCTTTCTCAACTTCTTGATTCTCCACTACACCTTAATTGATGCTACCTCTTTTGTTCTTAATTACAAAATTGACAATCCAAAATCTCCACCAAGATTTCTTCATATGAAAGTCTATCCTTAATCCCAATCTTCTCTAAAGCAACTACAAGAAATAGATCATCAATACATTTCTTAAGCATAGATACATGAAAGAGAGGATACACAACTGTTAATTCGATATGCAACTCCAACTCATAATCTACCTTCCTAATCTTAATCAAAATCCGATAGGGCCCTATATAATGAGGAATAACCTTCCCTTTGTCACTGAATCACAACACCCCCTTCAAATGTTAAACTTTTAAGAAGACCCAATCATCAACCTAAAACACTAAGTCTATATGCCTCACATCTGAATACAACTTTTGCCAGCTCTGAGTAGTTTTCAACCTCTCTCTAATCAATATAACTTTCTACATGGTCTGATGGACTGAATTTGGCCCTATCAAAGCAGGCTCACCTAACTCTAACTAACTAATCAGAGACCTACATCTTCATCCATACAGTGTCTCAAATGGAGACATATGAATACTAGAATGATAGTTATTATTGTAAGCAAATTCAATAAGAGGCAGATAGTCATCCCAATTACCTTTGAAGTCAATAACACATGCCCTCAACATATCCTTAAAAGTATGAATGGTGCGCTCTTCCTGCCCATCAATCAGCGGATGGAAAGTTTTGCTAAGGTATAGCCTAGTACCTAGACCTTTCTAAAATGACATCCAAAATTGAGAGGTGAATTGAGTAGCCCTATCTGAGATGATAGACAAGGGAATTCCATGAAGCCGAACTAGCTTATGAATATACAACTTGGTGCAATCCTTTGTTGAATCTATGGTTTTGACAGGAAAGAAGTGAAAAGATTTAGTCATCCTATCTACAATCACCCAAATCAAATAATATTGACGACGCATACGCAGTAGGCCTATAATGAAGTCCATATTTATCACCTACTATTTCCACATAGGAATACTAATATCTTGAGCTAAACCTCCAGGCCTTTAATGTTCTATATTCACTTGTTGGCAATTAGGATATTTTTCGACGAAGTCTGTAATGTCCCTTTTCATACCACTCTACCAAAAGACTTCTCTCAACTTATAATACATCTTAGTGGAGCCTGGATGAATCAAAATCAAGAACTATAGGCCTCGGGAAAAATTCACGCCTTCAACCCATCTATATTGGGCACACACAACCTATCTTAGTATTGAAGAATAACACCTTCCCCACAAGAGAAGACTACAACTTTTTACTTGTGGAAGGTATCTTTCAACTGAAGTAATACGGGGTCACTATCTTGCTTCTCTTTCACTTCCATTACTAATGAGGACTCAAAACCATTTTTCACTGTCATACTAGCATTATCAAAATCTGCAAGATGGACTTCCAAACGTGCGAGTATATGTATATCTCTCGTAAGTTCTTTCTTACCCTCTTCTACATGAGCCACACTCCCTATTGACAACCTGTTAAGAGCATCAGAAACCATGTTACCCTTGCCTAGATGGTATAACACACTCATGTCATAATCCTTGAGGAGTTCAATCCATCTCCTCTACCGAAGATACAAATCCTTTTGAGTGAAGATATATTATAGGCTCTTATGATCTGTAAACACATCAACATGCACACCATAGAGATAATGATGCTAGATTTTCAAAGCATATACTACAGCTACTAACTCAAGATCAAGAGTTGGATAGTTCTTTTCATGAACCTTAAGTTGTCTAGAAGTATATACAATAACCAACAATTTTGTATCAAAACACAATCCATACCAACTCTAGATGCATCAAAATATACCACAAAACCATTTGTACCCTTTGGCAGGGTCAACATTGGAATAGAAATTAGCCAAGCCTTCAACTCCTAAAAGCTCTTCTCATTTGCCTCGGACCACTGAAAGTTTACCTTCTTCTGAGTCAGCCTAGTCAATTAGACTGAAATAGATGAAAACCCTTTCATAAACCTCATATAGTAACCGTCTAAACCCACGAAACTCCTAATATCTAATGGAGTGGTATGTTTAGGCCAACTTTTGACTGCCTCGATCTTATGGGAGTCAATTTGACTTCCTTCACCAGATACAACATGACCAAGAAAACAAATGACCTCAACCAGAATTGGCACTTAGAAAATTTTGTGAACAATCGTCTATCTTTGAGGGTCTGAAGAATAACTCTAAGATGGTCAGCATGCTCATCCTCACTACAGGAGTAAATCAATACGTCATCTATGAACACTATAACTAACGTGTCAAGATACTACTTAAACACCCTATTCATGAGGTCCATAAAAGTTGCAGGAGCATTGATTAGTCCAAAAGACATAACAAGAAACTTATAATGACCATACCAAGTTTGGAAAGTTATCTTTAGTATGTTACATTCTATATGTTCCCGCTGATACTAACCCAACCTGAGGTCAATATTAGAGAAACAAGTGGCACCCTGAAGTTGATCAAACAAGTCATCAATCCTAGGAATGGGATACTTATTCTTAATAGTGACTTTTTAAAACTGCAGGTGATCAATACATATTTTAAGGAAACCATCTTTCTTACGCACTAAGAGAACTGGAGTACCCCATGGGAAAACACTAGGCTTGATGAAATCCTTATCTAACAAATCTTCCAATTACTCTTTCTTTCAGTTACTCTTTTAATTCTTTCAAATTGGTTGGGATCATTCTGTATGGTGGAATAGTGATAGGCTGTGTATTAAGAATAATGACTATCCTGAAGTCTATTTCCCTATTAGGAGGCACGCCAGAAATATCTTTAGGAAAGACTTCTAGAAATTTGTTAACTATAGGAACAGACTGAAGAGTTGGGGTTTTGTAAGTAGAATTCTTAACCCTCACTAGATGATAGATATAGCCCTTAAAGATTATTTTTCTAACTTTTAGACATGAGATGAAATGACCCTTAGGCACTGTAGGACTACCCTTTCATTCTAAGACTGGTTCATTTGGAATTTAGAATTTAAAAACCCTGGTTCTACAATCAACTGAGGCATAACATGAATATAATCAGTCCATACCCAAAATAATATTGAAGTCTAGCATATCTGATTTCACTAAATTAGTTATGGTGTCCTTATGATGGACGAAAATAGGACAACTTTGATAAATTTTTCTAGCTATAATAGATTCCCCGATTGGAGTGGAAACATAAAGAGGATCTAGGAGTTGTTCGGGATTAACTCCAAAATTTACAACAACATAAGGAGAGAAAAAAGATAGTGAAGCTCTAGGATATAACAAGACATAAATGTCAAGAGAGAAGACTTTTAACATACCAGTAATGACATCGAGGGAAGTCTCTTGATCCTGATAAGAAGACAAAGCATAAAAATAGTTTTGACTATCGCTTACACCTAACGTGGTGCCTTTCTAAAAGTTTCAGCCTTCTGAAACTGATGATGAAGTAACCTATGATCGATTACCCCCATTGCCCTACCTAGCAGAGGGGCAATCCTTTATATTGTGACATGTCTAACTCCAACTAAGAAAACCATCTTTGCAATCAAGCACTCCTCTGGGTGGTTCCTCTCATACTTGCGGCAAGTAGGGTGAGTACGCCCCCTGCAACACTCCCCAAAGAAAGAGAGCCTCATACTCTACCCTTTTTATTATGACGAGGTCTGGGTGCTGAAGATAGAGCACTATCTTATGATGGTGGTGGTCCTAAATATCTCTGTGGAAAGAAAGACCGGTTCCAACCACTGGACCTCTGCTGGTTGTACTCATTACCTGATGTCTTGGCCGTCATGTGACAAAACTCCTCCCTATCTTTTAACTTGTCCACCTCAACCTGCTAAACATGTATCATAAGCCTAGTAATAACCATATCCCCAATAAACATTTCCATTTTTTCCTCCTTAGATGAAAGGCAGGAAAGTCCATGAACGAACAAACTCATCATGTTCCTCATATTAGCAACCATCTCTAGAGCATAAAAAGACAGCTGAGTGAATTTAAGGTTGTACTCCCTCACACTCATAGAACCTTACTCCAGAGTAAGGAACTCTTGGGTCTTTAGCTCTATCAAATCTCGAGGAAATACCTGCCCCAAGAAAGTTTTCTCAAAGATAGCCCAATCTAGAGGTCCAGCACCCTCGTCCCTAACTTTCTTCCACTGATCAAACCAAGTTCTAGAAACATCCATAAGTTGGTAAACAACAAGATCAACACTTTAAACTTCATTCACACATCACATGAACAATCCTTTGAACCTCATCAATAAAGTACTCTGAGTCCTCTCCCAATATTGACCCAAAGAACTCTAGTGGATTCATCCCTAGAAACTCATGAATCCTAGTAGTGTCTGGAAGACCTCGAGGATATACAGGTGCTGCTCATTGATGATCAAGTTGGGTTGTCATAGATTGAGCAAGCATTTACATCACATTACAAAACTTTGCATTAGTGACATTGGCCAGAGGTGGCACTAGCAGCACCTAAGGATTTTCATTCTAGGGCATCCGGTGACTCTGCATGGAGGCATAATTTGAAACACATGCAAAGTTTGAGTTAGGAAATATTTATAGAGTTAAACTCTATCGCACAATATTAAAGCATGAAAGAAAGAAAAATGTTTCCTAAATGCTCTATAGACTCCTCATTATAAGTGTGGTGCACTTCACACCCATAAAAAGGACTGCTAAATGCATCTTTTCAGACATATTAGGACTCTTGAACCTAGTGCTCTGATACAAAGTTTCTCACGACCCGAGTCTACACCCTAGCAGAGACATGATGCTTAGAACCACAATTGATCTGAAGCTAACCCTTGGCATAGCATAACTAAGAATATCATATAAAACTGAAATAGAAGTTGTAGTAAGAATCATAGTAAACTGAATTTTGAATATATAAAATATGGAAAGCCCAAAGGCCAACATAGATCCAAAAACTAGTATCTGAATGCCTTTAAAATTAAATAGCATAATCTACTGAGATAAGGCCCCCAGCTTCCCATAAAACACTGTCAAAACTAAAAGAAAGAGCGATAAAACTAAGTCCCCAATTGGGGATGGCTTGCCAAGTCTTTTACTAAAGCTAAGATCTTAACTAGCCATGAACGTGAGAATGAACACCTGAATCTATATAAAATAAAAATATAGATAGAAGAGGTATGCGATTCGTACGTCTGAATGTACTGAATGTGTCCATCCTGGACGCAGAAGAAAGCTCGATAAGATCCGCTAAAGTGGGGACTTTCCCTTCTGAGAAGCCTTCGCATGATGCTAGGCTATAAAAATAACACTATACTCATCAATATGAGAACAACAATACCCATATTGCATATAAATGCATTGGGTCTAAAATCTAGTCAAAAATCCCATGTGGGGCCCACTTTCTGAATCACAAATTTGAAACCATCAAAACGTCCCTCAAGGCTCAAGGATCATTTACCTTCAATAATGGTTGAATTTTGAGCATTACAATACCCAAAATAAACTCACAAAGCTATCTAGGGTTTTGGGCTTAAACGGAGAATTTACTAAGAAATTAGACGGAACTTACAAAGATTTGGACAAGGAAAATGATGTTAATGAACTCACCAAGCCCCCTTGAATACCCAAGAATCTCCTCTTCTCTCCCACTATCTCTCTAGAGCTTTAATGCTCCAACACTTAGAGAAAAATGAGAGAAAAATGGGTGAAAATGGGATTAAATGCCCTGAAGGTGCCGCTTAAGCGGTCACCACTAAAGCACCCCAACTAGAGCTTAAGCACTCCATCAACCGGGGTGGACTTCCGCTAAATAGAACGGGTGTCTCTTAAGTGCACCCCGCTAAAGAGGAAAAGCCTCCGCTTAAGCAGACAGGCGGGTCCAAGGCCCCAGTCGCTAAAGCGGCTTCTGCTTAAGCGGTTGCACCAGCAGAAGCAGCATCAGCACTTGGCAATATTTTTCCAAGTTTCCAATAGGCCCTCGGGATTTGTTTGGAACCCTTTGAACGCAAACAAACTATGCTACCCTATTGAATTTGACATTCCGAACTCGTTAATGTACCACGGTTATATGGCACTTTCGATGCTTAAAACAAGGAAAAGATGCAATAACTTAGGTGTGTTTTGTTGGTATGATGTGGTTTCTGTCCTAATTTGCAGGAAAACAGGCTTTAAAGGCAAAATGAGCAAAAGAGGAAGAATCAAACCCGAGAACAAAGTGACGGATGAAGAAAGAACAAGAGGCTGCAATTGAGAAGATCTCACGCCACAAGTCACGTGGCGTGGAAGACACTCACGTGGCATGAGTTGATATCGTGACTTAAGTCCAGATGCTGAAAAATAGTCTGATTTCCACGGCAGGGGTCATGTGGCGTGACTGACACCCAAGTGACGTGGAAGCCTGCCGTGAGTTCACTTCAGAGATTCAAAAAAAGGGCCTGATTCCCACGATACATGTCACGTGCCATGACTTGGTTCCACGACACCAAGTCACGACATCGTGAAAGCTGTCGACTCTGTTCTCCTATTTTGTTTTGGATAGGACTAGCTTTGTATCTATAAATACCCCTAGGTAGTCCTAAGTACGGGGATTGGACAATTTACTACTCTGAGAGTTATTTTATACTGTTTCAGACATATATTTGGTTTTGTATTCAAAAACCCTAACTTTGAGGTGGATTGATAATTGAAATTTCGGTTTTTCCTTCATTCTTGTGAGATCATAATGAAGCTTTCATCTTTGGATGATTCTTGTGTTCTTGTAATTATGAGCAGCTTAACCTATCAACTAGGGTTGTGTGAACCATGAAGAATTAACGAAATCGGTGAAATGCAAAACAACTTTGTACTGCTGTGAATGCATGTGTTGTTGTTTCCTTCGTTAGGATTGCTTTTCTAACGGTTGCAAACGTTAGAATCTTGCCTGTATTCTGGACTTGCTCAAGAGAGAGAGGTAGAGATTGGGAAAAGGAGATAACGACAGAGATTTGAAGCTATCAACCTTCATCTAATAATCGAAGCCTTAGCGGGAAAGGTTATCTGAAGTCCAGGACAAGGGTTAGTAGTGCGACACTTGGAGACCGAGAGGAGAAGAGTGAAATTTGTCTAATGACAGTCGAGAGACAGTTAGATGAACCTAACTTGTTAGATTTTGCATGCAGCACAGTGGGGCAATCTTGTTAAGCACAAGTCACCGGTGGAGTTAAGGAGTCATTGGGGATCACAGTCCTAGAGAATTTCTCTTATTGTTTACAAACTAAATATAAGTCAGCAATCGTCATCAGTCCTATTCGCTAGTAGAACCCCCCAGTTTTAGTTACTTGCCAGTTATTCCTTCCATTAGTCTACTCATACTTTGTCCTATTCCCTGTGGGGTCGACCCCAACCTAGTTGGGTTATATATTTAACACAGCGACCGCATTGTACTTTTTCAGAGGTATACTTTGGGCTACATCAAATTTTGGCGCCGTTGCCGGGGAACACGATTACAAAGTTGAACATTACTGGTTGGAAGTGATTGGGTGTGTGTCTACATACTCTCTAGGGCATACGCCGGTGTATGACAAATACTAGGAGTCAAGGCAATCCCCTGATTCCACTTGCTCTTGAAATCGAAAGGACTTTAAGAGCTAATCGGAGAATGGTGAATACTGAAGGAGTCCAAAATCCCGCAACTGCGGGGGATGTTCACAATCAGCCAATGCATCCGGCTGGTCAGGTAACAGCGGAGCAAACTACTGCTCGATTGACCCGAGAAGAGCATGCTAGACAAGCTGCTCTTATACAAGCAGAAAGAGATAATCGAGCTATGCAGGAAGCAGCACAACATCTGGCTGATGCTGAAGAGCGACAAAGACAATTAAGAGAACAATCAAGACAACATTTTCCTGTTTATGATGATCCTGAAGATGAATATGTGGCCTATTTTGAACCGATTGAGAATGGTGCCATTGTTCCACCTGAGTTACCTCCAGACACTAAGTTTGACATTACTAGTGCCATGATCCATCTGCTGAACTTGAAGGGCGTGTTTGCGGGTCTTCCTTCTGATGATCCAAACTTGCATGTAATGAATTTTGTGGGGGTCTGCACGTCATACAATCTGCCTGGAGTTGACCAAGAGGCGATACGGTTGAGGTTGTTCCCATTTTCTCTTACAGGAGAAGCCACATTATGGTTGGCTGAGCTGTCGCGAGGTTCTATCACTACTTGGCAGGAATTGAGAAACCAATTTTTGGAAAGATTTTTCCCACCATCCAAGATACTGCAATTGAAAGATGAGATCTACAATTTCAGACAGCTTCATTCGGAAGCACTCTATGAAACTTGGCTGAGATTTTAAAAAAAACTGCAGATGGTGCCAAATCATAGGATAAGCGGCAGGAACTTACTTGAAATCTTCTACAGAGCTTTAAATGTCAACACAAAGGCGATAGCAGATACTATCACTGGTGGAGCATTCATGAGTTTGAGATGGGACCAAGCTTCTGAGATATTAGATCGTGTCACTAAGACCAACCGAGGATGGCATACTCGGGAGGCAGATACGCCGGCTGGGACATATGCTATTGGAGCTTTAGCAACTCAAAGGGCGTTGGATGAATCTGTGGCGCAAGAGGTTGCTCAGTTGAGGATAGAGATTGGTCTTCTGGCCAAACAGATAGCTGCTAGAGATGCACAAAAGGTGCATGTTGTTGGTCCACAAAGCAAATCAGTTAGACATGATGATAGTGAGTCAGATAAAGAAGCAAAGTATCTAGCTCGTGAAGTGGTGGGTTTCCGAGCCAAGGGACAAGGATCTAATCAAGACTCTTGGAATTCAAGGCAAGGGAATCAAGGTCGGAACTATTATGGGGACATCTACAACAAATCGGGATACAGAGATCGTGAACGAGACCTTGATGGTGATTGGAGGCGGAAAGATGATCATAGAGAAAAGAATGACACTTATATACCACCTGGAAGGCGTGATGAGGAGTCTGGAAGTTCAAGGATGGAGGCAATCCTAAATAAATTGGTTAAAGGAGCAGAAAGTCAGGAAAATTGCTTGAAAGAAAAAAGGACTGACATTTCGAGCATAAGTCAGAAAGTGGAGTTCCATTCAACTGCCATTAAACAGTTGGAGCAACAGTTTAGGCGGATTTCTTTGGCACTGAACCAACGTCAGCCAGGCACCCTTCCAAGTAACACCGTCCAAAATCCTAAAAATGATAGTCATTGCCTCGCCATCACTACTAGAAGTGGGAAGTGCACGACAGATCCACCTATGCCTGCTGACAGTGGTGTGCCTATTAATCCAGTGATTGTTGATGTAGAAGCTGAGTTAAAGCCGGATAATGAAAAGGGTGATATGGTTCCAAACCAGGATGATAGTGATAATGCCAAATCTGAGAAGAGGAAGGAGAACGAGGTACCAAAAGTGCTCAAAACTATTCCGCGACCTCCTTCTTCCTATCCTAAAAGGTTGAAGAAAAAGGCGGAGGAAGGAAAGTATCAGAAGTTCATCACCATATTGAAGGAGTTGTCAGTTAACATCCCTCTTGTACAGGCATTAGAGTAGATGCCAGGCTATGCAAAGTTCATGAAAGACTTGGTGACAAAGAAGAGAACGGTCAGTTTTGAGCCAGCAGATAACATTCATCATTGTAGTGCAATTGCTTCACGGTCCTTAGTTGAAAAGAAGGAGGATCCAGGAGCTTTCACAATCCCTTGCACTATTAGGTCCTACGACTTTGCCAAAGCACTGTGCGATTTGGGTGCTAGCATCAACCTAATGCCATTAGCCGTGTTCAAGCAATTGGGGTTGGTTGCACCAAAACCAACCTCCATGACACTTCTCATGGCCGATAGAACTGTGAAAAAATCGGTCGGCATTCTGTACGATGTTTTGGGGAAGGTTGCTTTTTTCATATTTTTGGCTGATTTTGTGATCCTCGATTGTGAAGTTGACTTTGAGGTTCCCATCATATTGGGAATACCATTCCTTTCCACGAGTCGTGCATTGGTTGATATGGAAACCAGGCAGCTGCAATTTAGATTGAATGATGAGCAGGTTACTTTCAATGTCTGTCGGTTAATGAAGCAGCCAAGAGATAAGAGAGTCATTTCAGTGATAGATGCGGTTGATGATATTGAAGTTGTCGTGCCCATTTAAGAAAGGTTGGGAGTAGAACCTCTGGCTGCTGTAATCATGAACTTTGAAGACGATGGTATAGAAGACTATGATGAGATGGTGGGTGCACTAGCTGGTAAAGGAGCGTACACTTATGCGCCCAAGAAACTGGATCTTGATTTAAAGAATAGGGTAACTCCACCAGCTCGTCCATGTATAGAGGAGCCTCCAGTGTTAGAGCTTCGTACAGAAAGAGATCATCAAGTGGTTGGATGCAGGAGTGGTTTACCCTATTGCTGATAGTAAGTGGGTGAGTCCGGTTCAGTGTGTGCCCAAAAAGGGAGGAATCACGGTGGTTCCGAATGACAAAAATGAGTTGATTCCAATGAGACCAGTGACTGGATGGAGAGTTTGCATGGACTATCGGAAGCTGAATTCGTGGACTGAAAAGGATCATTTTCCTATGCCCTTCATGGACCAGATGTTAGACCATCTTGCTGGTAGAGCATGGACTATCGGTTGCAAACGTTAGAATCTTGCCTGTATTCTAGACTTGCTCGAGAGAGAGGTAGAGATTGGGAAAAGGAGATAACGACAGAGATTTGAAGCTATCAACCTTCATCTAATAATCGGAGCCTTAGCGGGAAAGGTTATCTGAAGTCCAGGACAAGGGTTAGTAGTGCGACACTTGGAGACCGAGAGGAGAAGAGTGAAATTTGTCTAATGACAGTCGAGAGACAGTTAGATGAACCTAACTTGTTAGATTTTGCATGCAGCGCAGTGGGGCAGTCTTGTTAAGCACAAGTCACAGGTGGAGTTAAGGTGTCATTGGGGATCACAGTCCTACTGAATTTGTCTTATTGTTTACAAACTAAATATAAGTCAGCAATCGTCATCAGTCCTATTCACTAGCAGAAACCCCCAGTTTTAGTTACTTGCCAGTTATTCCTTCCATTAGTCTACTCATACTTCGTCCTATTCCCTGTAGGATCGACCCCAACCTAGTTGGGTTCTATATTTGATACAGCGACCGCATTGTACTTTTTTGGAGGTATACTTTTGGCGACATCACTCAACGGCGTAATCAAAATTTCTATCCGGGGTCGTTTCGATGAAATGTAGGTCCCACACCCAAATGGTTGTTTTAACTAATTTCCACCCAATAGCCCAAAATAAGCCCGAAAGCCTCGGGACCTAAACCAAAGGTCACCCTAGCCTAAAATCAACATTTCAGAGATAATGAAACTGTCATAATTGGCATACGAGGCCATCTACCTAAGGTTTAGGCCTAGTCGCTAAATTTGAAAAGTGATGATTTTAAAATAGGGAAATGGCTCTAAAAAATACACGAAATGTCCGCCTAATATCCCTGGCTAAAATGAGGACTGGCTTATCCACGAACGTCAACCTATCGTCCAATTGAACTGAGTCCCACCACAGCATGTGAGACTCATTCGGGATGTAACCCCACAACATAGAGATATGCAAAACTAGATGAACAGCTGAGAAGTCTGGGGGCAAAGCCAACTCATAAGCTACCACTCCAACTGTCTGAAGTATCTCGAATGGACCAATATACCTGGGTTGAGCTTACCCTTTCTTCCAATCCTCATCATGCCCTTCATGGGTGATACATAGAAGAAAACCCGATTGCCAACTCCAAATTTCAAGGCACAAAGTCTACAATCAGCGTAACTCTTCTGCCTACTCTGAGTTGCTCTCAACCTATCTTGAATCACCCATATCCTATCCAAGGAGTCACGAAGCAAGTCAGTGCCATGGGGGATAATCTATGAAGTTTCAAACCAGTCAATTAGAGACCGCCAACGCCTACCATATAATACCTCAAATGGTTCCATCTCAATGCTCGAATGGTAGTTATTATTATAACCAAACTCTGCCAAAGCTAGTGTTGCTCCCACTGACCTCCAAAGTCCATCACCCATGCGCGGAGCATATCCTCAATAACCTGAATGGTCCCTTTGACTGACCATCGTTCTGAGGATGGGATGCGGTGCTAAGATCAACCTGAGTACCCAACTCCTCCTGATAAGTCCTCCAAAAGCTAAAAGTAAATACTGACCTTCTATCAGAAATAATGGATTCTGGTACTCTATTAAGGTGAACTATCTCTCAAGTATAAATATGGGCTAACCTCTCGGTACTAAAGGAGATCTGAATCGGGATAAAATAAGCTAACTTGGTTAATCGATCCACGATGACCCAAATACTATCAGAACCACGCGAAGAACGTGGTAAATCGATCACGAAGTACATAGTAATCTGCTCCCTCTTCCACTCAGGAATGGGTAGCCTCTGAATCAATCCACCTGGTCACTGATGCTCGTCCTTTACCTACTGACATCAAAAGCAATGAGCTACATAGTCTGCAATATCTCTCTTCATACCACTCCACCAGTAATGCTGCCTCAAATCTTTATACATCCTTGTTGTCCCAGGGTGATGGAATATTTGGAACTATGAGCCTCTCACAGTATCAACTGAGTCAAGTCTCCAACCCTCTAAACAAAGAAACAATCATTAAATCTCAGAATAACCTCTAAATCTAGGATAGCCCGACTGGACTCACCCCTCACCACTTAATCACAGATGTCACAAAGTCTACTATCCTTAAATTGGTGACTCTGAATCTGTTCAAATAAGGTAGACCTAACCTTGACACTCGCGAGGATCCTCATAGAGTCTGAAATATCAAGCCGAACCAAAAAGTTGGCTAAGAATTGAACGTCCAAAGAGAATGGCCGCTCAGAAGCTAAAATAGAAGCCAAACTACCCATGCTTACTGCCTTCTGGCTCAAGGCGTCCACTACTATGTTTGCCTTGCCTGGATGCTAAAGGATAGAGATATCATAGTCCTTCAGCAACTCAATCCACCTATGCTACAAAGAATTAAGCTCTCTCTGAGTCATAAGGTGCTGAAGACTATGATGGTCGGTGTAGATCTCAAAATGAACACCATACAAGTAATGCCTCCAAATATTAATAACAAAAACCACCACTGCCAACTTTAAGCCTCGATGCATAAGTAATAACTCGGCCCTGCTACATCAGAACACAACCCAAACCAACACCAAAAGCATTACAATAAACTGTAAACCCCTCCCCCTCAACAGGAAGGGTCAATATCAGAGCTGAAGTGAGTAAGCTCTTGAGCTTCAGAAAGCTCAACTCACAATCCTTTGACCACTGAAATGAAACTTTCTTCCTAGTCAGTCTGGTCATAGGTGATGCAATAGAAGCAAAACCCTCAAAAAGTCATCTGTAGTAACCTGACAAACAAATAAAGTTATCGGAGATGCAGGTCTAGCCCAATCACGAATAGCCTCAATCTTTGCTGGATCCACCATAATTCCATCCTTAGATACCACGTGCCCTAGGAATGTAACAGAATCGAGCCAGAACTCACACTTTGAGAATTTTGTATAAAGCCTATGATCTCTTAAAATCTGGAGCATAATCCTCAAATGTTGCTCATGCTCCTCCCCGCTCCTCGAATATACAAGAATGTCATCAATGAACACAATCACAAAGGAGTCCAAATAGGGCCTGAAAACTCGATTTATCAAATCCATAAATGTTGTTGGGGCATTAGTCAACCCAAAAGACATCACCAGGACCTCATAACGGCCATACCAAGTCCTGAAGGTTGTCTTAGGGATGTTCTCAGCCCGAATTCTCAATTGATGGTAACCCGATCTCAAGTCAATCTTAGAAAACACTGTTGCACCCTAAAGCTGGTCAAATAAATCATTAATGCGAGCCTATAGTAAATACACATATGCATAAAGCCATTTTTTTATTAACAAACAAGACAGGAGCACCCCAAGGTGATACACTAGGCCGAATGAAACCCTTACCCAAAAGATCCTGAAGCTGAAAATTTAGCTCCTTAAGCTCTGTAAGATCCATAATATAAGGTGCCATAGAAATAGGTCGGGTGCCCGACTCGAGATCAATAGCAAACTCAATATCACGCTCAGGAGGAAGGCTAGGTAGGTCAGTAGGAAAAACATCGGCGAACTCACGAACGATAGGAATAGAATCAAGCGAGGGATTCTCCGTACTAACATCTTAAACATAAGTGAGATAAGACTTACAACCCCTCGACACCCATCTCTTAGCCCAAACATAAGAAATAATCCCCGTCGGTTCACGACTAAAAGAACCTTGCCATACAATCGGGGGTATGCCAGGCATGGCTAAGGTAACGGTCTTGGCGAAGCAATCCAAGATTACATGATAAGGGGATAACCAGTCCATGCCTAAAATTATATCAAAGTCCACCATATCTAATACAATAAGATCGGCCCGAGTATCAAACTTTTGAACGATCACCACACATGATCTATAAATCTGATCCACTACTAAAAAATCACCCATGGGAGTAGATACACATAATAGAATAGATAAAGGCTCCCAAAACAACTCTAACTGCGGTGCATAATAAGTAGAAATATAAGAATAAGTGGATCCCAGATTAAACAAAGTATTAGCTGGCCGATGGCATACTAAAATCGTACCTATAATCAAAGCATCCAAAGACTATGCCTCCAGTCTACCAGGTACAGCAGATAAATGACCTCGCCCGCCACCTAGCTGGCCGTCTGACCTACCATCTGTCCTACGTGCCTGAGAACCTTCTCAAGAACCATGAGGACCACCCCTGCGACCCTGAACACCACCTCTAGCAGGAGGCAGCACTGATCTGATCGACTAAACACTCTGCATTATAGGTTGAATTATCCCACACTGGGGACACTCTTTGGAGAAATGGCCAAACACTCCACAAGTATAGCAAGGCCCCAGAATACCACTCGATCCAAAAAATTCGGCTGACCCAAAATAGCCTCCACGGCTAGAAAATCCAGAAGGTGGACCACTCGGAGACTGGCCACTGCTCTGGCCATAAGAATCACTGATAATGGACTAATCTCTGTCAAAAATCTGAAGTACCGCCTGAACAGGCCTACTGGACTGACCATGGTGCCGATATGACTGATGTGAAGAGTACCTACCTTGAGAACCTCTGCCTCTGAATTGTGAGCCTCTATGGCTCCCACTGAAAATGCCTTGATAACGTGGTCTCGTATCGCTGCTCCCTTGGACTTCACGATGCATCTCCTCCATAGTCAGGGCATAATCAGAAATCTCAATGAAAGACCTACCAATAGCAACCAAACTCTGACTATCTATGCAAAGAGGAAGTCTCAATCCCCTAAAATAACATTGAATCCTCTCATACTAGGTAGGAAAGATCGCAGTAGCATGTCTGGTCAACTCGTGAAATCATGCCTCATACATGAGAACTATTATAGAACCCTGTTGTAACCCTATGAACTGATCTCTCAAGCATTCACAAAGACTGCGGGGTATATACTTCTCCAAGAAGACCTTAGAGAACTAAGTCCATGTCAAAGGGGGAGATCCAGCTGGTCTGGAATCAAGAAAACCTCTCCACTAATGTCAACCACCAAGTCCAACTGTAAAGTAGTTTAATCGACCCCACGAGCCTCAACTAGGCCTAAATTATGAAGCCTAACTTCATAAGCAGTCGAGAACTAAAATGCATCCTCTCCTGGAGCCCTTGTAAACCTCAGAGGAGTCAATCTCAGAAATCTACCCAACATCTTCTACTCCTCAACAGACATAGCAGACTGGATAACCACTGGCTTAGCAATTATTAGTGCTGGGGGAACCTGAACTCTGGGTACCAAAGCTATAGGTTGCACCCCTACATCCATATCACTCTGATCCACAGACTGTGCACCATCAGATGATACACCACCAACTAATCCCAACAACTGGACCAAGGCATCTCTGAGCAATGACGAAGAAATAAACCCAGGTGGAGCCTGAGCTGCCCCCTGGCCCACCAATAGCTGAGGTGGCTGAACCTGTGGAGCAATGGCTGGATCTGATGAAGGATCTCTATTCGATCCCCTAGCTAGGGATGCAGCTCTACTCTAGCCGCAACCTCTGGGTCGGCCATGGCCTATAGCTGGTGCCCTAGCAGCAAGCTCGGGGTCACCATCACCCATCGTCGTAGCTCGCGTCCTAGCTATCTACGAAAGAGAAAAATAATGAGAACCTTAGAAACCAACACAGACTCAACGCACGAAATGAATGATGAAAGTGAAGTCATCCTAAGAATGTCCTTTAGCCTCCCGAAGATAAAATACAGACATTATCGTTCCTATCCACTTGACTCTACTAGACACTTGCTCTTGTACAAACAATACCAATGAACCTAGGCTCTCTGATACCGATTTATCATCACCTAATACTATATCCCACTAGTAGGTAAGCCAAGCCTCAGCCCGGAACAACAAGTACTAGGCTCAATGGTGGAAGAATACAAAAATAGTACAAATCATGCCCATAAATATAAGTACGAAAATAAAGGGCTAATTAAAATAGGGAGAAGAACAAAATAAATCCCACGGCCTGGTAAGGCCGGTACAAGAGCCACTAGCAAAAGAATAAGAGTACTAACAATATCAATATGAATTTAGTCTTGAAATGAAAGACCATCCAAAAATAGGGGAAGGAGAAGGGATCAACTCCGACTCTGAAAGCTCACCCTATCTCTGAGACCTATAGATAGCTGGCTAGAATATCAACGGCGGCAGCTAGTACTTGGATCCACACTAGAAAAGATGCAGAAGTGTAGTATGAGTACCAAAACAACGGGCACTCAGTAGACATCATCGTCCGACTGAGCTAAATCATAATAAAAGTATAATAAAATGCGAGAAGGTAAGCTAAAGTCCAGGGAAAAGGGGAGACCCTGAGATCATACTCCGACATAAGGAAATAAGTAATAAAATACACAATATTGGACTTTAGGAAAACTATTTGTAGCCTAACTAGGCCACCATAAGCCCAGAAGGTGCAAACAAGAGAGGACTAATCCAAACGAACCCTCATAAGCCCAATGGATGCAATCAAGGAAATATACTACTACCATGCTCATGAATCCTTTCGTACCATAACTCACCGGACTCGAACCAGTACCGTGATGCCATCCACCTAAGTCGATTCTAATTGATATCTTGATGAATGTAATTGGTATTTAATCAATTTCAATTGGTATCTGGACGAAGCTAATTGGCATCTAGTTGATTCCAATTAGTATATTGATGAGTTCAATTGGTATCTGATCGATTCTAATTGATATCAGGTGATAGGAGTCATGTTAATGCATTGATTATTTGATTTGTGATAGCATAATATTAAGTGTTGGTTGTTGAGACAATACTAATAGATTGACGTATGTGAAGGTTATAATACATTGTAGTGTGTTGGTATGATACAAAAGCATTATGTGTGTTGATGAAAAGGTGAAGATGAGTGGGTTAAAACTTAAAGCGTGTGTTATTGTATTTATTCGTGGAGGATTTGAATCACGATATTGCGTTTGTAGTGTCGTGTTTTGTTAGGGGGTGACCTAGAGATCTAGACCTCCATAGGAAACTCTGAGACTTTGAATGAGTTAATAGCATGTGGTTTAGTGGTTGCCGCATTGAGATTGTTTCATGACGTCTTAGTATAAGATTTATGTTATGAAGTAGGGATAGAATGCAGTTTTCCCCAGGCTACTATTAGTTAAGGACCACTGCAGCGGTGGGATTTACACTACAGTAAGGTTGTTGTAGTAGTCGGGTCCTACTATTTCAAGCCCATTGCCTTCGTGGCATTTTAGGTGCAGTGTAATATCATCCGCTATAGCAAAAATAAGGCAGAATCCTCAAAACTTAAAATCTCCTATTTTTAGGACCTTAGTTTTCAATACAGTGTAGGAGCAATCAATCATATGAAGGTCATTTCATAAAATATGGCATCCTAAAACAAAGACATCTATCCCTAGAGTGCTACCAATGGTATCGATGAATCAAAAGAAATCATTTAATTTCTTGATGGACTCAAGATTTCCATCTAACAAATTGTTCAAGGAATCCTAACCCTCCTACAACTTGCTCTAAATAAATCCATTCCAAAGAATCTTATGCTCTCTAGAGGTTCACCTTAATCATACAACTGGGTGAGATATGCTTTCTATTATAGAACTAGACTAGGTCATGTGCCACAATAACATTATCTATGGTTCTTCCCCTGGGGATAAAGCCTGCCCATGCCTCTGAGATAAATTTTATTTGTTGATTTTGTGTTATTATAGAGGATTTGAATATATGTTACCTGTTTTCATGGGATTAAGGCTCTTGATTTTTTTTGTTTCAAAACACCTTCCTCTATCAAGAACCATCTCTCAGGTTGTTCCGAATAAGCTTTTCCTGATCAACTAGTTTATCAAAATGTCGGACATGTAGTTCTTCTTGGATTTCTTAAGGGGATGATCTAGCTTGATTGATATTCTCTGTTATTCCTTTAAAAACTCATCTGAGTTCAACTGCCTAAAACTAAGGTTTAAGATCCTTCACTTTCTGCCAAACATTTTTTATCATTCCTGCTACCATATTTCTTCTCCAGCATTCTTCCATAACTTGCTTGAGTTTGGAGTGTTCTGCCTAAACATTGAAATATCTAAATGAGGATTTGATGTTTGTCTTGGGGCTCCTAATTAGGATTAATATAGGAACATTGTCAGAGATGTAGGGATCCCCAAAGATTATATTCAGCTACCTATAGTGAATCATCCACTCATCACTGACAACTACTCTATCAATTCTACAATAGACTCATGCATTCCCCTTTTGTTTATTGACCATGTGCAGTATTCCTCTCTCCATGGAATTTCATTCAATAGCAAAGTATTGTAACATTCAGTCCTTTAACTCAGCTGGAGACACTGGTGCTCCAGATTGTTTATTTGGGATGTAAAGGGCTGCATTGTAATTCCCACAAATTAGAAAGGGTCTATTAATCATAGGAACTAAAACTTTTAATTAATCATATGGAGATTTTCTTTGCTCAACTGTGTAGAACCCATACACCATTGTAAGAAAGCAAGTCATCCCTTGTTATTTCTGAGTGATCTGATAATGAATTAATTAAGCAGCTATTCCTAAATATTGGATGGTGTAAGCTTTAGAACCAGCAAGAACCATATTCTCCTATTCCTTACTTACTGGTAGTTAGAAATTCTTTCATAACTAGGAGCTTAGCCTTTGCAAAGGTGAGGAAATGAATCTCTATCTCATCCAGTAATCTTACTGATATCCCACTATAGTGGTGCATTGCCCACCATAGCAAACTCACTGCAGTGAGAGTCCCATCACTGCAGCAGCTCGTGCATTGTCCCATGCTACTACTTACCTCAATGGTGGAATTCAAGAAGAACTGAAGGAAATTGCCCAAATTCGCCCCTGAATGACCTCTAAATGTTTTTGGATCAAAAATAACATTTTTAAGCCAACACTGTTATTTACTGCGTCGAGCCCACTATAGCGACTTGATTCCCGCTATAGCGGCGTCACTATAACGAGTTTCTTCTAATATGGCAGAGCTGACCAAAGTTGACTTTCGCTATAGCAGAAAAATTCTTGTTAAAGCGGGACCGTGGTAGTGGTCTGCCTCCCACTACAGTGAGGTAGGCAAGGCAGAAACTTTGGAAGCTTCCTAATTTTTCCATTTTTACAATACACTCTTCGATTTCAACATCACAAAGTAACCCTTTTACGTTAAATGTTATATTTGGAGTTCTACTAACCAAAATTCAATTCCAAAAGTTTATATGAACTCCCTAACCTCTTAGATAACACGTAATGATCTTAAATGATCGAATCACCACCCTCTCAATTACCTAATTTAGCTAAATCACACCGCACCTAAAATTCATCTAAGACTAGCCTAGCCTAAAATTTTCAACACTTCATCTGGGGAGAAACTTAACCCAAATTTTTTGCATGTTAAGCTATACTATAATGACGGAGAGGATTGTTACAATAGATACCAATTTACTTATAGTTCATCCTCAAATGATAATAAAAGGAAAAAAAGGGAAAAGCTAGCAAAGGAGATACTTGAATCTTCAAACAAGTGAGGGTACTTGTCACGCATATCTATTTCAGTCTTCCAAGTGGCCTCCTCAACAGGACGATGCTTCCACTGGACTTACGGTGCTTCCACTGGACTTTCACAGACCTAATCTCTTTGGTTGTCAACTTGCAAACATCTCAATCAAGTATCACCACCAGTTCTTCCTCATTAGAGAGGTTCTTATCTAATAATATCGAGTCTCAATGTATGAAGTATCCCTATGGTACTTCTTAAGCATAGAGGCATGGAATATCATATGGAATCCCTACAAAGTTGGAGGCAACGCAAGTTTGTAAGTCATTGGACTTACATCATCAAGAATCTCAAATGGACCAATATACCTGGGGCTAATTTTTCCCGTTTTGCCAAACTACATCACTCCCGTCATGGAAGAAACCTTAAGTAGTACATGTTAACCCTACTTAAAGAACATGTCTCTCACCTTGTGATCTGTATATTCTTTCTGTCGACTTGGGGATGCCAACAACTTATCTTGAATAAACCTTACCTTCTCTTAAAACTCTTTTACCAAGTCAGTGCCCAAGGGTTTCACATCACCCACCTCAAACTAGCCTATGGGCGATCTACATCTCCTTCCATATTGATAATTATTATTGTATAAAAACTCAGACAATGGCATAAACCGATACCAATGACCCCTAAAGTCAGCTACACATGCTTGAAGCATGTCTTTTAGCACCTGCATAGTTCTCTTGGACTGTCTGTCAATCTGAGGATGAAATATCATGCTGAGATCTAGCTTAGTGCCCAACTCCTCATGCAATATGTGCCAAAACTTAGAGGTAAACTACGTACCTCTATCAGATATGATGGAAATAGGGACTTCATGGAATCTCAAAACCTCCTTAACATAGATCGTAGCTAACTTCTTCGTGTTATAGTTCACCTTGATCAGAATGGAATGTGCGGACTTTGTTAGCCTATAAATAATAACCCAGATTAAATCATACTGACCCAAGGTCTTAGGAAGACCTACCACAAAATCCATGGCAACTCTCCAATTTCCACTCTAGAATAGATATTTTCTGAAGTAAACCTGCAAACTTTTGATGCTCATATTTTACCGACTGACAATTCTGACACTTGGCCACATACTTTACTATATCTCTCTTTATTTGGGGCCACCAATAGAGTTGTCCCAAGTCACGATACATCTTGGTTGCACCAAAATGAATAGAGTATCTAGAGTTATGAGTTTTCGCTAGCAGACTAGGAATCATTTCATCAACACGAGGCGCACACACATGCCTTTTTACTCTCAACACACCACTAGCATCAAGTGTGGCCTCTCGAGCCTCACCATACACCACTTTCTTTCAAATATTATTCAGTCTTACATCTTCAAATTTTTTAGCCTTGATTTAACCAAGGAATGTAGACCTTTCCTCAACACTATCCAACACTTCAACCTTTCGGACACCCCAAAATGTATTAACTGCAATGTTAGAGTTTGAATCTCTCTAGCTAAAGAATGCCTTGTTACTTTAAAACACGCCAGACTTCCCATACTTACAGTTTTCTTGCTCAATGCATCTGCCACCATATTGGCCTTTCTCAGATGATACTGGATGGTGACATCATAATTCTTTAGTAACTCTATCCACAGTTGATGTCTCATAGTTAATTCCGTCTGAGTAAACACGTGTTGTAGGCTATCATGATCTGTGAAAACCTCACACTTGACACCATATAGGTAGTGTCTCTATATTTTGAGTGTAAAAACCACCTCTGCCAGCTCCAAGACATGAGTTGGATAATTTCTCTCATGGACCTTAAGTTGCCTTGAAGTATAGGCTATCATATTCTTATCCTGCATTAACACAGCACCCAAGATAGAATGTGAATCATCACAAAATACTATAAAATCCTTACCTTCACTAGGCAAAGCAAGTATGGGAGCTGTGGTCAGAAGAGACTTGGGCTTTTGAAAGCTCTCTTCACACTTGTCATACCAAATGAAAGGTACCTCCTTCTGAGTTAGTCTTGTCAAGTGAGTAGCAATCGAGGCAAAGCTTTTAACAAATCTCTGGTAATAGCTAGCCAGACTAACAAAGCTATGAATTTCATTCACAGAGGTGGTCCTAGCCTAATTCTTAACCGCATCTATCTTTTGGGGATCTACCATTACCCCCTTCTCAAAAACCATCTTAGGAATATCCTCAGGCTGGATCTTTAACTGATGATATCCCAACCTTAGATTTATCTTAGAAAACACTGAAGCACCCTCTAACTGATCAACAAATTGTCTATTCTAGGAAATGGGTACTTATTTTGGATGGTTACCTAATTCAGCTGCTAATAATATATACACATTCTCATACTATCATCCTTTTTTGACAAACAACACTGGAGTACCCCTACGGCGAAGCACTAGGATGAATAAACCCCTTATCAAGAAACTCCTACAACTAAGTCTTAAGCTCTCTTAACTCAGTCGGATCCATCCTATAGGGAGGAATAGAGATGGGGAAAGTGTCCGATTACAGATCAATACAGAAGTCAGTATTCCAATCCGGAGGCATACCAGGCAAATCAGTAGGGAACACTTCCTAGAACTCACCCACTACCAGAACTGACTCAATATATAGGACCTCTGCACTAGTGTCTCAAAATCTAACATATCAAGAATCACCAAGTCCGCCCAAGTCTGAAAACCCATAAACATCATTGAACAAGCACAATATGCTTGAGTCACTTCCACAGAATCCCCAACCATAGTAGATACATAAATAGGTGAATCAAACATATCATAAACCATGTCTAACCTCAAAGTAAATTTAATAGACACATAGGGAAAAGTAGAACCCTGATTAAATAATATTGAAGCCATCTGGTCACAAACAAGAGTGGTACCTCTAATAACTATTTTTGATGCCTCTGTCTTAGATTTTCCTGGAAAGGCATAGCAATGGGTCGTGTCAACAATTTGAGTGGCTTCCCTAGCAGGTTGTGCACGACCTCTACCAGCGTTACTTCCACCCCAATTACCACCACAGCCTGCCTGATAACCACCATGCCTACCCTGTGGATGACCTCTACCATTTCCTCCACCTCCTCTGTCGGTTGGGACTAAAGCTCTGGATTGCTACTGACCCTGAAAACCTGATTTTCTACTATTAGGACAGATCCTCTTATAATGCCTAATCCCGCCACAAGTAAAACAAGCTCAATCTAATGAAGGTTGGTTAGCAGAAGAACATGAAGCCCCTTAGCTACCCACACCTGAAGGCTGCTAAGTGGTCCCTAACGGACCCCCTTTAAACACTGGAAAAGCTGACTATATCAGACGTGCAGGGTAGGCCTGAGAACTGTGGCCTCTGGAGTAGGATTCCCTAAAGTTGCCCATATTTTGGGCTTTCTTTCCCACCATCTTAGCATATCCATCCTATCTAACCCCCTCTACTTTCTTCACAAACTCTACCTCATTAAAGGTCTTACCTTAGAAAGTCATCTGTAGTGTTGAGACTTATAAAATAGTATTCAAACACTTCACAAAGCGGTGAATCCTCTCTTCCTCAGTATCAAGTAACTGGATGACAAATATGGACAAGGCATGGAACTTAGCCTCATAAGCTGCAACAGTCATATTGCCCTGCTCAAGGGCGAAAAACTCTTCTTTCTTCTTATCACACAAGGTGCTTGGCACATACTTTTCTAAAAACAAAGTATGGAACTGAGTCCAAGTCAATGAAGGAAATGTTGAAGACCGACACTCCACATACGTCCTCCACCACTGCTTATCATCTCCTTACAACTAGAAGGTCACAAACTCTACTCCATATTGCTCCACAATACCCATCTTGTGCAACCTCTCATGACAGTCCACAATAAACTCAAATGCATCCTCCGTCTCTGAACCAAGAAAAGCTGGGGGTTTCATCTTCAAGAACTTACACAATAATTCATGCTCATTCCCAGTCGTAATAGGACCCAATACCAAATGAGGAAACACTTTTGTCCCAGAAAGCTCATCTATCCTAGGGGCTACCGCAGTAGCATGTTGCACCATCTGATACTGGTGAACAGGCACTATAGGCATGGCCCTAGTACCGGCCAACCCACTCAAAAAACCAAGGACTTGTTG
Organism: Capsicum rhomboideum; assembly: GCA_031232105.1. Classification (NCBI taxonomy): domain Eukaryota; kingdom Viridiplantae; phylum Streptophyta; class Magnoliopsida; order Solanales; family Solanaceae; genus Capsicum; species Capsicum rhomboideum. Next base: position 87,779,970 of record CP124716.1, on the reverse strand, counting down.
AATTAGCTCTAAAGACATTTGTAGAGGGGCTGCACCTCCCTGAAGGAAAACATTATCAAGAAAATTATATGTTTTGGAAAACATCTATATAGATGTGTTTGGTATGAAGGAAAACATTATCAAGAAAATAATTCTTAATTTTCTCATGTTTGATGGACTTATATGATTTGGATAACATTTTTGAAAACTCTCTTTCAACTTCACCACCCCATCCCTACACGAGATTCGAGACCCGTCTTCAAAACCTGATTCAAGACCCTACTCCAGACCCGGGACTTGGAAGTCAACCCCAATCGAGGACTGAACCACGACCCGAGACCCTCTCGACCCCAATTTGAGTCAAGCTGTTAAGCGTCAGGTTTGAGATCACAGTCGGGAGTCAGGTCCTTAATCAAGGGGAGAAGTTAGGTACCAGGTCAAGGTCGGAGTAAGGATTCAAATCTTAGGTCGAGAGATAACTCAGGTCTCATGTCATGATAGGGGTTGAGAATTCGTGTCCCGATCGAGGTCAAGGTCAATAGTCAAGTATCGAGACTTATGTTAGGGTCAGGTCCCGGATCGAGAGTCGAGTCCCAAGTTTGGGAGTCGTGACCTATATTGAGGTTGAGAGTCAGGTTGGGTTAGGACTCAGATCTTGGGTCTCGATTAGGATTTAGATAGCGATCGGGGTTGAGACTCAAAAGTAAGGTCTCGGGTCATGTGTGGAGTCGAGTCTCGAGTTGAGAGTTGAAAATTGTGTTTTAGGTTGGGAGTCGAGTCCAAGGTTGAGTTCCCGACCTTGACTTGGGATTTGATCTCGACTCGAGGTCCAATTCCCAACCTTGACCCAGGATCTGACTCCTAACGCCGATCCGAGACTAGATTTTCGACCCTTGAACCTGACTCCAAATTTTGACCCCAGCTTAAGACCTAATTTTCAATCTCGAGACCGAACCGACTCACGACTCTGACCCAAGACTCAACCCCGATCAGACCCAGGATCCTACCCCCGACCTCGACTCGATGTGTAGGTCGATATTGGCTCGGATTTAGGTCTCCAATATCGGTTCGGGATTAAAATCAGGGTTAGGTCTTGAGATAGCATCAAATTCCAAGTTGTGGTTGGGGTTAGTTGTCGAGTCTCGAGTTAGGGTTAGACCTAGGTCAAGTTGAGGATCAAGTTCTAAAGATAGGGTCGAGGTCAAGCTTGGAGGCCAGGTCTCGAGTCGAGGTCAAGCTCGGAGCCAATGTTGGGGTTAGGTTAGATCTCATGTCGAGGTCAAAATAAGGGTTCGAGTCCTTGTTAAAAGATGGGGATTTAGATACAATATCTTAATATTTGCTCAAATTATATTTAAATATTTTTGGGACAATATTTTCTTCTTAACAGTAGAAAAATCTATTTTTTTAGGAAAATATTTTCTAGAAAAACATTTGTCGTAAAAACCATTTTCTGTCATACAAGACAAGGATTAAGTATAAATTGGAAATTCGAATGTGATTTAAGTCTTAAAACACTTTTTTAAGGAAGCATGAGTTGCTCATTCCAAAAGGCTGTAGGTGAAGAGAGAAAGTTATTGAAAATTTCACAACCTAGAAATAGAATAAACTATACGTACATTAATTAGGGACTTCTTTCTTATTAAGCAAAAGTCTTACAATGAAAATTCGACACCAAACCTAATTTCCCTCGTAATATAACTTTTGAATAAAAATGATAGTCCTCAATTCAAGATATTGCATATTTATATTAGTCAAAACTTTTTTTCTCTTGCTATTTTAGGTGTCCCAAAATTATTTTAATCAAGTTTAGTATGAATGTATGACGGGAAAACTTACCGGCACCGGGTGTATACACCCAACTCAGTTAAGTTAATCATGGATAATAACTAAGGTCTAGAGTCCTACTTTTAACAAAGAAGTTAAACAATTAAAAAAGAAAGAAATTTAATAACTCAACAGCTAGGGTTGTGCACAAATCGAATCAATTCGAATATTCGAAGCAATTTGAATAAATCAATTTGGATTATACAATTTGCATCGATTTACGAATTTAATTTTAGAATATTTTGATTTTTCGAATTGAATATCGTTGGGTGTGTTTACAATTCGAATCGATTCGAAAAATCAAAATTTATACACATATATATAGTAATAAAATAGTATTTACTAATTACTTAAAAAAACTTAAAACCTAATGCAATCTAGGGCCACATGTAGAGTATTTTAATTTAAAAATCTAAAACCTACACCTCTCTTGAACATTTATATATTTACAAAGTATAAAGTACAGACCTAATCTTTCAACCTCATGCCTCTCTTTCACACATAGTACTCTTGATTTTTGAACCATTGTGGTTGGATTCAATTTCCACTTTAAACTTGCAATGCAATGTTATTTAGGTTATTTAAGGCTTAATTTTAAGATTTTGTTAGTTTTTATTATGTTTGCTCTAAAATTAAAATGAAAATAGTTGCTTGTTGAAATTTCAAAATCGAACAAATCGATTCGTAAATCGAATCGAAAAAATAAAAAATGAATCGAATTGGACCTAGAATGAATTGAGTTAGGACAAGGATTTTAACAAATCAAAATTTGAAATTTCAATTACATGATGGCTAAAATCGATCCGAATCGATTCGTGCACAGGCCTAACAACAGCACAAAATTAAACAATTAAAAGGGGAAGAAACTAAAGCTAATAACCTAATAGCAGAGCACAACGAGGATTGCCGTCATCGGTTCTAAGGATTGCCGTCATCGGTTCTAACTTTATTTCGTTCAATCTTTTTCTTGCGTTGTGGCATACTCTGAAGTTCTGCATCAATCTTATGCAAGGAAGAACATACAGTTTAAAGGTAGTGTTTTGGTACTGCTTTTAGATACTAAAAGTTGACTAGTATTTTTGAAGCAACTGATGTGGAGTAGGAACCTATGTTGCTCGGACTCTTTAAAAATATTGATGGGTGTGATTTGAATATTCCAAAAGTAGTACATTTTAGAGAATTCGAAACGGATGCGGTAATAATTTTGAAGAGTCCGGGCAACATACGTAGGAACTAGGATATTGCAAAAGAAAAATGAAGTCCTCTCGTATCTTCTTTTGGTGGGTGATATTTTTCAAAACAGTTATAATATACCTGGTAAACATTTTCTACATTTCAAGTAACCAAGTTAACCGAACATTGGAAAGACATTTCTAGAGAAGCATTTTCTATCATACCCCACGGACACCATAAGAGTCGAGGTGTTTTCGTCCAGATAAGCTACTGCACTTGCAATATCTTACATGGGATCTTAAGTGTTTTTCTTGTCGTCCTTGGACTTCTCATTAGCATGTTTAGTGAACTTAACCTTCAGCAAAGTTTTTAAACCCCATAATATGAAAAAGAAAAATAGTTATGGTCTTTTAGGATGTAGTTAATTACTGGCACAGAATGACAATTATTAAAAATGACGCAAGTACTAGACAATAATCAATCTACTTATTGTATAACAAATTTAATAAAGCAATTCTATTTTTATTATTAGTTAATATCATGTGCAAAATACATGGTTAACTATGGTTAAGTATTAATATTTATAATTAAATACTATGACAAGTGTCAATTAAATATTAGTTGGGTGTATACACCCGAGTACAACTCATCCTCGATTCTTCAAGCTATAAGAAATTGTTTGATGTACAGTACAAATTTAGTTTCCAGAAAGCTAAATATATTAGAGAACTAATTCAAAAATGTCACTAGCTTATCTCACAAAATTTTTTTCAGTTTATCTCTCCATTCAATTGGAAAAAACTTAACAACTTGGCAATTTACATCGGTAAAATAGAAAAAACTAGCATAACCTACAAAAATAGCTCATGGTTTTCGCAGTTAATTGCACATTTGTAGCTGAACTTTACAATGGCATACAATTGATTAAACGATGGCGGCAAAGAGCACATGTATTACACAGAGGTTAAACATACAAGCAATCTCTGGCACATTTTCCTTACATCCAATGAAAGATCTGAAGAGCACATATCTTGAAGCAAGGCTCTGGCTTCCACAAGGGCTCCAGAAATTTTCTGTAAGACTGCCTCTTCGCTCGCCATTAAAGATGCTAGTAACTTGGCACCATCAATCCTCTCCTGGTCAAAATTAAACAAAAACACGTTAACCAAGAGTGTGAAATTAATTCTCACAACATGCTTCCAAATATTACTAGGACAAACTTATTTCTAGGCGATAGAAGCAGCAGGCACAATAATGATAAGGAAAAAGGAAACCAGAGAGAAAGGTAAACACAATGGCGAAAGTAGCAGATTTTTTTTTTTTTTTATGCAACTAACGCTAGTAATAAAGAAGGAATATGGTCCAAAACAAAATACCACCAACTAAAACGTCTTAACTGAAATTAAATATAGTTCAGATACTTGAAACATAAAAGAGAAAATATCTTTTGGAAATCAATAAAGTGACAAAATCACAACAGATTTAATCAACAAGCTGAAACCCATGTCATCATCGGACTCCTCAGCAGGCTCATCCTTCTTCTCCTCCTCCTTGGAAGCAGGAGCAGCACCAGAATCAGCAGCTGCAACAGGAGCAGCAGCAACAGCGGCAAACTTGCTTGGATCCGCGAGGTATTCCTTCACTTTGTCAGCCAGAGGGAAAGAATACTCACTTTCAATAGCAATGGCCAACACATTCTTGTAGGAGAAACGATGCCCCTTTTTTACCGCATCAATAAAATCTGGAAGTGACAGGATTCGGTTCCATAGGGCGATGCAAGGAACTAGATGGAGGCTGACCAAATATACTACCCCCATGAAAGCACCAAGACTGTTTGTGGTCAAGGAGAGAGCCTTAACCAGGGCCAGAAGATTAGATGCTTTATACAAACTTGACCCTCCAATTCCAAGGAAGAGCAAATATTTCAGAAGTAATGTCTGTTTCTTTTAGGAAGAGATGCATAATTATGAGCAGTATATTCAAGCTGAAACGAATCAGGAGACAAAATTGATGCCCATTTTAACACAAGTAACATTTTCGTGCAAGTTGGATCCTAATGCTTCAATAAAGCTTCTGTGAGAAATAATGGAGAAAATATTATTGAATTGTATATCTAAATTATTACATTGAGACTCTATTTATAGACACTACATTAGACTCCTTTTCCAACTAGTATTCTATATAATATTCCTATTCTTACTCATATTCTAACACTCCCCCTCAAGCTGATGCATACAAATCATATGTACTGAGCTTTTTATAAATGTAATTAATACGAGGACCAGTGAGGGACTTGGTGAAAATATCTGCAAGTTGATCACTCAATTTCACAAACTTTGTAACAATATCTCTGGAAAGTATCTTCTCTCTTACAAAGTGACAATCAATCTCAATGTGCTTAGTCCTCATATGAAATACCGAATTTAATGAGATATGAAGAGCCGCTTGGTTGTCACACACAAGTTCTATTTCACTGATTTCTTCAAATTTTAACTCTCTCAACAACTGTTTGATCCAAACTAGCTCACAAGTGGCTAGCTCCATTGCTTGATATTCTGCTTTTCCACTAGATCGAGCAACCACACTCGGTTTCTTACTCTTCCAGGGCACCAAATTACTTCCTACTAAAACACAATATCCAATTGTAGAACGTCTATCACAAGGTGATCCTGCCCAATTAGCATTTGTATATCCAACGATTTGCTCATGACCTCGATCCTCGAAGAGTATTCCTTTACCTGGAGCTGACTTAATATATTGCACAATGCGAACAACTGCATCCCAATGACTATCACAGGGAGAATCCATAAACTGAATTACAACACTCACAGGATAGGAAATGTAAGGTCTGATCACTGTGAGATAATTCAACTTACAAACTAGATGTCTATATCTTCCAGGATCACTGAGTGCCTCCCCATGTCCTGGCAAGAGTTTAGTGTTCGAATCCATAGGAGTGTCAACAGGTTTACATCCCATCATTCCTGTCTCCTCGAGAATGTCTAAGGCATACTTGCGTTGCGAAATAATAATACCTGATCTAGACTGAGCAACTTCAATACCTAAAAAATACTTCAGTCTCCCGAGGTCTTTAGTCTGGAAATACTGAAAGAGGTGTTGCTTCAAACTAATGATACCATCTTGATCATTGTCAGTAATAACGACATCATTAACGTAAACCACCAAATAAATACACAGATTTGGAGCAGAATGTCGATAAAACACAGAGTGATCTGCTTCACTACGAATCATGCCAAACTTCTGAATTACTGTGCTGAACTTTCCAAACCAGGCCCGAGGAGATTGTTTTACACCATAAAGTGACTGACGCAATCGACACACCAGACTAGACTTCCCCTGAGCAACAAAACCAGGTGGTTGCTCCATATAAACTTCCTCCTCAAGGTCACCATGGAGAAAAGCATTCTTAATATCCAACTGAAAAAGAGGTCAGTGTCGAACAGCAGCCATAGACAGAAAAAGACGAACAGATGCTATTTTAGCCACGGGAGAGACAGTATCACTATAATCAAGCCCAAATATCTGAGTGTACCCCTTGGCAACAAGACGAGCCTTAAGTCGATCAATTTGGCCGTCCGGACCAACTTTCACTACATAAACCCAACGACAACCAATGGTTGATTTACCTGAAGGGAGAGGAACAAGCTCCCAAGTACCACTCGTATGTAAAGCAGACATTTCGTCAATCATAGTCTGTCGCCACCTTGGATGAGAAAGTGCTTCTTTTGTGGACTTAGGGATGGAGACAGAGGACAAAGACGATATAAAGGCATAATGGGGCGATGATAGGCGATGATAACTTAAAAGGGTATAATGAGGGTTAGTATTACGAGTGGACCGTAGACCTTTTCGAAGTGCAATCGGAGGAGATAAGTCTGTAGTAGGTGCAGGGTCAGGTGCAGGACGGGAATCATCTGAGCCTGATGCTGTACATGGACGACGATGATAAGTCAGGAGTGGTGGCACTGTAGATGAAGTTGTAGAAGGTATTGTAGATTCCTCAAAAGTATGTGCAGGTAAGACTAGTGGCACTATGGATGGAGATGTAGAAGTAATGGTAGGATCCTCAAAAGTCAATATAGGTAAGACCTCAGACATGTTAGGATGATCAGGATCAAAAGAAGATGTAAAGGTTGAGACTCAAAAAATGTGACATCAGCTGACATAAGGTACCTGCGAAGATCAGGTGAGTGGCAACTATATCCCTTTTGTACTCAGAATAACCAAGAAAGACACATTTGAGAGCACGAGGAGTTAATTTATCTTTTCCTGCGGTGAAGTTATGAACAAAACATGTACTCCCAAAGACACGAGGGGGAAGAGAGCAGAGAGGTGACTGAGGAAACAATACTGAAAAGGGAATTTGTTTTGAAAGGAAGAAGAGGGCATCCGATTAATTAAATAGCAAGATGCGATAACGGCATCGCCCCAAAAACGCAGAGGAACATAGGATTGAATGAGAAGAGTGCGAGCAGTCTCGATGAGGTGCCTATTCTTCCTCTTTGCTACTCCATTTTGTTGAGGGGTATACAGACAAGAAGTTTGATGAATATTCCTTGATGAGTCATAAATTGTTGAAATTGGGAGGATATATATTCTAAGGCATTATCACTACGAAAGGTACGAATAGAGACACCGGATTGATTCTGTATTTCAGCACAATAATTCTTGAATATAGGAAACAATTGAAAACTATCTTTCATTAAGAAAATCCAGGTACATCTTGAATAGTCATCAATGAAGCTAACAAAATAACGAAACCCTGAGGTAGAACTGATTCTACAAGGACCCCAACTATCAGAGTGAACTAAGGAAAAGATACTCTGCACGATTCTCAGTACTACATTGAAAGGTAGTTCGAGTGTGTTTTCCAAGTTGGCACGACTCACAATCTAATGTGGATAGACTAGACAAACTAGGCACCATCTTTTATAGTTTGAACAAACGAGGATGTCCTAAACGTTTGTGAATTATGTCCGGAGAATCTGTAATTGGACATGCTATGAAGGAGTTAGGAGAGGTAAGGTAGTAAAGGCCTTGTGATTCATATCCTACACCAATTGTTTGTCCCGCACTACGGTCATGCATTATAAAAGAGTCCTCAAGTTATGCCACAATTTAGGGCACGAGTCAACCAACTGACCGATGCAAGATTAAAAGGACAACCAGGGACGTAAAGAACAGAATTTAAAGTGACAGAGGATAGTGGAGTAGCTTGTCCAACTCCTTTTGCTTTGGTTTGGTTACCATTGGCTAAAGTAATAGTTGGAAGAGACAGTGAATAAATAATATTTGATAGAAGTGATTTATCACCAGAAATATGATCAGAAGCGCCAGAGTCCACAACCCATGATCCAAAGGTAGGAGATTGTGCAGTTGAGGCTAATGGTAAAGATATCTGCTTACTTGCTCGATACTAAAGATACTCATATTCCTTTTCACATAAATACACCCATTGATTACCTGTGGTGTTAGACTGAGCAACATGAGCATTTTTAGGTGGTCGACCATGCAAAGAATAGCATATTCCAAGAGTATGTCCAAGCCTATTACAGTAACTACACTTAGGTCAAGAATAACATACGTCACGATTATGTCCAAGCCTTTTACAATAACTACACCTAGGTCGAGATCTTCCAAAACGACCCCCCCTCGTCGATTCTTCATGGACTAGGACGTTTGATTTTCTGATCTCCTCATTAAGGGTTCGGAAGTGATCATAGGGCTTGAACTTCCAATTCCCATATTTTTGGAGCCAAAAGTATCACACCCAAAAGACATCTTCTGAATATTTATTTATTTATTTATTTTGTCTTGAAATCAGCAAGAAATCGAGCGAAAAACAGTAGATCTGGAAAACAAAACTCGTCGGAAAAACTCTGAAAGTCGCTGAAACCCTAACTCCGACGAATGGAATCTGGAAAATATGCCGGAATATGGAGAAAAAATGCCTGAAAATAAGCTTGAATCTGGTCGGCAGATCTGGACGACTCCAACAGTCAAAGAAGAGCTGAAAAAATAGATAGGAATCTTGCCGGAAAATCGCAACTCCGACAAGCGCGTGGGAGCGCGTGACTTGGAGTTTTTCGGTGGTTTTGGTAGGGTTTTTGTCGACTAAGCTTTCCGATCCTCGTGGTGGTGTTGGATTTCGCACACCACCCACAAATCAGTCACAGGAAATTGACGCACGGTGACTGAGTTTTCTTTTTCTAAAGTTTCTCACCAATGCTCTGATACCATGTGAAAAATAATGGAGAAAATATTATTGAATTGTATATCTAAATTATTACATTGAGACCCTATTTATAGACACTACATTAGACTCCTTTTCCAACTAGGATTCTATATAATATTCTTATTCCTACTCATATTCTAACAACTTCCATATTTACACCACTACAGGTACTTGTGCATGTGGATGCAGCAGAGAGCAAGTAGGGCATTGTATGCATAAGGTGAAGAAGGATATAGTGGTTCAAGTACATAGAACAATGATTTTAAAAGTACAGCCAAAAGTTCAAGATTAAATAAGTATAATTATAAAGCAATGACTTTCAAAATACCTTCTCCGATCCTTCTCTAAGCGACTTTATGGACACTTTGAGAAGTTCAGAAGAGTAAGGAAGAACTAGAGACTTAAGATGGTACACCATTGAGAAAAATACTTGGATACATGCAGACCTGACTTCTGAATTTTCAATTTCCTGGAAAAATTGCAAGGATTAGAAACCAATTACAGTTGCCACTATTAATTAAATGGGTAGGTGATTTACACCAAAAAAGTTATATATCGATGATAATTAATGAAATGAAATAGGTAATAAATACATTAGTGTAGAACACCTCAACAGAATGGAGCACACGAGGAAGAATTTTGGAAACAAATGGTTTCTTGCTAGCATGAGGAACCTTTTGACAAGCACTAATCAGCACATTCGCCATGCACAACCGAAAAGAGATGTGGGATTATGCCACCTCATTTCTACCCAACTTAACAGAAATATCTTCATCACAGACCAAGTGGTGGATCACGTAACTACAGACTGAGCCTTTTGTGACAGAATCGCCTGCATATGATCCACAACAGTCTCTTAGAAATCAAAGAAGAAAAAGGTTGTTTGCATAAACTTGAAAACAAATACCGACCTGAAGAGACGGTGCTCTGCTCCAAACAAACCTCACTCGATATTGAGTTCTTGACACCTTTTGCAGTTTGCAATTCAGTGCACAGCATCAATGCTAAACAGTCAATGCACCCGTGTTGTGCCTTAGAAACTGAAGAAAAGAAAATTTAGCCATGATGACAATTAAGAATTAACATGAGAAGTAGTGTAGAAAAACATCAGTTACTTACTATCATCCCCATCCTCCGAAAGCCATAATAAAATAGTCTCTATTGCCTTGTGTATCGGGAACATGTTAGGATGTGCATATGCATCTGTGCCATTTACCTATGACCAGAATGTTTGATGGACTATTAAGATTAGGACGCCAGCAGATAACATTATGTAGGTTGCAAGAGAGAATCAAGACAAACTTGAAAGTTCAACACACACGTCAAAAAATTTGCAACTGTTCTAAGAACGATTATTACCAAGAGAGATGTGCAAATTGAAAATAGACAAGCTTTTATCTTCAACAAATCCTTGGCATTAGTGGCATTTTTCAGTTGATAAGACATTATTGGAATAAGAACCTGCAGAATACAGAGGCAGCAAATGTTGATGTTAAATATTGCAGAATTGAAGAAGGGAACACAGACCATATGAGGACTTAGAACTACATACTAGATTAGAAATAACAGTTAATGCATACAACCAACAATTAAGCCAGAGACAACCTTTCCCTGCTATAGCCGTAAAAATGTTACGATGTTTTTTTGGGGGGTGATAAATTGTGAAATATTACCTCTAACCAACAAAAAAAGTATAACAAAATTAAAGAGCATTCAGATCAGAACCACAACCATCTTCTAGGAAGGTTGTTGCAGCCACTGAACCTCCAAACAGAAATAACAACTCTATCAGACTAACAATGTAATTTGCATATCAAGTATTGAAATTTTCTTGCCCTTTTTGAACATTGTACCCAATCTATCCTCACCCTAATTTCCCTTTGTATCTGTACTATAGCAAAACTTGTATTTACTAATGAGTTTCTGAGTAGTCTCCAGTTCCTAGCCTTCCAGGTATAGTAGATCATTGCACCCCATTAGCAGCCACTACCTCCTCTTTAAACTGTTTCCATTTCCTGCTCTTATTCCATTGCAGATTATGTGTTGCATCTGCCTTCAGCATATGAATACCAGCCAAGTCTCCCAAGGCATTTCTAATTTCAGAGATCCAACTACAATCAGCGAACAGGTGAGAATGTGTTTCCATAGCATCTTCATCACCTAAGCAGCATTTATCATCTACAATTGGGATGTGCAGTCTGTGTAGCCTTTCTTCGGTCAATAACTTATCTTGATATGCTAACCATACTATCACTCTTTGTCTAGGCAACATCACTGAATTCCACACCAGATCATCCTCCTTCAATTTAGTGGAACTCCCAGCATAGCTAAGTAACTACTAGGCACTGAATAACACCGTGGTACAAACTAAGCATCAGCTCCTTCAGAGTGTTCATTTCTTCTAGTACCAACTGCAATCCTGTGGTGGTGTTAGGTGTATGGTCCCAAATGTCTCTAGGTAACTTTCATAGAAACCTCATTTACCTATTTTATCCATAAAACATCTTTCTAACCGGCCAGTTGTCATAACAGTGTTCCCACTTAAGCTATGTTCCACTTCCTGCGGCTTTTGATGTTAAGTCAGCCATATTTTTAAGGGACACAGACCTTGTCCCATGAGACCAATGACAGTTACCTCCTTTCCTCGGAGCTTCCCCCTAGGTAGTCTCTAGATTTTTTGTCCACTTCTTTTAGCACACATTGGGTCAAGATAAACACAGCACCCCAAAAATTATAGATAGAAAGCAGTAATGATTTGTAGCCTGCTAGCATAAGAGAGGTGTCTGGAGTATGCATGCTTGATTTTGGTTGCAATTTTTTCAATTGGTTGGTAGCATTCCAATGATTTATTTTGGTTGTAATTTTTTTTTAACTAGATGGTACCATTCCATCTTCTTTTATTTCATAGATGATAAATGTAGTCCCAAATACCTTATAGGGAGAGAGCCTTTGGAGAAGACTGTACTTGCTAGTATCCTGTCCTGATCTTCTCCTTCATACCAGCTAAGAAAATATTAGACTAATCAAGATTAGCAACCAACCTTGTCAAAGCACTAAAATGGTTTAGAGTCTCCATTACTCCGGTTATAGAAGCTAAAGTTCCTTCACTAAAGACCATTGAGTCATCTACAAAGATACAATGAGTTAGCTTAGTAGCCTTGCACATGGGATTATATCTAAAATCAGGTAAGTCACTCATTTTCTTTAAGATTCTAGTCGGATATTCAATCACCAGGACAAAGAGCAAGGGTGACATGGGATCACCTTGCCTAAGTCCCCTCCTTCCTTCAAATAAACCATAACCTTCTCCATTAACCTTCAATGTGAATATGGTAGAGGTAACACAAGTCATAACCATCTGAATAAATGGTCTTGGGAAACCAAAACCTTGCACTGCTTCCTTAATGAAATCCCAACTTACTATGTCATAAGCTCTCCTCAAATCTATCTTCATTAGACACATAGGTGATGTCTTCGTATTATAATCCGCAATAAGTCATGACATATGACCACATTGTGAATTAAGGATCTCCCCTCAACGAAAGCAGCCGGATTCTCATCCACTAGAAGTGCCAAAACACCCTTAACTTTGGATAGAGAATTTTGGAAATACATTTGTAAAGAAAATTACAACTAATAATGGCTAGCAAATTTTGTTCCATTTAGGACTCTTGTTATTTGTTTAGGACTCTTTTTATTCAGCTTTTTGATATTGATTTTGCACTTGTCAGCACTTTTTCTAAGCTGTTCTTTTTTCTCAGCTTTGTATGTACTACAGGCTCCTCGTCCTTGGTACACCGAGCTAAAATATTACTCCCTCCGTTTCAAAAAGAATGACCTACTTTCCTCTTTAGTTTGTTTCAAAAAGAATGACCCTTTCATTTTTTGGCAACACTTTAATTCCAAATTTCCACGTGGCATGTTTAAGACCACAAGATTAAAGGGCATTTTGGTACATTTGACATAACTTTAATTTAAGACCACAAGATTCAGAAGTCTTCTTTATTTTCTTAAACTCCGTGCCAAGTCAAAATAGTTCATTCTTTTTGAAACGGGAGGAGTATCTACTTACTTGAGGTTTTGTTAAATCACATTCTGATTCCTCCCTCTTCATTCTGCATAAGTTTGGGTTCATGGTGTATACTTTAGTTTATGTCGATGATATCTTAGTGACTGATAATTACCAACGAGGTGATCACTATATCATCGAGACTCTGTCCCAACGTTTTTAACCGAAGGACTTGGGCCTCTTCATTACTTCCTTGGTGTTGAGGTGATTCATTCTTCTACTAGTCTCTTGCTCTCTCAAGAGAAGTACAGTACGGATCTCCTACATCAGGTTGCTATGGATAATTGCAAAGGTGTTTTCACAGCTGGTTGTTTTGACCCCTCCCTTATGATCATCCAGTTGATGGTTCCTTATATCGGCACATTATTGGTAAGCTTCATTACCATTCTTTAACTCGTCTGGATATAGAGTTTGTTGTCAACAAGTTGTCACAGGCTATGCACCAGCCGCTTATGTCTCATTAGGTTGCTCTTAAATGACTTCTCTGCTATCTCCATTCAACTACTTCCATTGGTGTACTCATTTCCAAGGAGAGTGATTGTAAACTGTTTGCATACTCTGATTCAGACTGGGCAGGGGATCCACAAGATCGCAACTCCACCACTGGTTATGTTATCTATCTTGGTTGTTCTCTTATTCAGGGTCTTCGAAGAAGCAGCGTTCAGTTTCTCATTCTTCTACGGAGGCAGAATATCAGGCAATTGCTGCTAATGTTTCCAAAACCAATTGGCTCACCCATCTCCTTCAGGAGTTTCTGTTCCCTCTAACTATTGTTCCAAGAGATCTCTGTGACAATATTAGCACCACTTATATTTGTGCCAATCTTGTCTCCATAGCCGCATGAAGCATGTGGCCATCGACTTCCACTTTGTCCGCGAGCAGGTTGAGCACAAACAGCTTGAAGTTGCCCATTTTACATGTTGCTGAACAAGTTGCAGATCTTCTTACAATGCCTCTTCAGCTTGCACTTTTCAGTAAACATTTTTCCAAGTTGGGCGCAGTAGACCTCGACGCCAACTTGCGGGGGCATAATAACAGCTAGAAAATTTCCTTCGGACGGGGCAGGGGATCCTCAAGATCGCACCTCTACCACTGGTTAGGTTATCTATCTTAGTCGTTCTCCTATTTCACGGTCTTCGAAGAAGAAGCATTCAGTTTCTCGTTCTACGGAGGAAGAATATCGAGCATTTGCTGCTACTGTTTCCGAAACTAACTGGCTCACCCATCTCCTTCAGGAACTTCGGTTCCCTCTGACTATTGTTCCAAGAGATCTTTGTGACAATATTAGCACCACTTATATTTGTGTCCATCCTGTTTTCCATAGCCGCATGAAGCATGTGGTTATCGACTTCCACTTTGTCCATGAGCAGGTTGAGCACAAACAGCTTGAAGTTGCCCAATTACATGTCGTTGATAAAGTTGCAGATCTTCTTATAAAGCCTCTTCCGCTTGCACTTTCCAATAAACATTTTTCCAAGTTGGGCATAGTAATCCTCGATCCCAAATTGCGGGGGCGTAATAACGGCTAGCAAATTTCCTTCAGTTTAGGTCTCTTTTGTATTCAGTTTTTTTATATTGATTTTATACTTATCAATTTCCTTATTTTTAGACTGTATTCGTGTAGGTTTCTCTATTACCTAGATTTTCTCTAAGCTGTCATAAATCATCATTCCGAAAGCAATGCAGTGAAATTTTACCCTTAAAGTGTGCCCACTATTGGCATCTCATACTTATCACAAATGCCTTTTTTATCGAGTATGTTAGAATTTAAGTAGGACACTACATTACAATCCTTTCCAAGTAGGATTCTGTATTCCTACTCATATTCTAACAGAGTAAAAGCTAGTATTTTCCAAATTCAACAATTCAAGCGAGCAAAGCAAATTTAGAGAAAGAACAAAAACATAAAGCTAGCACTCTAGAGGTGTAATAGTATGCAGCATTTCTAGATAATTTAGTCCCCCACCCCACCCAATATGCAGCATCTTTTCTGCCATATATTTGGGTTAAATAAGGAGCAATAATACATACCTTTGGGTGAATTCTCCCACACAGCTCGGCTGCAAGTCTTCGAACATCTTCAAATTCAAACTTGCTCAATGCCCTGAAGCAAAGAACACGACGGAGCAATCAAATGAAGAAATTTCAAAACATGGTATTTCACAAACCAGAAAATTAACTTCTGGAAGAACCTGTTGATAATAAGTCCAGCCACACATTCTGTGCTTTGAGTTCTGAAGCATTCATAATCTGGAGGTAATCTCATTTAAATTTTGCGAAGATTTAATCATTTATTTATTTATTTTGGGGGGGGGGGGGGGGGTGTTCAAGCTTGCCAACAATGTGGGTTATAAGAGTTAAAACGTAGTAGGGTTAGAATATAACAAAACAGGTTATAACTAAAAGCACCAGTGTGTACCATGTCTACCCAGTTTGGTTGGAAGTTCATCATACAAAGCATATGAGTTGAGATCGTTGAATACTTGCAATGGAAGCAACCTCACTACGAGCAATGGGCAGAGATGATTAAAAAGATCGAGCTGTCCTTCTGCAGCATCATAGTTCGGATACACACCCTCATCAGGACTGCTGGGAGTAGAATCAAAATGATCAACTCTACATCCAAATGTATAGAAAATAAAATTCCAAAGAATATAGACTTATTAATTATTGCAATGAGTATTCTAGTCCTACTACAAATAAATAACTTGCATGCTCACTGCACAGTCTACATACTTGGTAGACAAATGAAACAGAATTGTAAGAGGAAACTGGATTTGATTCAACATTAAGCAAGTGCGGATAAGGTTTACATTAAGAAGTTATACCATATCCACCTTGATTAAACAAAAGCCATATACACAGAGCAGTGTACTCACAGCTGACACTGGACAAAGTACTTTCACTAGCTAACGATCCAAAATCTACATTAAGGAATCAACTTCATCATGTCTTAGAATTAGCTTCTATCACTTAGAAGCTAAAGATTTTATAGACAATCCTATTAATTAACATCAATTACACTTTGATATCAGTTACAAAAAGAAGTAAATATTATACATGTATTCAATTTTATTTTGAAACTTGTAACTGTGTGTATATTTCATAAGAACAGACCAATACTGTAGTACTGAAATCATATTTACAAATAACTTCCAAAAACTCGATGATTCTATGTTTATAATGAGTCTAGTACATCAATAATAAAAAAAGAATCATTAGAATATATCAGATTCCACCAAAAACACAGTCAAGATACCATTCAACTTGACCGGTTGCATACTATTTTCTACATTCTCAAAACATCTAGAATTCCTCTCCTTCCAGATGCCCACCAAATGCAAGCTGGGATAATATTCCACCTGCTTCTGTTCTTTGCCAGCAACCCCACTTCATTCCAACTTTGTAGAGCTTCTGTGATATGTCCAGGCATAGACCATGAGATGCCTTTGAGACTAAGAAATAGTTTCCATAGTTATCCTTTAACTCTACAGTGTATAAATAGGTGATTATTGTCTGTGTTTTCACCACAAAAGAAACATCTAGAACATAGATTTATCCCTCTCCTCATCAGATTTGCTGTGTCAGGACACCCTTTCTAGCTAACAACCATACAAAACATTCGACTTTGTAAGGTATTTTGGTCTTCCAGTTTGTTTCCATGGCCACTTTTCTTGTTGCTGGCTAGGCTGGTTCAGCTTCCTGTAAGCTTTGTTCACCTAAAGTCTGCTTGTATCATTGCCCTGCAACCTTATCTCATCATTTGCTTCTTGAAGCCCCCTAAACTACTCTATTACACCAAAAAATTCAGCCACTCCTTGTATCTTCCAATCGTTGAGTTATCTTGTGAAGTTGAAGCTCCACCCTTCCCCAATCCCCAATTCTGTGATAGTTTTCTATTGATGCATCACCAGGTTCTAGGGTGTGGCTATCTGGAAAAAGTGTTAATAGATTACCTGCCACGTGCCAATCATCTAACCAGAAAGCAATCTTTTTCCCATTGTTCACTTTAATCTTGGCATTTTCTTTGAAAACATCCCATAGAGCTCTGATTGTTCTCCATAGGTTGACACCGATGGGGAAGTGACTTCCTTGCTCATCCATTTATCCTCCTCATATTTTGTTTCAATTACTCTTCCCCACGGGAACTGTCTATCATTTGAGTACTTCCACAGCCATTTCATTCTCAGTGCCTTGCTGTGGTTGTCCAGTTCTTGACACCAAGCCCCCCACCATACTTCTTCTCTACTATCAATTCCTACCACTTGACCAAATGGTAGCATTTTCTTTCTTTGTTCCCCTTCCACAAGAAGTTCCTCCTTATTCTATCCAGTCTTTTAATGACTTTGAAATTGGAAATAGGGACATCATATATGTTGGCATGGCATCTAGGGCTGAGTTGATGAGGGTTAGCCTCCCCCAAGGATAGATACCATCTATTCCATCTGGCCAGTTTCCTTTCACATTTCTCAATTACATTGTTCCATATTTTTGAAGATATGGCTTCGAAGGGCATACCAAGGTATGAGGTTGGTAGTGATCCAACTTCACCATTGATGGGATATAGGGTCACCAGGATGACCCTTAGATACTTGAGCTGCTCTTCTGCTGCATCACAGAAGATGGGTGTGTCATCTGATTATTGGAGATGAGTTACCTCCAAGCTTTCCCTTCCTTCTCTAACCACATCAAATCCTTACAGCCATCCATGATGAGGGTTAGCCTCCCCCAAGGATAGATACCATCTATTCCATCTGGCCAGTTTCCTTTCACATTTCTCAATTACATTGTTCCATATTTTTGAAGATTTGGCTTCGAAGGGCATACCAAGGTATGTGGTTGGTAGTGATCCAACTTCACCATTGATGGGATATAGGGTCACCAGGATGACCCTCAGATGCTTGAGTTGCTCTTCTGCTGCATCACAGAAGATGGGTTGTGTCATCTGCATATTGGATATGAGTTACCTCCGAGCTTTCCCTTCCTTCTCTAACCACATCAAATCCTTACAGCCATCCATGTGTACTTGCAGTTTTTACCATATTGTTGAGACCTTCCATAGCTAGTAAGAATAAGAAAGGTGACAGACGATCACCTTGCCTAACTCCCTTCTGTGCTCTGAAAAAGCCTGTTGGAGCCTCATTGATCAGCACTGAAAAACTTACTATTGAGATGCAAAAATTGATCTAGTGAATCCATTTATGCCCAAACCCCATCCTCTCCAGTATATTCAAAAGAAAACCCCAGTTGACATTATCATAAGCTTTCTCAATGTCTAACTTATAGAGAATTCCCGGCTTCTTCTATTTCAATTTAGAACCCACTGTTTCATGTTACTAAGACTGCATACATTATTTTCTTGCCTTGAATAAAGGCCATTTGTTGTGAGTCGACAAGCTTAGCCATCACCCCTTTTTGCCTCTGTGTTAACACTTTGGAAAAAATCTTGTAAATATTACCTATCAGGCTTATAGGACTGAACTCCCTTAGATCATTAGCACATTTTTTTCTTCGAAATGAGAACAAGGAAAGTGGCATTAAAACTTCTTTCAAACATTTCATGATCATGAAAATCTTGAAAGGAATTCATAATATCTTACTTCACTATCTGTCAACATTTGACAAAGAACCCCATGGTGAAACCATCTAGTCCTGGGGCTTTATCAACACCACACAACTTTAGGCATCTTAGCACTTCCTCTTCCTCAAAAACCCCTTGTGATGACTCTTTCTAATCTGTTGTCAACACTTTTTTGGGAAATGACAGGCAGGTCTCCACTGAGTAGTTTGTGTGTATAATTTCTTTTATTAATCTACTGTCTCATCTTCAATTCTACTTGCATCCTGCATCCTGAGTCATCTCCCCCTGAATACATAGTTGAACAATGTTATTATATCTTTTGTAAGCATTGACCATCTTGTGAAAGAATTTTGTATTCCTATCCCCCTCTTTCAACCGGAGAGACCTTGATCTTTTGCCTCAAGGCAAATTCTTCTTTTTTGATCAATTCTTCATATTCTAATAGCAATTCAATCTTATTCACAGTCTCGTCTTCTGTTAATCTTCTTTCTTCTAAGACTGCCTCCATAACAGCTATTTTTTCAAAAGCAAATGCTTCCTCTTCATGCCCCTGAAAATGCTTCCTATTGTTGGATTCCACCATTCAAGGTTGAAATTGAAGTTCTTCCATCTCCAGCGACCTTGAATAACTTGCTCAGCCATGTATCTGTTTGGGAATTCAAATAAGAACATCTCATTGTAGAGCTCGTATATGTTTATCCCAAATACCTTAGTCCTGGTTGTTGCAGTCCATCTCCTATATCAGTGAGAGTTGGTTTTTCCTTGACCTCCTTGCCACAGGAACCACCAAGCATCTCGTTAGGAGTCCATCCTCCTATGCACCAGATGTTTGTGTCACTTCTATATTATCTTTCCTGCTTCTTACCTCTGATGCATGGTGGTTTCGTGATTTCCATTTACTCTCTCGGAAGGGTAGTTGGGTTCAATAATTCTTGAACTGAATGGCTCCTCTGTCTTAGAATGGCATTTAATGAACTTTTTGATTTTAAATGCAATGTCACACCATCCTGCATTTAAGACTAGTTCCAGAATGATAAGCACTGATTTCCCACTTCCATTTAATGATAGGATGTTCATGTACCTCCCATGCTCGCTGTACTTCCTGGTGCAGAAGTGCTCAGATTCGCTCTTAGAAGTTTTCCATCTTCTTAACACCTTTTTCTGGTCCTTTGATGTTCTTTCATAATAAAGCATGTCCATTCCATGACTTTGCTGGATATGGAAGATCTTCTCATCATCCTTCGGCTTCTTTCTACCCACTCAGACCATACTGAGCCACTGAATGTCCATCTAGTGATGTCAAAAGACTTAAAACCAGCATTAAAGTATATT
The DNA here is from genome assembly GCA_031232105.1 of Capsicum rhomboideum. Lineage (NCBI taxonomy): Eukaryota > Viridiplantae > Streptophyta > Magnoliopsida > Solanales > Solanaceae > Capsicum > Capsicum rhomboideum. Next base: position 87,759,753 of record CP124716.1, on the reverse strand, counting down.
TTGTTCTCCTCCATCCCAGAGGAGATGTGAGACTTGGCTTGAAAATTTGAAAGAAAGAAAAAGATAGCTATCAAAGAAGGTGATAACTGGTGATTGGGAATGAAAATGATTAGGTTTTTGGCAAGAGTTCCCCCTGCTAGAAAGTAGGAGAGAGAAATATCTCAGGGAATGTGCCTAAGTATACATGTATTTAAATTATTGCTTAAGATTATTACCTCCTTACTCCTTCACAAGTTATCCTAATTTGATATTACACAAATAGAAACTTCATTTTGGAATAAAATCTACCTGGAGATAATATTGGGAAGTTCCAAAGCATACGGAAAAGTCTCATTATAAGTCTCAGACAACTTGAAAGGGAAGTATAGGTAGTTACTTGTCTTTTCCACTATTGTAGTAATTATTCCATTGTGTTAAAAGTACAGTACTATGTATTAACATACCGTATTCTTGTACACGTGACTCTTGAACAACCAAATTACTTAACAATCGCACTAGCCGGTCAAAATCAAGAATTATTATTGTCCTCATCAAAAAACAATAACTACTACGCCTCAATCCCAAACTACTTTTGACTTGATTAAGTAACAATTTTAGAAGAAGCACTGTTAGGCTCTATACGATATGGTAGGTGATCAATAGCTATATTAATAAGGTAAGTATTCTATAATTAGATGCCGGTATCCTATATAATATTAAACAAAAACAACATACTCAATATAGTCCCACAAGTGGGGTCTGGGAGGGCGTACGCAGACCTTACCCCTACCTTGGCAAGTAGAGAGGCAATTCCTTTTTTTGAAGAAGAAGAAGAAGAAGTTAACATTTTATAAACATAGAAATACACCAAGAGTATATTTCAGTAGTAATTACATCAGTGGTATAAGAGAGGGAAAACCAAAAAAAAAACTATCACCTATATTCCTCTTAAGCTGTCAAAATCAGAGTAATATCCTCCACTTCTTTGGGGAGGACATAGTTACACCACATGCAGACAGGACAATCTACCATCTCTCCTTGTGTCCTGACATATTCCCTTCTTTGTTCCAGTGTTTTGGACGGCGAAAGGCTACAAAAGGTGACAAGGGCATGCCTTGCCTCGAGGAGAGACGAGAAGCGAGGCGCTCGCCTTTTTAAGTGAGGCTCCAATTAATACCAAAAGTTTAAAATATTTAATTGCATATATAAATAACCAAAAACTCAATAGAAATAACATGTTAGCAAATATTTCAATTCAAAAATTAAAAATAGATAGTAGATACTAAAAGTCTAGAACTTGAATGACTCAATAATTCATAAGACAAGCTATACTAAAACTCTAAAAGTCTATCCTTCTTCAATCAGTGCACTGCATACTGGTTAAGAGCTACGAAAGAAGAAGAAGAAACGAGTAAGAAAAAGAGGAAAGTGCTGCGAAGCAGAGGAGAAAGAAGAAGAAAGAAGCAGACGAGAGAAGATGTACCTTTTGCTGAAGCTGAAGCCTGAAGAGAAGTCGCCTGAAGTATGAACTTTGAAGAAGAGAGTCGCAATTTGTGGCTTTGAGCAAATAAAACCCTAATATTGCCTTTAACTTTTAAACTAATGTCAGTTTTTTAAAACAAAGAAAAGGTGATGCCATGGTGGCCTTTCTAGCACACCATGAAGAACAAAGAACATCTACCACACTTCCTCTATCACTCTACAGTGTATGAAGAGATGGTTGTTGTCTCTGCTTCAGTTTCACAAAAAAAAAAACGCTTGAAGCATAACTGCCTACCCCTTTTCATGAGATTTTCCTGGGTTAGTACTACTTGACTAGCTACTAACCAAGTGAAGCAAGCCACCTTATGTGGTATTTTACCTTCCCATATCATCTTCCAAGGCCTGGTACAAGCATTACAATTGGCACTATCCAAATGTCTATATGTTGATTTCATGGTGAATTTCCCATTTTTTGCCTTCAACCATTATAGACTGTCTTTATTTGTGATAGGGACCTTTGCCTGTGTGAGAAATATTGGAGAATAAACTATTATTTAAGTGTGTATCTACATTATTACACAGAATCCCTATTTATAGACACTATATTACAATCTTTTACCAAGTAGTATTCTATATACTATTCATGTTCTTATTCCTATTCTAAGTAGGATTGTAAATTATGTTCCTATTCCTATTCTAACACTCCCCCTTAAGCTAGTGCATACAAGTCATATGTACCTAGCTACAGATTAATTAATACGAGGACCAGTGAGGGACTTGGTGAAGATATGTGCAAGTTGATCACTTGACTTCACAAATTTTGTAACAATATCTCCTAAGAGTATCTTTTCTCTGACGAAGTGACAATCAATCTCAATGTGCTTAGTCCTCTCATGAAACACTGGATTTGATGCGATATGAAGGGTCACTTGATTATCACACAAAAGTTCCATCTGACCGATTTTTAGGATTATATATACTATTTTGTTCCTATTCTAACACTCCCCCTCAAGCTGGTGCATACAAATCATATGTACCTAGCTTGTTACAGATTTAATTAATACGAAGACCGGTGAGGGACTTGGTGAAGATATTTGCAAGTTGATCACTTGACTTCACAAATTTTGTAACAATATCTCCTGAGAGTATCTTTTCTTTGACAAAGTGACAATCAATCTCAATGAGCCTAGCCCTCTCATGAAACACTGGATTTGATGCGATATGATCTTGTGTCTTGCCCAGAAAACTTATTGTGATACCATAAGCTCCAACCAGACAGATTCCCCCCTCCCAAATACTCCCAAATACCATCTGGTACCTCTAGCTTCCAACTATGCAAACTTTACCTACATGTTGGCCCAAAGTTCTTTGACTATTTCCCCTATGTCACCTTTTAATTTTGATTCTTGTAAACAGTAGACATCATCCCTCCACTAGTGTATCATGTTCTTGATCAACAGCCTCTTCCCCGGATCATTAAGGTCTTTTGCATTCCATGAAATAATGTTAACTTTCATTGAGGTAGTCAGCAAAACACCCCCACTGCTTCTTGTTCCAAAGCTTATGAAGTTACTGCTTGGTTCTAGATTTTTAAGCTCTTTTGGAATCTTCTCTTTAGGCGTCACAGGGACTATCGCACTTGTGACCTCTTCAGCAACTTGTATTTTTCCATCAATTATCATGAACATATTTAAAGCCACCTCCTCACAACCTTGGAAGTGGACTCCGAACTCCTTTCTCGATCAGATTATGTCTTGTTGGATCCAAGAGGGGATTGCTTTCTCTGACTCCATTATAGCTGCATCATCTGTTGAATTAAGAGGTAAAATGTCCTCCAGAGCTTCCTCTCTTTCCTCCCAACTGTAAGTTGTACCCATCGTGTGAACCCGCAGTTTCCTTATGCTTTATGAATAATTGACATTTTGTCGTCATCAATTTGCTCATCAGCCAACTCACGACCATTGCATGCTTCATCGAAGACAATTTGCCTGAGAGTAGAATCAACATCTATCGCCATTGAAGTTGTTATGTTGGCCTCTATTTCCATCTTAAAAGGGTCTGAGGACTTCTTTGAATTAGGCCCAATGGTTTCATTAAAGAAATTGTTGAGTTGGACCACCGGGTCCAAGCCCAAAACCTTTTACTCCTTTGCTCTGATATTAAGTGGGGAGTCATGTGCTAAGTCACGTGGGAGGAAGTGAGATTAAAAAAAATTTGAACAGACACGTGGTCCTCTGCATGGACAGTTGTGGGCAAAATGGATAAAGTTGTTGTGGAACTTTGTAATGTTCACTGGTTTGAAGCAAAATCCATGACTTCCTTTTTAGTGATCTTTCTCTCATCTCCGACGTAGAACCTCATCAGAGATTCATCCCATATTTAGATGATGTAACCAATTTCCTCAAATTCACTTCTCACCTCCTTCGAAATCAAATCTCCCCCACCCTTTATGAGAATCCTCGCCCATTTTAGATGATTTTGAAGTTGTCTCCTCCTTCATCTTTATCCATCCTCCACAAAAATCCCCTGTGGCTTTGAAGACCTCTTTTGACCATAGATGGAGCGGTAACCCTACCAATCTGATCCAGGTCTGTTCAATGGCTGCTCTTGACTGGACTACACCTGAGGTTGGTGTCCCCTATTGGAGTTGCAATCTCTATTTCTTCTAAAACCAACTACCTCAGAGTACTTATTCTGAAGCTTTCATGAAAGCAAATTCAAAAAGGAAGCAATTGTTTCCCATCTCATATATATTATGTCCATAAGCTTGATTCCAGTTCATGCTAGCCCATCTGCGAATCTCCGAAAGAGTCACAATTTCAGAGCCTTTGACCTGGCCACAGATGCTCCTGCTCAGAGAGTCATTTTGTGATAACTTGGTGTCTCCTTCAATGAAGATGGTCTCTCCCTTCTCTTTTGTGGTCACCGCTTCAAATCCTCTATAGATCCATTTACTTCTCCTAACGCTCTATGCATATGGAATCTCCTTATCGGCCAAGAGAGGAGTTCTATTAAATATTCTTGTAGCTTAGTAATAAATGTATCTCTATTTTAACAATCAAATCCCATCAACCTTCATTAAATGATGTTTCAGGGATAATTAATATTGCTCTGCTTCTTCCTTGTACACTGATGATACTTATCTATCTCCCCTGTTACTGAAATTCCTTGCACAAAATAGGTGCATAGATAATGCCTGTCGCTTCCATCTGCAAACTAAGCTGCCTTTTACCTTTAAGGCTTCTTTGAATGTGTGGCATATCCATTCCATAGATTTCTGGCAAAAACTTGATCTGCTCATTTTGTTTCTTCCACGTTCAGTCCAATCGTACCAGGTTTCTCCACGAGAGAAGTTTCTCGAAATGTCATAAGATTAGAAACCCATCACAAAGTAAATGATGTCGTTTTCCATAGTTGAATTAATAGAGCTAGAAAGAGAAGGAGAGGGGCGATTACTATAGACCCTCGGCACAAAGAAAGCAAAAACACAACATTATTAAAGACATAAGCAGTAACAATTGCAAGATAGTAAGAAAATAGAGGCATACAAGACAAGTAATAATAGAAAACAATGAGTGAGAAATACGGAAAATAATAAATAAGAAAATACCGAAAATAGAACTAATACTACTAGCCGGAGAGACAAGATGCGGACGTATTTACTACTAGCCTTCTACCCGAATCCTCGACCTCCACACCTCCTATCAAGGGTCATATCCTCGATAAACTGAAGGCTTGCCATGTCTTGCCTGATCCCTCTCCCCAATACTTCTTCACCCTACCTCTACCTCTCCTTAGTCCCTCCAACATCAACCTCTCACGCCTCCTCCCTGGGGCATTTGTGCATCTCCTCTTGATATGCATGAACCATCTCAGCCTCACCTCACGCAGCCACGAAGGCCACTTGCATCTTGGCCCGATTATCTTCATTTTTACCATATCTCTCCGAGTAAGCCTACACATCTATCTCAACATCCTCATTTCCGCAACTTTCCTCCTCTGGATGTGAGAGTTCTTGAATGGTCAACACTCCGGTCCATACAATAAAGTCGGTCTAACTACTACTCTATAGAACTTACCTTTAAGTCTTAGTGGCACCTTCTTATCACATGAGACACCGGATGCTAGCCTCCATTTCAACCACCCTACACTAATGTGATGTGTGACATCCTCATCAATCTTCCTATTGCCTTGGATAATAGCCCCCAATTACTTGAAACTCCCTTTCTTGAAGATGACTTGAGAATCCAACCTCACTTCCACGTCAGATACACGAGGCACATCATTGAACTTTCACTCACATACTCTGACTTAATCTCGCTCAACCTGAAACCTTTCGACTCTAGGATTTGTCTACACACCTCCAGCTTGCTGTGAACTCCGCTACGCGTCTCGTCAATCAGTACAATGCCATCAGCAAATAACACCCACCAAGGCACCAGGCACTTCCCCTTGAATGTGTCGCGTCAAGACATCCATGGCCAAAGCAAATAAAAACAAGCTAAGAGTCGATCCCTAATGCAAATCCATCACAACTAGAAAGTGAACTGAGTCTCCTTCACTGTCCTAACCCGGGTCTTAGCTCCATCATACATGACCGTAATAGCCCTAAATACATGATTGGAACACCTCTAGTCTCCAAACATCTCCATAGAACCTCTCTCGGAACTTTGTCGTATGTTTTTTCTAGATCAATGAACACTATATGTAGGTTCCTTTTCCTTTCCCTATACTGTCCCACCTATAACTTATTTAAGTACAATGAATATACGCACATATTCTCCTGATATTCTGCTTATAACACATAATTACTTCCTAAGTATAGTAGGAAAGATAAGTAGAACAACTCACTCCTTTTGCCTTCGTGAGTAAGAAATAATCCTTTGAAAGACAACGTCTGTTGCACTTGCCAAGTGCTCGCTTATGGAACTTAGGAACCTGACTATTACTGTGTTCGATGGCTCAGTAAAAAGTTTGTCTATTAATGGTCCAACCATCACCTTCCAATCATCAACCTACAATAGGCTCAAATTAGGCATGTCTAAGTGAGATGCGAAGAAAAGCAATATCCTAAGCAAGCAGTACATCTGTATCACTGAATAGCAAATATAGCCTAATGATAAGACTATCTGCTTGGTTATACATCCATCCTAGTTGATGTCTTGCTGTAAACTTTAGCCTCGTGCACATTGTACAACGAGAATACAAGGAAAACAAGAAATAGCAGGTCAAGCAAAGATTAAATCAATTGTCATATTTTTTCATGGTTCTAGGTCAAGCAAAGAGTACTGGTGACGACATATGACAGATTTCAAGTAGGAGATAATATTACTGATTACATCAACCAAGAGGCTGATAAATGATCAGAGCAACAAAAGCAAATTCAAAAAAGTTTGTCCACAATAAAGGTAATAGGCCTTCTGGAAGCTGCAGTTCAGATTTGAAAATCACGTTTTTCGAGGATTCAAATTCAATAAGTAATTGCTAACCCAAAAACCCTTCATGAAAAAAAAATGAGAATGAAGTGCAAAACATTTATGACTTAGACAAATAATATACCGAACTAAATTAAATGGGTAACTGAATAAGAACAGTCAAAAGAACGGGGGAAAATAAAAACAGAAGCAGTTTTCGTGGAGTAGAATGGTAATTCACTCATGACTACAGATAGAGAAACAGATCAATCAAACAACATGAGGTGAGTCCATTAAGCAAGTGGAATAAACTCAAACTAACCATTTTCGACCACTTGGGAAGCAGCTTCAGCACTCTATCAATATCAGTTTTTTTTCCTGAAGAGAAGCAAAAATGTATCAAGGTGTTTTTCAGTAGTTACATAATTACTAACGTTTTCCGGGAGGAAAAAAAACAAAAAAGAACACAGTTGATGGAGAAGAAGAGGATTACACAGAGGAAGAGATGTAATTACAACAAAGGAAATTACTATCTACCTAGAGCCTTCCAATTGCACTCTACAAGTAGAAGTGATGCACACAACAGACCATAATCATCGACTGCAAAAATACTCGAGAGACCACCCTTCCCATGCAAGCTATTTTGGTAAGTTTTAGTCAATCAAAATTCTTATAAATCTTTCTACTCAAACAAACGATCACCTCATATGAGCAAACTGTAGCTCCAAGGCTTGCAACAAAACTTCCAATGCTTAAAGTACTTCACAGTATCCAAACTTCACTACACTGTGAAGTTTATACACGAATATAACGTTGGGGGATACACTGGCATGGGAAATCCCATCTGCAAAATGAAACCCCAAAAAGCACCTTTTTGTTCAAAATACACAAATTACTTAAATTTTCAAAACATTAAGGAAAGTACGGAAAACCGTAAATTTCAAGCAACCACGAAAACATAGAGCCCAAAATAACATTCTAAAATAGGAACCTTCCACTAAACGCACTCATTAACAATCCCGCCACCAAGAGCTTCAAGTTACTCTGTCACCATTACAAGGTATACATTGTAAGAAGTTACTTTAAACAGAACTTTTGAGAAGATAACTATCTTTTAGGTTGAAGGATAGTAGGATACCAGCGAAAAAGTGATTTCTCAATTAATTTGGTTCCTAGTTAGAACCAACTTTTTTCCTCATTTGCTCTCTATGATTGTTACAGAAGACCATTATTGGCCTGTGGAGTTTAAATCTGATCTCAAATTCCATGATACTTGGTGAACTATATTGAATTCACTAGCTGTGCACTTCCAACCATCTACATAGCAGCTTAAGGGAAAAAACTGCAACTTTGAACAATAATGTCATACACATCATCAGTAAAACGTACCTTCCACACCAGCAGCAGTATCACACATGTCTGGGTTCTGCGAGGGTTTGCTGCACGAACATATAAGAAGTTACAATAAAGAGAGTGCAAAATAACTCTTCTGTTTCATTGCTGCTTACTTAAGCTTTTGTGATCATTAAAAATTAAAACTATTTCATTATACCTCAGACAGTCGAGCATCATGCATATAACATGAGGATTATGCTTGTAATTCTTCAATAACGCAATGAGCGTGCCACTTGCCAATGAGTGTACTCTTTCAAGTGGCGAGTACATAAGACAAACAAGTGCAGGCAAAGTAAACAAAGGGTCTGCAGTGGTAAACAACAAAGTCATTGAGTAGTCAGCCACTGTTGTTTTGGATGCTAAACAGAAGGAGGAGAAGCCAGCTTAGATGCTTTCTCTAAAGAAGGTAGTTCCCAATTTAAAGAAGGAAAAGAGAGACCTGGTCGGCCAATATACACAACAGAAGTGGGAGCTTCATATAAGACCAAGAAAATGAAAGAACTTTCCCTCAAAAGCTATGCATCATAGTAAAGCATCTTCCATAATATACCATTGCACTACAAAGACAACTGAGTTAAAAGTCAAAAGGTGGACCGTTACCTATTAAAGGAATCAAATTGGAAGCCAGTGTATTAATCTCCATTTGCTCATCTTGGAGAAACTCCAATAGGTGGCATGATAAATGCTGCCTGCGAATTTTGCAAAGAAAACTGCTAATTATTCTGTTAACTAAATTTGTAGGAAAATCAAAAGATATTCCAATATAGAAGCATCTTGCAAAAGGGACAGTATTTTGGAATTAGGTATAGTAGAATGTACAGTGATTTATCTGTGCACCTACTGTTCCTTAAGGGGTTTTGAAGTCATATACTATTCAATCAGGGAAAGCTTCCGACATCATATTTTCTTTCAGGAGAAAAATGAGAATGATGACTGTAAAGAATGGATCTTGGGCCTAACTCAACACCAAAAGCTAGCTCATGAGGGAAGGATTGCCCCAAGTCCATATAAGGGGACCAATTACCCATCCCTTTTCCGATGTGGGACTCTTAACAATGACAAAACTGAGTAAATATACCTTCTTTTGATTTACATATGGTGCATATCGGAAATGTAAAAGTTATCCAAAGGGGTTTATAATGGTGCTACGCTACTCCATCAATTGTCCTAAGATATTTCACATGGTATTTGTGCCAACATTGTGTAAATACAGTTTCACACTTGCAAGTCCGCATTAGGTCCATATATGAACTAAGAATCGGGTACTACACATGTGAACATGTATTAAGTTACATATTGTCCCACATCAGGAACATAAAGGCGTCGAACGGAGTTTCTAATTGGACCGAGCTACTCCACCCAATACCTTGAAGCTTTCGGTTAAATGCTCAGACCCGGAGAACCTTCTAATAAGAAGGCAATAAGGTTGGGCATTGAGTATGTCGGTTCAATAGATAACTCTTCTACCAAAAAAAATCTAAAGATACTGCTCCTGTATCATGACTCAATCTAAGCACTTTAGCATACTCCAAACAGGTTGATAAATCTCAAAGAGACTTTCAAAATTCACCTCCCTAGTTGACTTATTGTTGCATCTCCTTTTTTTGTGTCAGGGTTCTCAGGTTCCTATGTTGTAATTGTATTTCTTGAACATTTTGTATAAGGTGCTAAAAGGTAAAGCAATGTTAATAAATAAAAGCCGATGATGGAAAGCAACATCATACCAAATAGGAGGAGGAAGCATGGTATCTGATTCCATAGACATATGGATAAGATCTGAAATGAAGTCAACAGCATTTCTTTTCTGTGAAACGTTACCGGAAATAAGACGCTTGAGAATTTCTTCCAAGCGCTGAGTATCTGAAGATCTGGCAAAGCAACAATTGACATTTCTATTTAACCCCGAAAATACATTTGGAAAGATTAAAACCAGTTTACATTACAATAAAATAAACATACATGGAGAAATATTCAGCAAAAAATTTGATAACAGCTTTTGCTGCACTGTCTCGCTCATCCAAAAGGTGTAGTAACATTGGCATTAGAGCATTAATCTGTCTAATGTCTGCAGAATGTTTAGACAAGCTACTGTTTGTCCTAAAGATGAAAGCTTTGAAGATGCAGAATGAACTGTCAATTACTTCATCATCCACACTATTAAGCTTCAAATATAACAAAAAAATATGTAAGTAATTTAGCATTAGCGAAAAAAACGTAAATTCAACCAAAAAGGTAAAATTACTCACAGTAATTCAATAACCAGAAACGTTTAATTCAAACACTATAGACCAGAAATGTTTAATTCAAATATTCAAGACCAAATATGCTAGCTCTCTGATGGTCTTGATGCATTTCTCCAGACCGCATAACTATGAACCATCATCTTACTGAAGAAAGTTAATCCCGATGTTTTAATTTGTTTGTCTGGTTTTGACTAGGTACAGAGTTTAGAAAATTCGACTCTTGTGGTATTAAACTAAAGATACGTAGAATGTACCAAAATGTCCTTTAATTTTGTGGCATTAAATATGCCATGTGGAAAGTTGAAATAGAGAGCTGCCAAAAGAAAAAGAGGTGCTCTTTTTTAAACGGACTAAATGGAAAGTAAGACAAACAAATTGAAACGGAGGGAGTACTTTACCAAAGCAATTGCTCCAGAATCTCAGAGAAATCCTAATCTTATCACAACCAAAGGCTAAAAACATCTTTGGGAGTCATGTAATTCTACCTGAGATATGATAGCTTGAGATAGTCGAGATCCATATTCCTCAATGGTGGTTTCAAACTGCTTTCCATGTAGACGGCCCAGCAGAAGGGCAAGGCAATTCAGGAAAAATATGATGGTCGCTCTTCCACTTTCTTTGTTTCTAGGAGACTCAGCATAATTATCTGCATAAAACTGCAAGTTTTTCCCTTTAAATCAGGACTAAAATAGAGAGGAAGGGCATAAGAAGAAGAGAATTCACATACTCTAAAAAAAAAGGGCAGCCCAGTGCACTAAAGCTCCCGCTATGAGCAGGGTCCGGGGAAGGGCCCCGACCACAAGGGTCTATTGTACGCAGCCTTACCTTGCATTTCTGCCAGAGGCTATTTCTAAGGCTTGAACCCGTGACCTCCTGGTCACATGGCAGCAACCAGTTACTCCAAGGATCCCCTTCTTTCCTCATTGACGCCGGAGTCGCATGAGCCCCGACAGCCCAAAAGGGTGTGGCCGGGTCCAACGCGAGCACGACCGTCATTAAAGCCACCGTATGGATCGGGGGATAAAATTCACATACTCTGATATATTTTTAAAAAAAAAACTTTTCTGTCAAGAGTCAGGACACTTGAAAAAAAAAATTTACGTTTCATGTTAATGTTTTTTGTGTTAGTTCAAGAGTCCTTTTATCAAAGGTGATCACCAAAGCAAAAGAAGCACCCATTAAGTAAGTTCCAGAAGAACTTATCTGTAGGCATTCAATAAGTCAATTCAATTACCAACTGGCTATTCAGATGGTAAACTGAAATTTCCAGTTCTCCCAATACAATTCATTCACTAGTTCAGCTTCCAAACCGAAACTCTTGATCATATGGGCTTTAGCAATACAGTTTTATCTTACACTGAACTTTCAGAACAAATCCAAAACTAGAAACTAGTATCATGTCTCAGAATTAAGTATAAGGAAGAGTTCAACCTCAAACTTGAAAGCAAAAAAAAATCAGATTCAACTGCAAGCAGCCCTAACCATAAATCTTCAAGCATATAGCAAAAAAAATCTATCTTCAGAAAGTCAAGAGCAAACCTTAAAGAAAAAGTTCACCCTCAGACTTGAAAGACAGATTCAATTGCAAGCAGTCCTAACAATAAATCTTCAAGCATATAACAAAAAATTTAACCTTCAGAAAGTCGGAGCAAACCCTTCACCACTAGAGATAGGTGGTGTTGTGGTTGCAGGTGTAATCACTATTTAGATGGTTATGAGAGACAGAGTAAACAACAACAACAACAACAAACCCAGTATATTCCCACAAAGTGGCGTCTGGGGAGGGTAAGTGTACGCAGTCCATACCACTACCTCAGAGGTGAGATAGAGAGGTTGTTCCCGATAGACCTCCGGCTCAAGATAAAAACAGTCCAGAAAAGAAATAGTAAAGGAACACGAAACAACAGGCATTGAAACACCAGATAATAACATAAACAAGATGAGCACCAAGTAAGACGACAAAAGACAACACACTTCGAAACAAGACTAGCACTATGACCAGTAGCACAGATACCGTAACAAAGTCCTCCTACCTACTAGCAAGGATGCACTCCCCCTTATTATCCTTCTGCCCTAATTCGCATCCTCCAAACCTTCCTATATGGGGTCATGTCCTTGGTAAGCTGAAGCTGCTCAATGTCATGTCTAATCACCTCCCTCCAATATTTCTTCGTTCTACCTCTACTTTGCCTGGATCCATCCCTAGCCAACCTCTCACACCTCCGCATTGGGGCATCCGTGCCCCTCCTCATCACATGCCCGAACCATCTCAACCTTACTTCCCGCATCTTGACTTCCACTGAAGCCACTCCCACTTTATCACGAATAACCTAATTTCTAATCCTATCTTTCCTCGTAAACCCACACATCCATCGTAGCATTCTCATCTCAGCCACCTTCATCTTTTGAGATATACTGGAGAGATGGAGATAGAGAAGGCAAAAGGAGCGAAGTGGTGGTACTGACAGGCAAAGAGACAACGAATTTGGAGCAGCCATGTCAGAGAATGAGAGTAGCTTACGGCACAGATTTACGAGTTACAACTATAGTTTGAAAAGGGTGAAAAAAAGTTGCTAAAAAGATGGAAAATATGACTCTGAGGTGGCGTGACCACATTAAATCTTCGTCCATAAATGAGTTAACTACTGATGACCAAAGACCTACCTCACTACTTGGACAAATGTCTGCTAAAATGTTGTACTAGTTTTTTTTTGGGGGAATGGTAGTCTAGTATTTTTTATTGAACAATTGAGAGCTTGGAGAATCTGTAAATGAATAAAATAACCAGAAATTCAGTTTCTCTAAATACATGAACCATCAAAACAACAAAAGTACTACTAAGTCAGTTTGCCAGTTTCTTGGGTTTAAACCGAATAAAGAAGTCCTAAATGTCCCACATATTTTAGTTGCAGATTGAAGTTGTATTCTGGACAACTTCTTACAAACTGGCAACTTTGTCCTCCAACAGGAAACTAGTTTAAGATAGGACATCTGTAAATTAATGCCCAACAATCCAAGTCTTCTAGATAAATCTATTCATCAAGTGAATATGACATTTTGTTTATTTTATTTTTTACAATGGTGGCATCCGGACCAACTTGAGCACACCTCGACTATTATGCCGAGTACCTGCTACCTCCCACCAGCACAGGTATATGGTAACTTTGTCCACCAAAGCTTAGATAGATGAGAAGAAATCGCCTATATTTTTGGTCCCTTTTGGGATTTGAACCCTGGTCTCCAACATTTTCACCCACTTCATCAACAGTAAGGCCACACCCTTGGGTGCTGAATAGGCCATAATTCAACCACTCGAATTACTTCAAACCCATTCCAAGAAAAATAAAGCAACAATTTAGAACAAAAACAATGAAGTGTCTATACTACACTGAAATATATTAATTTTTAGGCCAAAGAGACCAAATGCAAGAGGAAAGAACCGAAGGTGAAAGGACTTTACATATTGATAGTATAGCAAACCTGAATCCCGGATATGTACTGCTCCAATAATTCTGTATATTGCTGAGCGAATTTGTGATCTTCCAAGTGCAACAATATTCCATAATGTTTCCAACAAGAAGAGAGCAGTAACACTCCGCTCTTCAGCATTTCTGAATCTGTCTAAAGTAATGATAAAGGGTGCATGATGAACAAAACAAAGGGGCTAGCATAGTTGATCTAGACACTGAAAAAGATGAAAACTGCAAAACCTGCCTTGGTTTGCTCGTGAATGTAATTTTCCTGCATCCCCAGCAACCACCTACGAACTCTCTCCAATGCCTTTGCATGTAAAGGCCTGCTTTTTCTGCTCCACCGCATGTCAACGACTCTATATGTGAAAAATTGAAGCATTTGACAAGTGGCTTTAAAAAGTTCCCACTTCTCGACAAGGTCAAGAAAATAATCTATAAGAAACATTACAGGAACCCTTTTAAAGTACATTTACTATCTGTCAAGATATCTATAATGACATTGTAGTGCATTCTGATTTACCAGATTTAAGCAAGCAACATTTCGCTCATAAAGCTTTCCATCTGACCTAGTCTGATAAAAAGAGATCTTTAACTCACAGAACCTAACACTAATGAGTATCGACAGAAATTGACATCAATTGGTTTCACCAAAAAAAAATTCAAAAATATTGTCAAATACTTGACTCATAGATTACTGAGAACTAGCTGGACATAGAAGTAGAAACGAAAACCTCGTTTTTTTTAAGTTTTGGATAAACATGAAAAGAGAGACTTACTAATTTGAGATTATAACTAATCCTTAATCAGAAATAGGAATACTAGAAGATGTTTTGCCAGTGAAATTTACAAAAAGAAAAAAAAAATATCTTTCGCCCTCTCTCCGATGTACATCTTAGCTGCATGCATTAGGTGTTTGGGCAATACTTGGTTGAAGTTGAAAAAGAAAAGAGCATTTGCAGTTGAATTTGGACATGAATTTACTTGGTAAAAAGGTTGAAGCTGAAATAATGGACCAAATTGTAAAAAATACATTGATTTGCAAATAATATATCAAGTTTAAGTTGAAAAAATGAAACAAAATTCATGGCCAAACTGGATAGTAAAGGATATTTAAATTTAGCATCCAAAGAAGTAGCACTGAATAGGTAGAACAAGTTATGGAACATACAGCTGTAAGTCTCTCTACAAGAATTATGAGGTTATCCAAATGGTCCCAAAGTAGCAACTTCATTTCCATGCCTTTATAATCTGAGGATTCACTGATTTTGTTCACTTTCTTCTTAGTCGAAGTAGAAAGCAACAACGTGACCGGGCAATTTCTTTCACCAGTACCAGCTGCCTTTTGCTTGTCATCTGAGCAGTTGAACACTGAATTAGTTCTTGCCAATGCCTCTGTAAGAGAGAGAATCAGATCAGCAGCAGCCACTGAACGGCGAGTTGGAAGCTCAAATTCCCCCTGCACTGCACTACAAAATTGAAATAAGCAAACTTAGGCATGCGTCTTACTATGTGTTTCAGAAGCACAGTCTAAGCTCCCTCAAGTGGTTGTGGAAATATAAAATAATGATGTTGTGTAAAAGAGTGTGTGTGTGTGTGTGTGTGTGTGTGTGTATATATATAACAAGTTTTTAAGCCCAAAAATAGAAAAGGATGAGCCTGTTAATAGTTGCTGACAAATGCAAGAACATACGCTAGGAAAAGAGAACAGGCCGTTAGTTAAGAACTTAAAGCTAAGCAATGTTTTATCCACCTCCATCTCCAACGTCCTTTCCATGTATAATAAGGGTCCGTTTGGCCATGCGATATGAAATCATTTGAGATGAAGTTGAAGTTTTGTTTGGACATACAATTTGGACTTTTTAAGTTGTATATTTTTCTCATAAACATGAAAACCCCACAAGTTGTGAAAACTATTAAATTTTTCTCAATTCTTATATAAGGTTATCAAATGAGCAAACCATAGTTCATAAATAGGATATCGTAATATGCTAAGACATTATATTGATAAATTGCATATCTCCATGTTCCTTTTATAAATAAATGTTTGCAATTACAAACTTTCAAGTATACATAATTTTATAAAGATCAACTAGTCAACAATAATAGTAACTAGTTATTCTTTAATTATAATTCTTTCACATGGTACGTAGAATCTCTTCACACTAAGCGTGAGTCTTTTTTGCAAAATTTAAAAAGATGGGGTTTTTTAAAACAAAATATAAACTTATGGGTCAAATTTTGTATTTAAAAATAGAAATCATGATTTGAAATCCCAAATCAAGGTTTTTTGAGAATTTGGAATTTCATCTCATGATTTGAAATCATGAAATGAAATCACATGCCCAAACGTTGATATCATCTCATAATTTCAAATCATGAGATGACGCCTACTAAGAGTAGTTCTATAGTAACAACATTCTCTCAATAGAACAAAAGAAGTCATGCATCAGACTAAAAATGTTGGAAATTTTGCGGCACATGCACATGATGCAATGTGGATATTTCAAAGCATTTCATGGATGATGTTAGTCACTCAAGACTAAGCGCACATGGACACTAAAAGCAGCTAACCCATCTTAACCAGTCATGATAAGGAAAAATGTTGACCTTTAACTTCTACAAGAAAGAGCATCTTGCTGATGATTCACAGCAAACACTCCGTTGCTGTGGAGTATGGACAAATTTGAAATTAAGTCCTAATTGAATGCTTACCTTTTTCAGAATATTCCCAAATGTTTGACACCATTTCATACCAACATGACTTCACCATTATCAAGATTTTAAATTAAAATATATTCAATTTCAAAAGTTCCGAACTTAGATATGATACTTTTTCTATGAAACTAACTTTTCAATTATTACTAACTTTTTCATCAACTATTATTGGCATAAATATATAAGTCAAAATAACATCTTAAACTCTCCGTACATTCAAAAACCATTGTATAGAACGGGAAGTAGGGAGTACAATTTACTCTTCTATCCCATAACTTTTATCATTTAGGTTTTACAAGGGTCGAGGTTAAAAATGTTGGAGCAATGTTAAATGCAGATAAAATCATTAGCTGAAAAAAATAGTTAAGATATTTTTTCTAAATATTACTAATAAATATGCTTAAAGAAAATCATGGTTAGAGTTTAATATACTCAACTGTTGAAAAGCTAAAGTGACAAATATTACGGGAAGATTGAGTATTAAACTAATCAATATCCCGAACTGAAAACTGGAAACAGGAAAAGGAAAAAAGGAAAAACAAGGAGAAAAGAACTTCAAGTTTTTCCTTTATTTTACATACAGAACGTCTTAGGAACAATTCACAACAATCCCTTCATTTTATGGACTAAATTGAAGTAAACCCTATAACACCATTTAATAAAATAATCGGTAGTGAAACCTGGAAAAAAAAAAAAAAAGAGGTGTTTCGTTCTTACATGTTGAATCATAGGAACAAGAACTTGGTCCAAAGATGACTCCTTCTCAGCAGCATCCCTCACATACTTGTAAAGAAACCATAATGACTGTCCCAAAGAAACTGAAAAGAAAAAAACTACCACTCAGAAAAAGAGTAAAATAGTTTTTCATCTCGATCAATATATACAAGTTAGAACTTACCACCAATAGGTGCGATTTTGGGAGAAGGGTCGAGATGAGAAATGGTTTCTAGAAGCTTTTTAGGCTTAGAAGTAAGCAACGTGTTCATAACACGACCCAGTGTTGCACAAGTCATTGAATTTGTCATCTCTGATATCAGTGGCTCTGAAGTTGTGCACAATACCAACTGTTTTTGTTCATCTTCTTCCATTGCTAGGATGTGAAAAAAAAAAAACAGGATTCAAAAGTTATGGAACCCTTTGCTTACTAATTGATTTTGGAATTGGGGAAGACTTCTTTGAGAATTATACAGAAGAGCGCGGAACGGGTGAAACGGGAAGGCTTGACAGGGTAACTCGGGTTATTGGGGGAAAAAATGATAATGCGGCGTCGTTGCATACCAAAAAATGACCTTTCTAGTCCAACTAGATAATGTCCGTGCGAAGCACAGTTGCCTAATGTCATCATTTTCTCGCTATACATAAATAATTTTTGACTTAACAATTTTAGAATGTAATAAGTGTAAATAATGGCATCCAAGTGAACTTTAAAAGTGGAGATGAATTTGTTTAATTATGAATTACTAACACTTTAAATTTTTACATAAAGGTAATTTTATAATTCATTCCCACATAAATAACAAAGCATTCCCTCCTTGAATTACAAAATCATCACCATGAAGTTCCTCGCAGAGTATCGTTACTGACAGCTACTTTTCTGACTGCATTCCAAAAATCTCCGGAACACAAAATCGTTGCTGGAAAGTTGGGGCTCTTGGTTCGCATGTATTCTTCCTTAAATCATTGAACTTACAGAGAAGGAAAAAGCAAAGTAAGTAAATGTAGCACTTGTTAAACGAAGAAATAGCAAAGGGAAGAAGTGGTCACACCTTTTTCTTCAACATAGCAAGAAAATCTTCGCAGACATAGCAAAGTAACCAAGACGTAAATCTGGTTTCAAGGAAATGCCAATAGTTGGGATTCACAAAACAGAAAGAAATAAAAGTGTAGTTTTGCAACAGTAGCTACCAAGGCTGAAGGCGCAACAAACAGGAAAAACTTGACAGATAGAGAGTCGAATTACCAAATTGAAAGCGGTAATTTAGATAATAGAATAGTGGAATTCAGAAAAGAAAGTGAAATAAGTAAGCCCAATAATCCTAAACTCGGTAAATTCTAACAAAGTAAGCAAATGCAAATTAGGTTAAAGGTGAATGTAACACATAAAAGAGCGACAAACAACAGGAAGGATGTAACACCCCGTACTTTTCTAACCTCACTTGACACCTTGGGGTCATATCTACATAGGTGTTAAGATGCCATGAATATGTGTTTTATAGTGTTATTGGTGAAACATTTGATATTGGACTTAACATGTGCGATTAGACCTTCGTAGGGGGTGTTTTGTGAATTCGTAATGCATTTGGGTGAGGCCCCGCACATGTTCTAACCTCATTTAGTGACTTTAAGTCATGTTTACGTGAGGATTAAGATCACTAAGTAAGTATTTTGTAGTGTTTTGATAAGGGATTGGACGATACGTAAACATTGGATAAGTGGCCGGAAATTTCAGCAAAGTGCTGAACCTTGCGCCACTACCCTATTTCAGGGGTGTGGCGCAAGCCACCTGCAACCAAGAAGTTCAGAGGAGGCTGCAAACTTGCGCCACTACCCTGTTTCAGGGGTGTGGCGCAAGGTACAAAAGATGTGCCCTTCCGGAGTCGTTTCGTAACGCAATTCTACGACGATTTCTAGATGGTTTCTTTTGGTTCTTTGGAGTTATTTGAGAATTGTTAAAGATTCAAACACTTCAATACACTCCTACATACTCCTACATGATCAAATCATGAAATGTGAATAGTGATCCAAACTGTCCAATGAAACCAAGGGCGACTAGAATGCCTATTTTTGCGATCGAAAGGACGAATGAGAATCTTTGAAGAGAATATTGTCGTGACATTATGAAATTATGTAAACATGAGATATAAGGTGAATAATACATGAAATTTGATGGGTTACATGGATATGTGTTATTGGGCCCAAAATTGGGCCCAAAATGGAATAAAAGACTTCGCCCAAATGGGTCATTTGACCCATTCTTGCCATGACCACTCCATGATTGCTCCCAAATGGCTAAGTATGACTTGAGCACTATATAAGGGACCCAAAGATCAGATTTTATTGAAGCAAAACACACATGCTTTTTCTATCTTTTTTCTAGAAAAATCTCAAGAACACTTCTTTGACTCCCAAAAACCCTAAGGCATTTTTGGACAAGTTCACCATCTTCCAAGCTTGGGTAAGTGATTATTCTTGTACTTTAACATATTATGAGCATGAGAGATTATGTATATCATGTTGGTTATGCTTGAAAGTGTTGAATATGGTGTTTTGTGTTTTGGTAAAAGATGTGAAATCCATGGGATTGTAATTCGGATTATGACTTGTGGTCTTGATGAAAAAGTATGGTATGGATAAAATAACAACATGTATGGTGTTATTATGGTCCCAAACTTGTTATTTTTCTAAAAGTGTAAATTGTGGGATTTTGGCCGATATGTGTTATGAGTTGAATTAAGGTCATTCGATGGGTTATTTGTGATGTGTTATGGATAAGAAAGTGTAAAGGAGAAGTGTTGTGGTGAAATGTATCAATTATCATGTATTGGTCAATGTTGGGAATATTATGGAATTTTTGGAATAATAGTATGATTAATGGTTTTGTCGAGGGGAAATGACATGTTTAAAGGCAAACATGTAACTCATTGACATTGTATGCATTTGTAACGTAATTGGTGGTTAATGTGAATTTTGTTATGCATTTGTGTTGTAGAGTGACACATAAAGAAGGAGCGGGATTATTGTATAAGCATCTAAGGTTGTATATTCGTATTGCGAATCCAAGGTATGTAAGGTTACTTTGTCCGTATCTTTCTGCGGCAAATAGTGTTCACATTGACATGTCACTAGTCCTATCCCGAAATGTGCTAAGGTATCCGATATCCGTATATCACTAGTCATTGTCATATATTTTCTACTCATGGATCATTTGTGAATCTCATGTCTCATATTCATGGTTAATGTTCCGAAAGCTCAAATAAAGTTACGTTCCAATATTTCAATAGTGCCTATATTTGTGTCTCTTGTTCACGGATTATTGTCCTATGGTTCCAATGGTATCATGGTGCTAGTAATGTTATATTTCTCATGATGTTTATTCACATGTCTCTCACTCATTGGTTAATGATTCAAAGTTTCCAATAATGTTATGTTCCAAAGTTCCAAAGTAATGTTATGACTATCCAAGTATCAATCTCAAAGTAAAGATCAAAGTAATGCAAATGTGGTCAATGATCAAGTATGGGTGGCAAGTCTAGGGGCGTAAGCCTAGCTCGACTCGATCCCGATGTATTGATTTATGGGTGGCAAGTCTAGGGGCATAAGCCTAGCTCGACTCGATCCCGATGTATTGATTTATGGGTGGCAAGTCTAGGGGCATAAGCCTAGCTCGACTCGATCCCAATATGATGTTATGATATGAAAAGACCCACTGATCAGTAGGGGCCCGGGTACATTGTTATCATTGAGCATTGAGATAAAGAAAGTAATGAAAGTAATGAAAGCAATCCACATGGTTTCCAAAATACCAAATGGTGACTTATTCAGATTGATTATTCATATGTTTTGAGTTCATTGAAATATTCACGTATTGTACAGTTTCATCTGAGCCTTGCATACTCAGTACTTACTTCGTACTGACCCCTCTCGGGGAATTTACCTTACTTGCTGCAGGCGCAGGTCCCAGTAGGCCTCCTCAGTAGATTGCCAGTGTTAGCGGTTCTTTGGTGAGCTCCAGCTCATTCGGGGCTTCTCCTAGTCAGAGTATATACATGTTTTGGTTTTGTGCATAATATGTAAAGCGGGGACTTGTCCCGACTTATGGTTCATTTTGGTCAATGCTCTTGTTAGAGGCTTTTGTAGACGGATGTGGGTGTATCAGTGTAAACGACATATGTTGTTTTAACTGGATGGCCTCAACGGCCAAGTTTCATATATATGTATAAATATGTCCCATGTTTTTCTTTATTCGTCTTTCATGTTCTTATGCAATGGTGGTTATGATTATGAGATGCATATGAATGATTGAGCATAGGCAAAGGTTGGTTCTCTCGGGCCTTATCGGCTACGGGTGCCAATCATGTCTCGATGGGATTCGGGGCGTGACAAAGGAGTAAACCCGTTATATTTTTTTCTTAGTTTTCCTTGCATCATCATAATGTCTTTTTAGCCTACGGCTTACTGTTATTTAGTTAGCTTACAGCTTACTGTTATTTAATTAGTTTGATCTGTGAATTTTTACTTGAGCCACAAATTTGTGGACTGATTTAGGTAAATAAGAGTCACTGTTGTAACTTTGATTTGGCCAAAATTAACGCCTCTATTTCTCCAGTTTCAGTTTTTCGTCTGTTACTCTTTCTGTTTTTCAGTCTTTCAGGTATATCATAGTAACAATTAGGATTTCATCTGAATCTTGCTGTCTAATTAAAGATTATGTCTTTTATTAATCCTGTGGCCTTAAACATACCATAAAGATATTTAAAGAATTGGCCTTAAAGAACAAATATTCTTATCGGAAGAAAGAATATTTGTTAAGCCTAATTCAAGTAGGAAGAAAGAAAGAGAGGAAAGAAACTTTTGGTGAAGAAAGCACAGAAGCAAGCAAAGTAAAGAGGGGAAAGAAAATTCTGTTAAACCAAAAAAGTAAGGCAAAAAGCACAGTGCGTGGATTACTTTAGCATGTGGAAATCAGAAAAATCGGACAGTTGGAGAGCGTTAGAAGTAAGGATTGGCAAATTTACAATAATACCCTTCGTAATGCTAGCAGATTCAATGTGAAGGAAAGAATTGGGACCGTCTGTTCAAAGGGTATGGACGGCCCAGATCTTTTTGATCGTCCAAACGACCCACACTTAGTTAAAAGGAATAGTTGACGATTGTCCCGGGTAAGCACGACAAATGTTGATATTCGAAAATTTTAAGATATGCATAATTGTATCATTTAGGGAAAAGGGACAAATTTACTCTTTTACTTTAAAAAATTAGCTAAATATATCTTTCGTCGTATTTTTTGTCCAAATTTATCCTCGTTGTCATACTTTGGGACCAAATTTACCCTTACTGTTAAGAAATTTTTCGCGTGTACCTTTCTTTAACAGAAAAACTTAAATCAACATTAAATGCCCCATTTTTTAAAAATAAAACACACCCTAATCTAACCCGCCAGACCTGACCGACCCAATAAAAGACACAAATAAATATACCCCTCCCTCAGTTCTGTTGGTCAAATTTTCGCAACGAACAAATACACTTCTCTTTCAACGTGCATCACTAGTAGGTTGTTTACAAATGAACAAAAAGTGAAATGGAATGGGATAACACAAAAGCATGCAACTAGAGATAATGTCTACTACAAACTCTGCTCCTGTTCCAGTTATGTTCAAATTTCAAAATTTGGTATGCAATTCTATGTTTATCTAGATTCTAGAATCAGTGGATAAGTTTTCTGAGCAAATGACATGATGAAAAATTTGTGTAGATCCAAATTGTATATAGAGACATAAGAATGAAGAGATATTATGATTGACACATAAGGAGACCTTTTAGCTCAATCATCTAGAGAAATATCAAGTGGGTTTAATCTGTTGCATTTGACTGCTAAGTGCCAATTTTTCATGAGCTCTATACTGATATAGATCCATAAATTGAGGGAGGGTATATTTGTTTGTGTATGCTATAATGCAGATCCATTTTTCATGAGTTATGCACTAATAAATATCAAGTGACTTAATCTCGTTGGGAAAATTTGACCAATAGAACTAAGGGAGGGGTGTATTTGTTTGTGTCTTTTTTATGTGTTGGGTCGGGTCGGGCAGATTGTGTTTCATTTTTTTAAAATGAGGTATTTAACATTGATTTAGGCTTTTCTGTTAAAAAAATGTACAAGTGAAAAGTTTCTTAATAGCAAGGGTAAATTTGATGCCAAAGTATGACAACAAGGGTAAATTTGATCCCAAAATATGACGAAGGATATATTTAACCAATTTTTCAAAGTAGAGGGGTAAATTTGAACCTTTTCCCTATAATTAATGTTACTCTTTTTATTCTTTTCTTTGTAATAATATTTTTATAATACTTATAAAAAATAGGCGATATGTGAAATTACGATTTCGTATACTGTTATTGGTTTATTCATCTTTACGTTATGTCTTATTTTTAAATTTATGTTTTAAAATAAGATACTCCCTTAGTTTAAAAAAGAATGACCTAATTTGACTTGGCACGGAGTTTAAGAAAATAAAGAAGACTTTTGAATCTTGTGGTCCTAAATTAAAGATATGTCAAATGTACCAAAATGCCCTTTAATCTTGAGGTCTTAAACATGCCATGTGTAAAGTTGGAATTAAAGTATTGTCAAAAAAGGAAAGGGTCATTCTTTTTGAAACGGACTCAAAAGGAAAGTAGGTCATTCTTTTTGAAACGGAGGAAGTATATATTTATGCGGTAGTAAATTAACGCATTAAAGGTAAGAACTCTTTTGTTTATTTTCTATTATTCTTTTTATAATAAAAAATAGGTGATATGTGAAATTACGATTTCATATACTATTATTGGTTTATTCATCTTTACGTTATGTCTTATTTTTAAATTTATGTTTTAAAATAAGATATATATTTATGCAGTAGTAAATCAACGCATTAAAGGTAAGAACTCTTTTTTTAATTTTCTATTATACTTTTACAAAAATACTCCCTTTTTTACACAACCATAATCATTAAAAAGTACTTAATTCATACGTTAATTATTATTATTATTATTAATTTATTATTTTATGTCTATTTTATTATTTTTATTAAATATTTTTTATTTTCTAATACTTAGATGACTTAAAATAATTAATTAAAAATGATATAGTAAAATCACAGTTGAAGCAGTTAAAGCACGCATGTCGACCATGAGCATGAGCAGCCTGCTTCTGCTGCTTCATTGTCACTTTTTGTTTGTCCAGATTAAAAATATCAAGAACTAATTTATTATTTTGTGTCTATTTTATCCTTTTTATTAAATATTATTTATTTTCTAATACTTTGATAACATAAAATAATTAATTAGAGATGATTGAGTAAATTCATAGTTGAAGCAGCTGAAGCAGGCATGTCGACCATGAGCAGCCTGCTTTAGCTACTTCATTGTCACTTATTATATAGGAAAAAGTATTGTTGTTTCGTCTTTTTTATCTCAACTTTCATTTTTCTTTCGTCTCTTGTACAACCATCAAAATATGTTTGGTCTTGAAGTCAGCCAAGCTTCACTCGCTATTATGATAGGAAAAATTATAAAAAAAATACACATAACAAATATATATTGCATTTTCATGGCCTAAAAATTACATTACATTTTATAGCCCAAATCCGACTTTGGCCCAAAAGTGTAAACTAACCTTTTTTCCGTTATATAGGGAAAAGCGCTTCTTCATTCAATATCCAACCTCCTTCTTTGCCGATTTTCAGCTTCAATTCTCTCCAAGAAAAACTTCATACGCATTGTTATACAACTCGAAATATATACAATGCAACTCAAAAACTTCATATACATAAACAATTGGTAAAAAAATTTAACATTGTTTCTAGTTTTTTTCTGCAATTCGAGGTTCAATTTTGATTTTTTAAAACTTTTTTTTCACTGGTACTATTCAACTTTTCTATGGAAGTTTACCCGGTATATCTTCTACATAGTGGTGAATGGAACAATGACAACACTTTTGTCAATTTTGTTGCCGATTGCATTATGGTTGGATCTGATTTTACTTTCAAAAATTTGGTTGAAGTGATTTCCAAACAGATCAGAGTTGATACTGAACTGAATGTATTGGAAATTAAATTTGTTCCAAAAACTAGCTTGGCACCGATCTTAATTCACAATGATATAGGTATAAAAGTTTATATTCAATTGAAAAAAGCAAAATTCAAATTTTACTGTTACGCGCTTTATGTTACAATAAAGAAAATTGATAATTCTGCAATACCTACATGCTCCAGTTATACAAGAGATAAAGGTAAAGTTGTACAAGAGGAAGTTATACAAGAGATTGATATTTGTGATTCTGAAGATAATAGTAAATTTGTTGGTTAAAAAATAATAATTTTGGTGTAATAGATAACAAGTTATACAAAGAGGTTGCAGTACATCAGTCTTATAAAAACAAGGAGATTTTAGTTAGTGTGATGTAGAACTATGCGATGTGGAATAATATGCATTTTAAAGAGGATAGATCAAGAAAACAAGGTAATGTGTTTTTTACTATCAAACCTTTGTTTCTTAATCTTATGCTTGTTATTCTATTGCATAGATGTCAATAGAATAAATGGATAATCGCTAATGGAACTTGAGATTATAAGAAAGTTAGAGATAAAATATAGGTTAAAGAGAGTTGGATGCATCTATGAATGGATTTGAGGCTAGGATGGAATCATACCTAGATGGTCCTACTTAGCTCCAATTGTAACACCTTGCATTTTCTGTCATGTTTAAGTCATCCCTTATGCTTGTTAGAGCTTAGCGATCAAATTGTATGACCCCTAAATGGATTATAAATCGATTTGAACAAGTTTTGAGACTCGAATGAAAGTTTTGGGCACGTGAGATAGCTAGGGCGACTCATTGCAAGCCAATGTTTTGGCAAATGCACTGAACCTATCACCAATTTTTAGAAAAGTTGGAAACCAGTCCCCCAATGCTATGGGAAATATGGCACGTTGCCTTATCAATGTTATGGATAATGTGGTGCATTGCCCTGTCAATGTTATGGGCAGTATGGCACGTTGGACCCTTTTCTAATAGGAAAATTTTCCCACTTCATTTCAATAATTGTATTTTTCCCTACCCCTTTTATGAAATTAGAGTTTTAAACTCCCCTAAAGGTGTTAATACTCAGACTTAGTCAATTATTTTCCTCTTTCCTCTTTCCCAAACTAAAAAAAAGCAGTTCCCACAAGTTTTGCTTAAGAACTCAAGCAACGGTCTTCTTAAGTTCTCTTCCAAGTTCTATTCTTCCTCTCAAGGTATGTAAGGCTATCCACCCTCATGTATTGTAATAACCCATATAATGAATTTTGGATTTTTGTATGTTTTGACAATTTTACTCCTTCTAGCGGTTGTATTTTAGTAGTCATGGTCTGCGAAAGTGGGTGGCATAGTTCTCAAGGCGGTTGGTTGTATTTTATGTGTGTTTTTTATTTTGGAATTTTTTCAAGTTGGTAGGGTTAACTTTGGTAAACATTTGAAGATTTAGACGTCGTATGAGATGTCCATCAGTTTTAATAACTCTAGAATGTCATTTATTGGTTAGTAGCATTGTTGGGTTCCGAGGCTTTTGGATGGATTTTGAGTAGTTTATTGGAAAATTAGAGTTTTTGGCTTAGAGTTGACTTCGGTTAACATTCATTGATAACGACCTCGGTTAGTGAATCCAGCGATTCCACTAAGACCGTAATGTCGATTTTAGCCTAGTAGCATAGTTGGTTTTATGTTCATGGAGTTTCGAATTAGTTTTGAAAGGTCTATTTGGAGAATTTTTTTCATCATTCCTTGTCTGTTGTCAGCTATTTCTAGTGTAGGGCTAAAATACCCTCTGCATTCGTGATGCCTTGGTCGCATTTGCGATGGGAAAGTTTGAGCCTTTATCACATTCTCAACATGAACATCGCATTCCCGATGAGTCAATCGGGTCCGCGTCGGGGGAGAAGGCATTCGCTATCTCGAGTGGGGCATCGTGTTTAGGATGGGCTTGGGCTGGATCGATCGCGATCGCGACTTGGGCCTTGCATTCACGAAGAGTATCAGACATGGTAGTATTAAATTCCTTTTTTTAAACAAAGACCCTATAACTCGATTTTTGAAGCTTTGGAACACGATATTAAGATATTCAAATGGTGTTTTTTTTAGATTTCTTACTGGGTAATATTCTAAACCAATGTTTTAGTATTTTTCAATGATTATTTCATGATTTCATTTTTATATATTGTTTTTTCAACTTGGAAATTTTGGGGTTTTCCCAGTATAGTTAAGAAATGGTATTTTTATGATTTTAAGAATTAATTCTGTTTTCGATGAAATTTTAGATTTGAACTCCTTAAGTTATGGGTAAATTAATTTTTTAATAAAATTTTAGTTTTATCCTTGGGGGCTCAGAGTTCACTTTTTTGATCCGGATAAGTGTCACGATCCGAACCGAGGCCCTGGCCGTGACGGGCATCCCCAAACCAACTTAGAAGGCCCCTTAGCATTACATCATGGGCAAAGTTATAAACAAAGTGCAGAATTAGGCCCATAAATATGAAGTTTAACTGAAAATGATAATTCAAATTCAAGTCTTGAAATAAGACATAAACATTATCCAACTTAGTCAACAAAGCCTCAACATTATGAATAGAAATCCTAAGCCAGGACATGGCCCCGAAAATACCATAAAACAAACTAGCCCAAGTCTAACTGAAAGAAAACATATGCCTTCCATAAGATGGATGACTCACCACTTGCTATCAGTTGTCCTGAATGAGTCCTAACGCTGGGCAGAATCACGGGTAAGTGCTTCGCAACCTACATCATGAAAAGATATAGCGTCCGAAAACGGTCAGTACGATGAGTACTGGCATGCGACCCAAGGAAAGGTACCAAAGCAGTTTACATAATAATTCATAAAGTCCATAACATAAGCTCAACATAAAGGAAAATAAGAAGTAAGGGACTTGAAACATAAAGGAAAAGGTAAGCACTTGGAAACTTTTACTTCTGAACTATGTAGTTACACCGATATCTAGTAACCCATGGGCTATATGGGTCCAGTATGCCCAACTGGCAGGGCCCCAATTCATGTGTGTCGCATGGATTGAGAAAACATATTTGGCCAAATCATAACATAATCCTAAACTGTAATACTACTGCGCGAAGTAAGCATACAAAGGTCATCCATTTTTCAGGACAAGACCTCCCCACGTCGGCAAACGGGGTTTCCGGTGTTGGGTCACGAGGACTACACCATCTCGGTGAACTACACAATTCTCTTTAAGCCCAAATTAAAATGATTTTTTATCATTTGTTCATGTAGTCTTTCATTAAGGCATTTACATTTTTGGTATCGTTATACCAAGACTTGCAAGTCATTCTTTAGCCTTCTACTTATGGATGTGGTGCACAACACACCCATAATTAAGACTCTACATAAACACGACTTTGTAGACTCCCTAGGATGACCTGCTCTGATACCACTTTTGTCACACCTCAAATGCCATTGAGATGGACAAGCACTCGACGCCCTAAAGACTCAAGAAAACCAACTTATAATCTTATTGTCCAAGCAAATAACTATAATAGTAATGGAGCTTTGAAAAATATATACAAGCTATACCAATGATAAAAGACTAATATAAAGATAGGCCCAAAACATATATACGTGACTTGGCCGTTGAGGCAACAACTGTTAAGGAACCAAACATAACTGCACTTTATACACTAGTCTATAAAGCCTCTATAAGATCGACAGACATGGTCTAGGTCGGGATAGGCCCCGCGTTACTCTTAACTATTATACAATACCAAATTATATATCAAAGACTCGGTAAAGCCCCAAATTAACTTGGAGCTTACCAACCACAGCTGAGTGTCCTGTGCTCCTACTGAGGAGGTCTACTAGCTGGAGTACCTGTACCTGCGACATAAAACATAGTGCCCCCATGAGAGACGTCAGTACGAAAGAATGTACTGAGTATGTAAGGCATAAAGTGACCATAGGTAAGACAAGACCTTAATAAAATCAGATATCAATATAAAACTGGATAGATAAGAATAAAAGACCACCTTTGCTTGTATTTATGGGATCATGTACATTACATCTTTTACTTTTTTTTATCCTTCTTTGCATTATGAAATTGTAAAGCATATTATACAAATGACAGGCTGATCAATGGTAAAAGAGGATGACCCATGCTAGGTATTTTAACCCCTGGGATACGGTACTCATAAATACACAAATTGGGATCGACCCATGCTAGGTTTTCCTTTCACCCCTGGGATACCACTTGTGATATTGGTATCGACCCATGCTAGGTGTTCCTTCCACCCCTGGTATACCACCCAAGAATATACAGATTCTCTTTACATCATTTCTTTAATCTTTGAGATAGTTCTTTTGGTGGTCATAACATTATTGAGTTTTAAACTATGGACCGGTAGTGAGAGACTGTAACACCCCGTATGTTTCTAACCCTACTTGACGACATTAAATAAAATGTACTTAGGTCTCGAGAGCTATAAGTATGCATTTGGTAATGTTATTGGCGAGATAATGGAATTTGGCTCTTGTTATGTGATTAAGCTTGCATAGATGGTGTTTTGAAATTGTCATTGTACATTTGTGGGGTTCAAAATAAGTCTAAGAGGACCTCAAAACAAAGTGTATTAGGGTTAAGAAGTAAGTTAAAGGATAGGACTTGAAGTATCTAACCGAACCCGCGAAGAAAAGTCAAAAAAATGAAATTTTTGAAAAATTTTAAGGAGGGGCGCGTTTGGGAACGTGCCACGCCGCTCTGGGCTAAAATTTTTAGCCCAGAGGCAGTAAGTTGGCGCGCCCAGGGGCCTGCCACCTTGGGATTTCCACTTTTTCGAAAGTTGGAAATTTCTAAGTTCCAAGGGTATCCGGGGACGTACCGAGCTGATTTTTACCACGTATCTTCTACAACATATATTAAATGAGTAAAATATTATATTGGTATGATAAAATTACTCGAGAACGAATTTGGGGTCAAAATGACGATTTTACCCTTTTGGGCAAAATAGGCCATACGTGGCCAGAATTGCTTGTTCTTGGGATCGAGGCTACGGATATGAATAACATGAGTGGGAATATTGTTGTAACCCGTATGAGATGACTTGAGCATGAGAAATTATTGATTTTACTGGGTTAAGTGAATTAGGCCCGAAAAGGCCCCAAAAGGAAAAGAATGCATGGCCCAAAATGGGTCAAATGACCCATTCTTTCAAGACCTTCTAGACCAAGAATTTAATGCTTTATAAGTGGCTAAGGATGGACATAAATGATTATAAAAGGGACCAAAAATCTGATTCTTTTGTTCATTTGGAAACTCATGCCTTTTGGTCTATTTTTCAACATATTTTCTCTTAAACCCTAGAAGCTCAAAGGCAACTCTTGAAGCAAGATCATCCTATTCCAAGCCTTGGTAAGTATTTATTCTCATGGATTAACATATTATATGCATGGTAGATTATGTATATCATGATAGTTATGTTGGCAAGATGGTGAATGGTGTATTGTTGCTTTTGGTGGAAGATGTGCCATCTTTGTGAACTGAAGGTGAAAAAGAGACTTGATGTCTTAATGAAAGAGCATGGTATGAATAAAATATGAACATGTATGGTGTTATTTTGTTGTTAAACATGTTATTTTCATATAAGTGTAAATTATGGGATTTTGGCCGATTTGTTGTTGTGAGGTGTATTGAAGGAAAGTGATGACATAATTATGATATTGTGATGATGGAGAGTGGGAAGTGTGAACTTGGCATGACATGATATTGGTTATCATGTGTTGGTCAATGTTGGGAATATTGTGGGATTTTTGGAATAATACTTTCATGAATGGTTGTGTCAAGCGGGACATGGCATGTTTAAAGGCAAACATGAGAATTATACTTATTATATGCATTATAAAGTAGTTGGTGGTTAATGTAGGCTCCGTTGTTTATTTGTGTTGTAGAGTGGAACATAAGGAAGGAGCGGAACTAGTGTATGCGCATTTAAGATTGTGTGTTGGTATTGAGAATACAAGGTATGTAAGGTTACTTTGTTCGTATCTTTTTGCTGTACGTCGTATTCACATTGGCATTAGGCTAGTCCTATCCCGAAATGTGCTAAGGTATTCTATATCCGTTTAGAAATGGTTATTATTACATATTCCCTACTCATTGATCACTTGGGAATTATATGTCTCATATTCGTTAGTCAATGTTCCAAAAGCCCAAAAAGGTTATGTTCCAAAGTGCCAATAGTGGCTATACACATACCTCTTGTTCATTGACTTATGTCTCATGATTCCAATAATGTTATATATTGTTGAGTCCTATACTCCTCATTCATGAGTTATTGTGGTTCATGGGTTACATAATTATGGACATGTTCCAAAAGTCCCAATCATGTTGTGTTCTTGAGTTTCCAAGAATGTTGTGGCTATGTACATACGTTAATCTCTCATCACTGATTGTATCACTATCTCATAAGAGGATGATTCAATTCCTCATAAGTATCACTCTATCAAAAGTAAGAATAAAGTAATATACATTTGTTGTTGGTTATGATTTATGGGTGACAAGTCTAGGGGCATAAGCCTAGCTCGACTCGATCCCGATGTGTTGATTTATGGGTGGCAAGTCTAGGGGCATAAGCCTAGCTCGACTCGATCCCGATGTGTTGATTTATGGGTGGCAAGTCTAAGGGCATAAGCCTAGCTCGACTCGATCCCTATGGGTGGCAGGTCTAGGGGCATAAGCCTAGCTCGACCCGATCCCAACATCACATGATGTGATGTTAAGACCCACTGATCAGTCGGGGCCCGGGTACGTTATGATATGAGCAATGAGGAATAAATAATAAAGAGAAGAACTTAATTTATGTAAGCTACACTGTTCCACATATGCAAATCGATGAGTTGTTCACGTTGCCTATCCTATTACATTTTGATTCTATTGATGTATTTATAACAAGTTTCTTATGGCCTTACATACTCAGTACATTCTCCGTACTGACCCCTCTCGGGGGATTTACCTTACTTGCTGCAGGCGCAGGTACTAGTAGGCATCCACTGTAGGTTGCGGATCTTTTGCCGACTTTTGGTGAGCTCCAGTTGGTTCGGGGCTTCCTTAGTTGCTATGTACATTCATTTTGGTATTGTATATGCGTATAGAGCGGGGTGTGGTCCCGACTCTAGGATTGTCATAGTCATGTATCTGTAGAGGCTTTGTAGACTTATGTGGGAACAGAATGTAAGATATGTATGCTCATTTTGGTTTGTTGGCCCCAACAAGTTGATATATATATATATGGCATATGTTTTCATATACGTTTCCATATCCATGACTTTTGCATAGTTGCATGGGGTTTCATAAGGTCCATATGAGGAGATGCATGCAAGTGTTCATAAGCAAAGATTGGTTCTCTCAGGCCATGTCTGCTTCGGGTGCCAGTCCGGCCCGAATGAGATTTCGGGTCATGACAAAAGTGGTATCACAGCAGTTCGATCTAAGGGTGTCTACAAAGCCGTGTCTGAGTAGAGTCTTACTTATCAATGTGTTGTGCACCACATTTATAAGTAGGAGGCTACGGGACATTTAGGATGTTGTTCCTTTTCTTCATTCCTAGATCGTGCAGTAGAGCCAGTATTGTAAGTTAGATTATATCTGACCATGGCGATTGGTTTTTTGTGATATAGAAACTGCCGATGACAAGAAGAGATAAAGGCAAGGGTAAGCAGGTTGACATGCTTGCCGAGGAAGGAGCGAGTAGATCACCACCTGACTCAGCTAGTCAAGGTGGTGCTGATACCGAATTTGCATCACGGGTTTCTCCTACTTTTCCAGCTCCAGAAGAGCAGGGAAAGAGAGTAGTATCTTAGGGACTGCCCGACAATACCATTGAGCAGGACTTGATAAGTGTGGTGCAAATATTGACCCGTGTAGTTGCTGCACAAGCTCAAAGACAAGCTCTTATGCAGCAGAAGGGGGGACAGAGGCAGAGAGAGAGGATGAAAGAAGTGGAAGAAAGATCGCCAAAAAAGGCTAAACCCATGGGACAAAATATGACGTCCCAAGGAGGATTTGGGCATAGGACTTTTTACAAACCACTTAGGCCATCGTTTCCCCATACCACCACAATTACTCCTCCTCTATTCCAAGGGTTTCGAAGCAACCAGTTTGGGCAAGGAGGTGAGATTCAGGGTTTACGTACAGTGGGGTACCAAGCACAAGATAGTATGAACCGTCCGAGGTTTCATCATCAGTTGTGCCAGCACTGCGGGAGGTTTCATGCCAGTGAATGTCGGTTTGGACAGAATGTTTGCTATTATTGCGGCATGCCAGGGCATGTGGCAAGGGGGTGTCCACGAAGGAACACAGGTGGCATGGCACGACCCACGGGACCAACCTTCGCATCGATATCATATGTGCCTCCTCTAGGTAGAGGTGCACAAGATGCTGGTCATGCCAAGGGTGCTAGAGGAGAAGCTAGTTCTAGTAACATCCAGGGCAGTACCTACGCCGTGGTGGATCGGCAGAAATTTGAGGCTTCTCCTGATGATGCAGCAGGTATATGCTCTGTTTTTATTTCTTAACGTATTTACATTGATTGATTTGGGGATTTACCCTATCCTATGTTATTCCATTGATTGTTGAAAAAAAAAAAAAAGAAAGAAGAAACTTTGTGAAAGGATAGTAGAAGTTTTAGTTCATCCATTTGAAACAACTCTACACCAGAAGGGGAAATTATTGTGGCTAAAAGAATGTGTCATGATTATGTGGTAACAACGTGGGGTTATACTACATTGGCAAATTTTATGAATTGCAAACGGTGGATGTTCACGTGATCACGGGAATGAATTAGTTAGTTTTTTTGTTATACCACGGTGAATTGCCAAGGTATATTTTCACTATCCATACGAACATGTTCCTGAGTGGAAGAGTAATGTGGGGGCACCAAGGAAAATTTTATTGTCTATTGTAAAGTGACGAAATTGATAGCCAAGGGGTATGTACTAAAAATAATAAAAGAGTCCAAACTCCAAAGTCCACACTCAAAATCTATTTAATTATTATAAATGTTTAAATTTAATTATATTAATAAAATATGTAAATAACCACAATACCAAATTAAGTAGTACTAGGTTTAAACAATTAAACATTAAAATATCAATTATATTGTTACTCATTAACTATTTAGATTGCTTATTAATATTTTTATTTGGTTCGAAGGGTATCATGTCAAAAGTTATTTAGTTTCGCTATTAGGATTAGTTTTTTTGGTGTATTGGAGACTTAATTAGCAAGTAGTAACACTATGTAATATGTCTTGTAAATATTTATGTTTATTAGCATTCTAAAATTAAATTATAAAACTAATATTTTTTAAAAAGTGGGTTGGCTAGTGAGGCCCGCAGCCCATAGAGTGATGGTGTGGGCTTGGTGTTTTATGGCCCATCATCTTGATGGGCCAGCCCGGCCTGGCCCGCCAAACTCCAAAGCCAGTGTGGGCTAGACCGAATGGGCTGGGCCAGCCCTTATTGATAGCTCTAAGTGAGAGACATGTGAATACGCATTTAAGACGGTAACAATGACATAGGGAGCAAATGTAACATAAATGTATTAGATTTCATGCCAAAGAACATAGAATCGAATAGCCTTACATACCTTCCTAGACAACTCCGATATTACCCCAAATTAACCTCCTGCCCTCGGACTACTTATCTATAATAAAGTAAGTGGTAAAACTAGTATTAGTAGCTAATCAACACCTTTAAGCCACTTAACCTCACCAAAACAGTAGCCGGGTAGTAAGCCCGTAATTAATTTATTCAAGGGTGTTCTTTCAGCCCTTACTCTTCCAATTACATTCACATACCATACAAATCCTTATAACATCCCCTGAAACAACTTTAGCCTCATTACACCCTCAAAATAGTATACAAAGTGGAGTGGGCAGTAGGCTTACATAATATTTAGTTCGGTGGTGTATCAACACATCCTCCGTCTATAATTCAATACAAGTTAGTTACATCATTTCCCAACATCAACCAAGCTGTCCCCAACATATACACATAACACAATTCCTAAAACAACCCCAATATCCTTTATCATAGCAACCAAAAATTGAACTCATCATCCCTTGAGTTCTTGACAACAATATATACACAATTCTCCACCAAAACATGTATATAGGAAGGGGAAAAAATGGGCAGTAGCCTTACCTTAGTTTTGTGATAGTTTATTCTCTTAACCTATATTTCTTCAATATCTTGGTTCCTTCACACACAAACCAAAGGAGAAGAGAAAAATTTCTTAATAACCAAGAAAAATGGGACTGTCAAACTTATAGAGGGCTGTCTTATAATTTAAACATGAAGAACATAATTTCCATAGTCTTTTTGAGATAAGCTCATGATTTGTTCACTTACCTTTAGCTTGGAAGGCAGGTAAATCCCAAGAACCCTGATGAAAACTTAGGGCTGCTATAGAAGCTAAGAGAGAGCAAGAGAGAAAATTCTAGAAAGCTGAATTTTTGTCTAAGTTAAAATGGGTCAAATGAGCTAGTTTTAATCCCTTTAAAGGGAGCTACTCTTGGCCGACTTTCTTGGCTAATTTGGTCCATATTTTATCAAGTATTTGTTGCACCTACTTGCCTATTATACTTGGGCGTTTGTGGATCTAAAATTGTTGGGCCTTGGCTGCCCATTCTTCGCCTTTTCTCTCTTTTAACTTGGGCCAAAATTAATTCAAGTAGGTGGTGGTGTACTTGTTCCAATAATATGGTCAAAGGAGTCTTAGTAGGTGATGCACCTACTTGGTTCTTAGATTGGTCAATAAGTCAAAGTAGGTGATGCACCTACTTGTCACCTCAGCACCTACTAACTTAATTTAAGTCAAGCAAGCAGCTCACTTATTTTATTCCATATTCTAAGTCTTAACCCCTTATGTTAACTTAATACTTATATACACTTGGACACTTTAATCCTTGAGGTAGAATACCACCTTACTATCTCGCGTTTAAGCACTTCCATTTGGGTTAACTTGGCGTATACATGCTGAAATATTTCGGCATTATAATATCCTTTAAATCCTCTTTAAACCACCACTAATCATTTAAGAAACTTGGTCATTACCTATACAACAAGGTTACCTCAAGTCCCATATTAATAGAACAAGTACACACAAAATACGGGGTGTTACATCCTCCCCCTCTAGGAACATTCGTCCTTGAATGCTAGTATAATTAGCCTGCTTAAACAAGTTTAAGACCAAGTTTAATCTTCATGTTACCACATAACACTTACACATTTATGCTTACTTGTTAATTCTCCAATTCAGTATCTTGGACTTTCACTTCGAATTCGAATAAATGAGGGTACTTGGATTTCATTGCTTCCTCGGCTTCCCATGTGATCTCTTCTATTTGTTGGTTCCTTCAAAGTACTTTTACAAAAAATACTTCTTTATTTCTTAACTTCTTGACTTGCCAATCTAAAATAGCAATAGACACTTCTTCGTAAGTAAGTTCTTCTGTAACTTGTACATCTTAAGTAGGAGTAATATGAGATGGATCTCCAATGCATTTTCGGAGCATTGAGACATGAAACACTGGATGTACTGTTGAAAGCTCTAACTTATATGTAACTTGGCCAAATCTTTGAATAATCTTATATGGCCCTATATAACGTGGACTCAGTTTTCCCTTTTTACCGAATTTCATTACCCCTTTCATTGGTGACACCTTTGAGAATACCCAATCTCCTATGACAAACTCTAGCCCTCTTCTTCTAATATCTGCATATGATTTATGTCGACTTTGAGCTGTTTCTAGCCATTGTTATATCACCTTAAATTTTTCCATAGCTTGATGAAGAAGATCTGGTCCAAATAAGGCAATTTCACCCGCTTCAAACCACCCAATTGGTGATCTACACTTTCTCCCATATAAAGCTTCATAAGGTGCCATTTTGATACTTGAGTGATAACTATTATTGTATGTAAACTCAATAAGTGACAAATGATCATTCCAACTACCTTTTAAGTCCAATACACAAGCTCACAACATATCCTCAAGTATTTGGATCGTACGTTCTGCTTGACCATCTGTTTGAGGGTGAAAAGCTGTACTTAAACTCACTTGTGTTCCTTAACTCTTATAAAATGACTTCCAAGAGTTTGCGGTAAATTGAGCTCCCCTATAGGATATAATAGAAATTGGGACTCCATGTAGCCGAACTATCTCTATAATATACAACCTTGTATCCTCTTCAGCTGTGTAAGTGGTCTTAACCGGTAGAAATGTGCTGATTTGGTGAGTCTATCAACTATTACCCATATGGAATCAAACTTTTGAGGAGATCGAGGTAAACCACTGATGAAATCCATGTTTATCATGTCCCACTTCCAAATAGGGAGTTGAATACACTGCATATAACCTCCTGGCTTCTGATGCTCTACTTTAACTTGTTGAAAATTTGGACATTGGGCTACAAATTCTGCAATGTTCTTCTTTATTTCTCCCCTCCAATGCACTTCTTTCAAGCCATGATACATTTTGGTTGACCCTGGATGGACAAAATATCTTGAATGGTGTGCTTCCGCCATAATCCTCTTTATTAGTCCATCAAGATTAGGTACACAATCTATTTTGGCACCGAAGTATTCCCTCTTACATAAGCTCAAATATCTTTGTTATACCTTGTTGTACATTCTCCTTAAGCTGTAATAGAATAGGATCCGCATACTGCTTTTCTTTCACTTCAGTTATCAATGAGGATTCTGCCGCATTTTGCACAATAACTCCTTCATCTGGAGATTCAAGAAGGCGAACCCCCAAGCTAGCTAGTTGGTGTAGATCTTTAGTTATCCCTTGTCTTTCCATGGACTGCCCATAAATGCTTGCCATTGTCTTATAACTTAAAGCATCAGCTACCACATTTGCTTTCCCCGAATGATACAAGATAATAACGTCATAGTCCTTTAACAGCTCAAGCCATCTTCGTTGCCTTAGATTTAAGTCCTTCTGCTTAAAGATATATTGTAAACTCTTATGGCCAGTATATATATCAACATGAACCCCATACAAATAATGGCACCATATCTTTGAAGCACATATAACCACGGCTAGCTCAAGATCATGTGCTGGATAATTCTTCTCATGTGGACGCAACTGTCTTGAGGAGTAGGCTATCACCTTACCATGCTGCATCAATACACATCCTAGACCCACTCCTGAAGCATCACAATACACTACATACCCCTATGTACCTTCTGGAAGTACCAATGCAGGTGTGGAAGTTAACTTATTCTTCACCTCTTGAAAGCTTCTTTCACAGGCATCATTCCATTGAAACTTGAATGCTTTGTGTGTTAACTTGGTTATTGGGGCAGAAATGGAAGAAAACCCCTCAATAACCTACCAAGCCTAGGAAACTATGAACCTCCTTAGGTGTTGTGGGTCTTTTCCAGTTCTTCATGGCTTCTATCTTTTGAGAATTAACCCTTATCCCTTCATCGGATACAATATGCCCCAAGAATGCCACTGATTTTAACCAAAACTCACATTTAGAGAACTTTGCATATAACTTACGATCACGAAGAATTTGCAATAGCTGTCGCAAATGAATAGCATGGTCCTCTTTTGATCTTGAATACACCAAAATAGAGTCTATAAATACTATCACAAACACATCCAAGAATGGCTTGAACACTTTATTTATCAGATCCATGAAAGCTGCTGGTGCATTTGTTAGCCCGAATGACATAACTAAAAACTCAAAATGACCATACCGTGTTCAAAAAGCTGTTTTGGATATATCTTTCTCCTTCACTTTCACTCGGTGATAACCTGACCTCAAGTCGATCTTTGAGAAACACTTAACACTTTGTAACTGATCAAACAAATCATCAATTCTAGGTAGGGGATATTTGTTCTTAATTGTCACCTTATTCAGTTGTCGGTACTCAATACACATTCTTAATGTGCCATCCTTCTTACGTACAAATAACACGGGTGCGCCCCAAGGAGACATACTAGGCCTTATGAATCCCTTTTCTGAAAAATCTTTTAATTATTCCTTCAATTCACGTAATTCTGCCGGGGCCATTCTATACGGATGAATAGAAATAGGTTGAGTACCTGGGATCACATCAATATAAAACTCTACTTCTCGTTCTGGAGGTAAAACAGGAAGTTCTTCCTGAAACACATCAGAAAATTCATTTACCACTGGAATGGATTGAAGAGTCTGTGGCTCCACATCTATATCTTTCATGCTCACTAGATGACATATGTACCCTTTGGACATCATCTTTTTTTCCTTAACATAAGAAATAAACTTACCCCTTGGTGCTCCAATATTACCTCTCCATTCAAGGACTGTCTCTTTTGGAAAATGGAAATGGACCTTCTTAGCTCAGCAATCTACTGTGGCATAACAAGAAGCCAACCAATACATACCCATTATAACATCAAAGTCCACCATTTATAGCTCAACAAGGTCGGCCAATATGTCATGATCACAAATAGTAACTATGCAATTACGAAAAACTCATCTAGCTATAATAGATTCACCAACTGGTGTAGACACTTCAAATGGCTTAACCAGTGATTCAGGTGTTCTTTTGAACTTTTCAATAATTAATGGAGTAACATATGATAGCGTAGAGCGCAAATCAATTAATGTATATACATTATGTGGAAAGATGGATAATGTACCTGTAACCACATCAGGAGAAGCCTCCAAAATCTGTCGACCCGCTAGAGCATATGTACGATTTTTGACTCCGCTAGGACTAGCTGCTCCTCTACCACGACCAACAGGCATCTGTTGACCTCTACTTAAAGGAGGCACCGATGATGATGATGCAATAGCTGATCCAGTAATTTTATTGCCACACCGCCCATTCCCCTTCGAGGGTAATTTTTCATCATATGGGCCGGTGTACCGCACCAATAACAAGCATCTATCCCAAACCAGCATGCACCTAGATGATGTCTCCCATATTGTTTACAAGTCTGTCTTTTCGTTCTGTGCTACTGAATCATGACTCTCACTTCGTTGCCCAAATTGATTGCCCCTAAATCCTTAAAATCGGGGTGGAGTACTTGCTGTTAAGTAGAAAGATGGTGGCCTAGGCGGTCTATTTAAAAATTGAGGCCTCAACTCACTTTGGGATGTCATAAACTGCCCCACAGACTTAGCCTTCTTGGATTACCCTCTTTCTGTCTCTTGTGTCCATCTTCTTTGTCTTTGATCTTTCATTTTTTGTGCAAAAGCTTGTATCCTTGCTATATCCATGTCTTTATTCAAGGCAGCAATAGTACAATCTCTAACCAAAAATGGATCCAATCTATCCACATATCGATGAACTCTATTTTCCATAGTAGCTACTACATTAAGAGCATACCTGGCCAAAGAGTTAAACTGAAGACTATACTCTCTCACGCTCACATTCCCTTGGCGAAGATTTAAAAACTGATCTGCCCAGGCCTCTCGGATCTCAAATGGAAGGTAATAATCAAGAAATGCTGCTTTGAACACTTCCCAATTAGCTAAAGGTGCACCTATACCCCTAGATCATTTCCAGTCTTCATACCATAATATAGCCTCCCCTTTTAATCTATACGCTGCTAGCTCAACCGTTTCTTTACCAGATACATGCATGATATCCAAAGAGCTTTGGATTTGATTAATAAAGTCTTATGGGTCTTTGTTAAGATCTGAACCGGTGAATGTGGGAGGGTCTAATTTAAGGAAATCCTGTGTCCGTAGACTGGCTACTCTATCCGCACCACTAGTACCCATAGTCGAACCAGCTTGTCCGTAACCTTGTCCAACAACTATGTGAGTCA
This sequence comes from Capsicum rhomboideum, assembly GCA_031232105.1. Taxonomy (NCBI): domain Eukaryota; kingdom Viridiplantae; phylum Streptophyta; class Magnoliopsida; order Solanales; family Solanaceae; genus Capsicum; species Capsicum rhomboideum. The sequence goes on along the minus strand of CP124716.1, from coordinate 87,718,461 downwards.
ACAATTGCACCGTATTTCTTAAATTTTGCTCAGTAGCATAAATAGGTGATTCTGGGGGTACTCCTCTCCTTCTTAGTTCTTCTAGAGATGGAGGAGTAGAAGAAGTCCATGATGCAAACTCATCCTGAGCTTCACTTGATTAACTTGTCTAGGTGGTGACTTGTTGGTCCCTTCTCCGACAACCACATTTACTTTCTTATCTATATTCTTACTCCCTCTTGTAACCGACATCTTTATTATAATGAGAAAAAAATTCAAAGGTTAAATACAATCCCACCTACAACATTAGCTCTATCGCACGATCTAAGAAATGAAGAAAAAGAAACAACTCCTAAATGTCCCGTAGTCTCCAACTTATAGATGTGTTGCACAACACACCCATAAGCAAGACTCTACATAAATACGGCTTTGTAGACTCTCTAGGATGACCTGCTCTGATACCACTTTTGTCACACCTCATATCTCATTGAGACGGACAAGCACTCGGCGCCCTAAAGACTCGAGAGAACCAACTTATAATCTTATTGTCCAAGCAAATAACTATAATAGTAATGGGGCTTTGAAAAATATATACAAGCTATAGTAATGATAAAAGACTAATATAAAGATAGGCCCAAAACATATATACGTGACTTGGCCGTTGAGGCAACAACTGTTAAGGAACCAAACATAACTACACTTTGTACACTAGTCTATAAAGCCTCTATATGATCGACAAACATGGTCTAGGTCGGGATAGGCCCCGCCTTACTCTTAACTATTATACAATACCAAATTATATATCAAAGACTCGGTACAGCCCCAAATTAACTTGGAGCTTACCAACCACAACTGAGTGTCCTGTGCTCCTACTGAGGAGGTCTACTAGCTGGAGTACCTGTACCTGCGACATGAAACATAGTGCCCCCATGAGAGACGTTATTACAAAAGAATGTACTGAGTATGTAAGGCATAAAGTGACCATAGGTAAGACAAGACCTTAATAAAATCAGATATCAATATATAACTGGATAGATAAGAATAAAAGACCACCTTTGCTTGTATTTATGGGATCATGTACATTACATCTTTTACTTTTTTTTATCCTTCTTTGCATTATGAAATTGTAAAGCATATGATACAAATGACCAGCTGATCAATGGTAAAAGAGGATGACCCATGCTAGGTATTTTAACCCTTGAGATACAGTCCTCATAAAAACACAAATTGGGATAGACCCATGCTAGGATTTCCTTTCACCCCTGGGATACCACCTGTGATATTGGGATCGACCCATGCTAGGTGTTCCTTCCACCCCTGGGATACCACCCATGAATATACAGATTCTCTTTACATTTTTTATTTAATCTTTGAGATAGTTCTTTTGGTGGTCATAACATTATTGAGTTTTAAACTATGGACCAGTAGTGAGAGACATGTGAATACGTATTTAAGGCGGTTACAATAACATAGGGAGCAAATGTAACATCAATGTATTAGATTTCATGCCAAAGAACATAGAATCGAATAGCCTTACATACCTTCCTAGACAACTCCCATATTACCCCAAATTAACCTCCTGCCCCTCAGACTACTTATCTACAATAAAGTAAGTGGTAAAACTAGTATTAGTATCTAATCAACACATTTAAGACACTAAACCTCACCAAAATAGTAGCCGGGCAGTAAACCCGTAATTAATTTATTCATGGGTGTTCTTTCAGCCCTTACTTCTCTAATTACATTCACATTCCATAGAAATCCTTATAATGTCCCCTGAAACAACTTTACCCTCATTACACCCTCAAAACAGTATACAAAGTGGAGTGGGCAGTAGGCTTACATAATATTCAGTTCGGTGGTGTATCAGTACATCCTCCGTCTATAATTCAATACAAGTTAGTTGCATCCTTTCCCAACATCAACCAAGTTGTCCCCAACATATACACATAACACAATTCCCAAAACAACCCCAATATCCTTTATTATAGCAATCAAATATTGAACTCATCATCCATTGAGTTCTTGACAACAATATATACATAATTCTCCACCAAAACATGTATATAGGAAGGGGGCAAAAATGGGCAGTAGCCTTACTTTAGTTTTGTGATAGTTTATTCTATTAACCTATATTTCTTCAATATCTTGGTTCCTTCACACTCAAACCAAAGGAGAAGAGAAAAATTTCTTAATAACCAAGCCAAACTTAGGGTTGTTTTATAATTTAAACATGAACATCATAATTTCCATAATCTTTTTCAGATAAGTTCATGATTTGTTCACTTACCTTTAGCTTGGAAGGCAAGTAATTCCCAAGAACCCTAATGGAAACTTAGGGCTGCTGTAGAAGCTAAGAGAGAGCAAGAGAGAAAATTCTAGTAAGCTGAATTTTTGTCGAAGTTAAAATGGGTCAAATGGGCTAGTTTCAATCCCTTTAAAGGGAAATGCTCTTGGCCGACTTTATTATCTAATTTGGGCCATATTTTATCAAGTATTTGGTGCACCTACTTGCCCATTATACTTGGGCCTTGGCTGCCCATTCTTCTCCTTTTCTCTCTTTTAACTTGGGCCAAAATTAATTCAAGTAGGTGGTGGTGTACTTGGTCCAATAAGATGGTCAAAGGAGTCTTAGTAGGTGATGCACCTACTTGGTTCTTAGATTGGTCAATAAGTCAAAGTAGGTGATGCACCTACTTGTCACCTACTAGCTTAATTTAAGTGAAGCAAGCAACTCACTTATTTTATCCTATATTCTAAGTCTTAACCACTTATGATAGCTTAATACTTATATACACTTGGACACTTTAATCCTTGAGGTAGAATACCACCTTACTATCTCGTGTTTAAGCACTTCCGTTTGGGTTAACTTGGTGTATACATGCTGAAATGTTTCGGCCATTATAATATCTTTTAAATCCTCTTTAAACAACTGCTAATTATTTAAGAAACCTTGTTCGTTACATATACAACAAGGTTACCTCAAGTTCCATATCAATATAACAACTACACGCAAAATACGGGGTGTTACACCTAGCTTCAAAACCATCAACATAAAATATATAAATACTAATTGAATTAGAACTTGAAAATAGTAATTAAAGTAGGGAGTGTTCCACATGCCTTTTTGACGGAAAGATATTGAGAAAAGCTTGAATCCTTAGCCCTGAAGCTTGAACCCTAATTGAATTCTCTCTTTGTGTTTTGGGGAAGAGTAGAATGTGTTTCTTGAGAATGAATTTTAAAATTAGGGGTTTGGGGTCTTGTATTATAGGTGGGGTACGGGCGGTTTTTGCCAAGGAAAAGACCAAAATATCCCTCTGAACGCATTTTAAAAGTGCAAAAAATTTTTATCTGACGACTTGGTTGATGGCCCGTCAACCCGTTGACGGCTCGTCAACTCAAGTTGTCAATCCCTGGCCATTTTTTTTATCTTTACTGGTTAAGGTTGACGACTTTAGTTGATGGCTCTTCAACTCTGGTCGTCAATCTCTGGCAGATAGATACCCTCAGTTAAAATGAGCATAACTTTCTACTCTGATATTGGATTGACAAACGGCTGGTGGCGTTAGTACGAAGACTCGAAGATATTTCATTTGGTGGGTATTGAGGTACAAAAATCTTTATATTTTTGGATATATGCTCCTTTGAAATTGACCCTAGTAAAATTATATACTGAAATTTAATCGGTAATGAGGCTTCCAACTTAATATTGTGTTAGAGGTTCCTTAGGACCTTAACTCATATCCAAAGCTCTTGACATACTAAGGAATCAATATTAACACCTATATACCATTAGAAATTGTCAGGTTTGGATCTATGCACCTTCGATAAATGGGTCGGATCTTGGCTTTGAAAAATTGGTGTTAAAATATCTCCCCCTTGGGATCATTCATCCTTGAATGATGGCTAAGGACTTTGAAATCTATAAGCACGAGGTAAGGATTTGAATTTAACATTATAGACTCATCTTAAGCTCTTAAACATCAAGGGGAAATTCCACAACAACATCGACCCATCAATTAAACATGACCCATGAGACTCTCAGATTCCACATATGTACAAACACTATGGCTTAAATACTAGAAGATTAAAGATGAGTATAGTATGGGTACCTTACACAACTTCATTCAAAGTTGTGAATAGAAAGGGATATCTAGTTTTCATATCCTCATCCAATTCCCAAGTAGCTTCTTCTAGTTTTTGATTCCTCCACAACACCTTCACCGAAGCTATCTCCTTAGTTCTCAACTTTTGAATTTGTCTATCCAAAATTTCTAGGGGAACTTCTTCATAAGATAAAAAATCCTTCACACCAATATCCTCTAGGGGAACCACCAAGGAATGGTCACCCACACACTTCTTGTGTATAGACAGATGAAATACAGGATGAATCGATGCCAAATTCGCGGGAAAATCCAACTCATAAGCAACATTCCCAATCCTTCTCAAAATCTGATAAGGACCAATATAGCGAGGATTGAGCTTACATTTTTTCCCAAATCTCATCACTCCTTTCATAGGAGAAACTTTCAAGAACACCTAATCATCAATTTCAAGCTCCAATTTCCTTCGCCTCACATCGGTATAGGACCTTTGATAACTTTGAGCGGTCTTCAGCCTCTCCTTAATAACCTTAACTTTCTCCACTGCCTGGTGCACAAGGTCTGGCCTGAACAATCTAGTTTTGCGCACTTCATACCATTTAATTATTGATCTACACCTCCTACCATAAAGAAACTTCAACGGGGCTATCCAGATGCTAGAGTGATAACTATTATTGTATGTGAACTCTATAAGAGGCAAATGGTCCACTCAACTACACTTAAAATTAATAACACAGGATCTTAGCATATCCTCCAAAGTCTAAATTATACGCTATGCTTGTCTATCCGTTTGAGGATGGAAAGAGGTGCTAAGATTCACTTGTGAGCCCAAACCTTTCTGAAATGACCGCCAAAGCTGAGAAGAAAATTGCGTACCTCTATCGGATATAATGGACATAGGGGCTCCATGCAATCTAAAAAATTTATGAATGTAAAGCTTAACATAATCCTCTCCTAAATACGTCATCCTCATAGGTAGAAAATGAGTAGACTTGGTCATTCTATCAACAATGACCCAAATGGAATCATAAAGATTGCGAGAACGTGGAAGGCCAGTGAGGAAATCCATACTTATCATTTCCCACTTCCACATTGGGATAACTATCTCTTGTGACGTACCACCAGGCCTCAAATATTCAACCTTGACTTGCTGACAATTTGAGCACTTAACAACAAAATTAGCAACATCCCTTTTCCTATTATTCCAACAATACATCTCTTACAAGTTGTGATACATTTTAGTAGAGCTGGGATGAACAATATAGCTGGAGACATGGGCTTCGATCAAGATCCTCTCTCACAGCCCATCAACATCGGGAACACACAATATCCCTTGATACCACAGAATACCATCTCCCCTAATCTTTAGAGCCATAAATTTTTGTTGACTAACATCTTCCTTGATTTGCATAAGTATGGGATCATTAGACCGCTTCTCCTTAACTTCAGCACCTAAGGATGACTTAGCTATTTACTGAACAATCACTTCCCCATCTTCGGAGTCTAAAAGTCGGACTCCTAAATTAGCAAGCTGGTAGATGTCCTTTACTAAATCTCTCTTTTCCTTCTCAACATGAGAATGATTCCCCATGGACAACCTGCTAAGAACATCAACAACAACATTAGCTTCACCAGGGTGATAGAGCAAGCTCATGTCATAATCCTTCAACAACTTAAGCCACCTCTTCTGTCTGAGATTCAGCTCTTTCCATGTGAACACATACTGTAGACTCTTATGATCAGCAAAAATATCCATATGCAACCCATATAAATATTGATGCCAAATATTAAGTGCAAACACCACGGCCTCCAATTCAAGGTCATAAGTTGGGTAATTCTTCTCATGCACTTTAAGCTGCCTTGAAGCATAAGCCACAACTTTCCCATGCTGCATAAGTACACAACCAAGTCCTACCTGGGACACATCACAGTAAACCACAAATCATTTAGTTCCCTCGAGAAGCGTTAAAATAGGGGCAGAAGTCAATCGATCCTTTAACTTCACAAAACTTCCCTCACAAGCATCGGACCTCGGAAACTTCACCTTTTTCTGAGTCAGCTTAGGTAGTGGAGCAGCTATAAAAGAAACACTTTCCATGAACCTCCTATAATAACCCGCCAGACCCAAGAAATTCCTAATATCGATTGGAGTTATTGGTCTAGGCCACTTCTTCATTGCCTCAATCTTTTGGGTATCTACATTAATCCCTTCACTAGAAACAATATGTCCACTAAAGGCCACAACTCTTAGCCAAAGTTAACCCTTGGAAAATTTGGCATACAATTCTTGATCCTTAAGGGTTTGACGTACAATTCAGAGGTGATTGGCATGATCCTCCTCACTTCGGGAGTACCCCAGGATATCATTAATGAAGACTATGACGAACAAATCCAAAAACTGTCTAAACACCGTATTCATAAGATCCATAAAGGTTGCAGGTGCATTAGTCAAACCAAAGGATATAACTAAAAATTCATAATGGCCATCCCGAGTTCGGAACACATTCTTAGGAATATCAACTTCCCTGACTTTCAACTGGTGATAACGCGAACGGAGATCTATTTTGGAGAAACACTTAGCACCCTGAAGTTGGTTGAAAAGATCATCAATTCTGGGAAGAGAGTGCTTATTTTTCACTATGACCTTATTTAACTGGCGGTAATAAATATATATATATGAAGATACCCATCTTTCTTGCACACAAAAAACATAGAAGCACCCCAAGAGAGATGCTAGAATGGATAAAACATCAAGAATGTCTTTTAACTGTTCTTTTAACTCTTTTAGCTCCGCATGAGCTATTTTATACGATGGAATGGAAATGGGATGAGTAAGGTCAATTCCAAAATCTATTTCCCTATCAGGAGGAATTCTGAGAAGTTCTTCGGGTAAAACTTCAGGAAATTCATTTACCACTGGAACGGACTAGAGTGAGACTTTCAACGCTAGAATCATTACCTTGAACTAAATAGTACAAACAGCCTTTAGAAATTATTTTTCGGGCTCTAAGATAAGAGATGAATCTTTCCTTTGGTATTACGGGACTACCCTCCCATTCGAGGACTGGTTCATTCAAAAAATGGAAAGTGACTTTTCTGGTTCTATATTCCAAAGTAGCATAACAAAAATGGAGCCCATCTATCCCAGAATAAGATCAAAATATACCATATCAAGCTCTACTAAATCTACCACAGTATCATGATGAAAAATCGACACCCTACAATTTTTATAGACCCTCCTAGCAATGATAGACTCACTAACGAGGGTAGAAACTGAGAAGGGTTTAGAAATATTTTCAGGACCAAAATCAAAATTCATAACCATATAAGGGGTCACATAAGATGGAGTAGAATCGGGGTCAAGTAGCACATAAATATCACTGGAGAAAACCTGCAACATACCCGTGATAACGTCTGGTGAGGCCTCTGAGTCTTGACAAGTAGATAGAGTATACAGACGATTGCGACCCTCGCTCGAACCAGAAGTAGCCCCCTTTTGAGCTGGGGATGAAGAAGTAGTAGCTTAGACCTTATTGCCTCCAAAAGTTCCCTTTGGCGAAGAACACTCCCACTGAAAATGACCTGCCTGACCACAACTGTAACACACACCCTTACTCGCGCTATAAGGCCCACGATGGAGCTTTCCATACGTGCGACAAGGGGGATAAGACGGGGCTGACTGAGTGACACTGGTATGAGACTGAGTGTCCTGCATCCTTGGGCCATTATTAGGCTGGAACTGCTGATCACTTGAAGTCTTAGGGGCTGGTGCACTAGCTGATGAATGAGAATTACCCCAAAATTTCTTTTTGAATCACTGCCTGCCCCCTTTACCACTATGCTGTTGGCCTACATCCGGGTCTGTTGGCCTAGTTCTCTTGTTTTTTCGCTCTTCGGACTCAACCTGCTTTTTTTTTTCATCCTCAACCTACTGTATGTAAACTACTAACTTGGATATATCCATGTCACTATTCAGCATAGCCCCTTTACTCTCAAGTATTAGATCATCAGAAAGACCGAAAATAAACTTTCTCATCCGGGCCTTTATATTAGTAACCAATTCTGGAGCATAGCGAGACAACTGGGTAAACTTCAGTGCATATTCCTTAACACTCATCTTTCCTTGTTTCAAGTTCACAAACTCCTCAGCCTTAGTCTCCCTCAATTCCTGAGAAAAGAAGTGGTCGAGAAAGGCGGCAGAGAAATCTTCCTAAACTGCCGTTTTGCATCTTCACCCCTATACTGTTCCCATTCATCATACCACTGATATGCCACCTCTTTCAGCTGGTAGGCTGCAAACACCACCCCTTCAGTATCACTAGAATGCATCACCCTGAAAATCTTTTCTATTTCATCAACAAACCCTTGAGGATCCTTTTCAACTTTGGATCCTGTGAAGGTCGGTGGGTGTAGCCGCATAAACTGGCCAACCCGAGTAGTATCCGAAGAACCAAAGATAAAAACAGTATTTCCCAAATGATGAAACTGAGACAACATAATTTGGGCAAGTATCTGAATGGTCTGTCTGAACTCAATATTAGAAACTTTGCCCTGTGGGGGCTAAGCTCATGTAGTACCATACTTGGGGGCTCGAGGAGGACTGGTCGAGATTAATGGTACCATAGTAGGAGAGGTGGAATCAAAAGTATGGGCTCCATTATGGTTTATATTCCATGAGTACGACGAACCTCCTCAGCAGTTGCCCAAGTAGGGACAGAGGCTCCAGCTGAAGTCCTTTGGCTATTTGTCATTTTTGGAGGCATGATCTGAAACGTGAGAAAAATTTTGGAGTTAGAAGAATTCACTTGAAACTATACTCTCTAGCACGAACTTGAACATGAAGAAAGGGAAATATTCCTAAGTGCCTTGTATCCTCCTATTTATAAGTGTGGCGCACTACACACCTATAAAAAGGACTCTACTCGACACGACTTTGTAAACATCCTAGGACCTTAAACCATGCTCTGATATCAAGTTTGGCACGACCTGAATGGAGGCCCTGGCCGTGACGGGCATCCCCAAACCAATGATGGCCTAAGAAGTCCCCTTAGCATTACATCATGGGCATAGTTATAAACAAAGTGCAGAATTAGGCCCATAAATATGAAGTTCAACTGAAAATGATAATTCAAATTCAAGTCTTGAAATAAGACATAAACATTATCCAACTTAGTCAACAAAGCCTTAACATTATGAATAGAAATCCTAAGCCAGGACATGGCCCCGAAAATACTATAAAACAAACTAGCCTAAGTCTAACTGAAAGAAAACATATGCCTTCCATAAGATGGATGACTCACCACTTGCTAGCAGTTGTCCTGAATGAGTCCTAAGGCTGGGCAGAATCACGGGTAAGTGCTTATCAACCTACATCATGAAAAGATGTAGCGTCCGAAAATGGTCAGTACGATGAGTACTGGCATGCGACCCAGGGAAAGGTACCAAAGCAGTTTACATAATAATTCATAAAGTCCATAACATAAGCTTAACATAAAGGAAAATAAGAAGTAAGGGACTTGAAACATAAAGGAAAAATTAAGCACTTGGAAACTTTTACTTCTGAACTATGTAGTTACACCGATATCTAGTAACCCATGGGCTATATGGGGTCCAGTATGCCCAACTGGCAGGGCCCCAATTCATGTGTGTCACATGGATTGAGATAACATATTTGGCCAAATCATAACATAATCCTAAACTGTAATACTACTGCGTGAAGTAAGCATACAAAGGTCATCCATTTTTCAGGACAAGACCTCCCCACGCTGGCAAACAGGGTTTCCGGTGTTGGGTCACGAGGACTACACCATCTCGGTGAACTACACAATTCTCTTTAAGCCCAAATTAATATGATTTTTTATCATTTGTTCATGTAGTCTTTCATTAAGGCATTTACATTTTTGGTATCGTCATACCAAGACTTACAAGTCACTCTTTCATGCCAAATCATTATCATCAAACATTTTAGACTCCAAAATCCCTTCTTTAAAATCATGAGCATAAACATAGTTAATCTTCTCATAACAATTTCAAAGCATTTGAAGATACCGTTCGTTCAATGATATAAAACATGGGAAAACATTTATATCTCTTGCTCAACTCAGGCTTTCAAGAGACTTCATAACCATGAGTTAAATATCCATCCATTTACCATTCTACTTTCAATACATAAAGATTCATCATTTTCCAATAGCCATTTTAGTCTCAAAAACCCTAATTAAAGATTTAACCATATTTATTAAGAAAGGAAATCATATCAAACTTTTCGTAACCAAATCCTCAACCTTAGCTTCAAAACCATCAACATAAAATATATAAATACTAATTAAATTATCACTTGAAAATAGTAATTAAAGTAGGGAGTGTTCAACATGCCATTTTGATGGAAAGGGATTGAGAAAAGCTTGAATCCTTAGCCCTGAAGCTTGAACCCTAATTGAATTCTCTCTTTGTGTTTTAGGGAAAAGTAGAATGTGTTTTTGGAGAATGAATTTTGTAATTAGGGGTTTGGGGTCGTTTATTTAGGTTGGGGGTGGGGGGGCAATTTTTAACCATTTAAAAGTCCAAAATATCCCTCAGAATGCATTTTAAAAGTGCAGAAACTTTTTATCTAACGACTTGGTTGATGGCTTGTCATTTTAGGTCATCAATCTATGGCCATTTTTGATCTTTACTAGCTAGGTTTTATGACTTCAGTTGACGGTTCGTCCACTAGTTGACGGCCCGTCAACTCAGGTTGTCAATCTTTGGCTAACAGATACCCTCAGGTAAAATGAGCCTAACTTTTTCTTCCAATATTGGATTAAAAAATAGCTGTTGGCATTGGAAAGAAGACTCAAAAATCTTTAATATGGTGGGTTTTTAGGTACAAAACTCTTTATATTTTAGGAGTTATCCTCTTTTGAATTTGACCCTAGTAAAATCATATACGAAAATTTAATTGGTAAAGAGGCTTCCAACTTAAATTTGTACTAGAGGTTCCTTAGGACCTTAATTCATATCCAAGGCTCTTCACATACTAAGAAATCAATATTAATACCTATATACCATTAGAAATTGTCAGGTTTGGGTCTATGCACGTTCGATAAATAGGTCATATCTTCGCTTAGGGATATTCGGGGTGTTATAATCAGTTACAACAATATTGGTGTTTACAGGTTTGCTTTCTTATGTAGAATCCATATGTGACTATATTGAGATCTTTCAAAGGCTATTCGGAAGGAAAAGGCTTTGGTTTATCTTTGTTTGTCTTCCTTTAAGGTATGTTGAGACTTTTTTTTGACTCTTTTTTGAAGTCCTTATGTGTTAGTTGTTTGTATAGGGAATAATGGGAATATTTAGGTCCTGTATAGGTGATATGATGAGCATCTATATGGGTAATGTTATCTCTTGAAAGAGTTTAAATAAACTAATCGACTGTTTGAATTGATTTTTGTGAAATTTTGACTAATATGAAATGATTTATTGGTATTCAAATTTATGGTCCCTTGATTCATTTATTATCATGTTGTGGGGATGGATTTTGATCATATATTTTAATTATGGGGGAAATTATGAAAGGGGAATAATTTTTATTTGATAATTCTAGTGCTGGACCATATTTGTATTAACATGAGATTAATGGTTCTTCTCTGAGGGTCGTAGGCGCCTGATTCAAAGGGTTGATTCATTTGAGACACCATGATTTGAGATACTCTTTGAGGGCACTAGGGGCGGATCCATATGGAGTGGTTATTTCCATAATGACTGTTATTATCCAAGGGCCCTAGAGGAATAGCCGAATGTGTATATGGATCTCATGAGTCCCCCATAGGTCCCAACTAACTATACAAAGCACCGCTATATACAGGTAGGACATACATGCATTGTACATATCATTATCATTTTCCCCATTTGATTGAATGACATACATCATACTCTTCATATACATTTGGTTATTGACTTGGTGTGATGAGTGAGTATTTGGCTGTGGTAAAGGCATTCTATCCCTTAAATGAGTTACTATACTTTTTAATCCGAATATTTGTACTTGACTGATCTATTTGGTGTGAACTGGGTTTCCTGTTATTGACATTATCTGTTTAGATTAGGCATGCCTGAGTGTAGGATTTTTGGTTATGTTGGATATTGTTGATTTAGATGGTTCTCGCCATCACTTTGAATTAGGGCCAGTCGATAATGTTGCTGAGTATATGTGATTTTATATTCATATTTATTTATTTTTTGAACCTTACATGCAGGTACTATATCGGTGGTTCCCAAACACTGATTTTGTGGTTAATTTGGTGATTCACTTTAGGAGATTTTTGAGGTAGCACTTGTTGATCCAAGCTATTATCAGACTATTCTCTGTCCTAGTCTTAGTTGACTTTCATATTTTAGGCATTTCTAGACCATTTAATGCATTTTTTACTCTTAGAGGTTTTAACTTGTCACTATCGAACTTTGGGTTATTATTGACAGTTGAACTCTCCTACGTCTGCTGTTTTATGAGACTATTTTGGGTTTTAGTATTATTTTTATTTCCTCTATTTTTTATTTTGTCAATTTTTGATGTGTGTGGGATTTGGCTTACCTATCGTGGTGGGTGTGATAGGTGCCATTATGATTGATTTTTGGGTCTTGACAAGTTGGTATCAAAGCCTCGAGTTAAATGATTTCATAAGTATAGTCGGTCTAGTAGAGCCTTATGGATTGGTGTAGAGACCTTCTTTATCTATCTTCGAAAGGCTACAAGACTTTAGGAAAAAATCCTTTTTTTTTTCTTATCGTGCAAAGTTTATTTTATTGTGTACTAAGATTTTTTGTCTTATTCTCTCACAGATGGTGAGAACTTGTGCTTTTGTAGATGGAGATCGAAAGCCTATTCAAGAACTCGTGCCTACTTCTTATGTTGGGACAACGAACACGACAGATTATCTGGTAGGCCCCAAGGTCGAGGTCAAGGCAAAGTAGGGCTCAAGAAGCAACTTAGGTTCCAGATAGGGTAGAGTCCCCTGAAATTAAGGATGATCATGTCCAGGCAGAGGGGGTGGGCCTAGTTTAGGCTCCATCAGGTTTTGTTGCTACTCTGGTGCTCCAGGACACTTTGGTTTGAGTATTGGTCTTTTTGGTGAGTTTAACTCAAGGTTGAGGCCTGATAAATACTCCACAGGGTTCACAGACTAGAGTGGGGGACCAAACCCCAAATCAGCTACCCATCCTAATATATTACGACTTAGTAGGTCAGCAAGTAGTTGCAACACCTTAGTTTGATATGTGAGTCTCTTGTTCCTATTCTTGTTGCTACCTTAGTAGGTGATGCTTGACTGGTGGATTGGATGTACCAATCCTGTCTTGTGACTGTTTTTGGGTATGATATTTGGTTAGACTTTATTATTTTAGATTTAGTACATTTTGATAGAATTTTGGGTATGGATTGGCTTTCTACGTATCTTGTTTTCTTGGATTTTCATGCCAAGACAATTCCTTTATGCAAAATATGCCGAGGTTAGAATGGAAGGGTACTTTGGGTTCATACCTAAGGGGGTTATATTTACTCTTCAAGCTCGTCGGTTAGTTTTGAAGGGGTGTCTTTCTTATTTGGCCTATGTGTGTGGTAATAATGAGACACGCCTTCTTAGGAGTCAGTGAGGGTGGTCAGGGAGTTTATAGATGTGTTTTCTATAGACCTTCCAAGTGTTCCTCCGGACAGATATATCAATTTTTGGCATCGACTTAAAATTGGGTACTAAGCCCATCTCTATTCCTCCTTATAGTATGGCTCCAGTGAAGTTGAAGGAATTGAAAGACTAGTTACAAGATTTGTTAAGGATTTATTAGACCCAATGTTTTGCCTTGGGGTGCTCTTGTGTCATTTGTAAAAAGGAAGGATGGATATATACGAATGTGTATTGATTATTGACAGTTAAACAATGTGACCATTAAGAATAAGTATTTGCTTCCATGTATTGATGACTTATTTAATTAGCTTTAGGGTGCTTAGATATTTTCAAAGTTTGATTTGAGATTAGGGTACCATCAGTTGAAGGTTAGGGCATCACATGTCCCTAAGACGGCTTTCAGGACCCGGTATGGTCATTATGAGTTCTTGGTGATGTCATTTGGGTTAACTAACCGCCTGATAATGTTTATAAAGTTGATAAATAGAGTGTTTTAGCCTGATCTTAATTCCTTTATGATTGTTTTCATCGATGATATCTTGGTGTATTCTAAGAGTGAGGCAGATCATGTTAAACATTTAAGGATTTTGCTTCAGAGGTTGAGGAATGAGAAATTGTTTGTTAAGTTCTCTAAGTGTGAGTTTTGACTTAGTTTTGTGGCATTCTTGGGGCATATTGTGTCCTAGAATGGCGTATGGTAGATTTGGCCCAGGTTGAAGTGGTTTGAGATTAGGTTAGGCCTACCTTACCTAGCAAGATTTGGAGCTTTATTGGTTGGGCTAGCTACTACAGACGGTTCATATAGGATTTCTATACTATTTCAGCTCCTTTAACCAGGTTGAATCAGAAAAATGTTGTTTTTAGTGATCCAATGAGTGTGAGGTAAGCTTTCAGAAAGCTCAAGGCTTTGTTGGTTTTTAGTGGTCCAATGAGTGTGAGGTAAGCTTTCAAAAAGTTCAAGGCTTTGTTGACTTTAGTACCTATTTTGACCTTACCTATAGAAGGTGAAGGTTATACCATATATTGTGATGCTTTATGAGTTGGCATTGGTGGTGTTTTGATGTAGAAGGGGAAAGTGATAGCCTATGCTTCGAGTCAGTTAAAGACCTATGAGAAGAACTACCCTACTCATGTCTTAGAGTTGTGATGATAGTGTTTGTTTTGAAATTGTGGTGGCATTACTTCTACGGAGTTCATTGTGAGGTGTTCACTGATCATCACAACCTCTAGTATATTTTCAACCAGATGAATTTGAATTTGAATTTGTGATAGCGCAAGTGGTTGGAGTTTTTAAAGGGATATGACTTGACTATTATCTATCATCTAGGGAAGGCCAATGTAGTGGCGGATGCCTTAAGTGCGAAGATGGTGATCATAGGTAGTCTTGCTATTTTGGTGGCATATGAGAGGCCTTTGGCCATAGATGTTCAATGGTTGGCCAATAGTTTCATACGACTTGATATTTCTGAGTCGGGTAGAGTTCTTGCTTGTGTTGAGGACTCGATCCTTATTGTTGGAGCAAATTAAGGGTAGACAGTTTGAGGATGGAAAGTTATGCATCATTTGGGATAAAGTGTTGAGTTGTGAAGCAAATTAAGGGCTTCTTGATCCAGAGGATGTTTTGAGAATCAAGGGTCGAATTTGTATCCCTAGAGTAGGTGACTTGACTAGATTGATCATGGATGAGGCCAAAGTTTGAGGTACTTTATTCATCCAAGTGTGGCAAAGATGTATCATGACCTGAAACAACATTATTGGTGGTATAGGATGAAGATGAATGTCGTGGAGTTCACGACTGTGTTTGAATTTTTAACAAGTTAAGTATGAGCGCTGTAGACTAGGTGGCTTGACTTAGAGGCTGCTTATTCCAGAGTGGAAGTGGGAGCGTATTACTATGGACTTCATGGTTGGTTTGCCTCAGACTCTGGGGAAGGTTGATTTTTTTGGGTGAATATGGATAGATTGATCGAATCGGCTCATTTCATTCCAGCGAAGGTGAACTACAATGTAGAGAACTTGGCTAAGATCTAAATTTGAGAGATAGTTTTGTCGCATGGTGTTCCCATTTGCCTCATTTCAGACAAAGGTACTCAGTTCACTTCTCACCTTTGGAGTTCTATGCAACAAGAGTTGGGTAATCAGTTTGTGATGAGCACGACCCTTCACCCTCAAACAAATGGTTAGTTGGACAATTCAGGTTTTGGCGTATATGCTTTGTGCTTGTGTGATTATTTTGGTGGTCATTGGACTAGTTCTTGCCTTTGAAGGGTTTGCCTATAACTACAGTTACCATTCTAGCATTCAGATGGGGTCATTCGAGGCTTTGTATGGGAAGAAATGTAGATCTCCTATTAGATGGTTTCCTTTCAGGTTAAACCATGGGGCATGTATTTTGTGAGAGATTCAATGTATAGAGTGAGGTTGATCTTGGATTGGCTCTTACATGCCTATAGTAGACAGAAGAGCGATGCAGACTTAAGAATTTATGACTTGTTGTTTGCGGTTGATGAACGGGTTTTGTTGAAGGTATCACCCATGAAGGGTGTGATGACATTCGAGAAGAAGGGCAAGCTTAGCCCATAGTTTATTGGTCCTTTAGAGATCTTTCGACAAATTAGGGAGGTGGCCTATGAGTTAGCTTTACCTCTAAGTCTTTCAGCTATGCATCTAGTTTTCTATGTCTCGATATTGAAGAAAACCCTTTTTGATGGTTCTCATGTTATTCAGTGGGATTTAGTTGATTTGGATTAGAATTTGACTTTTTAGGAGTGATATGCCATGGTTTTGCGTCACTTTCAAAACTTAACACAAAAAAACATGCAATATCATAGGGGTATTTGTGTATATGATATGTTTGTGTAAGTGTTTTGCATGAAAACATTTCTTGGTAGTGATCGAAAGAAAAAGAAGTTGAATTTGCCGGGACAAAGTGGCTGGCAATGACTCGTCGGGTCTCGCAACAAGTTGTCACCTGATTCGTCCTATAAAAATTGTCCAAAATCTCGCGGATATGCAAAATAATTCAGTGGAAACGACTCTCCTTATGAGTTATCAGGAAAAGAGACGAGGAGTACCATGACTCATCCTAAGCAGTAAAGGGCCAAAGATCTGAAACATGAAAATTGCAACTCAGGGGTAACGACTCTCATTACGAGTTGTCACGAGACACGATGGGTCCCTTAGCATCTATTTTGAAGAGGTGTCAAGAAAAGTTCTGAAAATTGACAAAGTGAGCTTCAGTGGCAATGGATCACATAACGACTCATCGAGAGTCATGAAGAGTCTTCACGTGAAACGTCACCTACTTGTAAGAAATCAAGCAATGAGTCTTCACCAGCACGCCATAAGTCGTAGCCAGACCTAACGATCATTGCCACTGCCGAATTTGTTTTCTAACATTATTTAGGATTAGATTTCTTTTGTATCTAAAAATACTCCTTTTGAGTTTTTATGTCAGGGGTTACTTACTCTTACCTCTTTTGAGTGCATATACTGGTTTTTGAGAGTTGTTAACATATTTTGGTGATTAATCGCAATTGAGATTCTAAGTTTTATTCTATTCTTCTTGTAAGTACATGGCTATCTTTTCTTCTCTAAATTATTGTCATGTTTATATAATTAGCTAAACCCCACTACTAGGGTTGTAAGAAGCATGATGAAATAATGAAGTAAGGTTTGAAGTACATAGTGATTTTAGACTGGTGTGTGTGCACGTATTATTATTCTCTTTGTATTGATTTCTTTCTAATGGTGTGCAGTACTAGAACTTGCCTTTACTTACTTGAACCTAGAGAGGTAGAGATTGGCAAAAGGGAATAAATAATGCAGGCTTAGAGCTATCAACCTTCACTTTATAGCTTGAGTCGTGGACACGGTAAAGCTAATATGGAATTAAGGATAAGGGTTAGATTATAACCTCTTGAGACCTGTACTGATAATTGAGGATAGTCATCTAATAGGGGTGACCCAACCATTCAGGTGAACCTAACTTATCGACTTTGCATGCTAAGCACCGAGATAGATCACTAGTATGTAGAACCTACGGAGTTATAAAATCATGGGGAACACAGTCCTAGTGTCTCACCGTTATTGATCAAAACTAAAATCAATTCAACAATTATTACTTGGTTACATACTGTCTTCAAAGATTACTTCCCCAAAGCCCCCCTATTTAAAAAATAACTGATTTATCGATTAAATAACCGCATCGACTGATCTCTAGCCATATTTCTTGTTGGATCAACCCCAACATTGGTTGGGTTCTATATTTGATTCAACAACTACTTTATCCTTCATTGCGAAGTGTAATTTAGGTGACAACAGGGAGCCTATAGCCATTTTGGATAGGCATACTAGGAAGTTGATGTCTAAGGGTATGGATTCAGTGAAGGTTTAGTAGAAGGATCATCCGGTCGAGGAGGCTACATAGGAGATAGATTTAGACAAGCGGAGTATATATCCCCATCTTTTTAACAGTTTAGGTACCTCCTTTATCCCTACGTTCAAGGATGAACGTGTGTTTTAGGGTGGATTACGTCACAACCCATATAGTGAATTTTGGATTTTTATGTGTTATGATCATTTTACCCATGCCAGTTTTTGTATTTTAGTATTTGTGGTCTTTGGGATGGAATGCATAGTTCCCTTACTAGTTGGTTTTTTTATGCGAGTTTTTTATTTTGGGAGGTTTTGATGTTGGTAGGGTTGACTTTGGTCAACATTTGGAGATTTAGACATCATATGACATTTCTGTTAGTTCCATTGACTCCAAAATGCCATTTTTAGGTTAGTAGCACTGTTGGTTCGGGTTCGAGCCTTTTGGATGGATTTTAAGTAGTTGGTTGGAAAGTTGGAGTTTTTAGCCTA
The DNA here is from genome assembly GCA_031232105.1 of Capsicum rhomboideum. Lineage (NCBI taxonomy): Eukaryota > Viridiplantae > Streptophyta > Magnoliopsida > Solanales > Solanaceae > Capsicum > Capsicum rhomboideum. Next base: position 87,699,848 of record CP124716.1, on the reverse strand, counting down.
GAGTTGACTTCAGTAAATATTCATTAATAACGACCTCCATTGGCGAATCTGGTTACTCTATTATGTCGAGAATATCGATTTTAGACTAGTATCATAGTTGGTTTGTGTTCTTGGGGTTCTAATGTGTTCCGAAGGTCCGTTCGAATAATCTTTTATCATTCCTTGTCTGTTGTCAGTGGTTTCTGTTGCCGAGCTAAAATGCTCTTTGAGTTCACAATCGACAGGTGTGGCCCTTCATAGGTTCTACGTAGGGTTAGATTATAAACTCTTGAGACCTGGATGAATAATTGAGGATAGTCATCTAATAGGGGTGAACCGGCCGTTTAGGTGAACTTAACTTATCGACTTTGCTTGCTAAGCACCGAGATTGATCACTAGTATGTAGAACCTACGGAGTTATAAAATCATGGGGAACACAGTCCTAGTGTCTCACCATTATTGATCACGACTAAAATCAATTCAAAAATTGTTACTTGGTTACATACTGTCTTCAAAAATTACTTCCCCAAAACCCCCCTTTAAAAAGTAACTGATTTATAGATTAAATAACCGCATCGACTGAGCTCTAGCCATATTTCTTGTGGGATCAACCCCAACGTTGGTTGGGTTCTATATTTGATTCAACAACTACTTTGTCCTTCATTGAGAAGTGTAATTTAGGTGACAACAGGGAGCCTATAGCCATTTTGGATAGGCAGACTAGGAAGTTGATGTCTAAGGGTATGGATTCAGTGAAGGTTTAGTAGAAGGATCATCCGGTCGAAGAGGCTACATAGGAGATAGATTTAGACAAGCGGAGTATATATCCCCATCTTTTTAACAGTTTAGGTACCTTCTTTATCCCTACGTTCAAGGATGAACATGTGTTTTAGGGTGGATTACGTCACAACCCATATAGTGAATTTTGGATTTTTATGTGTTATGATCGTTTTACCCCTGCCAATTTTTGTATTTTAGTATTTGTAGTCTTTGGGATAGGTAGCATGGTTCCTGAGGTAGTTGGTTTTTTTTATGCGAGTTTTTTATTTTGGGAGGTTTTGAGGTTGGTAAGGTTGAATTCGGTCAACTTTTGGACATTTAGATGTCATATGACATTTTTGTCAGTTCCATTGACTCTGAAATGCCATATTTAGGTTAGTAGTGCTATTGGTTTGGGTCTCGAGCCTTTTGGATGGATTTTAAGTAGTTGGTTAGAAAGTTGGAGTTTTTATCCTAGAGTTGACTTTGGTCAAGATTCATTAATAACGACCACCATTGGCGAATTTGGTGACTCTATTGTGTCGAGAATATCAATTTTAGACTAGTATCATAGTTGGTTTGTGTTCTTAGGGTTACAATGAGTTTGAGGGTCCGTTCGAATAGTTTTTTATCATTCCTTATCTGTTGTCAGTGGTTTTTGGTGTCGGGCTAAAATGCCCTTTGAGTTTGCAATAGACAGGTTTGGCCCTTCATCGCATTCACGACATAGGCATCGCTTTCAAGATGGGTTAGTTGATTCGGGGGAGAAGGCCTTTGCGATCATGAATAGGGCATCGCGTTCTCGATGGACCTTGTATGGGTCTATCACGATCGCAACTAGGGCCTCATGTTCGCAAAGAGTATCGGACCTAGCAGTATCAAACTCCATTTGTTTTCAAACAAAGACCCTATAACTCTATTATTGAAGCTTTGGAACACGATTTTAAGAGATTCAAAAGGGGAATTTTGGGATTTCTTCATTATGTAAGTTTCTAAACCAATATTTTAACATTACCCAATGATTATTTATCGATTTCATCTTCAAATCTTGGTTTTTCAAATTGGAAATTTGAGGTTTTGCCGAATAAGTTAAGAAATGGTATTTTGATGATTTCAAGGTTGATTTTAACCTCGTTTTTGATTAAATTTCAGATTTGAACTCTTTAAGTTATGGGTAAATTGATTTTTCAATAAAATTTGAGTTTACCCTTAGTGGATCAGGTTTGACTTTTTGGACCCGAATTAGAAGTATGACAATATGGGTGTCATGATTTTATATTCTTATGTAGAGTTTGTATTTGACTAGATTGGGCTCGTTCGGAGGCTATTCTGAAGGGAAGGATTTAGTTTAACTTTGTGGGTCTTCTCTTAAGGCAAGTTGAAACTTTCTTTGACTCTTTTTTGAAGTGCTTATGTTTTAGTTGTTTGTATGAGGAGTAATGGGGATATGAGGGTCCTGTATAAGTGAGATGTTACACATCTATGAAAGTACTGGTGTATTGTAAAAGGGTTAAAAATAATTAATTAACTATTTGAACTAATTTTTTTGAAAATTTGACTTATGTGACATGATTGGTTGGTATTCAATTTTGTGTTCCCTTGATTCATTTATTATCATGATGGGGGCATGGAGTTTTATCAAATATTCTTATTGTGGGGAAATTGTGAAAGGGGAACAATTTTTGTTTATTAGTTCTGGTGTTGGACTGATATTGATATTTTTCTATTAAGATTTTCCCTCCCCACATGCATATTTTTATGAGATCACTGGTTCTTGTCTGCGGGCCCTAGGGGCAGGATCCAAAGGTTTGATTTGTTTGAGGCACCATGATTTGAGGTACTCCCCGTGGGCCCTAGGGGCAAATTTGGATGAAGTGTTTTTCTATTATGATTTTTATTATCCAAGGGCCCTAGGGGTGGATCCGAATGTATATATGGACTTCGCGAGTCCCCTATGGGTCCTAGCTAGCTATACAGAGCAGTAGGTGTATACAGGTAGAATAGGCATGCATTGTACATATCATTATCATTTTTCATATTCAATTGCATGGCATACATCATACTCTTCATATCCATTTGGTTGTTGTCTTGGTGTGATGAGTGAGTATTTGGTTGTGGTAAAGGCATTCTATCCCTGAAATGAGTTGTTGTACTTTTTGATCTAATTATCTGTACTTGACAGATCTATTTGGTATGGACTGAGTTTCCTATTGTTGACATTATTTGTTAGATTAGGTGTAACTTTCCTGAGTGCATGTTGATGTCGCCCAAACTATAGCTCTAGAAAAGTATAACGCGGTCGCTGAATTAAATATAGAACCCAACTAGGTTGGGGTCGATCCCATAGGGAATAGGACGAAAGTCTATCGAATGCTAGTCTGAGTAATTGGCAAGTAAGTAAAACTGGGGGATTTTTGTAAGCAAGTAGTAACAGTAACGATTGTTGATTATTGGATTTGTTATCAATATGAGAAATACACTAGGACTGTGATCCCCAATGATTCCTTAACTTTACCGGTTACTTATGCTGGCAAACTGTCCCAATGTGTTGCATGCAAAATCTAACAAGATAGGTTCATCTAAACATCTCTCAACCTTGGTTAGACAAATTTCACTCTTCTCCTCTCGGTCTCTGAGTGTCGCACTACTAACCCTTATTCTGGATCTCAGATAACTATCGGTGTTACGGTTTAAGTTATTAGATGAAGGTTGATAGCTTCAAATCTCTGTTGTTATTTCCTTTCCCAATCTCTACCTCTCTCTCGAGCAATCCTAGAATACAGGTGAGTTTCTAACGTTTGCAACCGTTAGAAGATCAATTACAATGTAAGAAATAACAATACATGCATTCACACCTGTTCAGAATTGCTTTGCACTTAACCCATTTCGTTAATTCCTCATGGTTCACACAACCCTAGTTATGGGGTTTAGCTACTCATGATTGCAATAACACAATAAGATTTCAATGTGGAAAACATAATTGTAAACTCATAATAAGAAGAAAACTCTGAAATCTCAATATTAATCAAAACCCTAGAATCGATGTTCCAAGATTACAAATCAAATAATGTGTTTATGAACTCAAAATAATGAAAATATAATCCAAAACAATGTAATTGACTCACTCTGAACATAGGACAACATAGGGGTATTTATCGATACAAGGTGAATCCTATCCTAAACAAAGTAGGAGAAAAAAAGTCTGCAGCATTCCACGATTCTGTGACTTGGTATTGTGGACCCAACCCACATCACGTGGGTCCCTCTCGTGGAAATCAAGCCAATTTACAACTTTTGGGAGTTAACCCACGGTACCAACCTACGTGGTGTAGGTCGACTCACGGGACGTAAGTCCCTGCCGTGGTCATTCCCCGATTTTAACTTGGCTCTTTCATCTTCCAATGCTCTATTCTAGTGCATGCTTCTTCCCTTCTTCTCCATTTTTCCTCCATAACCTATTTCCCTGCAAGATAAGATAGAAAACACATCATACCAACCAAACATACCCAAGTTATTACATATTTTCCTTGTTTTAAGCATCAAAAGTGCCATGAAACCATGACACATCACATGTTTGACGGTTATGTCATATATTATTGATTTAGATGGCTCTCACCATTACTTTAAATTAAGGTTAGTTGATAATTCTGCTGATTACATGTGATTTTGTACTTACACTTGTTTATTTTTTGCACCCTACTTGTAGGTACTGAGTTGGTGGTCCCCAAACACTGATTTCACAGTTGATTTGGTGATTCACTTTAGCAGATTTTTGAGGTATCGCCTGTTGATCCTAGCTATTAACAGACTCTGCTCTATCCTATTCTTATGTTGTCTTTTGCATTTTAGACACTTCTGGACCATTTATTATACTTCTTTATGATTAGAGGCTTGAACTTGTGACTGCTAGACCTTGGGTTGTTGTTGATAGTTGTATTCTCCTCTATTCGCTGTTTTATTAGACTGTTTTGGATTTTAGCATTATTTCTATTTCTTCTGCTTATTATCTTGCCACTTTTCAACTCTATGTGTGGTATTTGATTTACTTATCACGGTGGGTGTGGTAGGTGCCATCATGACCGAGTTCTGGGTCATACATGTATTCGTAGGGATTTCACCCCTCCTAATTTTGAATGATTCTTATGAAAAGTTAGGGATAGAGTAATACTCTTATGATCTTTATATCTCTTGAATTTCTCAAGTAAATTTCATGTAACTCACTACATATGTTTCCTATTTCATGATAAACCTAACCTATATGACTCTTATGGATTTTTCTATAGGAATTCATGAACAATGAACCTTGTGTAGCTTAGGAATCTCATGAATATATGAAACTAACGAAATTATAATTTATCTTTGAATCCAATGAAGCTTTTGAATCTCAAATTGTGAACTTTCATAATGTAACTTCTATGGGTTTTAATTCAAATTTTTTATGTACTCAACATGAAGATTTGAACCCTCTTGACTATGACATTATCTTCCAGAAATTTGCTATTATGTTAATGAATAACATAACTTATGATTATGAGCCTAAAGTTGCTAACCTATTATTTTGAACCAAGGTTCCATGACATGATCTTCTACCAGCTAAATCAGAGCCTCTCACTGAAATTAGGGCCAGGGTGCTCAATCGAGCACCCAATTTAATTAGGGTCCAGGGTGCTCGCAGAGCTGTCATCATACACATATATTTATGTCGATTACACCCTTACCCCTATAATGAATTAAAAGTGGACAAATGTACTTAACTATGATAGTTACGTTTTGAGCCTATGTTTCCATCATATCCTTATTATCTCTATTGGTTGTACTTGATCTTTATATGTATGTGTTATGCTTTTTCTTGCCATTTTGTATACCATACATCCAATACAATGACGTTACTCTATGATGCACTATTTCATGATGTAGATTCAGGTACACGGGCTTGTGGTTAAACAAATAATTAAGTTCATCACTCCCGGCTATTTGTGAGTCATCCATACTTCCCGAGGGATTAGTTTATACTTACTTGATTTGTTTTTAGTTGTTTAAGGTAAGTCGGGGCCTTGTATTGGTAGATATTATTTTCTCGTACTTAGAGGCTTCATAGACAGTGTAGATGTCAGATATATGATATTATCAACTTTTTGACTTTTATGTCGTCTTGATTTATGGAATTTGAGATTCCTTATATTTTTGTTACCTAATAAAATATGTTTCGTCTTATAAACCCCTTCATGTTTTACTTACATATTCTGCTCTATACTATTTATATGTTTATGTCACATGGTAGGCATTGCTCGGGCCAGCAATGGCATCGAGTGTACGTCTAAGGTCTTGGTTTGTGGTGTGACAAACATGGTATTAGAGCCCTAGGTTCAAGTGTCCTATGATGTTTATGAATTCGTGTCTAGTACAGTCCTTTTTTTGGGTGTTAAATGCTCCACACTTATAATAGGGAAGCTAGATGGTATTAGGAAGCACCTCCCTTCTTTCATACTCTAGTTTGTGCAATGGAGTTAAATTCTATGATATTGTTCTAATTCATTCTTGTACGTATTTTAGATCGTGCCTAAAAAAATGTCTGTCAGCTAGAGAGTTATTACTAGTGCTAAGGTTCCTACAGGGGCCTACTCCAATAAAATGCTCCACCTCACGGGGTGCAGACTAGAAATGAAGGCTGCTCTTCTGCTTAAAACATTAGTGTTGGGCTCTACATGTCCCATCAGGTCCAATAAGGGTTCCTGTGACATCTACTCCTCAACCTTTTCCTCTTCCTACTACTACAGATAATGAGTTTAGGGGAGCTATCCATATGCTCACCCAGCTTGTAGCAGCTTAGTCCCTACTAGTTCTAGTTCTCATGTTTCTTTAGATACTTTGAGGATTCGTGACTTTCTCAAGATGAACCCACTAGTTCTCATAAGGTCCAAGGTTGAAGAGGACCCCTAGAACTTCATCAACGAGATACAGAAAATCCTTAATGGGACCCCATCTCCCCATTACTCCCCATACACGCATCTAACACATAAACACTTTAAAAAGAGTCAAAGAAAGTCTCAACTTGCCTTAAAGAAAGCTCGAAAAGTCAAATTGAAGCTTTACCCTTCCGAAGAGTCTCCGATCGGATCCAAACTGATCAAATTTGTATTCTACATAAAAAACAAATCCATAGACACCCATATTGCTATAGTTAAATTTTGGGTCTAAAAAGTCAATCCCGATCCAATAAGGGAAAAATTGGAAAGTTATTAGGAAATTATATTATCCATTAGACCATAACTTAAGGAGTTCAAATTTGAAATTTTAGCAAAAATTGAGTTGAAATCGACCTTAAAATCAACAAAATTCTATTTCCTAACTTTACCCAAAAATCCCTAAATTTTCCATTTGAAAAATCAAGATTTGAAAATGAATCACAAATAAATCATTGGGGAAAGTGTAAATATAACATAATAATCATACCCAAACAAGAATCATTGAAAAATACCTTTTGAATCTACCAAAATTGAATCCCCAAATTTTCCATTTGAAAAATCAAGATTTGAAGATGAAATCACAAATAAATCATTTAGGTTTTCCCTTTCTCAGTGACAGTCAATTTCAAAATTTTAGATATTATAGAAAGAGTGGTTGAATGAAGTTGCTGGACCTGTTTCTTTAAGGATTGATTTTCCTTTTCCAGTTTGATTTTGGTGTTTGCAAGATCAATGTACTCATACTTCAAACTGGTTAAGGAGGACAGCAAGTGTTCTCTCTTTTCAGTCAAATCAAGAAGATTATTTATGAGAGATATCAGAATAAAAGTTAGTTTTTTTTAGATAAAAGGCCTAGATTATTTTTTATATCAAAGAGATTTACCTCATTCTGTTTTGTATCTAATTCTAAGTCTGACTCTAAATCCCCCATGGCCATTAAAGCAATGTCTTCTATAGCTTCTTCTTCTAAGTCATCAGAATCCGTTCCCAAAGCAGATAACATAGCCTTCGTTGTCTCCTTTTTTCTTTCTTTTATTAGATAATTCCTTTTTTCTTTTTTTAGTCTTTCCTTTCTTCCACTCTAATTCCCACAAGGAACAATCTTTGATTTGGTGGTCGGTTTTCTCATATTTAAAGCAGCCACTGATTTTTCCTCTTTCCCTACTTATCCCTTGTCTAAGGATGGCTTTATTCCAAAGATTTCCCCTTTATTGAAGAACTTCTTGAAGTTTTTGCTTATCAGGGCTACATCTTCATCATCAAGATCAGACTCATCACTCTCAGTTGCCTTGAGAGCCATCATTTATTTCTTGCTTCCTTGTCCCTTTTTGAAAGAATCTACATTCATTTCATAAGTTTTCAAGTTTCTTACTAGCTCATCTAAGGCCATGTTTGTCAGATGCTTGGCTTCCCTTATAGTAGTGACCTTGATCTCCGATGACTTAGGAAGAGTTCTAAGTACTTTGTCAATAAGTTCCTCAGTAGTGTGTACCTTTCATAGGGACAACAACTCATTCACAATGGTTATAAATCTAGTGAACATGTCCTGAAGTGTTTCATCATTCTTCATCTTGAAGATTTCATTTTTAGTGCAAAGCATGGAAATTCTGAACTTTCTCACCTGAGTGGTTCCTTCATGAGCATTCACTAAAGTGTCCCAAATCTATTTTTCTATGGAATTACCCGAGATATGGTTGAACTCATCAAGTCTACGTCCACGTACGAGAATGCTTTTGGCTTTAGCAATTTTCCCCAGCATCTTATAATCAACTTTATCATATTGAACTTTGGGTTTGGAAATACCCTTATCCTGAACATCCTTTATCGTTGGATACCTTGGACCAGCAGTGACTCTAGTCCAAAGCTCATAGTCCTTAGCTTGAAGAAAATCTTCCATCCTTGCCTTCCACTATGAATAGTATTGTTTGTTGAACAAAGGTAGTTTGTTAATGTGATGATCTTTACCGTGTCCTAGAGGAGATACAGAGTTCATTATGATATTTTCTTGAGTTATTAGACTCTATTAAGACAACATAATCTGATACCAATTGTTATTTTACTACCCCTAACTTTCCTAAGGAACATGTTTAATTATGTATTTCTTATCGATAACTTAACCTAAAAGAGAGTAAAACAAGTGAAGTAAATGGCACGGTGTTTATATGAAAACCCTGGCTCAGAAATGGTAAAAAACCACCACCTGTACCATTGCAGGATTTAACCCAATTCACTAACATAATGAGCCTTCAACAACGTTTAGATTACAACTTTTGCTATCCTAGAAATTAAACTCTAAATCCTATAACTTCAACAAATGCCTTTGAATGTTGAAAATCCTACTTCAAGTTTCCCTCAACTTGAAGTATGTACTATACTAGAAAAACAATAGATTTCAACTCAATAAAAATTATACATAAAACTAGACTTAAGAACTGTTGAACATAATCTTATGGAACAGGTTCTTGAGATTTGGTTCTTTGTATTGGCTGCACTTAGATCTTTAATCAGAACTCTCTCAAACATGAACTCCCTCTATTTAATTGTATTATGCCTTTTCACTCAATATAAGTGCGTAAGGATCATTGTGAAGTCCTTTTTGTATTTATAGCTTTGGATTTTCTCCTACTCCATGCAAGTTTCTTTCCTTCTGAGGAATCTCATTCCTTTTTGAACTTTATTTGCTGATTACTTGAGATTCATTGCCATACAATATTCCTCTATAAAAGGAAACCTTTTGCAAGTTTGACTCTTCTTGAACACAGTTTAAAACCTTCTCTATTTGGGACTTCTTTTGTTTGACCTACTCCTTGTCCTAGTTGGACTCTGCCTGAGTGGAACACGTAGTACAAACCTATTTCTTGTATATGTTCCATAGTTTTGTCAATCATCAAAATCTTATTGAAACTAACAGTAGTGTAATAGTGCAAAATGGTACCGAGTCCTCATTAGTTACTGAAGTAAAAGAGAAGAAAAATAGAGATCCCCAATTACTCCAGTTGAAAGAAGCAATTCTTAAGCAAAAGGTGTTGGTTTTATCCCAAGGGGGAGATGGTGTTCTTCGGTATCAAGGCAGATTATATGTTCCAAAAATTGATGGCTTGAGAGAGTAGATTATGACTGATATGCACAATTCTAGATACTCCATTCCTCTAGGCTCCTGAAAGATGTCCCGTGATTTGAGAGTGGTTTATTAGTTGAACTCTATGAAAAGGGATATTGCAGATTTTGTAGCTAAGTGTCCCAACTGTCAGCAAGTAGTGGTTGAACATCAAAGACCTGGTAGATTGGCTCAAGACATAAGTATTCCCACATGGAAGTGGGAGATTCTTAATATGGACTTCATCACATATTTGCCACACACTGATGTGAGGCCAAACACCATGTGATTTTACTATCTTTCGCCTCATATTTGTTCTCTTTTTAGTGTTGTCTTGAGCTTAAATAATGTGAATTACATTTGTGTTTCAAGTATTGTTTGTGTAGGAGTGACTTGAGGTATTTGGAGCATAAACAAGGAAAAATGGCACCAAAGAACTAAACGGAACCAAGGAAGGATCGAAGTCCCAAAATAGTTCAAAACGAGCGGAAGAAGGCCAAGTATAGTAAAGGCTCGCGCCACTGCATTACTTTGAGCTAGTGGTGCGAGAATGTCATGTTCTCTGGAAAATTGGAGGCTTGGACCACTTCCCCAAGGCAAGGGGTGGCGGGAGAATGTCATGCTCTCTGGAAGATTTTTCTTCCTCGTGCCACTACCTTGTATTTTGGCCGTGGCATAAGCGGGGGTCTATACTAACCCGATTAGGATTGGTTTTTGACATTCTAAGTGTTCCTAAATTCTATATATAGCCTCCCTCCCACATTTTTTATGATATACAACTAATTTGGGGAAGCCAAAGGCTAGGGCAAAGCTCAAGAACATGATCTTGTTTTATTTTCTTAATTTATTTTCGATTTATACCTTGTAAACTCATAAAATATCTTCTTCTAAAGAGATTCATGAGTGTTTAAACCTCCTAATTTCTAGGGTTGTGGTTGAATATGAAAGTTGTGGCTTGAATATCATATTATTTATTTTGATTTCCACAAATTAAGTTATTTATTTCTTCTTGCTTTCAATTATTTATTTGATTGATCACCTTGAAAATATTATCTAGGGCTTGTTTGTTGGACTTGAAAAGGAAACAACATGTGTTAAAAGAGGAAATAGGTCTAGTTTATGAACCTTATAGTGAAAAGGAATTGATTCGTCACTAAGAATAAAAATATACCCCGTGACCTAGCTTAGTTGATACAGACAATATCTTCATGCACTTCACTATAAACCAACGACCATAGAAATATAGGCGTTACATATAGTCAAGTAGGCTTAGAGTTGTTGGAAAAACACTCAATATAGCTAAAATTAACCTGCAACTAGTAACTTAGGAAATCAAATTAGGCATATGATTGTATAGATCAACTGGATTTTCAAAATACCATAATCCTAGATCTTTCTCAAATCTGAATTACAACACAAATAATCCAAGACTTGTCTACAATTGTTTGTTACTTACATTCAAAACACCCAAATCACTCTTTACTATTGGTTACCTACTGAATAGCTTGTATAAGAATTGAAGCTAGAAATCAATTCATCAAATCCCTGTGGGTATGATATTTGGACTTACATCCTTTATTACTTGTACACCATATAAACTTGCGTGTGTAGAAGGACGCACTAAGTTTTTGGTGCCATTGCCGAGGACTTTTTTAGAGTTGACACTATTTTGGATTTTTATTGAACTATTCAAATTTCACTTTTTTGTTATTTTTATTTCTTTTCAAGGTTTAGTTAATTTATGATAAATACCAGGAGTCATGGCAATCCCTTATTTTTGTTGATCACGAGTTAGAGTATTCTTTTAGAGGGTTGAGAAAAATGGGTGATAACATGACAACCCAAATCTTTAAGACCCACTGAATGATGCGGTAAATAGGTCTATAGTCTAGCCTACTGCTGCACCACATGTTCTGGTACTAAAATTTTGCAAGACCGAATCTGTAAAATGCCTCTAGAGAAATTGTGAAGATGAATAGTACTGAATATTTTGAGCTTTAAGAGGCCACATTGTGATTGGTACATAATACGTTCCAATATAAGGGTAAAACACATTTAGACCCACACAAGCACCTGGAAGAGTTTACTGAGTTGATTGACAACTTCCACTACCAAAATATTTCAGATGAATATGTGATGTTAACACTGTTTCCCTTCTTACTTATTGGGAAAGCCAAGCAGTGAATGCAGAATGAACTGACAGGATCTATCATGTCTTGGGGTACTTTGACTAAAAATTTTCTCAATAGATTTTTCTTATCTAGAAGAACAAAAAAAAGCTTAGAGGCAGGATTTTTGGGTTTATTCAGAAAGATGTTGAATCCCTTCCCTAATCTTGGGAGAGATACAAGGGATACTTGAGAGATGGCCCGGGGTGCACCAGCAGCCCAAGGAGATTATTGGGCATAATTTTATTGAACTATTGAGGCCAAACTCTGAAGTATTTATTAGATGCCACTGCTCAAGGGTAAATTTTGTCCAAGAGCTATGATAAAATAGAAGCGTTGCTTAATCTTATGTCTGCAGGTCACCAACTCTATTCAAAGCCCATCTTAGTATTCAATTCTACATAGAAAACATTGAGTAAGTTTCAGATGGATGTTGTGCCAGCCATTTGGGCTAACATATTGGGCAACTATATGCCTGAATGAAGCAGAGTTTATTAGCTCCAAGTGCATGTCAAGTTCAACAAGTACAACAGGTTGAGGTGGCTGTATTGTTTTATGAGAAATGTGGTGAAAACCATGCTTAATTTGGATCCCTTTGAATCCAGAATCTATATATTATGTGGAGCAGCAAAATTATAGAAACCACCCAACCTTCTCTTGGAGTGAAAATCAGCAGCCCCAAAGACAACAGTATACATAGCAAGCTTCACAGGTGAGCAATTGTTTAGAGGAGACAATGAAGTAGTTCATGGGATAAGAAACTTAGATTATGAATGAAATGCAGAAGTCCATTCATGAACTTGAGTATAAAATGGGCCAACTAGCTTTATCACATTATGTAAGACCTACAGGTGCACTATCGGGTGATACAGAGAATAATCCAAAGTAGGTAATGACAATTATATTAAAGAATGAAAGAGACTTGGTTGAACCTCCTCCTAAATAGAAAGTTCAGGAGGAAAGTGTAGAGGTTATAGATTTTGAGCCTCTAAAGAGGAAGGGACGTCACTGGGCAGATGGCCTAAAAAACTTTAAGAATCTACCTCCCTTCTCACAGAGGTTGATTCCAGCACCAACTCTAAAAATATGGCCTATGTAAGAGGAAAGAAGAGAAAGAGGTTGTTGAGTAGCCTGATTGCGGTTGAGGGACCTCCACCACTATTCCCATAAAGATTCTAAAAAATAAAGGAGGATGCAAATTTTAAGAAGTTCCTTAATATCTTCAAGAAACTTCACATCAGTATTTCCTTGATTGATGCTTTGAGGGACAAGCCCAAATATGCCAAATACCCAAGAGAAGTGGCGGCTGGAAATAGAAAACATATAGAATTTTAGATAGTTTCACTCTCTGAAGAGTGTAGTTCTAGGGTATAAAGCAAGCTCCCCAAAAAATCTTAAGGATCTTGGGATTTACACCCTCCTTATATAAATTGGGGAAGATGAGGTTGGGCATGCATTGTGTGATCCTGGGGCAAGTATAAACTTAATGCCTTTATTTATGTTCCAAACACTTGGTTCGGGAAAGCCACGCCGAACTACTATTGCTCTACAATTGGCAGACCGCTCTCGTGCGCAATTAGAAGGAGTGATTAAAGATTTTCTCATCAAGAGAGGTAAGTTTGTGATTCCTGCTGACTTTAGTATTTTAGATTTTGAAGCAGATGAGTAGGTGCTGGTTATTTTTGGATGCCCATTCTTAGCCATCGGTGGAGCCTTGATTGATGTGCAAAAGAGGGAGCTTAAGATGAGGGTCCATGATGAGGAGGCAAAATTTAAAGTGTATAAGTCCCTCTTCACTCCTTCATACTATAGAGACTTGTACATAACCTCAGAGGTAGTTAATCATAAGTGTGGGGATGGAAGAGTATAGATCTGAAAAGTGGAAGATCTGAAGACAAAGAGAGTGAATGATTATTGTGATCCTTCTAAAGTGAAGAAGAGGCCGAAGTTGCATCATATGGGGAGGAAGATATTAAGAGAATTCAGTTGATCTATGACTCATTGATGTGTCATGGTTTCATGACACTGTCGATGCTTAAAACAAGGAAATTATGCTATAGCTTGGGTGTGTTTGGTTGGTATGACGTGTTTTCTATTGTATATTACAGGAGAATAGGTTTTGGAGGCAAAATGGACAAAAATAAAGAAATCATGCTCAAGAACGAAGCATCTGAAGAAGAAAGAGCTCCAGTACCAGAGGAGTGACTCACGACAGGACTCACATGTCGTGAAGTCCACTCACGTGGCGTGAGTGTCTGTCGTAAGCCATATTTAGAGATGTTAAAAATTGTCTGATTTCCACGGCAGGAATCCATGTGGCGTGACTCCACTCATGTGACATGAGTAGGTACTGTGAATAGACTCCAAAGATTTGCTATGTTGCCTGATTTCCACGAAACTGATCCAAGTGACGTGGCTTGGTTCCACGATACCATGTCACAATACCGTGGAAAACTTCCGACTTTAGTCTCTTACTTTGTTTAGGATAAGATTCATCTTGTATCTATAAATACCCCTTTATTGTCCTATGTTTAGGAGTTAGTCAGTACATTATTTTGAGATAGTTTTTCATTATTTTGAGTTCAGAAACACATTATTATTTTGTAATCTTGGAACATCGATTTTAGGGTTTTATTCATAATTGAGATTTCAGAGTTTTTTGATAATTGTGAGTTTACAACTATGTCTTCATCTTCAAATTCTGATTGTGCTTTTGCGAACATGAGTAGCTAAACTCATTAACTAGGGTTGTGTGAACCATGAGGAATTAACGAAACGGGTTAAGTGCAAAGCAATTCTGAACTACTGTGAATGCATGTTTGGTATTTCTTTCATTGTGATTGATCTTCCAATGGTTGCAAACATTAGAAACTCGCCTGTATTCTAGACTTGCTTGAGAGAGAGGTAAAGATTGGGAAAAGGAAATACCAACAAAGATTTGAAGCTATCAATTTTCATCTAATAACTTGAGCCTTAGCAGGAATAGTTATCTGAGAACCAGGACAAGGGTTATTAGTGCGACGCTCGAAAATCGGGAGGAGGAGATCGAAATTCTTCTAACCAAGGTCGAGACGCATTTAGATGAACATAAATTGTCAGATTTTACATGCAATACAGTGGGACAGTTTTTCCAGCACCAATAACCGGTAGAGTTAAGGAATCATTGGGGATCACAGTCCTAGTGTATTTGTCATATTGAAAATAACTTCAAAGAATCAGCAATTGTTACTATCACTACTTGTTACAAATATTTCCCCCTTTTTACTTATTTTCCAATTACTCGAACAAGAACTCAACCTACCTTCGTCCTATTCTCTGTGGGATTGACCCCAACCTAGTTGGGTTCTATAGTTGATTCAGCAATCGCTTTATACTTCTTAGGAGTCATATTTTGGGCGACATCAAATTTTGGCGCCGTTGTCGAAAAATACAGTTACGGAGTTGATTAGTACTGGTTGGAGTTGATTGGTCTTGTTTTCCTATACTTTTAAGGGCACACGCTGGTGTATGCCCAATACGTTGGGATGCAATACATTTTGGTAGCTGTCGACTATGTTTCTAAGTGGGTGGAGGCAATTGCGCCTCCTAATAATGAAGGAAGAAGTGTCACGACATTCTTGAAAAAGAACATATTTTCATGATTCGGTACACCCTGAGTTATCATTAGTGAAGGAGGATCCCACTTCTGCAATCGTCTGTTCAAGGCCCTGCTTGAAAAATATGGTGTTAAACATAAGGTGGCAACACCTTACCATCCTCAAACAAGCGGGCAAGTTGAGGTGTCAAATCGTGAGGTCAAGTCTATTTTGGAAAAAAATGGTGAATGCCAATAGGACTGATTGGGCTCGAAGATTGGATGATGCATTATGGGCATATCACACTGCTTTCAAGATGCCAATTGGTGCATCACCATATCAGCTAGTTTTTGGAAAATCTTGCCATTTGCCTGTCGAACTTGAACATAAGGCTTTATGGGCTTTGAAAAGGTTGAATTTGGACTGGAGTGAAGCGGCTAAATTGAGACTTAAGCAGATGAATGACATGGATGAATTTCTTCTCCAGGCTTATGAAAGTTCAGCAATATATAAAGAGAAGATGAAATTATATCATGATCGATGCATTGAGAAATGAGAGTTTCACCCGGGAGATTTGGTGCTACTTTATAACTCCAAGCTTCGCTTGTTTGCTAGAAAGTTAAAGTCCAAATGGCCAGGACCATTCACGGTGGTCAGGGTATTCCCACATGGAGAAATTGAGCTAAAAAGAGCTTATAATGTTCTATTCAAGGTCAATGGGCAGCGTGTAAAACATTATGTGGGAATCACGAAAGAAATAAGGACATATGAGGAGCTAGAGCTTGATGAAGTCTAAGTAGTCAAGCTAGCCGTGTCATGCCGCGATGTTAGGCACTTAATGGGAGGCAACCCATGAGCTGATCGGTGAAGTCTGAGTATCCAAGCTAGCCATGTCGTGCCGCGACATTAAATCAAACGCTACTTGGGAGGCAACCTAAGATCTGATTATTTTATGATCTGAGAATCGGAAGACACCTTAGCTGAAAATCAGAAGATAACACATGTAAAAATTTGATCCACGACAGGGGTACCCACGCGACGTAGGAGGACCTACGTCACGTGGGTAGTATCCTGAAAATCAGAGAAAAATGTTGGTCCTTCTGGATATCACCTACGATAGGGTACCCACGTGACGTGGGTATACCAACGTCATGTGGGTTGTATCGTGAGAATCAGAGGACATCGACACCTACAAAAGTGAGTTACGCCATAGACCCACATGACGTGAGTGAAACCCACGTCACGTGGGTGGTGCCGTGAAAATAGAAACACCAGGTACCCGAGACCCGACCCGACTCTATCCAACTCTTCATATATTTTGATATATCTCTCAAATCCGACCCACCTCCCATTACATATCCTCCTTCTCTACTCCAAACCCTTAACATAAACCCTAATTCCCACAAATCACCAAATTAGCATCCCTTATATCCATATTTCTCTACATTCCCAAAGATCAAATTCAAAATCCAACACACCCTCATCACTTAAGCCCTACACAGACCCGAATCCGAACCCCCCACCCTATAAATTTGACCCACCCGACCCAAATACCTAAAATCCAACCCCTACCTACAAATTTGATCCAAACCCAACCCAAATACCCAAAATCCAACCCAAACCCGACACCATGCCCCCCAGACTAAATCCCAAACATGACCACCTTAATTCTTCATCAAGAATTCAAGCCAAAAATTCAAAATTTCTGACCCGTTTGCGTGATGAACCAACTGAATCAGAAAAAAGTGGGTCCGAGGAGGTTTTTGATATTGGAACTGATGATACTTCACTAGTTCCTCATAGCATGAGGTTACAGACTCGGGCCCAAGCTACTACTCGGGCTGTACTTTAGCCCATTCCACAACCTGTCGAGCCAGTTGTTCCTGATCAGTCTTTTGAGTCTGCCCCCAGTCTAAAGAAGGGGAGGATGAGTCGGTATCGGGCTCTGTGGATGATGCTACAGGATAGGGTACCTCTGTGACATAGGCTACAACCTCTATTTCGGGTACTTGTGAACAGAGTGCCCCACCTCCCTCACAGAGTAGGGATATCCAACGATGGTGTGTTTAGGGCATGCAGGTATTTTATGACAGGGATGTCGAGCTTACTAAGCGGGGAGTGTGTAGAAGAAGTATTATGAAGGATACTCGATATTGGATAGAGAAGTTAAAGGCATTGACTAATATTTGGCCTGTGTTTGAGCAGTATGGGTTTGGGTGGATGGAGGCACATCCTGGTCGCTATAGCTTAGAATTAGTCTGAGAATTTTATGCGTCCTATGCTGCATCTGTTGATTTGAGTACACCTGTTGGGCAGAGGTACTGGGACCAACCACTATTGACTCACACTTTGGTTCGGGGGACCAGAGTCGATATATCTGAGCAGACCATCCACCGATTCTTGTTTGGTGCAAACCGTCCTTTGCCAGCTATGACTGTTGAGTTTGATCACCGCTTGGAGACTATTAGAAATCGAATTAAAATGTGGGATGCTGATCAGAAGTTAGAGTTGCTGAGGTGGATTACTGGTTATATAGCAGAGAACGGTGTTGAGGCTAGTTGGGTGACTGGGAAGCTGGATATCAAGAAGGCCACACTCTATTTTGCCGACAGGTTTTGGTGGTCAGTTGTTAGGTATCGGTTGGGGCCCACTAATGCTGATAATTCACTCACCTTGGACCGGGCTGTAGTGGTAGCTAGCATCCTTGAAGGTTATGATATTTATATCGCCAGGTACATTTTTAGGGAGATTCATGAGCGTGCCTTTCGAGATCATACCAGTATCCCTTTTCCCTGTTTGATTCATAGCCTGTGTGATCGGGCGGGTGTAGTTAGACTACCTACCATCGATCACTATATCGAGGTGATTCGCATAGCAGATATTTGGTTGATGCAGCAGCGGGGATCTATCCCAAGTGTTCCACGAAGGTCTCAGCCTTTTGGGTAATCAGGAGCAGCTCTTTTTGAAGAGCCTGGAGATAGAGACGAGCTTGTGAGCACCCCTATGCCTATTCCTATACCGGTGAGCATTCATGATTCTGTTCATTCACCTGCTGAGGGCACAGGCCCGATTGACGATGAGGTACCCGACTCTACAGCACCACCACCTCCTTCTGGTATGGTCTCAGTTTTGAGAGACTTCCTGCAGTAGCTGGTTGATAGGCAGACGCAGATGTTTGAGCGGCAGGCCTACACAGAGGCACAGATGGCTAAGTTGGTATCCCAGCTTAAGCCATAGGCTAGGACCACAGTTGAGGCTGCAGAGGCTAGGGTGGAGGCCCGTATGTCTGCGTCTATGGATACATTCATGCGAGAGTTGCATGGCCGGATTGATAGCTTTGAGGCACGGATGGCTACCCGGTTGGGTTTGGCACAACCTCCTTGGATAGCAGCATTGACACAGGAGGTAGCTTCTTTGCGAGAGGAGGTCCAAGCTTTGGCATCGAGCAGTGCCCCTGTTATTCCACCTATGCTTGTTCAGGCTCCGATGAGGCCAATTTTTGAGGTGGATTTGTTTGCCGATGAGTAGCCTCCTATTGATAGAGGAAACGTCCACGTAGTCCGGAGGAGCAGGAGGATAGTGGTGATGAGTTTGAGGGTGATCTCTGGAGAGCGGTTAAGGCCTCCAGGGTGGAGTACCATACTAGCCAGATCGCAGAGGAGCAGAGGGCACGTGGTGCATCCTCTAGTCAGGCACCCCCTCCATTGGATGCGCCTAGTAGAGAGCCCACAGGGCATACTGATGATCCCACTATAGGCGGGCCCACTTCTAGAGCTTAGGGCACTGCAGGTATGTCTTCACTCCCTTGCATTTATTATATTATTAGCTGTACACTGAGGGCAATGCACCATTGTTAGTTGGGGGTGGGGGTGTACCACCACTTGGGGTTTTTTGTTGCCGTGTTTCTTTTCTCCCGAGTGTGCTATCACAGTATAACCGACATGTTTAGGTTGTTATTTATGTTATTTATGTGTTTTTATGTTTATTTAGGAGAAAAATAGGGGAACCTTAGTGCAATCCAATTTTTAACGTATTTTGATTGTTAAGGATGCTTTTTGATGATCTAAAGGATACCCCTCCTGAAAATCCTGAAATTTTTTGATTTTTGAATTATGTGTGTAGTATGTTAGTTTGTGACAGTTGTTAGATCTTGTTATGGCATTAGTATTATAGGCAGAATAACTGTAGCTAGCATTGCATGAACCAAGATAGGTAGTAGTTGATAATACAACCCTGTGCTATGTGTGTGTAAGGTTATTACTTAGTTGACTTTGTGTGTGTGATCCAGAACTTGTCTGGTTAGTCTTGCCTAGGTTAGAGGATAGTGGTTAGGAAAGGATCATAGGCTATTTTTAAATAAGTCCACATTTAGACTAAATACCTGACCAAATGAATTCAGTATCCCTTGATCCCGATTTTGAGCCTTAATTGACCTATTTCTTTCATTAGCCCATTCACCTTCCCATTTTAACTTATAATGAACCTGTCTTGGCCCTCGTCCCTCTTTGGACATTGTGTACCTCAACTCAGGCAAATCGCCTGAGTTGAGGGTGGCTATTATAGGGGTGTGTAGATTGATTTGGGTATGAAGAAGGGGTTAGTAAAAGAAAAAGAGAGAAAACAGATTTGGGGTGTGACTTTAGTATTTTAGATTTTGAAGCAGATGAGTAGGTACTGGTTATTTTTGGACGCCCATTCTTAGCCATCGGTGGAGCCTTGATTGATGTGCAAAAAAGGGAGCTTAAGATAAGGGTCCATGATGAGGAGGCAAAATTTAAAGTGTATATGTCCCTCTTCACTCCTTCATACTATAGAGACTTGTGCATAACCTCAGAGGCAGTTAATCATAAGTGTGGGGGTGGAAGAGTATAGATCTGAAAAGTGAAAGATCTGAAGACAAAGAGAGTGAATGATAATTGTGATCCTCCTAAAGTGAAGAAGAGCCCGGAGTTGCATCATATAGGGAGGAAGATATTAAGAGAATTCAGCTGATCTATGACTCGTTGATGTGTCATGGTTTCATAACACTGTCGATGCTTAAAACAAGGAAAATATACTATAACTTGGGTGTGTTTGGTTGGTATGATGTGTTTTCTATTCTATATTACAGGAGAATAGGTTTTGGAGGCAAAATGGACAAAAAGGAAGAAATCATGCTCGAGAACGAAGTATCTGAAGAACAAAGAACTGATCCAGTACCAGAGGAGTGACTCACGACAGGACTCACGTGCCGTGAAGTCCACTCAAGTGGCATGAGTGTCTGTCGTGAGTCATCTTCATAGATGTTAAAAATTGTCTGATTTCCACGGCAGGTATCCACGTGGTGTGACTCCACTCACGTAACGTGAGTAGGTTCCGTGAATAGACTCTAGAGATTTGCTATGTTTCTTGATTTCCATGAAACTAATCCAAGTGACGTGGCTTGGTTCCACGATACTAAGTCATGATACCGTGGAAAACTGCCGACTTTAGTCTCCTACTTTGTTTAGGATAGGATTCATCTTGTATCTATAAATACCTCTTTATTGTCCTATGTTCAGGGGTTAGTCAATACATTGTTTTGAGATAGTTTTTCATTATTTTGAGTTCAGAAACACATTATTATTTTGTAATCTTGAAACACCGATTTTAGGGTTTTATTCATAATTGAGATTTCAGAGTTTCTTCATTATTGTGAGTTTACAACTATGTCTTTATCTTCGAATTCTGATTGTGCTCTTGCGAACATGAGTAGCTAAACTCATTAACTAGGGTTGTGTGAACCATGAGGAATTAACGAAACGGGTTAAGTGCAAAGCAATTCTGAACCACTGTGAATGCATGTATTGGTATTTCTTTCATTGTGATTGATCTTCTAATGGTTGCAAATGTTAGAAACTCGCCTGTATTCTAGACTTGCTCAAGAAAGAGGTAGAGATTGGGAAAAGGAAATACCAACAGAGATTTGAAGCTATCAACCTTCATCTAATAACTTGAGCCTTAGCAGGAATAGTTATCTGAGAACCAGGACAAGGGTTATTAGTATGACGCTCGAAAATCGAGAGGAGAAGAGTTAAATTCATCTAACTAAGGTCGAGAGACATTTAGATGAACATAACTTGTCAGATTTTGCATGCAACGTAGTGGGACAGTTTTGCCAGCACCAATAACCGGTAGATTTAAGGAATCATTGGGGATCACAGTCCTAGTGTATTTCTCATATTGAAAACAACTTCAAAGAATCAACAAGTGTTACTATCACTACTTGTTACAAATATTTCCCCCTTTTTACTTATTTGCCAATTACTCGAACAAGAACTCAACCTACCTTCGTCCTATTCCCTATGGGATCGACCCCAACCTAGTTGGGTTCTATATTTGATTCAGCGACCGCTTTATACTTCTTAGGAGTCATATTTTGGCTGACATCACTCGTGTCGTGCCATGACATTAAATAAAGCTCTGCTTGGGAGGCAACCCAAGTTGTTATAATGTTGTTTTATATTTATTGTGTCACTTTTCATTTTTTTGTTATTGGTTTATGCAGACGTGGGGAAGTATGAGTACCCGGATTTTGAATCTAAGAGGCATGGATGAAGCATAAGTATGGGGGTCATTTTCCTCTTTGATAGAAATATTAAGGAAGACATGCTGCTAGCTAGGCCCTAGAAGGCCTCAGGGAGTATTTCTAACCACTGTTTTATTTTGTTTAATGCTTTAGGGACAATGTATGACTTTAAGTGTGGGGTGGGATTCTTTGGTTATTTGTTAAGGTTGAAGTATGCTGTATGTGTTACTTTATTTAAGTTACTTGCTTTAGTTGAGAAATTGTGAAAAAAATAATTTAAAAGGCTAAACACACAAAAATATTTTTCTTTAGCTTTCCAAATTAGAATAGTTTGTGTTGATTTTCTTTCAATAGACCTTTAATTTAATCCAAAACACCTAAGCGCTTTAATTGAAAAATAAGAGTTGAAAAGAGTGAGAACTGGCAAAAGGAAGATAGTTGAGGTGTGGAAGCTTCTAGAAAAGTCTAAGGGTGCAAGTGCTTAAAAGTTCATATGCTATTGATAGGGAGTACAAAAAGAACAAATAATTTTTTTTGTTGATAATTGAGTGCTCCTTACTAGCGGTTTGTGAACTTGATTAAAGACATGGGACAACAACAACAACAATAACAATATACCCAGTGTATTCCCTTCAAGTGGGCTCTGGGGAGGGTAAAATGTACGCAGTCCATACCACTACCTCAGATGAAGTAGAAAGGCAGTTTTCGATAGACCCCCGGCTCAGAACAGATAACAATAACAAACAAAAATCATAAAAACAAACAATAAAAAAGAGATAACACATCGCTAGATAATAAAAGAAGCAAGACAACCACAGAGTAATACTATAGACTATTTATTCAAAATCACAAACATCACCAAAACAATATGAACAAGAATCTGCCAAAAAACAATAGGCACAAATACAAACAAACACTCCTTCCTACTAATACGGATGCCTTCCTACCCACTAACCCTCTGCCCTAATCCGTTTCCTCTACACCTTCCTATGAAGGGTCATGTCGTCCGTAAGCTGTAACTGATCCATGTCATACCTAATCACCTCCCTCTAATAGTTCTTCGGCCTAGCTCTACCCCGCATAAACCATCCAAAGCCATTCACACCTCCGTACTTAATGATGAAACATTTGTGATGTGTGAAAGTGCTCAGGGAAGTTAGTCACTATTTAAGACAAAATAATTCCTGCATGTCCCTTTGCCTATATTATAACTCGAAAAGTCCTACTTGATCTTAAATTTTGATGTTCTTATATTAGTGGAGTAGTACACTAAGGTAAAGCTTATGGTTCATCATATGTTGCATGTGAAATTCTTTGTGAGAGTAAGCGTAATTCTATTTTTATACCCATGTATGTGACATTGTGTATACTTGCGAGTGAAGATGGGTAACTCTCTTGTTGTGAGGGTACATGGTTGACGAAAGATAGGTGAAGTGTTTGATCTCTTGGTAAGGTAAGTTGCATGGGTTTGAAAATATCATAGAGTCAGTTCTTGAGGATAAGAGGTTTAAAGTAGTTGCTCATGATTTTAAATATGTTGAATGAAGGATGATTGATAACAACTTGTCATCTATTGTAGTCTTAGCTTGAGCAATCTTGTTTCAATTGGTGTAGTTTGTAGTAGAGTCTAAGTCATGAGTGTATAGCTTACTTGAGTATAAGCAAATGTTTAAGTGTGGGGTGTTGATGTGAGGACAAAAACCATGTGATTTTACTATCTTTCACCTCACATTTGTTCTCTTTTTAGTGTCGTCTTGAGCTTAAATGATGTGAATAATACTTGTGTTTCATGTTTTGTTTTTATACGAGTGTCTTGAGGTATTTGAAGCATAAACAAGGAGAAAAACGGCACCAAGGAACTAAAAGGAATCAAGGAAGGATAGACGTTGGAAAATAGTTCAAAACGAGCTAAAACAGGCCAAGTATGGCAAAGGCTCGCACCACTACCTTGCTTTGGGATAGTGGAGTGAGAATTTCATATTCTCTGGAGAATTGGAAGCTTGCGCCACTACACCAAGGCAAAGGATGGTGCGAGAATGCCATGCTCTCTAGAAATATTTTGTTCCTCGCGCCACTGCCTTGTATTTTGGCCGTGGTGCAAGTGGAGGTCTATACTAACCTGATTGGGATTGGTTTTTGACATTCTAAGGATTCCTAAACTTTATATAAAGCCCCATCCCATGTTTTTTCTGATATACAACTGACTTGGGGAAGACAAAGGCTAGGCAAAGCTCAAGAACAAAGTCTTGTCTTATTTTCTTAATTTATTTTTGATTAAACTCATGAAATCTCTTCGTCTAAAGAGATTCATGAGTAGCTAAACCTCTTAATTTCTAAAGTTGTGGTTGAACTTGAAAGTTGTGGCTAGAGTGTTATATTATCTATTTCGATTTCTATATATAGAGTTATTCATTTCTTCTTGCTTTCAATTATTCATTAGATTGATCACCTTGTAGATTGTCGATCCCAAGTGCACACGCAAGTGTACGTGGTCGTTTCAAGTAATAAAGTGGATCTTCATGAGACAGATGTCAAACCCACAGGGACTTGTCATTTAACTATTCACTAGACTAAACTAGTTCTTGTTTATTTATTTAAGTGGTGGAATATAGAGATATGATGGTTTAAAAATATAAACTAAATATGAACTAAAACTAACGTGATTAACTTGGGGTATAAACAATAACAAGGAGAGTTATAAGGTCAAGACATACTCACAATCATGCATAACTATGATCTCTAGCTAGTTAGTTGTTTATCGTAATTGTTCATTCACGAGGTTGATGTTATGACTTGGGAATGGTAATCCTATAAGTCGTCTACCCAATTTAGTCTCACAACTATATCATTGAGAGGGAATGTGAGTCTCTAATTCAGATAAAATTATTTATCTTCCCGTTTCAATAACCAAGTGGGGCGTTTACGTATATCACTATCCTAGCTGCAAATCACACGTTTACAATTAGCCTCTAATTAATAAAAATCATGATCCACACTCCTTATATTCTTCGTCATTTCCCTCCGATCCTGTGTTCAGTTCACTTTGAGACAATAGATTTACTCTAATGGTAGCTAATCACTAAAGTAGTAAGAGAAAGAACATAAGACCAATCACATGGCATGATAAACAATAAACTAGTGCTAAATTAAGTCATACAATCTTGTTCGTAGACTAAAACCTAGAATAAGGGGTTCTTATACACTCATAATATCATTTGTA
This sequence comes from Capsicum rhomboideum, assembly GCA_031232105.1. Lineage (NCBI taxonomy): Eukaryota > Viridiplantae > Streptophyta > Magnoliopsida > Solanales > Solanaceae > Capsicum > Capsicum rhomboideum. The sequence continues at coordinate 87,674,537 of CP124716.1, read as the reverse complement.
AATCATAATACAACAATTAATCAAGAGAAAACTAAGAGAGATAGAATTACAAATCAAGAGCCCTAGTTCTAGCCTCCTTGAGGTGTTGTTTTGCTCCTCCAAGCTTGTGTTGTGCTGTGAATTTGTGTGGTACGATGGATACCTTTTAATTGTGGATATTTAATCCTTTTATATTGTTTTAGGTCGTCCATGGTTATCCCAACACGAAGTATATGCATTGACAACATTGCCCCTCACTTAAAAGACTTAAAAATTGACTTTTGGACATCCCGGGAGTTGCCTCGCGTCGTAAGGACAAAGGCCAGCCTTTGGGGGTGTGGCGCCGCCCAAAAAAATCAAGGATAAGGCAGTGAGGGGTCACGGTACATACTCCATATCCATATTTAGGGGGTGCGGCACAAGGCACTCCCACAAAGGGGAGGATTCGCTCCGGTTAAGCTCCTATCTTGTCGTACACTTGTTCCTTGTTTCCCTACTTCTTATGGCTTGTTTTTGGGCTTAATTTAACTTCCATGACACCTAAAATGGTATCCTACAACATCATATAACAATCATTAGTCAACACAACACAGTAGGGCTCATCAAAGTACACTAGAACAAGCATAGCTCAAGCTAGCATCACTAGTTTCCTCTTCAAAGTTCTATTTGATCACTTCGACTCTTGACTTCGTTCAAATAGGCCTTAACAACTATGAACAAGTAATTCAACACAAAAATACACATATATACTCTTTATGGTTCACAAGCATGTTGAATTTTCCTCAAAACTAAGGTAAAAGCACATATATAATGACATTTAGGAGTCCAAATACGCCTAAGATCACCACCCCACACTTAAGGCCTTGTTCGTCATCGAACAACTCTTTACATTAATAACCATCAAATAAGACTCTAAAAATATTACTACCACTAAGACTCTCAATCCAGAACCACACAGACCACATGAATCGCTAGTTCTACACTCGACATGTCATATTACAACTTTAAAAAACATGAACACTACTTCAAAACTTCCTAGCCTCAAGAATTGACTCTATCAAGTTGGCAAACTCATGCATATTACTCAACAAAGAGATAATATATGTCACCTATCTATAATCAAACATGCTCCCTTTCCACAAGAGAGTCACCCATATTCACTTCACAAGTATGCCTTTTAACATAAGAATGGGTGTAAGAATCAAATTTTGCTCATTCTCACAAAGAATTCACATGACACATAAGATGAACCATAAGCTTTCCCTTAGTGTAGTACTCTACTAATATCAGAATGTCAAAGCTCAAGATCAAGTAGGACTTTAAGGGTTGTAATGTAGGCTAAGGGACGGGTAGGAACTATTTGGTTAAGAATAGTGACTATCTTCCCTAAGCGCTTTAATACACTATAATTTTCTTAAGATCACCTCCAACTAACCTATTTTACACCACTATCATCTTCCCAACTTTATTTTGTTTTTCCCCATCTCTTTAAGCTAGTGTACATATTTTTGGCAAGGAATATTTGCTATCAACACAAGATTCACTTCTTTGGATCAATTTCTCTCTTCGTTACATTACTCCCTACCCACCATACAAAAACCTTTTTAACACACCAAAAGCTATTCATCGGGGCTTTAATTTCACTTTATCCTTCTTTCATTTTTACACTCCTTAACAACTTAATTTCTCAACTAAAGCGCTTAGGAGTTTTGGATCAAATTACGATTAATTGAAAGAACAGGATTAAGCTACATACCAGGCTACCAAAGAATAGGCTAAAGGCTCAACAAGGCTAACTAGGATCATACAAAAAGGGTAGATAAAGTGAGGTATAAAACATGGCTATCATAGAAATGCCTATATCATCTCCTAAACTCAACACCCTTTATTTCATTTTGCAAACACATCGGGCAAGTTCTAGACATCAATATGCACATGGAATATCACAAAATCTCACTCATATATGGCACATGTTCAAATCAAGAAGGATCCCTATAGACTCTCAACCAAGCACTAGCAAGAATTTAACATTAAGCCAACATCAAACAAAAGTCAAACAATTAAGCCAAGGTGTCACACAGTAGTCATTCAATTCACTAAACATGCTTCAAAATTAAACACCAACTTGCAATCCAGTAATCATACATAACATCTAACAAAACCATCACTAAGATTTAAAAATTACTCCTAAAAAAGATAAAAAGGATACTGTATTCAAAGGGCGTCCCCTCGAAAAAGAACCAAAAAGAAAAACCGAGGAGTGGATAAAGTGTGCTCCTAAATAAAACTAAAAAATACTAAAATAAAATCTTTTTGTATTTTTCAAATTTTTCAGCAACATGAGCAAAAAAAAATAACCAACACAAATAACCAAAAGACTTCTATAGCACACTCCTCCCTAACCAAATCGGAAGATTCCCACCCCACACTTAAAATCACACTTTGCCCCCAAAGTATAAATTAAAAGTAAGGATAGAAATACTCCCTGAGGCCTCTAGGCCTAGCTAGTTGCATCGTGTCCATCAAAGAGGTTAGGGGGACCCCACACTCAATTTTTGCCATGCTCCTTAGCTAAGATCTTGGGTACTCAAACTTCCCCTCAACCTGTCAACTCAAAACAAAAAACAAAAATAAAGGTAATACTAATAAAAAAACTAAAACAAAAACAAACGACTTACTAAACATTGGGTTGCCTCCCACAAGCGCCTAATTTAACGTTGCGGCATGACCTATTAACTTTTTCCTCCACCTGGAGGATATAACTTTCACCCTCAACATCGCATCCATCTTTTTGCTTCACTCATAGAGTGGTGGTACACAAATGAAGGAACCAAGTAATGGATAGTGCACATTAAATTGCTTGGCCCTAAGGTGAGGCATGTTGTTCTGTTGCTTGTCTGGTGCAAATTTAAGAATATAGAATTCTTGTTTCTCATCTACATACTCCTCCACTAGTTCAGATGAATCAAAAGACATGTCATCATCTAGACATAATGTAGAAAAGTTCTTTGAATGAGGCTCAACATATCTCACTTTCAAACTTACACCATCCATAACATGCTCACTCTTATCCACCTTCTCAATGTCAGCATCAATCAAAGAATGGTAATTGAATGGTTGAATATTCATCTGCCCCCTCCATAGATTGGCTAGTATCCAAACCTATAGGTGATTGGACATTAGATATCTCAATCTTTATATTCAGTTGGGCCTCCAAGTGTCGGATATCTGATCCAAATTTCTCAACCTCTTGTATGATCTTATCTCTCCCTTTCTTTATTTGGGTCACCATGATTTTTAGACTATCCCAGAGACACAATGAAATTTAATTTGCTGCTTTTTTTCCTTTAGCCACTCTTGGCTCACTATGTCTTCTTCATTGCATCTTTCTTCTACTAGTGCCTCCCTTTCTTCATCAATTAGGGGTTCCTCTTGAGTGTTGGATAAGACCATAACTTGCTGATCAACACAAGTTTCATCCCTAGCCTGTAACTCTGTGAACTGGGAATGCATCTTCTCTGTGGCTTCCCTCATTCTTTGCATATCTTCGATTTGTTATGTATGCATCTCTATTATTCGCTTCAGCATATCCATAAGGTGGGCCTTATGTTCTGTCTCATTAGCTCCATTAGCCCTGCCAATATCACAAACAACAGATTGATCATAATAGGGGTTCAGGGGAGGGGAATAATAGTTTAGACAGTCACTCCAATATCTATCCTGACCACCACACATATGATATCTATTCAATTCAAAAGATTAGGTAGGTGACCACAACCCTCTCACTTGAACATCATGACAATTACCATCCAAGTGTGGTCCTCCACAAAAATAACAAGAATTGTTATCATTCAACGACCATCTATAAAACATTGTAAAAAATATACTATATACAACTCAAACAAATAAAAAGAAAACGTCTAATCTAGATAAACAATTAACACTGAAGTCCCCGACAACAGCACCAAAAACTTATCGCTCCTAAGCGCACACAAGTGTACGTGGTCGTTTCAGGTAATAAAGTGGCTCTTCATGAGCCGAATGTCGAACCCATAGGGACTTGCCGTTTAATTATTCACTAGACTAAACTAGTCATTGTTTATTTATTTAAGAAGTGGAATATAGAGATATGATGGTTTAAAAATATAAACTAACTATGAACTAAAACTAACGTGATTAACTTGGGGTATAAAAAATAACAAGGAGGGTTCAAAGGTCAAGACATACTCACAATCATGCATAACTATGATCTCTAGCAAGTTAGTTATTTATCATAATTGTTGATTCATGAGGTTGATATTATGACTTGGGAATGGGAATCCTCTAAGTCGTCTACCCAATTTAGTCTCACAACTACATCATTGAGAGGGGATATGAGTATCTAATTCAGATGCAATTACTTATCTTCCCATTTCATTAACCAACTAGGGCGTTTAGGTATATCGCTATCCTAGTCGCAAATCACACGCTTACAATTAGCCTCTAGATAATAAAGATCGTGATCCACACTCCTTATGTTATTTGTCATGTACCTCCAATCCCGTGTTAAATTCACTTTGATACAATAGATTTACTCTAATGGTAGCTAATCACTAAAGTAGTAAGAGCAAGAACATAAGAACAATCACATGACATGATAAACAATCAAACTAGTGTGAAATTAAGTCATACAATCTTGTTCATAGCCTAAATATAGAAGAAGGGGTTATTATCAACTCATAATATCACTTTTAAATCATAAGACAACAATTAATCAAGATAAAACTAAGAGAGATAGAATTACAAATCAAGAAACCTAGTTCTAGCCTCCTTGAGGTGTTGTTTTGCTCCTCCAAGCTTGTATTGTGTTGTGAATTCATGTGGTATGATGGATACATTTTAATTGTGGCTATGTACTACTTTATAGTGTTTTAGGTCTTCCATGGTTATCCCAACACTAAGTATATGCATTGACAACATTGCCCCTCACTTAAAAGACCGACGATATCTTCATGCACTTCACTATTACCTAATGACCATAGAAATATAGGCACTACAGATAGTCAAGTAGGCTTAGAGTTGTTGGAAAAATGATTAATATAGCTAAAATTAACATACAACAAGTAACTCAAGAAATCAAATTTAGTGTATGATTGGATAGCTCAACTGGATTGTTAAAATACCACAACCCTAGATCTTTTCTCAAATCTGAATTATAACACAACTAATCCATGACTTGTCTATAATTTTTTATTACTTACATCTAAAACACCCAAATTAGTCTTTACTATTAGTTACCTACTGAATAGCTATTATAAGAATTCAAGCTAGAAATCAATTTGTCTTATCCCTATAGGTACGATATTTGAACTTACATCCTTTATTACTTGGATGACCATATGCACTTGCGTGTGTGAAAGGACGCAACACACACATCTTCAACATGATTTGATTTGGTGATTGTTGATTGGATGACTAAATTATCTCACTTTTTTCATGTTAAGATGACTAATACATCAGAGAATGTTGCTAGGATGTACATCAGAGAGATAGTTAAGTTATATGGAATTCCTTTGTCCATTATTTCAGATTATGGTGCATAGCTTACAACTTACTTCTGAAAGTCATTTTAGAAAGGTTTAGGTACAAGGGTGAATCTTAGTATCGCTTTTCATCCGTAGACTTATGGGCAGGCAAAGCGCACAATTCAAACTCTTGAGGACATGTTGAGAGCTTGTGTTATTGACTTTAAAGGTAGTTGGGATGATCATCTACCTCTTATCGAGTTTGCTTACAATAGCAGTTATCACTCTAGTATTCAGATGGCACCACTTGAGGTTCTTTATAAGCGAAAATGTAGATCTCCTATTGGCTGATTTGAGGTTTGTGAGGCTGTATTAATAGGGCTAGGCATGGTTCATGAGGAAATTGATAAAGTTAAGATGATTTAAAAGCAGTTGAAGACCGCATAAAGCTGATATAAATTATATTCAGATGTAAGGAGAAGAGAGTTAGAGTTCGAGATTGATGATTGGGTTTTCTTAAAGGTTTCACCTATGAAGGGTGTTATGCATTTTGGTAAGAAAAGGATACTCAATTCTTGATAAGAGGTAGATGATCATCCCAACATGTGGTAGAAACATTATTCTTATACTGTTGTTTATTACTTACATCTAAAACACCTAAATTAGTATTTACTATTAGTTACCTACTGAATAGCTAGTATAAGAATTCAAGCTAGAAATCAATTTGTCTTATCCCTATAGGTACGATATTTGGACTTACATCCTTTATCACTTGGATGATCATATACACTTGCATGTGTGAAAGGACGCAACACACACGTCGTCAACATGATTTGATTTGGTGATTGTTGATTGGATGACTAAATTATCTCATTTTTTTCCTGTTAAGATGACCTACATCAGAGAATGTTGCTAGGATGTACATCAGTGAGATAGTTAAGCTATATGGAATTCCTTTGTCCATTATTTCAGATTATGGTGCATAGTTTACAACTTACTTCTGAAAGTCATTTTAGAAAGGTTTAGGTACAAGGGTGAATCTTAGTATCGATTTTCATCCGTAGACTGATGGGAAGGCAGAGCGCACGATTCAAACTCTTGAGGACATGTTGAGAGCTTGTGTTATTGACTTTAAAGGTAGTTGGGATGATCATCTACCTCTTATCGAGTTTGCTTCAAATTCTGAGGTAGCAACATTATTCTTATACTGATTCTTATAAATCTCCTGTCATGTCGTGATGTCATATATGTTCATGTTTATGCTCGTGCTAATGTACTCTCTTGTTGGGTCCCAAGACTCAGTATGATTCCGTTAAATTTAACTTATGATAGTTCATTTTGTTCCTTTATTCTATCTTCAGTCTTTATTCGAGGACAAATGATCCCAAGGGGGAGATATTGTAACACCTCAGAACTTGAACCTATTTTTATTCAGTACTTAGCTCAGTCAAATGGAAATTATAGATTTTCAGGCTTCCACGAGTGCAATCATGAATTCGTGATTAAAGGCCACAACCCGTTCTTCCAACTGTGAAGCCATTTCTAAGAAATAAATGCTTTTAGCTTCCTATAGAAGAACTACGACCTATGATCTCAGTCCACAGATTGTGGAATCAGATATGGAACCATTTCCAGAAAGTTGACATTTTTACTTAGGTTCCCACGAGAAGGTTCACGAGTCATTTAACAAAGTCCACAGTCTATGGAATCCTTTCGTGATTCAAATATAGAGTTTGTGCATTTTTGACTCAAGATACCACGGATGACTGTATGAACCTTGAACAACATTCCACACTCAATGAATTCAAACCATGAATCCATTCCTGAATTTTAGCAAAAATCTTCCTGGCATCCACGGATCAAACCATGACTCCTGGAAGTGATCCACGATCCATGGAGCAACCCGTGGAACAAAATTCTAAAATTTTCAGTAATATTTTTAAAAGAGTATTTTTGACTTTTTCTTACCCTATATCCTATCCCATGACATCCAGACCTCCAAAAGGTATAAATATCAAATCCTAAAATCAATTCTTCTTTTTACTCTCTCTAATCAAGTCAAGAGCAAGTTCTTTGAGCAATCAAGCATCTAGGGTTTTGTTCAAGCCAAGTCAAGTCAAGTCTCTTCTTGCCAAAGCTATTGTCTTCACGGGTATGCAAGAATTCAGCGATAGATTCCTTTCATCCTCAAGACCAAGTATTTTGAAGTTATCATGAATTATGTTCAAAGCTTGAGTTTTATGCCCAAACTATCAAAGTTCATTTTTTTATATGTTTAACTTGATTTTCGTGAAAAGGATTTTTATGATCATATGTATATTATATAAATTCCTGATTTATGTTTAGAAATACATGATTTTAAGAATGATTTATGAACTATGAACCATATGTTGAAAAGATATTTGTTTTTGATCAAATACTTTAGTGTATGATTTACGATATAGATTTGAGCATTGCCTCACAACAAGTATGATTACAAAATAGAAAATTGAGAAAAGATTAATTTTATGATTTCAGATAGCTTTACAAGATAGGTTCTGAGCCTATATGATTATAAAGATAGTTTTGGAAGGATTATTTAGCAACGAGAGGACATGGGTTCTAGATAGAACATGTCCCATAACTACATTGTAGGATATGGTTTGATCTGGAAGTTGCATGATTCCTTTATCCCAAGTGGCTTAGTTATGGATCCATAGATAGATAGGTTCTATACCTTGGCAAGTGTAGGGCAGCCCTCCCAACTGGGATTGTGTTGGACATTATGACCTCACATGGTGTTTGTTGGTTATAAGAAACTTCCACTAATTTATGACTTTATGATTTTATTATTATGCATATGAAAGATTCTTTTATATAGACTTTTGCTATTATGTTTCTTTTCAGACTATCAATTGTTTTAAGATATTTTAAGTGATCTCGTTGAGACTTATAACTCAATTTTTGACTCTTGTTTAAGTTACTCTTTATATGTTATGGTAATCAAATTTTAGAGTTTACGTTACATATATATTTATCTTCCGTACCAATACATTCCACTGTATTGACTGCGTTTTGCACTATATCTTTTCATGATGTAGATTCAGGTACGCGAGCTTAAGGTTTGTTGTTAGACGTTTGGTAGCACCTGATGTTCAGTAGATTGGTGAGCTTTCCTATCATCCAGGAGGAATAGAGTTGATTTTAGTTTTCTTCTTAGTTGGGCTAGACTTTTGCTTTAGTAAATTTTACGGAGCATTGTCCCAGTTGACTCTTGTATTTAGTAATAAAGGCTTCACTAGACAAATATTTATATAGTAGTTGATAGTCTTCTCTTTATTTTCAGTTATGTCATAATAAAGATTGTCTCTTTCAGATTTAGCCCATTATCATTGTTCTGTTTTCGCTTCAATTTTGTTATTTATATTACTCCATAGACATTTATGCAAAGGGTCCTATCGGACCACTAGTGAGTATCTAGTTATGGCTCGCAGCTTGGGTGTAGACTCGGATCGAGACAAGTTGTCACATTTTTCTTTAACACGCTCTTTAAGTAATTATAAATAAGAAGTATCTTTTTACTAATTTACCCTTAATAATTTTAATATATTCAATATTGTCTACTTTCAAAAACAATTATTTTTAAATATTTACTTTTTCAAGCAAAAAAGGTTATTATCCAATAACTTCACTCTATTTAGGTCTCAAAAAGAAAATGTTTAAACAAAAAACTTGGACAAAATTATTACTACAATCATCATATTTAATTAACTAGTTTTTAGGCAAATGTGTTGCACGTGTATATATAGTCATGTAACATACAAATTTATAAAATAATTAAAATAAAATTTTGGGTTAATAATTATACATGAATTGAAAGAATAAAGTAAAAGTTTATATGAATAATTAATGTGGATAGTATGATGAGTTGTTTGTGGAGGTCAGTATAGGTTGAATATCGTCTAATCCTTCAAAAATGAACTAATTAAAATTTAATTATATACATGTAAATCCTACAACGATAAGCAATCAAAATTTAATTAGATACATATATTTTTTTTTACTTATCTAGATTTTTTGCTGTATAACATGTAATGAAACATATCTTATCTAATACTTCCTTATAGAAGTTATTTCTTATGTATGTGTGTCAAGAACCGAGACTGCACCCTGGACGAGACACGGTACTTAGAACCACAAGTGATCCCAAGCGAACCCTTGATACTGGCATATTACTAAGATCATGTATTTTAAAATCTGTATGGAAGCATAATCATAACTAAGTGGGAAATTCCATAAAAGAAAAAATGGTTGTTTAATTGAAACAATATCTGGAATCAAGTCAATAAACTAAACTATTTAACTATGTCTAAAAGCCTCTACTAAAACTGATGAACTACTGGGACAGGACCCCCAACTAACTATAAAATAATGAGGCTGAAATAAGGTCTAGAATTAGCATAACTAAAACAAAATATGTCCTTGAATGATGAGGACTCGCCAAACTGGTACTGAACCTGACACTGGGAAAGTATCTCACTGTGTGACTGGAGTGAGCTCCTGAACCTATGTCATGATAAGGTATAGCATAAAGAGAGTATGCGATAAGTACGACTTAGTGTACTTAGCATGTGAGCTATTCAATGTCATAAATTAATACTTAAAGCATGTTGTAAGCTGGTTTAGGATGTAATAAGTAAAACTAGATAAAGTATCAAAACTTTAGTACAATGACTTAAGGTGAAATCATGAACTATAAGCATAGAGTATATCTATAGTTATAAAATAGCATATTGAACTGAAAACTATAAGTCATGTACAATGTTATGTTTTAAATCATTTCTGAAGGATGTTTCTTCTAACCGACATAAACCATTTGAGCAACCATGGAATCTAACGTCTGGCCCATGTTGAGTGGGGCTACTCCATACTTTTTCATCTGTACATAACCATGAACTGCTGTGAATCCACTAAAATGAGCCTCAAAGGGCGAAACATGACCTACATTGGCACGTAGTTTTGAGACTTGGGTTATCTAGAACCCGTATCCATTTGATGCTAAATAGTGCTCCCAAAAGTTTATTTACTGTTTTCTCATAATATAAATTGGTCTAAAATTATGCATAAAATAGTTCAAATAATCTTGTAAACTAAGGTTCCAAAATACTGGAGCAAATTATGCTTAAATTATCTGGAAGTCTGTGATCATAGGATCAATTTACACTGAATTTGTCCAAATCATGATTAAATTCATATGAATCAAGTCAAATCAGGTATCAAGGTTTATAACCCTTAAACTAAGACATAAAATTATTCATAAATATATTTAATAAGATATGAAACCATGGGAATCATGCTAGAACTGAAATCAGGAAAATTTACAACTTTGGGTATAAACCCTAAGCAAGAAATCATGAAAACCATAATGTTAAAACTGAGGTCTTGGTCATGAGGGAAAAAGGAAGCCCTCATTGAAATCTCACATAGCTGGAAGCCTGAGAAAATTAAACTAGGACTTGAAACTAAAGACTTGAGAGAGAACCCTAGATGTTTGCTTGAGACACCTTAGAGAGTTTCTTTTCTCTAATTGGGTGTTGGACATATGAATGAGGGAAAGATAGATGGATTAACCTTTAATCTCCCTCTAAGAAGGATAAAATGATGTATTATATGGATTTAAAGAGTAGGAAAAGACTGATTTTCCCTTTTTTTTAAAAAAAAAATGTAACTGATTTCTGAAAACTACATTGCATGAGTCAACCTACGACTCTTACTCTGGATCCACGAGTCGTGGTTTGACTCCTGACTCCTAGGACTAATTTGGATGGTTTATGTTTTAGGAACTATTGGTCTATAGTATGACACACACTTTGATACCACGAGTTATAGTTTGACTCGTGGTGTTTGGAACTGGGACTTTGTCTGATTTAGAGACCTTGGGCCACTCCATGAGTCGTACATTCATTTCACAACTCGTGGGTTGAGTCGTGGTCTGCTGAAACATTTGTCACCTCTTTAGTATTTATCAGTAAAAGTCAGTGTAGGACTCATACTCCTATCCCACTACTCGTACAAGGAATCATGGTGACTGGTAATAGGGAATGATCTAGGACAACAAACCACGAGTCATACCACGAGTTGTGATCCATTGTACAGTTCGTATATCGAGCGTACTATTCTGAAACTCTAATTTTTTAGCTAGTTTTCTGATCTAAGTCTGGATTAAACCATAGAAAAGTTTTTGAGGTTTTACAATATCTTCCCCTTAGGATCATTCATCCTTGAATGAAGACTGAAAATGAGCTGGACTAGTAGGGAAGGAGTTACTAACATTAAAAATTAGAATTTTGAATCTGAACACATAACATGATTGAGACTGGTTTAAAGTAAGATGAGGGACTCTTCTAAAATGTATAGAGCATGAAGGCATACATAGAATCATAAATAACTAAAAAGAGCATGAAACATGGAAGAGTAACTAAAGAAGGAAGATCACTACCTCATTCTGTCCCAGTGCTAGGAGGGAAAAAATTAGGGTACTTGTCCATCATATCTGCTTCTGTTTTCCAATTATATCCCTCAACCAACTGGTTTCTCCAGAAGACCTTTACTAAGGCAAGCTCCTTGTTCTTCAATGTACAAACCATCCTATCAAGTATTTCAAATTGTACCTCCACATAAGAAAGGCTATCCTTCACACCAACACTCTCCAAAGGAATAAAGAGTGCTGGATCACCAATACATTTCTTCAATAAAGACACATGGAAGACTGGGTGCACTATTTTCAACTCCACAGGCAGCTCTAACTCATAAGCCACATTACCAACATGCCTTAAAATACTATAGGGGCCAATATACTAGGGACTAAGCTTCCTCTTCTTACCAAATCTCATCACCCCTTTTATAGGAGAAACTTTCAAGAACACCCAATTATAAATAACAAATTCAAGCTCTTTTTTTTTTTTCACATCTGTATAAGATTTCTAATGATGCTGAGCAGTTTTAACTCTCTCTAGAATCAACTGACTTTCTCCATAGCCTCATGCACTAAATCTGGCCCAATTAAAGTAGCTTTGCTTACCTCAAATCAACCAATATGAGATCTACATCTCTGCCCATAAAGTGCCTCAACAGGAGCTACCTGGATGCTAAAATGGAAACTATTATCATACACAAATTCTATAAGAGGTAAATGATCATCCCAATTACCTTTAAAGTCGATCAAATAAGCCCTCAACATGTCCTCTAAGGTATAAATAGTGTGCTTTACCCGACCATTTATCTGTAGATGAAAAGCTGTGCTGAGATCTACTCGGGTACCCAAGCCCTTCTAGAAGAACTTCCAAAACTAAGATGTGAACTGAGTACCCCTATCTGAGAGGATAGATAAGGGAACTCCATGCAATCTTACCAACTTACGAGCATAAAGTCTAGCATAGTCCTCTACTGAATTTGTAATCTTGACAGGCAAAAAGTAAGCTGACTTAGTCATCCTTTCTTCTACCACCAAAATAGAATCATGCTATTATCGCGTGCAAGGTAAAATTGTGATGAAATCCATACTAATCATCTCCGACTTTCAAGTAGGAATGTTGATAACCCGAGTCATACCTCATGATCTCTGATGTTCTACCTTCACCTGCTGGTAATTAGGACACTTAGCCATAAAATCTGCAATGTCCCTCTTCATGCCATTCTACCAATAGACTTTCTGTATATCATGGTGCATCTTGGTGGCACCTAGATGAATGGAATACCGAAAGTTGTTAGCCTCTTTCGTAATCTATTGCCACAAATTATCCATATTTGGAATACATAAATGACCTTGATAAAGAAAAACACCATCTCCCCTTGGGAGAAAACCTCAACTTTCTGATTGTGGATAGCTTCTTTCAACTAAAGAAAAATAGTATCATTGTCTTTCTTTTCCTTAACATCCATCACAAGAGAAAACTCTAAACCATTCTAGATTATGAAACCACCATCCATTGAATTTGTAACACGAACCCCTAATCGAGTAAACCTGTGAACCTCTCTAGCCAATTCATTCTTCTCTTCTTCCACATGGACCACACTATCAATGGGCTACCTGTTAAGAGCATCAGCTACTACATTGGCCTTACCCAGATGGTTAAGCATGCTCATGTCATAATCTTTAAGAAGCTTAAGCCACCTTATCTTCCAACGATTCAAATCCTTCTGACTGAACCCTATAGAAGACTCTTATGATCCGTGAAGACATCAGCATGAACACTATACACATAGTGTCTCAAAATCTTCAAGGCAAAAAATACTGCTACTAACTCGAGATCATGAGTTAGGTAGTTCTTCTCATGAACCTTAAGCTATATAGAAGTGTAAGCAATGACCTTGCTATTTTCACCAAAACACAACCAAGGCCAACTCTAGAAGCAAACCATCTGAACCCTATGGAAAAGTCAGAACTAGAGATGTAGTCAATCGAGTCTACAACTCCTGAAAACTCTTCTCACAATTTTCGGGCCACTAAAATTTAACCTTTTTATGCGTCAACTTAGTCAATGGGGAAGTAATAGATGAAAATGCCTCAACAAACCTCCTGTAGTAACCAGCCAAACCTAAAAAGCTCCTAATGTCTAATAGAGAATTGGGTCTAGGCCAACTCTTCACTGACTTTATAAGCTCCTAATGTTTAATGGAGAAGTGGGTGTAGGCCAGTTCTTTACTGACTCTATCTTTTCTGAATCAATCTGAATGCCCTCACTACATACAACATGACCAAGGAACGCACTGATTTCAACCAAAACTCACACTTGCTGAACTTGGCAAACAACTGGCAGGCCTTGAGAGTTTGTAACACAGCTCTAAAATAGGCTATATGCTCCTCCTCACTCCGAGAGTAGACAAAAATGTCATCTATAAAGATAATGATGAACACATCCAAATATTGTTTGAATACCCAATTCATCAAGTCCATAAAAGCTGTAGGAGCCTTTGTTAGACCAAAAGACATAACCATAAATTTGTACTGACCAAACCTAGTTCTGAAGGCCGTCTTTGGAATATCACTTTCCTTATGTAATGACCTAAACCTCATCGCGAGTGACACCCATACTTACCCTCAGGTGGGAGAACAATATAGCCCGAATAACCACTATCAATACTTAGTCATTTTTAATGTGAGTAGAAGCAATTCTATATTAATTACCAATATCCGAAATAGTTCTAAACCAAAATAGTGTGCAATAATATCAAAGTCTAAAAATGCCCCCAAAAACTGAAGGTCATCATACTAAAACATCTAAACAAGAAAATCCATGGGTACAAAAAAGAAAACTAGAAATAAACTAAAACTGTCTGTGTCCTAAACAAGTGGACAAGAACATAATGTCGGAAAGACCCATGGCTACTCGGAAGATGATGCTCATCCCTGGTTCCAAAATTGGTCACTGCCTACAGATGAGGTCTTGTTTGAACTATTGGATTATGATCTGCACTCACCAAAAACAAGAGCACATGGTAGTATTAGTACAATACTATTATGTACTGGTAGGGTCATAGGCCAACTCAACTTAACAAATATGAACACGCAACCAATAATTTGTAAACAAGATGCAACCATGTAACATTAACAATTATCCATTCAATTAGTCTTTCTTTCATAGATTCACTTAAACAAGAAATCAAGTAAACAAGTAAGCGTATTACATGTACCAAATATTCAACTCAGGCCAACTACCAAGACTTATAAAATAGACAGTTCAACCTTGTCATAAATACCTCTTTATTGAACTTAAACAACATTAACTCAGTTCAACTACCATATCAAAAGTCCGAACCACACAAGGATCCAACAAAAACAAATAACAATATAACTTGGTCTACTCAAGGAACCGTCAAACTCTCCAATACCGTGTACACATATGCTAATGGTCTTATAAATGCCCACTAGCCATGACCTGCAGGGGACGAGCTCAGTCCATGTAACAAAATAACGAAGATAACTAGTGTCTACCCCTTTATCCCAAACTAAGTGTTATGCCACTCTTATTCCAACATCCCCACCTTTATACTCCCTGAAATCCACCAGTTCCATGAGGATCAACCTTTACCACTTATCTCACAATATCAAACAATACCATAACATGTAAAATCACAAAATGAGATAATTCAACCACACTTGCATATCAACCAAGCCTTTTTACATAATGCCATTACAGGTGATCAAACCAACATGTATACATATCCAACAAGTTCACATTTAATAGCATGCGTTGCAACAAGTAGACAAATAGGCAGTTAACTTGCACATATAAATTAACTTGAGTTTATAACTCTAATTCAACCATCACCTACCTCAATCCAAGCCCAAAAATGCTCTAACAAACTTGAGCCTTGCCTTTTCTTGAAGATTCGGCTTGATTGTGCTCTAAAAATAACATAATAAGCACTAATCAAATAATGCTCTAATATTTTTAAGATTATAACCTAATCCCATAACCCCAGGGTTAAATTCATGAATCATCCATTATTCTAGGGTTTTCTACTTTCATTCCACTTTAATTCTATCAAATTCACATTTACAAGAATGAATTCTATCCATGTAATCAAAACCCGTCCACCCTTGACCAAAACCCATGGCTTACACCTTATTTTCATCACTTTGCACTAGTAAATCAACCTAGGTCAAGTTAATTCCTCCACCATGATCAAAACCTAGAGATTCTAGGGAATAATTAATGAAAAACTAGTTAAATAGATGGATTGTCTTACTTCAATGATGAAAATTAGATGGAAACCTGGTGGAATTCACCCTAAATCGCTCTTCTTTGGTCTTAAATGAATGTGGAATAAAAATAACATTTTAAGTCTAAAAACTGCTATTTACTGCACATAGACTGCTGTAGTGGCCCGATTCCTACTATAGCGACCTCACTATAGTGGGATCTGCCCACTATATTGGGACTGACCAATATTGGCTTCCGCTATAGCGGGCTCGTGGTAGCGTCCTGCCTCCCGCTATAGTAGCATAGGCAAGGTAGTAACTCTGGGTAGTCCTAATTTTGGCCAATTTTACAACACACTCCTAGATTTCAACATCCCAAACTAACCCCTTTACGTCAAACGCTATATCTGGAGTTCTACTAACCCAAATTCGATTTTGAAAGTTTCTCTGAACTCCTTAATCTCTTAGCTAACACATTATGGTCTTAAATCATATAATCATCAACCTATCCATTACTTGATTTAGCTAGACCAAACCACAGTTGGAATTCATTCAAGACTAGCCTAGACTAAAATTTTTAACACTTTATTCGGGGAGAATCTGAACTCAAATTTTGGCATGCTAAGCTATACCATAAGGACAGAAAGGGTTCATTATAATATATACCAATTTACTCATCGTTTGTCCCAAAATAATAAATCATGAAAAGATGAGGAAACTAATAAGATGAGTACCTAAATCCTCAAATAAGTGAGGGTACTTGTTGTGTATATCTGACTCAGTTTCCCAAGTGGCCTCCTCACCAGGATGGTGCTTTCACTAGAGTTTCATAGATACAATCTCTTTGGCCCTCAACTTCCAAATATCCCGATCAAGTATTGCTGCCGATTCCTCTTCAAAGGAAATATTCTTATCAAGTAATACCGACTCCTCATGAATTATGTTACCGCTATCCCCATGGTATTACTTAAGCATAGAGACATGAAACACCAGATAGACTCATGACAAACTTGGAGGCAATGCAAGTCTGTAAGCAAGTGGACCCATATATTAGGACTTATATACCTGGGGCTAAGCTTTTCCCTCTTACCAAACCACATTACTCCTTTCATAAGAGATACCTTTAGTAACATATGTTGACCCGACTCAAAGTAAATATCTCTTACCTTATGATCAGTGTATTCCTTTTGTCGGCTTTGGACAGCCAAAAACTAATCCTGAATGAACCTCACCTTTTCTTTAATGTTCTTTACTAAGTCTGTGCCCAGAGGTTTCACATCACCTACCTCAAACTAGCCTATGGGTGATCTACATCTTCTTTTATAAAGAGCTTTAAATGGGGCCATGTTAATGCTAGAGTTATAACTGTTGTTGTATGAGAATTAACATAACGGTAAGAAATGATCCCAATGATCCCCAAAGTCAGCAACACATGCTCGTTGCGTGTTCTTAAGCACATGAATGGTCCTTCCAGACTGCCTATTAGTCTGATGATGAAATGCAGTGCTAAAATTAAGCCTTGTTCCCAACTCATGTAATTTATGCCAAAACTTAGAGGTAAACTGCGTATCTATTGTATATGATGGATATCAACACTCCATGCAATCTCACAATCTTTTTGACATAAATATTGGCTAACTTCTCTGAGTTGTAGTTAATCTTAATCGAAATGGATTGAGTGGATTTTGTTAGCCTGTCAACAATAACCCAAATTGAGTTATACTATCCTAAGGTTTTCGGAAGACCCACCACAAAATTCATTGCAATTCTCTCCCATTTCCACTCTAGAATGTGCATTCTATAAAGCAAACTTGCATGCCTTTAATGTTCATGTTTCACCTGCTGATAATTCTAACAACTGGCCACATACTCTACTATATCTCTCTTTCTTTGGGGCCACCAATAAAGTTGTTTCAAGTCACGATACATCTTGGTTACACTAGGATGTATAGAATATCGGGAAACATAAGCTTCTGCCAGTAAACTAGGAATCACATCATCAATACGAGGCACATACACCCCTCTCACTCTCCATACGCCACAAGTATCAAGTTTGGCATCCTAGGCCTCACCAAACACCACCTTATTTCAAATCTTGTTCAACTTTGCATCTTCGAATTGCTTAGTCTTGATTTGATCAAGGAATGTTGACCTTACCTTAATGCTAGCCAACACTTCACCCCTTTCAGATACACAAAATTGCATAAACTCTATTGCTAGAGTTTGGATCTCTGTAGCCAAAGGTCGCTTTGTTACTCTCAAATAAGCTAAATTGCCCATACTTACCAATTTATTGCTCAATGCATCTGCCACCACATTGGCCTTTCCTAGATGATACAAGATGGTCACTCATAATTTTTTAGTAACTCCATTTACCTCCTCTACCTTAGATTCAAGTCCTTCTGAGTGAAAACATATTGTAAGCTGTAATGGTCTGTGAAAACCTCATAGTTAACACCATAAAAGTAGTGTCTCTATATATTAAGTGCAAAAACCACCACTGCTAGCTCAAAATCATGAGTTGGATAATTCCTCTCATGAACCTTCAATTGCCTATCACATTTCTATCCTGCATCAACACAACATCCAAGCCAAAATGTGAAGCATCTCAAAACACTATAAAATCCTACCTTTAACGGGAAATACAAGGATATGAGCTGTCATTAGAAGAGACTTGACCTTTTGAAATCTCTCTTAACATATGTCAGGCCAAACAAACGGTACCTCCTTCTGTGTCAGTCTTATCAAGTGAGTAGCAATGGAGGCAAAGTTCTTGACAAACCTCTAGTAATAGCTAGCAAGACACCATTTTCATAAACCACATGTACCAAAAAAACACAGACGACATCCAAAACTCATACTTAGAGAATATAGCATGAAGCTACTTCCCCTTCAAAATACGCAAGACTATGCACAAATGTCCTGCATGCTCCTCCTTACTCTTAGAGTAAACCAAAATGTCATTAATAAATAAAATAACAAATAAATCCAAAAAATATTTAAATATACCATTCATCAAACTCGTGAATACTGTTGGCACATTAGTTAACCTAAGGACATCACTAAGAATTTGTAATGCCCATAACAAGTCTTGAAAGCTGTTTTGAGAATATCCTTTGGCCTGATCTTTAACTGGTGATACCCTGACCTCACATATATCTTGAAAAACATTGAAGCACCCTGTAGATGGTCAAATAAATCATCTATTCGAGGCAATATGTATTTGTTTCGGATAGTTACCTTATTCAACTGTTGGTAGTCTAGACAAATTCTCATACTACCATCTTTTTTCTTAATAAACAACACCAGAGAACCCCAAGGCGAAGCACTAGGCCTAATGAATCCCTTATTAAGCAATTCCTACAACTGAGCCTTAACCTCTCTTAACTCAGCTAGAGCTATCCTATTAGGAGGAATAGAGATATGGCGAGTGCTCGACTATAAATCAATACAAAAGTCAATGTCCCAATCCGAAGGCATACCCTACAGGTTAGTAGGAAATATCTCATGAAATTTAGATACTACGAGAGGTGACTCAATCGAGGGACCCTCTGCACTAGTGTCCCAAAGATGTGTAAAGAAGGTTGAACACCCCTTCCCTACTAACTTTTTATCACAAAGGAAGGAAATTATTTTTATAGGACCAGACTTATATACACCTTCCCATTCTATCTTATCTATCCCCGATATGTCTAAGGTCACAGTTTTAGCTTTATAATTCAGAACAACGTGATATAGGGACAACCAAGTCATACACAAGATGATATCAAAATCTAGGATATCCAGAATCACCAAATCTACCCAAGTATGAAAGTGCATAAACATCATAGAGCAAGCACGATATACTTGAGTCACAACCATAGAATCTCCAACCGGAGTAGATACATACATATGTGAGTCAAGCATATCACAAACCATGTCTAAACCCAAGGATAATTTAATGGACACATACGAATAAGTAGAACCCAAATCAAATGAGATCGTAGCCATCCAGTCATAGATAAGAATGGTACCTATAATGACTGCATCTGAAGGCTCCACCTCAAATTTGCCTGGAAAGGCATAATAATGGGTTTTTTCATCAATCTAAGCAACCTTTCTAGCAGGCTGTGCACCATCTCAACTTGCATTACCACCACCCTGATTACCATCACAGTCTGCCTGATAACTACCACACCCACTCTATGGATGACCTCTACCATTTCTTCCACCACCTCTATCGGCCAGAATCATAGCTCTAGACTGCTACTGACCCTGAAAACCCAACTGCTTACATTTAGGATAATTATTTTTGAAATACGCAACACCACCGCAAATATAACAAGCTCGATCTAATGAAGGCTAGCTAGCAGAAGAATATGAAGCCCCTTGGCTTGCCACACCTAAAGTCTGTTGAGTGGTCCTTGATGGACCCCCGGTAGATACTAGCAGAGCTGACTATATCAGATATGTTGGGTAGGCCTAATGACCATGACCTATAGAGTATGATCCGCTAAAGTTTCCCACATTCGGGCCTTCTTTGTTACCATCTTTGCATACCCAACCTGTTTGACTCCTATCTTCTTTGCAAAATCATACACATCATTAAAGGTCTTACATGAAGAAGTCATCTACAATGCTAAAACCTGCAAGTCTGTGTTTAGACTTTTTACAAAGAGGTGAATCCTCTTTTCTTTAGTATAAAGCAACTCAGTGGCATATATGGACAAGGTATGGAACTTATCCTCATAGGCTGAACAATCATATTGCCCTGATCAAAGGTGAGAAACTCATGCTTTTTCTTGTCACACAAGGTGCATGACACATGCTTCACTAAAAATAAGGTATGGAACTGAGTCCATGTTAACAAATGTAAATCTGAAGGACGACACTCTCGTAAGCCCTCAACCATTGCTTAGAATTACCCTGCAGTTAGAAGGTCACAAATTCTACACCATGCTGTTCCACAATACCTATCTTTTGCAATCTCTCATGATAATCTACAATAAACTTGAAGGCATCTTCTATCTTAGAACCAAGGAAGTTGGGGATTTCATCTTCAAGAACTTATTCAAGATATCATGCTCAATCCCAGTCATAACAAAACCCAATACTAAACAAGAGAAACCTTCTGTCCCAAAAAGGTCATCAATCCTAGGGGAAACTGCAACAACATGCTGCCCCCGGGATACTGGTGAACAGGAACTGTAGGCATGGCCTCATTACCAGCCAACCCACTCAGAAAACCAAGGACCTACTGAATCAACTCAGAAGATAACTGAAGAGGGGCTGCACCTCTCAGAACTAGTACGACCTCCTCCTATTCTGGAATCTCCTTATTCATAACCTTATCATGATGATCCTTGGGCGGGGAAGTTGACTGAGATCTTAGCCTAGCTGGATTAGCTACAGCTTGGGCTCCACCCCTGGTGGGTGCTGCCCTATCTCTTTCTCTTCCTTTACCCCTCGCCCATCCTCTACCTTGAGTTGCGGGCTTCACAGCTAGAATCACTGGTGCAAGATCTCCTACTCTAACTCTATTTTCTCTTATATTCACCATCTGTGAAATAATAGAATGAAGAGGCCACATACCAATTGGGATTGCCACACACCAATTTGAATCAAGTCATAGCACGAAAGAAGAGAGAATGTGATGTTTTACTAAAGTCCTATAGCCTCTTAAAAAAAGTACAAAAGTCTCCATACCGTTCTGCAAGACTCTACTAAACTCATTCTGGTACGATGAGATCAATAAACCTAGGGCTCTGATACCAACTTTTTCATGACTCAAACCCCATCATGAGTGGAACCAATACTTACTCTCCAATGGGAGAACCATCTAGCCCAAATAACCACTATCAACACTTAATAATTTTTAATATGAATAAAAGCAATTTTATATTAATGACCAATATCTGAAATTGTTCTAAAACCAAAATAGTGCGAAATACTATCAAAGTCTAAAAACACCTCCAGAAATGGAAGGTCATCATACCAAAACATCTAAACAAGACAATCCATGGGTACAACCCATAAAACAAGAAATAAACTAAAACTATTTGTGTCCAAAATAAGTGGAAAAGAAAATAATGCCGGAAAAACCCATGGCTGCTTGGAAGATGATGCTCACCTTTGGATAAAAAATCGGTCACTGCCTATAAATGAGGTCTCGTCTGAGCCATTGGAGTATGCTCTGCACTCAACAAAAAAAAGAGCACTGGGTAATATTAGTACTAAACTACTATGTGCTGGTAGGGTCATAGGCCAACTCAACTTAACAAATGTGAACACTCAACCAATTATTTGTAAATAAGAAGCAACCATGTAACATTAACAATTATCCATTTAATTAGTCTTTCCTTCACAGATTTACTTAAACAAGAAATCACGTTAACAAATAAAGCATATTGGAAGTTCCAAATATTCAACTCAAGCCAACTACCAAGACTTGTAAAAGAAACAACTCAACTTTGTCACAAATACCTGTTTATTGAACTTCAACAACATTAACTCAATTTAACTACCTTATCAAAATTCTAGACCACACAAGGATCCAATAATAACAAACAACAATATAATCCGGTCCACTTAAGGAATCATCAAACTCTCCAATACCATGTACACACATGCTAAGGGTCTTATAAATGCCCACTAGCCATGAACTGCAAGGGACGAGCTTAATCCATGTACCAAAATAACACATACAACTAGTGTCTACCCCTTTATCTCAAACTTAGTGTTATGCCACCCTTATTCTAATGTTCCTACCCTTATACTCCCTGAAATTCATCAATTCCAACCTTTATCGGCTCTAAATTCCTAAACTAAGATCTAAATTACTCTATAAATGTGTACAGAACTAAATTTGATGATTTCTTAGTGTTAGAAGAGCTTTGGATATGAATTAAGATCATAAGGAACTCCTAGTTCAAAGTTAAGTCAAAAGCTTCTTTACATATCGAGTTTTCATGTAAGATTTTACTAGAGTCAAATTTAAATGAGAATAAATATTAAATTATGAAGAGTTTGGTAGCATAAGACTCGCCAAATTAAAGGTCTTTGAGTCTTCTTTCAAATGCTACCTACCATTTATCAATTCAATTTTGGAGCAAAGAATTATGGACATTTTAGTGAAGCACTATCAAGCTGTTAGATATGATGACCCATACAACAAACTATTGTATCTTAGGATGAACCGTCCTATATGCTCGTCTGTAGAGACGCCAAAAAGTCTCAAAAGTGAGCGAAACACCTCAGAATCCATAAGAGGAACTAACAACCCATTGGAAGAACCAACGAGCCGTCCCTTTGTCTGTCTGATGAAGTCCAGAGAACCCTCATAAACCATCAGTAGTAATGACTAGAACCAACGACCCGTAGGAAGAACAAACAAGTCATTGGTTGGTCCTTCTGTTATCCATATCAGCTTTTCAGTTATGATTTTTAAAGGGTAATTTGGTCTTTTTCTATTATTTAACCCCCTATACTGTATCGTTTGGCTATCCCATAGGGGGAATACTTAAGACTAACCTACTCCTAATCCCTCATTCCCCACAAACTCAAGTAAACACTAAGATGAAAATCTGAAATAGGTAATTAAACCCTCTCTTCAACCAGTAAACTAAGGTTCTTGACTTTCAAGCTCCAAGGTCCAAGTTATAACAAGGATTTCACTTCCAGGTATGTGGGATTTTATCAATGGGTATATTTTCACCCATTGAGTCCCTAACTATACTTAGTTTCTCAGTTAATCCATTATTTAGAAATTAGGGTTTCCATTAAAATAATGATTCTATTTGTATTTTTAGTTCCCCATGATTAATAGCCTACAAATATATGCTTTACCATCAAATTCAGCATTTTTACAGACTTGTCATGTTATGGCTCCTCAGTATGTTGATATTAAGTATTTTGGGACTTATGTTTTATGAATTCATACTCTATTCAAAACATAGAAATTGTCATGATTAATAGTATTCTCCAAAGATGGTGGGTTATGAACACCCAATGACTTAGCATCCCATGAATTGTTAGTTCAATATTCAGTCCTTTAGTTCCACTAATTTCAGAGTGCTTTCATACAAAACATTTATCATTCAATCTTAAAATATTAGTATTATTGAGCTATTTAGTATATCAGTTTAAAATTCAGTTGAGAGTAGTACTTAGCACTGACCGGACACAGGGATGAAGGCTCACCTGTCAGTTAGGCTGAGACATTTTGTAAACGTCCCTAAGTCCCAGAAGTATGTTGCTACTGTAGGTTCTAACGGGTCACCCGCCATATTAGGCTAACTCCTTAGTCCTTTTGGACATTATTTTTTTGGATCTACGCCAGTCAGTGTTCGTACTCTTGACAAGGTACAGAGCACCTTTTCATCTAGGGATATAGGTTGGGCCCTATTTAGCTCAGATGGTGTATGTCTATTAATAGTAGCTCCCATAGTTCAGACTCGATCGCATCCTCATTTTTCAATTTTTTCATCTCTCTAAAACATCTCTCTAAAATTTGCTCTCTAGTTTTGCCTAAGTCCTTGGTACAAGACTGCCATGGGGCCCGACCCCCCTCCCGATGTCAAAATATTTCGTTCGAAAGATCAAGTCGTAGATCTTGACGATACGAATCCAACAAAAAAACCTCATCTCAAAATTTAGCTCATAGCTCCGGCAATCCTGAAAATAATGATGCGATCACTGTTCATCCATCACCGGAGCAAATCGCCTGGGCTCTTGAAATTATTTCCCAAGCCAAATCTGTTGAGATTCAAGGTGGTACTCTAATTGGGAATTATAGTTCATTGCTTGATCTACAAGCTCACAAAAGTTCCAACGCACCCTTTGACGACAAATCAGAGGCAAATTCCGACGGGAATTTGCGAAAATCGCCTGAATGGCACGCTGAAATATGCCCATCTTCCGATGATCTTCGAGGTGATTGCACTGATGGGGTTTGTTCTCCACCCATTGATCTATGTTGTCCAGAAAAATCGACCCAAAACCATTGTGGAATCACCGGTGAGTTACTGTTTGCCGCCGGAGAAGGAGCTCCGATGACCTTGTCGGAAGGGGACCTATACCAAAATGGGCGCCACCCTAGCGTGAGCATACCCCACCAAAAATCCCCAATTTCTATGGAGCACAAAGCCACGAATTTGCATTCGAATGCAACACCACCACTGCCAATTTTCGACCACGACGGCGCCGCCGAGACAGAATTCCAAATGGAAAATTTCCCTTGCAATTCTGATGCAAATCATCTCAGCAACACGAATTTATCGAAAGCCCCAATCGATTCACAACAGAATTTGTCCAATTTTAAAAATAGGGTTTCAAATGTTGATTTTTTCGACGATGGAGCTCCGATCAATAAAATCCAAAATTACCAAGGCGATTCAGTTCATAAAGATCATAAGAGTATTTCCCCTCAAAATTCCACCAGCAAGGAGGTTCACAGTACTTCGAATTTCTCTTTTAGGGTTAATGAAGAGCGGCAAATTTGGGAAAACAATGCTCTAAACGAATATGAAGACCAAGGCCGATGCAATACTGATTCTAACCCTAGGGTGGGAGAGCACAACACTGCAGGTCCAACTACTGAGCAACTAGGCGATAATTCTACTGTTAAAAGCTCCCAGTTGGCAAACTTGAAGGAAAATAGTGCGAATCTTGGTATGGAAAAGGGCATAAGTGGTAAGAATTTGCTTATTGATCAGTCTAGAATTAATGATGAGACTCAATTGCATTCTAATGCAATTGAGCAGAATGGTTCCGAACTAACCCCTCTGGTGCAGCATCATACCAAATCGGACTATCCCAAAGTTTCCAAAACCTTTGACAAGTATGATCCCAAAGCCCAAAACAGTAACCAACACCATCATATTGATACTGTTCAGCAACCCCAACATAACAACAACCAGACTACTCCTAGTAATAATACCAAGGAACCTACTGTCCTAAATTCCAACAATAGCTCCAACAAGAATTTGGTTCCGGAACCTGCCCCTTTCATTGTGGTTCAATCTTATGCTATGAGACTGAGAGTAAATCAGAAGAAAAATGAGATCGATATTGATATTTCCACTCCGGATAGGACTTCTAGACAAGGCCTTCCTGCGGTCATATTTGAGAAAGAAGATGTCATGGTCAAATTGGCAGAGACATGCAAATATACCCTTGTGGGCAAGTTCACAAACACCATGCCCAAAATTGAGTTTATTAGGAAGAGCTTTATTCTTCAAACTCAACTTATTGGGGGGTCAAGATAGCTCACTATAATGCAAGACATGTTTACATTGATCTGGATAATGAGCACGATCATCTTATTGTGTGGACTCAGCAAAAGATGTACATTGAAGGTCAACTTATGAGATTACAGGTGTGGACTCCTGATTTTACTCCGGAAGAAGAGACCCCTATAGTTCCTATTTGGGTCACCTTACCAGATCTACCCTGGCACTTTTATAACAAGAATTTCCTCACTGCTTTACTCTTTTCAGTGGGTAAAACCTTATATCTGGACGCAGCCTCTATTCAAAAAACAAGAGGTAGTGTGGCTAAAGTAAGGTTACAAGTGGATATTACTAAGGAAAGACCCCCTCATATTTGGATTGGGTACGATAAAAAGGATCACACTGTGGGTAAATGGCAAGCAATTCAATATGAAGGCATCCCGGATTATTGTTCTTTTTGTAAGCATCAAGGCCATCTTGTACATGCCTGTAATATAAAGAGGAGAGATGATGAGTACAGGAGAAGAAAAGAAGCTGAAGCTGCAAACAAAATCAAGAATCAGTCAACACCAGAAGGAAACAATCAGGTACTACCTCATGTTCCTAATTCTCAAACTGTTACTACTAATGTTTTTGCTAGTGTTTCAGGTACTAAAGAAAATCAGCAACAGCAACAACAATACCAGCATAAACAGCAAAAGAAGGACTGTCAAACACAAAAAAAAGAAAAATTTTAGAGGGTACAATCAAAATTCTCAGAAGAATAATGCAACAACCACACAAAATCAGGTTTATAAACCTATATCACCTAGAGCTCAAGATGTACTAGAGCAACAAAAACAGCAAAACAACCAGACAGGTATTGACTCAATGCTCCCAATCCCAAAACCCCATGGTGATACTGTAAATCCCACACCCTGTGTATCCCCCCCCAAAATGCAAAACAAGCAAGTAAAGGAAGCACAAAAAACCTCAGGTATTGACTCAATGCTCCATCAACCCCACCCCAGTAATATGTTTAATGTTTTGGTGGATTCTAAGAAGTCTGGAGGTGAGGATGGGGGAATGAAGGAGAAACTCACTAACTCGCAAGAAGGGGATCCTAAAAGGGGTGGTAGATCTCATGCTTTGCATGGGAATAGGTTGGCTGACCCTAAGGTGGACTCTAGAGCCCCTGCTACCACTGCTCATTCCAATCCAATTGCTCAAAATCATGATAACAATTTTACTCATCAAAATGCTTCAGACCAGGTTAATGTTATAGATTCAGATGATGAATATTTTGATAGTGGTTCAGATTTGGGTAGTAATGATCAAAATGTGGTTGATACTGGCCAAGGTATTGATCAAACTCAAAACAAAGAGGTTCATATTCAGCAGTTGAATGCTCAGAATTCAGAAGTTTTTCATGATCAAATGGACCACATCAATGCTGAAAATCAGCTTCAGTCTACTGGTGGTGTTCAGTTTTAGCAGAATTTGGGTACTTCGGATGAAATTGTATCTTCTTCTCAGGGTCAGAAATGTGGTGATGTTGATCAGAATTTTCATGGTGCTTCAGGTAGATTGGGTTCAGAGTTCAGAGATGAATCTGTCCAGGCAAATCCAACACTCAATGCAGAAAATTTTCAGCAGCCAGATTTAGTTACTCCGACTACGACTACTGATAACAGTGCTCTTGAACAAACCCCAAAACATCTTAACAATAAGTCTCAAGGAGGGTTGAGCAAGAAGAAAAGAGATACCATCAAGAAACGACAACAAAAGGAAGCAAATGTTACTGGTACTTCTTCTCAGAGTCAGAAAAATGTTCAAGATAGTCCGAAAGATCCCTGTATTCTCAACACAGTTCCAAGAAGTCCTCCAAATGACAAGGATGAGTATAGAGTTATTGAGTCAGAGGATGAACATGATCAAGATACTCAGTCTATAAATGATGAAGATGAGGAGGAGGAAGAAACAAGTGCTCATTTAATCAAGGCTTTTGGACCTACCCCTGACAGTGAATTTCAAGAGGAGATCCAAGAGGTTTCTGATAAACAATGTCTATCTCCTAGAGGCAGAAATACGATAAGACAAACCAAAAATCACAGTTCTACTAGTACATCTACTGACACGGGCAGACGCATCATGACAAGATCAAAAAGTAGAGGTTTCCAATGATTAACACCATTTGCTGGAATGCTAGAAGCATTAACACCAAATGTGCACTGGAAAGACTTCAAAATCTCAAGAATGTCCACAAGTTGTTTCTTATCGCCATTCTTGAACCATTTTCAGATAAC
The DNA here is from genome assembly GCA_031232105.1 of Capsicum rhomboideum. Taxonomy (NCBI): domain Eukaryota; kingdom Viridiplantae; phylum Streptophyta; class Magnoliopsida; order Solanales; family Solanaceae; genus Capsicum; species Capsicum rhomboideum. The sequence goes on along the minus strand of CP124716.1, from coordinate 87,645,877 downwards.
TCTCAGCTCAACAATTACAAAAATGATCTTAGGATGGACAAGGCCATGTGTAACCACAATGGTAAGATATGGATTTTCTGGAGTCAAGACATTGATTGTACAGTGTTGGAGTCTGATGATCAGCAAATTACCTGTGAGCTCAAGCACGTGGAACATCCATTCAATTTTCTTATCACCTTCATTTATGCTAAGTTTAGAGATCATCTTAGAAGGCCTCTTTGGGATAGACTTCTTCACTTTGCTGATTATGACAGTCTTTGGTGCACTATTGGGGATTTTAATGTTATTACTACCATGGAAGAAAAAATGGGAGGACAACCATACAACATGAACAAAAGCTTCGAATTTATTGGAATTATTGAAGCATGTGGACTCATTGATTTGGGATTTCATGGGCAGCAGTTTACTTGGTGCAATCAAAGAGATTTAGGAGCTACAGTTTGGAAGAGATTAGATAGAGCCATAGTGAATGAGAAATGGCTAGAAACTATGCCTTACACTTCCATTACTCATCTTTCATCGGCGGGTTCTGACCACTGTCCACTACTTATGGAATTCAAGGAAACTCGAGAAAATACCACTAGATACTTCAAGTTCCTACATTGCTGGGTTGATAATAAGAATTTCATGGATATTGTAAGGAATTGCTGGAACAGAGATATCACTGGGAACCCTATGTGGGTGTTTCATAGTAAGATGAAGAGACTAGCTTCTACTCTTAGTAACTGGTCAAGAAGTGAATATGGAGATATTTATGCTATTGTTAAAGAGTATGAAGAGAAAACCAAAATTGCAGAAGAGGAGATGATCAATGATAACACTGAAGAGAATAGAACCAAACTTCATCGGATTAATGCTGAGTATATTAAGTACCTAAAGCTGGAAGAATCTATTCTCAAGCAAAAACCTCAGCTTCAATGGTTCAAGGAAGGAGATGCAAATACTAAATACTTTCATGCTTTAATGAGAGGCAGGAGGAGAAGGTTGTATATCCATAAAATCAGTGACGAGCAGGAAAACTAGATACAAGGTGATGAAAATATTGCAAATGCAGCCTGTGATCACTTCAAGAAGATTTTTACAGGGGAGGAGAAGCTAGTTAATGAAGAGGTGCTCAATTGTATTCCTAGACTTATTACTGCTGACCAGAATCAGACTCTTCAAAACATGTCTACAATGGATGAAATGAAACAAGTGGTTTTTTCTATGAATCCCAACTCTGCTGCTGGTCCTGATGGAATGAATGGAAAGTTTTTCCAAGCTTGTTGGGATATAATCAAAGTAGATCTACTTGCAGTGGTTCAAACTTTCTTTTGTGGTCAGACTATGCCTAAATTTTTTTCTCATGCTTGTTTGGTTCTACTCCCCAAAGTAGACCATCCTAATAAGCTATCTGAATTCCGACCCATAAGCCTCAGTAACTTCACCAATAAAATCATCTCCAAACTCTTGTGTCTCAGACTTGCTCCTATATTACCTAATCTAATCTCCGAAAACCAATCCAGATTTGTCAAGGGTAGAAGTATCTCCGAGAACATCATGTTGGCATAAGAAATTATTCATGGTATCAAGAAACCAAAAGAGGGTGATAATGTGGTTATCAAGCTCGACATGGCTAAAGCGTACGATAGAGTTTCCTGGTCATATATCTGTCTAGTTATGAGAAGAATGGGCTTCGGAGAACTCTTCATAGATATGGTTTGGAGGATCATGAGTAACAACTGGTACTCCATCATAATTAATGGGTCAAGATATGGTTTATTTCATTCAACTAGAGGTTTAAAATAGGGGGATCCTTTATCCCCTGCTCTTTTCATTATGGGAGCTGAAGTTTTATCTAGATTGATGAATAATTTGCATCAACATCAGCTTTATCAAGGTTTCCAGATGCCTCACAGGGCCCCCCAAGTTAATCATCTCAGCTTTGCGGATGATGTCATTATTTTCACTTCAAGTATCAAGGCGTCGTTGCAACTTATTATGAAGACCTTGTCTACTTATGAAATTGTCTCGGGTCAGCTCATAAATAGAGACAAAAGTAATTTCATGGTCCCTTCCAAAACACCTCAAGATAGTGTTGACAGAATCAGAGAAGTTACTGGTTTCAATCAGAAGGAAAGACCTATTACCTACTTAGGATGTCCTCTATATATTGGAGGCCGAAGAGTTATATATTTTTCTGAAATGGTTGATAAAGTAGTGAAAAGAATCAGTGGGTGGCAGTCGAGAATTCTCAGTTATGGAGGCAGAGTTACATTGGTGAAATATGTCCTCCAATCTCTTCCTATACATACACTTGAAGCTATCTCACCTCCAAAGATGACTCTCAAGTACATCAAGAGTTTAACAGCTGATTTCTTTTGGGGATGGGATAAAGAGAGGAAAAAATATCATTGGGCATCTTGGGAGACACTTAGTTTCCCATACGAAGAAGGTGGTATTGGTGTGAGACAACTCTCAGATGTGTGCCTTGCTTTCCAGTTCAAACAGTGGTGGATTTTTAGAGCTAAAAAAACTTTATGGGGGGAATTTCTTAGAGCCAAATACTGCCAAAGAGCTAATCCGGTGGTGAAAAAATGGGACACAAGTCATTCTCTTGTGTGGAGACATATGATGAGAAATAAGACTATTGCCGAGCCTCATATCAAATGAAAGTTAAGATCTGGAACCTGTTGTTTCTGGTGGGATGACTGGCTTGGAGTTAGACCTTTAGCAAACTATAGAATCATCGACACTAGACCCGACAACATAAAGGTTTCTCAATTCTTAATCGATGGTAATTGGAATGAGGTGATGGTCAGACAACATGCACCTCCACTCTTGGTCCCTCAAATCCTTGCTACTCAGTTTCAATTTCAGGAAGGTATAGATGATCAACCTGTTTGGAAGCCGAATGATAATGGTTTATTCACTTGTTCCTCAGCCTGGGAGATTGTAAGAGAAAAGAAAGACAAGACCAGAATCAACATCAACACTTGGCATAAAAACATCCCCTTCAAAGTCTCATTTCTTCTTTGGAGAGCTTTGCGAGGAAAACTTCCTACTAATGAAAAGATTACATCTTTTGGATATGAACCGGCTGATTGTTCTTGCTGCATCAGACCTGGACTTGACACCATTGAACACATCTTTGTTACCGGGCACTTTGCGAGAAACATATGGAAGTTTTTTCCAGAAAGCCTGGGCAGCATGTTTACACCAGCTTCTTTGGATAATTTTCTCATTAAATGGTGGGCTGTGGAGCACAAAAATGGAGTACACAAGCTCATAATTCAATCCACTCCTACCTTCATATGTTGGAACCTATGGAAGAATAGATGCTCCAGTAAATATGGTGGAAAGCAGTCCAATATTTCAAGAGTCAAATTCGTTGTGTTCAAAGACATCTACTACCTTCTGATTACTACTTTTCCTTATATTAGTTGGCCTAGTAATTGGAAGGGTCTGATTCTCCTTGTTGAAAGCTGCAAACATGAGGTTAAAGTAACCAAAGTTACATGGAACAAGCCTACTAATGATTATTTCAAATTAAACACTGATGGGAGTGCGTTAGAAAATCCGGGCAACATTGGAGGAGGAGGTATACTTAGAGATAAGCATGGAAACTTGATCTATGCTTTTGCTACTCCTTTGGGCTTTGGGACCAACAATCAAGCAGAGATTAAAGCCGCTATTTTTGGTATCTCATGGTGTATTCAACACGGTTATAGCAAGATTATTTTGGAGGTTGATTCCGAGCTTCTCATTAAATGGCTCAAGCACAATGTTAAACCACCTTGGAGCATTCAAGACAACCTACTGGAGCTACAAAATCTCATTAGTAGGTTTGAGGATTATCATTGTTATCATATCTATAGGGAAGCTAACTACACGGCTGATGCTTTATCAAAGATTAGTCACAACCATGATATTCCTCAACACTACTATACCCATCATCAACTACCAGAAGAAGCAAGAGGTTACTTCAAACTTGATAAGACGAGCATGATAAATTTCAGAAGGAGAAAGTTGAAGAGAACAAATAAACCACCTTGATCTTTTTTCAAATAACTTGGGTTCTTCCAAGTCATGGTGCAGCTTTCACTGTACCACTGTTGCTGCTGCTTTCACTTCTTCATTTCGGCTTTTTCTTGTTTAAGTCATAGCTTTAGTGAAGAAGTCATAGATTTATTATATTTTATTTTCTTACTTTTGTAAGGGGAGAGTCTCCCTTATTTATGCTTTTCCTAGAATACTTGTATTTGAGAGGAGTCCTCTCTTCTTAGGTGCATAGTTTTTACTAGGTTTCCATTCTAGTTTTGGGGATGAGTTAGTCGTCCTTAGTAGGATAACTGACTTATGAACCACCATAGGATCGGAGGTAAGGTTTATGTCCCCCTCCTTGTATTTTTGCTGTTTTTTATTTATGTTAAGGCTTGGGGGTGTGCGGCTCAACCCCTGACCGCCACGGGGGGTGAGATCCTCGGGTTAGGTCCGTTTACTAAAAAAAAAAAAAAAAAAAAATAGTTCAGACTCAGTTATTGCATGACACCAGATTTAGTTTGTTCTATTATTATATCTGTCAGTTTTATATTTATTTATTTAGGTCATTGCATTAGCTCATATATATCAGTTCCATGTTCAATTTAGTCTTTTATGTTAACACTTTCTGCTTTATATATTATACTGCATATTTCACATGCTCAGTACATTCAATGTATGGACCGTATAATTTTTTTGTGCTATATTGGGTTATAATATATGTTCAGATGCTCAGCATCCAACTCGCGATTAGCACAATCCCATACTTATCTCAGGAGAAGAGTGTGGTGAGTCCTCATCTTTTAAGGATGAGACTTATGGTTATTTCTTTATTTAAGTTATTTCAATTTTCAGATAGTTAGAGTTAGTTGGGGATTTGTCCCAGTAACTCATCATTAATATAGGTTTTTAGACAGACTGTTAGATTTTTAGATTTTTAATTATGTTAGATAATTCTCATATTGACTCCAGTATTATGTTTTGTTATATTATTATTATATCACGCATAGTTTATCTTCCCACTCAGTATTATTTAGTTATATCTAATTTTCTTAGTGTTATGTTAGGCTATGGGTTAGCTTGGGGTCACTTGTGGCTCTAAGCACCGTGTTGTGACTAGGGGGTAGTCTTGTGTCATGAAAAACATGATATCAGCACATCACCTTTAAAGTATCCTAGACTTTAGGGTATCTGAAATCCATGTTAAGTAGAGTCTCATTCATGGGTGTGAAGCGTACCACACTTATGAGTGAGAGACTATGAAACGTTTTAGGAAAGTTTCACTTCTTTCATGTTCATATCGTACAATAGATTGTGAACTCTATTTAATCTCCTTCTTCTAACTCATGCTCTACATATTTATAGAAAAATTCCTCTAGAAGAACCAATGGAAGAAGGAATGGAAATAACAATGGTAACCAGATGGCACCACCAACTCCTGTAGACCCTCTGAATGAAAAAGTCTCTCATGCTGAGTTCATGGCTGCTTGTTAGGTGCTTGCTCAGGCAGTTACCACTCAGGTCAACCAAAAGGCTATTGAACTAGTTAACTCAAATAGGAATATGGCAAAAACGATAGTTCGAGACTTCACTTGGATGAATCCTCAAGAGTTCCATGGTTCTAAGGTGGAGGAGGATCCACAAGAATTTTTTTGATGAAATTCAAAAGGACATTTAGATTATAGGTATCACTCTAGTTAAGTGTGCAGTCTTATTCATCTATCAGTTGAAGGGGTGGCTCAGACATGGTGCAAATAGTGGAAGGAAGATAGAGGTGTAGATACAGGTCCAGTAGATTGGGATAAGTTTGTGACTGCATTTCTAGACAGGGTCTTCCCACTTGAGTTAAGGGAAGCCAAGGTTAAGGAATTCTTCTATCTACAGCAGGGTAACATGACTGTGAAGGAGTATTCTCTGAAGTTTACTCAGCTCTCCAAGTATGCTCCAGCATTGGTGGTCAATTCGAGGGATCGTATGAGTAAGTTCTTTTTGGGTGTCTCCGATACAGTGCTAAAGCAGTGTAGGACCACCATGCTAGTTAAAAAAATGGACATCTACAGACTTATGACTCATGCTCAATGGATTGAGGAATAAAATATGAAGGAGAACAAAATAGAGACTAAGAGGGCTAGATCTAGAAATTTTAAACTCAGCAAAAATAAAGCAGTGGTAATCGCTCTTAGTTTTGTCAGAGGTATTCATCTCTAGCCTCATCCTCTACTAGTTCTGCAGTGCCCAAGTATAGGCAGAAGCATTGGGATAGAGCACGAGGCTCTAAGTCCCAAGGCAGCGTTACTAGTGGACATACTTTTTTGGCTTGCAAAAAATATGGTAAGAACCACCAAGGGGAGTGTATAGTCGACAATGATGGTTGTTTTGGATATGGCAAGCTAGGTCACAGGTTAAAGGAGTGTCCAGTGGCCTCACATAGGGGTAGAAATGTTTGCCATCAAACCCAGTCTAATTCCCCAGCAGCTCCAATAGGTTTCCCAACTCAGCAGGGTGCTTCATCTAGTGCAGGTGGTGGACAATGTCAGAATAAATTTTATGCTTTACAGACTCGGCAGGATCAGGAAGGTTCCCCTGATGTTGTCGCTAATATGTTACAGGTCTTCCATATTAATGTATATGCCTTGTTAGATCCCAAAGCCACACTTTCCTTTGTGACTCCCTATATTGCAGTAGACTTTAGTGTTAGTCCCGAAATCCTTTCAAAACCTTTATTATTCTCTACTCCTATTGGTGACTCAGTTATAACTAAATAAGTATATAGAAATTGCCCAATCATAGTTTCCTAGAAAATCACCTCAATTGACCTAGTAGAGTTAGATATGATGGATTTTGACGTCATCCTTAGCATGAATTGGGTATATTCCTATAACACCTCAATCGATTGTAGAAACAAAATAGTCAAATTTTAGTTTCTGAATGAGCTAGTCTTAAAATGGAGGGTTTAGCATTTCAGCGCATATAGGTCAGTTTGTCTCTTACCTTAAGGCCAAAAAACTTATATCAAAAGGTTGTATCCATCATTTTGTTCGAGTTAAGGATTCAAAGTCTGAGACCCCAAATCTTTTGTTAGTTCCAATGGTCAATGAATTCCTAGAAGATCTGCCCGGAGTTTTTCTCGAGCAGGAAATTGACTTTGGAATAGATCTCCTTCCAGATACCCAACCTATTTCAATTCCTCCTTACATAATGGCTCCAACTAAGCTTAAGGAATTGAAAGAATAGTTGAAAGATCTTGTAGACAAAAGTTTTATCAGGCCCAATGTCTCTCCATGGGATGCCCTAGTACTTTTCATGCGTAAGAAAGATGGTTCCCTTAGAATGTGCATTGATTACCATCAGTTGAGCAAAGTTACAATAAAGAATAAGTATCCTATTCCTAGGATTAATGACTTATTTGACCAGCTTCAGGGTGCTACTTGTTTTTCAAATATAGACCTCAGATTTGACTATCATCAGCTCAGAGTAAGAGAATATGACATTCTGAATACAACCTTTAGAACTATCTATGGTCACTTCAAATTTGTTGTTATGTGTTTTGGACTAACGAATTCTCTTGCTACTTTTATGGGCTGGATGAAAAGAGTGTTCAAGCAGTAGTTAGACATGTTCATCATTGTATTTATAGATGACATCCTTATTTATTCTCAGAGTAAGGATGAATATGCAGACCATTTGAGGATTGTCTTACAGACTCTCAAAGATAGCCAGTTATTCGCTAAGTTTAGCAAATGTGAATTCGGGTTGAAATTAGTAGCATGCCTCAATCACATCATTTCCAGTGAGGGCATTTAGGTTGATCCTTAAAAGACCGAAGCAGTTAGAAACTAGCCTAGGCCCATCTCTCCATCAGTTATTAGGAGTTTCTTAGGTTTAGCCTATTACTACAGATGGTTTGTTGAAGAATTTTCCTCTATTGCTTACCTAGATTGACTCAAAAGAAAGTCATATTTCTGTGGTCTGACACTTATGAGAAGAGTTTATAGGAGTTGAAGACTCGACCCACTTTCTCTCCAGTTTTAACTCTACTAAAGGGTCTAGATGGGTTTGGAGTTTATTGTGATGCTTTAGGAGTTGGAATCGGATGTGTGTTGATGTAGCATGGTAAGGTTATAACATATGCCTTTAAACATCTCAAGCCTCATGAGAAGAATTACCCAACTCATGATCTTGAGTTGATAGCATTATTTTTGCCTTAAAAGATTTGGAGGTCTTTATGGGGTTTATGTAAATGTGTTCACGGATCACAAAAGCCTTTAGTATGTGTTCAGTCAGAAAGATCTAAATCTTTTTTAGAAGAGATGGCTAGAGTTGTTAAAGGATTATGATATGAGTAACTTGTACCATTTGGGTAAAGCCAATGTAGTGGCTGATGCTCTTAACAGGCTTTCTATGAGTAGTGTTGCTCATGTAGAGAATGAGAAGAAAGAATTGACTTGCAATGTCCACAAGCTTGCCTGATTGAGAGTTTCGTTGGTTGATTCAGCTGAAGGTAGTGTCATGGATCAGAATGGTTTAGAATCTTCTTTAGTAGTCGAGGTGAAGACAAAGCAAGATAGCGATCCTATTTTGCTTAAGTTGAAACAAGCAGTCCAATGTCAGAAGGTTGAGATTTTCTCCCAAGGGGGAGATGGTGTTCTTCATTATCAGGGCAGACTATGTGTTTCAGATGTGGATGACTTGAGACAACAGATGCTGACAGAAGCTCACAGTTCTTGATATTCTATTCACCCAGGAGCTACTAAGATGTATTGTGATCTACGAGAAGTCTTTTGGTGGAATAGCATGAAGAACGATATCATAAAATTTATTGCTAAGTGTCCAAATTGCCAGAAGGTTAAGGTTGAGCACTAGAGACTAGGTAGTATGGCTCAAAATATCCGTATTCCTACTTGGAAGTGGGAAGTGGTAAATATGGACTTCATTACGGGTTGCCTCGTACCTGCCGATAACATGATTCTATTTGGGTTATTATGGACTGGATGACTAAGTCAGCACATTTCCTACCTGTTAACACTACTAATTTAGCTGAGGATTATGCTAGACTCTACCTTAAAAAGTTGTTTAAGTTGTATGGAGTCCCTTTGACTATCATTTTGGATAGGGGTACTCAATTTCCTTCACAGTTCTAGATGTATTTTTAGAAGGGTCCTGGTACCCAAGTGCATCTTAGCATAACTTTTCACTTGAAGATAGATGGTTAGGAAGAGCAGACCATTCATACCTTAGAAGATATATTGAGAGCTTGCATGATCGATTTTAAGGGAAGTTGAGATGATCACTTGCCTTTGATCGAGTTTGCCTATAATAACAGTTATCACCCTAGTATTTAGATCACCCCATTTGAAGCGCTTTATGGTAGGAGGTGTAAATCTCCTATTGGTTGGTGAAGCTACCATGATAGGACCTGATTCAGTCCATAAAGCTATGGAGAAAGTTTAGCTAATTAGACAGAGGCTGAAGATAACTCAGAGTCATCAAAAATCCTACATAGACGTGAGGAGAAGAGAGCTTGAGTTTGCTGTTGTTGATTGGGTTTACTAAACATGAAAGGGGTAATGAGGTTTGGCAAGAAAGGGAAATTGAGTCCCCAGTATGTTGGTTCTTATAGGATTTTGAGGCGTATTGGCAATGTGTCCTATGAGTTAGACTTGCCTGCAGATTTAGCATCGGTGCATCCAGTTTTTAATGTGTCTCTATTGAAGAAATACAATGGTGATCCAGCTTCAGTTATGCCTCTAGAGAGTGTGGGTGTTAAAGATAGTTTCTCTTACGAAGAGGTTACAGTTGAGATTCTTGGCCGTCAGGTTTATAAGTTGGGAACAATAAAGTCACTTCGGTAAAAGTTCTTTGGATGAATCAACTAGTTAAGGAGATACTTGGCAAGCAAAAACAAATATGATGACTAAGTACCCTCATATTTTCCCTTCAAATTCAATTCTAGCTTGAGGTAACATTTCCTCCTTAGTACTCCTCTCAGTATCATGTCACTCATGTGCTTACATGTCCTAGTATGCATGCATGTTTCATGAGTTCAGTTTAGTCTTTGATTCAGTTATCATGTTTGTATTCAGCTTTTAGAAATCAATGTTGGGATTGTAGCTCTTCCCTACCTTTTTAGTCCATCCTTAGTCTTCATTCGAGGACGAATAATTCCAAGGGGGATATTGTAACACCTCAAATTCCTGAACTAAGATCCAAATCACTATGCAAATGTATATATAACCAAACCCGATGATTTCTTAGTGTGAGAAGAGCTTTGTATATGAATTAAGGTCATAAGGAACTCCTAGCTCAAAGTTAAGTTGAACACTTCTTTGCAGATCGAGTTTTTGTGTAAGATTTTACTAGGGTCAACTTTAATCGAGTACAACTCCTAAAATGTGAAGAGTTTTGTAGCTCAAACCCTCTAAATTAAAGGTCTTTAAGTCTTCTTTATAACGCCACCGACCGTTTGTTGATCTAATTCAGGAGCAAAGAGTTATGGCCATTTTAGTGAAGCACTGTCAAGCTGTCAAATACAACGACCCATACAATGAACTGTTGTATCCTAGGATGAACCATCCCATTGCTCGTCTGTAGAGTAGCCAAAAAGTCCCAAAAGTGAGCAAAACACCTCAGATGCCATGAGAGGAACTAACGACCCATTGGAAGAACCAATAAGACGTCCCTTTGGCCGTCTAATGAAGTCCCGAGAACCCTCATGAACTATCAGTAGTAGCAACCAGAACAAACAACCCATTGGAAGAAGAAATGAGCCATTGGTTGGTCTGTTTGTTGTCCATATCAACTTTTCAGTTATAATTTTTAAAGGGTAATGTGGTTTTTTTCTATTATTTAACCCCATATACTATGTTGTTTGGCTATCCAAAAGGGGGAGTACTTAAGCCTAACCTACTCTTAATCCCTCATTCCCCTCAAACTCATGAAAACACTCAGAGAAAAATTAGAAATAGGAGATTAAACTCTCTCCTCAACTAAGAAACTGGGTTCTTCACTTTCAAGCTCCAAGGTCCAAGTTATAGAAAGGATTTCACTTCCAGGTATGTGGGATTTCATCAATGGGTATCCTTTCACCCATTGAGTCCCTAAATATACTTAGTTTCCTGTTAATCTATTATTTAGAAATTAGGGTTTTCACTAAAATCATGATATTTTCAATTCCCCATGATTAATAGCCTACAAATATATGATTTCCCATGAAATTTAGCATCTTTACAGACTTGTCATGTTATGGATCCTCAGTAGGTTGATATTCAGTATTTTGGGACTTGTGTTTTATAAATTCATACTCTACTCAGAACATAGAAATTTTCATGGTTAGTAGAATTCTTCAAAGATGGCGGGTTATGAACACTCGATGACTTAGCATCCCATGAATAGTTAGTTCAATATCCAGTCCTTTAGTTACACCAATTTCAGAGTGCTTTCATACAAGGAATTTATCATTCAGTCTTAAAACATAAGTATTATTGAGCTATTTAGTATATCAGTTTAAAATTCAGTTGGGAATAGTACTTAGCACCGAGCAGACGCAGGGATGAAGGCTCACCCATCAGTTAGGCTAAGACCTTTAGTAAAAGTTACTAAATCCCAGAACTACGTTGCCACCGTAGGTTCTAAAGGGTCATCCACCAGATTTTTCTGACACCTTAGTCCTCTTGGACATCAGTTTTGTGGATCCACGCAAGTCAGTGTTCATACCTTTTGCAAGGTACAGAGCACCCTTTGAGCTGGGGTTACAAATTGGGCCCCATTTAGCTCAGATAGGATATGTCAATTAATAGTAGCTTTTATAGTTCATACTCAGTTATTGCATAACCCTAGATTTAGTTTGATCTATTATTATATCTATCAGTTTTACGTTTATTTATTTAGGTCATTGCATCAGCTCATATTTATCAGTTCTATGTTCAGTTTAGTCTCTTATGTTCAACATGTTCAACTTTATATATTACAGTGCATATCTCACATGCTTAGTACATTCAAGGTATTAAACACATACTTTTTTTGAGCTATATTGGGTTATAATATATGTTCAGACGCTCAACATCCAGTTCGCGATTAGCACGATTCAGTACTCATCTCAGCAACAAAGTGTGGTGAGTCCTTATCTTTAAAGGATAAGACTTATGATTATTTCTTTATTTCGGTCATTTCAGTTTTAGATAGTTAGAGTTAGTTTGGGGTTTGACCCAGTAATTCATCATTAGTAGAGGCTTTCAGAAAGACAGTTAGATTTTCAGCTTTATAGTTATGTTAGATAATTCCCTTATTGACTTCAGTATTGGGTTTCATTTTGATTATTATTATATCACTCAGAATTTAGATTCCGCTAGGTATTATTCAGTTATATCCAGTTTTCTTAGTGTCATGTCAGACCATGGGTTAGCTTGGGGTCACTTGTGGCTCTAAGCATCGTGTTACAACTAGGGGTAGTCTTGGGTCGTGACAGGATCATCTCACAATATCAAACAATACCATAACATGAACAAACATAAAATGATATAATTTAACCACACTTGCATATCAAACAAGCCTTTTTACATAATCTCATTACAAGTGATCAAACCAACTTGTATATATATCCAACAAGTTCACATTTAATAGCATGCATTACAACAAGTATACAAATAGGCAATTAACATGCACACATAATTTAACTTGAGTTTATATCTTTAATTCAATCATCACCTACCTCAATCCACCCTGCAATGCTCTAACAAACTTGAGCCTTGCCTTTTCTTAAAGCTTCGGCTTGATTGTGGTCTAAAAATAACATAATAAGATGCTCTAACAATTTCAAGGATTATAACCTAATCCCATAACCCCAAGGTCAAATTCATAAAAAAATCCCTTATTCTAGGGTTTTTCTAACTTCATTCCACTTTAAGTATATCAAATTCACATTTACAAGAACGAATTCTAACCATGTAATCAAAACCAATCCAACTTTGACCAAAACCCAAGGCTTTCATTAATTAACAAAAAAATAGTTAAATAGGTGGATTAACTTACCTCAATGATGAAAACTAGATGAAAACTGGTGGTATTCGCCCTAAATCGCCCTTCTCTAGTGTTAAATGAATATGGAATGAAAATATTGTTTTAACTCTAAAAACTGCTATTTACTGTGCATAGCCCGCTATAACGACCCGATTCTCTCTATAATGGCCTCGCTATAGCGGGATTTGCTCGCTATATTGGTACTAACCAATATTAACTTCTGTTATTGCAGGAAAGTTTTTGCTATAGTAGGCCTGTGGTAGCGGCCTGCCTTCCACTATAGTAGTGTAGGCGAGGCAGTAACTCTGGGCAGTACTAAATTTGGCCAATTTTACAACACACTCCCAGATTTTGACATCCCAAACTAACCCTTTTATGTCAAATGTTATATCCTGAGTTCTACTAACCCAAATTCAATTCTGAAAGTTTCTATGAACTCCTTAACCCCTTAGCTAAAACATTGTGGGCTTAAATCATATAATAATCAACCTATCCATTATTGGATTTACCTAGAACACACCACACTTGGAACTTGTCCACGACTAGCCTAGTCTAAAATTTTCAACACTTCATCTGGAGAGAATCTTACCCAAATTTTGGCACACTAAGCTATACCATAATAATGGAAATGGGTGGTCATTACACCCTAACTTTGAGCTGATGATATATGGATCTGAGATCTATCTTAAAAAAACAACTAGCACCCTAAAGCTGGTCAAATAAGTCATTAATCCTGGGGATGGGATACTTATTCTTTATTGTGACCTTGTTCAACTGATGGTAGTCGATATACATTCTGAGATAACCATTTTCTTTCACTGAAGAGGATATTATCACCCATTGGGGAAATACTGGTTCAGATAAAACCTTTATCTAAGAGGTCTTTTAATTGTTCTTTGAATTCCTTAAGCTTATATGGAGCCATTGTCTATGGAGGTATAGCTATGGGTTGCGTATTTGGAAGAAGATCTATTTCAAAGTCAATCTCCAATTCAGGAGGAACTTTGGGTAGATTCTCAGGAAATACCTCTGGAAACTCACTAACTACTGGAATTGACTAATGAGTTGGGGTCTCAGACTTAGAGTCCTTAACTCAAACTTGGTGATAGATGCCTTTAGAAATAATATTTCTTGCCTTAATATAAGAGATGAAGTGACCTATAGGAACTGAATGACTGCCCTTCCACTCTAATACTAGCTCATTTGAAAATTAAAATCTTATGACTTAGTTTCTACAGTTGATTGAGGCATAATAGGAATGTAGCCAATCCATGCCAAGAATGATATCTAAGTCAGTCATATCTATCTATACTAAATCAATTAGTGTGTCTTTATGGAGGACTGTGACTTGACAATTTCTATACACCTTTCTATCTATGACTAACTCACCAACTAGAGTAGATACTGAAAAGGTCTCTAGGAATTATTCTGGAATGACTCCAAAATTAGTCGCAACATAAGGGTTCATGAAATATACTGTATCCCCAGGGTCTAATAATGTATAAATATCAAGGTGGAAGACTCTTAACATACTAGTAACCACCTTCTGCACTAGAAGTGGCACCCTGCTAAACTGGGTGACCTGCTGGAGCTATTGAAGAGGTAGATTGGGCTCGATTACCTTAATATTTGATTTTACTCAAAATGAAATTATGTCTTTCTAACATATTAACAAAAAATATTATTTCATGTATAGAAATAGTAGGATACATAAGTGCACCAGTTGCACTAAGACATGATACTTTCTAACCATTTTCATGAGATCAAAATTAATCTTTCTTTATATTAAGTGATATTACAATCATTGAGATACTATTCAATGGAATTGCTTCAAAATCTTTTTAATCCTTCAGTGATTTTTATATAATATTTACCATTTAGCTAGACATAACAATCATTCGTCATATGTATTCAAGTTTTTCATCTATTGCCAACATGAGAGAAACCTTCTCTGCAACCACCACATGAGAGCATATCTCCATACAATAATGTAAGGATTTTGTGAAAAAACTTTATGCCACAATGCACAAATCGCACTTTATATCTTACGATTTTATTTTTCATTTCACCTTTTGCATAGGAATTTATTTGTACCCCAGTGACATTATACATTGTGGTCTTGGATCATAGGCCCAAATTTTAAATTTTTTAAGTGAAACAAGATATACTTGAATTGCATATTTTTATTTAACTAATCACTTATCTGTCTATACTTTTTGAAAGAATTGAATTTAAGATACTTGTTACCATTTATAATGTGAGCGCTATATTATATCAAAAATACTGTCGACAGTCATTTAATAGCGGCTCAAATATGACATAATTTATCGAGATCTCTTCATTTCATCATTTTCAAGTAGCTAAACCTTTGCCAAGGTTTTATGAAATGTTATTTCATGGTGCTATTTTAAAGCACTTGCCTCGTTATCAAGACCATTTTGATAATTTGCTCCTCTCTTTCTTCAAGGAGTTTTACATTTGGAAACAATTGGTCTATCACACTTCAAGCGTTCCATACACTCTATCCTTCAAGGACCTCATTGGAGCATTTACAACTGAATTATAACATAGGGTCAGCAAATATATTTGGCAATTAATTTGCAATATTTTGCAACTGAATTATCTCTTGAACTTCAAGTTCATATTTTGTAATGACCCATTGTTACTAAAATATCCGCATCTATAAGGGCACGGGGTATGGGAATTTCTTTAATATCTTTGGAAAAGGTTAGTAAAAGACTTCGTTAAATAAATTTGGAGTAGAAAAATATTGGGCCAGCTGATGTCATCCTGCTATAGTGGGAATTATTTTGCTATAGTAGTACCGTGGAAGCAGCATGCAGGCTGCTATAACAGGATGCCAAGAAACAGTCCACCCGCATTTGTAATTACCTATTTTTCTTCTTAGTTATAAATCAGAACGAGGCATCATTCTAAAAACCTCTCAGGGTTTCCTCAAGGCTCTAGAGCAATGAAAAAAAAGGAGAATGCTTATAGAGGGTATAACCCGATGAATTCTTGCAATTTTCATGATGGAAATTACTAGAACGGAGCGAGTATTAAAAGTTTATACCTCCATATTAGCTACTTAGTACTCAGGTAGGCTAGGTTTAATTGAGTAGTAAGACCTGCATTAGAAAAATACGCATAACATAGATTGACGGGGAGGTTCCATGCATAAGCCTGCAGGTAAGTTGTTTGGATGGATAAAACTAGTAGATTGTGGCTATGTGAACAAGATGGATACTATTGAAAGTGTATTATGATGTTATTGGTGTTGCCTTGTTATTCCTTGTTCATAGTTAATCATTTAGTAATTAAAAATGATTAGTTATGGTGGTGTACTATAGTTAAATGGTTAGAAACTAGTATGATGGAGGTGAATGCCTTGTTCCTTTGTTAATGGGTTGATTGCATGATTCAGAGAGGGCTTATAGTTTAGGTGGAAGGTTGGGAAGTAACAAAGTGTAGATTAGAGGGGTTGTGTATGTATCCCAAATATGGATAGTTCGAAGGTTGTTCTAAGTAATGTGTGCTAATTGTTTTTATGTGCTATTCATTTTTGGATGTTGTTGTTGGTAGAAAGGGGTAGGTGACAGTTAAATTGTATTTGAAGACTCAATTTTGTTTATATGTGCATGTTAACTGACTATTTGTCTACTTGTTGCAATACATTCTATTGAATGTTAACTTGTTGGATAATTTTACAAGTTATTTGATCACCTGAAATACGATTGTGTAAAAAGACTTGTTTTAAAGTGCAAATATGGTTGTATTATCTTATATTATGATTGTACATGTTGTGACATAGGTTGATATGGTAAGATAAACCAGTAAAGGTCATTATCACTAAATTGGTGGATCATTGGGAGTATAAGAGTGGGGGCGTTGGAATAAGGGTGGTATAAAACTTGGTTTGGGATAAAGGTGACAGATACTAGTTGTCTGGGTTATTTGGTACATGGACTGAGCTCGTCGCCTGCATGTCATGGCTAGTGGGTATTTATAAGATCCATATCATATGTGTACATGGTATTGGTGAGTTTGATGATTCCATGAGTGGACGAGGTTATATTGTGGTTGTTATTTTAGTTCCATGAGTGGATCGGGTTATATTGTGGTTGTCATTTTAGTTCCTTGAGTGAACTGGTTTATATTGTGGTTGTTATTTTGGTTTCTTGAGTGAACTGGGTTATATTATTGTTGTTATTTGGATCCATGAGTGGTCCGAGCTATTGACATGCTTGAATTGAATTGATATTGTTGAAGTGTAATAAAGAGGAAATTGTGGCAAGGTTGAGCTAACTGTTTACGAGTCATGGTAATTAACGTGGTTGAATATTTGTACTTGTTCTATGCTTTTTTATTTTATTTGATTAATGGTTAAGGAAAGCCTAAGTAAAGATAAAATTGCTAAGTGTAACATGGTTGTTCTTTTTCATAAATTATTGGTTGAGTGTTTCTATTAAGTGACGTACTTATGTGATCTTACGAGTTAGATAGTAGGGGTGATATTGGGTTGTGTAATAAGTGTGTGTGAAATAACTCACGTGTTGTCCTTGATTTATGGAGTGCTTGAAAATAGTAGCGTCATGAATGAGTTAAGACTAGATTGATTGATAATTACCTTGTTTCCGCTAAATAAATGTATAACAATGGACCATAGATGGAGTAGGTGGTAGACCTATAGTTAGGAGTGGGAAGTAAAGAGGAGAGTGGTGACTGAAAAGTGTTTAAGAGAGTGGTAACTCACGTGGGAAGTATATATGGTTGTATTGATGCTACTCTTGCTATACCTTTTTTGTGGTATAGCTAGTTGTAGGGTCAGTTCAGGTTTAATTGCTTGATGCAGATAGGGATCTTCAGAAGCTTTTATCTTGTTACTCCTATGGAAGAAGCTAAGTCTTATTTATTTCCCTTGTCTATTAGTAGCTCTTGTACCTTTCTGGACTAGATCTTCGGGGTAAAGAATTTTCTGTTGATGTATTTAAAGCATTGTAATAAGTTTTGTAATATTTTTGAAGAGTTTAATGATTTTCCTTTATGAATTTCACATGATTCTAAAGGGGTGGTAAGGGTTCTCCTATCCAAGTGGATTAGAGTAGGTGCCCTCATGATCCGGTTAGTTGGGTCGTGACACATTTTTATTATGAGGATCCAGATAATTCATTCCATGCATTTTCAGCTATGAATTATCTCTCCCCCTAATGTTAAAAAATCTAACATTTATCCCCAGTCTTATTTGGACATCCATCTCTGTACATGGTGGAGCAATTAAATTAGATACCACATATTCAAATTTTCTGAAGAAAATTATTTGGTTCCTGACCCTGAACCAATTATTATAGGAGAACCTTGTTGGATTGATGTATACAAGTGTTGCAACATTTTGAACAACACACATCTCATACCAAAATTCATTTGGGAGATTTATTCTCTTAACTAATGATTTAGCTATAATTAGAGACATACAATTTCTACTAAACCAACCAGCATTATCAACATAATTTTATAGTATGGAACCTTGCTCTTAATTTAACAATTCAAGAAAATAACCTTATAAAATCAAATTGCAAATTGATAGCAAAGCACATGTGACCAATCTATAGATTCATCAATTAAAACCATATAATAGTGGTCCATATGGCAGGTGAACGACCCAATATTCACCTTTTTATACATTCCAAAAATATAGGCGATACAATCCCAACCTTAGCTGGTACAAAATGATCTATTTTTGATGAGAACAAGCAGCACAAGAGAATTCTGAAGAATCTTTTATTTCTTCAATATATAACCATGTAAATTCTCAATAATTTTTGCATCACATTTGAACCGGGATGGCCAACCGGTCATACCAACTGATATACTTTCTATAAACTTTGAGTTTACTATCGAAGGTGATTTCATCAACATGCCCATATTTGTGTGCTACAAATAGGAGAAAAGGGTAGGTACCCTTTTATATAAATATCTATAACCCGCTTTGACTGTAGTAATATAAAGATATAAAATCTTTCCATAATTTATGGTCTCAATATAATAATAATTTTTTCCCTTTCAATTCTGTTGAAACCTAAAAAGTTTCTTTAGAGACTTACTACAATTCCAATATCATAAATAATTTCATTCCTCCGAGTAGTAACACATTAGCTCATCTAGAGTTATCAATTATTTTTGTGCACTATCACATTTCCATAACACCATCAGTAAGGTGAATATCTCCTTCAAGGAGAAAAATTATATTATTCAGATGGTCAAAATCATTACAAGCAAGAAATGATTCTTTTTGTACTTTTGCCTTTAATACCTTTTTCTTTGTAAGACGAGACAAAATATTTTTGACCTACCATATGTTCATTATAAATGAAAAATTAGTGTTGCCACATAATAACATTCATTTTGGTCATGGCCTCAATATTTATATGAAAGCATTATTTCATTCTTTTGCCCTTCGTTTGTTCATAGTAAAACATACCACAATATTTGTGATGTACTAAAAGTACTTGACCAATGACTATTATGTAACGACCCATTCCATTGTTACTGAAATATCTGCAGTAAAGGTATAATAATTTCAATTTTTATTCTTCCAATATGAATTTGAGTCTGAGATAGCAATTACCTTGTTTATTATAACACCTCAAAATTCAGGCTAAGATATGAACCATCCTATGTGTGCAGATAGACCCAAGCCCAATGAAATTTAATTGTTTATAGGTGTTAAGATAAATTCGTTAGTGTGGGAGTGCATCATATATGAATAAGGTCATACGGAACACCTAGCACAAAGTTGGTTAAAAGTGTCCTTATTGATTGAGTTTCAGTGTAAGTTTTTACTAGGATCAACTTCAAATAAGCACCCCTCCCTGAATATGAAGAGTTATATGGCTGAAGACCTACCAAATTAAAGGTCTTTGAGTCTACTTTTCAATGCTACTGGCCTTTTATTAAATTGATTCCGGATTAGAAAATTATGATCATTTTACTCAAAGGTGTCAGTACTGAAAAGCTATTACATATGAGGTCCGTTGTAGCAATCATGTGACCGCTACAGTGAGGATGTTGTAGCAACCATAGGATCACTGCAATGGTGGCGAGCAGTGTTTAAGTAAGCTAAGGTGAAAATTCTTCGTTGAGGTAAGTTTTTCCATCAACTTCTTTGTCTAGCAATCCACTAACACCTTGATTCTTTGTTCCAGAGTCCTAGAGGGGCAATTTTCCCAAAGCTAGGGTGAAAATTCATTGAGGTAAGTTTTTCCATCAACTTCTTTGTCTAGTAATACGCTAACAACATAGAATTATTACAATGATTGTTAATGTTGGAATTGTGGATTAGAATCCTAGGTTCATGAAATTATGGAGAAAACCTATGGGTAGGTGTAGTATCACCGAGAATTTCTTCTGGAATGTAAACTAACACTTCCTAGCATTAATTTGTTGTTCTAAAATATGAATTGCGGTGATTCTGAACCTTAAGTTCAATAAAGATGAGACCTTTAGCATAAAAATGACTTAAAATGGGGTAATTGTAGTAGAAACTCCATTAATTAAGATAATGTGAGTATTGTAGAACTAATTAATAGTTGAATGAGTCTTGGGTAATGATATAGACCATGAATAAGAGTAGAATAGTGGGTTTGAACTACCAAAGCATTTATGTGAAGATTAAATGATTAATTACTCTTATAATTGCTTGTTTATTTGATGTTGAACATTCCAAGGCGTGAAAGAAAGGAAAAAGCATCTGTGGTGTAGCTTACTTGTTCCAGAATCTTCGGTCAAGATATATTATGGTTTGTAAGTAGTAGACTTTGGTTAGTAAATGTGTACATAGTATATAATTGATGGGACAATCATGATTAGGCCCACAGGCATGGTGTTTGGATGGATAAAAACATGGAATTATTGTTATAAAAATATAATTATACGTTGATGTGTTAATGTATAAATCCCTTGATGGGTGTTTGTGTTGTATGACTTCCATGATGAATTGTAATGTGAATTATATGAATATGAGTAATGATAGGGAGATCGTGTGAGCTTCTAATCTAGAAATCCGACTTAAATACCTTAAAAAGGGTGAAATCAATGTTGGGCATGTCTTGAATGTGTGAATTTCCTACTGTAACATTGTTATGAGAATGGATCATGATAAGGGAATGTGGTGACATAACTTAATGAACCTAAAGGCAAGTTGGTTAAGTGTTAGGGAGTAATATATGTAAAGGTGTATAACTAAAGTTAGAATCGTAAGATGAATGGAGTCGAATGGTTGAATAATCGGCTAATGTAGTGGTGTCTTGAATCTAGTAAATACTTGAATGTATGGGTTACTATTTAGTAACTGAATCCACTGATCTTGATATGAATAAAAGAGGGTCAGTTAATGTCATGGCTTAAATTAGAGTCTATGATGGCACCTGTCACACCCTCCGGTACAGGTAAGCCTATCCTAGCCCAAACTCAACAATCAAAATAAATCAGAAGTGGAAGAATAAGAATAAAAATAATCCCTAAATGATATAGAAAGAAATACAATCTCAATGATACATCCTAGGACTGGTTTTTATTAGTACAAGCCTTTAATACAGAAAATGATCAAATAATCTAAAGTATCTTAAATGCGAATACAGCATAAGATAAGATAAAGAGAGATCCGAATAAGTTCTGAGACCTGTCAGCTACTACCTCAATCTCTATAAAGCCAATGTTGAGAGAACATAATCTATTCTCTGCTACTTGAATCAATACCTATGATGTACCATGGTTTCATGGTACTTTTGATGCTTAAAATAAGGAAAATATGCAATAACTTGGGTATGTTTGGTTGGTATGATGTGTTTTATGTCCTATCTTGCAGGGAAATAGGTTATGGAGGCAAAATGGAGAAGAAGGGAAGAAGTATACACTAGAATGGAGCATTGGAAGATGAAAGAGCCAAGTTGAAACCGGGGGAGTGACCCACTTCAGGGACTCAGGTCCCGTGAGTCAACCTATGCCACGTAGGTTGGTACCATGGGTCAACTCCTAAAATTTGTAAAGAGGCATGATTTCCATGAGAGGGACCCACGTGATGTGGGTTGGGTCCACAATACCAAGTCACAAAACCGTGAAATGCTGTCGACTTTTTTTCTCCTACTGTGTTTAGGATAGGATTCACCTTGTATCTATAAATACCCCTATGTTGTCCTATGTTCAGGGTTGGTCATTACATTGTTTTGAGATATATTTTCATTATTTTGAGTTCATAAATACATTATTGGTTTTGTAATCTTGGAACACCAATTCTAGATTTTTAATTCACATTGAGATTTCAGAGTTTTCTTCTTATTGTGAGTTTACAATTATGTTTTCATCATTGAATTCTTCTTGTGTTCTTAAAATCATGAGTAGCTAAACCCCATAACTAGGGTTGTGTGAAACATGAGGAATCGACGAAATGGTTAAGTGCAAAGCAATTCTGAACCAGTGTGAATGCATGTATTGTTATTTCTTTCATTGTGATTGATCTTCTAATGGTTGCAAACTTTAGAAACTTGCCTGTATTCTAGACTTTCTAGAGAGAGAGGCAGAGATTGGGAAAAGAAAATAACAGCAGAGATTTAAAGCTATCAACCTTCATCTAATAACTTAAACCGTAACAGGGATAGTTATTTGAGATCTAGAACAAGGGTTAGTAATGCGACACTCGGAGACCGAGAGGAGAAGAGTGAAATTCATCTAACCAAGGTCGAGAGACGTTTAGATGAACATATCTTGTTAGATTTTACATGCAACACAGTGGGATAATTTTTCCAGCACTAGTAACCAGTGGAGTTAAGGAATCATTGGGGATCACAGTCCTAGTGTATTTCTCATATTGATAACAAATCCAATAATCAACAATCGTTACTGTTACTACTTGCTTACAAAAATCCCCCAGTTTTACTTACTTGCCAATTACTCAGACTAACATTCGACAAACTTTCATCCTATTCCTTGTGGGATCGACCCCAACGTAGTTGGGTTCTATATTTGATTCAATGACCATGTTATACTTTTTTGAAGGTATAGTTTGGGCGACATCAAATTTTCTTGCCATTGCCGGGGGATACGATTACGGAGTTGATAAGTTTGCTTGTTGGTGTTTATTGGTTTTATTTTTCTATACTTTTAAGGGCACACGCCGGTGTATGCCCAATACTAGGAGTCAAGGCAATCCCCTGACTCCACTTAATACTAAGATAGAATGAACATTGAGAGCTAATCAAAGAATGGTGACTACTGAAGGAGTTCAGGATCACGTAGCCATAGGAGATATTTATAACCAACCAATTCAGCCAATTGGTCATTAAACTGCGGAACAAATCACTGCTCGATTAATGGTTGAGGAAAATGCGAGGGAATCGGCTCTTAGACAAGCGGATAGAGATCATAAAGGAATGCAAACAGTAACACAACGTCTAGCTGCACTTGAAGAGAGACAAAGAAAAATCAGGGTGCAACAACCATCTCAAAGACTATATGTGCCGATTTATGAGGATCCCGAAGAAAAGAATGTGGTTTATTTAGAGCTGGTTGAGACTGGTGCCATTATTCCACCAGAGTTACCTCAGGGCACTAAGTTTGACATTACAAGTGCCATGATCCACCTGCTAAACTTGAAAGGTGTGTTCACCGGTCTTTCTACAGATGATCTGAACATGTATATGATGAACTTTGTGGGGATTTGCACTTCATATAACTTGCTTGGAGTTGACCAAGAGGCTATTCCATTGAGATTGTTTCCATTCTCTCTAACAGGAGAAATGACTTTGTGATTAGACGAGTTACCACGAGGTTCCATCACCATTTGGCAAGGGTTAAGAAATCAATTTTTAGAGAGATTTTTCCCACCATCTAAATGCTACAGTCGAAGGATGAGATTTATAACTTTAGACAACTACATTCTGAAGCACTTTATAAGACATGGCTAAGGTTTAAGAAGAAGCTGTAGAATGTTCCAAATCATCAGATGAGTGGTAGGAGTTTACTTGAGATCTTCTACAGGGTTTTAAATGCCAATACCAAGGCTATAACAGATACTATCACTGGCGGAGCATTTATGAGTCTGAGGTGGAAACAAGCTTCAGATATTTTAGATCGTATCACTAAGACCAATCGAGGATGGCATACTCAGGAGGCAGATACACCTACTGGGACGTATGCTATTGGAGCCTCGGCAGCACAACGGGCTTTGGATGAATCTGTAGCTCAAGAGGTCACATAGTTGAGGAAAAAAATTGGCTTGCTAGCTATACAGATTGCAGCTGGAGGTGTTGAGAAGGTACATGTCGTAGGTGCACAAGGCAAAACACCTAGGCATGATGATTCTAAATATGAGGAGGAGGCTAAGTACTTAGATCGAGAGGTGGGAAGTTTTCAAGCCAAGGGCCAAGGGTCGAATCAATACTCTTGGAACTCAAGGCAAGGGAATCAAGGTTGGAACTACTATAGAGACAGTTATAACAAGTCAGGATATAGGGACAGAGAGCCAGATTGTGATGGTGATTGGAGGCGAAAGGATAATTATAAAGAGAAGAATGACACATATGTTCCACCGGGGAACCGCGATGCTAATTATAGAAATTTATGAATGGAAGCCTTTCTTAATAAACTGGTTAAAGGGTTAGAGAGCCATGAGAGTTGCTTGAAGGAGATTAGGTCAGACATTTCGAGAACAAGTCAAAAAGTAGAATCTCATTCAACTACCATTAAACAGTTGGAGCAACAGTTTGGACAGAGATCGGTGGCATTGAACCAGCGTCAACCAAGCACCCTTTCGAGCAACACCGTCTAGAATTTGAAGAATGATAGTCATTGTTTAGCCATTACTACTAGAAGGGGGAAGTGCATGACTGGCCTATCTATACCTATGGATAGAGGTAAGAAAGATGAGCTGATGATAGTTGATGTAGAAACTGAGATAGATCCAGAGAATTCAAAGGGTGATGCAGTTCAAAAACCATATGATACTGACAAAAAGGCAAAATCTGATAATGGGAAGGAAAAGGAGGTCCCTCAAGTATGCAAACAAATTCGTCGACCTCCTCCCCCCTTTCCTCAAAGGTTAAAAAAAAGATGAAGAGCATAAATATCAGAAATTTATCTCAATATTAAAGGAGTTATTGGTAAATATTCCTCTTGTCAAGGCTTTAGAACAGATGCCAGGTTACACGAAATTCATGAAATATTTAGTGACGAAGAAGAGAACTATCAGTTTTGAGCCGGTAGATAATTTACACCATTATAGTGCAATTTCTTCTCGGTCACTTGTCGAGAAAAAAAAAGATCCGGGAACCTTCACAATTCCTTGTACTATTGGATCCTATAATTTTGTAAAAGCTCTGTGTGACTTGGGTACTAGCATTAACTTGATACCGCTAGCCATTTTCAAGTAGTTAGGATTGGGAGAACAAAAAATGACTTCTATAAGACTTCTTATGGAGGATAGAACTATGAAAAAGTCGGTGGGCATTTCGTATGATATTTTGGTGAAGGTTGCATCTTTCATCTTTTCGACTGACTTTGTGATTCTAGATTGTGAAGTTGATTTTGAGGTTCCCATCATCTTGGAAAGACTATTCCTTGCCACTGGCCGTGCATTGGTTGACATGGAATCTGGGCAGATAAAGTTCAGGTTGAATGATGAACATGTTACTTTCAATATTTTCCATTCCATGAAGAAATTGAAAGATATGCAGGTGATTTATGTAATAGATATGGTTGATGAGAGTGACATGGTCGTTCCTATTGAAGAAAGGTTGGGCGTAGAAGCTCTTGCGTCCGTGATTATAAATTTTGATAGCGATGGTATTGAGGAGTACGATGAGATAGTTGGTGCAGTCGTTGGTAGGGGATCATACACTTATGCTCCAAAGAAACTTGATCTCGATTTAATGAATAGGGTGACCCCACCAGCTCATCCTTCTACTGAGGAGCCTCCAGTTTTAGAACTTAAGGTTCTCCCGACTCACTTTTGCTATGCATTCTTGGGAATCAACAACACCTTGCCTGTGATTATTTTTGCTGAGTTAGTGGAGTGGCAAGTAGAGGCTCTTGTTTCAGTGTTGAAAAGGTTTAAGAGGGCTATTGGTTTGTCCATTGCTGACATTATTGGGATTCCACCCGGTATCTGCACTCATAAAATTTAGCTTGATCCTGAGTGCATACCAAGCATTGAGCACCAACATCGTCTAAACCCACTATGTAAGAAGTTGCAAAGAAAGAAATCATCAAGTAGTTAAATGCGGGTGCGGTTTACCCCATTGCTGTTAGCAAGTGGGTGATCCCAGTTCAGTGTGTGCCAAAGAAGGGAGGAATCACTGTGGTTCCAAACGACAAGAATGAGTTAATCCGAATGAGACCAGTAGTTTGCATGGATTATCGAAAGATAAATTCTTGGACCGAAAAAGATCACTTTCCTATGACCTTCATGGATCAGATGTTAGACTGTCTTACTGGTAGAGGATGGTATTATTTTCTTGATGATTATACGGGGTATAATCAGATTTTCATTACTCCTGAGGACCAAGAGAAAACCACTTTCACTTGTCTATATGGAACGTTCTCTTTTAAAAGGATGCCCTTCGGTTTATGTAATGCACCGGCCACTTTTCAATGTTGCATGATGTCCATTTTCTCCAACATGGTGGAAGATACTATTGAGGTGTTTATGGATGATTTCTCTATTGTGTGAGACTCATTTGATGACTGCTTGGCCCACCTTGCAAATGTGTTGGAAAGATGCGAGGAGTGCAACTTAGTGCTAAATTGGAAAAAATGTCACTTTATGGTTAATAAGGGTATCGTATTGGGGCATCGAATCTCAAAGAAGGGTATTGAAATTGACAAAGCCAAGATTGAGGTGATTGAAAAGTTACCTCCACCTATTTTGGTTAAAGGAATTCGAAGTTTCTTGGGAATTGCAGGGTTCTATAGAAGATTCATCAAGGATTTCTCTAAGATTGTACATCCATTATGTAAGTTTTTAGAGAAGGAGGTGAAGTTTGTGTTTAATGAGTCTTGTCTAAAAGTGTTCGACTGTCTGAAAGAGAAGTTGATTTCAACCCCTATCATTGTTTCGCCAGATTGTATGATGCCATTTGAAGTTATGTGTGATGCTAGAGGTGTGGACTTGGGTGAAGTCCTTGGCCAAAAGCTCGAGAAGATTCTACATCCAATTTATTACTCTAGCAAAGCACTTAATCCAGCTCATAAAAACTATACTGTAATCGAGTAAGAATTGATAGCAGTGGTCTTTACTTTCGGGAAATTTTGATCTTACTTGATTGGTACGAAAATGTTATGCATACAGACCATGCAACACTTAGATATCTTATGTCAAAGAAGATGCTAAGCCAAGACTGATTCGGTGGGTACTTCTATTGCAAGAATTTGATTTTGAGGTCAAGGATCGAAAGAGGACTAAGAATCAGGTTGCAGACCATCTATCATGCCTTAAGGAGGAGGCCATGCTTAAATTAATGGATTATCTTGATATTGATGATACTTTTCCAGAAGAGTAAGTGTTGGCAACATCACAAGATTTAATCCCCTGGTTTGCAGATTTTACCAACTTTTTGGCAAGTGATCTAGTCCCGGAAGATATGTCGTATCAGCAGAGAAAGAGATTCATGCATGAGGTGAGAAAATTATTTTGGGATGAGCCTTATTTATTTAGGGTGTGTGTGGATGGCATAATTCAAAGGTGCATTCCAAAAGTCGAGATGATAAGTATTTTGGAAGAATGTCATTCATCTCCAGTTGGGGGCTATCATGGAGGTGCACGAACTACTCATAAGATCTTACAATGTGGGTGTTATTGGCCCACCATCTATAAAGATGCTCATGAATATGCTCGGGCTTGTGACCAATGTAAAAGACAAGGGAACATCTCGCGCAGACACTAACTTCCTATGACTACTATTCTTGAGCTCAAATTGTTTGATATATGGGGAATTGATTTTATGGGCCTATTTGTGAGATCACATAGGATGAATTACATTTTGGTAGCTGTTGACTATGTTTCTAAGTAGGTGGAGGCAATTACGCTTCCCAATAATGAAGTAAGAAGTGTCACGACATTCTTAAAAAGAACATATTTTCACGATTCGGTAAACCCCGAGTTATCATTAGTGATGGATGATCCTACTTCTATAATCGGATGTTTAAAGCCTTGCTTGAAAAATATGGTGTCAAACATAAGATGGCAACACCTTACCATCCTCAGACAAGAGGGAAAGTTGAGGTGTCAAATCGTGAGATTAAGTCTATTGTGGCAAAGACGGTGAATGCCAATGGGACTGATTGGGCAAGAAGATTGTATTATGCATTATGGGCATATCAAATAGCATTTAAGACACCGATTGGTGCATCTCCATATCAGCTGGTGTTTGGTAAATTGTACCATTTGCCTGTCGAACTTGAACATAAGGCATTATGGGCATTGGAGAGGTTGAATCTGGAATGGAGTGAAGCGGCTAAATTGAGATTAGAGCAGATGAATGAGAAGGATGAATTTTGTCTCTGGGCTTATGAAAGTTCAACATTGTATAAAGAGAAGATGAAATTATATCATAATCAAAAGATTGAATGATGAGAATTTCACCCGGGAGATTTGGTATTGCTTTATAATTCTAGGCTTCGCTTGTTTCCTGGAAAATTAAGGTCCAAATGGTCTGGACCATTCACGTGGGTCTGTGCCATGGAAATCAGACTAAGAGTTCAAATTACAGAATCCAATCCACGCCAGGTACCCACGTGACGTAGGTTGACCCACGTGACATGGGTCTGTGCCATGGGAATCAGGTGGCATTTTAAGTTTTTTTGTAACTCAATCTATGCTAGGGACCCATGTCATGTAGGTCAACACACGTGACGTGGGTCGGTACCTTAAAAATTAGAAATACTCTGAATATAAAAAATCGACCCGACCCAACCCAAAATTTTGGCCTATTTCTTATAAAATCCGACACCACCCGATCTAAAACCCTAAATCCGATCTTCCAAACTTCTAAATACCCGATCCCTTAAACACAAATTGCTATAATTAATACTTCAAATCCTAAATTCACTACCTTTCCCAAGTACCCAACGCATAAATTCATCCATATTAACTTTTTAGTACCCCAAAATCCTCAATCCCAAAACACCCCAATTTTTAAAACCCTAAAATCAACACCCACACTCGACCCATGAACCCGACCCGACCTAAACCAACATAAATCCAACCCATTTGAACCAAATACCGCCAAAAGGAAATCCCAAATACGGAGATATGGGTTCCTCTTTGCGAATCCGCATTAAGAACCCAGAATTCACAATAAGGCTTCGAGAAGAGCCTTTGGAGCAGAAGAAAAGTGGGTCCAAAGAGGTTTATGAGATAGCTAGGGATGATTCTAATCTTGTGCCTAATGCCACATGACAACGAACTAGGGCACAGGCTGCAGCCCGGGGCACACCTCAGCCTACTACACAACTCCCGCCTTCTGCCACATCGGTGACTTCTATTCAGTTATTTGATTTCTCCCACCAGTCTGAAAAAGGGGTGGATGCTTCTGCAACCGATGGTACTGAAGACGAGGATGATGTACCTGGGATCGATGAGATTGCTGTGGGTGTAGATGATTTTGTGTCAGGGTGTACTGGTGAGGCTGATGAGACAACATCTATTTTAGGAACTGGTTTTTAGGATTCCATGACTTCCTTGCAGAGATAGGTGGTGGCACAGCGGGCCGTAGCTGCAGTATAAAGGGAAAAATAAGAGGTGGTGTGTTCAGGGTATGAAGGCCATTTATGATAGGGATGTAGAGCCGACTGAGCAGGGTGTGTGTAAAAGAAATATCACTGAGGAGCCTAGTATCAGTTAGATGAGTTAAAGGCACTACCCGAGATTAAGTCAGTGTTTGATCGCTATGGATTCGGGTGGATTACGGAGCCTTCTGGTAACTATAGCCCAGAGTTGGTCCATGAGTTTTATGCTTCATATGCTGCTTCTATTGAATTAATCACACCAAATGAGCAGCGATATCGAGACCAACCACCATTGACTCACACTTTGGTTCATGGTACCAGAGTAGACATATTCGAGTAGACTATCCACAGGTTCTTATTTGGTGCCGAACGTGCACTTCCAGCTAGTACTGCTGAGTTTGATCACTGCATAGAGACGGTTAAAAATAGAAACAAAATGAAGGATGTCGATCAGCACTTAGAGCTACTACAGTGGGTTGCACAGTATATCACTTAGGATGGAAAAGATATGAGATGTGTAGCTGAGAAGTTGGATATTAGGAAAGTTCTCGCTTTACTTTGCGGGTAGGTTTTGGTGGTCAGTTGTACGACACCATCTCGATTCCACAGGTGTGGATAATTCTCTTATTCTTGATCGAGTTATTCTGGTAGCGAGCATCATCGACGGATATGACATCAACATCTCCCGCTATATTATTAAAGAGATTTATGAGCGCGCCTTTAGAGACTTTAACATCATCCCTTTCCCCTATCTGATTCAGGGCCTATGTAATAGTACTGGTGTGGTTACGATGCCTGCAGTAGATCACGACATTAAGGTGACCAGCATAGCTGATATAGGGTTGATGCATTAATGAGGTGCTATTTTGATTTCCCAGAGGGGGTCTCAGCCCTCTACTTCGTCAGGCGCTGTCCTTTTTGAAGGGAAAGTTGATTGAGAGGAACCGACTAGCACTTCAGCACTATTTAGTGAGCCCGAGTCTGGGTGGTTGCCTAATGAGGGCACAGGCCCCATAACTGATGAGGGGGAAGCAAGCATTACTGCACCCCCCTCCCCATCTGGCATGTTTGCAGTTTCATGAGAGTTTTTGTAGTAGTTAGTGGATAGAAAGACGCAGACTATTGAGAGACGGTCTTATACAGAGGCCCAGATGGCTAAGTTGGTCTCTCAACTTAAGCCATAGGTTTAGACTGTGATAGATGCTTCAGAGGTGAGAGTTGAGGAACGCATGACTGTTGCTATGGAGATGTTTATGCGTGAGCTGCATAGGCGAATTGATAGTTTTGAGCACTGGATTGGTAGCCAGTTGAGAGAGGCCCATATCCCAAATTTGATGGGGTTGACAAAAGAGGTGGCTGTTTTAAGGGAAGAGGTTCAAGATTTAGCAGTTATCTATACTCCTATCACTCCACCCATACCAACATCAGTACCTACAGTATGGTTTTTGTGGTGGATTTGTTTGCTAATGAGGAGCCTCTCATTGCTAGAGACAAGAGGCCATGGAGTCCCGAGGGTTGGACTGATAGTGAAGACGAGTTTGAGAGTGATCTATGGAGGGCGACTAAGGCCTCCCGGGTAGAGTACCATACCAGTCAGATTATCCATAAGCAGAAAGCGCGGGGTGCATCCTCTAGTCAGCCACCCCCTCTACCAGCCATACCTAGTATGGAGTCGAGAGAGCATACAGATGATCCTACTATGGACAGGCCCATATCCGGCGTTTAGGGTGCCACAAGTATGTCTGCACTACCTTATACTTATTATATTGATATCTGTGTACTGAGGGCAGTACACCATTATTTAGTTAGGGGTGGTGGTATAACACTACTTGAGGGTTTTAGTTATCGTGTTTTCTTTTCCCTCAAGTATGCTATCATAGTAGAACCGGCATGTTTAGGTTGTTATTTATATTATTTATGTGTTTTCATGTTTAGTTAGGAGAAAAATAGAGGAACCTTAGTGCAGTCAATTTTGAACGTGTTTTGAATGAAAATGATGGTTTTTGATTATTTAAAGGACACCCCTCCTGCAAATTTTGTTTTGAACTGTGTATGTAGTATTTTAGTTTTTGAAAACTGTGAAATCTTGTTATGGCATCAGTATTATAGGCAGAATTACTGTAGCTAGCAATGCATGAACTGGATAGGTAGTAGTTGATAGTGTAACCCTGTGCTATGTGTGTGTGAGGTCATTACCGAGTTCACTTTGTGTGTTCAATCCACAACTTGCCCGGTTAGTCTTGCCTAGGTTATAGGATAGTGGTTAGGAAAGGATCATAGGCCATTTTTGAATAAGTCCTCTTTTAGCCTAAATGCCCGACCAAAAAAAATAAGTATCCCTTGATCCCGATTTTAAGCCTTAGTTGACCTATTTCTTTCCTTAGCCTATTCACCTTCCCATTTTGAGTTACAATGAACTTGTCTTGGCCCTGGTCCCTCTTTAGACATTGTGTACCTCAACTCAGGCAAATCGTCCAAGTTGAGGTTGGCTATTATAGGGGTGCGTATTTTGACTTGGGTATGAAGAAGGGGTTAGTAAAAGAAAAAGAAAATAGATTTGGTTGTGAAGAAAAAAAAAGAAAAAATAAGTGAAATAAATAGAAATTGCAAAAAAAAGGAAGTAAATGAAAAAAAATTGTGTTTTGAAAGTATGAAGAAAACAACACCCAAAAATCTGAACATAAATGAAGGAGAATAAAATGAGAATGATTGGAAAGTGGAGCCAAAAAATATTGTAGTGTCAAAGAGGGTTGAGTCACCATATCCATATGTACCACACCCATCCCCAAGCCTATATTAGAAGCCGATGAAAGTCCTATAGTGATCCTAGTCCAACTGTCCGAAAAAAATTAGGCATAGAAAATAAGGGCAAGCCTATGGTATTTCATGCACACTGATTGAACTTCTTTGTGAGAGAGAGTGTTTTGAACCAGTTCCTACTTTGATATTCATTAGTATATTGTGAGTTTATGATACTTCTTTGTTGTGAGAGTATATGGGTTGCATTGTTATCTGCTATTTGTTTGAATAATGTCATTTGCATATATGCTTAGTTGTTTGTTCATAATATGATGCCATCATTTGATCCCTTCTGTGTCATGATAATATACTACATGTATACACACCATGGTTTTGATATGCAAATAGGAGGGGTCAGAAAAGTTTTGGTGCTAAGAGCAATAAGTCGACTACCGTAGGTCTCTTAAGTTTCTCTTAGTTAAGCATCGATTGTGTTTGTTTTGTTTTGTTTGCCTGAGGACATGCAAACGTTCTAAGTTGAGGATGTTGATGTGCCATGGTTTCAGGGTACTTTCGATACTTAAAACAAGGAAAATATGCAATAACTTGGGTATGTTTGGTTGGTATGATGTGTTTTCTTTCCTATCTTGCAGGGAAATAGGTTATGGAGGCAAAATGGAGAAGAAGGGAAGAAGCATGCACAAGAATGGAACATTGGAAGATGGAAGAGCCAAGTTGAAACCGGGGGAGTAACCCATGGAAAGGACTCACATCCCATGAGTCAACCTACTCCACGTAGGTTGGTACCGTGGGTCAACTCCTGAAAGTTGTAAAGAGGCCTAATTTTCATGAGAGGGACCCACGTGAAGTGGGTTGGGTCCACGATACTAAGTCACGGAACTGTGCAATGCTGCCGACTTTTTTTCTCCTACTTTGTTTAGGATATGATTCACCTTGTATCTATAAATACCCTATGTTGTCCTATGTTCAGGGTTGGTCATTACATTGTTTTGAGATATTATTTCATTATTTTGAGTTCATAAATACATTATTGGTTTTGTAATCTTGGAACACCAATTCTAGTGTTTTAATTCATATTGAGATTTCAGAGTTTTCTTCTTATAGTGAGTTTACAATTATGTTTTCATCATTGAATTCTTCTTGTGTTCTTGGAATCATGAGTAGTTAAACCCCATAACTAGGGTTGTGTGAACCATGAGGAATTAACAAAATGAGTTAAGTGCAAAGCAATTCTGAATTGCTCTGAATGCATGTATTGTTATTTCTTTCATTGTGATTGATCTTCTAATGGTTGCAAATGTTAGAAACTCGCCTGTATTCTAGACTTGCTCGAGAGAGAGGTCGAAATTGGGAAAATAAAATAACAATAAAGATTTAAAGCTATCAATCTTCATCTAATAACTTGAGCCATAACAGGCATAATTATCAAAGATCCAAAACAAAGGTTAGTGGTTCGACACTCGGAGACCGAGAGGAGAAGAGTGAAATTCATCTAACCAAGGTCAAGAGACGTTTATATGAACATATCTTGTTAGATTTTGCATGCAACGAAGTGGGACACTTTTGCCAGCACAAGTAACCAGTAGAGTTAAGGATTCATTGGGGATCACAGTCCTAGTGTATTTATCATATTGATAACAAATCCAATAATCAACAATCGTTACTGTTACTACTTGCTTACAAAAATCCCCCAGTTTTACTTACTTGCCAATTACTCAGACTAGCATTTGACAGACTTTCGTCTTATTCCCTGTGGGATCAACCCCAACCTAGTTGGGTTCTATATTTGATTCAACGACTGCGCTATACTTTTCTGGATGTATAGTTTGGGAGACATAAACCTACACGGAGTGCACAAAATGGAAATAAAGAGCAAGGGTGACTATGAAACATATGTACTCAACAAACATCATCGATAACTAACTCTAATACAAAGTGATGGCTAGGAACGCCACACCAACCATCCAAATTACCCCAAATAAACATGCACTCAAAAAAGTTCCAGCCTATCCTAACAGATAGCACACTTATCAAGATGATCACATTAACGTATTTAAGACAAACACGGGCAGGTTCAAGATCTACGACAATAGAGATAAGTCATTATAAAAAGAGAATCTCACCAACACATTATATGATATCCACTCACCATCTCAAACCAACAGTCCCAAGCTAAGGTACAGGATGTGCATATCTCATAAAACTCTAGATGTGACACAACAATCTCAACGGATCAAGCCATAAACTATACACACATCTAATAATATCTCAACCACCAAATCACCTAAAAAAAGGTAGAATGCAATGCAATGTAGTGATATAAGATGAAAAATATACAATATCGCAAAAAAGATTCAATAATGATAATAAAATACGAAAGAAAATAATCAAACACAATATCAAACAAACAAAAGAATGCAATGCAATAGAATGATCATGATGTAATGTCTCAATGTCACCTCATATACACCTTTCGAGCATAAGTTTCTAGTATAGGACCCATGGGGGGTTCATAACCCATAAACTATCACAATCTCATCAATCAACCTTGTCGGCATATCCCTCGGTTAAGGAATTTTATAAAGTGTTTCATTTCTTTCAAAAATAGTGTCTCTCAATGGTACCAATTTTCATGATTATGGATGAATGAATAAGGATGCATGCTCATAACCAATTCAACATCAAATAATGAATCAACTCAATAGTGGAATAAATGAGCTCAAATTACCTCAAATCTCAATAGATCATGATATAGAAAATCACATCACAACACAATAGTAGAGAGTCATATAATACCTTAATAATATCAATCCAAGCCCTCACTCAGGCATCACAATAATAATAAAGGCAAATAATGATCAAACAAGACCAATATCATCCCCCGCACGGGAATCTCAATAATAATAATATCTCTAAAGTTAATAATATAGTCAAATTAAGCCCCCACTCAGGCATCACAATAATAATAAACAATTTAAACAATGTAAACATAGAGAACTCACCCATATCATCACTTGTTTTACACGAGAAGTTTCCTTCTTTCCAAACATGACACTATTAGACTAAATTACTAAAAGGAGAATTATACTAGTTAACAACATGCCCCAAAGTTCACCTTTATTTACTTACCTAATAACTAAGCCAAAATTCCTTTCTTAACCACTTAACTATTGTAACAACCCTAGTTGTGATTTTTAGGTTTAGTTATATTTTGACTATTTTGCCCTCCCCGTAATTGATATATTTCATTTATGAGTTGTGGGGTTAGTTGGCATGGTCCCTGAAGCATTCAGGAGATCTGAGTGAGTTTTAGGTTTGGAGTAGCCTTGAAAATGATTAGTTTGACTTTGGTTAATATTTTGTGATCCAATTATTAGATGTTTATTATGTTAGTTCCATTAGATCCGGAATATCAATTTTGGGTTAGTAGTGTGGTTGGTTCGTGTTTTGAGACTTTAATTAGAGTTTTGACTTCTTAGATGAGAAACTAGTTAAATTAGCTTAAAAGAAATCTCAGGGGTTAATTTGTTGATAATGACCTCCTTAGGTAAATCTGATGGTTTCATAAGTATGGAACATCAAAATTAGCCTAGTAGAATTATTGGATTATATTTATGGGCTCTCGAACAAATCTCGAGGGTCCATTTGGAGTCATTTTTAGATCCTTATTTTTCAGCTAAATCTAGTCCTAGTGTAACTGCTCTAGCTGTCATTTGGGAGCCTTAGCAGTGTCACCTAGGTAGACCAAAGACTGGCTTACCATAATCCCATCCTTCCAGCACCATTGCCTAAGCGATGGGTGCCTTTGCTTTAGCGGTATCGCCTTAGCGACTAATGAGTCGACTAGGCAACGAGCCTGTATTGCAAGTGACCATTTTACCCCCTAGGCAACGTCGCAGGTATAAAATTCTTTTTCTTCTCTTTTATTTCATTCTTCTATTTTCAAGATTTTGGGTCTTGGTTTGGTGATTTCAAAGATGATTTTTCATCAAGTTGGACTTGGGTAAGCTTTTAAACATGATTTCCATCATCACCCATTGATTTTATCTTTGAAACAACTTCAAAACTTGGATTTTTAGGGTTTCACTCGATAAAGAAAGAAAATGGTTTTTCTTCGATTGCGACCTCAATTTCAACTTGTTTTTCAATGGGTTTTCATATTTAGAATCCTTAGAGTATGGAAAACATGATTCTTAAATAAAATTCTGGTTATAACCTTTTTCCTTTGGGTGAGATTTTACTGGGTATGCTGTTGTTGTTGTATCCTTTTTCCTTTGGGGTCGATTTTCAAACTAATTTTGGATCTGGAATGAAAGTGGCTAATATGGGTATCTTTAGACTTCTTTTGAAGTGTATATGATGTTTTTGATAGATTTGGTTCATTTAGAGGCTGCACAAAAAGAAAAAGATCCTAGTTGAAGGGTCCAAGCTTGTATTTTTGCTTTTCAAGGTAAGCTATGGCTTAACTTTCTTCAGACTGGGCTGAGTAGTTAGCCATTCATGTAAAGTATGCGATGGGTTGGGGATTTTATCATGAGATTTATCTTTAGAGATCATTATTTTATCGTATTGCTCGTGTGGGGGCATGTGTGAATATTATTATTTACTTGAAGGATTATTATTATAGTGATGCCCGTGCGTGGTCTGGTATTTGGATTTCTTTGAGCATTAATTACTTTTATTATTATTGTGATGCCTGAGTGGGGGCATGGATTGATATTATTAGTAATATTTGAGCATTATTTGCCTTTACCATTATTAGGATTCCTGAGTGAGGGACTTGAATTGATATTATTGATGTCTTATATGACTCTTTATCCAGTGGTACCATGCAATGGCTTATATCACGATCTATTGACATTTGAGGATATTTGAGATCATTTATACCATTATTGAGTTGATTCATTATATGATATTGATTTGGTTGTTAGCACACATCATCATTTCATTTATTTATATTCATGAAAGCTAGTACCAATAAGAAACACTGATTTTGAAAAAAAAATAGAACACTTTATAAAACCCTTGACCGAGGGATGTGCCCGCAAGGTTGATTGAGATATGAGATTATGATAGTATAAGGGTTGCGAATCCCCCATAGGTCCTGTGCTAGAAGTCTTTGCTCAAAAAGTGTATATGAGGTGATATTGAAACATTACATCATGGCCATTGCATTGCATTGCATCACTTGCATTTCTTTTATGTGTTTGATATAGTGTATTTGGCCTTCCTTTATGTATTCCTGTGTAGTCATTCTTATACTATTATTATTCTTGTAGTATTTGTACTGTTAGGAGATATGGTTTGAGCCACCATTGGGAAAGTTTTCATATGTAGGTGGAAGCATACTCATAGTATCCTTTATATATTTTATTTTCTACTTTTGTCGTCAGCTTATGATGCCTACTGAGTACAAGTGGACGTAATCACTTCTACTTTTAGTACCCTTTTAGTGAAGATTCCATTTCAAGTACGACCCACAAAGCTTGAGATCATGCAGTTTTGCGGCTGATTTGAAGTATTGGTGAGATCCTTGTTTGGGGATTGATTCTAGATAAATTTTTTTTAGAAAACTTCTCCAATTTGATTCTTTATCATACGTGTTGTTCATTCACAGTATTCTAAACTTGTATATTACTCTTTTTTGCACATATGGCGACTAATAGATCTAGTGTTATTGAGGATACTGAGCCAGTACCAGCTATTACAGCCCTAATCAGAGGGTAAGGTAGGGGGTCACGACCTAGATAAAGGTAGAGGACGAGCAAAAGGAGCGGTTCTGACTACAAGACATGCTAGAGCAACCTTTTTTAAGCCTAAGATTAATCATGATGAGTAGGCTTATCAGCCAGAGAATGTGGGACCAGGTTTGGCCCCTTAGGGTTTTATTGTTACTCTAGTATTACAAGATTTGTTGATTCATCTTTTGGGCCATTTGGATGGTACTCTCCATACAGGTATTCTATCAGGTACACCAGATGATTCTTAGACTATAGGAGGTGTTCAGCCTCTAGAGCAGGCACCTACTTATAGTTTTCATACTCCAGGGGTACATCCAGCTGTTATTGTGGCCCCATATGTTAAGACTTTGCCTACTATACTTCCTGTTCCTCCTATAGCTTTTGGTACTATGATGTCTACGGATGAGTAAAAGAGATTCACGAGATTTATTCGCTTAGCTCCTCCCAAGTTCAGTGGTACTATTGGTGAGGATGCTTATGAGTTTCTAATTGATTGTCAAGAGAGGTTGCATAACCTCGGTTCGCTTGAGTCCTATGGTGTTTCTTGCACTACCTACCAGTTCATTGATGTGGCTAGGCAGTGGTGGAGATCTCTTGTCAGTTGTAGAATAATGGGTTCTCCTTCTTTGACATGGACCTAGTTTTCTGAGGCTTTTTTGGAGAGGTTTATGCCCTACAACTTGAGGGACCATATGAGACATAAGTTTGATCATTTGGACAAGGGCTCTATGACTATAGCAGAGTATGAGGCATGTTTCCATGCCTTGTCTAGATATGCCAATGCTAGTATCTCCACGGAGCTAAAGAGGATCAAGAAGTTTGTTAAGGGTTTGATGGGTTATTATCAGTTGGCAACAACTCAGCTTATGGTTTTAGGTGGTTTTTCTAGAGTATTATGGATCATGCTAAGATGGTTGAGACTATTTGCTAGGGTACTCAGAGTGGTGGTGCCAAGAGTATACACCGATAAGGTGATTTCAGTGGTCATGTATCTCGAGGTAGGGATTTCTCTGGTAGAGGTTCTTATGTTACCATGGTAGACCAATTCAGGCAGCCTTACAGAGTTCAAGTAGCAGGTTTACAGGTTCTAAGGCTTTGGGTATTTAGAGATCAGGTCATATAGGTCGAGGGTCTTATTTTGGTTTATTAGGTTTTAAAGGGTGTTTTGGTTCTTTTGGGCTCTCTGAGTGTGATTTTTCTAGAAAAGGATGTTTTTTGTTTGATGATCATGGTTACTTACCCCTGATGTGCATCAGGTACTCCCCAGAAGGGTTCTCAACTTCAATTTTGTCTGACTCTAATGTTTGCAGTTAGAGATAGTACATAGGACAGTAGAGATGGGGCTTAAGGAGCTCGTGGTAGTGGATGAGAGGTTGCTCAGTCTAGTACCATGAAAGGTCAATGTTATGCTTTTTCTAGGAGACCTAAGGTAGAGGCCTTTGATGCTCTAATTACAGGTATCATCCCAGTTTGCCATCATCCTGCTTCTGTGTTATTTGACCTTGGGTCCACATTCTCTTACGTGTCCGTATATTTTGCTACTAGTATTGATCCTATGTGTAAGTCCTTTTCTATGTTTTTTCGTGTTTCTAACCTCGTAGGTTATTCTTTAGTGGTAGATTGGGTTTACTGATCATGTGTTGTGACCTTTTTGGGGTATGGGACTTTGGTGGACTTGATTATTATCGATATGGTAATTTTGATGTTATATTGGTTATGGATTAGTTGGCTCCTTATCATACAGTTTTGGATTGTTTCTACAAGACCGTGACCTTAGCTACTCTAGGTGTGCCGAGATAAGAGTAGAAGGGCACTCCTAGATTATTCCAAAAAGGGTTATATCTTTTATACATGCTCGTTGCATGGTAGAAAAGGTGTGTCTCTCCTTTTTAGCCTACATGTACGATACTAGTATTGATTCGCCTCTTCCCTTGGATTCTGTTTGAGTTGTCATAGAATTCATGGATGTATTTTCTACAGACTTACCTGGTATGTCTCTATAAAGGGATTTTGATTTTGCAATTGATGTTGAGCCGGGCACCAAGCTCATTTCTATTTCTCCTTATATAATGGCCTCAAAGGAATTAAAAGAATTAAATGAGCAACTAGGATTTGTTGACTAAGGGTTTCATTAGATCGAGTGTGTCTCCTTGGGGTGCTTCTTTCATGTTTTTGAAGAAGAAATATGGATCCATGCGCATGTGTATTGATTATCGACAATTAAACAAAGTAACTGTTAAGAAAAAATATCCTCTTTCTCGCATTAATGATTTGTTTGATCAGCTTCAGGGTGCCTTAGTGTTTTCTAAGATCAACTTGAGATCTGGTTATCTTCAGTTGAGGATTACAGCTTTGGATATTATAAAGATAGCTTTTTGAATGCAGTATGGCCATTATGAGTTCTTGGTTATGTCTTTTGGGTTGATTAATGCCCCGACAATATTTATGAAGTTGATGAATAGAGTGTTTCAGCCTTATCTCATTCTTTTATGATTGTGTTCATCAATGATATCTTAGTTTATTCCAAGAATGAGGCTGAGAATATGAGACATTTGAGGGCTGTACTTCAGAGGTTGCGAGAGAAGAAGTTGTGTGCCATGTTCTTCAAGTGCAAGTTTTGGTTGGATTCTATTTCTTTCTTAGGTCACATAGTGACCAAAGATGGTATTATGGTCAATCCGACCAAGGTAGTGGATATTTGTGATTGGTCTAGACCTACTTCTCCTACAAAGATTTAGAGTTTTGTTTGGTTAGTGGGCTATTATCGCCGATTTGTATATGGTTCTCTTCTATTGCATCTCCTTTGACCAAGTTGACTCAGAAAAAAGTTGTCTTTTATTGGTTAGATGATTGTAAGAGTAGCTTTCAAAAGCATAAGGAGTTGTTGACTTCAGCTCCTATCTTGACTTTGCCTGAGGAGGACGTGGGTTTCACTGTGTTTTATGATGCTTTTGGAGTTGGCTTGGGGTGGTATATTAATGCAGAAGGTTAAGGTGATTGCGTATGCTTCTTGGCAGTTGAAGCCTCTTGATAAAAACTACCTTTACTCATGATTTGGAGTTAGCCGCAGTTGTGTTTGTGTGGAAATTGTGGCGTCACTACTTGTATGGAGTTCATTGTGAGGTTTTCTCCATTCTTCATAGCCTTCAGTATGTTTTTACTCATTGAGATCTTAATATGAGACAACATCGATGGTTAGAGTTGCTTAAGGATTAT
Source organism: Capsicum rhomboideum (assembly GCA_031232105.1). Classification (NCBI taxonomy): domain Eukaryota; kingdom Viridiplantae; phylum Streptophyta; class Magnoliopsida; order Solanales; family Solanaceae; genus Capsicum; species Capsicum rhomboideum. Next base: position 87,604,349 of record CP124716.1, on the reverse strand, counting down.
GATCTCAATTGTTTTTACCATCCGAGCAAGGCTAATGTGGTAGCGGATACCTTAAGCTGGAAGGTGGCGAGTATGGGGAGTTTGGCTTATGTTTTGGCAAAGGAGCGACCTTTAGCCTTAGACGTTCAGCCTTTAGCTAACCAATTGGTTAAAGTTGGTTAGGCTTGATATTTCAACACCTGGGCGTGTTTATGCCTTTGTTAAGGCTATATCTTCATTGATGGAGCAGATTCAAGCTCAACAGCTTGATGATGAGAAGTTGAGGGTGATTTTGATAAAGTGTTGAGTGGTAAGGCAAAGACTGCATCTCTTGATCTCGAGGGTGTTTTGAGGATTGGTGGTCGTGTTTGTGTACAGAGAGTTGGTGGTTGGATTAGACTGATCTTGGAGGAGGCTCACTGTTCAAAGTATTCTATTCATCCAGGAGCGGCTATGATGTACCATGACTTGAAGCAACACTATTAGTGGTGCAGGATAAAGAAAGACATTATGGAGTTTATGGACAAGTATTTGAATTGTCAACAGGTGAAGTATGAGTATCATCGACCATGTGGTACTATGCAGAAGATACCCATTTCCTAGTGGAAGTGGGAGCGGATCACTATGGATTTTATGGTTACCCTACCCCAAACTTTAGGGAAGTTTGATTGTATTTGGGTAATTATGGATAGATTGACTAAATCAACACATTTCATACTTATGAAGGTGAATTATAATGCGGAGAAGTTGGCCAAAATCTACATTTGGGAGATAGTTCGGTTTCATGGGTACCTATTTCCCTTATTTCTGATAGAGGTATGCAATTTACCTTGAATTTTTAGAGTTTTATGTAGAGTGAGCTGTGTACTTCACTTGAAATAAGCACAACTTTTCACCCTCAGATGGATGGCCAGTAAGAATGGATTATTTAGGTGTTAGAGGACATGCTTCAAGCGTGTGTTATAGATTTTGGTGGTCATAGGGACCAGTTCTTGCCCTTAATGGAGTTCGCCTATAACCAAAGTTACCATTCCAGCATTCAAATGGCGCTTTTTGAGGCTTTGTATGAGTGGAAGTGTAGATCCCCTGTGGGATGGTTTGATTCATTTGAGGTCAGAACTTAGGGCACTGATTTGTTAAGAACTCGACGGATCGAGTGAGGTTGATTCAGCATAGGCAGAAGAGTTACTCCGACCATCGAGTTTGTGATGTAGCATTCATGCTTGGTAAGCTGGTTTTGTTAAAGGTATCAGCCATGAAGGGTGTGCTGAGATTTAAGAATAAAGGGAAGCTTAGTCCGAGATTTGTCATCCCTTTTGAGATTCTTGAGAAGTTTGGAGATGTGACATATAGACTAGCTTTGCCTCCACATCTGCTAATTGTTCATCTGTTATTCCATGTTTCTATGGTGAAGGTATACCATTTTGATGATACTCATGTGATTCGGTGGGACTCAGTTGTGTTAGACCATGATTTGTCCTATAAGAAGGAGCCTATTGCTATCCTATATAGATAGACTAGGAAGCCGAGGGCCAAGCATATTGATTATATGAAGGTTCAGTAGAGAGATCACTTTATTGAAGAGGCTACGTGGGAGGTTGAGTACTATATGTAGAGTAGATACTCCAAACTTTTTACCACTTCAGGTACTTTATTTTCTTTTTAGTTCAAGGATGAACTCGTGTGTTAGTGCTGAATAATGTAACAACCCTAGTTGTGATGTTTTAGCTTTTGCTATATTTCAACCATTTTGTCCTTCCCCATAGTTTCTATATGCCATTTATGAGTTGTGGAGTTGGTTGGCACGGTCCCTAAAGCGTTTAGGAGTGATTTGAATGAGTTTGTGGTTTTGAGTAGCCTTGAAAGTGATTAGTTTGACTTTGGTCAGTATTTTGCGATCCGAGCATTGGATGGTGATTCTGTCAATTCCAATAGATCTAGAATGTTGATTTTGGGTTAGTAGTGTGGTTAGTTTAGGTTCCGAGCCTTTATTTAGAGTTTTGACCTCCTAGATGAGAAACTAGTTAAATTAGCTTAGAAGGTGTCTTGGGGGCTAATTTGTTGATAACGACCCTTTTTGGTAAATCTGATGGTTCCATTTAGTACGGAATATCAAAATTATCCTAGTAACATTATTGGACCGAGGGTTCATTTAGAGTCATTTTTAGTTCCTTATTTTTCAGCTATATCTGGTCTTGGTGCAACAGTTTTAGCGGTCATTTAGTCACCTTAGCGGTGTCACCTAGGTGGACCGAAGACCGCGTTAGCAAAAACCTATCCTTCTAGCATCATTGCCTAAGCGATGGGTGCCTTCGCCTTAGCAGTATCACTTTAGTGGCTAGTGGTCCTCCTAGACGACGAACCTACATGACAAGTGGCTACCGTTAATGCTCAAGTGACATTGCTTAGGCACCATTTTACCCCATAGGCAACGTTGCTGGTATAATATGAACCAAAGACCGTCCTAGCTAAAGCCCATCCTTCCAGCACCATTGCCTAAGTGATGGGTGCCTTCGCCTTAGCAGTATTATTGTAGCAGCTAATGGTTTGGCTAGGTGACAAACCTGTGTGGCAAGTGACTACCACCATCGCTCTGGCTTCTCAAACGACGTTGCTTAGGAGACCATTTTACCACCTAGGCGACGTCGCTAGTATAAAATCCTTTTTTCTTCTCTTTTATTTCATTCTTCCATTTTCAAGCTTGGGGGTCTCAGTTTTGGTAATTTTAAAGACAATTTTTCATCAAATTGGACTTGGGTAAGCTTCTAAATACAATTTCCATCATTACACATTGATTTTATCTTCGAAACAACTTCAAAACATGGATTTTAAAAACATGGATTTTTAGGGTTTCACAGGTAAAGAGAGAAAAATGGGTTTTCTTTGATTTCAAGCTCGATTTCAACTTGCTATTCAATGGGTTTTCATATTTAGAATACTTGTATGGGAAACATGATTCTTAAATAAAATTTTGATTATACCCTTATTCCTTCAGGGTCAATTTTTGGACCCGAAACAAAAACAACTAATAGGGGTATCGTTGGACTCCTTTTAATGTGTGGATTACATTTTTGATAGATTTTGTTCATTCTGAGACTGCATGATTGTAACACCCCATACATTTCCGAACCTATTTGATTACCATAACATTTATGGAATTATTTAAACCTGAGATGGTTGGTGTATTACCCACTAATTTTAGTGTGCTGAATTAATCTTGTGTTGGTGGGCTCAAATGAGGCCCAAAATTAAGCAAGAAAGACATGGCCCAAATGGAAAGTGGCCCATTCTAAGATTGACTAAGTAAACACCTCAATTATTCACAAAATTTTGGCTAATGATGACCATGAGGGACTATATAAGGAACAAAAATCAGATTTTTATTCACCACAAGACACATGCAAAATTCTAGATTTTTCCAAAAATATTCTCTCCTCTTTCAAACCCTAAACAACCATTCCCTTTGGAAAAGATCTTCTCTTTGCAAGCTTTGGTAAGTGTTTACTCTTATGGTTTAATATATTATATGCATAAGAGGGTGTGTAAATCAAGTTGGTTATGTTGACAAAGTGTTGAGCAGTCCACTATGTGTAAAACAGTCCACTTTTGCTTAATCGATAAAGGACTTGCCTTCTATGTGGTTCAAACTTGAAAGGGGACTTGAGGTCTTGAAGGAAGTGAATTTGATGGATTAAATGTCAACATGTAGGATGTGGATATGTCCCTAACTTGCTTTCTCTTTGTGTATAACTTTTGGAATTGTTATTGTGAAATTGTGCATGGAACCGATGGTGTATTGAAAAGAGAATATAGTTTTGTGATGTTCATGTGCATTTTTAAACCATGATTGTTTGTTGTCATCCAAGTTAACCTAAAATATGAAAAGAGAAGCTTACTTATGGCCATGGACAATTTATTTCCAAAAAAAAGACCCAAAAGTGACCTATGACAGCCGAAATGGGCACTCGCCCTCGCAGGTGAGGCACCTGCTGGCGCAGGTGGCCTTAGACAGGTCCAAGGAGGCACCTGCGGCCGTACCTCACCACCTGCGGGCGCAGGTGGCTTCGCAGGTCCATCTAGAGGTCTGTTTTACTTGTTTTTGAATCTCTTTGACCCTCCAAGGCCCCTCTACCCTTCTTGGATGCAATCATCAACTTATGGTACCCTTTGGATGGATCTAAAGGGGTAGTCCGAAGGCATTTTGAATTGTATCAATTATGGAGTGTTCTTAATGTGTTATGGTGAAAGGTATTTAGATGACTTAATGGCATAAATGTGACGATATGTTAATGAGGAAGTGTAAAGTATAAACTTGGTATGAAATTCCATCGGTTTGTGATATCTAGGTTGATGTGTGTAATATTTTGGTGTTGTTGGTATGGTGATGCAGTGAATGGTATTGTAAAAGGGTGAAATGATGTTATATGGCAGTCACGTAGCTTATTATCATTTTATGCACTTATAATGTAGTTAGTTGTTAATGTGAGCTCCGTTATGTACTTGTGTTGTAGAGTAACACGTAAGGAAGGAGCTGAGTTGTTGTATTCACATATTGGGTTGTTGTATTCACATATTGGGAAGATAAGGTATGTAAGGTTACTCTTTTCCATATCCTTTGGCAGCACCTATTGTTCACATCGTTACCATACTTGTCTCCATTTCGAAATGTTTCAAAGTATCTCATTTCAGGTTTGTTATAAATTGTTATTCACGTGTCTCTTATTCATTGACTGATGTTCCAAAGCTCTAATAATGTTATAACCACCAATGTATCAATCTCACAAAAGTAAAGGAATGAAGTAATGCATAATTGTTTGAGTACGGGTGGTAGCTCAAAGGGGCGAAAGCCTAGCTAGAGACGATCCCGAATGATTATTGGATACAGGGGGCAGCCTAAAGGGGTGAAAACCTAGCTAGGGACGAACCTACTTTATTGATTTATGGGTGGTAGCTCAAAAGGGGTGAAAGACTAGCTAGAGACGATCCCAATGTTATTTTTCCCACTGATCAGTTGGGCTCGGGCATTATATGATTGATGATGATAATGTCATGAACGTAAACACAAAGAAAGTAATGAAAGCAATGGCTTGGAGACTACATTCCAGACTCAACGGCGTAGTCAAAATTTCCAACAAAGGTCGTTATCAACAAGTTACCCCCGAAACCAACGTATGTTCTAAAGACTTAAAATCAAACCAAAAGCCTCGAAACCCGAACCAACCGCGCTACTAGTCCAAAATCAACATTTCGAATCAAATGGAATGCCGAAACTCTCATCCGAATGCTCGGATCACATAATGTTGACTAAAGTCAACTATACCACTTTAAAGGGTACTCAAAACCACAAACTCTCATAAATTACTCTTGAATGCTTCGAGGACTGTGCCAACCATCCCCACAACTTATAAATGATATAAAGCAAATAACATAATAACATAATAACATAATATCATAATAGCATAATTCTCCCCTAAATGGTTACTAACCCCAATCATTACAACATGATTCAAGCTCTTAAATACATACCCACTATCAATTTACACAAGATCCATGTGTCATCTATCTATAATTTACCATAAACATATAAATAAATAGAGAGAACAATCAAGATATCCATTTTTTTCAACCTATCAATAGACTCTAAAACCCATAGAGATGCTCGCCATCTCCTCTAAGTGGGAACCCCAAACCCATAGTGATTCACAAACATAAGATATAAGTACATAACACATAAAAACCTTAGAAAGGTGCCAAGGTACATCTAAATTTACCTTAATGAAGATCTGCAATGCGAAAACAAACCCCGAAGGACCAACCAGAGCTCTACTCCATCAAATCACCACCAAATGCGTCCAATCTAATCAAATATGATATCTACACGTAAATACATGACCAACTATACCCATATTAATATACTTTGATTCCGGGTCCAAAATCAATTTGAAAATTGACCCGAAAAATAAAAGGGTAAAACTAGAATTCTTGTAAAGAATCACATCTCCCATACTTTAAGGGTTTTAAATCGTAAAACCCAATAGAAATAGAGTAGAAATCGAGTTAGAAATCAAGGAAAAACATACTTTTCTCTTTGTCGGGTAAAACCCAAAATTCCATTATCAAACATGATTTAAAATGAGAAATTTCGATAACCTTTTACCAATATCAGTTTACCCACTATACAAGGATCTTAAATCCAAAAAATCAGTGAAAACCCATTCCAAATCGACCTTCAAATTAATTTTTAGTGAATGGACGAAGTCTAAAATTTATAAGATGTTCGGGTGCGATTCACATCGCTAAAGACTCTTTTCGGTTGTTAAAAGTCTGTTTTCTGGTTGCTAAAGGTGTGAACCAACACCTTTTTTATCACTAAAAAGTCCATAAATCCCTCATATGATAGCGAAATGCCCCGATTATTTTTCCTATAATTCCTAAATAAGATATGAACATACTCGTCCAATCAAAACTCAATATCATGCACATTTACCCAGTCAAATATTATTTTTGGTCGTTAAGGAATTCTTTCATGTTCCGCAATAAAAACTCGATCTGTACTTTTTGAAATTACACCAAACTTTCCAAATCAATCCTATAATTCATACTCAAAATTTTAGAAGTCGCGGAATAATTTTTCGATCTTTAAAACTAATAACGAACCTTTGAGTTGACATATTTTACTTAAACAAGGCCAAAGCACCCAAAATATTCAAAAACTCATTCAAAACTCACCGGAACCTCCTGAACACCAACCAAATATGCTAATATCTTGGAAACGACATTCCAGACTCAACAATGCAGTCAAATTTCCAACAAAGGTCATTATCAATAAGTTATCCCCAAAACCAACTTCTGGTCTAAAGACTCAAAATCAAACCAAAAGCCTCGAAACCCAAACCAACCTTACTACTACCCCAAAAACAACATTTTGGATCAAATGGAATGTTGAAACTCTCATCCGAACGCTCGGATCACATAATGTTGACCAAAATCAACAATACCACTTTAAAGGCTACTCAAAACTATAAACTCATATAAATCACTCCCGAATGCTTCGAGGACCCCGCCAACTATCCCCACAACTTATAAATGATATAAAGCAAATAACATAATAACATAATAGCATAATAGCATAATTCTCCCCTGAATGGTTACTAACCCCAATCATTACATCAATATCCACCAAACATGATTCAAGCTCTTAAATATATACCCACTAACAATTTACATAAGATCCATTAGTTATCTATCTATAATTTACCATAAACATATACACAAATAGAGTGGTACCTATAGAGATGCTCACCATCTCCTTGAAGTGAGAACCCTAAACACATAGTGATTCACAAACATAAACAATAAGTACATAACATAGAAACACCTTAAAAAAGTGTCAAGGTACATCTACCTTAAAGAAGATCCGCAAAGCCAAAACATATCCCGAAGGACCAACTGTAGGTCTATTCCCTCAAATCACCAGCAAATGCGTCCAATCTAATCAAATATGACATCTACGCAAAAATACATGATCAACGATACCCATATTAATATACTTTGATCCCGGGTCTAAAATCACTTTGAAAATTGACCCCGGAAATAAAAGGGTAAAACTAGAATTTTTTTAAAGAATCATATTTCCCAAACTTTAAGGGTTTTAAATCTTAAAACCCAATAACAATAGAGTAGAAATCGAGTTATAAATCAAGGAAAAACATACTTTTCTCTTTGTCGGGTAAAACCCAAAATTCCATTGTCAAACGTGATTTAAAATGAAAAATTCCCATAACTTTTTATCAATATCAGTTTACCCACCATACAAGGATCTTAAATCCAAAAAATCAGTGAAAATCCATTTCAAATCGACCTTCAAATAAATATTTAGTGAATGGACGAAGTCTGAAATTTATAAGATGTTTGGGTGAGATTCCCATCGCTAAAGACTCTTTGCGGTCGTTAAAAGTCTGTTTCTATTTGTTAAAGGTGTGAACCAACACCTTTTGTCACTAAAAAGGCCATAAATCCCTCATACAATAGCGAAATGCCCCGATTCTTTTTCCTATGATTCCTAAATAATGATAACAACATAATCTTCCAATCGGAACTCAATTTCATGAACATTTGCCCAGTAAGATATTGAATAATAACTCTATCTCTACTTTTCGAAATTACACCAAACTTTCCAAATCAATCATATAATTCATGCTCAAAATTTCAGAAATCTCAAAATAATATTTCGATCTTTAAAACTAATAGCGAGCCTTTTTATCGATTGATTGTACTTTAAAAAGGCCAAAGATTCAAAAACATTCAAAAATTCATTCAAAGCTCACCTAGAACCTCCTGAACACCAACCAAATATACTAATAGCTTGGAAACGACATTCCAGACTCAACTGTGCAGTCCAAATTTTCAACAAAGGTCGTTATCAACAAGTTACCCTCGAAACCAACTTCTGGTCTAAGCACTCAAAATCGAACCAAAAGCCTCAAAACTCGAACTAACCATGTTACTTCCCCAAAATCAATATTTCGGATCAAATGGAATGCAGAAACTCTCATTCCAAAACTCAGATCACATAATGTTGACCAAAGTCAACTATACCATTTTTAAGGCTACTCAAAACCACAAACTCACATAAATCACTCCCGAATGCTTCAAGAACTATGCAAACCATCCGCACAACTTATAAATGATATAAAGCAAATAACATAAGAGCATAACTCTCCCCTAAATGGTTACTAACCCCAATCATTACATCAATATCCACCAATCATGATTCAAGCTCTTAAATAGATATCCACTATCAATTTACACAAGATTCATAAGTCATCTATCTATAATTTACCATAAACATATATGCAAGTAGAGAGAACAATCAAGATATCCATTTTTTTAAACCTACCAATAGACTTTGGTACCCATACAAATGCTCGCCATCTCCTCCAACAGGGAACCCAAAACCTATAGTGATTCACAAACATAAGCAATAAGTACATAACTCATAAACACCTCAGAAAAGAGTCAAGGTACATCTAAATTTACCTTAAAGAAGATCTACAAAGCCAAAACACAGCCTGAAGGACCAACCAGAGCTCTACTCCCACAATGCATCCAATCTAATCAAATATGATATTTACACATAAATACATGACCAACGATACCCATATTAATATACTTTGATTCCGGGTCCAAAATCACTTTGAAAATTGACTCCGAAAATAAAAGGGTAAAACTAGAATTTTTGTGAAGAATCATATTTCCCATACTTCAAGGGTTTTAAATCTTAAAACCCAATAAAAATAGAGTAGAAATCGAGTTAGAAATCAAGGAAAAACATACTTTTCTCTTTGTCGGGTAAAACCCAAAATTCCATTATCAAAAGCAATTTATAATGAAAAATTTTGATAACTTTTTATCAATATCAGTTTGCCCACCATACAAGGATCTTAAATTCAAAAAATCAGTGAAAACTCATTCCAAATCAACCTTCAAATTAATTTTTAGTGAATGGACGAAGCCTGAAATTTATAAGATGTTCGAGTGAGATTCCCATCGCTAAAGACTCTTTTCAGTCGCTAAAAGTCTATTTTCTAGTTTCTAAAGGTGTGAACCAACACCTTATTTTTAACAAAAAAGGCCATAAATCCCTCATATGATAGCGAAATGCCCCGATTCTTTTTCCTATACGTCCTAAATAATGACACGAACATACTCTTCCAATCAGAACTCAATTTTATGCACATTGCCCAGTCAAATATTTATTTTGATCATTAAAGAATTATTTCACGTTTTGCAATAAAAACTCGATCTCTACTTTTCGAAATTTCACCAAACTTTCCAAATCAATCCTATAATTCATGCTCAAAATTTCAGAAGTCTCAAAATAATTTTTTGATCTTTAAAACTAATACCAAACCTTTTTGTCGATAGATTTTACTTAAACAAAACCAAAGAACCCAAAATGTTCAAAAACTCATTCAAAACTCACTCGGAACCTTCTAACACCAACCAAATATGCTAATAGCTTGGAAATGACATTCCTGACTCAACGATGCAGTCAGAATTTCCAACAAAGATCGTTATCAACAAGTTACCCCAGAAACCAACTTCTAAATGATATAAAGCAACTAGGTAGAAGGACAAAATGGTCAAAACATAGAAAAAACTAATAATCACTACGTGGATTATTACATCATCCACTACTAAAACCACGTTTGTCCTTGAACATAAAGTCAAAGAAGGTACTAAAACTGATAAGTAGCCGAGAATACCATAGTCAACCTCATACAACACTCTCAAGTGGATCCAAACCTGAAGTACCACCAGTTCACTCTAGTAACCATAATTCCTTCACATTTTCACTTTTAAGGCCATAACTACAGTATCTGAGCCCAAGTTTTTCAATGTATTTGATTTTCTTTATACTCGAACTTCCTCTATACTAAAAAACTAATTCGATCGCAATAGAAGTTCTGAACATACCCAGTTTAGCTGAGTCTATTAAAGACACCATAAGTCACTGACTATACTACAAAACCAATGTCATCCCTGTACCAACAAAATACCAAATAACCCATGAAACCACATTGTTACTCTCCACAATACTGAATCATTCCTTATCTATCTTAAAAAGAATTTTCCACTAATTTCAAGCCTAGTATAAGCAATTTCTTGATTGAATCAAATTTATCCAAGGTTGATACCATAACTATCGAATCGGATATTACTATCTACTCAAGCTAAAAAAACTAAGTCAGAAATCGATATCAATACCACAAAAAACCTCAAAAGTCACTCTTAGCTCACTTTGATCACTATTTAAATAGTCATATCCTCATGCTCAACCCTTAAAGAAAACTATGAATAATCATTAAAACTCTTCATACCGCAATCATGTACACTCTATATGTCACCAAATTCTTATGTAACCCATCACAATAATCGATGTAGTTCTCAACTCCCATGCAGTGTCAATCAACCCAAAGTCCTTAATAATTTGGTAGAATGAAAAGCCCATTCGACCATACACATGTAAGCAAACCATCATATCAAAGACAATCAACCCATAATAAAAGTGCTAAAATTATTACATATCACTGATTTCCTCCTAGATCACAAAGCGAATCTCCAAAAAATCAACACTAGTCTCCTCATAAGTCACTGACGAACCATACTGTCAAAACTTTGAATTTCCAACCCGTACCCATAGCACAATTATGCATACTTCAAAATTTCTTATGTATAAATTCTTTATCTTTTCCTTAACTCATTTCCTATTCTGTATTCTTTAACAAAAGAACCACGGAATAATACTGCATACCCCAAATCAAAACTCTTGAGCAAAACACTTAATTAATCCCTTTATCTCTCAAGGTAACAAATTCCACAACCCATATGCTCTTTCATGCACAAATCCTTCAAAGTCCTCTAAAATCGACGTGCGTAAACTTTACTTATCTTCCAATCTACACGATAGCATAATCCACCTCTACAAAGTAGTCTTACCATGAAAACCCAAAATTCTAAACTCAACCTATGTAGACAACTATCTTTACGACCCATAACAATCTAATCAAAACACAAAGTAGTACATTATAATCTTAACTAGACCCAAGTAACCACACTGCTATAAGCGCAAATCCCTATCCTTTAAGATGAATGCATAACCTTCCAAATCAAAAGCAAATATCCTTACAAGCTAAATTCCTTTAGATCCACCTGAGGAGTGTTTCAAAACAATATCATTCTTTCCATGCAAGCAAAGCTAATCACCAAGATAGTAACAAATCACAAGGCCCGAACATCTAAAAATCTTCCCTTATCTAACTAGAATCCTTTAGTTGCAATCTTTCGAAGTTAGTCGGATCATAAGTATGATCCATCACAAGGTATTCTTGCCCAATTTGATTAGTAATCCTAGCCATCCTACATATCCGATCATACGCTAACCCAAACCTCAGATGTACCAATGTAATTTCATAAGCCAAATAATCCATGCACACACCTTCTTAGTGACACCTTCAGACAACTTAACACAAGTGTACCAGCTGTAAGCTCTCTCTATTCCCAATAATAAAATCACTTCCTCAATCCCAACTAATATCACAACCCTCAAGTAAACCTCTGAGTTTATCTTATAATCTAAACATACCAATACCTACCATCGATCGACCACTCTTCCAAATTATAACCATCGAGAAGGTCATATCTAAATTATACCAATCTATAATTATCACGACCCAAACGATCGTGAGTGGCACGCACCATAAATCTACATTGGGAGAACCATTCAACCCAACCCTTTTTAATTCGGTTCAATATTTAACATTTATATTCTGTTATTCTTATCATTAATTAGTTTGAGAATTCCATTATTGAATTAATATGTAAAATGTCAAACCATCATAATCATCTAATATCTAATAGAGTACAAAATCATCTATTTATTACATCCTCGGGACCTGAAGTCACCTTACAAGTAGGTAACTAATAGATTATCCAAAATATGAAAGGAAAATATGAAAAGTTTTAGTCCCAAAGAAAGGGACATAAATAAAAATCAGAAAGATTTAATGGCTGCCCAGTCATGGTACTCACCCATGAACCTGAGTCTGGAACTGCCAGCTAAAGTTGAGATCTTATCTCAAACGCCGGAAGACGCTCTTCACTCAACAAAAAAAAGAGCACAGGTAGCATCAGTACAACAACAAGTATCAGTAGACATCATAGATCTACTTAACCCGACGCTATACAAATAAGTAAACCAAATAAATGCAAAGCGGTCATCACAGAACTTATAATCAAAGACAATAACACAATTATGACACTTCACATTAGAGAAATTATAGGCTCACATTACATATGTTTACACTCACATTAGAGAAATTATAGGCTCACATTACATATGTTTACACTCAGCTATTTTCAACAACAAGTTGTATCACAAAATATGAATATAACCAACATTCAATGCACGTGAATGAATATATGAATGCAAGATATGTGCATTATATCTTTCTCTTCTCAATCTCTTCAACATCATCAACATCCTCATGAACATCATGATTTAAATAACATCATCAATATCCTCTCAACAACATCAATATGTATGAATATGCAATGCTATCAATAATCACAAGTAGTGCTCGAAAGCAATCACAATTACTTAATTCATATAAGCAAAGAGTCATGCAAGTCTAATTTCTATAAATAAATCGTAACCTACCTCGATTCCTTGTTCAATCACTTCTAGGCCACAAACTTGCCTTTTCTTTCTCTTTCAACTTGTTCTTGATCTATAACAACAAGATTACACACCCTTTTCAATCATTTTGTCCCTTTTAACCACTAGGGATTAATAACTAACAACTTTTAACCATAAAATTACCTAATTCATCATCTTAGGGCTTTCTATCCATTAAACCTTATGAAACCTATCCTGTTTAACATGAACGACTATGATTCTACTCTCACTAGAGTTTTCTAACACCCTAGAATCATTAACTACTGATTTTATATTCATTCCCACCAATTTGCATTAAATTCTTAAATTCGGGCTAAACCTCAGTTTCCACCATAATGTTTCTAATGATTTTCAATAATGCTAAGAAGTAATTCAAGTTTAGAATGTAAGATACTTACCTCCAAAGATAAAAACCTCTGAAAATTGCCAGAAAATCGCCTTCCCAGAGCTTTGGTATAGTTTTCAAAAAGTGGGAAATGAAAAATATTTTCTGGGTTTTAAAATTAAAAGTTATTGCGTTTTACCACTACAACGGTAAGATTACCGCTGCAGCAGTAGCAGTGCAGCAATTCATGACGAAATAGAGGCTATGCTGCAGCAGTACCCTTTCCGCTGTAGCAATTGCATTTTCCACTGCAGCAGTCCTGGGCAGAAACTCAGGACCTCTCCCTAACTTCATCCATTTCACAATGTATTCCTTGATTTACAACATCGCGAACCAACCCTTCCGCAGTAAACTCTATAATCGAAGTTCTATAACTCTGTTTTACGTGTCGAAAGTTACTACGACTTTATAAACTCGTTATCTATTTAGAAATATAATTAAAATACCCACCAATATTCACATCAACACCAGATTTTCTTGGAGTAATACACCCTCAAAATTCATAGAATACTAGCCCAACCCTAAATTTTTTAAAAATCACATAAGTAAAAATTTGGCGGGGTTTTCACTTCCTATTTTTAGGATAACGATGATTTGGGTCGTTACATTAGATACTAATTTACCCGTTGTTCATCCCCGAATGACAAACAGTTTGAGATGAAAAAATTAAGAAAGAATTACCTGGTTCAATATACAAGTGCGGATATCGCTTGCGCATGTCAGCCTTGGTTTCCTAAGTGGCTTCCTTAATAGTATGATTCCTCCATTGAACCTTTACACATGGGATGACTCTGGTTCTCAGCTTTCTCATATCTATACCCAATATATCAATTAGTTCTTCTTCATATGATAGCTTCTTATAAAAAAACTTGGGGTCCCAATGAATGATGTAGTCCCCATCTTCATGGAATTTCCTTAACATCGACAGGTGGAATAACGGGTGGACCTCAGACATATTAAGAGGCAATGCCAACTTATAAGCTACTGCCCCAATACCCTTTAAGACCTCAAAGGGTCCGATGTACCTCGTACTCAATTTGCCCTTCTTACCAAAATGCATTAAACTCTTCATGGGTGACACTTCCAATTATACTTTCTCCCTATTCAAACTTTACATCCCTCATCTTATTATACGCGTACTCTTTCTGTCGGATCTAAGTGTCTTTGAGATTTTCCTATATAAACTTTACCCACTCCTTTAATATGTCAGTACCCTAAGGCCTCATTTCAAAAGTATCAAACCATCCGATTAGAGACCTACATCTTCTACCATATAAGGCTTCAAAAAGAGCCACGTCAATACTAGAGTGGTATCTTTTATTGTAGGCGAATTCATACAAAGGTAAATATTAGTCCCACTGACCCCCGAAGTCCATTACACATGCCCAAAGCATGTCCTTAAGCACTTGAATAGCTCGCTCCGACTGACTGTCGGTCTGTGGATGGAAAGCTGTACTTAGGTCCAATCTAGAACCCAAATCTGACTAGAATTTCTCCCAAATATTAGAGGTAAACTAAGTACCTATGTCTGACACAATAAAAAATGGTACCCCATACAACCTTACAATCTCCTTTACATAAATTTTGGCCAACTTAGCCTTATTATAATCCTTCCTTACCGGGATAAAGTAAGTCAATTTTGTCAATCGATCAATAATGACCCATATAGAGTCGCACTTCCTCAAGCTATTAGGAAGACCAACCACAAAATCCATGGTTATTCTTTCCAACTTCCATTCCAGGATAGACATCCTTTGAAAAGTACCACCAGGTTTTCGATGTTCATACTTGACCTGTTGGCAATTTTGACACTTGGTCACAAATCTACAATATCACGCTTTATTCTTCTCCACAAATAATGTTTTCTCAAGTCCCTATACATCTTAGTAGCCCCAGGATGTATAGGGTACTTGGAGTTGTGATCCTCTGCAAGAATAATTGAGATTAGATTGCCCACCCAAGGTACACACAAGTATCCCTGAATCCTTAATATTACCTCATCATCAAGGAATACCTTTCTATCCTCACCCTGCAATACTTTTTATCTGAGGTTGCTAAGCTTCTTATCCTCAAACTGCCTGCTTTTGATTTGGTCAAAGAATATGGACCTGACTTTTACATGTGCTAATATTCTCCCCTCGCTAGTCTCCTGCAAACTCAGAAAATTATTAGCCAAAGACTGTACCTCTCTTGCCAATGGGTGCCTTGACTCCTCTAGACATGCTAAGCTTCCCATACTCATGGGTTTTCAACTCAGAGCATCCTCCACCACATTCGCCTTATTCAGGTGATATAGAATTGAGATGTCATAGTCTTTGATCAACTCCATCCACCTTCTTTGTCTTAGGTTTAGATCTCTCTGGGTGAACACATACTACAAGCTACGGTGGTCAGTGGACACTTCACACTTCACCCATAGATATTATGCCTCCAAATCTTTAAAGCGAAGACCACAGCCGCCAACTCCATGTCGTGGGTGGGGGTAATATTTCTCATAAGGCTTCAGTTGTGTTGAAGCATAAGCAATCACGTTCTGATCCTGCATTAAAACAACACCTAAACCTAACTGTGAGGCATCATAATATATAATGAAATCTTTACCCTCAATAGGCAATGTGAGAATTAGGGCTGAGGTCAACTAAGTTTTAAGCTTTTGGAAGCTCTCTTCACACTTGTCATCCTACACAAATGGAACTTCCTTCTGAGTCAGGCGGGTCATGTGTGAAGCAATGATAGTAAACCCCTTAACAAATCGACGATAATAACTGGCCAACCCTACAAAACTATGAATTTCTATCACATTCATTGGCCTAGCCCAATTCTTAACAACTTCTACCTTCTAGGGGTCTACCATAACCCTTTCCTTAGAAAGCATATGCCCCAAGAAGGATACTGCAGATAGCCAGAACTTATACTTGGAATATTTAGCATATAGTTGCTTCTCCTTAAGCAACCCCAACACCATACGTAAATGAGTTTCATGCTTCTCTTCGCTCTGGGAGTAAACTAATATGTCATTAATAAAAATAACAACAAATGAATCCAACAACGACTTAATGACTCCGTTCATTTAGCTCATAAAAGCAGCTGGGGAATTGGTCAAGCCAAAAGACAACGGGGTCTCTTGCCTGAATGCTTCTTATGCATCCAAACAACTCCCCGAGATAAACTAGAGTAAATCGATCCCCAAAGAGAAAAGATGACACAACTGGCCTATGCTCAACTACAGTCCTCCCCCACTATTTGGCTGGTCCAAACAACTAAAAGGCAGTAAAATTAACCCTATTAGAGCCTACCAAGCCTAACATGTGTAATCTCTCATGGAAACCAACCAAACACTCATAAGCATTAATACTAGGAGAATCTGTAGCAGTAGCCAACTGTGCATCTGGAGTCTGAAGCCCCAAAGTATGATCCTGAATGAAAGTCTGAGCCATCCTATCTAGGAAACCCAATAACCGTACTAAGAAACTATTACATCCATATGCATATTCAAGTGTACACAACCATACAAGTAATATAGTGGCTCTTGCAAGCCGGATGTCAAGCCTACAGGGACTTGTGATTTAACTGTTTACTTAATTAGACTAATTCTAATTATTTATTCAAGGAGTAGATCCCAAAGAAAAAATTTATAAATTAACTAAACTAAAAATAAAAATAAAATAACTAATGAACAATTAACCAAGAAAAGAGCAGATTCTTACATAATCAATGAATGAATTGATCTAGGATTATGGTTTTGCTAACAATCATATTTAGTATCAATTTCATCAACTTATTTGACTATCTAGTTGTTGATTACGGGGTTGATTTTATGATTCAAGAATGGTCATCCTCTAATCTTCTATTGAAACTAGTATCACAACTACATTATTGAGCAGGGATATGAGAATCTAATTCAAACGCATTCACTTATCTTCCTATTTTATAACCAAGTAAGGTTATCTAGGTATATTCCTATTCTAGACACAAATCAATTACTTATTTTACTAAAGAAGAGATCTTACTCCTTATGTTCTTCGTTATATCCCTCGGTTCCCTTGGTCAGTTCACTTTGAAATTATAGATTTATTTTAATGGTCGCGAATTATTAAAATAGTAAGCACAAGAATATAAGAACAACTAATTTGATAATCAAACAAATGAAATCAAGAGTTACTAAATATTCATTTAATTAGCTACCATTATCCTGGAAAGAGAAATTTAACTCCACATAGACATGGAGAAATTACAACAAATCATCCAAAGAATTAATGTAAAAATAAATAATAAAGGAAAATAAAAGATAAAAACTAATTTTCTCCGGCCTCCACCACGAATCCTAGCTCTCCTTACGTCAGAAGTTATGTAAAAATCGATTTTATGAAATATTTTTAGGTGTAGAAAAAAACCTCAACTAAAATAACTGAGTCCAAAATGGAATGAGAAATATCAAAATAGGTCAAAACTCCTCTATACCGCAGATCTTAACGCGGAGCCTAGGGAGTGACTACTTTTTCCTAGCCGCCTTTTTCAACTTTTTCTTTGTTGGTTGGGTCTTCAAATGAACACGTGATAGATGCATTCTTTTCCTCTTCTCAATTCAATTCATGTAATTCATATATATTACAATCCTTCTATTAAGCTGTCTGCTTGATTTCCTTATATGATTTCTCATTTTTTAATTCATTTTAGCTCCAAAGTGGTGGCTTTCCTAGACTTAATTTATTGAGATGAGAAATCACAGAAAAATAGTACTCAATTCCAATGATTGAATATAATTAAGGACTTAGCATCAAAGAATAAATTTCACACTTACAAAAGAATTCACATGTATGCACAAAGAACCATAGGCTTGCCCATTATGTACATCTCTACTAATTAAGTATGCTCGAATAGAATCAAATAGGACTTTAACGGATTATAATGTAGGCTAGGGATCAGACAGTAAAATTATATAATAGTGACTTATACTTCCCTAAGCACTTTGCACTTTTTAGACTTCATCACCCATTATTCTCTTCTTTATTTTCATCCCTCTTGAACAAATGTTTCACTAGTAATCTCATCATATCAAGAATGCTTCAATCATTTTTTTTGTAAGTAGTTTTTTTTTTCTTTTTTTCATGTCGCATTCTTTCAAAGAGGGTATTTTCATCACTTTGTATTTATCATTGGACACCTTTTTACACTCAACCAACCATTTTCTCCAGATTAACAATTTTATTACGTTCTATGCTACAATGCCCACGGAAGAAGGATGAAAAAAATTGGGATTCAACAATAGTATGAAGGCAAAAATACACAAGACAAATCAAAGAAAGCCTATTATCATATTCTAAACATAGAAACACTTTTATTTCGCTTCAATAACATGCAGGGCAAGTACTAGACTAAGATGAAAAACATGGAATATGCAAAAAACCTCACCACATATGGCAAAAGTATCAATCAAGATGGATGAATTCCACTTCTAAGACATATAGGGTCATAGCGAACTATAAAATAAGAATAAGCTATATACAGAGTCACAACTATGAGCCGAGGTGTCAAAAAGTTTATTATTTTTTTTACACTCAAGCACTCACAGAAAAATAGTACTCAAGCTCAGGCCTAAGTTGCTAGTATCAAACAAGCCAAAAAGGGTCGTTTCTTTCTCTCCAAAAAAATTAAAAATAAAAAAACACTTCTAAAAAAATAAAAAGATACTTTAAAAGATAAAAAATCACTCAGTTCAAAGCCCCCCTCCCCCCAAAAAAACAGAAAAGAAAAACCAAGGGGTGGGTGAAGTATGCTCTTCTAAAGACTAAAAATCTAAAAACTAACAAAAACTATTCTAATCTAAAGAATAAAAGAAAAATATTTTTGTGTGTTTGAACTTTTTAAAGTTTTTTTTTCTTTAAATCTAAAGCAAGCAACAAAGAAAAGAAAAAAAAAATAATAGAAAAATAAAATCATTGAGCATACTTCACCCTAACAAATATCGGAAGATATCCCATCCCACACTTAAAACGATGCTATGTCCCCAAAGAATAAATCAAAATTAAGAACAAGGGTTATGAATACTCCCTGAGGCCTTTAGGGACTTGCTAGCAGCACATTTCTTTAATTTCTACTATTGGTCGTACACACCCCACACTTAAGCTCCAACTTGCTCTTTAGCTTCAAATTTGGGTACTTAGACTTCCCCTAAATTTGGAAAAATAAAAATAACCAAACAACATGACACTATAAAAAAGTAAAAAATAATAACAAGAAACTACACTAGTAACTGAGTTGCCTCCCAACAAGCGCCTGATTTAACATCATGGCATGACACAATCAACTTCACCACTTTTTCTTCCATTTTGAGGATATGAATTTCACCCCTAAGTTTGCATCAATTTTTCTGCATCGCTCAAGGAGTGGTATAAATATAAAGGAACCAAGCAAAGGGTGTTGCATCTTGTACTTCTTGTCCCTTAAGTAAGGAATGTAATTTTTTGATTTTGGTGGAACAAATTCAAGAATATAGAAATATTATTCCTCCTCCATACTGTAACACCCCGTACCTTCCCAGCCCTACTTGATGATGTTGAATAATGTTTGCTTGGGTGTCGAGAGATATAAGTATATATTTGGTAATGCTAATGACGAGAAAATTGAAATTTGGCCACGTACATGCGATTAGACCTTTGTAGGAGGTGTTTTGTGAGTTCGTGGGGAATTTGTGTAATACCCCGTACATATTCCAACCTCATTTAGTGACTTGGAGTCATGTTTACCTGATGATTAAATCACTAAGAAGTATTTTGTAGTGTTTTGATAGGGTATTGGATGATATGCAAGTGTTGGAAAAAGTGGCCGAAAAATTCAGCAAAGTACCAAGACTTGCGCCACTCCCTGTTTCAGGGGGTGTGGAGCAAGCCTCTGATTTAGATGGGTGTCATTTCCTGCTCCACAAGCTTGCTTTGTAGCTAGTGGCGCAAGGCACAAGGATTTTGCCCTTCCGTGCCCGTTTCGCAACGCAATGCTACGTCGATTCTTTATGGTTTCTTTTGGTTCCTTGGAGTTATTTAAGAATTGTTAAAGCTTCAAATACCTCAATACACTCCTACATACTTCTACATTATCAAACTATGAAACACAAGTAGTTATCAAAAATGTTCAAGGAAGCCATGGACGACTAGAATTTCTATTTTTGCGATTGAGACGACGAATGACAATCTCGTAAGAGAATATTGTCGTGACATTATGGAATTATTTAAACATGAGATATATGGTGAATTATACATGAAATTTGGTGGGCTAAGTTGAGATATGTTATTGGGACCAATTTAAAGCCCAAAATGAGCCAAAAATAAGAGGCCCAAAAGGGTCAAATGACCCATTCTTGTGTTTGACAAGTAAACACAACCTTTTTGACTAATTGGATGGATAGAGATGAGCATGAGGGCCTATATAAAGCCACCACAAATCAGATTTTTATTTCTTAAAACACACATGCCTTTTTGGAGATATTTCCAACATATTTCTCTCAAACCCTAAATCCTCTTCTTGGGCAAGAGCATCATCCTACAAGTATTGAGTGAAACATAAGGACGGAGCTGGAATATTGTATGCACTTACGATTGTAGAATCGTATTGAGAATACAAGGTATGTAAGGTTACTCTGTCCGTATCTTTCTGCAAAAAATAGTATTCACATTGACATTACGTTTGTTCCATCCCGAAATGTGCTAAGGTATTCTATTTCCGATTACCAATGGTCAATATCATATGTTTTCTACTCATTGATCAATTGTGAATCACATGCCTCATATTCATTGATAATGATCCTAAAGCCCAATAAGGTTGTGTTTCAAAGTTCCAATAGTGTTTAGTTACACGCCTCTTGCTCATTGGTTATTTCCCTAAGCTTCCAACAATGTTATGGCTACAAAAGTATCAATCTCTCATAAGCCAAGGGTATCCTATTTCTGGGTACCAATTATGGTTCATCACATGTTCTTTATACATTGATCAATTGTCATTCACATGTCTCATATGCATTGGCTAATGTTCCAAAGATTCCATGGTTCCTTTAAGGTTATGTTTCCAACAAAGTTATGTTCCAAAGTTCAAAGTGATGTTATGACTATCAAAGTATGAATCTCTTATAAGTAAAGAAAAGGAATGTGAAGTAAAGGACAAAGTAATGCACATATGTGGTTAATGATTGAGTATGGGTGGCAGCTCTAAAGGCATAAGCCTAGCTCGAGCCGATCCCAAAATTTTTGTATCAGGGGGAAGCCCTAGAGGCTTAAGCCTAGCTCGGGCCGAACCTGACAGGGGCAGCTCTAGAGGTAATAACCTCGCTCGAGCCGAACCTGCTATATTGATTCATGGGTGGCACCTCTAGAGGCATAAGCCTAGCTCGAGCTGATCCCAACATAACGATATGTTATGGAAAGACCCACTGATCAGTTGGGGCCCGGGTACAGCATAGCACAGTCAAAGATGATTCAGCACTGAAGTAAAGAAGCAAAGAAAGTAATGAACGCAATGGACACAATGGACGCAATTAACGCAATGAATACAATACACTTTTTCCAAATGCATTGGTTTATTTACATTGAATACTCACTTGTGTTTAACTCCAATGAAGTCTTTATGTTATCTACAGTTTCATTTGAGCCTTGCATACTCAGTACATTCTTCGTACTGACCCCTCTTGGGGAATTTACCTTGCTTGCTGCAGGCGCAGGTACTAGTAGGCCTCCACAGTGGGTTGCCAGTTGTTGCTGATCATTGGTGAGCTCCAGTTAGTTCGGGGCTTCTCCAAGTCACAGTTGTTCATATGTTTTGGCATTGTACATAGTGTATAAAGCGGGGACTTGTCCTGACCTTTAGTTCGTTTTGGTCAATGCATCTGTTAGAGGCTTTTGTAGACGTACGTGGGTGTATGAATGTGAGAGGGTACATGTCATTTTTGACTTGATGGCCTCAACGGCCAAGTTTTGCATACGTATATATATAGCATGTTCCATGAATTTCGTTGTTGGTATCTAAAGCCATTATGTGATTATGAGTTCCTTGTGGCTTGTGGCATGCATATGATTGAATAGAGACATATCTTGGTTCTCTCGGGCCTTATCGGTTACGAGTGCCAATCACGCCTCGTTGGGATTCGGGGTGTGATACATACCCTCTCCCATAGTCTTAGATGGCTCGATTAATATCTCTCTATCTAAGCACAATGTGGAAAAATAATTGGAATAAGGTCTAACACGTCCTAACTCATAAAGTGTATTACTATTTACATCCTCACGTAACTCTAGCATAGTCTTCTCAACAGTGACAACATTAATAAAAGCGTAGTTGAGTATTTGGCCCTCCAATTTTAGCTCCTCAAATTGGATTGTAAGTATTTTTTCAGCCTCACACAACTCATAACTAAATTGTTGGGCATTAAAGGCACCAACCTTTGTGCTCAACTCATCTTTTAAGTTGTGAATATCCAAGCTAAAATTGTCAACCCCTTGAATAAGTTCAACTCTTTCTTTCATGAAGTGTGTCCACCCATTTACAATTGTCTTAAGACAACCATCATACTCCTCTAATGATTTCCTACAAGGATCCATACTATAAAAAACATAAGAATTATTAGAATCATCATAATTAGGGCTCGGGGAGGGGTTATAACACTTAGAACAATCTTTTCATTGACCACCACACCATTTACAAAAGTCCCAATCACACGACTTAGAAGGGTCATATAATCCATTCCGTAAGATTGAAAGATTTGAACAATGTTTCCAAAAGTGGGGTCCTCCACAAATAATACATGGATCAATAAAAGATAAATACGAATCATTCTACACTTTTTTAGATGTTATCTCGAGAAGAGTAGTAAAATATCACACAAAAAAAATATTTATACAAAGAAAAATAAAATATATACAAAAAACTTAAATAAATTAAAAAAAAATGTCTAACCTAGATAAACAATTAATTTCTAAGTCCCTAGAAACGACGTCAAAAACTTGTTAAGTCCAAATGCACACGCAAGTGTACGCAGCGGCCGTACAAGTAATATAGTGGCTCTTGCGAGCCGAATGTCGAACCCACAGGGACTTGTGATTTAACTATTTACTTAATTAGACTAATTCTAATTATTTATTCAAGAAGTAGATACCAAAGATAAATTTATAAATTAACTAAATTAAAAATAAAAATAAAATAACTTATGAACAATTAACTAAGAAAGAGCAGATTCTTACACAATTAATGAATGAATTGATCTAGGATTATGATTTCTCTATCAATAATGTTTAGTATCAATTTAATCAACTTATTTTATTATCTAGTTATTGATTACGGGGTGAATTTTATGATCCGGGAATGGTCATCCTCTAATCGTCTATTCAAACTAGTCTCACAACTACATCGTTGAGTGGGGATGTGAGAATCTAATCCAAACGCATTTACTTATCTTCCCATTTTGTAGCAAAGTAAGATGATCTAGGTATATTCTTATCCTATCCACAAATCAATTTCTTATTTTACTAAAGAAGAGATCTTACTCCCTATATTCTTTGTTCTATCCCTCAGTTCCCATGGTCAGTTAACTTAAGAATTATAGATTTATTTTAATGGTCGTTGTTGGCTTCAGTGTTTCGTGTTTCATATTGTTTTGATGATTAACAAACCTGATGAAGGGACTTGGTAGCTAATCTGTACAACACTAATTGTATGGATAGTTGTTTTTTCTGTTTGTACTAGTTGGCTCCGTACTGACGTGCCAGTAGGCATAGTGGTGCACTGTAGTGGTCCCTTTTTTGTCATCCAATGAAGTCGTTTCTCTCCAATGCTCATCCTCACACATATACATCATTATGTGGAGAGAAACCTAGTTTTTGCACATTCAAAAAGGAGCCCTATTCTTGCAAACGCTGTTGATTCTCAACATTCAAGACAAGTTTTAACAACCTAGGAACTAGCTTGCTCATAGTGGAAAAATGTATTAGTTTCTAGGTTGATTAAATCTTTGTATCTTGTGCTTAAAATTATAAACCCACTCCTCATCCTGAGGTATTGTGTGGGTAGTTGTTTTTCATCTTTGTTTTGATCTGGTGATTAGTTAGATTTAACTATTGAGGTTTTCACATTAGAGCCATTGTGAAGAGGTATTAGAGTAGAGCTACTACAAAGGAGTTGGGATTAAGAGGTTAATTCCTAGACTACGTTTAGCTAGAGTTAGCTAGTGAGGTCTTTCACAGTAGAGGTATTGTGAAGAGATGTTGCAGTGGAGTTACTTCAAGAAGGTTAGGAATTAAGAGTTTGATTCCAAGATTGCATAAGGTTGTAATTGTTTTGTTTCTTGGTGATTAGAAAAGTTTCTTGGTGATTAGTGAAGTTTGTGGTGAAATCTTACTGGGGTAGGTTGTGGTTTTACTCCCTTGAGCAAGGAGGTTTCTACATAAACATTCCTTGTCCTTACTTTATTGTTGTTTTCATTGTGTTCTTGATTGTTAATGAATTTCATCGTACAAGACCTGGTACTAAATCAGGTCTTTAGATACAGTGGTGGACTCTTACAAACCATCGGTCGCGAATCATTAAAATAGTAAGCACAAGAATATAAGAACAACTATTTCTACAATCAAACAAATAAAATCAAGAGTTACTAAATAATCATTTAATTAGCTACCATAATCCTAGTTAGAGAAATTTAAATCCACATAGACATGGAGAAATTACAACAATCATCCAAAGAATTAACGTAAAAAATAAATAATAAAGGAGAAGAAAAGATAAAACCAATTTTCTCCGGCTTCCACAATAGCTCCTAACTCTTTTTTGGTCAAAAGTTGTATAAAAATTGATTTTATGAAATGTTTGTAGGTGTAGACAAAAGCCTCAAATGAAATAATTAAGTGCAAAATGAACTAAGAAACATCAGATGCCGTCAAAACTCCTCCACGCCACAGATCTTAGCACGGATCCTAGGGAGTGACTACTTTTTCCCAGCCTTCTTTTTCAACTCTTTCTTTGTTGTTTGGGTCTTCAAATGCACACGTTGCAGGTGCGTATCTTTTCCTCTTCTCAATTCAATTCATGTAATTCATATTTAGGAATAATAATATTATATCACAATCCTTCCATTAAGCTGCCTGCTTGATTTCCTTATATGATTTCTCATCTTTCAATTTGTTTTATCTCCAAGTTTATTCAACATCCACCATTTTAATCCTACACATGAAAATATAATATTAAGCAAAAGTTATAAAATCAATGCTAAAAAAGACAATAAAAATATACTAAAGATGAAGCAAATAATAACTAAATATATGTATTTTTGGCCTCACATCAGAAACCCTCAAGCATGATATAGAATAAAATGAGTAGTGTTTGTACTGGGCTCAACCCCTCTGTCCAAAGACCCATTAACATGAGCAACTCCTAAACCTGAGGGGAAACCTCAACCTAACCTCTAACTGGTCCAGATGCTATAATACGACCAATCTCACGACCTCTGTCCTGGCCACGTACCAAGGACACGAGCTCTAAGTTTATCTAAAGAAGAACGGGTCCTCATTATCAGTGAGAGAGTGAAAAAGGGATTTTTTGAACAACATTAAGCTATGAACGCACACCACAAAATGAAGAAGTAGATTTCTCCTAAAGTCCTGTAGCCTCTCGAAGATAGATGACAGACGTCTCCTCACCGATCTACAAGACTCTACTAGATTCGGCTTGTACTAATGAGACTAATGAACCTGGGGCTCTGATACCAATTTGTCATGACCCGAATTAGAGTCCATGAAGGCACTTGTCAAACCCTCCGGTACATGTAAGCCTATGCCAACCCAAACTCAATAATCAAAGTAAATCAGAAGTAGAAGAAAAAGAATGAAAATAATCCCCAAATGATATAGAAAGAAAAACAATCTCAATGATACATCCCAGGTTTGGTTTCACTAGTACAAGCCTCTAATACAAAATATTATCAAATAATCTAAAGTATCTTAAATGCAAATAAAGTATAAGATAAGATAAAGAGAGATCCGGGTACGCTATGAGACCCGTCAGGCTCTACCTCGATCTCTGTAAATCTAATACAAAGAGAACACAATCTATGCTCTGTTACTCAAATCAATACTTGTACAGGGTGCATAAAAAGGAAAGAAAAAGTAAGGGTGAGTTTGAAACACATGTACTCAGCAAGCATCATAAAAAATCAACCCTAATCTAAAGTGATGGTGAGGACTACCACACCAACCTTCCAATTTACCCCAAATAAACCTATACTTAGAAAAGTCCCAGCCTATCCT
This sequence comes from Capsicum rhomboideum, assembly GCA_031232105.1. Classification (NCBI taxonomy): domain Eukaryota; kingdom Viridiplantae; phylum Streptophyta; class Magnoliopsida; order Solanales; family Solanaceae; genus Capsicum; species Capsicum rhomboideum. Next base: position 87,577,468 of record CP124716.1, on the reverse strand, counting down.
AGCAGATAACACACCTATCAAGATAATCAAATTAGTGCATTTAAGGTAGACACGAATAGGTTTAAGATCAACATCAATAAAGATAAGTCACATCAAAAGAGAATCTCACCAACACGGTATATGATATTCATTCACCATTTCAAACCAACAATCTCGACTAAGGTAGAGGAGGTGCATATCCCGCAAAATACTAGATGTGACACAATAGTCTCAATGGATCAAGCCATAAATGATACCCATGTATAATAATATCTCAACTACCAAATCACCTAAGAGGAGGCACAATGCAATGCAATGTAGTGATGAGGTAAGAAATACACAATATCGCAAAGAAGTTTCAATAATGATAATACAATACGCAAGGAAATAATCAGACACAATATCAATCATACAAAATAATGCAATGCAATGCAAGTGATGCAATACAAGGGAATGATAATGATGTAATGTCTCAATCTCACATCTATACACCTTCTAAGCATAAGCTTCTAGGATAGGACCGATGGGGGATTCGCAACCCATATACTATCACAATCTCATCAATTAACATTGCAGGCACATCCCTTAGTCAAGGAATTTTATAAAGTGTTTCATTTATTTCAAAAACAATGTTTCTCAGTGGTACCAGTTTCCATGAATACGGATGAATAAATGAGGATGCATGCTCATAAACCAATTCAACATCATATAATGAATCAACTCAATAGTGGTATAAATGAGCTCAAGTCACCTCAAATCTCAATAGATCATGATATAGGCCATCACATGAAAACATAGTAGTAGAGATTCATAAGACATCAATAATATCAATCCAAGCCCCTACTCAGGCATGACAATGATAAGAAAAGCAAATACTACTCAAACAAGACCAATACCATCTCCCGTACGGGCATCTCAATGATTATAATCTCTCAAGTCAATAATATATTCAACTTAAGCCCCCACTCGGGCATCACAATAATAAGAAGCAATCCAAACACATAAACATAGAGAACTTACCCAAACTATAGCTTGTAGAGGTGGGCATGATATGCTATATACCAAATTACCATACTGAATTAAAATTTTTGATACCACAATTTTGGTATTATCGTATTTGGTATGATATATGATATACATTTTAAAAATTTTTGTATTCAGTATGATATTTCGTATTTACAAATAACATACCAAAATACCAAATTCCATACTGAAGTATATAATTACATAAATAATTATATATATTATTAAAATACTAACAAATATACAAACCTAGTATGACATTGAAACTTTGACTACTCTATCTTGATTGAAATGTCTTTTTATGTAATTGATTAATAAAAGGAGTTGTTTGTACTTTCTTTTGAATGTATATTTCTCCATGTATAATGTGCTAGTATGATACAATTGAAACTTTTTTGAAAAGTCGAAGTCATAATATTCTATTATACGAGTATATATTGTCAAAGTTGAACAGACTATGATTACCGATTTACCATACCATAAAATACCGAAATCAAACTTCAAAATACCAAACCATATCGAATTATTTTGATATGGTAATGGTATAGTATTTTTAAAAACCGAATACCGAAATTACCGTACCGAAGTTTCAAATACCATACCATACCATACCATGCCCACCCCTAATAGCTTGTTTTACATGATAAGTTTTTATCTTTTCTAAACATGACACCATTAGGGGAGCTTGAATCATGTTTGGTGGATATTGATGTAATGATTGGGGTTAGTAACCATTTAGGGGATAATTATGCTATTATGGACACAAGATCCATATTTCTAAGCTGGAGTACCCACTATTAATTTACTCAAGATCCATAAGGCATCTATCCACAATTTACCATTAGCATATACACAAGTAGAGAGAAAAATCAACATATCTATTTTTTTTCTAAGATAGATGCCTTATGGATCTTGAGTAAATTAATAGTGGGTACTCCAGCTTAGAAACAAACGAAATATGCTAATAGCTTAGAAACAACATTTCAGACTCAATGGTGCTATCATAATTTCTAACAGAGGTCGTTATCAACAAGTTACCCTGAAACCAACTCTAGGCAACTAAGAACCAACTTCTCGTCTAAAGACTCAAAATCAAACCGAGAGCCTCAAAACCCAAACCAACCACACTATAAATCCAAAATTGACATTCCAGATTTGATAGACTGACGAAACTCCCATCCGATGCTCGGATCACAAAATGTTGACCAAATTCAACTATACCACTTTAAAGGCTACTCAAAACTACAAACTCACATAGATCAATCCTAAATGCTTCGAGGACCATGCCAACCATCTCCACAACTCATAAATGAGATAAAGCAACTACGGGGAAGAGCAAAATGGTCAAAACATAGAAAAATCTAAAAATCACTACAAGGATTATTACATCATCCACTACTAAAAACACAATCTTCCTCGAACATAAAGTCAAGAAAGGTACTAAAACTGACAAGTTGCCGAGAATGCCATATTCAACCTCATACCAGTACTCTCAAGCAGAGCCAACCCTGAAGTACCACCAATTCACTCTAGTAACCAGAATCCTTTCACATTTTTACTTTTAAGGCCATAACTATAGTATCTGACCCAAATTTCTCAATATATCCAATTTTTCTTTATTCTCGAACTTCCTCTATACCCAAAAACTGATTCAATCATAATAGAAGTTCTGAACTTACTTGGTTTACCTGAATCTATCAAAGACACCACAAGTCACTGATTGTACCACAAAACCAATGCCATCCTTGTACCAACAAAATACTAAAGAACCCATGGAACCACATTATAACTCTCCACAATACTGAATCATGCCTTCCTCTATCCTAGAAAAACTTTCCACTATTTTAAGCCTGCTATAAGCATTTTCCTGACTGAATTAAACTTATCCAAGGTTGATACCATAACTGTCGAATCAGATAGGACTATCTTCTCATACTGAAAAAACTAAGTCAAAAATCGATATCAATACCACACAAAACCTCAAAAGTCACACTTATCCCACTTTGATCACTATTTAATTAGTTATATCCTCATGCTCAACCCTTAAAGAAAAGCATGAAGAATCACAAAACTCTCCATACCACAGTCATGTACACTCTATATGTCACTAAATTCTTATGCAGCCCATCACAATAATCGATGTAGTTCTCAACACCCATGTAGTGTCAATTAACCCAAAGTCCGTAATAATTTGGTAGAATGAAAAGCTCATTTTGATCATACACATGTAAGCAACCTATCATATCAGAGAAAATCAACCCACAGTAGAAGTGCAAAAATATTACATATCACTGATTGACACCCTAATCTGAAATTAAATCTCCAAAAAGTCACAACTAGTCTCCTCATAAGTCACTGACAAACCATACTATCAGAAATTTGAATTTCCAACCTGTACCCTTAGCACAATTCTTCAAAATTTCTTATGTACAAGTTTTTTATCTTTTCCTTAACTCATTCCCCATTTTGTATTCTTTAACACAAGAACCATGGAATAATACCACATACTCTAAATCTAAACTCTTGAGCAAAATATTTCATTAAGCCCTTTAACTATCAAAGTAATAAATCCCATAACCCATGTGCTCTTCCATGCAAAAATCCTTCAAATTCCTCTAAAAATGACATTTGTAAACTTTTCTTATCTTTCAAATGTATACGGTAGCATAATCCACCTCTACAAAGTAGTCTTACCATGAAAACCCAAAATTCTAACCTCAACCAATGTAGACAACTTTCTTGACCGACCCATATCAATCCAATCAAAACACAAAGTAGTAACATCATAACCTTAACGAGACCCAAGTAACCATGCTACTTTTAATGAAAATTCCGATCCTTGAAGATGAACCCATAACCTCCAAATCAAAAGAAAATATCCTTACAAGTTGAATTCCTTTAGATCCACTCGAGGAATGTTTCAAAACAATATAAATCTTTCCATGCGAGCAAAGATAATCACCAAGGTAGTAACAAATTGCAAGGCCTAGGCATCTAAAAATCTTCCCTTATCTAGCTAGAATCCTTTAATTGCAATCTTTCCAAGTTAGTCATATTATAAGTTTGATCCATCATAAGGTATTCTTGCCTAATCTAATTAGTAATCCTAGCCATCCCACATGTTCGATCATGTGTTAACCCAAACCTCAGATGTACCATACTGTCACTACCTGACACTATACCCTAGTCGTAACATGGTTCCTAGGGCTACGAGTGACCTCAAGCTAACTTAGGGAATGTCATGACACTAAGAATACTAAATAAAACTGAAATACTGAGTGTGGAAGCTAACTTATTTGAAAATACATAATTGTGTTAATACTAATATAAAACTAAATTTGAAAACACTATAATATTGAAATATCTAACATCTGTCTGAAAGCCTCTACTATTAATGAGTTTCTAGGACAAGTCCCCAGCTAACTCTAACTGTCTAAAGTAAAATGAAATACTAAAAAGAGATAGTAATAAGATCTCGTCCTCAAATGATAAGGACTCACTACTAGCAGTTCCTGAAAGTGTACTGAATCGGGCTAACCGTGAGTCTGATGCTGAGCACCAGAACATATATCATAACACTATACAATACAAAAGGAACTATGCGGTCAGTACTTTGAATGTACTGAGCATGTGAGATATATAACTGAAAATAACTAAGAATGTTGACAAATACTGATATACTCAATTGAAATGCACAAATGATATGCATAGATAAAATTAAAGTACAATGACCCTATGATGATGCATATAAATTGATACAAAAGGTAAAGCTACAAAATCATGTTAAATAATATGTAAAATCTGAGGTGAGGGTCAAGTACAAATACTAAATCTAAATCTGTGACTCTGGGAGAGTCTGTTAACCGACACACCTCATCTGAGCTAAATGAGTTCCAACCTATAACCCTAGTTGGGAGGGTGTTATATACCTTGCCAAGGGTAATGAACCTAACTGATGTTGATCCACTAACTGATGTCCATTTGGACTAAGGTATTAACCTCAACTAGCAGGTGACCCTCAATAACCTATGCTGGCTATGTAGTTCTGGGTTATCGAAGGTGTCAGCCTCTATTAATGGGTAAACCTTTATCCCTGTATACACTCGGTGCTATGAACTACTCCCAAACTGATTTACTTAATCTAAGTAAAAAATACTTTATCTGAAAGTATCATAATAGTATGAATAACTGAGATTATAATGCAAGTTTGTAAACTGAAGCTAAATTGGTTGTTTATGCTAAATTAACCAATCTGGGTATCATGTCTTCATAGAACGCCAACAAGTATAAAAGCCTTATTTAAAATCATGCATAAACTGATATTCATGATCATAAGGTGTTTAGAAACACAATTATTGAAAGAAATCATAAAATTGAGACACTTGGAATCTTTCCCTAATTCATGAACTTTTTAAAAACTGAACTTGAAAACATATTTATTCATGAGGGTGAAAGGAGGCCCTCATTTAATACTCACATACCTGGAGTTTGAAGAATTTATGCTAAGAACTTGGACTTGAAGCTTTTGGAGAAGAACCCTAGCTTTTTGGAACTTAAGAGAGAGGAATTGCTCTTTTGTTATGTTTTTCTGAGTTTTGATGAGAATGAGAATAAAGGGTCGACTAATCCCTTTTAACCCCTCTCAAAATACCCTTAAAACAATGTAGTATAGGTCTAGAAAATAGGGAAAGTATGAAAATATCCCTAGGGAAACATATTTAAAAACTGCTGAATCGCGACGGACAAGTCTCAGGACGACTCATTGTCACCTGCAATGACTCACCATCTGAGTCATTGTGAGGGACCCGAATTTGGGCAGCCTGACGATGGGTGTTCACAATGACTCATTGTGACACCTGACGACCCATTGTCAGAGCTTGTCATCACTGGGTAATATTTTTAACTTTCAAGACTTTCTCAGAATGTAGATGATGACTTGTCATGTCTAATGATGGATCGTAGTCATGAGTCATTGCCACTAGGTTGATTTTTTCATCCTTCTGGACCTTGGGAATTTTCAATCAGAATGAGTGCTGGGACAACTATGACTGACAATGACTCGTCGTCAGTAGTTGTTATCACTGGGGAAAATTCCAGTCTTTTAGACTTTTGGCTAAGTCCTGGTCACGACCTGATTTCTCAGGTCTTGATGGCACCTGCTATAACCCACCAGTAGGTAAGTTGACCCGTAGTCCAGAATGGAGAGTAACGAACTATCAATAGAAAATAAGAAAGCAACAGAAAATGAGTCCAATAAAGAAATTAATATAGAGAAGTAACTCTAAAACTTGGTGAAGTCAGTACAAGAGCTTGTAATACAAGTTGAGTACGAGGTAAAATACATAGTAAATATATTCAAGTTATCTCTGAAATACAAAATACAGATTAGTACAACAAAAAAAGAAGAGCAGGAGCAACTCTGGATGCCAGGAGCTCACCCCAAACCTCCAATCCATGACATCTCCGATGATGCACATGTCAGCGATTAGAACTCGTACTATGATCTGGAGGGTGCAAAAGTGTAGAATGAGTATCGAACATGAGGTACTTAGTAGGCATCGGCCAACTGAGCTCCAAAGATAATGCAAGTACAAATAATATGCAAATTAGATATATACATTACAGACAACTATCTAGCAAATGAGTCATAATAATACTAAAGGAAAAGTAAAGATAAACTACCACACCTTACAAGTAATTTGGGAAGATGGTGCAATACCATAAGTAGCTAGTCAATATACGATAGTAGGGTGAAGAAAAAGATATACAATAAACAATAGTAGTAGGAAAGAATGAAATGATATACAAATAATAGCTAGAGAAGAGTGGATATACAACCGCTCTATGCAGACAATCAAATACGAAGGTACTACCCTGAGGGAAACTAGTCTAACATCACAGGGATCATAAACAATAAGGGAGCTAACACTAGCATAATCACGATTTCTAACAGAAATATAAATAATCAAAAAGTAATCTTGCAATGATAAATCTTACCATAATAATGAGAAAAGGGATTAGAAACATACCAACAACCTTAGGTACCAATCCATAACTAGCCTGCTATGAACAATACAATAATAACCAAACAATATTGTAACTGGCTAACCCGGACAACCAATAACCTAACTGGGCCTCCATAAGCCCAGAAGGCACATACAAACACTCAGCAAACAACAACCACAACTTGTACCTATACAATCCCCCATAAGACTGATAGATACAAGCGCCAAATAAATATGCTGGTGATAGGCAATGCATACGACTGAACAAATGCAACGTAAACCAACACTTCCATATCGACTGAGTGCCAAATCGTACTAAGTATATAGATCTCATTTGGCTCGCCGGCTCGCAAGGCAGGACCTATGGTATCACCTCTTCTGGCACGTGGTTCCCAGATAGAGGGTACCATACGAGACTCTAGATATCTGTATATACTGCCTGATTCCAAACCAGAACTTCTAATAACTATCATAATAAATCTACTCCGTCCAGTACTGGAGGTACTGGAGAGAAATAAGAGTATAATAGGGGTGCTCATACTTGAACTGATTTTAAATAATATATATCTATAAATCCATTACCTGAGATCGAATGCGGGTGTAAAACAGTAGGATAATGTAGAAAGGGTCGGGATCTCTCTCGACCAAAATGATAAACAATGGTAAAAGGAGTGGATCAAGAATGGACAGGAATCAACCTCGGTCTAAGTTTCCAAAGTAGTAAGTTTAGTTTAAAAGCTCATAAGTCATTAATGAAGGTGGCACGACTTTCGTTTAAAGAATCAGTTTTAAAGTCAAAAAGTGGGAATAAATCCCTTATTGGAAAACACTAAGGTTTTAGTTGAAATCGTGCCACTAATAAGCATAAATACGTCTAAACGTATGCATGCCATCACCAGTATCTAAACAATACAACAGTAAGTGTCTAAGAGTCTATAGACTAGAACTACGTCCTTTTAAAGGATAAAGTTCTAATCTGGTTTCCTACTGGTCTAGTAACCACAACCTCGGGCCCAACAATGTATAACATACCAGGATAACAACATTATAACTTAGAAAAAATAAGGTAAATACGGCTATCAAGCTACTAGGAGGATCTAATCGAGGGAAATCACCCAAATCTAAGTGATACACTAAGCCTTATACTAAGGGATCCTTAATGTCAACCTAAAGTCATGTAAGTAATAGTCAGGTATAGCAGTAACCAATAGCTAGAGTATGAATTCTAGTCTAAGGCTCAATTTACAATTATATTATAAATCCCCTACACAAGTCAAGTCATGATACAACTATTTATGAACCTATCCTTTAATCCCTACCTAGTATGTGATCTATACAATACACAATCTCATAGAGAAGAGTAGACCGTAGATTACCTCATAACCGAACCGCAGTCTCAAATCATCCATGAATTACTCGTATTCACTCCATGATCTCTGAATGACATCACACTATCAAAATTATAACCTACATATTAATACAAGTAAAATGAGACCCATACTGGAATATAAAAGTTTGGGCCAAAATTTAGGTCAAGAATAAGCCCGTAAATGAAATTCCAAAATTGAATCCATAAATAGGTTCCTCAAAGTACAAGGAATGGGTGCTCAAAAGTTGAGCACGAATCAAGTACAAATCAGGGCCTAAATCAGCCCACAAAGTTAAGGAAATCAAAAACTAATTTCTAGGAATTTACAAGGAAAAGAGCAAAATTTGACGGAGAAAAACAATGGGAAATGATCAAGAGGTGTTGAATAAGCTTTACCTTAGCCTCAATGAATGATTTCCCACAATTTCCCATGACCTAAGATCCAACAATGATGGAAAAGGGTTAAGAAATGGCTGAAAAATTGGGGAAAGGAGGATTATATATTGCTAGGGTGTTACTCATCACGAACCCGAGGCCTCCTAGTCGCGATCGCAAGAGACCATGAAAATACCATTCACGAATGTGGGCCACGGGTCTCAAACATGAAGCCTTAGCAATATGAACCATCGTAAAAGCGATAGCAAGAGTCACGAACTCGTTAAAAAGAAGGAATCGGGTCGGTTTGACCCTTCATCACGAATGCAAGAGAAGGGTCACTAACGTGATGGTAAAAGACATGAATCTTCACGAATGCAGTCTACTCCTTGTAAATGTGAAGAGTAAAATGGCCCTGCACTAGATGCTGAACACCAGCAAAATGCCTGAGTCCCAACGGTCTCCGATCGGATGTTCGAGATTCGTTCGAAACCCCGTGCTTGCAAACGAACAATGCTACCATACCAAATTTGACATTCCAAACTCAACAGAACCATCAAAATATCCATCCGAGGTCATTTTGATAAAATGTGGGCCCCACACCTACTGTTCTAATTTTACCATTTTCCACCTAATAGCCCAAAATGAGTTCGAAAGCCTCGGGACCCAAGGGTCCTTCTAGCCTAAAATCCCCATTTAAAAGCTAATGGTGCTGTTGAAATTATCATCTGAGGTCTTATACTATGAGTTTTTGTTCAAAACCAATTTCTTAACTTTAAAAGCTTCCAAACAGGGAAATGGGTTGAAAACCCAAATGAACTACTTGGGAACCAAACCGATGGTCCCCGATAAGTCATAAATGACCTGTAGATGCTATGGAAAGACACAAAATACCAAAAATATGTGGAAAAGGAGAAAATGAACTGGAGGGTCATTACAACATCCACTACTAAAAAGACTTTCATCCTCGAAAGTCAATGGATAGAAAGAACCCGAAAGCTCAAAAAGATGATTTACCAGGCCCGCATGCCCTGCAAGGTTCCCCAGACAACCTCTATTACCCAAACAATGCTTCTAAGGTATTTCGCTAAAGGTATCCCTTTTTCAACCACACCCTTACTTCACTTTCTAAGTAAACAAAACTAATTCTCAACAACTAACTGGCCTCAAACTAAACCAAGCTCGACTGAAGCACGTAAGCCCAAAACCAAAGTATATTGACATCACAATGGTACAAGCACACTAAGAAAAAACTTAACCAGGTAAAAGACATCCCAATACAAGAACCATACAACCAACTCCAACTCTAAATCTAACATTCACTTGCCTTTTCAAACTTGCTGTTTACTGTGAACTACATAAAATCTCTCCAACATCATCCGAGTCCTATCCACTTAAAGATATCACACCAATTTCAAAAGATTAAAGTTGACCTACTAAAAATCCACACAGACTAACATAAGAACAAAGCCCATAAGGTTATACCAGGATACACAAATGGCGATGACCAATGTCTAAGATCTCTGCCAAAGCTATTAGCTAGTTCGAATGACCCTCAAAACCAATAGTCATGAGTTCGAAGCACAATCTCTCAAAACTAAATAATCCACTTCAGAAAGCCTCACCAACTATGGTGAAACCACGCTAAGCCTAATTTAAGTACACTTCTTTTGCTGAGTAGACATTCAAAATTCTAACGACAACTGAGAAGCCAAGGTAAAAAATAGTAGGAACTAATACCATTTGCCAACAGACCAACCTTCGAGCATCCAACTAACATAATCTCCTTGAATTGGAGAAAATTGAGTCGGTAGGTAATGAGTAGGCCTAGTCATCCTGTCAATGAACGCTCAATTGAATCAAAACTTCTAAACGGGGTTGTAAACAAGTTACGCAATCCATAGCTATAATCTTAACACCAAAGCTGAACTACTCAATCTCAACCATCCAAACAGATCCTGTTGATGAGTAAGCATCCGTACTGTCAAATCTATCACAACTTTCAAGCCATCATTCAAAAGTGTCAAAAGATAAATTGGAGCTAATGAGTCTTCAAAAATATCAAATACCCAAACCAATCTCACCTTCAAAAACTGAGCATATACCCAAGGATTTTTGTAAGAGTTGAAACTGAGTGTTGTCGAACACAACAGAGCAAAACCATAGGCTAAATACATGAGCAACCAATTCCACATCTGCTGAGGGGCACCATACTACAAGGTATAACTAAGAACTTACCAAGACTGTGAAGAGTTTTAATGATAGCCATGTAGCAATGAATACTCACTCCTAATAGGTATCCGCTTTGGTTACTGATAACAATACACAAGAATATCTAATCATCCTACTACACCAATTGAAAGAATCCCATGAATTACACTAAGCCAAATAAATCCTATAATAAGAAGCTACTGAAATCACCCATTTAAACCTCTCTCAACTCAATTGAGACACGAATAACACCGCAGAATGAACCGAGTACCTGAATTAACACTAACACCAATATCAAGACCACTACTGGGTGAAAAACCAGAGAAATAGGGATAACAAACCTCAACTTACCAGCTTTAGGAATGGGCTATTAAAAAGGGATCGCCAAAGCTAGAATCGCAACAAAACTATGAAAGGCCAAACCTACCTTCACTTTCACAATTCACTCAACAACCAACCTTACCTTACTAATAGAAAGGAAAACCAACCAACCAAGGTAGCCAGTCGTCTAAGCCAAACGGATAAGAAATGAAAGATAGGGATACTAGCTAGATAATGCTAGTCTAACCGTTTATCAATTAAGAATCAATAAAAACCAAAGTAATAACAGTAACAATAGTACCACTAGCATAAAGTACAGGTGTCACGCCTTGAATTCCAATAGGGCGGACTGACACCCGAAGCCGTTAAGGCTCGAGAGAATCAATTTTCATTCATGTACACTCATACACATATCACTCAATGAACATCACTATCACATATAGATACAAGATGCCAATGGCATAAGTCATGGAAAAACATATGATATATATGAAACTTGGCCGTTAGGGCCATCAAGTCAAAAGCATACATTCCTTACATTTCCTTCATTTGTACCACAACATCTACAAAGCCTCTACAGATACATAGACATAATCAACCTAAAGTCAGGACAAGTCCCCGCTTTGTACAACATTTACAATACCAAAACAAATGTACACATGTGACTTGGAAAGCCCCCAACCAACTGGATCTCACCAATGATCTGCGGATGACTCGTAGCCTACTGTGGAGGTCTACTAGCACCTGTGCCTGTAGCAAGTAAGGTAAGTCCCCCAAGGGACGTCAGTACAAAGAATGTACTGAGTATGTAAGGCTATATGAAACTGCATGATACATAAGTACTTCAAGGGAATCAATTATAAGAGAATAGCCAATATAGCTACACCACTGTTCTCTATGTGTGGAACCATGTACCTTACATTTATTACTTTCTTTTCCTTTACGTTCATTTATTATTATCGTTCATTACTTAACTTAATCCTTCTTTGCATTAAGAAATTGTAAAGCTACCCATGCTAGGTATCTTAACCCCTGGAATGAGATTAACCCATGCTAGGCTTTTCTGTCGCCCCTGGGATGTTACTATGATAGCCCATGCTAGGTTTTTTTGTTGCCCCAGGGATGTTATATTAACCCCTGCTAGGCTTTTCTGTCGCCCTTGGGATGTTACTATGATAACCCATACTAGGCTTTTCTGTCGCCCCTGGGATGTTACTATGATAACCCATGCTAGGTTTTTCTATCGCCCCAGGGATGTTAGATTAACCCATGCTAGGCTTTTTTGTCGCCCCTGGGATGTTAGATTAACCCATGCTAGGATTTTTTGTTGCCCCTGGGATGTTATATTAACCCATGGTAGGCTTTTCTGTCTCCCCTTGGATATTACTATGATATTGGGATCGACCCGTGCTAGGTATTTTAACCCCTGGGATACCACCCAAGATTATTCAAACAATTACGCATTACCTCTGTTCTTTCATTATAAGAGTGATACATTACTTCATTTCTTTACTTTTGTGAGGTTGATACGTCGATAGTCATAACATTATTGGAACTTTAGAACATAACATTATTGGAACTTTAGAACCATGTCCATAGTTATGTGACACATGAATGAAAATTGATCAATGAATAAGGAACATGTGAATAATAATAGATGACAACCCTAAATCAAATACCTTAGAACATTTCGGAATGGAACAAGTACAATGACAGTGTGAACAATATGTGCTGCAGAAGGCTACGGAAAGAGTAACCTTACATACCTTATCTTCCAAATATGAATACATAACCCTATATGTGAATACAACAATCCGTATCCTTCCTTACGTGTTACTTTACAACATAAGTACATCACAGAGCTCACATTAACAACTAACTACATTACAAGTGCATAAGACGACAATGAATTACGTGACTGCCATATAACATCATTTCACCTTCATAATACAATTCACTGCATTACCATACCAACAACACCACAACATACTACACATTAACCAATACATCATAAAGCGATAGCAGTTTACACCAAAGTTATACTTTACACTTCCCTTTCAACACTACGTTACCTTTTCTCCATCAAGTCACTTAAATACCTTTCACAATAACACATTAACAACAATACATAATTGATATAATCTATAATGCCTCCGAACGACCCCTTAAATCCATTCAAAAGATACCATAAGTTGATAATTGCATCCAAGAAGGGTATAGGGGCCTTGGGGGGTCAAAGAGATGCAAAAACAATCGAAATGGAGTTCTGGACTGACATGCAAAGCCACCTGCGCCTGTAGGTGGTTGAGGTGCATCTGCAGGGGACCATTGGTCTGGTTCAGGGACACCTGCATTGGCATCTGCGCCCACAGGTGCCCTGCCCGCGAGGGCGGATGCCTGTTTCAGCCTCTAGCGGTCATTTTCGGGTCCTTTTTTGCAATGAATGGTCCATGGTAATTATTAAGCTTCTCTTTTCATATTTTATATTATCTTAGATGCAAACGAACAGCCATGGTTTCACAACGCACATGAACATCACCAAAACTACATTTTCCTTTCAATACGCCACCGGTTCCATGTACAATTTCACAACAACAATATCAAATGTTACACACCAAGAGAAAGCAAGTTAAGGAAATAACCACATATTACATGTTGATATTTAATCCATAAAATTCACTTGCTTCAAGACCACAATTCCACTTCCAAGTTTACAAGGCAAAACCCTTTACCGATTAAGCAAACATAGACTGTTTCACACATAGTGAACTTCTCAACACTTTGTCAACATAACCAACATTATCTACACAATATATCATGCATATAATATATTAAATCACAATATTAAAAACTTACCCAAGATGGAAAAGTGATGATCTTGTCCACAAGAGATGGTTGCCTTAGGGTTTGAGAGTAGAGAGAAAATATCTTTTTTTGTGGAAAAGTCTAGAATGGCATGTGCCCTTTTTGTGAATAAAATATGATTTTATTGCCTTATATAACACCCTTAATGGTCATACTTGGCCAAATTTTGGTCAATAATTGAGGGTTTACTTTGGTCAAAGGAAGATTGGATCATTTACCCATTTTAGGCCATGTCTTTTGCTCAATTATTGGGCCTTTATTGAGCCCATTAACACATGATTAATTTATACCAATAGCTTCCATGAATAATATACCATCTATCACAACTTAATTAATTCCATGAACATTAGGGTAGTCGCGTGAGTTTAGAAATGTGCGGGGTGTTACATCCTTCCCCCCTTAAGAACATTCGTCCTCGAATGTTAATAATATTACCCAGTCCAAACATGTTCAAGTCTAATTGCATTATTCATAGTATCACGCACCTATAATTCTCACATATACTTACTTGTTGTTGCTCCAATTAAGTGTCTTGGATTTTCTCTTCGGTTTGAAATAAATACAGGTATTTAGACTTCATCATTTCTTCGACTTCCCATATGATTTCTTCTACTTACTTATTTATCCAAAGTACTTTTACGGAATCTACTTCCTTATTCCTTAACCTCATCACTTGTCAATCCAGAATAGCAATAGGTATCTCTTCATAGGTGAGATCCTCCGTAACTTGTACATATTCAATAGGAGCAATGGATCTCCTATGCACTTTCGAAGCATTGAAACATAAAATACTGGATGAACTGTGGAGAGTTCTTGGGGTATTTGAAATTCATATGCAAATTGACCAAATCTTCGAACAATCTTATATGGCACGTTATATAGGGCCAACTTTCATTTCTTTCCAAATCTCATTACCCCTTTCATTAGTGACACTGTCAAAACTACCCAATCACTTATGGAAAATTCTAATTCCCTTCTTTTAATATCGACATATGACTTGTGTCGACTTTGGGCCATTTGTAGCTGCTGTTGTATCACCTTAAATTTCTCTATAGCTTGATGAACAAGATCTGGCCCGAGTAAAGCAGTTTCACCAACTTCAAACCATCCAATTGGTGATCTACACTTTCTTCCTTATAAGTCTTTGTAAGGTGCCTATTTTGATACTTGAACAATAGCTATTATTATAGGCAGATTCAATAAGAGGTAATTGATCATCCCAACTACTTTTAAGGTCTAATGTGTAAGCTTGTAACATAGCTTTAAGTGTTTTAAGGTCTACACTTTTGTCACGCCTCGAATTCTAATGGGGCGAACTGGCACCCGAAGCCGTTAAGGATCGAGAGAACCAATCTTCATTCATGTACACTCATACACATGTCACTCAATGAACATCACTGTCACATATAGATATAAGATGCCAATGGCGGAAGTCATGGAAAAACATATGATATATATGAAACTTGGCCGTTAGGGCCATCAAGTTAAAAGCATACGTTCCTTACATTTCCTTCATTTGTCCCACAACATCTACAAAGCCTCTACAGATGCATAGACATAACCAACCTAAAGTAGGGACAAGTCCCCACTTTGTACAACATTTACAATACCAAAACAAATGTACACATGTGACTCGGAAATCCCCGAACCAACTGGAGCTCACCAATGATCTGTGGATGACTCGTAGCCTACTATGGAGGTATACTAGAACCTGTGCCTGCAATAAGTAAGGTAAGTACCCCAAGGGACGTCAGTACGAAGAATGTACTTAGTATGCAAGGCTATATGAAACTGCATGATACATAAGTACTTCAAGGAAATCAAATATTAGAGAATAGCCAATATAGATACACTACCATTTCGTATGTGTGGAACCATGTACCTTACATTCATTACTTTCTTTGCCTTTACGTTCATTCATTATTATCGTTCATTACTTAACTTAATCCTTCTTTCTATTAAGAAATTATAAAGCTACCCATGCTAGGTATCTTAACCCTTGGGATGAGATTAACCCATGCTAGGCGTTTCTGTCGCCCCTGGGATGTTACTATAATAACCCATGCTAGGATTTTCTGTCGCCCATGGGATGTTATATTAACCCATACTAGTCTTTTCTGTCGCCCCTGGGATGTTACTATGATAATCCATGCTAGGCTTTTTTGTCGCCCCTGGGATGTTAGATTAACCCATGCTAGGCTTTTCTGTCGCCCCTGGGATGTTACTATGATATTGGGATCGACCCATGCTAGGTATTTTAACCCCTGGGATACCACCCAAGATTATTCAAACAATTATGAATTACCTCTGTTCTTTCATTATAAGAGTGATACATTACTTCATTTCTTTACTTCTGTGAGATTGATACGTTGGTAGTCATAACATTATTAGAACTTTAGAACGTAACATTATTGAAACTTTAGAACCATGTCCATAGTTATGCGACACATGAATGACAATTGATCAATGAATAAGGAACATGTGAATAACAATAGATGACAACCCTAAATCAAATACCATAGAGCATTTTGGAATGGAACAAGTACAATGTCAATGTGAACAATATGTGCTGCAAAAGGCTACGAAAAGAGTAACCTTACATACCTTATCTTCCAAATATGAATACACAACCCTATATGTCACACCCCGTATCCCAACGGGGTGGACAGGCACCCAAAGCCGATAAGGCCCGAGAGAACCAATCTTTGCTCGAGTCGGTTCATATGTATACCATAAGAAACATCACCATCTTGTAGGGAAATAAAATGCTACTAGCGGAAATTATGGAACATGTGATATATATACATATGCGAAACTTGGCCGTCAGGGACATCAAGTCAGACGAACATACATCTCTCTCACTCACATACCCACATACGTCTACAAAAGCCTCTAACAGAAGCACATACATAACCATCCTAAGTTTGGGACAAGTACCCACTTTACATAACATTACAGTACCAAAACAAATGTACATAAGAGATCCGAAAATCCCCGAACCAACTGGAGCTCACCAAAGATCGGCAAAAGATCCGCAACCTACTGTGGAGGTCTACTAGTACCTGTGCCTACAGCAAGTAAGGTAAATCCCCCAAGAGGGGTCAGTACGAATAATGTACTGAGTATGTAAGGCCATAATAAACAGTGTGATACATAAAGACTTCAATGAAATCAAATATAAATGAGTACTCAATATGAATAAATCACCATCTTGTATGTATGGAAATATATGCATAATGTTAATTACTTTGTTTACTTTTATGATCATTCATTAATTCACTCGTCCCTTAATTAGTTACTCATCCATCCATTCATATAATGCCCGGGCCCCAAGCTGATCAGTGGGTAATCAACAGTTTTTGGGATCGACCCATGCTAGGCTTTTCCTTTGCCCATGGGATACCACCCGTAGTAGTGGGATTGACCCATGATAGGTGTTCTTCTCACCCCTGGGATACCACCGATAGATATTGGGATCGACCCATGCTAGGTATTTAACCCCTGGGATACCGCCCAAGAATACATCTCACTTTTTCAATCTTAGAAAATAGCTCATTCAATGATTACTTCATTTTGGGAACTCTTAAATATAACATTATTGGAACTTGGAACCATGTTCATAATTATGTGACACATGAATGACAATAGATCAAGAATAAGGTATATATGATTAACAATAGAAGATAACCTGAAATGAGTTACCTTAGAACATTTCGGAAATGAGTAAGTACCATAACAAGGTGAATACTATATGCTACAGAAGGATACGGAAAGAGAAACCTTACATACCTTATCTCCTCAATATGACTATACAATCCTATACGTGAACACAATAATCCAGCTCCTTCCCTTCATTTCACTCTACAACACAAATACATACCGGAGCTTACATTATCAACTAGTTACCATACAAGTGTATAAGACGACAATGATCTATATGACTGCCGTGTAATGTCATTTCCCCCTTTACAATACCATTTACGGCATGGTCATACCAATAATACCACAACATGCCCAACGTTGACCAATACATCATAAACCAATAGCATGTCACACCAAGTTCATACTTTACACTTATCCATCACCACAACATTATAATTACTCCATCAAGTCACCTCAATATACCTCATAATCACATATCGGCCAAAATCTCATAATTTACACTTATAGAAAAATAACAAGTTTAGGATCATAATCACACCATACATGTTGATATCTCATCCATATCATTCACTTTTATTCAAACCTCAAGTCCTTTTTCAAGTTAAATAACAAGAATGGCACATCTTTAGCAAAAACCAAAAGTTCACTATTCAAAACCTTTAGACATAACTATCATGATATACATACTCTCACATGCATATAATATATTAATCCATAAGAATAATCACTTACCCAAACTTGCAAATGAGTGATCTTGTCCAAAGAAGTGCCTTAGGGTTTGAGAGAAAAATGTTTGGAAATATCTAGAAATGGCATGAGAGTTGGAATGAATAAAAAATCTGATTTATGCCTTTATATAGGCCCTCAATTCATCCTTAGACACTTCTTGGCATTTAATGTCATGTTTACTTGGTCAATATTGGAAGAATGGGCCATTTTTCTGAATCAGGGGCTTGCGCCACACCCTTGAAATAGGGAGTGGCACAATTTTTTATACCTTGCTGAATTTTCGGCCACTTCTTCCCACATTAGCATACCATCCAATACCCTATCGAAGCACTACAAAATACTTACTTATTGCTCTCAACACTAAGTAAAAATGACTCCGAGGTATCAAGTGAGGTTAGAAAGGTATGGGGTGTTACATTCTTTCCCCCTTAGAAACATTCGTCCTCAAATGTTAACAACATTGTCTCATGTACAACAAATGCATCTTTACATTAACATAGATATACATATACACTTAATGTCCATAAATACTTACTTGTTATTGCTCTACTTCCGCACTTTGAACTTTTTCTTCCATTTGAAACAGATAAGGGTATTTGGACTTCATGATTTCCTCAGCTTCCCATGTGATCTCCTCCACTTGTTGATTCCTCCAAAGTACCTTTACGGAAGCTATGTCTTTATTCCTCAACCTTTTTACCTGTCGATCTAGAGTAGCAATGGGTACCTTCTCATAAGTGAGATCCTCCGTGACTTGAACATCGTCAACGGTAGCAATACAAGATGGATCTCTTATGCATTTTTGAAGCATCGATACATGGAATACTGGATGGACTGAGGAGAGTTCTTGGGGTAATTTCAACTCATATGCAACTTGCCTAAATCTTCTGATAATTTCATATGGGCCTATATACCGTGGACTCAATTTTCCTTTCTTTCCAAATCGCATTACTCCTTTCATCGGTGACACCTTCAAAAATACCCAATCACCTATGGCGAATTCAAGCCTTCTTCTTCTAACATCAGCATAGGACTTATGTCGACTTTGGGCCGTTTGTTGCCGTTGTTGGATCACTTTAACTTTCTCCATGGATTGGTGAACAATATTTGTCCCAAGTAAAGCAGTTTCACATGCTTCAAACCATCCAATTGGTGATCGACATTTTCTTCCGTACAAAGCTTCATAAGGTGCCATCTTAATACTTGAATGATAGCTATTGTTGTAAGTAAATTCAATAAGAGGAAAATAGTCATCCCAACTGCCTTGAAAATCTAATGTGCAGGCTCGTAGCATATCTTTAAATGTTTAAATAGTACATTCTGCTTGTCCATCAGTCTGAGGATGGAAAGTCGTACTCAGATTCACCTGTGTGCCCAAACTCTGCTGAAAAGACCTCCAAAAATGTGTAGTAAACTGAGCTCCCCTGTCTGATATAATAGAGATCGGAATCCCATGTAACTGCACTATTTCTCTAACATACAATCTTGCATACTCAGCTGTATAGGTGGTCTTGACTGGTAGGAAATGCGCTGACTTGGTAAGCCTGTCCACTATAACCCATATAGAATCAAATTTTCGCAGTGTACAAGGCAAACCTGTGATGAAATCCATATTAATCATATCCCATTTCTAGACTGGAAGATTGATACATTGCATGCAACCTCCTGGTTTCTGATGCTCTATTTTCACTTGTTGATAATTCGGGCATAGAACGACAAATTCCGCAATGTTCTTCTTCATATTTCCCCACCAATACACTTCTTTTAAATCATGGTATATTTTAGTAGCACCCGGATGAATAGAATAGCGCGAGTGATGCGCCTATGTCATAATTCGTTTCCTCAGCTCATCTACATCCGACACACATAATCTTCCTTGGCATTGAAGTACCCCTTCTTGTGTAAGATTAAAGGCCGTAGTCAGATTCTGTTGTACATTCTCTTTCAGCTGCAATAACATAGAATCCGAAAACTGCTTCTCTTTTACTTCATCTATTACGGAGGACTCTGCTGCATTTTGCACAACAACCCCTTCATTTGGAGATTCAATAAGGCGAACTCCCAATCTGGCTAGTTTATGTAGATCTTTGACTATCTCTTGCTTTTCAGTTAATTGGCCACTAGTGCTTTCTACTGCCTTGTGGCTTAATGCATCAGCTACTACATTTGCTTTGCCTGTATGATAGAGAATATCAATGTCATAGTCTTTTAAGAGCTCTAACCACCTTCGTTGCCTCAAATTGAGTTCCTTCTGCTTAAATATGTATTGCAAACTTTTATGATCAGTATAGCTATCAACATGAACTCCATACAAATAATGACGCCATATCTTTAAAGCAAAAACCACCGCTGCTAACTCAAGATCATGCGTGGGATAGTTTCTCTCGTTTGGCCGCAACTGTCATGACACATATGCTATAACATTACCGTGCTGTATCAATACACACCCTAGACCAATCCCGGACGCATCACAATATACTGCATACCCTTCTGTGCCTTCCAAAAGTATTAATACGGGTGTGGAAGTCAATTTATCCTTCATCTCTTGAAAACTTTTCTCACACGCATCGTTCCACTAAAATTTAACTGCCTTATGTGTAAGCTTCATTAAAGGTGCAGCAATGGAGGAAAAGCCTTCCACAAATCTTTGGTAATAAACTGCCAATCCAAGAAAACTACGAATCTTTGTAGGTGTCATAGGTCTTGGCCAATTTTTCACTGCCTCAATCTTCTGTGTATCAACCTGTATCCCTTTTTCTGACACAATGTGACCCAGAAATACGACTGATTTTAACCAAAATTCACACTTAGAGAACTTTACATACAACTTACGCTCACGGAGAATCTGTAACACCTGCCGTAAGTGATTAGCATGGTCCTCTGGTGATCTTGAATAAACTAGGATGTCATCTATAAATACCTTCACGAACACGTCTAGAAATGGCTTAAACACCCTATTCATCAAATCCATGAACACAACTGGTGCATTTGTTAGTCCAAAAGACATAACTAAAAATTCATAATGGCCATACCGTGTTCGAAAAGCTGTCTTGGGTACGTCTTCTTCTCTAACTCTGACTTGATGGTATCCCGACCTCAAGTCAATCTTTGAAAAACACTTGGCACCCTGTAACTGATCGAACAAATCATCAATTTGAGGGAGGGGATATTTGTTCTTGATCGTTACCTTATTCAATTTTCGATAGTCGATGCACATTCTCAACGTGCCATCTTTCTTTCGGACAAATAATACTGGTGCACCCAACGGGGACATGCTAGGTTTCATAAATCCCTTGTCTAGCAAATCTTTCAATTGCTCCTTCAATTCATGCAATTCTGCTGGAGCCATTCTGTATGGGGGAATAGAGATAGGTTGAGTGCCTGGAATCACATCAATGCCAAACTCTATTTCCTGTTCCGGGGGTAAGCCTGAAAGATCCTCTGGAAATACATCAAGAAATTCATTGATCACTGGAACCGACTGCGGAGTTAGTGGTTCTACATCATTATCTTTCACTCGTACTAAGTGACATAGGTACCCCTTAGCCATCATTTTCCTTGCTTTCAAATAGGAAATAAATTTTCCTCTTGGTGCCCCCACATTACCTTGCCATTCAAGAACATTTTCTTGCAGAAAACAAAAATGCACCTTCTTGGCCCGGCAATCTACCGTGGCATAACAAGAAGCCAACCAATCCATCCCCATTATCACATCAAAATCCACCATGTCCAGTTCGATAAGGTCGGCCAATGTATCATGACCACACACAGTTACCATACAATTACGGTATACTCTTTTTGCAATAATATATTCACCAACCAGTGTAGACACTTCAATAGATTTAGTTAATAATTCTAGTGCCTTTGCAAATTTCGCAGCAATCAATGGAGTAACATAAGACAATGTAGAACCCGGGTCAATTAATGCGTATACATTATATGAAAATATGGATAATATACCTGTGACGACATCAGGAGAAGCCTTTGAATTTTGCCGGTCTACCAGAGCATAAGTACGATTCTGAGTTCCACTGGAACTGGCTGCTCCTCTGGCACCCCTACCACGATCCGCAGGCTGTATACCTCTGCCTAGGGGAGGAACCGATGATGATGATGCAACGGTTGGTCCTGCAGGTCGCGCTACATTACCCAAGCCTCTTCGTGGGCGATCTCTCATCATATGTCCCGTCATACAGCACCAAAAGCAAACATTTGACCCAAATCGGCATTCACCTAAATAAAACCGTCCACATTGTTGACATGGCAGACGAGAAAATCCAGTGGTCTGTGAACCTCGAATCCCACTACTCTACCCAACATTGCTACCTCTAAACCCTTGGAATTGAGATTGTGTGCCTGCCGTGGAATATGAGAATGACGGTATAGGCGGTCTATTAAAATTTTGAGGCCTGAACTCTGCTTGGGACACCATAGACTGTCCTATGGGTCTAGCTCTTTTGGACTGTCCTCTTTCAGATTCATGTACCCTTCTTCTCTATCTTTGATCCTCCATCTTTTGTGCGAAGGCCTGAATTCTAGCTATATCCATATCTTTGTTCAAGGCAGCAATGGTGCAATCCCTCACCAAATATGGCTCCAACCTGTCCACATATCAATGTACCCTGTCCGTCATTGTGGCCACTATTTTTGGAGCATATCGAGCCAAGGAATTAAACTGCAAGTTGTATTCCCTCACACTTAAATTCCCTTGACGGAGATTCAAGAATTGATCCGCACGAGCCTCACGGATCTCATAAGGGAGGTAGTGGTCAAGGAAAGTCATTTTAAATTCTTCCCAATTAGGTGGGTTTGCACCAAGACCACGAGACTTCTTCCAGTCCTCATACCACAATATAGCCTCGCCCTTCAATCTATAGGCCGCAAGCTCCACCGTTTCTACACCCGACACATGCATCACTTTTAAAGCCCTTTGGATTTGATCTATAAAATCTTGCGGGTCTTCATTTGGATCTGATCCAGTGAATGTAGGACGATCCAGTTTCAAAAAATCCTGCGTTCGTCGACTGGCTGCTCTAGCTGTACTATCATCATTTGTCATTGGACCACCTTGTCCCTGAACTTGTGCAGCAACAATTCGGGTCAATATTTGCACTACAACCTTTAAGTCCTGGTCAGTAGTATTTACTGGTGGTTCTACAGGTACTTTTCTTCCTCTTGACTCTTCTGAAACTGAAAGAGTAGAAGAAGCCTGTGATGCCATCTCTGGTTCAGCACCGCCTTGATTAACTGGTTCAGGTGGGGCTCTACTGGTTCTTTCTCCCGCAATTCTTTCTATCCTCTTACTTTTACCTCGCCTTCTTCTTGTCATCAACATTTTTGCTATAAGATACAAGAACAACAATTTTATGGTCAGAATTACGTCAACCTATAACTTTGGTTCTATTGCACGATCTAGAAATGAAGGAATGAAATAACTCCTAAATATCCCATAGCCTCCTACTTATAAATGTGGTGCACAACACATCAATAAGTAAGACTCTACTCAGACACGACTTTGTAGACACCCTTAGAATGACCTGCTCTGATACCACTTTTGTCACACCCCGTATCCCAATGGGGTGGAATGGCACACGAAGTCGATAAGTCCTGAGAGAACAAATCTTTGCTCAAGTCTGTTCATATGCATACCATAAGAAACATCACCATCTTGTAGGGAAATAAAATGCTACTAGAGAAAATTATGGAACATGTGATATATATTCATATGCGAAACTTGGCCATCAGGGCCATCAAGTCAGACGAACATACATATCTCTCATTCACATACCCACATACGTCTACAAAAGCCTCTAACAGAAGAACATACATAACCATCCTAAATTCGGGACAAGTCCCCGCTTTACACAACATTACAGTACCAAAACAAATGTACATAAGAGACACTAAAATCCCCGAACCAACTGGATCTCACCAAAGATCAGCAAAAGATCCGCAACCTACTGTGGAGGTGTACTAGTACCTGTGCCTGCAGCAAGTTGTAACACCCCGTACGTTTCTAAGTTTAGCTGATAACCGTCACATATGGGGCAAAAATAAAAACATGAGAGAATTGGTGAATTTTGTATTGAATTGTGGGCATTATTAAGTCTTGAATAATTGGTCCCAAAAATGAAGCCCAAATAACATAAGAAGACATGGCCCAAAAGAGGGATATTTTTGATCCATTCTTCCAAATGTGGTCTATTTGACCAATCAATATAACATTAAATGCTAAGTAAAAGGATAAGGGATACATGAGGTACTATATAAGGTAAAAATCAGATTTTTATTCACTTTAACCCTCATAACATTTCTAGATTTTTCCAACAATAATTCCTTTGCTCACAAGAACCCCAAATCCTTCTATTGGCCAAAATCATCCATTGGTAAGTCTTGGTAAGTGTTTATTATGATGGGTTAATATATTTTATGCATGGTATATGGTGTATATTGTGTTGGTTATGTTGGTGGAATATTGGGAAGGTCACAATAAGTGAAGTGTTCATGTTTGCTAAATTGAAGGGTGGTTTGTCTTGTAAACTTGACCTTGGACTTGTGGTGTTGAAAAGAGTGAACTTGGTGGAGTGAATATTGACATGTGAGATGTGATTATGATCTTACCTTGTTTGATTCTTGTGCATAACATTTGTAATGGTTATTGGGAAATCGATTGTGGTTTTGGTGTCGTATTGGCCGTGAAATATGGTTTTGGGTGTCGTTATGTGTGTTGTGAGGCCATGTATGATTGTTGATGTTTAATATGATCAATAATATGTTCAAATATGTTTGATTGTGATCATGTACCATTCATGGCATTAAAAGACCCCAAAAAAATCATTTCGGACCAAAACGGGCATCCGTCCCCCGCAGACGAGGGCATCTGCGGACGCAGATGCCAACGCAGAAGGCCCTAGAATTTTCCAGGAGCCATCTGTGCGTGCATTTCATCCATCTGCGTGCACAGGTGGCAACGCAGGTCACCTCCAGAATTCATTTTGTGTGTTTTCATCACTAGTTGATCCCCGAAAGCCCCGATACCTTTTTGGGATGTAATTATCAACTTGTGATGACGTTTTAATGAATTTAAAGTGTAGTATGAAGGTGTGTTGGACTATGTTAAGTATGTATGGTTGTTTATATGTTGTTATGAAGGAATAACTATGACGAAATGACAAAGTGAAACACGTAAAGGGTAAGTATGGTGTGAAATACTTTCAGTGTATGATCTTTTGGTCAATGTGGGTGATGTTATGGTGTTGTTGATATGTAAATGTATTGGACTGTATGGTGAGTGGGTGACATGACATTATATGGTAGCCACAAAAATTCATTGTTGTCTTGTACGCCTATATAGTGGCTAGTTGCTAATGTAAGTTCCATTATGAATTTGTATTGTAGAGTAAGACGTAGGGAAGAAGCGGGACTATTGTGTTCATACATAGGCTTGCGTATTCATACTTGGAAGTAAAGGTATGTAAGGTTACTTTGTCCGTATCTTTCTGCGGCAAATAGTATCCACATTGACATGTCACTAGTCCTATCCCGATATGTGCTAAGGTATTCCATATCCGGTTATCAATTGTCATATATTTCCTACTCATTGATCATTTGTGAATCTCATGTCTCATATTCATGGTTAATGTTCCAAAAGCTCAAATAAGGTTATGTTCCAATATTCCAATAGTGACTATACTTGTGTCTCTTGTTCATGGATTATTGTCCAATGGTTCCAGTGGTGTCATGGTGCTAGTAATGTTATATTTCTCATGATGTCTATTCACATGTATATCACTCATTTCCAACAATGTTATGTTCCAAAGTTCAAGTGATGTTATGACTATCAAAGTATCAATCTCAAAGTAATGAACAAAGTAATGCATATGTGGTCAATGATCAAGTACGGGTGGCAAGTCTAGGGGCGTAAGCCTAGCTCGACTCGATCTCGAGGTATGGAATTATGGGTGGCAAGTCTAGGGGCATAAGCCTAGCTCGACTCAATCCCGATGCATTGATTTGTGGGTGGCAAGTCTAGGGGCATAAGCCTAGCTCGACTCGATCCCAACATAATGATATGAAAAGACCCACTGATCAGTAGGGGCCCGGGTACATTGTGACATAGGTAATGACAAGTGAGTATTGAATGTAAATAAAGTAATGAAAATAATGAAAGCAATCCACATGGTTCCCAAAATGCAACATGGTGATTTACTCATAGTGATTAGTTATTTGTATTTGATTTCATTGAAATATTCATGTGTTATAGAGTTTCATCTGAGCCTTGCATACTCAGTACTTATTTCGTACTAACTCCTCTTGGGGAATTTACCTTACTTGCTGCAGGCGCAGGTACTAGTAGGCCTCCACAGTAGGTTGCCAGTCGTTGCAGATCATTGGTGAGCTCCAGCTAATTCGGGGATTCTCCGAGTCAGAGTGTATATATATGTTTTGGTATTGTACATGTTGTATAAAGCGGGGACTTTTCTCGACTTTTAGTTCATTTTGGTCAATGCTTTGTTAGAGGCTTTTGTAGACAGGTGTGGGTGTATAAATGTAAAAGAGACATGTCGTACTTGACTCGGTGGCCTCAACGGCCCAGTTTCGCATATGTATATATATATATATATATATATATATCATGTTCCATGAACTCCATTGTTGGTCTCTATAACTGTTATGTGCTTATGGGTTTCATATGGCATGCATATGATTGAACATAGGCAAAGGTTGGTTCTCTCGGGCCTTATCGGCTACGGGTGCCAATCATGTCTCGATTGGATTCAGGGTGTGACACAAGTAAGGTAAATCCCCCAAAAGGGGTCAGTAAGAAGAATGTACTGAGTATGTAAGGCCACAATAAACAGTGTTATACATAAAGACTTCAATGAAATCAAATATAAATGAGTACTCAATATGGGTAAGTCACCATCTTGTATGTATGGAAATATATGCATTATGTGAATTACTTTCTTTACTTTTATGCTCATTCATTCATTCACTCTTCCCTTCATTCGTTACTCATCCATCTATTCATATAATGCCCGGGCCCCAAGCTGATTAGTGGGTAATCAACAGTTTTTGGGATCGACCCATGCTAGGCTTTTCCTTTGCCCCTGGGATACCACCCGTACTAGCGGGATTGACCCATGATAGGTGTTCTTCTTACCCCTAGGATACCACCCGTAGATAGTGGGATCGACCCATTTTAGATATTTAACCCTTGGGATACCACCCAAGAATATATCTCACCTTTTCAATCTTAGAAAATAGCTCATTCAATGATTACTTCATTTTGGGAACTCTTGAATATAACATTATTGGAACTTGGAACCATGTTCATAATTATGTGACACATGAATGAAAATAGATCAAGAATAAGGTATATATGATTAACAATATATGATAACCTGAAATGAGTTACCTTAGGACATTTCGGAAATGAGTAAGTATCATAACAAGGTGAATACCATATGCTGCAGAAGGATACGGAAAGAGTAACCTTACATACCTTATCTCCTCAATATGACTATACAATCCTACACGTGAACATAATAATCCAGCTCCTTCCCTTCGTTTCACTCTACAACACAAATACATACCGGAGCTTACATTATCAACTAGTTACCATACAAGTGTATAAGACGACAATGAGCTATATGACTGCCGTATAATGTCATTTCCCCCTTTACAATACCATTTACGGCATGGTCATACCAATAATACCACAACATGCCCAACATTGACCAATACATCATAAACCAATAGCATGTCACACCAAGTTCATACTTTACACTTATCCATCAACACAACATTACAATTACTCCATCAAGTCACCTCAATATACCTCATAATCACATATCGGCCAAAATCTCATAATTTACACTTATAGAAAAATAACAAGTTTGGGATCATAATCACACCATACATGTTGATATATCATCCATATCATTCACTTTTATTCAAACCTCAAGTCCTTTTTCAAGTTAAATAACAAGAATGGCACATCTTTAGCAAAAAGCAAAAGTTTACTATTCAACACCTTTAGACATAACTATCATGATCTACATACTCTTCCATGCATATAATATATTAATCCATAAGAATAATCACTTACCCAAACTTGCAAATGAGTGATCTTTTACAAAGAAGTACCTTAGGGTTTTTAGGGTTTGAGAGAAAAATGTTTGGAAATATCTAGAAATGGCATGAGAGTTGGAATCAATAAAAATCTGATTTATGATTTATATAGGACCTCAATTCATCCTTAGCCACTTCTTGGCATTTAATGTCATGTTTACTTGGTCAATATTGGAAGAATGGGTCATTTGCCCCTTGGGCCTTGTATTTTGGCTCACTTTGGGCCTTAAATTGGGCCTAATAACACATCTCAACTTAGCTGTAACACCCCGTACCTTCCTAACCCAATGTGATGACGATGAACAATGTTTACTTAGGTGTCAAGAGCTATAAGTATGTATTTGGTAATGTTAGTGATGGAAAAATTGAAATTTGGCCTTGTACATATGCTTAACCTTGCATAGGAGGTGTTTTACGATCTTCATGGCGCAATTTTTGGGTTCAAAAAGAGGCTAAGAGAACACTCGAAACAAAGGATATTAAGGTTAAGAAGTAAGTTAAAGAATAGGATTTGAAGTATCTAACCAAACCCGCGAAGAAAAGTCAAAAAATGAAATTTTTGAAAAATTTAAGGGAAGGGCGCATTGGGTAGCGTACCATGCTGCTCTGGACTAAAATTTTTAGTCCATAGGCAGTGAGTTGGCGCGCCCAGGGGTGTGCCACCTTGGGTTTTCCACTTTTTCGAAAGTTGGAAATTTCTAAGTCCCAAGGGTATCCGGGGGCGTACCGAGCCGATTTTTGCCACGTTTCTTATACAACCATGAGTATATACATGAAATAAATGAAATATTATATTGGTATGATAAATTTACTCGAGAAGGAAATTGGGGTCAAAATGACGATTTTACCCTTTTGGGTAAAATAGGCCATACGTGGCTAGAATCACTTGTTTTTTTGGATTGAGGCTACGGATATGAATGACATGAGTAGGAATATTGTCGTAACACATATGAGATGATGAAACCACGAGAAATTATTGATTTTATTGGGTTAAGTAAATTGGGCCCAAAAAGGACCCGAAAATGAAAAGAAAACATGGCCCAATGGGTCACAAGACCTATTCTTCCAATTGACTAAGTCATACACATCAATTATTGAATCAAAGTGGATAAGAATGGACTTGATAGCCTATAAAAAGGGCAATAAATCTGATTTTTATTGCTTACAAAGGCTCATGCCTTTTAGACAAATATCCAAGGTATTTTCTTCAAACCCTAAGAGTTCAAAGCCAAACTTTGGAGCAAGATCAACATCTTCCAAGCCTAGGTAAGTGATTATTGTCATGGATTAATATATTATATGCATGGGAGAGTATGTGAATCTTGTTGGTTATGCTTGAAAGAGTTGAACATAGTACTTTGGGTTTTTGTACAAGATGTGCCATCCATGAGATTTGAACTTGAATTATGGCTTGTGCCTTTGATGAAAGATCATGGTATGGATAAAATATGAACATGTATGGTGTTATTTTTGGTATTAAACTTGTTATTGTCTATAAGTGGAAATTGTGGGATTTTGGCCGATATGTGTTATGAGTCGTATTAAGGGAAGTTGATGGATTATTTGTGATGGGGTATGGATAAGAAAGTGGAAAGGAGAAGTGTTGTGGTGAAATGTGTCAATTAGCATATATTGGTCAATGTTGGAAATATTATGGAATTTTTGGAATAATAATTTTATCAATGGTTTTGTCAAGGGGAAATGACATGTTCAAGGCAAACATGTACCCCATTGATGTTATATGCAATTGTAAAGTAGTTGTTGGTTAATGTGAATCCCGTTATGTATTTGTGTTGTAGAATGACACATAAAGAAGGAGCGGGACTATTGTATGCACATCTAGGATTGGATATCCATATTGAGAGTACAAGGTATGTAAGGTTTCTTTGTCCGTATCTTTTTGCGGCAAATAGTATCCACATTGCTATTTCACTAGTCCTATCCCAAAATGTGCTAAGGTATCCTATATCCATTTATCAATAGTCATTGTCATATCTTTCCTACTCATGGATCAATTGTGAGTCTCATGTCTCATTATTATGGTTAATGTTCCAAAAGCTCAAACAAGGTTATGGTCCAATGTTCCAATAGTGGTTATGCTCAAGTATCTTGTTATGAATGATTGTCCAATGGTTCCAATGGTGTCATGTTTCCAATAATGCTTACTCACATGTCTTCTATTTTGATTATGGTTCCAAGTTTCCAAACATGCGATGTCACATGACTATGTCAATCTCTCACAAGTGAATGTACCAATCTCATATGTCTCTCACTCATTGGCTAATGATCCAAAGTTTCAAGTGATGTTATGACTATAAAAATACCAATCTCAAAGTAAAGAACAAAGTAATGCAAATGTGGTCAATGATCAAGTATGGGTGGCAAGTCTAGGGGCATAAGCCTAGCTCGACTCGATCCCGATGTGTTGATTTATGGGTGGCAAGTCTAGGGGCATAAGCCTAGCTCGACTCGATCCCGATGTATGATTTATGGGTGGCAGGTCTAGGGGCATAAGCCTAGCTCGACCCAATCCCTAGGTGGCAGGTCTAGGGGCACCAGCCTAGCTCGACCCGATCCCAACATGACGATAAGTCATGTAAATACCCACTGATCAGTAGGGGCCCGGGTACATTATGACATATGTAATGACATTGAAGTAAAGAAGCATGAAAGCGATGAAATCAATGAAAGTAATACACATGGTTTCCAAAGTGCAACATGGTTACTTATTCATCTGATTATGCATATGCATTTGAGTTTCATTGAGTTCATTGAACTATTCATGTGTTGTATAGTTTCATTTGAGCCTTACATACTCAGTACATTCTTCGTACTGACCCCTTTTGGGAAACTTACCTTACTTGTTGCAGGTGCAGGCACTAGTAGACCTACACCGTAGGATGACAGTAATTGCAGATCATTAGTGAGCTCCAGTTAGTTCGGGGCTTCTCCGAGTCACAGTTGTTCATATGTTTTGGTATTATGCATAGTGTATAAATTGGTGACTTGTCCCGACTTTCAGTTGGTTTTGGTCAATGCATCTGTTAGAGGCTTTTGTAGACGTATGTGGTTATACAAATGTAAGATGGTATATGACATTTTGACTTGATGGCCTCAACGATCGAGTTTCTCATATGTATATACGTCACATGTTCTATGATTTCTGATTTTAGCATTTCATCTTCCTATGTGATAGTAGTGTTTCCTAGGACATGTATATGAAGGAATAAAAGCATAGCTTGGTTCTCTCGGGCCTTATCGGCTTTGGGTGCCAATCACGCCTCGTTGGGATTCGTGGTGTGACAAAAGTGGTATCAGAGCGAGTCATTCTAAGGGTGTCTACAAAGTCGTGTCTGAGTAGAGTCTTGCTTATGGATGTGTTGCGCGCCACATTGATAAGCAGGAGGCTACGAGAGATTTAGGAGTTGTTTCATTTCTTCACCTCTAGATCGTGCAATAGAGCCAAAGTTGTAGGTGGACATGTATGTACATATTGACATTGGTTTTCTTTTATATAGTCAAATACTGAGTATCAGACAAGATAAGGGCAAAGGTGAGTAGGATGATGAGTAAATCACCACTTGACCAAGTTAGTCAAGGTGAAGCTGATATGGAAATTGTTATACGGGTCTCTCGTAGCCAAAAGATAGAGGAGTACCTGCAGAACCATCTATAAATGTCACTGAACAGGATTTAAGAAATGTAGTGCATATGTTGACTCAGATAGTTGTTGTACAATGTCACGGGCGAGATGGACTGATGACGAGTAATGATGGTACGGCTAGAGTAGCTAGTCGTCAAACACAGGATTTTCAAAAATCATACCCTCCTATGTTCACCGGGTCGGATTTGAATGAAGACCCATAGGACTTTATGAACTAAGTTAAAAAGGGTTCTAGATATTATGCATATGACTGATCTACTGATGTCTTTTCAGATAGTTGGGAGGAATGTAAAATGGCATTCTGTGACTAGTACCTCCGATATGAGGTCAGAAAAGCTTATGTGGACCAATTGTTAAAAAAAAAAAAAAAAAAAAAAAAATTTGCCAAAGAGCTATAAGTGTCAGGAAGTACAATTTTTAGTGTCATAATTTGACTAGATATTCTCCAAACGTGATAAATGTTATGACCGATAGAGTGCATCAGTATAGAGACAGATGGATTGTACAATGGATATAGGCATTTTGCACACAATAATGAATGACCAGAGGCACCAGAAAAGGACACAACTATTTGACAAAGGGTTGTTAAAGATGGCTAGATCTATGGGGACAGTTCATGGAGTCCCAAGGAGAATTGAGGTCTTGGATGATTGGCAGACCGCCTAAATCATTATTTCTTTAATCTATATTAAATGTTCTACCTCGATACCAAGGGTTTAGAGACAGTCGGTTTGGCAAAGAAGTGAGATTCAGGATTCATGGGCAATGGGGTATCAAGCCTAAGAACCGAGAAGGTAGAGACCAAATGTCGGTTGGGGCCAAATGTTGTTATTGGTGTGATATGTCGGGTCACAAAATGAGGCTTCTCCTGGTGAATCTACATGTACCGTACACGTATTGATTGACCCATAGAGCATATGGTATTTTGTTAATTGCTGAAAAGTTAAAAGGACACCAAAATGACCAGTTATGTCACAGGAAGCCTACACATCAGTTGGTGAACCTATTGTAAGTAAAAGAGTATATCATAAGTGCATAGTCATTAATTGTGGTCATGAGATACTGGTTGATCTTATGGAGTTATAAAGGGGTTATGCCATAGTAGATGGCCGAACTAAGAAGTTATATTGTCATTATCCCTAAAGGAATATTTTGAATGGCCAGGAAAATGTATTCCCCATCTCACGGCAAAGAAAAGGATACTCTAAGGGATACATATGTCACTTAGTAAGAGTGAACGATATTAATGTGAAGCCCCCACTTCTTTAATTAGTCCGAGTGGTAAATGAATTCCCATATGTATGAGTTGGTATGAATGTGACGTCAGGTACTCGACCTATTGTTATTTTCATCATATAGCATGGCCTGGTAGAGTTACGAGAATGACAGGAGAAAGTAAAAGACGTGTTGAATAAGGGATTCATAAGGCCTAGTACTACCCCTTGGGCTGCATCAATGTCACTAGTACAAAAAAAATAACATGGCCTATTGAGAATATGTGTTTACTATTGGCAACTGGATAAGAATAGTTTCTCCCCCAGAGTTGACGATTTGTTTGATCAGTTACGGGATAAATGATAATGAATGATGATGAAATAAAAAGGAAAATATATATGAACGATGACGATATACCCAAGGCAGCATTACAAACATGGTATGCTTATAAGTCTTAGTATATCAATGGGGCTAGAGAATGCACCTGTAGTTTTATAGATTAATGAACAGGGCGTTCAGGACACTTGTAAATGTGTGAGTGACCATATTCGGTGATGGTATTCAAAAAAAAAAAAACAAATCACAAGAGGACTATGCATTGTATAGGATGAAGAGATGAAACTTGTCACACAAAAGATAGAAATTGTGAACAATTAGCTAAGGCCTACGATGCTTACAGAGATCCATTGATTTCTTGGGTTGATTGATCATTATATGAGAATTGTGGAAGGATCTCCTTCTATCCCTACACCCTTAACAAAGCCTATACACCAGGCAATCAAGTTCCAGTAGAATGATGCCTTGGAGAAAAGTTTTCAAGAGTTGACAGATAAAGTAACTTCCACATCCGTTGTAAGTGCCTTCTGAAGGCATAAGAATGTTATACAATGTATGGTAATACTTCCAGGGTTGGCCTCGGATGTATATTGATGTAGCATGATAAGGTAATAGCATATGCGTCATGACAGTTGCGGCCACATGAGAATACAAATTATTGCTAAACACATGACCCTGAAGGAGCAGCAGTGATATTTGCTTTAACATTATGGTGTCACTATTTGTAAGGGATTCATGTTGATATATATATATTCTGTATGTGAGACAATGTAATATATTGTTAAGCCGAAAGACTTAATCTGAGGTAAAGAAGGTGGCTTGAAATCTTAAAAGGTGAGGACATTGGTATCCTATATCATTTGGGAAAAGCAAATGGGGTAGTTGATACATTAAGCTGCAAGGCAGTAGGAAGTATGAATGGCCAACTCACAGAAAAGAAAGGTATGGTCAAGAAATCTATATCAATGAGGCAATATGGGGTTTTGTTTCTTGAAACTCCAGAGGAAAGAATTATAGTGTCAAATGTGGTAGGATTTTCATTGATATTGGAGATAAAGGGAAAAGCAATATGTAAATTCCAGTTTTAGTTCAATTGAAAAAAAATATGTACAGCAAAGTCGACGAGAGTATTTGAGCAAACACAAGGGGGAGTACTTTAACGCCAACGTAGATTGTGTGTACTGGGTATAGATGAGTTAAGGAAATGAATTACGACAGAAGAACATCGTCCATGGTAGTTGTTTGTTCGAAAACAACCAAATACACCATGGTGTAGCAGAGATGTATATATGAGAAGCACATTGTAGAAATTGTAGTTCAATGTCCAAGCGGTCACTGACGAACAGTATGGCATTAGAAATCTGTATGTTTTATGCAATATATTACCCTCCCAGTTTGGAAGTGGAACAGGAATAACATGGAATTAATTAAAAGGTTGTCTCGTACATTGCGAAGGTTGGTTCCATATAAGTAATCATGAACTGGCTTACCAAGTCAACATATTTCCTACCAGTTAGGACCGCCGATACAGATGAACAGTACGCAAAATTGTATGTTACAGAGATAGTATGATTACATGAGACTCCACTCACTATTATATCACACAGGGGGGGGGGCTCACTTTATTGCACAGTATGGGTAAGTCTTTCCAGTAAAGCATGAGTACACAGATAAATGTAAGTATGGCTGGTCATCCTTAAATGAATGGACAAACAGAATGTATTATAAGAACATGTGAAGATATGTCACGAGTTTGTACGTTGGACTGTAAAGGTAGTGGGGATGAATATCGATCGTCTAATGAAATTGCTTACACTAAAGATATCAAAAGGTACCTTACGAAGGTTTATATAAAATGACATATAAGATCATCCATTGGAGGGGTTACGGCTGATGAAATTTTGCGTTACCCAAGTCAAATTTTGTTCATCAAGCTATAGAGAAAGTGAAGGTGATATAACAGTAGCTACAAATGGCCCAAAGTCGGTATAAATCATATGCCGATAGTAGATGTTGATAGTGTCACCAATGGAAAAAGATAATGAGATTCGGAAAGAAAGAGGAGTTGTCCAAAGATTTGGCCAACTTGCGTATCTATTAGCACTAGTCTAGGAATTCATCACAGTCCATTTCGTATTTTATATTCGATGCTCCGAAAGTGTATCGAAGGGTATACAGTATTGTTGCCAGTGGAAAGGTACAAATTACAGAGGATCTCACACGTAAAAAGGTACATCGAGAAGTGAAAGAATTAGGAAATGCAAAAATAGCTTTCGTAGGGGCATTATTGGAGAACTTAGTACATCGAAGAAATCACAAGGGAAATCGAAGCATTAATGAAATCTAAGTACTTGTACTTGTGATACATGGAAGGAAAAGTTCAAGATACAAATTTGGAGTTATAAGTCTTTACAAGTGTTAAGTGTGTATATTATGATATAGAGAATTCACTTTGTCTTAAGTGTTGCAATGAGACAGTGTTACTAACATTCGAGGACGACTGTTCCTAAGGGGGGAAGAATGTAACACCCCGTACCTTCCTAACCCAATGTGATGACGATGAACAATGTTTACTTAGGTGTCAAGAGCTATAAGTATGTATTTTGTAATGTTAGTGATGGAAAAATTGAAATTTGGCCTTGTACATATGCTTAACCTTGCGTAGGAGGTGTTTTGCAATCTTCATGGTGCAATTTTTGGGTTCAAAAAGAGTCTAATAGAACCTCTAAACAAAGGATATTAAGGTTAAGAAGTAAGTTAAAGAATAGGATTTGAAGTATCTAACCAAACCCGCGAAGAAAAGTCGAAAAATGAAATTTTCAAAAAATTTAAGGGAAGGGCGCATTGGGTAGCGTGCCACGCTGCTATGGACTAAAATTTTTAGTCCAGAGGCAGTGAGCTGGCGCGCCCAGGGGCGTGCCACCTTGGGTTTTCCACTTTTTCGAAAGTTGGAAATTTCTAAGTCCCAAGGGTATCCGGGGGCGTACCGAGCCAATTTTTGCCATGTTTCTTCTACAACCATGAGTATATACATGAAATAAATGAAATATTATATTGGTATGATAAATTTACTCGAGAACGAAATTGGGGTCAAAATGACAATTTTACCCTTTTGGGCAAAATAGGCCATACGTGGCTAGAATCACTTGTTTTTTTGGATTGAGGCTACGGATATGAATGACATGAGTAGGAATATTGTCGTAACACATATGAGATGATGAAACCACGAGAAATTATTGATTTTATTGGGTTAAGTAAATTGGGCCCAAAAAGGACCCGAAAATGAAAAGAAAACATGGCCCAATGGGTCACAAGACCCATTCTTCCAATTGAATAAGTCATACACATCAATTATTGAATCAAAGTGGATAAGAATGGACTTGATAGCCTATAAAAAGGGCAATAAATCTGATTTTTATTGCTTACAAAGGCTCATGCCTTTTAGACAAATATCCAAGGTATTTTCTTCAAACCCTAAGAGTTCAAAGCCAAACTTTGGAGCAAGATCAACATCTTCCAAGCCTAGGTAAGTGATTATTGTCATGGATTAATATATTATATGCATGGGAGAGTATGTGAATCTTGTTGGTTATG
Organism: Capsicum rhomboideum; assembly: GCA_031232105.1. NCBI lineage: Eukaryota > Viridiplantae > Streptophyta > Magnoliopsida > Solanales > Solanaceae > Capsicum > Capsicum rhomboideum. The sequence goes on along the minus strand of CP124716.1, from coordinate 87,539,985 downwards.
CTTGAAAGAGTTGAACATAGTACTTTGGGTTTTTGTACAAGATGTGCCATCCATGAGATTTGAACTTGAATTATGGCTTGTGCCTTTGATGAAAGATCATGGTATGGATAAAATATGAACATGTATGGTGTTATTTTTGGTATTAAACTTGTTATTGTCTATAAGTGGAAATTGTGGGATTTTGGCCGATATGTGTTATGAGTCGTATTAAGGGAAGTTGATGGATTATTTGTGATGGGGTATGGATAAGAAAGTGGAAAGGAGAAGTGTTGTGGTGAAATGTGTCAATTAGCATATATTGGTCAATGTTGGAAATATTATGGAATTTTTGGAATAATAATTTTATCAATGGTTTTGTCAAGGGGAAATGACATGTTCAAGGCAAACATGTACCCCATTGATGTTATATGCAATTGTAAAGTAGTTGTTGGTTAATGTGAATCCCGTTATGTATTTGTGTTGTAGAATGACACATAAAGAAGGAGCGGGACTATTGTATGCACATCTAGGATTGGATATCCATATTGAGAGTACAAGGTATGTAAGGTTACTCTGTCCGTATCTTTTTGCAGCAAATAGTATCCACATTGCTATTTCACTAGTCCTATCCCAAAATGTGCTAAGGTATCCTATATCCATTTATCAATAGTCATTGTCATATCTTTCCTACTCATGGATCATTTGTGAGTCTCATGTCTCATTATCATGGTTAATGTTCCAAAAGCTCAAACAAGGTTATGGTCCAATGTTCCAATAGTGGTTATGCTCAAGTATCTTGTTATGAATGATTGTCCAATGGTTCCAATGGTGTCATGTTTCCAATAATGCTTATTCACATGTCTTCTATTTTGATTATGGTTCCAAGTTTCCAAACATGCGATGTCACATGACTATGTCAATCTCTCACAAGTGAATGTACCAATCTCATATGTCTCTCACTCATTGGCTAATGATCCAAAGTTTCAAGTGATGTTATGACTATAAAAATACCAATCTCAAAGTAAAGAACAAAGTAATGCAAATGTGGTCAATGATCAAGTATGGGTGGCAAGTCTAGGGGCATAAGCCTAGCTCGACTCGATCCCGATGTGTTGATTTATGGGTGGCAAGTCTAGGGGCATAATCCTAGCTCGACTCGATCTCGATGTATGATTTATGGGTGGCAGGTCTAGGGGCATAAGCCTAGCTTGACCCGATCCCTGGGTGGCAGGTCTAGGGGCACCAGCCTAGCTCGACCCGATCCCAACATGACGATACGTCATGTAAATACCCACTGATCAGTAGGGGCCCGGGTACATTATGACATATGTAATGATATTGAAGTAAAGAAGCATGAAAGCGATGAAATAAATGAAAGTAATACACATGATTTCCAAAGTGCAACATGGTTACTTATTCATCTGATTATGCATATGCATTTGAGTTTCATTGAGTTCATTGAACTATTCATGTGTTGTATAGTTTCATTTGAGCCTTACATACTCAGTACATTCTTCGTACTGACCCCTTTTGGGGAACTTACCTTACATGTTGCAGGTGCAGGCACTAGTAGACCTACACCATAGGATGACAGTAATTGCAGATCATTGGTGAGCTCCAGTTAGTTCGGGGCTTCTCCGAGTCACAGTTGTTCTTATGTTTTGGTATTATGCATAGTGTATAAATCGGTGACTTGTCCCAACTTTCAGTTGGTTTTGGTCAATGCATCTGTTAGAGGCTTTTGTAGACGTATGTGGGTATACAAATGTAAGATGGTATATGACATTTTACTTGATGGCCTCAACGGTCGAGTTTCTCATATGTATATACGTCACATGTTCTATGATTTCTGATTTTAGCATTTCATGTTCCTATGTGATAGTAGTGTTTCCTAGGACATGTATATGAAGGAATAAAAGCAAAGCTTGGTTCTCTCGGGCCTTATCGACTTCGGGTTCCAATCATGCCTCGTTGGGATTCGGGGTGTGACATTAGCCCACCAATTCTCATTTATAATCCATCATATATCTCATGTTTAAATAATTCCATAACTTCACGACAATATTCACTTATGAGATTATCGTTCGTAGCCTCAATCGCAAAAATAGAAATTCTAGTCGCCCATGGCTTCATTGAACATTTTTGGTAAATGCTTGTGTTTCATGATTTGATCATGTAGGAGTGTATTGAGGTATTTGAAGCCTTAAAAATTCTAAAAGAACTCCAAGGAACCAAAAGAAACCATGGAAGAATCGACGTGGCATTGCATTGCAAAACGAGCTCGAAAAGGCCCAAATATTTGTACCTTGCGCCACTGCTGCAAAGCAAGGCAGTGGCGCAAGAATGGACTGCCCTATGAATCAGGGGATTGCGCCACACCACCTGAAACAGGGAGTGGCGCAAGTTTTGATACCTTGCTGAATTTTCGGCCACTTCTTCCCACATTAGCATACCATCCAATACCCTATCGAAGCACTACAAAATACTTACTCATTGCTCTCAACACTAAGTAAACATGACTCCGAGGTATCAAGTGAGGTTAGAAAGGTATGGGGTGTTATACTATATGTGAATACAACAATCCGTCTCCTTTCTTACATGTTACTCTACAGCACAAGTACATCACGGAGTTCACATTAACAACTAACTACATTACAAGTGCATAAGACGATAATGAATTACGTGACTGCCATCTACGTCATTTCACCTTCATAATACAATTCACTGCTTTACCACCATCTAACGTCATTTCACCTTCATAATACAATTCACTGCTTTACCATACCAACAACACCACAACATACTACACATTAACCAAGACATCATAAACCGATAGCATTTTACACCAAAGTTATACTTTACACTTCCCTTTCAACACTACGTTACCTTTTCTCCATCAAGTCACTTAAATACCTTTTAGAATAACACATTAACAACAATCCATAATTGATATAATCCATCATGCCTCCGAACGACCCCTTAAAGACCTTCAAAAGATACCATAAGTTGATAATTGCATCCAAGAAGGGTATAGGGGCCTTGGGGGGTCAAAGAGATGCAAAAACAATCAAAACGGAGTTCTGGACTGAACTGCGAAGCCACCTGTGCCCGTAGGTGGTTGGGGTACGTCTGTAGGTGACCATTGGCCTTGTCTAGGGCCACCTGCGTTGGCATCTGTGCCCGCAGGTGCCTTGCCCGCGAGGGTGGATGCCCGTTTCAACCTCTAGGGGTCATTTTCGGGTCCTTTTTTGCAATGAATGGTCCATGGTCATAATTAAGCTTCTCTTTTCATATTTTAAGTTATCTTAGATTCCAGCGAACATCCATGGTTTCACAACACACATAAACATCACCAAAACTATATTTTTATTTCAATACGCCACCAGTTCCATGTACAATTTCACAACAACAATTCCAAATGTTACACACAAAGAGAAAGCAAGTTAAGGAAATAAGAACATCTTACATGTTGATATTTAATCCATCAAATTCACTTCCTTCAAGACCACAATTCCACTTCCAAGTTTACAAGGCAAAACCCTTTACCGATTAAGCAAACATAGACTGTTTCACACATAGTGAACTTCTCAACACTTTGTCAACATAAACAACATGATCTACACAATATGTCATGCATATAATATATTAAATCACAAGATTAAACACTTACCCAAGCTTTCAAAGTGATGATATTGTCCACAAGAGATGGTTGCCTTAGGGTTGAGAGTAGAGAGAAAATATCTTTTTTTGTGGAAAAGTCTTGAATGGCATGTGCCCTTTTGGTGAATAAAGTCTGATTTTATTTCCTTATATAACCCCCTTAATGGTCATCCTTAGCCAACTTTTGGTCAATAATTGAGGGTTTACTTTGTTTAAAGGAAGATTGGATCATTTCCTCAATTTGGGCCATGTCTTTTGCTCAATTATTGGGCCTTTATTGAGCCCATTAACACATGATTAGTTTAGCCTAATAGCTTCCATGAATAATATACCATCTATCATAACTTAATTAATTCCATAAACATTAGGGTAGTTGCGTGAATTCAGAAATGTGTGGGATGTTACAACAGGTGTCACAAAAATGAAAAATAATTAGTACCACTCTAGGGCCACATCAAAGCCCACATGCCAAAGGAAAAGGAATTTTTCCAAGTGCTACACCCCAAGGAAATCACAAAGTTGATCCACTACTAAAAGAAATATCTATGGGGGTAATCATATATGCATAACTCTACACGAAGGCTTACAACAATCAATATCATAATATCAAAGCATATGAACACCAATGGGTATGAAAACCATAATACAATTCAAATAGACACTAAAGATAGTGAATCAAAAGTGTACCTATAATGATGGAATCTGAAGTCATGTCCCCTGGCCTGCTCGAAGAAGTGCAAATCTTAATGTGTCCAAGCCTGGACTAGCGTCTAAATGACCAACCAAAATACTAAGTGCACTACCTCTACCTGAAGGTGCCACAACCCTATGAGACTGATCTACTATAGTGACTTCTCAATAATCCTATACTGAAGACACTCTTTGGACTAATGAATGATCTCCCTACAGTCATAACAAACCTCTAAAGCTCCAACCTGGCAAGAAACATGAGCTGACCCTAATTGGCTGATCAACTCACACCTGGGGCACTCTCTAGTCCAATGACCAATCTCCTCACAATCAAAACATGCCCCTGGAACTCTTTGATGTAATGTACCTATTGACCCAAAATGGCCGCCACGGCCTAAAGAGCTAGACCGAGAGCCCCATAATGCCTGACCAGAACTCTATCCACTAAGACCACTACGACCTGTATGAGAGCCACCTATAACCTGAGGCGCTACCTGAGTGGACCTGGTAAGATGCAAGTGATGCTGACCTTTACTGAGAGGATCCATACCTCTAAATAGCATACCAGTAATGTTGTATTGCTAATATGTACTCTTATTTCCACCTTCATATGTCTCAATACATACCCTCTTTGTAGTCCTCGCATGATCAACCACCTAAAAGAAAGCAGACCCAGCTTCTATCAAATGCTTCGATGCCAAGAAAAGTGGTAAAGTCAATCCTATAATAAATCCACACACCATATCATGCTCTATAGGAAATAACATAGGAGTATGTTTTTCCCACTCGAGAAATCCAATTTCATACTCTAAAATTGATAAAAAGCCCTGTTGAACACCAACCAACTCAACTCTATCTTGAGAACCACTTGATGTACCGGGAACCACCACTGATTGTAAAGTATCCATGAAAATAATTGAAATCCCTAACATTATATCCTAATAATCTGAGGTGGTCACTGATCTTAGGCGTATTTATACACCTAAGTGTCATTATCTAGGCGCGTTTAGCTTAGTTTTGAGGATAAGTTAGTATGCTTATATGAATAATGAGTGATATTGGTGTATGTGTGGTCTAATACTCATAATTGGGTGGTTTAATATGCATTTGAATAAATTCTAGAGTAAAACCAGCAAAGGCAAGGCTAGACGAGTTAACTATCCAAACCAAGCGTGTGTTGTGCTTATTCTCGAGTGATTTCGATGAGCTTAAACCTTTGTAATCTCTAATGGTTGTTATGAGCATATGAAGGATATTAATGGAGGTTATTGGGTGATATTTGAAGCTTCAAATTAGTTACAATGGATAATGGAACAAGGAGCAAGTTCGACGAGCGATAAGAGACAAAATTGGGCCAAATTGTGCCCAGTTGTTGCTACCTCCGCGCCACACAGCCATGCCCAATGTATAAGCCATGCGCCGCCACAAAAGTGGATTGATATACTGGATTATATCTTCTATGAACTCAGTGGTTGGCCACCCAATCAATGGAACAAGCTCTGCGGTGCAGAGCTACCTAGAGGCTAGCTAAGTCGGTCCTAGAGTACTAGTTTGAGTTGGAAACATGTGACACTTGTTCCTAATACTTATGGGACTTGGTTTGGACGAATTGGGGACATATAAAAATCTTAAAACACTGTAAAGGAGTGGGAAACACGTGGGGGAGCTCCACAACACTAAATTAACACACACGAACTCCTAAATCGATTAGGATTTGGTTTTCTACCTATTTTAAGTGAGGGCAAAGGGGTAAATATGTAGATTTTAGTGTGGGGTTGATTATGCACGACTTTTAGGTCTATAAAAGGAGTAATTATCCACATTTACACATATTCTTGGAGGCTACACGAATTGGAGAAGAGAAGCAGACATCAAGGAGCTCAAACTAAGGTTCTTTCTTCTTTAACTTTTCTTTCTTGTAATTTTAATTGATGAACTCATCTATGGAGATTCTTTGTATGAATATGAGTGGATAAACACACTATTTCTAGGGTTGATTCTACAACATGATTGTTTTAATTATGGTTGGATTTTTGATTAAGGAAGCACACAAAGAAGAAGCAGAAGCAATTGCTGAACAAATAACACATTCTATTTCAAGGGAAGGATCATCAAGTAGACACGAACCATCAACAACATCAAGGAGGTCATGAATCAAGCCCTTACAAGAATCACATAAGTCATCCTCACATTTATCAAACATTGGTGGGGTGTCATACAAATGATCACAACCAAAATCATGTTCATAAGAATAATCACTAGTTGGGTTTCTCAAATCTTCAAGCAAATAAAATTGATCATCACCCAATTGATCATTATTTTTCACAAGTGAGAGATCACTATCAAAATTTGGATACTTAGCACAATCTTCACTCAACCCTATATTCTAAATGGATTTCAAGAAATAGGATAACATGTGAATCTTAAGCATACCACCCTTCTTTTCAATCACATCAAAATGCACATCACTAGATGCCACACTAGGAGTGATCTCACAATTATTATTCAAGACATCTTTCTTTGAGAGAGGCTCATTAACCAAAGGTAAGGAATTAAAGCACACAATTTCACTCTCAAAAAGATACATGTCATCTTTCATAATATTTTCATTCACATGATCAACTCCATCAACAACATCACTAACTCGAGGATCTTCAAGCACACAACAAACATGCTCAAGTAGTGGATTAGATTCACAAGCAAGTTGATCAATGTACACACCTTTACTAGTTGTAGGCAATTCACATGCCAAGGTAGAATCACCTTGATTTTCATAAGGGTTAACTAGTGTGTGACCACTCCTATCATATGGAAAGGAGACCTCATTCAAGCTATAAGTGCCAACACTAGGTGGACACAAATCTATCTTATTAGAAGAGTTAATTCGGTCATCTATAGGATCAACTAGTGTTTGCAAACTCACAACAAGAAATTGATCGTCATGCAACATAGTGCTATCAAGAGAATCACAAAGGGAAGACTCATTATGCTCAACATTAGACAAGCTACCAGTTACACCCACTTGGCTACTAGCCACATCAAGACTTTTCAAGTTTAAAGAAGTGCAAGAGTTAGCATTGTTATCTCGTAGCTCATAAGAAGAAGGTTCTTCTTTACCTTGGTGGAAGGTTTCTTTCAAAGTGTCGGAATACTCTTCGTATGGTTTGAGGCATAGGTCCACATTAATCTCCCAATCTTTTAGATTAGACCTTATGTTTGAAGCTTTGTATTCCTCCTCTATTTGCAACACTAGAACCTGCACAAGTGTCCTTACTAAGAGAAGGAAAAACAAAGTTAGATTGTGTGTGTGGTAACCCCCTCACTTCTCTCCTTACAACCTCTCCTTTTTCCACTCTTGGGTTACCACTTTGCACTCTTCTACTCCTCTCAATCTTTTGTCTCTCTTTATCAAGGGACTTGGAGTTAGTGGTCATGTTTCCTTGTGGCTTGGGAAGGGTAGGTGGAAACAGATGATTTCCCCATTGCTCCACTACAATCTTGGGCCAATCTTGCTCATTTGGAACTCTATGTTTCACAAACCAATTAGCACCCAAACATAAGTGTCCAAAATCCAAGGAAAATATATCACACCACACCTCCTCATAGTACTCATTTCGGGTGAAAGAAACCTTCACACTCTCAGAAACCCTATAGCTCTCTAATAAAATGCTTGGACATTTGAGATATCCCTAAATATTCGACCATACAGGGAGTGATGTAGTTTACATAGCACCGATCATCGAGAATAAGAATACATCCCAGAACCCCATAAATACTCACCTTTCTAGTGCCAATTCCTCTTCTCAGATCAACATTATAAAGCTTCGTGTATCCCTTTGGCACAAAGTTGGACTTCATGAATCCCTTCAAGGTACTCCATGTTTGATTGGGCCCTTTTGCAAGTTCCCACTACCTCAATGCCGAACCTTAAATGTACTTAAGGGTATAAATGGCTTGTTCAACTTCGCTCATATCATAGTCCTTGAAAAACCTTTCACATTGCCATTTCCATTCAAGATAAACCTCGGGATCACGTCCTCCTTTGAAGATAGGAAGAGGGGTTCTAGTGAAATCATGACTCTTACTATATCCCTTATTTCTACCTTGGTTCTGACTTCCTAATATTTGTGCACTAGAACAAGAAGGACAGTATGTAGTACCCCTAGACACTAGAGATGCACATTCTCTTCTTCCTATTGGATGACTTCTACTCGAAGTAGTGTAACCACTCGTAATACGATGAGAAGTGTCATAAGATGAGGAATATGAATCTTCACAATCCTCATATACATTCCCATTATAACTCTTATAAGGTGCATAAGAGAAAGGATTATACCTCACAACTTCCTCATGCCCATAGCGGGAAGTGGAAGGTTCCTTACATGCTCCTTCATCCTCATAAGAACCATTACAAGGCTCTTCATCCTCTCCATATTCTCCATAAGAGCTAAGCTCACCATTCACCTTATATTCTTCTCTGGAATAGTAGCTCTCATTCCCACACGGCTCTTGATCGTGGCTATATTCATAGACTCCATAATCACCATCTCCATCATAGCCATAGCCTTCATTACTACAATCATAGTCTCCTATGTCGTAGTCACATGTATTTGAGGCTATTGAAGACATACTTTCTTATAACTCCATGTACCTACAAAATGAACAAACAAGGTTAGTAGTAAATCTCCTCACCAACACTCATAAGAATCTCACCTTTATATGCCTCGCAATTGGATCAGCTAATGTTGAAGGCTTGTTATACTTAAGTGATAGATGAAGTGTTGATTGCTACTCTCGGTAGGAATACATTCTTGTTTGTTAGAAGGAAGAATGACTCAAAACAAAAACGGACTTGAAACAAGAATTAACAACGAAATAAAACTAGAAAAGTACAAAAAGAAAATGGACTAAGAAAGAAATAGGACTCAAGAACTAATCAACAACTAAGTATGATAATTACTAGTTGAAAATTAGTTTAGGAATCAAATAAAGTGATTAGGAATCAAGGAAATGAAACTAAGATGTTAGAACATGAGCAAAATGAGTTTTGGGATCATTGAGGTGCGTTCAAGTGACCCGCCCCCACAAGTTGTGACCTGCCCTCGCAGGTGAGGGCGCAGGTGAAAACAGAGTGACCTGCTTTGGTCACCTTCCCACATAGGTGGTAACCTGCCCATGCAGGTGATGGTGCAGGTGGCCAGACAACACTCCTGAAAACTCCAATTTTTCACCTTTTTGTGGGCCCGTTTGGTTTCTCTTTCCTAGTACCTTCCCCTTTTGGAATATTCTTTAGTACTAACACTTTTTGGTAGATTCTCTTGGCCCTCTTTTTGATCTAACAACACCTTTTGAGGATTCTTCTTCTTGAAGATTTGAAGATCCACTAGAACATCAAGAACTTTTATGAAGATTCAAAACCCATAACTCTCTCATTTTAGCTCGGAATTCGATGAAATTTTAAACCCAAGCTCCTTTCAATGTTCCAAACACAACCCAGGTGATTTTATGTATCAAATCCCAACCAAATTCTTCAGATTTAAGAACCCATTAGCAATTTTCTTCATGTCATGAAAACTCCATGAACTTGAAGAACACACAAATCAAAACCCTAATGGATTCCTTTTTCCTTTTAGCCCAACTTTCTGATTTGAACTCCAAATATGAAGGAGAACAAACCACAATACTCAAGAGTCTCCAATTTCACCTAGATCTACAAACCCACTTGAAGAGTTTTCAAGTTCTTCTCCTCCAACAATGGTGGATCCTTCCAATCAAACCCAAACAAGCTCAAATCTCAGATCTAGACTCTATTTATGCTAGAGAACACTAATCTAGCATAAGAAACTCAAGAAGACACAAAAATCAAAAATCAATTTTTTTGGGAAATTTTCAAAAATGAAAATTTTAGATTTTTCTCCCTTTTTTTGATTTTCTAAATAACAAGAACCCAAGATTGAATTCATGGGAACGAACTCAAGCTCGGCTCTGATACTAAATTATAACCCCCAAAATATGAAAAAAAGGGATAAAGTACGAAAATAAGAAGAATGATAGAATTGAAGATACGAAAAGTAAAGGATAGAAGGATATATAGATAGACACAAGAAAATATAAGAAAAGATAATTGAAGAATGTATTAAATTCAGAAACCTCTCTTTCAAATACAATCGAACACCTACCTCTTACGAATACCGAGAAGGAATCATATCACCCAATCAACCAACGTTTCTAACAAGTGTTCAACAAAAGCTTTTCCAAGCCTCCTCACACTCTCTCAAGAGTTTCTTAACTTTAATTATCATCAAAATCTAAGCTAAATGAAGAGATAAACTACTATTTATATCCATGGGCCATTTATTACAACTATGGGCCCCTTTTCAGCAAATCAGGGCACATTCCCACGCATGTCCAATGCATGTACCAATGCAGATGAACCTGGAAGTGGCCAAGGAGCCATCTGCAGCCTCACCTCTCCACCTGCATGCACATGTGAGGTCACAGGTGGTTCCAGACTATCATTTAGCTGCTCTTGCCTCCCCGACGACCATTTCAATGGCTTTCCTTGACTCTAAGTTATCTTCTAAACATGATATTGTTCTTTTGAGATCCCCAAAGGGGTATTACAAACATGTCCTTGTGTCCTTAAGATGACCATGGCTTGGATCCCTTTGCATTGACTTTGAAATATAGGCTTTGAAAGCTTATCGTCGATTTGGCTTGTATCAAAAGTTCCTCATCCAATTCTTCCCATCTGGTAAGACTGCAAAATTGAGAAGTGAAATAGTGGGTTTCACTCAGAAGCCTAAAGAAAATTTGTACCAGCCTTGGGAGCAATTCAAGGGTCTTCTCAGAGATTGCCCTCATCATCAATAGTCTAATAAAGTGTTAGCTCACACTTTTATTGAAAGTCTTGACCCAAATACTAAAAATTTTGTTAGATTCAGCTGCAGGTGGTCAAGCTTTAGAAAAAACTTATGATGAACTTTACACTTTGTTAGACAGACTTGCGCAGAGTGACCCAAATTGGCATAGTAATGCTTATAGAGCTGGAGTGAAGCATGTTTCAAGTACATTAGAAAGTGATGCCATCACAACATTGACTATACAAGTGGCTAGCATGCAAAATCAAATGATGATTTATTTGAATAAATTGAGTATGGATCAGGGCCAAGCTCCATCCAATGTTACGTAATCAGTGCAGTAGGTTCAATAAGCTTAGATTTGGTGTCAAGTCTGTGGAGGAAGTGATCATTATGCAGACCTTTGTGGTGCTAATTCGGGTCAGTCAATTTTATAGGCAACGCTCAGAGAGGTAATCAGGCTTATGGTAACACCTACAATCGAACTTGATAAACTCACCACAATTCATCTTGGCGAAATAATCAGGTCCAACATCAACAGTTTCAGTAGTAGTAAGGTTTGCAGACTAACACTCAGGCCAATAGTATAGAAGATACTTTGAAAAAGATTTTGGAAAATAACGAACAAATGGCTGCGAAAATAAAAAATAAGAAAATGGCTCAAAAGAATTTAGAAATACAGGGGGGTTAGTTAGCTCAGGCATAAAACACAAGACCTCAAGGGGGTTTTCCTGGTGATACAGAGCAAAATCAAAAACAAGTGATGGAAATCACTTTAAAAAGTGGTAGAGATTTGATCGATGCATCTATAAAGAAAAATCATGAGGTGCAAGTAGAGTTGATCACACCTGCACAGACAGAAAAGCAAGCGGAGTCTAAAGAAGCTGACAAAAAGGGAAAGTCTGAGTACCCTAATAAAAATCCGGTGTAGCAAATCCAAAATAAACCACCACTATCTTTCCCTCAAAAGCTTTAAAATACCAAAGAGGATTCTTGTTTTAAGAAGTTCTTTGACACATTTAGAGAACTTCGCATTAACCTTCCTCTTATAGATGTTTTGCAGGGAATGCCAAAGAATGCTAAGTACTTGAAGGACGTGGTGACAAATAAAAGGAAGCTTGGTGATATTAAAACGGTAGCACTTATTAAAGAATGCAGTTCTTTGGTCATGAGAAAGATTCCCAAAAAGCTCAAGGACCCTGGGAGTTTCACCCTCCCCATACAAATTGGTTAAAGTGATGTTGTCCAAGCTTTGAGGTATTTGGGGGCAAGCATCAACTTGATGCCCCTTTCAGTGTTCAAATCTTGGTTTGAGGAAGCCAAGTCCCTCCTCAGTTGTTTTATAGATGGCAGACAGAATACGAGTGGTTCCTAAAGGGATCATTGAGGATGTTCTCATTAAGGTTGGTAAATTTATTATTCCTACTGACTTTATTATTCTTGACTATGATGCAGATGACAGGGTAACAATTATATTATGAGCACTCGAGAGGCCAGAAAAGAAAGAGAAGATGGGCTCTGAGTTAGAGTAAGAGCATGAGAGTAGTGATATAAGTCATGCCGCGATAATAAATCAAGTACTGCTTGGGAGGCAACCCAAGTTAAGGTGGTTATTTTTACTTTTTAGTTTTTCTTTAGTATCACCTTTGGTTTTGTTTTAGTTTTGTGTTGATAGGTTGAAGGGAACTCTAATTACCAAAGATCTTAGCTAAGAAGCATGGCAAAAACAAAGTATGGGGTTATCCGGACCTCCTTGATGGATATGATGTGACTAGCTAGGCCTAGAGGCCTCAGGGAGTATTCCTAATTCTTATTCTTTGATTTATACTTTGGGGACAAAGTATGATGTTAAGTGTGGGGTGGGGAATCTTTCGATTTATTTAGGGTGAAGTGACCTATAGGATTTTTCATTTTGATTTATTTGAAGTTTTTGATTTATTTACATGTTTTTGACTAGATTTTAAAAAAAATACCGAAAGATTTTTTTTTTATTTTTGTTTATGTTGGTGTCTGCTTAGTAGAAGCACACTTCACCCACCCTTCAATTTTTCTTTTCGATTCTTTTCTGAGGGGGAGCCCTTTGAACCCAATATCCTTTTTTGATTTTTAGGGGTAATTTTAATTTTTTTTTATTAGGAATAAATAGAGATGTTCTTGCTAGGTGATATACATGATTACATGATGCAAGTTTTTTTTGATTGTGGAAGCATGTGAATTGAATTGAGTGACTATTTTTGAGACTCCTAAGCTCATTTATTTGACTCTTGCATGTGCTTGAGTGAGAGTCTACAAAGATCCTTCTTAATTTTAACATATGCCATGTGTGTGAGGATTTCGTTATATTTCATGTGTTCTATTGATGTCTATAACTTCCATGGGGTGTGTGTAAAACGAAATAAGGAGTGTTGAGTTTGAGAGATGATATAGAAATTTCTTTTACAACCTTGTTTTTTACCCACTTTATCTACCCTTTTTGCATGATATTAGTTATCCCCGTTGAGCCTTTAGCCTATTCTTTGGTACCCTTATATGTAGCTTATTTCTTTTTTTTCAATTGACCATAATTTGATCCAAAACTCCTAAGCACTTTATTTATAAAATTAATATGTTAAGGGGTGTAAAATTGAAGAAGGAAAAAAGTGAAAGTGATTCCCCAAGGAAATAGCTTTTGGTGTGTTAAAAATTTTTTATGTGTTGTTGGTAGGGAGTAATGTAATGAAAAGAAAATTGATCAAAAGAAGTGAATCATGTGTTGACCAAAAGAGAGGTCGGAAGATAAAAGTGGTGAAAAAAAGGTTGATTGGAGATGAGTTTAATGGAAAATGTGATGTATTAAAGCGCTTGGGAAAGTTAGTCACTATTCTTGACCAAAATAGTTTCTACTAGTCCCTTAGCCTACATTACAACCCTTTAAGTCCTACTTGATCTTGAGATTTGATATTATGATATTAGTAGAGTACTACACTAAGGGCAAGTTTATGGTTCATCTTACGTGACATGTGAATTCTTTGTGAGAGTGAGCGGAATTTTATTCTTACGCCCATTCTTGTTATAAGTTGCATATGTGTGCGTAAATATAAGTAACTCTCTTATGGTGAGGGCGTATGTTTGATGATGGACAGGTGACTTATATGTCCTCTTTTTTGAGTAATATGCATGAGTTTTCTAACATGGTAGATTCAATTCTTGAGGCTAGGAAGTTTTAAAGTAGTATTCATGTGATTTAAGTTGTAATAGGCCATGCCGAATGTTGAACTTGCTATTCATGTAGTCATTGTAGTTCTATATTGAGTGTCTTATGTTGAGTAATGATGTTAGAATCTTCCTTTATGTTTATTAGTGTAAAGAGTCTTTCGAGGATGAACAAGGTTTTTAGTGTGGGGTGGTAATCTTAGGCATATTTATACACCAAAGAATCATTATCTACTCGCGTTTAGCTTAGTTTTGAGGATAGGTTAGTATGATTATGTGAATAATGAGTGCTATTGGTGTATGTGTGGTCTAGTTATCATAAGTGTGTGGTTTAAGATGCATTTTAATCAATTCTAGAGTAAAAACAACAAAGGCAAGGCTAGACGAGTTAACTAGTCAAACCAAGCTTGCGTTGTGCTTATTCTCGAGTGATTTCGATGAGCTTAAACCTTTGTAATCTCTAATGGTTGTTATGAGCATGTGAAGTATATCAATTTAGGCTCTTTGGGTGATATTTTAAGCTACAAATGAGTTAAAATGGATAATAGAACAAGGAGCAAGTTCGACAAGCGATAAGAGACAAAATCTGGCAAAATTGTGCCCAGTTGTTGCTATTTCCACGCCACGCAGCCATTCCCAATGCACCAGTCATGTGCACCCCCCCCCCCAAGTTTTATTGAGCTACTGGATTATCTCTTATATGAACTCCGTGGTGCGCCACCCAATTAATGGAACAAGCTCCGTGGCGCGGAGCTACCTAGAGGCTAGCTAAGTCGGTCCTAGAGTCCTAGTTTGAATTTGAAACATGTGGGACTTGTTCCTAATCCTTATGGGACTTGGTTTTGACGAATTGGGGGAAATATAAACATCTTAAACATTTCAAAGGAGTGTCCAACACGCTGGGGATCTCCACAACACGAAATTAATACAGACACACTCCTAAATCGACTAGGATTTGGTTTTCTACCTTTTTTAAGTGAGGGCAAAGGGGTCAATATGTAGAATTTCGTGTGGTTTTGATAATGGAAGACTTTTAGGGATATAAAAGGAGTACTTATACACATTTACACATATTCTTGTGGGCTACACGAATTGGAGAAGAGAAGCAGACATCAAGAAGCCCAAACTGGGGTTCTTTCGTCTTTAACTTTTCTTTCTTGTAATTTTAATTGATGAAATCATCTATGGAGATTATTTTTATGAATATGAGTGGTTAAACATCCTTTTTATAGGGTTGAGTCTCTAACATGATTGTTTTAATTATGGTTTGATTGTTGGTTAATGTGTTTATCAAGTAATTGATTATTCCTGCATTCTTATTTTACTATTCTAAAGCGTCATGAACTTTAGGATAAATCTAAGTCCCAAAATGAATTGACCATAGGAGTTGAGGGATGGAATAAAGAATGTAGGGAGTGTGTATCATGTCTTTAATTCGTTTAATATAATTTATTAAAGGATGATTTGCGGTTAGGATAAATATATACATGAACACTCCACTTGGTTAATGAAACAGGAAGATAACTTATTGAATTCAATTTAGAGACTCACATCCCCGCTCAACGATGTAGTTGTGAAACTAATTTAGGTATATTACTTAGAGGGTGACCATCCCAGAGTTATATTATCAACCTCGTAAATCAATAATCATGATAAACACCAGCTCCGGGTAGAAACCATAGTTATACATGAATGTGAAGTAAATGCTTCAACCCTAGAATTCTTCATATATTGTTCACAATTCAAGTTTCATAGCGTTTTTGCTTATATTATTTAGTTTATAAGAAAGCAAACCTCAGATTCCTCTTGGGTTACAAATTGCGTTTGCTTAACTTAAATAGTAATACTAGAATTCGATCTTCTACTAAGTACCAAGTCCTTGTGGGATCGATAATCAGCTCACAAGAGTCACTTTACTACTTGTTTGGCCATGTACACTTGTGTGTACGCTTGAACTCAATAGTCACAAACTCTACTGGAGTCTGGGTTGGCCTCAGACCCTCTGACTGATATTGAAGATACTTGCTATTAATCTCTAACTCTCTAGCTCGACGTTGAGATGGAACTCTAGTAACATGCACAAAATTCCCATCCACATCTATCAACAACCTCATGCTATCCATATAGGAAAGAGTGGAATCAAAAAAAGTACTTAAAGGTTCATAGAAGTACAGCCATACGATAAGGAATCAAGAATTGGAATTTCCTAAGAACGCCCTTGTAATGACCCTCCGGGTGATTTTCTAAATTTTTATGAATTTTTAGTGTTTTGAGTCTTCCCACAGTGGCTACATGTCATTTATGACTTGCCAAAACTGTTGGTTCGGTTATCGGACAGTTCGTTTGGGTTTTAAGCTCATTTTTCTATTTTAGAGCTTTTGTTGTCAAAAAATTGGTCTTGGACCAAGACTCCTAGTAAATGATCTCAGATGAGAATTCAGATAGTGCCATCAACTTCAAAATGTTGATTTTAGGCTACAGGGACCCTTCGTTTAGGTCTCGAGGCTTCCAAACTCATTTTGGGCTATTAGGTAGAGTTTGGTTAAAATAGAACTATGGGTATGGGTCCCAAATTATGTCGAAACGAACTCTGTTTGAAATTTTAATGGTTCCTGTGAGTCTGAAATATCAAACTTGATATGGTAGCATAGTTCATTTATGCGTACGGGGTTCTGAACGAATCCTGAGCACCCGGTCAGGGTCTATTTAGACTTAGAAAAATCTGATGCCTCAAGTTGCTTGTGCAGCCGCTTAAGCGGACAAATGACCTTTTAAGAGGTATCCAATTTAATGGCAAGTCCATTTCTTAAGTGATGCTTACCAGCCGAGCCATGGTCGATTTAGCGACTATCTTATCGCTTTAGCGATACTTGGCTGCCTAGCTGAGGGGCACTTTAGCGATCCCTGTCCGCTTAAGTGGACGTCGTTTTAGCAATCAGGGTATCGCTTAAGCGAACCTTGCTTATCCTGACCCACCACTTTAGCAATCAATCATCGCTTAAGTGACCCACTAGTTGCTTAAGCAATGACTGTTGGTGATAAATCCCTTTTTCACTCGATTTTCCCTCATTTCCTAGGGTTTTTTCATCCATTTTTGAGAGCTTGGAACGTGTAAAAGTGTGGGAAATCATCCATTGAAGCTAAGGTAAGCTATTTCAACACTCCTTGGTCATTTTTCATTTTTTCCCGTCAAATTCCATCCTTTTTCATTGCAAATTCGTAGAATTTAGCTCTCAAATTCGTAGAATTTAAGTTTTAAATTCCCTAAGCTTTAGGGGTAGATTTAGGCCCCGATTTGTACTCTATTTGTGCTCAACTTTTAATCATACATTCTTTGACCTTCGAGGGACCTCATGACAGATTCAATTTTGAGAATTCATTTATGGGCCTCACTAGCGCATTATTAACTCAATTTTGGGCCTGGAGTTTTATATAGTAATATGGGTATCATTTTACTCCTATTAGTGTGTAGATTATGATTTTGATAGTGCTACGTCATTTTCAGGATCGTGGAGCAAGGGAGAGCGATTTGTGAAGGGTCTAAGATTGTGGTTAGACTTTGAGGTAGGTTTCAGTCTACTTTTCTCTGACATTGAGTATTGCATTGATTTAATGCTAGGTAGGGATTATAGTATTGGATTATGACTAGTAAATCATGACTTAGCCTATTTAGGGAACTTGGCATAGAAATGTGATCTGAACCCTATCCTAGGATACTTGTTATGGCCCTAGAACTATATTATCCTTGATTATAGACATGTTATCCATTGATTGATGTTAATGATACTTTAGTAAACGACTCACCATATTACTTAGCGAATTGAACAGTAGTTCCTCAGATTTTGGTGATATCATTATACTAGTTATGTACTGTTGGGCCTGAGGCCGTGTTTATGATACCAGTTGGACCTCAAGTGAGTATTTTACACTTAAAGAGGGCATGATTCTAGTTTATAGATACTTAGGCTCTTATGGTAGTATTGTTTGGATACTGATGATGACATGCATACTTTTAGGCACATTTATGCTCACTTAGTGGTACGATTCTGACCAAAACCTTGATTTTACCACTGTTTTCTAAACAGGGATTTATTTCCACTTTTTATTTTTAAAACGAATTCTTTTACAATGGGAATTGTACTCTCTTATTTAATGAATTATGAGCTTTGGAACTAAAAATGTTGTTTTGGAAATTAGACCGAGGTTGATTTCAATCCATTATTATTCCACTCTTTTACCACTACTATTTACTTTATTCGAGAGAGATTTTGACCCTTTCTATGCTATTATGTTGATTTAGTCCCAAACTTGATCTCGGGCAATGGATTTATAAACTTACATTCTTTTAGTCATGGTTCAAGTCCGTACACTTATTGTACTTATATATCTCTCTGATACTGGGCAGAGTAGATTGATTATGATGATCATTGAAAGTCCTGGTTTGGGACCAAGCAGTGTTTATGAATATCCTAAGTCCCCTAGGGGCCTCTTCGTCCGTGAGCCATAGTATTGGAGAAAGATGGTCGTCGTAGGTCCTGTCTTTGTAAGTTACTGAGCTGGAGGAGGTTTATACACTTAGTATATTATGGCACTTGGATTGGGTATGGTACTATTGATTATGTTGCATTCATTCATTCATTCATATGCATTGCCTATCACCAGTATAATTGTTTAGCGCTTACCTGTATCAATCTTATAGGGGCAGTATAGGTATAAGTTATGGTTACTATTTGCTGAGTGTTTGCTTGAATCTTCTGGGTTTATGGGAGCGCGATTAGCTTATTATTTGTTCAAACTAGCCGGTTACTTTATTATTGGTAATCATGGTTAGTTCGTGGTAGAATGATTATGAACTGGAACCCAAAATTATAGGTACATTTCTGGTACTCTTTTCTTTCTCATGGTAAGATATGTTATTGTTATATTATCTCATGTTTAGGAACCCTTTGGTTAGAGGCCCTGATTAAGCTAGTATTAGCTTTCCTACTTGGTTAAGGTTCCTTGGGTGCTAGGGTAGCTCCCTCAGGTTATTACCTTTGCGTTTAGTCTTATATATATATATATATATATTTCATTACCCTATATCCCTCTCTTTCCTTATCCATTAATATTGTATATGTATCCTTTGGCCTTGTATTACTAGTATATATCCTTCTTTCACTCTTTATTTGTATACTAGCTAGTGCTATGCAGTATTGCACTATAGTCCCGGTACACTGTTAGAATAGGATAATTTATCTTTATTGCTCCATTAGCATTATTAAGTTTAGTTTCTTGGTTAGTGGCCTATAATTTATATTCCCACTTTACATGTTATTTATTATTGCATTATCTTTGGAACTCGGTCGGCCGATGCATACTAAGTACCACGTGTTTGGTACTCATACTACACTTCTGCAACCTGCAGATCATAGTACGAGTTCTCACAATTGATATATGTATCGTGCGGAGCAGCTATGGATTAGAGATTTGGGGTGAGCTCCTGACGTTCGGAGTATTCCTGTTCTCCCTCATATTGTTAGTTTGATCTCTATTTTGTATTTCAGAGATGGCTTTGTCTATCTATTGACTCTGTTTTTCACTTTGTACTTCTGTTGTATTAGAAGCTCTTTTACTGACTTCACTAGGTCTTGGGGTTGCTTTATATATAGAGTCTTTTTATCATATTCATTCAGTTGATTTATTTTATTTCTCTTGATAGTTTGTTACTAGCTATTTCGAATTATGGGTTGGCTTTGCTACTAGTGGCTTATAGTAGGTGCCATCATGACCTGAGAAATTGGGTCATGACAAATTGCTATTAGAGCCTAGGTTTACCAGTGTTGTTGGTATAAGAGCTAAGTGCTTAGTAGAGTGTTGCGGATCGGTACGGAGGAGCCTTATCCTATCTTTGGGAGGCTATAGGGCATTCTTATGAAATTTTATTCTTGATTCCTTATCATGTGTTCATACTTCTATGAACTTATGAGTACTTTTTTGACTCTACTCTATCCCAGATGGATAGCACGGGGTATTTAATAGATACAGACGGTACCTTCGCACATGTTTCTAGAGTTTAAGCTCAACATTAGACTAAGAAGTTAGAGATCGATATAGAGGATCTTCAGCATCAGCCAGAAGGTTTTGGGCTATCCCAGGCTTCGATAGAGTTTGTGACTGCCTTAGTTTTTCAGGATCCAGTGTTGGGGATTCTGAGTCTTTTCATGGATACTTCACAGTCGG
Organism: Capsicum rhomboideum; assembly: GCA_031232105.1. NCBI lineage: Eukaryota > Viridiplantae > Streptophyta > Magnoliopsida > Solanales > Solanaceae > Capsicum > Capsicum rhomboideum. The sequence continues at coordinate 87,519,382 of CP124716.1, read as the reverse complement.
TGGTAGTGATCGGTACATCGAGTGGTTCTCATGCCAGAGTTGGGTTTATTGGTGTTCAACAGGGTCTTCTATCATTTTTAGAGTATGAGATTTGGTTTCTGGAGTGGGACAGACACACTCCTATGTTATTTCCTATAGATCATGAGATGGTGCATAGATTTATTAGAGAATTAACTTTACTACTCTGTTTGGTGACGGAGCATTTGATAGCACTGGGTCACCTTTCTCTCAAGTTGTTAATCACGTGAGGACTACAGAGAGGGCATGTATTGATATATATGGAGGTGGCAGTAAGAGGTTATATTTGTAGTATAGTGTTAATGGTGTTCCGTCTAGAGGTTGGAATCCTCCCAGTAGAGGTCAGCCTCATTTATAGTCTATTAGGTCCGTTCGGGTAGCACTTCAAAGTATAGGTGGCTCTCAAATTAGTCATAGTCTTCACAGTGGATAAAGTTCTCGTCAGACATTACAGGGTATTCAGTATAGATCTTTAGGGCACTGTGGTTGTTCTGGATTAGCAGGTGCAGTACATCCAAGAGTTCCAGGGGCATGTTTTGACTATGGAGAGAATGGCCATTAGTCTTGGAAGTGCCCCAGATACGAGTTGGTTGTTCAGACAAGGTCAACACTTATTCCTCGCTAGCCTAGAGCTCCTGAGGTATGTTGTAAGTGATGAGAGGATGATCATTTGAGTAGAGAGTGTCCCCGATGTTAGTTGGTCAGCCACTTAGGGTCAGCTCATATTTCTCACCGAGTTAGAGCTTCAGGGGTTTGTTATGACTGAGAGAGACCAGTCACTAGTCCAAAAAGTGTCCCCGACGTGGGATTATTAGCCATTCAGCTCATCCAGATCAGTGTCATAGAGATGTAGTACCTTCGGGTAGAGGTAGTGCTCTTAATATTTCAGTTGGTTAATCAAATTCTCAGTTTAGGTCTGGACACGTTTAGATTCATACTTCTTCTTGAATGTCAGGGACTGTGACTTTGGATCTCCATCGTGATAGGTGCACCTTTGATTTTCTACCTTTAGTCTCTATTTGAGTTAAGTTAGGGTTTTATTCCCATCGATGATTATATGCCTTGATTACTATATTGATTGATGTATGCCTTTGTGTAGATTTATGCTTATTTGACTAACCCCATAGATGAATTCTTTTAGTAGTGGATTAAGTGGATCAGTATTGTAATTTCCTAGGGGTATAGTATTTGGGTTAGAGTCCCATTTACTTTGGTACTTTGGCCTTACTATAGACCTAGAGTGGTACTTGTTGTTAATTTTCATTTTTGGTACCACCTGCACCTGATACTAGTGTCACTATTGTTGTTGTTATTATTTTCATTGTTTTGACGTCGATCAATTTCTACTTGATAGACGACTAGACTAGCGTTATCTAGTTAGAATCTCTTTCTTGCGATTCTTATTTGTTGTCTTAGATGGCTAGCTCGATTGGTTAGTTCTCTCTCTTTTTGTGAGGAAAAGTTGGTTGTTTTCCTTCTTTGTTGGCAAGGTCAGATTGATTATAGAGTGGGTTGTGAAAGTGGAGGTAGGTTGGCCTTCCATGGTTTTGTTGTTGTTCTAGAGTTGGCAATTCTATTCTATCGCCTGTTTCTGATGTTGAAAGGTTTAAGACTTGCCTTTCTGGTTTGTTGGGTTCGTCTACTAGTGATAGTTTTGATCTTGGTGTTGGTGTTGAGTTGGATACTTCGTTCTTCTGTGATGTGATTCATGGTTCAGTTGAGTTAAAGTTGGTATAAAATGGGTGAATTCAGAAAATTCTCATTTTCGAGAGTTATTCGGCTTAATGTAACTTTGTGGAGTGCTTCTTCTTGGTGATATGTGCCTATGGGTATTCGTTGCCATATATTGAGTGCTGGTTTGACTAAATTTAGGCTAAGGTTGTATTTCTTCGAGCTGCTTGAGTTTTGGCTATCATTAGTACTGTTTGAAGCCTTTGTGAGTTCTTAGTTATGCCTTGATGCATTATACCCTTCAACAGATATGGAGTTGATTGCTTGCGTCTTTAGTCGGTGGTTTTTCTCTATTGTGATTATGTTCTTCGGTGACATTTTAGTTCCAGTTCTTGCAAAAACTGTAGTAGATGTGCTTGATTCTGATAGTGAGGTTAGCTTGAGTATTTGATATCCGTGAAGACTAGCGGGCTTCAGCTTTGAGATTTGACTCTCTTGAATGGCGGCTTGGAAGTTATGATAGATTTTAGAATATGGATATTGCTTATCAGCGAGATCAGTTTGGATAATTGAGATCGAGTAGTTTAACTTCGGTGTTGAGATTATAGCTATGGATTGCATAACTTGGTTACAGCTTCTGTTTTGAAATTTGATTAAGTTAAGACTTCGTCAACAGGTTGACTGAGCCTCTACCGATTTAGTTTCCTTCAGTTTGGATATAGTGTACTTGATAAATGCTCGAGAGATAGTCCGTTGGCACATGGTATTGGTTTCTACTGCTCTTGACCTTGATTCTCAATTTTTATCTGAATTTTGGATTGTCTGCTCAGCAGAAGAATTGTGCTCAAGTTGGACTTAACATGTTTTCATCCACAGTTAGTGAGACAATCTGGAGCGGATCATTTGATTTTGAGAGGTTGTGCTTCAGACTCCTGACTATTAGTTTTGAGGTTCATTTGGACCAGTTGTAGCTTTGGCTAGAGATCACAAGCTTTGATCGTCTCTATTTGTGTGTCCAGGTATCACTTTATAGGCTTATTCTTATGCTTGTCATTATGGATTTTCTGTAAATCAGCTTCAATCTTTCAAGGATAGTGTGATAGGTTTGCGCTGATAGGACTCATATGATATTTTGAGTGGTTCAGAGTATATAGCAGGTTTGGAAAGATAGAAGAAGGTTAGATTTGGAAATTAGAGTTGGTTGCATAATTCATGGCTTGGATTGTCTTTATCTTGGTTGATTTTTTGCTTGATTGTTCTTATATCAGTGTGTTATCAGCGTGTTGTTGTTTGGATTTACATGCATCAGTCGTTCTCGATTCAGTTGGAGGCTAGTTGGTTGTTGAGGATACGTTTTGGCTTTTTGGAAAGTGAAGTAAGAAAGTTGGTTGAAAAAGGGATACCTATAGTAAAATCCCTTAGAAGCATTATTTCTTCTTTGAGGTTATCTGAGGAGACATGCTCGGGGCATGTGGGCTCAGTACCTCATCCTTTTGAGTTTTCAAGATCTTTTTATCCATTGACTTTCACAGACGAAAGTCCTTTTAATAATGGATATTATAATGACCCTCCAGGTCATTTTCTCAATTTCCATGCATTTTGCTATTTAGAGTCTTTCCACAACGGCTACAGGTCATTTATGACTAACCGCAACTGTCGGTTTGATTATCGGATAGTTCGTTTGGGTTTTAGGCTCATTTCCCTATTTTCGAGCTTTTACTGTTAAAGAATTGGTCTCGGACCAAAACTCCCAGTAACCGATCTTAGATGAGAATTCCGACAGTGCAATTAGCTCTGGAACATTTATTTTAGGCTAGAGGGACCCTTGGTTCAAGTTTGGAGGCTTCCGGACTCATTTTGGGTTATTGGGTAGAATTTGGTTAAAACAGGACTATAGGTGTAGGCCCCCACATTGAATCAAAACGACCTCTATTGGAAATTTTATTGGTTTTATTGAGTTCGAATTGTCAAACAACATAGTTCATTTATGTGTACGAGGTTTTGAACGAATCTCGACCACCCGATTGGACTCCATTTGGACTTAGAAAAATCTGATATCTCAAGTTGTTGTGCAACCGCTTAAGTAGCCAAAGGACCGCTTAAGTGGTAGTTGTTTTTCCGGCAAGTCCATCGCTTAAGTGATACTGACCAGCCGAGCCATGGTCGCTTTAGCGACTATCTTATCGCTGAAGCGATAGTCGCTTTAGCGACCTTATGTCGGCGATTCTTGGCCGCCCAGTTGAGGGTCGCTTTTTCGATCCCTATCTTCTTAGGCAGACGTCACTTTAGTGACCAGGGTGTCACATAAGCAAACCCAGCCACTCCTAACCCTTCGCTTTAGCGATCAATCGTCACTTAAGCGACCCAGTAGTTGCTTAAGCAGCGACTTCTAGTGATAAGTCCCCTTCTTCACTCGATTTTCCCTCATTTTCTAGGGCTTTTCCCTCCATTTTTGAGAGCTTGGAATGTGGGAAAGTGTGGGAAATCATTCATTGAAGCTAAGGTAAGCTAGTTCAACACTCCTTGGTCATTTTCCATTATTTTCCCCGTCAAATTCCATCTTTTTTCATTGCAAATTCCTAGAATTTAGGTCTTAAATACCCTAAACTTTAGGGGTTGATTTAGGCCCTGATTTGTACTCTATTTGCGCTCAACTTTTGACCACACATTCCTTGTCTTTCTAGGGACCTCGTGACAGATTCAATTTTGGGATTTCATTTATGGGCCCCACAAGCCTATTTTTTACCCAATTTTGGGCCCAGAGTTTTGTATAGCAATATAGGTATCGTTTTACTCCCATCAACGTATAGTTTATGATTTTGATAGCGTGACATCATATTTGGGATTATGGAGCAAGGGCGAGCGATTTGTGGATGGTCTTTGATTGTGGTTCGGCTTCGAGGTAGGCTTTAGTCTACTTTTCTATTTGAGATTGTGTATTGCATAGATTGTCTTCTAGGTAGGGATTATAGTATCAGATTATGACTAGTCAATCATGACTTAGTCTATTTAGGGAACTTGGGATAGAACAGTGATCCGAACACTAGCCTAGGATACCCGTTATGGCCCTAGAACCGTATTATCCTTGACTATAAACATGTCATCCATAGATTGATAGTAATGATCCTTTAGTATAAGACTCACCATATTACTTAGCGAATTGGACAGTAGTTCCCCAGATGGAGGGAGTACTAGTTATGTATTGTTGGGCCCGAGGTCGTGGTTACGATACCAGTTGGACTCTAGGTGAGTATTTTACCCTTAAGATGGCTTAATTCTAGTTTATAGAAGCTTGGCGCTTATGGTTGTATTGTTTGGGTATTGGTGATGGCATGCATACATTTAGGCGCATTTAAGCTCACTTAGTGGTACGATTCCGACTAAAACGTTGATTTTACTACTGTCTTCAAAAAAGGGATTTATTTCCACTTTTCACTTTTAAAACAAATTCTTTTACAATGGGAATCATACCACCTTATTTAATGAATTATGAGCTTTGGAACTAAAAATGTTATTTTGGAAATTAGACCGATGTTGATTCCGATCCATTATTAATCCACTCTTTTACCACTACTATTTACTTCGATCAAGGGAGATTTCAACTCTTTCTATACTATTATGCCGATTTAGTCCCGAACTTGATCTCGGGTAATGGATTTACAGACTTACATTGCTTTAGTCACGGTTCGAGTTCGTGCACTTATTATACTTATATATCTCTCTGATACTGGACAGAGTAGATTGATTATAATGATTATTGGAAGTCCTGGTTTGGGACCTGGTAGTTTAAACGGATATCTCGAGTCCCTAGGGGCCCCTTCATCCATGAGCCACAGTGCCGGAGAAGGATGGACGCCGTAGGTCCTGCCTTTGTGAGCTACTGAGCTGGAGGAGGTGTATACACTTGGTACATTATGGCACTCAGATTGGGTATGATTCTATTAATTTATGTTGCATTCATTTATTCATATGCATTGCCTATCACCAGTATAATTGTTTGGCACTTATATCTTTCAGTCTTATGGGGGTTGTATAGGTATAAGCTATGGTTACTGTTTGCTGAGTTTTTGCTGGAATTTTCTAGGCTTATGGGGCCCGGTTAGGTTATTGTTTGTCCGGACTAGCCGATTACTTTATTGTTGGTTATCATGGCTAGTTCATGGCAAGATGATTATGGACTGGTACAAAAAATTATTGGTACATTTCTGGTTCCCTTTTCTTTCTCATTGTAAGATATGTTACTGTTAGATTATCTCATGTTTAGGCATCCTTTGGTTAGAGGCCCTGATTATGCTAGTATTATCTTTCCTACTTGGTTAAGGTTCCTTGGGGTGCTAGGGTGGCTCCCTCAGGTTATTAACTTTGCGTTTGTCTTATATATATATATATATATGGCATTACCGTATATCCCTCTCTTTCCTTATCCATTCATATTGTATATGTATCCTTTGGCCTTGTATTACTACTGTATATCCTTCTTTCACTCTTCATTTGTATACTGGCTAGTGCTATACAGTATTGCACTATAGTCCCGGTACACTGTTAGAATAGGATAATTTATCCTTATTGCTCCATTAGCATTATTAAGTTTAGTTTCTTGGTTAGTGGCCTATAATTTATATTCCCACTTTACATGTTATTTATGCTTGCATTATCTTTGGAACCCAGTCGGCCGATGCCTACTAAGTACCACGTGTTTGTTACTCATACTACACTTCTGCAGCCTACAGATCATAGTACGAGTTCTCACCATTGATATATGTATCGTGCGGAGCAGCTATGGATTAGAGATTTGGGGTGAGCTCCTGACGTTCGGAGTATTCCTGTTCTCCCTCATATTGTTAGTTTGATCTCTATTTTGTATTTCAGAGACGACTTTGTATATATATTGACTCTGTTTTTCACTTTGTACTTCTGTAGTATTAGAATCTCTTGTACTGACTTCACCAGGTCTTGGGATTATTTTATATATAGTAGTCTCTTTATCATATTCATTCCGCTGCTTTCTTTCATTTCTCTTGATAGTCCGTTACTCGATGTTCCAGATTATGGGTTGGCTTACCTACTGGTGGGTTATCATAGGTGACATCATGACTTGAGAAATCGTGTCGTGATAGCCCTATAGCCTCCAGAATATAGGATACAAACGTCTCCATACCGATCCGCAGGACTCTACTAGGCACTTTGCTCTTGTACCAACAACACCGGTGAACCTATGCTCTGATACCAAACTGTCATGACCTAATTTCTCAGGTCATGATGACACCTATTATAACCCACCAGTAGGTAAGCCAACCCATAGTCCGAAATGACAAGTAACAGACTATCAAGAGAAAAGAAAAGAGCAGCAGAAAATGAGTCCAATAAAGAGACTAATATAGAAAAACAATCCCAAACCCTGGTAAAGTCGGTACAAGTATTTCTAACACAACAAGAGTACAAGGTAAAATAAAGGGTAAATATATACAAGCTGTCTCTGAAATACAAAATAGAGTTCAGTCCATCAAAGGAGGGAGAGAAGGAACAACTCCAGATGCCAGGAGATCACCCTAAACCTCCGATCCATGGAAGTTATGCACGATGCACACATTAGGGATGAGAACTAATACTATGATCTACAGGGTGCAGAAGTGTAGTATGAGTACAAAACATGAGGTACTCAATAGGCATCATCCAACTAAGCTCCAAAGATAATGCAAGTACAAATAATATGCAAAGAAGGAATATACATTATAGATAACTATCTAGGAAATGAGACATAATAATACTAAAGAAAAAGTAAAGATAAACTACCATACCCTATAAGTAATCTAGGACGAAGGTGAAATATCGTAAGTAGATAGTCAATATATCATAGTAGGGTGAAGAAAAAGTTATACAATGTACAATAGTAGTAGGAACGAATGAAATGATATACAAATAATAGCTAGAGAAGAGTGGAAATACAACCGCGCTATGCAGATAACCAAATATGAAGGTACTATCTTGAGGGAAACTAGTCTAACATCACAAGGATCATAAATAATAAAGGAGCTAACGCTAGTATAATCAGGGCCTCTAACCAAAATATGAATAATCAAAAAGTAATCTAGCAATGATAAATCTTACCATAATAATGAGAAAAAGGATCAGAAACATACCGACAACCTTGGGTACCAATCCATAACCAGCCTACAACGAACTATACAATAATAACAAAATAATAATGTAATCGGATAACCCGGACAACCAATAACCTAATCGGGCCCCCATAAGCCAGAAAGGTACACATAAACACTCAACAAACCACAACTATAACTTGTACCTACATAGCCCCTTATAAGACAGATAGATACAAGTTCCAAACAATTATACTAGTGATTGACAATGCATATAAATGAACAAATGCAACATAAACCAATTCTACCATACTAATTGAGTGCCAAACCATACCAAGTATATACACCTCCTTCAATTCACCGGCTCGCAAGGCAGGACCTATGGTAGTACCTCTTTGAACACATGGTTCCTAGACATAGGGTATCACAGGGGACTCGGGATATCCATATATATTGCCTGGTCCCGAACAAGGACTTCCAATAACCATCACAACAAATCTACTCCGTCTAGTACTTGGGAGAAATAAATGTATAATAGCGGTGCTCGAACACGAACCGATGCTAAATAAGTAAAAATATGTAAATCCATTGCCCGAGATTGAATTTGAGACTAAAATAGTAGGATAATGTAGAAAGGGTCGGGATTTCCCTCGATCGAAATGATAAACAATGGTAAAAGGAGTAGATCAAGAATGGATTGGAATCAACCTCAGTCTAATTTTCCAAAGTAGTAAGTTTAGTTTAAAATCTCATAAGTCATTAATGAAGGTGGCACAACTTCCATTTAAAGAATAAATTTTAAAGTCAAAAGTTGGGAATAAATCCTTTTTTAGAATATAGTAGTAAAACCAAGGTTTTAGTTAAAATCGTGCCACTAATAAGAGTAAAAGCGTCTAAATGTATGCATTCCATCACCAAAATCAAAATAATACAACTGTAAGCGTCTAAGCATCTATATACTAGAACCACGTTCTTTCAAAGGATAGAGTACTAACCTGGTGTCCGGCTAGTCTCGTAACCACGGCCTCGTGCCCAACAATGTACAATATACCAGGACAATAACATTATAACTCAGAAATACTAAGGTAAATAAGACCATCAATCTACTAGGAGGATCTAATCGATGGATATCGCCTAAATCACTAAGTGATACAATAAATCTTATACTATGGGATCCTTAATGTCAACCTAAAGTCATATAAGTAAATGGTTAGGTATAACAGTAACCTATAGCAAGAGCAGGTATTCTAGTCCAAAGATCAATTTACAATTCTATTATAAATCCCCTAAATAAGTCAAGTCATGATACAACTAGGTACGAACCTGTCACACCCCTAATCCCAACGAGGCGTGATTGGCACCCGAAGCCGATAAGGCCCGAGAGAACCAATCTTTGCTCTTGCTCGTGTACTTTCATATATATGTTCGCGTATGAATATCATCTTATTTCATGTAATTAAATATCAATAGCGGAAGGCATGACAACATATGTAATATATATGTAATTTAGCCGTTAGGGCCATTTCGTCAAAATGCACGTACATCTTTTACCTCATGATACCCCACATATGTCTACAAAGCCTCTAATAGATACATGACCATGTCTATACAATGTTTACAAATGCAAACATCTACTATACACATGTGACTTGGGAAGCCCCAAAGCAACTGGAGCTCACCAACAATCTGCGGAAATCTCGCCACTTACTGCGGAGATCTACTAACTCCTGTGCCTGCAGCAGGTAAGGTAAGTTCCCCAAAAGGGGTCAGTACGAAGAATGTACTGAGTATGTAAGGCTCAAATGAAACAATACAACACCTGAATAGTTCAATGAACTCAATGGAACTCAAATGCATATGCATAATCAGTTGAATAAGTAACCATTTTGCACTTTGGAACCCATGTGTATTACTTTCATTGATTTCATCGCTTTCATGCTTCTTTACTTCAATGTCATTACATATGTCACAATGTACCTGGGCCCCTACTGATCAGTGGGTCTTTACATGACTTATCTTCATGTTGGGATCGAGTCGAGCTAGTCTTATGCCCCTAGACTTGCCACCCATAAAACAATGTATCGGGATCGGGTCGAGCTAGGCTTATGCCCCTAGACCTGTCACCCATAAATCATACATCGGGATCGAGTCAAGCTAGGCTTATGCCCCTAGACTTGCCACCCATAAATCAACACATCGGGATCGAGTCGAGCTAGGCTTATGCCCCTAGACTTGCCACCCATACTTGATCATTGACCACATTTGCATTACTTTGTTCTTTACTTTGAGATTGGTATTTTGATAGTCATAACATCACTTGAAACTTTGGATCATTAACCAATGAGTAAGAGACATATGAGATTGGTACATTCACTTGTGAGAGATTGGCATATTCATGTGACATAGCATGTTTGGAAACTTGGAACCATAATCAAAATAGAAGACATGTGAATAAACATGATTGGAAACATGACACCATTGGAACCATTGGACAATCATTCATAGCAAGATACATGAGCATTACCACTATTAGAACATTGGACCATAACCTTGTTTGAGCTTTCGGAACATTAACCATGATAATGAGACATGAGACTCACAAATGATCCATGAGTAGGAAATATATGACAATGACTATTGATAAACGGATATAGGATACCTTGGCACAATTCGGGATAGGACTAGTGAAATAGCAATGTGGATACTATTTGCCGCAAAAAGATACGGACAGAGTAACCTTACATACCTTGTACTCTCAATACGGATATCCAATACTAGATGTGCATACAATAGTCCCGCTCCTTCTTTATGTGTCATTCTACAACACAAATACATAACGGGATTCACATTAACCACAACTACTTTACAAATGCATATAACATCAATGGGGTACATGTTTGCTTTGAAACATGTCATTTCCCCTTGACAAAACCATTGATAGTATCATTATTCCAAAAATCCTCCAATATTCCCAAAATTGACCAATACATAATAATCATTGCATTTCACCACAACACTCCTCCTTTACACTTTCTTATCCACATCACATCACAAATAATCCATCAATTCACCTTAATACACTTCATAGCACATATCGGCCAAAATCCCAAAATTTACACTTATAGACAAGAACAAGTTTAACAACAAAAATAACACCATAGACGTTCATATTTTATCCATACCATGATCTTTCATCAAAGTCACAAGTCCTAATTCAAGTTCAAATCTCATGGATGGCACATCTTGTACAAAAACCCAAAGTACTATGTTCAACTCTTCAAGCATAACCAACAAGATTCACATACTCTCCCATGCATATAATATATTAATCCATGACAATAATCACTTACCTAGGCTTGGAATATGTTGATCTTGCTCCAAAGGTTAGCTTTGACCTTTTAGGGTTTGAGAGAAAAAAAAGGGTTGAAAAATATCTACAAAGGCATGTGTTTTCCAAATGAATAAAATCAGCATTTTTGCCCTTTATATAGGCTCTCAATTCCATGCTTAGCCACTTTGATTCAATGATTGATGTGTATGACTTAGTCAAATGGAAGAATGGGTCTTGTGACCCATTGGGCCATGTTTTCTTTTCATTTTTGGGCCCAATTTACTTAACCCAATAAAATCAATAATTTCTCGTGGTTTCATCATCTCATACGTGTTACGACAATATTCCTACTCATGCTATTCATATCCATAGCCTCAATCCAAAAACCAAGTGCTTCTAGCCACGTATGACCCATTTTGACCAAAAGGGTAAAATCGTCATTTTGACGTCAAATTCGTTCTCGAGTAATTTTATCATCCCAATATATTATTTCACTCATTTCATGTATATTCTCATGGTTGTAGAAGAATCGTGGCAAAAATTGGCTCAATACGTCCCCGTGAACCCTTGGGACTTAAACAAATTTTTCAACTTTTGAAAGGTGCGCAGGGCCGCGTGGCACGCTGCCTGGCGCGCCCCTTTACTGCCTATGGACTGAAAATTTCAGCCCAGAGCGGCGTGGCACGCCCCACCCAAAAAATTTTTTTTTTTTTTTTTTTTTTTCTCTCAGAACTAAGGTAAACATGTACGGGGTGTTACATTCTTCCCCCCTTAGGAAAATTCGTCCTTGAATGTTAGTAACACTGTCTCATTGTAATACTTAAGCCGAAATGAATCCTTCAATTACCATATACACATAGCATACTTGTAAAGACTTACTTATTATGATTCCAATTCCATACCCTGAACTTTGCTTTCGTGTCCAAGACTTACGATTACTTTAGATTTTATTATTTCTCTGGTGTCCCTTGTGACTTCTTCCCTGTGTTCGTTTCTCCTATTGTGCTTTTACAGAAGCTCCTTCTTTACTTCTTATTACTTTCGCTTGTCAAGCTAGAGTAGTAAGCCGTACTTCCTCACATATGATATTTTCCCATAACTAGTGAATTTCCACTGGGAGACACATGGGATAATCTCATACATACTTTTAAAGCATCGCTTATGAGATACTGCATGCACTGTAAAGAGTTCTTGGGATACCTCAACGTCCTATACAACTTGACCACATCTTCGAGCCATCTTATAAGGTACGCTATATAGAACTAACTTCTCATGCTTAAACAGTACGGTTTGTTTGTTCAAACGAAAACCATGCCTGCATTCACTTGGGTTCCCAAAAACATTTCTACAACTGTGTTAACTTGATAAGCCCATCAATTATTACCCATATGGCATCACATCTATTTAGTTTCATAATCGATAACCTTCAGATTCCACACACTTTACTTGTTATCACTTCGATGACTGAAGTAAATTTTATTTTATTTTTGCAATGTACTTTTCATGTAATCTCATTGATAAGTCGCTTCCAAATCATGGTACATATTGATTACTCCCTACCAAATAGCATATCGTGAATGGTGTGCGTTACCCTAATGCATTTCTTTATTTCAACTCATATATATATCCGATATGTGTCATCCCTTGTCGATACAATTTACATTGGGACACCCTACGGGTGTAGACTAGTGTCTTGAACATTAGTAGCTTTAACTTTGGTATCCTTCACTCTGACTAACGACATATGTACCTTTCAAGTCAAGAAATTTCTTTGTGGAAAGTGAAAAATGTACCCATGGTAACATTAAGATCTATCATAGCCATCTCAGTAAACTTAACCACTGTAACGTGATCACAACATTGACTATACACTTGCGACATACTCTTTTAGCTATAATGACTTCACCAAATGGTGTGGACACCCCAATTAACTTGACTATTAACTCTAGTGTTCCTTCAAATTGTCCCACAGTCAATAGAGTAACATATGATTGGGTAGCACCTAAATTGATTGATGCATATTCATTAGGTAAACATACAAATAACGTACCTGTCACCATATCAAAGAGAGCCTCCGAATTCTGCTGACCCCGTAGGTCGTGTCATACTACTCATGGACCTCTGTGGGCAGTCTCTCTTCACGTGTCCTGGCTGTTTACACCGAAAGAAGACATCCATCTCAAACCAGCATTCACCTGAATGAAACTTTTCGCAGCGCTGGCACAGTTGACGAACAGAGCCCACTGTCTGTGAACCCCGTATTCCACTACTCTGCCCAATCTAACTACCTCTAGATCCTCGAACTAGAGGTGGAGTACCTGCTGTAGGGTGAGAAAATGATGGTCTAGGTGGTCTAGGGACAACCCGAGGCCTAACTCTTCCTTGGGATGTCATGAACTATCCCATGGGTCTAGCCCGCTTTGACGGCCCTGTCTCAGATTCTTGTATCCTTCCCCTTTGCCTTTGATCCTCCATCTTTTGCGCGAAGTCTTGTATTCTTGATATATCCATGTCTTTATTTAATGTAGCAATAGTACAGTCCCTTACCAAATATGGCTCCAATCTGTCCACATACCGATGAACTCTAGTGGCCATAGTTGCTACCATATGAGGAGCATATCTAGCCAACGAATTAAACTGAAGACTGTACTCCCTGACGCTCATATTTCCCTGACGAAGATTTAAAAACTGATCCGCTCGAGCCTCGCATACCTCATATGGAAGATAATGATCAAGGAATTCCACCTTGAATTCCTCCCAACAAGATGGATTTGCACCGATACCTCTGGATCGTTTCCAATCTTCATACCATAATATAGCCTCTCCTTTCAGTCTATATGCTGCAAGCTCTACTGTTTCTACACCAGTCGTATGCATAACATCTAGAGCCCTTGGATTTGATCTATAAAGTCTTGCGGATCTTCATTAAGATCGGACCCGGTAAATGTGGGAGGATCCAATTTCAAGAAATCTTGTGTTCTCCGACTAGCTATCCTAGCCGCACCATCATCACGTGTCACTGGACCCACTCGTCCTTGACTCTGGGCAACAACTATCTGAGTCAACATTTGAACCCCATTTTTCAAGTCCTGTAACTCCTGCCTAGTAACATGAACAGATGAATCTGGGGATACTTCCCTCCTTTGTGGTCTCCCTGGAGAAATGGGAGGAGAAGGTGCCCGTGCTGTAAACTCCGTTTCAACCCCGTACTGACTATCTGGGTTAGGTGGTGATTTACTAGTTCCTTCTCCCGCTTGCATATTTGCCTGCTTATTCTTACCCATACCTTGTTTTTACTACCTCAAAGAGAACCAATTACAATGGTCAGATATAATCTCACCTATGACAATGGCTCTATTGCACGATCTAGAATGAAGAAATGAAACAACTCCTAAATGTCCCGTAGCCTCCTACTTATAAATATGGCGCGCAACACATCCATAAGCAAGACTCTATTCAGACACGGCTTTGTAGACACCCTTAGAACGAACTGCTCTGATACCACTTTTGTCACACCCCTAATCCCAACGAGGCGTGATTGGAACCCGAAGCCGATAAGGCCCGAGAGAAACAATCTTTGCTCTTGATCGTGTACTCTCATATGTATGTTCGCGTATGAATATCATCTTATTTCATGTAATTAAATATCAATAGCGGAAGGCATGACAACATATGTAATATATATGCAATTTAGCCGTTAGGGCCATTTCGTCAAAATGCACGTACATTTTTTACCTCATGATACCCCACATATGTCTACAAAGCCTCTAATAGATACATGACCATGTCTATACAATGTTTACAAATGCCAACATCTACTATACACATGTGACTTGGGAAGCCCCGAAGCAACTGGAGCTCACCAACAATCTGCGGAAATCTCGCCACTTACTACGGAGATCTACTAACTCCTGTTCCTGCAGCATGTAAGGTAAGTTCCCCAAAAGGGGTCAGTACGAAGAATGTACTGAGTATGTAAGGATCAAATGAAACTATACAACACATGAATATTTCAATGAACTCAATGGAACTCAAATGCATATGCATAATCAGATGAATAAGTAACCATTTTGTACTTTGGAACCCATGTGTATTACTTTCATTGATTTCATAGCTTTCATGCTTCTTTACTTCAATGTCATTACATATGTCACAATGTACCCGGGCCCCTACTGATCAGTGGGTCTTTACATGACTTATCTTCATGTTGGGATCGAGTCGAGCTAGTCTTATGCCCCTAGACTTGCCACCCATAAAACAATGTATCGGGATCGGGTCGAGATAGGCTTATGCCCCTAGACCTGCCACCCATAAATCATACATCGGGATCGAGTCGAGCTAGGCTTATGCCCCTAGACTTGCCACCCATAAATCAACACATCGGGATCGAGTCGAGCTAGGCTTATGCCCCTAGACTTGCCACCCATACTTGATCATTGACCACATTTGCATTACTTTGTTCTTTACTTTGAGATTGGTATTTTGATAGTCATAACATCACTTGAAACTTTGGATCATTAACCAATGAGTAAGAGACATATGAGATTGGTACATTCACTTGTGAGAGATTGACATATTCATGTGACATAGCATGTTTGGAAACTTGGAACCATAATCAAAATAGAAGACATGTGAATAAAGATGATTGGAAACATGACACCATTGGAACCATTGGACAATCATTCATACCAAGATACATGAGCATAACCACTATTAGAACATTGGACCATAACCTTGTTTGAGCTTTCGGAACATTAACCATGATAATGAGACATGAGACTCACAAATGATCCATGAGTAGGAAAGATATGACAATGACTATTGATAAACGGATATAGGATACCTTGGCACAATTCGGGATAGGACTAGTGAAATAGCAATGTGGATACTATTTGCCGCAAAAAGATACGGACAGAGTAACCTTACATACCTTGTACTCTCAATACGGATATCCAATACTAGATGTGCATACAATAGTCCCGCTCCTTCTTTATGTGTCATTCTACAACACAAATACATAACGGGATTCACATTAACCACAACTACTTTACAAATGCATATAACATCAATGGGGTACATGTTTGCTTTGAAACATGTCATTTCCCCTTGACAAAACCATTGATAGCATCATTATTCCAAAAATCCTCCAATATTCCCAACATTGACCAATACATAATAATCATTGCATTTCACCACAACACTCCTCCTTTACACTTTCTTATCCACACCACATCACAAATAATCCATCAATTCACCTTAATACACTTCATAGCACATATCGGCCAAAATCCCACAATTTACACTTATAGACAAGAACAAGTTTAACAACAAAAATAACACCATAGACGTTCATATTTTATCCATACCATGATCTTTCATCAAAGTCACAAGTCCTAATTCAAGTTCAAATCTCATGGATGGCACATCTTGTACAAAAACCCAAAGTACTATGTTCAACTCTTTCAAGCATAACCAACAAGATTCACATACTCTCCCATGCATATAATATATTAATCCATGACAATAATCACTTACCTAGGCTTGAAATATGTTGATCTTGCTCCAAAGGTTAGCTTTGACCTCTTAGGGTTTGGGAGAAAAAAAAGGGTTGTAAAATATCTACAAAGGCATGTGTTTTCCAAATGAATAAAATCAGCATTTTTACCCTTTATATAGGATCTCAATTCCATGCTTAGCCACTTTGATTCAATGATTGATGTGTATGACTTAGTCAAATGGAAGAATGGGTCTTGTGACCCATTGGGTCATGTTTTCTTTTCATTTTTGGGTCCTTTTTGGGCCCAATTTACTTAACCCAATAAAATCAATAATTTCTCGTGGTTTCATCATCTCATACGTGTTACGACAATATTCCTACTCATGCTATTCATATCCGTAGCCTCAATCTAAAAACCAAGTGCTTCTAGCCACGTATGACCCATTTTGACCAAAAGGGTAAAATCGTTATTTTGATGTCAAATTCGTTCTCGAGTAATTTTATCATCCCAATATATTATTTCACTCATTTCATGTATATTATCATGGTTGTAGAAGAATCGTGGCAAAAATTGGCTCAATACGTCCCCGGGAACCCTTGGGACTTAAACAAATTTTTCAACTTCTGAAAGGTGCGCAGAGGCGGCGTGGCACGCTGCCTGGCGCGCCCCTTTACTGCTTCTGGACTGAAAATTTCAGCCCAGAGCGGCGTGGCACGCACCTGGGCGCGCCCCACCCCCCCCAATTTTTTATTTTTTTTTTTTGCTCTCAGAACTAAGGTAAACATGTACGGGGTGTTACAGAACCTATCCTATAATGCCTACCTAGCATGCAATCTATACAATACATAATCCTATAGAGCAGAGTAGATCATAGCCAAACTCATAGCCAAATCACAGTCTTGAACCATCCACGAACTGCTTGTCTTCACTCCATGATCTTTGAATGATGTCACGCTATCAAAATCATAAGCTACATGTTAATACAAGAAAAATGAGACCCATATAGCAATATAAAAGTTTAGGCCAAAATTCAAGTCAAGAATAGGCCTGTGGGGCCTGCAAATGGAATTCAAAAATTTAATCCATCACGAGGTCCCTCAAAGTACAAGGAATGAGTGCTCAAAAATTGAGCACGAATCAAGAACAAATCGGGGCCCAAATCAACCCTCAAAGTTAAGGAAATCAAAAACTAATTTATATAAATTTACAAGGGAAAGAGCGGAATTTGATGGGGAAAAACAATGGAAAATGATCAAGAGGTGTTGAATTAGCTTACCTTAGCCTCAATGGATGATTTCCCACAATTTCGAATGCCTCAAGCTCCAACAATGGTGGAAAAGGGTTACGAAATGACTAAAAATCATGGAAAGGAGGATTATATTTTGCCATGGGGTTACTCATAGCGAATGTGAGGCCCCCTGGTCACGATCATAAGAGACCACAAAAATGCCCTTCATAAATGTGGGCGACGGGTCGTGAATATGAAGGCTTAGCAAGATGACCCATTATGAATGCGACCACAATTGTCGCGAATGCAATAAAGAGAAGGAATCGGGTTGGTTCGACCCTTTATCGTGAATGCAAGAGATGGCTTGCGACTGCGATGGTTAAAGACCCGACCCTTTGCAAATTCGGTCTACTCCTAGCGAATCTGAAGGGTAAAATTGCCCTGCACCAAATGTTGAATACCAGCAAAATACCTATGTCCCAATGGACTCTGACCGAGTGCTCGAGATTCATTTTGAACCCCATGCGGGAAAATAAACTATGCTATCATATAAATTTGACATTCCATACTCAACGAAACCATCAAAATTTCCATCCGAGGTTGCTTCCACTGTTTTGCTTTTACTAATTTCAAGCTAATAGCCAAAAATGAGCCCAAAAGTCTTGGAACCCAGACCAAGGGTCCCTTAGCCTAAAATCCATGTTTTAAAGCTAATGACGCTGTTGGAATTCTCATCCGAGGTCGTCTACTAGGAGTTTTGGTCCAATACAAATTTTTCAACTTCAAAAGCTCAAAAATAGGGAAATGGGCTTAAAACCCAAATGAACTGCCTGAAAACCAAACCAATGGTCCCGGCAAATCATAAACGACCTGTAGCCGCTATGTGAAGACACAATATACCAAAAAAAGATGGGAAAGGAGAAAATAACCTGGAGGGTTATTATAGTCCTTAGGAAGGCTCATTTAATGAGTTATTGTTACTGACAATAACTCATTAACTGAGTCATTTTGTGAAGAATTTTTTGGGTTTCTAGCAGGTTTCAACTGATTTTCTATGCTAAGTCTAAAATGGAGTCTTAGGAACTTTTGGGGTGTTATAATATCTCCCCCTTGAGAACATTTATCCTCGAATAAAGACTAACTAGGCCAGAAAGATAGGGAAAGAGCTGCAATCCCAACACCAAGTTCTAAAAGTTTAATACTGATATAATAGTTGAGTTTATAACTGAAATATAAGCTGAACTAAATTCATGAAATATGCATGCAAACTAAGACATGAGAGCAACTGAGGGACATGAGTTTAGGAGGAAAACTAAGGAGGAAACTATTACCTCAAGCCGAAGCTGAACTAGAAGGGAATAGGTTAGGGTACTTGGTCATCATATCTACTTCTGGTTCCCAAGTAACTCCCTCAACTAGTTGATTCCTGTAAAGAACCTTCACTAAAGTGATTTTTTTGTTTCTCAACTTACAAACATGCCGGTCAAGAATCTCAACAGAATCTCTTTGTAAGAGAGACTATCTTTTACCCCCACACTCTCTAAAGGCACAACTAAAGCTCGATCACCAATGCATTTATTTAACAGAGACACATGAAGAACTTGATGCACCATTGCTAAATCTACAGGCAAGTCTAACTCATATGCCACATTACCAATGTCCTTAAAATCCTATATGGACCAACATATCGGGGACTGAGTTTCCCCTTTCTGCCAAACCTCAACACCCTCTTTCATGGGTGAAATTTTCAAGTAAACCCAATCATTAATTACTTTGAATGAGTTTCCCCTTACTTGCCTTTGATTGAGTTTGCCTATAACAACAATTATCCTAACTGCCTTTAATTACTCAATCATCCCAACTATTATTATGGTTTGTGAATAATATGTCAAAAAAGGCCTATAATATCAAGTCAAGCCCCTACTAGGGAATCACAATAATAATAATCTCTCAAGTTAATAATAGCATTCATATAAGTTATTGACATAATGAGTTGGGATGATTACTCAATCATCC
Source organism: Capsicum rhomboideum (assembly GCA_031232105.1). Taxonomy (NCBI): domain Eukaryota; kingdom Viridiplantae; phylum Streptophyta; class Magnoliopsida; order Solanales; family Solanaceae; genus Capsicum; species Capsicum rhomboideum. The sequence continues at coordinate 87,499,522 of CP124716.1, read as the reverse complement.
CAACTGCCTTTAATTATGCTATTATTGTGGTAGTTGATGTAGTTATTTGGGTTTATTATCTTTTAAGATCTAATGGTTGATAGTATAGTTAAGTAGTTTAGAATGGGAACCTTGGTTTAGTTATTTAGTTAAGCGAATGAAGATGATTCTTAGGGCATGTTGTAACTAGCGTAGTTCTCCTTTTAATAATTAGTCTAATAGAGTCATCTTTGGAAAAGATAGACTTATTATATGGAACAAGCTAGGTTTGGGTAAGTTTCACTATATATTGTTATTTGGATTGTTTATTATTTCCATGTCGCCCGTGTGGAGGCTTATATGATTGCTATTATTAACTTGAGAGATTATTATTATTGTGATTCCCTAGTAGGGGCTTGACTTGATATTATAGGCCTTTTTTTAGCATTAAATTGACTTATCATTACCGTGATGCCCGAGAGAGGGGCTTGGATTTAAATGATATTATTGATGTCTTACATGACTATTTATTCCAGTTGTACCATGTGATGGCTTATATCATGAATTATTGACATAATAAGTTTATTATGAGCTCATTTATACCTATATTGAATACAAGAGTAATCATCCCAACTGCCTTTAAAATCGATCACACAGGATCTCAACATATTCTCTAAGGTCTGAATGGTATATTTTGCTTGACCATCTATTTGCAGGTGAAAAGTTGTGTTAAGATGAACCTTGGTATTGAGACCCTTCTAAAAAGACTTCCAAAATTGTGATGTGAACTGAGTACCCCTGTCCAAAATGATAGTCAAAAGGACCCCATATAACTTGACCAACTCTCTAAGATAGAGTCTGACATAATCCTTGGCTGAATTTGTATTGTAAAATGGCAAAAAATATGTTGACTTAGCCATTCGGTCCATAATAACCCAAATCAAATCATGTTGTCGGCTAGTATAAGTCAACCTTGTAATGAAGTCCATATTTACCACTTCCTACTTTCAAGTAGGAATACTGATATTCTGAGTCATACCACTTGGTGTCTAGTGCTCAACCTTAACCTACTGATAATTTAGACATTTAGCCACAAATTCTGCGATATCCTTCTCCATACCATTCCACAAATAGACTTCCCATAGGTAACTGTACATCTTGGTGGCACCTGGGTGAAGAAAATACCTGGAATTATGAGCTTCTGTCATTATTCTTTATCTCAAGTCATCAATATCTGGAACACATAGTCTGCCCTGACAATGAAGAAAACCACCCCTTTAGGAGAAAATCTCAACCTTCTGGCTTTGGAATGCTTCTTTCAACCTAAGCAAAATGGGGTTGCTATCTTGATTTGCCTTCACCTCTGCTACTAAAGAAGATTTTGAACTATTCTGAACCATGACACTACCTTTGGATGGATCAACTAACCAAACTCCCAATCTAGTAAGTCTGTGGACATCACAAACTAATTCTTTCTTCTCATCCTCTACATGAGCAACACTACCCATCAAAAGTCTTCTAAGAGCATCAACTACTACATTGGATTTACATGGATGGTACAAGACACTCATATCATAATTTTTCAATAGCTCAAGCCATCTTTTCTGACAAAGGTTCAAATCTTTCTAACTGAACACATACTAAGGATCTTATGATCAGTGAACACATTCATATGAACTTCATATAAATAGTGCCTCTAAATCTTTAAGGCAAAAAAACTGCTGCCAACTCAAGATCATGAGTAGGGTAATTTTTCTCATAGGGTTTAAGCTGCCTAGAGGCATAAGCAATGGACTTACCATGTTGCATCAACACACAACCAAGTCAAACTTTGGAAGCTTCACAATAAATAACAAACCCATCGGGACCCTCTAGTAGAGTCAAAACTGGAGCAGAGGTGAGTTGAGTCTTCAACTCTTGAAAACTCTTCTCACAAGCATCGAACCATTGATATTTCACTTTCTTTTGAGTCAATATGGACATAGGAGAAGTAATAGATGAAAATCCATTAATAAAGTGTCTATAGTAAATGGCTAAACCCAGGAAAATCTTGATGTCTAATTGAGATATGGGTCTAGGCTAGTTCTTAACTGCTTCGATCTTTTAAGGATCCACCTGAAATGATGTGATGAAGGAATGCTACTGAGTTCAACTAGAATTCACACTTGTTAAACTTTATGAATAACTATTGATCTTTGAGAGCATGCAAGATAATCCTTAAATGGTCCGCATGTTCATCCTCACTCCGAGAATAAATGAGGATGCCATCTATGAAGATAATGACAAATATGTCCAAGTACTGCTTAAACACCCTTCTTATCAAGTCCGTAAAAGCTACAAGAGCATTGATTAGTCCAAAAGACATAACAAAAAATTCAAAGTGACCATACTGAGTCCTGAAGGTTGTCTTCAGAATGTAACATTATTTGACTCTGAGTTGATGATAGCTGAATCTGAGGTCTATCTTTGAGAAAAAACTAGCACCCTAAAGCTGGTTGAATAAGTCATCAATCATAGGGGTGGGATACTTATTCTTGATAGTGATTTTGTGTAACTGATGATAATCGATTCATATTCTGAAAGAACTATCTTTCTTACACACGAAAAGAATTAGATCACCCAACGAAGAGATGTTGGGTCTAATGAAAACTTTATCTAAAAGATCCTTCAACTATTCTTTCAATTCCTTAAACTCAATTGGAGACATTCTGTAAGGAGGAATTATGATAGGCTGCGTATATAGAAGAAGGTCTATACTAAAGTCTATCTCCCACTGGGGAGGAACTTTGGGAAAATCTTTAGAAAATATATTAAAAAATTCATTCACAACTGAATCTGAATGAAGAGTTGGGGTTTCAGACTTGGAATCCTTAACCTAAACTAGATAATAGATGCAACCCTTAGAAATTATTTTTTTGGCCTTAAGATGAGAGACAAACCGACCCATAGGCGTTGAAGTACTACCATTCCATTCTAAGACTAGCTTATTTAGAAACTGAAACTTAACAAATCTATTTCTACATTCGATTGAGGCATAATAGGAATGTAGCCAATCCATACATAGAAAGACATCAAAATTGATCATCTCTAACTCTACTAGATCAATTGTGGTGATTTTTTTAGAAACTGTGACTGGGCAATTTTCGTATACCCATTTGGCTATAACTGAGTCACCAACAGGAGTAGAGACTAAGAAGAGTTCTAAAAGGATTTTGGGACTGACACCTAAGTCTATTGCAATATAATGAGTCACAAAGGAAAGTATGGCTCTGGGATCTAACAAGGCAGATATACCAATATGGAAGACTCGTAATGTACTAGTGATTACATTAGGGGAACCCTCCTGATCCTATTGAGTCTACAAAGCATAGTACCAATTCTGGTGCTACTCGCCACCTGCACTAGATAAGGCACCTTGCTGAGTTGGGTAACCTGCTGGAGCTGCTAATATAGTAGATTGGGTCTACTGACGAACATCTCTGCCCCTCTGTGAGACTATAGAGTAATTACTAAATATATGAATTTGCTTTCCTTAACCAAAACAACCACTAGTGTCGGCCATATATTCCCCTTAGAGGTTCTTACCACACTTCTTGTAAACCGAGAAAGTACAATGCTACCCTGAGACTTAGAGCATGGTGCTCTATCATGATGCTCCTGTTTAAGCTTAGGTACTGGGGAACTAGTGGAGGATATGGCTGGAGCTATATACCTTTGATAAAACTGAGAGAGATCACCATGGCCTGACTACTACTGAGAATAGTCGAAGTTGCTTGTTCTAACTCTCTTAGTCTCCCTTTCCTTTTTGTTAATCTTTTTTTCCTCAATCTGTTGAGCAAGAGTCATAAGTCTGGAGATGTCCATTTCCTTGATCAGCATAGCAGTCATACACTCCTTGACCACTAACTCAGAGACACCTAAAACAAACTTACTCATACGGTCCCTTGAATCGCCACCATCCCTGGAGCATACCTAGATAGCTAAGTAAACTTCAGACAATACTCTTTTACTAACATGTTACCCGAATTTAGATTGATGAAATCCTTAACCTTAGCTTCCCTCAACTCAAGGGGAAGTAATCTATCAAGAAAAGCAGTCACGAACTCATCCCAATCCACTGGGCCTGCATCCACACATCTACCCTCATTTTACTATTTACACCTAGTCTGAGCCACACCCTTCAACTGATAGGTGGCTAAATCTGCACTTTACACTGGATTAATGCCTATAATTTGAGTGATTTTCTAAACCTCATCAAGAAAATCTTGTAGATCCTCCTCCACCTTAGAACCATTAAACTCAAAAGGATTCATCTGAGTAAAGTCCCAAACTCTTGTTATTGTCGTATTCCCATTCAGATTAGCTAGTGTAACCGCCTATTGATTGACCTGAGTAGTCATAGCCTGAGCAAGCACCTGAAAAGCAGCACTGAATTTGGCATGAGTAACTTGCTCACTCAAGGGGTCTACCAGATCTGGTTGGGCTTGCTGGTTTCCATTGTCGTTCTTTTTTCATTTTGCTCTTCTGGGAGGTATTTATATAAATACGTAGAGCACGAGTTATAAGGTTATTAAATAGTGTTCACACTCTATCGTATGATATGAATCATGAAAAAAGTGAGACTTCCCTAAAACTTTCCATAGCCTCTCCATCATAAGTGTAGCCATGCTTCACACCCATGAACGAGACTCCACTTAACTCTATTTCCAGACACCCTAGGACAATTTAAACATGATGCTTTGATATCAAGTTTTTCATGACCCGAGACTACACCCTAGTTGTAACACGATGCCTAGGATTACGAGTGATCCCAAGCTAACCCATGGCCTGTCATGACACTAAGAATACTGAATATAACTGAAATACTAAGTGCGGAAGCTAACTAATTTGAAAATAAATAATTGAGTTGCTAGGACAAGTCCTCAGTTAACTCTAACTGTCTGAACTAAAATGAAATATTGAAAAGTAATAGTAATGAAATCTCTCCTCATATGATGAGGATTCACCTCTATCTGTTGTTAAAAGGGTACTAAATCGAGCTAACCATGAGTCTAATACTAGGCATCAAAACCTATATCATTATATGATACAGTGCAAAAGAAAGTATGTACTCAGTACTTTGAATGTATTGAGCATGTGAAATATGTAATTGAAAATAACTAAGCATGTTGACAAATACTGATATACTAAACTTAAATGCATGAATGATATGCATGGACTGAACTAAAGTACAATGACCCTATGATGATGCATATAAACTGAAACAAAAGGTAAAGCTATAAAATCATGGTAAAATAATAAGTAAAACCTGTGCTGAGGGTCATGTACAAATACTAAATCTGAATCTGTGAATGTGGGAGAGTCTGTAAACTGACACACACTAATCTTAGCTAAATAAGGTCCACCCTGTGACCTTAGTTAGGAGGGTGTTCTATACCTTTCCAAGGGTAATGATCCCAACTAATGTGGATTCAGTAATTAATGTCAATTTGTACTAAGGTATCAGCCTCAACTAGAGGTTGACCTAAATAACCTATGCTGGCTATATAGTTCTAGGACTTGGGGACTTTTATCGAAGGTGCCAACCTCTAATAATGGGTCCTTCATCCCTGAATCTGCTCGGTGCTAAGAACTATCCCAAACTGATAAACTGATAGCTTATTAAAACTGATCAACTGAATATGAGTCAAAAATATTTTATCCAAAAGTATCATGATAGACAAAATAACTTATATTATAATTCAAGTCTATAAACTAAAGCTAAATAGGTTGTTTATGCTAAATTAACTAATTTAGGTATCATGTATTTATAATACTCCAACAAGTATAAAAACCTTATTTAAAATCATTCATAAACTGATATTCATGCTCATAAGTTGTTTAGAAACATAATTACTGGAAGAAATCATAAAATTGAGACACTTGGAATCTTGCCCTAATGCATAAACTTCTTAAGAACTAAACTTAAAAACATATTTGGGCATGAGGGAAGCAAGGAGGCCCTTATTGAATACTCACATACCTGGATTTTGAAGAATTTATGTTAAGAACTTGGGCTTGGAGCTTTTGGAGAAGAACCCTAGCTTCTTGGAACTTGAGAGAGAGAGAGGAATGTCTCTTTTGTTATGTTTTTTATGGTTTTTGTGAGTATGAGAGTAAGGGTCGGCTAATCCCTTTTAACCCCTCTCAAAATACCCTTAAAATGACATATTATAGGTCTAGAAAATAGGGAAAGTACCAAAATACACCCTTAGGGACACATATTTAAAAACTATTGAATCGGATCGGATGAGTCTCAAGACTACTCGTTATCACCTGCAATAACTCATAGTTTAAGTCGTTGTGAGGGACCCAGATTTGGGCATCCTGACGATGGGTGGTCACAATGACTCATTGTGACACCTGATGACCCATTGTTAGATCTCGTTATCACTGGGAAATATTTTTAACTTTCAGGACTTTCTCAGATTGGACATAGACAATGACTCATAATGACTGACGATGGCTAGTCGTCATGAGTCGTTGCCACTAGGGTGATTTTTTCATCCTTTTGGACTTTGGGAATTTTCACTCAGACTGAGTGTTGGGATGACTTGTTCTGACTAAAAGTAACTCATTGACAACAGTTGTTTTCATTGGGGAAAATTATAGACTTTTGGTCTTTTGGTTAATTCCTCAGGATGGTTCACCCAATAAGTCATTGGCAGTGATGACGACTCATTGTCTGAGGTGTTCTGTGAAGAATTTTCTAGTTTTCTGACTAATTTCAATTGATTTTCTATGCTAAGTCTGAAATGGAGTCTTAGGAAGTTTTGGGATGTTACAAATGCAAAATATTGTAAGGGAAATACTCCATGCATGCACCATCCTAATGACACCTTCAGACAACTTCACACAAGTGTACCAGCTGTAAGCTTCCTCTATTCATAACTCATCACCGTAATAATCAAATCCCTTCTTCAATCCCAATTAATATCATAACTCTCAAGTAAATCTGTGAGTGCATCCCATAATCTGAACATACCAATCCCTATCATCAATCCACCACTAATCCATAGCATAACCATCGAGAATGTCGTACCTAAATCACACCGAAATCCACAATATCTAGAGAAATCAAATCTAACTCAGCGATATACTCTAAATGATTTACAGCACAAGATCGGCACACCTAATACACCACTAAATAATCACTTACTGGGGTAGTAATATGAATAGACATGACAAAAAACTCACGATTCACATCAAGACCCAATTTTTAACAAGTAAGCACATAGGAGAATTTAGAACCACAATCAAACAATACAAATACAGATTGAAAATGTACTGAAACCATACATATTGCTACTGCTGTCAAGACTACGGGGTCTCTTGCCCGCACGCTCCTCACACATACACACCACTCCTCAAGAAAAACTAGAGTAAGCCAATCCCAAAAGAGAAAAGATGACCTAACTGGACTATCCTTAACCACAATCTCCCACCACTATTTGGCTAGTCAAAAAAATTGAAAGGTAGTAAAATCAACCCCATTAGATCCTACCAAGCCTAAAATATGCAACCTCTCATAGAAACCAACCAAACACTCATAAGGATCAACACTAGAAGAATTTGTAGCAGTAGCCAACTGTGTATCTAGAGTCTGAGTGATTGAGGATAGTTATATAAAAGGGGATGGAAGGTTGTTTAGATGAGCTTAACTTATCGATTCTGCATGCTAAGCACTAGGAAAGATCACAAGTACAAAGAACCTATGAAGTTATAAGGTCATAGGGAACACAGTCCTAGTGTCTTTTCTTTTTTAATAACAATATAAAGAAATTAAACAATTGTTACTTGTTCACAAGGTGTTTTCCAATACTACTTTCAAACCCCCCTCAATTTATGAAAATAATTTACTAACAGCTTAGATAACGACATCGACTGAGCTTTTATCCTATTCCCTATGGGATCGACCCCAACCTTGGTTAGGTTCCATATTTGATTTAGCAACCACTTTATATCTCATTATAAGTATAATTTGGGTGACATTAAATTTTAGTGCCATTACCAGAGAGTACAATTTTGGATTAGATCGATTGTGTTTATCTAATTGCTAGTCATTCTTTTCTAATTTTGCTTTTTTTTTTTAATTTTTAGGGTGTACACCGGTGCATGCCTAATACTAGGAGTCAAGGAAATCCCCTGATTCCACTTGATCTTGAAATTAAAAGAACACTGAGAGGTTTGAGGAGAATTGATCAACAAGGAATTCTTAATCTAGAAGTTCACAAGACTGCGGATGCTGAAGAATAGCAAAGATAGAAAGCTGCCCATCAGGTAGCAGTTAATGCACAGGCTGGACAAGAAAAAGCAAACCTTTTGGCTGTTGCTGAGGAATAAGCGAGGCAAAAAGAAATAGGGGCCATGAGCATCCCTATCATAATGTTCCCTAGTTTGATGATGCAAATGATGAAAGTGATTTGGATGATGCAGGTGAATTAGGTGATATTGTCGATAATGATCTCAATCAAGATAATCAAAATAGATATCAAAAACACAAATTCAAACAACACAAATTGAAGATAGAGGGATAAATTAGAAAAAAGGATGAGAATAGAAGAAAGAAAGGCCTAGATGAATTCACAAATAGACCAAGGAAGAAGAGAACTCAATCAAATACATGAGAAACCAAATTAAATCCATAATATGATAGCTCAATGATCAATCAAGCAAAGAAGATAAACTAGGATTATATGGACTATCATTTAGCTTGAGTGGAATGAAACCAAACAAGTCCTATGATCCTTTACTAATATTATATCCAATGACCTACGTAAGATTAATCGGGCAAGTTCTGAATTGTATCCACAGTGCAAGAACTAAACAAATACAGCTCACACACACTTAGAACAAAATAGCACAATCGCCCACTAATTGCTGGTTCATGCTCAAGCTTAAGCAATAGTTACCACATTCATATACATCTAATGCCATGCAAAGATCCACAATAGTCAATATATCAAAATAGAAACACAGATATTACAAAAAATTTAGAGGGGTCCCCATTTTTAACTTCTTCACAACAGACTACTTTAAGTTCCCTAAGCCTCTTTTGCCTATACAAAAAAACACATAAAATTGAAAAATGGCCTAAATATGCTAATTCTACTAGATAGAACCAAAGGGAAAAGAAACCCGACAAAAAAACTCATATGGACATAGGTACCCCCACCCCATCAAAATGGTATGCATTATACCCAATGCATGAATAATGGACTAATAAAGTGCTAGAGGGAGGAAGTACCTATGGTGAACTTGGTGATTGTGTCATGTGACACAGAGTTCACTGCAACATCAGCCACAACATCATCAGTATCGGCACCAAGGATAACCAGTACACTCAATATAGCAGGTGGTGGAGTAGAAGACTCCACACTCAACTCAACACCACCAGTTGTCACTATTGTGACACTAGAAGAGGCCCTCACAGCTCAAACTCTCAACTCCTCTTCTTTCTTCTATTAGTCCTCCATAGATCTCTTTATTGCTTCCTTAATATCTTTCCTCTCTTGCTTCTTCCTTATTTTATTAGCCTTTTCTAGATCATTTTTGTTTTTTTTCTCTTACCCTTACCTTTAGATTTTAGAGATTTTCCTACCAAAACATATAAGGTCTCCTCTTACTCCTCCTTCAACTCCTCATCATCCAGAGTCAGGAATACCGAGGCGTGTCTATTTTGTAGTTCTGTGATGTTAGCTCGAGTTTTTTCTAACTTAAATTCAAATTTTGCCAAATTTGGTAAAGTCATGGCCTTCAATCACTCATTATCATCTTCTCCATTTCATCAATGTAGCCATGGAGGCTGGCATATGACACTAGTGTAGCTTGGATAACTTGGTTTACAAAGGGTTCAAACTATTTTGTAAATAGTTTCAGCTGTTCTTCAAACATTTTTGACTACTTAACCCACTTCTTGAAATTTTGGAGGGTGAGCACATACTTCGAAGTTCGGGTTGCAGCAGAAGTAGTGTCCATGAACTCAGTAGTATGGGTCATGCCATCAGTGGAAGTAGTAGGTGGAACCTTGGAAATAACTATTTGCATACCTGAGGTAGATCCTGAAGTCTCTGAAGTGGCAAGAGGCTCCCTTGTGGTCTGAATATCAACTCCAAGACCTAAGGGCTTGGACATTTGTATCCCAAGATGCCCTTCATCCCAAGATCTTTCAAAGTTATGTGTCTTTATTGTTATCGTTTCAACATCTATACTGGTCAACACCAAAATCTGAGCCTCCTTGTATAACTGAGTCATTAGACAGGGGAATATTAATGAGATGTAAAGATTTATTACATGAATTCTTATTTCATCGTCTATGATAGCTCCAAAATTTAGCTTTAAACCAAACATCAAGCTAGCTACCAACACAACTCAATCTTCACATAAAGTGTTGTCCCCTCCAGTAAGCATCAACCTGAAATGCACTAGTGCCCACCAAAACTTGGCATGAAAAGACAATGTGGATTTGTAATATACTTGTACTGAGATTTTTCAACCATTCGGGCTCCCCTCAATCAACACTTGTGCTAATCAAAGGAGTTTGATTTCCTCTATCAGCCATCTTGTTATTAAAATCTTGAGTACTTGGTGGTGGAACAAAATCTTGCCTATGAGCAATGGTTGATCGTTTGATATGAAATGTTTACCGAGATTACCCAAACTGGAACTTTATTCAAGTTGGGTAGTTCAGTAAATTTCTGACCTTTCTTGCAGTTATTACCCAGAGTGGCAACGTAGTTTGTATAAAATTCACAAACCATGGTCGGATAATATTTCCCATATGTTGTGCTAGTCCTTAACAAATCATAATGATTGAACCACTATTGAATCTCAGGATACTCTTCTAGCTTGAAAGTAATAATCAATACCTCCTCAGCAAAAGATCTCTAGATACTCTATTTTTCTATTAAGGAAAGACCATCTTGATAGAGTTTATCCGACCCTTTCACTTGCCATTGGATACTTTCTCTGAAACTAAGGATTTTTCTATTGATTATATCACCCCGCACCGATTCAGGTTCCTTTTTTGAGCTTATGGTGGCATCAGTTCCACTCTCTTTATCATCCTCTAAACTAGTACTTTGCATGCTAGACTCATTTCCTGCCAACTCCACTCCCTCATTAGACTGGTGAGTGAGTTCTTATTGTCTTGCACTCTATCTAGTTTTGTAGCCTGGGGACTCTGTCTCCTTGACCTCATTTTTAGGTTCATCAATAAGTTTGCGAGTCGAGATAGCCCTTCCTGCTCTCTTACTAGCTCTACCTTATGTAGGTTAAAATTTGGGAGGCATTTGTACCTATGGAAGGATAATGTTAACTTTGCAACAACAAAAGAAAAACAAAAGAATTTTAAAATATTTTCACTTCATATATACATGCTTGACGATTTGAGCTGACGACCCGTCAAAGGCTTGACGTCTCATCAAGCCTCTTCATCAATCTTAACAGCTTCCAGCTCATGCTTGATGACCTAAGGTGATGGCCTGTCATAGTCTTGACATCTTGCTAAGCCTCATCGTCAAGCTTAAGAAAATATTGTCCAATTTATTCAGAGTTGATGGTGTAGTTAACGGCCTATCACATGGTTGGCGACTCATCACTCTCATCGTCAACTCAAACAGAATGTAATACAGGCATAAGTGAGCAGCCAAATTGAAATTTATTACCCGTCCATTATACCATAACAATTTTCAAGTGGAAGTAGGGTCACTCAGACTTAACGCTTACATTAACCACCTCTTCTTTCCAAAAGTTTGTGGGCAACTTTATTTTTCCAAAATTTTGAATTACCAATTGAAAATATATTACCCTTCGATTCATCTATTTGATCACTCACCCATAAAAAAATCAAAAGGAAATCACACCATCCTTCAAAAATAATGCAAAAGAAAAGAAACCAACATACCTTGGTGACAATTGACCGACGAACAAATAATGCAACTAAACATTTTGCCCTAACACTTCTTTAAGCACGTACACAGGGTTTTGGAAAGGATTGAGATGGGTGGATGATTTATATGGTGGAGAAGATAGAGTTATGAAAGTTAGGGAGGTTGTGTTGTGGGTAGAGTGATGGGAGTAGGGAATTAATAGGGAGTGATAAAGTTGGAGAGGTTTCAAACCATTCCATCCTTTAACATAAGGTCATGTGAATCAGGTCATTAGGGTTTTAATTCGGGTATATTTGCATTTTGGATCAGGTATATTTGGATTTGGTTAGAAATAAGTGGATTTGGGTTAGATTTTAATGGGTTAAGAGTTGATTGGGTAGAGGGGGGTTGGGTCGGTCAATTTTAAAACAAAAACAACACTTACCTGGGCCTGACCTAGTATGATGGCTTGTCAAGTGCCTGACAGCTCGTCAAGAGTACCATCAACCTTAGGCAAACTGGTGCCTTTTTATTAACTTGGTGACGACTTGATGTGATATCCTATCACCTTGTTGACGAGACTTTAGGTGGGCGATCAACCTCATCCAGAATCTAACTTTTGATTGGTCATTTGTGATGCTTGGATTGACACGCCGTCAGCTGTCTGACGAGCTATCACCCAAGCCATCCTCTCTAGCAGTTAGCTTCAGTCTCCTTGCTTCTTTACCTACACACTTCATAAACACATCAACCATCTCCAAGGTATATATCTTAGTTAAAAATCATGTTACAAATAATATTCATGGGTTGACTCCCAGTAGCACCTAATTTAATGTCATGGCAAGACTCAAGTACCTTGATTACTTAGACTTCATCAAGGTACATCAATTCCATTAATTTTACCTCCTAAAGTACTCCAAAGTAATACTTAACACGTTTCCCATTGACTTTTAAGCGTTCCCCTTTTTGTTTTTTCAATTCAACCACTTCAGACAGGAACACTTGTGTTACTGTGAATAGACTGGACCACTTAGATCTATGTTTTCCCGAAAACAATTAAAGCTTAAAGTTGAACAATAATACCAAGTCACCTGTACTAAATTCTCGCTTCTCAATCCTACGATCATGATACAAAGTCATCTTCACTTTGTACGAAGTTGATCTTTCATATGCTCTCAGCTGGAACTCATCCAACTCATTCATCTATTCAAGCCTCAAGTTCGAGGTATCACTTCAACTAAGATTTAAGTTTTTGAGTGCCCATAAGGCTTTATGCTCAAGCTCCACTGGCAAATGACATGCATTGCCAAATACCAACTGATATGGTAACATCCTAATGGTGGGTTTTGTATGCAGTTCTATATGCTCATAAAGCATCATCAGGCATTCGAGCCTAATCAGCTCAGTTGGCATTCACTGTTTTGGCAAGAATCATCTTTATTTCTTGATTCATCACTTCTACCTGATCACTGGTTTATATATGATAGAGGGAAGCCACCTTATGTTGCTTGACTCCATACTTTGCTAGCAGAGCACGGAATACTTTGTTATAGAAATGTGACCCCCCATCACTGATGATTTCCCTTGGAGTATCAAACCTAGAGAAGATGTTCCTTTTTAGGAATAAGATCACACTCTTACTTTCATTATTTGGTTGTGCCACAGCTTCCACCCATTTTGACACATGCTCCACAGCCACCAATATGTATTTCTGGTTGAAGGAACTCACAAAAGGACCTATAAAGTCAATACGCCACACATCAAATAATTTTACATCTGAGACTAGGGTCACGGGTAGCTCATGCGTCCATGAGATAGCTCATTAACTTTGGCATTGGACACATGCCTTCACAAAATATTGCACATCTTGATGGATTATGGGCCAATAATACCCACATTGCAATATTTTCTGTCCATGCCTGCACCACCATGACATTCCCCTACGTGAAAAGCTTTCAATATACTCATCATTTCAACTTCGGGAACATATCTTCATATTAAGCCATCAACACAGAGCCTGAATAGATATGACTCATGCTAAAAGTAATTACCCACATCACGTAGAAATTTCTTCCTTTGATAATAGTTTATGTCACGCCCCGAATCCCAACGAGGCATAATTGGCACCCGAAACCGATAAGGCCCGAGAGAACCAAGCTATGCTTCTATACCTTCATATGCATGCCATAGGAAACCTCACTATCACATAAGAACATGAACCATTAGTTTTGGAAATCATGGATATTGGAAATCATGGCATATATATACACATTTGAGAAACTTGGCCGTTGAGGCCATCAAAACATAACTTCATGAGTCACCTTTTATACATATACCCACATACGTCTACAAAAGCCTCTAACAGATGCATTGACCAACATAAACCAAAAGTCGGGACAAGTCCCCGCTTTATACAACATGTACATCACCAAAACATATATACACTCTGACTCGGAGAAGACCCGAATTAGCTGGAGCTCACCAAAGAACGGCTAACACTGGCAATCTACTGAGGAGGCCTACTGGTACCTGCGCCTGCAGCAAGTAAGGTAAATTCTCCAAGAGGGGTCAGTACGAAATAAGTACTGAGTATGCAAGGCTCAGATGAAACTGTACAATACATGAATATTTCAATGAACTCAAAACATATGAATAATCAATGTGAATAAGTCACCATTTGGTATTTTGGGAAACCATGTGGATTTCTTTCATTACTTTCTTTGCTTTCTTTATCTCAATGCTCAATGATAACAATGTACCCGGGCCCCTATTGATCAGTGGGTCTTTTCATATCATAACATCATATTGGGATCGAGTCGAGCTAGGCTTATGCCCCTAGACTTGCCACCCATAAATCAATACATCGGGATCGAGTCGAGCTAGGCTTACGCCCCTAGACTTGCCACCCATAAATCAATATATCGGGATCGAGTCGAGCTAGGCTTACGCCCCTAGACTTGCCACCCATAAATCCATATCTCGGGATCGAGTCGAGCTAGGCTTACACCCCTAGACTTGCCACCCATACTTTATCATTGACCACATTTGCATTACTTTGATCTTTACTTTGAGATTGATACTTGGATAGTCATAACATTACTTTGGAACTTTGGAACATAACATTATTGGAAACTTTGAATCATTAACCAATGAGTGAGAGACATGTGAATAAACATCATGAGAAATATATCATTACTAGCACCATGATACCATTGGAACCATAGGACAATAATCCATGAACAAGAGACACAAGTATAGGCACTATTGGAATATTGGAACGTAACTTTATTTGAGCTTTCGGAACATTAACCATGAATATGAGACATGAGATTCACAAATGATCCATGAGTAGAAAATATATGACAATGACTAGTGATATACGGATATCGGATACCTTAGCACATTTCGGGATAGGACTAGTGACATGTCAATGTGAACACTATTTGCTGCAGAAAGATACAGACAAAGTAACCTTACATACCTTGGATTCGCAATACGAATATACAACCTTAGATGCGTATACAATAATCCCGCTCCTTCTTTATGTGTCACTCTACAACATAAATACATAACGAAATTCACTTTAATCACCAATTACTTTACAAATGCATACCATGTCAATGAGTTACATGTTTGCCTTTAAACATGTCATTTCCCCTCGACAAAACCATTGATCATACTATTATTCCAAAAATTCCATCATATTCCCAACATTGACCAATACATGATAATTGATACATTTCACCACAATACTTCTCCTTTACACTTTCTCATCCATAACACATCACAAATAATCCATCAAAGTACCTTAATACAACTCATAACACATATCGGCCAAAATCCCATAATTTCCACTTTTAGACAAGAACAAGTTTTATACCAAAAATAACACCATACATGTTCATATTTTGTCCATACCATGCTTTTTCATCAAAGGCACAAGGCCTAATTCAAGTTCAAATTACCAAGATGACACATCTTTCACCAAAGGCAAAAATACACTATTCACCACCTTGCCAACACATCTACCATCATATACATAATCTTCCATGCATATAATATGTTAATTCATGTGAATAGGTACTTACCAAGGCTTGGAATATGTTGATCTTGTCCAAGGAGTCCAAAGGAATATGTTGCTTTAGGGTATGAAGCTTAAAGAAATATGTGAGAAAATATCACAAAGGCATGAGAGTTTTTTGGACAATAAAATCTGATCTTGGGGCCTTTATATAGACCCCAAGTCATCCTTAGCCACACTTGGCATTACATGATATGTTTAATTGGTCAATTAGTGGAAGAATGGGTCATTTCCTCTTGGGCCAAGTCTTTTAATCCCATTTTGGGCCTATCTTTGGGCCCAATAACTCATATCCATGTAACCCATCCAATTTCATGTATTATTCACCATATATCTCATGTTTACATAATTCCATAATGTCACGACAATATTCTCTTACGAGATTCTCATTCGTCGCCTTAATCGGAAAAATTGGAATTCCAGTCGCCCTTGGCTTCATTGGACATTTTGAATCACTATTCACATTTCATGATTTGATCATGTAGGAGTATGTAGGAGTGTATTGAAGTGTTTGAATCTTTAACCATGCTCAAATAACTCCAAAGAACCAAAAGAAACCATCTAGAAATCGTCGTAGAATTGCGTTACGAAACGACTCCGGAAAGGCACAATTGTTGTGCCTTGCGCCACTGCTGAAAAACAAGGCAGTGGCGCAAGAATACACTGCTCTCTGAACTTCTTGGCTGCAGGTGGCTTGCGCCACACCCCTGAAACAGGGTAGTGGCGCAAGTTTCAGCACTTTGCTGAAATTTTCGGCCACTTATCCAATGTTTACGTATTGTCCAATCCCTTATCAAAACACTACAAAATACTTACTTAGTGATCTTAACCATCAAGTAAACATGACTTAAAGTCACCAAATGAGGTTAGAATGTGTACGAGTTCTTACCTAAATGCTCCACGAAATCACAACACACCTCCTACGAAGATCTAATCGCACATGTTAAGTCCGATATCAAATGTTTCACCAATGTCACTATAAAACACATATGCATGGCATCTCAACACCTATGTAGATATGATCCCAAGGTATCAAGTGAGGTTATAAAAGTACGGGGTGTTACAGTTTAGATCATCCGACATCATATCACTAACAAGGTAGTTAGCAAAATCAGCAAACCAAGCATAAAATCAAGAGAAACCGCTAATACCTGTTCATCCAGAAAGAAGTCCTCAATCTCTACCATGTCTACTACTCTCCTCTCACATACAAGTTTAAACAAATGGTTAGCAACTTGGTTTTCACATACTTTTTGGTGTTTGACTTCAAAGTCAAATTCCTGAAGCAAGAGAACCCAACAAATCATCTGTGGTTTTTCATCTTTCTTTTCCATGAGGTATCTCAAGGAAGAAAGGTTAGCGTGCACTACTACCCTTATACCAAGAAAGTATGCTCGAAATTTCTCGAAGGCATATACCACTGCAGCCAGTTCTTGCTCTGTCATTGTGTAGTTATTTTGCACTCCATTAAGTGATTTACTCACATAATAAATTGGATGAAATATTTTCTCCCATTTCTATCCCAAAACAGCATCAAGTTCCACCCCACTTGCATCACACATTACTTCGAAGGGTTTAGACCTATCTGGAGCAATAATAATGGGCGCAGAGATAAGCTTTTCCTTAAGGCAATGAAATGCCTTCAAACAGGCTTCATAAAAAAGGAATGTAACGTCCTTCTCCAACAACTTGCAATGAAGATTCACAATCTTGGAGAAGTCCTTTATGAACCTGCGATAAAAACCTGCATGATCAAGAAAACTCCGCACCCTTTTTAATGAGATTGGTAGAGGTAACTTCTTAACTACTTCAATTTTTGCCCTGTCAACCTCAATAACCTTTTCAAAAATTTTATACCCCAGAACAATACCCTATTTTACCATAAAATGTTATTTCTCCCAATTTAGCACCAAATTCATTTTTTAACATCTCTATAGAACCTTGTCAAGATTGGCTAAGCAGTCTTCAAACCCATCACCCACTTTGGAAAAATCATCCATAAACACTTTCATAGTGTCTTCCACCATATCTGAAAAGATGGACATTATATATCTTTGTAAGGTGGAAGGAGCATTGCATAAACTGAAAGACATGTATATGAAAGCGAATGTACCATAAGGGCAGGTGAATATCATTTTCTCATAGTCTTTGGGTGCAACAGAGATTTGATTATAGCCAAAATATCTATCAAAGAAGAAATACCTACCTCTGCCTGCTAAATAACCCAACATCTGGTCCATGAAAGGCATTGTAAAATGATCTCTAAATGTCCAAGAGTTTAATTTTTGGTAGTCCATACATCCACGCGAGCTTGTGACTAGTTTAAGAGGGATCAACTCATTGCGCTCATTAGGAACCACTGTAATACCTCCCTTCTTTGGGACACATTATACCAGACTTACCTATTTGTTGTCTGAAATTGGATTCACCATACCTGTATCTAACCATTTGATGATCTTTTCATCCACAACCTCTTACATAGGTGGATTGACCCTATGTTGATGTTCAATTCTTGGGATAAAATATTCTTCCAGTTGGATCTTATAAGTACAAATCCCAGGATGGATCCCTATGATATTAGTAATAGTCCATCCTATTTCCCGTTTAAACTATTTAAGCACTGATATAAGTGCTTCAACCTGCCACTCCACCAAATTAGCTACCACAATAATAGGAAATGTATTGTTCTCTCCCAAGAAAGCATAGCGTAAGTAACTAGGCAACACTTTCATTTCCAACATTGGTGGTTCTTCAATCAAAGGCTTAGAAACAGGGGTAGGCTTATTTTTTAGGTCCAAGTCTAGCTTCTTTGGAGCATAGAAATAGGAGCCCATCCCAACCACTGCCTTTAGTGTTTCATCATAATTTTTGATGTCATCACCATCGAAGTTCATCATCACTGCAGCTAAGGTTTTAACTACAAACCATTCTTCAAAGGGCACCTCAATGTCGTCCTCATCAAAAACATCAATCACAGACACCACATTTATTTCTCTTGGTTGTTTTATGGATTGACATATATTGAATTTGATTCTTCATTGTTCAATCTAAATTTCAACTCATTTCTCTCCATGTCAACCAACACTCTTCCAGTCTCTAAGAAGGGTCTTCCCAAGATTATGGGAACTTCAAAATCCACTTCCCAATCCAAGATCACGAAATTAGTAGGGAATATAAACTTCTCCACCTTTACTAGCCTATCACATAAGATTTCCACAAGCCTCTTGACCAAATGATCATCCATTAATAGCCATATTATTGTCGGTTTGGGTTTTTCTAAGCTCAATTATTTATAGATCCCAAGAGGATCAACTTGGTGCTTGCACCAAGGTCACATAGTGCCTTAGCAAATTTAAAGGCTCCAATGGTACAAGGAATAGTAAAGGCATCTAGGTCTTCTTTTTTTGAACCAAACTACACGAGGCAATTGCACCACAATGGTGTATATTATCCACTAGTTAAAAAATAACTGTCCTATTTTAGTGACCAAATCTTTTATGAACTTGGCGTAACCCGAAATTTGTTCCAATGCCTCCACTAATGGAATATTCACTAGCAACTCCTTCAACATGGAAATAAATTTTTGAAACTTTTCATGTTCCACTTTCTTTTTTATTCTTTTAGGAAATGGAGGAGAAAATCTAGGAATTTGAGCCAAAGGTTTTGTAACCTTTTTCTTATCCTTGTTTTTAGGACTCCCAATATGTACACTTATATGTTTTTCAACCTCTACAACTCCATCATTGATAACCACCTACATGTCAGAATCAGTCGGAGCTTTACATTTGAGAGCATCATCAACTGTAATAATAAAATCACAATTAACAACCTCTTCATGATCATCAACGATAGGCAACAAATCAAACAACATCCTTCCACTTCTAGTAGTGATAGCCATGATTTGACTATTATTTCTCAAGTTTAGGATAGTGTCACTAGGCAATGTCCCACTTTTTCGCTGATTTAAAACTGCGGACATCTGACATATTTTGAGCTCCAACTGTTTGATCGAAGTGGAATGTGAATCCACTAATTGGATAATGTTAGAGATTTCTCCCTTTATTTATTTAGTGCAAGAGTTGGTGGATTTGACCCTTTGCATCACTTTAGCCAACATATCTTTATTCTTTGAGATTTCTGAATTATTATTGGTCCTATCACAATTTCTAGGTGGCACGTAAAGACCACTTCTACCATTCTTTCTATTCTAGTTGCCTTGATCCCTATCCTTGTAACCAGCCTTGTCATAATAATTGTCTTTCTGATAGTTTCGACCTTGATTTACTTGGGTATTAGCTCAAAAATCCCCATCTGATTGTTTAGGTTATTTGCCTCCTTTTTGGTGTCTGATTCAGCAGCCTTACTCTGAGAACCTACAACTTTCACCCTTTTAGTACCACCTGCAACAAGTATTTTGTAAGAAAGTCCATCTGTGTTTTCATATGGTCTATATCTTAATCACATTCTTTCTCTTTTTGGTGTTATTCAGCAGAGATACCCACAACATAAGTACCACCTGCAACCTCAAAACCTCTAGTATGCCAAGCTCAATTGGTCTTTGTGAGTCTATCCAAGATTACAGTCGCATCTACATTAGTGAGGCACATAAAGTATCACCCAGTAGCATTATCAGCAATCAATTTTGTTATTGAATTCAGAGACGTATAAAAAGTCTCCATCAAGTGCTCATTCGTCAGTTTATGGTCCGGGCATTGAGTCAACTTATTCTTAAATTACAACCACATTTCATGTAGTGCTTCACCAGTTAGCTGCCTGACATTACTGATCTCGTCCCTTAATTGCAACATCCTGGAGGGCAAAAAGAACTTTTTTAGGAAAACTCCTTTCAATTGACTCCAGTTGGTAATAGAATCTGGTTGCAGCTCTATAAACAATAAAGTTGCATCCCTAAACAAAGACAGTGAGAACAACTGCAGTTGGATGGAATTTTAACTAACTCTTGGTAATTCAAAATACTTGCAAATCCCCATGAAGTTTATCAAATGCAAATTTGGATCATCACCAGCCACACCTCTGAACAAACCCTTGAGGTTCAATAATAAAATCATAGTGTTGGTAATATTGAACTTCTCTCCAGGATCTAGTGCTGGAAGGATGATGTACTAAGTGGTACCAATCCCATCCAAGTCAGCATCGTCTTCATCAAGCTCAAATGGCATATCTTGTTGCTATCATCCTCTTACCTTTTATGGCTTATGTGGATTTGCTAGGGCAATATTATCAATATGTTGCACCGCAATATTATCACCCAAAGCTCCGCTGTCCTCATTAATGGGTGCATCTTGGTTATGTTGATGTACCTGGTCAGCATCAAGCTATTGTAGCCTTGATAATTCACGTTCTTTTGCATTCATTGCTCTTCGGAGAGTGTTCTCCAGTTTGGGATTACAAGGTAATAGTGGTTCACCCTGAATTCAGGTACATGTCATGCACTAACCTATACCCTGTAGCAAATAAAAACAACAAATAAAGTAAAATTAAGATATAATACTAAGAGTCAATTCAACACACTTGACTTAATTGACAATTGTATTCCCCAGCAACGGCGCCAAAATTTGATACGCCAAAATTACACCTCATTTAGAAGTATAAAGTGGTCGTTGTCAAATATATAAACCAACTAGGTTGGGGTCGAATCCCATAGGGAATAAGGTGAAAACTAAACCTTATGCAGTTAAATAGACTTCTAGTCAATTACTTCCTTTAAGAGGGTTTGTTAACGAAGTTCATTTCTAGTATGCAATTGTGTTAAGTAACAGTTATCAGAATTTTGAAGATTGTATTCAAGTAATAAGAAGAACTAGGTTTGTTATCACCATGACTTCATAACATCACTGGGTCATTAACGATAGTAAATTCATCACACGGCTAGAAAGATATTACAAAGTGGGTAATATTAGCCTACTATTCACAAAATGCCCATGAATTTTCCAAAGCTTGTGATCAGTGTCAGCGGCAAGGCTCGATCTTTTGAAATCAAGAAATGCCCATGTCCAAAATGCTGGAGGTGGAATTATTTGATGTGTGGGGAAAATATTTTATGGGCCCATTTATGAGTTCTTATGGTCACAAGTATATTCTGGTGGTAGTGGACTATGTGTCTAAATAGGTGGAACTTGTAGCATTAGCAGATAATGAAGGAAAGAGTGTGGTGACATTCTTGAAAAGGAACATTTTCTCCCAATTTGGTACTCCTCACACGATTATAACTGATGGAGGATCACACTTTTCCAACAAGGTGTTCTGCTCAGTTCTAGCTAAATATAGAGTAAAACAACACAAAGTGGCCACTCTGTATCATCCACAAACCAGTGGTCAAGTAGAGGTATCAAACCGAGAGATCAAGATGATATTGGAAAAATATGTAAATGCTAACCAAAGCAACTAGTCTCAGAAACTTAATGATGCTCTATGGACATACTGCTTTCAAGACGCCAATAGGTATGTCTCCTTACCAGCTAGTTTTTGGTAAGGCTTATCATTTGCCGGTAGAGCTTGAGCACAAAGCCTTGTAGGCACTAAAAAATCATAATTTGAGTTGGAATGAGGCTGCTAACTTGAGGCTAGATCAATTGAACAAAATGGATGAGTTTCTACTTCATGCTTATGAGAGGGTTTCCCTATATAAGGAGAAAATAAAGTTATAATACGAAGGAGGATAGAAAAGAGAGATTTCAAGATGGGTGACTCGGTGTTATTGTTCAACTCAAGGTTTAAGCTATTTTCGGGCAAGTTGAAATCCAAATGGTCCAGACCATTCAAAGTAACTCAAGTGCTTCCTTTCGGTGTGGTAGAGCTGGAAAACAAGGATGGTAAGCTATTTAAAGTGAATGGTCAATGGGTCAATAAATATATTAGGTCGTCGGAAGAGGTAAAGGTATTATAGATGGTGTATCTCGATGAAGTCTGAGTAATCAAGATACTTGAGTCGTGCCATGATGTTAAATCAGGCGCTAATGGGAGGAAACCCATATCGTATGATGTTGTAAAATCACTTTAAAATAGATTTTGCACTTAAGCATGGTTAATTTGTTTGTTGAAGTATGTAGGAGGCTAGAAATAGAGAATATGGAGTCAGTGGTTAATAGTGACAACTGTAGTGATGAGTTATCAACTCAAGTCGTCACTTGGTAAGCGTGAACAAAATATTCTGGATAAGGCTGACAAAGAAGTTTGAAGAGCTATCAACAAGTTGACAAGCCATCAACCTAAGTCGTCAAGTAGTATGATGGAGCGAAACAATCTGGATAAGGCTGACGACTTTGTTGACGAACCGTCAACCAGTTGAAAAGCCATCAACTTAAGTCTTCAATTGGTGTGTGAACTGGAACCAATCTGGTTAAGGTTGATGAGCTGTCAACCAGTTGATAAGGCATCGCCCAAAATTTGGGCCCAGGTAAGTATGTCTTCAACATAAATCACACGGCCCTATTTTCTTATACCAATTAAAACTCATCCCACAACCCTTAACCTCACAAACCCGACCTGACCACCTTCACATAAATCAACCAAATCTTTAACCCTAACCCAATCCGCCTAATTAAGGAATAAAAGGATCGAATTAAATTCAAACTTTTCCAATTCCTTAAGTCACTCGTAACTCCTTCTCTAAAACCATTATCCTTAGTACCCACGTACATCGACATTCATTACCCCTCACAAATCTCCCATTAGTTCATCTTCCTTTCTCAAGCATTAAATTCCTCACACAAAAATACCAACACCAACAAATCATCCATTTCTCCTAATACCCTGCGTACATAGTAAAAGCAAGAAGAAAACCAAGTTCAAAGTATTCAATTCTATTGTTTCATCTATTCAAATGTAAGAAGGTATGTTATTTCATCTAATTTTCTTCTCTTTTTATGGAGCATGAGGTAATTTGTGTTGGGTTGGTTTTGGACGAGTGAGAAACTCGTTGAATTAGAGGGTAAAATATTTTTCTTTGAATTGAAAAATTCTTTGAAAAATATGATTACCCACCAACTCCATGAGGGTGATGTCTGAGTAACTCGTTTGTATGTTTGGAAATCATAAACACTTCATTATGTTATGAGACTTACACCTTGTTTGAGTTGGTAATCTTGATAACTCATTGAAGTGTTTATAATTTCCAAGTGTGTAAGTTCTTATCTGGTTGGGTTGACAATGAAGTTGACAAGCCGTCACTCCATTGACAAGCCGAACTCATATCGTCAATAGAAAGATACTGACTAGGGATGATGATGAAGGTTGACAAGCTATCAACCCAAGTTGTCAACTATAATATTTGTTGTTGGCCATTTTATTTTAAGTTGACGATGAAGGTTGATGAGTTGTCAACCTATTGATGATCCATCAAACCAAGTCATCAACCATAACTTACACATTGTCTAAGCTTGATGACGAAGTTGATGAGCCGTCAACCAGTTGAAAAGCCATCAATTCAAGTTGTCAAGCATGTAAATACATTGTTAAATTTTGTTTAGTTTTGTGTCTCTTTTGTTTACTAAGTTAACATTCTTATCCCCAAGGTACAAAATGCCTTCAAAATTTCCTCCTAAATGTGGTGGTGCAGTAAAGAGAGCGGGCATGGACTCCTCGACTCAGAAATTAATTAATGAGTCTGAACATGAAGTTGAGGAAATCGAAGCCTAAAGGTACAGAACAAGGCAAAGTACACAACAGAAAGAACTAGCTCTCCTGTCTGTTGAGGGGGCTAAGTCGAATGAAAGTGAATCTAGCTTCGAAAGTGTAAGTTTTGAAAATGAAGTTGAGGATGATACTGCTGTAACCAGCAGCCCAGAAATAGAACCTGAACAAATTCAAGGTGATGTGATCAAGAGTAAAAACCCTGGTATTCGATAAAGTGTCTAATAAAAGTCAAAGGCGCGGACAAGATTTATCAAAAAGGGCCTCTTTTCAATCGGGAAATATAAGATTAAGAGACCTATGGCTGAAGAGGTAAAGATAACCATCTCCAAAATTGGGAAGTACCCTAAAATTGAACAATGGTTCAACCACTACGACTTGGGGTAGACTAGCACAAACTCGGGAACATACTATCCAGCTATGGTACATGAATTTTATGTAAATTATATTGTCATCCTGGAGAATGCATGTAAGAAAGGTGAAAAAGCTATGGACCAACCCAACATGAACAAAATTCTTGTTGGGGGTATGTCGGTGAACTTGTCATATTAGATGATTAATCGGTTCTTGCATGGAGAGAACTTTGTGCCACCAGCTACCACTCCTGATTTCTACCATAAGATGAATGATTATGCACATCAATGTCCGTGGTTAGCTCAAGTATTGACCGAAAGAGAGTCGAAATGGTTGAAAAATTCTAATGCTAAAATCACCAAGGCATCCCTATCTCAAGTAGCGAAATTCTGGTAGGGAATCATGAGATTCAGGTTAATGCCAACTATGGGTGATAACACTTTGGGTAAAGATTGGGCTATGTTAGTGGCTAGTTTGATGTCTGGGTTCAAGCTGAATTTGGGAGAAATCATAGCAGATGAGACCAAGATAAAAGCTACAAGGTCTGACACTTCATAACCATTCCCATGTCTTATCACAAAACTGTGTAAACTGTTCATGTTCCTATATTGATGGGAATTAATGTCGAAATAAATGCCATGAGGACTCATAACTTTGAGCGATCCAAGGATAAGAGCAATCCCACACTGCAAATAGGTAAGCATATTAATATGGAGGATAATACTTCGACCACAGAAGGTCCCACTGCCACTGCAGAAGCCTTAGGCTCGTTACCAGGTATACAACTAACCTTAGCTGGAGCTCTACCTACTACTTCATCTGCGGGCAATGCACCTATAGTTGAGATAACGGATACGGATACTACTATAGTTTAGACATCAAAGTATGCTATTACTCCCCATAATTTCAAGAAGGTGGTAAAGCAAGGGACACGATTTGATGAACAATTGAAACTATTTGCAGAACAATTTAAACCATTCGTGGACAAATAAATAAAAGAGGCATACCCTATACTAACCTTTATTGGAGCATTGATGATATAAAGAGTCGAATCAATGACAGGTTAAAGGAAATATACCTGATATTGCCAAGTTTGAAGCAGAGCTGGAGAAGGCTAGAGTACACATAACTGCACCACAAAATAGATCGGCCATCATATTCTTGACTTAGGCTAATGAGGAGTCAGAAGTGGATGAAAAAATGTTGTATGATTTAACTGTTAAGCTTGTCAACACCAAAGGTAAGCGTAAGAGGAAGGAAAAATACAAAGAGGACCCGGTAAAAATTAAGAAAAGAAGAAGGAAGCAAGAGAAAAAGGACATAAAGGAGGCACTGAGAAAACAAAAAAAGGCAAATGAACCATGGGAAGAAGCGTTGAGAGCTTGCATTATTGGAGCTTCTGTTAGTTACCCATCAAGGACACTTGTTGCTACTGAGCTGAGTGTGGAGTCTTCTACTTCACCAATGACTATTCTAAGCACACCGGTCATTCCTGATGCTACTACTACTGATGCTGCAGTTGATATTGTGGAACACTTCATGTCACATGACACCAGTACCTAAGGTACCACAGGTATGTCCTCACACTAGTTCTTACACTTGTTGGATAATGCATTGGTGACAATGCATTTATTGGGGGTGGGGTACCTGTGTCCACACGAGGGTTTTTCTTTCCATATTTCTTTTCCCTCGCATGCCATCTAGTAGAATTAGCATGTTTAGGTTATTTTGATTGTGTTATTATTGTGTTTGTACTGTGTATCAAAAAAGAATACGAAATGAATTGCAGTTGTTGTTTTAGAATTTTTAAAAATGAGGACCCATTAAAATTTTTGTGTATGTGTGGTATTGTTTGTTAAATTGATTGCAGTGGATTTGTGCTTCTCATTAGTAGTATATGAATTCGATGATGATTGCTTAAGCTTGAGTATGAAATGTATTGTTGGTGGTGATTGTGCTATTCCATGTCAAGAGTGTGTGAGCCTATTAAATATCTTTCTTACTTTGTGCATGCATCTAGAACTTGATCGGTTCATTTTATTAGGTGATAAGTTGGTTGTTTAGGAAAGGATCATAGACCTTGTTTGAGTTCAGTACAGCCAGCCCAAATAAACCGTCCAAATGACATTATTAATTCCTTTGATCCTTGTTTGAGTTGATCAGACCATTTTGTTCAATAACCTTTCACCTTCCCATTTTTACCACTAAAACTCTGTTTTGCCACCGGTCCTTCCTTGGATATCATACGCCTCAACTCAGGCAAATAAGCTAAGTTGAGGGAGCCTACTGTGTAGATGACGACAAGTAGAATTGGGTATGAAAAGATTGGATGTTGACATAAAAAGGAAAAGAGAGCTAGGGGTGTGAGTTGCAAAAGAAAAAGAATTAAAAAAAGGAAAAAGAGAGAAACGAAAATGAAAAGAGTAAAAAAGAAGAAAAATAAGAAGTCTAGTCAAAAGAGTTGCGCACCCGTGAATGTAAGTCGATCGAGAGGAAAAAAGTGAATAATGGCGGAATTAGCAAGCATAGGTGAGAATAAAAGTCTGCAGATGACAAGAAAGGATGAGTCACTAACTCCCAAATGTATCCTACTTTCACCCTAGCCTTCATTACAAGCCAAGTAAAGTCTTGTAGTGATCCTAATCAACCTGCTGAAAAACCAAGATAGAATGGTAAGGGAAACCCTATGGTATCACATGTGCAATATTTGAAATTTATTGTGAGAGTGAGAGCTTTGATCTTCAGCCCCTAAGTAAAGTTGATATTCTGTGTGAGGGACTTCTTTGCAGTGAGGGCGTGTGGATAGCACTTTAGACTATTGGCTGTTAGATTGGTTACTTTGAGTGTATGTAATGTTGCCTATTTCTATTGTAATGCCAAGTATGGATCCCTGTTGGTTGGTTGGTAGACATCTCATGTATATGGAGTCAACTAATCTGATGAGGTCAATTTTAATGTACAACTATTAGTCTATTCCTTAGAAATCTTAATGTTTTCATAATATAGTGTGGTTAGTTGCTTGAGGGCAAGCTAATGTTCTAAGTTGAGGGTGTTGATGTGCCGGCGTTTTGATGGTACATTTGAGGATTTTGACTAAGAATAGTTGTAAGTTCTTAAGCAACTTTTGTTGTTTTTAATTGTATTTTACTTCTTTGTGCACGATAAGTTGACATGTGAGAAAATAAAGGAAAACGAGCTAAAAAGGCTAGTTGATGAGCCGCCAACTTGTTGATAAGCCATCACCTGATATCATCAATCTTTAGCAGAGTACAAGTCAAGAAGAATTTGGTTGAAGACTTTAGATGACGAGTCTTCAAGTGATATTGTCAACCTTGAGTAGAATAAAAGTCAAGAAGAATTTAGTTGAATACTTTAGTTGATGAGCTGTCAACTTGTTGACGAGCCGTAAAATGTTGTCGTCAAACTTAGGCAGACTATCAGTCAAGAAGAATTAATTTGAAAACTTGAGTTGATGAGCCGTCAACTTTGAGTGGGCCAGATCTGGAATTTATTTTGAATTCAAATTTCCTTGCACTATAAATTGTAACTTTTAGGGGTTTTCTTAGGATCTTATGTGATTTTTACTTGAGACGTTACAAGTGAAGAATATTTTGATGTTTTGAAATTGCTTTTGGATTTTTGGAAACCTTGTTTATTCTTGAAAGACAATTGAAGTGTGAAACTATATTTTGTAAGGGTAACTTTCTAATCTATGAATTCCTTTTCTATATTTTCTTTTAAAGTCATGAGCAGTTAAACTCCCACAACTAGGGTTGTGGAAGCCATGGTGAATTCATTATTTGAACGTTGATTGTTATTGGGATTCTAGTGATAACGGGAATTGTATTGATAATCTTTTGTCTTAACAAATTTCTAATGGTTGCAAACATTAGAACATGCCTTAGGTTTAATTTGCTTGAAATAAGGAAATAAAATGAGAAAAAAGATTATCAACGAGGATTCAGAGCTTTTAATCTCCATCAAATGGTTAATACTTTAACAAGAATGACCAACTCGAAGTGAAATCGAATTTGAATAACATCATCTTTAAGTTAGAAAGAATTAAAGTGTCAATCACCCAAATTAGGGTGATAAACATTTGGGTGAATGTTAGAAATTGATAATTTTATATTTACCTATATCATGAGAATCCTATGCAATGATTGATGCACAATTGCATTAATAGCCATGGTGAACACAAACCTAGTTTAATTGTTCTACTGATTATATCTCAATATATTAACGTTATTTACTAGCAACAAATTAGATATTGTTTTACAAACTTTCATAATAAATCCCGTATTTCATGGAAATTGCCGACTAACAGCTATTTGAATTGTATACAACTTAATTATCACCATATGTCCTATGGGATTAGACCCCAACCTTTGTTGGGTTATATATTTGATAACGGCCACTTACGCCTCCTTAAGGAGTTGTAATTTGGGTGTATAAGGTGTATCATGTGATTATTGAGATTGTGAATTGGTTATTGGGTATAACTTTATTTGGTGGATTATATGATTTGATTGTAATTGTTGCTTGGCTTGACAGAAGTAATTGTTTGTTGATTAATACTACTCGTTGTTGTTAGGATTCTTATGTATTTTCCTTATTGACTTGAGAATTACTATTTTCATTGTGGTTATTTTATTTCTTGTGGTCTTGAGTTAGTTGATTAGTTAGTTAAGTCATTAGTCGGGATTACATCCTCTGAAGAATTATATCAGTGATTGGTTTAATGGTTAGTAAAACTTCTCCTAATGGAATGTAAAAACGCTAAGTGAAATGGGTAGATTTAATTGAAATAAGAGACACACTTAAAAACCTTGAGATTATAGAGGTTACAATGAGGAATGTGAATTCGGTGCTAAACTATTATATAAGATTGACATGCTAATTTTGTTGATTTATATATGTTGTTGCGTGAACTAATCCTAGCTGGGTGATGATGTTTACCAGTTTGTATTGTGGGTTGATACTACTCTTGCTACATCTTTTTTGGGATATAGGTGTGTTGCAAATTGAAGATTGACATGCTAATTTTGTTGATTTATATATGTTGTTGCGTGAACTAATCCTTGCAGGGTGATGATGTTTACCAGTTTGTATTGTGGGTTGATACTACTCTTGCTACATCTTTTTTGGGATATAGGTGTGTTGCAAATTGACTTGGAGTTTTATACTTGGGATGGCGATGTACTCTTCTTCAACTTCTGCATCTCATCCAGGCGGGGGTTATGTCTCTTATTATCTGTTATCATTTGTAGAAGCCTTTGTATATATCTAGACTAGGTCTTGGGTAATTTTGTAAGTTGTTGAGTATATACGCTTGTAAGGATTTCCGGATTATAATTACATTTGATATATATATATATATATATATATATATATTTGAATTACTTAACTACATAAAGATTTTACTTGAATTTCCACAAAATAATTGGTTGGGTGGTAAGGGTTCTCCTATCTAGTTTGAATAGAGTAGGTGCCCACACAATCCCATAATTTGGGTCGCGGTACATTAATATCAAGATACTTTTTTCTCTCAAACCTCCGGTTGAGGTGAGTGATGGTATTTATCTAACCATATATAAGCACATTGTTATTCATAACTTTTAACACATATAGACACATCCATTTTCAAGAATCGCCGAGCATTTACAACGCTTATTACAAGTCACATTCTCTTCAAGGAATGAACAATGATCAAATGTACTTTCTTTAAAAAAATTTATTAGAAGCTCATTGTCATGACTTGACATTTATCATATTTATATAACACTCTTCAATATCACTTTAAAAGATCAAGTGCACCACCACTTTATATCCCTTATCTTGATGGAAGATTTATAAACCTTATCATATTAGGTCGCACGATAACCATGTGCCCAATACCTTTCATACGAAATTGATGGTAAAAATTATCTTCACCTTTTGAAGGACTTATTTGGAGAACCCATAGTGTTCTTCCTTTTATTATTCTCAAAATGATGACTGTTATAATTTTATTTCTCCACCACTTGTCTTCTTTCATACTTATATACACTGCTACGAAATTCACATTAAGGAATGAAGCAAATTAATGTGGCGGGTTTCATGACTTTTCATCAAAAATATATAATTTTTTTAGTTATCGTTATGTCATTAAAATAGTACATTGGGACTTGAACACAACATCTTAGTAATATAAAGGTGTTTTAGGCCATTATTCGATGGGACTCAAACCCAATATCTTATCACTATGGTGCACCAGAAATTAAATCGATATCTTATTCTCTTGATGCGATAGGACTTGAATCCACCGTTTTACCCTCAAGCAATGACATAATACGCCAAAGTGCAACAAGGCTCACCCTCAAACCGTTAAAATATTGTCACTTAATAGTGGTTACCATCTTAAACAAATATTAATAGTAAAGGACTTCAATATTTTAAGATCACTCACAACCTTCAAGTGGTTATTAAAAATGTTGTGTAATAGATAAGCCGGAAGGAATAGTTTCTGATACAACTCAAAACTAATAGCAATTCTATTTCTAAAATTTTGTATCGTAAAAACATGTAAATCATAATAATAACATGGCAGAAAATTAGTGCTCAAGTTGAAATCACAAAATAAATCATATCAATTCAAAAATAAAAATTCTAGCCTATTCACATTGACATTATTTAGCACACAAAATATCTTTGTTAGGGCATAATGATTATATCAAAGGTAATATATTTGACAAATGTAACAAGCTGTAATATCAAATATGGTACAATTGAAAGTATACTAGCGAATTATGTACTGGTTACCTTTACTTACTTGGGATGTATGAGAAGTAATTAGGCAAGAGGCATGATGGTAGAACTTTTCTAACAGCACTATTAGTTTACCTTGTTCCTAAAATAAAATCAATATAACCTCAACAATACTAGTAACTTACCTTATTCCGCAGAGAAAAATAAACACAACCTTAAAATTATAAACTGGTTAGAACTTCATTCTAATAACGTATTATAAAATTAGTATTGTATAAGATAAAGATTATATCAAAGGTAATATATTTGACAAATGTAACAATCTGTAATATCAAATATGGTACAATTGAAAGTATACTAGCGAATTATGTACTGGTTACCTTTACTTACTTGGGATGTATGAGAAGTAATTAGGCAAGAGGCATGATGGTAGAACTTTTCTAACAGCACTATTAGTTTACCTTGTTCCTAAAATAAAATCAATATAACCTCAACAATACTAGTAACTTACCTTATTCCGCAGAGAAAAATAAGCACAACCTTAAAATTATAAACTGGTTAGAACTTCATGCTAATAACGTGTTATAAAATTAGTATTATATAAGATAAAGAAATGTATAAAGTAAGGACTATAGAATTAGTATAAAAATAAAAATAAACACAACACTAAAATTATAAATTGGTTAGAACCTCGAGTTGATAACGTGTTATAAAATTAGTATAATATAAGATAAAGAAATGTATAAAGTAAGAATTATAGAAGAGAGACAAGAGATGAGAGCTTTTCATATTTCTTTCAAGTATTTTCCAAGTCTTTCAAGTGTATACAATATGAACTCTTATGCCTCAATTTATAATGTTACATAGAGACATACAAAAGGTTAGTCATAAACGTGATATTAATCCTTGAGAAGGTGGAAAAGATTATGGGGTTATGGATGATAAATTTGGAGGTGGTGAAGGTATGGTTATTATTACTCATAATGACGAAGAGTAGTGAGAGATTACATTTTGTGAAAATCCATATAATATTATATATTTTATAACACTGCATATTTATTTTTGCTTGGTGAAATAATTCTTTTTATGAACTATGCACATATTTAATAAAGGAATAGTGACGTTTTAAAATTAACTCTAATTACAATGTCATCAGACATTGAATACATTTATAACGGATAAGATGGTTAATCAGCATTTCAGGTTGAGTTTATCAACGGTGCAACTATAAGTTGAACTTCTTTTTTGAGATAAAATATTTCTCATAAAATTCTTCATTAAAATATATTTATACTTAGGTAACTCATCCAAAATAGAAAAAAAAACACTTTAAAGTTGACAATATTTTAATTTTGTGAATGAGTAAACAACCAACATTTAATACAGGGAAAAAGTTTAAATATTTCATCAAATTTTAAGAAAAGGTTCATCTATGTCATCTGTTAAAAGAACTGCTGCTACTGTCATGACCCAAAGTGCCCAAAGTGACATTATATATTAAGGGCTCAAAAACCGATTTTCAAAAATTATTTTTTACTCGTAGCCATAAATGAAATGGACCATGCCACTAAATAAAAACCATCAAATTAAAAACTCAATTAAATTAAAATATCCACCCACATTAAATTGACCTGAACCACATCCCTTTTTACCCAAACCATGGGTACTTATGGGCACCAGGACCGCGTGTTTCTCCGTCAAATCCATTTTGTTAATTAGACGTGTCAAATATCAGGAAATTACATTATATGTCTATCAAAGTGTGTGATCTTAATTTTTTGTCCCTCATAAGAGAAGTCTATAATGACTAGTCTGTCTATAAAGACTAGTCTTTCTTCTTTTTTATGTATAGAACAAATACACTTTTACTCCTCTGCTCCTCAAATATTTTTAAATAACTTTACATGCTCAAATGCCTCTCAACTTCTATATTTTTCATTTTTCTCATTCTTTATTTTTTTAATTTTGTTTTCTTTTCTCTTTTTTAAACTTTTTTATAATTTTTTTTCTTTTTTTTTTCTCAACTTCTATTATTTTTTGCTAATGAACATAATGCTTCCCAACTTCTATTTTTTTCTTCTTTTTTTCATTTTTCTCTTTTTTTTTTCTTTTCTCTTTTTTAAAAAACTTTTTTTCCTTCTATTTTTTCTTTCTCAACTTCTATTATTTTTTGTTAATGAACGGAAAGTTAGGTAATCCACGAAAAGGACCTTTTTTTAATATGAAAATAAACTTAAGGGTTCTATTTATCAAGTTAATCTACAACATCTATAATAGAATTCTGCCATGTATCTAATGTAGGAAAAATGATGTATACTAGCATCCAATTGATAGAATTGTCTATGGAGAAGAATGTCCTAGTTTTGGAATAGTGTTTTCCATGAGACATAAGTTATTTTTAAAAAAATCTCTGAGCTACATTTTACTTCTAAGGCAAGAGTTATATAATATCCAATTAGTTAAACGTTGTGAAAAAAGTATAAACTATTGCTCATAAGGCATAAGTTAATTTTTTTAAAGCCCCTCAGCTACATTTTACCAATAAGGCAACAGCTATTGCGTTTCCCATAAGTTAAACTTAGTAAAAATGGTGTATATTATTGCCCATGAGGAGTAACTTATTCTTTGGAAGTCCTTCGGGTAAATTTTGTCTTTAAGACAAGAGTTATAGATTATCTCATAAATCAAGACATAATGTGGTAGCGTCAAGTCTTGTCCATGGAATGTAACTTGTTGTTTGGAAGTGTTTGGGATAAGTCTTGCCTCTAAGACGAGTTATAGAGTATCTCATAAATCAAGACACAATGAGGTAGTATCAACTCTTGTCCATGTGGCGTAACTTGTTTCTTTAGAAGTCCTTGGACTAAGTTTTGCATCTAAAGCAAGAATAGAGCATCTCATAAAGCAAGACACAATGTGGCAGTGTCAAGTCTTGTGCATGGGGTGTAACTTTTTCTTTTGAAGTACTTGAGATAAGTCTTGCCTCTAAGGAAAGAGTTATATAGCATCTCATAAATAAAGATACAATGTGGTAGTGTCAAGTCGTGGCCATACTGCATAGCTTGTTGTTTTGAAGTCCTTGGGCTAAGTCTTGCCTCTAAGGCAAGAGTCATAGAGCATCTCATAAATTAAGATGCAATGTGGTAGTGTCAAGTCTTACCCATGGGGATCGTAACTTGTTTTGTGGAAGTTTTTAGGCAAAGTCTTGCCTACAAGGCAAGAGTTTTAGAGTATCTCATAAATCAATACACAATTAGGTACTGTCAACTCTTGTCCATGTGGCGTAACTTGTTCTTTAGAAGTCCTTCGACTAATTTTTGCATCTAACGTAAGAGTTACAGAGCATCTCATAAAGCAAGACACAGTGTGGTAGTGTCAACTCTTGTGCATGTGGTGTAACTTTTTATTTTAATGCACTTGGGCTAAGTTTTGTCTCTAAGGCAAGAGTTATAGAGCATCTCATAAATAAAGATACAATGTGGTAGTATCAAGTCTTGGCCATACAGCATAATTTGTTGTTTTGAAGTCCTTGGGCTATGTCTTGCCTCTAAAGCAAAAGTCATAGACCATCTCACAAATTAAGATGCAATGTGGTAGTGTCAAGTCTTACCCATGGGGCGTAACTTGTTGTATGGAAGTCCTTAGGCTAAGCCTTGCCTGTAAGGCAAGAGTTATTGAGCATCTCATAAATTAAGCCACAATGTGGTAGTGTCAAGTCTAGCCTTGTAACGACCCATCCCATTGTTATAGCAATTGTTATGGTGTAAGTAGTCGGGTAGATTTTTCCCTAGGGTGAGAGTTGTTAAACACTCAAGCTAGTGTGATTTTTGAAAAAAATTAAGTATTGTTTGGTGTAGAGATTGTTTGTGTCTCATGGTGTAATTTTTTAGGGTTTTATGGTTATGACATAATAGATAAGAGATATAGTGATCCATAGAAATATTTAGAATGAGAAAAGGGTTTGTAGAACTTAGGTTACGATATTTGTCGCAATAGGATAAATCTGTATTGTAAAAAAAACCAAGAGAGTGCTGTAAAAGGGGAAATTCTGAGAAGTTCCCTGAGCTACTGTTTAAGGGCCACTATAGTGGTCCCAGTATCGTCGAAGCAGTAAGCTAATCTTTGTAGTGGACAGCGTGTTAAGTGATGGACCACCATAGAGAGCCTTTAGCCACTACAGCAAGACCGTCGTAGCGGGTAGGATACTACTACAACAGCCATCGGATAGTGTTAGTGCCTATTTTCTGATTTTTGACATTATGTTCTCCCAAACATCTAAATTTTTGACCTAAGGCTTGAGAGAGACAATTTTCTTCATGCCTGGGCGATTCCTACTGTTGAAGTAAGTTTATTTCACCCTTCTGAAGTAGGATTAATCCTTTTAATCTGTAGAATCGTTAGAATAAGAGTTATGGTGTAATTTATAGGTTTAAGCCCCACATTGATAAACTAGTGAGAATTGGATATGGGTAGACCTAGAATAACTTGATAATGGTTCTAGGTTGTTAGATTATACTTCCTAGTATAGAATTATTTTCCTTTAATATGGATTATGGGAATATAGGGTAAATTAATTGATGAAAAATCCCGATTGATGATTTAGGCTATGAACTTGAATAAGATCAATGGATTTTAGTCCCTACTGCCTAGAATTGAAGAATAATCCATTGAATAATCTTTGTCTGTTGTTTTTTAGACCGAGAGCAATCAAAGCTGTAAAGAAAGGCAAGGCTCTTGTAAATTTGTTGCATTTGGGCTTGTGTTTGAGGTAGGTTATGGTTTTATTATAGTTGTAGACTTGATTTAGACTCCATGCATATTTGTAAGTTGAATATGTGTGAATTAGCCTTTGAGAGGACTTGCGATGGGTGAGCTTGGTTGATATTGTTATATGCATGAGGTAAACAGTATGAAATTAACTAAGTCTCTTATGATGATAACTTGTGTACTTGAATTACCGGTGTACTATGATACATTTGAATGATATGGACTGTATTTCATGATATTATGATATTTGGAGGGTTGGGTACTATATCGGTACAAATTACTTATTTATTGATATTTCAGAGGGTCAGGTACTATACTGTTATGGTACATGGATGAAGTTGGTCCCCTACAGGTCATGACTATCAGGCAAGCATAAGTCCCATTCGTATGCGTGTACAGATTTGATTTGATAATTGATATACATAGTTTACATACATCAGACTATTTGTTTGTTCATATAACATGCATAATGTGTTGTGGTGATCGAGATACCGTTAGACTACTCTTGTGAGATGGTTAACCATATAGATGATTTAGGTGTTGATTCCATACTTGTGTATTTAGGTGGGTATAGTTTTCCTTTATGACGAACACTATACTTGTGATTACTTGTTATGTGTTGATTACTAATTTACTTACATTTTTTCTATGTTTATTTATGGGTCCGAGTTAATTGAGCTGATTATACATGCCAGTACATAGTGTTTGTATTGATACTACTATGTGCTCTTCTTTTGTTGAGTGCAGGCTATGTTCTCGAAACTATTAAGAGACCTCACATCTAGCGTGTGACAGGCAAACTTCGATCCAAGGGTGATCACTTCCTATCCAAGTTGCTATAGATCTTCGCAGTGGTTCTAGTCCATTTTCTAGGTAAAGAGACATCCTTTATGTTTTAATTAGTTGTTGGATATTTCTATTAGACCTTGTTGATGTTGGAGTTCTTGTAAAATGACTTTGGGGTTTTGGGGATTGTAATAGATAGTTGGTGATTTTCTACGCTTATTAGTTAGTTAGTTTTGGATTCTATTATTATTAAAGATGGTTTTGTGATATTTTGTCTTAAAATTGGCTAAGTATTCAAGTTAAGGTTTGGGTTAGATGGTTCTCCCACTGGAGGTTTGTGTTGGTGCCACTCATGGTTATTTCGATCATGAAAAAGTTGGTATCAGAGCCTTAGATTTGCCGATTAACATAACTTCTTGCTTGTTCTCCCTCTTTCTTTTGGTTGTCGTTCGGGGATGAATGATTGCTTAATTAGTATCTAATATAATGACCCATCCCGTTGTTATAGCATTTGTTAGGGTGTAAGTGCTCAGGTAGAGTTTTTCCTAGGATGAAAGTTGTTAAAATTTCATGCTAGGGTGGTTTTTAATGAAAATCGAGTGTTGTGTGGTGTAGAGATTGATTGTGTCTTGTAGTGTAATGTTTAAGGGTTTTGTGGTTATGAACTGATAGATAAAAGATATAGTGATACATGAAAACTTTAGAAATGAGAACGATTTATAGAACTCTAATTATGGCATTTGATGCGGTAGGATAAATCACTGTTGTTGAAAAATCAAGAGAGTATTGTAAAGGGGGGAAATCCTGAAAAGTCCCTCAAGCTATTGTTTAAGGGTTGTCGTAGCGGTCATCGTACCGTTGTAGTAGGGCCGTCGTAGTAGGCAGTTGACCACTGTAGCAATTAGCAAATTAAGTGGTGGACCGTCATAGTGGGCCTCTGGCCACTATAGCGGGACCGCCATAGTGGGCAGGGAACCGCTACAGTAGTCATTGAGCAGTGTTAATGCCAATTTTTCAATTTTTGACATTATTTTCTCCCAAACATGTAAATTTTCTACCTAAGGCTTGAGAGAGGCAATTTTCTTCATACTCGAGCAATTCCTACTATTGAGGTAAATTTATTTCATTCTTCTAACGTAGGATTAATCCTTTTTATCTATAGAATTGCTAGAATAAGTGTTATGGTGTAATTCATGGGTTTAGACCGTACATTGATGAACTAGTGAGAATTGGCTATGGATAGACCTAAAATCACTTGATAATGGTTCTAAGTTGTTAGATTATACTTTCTAGCATAGAATTTTTTTCCCTTAATGTGTATTATAGGAATTTGGGGTAAATTAATGGCTGAGAAACCCTTAATTGATGATTTAGGCTATGTACTAGGGTAAAATAAGAGGGTTTCACGACCCAACTAACCAGATTGTTAGGGAATCTACTCTAATCCACCTATATAGGAGAACCCTTACCGCCCATTAGAATCATACGGAAGTCATAAAAGAAAATCATTAAACTCTTCAAATACTTATAAACTTATTACAATGCTTCAAATACATTAAAAGAAAAAATTCTCTACCCCGAAGATCTAGTCTAGACATGTACAAGAGCTACTAAAGAACAAGGGGAAAAAATACAAGCCTCAACTTCCACCATAGGAATAAGAAGACAAAAGTTGTTGAAGATCTCTATCCACGTCAAGTAATGAAACCTCAACTGATCATGTAACATGTTATACCCCAAAAAGGGTATAGCAAGAGTAGTATCAGTACAACCACACGTACTGGCAAGCATCATCGGCTGACCCAAGTCGTAAACATAACATAAATATCTAAAGTCAAACATACACCTAAATAATAAAGTAAATCAAATTGTACACTCATACTTACATTAACCACCCTCCCAATTTTATACTCTCACCATCAAAACCTCATTTACCTCTTAACAGTTTGCACTAATCCACAAGTCAATCCACCATACTATATTCAACTCTATTGCACTACCTCTCGACACTTCTTGTTACTCCTAGCTACGCATTTATTATTTATGCAACTTATGAACCCAACATCATTTATTTTACTCTGAACACCCAAGACACTAGAACTGTTTAATTCAGACTTATTCATAATCATACCTTTAGGAATACTCACTAATCAGGAACAACACACAAATTCACCTTTACACATATCAATACTCAATTCAGGTAAAACATCATCTCAAGCTTATGGAAATAAACAACAGGCTACCTTAACACAATCAAGTCAAGTAGATAGACAAATCATCTTCAAGTAATTAATATTCAAATCAATTAAACTACTCCAAAAACTAATAAAGCAATCCACCCTTCACTTAGTCATTCCTTAACAATTAATTAAGTAAACTAGAAAAACATAGTACAAGTACAAATATTCAACCAGGTCAATCACCATGACTCACAACAAGTTAACTCAACCTTGCCACAATTTCCTCTTTATTGAACTTTAATGTTATTTAACTCAGTTCAAGTATATCAATAGGCCTGACCACTCATGGATCAAAATAACAATAATTACATAACCCGGTTCACTCATGGAACCAAAATATCAATCACAATATAAATTAATTCGCTCATGGAACCATGAAACTCACTAATATTATGTACACACATGCTATGGGTCTTATAAATGCCCACTATCCATGACCTGCATGGGACGAGCTCAGTTCATGAACCAAATAATCCAGACAACTAGTATCTACCACCCTTATCCCAAACCAAGTGTTATACCACCTTTATACTCCCTAAGATCTACCAATTTCATGGTGATGACCTTTACCAGTTCATCTCATAATATCAACCTATGTCATAACATGTACAATCACAATATGAGATAATTTAACCACAATTGCACTTTAAAATAAGCCTTTTAACACAATCTGATTTCAGGTTATCAAACAACTTGTAAAATTATCCAATGAGTTAACGTTCAATAGCATGAATGGCAACAAGTAGATAAATATGCAAACTGCTCGCATAAACAAAATTGAGTCATTAACTACAATTGAACCATCACCTACCCCTTTCTACCAATGATAATATCCAGAGCCAATAAACACAAAAGAACAAGTAAACACACATTAATTTAGAATGACCTTCGAACTATTGATACTCGAATACACTCAACTCCTCTAATCTTCAACTCAATTAATTTCTCCACTTCCATCTTAAAACTAAGTCACCTCATAATCATACAATCCACTCACTAAGCAAGGACTAAGGTTCTTAATTTGATCTTACTAATATTTTTTTCTGAGTAATCAATAATACACAAGTATAACCAAACCATTTGTAACACCCCGTACCTTCCCGAACCTACCTGACGACTTTGAACAATGTTTACTTAGGTGTCGAGAGCCATAGGTGAGTATTTTGTAGTGTCATTGATGAAACATTTGATATTGGGCCTCGTTTGTGTGATTAGACCTTTGTTGGAGGTGTTTGTGACTTCGTGGAGCAATTGTGGGGTGAAAAATGAGGCTTGGAGTACTTCCAAGAAATGGATATTAAGGTTAGGAGGTAATTAAAGGACTTGAACTTAAAGGATCTAACCAAATCCGCAAAGAAAAGTCGAAGAACGGAAAAAAATCATATTTTGGGTGTGGGGCGCGCCCAGGGGCGTGCCGGACCGCTTCTGGCCAAAACGTTTTTGGTACAGGAAGCCATGGGGCACGCCAGGCCACTCTGGACTGTTTCTTTTGTGCCACAGGCAGCAAAGGGGTGCTCCAAGTGGCGTGCCGTGGTGGTTTTCGCCAAAATTGTTCTTTGACTATTATGATGTATATAAGACCTTTGAGTCATGGTATCATTACCCCATCATAGTGGGACTATTGTTAAGCGCGTTTAGCATCTGAGTTAGGGTTAATTCTTATAACAAGTGTTTTAACAAATTATGTTCAAGTAAGCCATGAGCGACTAGAATTTCTAGTTTTGCGATTAAGGCTACGAACGAAAATCTCGTAAGTGAATATTATCGAGACATTTATAGAATTATTTGATCATGAGATATATGGTGAATTATACATTACATTTTTTGGGTTAAGATGACATGGGTTATTGGGCTCAAGTTAAAGCCCAAAGAAAGACCAAAATGCAAGGCCCAATGGTGCAAATGACCCATTCTTCCACTTTGACCAAGCCAATATTGCATTTAATGCAAGGAAATGGATAAGGATGACTTGAGCACTATATAAAGGCCCCAAAATCAGATTTTTAATTCATTGGAACTCTCATGCCTCTTTAGATATTTCTCAACTATTTCTCTCAAACCCTAAGAACCCTAAGGCACTTCTTAGGACAAGATCGCTCATTTGCAAGTTTGGGTAAGTGATAATTCTTATGGATTAATATATTATATGCATGGGAGAGCATGTAGATAATGATGATAATGTCTAAAAGTGTAAGTGGTGCAGTTTTGTGTTTTTGTAAAAGATGTGTCATTTTTGTGAATTGAACTTAAAAGGTGACTTGTGGTTTTGATGAGAGTGCATGGTATGGATGAAATATCAACATGTATGGTGTGATTATGTTTCTAAACTTTTTATTTTTCTATAAATGTAAATTATGGGATTTTGGCCGATATGTTGTTATGAGGTATATTGAGGTGACTTGATGGAGTAATTGTGATGTTGTGGTGATGGAGACTTGTAAAGTATGAACTTGGTGTGACATGCTATTGGTTTATGATGTATTGGTCAATGTTGGGTATTTTGTGATATTATTGGTTTGACAATGGCGTAATTGGTAATTCAAAGGGGTAAATGATGTTATAAGGCAAACATGTGACTCATTATTCGTCTTATACACTTGTAAGGTAGTTGATTGTTAATGTAAGCTCCATTATGTAATTGTGTTGTAGAGTGAAACGAAGGGAAAGAGCTGGGCTATTGTGTTCACGCATAGGATTGTATAGTCATATTGAGAAGATAAGGTATGTAAGGTTATTCTATCTGTATCCTTCTGCAGCATATAGTATTCACCTTGTTATGGCACTTACTTATTTTTGAAATGTTCTACGGTATCCTATATTCGGTTACCAATTGTTATTATCACATGTTTCTTACTCATTGATCAATTGTGATTCACATGTCTCATGGTCATTGACTAATGTCCCAAAGGCCCAATAATGTTGTGTTCCAAAGTTCCAATAGTCTTTATACACATGTCTCTTATTCATTGACTATTGTTCCAATGGTTCCAAAGATGTTATGTTTCCAATAATGTCTCGACTATCATTGTATCAATCTCAAAAGTAAAGAACAAAGTAATGCATACATGGTTGTTGATTGAGTATGGGTGGTAGCTTTGGGGGCGAAAAGCCTAGCTCAAGCCAATCCCGAGATTATTGGATCAGGGGGTAGTCCTAGAGGCATAATCCTAGCTCAGACCAAACCTGATAGGGGGTAGCTCTAGAGGTGAGAACCTAGCTCGAGCCGAACTTGATATGTTGGTTTATGGGTGGCAACTCTAGAGGTGATAACCTAGCTCGAGCCGAACCCAATATATTGATTCATGGGTGGTAGCTCTAGAGGCATAAGCCTAGCTTGAGTCGATCCCAACATAACTTTATGTTATGTAAAGACCCACTGATCAGTCGGGGCCCGGGTATATAGTGACACAAGTGATGATGAATAAGCATAGAAGTAAAGAAGCAAAGAGAAATACTGTAAGCAATACACATGGTTTCCAAAGTATAGAAAAGTGACTTATTCATATTGATTATTCATTTGTATTTGAGTTCTTTGAAATATTTATGTATTATATAGTTTCATATGATCCTTACATACTCAGTACATTCTTCGTACTGACGTCCCTTGTGGGACCTACCTTACTTGCTGCAGGCACAGGTGCTAGTAGACCTCCACAGTAAGCTGCAGGTCATCTACTAATCTTTGGTGAGCTCCAGTTGGTTTGGGGCTTTTCGAGTCATAGTTGTACATTGGCTTTGGTATCGTAAAGTTGTATAAAGCGGGGACTAGTCCCGACTTTAGGATGGTTATGTATATGTATCTGTTAGAGGCTTTGTAGATGGACGTGGTGAGATGAATGAAAGAATGTATGTCCATGTTGACTTGATGGCCCTAACGGCCAAGTTTCTCATTTGTAAATATCACATGTTTCCATGACTTCCGCTATTGACATTTATATCTCTATGTGATGGTGCTGCTTATTGGGTGACATGCATATGAATAGACATGAGCAAAGATTGGTTCTCTCGGGCCTCATCGGCTCCAGGTGCCAGTCTGGCCTGAATGGGATTCGGGGCGTGACAAAAGTGGTATCAGAGCTGGTCGTTCTAAGAGTGTCTACAAAATTGTGTCTGAGTAAAGTCTTACTTATCGATGTGTTGTGCACCACATTTATAAATAGGAGGCTACAGGACATTTAGGAGTTGTTTCTTTTCTTTATTTGTAGATCGTGCAATAGAGCCAGTGTTGTAAGTTGAATTGTATCTGACCATGGTAATTATTTTTCTTTGGTATAGTAAAATGCCAATCACAAGAAGAGGTAGAGGTAAAGGTAAGCAGGTAGATATGCC
The DNA here is from genome assembly GCA_031232105.1 of Capsicum rhomboideum. Taxonomy (NCBI): domain Eukaryota; kingdom Viridiplantae; phylum Streptophyta; class Magnoliopsida; order Solanales; family Solanaceae; genus Capsicum; species Capsicum rhomboideum. The sequence goes on along the minus strand of CP124716.1, from coordinate 87,455,699 downwards.
TGCAGAGAAGGCATGAGTAAATCACCACCTGACCAAGCTAGTCAAGGTGGGGCTGACGTTGAGGTTGCATCGCGGGCTTCTTCTACATTTCCAGCTCCAAAAGAGTCAATTTGTAGAGAAGTACCCGCAGAGCCACCAATGAATGCCACAAACCAGGATCTAAGAAATGCAGTACATATGTTGACTTAGTTAGTTGCGGAACAAATTCAAGGATGAGCTGGTCCAACGACAAATGAGGATGATGCGGCTAGAGTGGCGAGTCGCAGAACACATGACTTCCTAAAGTTAGACCCTCCTATATTCACTGGGTCAGATCCGAAAGCAGATCCACAGGATTTCGTGGATTAAATCCAGAGGTCTCTAGAAGTTATGCATGTGACTGGTGTTGAAACAGTGGAACTTGCGGCCTATAGATTAAAAGGGGAAGCAATATTGTGGTATGAAGACTGGAAAAGATCAAGGGGTATTGATGCACTTCCAGCTGGTTAGGAAGAATTTAAAATTGTATTCCTTGATCATTACCTCCCATATGAGGGTCGGTAAGCACGTGCAGACCAGTTTTTGAATTTACGTCAAGGGAACATGAGTGTTCGAGAATATAGTCTCGATATGCTCCGAATGTAGTGGCTACAATGACAGACAGAGTCCATCGATACATGGACAGATTAGAGCCATATTTGGTAAGGGATTGCACCATTGCTGCCTTGAACAAGGATATGGACATAGCTAGAATACAAGCCTTCGCCCAAAAAATGGTAGATCAAAGACAAAGAAGAAGGGTACATGAATCTGACAGAGGATAGTCCAAAAGGGCTAGAATTATGGGACAGTCTATGATGTCCCAAGGAGGATCTAGGAACACCTAGACCATCATTCTCTTATTCCACAGCAGACGCTCACTCTCAATTTCGAGGGTTTAGAGGTGGTCCATTTGGGCAGAGTAGTGGAGTTCACGGATCACAGGCACCAGGATTTCCTCGTCAGCAGTGTCAGCACTGCGAGCGTATTCATTCGGGTACATGCCGATTAGGGACAAATGCTTGCTTTTGGTGTGGTATGATGGGACACATGATGAGAGACTGTCCACAGAGGAGCATGGGGGGTATAGCACGACCTACAGGATCATCCGTTGCTTCATCATCATCGGTTCCTTATTTAGGCCGAGGTGTACAGTCTGTTGGTAGTGGTAGAGGTGCCAGAGGAGTAGCCAGTACTAGTGGGGTCCAGAATCGCGCTTATGCTTTAGTGGACCGACAGAATTTGGAGGCTTCTCCTGATGTCGTCATAGGTACATTATCCATATTTTCATATAATGTATATGCATTGATTGACCCGGGTTCTACATTGTCATGTGTTACTCCATTGATTGCTGCAAAATTTGAAAGAACATCGGATCTATTAGCTAAGTCAATTGAATTGTCTACACCGGTTGGTGAATATATTATTGCAAAAAGAGTATATCGTAATTGTGTGGTATCTGTGTGTGGTCATGATACACTGGCTGACCTCATCGAATTCGACATGGTGGATTTTGATGTGATAATGGTGATGGATTGGTTGGCTTCTTGTTATGCCACGGTAGATTGTCGGGCCAAGAAGGTGCGTTTTTGTTTTCTGCAAGGAAATGTTCTTGAATGGCAGGGTAATGTGGGGGCACCAAGAGGGAAATTTATTTCCTATTTGAAAGCAAGGAAAATGATTTCCAAGGGGTGTATATGTCACTTAGTACGAGTGAAAGATAATGATGTGGAACCACTAACTCCTCAGTCGGTTCCAGTGGTCAACTAATTTCTTGATGTATTTCCAGAAGATCTTCCAGGCTTACCCCCAGAACGGGAAGTAGAGTTTGGAATTGATGTGATTCCAGGCACTCATCCTATTTCTATTCCTCCATATAGAATGGCTCCAGCAGAATTGCATGAATTGAAGGAGCAGTTGAAAGATTTGCTAGATAAAGGCTTCATCAGGCCTAGTATATCCCCGTGGGGTGCACCGGTATTATTTGTACGAAAGAAGGATGGCACGTTGAGAATGTGCATGGACTATAGTCAATTGAATAAGGTGACGATCAAGAAGAAATATCCCCTTCCTCGAATTGATGATTTGTTTGATCAGTTACAGGGTGCCAAGTGTTTTTCAAAGATTGACTTGAGGTCGAAGAAGATGTACCCAAGACAGCTTTCCGAACACGGTATGGCCATTATGAATTTTTAGTTATGTCATTTGGACTAACAAATGCACCAGCTGTGTTCATGGATTTGATGAATAGGGTGTTTAAGCCATTTCTAGACGTGTTCGTGACGGTATTTATAGATGATATCCTAGTTTATTCAAAGTTACAAGAGGACCATGCTAAGCACTTACGGCAGGTGTTACAGATTCTTCGAGAGCGGAAGTTATATGCAAAGTTCTCTAAGTGTGAGTTTTGTTTAAAATTCGTCGCATTCTTGGGTCACATTGTGTCAGATGAAGGGATACAGGTTGATACACAGAAGATTGAAGCGGTGAAAAATTGGCCAAGACCTACGACACCTGCAGAGATTCGTAGTTTTCTTGGATTGGCAGGTTATTACCGAAGATTTGTAGAAGGTTTTTCCTCCATTGCTGCACCTTTAACAAAGCTTACACATAAGGCAATTAAATTTAAGTGGAATGATGCGTGTGAGAAAAGCTTCCAAGAGTTGAAAGATAAATTAACCTCCACACCAGTTTTAGTACTTCCCGAAGGCACCAAAGGTTATGAACTGTATTGTGATGCTTTTGGGATTGGCCTCGGATGTGTATTGATACAGCACGGAAATGTCATAGCATATGCCTCACGACAGTTGTGGCCACATGAGAAAAATTATCCCACACATGATCTTGAATTAGCAGCGGTGGTTTTTGCTTTAAAGATATGGCGTCATTATTTGTATGGAATTCATGTTGATATCTATACTGATCACAAAAGTTTGCAATATATCTTTAAGCAGAAGGAACTCAATTTAAGGCAACGAAGGTGGTTAGAGATCTTAAAAGACTATAATATTGATATTCTCTATCATCCAGGAAAAGCAAATGTGGTAGTTGATGCATTGAGCCACAAGTCAGTAGGAAGCACTAGTGGCCAGTTGATTGAAAAGCAAGAGATAGTCAAATATCTACACCAACTAGCCAGCTTGGGAGGTTACCTTACTGAATCTCCAGATAAAGGGGTTATTGTACAAAATGCAGCAGAATCCTCCTTAATTGCTGAAGTAAAAGAGAAGCAGTTTGCGGATCCTATGTTATTGCAGCTGAAAGAAAATGTCCAACAGTGTCTGACTGCGGCCTTTGATCTTACACAAGAAGGGGTACTTCAATGTTAAGGAAGATTATGTGTACTGGATGTAGATGAGCTGAGGAAATGAATTATGATAGAGGCACATCATTCACGATATTCTATTCATCCGAGAGCTACCAAAATGTACCATGACTTGAAAGAAATATATTGGTGGAGAAATATGAAAAAGAACATTGAATAATTTATAGCTCAATGCCCAAATTGTCAACAAGTGAAAGTAGAGCATCAGAAACCAGGAGGTTACATGCAATGTATCAATCTTCCAGTCTGGAAATGGTATATGATTAATATGGATTTTATCACAGGTTTGCCTCGTACACTGCGGAAATTTGATTCTATATGGGTCATAGTTGACAGGCTGACCAAGTCTGCACATTTTCTACCAGTCAAGACCACCTATACAGCTGAGGATTATGCTAGATTGTATGTTAAAGAAATATTGAGGTTACATGGGATTCCGATCTCCATTATATCAGACAGGGGAGCTCAGTTTACTACGCATTTTTGGAGATCTTTTCAGTAGAGTTTGGGCACACAGGTGAATCTGAGTACGACTTTCCATCCTCAGACTGATGGACAAGCAGAACGTACTATTCAAACACTTGAAGATAAACTACGAGCTTTCAAGTTAGATTTTCAAGGCAGTTGGGATGACCATTTGCCTCTTATTGAATTTGCGTATAACAATAGCTATCATGCAAGTATTAAAATGGCACCTTATGAAGCTTTTTACGAAAGAAAATGTAGATCACCAATTGGATGGTTTGAAGTGGGTGAAACTGCTTTACTTGGGCCAGATATTGTTCATCAGGCTATGGAGAAAGTTAAAGTGATGCAACAGCGGTTACAAACGGTCCAAAGTCGCCACAAGTCATATGCTGATGTTAGAAGGAGAGAGCTTGAATTCGCCATAGATGATTGGGTATTTTTAAAGGTGTCACCGATGAAAGGGGTAATGCGGTTTGGAAGGAAAGGAAAATTGATTCCACGTTATATAGGCCCATATGAAATTATTAGAAGATTTGGGAAAGTTTCGTATGAGTTGGCACTACCCCAATAAATCTCCTCAGTCCATCCAGTATTCCATGTTTCAATGCTTCGAAAGTGCATAGGGGATCCATCTCGTATTGTTCCCATGGAGGATGTACAAGTTACGGAGGATCTCACTTATGAAGAGATGCCTATTGCTATTCTGGATAGAAAAGTGAAGAGGTTGAGAAATAAAGATGTAGCGTCCGTAAAGGTCCTTTGGAGAAATTAACAAGTAGAGGAGATCACATGGGAAGCTGAAGAAATGATGAAATCAAAGTACCCCCATTTGTTTTAAGTGGAAGAAAAATTTCAAAGTGAGGAAGTGCAACAATAAAAAGTAAGTATCTATGAGCCTTAAGTGTCTATTTATATATATGCTAAGCTAAAATAGAGATGCATTTGTTGTAATTGAAGCAATATTGTTAACATTCGAGGATGAATGTTTCTAAGGGGGGAAGAATGTAACACCCCGTACCTTCCCGACCCTACTTGATGACTTTGAACAATGTTTACTTAGGTATCTAGACCCATTGGTGAGTATTTTGTAGTGTCATTGATGAAACATTTGATATTGGGCCTCGTATGTGTGATTAGACCTTTGTCGGAGGTGTTTGTGACTTCGTTGAGCAATTGTGGGGTGAAAAATGAGGCTTGGAGGACTTCCAAGCAATGTATATTAAGGTTAGCAGGTAAGCAAAGGACTTGAACTTAAACGATCTAACCAAATCCGCAAAGAAAATTCGAAGAACAACAAAAAAAATCACATTTTGGGTGTGGGGCGTGCCGGGCCGCTTCTGGCTGAAATTTTTTTGGCACAGGCAGCCCTGGGGCGCTCCAGGCAGCGTGCTAGGCCGCTCTGGGCTGTTTTTTTTGTGCCACAGGCAGCAAAAGGGAGGGCCCAATGGCGTACCGGGGTGGTTTTTGCCAAAATTATTCTTCGACTAGTATGATGTATATAAGACCTTTGAGTCATGGTATAATTACCCCATCATAGTGGGACTATTATTAAGCGCTTTTAGCATACGAGTTAGGGTTAATTCTTCATCACAAGTGTTTTAACAAATTATGTTCAAGTAAGCCATGAGCGACTAGAATTTCTAGTTTTGCGATTAAGGCTACGAACGGAAATCTCGTAAGTGAATATTATCGAGACATTTATAGAATTATTTGAACATGAGATATATGGTGAATTATACATTACATTTTGTGGGTTAATATGACATGGGTTATTGGGCTCAAGTTAAAGCCCAAAGAATGACCAAAATGCAAGGCCCAATGGGGCAAATGACCCATTCTTCCACTTTGACCAAGCCAATATTGCATTTAATGCAAGGAAATGGCTAAGGATGACTTGAGCACTATATAAAGGCCCCAAAATCAGATTTTTAATTCATTGGAACTCTTATGCCTCTTTAGATATTTGTCAACTATTTCTCTCAAACCCTAAGGCACTTCTTAGGGAAAGATCACTCATTTGCAAGTTTGGGTAAGTGATCATTCTTACGGATTAATATATTATATGCATGGGAGAGCATGTAGATAATGATGGTTATGTCTGAAAGTGTAAGTGTTGTAGTTTTGTGTTTTTGTAAAAGATGTGTCATTTTTGTGAATTGAACTTGAAAGGTGACTTGTGGTTTTGATGAGAGTGCATGGTATGGATTAAACATCAACATGTATGGTATGATTATGTTTCTAAACTTGTTATTTTTCTATAAGTGTAAATTATGGGATTTTGGCCGATATGTTGTTATGAGGTAACTTGATAGAGTAATTGTGATGTTGTGGTGATGGAGACTTGTAAAGTATGAACTTGGTGTGACATGCTATTGGTTTATGATGTGTTGGTCAATGTTGGGCATATTGTGATATTATTGGTGTGCCCATGCCGTAAATGGTAATGTAAATAGGTAAATGATGTTATAAGGCAAACATGTGACTCATTATTCATCTTATGCACTTGTAAGGTAGTTGATTGTTAGTGTAAGCTCCGTTATGTAATTGTGTTGTAGAGTGAAATGAAGGGAAGGAGCTGGGCTATTGTGTTCACGTATAGGATTGTATAGTCATATTGAGAAGATAAGGTATGTAAGGTTATTCTATCTGTATCCTTCTGCAGCATATAGTATTCACCTTGTTATGGCACTTACTCATTTCCGAAATGTTCTACGGTATCCTATATTCGGTTACCAATTGTTATTATCACATGTTTCCTACTCATTGATCAATTGTGATTCACATGTCTCATGGTCATTGACTAATGTCCCAAAGGCCCAATAATGTTGTGTTCCAAAGTTCCAATAGTCTTTATACACATGTCTCTTATTCATTGACTATTGTTCCAATGGTTCCAAAGATGTTATGTTTCCAATAATGTCTCGACTATCATTGTATCAATCTCAAAAGTAAAGAACAAAGTAATGCATACATGGTTATTGATTTATTATGGGTGGTAGCTTTTGGGGCAAAAAGCCTAGCTCAAGCCGATCCCGAGATTATTGGATCAGGGGGTAGTCCTAGAGGCATAAGCCTAGCTCAAATCGAACCTGACAGGGGGTAGCTCTAGAGGTGAGAACCTAGTTTGAGCTGAACCTGATATATTGGTTTATGGGTGGCAACTCTAAAGATGATAACCTAGCTCGAGCCGAGCCCGATATATTTATTCATGGGTGGTAGCTCTAGAGGCATAAGCCTAGATCGAGCCGATCCCAACATAAAGTTATGTTATGTAAAGACCCACTGATCAGTCGGGGCCCGGGTACATAGTGACACAAGTGATGATGAATAAGCATAGAAGTAAAGAAGCAAAGAAAAATACTGTAAGCAATACACATGGTTTCCAAAGTGCAGAAAGGTGACTTATTCATATTGATTATTTATCTGTATTTGAGTTCTTTGAAATATTTATGTGTTATACAGTTTCATATGAGCCTTACATACTCAGTACATTCTTCGTACTAACGTCCCTTGTGGGACCTACCTTACTTGCTGCAGGCACAATTGCTAGTAGACCTCTACAATAAGCTGCAGGTCATCTACTGATCTTTGGTGAGCTCCAGTTAGTTCGGGGCTTTTCGAGTCACAGTTGTACGTTGGTTTTGGTACCGTAAAGTTGTATAAAGCGGGGACTTGTCGCGACTTTAGGATGGTTATGTATATGTATCTGTTAGAGGCTTTCTAGACAGACGTGGTGAGATGAATGAAAGAATGTTTGTCCATGTTGACTTGATAGCCCTAACGGCCAAGTTTCTCATATGTAAATATCACATGTTTTCATGACTTCCGCTATTGACATTTATATCTCTATGTGATGGTGCTTCTTATTGGGTGACATGCATATGAATAGACATGAGCAAAGATTGGTACTCTCGGGTCTCATCGGCTCCGGGTGCCAGTTCGGCCCGAATGGGATTCGGGGCGTGACACCATTTTCCTAAGTATCCAACCAACGTGCACTATCATAATAATCTGATATTAATAACATAATAGAATTTACCATGAAAATTCAGGGATACTAATTTTATTCACTTAACTCTTGTTTTTACTAGTTTTATCCATCCAATCACCTAGCCCGTAGGCTTAAGCATGAAATCTCCTATCAATATATGTTATGCATAAGTTTTCTATCATAGGTCTTACTACTCAATTAAACCTAACCTACCTGGGAGCCAAGTAGCTACTATGGAAGTTCGAACTTGCAATCTTGGCTCCATTCTAACAATCCCTGTCGTGAATACCATAAGAAATCATCCAGTTTCACCCCTTCCAAGTGTACTCCTTCTTCTCATTGCTCCAGAGACTTAAGGCGACCCTAAGGGTCTTTTAGAATAAAGCCTCGTTCTGGTGTACAACTGAAAAGAAAAAGGAGTTTCAAAACTCTGGTGGACTATTTTTGGTCCCTTGCTATAGTGGCCTGCATTCCACTACCATGGCGTTGCTATAGAGAGAAAATTCGTGCTATAGCAGGATGATGTCAGGCCACCCTAATTAATTTTTTATAATCCAAATTTATTTAACTAAGTCTTTTACCAACCTTTTCAAAGATTTTTAAACGAATTTCCATACCCCGTGCCCTTCGAACATAGTGATTTTACTAATGACAGAACGGGTCGTTACAGTAGATTTTAGTCCTTAATGCCTAGAATAAAAGAGGTTGTTTGTTAGGCCAAGAGCAATCCAAAGTTGTAAGGAAAGGCAAGGGTCTTGCGGAATAGTTTTATTCGAGCTTGTATTTGAGGTAGGTTATGGTTTTATTATAGTTGTAGACTTAATTTAGACTACACGCCTATTCATAAGTAGAATATTTGTGATTTGACCTTTGAGCGTACTTGTGATAGCTTGGTTGATATTATTGTATGCATAAAGTAAGTGGTATGAAATTGGCTTAGTCTTTTGTGATGATAGCTTGTGTACTTAAATTACTGGTGCACAGTGATACATTTGGGTGATATTGATAGCATTTTATGATATTATGATATTTGGAGGGTCAGGTACCATATTAGTACGAATTACCTATTTTTTGATGTTTTGGAGGGTCGGGTATTATGTCAGTATGGTACATATATGAAGCTGTTCCCCTGCATGTCATGACTATCATGCAAGCATAAGTCCTCTTAGTATTTGTGTACAAATTTGATTTGATAATTGATGTGCATAGTTTATATATATTAGACTATTTTTTTGTTCATATAACATGCATAATGTGTTGTAGTGATTGAGGTAGCGTTAGAATACTCTTGTGAGATGATTAACTGTATTGATAATTTAGGTGTTGCTTCCACACTTGTGTATTTAGGTGGGTATAGATTCCCTTTATGATGAACATTATACTTTTGATTGTGAAATAGTAGATAAGGTGAGGATTATGATTTAGTTAAGGATATTAGTTGGTCTTACATGCTTTAGTTTGTGGAGGTTTCTGGGTTGAGTTAGGATTACTTGTTATGTGCTGATTGCTAATTTACTTATATTTGATTTATATTTATGTGTGGGTCTGAGTTAAGTCGGTCAGTGATACCTACCAGTACATAGTGTTTATACTAATACTACTCTTTGATCTTCTTTTGTAGAGTGTAGGTTGTATTCCAGAGACTGTTATGAGACCCCTCACCTCTAGATTGTGATAGACAGACTTCGATCTAAGGGCGAGAACTTTCTATCCAGGTTTCCATGGATATTCACAGTGGTTCTTGTCCATTTTCTAGATAAAGAGACATCCTTTATGTTTTGATTAGTTGTTGGATATTCTATTAGACCTTGTTTTAGTTAGAGTTCTTGCATGATGAATTTAAGGTTTTGGTATTGTAATTGATAGTTGGTGATTTTCCGCGTCTATTGATTCATTAGTTTTGGATTCTATTATTATTAAAGATGGTTTTATGATATTCTGTCTTAAAAATGGTTGAGTATTCAGGTTAAGATTTGAGTTAGATGGTTCTCCCACCGGAGGGTTAGTGTGGGTGTCACTCATGGACACTTAGGTCATGATAAGTACATGGGATGTAACTTGTTATTTGGAAGTTATTGGGCTAATTCAAGAAGAAATTAACTCTTTAGTACATAGAACAGCTTGATACTATTAGTTTGAACCGATGCCAGGAGGTTGTTTTGTCTCTACCAAAATGTTAATTAGTTTTGAACTTAATAGAAACTGCCCTATCTAATTTATGAATTTTTGACGGTGTCTCTATTACCTTTTTTTTCTTTTCCTTTTTAGATATTATTTGACTAATTCATATCTCAAACCACATTTTGTAGTGATAAATTTGTAATCTGAAGATCATCTAGAATACCATAAAAAATAAAGTGAATAAAGAAGCAATGTAATGTTGAAGATGTCACGACCAAAATGGTCATGAGTGGCACCCACCCTAACTCTATAATGGGAGAACCATTCAACCCAACCTTAACCAACTAATATAAGATTCATATTTACCCTCTTTCTAAGTCAACCACCATTTAGTATACTTAACACATTCCAAGAAAAATAAGTCATCTAATAATTCATTAATACCAAAACAAAATAAAAGTGCGGAAATATCTCTATTTATTACATCCCCCGGGACTCGAAAGTTACTATACACGAACTCTAAGATCCAGAACAAGATTTGAAACATGATCCAAAATACTAAACCAACAGGAAAGTCATTGTCCAGAAATAAAGGACATGATCTACAAGAAGATCCAACGGTTGCCCGAACATGGTGTTTACCCTTAAATCAAAGATGGAATCATGGACTAGAGTCGAGGTCTACAACTACGTACTGGTAAGCATCATCAAATGACTTAACCCAACACTATACAAATAGATAAGTTAAATATAGGTAAGAAGAAATCAAGACACAACTCATAATAAGTTGACAATTAAATATACATGCATAAATACTTCAACTCACAAAATCAACAATAATTCTCTCCATATCAATCTATGTTCAAGTTATAAAGGTACATCATTTACACTTAGGCAGATTCAGTCAATAATATTTAAAGACAACCATGTGTGCAAATGTAATAATGATTGTATGCTTGCAAAGTGTACACACATACTAGGGTTAGTAGGGACCCTTAGTTATGACCTGCAGGAGACAAGCTCAGTCCATGTACCAGTGTCGGCGTGACACCCGATCTAATAACAGTGTTGGTGTGACACCCGATCCAAATAACAGTGTCGGCGTGACACCCGATCTGAACATCATTTCACTGAATGATTGCAACACAATACTCAATGCATGATAACAATCAATCTATCATGAGTAATGTCCAAAGGCTAGTCACAAACATTCAACTCAAATAAAAGCACAGAGTTAAATCAAGTCTATAACTACATTTAAACCATAGCCTACCTCATATCCTCGTCCAAAAACACTACTTGGCCAAGGCCTTACTTTTACCTTCAATTTCGGTTCTTTCTTGGTCTATAAACAACAAATAAGCACAAATCAATACAACATTCCCTACTTCAATGCATTACGAACCCAAGCCCATTAATTTCAACCTATGAGCTTAACCAAGTTCATTATTCTAGGGATTTTCTATTCTTTTATCTCCTTGAATTCTCCATATTCATGATTTTAAGTAAGAATTCTATATTAGGAAGTGTTTTCTAACAACCTAGGATAAAAAACAACAGAATTTAAGTCATTCCCACCAATTCATAAGCCCAGGGATAAATTTCAATTTTCAACCATGGTTATGATCCTTAACATTCTAAGGATCACGGGGAGTAATTATAAGTTTGAATGATAAAGAAACCTTATCTCAAAGATGGAAAACCCCCAAGTATGGTGAAAATCACCCTCTCTCAACCCTTGAATAAAATTTTAATTTTAACTGGCACTTACTATGTTTTCATTAATACAGAAACAAATTCTTTATTGCAGCGACAAATCTGCCATTGCAGTGATGCTCAAGCTAAGTAGACCCATTGTTATGGTGATACTTCTGTCGCTGTAATGACATCGCTGTAGCACTGCAGTGATGCTAAAATAGTAGCTCGGGATATATTCTCAGCTCTATCTATTTAACAACACACTTCTTGAATTTTGGCATCACGAACTAACTCTTTCACAGAAATTGCTATAACTGGAGTTCTACTAACCCATTTTACACACCAGAAGTTTTTACCAATCACTTCACCGATAACTACACTATTTTCCTAGACCACTCCATATTCACCAATAACTACCATATTTTCCTAGACCACTCCATATTCAAAATCTACCTAAAATTAAGCCAGCTCTGAATTTCATAAAATTGGCCTATGGGAAGGTTAAGCTGAGGTTTTAGTCTCTATTTTAGTGGAAGACATTTTGGATCATTATATTAGATACCAATTTACCACTCATTTATCCCCGAACGATAACTAGCAAGAAAATGTAAACAAATAAGCAAGAATTTACCTGACTCAACAAATAAGTGAGGACAATGCTTGTGCATGTCTACCTCAATGTCCCACATGTCCTCTTCAATAAGATGGTTCCTCCACTGGACTTTCATAGACAGAATCACCTTGGTTCACAACATCCTCATATCTCTATCTAGAATATCAATCGGCTCTTCTTCATAAGAGAGTTCCTTATCAAACTACTCTAAATCCCAATGAATGATATAATCCCCATCTCTATGATACTTCTTAAGCATTGAAACATAGAATACTGGATAGAGTCCTGACAAACTAGGAGATAGATGATGATTCGATAATTTATGACTCATTATTCATATAATTGATACCAAAACGACGTCCTCAATGCCTAATTTAAGCCAATTCTTATGTTAATTTGGTTGCATGTAGGTAATAAGGCTAAGGAACCTACCAAAGGATGACAAAGACTATAAAGAAGTAAACTCTTTGATTATTAAAAGATGCAATGAAGGTTATTTTATGAGAACAACATGTGGCATCGCACAAGTCAAGTGCACATCTCACAAGGTACATGCAAGATGCAAAATAAGATAGGATACCCCACAAAGAAACAGAGTCTGAAGAAAGTATCCAATGATGATTGTGCAAGTATGGAACTGAGTTGTGTGCATCACATAATAGTTATGTGAGTACTGAAAGAGGATGCAAAATTCAATAGAACTCTTGAAGATTCAATACCTAAAAAGAATCTGGTGTATCTTGAGGAGCTGAAAATGTATGTCACACAAAGGCTATGCCAACCCGATGCTAGACACACAACATGCTCTGACGGCAACTTTGTAATTATTTTGGTCTAGTTTTATAGGTCATATAAATAAAATCTTCTCCAGAATTTTGGAGATTATTATTCATACAATGAAAGAGTTGATACCTAGAAAGTATAATTGAACCCTTAGATTGGGATTAGTAATTATTTTAGCTTTTCATCTTGGATTTGAAGATTTCATCTTGAATATTTGAATTTATAGAAGCTCTTGATGAGCATTTCAAGGTATAATTTTGTTTATTTTCTATGTATAGCTAAATACCCAATACTTAGGGGTGTGTGATGGATTATGGTTTATTTGAGTATGGGTGTTGACTATGTGTATCTAATTTGAGCTAGAAATTGTGGGTTTGACTAAATCTCTATGTTTTAACTCAAGAATTGAGGTTGCAAACTCTATTCAAGCTTAGATCCCTTGTTTCTCTTGAAAGAGAAAACAAAGGTGAAGACATTAAGTTGAAAATTACTTGAGTATTCCTCATTTAATAGATAGTTCTAGATATAGACTAACTAAATTGAGGTTTTGGGTTACTTAGTAAGGTGTACATATGGGTGTTTGAAAGAAACCCATATGAAATTTGGTGATAGATTGAAGGATTGTCATCAATATTTTAAACCTATACTACTCATATTTCATTCTTATTGAATCAAAGTTCAACCACCCATACATGATCTCAACTATCAAAATAACACACCCCTAAGTTGTTCTCATATCGATTACAACTCTTGCGTTCAATTCATTCAAGTATTATCTTGTGATAACTACATTCTAAGATGTTCAAAATTGGTAACAACATCCCCCATTTACTTTTATTGAATTTTTATTTATACAAGCAAACATTTAGTGAGTTACTACACTCTAAGGTGAACCTTTTACATTCATTACCTGTGGGATCGACCCCGACTCATTGAGGTAGGTAAATATATCATATAATAACTGCGTACATCTTTTCTATAGTGTATTTGAGAATTATCAAAAATGGCACCATTTTGGGGAGTGAAAGTAAGCATTCATTTTGTGTAGTGTTGTGAATCACTTGTGCTAGCCATAACTTGAATTTTTTATTTATTTTTTGTTTTTTGTTTTACTTAGGTTAAAATATGAGCCAACAAGTTCATATGATCCAACACGGTAGTGATACCACGACTTATGATAGGAAATTTGAGGATAAGGACTAATTGGGAGATGCCAGAAGGGCTAGTGCTATTCGCCTACCACTCATGGCAGGCAATGCAACTTTTTATGTAACTAGCGTCATACTTCACTTCCTCTAAAATTAAAGGGATGTTTGGTGGCCAACCACACGAGGATGCAAATATGAACTTAAAGAATTTCATAGATGTTTGCACCCTTTTTAAAATTGCAAATATTTTCCAAGAATCCATTCGGTTGAGATAGTTCCCGTTCTCTTTGATGGGAGAGGTGGTAATTTGGCTGAGGGAGTTGGACGAAGGATCTATTACTTCTTGTGTTGAGTTGATGGAGACTTTCTTTGATAGATTCTTCCCTCTGTATCGTATGCTTCAACTTTGAGAGGAAATTACAAACTTTTTCCAAGTGACTGGTGAACCCTTACATGAAGCATGGCTAAGATTTAAGAAGAAGTTACTTCATTGCCCCAACCATGAGTTGCTAAATAAGATGTTGCACCAAATATTCTATCGGTATTTGGACTCTTTGAACAAGATCATAGCAGACAATTTGGCCGGTGGGTCATTGATAAACCAAATATTAGAAATTGCCTCAGGCTTGATAGACCAAATGACAAAGCAAAGTAGAGCTTGTCACACACGAGATGCCGAGATAGTCGTGGGGGCTCCCTCCATGTCTTATGTGAGACAAGAACAAAGTAAAAAGTATAAATATAGAGATGAAAACATGGCCAAGATCATGACACAAATGGATCTCTTAACAAAGCATTTCATTGGGTCAACCCCCAAAGCAGTTAACACCATAGCTTCAAGAGGAAATAGAGCTTATAAGGATGATGATGTTGATTCACTCGATGAAGAGATCCATTTCCTATTGAATCAAATAGGTGGGGTCCCAACCTACCTACCAAATGCAAGGTAGGAATCAAGGTTGGACAGATACAGATAAAGATTGGAAGGATAGAGATAAAGATTATAAAGATCTAAATTGGAGAGATCATGACTGTAATAGAGAACAGAAGGATAAGGAATGATAGAGAGATCATGATTAGAGGGATAATAAGCATGATCATATGGCCCACCATATAATAGACAAAAACACAAAAGGGCAAAGAGGCCACCTCCGTTGATCCAAAAAAACACAAAAAGAAAGATGTGCTTGCTAGAATTCTTATGGGAGTTGAAGAGAGTGACAAAATGCTCAAAGAAATAAAGAGTACTTTCTCTCAATTAAATCAAATGGTCAATTCCCATGTGGATTTAATTACATAACTTGAGACCTAATTAAGCCAAATCTTAGCTCACCTCAACCCTAGGCAAAAGGAAGGGATCCCTAGTGACACCATAACAAATCCCAAGAATGATGCTCATTGCATGACCATTGTCACTAGGAGCAGAAAGACACTTGGTGGTGAGGTATTGGATCTCAATAAAGACCTCAATAATAGGGTGATTGAAAGGCAAGCAAGTGTAAAGATAAAAAAGGTTGACAAGCCGAATAAACAAGTTCCTATTCCCAAAGAGTCAAATGTTAAAAAATTAGGAGAAGTTGAAGAGGTGGTTGAGAATAAAGAGAAACAACAAGTGGTTGATGAAAATATCTTAAAATCAGAAGAAAGCCTGGTTGTTTAATAGATGATAATCAAGATACCTCCTTCATTCCCATAAAGACACAAGAAGAAGGAGTACGCTACTAAATTCAAAAAGTTTCCCTCCAAATTTAGCAACTTGTCCGTGAATATCCCATTGGTTGAGGCTCACTTGAAATGCCTGGTTACTCCAAGTTTATGAAGGACTTGATAACCAAAAAGAGAGTCATGGATTTTGAAATGATTGAAGTGTCGCACAATTATAGTGCAATAATATATAGTAACATAGTGGTGAAGAAAAAAGATCCGGGGGGGCATTTACCATTTCTTTTACTATTAGTGTTTATCAATTTGGTAAAGTCTTGTGTGATTTAGGGGTGAGTATAAATTTGATATCATTGGACGTTTTCAAAAAATTAGGCTTGGGAACTCCCAAGGCCACCACTATGAGGCTTTTGATGGCTGATCGATCCATACAGAGATCAGTGTAAGTTCTCTGTGGCATGGTTGTTCGAGTTGATCGATTCATATTCCCTGCCAATTTTGTTATTCTAGATTGTGAGATCGACTATGAGGTCCCTATTATTCTTGGTAGGCCCTTTTTGGATACCAAAAGAGCACTCATTTGATGTGGAATATGGGGAGTTGAAATTTTGAGGCAATGGTGATGAAGTCACTTTTAATGTATGCAAGTTCATGAAGCAATGATTGATGATGAGGTTGTCGATGCAATAGAGGTGGATTTTATAAGTTAGCCACTAGAGGCGGTCTTGTGGAGCTACGGGAGTGAACACGTTGAGAAATATGATGAGGTTGTAGCTTCTTTGACCGACCTTGGTTTATACTACAAGAACCCACTTAAGCTTGACCTTGATCTAAAGAATCAAGAGAGTCCTCTGGCTAAGTCATCAATAAAAGATCCTCCATAACTTGAACTCAAGCCACTCCCTCCTTATCTTCGCTATGTATTCTTGGGTCAATATAATACTTTTCCCATCATTATAGTGGTAGACTTATGGTGTGGCAAGTCGAGGCTTTGAAATTGGTATTGAAGAAATTTATAAGGGACATTAGTTGGACTATCACTAAAATTATTGGGATCACTCTCCTGGTATTTGTACTCATAAAATCAAGTTAGAGACCGAATGTATACCAAGTGTGGAACATCATGAAACTTTGACAAATATATATAAGCTACAATAATGAAAGACCATCATAGATAAGCCCAACCACATATACATGACTTGTCCTTTGGGGCTACAACTGTTATGAGACAAAACATATTTAAACTTAATATGTTAGTCTACAAAACCTCTACCAGATAGAAAACTTAGTCTAGTTTGGGATAGGCACCACCTTACAAAACTACTATAAAATATAAAAATGCATATATCAAAGACTCAGTAAATCCCCAAATCAACTTGGAGCTCACTAATCGCAGCTGAGTGTCTTGTGCTCCTACTGAGGAGGTGTTCTAGCTGGAGTACTTTTACATGTGGCATAAAACACAATGTCCCCCATGAGAAATGCCAGTACTAAAGAGTGTACTGAGTATGTAAGGCATAAAGTGACTATAGGTAAGATAAGAGTTCAATGAAATTAGCTATCAATATATAGCTATATGGATAAGGATAAAAGATCACATTTACTTATATTGGTGAAATCATGAACTTTACATGCTTTACTTTAATTTATTCTTCTTCGCTTTATAAACTTGTAAGGCATATGATACAATAAAAAAGGATGACCCATGCCAGGCATTTTAAACCCTGGGATACAGTCGTCATAAATACATAAATTAGGATCGATCGATGCTAGAATTTTCTTTCACCCTTGGGATACCACCCGTAATATTGGGATCGACCCATGCTAGGTGTTCTTTCCACCCCTGGGATGCCACCCTAGAATATACAGATTCACTTTAGATCATTCTTCTTACCTTTAAGGTTGTTATTTTAGTGGTCATGACATTATTGAATTTAGAATTTGGGACCAGTAGTAAAGGACAAACAAACATGCACTTAATGCAATAACAATAGTGTAGGAAGAAACAATAATAGTAATATAAAACTTAGGAGCTAAAATAACATAATGGACCTTGTTTGACTAAGAGAAGAACTCACACAGCTTGTTGTTGACAGCACCATTTTCATACTAGTACTTAGAGGGGTCAATATACAGATCTAGTCACGGGCTCATTATGAAGTACTTTAACAAACTAAGGAGTGGGTATAAGGTCATTAGCTACATTAGAGGTGGTATACTGCCATTATGTATCATTTACAAGGAAGAGTACTTATAAATCTCACTTTGTTAACACATGTATTAGAATTCATGCAAAAGAACATAAAATCAAATAGCCTTACATACCTTGTTGTACAACTCCGATATTACCCCAAATTAACCTCTTGTCCTTTGGATTACTTTTCTATAATAAGTAAGTAGTAAAACTAGTATTAGGAGATAATCAACACATTTGGGCTACTTAACTTCACCAAAAGTGTAGTCGGGCAGTAACACTATAATTTATCAAATCAAGGTTCTTCTTTTAACCCTTTTCCTCCAATAACATTTATACAACACACAAATTTATATAAGATCCCTAGAGACTCTTTTAGCTTCATAATATGTACAAAACAGTTCACAAAGTGTGATACGCAGAGAAGCTTATAGAATATCTAATTAAGTGGCGTATCATTACACCTTCCGTCTATGTGTCAATACCAACTACTCACATCCCTTTTTAAGATCAACCAAGTGGTCCCTAACATATACACAAAAAACAGCCCCTAAAACAGTCCCAAAATCCTTTATCATAGCAACCGAATATTTAACTCATCATCGCTTGAGTTCTTAACAACAATATATACACAATTCTCCACCAAAACATGTATATGGGAAAGGGGTAAAAAATAGGCAGTAGCCCTACCTTTGTTTTTGTGATGGTTTATTCTCTTAACTTGTATCTCTTCAATATCTTGATTCCTTTAGCTTGGAAGGGAAATAAATCCCAAGAACCCTAATAGAATTATAGGGCTGTTGTATAAGCTAAGTGAGAGCAAGATAAAAAACTCTAGAAAGATGATTTTTGTCTAAGTTAAAATGGGTCAAATGAGCTGGCTTCAATCCCCTTAAAGGGATCTTCTCTTGGGCGACTTTCTTGGCCATTCTTGGCCTTAAAATATCAAGTAGGTGCATAGTTGATGCACCTACTTAGCCATTTAACTTGGGCCTTGATGGACTCAATCTTGTTGGGCCTTGGTTACCTATTCTTCTCTTATTCCTTTACCTAGTTTGGGTAAAATTAATTCAAGTAAGTAGTGGTGTACTTGGCCCAATAAGCTGGTCAAAGAAGTCTTAGTAGGCGATGCACCTACTTGGTTCTTAGGTTGGTCAATTAATCAAAGCAGGTGGTGCACCTACTTGTCACCTACTAGATTAATTTAAGTCAAGCAAGCAACTCACTTATTTTATTCCATATTCTAAGTCTTGATCTCTTTACTTTAATACTTATATACACTTAGACACTTTAAACCCTAAAGTAGAATACCACCTTACTATATCGCGTTTAAATATTTTCATCGGGGTTAAATTGGCCATACACTTGTTGAAATACATGGGGTATCATAGTACTGTCCAAATCTATACTCACCATCAATACTCGCATAAGAAATCTAGTCCATTACCTATACCACAAGGCTATATCAAGTGCCATATAAATAGAATAACTACACACAAAATACAAGGTGTTATAATTTTTTTACAGATATTTGGATTTAGATTGCCCCCATTATACCTCAAGGCTATATCAAGTGCCATATAAATAGAATAACTACACACAAAATACGAGGTGTTACAATTTTTCTACAGATATTTGGATTTGGGTTGCTCCCATTTGGGGCATGTAACAAACAATTCTTTTTATTTTCTTTTATTGCACATAGATGTTTATTTTTATTAAACTAGTGGTGAATGCATACTATTTATCTTATGCTATACTATTTTCATTGATCATGTGATATCTGGTAGTTTAAAAAAGTGATTTAAACAGGTTGAGAATGAAATGCAATAACAGTGATGTAGGAAGCAACAGTAATAGTAATATAACACTTAGGAGCTAAAATAACACAATGGACCTTGTTTGACTAGGAGAAGAACTCACAACATGTTGTTGATAGCACCTTTTTTATACTAGTACCTAGAGGGGTCAATATACATGTCACACCCCGAATCCAATCGAGACATGATTGGCACCCGTAGCCGATAAGGCCCGAGATAACCAACCTTTGCCTATGTTCAACCATATGCATGCAATAAGAAACCCATAAGCACATAACAGCTATAGAGACCAACAAGGGAATTCAGGGAACATGATATATATATACATACGTGAAACTGGGCCGTTGAGGCCACCGAGGCAAGTACGACATATCCCTTTTATATTTATACACCCACACCTGTCTACAAAAGCCTCTAAGCATTGACCAAAATGAACTAAAAGTCGGGACAAGTCCCCACTTTATACAACATGTACAACACCAAAACATATATACACTCTGGCTCGGAGAAGCCCCGAATTAGCTGGAGCTCACCAATGATCTGCGATGACTGGCAACCTACTGAGGAGGCCTACTGGTACATACGCCTGCAGCAAGTAAGGTAAATTCCCCAAAAGGGGTCAGTACGAAATAAGTACTGAGTATGCAAGGCTCAGATGAAACTGTACAATACATGAATATTTCAATGAACTCAAAACATATGAATAATCAATGTGAATAAGTCATCATTTGGTATTTTGGGAAACCATGTGGATTGCTTTCATTACTTTCTTTGCTTTCTTTATCTCAATGCTCAATGATAACAATGTACACAGGCCCCTACTAATCAGTGGGTCTTTTCATATCATAACATCATGTTGGGATCGAGTCGAGCTAGGCTTATGCCCCTAGACTTGCCACCCATAAATCAATACATCGGGATCGAGTCGAGCTAGGCTTACGCCCCTAGACTTGCCACCCATAAATCAATACATTGGGATCGAGTCGAGCTAGGCTTATGCCCCTAGACTTGCCACCCATACTTGATCATTGACCACATATGCATTACTTTATTCATTACTTTGAGATTGATACTTGGATAGTCATAACATCACTTTGAACTTTGAAACATAACATTGTTGGAAGCTTTGGATCATTAACCAATGAGTGAGAACCATGTGAATAACTTGTCAACATAACATTATGAGAATCATAACACCATGGGAACCCTTGGACAACAATCTATGAACAAGAGGCATAAGTATAATCACTATTGGAAACATTGGAACATAACTTTATGAGAGCTTTTGGAACATTAACCATGACTATGAGACATGAGATTCACAAATGATCCATGAGTATGATAACCGGATATGGAATACCTTAGCACGTTTCGGGATAGGACTAGTGACATGTCAATGTGAACACTATTTGCCGTAGGAAGATACGGACAAAGTAACCTTACATACCTTCGATTCGCAATACGAATATATAATCCTAGAGGTGCGTACAATAGTCCCGCTCCTTCTTTATGTGTCACTCTACAACAAAAATACAATATGGAATTCACATTAACCACCAACTACTCTTCAAATGCATATAACATCAATGAGTCACATATGTGCCCTTAAACATGCCATTTCCCCTTGACAAAACCATTGAGAAAATTATTATTCCAAAACTTCCATAATATTCCCAACATTGACCAATACATGAAAATCAATACATTTCACCACAATACTTCTCCTTTACCCTTTCTTATCCATAACACATCACAAATAATCCATCAAAGTACCTTAATACAACTCATAACACATATCGGCCAAAATCTCACAATTTCCACTTATAGACAAGAACAAGTTTAATACCAAAAATAGCACCATACATGTTAATAGTTTGTTCATACCATGCTTTTTCATCAAAGGCACAAGTCCTAATTCAAGTTCAAACCACCAAGATAGCACATCTTTCACCAAAGGCAAAAAGACACTATTCAGCATCTTGCCAACACAACTATCATGATATACATAATCCCCCATGCATATAATATGTTAATCCATGAGTATAAATACTTACCAAGTCTTGGAATATGTTGATCTTGTCCAAGGAGTCCAAAGAAATTATTTTCCTTAGGGTTTGGAAATGAAATAAATGTTTGTGAAAATATCCAAAAGTTTTGAGAGTCCTTTGGGAATAAAATCTGATGTTTTGGACTTTATATATACCCAAGGTCATCCTTATATACATGTGGAATTAAGTGATATGTTCAATTGGTCAAATATTGGAAGAATGGATCACTTTGCCTTTGGGCCCATGTATTTTCTTCCATTTTGGGCCTCAAATTGGGCCCAATAACACATATTCATGTAACCCATCAAATTTCATGTATTAATCACCATATATATCATGTTTACTTAATTCCATATTGTCCCGACATTATTATCTTATGAGATTCTCATTCGTCGCCTCGATCGCAAAAATTGGAATTCTAGTCGCCCTTGGCTTCATTGGACATTTTGGATCACTATTCACATTTAATGATTTGATCATGTAGGAGTATGTAGGAGTGTATTGAAGTGTTTGAAGCTTTAAAAATTCTCAAATAACCCCAAAGAACCAAAAGAAACCATCCAAGAAGCGTCGTCGAATTGCGTTACAAAACGAGTCCGGAAAGGCACATTTTTTGTGCCTTGCGCCACTGCTGAAAAGCAAGGCAGTGGTACAAGAATTCACTGCCCTCTGAATCAGTGGCTTGCGCCACACCCCCTGAAACAGGGTAGTGGCGCAAGTTTTTATGCTTTTCTGAATTTTTCGGCCATTTGTCTAACACTTGCGTATCGTCCAATCCCTTATCTAAACACTACAAAATACTTACTTAGTGATCTTAATCATCAAGTAAACATAACTCCAAGTCACCAAATGAGGTTTGAATGTATACGGGGTATCACCCAAGTGCTCCACGAAATCACAAAACACCTCCTACGAAGGTCTAATCGCACATGTTAAGTCCTATATCAAATGTTTCACCAATAACACTATAAAACACATATTCATGGCATCTCAACACCTATGTAGATATGATCCCAAGGTATCAAGTAAGGTTAGAAAAATACGGGGTGTTACATTCTTCCCCCCTTAGAAACATTCGTCCTCGAATGTTAACAACATTGTCTTATATACAACAAATGCATCTTTACTTTAACATACCCATACACATAATGCTCTTAAGTACTTACTTGTTATTGTTCCATCTCTGCATTGTGAACTTCTTGGTCTATTTGAAATAGATAGGGATACTTGGATTTCATCATTTCTTCCGCTTCCCATGTGATCTCCTCTACGTGTTGGTTTCTCTAAAGGACTTTTACGGATGCTATGTCTTTATTTATCAATCTCTTTACTTGTCGATCTAGGATAGCAATGGGCACCTCTTCATAAGTGAGATCCTCTGTGACTTGAACATCCACTACGAAAACAATACGAGAAGGATCTCCTATGCATTTTCGAAGCATTGAAACATGAAATACCGGATGGACTGAGGAAAGTTCTTGAGGTAAGGCTAATTCATATGCGACTTGCCCAAATCTTATAATAACTTCATAGGGGCCTACGTAACGTGGACTCAATTTCCCTTTCTTTCCGAATCGCATTACCCCTTTCATCGGTGACACCTTTAAAAATACCCAATCACCTATGGCGAATTCAAGCCCTCTTCTTCTAACATCGGCATATGACTTGTGACGACTTTGAGCTATTTGTAACCGTTGTTGGATCACTTTAACTTCCTCCATGGCTTGGTGGACAATATCTGGCCCAAGTAAAGCAGTTTCACCTGCTTCAAACCAGCCAATTGGTGATCGACATTTTCTCCCATACAAAGCTTTATAGGGTGCCATTTTAATACTTGAATGATAGCTATTGTTATACGCAAATTCAATAAGAGGCAAATGGTCATCCCAACTGCCTTGAAAATCTAATGCGCAAGCTCGTAGCATATCTTTAAGTGTCTGAATAGTACGTTCTGCTTGTCCATCAGTCTGAGGATGGAAAGCCGTACTCAAATTCACCTGTGTACCCAAACTTTGCTGGAAAGATCTCCAAAAATGCGTTGTGAATTGTGCTCCTCTGTCAGATATAATGAAAAGTGGAATACCATGTAACCTCACTATTTCTTTAACATACAACTTCGCATAATCCTCAGCTGTATAGGTCGTCTTGACAGGTAGAAAATGCGATGACTTGGTAAGTCGGTCCACTATGACCCATATGGAATCAAATTTCTGCAATGTACGAGGCAAGCCCGTAATAAAATCCATATTAATCATATCCCACTTCTAGACTGGAAGATTGATACATTGCATGTAACCTCCCGGTTTCTGATGTTCCACTTTCACTTGTTGACAATTTGGCCATTGCGCGACAAATTATGCAATGTTCTTTTTCATGTTGCCCCACCAATACACTTCTTTCAATTCATGGTACATTTTAGTAGCACCCGGGTGAATGGAATAGCGCGAATGGTGCGCCTCTGTCATTATTCGTGTCCTCAGCTTATCTACGTCCGGTACACATATTCTCCCTTGACATTGAAGCACCCCTTCCGGTGTAATATCAAATGCCTTGGTCAAATTCTGCTGCACATTTTCCTTTAGCTGCAATAAAATACAATCCGCAAATTGCTTTTCTTTCACTTCAGCTATCAAGGAGGATTCTGCTGCATTCTGCACAATAACTCTATCATCTGAGGATTCAATAAGGCAAACTCCTAATCTTGCTAACTGATTTAAGTCTTTGATTATCTCCTTCTTTTCCATCAATTGATCACTAGTGACTCCCGTTGCCTTGCGGCTCAATGCATCTGCTACTACATTTGCCTTTCCTGGATGGTATAGAATATCAACATCATAGTCTATCAAGAGCTCTAACCATATCCGTTGCCTTAGGTTGAGTTCCTTTTGCTTAAATATATATTGTAAACTTTTGTGATCTGTATAAATATCAACATGAACTCCATACAGATAATGACGCCATATCTTTAAAGCAAACACTACCGCTGCCAATTCAAGGTAATGAGTGGGATAATTTTTCTCATGTGGCCGTAACTGTCGTGAGGCATATACTATCACCCTACCATGCTGCATCAACACACATCCGAGACCAATCCCGGAAGCGTCACAATACACTGCATAGCCTTCTGTGCCTTCGGGAAGTACTAACACTGGTGTGGAAGTCAACTTATCTTTCAATTTTTGGAAACCTCTTTCACATGCATCATTCCATTGAAATTTAATTGCCTTGTGAGTTAACTTTGTCAATGGTGTCGCAATAGAAGCAAACCCTTCTACAAATCTTCGGTAATAACCTACCAAACCTAGAAAACTGCGAATCTCTGTGGGTGTCGTAGGTCTTGGACAATTTTTCACTGCCTCTATCTTCTATGTGTCGACTTGGATTCCTTTGTCCAACACAATGTGACCCAAGAATGCAACTGATTTTAACCAAAACTCACATTTGGAGAATTTTGCATACAACCTACGCTCGCGGAGGATTTGCAACACTTGCCGTAAATGATTAGCGTGGTCTTCTGGTGATCTTGAATATACAAGGATATCATCTATAAATACTGTCACGAACACGTCTAAGAATGGCTTAAACACCCTATTCATCAAATCCATAAACACAGCCGGTGCATTTGTTAGTCCAAATGACATAACTAAAAATTCATAATGGCCGTACCGTGTTCGAAAAGCTGTCTTGGGTACATCCTCCTCTCTAACTCTGACTTGATGGTATCCCGACCTCAAGTCAATTTTTGAAAAACACTTGGCACCCTATAACTGATCAAACAAATCATCAATGCGAGGAAGGGGATATTTGTTTTTGATCGTTACCTTACTCAACTGTCGGTAGTCAATGCACATCCTCAATGTGCCATCTTTCTTGCGTACGAATAATACCGGTGCACCCCACGGGGACATACTAGGCCTAATGAATCCCTTGTCCAGCAAATCTTTCAACTGCTCCTTCAATTCACGCAGTTCCGCTGGAGCCATTCTATATTGAGGGATAAAAATAGGCTGAGTTCCTGGAATCACATCAATACCGAATTCCACTTCTCGTTCTGGGGGTAAACCTGGAAGATCCTCTGGAAATACATCAAGAAATTCATTGACTACTGGTACTGACTGTGGAGTTAATGGTTTCACATCATTATCTTTCACTCGTACCAAATGACATATGTATCCCTAGGCAATCATTTTCCTTGCTTTCAAATAGGAAATAAATCTTCCTTGTTGTGCCCCTACCTTACCTTGCCATTCTAGAACATTTTCCTGTGGAAAACAAAATTGTACCTTCTTGGCCCGGTAATCTACCGTAGCATAACATGAAGCCAACCAATCCATTCCCATTATCACGTCAAAATCTACCATGTCCAATTCAATGAGATCGGCCAACGTATCATGTTCACACACTGTTACCACATAGTTACGATATACTTTCTTTGCAATAATATATTCACCCACTGGTGTAGACACTTCAATTGATTTAATTAATAATTCTGGGGCCTTTGCAAATCTCGCAGCAACCAATGGGGTAACATAGGAAAATGTAGAATCTGGATCAATCAGTGCATATACAGTATGTGAGAATATGGATAATGTACCTGTGACAACATCAGGAGAAGCCTCTGAATTTTGGCGGTCCACCAAAGCATAAGTGCGATTCTGGACCCCGCTAGTACTGGCTGCTCCTCTGGTCCCTCTACCACGGCCAATAGGCTGCACACCTCGGTCCAGTGAAGGAACTGATGCTGATGATGCAACAGCCGACCCAGCCGATCGTGCTATACCACCCATGCTCCTCTGTGGACAATCTCTCACTATATGCCCTGGCATACCACACCAAAAGAAGACATTCGTTCCTGCCCGACATGTGCCTGGGTGAATATACCCACAGTGTTGACACTGCTGACGAGGAAAACCTGCTGACTGTGATCCATGACCCCCACTACTCTGCCCAGCTGAACCACCTCTAAACCCTTGAGACTGAGAATAAGCACTCCCTGCAGAATAATAGAACGACGGTCTAGGTGGTCTAGGAAACATGCGGGGCCTAGATCCTCCTTGGGACATCATAGGTGGTCCCATAGGTCTAGCCCTTTTGGGACTGTCCCCTATCAAATTCATGTACCCTTCGTCTCTGTCTTTGATCTTCCCTTTTCTGGGCGAATGCTTGTATTTTAGCGATGTTCATGTCCCTATTCAAGGTCGCAATAGTGCAATCTCTTACCAAATATGGCTCTAGTCTGTCCACGTATCTATGGACCCTGTCTGTCATCGTAGCCACAACATTTGGCGCATATCGAGCCAAGGAATTAAATTACAACCTATATTCTCTGACACTCAAATTTCCTTGATGGAGATTTAGGAACTGATCCGCACGTGCCTCACGGATCTCATAGGGCAAGTAATGATCAAGGAAACCCACCTTAAACTCTTCCCACGTAGGTGGATCTGCACCAATGTCACGGGATTTCTTCCAATCCTCATACCACAGTATTGCCTCTCCTTTCAACCTATACGCAGCAAGTTCCACTGTCTCTACCCCTGTCACATGCATAACTTCTAAGGCCCTCTGAATTTGATCCACGAAGTCCTGTGGATCTGCTTTTGGATCGGACCCTATAAATATAGGAGGGTCCAGTTTCAAGAAATCCTGTGTTCTGCGACTTGCTACTCTAGCCGCATCATCATCAGGTGTCATTGGACCAGCTCGTCCTTGACTCTGGGCTTCCACCAACTGTGTTAACATATGAACTGCATTTCTAAGATCCTAATCTGTGGCATCCGTCGGTGGTTCCACGGTCACTTCCCTTCTTCTCGGCTCTTCTGGAGCTGAAGAAGTAGAAGAAGCTCGCGTTGCAAACTCAGTTTCAGCCCCACCTTGATCAACTTGTTCAGGTGGTGGTCTACTTGTTCCTTCACCAGCAATTCTATCTATCAGCTTACTTTTACCTTTCCTTCTCCCTCTTTTAGTGTTCGGCATTTTGACTATACCAAAGAAAAATAATTACCAAGATCAGATACAATGCAACTTACAACATTGGCTCTATTGCATGATCTAGAAAGAAGAAAAGAAACAACATCCTAAATATCCCGTAGCCTCTTACTTATAAATGTGGTGCACAACACATCGATAAGTAAGACTCTACTCAGACACGGCTTTGTAGACACCCTTAGAACGACTGCTCTGATACCACTTTTGTCATGCCCCAAATCCGATCGAGACATGATTGGTACCCGTAGCCGATAAGGCCCGAGAGAACCAACCTTTGCCTATGTTCAACCATATGCATGCCATAAGAAACCCATAAGCACATAACAGCTATAGAGACCAACAAGGGAATTCAGGGAACATTATATATATATACATACGTGAAACTGGGCCGTTGAGGCCACCGAGGCAAGTACGACATATCCCTTTTACATTTATACACCCACACCTGTCTACAAAAGCCTCTAAGCATTGACCAAAATGAACTAAAAGTCGGGACAAGTCCCCGCTTTATACAACATGTACAACACCAAACATATATACACTCTGACTCGGAGAAGCCCCGAATTAGCTGGAGCTCACCAATGGTCTGCGACGACTGACAACCTACTGAGGAGGCCTACTGGTACCTGCGGCTGCAGCAAGTAAGGTAAATTCCCCAAAAGGGGTCAGTACGAAATAAGTACTGAGTATGCAAGGCTCAGATGAAACTGTACAATACATGAATATTTCAATGAACTCAAAACATATGAATAATCAATGTGAATAAGTCACCATTTGGTATTTTGGGAAACCATGTGGATTGCTTTCATTACTTTCTTTGCTTTCTTTATCTCAATGCTCAATGATAACAATGTACCCGGGCCCCTACTAATCAGTGGGTCTTTTCATATCATAACATCATGTTGGGATCGAGTCGAGCTAGGCTTATGCCCTTAGACTTGCCACCCATAAATCAATACATCGGGATCGAGTCGAGCTAGGCTTATGCCCCTAGACTTGCCACCCATACTTGATCATTGACCACATATGCATTACTTTATTCATTACTTTGAGATTGATACTTGGATAGTCATAACATCACTTTGAACTTTGAAACATAAAATTGTTGGAAGCTTTGGATCATTAACCAATGAGTGAGAACCATGTGAATAACTTGTCAACATAACATTATGAGAATCATAACACCATGGGAACCCTTGGACAACAATCTATGAACAAGAGGCATAAGTATAATCACTATTGGAAACATTGGAACATAACTTTATGAGAGCTTTTGGAACATTAACCATGACTATGAGACATGAGATTCACAAATGATCCATGAGTATGATAACCGGATATGGAATACCTTAGCACGTTTCGGGATAGGACTAGTGACATGTCAATGTGAACACTATTTGCCGTAGGAAGATACGGACAAAGTAACCTTACATACCTTCGATTCGCAATACGAATATATAATCCTAGAGGTGCGTACAATAGTCCCGCTCCTTCTTTATGTGTCACTCTACAACACAAATACAATACGGAATTCACATTAACCACCAACTACTCTTCAAATGCATATAACATCAATGAGTCACATATGTGCCCTTAAACATGCCATTTCCCCTTGACAAAACCATTGAGAAAATTATTATTCCAAAACTTCCATAATATTCCCAACATTGACCAATACATGAAAATCAATACATTTCACCACAATACTCCTTCTTTACCCTTTCTTATCCATAACACATCACAAATAATCCATCAAAGTACCTTAATACAACTCATAACACATATCGGCCAAAATTCCACAATTTCCACTTATAGACAAGAACAAGTTTAATACCAAAAATAGCACCATACATGTTCATAGTTTGTTCATACCATGCTTTTTCATCAAAGGCACAAGTCCTAATTCAAGTTCAAATCACCAAGATAGCACATCTTTCACCAAAGGCAAAAAGACACTATTCAGCATCTTGCCAAGACAACTATCATGATATACATAATCCCCCATGAATATAATATGTTAATCCATGAGTATAAATACTTACCAAGTCTTGGAATATGTTGATCTTGTCCAAGGAGTCCAAAGAAATTATTTGCCTTAGGGTTTGGAAATGAAAGAAATGTTTGTGAAAATATCCAAAAGTTTTGAGAGTCCTTTGGGAATAAAATCTGATGTTTTGGACTTTATATATACCCAAGGTCATCATTATCCATATGTGGAATTAAGTGATATGTTCAATTGGTCAAATATTGGAAGAATGGATCACTTTGCCTTTGGGCCCATGTATTTTCTTCCATTTTGGGCCTCAAATTGGGCCCAATAACACATATCCATGTAACCCATCAAATTTCATGTATTAATCACCATATATCTCATGTTTACATAATTCCATAATGTCCCGACATTATTCTCTTATGAGATTCTCATTCGTCGCCTCGATCGCAAAAATTGGAATTCTAGTCGCCCTTGGCTTCATTGGACATTTTGGATCACTATTCACATTTAATGATTTGATCATGTAGGAGTATGTAGGAGTGTATTGAAGTGTTTGAAGCTTTAACAATGCTCAAATAACCCCAAAGAACCAAAAGAAACCATCCAAGAAGGGTCGTCAAATTGCGTTACAAAACGAGTCCGGAAAGGCACATTTTTTGTGCCTTGCGCCACTGCTGAAAAGCAAGGCAGTGGCGCAAGAATTCACTGCCCTCTGAATCAGTGGCTTGCACCACACCCCCTGAAACAGGGTAGTGGCGCAAGTTTTTATGCTTTGCTGAATTTTTCGGCCATTTGTCTAACACTTGCGTATCGTCCAATCCCTTATCCAAACACCACAAAATACTTACTTAGTGATCTTAATCATCAAGTAAACATGACTCCAAGTCACCAAATGAGGTTTGAATGTATACGGGGTATCACCCAAGTGCTCCACAAAATCACAAAACACCTCCTACGAAGGTCTAATCGCACATGTTAAGTCCGATATCAAATGTTTCACCAATAACACTATAAAACACATATTCATGGCATCTCAACACCTATGTAGATATGATCCCAAGGTATCAAGTAAGGTTAGAAAAATACGGGGTGTTACAATACAGATCTAGTCACAGACTCATTTTGAAGTACTTTGACACACTAAGGAGTGGGGACAAGGTCGTTAGCTACATTGGAAGTGGAATACTACCATTACATATCATTTTCAAGGAAAAGTACTTATAAAGCTCACTTTGTAACACACGTATTATATTTCATGCCAAAGAACATAAATCAAATAGCCTTACATACCTTGTTGTACAACTCTGATATTACCCTAAATTAACCGCCTGCCCTTCAGATTACTTTTTTATAATAAGTAGGTAGTAAAAGTAGTATTAGTAGCTAATCAACACATTTGGGCTACTTAACTTTACCAAAAGTGCAGTCGGGCAGTAACACTATGATTTATCAAATCAAGGGTGTTCTTTTAACCCTTCTCCTCCAATAATATTTGTACAACACACAAATTCATATAATATCCCAAAGACTCTTTTGGCTTCTTAAAATGTACAAAACAATTCACAAAGTGTGATAGGTATAAAATCTTACACAACATCTAATTAAGTGGTGTATCATTACACCTTCCTTTTATGTGTCAATACTAACTACTAACATCCCTTTTAAAGATCAACCAAGTTGTCCCCAATATATACACACAAAACATCCCTTACAAAAGTCCCAAAATCCTTTATCACAGCAACCAAATATTGAACTCATCATCCCTTGAGTTCTTAACAACAATATATACATAATTCTCCGCCAAAATATGTATACGGGAAGGGTGCAAAAATGGGCAGTAGCCTTACCTTAGTTTTTGTGATGGTTTATTCTCTTAACTTGTATCTCTTCAATATCTTGATTCCTTTAGCTTGTAAGGAATAGGAATCCTAATAACCCTAATAAAATTATGGGGTTGTTGTATAAGATAAGAGAGAGCAAGATAGAAAACTCTAGAAAACTGATTTTTACCTAAGTTAAAATGGGTCAAATGAGCTGGTTTCAATCCCCTACCTATACCACAATACTCGCATAATAAATGTAGTCCATTACCTATACTACAAGTCTATATCAAGTGCCATATAAATAGAACAAGTACATGAAAAATATGAAGTGTTACATCCTCCCCTACTTAGGATCATTCGTCCTCGAATGTTAGCATGATTAGCCAGCCTAAACAAATTCAAGACCAAGTTTAATCTTCATGTTACCACATAACACTTACACAGTTATACTTACTTGTTAATTCTCCAAGTCAGCATCTTGGACGTTTACTTCAGATTCGAATAAATAAGGGTACTTGGATTTCATTGCTTCCTCAGCTTCCCATGTGATCTCTTCTACTTGTTGGCTCCTCTAAAGTATTTTTATAGAAGCTACTTCTTTATTTCTTAACTTCTTAACTTGCCGATATAGAATACCAATAGGTACTTCTTCATATGTGAGATCGTCCGTAACTTGTACATCTTCAGTAGGAGTAATATGAGATGGATCTCTTATGCACTTTCAAAGCATTGAGACGTAAAACACTGGATATACTGTTGAAAGCTTTTGGGGTAGCTCTAATTAATGTGAAACTTGGCCAAATCTTTGAATAATCTTATATGGCCCTATATAGTGTGGACTTAGTTTTCCCTTTTTACCATCCTCATTATCCCTTTCAGTGGTGACACCTTCAAGAATACCTAATCTACTATAGCAAACTCTAGCCCTCTTTTTCTAATATCTGCATATGATTTGTGTTGGTTTTCAGCTATTTCTAGCCATTGTTGTATCACTTAACTTTTTCATAGCTTGATGAACAAGATCTGGCCCAAATAAGGCAGTTTCACCCGCTTCAAACCACCTAATTGGTGATATACACTTTCTCTCATATAAAGCTTCATAAGGTGCCATTTTGATTCTCGAGTGCTAGCTATTATTGTATGCAAACTCAATAAGTGACAAATGATCATCCCAACTACCTTTGAAGCCTAATACACAAGCTCGCAGCATATCCTCTAGTGTTTGGATTGTACATTTTACCTGACCATTCATTTGAGGGTGAAAAGTTGTACTTAAACTCACTTGTGTTCCAAAATTCTTCTGAAATGACTTCCAAAATTTTGAGGTAAATTGACCTCCCCAATCAGATATAATAGAGATTGGGACTCCATATATCCAAACTATCTCTTTAATATACAACCTTGCATACTTTTTAGCTGTGTAAGTGGTTTTAACTGATAGGAAGTATGCTGATTTGGTGAGTCTATCAACTATTACCCATATGGAATCAAACTTCTGAGAGGAGCGAGGCAAACTAGTGTAAAATCCATGTTGATCATGTCCCATTTCCAAATTCGGAGCTACATACACTGCATATAACCTCCTGGCTTTTGATGCTCTACTTTAACTTGTTGATAATTTGGACATTGGCCTACAAATTATGCAATGTTCTTCTTTATTTCTCCCTATTAATACACTTCTTTCAAGTCATGATACATTTTTGTTTAGATAGAATATATTGAATGGTGTGCTTCTTTCATAATCCTTTTCCTTAGTCTATCAATATTAAGTACACATAATCTGTTTTGGCATCGAAGTAATCCCTCTTGCATAAGCTCAAATGCCTTTGTAATATAATTTAGTACATTCTCCTTAAGCTGTAATAGAATAGGATCTGTATAGTGCTTTTCTTTCACTTCAGTTACTAACGAGGATTCTGCCATATTTTGCATAATAACTCCTTCATCTGGAGATTGAAGAAATCGAACCCCCAAGCTAGCTAGTTGTTATAGATCTTTAGTTATCCCTTATCTTTCCATAAATTGACCATAAGTGCTTGTGATTGTCTTACGACTTATAGCATCGGCTACCATATTTGCTCTCCTCAGATGATACAAGATATGAACATCATAGTCCTTTAATAACTCAATCTATCTTCGTTGCCTTAGATTCAAGTCCTTCTGCTTAAAGATATATTGTAAACTTTTATGGTCAATACATATATATCAACATGAACCCAATACAAGTACTGGCGTCATATATTTATAGCAAATATAACTGTTGGTAGCTCAAGATCATGTGCTGGATAAATCTTCTCATGTGGACACAACTGCCTTGAGGCGTAGGCTATTACTTTACCATGCTACATCAATACACATCTTAGACCCACTCCCCAAGCATACCAATACACTGTATACCTCTCTGTACCTTCTTGAAGTACCAATACACGTGTGGAAGTTAACTTATTCTTCAATTCTTAGCCACAAGCATCATTCCATTGAAACTTGGATGCTTTGTGTGTTAGCTTGGTTATTGGTGAAGAAATGGAAAAAAACCCTTAATGAACCTTCTATAATAACCTGCCAAGCCTAGGAAACTATAAACCTCCATAGGCATTGTGGGTCTTGGCCAATTCTTCACGGCTTCTATTTTTTGAGAATCAACCCTTATTCCTTCATCGGATATAATATGCCCAAGAATGCCACTGATTTTAACCAAAACTCACATTTAGAGATGTCACGCCCCAAATCCCATAGAGACGTGATTGGCACCCGAAGCCGATATGGCCCGAGAGAACCGATCTTTGCTCATGTCTATTCAAATGCATATCCTCGTATGAATCTTGTTAAATCTTATATTTCCTTATGCAACTAAGCGGAAGTCATGAACATGGAAACATATATCATAGCTCTATATTTATGAAACTTGGCCGTTAGGGCCATTAAGTCAAAATGATCATACATCACTTACTTTCATATACCCACATACGTCTACAAAAGCCTCTAACTGATGCATTTACAAGAACATCTAAAAGTCGGGACAAGTCCCCGCTTTATCTTTACAACATCAAAACAAATGTACAAATGTGATAATTCCCGAAGCAACTTGGGCTCACCAAAGATCTGCAAATACTGTCAACCTACAGTGCAGGTCTACTAGTGCCTGCACCTGCAACATGTAAGGTAAGTTCCCCCGAGGGGGTCAGTATGAGGAATCTACTGAGTATGTAAGTCTCATAAGAAACAACATCATACATGAGAATGCAATGGAATAGAATATGAGAGAATATTCAATGTGGATAAACCATCCTTTTTTAAATGTGAAAACATGTCTATTACTTCTGTTATTAGTATTTTAGAGAAATCCCTTACATTCTTATTATTCATATAATAACTTTCATACCCATCTTTATTCAAGAGAATTTTCCTTCACTCGAGAGACTTACCTCCAAGAGGTTCTTCTATTTAAGAAATTCTTTATTCAAGAGAATCTTCTATTCAAGAGATTCCTCATTTCAAGAGTTTTGGATTAATAATATAACGTTCATCCATTCTTTGGTGGGGAACCATGTATTTTACGTTCTTTACTTCTCTTGTCTTCATCTTCATTCATCTTTATTGTTCTACCCATGCTAGGCTGTTCTGTAGCCCCAGGGATGAGATTAACCCATGTTAGGTACTTTGAACCCTGGGATGTTATGTGAACCCATGCTAGGCTTTCGTGTAGCCTCTGGGATGTCATTAACCCATGCTAGGCCTATCGCCCCTGGGATGTTATGTGAACCCGTGCTAGGCTTTCGTGTTGCCCCTGGGATATTATTAACCCATGCTAGGCTTATCGCCCCTGGGATGTTATGTGAACCGATGCTAGGCTTTCGTGTCGCCCCTGGGATGTCATTAACCCATGCTAGGTATTTCAACCCCTAGGATACCACCCATGATTACTTATTAATTATACATCACTTCTTTCTCTTGTTATTCTTACTTCCATTCTTAAGAGTGATACAATAAGGACATGACATAATTGGAATCACACATATATATATTACTTCACTCTTGTACTTCATGAGATTGGCATCTTCACTTATGACAAATAGATATATTAACTTGCACATCACCTCTCTTATTATTCTTATAAGATTGACACTTTTATTTGTGAGAGATTGGTACAAACATAATCATAATGTTATTAGACTTTTGGAACATAATATTCTTGGACTTTGGAACAAGACATGATTGGAACAATGCTATTCAACTAAACAAGCTCTCTTTACCTCATTGCTCTTGTTGAGATAGTTCTCTTAGAAACTACAACATCATGACAACTTAAGAACTTCCGTCCATAAATAAGAGATAAGTGGATCATAATTCATCTAAGGGTAAAACACCTATGAATAACAATATGTATCAACCTTAGTATTTGGAATGTATCACTTTTGGAACCATAGGATAATGGTTGTTGCGTAAGACACATGCGGATATCAACTATTCATCAACTCAAGACGTGATACCTTAGGACATTCTGAAACTTGTGACATATTAGTCAACACACATGAGTCAACCAATGGACATGAGTTATGTGATTCACCATTTACCAATGAGTAAGGAACATATGAGTACACTCGTCAACTACAGGGTATGGAATACCTTAGAGCATTTCAGAATCGAATAAGTACTATGATAATGTGAGCACCATATGCTGCAGAAGGATATAGAAGATTAACCTTACATACCTTCACTTCCAAGTATGAGTACACAAGTCTATATATGAACACAACAGTCCAGCTTCTTCCTTTTGTTTCACTCTACAATACAAGTCCATAATGGAACTCTCGTTAACAAATATTTACCATACAAGTGTACAAAACGACAATGAGCTATATGACTGTCACATAACTTCATTTAACTCTTTACAATACACCCCACTGCATTATCATACGAACAACACCATAATCATGCCACACATTGACCAAGATATCATACATCTATAGCATTTCACACCACACTTACCCTTTACGCTTCCTCATTATCATTCCGTCACAATTACCCTATCAACTTGCCTCATAACAACTTATGAACAATCATACATACTTAACATATTCCAACATGCCTCCATACGACACTTTAAAGTCATTAAAACGACATCACAAGTTGATAATTACATCCATGAAGGGCATAGGGGTTTCGGGGGGGACAAAGGGATGCAAAAAGTAGCAATTCAGAGTTTTGGGCCGATCCGCTAAGCCACCTGCGCCCGCAGGTGCTTCGTCTGCGAGGGCGGGTGCCCGTTTAGGCCAAAAAGGGTCTCTTTTGGGTCTTTTTATGCAATGAATGATCCATGATCATAAAAAAACTCATTTTGACATATTTTTTGATCATATAACATGCCAACTACCATCCATGGTCTCACAACACACATAACATCACCAAAATGACATTTTCCTTACATTACGCCATCACTTACATGCTAACTTTTGCAATAACAATTCCAAACGTGATACACAAGAATAAAACAAGTCAAGACTATAATCACATCTCACATATCAATATTGAATCCATAAAGTTCATTTTATTCAAGATCACAAGCCCATGTTCAAGTTTACAAGACAAAATCCTTCACCGATTTAAGCATACACAAGTTGTTTTACATATAGTGAACTTCTCACCCTTCACCAACATAACAAACATGATATAAACCATCTTCCATGCATAAAATATATTAAACCATACTAATAAACACTTACTAATACTCACCAAGTGATGATCTTTGGCCAAAAGGATGAGAGCTTAGGGTTTGTGGAAATATTGAGAAAATTCTAGAAAGGCATGGGTGTCCAAATGAATAAAAATCTGATTTTTTTGGCTCTATTTATAGCCCCTTTAAGTATCTCTTTATCCAAACACTTGGTCCAATAATAATGTAGGGACTTGTTCTTACAAGAATGGGTCAAGAATGGGTCATTATGCCCTTTTGGGGCCATGTCTTCATGTTAATTTTGGGCCTCAATTAGCTTATTAACAATTTGTTAATTGAGCCCACCAATTGAATGAATAATTCCTCATATATATATATATATATATGTATATATATATATATCCCTCAAGTCACTCTTATCCATCTCTTGGCATTAAATGCATGGTTGATTAGTCAAATGGAAGATTGGATCATGTTTTGCCCCATTGGGCCAAGTCTTTCTTATAATCTTTGGGCCTGGCCTAATTGATCAAGACTTATATAAGACCCAGCAAGTAATTACATGATTCTTCAAATATCTCATGTTCTCTCATGTTTAATTATTTCCATAATTGTACACGTAGTCGTATGGGTTCGACAACACACGGAGTGCTACATCTCCTACAAAGGTCTAATCCTATGTACTAGGCCCAATATCCATTACCTCATCAATAACATTACACAATACATACTTTTGGCTCTCGACACTTAAGTAACCATTTTTCAACGTCGTCAAGTAGGGTTTGATAGGTACTGGGTGTTACAAGAGAACTTTGCATATAACTTATGATCATGAAGAATATGTAATACCTATCGCAAATAATTAGCATGCTCCTCTTTTGATCTTGAATACACCAGAATATCATCTATAAATACTCTCATAAACACATCCAAGAATGTCTTGAACACTCTATTCATCAGATCCATGAGAGTTGCTGTGCATTTGTTAGCTCGAATGACATAACTAAAAACTCAAAAATGACCATACCGTGTTTGAAAAGCTGTTTTGAGTACATCTTTCTCCTTCACTCTCACTTGGTGATAACCTGATCTCAAGTTGATCTTTGAGAAATACTTAGAACCTTGTAACTGATCAAACAAATCATCAATTCTAGGGAGGGGATATTTGTTCTTAATTGTCACCTTCTTCAGTTGTCGGTAGTCAATACACATTCTCAACATGCCATCTTTATTACATACAAATAACACAGGTGTTCCCCAAGGGGACATACTAGGCCTTATGAATCCCTTTTCTAACAAGTTTTTTAAGATCTAACCAAGTACGTGAAATGCGACATTGACTCAAGAAAGTCAATAAAAGAAAAGCCAAACCTTAGAGGACGGTACAGTGCCTATTCCTTATGACTTCTAGGCCTCTTCTAGGCCTTCTGCCTCTAATCAAACTGAACCGACGGAACTCCCTTGAGCGAAGGTAGTGAAAGCTCCTTCAATTCATGTAATTCTGTCTGGGCCATTCTATACGGAGGAATAGAAATAGGTTGAGCACTTTGGATCATCAATACCAAACTCTACTTATCGTTCTAGAGATAAACTAGGAAACACATCAGAAAATTCATTTATCACTGTAACGGATTGAAGAGTCGGTGGCTCCGCATCTATATCTTTCACCCTCTCTAGATGACATATGTACCCTTTGGACATCATCTTCTTCACCTTGACATAAAAAATAACTTACCCCTTGGTTCCCTAATATTACCCCTCCATTCAAGGACTGCCTCCTTTGGAAAATAAAAATGCACCCTCTTAGCTCGGCAATCCACTGTGGCATAACAAGAAGCAAACCAATCTATAGCCATTATAACATCAAAGTCTACCATTTCTAGCTCAAAAAGGTCGGCCAATGTGTTATTATCACAAATAGTTACTATGCAATTACTATAAACTCTTCTAGCTATAATAGACTCGACAACTGGTGTAGACACTTTAAATGGCTTAACCAGTGATTTTGGTGTTCTTTTTAACTTTCCAACAATAAATGGAGTGACATATGATAGCGTAGAGGCTGGATAAATTAATGCATATACATTATGTGAAAAGATGGACAATATACCTGTAACCACATCAGGAGAAGCCTCCAAATTTTGTCCACCCGCTAGAGCATATCTACGAATCTAGAGTCTACTAGAACTAGCTGCTCCTCTACCACCTCTACCATAAGATGTAGGCATTTGTTGACCCCTACCTAAAGGAGGAACCGATGATAATGATAAAATAGACGATCCAATTGTTGGTACCATACCACCCATGCCCCTTCGAGGGAAATATTTCATTATATGGCCGGTGTACCACACCAATAACAAGCATCTATCCCAAACCAGCATGCACCTAGATGATGTATCCCACATTGTTTACAAGGCTGCTTAGGAGGTCTTGATTGTCTCATACTTCCATGCTCTTGGTTCCCTGCTACTGAACCTTGGCTCTCACTTCTTTGCCCAAATTGATTGCCCTAAACCCTTGAAACTGGGGTGGAGCACTTGCTATAGAGTAGAAAGATGGTGGCCTAGGTGTTCTATTATAAAATCGAGTTCTGAACTCACTTAGGGATGGCATAAACTGCCCACAGATCTAGCCCTCTTAGAGATCCCTCTTTCCGACTCTTGTGTCCTTCTTCTTTGCCTTTGATCTTCTATTATTTGTGCAAAAGCTTGTATCCTTGCTATATCTATGTATTTATTCAAGGTAGCAATAGTGCAATCTCTAACTAGATATGGATCCAATATATCCACATATCGATGAACTCTATCTTCTATAGTAGCTGCTACATTAGGAGCATACCTGGCCAAAGAGTTAAATTGAAGACTATACTCTCTCATGCTCATATTCCCTTGGCAAACATTTAAAAATTGATCTTCATAAGCCTACCAGATCTGAAATGGAAGGTAATGATCAAGAAACGCTGCTTTGAACTCTTTCCAATTAGCTAAAGGTGCACCTGTACCCCTAGATGATTTCCAGTCTTCGTACCATAATATAGCCTCCCTTTTTAATCTATACGATGCGATCTCAACTGTCTCTTTACTAGATACATGCATGACATCCAAAGCCCTTTGGATTTGATCAATAAAGTCTTGTGGGTTTTTATTAAGATCTGACCCGGTGAATGTGGGAGGGTCCAATTTAAGGAAATCCTATGTCCTTAGACTAGCTACCCTATCTGTACCACAAGTACCTATAGTTGGACTATCTTATCCTTGACCTTGTCCAGCAACTATACGAGTCAACAATTACACCACATTCCTCAAATCTTTCCCAATAGCATTAATAGGAGATTCTAGGGGTACTCCTCTCCTTTTTACCTCTTCTGGAGATAGTGGAGCCTATGATGCAAACTCATCTTGAGCCTCAATTTGATTAGCTTGTCTAGGTAGTGACTTGCTGGTCCTTTCTCCGGCAGCTAAATCTACTTGCTTACTTTTATTCTTACTACTTGTAATCGGCATCTTCACTATATAAAGAAATAAATATTGAAGGTTAAATACAAATCAACCTATATCATTGGTTCTATCGCACGATCTAAGAAATAAGAAAAAGAAATAACTCCCAAATGCCCCGTAGCCTCCTACTTATAGATGTGGTGCATAACACACCTATAAGTAAGCCTCTACATAGACACAGCTTTGTAACTCGCTAGGACAAACTTGTCTGATACCACTTTTACCACACCTAAAATCCCATAGAGATGGACAGGCACCCGACACCCTAAAGACTAGAGAGAAGCAACATATAACCTGTACTTACCATGAATAGAACTATGATAATCATGAAACTTTGACAAAAATATATATAAGCTACAGTAAAGAAAGATCAACATAGATAGGCCCAACCACATATACATGACTTAGTCGTTGGGGCCACAATTGTTACTAGACAAAACATATTTGCACTCAATACGTTAGTCTACAAAGCCTCTATCAGATAGGAAACTTAGTGTAGGTTGGGACAAGTCTCACCTTACAATACTACTGTACAATACCAAAATACATATATCAAAGACTCGGTAAATCCCTAAATTAATTTGGAGCTTACTAATCGCAGTTGAGTGTCCTGTGCTCCTATTGAGGAGGTCTATTAGCTGGAGTACCTGTACCTGTGGCATGAAACACA
This sequence comes from Capsicum rhomboideum, assembly GCA_031232105.1. Lineage (NCBI taxonomy): Eukaryota > Viridiplantae > Streptophyta > Magnoliopsida > Solanales > Solanaceae > Capsicum > Capsicum rhomboideum. Next base: position 87,414,165 of record CP124716.1, on the reverse strand, counting down.
GTGTCCCCCACGAGGGACATCAGTACAAAAGAGTGTACTGAGTATATAAGGCATAAAGTGACCACAGGCCAGACAAGAGTTCAATGAAATCAAATATCAATATATAGTTATATGGATAAGGATAAAAGGCCATCTTTGCTTGTATTTATGGAATCATGTACTTTACATGCTTTACTTTAATTTAGTCTTCTTTATTTTATAAACTTGTAAGGCATATGATACAAATGATCAGATGATCAGTGGTAAAAGAAGATGACCCATGCTAGGCATTTTAACCCCTGAGATACGGTCCTCATAAATACACAAATCGAGATAGACCCATGCTAGGCTTTCCTTTCACCCCTGGTATACCACCCATAATATTAGGATTGACCCATGCTAGGTGTTCTTTCCACCCCTGGGATACCACCTAAGAATATAAAGATTCACTTTAGATCATTTTTTTTTATCTTTAAGGTTGTTATTTTGGTGGTTATTACATTATTGAATTTGGAACTTGGGACCAGTAGTAAAGGACATACAAACATGCACTTAATGCAGTAACAATGATGTAGGAAGCATCAATAATATTAATATAACACTTAGGATCTTAAATAACACAATGTACCTTGTTTGATAAAGAGAATAACTCACACAACTTGTTGTTGACAGCATCCTTTTCATACTAGTACTTAAAGGTGTAAATATGCAGATCTAGTAATAGACTCATTTTAAAGTACTTTAACACACTAAGGAGTGGGGACAAGGTCGTTAGCTACATTGGAAGTGGTACACTACCATTACGTATCATTTGTATGGAAGAGTACTTATAAACCTCACTTTGTAACATATGTATTAAATTTTGTGCCAAAGAACATAAAATCGAATAGCCTTACATACCTTGTTGTACAACTTTGATATTTCCCCAAATTAAACTCCTACCCTTCGGATTACTTGTCTATAATAAAGAAAGTAGTAAAATTAGTATTAGTAGCTAATCAACACATTTGGGCTACTTAACTTCAGCAAAATAGTAGCTGGGAAGTAACACTATAATTTATCAAATCAAGGGTGTTCTTTTAACACTTTCTCCTCTAATAACATTTGTACAACACACGAATTCATATAAGATCCCCGGAGACTATTTTGGCTTCATAATATGTACAAAATAGTTCACAAAGTGTGATAGGCAGAAAAGCTTACACAACATCTAATTAAGTGTTGTATCATTACACCTTCCTTTTATGTGTCAATACCAACTACTCACATCCCTTTTTAAGATCAACCAAGTTGTCCCTAACATATACACAAAAAACAGCCCCTAAAACAGTCCCAAAATCCTTTATCATAGCAACCAAATATTGAACTCATCATCCCTTGAGTTCTTAACAACCACATAAACACAATTCTAAACCAAAACATGTATATGGGAAGGGGTAAAAAATAGGCAATAGCCCTACCTTAGTTTTTGTGATGGTTTATTCTCTTAACTTATATCTCTTCAATATCATGATTCCTTTAGCTTGGAATGGAAAGAAATCCCAAGAACCCTAATAGAATTATAGGGTTGTTGTATAAGCTAAGAGAGAGCAAGATAGAAAACTCAGAAAGCTAATTTTTGTCGAAGTTAAAATGGGTCAAATGAGCTGGTTTCAATCCCCTTAAAGGGATATACTCTTGGGCTACTTTATTTTCCATTATTGGCCTTAAAATATCAAGTAGGTGATGCACCTACTTATCCATTTAACTTGGTCCTTGATGGACTCAATCTTGTTGGGCCTTGGTTGCCCATTCTTCTCTTATTCCTTTACCTAGTTTTGGCCAAAATTAATTCAATGGTGTACTTGTCCCAATAAGGTGGTCAAAGGAGTCTTAGTAGGTGATGCACCTACTTAGTTCTTAGGTTGGTCAATAAAGCAAAGTAGGTGGTGTACCTACTTGTCACCTACTAGATTAATTTAAGTCAAGCAAGCAACTCACTTATTTTATTCCATATTCTAAGTCTTGATCTCTTTACTTTAACACTTTTATACCCTTACACACTTTAAACCCTAAAGTAGAATACCACCTTACTACATCGCATTTAAATACTTTCATCGGGATTAAATTGGCCATACGCATACTGAAATGCACGGGGTATCATAGTATTGTCCAAACCTATATTCACCTTCAATACTCGCATAAGAAATCTAGTTCATTACCTATACCACAAGGATATATCAAGTGCCATGTAAATATAATAATTACATGCAAAATATGAGGTGTTACAATTTTATTACAGATATTTGGATTTGGGTTGCCCCCATTTGGGGCATGTAACAAACAATTCTCTTTCTTTTCTTTGATTGCCCAAATATGTTTATTTTTATTCAACTAGTGGTTAATACATACTATTTATCTTGTGGTATGCGATTTTCATGGATCATGTGGTATCCGGTAGTTTAAAAAAGTGATTTAGATAGGTTGAGAATGAAATGCAAAACAGGGGAAAACAGGGAAGGAATTCTGTCCCAACCCATCCCGTTATAGCGGCCTGTATACCGCTACCACGATGCCACTATGGCGGGAATGTTCCTGCTATAGTGGGATCGCAGTAGAAGGATAGTTACCTCTATAGCGGTCCAACAGCAGTGGCCCAAAAAATTTCTAGTTTTCTACAATTCTCTTCGCTCCCATTCCCTTCCACAACACTTAAATTTGAAATCGTACAATGGTTAAATCAAAATCCCAAGATCGAACCCAACAAATCAAAAGAAAACAATCAATTAAGTGAAACACCACTTTTTATACTATGATTGTTGATTAAAATCAATTTTTCACAGCTACTTCAACTACTATTCAACAATTGCCATTGTTTTCTAGATGTTAAAAGCAAGAAATTTCACAACCATTAACCATTTTCTCTACCACCTTTACATGTATCAACACCATGATTAGCATTTAGCATTCAGTTTTCCACCCAAATCACAAGGCACACTATTTCTCAACCAACAACAAATAAACAATTTACGACCACTTCACGCATCACAGATTGATAGTCATCCACACAGTTACAATTCACATAAATGTCAACTCAAAAGATTTCATTAATCAAATGAGCCATTTTTTTATCTCTTTAAGCATTTCCTTTACTCACATCCTTGACAACAACTATTTGATCATCCAGAAGTTACACATAGCCATTACGGCCAGATACCAATTGGAAGTAAAAAGATACCAATTGGACTCAACCCAAATGAACAAAATACAGACCACATGAGAGAAAATAAAAGAATGTGGAACAATTTCCTAGAATGTCTCATAGAGTCCCAAAGATTTGATGTGGACGTCAAAAAACCAATCTGCAGGACTCTATAAAACATTTGATCTTTACTTATGAGACTAGTAACTTAGGCTCTGATACCAACTGCCATGACCCAACTAACCAAATTGTGAGGGCACCTACTCTAATTCACCTAGATAGGAGAATCATGTAACACCCCGTACCTTCCCAACCCTACTTGACGACATTGAATAATGTTTACCTAGGTGTCGAGAGCTATAGATATGTATTTGGTAATGTTAATAAAGAGAAAATTGAAATTTGGCCTCGTACATGTGATTAGCCCTTCGTAGAAGGTGTTTTGTAATTTTCGTGGAGCATTTGTGGGGTTCAAAATAAGGCTAAGAGGACCTCCAAACAAAGCATATTAAAGGTAAGAAATAAGTTAAAGAATAGAACTTGAAGTATCTAACCAAACCCGCGAAGAAAAGTCGAAAAATAAAATTTTCAAAAAAACTAAGGCTGGGGAGCACCAGAGAGCATACCACTCCGCTATGGGATAAAATTTTTAGTCCATATGCAGAAAGCTTGCGCACCCAAGGGCGTGCCACACTGGTTTTGGCCACTTTTCAAAGTTGGAAATTTTCTTAAGTCCCAAGGGTGCCCGAGGACGTACCGAGTCGATTTTTGCCACGTTTTTTATACAAATACGAGTATATACATGAAATGAGTAAATTATTATATTGGTATGATAAAATTACTCGAGAACAAATTTGGCATCAAAATGACGGTTTTACCCTTATGGTCAAAATAGGCCATACGTGGCTAGAATCACTTATTTTTGGGATTGAGGCTACGGATGTGAATAGCGTGAGTGGGAATATTGTTGTAACACTTATGAGATGACTTAAACATGAGACATTATTGATTTTATTGGGTTAAGTGAATTGGGCTCAATAAAAGGCCCAAAAATGAAAAGAAGACATGGACCAAAAATGGGTCAAATGACCCATTCTTGCCTTGACCTTCTAGAACACCATATTTAATGCCATGGAGTGGATAAGGATGGGATTAAAGTATTATAAAATGGAAAACAAATCTGATTTTTATTCTTCACAAGTCTCATGCCTTTTTAGACCAAAAGATAAGATATTTGCTCTCAAACCCTAAGAACTCAAAGCCAACTTTTGGAGCAAGATCATCATTTTTCAAGCTTGGGTAAGTGATTGTTGTTATGGATTAATATGTTATATGCATGGGAGAGTATGTAAATCATGTTGGTTATGCTTGGAAGTGTTGGACATGGTACTTTGTGTTTTTATATAAGATTAATGATCCATGAGATTCAAGCTTGAATTATGCCTTGTAATTTTAATGAAAGAGAATGGTATGGATGAAATAACAACATGTATATTGTTATTATGTTATTAAACTTGTTATTTTCACATAGGTGTAAATTATGGGATTTTGGCCGATTTGTTGTTGTGAGGTGTATTGGGGTGATTTGATGGAATAATTGTGATGTTGTGATGGTGGAGAAGTGTAAAGTATGAATTTGGTGTGATATGCTAGTGGTTTATGATATTGGTCAATGTTGGGAATATTATGGGATTATTGGTATGATAATTTCATAAATGGAATTGTTGGTATGATAGTTTCACACATGGTATTGTCAAGAGAGAAATGACATGTTATAGCCAAACATGTAACTCATTGTTGTTATATGCCCTTGTAAGATAGTTGGTAGTTAATGTTGGGTCTGTTATGTATTTGTGTTGTAGAGTGAAACATATGTATGGAGCGGGACTATTGTATGCGCATTTAAGATTGTGTATTGGTATTGAGAATACAAGGTATGTAAGATTACTCTTTCTGTATCTTTCTGCAGCATATAGTGAACACCTTGTTGTGGTATTTACTCATTTCTGAAATGTCCTAAGGCATCTCATTTCAGGTTATCATTTATTGTTACTCATGTTACTCTTGGTCTATTATCATTCATGGACCACATAATTATGAACATGGTTCCAAGCTCCAATAATGTTGTGACTACTAAAAGAAATGGTTTCAAGTGAAGTGGCGACGTAAGGAGAATCCATTCATTCTTAAGTTGCATATTCTTCATTCATTAGTTATTGTTGTTCATGAGTTACATAATGACGGACACATTCCAAAAGTCCCAATCATATTGTATTCTTGAGCTTCCAATATTGTTGTGGCTATGTATATATACGTTAATCTCTCATAATTGATTGTATCAATCTCTCATAAGAGGATGAATTAATCCTTCACAAGTACATCTCTCAAAAGTAAGAAAGAAAGTAATGCATATTTGTTGGTGGTTAATGATTGAGTATGGGTGGAAGCTTTGGGGGCAAGATGCCTAGCTCAAGCCGATCCCAAAATTATTGGATCAGGGGTAGTCCTAGAGGCACAAGCCTAGCTCGGATCGATCCTGACAGGGGGTAGCTCTAGAGGTAATAACCTAGCTCGAGCCGAATCTGATATGTTGGTATGGGTGGCAGCTCTAGAGGCATAAGCCTAGCTCGATCCAATCCCAATATATATTGATTTATTGGTGGTAGCTCTAGAGGCAAAGTCCTAGCTCGAGCCGATCCCAATATAACATTATGTTATGTTAAGACCCACTGATCAGTTGGGGCCCACGTACGATATGATATGAGCAATGAGGTATAAACAATAAAGAGAAGAACTTAATTTATGAAAGCTACATGGTTCCACATATGCAGATCGATGGGTTATTCATATTGACTATCCTGTTACATTCTGACTCTATTGACGTATTTATGATAGTTTCATATGGCCTTACATACTCAGTACATTCTTTGTACTGACCCCTCTTGGGGAATTTACCTTACTTGCTGCAGGCGCAGGTACTAGTAGACCTCCACTGTAGGTTGCGGATCTTTTGCAGACTTTTGGTAAGCTCTAGTTGGTTCGGGGCTTCCTGAGTTGCTATGTACATTTATTTTGGTACTGTATATGAGTATAGAGCGGGGTGTTATCCTGACTCTAAGTTTTTTATAGGTATGTATTTCAGCTAGAGGCTTTTGTAGACATATGTGGGTACGTGTATGATGGTGAAAGAAAGAGATGTAAGTCCTTTTGACTCGATGGCCCCAACGGCCAAGTTTCTTTAATATATAATGTTCCATGATATTCGCACTTAGCAGTTTATGTCTTTACGAGGTGGTGATGAATCTTATGGTATGCATATGATTGGGAATGAGTAAAGATTGGTTCTCTCGGGCCTTATCGATTTTGGGTGCCAGTCCGGCCCGAATGGGATTTCGGGTCATGACAAAAGTGGTATCAGAGTAGGTCGTTCTAAGGGAGTCTACAAAGCCGTGTCTGAGTAGAGTCTTACTTATCGATGTGTTGTGCACCACATTTATAAGTAGGAGGCTACGGGACATTTAGGAGTTTGTTTCTTTTCTTCACTTCTAGATCGTGCAATAGAGCCAGTGTTGTAAGTTAAATCATATCTGATCATAGTGATTGGTTTTCTTGATATAGAAACTACCAATGACAAGAAGAGGTAAAGGCAAGGGTAAGTAGGTTGTTACGCTTGCCAGAGAAGGAATGAGTAGACCACCACCTTACCAAGCTAGTCAAGGTGGAGCGGATAATGAATTTGCATCACGGGCTTCTTCCACTTTCCCAGCTCCGGAAGAGCTGAGGAGAAGAGAAGTATCTTCAGAACTGCCTGTTAATACTATTGAGCAGGATTTGATGAGTGCGGTACAAATATTGACCCGTGTGGTTGCTGCACAAGCTCAAAGACAATCTCTTGTGCAGCAGAAGGAGGGACAGAGACAAAGGAGAAAGATGCAGGAATTGGAAGTAGGATCGTCAAAAAGAGCGAAACCCATGGGGCAGGTTATGGCATTCGTAGAAAGATTTGGGCCTCGGGTTGTTCACAAACCGCTTAGGCCATCATTTCCCCATTACACAACAAATACTCCCCCTCTATTCCAAGGGTTTAGAAGTAACCAGTTTGGGCAAGGAGGTGAGATTCAGGGTTTACGAACAGTGGGGTATCAAGCACAAGGAAATATGAACCACCCGAGGTTTTATCATCGATTGTGCCAGCGTTACGGGAGGTTTCATGTAGGAGAATGTCGGTTTGGAATGAATGTTTGCTATTTTTGCGGCATGCCAGGACACGTGGCAAGAGGGTGTCAACAAAGGAACCCGCGTGGCATGGCACGACCCACGGGACCAACCGTCGCATCGACATCATCTGTGCCTCCTCTAGGTAGAGGTGCACAAGTTGTTGGTCATGGCAGAGTTGCTAGAAGGGAAGCTAGCTCTAGTGGCATTCAGGGCAGTACCTACGCCGTGGCGGATCGGCAGAAATTTGAGGCTTCTCCTGATGATGTGACAGGTATATTATCTGTCTTTTTACGTAACATATTTACATTGATTGATTCAGGTTTTTCCCTATTATATGATATCCCCTTGACTATGGAAAAAAAAATTGTTGTGAGAGAACACTAGAATTTGTAGTTAACCTATTTGGGGGCATCTATACCAAAAGGTGAATTTATTGTAGCTAAAAGAATGCGTCATGATTGTGTAGTAACTGTATGGGGGTTATGATACATTGGCTAATCTCATGGAATAGAAATTGGTGGATATTGATGTTATAATGGGAATGGAGTGGTTGGTTTCTTGTTATGCCATGGTAGATTGCCGGGCTAAGAAGGTACATATTCATTTTCCACAAGACGATGCTCTTGAATGGAAGGGTAATGTGGGGACACCAAGAGGAAAATTTTATTTTCTATCTTAAAGTGACGAAATTGATAACCAAGGGGTATGTATGTCAGTTAGTCCGAGAGCAAGAGATTGATGTAAAACCACCAAGTCCTCAATAGGTTCCGGTGGTCAATGACTTTCTTAATATAATTCCTGACGAATTTTTAGGCTTACCCAGAAATGGGAAGTAGAGTTAGTATGGATGTGATTCCAGGCATTCCGCCTATCTCTCTTCCTCAGTATAAAATGGCTCCAGCAGAGATGCGGGAAGCAGAAAGAACAAGTAAAAAGTTTGGCGGACAAGGGGTACATAAGATCTAGTATGCCCTTTGGGGTGCACCCGTGTGAAAAAACAAAATGGTACTCGAGAACGTGTATTGACTATTGGCAACTGCATAAAGTAACGATCTAGAACAAATATCCCCTCTCAAGAATTGACGCTTTGTTTGATCAGTTACAGGGTGCCAAGTCTGTTGTTCCTTGTTATCAAAAGGATTGTATCCACTCTTTCTTACACCAGTTTCTTTGGAATGAGAGTGACTTGAGATCGGGTTATCACTAAAGTCAAAGTTAGAAACAAAGATATGCCCAAGACAGCTTTCCAAACATGGTACGACTATTATGAATTCTTAGTTGTGTCATTGGGACCAACAAACGTACCAGCTGTTGTTGTGGATTTGATGCATAGGGTGTTCAAACCATTCTTGGATGCATTTGTGACCGTGTTCATGGCTGATATTCTGGTTTAATCAAGATCACAAGAGGACCATGCCAATTACGTACGACAGGTGTTACAAGATTCTTTGGGATCGTAAGTTGAATGCAAAGTTCTCTAAGTATGAATTTTCGTTAAAATCCATAGCATTCTTGGGTCACATTGTGTCTGATGAAAGAATAAGGATTGATACGCAAACAAATAAAGCAGTGGAAAAAAAAAAGGAGAAAGAAGAGGTAGACCTACGACGTCCATAGAGATTCGTCATTTCTTGGGTTGGTAGGTTACAGAAAATTAACTTCTACACTAGTTTAGTATTTCTCGAAAGTAAAAAAGATTATGCAATGTATTGTGATGCTTTCGGGGTTAACCTTGAATATGTGTTAATGCGGCATGGAAAGATAACAGCATATGCCATATGACAGTTGCAGCCATTACGGAGAAACTACCCCACATATGATCTTGAGGTAACAGTTGTGGTATTTATATGAAAGATGAGTTCATAGTGATATATAAATATGGATCCGAAGAGCTTGCAATATGTCTTAAAGTAGAAGGACTTAAATCTGAGGTAGGGGAGATAACTCAAATTATTCGAAGACGATGATATGATATCGAGATCACAATTGGGAAAAGCAAATGTGATGGCCGATGCGTTAAGCCGCAAAGCACTAGAAAGTACGGACCGTCGGGTCAAGGGAAAGCAAGGTATAGCCCACCTTAATTTAATAGTTTGGTAGGGCATTTACTTAAAACGCCAGATCAAAGAGTTATAGCGCAAAAGGTGATAAAGTCTTCATTCGTAGAGGTGAAGGAAAAGCAACCTGCGAATCCTATTTTTAGTTGGGCAAAAAAAAACATACCACAAGGTTTGATGAAATTTGACCTTACGCAAGAGGGAATATTTAAATATCAAGGTAAATTAGGTATACCCAATATAGATGAACTAAGGAAATGAATTATAACCGAAGCACATCATTCACGGTATTCTATTTTATTCGGGAGAAACCAAAATGTACCATGGTCTTAAAAAGGCATTGGTGAGTCAATATAAAGACGAAGAACATTATAGAATTTGTAGCTCCTTGACCAAATTGTCAATAGGTAATAACAGAGCATCGGAAACCTGGAGGGTATATGCTATGTATACATTTTCCAGTTTAAAATAAGACATGGTTAACATGGATTTTATCGCAAGTTTGCCTCATACATGTAAGGGTTGTCTCATATATTTTAGGAATTTGATTCCACGTGAGAGATAGATGACAGGTTTACCTACACATCACACATGTTGCCTTTCAAGACCACTTAATGGCTGAAGAATATGCGAGGTTGTATATTAAAGAGGAAGTACAACTATACGGAGTTCCGAAATCTATTACAACAAGCAGGGGAGCTCAATTTACTACATATTTCTAGAAGTTTCTTTTCAAGAAAAGGTTGGTTACATAAGTGAATTTGAGTACAATGTATCACCCTCAGACGAACGGACAAACAGAGTATACTATCCAAAGACTTGAAGGTATACTACGAACCTGTACGAGAGACTTAAAAGGTAGTTGGGGATGAGCATCTATCCCTTATTGAATGTGCCTGTAATAATAACTATTGTTCAAGTATCAAAATGGTATTTTATGAGGGTTTATATAGAAGAAAGTGTAAATCATCAATTGGGTGATTCAAACCGAGTGGAACTGTCTTATTCGGGGCTAAATTTGGTTCACTACGCTATAGAAAGGGTTAAGGATTACAACAGTAACTACAAGCTAACACAATTCATATGCTGAGATCCGTTATTTTATTAAATGTACAAGCTATGCGGGATGTCGCTTATGAAGGGATATATATTGTCATTCTATATGGATGAGTGGAAAGATGAAATATATATATATATATATATATATAAATATAGCTTTGGTAAAAGTACAGTGGAGAAACCGAATCACATAGGGAGCCAAAGTACTGATGAAGTCAAAGTACCCGTGACTACTTTAAAAGGGGGATAAAGTTCAAGGTATGTAAATGGGACAATAACAAGGAAGTATCCATGAGTATTATGTGTATATGTTTATGTATGTGAAGATAGAGATGCATGAGATATACATGAGAAGATGTTACTAACATTCGAGGACGAATGTTTCTAAGGGGGGAAGAATGTAACACCCCGTACCTTCCCAACCCTACTTGACGACATTGAATAATGTTTACCTAGGTGTCGAGAGCTATAGATATGTATTTGGTAATGTTAATAAAGAGAAAATTAAAATTTGGCCTCGTAATGTGATTAGCCCTTCGTAGAAGGTGTTTTGTGATTTTAGTGGAGCATTTGTGGGGTTCAAAATAAGTCTAATAGGACGTCCAAACAAAGCATATTAAACGTAATAAGTAAGTTAAAGAATAGAACTTGAAGTATCTAACCAAACCCGCGAAGAAAAGTCAAAAAACTAAATTTTCAAAAAAACTAAGGCTGGGGCGAGCCAGAGAGAGTGCCACGCCACTATGGGCTAAAATTTTTAGTCCATAGGCAGCAATATGGGCATGCCACACTAGTTTTGGCCACTTTTCAAAGTTGGAAATTTTCTTAAGTCCCAAGGGTGCCTGAGGACGTACCGAGCCGATTTTTGCCACATTTCTTATACAACTACGAGTATATACATGAAATGAGTAAAGTATTATATTGGTATGATAAAATTACTCGAGAACAAATTTGGCATCAAAATGACGGTTTTACCCTTATGGTCAAAATAGGCCATACGTGGCTAGAATCACTTATTTTTGGGATTGAGGCTACGGATGTGAATAGCGTGAGTGGGAATATTGTTGTAACACTTATGAGATGAATTAAACATGATAAATTATTGATTTTATTGGGTTAAGTGAATTGGGCTCAATAAAAGGCCCAAAAATGAAAAGAAGACATGGGCCAAAAATGGGTCAAATGACCCATTCTTGCCTTGACCTTCTAGAACACCATATTTAATGCCATAGAGTGGCTAAGGATGGAATTAAAGTATTATAAAAGGGAACACAAATCTGATTTTTATTCTTCACAAGTCTCATGCCTTTTTAGACCAAAAGATAAGACATTTGCTCTCAAACCCTAAGAACTCAAAGCCAACTTTTGGAGCAAGATCATCATTTTTCAAGCTTGGGTAAGTGATTGTTGTTATGGATTAATATGTTATATGCATGGGAGAGTATGTAAATCATGTTGGTTATGCTTGGAAGTGTTGGACATGGTACTTTGTGTTTTTATATAAGATTTGTGATCCATGAGATTCAAGCTTGAATTATGCCTTGTGATTTTGATGAAAGAGCATGGTATGGATGAAATAACAACATGTATGGTGTTATTATGTTATTAAACTTGTTATTTTCACATAGGTGTAAATTATGGGATTTTAGCCGATTTGTTGTTGTGAGGTGTATTGGGGTGATTTGATGGAATAATTGTGATGTTGTGATGGTGGAGAAGTGTAAAGTATGAATTTGGTGTGACATGCTAGTGGTTTATGATATTGGTCAATGTTGGGAATATTATGGGATTATTGGTATGATAATTTCATAAATGGAATTGTTGGTGTGATAGTTTCACACATGGTATTGTCAAGAGAGAAATGACATGTTATAGCCAAACATGTAACTCATTGTTGTTATATGCCCTTGTAAGATAGTTGGTAGTTAATGTTGGCTCCGTTATGTATTTGTGTTGTAGAGTGAAACATAGGTAGGGAGCGAGACTATTGTATGCGCATTTAATATTGTGTATTGGTATTGAGAATACAAGGTATGTAAGGTTACTATTTCCGTATCTTTCTGCAGCACATAGTGAACACCTTGTTGTGGTATTTACTCATTTCTGAAATGTCCTAAGGCATCTCGTTTCAGGTTATCATTTATTGTTACTCATGTTACTCTTGGTCTATTGTCATTCATGGACCACATAATTATGAACATGGTTCCAAGCTCCACTAATGTTGTGACTACTAAAAGAAACGGTTTCAAGGGAAGTGGCGACGTAAGGATAATCCATTCATTCTTAAGTTGCATATTCTTCATTCATTAGTTATTGTTGTTCATGAGTTACATAATGACGGACACGTTCCAAAAGTCCCAATCATGTTGTGTTCTTGAGCTTCCAATATTGTTGTGGCTATGTATATATACGTTAATCTCTCATAATTGATTATATCAATCTCTCATAAGAGGATGAATTAATCCCTCGCAAGTACATCTCTCAAAAGAAAGAAAGAAAGTAATGCATATTTGTTGGTGGTTAATGATTGAGTATGGGTAGAATCTTTGGGGGAAAGATGCCTAGCTCAAGCCGATCCCGAAATTGTTGGATCAGGGGGCAGTCCCAGAGGCACAAGCCTAGCTCGGACCGATCCTGACAGAGGGTAGCTCTAGAGGTAATAACCTAGCTCGAGTCGAACCTGATATATTGGTATGGGTGGTAGCTCTAGAGGCATAAGCCTAGCTCGATCCAATCCCAATATATATTGATTTATGGGTGGTAGCTCTAGAGGCAAAGTCCTAACTCGAGCCGATCCCAACATAACATTATGTTATGTTAAGACCCACTGATCAGTTGGGGCCCGCGTACGATATGATATGAGCAATGAGGAATAAACAATAAAGAGAAGAACTTAATTTATGAAAGCTACATGGTTCCACATATGCAGATCGATGGGTTATTCATATTGACTATCCTGTTACATTCTGACTCTATTGAAGTATTTATGACAGTTTCATATGCACTTAGATACTCAGTACATTCTTTGTACTGACCCCTCTTGGGGAATTTACCTTACTTGCTACAGGCGCAGGTACTAGTAGACCTCCACTGTAGGTTGCGGATCTTTTGCAGACTTTTGGTAAGCTCTAGTTGGTTCGGGGCTTCCTGAGTTGCTATGTACATTTATTTTGGTACTGTCTATGAGTATAGAGCGGGGTGTTGTCCTGACTCTAAGTTTTTCATAGGTATGTATTTCAGTTAGAGGCTTTTGTAGACATATATGGGTACGTGTATGATGGTGAAAGAAAGAGATGTAAGTCCTTTTGACTCGATGGCCCCAACGGCCAAGTTTCTTTAATATATAATGTTCCATGATATTCGCACTTAGCAGTTTATGTCTTTACGAGGTAGTGATGAATCTTATGGTATGCATATGAGTGGGAATGAGTAAAGATTGGTTCTCTCGGGCCTTATCGGTTTTGGGTGCCAGTCCGGCCCGAATGGGATTTCGGGTCGTGACAAATCGTTACCAACCAATTATAAAACATGCAGAAGTCTTGAAGAAAACATTAGAACATATGTTTTATTACTATGAAAATGGTTACACTATTCAATACAAAGAAACCTATTCCTAAGATCTAGTCTAGACAGGTACAAGAGCTACTACAAGACAAGGAAAAATTAGCAAGACCCAGCTTTCACCATAGGAATAAGAAGACGGATGCTGCTGAAGATCTCTACCGCATCAAGCAAGAAACACCAACTGATTCTACAACCAAACTATACCAAAAAAAAGTTATAGCAAGATTAGTAAAAGTACAAGCATACGTACTGGTAAGCATTATTGACCAATCCAAATTAGATGGCATAAACATAACATAAATATCCAAAATGAAACGTGCACTTATATAATTTTATTAGTCAATAACCTTCCTTCTATTAATTCTTCACCTAACTAGTTTTATACACTCTTAATCGAAACTCCCTTATCCTTTAGCCAATTTCACTAATCCACTAGTCAACCATCATGCCACATTCAATTCTAATCATCACTTCTAGTACTTCTAGTACTTCTATCACCTCTGATATGTATCTAACACCCACTTAATTAAGGACTCAATGAAAATGACCATGATGAATCCCACCCCTTAATACCCATTCAATTAACCTCCGCAATTAATATTTTTCTCAAAAATACCTACCTGTAGGGACGCCCATACATCATAGGATCACATTACCAACTAATAGAAAGACAACAATACCTTTACTGAATTATTTCCATCAATATCAACCAATAAGGCATACTCAATTTAATACCAGAATCCACCAAGGCAACACCATATCTAATGACAACAACCAATAACCAGGCAAGTATAAGTTATTACAGGAAATTCATCAAGTTAAGAACATGAATAACAACAATATACCAAGTCAATAAACCATGACTAACAACAATAATCCAAGTGAACAAACCATGACTAACAACAATAAGTTTCATATTGCCTCAGTTACTCTTTAAATATACATCAATAGGAGTTTTACCTTTCAATTACACTAATTGCCTGGACCACACAAGGATCTAATATAACAACATTAAGGTTAGCTAGTTCACTCAAGGAACCTAATACATCAACAACAACAAAACTTGGTCCACTCAAGGAATCATCAAACTCACCAATACTAAGCACACACATGCTAAAGGTCTTATGGTTGCCCACTAGCCATGACCTGTATAGGGGACGAGCTCTATCCATGTACCAACATCCCAAATATCTAGTGTCTACCACCCTTATCCCAAACCAATGTGATGCTACCATTATTACAACATCCCCACCCTTATACTTCCTGAGTTTCACCAAATTTATGATGATGACCTTTACCGATTCATCTAGCAATAACAACTGATATCACAACAAGTACAATGATAAATGAGAATAACACAATCACAATTTTACAACCAACAAGTCCTTAATAACAACTTCATTAGATGTGATTAGACACTTAAGATAGCATTTAACAATTAAAACTCTTAAACATGCATTGAAACAAATACACAAAAAGACAGTTAATATGTACATATAAACCAAATTTAGCTTTCAACTACATTTAACCATAACTTACTAGGTCATGTGTCGCACCAATAATCCGCATATCATTTGAGAACTTATCTAGGACTTTCAATATCTAAGTACGCACCCAATCATTCTGGTTGACACTTTAACACATTCAACCCTCCATCTTAACCCTAAAATATCACCATGATTACTTCAACAACTGGTATTCTCACTTAACTTACACCATGTCACCAATTATCTCTAAAGCAACATTTGTTAGTGTTTAACAATAAATTCGAGCTTATCAATAGTACGATTATCCATAAATTGGTTAGTATTAACAATAATATACACCAGTTCACATCAAAATTCAATATTACACACAACCATAATTTGTATTCAAGAAAAATCTTGATTTACTATTTTTATCCAACCAAATACCATGCCTGCAGATATGGAATCTCCCATCAATCCACGTTATTCATATGTTTTCTAACCCAGGTGTGTGCTACTCAATTAAACCTAGCCTACCTGGACACCAAGAAGCTGCTATAAAGGCATGAATAAGAACTTTTGGCTCCATTCTAGTGATTTCTAGTGTGGAATTATCAAGAAAATAGTTCATGCATATCCCTTCTTCTCCATTGCTCCAACGCTAGTAGGGGTTTTTTAGAAGAAAACCTCATCCTATTTACAACTGAAGAGGAGAAGGGTAAATAAATAAAATGGTGGACTGATTCTAGTCCTTGACGTCCCACTATAACATCGGGTAGGCTACTACCACGGTGGCGCTATAGCGAGATAATTCCCGTTATAACCGAATGACGTCAGCCAGCCCCAAAATTCAAATTCCAAAAATTTTCAAATAAGTCTTTTACAAAACTAATTCAAGGATACATTACAAAAGTTCCAATACCTTCTGCCCTTGGATTAGTTACCTTTAGTAACGATTGAATTTATCGTTACAATTTACATGCCCGGGACTTCGAACGAATCCTGATCACTTGATTAGGATATTTGGAGATAGTTAAAATTTTGTTGGTTTATTTGATCTAGGACAACCACTAAAGAGTCTCTTTTAACATTTTATGGAGCCGCTTTAGCGACTAGGGTGCCACTTTAGAGGTGCCTGATGGCGCCAGCGCCAGCTGCTTAGGCGGCCTCTTGTTTACTTTAGCAGTTATGGGCCCGCTTTAGCGAAGACAGGTGACATCACCAGGGACTACATATGTGGTCTCCCTTTCACTATAGCGTTACTGCTTTAGCATAAAATGGGTCTCCTTAGTAACTAGTGATGGAGAGATATATATTTCTCCCTTTGTTTTTCAGCTTCTATTTTCTAAGTGCAAACACTATAGTTGATCTTGGGAGCTCAAACAATTGTTGGGGAATCATAAATTGAGGCTGGTACTAGTTTAAGGTCATCAAGGTTATTATTTTGCTATTATTTCTCCATAAGTTTCTGGCCTAATTTCCATTTAATTCTCTAAATTATTCTTGTATTTTTGACTTCTATTTGGGATTTTTTTGGGGAAATTAAAGAACTGGTGGTTCTTAATTTTTAAGCACAAGCTCATTGTTCCTCGAGGGATGTTGTTGCAGTTTTAATTTTTGAATTTTATAAGAGGGCCCCACGAATAATTTTTAGCCTAATTTCTGACCCGGAGCGTAATTTTACAATATGGGTATTGTTGTTATTGTCTTGATGAATATATTACCTTTTTGATAGTGTGGAAACAGTCGAAGTCTTCTCAGAAGGGAAAAGCTTTGAGTTAGTGGATTTTGAGTGATTTCGACGGTGTCCAGGTAGGTTAGACTTACCTTCCTTTAGACTTTGCTCTTTTATGGTATTGGCAAGGTATTTTGCTAATTATTGGTAGGGTATTGTGGTTTAGATATTCTGTTAAGCATTTTACAAGTCTAATAGTCGGTTAGAAGAATTAGGCTAGATTTCTACCTCAGATTGCATTAGGCCTGGTAGATGCTTATCTTTAGAACTTAACTTAGCACACTTGGCCTTTAGGATTGGATTTAGATGCCTTAGTCTAGGCTTGGGCAGCTTCTTGTCTTAGGTTGGGCCCTTGAGGATGTCTAGTTAGCTTTATCGCTTCTTTTAAAGTAGTTTATTTAAAAATAACGCCCTCTTTAGACATAAATGATTATAGGATTGTTTCAAGAGGCTTGTTATTGGGACTTTGTTGGATTGTTTGCTATATTATGTTCACTAACTTTGGTATCCTTAGAATTTTAATATTTTGGCCTTCAATCTCAGTTTTTAACTTAATAAATAGAACTTTGTATATCTTTATGGAACGTGGTCTTCTAAAATAAGAAAAAGGACTAGTTAGACATGGTTTAAGTTTGAACTTTGGATTGTTAACTCGTATTACATATTAAGTTTCGATTCAAGTCTGACACCTAGATTTTCTGTTATTATCTATTAGTTCTGATTCGAGTCCAAAATTTATTTTTATTGATTTCTGGGTGGAAATCCAGTTTGAGAATGGTACGAGTTATGGTTATGGCTAAAAGAGGAGTACACGTTACGCTTATTGCACATCTTGGCTAGTTTTCACAGTTCTTACTATTGTACTTGGCTTTATATAGTATTATTCTTTATCTGCACCCCCGTGATTATAGGGGATAGGTTGGGTTTTGTTTTTATTGTGTGTACTTTCTGGGCTTATAGGGGTCCAGTTAGATTATAACTATGCATTTATTTCTTCTCTTGAGTTATGTACATACGATTTCTCACATTTGCTTAGTATAACCTGTTATTTCCATTCTGACCCTCTTTTATTGCCTTTTAGTACAGATTCACACTTTATTATGCTTTTAATTTAATTGGGTTCAGTCGGCATATGATGCCTATTGAGTACCGCATGTTTTTGGTACTCATACTATATTTTTGCATCTTTTTCCCTGATACAGACCCTAGTACAAGTCATCGCCATGGATGACGCCCTCAAGCTGAGCTGTTGATAAGGGAATAGGGTGAACTTTCAGTGTTCAGGGTTGATCCATCTCCTTCGATTTTTGTACTAGTCTTATTTTATATCTTTGAAGACTACTTTGTATATTTTGTACCTGTCTAGTACTCATTTTGAATAGTGGCTCTTGCACTGGCCATACCAGGTCCTAGGGATCTTTTTTGGTGTATGTGGTCCTTTCCCCTTTCTTTTGTAGACCATGCCTTGTATATTTTTCAATTGTAATTGCTTTAAATTACTATTTTACACCTTTTTATCTCCCTTCCACCCTAATAGACCATTACTCGCCATTCTGGGCTGTGGATTTGGCTTACCTATTTGCAGGTTAAAGTAGGTGCCATAATGACCTGAGTTTTTGGGTCGTGATAGTTTGGTATCAGATCCTAGGTTCACCGATATCATTGGTACAAAAGCAAGTGTCTAGTAGAGTACCGCAAATTGGTATGATGACATCCGTATCCTATCTTCGAGAGGCTACAGGACATTTTTAGGAAAAATTTGTCACGACCCAATTTCATAGGTCATGATGGCTCCTACTATAACCCACCAGTAGGTAAGCCAACCCGTAGTCCGAAATAGTTAGTAACGGACTACCAAAAGGGATAAAGGGAAACAGCGGAATAAATATAATGACAAGGCTAATATAATCCCAAAACCTGGTGGAGCCAGTATAAGAGCTTCTAATACATCAGGAGTACAAGTGGAATACAGGAAAAATGTATGTTTACAAGCCGTCTCTGACACAACATAGAGAACATTCTAACAACAAGAGGGAGAGCAGGGATACTCCAAAATGTCGGGAGCTCACCCCATATCTCCGATCCATAGCTGCTCCGCACGTATACACACATCAACGGCGATAACTCACACTATGACCTGCAGGCTGCAGAAGTGTAGTATGAGTACAAAACACTTGGTACTCAGTAGGGAACGGTCGACTGAGCTCCTGAAATAATATAAGCATAAATAACATGAAGGCATGAAAGTGACTACAGGTAACTATCCACAAAACTAGGCATAACAATGCTAATGGGACAATAGGGATAACTGTCCTATCCTGACATCATTCAGGAACTAAAGTGCAATACCGTATATCCCTTACAAGATATAAATAAAGAGAAAAAGAAGGATATATAATATTAGTACAAGGCCAAGGGATACATATACAATGTAAATAGATAAGGAAAGAAAAGGATATATAGTGATACCATACATATAAATAGACATATAGGGGTAACTCAAAGGTAACTACCTGAGGGAGTCAATCTAACATCTCAAGGTCCATATCCAAGTAAAGGATCCAACACTAGCCTCATCAAGCCTATACCCAAAGGGTGACAAATCCTAGGGTAAACCAACCATAGTATAATCTCCCGAAAGGATAAAGGAATCAGAAACGTACCTCTAATCTCAGGTACCAATCCACAACCAACCTGCCACGAACTAACCATAATAAACAATAATAAAGTAACCGGCAATTCCGGGCAAACAAGTACCTAACCGGACCCCCATAAGCCCGGAAGGTTCACAGAAACACTCAGCAAACAGCAACCATAACCCGTACCTATACAACCCCCTATAAGACCGATAGATATAGGTGCCAAACAACTATACTGGTGATAGGCAATGAATATCAATGGATGAATGCAACGTAAACCAAAATGCCATAACCATGTAGGGAACAACGGACTCGAACCGGTTCCACAATCTCAAGGCATACTGGGGGCACCGGACTCGAATCAGTTGCATAATATCAACCCATACCGTACCAAGTGTATATACCTCCTACAGCTCACCTAGCTTGCAAAGGTAGGACCTACGACGACCAAGCTTCTCCGGCTTGACGTCTCTCGGATGAAGGGGCCCCTTAGGGGATTTAAAAAAATCCATATACACTGCCTGGTCCCGATCCAAGACTTCCAATAACCATCAAGATCCATCTACTCCATCCAGTATCGGAGATATATATATATATATAATCAGTGCACGGACTCGAACCATGGCTAAAAGGATATAAATCCGTAAATCCATTGCCCGAGATCATGCTCGGGACTAAATCATATACAAAGGGGCGGAATATCCCTCGACCAAAGTAAATGGTAATGGTAAAATGAGTGGATAAATAATGAACCGGAATCATCCTCGATCGGAGTTATAAAAAATTATTAGATCCAAAAGCTCATAATCCATTAAATAAGGTGATATGATTCCTGTTATAAATAACCCTTTTAAAAGTGAAAAGTGGGAATAAATCCCTTTTCTGGAAATAGTAGTAAAATCAAGGTTTTGGTTGAAATTGTACCACTAAATGAGCATGAATGCACCAGGTAGTATGCATGCCATCACCCGTATCCAGTCAACAGCCACTAAAGCGGCCACACCAGCACCAGCAACTTCCAAAACTTGTTTTTGACCCTCGGACTCATCCGAAACACTATGAACATGAACTAATAGTGTAAATTGATCATAAAACACGTTTCGGATCCAATGGAATCATCAAAATTTCCATCCTAGGTCATAAAACACGTTAATCTACAACAAAAGTACATAACAGAGCTCACGTTAACAACCAACTACATTACAAGTGCATAAAATAATAATGAGCTACGTGACTGCCATATAACGTCATTTCATCCTTCTACAATACAACTCACTGCGTCACCATACCAACAACACCAAAACATTCCACACATTAACCAAGATATCACAAACCAATAGCATTTCACACCAAGTTTATGCTTTACACTTCTCCTTCAACACCACGTCACATTTACTCCATCAAGTCACTTAAATACCTTTCACAATAACACATTAAAAAAAATCGATAATTGATATAATTCAACATGCCTCTGAACAACCCCTTAGAGCCATTCAAAGGGTACCATAAGTTGATGATTGCATCCAAGAAGGGTATAGGGGCCTTGGGGGGTCAAAGAGAAGCAAAAACAAATAAAACAAAATTCTGGAATGACTTGTGGAGCCACCTGCACCAGAAGGAGGTGATTTGAAGCAGAAGGTGCCCCCTTGGCACTGTCCAGGGCCACCTGTTGTGCCACCTTCACCAGCAGGTGCCTCACCTGCGAGGGCGGGTGCCCATTTTGGCTGCCAGGGGTCACTTTTGGGTCCTTTTATTGGTAATAAATGATCCATGGCCATAAGTAAGCTTCTCTTTCCATAATTTAGGTTAAATTGGACGCCAACAAACAATCATGGTTTTAAAATGCACATGAACATCACCAAAACTATTTTCTCCTTTCAATACGCCACCGGTTCCATGCATAATTTCATAAAAACAATTCTGCATGTTATACACAAAGAGAAAGCAAGTTAGGGACATAAAAACATCCTAAGTGTTGAAATTTAATCCATTAAATTCACTTCCTTCAAGATCTCAAGTCTCCTCCTTTCAAGTTTAGAAGGCAAAACCCTTTACCGATTAAGCAAAAGTGGACTGTTTTACACATAGTGGACTGCTCAACACTTTATCAACATAACCAACATGATTTACACACCATATTAAGCATATAATATATTGAACCATAGGATTAAACACTTACCAAATCTTGTAAAGGAATGATCTTGTCCAAAGAGAATAGTAGCTTAGGGTTTGAGAGAGGAGAGAATATTGTGGAAAAATCTAGAAATGTGCAAGTGTATTGTGTTGAATAAAAATCTGATTTTTTCCTTATATAGTCCCTTTAAATCTCATCCTTAGCCACACTTTGGTCATAAATTATATGTTTACTTGGTCAAAGGTGGAATGGATCATTTTCCATTTGGGCCATGTCTTCTTTGTTTAATTTTGGGCCTCATTTGAGCCAACTAACACAAGATTAATTCAGCCTACTAAAATTAATGGGTAATACACCAACCATCTCAAGTTTAAATAATTCCATAAATGTTTCGGTAATAAAATAGGTTCGGAAATGTACGGGGTGTTACATCCTTCCCCCTTAGGAATATTCATCCTCGAATGTTAGTAACATTATCCAATTTAAACAAATTCAAGTCTAAGTTTATCCTTCATGTTATCATATACACATAATGCTTATATATACTTACTTGCTATTGCAACAACTCCGCATCCTGAACTTGTTCTTTCGTTTGAAATAAATGAGGGTTCTTAGACTTCATCATTTCCTCGGCTTCCCATGTGATTTCTTCTACTTGTTGATTTCTCCAAAGAACTTTTACGGAAGCCGCTTCTTTATTCCTTAACCTCTTAACTTGTCGATCCAGAATAGCAATAGGTATTTCTTCATATGTGGTAACTTGTACATCTTCAGTGGGACCAATACGAGATGGATCCCCTATACACTTTTGAAGCATTGAGACATGAAACACTAGATAGACTGTGGAGAGTTCTTGGGGTAGTGCTAATTCATACGCAACTTGACCAAATCTTTGGGTAATCTAATACGTCCCTATATAACGTGGACTCAACTTTCCTTTCTTTCCAAATCTCATTACCCCTTTCATTGGTGACACTTTCAAGACTACCTAATCACCTATGGCAAATTCTAGCCCTCTTCTTCTAACATCGGCATATGACTTGTGTCAACTTTGGGCTGTCTGTAGCCACTGTTGTATCACCTTAACTTTCTCCATAGCTTGATGAACAAGATCTGGCCCAATTAAGGCAGTTTTACCCGCTTCAAACCATCCAATTGGTGATCTACACTTTCTTCCATATAAAGCTTCATAAGGTGCTATTTTGATACTTGAATGATAGCTATTATTGTAGGCAAATTCAATAAGCAATATATGATCATACCAATTACCTTTAAAGTCTAATGTACAAGCTCGTAGCATATCTTTAAGTGTTTGGATAGTATGTTCTGCTTGTCCATCTGTTTGAGGATGAAAAGTCGTACTCAAACTCACTTGGGTTCCCAAACTCTTCTGAAAAGATTTCCAAAAATGTGCAGTAAATTGAGCTCCCATGTCTAATATAATAGAAATTAGAATTTCGTGCAACCGAACTATCTCTTTAACATACAACTGTGCATAATCTTCAGCTGTATAGGTGGTCTTGACCGGTAGGAAATGCGCTGACTTGATAAACCTGTCAACTATTACCCATATGGAATCAAATTTACGAAGTGTACAAGGCAAACCTGTGATAAAATCCATGTTGATCATGTCCCACTTACAGACTGGAAGATTTATACATTGCATATAACCTCCAGGTTTCTGATGCTTTACTTTTACTTGTTGACAATTTGGGCATTGGGCTACAAATTCTGCAATGTTCTTCTTCATGTTACCCTACCAATACATTTCTTTAATATCATGATACATTTTGGTGGCTACCGAATGAATAGAATACCGTGAATAATGATCCTCTGTCATAATTTGTCTCCTTAGCTCATCTACATCTAGTACACACAATCTACCTTGGCACCGTAGCACTCCCTCTTGCGTAAGATCAAATGTCTTTGTCAAACCTTGTTGTACATTCTCCTTCAGCTGCAATAACATAGAATCCGCATACTGTTTTTCCTTCACTTCAGCTACTAATGAAGATTCTGCCGCATTTTGCACAACAACCCCTTTGTCACGACCCGAAATCCCATTCGGGCCAGACTGGCACCCATAGCCGATAAGGCCCGAGAGAACCAGGCTTTGCATACATTCATTCGTATTCATGCCACAAGAACACCACTATCACATAAGGACATAAAAGGCTAACATCAGAATTCAGAGAACATGTAAATATATACATATGTGAAACTTAGCCGTCAGGGCCATCAAGTCAAACGGACATTCATCTCTCTTCTTCTTATTCTTGTACATACCCACATTTGTCTACAAAAGCCTCTAACAGACGTACATACATGACCAACCCAAATTTGGGACAAGTCCCCGCTTTACATAACGTTTACAATACCCAAAATACATATACAACTGTGACACGGAAAGCTCCGAATCAACTGGAGCTCACCAAGGGTCAGTAAATGCCTTGCAGCTTACTGGGGAGGTCTACTAGTACCTGCGCCTACAGCAAGTAAGGTAAATCCCCCAAGAGGGGCCAGTACAAAGAATGTACTGAGTATGTAAGGCCATAAAAATTCATCATACATAATTACGACAATGGAGACAATATAGAAGAAAATAGTCAATGTGGGTAAATCATTGTCCTGCATATGTGGAACCATGTACCTTACATACATTTCTTTCTTTATTTCTTTCTTCCTTTCTTTGTTTCTTTCTTTCGCCTTTACTTTAATTTACTTTTACATCACTCAAATACTGTCTAGGCCCTCATCATGCAGGTGTTCTTTTCACCCTATGGATAAAATATCATCGTCATGCAGGTATTCTTTTCACCTCATGGATAAAATCATATCATCATGCGGGTGTTCTTGCACCCCATGGATAAATTAACATCATCATGCGGGTGTTTTTACCCCATGGATAACACCCATGAACACAATCAATATGCATTACTTTATTCTTACTTCATTTCTTTACTTCTATGAGGTTAACACATTAGTGATTTAACCTTATTGGATCTTTTTGGAACATAACAATGTTGGAACATTAACCAAAGAACATGTAACAATAATTAATGACCGGCAACGGGATACCTCTATACATTTTGTAATGGAACAGTATAACGACAAGGTGGACACTATGTGCTGCAGAAGGATACGGAAAGAGTAACCTTACATACCTTCACTTCCAAGTATGAGTACACAAGTCTATATATGAACACAGAGTCCAGCTTCTTCCTTATGTTTCACTCTACAATACAAGTCCATAATAGAACTCTCGTTAACAACGATTTACCATGCAAGTGTACAAAACGACAATGAGCTATATGATTGCCATATCACTCCATTTCTCTCCTTACAATACAATCCATTGCATTATCATACCAATAACACCATAACATTCCACACATTGACCAAGAGATCATACTTCAATTGCATATCACACTACACTTACCCTTCATGCTCTCTCATTAGCATTCTGTCTGTCACGACCCAAAATCCCATTCGGGCCGAACTGGCACCCGAAGCCGACATGGCCTGAGAGAACCAATCTTTGCTTATGAACACTTGCATGCATCTCCTCATATGGACCTTATGAAACCCCATGAAACTATGCAAAAGTCATGGATATGGAAACGGATATGGAAACATATACCATATATATATATATATATCAACTTGGCCGTTGGGGCCAACAAACCAAAATGAGCATACATATCTTACATTCTGTTCCCACATAAGTCTACAAAGCCTCTACAGATACATGACTATGACAATCCTAGAGTCGGGACCACACCCCGCTCTATACGCATATACAATACCAAAATGAATGTATATAGCAACTAAGGAAGCCCCAAACCAACTGGAGCTCACCAAAAGTCGACAAAAGATCCGCAACCTACAGTGGAGGCCTGTTAGTACCTGCGCCTGTAACAAGTAAGGTAAATCCCCCGAGAGGGGTCAGTACAAAGAATGTACTGAGTATGTAAGGCCATAAGAAACTTGTTATAAATACATCAATAGAATCAAAATGTAATAGGATAGGCAACATGAACAACTCATCGATTTGCATATGTGGAACAGTGTAGCTTAAATAAATTAAGATCTTCTCTTTATGATTTATTCCTCATTGCTCATATCATAACCTACCCGGGCCCCGACTGATCAGTGGGTCTTAACATCACATCATGTGATATTGGGATCGGGTCGAGCTAGGCTTATGCCCCTAGACCTACCACCTATAAATCAATACATAGGGATCGAGTCGAGCTAGGATTATGCCCCTAGACTTGCCACCCATAAATCAATACATCGGGATCGAGTCGAGCTAGGCTTATGCCCCTAGACTTGCCACCCATAAATCATAACCAACAACAAATGTATATTACTTTATTCTTACTTTTGATAGAGTTATACTTATGAGGAATTGATTCATCCTCTTATGAGAGAGTGATACAATCAGTGATGAGAGATTAACGTATGTACATAGCCACAACATTCTTGGAAACTCAAGAACACAACATGATTGGGACTTTTGGAACATGTCCATAATTATGTAACCCATGAACAACAATAACTCATGAATGAGGAGTATAGGACTCAACAATAGATAACATTATTGAAATCATTAGACACAAGTCAATGAGCAAGAGGTATGTGTATAGCCACTATTGGCACTTTGGAACATAACCTTTTTGGGCTTTTGGAACATTGACTAACGAATATGAGACATACAATTCCCAAGTGATCAATGAGTAGGGAATATGTGATAATAACCATTTCTAACCGTATATAGAATACCTTAGCACATTTCGGGATAGGACTAGCATAATGCCAATGTGAATACGACGTACCGCAAAAAGATACGAACAAAGTAACCTTACATACCTTGTATTCTCAATACCAACACACAATCTTAAATGCGCATACAATCGTTTCGCTCCTTCCTTATGTTCCACTCTACAACACAAATACACAACGGAGCCAACATTAACCACCAACTACTTAATGCATATAATAAGTAACATTCTCATGTTTGCCTTTAAACATGCCATGTCCCACTTGACACAACCATTCATGAAAGTATTATTCCAAAAATCCCACGATATTCCCAACATTGACCAACACATGATAACCAATAGCATGTCATGCCAAGTTCACACTTTCCGCTCTCCATTATCACCACATCATACTTATGCCATCAATTTCCTTCAACACACCTCACAACAACAAATTGGCTAAAATCCCCTAATTGACACTTATATGAAAATAGCATGTTTAACAACAAAATAACACCATACATGTTCATATTTTATCCATACCATGCTTTTTCATTAAGACATCAAGTCTCTTTTCACCTTCAATTCACAAAGATGGCACATCTTCCACCAAAAGCAACAATACACCATTCACCACCTTGCCAACACAACTATCATGATATACATAATATACCATGCATATAATATGTTAATACATGAGAATAAATACTTACCAAGGCTTGGAATAGGATGATCTTGCTTCAAGAGTTGTCTTTGAGCTTCTAGGGTTTGAGAGAAAATAAATTGAAAAATAGACCAAAAGGCATGAGCTTCCAAATGACCAAAAAAATCAGATTTTTGGTCACTTTTATAAGAATTTATGTCCATACTTATCCACTTCTAAAGCATTAAATGCTTGGTCTAGAAGGTCTTGAAAGAATGGGTCATTTGACCCATTTTGGGCCATGCATTCTTTTCATTTTTGGGCCCTTTTTGGGCCCAATTCACTTAACCCAGTAAAATCAATAATTTATCGTATTCAAGTCATCTCATATGTTTTACAACAATATTCTCACTCATTTTATTCATATCCGTAGCCTCGATCCCAAGAACAAGCGATTCTAGCCACGTATGGCCTATTTTGCCCAAAAGGGTAAAATCGTCATTTTGACCCCAAATTCGTTCTCGAGTAATTTTATCATGCAAATATAATATTTTACTCATTTCATATATGTTGTATAATATATGTGGCAAAAATCGGCTCGGTACGTCCCCGGATACCCTTGGGACTTAGAAATTTTCAACTTTCGAAAAAGTGGAAATCCCAAAGTGGCACGCCCCTGGGCGCGCCAACTTACTACCTCTGGGCTAAAAATTTTAGCCCAGAGCGGCGTGTCATGGTCCCAAATGCTCACCTCCTTCAAATTTTTCAAAAATTGCATTTTTCGACTTTTCTTCGCGGGTTCGGTTAGATACTTCAAGTCCTATTCTTTAACTCACTTATTAACCTTAATATCCTTTGTTTAGAGGTCCTCTGAACCTCATTTTGAACCCCAAAACTGTCCCATGACAATCACAAAACACTTCCACAAAGGTTTAATCCCATATAAGAGGCCAAATTCAATTTTTCTCATCCTTAGCATTACAAAATACACACGTATGGCTCTCGACACCTACATAATCATTGTTCAATGTCGTCAAGTAGGGTTGGGAAGGTACGAGGTGTGACACTGTCACAATTACTTCCTCATAACAACATATTAACATTAATCCATACTTAATATAGTCCAACATTCCTTCATACGACACTTTAAAGTCATTAAAATGACATCACAAGTTGATAATTACATCCATAAAGGGTACGGGGGCTTCGGGGGATCAACGGGAGACGAAAACATACAAAAAACAAAATCTGGGCTGACCTGCGCTGCCACCTGTGCCCGCAGGTGGCTGAGTTGTACGTGCAGATGCCCTTTGGTAGTATCCATAGGCATCTGCATTGGCATCTGCGCCCGCAGGTGCCTCCGTATGGGGGGGGCGGATGCCCGTTTTGGTCCGAAATGGTCTATTTTGGGTCTTTTCTTGCAATGAATGGTCCATGATCATAACCAAACTTATTTTAACATGTTTTTGATCATCTTATATGCCAACAATCAGCCATGGTCTCACAACACACATACACATCACCAAAAACTCACTTTCTTTTCAATCCGTCACCAAATCCATAACCAAATTTACAACAACAATTCCAAACATTATACACAAGGATAAAACAAGGAAAGACTATAATCATATATCACATGTCAATATTGAATCCATCAAGTTCACTTCCTTCAAGACCACAAGTCTATGTTCAAGTTTACAAGGCAAAACCATCCTCCGATTTAGCAAACACAAATTGTTTCACACAAAGTGAACTTCTCACACTTCACCAACATAACCAACATGATATAAACCATATTCCATGCATAAAATATACTAAACCATAATAATATACACTTACCAAATCTTGCAAGATGATGATCTTTGTCCAAATGAGTGACTTAGGGTTTGTGTGAGACAAGGAAAAGTTAGAGAAAATTTTTAGAAAGGCATGAGAGTCCAAAATGAATAAAATCTGATTTTTCTATATTTATATAGCCCCTCAAGTCTTTCTTATCCAATCCTTGGCATTAATTGCATGGTTGACTAGTCAATTGGAAGAATGGGTCATATTTGCCCCATTGGGCCTAGTCTTTTACTCTTGTTTTGGGCCTCATTTGACCCAATGGAACAAGACTCATGTAAGCCCCAACAATTTAATGAATAATTCCTCAAAGTTCTCATGTTTGACTAATTCCATAATTGTACACGTAATCGTATAGGTTCGGAAACGTACGGGGGTTACACCTCCTACGAAGGTCTACTCACATATACTAGGCCCAATACCAATTGTTTCGTCAATAACATTATAAAATTCATACTTATGGCTCTTGACACCTAAATAACCATTGTTCAATGTCGTCAAGTAGGGTTAGGTAGGTACGGGGTGTTACATTCTTCCCCCCTTAGAAACATTTGTCCTCGAATGTTAGTAACATCGTCTCATGTATATCCCATGCATCCCTATAGTAACATATATATACATATACACATACTACTGCTCGATACTTCCTTGTTATTGCTCCAATTCCGTACCTTGAAATTTCTCTCCCGTTTGAACCATTATGGGTAGTTTGACTTTATCACTTCTTTGGCTCCCCAAGTGATTTCTTCTACTGTCGATCCATACACCGTATCTTTCTGGAAACTACATTCTTTATTTCCCACTCTTTTCATTTGCTCCTCCCACTTAATAATTTATATTTCTTCATAAGTGAGAGTCTCCATAACTTGCACATTTACTCAATAATAGATCTTGGCATATGACTTGTTTTAGCTTGTAGCGATTGTCGTACCACCTTAGCCTTCTCTATAACTTAATGAACAGTATCTATTCCCAAGTAAGGCAGTTCCACTCGGTTTAAATCACCCAATTGATGATTTGAACTTTCTTCTGTCCAAACCTTCATAAGATACCACCTTGATACTTGAATAATGGTTATTATTATAAGCACGTTCTATAAGGGGTAGATGATCATACCAACTACCTTTTAAGTTTATCGTACAAACTCATAGTATATCTTCAAGTGTTTGAATAGTATGTGGAAAGGTGCACTTAAATCCACGTATGTGCCCAACCTCTTCTTACAGGAACTTCTCAAATGTGTAGTAAATCGAGCTCCCCTGTCTAATGTAATAGAGTTGGAACTCTGTGTAATTGTACTCCCTCATAGTCTTCAGCTAGGTAGGGGATTTTGCGAGGCAAAACGTATGATGATTAGGTAAACCTGTTAGTTATTTCTCATATGGAATCAAATTCCCTAAATGTATGATACAACCCTTATGTGTACGAGGCAAATTTGCGATAAAATTCATGTTAACCATGTCTTTATACATGGCATATCACCTCCAGGATTCTGATGCTCTACTATTACCTATTGACAATTTGATCAATAAGCTACAAATTCTGTAATGCTCTTCTTCTTTATATTCCTTCTTCTTTACATGGCCTCACCAATGCATTTCTACTAAATCATGGCACCGTTTGGTTTCTTTCGAATGAAAGAAAACACCGTGAATGATGTGCATCTGTCCCAATTCATTTCCTTAGCTCGTCTACACTTGGTATATCTAATCTACCTTGATATTGAATTACTCCTCCTTTGTGTAAGTTCAAGCACCTCATTACGAACTTCATTATACGTTCTCTCTTCCTCTTTTTTTTCTACTGAAAGGAAATAAGATTTTCATACTGCCTTTCCTTCTTTCTGCTACAATGAAGAGTCTATCGTATTTTATACTATACTTCTTTTATCAGAAGTACCATAAGGACGAACTCCCTAAACTAGCTAACTGATGTAAATCCTCGATTATACTTTGTTTTTTAGTCAATCGACTTCTAGTGCTTCCTATTGCTTTGCGATGTAATGTATCAGTTACCACAATATCTACATGCTCTTCTGAGCCCTCTCAGAGTACTTGTACAGGTGTAGAAGTCAATTCATCTTTCAGTTCTTGGAAACTCTTCTCACACACGTCATTCCACTGGAACTTAACTACATTGTGTGTAAGCTTTCTTAAGGGTACAGGGATAGAAGAAAGTCTTTCAACAGTTATCCTATAATAACCAACCAACCCAAGAAGACGTTGGATCTCTGTAAGCATCAGAGGCCTTAGCCAATTTTTCACCATTTGCATAACAACCTCCGTTCCGTTATCAACAATACGTAATTTAACCAACTCATGTTTAGAGAACTTTACCTATACATTATTGTTACGAAGAATCTGTAGCGCCTGTCACAAGTGATTAACATAGTCCCCTTTTGATCTTGTATATCATTCCCAATCATAGTATCGTACATATGTAAAAGTGACCTGAACACTCTATTCATCAAATTCCTAGCAACGGTTGGTGCATTGGGTAGCCTTATTAGCATATCTAAAAATTTATGGTAACCCTCATGTGTTCAAGAAGCTATCTCGGGTATATATCTTTTCTATATGCCTTTTTTTTTTCCAACCCTTACCTGGTGATATCCCGATTTCAAGTCAACCTTTGAAAATATTTAGCACCCTGTAATTGGTTAAGTAAATCATATTCTAAGGAAGGGAACACTTATTCTTAATTATCACCTTATACAATTGTCGGTAGTCAATACACATTCTCAAGGTGCCATTTCATTCCATCATTCACCATCTTTTTTTTCCAAATTAACACGAATGGGGTAAAAGGGAATACTAGATCTCATGTATCCCTCGTCCAATAAGTCTCTTAAGTGATCTCGTTACGTCCACTCCGAAAGCAAACCCCAAAAGATCTACCGGAAATGTCTCAAAAATTTCATTGACCACCCAAATCGGTTGAAGAGTTGGTGGTTTCACATCGCCTTTACTAAGTGACAGATGTACCCCTTGGGGTACCATGTTCTTTGATTTAATATAAGAAATAACTTCACCTCTCGGTGTTGCAACATTGCCCTTTCATTGCAGAACATTCTTTGTAGAAGAAGAAAATATAACTTCATAACTCAACAATCTATTATGGTCTACCAAACAACCAACCATCCACACCTCTCCTACTCAATAAGATCAACCAGTATAACATAATCTCAAACATTTAGTACACCATTACTATACCAGCACGATATACTCCTTTAACTATAACAACTTCATCGGCAGGTGTAAATACTTCCATTGACTTAACTAATGACTCCGGTGTCCCTTAAAATTTATTTTTTTTTGCTGTAAGCAATGGAGTAACATATGATAATGTAAAACTTGGATCAATCAGGAGGTATACCTTATGTAAAAATATAAACAATGTACCTGTATCTTCATCAGGAGAAGCCTCCCAATTCTGTCGATGTGCTAAAACTTGGGTACGGTTTTGGGGTCCACTAGCATCGATTGTCTCTCGAGAACCTCTACCACACCCTGTAGGCTGCACTACTGATAAGGGGGGTACAATGGCTAGCCTCATAGGTCGTTCCCTACTACCCGTGCCCTTCTGCGGACACTCTCTCACCACATGCCCTGGCATACCACACCAATAACAAACATTCATCCCTAATCGATATTCATTTGAATGAAACCTCCCGCAGCGCCGGCAAAGCTGACGACAAGACCTCGGGTGGTTCATACTTCTTTGTGCTTGATATCCCCCTGTTCGTAAACCCTGAATCTCGCCTCCTTGCCCAAATCGGTTGCTTCTAAACACTTGGAATGGATGGGGAGCATTTGCTGTAGGATGGGAAAGTAATGGACCAGGTGGTCTATGAAGATTTCGAGGCCCAAGTCCCTTTTGGGACACCATAAACTATCCCATGGATTTAGTCCTTTTCGACGATTCCCCTTCCAATTCTTGTATCCTCCTCCTCTGTCTCTGTCCCTTTTTTTGCTGTACAAGAATTTGCCTTTGAGCTTGCGCAGAAACTACATGGGTCAATATCTGCACCGCACTCATTAAATCTTGTTCAATAGTATTAACGGGCAGTTCCGAAGATACTTCTCTTCTACTCGGCTCTTCTGGAACTGGAAGGGTAGAAGAAGACCACGATGAAATTTCAACATTTTCTCCACCTTAACTAGCTTGGTCAGGTGGTAATCTGCTCATTCCTTCTCTAGTAGGCATATCAACCTGCTTACCTTTACCTTTTCCTCTTCTAGGGGCCGACATTGTTACTATATCAAAGAGAAACAATTACTATGGTCAGACACAATTCAACTTGCAATATTGGCTCTATTGCACGATCTAGAAGTGAAGAAAAGAAATGACATCCTAAATGTCCCATAGCCTCATACTTATAAATGTGGTGCACAACAAATCGATAAGTAAGACTCTACTCAGACACGGCTTTGTATACACCCTTAGAATGACCTGCTCTGATACAACTTTTGTCACGATCCGAAATCCCATTCGGGACGGACTGGCACCCGTAGCCGATAAGGCCCGAGAGAACCAGGATTTGCTTACATTCATTCGTATTCATGCCACAAGAACACCACTATCACGTAATAACATAAAAGGCTAGCATCAGAATTCAGAGAACATGTAAATATATACATATGTGAAACTTGGTCGTCAGGGCCATCAAGTCAAACGGACATTTATCTCTCTTCTTCTCATTCCTGTACATACCCACATTTGTATACAAAAGACTCTAACAAACGTACATACATGACCAACCCAAATGCGGGACAAGTCCCCGCTTTACATAACGTTTACAATACCCAAAATACATATACAACTGTGACACAAAAAGTTCCAAATCAACTGGAGCTCACCAAGGGTCAGTAGATGCCCTGCAGCTTACTAGGGAGGTCTACTAGTACCTGCGCCTGCAGCAAGTAAGGTAAATCCACCAAGAGGGGTCAGTACGAAGAATGTACTGAGTATGTAAGGCCATAAATATTCATCATACATAATCACGACAATGGAGACAATATAGAAGAAAATAGTCAATGTGGGTAAATCATTGTCCTGCATATGTGGAACCATGTACCTTACATACATTTCTTTCTTTATTTCTTTCTTCCTTTCTTTGTTTCTTTCTTTTACCTTTACTTTAATTTACTTTTACATCACACAAATACTGTCTGGGCCCTCATCATGCAGGTGTTCTTTTCGCCCTATGGATAAAATATCATCGTCATGCAGGTATTCTTTTCACCTCATAGATAAAATCATATCATCATGCGGGTGTTCTTGCACCCCATGGATAAATTAACATCATCATGCGGGTGTTTGCACCCCATGGATAACACCCATGAACACAATCAATATGCATTACTTTATTCTTACTTCATTTCTTTACTTCTATGAGGTTAACACATTAGTGATTGCACCTTATTGGATCTTTTTGGAACATAACAATGTTGGAACATTAACCAAAGAACATGTGAGTAACAATAATTAATGACCGGAAATGGGATACCTCTTTACATTTCGTAATGGAACAGTATAACGACAAGGTGGACACTATGTGCTGCAGAAGGATACGAAAAGAGTAACCTTACATACCTTCACTTCCAAGTACGAGTACACAAGTCTATATATGAACACAGAGTCCAGCTTCTTCCTTATGTTTCACTCTACAATACAAGTACATAATAGAACTCTCGTTAACAATGATTTACCGTGCAAGTGTACAAAATGAAAATGAGCTATATGATTGCCATATACCACCATTTCGCTCCTTACAATACAATCCATTGCATTATCATACCAATAACACCATAACATTCCACACATTGACCAAGAGATCATACTTCAATTGCATATCACACTACACTTACCCTTCATGCTCTCTCATTAGCATTCCATCACAATTACTTCCTCATAACAACATATGAACATTAATCCATACTTAATATAGTCCAACATTCCTTCATAATACACTTTAAAGTCATTAAAATGACATCACAAGTTGATAATTACATCCATGAAGGGTAAGGGGGGTTCGGGGGATCAACGGGAGACGAAAACATACAAAACAAAAATTTGGGCTGACCTGCGCTGCCACATACGCCCATTGGTGGCTGAGGTGCACGTGAATATTCCCTTTGGTGGCAGCCTGAGGCATCTGCGTTGGCATCTGCGCCCGCAGGTGCCTCTGTCTGCGGGGGCGGATGCCCGTTTTGGTCCGAATGGTCTATTTTGGGTCTTTTCTTGCAATGAATGGTCCATGATCATAACCAAACTTATTTTAACATGTTTTTGATCATATTATATGCCAACAATCAGCCATGGTCTCACAACACACATACACATCACCAAAAACTCACTTTATTTTCAATCCGTCACCAAATCCATAACCAAATTTACAACGACAATTCCAAACATTATACACAAGGATAAAACAAGGAAATACTATAATCATATCTCACATGCCAATATTGAATCCATAAAGTTCACTTCCTTCAAGACCACAAGTCTATGTTCAAGTTTACAAGGCAAAACCATCCTCCGATTTAGCAAACACAAATTGTTTCACACAAAGTGAACTTCTCACACTTCACCAACATAACCAACATGATATAAACCATATTCCATGCATAAAATATACTAAACCATAATAATATACACTTACCAAGTCTTGCAAGATGATGATCTTTGTCCAAATGAGTGACTTAGGGTTTGTGTGAGACAAGGAAAAGTTAGAGAAAATTTTTAGAAAGGCATGAGAGTCCAAAATGAATAAAATCTGATTTTTATATGTTTATATAGCCCCTCAAGTCTTTCTTATCCAATCCTTGGCATTAATTGCATGGTTTATTAGTCAATTGGAAGAATGGGTCATATTTGCCCCATTGGGCCTAGTCTTTTACTCTTGTTTTGGGCCTCATTTGACCCAATGGAACAAGACTCATGTAAGCCCCAACAATTTAATGAATAATTCCTCAAATCTCTCATGTTTGACTAATTCCATAATTGTACACGTAATCATATAGGTTCGGAAACGTACGGGGGTTACACCTCCTACGAAGGTCTACTCACATATACTAGGCCCAATACCAATTGTTTCGTCAATAACATTATAAAATTCATACATATGGCTCTTGACACCTAAATAACCATTGTTCAATGTCGTAAAGTAGGGTTAGGTAGGTACGGGGTGTTACATTCTTCCCCCCTTAGAAACATTTGTCCTCGAATGTTAGTAACATCGTCTCATGTACATCCCATGCATCCCTATAGTAACATATATATACATATACACATACTACTGCTCGATACTTCCTTGTTATTGCTCCAATTCCGTACCTTGAACTTTCTCTCCCGTTTGAACCATTACGAGTAGTTTGACTTTATCACTTCTTTGGCTCCCCAAGTGATTTCTTCTACTGTCGATCCCTACACCGTATCTTTCTGGAAACTACATTCTTTATTTCCCACTCTTTTCATTTGCTCCTCCCACTTAATAATTTATATTTCTTCATAAGTGAGAGTCTCCATAACTTGCACATTTACTCAATAATAGATCTCGGCATATGACTTGTTTTAGCTTGTAGCTACTGTCGTACCACCTTAGCCTTCTCTATAACTTAATGAACAGTATCTATTCCCAAGTAAGGCAGTTCCACTCGGTTTAAATCACCCAATTGATGATTTGAACTTTCTTCTATCCAAACTTTCATAAGATACCACCTTGATACTTGAATAATGGTTATTATTATAAGCACGTTCTATAAGGGGTAGATGATCATCCCAACTACCTTTTAAGTTTATCGTACAGACTCATAGTATATCTTCAAGTGTTTGAATAGTATGTGGAAAGGTGCACTCAAATCCACGTATGTGCCCAACCTCTTCTAACAAGAACTTCTCAAAATATGTAGTAAATCGAGCTCCCCTATCTAATGTAATAGAGTTGGAACTCTGTGTAATTGTACTCCCTCATAGTCTTCAGCTAGGTAGGGGGTTTTGTAAGGCAAAACGTATGATGATTAGGTAAACCTGTTAGTTATTTCTCATATGGAATCAAATTCCCTAAATGTATGATACAACCCTTATGTGTACGAGGCAAATTTGCGATAAAATTCATGTTAACCATGTCTTATTTCAAGCTGGAAACTTTATACATGGCATATCACCTCTAGGATTCTGATGCTCTACTATTACCTATTGACAATTTGATCAATAAGCTACAAATTCTGTAATGCTCTACTTCTTTATATTCCTTCTTCTTTACATGGCCTCACCAATGCATTTCTACTAAATCATGGCACCGTTTGGTTTCTTTCGAATGAAAGAAACCACCGTGAATGATGTGCATCTGTCCCAATTCATTTCCTTAGCTCGTCTACAATTGGTATATCTAATCTACCTTGATATTGAATTACTCCTCCTTTGTGTAAGCTCAAGCACCTCATTACGAACTTCATTATACGTTCTCTCTTCCTCTTTTTTTTCCACTGAAAGGAAATAAAATTTTCATACTGCCTTTCCTTCTTTCAGCTACAATGAAGACTCTACCATATTTTATACTATACTTCTTTTATCAGAAGTACCATAAGGACGAACTCCCTAAACTAGCTAACTGATGTAAATCCTCGATTATACTTTGTTTTTCAGTCAATCGACTACTAGTGCTTCCTATTGCTTTGCGATGTAATGTATCAGTTACCATAATATCTACACGCTCTTCTGAGCCCTCTCAGAGTACTTGTACAGGTGTAGAAGTCAATTCATCCTTCAGTTCCTGGAAACTCTTCTCACACGCGTCATTCCACTGGAACTTAACTACCTTGTGTGTAAGCTTTCTTAAGGGTACGGGGATAGAAGAAAGTCTTCCAACAGTTATCCTATAATAACCAACCAACCCAAGAAGACGTTGGATCTCTGTAAGCATCAGAGGCCTTAGCCAATTTTTCACCATTTGCATAACAACCTCCGTTCCGTCATCAACAATACGTAATTTAACCAACTCACGTTTAGAGAACTTTACATATACATTATTGTTACGAAGAATCTGTAGCGCCTGTCACAAGTGATTAACATAGTCCCGTTTTGATCTTGTATATCATTCCCAATCATAGTCGCGTACACATGTAAAAGTGACCTGAACACTCTATTCATCAAATTCCTAGCAACGGTTGGTGCATTGGGTAGCCTTATTAGCATATCTAAAAATTTATGGTAACCCTCATGTGTTCAAGAAGCTATCTCGGGTATATATCTTTTCTATATGTCTTTGTTGTTGTTGTTTTTTTCCAACCCTTACCTGGTGATATCCCGATTTCAAGTCAACCTTTGAAAATATTTAGCACCCTGTAATTGGTTAATTAAATCATATTCTAAGGAAGGGAACATTTATTCTTAATTATCACCTTATACAATGGTTGGTAGTCACCTCAAGTCTTTCTTATCCAATCCTTGGCATTAATTGCATGGTTGATTAGTCAATTGGAAGAATGGGTCATATTTGCCCCATTGGGCCTAGTCTTTCACTCTTGTTTTGGGCCTCATTTGACCCAATGGAACAAGACTCATGTAAGCCCCAACAATTTAATGAATAATTCCTCAAAGCTCTCATGTTTGACTAATTCCATAATTGTACACGTAGTCGTATAGGTTCGAAAACGTACAGGGGTTACACCTCCTACGAAGGTCTACTCACATATACTAGGCCCAATACCAATTATTTCATCAATAACATTATAAAATTCAAACTTATGGCTCTAGACACCTAAATAACCATTGTTCAATGTCGTCAAGTAGGGTTAGGTAGGTACGGGGTGTTACATTCTTCCCCCCTTAGAAACATTCGTCCTCAAATGTTAGTAACGTCGTCTCATGTACATCCCATGCATCCCTATAGTAACATATATATACATATACACATACTACTGCTTCATACTTCCTTGTTATTGCTCCAATTTCATACCTTGAACTTTCTCTCCCGTTTGAACCATTACGGGTACTTTGACTTTATCACTTCTTTGGCTCCCCAAGTGCTTTCTTCTACCTGTCGATCTCTACACCATACCTTTCTGGAAACTACATTCTTTATTTCCCACTCTTTTCATTTGCTCCTCCCACTTAATAATTTATATTTCTTCATAAGTGAGAGTCTCCATAACTTGCACATTTACTCAATAATAGATCTCGGCATATGACTTGTTTTAGCTTGTAGCTACTGTCGTACCACCTTAGCCTTCTCTATAACTTAATGAATAGTATCTATTCCCAAGTAAGGCAGTTCCACTCGGTTTAAATCACCAAATTGATGATTTGAACTTTCTTCTGTCCAAACCTTCGTAAGATACCACCTTGATACTTAAATAATGGTTATTATTATAAGCACGTTCTATAAGGGGTAGATGATCATCCCAACTACCTTTTAAGTTTATCGTACAGACTCATAGTATATCTTCAAGTGTTTGAATAGTATGTGGAAAGGTGCACTCAAATCCACGTATGTGCCCAACCTCTTCTGACAAGAACTTCTCAAAATGTGTAGTAAATCGAGCTCCCCTATCTAATGTAATAGAGTTGGAACTCTGTGTAATTGTACTCCCTCATAGTCTTCAGCTAGGTAGGGGGTTTTGCAAGGCAAAACGTATGATGATTAGGTAAACCTGT
Source organism: Capsicum rhomboideum (assembly GCA_031232105.1). Classification (NCBI taxonomy): domain Eukaryota; kingdom Viridiplantae; phylum Streptophyta; class Magnoliopsida; order Solanales; family Solanaceae; genus Capsicum; species Capsicum rhomboideum. Next base: position 87,374,226 of record CP124716.1, on the reverse strand, counting down.
TAGTTATTTCTCATATGGAATCAAATTCCCTAAATGTATGAGACAACCCTTATGTGTACGAGGCAAATTTGCGATAAAATTCATGTTAACCATGTCTTATTTCAAGCTGGAAACTTTATACATGGCATATCACCTCCAGGATTCTAATGCTCTACTATTACCTATTGACAATTTGATCAATAAGCTACAAATTCGGTAAAGCTCTTCTTTTTTATATTCCTTCTTCTTTACATGGCCTTACCAATGCATTTCTACTAAATCATGGCACCGTTTGGTTTCTTTCGAATGAAAGAAACCACCGTGAATGATGTGCATCTGTCCCAATTCATTTCCTTAGCTCGTCTACAATTGGTATATCTAATCTACCTTGATATTGAATTACTCCTCCTTTGTGTAATCTCAAGCACCTCATTACGAATTTTATTATACGTTCTCTCTTCCTTTTTTTTTCCATTGAAAGGAAATAAGATTTTCATACTGCCTTTTGTTCTTTCAGCTACAATGAAGACTCTACCATATTTTATACTATACTTGTTTTATCTGGAGTACCATAAGGACGAACTCCCTAAACTAGCTAACTGATGTAAATCCTCGATTATACTTTGTTTTTCAGTCAATCGACTACTAGTGCTTCCTATTGCTTTGCGATGTAATGTATCAGTTACCACAATATCTACATGCTCTTCTGAGCCCTCTCAGAGTACTTGTACAGGTGTAGAAGTCAATTCATCCTTCAGTTCTTGGAAACTCTTCTCACACGCGTAATTCCACTGGAACTTAACTACCTTGTGTGTAAGCTTTCTTAAGGGTATGGGGATAGAAGAAAGTCTTTTAACAGTTATCCTATAATAACCAACCAACCCAAGAAGACTATGGATCTCTGTAAGCATCAGAGGCCTTAGCCAGTTTTTCACCATTTGCATATGTAACACCCCATACCATCCCAGCCCAATGTGACGACGATGAACAATGGTTACTTAGGTGTCGAGATGCCATGAGTATGTAATTTGTAATGTTAGTGATGAAAAAAATTGAAATTTGGCCTTGTACATGTGATTAACCTTGTGTATCAGGTGTTTTGGGATTTTTGTGGAGCAGTTGTGGGGTTCAAAATGAGGCTAAGATGACCTCTAAACAAAGGATATTAAGGGTAAGAAGTAAGTTAAAGAATAGGACTTGAAGTATCTAACCAAACCCACGAAGAAAAGTCGAAAAAAAAAAATTTCGAAAATTCTAAGTGTGGGGCACGCCATAGAGAATTCCACGCCATTCTGGGCTAAATTTTTAGTCTAGAGGCAGCAAACTGGCGCGCCCAAGGGCGTGCCACGCTGGTTTTGGCCACTTTTCAAAGTTGGAATTTTTCTTAAGTCCCAAGAGTGCCCGGGGACGTATTGAGCCGATTTTTGCCACGTTTCTTATACAACCATGAGAATATACATGAAATGAGTGAATTATTATATTGGTATGATGAAATTACTTGAGAACGAATTTGGCATCAAAATGACGATTTTACCCTTTTAGTCAAAATAAGCCATACGTGGCTAGAATTGCTTGCATTTGGAATTGAGGCTACGAGTATGAATTGCATGAGTGGAAATATTGTTGTAATGCGTACGAAATGAATTAAACATGAGGAATTATGGATTTTATTGGGTTAAGTAAATTGGGCTCAAAAAGAGGCCCAAAATGAGAAGAAAACATGGGTCAAGAATGGGTCAAATGACCCATTCTTCCATTGACTAAGCCACACTTAGCATTAAATTCCAAGACTGGATAAGTATGGAATTGAGGGCCTATATAAAGGGCAATAAATCTGATATTTATTGATTGCAAAGTCTCATGCCAATCTAGAAATTTCCCGAAAGCCTTTTGTTTTCAACTTCAAACCCTAAGAGCTCAAAGCTAACTTTTGGAGCAAGATCATCAATTTCCAAGTTTAGGTAAGTGATTATTCTTATGGATTAATATATTATATGCATGGGAGAGTATGTAAATCATGTTGGTCATGCTTGGAAGTGTTGGATATGGCACTTTGTATTTTTTTTGTGAAAGATGTGAAATCCATGGAATTGTAACTTGAATTATGACTTGTGACTTTGATTAAAGAGCATGGTATGGATAAAATATGAACATGTATGGGGTGATTTTGTTATTAAATTTGTTATTTTTTTATAAGTGTAAATTGTGGGATTTTGGCCGATATGTGCTATGAAGTGTATTAAGGTGAATTGATGGATTATTTGTGATATGGTGTGGATAAGAAAGTGTAAGGGAGAAGTGTTGTGGTGAAATGTATTGATTATCATGTATTGTTAAATATATGGAATATTGAGGGATTTTTGGAATAATAATTTCATCAATGGTTTTGTCAAGGGGAAATGGCGTGTTTAAAGGCAAACATATAACTCATTGACGTTATGTGCATTTGAAAGGTAGTTGGTGGTTAATGTAAATTCCGTTATGTATTTGTGTTGTAGAGTGAAATATAAGGAAGGAGCGGGACATTGTATGCACATCTAAGATTGTATAGTCGTGTTAATAATACGAGGTATGTAGGGTTCCTCTTTTCGTATCCTTCTGCAGCATATAGTGTACACCTTGTTATGGTACCTATTCATTCCCGAAATGTCCTAAGGCATCTCATTTCATGTTATCATCTAGTGTTGATCATATATATCCTATTCTTGATATATTGTCATTCATGTATAACATACTTATAGACATGATTCCAAGTTTCAATAATGTTGTGTTCCAAAGCTTTCAATTATGTTATAACTAACAAAAGTATCAATCTCTTGCAAGCAAAAGTATTAATCTCTCATAAGTGAGCGTATCAATCTCTCACAAGTAAAGGTGCTAATCTTGTAAAAGTAAAGAATGGAGTAATGTGTTATGAGTGTATCCATGGGGTGAAAGAACATACCTTCATGATGACGATCCCAATAGTATGAGTGTATCCATGGGGTGAAATAGACACCTTTATGATGATATCCATGGGGTCAAAGGACACACCTTCATGATGACCATCCTAACATTTTGGGTGTATCCATGGGGTGAAATAAACACCTTCATGACGGTATTATTTTTCCATTGATCAGCTTGGGGCCCGGGCTTTGTGAGAATGGAAGAATGCGTAGTAGATGAAGAAATGAATGATGATGGGGATGAGTGAGCATAAAAATAAAAGAAGTAATCCATCTAATGTACATATTTCCATACATATAGAGTGATGACTTATCCATATTTGTTACTTACTTATAATTGATTCCATTGAAGTATTTATGTATTATACAGTCTCATTCAGCCTTACATACTCAGTACATTCTTCGTACTGACCCCTCTTGGGGAATCTACCTTACTTGCTGCAGGCGCAGGTACTAGTAGGCCTCCACAGTAGGTTGACAGTTGCTGCGGATTATTGGTGAGCTCCAGTTATTTCGGGGCTTCTCCGAGTCACAGTTGTACATATGTTTTGGTTTTGTATATGTTGTATAAAGCGGGGACTTGTCCTAACTTTCAGTTGGTTTGGTAAATGTCCATGTTAGAGGCTTTTGTAGACATATGTGGGTATGTGTATGAATGTGGAAGAAAGATATGTATGTCTTTTTCACTTGTTGGCCCCAACGGCCAAGTTTCTTTAAATTATACATTATATGCTCCATGATTTTCCGCTATTAGAATTTTATGTCCTTAGGTGGTGGTGATGTCCCAAATGGCACGCATAGGAACGAACAGGAGTAAAGATTGGTTCTTTCGGGCCGTATCGGCTTCGAGTGCCAGTCCGACCCGAATGGGATTTCGGGTCGTGACAAAAGTGGTATCAGAGCAGGTCGTTCTAAGGGTGTCTACAAAGCAGTGTCTGAGTAGAGTCTTACTTATCAATGTGTTGTGTACCATATTTTTAAGTAGGAGGCTACGGGACATTTAGGATGTTGTTTCTTTTCTTCACTTCTAGATTGTGCAATAGATCCAGTTTTGTAAGTTGAATTGCATCTGACCATGGTAATTGTTTTCTTTAGTATAGTAAACATGCCAATCACAAGAAGAAGTAGAGTAAAAGGGAAGCAGGTGGATGTGCCTGCTGGTGAAGGAATGAGTAGACTACCACCTGACCAAGGTAATCAAGGTGGAGCAGACTTTGAAATTGCATCGCGGGCCTCCTCTACTTTTCCAGCTGCAGAAGAGCCGATTAGGAGAGAACTATCTTTGGAACTGCCTGTGAATACTATTGAGCAGGATTTAATGAGTGTGGTACAAATATTGACTCGTGTATTTACTGCACAAGCTCAAAGACAAGCTCTGGCGCAACAGATGGAGGAACAGAGGCAGAATAAAAGGATGCAAGAATTAGAAGGAGGATTGTCAAAGAAAGCGAAACCCACGGGATAGTTCATAGCGTCCCAAGGAGGATTTGGGCCTCAGAATTCTCACAGACTATCGAGGCCATCATTTCCTCATTCTACAGCAATTGCTCCCCCCCCCCATACCAAGGATTTAGAAGCAACCAGTTTGGGCAAAGAAGTGAGACTTAGGATTTCCAGACAGTGAGATATCAAGCCCCCCAACTAGGATCTTTTCGTCAGCTATGTCAGCGCTGCAGGAAAGTTCATGCAGGTGAATGTCGGGTTGGAACGAATGTTTGTTATCATTGTGGCGTGCCAGAGCACAAGGTAAGAGGGTGTCCACAAAAGAACACGGGTGGCATGGCACGACCAACGGGACCAACCATTGCACCGACATCATTGGTGCCTCCTCTAGGTAGAGGTGTACAACCTGCTGACCGTGATAGATATGTTAGAGGGATAGCTAGTTCGAGTGGAACTCAGGACCGTACCCATGCCGTAGCGGGCCGGCGGGACTCGGAGGCTTTTACTGATATAGAGATTGGTACATTATCTGTCTTTTCACATAATATATTTGCATTGATTGACCCGGGTTCTACATTGTCATACGTTCTTATATATGCTTTTTTTAAGGAACATGAGAATTACTAGGCAAGTAGTCTGAAGTACTTACACTAGTTGTGAATCTATGATAGCTAAAAGAGTATATCATAATTGTATAGTAATCGATTTTGGTTATGACACACTGGTTGAGCTTACTGAACTGGAAATGGTAAACTTTGAGGTTATTATGGGTATGGATTGGTTGGCTTCTTGTTATGCCACGGCGGATTGCCGAGCAAAGGAGTTACATTTTCATTTTTCCATAAAAGAATGTTTTTGCATGGAAGGGTAATATGGGAGCACCGAAGGAAAATTCATTTCCTATAGCAAGGTAAAGAAAAGGATATCCAAGGGGTATCTTTGTCACCTAGTAAGAGCACGGGATACCGATGTGAGGGTACCAACACCTCGATCGATTCCAGTAGTAAATGAATTCCTGGATGTATCTCCTGAAATGGAAAGTAGAGATCGATATTGATGTGATTCCAGGAATTCTGCCTATCTCTATTCCTCCATATAGAATGGCTCCAACAGAATTGCGGGGAATATGGGAGCAATTAAAGGACTTGTTGGACCAGGGGTTCACAAGGCCTAGTATATTCCTTTGGGGTGTATCAGTATTAATCGTTCAAAAGAAAAATGGCACATTGAGAACGAGTATTGATTATCGACAACCGAAGGGGGTGACAATTGAGAATAAATATTTCCTTCTCAGAACTTATAAGTTAATGGACTAATTATAGGGTGCCAAAGACTTCTCAAAAACTGACTTAAGAGTGAGTTATTATCAAGTAGGGGTTAAAGCAAAAGGTAACTAAGTTTCAACGGAAGAATGTATATGAGAGTAGTTTTCAAGAATTGGAATTAATAAGTTCACCTCTACACCTGTATTGGTTTATGGTGTGTACTGATGCGGCATGGTAATGTGACAGCATATGCCTCACGACAGTTGTGTCCATATGAAGACCATTAACTAATACATGATTTTGAATTAGCAATCGTGATGGTTGTTTTCAAAAGTGTATGGTGCCATTATTTATGTAAGGTTAATATTGACATATATACTGATCATCAGAGTTTGTAAAATATCCTTAATCAACAGGACCTAAATTTGAGGCAGCAGAAATGGTTGAACCTATTAACGGACTATGATATTGATATCCTATCTGGGAAAAGCAGGTGTAATAGCTGATGTGTTAAGTCACAACACAATAGGAAGTACTAGTAGCCAGTTGACCGAAACCAAAACAGATAGTCAAGGAATTTCAGCAATTAGCTGATTTGGGAGTTCGTTTTCTCAAAACTCCAGATGAAAGAATTATAGGGTAAATTGCGACAGGGCCTTCATTTGTAGTTGAAGTGAAATAAAAGTAGTATGCGGGTTCTATGTTATCGCAACTGACAGAGAATGTACAATAGGACCTGACAAAACCATCTGATCTTATGTAAAAAAAAAAAAGAGTACTTTAACGCCAATGTAGATTGTGCGTACCGAGTATCGACGAGTTAAGGAGAGGAATTATGCCAGAGGGACATCGTTTAGGATATTGTATTCATTCAGAAGCAACCAAAATATACCATGGTTTAGCATAGATGCCTTAGTAAGGTTACGTGAAAAGCCCCTTTGTAGAACTTGTAGCCCAATGTCCAAGCGGTCACTGATTAACAGCATGACATCAGAAATTTGTATGTTTATGCAATATATTACCCTCCCAGTTTGAAAGTGGAACATGAATAACATGGATTTAATCACAGGACTGCCTCGTACACTGTGAAGGTTGATTCCATATAGGTAATAGTTGACAGGTTTACCGAGTCAACATATTTCCAGCCAATTAAGACCACCGATACAGCTGAATATTATGCAAAGTTGTATGTTATAGAGATAGTACGATTACATGGAATTCCATTCACTATTATATCAAACAGGAGAGCTCGCTTTATTGCACAGTGTTGGGAGTCTTTTCAATAAAGCATGGGTACACAGGTGGATGTAAGCATAGCTGTCATCCTCAGATGGATGGACAAACAGAACGGATCATATGAACGATTGAAGATATGCCACGAGTTTGTACATAGGACTTTAAAGGTGATTGCAATGAACATCTATCGTTTATTGAAATTGCTTACAATAAAAGTATCAAAAGTACCTTACGAAGCTTTATATGAAAGGAAATATAGATCACCAGTTGGATGAGTTACAGCTGATGAAATTTGCTTTGATCATGTCAGATTTTGTTCGTCAAGTTATAGAGAAAGTGAAGGTGATATAATAGTAGCTGTAAATGACCCAGAGCTGATACAAATCATATGCCGATATTAGAAGAAGGGAATTAAAATATACCATAGGTGATTAGGTATTTGTGATAGTGTCACCAATGGAAAAAAAAAGAAAAGAAGAAAAGATAATGAGATTCGGAAAGAAAGGGAAAGTGTCCAAGACTTTGGCAATTTGCGTATCTAGCAGTATTAGTCTGAGAACTCTTCACCTTTCATTCAGTATTCCCTATTCGATGCGTTGAAAGTGCATAGGAGACGATTCTGTATTGTTCCTAGTGGAGATCTACAAGTCACATAGGAGCTCACATATGAAAGGGGTACCTATTGTTACCTATTGTTGTTCTAGATAGCCAAGTGAAGGAATTAAGAGATGCAGAAGTAGCCTCCGTAAAGGCATTATTGGAGAAAGTAGCATGTAGAAGAAATCACAAGGAAAACCGAAGAACGAATAGAGTCTAAAATACTTGTAATTGTTGTATATGGAAGCAAAAGTTCAAGATACGGAATTGGAGTCATAATAAGTAAGTCTTTACAAGTAGTACGTGGGGATGTGATAATGTGAAGGATTCACGTCGACTTAAGTTGTTACAGTGAAACAATGTTACTAACATTCGAGGACGAATGTTTCTAAGGGGGGGAAGAATGTAACACCCCGTACCTTCCTAGCCCAATGTGACGACGATGAACAATGGTTACTTAGGTTTCGAGATGCCATGAGTATGTAATTTGTAATGTTAGTGATGAAAAAAATTAAAATTTGGCTTTGTACATGTGATTAACCTTGTGTAGGAGGTGTTTTGGGATTTTTGTGGAGAATTTATGGGGTTCAAAATGAGGCTAAGAGGACCTCTAAACAAAGGATATTAAGGGTAAGAAGTAATTTAAATAATAGGACTTGAAGTATCTAACCAAACCCGCGAAGAAAAGTCAAAAAACGAAATTTTCGAAAATTCTAAGTGTGGGGCGTGCCAGAGAGGGCGCCACGCCACTCTAGACTAAAAATTTTAGTCCATAGGCATCAATATGCCGCGCCCAAGGGCGTGCCACGCTGGTTTTGGCCACTTTTCAAAGTTGGAATTTCTCTTAAGTCCCAAGAGTGCCCGGGGACGTATTGAGCCGATTTTTGCCACGTTTCTTATACAACCATGAGAATATACATGAAATAAGTGAAGTATTATATTGGTATGATGAAATTACTTGAGAACGAATTTGACATGAAAATGACGATTTTACCCTTTTGGTCAAAATAAGCCATACATGGCTAGAATTGCTTGCATTTGGAATTGAGGCTACGAGTATGAATTGCATGAGTGGTAATATTGTTGTAATGCGTACAAAATGAATTAAACATGAGGAATTATGGATTTTATTGGGTTAAGTGAATTGGGCTCAAAAAGAGGCCCGAAATGAGAAGAAAACATGGGTCAAGAGTGGCTAAGCCACACTTAGCATTAAATGCCAAGAGAGGCTAAGTATGGACTTGAGGGCCTATATAAAGGGAAATAAATCTTATTTTTATTGATTTCAAAGTCTCATGCCAATCTAGAAATTTCCCAAAAGCCTTTTGTTTTCAACCTCAAACCCTAAGAGCTCAAAGCTAACTTTTGGAGCAAGATCATCAATTTCTAAGTTTAGGTAAGTGATTATTCTATGGATTAATATATTATATGCATGGGAGAGTATGTAAATCATGTTGGTCATGCTTGGAAGTGTTGGATATGGCACTTTGTGTTTTTTTGTGAAAGATGTGAAATCCATGGAATTGTAACTTGAATTATGACTTGTGACTTTGATGAAAGAGCATGGTATGGATAAAATATGAACATGTATGGGGTGATTTTGTTATTAAACTTGTTATTTTTTTATAAGTGTAAATTGTGGGATTTTGGCCGATATGTGCTATGAAGTGTATTAAGGTGAATTGATGGATTATTTGTGATATGGTGTGGATAAGAAAGTGTAAGGGAGAAGTGTTGTGGTGAAATGTATTGATTATCATGTATTGTTCAATGTATGGAATATTGAAGGATTTTTGGAATAATAATTTCATCAATGGTTTTGTCAAGGGGGAATGGCGTGTTTAAAGGCAAACATATAACTCATTGACGTTATGTGCATTTGAAAGGTAGTTGGTGGTTAATGTAAATTCCGTTATGTATTTGTGTTGTAGAGTGAAATATAAGGAAGGAGCGGGACATTGTATGCACATCTAAGATTGTATAGTCGTGTTAATAATACGAGGTATGTAAGGTTCCTCTTTTCGTATCCTTCTGCAGCATATAGTGTACACCTTGTTATGGTACCTATTCATTCCCGAAATATCCTAAGGCATATCATTTCATGTTATCATCTAGTGTTGATCATATATATCCTATTCTTGATATATTGTCATTCATGTATAATATACTTATAGACATGATTCCAAGTTTCAATAATGTTGTGTTCCAAAGCTTTCAATTATGTTATAACTAACAAAAGTATCAATCTCTTGCAAGCAAAAGTATTAATCTCTCATAAGTGAGCATATCAATCTCTCACAAGTAAAGGTGCTAATCTTGTAAAAGTAAAGAATGGAGTAATGTGTTATAAGTGTATCCATGGGGTGAAAGAACATACCTTCATGATGACGATCCCAATAGTATGAGTGTATCCATGGGGTGAAATAGACACCTTCATGATGATATACATAGGGTGAAAGGACACACCTTCATGATGACCATCCCAACATTTTGGGTGTATCCATGGGGTGAAATAAACACCTTCATGATGGTATTATTTTCCCACTGATCAGCTTGGGGCCCGGGCTTTGTGAGAATGGAAGAATGCGTAGTAGATGAAGAAATGAATGATGATGGGGATGAGTGAGCGTAAAAATAAAAGAAGTAATCCATCTAATGTACATATTTCCATACATCTAGAGTGATGACTTATCCATATTTGTTACTTACTTATAATTGATTCCATTGAAGTATTTATGTATTATACAGTCTCATTCAGCCTTACATACTCAGTACATTCTTCATACAGACCCCTCTTGGGGAATCTACCTTACTTGCTGCAGGCGCAGGTACTAGTAGGCCTCCATAGTAGGTTGACAGTTGCTACGGATTATTGGTGAGCTCCAGTTATTTCGGGGCTTCTCCGAGTCACAGTTGTACATATGTTTTGGTTTTGTATATATTGTATAAAGCGGGGACTTGTCCCGACTTTCAGTTGGTTTGGTAAATGTCCATGTTAGAGGCTTTTGTAGACATATGTGGGTATGTGTATGAATATGGAAGAAAGAGATGTATGTCTTTTTGACTTGTTGGCCCCAACGGCCAAGTTTCTTTAAAGTATACATTATATGCTCCATGATTTTCCGCTATTAGCATTTTATGTCCTTAGGTGGTGGTGATGTCCCTAATGGCACGCATAGGAACGAACAGGAGTAAAGATTGGTTCTTTCGGGCCATATCGGCTTCGAGTACCAGTCCGACCCGAATGGGATTTCAAGTCGTGATAGCATAACAACCTCCGTTACGTCATCAACAATACATAATTTAACCAACTCACGTTTAGAGAACTTTACATATACATTATTGTTGCGAAGAATCTATAGCGCCTGTCACAAGTGATTAACATAGTCCCCTTTTGATCTTGTATATCATTCCCAACCATAGTCGCGTACATATGTAAAAGTGACCTGAACACTCTATTAATAAAATTCCTAGCAACGGTTGGTGCAATGGGTAGCCTTATTAGCATATCTAAAAATGTATGGTAACCCTCATGTGTTCAAGAAGCTGTCTCGGGTATATATTTTTTCTATATGTCTTTTTTTTTTCCAACCCTTACCTGGTGATATCCCAATTTCAAGTCAACCTTTGAAAATATTTAGCACCCTGTAATAGGTTAAGTAAATCATATTCTAAGGAAGGGAACACTTATTCTTAATTATCACCTTATACAATTTTCGGTAGTCAATACACATTCTCAATGTGCCATTTTATTCCATCATTCACCACCTTTTTTTCCAAATTAACACAAATGGGGTAAAAGGGCATACTAGATCTCATGTATCCCTCGTCCAATAAGTCTCTTAAGTGATCCCTTTACATCCACTCCGGAAGCAAACCCCAAAAAATCTATCGAAAATGTCTCAAAAATTTCATTGACCACCCAAATCGGTTGAAGAGTTGGTGGTTTCACATCCCCTTTACTAAGTGACAGATGTACCCCTTGGGGTACCATGTTCTTTGCTTTGATATAAGAAATAACTTCACCTCTCGGTGGTGCAACATTTCCCTTTCATTGCAGAACATTCTTTGTAGAAGAAGAAAATATAACTTCATAACTCAACAATCTATTGTGGTCTACCAAAAAACCAACCATCCACACCTCTCCTACTCAATAAGATCAACCAGCATAACATAATCTCAAACATTTATTACACCATTACTATACCACCATGATATACTCCTTTAACTATAACAACTTCATCGGCAGGTGTAAATACTTCAATTGACTTAACTAATGACTCCGGTGTCCCTTAAAATTTATTTTTTTTTGCTGTGAGCAATGGAGTAACATATGATAATGTAAAACTTGGATCAATCAGGAGGTATACCTTATGTAAACAATGTACCTGTATCTTCATCAGGAGAAGTCTCCTAATTCTGTCGATGTGCTAAAACTTGGGTACAATTTTGGGTTCCACTAGCATCGACTGTCTCTCGAGAACCTCTACCACACCCCGTAGGCTGCACTACTGATAAGGGGGTACAATTGCTAGACTCATAGGTCATTCCCTACTACCCGTGCCCTTCTGCGGACACTCTCTCACCACATGCCCTGGCATACCACACCAATAACAAACATTCATCCCCAATCGACATTCACCTGAATGAAACCTCCCACAGCACTGGTACAGCTGACGACAAGACCTTGGGTGGTTCATACTTCTTTGTGCTTGATATCCCCCTGTTCGTAAACCCTGAATCTCGCCTCCTTGCCCAAACCGGTTGCTTCTAAACACTTGGAATGGAGGGGGAGCATTTGCTGTAGGATGGGAAAGTAATGGACCAGGTGGTCTATGAAGATTATGAGGCCCAAGTCCCTTTTGGGACACCATAAACTGTCCCATTGATTTAGTCATTTTAGAAGATTACCCTTCCAATTCTTGCATCCTCCTCCTCTGTCTCTATCCCTCTTTTTGCAGAACAAGAATTTACCTTTGAGCTTGCGTACCAACTACACGGGTCAATATCTGCACCGCACTCATTAAATCTTGCTAAATAGTATTAACGGGCAGTTCTGAAGATACTTCTCTTCTACTCGGCTCTTCTGGAACTGGAAGGGTAGAAGAAGACCACGATGAAATTTCAACATTTGCTCCACCTTAACTAGCTTGGTCATGTGGTAATCTGCTCATTCCTTCTCTAGCAGGCATATCGACCTGCTTACCTTTACCTTTTCCTCTTCTGGGGCCGACATTGTTACTACATCAAAGAGAAACAATTACTATGGTCAGACACAATCAACTTGCAACTTGGCTCTATTGCACGATCTAGAAGTGAAGAAAAGAAACAACATCCTAAATGTCCCGTAGCCTCCTACTTATAAATGTGGTGTACAACACATTGATAAGTAAGACTCTACTCAGACATGGCTTTGTAGACACCCTTAGAACGACCTACTCTTATACCACTTTTGTCACGACCCGAAATCCCATTTGGGCCGGACTGGCACCCGTAGCCGATAAGTCCCGAGAGAACCAGGCTTTGATTACATTCATTCATATTAATGCCACAAGAACACCACTATCACGTACGGACATAAAAGGCTAGCATCAGAATTCAGAGAACATGTAAATATATACATATGTGAAACTTGGCCGTCAGGGCCATCAAGTCAAACGGACATTCATCTCTCTTCTTCTCATTCCTGCACATACCCACATTTGTCTACAAAAGCCTCTAACAGACGTACATACATGACCAACACAAATTCAGGACAAGTCCCAGCTTTACATAACGTTTACAATACCCAAAATACATATACAACTGTGACACGAAAAGCTCTGAATCAATTGGAGCTCACCAAGGGTTAGTAGATGCCCTGCAGCTTACTAGGGAGGTTTACTAGTACCTGCGCCTACAGCAAGTAAGGTAAATCCCCCAAGAGGGGTCAGTACGAAGAATGTACTGAGTATGTAAGGCCATAAAAATTCATCATACATAATGACGACAATGGATACAATATAGAAGAAAATAGTCAATGTGGGTAAATCCTTGTCCTGCATATGTGGAACCATGTACCTTACATACATTTCTTTCTTCCTTTCTTTGTTTCTTTCTTTTGCCTTTACTTTAATTTACTTTTACATCACTCAAATACTGTCTGGGCCCTCATCATGCAGGTGTTCTTTTCGCCCTATGGATAAAATATCATCGTCATGCAGGTATTCTTTTCACCTCATGGCTAAAATCATATCATCATGCGGGTGTTCTTGCACCCCATGGATAAATTAACATCATCATACGGGTGTTTGCACCCCATGGATAAATTAACATCATCATGCGGGTGTTTGCACCCCATGGATAACACCCATGAACACAATCAATATGCATTACTTTATTCTTACTTCATTTTTTTACTTCTATAAGGTTAAAACATTAGTGATTGCACCTTATTAGATCTTTTTGGAACATAAAAATGTTGGAACATTAACCAAAGAACATGTGAGTAACAATAATTAATGACTGGAAATGGGATACCTCTATACATTTCGTAATGGAACAGTATAACGACAAGGTGGACACTATGTGCTGCAGAAGGATACGAAAAGAGTAACCTTACATACCTTCACTTCCAAGTACGAGTACACAAGTCTATATATTAACACAGAGTCCAGCTTCTTCCTTATGTTTCACTCTATAATACAAGTCCATAATAGAACTCTCGTTAACAATGATTTACCGTGCAAGTGTACAAAATGACAATGAGCTATACGATTGCCATATAACTCTATTTTTCTCCTTACAATACAATCCACTGCATTATCATACCAATAACACCATTACATTCCACACATTGACCAAGAGATCATACTTCAATTGCATATCACACTACACTTACCCTTCATGCTCTCTCATTAGCATTCCGTAACAATTACTTCCTCATAACAACATATGAACATTAATCCATACTTAATATAGTCCAACATGCCTTCATACTACACTTTAAATTCATTAAAATGACATCACAAGTTGATAATTACATCCATGAAGGGTACGGGGGCTTCGGGGGATCAACGGGAGACGAAAACATACAAAACAAAAATTTGGGCTGACCTGCGCTGCCACCTATGCCCGTAGGTGGCTTAGTTGCACGTGAATATGCCCTTTGTCAGCAGCCCGAGGCATCTGCATTGGCATCTGCGCCCGCAGGTGCCTCCATCTGCGGGGGCGGATGCCCGTTTTGGTCCGAAATGGTCTATTTTGGGTCTTTTCTTGTAATGAATGGTACATGATCATAACCAAACTTATTTTAACATGTTTTTGATCATCTTATATTCCAACAATCATCCATGGTCTCACAACACACATACACATCACCAAAAACTCACTTTATTTTCAATCCGTCACCAAATCCATAACCAAATTTACAACAACAATTCCAAACATTATACACAAGGATAAAAAAAGGAAAGACTATAATCACATATCACATGTAAATATTGAATCCATCAAGTTCACTTCCTTCAATACCACAAGTCTGTTCAAGTTTACAAGGCAAAACCATCCTCCGATTTAACAAACACAAATTGTTTCACACAAAGTGAACTTCTCACACTTCACCAACATAACCAACATGATATAAACAATATTCCATGCATAAAATATACTAAACCATAATAATATACACTTACCAAGTCTTGCAAGATGATGATCTTGGTCCAAATGAGTGACTTAGGGTTTGTGTGAGACAAGGAAAAGTTAGAGAAAATTTTTAGAAAGTCATGGGAGTCCAAAATGAATAAAATATGATTTTTCTCTCTTTATATATCCCCTCAAGTCTTTCTTATCCAATCCTTGGCATTAATTTCATGGTTGATTAGTCAATTGGAAGAATGGGTCATATTTTCCCCATTGGGCCTAGTCTTTTACTATTGTTTTGGGCCTCATTTGGCCCAATGGAACAAGACTCATGTAAGACCCAACAATTTAATGAATAATTCCTCAAAGCTCTCATGTTTGACTAATTCCATAATTGTACACGTAGTCGTATAGGTTCGAAAACGTACGGGGGTTACACCTCCTACAAAGGTCTACTCACATATACTAGGCCCAATACCAATTGTTTCGTCAATAACATTATAAAATTCATACTTATGGCTCTTGACACCTAAATAACCATTGTTCAATGTTGTAAAGTAGGTTTAGGTAGGTACGGGGTGTTACACCCTCCATCTGGAGATTCAAGAAGACGAACTCCCAAGTTGGCTTGTTGATGTAGATCCTTAACTATATCTTGCTTTTTTGTCAACTGGCCATTAGGGCCTCCTATTGCTTTGCGTCTTAATGCATCGGCTACCATATTTGTTTTCCCTGGTTGATATAAGATATCAATATCATAATCTTTTAGTAGTTCCAGCCACCTCCGCTGCCTCAGATTTAAGTCCTTCTGCTTAAAGATATATTGCAAACTCTTATGATCGGTATACATGTCTACATGAATCCAATACAAATAGTGGTGTCATATCTTTAAAGCAAATATCACAGCTTCTGGCTCAAGATCATGTGTTGGATAATTCCTCTCTTGTGGTCGCAACTGTCTTGAGGCATAAGCTATTGCATTACCGTGCTGCATTAATACATATCCTAAGCCGACTCCTGAAGCATCACAATATACTGCATACCCTTTTGTTCCTTTCGAAAGTACCAATATCGGTGTAGAAGTCAATTTATCCTTCAGCTCTTGGAAACTCTTCTCACATATATCATTCCACTGAAACTTGGTTGCCTTATGTGTTAGCTCTGTTAAAGGTGCAGAGATAGAAGAAAACCCTTCAACAAATCTTCTATAATAACCTGCCAACCCAAGAAAATTACGAATCTCTGTAGGCGTCATAGGCCTTGGCCAATTCTTTACCGCTTCTATCTTTTGCGTATCCACCCTTATTCTTTATTCGACACAATATAACCCAAGAATGCTACAGATTTTAACCAAAATTCATACTTAGAGAACTTTGCATATAACTTACGGTCACGAAGAATCTGTAACACCTGTCATAAGTGATTAGCATGGTCCTCTTGTGATCTTGAATAAACCAGAATATCATCTATAAACACGGTCACGAACACATCTAAGAATGGCTTGAACACCCTATTCATTAAATCCATAAAAACAGCTGGTGCATTTGTTAGTCCAAATGACATAACTAAAAATTCATAATGATCATACCGTGTTCAGAAAGCTGTCTTAGGTATATCTTTTTCTCTAACCTTTACCTGATGATATCCCGATCTTAGGTCAATTTTAGAGAAGCATTTGGCACCCTGTAATTGGTCAAACAAATCATCAATTTTGGGGAGGGGATATTTATTCTTAACTATCACCTTATTCAGTTGCCGATAGTTAATACACATTCTCAGCGTGCCATCTTTCTTTCGTACAAACAACACTGGTGCACCCCAAGGGGACATACTAGGCCTTATGAATCCCTTGACCAACAAGTCTTTTAATTGCTCCTTCAATTCCCGTAACTCTGTCGGGGCCATTCTATACGGAGGAATAAAGATAGGCTGAGTGCCTGACATCACATCAATACCAAACTCTACTTCCTGTTCTGGAGGCGAACCTGGAAGATCTTCAGGAAATACATCAAGGAATTCATTTACCACCGAAATTGATTGAAGAGTTGGTGGTTCCACATCAGTATCTTGCACTCTTACTAGATGGCATATGTACCCATTGGATATCATTTTTCTTGCCTTAAGATAGGAAATAAATTTACCTCTCGGTGCTCCAACATTACCCCTCCATTCAAGGATGGTCTTTTGCGGAAAATGGAAATGTACCTTCTTAGCTCCACAATCTACTGTGGCATAACAAGAAGCCAACCAATCCATACCCATTATAACATCAAAATATACCATTTATAGCTCAATAAGATCAACCAGCGTTTCATGATCACAAACAGTTACTATACAATTGCGATATACGATTTTAGCTACAATAGATTCACCAACTGGTGTAGATACTTCAAATGGCTTAACTAGAAATTTCGGTGTTCTTTCAAATTTTTCAGCAATCAATGGAGTAACATATGATAGGGTAGAGCCCGGATCAATCAATGCATATACATTATGTGAAAAGACGGATAAGGTACCTGTAACCACATCAGGAGAAGCCTCCAAATTCTGACGATCCGCTAAGGCATACGTACGGTTCTGGTCTCCACTAGAATTAGCTGCTCCTTTAGCACCCCTACCATGACCAGTAGGCTGTACACCTAATGATGATGATGCAACAGCTGACCCATTAGGTCGCGCCATACTACCTGTGCCCTTTCGTGGGCATTCTCTCATAATATGCCCCGATATACCGCACCAAAAGCAAATATTCATCCTAAATCAGCATTCACCTAAATGAAACTTCCCGCAATACTGACACGGCTAACGAGAAAATCCTACTATTTTTGAACCCCGAATTCCACTACTCTGCCCAACTTGACTACCTCTAAACCCTCAGAATTGGGATGAAGTACCTGTTGTAGGGTAAGAAAATGATGGTCTAGGCGGTCTATTAAAAACCCAAGGCCTAAATTCTCCTTTGGATGCCACAAACTGTTCAGTAGGTCTAGCCCTCTTTGACGACCCTCTTTCAAATTCCTGCGCCCTTCTCCTTTGCCTCTAATCCTCCATCTTCTGGGCAAAAGCTTGTATCCTAGCTATATCCATATCTATATTCAACGCAGCAATAGCAAAGTCCCTTACCAAATACGGATCCGATCTGTCCACATATCGATAGACTCTGTCGTCCATAGTGGCTACTACATTAGGAGCATACCAAGCCAAAGAGTTAAATCGAAGACTGTACTCTCTGACGCTCATACTCCCTTGATGAAGATTTAGGAACTGGTCCGTACGAGCCTCTCGGATCTCATATGGAAGATAGTGATCAAGGAATACCACTTTGAATTCTTCCCAATTAGCTGGAACTGCACCGATACCCCTGGATCATTTCCAATCTTCATACCATAATATAGCCTCTTCTTTCAATCTATATGCTACGAGCTCAACTGTTTCTATACTAGTCACATGCATAACATCTAAATCCCTTTGAATTTGGTCCACGAAGTCTTGTGGGTCTTAATTCAGATCTAACCCAGTAAAGGTAGGAGGGTCTAATTTCAGAAAATCCTGTGTCCGCCGACTAGCTGCCCTATCCGCACCGTCATTAGTTGTAGTTGGACCAACTTGTCCTTGAGTTTGTGCAGCAACTATTCGAGTCAACATTTGCACCGAATTCCTTAGATCCTATTCAGTAGCATTAACATGTGGTTCTGGGGATACTTCTCTCCTTTGTGGCCCTCCTAGAAATGGGAGAGTAGAAGAAGCCCACGATGCAAACTCAGTTTCAGCCCCACCTTGACTAGCTTGGTCAGGTGGTGATCTACTAGTTCCTTCTCTGGCAAGCATGTCTACCTTCTTACCTTTACCCCTACCTCGTCTTGTAATCGGCATTTTACTATAATAAAGAAAACCAATTTCAATGGTCAGATATGATTCCACCTACAACTTTGGCTCTAATGCACGATCTAGGAAATGAAGAAAAGGAACAACTCCTAAATGCCCCGTAGCCTCCGACTTATAAATATGGTGTACAACACATCCATAAGCAAGACTCTACTCAGACACGGCTTTGTAGACACCCTAGGACAACCTGCTCTGATACCACTTTAGTCACACCTCAAATACCATTGAGGTGGACTGGCACCCAAAGCCGTTAAGGCCCGAGAGAACCAACCTACGTCCATGTGCATTCATAAGCATGTCCCTGAGTGAACAACATTCTATCACATATAAACACAAGATACCAATAGCGGAAGTCAAGGAGAAACATTCAAATAGCTATGAAACTTGACCGTTAGGGCCACCACGTCAAAATGGACATACATTCCTTCATTTGTCTTACAACTTCTACAAAGACTCTAATAGATACATAACCAACCTAAAGTCGGGAAAAGTCCCCGCATTATACAACCTTTACACAGTACCAAAACAAATGTACACATGTGACTCGGAAAGCCCCAAACCAATTTGGAGCTCACCAATAATTCATAGATGACCCGTAGCCTACTGTGGAGGTCTACTAGCACCTGTGCCTGCAGAAAGTAAGTTAAGTCCCCTAAGGGACTTCAGTATGAAATAATGTACTGAGTATGTAAGGCTATAAGAAACTGCATGAAATGCAAGAACTCCAATGGAATCAAATACAAGTGAAAAATCAATATGGATAAACCACTGTTCTGTATGTGTGGAACCATGTACATTGTTTTCATTACTTTCTTTGCTTTTACGGTCATATTGTTATCAATCATATCATATCATGCCCGGGCCCCAACTGATCAGTAGGTCATAACATAACATTGGGATCGTCTCTACCTAGGCTTATGCCCCTTTGAGCTACCACCCATAAATCAATAAAGCAGGTTCTTCCCTAGCTAGGTTTTCACCCCTTTGGGCTACCCCCTATATCCAATAATCTCGGGATTATCTCTAGCTAGGCTTACGCCCCTTTGAGCTACCACCCGTTCTCAACAATAAACCATATATGCATTATATCATTCCTTTGCTTTTGTGAGATTGATACATTGGTGGTTATAAAATTATTGGATCTTTAAGACATTGGTCAATGAATAAGAGATATGTGAATAACAATAGATGACAAACCTGAAATGAGATACTTTGGAACATTTCGAAATGGAAACAAGTCGGTAACAATGAGAACAATAGGTGTTGCCAAAGGATATGGAAAGAGTAACCTTATATACCTTATCTTCCCAATATGAATACAACAATCCAATATGTGAATACAATAATTCAGCTCCTTCCTTACGTGTTACTCTACAACACAAGTACATAATGAAGCTCACGTTAACAACCAACTATATTACAAGTGCATAAAACAATAATGAGCTACGTGACTGCCATATAACGTCATTTCATCCTTCTACAATACAACTCACTGCATCACTATACCAACAACACCAAAACATTCCACACATTAACCAAGATATCACAAACCAATAGCATTTCACACCAAGTTTATGCTTTACACTTCTCCTTCAACACCACGTCACATTTACTCCATCAAGTCACTTAAATACCTTTCACAATAACACATTAAAAACAATCCATAATTGATATAATTCAACATGCCTCTGAACGACCCCTTATAACCATTAAAAGGGTACCATAAGTTGATGATTGCATCCAAGAAGGGTATAGGGGCCTTGGGGGGGCAAAGAGAAGTAAAAACAAATAAAACAAAATTCTAGAATGACCTGTGGAGCCACCTGCACCCGCAGGTGGTGAGTTGCAGCCGCAGGTGCCCCCTTGGCACTGTCCAGGGCCACCTGCACCCGCAGATGCCTCACCTGCGAGGGCGGGTGCCCATTTCGGCTGCCAGGGGTCACTTTTGGGTCCTTTTTTTGGTAATAAATGGTCCATGGCCATAGTAAGCTTATCTTTCCATATTTTAGGTTAACTTGGATGCCAACAGACAATCATGGTTTTAAAATGCACATGAACATCACCAAAACTATTTTCTCCTTTCAATACGCCACCGGTTCCATACATAATTTCATAACAACAATTCCGCATGTTATACACAAAGAGAAAGCAAGTTAGGGACATAACCACATCCTAAATGTTGACATTTAATACATCAAATTCACTTCCTTCAAGATCTCAAGTCTCCATTCAAGTTTAGAAGGCAAAACCCTTTACCGATTAAGCAAAAGTGGACTGTTTTACACATAGTGGACTGCTCAACACTTTATCAACATAACCAACATGATTTACACACTATATTAAGCATATAATATATTTAACCATAGGAGTAAACACGTACCAAATCTTGAAAAGGAATGATCTTGTCCAAAGAGAATAGTACCTTAGGGTTTGAGAGAGGAGAGAATATTGTGGAAAAATCTAGAAATGTGCAAGTGTATTGTGTTGAATAAAAATCTAATTTTTGCCTTATATAGTCCCTTTAAATCTCATCCTTAGCCACACTTTGGTCATAAATGATATGTTTACTTGGTCAAAGATAGAATGGATCATTTTCCATTTGGACCATGTCTTCTTTGTTTAATTTTGGGCATCATTTGAGCCCACTAACACAAGATTAATTCAGCCCCCTAAAATTAATGGGTAATACACCAACCATCTCAAGTTTAAATAATTCCATAAATGTTACGGTAATCAAATAGGTTCAGAAATATACGGGGTGTTACAGATAGATACAGGTGCCAAACAACTATATTGGTGATAGGCAATGCATATGAATGGATGAATGCAACGTAAACCCAAATGCCATAACCATGTAGGGAACAACCGGTTCCACAATCTCAAGGCATACTGGGGACACCGGACTCAAACCGATTCCACAATCTAAACCCATACCATACCAAGTGTATATACCTCCTCCAGCTCACCTAGCTCGCAAAGGTAGGACCCACGGCGACCAAGCTTCTCCGTCTCGATAGCTCTCGAACGAAGGGGCCCCCTAGAGGATTCGAAAAAATCCATATACACTGCCTGATCCTGATCCAGGACTTCCAATAACCATCAAGATCCATCTACTCCGTCCAGTATCAGAGAGAGTTATATATATAAAATCAGTGCATGGACTTGAACCATGGCTAAAAGGATATAAATTCGTAAATCCATTGCCCGAGATCATGCTTGGGACTAAATCATGTACAAAGGGTCGGAATATCCCTCGACCGAAGTAAATAGTAATGGTAAAATGAGTGGATAAATAATGGAAAGAAATCATCCTCGGTCGGAGTTCTAAAACAATATTTTCAGTTCCAAAAGCTCATAATCCAGTAAATAAGGTGGTACGATTCCCGTTATAAATAACCCTTTTAAAAGTGAAAAGTAGGAATAAATTCTTTTTTTGGAAACAGTAGTAAAATCAAGGTTTTGGTCTCAATCGTACCACTAAATGAGCATGAATGCACCAGGTAGTATGCATTCCATCACCAGTATCCAGACAACATAACCATAAGTGCCTAAGCGTCTATAAATAATAATATTACCCTTGCTAAGGGTAGAATACTCACCAAAGTCCAACTAGCCTCATAATTATGGTCTCGGGCCTAATAGCATATAACCAATATAGCAGGGTCTCATAACCCGGGCAACCACAATAATCGAGGGCACAAAGCCACCACAAGGATCTAATCGGAGAAAAACCTCCCAAATCACTAAGTCAAATGGTAAGTCTCATACCAAAGGATCCTTAATCATCAGATATGATTAACATGCTTATATTCAAGGGCAATAGGGCTCTATGGACATAACAAGTATTTATCCTAGGGTTCGGGTCACATCTCTACCCCAAATTCCATGAAATAGGCTAAGTCATGCTATACTACCCATAATCATATCCTATATTCCCTACCTAACATGTAGTCTATATTATACACAATCTCATGGAGAAAATTAGACTGAAGCCTACCTCGATGCCAAATCTCAATTCTTGAAGTGTCCACAAATCATTCGACTCTATTCCATGATCCCAAATCAATGCCACACTATCAAAATAGTAACCTACACGTCATTATGAGTAAAATGATACCCATATTGTAATATAAAACTTCGGGCCTAAAATTGGGTCAATAATGGGCCCGTAGGTCCCGTTAATGGAATCCCGAAATTGAATCCGTCACGAGGTCCCTCGAATGATAAGGAATATGTGCTCAAAAGTTGAGCACAAATGGAGCGTAAATCGAGGCTCAAATCAGTCCCCAAAGATTAGGATTTCAAAGACCTAAATTCTAAGAATTAACAAAGAAAAGAGCGGAATTCTATGAGGAAAATAATGGTAATGGTCAAGGGACGTTAAACCAACTTACCTTAGTATCAAGAATGATTCCCCACACTTCCCTATGGTCCAAGCTCCAACAATGGAGAAAAAAGGGTTTTTGAATGGCAATTTTAGTCGGAAATGAGTAAAATGATCATACAAGACCAACGCATCAAGAATCGCCTAAAATGGAGCTTCCTAGCTCCCGAAATGTCAAAAATACGAAATGGGTTTGGTTTGGGTCTTATACTCAGCGATGGCCGCTAAAGCGGCACTTTGACCGCTAAAGCGTCCTAATCAGAGGGTAAAAGTACCGCTAAAATGGTCAAATGATCGCTTTAGCGGTCGGTCAAATGGTCAACAGCCGCTAAAGCGGCTACACCAGCACCAGCAACTTCAAAAACTTATTTTTGACCCTCGAAACTCATCCGGAACTCTATGAACATGAACCAATAGTGCAAATTGATCATAAAACATATTTCGGATCCAATGGAATCATGAGAATTTCCATCTGAGGTAGTTTTGATTAAATGTGGGGCCTACAACTATAGTTTTGTTTTAACCAATTTCCAACCAATAGTCCAAAATATGTCTGAAATCCTTGGGACCTGAACCAAGGGTCACTATTGTCTAAAATCAACGTTCTGGAGCTGATGGAACTATCAGAATTTCCATCTGAGATCGTCTACTAGGAGTTTTGGTCCGAGACCAATTTTTTAACAGCGAAAGCTTCAAAAACAGGGAAATGAGCCTAAAATCCAAACGGACTGTCCGATAACCGAACCGACGATTTCGACAAGTCATAAATGACATGTAGCCACTGTGGGAAGGCTCGAAATGGCAGAACACATGAATATAGAGAAAATTACCTAGAGGGTCATTACAAAATTCCACTTTTTTTGATTCGTTATCATGCATTGTGTCTATATTGGTTACTAAATTCTCATTTATTTTACTCTTTCAAAGATGGCTAGGGCGAGTTCCAGGGAAGACGAGGGCAAGGCCGGCCAAGCCTGCGACTAGGTCTCCATTTAGGGGCAGAGGTAGAGGTTGACCCCCAGGCTGAGGTTGGGCTAAAGATACAGCACAAGCTTGAGGCCATGACGAGGAGCCTGCACTAGAGCCAGTTATTGATCCAAAGCTAGAGGATCAGCCACCATAGAAGCTAGTAGGATAGGGAGCAGCCCAAGATCCATCCAGATTTATATCTACGTCTGTTCTCTAAGATACCCTAATTTAGTTATTGATTACAGTTGGAGGTTAGCCGATAGATAGTGCCCATACATTCACTCAGGGGGTAGCACAGGGTGGACTAGGAATAAGAGCATAGCCTGCAGCTTTGGCTCCCCCATCAAAGGTTCCACCAGCACCATTATTTCCATAACCATGTGCATCCTGGCCAGCCATGACTTCTGAGGAGTAGAAGATGTGGGTTGGTTTCTTAGATTGGATCCACTGAGGTTATTTAGATCCCTAGGGGAGGATGCATTTGAGTTCCTTACCAATTGTGAGGAGAGACTACACAATCTGGGTTTAGTAGCTTTGCACGGTATAGATTACACCACATTTTAGTTTGATAATGCGACAAGGCAGTGGTAGAGGGGATACCTTAATTCCAAACCAGTCGGATCTCCTCCTATGACATGGGTTCAATTCTCTAAGGCTTTTATGTAGAAGTATATTTCTCACAGCATGCACGAGCGTCTGAGAGATAAGTTCATGGGGTTATAGTAGGGTTCAATGATATGTCTAAGTATGAGGCTAGATTTGATGAATTAGTTAGACATGCCACCATGATTCTACCTACCGAGCATGAGAGAGTATGATGCTTCGTCAGAATGTTGAGACTTCTACTCTATATGGCTACCCAGAATCTGGTATCTTCAGGTAGATCAGTTGTAGATATTGTTAATCATGCTCATACTATGGAGGATATGCATCACGAGGCCTGTGGGGACAACGATAATGTCATGACCCAATTTCAGAGTCATTATGGCACCTACTTTAACCCGCCAGTAGGTAAGCCAAACTATAGACCAGAACGATAAGTAATGGGTTAATTGGTGGAAGGTAAAGTAAATACCAAAAAATAAGCATACAATAAGCTTGTAAGCAATATAAATGAGAATACGACAATATAAATGTCAAATGGAATGGAGGAAGAACAAGAGAAATATCCCATAACCTAGTAAAGCAAGTACAAGAGCCACTAAATACAAAATAAGAGTACTGGATAGTATCAATATACAGAAAGTCTCGATAACTAAAGACTGTTCAAAAGTAAAGGAAGGAGAGGGGATTAACTCCCACTCTGAAAGCTCACCGTATCTCTGAATCTTGAGAGCAACTATATAGAATGTCAATGGCGACAACTAGTACTTAATCTGCATCAGAAAAAGATGCAGAACTGTTGTATGAGTACCCAAATAATGGGTACTCAGTAATCATCATCGGTCGACTAAGCTAAATTATATAAGAGTATAATAAGATGCGAGAATATAAACTAAGTCAAGGAATAAGGGGTAAACCTGAAATAATGCTCTACCTGACAAATAATAAATAACAGTATAAATAATATCAAAAGGAAGGCAAGCTAACTACAGCCTAACTGAGCCCCCATAAGCCTAGAAGGCGCAAACAAGAAAAGATTAACCCAAACGAGCCCCCATAAGCCTGATGTATGCAATCAAGAGCAGAACCATCAATAATAATAAGTATGAACTGACCAACAACCAAAATCATATTCGAATCTTTTCATACCATAATTGTCGGCTCAAACCAGACTCTTAGCATCATAAATAAACCGTAAATGTCGGACTCAAACCGATCTTTAATATAATAAGTGACCAATAAATGTTGGACTCAAACCAAACTCTAGTATCATGTATGCCAGACTCGAACCAAAAATATAGTACCATATGCCAATAGTAGTTGCTTGACTCGAACTGATCTTTAAAGTAAATAAAAGGTTACAAGTCTAGTCGAAAGTTGAAAATATGTCCAAGTCACAATAATTCCAAGAAGACATGTGACATAACGAAAGAAAGCCTTCTAGGTCTACAAGGATCTAATTAGGATAATTGACCTAAAAGAGGGCCGATGGGGCCCGCTACTAACCCCAAAAGTTCATACTAAGGCAACTTCTACCTGAAATTAGACTAAGGCTTCAAAGTTCCATCTTAAGGTATTAGATAAGTCTAAACAAGTCCTAAGGCAACAATTTAATTCAAGGGAGAGACGAATGGGTTAATTCTAACTAAAAATGGCTCTCTAATCGGCTAAATATTCCAAATTTCACTAGCATGCCACCAAAACGTAAATTCCAACCCAACTCTAGCATAATACTATACTAATACCATAATAGAGCTCAATCTATGAGAAAAGTAAGCCTAGCCTACCTGGACGCTGATGAAGCTCGAGAAATTCCACTAAATCGAAGCTTTTCCTTTTTGAGAAGCGTCCACACAATGTCACACTATCAAAATAATGATCTACACATTAATACGAGAATAACAATACCCACATTGCATATAAATGCTCTAGGTCCAAAATCAAGCTAAAAATCCCATATGAGGCCCACTTACGAAATCACAACTTTGAAACCGTCAAAACGTCCCTCTAAGCTCAAGGATCATTTACTTTAAAAATGAGTAAATTCCGAGCACAAACGAACCCAAAATCAGCCCGTTAAGTGAACTAGGGATTTAAAGTTAAATCGGAGAATAAATCAATGAATTAGATGAAAACTTATGGAAATTTTATGAGAAAACACCCCCAACGAACCCTCCAACTTACCAAGAACACCCAAAGATCACACTCTAACCTTTCTAAGCTATCTAGGGTTTTGAGGAACTTAGAAATGAAAATAATGGACCAAAATTGGATAAAGAGGGACTTTAATGCACCAACGATGATCGTTGTAGCGACCACTTGACCGCTTAAGTGGTCGTCGCTAAAGCAACAAACTTAAGCGGCAAAGCCTAAAGGCTGGCCTTCGCTAAAGCGAATGAGTGTCGCTTAAGCAACCTCCGCTAAAGCGGTAAGGCTTCCGCTTAAGCAACCAGGTAGGAACCTAGGGCTGGTCTCTAAAGCGATCAATTGGTCACTAAAGTGACCTTCGCTTAAGAGACCAAAGATCTGATTAAGCGGCTGCACCAGCTGAGACTAGGCACCAGCACTTAGCAAATTTTGCAAAATTTTGACCAGACCCTCGGGATTCGTTCAGATTCTGACAAACGCAAATGAATTATGCTACCCTACCAAAATTTGATATTTTTAACTCAACGGCGCCATCAAAATTTCCATCTGAGGTTGTTTTGATGAAATGTGGGTCCCACACCCAATGGTTGTTTTAACCAATTTCCACTCAATAGTCCAAAATGAGTCCGGGAGCCTTGGGACCCAAACCAAAGGTCCTCCTAGCATAAAATCAACGTTTTAGAGCTGCTGGAACTATCACAATTAGCATACAAGGATGCTTACCTGACGTTTAGGCCCAATACTCAAATTTGAACAACGAAGACTTCTAAACAGAGAATTGGCTCTAAAAACCAAACGAACTGCTCGGTAACCAAACTATCAGCTCCAGCAAGTCATAAATGACTTAGGAAAGCTATGGGAAAGCTCTAAAAGTTAAAATAGTGCAAAAATGTAAAAAATGTCCTGGAGGGTCATTACAGATAAGAAACCCCACCATCAGGGCAGTTATAGTGGGAGCCATAATAGTTCATAGTTCCAGGGTAGGTATTTCTAGCCGTAGCCAATATCAATAGCATGGTCAGTCTAGTAGGCTCATCCATGAAACACTACCGATTTTAGATAGGGGTCAGCCTGGTTAGAGTCATTTAGTAGTCAGGGTAGTGGTCAGCCATCGTGGGGTAATCAGTTAGGGACTTTATGCTAAGGTAGCTATTATGGGTGAGTAGGAACTACTCGTTAGGTTAGGTACCAGGGGCATGCTTTGATTTAAGGTTGTAGGTCATTTTGCTAGAGAGTGTCCCCGTCGTGGGAAGTCGATCCTTCTACACAGGTTGTTTAGCCTATCGGGTTAGTGGAGACCTCAGTTAGGGGTAGTATACAAGGTTACAAAAGTGTTCCCTAGGGTTCTCATAGAGAAACTCAGACAGGTAGAGCAGGCGGTCGGGTAGGCACCCAGTTTGGAGATGGACGGGGTCATTTATATACTTGCTAAGGCTTTGGATGTTGTTACTACAGGTATGATTTTGGTGTTCCATTAGTTGACTTTTACATTATTTGATCCAGGCTCCACTTATTCTTATGTTTCTGCTTATTATGTGTCTCAGTTGGGGTTGTCTTATGAGATTTTATCTATGCTTATGTGTGTAGCTTCTCCTGTGGGTTATTCTTTAGTAGTGGATCTTGTGTATAGATCTGGTATTGGGACTATTCAAGAGTACGACACTTAGGCCGATCTTATTGTACTTGATATGGTAGACTTTGATGTGATTCTAGACATGGACTGGTTATCCCACTATCATGCTGTCTTGGATTGTTTTTCCAAGATCGTTACCTTATCCATGCCTAGTATACCCCCAATTGTGTGGCAGGGTACTTATAGTAACGTACCAAAGAGGATCATTTCTTACATTCAAGCTAGGAGATTGTTATTGAGAGGGTGTTTGGCTTATCTTGCATATGTATGAGATGTTAGTATAGAGATCCCTTCACTTGATTTTGTCCCTGAAGCCCATGAGTTTACAGATGCCTTTCCTACCGACCTACCTGGCCTTCCTCCTGAGTGTGATATAAATTGTGCTATTGATCTTTAGCCAGGCACCCAACCTATTTCCATTGCACCTTACTATATGGCTCTTATCAAGCAAAGGAGTTGAATGTTCATCTTTAGGATCTTCTGGGTAAGGGATTTATTAGACCGAGTGTCTTTTTTTGGGGTGCTCCCATCTTTTTGTAAAGAAGAAATACAATTCTATATTTACGTGTATCGATTACAGGAAGTTAAATGAGGTGACAGTAAAGAATAAGTATCCTATGTTGTGTATCGATGATCTGTTTGACCAGCTGTAAGGTGTTGCCATGTTTTCTAAGATTGACTTAAGATCTAGCTACCATAAGTTAAAGATTCAGGCAGAGGACATCCTTAAGACAACCTTTAGGACTCGCTAAAGCCATTACGAATTCCTGGTGATGTCTTTTGGATTGACCAATGCCCCAGCGTCATTCATGGACTTGATAAATCATGCTTTCAAGACCTATTTGTACTTCTTTTTGTTTGTTTATATTGATGACATCCTTGTTTACTCAAAGGTGAGGGAGAAATACGAGTAGTATTTGAGGAATATGCTCCACACTTTGAGAGATCGGCGACTTTATGCCAAATTCTCAAAGTACAAGTTTTTGTTTGAGTCTATAGCATTCTTGGGAAATGTGGTGTCCAAAGATGGGATTATGGTAGACCCAACAAATATTAAGGCAGTTCGTGATTGGACCAAGCCCACGTCTCCGACTGAGGTTCGCAACTTTATTAGGTTATAAAGCTACTATAGATGGTTCATCGAGGGATTCTCCTCTATTGCAGCACCTATGATCAGATTGACTAGGTAGGAGGTCCCATTTCAGTGGTTTAATGTGTGTGAGGTGATCTTTCTGAAGCTCAAGGACTTACTTACTTCAGATCCTATTCTGACTCTTCCAGTTGAGGGTGACCAGTTTATAGTATATTGTGATACTTTGAGTGTTTGTTTGGGTTGTATTCTGATACAGTGAGGCCAAGTTATACTATATTCTTTGAGACAACTGAGGCTCACGAGCATAACAACCCTACTCATGACTTGGAGTTGGCAGCGACAATTTTTGCGCTTCAGATTTGGAGGCATTACCCTTATGGTGTTCACGGCGAGAGATTCACACTGATTTCATCCAAATTACACCTTGCTATGAAGTATAAAGTGATTGTTATACCAAATATAGAACCCAACTAGGTTGGGGTCGATCTCATGAGTAATAAGCCTAAATCTCAATCAATGTGGTTATCTAAGTAATTAGTACATAATTTCCAGTAAATAGGGGGATTTGAATTATGATTTTGAACAAGTAAAATGGTTAATTTCTTGAAGTTTGTGATCAATAGATGAGAGGCACTAGGACTGTGTTCCCCATAACTTTAGGTTCTTGGTACTAGTGATCTCTCCCAGTGCTTAGTATGCAGAATTGATAAGTTAAGTTCATCTAAACATATTTTACGCCCCTATTAGATGATTATCCTCAATAACACTTCCACGTCTCATGAGTTTTGCATTCTAACCCTTATCTTGGATCCTAGATTAGCTTTCCCGCTTTGTCAGGTCAAGTTATTAAGTAGGGGTTTATAGCTCCAAGTATCCATTGCTTGTCCCCTTTTCTCATCTATTACCCCTTCTTTCAAAGCAAGAAAAGATAAGGAGAGTTCTAGTGTAGGCCTCCATTAGAAAGCAATCAAAGCAAAGAGAACAACAATACACGCCCAATCACCCTTTAAGAATCACCTTGTACTATGAAACCTACTTCGTTAGTTCGTCATGGTTCCCACAACCCTAGTTGTGATTCTCACAACCCTAGTTGTGGTGTTTATCTACTCATTATCATATGTACATAAGAATATTCTAGGAACAAAACATAATTATGCACTTACGAAGATGAAGATGAAAACCACAAATCTCAACTATGAATTAAACCCCTCAAAATTGATGTTTACAACTTTCAAGAACAAGTATATGACTCAAAAGTAGTAATAGAATGTAAAATAAAACATAAGACCTAATAGGAGTATTTAAAGACACAAACAAATATTATCCTAAATAAATGGGTGAACAAAGTCGGCAGTGGCGACGAGCTTGGCAATGAGTCATAGGGTTTGCCTCTGGCTCATTGCGTGTCAATGGGCATCCATTGCGTGGTATTCTTACATGTAGGCTATGACTCATATGGACTCCCTTTGGATCATAGGGTGATCCATTGCAAATGAGGCACACTTTGACAATATTCAAGACTTTGGTCACATCTTCTCAAGATGAGTCTTGGCAATGACTCATAGCTACTAGTGATGGCTCGTAGGAAGTACTTTTTGTCACTGACATCAATTTTTACCTCTGCGGGACTTTTGGACAATCACTCAGGACGAATATTGGCAGAGATCTATAGAATCACCTGACAATTCTTAGAGAAGAGTTGTAGTCAACACCTTGAATTGCACGTCTGTGGGATTTTTGGATAAGTTGCTTAGGATGGGTCATCTGACGACCCATTGCTTAACCCTACGGCTCGTAGCATGTGGTCGTATCCAACACTCCACTTTTAATCCTCAAGAACTTCATTACTACTAATGTGATGGTTTAGGCCATGACTCATAGCATGACCCAATGAGTCATGGCCAAGCACCAGTTTTCCATACTTGGTCAAATTCAGCTCTTTTTCATTTATTTACCACCAAAACCTATTTTCCTGTAAAACTAACACAAAGACATCATATCCAATAAACAAGCCTTAGGTCTAGCATATTTTCCTCGTTTTAAGTATCGAAAATTCCATGTAACCACGACACATCAACACCCTTAACTTAGAAAGTTCGCATGTCCTCAAGCAAACAAAACAACACAACAACTACGACGCTTAACTAAGAGAAACCTAAGGGACCTACAGTAATTAATGCAATTCTTTTTAGCATAAATTTTCAACCCCCCTCCTATACAAGAATTCAAAAACTGTTGTGTGTATATATACAGCCCATTACCATAACACAGAGGGATAAAGAGATGGAATCATATTATAAATAAACAACCAAACATATATACAAATGACATTACCCGAACAAATAACAACCAATAATGCAACTCGTGTACTCTCACAACAAAGAAGTCCCGTATGCTCACAAGCTAAAGATGCAAATGTAATCAGGTACTGAATTAAGACACTCACTCTTACAAAGAAGTTCTAACAGTGTTCATGAAATACCATAGGCTTGCCCTTATTTTCTATGCCTTAGTTTTTCGAACGGTTAGACTAGGATCACTATAGAACTTTCATCGGCTTGTAATATAGGCTTGGGGACGGGTATGGTAGATATGGATATCGTGACTCACCCCTTCTTGACACTACACTATTATTGGTTCTATTTTTCAACCTCACTTATTTTCTTCTCACTTATTCTCCTATGCTTTTCTTCAGATTTTGGGTGTGGTTTTCTATTTACACTTTCTATTTTTTTTCCTATGCAAACTTTTTTCATCACCTTTTTTATTCTTTTTCTTGCCACACCTAAATCCTTTTCCTCTTTTCTTTTACTAACTTTTTAATCATACCCAAACTACACTATGCACCCCTATGATAGGTGCCCTCAACTTAGGCGATTTACCTGAGTTGAGGTACACGGTGTCCAAGGAGGGACCAGGGCAAAAAACAGGTTCATTGTAAGTAGATATAGGAAGGTGAATAGGCTAATGAAAGAAATAGGTCAATTTAAGGCTCAAACTTGGGATCAAAGGGTATTAATTCAGTTTGGTCGGGCATTTAGACTAAACGTGGACTAATCAAGAACAGCCTATGATCCTTTCCTAACCAATTATCCTACAACCTATGCATGACTAATCAGGCAAGTTCTGAATCACACAATAAAGTTGAACTAAGTAAGTACCTCACACGTACATAACACAGGGTTACACTATCAACTACCACCTATCTAGTTCATACATTGCTAAGGTATAGTTATTCTACCTATAATAATAATGCCGTAAAAAGATCCAATAATGATCACAATTTAACACAACTACAACACATAGTCTAAACAATTTTTAGGAGAGGTAGCCTTTAAATATCAAAAGTCAAAATCAAAACATTCAAAACTTGACTGCACTAAGGTTCCCCGATTTTTCTCCTAATTAAACATAACAAAACACATCAAAAACAAAAATATAAACCTAAACATATTGGTTCTACTATGATAGCACATCCGGGGGAAAAGAAACATGGCAAGAAAAACCCCCGAGTGGTGGTACACTCCCACCCCCAACTTAGAAAACATGTAGTGTCCTCACTATATGCATGAGTATAAAAAGTAAAAACAAGGGGTAAGGACATACCTGCGGTATTCTAGGCATCAAATCCAGTCTCATTAGTTGTTGGGGTCTCAGAACTCACCCCAGTCTCCACTCTTGTAGCCTTGATTGTGACCGAAGAACTCAACTCAATATTGGCATTAATTGTGGATGGTGCACTTAAAGGTATTGAACTAATAAGGGCAACTGCTGAGTGGCAATGAGTTAGGACTGGCTTTGCTTATCGAGTTGGGTTACGTCTTTTAAGAGTTAGGATTGGCTTTGACCTAGTGGCGACCTACCCTATGACTCGTTGCCACTAGTTATGAGTCATTTTGTTCCTCTATAGCGTACAAGTTAGAAGATTTACCTAGGTTGTCCTCTTCAGTCCCTACGACTCAAGGAAATGAGTCATTATGAGACCCTATGAGTCACTAAGACTCTTTCTAAGAGTCGTGGAGTGAGGAATCCATAATGCAGTAATTTTTTTATCATTCTCAGTGGTTGCGGTCATCCTATGAGTTGTTGCCTAGGGTTATGACCCATTGGGATGGCATTGGGCCTGGGCACCAGAATCTTTTTCCTGGTTTCAATTTTATTCCGCAACATCCTACACACTTCAACACACATTAATCCTATACTGCACACTAAAAATCAATGAAAAACAAAAACAAAATCCTTGGGTTGCCTCTCAAGCAACACTTAATTTAATGTCGCAGCACAATGCGGCCAATTTGGCTACTCATACTTCACCAATCTAACCCATAAGTTGACTCCCATATAGCACCTGATTTAACATTGCGTCATGACTTGGGTGTCTTGATTATCAGAATTCATCAAGAACCATATCGCATATCAACTTGATCTATTCAACATCACCGAGGTACTGCTTCACCCTTTGACCATTCACTTTAAACTTGAGGCCCTCTCTATTTTAAAGATTAAAGGCACCATAAGGAAACACCGTCACCACTCGATAAGGTCCCCTCAATTTTGACCTCAACTTGCAAGGAAACAAGCAAAGTTTGGAATCGAACAACAAAACCATAGTGCCAGCAGTGAACTCTCTTTTCTCAATCTTCTGGTCATGGTATGACTTTATATTCTATTTGTACAAGGTTGAACTTTTGTATGCTTGAATACAAAACTCATCCATCTCATTCAACTGCTCAAGTTTCAACTTCGCTGCATCACTCTATGCCAGATTCAACCTTTTGAGTGCCCACAATGCCTTATGCTCAAGTTCAAAAGGCAAGTGTCATGATTTTCCATACACAAACTGATATGGAGAAGCACCAATATGGGTCTTGAACGCTGTCTGGTAGGCCCATAATGCATCATCCAACTTTTTAGCCCAGTCCGTTCTATTGGCATTCACAGTCTTTGCCAAAATAGACTTGATCTCCCTATTAGAGACCTCAACTTGCATGTTTGATTGAGGATGATAAGGAATTGCCACCTTATATTTTACACCAAATTTTTCAAGAAGGGCTTTAAACAGATGATTGCAAAAGTGAGAACGCCCATCACTGATGATGGCTCTTGGTGTTACAAATCTGGAAAATAAGTTCCTTCTCAGAAATGTTGTCATACTCTTCCCTTCATTGTTTGGAAGTACAACCACCTCTACCCACTTCGATACATATTCAATAGCAACCAAGATATACTTCATACCATATGAACTCACAAATGGATCCATGAAATCAATACCCCACAAGTCAAACAACTCAATCTCTAGAATCTGGGTCAATAGTGGCTCATGCCTTCATGAGATATTCCATTGTATTTGGCATTGGTCACAATATCTTGCATAGTCGTAAGCATCTTGATGAATGGTGGGCTAATAGTACCCATATTGTAAAATCTTATGAGTCATCTGCGCACCACTATGATGACCCCCAACTGAGGATGAATGATATGCCTTTTAAGATACTCATCATCTCAATATCCAAAACACATCAACAAACTGTCCCATCCGTACAAATTCGAAACAAGCATGGCTCATCCCAAAAAAAATTCCACACATTGTGCACAAACTTCTTCCGCTGTTGAAAAGATAACTCCTCAGGCACCACATCACTTACCAAATAATATGCAAAATCTGTGAACTATTGAATCAAGTCTTGGGATGTAGCCAATATCTGTTCATCTGGAAAAGTATCATCAATCTCAAGATCATCCTTCAATTTCAACATTGCCTCCTCTTCAAGTCATGATAAGTGGTTAGCCACTTGATTTTTGGCCCCCTTTCGATCCTTGACCTCAAAATCAAATTCTTATAACAAAAGTACCCAACAAATCAATCTCGACTTTGCATCCTTTTTTCCCATAAGGTACCTAAGAGCTGCATAGTCAGTATGTACAATCACTTTCACTCCAGGCAAATAAGATCAAAATTTCTCAAACGCAAAAACCACAGCAAGCAACTCTTGTTCCATCACCATATAATTTTTCTAAGTTGGATTAAGTACTTTGCTAGCATAATAGATAGGATGAAGGATCTTTTCACACCTTTGGCCAAGGATTGCTCCTAGCACTATTCCACTAGCATCATATATAACCTTAAAAGGCATAAGCCAATCAGGTGAAATAATAAAAGGGGTTGAAGTCAATTTTTCCTTCAGACACTCAAATGCCTTTAGACACGCATCATCAAAAATGAACTTCACCTTCATCTCTAACAACTTACACAAACGGTGTGTAATTTCGGAGAAATCCTTAATGAACCTATGATAAAATCTTGCATGCCCTAAAAATCTTCAAATACCCTTTACAGAAACAGGTGGAGGCAATTTTTTGATCACCCCAATCTTTGCCTTATCAACCTCGATCCCCTTCTTTAAAATCTTGTGACAGAGCACTATCCCTTCTTAGACTATAAAGTTACACTTTTCCCAATTAAGTACCAAATTGCATTCTTTGCACCTCCTCAAAATACTAGCCATATGGTCTAGACAATCTTCAAAAGAGTCACCAACAACCGAAAAGTCATTCATAAATACCTTAATAGTGTCATCCACCATTTCTGAGAAAATAGACATCATGCAATACAGAAAGGCCGCTAATGCATTACATAGTTCAAAAGGCACCCTTTTGAATGCAAACATCCCATACGGACAAGTGAAAGTGGTCTTCTATTGGTCTTTGGAAGTAATTAAAATTTGATTGTATTTTGAATAACCATCAAGAAAATAATATCATCCTCAACCAATAATACGGTCTAACATCTGATCTATAAAAGACATGGAAAAATGCTTTTTTTAGTCTATGCATTCAGCTTCCTATAATCCATACACATTTGCCAACCAGTAATCGATCTCATCGGTATAAGCTCATTTTTTGCATTTTTAACCATAGTGATTCTACCCTTTTTTGGCACACATTGAACTAGGATCACTTTTTTGTTGTCTGCAATAGGATAAACCATACCCGCATCCAACCACTTGATGATCTCTTTTTTGACTACCTCTTGCATAGGCGAGTTGAGCCTATGCTGATACTTAATAGTAGGAATACAATCTAGCTCGAGTTGAATTTTTGAGTGTAAATTCCATGTCGAATACCAATAATGTCAGTAATGGACCATCCAATGACCCTCTTGAACCTCTGCAAAATCAATACTAGAGCCTCAACTTGCCATTCAATCAAATATATTACTGTAATAACTGGAAAAGTGTTGTTGGCTCCTAAGAAAGCATAGCAAAGGTTGGATAAAAGATCTTTAAGCTCTAAGATAGGAGGCTTCTCAATAAAAGGCTTAGCTGGTGGAGTTGCTCAATTATTCAAATACAAATCTAACTTTCTCGGTGCAAAATTGTAAGAACCTAAACCAGCAAGTGCACTCACCATCTCATCATACTCATCAATATCATCATACTCAAAATAAATGATCACTACCGCCGGTGCTTCAATACCTAGTCTCTCCTCAACAAGAACTATCAAGGCATCATCATCGACTGTATCAATAACTGATATCACATGTATTTCCTTTGGTTGCTTTATGGATTAGCATACTTTGAATGTCACTTCTTCATGATTAAACCAAAACTTCAACTGACCAGTTTTCATATCAACCAATGCTCTTCTAGTTTTAAGGAATGGTCTCCTCAAGATAATATGAACCTCAAAGTCAACTTCACAGTCAAGGATGAAAAAATCAACCAGAAAAATGAAGGACTCAACCTTTACTAAGACATCATATAAAATACCCACAGACGTTTTTACGTTGTGATCCGCCATAAGAAGTCTCATCGAAGTTGGTTTGGGCGACCCCAACCCCAACTGTCTATATACTGCTAGCGGCATCAGATTAATGCTAGCACCCAAGTCACACAAAGCTTTTGCAAAGTTGAAAGCCCCAACGGTACATGGAATCATGAAAGCTCAAGGATCTTTCTTTTTTTCCATAAGAGACTGGGAAGATATTGCACTACAGTGGTATAAATTATCAACAGGCTCAAAACTCATGGTCCACTTTTTAATGACCAGATCCTTCATAAGCTTTGCATAACCTGACATTTGCTCAAATGCCTCAACTAAAGAGATGTTCACAGACAGTTGCTTTAACATTGAGATAAACTTGTGATACTTCCCTTCTTCAGCCCTCTTCTTCAATCTTGAAGGAAGAGGAAGAGAAGGTCATGAAATGGGAGTCAACACTTGTGGGACCTCTTTTTCCTTTTTATTTTTAATCTTAGCCTCTTTTTCAACAACTAGAGATGGTTGTTCAGATGCCTTCTCATCAATAACTTGATTATCCAATTTGGCTACTTTCTCATCATCGATCATCACAGGCTCAACATCATTCTTAACACTAACGGGAATAGATGTATCGACAATAATCTTACTACTCCTAGTGGTTATAGCTAAGTAATGACTGTCTTTCTTTGTATTTTGGACAGTGTTGCTTGGAAGTGTACCTTTCTAATGTTAATTCATTACAGTAGAAATTTGACCAAACTATTGCTCAAGCTACTTAATGGCGATAGAATTGACTCGACTTTCTGACTAATTCCCAAAATATCTACTTGAATCTCTTTAATGATATCATAAGTCTTTTCTACCCTTTTCAATACTTTAGCAAGCATATTTTCCATCCTAGAGTTACTAGAATCAGCATCACAACTTCAAGGCAGAACATAAAGGCCATTTATGTCTGTAACACCCCATACATTTTCGACCCTATTTGATTGTATTAACACTTATGAAATTATTTAAACATGAGAAAGTTGGTGGATTATGTGTTAGTCTTATTGGGCTAAGCTATTGGGCCCAAATAAAGCCCAAAAATAAAGTAAAAGGCATGACCCAAATGGTCAATGACCCATTCTTCCATGTTGACTAAGTAACATGCATTTAATGTTGGATAAGGATGACCATTGAGCCATTATATAAGGCACAAAATCAGATTTTTATTCCACAAAGCACACATGCCAATTCTAGAATATTCAAGATATTTCTCATCTCAACTCAAACCCTAAGTCATCACTCATTTGGACAAGATAACTCTCTTGGAAGCTTTGGTAAGTGTTTATTATTATGGTTTAGTATATTATATGCTTAATATGGTGTATAAATCATGTTGGTTATGTTGGCAAATTGTAGACAGTTCACTATGTGTAAAACAGTGTGCTTTTGCTCAATCGGTGAAGGGTTTTGCCTTCTAAACTTGACAGTGGGCTTGTGGTCTTGAAAGAAGTGAGTTTGATGGATTAAATATAAACATTTATGATGTGGTTATGTTCAAAACTTGCTTTGTTTATGTGTATAACTTGTAGTATTGTTGTTACGGAATTGGTCATGAAATTAGTGGAGTATTGAAAGGAAAATGTGTTTTGGTGGTATTCATGTGTGTTGTGAAGCCATGACTATTCGTGGGAATCCAAGTGACCAAGAATATATCAAGAAAAGCTTACTTATGGCCTTGGACCATTTATTACACAAAAGGACCCAAAAGAGACCTTTTTTGGCCGATTTGGGCATCCGCCCTCGCAGGTGACTTCGTAGATGGATCTAGACACTGCCAAGAGGCACCTGCGGCCACACCTCAACCACCTGCGGGTGTAGGTGGCTTCACAGGTCATTACAGAGTATCGTTTTGTATGTTTTTGTCTCCCTTTGATCCCCGAAGACCCCTATACCCTTTTTGGATGCAATTATCAACTTATGAAACCTTTTGAATGACTTTAAGGGATTGTATGGACGAATGTTGGATTATATCACTTATGGATTGTTGTTAATAGGTTGTTATGAAAGGTATTGAGGTGACTTGACGGAATAATTGTGACGTAGTGTTGATGAGGAAGCGTAAAGGATAAACTTGGTGTAAAATGTTATTGGTCTACGATGTCTTGGTCAATGTATGGAATGTTATGATGTTTTTGGTATGGTAATGCAGTGAATTGTATTGTAAAGGACGAAATGACGCTATATATCAGTCACGTAGCTCATTATCATTTGGTGCACTTGTAATGTAGTTAGTTATTAATGTGAACAGCGTTATGTACTTGTGTTGTAGAATAACACTTAAGGAAGGAGCTGGACTATTGTGTTCACATATAGGATTGTGTATTCATATTGGAAGTATAAGGTATATAAGGTTACTCTTTTCGTATCCTTATGCGGCATATTGTTCACATTGTCATTGTACTTGTTCCATTCCGAGATGTCCAAAGGTATCTCATTTTCAAATTGTCATAGAGTGTTACTTACACGACGATTGGTGATTCACATGTCTCATGTTCTTTGACTAATAGTTCTAAGTTCCAATAATGTATAATCACCAATCTATCACTCTTATAATGAAAGAATAATGAAATAATGAAGTAATGTATCATTGTTTGAATATTCTTGAATAACATCCCAAGGGTTAAAATACCTAGCATGGGTTATCATAATAACATCCCAGGGGCGACAGAAAGCATAGCATGGGTTAATCACATCCCAGGGGTTAAAATACCTAGCATGGGGTTATCATAATAACATCCCAGGGGCGAAAGACAGCCTAGCATGGGTTAATCACATCCCAGGGGTTAAAATACCTAGCATGGGTTATCATAATAACATCCCAGGGGCGACAGAAAGCCTAGCATGGGTAGAACGATAAAGATGAATGAACGTAAAGGCAAAGAAAGTAATGAATGTAATGTACATGGTTCTAGCACATATAGTACGATGGTTTATCCATATTGGCTATTCTCTTATATTTGATTCCATTAAAGTACTTATATATCATGCAGTTTTATATAGCCTTACATACTCAGTACATTCTTTGTACTGACGTCCCTTAGGGGACTTACCTTACTTGCTGCAAGCGCAGGTGCTAGTAGACCTCCACAGTAGGTTGTGGATCATTTGCAGACTATTGGTGAGCTCCAGTTGGTTCGGGGCTTTCTGAGTCATAGTGTACATATGTTTTGGTGTTGGTACTTTGTAAATATTGTATAAAGCGGGGACTTGTCCCGACTTAAGATGGTTATGTACATGTATCTGTTAGAGGCTTTGTAGATGTATGTGAGAAGATGAATGTAAGAGGTGTATGTCCATTTTGACTTGATGGCCCTAACGGCCAAGTTTCATATATAACACATGTTTCCATGACTTTCGCATAGTCGCATGAGATATAATGAGGTTCATAAAAAGACATGCATATGAATATAAATCAGTAAAGATTGGTGCCAGTCCACCCCATTGGAATTCGAGGCGTGACAAAAGTGGTATCAGAGCAGGTTGTTCTAAGGGTATCTACAAAGTCGTGTCTGAGTAGAGTCTTACTTATGTATGTGTTGTGCACCACATTTATAAGTAGGAGGCAATGGGATATTTAAAAGTTGTTTCTTTTCTTCATTCCTAGATCGTGCAGTAGAGCTAAATGTTATAGGTGGAATTATATCTGACCAGTGTGATTGGTTTTCTTTGATATAGTAAAATGTCGATGACAAGAAGAGGTAGAGGCAAAGGTAAGTAGGTAGCTATGCATGCCGGTGAAGAAATGAGTAAATCACCACCTGACCAAGCTAGTCAAGGTGGGGTTAACACTGAAATTGCATCGCGGTCTTCTTCTACTTTTCCCGCTCCGAAAGAGCCAAGAGGTAGAGAAGTACCTGCAGAACCGCCTATGAATGCCACTGACCAGGATTTAAGAAATGTAGTGCATATGTTGACTCAGATAGTTGCTGCACAAAGTCAAGGACGAGTTGGTCCAACGATAAATGAGGATGATGCGACTAGAGTAGCGAGTCACAGAACACAGGACTTCCTGAAATTAGACCCTCCTATATTCACTAGGTCAGACCCAAAAGCAGGTCCACAGGACTTCGTGGATCAAATTCAGAGGGCTCTAGATGTTATGCACATGACTGGTGTTGAAACAGTTGAACTGGCAGCCTATAGATTGAAAGGTGAAGCTATATTGTGGTATGAAGACTGAAAAAGATCGAGGGGTATTGATGCACTTCCAGCTGGTTGGGAATAATTTAAAATGGCATTCCTTGGTCATTACCTCCCATATGAAATTCGGGAGGCACGTGCAGACCAGTTTCTAAATCTCTGACAAGGGAATATGAGTGTTAGAGAATACAGTCTTTAGTTTAATTCCTTGGCTCGATATGCTCCGAATACAGTAGCCAAAATGACAGACAGAGTCCATCGATATGTGGATAGATTGGAGCCATATTTGGTGAGGGACTGTACCATGGTTACTTTGAATAGGGATATGGACATAGCCAGAATACAGGCCTTCGCACAGAAGATGGAAGACCAGAGGCAGAGAAGAAGGGTACATGAATTTGAAAGAGGGCCTTCAAAGAGGGCTAGACCTATGGGATAGTCTATGGTGTCCCAAGGAGAATCTAGGCTTCGGATGTTTACTAGACCGCCTAGACCATCATTCTCTTATTCCACAGCAGGCACTCAACCTCAATTCCG
This sequence comes from Capsicum rhomboideum, assembly GCA_031232105.1. Lineage (NCBI taxonomy): Eukaryota > Viridiplantae > Streptophyta > Magnoliopsida > Solanales > Solanaceae > Capsicum > Capsicum rhomboideum. Next base: position 87,331,940 of record CP124716.1, on the reverse strand, counting down.
AGGGTTTAGAGGTAGTCAATCTGGACATAGTAGTGGAATCCACGGTTCACAGACAGCAGGATTTTCTCATCCTCTGTGTCAGCGTTGTGGAAGGTATCATTTAGGTGAATGCCAGTTGGGGACAAATATATGCTTTTGGTGTGGCACGACAGGGCACCTCATGAGAGAATGCCCACAAAGGGGCACGAGTGGTATAGCACGACCTACCGGATCAACCGTTGCATCATCATCATCAGTTCCTTCCCTAGGCAGAGGTGTACAGTCGGATGGCCATGGTAGAGGTACCAGAAGAGCAGCTAGTTCCAGTGGAGCCCAGAATCGCACTTATGCTCTAGTGGACCGGCAGAATTCGGAGGCATCTCCTGATGTAGGTACAGGTATATTATCCATATTTTCACATGATGTATATGCATTGATTGATCCGGGCTCTACATTATCATATGTTACTCCATTGATTGCTGTAAAATTTAAAAGAATGCCAGAATTATTAATTAAGTCATTTAAGTATCTACACCAGTTGGTGAATCCATTGTTGAAAAAAGAGTATATCGTAATTGTGTGGTCACTGTGTGTGGTCATGATACATTGGCCAATCTTATTGAGTTGGACATGGTGGATTTTGATGTTATAATAGGAATGGATTGGTTGGCTTCTTGTTATGCCACGGAAGATTGCCGGGCTAAGAAGGTACATTTTCATTTTCCATAAGAAGATGTTCTTGAATGGAGGGGTAACGTGGGGGCACCGAGAGGAAAATTTATTTCCTATCTTAAAGCAAAGAAAATGATAGCCAAGGGGTATATATGTAATTTAGTACGAGTGCAGGATACTGATGTAAAACCACCACTTCCTCAATCGGTTTCGGTGGTTAATGAATTCCTCGATGTATTTCCTGATGATCTTCCAGGCTTACCCACAGAATGGGAAGTCGAGTTTGGTATTAATGTGATGCCAGGTACTCAGCCTATCTTTGTTCCTCTGTATAGAATGGCTCCAGTAGAATTACGAGAACTGAAGGAGCAATTAAAAGACTTGCTGGTCAAGGGGTTCATAAGGCCTAGTATGTCCCTGTGGGGCGCACCAGTATTATTTGTACGGAAGAAAGATGGTACATTGAGAATGTGTATTGACTATCGGCAATTGAATAAGGTAACGATCAAGAACAAATACCCCCTCCCTAGAATTGATGATTTGTTTGATCAGTTACAGGGTGCCAAGTATTTTTCAAAGATTGACTTAAGGTCGGCTTACCATCAAGTCAGGGTTATAGAAAACGATATACCCAATACAGCTTTCCAAACACGGTATGGCCATTATGAATTTTTAGTTATGTCATTTGGACTAACAAATACACCAGCTGTTTTCATGGATTTGATGAATAGGGTGTTCAAACCATTCTTGGATGTATTTGTGACCGTGTTTATAGATGATATTCTGGTTTATTCGATATCACAAGAGGACCATGCCAATCACTTACGGAAGGTGCTACAGATTCTCCGAGATCGTAAGTTGTATGCAAAGTTCTCTAAATACGAATTTTGGTTAAAATCCATAGCATTCTTGGGTCACATTGTGTCGGATGAAGGAATTCGGGTTGATACACAAAAGATTGAAGCAGTGAAAAATTGGCCAAGACCTACGACACCTACAGAGATTCATAGTTTTTTAGATTGGTAGGATATTACAGAAGATTTATGAAAGGGTTTCCTTCTATTGCTGCACTATTAACGAAGCTAACATACAAGGCAACTAAATTTCAATAGAAGGATGCATGTGAGAGGAGTTTTAAAGAGTTAAAAATAATAAGTTAACTTCTACACCTGTATTGGTTTAGGATGTGTATTGATGCAACATGGTAATGTAATAGCGTATGCCTCATGATAGTTGTGTCCACATGAAAACCATTATCCAATACATGATTTTGAGTTAGCAGTCGTGATATCTGCTTTAAAAACAAATATATGGCGCCACTACTTATATGGGGCTCATGTTGATATATATATATATATATATTGACCATAAGAGTTTGCAAAATATCTTTAAGCAGAAGGACCTAAATTGGAGGCAGCGAAGGTGGTTGGAACTATTAAACAATCATGATATTGATATCCCATTCGAGAAAAGCAAATGCGGTAGCCGACGTGTTAAGTCGCAAAGCACTAGGAAGTACTGATGGTCGGTTCATGGAAAAGCAAGGTATAGTCAAGGACCCACATCAATTAGACAGCGTGGTAGCTCATTTTCTTGAAACTCCAGATAAAAGAGTTATGGCGCAAAATGCGGCATAGTCTTCATTCGTAGAGGTGAAGGAAAAACAATATGTGAATCCTATTTTTATTGTAGCTAAAAAAGAAATGACAGTAAGGTTTGATAAAGGTATTTGAGCTTACGCAAGAGGGAGTACTTGAGCATTTCAATGCCAAGGTAGGTTTTGTGTACCGGATATAGGTGAGCTAAGAAAATAAAGTATGACAGAAGCACATTATTCAAAGTATTCTATTCATTCGGGAGCAACCAAAATGTACCATGGTTTGGAAGAGATGTATTGGTGAGGCAATATAAAGAAGAAGAACATGACAGAATATGTAGCTCAATGTCCAAACTGTCAATAGGTAAAAGTAGAGCATCAGAAATCTGAAGGTTATATGCATTACAGGAATCTTCCAGTTTGAAAAGAGGGATATGATTAACATGGGTTTTATCACAAGTTTGCCTCGTACATTTCAGAAATTTGATTCCATGTGGATGATAGTTGACAGACTTACCAAGTAGCATATTTTTTTTGCCTGTCAGGACCACTTGTACAGCTGGAAATTATGCAAGGCTGTATGTTAAAGAGATAGTACAATTACATGGGATTCCAATTTCTATTATATCAGATAGATAGACAAACAGAACGTACCATCCAAACACTTAAAGATATGTTACGAGCTTGCACATTGAACTTTAAAAGTAGTTGGGATGGTCATTTACCTCTTATGGAATTTGCCTACAACAATAGCTATCATTCAAGTATCAAAATGACACCTTCTGAAGCTTATATGCGAGAAAATGTAGATTACCAAGTGGATGGTTTGAAGCAGGTGTGACTACTTTACTCGAGCCAAATCTTGTTCGTCAAGATATAGAGAAAGTCAAGGTGATACAACAGTTGCTACAAACAGCCCAAAGTCGACACAAGTCATATGCCGATATTAAAAGAAGAGAATTAGAATTGGTCATAGGTGATTGGGTAGTTTTGACAGCGTCACCAATGAAAGAGGTAATGAGATTTGGAAAAAAATGAAAAGTTGGCCCTATATAACGGGCCATATGAGATTACCCAAAGATTTGGGTAAGTTGCATATAAATTAGCACTACCCCAAGAACTCCCCACAGTTCATTCAGTGTTCTATGTCTCAAAGCTTTGAAAATGCATGGGAGAGATGTACAAGTTATGGAGAATGTCACATATGAAGAGGTACCTACTACTATTCTTGATCGATAAGTGAAAGGATTAAACAAATAAAGAAGTATTTTCCGTAAAGGTACTATTGGAGAAATCAGCAAGTAGACAGAATGACATGGGAAACCGAAGAAATGATGAAGTCAAAGTACCCATATTTGTTTCAAATGGAAGAGAAAGGGCAAGATGCGGTATCGGAGAAATAACAAGTAAGTATTTATAAGCATTAAGTATATGTATGTGATAACATGAAGAATGATCCTAGACTTGCATTTATTTAAATTGAATGATGTCACTAACATTCGAGGATGAATATTTCTAAGGGGCCAAGGATGTAACACCCCGTACATTTTCGACCCTACTTGATTGTCTTAACACTTATGAAATTATTTAACCATAAGAAAGTTGGTGGATTATGTGTTAGTCTCATTGGGGCTAAGCTATTGGGCCCAAATAAAGCCCAAAAATAAAGTAAAAGGCATGACCCAAATGGTCAATGACCCATTCTTCCATGTTGACTAAGTAACATGCATTTAATGTTGGATAAACATGACCATTGAACCATTATATAAGGCACAAAATCAGATTTTTATTCCACAAAGCACACATGCCAATTCTAGAATATTCAAGATATTTCTCATCTCAACTCAAACCCTAAGTCATCACTCATTTGGACAAGATAACTCTCTTGGAAGCTTTGGTAAGTGTTTATTATTATGGTTTAGTATATTATATGCTTAATATGGTGTATAAATCATGTTGGTTATGTTGGCAAATTGTAGACAGTTCACTATGTGTAAAACAGTGTGTTTTTGCTCAATCGGTGAAGGGTTTTGCCTTCTAAACTTGACAGTGGGCTTGTGGTCTTGAAGGAAGTGAGTTTGATGGATTAAATATAAACATGTATGATTTGGTTATGTTCTAAACTTTCTTTGTTTATGTGTATAACTTGTAGGATTGTTGTTACAAAATTGGTCATGGAATTAGGGGCGTATTGAAAGGAAAATGTGGTTTGGGTGGTGTTCAAGTGTGTTATGAAGCCATGAATGTTCTTGGGCATCCAAGTGACCAAAAATATGTTAATAAAATCTTACTTATGGCCTTGGACTATTTATTATACAAAAGGACCCAAAAGAGACCCTTTTTGGCCGATTTGGGCATCCGCCCTCGCAGATGAAGGCACCTGCGGGCCCAGGTGAATTCGTAGGTGGCTCTGGACACTGCCAAGAGGCACCTACGGCCACACCTCAACCACATATGGGTGCAGGTGGCTTCGCAGGTCATCCCAGAGTCTCGTTTTGTATGTTTTTGTCTCCCTTTGATCCCCAAAGACCCCTATACCCTTTTTGGATGTAATTATCAACTTATGAAACCTTTTAAATGACTTTAAGGGGTTGTATGGAGGCATTTTGGATTATATCACTTATGGATTGTTGTTAATAGGTTGTTATGAAAGGTATTGAGGTGACTTAATGGAATAATTGTGACGTAGTGTTGATGAGGAAGCGTAAAGGATAAACTTGGTGTAAAATATTATTGGTCTACGATGTCTTGGTCAATGTATGGAATGTTATGATGTTTTTGGTATGGTAATGCAGTGAATTGTATTGTAAAGGACGAAATGATGCTATATATCAGTCACGTAGCTCATTATCATTTGGTGCACTTGTAATGTAGTTAGTTATTAATGTGAACTCCGTTATGTACTTGTGTTGTAGAGTAACACTTAAGGAAGGAGCTGGACTATTATGTTCACATATAGGATTGTGTATTCATATTGGAAGTATAAGGTATGTAAGATTACTCTTTCCGTATCCTTCTGCGGCATATTGTTCACATTGTCATTGTACTTGTTCCATTTCAAGATGTTCAAAGGTATCTCATTTTCAAATTGTCATATAGTGTTACTCACACGACCATTGGTGATTCACATGTCTCATGTTCTTTGACTAATAGTTCTAAGTTCCAATAATGTATAATCACCAATCTATCACTCTATTAATGAAAGAATGATGAAAGAATGAAGTAATGTGTCATTGTTTGAATATTCTTGAATAACATCCCAGGGGTTAAAATACCTAGCATGGGTTATCATAATAACATCCCAGGGGCAACAGAAAGCTTAGCATGGGTTAATCACATCCCAGGGGTTAAAATACCTAGCATGGGTTATCATAATAACATCCTAGTGGCGACAAAAAGCCTAGCATGGGTTAATCACATCCCCGGGGTTAAAATGCCTAGCATGGGTTATCATAATAACATCCCAGGGGCGACAGAAAGCCTAGCATGGGTTAATCATATTCCAGGGGTTAAAATACCTAGCATGGGTTATCATAATAACATCCCAGGGGCGACAGACAGCCTAGCATGGGTTAATCACATCCCAGGGGTTAAAATACCTAGCATGGGTTATCATAATAACATCCCAGGGACGACAGAAAGCCTAGCATGGGTAGAACGATAAAGATGAATGAACGTAAAGGCAAAGAAAGTAGTGAATGTAATGTACATGGTTCCAAAACATATAGTACGATGGTTTATCCATATTGGCTATTCTCTTATATTTTATTCCATTGAAGTACTTATATAACATGCAGTTTTATATAGCCTTACATACTCAGTACATTCTCGGACTGACGTCCCTTAGGGGACTTACCTTACTTGTTGTAGGCACAGGTGCTAGTAGACCTCCGCAGTAGGTTGCGGATCATTTGCATACCATTGGTGAGCTTCAGTTGGTTCGGGGATTTTTGAGTCATAATGTACATTTTTTTTGGTGTTGGTACTTTGTAAATGTTGTATAAAGCGGGTAAGATGGTTATGTACATGTATCTGTTAGAGGCTTTGTAGACGTATATGGGAAGATGAATGTAAGAGGTGTATGTCCATTTTGACTTGATGGCCCTAACGGCAAAGTTTCACATATAACACATATTTCCATGACTTCCGCATAGTTGCATGAGATATAATGAGGTTCATACAAAGACATGCATATGAATGTACATAAGCAAAGATTGGTTCTCTCGGGCCTCAATGGCTTCGGGTGCCAATCCACTCTATTGGAATTCGGGGCGTGACAATGTCATTCTTGTAATAGTCCTTTATATTTCAATCACCATCTCTCCCTTTACTCTTATCCTTATACATAGATCGATTGTGGTTATTATCCTTATAATAGTTTCGACCTTAATTTCCTTAACCAGAGTGCCAATTGTCTTGATTAGACCCTTGGCCTTTGGCTCAAAAACCCACCACCTGATTATCTAGATATTTAGCCTCCTCATTAAAATTAGAGTCATCATGTCTAGGTGTTTTACCTTGTGATCCAGCTGTATTTACCTTTTCTACCCCCGTTGCTGTAAATTATTTTGTGAATAAGCTAAACTCAGTACTTAATTGTGCTACCTCTTGAGCGACTGAATCATCTATTAGTCGTTGTTGTGTAGAAGCTCTTATCACATAACTATCTGTGAGAATATTTGAATCTCACGTGTACCAACCCTAATTGGTTTTAGTGATTCTATCAAGTATTACAGAAGCCTTCTCCCAAGGTAGACTCATAAATGCACCTCCCGTTACAGTGTCTGCTATAGCCTTGTTATTTGCATTCAAATCTCTGTAGAATATCTCAAGCAAACTGTGACTAGGGATGTTATGATTTGGGACTTATTGCAGCTTCTTCTTAAACCTCAACCATGTATTATATAATACCTTTGAATGTAGTTACCTTAAGTTATAAATCTCATATTTCAACTACAACATTCTGGAAGGTGGGAAAAATCTCTCCAAAAATTACATCTTCAACTCCTGCCAGTTGGTTATTGATCCTCTTGGCAACTCTATAAACTAAAGAGTAGCTTCACCAGTCAGAGAGATAGGAAACAAGCACAGTCTGATATCATCTTGAATCACCCCATATAGGTTGTAGGAATTGCAAATTCCTACAAAGATTATTAGATGAAAGTTCACATCAGCAATACCAAGGCCTGTGAATACTTCTTTCAAGTTTAGTGTTTGTATCATAGCACTGGTGATGTCGAACTTTGTTCCCAGTGGCAGTAGGGTGGAACAATAACACCTATTTCACCTGTCTCTCCCAAATTCGCATCATTATCTGCATCATTAAATTGAGGAACATAGTGATGGGGACGTTGATGTCCCCTATTCCTTCTTTCATTGTGTGTTCCTCAACAACAGTTAGATGGTCTACTTTTACTTGTTTAGCTTGCTTATTAAGTGTTGCATCCCTGGTGGCTTCTTATCTTTCCTACTTTTCAGCGAGCATACAGGTAGTAGCTTCATTCACAGTCTCCTGAACTCCTTAATTGTGAACTCCTTCATTATGAACTCCTTCATTAACCATTTTTCTCCTATTTCTCAGAGTCTTTTCAATTTCAGGATAGAGTGGAATCAAGGGATTTTCTTGACTCCAAGTGTTGGGCATGCACTAGCGTGTGCCCTAAAAATAACAAAAAAAGTAAAATCAGGAAATGAATACTAATAGTTAGACAAATAGATCTAATCTGCAATCATATTCCCTGGAAATGGTGAAAAAATTTGATATCGCCCAAATTATATCTCATGATAAAGTATAAAGCAGTCGTTATACCAAATATAGAATCCAACTAGGTTGGGGTTGATCCCATGGGTAATAGGCCAAAATCTCAATCAATGTGGTTATCTAAGTAATTAGTACATAATTTCCAATAAATGGGGGGATTTGAATTATGATTTCGAACAAGTAACAATTGTTAATTTCTTTAAGTTTGTGATCAATAGATGAGAGGCACTAAGACTGTGTTCCCTATAACTTCATAACTCCATAGGTTTTTCGTACTAGTGATCTCTCCCAGTGCTTGGTATGCAGAATCAATAAGCTGAGTTCATCTAAATGACTTTACGCCCCTATTAGATGACTATCCTGAATCACACTTCCACGTCTCATGAGTTTTGCATTCTAACCTTTATCTTGGATCCCAGATTAGCTTTCTCACCTTCTCAGCTCAAGCTATTAAGTGGAGGTTAGTAGCTCCAAGTCTCCATTGTTTGACCTTTTTTCCCATCCGTTACCCTTTCTTTCAAAGAAAGTAAAGATATGGCGAGTTCTCATATAGGCCTCCGTTAGAAAGTAATCAAAGCAAAGAGAATAATAATACACGCCCAAACACCCTTTGAGAATCACCTTGTACCTATGAACCCTACTTTATTAATCTATCATAGTTCCCACAACCCTAGTTGTGGTGTTTAGCTACTCATTATCATAAGAACAGAAGAATAATTTTGGGAAGAAAATATAATTATGCACTTACGAAGACAAAGATGAAAACCACAAATTTCAACTATGAATTAAACCCTCAAAATTGATGTTTACAACTTTCAAGAATAAGTATATGACTCAAAAGTAGTAATGGAATGTAAAATAAAACATAAGACCTAATAGGAGAATTTATAGGCATAAATTAATCCTATCCTAAACAAAATGGGAGAACAAAGTTGGTAATGGCGAAGAGCTTGGCAAAAAGTGGTAGGGTCTACCTCTGACTCATTACGTGTAAATAGGCATCCATTGCCTAGTATTCTTGTATGTAGGCTGCGACTCGTATGGAATCCCTTCGGATCATAGGAAGTAGACGTTTCCACTAACACTAATTTGTACCTCTGCAGGATTTTTGGACAATTCATTTAGGACGAGTGCTGACAATGAACCTTAGCATCACCTGATGACTCATAGAAAAGGGTCATTGTCAACACCTTGAATTGCACCTCTGTGGGATTGTTGGATAAGTTACTCAGGATGGGTCACCTGACGACCCATAACCTAACCCTACAGCTCGTAGCAGATAGTCGTAGCCAATACTCCACTTTTAATCCTCAAGATCTTTATTAGTACTAATGCAATGATTCAGGACACGACTCGTAGCGTGACCCAATGACTAGTGGCCAAGCACCCATTTTCCACACTTGGTCAAATTCAACTCTTCTTTATCCATTTACCACCAAGACCCTTTTTCCTATAAAACTAACACAAACACATTATATCCATATAAATAAGCCTTAGATCTAGCATGATTTCCTTGTTTTTAACATCTAAACTGTCATGTAACCATGGCACATCACCGACCACTGTAGCCTTTAGTACATTCTAACTCAGAAGGATCTAAATTTGAGATAGCACAGGTGGCTTAAGTTGCTGAAGGCTATGACCTCTCTATTTTGTACAGTCCGATCAAAGTAAATATGATAGCGGACGCCTTGCACCAGAAGGCAGTGAGTATGGGAAGTTTGTCCTTTCTTTCAATTTTAGAGCGATTGTTGACCTTGGACATCCAGTCCTTAGCCAACAGGTTATTTTGACATGACATTTTAGACCACAGGAGGATTCGTGCTAGTGTTAAAGCCAGGTCTACTTTGTTAGAGTAGATTAAAGATCGACAGTTTAAGGATAATCAGTTGTGTAACATTCGATATCAGGTGTCACGGGGTGAGGCCAAGAGGGATGTTTTATACTCTTAGGGTATAAAGATGTTTGATGGTCACATTTTTATTTTGAAAGTAAGAGGTTTTGATTTAGTTGATACATTAGGAGGCATATTCCTCTAGGTACTCTATTCACCCCGGGATAGCTAAGATGTATAGAGACTTGAGATAATATTTTTGGTAGAACAGTATAAGGAGAGATATAGCAGACTTCGTGGCTCGATGTTTGTGTTGTTAGCAGGTGAAGTCCGAGCATTTGAGACCAGGTGGTCTGCTTTAGAGGCTACCCATTCCCAAGTAAAAGTAGGAGGGGATTACTATGGATTTTATTAGTGGTCTACCTTACACTTCTCATGATTCTGATAGTATTTGGGTCATCTTAGATTGGTTGACCAAGTCAGCTCATTTTTTACCGATTTAGTCTTTCTACAGTGCCGAGAGGTTTGCTCGGATCTATGTTCTGGAGGTTGTTCGTCTTCACGGGTTGCCCATGTCTATTATTTCTGATAAAGATTCCCTGTTCACCTCCAGCTTTTGGAGAGCTTTTCAGGAGGAGTTAGATACTCAGGTCGACCTTAGCACAACTTTTCATCCCAAACTGATAGTCAGTCGGAGAAGAATATTTAGGTCTTGGAGGATATGCTCTAATCTTGTTTCATAGACTTTGAAGGGCAGTAGGAGCATTTTCTAGCCTTAGCAGAGTTTGCCTACAATAATAACTACCATTTAAGTATTCATATGGTACCATTTGAGGCATTGTATGGTAGGCGGTGTCGATCTCATGTTGGTTGGTTTGAGACTTTAAAGACTAGACTATGAGGTACTGATCTACTTTGAGAGTCATTGGATAGACTTCGGGTTATTTAGGAAAGGCTACGGGCAGCTCAAAGCAGGCAGAAGAGTTAAGCTGACCGTAGGCTTTGTGCTTTGAAGTTTGGAGTTGGTGATCAATTTTTTCTGTGATTATCACCTATGAAGAGCATAATGAGGTTTGGGAAGAGGGGTAAGATCAGCCCCATGTATATCGGGCTATTTAATATTCTTCAGAAAGTTGGGGTGGTAGCTTATAATTAACCTTACCTCTAGCTTTTTCAGTTATTCACCCAGTTTTTCATTCTTTGATGCTTCGGTACTATATTCTAGATGAGTCTCACGTGCTCCAGTTAGAATCAATTTAGTTGGATGATAGGTTGACCTTCGTGGAGGAGATAGTTTCTATTCTAGCCAGAGATGTCAAACGGTTGCATTCCAAGGAGATTCCAGTGGTAAAGGTGCAGTGGAGACATTGTCCAATCGATGAGGCTACCTGGGAAACCGAGCATGACTTACGGACTCAGTATCATCACCTGTTCGAGCCTTCAGGTACTTCTTGACTTTTGACTTTTGAGGATGAAAGTCCGTTTTATAGTGGATGTTGTGATGACCGTTCAGGTCATTTTTCTCCTTTCTATGCTTTTTCTACATTTAGAGCTTTCCTATAGCTACCCTAAGTCATTTATGACTTGATGGGACTGATAGTTTAGTTCCCGGGCAATTCATTTGTTTCTTATATCAATTTCCTTATTTTGGAGTTTTTTAAATTGACAAAATGGTCTTGAACCACAACTTCAGGTAAACGGCCTCGAATGACAATTCTGACAGTTCCTTTAGCTCCAAAATATAGATTTTAGGCTAGAGGGACCTTTGGTTAGGGTCCCGAGGCTTCTAGGCTCATTTTGGGCTATTATTTGGAATTTGGTAAAAATAGAACATTAGGTATGGGACCCACTTCTTGTCGAAACAGCCTTTTTACCGCTTTAGCGGTTGGGGTATTGGCGTGCCACTTTAGCAGTGCCTGATGGCATCAGTACTAGCCGCTTAGATGTCCCCTTGTCTGCTTTAGCCAAGTCGCTTTAACAGAGCTGGGTGCAATCACCAGTGATCGCTTAAGCGGTATCCCTTCCGCTTTAGCGATAAAATGGGCCGCTTTAGCGGCCAGTGCTGGTGATATAAATATTTCTCCCTTTGTTTTTCAGCTCATATTTTCTAAGTGTAAATATCATAGTTGATCTTGAGAGCTCAAACAATTATTAGGGAATCATAAATTGAGGTTGGGACTAGTTGGAGGTCGTCAAGGTGATCATTTTACGATCATTTCTCCATAAGTTTTCAGCCTAATTACTATTTAATATTCTAAATTATTCTCAAATTTTCTACTTCTATTTGGGGCTATTTTGGGGCAATCAAAAAACTGGTGGTGCTCAATATTTTAGCACAAACTTATTGTTCACAGAGGGATGTTGTTGCGATTTTAATTTTCAAATTCCTTAAGCAGGACCCACGAATAATTTTTAGCTTGATTTCTGACCCAGAGCATATTTTCACAATATAGGTATCGTTGTTCTTATTTTGACACCTAGATTACCTTTTTGATAGCGTGGCAGTGGCCGGAGGCTTCTCTGAAGGAAAAATCTCTGATTTAGTGGATTTTGAGTACTTTTAACGGCATTCAGGTAGGCTAGGCTTACCTTTCTTTAGACTTTACTCTTTTATAGTATTGGCATGGTATTTTTTAATTATTGGTAGGGTAATGTGGTTTGGATAGGATGTTAGGCATTTTACGAGCCTTATAGCCGGTTAGGGGGATTTAGGATATATTTCTACCTCGAATTTCTTTAGGCCTGGTAGATGCTCTCCTTTAGAACTTAGCTTAGCACACCTAGGGCCCATGGGATTGGATTTAGATACCTTATTCTAGTCTTGGGTAGCTGCTTACCTTAGGTTGGGTTCTTGGGACATGTAGTTAGCTTTATCACCACTTTTAATGTAGGTTACTTAAGGATAACGCCCTCTTTAGACATAAATGATTATCGAATTGCTTCGAAAGGCTGGTTATTGGGACTTGGTTAGCTTGTTCTCTATATTATGTTCATTAGCTTTGGTATCCTTGGTATTTTAATAGTTTGGACTTAAATTGCGGTTTTCAACTTAATAAATGGAACTTTATTTATCTTTAAAGAACTTGGTCTTCTAAATAAGAAAAAGGACTAGTTAGACATGGTTTAAGTCTGAACTCTGGATTATTACCTCGTATTGCATATTTAGTTTCGGTTTGAGTCTGACACTTGGTTTTTCTGCTATTATTTATTAGTTTTGGTTCTAGTCGGCATTTATTATTATTGAATTCTAGTTGGAAATCTGGTTTGAGACTGGTACGCGTTATGGTTATGGCTGAAGGAGGAGTGCATGGTACGCTTGTTGAACATCTTGGCTAGTTCTTACATTCCTTATTGTTGTACTTGGCTTTATATAGTATTATTCCTTGTCTGCACCTACCGTACTTAATGGGGCTCGGTTGGGTTTTGTTTTTATTTTGTGTACTTTTTGGGCTTATGGGGGTCCAGTTAGGTTATAGCCAGACATTTATTTTCTCTCTTGAGGTTTTTACATATGATTTCTTACATTTTCTTTGCATAGCCTGTTATTTCTATTTTGACCCTCTTTTATTGCCTCTTAGTATAGATTCACACTTTATTACGGCCTATGATGCCTACTGAGTACTGCGTATATTTGGTACTCATACTATACTTCTGCATATTTTTCTCTAATGCAGATCCTAGTATGAGTAATCGCCATTGATGATGCCCTCGAGCTGAGCTGTTGATCGGGAATTAGGGTGAGCTTTCAGTGTCCGGGGCAGATCCATCTCCTTCTATTTTTGTACAAGTCTTATTTTGTATCCTTGGAGACTATTTTGTGTATTTTGTACCTATCTAGTACTTCTTGTGTATAGTGGCTCTATTACAGGCCTTACTAGGTCTTGGGGAACTCATTTTGTGTATGTTGTCCTTTCCCCTTCCTTTTGTATGTCATGCCTTGTATAATTTTCCCTTGTAGTCACTTTAAATTACTATTTTACCCTTGTTTATATCCCTTCCGCTTGATAGCTCGTTACTCACCGTTCTGGGCTATGGATTTGACTTACCTACTGGCGGATTAAAGTAGGTGCTATCATGACCTGAGTTTTTGGATCATGACAGTAAACATCACGAACAAATTATTTTCTCTTCCAAGACCATTCTTTATCTTGAATAGGAATCTATGAAGTTGTGATTGGATCCCATTTTTCATATCAACTTTCATGAACTTGTCTGGTTTATTTGCCATGGCTCTTTAGTCAGAAATTTTAGTCAAATAAATAAATTCACGTAATCATCGAACACCTAGAAACATATTTCCAACAAATGAATTCATGTAATTATCAATAGACCAAACTACCTCAAATTTAATAAAGAAAAAAACCTAACTAATCATAATTTAGCAGTGACTACTTTACTTTATAGGAAAGTATAGGAAAACAAAAAATAACATTGTTCTCGTAGCCTACCTTTTTCGCGATCGCGACCTGGCGCACTATGATTGTAATGCATGATTTCATTGCCCTTCATGATAGCGGCCAAGCCATAACAAATGCGAACGGGAAATAAACCTACACCAAAAAATCAGAAACCAACAAAGGCCAAAAATCAAAAACTTCCAAATAGATCCTCAGAATTCATTCGAAATTCCGTTACAGACCAAATATGCTACTAGACTAAAAATAACATTTTGGATCTGTCGGAACAATTAAAATACCGATCTAGGATCATCTTGACCAAATATTGACCTAGGTCAACTCTTAAGTTTTAAATATCCAAATTTCCAATCAATAACCCAAATCACACCTGAATGCCTTGGGGCCCACACCAATAATTTTCCTAACGGAAAATTCACCTTCTAAACCTAATGGAACTGTCAGAATTTCGATTTGAGCTCATCTTTATCAAATTTTTACTTTAGACAAGCTTATCAACATTCCAACCTTCCAAAATGAAAAACTCACTTAAAATCAATTCAACTGCCCTGCAGATTACCGATACCATACTGAAGCTACGAAGCATCAAAATAGTGAGAACATGCAAAATCATAAAATAACTATAAGAGTCATTACATTAGGTGTCAGATACGGGTTGTGACACTTTTCCTCTCTCTCTGTTATTTCTATTCAGTTGTATATTTTTTTATTTCCACTATATTGTTTTTGTTATGTGTACACTATCGAAGAATCATCTGAATTTGAATTAATTATGAGACCTTAAACAGTTGTCACTAAAAAAAATTTTTAACTTTGTCTAGACAGGAAGCCACTAAACTGTTTTTATAATAAAAGAAATTACTCAGTAAAATAAAGTTATTGACACGATTATGAAATTAAGACGGCGAATTTCAAACTAATAAAAGAGTGAAAGCATTGTTAAATGATGAATTCCTAAATTATTAGAGTAAGAATATCAACTACTAAATATTGTTTGTCTAGTGAAGCCTCTACTATTAACATAAGAGTTAACGGGGACAAGACCTTGTAACCTTTATTGGATCAAAAATCTAAATCCAAACTAATGAAGAAAACTAAAAGCATCGCTATGCCTCCTGAATAATAGGAACACTCACCAATCAGCTAGATGTCAGGTGCTATCGAACGTCTAGCAGCAAACCTTAAGCTCGAGTACCTTAATCTACATCACATAAAAATATAATTCAAAATACAGTCAATACAATGGAATGTATTGGTATGCAAGCATATATATATATATAATATAACTGAATAATTGATCATGAAACCATGTAGAGATTAACTTAAAATGATAGAAAGTCTGAGGTGAAAATCATGATTGATAAGCCTACATAAAAGTGGTTCATGAGTATATAAATAGTAGTTTTCATGAAGTTCATGCATATGGGGAGTTTCTCACAACCGACAAATACCACGCGAGCTCATGATGCCTAGCGTCTTACCCTTACCGGAAGTGTTGTTCTAATTGGCCAAGGTGCAAAACCATGTACTTAAAAATCCTGTAATCATGCCTCTTGGGCAAAACCTACAGTTTCAACGTAGTGATGGGACTTGAGTCATCTAAACCCTTGTCTTCTTGGTACTAAATAATCTTTCCAAAATATACTAGTGCTCTTATCATATCATGTAACATAGCTGAATCATAGTTTGAGTCTGTGCTCAATATGTCTGTAAACTATACTATAGTGTGCCTGCGCTCAATTTCATATCATGAATTTTCTACATACAATCATGTATCTAAAACACATATCTTTTCAATATAGAGTTCATAATTCGTAAAGAAACATTAAAGCATGAGTTTCAATGCATAAATAAGAATTTTGCATAAATGTCATAAGATCATGAAAATCCTTTTCATAGAAATCAAGTTGAACGTATAAAGAAATCAATTATAGTGGTTTGGGAATAAACCCTATCCTTGGACATAATTTCATATATCCTGAAAGTACTTGGAAGTAAGGATGAAAGGAATCCATCACTGAAACCTTGCATACTTGATGAAGACGAACACTTGACAAAGGAAACTTGATTAACTTACTAAAATAGGAACCGTAGTTGACTTGATTTGCCTTAAAATTGTTCTTGAGAGAATAAAGGATGAATAGGCTTTAGGATCTTATATTTATACCTTTTGATAGCCAAAACATCCTGTGATATGGTAATAAGATAAGGGAAAGTTGAAATTTTCCCTTTTAAAAATGTTGCTAAAATTTTTGGAACAGGGGGCTATGAGTCAGTTCACGACTCGTGGACCATACCACAACTCGTGGTCTTGATCGTGGTCCTTGGGAGTTTTTTTAAACTCCTCACTTTCAAGTTTTGACAGTACGACTCGTAGACTCATTTTACAATTTATAGATTCAATTAACGACTCATACTGGAATTGGTGAATTTGAGGGGATTTTATCAAGTCTCAGGCATGGTTCCATGAATTCAGAGTACAACTCGTGAATGACTCCACGACTTGTACTATGAGTCGTGGTAACCTGAGACCTTGAAACATAATTGGGTCAGTTCCACGAGTTGGTCCATGATTCGTGGACTTGGTTCACAACTCGTGAACCCTCTCGTGCTAACTTGAATCTTCAAGTCTCAGATTTTTATTTTTCATACTAAGTACTGAGTATTCGTAGGTTTGAAATTCGAGGTGTTACAAGAAATTCATATGGTCCATGTACTTAGAGAAGGAAACCATTTTTTTTATTTTTTAACTAACAAGATGTTCAATTTTGCAGGTACTTTTGCTTACAATATCTTTCAGAAGTTACCCACCGAAGCAAAGAAGATCTTAAATATGGACAAACAACACATACCAAGATTAAACCTCAAAGTTCACAGATCAAGATAATTGATTAAAATAATAGTATTACAAGAAGCTTAGAGGGGTGATAATTCCCAATCAACACAGTCCAAAATATATCTCAAAATATATTGCAAAAGATGAGGATGTTTTCTTTGAGATCTAACACATTGTTAAATTTCCCAATAGTGATATCAATCTCTTATAAATTAACCGAAAGGAAGAGATACTCTAGTCGAGATAATTAGTAAGATAACTAAAAGCTCTTAGATTGGTTAGATAGCGAAGACCTAACTTTGTGCATCCTTAGAAAGTGACATTCTGAATTTGAAAAAATTCTTCATTTGGGACCTGATGACATAGTATATAATGAGAGTAGTGGGGTGGCTTGAGATGCCATCAGTCCAATACCAAAATTTTAAGCTCTACGGTTAACATAGATTTTACCACGACAACATTTCAATCTAACGAAGAAGAAAACTATAGTCTAGATAGTACCTTGGTTGACGCTGCTGCAAAAGCTCCGTCTCCCAGAGAAAAAATATTATCGACGGTCTAGAGATCCTGAGCAGTTGAAGTTAATTTGGAATCTTCTAGATCTTCGCTTTATGTCAGTCCAAAAATTTTAGATTTTTTGTTCTTTTTCATTTGTGTCTTTTTTTTTTTCTATTTCTGACCTGGACCTATTAGTGGCTCCGGATGTTTTCTCTTATTTTATTTCTGAACTTGGATTAGCTTTTGTTTTCTTATGATTTTATTAATAGCAACCCAGTTTAAATAACCTTTGAATTAAAAAAGAAAAAGACACATGAGTTGAACTCTTTAATTTTTCTTTTTGTTGCGACCCATTTGGCCATGTGAGATGAAATCATGATTTGAAATCATGATATGAAATCATATGAGATGAAGTTGATGTTTTGTTTGGATATGCAATTTGAGATTTTAAGTTGTATTTTTTTATTATAAAATAAAAAAACCCTATAAGTTGTGAAAACTATTAAAATTACCCTAATTCTTTATACAATCTTACCAAATAAGCAAAAGTTCATAAAAAAAGTATAATACACTATCACAAAACTATTCTGAAAAAGATACAATATTTATTGATCAAATAATAAATTTGGTGAATAATAAATGATAAAGTATGAGTTGATTTGAAGTAATAATAAATTTTATAGGCGTTTGACCATAAAAATAAAAAAAATTTGGAGTTGAAGTTGGAGTCAAAGTTGTGTTTGGTAATATCTTTTTGGAGAGATTTTTTAACTATAAAAGTGAAGTTGAAATTAGAAAAAAGTGAAAACAAGTTGGTGTTTTTATAGTCAAACATCATTTTTTAATGAAATAAAAAGATTTTCTGGAAAAAAAGTGAATATTTCTCGTGATCAAATGGGGCTATATGATGGTGAGAGTAATGGTTAAATGAGATATAGATAGTTTAAAGATTGATAAAAGTAATATGAACTATAAATTTTATTTAAATATGAAATCAATGGTTGGTAAATATAAATGGTGCAGTTTTATTACACAATATAAACTTGTAGATTAATTTTTGTATTAAAAATTTCTCAAATCATGATTTAAAATTCCAAAATCATGTTTTTTGAAAAATTTAAGATTTTATATCATGATATGAAATCATGAGATGAAATTGCATGTCCAAACACCTACTTAGCATTAAAAACTTAGCTGGAATATTTTCAAAATTTCAGCAGCCAAAAGAATTTGCGAAAAGAAAAAAATTAAAACCAAACAAGGAAAAGAAAGTGAAAAAAGAAAAAGGAAAAAGGAAACATCAAATGAAGAAGACAACAAAAACACTTGCATTGGTAACAAAAAATTATCTAATCCTCTCTTTCTTGAGAAAAAATTCTCCAAGATTGAGAAAAAACATTTGTCAAAGTGTGAAACCTTTTCATACCATTCCCCTTTCCTTATCGGAAAATTTTTCTTTGTTGATTTTCCGGCAGTCCTTTCTCTGCTTTTTCAGGATAAGATGAAATAGTTAAATATCTAAAATGTGAGGCACATAAGTTTTCCCTCTTTTTGCTGGTGAGTCACATCTCTTTCATTCACCACGCAAACTTCCCCAACATTACCAACTTTCTGTTTCACTCTAGCCTTTTCTTTGAAAAATGTCTGGGTACTGCATTTTAAAGCTTTTTCACTTTTTGGGTTCTCATTTTCTTCAAGTTTAGAAATACCCATTTAAGGATCTTCAACTTTTGGAGTTATCTTAGGTCTAAACTGATTAGTTTTTCAATTTTTCTCTAAATTTGGGATGCAAAAATTCATTTTTTTTCCCTAGAAAAATCTCTCTTGCATGTGCACTTATTAGATATGTTCTCTTATTTTTCTTTATAAATAATTTTCTATCTTGCCTAAATTGCTCTTTTTTTTGCTTAAAAAATTTGAGATATATACGTTGGTATTTGTGTGTGCGGACACATGGTTTCTTTGCAGCGCGTATTTTGTCAAAGGTATGTATGTTTTCAAGTCTATGCGTCTATATTGACTTTTAAAATTTTGTTTAATTAATTTTTGGTTAGGCTTTCAACTTTGGATGCTTGCAAAACTTTTTTTAATGGTCACTTTAAATCATAGAAAAGTGATTGAATATGCATAAGGGTCAATATATTGACCTAAATAGAGTCCCATTTGAAGTTCTGAACCAGAATTTCAATCCAAAGCGCTTTCTTTTTAGCCATTTTTACTTAATTTTCTTTGTTTACTGTTATTTTATGGTCCATCTGTAGGTCATAAACTTTTAAATTCAATCATAAGCTGTGGATCTTTTGTTTTCTCACATGGCAAAGTTCTTATAGGAAAGCATTTGCTGTTTCAAGAAAGTGTCAGCAGGCAGTATTCATTGACAGCTTCGTCCAACTGATGTGGTCTGGATGTCCTTTCTGAGGTACCAAACTGTCAATGCTTCCCTTCTCCTTCAATTGTATCTGCATTATTTTCCCACCTTTTGTTTATCTTTTTGGTGCAACCTGGAATCTATTGGTAGCTTGTGGGTTTTAACAGTTTTTACCTGGTTTTGTTTTCTTATTTTCGATAGTTATTTTTACGGCTGGAGAATTACTTTATATTATAAACCTTTACAGTTGCTAAATTACTGATATAAGTTAATAGCACAATATCAATTTCTTGTTCATCATAATCCAGTGGAATGACTGAACATATTTTATGTTGATATGCAGAGCTGCTTCCCCAAGTAGTAACAGCTATGGGTAGAGGAGACAGAATAGCCTCTTATTCTAATTTGTTGCTTTCTGTCTATATCGGGTCCTGGTTTTTTTCAGCAGTCAGTTCACAAATTCCTTTGGGTTCCAAACTAACAGTAGAAGAGAACAATTATTGGTTCTCATCCAACAGGGACTATGCAATTGGATTCTTGAACTTCTCCGACCAGTATAGCTTTGGTGTCCGTTTTAATGCAATTTATATACCTAGCAGTGAACAAACAGCCATTTGGACTGCAGGGTGGAATGTTAAAGTTAGTAGCAAAGCATATTTTGAGCTTTCTCCAGCTGGGAAATTGATATTGTTTGATCCAGCAAAGCAAAAAACTGTTTGGCAAAGCAAAACTGGCAATGCATCTGTTGAATCAGCTGTTCTTCTTGATGATGGAAACTTTGTCCTGTTAAATAGGAATAAGAGTGCTGTTTGGCAGAGTTTCGAAAGTCCATCTGACACAATGCTTTCTGGCCAGAGTTTATCTGTTGGCCAGTCTCTTCGAGCTTCTAGCAGGGGTTCGTTAACAAGTTATTACAGTCTTCATATGAATGTTTCTGGTGAGATGCAGCTTAGGTGGGAGACTAGTGTCATTTACTGGAGTGTTGGGGGTCCTCAATCTGCTGTCCGAGCCATTCTTGGCTCTGATGGAATCCTCCGACTACTTGATCAGAGATCGCAAGCTGTTTGGTCTGTCTATGGTGAGGACCACAATGATTCTGATGTGAAGTTTCGGTTTTTGAGACTAGATTCTGATGGTAATCTTCGGATATACTCATGGGAAAATAATGCAACGTCATGGAGAACAGTTTGGCAAGCTATAATTAATCAGTGTGATGTCTTTGCAACCTGTGCTAACAATGGTATATGCATCTTTAATGCATCTGACTCTTATTTTTGTCAGTGTCCATTTAGATCCACAAGAGACTCAAACTCTGAATGTCTAATTCCATACAAACCCAGTTGTGAATCTGGTTCATCCATGAACCGATATGATCATATGTACTTGTACGGGATATACCCACCAAACAAAACAGTTGTGCAAACCAGTTTGCAGCAGTGTAGAAGTCTGTGTCAGAAAGATCCATCCTGCCATGCCGCATCCTTTGTCAACAATGGCACTGCACAATGTCACATTATGAACTCCCAGTATGTTGGCGGTCAATCAGATGCTTCTTTGGGTTCTGTTACTTTTGTCAAGACTTGTTCAGACCCAATTGCTGTTTTACCTGCTCCTGTACCTGCTCTGAGAAAGGTATCACAGAAAATCTGTGTTACTTGTCTGTTAGAAGTTGCTGCTGCATCAATTGTTCTGTTTGTCATGCTTCAATTCGGGATTGGAGTTTACCTTTTCAGGAAAAGGAAACATATGATGCAGAAATCTGCTTCACCTCATATAGTGCCTAATGCTACTGGCTGCATCATGTTTTCTTACTCGGAGATCAAAGACCTGACAGGTAATTTTAAGCAACAAATTGGGCAGAATGTGTTCAAAGGTTTACTTCCAGACAACAGGCTTGTTGCAGTTAAAGATCTCAATGCCTCTATAGAAGAAAGGAGGTTCCAGACTGCAGTCCTCAAAATAGGAAGCATATACCACAAAAATCTTTTGAGGCTGGATGGTTATTGCTGTGAGTCTGGCCGTAGGTTATTGGTTTATGAGCTTGCAAAATATGGTTCGGTTGACAAATGTTTAGAAGAACCTAGAATGTGCAAGAGATTGACGTGGAGAAAAAGAATAGATATATGTTTGTCAGTGGCAAGGGCCGTATCTTACTTGCATACAGGATGTAGGGAGTTTGTTAGTCATGGAAATTTGAAATGTGAAAATGTGGTCTTAGATGATGAATTAGAGGCTAAAGTTAGTGAATTTGGGCTGAGGACAATTCAAGCTGAGGCGTCCAGTAGCGGGGGGATGGCGGAGACAGATGTAAGAGATTTTGGCAAGATGATGGTGGTATTAATCACCGGATGCCAAAATGCTGATGAGGCTTGTTATTGGGCACATGAAAAATGGGTCAAAGCTGAAAAGGAAATGGCCATGGATCAGCGAATTGCGGGTGGTGTCGATTTGGAAGAGTTAGAACGAGCATTAAGAATTGCATTTTGGTGCTTACAAGGTGATGAACGTATGAGGCCATCAATAGGAGAGGTAGTCAAGGTACTAGAGGGAACTCTGACTGTCGATCCTCCACCGTCTCCTTTTGCTCATAATCAACAGCGGCCACCTGAAGACGAATCACCATCTGAATCATATTCAGAACTGTAAAAGTTCTAATTCGTATATTTTATTCCCATTCAGTCCTCAGTTTCTGTACAGAACTGACTATCAGGCACCTGCAACTTGGCACAATGTAGAATGCATAGTTTTCAAGACGAGCATCCCCACTCTGCCTCTTCTAAAACTGTAACATTGGTATGTAACCCTCCAAGTGCAATTTTTGTGTTAGAGAATCCTGATTCAGAAATCCAGGTTTCTTTTTAAAGTTTTTGATTCCGTTCAAGTTAATTATAGCTGCCTATCACATGTGTTCATAGTTGACATTTTCTTGGAGGTGACTAACCTTCCATAACTCTGCCCAAAATGTCTCCTTGGTTTGTGGTATCAATTGACACTGGCTTTTTTATTAGTCAGCGTCCAAGAGGTCGCCGATGAGGTTTCAATCTGGAGATCTCTATGCTTAGGATTACATTGGCCATTAAGATTGTAATGACCTTCCCGGTCATTTTCCTCATTTTCGTGCGTTCTCAGCGTTTAGAGCTTTTCTATAACTGCCCCAAGTTATTTATGACTTGCTGGGACTGACAGTTCGGTTCCCGTGCAGTTCGTTTGAGAATATTATTTAGACCGAGCACGTTGTAAAATGTTAAATTAAATTAGAATTTGATAAAATGACATAGTTAATTACCTTTCAAAAATATTTATGATATTTATAAAATTCTTTAGTGATGATGTATCTATACTACTTTATAAAAGTTCTACAATTTATTTATATTTTAAATAATATTTTTATTTTATAGAAGTTTTGTTCAAAATAATTTTCTATTCATGATGGTATATTTAAAATATTATATTTATTTTACCACGAGCCTATGCAGTATCCGAATATATATATACGGAGAGCAAAATAATGGATAAAGCCATGTGCATGCAACATTAATTGGCATTTGACTAAAAGACTTACTTTTTTGTTGGTCTTGTACGTGTAGTGTATATATATATATATACTCTAATATTAATTCCTTTTCTTATTTTGTCTTGTTTAAAGAAAAAAAAACTACATATATTCCACCATTTTTTTTAGCACTTTAAGCTCAACTTTAAACATTTCTAGAGAGATTCAAGGTTAGGGGTTGGTATATTTGAGTTCGTGGACTCGTTCTCGTCATTTCTATGGTACGTTTTCTTATTTTTACGGTAGTTTTAGTTACGGTGGTTGTTGGAATTGGTATTGATGTTTGAGCTAGATATTGAGCTCAAATTGAGCGGTGTTAGTTGTGACTGAGACCTCCGATTGCTGCCACGCTAGCAAAATAATAAACTACATGTCAAAACATGAATTTTGATACCCATATTGCATTAGTTCAAAAAAATATCCAAACGGTCCATGTGGGGCCCACTTGTGGAATCGAAAAACCGAAATCGTCACAGCGTTATCCATTATTTTGCTCTCCGTATATATATATTCGGATACTGCATAGGCTCGTGGTAAAATAAATATAATATTTTAAATATACCATCATGAATAGAAAATTATTTTGAACAAAACTTCTATAAAATAAAAATATTATTTTAACATATTTAGATTTACTATCTCCGTTTAAAATATAAATAAATTGTAGAACTTTTATAAAGTAGTATAGATACATCATCACTAAAGAATTTTATAAATATCATAAATATTTTTGAAAGGTAATTAACTAATATGCTGAAGACTGCGGTGGTCTGTAAAGATCTCACAATGCACACCGTATAGATAATGCCTCCAAATCCGCAGTGCAAATACTACCGCTGCTAATTCCAAGTCATGAGTGGGGTAATTACGTTCGTGTACCTTCAGTTGTCTCGATGCATAAGCAATAACACGACCCCGCTGCATCAGAACACACCCCAAACCGATACCAGACGCATCACAATACACGGTGAAACCCTCGCCCTCAACTGGAAGAGTCAACACAGGGGCAGAAGTAAGTCGATCCTTGAGCTTCAGGAAGCTTGCCTCACAATCCTCGGACCACTGAAACGGAACCTCCTTCCTGGTCAGTCTGGTCATAGGAGATGCAATAGACGAGAAGCCCTCAACAAACCGTCTGTAATAACCTGCCAACCCAACAAAACTGCGAACCTCAGTAGGCGACGTGGGCCTAGCCCAACCTCGAATAGCCTCAATCTTCGCTGGGTCTACCATGATACCCTGTCTGGATACAACATGCCCCAAGAAAGCTACAGACTCAAGCCAGAACTCACACTTTGAGAATTTGGCATAAAGCCGATGATCTCTCAAAGTGTGGAGCACAGTCCTCAAATACTGCTCGTGCTCCTCGCTACTCCTCGAATAAACTAAGATGTCGTCAATAAACACAATGACAAAGGAGTCCAAGTATGGCCTGAATACCCGATTCATCAAATCCATGAAAGCTGCAGGGGCATTAGTCAATCCAAAAGACATCACCAGGAACTCATAATGGCCGTACCGAGTCCTGAAGGCTGTTTTTGGGATGTCCTCAGCCCTAACTCTCAACTGATGATATCCAGATCTCAAATCTATCTTTGAGAACACCGCGGCACCCTGAAGCTGATCAAACAAATCGTCAATACGAGGCATCGGATACTTATTCTTTACTGTCACCTTATTTAGCTGCCTGTAATCAATACACATTCGCATAGACCCATCCTTCTTCTTTACAAAAAGAACTGGAGCACCCCAAGGCGACACACTCGGCCTAATAAAACCCTTCCCCAAAAGATCCTTAAGCTGAATACTCAGCTCCCTCAACTCAGCAGGAGCCATACGATACGGAGCCATAGAAATAGGTCGGGTGCCCGGCTCGAGGTCAATAATAAACTCTATATCACGCTCAGGAGGAAGGCCAGGTAGGTCAGTCGGGAATACATCAGGAAACTCACGAACAATAAGGACAGAGTCAAGTGACGGACTCTCAATGCTAGCATCCCGAACATAAGCAAGGAATGAATCACAACCCCTCACCATCAATCTACGAGCCCGAACATATGAAATAATCCCCGTCGGTGTGCGGCTAACAGAACCCTGCCACACTACCGGGGGTACACCAGGCATGGCTAAGGTCACGGTCTTGGCAAAGCAATCCAAGACTGCATGATGAAAAGACAACCAGTCCATGCCCAGAATCACATCAAAATCTACCATGGCCAATACAATAAAATCAACCTGAGTCTCAAACTCCTGAATAGTCACCAGACATGATCTATATACCCGATCCACTACTAAAGAATCACCAACGGGGGTAGATACACGTAAGGGCACAGATAATAACTCAGAACATAAACCCAATCGTGGTGCATAATAAGTAGATACATAAGAAAACGTGGATCCGGGATCAAATAATGCAGAAGTTGGCTGACGGCATACGGAAATCGTACCTGTAATCACCGCATCCGAAGCCGAAGCCTCTGGCCTAGCTGGCACGGCATACAACTGACGCTGGCTACCACTAGTCTGAGTACCAACCTGACTACCAGTCCGACCTCCCTGTGCTCCACCTCGAGAACCCTGGGGACCACCCCGACGACCCTGTGCACCACCTCTGCCTGCTGGCGGTACAGATCTGATGGGCTGTGCTGTCTGAACTGAAGGCTCAATAGCCCTGCGCTGAGGACACTCACGCGCGAAATGATCGAAAACCCCACAAGTATAACATGCTCCTGGCTCCCTGCTCGGCCTAGAAGATCCAATATGACCACCTCTAGCAGATGAACTGGGTTGACCACACCCCTGAGGCTGGCTAACAGAACCACTATAGGTGGGCTGACCCCTATCAGATATCTGCAAAGCTGACTGTACGGGCCTACTAGGCTGACCCTGTCGCTGAAAAGACTGTTGCTGCTGATGAGGGTACCTACCCTGAAACTGGAAACCACGACCTCTGAACTGCGAACCACTATGGCTCCCACTGAAACTACCCTGGACACGAGGTCTCTTATCGCTGCCCCCTTGGGCCTCGCGATCCATCTCCTCAATAGAGTATACATGCTCAATAATCTCTGCGAATGACTTCCCTGAAGTCACTAAACTCTGGGTAGCCCTGCGGAGTGGCAATCTCAGTCCCCTGACAAAACATCTAACTCTCTCGTACTCATCAGGCAAAATAGAAGTAGCGTGCCTAGCAAGATCATGAAATCTCGCCTCATACTCGGCGACAGATAATGAACCCTGAGTCAACCTGGAGAACTCATCCCTGAGTCGCTCCCGCATAGTACGGGGCATATACTTTCCCAAGAAAATCTCGGAGAACTGGGTCCAGGTAATCGGTGGAGATCCCACTGGCCTGGAATCAAGATATCCCCTCCACCATCTCCTCGCTGCAGTATCGAACTGATATGCCACGAAATCAACACCACGAGACTGTACCAATCCCAAATTCCTAAGTCTATCCTCACAGCTGGACAAGAACTCATATGCATCCTCACCCGGAGTACCAGCAAATCTCGGTGGAGCTAATCTCAGGAAGCGACCCAACATCTTCTGCTCCTCGGTAGACATAACTGGTTGATCTATAACTGGCTGTGGAGCTACTGGTACAGGTAGAACCTCAACTCTCGGTGCCACAGCTACAGGCTGCGCCCCAGCACCAACTCCCTGTGCGGCTGGCTGTACTCCCGCAGTAGGCGGACCTCCAACTAATTCCAACAACTGAAGCAATGTACCTCGGAGCAAAGAAGCATCAATAAATCCGGGTGGAGCCTGGGCTGCCCCCTGGCCCACCGGCTGCTGTGGCGGTGGAACATCTGGAACTATAACGGGATCGGGTGACGGATCCCTAGCACGATCTGGTCCTGAGGCTGCTACTCTACCCTGCCTTCGACCTCTAGGTCGACCTCGACCCCTAACTGGAGCCCTCGCTGCAGGCTCGGGGTCCCGACCCCCGGCTCTCGTATTATGCGTCCTAACCATCTGCGTAAAGAATGAACCAAATAGAGATTAGAAACCAACATAGACACCAACGCACTGAGGCGAATCAAAGAAATAAGATTTACCCTAAACATGCTCGGTAGCCTCCCGGAGATAGGATACGGACGTCTCCGTACCGATCCGCGAGACTCTACTAATCATCGGCTCATGCACCAACAATACCAGTGAAACCTAGGCTCTGATACCAAGCTGTCACGACCCAATTTTTCGAGTCCTGATGGCGCCTACCGTAACCCACCAATAGGCAAGCCAAACCCTAGCCCGAAGCGACAAGCGACAGGCTAACGGGTGGAATCTCAGGAAACAGAGATGAAGTGGAAGTAACCATACTAATACACATGCTAGAAATACAAAAAAAAAAAACAAAATCAAAATATATATATCCATACCAAGACTGAGAAGGAAGAGAACAATATATACAACTGAGAACCCCTCCCAAGACCTGGTGAAGTCGGTACAAGAGCCACTACTAGACATGTCAAAAAAAACAAGACAGAAACCAAATATATACAACAAGTACTACAGTCTCGAGAGCAAAAGACTATACAATAGAGATGGAGTAGGATCTGCCTCGGACGTCAGTAAGCTCACCCTGCTCCGGAGTCAGTGCTGGAAAGAGAGTCACGTCAAAACCGTCGACTAGTGCCCGGATCTGCATTGGGAAAAAAGATGCAGAAGTGCAGTATGAGTACCGGGGCAACGGGTACTCAGTAGGCATCATCGGCCGACTGAGCTCAATATAATATAAGCAAGCTAAAATGCGAGGGTGCATGCTAGGTCCGGGGTATAAATCATCCGGGCAAGGCGAATATGGTAGCGGACGCCTTAAGCCGGAAGACAGTGAGTATGGGTAGCTTCGCCTTCATTCCAGTCTCTCAGCGGCCATTAGCTTTGGACATTCAGTCCTTAGCTAACTCGATGGTTCGATTGGATATTTCTGACCCCAGGAGGATTGTTGCTTGTGTTGAGGCTAGATCTACTTTGCTGGAGCAGATTCAGGGTTGTCAGTTTGAGGATAGCGGTCTCTGTAGCATTCGAGATCAGGTATTGAGGGGTGAGTCTGAGAGAGCTACCTTGGGTTCTGATGGTGTTCTGAGGTTTGACGGTCGTATTTGTGTCCCGAGGGTTGGAGATTTGATTCAGTTGATTCTGCACGAGGCACACAGTTCCAGATATTCTATTCACCCTGGGACAGCTAAGATGTATCGGGATCTGAGGCAGCACTATTGGTGGAGTGGTATGCGGAGAGACATAGCAGGGTTTGTAGCTCGATGCCTTTGTTGTCAGCAGGTAAAGGCCGAGCACCAGAGACCTGGTGGTCTACTTCAGCCGTTACCCATTCCTGAGTGGAAGTGGGAGCGGATCACGATGGATTTCGTTGGTAGGTTACCTCGCACCTCTCGTGGCTTTGATAGTATTTGGGTTATTGTAGATCGGTTGACTAAGTCCGCGCACTTTATCCCTGTTCAAACTTCCTACAGTGCTGAGAAGTTAGCTCGTGTATATATTCAGGAGGTAGTTCGCCTACACGGAGTACCGGTGTCTATTATCTCAGACCGAGGGTCTCAGTTTACCTCCAGTTTCTGGCAGGCTTTCCAGGAGGAGTTGGGTACTCAAGTGGACCTCAGTACTGCGTTTCATCCTCAGACCGACGGGCAATCAGAGCGGACTATTCAGGTGTTAGAGGATATGCTCCGTGCTTGTGTGTTAGACTTTGGGGGTCAGTGGGATCAGTTCTTGCCTTTAGCGAAATTCGCGTATAATAATAGCTTCCACTCCAGCATTCAGATGGCTCCGTTTGAGGCTTTGTATGGTAGACGGTGTCGGTCTCCAGTTGGATGGTTTGAGACTTCAGAAGTCAGTCCTCGTGGCACAGATTTGCTCCGAGAGTCTTTGGACCGAGTTCGGGTGATTCAGGACAGGCTGCGGACAGCGCAGAGTAGACAGAGGAGTTATGCTGACCGTAGACGTCGTCCATTGAGATTCAGAGTTGGTGATAGGGTCTTCTTACGAGTATCGCCAATGAAGGGCGTGATGCGATTCGGTAGGAGGGGCAAGCTTAGCCCCAGGTATATTGGACCCTTTGAGATTCTTCGGACAATCGGGGAGGTAGCATATGTACTGGCCTTACCTCCGACCTTTTCAGCTATCCACCCAGTATTTCATGTTTCTATGCTGCGACAATATATCCCAGATGAGTCGCATGTGCTTCAGTGGGACTCGGTTCAGTTAGACGAGAAGTTAGCATTTGTTGAGGAGCCTGTGTCCATCTTAGCCAGAGATGTCAGACGGTTACGCTCCCGGGAAATTCCAGTGGTTAAGGTACAATGGCGTCACCGTCCAGTTGAGGAGGCTACTTGGGAACTTGAACGTGACATGCGAGCCCAGTATCCCTACTTGTTTACGTCTTCAGGTATATGCTTATTCTTGACTTTCGCGGACGAAAGTCCTTTTAGTAGTGGATATTGTAATGACCTTTCCGGTCATTTTCCTCATTTTCGTGCGTTCTCAGCGTTTAGAGCTTTTCTATAACTGCCCCAAGTTATTTATGACTTGCTGGGACTGACAGTTCGGTTCCCGGGCAGTTCGTTTGAGAATATTATTTAGACCGAGCACGTTGTAAAAGCCGAGGCGTGTAGATATGCTCAGGAGATAAATAAATACGATACTAAGTAAAGAGTAAATAAATGCATAAGTAAGCACGCAAGTCAAACATAACCTATCTGGGCCCCCATAAACCCGATAGGCACACGAAAGAAAACAATAACCCAGCCTGGCCCCCATAAACCGGCGGGACACACAAGAATAGTAAATGCATAGTCACCAGTGTCTCGAAGCTGTATCAGTATCCAGTAACCAGAATAACCAACAAGGGTGCACCGGGCTTGAACCGGCACCAATGGGTAATAACAAGAGGCCAGACACCGGAATCGAACCGGACATAGTGGATAATAACAATAGGCCACATATATCATAACCGCCGGACTCGAACCGAAACTCAGTACCAAAACTCTCCAATCATATCATAACCAGATGTCGGACTCGAACCGAAACTCATAATAATCAGTGGCCGGACTCGAATCGGAACTCATAATAATCAGTAACCATCATGCTGAATCAGTGGCCGGACTTGAACCGGAACTCATAATAATCAGTAACCAAGTGACATAATAGTGCCAGAATCCACACAAATACAAGTAAACGGGGACATACGAGCCCCAAAATAAACTCGAAACATAAGTAAAGGAGCTAACCCACCACGTACTACAAGTCTGGGTATACATTCTAAGTCATGGCAAGGCGGGTCCGCATTCTAAATCAAACTAGCCGACCCCGGTCAAATACGGTGCTATTAGAGACTAACAAGGCTAAACAGGTCAAAAGGGCATAAATAGGGTAATTTAATACAAATGTTATCCTAAAAGATCATCTCGGGGATTAACTAAGCCTAATAAGGTTTAAAGCTAACTACACCGACTGTGAAGAGTAGCGGGGCCCACTACGGGGTTCCGGAACCAAGTCTGGGCTAAGGCTCCCCAAACCCCTACTAACAGCGGTACAACATTAACCAACCCTATAAAAGTAATATCTGGCACACCACGAGGATAGCAGGCCCGAAACACATCCGAACAAGGCCCTAACCGGCCCAAAAGGCCTAATCATAGCAAGCCAATGCCAATCTACAATTACCAGCCCAAACACTAGCATAATAATATGCAAATACTATAAACAAACTCAGTCTAGGTATATGGTAAGCCTAGCCTACCTGGACGCCGCCAAACGCCTGCCAAAGCTTGCTAAATAGGAGTCTATACTCTAATATTAATTCCTTTTCTTATTTTGTCTTGTTTAAAGAAAAAAAAACTACATATATTCCACCATTTTTTTTAGCACTTTAAGCTCAACTTTAAACATTTCTAGAGAGATTCAAGGTTAGGGGTTGGTATATTTGAGTTCGTGGACTCGTTCTCGTCATTTCTACGGTACGTTTTCTTATTTTTACGGTAGTTTTAGTTACGGTGGTTGTTGGAATTGGTATTGATGTTTGAGCTAGATATTGAGCTCAAATTGAGCGGTGTTAGTTGTGACTATTGGTCATGGGGTGATTTGGGACGCTGTGACGGTTTCGGTTTTTCGATTCCACAAGTGGGCCCCACATGGACCGTTTGGATATTTTTTTGAACTAATGCAATATGGGTATCAAAATTCATGTTTTGACATGTAGTTTATTATTTTGCTAGCGTGGCAGCAATCGGAGGTCTCTCGAAAGGGAAAGACTCCTATTTAGCAAGCTTTGGCAGGCGTTTGGCGGCGTCCAGGTAGGCTAGGCTTACCATATACCTAGACTGAGTTTGTTTATAGTATTTGCATATTATTATGCTAGTGTTTGGGCTGGTAGTTGTAGATTGGCATTGGCTTGCTATGATTAGGCCTTTTGGGCCGGTTAGGGCCTTGTTCGGATGTGTTTCGGGCCTGCTATCCTCGTGGTGTGCCAGATATTACTTTTATAGGGTTGGTTAATGTTGTACCGCTGTTAGTAGGGGTTTGGGGAACCTTAGCCCAGACTTGGTTCCGGGACCCCGTAGTGGGCCCCGCTACTCTTCACAGTCGGTGTAGTTAGCTTTAAACCTTATTAGGCTTAGTTAATCCCCGAGATGATCTTTTAGGATAACATTTGTATTAAATTACCCTATTTATGCCCTTTTGACCTGTTTAGCCTTGTTAGTCTCTAACAGCACCGTATTTGACCGGGGTCGGCTAGTTTGATTTAGAATGCGGACCCGCCTTGCCATGACTTAGAATGTATACCCAGACTTGTAGTACGTGGTGGGT
Organism: Capsicum rhomboideum; assembly: GCA_031232105.1. NCBI lineage: Eukaryota > Viridiplantae > Streptophyta > Magnoliopsida > Solanales > Solanaceae > Capsicum > Capsicum rhomboideum. The sequence continues at coordinate 87,299,598 of CP124716.1, read as the reverse complement.
TAGCTCCTTTACTTATGTTTCGAGTTTATTTTGGGGCTGGTATGTCCCCGTTACTTGTATTTGTGTGGATTCTGGCACTATTATGTCACTTGGTTACTGATTATTATGAGTTCCGGTTCAAGTCCGGCCACTGATTCAGCATGATGGTTACTGATTATTATGAGTTCCGGTTCGAGTTCGGCCACTGATTATTATGAGTTTCGGTTCGAGTCCGGCATCTGGTTATGATATGATTGGAGAGTTTTGGTACTGAGTTCCGGTTCGAGTCCGGCGGTTATGATATATGTGGCCTATTGTTATTATCCACTATGTCCGGTTCGATTCCGGTGTCTGGCCTCTTGTTATTACCCATTGGTGCCGGTTCAAGCCCGGTGCACCCTTGTTGGTTATTTTGGTTACTGGATACTGATACAGCTTCGAGACACTGGTGACTATGCATTTACTATTCTTGTGTGTCCCGCCGGTTTATGGGGGCCAGGCTGGGTTATTGTTTTCTTTCGTGTGCCTATCGGGTTTATGGGGGCCCAGATAGGTTATGTTTGACTTGAGTGCTTACTTATGCATTTATTTACTCTTTACTTAGTATCGTATTTATTTATCTCCTGAGCATATCTGCACGCCTCGGCAGTAGTGTATTTACTTATTATTTATACCCCGGACCTAGCATGCACCCTCGCATTTTAGCTTGCTTATATTATATTGAGCTCAGTCGGCCGATGATGCCTACTGAGTACCCGTTGCCCCGGTACTCATACTGCACTTCTGCATCTTTTTCCCCGATGCAGATCCGGGCACTAGTCGACGGTTTTGACGTGACTCTCTTTCCAGCACTGACTCCGGAGCAGGGTGAGCTTACTGACGTCCGAGGCAGATCCTACTCCATCTCTATTGTATAGTCTTTTGCTCTCGAGACTGTAGTACTTGTTGTATATATTTGGTTTCTGTCTTGTTTTTTTTGACATGTCTAGTAGTGGCTCTTGTACCGACTTCACCAGGTCTTGGGAGGGGTTCTCAGTTGTATATATTGTTCTCTTCCTTCTCAGTCTTGGTATGGATATATATATTTTGATTTTTTTTTTTTTTTTTTGTATTTCTAGCATGTGTATTAGTATGGTTACTTCCACTTCATCTCTGTTTCCTGAGATTCCACCCGTTAGCCTGTCGCTTGTCGCTCCGGGCTAGGGTTTGGCTTGCCTATTGGTGGGTTACGGTAGGCGCCATCAGGACTCGAAAAATCGGGTCGTGACAAAGACGATCCTAACTTAAAATGGAAATGGAAGTTTGTCTCTTTTTCGTTTTTAGAGGTGGTGTCCATGTTATGCACACCTCGATCATTTCACCGAGTACTTGCTATCTCCACTAACATATGTATCAGGTAGCTTTGGCAGATGGAAAAGAATCACTAGCATTTTGAATTTTGTCTCCCATTACTTTAACTTGTCTTGTTGATGGGTCACACTTGTGTGTTGTATATGTTTTCTTTTGATTTTGGCTGGCTGCACTTTTTTAGCCTCTGAATAGTCATTTTCGACGAACCTGCATGGTCAATATTTCAGCAATGAACACAGTTTCATTATTTTTATTAGTGAAATAGTTGTTATCAGTAATTAATTATTTATGCATTATCATTGATCTGTCTGGTCCATCATGTAGTAACTTTTAATATGTGGTCAAATGGTATCCCTTGAATCATGCATGTAATCTATCTAATATTATGCTAATTGCTTGATGGAGTGATAACCCAGGGTGTGAGGTTTTTTATAATTATAGTATAATAAAATAAAATCAATTTCGTTTGTGAAGGTGCATAAGTAAGTTAAAAAAATTGTTATTCAAAAAAATTATATTAGTGGCTTTAGGTAGGATTCTTGGAGGCCTAGGTTACTAATTCATTCATTATTTGTTTTTTATTGGCAAAATGACGTGCCTAAAAGAAACACAAAAGTTTCGATTTGACATGGTCAAATGACAAGTTTATCGTTAGCAATCAGTATATGCTATGTTATTGAAATTTCCATATTTAGAAAAAATAAATAAACACGTTATGGTCCATAGTGGAAATCTTTTACTTCCCCATGTATTTGCAGAGAAACTCAACGAAAGGAGTGCTTTTTTCTTCTTTTTGATTTATTTTACCTTAAGTTAATCTGATAGCACATTGAACAGAACTTTGCAAGTGAAATATTTTTTTGGAAATTTTGACTTCCTGAAAAGAGGACGTGCAAGGTTTAGTTTAAGGTTATTATGCTCCCTTTTTTCTAAAGAATCTTTTTCGTTAATTTAGAAAAACAGAGAGTAAAAAGCATGTAACATATCATTAAACAGTATCAAGAGGATTGAGGGAGTTCATTTAAAAACTTGTTTGCATTTGCATCATCATAATGATAGTGTTGGATATTGGGTCTAGGTCGCGTCCATGTGGACTGACACAACCTGTTTAGAAGAGACGGATACGAGAGAAGTTACAAAAAGGTCATTGTGCGCAAGCTGATCTGGACACCACGATTATGAAAAAAAGAGAGGAAATTACCACATACAGTTAATAAAAGTGGTTTATATGAAAACCATAGCTCCCTCTCTTCTAAAGATGAAACAAACGTTTCTTTCTTCTCCGCGAGAATTTCTTCTCCTCTTTGTTCTTCCAAATTAACACACACAAAACAAGACATTTAGTTCGTGGATTAGAACGTTATTTCCTAGAGATTCAAAGTAGACTTGGAGCAAATCATTGGTCCCTATTGCTGTGAAGACTTCTGATATTGTTAACAGGTACACGATTTTTTTTCTTCTTACATTTATTCTTTTGTTGGTATCAGAGCAAGCATAATTTGCTGCAAATCTGCGTATTGTTATGATCTTGGCGAATTTATACACTCGAGCGCTGCATTTTACTACTAAGTTTTGAGAACAAATTTGTATGTTTTTATGTGCTTCTTGATATGTTGGTATAGGTGAACTAAAATATGTGATTAGCATGTTTCAGGCAAAAATGCGGCTGGAAGTGAACCAAGATGATGGAGGAACTATGAGACAATGATATGTGATCTAAGGGGAATTCAGACGCCGAAGATGCCTCCGCGCCGCGCAGTTGAGCCACCAGCAGTGACCTCCGTGTCGTGTAGCCGAAAGAGAATAAAGCTACTGGTTTGCCTGCGTTGTGGGTGGCGCACCGCACGCCTCAGCCTGTGCATTGCCCCTTGCACCGTACACCCCTATTTCGACGGGATTTCAACTTTTTAATGAGTACAATCCTGATGGGCTTGGAATTAAATTATTCCACATCTATAAATACCTCAAGGATGATTTTCAGTTGGCTATCACGTAATTTTGGGAGAAAAATCATAAAGAGCAAGGGTTTTCATTAGGGTTCTTCTTTTTTAACTCTTCTACTCATTATTTTGGCATGAACAATATTACTTTTGTAATCTTATTTTCGAATAAGTAACTAAACACCTGTAACACCCCGTACCTTCCTAACCCTACTTGACGACATTCAATAATGTTTACTTAGGTGTCGAGAGCTATACACATGTATTTGGTAATGTTAATGATGAGAAAATTTAAATTTGGCCTCGTACATGTGATTAGCCTTTCATAGGAGGTTTTTTGTGATTTTCGTGGAGCACTTGTGGGGTTCAAAATGAGGCTACGAGGACCTCTAAACAAAGTATATTAAGGCTAAGAAGTAAGTTAAAGAATAGGACTTGAAGTATCTAACCAAACCCGCGAAGAAAAGTCGAAAAACAAAATTTTCGGAAAAACTAAGGGCCAGGCGTGCCAGGCCGCTCTAGGCCAAATTTTTGTGCCCAGAGGCAGCAAGCTGGCGCGCCCAAGGGCGTGCCAGGATGGATTTTTCAGTTTTTCGAAAGTTGGAAATTTTCTAATACCCAAGGGTACCCGGGGTAGTACCGAGCCGATTTTTGTCACGTTTATTCTACAATCACGAGTATATACATGAAATAAATGAAATATTATAATGGTATGATAAAATTACTCGATAACGAATTTGGCGTCAAAATGACGGTTTTACCCTTTTGGTCAAAATAGGCCATACGTGGCTAGAATCACTTGTTTTTGGGATTGAGGCTATGGATGTGAATAGCGTGAGTGGGAATATTGTTGTAACACGTATGAGATGATTTAAACACTAGAAATTATTGATTTTACTGGGTTAAGTGAATTGGGCCCAAAAAGAACCCAAAAATGAAAAGAAAACATGGCCCAAAAATGGGTCAAAAGACCCATTCTTGCCTGACCTTCTAGAACACCACATTAAATGTTAAGAGTGGATAAGGATGGACTTGAGGGCCTATATAAAGGGCAAGAAATCTTATTTTATTGCTTTCAAAGTCTCATGCCTTTTAAGATATTTCTCAAACATTTCTCTAGTTTCCAAACCCTAAGACAACTATTTCCTTTGGACTCTTTGGTAAAGATCATCACTTTGCAAGCCTTGGTAAGTGCCTAATCTCATGGATTAATATCTTATATGCTTAAGATGGTATGTATATCATGATAGTTGTGTTGGCAAGGTGGTGAATAGTGTATTTTTGCTTTTGGTGAAAGATGTGCCATCTTTGTGATTTGAACTTGAAAAGAGACTTGATGTCTTGATGAAAGAGCATGGTATGGATAAAAGATGAACATGTATGGTGTGATTTTTTTATTAACCTTGTTATTTTTGTAAAAGTGTAAATTGTGGGATTTTGGCCAATATGTGTTATGAGGTGTATTAAGGTAATTTGATGGATTATTTGTGATATGGTGTGGATAAGAAAGTGTAAAGGAGAAGTGTTGTGGTGAAATGTATTGATTATCATGTATTGGTCAATGTATGGAATCTTGGGGGATTTTTGGAATAATAATTTCATCAATGATTTTGTCAAGGGGAAATGGCATGTTTAAAGGCAAACATGTAACTCATTGATGTTATATGCATTTGTAAAGTAGTTGATGGTTAATGTAAATCCCGTTATGTATTTGTGTTGTAGAGTGACACATAAAGAAGGAGAGGGACTATTGTATGCACATCTAAGATTGTATATCCGTATTGAGAGTACAAGGTATGTAAGGTTACTCTGTCCGTATCGTTCTGCGGCAAATAGTATTCACATTGACATTACGCTTGTTCCATCCCGAAATGTGATAAGGTATCCCATATTCGGTTATCCATGGTCATTGTCATATATTTCCTACTCATTGATCATTGGTGAATCTCATGCCTCATATTCATGGTTAATGTTCCAAAAGCTCAAATAAGGTTATGTTCCAATGTTCCAATAGTGATTATACTTATGTCTCTTGTTCATGGATTATTGTCTAATGGTTCCCATGGTGTTATGATTCTAATAATGTTATGTTGCCAATTTATTCGCATGTCTCTCACTCGTTGGTTAATGATCCAAAGTTTCAAGTAACGTTGTGACTATTCTTGTACCAATCTCAAAGTAATAAATAAAGTAACGCATATGTGGTCAATGACCAAGTATGAGTGGCAGCTTTGGGGGCAAAATGCCTAGCTCAAGCCGATCCCGAGGTTGTTGGATCAGGGGGCAGTCCTGGGGGCATAAGCCTAGCTCGGACCGATCCTGACAGAGGGCAGCTCTAGGGGTAATAACCTAGCTCGAGTCGAACTTGAAATGTTGTATGAGTGGCAACTCTAGAGGTACTAACCTAGCTCGAGCCGATCCCGATATATATATTGATTCATAGGGTGGCATCTCTAGGGGAATAAGCCTAGCTCGAGCCGATCCCAACATAACGTTATGTTATGTTTAAAACCCACTGTTCAGTCGGGGCCCAGGTATCACAAGTCAAAGGCAAAGGTGAATAATCATGGAAGTAAAGATACAACGAATGTAATGAAAGCACATACATGGTTTCCAAAGTACAGAATAATGACTCATCTACATTGTGACTTATCTATATTGGTTATGCATTTGAACTTGAGTTCTTTGACATATTTCATATCTTACAAGTTTCATATGGCCTTACATACTCAGTATATTCTTCGTACTGACCCCTCTTGGGGAATTTATCTTACTTGTTGCAGGCGCAGGTACTAGTAGGCCTCCACAGTAGGTTGCCAGTTGTTGCAGATCTTTGGTGAGCTCCAGTTCGTTCGGGGCTTCTCCGAGTCACAGTTGTACATATGTTTTGGTGTTGTGCATGTTGTATAAAGCGGGGACTTGTCCCGACTTTTAGTTCATTTTGGTCAATGCATTTGTTAGAGGCTTTTGTAGACGAGGGATATGTCGTTCTTGACTTGGTGGCCTCAACGGCCAAGTTTTGCATATGTATATATATATATATATATATCATGTTCCATGAATTCCATTGTTGGTATCTATAGCTATTATGTGATTATGGGTTCTTATGGCATGCATATGATTGAATAGAGACAAAGCTTGGCTCTCTCGGGCCTTGTCGGCTACGAGTGACAATCCTTCCCGATGGGATTTGGGGCGTGACAAAAGTGGTATCAGAGCAAGTCGTTCTAAGGGTATCTACAAAGCCGTGTCTGATTAAATTCTTACTTATCGATGTGTTGTGCACCACATTTATAAGTAGGAGGCTATGGGACATTTAGGATGTTGTTTCTTTTCTTCACTTCTAGATCGTGCAATAGAGCCAGTGTTGTAAGTTTAATTGAATTTGATCATGGTAATTGTTTTTCTTTGGTATAGTCAAAATGCCAATCACGAGAAGAGGTAAAGATAAAGGGAAACAAGTAGATGTTCCTGCGGAAGAAGGAATGAGTAGACTACCACCTGACCAAGCTAGTCAGGGTGGGGCAAATGCTGAAATTTCATCGCGGTCTTCATCTACTTTTCCAGCTCCGGAGGAGCTAGTTGGTAGAGAAATGCCCGCAGAACCACAAATGAATGCCATAGATCAGGATCTTAGAAATGCAGTTCATATGTTGACACAGTTAGTGGCAGCACAAAGTCAAGGACGAGCTGGTCCAATGACACATGATGATGATGCGGCTAGAGTGGCGAGTCGCAGAACACAGGATTTCCTAAAATTGGACCCTCCTATATTCACAGGGTCAGATCCACAGGACTTCGTGGATCAAATTCAAAGGGACTTGGAAGTTATACATGTGACAGGGGTAGAAACAGTTGAACTTGCTGTGTACAGGCTGAAAGGAGAGGCGATATTGTGGTACGAGGATTGGAAGAAATCCCGTGATATTGGTGCAAATCCACCTAATTGGGAAGAGTTTAAAGTGGACTTCCTTGATCATTACCTGCCCTATGAGATCCGTGAGGCACGTGCGGATCAGTTCCTAAATTTCCTTCAGGGAAATTTGAGCATGAGGGACTATAGTTTGCAATTTAATTCCTTGGCTCGATATGCGCCAAATATGGTGGCTACAATGACAGATAGAGTCCATCGATACGTGGATAGACTAGAGCCATATTTGGTAAGGGATTGCACTATTGCTGCCTTGAACAAAGACATGGATATAGCGAGAATTCAGGCCTTCGCCCAGAAAATGGAAGATCAAAGACAGAGACGAAGGGTAAATGAATTTGACAGGGGACAGTCCAAAAGGGCTAGACCTATGGGACCACCTATGATGTCCCAAGGAGGATCTAGGCCCCGTATGTTTCCTAGACCACCTAGACCATCGTTCTCGCATTCCACAGCGGGTGCACACTCTCAGTTTAGAGGGTTTAGAGGTGGTCCAGCTGGGCAGAGTAGTGGAGGTCACGGATCACAGGCAGCAAGTTTTCCCCGTCAGCAGTGTCAGCACTGCGGGCGTATTCATGCAGGTACATGCAGAGTGGGGACAAATGCTTGTTTCTGGTGCGGCATGACAGAACACATGATGAGGGAGTGTCCCCAGAGGAGTATGGGTGGTGTAGCACGACCGGCAGGATCGGCCGTTGCGTCATCAACATCGGTCCCTTCTTTGGGCCGAGGGGTTCAGTCTGTTGGCCGGGGTTGAGGGTCCAGAGGAGCAGCCAGTACTAGTGGGGTACAGAATCACACTTATGCTTTAGTGGACCGACAGAATTCATAGGCTTCCCCTGATGTTGTCACAGGTACATTATTCATATTCTCATATAATGTATATGCATTGATTGACCCTGGTTCTACATTTTCCTATGTTACTCCATTGGTTGCTACGAAATTTGCAAAGGAACCAGAATTATTAATTAAATCAATTGAAGTGTCTACACCGGTTAGGGAATATATTATTGCAAAGAGTGTATATCGTAATTGTGTGGTAACGGTGTGTGGTCATAATACATTGGCCGATCTCATTGAATTAGACATGGTGGATTTTGATGTGATTATGGGAATGGATTGGTTGGCCTCTTGTTATTCTATGGTAGATTGCCGGGCCAAGAAGGTGCAATTTTGTTTTTCGTAAGAAAATGTCCTTGAATGGCAGGGTAATGTAGGGGCACCACGAGGGAGATTTCTTTCCTATCTGAAAGCCAGGAAAATGATTGCTAAGGGTTAGATATGTCATTTAGTACGGGTGAAAGATAATGATCCACTAACTCCGCAGTCGGTTCCAGTGGTCAATGAATTTCTAGATGTGTTCCCAGAGGATCTTCCAGGCTTACCCCCAGAACGGGAAGTAGAATTTGGCATTGATGTGATTCCAAGCACTCAGCCTATTTCTATTCCTCCATATAGAATGGCTCCAGCAGAATTACGTGAATTGAAGGAGCAATTGAAAGATTTGCTGGACAAAGGCTTCATTAGGCCTAGTATGTCCCCGTGGGGTGCACCGGTATCATTTGTACGAAAGAAAGATGGCACATTGAGAATGTACATCGACTATCCGCAATTGAATAAGGTAACGATCAAGAACAAATATCCCCTCCCTCGAATTGATGATTTGTTTGATCAGTTACAGGGTGCCAAGTGTTTTTCCAAGATCGACTTGAGGTCGGGTTACCATCAAGTCAGAGTTAGAGAAGAAGATGTGCCCAAGACAGCTTTCCGAACACGGTATGGCCATTATGAATTTTTAGTTATGTCATTTGGACTAACAAATGCTCCGGCTGTGTTTATGGATTTGATGAATAGGGTGTTTAAGCCATTTCTGGACGTGTTCGTCATGGTATTTATAGATCACATCCTAGTTTATTCAAGATCACCGGAGTACCATGCTATTCACTTGCGGAAAGTGTTATAGATTCTTCGTGAGCGTAAGTTGTATGCCAAGTTCTCCAAATATGAGTTTTGGTTAAAATCAGTTGCATTCTTGGGTCACATTATTTCAGATGAAGGGATACATGTTGATACATAGAAGATTGAAGCAGTGAAAAATTGACCAAGACCTATGACACCCACAGAAATTCGTAGTTTTCTTGGACTGGCAGGTTGTTACTGAAGATTTGTGGAAGGTTTTTCTTTCATTGCTGCCCCGTTAACAAAGCTTACACATAAGGCAGTAAAATTTCAGTGGAATGATGTGTGCGAGAAAAGTTTCCAAAGGTTGAAAGATAAATTAACCTCCACATCAGTTTTAGTGCTTCCCGAAGGTACCGAAGGTTATGTAGTGTATTGTGATGCTTCTGGGGTTGGCCTCGGATGTGTGTTGATGAAACACGGTAATGTCATAGCATATGCCTTACGACAGTTGAGGCCACATGAGAAAAATTATCCCACACATGATCTTGAATTAGCAGCGGTGGTCTTTGCTTTAAAGATATAACGTCATTATTTGTATGGAGTTCATGTTGATATCTACACGGATCACAAAAGTTTGCAATATCTTTTTAAGAAGAAGGAACTCAATTTGAGGCAACGAAGGCGGTTAGAGCTCTTAAAAGACTATGATATTGATATTCTTTATCATCCAGGCAAAACAAATATAGTAGCTGATGCATTGAGCCGCAAGACAGTAGAAAGCACTAGTGGCCAATTGATAGAAAAGCAGGGTTTAGTCAAAGATTTATATCAATTAGCCAGCTTGGGAGTTCGCCTTATTGAATCCTCAAATGATAGAGTTATTATGCAAAATGCAGCTGAATCCTCCTTAATAACTGAAGTGAAAGAGAAGCAATTTGTGGATTCTATGTTGTTGCAGCTATAGGAAAATGTACAGCAAAATTTGACAAAGGCATTTGATCTTACACAAGAAGGGGTACTCCAATGTTAAGAAAGATTATGTGTACCAGACGTAGATGAGTTGAGGACACGAATTATGACAGAGGCGCATCACTCACGCTATTCTATTAATCCGGGTGCTACTAAAATGTACCATGATTTAAAAGAAGTGTATTGGTGGAGAAATATGAAAAAGGACATTGCAGAATTTGTCGCGCAATGCCCGAATTGTCAATAAGTCAAAGTGGAACATCAGAAACTGGGAGGTCACATGCAATGTATCAATCTTCCAGTCTAGAAATGGGATATGATTAATATGGATTTCATTACAGGTTTGCCTCGTACATTGCGGAAGTTTGATTCTATATGGGTTATAGTGGACAGACTTTCCAAGCCAGCGCATTTTCTACCAGTCAAGACGACCTATACAGATGAGGATTATGCGAAGTTGTATGTGAAAGAGATAGTACGATTGCATGGTATTCCACTTTCCATTATATCAGACAGAGGAACCCAGTTCACAGCACACTTTTGGAGATCTTTTAAGCAGAGTTTGGGTACACAGGTGAATTTGAGTACAGCTTTCCATCCTCAGACTGATGGACAAGCAGAACATACTATTCAGACACTTGAAGATATGCTACGAGCATGCACGCTAGATTTTCAAGGCAGTTGGGATGACCATTTGCCTCTTATTGAATTTGCGTATAACAATAGCTATCATGCAAGTATTAAAATGGCACCTTATGAAGCTTTGTATGAAAGAAAATGTAGATCACCAATTGGATGGTTTGAAGTGGGTGAAACTGCTTTACTTGGGCCAGATATTGTTCATCAGGATATGGAGAAAGTTAAAGTGATGCAACAGCGGTTACAAATGGCTCAAAGTCTTCACAAGTCATTTTCCGATGTTAGAAGAAGAGGGCTTGAATTCTCCATAGGTGATTGGGTGTTTTTAAAGGTGTCATCGATGAAAGGGGTAATGCGGTTCAGAAAGAAAGGGAAATTAAGTCCACGTTACATAGGCCCATATGAAATCATTAGAAGATTTGGGCAAGTTGCGTATGAGTTGGCACTACCCCAGGAACTTTCCTCAGTCCATCCAGTATTTCATGTTTCGATGCTTCGAAAATGCATAGGAGATCCATCTCGTATTGTTCCCGTAGAGGATGTTCAAGTTATGGAGTATCTTACCTATGAAGAGGTACCCATTGCTATTCTAGAGCGACAAGTAAAGAGATTGAGGAATAAAGATGTCGCATCCGTAAGAGTCCTTTGGAGAAATCAACAAGTAGAGGAGATCACATGGGAAGCGGAAGAAATGATGAGATCCAAGTATCCCTATGTATTTCAAATGGATGAAACAATTCAAAGTGCGGGAATGGGGTCATAACAAGTAAGTATCCATGAACCTTAAGTGTTTATGTATATGTATGCTAGTATAGAGATGCAAATGTCGTAATTGAAACGATATTGTTCACATTCCAGGACGAATGTTCCTAAGGGGGGAAGAATGTAACAACCCGTACCTTCCTAACCCTACTTGACGACATTCAATAATGTTTACTTAGGTGTCGAGAGCTATATGCATGTATTTGGTAATGTTAATGATGAGAAAATTTAAATTTGGCCTCGTACATGTGATTAGCCTTTCAAAGGAGGTGTTTTGTGATTTTCATGGAGAACTTATGGGGTTCAAAATGAGGTTACGAGTACCTCTAAACAAAGTATATTAAGGCTAAGAAGTAAGTTAAAGAATAGGACTTGAAGTATCTAACCAAACCCGCGAAGAAAAGTCGAAAAACAAAATTTTCGGAATAACTAAAGCCCAGGAACGCCAGAGGGCGTGCTAGGCTGCTCTGGGCCAAATTTTTGTGCCCATAGGCAGCAAGCTGGCACGCCCTTGATTTTTCAGTTTTTCGAAAGTTGGAAATTTTCTAAGTCCCAAAGGGTACCCGGGGTCGTACCGAGCCAATTTTTGTCACGTTTCTTCTACAACCACGAGTATATTCATGAAATTAATGAAATATTATATTGGTATGATAAAATTACTCGAGAATGAATTTGGCGTCAAAATGACGATTTTACCCTTTTGGTCAAAATAGGCCATACGTGGCTAGAATCACTTGTTTTTGGGATTGAGGCTATGGATATGAATAGCGTGAGTGGGAATATTGTTGTAACACGTATGATATGATTTAAACACGAGAAATTATTGATTTTACTGGGCTAAGTGAATTGGGCCCAAAAAGAACCCAAAAATGAAAAGAAAACATGGCCCAAAAATGGGTCAAAAGACCCATTCTTGCCTTGACCTTCTAGAACACCACATTAAATGTTAAGAGTGGCTAAGGATGGACTTGAGGGCCTATATAAAGGGCAAGAAATCTTATTTTATTGCTTTCAAAGTCTCATGCCTTTTAAGATATTTCTCAAACATTTCTCTAGTTTCCAAACCCTAAGGCAACTATTTCCTTTGGACTCTTTGGTAAAGATCACCACTTTGCAAGCCTTCGTAAGTGCCTAATCTCATGGATTAATATCTTATATACTTAAGATGGTATGTATATCATGATAGTTGTGTTGGCAAGGTGGTGAATAGTTACATTCTTCCCCCCTTAGAAACATTCGTCCTCGAATGTTAGTAACATTGTCTCACTGTAACAACTTAAGTCGAAGTGAATCCTTCACATTATCATATACACACATAAAACTTGTAAAGACTTACTTATTATGACTTCAATTCCGTATCCTGAACTTTTTCTTCCATGTACAACAATTACGAGTACTTTAGATTTCATTAGTTCTTCGATTTCCCTTGTGATTTCTTCCACGTGCTAATTTCTCCAATAGTGCCTTTACGGAAGCTACTTCTGCATCTCTTAATCCTTTCACTTATCGATCTATAATAACAATAGGTAACAATAAGTACCTTTTCACATGTGAGATCCTTTGTAATTTGTACATTTCCACTGGTAACAATACGGGATAATCTCCTATACACTTTCAAAGCATCGAATATAAAATACTGAATGAACTGTAAAGAGTTCTTGGACTAGTACTAATAGATACGCAATTTACGCAAATCTTTTGGACAACTTCTCTTTCTTTTTGAATCTCATTATCTTTTTCCATTGATGACACTGTCGAAAATACCTAATCACCTATGGAACATTTTAATTCCCTTCTTCTAATATCGGCATATGATTTGTATCGACTTTGGGCCATTTGTAGCCGCTGTTATATCACCTTCACTTCCTCTATAGCTTGATGAACAAAATTTGACCCGAGCAAAGTAAATTTCATCAGCTGTAACCCATCCAATTGATGATCTATATTTTCTTTCATATAAAACTTCGTAAGGTGCCTTTTGATACTTTTATTGTAAACAATTTTAATAAACGATAGATTTTCATCCCAACTACCTTTAAAGTCCAATGTACAAACTCGTGGCATATCTTCACATGTTCGTATAATACATTTTGTTTGTCCATCCATTTGAGGATGACAAGCCGTACTTACATCTACCTGTGTACCCATGCTTTACTGAAAAGACTTCCAACACTGTGCAATAAAGTAAGCTCTCCTTTTTGATATACTAGTGAGTGGAATCCCATGTAATCGTACTATCTCTGTAGCATACAACTTTGCATAATGTTCAGTTGTATCGGTGGTCCTAACTGGTAGGAAATACGCTGACTCGGTAACCCTGACACCTATTACCTATATGGAATCAACCTTCGCAGTGTACGAGGCAAAACTGTGATTAAATCCACGTCATTCATGTTCCATTTCCAAACTGGAAGGGTAATACATTGCATAAACATACAGATTTCTGATGCCATACTATTAATCAGTGACCGCTTGGACATTAAGCTACAAGTTCTACAATATGCTTTTCATGTAACCTTACTAAGACATCTCTGTTAAACCATGGTACATTTTGGTTTCTTCCGAATGAATAAAATACCGTGAACGATGTTAATTCATTTCCTTAACTCGTCTATACCCGGTAAACACAATCTAAATTGGCGTTAAAGTTCTCCCCCTTGTGTTTGCTCAAGTACCTTTATCAAACTTTGTTGTACATTCTTTTTCAATTGAACTAAAAATAGGATTTACATATTATTTTTCCTTCATCTCAGATACCAATGAAAATTCTGTCATATTTGACACTATAATTTTTTTCACCTGAAGTTTTATACAAGTAGTGGTGCCATCTGTTACAAGCAAATGTCACAACTGTTAACTTAAAAACATATGTGGGACAATTTCTCTTATGTGGATGCAATTGTCTTAAGGCATACGCTATCACATTGTCGTGCTGCATGTATACACATCCCACACCAACTTGTTAAAACATCACAATACACTGCATACTCTTATGTGCCTTTGGGAGGTACTAGTACAGGTGTAGGAGTCAATTTATATTTCAACTCTTGCAACCTTTTCTCACATACATCATTCCGTTGAAACTTAGTTACTTTGTGTGTTAGCTTTGTTAAGGGTAATGGCAGAAAGCATGTTTAGCAATTCTTCTGTAATAACTGGCCAACTCCAGGAAGCTACAAATTTTCGTAGGCATCGTAAGCCTTGGCAACTTCTTTTGTGTATATTAATCCTTATTCCTTCATCCTATACAATGTGTCCTAAGGACGATACGAATTGTGACCAAACTTGTATTTAAAGAACTTGCATATATCTTACGGTCACGAAGAATCCGTAACACCTGTCACAAGTGATTAGCATGATCCTCTTGTGCTCTTGAGTAATCTAGTATGACATCTAAAACATTATCATGAAAACACTTAGCGATGGCTTAAACACTCTAATTATCAAACCCATCAACGCAGCTGGTGCATTTGTTATCTCAAATGGCATATCTACGAATTCATAACAACCATACCTCTATTTTGGGTACCTTTATTTTCACTGACCCTTACTTGATGATCTCCTGACCTTAAGTCAATCTTTAAGAAGAATTTGGAACCTTATAACCGATCAAATAAGTCATCAACTCCGGGGAGAAGTCATGTATTCTTCATTATCACCTTATTCAGTTGCCGATAGTGAACACACATTCTCAATGTGCCATTTTTTTTTGTACTATGAACACTAATTCACCCCAAGGGGTCGTACTAGGCCTTATGAATCCCTTATTCATCACGTCTTTTAATTTCTCGTTTCATTCCCGTACTCTATCGGGACCATGCTATATGAAGAAATAAAAATAGGCTGAGTACCTGATATCACATTAATACCAGCTCATACATCAGAGAATTCTCACTCTTACTAAGTGACATATGTATCCCTTAGAGTATCCTTTTCTTTGCTTTAAGATGGGGAATAAATTTTCCTCTTGGTGCCCCCACATTTCCCTGGCCATTCAAAAACATTCTTTTGGGGAAAACGACAATATAACTTCTTAGTTCGGCAATCTACTATGGCACAATCCCTTTATAACATCAAAATCTACTATTTCCTGCTCAATAAGATCAACCAGTGTCCCATGACCACAAATAATTACTATACACTTATGATATACTCTTTTAACTACAATAGATTCACCAACTGATGTATAGACTTCATGTGACATACCTAGTAATTCTGGTGTTCTTTTGAATTTTCAGCAATTAATGAAATAACATATGCTAGTGTCGAATATGGGGCAATCAATACATGTACGGTACCTGTAGCTACATCAGGAGAAGCCTCATTTCGTGGCCCGACATATCACACCAATAACAAAAATTCGGCCCTAACCGACATTCACCTAGATGATAACTTCCACAGCACTAACACGGCTGACGAGGAGACTTCGATTGGTTCCTACTATCTATGTTCTTGTGCTTGATACCCCATTGCCCATGAATCCTGAATCTCACTTCTTTGCCCAAACCGATTGTCTCTAACTCTTGGGATCGAGGTAGAACATTTACTATAGACTAAGGAAATAATGGCCTAGGCGGTCTGTTAAACACCCAAGACCTAAATCCTCCTTGGGACGCCATGAACTGTCCCATAGGTCTAGCCCTCTTTGATGACCCTTTTTCAAATATTTGTGTCCTTTTCTGTTGTCTCTGATCCTCCATTATCTGTGCAAAAAGCCTACATTTTGGCTATATCCATATCTCTTTTCAAGGCCGCAATAGTACCATCCATCTGTCTATATACCGATGCACTCTATCAGTCATAATAGTTACCTCATTTGGAGCATTTACCTCATTTGGAGCATACCTATCCAAAAATTAAATCGAAGACTGTACTTTTTGACACTCATAGTCCTTTGGCAAAGATTTAACAATTGGTCCGCATGAGCTTTTCAGACCTCATATGGGAGGTACTGGTCAAGGAATGCCGTTTTAAATTCCTCCCAACTAGCTGGAAGTACATCAATACATCAGTCACATGCATATCATCTAGAGCCCTTTTGATTTGGTCTATAAAGTCCTGTGGGTCTTCATTCAGATCCGACCCAGTGAACGTGAGAGGGTTTAATTTCAAAAAATCCTGTGTTCGACGACTAGCTGCCCTAGCCGCACCATCCTTACTCGTCATTGGGCCAGCTTGCCCGTGACATTGTACAAAAACTATCTGAGTCAACATATGCACTACATGTCTTAAATCCTGTTCAGTGACATTTATAGGTGGTTTTGCGGGTACTTCTCCACCTTTTGGCTAAGAGAAACCCGTATCACAAATTCCATGTCAGCCTCACCTTGACTAACTTTGTCAGGTGGTAATTTACTCATTTCTTCTTCGGAAGGCATATCAACCTACTTACCTTTGCCCTTATCTTGTCTGATAATCAGCATTTGACTATGCAAAAGAAAACCAATGCCAATGCGTACATATGCGTCCACCTACAACTTTGGCTCTATTGCACGATCTAGAAGTGAAGAAAAGAAACAACTCCTAAATGTCCCATAGCCTCCTACTTATAAATGTGGCGCGCAACACATCGATAAATAAGACTCTACTCAGACACGGCTTTCTAGACACCCTTAGGACGACCTGCTCTGATACCACTTTTGTCACAACCAGAATCCCATTCGGGCTGGACTGGCACCCGAAGCCGTTGAGGCCCGAGAGAACCAATCTTTTCTTAAGACATTCATATGCATGTCTCATATTATATCTCATGCAACTATGCGAAAGTCATGGAAACTTATACAATATATAAAACTTGGCCGTTAGGGCCATCATGTCAATATGAACATTCATCTCTTACATTCATCTTCCCACATACGTCTACAAAGCCTCTACAGATACATATACTTAACCACTCTACAATTGGGACAAGTCCTTGCTCTATACAACACATATACAATGCCATAGCCAAAACCAATGTACACATGTGACTCGGAAAGCCCCGAACCAACTGGATCTCACCAATGATATGTGGATATCTCGTAGCCTACTGAGGAGGTCTACTAGCACTTGCACCTGCAGCAAGTAAAATAAGTTCCCCCAAGGGGGTCAGTAAGAAGAATGTACTGAGTATGTAAGGCCATATGAAACTGTATGACACATAAATGCTTCAATGAACTCAAATACAAATGAATAACCAATATGTATAAGTCACCACTATGTATGTTGGAAACCATGTATTTTACTTTCATTACTTTCTTTGCTTCATTACATCTGTGCTTATTCATCTTTGTCTGTTCTATACTGTACCCGGGACCCAACTGATCAGTGGGTCTTAACATAACATACTAATCGGGATCGCATCTAGCTAGGCTTACGCCCCTTTGAGTTGCCACCCGTTCCCAATGAACTTTCGGGATCGCCTATAGCTAGGCTTTTGCCCCCTTCGAGTTTCCACCCGTACTCAATATCCATTTGGGATCGCCTCTAGTTAGGCTTACGCCCCTTCGAGTTGCCACCCGTACTCAACAAGTGTTCATTACTTCAATTTTTTTGTTATGAGATGGGTACATTAGTGGTTGGACATTATTAGAACTTTGGAACATTAACCAATGAATATGAGTCATGTGAATCACAATTGATCAATGAATAAGGAACATGTGAGTAACAATGATTAATAACTAGAAATGGGATACCTTTGAACATTTCAGAATGGAACAAGTATAATGACTATGTGACACTATGTGCTGCATAAGGATACGGAAAGAGTAACCTTACATACCTTATCTTTTCAATATGCATACACAATCCAATATGTGAGTACAACAATTTCGCTCCTTCCTTACGTTTCACTCTACATCACAAGTAAATAACGGAACCAACATTAACCACAAGCTACATTCCCAAGTGAATAAGATGACCATGAGTTACATGATTGCCCTATATCATTACTTCACCCTTTACAATATCATTCATGGCCTTATCATACCAACAATACTATAACTTTCTATACATTGACCAAGACATTATAAACCAATAGCTTTTCACACTAAGTTCCTCCTTTACATGTTCTCATTAACACCACATCACAATGAACCCATCAAGTCACTCCAATACATTTTATAACCAAAATTCCACAATTTACCCATATAGAAAAATAACAAGTTATGGACATAACAACACCATACATGTTGAGATATCATCCACACCATTCACTTTTATCAAAACATCAAGTCCTTTTTCAAGTTTAATTCACAAGGATGCACATCTTTAGCAAAAAGCCAAAGTGCACTATTCAACACCTTGCCAACATAACCATCATGATATACATAATATCTCATGTACATAATATATTAAATCACAAGAATAAACACTTACCAATACTTGTAGAATGATGATCTTGCCCAAGAAGAGGACTTAGGGTTTGATAGCTTGAGAGAAATATCTCTTGGAAAATGCTTAGAAAGGCATGTGCCTTTTTGAATGAATAAAATCTGATTTTGTGGTCTTTATATTTCCCATTTTAATCTTATCCTTAGTCATGCTTGATCAATAATTGATGGTCAAAGGGAGAATGGGTCATTTGACCCATTGGGCCAAGTATTTTGCCTCATTTTGGGTCTTCATTGAGCCCAAATCATTTAACCCAATAAAATCAATGCATAATCCCCCAAATTTCTCATGTGTAAATCATTTCATAGGTGTTACAACAATATTGCAACTCACGAGATTTATATTCGTAGCCTCAATCCCAAGAACAAGTGATTCTAGCCACGCATGGCTTATTTTGATCGAAAGGGTAAAAACGTCATTTGGATGCCCAAAACGTCCAAGTAAAACCTCACCAAGATAAAATAATTATATAATAACCCAAGAATCACATTTATAGGCTTGTGGTTGGCGAAGAAATTCGGCAAAAAGCACCCCGGCACAGTCCTGGGCGCCCCTTGGACTTAAAAAAATTCCAACTTTTGAAAGGTGTGCACAAGCAGCCTGGCACGCCCCTGGGCGCGTCACCTTGCTGCCTGTGGGCTGAAAATTTCAGCCCAGAGCAGCCTGGCACACCCCTGGGCGCGCCTGGGACAAAAAGTTTTAAAATTTTTCTTTCTTCGACTTTTCGTTGCGGATTTATTTAGATACTTCAAGTTCTAATCTTTAGCTTACCTCTTAGCTTTAAAACCCTTTGTTTGGAAGACCTTCAAGCCTCACTTATCAATCCTAAAATGTTTGAACAAGTTCCCAACCCTTCCTTCAAGAGTCCAATCACATTGACTAGTACGATATCAAATGTTCCGTCCTAAACCATTGCAACATACGTACTTAGTGCTCTCGAAGCTAAGGTGTATAAGCACACCCTAGGTCACCAATCAATCAAAGTAGATCGAGAATGTACAGGACATTACACAAACACTTGGTGTATCACCACACCCTCCTTCCATACATCAATATAACTCCACTCAACCATTCTATGAGGTCACCCACTACCTCCCAAAAATAATACATACATACATACCCTAAACAGTCCCAAAATCTTTCAACATAACAGGAAATATTGAACTCACGGCTTCCAATCACCATCCCGTGAATTCTTAAGAATAATACATATAAAATCCTCCATCCAAACCTATACATAGAGACGGACAAAATTGGGGCAGTAACATTATGTTATTTCTTTAAATTTACTATCTTAAATTGTACTTTGTCAAGACTTTAAGCTTCCTTTCAAGTTGAACCAAATACTACTGGAAATCTCTTAGAAGTTAAAGAGAAGTAGACTACCAAGCTTGGCAAAAAAGAGTTGTCCTACACTTCAAAGAAAGAGAACTTGATTTTCATTACTTTCCATAGTAGAATCAAGTTAAGCACATGAACTATTTACTTACCTTGGCATGAGAAAGAAGTAGAACTTCAATACCCCTAGAGGAAAATAGTGGTAGCTATTTGAAGACCAAGAGAGAATTGAGAGAGACTTGGTAGGAACTGAATATTTATAAGGTAAAAATGAATAAAAAAATCAGCTAATCTTGATCTTATAAGCAACCTCTTTTTCCACCTCTCTTTGCTCAATTTCAGCCATATTTTGGTCAAGTAGGTGATGCACCTACTTGACCATTTTAATCATTTTCGTGGGCTTGAATAGATTGGCCCTTGGACTGTCCATTCTTCTCATTTTCCTTTTTCCTTTTCTTTTACTTAATATGGGCCTCAATTGATCCATTAGTTAAAGTACCTACTTGACCCTTTTAACTTGGTTCATATACCTTAAGTAGGTGATGCAGCTACTTGCTCTCTTAAGTTGGTCAAATAGTCTAAATAGGTGATGCACCTACTTGTAACCTATTAGATTAATTTAGTCAAGCAAGCACCTCACTTATTTTATCTCCATTTTCAAATCTTAATCCCTTTACTTAAACTTAATATTCATCTCTAAACTTTAAGATAAAAAAAAAAAAAATACCTTACTTCTCGAGTTTAAATACTTTTGTCAATGTTAACTTAGTCATATACACGCTAAAATGTATGGGGTGTTACATTCATGGCCTCTGATGATTCATATTTTGCTGAATACACACCCCTTATTGATTGTAAGGTGGTGTATTGGAAATTGCCTAGTTTGGGGACTTACAAGTGTAACTTTGATGGAGCTGTAAAAGGTATCAATGGACCTAGTGCTGGGGCCTTTTCCAATAGAAATGAGGAAGGAAATTTGGTACATGCCGAGCCTCTTAGTTTAGGGGAGGTCTCATTCATAATGTCAGAACCTATTGCAATGAGAAGGGGACTAGAGTTTTGTATCCAGAAGCGGCTACTTCCAGGAGTGTTAGAGACTGACTTGTTATTTCTTAAAAAGGTGCTTGATGGTAATTGGGAGGTACCTTGGAGAATTGTTCTGAAGGAGAAAAGGATTAATGGGTTAAGGAATAATGTGGATGCAAGAGTGGAGCACATCTTAAGGGAAGACAACACTCTTGAAGATTTTTTTAGCAAACCAATTTTTCTTTTTCACAGGTATAGAAGACATAATTTATATAGATTCACAGAATCTACCAGCAAAAGGAAAAGTATTGCTTTTGTTAGACAAAACACAAACTCCTGGAATCAGAAACTATCAAAATAGGGGTTTTAATACACAACTATAGAAATTGCAGACAAGACCAGCACCAGATATCGAATTGCAAAGGAGATTTCAAGACAGTGAAAAATAGACACACATACAGTACCTGAAGTGTTGTTTCAAGTTATTGTGTAGGCATTGTAGACTTATAGTGAAGTGATGGAGCTCCTTTATGGCTTTCTTTTGTAGTGGTATTAGTCTCTACGAGGCTCACCCTGCAAAGAAGGTTATGTATGATTAAAATCATAGCATAGTAAGTCATAATTTTGGTAAAAGAGGGAGCTTTTTCACTTAGCTTCAATGATGCAGTGTAAATCTGAACAACCTGAGTTGAAGAAGTCTTCAACGGGTCTGATTTCATGGCACTTGTGAGAGGTTTTGTGTGTCTTTAGTGAAACCTGTCCAGACTCGAATATTTTTTGATCTGTTTCGATATATTTGGAGGTTTTTGAGCTTGCTTCTTCTCCTTGTCTCACCGTTGCTTTAGTGGAGAAGTCGAATTCTTTGGCCATGGAGATGAATTGGAGAAGATGAAGGATCGCTTTTCTTTGAGGAAAGTGTCTAGATCTTTCTTGACCTTTCCTCTTTCTTATTTCTGATTTGTTTTTGGTTTTAAGGATTTGTTTGTTCCCTTGTTTTTTCGTTGGGCTCATTTTTTGGGCCTGGAAAATTGTAAATATTGATGTTGTTGTAATAAATAGCCCACACGGCCAGCCTTTAATTTAGAAAAAAAAGTTCCATTTAAGATCAAAAAATTGTGCAGTCTGGCACATCTAAATAAAAATTATATTTCAAATTCATGCCAAGTTTCAAGGTACTAAAATTTTAAATAAAAATAATTAAACTATCACTGAGGAAAAAATACAAAAGGAGGATAGATATAATGAGAGGATATTATATTTTAAATTAATTTTAAAAATAAAATAAAGTAAATAAATAAAACTCAAAATATTATTGGTAAGTTTACATATTTGAAGAATCATGAACAATATATTAAAAATTAAAGAACAAAAAAAAATATAAGCTAATATTAATAGGAGAGTTGTTGGATAGTGATATTAAGCTAACAACAACATACCCAGTGTATTCCCACAAAGTGGGGTCTGGAGAGGGTAAAGTATACCCAGTCCATACCACTACCTCCGATGAAGTAGAGAGGTTGTTTCCGATAGACCCCCGGCTCAGAACAGATAACAATAACAAACAAAAAAACAAACAACAAAAAGAGATAACACATCGCTAGATAATAAAAGAAACAAGACACCCACAGAGTAATACTATAAACTATCTATTCGAAATCACAAACATCACCAAAACACCACGAACGAGAATCTACAAAAAACAATAGGGACGGATACAAACAAACACTCCTTCCTACTAATACGGACGCACTCCTACTCACTAACCCTCTACCCTAATCCACATCCTTCACACCTTCTTATCAAGGGTCATGTCCTCCGTAAGTTGTAACTGCTCCATGTCATGCCTAATCACCTCCCTCCAATATTTCTTCGGCCTACCTCTACTTAGCCTAAAACCATCCATAGCCAGCCTTTCACACCTCCGTACTGGAGCATCTGTGCACCTCCTCATCATATGCCCGAACCATCGCAACCTCACTTCTCGCATCTTGTCTTCCACCGAAGCCACTCCCAACTTCTCTCGAATAATCTCATTTCTAAGCTAACTGATAAATTAATTAAAAGTCATGGTAATAATACATACATACAAAATATTGGATGATGATGTCATAAAGAAACTAAGAATAAGAAAATTTACGTTATTTAAATATGTGGATATATATATTGTAATGAGAAATAAGATGGCAGATAAATTTTAGTTAATGTAATATAATTGAAAGTGCTTAGTTAAATGTGCTATGACAAATCATACTGCAACTTGACATGATTAATATTTTTAAATATTATACGTGCATTACGCGGGTACATATACTAATATTGTATAATATTAGTATTATACAGTATATCTATAAGTACCGTTGAAAAAAAATTGACTATGCATGTGTAAATTGAAATTATAGCTATATCAACGAAATATTTTATGTTCACACTTTAAAAATTTCCCATTAAATTATTCATCATTGTTTAATTTAGTTATCATCAAGATAGCTAAAAAGCTGCATATATAACTTGATTTTATATATGTAAAACTTACATAAATCCCAACAAGTTTACCACTAATTACTCTCTATCCCCACTCTTTGCTAAATTGCAAATAATCCCTTATTTTACAATTTCCGAATACATAATTATCATCCAGATACATAATTTTGAAGCTGAGATACATAATTTTGATTACTGAGATACATAAATTTCTAAAACTATTTAGTCAAGATACATGATACATTAGCTAGACCAAAGGGAGATACACAATTAAAATTATGTATCCAAAAATTTATGGGTTTGTGGATGTATCTAGCTGTTTTTTAAGAAAAGGAATTTAAGTAATTAATTAAAAAAATAGGAATTTTATGTAGTTTAGTAAAGATAAATTGTGGTGTTATGTAATTTTTTCTTTATATATATACTAGTTTCATGAGGTCCGTGCTAAGTCCAGGCCCAAACTCAAGATATAAAAATAGTAATTTTAATTTAAAATATAATTTTTTATATATTTTTTAATTTATAATTAATATAATCTATGACATGTTAAACATGACTTGTCAATAAGTTTTCATAATTATTAAAAAATTTAATCACATAATTAGATAATTTTAAGAAAAAAAAAATTGTGAGGAAGAAAGTATTACCAGAGAATTAGAATATATCAAAGGGTCATAAGTAATTCGATATTTTATAAAATAACATGATTTAAAATATGTAAATAATTATGATTTGGCGAAGATTATAAATAGAAAAATATTGATATTCTTATGAATTTGTGAGTATATAATTTCTTAGTTATAGGTAGAAATAAATTTATATTGATATTTATTGAGTTTTAATTTCGCTCTTTATTTCATATGGCAAGAGTTTTTACGGAATTTTTTTTTTCATCTTAAAGTATCATCTAATACAACAAAATATTTCAATAACTTCGGTTTATATTATAATAATTATAACCTTAATTTAGAGTCTTTATTAACTTCACAATGATCTATACGGATATTAAATAATAATTAAACTGCATTAATAAATTACTCCATTCGGTCCATTTACTTGTTATGTTTATTTTTACACGCCCCGTAAAAGAATAACTTATCCATCCCATTTTATTTAGAGTATATTCTTTTATCTTTCTTCATTTCTGCCAAGAAAAATAATAAATATAAGGCATTAGGAGTATTTATTAAGTTACCCTATTTAGTCTATATTTTTTGAGAATTGTATAATATTAATAAGAACTATAAGAGTGTAGTTGAAAATCATTGAAAACTTTAATTTTGTATTAAAAGTTATTTGAAATAATTTTTTTGAGCTAAAGTGATTGTTAATTAATGTAATAAGTAGCAAGAAGGAACCAATTACAAAAATTCAAGTGGAAATGATTTTAACAAAAATAATAAGGGAAAAAATAGAAATATATTAGAAAAAACAACATCAATCGCCATGTGTGATAATCTTACTTGACAAAAATAAAGTGAAATACCCAAAATGTCATTGTGAGGACTACAAAAGATTGAGATCCTCTTATATATATATATATATATATATATATATATATATATATATATATATATATATATATATATATAAGTGTCTTTTGACCCATGTTATGCCCCGATCCAAATCAACGTTAGAAATTAAATTCATAAATATTTTCTATTCTCATTTCTTTGTTTTTGTAACATTAGTTTGACACTTTCTAAGGACTTCTAAACTATTAAAGTACAAAAAGATATCTGGAAGTTAAAGGAGAACATTTTTTAGTTTATATATTAGATTTTTTAAAAAATCAAACAAATGCATGTATGAAAATTATTTTAATTTCTGTTTTACTAATTTTTTTTGAGATTACAGTCTCTGATGATCGAAATTGACTCTATTATATATAATTTAAAACTTAATCCTACCTTAAGTGAAATCTTGTTAATTACTTATGCTTGCGAGAACGTACGACAAATTATAAGAGTAAATAAAAATATAAACTTTATGTTTAACCGACTTATACAAATTTAAAAATAACAACTAATAAATGATAAAATATATCGATAAATAATAAATAATATTATAGAAACAATATTAATTCAATAATTAAATGATAGTATAACTTTTTGCTTGTATATAATAAATTCTTAAGAAAAAATATAATTTGAAATAAATTTATTAACATTTATACATAAAAGAAAAACTCAAAGATACATGAGTTTGGTTGTGGGGTCACTAATATCGTTTTTAGTGGCATGTAAATGTCATGACCCAATTTCTCAGGTCATGATAGCACCTACTTTATTCCACCAGTAGGTAAGTCAAGCCATAGCCCAGAACGACAAGTAATGGGCTAACGGGCAGAAAGTAAGGAAAACAGGAAAGAAATTAATAACAACAATAAAATAAACGGAAGCAGGGAGATATATATACATACATAACACGTTTTACAAGAGGGGTAGAGGACAAAAGGAACAAAAGAATCCCTCCCAAGACTTGGTAAGGTCGGTACTAGAACCACTACAACCAAAAACAAGAGCACTAGACAGTATCCAAACTATACATATATGAAGTGTTCTCGAAATACAAAAGACTAAAACTGAAACAAATGGAGGAGGATCAGCCTCGGACTCTAAAACGCTCACCCCCATCTCCGGATTAACAGCTGGACCTGAGAAAAACATCAACACCGGTGGCTCGTACTCGAATCTGCATCAGGAAAAAGATGCAGAAGTGCAGTATGAGTACCAAAGCAACGGTACTCAATAGACATCATCGACCTACTGAGCTTCATATAGTAAAAGCATAAATTTAATGCGAGTGTATAAGCTAAGTCAACAGAAATAGGGGTAGAAATATAAATATCAGCTGAACTAGGCAAGTGCGATAAAAGAAGTAAATAACCCAGAAAATAAGAGAAATGCACTAATTACAACCTAACTGGGCCCCCATTAGGCCAGAAGGCACACACAAGAAAGCAATTAACCCTACCAAGCCCCCAGAAGCCGGTGGGTGCAGACAATAGAGCTAAGATAGAAAACATAAATATCCAGTAACTGAACAGATCCCAAGTAACCTTCTGATCTCTAAATCCATGATGAAAAATTCAGGTATGTACCGAGCTTGAATTGGAACCAATGGATAATAACAAGAGGCCAACCACTAGATTCGAATCAGAAATAGTGGATAATAACGAGAGGCCACATAAATCAAGTGCAACAGAACTCAGCACCACTGTCAAACTCCCAATAATAGTTGTAATCAACACCAGAACCTCCCAACCATATTCATAAACAGATGACAGACTCAAATCAGAACTCATAGTAACCATACCATAGTTGTAACCAATCGCAATATCGTGCCAAAACTCATAATGATAATAGAAATAAGGCATATACCAGACTCGAACTGGAACTGAAATGCATTTACGTAAATATAAGCATTTACGTAAATATAAACATAACTAGCTAACACGAAAAAAATCAAGGGTTCCAAGCCTATCTCCAAATAATAAAGTCATAAATATGAATCTCGGATGGATAAATCTACTAAGGTATGGTGGGTCTCGAATACTAGGTAGGTGCAGTCCAGGATCAGTTGCTACTCTACCCGAGAAAAAGAAGCTAAAATAGGCCAGAAATCAATTCTAAGTCAATTTGACCCAAGGTTACAACCTAAACTAGTAGCCAGGAGTCTAACTAAGCCTAAAGGAACTTAATGCCAAGTGTACTAGCTAAAAAGGGTAGTGGGGCCCACTATGGGGTCTCGATAACCAAACCTAGGCTGGAACCTAACTGAGTCTGGTCTAAGACTTTCTATTTATATCTCCAGGTACTAATAGCACTAATCCTTGCCCTAGAGGATTATACTACACAATACTAGGGGAGAACGGGCTCGAAATCCATAAAATGGGCCCTAATTGGCCAAATATGGCAAAAAATACTAAAACGATACCCGAGCTAAAACTACCTACCCAAAACTAGAACAATAATACACAATACCATAAGTAAGCTCAATCTAAAAGTAGGGTAAACCTATCCTACCTGGACATCGCTGAACACTCGCTGAATACTCTAAATCAGAGCTTTTCCCTTCCGAGAAGAATCTAAGAGCTTCCACGCTACCAAAACAATGATATATGCATCAAGATGAGTAAGATGATACCCATATTGCATATATACGCTCTGAGTCAGAAATCGAACTAAAAATTTCAAGTGGGGCCAACTTGTGGAATCACGAAATTGAAACCATCACAACGTCCTACGTAGCTAAAGGATAAAAATCCATATGAAATTTAGCTAAATTCGAGCTCAAGATAGTCCCGAACCAGTCCCAACAACAATCCAAAATAAATAAATAATATGGAGAATTAACCAAGAAATTAAGTGGAAGCTTACGGGAATTTGAAGATGTAGGGCCCATAAACACATTCCCAAGCTAATCCCAGCTCAACTATATGATTTTCACTTAATTTCAGAGCTCAAGGTGCCTATAATGGTGTTTGATACTTAGAAAATATGGTGGAAAAATGAAGAAGGAAGTATATATACTACTAGGGGTCTCTTCTTCGTGAATGCGGGACCCTTGTCTTGAACGCAGGTGTCGGCCTAGATAGACCTTCACGAATGCGACCAGTCCACCATGATGTCGAAGTAAAAGGATGGACCGGCTTGGTCGACCTCCTCTTTACGAATGCAAAGTCTAGCCCGCAAATACGGAGGTCCAAAATATTGACCCTAGCTAATGCGGCCAAGGCCTCACGGACGCGAAGGCCATTTTTGGCTTGCACCATTCACTTTGGCAAGTTGTAAATATTCTGACCGAACCTTCGAGATTCGTTTGGAATCTTGTGAACACAAATGAACTATGCCACCCTACCAAATTCAACATTTCGGACTCAAATGGAGCCATCAAAATTTCCATCCAAGGCCATTTCGATAAAAAGTGGATCCCACACCCTCAAGGGTCCTTTTAACCAAATTCCACTCAATATCCTAAAATGAGTCTGAAAGCCTAGGGACCCAAAATAAGGGTCCCCCTAGCCTATAATCGATGTTTCAAAGTTGTTGAGACTCTCAGAAATAGAATCTGAGGCTGTTTACATAAAGTTTAGTCCTGAGACCCTATTCTTAACTTCAAAAGCTCCAAAAAAGGAAAATGGTTCTAAAAACCAAACGAACTGCCCAGTAACCGAACTGTTAGTTCCAACAAGTCATAAATGACCTGGGGAAGCTATGGGAAAGCTCTAAATACAGTAAAAGCATGAAAAAGGGGAAAATAACCTGGAGGTTCATTACAACATCAACTACTAAAAGGACTTTCATCTGCGAAAGTAAAGGATCAAGATGTACCTGAAGTCTCAAATAGGTAGGGATACTGGGTCCGCATATCAAGCTTGGTCTCTGAGGTAGCCTTCTTAATCGGATGGTGTCTCCACTGTACCTTAACTACAGAAATATCTCTGGAGCGCTACCTCCTAATATCTCTAGCTAAGATAGATACAGGCTCCTCTACATATGTCAATCTCTCATCCAACTGAACTGAATCCCACCGAAGCACATGAGACTCATCTGGGATTTACCATCAGCATAGATACATAAAACACCGAGTAGATAGATGAGATGGCTGTAGGTAAAACTAACCCATATGCAACCTCCTCAACTATCCAAAGGATCTCAAATGGCCCAATATACCTGGGGCTGAGCTCGCTCCTCCTCCCGAACCTCATCACGCCCTTCATGGGCAATACACACAAGAAAACCCGATCACCAACTCTAAACCTCAAGGCATGAAGTATACAGTCAGCATAACTCTTTTGCCTGCTCTAAGCTGCCCGAAGCCTATCCTGAATTAGTCGAACCCGATCAAATAACTCATGAAGCAAATCTATACCATGGGGCCTAACCTCAGAAGTCTCAAACCACCCAACCGGAGATCGGCAATGCCTACGATACAATGCCTCAAATAGGTCCATATGAATACTTGAATGAAAGTTGTTATTGTATTTAAACTCCACCAAAGCTAAAAAAAATTGGTCCCAGTGACCTCCAAAATCCAACACACAAGTGCAGAGCATATCATCTAAAATCGAAATTGTTCGCTTCGACTTCCCATCAGTCTGGGGATGAAAAGCAGTTCTAAGGTCAACATGGGTACCCAACTCCTCCTGAAATATCCTCCATAAGCTAGAAGTGAACTAAGAGCCTCGATCTAATATAATGGCCATGGGCACCCCATGAAGGTAAACCACCTCTTGAATATAGATACAGGCCAACCTCTCGGCACTATAGAAAATCTAAATAGGGATGAAATGGGTAGATTTGGTCAATTGATCCATGATGACCCAAATGCTATCAAAACCACAAAATGTGCGAGGCAAACCACCAACGAAGTCCATAGTGACCCGCTCCCATTTACACTCAAGAATTGGTAGCCTCTAAAGCAATCCACCAGGTCTCAGATGCTTGACCTTTACCTGCTGACAACATAGGCACCGAGCCACAAATTTTACTATATCTCTCTTGTAACACCCCGTACATTTTTGAACCTAGTTGATTACCATAACATTCATGGAGTTATTTAAACATGAGATTGTTGCGGTATTATACATTAAATTTGTTGGGCTAAATTAACATGTGCAAATGGGCTCAATTTAAGGCCCAAAATTTAGCAAAAGGCATGGCCCAAATGGAAAATGACCCATTCTACAAGATTGACCAAGTAAACACAATTAATGCTTGGATAAGGATGACTACAAAGGACTATATAAGGCACAAAAATCATATTTTTATTCATTACAACACATATGCCATTTCTAGATTTTTCCAAGACATTTCTCTTCTCCCACAAACCCTAAGCAACTATCTCTTTGGACAAGATCACTCTTTTGCAAGCTTTGGTAAGTGTTTAATCTTATGGTTTAATATATTATATGCATGAGAGGATGTATAAATCATGTTGGTTATATTGACAAAGTGTTGAGCAGTTCACTAAGTGTGAAACAGTCTATGTTTGCTTAATCGATAAAGGGTTTTGCCTTATAAACTTGAAAGTGGACTTGTGGTCTTGAAGGAAGTGAATTTGATGGATTAAATATCAACATGTAAGATGTGGTTATGTACTTAACTTGCTTTCTCTTTGTGTATAGCATTTGGAATTGTTGTTGTGAAATTATGCATGGAATTGGTGACGTATTGAAAGGAAAATGTAGTTTTGGTGATGTTCGTATGTGTTGTGAAACCATGATTGTTTATTGGAATCCAATTTGACCTAAAATATGAAAAGAGAAGCTTACTTATGGCCATGGACCATTTATTACAAAAAGAACCCAAAAAAGACCCATTTTGGCGGAACCGGGCATTCGCCCTCTTGGATGGGGCACCTGCGGGCGCAGTAACCAATACAGGTAGCCCTAGATAGGTCCAGATGGTAACCTGCGGCTGTATCTCATCCACCTGCGGGCGAAGGTGGCTCCACAAACCATTCCAGAATTTCATTTTGTTTGTTTTTCCTTCTCTTTGACCCCCCAAGGCCCCTATACCCTTTTTGGATGCAATTATCAACTTATGGTACCTTTTGAATGGCTTTAAGGGGTCGTTCGGAGGCATGTTGGATTATATCAATTATGGATTGTTGTTAACGTGTTATTGTGAAAGGTATTGAGATGAATTGATAGAGTAATTGTGATGTGGTGTTAATGAGAAAGTGTAAAGTATAAACTTGGTGTGAAATGCTATTGATTTATGATGTCTTGATCAATGTGTGGAATGTTGTGGTGTTGTTGATATGGTAATGTAGTGAGTTGTATTGTAGAAGAATGAAATGATGCTATATAGCAGTCACGTAGCTCATTATCATTTTATGCACTTGTAATGTAGTTAGTTGTTAACGTGAGCTCCGTTATGTACTTGTGTTGTAGAGTAACACGTAAGGAAGGAGATGGATTATTGTATTCACATATAGGGTTGTGTATTCATGCTCGGAATATAAGGTATGTAAGTTTACTCTTTCCTTATCCTTTGGCAGCATCTCTTGTTCTCATTTCAAAATGTCTCAAAGTATCTCATTTCAGGTTATTATATGTTGTTATTCATATATCTCTTATTCATTGACTGAAGTTCCAAAGCTCCCATAATGTTGTAACTACCAAAAGAACTATCTCAAGAAAGAAATGATGTAAAGAGAATCTATATATTCTTGGTTGGCATCCCAGGGGTTAAAATACCTAGCATGGGTCGATCCCAATATCACGGGTGGCATCCCAGGGGTGAAAGAAAAGCCTAGCATGGGTCGATCCCAATTTGTGTATGTATGAGGACCGCACCCAGGGGTTAAAATACCTAGCATGAGTCATCCTCTTTTACCACTGATCAGTTGGTCATTTGTTTATCATATGCTTTTAAATGCAAAGGAGGATAAAGTAAGGTAATGAATGATAATGATGATGAACATAAAAGCAAAGAAAGTAATGAATGTAATGAACATGGTTCCACATATATACAGAATGGTGGTTTATCCATATTGATTACTCACTTGTTTTTTATTCCATTGAAGTACTTATGTATCATGTAGTTTCTTACGGCTTTACATACTCAGTACATTCATTCGTACTGACGTCCCTTGGGGGACTTACCTTACTTGCTGCAGGCACAGGTGCTAGTAGACCGCCACAGTAGGTTGCGGGTCATCTATGGATTATTGGTGAGCTCCAGATCAGTTCGGGGCTTTTCGAGTTACTATGCACATTTGTTTTGGTATTGTATAAATGTTGTATAAATCGGGGATGTGTCCCAACTGTAGGCTTGGGTTTGTATCTGTTAGGGGCTTTGTAGACGTTGTCAATGTAAGAAATGTATGCTTTTGATGTGGTGGCCCTAACGACCAAGTTTCATATATATATCATATGTTTTCCATGACTTCTGCCATTGACATCTTGTATCTATATGTGATAGAGTGTTGTTCATTTAGTGACATGCATATGGGTTTACATGAATGAAGATTGGTTCTCTCGGGCCTTAACGGCTTCGGGTGCCAGTCCGCCCCGTTGGAATTCGAGGCGTGACATCTCTGCATACCACTCCACTAGTAATGCTGCCTAAAATCCCTATACATCTTAGTTGTCCCAGGATGAATAGAATATCTAGAGCTATGAGCCTCTCGAAGAATCAACTGTATCAAATCTCCAACCCTCGAAATCCAAATACGCCATCAAATCTCAAAATACCCTCAGAATTCAAGGTAGCCCTCCGGACTCACCTCTCAGCACCTAGTCTTGAATGTTATGAAGTCGGCCATCCTAAAACTAATGACCCCGAATCTACTCCAACAAGGTAGATATAGCCTCAACACTAGTAACAATCCTCCTGGGGTCAAAAATATCAAGTCAAACCATCAAGTTAGCTAAGGACTGGATGTCTAAAGCCAACGGCCACTCAAAAATTAAAATGAAGGCCAAGCTACCCATACTCACTGCCTTCCATCTTAAGGAGTCTGCGACAACATTCACCTTAGCTGAATGGTATAGAATAGAGATATCATAGTCCTTCAGCAACTCAATCCATCTGTACTACCTTGAATTAAGATCCCTCTAGGTCATAATATGTTGAACACGATGATGGTCAGTAAAGATCTCATAACAAATACCATAAAAGTAATGCCTCCAAATCTTAAGCGTGAAAACTACCTCAGCCAACTCCAAATCATGAGTGGGGTAGTTGCGTTCATGCACCTTCAGCTGCCTCGATACAAATGCAATAACACAGCCCCACTGCATTAGAACACACCCCAAACCAACACCAGAAGCATCACAGTAGATGGTAAACCCCTTGCCTTCAACTGGAAGAAACAGAATAGGAGCTAAAGTGAGTAAATTCTTGAGCTTCAGAAAGCTCACCTCAAACTCGTAAACTAGTGAAACAGAACCTCCTTCCCGGTGCATCTAGTCATAGGGGATGCAATAGTAGCAAAACTCTTGACAAACCGCAGGTAGTATCCTGCCAACCTAATGAAACTACGAACCTCGGAAGGAGACGTAGGCCTAGCCCAATCACGAATAGCCTCAATCTTTGTCAGATCCACCATAATACCATCCTTGTACACCACGTGCCCCAAGAAAGCTACAGACTCAAGCCAGAACTCGCACTTTGAGAATTTGGCATAAAGTCTATGATCTCTCAAAGTGTGGAGCATAGACCTCAAATACTACTCATGCTCCTCCCTACTCCTCAAATATACCAAAATGTCATCAATGACAACTATCATGAAGGAGTCTAAAAAAGACCTAAAAACGTGGTTCATCAAGTCTATAAATGTTGTTGGGGCATTAGTCAACCTAAAAGACATCACCAGGAACTCATAATGGTAGTAACGAGTCCTGAAGGTTGTCTTAGGGAGATCCTCAACCCTGATCCTCAACTGATGGTAACGAGACCTCAAATTAATCTTTGAAAACACTACTTCAGCCTGAAGCTAGTCAAAAAAATCATCGATATGAGGCATGGGATACTTATTCTTCACTGTCACCTTATTTAACTGCCTGTAGTCGATACACATATGTATAAAACCATCCTTTTTCTTTACAAACAGAACTGGAGCACCCTAAGGTGATACACTCGGTCTAATAAAACCCTTACCTAGAAGATTCTAAAAATAAATATTTAGCTCCTTTAGATCGACAGGAGCCATAAGATAAGGAGCCATAAAAATAGGTCGGGTTCTCGGCTCGAGGTCAATAGAAAACTCTATGTCTAGCTTAGGAAGAAGGCCATGCAGGTCGATAGAAAAAGTATCAGGAAAATCATGAACAACAGGAATATAGTCAAGTGAAGGACTCACAGTACTAACATCTTGAAAATAAGCAAGGAATGACTCACAACCCCTCGATATCAGCCTCCTATCCAGAATATAAGAAATAATCCCGATAGATGTACGGCTAAAAGAACCCTACCACACAACTGAGGGTATGCTTGGCATGGCTAAGGTAATGGTCTTGGCAAAGAAGCAATCCAAGACCGTATGATATAGGGATAATCAGTCCATACCTAGAATCACATCAAAATCTACCATGTCTAACACAATGAGATCAACCACTTATCATACTCTCGAACAATCATAAAACATGATCTATATACACGATCCACTACTAAGGAATCACCCACGGGGATAGCTACATGCAATGGTACAGATAAATACTCCAAAGACAAACCCAACCATAGTGCATAATAAGCAGAAATATACAAAAATGTAGATCCTAGATCAAATAAAGCAGAAGCTGGTTGATGGCATACTGAAATCATACTTGTGATCACAGAATCCAAAGCCTCAGCCTCTAGCCAACCTGGTACAGTATATAAATGGCCCTTTCTACTACCGGATTGGGTGCCTACCCAATCATCTATCCTACCTGCCTGAGAACCACCTTTGGAACCCTGGGACCACCCCTATGACCCTGAACACCACCCCTACCCGACAGTAGCACTGATCTGATTAACTGAGCACTTTGAACTGCCAACTCAATCATCCCATGGTGGGGGAACTATCTGGCAAAGTGTCAAACAATACTACAATTATTACATAACCCTGGCACTCTACTCTATCTAGAAGGTCTGGCTGATCCAAAATGGACACCTCGGCCCGACGACCTTGACTGAACACCCCTCTGTGGCTGACTACTGCTATGACCACCGAATCTACCACAACTGGGCTGACCCCCATCTGAGATCTGAAGAGCTGCTTGTACGGGCATACTAGGCTGACCCTA
Source organism: Capsicum rhomboideum (assembly GCA_031232105.1). Lineage (NCBI taxonomy): Eukaryota > Viridiplantae > Streptophyta > Magnoliopsida > Solanales > Solanaceae > Capsicum > Capsicum rhomboideum. The sequence continues at coordinate 87,264,167 of CP124716.1, read as the reverse complement.
ATGTTGATAAGACAGGCGCTGAGGGTGTCTATGCTGAAACCCTCAACCTCTAAACTGTGAGTTGTTGTGGCTCCTACTATAATTACCCTGATAACAGGGCCTCTTATCGCTGCCCCCTTGGTCCTCATGATCCATCTCTTCTATAGAATAAACGTGCTCAGCAATATCAGAAAAATACTTCCCCAAAGTCATCAAACTATGAGTAGCCCTGTGAAGGGTAGTCTCAAACCCCTAACAAAGCACCAAATTCTCTCATACTCTATAGGAAAAATAATAGTGGCATGCCTTTCTAGCTCGTGAAACCTCATCTCATACTCAGCCACATCATAGAACCCTGTCTCATCACAAAAAACTCATCCCTCAGGCGTTCGCGTATGCTGCGAGGCATATACTTCCCTAAGAAAACCTTGGAGAACTAAGTCCAAGTAACCAATGGAGATCCAGCTGGCCTGGAATCAAGATAACCTCTCCACCACCGCCTCAATGCTGTGTCTAACTGATAAGCAATAAAATCCACTCTGCGTGACTCAACCAACCCCAAATTATGTAACCTGTCCTTATAACTGGTAAGATACTCATAAGCATCCTCTCCTGGGCCTCGGTAAACCTAGGTGGAGTCAATATCAAAAATTGACCCAGCATCTTCTGCTCCTCTGCAAACATAATTGGTTGGGCTACTACCGACTATGGAATTACCAGTACTGGTAAAAGCTCTGCTCTGGGATCCACAGCTGCAGGCTATGCCCCTATATCAATACCACCCTGGTTGTTGTCTGGGCCTAGTCTATTGGTAGACCACCAACTAACCCCAAAAGCTGAACCAATGCATCATGAAGGACTAAAGATGATATAAATTGGGTTGGGGCGTAGGTTGCCCCCTGGCCCACCTATTGATGTAGTAGTGGAATCCCTAGCTCAGAATCTATCATAGGGTCTAACGATGACTCCCTAGCCGAATCTTAAGCAGAGGCTATAGCTCTAGCCTATCCTCGACCTCGGTGTCGACCTCTGCCTCCAACTGGAGCTCTAGCTATCGGCTCGGGGTCTTGATCCCCGACTGTCGTACCCCGCATCCTAACAATCTATGAAAGAGCGAAACAAATAAGAATTAGAAGCCAATACACACACAACGCATGAAATTTAACCAAAAAATTGAGAATTTCCTAAGAATGTCCTGTAGCCTCCTAAATATAGGATACAGACGTCTCCGTATCAATCCGTGGGACTCTACTAAACATTGGATCTTGTACCAATAATACCGGTGAAACCTGGCTCTGATATAAGCTTGTCATGACCCAATTTCTCAAGTCATAATGGCACCTACTTTATCCTTCCAGTAGGTAAGCCAAACCATAGTTCAAAATGACAAATAATGGGCTAACAGGTGGAAAGTAAGGAAAACAGGAAAGAAATCAATAGCAACAATAAATAAAAAAAGCAGAGATATATATATACATACATAACATGTTGTAAAAAAGGAGAAGAGGACATAATGAACAGAACAATCCCTCCCAAGACATGGTAAGGTTGGTACTAGAGCCACTACAACCAAACACAAAAGTACTAGATTGTATCCAAAATATACAATTGTGTAGTAGTCTCGAAATACAAAAGATTAAAACTGAAACAGATAGAGGAGGATCAGCCTTGAACTCTAGAAAGCTCACCCCATCTCCGGATTAGTAGCTAGACCTAAGAATAACATCAACACCGGTGGCTCATACTTAGATCTATATCAGGGAAAAGATGCAGGAGTTCAGTATGAGTACCAAAGCAACGAAACTCAGTAGACATCATAAGTCGACTGAGCTTAATAGAGTAAAAGAATAAATACAATAAGAGTGTGTAAGTCAAGTCAACAGTAATAGGGATAGAAATGTAAATATCTACTAAATGATACAAGTGTGATAAAAGAAGTAAATAACACAGAAACTAAGAAAAATGCACTAACTACAACCTAACTGTGGCCCCATAAACCCAGAAGACATATAAAAGAAAGCAATTAACCCTACCAAACCCCCATAAGTCAATGGGTGCAGACAACAACCTAGATTGAAAACTCAAATATCCAGTAACTAAACAGATCCCAAGTAACCTTCTGATCCCCAAATCCATGATGAAAAATATAGGTATGTATAGGGCTTGAACTGAAACCAATGGATATTAATGAAAGGCTAGACGTCGGATTCAAACTAGAAATAGTGGATAGTAATGAGAGGCCATATAAATCATGTATTATAGAACTCAGCACCACTGCCAAACTCCTAGTAACAACCGTAATCAACACCAAAACCTCCAAACTGTACTCATAAATAGATGTCAAACTCAAACCAGAACTCATATTAACCATACCATAGTTTTAACCGACAACAGTATCGTGCCAGAACTCATAATGATAATAGCAATAAAGCATGTCGGACTCGAACAAAAACTAAAATGCATTTACATAAATATAAGCATAACCAACTAACAAAAAGAAACTCAATGGTTCCAAGCCTATATCCAAATCATAAAGTCATAAATACAAATCTCAGACAGATAATTTCACTAAGGCAAGGCGAGTCTCGAATACTAGGTCAAGGAGGTGCGGTCCAGGATCAGTTGCTACTCTACCTAGGGAAAAAGAGCTAAAATAGGCCAAAATCAATTCTAAGTCAACCTGATACAATGTAATAGCCTAAGCTAGTAGCCAATAGTCTAACTAAGCCTAAAGGAACTTAATGCCAAGTGTACTAGCTAAAAAGGATAGTAGGGCCCACTACGGGGTCCCAATAATCAGACCTAGATCAGAACCTAATCGAGTCTGGTCTAAGGCTTTCCATTCCCATATCCATGTATTAATAGCACTAATCCTAGCCTAAAGGATGATACTACACTATACTAGAGGAGAACAGGCCCAAAATCTACCAAAACTTGGCTCTAGCCGGCCAAATAAGGCGTAATAAAACTAAAATGATACCCGAGGTAAAACTACCAGCCCAAAACTAGCACAATAGTACAAAAATAAAAATATTTAAGCTCAATATGAAAGTAAGGTAAACCTAGCCTACCTGGACACCGCCGAGTGCTCGTTGAATCCTTTAAACTGGAGCTTTCCCCTTCTGAGAAGCCTTCGAGAGCTGCCACACTACCAAAACAAATATCTATGTGATAAGACAAGTAAAATAATACCCATATTACGTATATACGATCCAGGTAATAAATCAAACTAAAAATCTCATGTGGGGCCCATTTGTGAAATCATAAAATTAAAATCATCACAGCGTCCTACGCAGCTTAAGGATAAAAAGCCACATGAAATTTATCCCTAACCAGTCCCAACAACAATCCACTAAATAACAAAAATGGAAAATTAACTGAGAAATTAAGTGGAAGATTACGGGAATTCAAAGATATAGTGCCCACAAATACATTCCCAAGCTAATCCTATCTCAACTATATGATTTTCCCTTAATTTCAAAGGTCAAGGTGCCTATAATGGTGTTTGGTGCTTAGAAAATACGGTGGAAAAACAAAGAAGGAAGTACATATACTGTTAGAGGTCCCTTCTTCATGAACGCGGGACAACTGCCTCAAACGTGGGTACCGGCCCAAGTAGAACTTCACGAATGCGATCGGTCCACCACATTCACGAAGAAGAAGGCTGGACCATCTTGACCGGCCTCCTCTTCACGAATGTGAAGGCCATCCCATGAACGCAAAGATCCAAAATCTTGACCCTCGTAAATGCAGCCATGGCCTCGTGGATGTGAAGGCCATTTTTGTCAAGCACCAAGTGCTGATGCACCAACAACTTTGGCAAGTTGCAAATATTTTGACCGAGCCCTCAGGATTAGATCGAAATCCTATAAACGTAAAAGAACTATGCTACACTACTAAACTCAACATTTCGGACTCAATGGCACCATTGAAATTTTGATCTAAGGTCGTTTGGATAAAAAATGGGTCTCACACCCTCAAGGCTCGTTTTAACCAAATTCCACCCAATAGCCTAAAACTAGTTTGGAAGCCTGAGACCCGAAGCAAGGGTCCTCCTAGCCCAAAATCAATGTTTTGGAGCTGTTGAGACTTTCAAAAATTACATCCGAGGTCGTTTACCTAAGGTTTAGGCTTAAGACCCTATTCTTAACTTCAAAAGCTTCAAAACAGGGAAATGGTTCTAAAAACAAACGAACTACTCGATAACCAAACTCTCAGTTCCATCAAGTCATAAATGACCTGGGACAGTTATGGGAAAGTTCTTAATGCAGTAAAAGAACAAAAATGGGGAAAATAACCTGGAGGATCATTGCAGTAAAACTCCTAAACGTTCTTAAAATTACCAAAATGTATGTGGACTACAAAGTCATAAGAACTTTAATCAGAGGGAAAAAAAGCAAACAAAATGTATATGAGGACTACCAAATGTGGGTATCATCCCCAGCAGTCAAGAGATTCAATAATGGCACCTCTTGACTCAAAAATTCCATTTTTAATTTTTTTTCGACTTAGATCAGTGTTCTAAAAGTACCTTATAACTATTTTATAACAAAAATTGGGCATGTTAACTCCTAAATCATTCCCAAATCATCAATTCAAACCCCAAAAGGACCCTTCATATTCTCTTCCATTTTGGGCTAATTTAACCAGTAAACTTTGAGTTTCTTACGCTTAAAATACAATAGAAGCATTGTAAACGTAAGAGAAGCAACCATGCTTCAAATTTCAACTCAATTAAACCCCAAAATTGAAATTTGAAAATTCAACTCAAAACCCTTTTTTTCAATGAAATTCAATCCTAATTCATGCAAATTTATGAGTAATGAAAGCAATAAAGAGTAGGGAATTGAGTGTTACCCTGTACAGTGACGAGAACGATGTGATTGGGGGCATGGGGGAGAGTATTTTTTCACAAGAGGGAAGAGAATGAGTAAGTTTCCCCTTCCCTTTAAACTAAATCGGGTTGCTATAGTGACATCATTATAGCAGTCGCATGTCACTATAACGGGGTCCCACTTTGAGTTCCATAAATTTTTGGGTTTCAAAAATTTTAAACGCCCTGTACGATGTCCATAGTTTGACGAGTTCTCGGGTACCTCAGAGTTTCGGAGAATGAGTTCCTTGTTTTGCATAATGCCAAAATGAGCTCAAAAAACTTTTTTGATTAGATCGGTAATAGGGTTTCGATACTAGGAGTCCAGTGATTGGGGGTTGCATAAAAATAGGGTGCAAACCCATGGATTTTTTAGGAGTAACGCATCCATAATCTTGGCACAAGGTTGGAAATTACATTCATTCATCCTTCCTACAGCTGGTTGACACCCAGGTAAGCTAAGGTTAATTGAGTAGTATAGACCCGTGTTAGAGAGAATAAATGTGACATAGATGGATGGGATATTTCATGCCTAGGACTTTGAGCATGGACTTAGGATGGCTAAAATCGATTAAAGTTCAGGCAATGTACAAAAAAGGGCTATTTTGTATACCTTATCATGCTATGTTATGGTTATACTATAAATTAGGTGTTTCACTATTATAGACTCGAAATTTGGGTAGTATAAAAGGGAAAATTACCGGTCATTAGTTAAACCCTTAAAGAGATTGATGATACTTATGTAGGGTGTTAGTGAGTTTCTAAAAAATCTAGGGTGGTACTCCGTATCATCATTTTAGATTAGAGTAATAAGTTAGGTGTTATGTTTAAGGCCCTAGACGGTAGGGTAGGTGATGGTATTGTGGTTAATCCTTTGGTATTACTGGAGTGTGTTAATTATCTCCCCATATTGCTTGTTAGTGCATGTTATTAAGGTACGGTCACCCTCCAAATAAAATATATATAACGTCATGTATATTGTAAGTGTTGAATGATGTCTTGGTATTATATGATTTGTATATTTTATTGTCGCCTGTGGAAGGTCTGGTATTTGGGCTTTCTCATAATTTATTGGTGGAATAAGATTAGCAGACATTTATGTTTGGGATTTAGGTACATGGACGTAATTTGTCCCTTGTACGTCATGGCTAGAGGTTGGTTATAATACCCATAGCTTGTATGTACAAGGATCAGGTAGGTTTGATAATTCCATGAGTGAACCGGGGAATCTATTTATATATGTGAAACTTGCTTAACTTGTCTTGACTTGACTTCTTATAACTTGACTATTTATTCCTATGGTTGCTTGACTTGTTATATCATCTCTGGTGGTGAACTTATAAATATGTTTAAGGTTAAGTAAGGAGTTTTGTATCTGCTGGATAGGGAGAAGGATGGGTGTAAGTTATAGGTTAAATTAGGTCTAATGTTTGGGGGTCTAGCTGATAGGTTATTTGTTTGGGTGGGTCTTTTCCATGTATGCTAGGTGACTTATTAAAGGTCTTAACTCAGGGTAGGGAAGTCCTTATTGTAGTTGCCTCTTAGAAATTATGGTAGTCCTCGGTGTAAGGCCAGACTTAGGGGTTCAGGGTAGTAGAGTTATATGGTAAAGAGCGTTATCTCTAAGTTCATAACCAGAAGTTAGTAAGGGGTAAATGGATCATTTTGGGGGTATGTTAATGAGTCTAATAAAATGTATGTTTTCTTTTGAATAATTATGTTATATTTGTGTAATCCAATTTGATTCAACCGATGAGGCTTACCAGTATGGTGGTTTGTACTGATACTACTCTTGCTATACCTTTTTTGGGGTGTAGTAGTTTGCAGGATTCAGTATTGGTTTCATGATTGTTGCGGTTGTGATTCTTCAGTAGCTCCCACTCTTCTTACTCATGGTAGAAGGTGTGTCCAGTTTTACTTGTCCCTTAACAACTCTTGTACTTGTTTAGGCTAGATCCTAGGGTAGTTTATATTTTGTATTAGTTGTAAATGTTTTTTGAAAGAAAGTTGATTTTATTAATTAAATAAAAACTTTCTTGATTTTCTTAAAGGGTTGGTAAGTGGTTCTCCTATCTAGGTGGATTAGAATAGGTGCCCCCATGATTCAATAATTTGGGTCGTGACAATTTGGTATTAGAGACTAGGTTGTCGATCTCCCAGTACAAGAACAAGTGTCGAATAGAGTCCTGTGGATTGGTGTGTTGACGTCCAATCTAATCTTTGGGGAGCTATGAGGTATTTTAGGAAAATTGTTCCACTTTCTTCTTTCCTCTCGTACAGTTTGTGTAGTTGCTTGTATAGGTTGAATCCAATTGGTGTCTCCTAATTCCAATTGGTATCTCTACAATCTTAATTGGAATCTAGTCGATTCCAATTGGTATCTTAAGGAGTTTGTAAATTAGAATCGAAAAGGTCCCAATTGGTGTCTGGACATAAGGGTTATGTGTAAGATGTTAGATGACCCACTCAGGGTCATCACGTGCACAATTAGGAGTTGTTAATGAGGTATGAAAGAAAGATAATTGATTTTGTTTTACATTCTCTAAATTCATGTGTTGTGATTGTAATTGCTTGATTGGATTGAAACTATACTATGTGATTGTTGTGAGTTGTCATGTACTGTGTGGTATCGAGTAAACATTTAACTGTGATTGTGATATTTTTTGGGTGGTAATGTAAAGGTTTAAAGTGATGCATTTATTTGTGTTCTAATGTTGTTGCTATAAAAATTAAAAATTTGTACTGAGCCTGACCAAACATATCATAGAGTGATTGGTTGTTGGGAAAAATCTTATTACTTTTTATCAAAACAAGAATTGAATCCGCAATAGTGGGGTGGTTTAAAAAGAGTTTTCTCTTGTAAGTTATGGTTTCTTGAAACATTATGTGTTATTATGCAGTGTTGGTTGTCTGTTTGAAAGAAAGTGAACTCATTTCCGAGAAATTAACAAAGTTTAAGCATTTTTGTGTTTGCATTATGGGTATTAAGGAGTTTGGGGTGGAGACATAGTGAAAACAGCAAAAATTGGGCGGCCACTGGTTGTGCAGCTATAGCGACGTGAGGGTCGCTATAGCGGGATTCTCTCCGCTATAGCAACATCGCTATAGCCACATACAGACCACTATAACGACACAGGCGAGGCAGTGGTAGTGCCCCATTTTCCCCTTTTTTGACCCTCGCTTTTGGCTTGTTTAATTTGACGTTTTGAGTATGACGCATTGCATGAATATAAATTGCATAGATATGACAAAAACAAGTTATATATTAAAATAGAAAGGAAAAACTAGCATCCATGAGTAGAAAATAAAGGAAAGGAAAGTGCAATGTCTAGTATATGCCCTAAATGGGGGCAACCCAAATCATAATCTCATAAAAGGGGGGAGGGAAAAAGGAACATAGCTGGGTGTCCTGTCAGTCGCGGACTGTTGGGGCAGGGTCGTCTCCTTCCACATTACTCAGGGAGGTAAACTCCCTCAAGTCCTCCTGCTCTAACTGGGGATGCTCCTGGTTGGGTTCCATACACCTGAACATTACCTTTATGATCTTCCATATTTAGATGAGCAAGCGATCCCGGGAGCGCCTCTTCTTTCTCTCCTCATCAAGCTATCGGCAGAACGGTGAAATATCCTGGGCTATGGAATTGGAGGGGCCCTGCTCGATGGACCTTCTAACCGTAGCCAAATCTGCCTCCAGTTGGCTGTTGGGGTTCAGGGGATGAGTCTGGGAAGGAGGGGCATCATCATCATTCTCAGTAGCATCAAAGACCTCCTCCGCCCTGCTACTCTCAGCCTCACTGGCCTTCCTCTTCCTCTTCTTTATGGACGTGAGCACTTTCACCAAGAGAGGGTGAAAGGGAATGCCCATCTCTACCTCCATATCATTGGGCTTCTCTGGTACCCCAACCCGTCTACATAACTCCGAAACCAGCTCGGGGAGAAAGGGGCCCTTCTTACTGACTCGATAAAAGTCCTTCTACTCCATCACGATCTAGTCCCCCACATTCAGCTGGATACCCTAAATATCATAGGCTACCACCAGAGCCTGAGGATATGTCACATCTGAAGTGTTACTCGACAGATGAATCCTTCAGGACACCAGGTAGAAGGCCAGTAGGCCTGCTCCCAAAACTCCTTCAAAACTAAAGCATCCCATAGACATATCATGTTCATCTCCCGACCCTTAGCCATATCTCAACATTGGAGATATGGGGAACCCCGAGCACTTTATTAATAGTGTGAGTGTCGATCGGGAGATCCACTCCCCAAATGTGGATAGGTGGGTTGGGGAAATCCCAAAGCACGATAGGGAGTATAGAATAGAACTCCCTTACCTATCCCGAGACCCCTTTAGGGGGAGCTACCCCCAGTGGCCCCCAGTCAAACTCCTACAGCTGGTTATAGAATTCTGGTGCTTTCTCTTCCATCCTCCTCATGTCAAATCCCCACTCATACCAGAGCTTGGTCTACCTGTAGTCATGATATATTTCCTGACTAGCTTCGTTGGGAATACTTTTATAGGCGGGGGCATTTTCTTAGTTCTCAGACATTGTAAATGTTTGACCTACAAATTTTGATAAGAAAACTCATTAGAAATCATCAAGTGTCTGGAAAAGGATCAAACTAGAAAGTTAGAATTTTTCAGCTTTTAGTTGGGAGGCTACTACATGCAGCCTCCCGCTATAGCGACAGTCATGTCGCTATAACAGGATTTTCTCCACTATAGCAGTGTCTCTATAGTGACAAGGTTGCTATAGCGACCTTCATTATCGCCAGCAGTCAAGAAGTGCAACAATAGCGCTTTTTGACTAAAAAATTCTATTTTTAATTTTTTTGGGCTTAGATCGGTGTTCCTAGATTACCCTAGAACTATTTTACACCAAAAATTAGGCATGATAACTCCTATATCATGCCCAAATCATTAATTCAAACCCAAAAAGGACCCTTCGCATTCTCTTCCATTTCGGGCTCATTTAACCCATAAACTTTGAGTTTCTTACGCTCAGAACGCAATAGAAGTATTGTAAACATAAAAGAAGCAACCATCCTTTAAATTTTGACTCAATCAATCCCCAAAATCAAAATTTGAAAATTCAACCCAAAATCCTTTTTATTCAACAAAATTCAAGCCTAATTCATGCAAATTCATGAGTAATGAAAGCAATAAAGAGTAGGAAATCGAGTGTTACCTTGTATGGCAATGAGAACGATGTGATTGGGGGCAAGGGGAGAGTATTTTTTTGAGGGAGAGAAGAGAATGAGTAAGAAACTCGTTCTCTTCCCCTTTAAACTGCGGTGGGTCGCTATAGCAGTATGTGTCGCTATAGTGATATCATTATAGTGGTCGTATGTCGCTATAGCAGGGTCCTGCCTTGATTTCCGCAAAATTTTTGGGTTTCAAAAATTTTAAACGCCCTGTCCGATGTCCATAGTTTGATGAGTTCTCGGGTACCTCAGACATTTAGAGAATGAGTTCCTCGTTTCGTATCGTGCCAAGATGAGCGCAAAAACCTTTTTCGATTTGACCGATAACAAAGTTTTGATACTAGAAGTCTAGTGATTAGGGGTTGGGGTGTTTGTATTTCTATAAATTTATCGGGTATTTTAATTTCAGGTTAGGGTCTAGGTATCAAAAACTAGTTCCCTTTTATATCACAGGGAGGTTGTTGAGTTTGATTTTAAACTAGGGTTGGCCGTTCTTTGAGATTGTTCGAGAATGTACGATGGGTAAATTGGTATCTGTTATAATGACCTAATCCATCATTACTAGGAAATGCCTCAGGATTGGTGTGGGGTATGGATATTATCAAAATTACATTCATAAATTTGCATAGGGCCACGTATGTTAAAATTTTGGAATTTAAAGAAATTGGTTTGGGATGACATCAGCCTGCTATAGTGGGACTTATTCTACTATAGTGACATCGACTACTATAGCGACATGACACAGACCAGAAACCCACTTGATGGGTTTTTATTTCTTTTCTCTTTACAAATTAAAACCAATAATGTGGGAGAGCTCCAAAACCCCTAGGGATTTCCTACTATATCTTGGAGCTATGGAGAGGGCAAGGTGGGTGCGAACGGGGTACACACCCATGGATTTTTTAGGAGTAATGTGTTCGTAATCTTGGCACAATGTTGGATATTATATTCGTTCTTCCTTCTTATAGCTGGTTGACACCCAGGCAAGGTATGCTTAATTGAGTAGAATAGACCCGGGTTATAAATCATAAATATTACATAGATGGATGGGAGATTTCATGCCTAGGCCTTTGAACAAAAAGTTAGGACGGCTAAAATTAGTTAAAGTTTGGGTAATATACGAAAAGGGGATTGTTTTGTATACCTTATCATGCTATGCTAGGGTTATGCTATAAATTGGGTGTTTTATAGACTCGAAATTAGGGTAGCATAAAAGGTGATACATCCCAAATCTGGTCCAATCTTTTGAGATCTACATTTCAAGTACAACACCTAAGGATCCAAGGCTTGACCGCCTTAAGGACACAAAGACGTGCTTGGAGGACCTTTTGGAGCTCCCGTTAGAATAATACCATATGTGGATGATAGCTTGGAGCACGGGAGGAGCTATATTTGATGATATCATCCAAGGTATTATTTAGCAACATCTTGTTTGGAAGATATCATAGATTCTACGAGGTCCAACGAAGCAAAAAAAAAAAGAGCCAAGAGGACAAACTGTCCATTTTGGCGATGCAAGGGTCCAATTCGACTTAGCACATTACCATTCAGCACACCATTATAGTTTAGCTGAATTGGACAGAAGTCTTTTGTCCAGTTAGGTCACTTTTGGGCCCATTTTGTAATAAATAGCCCATGGCTATAAATAGCTAGGCTTCTTCTTTTCTTAGAGATAGTTGTTGAATGATGATGAATAATATGCTTACGAGTGTTTATGTTAGCTTGTTGGGAGCTTTCTTGTTGATTAGAAATGTTGGTTGTTAGGGATTAATTCCTCTTTTATTCTTCGTAAGAGATTGGTGCCTGTGGTAATCGAAAAAAAGGTCTTTGGGTTTTAAATACCCTTTGGTTGTCCTCTCTTTATCATTTTTTGTCTATCTATCTATCTATCTATCTATCTATTTTCCATTCTATTCTTATTTTCTTAGTTTCCTTTATCTTGTTCTCATTTTTTTAATTTCATATCATATCATTTGGCATCAGAGTTGATCTTAGGATCATTCCAATAATTCTAGTCTTGGGATTTGTTATCACAAAAAAGGAGTCCAAAACGTTTTTGAGTCTGTTTGAAAATTTGAGTTTTTGAATTTTGTGTCTTCTTAAGTTTCTAGTGCTAGATTCATGTTCTCTAGTACTACTTGAGTCAAGATATGAGATTTGGTGTTGATTGGAGTGATATTGAAGGATCCACCATTTTTAAAGTTTGAAGAAATTCAAAGCGGGTTCTTAGATCTGAAATTATTGTGTTGAAATTGAGGCTTCAAAGTTATTGGGGTTTTCTCCATAGCTTAAGGGGATTTGGTTTCAAATTTTGTGAGATTTGGAGCTAAATTGAGAGAGATATGAATTTTTGAATATTCAAGTTGTTCTTGGTATTCATCCCAAAATTCATATCTTGTTGAAGAAGAATCTTTCAAAAGGTGTGTTTGATCCAAGAAAGGATCAAAATTAGAAAGGATAATTGTTGGTACAAAAGGAATATTCCAAAAGAGAAAGGTACTAGGAAAGGGGTACAGCTGGGACCACAAGTTCCTTAAAATTCGGAGAATTCAGGTACACGCGTTGTACAAATCGGCATTGCACAGAATTGTCATTTGCTGAGCCGGATTGTCATTTACTGAGCTAAATTTTCATTTGTTAAGCCGAATTGTAACTTTTCAGACTGTAAAATTCAGCGATTGGGAGTCCAAATTGGCGATGCATAGACTCCTTTGGCATAGAAATTGACCTTCTGGTGATGCCAACTTTCTTTTGGTGATCCAAACTTCACTTTATCCAATCAATCTCAGGTTTTATCATCTTAGTTTTATTTATTTGATTCCAAAAACTAATTCTCAACTAGTAATTGACCTTACATGGTTGTCAATTAGTTCTTGAGTTCATTTTTTTCTTCTTGTCCTTTTCTTTGTGTGCTTTTATCTTTTCTTTCTTAGTTAACTTCTTTGAGTGTCCTTTTACTGTTAATTGAGTCATCTGTATTTGCTTCATCCCTTTTATCAAGTGTACTAAGGACAATGGGAGGAGCAATCCTTGATACCATCTTGGAGGCACTCCTTGGGGTGCAACAAGTTGTTGAGGAAATGAGTGAAACCTTGTCATGCATTGAAGGCACTATGACACATATGAAAGGCAAGGTGGTAAACATGGAGAACTAATTCTGTAACCAAACTACCATCACTACACTGGGGTTCATCCATCAAAATTGTGCTCCAAGACCTCAAGAACATGTTCTCTCACCTCAACCCAATATAAATTGAGCTCCACAAAATGTTGTTCGACCCCTCCAAATCCAATTATGCAAAGACCCTTTCCACCTTAGGTCCACTAACCATGATATTTTACCTAGTATCACTCCTTCTCTTGTACAGGTTCATGAATAAATACATCCAAAGGAGGATGCAAGGAGAGTGCCTTATGAAAACAAGCTTGAAGGCCTAATGGAGTTCTTACCTAGGGATTCCAAACTTGGAAAGTGTGATGACAAGTCAATAAAAGATTTGGATTCAAGGTCGAATTCTTTTCAAGAAAGGGAGGATGATACATCCCAAATCTGGTCCAATATTTTGAGATCTACGCTTCAAGGACAACACCTAGAGATCCAAGGCTTGACTGCCTTAAGGACGTAAAGACGTGCTTGGAAGACCCTTTTGGAGCTCCCATTAGAACAATACCATGTGTGGATGATAGATTGGAGCACGAGAGGAGCTATATTTGATGATATCATCCAAGGAATTATTGAGCAACATAGTGTTTGGAAGATAGCGTGGAGTCTACGAGGTCCAACGAAGCAAAGAAAGAGCCAAGAGCACAAACTATCCATTTTGGTGATGCAAGGGTCCAATTCAGTGCAATACATGACCATTCGGCACACCATTAGAGCTTAGCCGAATTGGACAACAGTCTTTTTTCTAGTTGGGTCACTTTTGGGCTAATTTTATAATAAATAGCCCATGGCTATAAATAGCTAGGCTTCTTCTTTTCTTAGAGATTTTTGTTGAATGATGATGAATGATACACTTACGAGTGTTTATGTTAGCTTGTAGGGAGCTTTCTTGTTGATTAGAAACATCGGTTGTTAGGGGTTAATTTCTCTTTCGATCTTCGTAAGAGATTGATGCTTGTGGTAATCAAAAAGAAGGTTTTCAGGTTTAAAATACCCTTCGGTTGTCCACTCTTTATCATTTTGTGTCTATCTATCTATCTATTTTCCATTCTATCCTTGTTTGCTTAGTTTCCTTTTTCTTGTTCTCGTTTTTGTAATTTCTATCCTATCATGTAGCAAGAACAATAACAGAGCCAATAACAGGAGAAACGGTTGACTTGGTAATGTACCTGTTGCCCTTGCATTTCAAGCAGTGGTATTCATTCAGTGTTTAGCTCAATCTGCTGGAATATAAGGAGAATAAGGGCATATCAGATCAACAAGAGCAATACAATAAATTCATATGAGTAGAGAGAGAAGAGTAAAGAGTTAGGGTGGAAAGTGACTACCTAGCTTACCCGAGTACTTGCAGTGGCACTTGGTGGGATCTAAGGAATACAGGGAAACAAACAATCAAAACAGGAAAATAGAAGATGCAACACAAAGAAGAGAATACCTTGGTGATTTATGTGAAGTTGAGCTAGATCTGAGAGAGAAAAAGAAGATGATTGAGCAATATCAACACAACTAAAAGAAGTAAAACAATTTCATCCCCAGCTCATATCTCACTAGATCTGCCCGCATTGAGTCGCAGAAGTCTTCAAAGTGATAGTTTTTATAGTGTTCGTCATAGTTTGAATGCCTTGGTGAAAACATCACTAGCTCGATGAGTTAATGGTTTGGGTATTGAGGAAATGAATTGGGGTTTGGAGATTTGGATCTTCTTCAATTAAGTTTCATCACTAGAAGATTCCATGGACGATTGATTGGAGATTGAAGCTGATGCAAGTGATGAAGATGAAGGGAAAACTTTTTGCTTTGGGAGCTTTCAGACACTTTGGTGTCTGGTTTATACATATGCATATTTTTTTTTGTTGCTTTCATTTGGGCCTGGGTCTGTTCAAGCCTTTTTTTTGTTGGACTAGCTAGTTTGTTTTTTCAATAAAAGGCCCTTGAGGCATGTTTTGACTTAAATTTTTTTTTAATGCTTTGTACTTCATTTAATGCATTTGTCTTTTCCTTTATTGTTTTGTACTTTACTTTAATGCTTTTGTCCTTTTCATTTATTATTTGTTTCATTCTTTTTTACTTTATTTTCTTTTCTTCTTTTTTTGTCCTGTTGTCTTCTTTTTAATATTTTGTCTCTTTCTATGTTTTTGGCTTTTTTAAAAAAATAACTAGGCTACAATAAGAAATAAGTAAGAAAGATACTAAAGTCCACTAACTTATTTTGTTTTGTTTTATCTTTTATTTTTTAATTAAATTATCTTCTCTTTTTTATCAATTTCTTTTTAAAGACAAAGAAAATAAAAAGACAAAGATATTATCTAATTTTTTAGACTAATAAAAATATATGAAAATTAATAAATAAATCATAAATAATTAAGAATGAAAGAGGAGTGTCACATTGAAATATGATATCATGCCAATATATAGATATATTTTGATGGTATACTAAGGAGTGTCTTATTGAAGGACTCAAGCTATCCTCCATGATACCATCACAATATATCGATATACCATGATGGTATCACGGAGGATTGAGAAGTGTCTCATTCAAAGATGATACCATGCAAGTATATGGATATACTGTGGTGGTATCATGGAGGTCTTACTGAAGGATTGAAGCAGACATCAATGATACCATGACTGTATATAGATATATTGTGATGGTGTCATTACGGACTGAAGCAGACCTCACTGATACTATGACAGTATATGAATATAATATGATGGTATAATGGAGAATTGTGAAATGTCTTATTGAAAAATTAAAATAGTCCTCCATGATATAATGATAGTATCATGGAGCAAGCTAAATATACTGTGATGGTATCATGGAGGTGTCACTGAAGGATTGAAGCAGACATCAATGATAACATGATATTATATAAATATACTATAGTATATAAATATACTATGATGATATCATTATGGACTGAAGCAAACATAAATAATATTATATAAGTATATAGATATACTGTGATGGTATCATGGAGGTCTCACTGATGGGTTGAAGCAGACATCAATGATGTCATGACTGTAGATAGATATACTGTGATGGTATCATTATGGACTGAAACAAACCCCAATGATATCGTGTCAACATATATATACTGTGATGGTATTATGGAGGTCTATCTGAAGGATTGAAGCAGATATCAATGATACCATGATAGTATATAGATTACTATGATGGTATCATGGAGGTCTCACTGAAGAATTGTAGTAGACATCAATGATACCATGACAATATATAGATATACTGTAATGGTATTATTACAAAGTGAAGCAAACTTCAATGATACCATGTCAGTATATAGATACACTGTGATGGTATCATTATGGACAGAAGCAAACCCCAATGATACCATATTAATAAATAGATATATTGTGATGGTATCATGGAGGTCTGATTGAGGAATTAAAGCAGACATTAATGATACCATGGCAGTATATAGATATATTTTGATGGTATTATTACGTATTGAAGAAAATCTCAATGATACCATGTCAATATATATATACTGCGATGGTATCACGGATGTCTGACTGGAGAATTGAAGCACACATCAATAATACCATGACAATATATAGATATACTATCATGGTATCATAGAGGTCTTACTAAAGTATTGAAGCAGACATCAATGCTACCATGACAATATATAGATATTGTCACGCCTCAAATCCCATTGGGGCGGACTAGCACCCGAAGCCGTTAAGGCCCGAGAGAACCAACCTATGATCAAGTACATCCGTATGCAAGTCATTAAATGAACAATATTCTATCATATATAGATACAAGATATCAATGGCGGAAATCATGGAAAGACATTCAAATAGATATGAAACTTGGCCGTTAGGGCCACCATGTCAAAAGGGTAAGACATTCCTTCGTTTGACTTACAACGTCTACAAAGCCTCTATCAGATACATAACCATGACTAAAGTCGGGACAAGTCCCCTCTTTATACACCTGTTACACAGCACCAAAACAAATGTATACATGTGACTCGAAAAGCCCCGAATCAACCTGGAGCTCACCAATAGTCTGCAGATGACCCGTATCCTACTGTGAAGGTCTACTAGCTCCTGTGCCTGCAGCAAGTAAGGTAAGTCCCCTAAGGGACGTTAGTACAAATGAATCTACTGAGTATGTAATGCCATAAAAACTGCATGAAATATAAGAACTCTAATGGAATCAAATACAAGTGAATAGTCGATATTGGTAAACCACCATTCTGTATGTGTGGAACCATGTACATTGCCTTCATTACTTTTTTTTTACGTTCATATCATCCAATTGGTGATCTACACTTTCTTCCATATAAAGCTTCGTAAGGTGCCATCTTGATACTTGAATGATAGCTATTATTGTAGTCAAATTCAATAAGAGGTAGATAATCATCCCAACTACCTTTAAAGTCCAATGTGCAAGCTCGTAGCATATCTTCAAGTGTTTGGATAGTACGTTCTGCTTGTCCATCTGTCTGAGGATGAAAAGCCGTACTTAAATTCACTAGGGTTCCCAAACTCTTCTAAAAAGATTTCCAAAAGTGTGCAGTAAATTGAGCTCCCCTGTATGATATAATAAAGAATGGAATTTCGTGTAGTTGCACTATTTCTTTAACATACAACCGCGCATAATCTTCAGCTGTGTAGGTGGTCTTGACCGGTAGAAAGTGTGCTGACTTGGTAAGCCTGTCAACTATTACCCATATGGAATCATATTTTCGAAGTGTACGAGGCAAACCTATGATAAAATCCATATTGATCATATCCCACTTCCAGATTGGAAGATTTATACATTGCATATAACCTCCAGGCTTCTGATGCTCTACTTTTACTTGTTGGAAATTCGGACAATGAACGAAAAATTTTGCAATGTTCTTCTTCATGTTACCCCACCAATACATTTCTTTCAAATCATGATACATTTTGGTGGCTCCCGGATGAATAGAATACTATGAATGATGTGCCTCTGTCATAATCCGTCTCCTTAGCTCATCTCCGGTACACACAATCTACTTTGCCACTGAAGCACTCCCTCTTGCGTAAGATCAAATACCTTCGTCAAACCTTGTTGTACAGTCTCTTTTAGCTATAATAAAATAGGATCCGCATACTATTTCTCTTTCACTTCAGCTACTAAAGAAGATTCTACCGCATTTTGCATAATAACCCCTTCATCTGGAGATTTAAGAAGGCGAACTCCCAAGCTGGCTAGTTGATGTAGATCCTTGACTATACCTTGATTTTCCTTCAACTGGCCATTAATACTTCCTATTGCTTTGCGGCTTAATGCATCGGCTACCATATTTGCTTTTCCCGAATGGTAGAAGATATCGATATCATAATCTTTTTGTAGTTCCAGCCACCTCCGCTGTCTCAAATTTAGGTCCTTCTGCTTGAAAATATACTGCAAACTCTTATGATTGGTATATATGTCAACGTGAATCCCATACAAATAGTGACGCCATATCTTTAAAGCAAATATCACAGCTGTTAGCTCAAGATCATGTGTTGGATAATTTCTCTCATGTGGTCGCAACTGTCTTGAGGTATAAGCTATTACATTATCGTGCAACATCAATATACATCCTAGGCTGACTCCTGAAGCATCACAATATACCGTATACCTTTCTGTGCCTTCTGGAAGTACTAATACGGGTGTAGACATCAATTTATCCTTCAGTCTTGGAAACTCTTCTCACTTGCATCATTCCACTGAAACTTGGTTTTCTTATGTGTTAGCTTTGTTAAAGGTGCCGCAATGGAAGAAAACACTTCAACAAACCTTTGATAATAACCTGCCAATCCAAGAAAACTACGAATCTCCGTAGGTGTCGTAGGCCTTGGCCAATTCTTCACTGCTTTTATCTTTTGCGTATCAACTCTTATTCCTTCATCCGACACAATATGACCCAAGAATGCTACAGATTTTAACCAAAATTCACATTTAAAGAACTTTCCATATAACTTATGATCACGAAGAATCTATAACACTTGTCGTAAGTGATTAGCATGGTCTTCTGCTGATCTTGAATAAACCAAAATATCATCGATAAACACTGTCACAAACACATCCAAGAATGGCTTGAACACCCTATTCATCAAATCCATAAAAACTGCTGGTGCATTCGTTAGCCCAAATGACATAACTAAAAATTCATAATGACCATCCCATGTTTGGAAAGCTGTCTTAGGTATATCTTTTTCTCTAACCCTTACCTGATGATATCCCGATCTCAGGTCAATCTTTGAGAAGAATTTGGCACCTTGTAATTGGTCAAACAAATCATCAATTCTGGGGAGGAGATATTTATTCTTGACTCTCACCTTATTCAGTTGTCGATAATCAATATACATTCTCAATGTGCCATCTTTCTTTCATACAAATAACACTGGTGCACCCCAAGGGGACATACTAGGCCTTATGAATCCCTTTTCCAGCAAGTCTTTTAATTGCTCCTACAATTCCCGTAACTCTGCTAGGGCCATTCTATATGGAGGAATAGAGATAGGTTGAGTGCCTGGAATCATATCAATACCAAACTCTACTTCCCATTCTGGAGGCAAACCTAGAAGATCTTTCGGAAATATATTAAGGAATTCATTTACCACTGGAACCGATTGAAGAGTTGGTGGCTTCACATTGCACTCTTACTATATGGCATATGTACCCCTTGGATATCATTTTCCTTGTCTTAAGATAGGAAATAAATTTACCTCTCGGTGCTCTAACATTACCCCTCCATTCAAGGACGGTCTTTTGTGAAAAATAAAAATGTACCTTCTTAGCTTGGCAATCTACCGTGGCATAACAAGAAGTCAACCAATCCATACCCATTATAATATGTAAAATCTACCATCTTCAGTTCAATAAGATCAACCAGCGTATCATGATCACAAACATTTACTATATAATTACGATATACTCTTTGAGCTACAATAGATTCACCAACTGGTGTAGATACTTCAAATGGCTTGACTAGTAATTCCAGTGTTCTTCCAAATTTTTCAGCAATCAATAGAGTGACATATGATAGGGTAGAACCCGAATCAATCAATGCATATACATTATGTGAAAAGATGGATAATGTACCTATAACTACATCCGGAGAAGCCTCCAAATTCTGCCGATCCGCTAAAGCATAGGTACAATTCTGTACTCCACTAGAATTAGCTGCTCTTCTAGAACCTCTACCACGCCCCATAGGCTGTACATCCAATGATGATGATGCAATGGTTGATCCCGTAGGTCGCGTCATGCTACCCGTGCCCCTTTATGGGCACTCTCTCATCATGTGCCCCGACATACCGCACCAAAAGCAAATATTCATCCCAAACCGGCATTCACCTAAATGAAAATTCCCACAGTGCTGACACGGCTGACAAGAAAACCTCGATTGGATCATACTTCCTTGTTATCGATACCCCGCTGTCTGTGAACCTCGAATCCCACTACTTTGCCCAACTTGACTGCCTCTAAACTCCCAGAATTGGGATGGAGTACCTGTTGTAGGTTAAGAAAATGATAGTATAGGCGGCCTATTAAAAACTCGAGGCCTAAATTCTCCTTGGGATGCCATGAACTGTCCCATAGGTCTAGCCCTCTTTGACGGCCCTCTTTTAAATTCCTGCGCCCTTCTCCTTTGCCCCTGATCCTCCATCTTCTGTGCAAAAGCTTATATCCTGGATATATCCATATCTCTATTCAAAGTAGCAATAGTACAATCTCTAACCAAATATGGATTCAATTTTTTCACATACCGCTGGACTCTGTCGTCCATAGTGGCTACTACATTAGGAGCATACCTAGCCAAAGAGTTAAACCGAAGACTGTACTCTCTGACGCTCATATTCCCTTGACAAAGATTTAAAAACTGGTTTGCACGAGCCTCTCAGATCTCATATGGAAGGTAATGATCAAGGAATTCCGCTTTGAATTCCTCCCAACTAGCTAGAACTGCACCTATACCCCTAGATCATTTCCAATCTTTGTACCATAATATAGCCTCTTCTTTTAGTCTATATGTTGCAAGCTCAACTATTTCTGTACCAGATACAAGCATAACATCTAAAGCCCTTTGAATTTGGTCCATGAATACTTGTGGGTCTTCATTCAGATCTGACCCGGTGAAGGTGGGAGGATTTAATTTCAGGAAATCCTGTGTCTGCCGACTAGCTGCCCTATCAGCACAGTCATTACTTGTAGTTGGACCAACTTTTCCTTGATTTTGTGCAGCAACTATACGAGTCAACATTTACACCACATTCCTTAGATCCTGTTCAGTAGCATTAACAGGTGGTTCTGGGATACTACTCTCCTTTGTGGCCCCTCTGGAAATGAGAGAGGAGAAGAATCCCACGATGCAAACTCAGTTTTAGCCCCACCTTGACTAGCTTGGTCAGGTGGTGATTTACTAGTTCCATATTCGGTAAGAATGTCTACCTTCTTAACTTTTCCCCTACCTCGTCTTGTAATCGGCATTTTACTCTAACAAAAGAAAACCAATTTCAATGGTCAGATATGATTCCACCTACAATTTTGGCTCTAATGCATGACCTAGGAATTGAAGAAAAGAAACAACTCCTAAATTTCCCGTAGCCTCCTACTTATAAATGTGGTTCACAACACATCCATAAGCAAGACTCTACTCAGACACGGCTTTGTAGACACCCTAGGATGACCCGCTCTGATACCACTTTTGTCACGCCTCAAATCCCATTGGGGCGGACTAACACCCGAAGCCGTTAAGGCCCGAGAGAACCAACCTATGATCGAGTACATCCATATGCAAATCACTAAATAAACAATATTCTATCATATATAAATACAAGATATCAATGGCGGAAGTCATGAAAATACATTCAAATAGATATGAAACTTGGTCGTTAGGGCCACCACGTCAAAAGGGTAAGACATTCCTTCGTCTGACTTACAATGTCTACAAAGCCTTTAACAGATACATAACTATGCCTAAAGTAGGGACAAGTCCCCGCTTTATACAACTGTTACACAGCACCAAAACAAATGTATACATGTGATTCGAAGAGCCCCGAATCAACCTGGAGCTCACCAATAGTCTGCAGATGACCCTATCCTACTGTGAAGGTTTACTAGCTCCTGTGCCTGCAGCAAGTAAGGTAAGTCCCCCAAGGGATATCAGTACAAATGAATGTACTGAGTATGTAAGGCCATAAGAAACTGCATGAAACATAAGAACTCCAATGGAATCAAATACAAATGAATAGTCGATATTGGTAAACCACCGTTCTGTATGTGTGGAACCATGTACATTGCCTTCATTACTTTCTTTATACGTTCATATCATCCAATTGGTGATCTACACTTTCTTCCATATAAAGCTTCGTAAGGTGCCATCTTGATACTTGAATGATTATGCCCCCAGAGCTGCCACCCATAAATCAATATATCAGGTTTGGCTTGAGCTAGGTTTTAACCCCCAGAGCTGCCCCCTGTTAGGTTCAGCTCGAGCTAGGATTTTGCCCCCTGAGCTGCCCCCTGATCTAATAATCTCGGGATCGGCTTGAGCTAGGCTTTCGCCCCCAAAGCTGCCACCCGTACTCAAACAACTATGCATTATGTCACGCCCCGAATCCCATCGAGACATGATTGGCACCCGTAGCCGATAAGGCCCGAGAGAACCAACCTTTGCCTATGCTCAATCATATGCATATAATATTCATAACCACCATTGCATAATATTATGACATACGAATAAAGGAGAACAAGGGACATATTTAGGCATACATATGAAACTTGGCCGTTGAGGCCATCCAGTCAAAACAACATGTGTCTTTTACACTATTACACCCACATCGGTCTACAAAAGCCTCTAACAAGAGCATTTACCAAAATGAACCATAAGTCGGGATAAGTCCCCGCACAACATGTACAATAGCAAAACATATATACAATTTGACTCGGAGAAGCCCCGAATGAGCGGGAGCTCACCAAAGAACCGCTAACACTGGTAGTTTATTGAGGAGGCCTACTGGGACCTGCGCCTGCAGCAAGTAAGGTAAATTCCCCGAGAGGGGTCAGTACGAAATAAGTACTGAGTATGCAAGGCTCAGATGAAACTATACAACACATGAATAGTTCAATGAATATGTCAATGAACTCAAAACATATGAATACTCAATGTGAATAAGTCACCATGTTACTCTTTGGAAACCATGTGGATTGCTTTCATTATTTTCATTACTTCCTTTATCTCAATGCTCACATGTCATTACATCACAATGTACCCGGGCCTCGACTGATCAGTGGGTCTTTCATATCATCATATAGGGATCGAGTCGAGCTAGGCTTATGCCCCTAGACTTGCCACCCTCGGGATCGAGTCGAGCTAGGCTTACGCCCCTAGACTTGCCACCCATAAATCCAAATCTCGGGATCGAGTCGAGCTAGGCTTACGCCCCTAGACTTGCCGCCCGTACTTGATCATTGACCACATTTGCATTACTTTGTTCATTACTTTGAGATTGATACTTTGATAGTCATAACATCACTTTGGAACTTTGGAACACAACATTGTTGGAAACTTTGAATCATTGACCAATGAGTGAAGGACATATGAATAAATATCAATGAGAAATATAACATTACTAGCACCATGATACCATTGGAACCATTGGACAATAATCCATGAACAAGAGACACAAGTATAGGCACTATTGGAATATTGGAACATAGCCTTCTTTGAACTTTCGGAACATTAACCATGAATATGAGAAATGAGATTCACAATTGATCAATGAGTAGGAAATATATGACAATGATCATAGATAAGTGCATATGGGATACCTTGGTACATTTCGGAATAGAACTAAAGAAATGTCAATGTGAACACTATTGGCCGTAGAAAGATACGGACAAAATAACCTTGCATACCTTGGATGCACAATACGAATAGACAACCTTCGATGCGTATACAATGATCCCTCTCCTTCACTCTACAACATACATACATAACGAATTCACGTTAACCACGAATTACTTTACAAATGCATGCAATGTCAATGAATTATATGTTTGCCTTTAAACATGTCATTTCCTCTTGACAAAACCATTGATCATACTATTATTTCAAAAATTCCATAATATTCCCAACATTGACCAATACATGAAAATCAATACATTTCACCATAATACTTCTCCTCTACACTTTCTTGTCCATAACACATCACAAATAATCCATCAAAGCACCTTAATTCAACTCATAACACATATCGGCCAAAATCCCATAATTTTCACTTTTAGACAAGAACAAGTTTTATATCAAAAATAACACCATACATGTTTATATTTTGTCCATACCATGCTTTTTCTTCAAAGGCACAAGGCCTAATTCACACTTGAATTCCATATACCACAAATCTCATACAAAATCACCAAGTACCATGACCAACTTTTCCAAGCACCACCAACATGATATACATATTCTTTTATGCATATAATATATTAATCCATGACAATAATCACTTACCTAGGCTTGGAAGATGTTGATCTTGCTCCAAAGGTTAGCTTTGACCTCTTAGGGTTTGAGAGAAAAAGAAAGGGTTGAAAAAATTATCTACAAAGGCATGTGTTTTCCAAATGAATAAAATCAGCATTTTTGCCCTTTATATAGGCTCTCAAGTCCATGCTTAGCCACTCTATAGCATGCCATGTGGTGTTCTAGAAGTTTTTGCAAGAATGGGTCAAATTTCCCCATATGGGCCATGTCTTCTTTCCATTTTTGGGCCCTTTTTTGGGCCCAATTCACTTAACCCGATAAAATCAATAATTTCACGTGTTTAAGTCGTCTCATATGTATTACAATAATATTCCCACTCATGCTATTCATATCCGTAGCCGCCATCCAAAAACCAAGTGATTCTAGCCACGTATGACCCATTTTGACCAAAAGGGTAAAATCGTCATTTTGACGCCAAATTCGTTCTCGAGTAATTTTATCATACCAATATATTTCACTCATTTCATGTATATTCTCATAGTTGTAGAAGAATCATGGCGAAAATCGGCTCAATACGTCCCCGGGAACCCTTGAGACTTAAACAAAATTTTCAACTTTTGAAAGGTGCGCAGGGGCGGCGTGGCACGCTGCCTGGCATGCCCCTATACTGCCTCTGGACTGAAAATTTCAGCCCAGAGCGGCGTGGCACGCTACCCAACGCGCCCTTCCCTTAAATTTTTCGAAAATTTCATTTTTCGACTTTTCTTCGCGGGTTTGGTTAGATACTTCAAATCCTATTCTTTAACTTACTTCTTAACCTTAACATACTTTGTTTAGAGGTCCTCTTAGCCTCGTTTTGAACCCGACAAATGCTCCATGAAGATCGCAAAACACCTTCTACGCAAGGTTAAGCATATGTACAAGGCCAAATTTCAATTTTCTTGTCAATATCATTACAAAATACGTTCGTGTGGCTCTCGACACTCAAGTATACATTGTTCATCGTCATCACATTGGGTTAGGAAGGTACGGGGTGTTACATTCTTCCCCCCTTAGGAACATTCGTCCTCGAATGTTAGTAATACTGTCTCATTGCAACACTTAAGTCAAAGTGAATGCTCTATATCATAATATACACACTTAACACTTGTAAAGACTTATAACTCCAAATCTGTATCTTGAACTTTTCCTTCCATGTATCACAAGTACAAGTACTTAGATGTCATTAATGCTTCGATTTCCCTTGTGATTTCTTCGATGTACTAAGTTCTCCAATAGTGCCCCTACGGAAGCTACGTTTGCTTTTCTTGATTCTTTCACTTCTCGATGTACCTTTGTACGTGTGAGATCCTCTGAAATTTGTACCTTTCCATTGACAACAATACTATATACTCTCCGATACACTTTCGGAGCATACGAAATGGACTGTGAAGAATTCCTGGACTAGTGCTAATAGGTACGCAAGTTGCCCAAATCTTTGGACAACTCCTCTTTCTTTCCGAATCTCATTATCTTTTTCCATTGGTGACACTATCAACTTCTAATATCGGCATATGATTTATACCGACTTTGGGCCATTTGTAGCTACTTTTATATCACCTTTACTTTCTCTATAGCTTGATGAATAAAATTTGACCTGGGCAACGCAAAATTTCATCATCCATAACCCATCCAATGGATGATCTTATATGTCCTTTTATATAAACCTTCGTAAGGTACCTTTTGATATCTTTATTGTAGCAATTTCATTAGACGATCGATATTCATCCCCACTACCTTTAAAGTCCAACATACAAACTCGTGACATATCTTCACATGTTCGTATAATACATTCTGTTCGTCCATCTATTTAAGGATGACCAGCCATACTTACATTTCTCTGTGTACTCATGCTTTACTGGAAAGACTTACCCACACTGTGCAATCAAGTGAGCCCCCCCCCCCTGTGTGATATAATAGTGAGTGGAGTCTCATGTAATCATACGATCTCTGTAACCTACAATTTTGCATACCGTTCATCTGTATCGGTGGTCCTAACTAGTAGGAAATATGTTGACTCGGTAAGCCAGTTCATGATTATTTATATGGCCTCAACCTTCGCAATGTACGAGACAACCCTTTCATTAATTCCATGTTATTCATGTTCCACTTCCAAACTGGGAGGGTAACATATTGCATAAAACATACAGACTTTTGATGCCATACTGTTCGTCAGTGACCGCTTGGACATTGAAATACAAGTTCTACAATGTGCTTCTCATATATTCTTACCAACATATCTCTGCTACACCATGGTGTATTTTGGTTGTTTTCGAACAAACAACTACCATGAACGATGTTCTTCTGTCGTAATTCATTTCCTTAACTCATCTATACCCAGTACACACAATCTACTTTGGCGTTAAAGTACTCCCCCTTGTGTTTGCTCAAATACTCTCGTCGACTTTACTGTACATATTTTTTTTTTCCAATTGAACTAAAACTGGAATTTACATATTGCTTTTCCCTTTACCTCCAATATCAATGAAAATCCTACCACATTTGACACTATAATTCTTTCCTCTGGAGTTTTAAGAAACAAAACCCCATATTGCCTCATTAATATAGATTTCCTGACTATATCTTTCTTTTCTGTGAGCTGTCCATTCATACTTCCTACTACCTTGCATCTTAATGTATCAACGACCCCATTTGCTTTTCCCAAATGATATAGGATACCAATGTCCTCACCTTTTAAGATTTCAAGCCACCTTCGCTACCTCAGAGTAAGTCTTTTGGCTTAACAATCTATTACATTGTCTCACATCCAGAATATATATATCAGCATGAATCCCTTACAAATAGTTACACCATAACGTTAAAGCAAATATCACTGCTGCTACTTCAGGGTCATGTGTTTCGTAATAATTTATATTCTCATGTGGCCGTAACTGTCGTGACGCATATGCTATTACCTTATCATGCTACATCAATATACATTCGAGGCCAACCCCGGAAGCATTACCATACATTGCATAACATTCTTATGCCTTCAGAAGGCACTTACAACGGATGTGGAAGTTACTTTATCTTTCAACTCTTGAAAGCTTTTCTCACATGCATCATACTGGAACTTGATTGCCTTGTGTATAGGCTTTGTTAAGGGTGTAGGTATAGAAGGAGATCCTTCCACAATTCTCATATAATGATCAATCAACCCAAGAAATCGATGGATCTCTGTAAGCATCGTAGGCCTTAGCCAATTGTTCACCATTTCTATCTTTTGTGTGACAACTTTCATCTCTTCATCCTATACAATGCATAGTCCTCCTGTGATGTTTTTTTTTGAATACCATCACCGAATATGGTCACACACACATTTACAAGTGTCCTGAACGCCCTGTTCATTAATCTATAAAACTACAGGTGCATTCTCTAGCCCAATTGACATACTAAGACTTATAAGCATACCATGTTTGTAATGCGGCCTTGGGTATATCATCATCGTTCATATATATTTTCCTTTTTATTTCATCAACATTCATTATCATTTATCCCGTAACTGATCAAACAAATCGTCAACTCTGGGGGGAAACTATTCTTATCCAGTTGCCAATAGTAAACACACATTCTCAATAGGCCATTTATCTTTTTTTTCTACTAGTGACACTGATGCACCCCAAGGGGCAGTACTAGGCCTTATGAATCCCTTATTCAACACGTGTTTTACTTTCTCCTGTCATTCTCGTAACTCGACCAGGCCATGCTATATGAAGAAGCCATGCTATATGATGAAAATAAAAATAGTTCGAGTACCTGACGTCACATTCATACCAAATCATACATCTGGGAATTCATTTACCACCCGGACTGATTAAAGAGGTGGAGGCTTCGCATTAATATCGTTCACTCATACTAAGTGGCATATGTATCCCTTAGAGTATCCTTTTCTTTGTCGTGAGATGGGGAATACATTTTCCTGTCCATTCAAAATATTCCTTTGGGGATAATGACAATAGAACTTCTTAGTTCGGCCATCTACTATGCCATAACCCCTTTATAACTCAATAAGATCAACCAGTATCTCATGACCACAATTAATGACTATGCACTTATGATATACTCTTTTATTTACAATAGGTTCACCAACTGGTCATTTTGGTGTTCTTTTCACTTTTCAGCAATTAACAAAATACCATATGCTCTGTGGGTCAATCACTACGTGTACGGTACATGTAGCTTCACCAGGAGAAGTCTCCTTTTGTGACCCGACATATCACACCAATAACAACATTTGGCCCCAACCGATATTTGGTCTCTACCTTCTTCGTTCTTATGCTTGATACCCCATTGTCCATGAATCATGAATCTCACTTCTTTGCCAAACCGACTGTCTCTAAACCCTTGGGATCGAGGTAGAACATTTACTATAGATTAACTATAGATTAAAGAAATAATGATTTAGGCGGTCTGCCAATCATCCAAGACCTCAATTCTCCTTGGGACGCCACGAACTGTCCCCATAGATCTAGCCATCTTTAACGAACCTTTGTCAAACAGTTGTGTCCTTTTCTGGTGCCTCTGGTCTTTCATTATTGTGTGCAAAATGCCTATATCCATTGTACAATCCATCTGTCTCTATACTGATGCACTCTATCGGTCATAACAGTTATCACGTTTGGAGCATATCTAGTCAAATTATGACACTAAAAACTGTACTTCCTGACACTTATAGCCCTTTGGCAAAAAAAAAATTTTCTTAACAATTGGTCCACATAAGCTTTTCTGACCTCACATGGGAGGTACTAGTCACAGAATGCCATTTTACATTCCTCCCAACTATCTGAAAATACATCAGTAGATCAGTCATATGCATAACATCTAGAACCCTTTTTAACTTAGTTCATAATGTCCTATGGGTCTTCATTCAAATCCGACCCGGTGAACGTGGGAGGGTATGATTTCTAAAAATATTGTGTTTGACGACTAGCTACCCTAGCCGCACCATCATTACTCGTCATCAGGCCATCTCGCCCGTGACATTGTACAACAACTATCTGAGGCAACATATGCACTACATTTCGTAAATCCTGTTCCGTGACATTTATAGATGGCTCTGCAGGTACTCCTCTATCTTTTGGCTACGAGAGACCCGTATAACGATTTCCATATCAGCTTCACCTTGACTAACTTGGTTAAGTGGTGATTTACTCATTTCTACTTCGGCAGGAATATCATCCTGCTCACCTTTGCCCTTATCTTGTCTGATACTCAACATTTGACTATATAAAAGAAAACCAATGTCAATACGTACATATGTGTCCACCTACAACTTTGGCTCTATTGCACGATCTAGAAGTGAAGAAAAGAAACAACTCCTAAATGTCCCGTAGCCTCCTACTTATAAATGTGGCGCGCAACACATACATAAGCAAGACTCTACTCAGACACGGCTTTGTAGACATCCTTAGACCGACTGCTCTGATACCACTTTTGTCACGCCCCGAATCCCATCGAGACATGATTGGCACCCGTAGCCGATAAGGCCCGAGAGAACCAACCTTTGCCTATGCTCAATCATATGCATATAATATTCATAACCACCATTGCATAATATTATGACATACGAATAAAGGAGAACAAGGGACATATTTAGGCATACATATGAAACTTGGCCGTTGAGGCCATCCAGTCAAAACAACATGTGTCTTTTACACTATTACACCCACATCGGTCTACAAAAGCCTCTAACAAGAGCATTTACCAAAATGAACCATAAGTCGGGACAAGTCCCCGCACAACATGTACAATAGCAAAACATATATACAATTTGACTCGGAGAAGCCCCGAATGAGCGGGAGCTCACCAAAGAACCGCTAACACTGGTAGTTTATTGAGGAGGCCTACTGGGACCTGCGCCTGCAGCAAGTAAGGTAAATTCCCCGAGAGGGGTCAGTACGAAATAAGTACTGAGTATGCAAGGCTCAGATGAAACTATACAACACATGAATAGTTCAATGAATATGTCAATGAACTCAAAACATATGAATACTCAATGTGAATAAGTCACCATGTTACTCTTTGGAAACCATGTGGATTGCTTTCATTATTTTCATTACTTCCTTTATCTCAATGCTCACATGTCATTACATCACAATGTACCCGGGCCCCGACTGATCAGTGGGTCTTTCATATCATCATATAGGAATCGAGTCGAGCTAGGCTTATGCCCCTAGACTTGCCACCCTCGGGATCGAGTCGAGCTAGGCTTACGCCCCTAGACTTGCCACCCATAAATCCAAATCTCGGGATCGAGTCGAGCTAGGCTTACGCCCCTAGACTTGCCGCCCGTACTTGATCATTGACCACATTTGCATTACTTTGTTCATTACTTTGAGATTGATACTTTGATAGTCATAACATCACTTTGGAACTTTGGAACACAACATTGTTGGAAACTTTGAATCATTGACCAATGAGTGAAGGACATATGAATAAATATCAATGAGAAATATAACATTACTAGCACCATGATACCATTGGAACCATTGGACAATAATCCATGAACAAGAGACACAAGTATAGGCACTATTGGAATATTGGAACATAGCCTTCTTTGAACTTTCGGAACATTAACCATGAATATGAGAAATGAGATTCACAATTGATCAATGAGTAGGAAATATATGACAATGATCATAGATAAGTGCATATGGGATACCTTGGTACATTTCGGAATAGAACTAAAGAAATGTCAATGTGAACACTATTGGCCGTAGAAAGATACGGACAAAATAACCTTGCATACCTTGGATGCACAATACGAATAGACAACCTTCGATGCGTATACAATGATCCCTCTCCTTCACTCTACAACATACATACATAACGAATTCACGTTAACCACGAATTACTTTACAGATGCATGCAATGTCAATGAATTACATGTTTGCCTTTAAACATGTCATTTCCTCTTGACAAAACCATTGATCATACTATTATTTCAAAAATTCCATAATATTCCCAACATTGACCAATACATGAAAATCAATACATTTCACCATAATACTTCTCCTCTACACTTTCTTGTCCATAACACATCACAAATAATCCATCAAAGCACCTTAATTCAACTCATAACACATATCGGCCAAAATCCCATAATTTTCACTTTTAGACAAGAACAAGTTTTATATCAAAAATAACACCATACATGTTTATATTTTGTCCATACCATGCTTTTTCTTCAAAGGCACAAGGCCTAATTCACACTTGAATTCCATATACCACAAATCTCATACAAAATCACCAAGTACCATGACCAACTTTTCCAATCACCACCAACATGATATACATATTCTTTTATGCATATAATATATTAATCCATGACAATAATCACTTACGTAGGCTTGGAAGATGTTGATCTTTCTCCAAAGGTTAGCTTTGACCTCTTAGGGTTTGAGAGAAAAAGAAAGGGTTGAAAAAATTATCTACAAAGGCATGTGTTTTCCAAATGAATAAAATCAGCATTTTTACCCTTTATATAGGCTCTCAAGTCCATGCTTAGCCACTCTATAGCATGCCATGTGGTGTTCTAGAAGTTTTTGCAAGAATGGGTCAAATTTCCCCATATGGGCCATGTCTTCTTTCCATTTTTGGGCCCTTTTTTGGGCCCAATTCACTTAACCCGATAAAATCAATAATTTCACGTGTTTAAGTCGTCTCATATGTATTACAATAATATTCCCACTCATGCTATTCATATCCGTAGCCGCCATCCAAAAACCAAGTGATTCTAGCCACGTATGACCCATTTTGACCAAAAGGGTAAAATCGTCATTTTGACGCCAAATTCGTTCTCGAGTAATTTTATCATACCAATATATTTCACTCATTTCATGTATATTCTCATAGTTGTAGAAGAATCATGGCGAAAATCGGCTCAATACGTCCCCGGGAACCCTTGAGACTTAAACAAAATTTTCAACTTTTGAAAGGTGCGCAGGGGCGGCGTGGGACGCTGCCTGGCGTGCCCCTATACTGCCTCTGGACTGAAAATTTCAGCCCAGAGCGGCGTGGCACGCTACCCAACGCGCCCTTCCCTTAAATTTTTCGAAAATTTCATTTTACGACTTTTCTTCGCGGGTTTGGTTAGATACTTCAAATCCTATTCTTTCACTTACTTCTTAACCTTAACATACTTTGTTTAGAGGTCCTCTTAGCCTCGTTTTGAACCCGACAAATGCTCCATGAAGATCGCAAAACACCTTCTACGCAAGGTTAAGCATATGTACAAGGCCAAATTTCAATTTTCTTGTCAATATCATTACAAAATACATTCGTGTGGCTCTCGACACTCAAGTATACATTGTTCATCGTCATCACATTGGGTTAGGAAGGTACGGGGTGTTACACATTACTTCATTTCTTTACTTTTGTGAGATTGATACATTGGTGGTTATAACATTATTAGAGCTTTGGAACATTAGTCAATGAATAAGAAACACTTGAATAACAATTTATAACAAACCTGAAATGAGATGCTTTGAAACATTTTGAAATGGAAACATGTACGGTAACAATGAGAACAAGAGGTGCTGCCAAAGGATACAAAAAGAGTAACCTTACATACCTTATCTTCCCAATATATGAATACAATAATTCAGCTCCTTCCTTACGTGTTACTCTACAACACAAGTACATAACAGAGCTTACATTAAAAACTAACTACATTACAAGTGTACAAGACGATAATGAGCTACGTGACTGCCATAGAACGTCATTTCACCCTCCTACAATACAATTTATTACATCACCATACCAACAACACCAAAACATCCCACACATCAACCTAGATATCATAAACCGATGGAATTTCATACCAAGTTTATAGTTTACACTTCCTCCTTAACACATCGTCATATTTACGCCATCAAGTCATCTAAATACCTTTCACCACAGCACATTAAAAATAATCCACAATTGATACAATTAAAAATACCTCTATACTACCCCCTTAGAGCCATCCAAAGGGTACCATAAGTTGATGATTGCATCCAAGAAGGGTAGAGGGGCCTTGGAGGGTCAAAGAGAAGCAAAAACAAGTGAAACAAACTTCTGGAAGGACCTGCGGAGCAACCTACGCCCGCAGGTGGTGAGGTATGGCTGCAGGTGACTCCTTGGCCCTATCCAAAGCCACCTTCAGTGCCACCTGTGTCCGCAGGTGCCTCATCCGCGAAGGCGGATGCCTGGTTCGGCTGCTATGGTTCACTTTTGGGTCCATCTTAGTAATAAATGGTCCATGGCCATAAATGAGCTTCTCTTTTCATATTCTTAGGTTAACTTTGATGCCAACGAACAATTATGGTTTCAAAATGCACATGAACATCACAAAACTATATTCTCCTTTCAATACACCATCGGTCCATGCACAATTTCATAACAACAATTCCACAAGTCATACACAAAGAGAAAGAAAGTTAGGGACATAACCACATCCTAACATTTTGACATTTAATCCATCAAATTCACTTCCTTCAAGACCTCAAGTCCCCTTTCAAGTTTGAACTACATAGAAGGCAAGTCCTTTACCGATTAAGTAAAAGTGGACTGTTTTACACATAGTGGACTGCTCAACACTTTGTCAACATAACCAACATGATTTACACACCCTCTTATGCATATAATATATTAAACCATAATATTAAACACTTACCAAAGCTTTCAAGGGGATGATCTTGTCCAAAGGGAGTGGTTGCTTAGGGTTTGAAAGAGGAGAGAAATATCTCTTGGAAAAATCTAGAATTTGCAAGTGTGTTGTGGTGAATAAAATCTGATTTTTAACCTCATATAGTCTCTTCAAATATCCTCCCTTAATGGTCATCCTTAGCCAAACTTTTGGTCAATAATTAATGTTTTTACTTGGTCAACCTTTGAATGGATCAATTTCCATTTTGGCCCATGCCTTCTTAACTTCATTTTGGGCCTCAATTGAGCCCATTTGCATAATATTAATTCATCCCACTAAAGTCAGTGGGTAATACACCAACCATCTCAGGTTTAAATAATTTTGTAAATGTTAAGGTAATCAAATAGGTTCGAAAATGTACGGGCTGACAGATATACTGTGAAGGTATCATAGAAGTCTTACTGAAGGATTGAAGAAGACATCAATGATACCATGATAGTATATAGATATACTATGATGCTATATACTATGATGGTATCATTACGGACTAAAGAAAACACCAATGAAACCATGTATATATATATTATGATGGTATCATGAAGGTCTGCCAGTATATTAATATATTGTGATGATATCATAGAGGTATCACTGAAGGATTGTAGCAGACATCAATGATACCATGATAATATGTAAATATACTGTGATGGTATTATTATAGACTGAAGCAAATGAAAATAAATAGAAATAAAAAAAGAAAGGGGAATCAAATGAAATTAGAAAAAAAAAATGAAAAGACAAAAATAAAAGGACTGAAAATGTGAAATTATATTGTGGTGAAAAAAATAAAGAATAAAGAAAAGAATGAAAAAAAAAAATAGAACAAGAAATAAAGAATTGAAAAACAAGAAAAAATAAAATAAAATAAAATGAACTAATAAAGTATTAAAAAGAGAAGAGAAAAATAAAAGCAGGGAAAAATAAATGAATAAAGAAATAAATGAGAAAAAAAAAAGAAAAAGAAGAAGAAAAAAGTATGTAAAATAAAAATTGTGTATGAATTAGATTATGGTGTAAAAAAAAAATAAAGAATAAAATAATTTGAAAAAAACTAAATGGACTTGAGATGAGTTAAAACTCTGGGATATCACTATATATTGCTTACTTAGTAGTTTCAGTTCGAGTATGACACCTGGCATATTGCTATTATCTATTAGTTCTGGTTCGAGTCCAGGATTTGCTATACTGTTATTATCTATCAGTTCCAGTTTGAGTTCGACACTTGCTATATTGTTAGTGCCTAATAGTTCCAATTTAAGTCCGGCATCTACTTCATTGTTATTATTCACTAGTTTTGGTTCGAGTACAACATTTATTATCATTACTATTACTGATCTGGGGTTAGGAATCAGGGGGAGATCGATAAAATTTGTGGTTATGGCTGGCAAGGGAGTATAAGGTACACATATCACACATGTTGACTCGTTTTATGTTCAGTATTGTTATTATACTGTCGTTACTTTAGTATTACTCTTTGCTTGTACCCACTGTGCTTATGGGGGCTCGGTTGGGTTAATTCTCCTTTTGTGTGCCTTCTGAGCTTATGGGATTCCAGTTAGGTTATAGCTAGCTTTTATTTTCACTTTTGAGTTACTTGTTTTCTATTTATCGCATTTGCCTAGCATAGCCTATTATTTTCATTTCTGCCCCTTTATTACTGACTTTAGTTTATATACTCGCACGTTATTTATACTTCTACTGTAATTGACCTCAATCAACCTATGATGCCTATTGAGTACCTGTGGTTCTGGTACTCATACTCCACTTCTGTATCTTTTCCTTGATGCAGAACCGAGTATGAGTCATCGCCATTGACGACATCGTCGAGATGTGCTGTTGATCAGAGATTGGGTGAACTTTTAGAGTCCAGAGTTGATCCTCCTCCTTCTGCAGTTGTGACAGTTTTATTTTGTATATTCTGAGACTATGATATATATTTGGCACTGTCTAGTACTCTTTTTGTCATAGTGACTCTTGTACTGACCTTACTAGGTCTTGGGGGATTTATTTTGGTATTTTTGTCCTCTTCCCCTTTTGTATAGCATGCTTATACATACATATATATATATATATATATATATATATATATATATATACACACACACACACACACACACACACACACACATACATACATATATCTACAAAATATTAAAAGTGTAAAGACCCTTAGAAAAGTGATTTGAACTTTTTGTCCTTCATTAAAAGGCTATGCAATAGACAAAATCGCCTTATTACGTTTTTCCTCAAATTATTATTTAGTGATATTTATAATATTGACTCCTAAAATATATGGGACTAGAATTTTAAATATTGTATTTCAACTTATGGAAGGAATATTAGTTGTCGTAGGAATATATTAGGTTTACATGTATTATGAGTTATCTAATATACCACAATTAGGATTTAGGTGTATTAATTGTCTCTATTTCTTTAGGTTTCGACACCATATTGCCGTAGGACAAAAATATTAGGTTTAGATTTAGTAGCCATTTACTCTTTTTCTACTATTTTTTTAATAATTTAAAATCAATAAATATATCGGCTATTAAATATTAAAATCAACCTAATATGTAGATGATCAGCACTTGAATTTTAATATATTTGGAATTAGAGTTATTTTAATATTGGTAAATAATTTATGGAAGAAAAATAAAAATATTCCATATTTAGGTAATTCTTTTCTTGGAGGAAAAGGGTTCTGCACTTCTATAAATTGAATTCTTCTTTACTACAACAATACAATAGCATTCACAATATCGTTTACAAACAAAGTTTTGTTTTGAGGCATGTGATTTGAGGTAAGTTTTCTAAGATTATAATATGTTCTGGAAATTTATAATAAATAAATACCATGTATTCTTGCTAGACAATTGCTACTTGGGAATTTTTTTTCTTTATTTGTCGTTAATTTTAGTATGTTCTTGATGTTTACAATCTTGATAGTATCTATGATTATAAGAGATAAATTTGCTTGTGATTTGAGGTAAGTTTTCTAGAATTTTAGTATGTTCTTAAAACTTACAATAAATAAATTATCATGT
The DNA here is from genome assembly GCA_031232105.1 of Capsicum rhomboideum. Classification (NCBI taxonomy): domain Eukaryota; kingdom Viridiplantae; phylum Streptophyta; class Magnoliopsida; order Solanales; family Solanaceae; genus Capsicum; species Capsicum rhomboideum. The sequence goes on along the minus strand of CP124716.1, from coordinate 87,226,711 downwards.
ATTCTTGATAGACAAATGTTAATTGAGAAGTTTTTTTGTGAAACATTGATAGTATCTACGATTGAAGAGGTAAATTTCCTTGTGATTTGAGGTAATTTTTCTTAGATTTTAGTATATTTTTTATATTTACAAGAATAAATTATCATGTATTTTGATAGACAATTGCTAATTGAGAAGTTTTTTTTTGTGATTTTAGTATGTTCTTGAACTTTAAAATAATAAGATATCATGTATTCTTGATAGATAATTGCTAATTGAGAAGTTTTTTGTGATTTTTGTAAAGAAGTTATTTTCGAAAGATCTCGACTCAGGTAAAGTTGAATTTGCGTAGTCATATCTTAAAATTATTTATAATGATAGAAAACTTGATATTCTTTTCAAGGAGAGAACAAAGGGCACCAAGATCTTACCCCTACTTCACGGAGATAAAGAGGTTGTTTCCAAAATATCTAGACTCAGGTAAATTTGAGTTTGCATAGTTGTATCTTAGAATTATTTATAACGATAGAAAACTTGGTATTCTATTCAAGGAGATAGCAAAGGGCAAGCAGATCTTACCTTTACCTCACAGAGATAAAGAGGTTATTTTCATAAGATCTCAACTCAGGTAAAGTTGAGTTTGCATAGTTGTATCTTAAAATTTCTTATAATGATAGTAAACTTGGTATTCTATTTCACTTATTCCAGGTACAAAAATCTCAATTATTTTACATTGGTATAGGGTCATAGATATGTCGACGCTTTTATATATACTCTTTTACTGCTAATGATTTTGTCTAATATATTTTGTTTCTTAGAGAGCCAAAATGGACAAGCTCGATTTTTATAAAATCGGCTTATATTAGTCTTCTTGCCTTTAAGATGAAGTTGCTACAAGTTGTTGAGTTATATTATTATACTCATACATAATGTCGTTAATTTTTCCTTTATCTGTCGTTAATTTTAGTATGTTCTTGATGCTTACAATCCTGATAGTATCTATGATTATAAGAGATAAATTTGCTTGTGATTTGAGGTAAGTTTTCTAGAATTTTAGTATGTTCTAGAAACTTATAATAAATAAATTATTATGTATTCTTGATAGACAAATGCTAATTGAGAAGTTTTTTTGTGAAATATTGACAGTATCTAAGATTGAAGAGATAAATTTGCTTGTGATTTGAGGTGAGTTTTCTTTGATTTTAGTATGTTTTTTATATTTTCAGGAATAAATTATCATGTATTTTGATAGACAATTGCTAATTGAGAAGCTTTCTTTTGTGATTTTAGTATGTTCTTGAAGTTTAAAATAAGTCACCATGTATTCTTGATAGATAATTGTTAATTGAGAAGTTTTTTGTGATTTTTGTAAGAAAGTTGTTTTCAAAAGATCCCGACTCAGGTAAAGTTGAATTTACATAGTCGCATCATAAAATTATTTATAATTATAGAAAACTTGGTATTTTTTTCAAGGAGAGAACAAAGGGCACCAAGATCTTACCCCTACTTCACGAATATAAAGAGGTTGTTTCCAAAGGATCCCGACTCAGGTAAATTTGTGTGTGCGTAGGTGTATCTTAGAATTATTTATAACGATTATTAAAGGAGAGAGCAAAGGGCACATAGATCTTATCTCCGATTTCTTAGATTGGCGCCACCAACATTTGCAAGGGCCCCAAGTGAGGATGCATTTGAGTTCCTTATCATCTGTAAGTAGGGGTTGCATAATTTGGACCTAGTTGAGTCGCATGGTGTGGATTACACCACTTTCCAGTTTAATAGAGCAGTGAGACAGTGGTGGAGGGGATATCTTGATTCCAGGTGAGTTGGATCTCCTCCTATGACTTGGACTCAATTTTCTAAAGCTTTCTTAGAGAAGTATATGCCTTGTACCATGCATGAGCGCCTAAGGGATGAGTTCATCGGGTTGTAGCAAGGTTCTATGACAGTGGTAGAGTATGAGGAGAGATCACAAGTTTGCCAAATATGCCACCATGATTCTAGACACTGAGTATGAGAGGATATAGTGCTTCATTAGAGGATTGAGCTTCCACTCTGTATGGCCCCTCAAAGTCTAGTAGCTGCGGGTAAATATTTTTTTGATATTGCTGATTATGTTTACACTATAGAGGGTTTGCATTGCGAGGTTCAAGGAGGAAACGATAAGAGACCTCATTAGCAGGGCAGTTACAGTTGGATCCACAGTGGCTAACAGTTTATAGGTAGAGTTTTTTATAGTAAGTACCCCCAGCAGCAGTCGTATCAGCATCAGGGTCAGTCTAATAGGCCCGTTTAGGTAGAGCTATAAATTTTAGATGGGGGTCAGTCTGGTTATAGGGATTTTAGCAGGCAGAGCAGTGGTCAGTTTTTGAGAGGCATCCAGACAGGGTCCTCAGGTTGAGATGGCCATTCCAGGTAAGTTGGACCTTCTCGATAGGGTAGAGAGCCTGAGGTATGCTATAATTGTTGTGTTATGGGCCATTTTGCCAGACAGTGTCTCCGGTGTGGGATGATTGAGCTAGATGTACAGAGTGTTTCACCAATCAGATTAGTGTCATCCCCAGCTAGGGGTGGTACACAAGGTTTTAGATGAGGTCCTCAGGCAGGCAGGGCAGGTGGTTAGGTAAGCACCCAGTTTGGAGGTGGGTGGCGTCATCATTATATTGTTCCTGGTAGGCCAGAGGCTGAAGCTTTGAATGTTGTTATTATAGGTACAATCTCGATCTTCCATCAGCCAACTTCTGCTTTATTTGATCCTGTCTCCATGTCTTCTTATGTGTCTACTTACTATACACCTCAGTTAGGGTTTTCTTGGGAACCACTATCTATGTCTTTGCATGTAGCTACTCTCGTGGTGATTCTTTAATAGTGAATCGAGTATATAGATTGTGTGTTATGACTGTTTAGGAGTATGACTTTTGGACTGACCTTATTATGCTAAACATAGTTGATTTCGACGTGATTCTGGGCATAGATTGGTTATCCCCTTATCATGTTGTCTTGGATTTCTTTACCAAGATCGTTACCTTAGCCATACCTGGCATACCCCAGATTGTATGGCAGTGTACTCATAGTTGTGCGCTAATAGGGATTATTTCTTATATTTAGGCAAGGAGACTGGTATCGAGGGGTTGCATGTCCTACCTTGCATATGTTTGTGATATCAGTATTGAGAGTCCTTCGCTTGACTCTATTCCTATACTCCATGAGTTTCTTGATGTCTTTCCTACTGACCTACCTAACCTTCCTCGTGAGAATGATATTGATTTTTCTATGATTTAGAGCCAGGAACCCAACCTATTTCTATGGTACCTTACCAGATGGCTCCTGTTGAGCTAAAAGAGCTAAATATTCAGGTTCAAGATTTTTTGGGTAAGGGTTTTATTATACCAAGTGTCTCATCTTAGGGTGCTCCGTTCTATTTGTGAAAAAGAAGGATGGTTGTATGCATATGTGTATCGATTACAAGTGAATTAGGTGACAGTGAAGAATAAGTATCCTATGCCTCGTATTGATGATCTATTTGACCATCTTCAGGGTACAGGCGTATTTTCCAAGATTTACTTGAGATCTGGCTACCATTAGTTGAGGATTCGGGCAGAGGACATCCCTACGACAACCTTTAGGACTCGCTATGGCCATTACAAGTTCCTGGTGATATCTTTTGGGTTGACCAATGCCCAACAGCGTTAATGGACTTGATGATTCGAGTGTTCAGGACTTATTTGGACTACTTCATGATCATGTTTATTAATGACATCCTTGTATATTTGAGGAGTAGGAAGGAGCACGAGCAGCATTTGAGGACAGTGCTCCACAAGTTGAGTGATCATCTTCTTTATGCCAAATTCTCAAAATGTAAGTTTTAACTTGAGTTTGTAGCATTCTTAGGGAACGTGGTGTCCAAAGATGGGGTTATGGTAGACTCGGTAAATATTGAGGCCATTCGTGATTGGGCAAGGCCTATATCTTCGATCGAGGTTCATAGTTTTATTAGGTTGGTAGTTACTACAGGCGGTTCGTCGAGAGATTTTTCACTATTGCAGCACTTATGACAAGATTGACTAAGAAGGAGGCTCCATTTCAGTGGTCAAATGAGTGTGAGGCGAGCTTTCTAAAGATTAAGGACTTGCTCACTTCTGCACTTATTCTAACTCTTTTAGTTGAGGGCGAGGGGTTTACTGTATATTATGATGCTTCTACTGTTGTTTTGGGTTGTGTTTTAACGCAGCGGGGCTGAGGTATAGCATATGCTTTGAGGCAAATAAAGGTGTATGAGTGCAACTACCCCACTCATGACTTTGAGTTGGCAGCGGTAGTTTTTGCTCTTAAGATTTGGAGGCTTTACCTGTATGGTGTTCGCTGCAAGATTTTAACCGATCACCATAGTCTTCTATACATTATGACTTAGAAAGACCTTAATTCGAGACAGCGTAGGTGGATTGAGTTGTTAAAGGACTACGATCTCTCTATTCTATACCATTCGAGCAAGGTGATATAGTAGTGGACATCTTAAGTTGGAAGGCAGTGAGTATAGGGAGCTTGACCTTCCTTTCAGTTTTGGAGTGACCGTTGGCCTTGGACATCCAGTCCTTAGCCAACAGGTTGATTCGGCTTGATATGTCAGACCCAGGAGGATTTTTGCTAGTGTTGAGGCCAGTTCTACTTTGCTGTAGAAGATTTGAGGTCGGCAGTTTGCAGACAGTAGGTTGTGTGGCATTTGAGATCAAGTGCAGAGGGGTGAGTCCAGGAGGGTTACCCTAGATCCTGAGGGTATATTAAGATTTGATGGTTGCATTTGTGTTTTGAGGGTAGGAGGTTTGATTCAGCTGATACTTCTAGAGGTTCATAGCTCCTTATATTCTATTCACCCCGGGATAGCTAAGATGTATAGAGATTTGTGGTAGCATTACTAGTGGAGCAGTATATGGAGAGATATAGCAAACTTTATGGCTCGATGTTTGTGTTGTCAGTAGGTAAAGGCTGAGAACTTGAGACCAGGTGGCTTGCTTCTGAGGCTACCCATTCCCAAGTAGAAATGGGAGCAGATTACTATAGATTGCATCGGTGATTTACCTTGTACTTCTCATGGTTCTGATAGCATTTGGGTCATCGTAAATCGGTTGACCAAGTATGTCTATTTTATTCCTATTCAGACTTCCTACAGTGCCGAGAGGTTGGCTCAGATCTATGTTCGAGAGGTGGTTCGCCTTTATGGGGTGCCCGTGTGTATTATTTTAGATAGAGGCTCTAAGTTCACCTCTAGCTTTTGGAGGGCATTTTAGGAGGAGTTGGGTACACAAGTTGACCTTAGCACAACTTTTCATCCCTAGACTGATGGTTGGTCGGAGTGGACTATTTAGGTTTTGGAGGATATGCTCCGAGCATGTGTCTTGGACTTTGGAGGTCAGTGGGAGCAGTACTTAGCCTTAGCGGAGTTTCCCTACAATAAAAGCTACCACTCGAGTATTCAGATGGCACCATTTAAGTCATTATATGGTAGGCGTTTCGATCTCCAGTTGGTTGGTTTAAGACTTTAGAGGCTAGTCCACGGGGTACCGACTTACTTTGAGATTCATTGGACAGAGTTCAAGTGATTTAGGATAGGATACGGGCAGCTTAGAGCAGAAAGAAGAGTTATGTTGACTGTAGGCTTCGTTCTTTGAGGTTTGAAGTTGGTGATCTAGTTTTCCTTTGAGTATCACCCATGAAGGGCGTGATGAGGTTTGGGAAGAGGAGCAAGCTCAGCCCCAGGTATATCGGGCCATTTAAGATCCTTCGAATAGTTGGGGAGGTAGCTTATGAGTTGGCCTTGCCTCCATCCTTTTCATCCATTCACCCAGCCTTTCATATATCGATGTTTCATCATTATATTTGGATAAGTCTCACGCACTTTGGTGGGACTTGGTTCAGTTGGATGATAGGTTGACCTTTGTAGAGGAGCCAATTTCTATCCTAGCCAAAGATGTCAGACTGTTGCGTTCCAGAGATATTATTGTGGTTAAGGTTTAGTGGAGACACCATTCAATTGAGAAATCTACCTAGGAGACCGAGAGTGATATGCAGACTCAGTATACTTACCTATTCAATCCTTTAGGTACTTCTTAACTCTTTACTTTCGCGGACGAAAGTCCTTTTAGTAGTAGATGTTGTAATGACCTTCTAGATCATTCTCTGCATTTTTGTACTTTTTCTGTGCTTAGAGCCTTCCTATAGCTTCCCTAAGTCATTTATGACTTGCTGGGACAGACAGTTTGTTTACTGAGGAGTTCATTTGGTTTTTATAGTTATTTCCCTATTTTGGAACTTTTGAAGTTGAGAAAATGGTCTCGGACTAAAACTTTAGGTAAACGTACTCGAATGCCAATTTTGATGATTCTGTTAGCTATGGAATGTCAAGTTTAGGCTAGGGGGACCCTTGGTCCGGTTCCTGAGGTTTTCAGACTCATTTTGGGCTATTGGGTGGATTTTGGTAAAAAATGAAACCTTGAGTGTGGGACACACATTTTGTTGAAATAACCTCTAATGGAAATTTTGATGCTTTTGTTGAGTTTGGAATGCCAAATTTGGTAGGGTTTCATAGTTTATTTGCATTCACGGGATTATGAAAGAATCCCGAGGGCCCGTCCAAAAATTTTGTAACTTACCAAAGTTGTTGGGGCATCACCACCTGGTGCAGGCCAAATTGGCCTTTGCGTTGCGAGGCCTTGGCCGCGATTGTGGAGGTTAAGGAATCTTGACTTTCGTGAGCTAGCCTTTCCGTTCACAAAGAGAAAGTCGACCTGGTAGGTCCAGGCTCCTTCTTTGTAATCATGATGGACCGGCCACATTCGCAAAGGCCAGTCCCAGTCAGCTTCCGTAATCATGACAGAGGTCCTGCATTCATAATGAAGGACCCTTGGCAGTATATAAGTTTCCTCCCTTCATTTTTAGCTCAAAAAATAAGTGTAAAATCACCATTAGAGGTATTAAGAGCTCAGAAATTTGTGGGAGATCTTAAATTGGAGCTAGGAACATTAAATTGATCGTTTCCCTACCCTTATCTCGTAAGTTTCCGGTTAAATTTCCCTTTAATGCATAGTTAAATTATTGTTTTTCTCCACACTTGGCAGACTATTTTGGGCATGGAATTGAGGGTTGTTCATGCCTAATTTTTTAGCACTAGCTCACTATAACCTGGGGGACGTTGTGCAAATTTCAATTTCTTGATTTCACAAGCGGACCCATGGGGGATTTCTAGTTCGATTTTTGATCCAGAGCATAAATTCATAATATTAGTATCGATATTCTCGTCTTGACGTGTAGTGTACTATTTTGACAGCGTGGCAGTGGTCGGATGCTTCTCGGAAGGGAAAAGCTCCACTGTAGAGGATTTTGCATGCTTTCAGCGGCGTCTAGGTAGGCTAGACTTATCTTTCTTCTAGACTTTGCTCTATTATAGTATCAGTATGATATTGTGCTAGTTGTGGGTGGGTTCTTATGGCTCGGGTTCTCGTTAGTGTATTTTTGCTTAATTTAGTCGATTAGGGGCCTTTTCAGAAAGATTTCAGCCCCGTTTCCCTTAAGTTAGTCTATATCACTACAACATTTTATGCCTTCATCCACCCTTACAAAGTGTGTCCTAAACTACCAAAAAGTGTGGCCTTTAATCAAAGGGAACACTTTTTGACTTTAGACCACGCTTTTGTAGGGGTGGTCTAAAGAGGTATAACCTTTGACTTTAGGCCACGCTTTTCAAGTGTTGCCTTAGCAGCTATGCTTCAAAAGCATTGTCTATAGATAACAAAGACCATGCTTTGCAGTACCACATATACCAACACTTTCATATCCTGAAGCTACACTTTGAAAAAGTGGCCTTTGTTACTTTTTAGCAACACTTACAAAGTGTAGCCTGTGTCTATATACATGCCAGCCATATGGAAACACTTTTAAGGAGTGAGAATTTTAATTAGGTTATAAAATACATTTTTTAATATTTCTGCTAGCAAAAATTATGGTTAAATTTTTACATTTCGGATATATCTTGTAGTCACAGTTATTTCAAACAATAGGTAACGATAAACCGTAACAATGTAGACTGTCAAATAATTTCTGTTATTGTTCTTTTAGGCCTCAACATATCAGACTGATTAGTTTCAAGCAAAATATTACATTACATATCAGTGAATTGTACTATACTCGTAAATGACAATCTGAAATTTCCTTTGGAGCTGCTTATAAGTTGATTCATTCTTGAACATAGTAATTCGGTTTTTTCCATGTACTGCACTTCGGTTTCCTACTTGTTTGATGTGCTTTACCTGAGTCAAGGGTTGATCAAAAATAGTCTCTCTATTCGTATAGCGTAGAGGTAAGGTTGTGTACACTCCATCCTCCCAAGACGCCACTGTGAGATTTCACCGGGTACATTGTTATTGTACTGCACTTCTACCTCCTTATCTAAATTCTCAATAGTTGCAGTAAATAACAAATAAGTCGAGCAATGATATAACATTTAACCCATCAGAATACACACACAAAAACATAAATAACAGAATGAAGAAAAACTAAAAAGAGAAAAGAATCATTAACATTATATTATCTATTCACCAAACCAAAAATATGTTAACTGGTTCAATAATTATTATACACTACTTTGCAAGCCTGAACCTCAATTGTCAAAATTGAGTAACTGGACCAACATCCTCCGCATTTACAACTTCAATTCAAATGAAAATTTTCTTTTGTCAACAATGTCTGAATTCATTAGTGAAAGTAGATGGCCCGATGAACACTGTGATAGACAAGATTTGAAAAATTAGGATCTTCTTCTTGTTAAAACAAATATATATGTGTGTGTGTGTGTGTGTGTGTTTGTCTGTCTTGCTACTCCAAGTGATCAAGTCTCACAGTAATTGTAAAAAATCCAATTATGTATCGAGAAGAATGTTGAGGAAAAAAGTCTCTTTGATTCATCCATAGTCTTTTTCCTTGTTCAACGAGTGGATCCACAAATTTCCATCACATTTAAATAATCCTCAAACCAATGAAATAAGGAGAAGATAAGAAAAAGTTTTAGCTTGGCTATCAAACTACAAAACCAACAATATTGATAATTTTGCACCTTAATAGGTAAAATTTGAAAAGAGATTATCCGGGAGATGCATATATACACCATATAGTAACTATTCCAGTGGGAAAAAAGGATAACCATTCTCAGTTGGAAGAGTTTTTCTCATTATTATTGATTCAAAAGACAATTTTATAAAATAGAAGTGTTTAATGGGGCTATTTTATAAAACATGTCAAGTTTAAGGGATTATGTAGGTATTAGCCTTATTATTATTTGGCAAGGAACATTATACTATCAAAAAGAATTAGTCAAATGAATCACCATGGTAGGATACAATGTCAAGTTGATCAAAGAAAGTAATTCAATTAAAATAGATGAAAAAATATTACAAAGGCATACGCACCAGTGATCATTTTCACATTCACGCCAAGATTTAAGGCCCTTCTTGTTGTCTCTGCACTATCATGCCTTGATGTATTAAAAAGAGTCATGAGAAAAATAAATTCCCAAGGACCTCCTAGAGATTCCTTTATTCCTTCAGGAACTTCCTGAAAATGTTTTGGGCATCCAGTTTAGAAAAAGACAACACAGAAGTTCAATGAACGTAAGATAGTAAGGACCATTTAACTAAGATAGATATGAATACACACTACCTTATATGATATCGGAAGAGATTGTAATCCTCATTCAACAAATTTATCGATGACAGCATGAACCTTGTGTTGTACGTCAGATTTATTGTATGTAAGGTTCAAAATCTAGCAACCATAAGCATTAGTAGTGTAAACTATCAATATAATTAAAATCAGTAGTTGTTGAGAACTTAACCCTTCACCTGATCAGGTAATACGAAAAGTGCTAATCATCATTTTTTAGACAATTATCAAATATTTATTAATTAGAATAATAAAAAGTAGTTCACATTTTCTACCCAAGTCAAATCCAAGTCTATCTATGATTCACACAAGCTAATTTCTAATTTATAATATGTGATAGGAAGTACCATTAGCAGGAAATAGAAGAAAAACACTTACAGATGCATTTTTTCTCTTGAAATTTCTTGGAAATTCAGAATCTGGTACACTCAGTGATTTGTAAATTAGCTTCATCATTTAGTATGGATTCTTACTAACACTGAGACATCTTAGTATTGCCACTTCCATAGTAAGAATGATACTACCAGAAAAAAGAAGAAGTTAAATGCGATATTACTTCACTATAATTTGCAAGTTCAACTGATAAGGTATACCTGACCAAGCTGTAATAGTATCTTCCTTAATTCCGCAGCACTAATTTGCAAACAACCATAACAAAATTAAATTAATTCAAGTACACATAATGAAGATACACTATGCAAAAAAATATACAAAAATAATACTAACTTCAAACATCTCGTTGGCGCGTTCGCTAACAATATACATGTACCTGTAGTACTAACTCGTAGATATTTTAAATCAAACTTTAGCTTCATCACCAAAGCAAGCTAAAGTTTTAGTTATAAAGTGTTTCCTACCCTAGATTTTTAGATTTTGTTTAGGCAGTATGTTCACCTTCAAAACATATCCATAACAGTACACTATAAGTAAGTCCATGGAAACTAATACAAAACGCAGACATAATTTTTAATTCAGACTTAATAAAGTTTCCAAATAGTAGATTTACAACCAATTCTTTACCTGTTTTCATATGTCGTGACTAGGCAAAGACTGAAACATGTGCACAAGCTATTTAATCTAAATTGTATTCTTAAATTCATGGTATAAGAATGTAGAGGAAAGCTATTCAATCTAAATTATATTCCTCTGTAAACAATGAAAAGTAAGTATACTCCTAAGTCCTAAGTTAGTAATTCAACCAACAAAATATTTATAATAGCAAATGTGAAGAAAGTTACTCTTATAGCTTCTTGATAAATATATTTATTTTTGAAATTGATCTTCTTGATATACATATATATATATATATATATATATATATATATGCTCTTCTTCAACTAATAAAAAATTATCAATTTTGCAAAAACCAAAGAAGTAAAGTATGGAGAATAGCATCACTCTTTCAGTTTAAAAAAAGAATAGCATCACTCTTTACAGATAGTAGAAAATGGAAGTCAAAATCTAACGAACACCATATAGTGAGCTATGTCAAAGAACTATTGTTTCTCTTTAGAAGACAAATTCACCACCAAACTTCAACAAACCATTTTCACTACTCCTTTTAGCATAATTTTGTGTGTTCTTGTTGGTAATTTCTCGTTAAATTGGAGTAACAACTTATGACTAGCAATTTGCTAGTTAATCATTCATCATTATAACTTTATGCTAATCCAACTACCAATAAAGTCACTGGAAAGGACAATACTAGAATTATAATATGGTTTGTTTTTATACAATTTGAACTATAATGGTGAATAATCTATGTAGACCACATGAAGTTCATCATCAGTTATAAAATTGAATTAATCTAGTATATCAATGTGAATTCAAGTTAACACACATGCCTAACAACTGATCCATTATGTTTCTTCATTGTTTTTAATAGGTAAAAAGAATAATGTATTAGCACAAAATAAAAAGAATTCACTATCCTAAATTACCTAAAAACAAAAAAAAACTTGAATTCTTACAAAAGTATTGTTAATTCACTAGTATGTGGTAGATTACATGATTGCAACTAATAGATACATAGCTAAATCAACTAGTATTGTCAAGGAATCTGCTTTGTTTTACTCATAGCTAATTCAACTAGTATTTTCAGGGAATTTGCTATATTTTACTCATAGCTAATTCAACTAGTATTTTCAGGTAATCTGCTATGTTTTACTCATAGCTAATTCAACTAGTATTGCCAGGGAATCTGCTCTATTTTGCTCATAACCTGCAGTATAAACTCAGATTTGGTTGTAGTATAACCTTATCATAAGAAGACATGCCTCTAGTCTTTCTAGAGTGAGCGTCACACATTATTGTCTGTTGAATATACCCAACCAAAATGGGAAGTCAATGGCATGACATTGTATGATGGTGAAAATGGTAACTGTGTACTAACAATAGAGGGGACCACCTCCTATATTACGTCTACGAAAATTGATTCATCTATAAACGTACTCCACCCAATGAGAAAGTTTTAGAACAAGTCTTAATCTTATATCTTGAAAATATGATATTCACATTCTAATAAAAAATAATCTAACGAAGAAAGGTTCAATAATAATGACATAATTCTTGGTGTGATTCACTTGGCATTACATGTTTTGATCGACAAAACTACACCAAAGAACACAAAATCCAAAAGTAATGATTGGAGTCAATTTTCCCATTGTCTTTACAGACTCTATAACCCTAAAGGAGAGGAGAAAGAAAAATAAGAAACAAATAAACTATACTCCAACTTTGGCTTCGACTTGAGGGACTCCGAGAGGAGCAAGGAAAGGAAATTGATTGCCTTTGAATGTTTAATGTTGAGAAGACTGAACAATTTTTTCAATCCTCACTGATACAAAGAGAAACCCTTTTAAGATTTGGGCAAAGATAAATCCATTTAAGATTTGGGCAAAGAGAAACCCTTTTAAGAGTTGGGCAAAGACCAACAATTCTTTCTTTGCTCAAATTTTAAAAGGGTTTTAGTAGCTTCTACTTCCATGCATGCTTAGAAACAAGAAGAAAACAAGAACAAAATGGTCTACTAGAGAAGAAACTCACGAGCATAGATGAAAAAAATTAGAAGAAGACAGACTGGAGAACTAGCAGAAGAAGAAGCAAAGCTTACCTGAGCTTACCGGTGAACTGGAAATAGCGATCTTTGGAGAAAATAGAAGAGAGTGATGTTCCTTAGCGTTATTTTTAGATGGCCAATCGGCCGGAGGTGGCTAGAGATGGGAAACCAGTGGCGGCAGATATGGAGAAGAGAGAAAGAGTGACAAAAAGAATGAGAGAAGTGAAATTAATTTTTTTTAGATTTTAGAATATGGTAATTACTTTTTAGAATTTCGGAGAATTTTGTACATACAAGGAGGGAAATAATTATTTGAGCTCAGATTTTTTTAAAGATATTTAGAGAACACTTGTTAATTATTTTCTTTAAAATTATAAAAATACCAAAATTATAAGTGTAGCCATATATATAAAAAAAAAGTGTTGCTAATTAGTTTATGTTTTAATTATACTTATAAACCGTAGCCTATAATTTTAAAGAGCACACTTTAAAAACGTTGTCAAAGATTTATGTGGCCAAAAGCTAAATACTAAGGCTTCGCTTTGAAAGTGTAACCGAAAATAGTTAGGCCATACTTTTTGAGCGTTGTTCAGATTTAATGTGGCCTTAGGCCTAAAATGTTGTAGTGTATGATTATCTTTAGGATTAGACTTAGCCTGTTTAGTGCTTTGGGTTAGGATTGTGAAGCCTTATCCTAGGCTCGGATAGGTGCTTGCCTTAGATTAGGTTCTCGGGACCTATAGTGGGCCTTATCACCGCTTTTAAGATTGATGCTTAGAATAGCACCCTTTTGACCTAAATAATTACATAACCGCTCCTTTTGGCTATTTCATGGGTTTGGTTGACTTAGTCATCATAATACGCTTATTTAGCTTTGTTACCCCGGATAGGGCGGTATTTGACCTTCAACTGCATTTTTCGATTTAATAATTGAACCCGCTTCTCCTTAAGGGATTTTACCGCCTAAAAATTGGAATTTTTGACTAAATGGACTTGAGATGAGTTAAAACTCTAGGATATCACTATATATTGCTTACTTAGTAGTTTTGGTTTGAATCCGGCACCTGGCATATTGCTATTATCTATTAATTTCAGTTCGAGTTTGACATTTGCACTACTGTTACTATCTATCAATTCTGGTTCAAGTCCGACACTTTCTATATTTTTATCACCTGTTAGCTCTGGTTTAAGTTTGGCATCTGATACATTATTATTATTCACTAGTTCTGGTTTGAGTTTGACATTTATTATCATCACTATTACTGATCTGGGTTGGGAACTCGATGGAGACCGGTAAGATTCGTGGTTATGACTGCAAAGGGAGGATAAGGTACGCATATTGCACATGTTGACTCATTTTACGTTCAGTATTGTTATTATCCTATCCTTACTTTAGTATTACTCTTTGTTTGTACCTTCTATGCTTATGGGGGATCGATTAGATTTCTCCTTGTGTGTCCCTTCTAGGCTGATGGGGGTCCAATTAGGTTATAGCTAGGCTTTTATTAACACTTTCGAGTTACTTGTTTTCTATTTATTGCATTTGCCTAGCATAGCCTATTATTTTCGTTTCTGCCCCTTTAGTACTGACTTTAGTTTATATACTCGCACTTTATTTATACTTTTACTGTAATTGAGCTCAGTCGGCCTATGATGCCTACTGAGTACCCATGTTTTTGGTACTCATACTACACTTCTGCATATTTTCCTTGATGCAGACCTGAGTACAAGTCACTGTTGTTAACGACATCCTCGAGTTGTGCTACTGATCGGAGATTGGGTGAGCTTTTAGAGTTTGGAGCTGATCCTCCTCCTTATGCTGTTATGACAGTCTTATTTTGTATATTCTGAGATATGATGTATATTTGACACTGTCTAGTACTTTTTTTGTCATAGTGGCTCTTGTACTGACTTTACCAGGTTTTGTGGGATTTATTTTGGTTTTTTTGTCCTCTTCCCCTCTTGTATAGCATGCTTATATATGTATTCCTCTCCTAGCTGTTATTTTCACGACTGTATTCTTATTTCTTTATCTTCCACCTGTTAGCCCGTTACTCGTTGTTCCAGACTCTGGTTTGGCTTACCTACTGGTGGGTTGAAATAGGTGTCATCATGACTTGAGAAATTGGGTCGTGACATAAGAACACCATATAACATGAATCGAGTAATTATTAGGTTCCCTTTTATATTATTTATCCTTGTACATTATTGTAAATTTTAGATAATTTTGTAGTCAATTTTCTTTTTTAACTAAAATATTTACTCCTCCGTTTCAAAATTGATTCACTGGTTTTGACTTGGCATGAAATTTAAGAAAATAAAGAAGATTTTTGAATCTTGTGGTCTTAGGTTAAAGATATGTCAAATGTACCAAAATATCTTTTAATTTTGTAATCTTAAACATGTCATATGGAAAGTTGGAATAAAGGACTAGCTAAAAAGGGAAAATATCATTCCTTTTTAAACGAACTAAAAAGAAAAGTAATCCAAACAAATTGAAACGAAGGAGTATTAAATTTTACTTTACATTTAGACATGGCAAGCCATATGTTTCTCTGCATATTCTTTCTCCCTTTGTTTTAAACTTTCAAAATGTTGCCTTTTTGTTGAATTCATTTTTGAGATCTATTCTAGAATCATTTTCAAATATAGTTTTAAAATCTTTAACTGTCACGACCCAAATTACTGAATCGTGAGGACACCTATTCTAATCCACCAAGATAGGAGAACCCCTTACCAATCCCTTAAAAAAATCAAGCGGAAGTCTTTATTTAATTAATAAAATCAACTTTATTTCAAAAAATGTTTACAACTAATACAGACTATAAACTACCCTTGGATCTAGTCTAAACAGGTACAAGAGCTGCTAAGGGACAAGTAAAACTGTACACAACTTCCACCATGAGTAAGAGGAGTGGGAGATGCTGAAGAATCAATACAGCAACAATCATGAAACCAACACTAAATCCTGCAAAAAACTATACCCCGAAAAGCATAACAAGAGTAGTATCAGTACAAACCACACGTACTGGTAAGTCTCATCTGCTGACTCGAATTGGATTAAACAAATATAACATATTTATTCAAAATAAAATATGCATTTTATTAGACTCATTAACCAACCCCCAAAACGATCCATTTAACCCTTACTAACTTTTGGTTATTAACTCCAAGATATCGCTCTTTCCCGTATGACTCTACTACCCCAAACCCTTAAGTCTGGCCTTACATCGAGGACAACCATAATTTCTAAGAGGAAAATACAATAAGGACTGCCCTACCCTGAGTTAAGACCTTTAATAAGTCACCTAGTATACATGAAAAAGACCCACCTGAACAAGTAACCTATCAACCAGACCCCAAACATTAGACCGGATTTAACCCATAACTTACACCCGTCTTTCTCCCTATCCTGTGGATACAGAACTCCTTACTCAACCTTAAACACATTTATCATTTCACCAGACAATATAACAAGTCTAGCAACCATAGGAATAAATAGTCAAGTTATAAGCAAGCAAGGCAAGTCAAACCATATACCAAGTCAAATCAAGTCAACACCAAGTCAAGACAAGTTAAGAAAGTTTCACACATATAAATAGACTCCCCGATTCACTCATGGAATTATCAAACTCACCTGATATAATGACTCTCCAGGACATCTTCTTGATTTTTGCATGTTTTTGACGCTTCAAGCCTTCCCATAGTGGCTACAAGTCATTTATGACTTGCTGAAATTGTCGTTTTGGTTATCATACTATTCGCTAGGGTTTTAGGCTCAATTCCCTATTTTGGTGCTTTTGTTGTTAAGGAAATGATCTCGGACCAAAACTCATAGTAAATGATCTCAGATGATAATTCTGAAAGTGCCATCAGCTTTGGAACATTGATTTTAGGCTAAAGAGACCTTGGTTCAGGTCCCAAGGCTTCCAAACTCATTTTGGCCTATTGGGTGGATTTAATGAAAAATGGAACTATAGGTGCAGGCCCCACATTTAATCAAAACAATCTCGGATAAAATTTTTGATGGTTCCATTGATTTCGTAATGTCGAATTTGTTATAGTATCATAGTTCGTTTTCACGTACAGGGTTTCGAACAAATCCTGAGCACCCAGTCGGAATCTATTTGGACTTAGCAAAATCTGGTGCCTGATATATGGTCACTTTAGCGACCTTGAGCCGCATTAGTGGCCTTGGATATTTGACTGAGGTTCGCTTTAGCAGTCAAGGTTCACTTAAGAGGTCGAGGTCCTCTTAAGTGGACGTCGCTTTAGCGATCGAGGTCTGCTTTAGCGTACGTCGCTTTAGCGGCCAGGATGCTTCTTTAACGACCCCCGCCTTTCCTTACCCTCCTCTTTAGTGGTCAATAGCCATTTTAGGGGTGGCCTCTTTAGCGGCCAAGTGACCGCTTTAGCGGCAACTGCTGGTGTTAAAATCCCCTTCTTCACCCGATTTTCCTTTATTTCCTAGGGCATTTTTCTCCATTTTTGAGAGCTTGGGACGTGGGAAAGTGTGGAAAATCATCCATTGAAGCTAAGGAAAGTAATTCAATACTTTGTGGTCATTTTCTATTACTTTCCCCATCAAATTCCATCCTTTTTCATTGTAAATTCTTAGAAATTAGGTCTTTAATTCCATAAATTTGTGGGCTGATTTGGGTCCCAATTTGTGCTCTGTTTGTGCTAAACTTTTGAGCACACATTCCTTGTCCTTTGAGTGACCTCTTGACGGATTCAATTTTGGGATTTCATTAGCGGGTCCCACAGGCCCAATTTTAGGCCTGGAGTTTTATATTGCAATATGGGTATCGTTTTACTCGTAATAATGTGTACTTTATTATTTTTATAGTGTGACATTGATTCAGGAATGTGGATCAAGGAAGAATGATTTGTGAATGATTCAACATTGCGGTTCGACTTCAAGGTAGGCTTCGGTCTACCTTTCTCTATGAGATTGTGTATTGCATAGATTGCATACTAGGTAGGGATTATAGGATCAAATTATGACTAGTATATCATGAGTTAGTCTATTTAGGGAACTTGGAATTGAAATGTGATTTGAACCCTAGCCTAGGATACCCGTTATGGCCGTAGAACCCTATTATCCTTGATTATAGACATGTTAACCATAGATTGATGTTAGTGATCCTTTAGTATAAGACTCACCATATCACTTAGCGAATTGGACAGTAGTTCCCTGGATTTTGGTGATATTATTGTACTAGTTATATACTATTGGGCTCGAGGCTGTGGTTACAATACCAGTTGGACTCCAGGTGAGTATTTTTCCCTTAAAGAGGGCATAATTCTAGTTTATAGATGCTTAGGTGCTTATGGTTGTATTGTTTGGATACTGGTGATGGTATGCCTTTTAGGCAAATGTATGCTCATTTTGTGGTACGATCCAACCAAATTCTTGATTTTTTACTATTGTTTTCTAAAAAGGGATTTATTCCCACTTTTCACTTTTAAAATAGATTCTTTTACGATGGGAATCATCCTACCTTATTTAATGAATTATGAACTTTTGAAACTAAATAGGATATTTGGAAATTATACCAAGGTTGATTCCGATCTGTTATTAATCCACTCTTTTACCACTACTATTTACTTTGGTCGAGGGATATCCCTACCCTTTCTACACTACAATGCCGATTTAGTCCTGAACTTTATCTCAGGCAATGGATTTATGGACTTACACTCTTTTAGTCTTGGTTTGAGTCCAGGCACTTATTATACTTACATATATCTCTGGTACTAGACGGAGTATATTGATTATGATGGTTATTAGAAGACCTGGTTCGGGACTAGGCAGTGCATAAGGATATCCCGAGTCCCTTATAGGGCCCCTTCTCCATGAGCCACAGTGCCAGAGAAGGATGGTCACTGTAGGTCCTGACTTTGTGAGCTACTGAGCTAGAGGAGGTGTATACACTTGGTACATTATGGCACTCGGATTGGGTATTGTACTATTGGTTTAGGTGGCAATCATTCATTCATATGCATTGCCTATCACCAGTATAATTTTTTGGTGCTTATATCTATTGGCCTTATGGGGGGTTGTATAGGTATAAGTTATGATTGCTATTTGCTGTGTGTTTGCTTGAACCTTACGGGCTTATGGGGGCCCAGTTAGGTATTGTTTTTCCAGACTAGACGGTTACTTTACTATTGGATATTATGGTTAGTTTGTGTCAGGATGATTATGGACTGGTACTCGAGGTTGTCGGTATGTTTCTGATCCCTTTCCTTTTCTACAGGAAATTACATTATCGATAGTTACCTCACGGTTAGACATTATGGTTAGGGACCCTGATTATGCTAGTATTAGCTTCCCTACTTGGTTATGATCCTTGATATATTAGGTTGACTCCCTCAGGTTATTACCTTTGAGTTAGTCTTATATATATAGATATATATACATGGTATTATCATATATCCCTCTCTTCCTTTGTCTCTTCATATCATATATGTATTCTTTGGCCTTGTACACTACAATATATCCTTCTTTGACTCTTCATTGGTATATTGGCTAGTGATATTTGGTATTGTACTTTAGTTCCTGAATACTATTAGACTAGGATAGTGTATCCTTATTTCTCCATTAGCCTCATTATGCTTAGTTTTCCTGGATAGTTGCCAGCAGTTATGTTCCTGCTTATATGTTATTTATGCTTGCATTATCTTTGGAGCTTAGCCGGCCGATGCCTACTGAGTACTACGTATTTGGTACTCATACTACACTTCTGTAGTCTGCAGATCATAGTACGAGTTCTCACCGTTAACGTGTACATCGTCTGAAGCAGCTTTGGATTAGAGATTTAGGGTGAGCTCCTGACATTTGGAGTATTCATGTTCTCCTCATATTGCTAGTTTGATCTCTATTTTGCATTTCAGAGATAGCTTGTACTTGTATATATTCTGTATTTCACTTTGTACTTTTGTTGTATTAGAAGCTCTTGTACTTACTTCACCAGGTCTTGGGGTTGCTTTATATATAGTAGTTTCTTTATCATATTCATTCTGCTGCTTTCTTTTATTTCTCTTGATAGTTCATTACTAGCTATTCTGGATTATGGGTTGGCTTACCTATGAGTTATAGTACGTGCCATTGTGACCTGAGAAATTGGATCGTGACAAATTGGTATCAGAGCCTAGGTTTATCGGTGTGTTGGTACAAGAGCTAAGTGTATAGTAGAGTCCTACATATCGGTACGAAGACGTATGTATCCTATCTTCGGGAGGATACAGGGCATTCTTATGAAATCTTATTCTTGACTTCTTGTTGTGTGTCTGTACTTCTATAAACATCTAAGTACTTATTTTGACTCCACTCTTTCCCAGATAGATAGCATAAGGTTATCGATAGATGCGGATGGGACTTTCATACATGTTTCCAGAGTTTTAGCTCAACATCAGGCTAGGGAGTTAAAGATGCATATCAATGATCTTCAGGGCCAGCCAGAGGGTCTAGGGCCATCCCAAGCTCTGGTAGAGCTTATGAATACCTCAATTTTTTTAGGATACAGTGTTGGGGATTTTGAGTCTGTTCGTGGATAATTCACAGGCAGAGGTAAGCACGGTATATCGAGTGGTTCTCAGGCTAGAGTTAGGTTTATTGGAGTTCATCAAGGGTTCTCTATCATTTTTAGAGTATGAGATTGGGTTTCTTGAGTGGGACAGACATACTCATATGTTATTTCCTACAGAGCATGAGATGGTGCATAGATTTATCAGACGATTGACTCTACCACTTTGCTTGGCATTGGAGCATTTGATAGTAGCTGGGTCTTATTTCTCTTAGGTCATCAATCATGTGAGGGCTACAGAAAGGTCTTGTATTGAAACATATAAAGGTGCCGGTAAGAGGCCATGTCGGCAGTTTAGTGGTTGTGGTATTTCATCTGGAGGTAGGAATCCTTCTAGCAAAGGTCAACCTCATTTGAAGACTATCAGGTCCGTTCAGATAAAACCACAGAGTATAGGTGGATCTCAGATCAGTCATGGTGGTCACAGTGGGTAGAGATCTTATCAGACATTGTAGGGTATTCAGTATAGATCTCCAGGCCGTGGAAGCCATTTTAAATCAGTAGGTACAGCGCATCCGAGAGTTCCAGGGGCATGTTTTGACTTTGGAGAGGTTTTTCATTGGTCTAAGTAGTGCCCCAGGTGTGAGTTGGTTGTCCAGACAATTGGTCAGCCAGTTGGGGTCAGCTCATGTTTCTCTCCAGGTTAGGGCTATAGGGGTTTGTTATGACTGTAGAGACACCATTCACTGGTCCAGAGAATGTCCCCGACATGGGATTATTAGTCATTTAGCTCATCCAGATCAATTTCATAGAGATGTGTCACCTTCAGTTAGAGGTAGTGCACTTAGTACATCAGTTGGTGATTCAAATGCTCAGTCCGGGTTTGGACATGCTCAGATTTGCACTCCTTCAGGCACATCAGGACTATGACTTTGGATTTTCCATCATGATAGGTGTGCCTTTAATTTTTTTCCTTCAGTTTCTATTTGAGTTGAGTTGGGATTTTCATACCCATCGATGATTATATGCGTTGGTATTTTCATAGTGATTGATGTATGCCTTGGTGTAGACTTATGCATATATGACTACCCCCATAGATATTTTTTTAGTAGTGGATCGGTATCGTGTTTTCCTTGGGGTGTAGCATTTTGGTTAAAGTTCCTTTCCATTGGCATATTGGCCTTGTTATGGTTGTAGAGAAGTACTGGTTGTTGTTTTCATTTTGTGCCACCTGCATCTTATGCTATTTTTATTATTGTCATTATTTTGATGTTGAGTGATTTCAACTTGATAAATGACTAGACTGGCATTATCTAGTTAGAATACCCTTCCTTACGATTCTTATTCGTTGGCTTAGACGGCTAACTCGGTTGGTTGGTTTTCTCTCTTTCAGTGAGGTAAGGTTGGCTATTTTCCTTTTTTGTTAGCAAGGTCGGTGTTTGAGTGGATTGCAGAAGTAAAGGTAAGTTTGACCTTTATGGTTTTGTTGTGGTTCTAGACTTGACAATTCGGTTCTATTTCCAGTTTTTGATGTTGAAAGGTCTAAGCCTTACTTTTTGATTTGTTGGGTTCATCTCTGGGTGATCATTTTGATCTTGGTAATGGTGTGGATTTGGATAATCCATTCTTGTTGCGATGTGGTTTATGGTTCAGCCTAGTTAAAGTGGGTGTAATTGGTGAGTTCAGAAAAGTCTCATCTCGATGTTTGTTTGGCATAATATGACTTTGTGGAGTGCTTTTGCTTGATGATATGTACCTATGGGTATTCGTGGTCATATATTGAATACTAGATTAACCAAGTTCATGCTAAGGTTGTATTTCTATGAGTTGCTCGAGTTTTGGCTATCATTATTACTGTTTGGAGCCTTGGTTATGCCCTGATATGATATGCCTTCAGTGGATGTGGATTTGATTGCTCATATTTTCATCATATGGTTTCCCTCCATTGTGATTATGTTCATCGGCAACATTTCATTTTCAGCTCTTACGGGAATCGTAGTATATGTGCTTGATTCTGATAGTGAGGTTGGCTTGAGTATTTGATATCTGTGAAGACTTATGGGCATCAGCTTTGAGATTTGACTCTCTTAAATGGCGACGTGAAACTTATGGCAGCTTTTGGAATATGGATATTGCTCGTCAACAGGATCAGTTGGATAGTTAAAATCGAGTAGTTCAGCTTCGGTGTTGAGATTTCAGCTATGGGGTGTAGAGTTTGGTTGAAGCCTCCAGTTCAAAATTTGATTCAGTTGAGACTTCGTTGACAGGTTGACTATGCCTACTCTTTACCTACCGGTTCAGTTTCATTCAGTTTGGATGTAGTGTACTTGATAGATGGTTGGAGGATGGTTCATCGGCATATGGTATTAGTTTCTACTGCTTTTGTCCTTGATTCTCAGTGTTTTTCAGAATTTTAGAATGTCTTCTCAGCAGAAAAAGTGTGCTTAAGTTGGGCTTAGCATGGTTCCACCCACAGTTGGCGGGGCATTCTGGAGCGGATCATTTTGTTTTGATAGTGTATGCTTCAGACTCATGATTATTAGTTTCGAGAGTCATCCGAATCAGTTGTAGCTTTGCCTAGAGATCACAGGCTTTGATTATCCCCATTTATGTGTCCAGGTAGCACCTTATGGGCTTATTCTTATGCTCGCAGTATGGATTTGTAGTAGATCAGCCTCAACCTTTTGAGGTTAGTTTAATATGATTACGTGGACTAAACTTGGATAATATTATGTGTAACTCAGAGTAGGTAGCAGGTTTGAAATGGCAAAAGAATATTCGATTTGGAATTTGGAATTAGTTGCATAGTTCGTGCCTTGGGTAGTCTTCAGCTTGGTTGTGCTTGTTTTGGTTTGGTGTCAGTATGGTATGGTTTGGGTTTGCGTGCTTCAGTCTTTCTCGATTCTGTTGGAGGCCAGCTGGTTGTTAAGGATGAGTTTTAGGCTATTTGGAAAGTAAAGTAAGGAAGTTGGTGAAGAAGGGATACCTTAGGTGAAATCCCTTGAAAGCATTGGTTTGCCTTAGAGTTTATCTGGGGAGTTTTGATCCGAGCATGCGAGCCTAGTACCTCATCCTTTTGAGCTTTCGGGCTTTTTCAATCCATTGACTTTCGCGGAATAACGTCCTTTTAGTAGTGGATATTATAATGACCCTCCTGTCACGACCCGAAATCCCATTTGGGCCGGACTGGCACCCGAAGCTGATATGGACCGAGAGAACCAATCTTTGCTCATGAACCTCCGTATTCATATCCTCATATGAATCTTATTAAACCTTATGCAACTATGCGGAAAACATGAACATGGAAACATATGCTATATATAGATTTAGGAAATTCGGTCGTTGGGGCCATCACGTCAAAACGAACATTTATCTCTTACATTCATAACCCACGCATGTCTACAAAAGCCTCTAACAGATGCATTTACAAGACCAACTAGCAGTCGAGACAAGTCCTCGCTTTATACAATATTTACAACATCAACACAACTGTACAACTATGACTCGGAGAGTCCCAAAGCAACTGGGGCTCACCAAAAATCCGCAATCAACTGTCAACCTACAATGGAGGTCTACTAGTGCCTGCACCTGCAACATGTAAGGTAATTCCCCCGAGGAGGTCAGTACGAAGAATGTACTGAGTATGTAAGGCTCATAAGAAATTCATCATTCGTAATTACAACAATAATGGAATCAATATAAGGGAATAGAAATGTGAATAAACTCTCTTTCTGTATGTGGGGAACCATGTGTATTACGTTCTTTACTCCTCTTGTCTTCATCTTTTATTCATATTTATTGTTCTACCCATGCTAGGCTATTCTGTCGCCCCTGGGATGAGATTAACCCATGCTAGGTACTTTGACCCCTGGGATTTTATGTGAACCCATGCTAGGCTTTCGTGTCGCCCCTGGGATGTCATTAACCCATGCTAGGTATTGTGACCCCAGGGATGTTATCATAACCCATGCTAGGCTTTCGTGTGGCCCCTGGGATGTCATTAACCCATGCTAGGTACTGTGACCCCTGGGATGTTATCGTAACCCATGCTAGGCTTTCGTGCTGCCCCTGGGATGTTACTGTGATAACCCATGCTAGGCTTTCGTGTCTCCCCTGGGATGTACCGTCATAACCCATGCTAGGCTTTTCTATCGCCCCTGGGATGTATTGGGATCGACCCATGCTAGGCTTTTCTGTCACCCCTGGGATACCACCCATGTTATTGGAATCGACCCATGCTAGGTATTTTAACCCCTGGGATACCACCCATGATTACTTCTTTCTTTCATTACTCTTTCTTTCATTCTAAGAGAGATACCTTGGTGATTGAAACATTCTTGAAACTTGGAACACATACATACATTACTTCACGTATTTACTCTTGTAATTCTTACTTCCATTCTTAAGAGTGGTACATTGAGGATCATGACATTATTTGAAGCACACTCATATACACACTTCACTTCACTCTTTACCTCATGAGATTGACATCTTCACTTATGAGACATAGATATATTAACTTGCACATCACTTCTTCTTGTTCTTATAAGATTGGTACTTTTACTTG
Organism: Capsicum rhomboideum; assembly: GCA_031232105.1. Taxonomy (NCBI): domain Eukaryota; kingdom Viridiplantae; phylum Streptophyta; class Magnoliopsida; order Solanales; family Solanaceae; genus Capsicum; species Capsicum rhomboideum. Next base: position 87,201,870 of record CP124716.1, on the reverse strand, counting down.
TGAGAGATTGGTACAAGGATAATCATCATATTATTGGATGTTAGATCATGAAATGATTGGAAAATGCTATTCAAGCATAAATAGATTCTCTTACATCTTACTCTATTTGAGATGGTTCTTTTAGAACTTTCAACGTTATGACATTGTTGGAACTTCAATCAATGAACAAGAGATAAATGAACCTTAAGTCATCTAAAAATATACGTTACCCTGAATTGATATACTTCAATCCTCTCGGAATTGAAACAAGCCCAATGTCAATAGGAATAATATGTTGTAGAAGGGTATGGAAAGAATAACCTTACATACCTTGTATGCTTAATACGAATACACAATCTTAGACGCGTATACAATAGTCCTTCTCCTTCTTTATGTGTCACTCTACAACACAAATACATAACTGGATTCACATTAACCATCAACTACTTTACAAATGCATATAACATCAATGAGTTACATGTTTGCCTTTAAACATGCCATTTCCCCTTGACAAAACCATTGATGAAATTATTAGTCCAAAAATCCCCCAATATTCCATACATTGACCAATACATGATAATCAATACATTTCACCACAACACTTCTCCTTTACATTTTCTTATCCACACCACATCACAAATAATCCATCAAGTCACCTTAATACACCTCATAGTACATATCGGCCAAAATCTCATAATTTATACTTATATGAAAACAAAAAGTTTAATAACAAAATCACACCATACATGTTCGTATTTTATCCATACCACGCTCTTTCATCAAAGTCACCAGTCATATTTCAAGTCACAATACCATGGATAACACATCTTTTTCACAAAACCAAAAGTGTCATGTCCAACACTTCCAACCATAACCAATATGATATACATAATCTATCATGCTTATAATATGTTAAAGTACAAGAATAATCACTTACCCAAGCTTGGAAGATGATGATCTTGCTCCAAAATTTGGCTTTGAGCTCTTAGGGTTTGATGTTGAAAGAAAAGGGCTTTTGGGAAATTTCTAGATTGACATGAGATTTTTATGTGATAAAATCTGATTAAGTCCCCTTTATATAAGCCTTAGGGTTCATCCTTAGCCACTCTTGGCATTTAATGCTAAGTGTGGCTTAGTCAATGGAAGAATGGGTCATGATTCCTTCTCATTTTGGGCCCTATTTTGAGCCCAATTCACTTAACCCACTAAAATCCATAATTCCTCATGTTTAATTCATTTCATACGCGTTACGATAATATTTCCACTCATGCAATTCACACTCGTAGCCTTAATTCCAAAAACAAGCAATTCTAGCCACGTATGGCTTATTTTGGCTACAAGGGTAAAATTGTCATTTTGATGTCAAATTCGTTCTCGAGTAATTTTATCATCCCAATATAATACTTTACTCATTTCATGTATATTCTCATGATTGTAGAAGAAACGTAGCAAAAATCGGCTCAGTATGTCCCCGGGTAACCTTGGGACTTAGAAAATTCCAACTTTCGAAAAATTGAAAAATCCATCCTGTCACGCCCTTGGGAGAGCCAGCTTGCTGCCTATGGGCACAAAAATTTGGCCTAGAGCGGCCTGGTACGCCCTCTGGCGCGCCTGGGCCGTAGTTTTTCCGAAAATGTTGTTTTTCAACTTTGCTTCGCGGGTTTGGTTAGATACTTCAAGTCCTATTCTTTTACTTACTTATTAGCCTTAATATACTTTGTTTAGAGGTCCTCTTAGACTCATTTGAACCCCACAAATGCTCCATGAAAATCGCAAAACACCCCCTATGCAAGGTTAATCACATGTACAAAGCCAAATTTTAATTTTTCTCATCACTAACATTACAAATTAATACTCATGGCATCTCGACACCTAAGTAACTATTATTGAATGTCATCAAGTAGGGTTAGGAAGGTACGGGGTGTTACATTCTTCCCCCCTTAGAAACATTCATCCTCGAATGTTAACGATGTCGCTTCAATTACAACAAATGCCTCTCTATATTAGCATACGTACACATAAACACTTAGGGCTCATGGATTTTTACTTATTATTGGTCCACTTTTACACGTTGAACTTTTTCTTCCATTTGAAACAATATGGGTACGTCGACTTTATCATTTTTTTTTATTTTTTTTTTCAACTTCCCATGCAATTTCTTCGACATGATGATTTCTCCAAAGAACTGGTACAGCAAGTACGTCTTTATTTATTAACCTTCACACTTGTCGGTTTCGAATAGTAATAGATATCTTTTCCTAGTGAGATCCCCCGAACTTTGCCTATTTCCAATGGGAACAATATGAAAAGACATTCTTATACACTTTCGACAATTTCACATGGCATGTAGTATAGGGTCACTTTTTCTTCTTTCTGAAATCCATTATACCTTTCATGAGTAACGCTTTTAAGAGTACTTAATCATTTATGAGTGCAAATATCTACTATACCATTTCGATATATACTAAATTTTCTGACAGATAGAAATATTCCATTGACTTAACTAATAACTCCGGTGTCCCATTAGATTCATAGTAACTGATGGAGTAACATACGATAGAGTAGTTATATATACATCATGTAAAATATGGTAATATACCTAACTACCGGTACCGTTATCAGGAGTTGCCTCTTCATTCTGCCGGTCCACTAGAGCATAGGTACGATTTTGGGCCCCACTGGAACTAGTTGCTCCTATGATATCTCTACCACGACCAATAGACTGAACGTCTCTGCCTGGGGAAAGAACCGATGCTAATGATACAGCGGTTGATCCCGCAGGTCGTGCTATACCACTCGCACCCCTTTGTGGGCATTCTCTCATTATGTGCCCCTCTGTGCCACACCAAAAACAAGCATTTGTCCCCAACCGGCATTCACCTAAATGGTACCTTCCGCAACGCTGACACAAAGGAAGAGAAAATCCTACTGTTTGTGAGCCCTGCACTCCACTATTCTGTCCAGATGGACCACCTCTAGACCCTCGGAACTGGGAGTGAGCACCTGCTGTGGAATAAGAGAATGAGGGCCTAGGCGGTAACATTCGAGATCTAGATTCTCCTGGGGACACCATAGACTGCCCCATAGGTCTTGCCCTTTTTGCTGGCCCTTCCTCAGATTTATGTATCCTCTTTCTTTGCCTTTGTTCTTCCATCTTTTGTGCGAAGGCCTGTATTCTAGCTATATCCATATCTCGGTTTAAGGCAGCGATAGTGCAGTCCCGTACCAAATAAGGCTCCAATCTGTCCACATATCGATGTACTCTATCTTCCATCGTGGCCACCACATTTGGAGCATATCGTGCCGAGGAATTAAACTGCAAACTGTTTTCTCTAACACTCATATTTCCTTGACGTAAATTTAAAAACTGATCCGCACGAGCCTCACGGATCTCATAGGGAAGATAGTGATCCAGAAATACCGCTTTAAATTCTTCCCACGTAGGTGAGTTTGCACCAATACCTCGAGCTTTCTTCCAGTCCTCATACCATAATATAGCCTCTCCCTTCAACCTATAAGCTGCTAGCTCAACCGTTTTTACACCTGTTACATGCATTACCTCCAAAGCTCTCTGGATTTGATCCACGAAGTCCTGTGGATCTGCTTTCAAGTCTGACCCAGTGAATATAGGAGGGTCCAATTTTAGAAAGTCCTGTGTACTCCGACTAGCTGCTCTAGCTGCGTCATCTTCATTTACCATTGGACCAGCTCGTCCTTGTGCTTGTGCAGCTAATAACTGAGTCAACATATGTACTGCATTTCGTAAATCCTGATCAGTGGTATTCATAGGTGGTTCCGCAGGTACTTCTCTACCTCTTGGCTCTTCTGGAGCTGGAAAAGTAGAGGAAGACTGTGATGCAATCTCGGCGTCAGCTCCACCTTAACTAGCTTGGTCAGGTGGTAAACAACTCATTCCTTCTTCAGCAGGCACATCCACCTGCTTCCCTTTACCTCTACCTCTTCTCGTGATTGGCATTTTGACTATACCAAAGAAAAATAATCACTATGATCAGGTCCAATTCAACTTACAACACTGGTTCTATTGCACGATATAGCATGAAGAAAAGAAACATCCTAAATGTCCCGTAGCCTCCTACTTATAAATGTGGTGCACAACACATCGATAAGTAAGACTCTACTCAGACATGGCTTTGTAGACACCCTTAGACCAACCTGCTCTGATACCACTTTTGTCACGACCCGAAATCCCATTCGGGCCGGACTGGCACCCGAAGACGATATGGACCGAGAGAACCAATCTTTGCTCATGAACCTCCGTATGCATATCCTCGTATGAATCTTATTAAACCTTATGAAACTAAGAGAAAAACATAAACATGGAAACATATGCTATATATAGATTTAGGAAATTTGGCTGTTGGGGCCATCACGTCAAAACGGACATTTATCTCTTACATTCATAACCCATACATGTCTACAAAAGCCTCTAACATATGCATTTACAAGACCAACTAGCAGTCGAGACAAGTCCCCGCTTTATACAATATTTACAATATCAACACAACTGTACAACTATGACTCGAAAAGTCCCGAAGCAACTGGGGCTCACCAAAAATCCGCAATCAACTGTCAACCTACAATGGAGGTCTACTAGTGCCTGCACCTGCAACATGTAAGGTAATTCCCCCAAGAGGGTCAGTACGAAGAATGTACTGAGTATGTAAGGCTCATAAGAAATTCATCATTCGTAATAACAACAATAATGGAATCAATATAAGGGAATAGAAATGTGAATAAACTCTCTTTCTGTATGTGGGGAACCATGTGTATTACGTTCTTTACTCCTCTTGTCTTCATCTTTTATTCATATTTATTGTTCTACCCATGCTAGGCTATTCTGTCGCCCCTGGGATGAGATTAACCCATGCTAGGTACTTTGACCCCTGGGATGTTATGTGAACCCATGCTAGGCTTTCGTGTCGCCCCAGGGTTGTCATTAACCCATGCTAGGTACTGTGACCCCTGAGATGTTATCATAACCCATGCTAGGCTTTCGTGTCGCCCCTGGGATGTCATTAACCCATGCTAGGTACTGTGACCCCTGGGATGTTATCGTAACCCATGCTAGGCTTTCGTGTCGCCCCTTAGATATTACTGTGATAACCCATGCTAGGCTTTCGTGTCTCCCCTGGGATGTACCGTCATAACCCATGCTAGGCTTTTCTATCGCCCCTGGGATGTATCGGGATCGACCCATGCTAGGCTTTTTTGTCGCCCCTGGGATACCACCCGTGTTATTGGGATCGACCCATGCTAGGTATTTTAACCCCTGGGATACCACCCATGATTACTTCTTTCTTTCATTACTCTTTCTTTCATTCTAAGAGAGATACCTTGGTGATTGAAACATTCTTGAAACTTGGAACACATACATACATTACTTCACGTCTTTACTCTTGTTATTCTTACTTCCATTCTTAAGAGTGATACATTGAGGATCATGACATTATTTGAAGCACACTCATATACACACTTCACTTCACTCTTTACCTCATGAAATTGACATCTTCACTTATGAGACATAGATATATTAACTTGCACATCACTTCTTATTGTTCTTATAAGATTGGTACTTTTACTTGTAAGAGATTGGTACAAGGATAATCATCATATTATTGGATGTTAGATCATGACATGATTGGAAAATATTATTCAAGCATAAATAGATTCTCTTACATCTTACTCTATTTGAGATGGTTCTTTTAGAACTTTCAACGTTATGACATCGTTGGAACTTCAATCAATGAACAAGAGATAAATGAACCTTAAGTCATCTAAGAATATACGTTACCCTGAATTGATATACTTCAAACCTCTCGGAATTGAAACAAGCCCAATATCAATAGGAATAATATGTTGTAGAAGGGTATGGAAAGAATAACCTTACATACCTTGTATGCTTAATACGAATACACAATGTTAAACGCGTATACAATAGTCCTGCTCCTTCTTTATGTGTCACTCTACAACACAAATACATAACAGGATTCACATTAACCATCAACTACTTTACAAGTGCATATAACATCAATGAGTTACATGTTTGCCTTTAAACATGCCATTTCCCCTTGACAAAACCATTGATGAAATTATTAGTCCACAAATCCCCCAATATTCCATACATTGACCAATACATGATAATCAATACATTTCACCACAACACTTCTCCTTTACATTTTCTTATCCACACCACATCACAAATAATCCATCAAGTCACCTTAATACACCTCATAGCACATATCGGCCAAAATCTCATAATTTATACTTATATGAAAACAAAAGGTTTAATAACAAAATTACACCATACATGTTCGTATTTTATCTATACCACGCTCTTTCATCAAAGTCATCAGTCATATTTCAAGTCACAATCCCATGGATAACACATCTTTTTCACAAAACCAAAAGTGTCATGTCCAAAACTTCCAACCATAACCAACATGATATACATAATCTATCATGCTTATAATATGTTAAAATACAAGAATAATCACTTACCCAAGCTTGGAAGATGATGATCTTGCTCCAAAATTTGGCTTTGAGCTCTTAGGGTTGGAAGTTGAAAGAAAAGGGCTTTTGGGAAATTTCTAGATTGACATTTGATTTTTATGTGATAAAATCTGATTTTGGCCCCTTTATATAAGCCTTAGGGGTCATCCTTATCCTTATCCACTCGTAACCCATGATTCCTTCTCATTTTGGGCCCTATTTTGAGCCCAATTCACTTAACCCACTAAAATTCATAATTCCTCATGTTTAATTCATTTCATACAAGTTACGACAATATACCCACTCATGTAATTCACACTCGTAGCCTTAATTCCAAAAACAAGCAATTCTAGCCACGTATGGCTTATTTTGGCTACAAGGGTTGATGCCAAATTCGTTCTCGAGTAATTTTATCATCCCAATATAATACTTTACTCATTTCATGTATATTCTCATGATTGTAGAAGAAACCTAGCAAAAATCGGCTCGGTACGTCCTCGGGTACCCTTGGGACTTAGAAAATTCCAACTTTCGAAAAATTGAAAAATCCATCCTGTCACGCCCTTGGGCGCGCCAGCTTGCTGCCTATGGGCACAAAAATTTTGCCCAGAGTGGCCTGGCATGCCCTCTGGCGCGCCTGGGCCTTAGTTTTTTCGAAAATGTTGTTTTTCGACTTTGCTTCGCGGGTTTGGTTAAATACTTCAAGTCCTATTCTTTAACTTACTTCTTAGCCTTAATATACTTTGTTTAGAGGTCCTCTTAGCCTTATTTTAACCCCACAAATGCTCCATGAAAATTGCAAAACAACCCTATGCAAGGTTAATCACATGTACAAAGCCAAATTTCAATTTTTCTCATCACTAACATTACAAATTAATACTCATGGCATCTCGACACCTAAGTAACCATTATTGAATGTCATCAAGTAGGGTTAGGAAGGTACGGGGTGTTACACCTCCAGGTCATTTTCTCAATTTCTAGGCGATTCTGGCATTTCGAGCCTTGCCATAGTGGCTACTGGTCATTTATGACTTGCCATAACTATCGGTTCGATTATTGGACTTTGGGGGGGTTTTAGGCTCAATTCCCTATTTTGGAGCTTTCATTGTTAAGGAATTGGTCTCGAACCAAAACTCCTAGTAAACAATCTCGAATGAGAATTTTGATAGCAACATCAGCTCCGGAACGTTGAATTTAGGCTAGAGCGACCCTTGGTTCAGGTCGCAAGGCTTCCGGACTCGTTTTAGGCTAATGGGTGGATTTAACAAAAAATGGAACTATAGGTGCGGGCCTCCCATTTAATTGAAATGATCTAAGCCGAAAGTTTTGATGGTTCCATTTAGTCTAAAATGTTAAATTTGGTATGGTAGCATATTTCATTTGCGCGCATGGGGTTCCGAACGAATCCCGAGCACCTGGTCGGAGTCCATTTGGACTTAGCAAAATCTCGTGCCTGATATCTGGTGTGATATGCGGTCAACACCAAGTCAAGACAAGTTATGCAAGTTTCACACATATAAACAGATTCCTCGGTTCACTCATGAAATCATCAAACTCACCTGATCCTTGTACATACACGCTATGGGTATCATAAGCACCCTCTAGCCATGACCTGCAGGGGACAAATTCCATCCATGTACCTAAATCCCAGACATATATGTATGCCAAGCTTAATCCACTAATAAGTTATCAGAATGCCCAAATACCATACCTTCCATAGACGACAATAAAATATACAAATCATACAAGACCAAGACATCATTCAACACTTGCAATATCCATGACTTTACATATATTTTATTTGGAGGGTGACCATACTTGAATAACATGCACTAATAAACAATATGGGGAGATAATTATTACACTCCCATAATACCAAGGATTAACCACAATACCATCACCTACCCTACCGTCTAGGGCCTTAAACATGACACCTAACTCACTACTCCATTCTAAAATAATGATATGAAGTACCACCCTAGATTCTTTGGAAACTCAACAACACCCTACATAAGTATCATCACTTTCTTTAAGGGTTTAACTAATGACTGGTAATTTTCCCTTTCAATAGGATACGAAATTACGAAAATGAGAACAAGATAAAGGAAACTAAGAAAACAAGGATAGAATGGAAAATAGATAGATAGATACATAGATAGACACAAAATGATAAAGAGGGGACAACCAAAGGGTATTTTAAACCCAAAGACCTTTCTTTTGATTACCACAAGCACCAATCTCTAACAAAGACCGAAAGAGGAATTAACCCCTAACAACCAACGTTTCTAATCAACAAGAAAGCTCCCAAAATTCTAACATAAACACTCGTAAGTGTATCATTCATCATCATTCAACAACTATCTCTAAGAAAAGAAGAAACCTAACTATTTATAGCCATGGGCTATTTATCACGAAATGGGCCCAAAAGTGACCCAACTAGACAAAAGACTGTTGTCCAATTCGGCTAAGCTCAAATGGTGTGTCGAATGGTCATGTGTTATGCCGAATTGGACCCTTGCATCACCAAAATGGATAATTTATCGTCTTGGCTCTTTCTTTGCTTCGTTGGACCTTGTAGACTCCATGCTATCTTCTAAACACGATGTTGCTAAATAATCCCTTGAATGATATCATCAAATATAACTCCTCCCATGCTCCAAGCTATCATCCCCACATGGTATTGTTTGAATGAGAGATCCAAAAGGGTCCTCCAAGCATGTCTTTGCGTCCTTAAGGCGGTCAAGCCTTGGAAGTAAATTATGATTGATGTAGTGATCCAACCCAAATTTTAATGCCATTACTTCTGCCACTACATTTGTACAATTCTCCAACCTTCTAGCTTCTGCATAGATTATTATGCCTTCTTCATTTCTGACACAAAAGGCCCCTGAACTTGGGCCTGGGTTACCTTTTGCTTCACCATCTGAATTGCACCTGTAAGCCCCCAAATTAGGAGGCTTCCACACTATTACTTTGCACCCTACTAATGGGGTGTATTCTTCCAAAAACTTGACCATCAGAGGCCATTCACAGGGCAAGTTCTTCAACCGTTGGATAGTTATGTCTAGCTAACAAAAATAAATTTTTGTTTACTTTCATCTCCATCCCCACATAGGACATCCTCCCTCCATCAATAATTGTGTTTCTTCTCTTCCAAACCTGCCAGAGAATAAACATAGAGACAGCTTTATACAGTAATTTCAGTTTTGGATTTGTTTCTGCAGTCCACCACTTATAAACTGTGTCTTTCAGTTAAAGGAAAGGTCCATTAACCCGAACTGCAGCTATAAATTTTTTCCAAATTCTATTAGCAGTAGGACACCTAATAAACAAATGTGCAACAGTTTCATGTTCAATATCTCCACAACACTTGCATATCATTTCATCACATATTCTGATTTTAACAAATACTCCAATTGGGATCCTTTGCTTCCAAAATCTTCATAAAAAGAAAGAAAATTTGAAAGGCATCCTTTCACCCATAACTATTTGAACTCATGTTGTATATCTCTTCCTTGTCTCATAGCCTCCCAAGCAGATTTAACACTGAACTTACTTGAGGTATTAAGCATCCACCATGGCTTGTCCCATTCCTCTAGTTCTTCTTCTACCATCAAATTCTTTTGGATGTGATCACAAAACTTCTCTAGAAATAGCAATTCCAGTAAATTTGTATCCCATCCTCATTGTGCAAATAACTGACTCACATCCTCCACTGGGTGTACATCATTGCTAACAATGGGTAGATAATAGTCTAAAGCTCCAAGTTGAGTCCAATTGTCATACCAAATGTTAGCATGCCCACACTTAGGTTCCTACCAAATCTATTGGTCAATAAAATTTCTAGCCTCTAACATATACTTTCATGTCTGAGACCCCCCTCTCCATTCCACCACTTGAGGCCCAAATCTATTGCAATATTGTTCCACATAAAGATATTTCACATGGACTTCTGTGTTATAAAGACCCACCATAATTTGGAAAATAAGGCTTTAGAAATATCAAACAAAGATCTAAAGCCTAAACCCCCTTCCTTTTTAGGTATGCAAATATCTAACCTAGCAACCCAATGCTTATTTCTGCCCATTTCCTTAAAGTTCCATAGGAATCTTGCAAAGATTCTATGGAGGTCATGAATGACATATTTTGGAGGGTTTATGGCTAACAATAGGTAAACATGAATGTTAGTCAGAACATTATTTATTTGTACTGCTTTACCTCCAAATGACAGAATTCTCCCTTTCCAAGCCTTCAGCTTATTATGCACCTTTTTTAATCAGTCTAGAAAAGTGTACTTTTCTTTTCCTTGTATGACCAATGGGTCACCCTAAATATATCAATGGAAATCTGCCTCTGGGAAACCCAATGCAACTTTCAACCTCCTGAATCACAGCATTTGCAATTTTGTGAAACACATAAAAAGCACTTTTGTCCTTGTTAATTTTCTATCCAGATTGTAGCTCATTGTCTTCCAAAGTTTTCATAACAAGTTGCAAGGACCTCCTTTCAGTTGAAACAAATAATATTGGGTCATCTGTATATGCCAAATAATTAATATTACCACTCCATTTTGGCATCCCAAAACACTTGAATTCCTCATTATGAATTCAAGGCTCTAGCCAAAACTTCTGCAAACAGAATAAACAAGGCAGGTGATAGAGTATCACCCTGCTTCACCCCCTTAGTGGAATGGAAGAATCCATAAGATTGACCATTTATCATAATAGAGTACCAGTTGTTGGCCAACAGTATCTAAATCATATCCACCACTTGATTATCAAAACCTTTCCTATCTAATACCTTGATCAAGAAGTTCCAGTCCACCCTGTCATAAGCTTTAGCCTTGTCAAGCATAATCACTACATTTGCTAGTTTACCTTTCTTTTTTATGTATGTGATGATTTCTTGGGCCAACAGAACATTCTCTATGATGCTCCATCCCTTCACAAAACTAGACCGGTTTTTTGAAAAAAGTATAGGAAGAAAGTCTTCAAGCCTATCTTGTTAATGAAATTACTCAAACTAATTGGTCTCATGTCTGAGAAAGACTGAATAATGTCTTTTTTAGGCAATAGAACCAAGTTAGTTTAAGTTATTGACTTGAAGAGTTCTTCCTGTGAAGAATAAAACTACCACTTTCACAATATCACCACTAATAATATCCCAGCAACTTTAATAAAATTTTCCAATAAGCCAATCAGTACCACCGTCAGTTTCCCCATTTGATTCAAATTCCACCTTTGTCACCTCCTCTTCCGAAGGTAGAGTATTTAACCTACTATTTCTAGCATTTGTGACCAGAGTGGGTACATGATTACTCTAATACATCTCCACTGAGGCATTTAAAATAGTGAACTTCTTCTGAAAATGGGAAATAGCCTCTACTGCCACTTGATCATTTCCCACTGCCCACTGCCCATCTTCTTTTGCAATTATACTAATAGATAATCTCTTCATTCTGCCATTTACTAGACTATGAAAGAATCTAGTATTCCTATCACCTTCAGAAAACCATTGTATCCCAATTTTTTGTCTTCAGTATTCATCTTCAAAGTGCAAATACTTCTTCAATTCTGCCTGGGGCTTCTGCAGTATAGTTCTGTTACTTGCATAGGGGGTTTCTTCAAATAAATATTACTTTAACCTGACTATCTCCTCTCTGATCATTAGTTGTTTAAAAATGTCCCCAAAACTCTCTCTACTCCAGGCAGCAAGAGTTGCTTTAGTATTCTTCATCTTTTACTTGAGACTAATGAAAATATCTTCAACCTCATGAGAAATCCAACTATTCCTGACCACCTCCTTAAAATCAGCATGTTTAACCCAAAATTCAAGAATTTGAATGGTCTTCTAAACTGATTAGATTGACCTCCACAAGTAAGTAATAAAGGGGCATGGTCAGACCCTGTCCTGGCCAAATGCTCTACCTCCACATGTCCAACTAAACCAAGAAAAGCCTGGTTAATCATCAATCTATCCATCCTTTTAAATATGCATTCACTGTCCGCTCTTCCATTCCACCAGGTAAAAGGGCTACCCTTAAATTTATGTCCAGTAAATCATAGTAATCTATGCAAAAGGCAAAGTCTTCATATTCCCCAGGGTAAACAGGGAGACCTCCTATCTTTTCTTCTTCTGATATTATGACATTGAAGTCACCACCAATAATTCAAGGTAGATTAATATTTTGAGAGAAAGTGTAAATATCCTCCCATAGATTGAGTCTCTCAATAGCATCACATTTAGCATATACAACAGATATTACTATTGACTGGCCTATTTCCGGAAAAGTCAATTGCAAAGTTAATTCCTGCTCAGTGTCTGACAGAACTCCTACTTGAATGTTCTCCTGAATGAACACCCATATTTTCTCATTCTGATTGTAATTGAAATAATGCATACCCAATCTTCTCTTGTATTTGTGAATTTGCCTTGCTTCCTGAAATGGATCCATCAAAGCTATGATTGGAAAATTGTGATATTTGTGCAGCATTTACATTCTATGTAATAAATTTTGAGTCCTTACAGACCTCACATTCCAAAACAAAGTTTTTAGCTTCATTTGACACTGGTTTTCCCGTCCTTCTAGGATTAATCCTAGTAGGTTTGATTTCTATTTTACCCTTTGATTTTTTCCCTTTGTGATTGAATGAGGAGAAAGGTTTTCTTTCTTTAGAACTTTTTGATCCAATTGTTGGTTGTTTACTTCTTCTACATCTTTCATTTCATTTTATTTTATCCCATCTTCCTTACTGTGCAATGTAACCTTATTCATTTAATGTGTCCCTAGGGCATGAAGAGTACTAACATGTTTGGTCATTTTACAGGTATCAAGCACTTGAGGCTTCTCCACCAATTGTCTATTTTCATTATCCTCATCTATGTTGGTGTTTGTTGTTACAGAAGGGTAAGAACCCACTTCTTGTATCCCTACATCTGTTGCTTCAACATCTTGCACACCAAAACTGCCAACTTGTAGTAGTTGATGATATAAGGCTCTAGAGAGTTCAAGTAGTAACTCTTTTTCACTTTGTTCTTCCCTATTCTCACTCACCACCATGTTGTCTGCTCCTTCTTGTTTCTTTTCCTGATCACCTTCTTCTGCATTGCTATTCATAGCTGACTGATTGCCCATATTCATTGTTTGCAAGTCATCTTGGTTAGAACAAATGGCAAGTTCTCTGCTTGTGGATATTACTGCCTCCACACCTCTCCTTGGATCATTTGTTGCTTCTATTTCACAATTCTAAGTTTCCATTTCTTTGTCCTGTTGTGTAATTTTACTATTAGCAGTTTCTTGTTGATCTGTTAACTGGGTGTTCAAATTTAACTGCCCCTCTGTATCTTGCTTTGCCTGAACTTCACCCCTCTTCTCCTCTTCTCTATTAACATCTGCTAAGGCTTTAAAGGGGTTTCCAGTGTTGACCCCATTTTCTTGTGGTGAATATGCTTTCTCACTAAGGTAGTTAGAAGGATTTCTCTCAACAATGAAGCTTCTGGTAGTAGTATTCCACCTCTTCACATGAACTCGCCATCTTTCATAAGTTCTAGGTCTATTTTCTTTTTTAGGACTCTCTTTAGTCACCTCTCTTTCCTCTAAGCCTTCTTCTTGATCTGATTTTCTCAACTCCATATGGAGAACCCTACATTTCTTCTCATTGTGTCCCTGAAGTTTACACTTCTTACAAAATGAAGAGAAACTGTTAAAATGCATTCCTGTCAGTTAAACAAAATGAAGAGAAACTGTTATTGATCCCAAAGTATGAAAATATTGAACTTACCGTTTTAATTTACTGTGTCTAAGAACGTCGGATTTGGCTTCTATTTTTCTGTCACCTTCACCCTTCAGAAGACACTGCAGTTATGTTATGTATAATTTTCTAACATTTTCTCGCCTTTCTAATTTAATTCATTAATTGGAAGAGGTATCGCATCTTTTAAGGTGGAAATTTTATTTGTAAATGAGGCGAGAATTGGATATATTTACTTTGTTTGAACTTTATTCTTTCTCTTTACATGCTAAAGGTTCTTCACTTTCTTTGATTCGTGGAAGTCCTAAGTCGGAGGATGGTGTTACCGATGGCATATCAATGCAGTTACTGTTAGCTTATCTAAATGTTGATCATGTATATGTGCTTTTTTATCCATTCGACAGTCACACCCACATACATAAGATAAGTGGAGGAAATCTTGTTGATCTTGAGGAAACAGGTGTGTCCCATTTTGCCTGTCTCTAATATGTCACATAGCTTTTATATATTTCACTTTCTGGCCTCTATTAATCTGGGGATGTACATGGGCCTTCCTTGATTTATTTTATGTGATCGGGTGCTTCAGAATACTTTGTGTTTTTAGAAACTTTAATGGGTGTTGTAAGCCTTGAAATGACAAGATCCCCGAGGCAGTAAGTTGTATGGTTACTGCACGATGTGTCATGATAAAAACTACTATGCCTCAATCTCAAATAAGTTAGAGTCGGCTATATTAATCCTCATATCGACATTTAAGCTCATATCATCTTCATAATAATTAAATTAAAGTAAAAGACGATGTATTGTGATTACCTTGATGAAAGAGGGAAGGTAAGCTGAATAGGTTGATGCATTTATTCTCTTCTCCTGACGACAAAGTTCTTGGTTCTTCATGGCATCATTGTCAGATCAAGTACAAATTCTAGAAAATCTTTTCCAAAATTACTTATGTATTGGAAATATTTAAGTGGAAGCAACCTTTAGCACTCTAGAATGGAGAAATATGTATCTATTTGTTGGAAACATCAGATGATGCATTATTTAGCTTTTGAACAGGGAGATGCAGGGGTTGGGTAAGAGGGCTAAGGGAAAGGGCTGCAATAGGGAGTTGAACACCTACCCGACAGAGTTGTAGAACAATTCTCTGCAGGTGGAATATCCTGATGTTTGATAATCTGCAGAAAATAGTGTTTCTTTAAAAGTTTAAATGACATTCATGACTGATGAAACTTTATGCTAATCCTATTTGTAGGAAAGTTCGGTTATGCCTTTATCTATGGGGACCTACACGAATTTAGCTTAGAGGGAAAACAAGCTTTATCTATCATATCATCAGTAGCATCAGAACGATATTGAGACGTTATTCAGTGGACCATCTCACAACCTTCCTTTTGGTAAATTGTATTCCACATTCCTGTAATCATTACTGCGGAAGAGGAGTAGTGCACGAGTGATTGCCAGTATTGCCATTTGAGCTTTGTTGCAGGGCAGACTCGCTGGTCTAACCTATGCTCTTTGAGGTGCTGTCAACTTATAATCAGGTCCAAGAAAGAGGCAGCCATTCTAATAAAACTGGTGAGTTCAAGAAAAAGATGCAATTTCAAAAAGCATAGCAATCGAAACAAAGCTCTTCTTTGTTAGCGACATTCTCCACGCAAGCTAAGTCAATTTTGGTAGCACAATATGATGTCTTGTCTGGACATTGAATTTTTGTAGCTTGTAACTTCTGCAAGGTTAAGTAGGAATACGTATACTGAATAGTAGTACAAATTATTTTTGGCCATTGCTTAGTCGTGTGATTAATTGTAGCACGAATTCGTTTTGGCCATTGCTTAGTCATGTGTTTAGTTGTAGCATTTATAAGCGCAATAGAGTCCCCATTATCGTATATACTTCTAATCTAACTTCTAGTTGGTATCAAGGCTCAACTTTATAATGCTCAAAACATAATTCACGTTGGGCCCGTGCTGACACAGGCCATGCTCCTCTAGTATATATACACACACACATCCTTCTTTTTTAAAAGCGCAATTGATTTGATTGTTAATACTAGAATATAGTCAACTTAATATGTGCTTAAAAAGTATATTATCAAATATTTTTTAAAAAAGAAGAATCAAAAGATCTACAAACCCAAATTGATGAAAAATCAGCTTAAATTGATTTGACTTGGTTCTAATATTTGAAAAATCAACTTAATTGATTTAGTTTGGTTTCAATATTTTAGAAACGACTTATGATTTGGTTCCCTTGTAAAGAATAATCAACCCAAATCGAACCATCAACACCAATAACATTATCACCAATAAACCTGTCTTTTTAAGTAGGCAAAGGCTTCATTAGTTGAAATTACAAGTAATTTTGTCCGCCTTGGCCGACTTATGCTAATTATAGCCAGAGTCCGACATTCATATGCTTCGACAGCAGATCCTCAGGAAGCTCTGCAAAGTTCATACTCCAAAGTTTTAGTCATATAGAACACCAGTCAGATCAACGAAATTCTATTTTATTTTAGTTCTTTCATAGGGGAGAGGGATTGTCACAACTCAGAAAGATTTTTCCCTAAAACTGAGCACCTAAGAGAAACATGTATTTGTCACTACTGTAAATAGTGCATTAGAACAAGATTAGCATTTTACTGCAGTTGCAGCTTAGAGGTGAAAGTTTTATTACACTGACAATGAATAGGCCAAATATCTGATATAAAGAGATACCAACAGTAAATGACATCTTTCAATTAAAAAAGATTAAAAAGTACCCAAGATGTTGATCATGTATTGTCAATTTGAACGGCCAAGTCATGTATTCCTAATTCATGGTATAGGTCATGCACATATTGCAAAATAGGACGATCGTCAACTCCCTCCTTTACCTGTTCAATAATTAAGCCATAAAAGAGTGAACTTTGGGAAGGCATTAAGTAGAGAAGCAATGCATATCTTAGACAACGTATAAAGCAAGCAAGCAATGTGTATCTTATAGATTATTCATGATAGGAGTGTAGGTTGGATGTGGCACGCAATAAAATCTGGTGATCACCTGCAATGAAATTGATCCAATAATATGACCAGGCACCAGTTCCCAAAAACGAGCTTGAGATACTTCTGAAACATCTTCACGAGATGAAACCTGAGCACACATGAAACTAAAACATCAGAGATGCACAGTTTGGAAATGATGCAGAATGTGTAGAAGATAATGGAATCATTGTGTCCTCCTCAGCCAGGACCCTAAAGCCATTAAACCATCGTTTATTTTTAAATAATGGTAACATTTCATTGAAAATATCAGCACAAACTTTATGCTCATAAAAGAAAACCTAAGTTGCTCGGACTCTGGTGCGGGTATCCGAGACGGGTGCGGATCCGAGAGTCAGATTCGTCAAAATTTAAATTTTAAGATTCAGGGGTGCGTATCCGAATATGGATACGGGTGCGGGGATTCGGCTAAAAAAAATCAAATATTATAAATATAGAGTTATAAAGATATTCTAAGAATCCGCTATTGAACAAAAACAAGAAAGCATCCCAACTTAAGACAATTAATTTATAACTAACAGAACAAAAAGTATTGTCAACTATCAAGTTACTTAAGTTAGCTACTCTTCTGCATAGAGTTATCTAATGTTTCCCCCCAAATTTGTTTTGATTTTGGTCAACGTATCCGAAATCGTTTGACCGAATCTGAGACGGCGGAAGCACCCGCACCCGCGTCAGTCTCGTGTCGAGACGGGTTCGGCGGCAAAACCGAAGAGTCCGCGCAACATAGAAGAAAACAGAATACAATCCAAAAGAATTATAAAAATCCCCCTAATCAACAAAAACTTACCAGGATTCTATGACTTGGAGCAAGGATTCACTATCATTTACAGGACATCCAATACCCCAAAAAAGAAGAGACAAACTAAATTACAATTCAATTTTATTCTCTATGTGGAGTTCTTTGTATTCTCAGAACACCCGGAGTTTCTTTCCTTCTAGACCGTCCACCAAATACATGTCGGGATGGCTTGCCACCATTTCTTCTGCTTTAACACCACCTCCAATAGTTCAAGAGGTCTTTTGTATTCTTTGGCATAGACAACAACAAACTCAGTGTAATCCCACAAAGTGGGGTTGTGGGGTCTGGGGAGGGTAGAGTGTACGCTGACCTTACCTCTACCTCAAAGGTGAAGTAGAGAGGCTATTTCCAATTGACCCTTGTCTCAAAACTAAACAAATCTAGAAAATAAAGTAATGGAAGTACAAAAGACAATAGATAGTAACAAAAACACCAAATAGTAGCAGAATAGACCAATTCATTTTAACCATGCTCGGGAACATATGCCATAGTTAAAATGTAACAACACAATATGTAGAAACAGATGAGAGTTGTCTTCAGCATCCCTTTTGTGAGAAATATAGGAGAAAAATTTTATTTCCGTTTGTATATTCCGTTTGTATAGACTTATTAAGTGCTTTTAATCCAAAATATCTTTTAGGCTCTTTTTTATAGTGTTTGGATAAGATTAAAAAGAAGTGCTTTTAAATACTTGATGTTAAGCCCAAAAAAATAAAAAATCTAACAGTAAAAAGTTGGGATTTCCAACTTAATAGCTTTTAGCTTATGCTTAAAAGCAACTTAAGATAAGCCTACCCAAGCAGGCTCTATGTATCCACATTATTAACATTGAGCCCTATTTATAGATACTACATGACAATCCTTCACCAGGTAGGTTACTATTTACAAATCATATTCTATTCCTATTCTAATTCACCTCACCCCACCCCCAAGTTGGTGTATACAAGTCATATGCACAGAACTTGCTACAGATGTAATTAATACGAGGACCAGTAAGAGACTTGTTAAAAGTATCTTCAAGTTGATCACCCAACTTCACAAATTTTGTAGCAATATCAACGGAGAGTATCTTTTCTACAACAAAGTGACATTCAATCTCAATGTGCTTAGTCCTATCATGAAATATCGGAGTTGATGTGACAAGAAGGGTCGTTTCATTATCATACACAAGTTCTATTTGATTGATTCTTCAAATTATAGTTCTATAAACAATTGTTTAATCCAAACTAGTTCACAGTTACTACAACAATTGCTCGATATTTTGCTTTTGCACTAGATCGAGTAACCACACTTTGTTTCTTACTCTTCTGGGACACCAAATTACACCTACAAATACACAATATATCAATGTAGAATGCCTATCACAAGGTGATCCTGCACAATCAACGTATGCATATCCAACAATTTGCTTATCACTTCGATCCACAAAAAGTAGTCCTTTACCTGAAGTTGGCTTTATATATCACAGAATACGAACAACTGCATCCCAATTACTATCGTAGGGAGAATCCATAAACTAATTTACACCACTCACAGGAAAACAAAATCAAGTCTAGTCACTGTGAGATAATTCAACTTACCAACCAAACGCCTATATCTTTCAGGATCACTAAGTGGTTCCCCCTGTCTCGACAGGTTTGGCATTCAGATCCACAGGAGTACAAGAGTGTCAACGAGTCTACAACCCCACCATGCATTCTCCTCAAGAATGTCTTAGGCATACTTGCGTTGCTAAATAATAATACCTGAACTGGACTGAGCAACCTCAATACCTAGAAAATACTTCAGTCTATCGAGGTCTTTAGTTTGGAAATGCTTAAAGAGATGTTGCTTTGAATCAATGATACAATCTTGATCACTGTCGATAATAATGATAAAACAACAAATAAATACACAAATTTGGAGCAGAATGTCGATAAAACACAGAGAGGTCAGCATCACTATGAGTCATGTCAAACTACTGAATTATTGTGTTGAACTTCCCAAACCAAGCTCGAGGAGACTATTTCAGAATGGAACGTGACTTGCACAATCGACACACCAGGCGAGACTCCCCCTGAGCAACAAAATCAGGTGGTTGCTCAATATAAACTTCCTCCTCAAGGTCACCATAGAGAAAAACATTCTTAATGTCCAATTGATAAAGGGGCCAATGTCTAGAACAGTACGGACATGTTATTTCAGCCAAGGGAGTCAAAGTATCACTATAATCAAGCCCAACTATTGGAGTATACCCTTTGGCAACAAGGCGAGCCTTATGTCAATCAATTTGACCGTTCATACCACTTTTGACTGCATAAACCCACGACAATCAACAATAGATTTATTTGAGGGAAGAGGAACAAGCTCTCAAGTACCACTTCCATGTATAGTAGACACCTCATCAATCATACCTTGTCGCGATCTAGAATGAGAAAGTGCTTCACCTGTGGACTTAGTTTAGTGATAGAGACAGCAGACAAAGATGATACAAAAGCATAATAGGGTGATGATAATGATGATAACTTAAAAGGTTATAACAAGGTTAGTATTATGAGTGGACCGTATACCTTTCTGATGTGCATCGATTGATTAGGAGAAGACAAGTCACAGTAGATGTAGGATCAGGTCCATGACGTGAATCATTTGAGTTTGATGCTGAACGTGGACGACGATGATAAGTCGGGAGTAGTGGCACTGTGGATGAAAATGTAAAAGTAACCACAGATTCCTCAAAAGTTGGTATAGGTAAGACCTCAGATATTTAGGATGATCATGATCAGAAGATGTAAAGTAAGGTCAATACTCGAAGAATGTAAGACGAACTGACATAAAGTACCAGCGAAGATCAGGTGAGTAGCAACGATACCATTTTTGTACCTGCGAATAACCAAGAAAGACACATTTGAGAGCACAAAGTGTTAATTTATCTTTCTCGGGGTTTAAGTTAGGAACAAAATATACTCCTAAAGACACGAGGGATGAGAGTATGGAGGTGACTGAAGGAACAATATTGAATAAGGAATTGATTCTGAATGGAAGATGGGCATCTGATTAATTAAATGGCAAGATGAGAGAACTGCATCGCCCTAAAAATGCAGCGGAACATGGGATTGAATGAGAAGAGTGCAGGCAGTCTCGATGAGGTGCCTATTCTTCCTCCCTCCTACCCCATTCTACTGAGGGGTGTATGGACAAGAAGTATGATGAATATTCCCTGTGAGTCATAAACTGCTGAAACTGGAAGGACATATATTCTAAGGGCATTATCACTATTAAAGGTACGAATATAGACACCATATTTATTTTGTATTTCAGCACAATAACTCTTGAATATAGGAAACAACTCAGAACGATATTTCATTAAGAAAATCCAAGAACATCTTCAATAATCATCAATGAAGCTAACAAAAACAAAACTCTAAGGTTGAACCGACTCTTCTAGGACCCCAAATATCAGAGTGAACTAAAGAAAAAATAGACTCTAAACAACTCTCAACAACTACGTTGTAAAGTAGTGCGAGTGTGTTCCCCAAGTTGGCACGACTCACAATCTAATGTGGACAAACTAGTGTGAGATTTTGTCTCAGAAGGAGGATAAAATGCAAGAAGGATATTTTCTTACTAGCTTGATAATGAAGATACCCATTATATTCCTTGTCAGATAAATAAACTCATTGATTACCTGTAGTGTTAGTCTGAGCAACATGAGCATTCTTGGATGGTCAACCATGCAAAAAATAGCATACTTCTTGAGTGTGTCCAAGCCTATTATAATAACTACACATAAGTCACGATCTTCAAAAACGACCTCGTTCTGTTCGATTCTTCATGGATTGTGATGTTCGATTTTTTGATCTCCTCATTACAGATCCAAAAATAATCACGGGACAACCTACAAATTCTCATATTTTGGAGCCAAAAATATCAACTCCAAGAAGCATGGCTCAAGACTTCAAGAAAAATTGACCAAAAAAAAAAAACACCAAATTCTGTCTCAAAGGAAGGACACACAAGCTAGAATAGAACTGGAAATCTGTTGGTCCTCACTGGATTCTTTTTGCTGGAACTTGCCGGAAAAGTCACTGGAAATTGAAAGTGACTGGAACTTGAAGAAAAATATATGGTTGGGGTCGGAACTGCTAGGCGACCTAAATGGAGAAAAAGCCTCAAAAAATGGCTAAAAAGAGACACACGCCCAACTTGTGGTGTAGATCTCGTCAAAGAGGTTGCTTCCGACGGTGCATAAGGGCGCATAAAAGGGTTTCTGACGACTTTTGTTGGTTATGGTCGTGAGATGGTGAGGGACACTGTGGTGGTGTTGATTTTTGCACAACACCGACGGACACGGGGTTGACACAAAACAGCCCTTTAAAGTTGTTGGATTTGACGCACGACAATCATATTCCAATTCCTATTCCTATTCTAATACCTTTCACATAGACAACATCCAAAACTAGCTCATAACACCTCCTTAGATTGTCCTGGGTCGGACAAGCTTGCCTGGCCATTAACTAAACAAAGCAAAGCATCTTAGAAGGTGCATTTACTTTCCAAACCGAGGCATCCCCCTATCATTAGATTGTAGGTTGATTTTACTAAAAAATCCAGCAGATTAATCCTTTCTATGCCAGAGAATCTTCACAATTTGTGGGGTCTTGCAGCTGCTCCAGTTAATTTGTCAATTCAGCACTTCTGCCCACTTCCCAGTCATTTAACCATCTTTTGAAATTCAAACCAACCTTGATGTCCTCTTATATCTTCCACTCTAGCTTAGGGATTTGTTGCCAGCAAATATAGACCAGAATAGTGATCTTTTAACCTATTCATCCTGTTATCATCCCAAAAACCAGTCGTCTTACTATTCCTAGCTTGACTGTTGTGTCGGTGAATAAAACTCGACCATAATGCATTAAGAAAGGCAGCCCGGTGTCGGGGAGGGACCGAACCACAAGGGTCTATTGTACGCAGCCTGGCCTTGCATTTCAAAAAGAGGCTGTTTTCACGGCTTGAACCCGTGACCTCCTAGTCATACCAGTTACTCCAAGGCTCGCCCCTTCAACCACAATGCATTGATTAACCTTAATTTCTTACCCCGTATGAAGATCTCACCTCATTGTACACCAGTGGATTCTTATCCATACTTAGCAATAATTACCTTCCTCCATAGAGCTTGTTGCTCATTAATGTATCTTTTATGCTCAATCCCCCCCCCCCCCGGGAGGGCATATGCTTTGCTCGACATGATTGTCTTCAACTTCAGCAGCAAGTGAAGAGCTTTTGTGTTTATGTTTTTTGACAAATAAATTTTCTTCTGAGGGTCCAGACTCTTTTCCACCTTAGTTGGTAGAGGAAATAAGGATATCACATAAGTTGGAAGAGAATCCAACACATTGTTTACTAAGACCACTCTGCCTCCAAGCAAAAGGCAGTGACTTTCATAGTCAATCTCTACATCTTTCAATCACCCCATGCCATATCTCCAAAGCTTGTTTTTGGCCCCCAAAGCTAGGCCAAGATAAGTAGTTGGCAGACGAACAATTTCACACGCCAAGGTACCTGTCCACCTATACAGCTCAGGCACCACAGTGATAGAAAAGAGTTGCCTTTTTCTACAATGGACATGAATACCCGACACTGCTTCAAAAATAGTGAGAATCGGTCCGACATGTTTCAATTGCTCAACTTTAGCATCACAAAAGATAAGAGAGTCATGCATATAGTAGATGAGAAACGTCCATCTCATATCCACAGCTTTGTTGGATGCCTTAAAACCCCTAATCCATCCATTTGCCTTTGCCCTCTTTATCATGTTATTGAGTCCTTTCTTTGCTAGGATAAACAGAAAGAAGAGAGGAGGTCTTCCAGCCCTAGTCTCACCGAGAGGATCTCCCAGCCTTGGTCCTCTCCGTGAGGATCTCCCGGCCTTAGTCCTCTCCGTGAAGGAAAGAAACCTTCAGGTGAGTCATTTATCAACACTGAAAACCTGACAAAACTGACACAGAACATTACCCATTTCAGCCACTTACTCTAAATCCCCATTACATCATTGTTAAAACCAGTAATCCAGCTAACTCCACCCCCACCAAAACTCAAAATGTTTCTCTTTTTTTCCCGAGAGCTAGCACATCCATAAGATTCATTTGCAAGACAATATTGCCTAACAATGTCAATTTTCCGTTATATTCGAAAAGTTCTCTTTCATTAATCATTCCAAGACACAATAGCCACCTCACCAAAACCATACAAGCCATACTCCGTCTCCAACATTGTTAGCTAACATCACAAAGAAGTATATGTCGGAAAAACAGCATGTTGTCCATCTTCACCAGTGTGCCAAAGTGGCACTTGAACCACAGTTTAGCCCTTTAGAGCATGCACCAAGGCGGCCCGGCGTGCACCTATTAGCCGGCTCTATCTTGAAAAGTGCAGTATTAACCAATAAATATAGTACCTATCTAATTTTTCAATCCTTTTGTCCATATATCATTTGGGATTATAGTTACTCCTTTTAAAGTACATACATAATTTCTTTATTTTTTCTTTATTTGCATCTTTCTCCATTAAAGCCCGCGCCTGATTTGTGTTTTTCGCTTTAGTGTTTTCCCCTTTTCTGCTTTGAGGACATTGAACTTTACCACCAACACTATAACCAGTCACCTCAAAAATCAGATGATTAGGTTCTATACAATCAATAACCCCAACCTTAATATGGGGAGCTTAAAGGGTTTGGCACTATTTTCATATTGAATTGAAATGGTTTCTGCATCAAATACTACATTAATAATTTACAACAAAAAAAAAGTCAATAGTGAAACTACATAAATTACCTGCCTCCAGCATTTGCTCAAGGCAGAAGATGGGATCCTTGGTGGTGCCATTTGGAGCAAGATGCCACCAGTAGTTCTAAAAAGAGGCATGACAAGCAAAAAGACCGTGGCAGAAACTAGTCCCAAACATAAGACTTCAGCATTCTTCACTCTGATGCCCAAAAAGAGAAAATTGAAAACACAAAGAGGTCAACCAGTAAACAATTTTGCTTCTAAATTGAGGCCAGGCCATGAATGCCAATAAAAACATCAATTGGCATAAAGCAAATAAAACTTTTACCCAAGTGTTAACAACCAGGAAGCCAAGATGAGACCTGCACTGATAAATAAAAAGGTAGAACCGCATAAGATCCAAGTACCCAGGGTAAACGGTTAGATAGTGAGAAGCAAAACAGCTGATAAGATAGCATCTGAATCAAGGATCGAGTTCATGTAACAAGCTAAACCAAGGTAATCGCTTACCTGCGAATGGAATCAGCTAGCACATGCAAACAAACAGAGTGATAATTCACATCTTCAGCTTTCCTATAGACTGAAGATAAAATAGCATATCAGGAATATTTCAACAAACCCCAGCAAGAGTCAAGACAGTTTAAGTAGCTCAACTAGCAAAGTCTTCTTAAATCTTAATACATAAAACTGAATCAAGCGATATCAGAAGACATGTTGTGGAACATGAAAGATTCAAACCTTTTTTGTATTGAACCATAGTAGATTCTGCTCAACCTTGAGCCACTGGCGATTTTTCTCATCTACCAGTGGCAGAGCTACCCAGTACCTGTGCTGAGAGGTAGCAAGTATCCCCGTGGAATGTGGATTACTAAAAGTGCATGCAAGTACGAACACCGCCATTGTCAAAAAAAACTTGGGTGGATTGAAACAAGTGAATCTTGAAATTTCTTCCAATATGCTTGCTCAACAGCACATTATTTTTAATCATACACTAATAGATAGGAAGGTGTGGAGGATGCGAATTAGGGTAGAGGTTAGTAGGAAGGAGTGTGTCCTTACTAGTAGGTCGGAGGTCTTTGTTTTGTTATCCGTGCTAGTAGTCATAGTGCTAGTCTTGTTTCAGAATTCAGTGTGTGTTATCGTTTGTCAAATTACTTGGTGATAGTCTTGTTTATGTTATTATTTGGAGTGCTAACCTATTGTTTCTTGTTCCTTTACTATTGCTTTTCTAGAATTGTTTTTGTCCTGAGCCGGGGGTCTATCGGAAACAGCCTCTCTATCTCACCTTTGAGGTAGTGGCATGGACTGCGTACACTTACCCTCCCCAGACCCCACTTTATGGGAATACACTGGGTATGTTGTTGTACTATCTCCTTCTATAGACGGTTTTTGTCTTGAACCGAGGGTCTATCAGAAACAGCCTCTCTACCCCACCCTGAGGTAGTGGCACGGACTTGATGTGCCGGCATTTGACGGCACATTTGATGCTTTTAACCATGAATAAATGCAAATTCTTATGCAACTTTTGGTAGGCTTGATTTTTTTGGGGTTTAATTGCTAGGAAATGTGCTAAGGCAAGAAAGGAGATAACTTGTGCTGAAAAGACCAAGTGGACGGGAATCTAGACGAGTCGTCGAACCTCCGACGGACCGTCGCCTTGAGCGTCGACCTTAAACAGAATGTCCCAGTTCCAGAATTTAAGCGACGGAGAAACTGACGGGTCGTCACCTCGATTGTTGACCTGAAGCAGAATGAACCAAATCAAGATTCTAAATGACGGAGAAATGCATGGACCGTCGGTGACTCGACGGACCATCGTCCAAGCCGTGGAGCTTAAGCAGAATATTAGCAGATTTACTGGATGGCCACGACGGAAGAACAGCCGAACCGTCGCCTAGCCGACGGGCCGTCTACTTGACTGTGCGACGTGAGGCGGGATTTTCTCCGAATTTAATTTGGTCTTTAATTCACTGTACTATATATAGCCACTGTTAGGGCTTATTTCAGTATCAGACGTTTTAGGGAGGATATTACTATTGTTCTTTGAATATTTTCTTGGGATTTGAAGACAATTGAGTTTATGAATTCATCTTTGTGAGATTATTCTTCATTTATGAATTATATTGCTTGATTTGTTTCAAAAACTATGAGTGGCTAAAAATCCCACTAGGGTTGTGGGATCCATTGATCAACATCAATGTAGATTCGGATAGTGCCGTCATTTGCATTGTCAAATCTTTCGTCTTAACCGATTTCTAATGGTTGCAAACATTAGAACTTGCCTTAGGGTTAACTTGCCTTAGGGTTAACTTGCTTGAGTAAAGAGATTTAAACTAGAAAAAGATTTGATAATAAGGATTCGGGATTTCCAACTCCTATTTAGTGGTTAATGTTGTAATAAGATCAGCCAACTTAGGGCAATTATTGAGTTTTGCATTTTCATTACTCGTAGTTCGAGAGAATTCGAGTGAATATCATCTAATTAGGTTGAGAAACATTTAGAAGTATTGAAAGAGTCAATAGTTCTGCATGCTTAGCACTAGAGGAATTTATTATCGTTAGCGATCCGATCATGTTATGAAACCATGGTGAACACAAACCTAGTTCTCTCTATTACTAGATTACATTCCGTGAAAATTTCACTATTGTTACTAAAACATTATCTGGAAACTGAATAACAAACACTTTTCACAAACCCCCAATTTTACGGAAATAGCTGAATAGTAGTCAACGTAACCGCATAAGGCTTAGTTTTCACTTTATTCCCTATGGGATTCGACTCCAACCTAGTTGGATTCTATATTTGACAACGACCACTTTATACTTCTAAATTGAGGTGTAATTTGGGCGTATCAGGACTGCGTACACTTACCCTCCCCATACCCCACTTTGTGGGAATATACTAGGTATGCTGTTGTATACACTACTGTTATCATTTTTGGAATTTTATAATTAAGACATTTCAGATAATACTGTTACGTAAAGAAAATTCACCCATAAGTTAAGACGCCTATTTTCTTCCAAATTAACAAACCTAAAATAGGTAATGAAGGCTAAAATAATGATTTCTTATATCTCTCCTGAATATTCGTCAGACTTTCCTAAAAACTATGTAATGGGCCATTAACTACATCACGCAGTAAGGACTGAGGAATTTTCCACCATTCACCAGGAATCTTAGGTTATCTTTGACTATAGTATCACTCTGTTTATATTGGAACGCACAAGAATTACTAACTACTAAGTAGGTGTTTGAACAATAGTTGGTTGAATTGATAAAAAAGGAGTATTTGGTTTCCTGTAGTCTTTCATTCTTTCATTCTAGTGTTGGTTTTCCTTAACCGCAAGTACAATTTTATATGATTTAGACGTCTTTGGAGACATTCTTAGGAGATGCTTGGAGGCTAAAGGTGTACCGATGGCTTATATTAGGGCAATAAAGGATATGTATGATGGAGCTAAAACGCGGGTTAGGACGGCAGGAGGAGACTCGGAGCATTTCCCTGTGGAAATGGGGTTGCACCTGGGATCAACTCTTAATCCTTTCCTCTTTGTCGTAGTGATGGATGTACTGACGCGATGCATCCAAGATGAAGTGCCTTGGTGTATATTATTTGCAGATGACATAGTACTGATTGATGAGACTTGTAGTGGCGTGAATGATAGGTTGGAGGTGTGGAAACAAACTCTGGAAGCTAAAAAATTTAAGTTGAGCAGGACCAAAACTAAGCATCCGGAGTGCGATTTCAGCGAGGGGTTGCATGAAGAAGACATGGAAGTGTGTCTGTACACACAGGCTCTCCCCAAGAGCGATCGTTTCAAATATCTTGGCTCTATTATCCAGGGAAGTGGGGTCATAGACGGTGATGTCACTCATCATATTGGTGCGGTGTAGATGAAGTGGAGGCTTGCCTCCGGAGTCTGTGTGATAAAAAGATACCACCGAAACTTAAAGGTAAGTTGTATAGAGTGGTGGGGTCAAAAACTCTCATGTTCAGAAGATGCATGTCGCTAAGACGAGGATGCTGAGATGGATGTGTGGACATATTAGGTGTAATAAAATCAGGAATGAGGTTATTCGAAATAAGATGGGAGTGGCTTTCATGGTGGATGAGATGAGGGAAGCGAGATTGAGATGGTTTGGACATGTGTTGAGGCGAGGTTCAGACGCCCCTGGGAGGAGGTGCGAGAGGTTGGATATTGTGGGTACGAAGAGGGGTAGAGGTAGGCCGAAGAAGTATTTGGGTTAGGTGATTAGACAGGACATGGCGCATATTCAGGTTACCCAGGACATGACCTTAGATAGGGGGATGTGGAGGACGCGTATTAGAGTAGAAGGTTAGTTGGGTAGGTCGAGTAGGAGTGTTGTCGTGCACCATAGTATGTTAGCTTAGGGTTTAGCCGTAGATATCTATCATCGTTGTTGTTTAGTGTGTTTTGATTATCACATTATTTTGTGGTTGATTATTGTTTTTCTGGTAGATTTTACACTGTTCCCTTGTTAGTTTGTCATATTTTCTTTACTGTTTTCCTCTTCTCTGTACCTGGATTTGCTACACTTGAGCCGAGGGTCTTTCGAAAATAGCCTCTCCACCTCATCAAGGTAGTGGATTTGATACACTTGAGCCGAGCGTCTTCCGAAAACAGCCTCTCTACCTCATCGAGGTAGTGGTAAGGTATGCGTACACTTTACCCTCCCCAGACCTCACTTGTGGAATTTTACTGGGTATATTGTTGTTGTAGACGTCTTTAGTAAAAAAGGATTAGAAACTTTATTTTTATGTTGTACTCCATAAGCTATATTTGACTACAGCATCACTCTGTTTATATTGGAACGTACAAGAATTACTAACTACTAAGTAGGCGTTTGAACAATATTTGGTTGAATTGAGAAAAGGAGCATTTGGTTTCCTGCAGTCTTTCCTTCTTTCCTTCTGGTGTTGATTTTCTTTTTCAGCAAGTACAATTTTATATGATTTAGACATCTTTAGTCATAAAGGATTTGGAACTTTATTTTTATGATGTACTCTATTTAACCATGCCTTGTCTTTCCTCATAGAATACCATCATTAAAAGGTGTTCCCTGGGTTTTTATTATCAGAGATTCATTAGATACTTCCAGGAGAGACCCATAGAGTACTACAACATACCTAGCGTAATCACAAGTGGGGTCTGAGGAGGGTGGTGTGTACGCAGCCTTACCCCCACCTTGTGAAGGTAGGGAGAGTGTTTCCGATAGACCCCCGGCTCAAGTAAAGCATAATAAAATCAAGTAGGGAAAGGAAGATACAGTAGTGAAGCAACCATGCGGAACAAATAGAGAAGAGAACTGTAGCAACAACCATAATACAATAATCAAAGCGGAGGAAACAACAAATAATAACGAAGGAGCAAGGACAAGATAGTATATGAGTAATAACAACAAATACTGATATGGAAAACTAGACAATTCTCGACTACCAACTAATTTTCTACCCTAATCCTCAATCTCCATATGCTCTTATCTAGGGTCATGTCCTCGGTAAGCTGCAAGTGTGTCATGTAGTGTCTAATCAACTCTCCCCAGTACTTTTTCCATCTACCTTTACCTCTCCTCATACACGACCAACCTCTCGCACCTCTCACTGAGACATCTCTGCATTTCCTCTTCACATGCGTGAACCATCTCAGTCTCGCCTTTCTCATCTTGTCCATCATGGGGGCCACTCCCACCTTGTCCCGAATATCTTCGTTTCTAATCCTATTTCTCCTGGTATGCCACACATCATCTCAACATCTTCCCACTAGTGCAACCCCGTATAACTGGGAAGTGCTCCGAGTATCCACCACTATCCTCACTCAAGTCTTGGCTCCATCATATCTCTCTTTAATCGCCCTAATGTAAGCTACAGGTACACCTTCAGCCTCAAACATCTCCATAGATAACATAACCCCCTAAAGACTGTCTAATGCTTTTTCGAGGTCAATAAACGCCATATGCAAATCCCTCTTCCTCTCCCTATACTGCTGAGAGACGCCTCTAAAGTGTACTAGAAATTTGGCATCCTTGATCTTATTCCTCCAGTCAACCTATATACTTTATGTTATAAAGATAAGATCTTAAATAGAGTCCAGTGCTACCTATATGCTTTAGGTATCTTGAAGCTTAGTCAAAGGATCTCGTGTTGTGGACAGAGTGAAGCAAAACTACTTCATACCTTATCTACTCCTTGCAATGAACAGCGACATGCTTGACTTCCAAAAGGAAAGAAAAACTTGTGTTACGTGAGCTCTTCGTTTGAGTGGTGTATTTGTGTCCAAAAGGGTATCACATGGGCATAGTTATGTGGTTTAAAAATACAACAAAAAGACGCCAAAAAGTTGAAGATACCATAATTTATACAAAACTTATCCCACACACATTGTAGCATGGAGATAGAAAAAGGTTAAAGGGGTAACATGACTAGTGTCAAACCTAGGTCATGTCTCTAACCTAACCTATTAAGCAAATAAAGATGTCATTCATAATCCAATCACAACAGCCAAATGCAGATCAACTGGATGGGCACTTCGGTTAAATAGAATGATGGTGTCAACACTTCAACTTTCCTCTCCCTCTCTCTGTTGACTCTCATTAAGGAGGAGCGAGAAAAAGAACTTATTTTGACTGCGATCAAGAGGCTTACCAAGATTAATGCGTGCATAGTTCCTGAAGAACCAAACACCAATGAGATTCACCAGCAAGTTTGTGACAGCAGAGACGATCAAGTAATGCCTACATGCAGACTATAATTAAGCACGCTACAAAAAAATTCAGTGTCATTTACAGAAACCTTCAGAAAGCAGCCAAAATTCTGCCATGAAGTGCAAGGTGATACAAGGACTGAATTTGCAGTGCAATCATTTGGCCCTTTTGAACTTATAGACTAAAGGTTAACATCGAAATTATGTATGTTGCTCATATTCAGACTGACTTGAGTTCAAGAGTGGATATTAAAGAACTACTTCAACTGTAAATCTTTTCTTATTCAGCAAATATCCTCTTTTTTTAATGGCTCATTCAGAAAAATATCATAGTAGAGAACTATAAGCTAATGTACAAAAAGGGTGACCATCTCAGGATAGCTTGCTTTTTCCAACTTTTTGAAAGATTCAGACAGCCGCAAGCCTGATGAATCAAGTAAAAAGCCTATGCCTTGTAGCGTAATAGATCAGTAATTGATCAAAGTTAGACCACCATCCTCAATCAAAAAACACTAGAACCTAACTATCTGACAAGTGTGATGATTTTGCATTAAAGGACACTTACTTATTTTCATTAAATAAGCTGATAAAATTTAACACAACGGTGATGATCTAACAAAAGATGATAACATCAACTACATCTCAAAAAACAACTATAAATTTTTCATCAACAATTCTGGGACACTTACTTGTGCTCAGATTCATCTTGTATAAAGGCATGAAGTGCTTCCACAGCCAAGGAGAATGACATGAACAATAGAAACAGCTGCCTACATAAGCAATACATGAAGATCATGCCATGTTAGCCCAGATAAATGCAATTGAGTGAGAGAGCCCACAAGCACACAATCAGCAGCAAACCAAACCATCTAAGAAGAAGCAGTAAACATTTCAGAGATGACAAATGAAATTGTGCTTATGTCTCTCTCCTTATGGGTGGGTAGGTGTGAGTGACAATATAACAAATATCATAATGGTTTATTGTCTACTGGATAAGGTTTTACAAGTAAGAATATAGATTAAACTATGAGATAGATTCCTAAAACAAATATATACGATGTGTGTGTGTGTGTACATTAACAGACGGACACTACCTTTCATGTGGCACAATTTGATTGCTTTTTTTAAGGTACTGCAGGAAAACTTACATCAAATCTCTATAAAATCTAACAAGTCTAGCACATCCAGAAATTAAAAACACAGTTTCCTCTTCCAATAGTACAAATTTACACTTCCCAGCATAGATCGACTTCCAGCACCCGAAAAAACCTCTTAACTTCTCAGGCATCATACATTGAAAACCAAAAACATAAAACAAGGTCTAAATCTTCCAGGTATAATGACACTGCAGAAAAAGAAGATCAACAGATTCGAAGGAGTTCTCACATAGATAGAATCTGCTGCTACAAATACTGAAGCATCTCCTTCTCAATTTTTCTTGAGTCAAGCATGCTTCATGAGCCACCATCCAACCAAAGCAGGCCACTTTAGTTGGTGCAAAGAGCAAAGGTCTTCCAAATTAACTTCCAACGCCAATTAGTTCCCAACTCGGTAACAAATTTTATGAGTTCTCTGTAGTAAGAATTCAGAGTGACCACTCCATTATTATTAACATTCCTACATAATTAATCTTCCTTCCCCTGATTAATCTCTACTGAATGCATTTAACCGCAAAAATAAGTCCACTTGCATTTCTCAATCAAAGAAATTTCTTCTAAACTGGAAGTTCCAACCAGTTTCATTGAATACACCAGAAACTAGAACGTGTTATTTACCCTACTATAGAGACAATGAAATTGCTCCTTTAATAGTCCTAAGCCATCCCAATTGTCTTTCCACACACTAATTTTTTGCCCATTTCCAATCCCCATGCTGACATGAAATAAGCTGGGATTCCACATAGCACACTATTTACTAAAGTTAACCTACCCCCGAAAGAACAAATTGTTGTTTCTGTAAAGAATGGATCTTGGGCCTAACTCAACCCCAAAAGCTAGCTCATGAGGGTAGGATTTCCCAAGTCCATGTAAGGAGACCAACCATTCATCTCTTTTCCGATGTGGGATTCTTAACACTCCCCCGCATGCCCAGGCCTCGTTAACTGGAGCGTGAACAATATAATATAGGGGCCCAACATCCGTGAACAAAGAATTGGGATGAGGCCTGGCTCTGATACCATGTAATGATACCATGTAAAGAATGAATCTTGGGCCTAACTCAACCAATCATCCATCCCTTTTCCGATGTGGGATTCTTAACAGTTTCCAGGAAGAGCAAGCTTTTTTTTTGACATTTTTCAATAACTCGTTGCCACACAGACTTATCATTGAACTTTGCCCTTAGTGGAAATCCTTTTTTTGATGAAGTAGATTCATTTGAAGGCATCAAGAAGATGCATGTGTCAAAAGGATAGGTCAGTTAAGCTCACAAAAATAAGGATCTGTAGCATCTTTCTAAACTATTTTTTGAGAATGAGAATACATCTTTCTAAACTATAGAGCTAACAAAATCTAAGAAGAGTTCTAAATTATTTACGGGGGTCAATTTGGACCAGCTAAAAAGACTAACTAGACATATGCCTTGCAAAAGATCACTAGAAGTTGAAATTCCATCAAAACATCTTTTGTTCCTCTCTGTCATCTTTTGGGTTCTCTAACCTTTGGTGTTTATGGACAGAGAGGAACAAAAGATGTTTTGATGGATTTTAACTTCTAGGGATCTTTAGCAAGGCATATGTCTAGTTAACCTTTTTAGTTGGTCCAAATTGACCCCTGTAAATAATTTAGAACTCTTCTTGGATTTTGTTAGCTCTATAGTTTAGAAAGATGTATTCTCATTCTTAGAAGATGCATGTCTTTCAAGGAGGCTCTAGCATAGCCAGTACTAGACCTCGGGGGTAAATGTCAGCAACATGGTTCAGCCAGAGAACCCAATTTCTCTGTCTGAAACATATGTATTAAGGAGGACAAGTTTATTGAGAACTTGTCTGGTTGGACATTCACGAAATGGGTGGGCTAACCAGAGGCAATCAGAAACTGGGCTGCAGACGAATGGGGAGTGGCGGACGGCCTGAAGATTACACAACTGAGCGACACACAAGTTTTATTTTGTTTTGCGAATGAGGAGCAGGCTGATGAAATTTTTCATAGAGGAAATAAGTGGTTTGGTGGAAATTTTTTGAAATTGGATAGATGGAAGGAGCAAGATGGGTGTGTTACTACTCATCTGTCCGGTGATATTGTGCTCGTTAATATGGTAGGTTTGCCTCTTCACCTATGGAATGTTGATCTTCTCAAGAAGATAGGGAAATTGTGTGGGGATTTTGTTGATGTTATTTGTAGTATGCATGATATGTCTAGACTGAAAATTAGGATGAGGAAAGGGGGGAGGGTCCCTATTTCTTTGAAGGTGGATGCTGGAGAAAAAAGTTATAGAATATGGATGTGCATTAAATTTCAACCTGAGTTTCTTACTCCGAAAATGGAGGAAAACGTGAATCTACCCAGCAAGAGGGGAGGAAAAGGAGGTGGGAAGGGGAGCAGGGTGGCGGGAGAAAGGGGAAATAGGTTGCCGAAAGTTATGGAAAGAGCTGCAGAAAGAGTTATTGGTAGGAATAGAAGACTAGAAAGCGACGAAAATTATGAATTGTGGAAGGGAAGAAAACACCCTAGCAAAGCAAAAAGACCGCAATACCCTTGGATTAGTGAACTGGGCTAGATGAGTAGATTAAACCGGTTCACTAAGACTCTAAGGTCGAACCTTCAGGAAATCTCAGATCCGATTGGATCTAAGCCTCAGATAGGCCCAACCAGCCAGATTTTTAACGCTCCGACGCCGACGACCGGGCAGATCTCGAAGGGAACGATGTCTAGTGGGTCGAAGTCGAGTCGGGAGGTGGATAATAGACCAACTACTGCTAGTTCGTGACTGGGTAAGCAACATATGAGTGGATCTGGCGATAACAAGAAGCCCAGTGGCCGGAGTTACTATTCCGGTGAGGCAAATAATGTCAATACAAAGAAGAGGAGGGATCAGTTTGACCAAACCAAGAGGAGGCAAATAATGTCAATACAAATAATGTCTATCAGTCTGTGATTACTTAAACGTCTATCTAGCCTTTTAAAAATACATAGTCTTATCAGTTGTCATTCCACCATATGTATCTATTTCCTCTGTACCAAATATCAATTAATACACGCGCATTTAGACATTCTTGGAGATCTTCAGTTTCATTGTAATTTACTAGAAGTCCACCCAATTTTTCTACCGCACTCGGAATGACATTGGAATCTCCTCCTACTATCCAAGGTTTTTGTCACTAATCTGCCAAAGTGGTCAGAGTCCCACCACTCCTTTCTGATTGAGGACTCACAAGCTGCATAAACCACTGTCAATATAACCTCCTCCCAAGACTCAGATGAGTTACTTTTACTGTTAGATGCTTAACTGTATCCATGATAACATTAACCTGGACCTCATCTCTTGCGTAAAGCCATATTTTTCTGAACAATTACTCATCCCAGTTAAATGACCCAGTCTACTTCTTTGTGTCCAGACTAGATAAATCTTGAACAGGTTCATTAGACATTAATCCAATTATACAGAAGTGATTCCTTCTATTTTTTTTTTTGAAACCGGTAACTTTGTATATTTCTCCAAAAGTAGTACATAGGATGTACTGAAACCATATTTACACTATCTACAACCCTATTCATCTATCTCTTATCTAAATATAATCTAGAACATCTATTATAGAGATAGTATCATTTGAATAAACTTGATTACACCAAAAACATAGTAACAAAAGACAATTAAGCTTAATCTTTAGCATACTACTCTCTAAGTTCTCAAAACATCTAGCATTCCTCTTTTTCCATATTGCCCACCAGATACATGCTGGGACAACCCTCCATCTGCCTATTCTTTGTCAATACACCTGCATCCCCCCAACTCTGTAATGTTTTTGTAATCCTCCCAGGCATTATCCAAGAAAGGCCCTATAGATTTAAGAACATCCTCCAAAGCTGTCCAGTGACTTTGCAATGTAGAAAAAGATGGTTGACTGTCTCTGCATTTTCCCCACATAAGAGCATCTGGGGTATTCCCCTTTTCATCAAATTGTCCTGAGTGAGGATTGCTTACTTGGCTAGTAACCAGACAAAACATGCTACTTTGTGTGGTGCTTTGTTTTTCCATATGCCTTTCCAAGGCGAAATCTTGGTGATAGATGTGGAGAGGTGTGTGAACAGAAAGATTCATGATGTACAACAAAGCCGCTCCATGTAGTAAAAATAGCATGTCGTATCAACGGAAAGTTTTGAAAATATTTCATTGTTCCTAGATGGATA
The DNA here is from genome assembly GCA_031232105.1 of Capsicum rhomboideum. Lineage (NCBI taxonomy): Eukaryota > Viridiplantae > Streptophyta > Magnoliopsida > Solanales > Solanaceae > Capsicum > Capsicum rhomboideum. Next base: position 87,164,958 of record CP124716.1, on the reverse strand, counting down.
TAAAACCGTGTTAGAATTCTTGGAACGGAACAAAATAAAGTTGGGTCGAATGAATAAATGGAACTGGGAATTTTGATTCATCCTGCTATAAGCTTTGCTCACCTTAAATTGTCCCTTCTTGCTACCTTTCCACCATAATTTATCTTGACCTGTCTGTAAACCAGTGAACTGATCAAAAATGCTAAAGAAATCAGCTACTCTTTGGATCTCCCAATCGTTCAGTTGTCTTCTGAAGTTAAATGACCATCCTTGTTGTGTCCAAAAGTTTGCAATGGTCTTTGTTGATGAGAGACTAGTCTCATAAATATCTGAAAATTGACTTTCTAGTCTTCCTCTCTCATGCCACTCATCTTTCCAGAAATCAATTTTGGCTCCATTTGCCACTATTATCTTAGTGTTGACCTTGAATTCCTCCCATAGTGCTCTGATGGATCTCCACACACCAACTCCATAAGGTGTAGTTATCTCCTTTGTCATCCAGTGATCTTCCTCTTCATATTTGGCATTAATGACATTCCTCCATAAAGTCTGATTGTCCTTATGTATTTCCATAGCCATTTCATTCTCAAGGCCTTGCTCTGAGATTTCAGATTCGTGATGCCTAATCCTCCTTCTCTTTTCCCAATAGTTACTGCCTCCCATTTAATCAAATTGTATCCCTTCCTTTCATTGCTTCCTTGCCAAAGAAATTTTCTCCTAACCTTGTTTAATCTGTTGATGACCCCTGCAGGGATAGGGAAAACAAACATCATGTAAGTTGGGAGGGGATCAAGGAGAGAGTTAATGAGGGTTAGTTCTCCTCCCCTGGAAAAATATTAAGCCTTCCACCTTGCCAATTTCTTTTCACATTTCTCAATCACAACACTCCATATTTCTACTGATTGTGACTTTGCACCCAATGGAATTCCCAGATAGATGATGGATAGAGCTCCTATTTCTCCACCTAGGATTGCATTTAGAGATGTTAGATTTTGAACCTCATTGATAGGATATAAGAAGCTTTTCCACCAATTGATATGCAACCCTGAAATCCCTTCAAATAGTACTAATATCACCCTTAAGGTCTTTAATTGCTTCTCATCGGCTTCACACATTATGAGAGTATCATCTACATATTGCAGATGAGTTATCTCCAGATTCTCTCCTCTATTTCTAGCCTTATTGAACCCTCTAAGCCATCCATTTATGTTAGCTGTCTTGATCATGCTGTTAAGTCCTTCCATAGCCAATAAAAATAAGAAAGGTGACAAAGGATCTCCTTGTCTAAGACCCCTTTGTGCACTGAAGAAGCCTGTTGGTGAGCCATTTATAAGCACAGAGAATCTGACTGTAGATATGCAGTACTTGATCCAATTTATCCATTTCTGACCAAACCCTGTCCTCCTCATAGTATCCATTAAGAACTCCCAGCAAACATAGTCATAAGCCTTTTCCATGTCTAGCTTGCAAAGAATTCCAAGCTTTTTTTTGCTTCAACATAGAGTCGACAGCTTCATTAGCTATAAGCACTGCATCCATGATTTGTCTGTCTCTGATGAAGGCCATTTGTTGTGAATCAACCAGCTTGACCATGACACCTTTTAATCTTTCTGTCAAAACCTTGGCAAACAGTTAATAAATGTTGCCTGTTAGACTGATTGGTCTAAAGTCCCTCAACTCTTTGGCTCCTTTCTTCTTTGGGATGAGTGTGATGAAAGTAGCATTGAGACTTTTTTCAAACACTTCTCCTTCATATAAATTTTGAAAGGCCAGCATGATGTCTTGCTTTAATACCTCCCAGCACTTGATGAAAAAACCCATGGTGAAAGCATCAGGGCCAGGTGCATTGTCTGTTGCACACAATTTCAGACATCTCAGGACTTCATGTTCCTCAAATTCCCCTGGTAACTTCTCTTTTTCTTCCTCTGTGATTCTGGTACAGTTTGGATGCATAAAACCAGGTCTCCATGTTGTTTCAGCATACATTTTTCTGTAAAAATCTACCACTTCCCCTTCAATTCTGTCAATCTTGAGTCAACTCCCCTTGGACCATAAGTTGGTCAATATTGTTGTACCTCTTATAAGCATTTGCCATTTTGTGAAAAAACTTGGTGTTTCTATCCCCCTCCTTTAGCAACAGTGATCTTGACTTTTACCTCCAGGAAATTTCTTCATCTTTGATCAATTACTCATAGTCAATCTCTCAAAAGCTTGTTGAGAGTTGACTGGCCTAGCATTCAATAAAAGAGACCTTCATCATCATTGATGACTGCCTCTAAATCAATTATACAATAGTGATTCCTTTTATTTAAGTTAGTCAATCTCTCAAAAGTTTGCTGAGAGTTGACTGACCTTTTATTCCACAGAAGAATTTTCTTCACCATTGATAATTGATTTAGAGGCAGCCAGCCTCCTAGGTAATTGTCTGATGGGTTGGGTATTATCTTTGGTGCTTTTACCCTTTTCAACTTTGAGATGCCACTTTTGACCTTGTCTGCTTGTCTTGGAGATAAGTCTCTGTCCTTAGCAATCTGCTGAACATTGCCTTCTAGAGTATCTTCCATATCTTCCACATCATCTTCTCCTCCTCTATCAATCTGATTTATATCCACTCCACCATCCTTATTATTCAGCTATATAGTTTTTTTTGACAAAGGTAACAATTATTCAGCTATATAGTTTCCTCACATGTTATATCCACTTTGTTGTGATTATCCGCTTTGCTGTGCTATTGTTGCTCAATTGTTTCAGAATTAGGATTAATCAATCTATGTATCACCACATCATTGTGTTCTTGTTGATCCACCCTGCCTTCGTCCTATGTTGATTCCTTTTCTTACACATTATTCCCTTCTTCCCTTTCTCCTCTTCTATAAGTGTTGACTGATCATCTTTGATTTGAATTATTGTATGATCTGTCATGACATTGCTAGCATTGCATTCTGTGTTCTTTGCAAATGACCTATTCACCCATTCCTTAGCAGATTCTGTACCTGTTTGCACATTAACGGGAGTAGCATCCTTCCCTGTATTCTTGCCTTCCACAGTAAATTTAACATCTTCTTGTGTTGCATGACCCACTTTTCTTTTATCATCTGTCGCCTTTGTTTGTTTCCTGGTTTAGTGCTGCAAAAGTATTCTTTTTGTCACCACACCTGCAGTATTATCTTTTTCCTTCCTTGTTGGTTTTCCTTCTGTTATTTCTCTTCCCCTGCTATCCTTTTTGTTTTTACTCCTTTGCATCCATTCTTGACTCTTTTGTACATTCCCTACTACCTTGCTACTACTCAGGGTCCTCCTAGTATTTGCAGTTGTACCAAACTCATGCTCTCCTGCTTCTCTCTCTTAAAGACAACCTCAAATTCTCCACTAAATGACTCCTTAGGGCTTAGACTCGCCATAATCTCCAATAAATAACTTCAAATTGTGTAGACAACCTCCTTACACTATTTCCAACAATCTAAACATTTTTTCCTAAAATGTCTTTATTAATCTTTTGTTATGTTATAAGAAATCAGCTTATAACTTGAAAGATTTGCTTATATATATATACACTTGACTCTCTGCTTTTTATTTTGATGCTTTTTAACAATGTTGATTCACTTCAATGAAGCGAGCGCTTTGCTTCTCACCTCTAAGCGAAGCGGACTCTTGTTGCTTTTCTGTGCTTCTCGCTCTCAAAAAAAATGGGTGTAACTCAATAGTTACAACCAATATGCATGTCCTCTCCATAATTTTATGATATAGTCTTTCACAGTAATAGCTCCTTTTGTGTCCTGCCATGTAAAGAGCTAAGCAATACGAGGAGCTACATATTTATGGGATCCTAAAAATACAAACTGCAGCTAGCATATAAAGGGGGTGCCAAAAGACACTTTTAAGGGTGCCAAAAGACACTTTTAATGGAAGAAGGAAGTAAAATGTATAAGAAAAAAGTTGTGATTGTTTAATGTACTTACAGCATTGGTGAAAGCAGACAAAACCTCTAACCTTTTATACCTGAGAACAATAGCAACAACAACAAAATCGAACTTAGTAGTCATAAATGTTCAACTGAACATACTGGTTATGAGGGGTGGAATACTAGACAACTATCAGCTATTTTCTTATTATGAACGTTAGACAAACTACAGAAATATCCTAAATTGGCTTAACCTTTAAATTCTGATTGCATTTCCAATTTTGCCAGAAGCTATTGAATTCACAAATTGATAAAACAGAGAGGTATCTTTTGCCCTTCCTATTTTAATTTTTCTTTTATCTAATTCTTTAATGACTAAACCTAAATTGATTTCCCTCTGATAACCACCAAAACTCCTTTAACAAATTTACTCGTTAAAATACTTCCCCCATAACGTAACAAGTGTATGTATCTACCAACTTCACAACTGTGCTGACAAGTCACAAACTTCAAGCAAGAACAAGTAAAAAGGATTAACAAACAGGTCAGGGAAAAAGGCTTAACAAAAAACAGAGAATTTCCTTAAAATATTAGAGTTTAAACCTCACCCATAAGTGTAAACACGGTCAGGCTTTTCTCTAGAAGCGGCCATTGCAAACAACGAAAATGTCAAAAGGCCACAACCAAAGGTCAAATGAAATGCGTCTGATACCAACCCTGATATTAATGAACAGTCAAATTAAATTTCACAAGAGAAACCAAGCAAGAAGTGAATAAGCCGATAAAGAAAGAAATACATATAGATAAAATTAGAATAATCAGCTGTTCTTTTCCTTATTGTTTTATGCCTGGTTCCACACCAACACCCCACCCCACACCCCGGGCCCGGAGCTGAGCAGTCTCTAGTGTTGTCTATTACATTAATTCAAACACCATTGTGAAAATCAAAACCTTTATCTGTCTTATGTTTTGGATTCTGACAAAGGAACTGCTATTGAAACATACCCTAACATCTAAAGGATATTCAACCAAAAAACTCTTGACAAATCCATTGTAAATATCCTGATCTTTGCTATGTCTTAAACTTTGGTAAAGGGAGAGTGACTCTGCTCCATTTTTCTCCCGTAATCGTCAACACAGCCTTAGATAACCTTTTTTTGTAAATTTAGAAGGCCTGGATTCCATTTTAGTTTACTCTCTATGTTTGGTTAAATTTCTATGTATGATAAACTGAAAACAAAAGAGCTAAAAATTCTGGCGCTTAGTTGTATGAATTGGGAATGAACCTTACCACTTTTACCCTCCAAAAGCTTTAGTACTTATCTGTATCCAGAAGCCACCAGTATTACTTACCCTATTCCAATAAACCACAAACCCAGCAGAGCCTACCACTGACAAAGCAAAAGGCTGCCAGGTTCGTCTACTTCTTTTTCATTTAAATATTTCATTATTAATTGTTTAATTGAGTTAAACTTAATGAGTAACTTTTTCCCATAGAAAATCAGTATGGTCTAATTAAGTCTGGACACTTATTTGTGAATAGTTAGAAGAGTTCACATTATGCAACAGTCAAATTAGATTAACTTTTAAAGTATTTAGACAAAATACTGAATCTATTAATTATCTTTTTAAAATTGTAATCATAGGGTGAATGTGTTTATTGATTTAGTGAGTAATAATTATTGTTTTTGAATTTGGTTTTATTGTTCAATATGTATTTTTATTTATTACTTTGGTACTATAAAGTACAAAGTATTAATCTGTGTTTCTTTGATGTTTAATGGATAACTTTGAGAAGCATGTATGAGGATTCAACTAACTTTTATAATGATTATGCAAGAAGAATTGGTTTTAGTACTCATGAAGAGTACATCAACACAAATAAGAAATTGGATATGCGACGTCAAAAATAAGTTGTGTTTCAAAGAAGGTTTTCATGGGGTTGATTAAAAAAAAGTAAAATTAGAGAAACTAGAATTGGATATCAAGCAGACATTGTTGTTATTTGCCAACCATCCGGAAAGTTTCATATCACTAAAGTTGACATAGAACACATTCAACCTCTTGTTCCACTATTAACCATTCATATGTTTCTATCTCATAGAAGGATAAGCCATGGAATTCATTGTTCCGGCAAAAGATGTTGGATTATGTCTAAAGGATTCTTCAGATCTTATGAGTCTTCAAGTGGGTGCTCAAAAAAATTGGGTTGTACTAAGAAAGATCAAAAGTGTTATCTTCCACCAAACGATAAAAAGTTATAAACAAGGAGAAGCCGTGTAGGTTCTCTACTTTTTGTTATACTACTCGTACATGGGGTTTCCCCAACATTAATAAATTGTTTACCTTATCTAAGAAAATGAAACAGAGAGAAGCAGGTAATATGTTTCCACAATGTATATCGGATAAGGAGCATACAATAAGAACATAAGGACACAGAAGATTTGTGATGGCAAGAGCCAAAATTTTGAAAAGAAAGATGGGTTGTGTCATACAAAAAGAGGAACAAATTTTCCCTTAAGATGACCACAAAGCACAAGAAATCTCAAGAACAGAATTCGAACTCGACTAACCAAATTGGTTCAACACAGATTTATTATAGCACTAGACTTGGTAATGTAAGTCATTTCAATCAGGTATATCTAATTTGAGTTTTCAATTCAATTGCAGAATAACATATAAGCAATTATTAGTTATTTAACAGTATTTTTGCTTGTTTATATTTTTTTTATTGTTCTATTAGCTTGTTTATTTATTCATTTGTTTATGATTGCAGGATTTAGAGTCACAAAGAAACATTATTTACCATTCTGATTCAATTGCCCCCCAATTCATAGTTTATACAGCCTTATGCCAACAATCAGAGGTATCTTCTCTTTCAATGGCTTATTTTAGCCTTACTCAAAAGTTGACGTTATTTAAGGAATTCATTTAACAAAAAGAAAATTTTTGACAGCCATTTTTTTTTGGTTGACTTTATTTGCTTCTTTTACAGGAACCTATTGGTTTCTGTGCTTTTCAACATTTACAAAATTCTTATTCTCTTCCTCACGCCCAGGTTATAATTAAGTGAAATTTCATTACTAATTTTTATAATGGATTTCATTTTACCATTATTGTAGACAGGCAAACAGTTCAAGGAGTCAAGAACCGCTTTTTCTTCAAGATAATAATGTGTTTTGATCTATTCCAAAAGTTTTAACTTGTCGAATTTTGTTTCTGTCTTTGTGATTGATATTTTGGTACATTATCTCAAGAATATCATGGTATTTTTTACCCCTATCACCAGCCATAACTATTACTTTAAGTAGTACAAAACAAACATACACATAGTGCACTTTTTGTTGTTGGTTGTTATGATTTTTGTTTGTTATTGTTATCTGTTCTGAGCCGAGGGTCTATCGGAAACAGACTCTCTACTTCATCTGAGGTAACGGTATGAACTGCGTACACTTTACCCCCCAGACCCCACCTGGTGGGAATACATTGGGTATGATGATGATGATGATGATGAGACTATTAGTTCAATTCTCCATAACTCAGTTTCGATATAAATACTATTTACATTTCAAACACCGCTCTTGTGATTGCTAGATATAAGTACCTTCTTAGTTGTTATAGCTCAAAGATTTTGTATTGTTGCATCACGTAAACATTAACCTGTTGCTGTGGCATGCTGAGTCAAAATTTTGGGCTTAGAGCACATGTCAGTTATCTAAGGCTGTTGATGATTACAGAAGTAAAAGGTAATGGAGCAGAACCGGTCCCTGGTAAAGGAACTTCTTTTCTACCCTATTATTATCTCTTTTCCTTTGATTGAATGAATTTTGTGATTGTGAAAATCGAAACCTTTTTCTTGCCTTAAGTTTTGGATTTCGATATTTTTCAATATATACAAAAAAAAATTCAGAGTTGGACAGACAACCAAACGACACTGAAAAAAGCAAGAGAAGGAGAGACTAAACGTTGCATACCTACTCGGCCAGAGAGAAGGCCAATACACAACTCGGCGGTAGAATAAGCAACATTTAGTGAAATCAACATAAGCAATCTCCTCATCTGCTTATTCCCAGACATTACACCTCGAAAAACCAAAGACACAGACGAGGAACCGCTAAATTTCATATTCAAACCATGGAATACATCTTGCGGATAGATATTGGGAGGTGGTATATCAATGCTCGAAACAGTTCGAGAGAGAAAAGGCTTTCCATAATTCATGGAGATTATTGATATGGGCATCTGTGGCTCAGCCGATTGCTGAAAGGAACTTTGCCGTGAAAATGCGAATCTACGATCACTGCTGTCGAAATCAAAATCGCCACTCCAAGGTCTAGGAAACTCGGGTTCCAATTTCCGGCAATGGAATGACGACAGAGACGGCGTATGAATCTGATTCATGTCCTTCGGTTAGGTATTTCCCTCTTCTATTGCAAAAGGAGACTTCTGGAACTCCGAGCATGATCCGTTTTCATTACTCCCAAGATGATATTACACTGTGACGACAAAAATTCGATGTACTTTTTTGGAAAGTTCTTATTCTACAAACTGTGATGAAGATTTGTGATGTATTCCGGTAAAGAGAAAGTAGGGTTTGTACAATGGGAGATAGATACGATGACAGGAAAAAGATGGTCGGTCAATGACATATTATGACATTCGTCAGGTCAAATTTTTAAAATTAATTTATTTTAAAAAATATTTATTTCAAAAATATTTTTTGTAAATTTTTTGTAAAATCACTTTTGATGGAAAGTAGTACTGACCAATAAATTTAAAAATATTATAAATATGTTTATATTTATATTATAATAAAAATAAATATCTATTTTCTATTTCTTTGAAGAAAAGTTTAGAATCATAATTTTGGGATTAAGTTAATTTTTTCCTACAGATAAAAGAGTTTTCCTTCGTTGTAAATCATTTCAATTCCTCGTTACGATCCCTTAAAAATAGATAAAAAGATTTTCCTTTATTATAAATCATTGTAATCCCTCAATATGATTCCTTAATAAATTCTTAACAGAAATAAGAATTTTTCTTCTCTCTATATTATTATTTTTGTTCTTGCTATATTATTTCATAATATATTATGAATATAAGTCTCTAACCTTTAAATTTGAGAGTGTGTTTCAGCCGTGTCTAATCTTCCTTCTTGAAGAATTATGTTCATGAATAGAAAGGAAAAGAAATTGAGTATCGGAGGTAACTATTTGTTGTTGAATGACCTCTGCAAGGTAAGTATACCCGTAACAAAAGCACATATTAATTGATAGTGCCTATTTTATTACTTTCGTTAATATACAGTTCACTAACATCTTTTTCCTTTATAAATTAATAATTGGCTTTTAAAGTTCTCATGTTGATTGATACTTTCACTAAAAATGATCATAATGTTTTCAAAGGAATCCTAATACACTATGGTCTATTGGTTGAAATATGGGCGATAAATTCAAGTCCCATCACATCAAAGTCTTGATACAGTGTAATAATAAGATGTTGGTTTTAGGTCTCATTGATTTATGACCTAAAACATCTTTATATGAGTAAGATGTTGGGTTCAAGTCACAATGCATTATATTGATAATATAATAATGACTAAGGCAATATGATATTTTTTAGTGAAAAAAAAATCATGAAGTCATCCATTCCACATGAATTTGCTCCATTCCCTGAATTGAATATGGTAGCAATACATAATATTTCTAAAGAAGACAAATGGTTGAATGAATGCACATTAATGTCGAAAAAGGACAAAACAATAATATGTTAGAGAAAAATTTTCTACATTATATGTATGCCTAGATTTGCTCCTGAAGTAGCAATATCTTGAAAGAGGTTCTAAGTTATCATAATTTGATCGGCTTAGCACAATTATATATATTTCATTCCTGGGAATAATAATTTCGATTGTTATAAATATAGATCCATTCCCTGGGGTGAATGTGACAAGTATTTAGTAAAACTAATAAATACAAACATGTTCTTGGTTGTGTAGATATCATGATCCACCTCTTGAAGAGGTAGAATAATTAAGGAGAAATATGATAAATATTTTGTGTTCTATTTCTGAAATAATATAACTTTGAAACTTGACCCCTGAAGTAGTAAATTTAAAATTTACTCCAAAGTAGTAAGCACTATTAAACTTTCTCACGAAGTAGTAAGATGGTGCAATATTAAAATCTTGCAATCTACTCCCAAAGTAGTAGAACTCTAGAATTTACATAAGCAAATAACACATGTCATAGTAAATTTAGATTTTACTAGTACAAATAATTTTATTTGTTGACATGAACGATTATGTCATCACTGTCACGCCCTGGATTCCAACGGGGCGGACTGGCACCCGAAGCCGTCCCGACAGAGTTGGGTAAGAGGGCTAAGGGAAAGGGCTGCAATAGGGAGTTGAACACCTACCCGACAGAGTTGTAGAACAATTCTCTGCAGGTGGAATATCCTGATGTTTGATAATCTGCAGAAAATAGTGTTTCTTTAAAAGTTTAAATGACATTCATGACTGATGAAACTTTATGCTAATCCTATTTGTAGGAAAGTTCGGTTATGCCTTTATCTATGGGGACCTACACGAATTTAGCTTAGAGGGAAAACAAGCTTTATCTATCATATCATCAGTAGCATCAGAACGATATTGAGACGTTATTCAGTGGACCATCTCACAACCTTCCTTTTGGTAAATTGTATTCCACATTCCTGTAATCATTACTGCGGAAGAGGAGTAGTGCACGAGTGATTGCCAGTATTGCCATTTGAGCTTTGTTGCAGGGCAGACTCGCTGGTCTAACCTATGCTCTTTGAGGTGCTGTCAACTTATAATCAGGTCCAAGAAAGAGGCAGCCATTCTAATAAAACTGGTGAGTTCAAGAAAAAGATGCAATTTCAAAAAGCATAGCAATCGAAACAAAGCTCTTCTTTGTTAGCGACATTCTCCACGCAAGCTAAGTCAATTTTGGTAGCACAATATGATGTCTTGTCTGGACATTGAATTTTTGTAGCTTGTAACTTCTGCAAGGTTAAGTAGGAATACGTATACTGAATAGTAGTACAAATTATTTTTGGCCATTGCTTAGTCGTGTGATTAATTGTAGCACGAATTCGTTTTGGCCATTGCTTAGTCATGTGTTTAGTTGTAGCATTTATAAGCGCAATAGAGTCCCCATTATCGTATATACTTCTAATCTAACTTCTAGTTGGTATCAAGGCTCAACTTTATAATGCTCAAAACATAATTCACGTTGGGCCCGTGCTGACACAGGCCATGCTCCTCTAGTATATATACACACACACATCCTTCTTTTTTAAAAGCGCAATTGATTTGATTGTTAATACTAGAATATAGTCAACTTAATATGTGCTTAAAAAGTATATTATCAAATATTTTTTAAAAAAGAAGAATCAAAAGATCTACAAACCCAAATTGATGAAAAATCAGCTTAAATTGATTTGACTTGGTTCTAATATTTGAAAAATCAACTTAATTGATTTAGTTTGGTTTCAATATTTTAGAAACGACTTATGATTTGGTTCCCTTGTAAAGAATAATCAACCCAAATCGAACCATCAACACCAATAACATTATCACCAATAAACCTGTCTTTTTAAGTAGGCAAAGGCTTCATTAGTTGAAATTACAAGTAATTTTGTCCGCCTTGGCCGACTTATGCTAATTATAGCCAGAGTCCGACATTCATATGCTTCGACAGCAGATCCTCAGGAAGCTCTGCAAAGTTCATACTCCAAAGTTTTAGTCATATAGAACACCAGTCAGATCAACGAAATTCTATTTTATTTTAGTTCTTTCATAGGGGAGAGGGATTGTCACAACTCAGAAAGATTTTTCCCTAAAACTGAGCACCTAAGAGAAACATGTATTTGTCACTACTGTAAATAGTGCATTAGAACAAGATTAGCATTTTACTGCAGTTGCAGCTTAGAGGTGAAAGTTTTATTACACTGACAATGAATAGGCCAAATATCTGATATAAAGAGATACCAACAGTAAATGACATCTTTCAATTAAAAAAGATTAAAAAGTACCCAAGATGTTGATCATGTATTGTCAATTTGAACGGCCAAGTCATGTATTCCTAATTCATGGTATAGGTCATGCACATATTGCAAAATAGGACGATCGTCAACTCCCTCCTTTACCTGTTCAATAATTAAGCCATAAAAGAGTGAACTTTGGGAAGGCATTAAGTAGAGAAGCAATGCATATCTTAGACAACGTATAAAGCAAGCAAGCAATGTGTATCTTATAGATTATTCATGATAGGAGTGTAGGTTGGATGTGGCACGCAATAAAATCTGGTGATCACCTGCAATGAAATTGATCCAATAATATGACCAGGCACCAGTTCCCAAAAACGAGCTTGAGATACTTCTGAAACATCTTCACGAGATGAAACCTGAGCACACATGAAACTAAAACATCAGAGATGCACAGTTTGGAAATGATGCAGAATGTGTAGAAGATAATGGAATCATTGTGTCCTCCTCAGCCAGGACCCTAAAGCCATTAAACCATCGTTTATTTTTAAATAATGGTAACATTTCATTGAAAATATCAGCACAAACTTTATGCTCATAAAAGAAAACCTAAGTTGCTCGGACTCTGGTGCGGGTATCCGAGACGGGTGCGGATCCGAGAGTCAGATTCGTCAAAATTTAAATTTTAAGATTCAGGGGTGCGTATCCGAATATGGATACGGGTGCGGGGATTCGGCTAAAAAAAATCAAATATTATAAATATAGAGTTATAAAGATATTCTAAGAATCCGCTATTGAACAAAAACAAGAAAGCATCCCAACTTAAGACAATTAATTTATAACTAACAGAACAAAAAGTATTGTCAACTATCAAGTTACTTAAGTTAGCTACTCTTCTGCATAGAGTTATCTAATGTTTCCCCCCAAATTTGTTTTGATTTTGGTCAACGTATCCGAAATCGTTTGACCGAATCTGAGACGGCGGAAGCACCCGCACCCGCGTCAGTCTCGTGTCGAGACGGGTTCGGCGGCAAAACCGAAGAGTCCGCGCAACATAGAAGAAAACAGAATACAATCCAAAAGAATTATAAAAATCCCCCTAATCAACAAAAACTTACCAGGATTCTATGACTTGGAGCAAGGATTCACTATCATTTACAGGACATCCAATACCCCAAAAAAGAAGAGACAAACTAAATTACAATTCAATTTTATTCTCTATGTGGAGTTCTTTGTATTCTCAGAACACCCGGAGTTTCTTTCCTTCTAGACCGTCCACCAAATACATGTCGGGATGGCTTGCCACCATTTCTTCTGCTTTAACACCACCTCCAATAGTTCAAGAGGTCTTTTGTATTCTTTGGCATAGACAACAACAAACTCAGTGTAATCCCACAAAGTGGGGTTGTGGGGTCTGGGGAGGGTAGAGTGTACGCTGACCTTACCTCTACCTCAAAGGTGAAGTAGAGAGGCTATTTCCAATTGACCCTTGTCTCAAAACTAAACAAATCTAGAAAATAAAGTAATGGAAGTACAAAAGACAATAGATAGTAACAAAAACACCAAATAGTAGCAGAATAGACCAATTCATTTTAACCATGCTCGGGAACATATGCCATAGTTAAAATGTAACAACACAATATGTAGAAACAGATGAGAGTTGTCTTCAGCATCCCTTTTGTGAGAAATATAGGAGAAAATTTTTATTTCCGTTTGTATATTCCGTTTGTATAGACTTATTAAGTGCTTTTAATCCAAAATATCTTTTAGGCTCTTTTTTATAGTGTTTGGATAAGATTAAAAAGAAGTGCTTTTAAATACTTGATGTTAAGCCCAAAAAAATAAAAAATCTAACAGTAAAAAGTTGGGATTTCCAACTTAATAGCTTTTAGCTTATGCTTAAAAGCAACTTAAGATAAGCCTACCCAAGCAGGCTCTATGTATCCACATTATTAACATTGAGCCCTATTTATAGATACTACATGACAATCCTTCACCAGGTAGGTTACTATTTACAAATCATATTCTATTCCTATTCTAATTCACCTCACCCCACCCCCAAGTTGGTGTATACAAGTCATATGCACAGAACTTGCTACAGATGTAATTAATACGAGGACCAGTAAGAGACTTGTTAAAAGTATCTTCAAGTTGATCACCCAACTTCACAAATTTTGTAGCAATATCAACGGAGAGTATCTTTTCTACAACAAAGTGACATTCAATCTCAATGTGCTTAGTCCTATCATGAAATATCGGAGTTGATGTGACAAGAAGGGTCGTTTCATTATCATACACAAGTTCTATTTGATTGATTCTTCAAATTATAGTTCTATAAACAATTGTTTAATCCAAACTAGTTCACAGTTACTACAACAATTGCTCGATATTTTGCTTTTGCACTAGATCGAGTAACCACACTTTGTTTCTTACTCTTCTGGGACACCAAATTACACCTACAAATACACAATATATCAATGTAGAATGCCTATCACAAGGTGATCCTGCACAATCAACGTATGCATATCCAACAATTTGCTTATCACTTCGATCCACAAAAAGTAGTCCTTTACCTGAAGTTGGCTTTATATATCACAGAATACGAACAACTGCATCCCAATTACTATCGTAGGGAGAATCCATAAACTAATTTACACCACTCACAGGAAAACAAAATCAAGTCTAGTCACTGTGAGATAATTCAACTTACCAACCAAACGCCTATATCTTTCAGGATCACTAAGTGGTTCCCCCTGTCTCGACAGGTTTGGCATTCAGATCCACAGGAGTACAAGAGTGTCAACGAGTCTACAACCCCACCATGCATTCTCCTCAAGAATGTCTTAGGCATACTTGCGTTGCTAAATAATAATACCTGAACTGGACTGAGCAACCTCAATACCTAGAAAATACTTCAGTCTATCGAGGTCTTTAGTTTGGAAATGCTTAAAGAGATGTTGCTTTGAATCAATGATACAATCTTGATCACTGTCGATAATAATGATAAAACAACAAATAAATACACAAATTTGGAGCAGAATGTCGATAAAACACAGAGAGGTCAGCATCACTATGAGTCATGTCAAACTACTGAATTATTGTGTTGAACTTCCCAAACCAAGCTCGAGGAGACTATTTCAGAATGGAACGTGACTTGCACAATCGACACACCAGGCGAGACTCCCCCTGAGCAACAAAATCAGGTGGTTGCTCAATATAAACTTCCTCCTCAAGGTCACCATAGAGAAAAACATTCTTAATGTCCAATTGATAAAGGGGCCAATGTCTAGAACAGTACGGACATGTTATTTCAGCCAAGGGAGTCAAAGTATCACTATAATCAAGCCCAACTATTGGAGTATACCCTTTGGCAACAAGGCGAGCCTTATGTCAATCAATTTGACCGTTCATACCACTTTTGACTGCATAAACCCACGACAATCAACAATAGATTTATTTGAGGGAAGAGGAACAAGCTCTCAAGTACCACTTCCATGTATAGTAGACACCTCATCAATCATACCTTGTCGCGATCTAGAATGAGAAAGTGCTTCACCTGTGGACTTAGTTTAGTGATAGAGACAGCAGACAAAGATGATACAAAAGCATAATAGGGTGATGATAATGATGATAACTTAAAAGGTTATAACAAGGTTAGTATTATGAGTGGACCGTATACCTTTCTGATGTGCATCGATTGATTAGGAGAAGACAAGTCACAGTAGATGTAGGATCAGGTCCATGACGTGAATCATTTGAGTTTGATGCTGAACGTGGACGACGATGATAAGTCGGGAGTAGTGGCACTGTGGATGAAAATGTAAAAGTAACCACAGATTCCTCAAAAGTTGGTATAGGTAAGACCTCAGATATTTAGGATGATCATGATCAGAAGATGTAAAGTAAGGTCAATACTCGAAGAATGTAAGACGAACTGACATAAAGTACCAGCGAAGATCAGGTGAGTAGCAACGATACCATTTTTGTACCTGCGAATAACCAAGAAAGACACATTTGAGAGCACAAAGTGTTAATTTATCTTTCTCGGGGTTTAAGTTAGGAACAAAATATACTCCTAAAGACACGAGGGATGAGAGTATGGAGGTGACTGAAGGAACAATATTGAATAAGGAATTGATTCTGAATGGAAGATGGGCATCTGATTAATTAAATGGCAAGATGAGAGAACTGCATCGCCCTAAAAATGCAGCGGAACATGGGATTGAATGAGAAGAGTGCAGGCAGTCTCGATGAGGTGCCTATTCTTCCTCCCTCCTACCCCATTCTACTGAGGGGTGTATGGACAAGAAGTATGATGAATATTCCCTGTGAGTCATAAACTGCTGAAACTGGAAGGACATATATTCTAAGGGCATTATCACTATTAAAGGTACGAATATAGACACCATATTTATTTTGTATTTCAGCACAATAACTCTTGAATATAGGAAACAACTCAGAACGATATTTCATTAAGAAAATCCAAGAACATCTTCAATAATCATCAATGAAGCTAACAAAAACAAAACTCTAAGGTTGAACCGACTCTTCTAGGACCCCAAATATCAGAGTGAACTAAAGAAAAAATAGACTCTAAACAACTCTCAACAACTACGTTGTAAAGTAGTGCGAGTGTGTTCCCCAAGTTGGCACGACTCACAATCTAATGTGGACAAACTAGTGTGAGATTTTGTCTCAGAAGGAGGATAAAATGCAAGAAGGATATTTTCTTACTAGCTTGATAATGAAGATACCCATTATATTCCTTGTCAGATAAATAAACTCATTGATTACCTGTAGTGTTAGTCTGAGCAACATGAGCATTCTTGGATGGTCAACCATGCAAAAAATAGCATACTTCTTGAGTGTGTCCAAGCCTATTATAATAACTACACATAAGTCACGATCTTCAAAAACGACCTCGTTCTGTTCGATTCTTCATGGATTGTGATGTTCGATTTTTTGATCTCCTCATTACAGATCCAAAAATAATCACGGGACAACCTACAAATTCTCATATTTTGGAGCCAAAAATATCAACTCCAAGAAGCATGGCTCAAGACTTCAAGAAAAATTGACCAAAAAAAAAAAACACCAAATTCTGTCTCAAAGGAAGGACACACAAGCTAGAATAGAACTGGAAATCTGTTGGTCCTCACTGGATTCTTTTTGCTGGAACTTGCCGGAAAAGTCACTGGAAATTGAAAGTGACTGGAACTTGAAGAAAAATATATGGTTGGGGTCGGAACTGCTAGGCGACCTAAATGGAGAAAAAGCCTCAAAAAATGGCTAAAAAGAGACACACGCCCAACTTGTGGTGTAGATCTCGTCAAAGAGGTTGCTTCCGACGGTGCATAAGGGCGCATAAAAGGGTTTCTGACGACTTTTGTTGGTTATGGTCGTGAGATGGTGAGGGACACTGTGGTGGTGTTGATTTTTGCACAACACCGACGGACACGGGGTTGACACAAAACAGCCCTTTAAAGTTGTTGGATTTGACGCACGACAATCATATTCCAATTCCTATTCCTATTCTAATACCTTTCACATAGACAACATCCAAAACTAGCTCATAACACCTCCTTAGATTGTCCTGGGTCGGACAAGCTTGCCTGGCCATTAACTAAACAAAGCAAAGCATCTTAGAAGGTGCATTTACTTTCCAAACCGAGGCATCCCCCTATCATTAGATTGTAGGTTGATTTTACTAAAAAATCCAGCAGATTAATCCTTTCTATGCCAGAGAATCTTCACAATTTGTGGGGTCTTGCAGCTGCTCCAGTTAATTTGTCAATTCAGCACTTCTGCCCACTTCCCAGTCATTTAACCATCTTTTGAAATTCAAACCAACCTTGATGTCCTCTTATATCTTCCACTCTAGCTTAGGGATTTGTTGCCAGCAAATATAGACCAGAATAGTGATCTTTTAACCTATTCATCCTGTTATCATCCCAAAAACCAGTCGTCTTACTATTCCTAGCTTGACTGTTGTGTCGGTGAATAAAACTCGACCATAATGCATTAAGAAAGGCAGCCCGGTGTCGGGGAGGGACCGAACCACAAGGGTCTATTGTACGCAGCCTGGCCTTGCATTTCAAAAAGAGGCTGTTTTCACGGCTTGAACCCGTGACCTCCTAGTCATACCAGTTACTCCAAGGCTCGCCCCTTCAACCACAATGCATTGATTAACCTTAATTTCTTACCCCGTATGAAGATCTCACCTCATTGTACACCAGTGGATTCTTATCCATACTTAGCAATAATTACCTTCCTCCATAGAGCTTGTTGCTCATTAATGTATCTTTTATGCTCAATCCCCCCCCCCCCCGGGAGGGCATATGCTTTGCTCGACATGATTGTCTTCAACTTCAGCAGCAAGTGAAGAGCTTTTGTGTTTATGTTTTTTGACAAATAAATTTTCTTCTGAGGGTCCAGACTCTTTTCCACCTTAGTTGGTAGAGGAAATAAGGATATCACATAAGTTGGAAGAGAATCCAACACATTGTTTACTAAGACCACTCTGCCTCCAAGCAAAAGGCAGTGACTTTCATAGTCAATCTCTACATCTTTCAATCACCCCATGCCATATCTCCAAAGCTTGTTTTTGGCCCCCAAAGCTAGGCCAAGATAAGTAGTTGGCAGACGAACAATTTCACACGCCAAGGTACCTGTCCACCTATACAGCTCAGGCACCACAGTGATAGAAAAGAGTTGCCTTTTTCTACAATGGACATGAATACCCGACACTGCTTCAAAAATAGTGAGAATCGGTCCGACATGTTTCAATTGCTCAACTTTAGCATCACAAAAGATAAGAGAGTCATGCATATAGTAGATGAGAAACGTCCATCTCATATCCACAGCTTTGTTGGATGCCTTAAAACCCCTAATCCATCCATTTGCCTTTGCCCTCTTTATCATGTTATTGAGTCCTTTCTTTGCTAGGATAAACAGAAAGAAGAGAGGAGGTCTTCCAGCCCTAGTCTCACCGAGAGGATCTCCCAGCCTTGGTCCTCTCCGTGAGGATCTCCCGGCCTTAGTCCTCTCCGTGAAGGAAAGAAACCTTCAGGTGAGTCATTTATCAACACTGAAAACCTGACAAAACTGACACAGAACATTACCCATTTCAGCCACTTACTCTAAATCCCCATTACATCATTGTTAAAACCAGTAATCCAGCTAACTCCACCCCCACCAAAACTCAAAATGTTTCTCTTTTTTTCCCGAGAGCTAGCACATCCATAAGATTCATTTGCAAGACAATATTGCCTAACAATGTCAATTTTCCGTTATATTCGAAAAGTTCTCTTTCATTAATCATTCCAAGACACAATAGCCACCTCACCAAAACCATACAAGCCATACTCCGTCTCCAACATTGTTAGCTAACATCACAAAGAAGTATATGTCGGAAAAACAGCATGTTGTCCATCTTCACCAGTGTGCCAAAGTGGCACTTGAACCACAGTTTAGCCCTTTAGAGCATGCACCAAGGCGGCCCGGCGTGCACCTATTAGCCGGCTCTATCTTGAAAAGTGCAGTATTAACCAATAAATATAGTACCTATCTAATTTTTCAATCCTTTTGTCCATATATCATTTGGGATTATAGTTACTCCTTTTAAAGTACATACATAATTTCTTTATTTTTTCTTTATTTGCATCTTTCTCCATTAAAGCCCGCGCCTGATTTGTGTTTTTCGCTTTAGTGTTTTCCCCTTTTCTGCTTTGAGGACATTGAACTTTACCACCAACACTATAACCAGTCACCTCAAAAATCAGATGATTAGGTTCTATACAATCAATAACCCCAACCTTAATATGGGGAGCTTAAAGGGTTTGGCACTATTTTCATATTGAATTGAAATGGTTTCTGCATCAAATACTACATTAATAATTTACAACAAAAAAAAAGTCAATAGTGAAACTACATAAATTACCTGCCTCCAGCATTTGCTCAAGGCAGAAGATGGGATCCTTGGTGGTGCCATTTGGAGCAAGATGCCACCAGTAGTTCTAAAAAGAGGCATGACAAGCAAAAAGACCGTGGCAGAAACTAGTCCCAAACATAAGACTTCAGCATTCTTCACTCTGATGCCCAAAAAGAGAAAATTGAAAACACAAAGAGGTCAACCAGTAAACAATTTTGCTTCTAAATTGAGGCCAGGCCATGAATGCCAATAAAAACATCAATTGGCATAAAGCAAATAAAACTTTTACCCAAGTGTTAACAACCAGGAAGCCAAGATGAGACCTGCACTGATAAATAAAAAGGTAGAACCGCATAAGATCCAAGTACCCAGGGTAAACGGTTAGATAGTGAGAAGCAAAACAGCTGATAAGATAGCATCTGAATCAAGGATCGAGTTCATGTAACAAGCTAAACCAAGGTAATCGCTTACCTGCGAATGGAATCAGCTAGCACATGCAAACAAACAGAGTGATAATTCACATCTTCAGCTTTCCTATAGACTGAAGATAAAATAGCATATCAGGAATATTTCAACAAACCCCAGCAAGAGTCAAGACAGTTTAAGTAGCTCAACTAGCAAAGTCTTCTTAAATCTTAATACATAAAACTGAATCAAGCGATATCAGAAGACATGTTGTGGAACATGAAAGATTCAAACCTTTTTTGTATTGAACCATAGTAGATTCTGCTCAACCTTGAGCCACTGGCGATTTTTCTCATCTACCAGTGGCAGAGCTACCCAGTACCTGTGCTGAGAGGTAGCAAGTATCCCCGTGGAATGTGGATTACTAAAAGTGCATGCAAGTACGAACACCGCCATTGTCAAAAAAAACTTGGGTGGATTGAAACAAGTGAATCTTGAAATTTCTTCCAATATGCTTGCTCAACAGCACATTATTTTTAATCATACACTAATAGATAGGAAGGTGTGGAGGATGCGAATTAGGGTAGAGGTTAGTAGGAAGGAGTGTGTCCTTACTAGTAGGTCGGAGGTCTTTGTTTTGTTATCCGTGCTAGTAGTCATAGTGCTAGTCTTGTTTCAGAATTCAGTGTGTGTTATCGTTTGTCAAATTACTTGGTGATAGTCTTGTTTATGTTATTATTTGGAGTGCTAACCTATTGTTTCTTGTTCCTTTACTATTGCTTTTCTAGAATTGTTTTTGTCCTGAGCCGGGGGTCTATCGGAAACAGCCTCTCTATCTCACCTTTGAGGTAGTGGCATGGACTGCGTACACTTACCCTCCCCAGACCCCACTTTATGGGAATACACTGGGTATGTTGTTGTACTATCTCCTTCTATAGACGGTTTTTGTCTTGAACCGAGGGTCTATCAGAAACAGCCTCTCTACCCCACCCTGAGGTAGTGGCACGGACTTGATGTGCCGGCATTTGACGGCACATTTGATGCTTTTAACCATGAATAAATGCAAATTCTTATGCAACTTTTGGTAGGCTTGATTTTTTTGGGGTTTAATTGCTAGGAAATGTGCTAAGGCAAGAAAGGAGATAACTTGTGCTGAAAAGACCAAGTGGACGGGAATCTAGACGAGTCGTCGAACCTCCGACGGACCGTCGCCTTGAGCGTCGACCTTAAACAGAATGTCCCAGTTCCAGAATTTAAGCGACGGAGAAACTGACGGGTCGTCACCTCGATTGTTGACCTGAAGCAGAATGAACCAAATCAAGATTCTAAATGACGGAGAAATGCATGGACCGTCGGTGACTCGACGGACCATCGTCCAAGCCGTGGAGCTTAAGCAGAATATTAGCAGATTTACTGGATGGCCACGACGGAAGAACAGCCGAACCGTCGCCTAGCCGACGGGCCGTCTACTTGACTGTGCGACGTGAGGCGGGATTTTCTCCGAATTTAATTTGGTCTTTAATTCACTGTACTATATATAGCCACTGTTAGGGCTTATTTCAGTATCAGACGTTTTAGGGAGGATATTACTATTGTTCTTTGAATATTTTCTTGGGATTTGAAGACAATTGAGTTTATGAATTCATCTTTGTGAGATTATTCTTCATTTATGAATTATATTGCTTGATTTGTTTCAAAAACTATGAGTGGCTAAAAATCCCACTAGGGTTGTGGGATCCATTGATCAACATCAATGTAGATTCGGATAGTGCCGTCATTTGCATTGTCAAATCTTTCGTCTTAACCGATTTCTAATGGTTGCAAACATTAGAACTTGCCTTAGGGTTAACTTGCCTTAGGGTTAACTTGCTTGAGTAAAGAGATTTAAACTAGAAAAAGATTTGATAATAAGGATTCGGGATTTCCAACTCCTATTTAGTGGTTAATGTTGTAATAAGATCAGCCAACTTAGGGCAATTATTGAGTTTTGCATTTTCATTACTCGTAGTTCGAGAGAATTCGAGTGAATATCATCTAATTAGGTTGAGAAACATTTAGAAGTATTGAAAGAGTCAATAGTTCTGCATGCTTAGCACTAGAGGAATTTATTATCGTTAGCGATCCGATCATGTTATGAAACCATGGTGAACACAAACCTAGTTCTCTCTATTACTAGATTACATTCCGTGAAAATTTCACTATTGTTACTAAAACATTATCTGGAAACTGAATAACAAACACTTTTCACAAACCCCCAATTTTACGGAAATAGCTGAATAGTAGTCAACGTAACCGCATAAGGCTTAGTTTTCACTTTATTCCCTATGGGATTCGACTCCAACCTAGTTGGATTCTATATTTGACAACGACCACTTTATACTTCTAAATTGAGGTGTAATTTGGGCGTATCAGGACTGCGTACACTTACCCTCCCCATACCCCACTTTGTGGGAATATACTAGGTATGCTGTTGTATACACTACTGTTATCATTTTTGGAATTTTATAATTAAGACATTTCAGATAATACTGTTACGTAAAGAAAATTCACCCATAAGTTAAGACGCCTATTTTCTTCCAAATTAACAAACCTAAAATAGGTAATGAAGGCTAAAATAATGATTTCTTATATCTCTCCTGAATATTCGTCAGACTTTCCTAAAAACTATGTAATGGGCCATTAACTACATCACGCAGTAAGGACTGAGGAATTTTCCACCATTCACCAGGAATCTTAGGTTATCTTTGACTATAGTATCACTCTGTTTATATTGGAACGCACAAGAATTACTAACTACTAAGTAGGTGTTTGAACAATAGTTGGTTGAATTGATAAAAAAGGAGTATTTGGTTTCCTGTAGTCTTTCATTCTTTCATTCTAGTGTTGGTTTTCCTTAACCGCAAGTACAATTTTATATGATTTAGACGTCTTTGGAGACATTCTTAGGAGATGCTTGGAGGCTAAAGGTGTACCGATGGCTTATATTAGGGCAATAAAGGATATGTATGATGGAGCTAAAACGCGGGTTAGGACGGCAGGAGGAGACTCGGAGCATTTCCCTGTGGAAATGGGGTTGCACCTGGGATCAACTCTTAATCCTTTCCTCTTTGTCGTAGTGATGGATGTACTGACGCGATGCATCCAAGATGAAGTGCCTTGGTGTATATTATTTGCAGATGACATAGTACTGATTGATGAGACTTGTAGTGGCGTGAATGATAGGTTGGAGGTGTGGAAACAAACTCTGGAAGCTAAAAAATTTAAGTTGAGCAGGACCAAAACTAAGCATCCGGAGTGCGATTTCAGCGAGGGGTTGCATGAAGAAGACATGGAAGTGTGTCTGTACACACAGGCTCTCCCCAAGAGCGATCGTTTCAAATATCTTGGCTCTATTATCCAGGGAAGTGGGGTCATAGACGGTGATGTCACTCATCATATTGGTGCGGTGTAGATGAAGTGGAGGCTTGCCTCCGGAGTCTGTGTGATAAAAAGATACCACCGAAACTTAAAGGTAAGTTGTATAGAGTGGTGGGGTCAAAAACTCTCATGTTCAGAAGATGCATGTCGCTAAGACGAGGATGCTGAGATGGATGTGTGGACATATTAGGTGTAATAAAATCAGGAATGAGGTTATTCGAAATAAGATGGGAGTGGCTTTCATGGTGGATGAGATGAGGGAAGCGAGATTGAGATGGTTTGGACATGTGTTGAGGCGAGGTTCAGACGCCCCTGGGAGGAGGTGCGAGAGGTTGGATATTGTGGGTACGAAGAGGGGTAGAGGTAGGCCGAAGAAGTATTTGGGTTAGGTGATTAGACAGGACATGGCGCATATTCAGGTTACCCAGGACATGACCTTAGATAGGGGGATGTGGAGGACGCGTATTAGAGTAGAAGGTTAGTTGGGTAGGTCGAGTAGGAGTGTTGTCGTGCACCATAGTATGTTAGCTTAGGGTTTAGCCGTAGATATCTATCATCGTTGTTGTTTAGTGTGTTTTGATTATCACATTATTTTGTGGTTGATTATTGTTTTTCTGGTAGATTTTACACTGTTCCCTTGTTAGTTTGTCATATTTTCTTTACTGTTTTCCTCTTCTCTGTACCTGGATTTGCTACACTTGAGCCGAGGGTCTTTCGAAAATAGCCTCTCCACCTCATCAAGGTAGTGGATTTGATACACTTGAGCCGAGCGTCTTCCGAAAACAGCCTCTCTACCTCATCGAGGTAGTGGTAAGGTATGCGTACACTTTACCCTCCCCAGACCTCACTTGTGGAATTTTACTGGGTATATTGTTGTTGTAGACGTCTTTAGTAAAAAAGGATTAGAAACTTTATTTTTATGTTGTACTCCATAAGCTATATTTGACTACAGCATCACTCTGTTTATATTGGAACGTACAAGAATTACTAACTACTAAGTAGGCGTTTGAACAATATTTGGTTGAATTGAGAAAAGGAGCATTTGGTTTCCTGCAGTCTTTCCTTCTTTCCTTCTGGTGTTGATTTTCTTTTTCAGCAAGTACAATTTTATATGATTTAGACATCTTTAGTCATAAAGGATTTGGAACTTTATTTTTATGATGTACTCTATTTAACCATGCCTTGTCTTTCCTCATAGAATACCATCATTAAAAGGTGTTCCCTGGGTTTTTATTATCAGAGATTCATTAGATACTTCCAGGAGAGACCCATAGAGTACTACAACATACCTAGCGTAATCACAAGTGGGGTCTGAGGAGGGTGGTGTGTACGCAGCCTTACCCCCACCTTGTGAAGGTAGGGAGAGTGTTTCCGATAGACCCCCGGCTCAAGTAAAGCATAATAAAATCAAGTAGGGAAAGGAAGATACAGTAGTGAAGCAACCATGCGGAACAAATAGAGAAGAGAACTGTAGCAACAACCATAATACAATAATCAAAGCGGAGGAAACAACAAATAATAACGAAGGAGCAAGGACAAGATAGTATATGAGTAATAACAACAAATACTGATATGGAAAACTAGACAATTCTCGACTACCAACTAATTTTCTACCCTAATCCTCAATCTCCATATGCTCTTATCTAGGGTCATGTCCTCGGTAAGCTGCAAGTGTGTCATGTAGTGTCTAATCAACTCTCCCCAGTACTTTTTCCATCTACCTTTACCTCTCCTCATACACGACCAACCTCTCGCACCTCTCACTGAGACATCTCTGCATTTCCTCTTCACATGCGTGAACCATCTCAGTCTCGCCTTTCTCATCTTGTCCATCATGGGGGCCACTCCCACCTTGTCCCGAATATCTTCGTTTCTAATCCTATTTCTCCTGGTATGCCACACATCATCTCAACATCTTCCCACTAGTGCAACCCCGTATAACTGGGAAGTGCTCCGAGTATCCACCACTATCCTCACTCAAGTCTTGGCTCCATCATATCTCTCTTTAATCGCCCTAATGTAAGCTACAGGTACACCTTCAGCCTCAAACATCTCCATAGATAACATAACCCCCTAAAGACTGTCTAATGCTTTTTCGAGGTCAATAAACGCCATATGCAAATCCCTCTTCCTCTCCCTATACTGCTGAGAGACGCCTCTAAAGTGTACTAGAAATTTGGCATCCTTGATCTTATTCCTCCAGTCAACCTATATACTTTATGTTATAAAGATAAGATCTTAAATAGAGTCCAGTGCTACCTATATGCTTTAGGTATCTTGAAGCTTAGTCAAAGGATCTCGTGTTGTGGACAGAGTGAAGCAAAACTACTTCATACCTTATCTACTCCTTGCAATGAACAGCGACATGCTTGACTTCCAAAAGGAAAGAAAAACTTGTGTTACGTGAGCTCTTCGTTTGAGTGGTGTATTTGTGTCCAAAAGGGTATCACATGGGCATAGTTATGTGGTTTAAAAATACAACAAAAAGACGCCAAAAAGTTGAAGATACCATAATTTATACAAAACTTATCCCACACACATTGTAGCATGGAGATAGAAAAAGGTTAAAGGGGTAACATGACTAGTGTCAAACCTAGGTCATGTCTCTAACCTAACCTATTAAGCAAATAAAGATGTCATTCATAATCCAATCACAACAGCCAAATGCAGATCAACTGGATGGGCACTTCGGTTAAATAGAATGATGGTGTCAACACTTCAACTTTCCTCTCCCTCTCTCTGTTGACTCTCATTAAGGAGGAGCGAGAAAAAGAACTTATTTTGACTGCGATCAAGAGGCTTACCAAGATTAATGCGTGCATAGTTCCTGAAGAACCAAACACCAATGAGATTCACCAGCAAGTTTGTGACAGCAGAGACGATCAAGTAATGCCTACATGCAGACTATAATTAAGCACGCTACAAAAAAATTCAGTGTCATTTACAGAAACCTTCAGAAAGCAGCCAAAATTCTGCCATGAAGTGCAAGGTGATACAAGGACTGAATTTGCAGTGCAATCATTTGGCCCTTTTGAACTTATAGACTAAAGGTTAACATCGAAATTATGTATGTTGCTCATATTCAGACTGACTTGAGTTCAAGAGTGGATATTAAAGAACTACTTCAACTGTAAATCTTTTCTTATTCAGCAAATATCCTCTTTTTTTAATGGCTCATTCAGAAAAATATCATAGTAGAGAACTATAAGCTAATGTACAAAAAGGGTGACCATCTCAGGATAGCTTGCTTTTTCCAACTTTTTGAAAGATTCAGACAGCCGCAAGCCTGATGAATCAAGTAAAAAGCCTATGCCTTGTAGCGTAATAGATCAGTAATTGATCAAAGTTAGACCACCATCCTCAATCAAAAAACACTAGAACCTAACTATCTGACAAGTGTGATGATTTTGCATTAAAGGACACTTACTTATTTTCATTAAATAAGCTGATAAAATTTAACACAACGGTGATGATCTAACAAAAGATGATAACATCAACTACATCTCAAAAAACAACTATAAATTTTTCATCAACAATTCTGGGACACTTACTTGTGCTCAGATTCATCTTGTATAAAGGCATGAAGTGCTTCCACAGCCAAGGAGAATGACATGAACAATAAAAACAGCTGCCTACATAAGCAATACATGAAGATCATGCCATGTTAGCCCAGATAAATGCAATTGAGTGAGAGAGCCCACAAGCACACAATCAGCAGCAAACCAAACCATCTAAGAAGAAGCAGTAAACATTTCAGAGATGACAAATGAAATTGTGCTTATGTCTCTCTCCTTATGGGTGGGTAGGTGTGAGTGACAATATAACAAATATCATAATGGTTTATTGTCTACTGGATAAGGTTTTACAAGTAAGAATATAGATTAAACTATGAGATAGATTCCTAAAACAAATATATACGATGTGTGTGTGTGTGTACATTAACAGACGGACACTACCTTTCATGTGGCACAATTTGATTGCTTTTTTTAAGGTACTGCAGGAAAACTTACATCAAATCTCTATAAAATCTAACAAGTCTAGCACATCCAGAAATTAAAAACACAGTTTCCTCTTCCAATAGTACAAATTTACACTTCCCAGCATAGATCGACTTCCAGCACCCGAAAAAACCTCTTAACTTCTCAGGCATCATACATTGAAAACCAAAAACATAAAACAAGGTCTAAATCTTCCAGGTATAATGACACTGCAGAAAAAGAAGATCAACAGATTCGAAGGAGTTCTCACATAGATAGAATCTGCTGCTACAAATACTGAAGCATCTCCTTCTCAATTTTTCTTGAGTCAAGCATGCTTCATGAGCCACCATCCAACCAAAGCAGGCCACTTTAGTTGGTGCAAAGAGCAAAGGTCTTCCAAATTAACTTCCAACGCCAATTAGTTCCCAACTCGGTAACAAATTTTATGAGTTCTCTGTAGTAAGAATTCAGAGTGACCACTCCATTATTATTAACATTCCTACATAATTAATCTTCCTTCCCCTGATTAATCTCTACTGAATGCATTTAACCGCAAAAATAAGTCCACTTGCATTTCTCAATCAAAGAAATTTCTTCTAAACTGGAAGTTCCAACCAGTTTCATTGAATACACCAGAAACTAGAACGTGTTATTTACCCTACTATAGAGACAATGAAATTGCTCCTTTAATAGTCCTAAGCCATCCCAATTGTCTTTCCACACACTAATTTTTTGCCCATTTCCAATCCCCATGCTGACATGAAATAAGCTGGGATTCCACATAGCACACTATTTACTAAAGTTAACCTACCCCCGAAAGAACAAATTGTTGTTTCTGTAAAGAATGGATCTTGGGCCTAACTCAACCCCAAAAGCTAGCTCATGAGGGTAGGATTTCCCAAGTCCATGTAAGGAGACCAACCATTCATCTCTTTTCCGATGTGGGATTCTTAACACTCCCCCGCATGCCCAGGCCTCGTTAACTGGAGCGTGAACAATATAATATAGGGGCCCAACATCCGTGAACAAAGAATTGGGATGAGGCCTGGCTCTGATACCATGTAATGATACCATGTAAAGAATGAATCTTGGGCCTAACTCAACCAATCATCCATCCCTTTTCCGATGTGGGATTCTTAACAGTTTCCAGGAAGAGCAAGCTTTTTTTTTGACATTTTTCAATAACTCGTTGCCACACAGACTTATCATTGAACTTTGCCCTTAGTGGAAATCCTTTTTTTGATGAAGTAGATTCATTTGAAGGCATCAAGAAGATGCATGTGTCAAAAGGATAGGTCAGTTAAGCTCACAAAAATAAGGATCTGTAGCATCTTTCTAAACTATTTTTTGAGAATGAGAATACATCTTTCTAAACTATAGAGCTAACAAAATCTAAGAAGAGTTCTAAATTATTTACGGGGGTCAATTTGGACCAGCTAAAAAGACTAACTAGACATATGCCTTGCAAAAGATCACTAGAAGTTGAAATTCCATCAAAACATCTTTTGTTCCTCTCTGTCATCTTTTGGGTTCTCTAACCTTTGGTGTTTATGGACAGAGAGGAACAAAAGATGTTTTGATGGATTTTAACTTCTAGGGATCTTTAGCAAGGCATATGTCTAGTTAACCTTTTTAGTTGGTCCAAATTGACCCCTGTAAATAATTTAGAACTCTTCTTGGATTTTGTTAGCTCTATAGTTTAGAAAGATGTATTCTCATTCTTAGAAGATGCATGTCTTTCAAGGAGGCTCTAGCATAGCCAGTACTAGACCTCGGGGGTAAATGTCAGCAACATGGTTCAGCCAGAGAACCCAATTTCTCTGTCTGAAACATATGTATTAAGGAGGACAAGTTTATTGAGAACTTGTCTGGTTGGACATTCACGAAATGGGTGGGCTAACCAGAGGCAATCAGAAACTGGGCTGCAGACGAATGGGGAGTGGCGGACGGCCTGAAGATTACACAACTGAGCGACACACAAGTTTTATTTTGTTTTGCGAATGAGGAGCAGGCTGATGAAATTTTTCATAGAGGAAATAAGTGGTTTGGTGGAAATTTTTTGAAATTGGATAGATGGAAGGAGCAAGATGGGTGTGTTACTACTCATCTGTCCGGTGATATTGTGCTCGTTAATATGGTAGGTTTGCCTCTTCACCTATGGAATGTTGATCTTCTCAAGAAGATAGGGAAATTGTGTGGGGATTTTGTTGATGTTATTTGTAGTATGCATGATATGTCTAGACTGAAAATTAGGATGAGGAAAGGGGGGAGGGTCCCTATTTCTTTGAAGGTGGATGCTGGAGAAAAAAGTTATAGAATATGGATGTGCATTAAATTTCAACCTGAGTTTCTTACTCCGAAAATGGAGGAAAACGTGAATCTACCCAGCAAGAGGGGAGGAAAAGGAGGTGGGAAGGGGAGCAGGGTGGCGGGAGAAAGGGGAAATAGGTTGCCGAAAGTTATGGAAAGAGCTGCAGAAAGAGTTATTGGTAGGAATAGAAGACTAGAAAGCGACGAAAATTATGAATTGTGGAAGGGAAGAAAACACCCTAGCAAAGCAAAAAGACCGCAATACCCTTGGATTAGTGAACTGGGCTAGATGAGTAGATTAAACCGGTTCACTAAGACTCTAAGGTCGAACCTTCAGGAAATCTCAGATCCGATTGGATCTAAGCCTCAGATAGGCCCAACCAGCCAGATTTTTAACGCTCCGACGCCGACGACCGGGCAGATCTCGAAGGGAACGATGTCTAGTGGGTCGAAGTCGAGTCGGGAGGTGGATAATAGACCAACTACTGCTAGTTCGTGACTGGGTAAGCAACATATGAGTGGATCTGGCGATAACAAGAAGCCCAGTGGCCGGAGTTACTATTCCGGTGAGGCAAATAATGTCAATACAAAGAAGAGGAGGGATCAGTTTGACCAAACCAAGAGGAGGCAAATAATGTCAATACAAATAATGTCTATCAGTCTGTGATTACTTAAACGTCTATCTAGCCTTTTAAAAATACATAGTCTTATCAGTTGTCATTCCACCATATGTATCTATTTCCTCTGTACCAAATATCAATTAATACACGCGCATTTAGACATTCTTGGAGATCTTCAGTTTCATTGTAATTTACTAGAAGTCCACCCAATTTTTCTACCGCACTCGGAATGACATTGGAATCTCCTCCTACTATCCAAGGTTTTTGTCACTAATCTGCCAAAGTGGTCAGAGTCCCACCACTCCTTTCTGATTGAGGACTCACAAGCTGCATAAACCACTGTCAATATAACCTCCTCCCAAGACTCAGATGAGTTACTTTTACTGTTAGATGCTTAACTGTATCCATGATAACATTAACCTGGACCTCATCTCTTGCGTAAAGCCATATTTTTCTGAACAATTACTCATCCCAGTTAAATGACCCAGTCTACTTCTTTGTGTCCAGACTAGATAAATCTTGAACAGGTTCATTAGACATTAATCCAATTATACAGAAGTGATTCCTTCTATTTTTTTTTTTGAAACCGGTAACTTTGTATATTTCTCCAAAAGTAGTACATAGGATGTACTGAAACCATATTTACACTATCTACAACCCTATTCATCTATCTCTTATCTAAATATAATCTAGAACATCTATTATAGAGATAGTATCATTTGAATAAACTTGATTACACCAAAAACATAGTAACAAAAGACAATTAAGCTTAATCTTTAGCATACTACTCTCTAAGTTCTCAAAACATCTAGCATTCCTCTTTTTCCATATTGCCCACCAGATACATGCTGGGACAACCCTCCATCTGCCTATTCTTTGTCAATACACCTGCATCCCCCCAACTCTGTAATGTTTTTGTAATCCTCCCAGGCATTATCCAAGAAAGGCCCTATAGATTTAAGAACATCCTCCAAAGCTGTCCAGTGACTTTGCAATGTAGAAAAAGATGGTTGACTGTCTCTGCATTTTCCCCACATAAGAGCATCTGGGGTATTCCCCTTTTCATCAAATTGTCCTGAGTGAGGATTGCTTACTTGGCTAGTAACCAGACAAAACATGCTACTTTGTGTGGTGCTTTGTTTTTCCATATGCCTTTCCAAGGCGAAATCTT
The DNA here is from genome assembly GCA_031232105.1 of Capsicum rhomboideum. NCBI lineage: Eukaryota > Viridiplantae > Streptophyta > Magnoliopsida > Solanales > Solanaceae > Capsicum > Capsicum rhomboideum. The sequence goes on along the minus strand of CP124716.1, from coordinate 87,133,235 downwards.
GGTGATAGATGTGGAGAGGTGTGTGAACAGAAAGATTCATGATGTACAACAAAGCCGCTCCATGTAGTAAAAATAGCATGTCGTATCAACGGAAAGTTTTGAAAATATTTCATTGTTCCTAGATGGATATAAAACCGTGTTAGAATTCTTGGAACGGAACAAAATAAAGTTGGGTCGAATGAATAAATGGAACTGGGAATTTTGATTCATCCTGCTATAAGCTTTGCTCACCTTAAATTGTCCCTTCTTGCTACCTTTCCACCATAATTTATCTTGACCTGTCTGTAAACCAGTGAACTGATCAAAAATGCTAAAGAAATCAGCTACTCTTTGGATCTCCCAATCGTTCAGTTGTCTTCTGAAGTTAAATGACCATCCTTGTTGTGTCCAAAAGTTTGCAATGGTCTTTGTTGATGAGAGACTAGTCTCATAAATATCTGAAAATTGACTTTCTAGTCTTCCTCTCTCATGCCACTCATCTTTCCAGAAATCAATTTTGGCTCCATTTGCCACTATTATCTTAGTGTTGACCTTGAATTCCTCCCATAGTGCTCTGATGGATCTCCACACACCAACTCCATAAGGTGTAGTTATCTCCTTTGTCATCCAGTGATCTTCCTCTTCATATTTGGCATTAATGACATTCCTCCATAAAGTCTGATTGTCCTTATGTATTTCCATAGCCATTTCATTCTCAAGGCCTTGCTCTGAGATTTCAGATTCGTGATGCCTAATCCTCCTTCTCTTTTCCCAATAGTTACTGCCTCCCATTTAATCAAATTGTATCCCTTCCTTTCATTGCTTCCTTGCCAAAGAAATTTTCTCCTAACCTTGTTTAATCTGTTGATGACCCCTGCAGGGATAGGGAAAACAAACATCATGTAAGTTGGGAGGGGATCAAGGAGAGAGTTAATGAGGGTTAGTTCTCCTCCCCTGGAAAAATATTAAGCCTTCCACCTTGCCAATTTCTTTTCACATTTCTCAATCACAACACTCCATATTTCTACTGATTGTGACTTTGCACCCAATGGAATTCCCAGATAGATGATGGATAGAGCTCCTATTTCTCCACCTAGGATTGCATTTAGAGATGTTAGATTTTGAACCTCATTGATAGGATATAAGAAGCTTTTCCACCAATTGATATGCAACCCTGAAATCCCTTCAAATAGTACTAATATCACCCTTAAGGTCTTTAATTGCTTCTCATCGGCTTCACACATTATGAGAGTATCATCTACATATTGCAGATGAGTTATCTCCAGATTCTCTCCTCTATTTCTAGCCTTATTGAACCCTCTAAGCCATCCATTTATGTTAGCTGTCTTGATCATGCTGTTAAGTCCTTCCATAGCCAATAAAAATAAGAAAGGTGACAAAGGATCTCCTTGTCTAAGACCCCTTTGTGCACTGAAGAAGCCTGTTGGTGAGCCATTTATAAGCACAGAGAATCTGACTGTAGATATGCAGTACTTGATCCAATTTATCCATTTCTGACCAAACCCTGTCCTCCTCATAGTATCCATTAAGAACTCCCAGCAAACATAGTCATAAGCCTTTTCCATGTCTAGCTTGCAAAGAATTCCAAGCTTTTTTTTGCTTCAACATAGAGTCGACAGCTTCATTAGCTATAAGCACTGCATCCATGATTTGTCTGTCTCTGATGAAGGCCATTTGTTGTGAATCAACCAGCTTGACCATGACACCTTTTAATCTTTCTGTCAAAACCTTGGCAAACAGTTAATAAATGTTGCCTGTTAGACTGATTGGTCTAAAGTCCCTCAACTCTTTGGCTCCTTTCTTCTTTGGGATGAGTGTGATGAAAGTAGCATTGAGACTTTTTTCAAACACTTCTCCTTCATATAAATTTTGAAAGGCCAGCATGATGTCTTGCTTTAATACCTCCCAGCACTTGATGAAAAAACCCATGGTGAAAGCATCAGGGCCAGGTGCATTGTCTGTTGCACACAATTTCAGACATCTCAGGACTTCATGTTCCTCAAATTCCCCTGGTAACTTCTCTTTTTCTTCCTCTGTGATTCTGGTACAGTTTGGATGCATAAAACCAGGTCTCCATGTTGTTTCAGCATACATTTTTCTGTAAAAATCTACCACTTCCCCTTCAATTCTGTCAATCTTGAGTCAACTCCCCTTGGACCATAAGTTGGTCAATATTGTTGTACCTCTTATAAGCATTTGCCATTTTGTGAAAAAACTTGGTGTTTCTATCCCCCTCCTTTAGCAACAGTGATCTTGACTTTTACCTCCAGGAAATTTCTTCATCTTTGATCAATTACTCATAGTCAATCTCTCAAAAGCTTGTTGAGAGTTGACTGGCCTAGCATTCAATAAAAGAGACCTTCATCATCATTGATGACTGCCTCTAAATCAATTATACAATAGTGATTCCTTTTATTTAAGTTAGTCAATCTCTCAAAAGTTTGCTGAGAGTTGACTGACCTTTTATTCCACAGAAGAATTTTCTTCACCATTGATAATTGATTTAGAGGCAGCCAGCCTCCTAGGTAATTGTCTGATGGGTTGGGTATTATCTTTGGTGCTTTTACCCTTTTCAACTTTGAGATGCCACTTTTGACCTTGTCTGCTTGTCTTGGAGATAAGTCTCTGTCCTTAGCAATCTGCTGAACATTGCCTTCTAGAGTATCTTCCATATCTTCCACATCATCTTCTCCTCCTCTATCAATCTGATTTATATCCACTCCACCATCCTTATTATTCAGCTATATAGTTTTTTTTGACAAAGGTAACAATTATTCAGCTATATAGTTTCCTCACATGTTATATCCACTTTGTTGTGATTATCCGCTTTGCTGTGCTATTGTTGCTCAATTGTTTCAGAATTAGGATTAATCAATCTATGTATCACCACATCATTGTGTTCTTGTTGATCCACCCTGCCTTCGTCCTATGTTGATTCCTTTTCTTACACATTATTCCCTTCTTCCCTTTCTCCTCTTCTATAAGTGTTGACTGATCATCTTTGATTTGAATTATTGTATGATCTGTCATGACATTGCTAGCATTGCATTCTGTGTTCTTTGCAAATGACCTATTCACCCATTCCTTAGCAGATTCTGTACCTGTTTGCACATTAACGGGAGTAGCATCCTTCCCTGTATTCTTGCCTTCCACAGTAAATTTAACATCTTCTTGTGTTGCATGACCCACTTTTCTTTTATCATCTGTCGCCTTTGTTTGTTTCCTGGTTTAGTGCTGCAAAAGTATTCTTTTTGTCACCACACCTGCAGTATTATCTTTTTCCTTCCTTGTTGGTTTTCCTTCTGTTATTTCTCTTCCCCTGCTATCCTTTTTGTTTTTACTCCTTTGCATCCATTCTTGACTCTTTTGTACATTCCCTACTACCTTGCTACTACTCAGGGTCCTCCTAGTATTTGCAGTTGTACCAAACTCATGCTCTCCTGCTTCTCTCTCTTAAAGACAACCTCAAATTCTCCACTAAATGACTCCTTAGGGCTTAGACTCGCCATAATCTCCAATAAATAACTTCAAATTGTGTAGACAACCTCCTTACACTATTTCCAACAATCTAAACATTTTTTCCTAAAATGTCTTTATTAATCTTTTGTTATGTTATAAGAAATCAGCTTATAACTTGAAAGATTTGCTTATATATATATACACTTGACTCTCTGCTTTTTATTTTGATGCTTTTTAACAATGTTGATTCACTTCAATGAAGCGAGCGCTTTGCTTCTCACCTCTAAGCGAAGCGGACTCTTGTTGCTTTTCTGTGCTTCTCGCTCTCAAAAAAAATGGGTGTAACTCAATAGTTACAACCAATATGCATGTCCTCTCCATAATTTTATGATATAGTCTTTCACAGTAATAGCTCCTTTTGTGTCCTGCCATGTAAAGAGCTAAGCAATACGAGGAGCTACATATTTATGGGATCCTAAAAATACAAACTGCAGCTAGCATATAAAGGGGGTGCCAAAAGACACTTTTAAGGGTGCCAAAAGACACTTTTAATGGAAGAAGGAAGTAAAATGTATAAGAAAAAAGTTGTGATTGTTTAATGTACTTACAGCATTGGTGAAAGCAGACAAAACCTCTAACCTTTTATACCTGAGAACAATAGCAACAACAACAAAATCGAACTTAGTAGTCATAAATGTTCAACTGAACATACTGGTTATGAGGGGTGGAATACTAGACAACTATCAGCTATTTTCTTATTATGAACGTTAGACAAACTACAGAAATATCCTAAATTGGCTTAACCTTTAAATTCTGATTGCATTTCCAATTTTGCCAGAAGCTATTGAATTCACAAATTGATAAAACAGAGAGGTATCTTTTGCCCTTCCTATTTTAATTTTTCTTTTATCTAATTCTTTAATGACTAAACCTAAATTGATTTCCCTCTGATAACCACCAAAACTCCTTTAACAAATTTACTCGTTAAAATACTTCCCCCATAACGTAACAAGTGTATGTATCTACCAACTTCACAACTGTGCTGACAAGTCACAAACTTCAAGCAAGAACAAGTAAAAAGGATTAACAAACAGGTCAGGGAAAAAGGCTTAACAAAAAACAGAGAATTTCCTTAAAATATTAGAGTTTAAACCTCACCCATAAGTGTAAACACGGTCAGGCTTTTCTCTAGAAGCGGCCATTGCAAACAACGAAAATGTCAAAAGGCCACAACCAAAGGTCAAATGAAATGCGTCTGATACCAACCCTGATATTAATGAACAGTCAAATTAAATTTCACAAGAGAAACCAAGCAAGAAGTGAATAAGCCGATAAAGAAAGAAATACATATAGATAAAATTAGAATAATCAGCTGTTCTTTTCCTTATTGTTTTATGCCTGGTTCCACACCAACACCCCACCCCACACCCCGGGCCCGGAGCTGAGCAGTCTCTAGTGTTGTCTATTACATTAATTCAAACACCATTGTGAAAATCAAAACCTTTATCTGTCTTATGTTTTGGATTCTGACAAAGGAACTGCTATTGAAACATACCCTAACATCTAAAGGATATTCAACCAAAAAACTCTTGACAAATCCATTGTAAATATCCTGATCTTTGCTATGTCTTAAACTTTGGTAAAGGGAGAGTGACTCTGCTCCATTTTTCTCCCGTAATCGTCAACACAGCCTTAGATAACCTTTTTTTGTAAATTTAGAAGGCCTGGATTCCATTTTAGTTTACTCTCTATGTTTGGTTAAATTTCTATGTATGATAAACTGAAAACAAAAGAGCTAAAAATTCTGGCGCTTAGTTGTATGAATTGGGAATGAACCTTACCACTTTTACCCTCCAAAAGCTTTAGTACTTATCTGTATCCAGAAGCCACCAGTATTACTTACCCTATTCCAATAAACCACAAACCCAGCAGAGCCTACCACTGACAAAGCAAAAGGCTGCCAGGTTCGTCTACTTCTTTTTCATTTAAATATTTCATTATTAATTGTTTAATTGAGTTAAACTTAATGAGTAACTTTTTCCCATAGAAAATCAGTATGGTCTAATTAAGTCTGGACACTTATTTGTGAATAGTTAGAAGAGTTCACATTATGCAACAGTCAAATTAGATTAACTTTTAAAGTATTTAGACAAAATACTGAATCTATTAATTATCTTTTTAAAATTGTAATCATAGGGTGAATGTGTTTATTGATTTAGTGAGTAATAATTATTGTTTTTGAATTTGGTTTTATTGTTCAATATGTATTTTTATTTATTACTTTGGTACTATAAAGTACAAAGTATTAATCTGTGTTTCTTTGATGTTTAATGGATAACTTTGAGAAGCATGTATGAGGATTCAACTAACTTTTATAATGATTATGCAAGAAGAATTGGTTTTAGTACTCATGAAGAGTACATCAACACAAATAAGAAATTGGATATGCGACGTCAAAAATAAGTTGTGTTTCAAAGAAGGTTTTCATGGGGTTGATTAAAAAAAAGTAAAATTAGAGAAACTAGAATTGGATATCAAGCAGACATTGTTGTTATTTGCCAACCATCCGGAAAGTTTCATATCACTAAAGTTGACATAGAACACATTCAACCTCTTGTTCCACTATTAACCATTCATATGTTTCTATCTCATAGAAGGATAAGCCATGGAATTCATTGTTCCGGCAAAAGATGTTGGATTATGTCTAAAGGATTCTTCAGATCTTATGAGTCTTCAAGTGGGTGCTCAAAAAAATTGGGTTGTACTAAGAAAGATCAAAAGTGTTATCTTCCACCAAACGATAAAAAGTTATAAACAAGGAGAAGCCGTGTAGGTTCTCTACTTTTTGTTATACTACTCGTACATGGGGTTTCCCCAACATTAATAAATTGTTTACCTTATCTAAGAAAATGAAACAGAGAGAAGCAGGTAATATGTTTCCACAATGTATATCGGATAAGGAGCATACAATAAGAACATAAGGACACAGAAGATTTGTGATGGCAAGAGCCAAAATTTTGAAAAGAAAGATGGGTTGTGTCATACAAAAAGAGGAACAAATTTTCCCTTAAGATGACCACAAAGCACAAGAAATCTCAAGAACAGAATTCGAACTCGACTAACCAAATTGGTTCAACACAGATTTATTATAGCACTAGACTTGGTAATGTAAGTCATTTCAATCAGGTATATCTAATTTGAGTTTTCAATTCAATTGCAGAATAACATATAAGCAATTATTAGTTATTTAACAGTATTTTTGCTTGTTTATATTTTTTTTATTGTTCTATTAGCTTGTTTATTTATTCATTTGTTTATGATTGCAGGATTTAGAGTCACAAAGAAACATTATTTACCATTCTGATTCAATTGCCCCCCAATTCATAGTTTATACAGCCTTATGCCAACAATCAGAGGTATCTTCTCTTTCAATGGCTTATTTTAGCCTTACTCAAAAGTTGACGTTATTTAAGGAATTCATTTAACAAAAAGAAAATTTTTGACAGCCATTTTTTTTTGGTTGACTTTATTTGCTTCTTTTACAGGAACCTATTGGTTTCTGTGCTTTTCAACATTTACAAAATTCTTATTCTCTTCCTCACGCCCAGGTTATAATTAAGTGAAATTTCATTACTAATTTTTATAATGGATTTCATTTTACCATTATTGTAGACAGGCAAACAGTTCAAGGAGTCAAGAACCGCTTTTTCTTCAAGATAATAATGTGTTTTGATCTATTCCAAAAGTTTTAACTTGTCGAATTTTGTTTCTGTCTTTGTGATTGATATTTTGGTACATTATCTCAAGAATATCATGGTATTTTTTACCCCTATCACCAGCCATAACTATTACTTTAAGTAGTACAAAACAAACATACACATAGTGCACTTTTTGTTGTTGGTTGTTATGATTTTTGTTTGTTATTGTTATCTGTTCTGAGCCGAGGGTCTATCGGAAACAGACTCTCTACTTCATCTGAGGTAACGGTATGAACTGCGTACACTTTACCCCCCAGACCCCACCTGGTGGGAATACATTGGGTATGATGATGATGATGATGATGAGACTATTAGTTCAATTCTCCATAACTCAGTTTCGATATAAATACTATTTACATTTCAAACACCGCTCTTGTGATTGCTAGATATAAGTACCTTCTTAGTTGTTATAGCTCAAAGATTTTGTATTGTTGCATCACGTAAACATTAACCTGTTGCTGTGGCATGCTGAGTCAAAATTTTGGGCTTAGAGCACATGTCAGTTATCTAAGGCTGTTGATGATTACAGAAGTAAAAGGTAATGGAGCAGAACCGGTCCCTGGTAAAGGAACTTCTTTTCTACCCTATTATTATCTCTTTTCCTTTGATTGAATGAATTTTGTGATTGTGAAAATCGAAACCTTTTTCTTGCCTTAAGTTTTGGATTTCGATATTTTTCAATATATACAAAAAAAAATTCAGAGTTGGACAGACAACCAAACGACACTGAAAAAAGCAAGAGAAGGAGAGACTAAACGTTGCATACCTACTCGGCCAGAGAGAAGGCCAATACACAACTCGGCGGTAGAATAAGCAACATTTAGTGAAATCAACATAAGCAATCTCCTCATCTGCTTATTCCCAGACATTACACCTCGAAAAACCAAAGACACAGACGAGGAACCGCTAAATTTCATATTCAAACCATGGAATACATCTTGCGGATAGATATTGGGAGGTGGTATATCAATGCTCGAAACAGTTCGAGAGAGAAAAGGCTTTCCATAATTCATGGAGATTATTGATATGGGCATCTGTGGCTCAGCCGATTGCTGAAAGGAACTTTGCCGTGAAAATGCGAATCTACGATCACTGCTGTCGAAATCAAAATCGCCACTCCAAGGTCTAGGAAACTCGGGTTCCAATTTCCGGCAATGGAATGACGACAGAGACGGCGTATGAATCTGATTCATGTCCTTCGGTTAGGTATTTCCCTCTTCTATTGCAAAAGGAGACTTCTGGAACTCCGAGCATGATCCGTTTTCATTACTCCCAAGATGATATTACACTGTGACGACAAAAATTCGATGTACTTTTTTGGAAAGTTCTTATTCTACAAACTGTGATGAAGATTTGTGATGTATTCCGGTAAAGAGAAAGTAGGGTTTGTACAATGGGAGATAGATACGATGACAGGAAAAAGATGGTCGGTCAATGACATATTATGACATTCGTCAGGTCAAATTTTTAAAATTAATTTATTTTAAAAAATATTTATTTCAAAAATATTTTTTGTAAATTTTTTGTAAAATCACTTTTGATGGAAAGTAGTACTGACCAATAAATTTAAAAATATTATAAATATGTTTATATTTATATTATAATAAAAATAAATATCTATTTTCTATTTCTTTGAAGAAAAGTTTAGAATCATAATTTTGGGATTAAGTTAATTTTTTCCTACAGATAAAAGAGTTTTCCTTCGTTGTAAATCATTTCAATTCCTCGTTACGATCCCTTAAAAATAGATAAAAAGATTTTCCTTTATTATAAATCATTGTAATCCCTCAATATGATTCCTTAATAAATTCTTAACAGAAATAAGAATTTTTCTTCTCTCTATATTATTATTTTTGTTCTTGCTATATTATTTCATAATATATTATGAATATAAGTCTCTAACCTTTAAATTTGAGAGTGTGTTTCAGCCGTGTCTAATCTTCCTTCTTGAAGAATTATGTTCATGAATAGAAAGGAAAAGAAATTGAGTATCGGAGGTAACTATTTGTTGTTGAATGACCTCTGCAAGGTAAGTATACCCGTAACAAAAGCACATATTAATTGATAGTGCCTATTTTATTACTTTCGTTAATATACAGTTCACTAACATCTTTTTCCTTTATAAATTAATAATTGGCTTTTAAAGTTCTCATGTTGATTGATACTTTCACTAAAAATGATCATAATGTTTTCAAAGGAATCCTAATACACTATGGTCTATTGGTTGAAATATGGGCGATAAATTCAAGTCCCATCACATCAAAGTCTTGATACAGTGTAATAATAAGATGTTGGTTTTAGGTCTCATTGATTTATGACCTAAAACATCTTTATATGAGTAAGATGTTGGGTTCAAGTCACAATGCATTATATTGATAATATAATAATGACTAAGGCAATATGATATTTTTTAGTGAAAAAAATCATGAAGTCATCCATTCCACATGAATTTGCTCCATTCCCTGAATTGAATATGGTAGCAATACATAATATTTCTAAAGAAGACAAATGGTTGAATGAATGCACATTAATGTCGAAAAAGGACAAAACAATAATATGTTAGAGAAAAATTTTCTACATTATATGTATGCCTAGATTTGCTCCTGAAGTAGCAATATCTTGAAAGAGGTTCTAAGTTATCATAATTTGATCGGCTTAGCACAATTATATATATTTCATTCCTGGGAATAATAATTTCGATTGTTATAAATATAGATCCATTCCCTGGGGTGAATGTGACAAGTATTTAGTAAAACTAATAAATACAAACATGTTCTTGGTTGTGTAGATATCATGATCCACCTCTTGAAGAGGTAGAATAATTAAGGAGAAATATGATAAATATTTTGTGTTCTATTTCTGAAATAATATAACTTTGAAACTTGACCCCTGAAGTAGTAAATTTAAAATTTACTCCAAAGTAGTAAGCACTATTAAACTTTCTCACGAAGTAGTAAGATGGTGCAATATTAAAATCTTGCAATCTACTCCCAAAGTAGTAGAACTCTAGAATTTACATAAGCAAATAACACATGTCATAGTAAATTTAGATTTTACTAGTACAAATAATTTTATTTGTTGACATGAACGATTATGTCATCACTGTCACGCCCTGGATTCCAACGGGGCGGACTGGCACCCGAAGCCGTTGAGGCCCGAGAGAACCAATCTTTGCTCATGTACATTCATATGCATATCCCTGTATGAATATAATTCTATCTCATGTAACTAGTTACCAATGGCGGAAGTCATGGCAAACATATGCTATATAAGAAACTTGGTCGTTAGGGCCATCAAGTAAAAATGGACATACATCTCTTACGTTCATCATCCTACATACGTCTACAAAGCCTCTAACAAATACATGTACATAACCATCCTAAAGTCGGGACAAGTCCTCGCTGTATACAACATTTACAATACCAAAATAAATATACACATGACTCGAAAAGCCCCGAACCAACTGGAGCTCACCAGTGATCAGCAAATGTCTCGTAGCCTACTGTGGAGATCTACTAGCACCTGTGCCTGCAGCAAGTAAGGTAAGCCCCCCCAAGGGAGGTCAGTACGAATGAATGTACTGAGTATGTAAGGCTATATGAAACTGTATGATACATAATTACTTTAATGGAATCCAAACCAGTGAGTAATCAATATGGATGAACCTCCGTTCTGTATATGTGGAACCGAATACATTACTTTCGTACTTTCATTTTCATCTTTCGTTCATATCATTGTCATAATCATATGTAGAACATTGCTTATATAATATTATTCATATACCTTCATTCATATACATATATATTCCTTCATGTGATATAAGTATTATACTCTCATTCGAGTGAACAAGTGATATACTTTCTTTGCTTTTACGTTCATCATTATTACCATTCATCCAACTGAGCAATGGGCCATATATCATTCATCCAGCTGATCAGTGGGCTATAGTACAATCATCCACCTTATCGGTGGGCCATGACATAGCATAATGTATTATATCAACAATCATCCACCTTATTGGTGGGCCATAATATAATATCAACAATCATCCACCTTATCGGTGGGCCATAATATAATATCAACAATCATCCACCTTATCGGTGGGCCATATTATAATATCTATATCTATATATATATATATATATATATCTTCCTTCATTCCTTTACTTGTGAGAGATTAATACCTTTACTTGTGTGAGATTGATACATTTGCTTGTCATAACATTATTGGAAGCTTTGGAACAATAATCAATGAATAAGAGACATGTGAATGAACATTATTGGAACTTTAGAATATTAGTCAATGAATATGAGACATGTATCACAATTGATCATGTGAGTGACACTATATGACAACTTGAAATAAGATTTCCTTTGAACATTTCAGAATAGAACAAGTACCATGTCAATGTGAACAATATGTGCTGCAGAAGGATACGAAAAAAGTAACCTTACATACCTTATACTTCCAATATGAATACACAATCCTATATGTGAACACAATAGTCCCGCTCCTTTCTTACGTTTCACTCTACAACATAAGTACATAATGGAGTTCACGTTAACAACCAACTACCTTACAAGTGTATAAGACGACAACGAGTTACATGATTGCCCTATAACGTCATTTCCCTCTTTACAATACAATTCAAGGCATCGTCATACCAACAATACCACAACATTCTACTCATTGACCACAACATCATAAACCAATAGCATTTCACACCAAGTTTATCCTTTACGCTTCCTCATTAACACCACGTCACAATTATTCCATCAAGTCACCTCAATACACTTCATAACAACATATCGACAACAATCTTATAATTTATACTTATAGAAAAATAACAAGTTAAGGAACATAACCACACCATACATGTTGATATTTCAGTCACACCATTCACTTTCATCAAAGCCTCAAGTCTCCTTCTTAAGTTTAAATCACAAGGATGACACATCTTTTAGCAAAAAGCAAAAGTGCACTATTCAACATCTTGCCAACATAACCATCATGGTATACACACTATCTTAAGTATATAATAAATTAATCCATGAGAGTAGACACTTACCAAATCTTACAAAGTGATGATCTTGTCCAAAGAGATGGTTGCCTTAGGGTTTGTGTTGAGAGAAATATGTTTGGAATTATCTAGAAAGACATGTGTGTTATAATGAATAAAATCAGCCTTTTGTGCCTTTATATAGTCCTCGTGATCATCCTTAGCCACATTTTAATCAATAATTGAGGTGTTTTACTTGGTCAATACAAGAATGGGTCATTTTTCCATTTGGGCCATGTATTTTGGCTTCATTTTGGGCCTCAAATTAGGCCCATTAACACATGTTAACTTAGCCCACCAAATTCAATGTATAATACATCATCTATCTCACGTTTAAATAATTCCATAAATTTTATGACAATATTCAACTCACGAGACTCATGTTCATAGCCTCAATCTCAAAAATAAGAAATTCTAGCCACTCATAGCTTAATTGAACATAATTTGATAAAATACTTGTGACGAAGAATTAACCCCAAATAGGATGCCAAACTTGCTCAATATTAGTCTTACTACGATGGAATAATGATATCATAACCCAAGAGTCCTTTTTATAGACTAATAATCGTAGAAGAAATTTGGCAAAAAGCACCCCGGCACGCTCCCGGGCGCCCCTGAGACTTAGAAAAATTTCAGCACCTGAACAGGTGCATATTAGTGGCCTGGAACGCCCCCAGGCGCGCCCCTCTGCTTCATGTGCCACAAAACTTTCGGCCAGAAGCGGCCTGGCAAAAAATGCGATTTCAACTTTTCTTTGTGGATTTCGTTGGATCCTTCAAGTTTAAATCTTTTGCTTGCCTCTTATCTTTAATATCCTTTGCTTGGAAGTCCTTCAAACCTCACTTTTCACTCCACAATTGCTCCAAAAAGTCACAAACTCCTCCTACAAGGGTTTTATCACATGTACTAACACACTATCAAATATTCCATCAATAACAATACAAAATACATACTTAGGGCTCTCGAAACCTAGGTAAGCATGGTTCAAAGTTATCAAGTAGAGTCAGAAATGTACGGGGTGTTACAATTACGAAGATGTGCATATTAAGTATTAGACATATACTAAAGAACTAGAAGATTCTTTAAGAATTCTTTTATATTGTTTGTTCTCATGATAAGTTGATTAGATTAGCTAATGTTGGGATTGGATCCCCCCTAAATTTTGAAAGTATAAAATGTAAATATAGGCATGTTCACATGCCATGTGATCTATTAAGATGCATTAATATAAGATGATCACATGTGCGTTTATTGTCAACTTGCAATTTGACATTTATAAAGTTGCTTGCTCAATAAAAATTGAGTTAAGTGCATAATTTTTCAGATTGTGTAATCAAGACAATTCATCTTGATAATGTTGGGTTAGCGTTGAATGCCTCTAATAAATAGTTGAACCATTGCTTATGTGTAACGACCCAAAATGTTGTTATGTTGGAAAACGCTTTGGAATTTTTTTTACTACAAATAAAATCCTCCTACTGGACCTGATGAAATTTAACTCGTGGGAAAAAATGGGGCCAAACATAATTGGGCCAAAAATTTAAAAAGAATTGGGTCAGCCTGCTGCCTACCACTACAGCAGCCTGCCCGAACTCTTTTAAAAAACCCATTTTGTTTTAACCCTCCTAGGTTGTCTTTTTTCCCCAAAAACACCCTGAGTAAATCCCACCTCCATGGTCATGAGATTTCAAAGGCCACGATTCATGAGGGCGGTTTCAAAGCACACCCGACGGGAACCCGACATAGGAAGATGCTTAGCACTTACGGAACAACTTTCTCCTTTCAGTAGCAACATGATTCATATACGAGGTAGGTTATGATTAAATTATAGTAGACTTGGAATAGATTTATGTAATATTGATAGTAATGTCGGAAGTTTTCATGCATTAGGCCTTCGGGCACGGTGTTTGGATGGACAGAATAATAAAAATCCGGCCAGGCTTTAAATATTATTGTAAATTATTGTTGTACTCCATTCGTGCGATATTCGTGGCATGAAATGGGTCGAACCTAGTGAGAATTATGACTAGCAAAATGAATACCATGGCTTATAAGTACGGTGAGGGGTAAGCACGATAAAAATAGAGAGAAAGAAGTAAGCTAGGGTTTAATTGGAAATGCTCTTAGTAAACTAGATAAGTTGTGACATGCATTAAGAAAGGTTAACAATGTGTAAGTGCGAGGTAGGAGTTAATAGTTAAACTATTTGAGTTAAAGAGACCTACGAGTGTAACTGAATGGATGGGACAACTTGGGGGACAACCTAGTGGCAAGTTACGTAGTAGGGTAGGTAATTCGGTAAGGGTCATAGAATAACAAGAGTAAGGTTAGAAAGACCAAGCATGAGTGTACAAATTGAGGTATTAGGAAAGAAATAGAGGATGATATTAAAAACACGAGTGTGCGTCATAGATAGAGAGTTAGATTTGTCATCCCGGTAGAACTATCACACTCTTGTAGTAGGTGTGGGTGAATACACTTATGTATATGTACGAAAATAAGGTTGATGTCTCTGTGCTTCTGCGTGAATCAAGATTTGTAATTGTTATCGGGCCCTTCTTATTATTGTTGACTGCATTTGTATATTCATACATACTGATGTCGATGAGTTGAGGATTGTGATGTTGATATCTAAATCATGATGTTCATGATGTTATTGATGATGAGTTGATGATAATGATGGTGATATTGATGTTGATCATGATGTTCATGATGTTGTTGATGATGAATTGATGATAGTAATGGTGATATTGATATTGAGCATAATGTTGAGAATGTGGTTGAGGAATAGATAATGCGCACATCTTGTATGCATACATTCATTCATATGCATTAAATGCTCATTATCTTTATATGTTGCTGATGGTTCCTTGAGTGGACCGGCCCTATTGATAGTGGTGATTGTGTATGGTAGCGAAGCGTGAATGCAAGGTACATCCTGAATTATATATAAAGTTTATTATCTTAAGTAGATAGTCATATATGTGAAGTATATCGTGGTGCTCTTTCCCCCAAGGTTGTCGATATTGTAAGAGTCTTGGTCGTTGTAAACCCCATAGTACATTATAGTAGTTGAGTACCAAAGGAATTCGAGCCAACCGTGCGGTGCCCTTAGATTCCTAAGTTAGTGAGGTATGTAGGTTTGTCTAAAGGGGGTTAAGAATGGTAGGAACCTGAATAATTATATAGGGCAGGCTTAAAAGAGGGAGGTTATAGTGGATTTTCAAAGAACAAAGATATACAAAAATGTTAAATGGCAGGCAGGTCACAGAGATGCTAAAAGTGATATGTTAATAATTGCATAAATTGGGAATTAGAAACCGGAACTTTACTTGATGCCATAATTTTTTCCTATTTACTATTAATGTTATTTGTTTCTAACCCTAGTCGGTCGATGATGCCTACTAGTACGTGCGGTTTTACTGATACTACACTTACTATATCTCCGTCCGGGGGTATAGCCATGGTGCAGGTCAGTTGGAGTTTCTATAGCAGCGACGACGATCATTTTATAGCAGCTCCTATCCTCTCGATCTTACATGGATGTTGGGTCTTGGAGTTTCCTGTTCCTTGTCTAGTGCTTTTGTACTTGTTTAGGCTAGGTTTTGGGGATCACTTTTAGTTATCTTCCGCATATTATTTACTTATAAAATGCATTGAACCTGAATTATTTTCATGAATTCACTGGATTAAATTATTTTAAAATTAAGAAGTGGGTTTAATTTCAGCATTGATGAATGATTGGGTGGCAAGGGTTCTCATATCTAGGGTAGGGTTAGGTAGGTGCCTGATTTGGGTCGTGACAAGATAGTATCAGAGCCCAGGTTACCGATCTCCCAGTATAAGAGCAAATGTTGAGTAGAATCCTGTGGATTGGTGTGTAAACGTCCACATCAAATCTGTATGAGGTAACTATGCTATAGAGAATCTGAGTCTACACATGATGAATGGAAGTTGGAATGAAGAGTTACTTACTAAACTATTCACAGAAAAAGTTTGTAATCATTTATTCAGGGAAATTTGGGTGGTGAAAGTTTTTGAAGATAAGGATAATCCTTGGTAGACGCTCACAAGTTTTGGAAGATTTACGATGGGGAGTGCATGGGAGATGCTGAGAAATAGAGGAAATCTTTTGGACATTTCTATGCAATTATGGATAAAGGTATGCCTTTCAAAATTTCTATTTTCTTTTTGAGATTTTGGTAACAAAGACTGCCCGTGGGTAATTGTATTTGGAGAGTTGGTATAACCAATGATGTTTTATATTGTTATTGTGGTGATGGGTGATAAGTTGACATATTGCGACTTATTTGGCCTAGAATTGGTAAGAAATCAAGTCCTCAATGCCATGTTTGATCTATTTTTAATGTTAGATAGTTTGTTTTTTAGGGTTAAAGTCAAGCAGTGGTTAACAAAGCAAAAGAAAGTATAAAGATGGAGAAATAGAGCTAAAAAATGAATATTGCATATCACAAGAGTTCGCAAAATCGCCAACCAATGCGGCACATCTCCTAAATAACTAATCTATCGCCAAAGGTAGTAGTTTAGTCAAGTTCTAAATGAACCAATTCGACAATTTAACAAAGTAATTCAATGTATCGCCATCAAGTTTGGTGATAACGAATCTCTATCACTAAAGTCAATAGTTGCCAACCAATGAAGTTCATGTTCAAAGCCAGTTCGGCAATAAAGTCTCACTTCGATGCATCACCAATGAGTTCGGAAGTGCTACCTATCCATCACCGAAGTGAGCTCGGTGGCAGTTTTGTAATTTATTTGGCTCCATTTTGCTTCAGCTATAAAAGGCTTTTTGCAGCTTCTAACCCTATCTTTTATAAAAATTGAGACATAGAAACTTTTAATTGAAACCCTAAGGTTGGGATTAGTATTCATCATGGTTTTCTATCGTAGTGATGATTTAATTTTGAAGATTTGAATCCATGAAAGCTTTTGATGAGCATAATGGTATAAATTCTATTTCTCTTATTATGCTTGGCTTATTCCCCTAACTTGGTGTTGTGTGATGATTGAGTTGTGATTTATGCATGGGTAGCATTTATTTTCTTTCCTAATTAATTATTTGTTATGGATTTAGTCATTACTACATGTTATCAACCTAAAATTGGAAGTTGCAAACTCTAATGGGGATAAGGGTAAGGAGTAATGGTTAACAATAATTTGATTCTTATCACTTAATGATTGATCTTAGAAATAAGGCTATCAAATTAAGGTTATTGATTGGTTATGATGAAACACATGTGATGGTTTGAAAGAACCCACATGTGAAATATAGTGTTTTATTGAAAAATTAACATTTAGACTCAAAATCTAGCCTACCTGTTACTTTAATTGAATCAAAGCAAATGTTCACTTACCCATGTATGCATTCACGCTCATGATAGCGCAACTCCAAGTTACCTTGTCATTTGATTACAACTCCTAAATTCTCTTTATTGAAAATCAAACTCACTATTGATAATTTGAATAGAAAAGCTTTCGAAATTAGTTACAAAATCCCCATTTTACTTTTATTGCATTTTAATTATATAAGCGAGCATTTAATGAATTATTACACTCTAAGTGAACCTTTCTTGTTCATTCCCTTTGGTTCGACCCCGACTCAGGAGTTGGGTAAATATATTGCTAACGATCGCGTGCATCCTACCCAGTGTAATTGAGCATTATCAAAAATGGCATAGTTGCCATGGGAATGAAAGTTAGCATTCATTTGTTATAGTGTTATGAATCACTTTTGTTAGCCGTAATTTGAATTTACTTTGTTTGTTGTTTTTGTTTTGTTTAGGTGAAATATGAGCCAACACGGTAGTGATACCATGACTTTTGAAGGGCAATTCGAGGATGATGAACATTTGGGAGATGCCGGAAGGGCTAGTGCTATTCGTCTACCACCCACGGTGGACAATGCAGCTATCCATGTTACTAGCGTCATGCTTCACTTGTTTCAAATGAAGGGGATATTGGTGGTCAACCATATGAAGACACAAACATGTACTTAAAGAATTTCATTGATGTTTGCACCCGTTTTGACATCTCGAACATCTCCCAAGAATACACCTGGTTGCGATTGTTCCCATTCTCATTGACGGTAGAGGCAGTGACTTCATTAATGAAGTTGCCCGAAGGATACATTACTTCATAGATTGTGCTAATGAAAGATTTTCTTGATTGGTTCTTTCCTTAGTCTCCTATGCTTCAACATCGAGACGAGATCACAAATTTTTGCCAAGTAAGCGGTGAAGCTCTACATGAGGCATGGCTAAGATTAAAGAAGAATTTACTTCATCACCCAAACCATGAAGTACCAGATAAGATTTTTCTCTAAATCTTTTATTGATCTTTGAATTTTGTCACACCTCAAATCCCATTGAGGCGGACTGGCACCCGAAGCCGTTAAGGCCCGAGAGAACCAACCTATGAAATATACATTCATATGTATGCCCCTGAGTGAACCACATGTAGTCATTTACAAGATGTCAAAGACGGAAGTTATGGAAAGCCATTCAAATAGATATGAAACTTGGCCGTTAGGGCCACCACGTCAAAATGATCATACATTATTTCGTTTGTCTTACAACGTCTACAAAGCCTCTAACAGATGCATAACCAAGCTTAAAGTCGGGACAGGTCCCCGCTTTATACAACCTTTACACAGTACCAAAACAAATGTATACAAGTGACTCGGAAAGCCCCGAACTAATCTGGAGCTCACCAATAGTCTGCAGATGACCCGTAGCCTACTGCGAAGGTCTACTAGCACCTGTGCCTGCAGAAAGTAAGGTAAGTCCCCCAAGGGACATCAGTACGAAAGAATGTACTGAGTATGTAAGGCTATAAGCAACTGCATGAAATATAGGAACTCAAATGGAATCAAATGCAAGTGAATAGTCAATATGGATAAACCACCGTTCTGTATGTGTGGAACCATGTACATTGCCTTCATTACTTTCTTTGCTTTTACGTTCATATCAATATCATCATCAATCATATAATTCCCAGGCCCAACTGATCAGTGGGAAAAATAACATTGGGATCGTCTCTAGCTAGGCTTTCGCCCCTTTGAGCTACCACCCATAAATCAATAAAGCAGGTTCGGCCCTACCTAGGTTCTCACCCCTTTGGGCTGCCCCCTGTATCCAATAATCAATCGGGATCGTCTCTAGCTAGGCTTTCGCCCCTTTGAGCTACCACCCGTACTCAAACAACTATGCATTACTTCATTTCTTTACTTTTGTGAGATTGATACATTGGTGGTTGTAACATTATTGGATATTTGGGACATCAGTCAATGAGTAAGAGACACGTGAATAACAATTTATAACAAACCTGAAATGAGATACTTTGAAACATTTCGAAATAGAAACAAGTGCGGTAACGATGTGAACAATAGGTTCTGCCAAAGGATACAGAAAAGAGTAACCTTACATACCTTATCTTCCCAATATGTGAATACAACAATTCAGCTCCTTCTTTACGTGTTACTCTACAACACAAGTACATAACGGAGCTCACATTAACAACTAACTACATTACAAGTGCACAAGACGATAATGAGTTACGTGACTGTCATATAATGTCATTTCACCCTCCTATAATACAATTTACTGCATCACCATACCAACAACACCAAAACATACCACACATCGACCTAGATACCACAAACCGATGGAATTTCATACCAAGTTTATACTTTACACTTCCTCCTTAACACATCGTCACATTTACGCCATCAAGTCATCTAAATACCTTTCACCACAACATATTAAAAACAATCCATAATTGATACAATTCAAAATACCTCTGGAAAACCCCCTTAAATCCATCCAAAGGGTACCATAAGTTGATGATTGCATCCAAGAAGGGTAGAGGGGCCTTGAAGGGTCAAAGGGATGCAAAAACAAGCGAAACAGACTTTTGGAGGGACCTGCGAAAGCAACCTGAGCCCGTAGGTGGTGAGGTGCGGCCGTAGGTACCTCCTTGGCCCTGTCCAGGGCCACCTACGATGCCACTTGCGCCAGCAGGTGCCTCATCCGTGAGGGCGGGTTCCCGGTTCAGCTAAAATGGGTCTCTTTTGGGTCTATTTTTGTAATAAATAGTCCATGGCCATAAGTAAGCTTCTCTTTTCATATTTTGGGTTAACTTGGATAAAATGGTCTCAGCTAAAATGGTTTCAAAATGCACATGAACATCACAAAACTATATTCTCCTTTCAATACACCACCGGTTCCATGCACAATTTCACAATAACAATTCCAAAAGTTATACACAAAGAGAAAGAAAGTTAGGGACATAACCACATCCTACATGTTGACATTTAATTCATCAAATTCACCTCCTTCAAGACCTCAAGTTCCCTTTCAAGTTTGAACCACATAGAAGGCAAGTCCTTTATCGATTAAGCAAAAGTGGACTGTTTTACACATAGTGGACTACTCAACACTTTGTCAACATAACCAACATGATTTACACACCCTCTTATGCATATAATATATTAAACCATAAGAGTAAAAACTTACCAAAGCTTGCAAAGGAATGATCTTGTCCAAGGGGAGTGATAGCTTAGGGTTTGAAAGAAGATAGAAATATCTCTTAGAAAAGTTTAGAATTTACAAGTGTCTTTTGGTGAATAAAATCTGATTTTTATTGCCTTATATAGTCCCTCATGGTCATCCTTATCCAAAAATTTAGTTATAATTAATGTATTTACTTAGTCAACTTTTGGAATGGGTCAATTTCCTTTTGGGCCATGTCTTCTTGCTTAATTTTTGGGCCTCAATTGAGCCCATTAACACAAGATTAATTCAGCCCACTAAAATTAGTAGGTAATACACCAACCATCTTAAGTTTAAATAATTCCATAAATGTTACGGTAATCAAATAGGTTCGAAAATGTATGGGGTGTTACAAATTCTTTGAATAAAACCATGGTAGACAATTTGGCCAGTGGGTCTTTGATGAACCAAACATTTGGAGTTGCTATGGGCTTGCTCAATCAAATGACTATGCAAAATCGAGCTTGGCACACCCGAGACGTCGAGGTGGCCGTAGGGGATCCCTCCTTGTTTTTGGTGAGTCATGAGCAAAGAAAGAAGGATGAGTGGGATGAAAATATGGTGAAAATGATGACATAAATGGATCTCTTGACAAAGCACTTCACGGGATCAACCTCCAAAATGGTTAATGTCATAGCTTCAAGAGGAAATAGAGCTTATGAGGATGACAATGCCAATTTACTTGAAAAAGAGATCCATTTCTTGTCGAATCAAATGTGGAGGGGGGGGGGGGAGGGGGTTCCTAACCTACCTATTAAAGGCAAGACAGGAATCAAGGTTGGAAGGATAGAGAACGCGATTGGCGAGATAAAGATCGAGATTGGAGAGATTGTGATTTTGATAGTGATTGGAGGGACAAGGAATATGACAGAGATTGTGATTGGATAGATAAGGATCGTGATTGTGATAGATATGCCCATCTTCATAATAGACAAAAGGTCAAAGAGTCCACCTCCGTAGATCTGGAGAGCTACAAAATGAAAGATGTGCTTGCTAGAATTCTCAACAAAGTTGAAGGGAGTGAAAAGATCCTCAAAGAATTGAGGAGTGACTTCTCTTTATTAAACCAAATTTCCACCTACTATGCAGCTTTGATTAAATAACTCAAGACCTAATTGAGCCAAATCTCAGCTCACCTCAATCCTTGATAAAAGGGAGGGCTCCCTGGTGACATAGTGACAAATCCTAAGAATGATGATTAGTACTTGGCCATTATCACTAGGAGTGGAAAGACATTTGGTGGTGAGGTTGTGGATCTCAATGATGACCCCAATGATGAGGTGGTTGAAGAGAAAGTAGTGTAAAGAGAAAGAGGGTTGACAAGCTGAATGAAGAAATTTCTTTTGTGTAGGTAATGAGTGAATATGAGGTCGAGCTATCCATACGAGTCAATAGGGATGCTAGAAGTGGAGAAAAGGAGCTTCAAACTAACACATTGGTAGCTTTGAAGCCACCTGCGCACGCATGTCATGAGCTGCGCACGCAGGTGGCAAGAGTGAGCATCGGCAGTGGCTGCTGCATTTATGAAGCTGCGCGCGCAGGCCATTCACCTACACTGGCACCTGCATCAGCATGTGACCAGTGTTATGGCAATTTTATAATTTTTAGGAACGTGAATTTGAGGCTTTAAAGGGTTTTTTCAGCTCTAGAACCCTATCTTTTGCACTTCTTGAAACTTGATAACATAGAGTGAAACCCTAAGAGTGAAATTAGTTACTTTCTTTTGCTTTGTATTGAATTTAGATCTTAAACCTTGTGATAATCTTTGATTCAATGGAATAATGGGAGGAGAACTTGGGTAATTTTCCTCTTTCTCTTTCTATGAGTAGCTAATTTCTTTGCTTGGGGTTATGCTTGAGTAAGATGTGATAATTGTATGGGTGTTGTTTATTTGTCTTCCTAGTTAGATAATTATTGTGGGTTTTATTCCTATTCCATGTTTGCGATCTAAAATTAGAGGTTGAAAACTCTAATTAACTCTAGAACTCCTATCATCCTTGACAAAGGGGATGAGGGTGAGTATTAGATTGATATTTATCATTTAATAGTGTCTCTTAGACATAAGGACGCTAATTAAGTATTAGATTGATTATATAGGCACACTTGTGAGGTGTTCGAAAGAACCCACTTGTGATATCTTGGTGTTTGATTGAAAAATCAACACTAAGTACTCATAATCTAGCCTACCCATAACTCTTAGCTAAACCTAGACAAATATTCAATCACCCGTACATCCTTTCACTCTTACAATAGCATAACCCCAAGTCCCGGATTACATTCGATTTCAACTCTATTTCTCCAATCTTTTAATTGTGCATTTCAAACTACGATTACTTTGATAATTGCAAATTGATAAACTAAATCCCCCCATTTACTTTTACGCATTATTTTTATAGCATAACGTGTTAGTACTAGTTGTTTTTGACACTTAGAGGTGAAAGCTATCGCATTCATTCCTTGTGGATTAGACCTCGACTCTAAGTTGGATAATTACATTGACAACGATCGTTTATACTCTTAAGGTATAATTTGAGCGTTATCAAAAATGGCACCGTTGCCGGGGAATGAAACATAACGTTTATTTTTTTTAGTGTTTTAAGCTGCTTGTGTTTGTCGTGGTGTATGTTTGCTTTATTTGTTGTTTTTGTTCTCTTCAGGTGATAACCAAAGTCTTCACGAATCAATGAGTCAAAATGGTAGTCATACCGCTTCATTTGATGGAAATTTAGAGTATGAAGACCATTTGGGAGACATCGGGAGAGCTAGTGCCATCTGCATCCTGCCCGCAGAAGGCAGCAGAGTGTTTCACGTTACTAGTGTGATGCTCCATCTCCTTCAAATAAAGGGATTATATGGGGATCAAGCACATGAAGACGCAAATCTTTATTTGATGAATTTCATTGATGTATGCATGCCGTTTGATATCACCGACATATCACAAGAGTCCATCCAGTTGAGACTCTTCCCCTTTTCATTGACGGGCGAAGCCATATTGTGGTTGAGGCAATTGGCCGCAGGTTCAATAACTACATGGGTGGAATTGACGGAAGCATTCTTGGATATGTTCTTTCCACTATCCCGGATGTTACAATTGAGAGATGAGATTATTAACTTCCGGCAATTGAATGGAGAACCATTATATGAGGCTTGGCAAAGGTTTAAAAAAATTGATGCAATGTCCAACTCATGAGGTTTCAGATATGATGCTCCTCCAAATATTTTATCGAGCATTAGATCAATTGAAAAAAACTGTTGCAGACAATGTAACCGGGGGATCTTTGATGAAACAAACTTATGGTGTTGCATCGTCATTATTGGACCAAGTCACTAAACAAAGTCGAGGTTGGCATACAAGCGATTTTGAGGTGGCCGTGGGGGCTCCTTCCGCATCTTTTGTGAGCCAAGAGCAAAGAAAGAAGGATGAGGAGAGAGATGAGAGTATAGCTAAAATGATGACACAACTAGAACCCCTCACCAAACATGTAATGGGGTCAACAGCAAATGCGGTTAAACCTGTTGCTTCCAAGGGTTCTAAGATCTATGATGATGATGAAACGGAGACTCTTGATGAAGAACTCCATTTTATGTCAAATAAAATGGGGGGTTCCCGCCCCAACTATCAAAGGAAAGGCGGGAATCAAGGTTGGATGGATAAAGACCGCGATAGGAAAGATCATGTGTGGAAGGATAGTGATAAAGATCGAGAATGGAGGGATAAGGATAGGGACCGTGATTGGAGAGACAAAGATTAGGACTATGATAGGTACGTTGCTCCACATGATTGAGCTAAGGGTAAAGAAGCAAATTCTATTAATCCTGAGAAGTATAAGAATGAAGATGTGCTTGCTCGTATCCTTTTGGGTATTGAAGGAAGCGATAAAATGTTAAGAGAAATGAAAGGCAATTTGTCGCATCTTAATGAAACCGTCACCTCATATTCGGCCTCGATAAAGAAACTTGAAACTCAAATGGGTCAACTTTCCTCCCAGATAAACTAAAGACAAAGAGGAGGCCTTCTAATGCGCCATGGTCATATGACACTTTCGATGCTTAAAACAAGGAAAATATGCAATAACTTGGGTGTATTTTGTTGGTATGATGTGGTTTCTATCCTACTTTGCAGGGAAATAGGTTTTTAAAGGCAAAATAATCAAAAAGGAAGAATCAAGCCCGAGAACGAAGTGTCGGAGGAAGAAAGAACAAGAACTTGCACCAGAGATAGACCCACGACACAAGTCACTTGGTGTGACTACCATTCACGTGACGTGAGTGGCTGGCGTGAGTCCACTCCAAAGAATCAGGAGAAAGGCTGATTTCCATGCCAGTAGTCACGTGGCATGACTGTCAGTCACGTGGCGTGGAAGAGTGCCGTAACCCAACTTCTGAAGATGTCTGATTGAGCCTGATTCCCACGACACCAACCTACGTGGAGTGACTTGGTTCCACGACACCAAGTCACGATACCGTGGAAGTTGCCGACTCTGTTCTCCTATTTTGTTTTGGATAGGATTAGTTTTGTATCTATAAATACCCCTGTATAGTCCTAGGTGCGAGAATTAGTCATTATATTGTTTGGAGAGATATTTTACATAGTTTTGGAGTTCATAAACATATTCTCAGTTTTGTAGTTAAAAACCCTAATTCGAGTTTACTTGATAATTGAGATTTCGGTTTTTCTTCATTGTCGTGAGATCATAATTAAGTTTTCATCTCTGGATTCTTCTTGTGTTCTTATAATTATGAGTAGCTAAACCCATTAACTAGGGTTGTGTGAACTATGAGGAATTAACGAAATCGATTAAGTGCAAGACAATTCTATACCGCTGTGTATGCATGTATTGTTGTTTCCTTCGTTGTGATTTCTCTTCTAATGGTTGCAAACGTTAGAAACTCGCATGTATTCTAAACTTTCTCGAGAGAGAGGTAGAGACTAAGAAAAGGGAATAACAACAGAGATTTGAAGCTATCAACCTTCACCTAATAACCTGAGCCTTAGCGGGAATGGTTATCTGAGATCCAGTACAAGGGTTAGTAGTGCAACACTCAGAGACCGAGAGGAGAAGAGTGAAATTTGTCTAACCAAGGTCGAGAGACGTTTAGACGAACATATCTTGTCAGATTTTGCATGCCACATAGCGGGACGATTTTGTTAGCACAAGTAATCGGTGGAGTTAAGGAATCATTGGGGATCACAGTCCTAGTGTATCTCTCTTATTGTCTACAAACTTAATACAATCAACGATTGTTACTGTCACTTCATATTCACATAACCCCCCTAGTTTTATTTACTTCCCAATTGTTCCATTCGGTATTCTACTCAAACTTCGACCTATTCCCTGTGGGATCGACCCCAACCTAGTTAGGTTCTATAGTTGACAAGCGACCGCATTATACTTCTTAGGAGGCATATTTTGGGCGACATCAAATTTTGGCGCCGTTGTCGGAAAATTTGGAGTTGATTGGTTTTGTTCTTATACACTTTTGAGGGCATACGCCGGTGTATGCCAAACACTAGAAGTCAAGGCAATCCCCTAATTCCACTTGATCATGAAATTGAAAGGATTCTAAGAGCTAATCGAAGAATGGTAAATACTGAAGGAGTTAAGGATCCCGCAGCTGCGGGAGACATTCGTCACCAACCAATTCAGCCAGTTGGTCATGAAACAGCGGAACAAACTACCGCTCGATTGACACGCGAGGAGCAGGCTAGGTAAGCTGCTCTTAGACAAGCAGAAATAGATAATCGAGTGATGCAAGAAGCAGCACAACGACTGGCTGAGGCTGAAGTGCGACAAAGACAACTGAGGGCACAACCGAGACCACATGTGCCTGTTTATGATGATCCTGAAGATGATGATTTGGCTTATTTTGAGTCAATTGAGACTGGTGCCATCATTCCACCTGCGTTACCTCCGGGCATTAAGTTTGACATTACCAGTGCTATGATTCACCTGCTAAACTTAAAGGGTATGTTTGTCGGTCTGCCTACGGATGATCCAAACATGCACGTAATGAATTTTGTAGGGGTCTGCACATCATATAATTTGCCTGGAGTTTATCAGGAGGCGATTTGGTTAAGATTGTTCCCATTCTCCCTAACAGGAGAGGCGACATTGTGGTTGGCAGAATTACCATGAGGATCCATCCCTAATTGGCAGGAATTGAGAAATCAATTTCTTGAGAGATTTTTCCCACCTTTCAAGATACTGCAGCTGAAGGATGAGATCTACAACTTCAGATAACTACATTCCGAAGCACTGTATGAGGCATGGATAAGGTTCAAGAAGAAGCTGCAGAATGTGTCAAATCATAGGATGAGTGGTAGAAATTTACTTAAAATCTTCTATAGGGCACTAAACGTAAATACTAAGGCTGTAGCAGATACTATAACTGGTGGAGCATTTATGAGAATGAGGCGGGATCAAGCTTTAGAAATCTTAGATCGTATCACTAAGACCAACCGAGGATGGCATACTCGGGAGGCAGATACGCCGACTGGCACATATGCTATTGGAGCCTCGGTAGCACAACGAGCTTTGGATGAATCTGTGGCTCAAGAGGTCGCTCAGTTGAGGACCGAAATTGGTCTTCTGGCTAAATAGATAGCGGCCAGAGATGCAAAAAAGGTGAATGCTGTAGGTGTACAAGTGAAATTGGCTAGACATGATGATAGTGAGTCTGATAAAGAGGCTAAGTACCTAGATCGAGAAGTGGCTGGTTTTTGAGCCAAGGGCCAAGGGTCTAATCAAGACTCTTGGAACTTAAGGCAAGGGAATCAAGGTCGAAACTATTATGGAGACAACTACAACAAGTCGGGATACAAAGATAGAGAAAGAGATCATAATGGTGATTGGAGGCGGAAAGATGATTATAGAGAGAAGAATGACCTTTATGTACCGCCAGGAAGAAGTGATGAGGAGTTTGGTAATTCAAGGATGGAGGCCCTTCTTAATAAACTGGTCAAAGGAGCAGAGAGCCAGGAAAATTGCTTGTAGGAGATTAGTACTGACATTTCAGGCATAAGTCAGAAAGTGGAGTCTCATTCAACTGCCATTAAACAGTTGGAGCTATAATTCGGGCAAATTTCATTGGCATTGAATCAACGTCAGCCAGGCACCCTTCCAAGCAATACCGTCCAGAATCCGAAAAATAATAGTCATTGTCTCGCCATTACTACTAGAAGTGGGAAGTGCACAACAGATCCACCTATTCCTGCCGACAGTAGTGTGACTAATGAACCAGTGGTTATTGATGTAGAAGTCGAGTTAAAGTTGGATAATTCAAAGGGTGACACGATTCCAAATCATCATGATGATAACGATAATGCAAAATCTGAAAAGAGGAAGGAAAAGAAGGTACCAAAAGTGCTCAAAACTATCCCACGACCTCCTCCTCCCTTTCCTCAAAGATTGAAGAAGAAGGCTGAGGAAGGAAAATATTAGAAGTTCATCACAATATTGAAGGAGCTGTCAGTAAACATCCCTCTTGTAGAGGCATTAGAGCAGATATCAGGCTATGCGAAGTTCATGAAAGACTTGGTGACAAAGAAGAGAACAGTCAGTTTTAAGCCAGCATATAACATACATCACTGTAGTGCAGTTGCTTCGCGTTCCCTAGTTGAAAAGAAGAAGGATCCAGGAGCTTTCACAATTCCTTGTATTATCGGGTCCTATGACTTTGCCAAAGCACTGTGTGATTTGGGTGCTAGCATCAACTTAATGCCATTAGCTGTTTTCAAACAGTTGGGGTTGGGAGCACCAAAACCAACCTCTATGAGACTTCTCAAGGCTGATAGGACTGTGAAAAAGCCTGTGGGCATTCTGTATGATGTTTTGGTAAAGGTTGTGTCTTTCATCTTTCCGGATGATTTTGTGATTCTTGATTGTGAAGTTGACTTTGAGGTTCCCATCATATTGGGAAGACCATTCCTTACCACTGGTCATGCATTGGTTGATATGGAAACAGGGCAGCTGAAATTTAGATTGAATAATGAACATGTTACTTTCAATGTCCGTCGTTCAATGAAGCAGCCAAGAGATAAGCGGGTGATTTCAGTAATAGATGCGGTTGATGATAGTGAGGTTGTTGTGTCTCTTGAAGAAAGGATGGGAGTAGAACCTTTGGCTGCCTTGATCATGAATTTTGATGACAATGGAATTGAAGACTATGATGAGATAGTGGGTGCACTCGCTGGTAAAGGATGGGAGGATCCCACTTTTGCAATCGTCTGTTCAAGGCCCTGCTTGAAAAATATGGTGTTAAACATAAGGTGGCAACACCTTAACATTCTCAGACAAGTGGGTAGGTTGAGGTATCAAATCGTGAGATCAAGTCTATTTTGGTGAAGATAGTTAATGTTAATAGGACTGATTGGGCTCGAAGATTGGTGCATAATCTGGTGCCATCACTTGATCCCTTCGGTGTCATGATACTATGCTGCTTGTATACACACTTTGGTTTTGATTTGCAAATTGGAGGGGTCGGAAAAGTTTTGTGCCAAAGGCAATGAGTCGACTGCCATAGGTCCCTTAGGTTTCTCTTAATCAAACATCGTATATGTGTGTTTTTGTTTTGTTCGCCTGAGGATATGCAAACATTCTAAGTTGAGAGTGTTGATGCGCCATGGTCACATGGCACTTTCGATGCTTAAACAAGAAAAATATGCAATAACTTAGGTGTATTTTGTTGGTATGATGTGGTTTCTGTCCTACTTTGCAGGAAAATAGGTTTTTAAAGGAAAAATGATCAAAAAGGAAGAATCAAGCCCAAAAACGAAGTGTCGGAGGAAGAAAGAACAAGAACCTGCACCAGAGATGGACCCACGACACAAGTCACGTGGCGTGACTGCCACTCACGTGATGTGAGTGGCTGGCGTGAGTCCACTCCAGAGATTCAGGAGAAAGTCTGATTTCCACGCTAGCAGTCACGTGGCGTGAAAGAGTGCCATAACTCAACTTCTGAAGACGTCTGATTGAGCCTGATTCCCATGACACCAACCTACGTGGCGTGACTTGGTTCCACGACACCAAGTCACGATACCGTGGAAGTTGCTGACTCTGTTCTCCTATTTTATTTTGGATAGGATTAGTTTTGTATCTATAAATACCCCTGTATAGTCCTAGGTGCGAGAGTTAGTCATTACATTGTTTGGAGAGCTATTTTACATAGTTTTGGAGTTCATAAACATATTCTCGGTTTTGTAGTTAAAAACCCTAATTCGAGTTTATTTGATAATTGAGATTTTGGTTTTTCTTCATTGTCGTGAGATCATAATTATGTTTTCATCTCTGGATTCTTCTTGTGTTCTTACAATTATGAGCAGCTAAACCCATCAACTAGGGTTGTGTGAACCATGAGGAATTAATGAAACCGGTTAAGTGCAAGGCAATTCTATACCACTGTGTATGCATGTATTGTTGTTTCCTTCGTTGTGATTGCTCTTCTAATGGTTGCAAATGTTAGAAACTCGCATGTATTCTAAACTTGCTCGAGAGAGAGGTAGAGACTAGGAAAAGGGAATAACAACAGAGATTTGAAGCTATCAATCTTCACCTAATAACCTGAGCCTTAGCGGGAATGGTTATCTGAGATCCAGTACAAGGGTTAGTAGTGCAACACTTGGAGACCGAGAGGAGAAGAGTGAAATTTGTCTAACCAAGGTCGAGAAACGTTTAGACGAACATATCTTATCAGATTTTGCATGCCACATAGCGGGATGGTTTTGTTAGCACAAGTAATCGGTAGAGTTAAGGAATCATTGGGGATCACAGTCCTAGTGTATCTCTCTTATTGTCTACAAACTTGATACAATCAGCGATCATTACTGTCACATCATATTTACATAAACCCCCCAGTTTTATTTACTTCCCAATTGTTCCATGCGGTATTCTACTCAAACTTCGACCTATTCCCTGTGGGATCGACCCCAACCTAGTTGGGTTCTATATTTGACAAGCGACCGCATTATACTTCTTAGGAAGCATATTTTGGGAGACATCACCTTCCTAGTGATACAGTTGTAAACCCGAAAAATGATGCTCACATTATGGCAATAGTCACTAAAAGTAGGAGAACTCTTCAGAACGATGTTATAAATCTTGATGATGACCTTAGTAATAAGGGTATTGGAGGACAAATAAGCAAAAATAGAAAGTGGCTTGATAATTCAAAAGATGAAACTCCGATGTCAAAAGAGCAAAGTGTTGAGAAGCCGAAAGAAGTTGAAGAGAAAGATGAAAGCGATATAGAACTACAAGTAGTTGATGGTAGTAATTTAAAATCGGATGAAAACCCGATTGTCTCAAGGCCATAAGCCAAAATCCCTCTTTCATTCCCACAAAGGCTTAAGAAGAAGGAAGATGATTCAAAGTTCAAGAAGTTCCTTTCTAAATTTCGCAACCTTTAGGTAAATATACCATTGTTGGAAGCCCTTCAAGAGATGCCCGGGTATGCTAAATTTATGAAGGACTTAGTAACAAAAAAGCGAATCATGGACTTCGAAATAATTTAAGTGACACATACTTGAAGTGCTATCATGTCTAGCACAATGTTTGTGAAGAAGGACGACCCAGGGGAATTCACCATCCCATGTACTATTAGAGTGTATAAATTCGGGAAAGCTTTATGTGATCTTGGGCATGTATTAATTTGATGCCATTAGCCGTGTTTCGAAATTTAGGCTTGGGTGCTCCAAAGCCAATAACAATGAGGCTATTAATGGCTGACCGTTCTATAAAAAAAATAGTGGATTTGTTGTATGATGCACTTGTGAAGGTGGACCGTTTCATCTTTCTGGCCAATTTTATGATCTTGGATTATGAAATTGACCATGAGGTCCCCATTATTCTTGGTAGGCCATTCTTGGCTACCGGACGGGCTATAGTTGATGTTGAATGCGGTGAAATGAAATTTTGAGTAAACAATAAATAGGTGTCATTTAGCGTTTGCAAGTCCATGAAGCAACCTATGGATTTACAAGTTGTCTCTGTAATCGATGTGATTGATGACGAAGTGGCTAATACTATGGAAATTGACTTTGTTAGTGAACCTTTGGTGGGAGTCTTGTGGAATTCTGAAAGGTAGAGGATTGAAGGATATGATGAAGTATTTTCATCATTGAAAGGCCTTGGGTCCTACACAAAAAATTCTTGCAAGTTGGACCTAGACTTGAAAAATCTAGAAAATCCTCCCGCAAAGCTTTTAATTGAAGATCCACCAAAAATTAAGCACAAACCATTGCCACCACACCTTCGTTATGTGTTATTGGGATAAGGTGAGACTCTACCTATCATTATTAATGTCACGCCCCGAATCCCATCGAGACATGATTGGCACCCGTAGCCGATAAGGCCTGAGAGAACCAACCTTTGCCTATGTTCAATCAAATGCATATCATAATCATAACCACCATTATGTAAGAACATGAAAGACGAATAAAGGAAAACATGGGACATAGTTATACATGTACACGAAACTTAGACGTTGAGGCCATCCAGTCAAAATAACATATGTCTTTTACACTAATACACCCACATCCGTCTACAAAAGCCTCTAACAAGAGCATTGACCAATACAAACCAAAAGTCGGGACAAGTCCCCGCTTTATACAACATGTACATTATCAAAACATATAGCTATTCTGACTCGGAGAAACCCCGAATTAACTAGAGCTCACCAAAGAACCGCTAACACTGGCAATCTACTGAGGAGGCCTACTGGGACCTGCGCCTGCAGCAAGTAAGGTAAATTCCCCGAGAGGGGTCAGTATGAAATAAGTACTGAGTATGTAAGGCTCAAATGAAACTTTGAAACACATGAACATACCAATGTACTCAATACAAATGACTAGACAATGTGAATAAGTCACCATGTTGCATTTTGGGAACCATGTGAATTGCTTTCATTACTTTCATTACTTTCTTTACATTCAATGCTTGCTTGTCAATACATGTGTCACAATGTACCCGGGCCCCTACTGATCAGTGGGTCTTTCCATGACTTATCGTCATGTTGGGATCGGGTCGAGCTAGGCTTATGCCCCTAAGACCTGCCACCCATAAATCAATGCATCGGGATCGAGTCGAGCTAGGCTTATGCCCCTAGACTTGCCACCCATCAATCAATACATCGGGATCGAGTCGAGCTAGGCTTGCGCCCCTAGACTTGCCACCCATAAATCAATACATCGGGATCGAGTCGAGCTAGGCTTATGCCCCTAGACTTGCCACCCATACTTGATCATTGACCACATTTGCATTACTTTGTTCTTTACTTTGAGATTGGTATTCGATAGTCATAACATCACTTGAACTTTGGAACATAACATTATTGGAAACTTTGAACCATTAACCAATGAGTGAAAGACATGTGAATAACTTGGCAACATAACATTATTAGAATCATAACACCATGGGAACTATTAGACAATAAACTATGAACAAGAGACATAAGTAATATCACTAGTGAAACATTGAACATATCCTTATTTGAGCTTTTGGAACATTAACCATGATTATGAGACATGAGACTCACAAATGTTCCATGAGTAGGAAATATATGACAATGACTATTGATAAACGGATATAGGATACCTTAGCACATTTTGAGGTAAGACTAGTGAAATCGCAATGTGGGTACGTTTGGCCGCAAAAAGATACGGACAGAGTAACCTTACATACCTTGTACTCTCAATACGGATATGCAATCCTAGATGTGCATACAATAGTCCCGCTCCTTCTTTATGTGTCACTCTACAACACAAATACATAACGAAATTCACATTAACCACAACTACTTCATAAATGCATGTAACGTCAATGGGGTACATGTTTGCTTTAAAACATGTCATTTCCCCTTGACAAAACCATTGATAACATCATTATTCCAAAAATCCTCCAATATTCTCAACATTGACCAATACATAATAATCATTGCATTTCACCATAACAAATCTCTTTTACACCTCCGTATCCATACCACATCACAAACAATCCATCAATTCACCTTAATACACTTCATAGCACATATCGGCCAAATTCCCACAATTTACACTTATAGACAAGAACAAGTTTAACAACAAAAATAACTCCATAGATGTTCATATTTTATCCATACCATGATTTTTCATCAAAGGCACAAGTCCTAATTCAAGTTCAAACCCCATGGATCACACATCTTATACAAAAGCACAAAATACCATATCCAACATTTCCAAGCACAACCAACATGATTTACATACTCTTTCATGCATATAATATGTGAATCCATAATAATATTCACTTACCCAAACTTGTAAAGGGATGATTTTGCTCCAAAATTGCCTTTTGAGTCTTTAGGGTTCTTGAGAGAATAGTGTAGAATGTTTGAGAAAATGTCTAGAAAGCATGAGAGGTTAAATGAATAAAAATCTGATTTTGTGGGTCTATTTATAGTCCTTGGGTCATCCTTAGCCTTTCTTGATATTTAATGCCTTAATTGACCAAGTCAATAGAAGATTGGGTCATGTGACCCATGCCTTTTATCACATTTTTGGGCTTTTATTGAGCCCAAATCACTTAACCCAATAAAATCAATAATTTCTCGTCTTTATACGTATTACAATAATATTACCACTCATAATATTCATATCCATAGCTTCGGTCCCAAAAACAAGTGATTCTAGCCATGTTTGGCTTATTTTGACTTTAGGGGCAAAACTGTCATTTTGACCCCAAATTCGTTTTCGAGTAATTTTATCATACCAATGTAATATGTTATTCATTTCATGTATATACTCTTGGTTGTAGAAGAAACGTAGCAAAAATTGGCTCGGTACGTCCCCGGATACCCTTGGGACTTAGAAATTTCCAACTTTCAAAAAAGTGGAAAACCCAAGGTGGCACGCTCCTGGGCGTGCCAACTTGCTGCCTATGGGCTAAAAATTTTAGCCCAGAGCGGCGTGTCACGGTCCCAAACGCGCCCCTCTTTAATTTTTTCCAAAAATTCCATTTTTCGACTTCTCTTCGCGGGTTTGGTTAGATACTTCAAGTCTTATTCTTTAACTCACTTCTTAACCTTATTATCCTTTGTTTAGAGGTCTTCTTAGCCTCATTTTGAACCCCACAAATGCGCAATGAAAATTGCAAAACACCTTCCATGCAAGTTTAACCACATAACAAGAGCCAAAATTCAATTATCTCATCAATAGCCTTACCAAATGCATACTCATAGCTCTCGATACCTTCGTACATATTATTTAATGTCGTCAAGTAGGGTTGGGAACGTACAGGGTGTTACATTCTTCCCCCCTTAGGAACATTCGTCCTCGAATGTTAATAATACCGTTTCATTACAATCAATGCATTTCTACATTAGCATACATATGCATAAACTTTTAAGGCTCGTGGAGACTTACTTGTTATTGCTCCACTCTCGCACTTTGAACTTCTTGATCCATTTGAAATAGATGGGGATATTTGGATTTCATCATCTCTTCCGCTTCCCATGTGACCTCCTCTACTTGTTGATTCCGCCAAAGAACTTTCACGGAAGCTACGTCTTTATTCCTCAATCGTTTTACTTGTCGGTCTAGGATAACAATGGGTACCTCTTCATAAGTAAGATCCTCTGTAACTTGAACATCTTCAATGGGAACAATACGAGTTGGATCTCCTATGCATTTTCGAAGCATGGAAACATGAAATACCGGATGGACTGAAGAAAGTTCTTGAGGTAGTGCTAATTCATAAGCAACTTGCCCAAATCTTCTAATAACTTCATATGGGCCTATGTAACGTGGACTCAATTTCCCTTTCTTTCCGAACCGCATTACCCCTTTCATTGGTGACACCTTTAAAAACACCCAGTCACCTATGGCGAATTCAAGACCTCTTCTTCTAACATCCGCATATGACTTATGACGACTTTGAGCCGTTTGTAACAGTTGTTGGATCACCTTAAACTTTTCCATAGCCTGATGAACAATGTCTGGCCCAAGTAAAGCAGTTTCACCTGCTTCAAACCATCCTATTGGTGATCTACATTTCCTTCCATACAAAGCTTCATAAGGTGCCATTTTAATACTCGATTGATAGCTATTGTTATACGCAAATTCAATAAGAGGCAAATGGTCATCCCAACTGCCTTGAAAATCTAACGTACAAGATCGTAGCATATCTTCAAGTGTCTGAATAGTACGTTCTGCTTGTCCATCAGTCTGAGGATGGAAAGCTGTACTCAAATTCACCCGTGTACCCAAACTCTGCTGGAAAGACCTCCAAAAGTGCGCTGTGAACTGTGCTCCTCTGTCTGATATAATGGAAAGTGGAATACCATGCAATCGTACTATCTCTTTCACATACAACTTCGCATAATCCTCAGCTGTATAGGTCGTCTTGACCGATAGAAAATGCGCTGACTTGGTAAGCCTGTCCACTATAACCCATATAGAATCAAACTTCCTCAATGTACGAGGCAAACCCGTAATGAAATCCATGTTAATCATATCCCATTTCCAGACTGGAAGATTGATACATTGCATGTAACCTCCCGGTTTCTGATGCTCTACTTTTACTTGTTGACAATTCGGGCATTGAGCGACAAACTCTGCAATGTTCTTTTTCATATTGGCCCACCAATACACTTCTTTCAATTCATGGTACATTTTAGTAGCACCCGGATGAATAGAATAGCGCGAATGATGTGCCTCTGTCATAATCCGTGTCCTCAGCTCATCTACATCCGGTACGCATAGTCTTCCTTGACATTGAAGCACCCCTTCCGACGTAATATCAAATGCCTTGGTCAAATTCTGCTACACATTTTCCTTTAGCTGCAATAAAATAGAATCCGCAAATTGCTTCTCTTTCACTTCAGCTATTAAGGAAGATTCTGCTGCATTCTGCACCATAATTCTATCATCTGAGGTTTCAATAAGGCGAACTCCCAAGCTGGATAATTGATTCAAATCTTTGACTATCTCATGCTTTTCATTCAACTGACCACTAGTGTTTTCTCCTGCCTTACGGTTCAATGCATCAGCTACTACATTTGCTTTGCCTGGGTGATAAAGAATATCAATGTCATAATCTTTTAAAAGCTCCAACCACCTTCGTTGCCTCAAATTGAGTTCCTTCTGCTTAAAAAGATATTGCAAGCTTTTGTGATCCGTATAGATGTCAACATGAACCCCATATAAATAATGACGCCATATCTTTAAAGCAAAAACTACCGCTGCCAATTCGAGATCATGTGTGGGATAGTTTTTCTCATGTGGCCGCAACTGTCGTGAGGCATATGCTATCACCCTACCATGCTGCATCAACACACATCCGAGACCAATCCCGGAAGCATCACAATACACTGCATAGCCCTCTGTGCCTTCAGGAAGTACTAACACTAGTGTGGAAGTCAACTTATCCTTCAATTTTTGAAACCCTCTTTCACATGCATCATTCCATTGAAACTTAATTGCCTTGTGAGTTAACTTTGTTAATGGTGCTGCAATAGAAGCAAACCCTTCTACAAATCTCTGGTAATAGCCTGCCAAACCCAGAAAACTGCGAATCTCTGTGGGTGTCGTAGGTCTTGGCCAGTTTTTCACTGCTTCAATCTTTTGGGTATCAACCTGTATGCCTTTATCTGATACAATGTGACCCAAGAACGCGACTGATTTTAACCAAAACTCACATTTGGAGAACTTTGCATACAACTTCCATTCACGAAGAATCTGTAACACTTGTCGTAAGTGATTAGTATGGTCCTCCGGTGATCTTGAATAAACTAGGATGTCATCTATGAATACCGTGACGAACTCGTCCAAAAATGGCTTAAACACCCTATTCATCAAATCCATGAACACAGCTGGAGCATTTGTTAGTCCAAATGACATAACTAAAAATTCATAATGGCCATATCGTGTTCGGAAAGCTGTCTTGGGTACATCTTCTTCTCTAACTCTGACTTGATGGTAACCCGACCTCAAGTCAATTTTTGAAAAACACCTGGCACCCTGTAACTGATCAAACAAATCATCAATGCGTGGGAGGGGATATTTGTTCTTGATCGTTACCTTATTCAATTGCCGATAGTCAATGCACATTCTTAAGGTGCCATCTTTCTTTCGCACAAATAAGACCGGTGCGCCCCACGGGGACATACTAGGCCTAATGAAGCCCTTATCTAGTAAGTCCTTCAATTGCTCCTTTAATTCACGCAGTTCTGCTGGAGCCATTCTATATGGAGGAATGGAAATAGGCTGAGTGCCTGGAATCACATCAATGCCAAATTCTACTTCCCGTTCTGGGGGTAAACCTGGAAGATCCTCTGGGAATACATCTAGAAATTCATTGACCACTGGGACCGACTGCGGAGTTAACGGTTCCGCTTCGGTATCTTTCACCCGTACTAGATGACATATATAACCTTTAGCAATCATTTTTCTGGCTTTCAAATAGGAAATAAACCTTTCTCGTGGTGCCCCTACATTACCCTGCCATTCTAGAACATTTTCTTGCGGAAAACCAAAATGTACTTTCTTGTCCCGGCAATCTACCGTAGCATAACAAGAGGCCAACCAATCCATTCCCATGATCACATCAAAATCCACCATGTCCAGTTCAATGAGATCGGCCAATGTATCATGACCACACACAGTTACCACACAGTTACGATACACTCTCTTTGCAACAATATACTCACCAACCGGTGTAGACACTTCAATTGATTTAATTAATAATTCTGGTGCCTTTGCAAATTTCGCAGCAATCAATGGGGTAACATAGGAAAATGTAGAACCTGGATCAATCAATGCATATACATTATGTGAGAATATGGATAATGTACCTGTGACAACATCAGGGGAAGCCTCTGAATTCTGGCGGTCCACTAAAGCATAAGTATGATTCTGGACCCCGCTAGTACTGGCTGCTCCTCTGGCACCTCTACCACGGCCAATTGGATGCACCCCTCGGCCCTGTGAAGGAACCGATGCTGATGACGCAACAGTCGACCCAGCTGGTCATGCTATACCACCCATGCTCCGCTGTGGACACTCTCTCGCTATATGCCCCGGCATACCACACCAAAAGCAGATATTCATCCCTGACCGACATGTACCTGTGTGCATACGCCCGCAGTGCTGACACTGCTAACTAGGAAAACCTGCTGCCTGTGATCCGCTACTCTGCCCTGATGGACCACCCCTAGACCCTCAAAACTGTGAGTGAGCACCCCCTGTGGAATAAGAGAACGACGGTCTAGGTGGTCTAGGAAACATGCGGGGCCTAGATCCTCCATGGGACATCATAGGTGGTCCCATAGGTCTAGCCCTTTTGGACTGTCCCCTATCAAATTCATGCACTCTTCTTCTCTGTCGTTGGTCTTCCATTTTCTGAGCGAAGGCTTGTATTCGAGCAATGTCCATATCCTTATTCAAGGCAGTAATAGTGCAATCCCGTACCAAATATGGCTCTAGTCTGTCCACATATCTATGGACCCTGTCTGTCATCGTAGCCACAACATTTGGTGCATATCGAGCCAAGGAATTAAATTGCAAGCTATATTCCCTCACGCTCAAATTTCCTTGACGGAGATTTAGGACTTGATCCGCACGTGCCTCACGGATCTCATAGGGCAAGTAATGATCAAGGAAAGCAATTTTAAACTCTTCCCACGTAGGTGGAGTTGCACCAATATCACGGGATTTCTTCCAATCCTCGTACCACAATATTGCCTCTCCTTTCAGCCTATATGCAGCAAGTTCAACTATTTCGACTCCTGTCACATACATAACTTCCAAGGCCCTCTGAATTTGATCCACGAAGTCCTGTGGATCTGCTTTTGGATCTGACCCAGTGAAAATAGGAGGGTCAAGTTTTAGGAAATCCTGTGTCCTGCGTCTCGCCATTCTAGCCGCATCATCATCATGTGTCACTATACCAGCTCGTCCCTGGCTTTGTGCCGCCACTATCTGTGTCAACATATGTACAGCATTCCTAAGGTCCTGATCCGTGGCATTCATCGACGGCTCTACAGGTACTTCTGTACCAATTGGCTCTTCCGAAACTGGGAGGGTAGATGAAGACCGCGATGATATTTCAGCATTTGCTCCACCTTGACTAGCTTGGTCAGGTGGTAATCTGCTCATTCCTTCTCCAGCAGGCGCATCTACCTGCTTCCCTTTACCTCTACCTCTCGTGATTGGCATTTTGACTATATCAGAGAAAAACAAAATACCATGATCAGACACACTTCAACTAACGACCCTGGCTCTATTGCACGATCTAGAAGTGAAGAACAGAAACAACATCCTAAATGTCCCGTAGCCTCCTACTTATAAATGTGGTGCACAACACATCGATAAGGAAGACTCTACTCAGACACGGCTTTGTAGACACCCTTAGAACGACCTGCTCTGATACCACTTTTGTCACGCCCCAAATCCCATCGAGACATGATTGGCACCCGTAGCCGATAAGGCCCGAGAGAACCAACCTTTGCCTATGTTCAATCAAATGCATATCATAATCATAACCACCATTATGTAAGAACATGAAAGACGAATAAAGGAAAACATGGGACATAGTTATACATGTACATGAAACTTGGACGTTGAGGCCATCCAGTCAAAATAACATATGTCTTTTACACTAATACACCCACATCCGTCTACAAAAGCCTCTAACAAGAGCATTGACCAATACAAACCAAAAGTCGGGACAAGTCCCCGGTTTATACAATATGTACATCATCAAAACATATAGCTATTCTGACTCGGAGAAACCCCGAATTAACTGGAGCTCACCAAGGAACCGCTAACACTGGCAATCTACTGAGGAGGCCTACTGGGACCTGCGCCTGCAGCAAGTAAGGTAAATTCCCCGAGAGGGTCAGTACGAAATAAGTACTGAGTATGTAAGGCTCAAATGAAACTTTGAAACACATGAACATACCAATGTACTCAATACAAATGACTAGACAATGTGAATAAGTCACCATGTTGCATTTTGGGAACCATGTGAATTGCTTTCATTACTTTCATTACTTTCTTTACATTCAATGCTTGCTTGTCAATACATGTGTCACAATGTACTCGGGCCCCTACTGATCAGTGGGTATTTCCATGACTTATCGTCATGTTGGGATCGGGTCGAGCTAGGCTTATGCCCCTAAGACCTGCCACCCATAAATCAATGCATCGGGATCGAGTCGAGCTAGGCTTATGCCCCTAGACTTGCCACCCATCAATCAATACATCGGGATCGAGTCGAGCTAGGCTTGCGCCCCTAGACTTGCCACCTATAAATCAATACATCGGGATCGAGTCGAGCTAGGCTTATGCCCCTAGACTTGCCACCCATACTTGATCATTGACCACATTTGCATTACTTTGTTCTTTACTTTGAGATTGGTATTCGATAGTCATAACATCACTTGAACTTTGGAACATAACATTATTGGAAACTTTGAACCATTAACCAATGAGTGAAAGACATGTGAATAACTTGGCAACATAACATTATTAGAATCATAACACCATGGGAACTATTGGACAATAAACTATGAACAAGAGACATAAGTAATATCACTAGTGAAACATTGGAACATACCCTTATTTGAGCTTTTGGAACATTAACCATGATTATGAGACATGAGACTCACAAATGTTCCATGAGTAGGAAATATATGACAATGACTATTGATAAACGGATATAGGATACCTTAGCACATTTTGAGGTAAGACTAGTGAAATCGCAATGTGGGTACGTTTGGCCGCAAAAAGATACGGACAGAGTAACCTTACATACCTTGTACTCTCAATACGGATATACAATCCTAGATGTGCATACAATAGTCCCGCTCCTTCTTTATGTGTCACTCTACAACACAAATACATAACGGAATTCACATTAACCACAACTACTTCATAAATGCATGTAACGTCAATGGGGTACATGTTTGCTTTAAAACATGTCATTTCCCCTTGACAAAACCATTGATAACATCATTATTCCAAAAATCCTCCAATATTCTCAACATTGACCAATACATAATAATCATTGCATTTCACCATAACAAATCTCTTTTACACCTCCGTATCCATACCACATCACAAACAATCCATCAATTCACCTTAATACACTTCATAGCACATATCGGCCAAATTCCCACAATTTACACTTATAGACAAGAACAAGTTTAACAACAAAAATAACTCCATAGATGTTCATATTTTATCCATACCATGATTTTTCATCAAAGGCACAAGTCCTAATTCAAGTTCAAACCCCATGGATCACACATCTTATACAAAAGCACAAAATACCATATCCAACATTTCCAAGCACAACCAACATGATTTACATACTCTTTCATGCATATAATATGTGAATCCATAATAATATTCACTTACCCAAACTTGTAAAGGGATGATTTTGCTCCAAAATTGCCTTTTGAGTCTTTAGGGTTCTTGAGAGAATAGTGTAGAATGTTTGAGAAAATGTCTAGAAAGCATGAGAGGTTAAATGAATAAAAATCTGATTTTGTGGGTCTATTTATAGTCCTTGGGTCATCCTTAGCCTTTCTTGAT
Source organism: Capsicum rhomboideum (assembly GCA_031232105.1). NCBI lineage: Eukaryota > Viridiplantae > Streptophyta > Magnoliopsida > Solanales > Solanaceae > Capsicum > Capsicum rhomboideum. Next base: position 87,090,823 of record CP124716.1, on the reverse strand, counting down.
ATTTAATGCCTTAATTGACCAAGTCAATAGAAGATTGGGTCATGTGACCCATGCCTTTTATCACATTTTTGGGCTTTTATTGAGCCCAAATCACTTAACCCAATAAAATCAATAATTTCTCGTCTTTATACGTATTACAATAATATTACCACTCATAATATTCATATCCATAGCTTCGGTCCCAAAAACAAGTGATTCTAGCCATGTTTGGCTTATTTTGACCTTAGGGGCAAAACTGTCATTTTGACCCCAAATTCGTTCTCGAGTAATTTTATCATACCAATGTAATATGTTATTCATTTCATGTATATACTCTTGGTTGTAGAAGAAACGTAGCAAAAATTGGCTCGGTACGTCCCCGGATACCCTTGGGACTTAAAAATTTCAACTTTCGAAAAAGTGGAAAACCCAAGGTGGCACGCTCCTGGGCGCGCCAACTTGCTGCCTCTGGGCTAAAAATTTTAGCCCAGAGCGGCTTGGCACGGTCCCAAATGCGCCCCTCTTTAATTTTTTCCGAAAATTCCATTTTTCGACTTCTCTTCGCGGGTTTGGTTAGATACTTCAAGTCTTATTCTTTAACTCACTTCTTAACCTTATTATCCTTTGTTTAGAGGTCTTCTTAGCCTCATTTTGAACCCCACAAATGCGCAATGAAAATTGAAAAACACCTTCCATGCAAGTTTAACCACATAACAAGAGCCAAAATTCAATTATCTCATCAATAGCCTTACCAAATGCATACTCATAGCTCTCGATACCTACGTACATATTATTTAATGTCGTCAAGTAGGGTTGGGAACGTACAGGGTGTTACAATTAAGGGCTTACAATTAAGGGAACGTACAGGGTGTTACAATTAAGGGCTCAAAACTAAGGTAAACATAGGTCAAAGACGGCAATAGGGCTTATAAATACGCCCTAGATCACCAACCCACACTTAAACCTTTGTTTGTCCTCGAACAATAACCACAATAACCCAAGGCGACTTTAGACAACCAACAAATAATAGGCATTCAAGCATAGCTACACAACTAACTTCATCAATTTATGCAACTAACATGCTAATATCACTAACAAGTGAATAGCAAATTGCAACAACCTATCCTCACAAAACAACTCTACTAGTTGCGAATTCATGCATGATATGTTATCAATAGATCACCACACTTTGCTAAACATGCACCCTCACCACAAGAGAATCACCCAATATCTCACTCAATTCATTCAAAGTAATGATTGAATGGGTGCATGAATGAAAGTCCTCTCACTCTTGAAAAGAATTCACATTCAACATAAGATGAACCATAAGCTTGCACTTAGTGTAGTACTCCACTAATATTAGAATGTCAAAGCTCAAGATCAAGTAGGACTTTAAGGGTTGTAATGTAGGCTAAAGGATGGGTAGGAACTATTTGGTTAATAATAGTGACTATCTTCCATAAGCGCTTTCATACACTACAATTCACTCTAAGATCACCTCCAACCAACCTATTTTACACCACTTTTGTCTTCCCAATTCTCTTTTGTTTTGCCCGATCAATTTAAGCTAACTTACACGTATTAGGCAGGGAGTATTTGCTATCAACACACGATTCACTTCTTTTGGTCAATTTTTATTTTCATTACATTACTCCCTACCAACAACACATAAACTTTTTCACACACCAAAAGCTATTTACTTGGGGCTTCAACTTCACTTGTTCCTTCTTCAGTTTTTACACTCATTAACATCTTATTTCTCAATTAAAGCGCTTAGGAGTTTTGGATCAAATTACGGTTAATTTGAAAGAAAAGGATTAAGCTACATATAAGGCTACCAAAGAATAGGCTAAAGGCTCAACGGGGCTAACTAAGATCATGCAAAAAAGGGTAGATAAAGTAGGTATAGAACATGGCTATCAAAGAGATGCCTATATTATCTCCTAAACTCAACACTCTTTATTTTGATTTGCAAACATGCTGGGCAAGTTCTAAACATCAATATGCACATGGAATATCAAAAAAGTCTCACTCACATATGGCACATATTTTAACTCAAGCAGGCTCACCATAAAGTTTATACGAAGTTATACACGAGTTCAACATTAAGCAACTTTTCAAGTCGACTAAGTGAGAATTAGATGTCTCAACACTTGCTATTGTATAACTTAGCATGTTCCACAATTATACCGAATGTGTATGCGTAATTACATAGCAAGCAAGAACACCCAACAATAACATGACTAATTTACTCTTAAGACGGTCGTCATCCATCCATCATAGAGCAAATCTCCTAATACTATGACTAAAAGACTCAATTTTTTTTAAAAAAAAAACATTTTGTGCTTTTCTAAGGTTCAAAGGGACTATCCTTAGTAAGAGAATCGAAAACAAAGGCTAAGGACCCAAAATAAAATAACTAAAAACACATATAAACACATATAAAGGGAATCCCATAACACCCCACCCCACACTAAAGAAATTAGCTGTCACACTTCAATTCCCATTGAGATGGACAAGCACCGGACGCCCTACAGACTCGAGAGAACCAACTTATAATCTTATTGTCCAAACAAATAACTATGGTAGTAATGGGGCTTGGAAATATATACAAGCTATAGCAATGACAAAAGACTAACATAAAGATAGGCCCAAAACACATATATACGCGACTTGGCCTTTGAGGTAACAACTGTTAAGGAACCAAACATAACTGCACTTTATACACTAGTCTACAAAGCCTCTACAAGATCGAAAAATATGGTCTAGGTCGGGACAGACCCCGCCTTATCCTTAACTATTATACAATACCAAAATATATACCAAAGACTCGGTAATGCCCCGAATTAACTTGGAGCTTACCAACCACAACTGAGTATCCTGTGCTCCTACTGTGGAGGTCTACTAGCTGGAATACTTGTACCTGTGGCATGAAACATAGTGCCCCATAAGGGACGTCAATACGAAAGAATGTACTGAGTATTTAAGGCATAAAGTGACCATATGTAAGACAAGATTTTAATGAAATCAGATATCAATATATAATTGTATAGATAAGAATAAAAGACCACCTTTACTTGTATTCATGGGATCATGAACATTACATCTTTTACTTTACTTTATCCTTCTTTGCATAATGAAGTTGTAAGGTATATAATACAAATGACCAGCTAATCAGTGATTAAAGAGGATGACCCATGCTAGGTATTTTAACCCCTGGGATACGGTCCTCATAATTACACAAATTAGGATCGACCCATGCTAGGATTTTCTTTCACCCCTGGGATACCACCCCTGATATTGGGATCGACCCATGCTAGGTGTTCCTTCCACCCCTGGGATACCACCCAAGAATATATAGCTTCTCTTTACATCATTTCTTTAATTTTTGAGATAGTTCCTTCGGTGGTCATAACATTATTAAATTTTAAACTATGGACCCATAGTAAGAGACATGTGAATACGTATTTAAGGTAGTAACAATGACATAGGGAGCAAATGTAACATCAATGTATTAGATTTCATGCCAAAGAACATAGAATCAAATAGCCTTACATACCTTATCTTCTGACCAATGTGATTACAATAATTCAACTCTTCCTTTAAGTGTTACTCTACAATTTAAGTACATAATGGAACTAACATTAAAAGTTAATTACATTACAAGTTTATAAGACGGTAATTAATTACTTAACGGAAGTAAAAATCGTCCAACCTCCTAAACACATGGTGTATCACTTCCCCTTATTTATACTACTATATAACCTTCTTCCACCCCCATTTACACTCTAACGTACTGCCTCACAACAACAATACCACCAAAACAGTCCACAAACCAACACAAATGTTACCAATCGATAAGAATTCTTACCAAGTTCATACTTCACATTACCACCTCAATGCAACTCCACTTATTTATTTAATCAAGACACCTAAATGCCTTCAACAAAAACATACCAAAAATAATCCACAATGGTTTCAAAATTCACTTTAACATCACAAGAGAGTATTCTCTTTTCACTACACCAAACGTTCCATATATAAACACGTATAAACATTTCCACCAAGCCATACACAAAGAGGAACGAATTAGGGGCAGAACCACACTTTAATATACTGAAATTTCATCCTTTAATTTAATTTACTCAAGACCTTAAGCTCCTTTTCAAGTTTAAACCACAAGGAAGGCAAATCCTTTAAAACTAAACACAAGTGGACTGTCACCAAAAAAATGGGACTGCCCTATACTTCTTAAACATAACCAACATGATTTCCACAACCTCTTATACATATATTACATTAAGATATAAGGATAAACACTTACCAAAGCTTTCAAAGTGGAGGATTTATCCAAGAACTCTAAAGGGAAATAAAGGCGGCTGGTTAGGGTTTGAGATAGGAGATAGTTTTTAATTAAAAACCAATTTTTTTGCAAATAAAATGAATGAAAAATAAGGCTGAAATGATACCTATCTTTTGCTGCCTCATTCCAGCCATTCTTAGCCAATTCTTTGGTCAAAAATAGTCCAAGTAGGTGATGCACCTACTTGGCTATACAAGCTACTCAAAAAAGTCCAAGTAGGTGATGCACCTACTTGGTTTATTTCCATTTGGATCCTATTATATTGGGACTTAATTAAATTTGGGCTTGGGTTGGTCATCCTTCCCTCTTTGTTTTATTTAGTTTGGTTCTCACTTGAGTCCATTAACATATGTCTCAATTCAGCCCACAAGTTTAAGTAGGTGATACACCTACTATCTTAATTAAGTCACGAAAGTACCTCGCTTATATTCTCCCCTTTTTTCGATGTTTTAAATCCTTTTGTCTTTAGCCACCACTTAACTTTAACTTTATGCTTAAATATGTCCTCATTATCTCAAGTTTAAATACTTTTATCTGTTCGTATAAGTTTTGGAGATGTACGAGGTGTTACATACTTCCCCCCTTAAGAACATTCGTCCTCGAATGTTAGTATCATCACTACTCAGCCTAAACAAGTTTAAGCCTAAGTTTAATCTTTATGCTACCACATAATACTTATATATATATATATACTCACTTGTTATTACTCCAATTCAGCATCTAAGGCTTTCTCTTCGGTTTCAAATAATTGAGGATACTTAGATTTCATCATTTCCTCAGCTTCCCATATGATCTCTTCTACCTGCTAATTCCTCCAAAGCACTTTTACGGAAGCTACTTCTTTATTTCTTAACTTCTTAACTTGTCGATCCAGAATAGCAATAGGTACTTCTTTATAGGTGAGATCTTTCGTAACTTGTACATCTTCAGTAGGAGTAATATGAGATGGATCTCCTATGCACTTTCGAAGAATTGAGACCTAAAACACTAGATGAACTGTGGAAAGTTCTTGGGGTAGTTCCAAATCATATGCGACTTGGCCAAATCTTAGGATAATCTTATATGGTCCTATATAATGTGGACTTATCTTTTCTTTTTTTCCAAATCGCATCACCCCTTTCATTGGCGACACTTTCAAAAATACCCAATCACCTATAACAAACTCTAGCCCCCCTTCTTCTAACATCGACATATGATTTGTGTCGACTTTGGGCTGTTCCTAGCCGTTGTTGTATCACCTTAACCTTTTTCATGGCTTGATGAACAAGATCTGGTCCAAATAAAACAGTCACCTTAACCTTTTTCATGGCTTGATGAACAAGATCTGGTCCAAATAAAACAGTCTCACCTACTTCAAACCACCCAAACGGTGACCTACATTTCCTCCCGTATAAGGCTTCATAAGGTGCCATTTTGATACTTGAATGATAGCTATTATTGTAGGCGAACTCAATAAGTGACAAATGATCATCCCAACTACCTTTGAAGTCTAATACACAAGCTCTCAACATATCCTCAAGTGTTTGGATCGTACATTCTGCTTGACTATCCGTTTGAGGGTGAAAATCTACACTTAAACTCACTTGCATTCCTAAACTCTTCTGAAATGACTTCCAAAAGTTTATGGTAAATTGAGATACCCTATAGGATATAATAGAAATTGGGACTCCATGTAGCCAAACTATCTCTTTAATATATAACTTTGCATACTCTTCAGCTGTGTAAGTGGTCTTAACCGGTAGGAAATGTGCTGATTTGGTAAGTCTATCAACTATTACCCATATGGAATCAAGCTTTTGAAATGTACGAGGCAAACTAGTGATGAAATCCATGTTGATCATGTCCCACTTCCAAATAGGGAGCTGCATATACTGCATATAACCTCCTAGCTTTTGATGCTCTACTTTAACTTGTTGACAATTTGTGCATTGAGCTACAAATTATGCAATGTTCTTATTCATATCTCCCCACCAGTACACTTCTTTCAAGTCAAGATACATTTTGTTTGATCCTGGATGGACAGAATATCTTGAATGGTGTGCTTCCGCCATAATCCTCTTCCTTAGTTCATCAATATTAGGTACACACAATCTGTTTTGGCACTGAAGTACTCCTTCTTGCGTAAGTTCAAATGCCTTTGTCATATCTTGTTGAACATTTTCCTTAAGCTGTAATAGAATAGGATCTGCATACTGCTTTTCTTTCACTTCAGTTACTAATGAGGATTCTGCTACATTTTGCACAATAACTCCCTTATTCGGAGATTCAAGAAGGTGAGCCCCCAAGCTAGCTAGTTGGTGTAGATCTTTAGTTATCCCTTGTCTTTCTATGGACTGCCCATAAGTGCCTGCCATTGTCTTACAACTAAAAGCATCAGCTACCATATTTGCTTTCCCCGGATGATATAAGATATCAATGTCATAGTCCTTTAATAGCTCAAGCCATCTTCGCTGCCTTAGATTTAAGTCCTGCTTAAAGATATATTGTAAACTCTTGTGGTCAGTATATTTATCAAGATGGACCCCATACAAGTAATGGCGCCATATCTTTAAAGTAAATGTAACCGCAGCTAGCTCAAGATCATGTATTGGATAATTCTACTCATATGGATGCAACTGCCTTGAAGCATAGGCTATTACCTTACCATGCTGTATTAATACACATCCCAAGACAACTCCTGAAGCATCACAGTACACCGTATACCCTTCTGTGCCTTCTGGAAGTACCAATACAGGTGTAGAAGTCAACTTATTCTTCAGATCTTGGAAACTCTTTTCACATGCATCGTTCCATTGAATCTTGGTTTCTTTGTGTGTTAGCTTTGTTAAATGTACAAAAATAGAAGAAAATCCTTCAACAAGCCTTCTATAATAACCTGCCAATTCGAGGAAACTACGAATCTCTGTAGGCGTTGTAGGTCTTGGCCAGTTCTTCACAGCTTCTATCTTTTGAGTATCAACCCTTATTCCTTCATCAGATACAATATGACCCAAGAAAGCTACAGATTTTAACCAAAACTTACATTTAGAGAACTTTACAAATAACTTACAATCACGAAGAATCTGCAATACCTGTCGTAAGTGACTAGTATGGTCCTCTTTTGATCTTGAATATACAAGAATGTCATCTATAAACACTATCATGAACACGTCTAAAAATGGCTTGAACACCCTATTCATCAGATCTACAAAAGTTGCTGGTGCATTTGTTCGCCCGAAGGACATAACTAAAAAATCATAATGACCGTACCGTGTTTGGAAAGCTGTATTGGGTATATCTCTCTCTGACCTTTACTTGATGGTAACTCGACCTCAAGTCAATCTTTGAGAAATATGTAGCACCTTGTAATTGATCAAACAAATCCTCAATTCTAGGGAGGGGATATTTGTTCTTAATTGTCACCTTATTCAATTGTCGGTAATCAATACACATCCTCAACGTGCCATCTTTCTTGCATACAAATAACACTGGTGCACCCCACGGGGACATACTAGGCCTTATGAATCTCTTTTATAGCAAGTCTTTTAATTTGTCCTTCAATTCCCGGAATTCTGCCGGGGTCATTCTATATGGAGGAATAGAGATAGGTTGAGTACCTGGAATCACATCAATACCAAACTCTACTTCTCATTCTGGGGGCAAACCCAAGAGATCTTCAGGAAATACATCAAGAAATTCATTTACCAGTGGAACAGATTGACGAGTCGGTGGCTCCACATCTATATCTTTCACCCTTGCTAGGTGACATATGTACCCCTTGGATATCATTTTCTTTGCCTTAAGATAAGAAATAAACTTACCTTTTGGTGCTCCAACATTACCCCTCTATGCAAGGACTGTCTCTTTTAGGAAATGAAAAAGTACCTTCTTAGCTTGGCAATCTATTGTGGCATAACAAGAAGACAACCAATCCATACCCATTATAATATCAAAGTCCACCATTTTTAGCTCAACAAGGTCGGCCAATGTGTCACGGTCACAAACAGTAACTATGCAATTACGATAAACTCTTTTAGCTATAATAGATTCACAAACCGGTGTAGACACTTCAAATGGCTTAACCAGTGATTTTGGTGTTCTTTTGAACTTTCCAGCAATTAATGGAGTAATATATGATAACGTAGAGCTCGAATCAATTAATCCATATACATTATGTGAAAAGATGGATAATGTACCTGTAACCACATCAGGAGAAGCCTCCAATTTTTGTCGACCCGCTAGAGCATATGTACGATTTTGGACTCTGTTGGAACTAGCTGCTTCTCTACCACTTCTACCCCGACCAGCAGGCATCAGTTGACCTCTACCTAAAGGAGGCACCGATGATGATGATGTAATAGATGATCCAGTAGTTTCTGCCACACCACTCATTCCTCTCCGAGGGTAATTTTTCATCATATGGCCCGGTGTACCGCACCAATAACAAACATCTATCCCAAACCAGCATGCACCTAGATGATGTCTCCCACATTGTTTACAAGGCTGTCTAGGAGGTTTTGATTGGCTCATGCTTCCATGCTCTTGTTTCTGTGCTACTGACCCTTGGCTCTCACTTCTTTGCCTAAATTGATTGCCCCTAAATCCTTGAAATCGGGGTGGGGCACTTGCTGTAAAATAAGAAGATGGTGGCCTAGGTGGTCTATTAGAAAATCGAGGCCTGAACTCACTTTGGATTAACATAAACTTCCCCACAGACCTAGCCCTCTTAGAGTACCCTCTCTCTGGCTCTTGTGTCCTTCTTTGTCTCTGATCTTTCATTTTTTGTGCAAAAGCTTGTATCCTTGCTATATCCATATCTTTATTCAAGGAAGCAATAGTACAATCTCTAACCAAATACAGATCCAATCTATCCACATATCGATGAACTCTATCTTCCATAGTAGCTACTACATTAGGAGCATACCTGGCCAAAGAGTTAAACTGAAGACTGTACTCCCTCACGCTCATACTCCCTTGGCAAAGATTCAAAAATTGATCTGCCCGGGCCTCTCGGATCTCAAATGGAAGGTAATGGTCAAGAAATGCTGCTTTGAATACTTCCCAATTAGCTGAAGGTGCACCTGTACCTCGAGATCATTTCTAGTCTTCATACCATAATATAGCCTCCCCTTTTAATCTATATGCTGCTAGCTCAACTGTCTCTTTACCAGATACATGCATAACATCCAAAGCCCTTTGGATTTGATCAATAAAGTCTTGTGGGTCTTCTTTAAGATCTAACCCGGTGAATGTGTGAGGGTCTAATTTAAGAAAATCCTGTGTCCGTAGACTGGCAGCTCTATCCGCACCACTAGTACCCATAGTCAGACCAGCTTGTCCTTGACCTTGTCCAGCAACTATATGAGTTAATAATTGCACTACATTTCTTAAATATTACTCACTAGCATTAATAGGTGATTCTAAGGATGCCACTCTCCTCCTTAGCTCTTCTGGAGATGGAGGAGTAGAAGAAGTCTGTGCTACAAACTCATCTTGAGCCTCATTTTGATTAGCTTGTCTAGGTGGCGACTTGCTGGTCCCTTCTTCGGCAGCCATATCCACTTGCTTACTTTTATTTTTACTCCTTCTTGTAATTGGCATTTTCACTCTATAGAAAAAAAATATTTAAGGTTAAATACAAATCAACCTACATCATTGGCTCTATCGTACGATCTAAGAAATGAAGAAAAAGGAACAAATCCTAAATGTCCCATAGCCTCCTACTGATGTGGTACACAACACACCCATAAGCAAGACTCTACATAGACACGGTTTTGTAGACTCCCTAGGATGACCTGCTCTGATACCACTTTTGTCACACCTGAATTCCCATTGAGATGGACAAGCACCCGACGCACTACAGACTCGAGAGAACCAACTTATAATATTATTGTCCAAACAAATAACTATGGTAGTAATGGGGCTTGGCAAATATATACAAGCTATAACAATGACAAAAGACTAACATAAAGATAGGACCAAAACAAATATATACGCGACTTGGCCGTTGAGGCAACAACTGTTAAGGAACCAAACATAACTGCACTTTATACACTAGTCTACAAAGCCTCTACAAGATCGAAAAATATGGTCTAGGTCGGGACAGACCCCGCCTTATCCTTAACTATTATACAATACCAAAATATATACTAAAGACTCAGTAAAGCCATGAATTAACTTGGATCTTACCAACCACAACTGAGTATCCTGTGCTCCTACTGTGGAGGTCTACTAGCTGGAATACCTGTACCTGCGGCATGAAACATAGTGCCCCATAAGGGACATCAATACGAAAGAATGTACTGAGTATGTAAGGCATAAAGTGACCATATGTAAGACAAGATTTTAATGAAATCAGATATCAATATATAATTGTATAGATAAGAATAAAAGACCACCTTTACTTGTATTCATGGGATCATGAACATTACATCTTTTACTTTACTTTATCCTTCTTTGCATTATTAAGTTGTAAGGTATATAATACAAATGACCAGCTAATCAGTGGTAAAGAGGATGACCTATGCTAGGTATTTTAACACTTGGGATACGGTCCTCATAATTACACAAATTGGGATCGACCCATGCTAGGCTTTTCTTTCACCCCTGGGATACCACCCCTGATATTGGGATCGACCCATGCTAGGTGTTCCTTCCACCCCTGGGACACCACCCAAGAATATATAGCTTCTCTTTACATCATTTCTTTAATTTTTGAGATAGTTCCTTCGGTGGTCATAACATTATTAAATTTTAAACTATGGACCCCTAGTAAAAGACATGTGAATACGCATTTAAGGTAGTAACAAGGACAGAGGGAGCAAATGTAACATCAATGTATTAGATTTCATGCCAAAGAACATAGAATCGAATAGCCTTACATACCTTATCTTCTGAACAATGTGATTACAACAATTCAACTCTTCCTTTAAGTGTTACTCTACAATTTAAGTACATAATGGAACTAACATTAAAAGTTAATTACATTACAAGTTTATAAGACGGTAATTAATTACTTAACGGGAAGTAAAAACCGTCCAACCTCCTAAACACATGGTGTATCACTTACCCCTTCTTTATACTGCTATATAACCTTATTCCACCCCCTTACACTATAACTTACTGCCTCACAACAACAATACCACCAAAATAGGCCACAAACCAACACAAATGTTACCAACCGATAGGAATTCCTACCAAGTTCATACTTCACATTACCACCTCAATGTAACTCCACATATTTATTTAATCAAGACACCTAAATGCCTTCGACAAAAACATACCAAAAACAGTCCACAATGGTTTCAAAATTCACTTTAACACCACAAGAGAGTATTCTCTTTTCACTACACCAAACGTTCCATATATAAACACGTATAAACATTTCCATCAAGCCATACACAAAGAGGAATTAATTAGGGGCAGAACCACACTTTAATATACTGAAATTTCATCCTTTAATTTAATTTACTCAAGACCTTAAGCTCCTTTTCAAGTTTAAACCACAAGGAAGACAAATCCTTTAAAACTAAACACAAGTGGACTGTCACCAAAAAAAGGGACTACCCTATACTTCTTAAACATAACCAACATGATTTCCACAATCTCTTATACATATATTACATTAAGCTATAAGGGTAAACACTTACCAAGGCTTTCAAAGTGGAGGATTTATCCAAGAACCCTAAAGGGAAATAGGGGTGTCTGGTTAGGGTTTGAGAGAGGAGAGAGTTTTTAATTAAAAACCAGTTTTTTTGCAAATAAAAGGAATGAAAAATAAGGCTAAAATGAGCGCTATATACTCCCTCTTTTGCCTCCTCATTCCAGCCATCCTTAGCTAATTCTTTGGTTAAAAATAGTCCAAGTAGGTGATGCACGTACTTGGCTATACAAGCTGCTCAAAAAAGTCCAAGTAGGTGATGCACCTACTTGGTTTATTTCCATTTGGATCCTATCATATTGGGCCTTAATTAAATTTGGGCTTGGGTTGGTCATCCTTCCCTCTTTCCTTTACTTAGTTTGGGCCTCACTTGAGTCCATTAACATATGTCTCAATTCAGCCTAATAGTTTAAGTAGGTGATACACCTACTATCTTAATTAAGTTGCGGAAGTACCTCACTTATATTCTCCCCTTTTTCCAGCTTTTAAAATCCTTCTGTCTTCAGCCACCACTTAACTTTAACTTTACTCTTAAATACGTCCTCATTATCTCAAGTTTAAATACTTTTATCCATGCTAGGTTGGTCGTATAAGTTTCAGAAATGTATGAGGTGTTACATCAACATTGTCCACAAAGCTACATAAATTAAATAAGTCAAGAGTAGGGTGTAAGGAGCTCCCTGGTTAATCGAGGAACTCGTCATCCTCTGGGGAACATCCAGCTAAAGGTACAACACCCTCTTTCTTAATTACCATCGAATCTAACCACTTAATTACCTCTTTCCTTACCACTTCTTTTATTACTGGATTCAAGCATCGTTGGTGTTGTACACTTGTCTTATGACCTTCCTTCATGTAAATTTTATGTATACACAAACCCGGATTAATACCATGTATGTCAGACATTTGCCATCCAATAGCCTTCTTCCTTCGTTTGAGTATCACCAATGGTATATCAACTTGTTCCCTTGATAAATTTGCTGCAAGAATAATGGGAAGGGTCTCATTGTCACCTAATAAAGCATATTGAAGATGAGATGGAAGTTCTTTCAATTCAAGCTTCAAGGACTCCTTAATTGATGGCTTGGGTGGAGGTCCGAGTGAACGATTTAAAGGTTCCCATCCACTCTCTTTGGCATAGATGCCCATAAATGCAAGGGATGACATGACGTTATGTGGTAGTCACATAATTCATTGTCATCTTGTACGCCTGTATAGTGACTAGTTGCTAATGTAAGTTCCGGTATGAACTTGTATTATAGAGTAAGACGTAAGGAAGAAGATGGACTATTGTGTTCATACATAGGCTTGTGTATTCATACTTGGAAGTGAAGTTATGTAAGGTTACTCTTTCCATATCTTTCTGCAGTATAGAGTATTCACTTTGTTATGGTACTTACTCATGTCCGAAGTGTTCTAAAGCATCCCAGTTCAGGTTGAGTTATATTGTTATTCATATGTCCTACTCTTAGATGAATTATGATTCACTTATCTCTATTCATTGACTGAAGTTCTTAAGCTATCAAAATGTTGACAAGTCTCAAAGAACTATCTCAAGGAGAATAGGATGTAAGAAGAACCTACTTATTCTTGAAGAGTATTTTCCAATCATGTCTTGTCCCAAAGTCTTAGAATTTTGTTATTATGTTTGTACCAATCTCTCATATGTGTAAAGGTACCAATCTCGTAAGATCTCATAAGAAGTAATGAAGAGGTAAGGTGCGAGCTAATATATCTATCCCTCACAATTTAAGATATCAATCTCATGAAGTCAAGGAGTGAAGTAATTTATGTGTGCTTCAAATCATGTCATGATCCTCAATATGTCAATCTCTCATAAGTGAACATATCAATCTCTCAAAAGTGAATATGTCAATCTCTCATAAGTGAACATATCAATCTCTCAAAAGTGAATATGTCAATCTCTCATAAGTGAATGAATCAATCTCTCACAAGTAAAGGTATGAATCTCTCAAAATTAAAGGAAGAAAGTAATGAGAACTGGGATGACTCAAAGGGGCACATAAGCCTAGCTCGAGCGGACCCTAATACTACCCACAATAAAGTGGATGCCCACCAAATAGTGGATGACTACACACAATAAAGTGGATGCCCACCAAATAGTGGATGACTACCCACAATAAAGTGGATGCCTACCCACAATAAAGTGGATGCCCACCAAAAGGTGGACGATCATAAAAACCCACCAATAAGGTGGATGACTAATAAAGATGACAAATGTAAGTAAGGAATATAATAAACGTAAGGCACATGGTTTCACATTCAGAACGAGGGTTTATCTGCTTTGACTAGTTCTCCTATATTGTTTCCATTGTTGTTATTACATATAATAAAGTTTCATAAGAGCCTTACATACTTAGTACATTCTTTGTACTGACCCCTCTTGGGAAATTTACCTTACTTGCTGCAGGCACAGGTAGACCTCCACTGTAGGCTACGAGTTATCCGCGGATCATTGGTAAGCTCCAGTTGGTTCGGGGCTTTTCGAGTCATATGTACATTTATTTTTGGTATTGTAAATGTTATTTATAGCGGGGACTTGTCCTGACTTTAGGTTGGTTATGTTCATGTAATTATTAGAGGCTTTGTAGATGTATGTGGGAAGATGAATGTAAGAGATGTATGTTCATTTTGACTTGATGGCCCTAACGGCCAAGTTTCATATATAACCTATTTTCCATGGCTTCCGCATAGTTGCATGAGACATAATGATGATCATACGAGGATATGCATATGAAAGTACTTGAGTAAAGATTGATTCTCTTGGGCCACATCAGCTTTGGGTGCCAGTCTGCCTCGTTGGGATTCGAGGCGTTATATGATTGCACCCCCTGTGGCAAGAAACGGATGCCCCAAAATAAATGGGACTTCTGGGTCAGGCTCAAAATTAAGCACTACAAAATCAACCGGAAAGACCAACGAACCCACTTGAACCAGAACATCCTCAACAATACCATCCGGTCTAGTCACGGATCGGTCTGCAAGCTGCAAACTAATAGTAGTAGGTTTAGGATGACCCAAACCCAACTCCTTGAAAATCAAAGTGGGCATCAAATTAATATTTTCCCCCAAATCACACAACCCACGAGCACAAACATGATCTCCTAGAGTAATTTTTACAGTGAAGCTTTCGGGAACCTTCAGCTTGGTGGGTAAACAATTTTGAATGCGAGAGCTGCACTCCTCAGTAAGTGTAACTGTGGTATACTCAGTAAATCTACTCTTTTTTGCCACAATATCCTTCACAAACTTAACATACTTTGGAATACCCTGCAAGATATCCACAAGTGGCAAATTAATGTGCACTTGTTTAAGTAATTCAATGAAATTACCAAAGCATTCGTCCTCCTTCTTATTCTTGAACTTCTGGGGAAAAAGAGGAGGCGAATTTACACTTTGGACACCTTTTTCATCTTTATAGCTTTTGTCAGACTCAACTTGTTCGTTTTCAACTTCTTTTGGCTCCAATTCTATTGCTGCTGGAGCTGTATCCTCTAACTTCTTACCACTACGAGTAACAATAGCACTCACTTGCTTTAGGTTAGGAGTAGTATCACTTGGAAGACCTCCTTGAGGCCTAGCATTCTATGCATTTTCTAACTAACCAATTTGCTTCTCCAAATTTTGAGTAGCCAACTGATTGTTCCTCACATCTACTGCCAGCTTAGCTTGCTCCGCCATAATCTACTTTAACATATCTTCCATGCTCATATTGTTGGGCTTAGCACCCATTTGATTACCTTGACCCTGCTGTTGGTTGTTTTGTGGTGCATATCCTTGAGGCCTATACTGATTTTGATTACTTCCCTAAGATAAGCTCGGGTGATTTTTCCACCCATCATTGTAAGTATTTCCATAATTTTATGCTCCACCTCCTCTTTGGGTATTACCCACAAAGTTCAAGGAGTCCGAATTTACACCGCACAACTCACTGGCGTGGTCCCCGTTCCCACATACATCACATCCCATAGACCCATGTTGCTGTACTGCATTTACGGGAACTTGTTGTTGCCCCAAATTTAAACTGCTGAAGTGATTGTTCATCATGTTTTGCATGGCTGAAATTTGGGAAGATAATGCCATGACTTCATCTACCTCTAGTTTCCCAGCAACCTTCTTTGTGGAAATTCTAGAATTATCACCATGCCAATGTAGATTTCCCTGCAAAATATGATTCAACAGAGCATATAATTCATCGTAAGTCTTTTCTAAAGCTTGTCCACCTGCAACTGAATCAAGTAGAATTTTAGTGTTGGGGTCGAGAGCCTCAATAAGAGTACGCACCAATACTTCATTTTCTTGGTGGTGATGAGGACAATCCCTCAACATAGATTTGAATTTGTTCCAAACTTGGTACAAATTTTCATCATCTCTCCATCTGAAACTCAATATCTCACTCCTCAGCTTTACTGTCTTTTCAGACGAAAAGAACCTTATCAAGAATTTCTAAGCAAGATCATCCCAAGTCGTGATAGAATTTGCCTGCTCTGTATCTAACCACCTCCTTGCTTCCCCCAATAGAGAAAAGGGGAACAAAGTTAGTCTCACATAATTTGAAGACACACCCGCAGGAATATATGTGTCACTGATCTCCAAAAAATCTCGGATATGCCTCTGCGGGTCCTTATGAGCAAGACCTGTAAACTGTCCACTTGAGTGCAAGAGTTGAACCATGTTATGTTTAAGCTCAAATCTACCTCCAGTTTTTGGGTTTTGAATACTGGAGGTAACATTAGTAGCGAGTGGGATTGCCACATCGCGAACTGTCATAGCTGCCATAACTACCGGTTCACGTCTATTTCCCACTGGGTCCACAGGATCAACTGGATTTGCTGGATTTCTTATGTATTCCTCTCAATCTTTAATTCTTACGGGGATCACCCCGTATGCCTTTGTCAGCAAGTTCAAACTACGGGATTGGGTAATCGGCAGCTTGTCTCCTCAATCTATAAAAGTATCTCTTAGGTTCAGACTACGGGGTTACCAAATCTTTGTTCCTTGCCAGTGTTTAGATTAAGTGAACCCTAAAATAGAACAGCTAAGATCAAGTTGTCAACACTTAGCTAAGAATTAAAGTAAAAATGTCAATAATTAAAATCTATTTATTTGAAAGTCCCCGGCAACGGCGCCAAAAACTTGTTGTGACCCAGCTATACATACAAGTGCATGTGATCGTTCAAGTAATATAATGGATCCTTTAAAAGAGCCGGATATCAAAGCCAAGGGACTTTTGTCAACAGAAGTCAATTTTAGACGTCAAACAATAATTAAAAACTAGTGTTGCGAAAAGGACAAGGGATTTGTTACTAAAAAGAAAATGATTGCGGAATATAAACTACTATTTTTGCTACTGTAACTTCAGTTTTCACAACTATGATATAAAAGTCAATAAAAAGTAAATTCCCAGGGTCAAGGCACTCAGAACATCATCTCTAGAACATGAATATTACTGGTTTAAGCAATTTGAGTCGTTTATCTTGGTTATTGATCACGAGGTTAATATTATGATTATATTATTTTCCAAACTATAAACTTCTATTAGAAATTGGGAACCTAACTACATCATTGAGCGGGGATAGATTTAACCAACTCTAACGTCATTAAGCTGTCTTCCTATTTGAACAAGCGCGGTGAATTAGGTACCTCTCGGTCCTAACCGCATATCAATATCTTGGAATCTCTTCCTTGAGTAAAGATCGTGCTCCTTATATTCTCTATTCTATCTCTCAGTTTCTCTTTCGAGCTCACCTCAAGACAAGTGATTTATTCCAATGGTGATCAAGCATTAAAATAGTACAAACAAGAATTTAAGAATAACCATAAATTGATAAACTTCAGCAAAAATCAATAATATTCAACTCACGAGATTCATGTTCGTAGCCTCAACCCCAAGAATGAAGGATTTTAGCCACTCATTACTTGAATTAACATCCTACTTTGATAACAATTCATAAAAATAAATAAAAGATGAAAATAAGAATTAACCCTAAATTGGATGTTCCAAATCGCCAAGAAAGTAGTCCAACCAATATGGAATCTTGATATAATAACCCAAGAGCCCTATTTATAGACTAGAATTCGGAGTCAAAAATTGCCAAAAAGCGGCCCAGCACACTACCTAACGCGCTAGACACTTAGCCAAATTTCTTCCTCCAAAAATTTGGGCAATAGTGGCTCGGCACACCCCTTGGTGTGCCCCTCTACTGTCCATCCAAAAAAAAATATTGGTCCAAAGCGGCCTGGCACGCCAGTTGACGCGCCCAACACTTAAACTCCAATTTTCTTCCTTTCTTCGTGGATTCGGGTGGATTCTTCAAGTCCAAATCTTTGAATTGTCTCTTTTATTTAAGATCCTTTGCTCGTAAATCCTTCAAGCCTCAATTTCCAATCCAAAAAATGCTCTAATTTATCATAAATTCCACCTACAAGGGTCTAATCATATTTATTAGCACAATATCAAATATTCAATCAAAACAATACAAAATACATACTTATTACTCTCAAAACTAAGGTAATCATGGGTAGAAGACGACAATAAGGCATATAGATACGCCCTAGATATCTCGCCAGGCCTTCTTTATGATTTTGATTCGGATATTACCCTTGGTGAACCCATATTATGCGCTTGTTATTAGTTGAAACCTAGATGTCATTGTTCTCATATCGATTCTAGTTTGGGTGATGTCTATTTTAAACAGGCGTATTGTTCTATTCACCTTATGTCTATACGTTTCAAATAAACTCCAAGGGTTTTCTTTGAAATTCGGTTCTTTCCTAAGGAGCATCTTTTTTTTGTATTTTGTTTTCTTTGTCGAACCGAGTGGTACTCCCCCATGATAGATGAATCGGGAAACATTCTCAGGGGAAATACCCATTGTCTTAAGTTAGAGTCAAGTGGTAGTTGAAAAAGTTTAAAAAGTACCCTCCAAAATTTGTCATGGCAAGCAAAGTGATTTGTGAAAAGCATAATAGTCTTTGAAAATGGTTTTTTGAAAAGGATAGAGCAAAGCGATTTCAATATTTCTCTTGAGTTATGACCTTTTAATTCAGTTTTTGGCTCTTTCTTCACAAAAGAAGAGTCTCCGACTCAGAGTAGTTTGTCAAGTTTATTTGCTCAAATCGGTTGGAAGACTAGCAAGTTTATAGATGGTAGTATAGAACTTGCCCACGTGTATTCAAGGTGAAATCTGAGACCAAGCTTGGTTTGAAGGATGACCCGAGGCCATTCTTGAACCTTCACATGACCTAAATCCCACCTTGACATTTGTCCCTAGTTAACCTATTTGAACCTCTTCCCAGTTTTTTTTTGTTTTCTTTTGGAGATAACCATACTATGACACCCTATTTTTGTCTTTTCCAAACTCCTATTTTGTCACCCAACCTCCATAAATACATCGCATGGTTCTAATATGGGTCAATATAGGAAAATGCCTAAGTTTGGAGATGTATGATTGTAAGAATGATTAAGATGGACTCAAAACCTAAGTTTGGGGGAAAAGAGATGTGCAAGATTGTTAAGAGAGGTTTATGCTTGGTTGTCTCTTTAAATTCTTCATAAGACAAGAAATGTTCTCGCAAACGAGAGCATAGAGCCTAGCACATTGAAGTGATTCTAGAAAAGTAAAAAGGCTTTCAAGAAGAAAAGAGGGGTATGAATGGCTATGGAGTAGAAAGCCTCCTGAAAGAACTAAAAAAGCTAATAAAGAGGGAAGTTCTTGCGGATGTTTATCAAAAGGAGGTTAGAGATCAAAAGTAGCAAAGGTAAAACAAACTAGGGCAAATAATGTGGAAAATTTGAAAGAAGTGGGCCTAAGAAGTCATAAAGCGATTATGTTTAGGGAGATATTCTAGTCACTTGATACATAAATTCTTTCCCTCACCCTAACCTTCATCAATGCCCACAAGTCCTTGATGACTTCAAACCTTGTAGGTCTCTATTAATGACAAATAACGCAAAAGGCAAGCCTATGGTTCTACTTGTTGTACTTGAATTTCTTTGTGAGAGTGAGCGAAAGTTCTTTCCATATTTATGCTCCTTGTGAATTACATTATTTTGTGTGAGTGGAGAAAACTTTTGCAAGTGAGAGGAATTTATACCTTGAAGTGGAGAGTGATGTCTTACTTTCAATTGGATAAAATGAGCAAGACAAACCGCGTATTGAAGTTGAGGCAATCATTGAAAATATTGTGTCACACCTCGAGAAGCATCTCGATTTGAAATTCTTACTTGTTGATTTCTTACACTCTTGTTTGATGAAAATTGGCTCTTGAAAAAAAAAGCGTAATTTACTTGTTTGTCATGACTTGTTGGAGGAAACGATTGAACTCTATAGTCTTAGTTGTCTAGCATCGTCCGTTGTGGTTGTTTTATAATTAAGAGCACCCTTTTCTTTTCATTTTGAACTTTCTTGATTACTTGAGGACAAACAATAGCTTAAGTTTGAGGGGTCTATAAGTTGGCATTTTACCAACTTCTTAACATGTTTGAGCTTGAATTATCTTTTATTTTGCATTGATTCGATATAATTCTCATGTTATATAACTCTTTTGCACAGGTAATGAGTGAATATGAGGTCGAACTATCCATGCGAGTCAATAGGGATGCAAGAAGTGCATAAAAGGAGCTGCAAACTAACATATTGGAAGCTTTCAAGCCACCTGCGCACGCATGTCATGAGCTGCGCATGCAGGTGGCAAGAGTGAGAATCAGCAGTGGCTGCTGCATTTATGAAGCTGTGAGCGTAGGCTATCCACCTACGCTAGCACCTGCGCCAGCAGGTGACCAGTGCTGTGGCAATTTTGTAATTTTTAGGAACGTGAATTTTGGGCTTTAAATGGGTTTTTTCAGATCTAGAACCTTATCTTTTGCACTTTTTGAAACTTGATAACATAGAGTGAAACCCTAAGAGTGAAATTAGTTACTTTCTTTTGCTTTGTATTGAATTTGGATCTTAAACCTTATGATAATCTTTGATTCAATGGAACAATGGGAGGAGAACTTGGGTAATTTACCTCTTTCTCTTTCTATGAGTAGCTAATTTCTTTGCTTGGGGTTATGCTTGAGTAAGATATGCTAATTGTATGGGTATTATTTATTTGTCTTCCTATTTAGATAATTGTTGTGGGTTTTATTCCTATTCCATATTTTCGATCGAAAATTAGAGGTTGCAAACTCTAATTAACTTTAGAACTCTTATCATCCTTGACAAAGGGGATGAGGGTGAGGAATATAAGTGAACAAGAACTTGATATTTATCATTTAATAGTATCTCTTAGACATAAGGACGCTAATTAAGTATTAGATTGATTATATAGACATACTTGTGAGGTGTTCGAAAGAATCCACTTTTGATATCTTGGTGTTTGATTGACAAATCAACACTAAGTACTCATAATCTAGCCTACCCATGACTCTTAGCTAAATTTAGACAAATATTCAATCACCCGTACATCCTTTCACTCTTACAATAGCATAACCCCAAGTCCCGTATTACATTTGATTTCAACTCTATTTCTCTAATCTTTTAATTTTACATTTCAAACTACAATTATTTTGATAATTACAAATTGATAAACTAAATCCCCCTATTTACTTTTATGCATTATTTTTATAGCATCACGTGTTAGTACTAGTTGCTTTTGATACTTAGAGGTGAAAGCTATCGCATTCATTCCTCGTGGATTGGACCCCAACTCTAAGTTGGGTAATTATATTGACAACGATCGCTTATACTCTTAAGGTATAATTTGAGCATTATCAAAAATGTTGATGTTGCCGTTGCCGGGGAATGAAATGTAGCGTTCATTCTTTTTAGTGTTTTAAGTTACATGTGTTTGTCGTGGTGTAAGTTTACTTTATTTGTTGTTTTTGTTCTCTTTAGGTGATAACCAAAGTCTTCACGAATCAATGAGTCAAAACGGTAGTCATACCGCTTCATTTGATGGACATTTAGAGGATGAAGACCATTTTGGAGACGTCGGGAGAACTAGTGCCATCCGTATCCCGCCCGCGGAAGGCAACAGAGTGTTTCATATTACTAGTGTGATGCTCCATATCGTTCAAATGAAGGGATTGTATGGGGATCAAGCACATGAAGACGCAAATCTTCGTTTGACGAATTTCATTGATGTATGCATGCCGTTTGATATCGCCCTTATATGACAAGAGTCCATCTGGTTGAGATAATTCCCCTTTTCATTGATGGGTGAAGCTGTATTGTGGTTGAGGCAATTGTCCGCAGGTTTAATAACTACATGGGTGGAATTGACGAAAGCATTCTTGGATAGGTTCTTTCCACCATCCCGGATGTTACAATTGAGATGATATTATTAACTTTTGCTAATTGAATGGCGAACAATTACATGAGGCTTGGCAAAGGTTTAACAAGAAATTGATGCAATGTCGAACTCACGAGGTTCCGGATAAGATGCTTCTCCAAATATTTTATCGAGCATTAGATCAATTGAACAAAATGGTTGCGGACAATGCAGCCGGGGGATCCTTGGTGAAACAAACTTATGGTGTTGCATCGACATTATTGGACCAAGTCACTAAACAAAGTTCAGGTTGGCATACAAGAGATTTTGAGGTGGCCGTGGGGGCTCCCTCCACATCTTTTGTGAGACAAGAGCAAAGAAATAAGGATGAAGAGAGAGATGGAAGTATAGATAAAATGATGACACAACTAGAACTCCTCACCAAACATATAATGGGGTCAACACCAAAGGCGGTTAATGCCATTACTTCCAAGGGTGCTAAGATCTATGATTATGATGAAGTGGAGACTCTTGATGAAGAACTCCATTTTATGTCAAATAAAATGGGGGGATCCTGCCCCACCTATCAAAGGAAAGGCGGGAATCAAGGTTGGACAGATAAAGACCGCGATTGGAAAGATCGTGAGTGAAAGGATCGTGATAGAGATCGAGAATGGAGGGATAAGGATAGGGACCCTGATTGGCAAGTTAAAGATAGGGACTATTATAGGTATGTTCCTCCACAAGATCGGGCTAAGGGTAAAGAAGTAAATTCTATTAATCTGTAGAAGTATAAGAATAAAGATGTGCTTGCTCATATCCTTTTGGATATTAAAGGAAGCGATAAGATGTTAAGATAAATGAAAGGCGATTTGTCACATCTCAATCAAACCTTCACCTCACACTCAGCCTCGATAAAGCAACTTGAAACTCAAATGGGTCAACTTTCCTCCCAGATGAACCAAAGAAAAAGAGGAGGCCTTCCTAGTGATACAGTTGTAAACCTGAAAAATGATGCTCACATCATGGCAATAGTTACTAGAAGCAGGAGAACTCTTGAGAACGATGTTGTAAATCTTGATGATGACCTTAGTAATAAGGGTATTGGAGGACAAATAAGCAAAAAGAGGCTTGATAATTCAAAAGATGAAATTTCGATGTCAAAAGAGCAAAGTGTTGAGAAGCTGGAAGAAGTTGAAGAGAAGGGTGAAAGTGACATAGAACTACAAGTGGTTGATGGTAGTAATTCAAAATTGGATGAAAACTCGATTGTCTCAAGGCCACAAGCCAAAATCCCTCCTTCATTCCCACAAAGGCTTAAGAAGAAGGAAGATGATTAAAAGTTCAAAAAGTTCCTTTCTAAATTTAGCAACCTTTAGGTAAATTTACCATTATTGGAAGCCCTACAAAATATGCCCGGGTATGCTAAATTTATGAAGGACTTAGTAACAAAAAGCGAATCATGGACTTAGAAATAATTAAAGTGACACATAATTATAGTGCTATCATGTCTAGCACAATGGTTGTGAAGATGGATGACCCGGGGAAAATCACCATCCCATGTACTATTAGAGTGTATAAATTCGAGAAAGCTTTATGTGATCTTGGGCAAGTATTAATTTGATGCCATTAGCCGTGTTTCGAAAGTTAGGCTTGGGTGCTCCAAAGCCAACAACAATGAGGCTGTTAATGGGTGATCGTTCTATAAAAAACCAATGGGTGTGTCGTAAGATGTACTTATGAAGGTGGACCATTTCATCTTTCTGGCCGATTTTGTGATCTTGGATTGTGAAATTGACCATGAGGTCCCCATTATTCTTGGTAGGCCATTTTTGGCTACCGGACGGGCTCTAGTTGATGTTGAATACAGTGAAATTAAATTTCAAGTAAACAATGAAGAGGTGTCATTTAGCATTTACAAGTTCAAGAAGTAACCTATGGATTTGTAAGTTGTCACCATATCGATGTGATTGATGACGAAGTGGCTAATACTATGGAAATTGACTTTGTTAGTGAACCTTTGGTGGTAGTCTTATGGAATCTTGAAAGCGAGAGGATTGAAGAATATAATGAAGTAGTTGCATCATTGAAAGGCCTTGGGTCCTACATAAAAAAATTCTTGCAAGTTGGACCTTGACTTGAAAAATTAAGAAACTCCTCCCTAAAAAACTTCAATTGAAAATCCACTACAAATTAATCTCAAACCATTGCCACTTCACCTCCGTTATGCATTCTTGGGAGAAGGTGATACTCTACCTATTATTATTGTAGGAGACTTATCATCTTGGCAAATTGAGGTATTGAAATTGGTGGTGATATGGTATATTAGGGCTCTTAAATGGCTGATATTATTGGAATTCCACGCGGTATATGTACCTACAAGATCAATCTTGAGCCCGAGTTTGTAGCAAGTGTAGAACACCAAAGAACATTAAACCCTCAGATGAAAGAAGTTGTGAAGAAAGAAATCATCAAGTGGCTTGATGCGGGTGTAGTCTATCCTATTTTGAATAGCACGTGGGTAAGTCCCATTCAATGTGTTACTAATAAAGGTTGTATCATAGTGGTCCCAAGCAAAAATAATTATCTTATACCCGTCCGTCCTGTCACGGGTTGGAGAGTGTGTATCGATTATAGGAAATTGAATTCATAGACCAAGAAGGATCATTTCCCAATGCCCTTGATGGACCAAATGCTTGATAGGCTAGCTAGAAGGGGTTGGTATTGCTTCCTCGATGGATACTCGGGCTATAATCAAATTTCAATATCCCCCAAAGATTAAGAAAAAGTGACCTTCACTTGTACTTATGGAAATTTTGCTTTTAAACGCATGCCCTTCGGGCTATGCAATGCACTGGCTACCTTTCAACGATGTATGCTTTCTATCTTTTCAGACATGGTGGTGGATTCTATGGAGGTATTTATGGATGATTTTTTGGTTGTTGGTGATACATTTGAGGATTTCCTTGAACATTTGGAGAAGGTGCTTGAAAGGTGTGTGGCAAATAATCTTGTCTTGAATTGGGAGAAGTTCCACTTTATAGTGAGAAAAGGGATTGTCCTTAGGCACAAAATCTCAGGCAAAGGAATCCAAGTTGATCAAGTGAAAGTGGAGGTTATTTCAAAATTGCCTCCCCCGATATCCCTAAAAGGTGTGAGAAGCTTTCTTGGCCATGTAGGTTCTTATAGGAGGTTTATTAAAGACTTTTCCAAGATTGCTTATCCTATGTGAAAGATTCTTGAGAAGGAAGCTAAGTTCGAGTTTTATGGTCAGTGTTGAAGGCATTCAATTTCGTCAAGGAGAAACTTGTCTCCGCCCCCATTATTGTGGCTCCAAATTGGTCACAACCATTCAAACTCATGTGTGATGCTAGTGGAATTGCCTTGGGGGCCATGCTTGGCCAAAGAAAGGAGAAAATTTTTCATCCTATCTACTATGCTATTAAATCATTGAATGATGCACAAAAGAACTACACCATTATGGAGCAAGAATTACTTATCCATGTTAGGACGGTTATGAGTTGGCGAGTATGTATGAAGTACTAGAAACTCAATGTATGGACTAAAAAGTACCACTTCCTTATGCCTTTCATGGATCAACTGTTAAATCATCTAGCGGGGTGGGGTTGGTATTGTTTTTTTATGGGTATTCTAGTTATAATCAAATCTCTATAGCTCACGAAGACTAAGAGAAGACCACTTTCAAATGTCCGTACGGTACTTTTTCTTTCAAAAGCATGTCGTTCAGGTTGGGAAATGATCCTTCTACCTTCCAAAGGTGCATGTTATCAATATTTTGGACATGGTGGAAAACACAATGAAGGTCTTCATGGATGACATTTAAGTAGTGGGTGATGCATTTGAAGCTTGTCTTGAGCATTTGGGCAAGGTTCTCAAAAGGTGTGTTGAAACAAACCTCGTTAGAAATTGGGAGAAATGCTATTTTATGATAAATGAAGGAATTGTACTTGGGCATAAGATATCGTGGCAAGGAATTCAAGTTGACTAAAGTCTAAGTAATTTCCAAGTTGCCTCCCCTAATCTCTGTTAAGGGTGTGCTAAGCTTTTTAGGGCATGCCAACTTCTATCAATGATTCATCAAGGATTTTTCCAAGATAGCCTAGCTAATGTGCAAACTTCTTCAAAAGAGGCAAAGTTTGATTTTAATGGGGATTGTGTGAGGGCATTCAATTGCCTCAAGGAGAAATTTGTATCGGCACCTATCATAGTGGCTCCAAACTGGTCATTGCCCTTTGAGCTTATGTGTGATGTGAGTGGAATAGCACTAGGTATGGTTCTTGGCCAACGAAAGGACAAGATCTTTTAGCTGGTTTACTATGCCAGCAAGTCCTTGAACGATGTGCAAAGGAACTACACCATTATGAAACAGAATTATTAACCATGGTCTATGTTTTTGAAAAGTTTTGTGCCTACTTGTTGGGCACCAAAGTAATTGTTCATACCGACCATGCCGCTATTCAATATTTTATAGCCAAGAATGAAGCTAAACCACGGCTAATGTGGTGGATATTGTTACTTAAATAATTTTACTACAAGGTCAAAGATAGAAAAGGGTGTGAGAACCAAGTGGCGGATCATCTATCCCTCCTTGAATCTAATAATGAGAAGTTCGGTGATATTGACATTAATGAGGCTTTTCTTGATGAGCTTGTCATGGCTCTTTTGGGGTGTGTAGACCATGGTATATGGACTATGAAAACTCTATTGTGTGTGGTTTACTCCCCAAAGGCATCAATCATTATAAAAAAAAAGCATTTTATCCATGATGTTAAGTGATATTATTGGGATGAACCCTATTTATTTAGGGAATATGCCGATGGAGTGATCCATAGGTGTGTTATGGAATCAAAAATGCAACCCATTCTTGAGACTTATCACTCTTCTCAATTTGGTGGTCACTATGGTGGTGTAAGGACAACCGCTAAAGTCCTTCAAAGTGGTTTATATTGGCCTATGCTTCATTGGGATTCTCATGAGTTGGCACAGTTTTGTGTGCAATGTTAAATGCAAGAAGGTATCTCAAGGAGGCACGAAATGCACTTAATGCCCAATCTTGAAGTTGAATTGTTTGACGTGTGGGGTATTGAATTTATGGGGTCCTTTGTGAGCTAATATAGGAATAAGTATATCTTGGTGGCCGTTGACTATGTATCAAAGTGGGTTGAGGCAATTGCGCTATTCAATAATAAGAGAAAAAGTGTGACATTTTTCTTGAAGAATTATATCCTTACAAGGTTCGAGCCTCCTCGAGCTATCATTAGGGACGATGACTCTCATTTTTGCAATAAGGTGTTTGGTGCATTTCTTGAAAAGTATGGAAATAAGCATAAGGTTGCTACCCTGTATCACCCTCAAACTAGTGTCCAATTTGAAGTATCAAATAGGGAGATTAAAGAAATTTTGGAGAAAATAGTCAATGTAGGTCAAACCAATTAGGAGAGACAATTAGATAACAATCTTTGGGATTTGAAGAAGCTAGAAATGGATAGGGATAAGGCTTCTAAGTCTAGAGTGAAGTAGTTGCAAGAATTGGATTAATTTTACCTTCGGGCTTATGAAAGCTTTGCTCTCTACAAAGAGCAAAAAAAAAGTGGCATGACGCCAAGCGATTGAAGCAGGAGTTTTGAGTTGGGGATGAAGTGTTGCTTTTTAACTGAAGGCTAAAGCTCTTTGCGGGCAAGCTAATGTCCAAATGGCTGGGGCCTTTCAAAACGGTGTAAGCTTATCCTAGAGTTGCTGTTGAGTTGGAAGTCCATGACAAGAAAAGGTTCACGGTGAATGTCCAAGTTTTAAAGCACTTCTACGTTGGTGGCCCAGGGGTTGCTAAATTTGAGGCACTCCACTTCAAATATGTTTGATTAATGAAAAGAGATATCGTGACAGAACGATAACTAAGGCACTACTTGGGAGTCAACCCAAGTTTTTTAGTTCTGTCTATTTGCATAGTATTTGTTGTATGGTGCAGGTGATGATGGTTATGGAATGTGGAAAACATCTAACAAAACAAGGTGGAGTAAGAAAATATTGGAGACCATGAATTGAACTCCAGGAAAGTGACTTTGTTGATTCGCCAAATACATCGGTGAATTGCCGAAGTCCTTTGCCTAACTCGGTCATCTAAGTCATGAGAAATGTTAAAATCGGTGATGCTTCTCAATGTTTTGTGAATCAAGGAACATTTCAGTGATGTCCTTGTCTATCACCAAATTCATTCACCCAATTGAGCCTCCAAGCTGTGGAAACTAATATATTTGGCGATTCCCTACTTAGTTTGGCGCATCACCGAACACTTGGGCGATGCACTTGCCTATCGCCAAACTTATTTGTATTTAAAGAGGAAATAGTTTGAATTCTTGAATTTGTCTATTCCACTTTTATGTTTTCACAATCTTAACCCTATTATACTTTTCACTCACACCATACGACCAATACACACACACACTCTCATTTTATTCACTTGAATCACCACCACCATTGTGCATGCACCACCGCTGGAACCACAGTGGTCTCTCATCGAAATCACTGTGCTTGTCAATTTTTCTCTTCCCTCTACTGGTTAGAACTCTTAAAATTTTCTTGATAGCATGTCAATTGCCCGTGATTTTCTTTGCTTGTCATCTAAGGTGCTTTAATCTTTGTATTTTAGATCTGAATTCGCATCTTCCTGAATGATATTGTTCTCTGTTGACTAATGGATTAGTTAGGGTTAATCTGTCATGACCCAGACTATCCTGTAGTTGTAATATGGTGCTTAGAGTCACAAGTGACCCCAAGGTAACCCATGGCCGGGCGTGACACTAAGGATACTGTAACAAACTAACTAATATTGACCAGAAGCTAAAATCTGAATGAAATAATAGTTATCAAAACCAAATGTCAATATTAGAATCAAAGATGAAATCTTCTAACATGAACATAAAGCGGGAAATCTACTAGACCTGTCTGAAAGCCTCGACTAAGATGAGTTACTCAGAAAAGCCCTTAACTAACCCTAACTTTCTGAAATTAAATGACTAAAATAAGAAAGCAATCATAAATCTCGTCCTCGAAAGATGAGGACTCACCAAACTCTGCTGCTGAGATGATATGAGATTGTACTAACCACGAGCTGGATGTTGAGCATCTGAACCTATATTATAAAATAATACAACACAAAAAAAGGTATGCGGTCAATACTTTAAATGTACTGAGTATGTGAGATGTGAACTATTTTATATGGAACTGAACATGTTGAACATGGAATACTAAACTGAACATGAAACTAAGGAATGTGAACTAATGTAATGACCAGGTAAGTAAACATGTAACTGAACAATAATATACTGAATAACTGAATACAAGGTCATACAATATCTGAGTCTGATATGAAGGAGCTACTATTAACTGACATACCCCAATCTGAGCTAATTGGGTTCAAACCTGTAACCCCAGCTGGAAGGGTGCTCTGTACCTTGCCAAGGGTATGAACACTGACTGACGTAGATCCACTAAACTGATGTCCAAAAGGACTAAGGTATCAAGCTTGGTCTGATGGGTGATCCTTTAGAACCTACAGTGGTGCCGTAGTTCTGATACTTAGGGACTTCTACTAAAGGTCTCAACCTAACTAATGAGTGACCCTTCATCCCTGCATCCATTTAGTGCTAAGTACTACTCCCAGCTGAATATAAACTGATATACTGAAATGCTCAATAATACTGATGTTCTGAAATTGAAAGATTAGTGATTTATATGAAAGCATTCTAAATCATGAAAACTGAAGGACTGGGTTATTCAACTATCAATGCATGATGTCCTAAGTCATCGGGTATTCATAACCCACCATCTCTGAAGAATGCAACTAGTCATAGCAATTCTATAATCTGTACAGGATCGGGAATTCCATAACTCAAGTCCAAGATCACAAATTTACCAATATGCTAAGAGTTCATAGTTATGAGTATGTAAAAGTACTATAATTCATGGAAAAACATGTATTCATGGCTTAATTCAAAGCAAAAATCTGAAATATAAGAGAATTCAAATTTTTCATAGAATCCCTAATCTTGGATAATAAATTAAACTGAGAAATTGAATTAACTTTAGGACTCAATGGGTGAAAGAAAACCTAATGGTGAAATCCCATATGCCTGAGAGTGAAAAACCAGGCCAAATCTTTAGATTTGGAGCTTAAGGTTCAGGAACCTTAATTCTTGCCTTTGGAGAAACTAATCGCCTCTTTATCTGTATTTGGGCGCTATATGTCAAATGACTTTTGAGGTAATGAGGGACTTACGATAATTTAGGCTTAATAATCAGCCCTAGAGGTAGCTTAAATGACGTATCTTAGGGGTTTAAATATTGGAAAAAGACTAGAATGCCCCTCATAAGACGTAACTTAAAAATCTGTGAAGTGTGACGGATGAACTATCCCACGATCATGGGATCTACCTATGATTGTGGGATGTGATTGTTAGTTGATGGATGATTTGGAGGCTTCTATAGACTTTATAGACGATCCACGGGATGTCTAGTGGAGTGATCCCATGATCGTTCCTTGGTTCGTTATTGAATGTCCAAGCCGAAACAACCTTGTAAGCCATGATCTTACCAACGATCATTGGTTCTTCCTATGGTCTTGGGTTCCTTTTGTGGCTAGGAGGAATATTTGTCAACTTTCAGATTTTTGGGGTTGTTTAATGCAGATGAAGTCATAATACGATCGTACTATCTACCTACGGTCATGGGTTTGTTCGTAGTATGTCACTGCTGGACAGTACTTCACTAAAATGGCCATAACCCTTAGCTCCGGAACTGAATTAACATGCAATTGGATGCGTTGGAAAGAAAACTCAAATACATTTTATTTGGTAGGTATTGATCTAAAAAATCTCATAATCTAAGAGTTATTCTAGTTTAAAGTCGACTATAGAAAGATTCTACACAAGAAATCAATCAGTAAGGAAGGCTTCAACTTGGCTATGATCTAGGAGTTACTTATGACCTTAATACATGTCTAAACCACTTCTCATACTACCAAAACATAATGTTTGGTTCTACATGTACTTAAACCGTGGTTCTAATCTTAGTTTGGATGTTTTAGGGTGCTATAATATCTCCCACTTGGGGTCATTCATCCCCAAATGAAGACTAACAAAGCTGAAAAGATAGGGAAATAGCTGCCATCGCAATGTTGAATTTCTAATAGCTAAATACTGACATAATAACTAAATCTATAACTGAACATGGACTAAACTGAACTCATAAATGCATGCTATGACATAAGAATAACTGAGTGACATGAAATGGAAAGAATTAATTAAGGGGAATCTATTACCTCAAGCTGGAACTGAATTTTAAGAGAAAAGGTGGGGGTAATTGGTCATCATATATGCCTCTGCTTCTCAAGTAGCTCCCTCTACTAGATGATTCTTCCAAAGAACATTTACTGAAGCAACCTCCTTGTTTCTCAACTTACGAACCTATCGGTCATGGATCTTAACTGGTACCTCCTCGTAAGAGAGATATTTTTCACTCCCACATGATCTAAAAGCACAACCGATGTAGGATCACCAATGAATTTTCTTAACAAAGACACAAGAAAAAATGGATGCACTGATGCTAAGTTTATAGGCAAATCTAACTTATAGGCTACATTGCTAAAATGACCCAAGATCTTATAAGGACCAACATAGTGGGGACTGAGCTTTCCTTTCTTGTCGAATCTCTTCACCCTTTTCATGGGATAAATTTTTAAGTAAACCAAATCACTAATAACAAACTTAAGTTCCCCTCTCCTCACAACTGCATAGGACTTTTGATGACTCTGAGCTATTTTCAGCCTTTCTCTAATTAACTAAGCTTCCTCCATCGCCTCATGGACTGAAACATATTGTATCAAGGTAGCTTCTCCAATATTAAAACAACCAATAGGAGATCTACAACTCCTACCATAAAGTGCTTCAAACGGGTCCATCTGAATGCTGGAGTGATACCTTTTATTATAAGCAAACTCAATCACGACAAATGATCATCCCAACTACCCTTGAAGTTGATCACACATGCCCTTAACATGTCCTCTAAAGTCTGAATGGTCAGCTCTGCCTGATCATCTATTTGCGAATTAAAAGTTATACTGAGATAAAATTGGGTTCCAAGACTATTCTGAATTGTCTTCCAGAACTAAGAGGTAAACTGAGTACCCCTATCTGAGATGAGAGTCAAAAGAAATCCATGCAATTTAACCAACTCCATAAGGTAGAGTCTAGCATAATCCTTGGCTGAATCTGAAGTGTTGAGTGGCAAGAAATGGTGTGACTTAGTCATTCGGTCTATAATAACCCAATAGAATCATGATGTCAGCGAGTACGAGGCAACCCTATAAAGAAGTCCATAGTCACCACTTCTAACTTCCAAGTAGGAATACTAATATCCTAGGTCAAACCATCAAGTCTCTGGTGCTCAACCTTTGCCTATTGGCAATTTGGACACTTAGCCTTAAATCTACAATATCCTTCTTCATGCCATTCCACCAATAGATTTCTCGTAGACCACGGTATATCTTAGTGGATCCTGGGTGAATAGAATACAGAGAGCTGTGAGCTTCTGCGAGATTCTATTAGCATCCGTTGTCTCGAGTCATCCACATTTGGAACACAAACCTTTCCCTAACAATGAAAAACACCATCTCCCCCTTGGGAGAAAACCTTAACTTTCTAACTTTGGAAATCTTCCTTCAGCTTGAGCAAAATAGGATCACTATCTTATTTTTCTTTCACCTCACTTATCAAAGAAGATTCTAAAACATTCTGAACCAAGACACTACCTTTGGCTAAATCAACCAACCGAACTCCCAATCTATCATGTTTGTGAACCTCACAAACTAACTCTTTCTTGTTATAATCTACATGAGCAATGCTTCCCATATAAAACCTACTAAGAGCGTCAACCACAACATTGGCTTTACCTAGATGGTACAAGGCACTCATATCATAGTCCTTCAACAACTCTAGCTATCTACTCTGACGAAGATTTAGATCTTTCTGACTGAACACATACTGAAGGCTCTTATGATCCATGGACATATCAACATGAACCCTCTAAAGATGTGTCTCTAAATATTTTAGGCAAAAACCACTGCTGCCAACTCGAGATCATGAGTCGGGTAATTCTTCTCATGAGGCTTAAGTTGTCTAGAGACTTATGCTATAACCTTGCCATGTTGCATCAACATACAACCAAGGCCAATTATTGAAGGATCACAATAAACCACAAACCCATATAAACCATCTGGTAGAGTCAAGACTGGAGTGGAGGTAAGTTGAGGCTTCAACTCCTGAAAACTCTTCTCACAAGAATCGAACCACTGAAACTTGACTTTCTTTTGAGTCAATCGGGACATAGGGGAAGAAATAGAGGAAAATCCCTCAACAAACCATTTTTAGTAACCAGATAAACCCAAGAAACTCATGATATGTAATGGAGAGATAGCTCTAGGACAATTTCTAACTGCTTTGATCTTTTGAGAATCGACCTGAATACCTTCACTGGAAATGTTTGACCAAGGAATGCTACTGATTTCAACAAAAAATAACACTTGGTGAACTTAGCAAATAATTAGCGATCTTTTAGAGTCTGCAACACCACCCTCAAATGGTCTGCATTCTCAATATCACTCCAAGAATAAACAAGGATGTCATTAGTAAAGATAATGACGAACATGTCTAAGTACCGCTTGAACACATTATTTATCAAGTCCATAAAATCTGCAGGAGCATTCATTAGTCCAAAAGACATAACAACAAATTCGAAGTGACCATATCGAGTTTTGAAGGTTGTCTTTGAAATGTCATATTCTCTGACTTTGAGTTGATGATAGCAAGATTTGAGGTCTATCTTTGAAAAATAGTTGGCACCCTAAAGCTGGTCAAACAAGTCATCAATCCTGGGAATGAGATACTTATTCTTGATAGTGACTTTGTTCAACTGATGGTAGTTAATGTATATTCTAAGAGAACCATTTTTATTGCGCACGAAGAGAATTAGAGAACTCTATGGAGCGATGCTGGGCTTGATAAAACCTTTGTCTAGGTGATCTTTCAAATGTTCCTTCAATTCATTAAGATTGGCTGGATCCATTCGATAGGGTGGAATCAAAATAGGCTGGGTATCTATAAGGAGATCTATTCCAAAGTCAATTTCCCACTGGGAAGGAACTCCTGCCAGATCTTCGAGAAACACTTTTGGGAATTTATTAACCACTAGAATTGACTAAAGAGTTGGGGTCTCGGAAGTTGAATCCTTAACCCTAATAAGATGATAGATGCACCCTTTGAAAATCATTTTTCTAGCCTTAAGGTAAGAGACTAACCGACCTATAGGCACTGAGGTACGACCGTTCCACTTTATGACTGGCTCATTTGGAAACTGAAACTAGACTACTCTGTTTCTACAATCAACTAAGGCATAACAAGCATGTAGCCAATCCATGACAAGAATGACATCAAAATCCATCATGTGTAACTCTGCAAGATCAACTGAGGTGACTTTCTAAGAAACTGTGACTGGGCAACTTTTGTATACCCTTCTAGCTACAACTGAATCACAAACTGGAGTAGAGACATAGAAAGGTGCTAAGAGGATTTTGGGACTAACATCAATGTCTACTGCTGTATAGGGAGTCAAAAAAAAGTATGGCTTTGGGTTTTAACAATGCATAAACATTAATATGAAAGACCTGTAACGTACTAGTGAATATATAAGTGAACCCTCCTGATCCTGTTGAGTCTGAAGGGCATAAAACCTTTTCTGATGCTGTCCACCAACTACACTCGATGAGGCATGCTTTTGAGTTGAGTGAACTACTGTAGCTGCTATAGATTTATACAAATTTTGATGACGCGCTTCCCTGCCCCTCTGTAAAGCCACTAGACACTCCCTCAATCTGTGGCCTGATTTACCACATCCAAAGTAATTACCACTACCAGCCATGTATTCACCTTGGTGGTTCTTTCTATACTTTTTGCATGTTGAGTGAGTATGACTGCTAGTAACACTGCGTTGGGACTTTGAGACTGGTGCTCTATCAAGATTATCCTACATAAACTTGGGCACTAGAGCACTAAGCAAAAGATGGAGCTAGAGTTGAAAACTTTTGACGGAATTGAGAATGATTACCGCCATCTGACCTTTATTGATAAAATTTAAAACTACCAATTTTGGCCCTCTTGATCTCCCTTTCCCTCTCCTAGATATTTTCTTCCTTAATCTGTTGGGCATAAGACATCAATATAAAGATGTCCATCTCCTTGACCAACATAGAAGTTCTACACTCTTTAACCAAATCCTTGGAAAACACATGTCATACTGCTGTATACTTAGAAAGTTGAGTAAATTTGAGAGAATAATCCTTCACACTCATGCTGCCATGTTTCAGATTGATGAACTCCTGAACCTTGGATTCTCTTAACTTAAGTGGGAAGAACCTATCAAGAAAAGTAGTAACAAACTCATCCCATTCTACTGTACCGCCATTCTACTGTACCGACACTTAAACCCCTAACTTCTTTCCATTACTTATACCAAGTGTGATCCACCCCTTTCAATTGATAAGCAGCCAAATCAGCACTCTCAACTGGAGTCACACCTATGATCTCAGTGACCTTCTGAATTTATTAAAGGAACTCTTGTAGATTCTCCTCAATCTTAGAATCATGAAACTCAGGAGGATTCATCTAAGTAAAATCTCAGACTCTAGACGTTGCCGTTCTAACTGTCTGATTGACCGATGCTACTTCCTGCTGATTAGCCTGAGTGGTCATGGTCTGAGTTAGCACTATGAAAGCAGCACAGAGCTCAGTATAAGAGACTTGTTCATTTAAATAGTTTGATGGATCTGGTGGTGCTTGCTGGTTTCCATTCCTGTAACCATTTCCATTTCCATTCCTCCTTCCATTAGCTCTTTTTGGAGGCATTTTCTGTAAACACATAGAGCACGAGCTAGAGGGAGGTTTTAATAGAGTTCACACTCTATTGAATGATATGATCATAAAAGAAGTGAAACTTTTCCTGATCATTTCATAGCCTTTCACTCATAAGTGTGGCACACTTTACATTCATGAATAGGACTCTACTTAACACGACTTTTAGACATCCCAGGACATATTAAACCTGATGCTCTGATACCAAGTTTATCACAACCCAAGACTACCCCCTAATAACAACACAATGCTTAGAGTCACAAGTGACCACAAGCGAACCCATGACCTGGCAAAACACCAAGGATACTGTAACAAACTAAATAATACTAAATGGAAGATAAAGTTTGAATGAAATAATAGTAATCAAAACAAAATTTCAATATTTGAATCAAAGCTAAAATCTTCTAACATGAACATAAAGCGGGAAATCTACAGGACCTGTCTGAAAGCCTCTACTAAGATGAGTTGCTGGGATAAGCCCCCCAGCTAACTCTAACTATCTGAAATTAAATGACTAATGAAAGCAATCATAAATCTCATTCTTAAAAGATGAGAACTCACCAAACTCTACTGCTGAATGATACAGGATTGTACTAATTATGAGCTAGATGTTGAGCGTCTGAACCTATATTATAAAATAATATAGTGCAAAAGAAGGTATGCGGTCAGTACTTTGAATATACTGAGTATATGAGATATGAACTATTCTATATAGAATTGAACATGCTGAACATGAAATTGAGAAATGTGAACTAATGCAATGACCAAGTAAATAAACATGTAACTGAATAATAATATGCAAAATAACTGAATACAAGGTCATGCAATATCTGAGTCTGAATTGTGGGAGCTACTATTAACCAATATACCCCAATCTGAGCTTACCGAGGTCCAACCTGTAAAACCCAACTAGAAGGGTGCTCTCTACCTTGCCAAAGGTACAAACTTTGACTGACGTGGATCCACTAAACTAATGTCCAAATGGACTAAGGTATCAACCTGGTCTGACGGGTGACCCTTTAGAACTTATGGTACCACTGTAGTTCTTGGACTTATGGATTTCTACTAAAGGTCTCAGCCTAAATGATGGGTGAGCCTTCATCCCTGCATCTTTTTGGTGCTAAGTACTACTCTCAACTGAATATAAATTGATATACTTAAATGCCTAATAATACTGATGTTTTGAAACTTAAAGATAAGTGCTTTATATAAAAGCATTCTAAATCCTGAAAATTGAAGGACTGGGTAATCAACTATCAATGCATGATATCCTATGTCATCGGGTGTTCATAACCCGTCATCTCTAAAGAATGCATCTAGTCATGGCAATTCTATAATCTGTACAGGATAGGGAATTTCATAACTCAAGTCCAAGATCACGAATTTGCCAATATGCTGAGAGTTCATAGTTATGAGTATGTAAAGATACTAGAATTCATGGGAAAACATGTATTCATGGATTAATTCAAAGCAAGAAGCTAAAACATAAGAGAATTCATACTTTTCATGGAAACCCTAAACTTGGAGAATGAATTAAACGGAGAAATTGAATTAACTTTGGGACTCAATGGGTGAAAGGTAAACCAATGATGAAATCCCACATACCTGAGAGTAAAAACCCAGGCCAAATATTTGGATTTGGAGCTTGAGCTTAAGGAACCCAAATTTTTGCCTTTGGTTAAACTAATCGCCTCTTTCTCTGTATTTGACTAAGTGTTGAAAGAATTTTGAAGTAATGAGGGACTTACGATAATTTAGACTTAATAATCAAACTGGGGGTAGCTTAAACAACATATTTTAGGGGTTTAAATATTAGGAACGTACTAGAATACCCCTCATAAGATGTAACTAAAAAATCTGTGAAGTGTGATGAATAAACCATCCCACGATCGTGGAATCTACCTACGATCGTGGTGGTGCTCGTAGGTTGATGGATGATTTTGGGTCTTCTCTAGAATTCATCAGACAAGCCAAGAGACAACTTGTGGGGTGATCCCACGATAGTTCCTTGGTTTGTAATTGAATGTACTAGCCAAAAAAACCTTGTGAACCACGATCTTACCAACGATCATTGGTTCTTCCCACGGTCATGGGTTTCTTTCATGGAAAGGAGGTATATTCATCAAATTTCAAGTTTTTAGGGATGTTTCATGCAGATGAAGTTATAGTATGATTGTACTATCTATCTACCTACGGTTGTGGGTTTGTTCGTTGTATCTCACTGCTGGACAGTGCTTCACTAAAATAGTCATAACTCATGGCTTCGAAACCTGATTTATAAGCTATCAGATGCATTGGAAAGAAGAATCAAATAAATTTCATTTGGTATCTATTGAGATTTTAAAATCCTCATAATCTAATAGTTATTCTCATTTGAAATCGACAATAGAAAGATTTTACATAAGAAACCAATCGGTAAGGAAGGTTTCAACTTGGCTATATGCTAGGAGTTACTTGTGGCCTTAATAGATGTCTAAAAAACTTCTCATACTAACAAAACATAACATTTGGTTCTACATATACTTAAATCATGGTTCTAATCTTATCTTGGATTTTTCATGGTGTTACATAATCGATTTGGGAGAAAAAAGAGGTTTTTGGTTTAGTTATTGTTATCGAATTGAACTTGAATTCCTGTAAGTGCATTGGATTGGATTTAATTGAAATGGTATTAATTTTGAAGTTAATTGTATACTTTGAACTTTAAATTTAACTGAGTTTTCCCAATTATAGATTGGGTAACGTCATTATTAGGGATAAATCGTCAATTCATTGTGTTGGTAGTGGAACTCGGGGGAGTATAAGTACCCATGGAAATCACCATTGAAATTGGTTGAAGTTTCTGAATGTTGATGTTAGGGAAGATTACACTTTGACGATGCATCGAGCTGTGTGGCAGATTGCTGAAGTGCTTCCCATATCACCTAAAGTGTTAGTATAGGTTTGCTAATTAAGGTGAAAGTTTGGTGATGCCTTACTAGTTTAGAGATACTAAGGTATTATCACCAAACTGTTTGGAGTATCGCCTAACTCTAACTTTGATTTGCCCAACTTATTAGGTTGAGGTTCTCCGAAATTGTTTGGCAATGCAATTTTGGAAAAGTTTTGTTTTTCCTAACCTTTATCTAGTACATGGTTATTTTTTATACAAATATAGTGAAGTCCAAGCATGTCTCCAAGAAACAAAAGCCCTCTCATCCTCCTAAA
The DNA here is from genome assembly GCA_031232105.1 of Capsicum rhomboideum. Lineage (NCBI taxonomy): Eukaryota > Viridiplantae > Streptophyta > Magnoliopsida > Solanales > Solanaceae > Capsicum > Capsicum rhomboideum. The sequence continues at coordinate 87,051,378 of CP124716.1, read as the reverse complement.
TTAAAGATATCAAAAGGGGTCTCTATTCTGGGTCGTTCAAATCAAAAAAGGAAGGTGCAACAAAAGAAAGGACTGAATGCTGAGAAATAAAAAGGAAAGGCCATCATCACCCAACCTCATTTCTCTGAGAATGAATAATCAAGATCGGAACACAGTTCTAATTCTTCGAGATATAACTTTTGACCTACTTCGATAAGAGGGATTAAGAGGGCAACATTACTCCAATCCATGAACCAATTCTGACTCAGGTGATTGAACTGAAAAAGATAAAGAGGGATGAACAATTATCCAAGGCAGCCTTAGACCCTCACCCCATAGTGGTTCCTCGGTTCCTCAATCAACTCAAAGTTCTCAGAAAACGTACAATTTGAGGAGCAATATGGATTGGAAGGTAAACACCCTAGGGTCTTGGTTTCTTTAAGGTATCATGATTTTGAAATTTTCACTGAACCTCTAGATCCTTATATAGAGAATTGGGTGCATGAATTCTATGAAGCTAATGGAAAATTGTTGCCTGCCAAGAGGAAGAAAAGTAAGCGCCAAGAAACTAAAGATGTTGTGGTTTTTCGAGAGGTAAAGGTCAAGTGTGATGTGACCTTGATAAATTTGTTTTATGGATGCAAGGTGGATACGCCACATTACTTTGTTTTATGGGTTACAAAAGAGGTTGATGATCTTCGGGGTTAGTTAGCCCTTTTTTCTTAGTGTGATACACCCCAGTGGATTGCACCAAGTGTCCTAATTAAAAAAGGTACTATTTACTTAGAGGCTCATTACTGGTTGAGTTTCATTTGTAGCAACCATATGCGGTCACATAATGAGACAGTTATTTGGCATCTAAAGAAGGTGTTTTGGGGAACTATCATTGTGAAGGAAAGGTTGAGTCTCGCCCAAATAATTGCTTCAGAGATTGCTATGTGGGCTCAGCAAAAGAATACTTCCCTTTGTTTCCCATGTCTTATCACCGAGCTAGCCTTATGGGTAAAGGTTTCCTTTGATAAGAAGAGAGATGTTGAGTACACCCCTACTTTTACAGTTGATATTATCAAACCTGAGGCTATCCAAGTAGAGAGGAAGAAGAAAACTAGGGTGGATTAATCCCCAATAATTGATGTTGAGACCTTCATAGTGGTGCTAGTCAGCCCACTCCTAGTGATATAGTTCCACCTCCTCTAGCTTCCTCTACAGGGACTTCCTTCCAGCCATCCCTACCTAGTTCCCCTAGTCCTTAACCATCATCTACTATAGGCACTTTGGGGGGTCCTTTGTCTCAAGTTGCTATTATTCATATGGGCCACATAGCCTATTTGACTTAGGTGAGATGGGCTAGATTAGAGGCACAAATGTCTCAAATGATTCAACATTCCATTAAAGTAGATTTGGTGCTTATTACTGAGGAGATCTGGGGGGTTCATGAGACTTTGAGAGCTTATGGTACAAAAATATATGAGTTGAGCTCCTTATAATAGCCTATAGTTTTGGATGCAGAGTTGACTATTATGAAGATCGAGCTTGCTTATTTGCGAACTTATGTGGATCAGCTCTGTTTCACTGATTTAACATGTCTTTGGGTTGCAATGTCTCAAACTCCAGTTTAAGAAAGTGTTCCAGCTGTTGAGGAAGAGAAGGATGAGGAGGATCGTAAGATTTAGGATGATGATGATGATGAGACAAAGGTTGTTCCTGACAGAGTGGATGAGACACAGGTTAATGTACATGCTACTGAGTAGGTTATGGTGGAGGCAACATTAGTGAAGTCAACTTAGGAGACTTCACAAATTGGTTCTTGTAGGTTCACACTCGCTGAGGAAATAGTTGATCAGTCCTTTGACCCAATGGTCACTATAGAGACAACTGTCATCGCTTTATAGCCAACCTCTCAAGTTGATACTATTGTTGAGTGGGGCACTGATTCCCATACTGAGGTCTCTTCTGCAAGCCATTCATCGCCACAGGCTTAGTACTATTTAGGGGACCCTTCCAATCACTCTCCTATTATATTTTTGGTCCTATTACATTGAGTTCAATGCTTAGTTTTGAGTTGGGAGGGGGGACTTTATTTTTGGTGTTGTAATATTTGATTCTGATTATGATACTTAGTTCTTGCTTTTGGTTCTGATACTATGATTCAGATACTATTTTTGGATTTGGTTTGTAATAATTCTAGATGCTTTCTTTTTTAATTGGTGTATGTGCTTTAGTTGATTTGTGTGTGTGTTTTGACTTACATTTCATTCCCTTATTTCTTAGAGTAGTAGTTCATAGTATCGTTGATAAATAAAACTATTTTTGGCATTGTACTTAAGAGAAAAGTGTGCTAGCAATAGAACACTTTGACTCGAATAATACTATTGGGGAGATTTTTCATATGTACAACTCTTAAAAATGATAACTTGTTTTATGAATTGCTTAACCTCTCAAAATGTTCCCATCTTTTAAAATTTTATTTGGTTGAGTTGAGTTGACTACTTGATTACCTTCTTGACATGTGCTGTGAACTTGGTACGTCACTTGAGGAAGTGAAAGTGTTGCTTCAAGTGTGTAATTGAGTTCCATGAGTGGAGAGGTTTCGATTTGATCTTGTCTATGATTCCATCTAGAACATGTTTGTTTGGTCTATCACTAAGCAAAGAGCATTGTGATATTGGAGAAATAACCTTAGGCCATCAAATGAGAGTGAGACTTCATATTGACCAAATGTACATCCCCATTGTGAGTTGAGTGACCAATCTTTGCCCTACTTTGTGCCTTGGAACCTATTTCTTGGACAACCTTGTTACAAGGCATAACCCATCTTCTACGATCCCTTCTCTTGAACCAATACCATCTTGAAACATTTAGGTGAGGCCTTGAACCAACATAGGCCAAAAACCTATGTTGGGGGTGGATGAGCTATTGAGTAGGACTTGTGGTCGAAAGTTCATAGATGTGGGGACCAATCACTTCCTCCTCTACAAATCCTAGGATTCCTTGTAAATACTTATAAAATAAGAGAGGAAAGGGTTGAAAAGAAGCAAAAAAAAGTTGCAATTGTGTAGTTAGTTTGTAAATATTTGATGAGTTTTGCTGTTAAAAGGATTGGAGGAGCAAGATGGAAAGTAAATCCAATAGAATTGGTCCATAGTTAGTCAAAAGAAGTAAGCATTAGGAAAGTAATTTAGTGAGGTCTTATGTGGTGCTTCAAGAGGGTAGATTCACTATAACCCTAATTTGTCCTACCTTATCGATTGACTACATTACAAGCCGAAATAAGAACTTTGTGATCTCCAATGTAGCATGCTTGATTATGGTGAGATGGAGCATATGGGAAAGCGTATGGTATGCTACTTATGTTCATGATCGTCTTTGAGAGTGAGAGTGAATCGTACTAATCCTTTGATTAAATTTTGATCGTATCTTGAGGGAAGGGATAATTTTTTTGTTGTGAGGACACTTGATTGCATTTTTTGAGCACATTTGTTAACCTTCATTAAAGTCTATGAGCATATGCTTGGTTTGGCAGCAACTAGTCAACACTTGAGGCTTGTAGTTAATGAATTAAATGCTTGAAAATGGACACTTATGCTTATGTTTTTCAAAATTATAGGGCCAAAGTAGTTTTAACAAAGAAGAATGTGTTTGAACTCCCAAGTAGTACCATTTGTAGATAATGTTGATTTTATTATGTGTGCGTTGATATTCTCGATGACCAACAAAAGTTTAAGTTGGGGTTTTTGATGAGTCAGCATATTGTGACTCATTTGGCCTAGAATTGGAAAGAAATCAAGTCTTTAATGCCATGTTAAAGATATTTTTAACGTTAGTTTGTTTGTTTTTAAGGGTTAATCGAAGAAGTGGTTAACAAAGCACAACGATGCATAAAGATGGAGAAATGGAGCTAAAAAATGAAGATTGCATCGCCCAAGAGTTTTATGAATATCAAACAACTACAATGCATCGCCTAAGTAACTGATCTATCTCCAAAGGTAACAGTTCAATCAAGTTTCAAATAAAGTAGTTCGGTAATGTAACAAAGGAATTCAACGTATCATCGCCGTGTTCGGCGATAATGGATCTCCATCACTAAAGTCAATAGTTGCCAACCACTAAAGTTCATGTTCAAAGCCAATTCAGTGATAAAGTCTCACTTTAGTGCATCATCAATGAGTTCAACGGTGCTACCTATCCATCGCCTAAGTGAGCTCGGTGACAGTTTTGTAATTTCTTTGGCCCCATTTTACTTCAACTATAAAAGGCTTTTTACAGCTTCTAGTCCTATTATTTACTGAAATTTAGACCTAGAAAGTTGTAATTGAAACCCTAAGGTTGGGACTAGTATTCATCCTTTTTTACAATCTTAGATATAAAGATTTTACTATGAAGGAATATTTTGATGAGCATAATGCTATAAATTCTATTTCTCTTATTATGCTTGGCTAATTCTGTCACGCCCCGAATCCCATCGGGACGGATTGGCACTCGTAGCCGACAAGGCTCGAGAGAACCAAGCTTTGTCTCTATTCAATCATATGCATGCCATAAGAAACCCATAATCACATAATAGCTATAGATACCAACAATGGAATTCATGGAACATGATATATATATACATATGCGAAACTTGGCCGTTGAGGCCACCAAGTCAAGAACGACATATCCCCTTTACATTTATACACCCACATCCGTCTACAAAAGCCTCTACCAAATGCATTGACCAAAATAAACTAAAAGTCGGGACAAGTTCCCGCTTTATACAACATGTACAACACCAAAACATATGTACAACTGTGACTCGGAGAAGCCCCGAACTAACTGGATCTCACCAAAGATCTGCAACAACTGGCAACCTACTGTGGAGGCCTACTAGTACCTGCGCCTGCAGCAAGTAAGGTAAATTCCCCAAGAGGGGTCAGTACGAAGAATGTACTGAGTATGTAAGGCCATATGAAACTTGGAAGATATGAAAATATGTCAAAGAACTCAAGTTCAAATGCATAACCAATATAGATAAGTCACAATGTAGATGAGTCACTATTCTATAATTTGGAAACTATGTATGTTGCTTTCATTACATTCTTTGTATCTTTACTTCCATGACTATTTATCTTTGCCTTTGACCTGTGATACCCGAGCCCCGACTGAACAGTGGGTTTTAAACATAACATAGCGTTATGTTGGGATCGGCTCGAGCTAGGCTTATGCCCCTAGAGCTTCCACCCTATGAATCAATGTATATATCGGGATCGGCTCGAGCTAGGTTAGTACCTCTAGAGCTGCCACCCATACAAAATTTCAGGTTCAGCTCGAGCTAGGTTATTACCCCTAGAGCTGCCCCCTGTCAGGATCGGTTTGAGCTAGGCTTATGCCTACAGGACTTCCCCCTGATCCAACAACCTCGGGATAGGCTTGAGCTAGGCATTTTGCCCCCAAAGATGCCACCCATACTTGATCATTGACCACATATGCATTACGTTGTTCATTACTTTGAGATTGACACAACGATAGTCATAGCTTGACTTGAAGCTTTGGATCGTTAGCCACTGAGTGAGAGACATGTGAATAAACATTGTTGGAAACATAGCCTTATTGGAAGCATAACACCATGGGAACCATTTTACAATAATCCATGAACGAGCGACATAAGTATAATCACTATTGGAACATTGGAACATAACCTTATTTGAGCTTTTGGAACATTAACCATGAATATGAGACATGAGATTCACCAATGATCAATGAGTAGGAAATATATGACAATGACCATGGATAGCCGGATATGAGATACCTTAGCACATTTCGGGATGGAACAAGCGTAATGTCAATGTGAATACTATTTGCCGTAGAAAGATACGGACAGAGTAACCTTACATACCTTGTACCCTCAATACGGATATACAATCTTAGATGTGCATACAATAGTACCGCTCCTTCTTTATGTGTCACTCTACAACACAAATACATAACGGGATTTACATTAACCATCAACTACTTTACAAATTCATATAACATCAATGAGTTACATGTTTGCCTTTAAACATGCCATTTTCCCTTGACAAAACCATTGATGAAATTATTATTCCAAAAATCCCCCAATATTCCATACATTGACCAATACATGATAATCAATACATTTCACCACAACACTTCTCCTTTATACTTTCTTATCCACACCACACCACAAATAATCTATCAAATTACCTTAATACACCTCATAGCACATATCGGCCAAAATCCCACAATTTACACTTTTAGAAAAATAACAAGTTTAATAACAAAATCACACCATACATGTTCATGTTTTATCCATACCATGCTCTTTCATCAAGACATCAAGTCTCTTTTCAAGTTCAAATCACAAAGATGGCACATCTTTCACCAAAAGCAAAAATACACTATTCACCACCTTGCCAACACAACTATCATGATATACATACCATATTAAGCATATCATATATTAATCCATGATATTATGCACTTACCAACGCTTGCAAAGTGATGATCTTTACCAAAGAGTCCAAAGGAAATAGTTGCCTTAGGGTTTGGAACCTAGAGAAATGTTTGAGAAATATCTTAAAAGGCATGAGACTTTGAAAGCAATAAAAATCAGATTTATTGACCTTTATATAGTCCCTAAAGTCTATCCTTAGCCACTCTTAACATTTAATGTGGTGTTCTAGAAGGTCAAGGCAAGAATGGGTCTTCTGACCCATTTTTGGGCCATGTTTTCTTTTCATTTTTTGGGTTCTTTTTGGGCCCAATTCACTTAACCCAGTAAAATCAATAATTTATCGTTCTTAAATAATCTCATACGTGTTACAACAATATTCCCACTCACGCTATTCATATCCGTAGCCTCAATCCCAAAAACAAGTGATTCTAGCCACGTATGGCCTATTTTGACCAAAAGGGTAAAATCGTCATTTAGACGCCAAATTCGTTCTCGAGTAATTTTATCATACCAATATAATATTTCATTGATTTCATGTATATACTCGTGTTTGTAGAATAAACGTGACAAAAATCGGCTCGGTACGACCCCGGGTACCCTTAGGACTTAGAAAATTTCCAACTTTTGAAAAACTGAAAAATCCATCCTGGCACGCCCCTGGGCGCACCAGGTTGCTGCCTGTGCAGTAAAATTTTTGGCCCAGAGTGTCCTGGCATGCCCTCTGGCGCACCTGGGCCCTATTTTTTTCGAAAATTTTGTTTTTCGACTTTTCTTCGCGGGTTTGGTTAGATACTTCAAGTCCCATTCTTTAACTTACTTCTTAGCCTTAATATTATTTGTTTAGAGGTCCTCTTAGCCTCATTTTGAACCCCACAAGTGCTCCACGAAAATCACAAAACACCTCCTATGAAAGGCTAATCACATGTACGAGGCCAAATTTAAATTTTCTCATCATTAATCTTACAAAATACATGCGTATAGCTCTCGACACCTAAGTAAACATTATTGAATGTCGTCAAGTAGGGTTAGGAAGGTACGGGGTGTTACAAATTCCCACAACTTGGGATTATGTAATGATTGTGTAGTAAAACATGCATGGGTAGTGTTTATTTTCTTTCCTAATTAATTATTAGTTGTGGGTTTAGCCATTACTCCATGTTATCTACCTAAAATTGGAGGTTGCAAACTCTAATTGAGCTTAGATCCTTTATCATTCTTGATAGAAGGGATAATAGTGAGGAGTAATGGTTAACAATGACTTGATTTTTATCATTTAATAATAGATCTTAGAAATAAGTCTATCAAATTGAGGTTATTGGTTGGTTATGATGAAACACATGTAATGGTTTGAAAGAACCCATACGTGAAATTTATTGTTCTATTGAAAGATTAACATTAAGACTCTAAATCTAACCTACCCATGATTTTAATTGAATCAAAGAAAATGTTCACTTACCCATGTATGTATTCACACTCATGATAGCACAACCCTAAGTTACCATGTCATTTGATTATAACACTTAAATTCTCATTATTGTAAATCAAACTCACTATTGATAATTTTAATCAAAAAGCATTCAAAATTATTTACAAAACTAACATTTTACTTTTATTGCATTTTAATTATACGAGCAAGCATTTAGTGACTTATTACACTTAAGGTGAACCTTTCTTGTTCATTTCTTGTGGAACTGACACTGACTCAAGAGTTGGGTAAATATATTGCTAACGATCACGTGAATCCAAACCCATCTTCTACGATCCTCTCTCTTGAACTAGTACCATCTTGAAGCATTTATGTGAGGCCTTGAACCAACTTAGTTCAAAAGCCTAAGTTGGGGGTGGAGGAGCTATCTGGTAAGACTTATGGTCTAAATTTCATAGATATGGGGACCATTCACTTCCTCTTCTAGTAATCCTAGGATTCCCTATAAATACTTATAAAAAAAAGAGAGAGGAAAGGATTGGAAAGAAGAGAAAAAGAGTTGCGATTGTGAATTTAGATTGCAAGTATTTGAAGAGTTTAGCTTTTAAAAGGATAAGAGGAGGAAGATGGAAAGTGAATCCAATAGAATTGGTCCATAGTGCATCAAATGAAGTAAGATTTGGGAAAGGAATTTAGTAAGGTCTCATGTGGTGATTCAAAAGGGTAGAGTCACTATAACCTTAGTTTGTCCTACCTTACCTTTGCCTATATTACAAGCCAAAATAAGACTTTTGTATCTCCAATGTAGCATGTCTAATTGTGGTGAGATGCAGTACATGGGTAAGCCTATAGTATGGTACATGTGTTCATGATCGTCTTTGAGAGCGAGAGTGAATCGTGCTAAACCCTTATTTAAATTTTTATCGTATCTTGAGGAAAGGGATATATTCTTGCGAGGGTACTAGATTGCATTTCTTGAGCACATTTGTTAACCTTAATTGATGTCTATGAGTATGTGTTTGGTTTGGTAGCAACTAGTCAACACTTGAGGCTTATAGTTCATGAATTGAGTGCTTTATAGCGGACACTTATGCCAAAATTTTTCAAAATCATAGGGGTAAAGTAGTTTTAACAAAGAAGCATGTGTTTCAAATACTAAGTAGTACCACCTGTAAACAATGTTGATTTTTTCATATCTGCATTGGTTTACTCGAGGACAAGTAAAATTTAAGTTGGTGGTATTGATGAGTCGGCCTATTGCGACTTATTTGGCCTAGAATTGGTAAGAAATCAAGTCCTCAATGCCATGTTTGATCTATTTTTAATGTTAGCTTGTTTGTTTTTTAGGATCAAAGTCAATAAGTGGTTACAAAGTACAATGAAGCATAAATATTGAGAAATGGTGCAAAAACGTGAAGATTGCATCGCCTAAGAGTTTGACGAATCACCAACCAATGCGGCACATCGCCTAAGTGACTGATCCATCACTAAAGATAGCAGTCTATCAAGTTCCAAATGAATTAATTTGTCAAAGTCACAAGGGAATTCAGTGTAACACCCCGTACCTTCCTAACCCTATCTGATGACGTTGAACAATGGTTACTTAGGTATCGAGAGCTATAAGTATGCATTTGGTAATGCTATTGGTGAGATAATTGAATTTGGCTCTTGTTATGTGATTAAACCTTCATAGGAGGTGTTTTATGATCTTCGTGGAACATTTGTGGGGTTCAAAACGAGGCTAAGAAGAACTCTAAACAAAGTATATTAAGGTTAAGAAGTGAGTTAAAGAATAGGACTTGAAGTATCTAACCAAACACGCGAAGAGAAGTCAAAAAATAGAATTTTCGAAAAAACTAAGTAAGGGGAGTGTTTGGTACCGTGCCACGCTGCTCTGGGCTAAAATTTTTAGCCCAGAGGCGTGCCACCTTGGGTTTTCCATTTTTTCGAAAGTTGGAAATTTCTAAGTCCCAAGGGTATCGGGGTCGTACTGAGCCGATTTTTGCCACGTTTCTTATACAACCACGATTATATACATGAAATGAATGAAATATTATATTGGTATGATAAAATTACTCGAGAATGAATTTGGGGTCAAAATGACAGTTTTGCCCTTAAGGTCAAAATAAGCCAAACGTGGCTAGAATTGGTTGTTTTTGGAATTGAGGCTACGAGTATGAATTGCATGAGTGAGAATATTGTATTAACACGTATGATATTATTTAAACATGAGAAATTATTGATTTTATTGGGTTAAGTGAATTGGGCCCAAAAAAGGACCCAAAAGTGAAAAGAAAGCATGGCCCAAAATGGGTCAAAAGACCCATTCTTGCCTTGACCTTCTAGAATACCATATGTAATGTCTAAGGATGGAATTAAGGCTTATAAAAGGGGCCAATAAATCAGATTTTATTCATTGGAAACCCTCATGCTTTCTAGATATTTCTCATCTATTTTTCTCTCAAACCCTAAGAGCTCAAAGCCAAATTTTGGAGCAAGAGCCTCACTTTTCAAGCTTGGGTAAGTGAATATTATTATGGATTACTATATTATATACATGAAAGAGTATGTAAATCATGTTGGTTGTGCTTGGAAATGTTGGACATGGTACTTTGTGCTTTTGTATAAGATTTGTGATCTATGGGATTTGAACTTGAATAAGGACTTGTGCCTTTGATGAAAGATCATGATGTGGATAAAATATGAACATGTATGGTGTTATTTTTTTATTAAATTTGTTATTTTTCTATAAGTGCAAATTGTGGGATTTTGGCCGATTTGTGCTATGAAGTGTATTAAGGTGAATTGATGGATTGTTTGTGATGTGGTGTGGATAAGAAAGTGTAAAGGGGAAATGTTGTGGTGGAATGTATTGATTATCATGTATTGGTCAATGTTGGGAATATTGGAGGATTTTTGGAATAATGATTTTATCAATGGTTTTGTTAAGGGGGAAATGCCATGTTAAAGCTAAACATGTGACTTATTGTCATGAATAGCATTTTCCAATCATGAATAGCATTTTCCAATCATGTCATGTTACAAAGTCCTTTGGTATGATGATTATCCGCGTACCAATCTCTTGAAGGAAGGAGTGAAGTGAGATGTGTATATAAGTGTGTGCTTTAATGTCATGATCTCTAGTGTGTCACTCTCATAACTAGGTAAAGGGTATAAGATTGTAAAGAAGTAAGACGCTTGGTTGCTATATGTTTCATTAAGTATGGGTCACATTCTAAAGGGGTATAAGTTCAATATAGAAATCCCCTATATTGTGCTATGTTAGTTATTGTATCCCCCCAAAGGTGGAGGCCCGATATCATATGCTTACTTAGACAAGATCTCATAAGAGTAGTAAAGAGGTAATATACGAGCTAATATACCTATACCTTACAAGATAAGGTGTTGATCTCATGAAGGTAAGAAGTGGAGTAATATTGTGTGTTTCAAATAGTGTCATGACCATGGTTGTACCAATCTCTTATAAGTGCTTCTAGAAATCTCTCATAAGTGAATGTATGAATCCCTCATAAGGAAGGATAGAAGTAATGTATATACGTGTCCCCAATGATGTTCCAAAGTCTTATAATTTTGTAATTATGGTGATACCAATTCCTCAGAAGTAAAAATGCCAATCTTGTAAAAGTAATAAGAGAGGTGATATGCAATTTAATTGATCTATTTCTCATAAGTGAAGATGTCAATTTCATGAAGTATAAGAGTGAAGAAGTAATATATATATATGTGATTCCTATGTCATGATCCTTATTGTATCACTCTTAAAAATGGAAGTGCTAATAACAAGATAAATAAGAGGTGTATAATTAAGAAGTAATCATGGGTGGTATCCCAGGGGTTAAAATACCTAGCATGGGTCAATCCCAATAACACGAGTGGTATCCCAGGGGCGACAGAATAGCCTAGCATGGGTAGATCCCGATACATCCCAGGGGCGATATAAAAGCCTAGCATGGGTTATGATGGTACATCCCAGGGGCGATATAAAAGCCTAGCATGGGTTATGACGGTACATCCCAGGGGCAACACGAAAGCCTAGCATGGGTTAATATAACATCCCAGGGGCAATAAGCCTAGCATGGGTTAATGATATCCCAGGGGCGACACGAAAGCCTAGCATGGGTTCACATAACATCCCAGGGGTCACAACACCTAGCATGGGTTAATCTCATCCCAGGGGCGACAGAATAGCCTAGCATGGGTAGAACAATAAAGATGAATAAAAGATGAAGACAAGAGGAGTAAAGAACATAATATACATAGTTCCCCGCATACAGAAAAAGAGTTTATTCATATTTCTATTTCCTTACATTGCTTTCATTATTGTTGTAATGATGTATGATGAATTTCTTATGAGCCTTACATACTCAGTACATTCTTCGTAGTGACCCCCTCGGGGGAATTACCTTACATGTTGCAGGTGCAGGCACTAGTAGACCTCCATTGTAGGTTTACATTGCGGATCTTTGGTGAGCCCCAGTTGCTTCGGGACTTTTCGAGTCATAGGTGTATCATTGTGTTGATGTTGTAAATATAGTATAAAGCGGGGACTTGTCCCGACTGTTAGTTGATCTTGTAAATGCATCTGTTAGAGGCTTTTGTAGACATGTGTGGGTTATGAATGTAAAAGATAAATGTTCGTTTGATGTGATGGCCCCAACGACCAAGTTTCCTAAATATGTATATAGCATATGTTTGCATAAGGTTGAATAAGGTTCATACGAAGATATGCATACGAATGAACATAGGCAAAGGTTGGTTCTCTCGGGCCTTATCGGCTATGGGTGCCAATCATGCCTCGATGGGATTCGGGGCATGACAAAAGTGGTATCAGAGCAGGTCGTTCTAAGGGTGTCTACAAAGCCGTGTCCAAGTAGAGTCTTGTTCATGGATGTGTTGTGCACCACATTTATGAGCAAGAGGATATGGGGCATTTAGGATGTGGTTTCTTTTCTTCATTCTAGATTGTGCAATAGAGCCAGTGTTGTAAGTTGAATTGTATCTGATCATGGTAATTAAAAGACTATACCGCAAGTGTATAGTAGCTGTTTTGGGTTGACATTATTAAGCTGGAAATGGTGGATCCTGATGATTATAATGAGTATGGATTGGTTGGTTTTTATGCTATGGTAAAGTGCCAAGTTAAGGGGTTACAATTTCATTGTCCACAAAAGAATGTCTTGAATGAAATGGTACATATGTCACTTAGTCAGAGTGAAGGATACTAGTCTGTCTCCGTAGGGTATACCAGTGTACAGAAGTACCGACAAAAGACGCTGCATCGAGAATGTGGAGTAATTATAGGCAACGAAATGAAGTATCAGGAAGCTTTTATGTGTCGGATATATATGTGAGCTAAAGGATTGCATTCTAATAAGGGCACATCAGGGAGTAATCAATATGTACCATGAATGGGAAGCGAGCTATTGATAAGATTACATGGAAAGAATATTGTGAAAGTTATGCTTCAGTAATTGAAGTAAGAACAAGTAAAGATGAAGTGTTGGGAATCTGAAGGTTATAGGCTATGTAGAGATTCTTTGTTAATGAACACAGATGTGATGCCATATGGGTGGAATGGACGACAAGTGCAAAGGTTGGTAAATAAAGGTGTAACTTCGTAAAAGTTCTTTGGAGAAATCAACAAGTCTAAGAAATCGCATGAGGAGTTGAGAAAACAAAAATGATGAAATCAATGTACCCATATTTGTTTCAAATAGAAGAAAAGGTTCAAAGTGTGGAAGTAGACCAATAACACGTGAGTATCTATGAGTATTACGTGTCTATATATGGATAGGCCCAAGATGGAGATGCATTTGTTGTGATGGAAGTAACATCGTTAACATTCGAGGACAAATGTTTCTAAGGGGGAGAGAATGTAACACCCCGTACCTTCCTAACCCTATGTGATGACGTTGATCAATGGTTACTTAGTTATCGAGAGCTATAAGTATGCTTTTAGTAATGCTATTGGTGAGATAATTGAATTTGGCTCTTGTTATGTGATTAAACCTTCATAGGAGGTGTTTTATGATCTTCGTGGAACATTTGTGGGGTTCAAAACGAGGCTAAGAAGAACTCTAAACAAAGTATATTAAGGTTGAGGAGTGATTTAAAGAATAGGACTTGAAGTATCTAACCAAACCCGCGAAGAGAAGTCGAAAAATGGAATTTTTGAAAAAACTAAGTAAGGGGTGCGTTTGGGACCGTTCCACACCGCTCTGGGCTAAAAAATTTTAGCCCAGAGGCAGTAGGTTGGCGCGCCCAGGGGCGTGCCACCTTGCATTTTCCATTTTTTCGAAAGTTGGAAATTTCTAAGTCCCAAGGGTATCGGGGTCGTATCGAGCCGATTTTGCCACGTTTCTTCTACAACCACGAGTATATACATGAAATGAATGACATATTATATTGGTATGATAAAATTACTCGAGAATGAATTTGGGGTCAAAATGACAGTTTTGCCCTTAAGGTCAAAATAAGCCAAACGTGGCTAGAATTGGTTGTTTTTGGAATTGAGGCTACGAGTATGAATTGCATGAGTGAGAATATTTTCGTAACACGTATGATATTCTTTAAACATGAGAAATTATTGATTTTATTGGGTTAAGTGAATTGGGCCCAAAAAAGGACCCAAAAGTGAAAAGAAAGCATCGCCCAAAATGGGTCAAAAGACCCATTCTTGCCTTGACCTTCTAGAATACCATATGTAATGGATAAGGATGGAATTAAGGCTTATAAAAGGGGCCAATAAATCAGATTTATTCATTGGAAACCCTCATGTTTTCTAGATATTTCTCATCTATTTTTCTCTCAAACCCTAAGAGCTCAAAGCCAAATTTTGGAGCAAGAGCCTCACTTTTCAAGCTTGGGTAAGTGAATATTGTTATGGATTACTATATTATATGAATGAAAGAGTATGTAAATCATGTTGGTTGTGCTTGGAAATGTTGGACATGGTACTTTGTGCTTTTGTATAAGATTTGTGATCTATGGGATTTGAACTTGAATAAGGACTTGTGCCTTTAATGAAAGATCATGGTGTGGATAAAATATGAACATGTATGGTGTTATTTTTTTATTAAATTTGTTATTTTTCTATAAGTGCAAATTGTGGGATTTTGGCCGATTTGTGCTATGAAGTGTATTAAGGTGAATTGATGGATTGTTTGTGATGTGGTGTGGATAAGAAAGTGTAAAGGGGAAATGTTGTGGTGGAATGTATTGATTATCATGTATTGGTCAATGTTGGGAATATTGGAGGATTTTTGGAATAATGATTTTATCAATGGTTTTGTTAAGGGGGAAATGCCATGTTAAAGCTAAACATGTGACTTATTGTTATTGTATGCTATTGTAAGGTAATTGGTGGTTAATGTTGGTTTCGTTACGAACAAGTGTTGTAGAGAGAAACACAAGGACGGAGCGGGACTATTGTATGAACACTTAATATTGTAGAATCGTATTGAGAATACAAGGTATGTAAGGTTCCTTTTTCCATATCCCTCTGCAATATGTTGTTCACATTGACATTGGACTTGTTTCAATACCGAGAGGTTTGAAGTATCTCAAATTCAGGTTGACGTATATTGTTATTCATATGTGTCCTATTCTTAAATGCATGATGATTTGTTTGTCTCTTATTCATTGAGTGAAGTCCCAAAGATGTCATAACGTGGTAATTTCTTAAAAGAACTATCCCAAGAGAGTAAGATGCAAGAGAATCTATTTAATCTTAAATAGCATTTTCCAATAATGTCATGTTCCAAAGTCCTTTGGTATGATGATTATCCGTGTACCAATCTCTTGAAGGAAGGAGTGAAGTGAGATGTGTATATAAGTGTGTGCTTTAATGTCATGATCTCTAGTGTGTCACTCTCATAACTAGGTAAAGGGTATAAGATTGTAAAGAAGTAAGGCGCTTGGTTGCTATATGTTTCATTAAGTATGGGTCACATTCTAAAGGGGTATAAGTTCAATATAGAAATCCCCTATATTGTGCTATGTTAGTTATTGTATCCCCCCAAAGGTGGAGGCCCGATATCATATGCTTACTTAGACAAGATCTCATAAGAGTAGTAAAGAGGTAATATACGAGCTAATATACCTATCCCTTACAAGGTAAGGTGTTGATCTCATGAAGGTAAGAAGTGGAGTAATATTGTGTGTTTCAAATAGTGTCATGACCATGGTTGTACCAATCTCTTATAAGTGCGTATAGAAATCTCTCATAAGTGAATGTATGAATCCCTCATAAGGAAGGATAGAAGTAATGTATATACGTGTCCCCAATGATGTTCCAAAGTCTTAGAATTTTGTAATTATGGTGATACCAATTCCTCACAAGTAAAAATGCCAATCTTGTAAAAGTAATAAGAGAGGTGATGTGCAAGTTAATCGATCTATTTCTCATAAGTGAAGATGTCAATTTCATGAAGTATAAGAGTGAAGAAGTAATATATATATGTGTGATTCCTATGTCATGATCCTTATTGTATCACTCTTAAGAATGAAAGTGCTAATAACAAGATAAATAAGAGGTGTATAATTAAGAAGTAATCATGGGTGGTATCCCAAGGGTTAAAATACCTAGCATGGGTTGATCCCAATAACACGGGTGGTATCCCAGGGGCGACAGAATAGCCTAGCATGGGTAGATCCCGATACATCCCAGGGGCGATATAAAAGCCTAGCATGGGTTATGATGGTACATCCCAGGGGCGATATAAAAGCCTAGCATGGGTTATGACGGTACATCCCAGGGGCGACACGAAAGCCTAGCATGGGTTAATATAACATCCCAGGGGCAATAAGCCTAGCATGGGTTAATGATATCCCAGGGGCGACACGAAAGCCTAGCATGGGTTCACATAACATCCCAGGGGTCACAACACCTAGCATGGGTTAATCTCATACCAGGGGCGACAGAATAGCCTAGCATGGGTAGAACAATAAAGATGAATAAAAGATGAAGACAAGAGGAGTAAAGAACGTAATATACATGGTTCCCCGCATACAGAAAGAGAGTTTATTCATATTTCTATTTCCTTACATTGCTTTCATTATTGTTGTAATGATGTATGATGAATTTCTTATGAGCATTACATACTCAGTACATTCTTCGTACTGACCCCCTCGGGGGAATTACCTTACATGTTGAAGGTGCAGGCACTAGTAGACCTCCATTGTATGTTGACATTGCGGATCTTTGGTGAGCCCCAGTTGCTTCGGGACTTTCCGAGTCATAGGTGTATCGTTGTGTTGATGTTGTAAATATAGTATAAAGCGGGGACTTGTCCCGACTGTTAGTTGATCTTGTAAATGCATCTGTTAGAGGCTTTTGTAGACATGTGTGGGTTATGAATGTAAAAGATAAATGTTCATTTGATGTGATGGCCCCAATGGCCAAGTTTCCTAAATATGTATATAACATATGTTTGCATAAGGTTGAATAAGGTTCATACGAAGATATGCATACGAATGAACATAGGCAAAGGTTGGTTCTCTCAGGCCTTATCGGCTACGGGTGCCAATCATGCCTCGATGGGATTCGGGGCGTGACATTCAGCGTATCATCGCTGAGTTTGGCAATAATGGATCTCCATCGCCAAAGTCAACAGTTAGCAACCACTGAAGTTCATGATCAAAGACAATTTGGTGATATAGTCTAACTTTGGTGTATCTTCAATGAGTTTGGTGGTGCTACCTGTCCTTCGCCAAAGTTAGCTCAGTGGCAGTTTTGTAAATTCTTTGGCCCCATTATGCTTCAGCTATAAAAGGCTTTTTGCAGCTTTTAACCCTATCTTTTGCTGAAATTGAGACCTAGAAAGTTGTAATTGAAACCATAAGGTTGGGATTAGTATTCATCTTGGTTTTATATCTTAGATTTGAAGATTTTATTGTGAAGATTTGGATCTATGAAAGCTTTTAATGAGCATAATAGTATAAATTCTATTTTTCTTATTATACTTGGCTAATTCCCCCAACTTGGGGATGTGTGATGATTGAGTAGTGATTTATCAATAGGTAGTGTTTATTTTATTTCCAAATTAATTATTTGTTATGGGTTTATCCATTACTAAATGTTATAAACCTAAAATTTGAGGTTGCAAACTCTCATTGTGCTTAGATCCTTTATCATCCTTGAAGGAAGGGATAAGGGTGAGGAGTAATGGTTAACAATGACTTTATTTTTATCATTTAGTGATAGATCTTAGAAGCAAGGCTCTAAAATTGAGGTTATTGATTGGTTATGATGAAATACATGTGATTGTTTGAAAGAACCCACATGTGAAATTTAGTGTTTTATTGAAAGATTAACATTAGGACTCAAAATCTATCCAACCCATGACATTAATTGAATTAATGCAAATGTTCACTTACCCATGTAAGCATTCACACTCATGATAACACAACCCCAAGTTACCTTGTCATTTGATTACAACTCCTATATTGTTGTTATTGCAAATCAAACTAACTATTGATAATTTGAATTTAAAGGAGTTCAAAATTAGTTACAAAACCCACATTTTACTTTTATTGCATTTTAATTATACGAGCAAGCATTTAGTGAATTTTTACACTCTAAGGTAAAACTTTATTTTTCAATCCCTATGGGATCGACTCCAACTCAAGAGCTGGGTAATTATATTGTTAACGATCACGTGCATCATAACCATTGTATTTGAGCATTATCATAAATATATTACACCTTTTCATTTCTTGTTCTATGGCTACAAAAACCTTGACTACATTTGCTACTGTTGCAGAAGTTCCAGGTCCATTCTTGTAGGTGAAATACACCATTTACAAATGGTGGAATACAAAGTGCTCATCTAAACATAAGCCCTTTTATAAGGCAATGCAAGTGCTCATATTATGGAAAATTCTGAAAAGAAGAAACACAATGGTAAGATGTCTTTTAATGCAATGATTATGGACGTCAATAGAAACATTTACTATTTGGCTAAGGTAAGGTATCCTTGGCTTATACATATACCTTCAAGATGGACAATGATATTAAAGTTATTTGAATAGTACTCTCCTTTGCAAGATTGTGTACTGGAAGTTTCTAGACTTGGGTTTTTTTAGGTGAAACTCTGATGGAGCAACAAGAAGGAATCCAGGTTCAAGTTCCACAGTTTTTCTATCAGAGATGGGAAGGGAAATTTTGTTTATACAAACACTATAAGACTAGAGGATGGAAGAAATTTAGTAGCATAAAATACAAACTTAAGGATGGATTTCAAACACTACATTAAGCATCATCTTATATCTGTTTGTATTGGAAATTGATTCTTTTACTCTTAAGAAGATCTTGGAGGGTATTGGGGATATCCCCTAGTGCATTATGATGGATTAGAAGAAGATAAATGTGATGAGAGTTAGCATGATGGTGTGGTGGTGGAACACACATTCAACGAACGCAACATGCTTGCTGATTATTTTGCTAACATTGTTTTTTATTTTGCAGGGTCATATAATAAAAGTTACTCTAATTTACTGGAGGTACCATTTCAAGCAAAGACTATTCTTACACTGGAAATACAATGTCCTAATCTCGAAATTGAAAAGTGTCAAAATAGTGGTTTTAAGATATAGAACATAAGATCTAGAGTTAACTAAGCATGTACCTCTTGGAAACAGTAATTAGAAGGATTACAACTCATATATATCAACACAGTCTCAAAAAGTACAAAGCTACAACAAGTGCTAAACAAATATTAGATCCTAGATGCAAGGCTTCTGTTGGTAAACATACCTTAGTTCTCCTTCATATGTTGGATTGACTATTTGAAGGACAATCGATAAATGAAGGGATTAGGGGAGTAAACTAACTATCTTTTGGATTGTTTGTGCTTATGTGTTATGGATTATCGAGGGTTTGCTTATTGATTTTCCTTTGCTTGCGTCTCTTGATAGTGGTATTAGATTTTTGAGCTCAACCTGGCAAAGATGCAGGGCATAGGGATTAGAAATCAAACCTTTTAGGAATGTGTTTTAGAGAAGGTTATAAAACTATAGATTTACTCACCAGATCTACACACAGTGAGCCAAAGAAGTCCTCCTTGGTGCTCGATTTCATGGTGTTTGTGAGAACTTTTCAACATGTTTTGTGAAATCAACCCATGCTCTATGATGTTGCATTTCTACAGTTCAAGTTAAGACACAAATTCTACTCTTACTTTCTTTGATTTGCATCTTCTTCGATGAATCCTTTAGCTCCGACGATCGTACTTTGAAGATGGAGAGACTCTGGCATGTTCCAGAGTCTTATTTCTTTTTTAGTTTTTCTTTGCCTTTTTGTTCCCTTATGTTTTGGTTTCAGATATTTTTTGATTTTGTTTTGTCATAGTGGTCTTTTTTGGGCCTAAACATTGTTGTTTTTATTTGATTAGGCAATAAAAAATAGGTTGGCTGGCCCTTTACATCAATATCGCCCAATTTCATTGGAAAGGAATTTGTCTTTTCCCTAGCAGCGGTTCTAAGGAAATCACTATAGGTTATATGGACACCAAATGTTAGAATAGGCCCATTTGTGCAAGAATGAAGGAGTCAATGAATTCCCCAAGAGGATCAATATTGGAATGAGAAGAAAAAATGGGGAAGTTGTCGGGAAATGGATTAGAATCAAATATGACTATATTCCTAAGTACTGTCAGACTTGTATGATACAAGGGCATAATGAGAAATAATGATATGTTATTCATCACGAGCTATATCCTAAGAAGGAAAAAGTAGATCATAAGAACAAGGAGGAGAAGAATCAAAAGGGAAAGAGACTACAGATAATATTGTAACTCAAGAAGAAAAAATGTCAACAAGGAGAAAAACACACAACTACAACCAAAAATAGTAATGGAGATCAAGGATATGAAGAGAAAATAAAGGAGAAGGAAGACTTTATAGAACTGAAAAACAAAAAATATCCAAGATGGGAAGACAACAAGGAAAGTGGAAGCACAAAATGTATCAAATGCAAAATCGCAAAAATAAGGGGCATGGGGGATCACAACTCTTAACCAATTTGATGCTCAGGGTAATGTAGAAAAAGAGAATAGTACAGATGAAAACAACAAAAGTGGGACTCCCACAACGCACACAAGGACAATCATCTAAGGCATTGGTAGAAGAAGCCTTTGGAAAGAAAGTTATGAAAATAGCACAACTGATGATCTCGGGCGTATTTATACACCTAATTGCACTTTTTACAAATATTTTAGCTTGGTTTTGAGAAAAAATACATATAATTTCTTGTACCTTATGCTATATTGATATAATTGGACTAGAGAATGTGATTAGCATATTTTGGGCTAAAATGCCGTTTGAAAGGAACCAAAATAATATGAGAAGCATGAACGAGCATGATATGGAACACGGGGGCATTCCTGTAACTAAATGGATCTCCAAACCATACAGCTAGGCTCCTTAGAGGTAGGTTCATGCCGCACTGCTCATTTTGTTGCATTAGATGGCATGCCATAAAGCACTGGAAGTCGATGAGATTTCATCAAATTTTGGCTAACTCCTAATGTGCTTGGGTTTTAAAGGGCTCCACCTCTATAAATACCCCAAGGATGACCTGCAGTTGTTAACTTATGATTTTTTAAAGAGAAATAGAGATCACAAGGGTTTTTACGAGGGTTCTTCATCTTGTAACTCAACTACTCCGTATTTTGGTATGAGTAACATTGATTGTTGTGTTTTACTTCAGATTATGTGTAGCTAAATACACTTGTTCTGGGTTTATGGCTAGATCATGATTGTTTAGTATTTTGTTTAAATCAATGAAGTTTGTTTCTCATTTAATTGCTCCTGTGTTCTTATGCTTACTATTTTTGAGTCTAGCTAATATTAGAATAAATATGTAATTCTTGCATGAACTAACCATGGGATTGTGAGAACAGGATAAAAAACATGGGAAATAAGATCATCTCTAGCTTATGTTAGGATTGATTTGCAACTAGGATAGCAATATACCTAGTTTGCCTTATTTGGTTATGAACGGGATGAAATTATTAATGCATTTGAATTAGAAACTCATATTCCTCGCTCAATGATGTAGTTGTGAGACTAGTTTAAATAGGTGATTTAGAGGATGAGCATTCCCAAATTGTACAATTAACCCCAAAATCAGTAATTAGAGAAATAGAATTCATTGAGATGAATATATGCTATACATGATAGTGATAAATGTCATAACCCTGAAATTCCCCTCATTATTGTTTACAACCTCGCTCAAAATCGTGATTGTCATATTTTATTCTTCTTGCACACTATTAGAAAGATATAATTTCACAAACTGTCTTGATAAATCACAACACTTGTCTGAAATATTATTAGGAATTAAATTAAGTGAATTGCTAAGCATATAGTCTCTGTGGGTTCGATATTCAGCTCTCAAAGAGTCACTATATTACTTGCTTGACCACGTACACTTGAGTGTGCGGTAGGCCGCAACAAGTTTTGTGCACCATTGTCTAGGACTTAAGAAATTAGTAATTTTTTGAATATTGTTTTTATTAATATTGTACAAGTGTTGATATCTTGATCTTAGCGGCTGCTTTTGCAGAGTCAATTTTTCCTTCAAACTGGTAAGAGAAGGAGAATTGGTAGAGCCGTATTTGGAGCCTGAATGAGAATTTCATCAGCGGCGGAGAGCAGCTGCTCTTCAATATCCAATTCAATAGATTCAGCTGGCTGATCAGATAGAAGTTGTTCTTATAGATATGGCAGCAGCAAGGCCAGTTCGCGAAGTAACAATCCCACTCGCTAATAATGTCACCTCTAGCATTCGCAAAATGAAAGCAGCAGGTCGATTTGAGCTAAAGCAAAATATGGTGCAACTATTTCACAGTAGTAGGCAGTTAATAGGGTTATTTCATGAGGATCCACAATATCACTTGTTGAATTTTCTTGAGATTAGTGATACATACATTCCTGCAGGAATCTCATCTGACTAAGTAAGACTAACACTTTTCCCTTTTTCTCTATTAGGGAAAGCAAAGAGGTGGTTGAAGGCTAAACCACCTAATTCTATCACCACCTGGGATGATCTGGCTAAGAAGTTTTTGATCCTTTTTTTCCATCTGGAAAGACTGCAAAATTGAGAAGTGAGATCTTAAGCTTCAGACAGAAGGATAGTAAAAATCTGTATAAAGCCTAGGAGAGGTTCAATTCCATGCTTCATGATTGCCCACACCACCATCAAACTAATGAGGTTTTGGTGCATACTTTTATAGAAGGACTGGAGTTTAAAACAAAGATTTTTTTGGGTTTAGCAGCTGGTGGACAAGCTTTAGAAAAGACTTATGGTGAGCTTTATACAATTTTGAATCATATATCACTGGGAAATCTAGAATGGAATGCTGATGTTTTGAGAAGCACCACAAAGAAGGCTGCAGGGTTGTTCGAAATGGATTAATTAACAGCCACAACAAAATAGATGGCCTCCTTGTAGAATCAAATGAACACTCAGTTTAGCAACCTAAATTTGGGGCAACAACAAGTTCCGTGAATACGGTGCAGTAAACTCAGACTTGGTGTGAGGTATGTGGCAACGGTGATCACTCAACGGATGCCTGCACAGTAAATCCAGAATTAGTGAATTTATTTTGTAATACTTAACGCCATGGTAATCAAAATTTTGGGAAGACTTATAATCCAGGTTGGAGGAATCACCCTAATCTCTCATGGGGTGGAAATCAGGGGCAGAATGTCAATCAACTTAGAAACCAAATGTGTAATCATAATCCTAAACAATAGGTTCAGGGTAGTAACTCTAATGCTCAATCCAACAACTTTCAGGTGATGCTAAAGCAGATTATGGCTAACCAAGCACAAATGGTTGCTGACATAAAAAATCAACAATTAGCCACAAAGACTCTAGAGGTTCAGATAGGGCATAAAATACTAGACCTCAGAGAGGTTTACCAAATGATACTGAATTTAATCCTAAGTAGGTCAATGTAGTTTCGACTCAAAGTGGTAGGCAATTTGAGGAGTTAGAGCCCAAGAAAGTAACTCACAGGACTGTGGTGAGAGATGAGAAATAAGTAGAGATTGATAAAGATGTGAATAATAAGAACACTATGGAAATCTTGAAGTCACTACCTCCATTCCCACAAAAGCAGAAAAAAGTAAAAGGAGGAAGCATGTTTTCAAAAGTTCATTGACTTGTTAAAATAGGTGCCCATTAATCCTCCACTTGTTGATGTTTTGTAGGGAATTTTGAGCCTCTAAATAGACAACTTGGGCCACCACCAAGCCATCTATTGAGGAAGACCCGAAATTAGCAATGAAGACGTTGTCGTCATACCTCATGTATCCTTAGTTGGGGCAAAATGACACCTTACCAATTATTGTTTCTACAGGTTTGTCTGAGGCACAAGTTGGTGAAGCTCTGACTATTTTGAAAAGAAAGAAAACAGTGATTGGGTGGTAGTTGTCTGATATTCAGGGAATAAGTACGACTTACTACATGTATAAAATTTTCATATAGGAAGGGCACAGACCAATTGTTCAACATCAGCAGAGACTGAATCCACTAATGAAAGATGTGGTGCAGAAAGAGGTCATCAAGTAGCTAGATGCATGCATTGTTTATCCTATTTCAGATAGCAAATGGGTCAGTCCAGTTCAATACATCCCCAAAAAGGGAGGCATGATAGTGGTTATAAACGAGAAGAATGAGTTTATCTCGATTCAGACAGTCACAGGTTGGAGAATTTGCATGGACTACCACAAGCTCAATGAAGCTACCCAAAAAGATCACTACCCAATTCCTCTTCATTGATAAAATGTTAGACAGACTCGCATGGAAGGAGTATTATTATTTTATCGATGGGTATTCAGGCTATAATCAGATAGCCATTACTCCAGAACATCAGGAGAAGATGACATTTATATGTCCTTATGGTACTTATGCCTTCAAGCGCATGCCCTTCGGGCTATGCAATGCACCTGCCACCTTCTAGCACTGCATGATGGCAATATTCTATGATATGGTGGAGGACTTTGTAAAGGTATTTATGGATGATTTTTTGTATATTTGGTAACTCTTTTGAGGTATGTCTACAGAATCTTAATAGTGTGTATGCTCGATGTGAAGAAACAAATCTGGTACTGAACTGGGAGAAGTGCCACTTTTTGGTCAGGGAAGGCATTGCCCTTGGTCATAAGGTGTCACAAAAAGGCCTAAAAGTTGATCATGCTAAGATCGAGGTTATAGAGAAGCTGCCATCACCCATATTTGAGAAGGGTGTTTGTAATTTTCTTGGGTATGCAGGGTTTTATCGGTGGTTTATCAAGGACTTTTTAAAAGTCTTAAGACTGATGTGAAAATTACTTGAGAAAGAGGTGAAGTTTTAGTTCTATGATGATTGTGTGAAAGCCTTTAAGGCTTTATAGAGAAAGTTGATTGAAGCACCTATATTGATTTCTCTCGAATGGGAATAGCCATTCGAGCTAATGTGTGATGCTAGCGATGTGGCTGTAGGAGCAGTGTTGGTCCAACAAAAATTGAATATTTTTCATTCGATTTATTATTCAAGAAAAACTATTGATGCAGCTCAATCTAATTACACCGTTATAGAGAAGGAGATGCTAGCTTTGGTGTATGAGTTTGAAAAGTTCTGGTCCTATTTAGTGGGTACCAAAATGATTGTGTACACATACCATGCAACTATTCGATTCTTGTTCAATAAAAAAGATGTCAAACCTTAGCTTATTAGATGGATTTTGTTGCTGCAAGAATTTGATCTAGAAGTTAAAGACCAAAAAGGGTCAGAAAACCAAGTAGCAGATCATTTATCCGGGCTAGAGAGTTGGGCAGATGTTTTAGAAGATGGTATAATTCAAGAAAAGTTTCCTGATGAACAACTCTTAGCATTGAGTAGTGCAGAGCTTTCATGTTATGCGGATATCATGAACTTGATAGTGAGTGGAGTGTATCCACCTGAGGCCACTAGTCAGCAAAGGAAAAGGCTTTACTATGAGTCTCAGTTCTACATATGGGATGAGCCTTACTTGTTTAAATAAGGCCCATACCGAGTAATTAGAAGATGTATTCTGGAATGTGAACCACAACAGGTCTTGGAGAGTTTTCATTCATCCCCTTATGGAGGCCATCACGGTGGTGAGCGGACAGTTCTTAAAGTACTACAGTCCAGTTTCTTTTGGCCTACCTTATTCAAAGATGCATCTAAGTTTTCAAAAGAATGTGACCAATGTCAGTGCATGGGTTTTATTTCTCGAAGGCATGAGATGCCTTTGAACAACATTCTGGAGGTGGAAATCTTTGATGTTTGGGGAATAGACTTCATGGTCCGTTTTCCTCCATCAGATGGAAACACGTACATTCTTGTTGCAGTAGATTATGTTTGTAAGTGTGTGGAGGCAGCAACGCTCCCCACCAATGACTCAAAAGGTGGTGGTGAAGTTCATCAAAAAACATATATGATTTGGGACAACAAGAGCTATTATTAGTGACAGTGGTTCACATTTTATCAAAAATTGGTCCAGAAATATGTTGGCCAAGTATGGGGTAAAACACAAGGTTGCTACAACCTATCATCCCCAAACTAGTGGCCAAGTAGAGGCCTTGAATTACAAAATGAAGCAGATATAATAGAATACTATAGATGCATAGGGTAAGGATTGGGAAATGAAACTTGATGATGCATTGTGGGCATATAAAACAGTGTACACGACACCCATTGGGACATCACCTTACAGATTGGTATTTGGGAATGAGTGTCATTTTCCTGTTGAGTTAGAACATCAAGCTTATTGTGCTGCAAAAAAGTTGAACCTTGATGTTGATTTAGTGGGCCAGAAGAGAATGATACAATTGCACAAACTTTAGGAATTCAGATTGCATGCTTATGAGAATGCGAAGCTCTACAAGGAGAAAACAAAAAGGTGGAATGACAAACATATTGTGTCCCACATATTTGAGCCCATACAGAAGGCGTTGATGTTCAATTCTAGGCTGAAGTTGTTTCTCAGAAAGCTTAAGTCCAAGTGGTATGGCCCTTTTGAAGTGGAGAAGATGAATACACATGGGGTCATTCAACTACTCGACAAAGAAAAAGGTAATATATTCTTAGTAAACGGCCAAAGAGTTAAACACTATTGGGCCAAAGAGAATGATCGTCAGAAGATGTCCGTGGAACTATCAAACTAGTGATTGTGAGCTGGGTCGTGCCGCAATGGCAAATTAGGTGATACATGGGAGGCAACCCATGAATGTAATGTAATAGCATAGGATATTTATTCAAACAAAAAAAGAGGAAACACAAAAAAATACAAAAAAACGAGTCATGCCACGACCAAAACATAGGCGCTTGGTGGGAGGCAAACCACTTTTCTAATAATTTTGTTGTTTTTCTAGTGATTTTTAGGTAGAACAAGGTTGAGGGACTGTAAGCGACTAAGTTTCTTTCCTGAAAAATAGCAATTAAGAAAAGGAAAATAGAGATAAACAAGGGTATTTTATTTCAAAATATGCGCGGGGTTACAATCTGTATAAAAATCTTAAATAAAAAGATATAATCCTTTGATTCTTCTCCTCACGTTCTTCATCTTGTTCTTTAATCGATGCAAAATTTGTTTGGATTTTACCACGAATTGTGGAGCTATGCTTTGTTCATAATTGTAGAGGTATGGAAAATTGTGGCTCACCACTTGGAGACGAAGAATTCTTGACATGTGGAAGACTTGTGGATCACCGATGAAGAGCAGAGTTTCTCTCTATGTGTATATGTATTTTTTTGTGTCTTTCTTTGGTCAATACCCCTTTATATAGGAATGAGCTAGAGCTTGGGGGTATTTTGGTATCTAAGTAACCCTAGCGAACCTTGGTCTTGAATATTATAAGTTGGGCTAGTCGTGTCAACGTAACAGACTCGCCCAAATGTAATTGGACTTCATTTAAGTTATATAATTTTAACTTAAACTCAATTCAACTTTATTAACCAATAATTTGACTTGGTAAACATATCATGAATGTAAGATTTGATCCAAATTTAATATGGATTGTCCATAAAATTTCACTATCTACAAATGCCCCCTGCTTCAAGGCTTGTTGAGGTGCATGACTTGTCGAGCCTTTAAAAAAAAGACTTGAAGTATGCGTGAAATAATTTTTCTTCACGTGGTTGAATTTTGCTAAATATTTGAAACTTCACAAGAAATGACTGTGTTGACATGTTGAAGCTATCTAAGTTCATACATGCAAGTCTTTTTGATAGCATTCTCTAATTTGCAAGAGATCTGCTTGACTTTCGATCATTTGCCGGCTCATTTTTGTTTGAAGTGTTCCTATCTTAAGGAGGATTATTGCATAATATTCCTTTGTCATTTGATGGTTGGAAAACACCAAGTCTTGTATCAAAATACGTTATCAAGACCCTAAAAGTATCAATTTTTTTGATTACCAACTATACGGGCATGGAATCTTGAGAGCAAAAACTGCATCAATGATCTTGTCTTGATGATGCGGGTAGCTAATAATCAACCACAATGACGATAGGCACTTTACTTTCTTTGAGTCATGGTAATTTGTAGCAACATGTAAGGAATTATGCTTGCATTCATGTTAACGGTGACTTGGATGAAGTGAAATTTGAACAAATACTAACAGAAATTGTCCATAATTTGATTCCAATGGAAATTTTCCATAGTTTGATTCCATGGAAATTTTCCATAGTTTAATGGAAACTTTCCATAACTAGATTCTAATGGAAACTTTTCATAATTTGGTTCCAATGAAATTTTTTCATAATTTGATTTCAAGAGAACTTTTCCATAATTTGGTTCCAATGGAAACTTTCCATAATTTGATTTCAACAGAACTTTGCCATAATTTGGTTCCAACGGAAACTTTCCATAACTATAATTTTTCATAATTTGTAGGGACCAAACTTATGTAAATGTATTTTGACATCTAAAAATGATCATGTTTCTACGATGGTAGATCGTCAATTTGCTGCATCGTCAAGCTCATTCTCCATCTCTATCAAGTAATTTTTTAAACTTTATTTTCGTCACTTTCTCCTCAGCTCAGCACACCTATGGTAGAAAATTCATATCTTACCGTAGAAACGGCGAAATCAAGATCCATTTGATGTTTCAGAAACTAGACTTGTAGATCTATAAGATATCCAAAAATCAAATCCAAACTACTTCTCGATTAACAGAAATTAATTTTTTGAAGTTGGTGATAAATCTGGCTTTTTTTTACAGAGTCATGCCGTCTCACCAAAATATTCCCGTCTTGATTTAGGAGTATCGAAATGATAAGAGACTTGATTCTGTGAAAAATAGACTTGAAAGCTACAACATATCCCAAAATAAAGGAAAAAATCCTTCCATAGGAGCCACAATAATTTTTTGAAGTTGGTTTTAACTCTGACGGGCTTGTTTGACAGATCTGTGTAGTTTCATCAAAACGTCCGTATCTTGGAATAGGAGTGTCCAAATAATGATAGAATTGATTTCATAGAAACTAGACTTGGAAGGCTATAATATATCCAAAAATCAAGAGAAAACCTTTCTGGAAGGGCCACAATCAATTTTTGAAGTTGGCTATAAATCTGACCGGCTTGTTTGACAGATTTGTGCAGTTTCATTAGAACATCCGTATCTTGGCATAAGAGTGTCCAAATTATGAGAGGCTTGATTCTGTAGAAACTAGACTCCGAATTTTATAACATATTCAAAAATTAAAATAAAACTCCTTCTATATTGGTCGTAATCAGTTTTTGAAGTTGGTTCTAAATCTGGAATTTTGATCTTACTATTTTGTACAGTC
This sequence comes from Capsicum rhomboideum, assembly GCA_031232105.1. Lineage (NCBI taxonomy): Eukaryota > Viridiplantae > Streptophyta > Magnoliopsida > Solanales > Solanaceae > Capsicum > Capsicum rhomboideum. The sequence continues at coordinate 87,021,696 of CP124716.1, read as the reverse complement.
TTGGTGAAAAATTCATCTCTTGAGATTGGAGAGTCTAAATCAGGAGCCGTTTGATCCTCTTGTGGCTTTTCATGAGAGATACTTGCAGCAACCGCATTCCATCTTTTGCAAGTAAATATGTTAACCACCTCATTCTTCCGTAAGTTTTTTTTTGAGGAACCGCATCCCATCTTTCATACTTAAGCATGTACCCATCTCAACCTTTTGGCTTGGCGAGAAAGAGTCTTGGATTAGTTGTTCCTAACTTTGGCGACGTAACATCCTTATCTTTGACATACCGTAGAGTACACTCCAATTTTTCACTTTTCACGAGTGAAGCGCATGAGGTGTTCTTCTTCTTTTAGTTCCCCAAAGACATGCATGGTGAATTCTTGGTCCAAACATTGGGCAAAAGGTAGAGAAAACGCCTTATCCTTCTTGGCGAAGGATAATAAGAATCAAACCAAGGGCCGCATACTGATTCTGTATTGGTGGAGACTTATCTTCAACATCTAAACTAGAGAGGGGACTAAACTTTCAACAATTCAAACTATATTTGTCATGACGAGCTGAAACATATATTTGACAAAACTTTCACCATGCCAACTTGAAGCATAATTTCATTGGCACAACTTAGTATATCATCATCATTTTTAATGCAGGTTTACAAGGGATAACCGCATGCTTGGTGAGGAATTACTTGGTGTATTTCCTTTCAACTCTGGCGAGCAAGTTCTTGGTGCATTTCTACAAAAAGTATTTATTTTGATGTAGGAATGAAGAAATTTGGATCCTCTTGATTTTGAGGAAATTAGACTACAAAAGATGCAACATCTCAAATATTTGAACGAAACATTATTAAGATCAACTTGAATTAAATTTTAAGTGATCAACAAATCTACTGCAATAACTTTTCATCTTTGGATGCTCCGGCCGCAACATTCTTATCCCGAGCCAGGAGGATCCAACTTGGGAATTTGTATTATTTTAATGGGGATTTTTCAACTTGAAGACCGCTCTATTTTGAAGAGCTTTTGTTACTTGAAGACTTGGGCCAAATTTGAAGAGCGTTTTTTATAAACTTGAAAATTTAGCTCGAATTCGAGGATCTTTATGACTTCAAGAATTTGGCTCAAACTTGAACATCTTTGTAACTTAAGGATTTGGCTTAAATTGAAGAGTTTTGACACTTGAAGATTTAACTCATTTTAATAGAGCTTTTGTGACTTCAAGTTAGCTTGAATTTGAAGAGCTTTGAAATTTGGAGATTTCGCTCGAATTTGAGGAGCTTTGTGACTTGAAGTTAACTCAAATTTGTCGAACTTCATGACATGCATTTTAGGTTCTTTTGTCAAGAAGCATTATAATTTGTAGTTTAGGCTCGCGCATTGATGAGCATTATAACTTACAGTTTAGGTTCGTGCATCGACAAACATTTCGGTATGAAATATAACTCGAATTTGATGAGGTTTATGACAAACAGTTTAGGCTTGTGTTACTAGGAGCATTTCAACTTGCAGTTTAGGCTCATGCATTGAGGAACATTTTCACATGGAGATATATCTCGAATTTGATGAGCTTTATGACATACAGCTTATGCTCATGTTTCTAGGAGCATTTCAACTTACAGTTTAGGCTCATGCGTCGAGGAGCATTTCAACTTACATAGACTCTTCGGTATCAGTTTTGGATGAAAGCATGCCCTCATCCTCAATATCATGCATTTTTTGTTTATGAAGCTCAATGTTGGGAAGCCCATGGTGTCCACTTGTAGCCATACTCAGTTCCATATCATAGGCACGAGTTGCTAGTTCTTCAAATGTCTTAGGTTTTATGTATTGCAATATGCAATGAAGATCCCAATACATACCTTGAATGAATATTTCAATCCCAGAATTTTCACTAAAACAGTCTTTGCAGTTAAGGCTCAAGCTCCTCCAGCGATCGATGAAGTCAATGATTACTCATCATTCCTTTGGCGGGCATTAGTAAGCTCTATCATGCTTACAATGTGCCTCATGCTATAACTGCTCCTAACTAGTGATGGAACTAGTTTTGATATCTGTTTACCAATCAAAAGCATTTACTTTGAGGTATCGAACAAATTATTTGACAAGATGATCACCGTATGTTCCAGCAATATTGCAAGTTTCAACAAAGTGTGTTATATATTGTTTTGGATTTTCCTTGCCATTGAATTATGGCAACTTAGGAGGTTGACATGCATCCTTAAGTTATCAATCCTTTGCATATATGGCTTTACACATGTGAGAGAAGATTTGGATGTGGTCTCAGATTTATCTTTGATGGCCTCCATGATGATGTCCTTTAACTGATCAACGAAAATCAAACCTTCTGCGGATAATTGAAACTCCTTGATAGTTGTTTCTTGTTTTGTAAAGAATCTCCTTTGTCTTGTGTCTCATAAAGCTTCACATGTGGTTGAGTGGATTCTTCTTTCTCCATGCTCTCCATCATATTCATCAACTTGGTAATTTGGCCATCTTGACCTTTGATGCACATCCATAGGCCTTCAACTGTTTTTATCAAATTTTCAAGTTGTTCTTCTACAGTGGAAACTTCAGTCACCTTCACTTGTACTACCATTAAAGAGTATGAAGAATAGTACAGATCATCAGTTGGATAGAGCTTAGATTGAGAAGTGACACAAGATAACATTGGAGTAGATCTAGTGCTCAAGATATCATCACCTTTCTGCATTAAGGGATCGTTGGAAGAGATGACGTTCTTGTGACAACCTTAGTAGAGCGAAAGTTCTTTCCACCACCTCAACAATGTTGCTTTCTTGTTCTAGCATATATATAGAGGATCCTTATTTCGAAGAAGATGAACCAAAAACATGAGATGACTGGGATGGTACTTGAAGTACCTTTTTTCATAGTATTTTGGCTTTACCCCTAATTTGGCCAACAATCTCCATGGAAATTTTCAAGTCATTTATGGAGTTTTAGGGTTGATATTCATTGCGGTCATATTGATATTCTAAACTTTAAAGTGAAGAGATGAGAGGTAAATATTGTCCCACTGGGTGTGCCAATTTGTAAGCGACTAAGTTTCTTTCCTGAAAAATAGCAATCAAGAAAAGGAAATAGCAACAAACAAGAGTATTTTATTTCACTCTAATTCTAAGAACAAGGTATGTTTTCATGGGTTTTTGGCTTTGTATTGTTGAGTAGAGCTCAAAAATTTGATTTTCACCTTGTAAACTTGAGATAATCCGAATTATGAGTTTTAAATCTCTAAAATTTGTTGGAGCTTGAGTTGAAAGTTTAAGTGTGAAATTTGTGGGTTGAATTTTGGTACTTGCTTTGCCCTGGAATTTTGTGTAACATGTATGAATGTGCATGGAAGTTATTTGGAAAGTTGTGTTTGTGGATAAATTGTCCTTGTTCAAATTAGTTCTTGAAATTGTGTTGTTCATAGCATATGTAGTGCCACGTCGAGTTCAAGCTAGTGACGTTGTTTGTAAATCAAGTTGAATATCCATCACATGTCTTATAGCTTGGAAGGTAAATAATGTGGGAATGCAATTGAAGGGTGAAGTATGTACACTAGTCAATGATAATTAGTAAGAGAAGTCAGAGTACCCAAACATGGAGACTAGTGGAGTTTTTTAACAAATTAATTGTGAGGTGTTTTCGACTACCCTTAAGCTTGATTGTGGTTAGCTATATGGGGCTGCACTAATCCTTTGAAATTGTATTGTTTGATAGGTACCATGACACCTAAGGTTAGCAAAGGCAAATAATTAGCATCCACCTCGAGTCAAGGGAAAAAGAGGGCCAAAACTAGCCAATCCACACCACCCCTCACCTCGTGTGCATTAATGCCATTTTGGTTTGAAATATGTTAACAAGGAAGGACAAAAATGGTACAAGGAGAACCCCAAAGAGAAGTATGTGCCCATGGAAAGGATTGATAAGGAGCTATTGAAAGTCGTCCCCAATATTGTGACAAGGATTGAGCAGTTGAAGTAATACTTCATCTTCAATGATTAGGGTAAAGGTAAGTTGGATATGGTTCAAGAATTTCTTCAAAATTGGTTCCCTAAAAAGATGGGAAATGATTTTCAAGTTCGTGGCAAGACTTTGCATTATGATGCGCTTCTTTGAACACTTTTCTTGGAACACCAAATGTTGATCATGGAGGATTGAGGGCATTGTTCAGTAAGCCACCCTATCGGGCAATTCGTCACGCTTTGTGCAACCCGAGGTCCTTGGTAAGGTGGACATAAAACAAGGACAAGAGATATCATAACACTTTCCCTTACGCCCACTTGAACAAGAAAGCGAGAGTTTGGTTGAGGATTGTTTGTGCTTACTTGATTTTGGTCTCCTACTTGTCCAACGTCATACGTGACCGGGTAATTTTAGTTTATGCTCTTATGACTAATGAAGCTATTAATGTGAGTGCAGTTCTGAGATCCTCTTTGAGGAAGGTGAGAGTGAAAAGTAAGTGCAGGTACAACTTTGGTGGCCTAATGACACATTTCTTGAAGGATCATGAGGTGGAAGAAGATCCTGTGAATTACAAGCTTTCTCAGAGTTTGACGGGTATTGATGTTTCAAAGGTGAAAGAGCCTGAGTCTACTTTTAGGCCCACATTGACTCATGCTAAGAGGATTGCTCATTATGATAGCATTTCCAGCCACATGTTTGGCATGCAATATTTGACTATAATGTGGAGGTCGACGCCCTATAGATGTAGAGTTGAAAAGGCTTGAGGAGCAGTACCGACTGAGCGAGCATGCTAAGATTTCGTGCCGTATTGGACCTAACTTTCAGGAGCCACTAGATGATAATGTGCCTACTAATGAGGAAAATAGGTGAGTGGACTCTGATGTTGACTTGGAGTCAGATTCTGATGCTGAGGATGATGAGGATGAGTACGAGGATGATGAGTAGAGCCCAGGGAGTTCTTTTGGCCCATCTTTTTGTTTGCTCTTACATTTTGTTTGCACTGGGGACAATGCTTATTCTTAAGTGTGGGGTGGGGGAAAGGCTTTCTTTATCAGTTTCATGTGTTTTTGGTACTTTTCTTTTATTTCATGGCATGGTGATGTACTTTATTTTGATGGATGATGTGGTGATTTGAGACATTCGGATATTTGTGGTTTTAAATAGTTAGTAATTTGTACTTTGTTTAATGTTTATGATTCGGTAGTAGTATTTATCTTTACTAGTAGTTGTTTTGTTTTTGGGTTCCTCGGCTTTTGTTTTCGATTCTTTTTTCGAGGATAGTCCCTTTGAACTGATTAGGATTAATTGGTAAATTTTTATGGTAGTAAATTTTTATTTCTTAGAAATAAGTTGCTCATAACAAGTCATAGTTTAGGTGCATTTCTCTATGATGGATGGATGGCGACCATCTTAAGAGAAAATTAATCATAGGTAGCGAGTAGGAGGTAGAACCCGATCACTAATTTGAAATTAAGTGCTCTTGCTAGGTCACATGACTATATAATGCAAGTTTTGTTTAAATTGAAGGCTTGTTGTAATGAGTTGAATGACTAGTTTTGAGACACTTAGGCTCATTTATGTGACTTTTGTGATTTTAGCTTAATTTTGAATTCTTGCTATTTCTTGATTGAGACTCTATAGGGACCTATCATGATTTGAACATGTGCCATGTATGTGTGAGGATTTTGTTTTATTCCATGTAAGCATATTGATGTCTAGAACTTGCTCGTTATGTTTGCAAAGAGAAATGAAGAATGTTGAAATTAGGAGATGATATAGGCATTTCGTTGGTAGCCATGTTTTATACCTTACTTTATCTACCCATAATGCACGGTCTTAGTTAGCCCCATTGAGTCTTTAGCCTATTCTTTGGTAGCCTCATATGTAGCTTACTCCCCTTCTTTCAATAGACCATTAATTTGATCCAAAATTCCTCAGCGCTTTAGTTGAGGAATAATGGAGTGAAAAATCAAAAAAGGAGAAAGTGGAGTTTTTTTTTTAAGGAGAAAGTGCAGTTGATGCCCGAAGAATAATAGTTATTGGGGATTAAAAGTTATGTGTTGATTGGTTGGGAGTTTAGTAAAGAAAAAAAAAGGCAAAAGTGTTTTGAAAAGATAATAAAAAACTCCCTACTAAAAGATGCGTAATCTAGCTTAAAGAGAGGGACAAAAAAAAAAGAGAGTTTTGAAGATAAAAGTGGAAAAAAATGGGTTGGTTGAAGAAGGAGATTAATGAATAGTGTGATGTATTAAAGAGCTTGGGAAAGTTAGTCTCTATTTTTACCCAAAATAGTTCCTACCCATCCCTTAGTCTACATTACAACCTTTAAAGTCCTACTTGACCTTAAGCTTTGATATTCTTATATTAGTGGAGTACTACACTAAGGGCAAGACAATGGTTCATCTTATGTTGCATGTAAATTCTTTGTGAGAGTGAGCATAATTTTATTCTTACACCCAATCTTGTGTTAAAATTGCATGTTAGTGAGTGATCAAGGGTTTCTCTTGTTGTGACGGAACATGTCTTATGTGATCTCTTAGTTGAGTAATGTTCATGAGTTTGCAAATTTTACAGAGCCAATTCTTGAGGCTAGAAGGTTTTGAATGGTCATTCGTGTGTTCAAAGTTTCAAGGTGACATGCTTGTTGTAGAGCTTGCTATTCATATTAGTCGTGGTGGTTTTGGCTTGAGTATCTTGTTTCAATTAGTGATGTGAGAGTCTTTTTTGATAAACATGAGCATAAAGAATTGTTCGAGGAAGAACAAGGCTTTAAGTGTGGAGTGGTGATCTCGGGCGTATTTATACACCCAATTTCCATATTTTACCCAAATTTTAGCTTGGTTTTGAGAACAAATGCATATAATTTCTTGTACCTTGTGCTATATTGATTTAAATGGACTATAGAATGTGATTAGCATGTTTCAGGCTAAAATACGGTTGGAAAGGAACCAAAACAATAAGAGAAGCATGCATGAGCATGATATGGAATACGAGGGCATTCCTGTAGTTAAATAGATCTCTGAGCCACATAGCTAGGCTCCTTGGAGGTAGGACCACCCCGTACAGATCATGTTTTCGCATTGGATGGTGCACCGTAGAGCATTGGAAGTCGACGGGATTACGTCAAATTATAGCTAACTCCTAATGGGATTGGGTTTTAAAGGGGTACATCTTTATAAATACCCCAAGGATGACCTGCAGTCATTAACTTATAATTTTTGAGAGAAAAATAGAGAGTACAAGGGTTTTTACGAGGATTCTTCATCTTGTAACTCAAATACACCGTATTTTGGTATGATTAACATTGATTGTTGTGTTTTTCTTCAGATTATGAGTAGCTAAATACCCTTATTCTAGGGTGATGGCTAGAACATGATTGTTTAGTATTTCATTTAAATCAATGAAGTTTGTTTCTAATTTAATTGCTCTGGTGTTCTTATGCTTACTATTTTAGTGTCTGGCCAACATTAGAATAAATGTGTAATTCTTGCATAAACTGACCATGGGATTGTGAGAATAGGATAAAGAACAAGGGAGATAAGATCATCTCTGGCTTATGTTAGGGTTGATTTGCAACTAGGATAGCAATATACCTAGTTTGCATTATTTGGTTATGAACGGGATGAAATCACTAAAGCATTTGAATTAGAAACTCACATCCCCACTCAATGATGTAGTTGTGACACTAGTTTAAGTAGGTGATTTAGAGGATGACCATTCTCGGATCGTATAATTAACCCCAAAATCAGCAATTAGAGAAATAGAGTTCGTTGAGACAAATAAATGCTATACATGATTGTGATAAATACTGTAACCCTGGAATTTTACTCAATATTGTTTACAACCTTGCTCAAAATCTTGATTGTCATATTTTATTCTTCTTGCACACTATTAGAAAGATATAATTTCACAAACTCTCTTGATAAATCATAACACTTGTCTGAAATATTATTAGGAATTAAATTAAGTGAATTGCTAAGCATATAGTCCATGTGGGTTCGATATCCGACTCTCAAAGAATCACTATATTACTTGCTAGACCGTACACTTACATGTGCGGTAGGCCGCAAAAATTGACAAAGTAGAAGAAGTAGCAGGAAAAGAAGCAATAGGGGAATTAGCAGTGTGGAATCCTTTAGGTAATAAAGGGACACATGAAAATAAGGGAGATAAAAGGCCTCAAGAGGAAGTTACAGACTCTTATAGGGATGAGCTGAAAAAAATAAGTCAAGATGACACCACATGCAATAAAAAGGATAGTAGTCAAGATCAGAAACCAAACCCTCTGCAGATAATTATCCCAGAAACTCCTATTCAGAAGGGCCAAGAGTTGATGAAGCTCACAGATGAACATAAATAACCTAGGAAGGATATAGAGGAAGATGAGAACATTTAACAGATTAGCAATATAGGGGACCTTTTTCCAGACAAATTGATAGCCTAAAGAGTGAAGTAGAAAAACAAAGCAAACCATACACTACCTTTATAGGTTAAAACATGGAGTAATAAGGATAAAATCTCCCTTAGTAATTAATGATTGACACGATTATGTGACAACCCAAAATCTCAGGTCATGATGGAACCTACTATACCCCACCAGTAGGTAAGTAAAAACCATTGCCTGGAACGATAAGTAACATGCTAATAAGAAGAAGATAAAAACATGAGAAATAATGGCCAAATAAAGGGATAAATACGACCCATACATATATACATAGGGAGAGAAGAAACAAAATATATAAAATACCCCAAGACCTGGTACTAGTTAATGTATGAGCCACTACATATACAAAGAGTACTAGTAGATACAATACATACACAGAACCATCTCCGAATATACAAAATAAAACTAGTCCAAATAATAGAGGGAGATGGATCAACTCCAATTGTCAAGAGCTCACCCTATATTTTCAATCAAAAGCTCCATACGAGGAAGACGTTAGCTGAAATAACTCATACTAGGTTCTGCATCAAGGAAAAAGATGCAGAAGTGTAGTATGAGTACCAAAACACATAGTACTCAATAGGCATCAAAGGTCGACTAAGCTCAAATAAGATATTAGTATAATAAAATGCGAATATAAACTAATGTTAAGTAAAAAAGGACCAGAAAGAGAGTAACATGTCAAATCTGGATGAATAAGGGAAATAAAAGTAACTACCTCAAAAAGTATATTAATAATAATCTAACTACAACCTAATCGGGCCTAATAAGCCAAGGAGGAACAAATAATAGTCAATATAACCCAACCAACCCCCATAAGTATGGTGGATACAAGCAACAAACGATACTAACTACAAGCAATGTATAGGAATAGATAAGTGCAAATGGATTTCGCAAAATGCAATATGAAATGAAGGCCATGTCCAATAATACCATATACTCCTCCTCCAATGTCTATGGCTGATAAATGTAGGACCCATAATGTACTTGCGATATCTGTGTACCTTTCTCAGAATCAAACTTAGGCTAACATAGTCCATTTTAGTTTTTTTTTAAATCCAAAATCCAGTAAATGCTCCTCAAATCCCATTTTAACCAAAAACAATATTTTTAGGCCAAGTCCCTAAAGTACAATGAATATGCAATAAGAGCAAGAATAATAAAGCAAATGAATCAACCGATTACCCATTACTAAGCCCATCAATAAGTATCCAGTAAATCAGGACCATCTCACTATAGAAAGGACACTATCCTAGATTAAACTATCTTACGAAAATGATAATATAGCTACAGCTCCGTGAGGAACATGAACTAAGGAAAAAAACTCCCCAAACCTAAACTAAGGCATCCGATGATAACCACTAAAGCTACCAAACATGCTATACAAAGACCAATAGAGAAACAACTACCTAAACTAAGGATTAACAACATAATCCTACTCAAAGGCTACTAAGCAAGCGAATAAAATCATAAATATCTAAGTAAAGTATATAAGAACCATAATGTCCCTCCAACAATTAGCAAATCATCATACATTTAACTTAAATAGCCATGCCTAAGAGTAGGTAAGCCATAACCTACCTGGAGGACGAAAAACGCGCTCTCAAACACTAGATCAAAGCCTCAGACTACTACCACTCTATGGATAAAATGATCTACACATTAAAATAAGATAGGCAACACCCATATTGCAAATTAACACTCTAGGCCAAAAATTGGGTCAGAAAAATCACACGTAGAGCCCACTTATGAAATCTAGAAACTGAACCTGCAATCATGTTCCTTGTAATACAAGGAACACAAGCTTCAAAATTGAGCAAGATTGGACTCCAAATTGGGACTCAAAATAGTCCATAAGTTCCAAAAATCCATGACCCAAAGTGTAACACCCCGTACCTTCCCAACCCTACTTGACGACGTTGAACAATGTTTACTTAGGTGTCGAGATCCATAAGTATGTATTGTGTAATGTTATCGATGAGATAATTGATATTGGGCCTAGTACATGTGATTAGACCTTCGTAGGAGGTATTTTGTGACTTTGTGGAGCATTGTGGGGTTAAAAATGAGGCTTGGAGTACCTCCAAACAAAGGATATTAAAGGTAAGAAGTAAGTTAAAGAATAGAACTTGAAGTATCTAACCAAATCCACAAATAAAAGTCGAAGAACGAAAATTTTCAAGGCCTTACATACTCAGTACATTATTCGTACTGACCCCTTTTGGGGGACTTACCTTACTTTTTGTAGGCACAGGTGCTAGTAGACTTCCATTGTAGGTTGCGAATCATTTGCGGATCATTGGTGAGCTCCAGTTGATCCGGGGCTTTTCGAGTCATTATGTCCATTTATTTTGGTATTATATATGTGTATAGAGCGGGGTGTTGTCCAGAATCTAGGTTGGTTATTGTTATGTATCTGTAGAGGCTTTGTAGACTTATGTGGGAGAATGATTGTAAGAGATATGTGTCCATTTTGACTTGATGACCCTAACGACCAAGTTTCATATATATATATAGCATATGTTTCCATGACTTCCGCATAGTTGCATGAGATATAATGATGTTCATATAGAGACATGCATATGAGTATACATGAGCAAAGATTGGTTCTCTCGGGCCTCAACAGCTTCGGGTGCCAGTCCGTCCCGAATGGGATTCGGGTGACAAAACTGGTATCAGAGCAGGTCGTCCTAAGGGTGTCTACAAAGCCATGTCTGAGTAGAGTCTTACTTATCGATGTGTTGCGCGCCACATTTATAAGTAGGAGGCTAGGGGACATTTAGGAGTTATTTCCTTTCTTCATTTATAGATCGTGCAATAGAGCTAATGCAGTAGTGGGAATCGTATCTGACCCTTGACGTTGATTTTCTTGTTTATAGTAAAATGCCGATTACAAGACAAGATAAGGGCAAAGGTAAGGAGGTAGACATGCCTGCCAGAGAAGGAACTAGGAAATCACCACCTGAACAAGCTAATCAAGGTGGGACCGAAACTGAATTTACATCGAGAGCTTCCCCTACCTTTCCAGCTCCAGAAGAGTTGAGGGAGAGAGAAGAACCTGCCAACACACCTGTTAATGATACTGAGCAGAATCTAAGAAATGCAGTGCAAATGTTAACTCATATAGTTACTGGTATAGTTGTTGTATTGAATCAAGGGAAATTAGGTCCAATGACAAGTAGTGATGGTGCGGATAGGGTAGTTAGTCGACGGATACAGGATTTTCTAAAATTAGACCCTCCCACGTTCACTGGGTCAGATCTGAATAAATACCCACAGGATTTCGTGGACCAAATTCAAAGGGCTCTAGAGGTTATGCATGTGACCGGTATAGAAATAGTGGAACTTGCAGCCTATAGATTGAAAGGTGAAGCTATCTTGTGGTATGAAAATTGGAGACGATCGAGGGGTATTGGCACAAATCTAGCTAATTGGGAAGAATTTAAAACGACATTTCTTGATCATTATCTCCCATATGAGACCCGACAGGCCCATGCAGACCGATTTCTAAATCTCCGTCAGGGGAATATGAGTGTTAGAGAATACAGTCTTCAGTTTAATTCATTGGCTCGATATGCTCCAAATGTAGTGGCCACAATGGCCGACAGAGTCCATCGGTATGTGAGCAGACTGGAGCCATATTTGGTGAGGGACTGTACTATTGCTGCGTTAAATAGAGACATGGATATAGCAATAATACAAGCCTTCGCATAGAAAATGGAGGATCAAAGGCAAAGGCGAAGGGCACACGAAGTTGAAGAAGGGACGTCAAAGAGGGCAAGACCTATGGGAAAGTTTATGGTATGACAAGGGGAATTTAGGTCCCGGTTTTTTCCTAGACCGCCTAGACCATCAATTTCTTATCCTACAGCAGGTACTTCATCTCAATTTCAAGGGTTTAGAGGCGGTCAAGCCGGGCAAAATGATGGAACTCAGGGATCACAGACAGTGGGGTATCGAGAACAAGTAAATCTGAGCCAATCGAGGTCTTTTCTTCAGCGGTACCAGCACTGCAGGAAGTTTCATTCAGGTGACTGCTGGTTTGGTGCGAATGTTTGTTTTTGGTATCGTAGGTCAGGGCACGTAAAGAAAGAGTGCCCATAGAGGGCCACGGGTAGTATAACACGACCTACGGGATCAGCCGTTGCGTTATCATTGTCAGGTGTACAACCTGCTGGTCATGGCAGAGGTGCTAGAGGAGCAGCCGGTTCTGGTAGATTATAGGACCGTACCTATGCCTTTACGGATCAACAGAATTCGGAGGCTTCTCCTAATGTAGACACAGGTACAACATTCATATTTTTACATAAGGTATATGCATTGATTGACCCGTATTCGACATTATCATATGTTACTCCATTGATTATGCAAAAAAAATTGAAATAGAAAAGGCGCCAGAATTACTAGTTACGCCATTTGAATTTTATACACCAGTTGGTAAAGCAATTGTAGCTAAAAAAGCATATTGTACTTATATAGCGAATATTGGTGATCATGATACATTAGTTGACCTTATTGAATAGGACTTGGTAGAATTTGGTAATGATGTGATGCCAGGCACTCAGCCTATCTCTATTCCTCCGTAAAGAATGGCTCTAGCAGAGTTACGGGAAAAAAGAAGCAATTAAAAGACTTGTAGGACAAGGGAGACAAAGGACCTAGTACGTCCCCTTGGGGTACACCAGTATTAATTGTACGAAAGAAAGACAGTACGTTGAGAATGTGTGTTGACTATCGACAACTGAATAAGATAATGATTGATTAAGAATAAATATTCCCTCCCCAGAGTTGACGATTTGCGTAATCAGTTACGGGGTTAGAAAAACAAATGAATGATGAAATGAATAAATGAAATGAATGAATGAGTAAATGATGAAATGCATGATGAAATGATGAAATTAATGATGAGGAAATGAAAATGAATGATGATGATATACCCAAGACAACATTACAAATGCGGTACGGTTATTACGAATTCTTAGTATGTCAATTGGGCTAGCAAATGCACCTGTAGTTTTTATGGGTTTAATGAATAGGGTGTTTAAGCCATTGTTAGGTATGTTTAACCTCATGTTTAGAGATGAAATTAAGGATCATAAGAGAGCCATGCTAATCACTTGTGACAGGTGTTACAGATTCTTCGTGATCGTAAGATATATACAAAGTTCTGTAAATGTGAGATTGGTTACAATTCGTATTGTTCATGGGTCACATCGGATAGAGAGAAGGTTTAAGCTTTGAAGAATTGGCCAAGGCCTACGACGCCTACGGAAATTCGTAACTTCCTTGGGTTGGCCGGTCATTATAGAAGAATTGTTATAAGGGCTTCCTTCCTTGTTAGCCATGTTAGCACCCTTAATAACACACAGAGTAACCGAGTTTCAGCGGAATGATGCATACGAGAAAAGTTTTCAAGAGCTGAAAGATAAACTACCTTCTACATCTGTATTAGTACTTCCCGAAGGCACAGAAGAGTATGCAGTATATCATGATGTTTTAGAAGTTGGTTTAGGATGTGTATTAATGAAACACGACAGTGTAATAGCACATGCCTTAAGACAATTGCGACCATATGAGGGAAATTATCCCACATTTTAAGGTAGCAGTCGTGATATTTGCTTGTAGAGTATGGCACTACTATTTGTATGGGGTCTTCTTCTTGAATTCCCAGATGAAAGAATTATAATGTAAAAATACAGCGGAATCTTCACTTGTAGTAGAGGTGAAAAAAAAAAGAGAGAAAAAGCAATACACAAATTCTATCTTTATTTCAACTGAAAAAAAAAGGAATGTACAGTAAAGTTTGGAAAAGATGTATTGGTAGGTTACATGAAAAGAATCAAACTGTCAACTAGTAAAAAGAGCGCGTCAGAAACCTGTAAGTTATATGCAATGTATATTCCATCACAAATTTACCTCTTGTTAAAGTTACATCTTGGAAGTTATATCTGACGAAGCCTTATAGGGAAGTTAGCCTACATAACGTGCCAAAGGAGGTTACCTGAAGATTTGGGTAGGTGGCATATAAATTAGCACTACCCTAAGAACTCTCCACAATTCATTCGATATTCCATGTTCGATGCTTTGAAAGTATATAGGGGATCCATCTCGTATTTTTTCTAGTGGAAATGTACAAATCATAGAGGATCTCACATATGGAAATGTACTTATTGTTACCTATTGTTATTCTAGATCGATAAGTGAAAGAATTAAGAGATGCAGAAGTAGCTTTCGTAAAGGCACTATTGGAGAAATTAGCATGTAGAAGAAATAACAAGGGAAACCAAAGAACTAATGAAATCTAAAGTACTCGTAATTGTTGTACATGGAAGAAAAAGTTCAAGATACGGAATTGGAGTCACAATAAGTAAGTCTTTATAAGTATTACGTGTGGATGTGATAATGTGAAGGATTCACTTCGACTTAAGTTGTTACAGTGAAATAACGTTACTAACATTCGAGGATGAATGTTTTTAAGGGAGGAATTGTCACGACCCGAATCCCATCGAAACGTGATTGGCACCCGAAGCCGATAAGGCCTGAGAGAACCAATCTTTGCTCATACTCATGTGCTCTCATATGTATGTTCGCGTATGCATATTATCTTATTTCATGTAATTAATTATCAATAGCGGAAGGCAGGACAACATATGCAATATATGCAACTTAGCGTTAGGGCCATTTCCTCAAAATGAACGTATATCTTTTTCCTTCATGACACCCCACATATGTCTACAAAGCCTCTAATAGATACATGACCATGTCTATACAATATTTACAAATGCCAAAATCTACTATACACATGTGACTTGGGAAGCCCCGAAGCAACTGGAGCTCACCAATAATCTGCGGATATCTCTCCACTTACTGCGGAGATCCACTAACACCTGTGCCTGCAGCATGTAAGGTAAGTCCCCCAAAAGGGGTCAGTACGAAAAAAAGTACTGAGTATGTAAGGCCATATGAAACTAGAATAGCACATAAGTACTTCCAAGAAATGAAGCGTAAGAGAATAATAAATATGGATATACCTCAGTCCTGAATATGTGGAACCATGTTCATTACGTCTATTATTTCATTACTTGGTCATTCAGTTGCATCATCATCATTCTTATCATAACATCCATATTTAGATATACACGCAAGGGATATATTTTCATCTCTTTTACAACTATCTTTATTATTATTCACTCAACTAGTTAGTGATTCATAACACCTTATGGATCATCATCTTATATTAATACCGGGCCTCCACTTTTGGTGGGATATGATGTATATATATATTTAGTACCGGGCCTCCATCTTGGTGGGATATATAGTACCGGGAATCCACCTTAATGGGATATGATAAATAAGTATATAGTACCGGGCCTCCATCTTGGTGGGATATATAGTACCGGGTATCCACCTTTGATGGGATTTAATATATATATGTATATAGTATCGGGCATCCATCTTGGTGGGATATATAGTACCGGGTATCCACCTTTGATGGGATATCATATATATATATATATATATATATATATATATATATGCATATGTATAGTATTGAGATTGTTCCATCTTAACTTATACCCTTTCGTTTGTGAACCATACTCAATGAAACATAAAGGAACCCTATGCACACATCCTTACATGAGATTGGCATCTTCACTTATGAGGAAAATAATTAGTTAATTTGAACCTCACCTTTCTTATTACTCTTATGAGATTGGTACTTCTACTTGTGAGAAGTAGAGAGATTGGTAGTCATAATATTATTGGATTTTGGAACATGACATAATTGGAAAGAAATGCTATTCAAAATAAATAGATTCTCTATGCATGGATACTTCCCTTGAGATAGATACATCATTGGAACTTATCTCATGATTGGAACTTAGGATTACTAACCAATGAATATGAGTTAGGTGAATCATCATTGACCAATGCATAAGGGACGTATGAGTAATACAATTCAATAACCGGGAATGGAATACCTTTGAACATTTTGGAATAGAACAAGCCCAAAGTCAATGTGAACAATACGTTGTAGAAGGATATAAAAAGGGAAAACCTTACATACCTTATATTCCCAAATGTAAATACACAATCTAATATGTGAGCACAACAATCCCGCTCCTTTCTTACTCTACATCACAAGTACACAACGGAACCAACATTAACCACCAACTACCTTACACATGCATACGACAACAATGAGTTACATGTTTATCTTTAAAATGTCATTTCCTTGTCTACAATACCATTTACGACATTGTTATGCCAACAATACCCCATTCATTCCATACATTGACCACAAGTTACATTCCAAGCATTTAAGATGACTATGAATTACATGAGTCCCTTATAATATTATTTCACCTTTTACAATACCATTCATGGCATTATCATACCAAAAATACCACAATATTTCATACATTGACCAACACATGATAACCCAACAACATTTCACCACAAAGCTTCTCCTTTACACTTTCTTATTCCCACCATATCACAAATAATCCATCAAGTCACCTTAATACACTTCATAGCACAAATCGGTCAAAATCCCATAATTTACACATGTAGAAACATAGAAAGTTATGGACATAAAAACACCATATAAGTTGAGATATCATCAACACCATTCACTTTCATCAAAACATCAAGTCCTTTTTCAAGTTTAATTCACAAGGATTACACATCCTTTTGTAAAAACCTCAAGTTCCATATCCAACACTTTATAGCATAACCAATATGATAGACATAGTATCTCATGCATATAAGATATTCAATCATAAGAATATACACTTACCAATACTTTCCAAATGATGATCTTGTCCAAAGAGTTGGCTTAGGGTTCTTGAGAAATAAGAGAAATATCTTTGGGAAATTTCTAGAATAGCATGAGAATGGTAAAATGATAGAAATATGATTTTTTCCACCTTTTATAGCCCCTTAATGACCCTTTTTACTCACACACTTGGTCCAATAAGAAGTCTCTACTTGGCCAAGATGAATGGGTCAAATTTCCCCTATGGGCCATGTCTTTTATCCCAATTTGGGCTTTAAATTGAGCCCAATTTACTTGACCCAATAAAATCAATAATTCCTCATGTTTAATGTATTTCATACAATTTACGACAATATTTTCACTCACGGGATTCATATCCATAGCCTCAATCCCAAGAACAAGCAATTCTAGCCCCGTATGGCCTATTTTGACCAAAAGGGTAAAATCATCATTTTGACGCCAAATTCATTCTCGAGTAATTTTATCATACCAATATAGTATTTCATTCATTTCATGTATATACTCGTGGTTGTATAAGAAACGTGACAAAAATCGGCTTGATACATCCCCGGGTACCCTTGGGACTTAAACAAAATTTCCAACTTTTAAAAGGTGCACAGGGGCGGCGTGGCACGCTGCCTGGCGCGCCCCTTTGCTGCCTATGGACTGAAAATTTCAGCCCAGAGCGGTTTGGAACGCCCCTGGGCGCGTCCCTCCTTATTTTTTCCAAAATTTTTGTTTTCGACTTTTCTTCGCGGGTTCGGTTAGATACTTCAAGTCCTATTCTTTAACTCACTTCTTAACCTTAACATACTTTGTTTAGAGTTCCTCTTAGCCTCGTTTTGAACCCCACAACTGATCCATGAAAATCACAAAACACCTACGACGCAAGGTTAATCACATGTGCAAGGCCAAATTTCAATTTTCTTGTCAATAACATTACAAAATACATTCGTGTGGCTCTCGACACTCAAGTATACATTGTTCAACGTAGTCAAGTAGGGTTGGGAAGGTACGGGGTGTTACAGGAATAATGTAACACACCTTACCTTCCCAACCCTACTTGACGATGTTGAACAAAGTTTACTTAGGTGTCGAGAGCCATAAGTATGTATTGTGTAATGTTATTGATGAAATAATTAATATTGGGCCTAGTACATGTGATTAGACCTTCGTAGGAGGTGTTTTGTGACTTAGTGGAGCATTTGTGGGGTTAAAAATGAGGCTTGGAGTACCTCCAAACAAAGGATATTAAAGGTAAGAAGTAAGTTAAAGAATAGAACTTGAAGTATCTAACCAAATCCGCAAAGAAAAGTCGAAGAACGAAAATTTTCAAAAACAAAATAGGCCAGGCGCGCCAGAGGGCGTGCCAGGCCGCTTTTTGCCCAAAATATTTGGGTACAGGCAGCAAGGTGACGCGCCCAGGGGCGTGCCAGGCTGCTTGTGCACACCTCTCAAATGTTGGAAATTTTTCTAAGTCCCAAGGGTGCCCGGGGACGTACCAGGCCACTTTTTGCCACATTTCTTCTCCAACCACGAGCCTATACATGGGATAATTGAAGTATTATATTGGTATTCCATCTTTATAAGATTATTCATGGACGAATTTGGCATCCAAATGACGTTTTTATCCTTTCGGTCAAAATAAGCCATACGTGGCTAGAATCATTTGTTTTTGGGATTGAGGCTACGAATATAAACCGCGTGAGTAGGAATATTATCGTAACACGTATGAAATGATTTAAACATGATAAATTTGGTGGATTACGCATTGATTTTCTTGGATTAAGTGAATTGGGCTTAAGGAAGGCCCAAAATGAGGTAAAAGACATGGGCCAAATGGGTCAAATGACCCATTCTTTCATTGACCAAGACAAACATAGCATTTAATGATAAAGAATGGATAAGTATGACTTGAGGGATTATATAAAGGTCCAAAAATCAGATTTTTTATCACACAAAACTCTCATACCAAATCTAGAAATTTCCACAAGCCTTTTCTCTCAACTTCAAACCCTAAGTTATATCTTGGACAAGATCATCATTTATCAAGCTTGGATAAGTGTTTAATCTTATGGTTTAACATATTATATGCATGGGAGAGTATGTATATCATGATGGTTATGTCTAAAAGTGTGAGTAGTGCACTTTTGCTTTTTGTGAAAGATATGTCATCTATGTAATTTAACCTTGAAAAGAGACTTGAGGTTTGAATAAAAGTGAATGGTATGGATAAGATATCAACATGTATGGTGTGATTATGAGCCTAAACTTGTTATTTTTATATAAGTGTAAATTATGAGATTTTGGCCGATATGATTTTGTGAGGTGTATTGAGGTGATTTGATGGAGTAATTGTGACTTCGTGTTAATGAAGAAATGTAAAGAATGAACTTTGTATGAAATTCTAGTGGTTTGTGATGTATTGGTCAATGTATGGAATGTTGTGGTATTATTGGAATGATAATGTCATAAATGTTATTGTCAAGGGGGAAATGACATGTTAAGGCGATCATGTAATTCATTGTCGTCATATGCATTTGTAAGGTAGTTGGTGGTTAATGTACACTCCGTTATGTACTTGTGTTGTAGAGTGAAACGTAAGGAAGGAGATGGACTATTGTATGCACAATTAGGATTGTATATTCATATTGGAAGTATAAGGTATGTAAGGTTACTCTTTCCGTATCCTTCTGCAGCTCATAGTATTCACATTGATGTTGTACTAGTTCATTCCGAAATGTCCAAGGGTATCTCATTTCAGGTTGTTATCTATTGTTAAGTCACATATTCCTTATTCATTAGTCGTTGTTGCTCATGTGTTATGTAATCATGGATATGGTTCCAAAGTCCCAATAATATTATGTTCCAAAGCTTCCAATAAGGTTATGACTACAAATGTATCAATCTCTTACAAACAAAAGTATCAATATCTCATAAGTGAATGTATTAATCTCTCATGAGTGAGTGTATGAATCTCTCACAATTAAAGGAATGAAGTAATGTGTATATGTGTTCCCAATAATGTTTTAATCACCAATGTATCACTCTCATAACAAATGAAAAGGGAAGAAGTATGCAAAGAAGTAATGTACACAAGGTTACTTTATGTTTCATTAAGTATGGATCAAATCAAAAGGGCATAAGCTCAGATGGAACAATCCAAATATTATGCTATGTTATTATTATTATGTATGACTATAGCCCACTGATCAGCTGGATGTCTGGTTTATATTATAGCCCACTGATCAGCTGGATGTTCGATTTATATTATAGCCCACTGATCAACTGGATGTCCGGTTTATATTATAGCCCACTGATCAGCTGGATGTCCGGTATTATATTATGAGCCACCTATAAGGTGATGTCCGGTATTATATTATGAGCCACCTATAAAGTGATGTCCGGTATTATATTATGAGCCACCTATAAGGTGATGTCCGGTATTATATTATGAGCCACCTATAGGTGATGATCGGTATTATATTATGACCCACCTATAAGGTGGATGATCCATAAGATATTATGAACCACTAACTAGTTGGATGAACAGTAATGAAGATAGTTGTGAAAGAAATGAGAGTATAACCCTTGCATGAATATATAAATATGAAAGTTATTATAAGAATGATGATGATAAGAATGAATGATCAAGTAATGAAAATAACGGAAGTAATGAACATGGTTCCATATTCATAACGGAGGTCTATCCATATTGATTATTCTCTTACGCTTAATTTCTTGGAAGTACTTAAGTATTATACAGTTTCATATGGCCTTACATACTCAGTACATTATTCATACTGACCCCTCTTGGGGGACTTACCTTACTTTCTGCAGGCACTGGTGCTAGTAGACCTCCATTGTAGGTTGCGGATCATTTGCGGATCGTTGGTGAGCTCCAGTTGATCCGGGGCTTTCTGAGTCATTATGTACATTTACTTTGGTATTATATATGTGTATAGAGGTGTTGTCCTAACTCTAGGTTGGTTATTGTTATGTATTTGTAGAGGCTTTGTAGACTTATGTGGGAGAATGATTGTAAGAGATATGTGTCCATTTTGACTTGATGGCCCTAACGACCAAGTTTCATATATATATATATCATATGTTTCCATGACTTCCGCATAGTTACATGAGATATAATGATGTTCACACAGAGACATGCATATGAGTATACATGAGCAAAGATTGGTTCTCTCGGGCCTCAACGACTTCGGGTGCCAGTCCGTCCCGAATGGGATTCGGGGCGTGACACAAAGCTAAGAATTTTACACGGAATTAGGATGAGATTTATGGGGTAAAATAGTGGAAAATGATCAAGAAGGGTTGAATTAACATACCTTAGCTCATCTAGATGATTTCCCATAATTTTCCTAAGCTTGAAGGATCAATAATTATGAAACAACACTTAGAAATGGTTTAAAAATAGTGAAGAAGGAGTATATATACTGCTAGGGGTCCCTTCTATGCGCACGTAGAACCCTACCGCGCAAGTAATAACCCATCAGCCCAACCTTTCAAGTAGGCAGACAGTCTACTATGCCTAGGAAGAAGGATTTTTGGGCCAGCTAGCCTAGCTTTCTTTGCCTATGCAGAAGCTGGCTGTGCATGCATAGGGCATTAATGCCCTGCACCAACTGCTGCAATATCAGTAAAACTTGGAGTAAAAAATGACTTCGAATGAGTCCTCGAGATTTGTTCAAAACATCGTGCACATAAATAAAATATGCTACCCTATCAAAAATGACATTCTAGACTCAAAACAATTCCCATAGAGGTTGTTTTGACAAAATATGGGCCCTATGCCCATTCTTTACATTTTAATCTAAAAACCACCTAATAGCCTTGGGACCTAAATCAAAGGTCCCTCTATCTCAAAATCCACATACTGCTAACAGAACTATCAAAATTCTCATCTGACCCCATTTATGAGATGTTTTGATTGAAGTCAAAGGTTTTCAACTCCAAAAACTCTAATATAGGAAAATTAGCTTAAAATTTGAATGAACTACTTGGGAACTAAACTGATTATCCCAAAAAGTAATAATTGACTTGTAGCAGCTATAGGAAAATTCAAAAAAGCAAAAAATGTATAAACAGTAGAAAATAACCTTAAGGGTCATTACAACATCCACTACTAAAAGGACTTTCGTCCTCAAAAGTTAAGGGATAAGAAGTACCTGAAGGATCGAATAAGTGAGTATACTAGGCTCACATATCTAGCTCAGTGTCCTAGGTAGCCTCCTATGCCTCCACCGAACCTTAACAACCAAAATCTCTTTAGACCTCAGCCGTCTAACATCCCTAGCTAAAATAGCAACTGGATCCTCCTCAAAATTCAAACAACCATATAACTAAAATGAATCCCTGTGGAGTACATGAGACTCATGTAGGATATTAAACCCTAAGCATCGATACATGAATGATAGGATGAATACAAAAAATACTTGAGGCAAAGCTAACTCATTTATCGTATCCCTAACACGCTACAAAATATTTAAGGGACCGATATACCTAGGGATAAGCTTTCCCTTCATTCTAAACCTCATCATGCCCTTCATGGGCGACACATGTAGGAACACTTGGTCTCCAACCCCAAATACTAAAGTTTGAAGCCTACAGTCAGCATAACTCTTCTGCCTTCATTGAGTTGCCCACAACCTATCTTGGATCACTAAACCTCTATCGAATCAATCACACTATAGATCATTACCCCACGGCCTAGCCTCTAAGGATACAAACTACCCAACTAGAGATCTACACCGCCTACCATATAATACCTCAAATGAAGTAATCTGGATACTCAAATTTTTGTTGTTATTTTAAGAAAAATCCACTAAGACTAGAAACTGGTCCCATTGACTGTTGAAATCCATAATACATACCCTGAGCATGTCCTCTAGAACATGATGGTCTGCATAGACAGGCCATTAGTCTGGGGATGAAATGTTTTGCAAGATTAACACGGATGCCCAACTCCTCCTAAAAAATCCCTCCAAAAGTTTGGAGTGAACTGGTACCTCTATAAAAAATAATGGACATTGGCACCCTGTGCAGATGATCTATCACTCGAACATAGATTTGGGCCAACCTCTTGGCACTGTAGAAAGACTAAATGGGTAGAAAGTTAATAGACTTAGTCAATCAATCAACAATCACTCAAATGTTATCAAAACCCCAAAATATGTGTGGCAACCCAATCACAAAGTCTATAGTGATCCTCTCCCATTTCCACATGAGAATGTGTGGCCTCTAAATCAAACCACCAGGTCTCAAGTGTTTGGACTTAACCTACTGACAGTTCAAGCACTGAGATAATAAAGTCAACTATATTTCTCTTCACCCTGCACCACCAGTAATATTGTCTCAAGTCTCTATATATTTTAGCTGCCCTATATTAATTCAATATATTTGGAACAATGAGCCTCCTACAATATCAATTGAATAAATTCACTAACCCTTAGTTTGTAAATCTGGCCCTTTAAATTGCAAAACACCCTTCATATCCAAGGTGGCATCCCTGGCCTCGCCCCTCATCACCTAATCTCAAATCTTACATAATCAACTATCCATAAAATTTCAATCCTGAATCTGCTCCAACAATATAGACCAGGCTTCAACATAAGCAAGAAACATCATGGGGTCAGAAATATCAACTCGAACCAACCTATTGGCTAATGATTGGATATCCAAAGACAACAATCATTCTAAAGCTTCCAAAAATTCTAAGCGCCCCATACTCACTGCCTTTCGACTCAAGGCATCCGCTATCATGTTTTCCTTACTTAGATGGTAACAAATAAAAATATCATAGTCCTTCAGCAACTCTAGCCATCTGCACTACATCAAATTAAGATCTTTCTAGCTAAGAATGTACTACACGCTATGATGGTTGGTGAATATCTCACAATGAACACCATATAAGTAATGCCTCCAAATCATAAGCAAAAAAGCCACTACCGCCAACTCCAAGTCATGGGTAGGGTAGTTGTACTCGTGCACCTTCAGTTGTCTAGAAGCATATGCTATCACTCAAAGTTACTACATCCAAACACAACCAAAACCAACACTAGAAGCATCACAATAAACCATAAATACTTGGCCCTCAGCTGGAAAAGTTAAATCAAAGATAAAGTGAGTAAAGACTTGAGCTTCAAAAAGCTTGTCTTACACTCATTGGACCACTGGAATGGGACTTCCTTCCTAGTCAATCTGGTCAGGGGTGTTGTAGTAAAAGAAAACCCCTCAACAAAATATCTGTAGTAACCTACCAACCCAATAAAATGTAGGCCTATCCAAATCACAAATTACCTCAGTCTTTGCTGGGTCTACCATAATCCCATCCATAGACACCACATTTCCCAAGAATGCTACAGAATAAAGCAAGAACTTATACTTTGAGAATTTGGCTTAAAGTTGTCGATCTCTCAAAGTTTAAAGCGCGATCCTCAAATATTATTTGTGCTCCTTCCTACTGCTCGAGTAAGTAAAGATGTCATCAATAATAACTATAACTAAGGATTCCAAATAAGGCCTGAACGCATGGTTCATAAAGTCCATAAATGCTACTAGGGCATTGGTCAACCCAAGAGATATCACCAAGAACTCGTATTGGCCGTAGAGAGTCCTAAAGTTTATCTTAGGGATGTATGCTACCCTAATCGTCAACTGATAATAGCCAAATCATAAGTCAATCTTAGAAAAAAGGATGCACCCTGAAGCTGGTCAAATAGATCATCAATACCTAACATTAGATACTTATTATTTATTGTAACCTTATTCAACTGTCGATAAACGATACACATAGTATTTTTTCTTCACAAACATAATGAGAGCACCCTAAGGAAAAACACGCAGCCTGATAAAACCCTTACCCAAAAGATCATAAACTGAACATTAAGCTCTATCAGTTCAGCTAAAGCCATACGATAAGGTGAAATAGAAATGGACTGGGCACCCAACTCAACATTAATAACAAAGTAAATATCATGCTCATATTTGAGGCTAGGAAAGTCGATAGGAAATACATCATCAAACTCGTAAACCATAGGATTAGAATCAAGCAAAGAAATATTGGCACTAGTATCACAAACGTAAGCAAGATGGTCTAAGCACCCCTTTGACACGAACCTTCTAGTATGAATATAAGAATTAATCCCTATCACTACATTGACTATCAAAACCCTGCCACATAACCAGGGATATGTTAGGCATGACTAAGGTAATCATCTTGGCAAAGCAATCAAAGATCGCATGATAAGAGAATAACTAGTCCATGCCCAGAATAGCATTGAGATATATTATATCAAGCGTAACAAGGTCTTCCCAATTGTCATACTCTCAAATAGTCACTACACAAGCTATATAAACCCTATCCTCTACTAAGGAATCACCTAAAGGAGTAGTTATATGCATAGGTGATGAGTCAAAATTTGGTGACTTGTTTAACTTTAAAGTGGTAAGAAATAAAGTCCTCAATGCCATTTTGAGGTAGTTTTAAAGTTAGTTTTTTTTAAGGGTTGAAGCCAAAAGATGACCAATATAGCCTAATGAAGCAACAAGATGGAGAAAATGAGCAAAAATTGAAGTAGCATCGCCTAAGTAGTTTAACATATCACTAAACCACTTGGCACATCGCCAAAGTGCAGGCTCTGTCGCCAAATATCATAGTTCATTCAGGTTTTGAAGACAACAGTTTGACGAGCAACTCTGGAGTTTGGCGAATCGCTGATGAGTTTGGCGATTATGAGGTTCTATTGCGAAACTCAACCAAATCAAGCAATTTAAGCTCAAATATCTAAGTTAATTCGATGACACTAGGCATGTTTGGTGCATCAGTGATGAGTACAACAACCTTATCTCTGTTGCCAAAGTAGTGCAGTGGCAATTTTGTAATATGTTGGCCCCAATTTGCTTCAGCTATAAATATATTTTTGTGACTTCAAAGCTATCTTTTGCATGATTATGAGGTCTACAAAGTTGTAATCAAACACTAAAGTTTGGGATTAGCTTTTATATTCATTTTCTACATTGGAATTGAAGGATTACTTGTGGATAACACTAAAATCTAATTGTGGATTTTAATGAGCATGATGGTATAATTTCTTTGTCTTATATTTTAGTTGGCTAAATTCCCCAAAATGGGTGTGTGTGATGACTGAGTAGTGATAATTACATGGCTAGTAAGTAATTTTCTTTCTAATTTATTATTTGATATGGGTTTAACTATTATTCCATGTTTTAACTCATAATTAGAGGTTGCAAACACTAGTTGAGCTTACATTCTTTATCTTTCTTGAGAAAGGGGATAAGGGTGAGGGATAATGGTTAACAATGACTTAATTTATATCAATTAATGATAGATCTTAGAAATAATGTAATTAAAATTGAGGTTTTAGGTTGGTCATGATGGTACACATGGGAGTATGAGAGAACCTGCTTGTGATATTTAATGCTTAATTGAGAAATTAGCATTAATACCTTAAATATAGCCTACCCATAGATCTAACTAAGTTAAGTCAAATTTCTATTTACCCAGGTATGAATCTAGACTCATGATAACACACCCTTAAGTTACTTTTACCATTGATTACTACTTCCAAGTCTTAGTTATTGCAATCTAACTCTCTTGATAACTACAAACAAAAGTGTTCAAAATTGTTTAAACCCCCTCCCATTTACCATTATTGTTTTAAATTAATACGTACAAACATTAAGTGAGATTCTTACATTCTAAAGTGAACTTTGAAAATTCATTCAGTGTGGGTTGACCCCAACCTCAAAGTTGGGTTAAAACAATAGACAACAACCATGTGCACTTTTTTAGGGTGTAATTGAGCGTTCTTAAAAATGGCATTGTTGTCGGGGATTGAAACTATAGTGTTCTTTTATTGAAGTATTTTATATCAATTGTATTTAGTGGTAGTTTAAATTTATGTTATTTTTTATTTTTGGTTTTGCTTTAGGAGAAAACATGAGTCAATATGGTAGTGATACCGTGAGCTAGGAAGGGAAATTTGATGAGGATGACTACTAGGGAGTTATTGAGAGAGAGTACCATTCACCTACCACCTATGATGGGGAATGTGGCCTTTCATGTTACAAGTACAATGCATCAATTTCTACAAATGAAGGGGTTATTTTGAGGCCAACCACATGAGGATACAAACAATCACCTCAAGAACTTTATTTATGTTTGCACCCTCTTCGACAAAGAAAGTATTTCTCAAGAGTCTATATAATTGAGGTTGTTTCCTTTCTCTTTAATGGGGGAAGCAATTATTTGTCTTAGAGAATTGCCTAAAGGATCAATCACTTCTTGGATCAAGCTTACTGAGGCATTCCTTGATAGGTTTATTCCTCCTTTATGGATGGTCTAACTCTAGGATGAAATCACTAATTTTGCTAATTAAGTGGAGAGTCTCTTCATGAGTCATGGCTTTGATTCAAGAAAAAGTTGCTCCAATGTCATACTCATGAGCTATCGAAAAAGTTTATCCTACAAACTTTCTACCGTTCATTGGATTCCTTGAAAAAAACTGTGGTAGATAATTTAGCCGGTAGTTCCTCGATGAATCAAACTTTTGGGGTTGCTTTGGGCTTGCTAGATCAAATAACTAAGACAAATCATGCTTGGCATACCCGAGACACTGAGGTGGCAGTGGGTGCTCCCTCTTTATCTTTGGTGACCCAAGAGAAAAGAAAGAAGGATGAGGAGTGTGATGAGAACATGGGAAAAATCATGACTCAAATGGACCTTTTGACAAAGTATTTCTTAGGTTTGAGCCCCAAAACTGTGAATGTCGTGGCTACTAGAGGAAGCCAAATTTATGATGATATAAATGACTGTTTTGATGAAGAAATCCAATATTTAGTGAACTAAGTGGAGGGAGGTGATTCTCAACCTACCTATCAAACATAAGGCAGGAACCAAGGTTGGAACAAGGATAGGGACCGGGATTGGAGGGACATAGATCATGATAGGAATTATAATAGAGATAGATAAGTTCTACCTCATGAACGTACAAAGCCAAAGAAACCACATTGAACTTGAAAATCTATAGAATGGATGACATGCTTGTAAGAATTCTCAATCGGATTGAAGATAGTGACAAAATCCATAAAGAATGACTTCCCTTCAATAAATCAAATAGTCATATCTCATGTGGTTTCCATCAAGAAACTTGAAACACAATTAAGTCAAATCTCATCCCACCTAAATCCAATACAAAAAGGTAGACTTCTGAGTGACACAGTGGTGAATTCAAAAGATGATAATGCACATTGTATGGCTATCATGACTAGAAGTGGAAAGGTACTTAGTGATGAGATATGGGACATTGATAAAACTCCCAATGAAGAGGTAATTGAGAAGCAAACAAATGTGAAAGAAAGCACGTTGAGAAACTTTTTGAGCCTAATCTTGAGGAATTGAACCTTGAAGGTTTGAATGTTGATAAGCCCATAGTGTTAAAAGATGCAAGTGACAATGATGAGAAACAGATGGTGGTTAAATAAGAAAGTCTAAAGTTGGATGCGAATCCATCCATTCCTAAGCCAATAATGAAAGATCCTCCTCCATTCCCACAAAGATTGAAAAAGAAAGAGGAGCATGTCAAGTTCAAAAAGTATCAAGCCATGTTCAAAATTCTCTCAGTCAACAACCCCTTGGTGGATATGTTGCTTAAAATGCCTGAATATGCTAAATTCATAAAATACATAATGACTAAAAAGAGGAGTATGGACTTGAAACCCTTGATGTCTTGCACCATTGTAGTGCAATTATGTTGAGCAACTTGGTTGTAAAGAAGGAAGATCCCAGAGCATTCACTATCCCATGCACAACTAGTGTGTACTAATTTTCCAAAGTCATGTGTTATTTGGGAGTGAGCATACACTTGATGCCTTGGGCTATATTCAAGAAGTTGGATTTAGGGACTCCAAAACTACCACGATGAGATTTCTAATGGTGGACCGGTCTACTAAAACACCGATGGGAGTTCTTTATGATGAGTTAGTATGAGTTGATAAGTTCTATTTCCCGAGAATTTTGTCATTCTTGATTGCAAAATTGATTATGTGGTTCCCATCATCTTTGATAGGCATTTTCTTACTACCAGGAGACCTTTGGTAGATGATGAATATGGTGAATTGAAGATTAGAGTAAATAATGAAGAAGTCACCTTCAATGTATGCAAGTCAATGAAACAACCAAGAGACTTGCAAGTGATTTTAGTTATCGATTCAATAGACTAAGTTGTTGCTTGCACCTCACAGTTGGTGTTCTAGGTTAATCATTATGGTGGTGCTATGGAATTACTATAGTGAAGAGGTAGCAGACTACGATTAAGTGGTGGAATTGTTAATAGGGTTTGGTACTTATCCTAATAATCCCATGAAACTTGATCTTGATTTAAAAAAATAGGAAAGTCCACCCACCAAACCTTCTATTGAAAAGCCATTGAAAATAGAACTCAAGCCTCTTCCTCCCCATATTTTGTATGTTTTCTTGGGGCAAGATAAAAAGTTTCCCATCATCATAGAGGCTGATTTATTGGTTTGGCAAGTTGAAGCTTTGGTATCCATGTTGAGAAAGTTCATAAGGGCCATTGGGTGGACAATTGCCGATATCATCAAAATCTCTCTCAAAATTTATACCCATAAAATCCTATTAGAACCCGATTTTGTGCCTAGCATTGAGCATCAAAGGAGTTTGAATCCTCCAATGGAAGAAGTAGTCATGAAAGCAATTAAAGTGGCTTGATGTGGGTGTGGTTTACTAAATCTTTAATAGTATGTGGGTGATATCGGTGCAATGTGTGCCTAAAAAGGGGGGAATCACCATTGTGCCCAATTAGGAGAATGAACTCATCCCTTTGTGTCCGGTCACGAGGTGGCGTGTTTGTATGGATTGTGGAAAGATCTATTCATGGATTGGGAAAGACTATTTTCCTATGCCCTTCATAGACTAAATATTGGATCGATTAGTTGGGCCAAGATGGTATTGCTTTCTTGATGGTTACTTTGGGTACAATCAAATATCCATAGCCCTCGAATACCAAGAAAACACAACTTTCACTTGTCCGTATGGCACCTTCGCATTCAAACATATGCCTTTTAAATGTACAATGCTCCTGCTACTTTCCAATGGTATATGTTGTCAATTTTCTCTGGCATGGTGAAAGATTAAATGGAGGTGATTATGGATGACTTCTTGGTGGTAGGAGATTCTTTTAAAGCTTATCTTGCTCATTTAAGCAAAGTACTCTAACATTGTGTAGAAATAATTCTTGTGTTTAATTGGGAGAAGTGCCATTTTATGGTAAAATAAGGAATTGTGCTTGGTCACAAAATCATGGGGCATGGAATTCAAGTTGATCAAGCGAAGGTTAAATGATATCCAAATTACCTCCACCTATCTCCATAAGGGTGTGAGGAGTATCTTGGGGAATGCAGGTTTCTAGTGGGAGTTTTTTTCAAGGATAGCCCATCCATTGTGCAAGCTTCTTTAACAGAAAGCTAAGTTTGAATTTGATGGAAGTCGTATAAGGTCATTCAATAGCCTAAATAAAGCTTACGCTGGAACCTATCATTGTGGCTCCGAATTGGTCCTTTCCTTTTGAACTTATATGTTATGATAGTGGGATATCATTTGGAGCGACTCTTGGGGAAAAAAAAGACAAGCTATTCCATATAGTTTACTATGCTAGTAAATCTTTAAATAAGGCAAAAAAAAATAACATAATCATAAAGCAAGAGTTATTGGCAGTGGCTTAATTTTGAAGAATCTTTCCCTGATGAACTTGTAATGGGCTGTTTTGGGAGATTTGGTGCCTTGGTATGCCAATTTTTCAAATTATCTTGTATGTGACATACTTCCAAAGCTAACCTTCTATCAAAGGAAGTGGTTTCTTCATGATGTTAGTCTATACAATTGGGATGAACCCTACTTATTTAGGGAATATATGGATGGTGTGATTCTTAAATATGATACCGAATTGAAAATACAACCCACACCTGAGGCTTGTCACTCCTCACAATTTGGTGGTCACCATGGTGGAATAAAGAAAGCTGCTAAAGTCCTTCAAAGTAGCTTTTATTGTCCCATGCTCAATTATAACACTAGTAACTTATCTCGATCGTGTGCCCAATGTCCAATGCAAGAAGGTATCTCTAAAAGGCACAAAATGCCTTTGAAGCCTAATCTTGAAGTTTAATTATTTGATGTTTGGGGAATTGATTTTATGGGACCTTTTGTGAGTTCCTTTGGCAGTAAGTACATATTGGTGGCCGTCGACTAAGTGTCAAAATGGGCCAAGGATGTTGCATTACTCAACAATGAGAGCAAGAGTGTTACCTTTTTCTTGAAGAAGCATATATTCACAACGTTTGGACTCCCTGAACTATCATTGGCGATGGTGGCTCTTATTTTTACAATCGGGTGTTTCTACGCTATATCACCCCCAAACTAGTGGGCAAGTAGAGGTGTAGAATCGGGAGATAAAGGGAATCTTGGACAAAATAGTTAATATGAGTGGAACCAATTGGGCAAAGCAATTAGATGATGTTGTTTGGGTATACCAGTCAACTTTTAAAACACCCGTTAGGATGTCTCCCGACAAACTACTGTTTGGAAAAACTTTTCATCTATCAATTAAAATTGAGTATCGTGCTTTTTGGGCTTTGAAGAAACTGAACATGAAATAGGATGATTCCGCTAAGTCTAGAGTGGAGCAATTACAGAGATTGATGATTTTCGCCTTCGGGCATATGAAAGCTCCACTTTTTACAAGGAGAAAATGAAAAGGTGGCATGATGCCAAAATCTAGAATAGAGAATTTAGAGTTTGGGATTATATATTGCACTTTAATTTGCCACTCAAACACTTTACGGGCAAGCTCAAATCAAAATGGTCAGGGCCATTCAAAGTTGTACGAGCTTACACTTTCAGAGTGTTTGAGTTGGAAGGCCATGATAAGTCAAAGCTTATGGTGAATGGATAGTACTTGACGCAATTCCATGTAGGTGGCCCAAAGGTTACAAAGATTTAGGCGTTCCACTTCAAGGATGCTTGACATAAATGAAGCTATTGTCGTGCCACGATTTTATCTAAGACACTTCTTGGGAGGCAACCCAAGTTTTATTTTATGTCTATTTCAATAACATTTATTATGTGATGCAGGTGTATGATTGGTATGGAATGTGTAAAACACATCACAATACGAGTTGGAGGAAGGAGATATTGGTGAGTCACTTTTACGTATCACCGACAAGTTTGGCGCGTTGCCAAAGGTAATATATTGAGATCTTAAACTTAGCTCCAGGAGAGGTACTTTGGCGGATTGCTGATCTATTTGGTAGATTACCATAGTCATCAGGCAAAATGGGTCTCCTATACTCTTGGAACTGGTATGTTTGGCGCAGAAATAGAAAGTTAAGTGATGCGCTAAACACTTTGGCTACACCACTAAGTATATCCAAACATCTGAATTAAAAGAGTAAAGATTGTTTGACTACTAAACCCTTCCTCTTCCACTTAAACCAATTTCTATTTCCTACATTTGCCACTTTCATCACTATGACCACAGTGAATGACTCTCTCACACACGCATACTCAATCCTTGTCACTGCACCACCCTTCACTGCCTTTCACTATTGTCACCACCGCACCACAATGCCAGAGTACATTTGTGCCAATTTCCTTCTAAACCTTTTCCTATTTTGTGCAAGTTATCATCTTGAAGGTTAGATATTTTTGGTTAACTATTACTTTTTTGTTCTAGATCTAGTGTTGCTTTGTATTCCATTGCAAGTTGTGAGAAATCTTTACAATATGCTTAATTCAATTCTTTACTTTTTGAAACTAATGTTAATTCATGTTTTACTTGAATAAAGAATATTTGCTCGTTCATATGTCTATTAGACTAAAAGTGTTATGTAGTTGAATGATAATTAGGGTGTCGGGTTAATATTTACTTGGGGTTTGGTGGTTTTATATCGATTTTGTGAATTTATTATCATGTTGGATTTCAAATTTTGATTGATTTTTCCTGGTGATAGATCGGGTGATGTCATTCTAGGGGAAAATTGTCATTGTGTTGTGTTTGGTGTCGAAATTTGGGGAAGTTTAATTACTTGTTGTGCAAAATTTCTTGAAAAATTCCATTGATAGGCTTGGGTTTGAATTAGGAACGATGGTTCACGTATTGGGATATGCTTAACGCATCGATGAATCGCCAAAGTGCTCCCTACATCTCCTAAGAAGACAGTGTGAGTAGGAGGGCTGTGTTTTAAATTTCATAAAGCCTTATTATTTTGGAAATCTCCATCAAGTATTGCCAAACTGTTGGCAATTAGTCAAACTCTCACTCCAGCTCGCCAAACTCGAACCTGAAATAGGCATCTTAAGTATGAACTTTGGAGATGATCCTTGGTATCACCAAACACTTTGGAGATGCGTCGAATTATTTTTTTCGATACCAACCCATAGTCCATGTGTTTACTAACCCTATTTTTGTACATGATCTTATATTATATGCAGGTATGGGTAAACAAAAGCACATTTCAAAGAAAAGGAAGACTCTTTCTTAGTCCAAAGGCAGATAAGAAAAAAGGTAACAATTTTGGGTAGCTCCAACCTTAAAAGAGTTGTACGAAAGAAGATAAAACTGGTTGCTGAAAAGGCTAAAGGGAAAGATAAAACACAATCTCATGTCTATGATAATGAGGGGTCTGACTGTGAGCATAGTATTAACTCTTTGAGATATCATTGGACCACTTCCGACTCTGAGGGAGAATAAGTAGGGAATAGCACTACAATCCATGTACCATTACCTACTCTAGTGGTTATACTAACAAAGAGGAAGAGGGATGAGAAACGCTCCAAAGTAGCTATAGACCTTTACCCCATAGTACTTCCCAAAATTTTGAACAGGCTGAAAGTTGAAGGTCAGCATGCTATCTTTAGGAGAAGATGCTGTCGAAGAATGGACTGGTTTATAAATACTCCATCAGTATACTATCTTTAGGAGAAGATGCTTTCGGAGAATGGACTGGTTTATAAATACTCATCCCTTTAGTGATACTATTTAAAACTATGTCTTTGAGATTTTCACTGAACCCAGACCATCTTTTATCCCAACATGGGTTCGAGAGTTAGATACTAATTATGGTAATTTATTACCCATAAAGGGAAAAAAATGCAAGCCATAAGAGATGAAAGATAGTATACGAGTGTGTGGGGTTGATATGCCATTTGATCGAGGGTCTATAAATGAAATATTAGGATGCAAAACAATTGATAAACACCATTTCGCTGACAGACTTGTGAATTCTTCAGATAACCAGTGGGAATGGTTGGCACCCATGTTGAGTGATAATTCACCTTCATGGATTAAGCCGGGGGTGGATATAAAGTAAATGCATATCGATGTACCTATCCAGTTTTGGTTTTGCTTAATGTGTAGTAACCTTATGCCATCTTAGAATGAATCTATCCATCATCATCTGAAGGAAGTATTATTGGGCTCAATTATAGATTGAGAAAAAATAAATCTTGGGTTGATCATTACCCCAGATATTGGGATGAGGGACTAACAGGCTACTACTTCAGTTCATTTTCTGTGTTTAATCACGGAGATATACAAGTAAGCAAAGGACCCTTTTAGACCCAAGACTGATTTTTATGTTATCCTTAAATCCTCTTATGATATTCTTTGCATTGAGCCTGACTACAAATAGAAAGATAAGAAAAGGAATGAGAAAGTTGATAATTCCCTAATAGTTGATGTTGAGGGTTTAGAGAGTAGTGTTGCCCAGGCCACCCCTATTTTTATAGCTCTACCTCCAACAACCCTTTCTATCGAGCCTTTCTCATATCCCCCTCGACCCAGTTTCACTGGCCCACAATCATCTACTACTCTAGGTACTTTGAGTACTCCACTGATTGTGGCTGCAGTGATCTAGATGGGTTATTTAGCCTATTCTACCGATATGAGGTTGGCTAGGTTAGAGACTTATGTGCCCCAGATGATTCAGGCTGCTATTCAGGTAGCCTTAGAGCTCATTTATTAAGAGATATAGTTTTTATGAGACATTATGAGTATATGGTGAGAATATTTATAAAATAAGCTCACAACATATAATAAGTACACAGGATGTGGAGTAGACTTCTATGCAGAATGAGGTTGATTTATTGCAAACTAATATAGATTAGCTTCAGTACCTTTATTTGTCTCATTTATGGGTTGTGCCATCTTAGACTACTACAGAGGGTAAAACTGTACTCGAGCCAGACCCATCTAGACCGGCTTCTTATGAAGATGAGGATGCCTCCGAGACTGAGACTGAGGGGGAGGTGGAGATTGCTACCCATAGTACAGATGTTGATGTTATCCAGCTTTTGAGGTTCATGGTGATATCCAGGTTACTGTGGCTGTTATTTCGGTTGATGTTTTGGTGAGGTCGACTCAGGTGACTCCGTAGATTGGTGGTAGCAGTTCTAAACCTGATGAAGAGACATTTGACCCTACGATCGACCTAGAGGCTACATTAATGGTGCCTGCTATTATTCTAGATCCGGACCTATAGACTATATTCGGAGTTGACTTGGGCACTGATGCCCAAATTGAGGTGATTTCTATAAGCCACTCATCACCTTAGGCTTGACACGCTTTCACTCATTCTTGTATTATATCCTAGTCCTATTTTATTAAGGACACTTATTTGTTCAATGTTGGGGGGAGTATTATTGGATCTGTAATATTTTGAGTGACCTCTAATTCCAATACTTTGATTCTGATACTATTTTGATTTGGGTGTAATATATTAGATGATTTTCATTTTATGGGTGCATGCTTTTTGCAATTTTATTTGAGCGTGTGTTGTGATTTGCATTTTATCTTTGTTTCTTATTTCTTAGTGCTAGTAGTTAGTAGTATGTTTGATCAATAAAGCCCTTTTTAGCTTGGTGCTCAAGTAGAAGTACGCTAGAAATAAAATGCTTTGACTCAAAGTGTACTCTTGTGGAGATTTTCACATGCATGAAACTTGAAAATGAGAAAGTAATTTGTGAATTGACCAACCTTTAAAAATGCGCCCATCTTTTAAATTTTGGTTGATTGAGTTGAAGTTGTTAGGCACTCAATTTTTTGAATATTTGCATCTCATTTTGACTACTTGAATACCTTTCTCAATATGTTCAATGAATATGGTATCTGAATTAAGGAATTGAAAGTGTTTCATCGAGTGTGTAGTTGAGTGCAAGGAGTGGTGAGGCTTCGATTTGAACTTGTGTCATAAGTCCATCTAGAACTTTTCTTGTTAGTCTATTGCTAAGCATAGAGTATTGTGACGTTGGAGAAATGACCTTAGGCTATCAATCGAGAGTGAGCCTTTGAAATTGGCCATATAGCCTTCTCAATAGTGAGTTGAGTGACCGAGCTTTCTCCAAATTTGTGCCTTGTAGCCTCTTTGTTGGAAAATCATGTTACAAGCCATAACCCGTTCTCCTACGATACCCTCTTTTGAATCAAAACCATCTTGAAGCATGTAGTCTTCCTAATAGTAAGTTAAATGAGCATGATGGTATAATTTCTTAGTCTTCTATTATGCTTGGCTAAATTACCCAACTTGGGGTGTGTGATGATTGAGTAGTGATAAATGTATGGGTAGTAATTATTTGTCTTCCTAATTGATTATTTTTATGGGTTTAACTATTATTCCATGTTTTAACTCACAATTGAAAGGTGCAAACTCTAGTTGAGCCTAAAACCTTTATCTTTCTTGAGAAAGGGGTTACGGGTGAGGGATAATGGTTAACAATGACTTGATTTATATCAAGTAATGGTAGATCTTAGAAATAATGTTATAAAATTAAGGTTTTAGGTTGGTCACGATGGCACACATGGGAGTTTGAGAAAACCCATTTGTGATATTTAATGCTCAATTGAGAAATTAACATTAATACTTGAAATCTAGCCTAACCATAGCTCTAATTAAATTAAGGCAAATTGCTATTTATCTATGTATGACTCTACACTCATGAAAACACACCCCTATGTTACTTTTATCATTGATTACTACTTCCAATTTTTAGCTATTGCAATCCAACTCTCTTGATAACTACAACAAAAGTGTTCAAAAGTGTTTACAACCCTCCCTCCCCATTTACTTTTAATGCTTAAATTAATACGTATGAACATTAAGGGGTCGTTTAGTAGAGTGTATAAGAATAGTGAAAAATATGGTGTATTAGTAATGCTTGCATTAGTAATGCTTGTGTTAGTTATGCTTGATTTTTTCTTATGTAGTGTTTGGTTTGGTGTATTAAAAATAATATGAATTACATAATTTCTAAAAATAAATTACTTTTTACAAAAATACCCTCCATAAATATGATGGAGAGGATGTAGAAAATATTTTGAGGGACAATTGTGACTTTAACCATACTAATGCATGCATTAGAATCCATTGCATTACTAATACCAAGGATTTTCATGCATTAGTAATACACTCTTTAATACACAATAGAGTGTATAACTAATGCAACTATTAGTAATACATAGGATGAAAAAGTGTACCAAACAAGGTGTTAGTAATACACAAAGCTAATGCATGCATTATTTTTGTTAATACACTCTACCAAACCACCCCTAAGTGAGCTACTTACACTCTTAAGTGAACTTTACAAATTCATTCCCTGTGGTTTGACACCAACCTCAAAGTTGGGTTAAAAATATTGACAACGACCACGTGCAAAGGCTCACTAGACAACCCTAAATGAGAAGCAAAGTATGCTGACACATGTGAATATATAGAACGTTGATAAAAAAAAACACTGGATGACGACAAACTGAAATCCTACTTGTTAGCACAACATCTAATGCTTCCATCTCCGGCCTACAAAGAAAAGCATACAAGTGTCTGCATCTACTACCGGACTGAGTACCTAAACAACCACATGTCCTACGTGTCTGCCCCCATAGGCCTCATGATATATACCCTCTATAGTACGAGCATGGTCAACTACCTCTGAAAATGGATGACCTGAAGATACCATCTGCTCTGTAGCTCGACAAAGTTGTACTCTCAACCCTCTAACAAAGTTGTGCACCCTTTCGTGCTCAGTAGAAAAAATCATAGTTGCATGTAGGATAGCTCATGAAAGCTTGATTCAAACTCAGATACAGTTATAGAAACCTATCGTAGATTTTTAAACTCATCCCTTAATTGATCCTACATGCTACGAGGCATATACTTCCCCAAGAATGCCTCGGAGAACTATGCCTAAGTCATAGTTGGGGACCCAGTTGATATGCACTTAACATACGCCTCCAGCACTGCCTCGCTAACCCATCTAGCTGAAATATGCTATAATCCACTCCATGAGAGTCCACTAAATTAAGGTGGTGGAACCTCTCACGAAAACTAAAAAGAAACTCGTATGCATCCTCTCCTATAGAACCTAAGATCCTAGAAAGAGCCAATCTTATAATTTGACCTAGCATCTCTTCTCCTTTGTAGTCATGGATGGTCGGGCTACCATCGGCTAAGCAAACATCGATAATGGTAGCACCTTAACATAGGGAGACACAATAGCAGGATGCGCTTCTATACCCATAATACTTTGAGCCGCTCCCTTGGATGATGTCTATGACATATCTCCTGGATTACTCAACAAGCGGGCCAGAGCAAACTGTAATACTGGTGTAGCCATAAATTTGGGTGGAGTCTGGGCTAGTCCTTGACCCATCGACTGCTGAGTGGGTAGGTCTACTAGTGCTGGATGTGGATTAATAAGTAGCTCTTGCCTAATAACTCACTCTGGTGATGCAACTCAGTCCTGGTCCCAAGATGGTGCGGAAGTTCAAGCCCGACCTTGACCTCTACCTCGGCCCTAGTAGGGGTCCTAGCTATCGGTGTGGGGGCCTCTACCTCAGCTGTTGTAGACCTTGTCCTAATTATCTATGAAAGCGTGAAACAAGTGAGATTCCAGGAATTGATTAGAATAAGGGCACACGACAAGGAATTAGAAGGATGAAATTTTCCTAAGAATACCCTATAGTCTCCCGAAGATAGGATACAGACGTCATCACACTGATCTATGGGACTATACTAGACATTTTTCTCTTATACCAATGATACTGGTGAACATAGTATTTAAAACCAAACTGTCACAACCCAAAATCTCAGGTCATGATGGCACCTATAATACTCCACCAATAGGTAAACCAAACCTATAACCTAGAACGACAAGTAACGGGGTAATAAGAGAAAGAGAAAAAATGAGAAATAAAGGCCAAATAAATGGACTAAATATTGGAAATAAGACAAATACATATATACATAGGGAAAGAAGAAACAAAATTCACAAAATAACCCCATCACCTGGTATCAGTCAGTGCAAGAGGCACTATATATTCAAGGAGTAATAGATAGATAAAATACATATAAAGAACCATCTTTGAATATATAAAATAAAGACTAGTCCAAAAAGTAGAGGGAGATGGATCAACTTAGATCGTCAAGAACTTACCCTGTATTTTTGATCAAAAGCTCAATACGAGGAAGGAATTAGCCGCGATAACTCATACTGGGATCTGTATCAGGAAAAAAGATGCAAAAGTATAGTATGAGTACCAAAATAGGCGGCACTCAGTAGGCATCATAGTTTGACTGAGCTTAAACAAGATATAAGTATAATAAAATGTGAATATAAAATAAGGTTAAGTAAAAAAAGGCCAGATAGAGAGTAACATGTCAAATCTAGATGAATAAGGGAAATATAAGTAAACTACCTTGAAAGGCATAATAATAATAATCAAACTACAACCTAGACGAGCGTTTATAAGCCTAGAAGGCACAATAGCCATCAATATAAGCCAACTGGCCCCCATAAGCACGGTGGATACACGAAACAAACAATATTAACTACAAGAAATGCATAAGAATAGATAAGTGCACAGGCGGTGGCCTATTAGCCCAACCTTTAGTGCATGCAGCCGGTCCACTGTACATGTGAAGATGGATTATTGGGTCAGCCAGACCAGCCTTCTACGCACACGTGAAAGCTGGTTGCGCACAAGTAGGGCATTTTTGCCCTGCACCAACTGCTGCAACTGTTGCAACATCAAAAAACTTACTCCAAATAGGTCCTTGAGATTTGTTTTGAACCCCGTGCATACAAACAAAATATTCTACCCTATTAAATATGACATACCAGACTCAACAAAATAAATGAAATTCCTATTAGAGGTCATTTCGATGAAATATGGGCCAAACACTCATTCTTTCTATTTTTAACTAAAAAACACCCAACTAGCCCATAATGAGTCCAGAAGACTCGAGACCCAAACCAAAGGGCCCCCGTAGCTTTAAATCCATGTTACAGAGCTAACAGAACTATCAAAATTTTCATTCGAGGTAGTTTACTAAAAGATTTGACCGAAGTCAAAGTTCTCAATTTCAAAAGCTCCAAAATAGGGAAATTGGCTTAAACTAAAATGAACTACCTGAGAATCAAACCAACTATCCCAGAAAGTCATAATTGACTTATAGCAACTATAGGAAAACTCAAAACACAAAAACACATAGAAAAAAAGAAATATCCTAGAGGGTCATTACAGATTATCATCTGAAACATAAGATTTGTTAACTCTCATAATTCTTTTGAAAGATTAATGGAAATTAACAGAAGACATCATTACTTATACATAGCTCTTATGGAATCATTTTAAGATCCACAAGAGTTAGAACACTTTAGAAGAAATTTTGGACTTCGAAATGCTTTTGTAAATAACTAAGCCAAGATCTTTCTTTTTTGGAATGAGGACTGGGATGGATAGGTTATGACAGATATTGTACAACAAATTACTTAAAAGCTCAGTAAGAATAATACAAAATTTATAATTTCAACAGTTTATGCTATATGCGATGCATGCACTTGACAGACTGAAATTATAAGAGGATCTGGAATAAATTTTACATAGGAATCAGTTTCCATGGGTTGTCGGAGGGGATTTCAATGTGATCCTCAATGGGAAGGAAAATTTGCTAGGATTAACTTTCATATTGCATGAGGAAACTAGTTTTTTCCATTACACTTGTAATTGTGCTACTAAATAATTCAAATTCACAAGTAGCAAATACATATGGTGGAATGACATAATTATAGAAAAATGTGTTTTTAAAAGACTGTATAGGGTTCTGGGAAAATAGAAATTGACGGAGGCTTTCCCATCTAGTGCAGTCTAATATCTAGTAGGACAAAGATCTTACCATGCCCTTCTTTATGTAATATATAACTAGCTAAGGAACCTACTGCCAAGTCTTTTCAATTCCTTAATTTTTGTAATAAACATTAGATTAATGAAATTGTTTAGAAGAATTGGAAGATAGAATTTGTTGGGAGTCCTTTCACAGAATTCCAAGTCAACATGAAGAGGGTATAAGGAGCTTTATCAGCATAGAGTAAGGAGATATTTAGAAATATCATCAAACAAATTGCTACTATTGAGTATGTAAAAAAGGTAAAGGAAATTCAGCTAGAAATTCAACCTAAAGCAACAAATAGAGTTGTTCTATGTAGAACAGAAGCTGACCTAAAGAGGCATACATGAATATAAGAGGAATACTGAAAACAAATATCAAGCATAAGAGGGCTTGTATAGGGAGATCGAAATACAAATTTCTTTAACTCCTATGTGAAGGGGAGGAGGAAAATAGATCATATTGCTAAAACTCAGTCAAGACAGGGGAATAAGTATGCATAAATCAACATATAGCAGAGGAAGTTGTTTCTTTTTTCAAAAATTAGTTAAAGGAAGAATGAAACATCAAGATTTTGCTATGCTATAACACATTCCTCAAGTCATCACAAAGGAGAAGAATGAAAAATAGTCATATTACCATGTTTTGAAGAAGTTAAAGTTGTAATTTTATATTTAAATAGTGATAGTGCCAGTGGATCAAATGGCTGTACTATACATTTCTTTCAGAGTTGTTTGAATATAATTTGAAAGGACATAACCATAATGGTCAGAGCCTTCTTTTGTGGACAAGAGATGCCTAAGTTTATAACTTATACCAACCTGGTCCTTCTACCTAAAAAGAGAGTGTTCATGATTTTACAGATCTAAGGCCTATCAGTTTGAAAACATTTGCTAATAAGATTATTTCAAAAATGCTTCATGAAAGAGTAGTGGGAATGCTACCAACCATCATTTTACAAAATCAAATAGTTTGTGGAGGGAATAATCATCACAGAGAATATCCATCTAGCTCAGGAGATTATCAGAGACATCAACACGAGGAATAAATTTCACAATATGGTGGTGAACTTAGATCAACCAGAGGAATAAATTATCTGGGTTTTATGGATCTTCCTAAATAAGGTCCTCAGGAAGTTTTGTTTTTTTGAAGTTATAATTGATATGATGTGGAGATTATTATCTATAATTGGTACTCTATACTAATTAATGGACAATCTCATTATTTCTTTAAATCATCCATATGATTGAAACTAAGAACCTTCTATCACCTAATTTTTTCATTATTACTACAGAGGTGTCTGCTAGGGGATTAAATAGCCTTTATTAGGATGTCGAGTTTAAGAGATACAAACTTATAAAGTGGAGTCCAAGTATTAATCACCTATCATATGAAGATGATACAATTATCTTTTTTTCTAGTAAACAGGAAGTTAGTTATTAAGATGATGGGTGTATTAACAGATTATGAAAATATCTCAGGAGAGATTATTTATAAGTAAAGAGATTTTTCTACCTACATGAGAAGACTCTATTGATTGTGGGAATTAGGTTAAAGAGTCTCATTGGGATCAATCATGGTTTTACTCCTTTTACATAATTGGGATGTCTAGTCTATTATGAAAGAAAAAACAATACAATACCCAAAAGTCTCCCACGCTTAACCCAAACTTATATCAGTAAACCAACTATAAATTTCAATTTTCCAGACTAGTACGACTCAAAGTAAGAGTCGTACAGTGAAACAATGAGTTGTGAGGATGACTCGAGGTAAGCTGTCTAGAATTTACCCAAGTTTCATTACTATGACTACTAGGTGTGAACCGTACTATGTAGGTACAGTTCGTATGATGACTTATATTGATAAAGCGCAGAGAATTGAAAAAACTCCCGTAAGAACCATAAATCATTGGTATGAGCTGTGGGATCAAGGTATGGATCATACCACAACTAGTAGGGCCCCAATACTGTGACTCATGAACTTAGGTCCAAGTGACCATGAGTCATCAGTACAACTCATGTTATCAACTTATCAGTCATGAAATGACTCATGGGTTGATGATCTCAAAGCAGACCAAAATTTCTAGGAACCACGAGTCTATGTATGACTTGCAAGTTCATGGTATGAGTTTTACCGTTGACTCATGTGATGCAGTTCCAGCTATTTCAGATATATTTTAAAAGGGAAAATCAGTCTTTTCCTAATTTCCAATAACCTAAACTATGTTGTTTTAGATATCCTAGAGGGAGAATAAAGGTTAAACAGTCTATTACCTTCTTATTCCCTCATTAAATACTTAGCAACATCAGAATTTTCTCTCAAATAGCGAAGGCTTAGGGTTTGATGGTTTGTAAGAGTCCACCATTGTAACTAAGACCTGATTCGATAACAGGTCCCTATATGAGGATATTGAAGAATAATAAGAACACGAAGTAAATTGATGGAAAGTAAAACAATGGATATTCATGTGAAAACTTCCTTGGTCAATGGAGTAAAACCACAACCTACCCCGATAGGATTTCACCAACCACTCCACTAATCACTAAGCAACAAAACAATTACAAATCTTGTTCAATCTAAGCATTAAACTTGGATGGTTTGTAAAGGTCCACCACTATAACAAGGACCTGATTAGGTACTAGGTCCCCAAATGAGGATGTTCAACAATAATAAGAACCCAATAAATCTGTAGAAAAATAAATAATACGAGATGTTTACGTGAAAACCTCCTTGCTCAAG
Organism: Capsicum rhomboideum; assembly: GCA_031232105.1. Lineage (NCBI taxonomy): Eukaryota > Viridiplantae > Streptophyta > Magnoliopsida > Solanales > Solanaceae > Capsicum > Capsicum rhomboideum. The sequence continues at coordinate 86,977,505 of CP124716.1, read as the reverse complement.
GGAATAAAACCATGACCTACCCTAGTAGGATTTCACCAATATCTCCACTAAAATTCAAGCAAACAAACTGATTACAACCCTTATGTCATCTAGGAATTAAAATCTTAATTCCTACTCAATAGCAATAGATCTATAGCTAAACATACTCATAATAACTCTACTGTGGGAACTTCACTAGCTAACTCTAGCTAGAACCCCAACTCAACACAAAATCAACCACAAAATTGCTCACAAGAATCTCCAAGATGAGACGTGAGTTTATGGTTGTAAGATCAGTACAAAAAATCTCAATCAACCTAGAAAGAATAACATATTTCATTATGAGCAAGAGGTTTCTAATTTGGTGAATTTTTGTAGTATCAGATGAGGCTTTTGCTTGAGAAGATTTTGTTTTTGAATATTTGCAAAAACTTGAATTCTTTGTTGGTGGATAATGAATATATATATGATGAACATTGAGAGAGAAGCTTCCTCATTGGTGGAAACTAGAAAGGACCTCTGAAAATTATCCTACTAATGTGTCGTCATTGTCCAGAAAAATATTAGAAAGCTAGCACATAAGACAAATGCGTGCAACTATAAGACTGCACACGGGGACACCAGTTCACTTAACTGGTCCTTCAACTAGGTTAGGAAAATAGTTGAACATGAGTAAATCAGATATGCATGGAACAGGTTCCTGTGATAAAGTTTGTGAATAATCAAACCATAATAGGCAAAATAAGATCAAGGCTGGAACCCAATATTTCCCCTTTTTTGATGATGATAAACCCAAATTTCTTATACTTCTCATAGAACCCATCCATACACACTACTTCCCCTATCACCAACATCACTAATCAAACTATCATTTGAAGAGTTCCCCCTATCACCATGCCCACACTGATCTTTCCTATTTCACTAAGCACACATAATCACACTCATACTAATTTTCCCTCTTTTGGCATCATTAATAAGTAAAGCTATAAAATAACACAAGAATCCTTGTATTAGATGGACAAAAAACATGCATCCGAACAACCTAAGATAAAATACCTTAGGTTTACTTCCAAACATCAATTCAGAAGGAGTTTTATTCAGCAGGGACCTGATCAAACACCTGTTCATCACATAGCATGCTATGTTTACTACTTCTTCCCAAAATTTTTTGCATAAACCACTAGCAATCAACATTGTTCGGGTAATAGCTTCAAGAGTCCTATTTTTCGTTTCTACAACTCCATTTTGCTGAGGAGTTTGAGGAGCTGAGAAATTAGGACTAATACCATTTTTTAACACATAAAACTCATCAAAGTTGGAATTTTCAAATTCAGTCCCATGGTTTGATCGGATGCTTACAATCTTATTGCACATCATGACTTGAACTTGTTTGGCAAACATAATGAACACCTGAAGTGTTTCATCTTTAATCCTTAAGAATAGAGTCCAGGTATATCTAGAGTAGTTGTCGACAATTACAAATATATACTTTTTTCCTCCATGAATTGGATTCCTCATAGATCCACAAAGATTCATGCGAAGGAGATCATGTGTCCTAAAAGAACTAACTATTTTCTTTGGCTTGAATGAGGAACGATCCTGCTTCCTTTTGACAAATGCATCGCATACCTTATAATCCACAATATTTCTATTGGGTAGTCCACACACCTATTCCTTTAATATTAGCTTGTTGATCAATGAATAACTCACATGCCCTAACTTTTTGTTCCATAGCTCATCATCCTTACCAACAAGACTTAGACATTTTAAATCCTCACCATAAATAGAATCAAGATCTGCCACATACATGTTTTTGCATATTTTGGCAACCAAAATCACTTCACTAGTTTTAGTATTTGTGACAGTACATGAATCAGATAGGAACTTTACCTCATTTCCTTTGTCACATATTTGGGCCATATTGAGTAAATTATACTTCAAAAAATTCACATAGTAAACATATTCAATAGCATGAGCAAGAGACTTATAAAAATGACAAACACCAAGAATATGTCATTTTTTTCCATCCCTAAATGACACACTTCCTCCTTGAAATGCTTTGAGTGAGAGAAAATCCTTAGTTTTACCAATCATATACCTTGAGCAACCACTATAAATAAACCACTTTTGATTTTGTTGTTGCCTCCTCTTACTTCCACCTGCATACATAATCATTTATTAAATTTGGGAACCCAAATGAGCTTGGGTCCGTTTAAGTGTATAAAATAATGGATAAGATTTCTTCTTTCCATGCAGGTAAGGTTGGTTTTCTCTCTTTAGGACCAGGTCCCTTGATGGATTGAGCAAAATTCAGATTTTCTTTCTTTGATTTAAGAAAGACTTAACAATTTTCTTCATAGTGACTATTTTTTCCACAATAAGCATACAACAAATTATCTGAAATTGAAGCATATTTTCTATGAGGAGTGTATAAAGTAGTGTCTTTTTGAAATCCAAGACCTTCTTTAATAAGGATACCTTCTCTATTTCAATTTGATTCAGTTCATTAGCTAGAGACTCCTTTTCAATAGCATGATTGTGAAAGGCATAAATCAACACACTAGCTAATGATCTTAACTCTTTCTTAGAATAGTTTCTCAAGTTGTTTTGAACATCAAAGATGCTTACTTTATCATCTACTTCATCTTCATATTTGGCCATGAAAGATAACAAGGATTCAGATTTTGTTGACTCAACTTCAATCACGAACATGGATGTGTTATCACCATCTACTTCTTCATCTGAATTGCTTGAGGAATCTCCCCAAGATACTATTGCTTGCTTAACTATCTTGTCAGCTCGTTCTCTTCTTCTGACTCTATCAGACACATAGTACCTTTTCTATGTCCTATCTGAGTTTTTGTTGGTGAAATACTTGTAGTCCAGCTTGTGAAAAGGACAATATTTGATATAATGACCAAGGTTTACACATTTGTGACAAAGATCATTGCCTCTGAACCCTTTACTTGAGTTTTCTCTATTCTGAAAACCTCCTCTTCTTACCATCTTTTGAAACCTCTGAGTGAGGTAGTCCATGCCATGTTCATCTCCACATAAATCATTTTTATTTGCCTTCAGAACCAAACTCCTTTCTTTCTTGGGTCATTTATTTTAGAATTTTGTTGACGTTTAAACTCATAATTTTTCAAATTTCCAATAATCTCATCCATCGTTAGAGTTTATAAATCCTTTACCTCTGATATAACATTTACTTTGTTTTCCTATAACGGTAGGATGATACTCAAGATCTTCCTAACTAGCTTATACATCTTTATGTTTTCTCCAAGACGCTTAAGTTCATTCACAGTAGATGTGAAACGAGTATGCATGTCTTGAATGAATTCTCCTTCGCTCATCGTAAACAACTCGTACTGAGTGGTAAGCATGTAAATCTTTGATAGCTTAACTTGTATTGTTCCCTTATGAGAATTATGCAAAGCTTCCATATTTCCTTGGCAAATTCAAAAGGAGAGACCCAGTTGTTCTTATCCGGTCCTATTCCACATACAAGGATATTCTTATCCTTGTAATTCTTCTCAATCTTCTTCCTGTCACCTTAATTATGGCTTTTACTGGCTTTGGGAACAAATAAAAAGATTTCTCCTTCTTTAACCACTTCCATAGGCACATGAGGACCATCACAAATTACATCGCACAACTCACTATCCTCCTCCATGATGAAATTGTACATTTTAGTTTTCCACCAACTATAGAACTGCCCATTAAACCTTAGAGGTTGTGTAGTTGATTGGCCTTCCTCAAGATTGGGTGGAGCTGCCATGTTTGAACAGGATCCTTCCTAAGTGTTAACATTATATGAAGTACCACTCTGAAACCAATTGATTATTTGTAAATATCCACCACTATAACAAGGACCTGATTAGGTACCAGGTCCCTATATGAGGATATTCAACAATAATAAGAACACAAAAAAACTGTAGGAAAATAAATAACACAAGAAGTTTATGTGAAAACCTCCTTACTCAAGGGAGTAAAACAATGACCTACCCCAGTAGGATTTCACCAATATCTCCACTAAACATGGAGCAAACAAAATGATTACAACCTTTATTTCATCTAGGAATTAAACTTTTAATTCCTACTCACTATAAATAGCTCTATTGCTACACACACTTACAATAACTCTATTGTGAGAACTTCACTGGTTAACTCTAGCAAGAACCGCGACTTAACACAAACTCAACCACAAAATTACTCTCAAGAATCTCCATGATGAGATATGCGTTTATAGTTGTAAGATCAGTACAAAAAAATCAATCAACCTAGAAAAATAACATATTTCACTATGAGCAAGAGGTTTCTAAATTGGTGAATTTTTGTAGTATCAGATGAGGCTTTTGCTTGACAAGATTTTCTTTTTGAATTTATGCAAAAACTTGACTTCTCTCTTGGTGGATGATGAATATATATATATATGATAAGCATTGAGAGAAACACTTCCTCATTGGTGGATGCTGCAAAGGACCAATGAAAATCATCCTACAAACATGCTGATCTTATCCAGGAAAGTATTAGATAGCTGGCATATAAGACAAATGCACGAAATCGCGAGACTGCACACTAGGACACCAGTTCATGTAAATGGTCCATCAACTAGGTTAGGAAAATATCTAAATATGAGTAAATTAGATATGCACAAACTGGGTTCCAGTGATTAAGTTTGTCAATCATCAAATCATAATAGGCATAATAAGAACAAGGCTGAAACCCAATAAACTCTTAATCCCTGCTTCACTAGCAATAACTCTATTGCTACACAAACTAACAATAACTCTACTGCTGCAAAGGACCAATGAAAATCATCCTACAAACATGCTGATCTTATCCAGGAAAGTACTAGATAGCTGGCATATAAGACAAATGCACGAAATCGGAAGACTGCACACTAGGACACCAGTTCATGTAACTGGTCCATCAACTAGGTTAGGCAAATATCTAAATATGAGTAAATTAGATATGCACAAACTGGGTTCCAGTGATTAAGTTTGTCAATCATCAAATCATAATAGGCATAATAAGAACACGGCTGGAACCCAATAAACTCTTAATCCCTGCTTCACTAGCAATAACTTTATTGCTACACAAACTAATAATAACTCTACTGTGAGGACTCCACTAGCCAACTCTAGCTAGAAAACAACTCGACAAAGATTTAAATCACAAAATATACTCATAAGAATCTCAAAAATGAGAAGTGAGTTTACAGTTGTAAGATGAATACAAAAACTCAATCAACCTAGAAACAATGACATATTTCACTATGAGAAAATGGTTTCTAAATTATTGAATCTTTGCAGTAACAGATATGGATATTGCTTGAGAAATTATTCTTTTTGAATTATACAAAATCTAGAACTTCTCTCCTCAAGGATGATGAATATATATATAATGAGCATTGGAATAGAAGTTGCCTCATTGGTGGATGTAGGAGAGGACCACTGAAATTTTATCCCACTATTCTGCTGACACTGCCAGAGAGTGATGTACAACTGACACATAAGACAAATGTGTGCAGCTGCCTACTGGGACACTAATTAACGTAATTGGTCCATCAACTAGGTTTGTCAATCATCAAAACATGAACATAATAAGAACAAGCTAAAACCCAATATTTTCCCCATTTTTTTATAATGGCAAACTCATACTTATTAATGCTCATGCTTCCTCCTTACAACAACATCATCTAACAAAGCCAACAAGCCCCAAAACTTTCCCCATTTTACCTTGCTCCTCCACCCTTTCACAAATCAGTCACCAATTCCCCCTTTTAAGTTCCCTTTCACCAATCACGCTGAACCATACTAATCTTCCCCCTTTTAGCCTCATCAAAAAGCTAAAGCAGTAAAATAAAGGTAGTTTTCTATATTTTGTTTCCATGAAATTAGAGATGAATTAGTGTAATTTGATTAGATCAATTTTACCTTGAATCCTTTCAAAATTTTCCCTTCCAAGAGACTTAGTGAAAATATCAGCAACGTGGTCCTCCGTTTGATAAAAATACATGCAGATAAGCCCCTTCTCAACATTGTCTTTTAGGAAGTGATGTCGAATATTAATATGTTTGGTCCTTTTGTGTTGGACAGGATTCTTTTCTATATTAAGAGCACTAGTGTTGTTGCAGAGTAATGGCACATTCTCAATAATCACTCTAAACTCCTCAAGCTACTGCTTGATCCATAGAAATTGAGAACAACGTGAAGCAACAACTACATATTCAGCTTCACCTATAGAAAAGGCAACTGAGTTTTGATTCTTGGTTCCCTGAGAAATCAATGAAGAGCTAAGAAAATGAGCCATTCCAGATTTACTTTTCCTATTAATAAGAAATCCAGCATAATCAACATCAGCATACCCAATTAGATCAAAGGTGTCTCCAGATGGATAGAAAAGAGCAAGATCAGTTGTTCCCTTTAAATATCTCAAAATTTGTTTGGCTGTCTTCAAGTGAGAATTTTTTGGAAAAGCATGAAATCTTAAACACATGCCAACACTGAATAAATGTCTAGCCTACTAGTAGTTAGATATAAGATGAAACCTATAATACCTCGATACATAGTCTCATTCACAGATAAAACCTACAATACCTAGATACGTAGTCTCATTCACAGATAGACCAGGTTCATCCTTGTCCAATTTAATGAAAGTGCTAATTGGAGTGTTAATTAGCTTAGCATTCTCCATCTTGTATTTCTTCAACAACTCAAGGATGTATTTTTGTAGAATAATTAAAACTCCATCATATATTTGATTCACTTGTAGCCCAAGAAAGAATTTAAGCACACCCATCATGCTCATTTCAAAATCACTTTCTATGAGCTTGGCAAAATCCTCACACATAGAATTTAAGGTTGATCCAAAAATGATGTCATCCACATAGACCTGCACAATGAGTATATTCTTTTCTCTGGATCTAAAGAAAAAAGTGTTGTTATCTTCCATCTCTTGAAACCATTCTCCAACATGAATATGGATAATCTTTGATATCATGCTCTTGGTGCTTGTTTCAAACCATTTAGAGCTTTGTCAAGATTGAACATATGATCTGGAAACTCATGACTTTCAAAACCTAGAGGCTACTTCACATATACAACTTCCTTCAGGAATCCATTCAAGAATCCACTTTTTACATCCATTTCAAATAGTTTGAACTCCATGTAGGATGCGAAAGCAATATGATTTGAATAGCTTCTATCCTAGCTATTGAAGAAAATGTTTCATCATAATCTATACCTTCTTCTTGATTATAGCCATTTACCACCAGCCTAGCCCTATTCTTGACTGTAGTTAAACTCATCCATTTTGTTTCTATACACCCATATGTTTCCTATAATAGTTGTATCTGAGGATTTAGAAACTAGATGACATACCTTTATTCATTCAAACTGATGAAGCTTCTTTTGTATTGAAATTATCCAGTCTTTATGTTTCAATGCTTCCTTGATGTTTTTTTTTGGCTCAATTTGATACAAGAACACTGAGAAGGTAGCCAAGTTTCTTGTCTTAGATCGAGTGTGCACTTCTGAGTCAAGCGGGGAAACCAGGTTGTCAAATGGATGAGACTGCAAGTGCCTTAAGTTTGACAATTACAATTCAACTTATTGTTGTCTAGCACCTATTTCCTCTATGGGGTTATTCCTCAAATCCTTCAAAAATAGGTGAGGGATCAATACAGTCCTTTTCAGAGGTATCAGATGCTAGAGCATCTAGAACTTAAGTTAATGAGGATATGTCCACAACTGATTCATTCTTACCTTGTTCATCCGTGAATGTTTATCCATTTATTGTATCCGAAAGATCAACAGATTCTCTGAGGCTTTGTAGGAGTTCCTCTATGCCTTCTTTATCTGGGCTTCCCTTTTAACCTAGCTTATTCATCTCATCAAAAATCACATGTTTACTTTCTTTAACATATTGAGTCCGTTTATTAAAGACTCTTAAAGCTTTGCTTTGAGATGATAACCAAGGAACACTCCCTCATTACTCATATGATCAAAATTTCCCAAGATGTCCTTGCCATTACTTAGGAAAATGCACTTACATCCAAACCTAAGATGAGATACCTTAGGATTTCTTCCAAACATTAGTTCATAGGGGGTTTTATTTAGCAGGGACCTGATCAAACACCTATTCATCATGTAGCACACAATGTTAATTGCTTTTGCACAAACCACTGGCAATCAATATTATCCTTGCAATATCATCAAGAGTCCTATTCTTCCATTCCACAACTCCATTTTGATCAAATCCAAGACCTTCTTAAAAATTGGACCTCATTGTACTTAGCTTAGTAAGAATTTCTGATGAAGCAGTCCAATGAAAGGATTTGTATAGCTTATTCTTAATGATATACAAATTCTTTTCTAGTGCTCTATTTTATTCAAGAGAGGTAGCAAGGTCTAGATTGACCTTTTTCAGCTTTTCTTCAAGACTTATGAATGTCTCAGTTTCCTCCACCTTCCTAGATATCATTTTGAGTTTGTCGCTCAGTATTTTGTTTTCATTTTTAATCTTAGCAACTTCTACTTCAAGCTCTGAATTTCTTAAGGATAAGGATACTTTTTCTATTTCAATTTCATTTAATTCATTAGCTAGAGACTTTTTTTCAATAGAGTGATAGTGAAAGGCATCAATTAAGACATTTGCTAAAGATCTTAACACTTCCTTAGAATAGTTTCTTAGGTTTTTGGAACTTGAAAGAAGATCACCTCATCATCTTCTTCATCATAAGATTTGTCCATGAAAGCTAGCAGGGAATCAGATCATGTTGACTTATATTTAATCATGAACATCGATGTGTTAGAAACATCCACCTCTTCATCTGAATCACTCGAAGAGTCTCCCAAGCTTCTAGAGCTTTCCTATCTATTTTTTCAGCTACTTCTTTCTTCTGACTCTATCAGAGAAATGGTTCCTTTTCGGGGTCCTTTCTGAGTTTTGCTTGGTGAAATCCTTATATCCCAGCTTGTGAAGAGGAAACTCTTTGATATAATGACAAGGTTTTTCATATTTGTGGCACAGATCATTCTCTCTGAGACCTATACTTGAGTTTCCTCTATTTCAAAAACCTCCACTTCTTACCATCTTTTGAAACTTTTGAGTGAGATTGGCCATGTCATGTTCATTTTCACTTGAGTCATTTTTGCTTACCTTCAGAACCATGATCCTTTTTTTCTTGGGATCATTTATTTCAGAATCCTGCTGAACTTTAAGCTCATATGTCTTCAAATTTCCAATAAGCTAATCCATTATCATAGTTTGTATGTCCTATACCTTTGAGATGGCATTCACTTTGCTTTACCATGAGGGAGGCAATATACTTAGAATCTTCCTGACTAGCTTGTACATCTTGGTGTTTTATCCAAGATACTTGAGTTCATTCATAATAGATGTGAGTCGAGTATGCTTGTCTTAAATGGATTCTCCATCACTCATCTTAAACAACTCGTACAGAGTAGTAAGCATATCAATCTTTGATTACTTCACTTCACATGTTCCCTCAAGACCATTCTACAAAGCTTCCCATATTCCCTTAGCATATTCACAAGTTGAGACCCGGTTGTACTCATCAAGTCCTATCCCAGAGACAAGGATCTTGTTAGCCTTGTAATTTTTCTTAATCTTCTTCCTGTTACCTTCATTATAGTCTTTCCTGGTTTTAGCAATAAAAAAAAGAGATTTCTCCTTCATTAACAACTTCCATGAGCATATGAGGACCATCAAAAATCATATCTCAAAACTCACTATTCTCCACAATGATGAAATCTTGCTTTCAAGTTTTCCACCAATAATAGAATTGCCTATTAAACCATGAAGGCCATGTAGTTGATTGTCCTTCCTTAAGACTGGGTGGAGCTGCTTTCTTTGAATAGGATCCTTCCTAGGTGTTAACCTTATAGAAAGTAACATTATGATACCAATTGATAGTTCATAAAGGTCCACCACTGTAACAAGGACCTAATTAGGTAGTAGGTCCCTATATGAGGATATTCAATAATACTAAGAATGATCTTAGGCATATTTATACTCCTAAGTGTCATTTTCTATGCTGTTTTAGCTTAGTTTTGAGGATAACTTGGTGTGCTTAATGAAGTTAATAGTGTTATTTGTGTGCTAATTTACATATCTAGAGTTTTTATGGTGCATTTTAAATAAGTTAAGAGTATAAAGGATCAAATAGAACTTAGAAGAGAAATCTAGTGTCGTTAGCTTGAGCTATGCTTGTTCTAGTGTGCTTTGATGAGCTCTATTGTGTTGTATGGACTAATGTTTGTTATGAGATGTTGTAGGAGACCATTGGAGGAGCTATGAAAGCTAAGTTAAGACTACAAACAAGCCAAACAAAAAGGAAAAACAAGGAACAAGTGCACGAGGAAAAGAGAGCAAAAATTGGACGAACCCTCATGCAAATGGGGAGGCATGCCACACCCTCCAACACATGGGAGGGGGCATACGCCCCCAATACATGGGAGAGGGTGTGCACCAAACCTCCTAGTGTAGGCAGCCACTGGTTTTGGTGTGCGTTGGGCGTGTGCTGCACCCTTCTTGGTTTGAGATGGGCCTCGCACCGCACCCTCTCCCCCCCCCCCAAATATGTACCAAAGTTGGTTTTTTTACTTGTTTAGGTTTGTGGTCAAAGTTGTAAATGCATATGTTTTGTATGGGGAATCCTATGTATAACCTAAAGCACTATAAAAGGAGGACTTAACCACATTTATACACATCTTTGGATCAATACACAATTGGAGAGAGGAGAAGGTATCAAAGGCTCTATTCTAGAGTTTTTCTTCTTTCAACTTTAGTTTTCTTTATGTTTTTACTTATGAATTCATTAATGGTGATTCTTTGTATGACTATGAGTGGCTAAACACCCTCTTTCTAGGGTTGATTCCATAACATGATTGTGTAATTATGGTTTGATTGTTGGTTAATGTGTTTATCACATAATTGATTTTTCTTGCTTTCTTGTTTTACTATTCTAAAGCATCATGAACTATAGGATAAATTTACGTCCCAAAATGAATTGACCATAAGAGTTGAGGAATGGAATGAAGAACATAGGGAGTGTGGATCATGTCTTTAATTGGTTTAGTATAAATTATTAAAGGATGAATTTAGGGTAGAGATATACCTAAATGCCCCACTTGGTTAATGAAATGGGAAGATAACTTAATGCATTCGAATTAGAAACTCACATCCCCGCTCACCGATGTAGTTGTGAGACTAATTTGGGTAGATTACTTAGAGTGTGACCATCCCCGAGTTACGTTATCAACCTCGTAAATCAATAATCATGATAAGCACCAACACCGGCTAGAAACCATAGTTACGCATGAATGTGAAGTTACTGCCTCAACCCTGGAATTCTCCATATATTGTTCAAAATCTAAGTTTCATATCGTCGTTATTTCTATTATTTAGTTATAAAAACAAACTCAATCTCTTTTGGTTACAACTGCACTTGTTTAAATTCAATAGTAATACTTAAGTTGGATCATTTGCTTAGCAGCAAGTCCTTGTGGGATCGTTATTTAGTTCGAAAGAGCCACTTTATTTCTTGCACGACCACGTACACTTGTGTGTGTGGTTGGACACAACAAGTTTTTGGCACCGCTATCGGGGATTCAAAAATTAGCAACCTTCTATTTTTTAGTTTTACTGTTTTATTTGATAAGTGCTAAAAACTTGGACTTCGCAACTCATATTACAGGTATATGTTTGTGAAGTTAGCAAGATGGCAAGGGATAAGGATTTGGTCTAACCAGATCCTGAGCCTGAGCGTCGCTTATACAGGTTGAGAAGAGAAGAAACGCTTTTCTAACCAATACTGCAGGTTGAGCAAGATCAACAGGTCGATGTTGTTCCTAAAGTCGTGGTAGCACCAAGGATAGAGCACGATATGGCAATCCCACTAGCAACTAATGTTACCTCCGCCATCCACAAACTGGAACCTGGAGGTAGATTTTAAATAAAACAGAATATGGTGCAATTGTTGCACTCGAGTGGATAGTTCACTGGTCAGACTCATGAGGACCCACAGGTCCATCTTCAGAATTTCTTAGAGATCAGTGACACGTTCATTCCTGTAGGGTTCTCCACTGATTATGTGAGGCATACACTTTTTCCATTCTCACTTTTGGGAGAAGCAAAGAAGTGGTTAAATGAAGAGCCTGCAAATTCCATCACCTCATGGAACGATCTTGCAAGAAAGTTCCTCATCCAATTCTTCCCATCTGGTAAGACTGTAAAATCGAAAAGTGAAATAGTGGGTACTCAGAAGCCCGAAGAAAATTTGTACCAGGCTTGGGAGCGATTCAAGGGTCTTCTCAGAGATTGCCTTCATCATACAACAGTCTAATGAAGTGTTAGCTCACACCCTTGTTGAAAGTATTGACCTAAATACTAAAATTTTGTTAGATTCAGCTGCAGGTGGTCAAGCTTTAGAGAAAACTTATGATGAGCTTTACACTTTGTTGGACAGACTTTCATAAAGTAACCCAAATTGGCATAGTAATGCTTACAGAGCTGCAGTGAAACATGTTTCAAATACATCAGAAAGCGAATCCATCACGGCATTTACTGCACAAGTGGCTAGCATACAAAATCATATGATGATTCAGTTGAATAAATTAAGTATGGCTGTCATGACCCGATTTTCGAGTAATGATGATGCCTGCCGAGAACCACCAATAGGTAAGAAAAACCCTAGCCTGGGGTGAAAAACGACGGGGTAATAGGTGGAATATCATAAGAAAGAAGATAAAACAAAACTACTACCACCAACATACTGTGAATGTAAAGACAAAGAAAGTATACATACCGGGACAAAAAGGAGGAGGATAATATATAACTCTAAAACCTCTCCCAAGAACTGGTAAGGTCAGTACACTAGCCACTACTAGACATACCCAGAATATAAGACAGAAACCAAATATAAACAACATATATACAATAGTTTCGGATCCAAAAGACTATACATCAGAGATAGAGTGGGATCTGCCTTGAACGTCAGTAAACTTTCCCTGCACCAAAATCAGTACTGAGAATAGAGTCACGTCATGGCTGTCGGCTAGTACCTGGATCTACATCAGGAAAAGAAGCAGAAGTGCAGTATGAGTATCGAGGCAATGAGTACTTAGTAGGCATCATCAACTGACTGAGCTCAATGTAACATAACAAGATGAAGTACGGGGGTGTATGCTAAGTCTGGGTATAACTGATATGTAAATGCAATACTGAATAATAAGTAAGCAAATGGACACTGAACATATAAGTCAAACATAACCCAACTGGGCCCCCATAAACTTGCTGGGCATATGGAAGAATACAATACCTAGCCTGGCCCCCATAAATCGGTGGGACACATAAGAATAGTAAATGCATAGTCACTAGTGTATCAAAGCTGTGCTAATATCCAGCAATCACAATCACCAATGGAGCACACCGGGTTTTAACCAGCATCAATGAGTAATAACAAGAGGCCAGATTCTGAAATTAAACCAGACGCAGTGTGTAATAATAATAGGCCACACCTATATAATATCTTCTAGACTCAAACTGGAACTCAGAGAACAGCACGATCATAATCACGGTACCCAGTACCAGAACTTATAGTGTACCATAATTTGGGGTCGGACTCTAATCGGGATACCCAATAGTCAATAACCAATAACACCATACCTGAATCAGTTGTCGGAATTGAATTGAAACTCATCATAGCCAGTAGCTAGAACAAAACCCAATGTCACATCATAACCAGTAAATGGGGAATATGCTAGTCCCAGGCTAAAACTGATATTTAGGCAAAGAAGCTAACCAATCATCTGCTACAAGGTAAGTCCTCGGATCCTCCTTGGTCCATAGTCTACTATCATGTAATATGTAAGTCAGTTCGCGTATCTAGAGTAGCTCATGGAAAGACGGGTCCTAATTATAAGCCAAGACCAGTAATCCCGATCAAGTGAGATGCTATAAGGGACTAAAAGGCTAAATAGGCCAATTGGGTGTAATCGGGTGACTCAATCCCATCACAAGCCTAATAGGTCATACTAGGGACTAACTAAGCCCAAAGATGTCAAAGTTTTGATAAGTCGACATAAAGGGTAATGGGGCCCACTACCGGGTCTCCGAAAATCAAGTCTAGTTATACTTGTCTAAGTTTGGGCTAAGTTTATCTAAGCCTAGACTAAGGTCCAACAATAACATTCCCCAACTAGCAACAACAACAATAATACTATCCGACCCCAAATAGGTCATCTGTAGTGTACTAAAGGATAACGGGCCTTGTGTCCCAATAGCCCTATCTAGCCTAGAAGGTCTAAATCACAGCAAACCACCACCAAGCCTATAGTACCAGCCAATAACACCAGTATAATAACATACATATATCACATATAAGACCATTCTAAGGGTAAAGGAAACCTATCCTACCTGGACGCCGCCGTAGGCTTGCCAAAGAACTCGCTAAGCTGGAGATTTTCCCTTATGAGAGGCCTTTAATTGCTGCCACGCGATCAAAATGGTAAACTAGATGTAAAAACATAACCAATGATACCAATATGTCACTAAGTAAAAAAATGACCAGATGTGGGTCCTGCTTGCGGAATCCGCCAAACCAAAACCGTCAGAGTGTCCTAAATCTCACCGTGAACAATAGTCACAATATCTACCTTATCATCTGAGCCCAATACATAGCTCAAATACCAATACCAATACCAAAAAATCCAACAAAAATGTAAACAAACATAAAACCGGGAGAATGTACGGTAGAAATGTTGAGAATGAAGCTACAAACTCAAATATGTAAGTGTCCAAGCTTGGACCTTGCTATACAAGCTTAAATAAGAGCTTGAAGCTCTGAAAATGGTGCTTCCATGGCCTTTGGTCATTTAAAAAAGAGAGATAGAATGAAATATGTATATATAGCCAATGCAGGTGGCGATAAAGCTCCCTTATGGACGCTTAAGTGCCTAGCGCTTAAGCGCCATAAGTGTCCTCTTAAGCACTCCACCGCTTCTATTTCTTGGCCGCTAAAGCGGAGTCAAAGGTTGCTTAAGCGCCTATGGCTGCTTTAGATATGCCCTTGGCCACTAAAGCGCCTTGGCCTAGCCTGCTAAAGCACGACTAGGGACGCTTAAGCTCATAATGCTAAGGCGTGCCTATGGCCGCTTAAGCGCATGGCCAATGCCAAAAATGGCTAAGTCCCGGGCAGTTTTGACTATGTGTCTGGGACAGATCCAGAGTCCTATACACGTAAATGTACTATGATACCTAACTAATTTTGATGCTTTGGAATCAATAGCACTGTCAAAATTTCCATCGAGATCATTTATAATAAAACTAGGGCCTACGTCCCAAGAGCTGACTCGACTTTAGCCAATAGTCGGCCTATCACCCAAAATAAGTTTGGGAACCTCAAGACTCAAACCAAAGGTCTACCTAACCTAAAGTCGACATTTTGGATCCGATGAGATGGTCAAAAATATCATTCAAGGCCTTTTAATAGGGGTTTAAGACCGGGAGCCATACCTGACTACCAGAAAATTCAACATAGTAAAGTGACTCTAAAAGTCAAACGAACTGCCATGTAACCGTACTGCCAGTCCCAGCAAGTCATACACGACCTGGGGAAGTCATGGAATGGTTCTAAACATTATTAACACGCGTAAACATTGGGAATAACCTAGAGGGTCACTACAGTATCCACTACTAAAAGGGACTTTCGTCCGTGAAAGTCAATAATAAGCGCATACCTGAAGACGCGAACAAGTAGCAATACTGGGATAGCATATCACGTTCAAGCTCCCAAGTTGCCTCCTCAACCGGATGGTGATGCCACTGTACCTTAACCACTGGAATATCCCGGGAGCGCAATCATCTGACGTTTTTTCCCAGAATAGACACAGGCTTCTCTACAAATGCTAATTTCTCGTCTAACTGAACCGAGTCCCACTGTAGCATATGTGACTCATACGAAATGTACTGTCACAACATAGAAACATGAAACATAAGGTGAATAGCTGAAAATGCCAGAGGAAAAGTTAACATATATGCTACCTCCTTAACTGTTCGTAGAATCTCGAAAGGTCTAATATACCTAGGGCTAAGCTTTCCCCTCAAGCCAAATCGCATCACGCCCTTCATGGGTGATACTAGTAATAAGACTCTATCACTAACTCTTAATCTCAGCGGACGACATCTACGATCAGCAAAACTCCTCTGTCTACTCTGAGTTGTCCGTAACCTGTCCTTAATCACCCAAACTAGGTCTAAAGATTCACGGAGCAAATCTGTGCCACGAGGACTAATCTCTGAAGTTTCAAACCAAACCACTGAAGATCAAAATTGTCTACCATACAAAGCCGCAAATGGAGCCATCTGAATGCTGGAGTGGAAGATATTATTTTGTGCAAACTCAGCTAAAGGAAAGAACTGATTCCACTGACCCCCAACACAAGAACAGAGCATATCCTCTAATACCTAAATAGTCCACTCTAACTGCCCGTCGGTTTGAGGATGAAATGCTGTACTAAGGTCCGCTTGAGTACCCAACTCCTCCTAGAAAGTCATCAAAACCTGGAGGTAAACTAAGACCCTCGATCTGAGATAATAGATACTGGCACTCCATATAGGTAAACCCCCTTCTGAAGATATACACGAGCCAACCTTTCAGCACTGTAGGAAACTCAAATAGGGATAAAATATGCCATTTTAGTCAACCAGTCTACAATGAACAAAATACTATCAAAACCGTGGGACGTACGAGGTATTCCACCAATGAAATCTATAGTGACTCGCTCCGAATTCTACTTAGGAATAGGCAACTGCTGCAGCAAACCACT
The DNA here is from genome assembly GCA_031232105.1 of Capsicum rhomboideum. NCBI lineage: Eukaryota > Viridiplantae > Streptophyta > Magnoliopsida > Solanales > Solanaceae > Capsicum > Capsicum rhomboideum. The sequence goes on along the minus strand of CP124716.1, from coordinate 86,960,667 downwards.
AGGTCTCTGGTGCCCGGCCTTTACCTGCTAACAACACAGGCATCGAGACACTAACTTAGAAATATCTCGCCGCATACCACTCCAATAATAGTTTTATCTCAGATCTCGGTACATCTTAGCTGTCTCGGGGTGAATAGAGTATCTGGAACTGTGCACCTTGCGCAAAATCAAAGGAATCAAGTTTCCAACCCTCAAAACACACACATGACCATCATATCTCAATACACCATCAGAACCCAAGATAGCCCTATAGGACCCACCTCTCACTACCCACACTCAAATATTACCTCACTATCCTTGAACTGTCGACTTTGAATTTGCTCTAACAAAGTAGGCCTCGCCCCAACATAAGCAATAATCCTCCTGGGATCAGAGATATCCAAATGCACCATCGAATTAGCTAAGGACTGAATGTCCAAACCCAATGACCGCTAAGAGATTGGAATAAAGGCTAAGCTACCCATACTCACTGCCTTCCAGCTTAAGGCATCCGCAACTACATTTGCCTTTCCCAGATAATAGAGTATAGAGATGTCATAGTCCTTCTGTAATTCTGCCCATTGGTGCTGCCTCGAATTAAGATCCCTCTGAGTCATAAGATGCTGAAGACTGTGGTGATCAGTATAAATCTCACAATAAACCCGTACAAATAGTGCCTCCAAATTCTAAGCGCAAATACTACCGCTGCAAACTTCAAGTCATGAGTAGGGTAATTACACTCATGTACCCTTAGCTATCTCGACTCATAAGTAATCATGCGACCTCACAACATCAGAACACAACCCAAGCCAACACCAGAATCATCATAGTAAATAGTGAAACACTCATTATCAACTGAAAGAGTCAACACAGAAGTGAAAGTAATTCGGTCCTTGAGCTTTAGGAAGCTCACCTCACAATCTTCAGGCCACTAAAACGGGACCTCCTTCCTGGTCAATCTTGTTATAGGAGATGCAATAGATGAGAAACCTTCAATAAATCATCTGTAATAACCTGCCAACCTAACAAAATTTCAAACTTCATTAGGCAACGTAGGCCTACCCCAACCTTGGATAGCCTCAATCTTCGATGGGTCTACTATGATATCGTGTCTGGACATAACATGCCCCAAGAAAGCTACAGACTCAAGCCAGAACTTACACTTTGAGAACTTGGTATAAAGTCGATGATCTCTAGAAGTGTGGAGCATAATCCTCAAATACTGGTCGTGCTCCTCATTACTCCTCGAATAAAAAAAAATGTCATCAATAAACACAATCATAAAAGAGTCCAAGTACGACCCAAATACACGATTCATCAAATCCATAAAGGCTGCCGGGGCACTAGTAAATCCAAACAACATCACCAAGAACTCATACTGGCCGTAACGAGTCCTAAAGGCTGTCTTAGGGATGTCTGCAACCCTAACTCTTAACTGATGGTAACCAAATCTCAGATCTATTTTAGAGAACACTACTGCGCCCTGAAGCTGATCAAAAAAATCATTGATATAAGGCATATGATACTTATTCTTCAGTGTCACCGTGTTCAGCTACCTGTAATTGATACACATATGCATAGACCCATCTTTCTTCTTTACAAACAGAATGGGAGCACCTTACGACAACACATTTGGTCTAATAAAACCCTTTTCCAGAAGATCTTAGAGCTGACTACTCAACTCTCTTAGCTCAGCAGGAGCCATATGATATGGAGTCATAAAAATAGGTCTGGTGCGCTGCTCGAGGTTAATAATAAACTCTATATCCACTTAGGAGGAAGGCCAAGTAGGTTAGTGGGGAATACATCAGGAAACTCATGAACAACAGGGACGGAGTCAAGCAACGGACTCTTAATACTAGCATCCCGAACATAAGCAAGGAATGAATCACATCCCATCAACATTAATCTATGAGCCCGAACGTAAGAAATAATCTTCATCGATGTGCAGATAACAGAACCCTGCCACACCACCAGGGGTGTACCAAGCATGGATAAGGTAATGGTCTTGGCAAAGCAATCCAAGACTACAAGCTGAAAAAGCAACCAGTCCATGCCCAAAATAACATCAAAGTTTACTATGGCCAATACAATAAAATCAACCTGAGTCTCAATCTCCCAAACAGTCACCAAACAAGATCTATATACCTGATACACTACGAAGGAATCACCAATGAGGGTAGATACATGTAAGGGTACAAATAATAGCTTAGAACATAAACCTAACCGTGGTGCATAATAAGTAGATACATAAGAAAAGGTGGATCCGAGATCAAATAATACAGAAGCTGGCTGATGGCATATGGAAATCATACCTGTAATCACCACATCCGAGGCCTCAGCCTCCGGCCTAGCCAGCACGACATACAACTGACGTTGGCTACCACTAGCCTGAGCACCGACCTGACCACCAGTCTGACCTCCCTACACTCTACTACAAAAACCCTGGGGACCATCCCGATGACCCTGTGCACCACCTCTGCCTGCTGGTGGTATAGATCTGATGGGCTATGCCATCTTAACTGAAGGCTCAATCGCCCTACGCTGAGGACACTCATGTGCGAAATGACTGACAACCGCACAGGTAAATCATGCACCTGGCTCCCTACTCGACCTAGGAGATCTAGCTGATCTGGTATGACCATATCTAGTCGATGAACTGGACTGATACGTCCGTGACCCTGTCTACCATAACCACTATAGGCGGGCTGAACCATATCAAAAATCTACAAGACAGACTGTATGGGCCTACTAGGCTGACCCTGTTGCTGAAAAGACAGCTACTGTAGTTGAGGGTACCTAGCCTGAAATTCGTGGATTTGAACTGCGAGCTGTTGTGACTACCACTATAACTACCCTGGAATCGGGGTCTCCTATCGCTACCCCCTTGGGCCTCATAATCTATCTCCTCAATCGAATGCATATGCTCATCTATCTTAACAAATAAATTCCTTAAAGTCACTAAACTCTGTGTAGCTATGCAAAGTGATAATCGTAATCCCCTAACAAAACATCTAATCCTCTCATACTCGTAAGGTAGGATAATCATAGCATGCCTGGTCAAGTCATGAAAGCTAGCCCCATACTCAGTTACTGTCATAGACCCTTGCCTCAACCTGGAAAACTCATCTCGAAGATGCGCACGCATGGTGACTTCCTCAAGAACACCTCAGAGAATTGTGCCCAACTAACGGGTGGAGATCCAACTAGCCTAGAATCAAGATAAGCTCTCCATTATCTCCTCGTGACTGTATAAAATTGGTAAGCAACAAAATCTACCCCGCATGACTCCACTAATCTCAAATTCCTCAGCTTTTTCTCGCAGCTAAATAAGAACTCATAAGCATTCTATCCTGAAGTACCCGTAAATCTAGGTGGAGATAATCTTAAAAAATGACTCAACATCTTCTACTCCGTGGTAGTCATAACTAGCTGGACAGCTATCTGTTTAGGCAGAACCTCAACTCTGGGTGCCGCAGCTATAGGCTGCGCCCCAACACCAACTCTTTGTGAGGCTGGTTGTACTCTCACAATAGGCAAACCTCTAACTAATCCCTACAACTGCACCAATGTACCTCGGAGAACTGAAGCATCAATAAATTCAGGTGGAGCCTAGGCTGCTCCTTGGCCCTTTGGCTGCTGTGGTGGCAAAACATCTAGGGCTACAACGGGATCGGGTAATAGATCCCTAGTCTGATCTCGAATTGGGGCTATTGCTCTGTCCTGTCCCTAATATCTAGGTAAACCTACTCCCTTGACTGGAGCTCTCACTGTGGGCTTGGGGTCCTACTCCCTAGCTTTCGTGCCATAATTCCTAGCCATCTGTGGAAAGAATGAATCAAACAAGGATAAGAAACCAACACTGACTCTATTGTATGGACGTGAATAAAGGAATGAAAATATCCCCTAAAAATGCTCTGTAGTGTCCTGAAGATAGGATACAGGCGTCCCCGTACTGCTCTATGGAACCCTACTACACATCGGCTCATATACTGACACTACTCATGAAACCTAGGCTCTTAAACTAAGATGTCACGACCCGATTTTTGAGTCATGATGGCGCCTACCAAGAACCACCAATAGGCAAGTTAAACCCTAGCCCAGGGTGACAAGCGATGGGCCAATAGGCCGGATCTCATAAGAAAGGAGATGAATCAAAACTACTACCACCAACATACTGCGAATGTAAAGACAAAGGAAGTATACATACCGGAACAAAAAGGAGAAGGAATGTATATAACTCTAAAACCCCTCCTAAGACCTAGTAAGGTCAGTACATGAGCCACTACTAAACAAGCCCAGAATATAAGATAGAAAACAAATATAAACAATATATATACAACAGTCTTAGATCCAAAAGAGTATAAATCAGAGATGGAGTGGGATCTGCCTCGAATGTCAGTAAGATTTCCCTTCTACAGAATCAGTGCTAAGTCCAGGTATAAGTGATAAGTAAATACTATACTGAATAATAAGTAAGTAACTGTGCACTGAACATATAAGTCAAACATAACCCAACTGGGCCCCTATAAACCTGCTGGGCACACAGAAGAATACAATGCCCAGCCTGGCCCCCATAAACTAACAGAACATACAAGAATAGTAAATGCATAGTCACTAGTGTATCAAAGTTATACCAGCATATAGTAATCACAAACACCAATGGAGCACAATGGGCTTGAACCGACATCAATGGGTAATAACAAGAGGCCAGACACCGGAATCAAACCGAATGCAGTGGGTAATAACAATAGGACACACACACATATATATATATATATCATATCTACCGAACTCAAACCAAAACTGAGAGAACAGCAGTATCATAATCACGGCACCCAGTACCAGAACTCATAGTGTACCACAATCCGGGGTCAGACTCAAATCGAGACACCTAATAGTCAATAACAAAAATCATCATACGTGAATAAGTAGCCAAACTTAAACCAAAACTCATCATAGCCAGTAATAAGAACAGAACCCAATGTCACATCATAACTAATAAACGGGGAATATGCTAGTCCTAGGCCGAAGCCGAAATATAGGCAAAAAAGCTAACCAACCATCTGCTACAAGGTAAGTCCCCAAATCATCCTAGGTCTATAATCTACTATCATGCAATATATAAGTCAGTCTGAGTAACTAGAGTAGCTCATGGCAAGGCGGGTCCCAATTCTAAGCCAAGACCAGTAATCCCGATAAGTGTGGTGCTATCAGGGACTAAAAGGCTAAATAGGCCAACCGGGTGTAATCGGGGTGAATCAATCCTTTCACAAGCCTAAAAGGTCATACTAGGGCTTAACTAAGCCTAAAGATGTTAAATTTCTGACAAGTCAGCAAAAAGGGTAATGAGGCTCACTACCGGGTCTCCGAAAACCAAGTCTATTTATACCAGTCTAAGTCTGGGATAAGTTTATCTACGCTTGGACTAATGTCCAACAATAACATTCCCCAACTATCAACAATAACAACAATACTATCCGACCCCAAATAGGTCATCTGTGGTGTACCACAAGGATAATGGGCATGAAATGGGTTCGAATAGCCCTATCCAGCCTAGAAGTCCTAAATCATAGCAAACCACCATCAAGCCTATAGTACCAGCCTACAACACCAACACAATAGCATACATATATCACGTATAAGCCCAATCTAAGGGTAAAGGAAACCTAGCCTACCTGGACACCGCCGTAGACCTGCCAAAGAACTCGTTAAGCTGGAGCTTTCCCCTTTTAAGAAGCCTCTAATTTCTTCCACACTATAAAAATGGTAAACTAGATATCAAAACATAACCAATGATACCCAAATGTCACTAAGTCAAAAAATGACCAGATAATACATGTGGGGCCCACTTGCAAAATCTTCCAAACCAAAACTATCATAGCATCCCAAATCTCACCGTGAACAATAGTCACAATATCTACCTTATTATTTGAGCCCAATACATAACTCAAATACCAATAACAATACCAACAAATCCAATGAAATCATAAATAACCATAAAATCGGGAAAACATACCATAAAAATCTCAAGAATGAAGCTACAAACTCAAATATGTGATTGTCCAAGCTTGGACCTTGCTATACAAGCGTATATAAGAGATTGAAGCTTTGAAAATGGTGCTTCTCTGGCCTTTGGTAGTTTAAATAAGAGAGAGAGAATGAAATATGTATATATAGCCAATGCAGGTGGTGCTAAAGTGCCTTTATGGCCGCTTAAGAACCTAGCGCTAAAACGCCATAAGTGTCCACTTAAGCACTCCACCGCTTTTACCTCTTGGCCGCTAAAGCGGAGCCCAGGGTCGCTTAAGCGGAGCCCAGGGTCGCTTAAGCGGAGCCCAGGGTCGCTTAAGCGCCTATGACCGCTTTAGCCATGTCCTTGGATGCTAAATCACCTTGTCATAGCCTACCTTGGATGCTAAAGTGCGCCTAAGGGACACTTAAGCGCTTTGCGCTAAGGCGTGCCTATGGCCTCTTAAGCACATGGCCAATGCCAAAAATGGCTAAGTTCTTGGCAGTTTCGACTTTATATTCGGGACCGATCTGGAGTCCCGTGCATGAAAACATACTATGCTACCTAACTAATTTCGATACTCTGGACTCAATAGCGATGTTGAAATTCCCATCAAAGTTTGTTCTGACTAAAACTGGGCCCACCCCCAAGGGTTTACTCGACTCTAGCCAATAGTCGGCCTATCACCCAAAATAAGTCTGGGAAGCTCAAGACCCAAACCAAAGGTATACCCTACCTAAAATTGACATTTTAGATCTAATGAGATGGTCAGAAATGGCATTCGAGTTCTTTTAACTGTGGTTTAGTCCTGGGATCAACACTTGACTACCAAAAAATTCAACATAGTAAAGTGACTCTAAAAGTCAAACGAACTGCCAGGTAACCATACTACCAGTCCCAGCAAGTCATACACGACTTGGGTAGTCATGGAAAGACTCTAAACATTGTAAACATGCATAAACACTGGGAATGACCTGGAGGGTCATTACAATGGCTCAGGGCAAAGCTCCATCCAATGTTATGTAAACAGTACAACAAGTTCAACAAGCTCAGATTTGGTGTTAAGTCTATGGAGGAAGTGATAATTATGAAGACCTTTGCGGTGCTAATCCAGAGCCAGTTAATTTTGTAGGAAATGCTCAGATGGGTAATCAGGCTTATGGTAACATCTACAATCAAATGTGGTAGACTCAACCTAATTCAGCTTGGGGAAATAATTAGATCCACTCTCAGCAATTTCAGCAGCAATAAGGTATCTGACTAACACTCAGGCCAGTAATATTAAAGATACTTTAAAAAAGATTCTGGAAAATCAAGAACAAATGGCTGCTGAGATTAAAAATTAGAATTTGGCTCAAAAGAATTTAGAGAAGCAGATAGATCAATTAGCTCAGGCACGCAACATTAGAACTGAAGGGGGTCTTCCTAGTGATATAGAGTAAGCTCCTAAGAAATTTATGGCCATCACATTGAGAAGTGGTAGAGATTTGATTGATGCACCTCCAAAGGAAAATCATGAGGTGTAAGCAAAATTAACCACACCTGAGCAAACAGAGAAGCAAACTCATCCCAAAGAACCTGACAAAAAAATAAAGTCTGAGTACCCTAATAAGAAGCTGGTTAAGCAACCTCAAAATAGATCACCACCACCGTTCCTTCAAAAGCTTAAGAAATCCAAAGAGGATGCTTGTTTTAAGAAGTTCTTTGACACATTCAGAGAACTTCACATTAACCTCCCTTTTGTGGATGTTTTGCAGGGAATGCCAAAGTATGCTACGTACTTGAAGGACCGAGGTGACAAATAAAAGGAGTCTTGGTGATGTTGAGACTGTAGCACTTACTGAAGAGTGTAAATCTACGGTGATGAGTAAGATGCCTAAAAAGCTCAAGGACCTTGGGAGTTTCTCCCTCCCCATAAAAATTGGTGAAAGTGATGTGGTCCAGGCTTTGAGTGATTTAGGGGCAGGAGTCAACTTTATGGCCCTTTTAGTGTTTAATACTTTTGGGTTTGGGAAGCCAACGCCTGCATTAGTTGTGCTCCAAATGGAAGATAGAACTAGAGTAGTTCCCGAAGGGATTATAGAGTATGTTCTCATTAAGGTTGGTAAGTTCATTATTCCTGTTGACTTTATTATTCTTGACTATGATGCATATGACAGGGTACCAATCATACTGGGACATCTATTCTTGGTGACTGGTGGAGCGTTGATAGATGTGAGAGAAGGCACGCTCAAAATGAGATTAAATGAAGAAGTGGTTTTTGGAGTGTACAAAACACTCAACACACCCTCACACTATAGAGATCTATACATGATCACAACGATAGAAGTGGATGAGTGTAGGGTGGATGAGTGCAAACCACCAATTACCTCTTCAAATTCTCTCATATAGTTTCCTAAATTAATGGCTACGCCTAAGTTTAAAAAGTTCACATATGATCTTACAGATAGTGAGATAAGTGGTAAAAGGGCAACTTCTCATGATATTGTTGCTAGCGTAAAGAAGAGAAAAAAGTTATTATTGAGAGAAAAGAAGATATTGAGAGACTGTGGATGATGGTTGTGATGTGAGTTATGCCGCGACATTAAATCAGGCGCTTCTTGGGAAGCAACCCAATTTAAGGTAGTTATTTTTTTTAGTTTTCCTTTAGTATCACCTTTGGTTTTGCTTTTGTTTTGTGGTGACAAGTAGAAGGGAAGTCTGAGTACCTGAAAATCTGAGCTAAGGAGCACAATAAAAGCATAAGTGTGGGGTCCTTCAGACCCATTGATGGAGATAATGCTACTATGTAGGCCTAGAGGCCGTAGGGAGTATTCCTAATTCTTCATTCTTTGATTTATACTTTGGAGACAAAGTGTGATTTTAAGGGTGGGGTGGGGAATCTTGCGATTTCATTAGGGGAAAGTGCGCTATAGGGTTTCTATTTTTATTTAGTTTGCATGTTTTGGATTAATTTTTTTAAAAAAAATTACAAAAAGATTGTATCTTTGGTTATTTTTAGTTGTGTTTTCATTTAGTAGAAGAACATTTCACCCACCCCTCGGTTTTTCTTTTTGGTTCTTGTCCGAGGGGGAGATCTTTGAACCCAGTATCCTTTTTGATTTTTAGGAGCAATTTTAAAAATTTTGGTGATTTGGAATAAATAGAGATGCTCTAGTTTGGTTCTACACATGATTACTTGATGCAAGTTGGTGTTGAATTTTATAGCATGATGTAAGAATTGAATGACTTCTATGAGACACCTAGGCTCTTTTATATGACTCTTGTGTGATGTTAGCTTAACTGTGAATTCTTGCAATTGCTTGGTCGAGAGTCTATATGGATCTGTCTTAATTTGAACATGTACCAAGTGTGAGTGAGGTTTTTGTTATATTCCATGTGTGCATATTGATGTCTAGAACTTTCCCGGTGTGCTTGCAAATAAAAGTAAAGAATGTTGAATTTAGGAGATGATATAGTCATTTCTTTAATAGCCATGTTTCATACCTTCTTTATCTACCCTTTATGCATGATCTTAGTTAGCCCTGTTGAGCCTTTAGCCTATTCTTTGGTAGCCTCATATGTAGCTTACTCCTTTTCTTTCAATAGACCATAACTTGATCCAAAACTCCTAAGTTCTTGAGATGAAAAAAAAAGTTGTGAAGGATGGAAAATTGAAGAGAAAGAGTGAATTTGAAGCCCCAAAGTAGTAGCTATTGGTTTGTTGAAAAGGTTTATGTGTTGTTGATAGGGATTAAAGTAAAAAAAGAAAGTGTTTTGAAAAATATAGTCAAAAACTCCATACAAAAGAAGTGTATGCTATCGTAAAGATATGGGGCAAAACAAAAGAGAGTTATGGTAGAGAAAAGTGGTGAAAAATAGATTGGTTGGAGATGAGCTTAATAGAATGTGTGATGTACTAAAGCACTTGGGAAAGTTAGTCACTATTCTTGACCAAAATAGTTCCTACCCATCCCTTAGCCTACATTACAACCCGTAAAGTACTACTTGATCTTGAGCTTTGATATTCTGATATTAGTGGATCACTACACTAAGGAAAAGCTTATGGTTCATCTTATATGACATGTGAATTATTTGTGAGAGTGACCGGAATTTTATTCTTACACCCATTCTTGTGATAAATTGTATATTTGTGAGTGAATATGGGTGACTCTCTTGTGGTGAGGACACATATTTAATATTAGATAGGTGACTTATATGATCTATCTGTTGAGTAATATGCATGAGTTTGCCAACTTTATTGAGTCAATTCTTGAGGTTAGGAAGTTTTGATGTAGCATTCATGTGTTTTTAATTACAATATGACATGCCGATTGTGGAACATTCTATTCACGTAGTCGTTGTAGTTCTAGCTTGAGTATCTTAGTTAAATTAATAAGGTCTGATTCTTCCTTGATTGTAAATATTTGTGCGAGGACGAACAAGGCTTTAAGTGTGGGTTGGTGATCTTAGGCGTATTTATACTCCTAAGTGTCATTATCTATGCGCATTTAGCTTAGTTTTGAGTATAATTTGGTGTTATTAATGATGTTTATAGTGTTTTTTGTGTATTTTTGTTCTAAGTTACATGTATAGAGTGTTTATGGTGCATTTTAAACAAGCCAAGAGTCAAAAGGATCAAATAGAACTTAGAAGAGAAAACTAGTGTCTCTAGCTTGAGCTATGTTTGTTCTATTGTACTTTAATGAGCTCTATTGTGTTGTGTGGACTAATGTTTGTTATGCGATATTGTCGGAGACCATTGGAGGACATATGAAATCTAAATTAAGCCTACAAACAAGCCACACAAAGTGGGGAAATAAGGAACAAGTGTACGAGGAGAAGAGAGCGAAAATCGGATGAACCCTCATGCAAATGAGGAGGCATGCGCCGCACCCTCCAACGTATGGGAGGGGGAATGCGCTGCACCCCCCAATGCATGGGAGAGGGTGTGTGAGGAAACTCATATTATGGGAAACCACTGGTTTGGGTGTGCGATGGGTGTGCGCCGTACCCTTCTTGGTGTGCGATGGGCCTCATGCCACCCCCCCACCCCCCAAATACATCCCAAAGTTGGTTTTTCACTTGTTTAAGTTGGGGCCAAAGTTGTACATGCATATATTTCATATGGGGAAGCCTATGTAAGACCTAAATCACTATTAAAGGAGGAAATAACCATATTTACACACATCTTTGGATCAATACACAGTTGGAGAGAGTAGAAGGCATCAAAGGCTCTATTCTAGGGTTTTTCTTCTTTTAACTTTAGTTTTCTTTAAGTTTTTACTTATGAATTCATTAATGGAGATTATATGTATGAATATGAGTGTCCAAACACTCTCTTTCTAGGATTGAGGCTACCACAGGATTGTGTAATTATGGTTTGATTGTTGGTTAATGTGTTTATCACGTAATTGATTATTCTTGCGTTCTTGTTTTACTATTCTAAAGCGTCATGAACTATAGGATAAATCTAAGTCCCAAAACTAATTGACTATAGAAGATGAGGGATGGAATGAAGAATGTAGGGAGTATGTATCATGTCTTTAATTGGTTTAGTATAAATTATTAAAGGATGATTTGCGGTTAGGTTAGAGATATAGAGATATACCTAAATTCCCCACTTGGATAATGAAACAGGAGGATAACTTAATGCATTCGAATTAGAGACGCACATCCCCACTCAATGATGTAGTTATGAGACTAATATGGGTAGATGACTTAGAGGGTGACCATCCTCAATTTGTATTATCAACCTCGTAAATCAATAATCATGATAAACACCAACACCAGCTAGAAACTATAGTTACGCATGAATGTGAAGTAACTACCTCAACCCTAGAATTCTCAATATTTTGTTCATAGTCCAAGTTTCATATTCTCGTTATTTATAGTGTTTAGTTATAAAAACAAACTCAATCTCTTTTGGTTACAACTGCACTTGTTTAAATTCAATAGTAATACTTAAGTTGGATCGTTTGCTAAGTACCAAGTCCCTGTGGGATCCATAATCGGCTCGAAAGAGCCACTTTATTACTTGCACGACCACGAACACTTGCGTGTGAGGTTGGAAAAAACAAATAATACAACATAACTGCAGGAAAATAAATAGTACCAAATATTTGTGTGGAAACCTCCTTGCTCAAGGGAGTAAAAAATGACCTACCACAGTAGGATTTCACCAATCTCTCCACTAAACATCAAGAAAACAAACTAATTACAACCCTTATCATCTAGGAATTAAACTCTTAATTCGTACTCATTAGCGATAGATCTATTGCTACACACACTCACAATAACTCTATTCTGAGAACTATACTAGCTAACTCTAGCTAGAAAACAACTCAACAAAGATTTCAGTCGGAAGAATTACTCATAAGAATCCATAAAATAAGAAGTGAATTTATAGTTTTAAGATCAATACAAATACTTAATAAACCTAGAAATAATGACATATTTCACTTTGAGTAAATAGTTTCTAAATTGTTGAATCTTTGCAGTAACTGATGAGGCTTTTGCTTGAGAAAATATTCTTTTTAGATTGTTGAAAACCTTGAACTTCTCTCATTAAGGATAATTAATATATATTATGAACATTAGGAGAGAATATACTCATTGGTTGAAGCAGGAGAGGACTACTGAAATTCCATCCCATTATTCTGCTAACGCTGCCAGAAAGTATTGGACAGCTGGCGTAAAAGACAAATGTGTGCAGCTGCATACTGGGACACCAGTTAACGTAACTGATCCTTTAACTAGGTATGTCAATAATAAAATCATGAACATAATAAGAACAGGCTAGAACCCAACAAGGTTCTTCTCCAAACTCAATTTCTCCAAGACCCGTCAAAGATTACTTTAATCCACGTATGTGGGATTTCAATGGGGGTTTTACCCTCATGTCCAAAGTTTTCAAAATTTCAGTTATAATTTCCATGATTCTATGATTTAGGGTTCAAACCTAGTTCTTTATAACTATATGATTTTCAGTCTTTAAAAGTTATTATATTACTATAATTCTTGTTTTTAGTATCTATATATGATTTCATAAATCCCTAAATCATTTATTATATTTAAAGAAACATTATGCATGATTTGACAGATTTTAGTTTAGGTTCAATATAACTTGGCATGTTATAAATACATGATCCGAGAACTCAGTAAATTTAGCATGGCTAGTTTTCAGTATTAAAACCTCAGTAAAACAGTCATAAAACTAGTTCATGCTTAGTTTTTAGATATCAATTATTACCTATGAGCATTTATATAATGTTTTGGGAGTATTATTTAACACTGAGCAAACTAGAATTCTAGATAACCCAAGTTCCAGAACTACATGCCACCATAGGTCTATATTAGCCCCTTGAGGATTCAATTTAGTGGAACCACATTAGTCATTGGCATTATACTCCTGGAAAGGTATAATGTAACCCCCCAACGATGTGTATACATTGGACTCCATGATAATCACATGGTGTATGTCATTTCTGAGAACCTCCCACAATAATGTTTTAGTATAACTTTGTACATGACCCCCAGTTTCAGTTAAATTGAAATCTTTCATGATTTATTGTTGTGTCTCATCATATAAATACATGATTTTACTTTAAGGTCATTTTGCCCCAGATAATACTCTTTTCAGATAAATTGATTAGTCAGCATAATTTTATTTTCCAACATGTTTATACATAATATTTAGGACTTGCATATCTCACATGCTCATTACATTTAAAGTACTAACATCATACCCTTCTATTGTGCTATATCCTATTATAATATAGATTCCGGCGTTTAGATATGCTTTAGTGCCAGCTCAGTTACAGTTGTGGTGAGTTCTCAAATTGAAGGACAAATGATTTTAGATTATGTTCATCAGACTAGTATTTTAGTTTTAGTTGTTTATAGTTAGTTGGGGACTTGTCCCAGCAACACATCAATTTATTTAGGGTCACTCAAATTATTTCAGTTATTATAGATTTTCCCAGTCATTCTAATTTATTTTTTAATCTTCCACACAGTTATTTCATCAAGGGTTTAGTGTCATTACAGTAACATGGGTTAGCATGGGATTACTTGTGGTTCTAAGTACCATTTTACTCCCAGGGTGTGTCGGTTCTAAGTACCATTTTACTCCCAGGGTGTAGACACAAGGCATGACAAACATGGTATCAGAGCATCAGGATTAAAGTGTACTAGGGTGTATAAAAGTCATGTTAAGTAGAGTCTCTTTCATAGGTGTGAAATACTACACTTATGAGGGAGAGAATACAAGATGTTTTTAGGAAATTTCCCTTCTTTCATGATCTTTATCATTCAATAGAGTTTAACTCTATGTTCCTTTCTAATTCATGCGTTTCACGTGACAATAAATGCATCACAAAAGAAATAATAGTTAGAGAAATGGGAACCAGCCAACACCACCAACACCTGTAGATACCTTGAATGAACATGTCATCCATACAAAGTTTTGGGTTGCCTTTTAGTTGTTGGACTAAGGGATGACCACTCAGATAAACCTACAGGTAAATTCCCCAGCTAACTAGAATGGGAATTTGACTATAGCTAGGGGTAGAGATTTCATAAGGATGAACCTACTTGAGTTCATTTGTTTGAAGGTGGATGAGGATCCACAAGGTTTTATTAATAAGATTATGAAGATCACCTAGGTCATGAAAATTATGGAAATTGAGAGTGTAGTGTTTGAACCTACCAGTTGAAGGATATAGCTCATTCATGGTATAAGTTGTAGTAGGATGGTCATCGTAGGGGTGCAATTGGGATGAGTTTGTAGCAGGATTCCTAGAAATATTCATTCCTCGAGAGTTGATAGAGCTCATTATCTTGAAGTAGATTTGATGTCAGTTAAGAAATATGCTCTTAAGTGTCCAGATATTCTCTAAACATGGTTACTGAGCTGAGGGCTCGGATGAGTAAATTTTTTTTAGGGTGTCTGATTTGGTATTTAAGGAGTAAAATACTGCTATGCTTATATGAAATATGGATATCTCTCGACTTATGACTCATGGCTAATATTGTGAAGAAGAGAAGTTGAAAGAAAGAGAGAGAAAGAGATAGGGAGGGATAATAAGAAAGCAAGGAATGGTAATGTTGAATTTTCTCAGTAGAGCTCTGGTGGTGGAACAACTCATAGTTTTGGCAGAGATTATCAGCTCCAATAACTTCATCAATTAGTTCTCTATCTCCTAGACCCAAACAAGAGCAAAAAAGTAGAGCATCAAGCTCTAAGTCTCAGGAAAGTTTTATTGCCAGTCATACTTATCTAACATGCAAGAAGTATGGTAGGAACCATCTAGGGGAATGTTTGTTAGGCTAGGATGGATGCTTTGGTTGTGGATAAAATGGTCACCAGTTGAAGGTTATCCCTTTTTATGGAAGGGTAACAATAGTGGTGTTCTTATGCAGTCTACTTCTTCAGCAGCCCTAGCAAGTTTCCCCATCTAATAGAGTGCATCTTCTAGTAGGGGTGATGGTCTGTGCTAGAATAACCTATATGCACTCACTTCTTGCAAGGATCAGGAGAGCTCACCAGATGTGGTCACTGGTATGTTATAGGTCTTTTCTCATGCTGTGTATGCTTTATTGGACATAGGGTCTAGCTTGTCGTTCGTAACACCATGTATTGCCTTTAATTTTAGGGTTAGTCCTAAGATACTCTTAGAACCCTTTTCTATTTGCAATCCTGTTGGTGAGTCAATCATTGGCATATGGGTATATAGTGATTTCCCAGTGTCAGTCCTTTATAGAGTCACTACAATTAATCTAGTAGAGTTAGACATGATAGAATTCGATGTTATTTTAGGAATGGATTGGTTACACTCTTGTTTTGCCTTAGTTGAATACATAATTAGAGTCATAAGATTTCAGTTTCTAGGAGAGTCTGTCTTAGAGTGGAAGAGTAGTCCTACAATGCCTATAGGTAGTTTTATATCTTAATTTAAGGCTAGAAAGATGATCTCTAAAGGTTGCATTTATCATTTGGTTTTGAGTTAAAGACTCTTAGTCTGAGACCCCATCTCTTTAACTAGTTATGGTAGTTTGTGAGTTTCTAGAAGTGTTTCCTAAGAATTTACTCAAAGTCCGTCTCGACCGTGAGATTGAATTTGAGATAGACCTTCTTCTAGATATGCAACCCATTTCTATTCCTCCTTGAAGAATGGCTTCAACTGAGCATAGAAAATTCAAAGAGTATTTGAAAGACCTTTTACATAAAGGTTTCATTCATCTAAATATTTTATCTTAGGGCGCTCCAGATGGTTCCCTTAGAATGTGAATTGATTACTACCAATTGAACAAGGTCACAATCAAGAATAAGTATTCCATCCCCAGAATTAATGATTGTTTGATCAGCTTTAGGGTGCCAGTTGTTTCTATAAGATTGACCTTAGATTAAGTTATCATCAGCTCATAGTTAAGGAGTGTGACATTCCGAATACAACCTTCAGAACTCGTATAGTTACTATAAATTCATAATTATATCATTTGGACAAATGAATGCTTGTCACGCCCCGAATCCCATCGGGACGGATTGGCACTCGTTGCCGACAAGGCCTGAGAGAACCAAGCTTTGTCTCTATTCAATCATATGCATGCCATAAGAAACCCATAATCACATAATAGCTATAGATACCAACAATGGAGTTCATGGAACATGATATATATATACATATGCGAAACTTGGCCGTTGATGCCACCAAGTCAAGAACGACATATCCCCTTTACATTTATACACCCACATCCGTCTACAAAAGCATCTAACAAATGCATTAACCAAAATGAACTAAAAGTCGGACAAGTCCCCGCTTTATACAACATGTACAACACCAAAACATATGTACAACTGTGACTCGGAGAAGCCCCGACCTAACTGGAGCTCACCAAAGATCTGCAACAACTGGCAACCTACTGTGGAGGCCTACTAGTACCTACGCCTGTATCAAGTAAGGTAAATTCCCCAAGAGGGGTCAGTACAAAGAATGTACTGAGTATGTAAGGCCATATGAAACTTGTAAGATATGAAAATATGTCAAAGAACTCAATTTCAAATGCATAACCAAAATAGATAAGTCACAATGTAGATGAGTCACTATTCTGTACTTTGGAAACCATGTATGTTGCTTTCATTTCATTCTTTGTATCTTTACTTCCATGATAATTCATCTTTGCCTTTGACCTGTTATAACCGGGCCCAGACTGAACAGTGGGTTTTAAACATAACATAGCGTTATGTTGGGATCGGCTCGATCTAGGCTTATGCCCCTAGAGATGCCACCCTATGAATCAATATATATATCGGGATCGTCTTGAGCTAGGTTAGAACCTCTAGAGCTGCCACCCATATAACATTTTAGGTTCGGCTCGAGCTAGGTTATTACCCTTAGAGCTGCCCCCTATCAGGATCGGTCCGAGCTAGGCTTATGACCCCAGGACTCACCCTTGATCCAACAACCTCGGTATCGGCTTGAGCTAGGCATTTTGCCCCCAAAGCTGCCACCCATACTTGATCATTGACCACATATGCATTGCTTTGTTTATTACTTTGAGATTGATACCATGATAGTCACAACTTTACTTGAAGCTTTGGATCACTAACCAATGAGTGAGGGACATGTGAATAAACATTGTTGGAAACATAACATTATTAGAACCATAACACCATGGGAACCATTTGAAAATAATCCATGAACAAGAGACATAAGTATAATCACTATTGGAACATTGGAACATAACCTTATTTGAGCTTTTGGAACATTAACCATGAATATGAGACATGAGATTCACCAATGATCAATGAGTAGTAAGAATATGACAATGACCATGGAAAACCGGATATGATATACCTTAGCACATTTCGGGATGGAACAAGCGTAATGTCAATGTGAATACTATTTGCCGCAAAAAGATACGGACAGAGTTACATTACATACCTTGTACCCTCAATAAGGATATACAATCTTAGATGTGCATACAATAGTACCTCTCCTTATTTATGTTTGACTCTACAACACAAATACATAACGGGATTTACATTAACCATCAACTACTTTACAAATGCATATAACATCAATGAGTTACATATTTGCCTTTAAACATGTCATTTGCCCTTGAAAAAACCATTGATGAAATTATTATTCCAAAAATCCCCCAATATTCCATACATTGACCAATACATGATAATCAATACATTTCACCACAACACTTCTCCTTTACACTTTCTTATCCACACCACACCACAAATAATCCATCAAATTACCTTAATACACCTCATAGCACATATCAGCCAAAATCCCACAATTTACACTTTTAGAAAAATAACAAGTTTAATAACAAAATCACACCATACATGTTCATCTTTTATCCATACCATGCTCTTTCATCAAGACATCAAGTCTCTTTTCAAGTTCAAATCACAAAGATGGCACATCTTTCACCAAAAGCAAAAATACACTATTCACCACCTTGCCAACACAACTATAATGATATACATACCATCTTAAGCATATAAGATATTAATCCATGAGATTAGGCACTTACCAAGGCTTGCAAAGTGATGATCTTTACCAAAGAGTCCAAAGGAAATAGTTGCCTTAGGTTTTGGAACCTAGAGAAATGTTTGTGAAATATCTTAAAAGGCATGAGACTTTGAAAGCAATAAAAATCAGATTTATTTCCCTTTATATAGGCCCTCAAGTCCATCCTTATCCACTCTTAACATTTAATTTGGTGTTCTAGAAGGTCAAGGCAAGAATGGGTCTTTTGACCCATTTTTGGGCCATGTTTTCTTTTCATTTTTTTTGGGTTCTTTTTGGGCCCAATTCACTTAACCCAGTAAAATAAATAATTTCTCATGTTTAAATCATCTCATACGTGTTACAACAATATTACCACTCACGCTATTCATATCCATAGCCTCAATCCCAAAAACAAGTGATTCTAGCCACGTATGGCCTATTTTGACCAAAAGGGTAAAACCGTCATTTTGATGCAAATTCGTTCTCGAGTATTTTTATCATACCAAAATAATATTTCATTCTTTTCATGTATATACTCATGGTTGTAGAAGAAACGTCACAAAAATCGGCTCGGTAGGACCCCGGGTACCCTTGGGACTTAGAAAATTTCCAACTTTCGAAAAACTAAAAACTCCATACTCGCACGCCCCTGGGCACTCTAGGTTGCTTCCTGTGCAATAAAAGTTTTGGCCCAGAGTGTCCTGGCACTCCCTATGGTGCGCCTGGGCCCTAATATTTCTAAAAATTTAGTTTTTCGACTTTTTTTTCGCGGGTTTGGTTAGATACTTCAAGTCCTATTCTTTAAATTACTTCTTAGCCTTAATATACTTTGTTTAGAGGTCCTCTTAGACTCATTTTTAACCCCACAAGTTCTCCACGAAAATCACAAAACACCTCCTATGAAAGGCTAATCACATGTACGAGGCCAAATTTAAATTTTCTCATCATTAATCTTACAAAATACATGTGTATAGCTCTAGACACCTAAGTAAACATTATTGAATGTCTTCAAGTAGGGTTAAGAAGGTACGGGGTGTTAAATTCTTCCCCTCTTAGGAACATTCGTCCTCGAATGTGAACAATATCATTTCAATTACGACATTTGCATCTCTATACTAGCATACATATACATAAACACTTAAGGTTAATGGATACTTACTTGTTATGAACCCATTCCCGCACTTTGAATTTTTTCATGCATTTGAAATAGATAGGGATACTTGGATCTCATCATTTCTTCCGCTTCCCATGTGATCTCCTCTACTTGTTGATTTCTCCAAAGGACTTTTACGGATGCGACATCTTTATTCCTCAATCTCTTTACTTGTCGCTCTAGAATAGCAATGGGTACCTCTTCATAAGTAAGATCCTCCGTAACTTGAACATCCTCTACGGGAACAATACGAGATGGATCTCCTATGCATTTTTGAAACATGAAACACCGGATGGACTGAGGAAAGTTCCTGGGGTAGTGCCAACTCATACGCAACTTTCCCAAATCTTCTAATGATTTCATATGGGCCTATGTAACGTGGACTCAATTTCCCTTTATTTCCGAACCGCATTACCCCTTTTATCGGTGACACCTTTAAAAATACCCAATCACTTATGGCGAATTCAAGCCCTCTTCTTCTAACATCGGCATATGACTTGTGACGACTTTGAGCCGTTTGTAACCACTGTTGGACCACTTTAACTTTCTCCTTAGCCTGATGAACAATATCTGGCCCAAGTAAAGCAGTTTCATCCGCTTCAAACCATCCAATTGGTGATCTACATTTCCTTCCGTACAAAGCTGCATAAGGTGCTATTTTAATACTTGAATGATAGCTATTGTTATACGCAAATTCAATAAGAGGTAAATGGTCATCCCAACTGCCTTGAAAATCTAGCGTGCATGCTCGTAGCATATCTTCAAGTGTATGAATAGTATGTTCTGCCTGTCCATCAGTCTGAGGATGGAAAGCTGTACTCAAATTCACCTGTGTACCCAAACTCTGCTGAAAAGATCTCCAAAAGTGTGCTGTGAACTATGTTCCTCTGTCTGATATAATGGAAAGTGGAATACCATGCAATCGTACTATCTCTTTCACATACAACTTCGCATAATCCTCAGCTGTATAGGTCGTCTTGACTGGTAGAAAATGAACTGACTTGGTAAGCTTGTCCACTATAACCCATATAGAATCAAACTTCCGCAATGTACGAGGCAAACCTGTAATGAAATCCATATTAATCATATCCCATTTCCAGATTGGAAGATTGATACATTGTATGTAACCTCCCAGTTTCTAATGTTCCACTTTTACTTGTTGACAATTTGGGCATTGCGCGACAAATTCTGTAATGTTCTTTTTCATATTTTGCCACCAATACACTTCTTTCAATTCATGGTACATTTTAGTAGCACCCGGATGAATAGAATAGCGTGAATGATGTACCTCTGTCATGATTCATGTCCTCAACTCATCTACGTTTGGTATACATAATCTCCCTTGACATTGGAGTACCCCTTCTTGTGTAAGATCAAATGCCTTTGTCAAATTCTGTTGTACATTTTCCTTTAGCTGCAACAACATAGAATCCGCAAATTGCTTCTCTTTCACTTCAACTATTAAGGAGGATTCAGCAGCATTTTGCACAATAACTCTACCATCTGAGGATTCAATAAGGTGAACTCCCAAGCTGACTAATTGATATAAATCTTTGACTAAACCCTGCTTTTCAGTCAATTGGCCACTAGTGCTTTCTGCTGTCTTGCGGCTCAATGCATCAGCTACTACATTTGCGTTGCCTGGATAATAAAGAATATCAATATCATAGTCTTTTAAGATCTCTAACCACCTTCGTTTCCTCAAATTGAGTTCCTTCTACTTAAAAAGATATTGCAAACTTTTGTGATCCGTGTAGATATCAACATGAACTCCATACAAATAATGACGCCATATCTTTAAAGCAAAGACCACCGCTGCTAATTCAAGATCATGTGTGGGATAATTTTTCTCATGTGGCCTCAACTGTCGTGAGGCATATGCTATGACATTACCGTGTTGCATAAACACACATCCGAAGCCAACCCCAAAAGCATCACAATACACTACATAACCTTCAGTACCTTTGGGGCACTAACTGGTGTGGAAGTTAATTTATCTTTCAACCTTTGGAAACTTTTCTCGCACGCATATTCCACTGAAATTTTACTGCCTTATGTGTAAGCTTTGTTAACTGTGCTGCAATAGAGGAAAAACCTTCCACAAATCTTCTGTAATAACCTGCCAGTCCAAGAAAACTACGGATTTCTGTGGGTGTCGTAGGTCTTGGCCAATTTTTCACTGCGTCAATCTTCTGTGTATCAACCTGTATCCCTTCATCTGACACAATGTGACCCAAGAATCCAACTGATTTTAACCAAAACTCATATTTGGAGAACTTTGCATACAACTTATGCTCACGGAGAATCTGCAACACTTGTCGTAAGTGATTAGCATGGTCCTCCGGTGATCTTGAATAAACCAGGATGTCATTTATAAATACCGTGACAAACACGTCTAGAAATGGCTTAAACACCCTATTCATCAAATCCATAAACACAGCTGGAGCATTTGTTAGTCCAAATGACATAACTAAAAATTCATAATGGCCATACACATCTTCTTCTCTAACTCTGACTTGATGGTAACCCAACCTCAAGTCGATCTTGGAAAAACACTTGGCACCCTGTAACTGATCAAACAAATCATCAATTCAAGGGAGGGGATATTTGTTCTTGATCGTTACCTTATTCAATTGCCTATAGTCGATGCACATTCACAATGTGCCATCTTTCTTCCGTACAAATAATACCGGTGCACCCCACGGGGACATACTAGGCCTAATGAAGCCTTTGTCCAGCAAATCTTTCAATTGCTCCTTCAATTCGCGCAATTCTGCTGGAGCCGTTCTATATGGAGGAATAGAAATAGGCTGAGTGCCTGGAATCACATCAATGCTAAATTCTACTTCCCGTTCTGGGGGTAAGCCTGGAAGATCCTATGGGAACACATCTAGAAATTCATTGACCGCTGGAACCGACTGCGGAGTTAGTGGTTCCACATCATTATCTTTCACCCGTACTAAATGACATATGTAACCCTTAGCAATCATTTTCCTGGCTTTCAGATAGGAAATAAATCTCCCTCGTAGTGCCACTACATTACCCTGCCATTCAAGAACATTTTCTTGCGGAAAACAAAATTGCACCTTCTTGGACCGGAAATCTACCGTAGCATAACAAGAGGCCAACCAATCCATTCCCATTATCACATCAAAATCCACCATTTCTAATTCAATGAGATCGTCCAACGTATCATGACCACACACAGTTACCACACAGTTATGATATACTCTCTTTGCAATAATATATTTCCCAACCGGTGTAGACACTTCAATTGATTTAATTAATAATTCTGGTGCCTTTGCAAATCTCGCAGCAACCAATGGAATAACATAGGAAAATGTAGAACCAGGGTCAATCAATGCATATACATTATATGGGAATATGAATAGTGTACCTGTGACAACATCAGGGGAAGCCTCTGAATTCTGTCGGTCCACTAAAGCATAAGTGTGATTCTGGACCCCACTAGTACTGGCTGCTCCTATGGCCCCTCTACCATGGCCAACAGACTGCACACCTCGGCCCAGTGAAGGAACCGATGCTGATGACACAACGGCCAATCCTGCCGATCGTGCTATACCACTCATGCTCCTCTAGGGAAACTCTCTCATCATGTTTCCTGTCATGCCGCACAAGAAACAAGCATTTGTCCCCACTCTGCATGTACCTATATAAATACGCCCGCAGTGCTGACACTTCTGACGAGGAAAACCTGCTTTCTGTGATCCGTGACCTCCACTATTCTGACCAGCCGTACCACCTCTAAACCCTCTAAACTGAGAGTGTGCACCCGTTGTGGAATGCGAGAATGATGGTCTAGGTGGCCTAGGAAACATACAAGGACTAGATCCTCTTTGGGACATCATAGGTGGTCCCATAGGTCTAGCCCTTTTGGACTGTCCCCTATCAAATTCATGTACCCTTTGTCTCTGCCTTTGATCTTCCATTTTCTGGGTGAAGGCCTGAATTCTCGCTATATCCTTGTCTTTGTTCAAGGCAGCAATAGTGCAATCCCTTACCAAATATGTCTCTAGTCTGTCCACGTATCGATGGACTCTATCTGTCATCGTAGCCACCACATTTGGCGCATATCGAGCCAAGGAATTAAATTTCAAGCTATATTCTCTGACACTTAAATTTTCTTGATGGAGATTTAAAAACTGATCCGCACGTGCCTCACGGATCTCATAGGGAAAGTAATGATCAAGGAAAGCCACTTTAAACTCTTCCCAATTAGGTGGATTTTCACCAATATCACGGGATTTCTTCCAATCCTCGTACTACAATATCGCCTCTCCTTTCAACCTGTACGCAACAAGTTCAACTGTTTCTACCCCTGTCATGTGCATAACTTCAAAGGCCCTCTGAATTTGATCCACGAAGTCCTGTGGATCTGCTTTTGGATCTGACCTTGTGAATATAGGAGGGTCCAATTTTAGGAAATCCTGTGTTCTGCGACTCGCCACTCTAGCCGCATCATCATCATGTGTCAATGGACCAACTCGTCCTTGACTTTGTGCTGCCACTAACTGCGTCAACATATGAACTGCATTTCTAAGATCCTGATATGTGGCATTCATTTGTGGTTCTGCGGGCACTTCTCTACCAACTGGCTCCTCCAGAGCTGGAAAAGTAGACGAAGACCGCGATGAAATTTCAGCATTTGCTCCACCTTGACTAGCCTGGTTAGGTGGTAGTCTACTCATTCCTTCCTCAGCAGGTACATCTACCTGCTTCCCTTTACCTCTATCTTTTCTCGTGATTGTAATTTTGACTATACCAAAGAAAAACAATGACCATGATCATATTTATTTTCAACTTACAACACTGGCTCTATTGCACGATCTAGAAGTGAAGAAAAGAAACAACATCCTAAATGTCCCGTAGCCTCCTACTTATAAATGTGGTGCACAACACATCGATAAGTAAGACTCTACTCAGACACGGCTTTGTAGACTTCCTTAGAATGACCTGCTCTGATACCACTTTTGTCATTCCCCGAATCCCATCGGGACGGATTGGCACTCGTAGCCAACAAGGCCCGAGAGAACCAAGCTTTGTCTCTATTCAATCATATGCATGCCAGAAACACATAATCACATAATAGCTATAGATACCAACAATGGAGTTCATGGAACATGATATATATATACATATGCGAAACTTGGCCGTTGAGGCCACCAAGTCAAGAACGACATATCATCTTTACATTTATACACCCACATCCATCTACAAAAGCCTCTAACAAATGCATTGACCAAAATGAACTAAAAGTCGGGACAAGTCCCCGCTTTATACAACATGTACAACACCAAAACATATGTACAACTGTGACTCGGAGAAACCCAGACCTAACTGGAGCTCACCAAAGATCTGCAACAACTGGCCGCCTACTGTGGAGGCCTACTAGTACCTGCGCCTATAGCAACTAAGGTAAATTCCCCAAGAGGGGTCAGTACAAAGAATGTACTGAGTATGTAAGGCCATATGAAACTTGTAAGATATGAAAATATGTCAAAGAACTCAAGTTCAAATGCATAACCAAAATAGATAAGTCACAATGTAGATGAGTCACTATTCTGTACTTTGGAAACCATGTATGTTGCTTTCATTTCATTCTTTGTATCTTTACTTCCACGATTATTCATCTTTGCCTTTGACCTATGATACCCGGGCCCCAACTGAACAGTGGGTTTTAAACATAACATAGCTTTATGGTGGGATTGGCTCGATCTAGGCTTATGCCCCTAGAGCTGCCACCCTATGAATCAATAGATATATCAGGATCGTCTTGAGCTAGGTTAGAACCTCTAGAGCTGCCACCCATACAACATTTCAGGTTCGGCTCGAGCTAGGTTATTACCCCTAGAGCTACCCCCTATCAGGATCGGTCCGAGCTAGGCTTATTCCCCCAGGACTGCCCCCTGATCCAACAACCTCGGTATCGGCTTGAGCTAGGCATTTTGCCCCCAAAGCTGCCACCCATACTTGATTATTGACCACATATGCATTACTTTGTTTATTACTTTGAGATTGATACTATGATAGTCACAACTTTACTTGAAGCTTTGGATCATTAACCAATGAGTGAGGGACATGTGAATAAACATTGTTGGAAACATAACATTATTAGAACCATAACACCATGGGAACCATTTGACAATAATCCATGGACAAGAGACATAAGTGTAATCACTATTGGAACATTGGAACATTGGAACATAACCTTATTTGAGCTTTTGGAACATTAACCATGAATATGAGACATGAGATTCACCAATGATCAATGAGTAGGAAATATATGACAATGACCATGGATAACCGGATATGAGATACGTTAGCACATTTCAAGATGGAACAAGTGTAATGTCAATGTGAATACTATTTGCCGCAAAAAGATACGGACAGAGTTACATTACATACCTTGTACCCTCAATACGGATATACAATCTTAGATGTGAATACAATAGTCCTGCTCCTTCTTTATGTGTCACTCTACAACACAAATACATAACGGGATTTACATTAACCATCAACTACTTTACAAATGCATATAACATCAATGAGTTACATGTTTTCCTTTAAACATGCCATTTCCCCTTGACAAAACCATTGATGAAATTATTATTCCAAAAATCCCCCAATATTCCATACATTGACCAATACATGATAATCAATACATTTCACCACAACACTTCTCCTTTACACTTTCTTATCCACACCACACCACAAATAATCCATCAAATTACCTTAATACACCTCATAGCACATATCAGCCAAAATCCCACAATTTACACTTTTAGAAAAATAACAAGTTTAATAACAAAATCACACCATACATGTTCATCTTTTATACATACCATGCTCTTTCATCAAGACATCAAGTCTCTTTTCAAGTTCAAATCACAAAGATGGCACATCTTTCACCAAAAGCAAAAATACACTATTCACCACCTTGCCAACACAACTATCATGATATACATACCATCTTAAGCATATAAGATATTAATCCATGAGATTAGGCACTTACCAAGGCTTGCAAAGTGATGATCTTTACCAAAGAGTCCAAAGGAAATAGTTGCCTTAGGTTTTGGAACCTAGAGAAATGTTTGTGAAATATCTTAAAAGGCATGAGACTTTGAAAGCAATAAAAATCAGATTTCTTGCCCTTTATATAGGCCATCAAGTCCATCCTTATCCACTCTTAACATTTAATGTGGTGTTCTAGAAGGTCAAGGCAAGAATGGGTCTTTTGACCCATTTTTGGGCCATGTTTTCTTTTCATTTTTTTTGGGTTCTTTTTGGGCCCAATTCACTTAACCCAGTAAAATAAATAATTTCTCATGTTTAAATCATCTCATACGTGTTACAACAATATTACCACTCACGCTATTCATATCCATAGCCTCAATCCCAAAAATAAGTGATTCTAGCCACGTATGGCCTATTTTGACCAAAAGGGTAAAACCGTCATTTTGATGCAAATTCGTTCTCGAGTATTTTTATCATACCAAAATAATATTTCATTCTTTTCATGTATATACTCGTGGTTGTAGAATAAACGTCACAAAAATCGGCTCGGTACGACCCCGGGTACCCTTGGGACTTAGAAAATTTCCAACTTTCGAAAAACTGAAAACTCCATCCTCGCACGCCCCTGGGCACGCCAGGTTGCTGCCTTTGCAATAAAATTGTTGGCCTAGAGCGGCCTGGCACGCCCTCTGGCGCGCCTGGGCGCTAATTTTTCTGAAAATTTTGTTTTTCGACTTTTCTTCGCGGGTTTGGTTAGATACTTCAAGTCCTATTCTTTAACTTACTTCTTAGACTTAATATACTTTGTTTAGAGGTCCTCTTAGACTCATTTTGAACCCCACAAGTGCTCCACAAAAATCACGAAACACCTCCTATGAAAGGCTAATCACATGTACGAGGCCAAATTTAAATTTTCTCATCATTAATCTTACAAAATACATGCGTATAACTCTCGACACCTAAGTAAACATTAGTGAATGTCGTCAAGTAGGGTTAGGAAGGTACGGGGTGTTACAATTCTCTTGCAACCTTTATGGATTGATGAACAAGGTATTCAAATGGTATTTGGATATGTTCGTCATTGTCATTCTCCTCTCGAAGTGAGGAGTTGCATGCAGATCATTTGAGAAGTGTATTGCTAACTCTCAAGAACCATGAGTTGTTCATTAAGTTTAGTAAGTGCGAATTTTTTTTGAAATCTATTGCATTTCTTAGGCATGTTATGTCTAGTGAGGGTGTTAAGTAGGCTCTCAAAAGACTGAGGCAGAAAAAAACTTGCCTAGACCCATTGCTCTACCTGAAATTAGGAGCTTTTTGAATTTAGTCTGTTAGTACAGGAGGTCCGTTAAGGGTCTCTTGTCTATTGCTTCTTTGTTGAACAGGTTGACATAGAAAAAGGTTAATTTTAGTTTAAAGAGTATGAGAAGATCTTTCAGGAGTTAAAGTCTCGACTCGCTTTTGCTTCAGTTTTGACACTGCTAGAGGGTTCAAATAGTTTCATTGTTTATTGTGATGCTTCTAGAGTTGGCCTTGGGTGTGTGTTGGTGCAGCATGGTAAGATCATTGCTTATTCTTCCAGACAACTTAAGGTTCATGAGAAGAATTAGCTGACTCAGGAAATGGAGTTAGTAGCAAAAGTCATTGCCTTGAATATCTGGAGACACTATATATATTTTTTTCATGTTGATGTGCTCACAGATCATAAGAGCCTTCACTACGTGTTCAGTCAGAAAGATTTAAATCATTCATAATGGATAAGGATTGAGCTTCTCAAGTATTACAACATGAGTGTGCTTGACCATCCTAGAAAGGACAATGTAGTGGTTGATGCTTCCAGCAGGTTGTCCATGGGTAGTGTAGCTCATGTTGAGGAAGAAAGGAATGAATTATCTAAGGATGTTCACAGGATCTCTTGATTTGGGGAGCGTCTTATAGACTGAGTAGATGATGGTATTATTGTTCATAATGGTTTGTAGTCATCTCTTGTGATGGAAGTTAAGGCAATATCAAGATAATGAACCTATTTTTCTTAAGATGAAAGAAGTTGTCCATAATTTGAAAGTGGAGGTTTTCTCCCGAGGAGTAAATTGTGTTCTTTGTTTTCATGGTTGGTTGTGTGTTCTAGATGTGGATGATTTGAGACAACGGATGTTTGTGAAGTCTCACAACTCTCCGTATTCTATTCATCGAGGTGCCACCAAGATGTACCGTGATGTACTGGAAGTCTACTAGTGGAATGGCATAAGAAGAGATATTGCAGATTGCTAATAGGCGAAGGTAGAGCATCATAATCTGGGAGGTATGACTCAGGACATCAATATTCCTACTTGGAGGTAGGAGATGATTAATATGGACTTCATCATAGGTTTACCTTATACTTAATGACAACATGATTCCATATGTATTGTTGTAGACTGAATGACTAAATCAGTTCACTTTTTTCCAGTTAAGTCTATCGATTCATCGTAGGACTATGCTAAGCTTTACATACATGAATTAGTCATATAAGGAAAAGACTGATTTGCCCTTTAAAATTGTAAATAGAATACTGGTGGCTAGTAGACTTCTAGCAGATCACGGTACATCTTGGTGGCACCTCGATGAATAGAAGACTGAGAGCTATGAGCCATCAACAAGATCCGTTATCTCAAATCATCCACATCTCCCTCTCATTCACCTTCCTCATTTTTATGCGTTCTCAGTGTTTAGAGCTTTTCTATAACTGGCCCAAGTTATTTGTGACTTGCTGGGACTGACAGTTCAGTTTTCGGACAATTCGTTTGAGGATTTTATTTATACCGAACATTTTGTGAAACATTTAAATTAAATTAGAATTTGATAAAAAGATATAGTTAATTACATTTCTAAAATGTTTTTGATATTTATAAAATTCTTTAGTTATGATATATCTATATTATTTTATAATATCTTTGTAACCTATTAATATTTTAAGCGGAGATAATGAATCTGGATATGACAAAATATTATTATATAATAGAGGCTTTATTCGAAATAATTTTCTATTAATTATGATATATTCAAAAAGTTATATTTATTTTTCCACGAACCTACTCAATACCCGAATACATATTTAATGGGATAAGAGCTAATGTAATAGTGTCACCTCCCCTTCCACGTGGAAGTGGAGGAAAAGGGACAACAAGATTAAATGGTGTGGTGGTGGCATCCACATGTCATTTACCCTTGAAAATATTCCACCACCTCATTGCCTATATAAATAGCATACTTTATTGGAAAAAATTGCCATGTATATACATATATATGTATTTGTGTGTTGTATGCTACTATACATATGTAGATGCATATATGCTACTGCATAACGACTCTTTTAGCTCACTTATTCCTTTCACAAAGTTATTATAGCTCGGGTTCTAGTGGGAAAGTGTTTGTGGACGTGTAATCATTGTTATTTCACGTGGCAGCTGACACACAACCAACCCTGATAACAAAAAACACCATTTCCCCCTTGGGAGAAGACCTTCACTTTCAAATTATGGACAATTTTTGTAAACTTTAGCAAAATAGGTTCATTATCTTGATTTGCCTTACCTTCCATCACAAGGTAAGACTGCAAACCATTATGAACAATAATACCACCATCTACTGAGTCTATAAGATGATTCCCAAATCGAGCGAGCCTGTGAACATCCTTAGATAATTCGTTCCTTTCTTCCTCAACATGAGCTAAACTACCCATAGACAACCTGCTAAAAGCATCAACCACTATATGGGCCATGTTGGGATGGTCAAGTACACTCATGTTGTAATCCTTGAGAAGCTCAATCGATCTCTGCTATCAAAGATTCAAATCTTTATGACTAAACGTGTACTGAAGGCTCTTATGTTCTGTGAACAAATAAATATGAAACTAATATAAATAGTGTCTCCAAATCTTAAAGGCAATGACTACTGCTGCTAACTCCAGATCCTGATTCGGGTAATTCTTCTCATGAACCTTAAGTTGTCTTGAAGAATAAGAAATGACCTTACCATACTGCATCAACACACACCGAAGACCAACTCTGGAAGCATCACAATAAACTATAAAACTATCTGAACCCTCCGGCAATGTCAAAACTAGAGAAAAAGTGAGTCTAGCCTTTAACTTTTGAAAGCTCTTCTCATAAGCTTTGGACCACTGAAACTTAACCTTTTTCTATGTCAACCTAGTCAGCAGAGAAGTAATAGACAAGATCCCCTTAACGGACCTCCTGTAGTAACAGACGTAAGTCAAAAAGCTCTTGATGTTAGATTGAGAAATGTGTCTAGGCAAGTTGTTTTTTTGCCTCAGACTTTTGTACCTTAAAACCTAACTAGACATATCATGCCTAAGAAATGAAACAGATTTTAACCACAACCCGCACTTACTGAAATTAGTGTAAAAATGATGGTCCTTGAGAGTTAGCAATACACCTCTCAAATAATCTACATGCTACTCCTCACTTCGAGAGGAGATAATGATGTCATCTATAAAGACAATGACGAACATATCAAAATACCATTTGAATACCCTACTAATCAATCCATAAAGGATGTAAGAGCATTCATTAGTCCAAATGAAATAACTACGAATTCATAGTAGTGGTTGATGCTTCCAGTAGGTTGTCCATGGGTAGTGTAGCTCATGTTGAGGAAGAAAGGAATGAATTATCTAAGGATGTTCACAGACTCGCTTAATTTGGGGATCATCTTATAGACTCAACAAATGATGTTATTATTGTTCATAATGGTTTGTAGTCTTCTCTTGTGATGGAAGTTAAGGCAAAATCAAGATAATGAACCTATTTTGCTTAAGTTGAAAGAAGTTGTCCATAATTTGAAAGTGGAGGTTTTCTCCCAGGGTGGAAATGGTGTTCTTTGTTATCAGGGTTAGTTGTGTGTTCCAGATGTGGATGATTTGAGACAACGGATATTTGTGAAGTCTCACAACTCTCCGTATTCTATTCATCGAGGTGCCACCAAGATGTACCGTGATGTACTGGAAGTCTACTAGTGGAATGGCATAAGAAGAGATATTGCAGATTGCTAATAGGCGAAGGTAGAGCATCATAATCTGGGAGGTATGACTCAGGACATCAATATTCCTACTTGGAGGTAAAAGATGATTAATATGGACTTCATCATAGCTTTACCTTGCATTTAACTAAAACATTATTCCATATGTGTTGTTGTAGACTGAATGACTAAATCAGTTCACTTTTTTCCAATTAAGACTATCGATTCATCGTAGGACTATGCTAAGATTTACATACATGAATTAGTCATATAAGGAAAAGATTGATTTGCCATTTAAAAATGTAAATAGAATACTCGTAGCTAGTAGACTTCCAGCAGATCACGATACATCTTGGTGTCACCTCGATGAATAGAATACTGAGAGTCGTGAACCATCAACAACATCCGTTAGCTCAAATCATACACATCTCCCTCCCGGTCATTTTCCTCATTTTCATGTGTTCTCAGCGTTTAGAGATTTCCTATAACTGACCCAAGTTATTTCTGACTTGCTGGGACTGACAGTTCAATTTTTGGGCAGTTCGTTTAAGGATTTTATTTATACCGAACATGTTGTGAAATATTTAAATTAAATTAGAATTTGGTAAAAAAAATATAGTTAATTACATTTCTAAAATGTTTTTGATAGTTATAAAAATTCTTTAGTTATGATATATCTATATTACTTTATATTAGCTTTGTAACCTATTAATATTTTAAGCGGAGATAGTGAATCTAGATATGTTAAAATATTATTTTATAATAGAGGCTTTATTCGAAATAATTTTTGATTAATTATGATATATTCAAAAAGTTATATTTATTTTACCATGAACCTACTTAATACCAGAATACATATATAACGGGATAAGAGCTAATGTAATAGTGTCACCTCCCCTTCCACGTGGAAGTGGAGGAAAAGGGACAACAAGATTAAATGGTGTGGTGGTGGCATCCACATGTCATTTACCCCTTGAAAATATTCCACCACCTCATTGCCTATATAAATAGCATACTTTATTGGAAAAAATTGCCATGTATATACATATATATGTATTTGTGTGTTGCATGCTACTATACATATGTAGATGCATATATGCTACTGCATAATGGCTCCTTTGGCTCACTTATTCTATTCACCAAGTTATTATAGCTTGGGCTCTAGTGGGGACGTATTTATGGACATGTAATCATCGTTGTTTTGCGTGGCAGCAGAAACACAACCAACCCTGATAACAAAGAACACCTTTCCCCCTTGGGAGAAGACTTCCACTTTCAAATTATGGACAACTTTTTTAAACTTTAGCAAAATAGGTTCATTATCTTGATTTTCCTTACCTTTCATCACAAGGGAAGACTACAAACCATTATGAACAATAATACCACTATCTACTGAATCTATAAGACGATCCCCAAATCGAGCGAGCCTGTGAACATCCTTAGATAATCATTCCTTTCTTCCTAAACATGAGCTACACTACCCATAAACAACCTGTTAGAAGCATCAACCACGACATTGGACTTGTTGGGATGGTCAAGCACACTCATGTTGTAATCCTTGAGAAGCTCAATCGATCTCTGCTATCAAAGATTCAAATCTTTATGACTGAACGCATACTGAAGGCTCTTATGATCTTTGAACAAATCAATATAAAAATAATATAAATAATGTCTCCAAATCTTAAAGGCAATGACTACCACTGCTAACTCCACATCCTGAGTTGGGTAATTATTCTCATGAACCTTAAGTTTTCTTGAAGAATAAGCAATGACCTTACCAGACTGCATCAACACACACCCAAGGCTAACTCTGGAAGCATCACAATAAACTATAAAACTATATGAACCCTCTGGCAGTTTCAAAACTGGAGCAAAAGTGAGCCTAGCCCTTAACTCTTGAAATCTCTTCTCATAAGCTTTGGACCACTGAAACTTAAACTTTTTCTATGTCAACCTGGTCAACAGAGAAGCAATAGACAAGAGCCCCTTAACGAACCTCCTGTAGTAAAATACAAAGTCAAAAAGCTCTTGATGTCAGTTAGAGAAATGGGTCTAGGCAAGATTTTGTTTTTCCTCAGACTTTTGAGAGCGTACCTTAAAACCCTAACTAGACATATCATGCCTAAGAAATGAAACAAATTTCAACCAAAACCACTTACTGAACTTATTGAAAAAGTGATGGTCCTTGAGAGTTAGCAATACACCTCTTAAATTATCTGCATTCTACTTCTCACTTCTAGGGGAGATAATGATGTCATCTATAAAGACAATGGCGAACTTATCCAAATGCGATTTGAATATACTGCTCATCAATCCATAAAGGTTGTAAGAGCATTCATTAGTCCAAATGACATAACTATGAATTCATAGTGACCATACGAGTTCTGAAGGTTGTCTTCAGAATGTTACACTCCCTAACTCTGAGCTGATGATAACTTAATTTAAGGTAAATCTTAGAGAAACAACTGGTACCCTGAAGCTGATAAAACAAGTCATTAATCCCGGGGATAGGATACTTATTCTTGATTGTGACCTTGTTCAATTGGTGGTAATCAATTCATATTTTGAGAGAACCATCTTTCTTTCGCACAAAAAGGATTGGATCACCCCAAGACAAAATACTGGGATAAATGAAACCTTTATCTAAGAGGTCTTTCAACTACTCTTTGAATTCTTTAAGCTCAATTGAAGCCATTCTACAAGGAGGGATAAAAATGGGTTGCGTATCTAAAGAAGGTCTATTCCAAATTCAATCTCCAACTTGAGATAGACTTCAAGTACATGCTCAGGAAACACTTCTAGAAACTCACAAACTACCATAACTAATTGAATAAATGGGGTCTCAGACTAAGAGCCTTAGAGATTATCTTTCTAGCCTTAAAGTAAGATATCAAACTACCTATAGGAACTGTAGGACTACCCTTCCACTCTAAGACTCTCCTAGAAACTAAATTCTTATGACTCCAATTATATAGTCAACTAAGGCATAACAAGAGTGTAACCAAACCATGCAAACTCTACTAGATCAATTGTAGTGACTCTATGAAGGACTGACACTGGTCAATCACTGTATCCCCATATGCTAATAACTGACTCGCCAACTAGATTGGAAATAAAAAAAAGTTCTAAGAGTATCTTAGGACTAACCCTAAAGTGAAAGGCAACATATGGCATTACGAACGACAAGGTTGATCCTATGTATAATAAAGCATACACATTACGAGAAAAGACCTATAACATACCAGTGACCACATCTGGTGAGCTCTCCTGATCCTTGCGAGAAGAGAGTGCATATAAGTTTTCTAGCACAGACCATCACCCTTACTAGAAGATTCACCCTATTGGATGGGGCAACTTGCTAGGGCTGCTGAAGAAGTAGACTACATAATAACACCACTATTGTTAGCCTTTCATGCAAAGGGATTAAATTCAATTGGTGAACATTCTATCCATAACAAAAACATCCATCCCATCCTAACAAACACTCCCCTAGATGGTTCCTATCACACTTATTGTATGTTATATAAGTATAACCGGTAGAGCCTGATGCTTTACTTTTCTGCTCTTGCATGGGTCTGGGAGATGAAGCACTAGCTGAAGAAGTTGTTAGAGCTAATGATCTTTGCCGAAAGTATGAGCGGTTCCCACAACCATAGCTCTATTGAGAACACTCAATATTACCATTCCTTACTTTCTTATTATCCCTCTCTCTCTCTTTTTTATTTCAACTTCTCTTCTTTAATAGCCTAGGCATGAGTCATAAGTCAAGCGATATCCATATTTTTGATAAGCATAGCGGTCTTCTACTGCTTGACTACAAAATCAGACACCCCAAAAAAACTTACTTATTCGAGCCCTCAGCTCAGCAACCATCTCTAAAGAATATCTGGACAATTGAGTGAACTTAAGAGTATATTTCTTAACTGACATCAAATTCTACTCTAGGTTAATGAACTCACTCAACTATCAAGGAATGAATCTTTCTAAGAAGGCTGCTACAAAATCAACCCAATTAACTAAAACCTGTACCCCTACGATGAATATTCTTCCATTGCTTATACCATGAATAAGCCATATCCTTCAACTGGCAGGTTCAAAAATTACACTCTCAATCCTCATAAATTGCATGACCTAGGTGATCTTAACCATCTTATTAATGAAACCTTATGGATCCTCATCCACCTTCAAATCAAAGAACTCAGGCGGGTTCATCCTTATGAAATCTCCACCCCTAGTTATAGTCCAATTCCCATTCTAGCTAGCTAGGGAATCTGCCTGTTGGTGTACCTGAGTGGTCATCTCTTAGGCCAACACTTTAAAGGCAACCCAAAACTCTCTTACCATGGGTAACCTATTCATTTAAGGTATCTACAGGTGCTGATGGTGTTGGCTGGTTCCTATTTCTCTGACTGTTATTTCTTCTGAGATGCCTTTTTTATCACGTGTAAAGCATGAATTAGAAGGGAACATAGAGTTAAAATCTATGGAATGATAAAGATCATGAAAGAAAGGAAATTTCCTAAAATATCTTGTAGTATGTCCCTTATAAGTATGGGTGCTTTACACTCATGAAAGAGACTCTACTTAACAAGACTTTTAAACAACCTTGTACACTTTAATCTTGATGCTCTGATACCATGTTTTTCATGCCTCGAATCTACACCCTGGGAGCAAAATGGTACATAGAACCACAAGTAGTCCCAAGCTAACCTATGGTACTAGAATAACACTAAACCCTTGATGAAATAATTGTATGAAAGATTAAAAAATAAATTTGAATGACTAGGAAAATCTATTATAACTGAAATAAGAACATACAGTTTGAAATCAAATCTGAATTGAACAAAATCTAAAGTGTCTAACTCTATTTAGATGCCTTTAAATAAATTGATAAGTTGCTGGGATAAGTCCCCAACTTACTATAAACAACTAAAACTAAAATACTTGTCTGATGCACATAATCTAAAATCAACTGTCCTTCAATTATGAGAAATCACCACAACTATAACTGGGCTGACACTAGAGCATATCTAACCATGCGGCTGAATCTAAACAGTAGAATCTTTATCATAATAGGATATAGTGCAATAGAAGGGTATGCTGTTAGTACTTCGAATGTAATAAGCATGTGAGATATGCAAGTCCTAAATATTGTGTATAAATATGCTGGAAAATGAAATCATGCTGACTAATCAATTGATTTGAAAAGAGTATATATTGGGGCAAAATGACCTTAAAGTAAAATCATGTATTTATGATAAGAGACATAACAATAAATCATGAAGGATTTTAATTTAACTGAAACAGGGGGTCATGTACAAAGTTATACTAAAACTATTATTATGGAAGGTTCTCATAACTGACATAAAACATATGAGTATCATGGAGTCCAATGTATACACATCGTTGGGGGATTACATTATACCTTGCCAGGGGTTTAATGCCAATGACTGATGTGGTTCCACTAAATTAATGCCTCAAGGGACTAAGATAGACCTATGGGGGTATGTAGTTCTTGAACTTGGGTAGTCTAGTATCCAAGTTTTCTCGGTGCTTAATACTACTCCCAAAACATTATATAAACGCTCATAAGTAATAATTGATATTTTAAAATAAAGCATGAAATAGTTTTATTACTGTTTTACTGAGGTTATAATACTGAAAACTAGCCATTCTAAATTTAATGGGTTCTCGGATCATGTATTTATAACATGCCATAAACTAAAATCTATCAAATCATGCATAATGGTTCTTTAAATATATGAACTGATTTAGGAATTTATGAAATCATATATAGATACTAAAAACAAGCATTATAATAACTTTTAAAGACTGAAAATATCTTAATTATAAAGAATTAGGTTTGAACCCTAAATCATGGAATCATGCAAATTATAATTGAAATTTTTAAAACTTTGGGCATTAGGGTAAAATGATTCCCCCATTGAAATCCCACATACCTAGATTAAAGTAATCTTGGACGGGTCATGGATAAATTGAGTTTGGAGACGAACCCTACTGGGTTCTAGCCTACGCTTATTATGTTCATGTTTTGATGATTTACATACCTAGTTGAAGGACTAGTTACGTTAAATAGTAACTCAGTATGCATTTGCACACATTTGTCTTATGTGCCAACTGTTTAGTACTCTCTGGCAATGTCAACAGAATAGTGGGATGAAAATTTAGTGGTCCTCTCCTACGTCAACCAATGAGGAGGCTTCTCTCCTAATGCTCATCATAGATATTCATCATCCTTGAGGTGAGAAGTTCAAGTTTTTTTTGTCAAG
Source organism: Capsicum rhomboideum (assembly GCA_031232105.1). NCBI lineage: Eukaryota > Viridiplantae > Streptophyta > Magnoliopsida > Solanales > Solanaceae > Capsicum > Capsicum rhomboideum. Next base: position 86,922,672 of record CP124716.1, on the reverse strand, counting down.
CAAAAGGCTCATCAGTTACTGCAAAAATTCAACAATTTAGAAACTATTTGATCATAGTGAAATATGTCATATTTCTGTGTTGATTGAGTTTTTGTATTGATCCTACAATTGTAAACTCACTTCTTATTTAATGGATTTTTGTGAGTAATTCTTCTGATTGAAATCTTTGTCGAGCTATTTTCTAGCTAGAGTTAGGTAGTGAAGTTCTCGCAGTAGAGTTATTGTGAGTGTGTGTAGGAATAGAGCTATCGCTAATGAGTAGGAATTAATAGTTTAATTCCTAGATGACATAAAGGTTGTAATCAGTTTGTTTGCTTGAATTTAGTGGAGAGATCGGTGAAATCCTACATGGGTAGGTTATTCTTTTAGTCCTTTGAGCAAGGAGGTTTCCACATAAATATTTCATTTTATTTATTTATTTTGTTTTGTTCTTATTATTGTTGAATATCCTCATATAGGGACCTAGAACCTAATTAGGTCCTTGATACAGTGGTGGACCTTTATGAAGCATTAATTGGTATCAAAGCGGTACTTCCTATAAGGTTAACACCTAGGAAGGATACTATTCAATAATGGAAGCTCCACCCAGTCTTAAGGAAGGACAATCAACTACACGACCTCAAAGGTTTAATAGGTAGTTTTATTTTTGGTGGAAAATCAGAATGCACGATTTCATCATGATGGAGGATTGTGAGTTTTGGGATGTGATTTGTGATGGTCCTCATGTTCCTATGAAAGATGTTAAAGAAGGGGAAATCTCTTTTTCTATTCCCAAAGCTAAGAAAAACTATAATGAAGGTGATAGAAAGAAGATTAAGAAGAATTACAAGGCTTTGAAGATACTTGTATGTGGGATAGGACCTGATGAGTACAATTAGGTCTCCGCTTGTTAATCTGCTAAGGAAATATAGGAAGTTTTGCAGAATGCTTATGAGGGAACATGTCAAGTGAATCAATCAAAGATTGATATGCTTACTACTCAGTATGTGTTGTGTAAGCTGAGCGAAGGAGAATCCATTTAAGACATGCATACTCAATTCACATCTATTATGAATGAACTCAAGTGTCTTTGAGAAAATATCAAGATGTACAAGCTAGTCAGGAAAATTCTGAGTATCTTGCCTCCCTCATGGTAAAGCAAAGTGAATGCCATCTCAAAGGCAAAGGACATGCAAACTATGATGATGGATTAACTTATTGGAAATTTGAATACATATGAGCTAAAAGTTCAGTAGGATTCTGAAAAAAATGGCCCCAAGAAAGAAAGGATCATGGTTCTGAAGGCAAGTGAGAATGACTCAAGTGAAGATGAACATGACATGTCCTATCTTACTCGAAGGTTTCAAAAGATGGTAAGAAATAGAGGTTTTCAAAATAGAGGAAACTCAAGCATTGATCTCAAAGGTAATGATCTGTGACACAAATGTGGAAAACCTAGTCATTATATCAAAGAGTGTCCTCTTCACAAGATAGACTATAAGGATTTCACCAAAAAAAAACCCAGAAAGGACATAGAAAAGGAACCATGTGTCTGATAGAGTCAGAAGAAGGGAAGTAGCTGACAAAATAGTTAAGAAATCTCTAGCATCTTGGGGAGACTCCTTGAGTGATTCAGATGAAGAGGTGGATGTTGATAAGATATCCATGTTCGTGATTAAAGATAAGTCAACAAGATATGATTCCTTGCTAGCTTTTATGGCCAAATCTGATGATGAAGAAGATGATGAGGTGACCTTCTTTCAAGTTCAAAAAAAACTAAGAAACTATTTTAAGAAAGAGTTAAGATCTTTAGCTAATGTCTTAATCAATGCCTTTTACAATCATGCTATTGAAAAAGAGTCTCTAGCTAATGAATTGAATGAAATCAAAATAGAGAAAGTATCCTTATCTTTAAGGAATTAAGAGCTTGAAGTAGAAGTTGCTAATATTAAAAACTGAAAACAAAATATTGAGTGACAAACTCAAAAGGATATCTAGAAAGGTGGAGGAAACTGAGACATTCACAATTCTTGAATAAAAGCTGAAAAAGGTCAGTCTAGACCTTGCTACCTCTGTTGAACAAAATAGGGAGCTAGAAAAGAATTTGTATAGGATTAAGAATGAGCTAGAGAAATACCTTCGTTGGACTGCTTCATCAGAAATTCTTACTAAGCTAAGTACAATGAGGTCCAATTTTAGAGAAGGTCTTGGATTTGAAAAAGACACTGATTTTTACAATCCTCATAGCAAGTATGTATTTGTTTTAGATATTTTTTTATGTACTCACTGTGGGAAGAAAGTTCACTACAAAGAAAAGTGTCAAGCTTTTCTCTAATCAAAGAGAGGAAATTTGAATTTTTCTCAAACCACTAGAATCTTTAAGGGAGCTGGTCCCAGTGAGAGAAAACCTACTTTGCCTGCATGGGCAAGAAAAAATCTTATCCATCTTTTTACTCATTTGAGAATTCCAACTTCGATGAGTTCTGTACTGAAAATGGTATCAATCATAATTTCTCATCTCCTCGAACTCCTCAGCAAAATAGAGTTGTAGAAAGAAAGAATATGACTCTTGAAGATATTCCAAGGACAATGTTAATTGCCAGAGGTTCGTTCAAAAGTTTTTAGGCAAAAGCAACGACCACTACATGCTACGTGATGAATAAGTGCTCAATCAAGTCCCTGCTTAATAAAAACCCCTATGAACTGATGTTTGGAAGAAAACCTAAGGTATCTCATCTTAGAGTGTTTGGATGCAAGTGCTTTTTCCTAAATAATGGCAAGGACAACTTGGGAAAATTTGATAATATAAGTGATGAGGGCGTGTTCCTTGGTTATCATCTAAAAGCAAAGCTTTAAGAATCTTTAATAAATGGGCTTAACGTGTTAAATAAAGTAAACATGTGATTTTTGATAAGATGAATAAGCTATGTGAAAAGGGAGGCCTAGATAAAAAAGACATAGAGGAACTCCTACAAAGCCTCAAAGAATCGATTGATCTTTTAGATACAACAAATGGAAAAACATCCACAGATGAACAAGGTAAGAATGAATCAGCTGTGGACATCTCCCCATCAACTTAATTTCTAGATGATCTAGAATCTGATACCTCTGAAAGGGACAATAGTGATCCCTCACATATTGTTGAAGGGTTTGAGGAAGAACACATAGAGAAAACAGGTGACAAACATCAACAAGCTGAATTGGAATTGTCAAACTAGAGGCACTTGAAGTCTCATCCATTGGACAACCTGGTTTCCCCACTTAACGCAGGAGTGCACACTCGATCTAAGACAAGAAACTTGGTTTCCTTGTCAGTGTTCTTGTCTTAAATGAAGCCATAAAACATCAAGGAAACATTGAAACATGAAAACTAGATAATTTCAATGCAAGAGAAGCTTCATCAGAGTTTGAATGAAATAAGGTACGTAATCTAGTCCTTAAACCCTTGGATAGAACTATTATAAGGAACATATGGGTGTATAGAAACAAACTGGATGAGTTTAACTACAGTCAAAATAGGGCTAGGCTGGTGGTAAATGGATACAATCAAGAAGAATGTATATATTATGATGAAACATTTGATCCAATAGCTAGGATAGAAACTATTCAGATTCTTATTGCTTTTGCATGCTACATAGAGCTCAAACTATTTCAAATAGATGTAAAAAGTGGATTCTTGAATGGATACTTAAGGGAAGATGTATATCTAAAGTAGCCTCTTAGTTTATAAAGTCACGAGTTTCCAAATCACGTGTTCAAGCTTGACAAAGCTCTATATAGTTGGGAACATGCACTAAGAGCATGATATCAAAGATTATCCAAATTTTTATGGGAGAATGGTTTCAAGAGAGGGAAGATTGATGACACTCTCTTCATAAGATCCAAAGGAAAGAATCTACTCATTATGCACGTTTATGTGGATGGCATTATTTTTGGATCAACCTTTAATTCTATGTGCGAGGATTTTGCCAAGCTCATGGGAAGTGATTTTGAAATGAGCATGATGGGTGAACTTAAATTCTTTATTGGGATACAAGTGAATTAAATATTCAATGGAGTTCTAATTAGCCAGAAAAAATACATCCTGGACTTATTGAAGAAATACAAGATGAAGGATGCTAAGCCAATTGACACTCCAATTGACACTTCCACCAAATTGTACAAGGATGAACCTGTTACATCTGTGAATTAGACTACGTATCGAGGTATTATAGGTTTCATCATATATCTAACTACTAGTAGGCTAGACATTTTTTCAGTGTTGGCATGTGTGCAAGATTTCAAGCTTGTCCAAAAGAGTCTCACTTGAAGGTAGCCAAACGAATTTTGAGATACTTAAAGGGATCAACTGATCTTGCTCTTTTCTATCCATATGGAGAAACTTTTGATCTAATTGGGTATGCTAATGCTGATTATGCTTGATTTCTTATAGATAGGAAAAACACAACTGGAATGGCTCATTTTCTTGGCACTTCACTGATTTCTCAGGGAACTATGAAACAAAGCTCAATTGCCCTTTCTACGGCTGAAGCTGAATATGTAGCTACTATTTCACATTGTTCTCAACTTCTATGTATCAAGCAATAGCTTGAAAACATTGGAGTGATTATTGAGAATGTGCCATTACTCTGTGATAACACTAGTGCTCTTACTATGGAAAAGTATCCTATCCAACATAAGAGGACCAAATATATTAATATTCGACATCACTTCCTAAGAGACAATGTTGAGAAGGGGCTTATCTACATGCAGTTTTATCTAACAGAGGACCAGGTTGCTGATATTTTCACTAAGTCTCTTAGAAGAGAAATTTTTAAAAAGATTAGAGCTAGGCTCAGTCTGATCAAATTACACTAATTCATCTCTAATTTCATGGATATTAACAGTAGGCAACTACCTTTATTTTACTGCTTTAGCTTTTTAATGCGGCTAAAAAGGGAAAGATTAGTGTGGTTTAGTGTGATTGGTGAAGGGGAACTTAAAAGGGGGAACTGGTGACTGATTTGTGAAAGTGGGGGGGAGGAGCATGGCAAAGAGGGGAAGTTTTTAGGTTATTAGGTTTGTTAGATGATGTTGGGGTAAGGAGGAAGCATGAACATGAATACGTATGAGTTTGTCATCATCAAAAGGAGGAAAATATTGGGTTCTAACCTGTTCTTGTTATGTTTATGTTTTGAAAAATTACAAACCTAGTTGAAGGACTAATTACGTTAATTGGTGTCCCACTATGAAGCTACACACATTTGTCTTATGTGCCAACTGTCCAGTACTCTCTGGCAGTGTCAGCAGAATAGTGGCATAAAATTTCAGTGGTCCTCTCTTCCATCCACTAATGAGGTAGCTTCTCTACCAATGCTCATCATATATATATTCATCATCCTTGAGGGGAGATGTTCAAGGTTTTGCACATCAAAAAGAATAATTTCTTAAGAAAAAGCAGCATCTATTACTGCGAAGATTTAACAATTTAGAAACCATTTGCTCATAGTGAAATATGTTATTGGTTCTAGGTTGATTGAGTTTTTGATCTTACAATTATAAACTCACATCTCATTTTAGAGATTCTTGTAAGTAGTTTTTGTGATTTAAATCTTTGCCGAACTTTTTTCTAGCTAGAGTTAGCTAGTGGAGTTCCCACAGTAGAGTTATTGTGAGTTTGTGTAGCGCTAAAGTTATTGCTAATAAAGTAGGGATTAAGAATTTGTGGGGTTCCAGCCTTGTTCTTAATATGCCTATTATGATTTGATGATTGTCAAACTTTATCACTGGAATCCGGTCCATGCAAATTTGATTTACTTCTGTTTAGCTATTTGCCTAACCTAGTTGATGTACCAGTTACGTGAACTGGTGTCCCAGTGTGCAGGCCTGTGGTTTTACGCATTTTTCTTATATGCTAGCTGTCTAGTACTTTCCTAGACAATGTTAGCATGTTTGTGGGATGATTTTCAGTAGTCCTTTCCAGCATCCACCAATGAGGAAGCTTCTCTCTCAATGCTCATCATGTACATATTCATCATCCACCAAGAGAGAAATCAAGTTCTTGTAGAAATTCAAAAAGAAAATCTTCTCAAGCAAAAACCACATCTGATACTACAAAAATTCACCAATTTAAAAACCTATTGCTCATAGTGAAATATGTTATTGTTTCTAGGTTGATTGATTTTTTTGGTACTAATCTTACAACCGTAAACTCACATATCATCATGGAGATTCTTGTGAGTAGTTTTGTGCTTGAGATTGTGTTGAGTCGTGGTTCTAGCTAGAGTTAGCTTATGAAGTTCTCACAATAGAGTTATTATGAGTGTGTGTAGCAATAGAGATATTGCTAATGAGTAGGAATTAAGAGTTTAATTCCTAGATGACAAAAGGGTTGTAATCAATTTGTTTGCTTGAAGTTTAGTGGCGATATTGGTTAAATCCTACTGGGGTAGGTCATGGTTTTACTCCCTTGAGCAAGGAGGTTTCCGCATAAACATCTCATGTTATTTATTTTTCTACAGTTTTTTTGTGTTTTTATTATTGTTGAATATCCTCATATAGAGACCTGGTACCCAATTAGGCCTTTTTATAGTGATGGATATTTACAAACCATCAATTGGTATCAGAGTAGTAATTTATATATGGTTAACATCTAGGACGGATCATGTTCAAAGATTACAGCTCCACCTAGTCTTGAGGAAGGCAAATCAATTACACAACCTTCAAGGTTTAATGGGCAGTTCTATAGTTAGTGGAAAACTAGAATGCACTATTTCACCATAGCGGAGGATAGTGAGTTGTGGGATGTATTTTGTGATGGTCCTCATATGCCCATGGAAGTGGTTAAAGAATGGGAAATCTCTTTATCTATTCCCAAAGCCAGGAAAGACTATAATGAAGGTGACAAGAAAAAGATTAAGAAGAATTACAAGGCTAAGAATATCCTTGTATATGGAATAGGACCGGATAAAAACAACTGGATCTCCGCTTGTGAATCTTCCAAGGAAATATGGAAGATCTGTAGAATAATCATGATGGAACAAGTCAAGTCAAGCAATCAAAGATTGACATTCTTACCACTCAGTAGGAGTTGTTTAAGATGTGCGAAGGAGAACCCATTCAAGACATGCATACTCATTTAACATTTACTATGAATGAGCTTAAGTGTCTTCGAGAAAAAATCAAGATGTATAAGCTGGTTAGGAAGATCTTAAGTATCCTCCCCCCGTTATGGTAAAGTAAAGTAAATGCCATCTCAGAGGCAAATAATTTACAAACTATGACGATGGATAAGATTATTGGAAATTTGAAGACTTATGAGCTTAAATGTCAATAGAATTCCAAAAGATATGAACCCAATAAATAAAGGAGTTTAGTTCTGAAGGCAAACAAAAATGATTCAAGTGGAGATAAACATGACATGGCCTATCTCGCTCAGAGGTTTCAAAAGATGGTAAGTAGCAAAGGTTTTCTGAATAGAGAAAACTCAAGTGAAGGATTCAGAGGCAATGATCTTTGTCACAAATGTGGAAAACCTGGTCATTATATCAAATATTGTCCTCTTTACAAGCTAGACTACAAGGATTTCACTAAGAAAAACTCAGAAAGGACACAAAAAAGGCACCATGTCTCTAATAGAGTCAGAAGAAGAGAAGCAGCTGACAAGATAGTTAAGCAAGCTCTAGAAGCTTGAGAAGACTCATCAAGCAATTTAGATGAAGAAGTGGATGGTGATAACACATCCATGTTCACATGGATCTTTGTGGACCTATTAGGAATAAAAGTCGTAGAGGAAAAAAGTATATGTTTGTAATTATTGATGACTACTCTGGGTATATCCTATACTTTGTTCTTAAGCAGTAAAGATAAAACACTTCAAGTGTTCATTGTGTTTGTCAAACAAGTTCAAGTCATGATGTGCAATAAAATTATAAGTATCTGTTAAGACCATGGGACTGAATTTGAAAATGCCAACTTTGATGAGTTCTGTGCTAAAAATAGTATTAGTCATAGTTTCTCAGCTCTTCGAACTCCTCAGCAAAATAGATTTATAGAAAGAAAAAATAAGACACTTGAAGTTATTGCAAGAATAATGCTGATTGCCAGTGGTTTATGCAAATGTATTTTGGCAGAAGTAGTAAACACAGCAAGGTATGTGATGAACAGTACTTGATAAGGTCCCTGCTGAATAAAACTCCTTATTAACTAATGTTTGGAAGAAATCTAAGGTATTTTATCTTAGGTTGTTCAGATGCAAGTGTTTTGTCTTGAAGAATAGTAAGGACAACTTAGGAAAGTTTTATCCAAGAAGTGATGAGGTAATATTTCTTGATTACTCATCTAAAAGTAAAGCTTATAGAGTCTTCAATAAATAGACTCAATGTGCAAAAGAAAGTGTTCATGTGATTTTTAATGAGATGTATGAGCTTGGTGAAAAAGGAAGTCCAAAAAAATAAGATATAGAAGAACTCCTGCAAAGTCTCATATAATCTATTGACTTATCAAATTCAATAAAAGGAAATCTATCCACAAGTGAACAAGGTAAAATTAAACTAGGTGAAAACATCTCTTCATCGATTAAGGATCCAGATGCTCTAAATCCTGATACCTCTAAAAAGAATCTTAGTGATTTTCCCCTACTGTTGAAGGAGGTAAAGAGGAACCAGTAGCTGAACCAGGTACGAAGCAATAATGAATTGATTTGCAGTCATCAAACAGGAGAAACTTAAAGTCTCATCCTTTTGACAATATGGTCTGCCCACTTGATTCAGGAATTCACACTGGATCTAAGGCATGAAACTTGGTTTCCTTCTAAGCATTCTTGTCTCAAATTGAGACCTAAAAATCAAATAAGCTTTGCAACATGAAGACTAGATAATTACAATACAAGAGAAGCTTCATTGGTTTGAAATAAATAAGGTATGACATTTGGCTACTAAACCCTCAGAAAAAATAGTTATGGGGACCAGGTAGGAGTATAGAAATAAACTGGATGAGTTTAGAACCACAGTAAAGAATAAGGCTAGGCTGGTAATGCGGGGCTACAATCAAGAAGAAGGTATAAATTATGATGAAATACTTGCTCCAGTAGATAGGATAGAAGAAATTCAGATTCTTATTACTTTTGCATCCTACAAGGAATTCAAACTGCTTTAAATAGATGTAAAAAGTACATTCTTGAATGGATACCAGAAGAAAAATGTATATGTGAAGCAGCCTCCAGGTTTTAAAACTCATATATTTCCATATCATATGTTCAAGCTTGTCAAAGCTTTATATGGTTTGAAACAAGCACCAAGAGCATGGTACAAAGGGTATGCAAATTCCTATTGGAGAATGGTTTCCAGAGAATAAAGATTAACAACACTCTCTTCTTAAGATCTAAAGGAAATAATCTACTCATTGTGCAGGTCTATGTGGATGACATCATTTTTGGATCAACCTTACATTTTATGTGCAAGGATTTTGCCAAGCTCATGGGAATAAGCATGATGGGTGAGCATAAGTTTTTTATTTGGTTATAAGTGAATCAAACATTTGATAGAGTTTTGATCAGTTAACAAAAATACAAACTTGAGTTGTTAATGGAATACAAGATGGAAGATGCTACGCCAATAAACACTCTAATTAGCACTTCCACCAAATTAGATAAGGATAAATCCGGTCCCTCTGTAAATGAGACCATGTATCGAGTTATCATAGGTTCTCTCCTATATATAACTACTAGTAGGCCAGCTATTGTGTTTAGTGTTTGCATAGATGTAAGATTCTTAGAATGTCAAAATGAGTCTCACTTGAAGGCAGTTAAATGAATTTTGAGATACTTAAAAGAAACAACTAATTTTGCTCTCTTCTATCCATCTGGAGATACCTTTGATATAATTAGGTATGCTGATGATAATTATGCTGAAATTTGTGTTGATAGGAAAAGAACATTTAGAATGGCTCACTTTTTTGGGTCCTCAATAGTTTCATGAGGGACCAAGAAACAGAACTCGATTTTTCTTTATACAGTTGAAGTTGAATATATAGTTGTTGTTTCATGTTGTATTCAATTTCAATGGATCAAACAACAACTTGAGGATTTTGGAGTTATTACTAAGAATGTACTATTGTTATGGGACAACACCAGTGCTCTTAAAATGGAAAAAAATCCAGTCCAACATAGGAGGACAAAGCATATTGATATTCGACATCAGTTCTTAAGAGACAATATTGAGAAGGGGTTTATTAGTATTCAGTTTGTCAAATGGAGAACCAGGTTTTTGATATCTTCAACAAAGCTCTTGGAAGGAAAGTTTTTGAAAGGATTCAAGCCAGGATCGTTCTGATGAAAAGTGGGATCCATATGATGCAAGGATTCTTGCGTATTTTATAGCATTACTTATTAATGATGCCAAAAGGGGGAAGGTCAGCATGAGTGTGATCAGCGTGGGCTTGGTGATAGGGGAACTTTTCAAATGATAGCTTGATTAGTGATGTTGGTGATAGGGGAATTAGTGTAAGTGGATGGATTCGCTGAGAAGTCTAAGAAATTTGGGTTTATCATCAACAAAAAAGGGGAAAATGTTCGGTTCCAGTCTTGATCTTATTATGCCTATTGTTTTGATGATTCACAAACTTCGTCACTAGAACTTTGTCCATGCACATCTGATTTACTCATGTTCAACTATTTGCCTAACCTAGTTAAAGGACCAGTTAAGTGAACTGGTGTCCCAGTGTGCAGTCTTGTGGGTGCACGTATTTGTCTTATGTGCCAGCTTTCTAATAATTTTCTGGACAATGTATGCATGTTAGTAGGATAATTTTCAATGGTCCTTTCTAGAATCCACCAATAAGGAAGCTTTTCTCTCAATGCTCATCATATATATATTCATCATCTACCAACAAGGAAGTCAAGTTTTTACAAATATTCAAAAAGAAAATGTTTTCAAGTAAAAGCCTCATTTGATACTACAAAAGCTCACCAATTCAAAAACCTCTTGCTCATAGTGATATATGTTATTCTTTCTATGTTGATTGAGTTTTTTTATACTGATCTTACAATTGTAAACTAACACCTCATTTTGGAGATTCTTGTGAGTAGTTTTGTAGTTGAGTTTGTGTTGAGTCGTGATTTTAGCTAGAGTTAGCTAGTGAAGTTTTCATAGTATAGTTATTGTGAGTATGTGTAGCAATATAGCTATTGCTAGTGAGTAAGAATTAAGAGTTTAATTCCTAGATGACATAAGGGTTGTAATCAGTTTGTTTGCTTGTAGTTTAGTGGAGATATTGGTGAAATCCTGCGGGGGTAGGTAATGGTTTTATTGCCTTGAGCAAGGTGGTTTCCACATAAACATCTCGTGTTATTTATTTTTCTGCAGTTTTGTTCTATTCTTATTATTGTTGAATATCCTCATATAGGTACCTGGTACCTAATCAGGTCCTTGTTATAGTAGTGGACCTTTACAAACCATCAGAGTTTAATTCCTAGATTGAACAAGATATTTAATTGTTTTGTTGCTTAGTTATTAGTGGAGTGGTTGGTGAAATCCTACTGGGTTAGGGCATGGTTTTACTCCATTGAGCATACTCCATTTAGCAAGGAGGTATTCATGTTATTTACTTTCCAGCAATTTTCTTTGTGTTCTTATTGTTTTTAAATATCCTCATATAGGGACCTGGTATCGAATCAGGTCATAGTTATAATAGTGGACTCATACAAACCATCAAACCCTAAGCCTTCACTATTTGAGAGAAATCTTCTGATCTCGCAACGTGTTTAACAAGGGAATGAGAAGGTAATAAATTGTTTAACCTTTATACTCCCTCTAGGATATCTAAAACAATGTAGTTTAGGCTTTAGGAAATAAGGAAAAGACTAATTTTCCCTTTTAAAATGTATCTGAAATAGCTAGAATTGCGTCGAATAAGTTAATGGTAAAACTCGTACCATGAACCTATGAGTGGTACATAGACTTGTGGTTCTTGGAAATTTTGGTCTGCTTTGAGATCATCAACACATGAGTCATTGCATGACTGATAATTTGATAACATGAGTTGTACTAATGACTCATGGTCTCTTGGACCTGAGTTAATAGGTCACAGTATTGGGGCCCTAATAGTTGTGGTACAACTCATACCTTGATCCCACGAACTGTACCTATATAGTACGATTCATAACTTTGAGTCATAGTGAGGAAACTTGGGCAAATTCTAGACAACTTACCTCGAGTCATCCTCACGACTCATGGTTTCACTGTACGACTCTTAAGTTGAGTCGTACTAGTCTGGAAACTTGAAATTTTTTAGTTGGTTTTCTGATATAAGTTTGCATTTAAGCATGGGAGACTTTTGGGGTGTTGCATTGTTCTTCCTTCCATAAAAAACTAGACATCCCAAATATGTTAAATGTCTAAAACTATGATTGATCCTGATGAAACTCTTCAATCTAATTCCCACAATCAATAGAATTTTCTCGTGAAGGTAGAAAAATCTCTTTACTTGTAAATCATTTGTCCTGAGACATTTTCATAATCTGTTAATTCACCCATCATCCTAATAACTTACTTCTTATTTCCTAGAAAAAAGATAATTGTATCATCTTCATATGCTAGGTGATTAATATTTGGACTCTATTTTAGAAGTTTGTATCTATTAAACTCCCCATCCTAATGAAGGCTATTCAATCCCCAAGAGACACCTCTATAGTTATAATGAAAATAGTAAGTGATATAAGGTCTCCTAGTTTCAATCGTATGGATGATTTAAAGAAACAATGAGATTGTCCATTAATTAGTATAGAGTACCAGTGATAGATAATAATCTCCATATCATAGCAATTATAACTTCAAAAAAATCAAACTTCCTGAGTACCTTAGTAAGTAAGATCTATAAGACCCTGGTAATTTATTCCTCTTGTTGTTCTAATTCACCACCATATTATGAAAATTATTCCTCTTTTTGATGTCTCTGATAATCTCCTGAGATATATGGACATTCTCTGTGATGATTCTTCCCTCCACAAACCTGTTTGATTTTGTGAGATGATGATTGGTAGCATTCCCACTACTCTTTCATGAAGCATTTTGGAAATAATCTTATTATAAAATGTTTGCAAATTGAAAGGCCTTAGATTTGTAAAATCATGAACACTCTCTTTTTTTAGGTAGAAGACCAGGTTGGTATGAATTATAAACTTAGGCATCTCTTGTCCATAAAAGAACGGTCTGGCCATTATGGTTATGTCTTTTTAAATTATATTCAAAAAACCCTTAAAGAAATTTATAGTAAAGCCATTTGATCCACTGGCACTATACCTATTTAAAGAAAAAATTACAACTTTAACTTCTTCCAAACATGGTAATCTGACTATTTTTCATTCTGCTCCTTTGTGATGACTTGAGAAATGTGTTATAGCATAGTAAAATCTTGATGTCGTCATGCTTCCTTTAACTGATTGGTGAAAAAAGAAACAACCTCCTCTGTTATATGTTGATTTAATCATATTTATTCCCCTGTCTTGACAGAGTTTTAGCAATATGATGGTTTTTCCTCTTCCCCTTCACATAGGAGTGAAAGAAACTTGTATTTCTATGTCCCTCTACAAGCTATCTTATGCTTGATTTTGAATTGGAATTCTATGTAAGGAGTCCCAACAAATTCTGTCTTCCAATTCTTCTAAACAATTTCATTGAACTAAAGATGTTTATTACAAAAAATTAAGGAATTTAAAAGGCTTGACAGTAGGTTCCTCAGCTAGTTACATATTACATGTAGAGGGGCATGGTCAGATCTTTGTCCTACCAGATGTTGGAATGCACTAGATGGGAAAACCTCCATGAATTCCTTTTTTCCTAGAACCCTATACAGTCTTTTGAAAACACATTTTTCTTTAATTCTGTCACTCCACCATATGTATTTGCTACCTGTGAATTTGAATTCCTTGAGAGCACAATTATAAATGCAATGGTAAAAACTAGTTGCCTCATGCAATGAGAAAGTTAATCCTACCAAACTTTACTGCTCTTTAAGGATCATATTGAAATCTCCACTGACGACCCATGGAAACTAATTCCCATATAAAATTTGTTCCAGATCCATCTATAATTATAGTATGTCAAGTGCATGCATTGTATCTAGCATAAGCTGTTGAAATTAGAATTTCTTATTATTCTTGATGATCTTCAAAGTAATTTGGCGTACAATCTCTATCATAACCTCTTTCCCAATCCTTATTCCTAAAAAGACAGATCTTGGCTAAGTTATTTACAAAAGCATTCCGAAGTCCCAATTTTCTTCTAAAGTGTTCTAACTCTTATGGATCTTAAAATGATTCCATAAGAGCTACATATGAGTAGTGATTTCTTCTATTAAGTTCCTTTAATCTCTCAAAAAAATTATGAGAGTTAACAAATCTTATGTTCATGATGATATTCTACAATGACCATCTAGGATGTTTCTCTTTTTATATGTATTTTTGTGTTTCGAATTTTCCTATACCTGCTATAAGTAAATTATGACTTGTTGGGATAGTTGGTTTGATTCTCAAGCAGTTCATTTTAGTTTTAGGACAATTTCCCTATTTTGGAGCTTTTGAAGTTGAGAACTTTGACTTCGATCAAATCTTCTAGTAAACTTCCTTGAATGAGAATTTTGATAGTTCTGTTAGCTTTGTAACATGGATTTTAGGGTACGTGGGCCCTTTGGTTTGGGTCTCTAGTCTTCTGGACTCATTTTGGGCTAGTTGGGTGTTTTTTAGTTAAAAATAGAAAGAATGAATGTTGGGCCCATATTTCATCGAAATGACCTCTGATAGGAATTTTATTGATTTCGTTGAGTCTGGTATGTCATATTTAATAGGTTATTATATTTTGTTTGTATGCACGGGGTTCAGAACGAATCTCAAGAATCCATTCGAAGTCATTTTTGACTCTTAGTTTACTAATGTTGCAGTAGTTGGTGCAGGGCAAAAATGCCCTACGTGTGTCAACCAGCCTTCACGTGTGCATAGAAGGATGGTCTGGCTTACCTAATAATCCATCTTCATATGTACAGTGGATCGGCCGCATGCACTAAAGGTTGGGCTGATGGGCCATCCTTTGTGCAGCTGGGGTCCCGCGTACGCATAGAAGAGACCCCTGGCAGTATATACACTCCTTTGTCACGATTTTAAAATCATTTATAACTGTTTTTTCACCATTATTGAAACTTGGAGCTCAATTAAATTGTAGGAAATCATCAAATTGAGCTAAGGTATGTTAATTTAACCCTTCTTGATCATTTTCCACTTTTTTCCCTATCCATCCCGTCCTAATTCCTTGTAAAATTCTTAGCTTTGGGTCATGGATTTCTTGAACTTTATGGACCTCGTTTAGTGCCAATTTGTGGTCCAATCTTGCTCAATCTTTTAGCATATGTTCCTTGTATTACGAGGAACATAATTGTGGGTTCAATTTATAGATCCCATAAGCGGGCTCCACATGTAATTTCTTCACCCGATTGTTTACCCGAAGGGTTAATTCACAATATGGGTATTTTTTTTTCTTGTATTGATGTGTAGATCATTATTTTGATAGAGTGGAAGCAGTTGGAGGTTTCTCGAAAAGAAAAAGCTCCAGTTTAGTGTTCAAGAGCGCATTGTTCGGCCTCCAAGCAGTTTACGGCTTACCTACTCTTAGACTTAGCTCATTTAAGGTATACGTATAATGATTTGCTAATTTTCGGTGGGACATTGTGGTTTGGATATACTTTACTTAGGTATTTATGATTTTATTTTATTGCTTAGTGACCTTAGAGTAGAATTATGTTGTGATCCTTAGTTTAGATAGTCATTTCTCTATTGGGCTTAGTCTAGCATGCAAGGTAGCGTTAGGGGTTATCATTGGATGCCATAATTTAGGTTCAGGCAGTCACTTGTCTTAAGTCAGGTTCCTTAAGGATTTGTAGCTATATTCTCATTTCTGTAAGGTAGTTTACTCTAGGATAGTGTCCTTTCTATAGAAAGATAGTCATGGTTTTCGGTAATACTTTTTGATAGTCTCAGTAATGGTTGATTGGTTGATTTATTTGATTTATTATGCTTGTTATTTTTGCATATTTATGGTATATTAGGGACATGGTCTAAAAATATTGCTTTTGGTTAAAACAATAATTTAGGAGCTTTTACTGGATTTTCGATTTCAAAAAGGTGTAATGGACTAGTTTAGCTCCAATTTGATTTTGGGCAAGGTATACGGATATCGCAAGTCCTCCATGGGTCCTTCCTTTACAAGACATAGATGCTGGAGGAACAGTATACTATATTGTTAGGCATAACATTCATTTCAAACTACATTTCATGGCATCCATTTGTACTTATCTATTCTTATGCATTTCTTGTAGTTAGTGTTATTTGTTTCTTGTATCCACCGTACTTATGGGGGCCAGTTGGGTTATATGGACTACTATTGTGCCTTCTAGGCCTATGAAGGCTCAGTTAGGTTGTAGTTAGATTATTATTATTATGCTTTTCAAGGTAGTTAAATTATATTTATCTTATTCACCTAGATTTGACATGTTACTCTCTTTCTGGCCCTTTTTACTTAACCTTAATTTATATTCACATTTTATTATACTTATATATTATTTAAGCTCAGTCGAACTATGATGCCTACTGAGTGCCACATATTTTATGACTCACACTACACTTCTGTATTTTTTCCCTTATACAGATCCTAGTACAAGTTATTGTGGCTAATTCCTTTCTCGTATTGACCTTTCGATCAAAAATACAAGGTGAGCTCTTGATGATCGGAGTTGATCCATCTCCCTCTACTTTTTGTACTAGTCGCTATTTTGTATATTCAAAGACGGTTCTTTATATGTATTGTATCTATCTATTACTCCTTGTATATGTAGTGCCTCTTGCACTAACTGATACTAAGTGATTTGGTTATTTTTTATATTTTTTTTCTTCTCTCCATATATATATATATATATATATATATATATATATGGGGGGGTGGGGGTGGGGGTGGGGGGGGTCTTATTTCCTATGTTTAGTCTATTTATTTGGCCGTTATTTCTCATGTTTTTTCTCTTCCTCTTAGTAGCCATTTACTTATCTTTCTGGGCTATGGATTTGGTTTACCTACTAGTGGAGTATTGTAGGTGCCATCATGACTTGAGATTTTGGGTCGTTACAGTTTGGTATTAGAGCCTATGTTCACCATTATCATTGGTATAAGAGAAAAATTTTTAGTAGAGTCCCGCAGATCGGTGCGATGATTTCTACATTTAATTTCAGGAGGTTATAGGGTATTCTTATGAAAATTTCATCCTTCTGAGTTCTTGTCGTGTACCCTTATTCAAATCAATTCCTAGAATCTCACTTGTTTCAAGCATTCATAGATAATTAGGATGAGGGCTATAATGACCGAGGAAGAGGCCTCCATGCCGGCAACTAGGGCTCCAACTAGGGTCGAGGTAGAGGTCAAGGTTGTCTTCTAGCTTCCACACCATCTTGGGACTAGGCCTGAGTGCCATCACTAGATCTAGTTATTGAGCCACAACTAGTTATTAATCCACATCCAGCTCCAGTAGACCTACCTCCTCAGTAGCTGATGTGTCAAGGAGTAGTCCAGAATCAGTCCAACTTTGTGGCTGTACCAGCATTGCAGTGTGTGTAACATCTCAAATTTTGCATGTACATGTTCTATTGATACGCAACTTGAGGTAACCTTGTTTTATAGGTAAGGGACCAAATTTGTTAATTGATTAGTGATGGTTTAAAGAAGATTTAAAGGATATGATTCCGGCCAAGGAATTTCAGCATGTATACGCCAAGTTAACTCTGACGGAAGTATTTAAACGCGAGATATTAAAGTGGTATTATACCTCAAGGATTAAAGTTTCCAAGTGTATATACATATTAAGTTAATATAAGGGATTAAGACTTAGAATTTGAAATAAAATAAGTGAGCTGCTTGCTTGACTTAAATTAAGCTAGTAGGTGATAAGTAGGTGCATCATCTACTTTGACTTATTGATCAACCTAAGAACCCAGTAGGTGCATCACCTATTAACACTCTTTTGATTAGCTTATTGGGCCAAGTAGATCAGCACCTACTTGAATTGACTTTGGGCCAAACTAAGTGAAGCAATAGGAGAAGAATGGGCAACCAAGGCCCAACAAGTTTGATCCCATCAAGTCCCAAGTTAAATGGATAAGTAGGTGTATCACCTAATTGATATTTTAAGGCCAAAAAATCCAATAAAGTCGGCCAAGAGCATCACCCTTTAAAGGGATTGAAACCAGCTCATTTGACCCATTTAAACTTAGCCAAAAATCAGGTTTTCTCTCTCAACTTCTCCCTCTTTCTCTCAAGGCTTAGCACAGCCACCTCTATTTTCTCCCAGGGTTATTGAAGAATCCCTCATATTGACAAGCTAATTTAAGTGAAAATACTTATGGTTTTAGCTTGATCATTCTTTTGGAAACTAGGAAATCATGTTGGTTATGCTTAAAAGTGTAGGACTGTCTTTCCTTCATATTAACTACCCCATGTCCCTTGGTTATTAATAGGCCTTATTCTCTTGTTGGTTAACTTTTAATGATAATTCAAGCTCTTAAAAGAAGTGCAAATTTAGAGGATAAATTTCAAAAATTAAGGTTAGGCTACTGCCCATTTCTTGCTCCTCCTTATATACAAGATTGAAGGGAGAAAATTCCATGTTTGTTTTGTCAAGAAATCATGGAGTGGGATTGGAATCCTTGAGTCAATAATTTCCTAGTGTGATGAAAGAATTTTGGGATTGTTTGGGTTTTTTTTATGTGTATATGTTGGGGGCAACTTAGTTAATCTTTAAAAGGTATGTGATTTGTTGGTATTGACATATAAAAGTAGGGTGTAATGATACACCACATAATTAGGTGTTGTATAAGCTTTTTGCCCATCATACTTTGTGGACTTTTTTGTATCTGTTATGAAGCCAAAGGAGTCTCTGGGGATTTTATATGAGTCTGTGTGTTGTACAAATGTAATTAGAGGAGAAGGGGTTGAAAGAACACCCTTGGGTTGCTAAATTATGGGCTTACTGCCCGACTACTATTTTGGTGAGGCTAAGTAGCCCAAACGTGTTGATTAGCTACTAATACTAGTTTTACCACATATTTTATTGTAGATAAGCAATCCAAAAGGCAAGAGGTTAATTTGGGTTAGTATTAGAGTTGTACAACAAGGTATGAAGGCTACTCTTTTCTGTATTCTTTGGCATGAAATTCAACACTTGTGTTACAAAGTAAACTTCCAAAGTTCTCCTATAGAAAATGATACATAGTGGCAGCGTACGATTTCCCATATAGCTAATGACCTTGTTCCCACTCTCTAATATGTTAAAATACTTCAATATGTGCTTATTATTAATTATGCACGTCAACTTTCACTAAAAAGTTTCAGGAGTTCTCCTTTTAGTTAAATAAGATCCATGTGTTATTTCAGCTCATAAGCATTTCATTTGTGTACAAATTGCTCCCTACTCATTGTTACTGCATCAAGTGTTTATTCACATGTCTCTTACTGGTGGACTATTGTCCCAAAGTTCAATAATGGTATGACCACAAAAGTAACAATCTCAAAGATTAAATAAACTAAGTAACACCAAATCTGCTTATGTACGGGTGGCAGCTCAGGGGCGAAAGCCTAGCATGGGGTGATCCTAATCTCTTTATATGTGGGTGGCAGCTCAGGGGAGTAAGCCTAGCATAGGCCGATCCCAATTTGGGTATTTACCACTGATCAGTTGGTCATTTGTATCATATGACTTATGAAGATTATAAGGGAAAGATGGGTAAAGGGAAGTAAAGAATGTAATGTACATAGTTTCACAGATACAAGCAAAGGTGGTCTATTAGCATTATGTATACACTTACACCTGATTTCATTTGAGCTTTTGTTTTATGTATAGTTACTTTCAACCTTACATAGTCAGTACATTCTTTCGTACTGACGTTTCTCATGGGGTACCTACATTTCATGCTACAGGCACAAGATCAAGTAGTCCTCCCCAATAGTAGCACAGGACATCCAATGGCTATTAGTGAGCTCCAGGTTGATTTGAGGCTTTTTGAGTCTGTGACATATGTTTTGGTATTGTATAGTAGTCAAGTGTTAGGATGGGGCTTGTCCCTACCATAACTAAGTCTATGTATCTTTTAGAGGTTTTTTAGACCAACATAAAGTTAAGCATTGTAGTGTCTTGTCTTTTAGACGTCATGGCCCCAATGACCAAGTCTTGTATATATGGTTTTGGGCTTGCCTACGTGGTTTATTTTCATCAATGCATCATATCCATACATGGCAGAATCTTTGATTATCGTAGTTACATACATGAGAAGTACAAGGTTATAGGTTGGTGCTCTCGGGCCTTTACGGCTATGGGTGCCTGTCCGCCCTAATGGGATTTGAGGCGTGACAGTTTGCTCTGGCTGGACTGCTTGTTAAGTAATCCAGGAGATATGCCATAGACGTCAACCCAGGGAGCGGCTCAAAGTATTATGGGTATAGAAGTACAACCTGCCATTGTGGCTCCCTATGTTAAGGTGCTACCACTGTCGATGTTTGCTTAGCCGATGACAGCCCGAACAGCCATGACTATAGAGGAGAAGAAGATGCTAGGTCAATTTATTAGATTGGATCTTTTGAGGATCTTAGGTTCTATAGGAGAGGATGAATACGAGTTTCTTATTGGTTTCCACGAGAGGTTCCACCACCTCAATTTAGTAGAGTCATATGGAGTTGATTATACCATATTTCAGCTAGATAGGTTAGCGAGGCAGTGGTGGACGGCGTATGTTGAGTGTATAACAACTGGGTCCCTACCTATAACTTAGGTACAGTTCTCCAAGGCATTCTACGGGAAGTATGTGCCTCGTAGCATGCAGGATCAATTAAGAGATGAGTTTAAAGATTTTCAATAGGGTTCTATAAATGTATCTGATTATGAATCAAGATTTCTTGAGTTGTCCGACATACAACTATGATTTTTCCTACTGAGCACGAGAGGGTGCACTACTTTATTAGAGGGTTGAGAGTACAACTTTGCCAAGCTACTGAGAAAATGGTATCGTTAGGTCATCCACTTTTAGAGGCAGTTGACCATGCTCATACTATAGAGGGTATACATCATGAGGCCCATGGGGGAAGACAAGTAGGACATGTGGTCGTTTGGGTACTCAGTCCTGTCGCGGACGTAGACACTTGTATGCCTTTCCTTATAGGACGGAGGTGGAGGGATCATATGTCATGATCACAAGTAGGATTTCAGTTTGTCGTCAGCCAGCCTTTGTTTTTCGGGATCCGCTTCTACATATTCACATGTGTCAGCATAATTTGCTTCTCATTTGAGGTGATCTAGTGAGCCTTTGCTCGTGGTCGTCGTCGATATTTTTAACCCAACTTTGTGGATACTATTTTAAAACCAACATTGTGGTAGGGGTCGAACCACAGGGAATGAATTTTCAAAGTTCACTTTAGAGTGTAAGTAGCTCACTTAATGTTTGTACGTATTAATTTAAAACAATAAAAGTAAATGGGGAAGGGGGTTGTAAACACTTTTGAACACTTTTGTTTGTAGTTATCAAGAGAGTTGGATTACAATAACTAAAAAATGGAAGTAGTAAGAAATGATAAAAGTAGCATAGGGGTGTGTTTTCATGAGTGTAGAGTCATACATAGGCAAATAACAATTTGCCTTAATTTAATTAGAGCCATGGTTAGGCTAGATTTCAGGTATTAATGTTAATTGCTCAATTGCACATAAAATATCACAAATGGGTTCTCTTAAACTCCCATGTGTGCCGTCGTGACCAACCTAAAACCTCAATTTATAACATTATGTCTAAGGTCTACCATTACTTGATATAAATCAAGTCATTGTTAACCATTATCCCTCACTTGTAACCCCTTTCTCAAGAAAGATAAAGGATTTAAGATCAACTAGTGTTTACAATTTCCAATTGTGAGTTTTACATGGAATATTATTTAAACCCATAAAAATAATCAATTAGGAAGAGAAATAATTACTACCCATGCATTTATCACTACTCAATTATCACACACCTCCAAGTTGGGCAATTTAGCCAAGCATAATAGAAGACTAAGAAATTATACCATCATGCTCATTCAACTCACTATTAGGAACGCAACATGCTCTAAGGTGGTTTGTATTCAAAAGAAGGCATTGTATAAGAATGAGTTATGGCTTGTAACCTGATTGTCCAACAAAGAGGCTACAAGGCACAAATTTGGGGAAAGCTCGGTCACTCAACGCACTATTGGGAAGGCTATATAGTCAATTTCAAAGGCTCACTCTCGATTGATGGCCTAAGGTCATTTATCCAATGTCACAATGCTCTATGCTTAGCGATAGACTAACAAGGAAAGTTCTAGATGGACTCATGACACAAGCACAAATCTAAGACTCACCACTCTTTGCACTCAACTACACACTCGATGCAACACTTTCAATTTTGTTAATTGACATCCCATATTCATTGAAAATATTGAGAAAGGTATTCAAGTAGTCAAAATGAGATGTAAATATTCAAAAAATTGAGTGTCTAACAATATTAACTCAATCAACCAAAATTTAAAAGATGGGTACATTTTTAAAGGTGGGTCAATTCACAAATTGCTTTCTAATTTTCAAGTTTCATGCATGTGAAAATATCCACAAGAGTACTCTTTGAGTCAAAGTGTTTTATTGCTAGCGCACTTCTACTTGAGCACCAAGCCAAACAGGGCTTTATTGATCAAACATACTACTAACTACTAGCACTAAGAAATAAGAAACAAAGATAAAATGTAAATGACAACACACGCTCAAATAAAATTGCAAAAAGCATGCACCCATAAAATAAAAATAAGCTAAAATATTACAACCCAAATCAAAATAGTATCAAAATCAAAGTATCGGAATAGAGATCAATAAAAATATTATAGATCCAGTTATACTCCCCCCAACATAGAAAAAATCAGTATCCTCAATAAAATAGTACTAGGATATAATACAAGAATGAGTAGAAATGTGCTAAGCTTGAGGTGATGAGTGGCTCACAGAAGTAACCTCAATTTGGGCATCAGTGCCCAGGTCAGCTTTGGATATAGTCTATGGGGTCGGATCTAGAATTACAGCAGGCACCTCTAATGTAGCCTCTAGGTCGGTCGTATGTCTCTTCATCGAGTTTAGACCCGCTACCACTAATCTATGGAGTATCCAGAGTCGAACTAACCAAAACATTAACCAAAATGACCGCCACAGTAGCCTGGTTATCATCATGAACTTCAAATGCTTGGTCAACATCAACATTTGCACTTTGGGTAGAAATCTCCATCTCCCCCTCAGCCTCAGTTTTGGAGGCATCCTCATCCTCATTAGAAACCAGTATAGATGGGTCTTGCTCGAGTACACTATATCCCTTTTTAGTAGTCTAAGATGGTACAACCCATAAATGAGACAAATAAGGGTACCAAAGTCGATTTGTATGAGTTTACAATAAATCAACCTCATTCTTCATGGGAGTCTACTCCACATCCTGTGTATTTATTCTCTGTTACGAACTCAATTTATGAATCTTCTCACCATAGACTCGCAATGTCTTATAAAAACTATATCTCCTCATGAATGGGCTCCAAGACTACCTGAATAGTAGCCTGAATCATCTGGGGCACATGAGTCTCTAACCTGTCCAACCTCACATCAGCAGAATAAGATAAATGACTCATCTAGATCACTACAGCCAGAGTCAATGAAGTACTCAAAGTACCTTGAGAAGTAGATGGTTGTGGGCCAATGAAACTAGGTTAAGAGGGATATGAGAAAGGCTTGGTAGAAGGGGTTGCGGGAGATGGAGCCATAGAAATAGGGGTGGGTTGTGTATCACCACTCTCAAAACCCTTAACATCAACTATTGGGAAATTGTCAGTTTTCTCATTACTTTTCTTCTCTTCCTCTTTGTAGTCAGGTTCAATGAGTAGAATGTCATAAGAGGATTTAGGGATAACTTTATAATTAGTCTTGGGTCTAAAAGATTCCTTGGCTTGCCTGCAAATCTCTATGATTAAACACAGGAAATGAAGTGAATTAGTAGCCTATTGGTCCCTCATCGCAATATTTGGGGCAATGATCAACCCAAAATTTATTTTTTCTTGATCTATAATTAACCCCAACAATACTGCCTTCAGATGATGATGGATAGATTCATTCTAAGATGGCATAAAGTTACTACACACAAAGCTCAACCCAAAACGGGTAGGTATATTGATATGCGTCTACTTTATATCCGCCCCTGGCTTAATCCATAAAGGTGACTTATCACTTAATACGGGTGCCAACGAAACCCTCTGGTCATCTAAAGAAGTAACAAGTCTGTCAGCCAAATGGTGTTTATAAACTATTTTGCAGACCAATATTTCATTTATAGACCCTCGATCAAATGGAACATTAACCCCACACACTCATATACTGTCTTTCATTTCTTGTGGCTTACCTTTTTTTTGCTTTTATGGGTAACAAATTACCATAAATGGTATCTAACTATCAAACCCAAGTTGGGATATAAGATGGCCTGGGTTTAGTGAAAATTTCAAAGCCATAGTACTGAATGGTATTACCAATAAGATGAGTATTTATCAACCAATCCATTCTTCGATAGCTTCTTCTCCTAAAGATAGTATGCTGACCTTCAACTTTCAGCCTAATAAAAAATTTGGGAACTACCATGGGGTAAAGTTCTATAGCTGCTTTAGAGCATTTTTCATCCCTCTTCCGTTTAGTTAGTGTAACCACTAGAGTAGGTAGTGGTCCATGTATTGGATTGCTATTACCGACTTAATCTCCCTCAGAGTAAGAGGTGGTCGAATGATATCTCAAAGAGTTAGTACTATGCTCATAGTCGGACCCCTCATTATCAAAGATATAAGACTGTGTTTTGTCTTTCCATTTAGCCTTATCAGCATCTAGCTTTATCTTCTTTTATACAGCTCTTTTGGGGCTGGAGCGATCTCGGCTTTCTTATGCCGAACCGAACGAAGACAATTTCTCGTACCTCTGTACCTATTACACCGATATCTTCTCTTTCACTCTCTTTCTTCATTTAGGAAAGGTGAAGATTGAATCGAGAACAGAAAATGAAGCAGGAACAGACCCAAAATTGTTACTCTTTTTAATTTCATCCTTTGGACTAAGAAAGAGTCTTTGTTTTCTTAGAAATGTGGCTTTGTTTACCCATACCTGCATAAAAGACGAGACCATGTACCAAAATAGGATTAGAAAACACAAGGACTAATTTCCAAATAGTTTGGCAATACTTGATGGAGATTGCCAAACTAATAAGGTTTCATGAAATTTGAAACACAACACTCTTACTCACGTTGTGTTATTAGGAGATGTAGGGAGTACTTTGGTGATTCATCGTTGTGTTAAGCATATTGCCAAAATTCTCAACCCATCGCCATAGTGGACGATTGTCCCCAATTCAAACCCAAGCCTATCAATGGCATTGTTTAAGCAATTTTGTACAACGGGTACTTATACTTCCCTAAATTTTGACACCAAACACAAACACTATGACAATTTTCCCTTAACAATGACATCACCTGATCTATCATCGGGAAAAATGAATCGGAATTTGAAATCCAAAGGATAATAAAATCACAAAATCAATATACAAACCACCAAGCCCCAAGTAAAAATTAATCCAATACCCTAATTATCATTCAACCTCATAACACTTTTAGTCTAATAGACATATGAACAAGTAGACATTCTTAATTCAAGTAAAACACCAGTCAACATTAATTTCAAAAAGTAAAGAATCAAATCAAGCATATTGTAATGATTTTTCACAACTTGTAATGGAATACAAAGCAACACCAGATCTAGAACAAAAATGTAATAGTTAACCAAAAATCTCTAACCTTCAAGATGATAAATTGCATAAAATATGAAAGAGTTTAGAAGGAAATTGGAACAAAAGTACTCTTTCAATGTGGTGCGATGGTGACGACAGGGAAAGCCAGTGAACGGTGGTGCAGTGACAAGGATCGAGTGAGTCTGTATTTTTGAGTGAGTTAATGTGGTGATGGTGATGAATATGGTGAATATAGAAAATAGAAATGGGTTTAAGTGGAAGAGGAAGGGTATAGTAGTCAAACTATCGTCACTCTTTTAATTCAAATGTTGTGTGACACTTAGTGGTGTAGCCAAAGTGTTGGGCGTAATCACTGAACTTTCTATTTCAGCACCAAACATACCAGTTCCAAGCGTATATGAGACCCATTTTACCAGAGGAATTAGACAATACGCTAAACAAATCAGTGATCTACCAAAGTACCTCTCCTGGAGCTATGTTTAAGACCTTCATCTGTTACCTTTAGCGATAATTTTGGCGACGTGCCAAACTTGTTGGTGATATGTCAAAGTGATTCACTAATATCTCCTTCCTCCAACTCATACTGTGACATATTTTCCACATTCCATATCAATCAAGCACCTGTATCACTCAATAAATGTTATTCAAATAGACATAAAATAAAACTTGGGTTGCCTCCCAAGAAGCGACTTAGTTAAAATCGTTGCACAAAAATATCTTCATTTTTGTCAAGCATCCTTGAGGCAGAACACCTAAATCTTTGTAACCTTTGGGCCTCCAACATAGAATTGTTTCAAGTGCTGGACAATAACCATAAACCTTGACTTATCATGGCCTTCCAACCCAACTGTTCTGCTAGTGTAAGCTTGCATAACTTTGAATGGCCCCAACCATTTTGATTTGAGCTTGCCCGCAAAGTGTTTGAGTCACGAATTAAAGAGCAAAATTTCATCCCAAACTCTAAATTCCATATTCTAGATTTTGGCATCATGCCATATTTTCATTTTTGCCTTGTAAAGAGCAGAGCTTTCATATGCCCGAAGGCAGAATTCATCAATATCTGTAATTGCCACACTCTAGACTTAGGGAAATCATCCCATTTCATGTTTAATTTCTTTAAAGACCCAAAATCATGATACTCAAGTTCAATAAGAAGATGGAAAGATTTTCCAAACACTAGTTTGTAGGGACACATCCTAATAGGTGTTATAAAAGTTGACTGGTATGCCCAAATGACGTCATCTAATTGCTTTGCCCAATTAGTTTGACTAACATTAACTATTTTATCTAAGATTCCCTTTATATCCCTATTCTACACCTCTACTTTCCCACTAGTTTGGGGGTGATATGGCGTAGAAACCTTATGCATGATTCCATA
Source organism: Capsicum rhomboideum (assembly GCA_031232105.1). Lineage (NCBI taxonomy): Eukaryota > Viridiplantae > Streptophyta > Magnoliopsida > Solanales > Solanaceae > Capsicum > Capsicum rhomboideum. Next base: position 86,895,445 of record CP124716.1, on the reverse strand, counting down.
CTTCTCTGACAATGCACCAAACACCTGATTAAAAGAATAAGAGCCACCATCGCCAATGATAGCACAGGGACTCCAAACCTTAAGAATATATGCTCCTTCAAGAAGAAGTTAACACTCTTGCTCTCATTATTGAGTAATGCAACTTTCTCGGCCCATTTTGACAGTTAGTCGATGGCCACAAATATGTATTTATTGCAAAAAGAACTCACAAAAGGTCCCAAAAAATCAATTCCCTAAACATCAAAAATTTTAACTTTAAGATTAAGCTTCAAAGGCATTTTGTGCCTCCTAGAGATACCTCTTTGCATTTGACATTAGGTATACGATCAAAATAAGTTATTGGCGTCATGATGGAGCATGGGACAATAAAAGGTACTTTGAAGGAGTTTAGTAGTTGTACTTATTCCACCAAATTGTAAGGAGTAACAAGCCGCAAGTATGGGTTGTATTTTCAATTCGGTATCACATTTATGAATCACACCATCCATGCATTCCCTAAATAAATAGGGTTCATCCCAATAGTATAGTTTAACATCATGAATAAACTACTTTCTTTGATAGGAGGTTAGCTTTTCGAGAGGTATGCACATACAAGATAATTGGAAAAATTGACATACCAAGTCACCAAATCTCCCAAAATAGCCAATTACAAGTTCATCAGGGAAAGATTCATCAATGTCTATCTATAATACAATTGACATACCAATGTCTACCTCCAAAACTTTTTGATGGGATGATCAAGATGCAAGAGGTGTTTGAATACCCCTTAGTGCTATTCAAATGGTGACATGAGTTGGTGATTGCATCCAAGAGGGTAGAGGGGCTTTGGAGAGGTCAAAAGGAAGCAAATATGAGCTAAAAGAGGCCCTAAAGGGACTTGTGAAGTCACCTACACTGTAGGTGCTGAGGTACGGTCGTGAATGGCCTTTATGGCCCATCTAGAGCCACCTGTGTTGTGACATACGTGGGCAGGTGGCCCATCTGCGCCAGCGGATGGCTTATTTTGCTAAAACGGGTCACTTTTGGGCCCATATTTGTAGTAATTAGCCCATGGCTATAAATAGTACTTTCTTCTTCATTTTAGGTTAACTTTGATGCTAATGAACAATTATACACTTAAGAGTATGAGTGAGCTTGGAATAGCTAGCATTGAACAATCGTTTGGAAACATTGGTTTCTTGGGAGTTCAATTCCCTTATGGTCTACGTAAGATTTAGGTGCTTTGTAGGATTAATTTGATTGAGGGGGTTTAATATACCCTTAATTTGCATTCAATTTCCTTCTTTGTTTCTATCTATTTCTTTATCTTTCTATCTTTCCCTTTTCGATTCCTTGTTTATCTCATTTTTGTATCTTTTCTCTCTTTTTGTATTTTGAGGGTTATCATTTGGTATCAGAGCCGAGCTTAAGTTTGTTCCCACGAATTCAATCTTGGGTATCATTATCTAGAAAATAGAAAAAAAAAAAAGGGAAAACAATTTTACAAAAAAAATAAATAAAAAATTTATGTTTTTGGGTCAGTTTTGAAGTTTCAACACTAAATTTATTTCCTCTAGTGTTATTAGAGTCGAAATCTAAAAAATTGGGTTTGATTTGAGTAGATTTGAAGAAAAACACCATTATTGAGCTTGAGTTTGAAGAAACTTGAAAGTGGGTTTTTAGATCTATCCCTTTTTGTGTTGATTTGAAGGATAAAAATTGTTGGAAATTGTTCTCTACATTGACAAGAACATAGATCTAAAAGTTGGTGTTATTTGAAGAAGTTTTGGAGAATCTTCCATTTTTAAGTTTGGAGCTTGAAGAAGATTCAAATAGGTTTGAAAATCTGAAAATTTTGGCTTGGAATTGAGGGTAAAGGAGTATTGGGGATTGTTCCTCATATCAAAGAGAACCTAGATTTCAAATTTCATTGAATTCCGAGCTAAAACGAAAAAAATATGAATTTTTGAAGTTCATCCATGTTCTTAGTGTTCTTCATGAAATTCATATCTTGTTGAAGAAGACTTTCAAAAGGGTGTTTTTAGATCCAAAAGAGGCCAAAAGAATCAAGCAAAAAGTGTTAGTACCAAAGAATCTTCCAATAAGGAAAGGTACTAGGAAAGAGAAATTAATAGGGCCCACAAAAAGTTGAAAATTCGGAAGCTTCAGCTGGTCTACCCAGGGCACCTGCGCCCTCACCTGTGCCAGCAGGTGGAGCACCTGCGGGGAAATATGGCCAAAGCAGATGACACTAGTTTGACATGCGTTGCCACTTGCGGGGGCAGGTCATCACCTACAGGAGCAGGTCGACCAAACGCACCTCAAAGGTCCAAAATCCTATTTTGCTCTGGTTCCATCGTCTAATTCCATTTCTTGATTCTTAATCTCATTTCTTGATTCCTAAACTAATTAACAACTAGTAATTGATGTACTTAGCTGATTATTTAGTCTTAGAGTACGTTTTGTTTCTTCGTCTATTTCTTTTTGTGCTTTTCTCTTTTGTTTCATTATTATTTTTTTTTTGGTTCAAGTTCATGTTTGAGTAATTTATTCTTCTTCAAACAATAATTCATTCTGACCATGAGTAGTAATTGACACCACGTCTTCCATCAGAGTAGAAACGATCTTTCAACTCTAGCGACGCCTACTGTGAGGCAAATAAAGTTGCGTACTCCGAGAGATTGTGAGGTTGATTTCTTAACGCTAACTTGTTTGTTGTTTTTTGTTTAGTTTTTCTACTTGCTAGGTACAATGGTGAAAGGGAGTGAAAGTCAAAATACCATGGGAAAGGTTAACATGGAATCCATAATGGCGGTCATCTTGGGTATGAGACAAGACATGAATGAGCTAAGAGGTCAAATGACCACACTCCAAGGAAGTGTGTCAACCAAGATGGACAACATGGAGGGTCGTCTAAACTCCAACAACTCCACCCCCAAAACTATCATGTTTCCTCTAGTGGTAATGTTCCAAAAACCTCCACTACTATCTCCACCGAAATATTTCACTAAATGTTCAATCCACCGAGGCAAGTACTTGATACCATCATCCAAACCACTACTTGTCCAAATAACAAAAACCAACTTGCTCAAGTCAAGGGACTAGAGAGAGAGAAAATTGAGAAAGTGGTGAAGAACTGGCTCAAGAAGGGGAGTTGTGTGTGAATGTTGAGCCAAGAATTGAATTGGAGGAGGTAGACAAGGAACACTTAGTTGTGGAACTTGTCAAACCCAAGCCCTTGTTACATGCTAACTATGGTTCTAGAATTATTCCTAGCATCAACATTTCTCTTTTGCAGGATCAAGAGCAAATGCTCCTAATGGAGGATCCAAAGAAAATCTCTCACAAGCTTAGTCTTGAAGGCCTAGATGAGTTCTTATCTAAGGACTCTGACATTGATGAAGGGAGGTTTCTAAATCAACTCCTAAGGATTGATGGATACTTGATGACAAGGGGTAAAACATCTAGCCCCATTGATCGAAAGGAGTTCCCTACCAAGGAAACTCCTACAAAGAATCAAGAGGACCAAGCATTGTCCAAGTTGGTGCATAAAATTTCAAGGCATTGTTTCCTAGGTATGTACCTATCCCCTCCTATTCCTAGTGATCCTTTGAGGCATGATGATATTTTTCTTATATTGAGTAGACCCTTGAAATTTATTGATGTCATATCATACCATGAGAGTATTAGTGTTTTCAAGATTTCTTCATGGTATATTTTTTTTGAGCTTAAACTGTGTGGGCCTTGTAATCTAAATGTCAAATCTATTTGTTGCTTTCGGAAGAGTCCTTGGTGCATATTTGATGTCCAACTCTTATTTCCTAATCCTTATTACACTTATGTAGTTGGACAAGTTGAAGTGAAAGGAAGGACTCTTAAGAGTATGCTAAAGTTTGAGAATAGAGGCGACCTAACTTTTTGGGTATACAATTGGATTTGGAGTGAATTGAGATCTCATAGACCCTTTAATTCCTCTAATAGCATGACTCCATTAGTGAATTTACTTTTTTCGGGAGTTGCTTGAAGGGAAAAGACGTGATGAGCTTAACTTGTCTTGCATCATCTTCTTGGGTACCTATGTTTGAGATTAATTTAGATGAGAATGGTGTCCTTAGCTCTTTTCTTTTTTATCTCTTTTCCTATGATGATAACCATGTTTGTGTTGAAAATACATTTTGAATGAGCATAGGTTGTCTTGAAAGGAAGGGTGATTTGCATCCTAATGACTTGACTCCATCCTTGGTTTTTCCAACTTATAGTGACTTGATTGCTAGATTGCTTGAGTACCTTGATACTCTTACGTATGGAAATACCTTGGATGAGACTCATTTTCTTCATACCTTCCTTTACTACCTCTTTGCATTTGATGACATCCATGTTATTATTAGATTTGTTTTTGATAGAGGTGGGAATCCTTGGGTATGGTCTTATGGTGGAATAAAGAAACACTTGTGTCTTACGACCTTAGTAGTTTCTTTGTTTCATGATGCTTCTAATAGCCGACACTTTTGTGCATTTTATGATGAGTTTGTTTCATTGATAACAAAGGATCGTTGGTTGTATATCAAATGTGTGCCCCCTTGACATGGATATATTGTTGTTAATCCTTATGCAAACCCTCATGCTTCGAGGAGCTATTGGTTGTTTGTTCATCTCTTGTGCTTTCAGGACATATATTTAAGGACGAATCTTTTTCAAGAAGGGGAGGATGATGCAATCCAAAATGCCTCCGAAACTTTTTGATGGGATGATCATGATGCCAGAGGTGTTTGAATACCCCATAGTGCTATTCAAAGGGTGCCATGAATTGGTGATTGCGTCCAAGAATGGTAGAGGGGATTTGGAGAGGTCAAAGGGAAGCAAAGATGAGCTAAAAGAGGCCCTGACGGGACCTGCGAAGTCATCTGCGGCCGCAGGTGCTGAGGTGCAGCTGCAGATGACCTTTATGGCCTATCCAGATCCACTTACATTGTGGCATACGTGGGCAGGTGTCCCATCTGCACTAGCGGATGGCTTATTTTGCTGAAACGTGTCACTTTTGGGCCCATAGTTGTAATAACTAGACCATGGCTATAAATAGTATCTTCTTCTTCATTTTAGGTTAACTTTGATGCTAATAAACAAGTATACACTTAAGAGTGTGAGTGATTTGAATAGCTTGCGTTGAACAATCATTTGAAAACATTGGTTGCTTGGGAGTTTGATTCCCTTATGGTCTATGTAAGATTTAGGTGCTTTGTAGGATTAATTTGATTGAGGGGGTTTAATATACCGTTAATTTGCATTCAATTTCCTTCTCTGTATCTATCTATTTCTTTATCTTTCTATCTTTCCCTTTTCAATTCCCTATTTATCTCATTTTCGTATCTTTTCCCTCTTTTTTGTATTTTGAGGGTTATCAATTTGGCCCAACTTTTTACCATCTGATTCGAGGCAGGAAAAATGGACTGCTACTTGATTCTCCAAACCTCACTTATCCTTGACCTCATTGTTAAACTTTTGGAGCAACAAAATCCACCAGATTAAACCTCAAATTTGCTTATTTCTTTGCCATCAAGTATCAGATGTCATCATGATCGGTATGGATGATCACCTTAGTGCCCAACAAATAGTCAAAAAACTTCTCAAAACAATAAGCCACGACCAATAACTCTTGCTCCATGATCGTGTAATTCTTTTTGCCTTATTTAAAAATTTACTAGCATAGTAAACTGGATGGAATAGCTTGTCTTTTTGTTTCCCAAGAAGTGCTCCTAATGCTATCCCACTATCATCACATATAAGTTCAAAAGGAAGGGACTAATTTGGATCCATTAATGATAGGTTCCATCACAAGCTTTCTTTAGGCTATTGAATGACCTTATACTACATCCATCGAATTCAAACTTAGCTTTCTATTCAAGAAGCTTGCACAATGGATGGGCTATCTTTGAAAAATCTTTTATGAACTCCCAGTAGAAACCTGCATGCCCCAAGATACTCCTCACACCTTTTATGGAGATAGGTGGAGGTAATTTGACTATCACTTTAACCTTTTCTTGATCTACTTGAATGGCATGCCCTATGATTTTGTGACCAAGCACAATTCCTTCTTTTACCAGAAAATGATACTTCTCCTAATTGAGCACAATGGTTATTTCTAAACAATGTTACACTACTTTGCTTAAATAATCAAGATAAGCTTCAATAGCATCTCCTACCACTGAGAAGTCATTCGTAAACACCTCCATTGAATCTTCCACCATCAGAGAAAATTTACAACATACACCATTGGAAAGTAGTGCGAGCATTATATATCAAAAAGGCATATGTTTAAATGCGAAGGTTTCATATGGACAAGTGAAAGTTGTCTTTTGTTGTTCTTCGGGGGATATGGATATTTGATTGTACCCAAAGTAACCATCAATAAAGCAATACAATCCTCGCCCCGCTAATTGATCCAACATTTAGTCCATGAAGGGCATAGGAAAATAGTCTTTCTCGATCCATCAGTAGATCTTTCCATAATCGATACAAACACACCACCTCATGATTGACCACCTCAATGGGATGATTTCATTCTCCTAATTAGGCACTACGGTGATTCCCCTCTTTTTAGGCATACATTGCACCGAGCTCACCCTCGTGCTATCAAAGATTTGGTAAACCACACCCGCATCAGGACACTTTAATTTCTGTCATGCCTAGTTATTCCATTGGAGGATTCAAACTCCTTTGATGATCAATTATAGTAACACATTCAGGTTCTAATTGGATTATATGGGTACAAATTCTGAGAGGGATTCTGATGATGTTGGGAATTGTCCGCCGAATTGCCCTTAATAACTTCCTCAACACGGATACCAAAGTTTTAACTTGCCAAACTAACAAATCAGCTGCTATGATGATGGGAAATATATTATCTTGCCCCAATAAAACATACAAAAGAAGGGGAGGAAGAGGCTTGACTTTTAGCTTTAGTGGCTATTCAATAGATGGTTTGGAGGGTAGACTTTCCCATTTTTTCAAATCAAGATCAAGTTTCATGGGATTCTTAGGATAAGTACCAAACCTGGTTAATAATTCCACCACTTAATCGTAGTTTGCTACCTCTTCACTACAATAACTCCATAGCACCGCCACCAATGATTAACCTAGAACACTAATTGCGCGGTGCAAGAAACTACTTCATCAATTAAATCGATAAACAAAATGACTTACAAGTCCCTGGGTTGTTTCATTGACTTGCACACATTGAAGGTGACTTCTTCATTATTTACTCTAAACATCAATTCACCATATTCATCATCTACTAAACCTATCCCAATAGTAATGAAAGGCCTATCAAGGATGATGGGAACCTTATAATCAATTTTGCAATCAAGAATGAAAAAATCCGCAGGAAATATGAAATTATCAACTCAGACTAACACATCATAAAGAAATCTTACCAGTGTTTTGATACACCACTCTACCATTAGAAATCTCATCGTGGTAGTTTTGGGAGTCCACAAATCCAACTTCTTGAATATAGCCAAAGGCATCAAATTTATACTTGCTCCTAAATAACATATGGCTTTGGAAAATTGGTACACACAAGTTGTGCATAGGATAGTGAATGCTACGGGATCTTCCTTTTTTATAACCAAGTTGCTCAACATAATCACACTATAATGGTGTGAGACATCAAGGGTTTTATGTCCATACTCCTCTTTTTAGTCACTGTGACTTTCATAAATTTAGCATATCCAGGCATTTCAAGCAACACATCCACCAAGGGGCTGTTGACCGAGAGAATTTTGAACATGGCTTGATACTTTTTGAACTTGATATCCTCCTTTTTATTTTTCAATCTTTGTGAGAATGGAGGAGGAGCTTTCATTATTGGCTTTGGAATGGACAGAGTCGCATCCAACTTTGGACTTTCTTCTTCAACCACCTTTTATTTCTCATCATTGGAACTTGCATCTTTTAATACTATGGGCTCAACAACATTCAAATATTCAAGGTTTAATTCCTCAAGATTAGGCTCAAAAGGCTTCTAAATGTGCATTCTTTTCACATTTGTTTGCTTCTCAATTACCTCTTTATTGGGAGTTTCATTAATGTCCCCCATCTCATCACTAAGTAGATTTCCGCTTCTAATGATGATAACCATACAATGTGCATTATCATTCTTTGAATTCACCACCTTGTCACTCAGAAGTCTACCTTTTTGTATTGGATTTAGGTGGGATGATATTTGACTCAATTGTGTTTCAAGTTTCTTGATGGATACCACATGATATATGAACATTTGATTTATTGAATGAAAGTCTCTCTTCATTTCTTTAATTACTTTGTCATTATCTTCGATCCAATTGAGAATTCTTACAAGCATGTCTTCCATTCTATAAATTTTTGGGTCTAATGTTGTTTTTTTGGCTTTTGGACGTTCATGAGGTAGAACATATCTATCTCTCTTATAATTCCTATCATGATCTTTTCCCCTCCAATCACGATCTTTCCCATCCCTATTTGATCACACTAATTCTCTTCTATATCTTTGTCTCACCAATCGCGCTCCCTATCCTTATTCAAACTTTCGTTCCCGCCTTGCCTTTGATAGGTAGGTCGAGAATCCCTTCCCCCCATATGGTTTTCCAAAAAATGGATTTCTTTATAAAAAACGTCGGTTATATCATCATAGATTCAACTTCCTCTAGTAGCCACGACATTCACAGTTTTGGGGCTCAAACCCAAGAAATTCTTTGTCAAAAAGTCTATTTAAGTCATGACTTTTGCCATGTTCTCATAACACTCTTCATCCTTCTTTATTTTCTCTTGGGTATCTAAAGTCGAAGAGGGATCACCTACTGTCACCTCAGTGTTTTGGGTATGGCAAACATGATTTATCTTAGTTATTTAATCAAGCAACCCCAAAAGTTTGATTCATTTGGGAACCATCTGCTAAATAATCTGCCACCATTTTTTCCAAGGAATCCAATGAACGGTAGAAAGTTTGTAGAAGCAACTTGTTCAGTAGCTCATGAGTAAGACATTGGAGCAACTTTTTCTTGAATCAAAGCCATGACTCATGAAGAGACTCTCCACTCAATTAGGAAAAAATAGTGATTTCATCCTAGAGTTGGACCATCTAGGAAGAAGGAATGAACCTATCAAGAAATGTCTCGGTAAGCTTGATCCAAGAAGTGATTGATCCTTTAGGCAATTCTCTAAGCCAAATAACTGCTTCCCTCATTAAAGAGAAAGAAAACAACCTCAATCAGATAGGCTTTTGGGAAATATTTCATATGTCAAAAGGGGGTAAACATAAATAAAGTTCTTGAGGTGATTGTTTGCATCCTCATATGGTTGGCCACCAAGTAACCCCTTCATTTGGAGAAAATGGTGCATTGTACTTATAATATAAAAGGTTTTATTACCTATCGTAGGTGGTAGGTGAATGGCACTTGCTATCCCGATATCTCCCAAGTGGTCATCCTCATCAAATTTCCCTTCCTAGCTCGCGGTATCACTACCATGTTGACTCATGTTTTCACCTAAAGCAAAACTAATAACAGCAATTAACATTAATTTAAACTGCCACTAAACACAATTAATTTAAAACACTTCAATAAAGGAACACTATAATTTCATTCCCCGGCAACAACGCCATTTTTAAGAACGCTCAATTATACCCTAAAAAAAGTGCACATGGTTGTTGTCTATAGTTTTAACCTAACATTGAGGTTGGGGTCAACCTACACTGAATAAATTTACAAAGTTCACTTTAGAGTGTAAGTATCTCACTTAATGTTTGCACATATTAATTTAAAACAATAATGGTAATGGGGGGGGGGGGGTTAAACAATTTTGAACACTTTTGTTTGTAGTTATCAAGAGAGTTAAATTGCAAAACCTAAGACTTGGAAGTAGTAATCAATGGTAAAAGTAACTTAGGGGTGTGTTATCGTCAGTCTAGATTCATATATGGGTAAATAGCAATTTGACTTAATTTAATCAGAGCTATGGGTCAACTAGATTTAAGGTATTAGTGTTAATTTCTCAATTAAGCATTAAATATCACAAGTGGGTACTCTCATACTCCCATGTGTACCATGATGACCAACCTAAAAGCTTAATTTGATTGCATTATTTCTAAGATCTACCATTAATTGATATAAATCAAGTCATTGTTAACCATTATCCATCACCCTTATCCCCTTTCTCAGGAAGGATAAAGGATGTAAGCTCAACTAGTATTTGCAACATCTAATTATGAGTTAAAATATGAAATAATAGTTAAACCCATATTAAATGATAAATTAGGAAGGAAAATACTTACTACCCATGAAATTATCACAACTTAATCATCACACACCCCCATGTTGGGGAATTTAGCCAATTATAATATAAGGTAAAGAAATTATACCATCATGCTCATTAAAATCCAACAATAGATTTTAGTGTTATCCACAAGTAATCCTTCAATTCCAATGTAGAAAATGAATATAAAATCTAATCCCAAACTTTAGTGTTTGATTACAACTTTTTAGATCTCATAATTATGCAAAAGATAGATTTGACGTCACAAAAATCTATTTATAGCTGAAGCAAATCAGAGCCAACATATTATAAAATTGCCATTGCACTACTTTGGTAATAGAGATGGAGTCACTGTACTCATCACTGATGTACCAAACTTACCTAGTGTCGCTGAACTGACTTAGATCTTTGAGCTTCAATTGCTTAATGCGGTTGAGTTTGGAGATAGAGCCTTATCATCGCCAAATTCATCAGCGATTCGCCAAACTCTAGAGTTGCTCGTCAAACTCTTGTCTTCAAAACCTAAATGAATTGTGATATTTGACGACAAATCCTGCACTTTGGCGATGCGCCAAGTGGTTTAGTGATGTGCTTAACTACTTAGGCGATGCTACTTTAGTTTTTACTCATTTTCTCCATCTTGTTGCTTCCTTAGGCTCTATCGGTCATATTTTGGCTTCAACCCTAAAAAACAAAAAACTAACATTAAAACTAGCTTAAAATAGCATCGAGGACTTTATTTCTTACCACTTTTAAGTAAAACAAGACACGAAATGTCGACTCATCACCTATGTATATAGCTATGCTTTAGGTGATTCTTTAGTAGAGGATAGGGTTTATAGATCTTGTGTGGTGACTATTTGAGAGTAAGACACTTGGACAGACCATTTTGTGCTTGATATATTAGATTTCAATGCTATTTTAGGCATGGACTAGTTATTCTCTTATCATGCGGTCTTTGATTTCCTTGCCAAGACTGTTACCTTAGTCATACCTGATATATCCCTAGTTGTGTAGTAGGGTTTTGATAGTCAACGCAGAGATAGAGATTAATTCTTATATTTAGGCTAGGAGGTTTGTGTCGAATGGGTACTTAGCACATCTTGCTTACGTCTGTGATACTAGTGCCAACATTTTTTTTCTTGATTCTATTCCTATGGTTTACGAGTTTGATGATGTATTTCCTATTGACTTGCCTACCCTCCCGCATGAGCGTGATATTTACTTTACTATTGATGTTGAGCTTAGAACTCGACCCATTTCTATTTCACCTTATCATATGGCTTCTGACGAACTGAAGGAGCTTAATGTTCAGTTTATGATCTTTTGGGTAAGGGTTTTATCAGGCTGCATATTTCTCCTTAGGATGATCTTATTATGTTTGTGAAGAGAAAAGACTATGTGTATTGATTATCAACAACTGAATAAAGTGACAATAAAGAATAAGTATCTAATGTCAGGTATTCATGATTTATTTGACCAGCTTCAGGGTGTAGTCATTTATTCTAAGATTGAATTATGTTTTGGCTACCATCAATTGAGGATCAGGGCAACATACATACCTACGATAAACTTCAAGACTCCCTATGGTCAATATAAGTTCTTGGTGATATCTTTTGGGTTAATCAATGCCCTAGTAGCATTCATGGACTTTATGAACCATGTGTTCAGGCCTTATTTGGACTCCTTATTTATAGTTATTATTGATGACATCTTTATTTACTCGAGTAATAGGGAGGAGCATAAACAATATTTGAGTATCGTGCTTCAGACTTTGAGAGTTCGACAGATTTACGCCAAATTCTCAAAGTATAAGTTCTTGCTTTATTTTATAACATTCTTGGGGAATCTGGTGTCTAAGGATAGGATTATGGTAGACCCAGCAAATACTTAGGCAATTTGTGATTTGGATAGGCCTACATTTTATTGGGTTAGTAGGTAACTACAGACAATTAGGTGAGGAGTTTTGTTTTACTACAATGTCCCTGAACAAATTGACTAGGAATGATGTCTCATTCTAGTGGTCCCACGAGTGTGAGACAAGCTTTTTAAAGCTCAAGTCTTTACTCGCTATAGCTTTGATTTGACTCTTTTAGTTAAGGGCCAGGTATTTATGGTTTATTATGATACTTCTAGTGTTTGTTTTGGTTGTGTTTGGATGTAGTAGGTTTGAGTGATAGCATAAGCTTTTAGACCACTGAAGGTGCACAAGTGCAACTACCCCACCCGTGACTTGGAGTTGGAGGTAGTGGCTTTTTCGCTTATGATTTGTAGGCATTACTTATATGGTGTTCATTGTGAGATATTATTAACCATCGTAGCCTGTAGTACATTCTTAGCCAGAAAGATCTTAATTCAATCCAACACAGGTAGCTAGAGTTTTTTAAAGACTATGATATTTTTATTTTGTACCATCTGAGCAAGGCAAAAGTGATAACGGATGCCTTGAGTTGGAAGGTGGTAAGCAAGGGGATTTTAGAATTTCTAGAAGCTTTGGAGCAACCGTTGGCCTTGGATATCCAATTGTTAGCCAATAGGTTGTTTCGAATTGATATTTCTAACCCCATGATGATTCTTGCTCATGTTGAGACCCATTTTGCATTGTTGGGGTAGATTCAGGTTCAAAGGTTTGTGGATAGTTGATTAGGTAAGATTCAAGATCAGGTGATGAGAGGTGAGACTAGGAAGGCCACTTTAGATCCAAAGGGTGTTTTGCAATTTAGTGGGCCAAATTTGTATGTTGAGGGTTAGTGACTTTATTCAATTGATATTGTAGGAGGCTCATTATTCCAAATATTCGATCAATAGAGCGCAACTAAAATATATAGAGACTTGAGACAATATTATTGGTGGTGTAGCGTGAAGAGAAATATAGCTGACTTCATATCTTATTGCTTGAACTATCAGTAGGTGAAGCCCAAACACTTGAGACCTGGTGGTTTGATTTAGAGGCCACCCATTCTCGTGTGAAAATGGAAGCGGATCACTATCGACTTTGTGATTAGTTTTCCACGTACATTTTGGGGTTTTGATAACATTTGGTCATTGTAGATTAGTTGACCAAGTCTATTAAGTTTCTACCCAGTTAAGTCTTTCTACAGTACCAAGAGGTTATCCCAGATCTATGTTCGAGTACTAGATCATCTGTATAGGGTGCCAATTTCTATTATTTTTTTATAGAGGTACCAGCTCACCTCCAACTTTTGGAGGGATTTTTTAAGAGAAGTTGGGTACCTATGTTAATCCAACAAAACTTTTCACCCCCATACTAATGGTCAGTCTAAGTGGACCATCATGTTCTGGAGGACATGATCTAGGCATGTATTATGGATTTCGGCAGTCAATGGGACCAATTTCTAGACTTAGTGGATTTTTCTTGTAATAACAACAACAATTTGAGTATCCAAATTGCTCCATTTGAGGCATTATATGGTAGGTGGTGTAGATCTCCTGTTGGATAGTTTGCAGCCTTTGAGGGCAAGTCATGGGGTACTGATGTATTATGTGATCCATTAGATAGAGTTCTAATAATTCAAGATAGGTTGTGGGCAACTCAATATCGGCAAAAGAGTTATGCTGACCGTGTGCTTCAAACTTTAGTGTTTGGGGTTGGTGACCAAGTGTTCCTACATGTGTTGCCCATGTAGGGCATGATGAGATTTGGAATGAAAGGCAAGCTCATCCCTAGGTATATCGGTCCCTTCAAGATTCTGTAGCGAGTTAGGGATGTGGCAAATGAGTTAGCTTTGCCTCCAGTATTTTTGGTACTCATCCTATCATTTATGTATTGATGCTTAGGATTTTTATTTTACATGAGTCTCATGTTCTCCAGAGGGATTCATTTTAGTTAGATGATTATTTGACTTTTGAGAAGGATCCAGTTGCTATTTTAGTGAGGGATGTTAGACGGCTGAGGACTAAAAAGATTCTGGTTGATAAGGTTTAGTTGAGGTATATGAGTCTACCTAGGACACTGAGCTAGACATGTGAGCCTAGTAACCTCACTTATTCGAGCCTTCAGGTACTTCTTATCCCTTAACTTTTGAGGATGAAAGTCCTTTTAGTAGTGGATGTTGTAATGACCCTCTAGGTCATTTTTGACTTTTTATGCATTTTTTCCTTTTTTAAATTTTCGTATTTCTGCTACAAGTCAATTATTACCTTTTGGGACAATCGGTTCAGTTCCCAGGTAGTTCATTCATATTTTTAGCCAATTTTTCTATTTTGGAGCTTTTAAAGTGGAGAACCTCTGACTTCGGTCAAAAATCTAGTAAACGGCCTTAGATGAGAATTCTTACAGTTCTGTTAGCTCTAAAATGTGGATTTTGGGCTAGAGTGACCTTTGGTTAAAGTCCCGAGGCTTTCGAACATAGTTTGGGCTATTAGGTGGTTTTTAGTTAAAAATGGAAAGAATGGGCGTAGGGCCCATAATTTGTCGAAACAACCTCTATGGGAATTTTTTTGAGTCTAGAATGTCATTTTTGATAGGGTAGCATATTTCATTTGTTGCGCATGGTGTTCTAAAAGAATATAGAGGACTCGATCGGAGTCATTTTTTACTTCATGTTTTACTAATGCTGCAGCAGCTGGCGTAGGGCATAAATGCCCTACGCGAGTGCAGCCAGCTTCCCTGTGGGCAAAGAATACTAGTCTTGCTGGCCCAAAAATCCATCTTTCTATGCACAGTGGACTATTCTCCTGCTTTAAGGGTTGGTCTGATGGGTCATCGTTTGAGCGGTAGGGTTCTACGTGTGCATAGAAGGGAGCCCTGGCAGTATAGATACTCCTTCTGCATGATTTTAAACCATTTCTAAGTGTTTTTTCACCATTATTAAACCTTCAAGCTTAGGGAAATTGTGGGAAATCATCCAGATGAGCTAAGGTATGTTAATTCAACCCTTCTTGATCATTTTCCACTATTTTTCCCCGTAAATCTCATCCTAATTCCGTGTAAAATTCGTAGCTTTAGGTCATGGGTTTTTGTAACTTTATGAACTATTTTGAGGCCCAATTCGGGGTCCAATCTTGCTCAATTTTGAAGCATATGTTCCTTGTCTTATAAGGAACATGATTGCAGGTTCAGTTTTGGATTTCATAAATTGGCTCCATGTGTGATTTTTCTGACCCAATTTTTGGCCTAGAGTGTTAATTTGCAATATGGGTGTTGCCTATCTTATTTTGATGTGTAGATCATTTTATTCATAGTGTGATAGTAGTCTGAGGCTTTGATTTAGTATTTGAGAGCACATTTTCTGTCCTCCAGGTAGGTTATGGCTTACCTACTATTAGGCATGGCTCATTTAAGTTATATGTATGATGATTTTCTAATTGCTGGAGGGACATTGTGGTTCTGATATACTTTACTTAGATATTTATGATTTTATTCACTTGCTTAGTGGACTTAGAGTAGAATTATGTTGTTAATCCATTTTTTAGGTAGTTGTTTCTCTATTGGTCTTTGTCTAGCATACTTGGTAGCTTATTGACGCCCAGTTCAGTTGTAGTTATATTATTATTAATATACTTTTCGAGGTAGTTACTTTTATTTCCCTTATTCATCTAGATTTGATGTGTTACTCTCTTTCTAGTCCTTCTTTACTTAACATTAGTTTATATTCACATTTTATTAAGCTAATATCTTATTTGAGCTCAGTCGACCTATCATGCCTATTGAGTACTATGTGTTTTAGTACTCATACAATACTTATGCATCTTTTTCCTAGATGCAGATCCTACTATGAGTTATTGCCGCAAATGTCTTCCTCGTGCGGAGCTTTTGATTGAAAATACATGGTCTGCTCTTGATAATTGGAGTTGATACATCCTCCTATATTGTTTGAACTAGTCTTTATTTTGTATATTCGGAGATGGTTCTGCATATGTATTGTATCTATGTAGTATTCTTTGTATATGTAGTGGCTCTTACACTGACTAATACCGGGTCTTGGGGTATTTTGTATATTTTGTTTCTCCTTTCCCTATGTATAAATGTATGGGTCTTATTTATCCCTTTATTTGGCTATTATTTCCCATGTGTATCTCTTCCTCTTATTAGCATGTTGCTTGTCGTTCTAAGAAGTGATTTTTTCTTACTTGCTGGTGGGATATAGTAGGTTCCATCATGACCTGAGATTTTGGGTGGTCAAATAATCGTGTCAATCATTAATTACTAAGGGAGATTTTATCCTTATTACTCTTTGTTTTAACCTATAAAGATAGTGTAGGGTTTGCTTTTTTTTTCTACTTCAATATCAATATAGCACATGGTATAAGAAATTATAAATATTTGTTCTCAAAACCAAGCTAAAACATGGGTAAAATGAGGCAATTGGGTGTATAAATACGTCGGAGATCACCACCCCACACATAAAGCCTTGTTCGTCCTCGAACAATTCTTTATGCTCAAGTTTATCAAAGAATACTCTAACATCACTAATTGAAACAAAATTCTCAAGCCAAAACCACCACGACTAATATGAATAGCAAGCTCTACAACAGCCCTCACAACAAGAGAGTCACCCTTGATCACTCACCAACATGCAATTTTAACACAAAATTGGGTGTAAGAATAGAATTATGTTCACTCTCACAAAGAATTTACATGCAACATAAGATGAACCATAGTCTTTCCCTTAGTGTAGTAATCCACAAATATAAGAATATCAAATCTTAAGATAAAGTGGGACTTTAAGGGTTGTAATGTACGTTAAGGGGTGGGTAGGAACTATTTTGGGTAAAAATAGTAACTAACTTTCCCAAGCGCTTTAATACATCACACTATTCATTAATCTCCTTCTTCAACCAACCCATTTTCACCACTTTTATCTTCAAAACTCTCTTTTGTTTTGTCCCTCATTTTAAGCTAGATTACCCATCTTTTAGTAGGGAGTTTCTTGATTATCTTTTCAAAACACTTTTACCTTTTTTTTGTTTTTTTTCTTTACTAAACTCCCTACCAATCGACAAATAACTTTTATGCACCAATAACAAGTATTCTTGGGGCTTCACCTTCACTTTCTCCTTTTTCAACTTTTCACTCCTTTATTCCTCAACTAAAACGTAAAGAAGGGGAGTAAGCTACATATGAGGCTACCAAAAAATAGGCTAAAGGCTCAATGGGGCTAACTAAGATCACGCATTATGGGTAGATAAAGTAAGGTATAAAACATGGCTACCAAAGAAATGCCTATATCATCTCCTAATTTCAACATTCTTCATTTCACTTTGCAAACATACCGGGCAAGTTCTAGACATCAATATGCTTACATGGAATAAAACAAAATCCTCACGCACATATGATATATGTTCAAATCAAGATGGGTCCCTATAAAGTCTCAATCAAGCAATAGCAAGAATTAAAAATTAAGCTAAAATCACAAAAGAGTAACATAAATGAGCCGAAGTGTCTCAAAAATAGTCATTCAACTCATTACAACATTCCTTCAATTTAAACCAAACTTGCATTATGTAGTCATGTGGCATAGCAAGAGCATTTAATTTCAAATTAGTGACCGGGTTCTACCTCCTACTCTCTACCTCTGACTAATTTTCTCTTAAAACGGTCGTCATCCATCCATCATAGAGAAAATTACTTAAACTATGACTTGTTATGAGTAACTTATTCCTAAAAACTAAAAATTTATAACCCTAAAAATTTACCAATTAATCCTAATCGGTTCAAAGAGACTACCTCGGGAAAATAATCGAAAACAAAAGTCAGAGAACCCAAAAACAAAACAACTACTAGTAAACATATATACTACTACCGAATCATAAACATTAAACAAAGTATGAATTACTAACTATTACAAACCACAAATATCCGAATGTTTCAAATCACCATATCATCCATCAAAATTAAGTACATCACTATGCCATGAAATAAAAGAAAAATACCAAAAATACATGAAACTGATAAAGAAAGCCTTTACCTCACCCCACACTTAAGAATAAGCACTGCTCCCTGGTCAAACAAAATGTAAGAGCAAACAAAAAGATGGGGCAAAAGAACTCCCTGGGCTCTACTCATCATCCTCATACTCATCCTCGTCATCCTCAGCATCAGAATCCAACTCCAAGACAACATTTGAGTCCACTTTTCTATTATCCTCATCAGTAGGCACATCATCATCTAGTGGCTTCTAAAAGTTAGGTTCAATGCGACATAATATCTTAGCATGCTCGCTCAGCCGGTACTACTCCTTAAGCTTTTTCAACTCTGCATTTGTAGGGTGTCTACCTCCACACATCATAGTCAAATGTTTCATGCCAAATATACGACTGGTATTGCTGTCATCATGAGCATTCCTCTCAGTATAAGTCAATACGGGCCCCAAAGCAGAATCTGGCTCTTTCACCTTCGAAACATCAATGCTCCTCAAACTCCAAGGAAACTTGTAATCTATGGGGTCTTCTTCCACCCCATAATCCTTCAAGAACTATGTCATTAGGCCACCAAAGTTGTACCTGTAACCACTCTTCACTCTCGTCTTCCTCAAGAAGTATCTCAAAAACTACACCCATAGTAATAGCTTCATTAGTCATAAAAGCATAAACTAAAATTACTCGGTCACGTATGATGTTGGAAAAGTGGGAGATCGAAATCAAGTGGGTATAAGGGAAAGTGTTATGATATCCCTTGTCCTTGTGTTTTTTCCACCTTACCACAGACCTCGAGTTCCACAAAGTGTGATGAATTGCCCGATTGGGTGGCCGACTGAACAATGCCCTCAATCATTTATGATCAACATTTGGTGCTCCAAGAAAAGTATTAAAATAATCCATATTCTTGACACACACTTAAAAATCATTTCCCCTCTTCTTAGGGAACCAATTTGCAAGAAATTCCCAAACCATATCCAAGTTACCTTTGCCCCAATCATTAAAAATGAAGTCCAACTTCAACTGCTCAATCCTTGTTACAATGTTGGGGTATTTGGCTTTCAATCGTTCCCTATCAATCCTTTACATGGGCACATACTTCTCTTTGAGGTTATTCTTTTACCATATATATCCTTCCTTGTCAACAGATTTATACCAAAATGGCGTCTGGGCACACGAGCTGCCATTGGTGGTGTGGATTGGCTAGTTTTGACCCTCTTTTTCCCTTGACCCAAGGTGAATGCTACTCCTTTTCCTTTTCTAACCTTTAGTGCCATGGTACCTATCAAATAATACAATTTCAAAGGATTATTGTAGCCTCATATAGCTAACCAAAAACAAGCTTAAGGGTAGTCAAAACCACCCTACACTTAATTTGTTAGCATACTCCACTAGTCTCCGTGTTCGGGTACTCAAACTTCCCTAACTAACTATCATTGACTAGTGTACATACTTCGCCTTTCAATTGTATTCCCACATTATTTACTTTCCAAGCAATAAGAAATGTGACGGATATTCAACTTGATTTCATTACAAACAACGTCACTAGCTTGAACTCGACGTGGCACCATATACATCATGAACAATACACTTTCAAGAACTCATTTGAACAAGGACAATTTATCCATAAACACAACTTTCCAAAAAACATCCATGCCCATTCATACAAGTTACACAAAATTCCGGGGCAAAGCAAGTACAAAAATTCAACCCACAATTTAAAATTCAACAAATTTCACACTTAAGCTTTCAACTCAAGCTTCAACAACCAAAAAGCATAGAGTTTTCACAAGAAAAATTCCAACATAAAATTTAAACCCACTTACACCAACTAAAGTGATATAACAATAAACCCACATTAAATTCATCATAATCAACAATCATAAACACAAAAATCTAATTCCAACCCATGTTTACAAGGTGTCCTAGAGCATTAACCGCCATAAATCACAAATTTAAGAGATTTAAAACTCACAATTTGGATTATCTCAAGTTCACAAGATGAAACTCAAAATTTTTGAGCTCTACCCAACAATACAAAGCCAAAAACCTATGAAAACATACCTTATTCTTAGAATTATATTGTAAAGTAAGAGAAATTAGGTGTTGGAAGGCACGTCGTGGCTTTGGGAGTGAATTAGTGGGGTGTGCTATGCTTTAGGGTTGAGAAATGGGGGAAATTTTGGGTTGGGGTAAATAGAGGTGAATCGAGTCAGGTTTGAACCTATCAAAATTAAAAGATTTTATGACAATGGGGGATCAGGCGCGACACAAGCTCTGTAGCACTAACCCTAGCGTGGAAGCATTCTAGTAGCCCCATATGAGTTACCCCGTGGCGTGGGGCTCAGTCAAAGTATTGGGTTCCGTACCGCCCAACATATTTTACCTATACCGAATTTTGGCTTAGTTCAATTTCACTTCGAATTTAGCCTTTCCACCATCCCTAAACCTTGTTCTACCTAAAATTTACTAAAAAACAACAAAAATGATTAGAAAAGTGGTTTGCCTCCTATCAAGCACCTATGTTTTGGTCGTGGCACGACTCATCTGTTTGTATTTTTTTATTTTTCCTCTTTGTTTTGTTTGAATAAATATCCTATGCTATTATATTACATTAATAGGTTTCCTCCCATGTAATGCCTGATTTACCATTACGGCATGACCCAGCTCATAATCACTCATCTGATAGTTCCACGAACGTCTTCTGATGATCATCCTCTTCGACCCAATAGTGTTTAAATCTTTGGCCGTTTACTAAGAACGTCTTACTTTTTTCTTTCTCGGGTAGTTCAACGGCCCCATGTGCATTCATCTTCACCACTTCAAAAGGGCCATACCACTTGGACTTAAGCTTCCCAGGAAATAACTTTATCCTAGAATTTAACACCAACACCTTCTGTCCGGTATCAAATGTGTGAGACACAATATGTTTGTCATGCCACCCTTTTTTTTTCTCCTTGAAGAGCTTCGCATTTTCATAAGCATTCAATCTGAGTTCCTCACATTTGTGAAATTGTAGCATTCTCTTCTGGCCCACTAAATCAGCATCAAGGTTCAACTTTTTTACAGCCCAATAAGCTTGATGTTCTAACTCAACAGGAAAATGACACGCCTTCCTAAATACTAACCTTTAAGGTGATGTCCCAATGGGTGTCTTGTATGTTGTTCTATATGCCCCCAATGTATCATCAAGTTTCATTGCCCAATCCTTATGTTGTGCATTCACCATCTTTTGAAATATCTACTTTACTTCCCAATTCGAGACCTCAACTTGGACACTAGTTTGCGGATGATAGGTTGTATCAACCTTGTGTTTTACCCCATACTTGGCAAAAAAAAATCTAAACTATTTGTTGATAAAATGTGAATCACCATCACTAATAATATCTCTCAGTGTCAAAAATCTTGTGAATATATGCTTTTTGACGAACTTCACCACTACCTTTGAGTCATTGGTGTGAAGTGCTACAACTTTCACACATTTAGAAATGTATACTACAACAACATGAATGTACATGTTTCTATATGATGGAGGAAAATAGCCCATGATGTCTATTCCCCAAACATCAAAGATCTCCACCTCCAAAATGTTATTCAAAGGCATCTCGTTCCTTCGAGAAATAGAACCCATGTGCTGACATTGGTCACACTTTTTTGCAAACTTTTCCACATCTTTGAATAAGGTAGGCCAAAAGAAACTGGACTGTAGTGCTTTGTGAGTTGTCCGCTCACCACCATGATGGCCCCTATAAGGGGACGAATGACAACTCTCCCAAACCTGCTTTGCTTCACATTCCAGAATACATCTTCTGATTACTCGGTTCGGGCCCTATTTAAACAAGTAAGGATCATCCTACGTGTAGAACTGAGACTCATAGTAAAGCCTCTTTCTTTGTTGACTAGTGACCTCAAGTGGATACACTCCCCTCGCTATCAAGTTCATGATATACACATACAAAAGTAGGTATGCAACACTCAATACTAAGAATTGTTCATCTGGAAACTCTTCTTGAATTGTATCATCTTCTAAAACATGTACCCAACTCTCTAGGATGGATAAATGATTTGCTTCTTTATTTTTTGACCTCTACCAGTCTTTAACTTCCAAATCAAATTCTTACAGCAACAAAATCCATCTAATGAGCCAGAGTTTGGCATCCTTTTTATTGAACAAGTATCTAATAGTTGTATGGTCTGTGTAAGCAATCACTTTGCTACCCAATAAATAGGACCGAAACTTGTCAAATGCAAACAGCAAATCTAACATCTCCTTCTCCATAACCGTGAAGTTAGCTTGAGCTGCATCAAAAGTTTTGCTTGCATAGTAAATTGAATGAAAAACCTTCTATTTTCGCTGAACCAACACTGATCCTACAACCACATCTCTAGCGTCACACATCAACTCGAATGGCAATTCCCAGTCGGGAGCAATCAGTATAGGTGCTTCAATAATCTTTCTCTATAAATCCTTAAAGACTTTCACAAAATCATTACAGAATTGAAACTTCACCTCTTTCTCAAGTAATTTTCACATTGGTCTTGAGAGTTTTGTAATGTCCTTGATAAACCACCGATAAAACCCAGTATAGCCAAGAAAACTATGAGCACCCTTCACAGATATGGGTGGTGGAAGCTTCTTTATAACCTTAATCTTAGAAAGATCAACTTCCAGGCCTTTTTATGATTCCTTATAACCAAGGACAATGCCTTTCTTTACCAAAAGGTGTCACTTTTCCCAGCTAATACCAGATTTGTTTGTTCGCAATGAGCAAGAACCCTATCAAGATTCTACAGACATACCTCAATAGAGTTACCAAATACAAAAAAAATCATCCATAAATACATCTACAAAGTGCTCCACCATATCATAAAATATTTCCATCATGCATTGTTGGAAGGTGGCGGGTGCATTGTATAGCCCGTAGGGCAGGCACTTGAAGGCATAGGTACCATAAGGACATGTGAATGTCGCCTTCTCTTGATCTTCTAGAGTAATGATTATCTGATTGTTTCCTGTATACCCATCTAAGAAACAATAATACTCCTGCGCTGCAATCTTATCTAACATTTGATCAATGAAGAGAATCGGGTGGTGATCTTTTCGGGTGGCTTCATTGAGCTTACGGTAGTCCATGCAAATTCTCCAAACTGTGACTGTTTGAGTAGGGATCAACCCATTCTTCTCATTTGTAAAAAATATCATGCCTCTCTTTTTGGGGACATAATAAACTGGACTGACCCAGTTGCTATCTGAAATAGGATAAACAATGTCTGTATCTAGCCACTTGATGACCGCTTTTTGCACCACATCTTTCATTAATGCATTCAGTCTTCACTGATGTTAAACACTTGGTTTGTACCCTTCCTCTATGAAAATTTTATACATGCAGTAAGCCAGGCTTATTTCCTGAATATCAGACATCTGCCACCCGATCACCTTTTTTCTTCTTTTCAAGATAGCCAGAGCTTCACCAACTTGTGCCTCAGAAAAACCTACACAAAGAATACCTGTAAGGTGTTATTTTACCCTAATTAAGAATACTTGAGGTGTGATGGCAACGTCTACATTTCCAACTTTGGGGCTCCCATAATATATGGCTTGGGGGTGGCCCAAGTTATCTATTTAGTGGCTCAAAATTCCCTGTGCAAATGAATTTACTGGCCATATCCAACACCTATATCATATCATATGTATCAGTATCTCCAAAACTAACATTCCTAACAAGAGCTCTCTTTAAAGGGTCCTTTAAAGTAATCAATGGAAGCTCTAATTCAAGTTCGATCACAATGATCGCAGATAACTCCTCATAAATAGCCAGGAGCTTCATGACCTTGTAAACATCAAATACCTCAACTAACCAAGAGTTACATCTTTCAAAGCACGACCAGTAGCCAAAAATAGATGCCCCAAAATAAATAGGATCTCTAGATCTGTATCAAAGTCCAAAACTATGAAATCCATGGGGAAAATAAGTGACCCCACTTGCACCAACACATCCTCAACTATTCTATCGGACCTTGCCAATAAACGATTAGCTATCAGTAAAATGACTATGGTTGGCCTTGGACTACGTAATCCCATCTTTATGAACAAAGAAGTGGGCATCAAGTTAATGTTGGCTCCAAGATCACACAATCCCTAAGCCTTGAAAGACTACCCAATAGTAAT
Organism: Capsicum rhomboideum; assembly: GCA_031232105.1. Taxonomy (NCBI): domain Eukaryota; kingdom Viridiplantae; phylum Streptophyta; class Magnoliopsida; order Solanales; family Solanaceae; genus Capsicum; species Capsicum rhomboideum. Next base: position 86,871,129 of record CP124716.1, on the reverse strand, counting down.
CTAGAGAGTGAAACTGCTCGGATCTTTAAGCCTTGTCGACAGTCTATTCTAAATTTAGGATGTGCAATCTTCAGTGAGTGCAACAATAACATACTCTATCAACCTTTTCTTGTTTTCCCCCCATGTCCTTAGTGTACTTGACATACCTGGGAATTTTCTGTAAAACATCAACAAGAGGAAGATTAATGTGCACTTGTTTTAACAAGTCAATGAAATTTTGAAAACATATTTCCTCATTTTACTTTTTCATCTTTTGTGGGAATCGGTTCAGTGGCTTCAAGCTTGATAATGTGCTCTCATTATTCACATCTTTCTTAATCTCTGTTAGCTTCTTATCTCTTAACATAGCCCTATGAGTTACTTTCTTGGGCTCTGACTCCTCCAATTACCTGCCATTTTTAGTTGAGACTGCATTGACCTGCTTATGATTAACTTCAGTATCACTTGGTAAACCTCCCTGAGGTTTACTGTTTTGTGCCCCAACAAGCTACCCCATCTGAACCTCTAGATTCTTTATGGCTAATTGTCGGTTTTTTATATTAGTAGCCATTTGTTCCTGGTTAGCCATAATCTATTTTAGTATCACCTCAATATTGCTAGATTGATCATTAGAGTTACTTTCCTAACTTTGTTGTTGAGTATTCTAATTACCCGCTTGGTTCCTAAACTGATTGACATTCTGCCATTTATTTCCACCCTATAAGAGATTGGGGTGATTACTCCAACTTGCATTATAAGTGTTCCCCAAATTTTGATTACCTTGGAGTTGAGCATTACCCATAAAGTTCACTGATTTTGGATTTACTACGCAAGCATCCTCTGAGTGATCACCGTTACCACATACCTCACACCAAGTCTGAGTTTGCTGCACCATATTCACATGAGCTTGTTGTTGCCTAAAATTCAGGTTGCTAAATTAAGTGTTTATTTGATTCTGCAAGGAGGCAATCTGTGCTGTTATGGCTGTCAATTGATCCACTTTTAACAAACCTGCAGCCTTATTGGTGGTGATTCTAAAAACATCAGCATTCCACTCTGTATTTCCCTATGATATGCAATTCAAAAGTGTATAAAGCTTATCATAAGTATTTAAGTATTTCTATAGCTTGTCCACCAGCTGCTGAATCCAAAAGAATCTTTGTGTTAGGCTCCAGTCCTTCTATAATAGTATGCACTAAAACCTCATTAGTCTGATGGTAGTGTGGGCAATCACGAAGCATGGACTTGAACCTCTCCCAGGCTTGATATAGTTTTTCACCACCCTTCTATCTGAAGTTTAAGATTTCACTTCTCAATTTTCTATTCTTTCTAGATGGAAAGAAATGGATCAAAAACTTCTTAGCCAGATCATCCCAGGTGGTGATGGAATTAGGTGGTTCAGCCTTCAATCACTTCTTTTCTTTCCCTAATAGAGAAAAAGGGAAGAGTATAAGTCTCACATAGTCAAATGAGACTCCTGCGGGAATGTATGTATCACTACTCTCAAGAAAAAATTCTACAAGTGATGTTGTGGATCCTTATGAGATAACCCTGTAAACTACTCATGACTCTGTAATAATTGCACCATATTCTATTTTATCTCCAATTGACCTCCTGCTTCGAGTTTCTAAATATTGAAGGTGATATTATTAGCAAGTGGGATTTCCATTTCATGAACTGGCCTTGTTGTTTCCATGTATGTAGGAACAACTTCTACCTAATCAGTCAGCTGAACCTGTTGAATTAGATATTGAAGAGCAGCTGCTCTCCGCCACTAATGAAATACTCATTTAGGCCCCAAATACAGCTCTACCAATTCTCCTTCTCTTGCCAGGTTAAAGGACAAATTGACCCTGCAAAAGCAGCTGCTAATATCAAGTAGTCAACCCTTGTACAATATTAATAAAAACAAAATTTAGGAAATTACTAATTTCTTAAGTTCCCGAAAATGGTGCAAAAACTTGTTATGGTCTACCACACACGCAAGTGTACGTGGTCTAGCAAGTAGTATAGTGACTCTTTTAAAGCCGTCTATCGAACCCACAGGGACTATATGCTTAGCAATTCGGTTAATTTAATTCTAAATAATATTTCAAACAAGTGTTGTGATTTATCAAGAGAGTATGTGAAATTATATCTTTCTAATAGTTTGCAAGAAGAATAAAATATGACAATCATGATTTTGAGCAAGGTTGTAAAGAATATTGAGGGAAATTCTAGGGTTACGACATTTATCACAATCATATATAGCATTTATTTGTCTTAATGAATTCTATTTCTTTAATTTCTAATTTTGAGGTTAATTATACTATCCGGGAATGGTCATCCTCTAAATCACCTATTTAAACTAGTTTCACAACAATATCATTGAGCGGGGTTGTGAGTTTCTAATTCAAATGCATTAATGATTTCATCCCGTTTATAACCAAATAAGGTAAACTAGGTATATTGCTATCCTAGTTGCAAATAAACCATAACATAAGCCCGAGGTGATCTTGTTTCCCATGTTTTTCATCCTATTCTCACAATCCCATGGTTAGTTCATGCAATAATCACACATTTATTCTAATATTGGCCAGACACTAAAATAGTAAGCATAAGGACACGAGAGCAATTAAATGAGAAACAAACTTCAATTATTTAAATAAAATACTAAACAATCATGCTCTAGCCTTAACCCCAAAACTAGGGTATTTATCTACTCATAATCTCAAGAAAATTACAATAAGCAATGTTAATCATACCAAAATATGGAGTAGTTGAATTACAAGATGAAGAACCCTCACAATAACCCTTGTGCTCTTTATTCTTCTCTTAAAAATCATAAGTTAATGACTGCAGGTCATCCTTGCCCATTAGGAGTTAGCTAAAATTTGTCAAAATCTCATTGACTTTCAATGCTCTGCGGCGCACTATCCAATGCACATACATGAGCTGCATGGTGCGGGCCTACCTTTAAGGATCCTAGATACAAGGTTCGGAGATCCATTTAGCTGGAGGAATGCCCTCATATTCCATATCATGCTCGTGCATGCTTCTCTTATTGTTTTGGTTCCTTTCCAGCTGTATTTTAGCCTGAAACATGCTAATCACATTTTTAGTCTATTTATATCAATATAGCACAAGGTACAAGAAATTATACTCATTTGTCCTCAAAACCAAGCTAAAATATGGGTAAAATGCGGCAATTAGGTGTATAAATACGCCCGAGATCATCAGTTCTGCCATTTACGCAACATTCTTTCCAAAGGCTTCTTCCACCAATGCCTTGGATGATTATCCTTGAATGCATTGTGGGAGTCCCACTGTTGTTGTTTTCATTTGTACTATTCTCTTTTTCTGCATTACCCGGAGCATCAAATTGGTTAAGAGTTGAGATCCCTATGCCCCTTATTGTTGTGATTTTTCATTCAATAAATGTCGTGTTTCGACCTTCCTTGCTGTCGTCCAATCTTGCCTATTTTTTTTTTAGTTCTATAAAGTCTTCCTTCACCTTTTGTTTCTCTTTATATATTTGATCCCCATTGTTTTTTTTGTTGTTGTAATTGTGTGTTTTTCTCCTTGTTTACATCTTTTCTTTTTGATTTACATTATTATCTGTAGTCTTTTTCCTTTTTGCTTTTTCTCCTCCTTGTACTTATGATCTTCTTTTTCCTTCTTAGGATATAGATTGTGATGAATAACATATCATTGTTTCTCATTATTCCCTTGTATCATACAATTCTGATAGTACTTAGGAATATAGTCATATTAGATTCTAATCCATTTACTGACAACTTCCCCATTTTGTCTTCTCATTCCAAAATTGATCCTCTTTGGGAATTCACTGACTCCTTCATTCTTGCACAAATGGGACTATTCTAACTTTTGGTGTCCATATAACCTGTAGTGGTTTCCCTACAACTGCTGCTAGGGAAAAGACAAATTCCTTTCCAATGAAATTGGGCGGTATTGATGTAAAGGGCCAGCCAACCTAATTTTTTGCATAATCAAATAAAAACAACAATGTTTAGGCCCAAAAAAGTCTAATATGGCAAAAAAAAATAAAAAAAAATATATGAAACCAAAACAAAAAGGAATAGAAATTCAAATAAAAACTTAAAAGGAAATAAGACTCTGGAACAAGCCATAGTCTCTCTATCTTCAAAGCAAGATCGCCAGAGCTAGAGGATTCATCAGAGGATACAAAGATCAAAGAAAGTAAGAGTAGAATTTGTGTCCTAACATAAGAGTAGAATTTGTGTCCTAACATGAACTACAGAAATGCAACATCATAGAGCTTGTGTTGATTTCACGAAACATGTTAAAAAGTGCTCACAAACACCATAAAATCGAGCACCACGAAAGACTTTTTGGCTCATTGAGTGTAGATCTAGTGAGTAAATCCATAGGTATCTAACCTTATCTAAAACACATTCCTAAAAGGTTTGATTTATAATCCCCTATTCCCTATATCTTTGACAGGTTGAGCTCAAAGAGCTAATATCACTGTCAAGAGATGCAAGCTAAGGAAAATCAATAACCAAACCCTCTAGAATCCAGAACACATAAGCACAAAAAATCCAAAAGATAGTCAGTTTACTTCCTCTATCCCTCCTTTTGTGGATTGTCCTTCAAATAGTCATTCCAACACATGAAGAAGAACTAAGGTGTGTTTACCAACAGTAGCCTTGCATCTACGATCTAATATTTCTTTGGCATTTGTTGTAGCTTTGTACTTGTTGAGACTCTGGTAATATATATGAGTTGTAACCCTTCTAATTACTATTTCCAAGATGTACATGCTTAGTTAACTCTAGATCTTGAGTCCTGTATCGTGAAACCTCTATTTTGACACTTCCTAATTTTGAGATTAGGACACTGCATTTTCCAGGTGAAACCTCTATGTTGCCTTCTTTAAATATGTGTTCCACCACCACACCATCATATTAACTCTCATCACTTTTATCTTGTTCAATTCCATCATAATGCACTAGGGGATATCCCCAATACCCACAAAAATCTTCGTAATCGAAAAAGAATCAATTTCCAGTACAAAAAATATACTATAATGCTTAATATAGTGTCCGAAACCCAATCTTAAAGTTGTATCTTCTACCACAAAATTTCTTCCATCCTCTAGTCTTGTAATGTCTACATAAACAAAATTTCTCTTCCCATCTCTGATAGAAAAAGCTATTGAACATGGACCTGGATTCCTTTTTGTTGCTCAATCAGAGTTTCACCTAAAAAACCCCAAGTCTGGAAACTTCCAGTACACAATCTTTCAATCAATGCTAGAAGAGTATTGTTCAAAGAACTTTACTATCATTGGCCATATTTAAGGTGTATGTATAAGCCAAGGATACCTTACCTTAGCCAAATAGGAAACGTTTCTATTGACCTCCATAACTATTACATTAAAAGACATCTTTGCCGCCATAAGAAATTGTGGTTTTTTTTTTTTTCCGAGTATGCCATAATATGAGCACATGCATTGCCTTATAAAGGGGCTTAAGTTTAGATGAGTACTTTGTATTCCACCTTTTGTAAATGGTGTCTTTCACCTACAAGAATGGACCTTGAACTCTTGCAAAATTAGCAAATGTAGTCAAGATTTTTGTATCCATAAAACAAGTAATGAAAAGGTGTAATATATTTATGATAACACTCAATTACAATGGTTAGGATGCACATAATCGTTAACAATATATTTACCCTGCTCTTAAGTCGGGGTTGATCCTACAGGCATTGAGAAAGAAAGATTCACCTTAGAGTGTAATAATTCAATAAATACTTGCTCGTATAATTAAAATGCAATAAAAGTAAAATGTGGGTTTTGTAACTAATTTTGAACGCTTTTTGATTCAAATTATCAATAGTTAGTTTGATTTGCAATAATGAGAATGTAGGAGCTGTAATCAAATGATAAGGTAACTTAGGGTTGTTTTATCATGAGTGTGAATGCTTACATGGGTAAGTGAACATTAGCTTTGATTCAAGTAATGTCATGGGTAGGCTAGATTTTGAGTCCTAATGTTAATCTTTCAATAAAACACTAATTTCACATGTGGGTTCTTTCAAACAATCACATGCGTTTTATCATAACCAATCAATAACCTCAATTTGATAGAATTTTCTTCTAAGGTCTATCATTAAATGATAAGAATCAATTCATTGTTAACCACTACTCCTCACCCTTATCCCTTTTTTCAAGGATGATAAAAGATCTAAGCTCCATGAGAGTTTGCAACCTCATAGGTTTATAACATGGAGTAATGGCTAAAATGATAACAAATAAACAATTAAGGGAGAAAATAAACACTACCTATTAATAAATCACTACTCAATCATCACACAACCCCAATTTGGGGGAATTACCAAAGCATAATAAGAAAAATAGAATTTATACTATTATGCTCATCAAAAGCTTCCATATATTCAAATCTTCACAATAAAATATTCAAATCTAAGATAGAAAACCAAGATGAATACTAATCCCAACTTTAGGGTTTCAATTACAACTTTCTAGGTCTCAATTTTAGCAAAAATAGGGTTAGAAGATGCAAAAAGCATTTTATAGCTAAAGCACAATGGGCCAAAAGAGTTTACAAAACTACCACCGAGCTCACTTTGGCAAAGGACAGGTAGCGCCACCGAACTCATCTATGATACACCAAAGTTAGACTTTATCACCAAATTGGCTTTGATCATGAACTTCAGTGGTTGCCAACTATTAACTTTGGCGATGGAGATCCATTATTGCCAAACTCAGCAATGATATGTAGAATTCCTTTGTTGAATTGATGAATTACTTCATTTGGAATTGATAGACTGCTACCTTTTGTGATGGATCAGTCACTTAAGTGATGCGCCACATTGGTTGGCGATTCGTCGAACTCTTAGGTGATGCAATCTTCACTTTTTAGCAGCATTTCTCAATCTTTATGCTTTGTTGTGCTTTGTAACTACTTCTTGATTTTAACCCTAAAAACAACAAATTAACATTAAAAATAGATCAAACATGGCATTGAGGACTTGATTTCTTACCATTTCTTGGCCAAATGAGTCGCAGTATGCCGACTCATCAATGTGCCCAACTTAAAATTTTACTTGTCCTCGAGCAAACCAATGCACAAACGACAAAATCAACATTGTCTACAAATGGTACTACTTGGTAGTTCAAACACATGTTTCTTTGTGAAAACTACTTTGCTTCTATGATTTTGAAAAACTTTGGCATGAGTGTCCGCTATAAATAACTCAATTCATGAACTATAAGCCTCAAGAGTTGACGAGTTGCTACCAAACTAAGCACATACTCATAGAAATGCAATCTAGTGACCTCACAAAAGAATATCCCTTCCCTTAAGATACGATCAAAATTTAAACAAGGGATTCGTACGATTCACTCTCACTCTCAAAGATGATCATGAACACATGTACCATACTAATAAACTTACACATATGCTCCATCTCACTACAATTGGACATGCTACATTGGAGATCAAAAAGGTCTTATTTTGGCTTGTAATGTAGGCAAAGGGTAAGGTAGGACAAATTAGGGTTATACTGACTCTACCCTTTTGAAGCACCAAATGAGACCTTACTAAATTCCTTTCCCAAAGCTTACTTTGTTTGATGCACTATGGACTAATTCTATTGGATTCACTTTCCATCTTCCTCCTCCTATCCTTTAAAAAGCTAAAATCTTCAAATACTTGCAATCTAAATTCACAATCACAACTCTTTTTCACTTCTTTCCAATCCTTTCCTCTCTCTTTTTTATAAGTACTTACAAAGAATCCTAGGATTACTAGAGGAGGAACTGAATAGTCCACATATCTATGAACTTTAGACCATGAGTCTTACCGGATAGCTCCTCCACCCCCAACTTAGGATTTTGAACTAAGTTAGTTCAAGGACTTACATAAATGCTTCAAGATGGTACTAGCTCAAGAGAGGGGATCGTAGAAGACGGGTTTGGATTCACGTGATTGTTAATATTATATTTACCCAACTCTTGAGTCGGTGTCAATCCTACAGGAAATGAACAAGAAAGGTTCACCTCAAAGTGTAATAATTCACTAAATGCTTGCTCATAGGTCTTGTGATATAAATTTGTTCTTCAATGCTCTGTTCATATATGCAGTATTTTTTCTGTTCAATGTCCATACTATCAACTTTTGTGCAAAGTGTAGTAAGGGCTTTAAGAATATATTCCATTGTAGTACTATCTTGTTCTGTCTGGGTATCTTTGTCTTGATAGGTAGTCTGCAATGACATTCTTGTTAGATTTAACTACTTCAATTATAAATGTAAAATTTTGAATGTTTAATACAAGCCTTCTGATTTCTTTTGTTGTCACTGAATCTTGTATTTTTCTTGTTATCCACCATTTTACTTGTGTATTATCTGTTCTTACAATAAATTTATTATATACAATATATGGTTCAAATGCCAATAAACATTTATATAATGCAAATAGTTCCTTTCGATTTATTTCCCATTTTAATTGAAGTTCAGTATATGATCCTGAATAATATCTACAATGATGTTCAATTTTTTCATTATCATATTTATATTTAAGAACTCATCCATAACTATGATCACTAGAGTCCGTTTCTAATATGTATATAAATTGTCTGTTTTCATCTGGAAAAAATATAATTTTGGTAAATCTTGACACATAGTCTTAATTTTTTGTATGTAGATTTTATCTTTTTCATCAAAATGGTATTCAATATCTTTCTTTAATTTTTTCTGCAAAGGTTTTAGATTTTCTGCTAATTTAGGTACATATTCTCTTACCTGGTTAACTAGTCCTAAGAATGATTGTAATTTCTTTTTTGCATCTAAGATTTCGTCTGAATTAATTATTTTCTGTACTATATGGGTTTGCATTTTTATTCCATTTTTATCTATTTGTATGCCTAAAAATTCTATTTGATTTTTCATTATTTCTGCTTTCTTTCTACTTAAACTAATTCCTGATGTTTCTATTATATGTATGAATTTTTCTAGTAGTTTTATATGTTCTTCTTGTGTTCTCGAATATAATAGTATATCATCTATGTATACTATAAAATTTTCTAGTTGGTTAAAATAATTATCCATAAAGTGTTGATATCTACCTGGTGCATTTTTATCCAAATGGTAGTACGTTCCATTCATAAAATCCTTGTGGTACTGTGAATGCTGTTAGCTTTTTAGATTCATCTTCTAACTTTAAATGGTAAAATCCTGATTTGCAATCAAATTTACTAAAATAGTTATATCCTTGTATTTGTCTGATTTTTAATAGCTTGTTTGGTATTGGATAATTGTATGTTTTTGTTTTTGCATTTAGATTTCTATAATCAATAACCATTCTACTTTTTCCTCTTTTTTGCTCACTATATTTATTTACTATAAATGTCGGGCTAGTGTGCTTGCTATTACTTTCTTGTATATAATTGTTATCTATTAATTCTTTTATATGTAGGTTGAATTCCTTTAGGTCATCGAAATTGTATTTTAGAGGTTTTTGTGTAATGATACTATTGTTGTCTATTAATTCAATTTTTACTTCTGTTTTATGTTTTTCCCATCCTTGTAGGGGGTTTTCATTATATAGTAGTTCTAATTTATCGTGGATTAGTTTTATTTTATCTATTGTGAATATAATTATTTCTATTTTATGATCACTTTGTTTTATGTTTTCTAGTTTTTGAGTAATTTTTTCACTTCCTTTAATCCATGGTGTTGTTTTTCTTGATTTGTTATTTACTCTTTTAGCTCCTACTTTTTGTTTACATGGGGTAGTAAACCACCAATGTGTTTTTGTTAATATATGTGGGTATAGATTATCTAAGAATGACATTCCTAGTAATATATCTTTATTCGTAAATTCATAGCTATACATTTCTTTAATGTTTAATATTTTATCCCATAATTGTATTTTTATATTTTTTTCCTTATGTGTTATCATACTTCCTTCATCATTAAATCCTGATATTACTATAGGTGTTGTTAATTTTTCCCATTTATCTTCTGGTAGACAATTATGTTTATATAGGTTAGCTTCTGCTCCTGTGTCTATCATAGGTGTGTAATATCTGCTATAATATCCTTCTACTATTATTTTTGCTAGTATGTATACTCGCATATTTATGTTTTTATCATTTTATCATATCAGTGTTCGTTTTATTAGTATCTTTTTATTTTCGTAAGTTATCGTTAGCTGTTTATCTTCTAGATTATATGGTTTTACTTTTTCTAACCATTTTATTCCTAATGTAATATTCTTATCACCTTGGTAGATTTTAAATTTTATCTTTATAAGTATGCCTCCAATAATTAGTTTTTTTTCCGTTGTCTCTTTAGTAGGTACTAATGATTTTAGTAATTCGGGACATCTTTGTTCATTTGTAATTATTTCTTTTTCTGGTACTAATTCTCTTGTAATGTAATTTTCTTCTTGTCCTGTATTTATTAATATTAGGTATTTTCTTAGGTCCATTATTCCTGTTATATAGTAATGGTGTCATTTTATGTTCTATTGAATTTTGCGGTGTATATTCTATTCTTCTGGACGTACTCATTCTAGATGATGACGTAGGTGTGTCATTAGTTATTCTTTTTGAGGTATTAAGACTTTCTTTGATTATTTCTAAATCTTCTTCTATGTCTAGTTCTTGGTAACTATAATCATTATTATCTATGACCGTGACTATTTTTTCAAAAGGATTTTCGATCTTGATTTTATCTATTTTGTTTTTTGTTGTTATGGTATGTTTTGTAGTGTAGATGTATAGATTTTTACATCTTGCTGTAAATATTTTACTTCCTGGTGCTAACTCTATTCCTGACATTTTTCAGTATAGTACTAATGATTTATCTATATTTTTATCAGTTACTGCTACTGAATAGTTTGCACTTATTATAAATTTAAATTTTTGGTATATTAAATTTCCTTTAACTGCACTTATAACACTTTTTTCTATAGGGTGTATGATTCTGTCATCTGCTAGGTATATTTCTATTGGGGTATCTATTCCTTCTCTAAAACATGCTTTTATCAATATTTCTGTTCCTCCTAAGTGTATATATTTTATTGGGATTTTTGATTTTATATCTTGTATTTCTTTATTTAATAATTTTTTATTTATTATTGGTATTTTAGCTTTTCCTTTGGTGTATCTACAATCTATGATATGTTCTTTCTGACTAATTACATAGTATTCTTCTTTTTGTTTTTTAAACCAATGTTTAACTATAGGTACTTCTAATATTTTGTCTATACTTAAGTCTAACTCTTTTCTTTTTATTTGTTCAAATATATTATTATCAAATATTATTTTTTGGTCTGATGATTCTGCATCTTGGTATTCTTCATGTTTAAGTATTTGTATTTCTTTCTCAGTCATATTCTTCTTCTGATTCATTTATTATATTATCATTTATATCAGTGTCTGAAAATTCATATATACTATCTTCACTTTCTAATTCATAATCTATATATTCTATTTGTGTATAGTCCTCATTGTCTATTATTATTTCGGTTATTTGTTTTTTCTTTGGATCTTTGGGTATTTTACAATCTTTAGCTAAATGTCCTAATTTTCCACAGTTATAACATGTACATTCTGCTAATTTTTTCTTTCGTTTGTATGGTTTTTTATTATTATAATTTTTTACGTAATATCTTTTTCTTGGTTGCTTATAGTTATACTTGGATTTATATGGTTTGTTTTTACTATATCTTCTTGTTTTCATATTCCTTTTATAATATTTATCTGTGCATCCAAATTGTAGTGCTGTTTTATTTTTGCAACAGGCTAAATTTTTCATTATTGTTTTATCCATTTTTACGCTTTCTCTATATTTTTCACATAGGTCTATGAACCAATGTTGTAGGTATTTTATTCTAGCTCCAAGGGTATCGGTTAATCCGGCGTCGTTCCAATCCTTTGCTATTCTTGAACTAAATGGTTCTGGTAATTTAGTGAAATATAATATTCTTATTTCTGTACCTTCTTCTGTATTGTATGTTCCTTTATAGTAATATTCTCTAAATGCACAAGTGTACTCATTTATGTAGCACATGGTACATATTGCTAGTTTTGTCATTAAATTTCTTTTTAGATTTTTATCTTTATTTTGTTCTTCTATTTCTGTTGTTACACTTCCAAATTCATTTCTTATTGCTATTTCATATTTATATAAAATTTCTATTGATGTTGTTGCAGCATTACCATCACTATTTTTATTATTCCTTAGTACAGTCACACTTTCTGTTGATAGGTTTTGAAACCATAGTTTTACTGTTCCTGCTAATGTTCTTTCTATATATCCTCGTGTTTCAGCCATTGATATTTTGTTATCTATTAACTGTTTTGAAATGTATCCTACCCATAGTTGGATTGTTTTATTTATATCTGCTACACAATCTAAGTCTAAGAAATTATATTGTTCAGTTATTTGTCTTGGTGTCCATTTTGTATTTAATCTTTTTTCCCATAAGGTTTTATTTCTATCGTAAGATTCATAAGTATAACTGGCGTAATCTGTTCTTAGTTGTTTTGGATTTTTAACTCCTGATGTGCTTGGTTTATTTTCTGTTGTGTTTACTTCTGGATTTTTTGTAGTGTGATTTATTTCTTCTATTAGTTCTGTAGATGTTTCACTTGTTTCCGAATAGTTTTCTATATTATTATCACTTTCGTTGTTTATTTCATCTATTTTTATTTCAGGTAATTTATCTTGCTCATCTTCTAAATGTAGTTTTGCCTTAAAATTTTCTATTTCATTTGCCAATCTTAATTCCTGTTCTTGTTCCTTTATTTTTGCTTTTTCTTTTTGTTTATTTGCATATAATTGTTTAAGCATTTCTAATTCTTTTTCAAGTTCTAATATCTTAGTATTTTTGTTTCTTCTATCTGTTGTATTTCCTTTTGTGCTTGTGTTTTCATTTTTTCGATTTCGTATTTTCTATCTATTTCTTCATTTTCTTTTGCTATTCTTACCATGGCGGTTAAACCATCTTCTAATTTTACTGTTTCTTTTTTTAACATTAAACTCATAGTATTTTCTATTTTCTTATATCTTCTTCCTAGGTTTGAAAATATTATAGTTATTTTTAATCCTTCGGGATTCTCATATGTTTTTTCTTCTACTGCAAATTCTTCCTTATTCATTTTATAAATCGTGTTGGTATTTATATTCTAGGTGGTATATTTGTACTTCTAGGCTAAATATAATATTTCTCTGTACTGTTAAAGATTTATGGCAAGTGCCTGCAAATATATTATAATTTAATCTATCTTGTCTATGTTTTAACTCTTGTTTTAATTCAGTAATTTTTTCTAAAAGTTGTTGTCGGTATTCAGTGTTAATATTCATTCTTTATTTTTAAGGTGTTGGATATATGTATATTCTGTTTTAGATATTTTATCTATTAGGTAAGATAGTCTAGTATTATTCATTCTGTTCATACTTAGGGATTTATATTTAGGATATAAGGTTTTTAGTTTCTTCCTAATTTTTCGTAGGTTTTTATCCTTTCTTGCTTTTTTAGTATTACTAATATTACTAGTTGATTGTTCTGTTGGCTCGTTAGTTGGTTCACTATTATATAAGATGTCATTTATATATCTATGTTGGTTTTCAATATGCTCTTCTAATGTTAGGCCAATTTCTTTATAGCTTCTCAGTTTGCTGTTATTTTGTTCCATTATATAGTCATCATTTTATTTATAGTATTTTTGTTCGTGATTTTTGTGTTATAGCTCTGTTCATATATGTAGTATTTTTTCTGTTCATAGCAGACTGGTACTACTCAGATTAAAATGATTAACTACGAAGAACTCTGAAATTGGATACAAATTAAAAAGGACAGAAAATTAGTACAAGATATATTAATAACTACTATAGTAAAGTATCAAAGAACCCAAGATATACTATATTTAGAACAGATAACAGAAAACATAAAAGAACTTAACCGTTTAATTCCACTAGAAAAACGCTATTATGAAGAATCATTTAGTTCTTAGATGATCCTTGATCCGCACCCCAATACTGGTATCAAAGCTATGAACAGAAAAAATACTGCATATATGAACAGAGCTATAACACAAAAAATCGCAAACAAAAATACTATAAATAAAATGATGACTATATAATGGAACAAATAACAACAAACTGAGAAGCTATAAAGAAATTGGCCTAACATTAGAACAACATATTGAAAACCAACATAGATATATAAATGACATCTTATATAATAGTGAACCAACTAACGACCCAACAGAACAATCAAGTAGTAATATTAGTAATACTAAAAAAGCAAGAAAGGATAAAAACCTACAGAAAATTAGGAAGAAACTAAAAACCTTATATCCCGAATATAAATCCCTAAGTATGAACAGAATGAATAATACTAGACTATCTTACCTAATAGATAAAATATCTAAAACAGAATATAAATATATCCAACACCTTAAAAATAAAGAATGAATATTAACACTGAATACCAACAACAACTTTTAGAAAAAATTATTGAATTAAAACAAGAGTTAAAACATAGACAAGATAGATTAAATTATAATATATTTGCAGGCACTCGCCATAAATCTTTAACAGTACAGAGAAATATTATATTTAGCCTAGAAGTACAAATATACCACCTAGAAGATAAATACCAACACGATTTATAAAATGAATAAGGAAGAATTTGCAGTAGAAGAAAAAACATATGAGAATCCCGAAGGATTAAAAATAACTATAATATTTTCAAACCTAGGAAGAAGATATAAGAAAATAGGAAATACTATGAGTTTAATGTTAGAAAAAGAAACAGTAAAATTAGAAGATGGTTTAACCGCCATGGTAAGAATAGCAAAAGAAAATGAAGAAATAGATAGAAAATACGAAATCGAAAAAATAAAAACACAAGCACAAAAGGAAATACAACAGATAGAAGAAACAAAAAATACTAAGATATTAGAACTTGAAAAAGAATTAGAAATGCTTAAACAATTATATGCAAATAAACAAAAAGAAAAAGCAAAAATAAAGGAACAAGAACAGGAATTAAGATTGGCAAATGAAATAGAAAATTTTAAGGCAAAACTACATTTAGAAGATGAGCAAGATAAATTACCTGAAATAAAAATAGATGAAATAAACAACGAAAGTGATAATAATATAGAAAACTATTCGGAAACAAGTGAAACATCTACAGAACTAATAGAAGAAATAAATCACACTACAAAAAATCCAGAAGTAAACACAACAGAAAATAAACCAAGCACATCAGGAGTTAAAAATCCAAAACAACTAAGAACAGATTACCCCAGTTATACTTATGAATCTTACGATAGAAATAAAACCTTATGGGAAAAAAGATTAAATACAAAATGGACACCAAGACAAATAACTGAACAACATAATTTCTTAGACTTAGATTGTGTAGCAGATATAAATAAAACAATCCAACTATGGGTAGGATACATTTCAAAACAGTTAATAGATAACAAAATATCAATGGCTGAAACAGCAGGATATATAGAAAGAACATTAACAGGAACAGTAAAACTATGGTTTCAAAACCTATCAATAGAAAGTGTGACTGTACTAAGGAATAATAAAAATAGTGATGGTAATGCTACAACAACATCAATAGAAATTTTATATAAATACGAAATAGCAATAAGAAATGAATTTGGAAGTGTAACAACAGAAATAGAAGAACAAAATAAAGATAAAAATCTAAATAGAAATTTAATGACAAAACTAGCAATATGTACCATGTGCTACATAGATGAGTACACTTGTGCATTTAGAGAATATTACTATAAAGGAACATACAATACAGAAGAAGGTACAGAAATAAGAAAATTATATTTCACTAAATTACCAGAACCATTTAGTTCAAGAATAGCAAAGGATTGGAACGACGCCGGATTAACCGATACCCTTGGAGCTAGAATAAAATACCTACAACATTGGTTCATAGACCTATGTGAAAAATATAGAGCAAGCGTAAAAATGGATAAAACAATAATGAAAAATTTAGCATGTTGCAAAAATAAAACAGCACCACAATTTGGATGCACAGATAAATATTATAAAAGGAATAAGAAAACAAGAAGATATAGTAAAAACAAACCATATAAATCCAAGTATAAATATAAGCAACCAAGAAAAAGATATTACGTAAAAAATTATAATAATAAAAAACCATACAAACGAAAGAAAAAATTAGCAGAATGTACATGTTATAACTGTGGAAAATTAGGATATTTAGCTAAAGATTGTAAAATACCCAAAGATCCAAAAAAAAAACAAATAACTGAAATAATAATAGACAATGAGGACTATACACAAATAGAATATATAGATTATGAATTAGAAAGTGAAGATAGTATATATGAATTTTCAGACACTGATATAAATGATAATATAATAAATGAATCAGAAGAAGAATATGACTGAGAAAGAAATACAATTACTTAAACATGAAGAATACCAAGATACAAAATCATCAGACCAAAAAATAATATTTGATAATAATATATTTGAACAAATAAAAAGAAAAGAGTTAGACTTAAGTATAGACAAAATATTAGAAGTACCTATAGTTAAACATTGGTTTAAAAAACAAAAAGAAGAATACTATGTAATTAGTCAGAAAGAACATATCATAGATTTTAGATACACCAAAGGAAAAGCTAAAATACCAATAATAAATAAAAAATTAGTAAATAAAGAAATACAAGATATAAAATCAAAAATCCCAATAAAATATGTACACTTAGGAGGAACAGAAATATTGATAAAAGCATGTTTTAGAGAAGGAATAGATACCCCAATAGAAATATACCTAGCAGATGACAGAATCATACACCTTATAGAAAAAAGTGTTATTGTTATAAGTGCAGTTAAAGAAAATTTAATATACCAAAAATTTAAATTTATAATAAGTGCAAACTATTCAGTAGCAGTAACTGATAAAAATATAGATAAATCATTAGTACTATACTGGAAAATGTCAGGAATAGAGTTAGCACCAGGAAGTAAAATATTTACAGCAAGATGTAAAAATCTATACATCTACACTACAAAACATACCATAACAGCAAAAAACAAAATAGAGAAAATCAAGATCGAAAATCCTTTTGAAAAAATAGTCACGGTCATAGATAATAATGATTATAGTTACCAAGAACTAGACATAGAAGAAGATTTAGAAATAATCAAAGAAAGACTTAGTACCTCAAAAAGAATAACTAATGACACACCTACGTCATCATCTAGAATGAGTACGTCCAGAAGAATAGAATATACACCGCAAAATTCAATAGAACATAAAATGACACCATTACTATATAACAGGAATAATGGACCTAAGAAAATACCTAATATTAATAAATACAGGACAAGAAGAAAATTACATTACAAGAGAATTAGTACCAGAAAAAGAAATAATTACAAATGAACAAAGATGCCCCGAATTACCAAAATCATTAGTACCTACTGAAGAGACAACGGAAAAAGAACTAATTATTGGAGGCATACTTATAAAGATAAAATTTAAAATCTACCAAGGTGATAAGAATATTACATTAGGAATAAAATGGTTAGAAAAAGTAAAACCATATAATCTAGAAGATAAACAGCTAACGATAACTTACGAAAATAAAAAGATACTAATAAAACGAACACTGATATGATAAAATGATAAAAACATAAATATGCGAGTATACATACTAGCAAAAATAATAGTAGAAGGATATTATAGCAGATATTACACACCTATGATAGACTCAGGAGCAGAAGCTAACCTATATAAACATAATTGTCTACCAGAAGATAAATGGGAAAAATTAACAACACCTATAGTAATATCAGGATTTAATGATGAAGGAAGTATGATAACACATAAGGAAAAAAATATAAAAATACAATTATGGGATAAAATATTAAACATTAAAGAAATGTATAGCTATGAATTTACGAATAAAGATATATTACTAGGAATGTCATTCTTAGATAATCTATACCCACATATATTAACAAAAACACATTGGTGGTTTACTACCCCATGTAAACAAAAAGTAGGAGCTAAAAGAGTAAATAACAAATCAAGAAAAACAACACCATGGATTAAAGGAAGTGAAAAAATTACTCAAAAACTAGAAAATATAAAACAAAGTGATCATAAAATAGAAATAATTATATTCACAATAGATAAAATAAAACTAATCCACGATAAATTAGAACTACTATATAATGAAAACCCCCTACAAGGATGGGAAAAACATAAAACAGAAGTAAAAATTGAATTAATAGACAACAATAGTATCATAACACAAAAACCTCTAAAATACAATTTTGATGACCTAAAGGAATTCAACCTACATATAAAAGAATTAATAGATAACAATTATATACAAGAAAGTAATAGCAAGCACACTA
The DNA here is from genome assembly GCA_031232105.1 of Capsicum rhomboideum. Lineage (NCBI taxonomy): Eukaryota > Viridiplantae > Streptophyta > Magnoliopsida > Solanales > Solanaceae > Capsicum > Capsicum rhomboideum. The sequence continues at coordinate 86,852,712 of CP124716.1, read as the reverse complement.
GCCCGACATTTATAGTAAATAAACATAGTGAGCAAAAAAGAGGAAAAAGTAGAATGGTTATTGATTATAGAAATCTAAATGCAAAAACAAAAACATACAATTATCCAATACCAAACAAGTTATTAAAAATCAGACAAATACAAGGATATAACTATTTTAGTAAATTTGATTGCAAATCAGGATTTTACCATTTAAAGTTAGAAGATGAATCTAAAAAGCTAACAGCATTCACAGTACCACAAGGATTTTATGAATGGAACGTACTACCATTTGGATATAAAAATGCACAAGGTAGATATCAACACTTTATGGATAATTATTTTAACCAACTAGAAAATTGTATAGTATACATAGATGATATACTATTATATTCGAGAACACAAGAAGAACATATAAAACTACTAGAAAATTCATACATATAATAGAAACATCAGGAATCAGTTTAAGTAGAAAGAAAGCAGAAATAATGAAAAATCAAATAGAATTTTTAGGCATACAAATAGATAAAAATGGAATAAAAATGCAAACCCATATAGTACAGAAAATAATTAATTCAGACGAAATCTTAGATACAAAAAAGAAATTACAATCATTCTTAGGACTAGTTAACCAGGTAAGAGAATATGTACCTAAATTAGCAGAAAATCTAAAACCTTCGCAAAAAAAAATTAAAGAAAGATATTGAATACCATTTTGATGAAAAAGATAAAATCTACATACAAAAAATTAAGACTATGTGACAAGATTTACCAAAATTATATTTTCCAGATGAAAGCAAACAATTTATATACATATTAGAAATGGACTCTAGTGATCATAGTTATGGAGGAGTTCTTAAATATAAATATGATAATGAAAAAATTGAACATCATTGTAGATATTATTCAGGATCATATACTGAACCTTAATTAAAATGGGAAATAAATCAAAAGAAACTATTTGCATTATATAAATGTTTATTGGCATTTGAACCATATATTGTATATAATAAATTTATTGTAAGAACAGATAATACACAAGTAAAATGGTGGATAACAAGAAAAATACAAGATTCAGTGACAACAAAAGAAATCAGAAGGCTTGTATTAAACATTCAAAATTTTACATTTACAATTGAAGTAGTTAAATCTAACAAGAATGTCATTGCAGACTACCTATCAAGACAAAGCTACCCAGACAGAACAAGATAGTACTACAATGGAAGATATTCTTAAAGCCCTTACTACACTTTGCACAAAAGTTGATAGTATGGACATTGAGATACAAAAGCAAAAGCAACAAATTAATGAAGCTAAGCTGAAATCCAAAGTTAGTACAAGTCAGCCGCATGACTATAAAAATGCTGAGCTAAGTCGATCGGAAGACTCAAAAATTCCAGAGGTAGAAGGAGACGTTGGAAAACTCCAAAAAACCCATAACAATTTATTCGCTAATGTTGCAGGTACTAGTAACACAGCTAGCAGAAACAACATACCAATATCAATCTAAATAGTATGTTTGCAAAACCATTTACTCCAAAGTTACAAAAGTCACCAGTGGTTACCCCACAGACTACAACTTATGCAGATAGCCTGAACTAGAATAAAGAGATATATAACCATATCACCCAAACATACATTAAAAATATCCATCAACTCCAAACACACCTCAATCATAATCCCAAATCAACTACAACCACAGAAAAAACACAGGACTACCTAACCCAAAAATTGCAAGGATATAATAAACTAATAGCCCAACCAATACTAACCTAGTAAAAACCTGTTACCACTATGTACTGCTAAATACAGTCTACACATATGATGGAGAAGAATTAAGCGGAATACCAGAGATATACAGAGCAGTTACCACATACAAGCGAATAACTAAGGGAAACCTATTTTATGTCAAATTCTATACGGCCGCCGCAGAGATATTATTTAATGAAATAAAACCAGTTATACAACTTGTAAAGATAGGACTAACACGAGAAATGATTATCCCAGAAGAGATAGAACAACAACCCGAGATACCAGAAATTGAGATACCAAGTTTCTATGCAAATAAAAGAATTATTGGAATATCAACCATTATTCAGGAATTAGTAAACAATTATCTAAATGGAAACGCCATATGGAAATACTACGCAAGAGACCAATTGATGATTTACTCAAATTCAAGAGAGCTACGGGAAGCAGATATGGAAGAAGTTAGACAATGGATATTATCATTGCTTAAACCAGAAGAACAACCTACAACCAGAGCATTGAAGAACAAATTTATATCACAAGACCTATTAACCAGATATTGCAAGTTAGTAAGTAAATATCCAGACCACAAATGTTCAAAATGTAACGGAGAAGATACTGTTGAAATACCAGACATCCAGCTGGAATAAACACAATAATGAGGCAAAACAGATAGGAGGCAAAGAGATAAGATTCCAGACAAACGAGATATGTGACAAGATATGTGAATAGCAGTGTTTACTTTTACTAAAGTATTTTGTTTTATTATGTAAAGAAAAGTAGATGTGACCTGTGAATAGTGAAGGTCAAATTACTATGCAAATTGTAAAGGTCGCATAGTAAGAGTCACTTAGTTTTTCCGTTTTTGAAATGCCATATATGAATAGTAAGGCCACTTAAGTTTCTATATATAGACAGAAATAAGAGAAGAGAAGGCATCATATGTATAAGTCTCATGTGTTGAGCATCAAACCCTCTAGAAATCTCTCCTCTTCCAAAGATACATAAATAAAATATTTAAGTTTTTTAGATATGGAGCAATCCGACCAGATACCAAACCAGGTATATACATTCATAGATATGTATAGCTAAACTTTTATATTCCTTATAATCTCTTGAATATCATTACTGATTATCATGTTATAGTATTGTTATATTGAATATCTTGAGAAAGCTTGCTATGAAATATTAGGCTGAGAGTAGTTAAGCCCAGACTATGCCATCCTAAGGTCGAAACTGATTAGGCGAGGAATGCCGTTAATGGGGAGTAGACAAAGTTGAGGCGCTGTTAGGGTAAATGATTGAAGCCGAAAAATTATAGTAGTGGCCAGAAAAGATTATTCAAGATAACTTTATCATAAAATGATATAGGTACTGATAAACAAAGAGGTTAGAGGGAATATGTTTAGATAAATACATGAAATGAATACACATACTGAAATGAGTACACCTAGTAATGAAATAGATACTTATAGGTTAAGTACTTATACTTACCTATTAGATAATGATAATACTTATAAAACACTTTTGTTACATATATTAAAACCACTTAATAATGATATAAAAAGAAGAATCTATGATATCCTAGTAACATACGAAATAATAGAATTTACTACACAAACTTGGACAGAATTTAACATATGTGATTATGATGATAGATATGAATCAGACTGGTACTACTCAGATTAAAATGATTAACTACGAATCACTCCGAAATTGGATACAAATTTAAAAGGACAGAAAATTAGTACAAGATATATTAATAACTACTATAGTAAAGTATCAAAGAACCCAAGATATACTATATTTAGAACAGATAACAGAAAACATAAAAGAACTTAACCGTTTAATTCCACTAGAAAAACGCTATTATGAAGAATCATTTAGTTCTTAGATGATCCTTGATCCGCACCCCAATACTGGTAAATGAGTTGCAATTGTGTATTTATTTTGTAAATATTTGATGAGTTTAGCTTTTAAAAGGATAGGAGGAGGAAGATGACAAGTAAATTCAATAGAATTGGTCCATAGTTAGTCAAAAGAAGTAAGATTTGGGAAAGAAATTTAGTGAGGTCTCATGTGGTGCTTCAAGAGGGTAGATTCAGTCAAACCCTAATTTATCCTACCTTACCCATTGCTTATATTACAATCCAAAATAAGAACTTTGTGATCTCCAACGTATCATGCTTAATTATGGTGAGATGGAGCATTTGGGCAAGCCTATGGTATGGTACTTATGTTCATGATTGTCTTTGAGAGTGAGAGATTAAATTTTAATCGTATCTTGAGGGAAGGGATAACTTTTTGTTGTGAGGACACTTGATTGCATTTCCTGAGCACATTTGTTAACCTTAATTGACGTCTATGAGCATGTGCTTGGTTTGGTAGCAACTAGTCAACACTTGAAGCTTGTAGTTAATGAATTTAGTGCTTGAAAGCGGACACTGATGCCTATGTTTTTCAAAATCATAGGGCCAAAGTAGTTTTCACAAAGAAGAATGTGTTTGAACTCCCAAGTAGTAACATTTGTAGATAATGTTGATTTTATTATGTGTGCGTTCATATGCTCGAGGACAAGAAAAAGTTTAAGTTGGGGGTGTTGATGAGTCGGCATATTGCGACTCATTTGGCCTAGAATTGGAAGGAAATCAAGTCTTCAATGCCATGTTTAAGCTATTTTTATTATTAGTTTGTTTGTTTTTAAGGGTTAAAGATAATAAGTTGTTACAAAGCACAACGAAGCATAAAGATGGAGAAATGGATCAAACAAGTAAAGATTGCATTGCCCAAGAGTTTGATGAATTGCCAACTAATACAACGCATTGCCTGACTGACTGATCCGTCTCCAAATGTAATAGTCGTCAAATTTTTGTTGCATCTCATTGCCAGTACTTGTAGAGGGTTCAACATGTCCCTTCCTTTCAAGACATTTTTAGTAACTCCTCTCCCATATAACCTCACAAATCATAGATGGTCAGGTCCCAAGACAGCTGCACCAACATCAACAGATTTACCTCTATCTTCACTTTGTTTATCACATTGAACTTTCTCCATTTCAGCCTACAAATCAAGTTTAAATAATGAGAATTCAAGTAAATCAAACTAATTATATATAAGAACAACTAAACAATGCCACCAATAAAGATGATTAATACAATTTTATTGATTGTATCCTCATCAGTATCCTTGTACGCTCGGCCAACTTTTCTTTTTCTTATAGCCACAAAGACTTCTTTAAGTTAAACTTCACCAAGGGTTTCCTTCTCTTTCTCTTAATTACATAAAAAATAGTGTCAAAAAACTTTAATTACAACAAGTTTATATTTAATGAGAGATTAAGAAGAGAACAAACCAATTGATTACTTATCACAACAAAACTTGTTTTACTAGCATTATGTTTATTCTTTAGTTTTTTCCTATTCTTGATATTAGTTTCACTCATTTTCTGCAAATAAATGAGCCAAAAAATCTACTTAAACACTAAATCAAGAATAGTTAATTAAGTAAAATGTGAATATAAATAAACCAACCGATCAGATTCTTGTTTCATTTCATTCACAATGATCATACAAACTGTCTTACTACAGTTTTAGAATGGTCTGTTTGATTATATTATGATCTAACATATTGAAATATATGAAACAGAACAATGTTAAAGTATGGATGATCTCACCTTGAACTCATCAGAGTGCCAATACTTGAGAAGATCCTTGAAATCATATTCTGAAATATCGTCGGGCGTGTTTGCTAGTCGAAGATTGTCATTATCAAAGAGTCTAAAGTGCTTCCTGTACAAATGATTCTTGTACTTCCTATGAGAAGATTGAATTCCATCCAAAACCCATTTTTGTCCAGCATCAGGAATTATATATTTATCCTACAATTTGTTTTTTTGATTAGTAATATAAAAAGTAGAAATTGTTCTTAACAAAAATTAAAGAAGTTCGACCTCAAACCAGGGTATATTCCCACAAGTACTTTTTAATATCTACATGATTCCACTTGTGTATGTGAAGGGGAAAAAGCATTGCATTTCTTTCCAAAGTTCCAAGAAAGCTACCAAGCTCTGCTACAATTGCTTTTGTAGGACCAACCGATTGTTTGTAGCGATTTAGAACAATGAGTTTATGATGTTTTTGCGCATGTACATGTTGCATTATCATACTTCCTCTTCTTTTTTTTTACCTCAAAGGGCCTATAATAATACGAAGTAGAATTGAACAACATATAATGCAACAATGCAAGCTGATTTTATAATGAAATGCAACTCAATATTTAAAAGTAAATTTAGATGTGCTTGCCTTATTCTCCACATGGTTCATTTTCTTCAGAATTCACTGGTTCTTATTGTATTTGATTCTATAAATCTTCTCCTTCAATAGTGGAAGAATCTCTTAAAACTTGCTGTAATTATTTCTCTGCAACTTCTGTTACTATATTGGAAGAATTGTTAGGCACTTGTTGTAGTTGTTCCTAAACAACTTTTGCTTTGATAGTTGATGAATTCCGAGTCACCCGTTGCAATGATTCCTGCGCATCCTATGGTTCTACATTGGTAGATTTCTGAGGAGACTTTCGAATTACTTCCGGCACAGCCTGTGCTTTTACATTTGTTGAATTTTGAGATAGATGTGGCACCTACTTCTGTACAACTTGTGCTTTCACAATGGTGGACTTTCGAGGAGACTTTTAAGGAACTTGTTCCTGTAAAGATTGTGCTTTTAGGGATGCAAACTTTCCAGCTAGAGATTTTTGAGGTACTTGTTTCGAAAAAGCTTGTACATTCAGAAAGGAAGTCTTTTGCGGAGACCTTCGAGGCACCAGTTCCAGTATAGCTTGTGCTACTAGATCAACAAGAGATTTTTTGCTCAGAATTTGTTCACCATCAGTCTTTGTTCTCAATGATGATAATTGTTTGCAAGCCATGGATGTAACACTTCCAGCCGCCATGTATTTCTTTCCTTTCACATTACTATTTTTTCTTGGAGTCATGACTACTGAATCTAGCAACCAATACTACACGTAAGTATCATACTGATAAACTGATAATTACATACCAAGTTGTGAAAAGTAAACACAAAAAAGTGCAACAACTTTAAATTTGAATCAACAGGTGCAATCTTTTTAAGCAATCAATATGTAAAAATTTAAATACTGCGGAAGTGTTAGCCTATCATCGTTTTTCAAATTAATCTTAAAACTTTTCCTCAAGAGAAACACCTTACAAATGGCTCAAATAACAGCCAGGGTAGTAGTAGAAATAGAGTATATCATTGTTCATACAAAGGAAATAACCTAGTTGTACCGTCAAATTTATATGTTTCGATCAATGACAAACTGGAAATAGATGTAGCAAGAACATGACCACTCTAGTTCCACAGTTTTAAATTTCTACAACCAAAAATAAAAATAAATCTGCATTCAGTTAATTAGATAGCAATACAAACCTTGAATTAAGTATAATCTGAAACTAGCAACAATCAAGACGAGACACCCTTCAACTATTCACCATCTAGCTTGCACACTAGATGTTGAATGTCCTGAAAAACTTAAGAAATTTATAACAACATTCTAGTGAAAAATAACTAATAAAAAGTGAATAATGAGATACAGGAAAGAAACATGACCAATGTATTTCTTCCAAAAGACCTTTATCAATCACTCAAAATAAACTAAAAACATATGAACAATATATATTTACATTAAGTTTAGATTTTTTTGGAAGTAAATAGATAATATTAATAAGGACCATCTAGTTGAGTTTACAGTCAAACATCTACCGAAGAGGTAGCACCAGTACAAGATCCTAATCTAGAGTCAAATAGGTAACCAAATCGACAGAAATGTCAATCATAAAAGACAACATTCCAGGAAAACAAGTTTACTAGGCAGCTAGCTTTTAGAGAAATATTCGAGCTACAAAAGTTCTAAATTTTGTTATTTAATCATCCTCCTCCATCCAATACCAATCAGTATTATCATAATCATCCACCTCTTTCGATATTTCCATAGTTGCAACTTCTGAATGTTGCACATTAGGTGGCTTATCAACAACATCTACAGGGATATCTTCTCTTGACCATCTAATGTCATCATCGAGTAATCTGTTCGAGGGACCAATGTCTTCAGTAGGTTCCCTCCAAAAATTTTCTCTTATATTAGGGCAATTTTCTTCCTCTAAGTCATACAAATCGACATAAACTTTATTCCTTGCATAGTAAACATCCGTCTCGGTTGGATACTCCATATAGTAAACTTGATGCACTTGAGACGCCAAAATGAAAGGGTCATCTGTACTATGTGATCTATTAAAGTACACACAGGTCAACCCATACTCATTTTTTTCTTTATGAAACCAAGCACATCTAAATAGTACAATACCAAAACAACCACAATAATCAAGTTCAATAATATTTTCAAAAGCACCATAATAGATAACCTCTCCATCAATGGGATTCTGATCCCGAGCACTAGCATAACTGTCAGGTATAGCAGCCAAAGACACTCTACTATTTTGAGACTTCCGTGTGGAATCTCATTTTAATGTATGAAATCGGTATCCACTACTGAAGTATGTAGTATAGCTTCTAGTTGCCACCTTATTAGGACCTTTAGCTATCCATCTTAACTGAATAGGAACTTCAGTAGTTTTCACTTTCTCTTTCAACTAGTTGCCAAATTCTAGATTATAAATCCTTGCTCTTTCCCATGCGTTTGATCTAATAGTACCCTCAATTAAAAATTTATGTTCCCTGCAAGTATGAATAATTCAAATTCAACCATTAAACATTTATAATTGAAATTTACAGTATAACAACAAAATATATAAAGTTCGAAACATAAAATCTTACTTGATAAACTCATCTACTTGTTGTTCTCCTCTATTAAACAGAACATATCAATGTGCTTCACTTGATAATTATTCATCAACCTTCAAAGCCTTTCCTTTTGTTTTTTTTCTCTTTTCCAATTGGATCACCTATCTTAGGATATATAGTTGGTACATCATCTTGCTCTTGTTCAGTATCCTCATCATCCTCGATTTGGTACCTACTGAATCTTTTTCACTCCATCATGTAGGTACCTCGAACAAAAGCTCAAGCAATCTTGGGAAACAAACCCCTCTATAATTGAAGCTTCCAGATTAAATTGATTATGAACAAAGTCTTTCAACTCACAAAGTTCTGTCTCCACTGGATACATATATCGAAGATGATTTGGACCACCCAACTTAATTTCATCTACCAAATGAATAGGTAAATGCTCCATTATATCAAAAAAAATTAGAGGAAAAATCTTTTCAAGCTCACGTTCAACTTCTTTGATTTCAGCCTGCAATCCCTCTAGATCTGCCCACTTTATAACCTTACCACAAATGGATTTAAAGAAGTTCCCCAACCTAATCAAGACTACTGCAACATTCTTGGGTAATGCTTTTTGAACTGCAATTTGGAGCAAGTAATGCATCATAAAATGAGCATCATGGCTCTTATAGCCTGATATTTTCATTTGTTCCACGTCTACACGCTTTGATGTATTTAAGGCACACCCTTTTGGTAACTTGGCATTCTTAAACACAGTGCAAAAATTTTTTTTCTTCTGGTTTCATGGGAAAATAGGATTTAGCTTAAAAAAGGTTTTCCTCCTGTATTATCTTTTATTGGATAAAGCTCCTTCCTTATCCCCATTTCTTGCAAGTCACAATGAGAATTAATGTGAACCTTTGACTTTCCTATAATATCCAGTAAAGTAGTAATAAAATTGTCAAAAAAGTTCTTCTCAATATACATCACATCTAGAATTCCACTAAACAAATTTGTAGGCCAGTATGATAATTGAAAGAAGATAGATTTTTTCTTCCATGGACCCTCCGTAGTCTGACACCTTTTCTTTCGGCCCTTTCCAAAGACATTGTTGAAATCTTGAAACTTTTCATGTTCCTTTGTGCCCGACAAGGGTGTGGGTGCAGGTCTATGATCCTCTACACCATTAAATGATTTTTTTTCTCTCCTAAATGGATGATTAAGAGGTAAGAATGCTCGATGAACTAAGTAAAACATCTTACGACTATGTTTGAGGTACTGAGAGCATGTGTTATAGTTACAAGTTAGGCATGCCAATCTCCCGTTAGTGCTCTATCCAGACTGCATTGCTAATACTGGAAAATCACTAACTGTCCAAAATAAAACTGCATGCATTTCAAATGTTTGCTTTGAATGGGCATCATATATTTCTATCCCAAATTCCTATAGCTTATTCAATTTATGGTTGTAGGTACACATCAATATCATTTCCTAGTGAGTGTGGACCTGGAATGATCATTGACAATATTATGTAATCTGGCTTCATGCAAATCCATGGTGACAGATTATAATTTTTTAACATAACGGACCATGTTCTATGGGAAATTCTCATGGTTCTAAATGGATTGAATGCATCACTTGAAAGACCCAATCTGATATTTCTCGGATAATTCAAGAAGTTTGGATGCAAAGAATCAAAATGTTTCCAAGCTTCTCCATCAGCATGGTGTCTTAAATTCCCATCATTAGGTCATTCAGTGGCATGCCAACTCATTGCAACTTCAGTTTTAGTACACATAAAATTCTCTGAAGTCTAGGCTTCACAGTACAGTATCTTAAAACCTTTGCTGGTATTTTAAAGGTTGCACTGGTCAAAATGTCACAAACATTCATCCATCTAGAAGACCCACACATAATGCAATTATTTACCTCTACCTTGTCTTTCAAAAATAACATGCAATCGTTAGGAATGCATGTATTTTATCATAATTGAGACCCAGATCTTTAATCAACTTTTTAGCCTTATTGAAAGACTCAAGCAGTTGAGTAAAGGGAAAAGCTTCTTTTAACAAGTCTAACAGATCTGAAAATGCCACATTACTCAACCCGTGTAGGCTTTTAAGCTAGTATATCCTAATGACGAAGCTCAATTTGTTGAATTTCTCACACCCTAGATATAACACTTTTTACCCTTCTTAGACTAATCTAAAAAACTTCTTTGGATCTTCAAATAGTCCTTTTTTCACTCCTTCTTCATTCCCTGCATCATCCTCTATATTTCTAAATGTATCATAAAGAAGTCCATCAATATCATCACGACTGTTACAATTCTTATCATTACTGCTTGGGTATGGTGTACTAGAGGATACTCTTTCCCCGTGAGAAATCCAACTGTTGTATATTTCAACAAATCCTTTTGCAAACAAGTTATCTTCCACCATATTTCTGTAATGCCAATAATGGTTTTGCAATCATCACAAGGGCACAATATTTCATTTCCCTTAGCAGCTAGTTCAAAAGCCTTTTCAAGGAACTCCTTCACTCCATTTATGAACTTAGGCGAGCTTCTTCTTAAACTCATCCAAATTCTATATAAATTATTCATCGTAATCTATGTGACACAAGAAATCAAAATATTTATGACTTATGATAAACTCTGAAACATAAAAGGCAACAATCTTCAGCAAGCACAATATCATTTTTAGCAACCACTTCAGAGTATTACACATTCTTAATACAAAGAGAAGACATATTAACAACTAGGAAATCAGTAACTTAAATTTTCACAAAAGACACACTAGCAAACCAATAGTTCAGAAAATGTTTGGCACTCCAAGAATTGACATTTTCAGACTTTTGTTTTTTGAACAAACAATGGAGGTCATTTTCTTAGTATGAAACTGATACATGTTGATCTATTTTTATTATCAAGACATGACTAGGATGCTACACTTTCTTATAATAGACATGTACATTTCTAAAGGGGTGGCCATCATTTCAGTAGCCAAAACTACAAACTCTTAGTCTTAAAAACTTCAAAGTGGCTTAATTAAAATAATTTAAAGAAAAACTCTCAAGGTAATAACTAATTATACTAAAATAGCCCTAAGTTTCTTACTATAACTTCAACAAGTTTATCATGCTTCACAAATTTATGTTGTCAATGACTTATGGACATTCGAGAAAGGAGAGATAGTCAGATAAACTATTATTAGAACAAAAAAAAAAGATCCAAGTTTAATCCACACTAACTTAATAGCTCATGTATCAAAAAAGCCAACATCAATGGCATGGGAGATATGGTGTATAGTAAACAATTCCACCATAGCTACCATCAAAATTTAGTCACACAAATCAATTATCACAAAACAAAAAGAAATAGAGATAAGCCACACTGCCAGATTTATTAATAGCTCATACAACAGGAAATCCAACATCAATGACAAGAGAAATAGGGTTTAGAGTAAATAATTTCACCCTAACTACCAACAAAAATATTTCACCACATATACCAACAAAATTAAGACCCACAGAAGTAACACTCTAAACAAACTTAGATTAATATATATTAAGAATGCACAAATTTCAAGAGGGAACAACGGAGGGTTCAAGTAACCAGATCACGAATTCGTTGGATAAGCGAACAAAAGTTACTTGTAGGTCACCGATAGATGAAAGTTATTCAACAATCAATCGACAAATGATGAAACTTTAGGAAATGTGAGTTGTTTGGCTGCAAACATGAAATAGCCAACGAAAGTAAGTAAAATTAACATGTCCATGTACTAATTAAAATACTTGTGGCATGCAAATAGTAAGAAAAAGCTTTATACAATCCAAATAAGAATAATGTCTAGACTGCTCGAACTCTTCTAAAATATCACAGTGTCTAAGTGTAAGATCCTCCACAAGTAGTGCATTTTTGAAGGATCGGACAAAGTACAGTAATATTTTTGGTCAGTTCTGGCAACAGAGAACACAATACTTGCCATATGTAGCATTACTTAATACGAAGAGGCCAAATTCATTCAACTAACAATAAGAAGCTTCACATCCATGTCGAGCCACAAATACATTACATATAAACTTTGGCAAAAGGGCAAACTAGTTCGACATTTTCTTTTGAATATGATCTTTGTCACGCCCCAAAATTTGAGTTAGGCTTTACACGACAACTAATGTCTTTTAACTTTGAATGAGCAACTAATTAAATATGGCAAACCATTCCCACAAAAGTATATGTTACAATTTAAGATAGTACACAGACTCAATGAAGAAATTGTCAGTGAAGGGAATACTCTTGAAAATAAAAAACTGATGCCTTTTAGAATTTCATTAAAACACTTAAACATGAGAATAATGGACCAATCAGTCCCCTTTTTTTTTATCAATAGCACCATCTTTCAATCAAGTCTTGAGGAAAGCGTAGCCAAAACCAGTAGATGACACTTCAATAAAATACATTCCACGATTAAGTAGACACACTAAATAAACCAACAACGTATCCAAAATTAGTAACTTAAATGAAAGAAATGACCCACTAAATAAATCGATAGTCTAGCCAAAACAGGTAACATAAATAAAAGAAAACAAGTAACATAAATAAAAGAGATATCACACTAAGTAAACCAACATTTTAGCCAATGTTTGGACATTAAGAGATGTCACACTAAGAAAACAAATTCCACAATTAACTATTTTGAATAAACAATGGTCATTACTTACAAAGAAGCTGATACATTTTAATAACACATACAACAGCAAAATCCCACAATTATACCATACTGAACAACAACAAACTAATACCACAAACAATACTTAATTTAATAGCAAATATAACAATAAAATCCCACATTTATACCGTACCTAACAACAACAAAGTAACACCAACACACAACACTAACTAAATTGTACATGCAATAGAAAAATCTAATAATTTTACCACACCTAACAACAATAAATTAACACCAACACACAACACCAACTAAATTGTACATGCAACAAAAAATCCCACAATTTTACCACACCTTACAACAATAAATTAACAACAACACACAACAACAACTAAATTCCAACAACAAAATCCAACAATATCACTAACCCCCAAACAAACAAAATAATATCCACTCACAGTGACAACTTAATAGCACATGCGATAATAAAATTGATAATTTCACTAACCCCATAGCTCAAAAAATAAATAGAAAACAATCGATTAAAGAAAAATACCTTAAAAGATAAAACTTGTTGAAGAAATCCAAGATTTATCACATTAAGCTCTAGTCACAAATAGATTTTGCTAAAATTTAAAAGATTAAGCTAAAATCAGCTCCAGCTCCAACTATAATAACCAAAACACCAACTAAAATCACACAAACCCTCAAAGAGATGAGAGGCGTTTGCAAATTTTAGCTTATAATAGTCAAATATGAGTAGAGATTAACACAAATCTAAGAACATTGGCTCAGATTTGCAAGCTCTAGTTCAAGAAGAGAGAGGTCTATTTTGACCTAGAACGAGGTTAGAGAGATTAGAGAGTGAGCTTTGAGAGATGAGTATAATTGCCAAAATGACTTTTATTTCTATATACCTACTTCTAAAATGTACCTTAAGAAATAAAGAAAAAATAAAAAAATATTATTATTGGCGGGTGATGAAAATTGCTGAGGGAAAATGTGGAAGGAAATGTGATGGATTTAATGAACCATTCGACCAAATAAAAATTTTCAACTAACTATTACAAAAGATGGGTATACCACAACAATTGTCTGAACGGTTGCAATAGGTAGGCCTATTGCAATGTTTATATTCCAATGGCAACGATCATATATTTAATCCATATCTATAGCAACCAAAACCTTTGGCAATGGTCATAACGGTTGCAATATACTATTTTTAGAAAAAATTTTAAAATGGTTACTAGCATGTCTGTTCCTATAGGCCCATTTTCTAGTAGTGAAGTATCATAATCAGAATCAAATATTATAACATCAAAAATAATGCCCCCTTCCCAACTCAAAAGTAAGCATTGTCCTCAATGTAATAGGACTAAAAATATAATAGAAGAGTAATTGGAAGGGTCCCCTAAATAGTGCAAAGCCTGTGGTGATGAATGGTTTACAAAAGTGGCCTCAGTTTGGGAATCGGTGCCCAACTCAACAATAGTATCAACCTGCAGGGTTGGCTCTACAGGTTGGCTCTAAGGTGTTTGCTTGGGACCACTTGTGGTTCTATAAACCATGTCACTCCCAGGGTGTAAACTCGAGGTTTGACAAAAATATCCCACTTTGAGGATCTCATTAAAAAGGTTTTAAAGAGGATTTTATCATGGCAAAACCAATTTTTATTATTCGGTGGAAGATATCCCCTTATCACTCATGTCTTACAATCAATGCCAATTTATGTTTTTTATGTAATGAATCCTCCTAAAAAGTTCATATGTTATTTTCATCATATTCTTGCTAAATTCTTCTGGGATAAACTAGAGGTGTAAAATTTAAACATTGGGTAGCTTTGGATGACCTGTGTTACACACAAAAGGAAGCATGCATAGATTTCAAATCATTGCATCATATGTCAAAGGTTTGTTTGCAAAATTATGGTGAAACATCAGAGTTTTCACCTCCTCTCTTTGGATTTCCTACATGTGAAACAAGTACTACAAGAAACTACAACCTATTATTGCTAAAAGATTCGGAGCATCACATGTCTAAAGAAAATTGATGACAATCAGAAAGGAGGTTGAAGATGAAATTTTTATGGGAATTTAAAGTAGGAAACTCATGTTTTTGGTTTGATAATTAGACCAAACAAGGGACATTATATTTCACATAGGGGGAGAGTTCAGGTGAAGAGGAAATAGAAGTAAAAAAGTTTATTATTGGGGTAGAATGGAATGAACAAAAGTTTCTACAATATATCTCAAAGGAAATGACTTCACACATAGTGGAAAACATCAGTCCTAAAATGTTAAAGGAGTCAACGATAAGGCATGGTAGATGGGGAACATTAAAGGTACATTCTTTGTCAAATCAGTACATCCAATTTTGAGACATAAGAGGGAGGAAAAAGAGTGGATGAATTATATATGGATTAAAATACTTCCTTTTAAGATTTCTTTCTTTCAATGGATAGTGTGGAAGAGAGGCATAGCTACTAATGATAATATTAATAGGATTAAATGAACATTGTGTCTAGATGTCGCTTCTATTAAGATTTAAACTAAAGATGATGTCTCACTTATTAATAATAACTCCCATATACCAAAGCTATGGTAGACTTTTTCTTCTTGTGTAGGTATTAGCATTGAGGTGTTTCATCTACAACAACTAACACTAAAAAGGTGGGAGTTTTTAGCAAACCCAAAATAGCAAAATATACTCATGACAACTCCAGCAATCTTAATATAGGGTCTTTGGAAGAGAAGGATCACTCTCTCCTTTGAAATTTGGAAGAATAGTATTGATAGAGTTGATTCCTACATCCCGGCCTCCATTTCCACCTTGGTTATCATTATAGTTTCATTGAGCCTCACTTTGGAGACTGTTTCCCAAGTTTTCTCTTCCATGTGGTACCACACCAAATCTTTAGCCTCGACCTCCATGCTCTCCTTGACCCATTGGTCTATTTCTCATGTACTCCGCAACTGTAGTTGCTTTATCATACTCCTCAAACACATCTTAAGGTTCCTGTCCTCCTACTCCCTTGACTTAGAAGGGTTGATTTTGGTTACGTGGTATTTAGAGTGGTGAATTTTGGCTTAGTGGGATTTAGGGTCAGCCTTGGTCTTGTGGTAATTGGTTTTATAGAGCTTCTTGGGTAGTTTGATTGAAGTGGAGTTGTAGTGGACGAATGGGAATTCATTTATTTGGGTAATTAGTGGCTAGGGTAATGGGGTCTTGTGTTTGTCTTTGCGGGTTGAACATTTGGTGGAATGTTTCTTGGGAGCTAGTAGCGGATTTTTTTTGAACATTTTCACTAGATGAGGCATGGGAGTTTTGGGGAGTGGATTGGGTTGAGTTTAATTGACCTTCCAAGTTACCTATCTTCCCATCCATGCTGGAAAGACTTCCCTGGAGCACGGTCATGTGACCTTCCATTGATTCCATTCTACTGTTAAAGGTTTCACTTACTGCTAAGATTGCATTCGAAGCATCGACATCCATAGTGGGTGGTATTTAACCTTTCGGTCCCATTGTATCTATTAAAAGAGACAAGAAACAAAAACAACAAACTAATTAGCGTTAAGAAACCAAACTCACAATATCTACACATCTTTGTATTGCCTTACACTTGGATCCGCAACTGTTGAACGTTTGCTTATACTCCGATGGTAGAGGAGGTATCGATTGCTACTCTTGACTAGATTAGATTCTTGTTTGTAAGGACTCAAAAAATGCTTACAGACTTAAGCCAAGAAATTACAATGAAATATAAACAAGAAAAGCACAAAAGAAAATAAGACGAAGAAAGAAAAGGACTCTAAGACTAGTCAACCAACTAAGTAGATTAATTAATAGTTGTTGGTTAGTCTAGGAATCAAGAAATGAGATTAGGAATAAAGAAATGGAATTAGGATGTTGTAACCTGAGAAAAATCAGATTTGGAAGGGTTGACAAGCATTTTCCGAGATATGGGCGCAGGTGGGGCACAAGCCCTCGCAGGTGGCTTCACAGATCAAGAACCAGTGTTGCCGAAAAGTCACTTGCGTGGTGACCTATGTCTGCAGGTGCTGACTTTCACTGGAAGGTGCGGGTGTAGATGCCCTTCGACAATACAGCTGGAGCTTCCGAGTTTCAACTTTCTTTAGGCCCTCTTGCACTCTCTTTCCAAGAATATTCGTTTCCTTTTGAATTTTCCTTGAGACTAACACCCTTTCTTGTTTCCTTTGGTACCTTTTTGGATCTAACAACTTTTTTTGGTTGAATCTTCCTCTTGAAGATATGAACTTCTTCAAGAATACCAAGAACTGAAATTTTCCAAACTAACTCATTTTAGCTCGGAATTGCATGAAACTTTAGGTCTGGGTTCCCTTTGATGTGGGGAACAATTTCCAACTATTTTTATCCTTCAAATCCACACCAAAACGACTAGATCTAAAAACCCACATTACTTTTTCTTCAAGCTCAAGAACTCATCAATGGATTTTCTTCAAATCTACTCCAAAAACTCAAGATACATCCTAGATAATACTAGATGGAATAAATCTAGTATAGAAACTACAAGAAAGGACTCAAAAACTCAAAAACATTTTTCGAGTTTTAGGAAAAATGAAATTTCTAATTTTTCTTTTTGATTTTTGATTTCAATATCACTACCCAAGATTAAAATCGTAAAAATGAATCTAAGCCGATCTCTGATACCAAATGATAATGGACAAACTACGAGAATGAGAAATTAACTATGAAAACAAAGAGACAATCGATAGATAGAGAAAATTAGACCTAAGAAGATTGAAGAATTAAGAACTATAGGATATATCAAACCTTAGAACCATTAATTACACTCACCAACCAACATGTAAATCCTACGGTGACCAAGGGGGAATCAAAACGCCCTCAAAACCATGCGTATCTAAGCCAACATTCAACAAAAGCTCACCAAAAACTCTCTTAAGAGATTTGTTCATCAATATTCAAGAAAAACTAAAGAATTAAAGACTAGGTCCTACTATTTATACCCATGGGCCATTTATTACAAACTTGGGCCAAAAAGTGACCCATTTTCCATCAAAAACAAGTATTGCTGCCTTGGCTCATCTACGTACGCAGATGTCAATCTACCTAGGTAGGTCACAGGCACAAATGCCACTTTATTGCTATCCTATATGTGCACCACCTCACATGCGGCCATAGGTGAGCTCGCATGTGGGCTCAGTGTGTCGTTTAGCTCCTCTTCACTTTCCCTTGACCCTCCAAAGCTCCTTAATCCTTTTTAGATATAATCACCAACACATAACACCCTTTTGATGGTAGTAGGATGTCGTCAAGTATCTCTCGCTTCATGAATAATCCTTAGAGAGCTTGGAGCTCTCGTGCTTGACTTCTATTAAAAGGTCTTATCTTGGAGGCAACTTGGATTGCATCACTACTCGTCTGGGAAGGAGTCATGAATCTCTATCCAATTTCTCACTCTCCTCTCTTCCTCTAGTCTAGATAAGTGATCAGCCAACTGATTATCACATTCTTTACCATCTTTGTATTCCAAGTCAAATACTTTTAGCAAGAGCACCCATCTAATTAATTGTGGTTTGGCATCTTTCTTTTCCATAAGTTATCGCAAGGCAGCATGATCAGTGTGTTCCATAACTCTTTTGCCCAGCAAGCATGCCCAGAATTTCTCAATGGAATACACAATCGTGAGCAACTCTTGCTTAGTAACAGTATAAATCTTTTGTGCCTTATTCAATGCCTTTTAAGAGACTGGGTGAAAGATCTTCTCCCGCTTTTGATCCAATACAACACTAAGCCCTAAATTTCTTGCATCACTCATCATCTCAAAAGGTTTGGACCAATCCGGAGCAATAATGATGGGAGTCAAAGTTAAATTCTCTTTAAAGCATTTAAATTCCTTCAAACAAGCATCATCAAACACGAACTTCACTTTTTTCTCCAACTAAATACACAAAAGTTTGGAAATTTTTGAGAAATCATTGATGAATCTCCTATAAAATCCATGTGACAAAGGAAACTTGGAATCCTCTTTATAGAGATTGGTGGAGGCAACTTAGCAATGACTTCTATTTTATCTCGATCAACCTCGATAGAATTTTTTTGATATTTTATGGCCTAACACAATGCCCTCTTTCACACTGAAGTGGCATTTTTCCCAGTTCAAAAAACGATTGGTCTCTTTACATTGCTTATGAAATTTTCCAAGGCTAGTTAAGCACTCTTCAAATGAATCACCAACTATAGAAAGATCATTAATGAAAACTTCTATGGTGTCCCTTACCATATTGAAAAGGATAGATGTCATACATATCTAAAATGTTATAGGTGCATTGCATAACCCAAATGGAAAATGGTTGAAGGCAATAGTCTTATAAGAACAAGTAAATATAGTCTTCTCCTGATCTTTGGGTACTATAGAAACTTTGTTGTACCAAGAATACCCATTACGAAAATAATACCAGCCCATGTGGTGACTTGTCTAATATCTAGTCCATGAAAAGGCATGCATTATCCCTAATACATAGTAAGAAAAAATAATGTTAGAGGTAAGACATACCTGTAGTTCCCTAGGTGTATGAGTCTGGAAAAATAATGTGTGCTATATATGCAGTCCCATCATCAACGATTGTGGTGTCAGTTATGACCAACACACTCAAAGAGTTAATAAGAGTTATAGTTAGTGGGGTGGAAAAATCCATACTCATATCTACACTGCTGATCTGGCTGATGAAAACAAGTGGTATGCTAGATGAGGCTCCAACAACTTAAGCCTTCGCGTATTCCACTTTTTTATCTCTTGCCTCTATCAACTTCATTTGTAATTCTTTAAAGCCACTATTCTCCTCTTTTCATGCTCTCCTTGTAGCTTTTTCTTGATCTTTACCTTCTTCACGTGCCCTGTTTCTAGAGCAGATGTAATATCTACTGACTTAGTGGCCAGAGTGGTGCCAGTAGAACCAGATGTAAAAGGTGTGGAGTTAGCATTTGAAACTGATGTAAAGGCTAACTCTATACCTGTAGTACCTCCTAATGTCACCATAGGAGCAGGAGGCTCCCCCACAGTCTGACTACTAAATTGAACACTAGAGGCTTATGCACTCGTAACTTATTATTTATCTTACCTCAAGATTTGTCAATATCCTGCGTCTTTGATGTTATTACCTCATTATCGATCATGACAAACACCAAAACATGGGCTTTTTACACAAGTTAGTCACAAGGCATGGGAATAATAAACAAGTAGGGGGCTTGTTGCTTGAATCTTGATTTCATTGGCTATAACATTATCAAAGTTCATATTAAAACCAGACATCAAACTAGCCACTAGAACTATTCTATCTCTACTCAATGTGTTTTCCTCTCCAGTAGGAACCAAGCGTAGTCTCACTACTTCCCATAAAAAATGTTGCTATGAAGTTCAGTATCAACTTATAGACCTTTTATTTTGTATTTGTTAACCATTCTGACTGACCATAAGTCAACACTTATGTGAACTATGGAAACTAATTGAATCTATGATGCATTCTATTATCAAAATCTAAAGTCCTATCTGGTGGTGCAAAATTGGGCCCAAACAAAAAATGATTGATCATATAATCAAAAAGATCTACTAGAACTCCATAGACCTGAACTCTATTCAGTGTGGGAAAGTCTATTGGTTTCTATCCCTTCTTGCAGTTCTTGTCAAGGGTTGCAGCATAGTTCACATAAAACTCCCTACCCACATTAGGGTAATATTTCCCTAGTGTTATGCTCTTCTACCGCAAGTCATAGTGATTGAACCTCCATTCAATCTCAGGGTACTTTGCAACCTCCGATAAGACAATCCTAACTTTCTCAACAATTAGTCTCTTTATGTTACCCTTTACTATTATCGTGAGGCCATCTTGATAGAAATTATTGGATCCCATCACTTGCCAACGGGTACTATCTCGGAATTTTGGATTTTTTCTTTTATTCACATCCCCTCTCACCTCTTGGTGGCATTAGTTCCACTCTTATTATCTAACTCTTTACCCGAGCCTCCCATACTACACTCACTTTCTGAAGAATTGCCTCCCTCATCAGACTTAGGGACCTGCTCTAGTTGTCTAACTGTTTGTCTAGTACGGTAAGCTGGGGCTCATTCTCAACTTCATGTAGTGTCCCTTTTGGGTATTTTTCAACCTCCACCTCTTATTACATATAGTTTCAGAGCAATAGTTACCTATTGAGGAGTAAGATTGGACTCTTAGTAATAATATACAAGAAGTAAATGAAAGATATATTTAAAAGATTTACACACATGATGGTCCATCATGTGAGAGACGGTCTGTCATTTAAACCATCGCCCTTACCAATTGTTTAAGAGCTAGTTGACGATTATGGTGATGGTATGTCAAGAAGATGATGGTCCATCAGCTAAACTTTCACTCTTATCTAGTATCTATGTGCCAGTTGACAAATGGAGGGATGGCCCATCGGGTGGTTAATAGTCCATCATCCAAACTGTCGCACTTATCCAGTAACAACTACTTCTTACAATTAGTTAATAGGTGAAGTGATGGTCTTTCAAGTAAGTGATGATCAGTTAGTAAGCCCATCTATCCAAAAAAGTTTCATTCCAAGTTCATGGATGGTTAACAACATTGAAATTTTTTAACTTTTCACAACACCATTAAGGATACAGGCTCGTACTCGGTGTAAATATCATGATGTGATGAAACATTAATAATGACAAAGTACAAGTCATGGTTATTCATACTTCACCCTTTTGACAATCATCTATAACTTTAAGTTGAGTTGGTGGACAACACAATTTTAACTAAAATTTTGTTTCCAAAACTTGAAAATCATGTTGCCCTCAGACTCATTGTGTGAACTCACTCACCATTAAAATCATAACCAAAAATAATACAAAAATGCATGCTTTACATAATACATAAAATAAAGCATACCTTCTCCAAGAACTACAAAGAAAAAAGTAAAAACTTGACCTAACAGTTGATTTAGCAAGGAAATAGTGAAAGAAAATGGTGATGATGGGAATTAATATGAGTGGTAGAGTTATATGAAGTATAATATGAGAGTTATGGTAGAAGGAAAGTATTTTGATCGTGGGGTGATGAAACGTCGATGAAGATAATAAGTGCAAATTGTTTGAAATGGTATCATTTAATTCCCTAGGGTTTTGTTTATTTTTTGGGTTTGATTGTGTCAGGGCAGATTTGATTTGAATGTGGTAGATGGATCGGGTCAGAATTCTATTAGGTAGGTTTAAAATAGGTTGCATGTTGATTGGGTAAAGGCTAAGTTGGGTTTTTAAAGAGAAAAGATGCACTTACCTGGGCCCATTAAAGTTGATAGACCGCCATGTTGTTGACGGTCCATCAAGCAAACCATCTTTCTTATCTAGATTAACCAATTTTGGTTCACCAAGTGATGGATTAGGTGATGGTTCATCACTAGCTTAATGGTTCGTCAGGAAAACCATCATCCCTATCAAGAATGTTCCCCAATTTGACTGATAAATGATGGTTAAAGTGATGGGTCATCGGCTAACCGATGACTCGTGGCTTTTCCTGTCGCCTTTATCCAGAATCAACACTTTTTGGTTGTCCAAATTGACGGTTGGGTCGATGAGCCGTCAACTTGCCAAAGGAATGTTATTTAACCCATCACTTCTATCTAATTTGCTTCCACTCTTTCATGCTATACCTGTACATTTCAACACACACATCAAGACACACCTAACACACAAAAAAAACTAGATTTTACATACAACAATCAAGGGTTGCCTCCCAATAGCTGTTGATTTAACATTGCAGCATGAATCGGATACCTTGATTACTCAGACTTCATCAAGGTACACCATTTCCATCAGTTTTACCTCCTCAAGTACTCCAAAGTACTATATCACACAATGATCCATTAACTTTGAAACATTCTCTTTTTCAATTTCAAGATTACAACTCTTGAGGGAAATACTTATGTTACCATAAACAAATCGGACTATTTGGACCTTAGTTTTCTCAGAACCAACTGGAGCTTTGAATCGAACAACAATTCCAAGTCCCCTGGACTTAACCCTCTCTTACTAATCCTTATATCATGGTACATCTTCATCTTTTCATTATAGATGGTTGCCCTCTCATATGCTCTCAGTCAAAATTCATCCATTTCATTAAGTTGCTTAAGCCACAGATTCGAGTCGTCACTCCAGCTCAAGTTAAGCTTTTTGACCACCTATAAGGCTTTATTCTCAATTTTGACTTACATGTGATATGCCTTGCCAAAAAACCAGTTGGTATAGTGTAATCCCGATAGGTGTATTGAATACAGTCCTATATTCTCGTAAGGCATCATCAAGATTCTGAGCCTAATCAGTTAGGTTGGTATTCACTGTTTTTGTAAGATTCTTTTTAATTTCCTGGTTCGACACCTCCACTGGACCACTAGTTTACAGATTATAAGGGGCAACCATATTGTGTTTCTTGACTCCATACTTGGCTATCAGAGCACAAAACGCTTTGTTGCAAAAGTGCAAACCCCCATCACTTATTATTTCTTAAGGCGTACCAAAAAGATGTTCATTTTCAAGAACACAGTCACACTCATCCCTTCTTTGGTCAGAAGTGCTATAGCCTCCACCAACTTCGATACATAGTCTACTTCCCCAATATGTATTTCTGGCCATAAGAGATCACAAAAGGACCCAACAATAGAGAGTGGTACAACTTCTATTTAAAATCAGTTCTAAAAGTGAAAAGAGGGAATAAATCCCCTTTTTGGAAAAATAGTAAAAAATCCAAGGCTTTTGTTGGAATCATACCACTTAAGTAAGCATGAGCACGTATGAATGTATGCATGCCATCACTAGTATCAAAACAATAGAAATACAAGCACTTAAGCGTCTATAAACAGGAATCATAACTCTCTCAAAGCACCAAAAACTAATCTGATGTCCAACTGGTCATGTAACAAAGGCCTCGAGCCCAAAAATAGACAAAGCAAGAGGATAGAAAGGTCATAACTCAGAAACCTACGGTAAAAAAGGTAATCATGCTACTCAGAAGGATTAATCTAAGAATAACGCTAATATAACTAAGGACTACAACAATTCTTATATCATAGATCCCTAATGTCAACCTAAGATCAAAAAAGTAGGTGATCAGTCTTAACATAACCTTATAGCTATAATGGGTATTCTAGGATAGGGCTCAAACTACAATTCAATTCAAAAATTCCCTAAATAGGTCAAATATCAATATCAAGATACAATAACCTTAAACCTATCCTACAACCCTTACCTCACATCCAATCTATACAATACAAAATCTCATTAGAAGAGTGGACCAAATCCTACTTTATAGCCGAACGGTAGTCTCAAACTGTCCATAAACTATCAAATTCATGATCTACACGTTAATACGAGTAAAACAAGACCCATATTGCAATATAAAACTCCGAGCAAGAAATCGAGTAATACGAGCCCATTATTGGAATTCAAAAATTGAATCCCTCACAAGGTCCCTCGAACAAAAAGGAATGCATGCTCAAAATTTGAGCACAACGGAATCTCAAATCAAATCCAAAAACATCCCCAAATGTTAAGAAAATCAAGTATTAAATTCTAAGAATTTATAAAGCAAAGGGACAAAATTAATGGGGAAAAACAATGGAAAATGATCAAGAGGTATTGAATTAACTTACCTTAGGCTTAATGGACGATTTCCCATGGTTATTAAGATCCCAAATCCAACAATGGAGTAAAAAGGGACTTCGAAAATGGCTGATAATTGAAATGGAGATATAAATATATATATATATATATATATATGTAAAACCCTCACATTAGCCACTTACGAGAAAAAATGACCACTTAAGCGGTCACCGCTTAAGCAACAAAAGAGCACTTAAGCAACCCCCGCCAAGCTGGCCAGCCTCCGCTTAAGCGGTCCTTAGACATTAAAGCGGCTTTCGTTTAAGTGAAGCTTAGTTGCTAAAATGGATTCCGCTTAAGCGGTCTCTAAGCTTTCTAATCGGCTGCACCAACAACTTGGCACCAACAAATTTTGTTAAGTCCTAACGGACTCCGATCGGATGCTTGGGATTCATTTGGAACCCAGTTCACTAAATGAACTATGATACACTACTAATTTCCGCATTCTGGACTCAACACGACCATCAAAATTCCCATACGAGGTCGTTTTGACAAAATATGGGCCCCACACCCATTGTTCCATTTTTACCAAATTTCACCCAATAGCCTAAAGTGAGCATAAAAACCTTGGAAGCCAAACTAAGGGTTTTCCTAGCCTAAAATCCATGTTCTGGAGCTAACAAAACTATCAAAATTGTCATCCGAGGATGTTTACCAGAAGTTTTGGCAGAATACTTACTTTTCAACTTTAAAAACTCCAAAATAGAGAGCCTGAGAACCGAACCGATGATCCCAGCAAGTAATAAATGACTTGTAACCACTATAGGGAAGCATGAAATGCAGAAAACATGCGCAAAAAGAGAAAATGATCTAGATGGTCATTACATGCATACCACAAGGTCTCACCATTAAAGTATTTATAGAATAAATTTTATCTACAGAAAGGGCAATGTAACTGTGAGAAAGCTACTGTCACGACCCGAAATCCCATTCGGGCCGGACTGGCACCCGAAGCCGACATGGCCCGAGAGAACCAATCTTTGCTTATGAATACTTGCATGCATCTCCTCATATGGACCTTATGAAACCCCATGCAACTATGCAAAAGTCATGGATATGGAAACGGATATGGAAACATATGCCAAAATGAACATCCACCGTTTGCAATTCATACGATTAGCCAATGTAGTATAACCCCACGTCGTTACCCCATAATCATGACACATTCTTTTAGCCACAATAATGTCCCCTTTTGGTGTAGAGTTGTTTCAAATGGATTAACTAAACCTTCTACTATCCTTTCACAAAGTTTCTTCTTCTTTTTGTTTTTGAACAATCAGTGGAATAACATAGGATAGGGTAAATCCCCAAATCAATCAATGTAAATACGTTAACAAATAAAAACAGAGCATATACCTGCTGCATCATCAGGAGAAGCCTCAAATTTCTGCCGATCCACCACGGCGTAGGTACTGCCCTGGATGTTACTAGAACTAGCTTCTCCTCTAGCACCCTTGGCATGACTAGCAACTTGTGCACCTCTACCTAGAGGGAGCACATATGATGTCGATGCAAAGTTTGGTCCCGTGGGTCGTGCCATGCCACTTGTGTTCCTTCGTGGACACCCCCTTGCCACATGCCCTGGCATGCCGCAATAATAGCAAACATTCTGTCCAAATCGATATTCACCGGCATGAAACCTCCCGCAGCGCTGACACAACCGATGATGAAACCTCGGGCGGTTTATACTGTCTTGTACTTGGTACCCCACTGTACGTAAACCCTGAATCTCACCTCCTTGGCCAAACTGGTTGCTTCGAAACCCTTGGAATAAAGGAGGAGTAATTGTGGTGGTATGGGGAAACGATGGCCTAAGTGGTTTGTGAAAAGTCCTATGCTCAAATCCTCCTTGGGACGTCATGTTTTGTCCCATGGGTTTATCCCTTTTTGGCGATCTTTATTCCACTTCTTTCATCCTCTCTCTCTGCCTCTGTTCCCCCTTCTGCTGCATAAGAGCTTGTCTTTGAGCTTGTGCAGCAACTACACGGGTAAATATTTGTATTGCACTCATCAAGTCCTTCTCAATGGTATTGTCGGGCAGTCCCGAAGATACTACTCTCTTTCCCCGCTTTTCTGGAGCTGGAAAAGTAGGAGAAACCCGTGATGCAAATTCGGTATCAGCACCACCTTGACTAGCTGAGTCAGGTGGTGATCTACTCGCTCCTTCCTCGGCAAGCATGTCAACCTGCTTACCCTTGCCTTTATCTCTTCTTGTCATCGGCAGTTTCTATATCACAGAAAACCAATCGCCATGGTCAGATATAATCTAACTTACAACACTGGCTCTACTGCACGATCTAGGAATGAAGAAAAGGAACAACATCCTAAATGTCCCGTAGCCTCCTACTTATAAATGTGGTGCACAACACATCGATAAGTAAGACTCTACTCATACACGGCTTTGTAGACCCCTTAGAACGACCTGCTCTGATACCACTTTTGTCACGACCCGAAATCCCATTCGGGCCGGACTGGCACCGAAAGCCGACATGGCCCGAGAGAACCAATCTTTGCTTATGAATACTTGCATGCATCTCCTCATATGGACCTTATGAAACCCCATGCAACTATGCAAAAGTCATGGATATGGAAACGGATATGGAAACATATGCCATATATATATATATATATATATATATATATATATCAACTTGGCCGTTGGGGCCAACAAACCAAAATGAGCATACATATCTTACATTCTGTTCCCACATAAGTCTACAAAGCCTCTACAGATACATGACTATGACAATCCTAGAGTCGGGACCGCACCCCGCTCTATACGCATATACAATACCAAAATGAATGTACATAGCAACTAAGGAAGCCCCGAACCAACTGGAGCTCACCAAAAGTCAGCAAAAGATCCACAACCTACAGTGGAGGCCTACTAGTACCTGCGCCTACAGCAAGTAATATAAATCCCCCGAGAGGGGTCAGTACGGAGAATCTACTGAGTATGTAAGGCCATAAGAAACTTGTTATAAAGACATCAATAGAGTTAAGTTCTTCTCTTTATGATTTATTCCTCATTGCTCATATCATAACGTACCCGGGCCCCGACTGATCAGTGGGTCTTAACATCACATCATGTGATGTTGGGATCGGGTTGAGCTAGGCTTATGCCCTTAGACCTGCCACCTATCGGGATCGAGTCGAGCTAGGCTTATGCCCCTAGACTTGCCACCCATCAATCAACACATCGGGATCGAGTCGAGCTAGGCTTATGCCCCTAGACTTGCCACCCATAAATCAACACATCGGGATCTAGTCGAGCTAGGCTTATGCCCCTAGACTTGCCACCCATAAATCATAACCAACAACAAATGTATATTACTTTATTCTTACTTTTGATTGATTGATACTTGTGAGGAATTGATTCATACTCTTATGAGAGAGTGATGCAATCAGTGATGAGAGATTAACGTATGTACATAGCCACAACATTCTTGGAAACTCAAGAACACAACATGATTGGGACTTTTGGAACATGTCCATAATTATGTAACCCATGAACCACAATAACTCATGAATGAGGAGTATAGGACTCAACAATAGATAATATTATTGGAATCATGCAACACAAGTCAATGAACAAGAGGTATGTGTATAGCCACTATTGGCACTTTGGAACATAACCTTTTTGGGCTTTTGGAACATTGACTAACGAATATAAGACATACAATTCCCAAGTGATCAATGAGCAAGGAATATGTAATAATAACCATTTCTAAATGGATATAGAATACCGTAGCACATATCGGGATAGGACTAGCATAATGCCAATGTGAATACGACGTACCACAAAAAGATGCGAATAGAGTAACCTTACATACCTTGTATTCTCAATACCAACACACAATCTTAAATGCGTATACAATCATTCCGTTCCTTCCTTATGTTCCACTCTACAACAAAAATACACAACGGAGCCAACATTAACCACCAATTACTTAATGCATATAATAAGTAACATTCTCATGTTTGCCTTTAAACATGCCATGTCCCACTTGACACAACCATTCATGAAAGTATTATTCCAAAAATCCCACAATATTCCCAACATTGACCAACACATGATAACCAATAGCATGTCATGCCAAGTTCACACTTTTCACTCTCCATTATCACCACATCATACTTATGCCATCAATTCACCTTAATACACTTCATAGCACATATCGGCCAAATTCCCACAATTTACACTTATAGACAAGAACAAGTTTAACAACAAAAATAACACCATAGGCGTTCATATTTTATCCATACCATGATCTTTCATCAAAGGCACAAGTCCTAATTCAAGTTCAAATCCCATGGATCACAAATCTTATACAAAAGCACAAAGTACCATATCCAACATTTCCAAGCACAACCACCATGATTTACATACTCTTTCATGCATATAATATATTAATCCATAATAATATTCACTTACCTAAACTTGCAAAGGGATGATTTTGCTCCAAAATTGCCTTTGAGTCTTTAGGGTTCTTGAGAGAATAGTGTAGAAGGTTTGAGAAAATATCTCAAAGAACATGAGAGTTTAAATGAATAAAATTTGATTTTGTTGTCCTTTATATAGTACTTGGGTCATCCTTAGCCTTTCTTGATATATAATGCTTCAATTGACCAAGTCAATAGAAGATTGGGTCATGTGACCCATGTCTTTTATCCCATTTTGGGCTTTTATTGAGCCCAAATCACTTTTCCCACTCATAATATTCATATCCGTAGGCTCAATCCGAAAAACAAGTGATTCTAGCCACTTTTGGCTTATTTTGACCTTAAGGGCAAAACTGTCATTTTGACCCCAATTTCGTTCTTGAGTAATTTTATCATACCAATGTAATATGTCATTCATTTCAGGTATATACTCTTGGTTGTAGAAGAAACATAGCAAAAATTGGCTCGGTACGTCCCCGGATACCCTTAGGACCTAGAAATTTCCAACTTTCGAAAAAGTGGAAAACCCAAGGTGGCATGCCCCTGGGCGCACCAACCCACTGCCTCTGGGCTAAAAATTTTAGCCCAGAGTGGCGTGTCACGGTACCAAATGCGCTCCTCCTTAAAACTTTTCAAAAATTTCATTTTTCGACTTTTCTTTGCGGGTTCGGTTAGAGACTTCAAGTCCTATCCTTTAACTTACTTCTTAACCTTAATATCCTTTGTTTAGAGGTACTGTTAAACTCGTTTTGAACCCCACAACTGTCCCATGAAAATCACAAAACACTTCCACAAAGGTTTAATCCCATATACGAGGCCAAATTCAATTTTTCTCATCCTTAGCATTACAAAATACACACGTATGGCTCTCGATACATACATAACCATTGTTCAATGTCATCAAGTAGGGTTGGGAAGGTACGAGGTGTTACAGCTACCTATACTAAGGTAAGTCTATTTTATTGAGGGAAGGAAAATGGTTTGACTTATTTAAATTTGAAATGTTATAAAATTTTCAAATTTTAAAAAATACAAGTCACCACTTAATTTATTTAGAAAAAAAACTAACAAAACCTTTGACAATATAATTAAAGTCTAAAAACAACTAAAAAGACTTCAAATAGAGAATTCCTAGTAAGTGTTAACATTAACATTATAGGAAGGTTTTTATGGCACCTAAAATGTTTGCTAACACATGGTTATCTGAATATTTTCAAACTTCATTTTATTTGACTAAATTTGAAAAAAAATGAAATTTATTCGGTAAAATAAATATATATTCATAAAATTGCAATTAGGAGGAAAACATGATTAGACTAAATTTTGAAGGAAAAAGTCTTAAATAAATCAAGTGGCAATTAATGAGTGAGTAAAAAAAAATTTAAAAATCGATTCATCAATTGGGTTAAGACAAAGGCAATTAATAAAAATGATAGTACTTTACAATAATTTCCTAAAATTATATAAATAATAATTAAAGGGAGGTAGGAAGTTGGGTTTAGGCACTTAGGTCCAAACCCCTACAAATGTCCATTTTTTGGACTAGCAATTCATTGGGTTTAGACCATTTTTCATTCTACTCATTTGACCCTAGATGTTAGCTTCCCTTTCACTTTTATGGCAGTTAGGCATATAACAATTTTCTTCTAGATTTTTTTTTAATTTAGTCCCATTCTGGATTTGATATTGTCTTCAAGGCAATAACATAAATAGGACTAGCAGAGGCAACCCTAGATAGAACTCTGCAACTTTCAATGTTAGGAGTGATAGTGGTAGTTTTGCCTGTGCTGAAGCAAGGATATTAGGGGAAACTAACATCATTTGTGTTAACGGTACAACCATTCAAGAGGGCATTAGACACTGTATTGAACAACTAAGAATCTGAATATTGTTTGAGTCTGGCTCATTAGCTATGATCAATATGATTTAAGGAAGATGAGAGGCACCATTGAGGATAAGAATAGAAATGGCTGGGATAAAGTTTGAGAGGAGTAAAGGGCTAGTGCATTGCTGACATCCTTAGGGAAGGCAATGCAAAAGCTGATTTTTTAACTAATGAAATTTTCTCTTTTGCAGGTACAGAAGTACTTAAATACAATTATTTTCATGACCTACCATCTCATTCTAGGAAACTACTCAATATTGACAAGCAACAGATCCCACAACTTAGGTTCAACACTTTCATAAATAAGGCCTTGATGAATCAAAGGGGTATCAGGAAATCCCCCTCACATGAAACAACAACAAAATAATTAACTTGTAACTACAACAATGCAAAAAAATAACTAAGGTTTGGTTTTAATTTGATTTATGTTGTAATAAATAACTAACTAATGGTGGTATCAGTCTTTCATTAGGCTCAACCCATTGTTAGTTTTTTTGTTAAAACAGAGGTTAAATTAAACCAAAAGATTTCTAAATCTTGGGTAAAACTAAGAGAAAGCTAGAAATACATTCGAGTCTTCATCAAGCTACTAGAAGAGCTGATTAAGTTCATCTTCATATTGGGTCTCAATTATGCAGCGTCTGGTGAGAGCTTTAAGACTGCTAAAATCTAAATCAACCCAGAAAATCCGCTCAAACTTGAATTTGATGAAGGTCAAAGGTTAGATCTAGCTATTTCAAAAGACTTCAGAACTGATTTTAAGATAGTTCCAAAAGTATTACCTTTAACTTCCTTGATATGAACTAAAGCTTCCCGGCGAGCTCACAGATGATGATGACTTCGACCTTTTGGACTTCTCACTTTCCTCTTTTGGTTTTGATCATGAACTCTCAAGTTATTGATCTTTCCTCTCTTTTGTTTTGTCTGATTTTGTTGTCTTTTCCTTTCATTTTTGTTATGTTTTTTATATTGGCTGAAGTGGTGGGCCTTTTGGGCCCAAACTCATCAATTTTTTTATTAGCTTTTTTTAAAATTAAATAAGCCCTTATAGACCATTTAATTAAAATCAGAACAAGGAAAAATATGTACAAATAGACATAAAGGCCCATCACCAGGTCAAGGTCCAAGAGAACCATGACCCGACAAAGAACAAAAATCAGACAAACAAAATATCAACTAAGTCTAAAGCTAAGAAAAATGAAAATCTATTGTCTAGAATATTCATCCACCCCAATCGTCACTTTAATCATTTGCAGCTCATGGAGTAGAATTAACTCCAGAAGATCAGAGAAACAGTGAACTCTGTACCAATCTTACTATAAGAGGTCTCCGAATTTGTAGGTAAAGCTTAGTTTTGATTGTTTTTACTAAGGGCATTCACATATCTCACTAATGCCATAAAATCAGTCAAGTGATGACTTGTTCAACCCATTATACCACAGATCCAAGCTTTTATAGATGAGATAAGTATTAATCCTCCCTCTTTTTCCTCAAACTAGTCGACTAAGGCTACAGACTTTACTATATCTTTGATTTCTTGAAAAATTGAGCTCAATCATGGATCTAATACTACTGTCAAAGTAAGAAGAAGCTATAGATCAATCTCCAACATTATCGGATAAGATCTCTTTCCATATTAGAACATTTTGTTGACTGTACATGTGTGTGATATGATTCCCAAAAATTGGTGACATTCTCAATATATCCCTTCAATGATAGCTTAATCTCCTAAATGAAATCTTAAGAGATTTTACGATAGTTATCTCTTCAGCATTCTCCAGTACAAATTGCCCATTGCTATGTACTTTCCTCACACTACAAGAAACAGGTTTTATAGTGATGACAATTAGTGGCGAGTGAATTCGTTGGTGCATAAGCTTCATATTCAGTGGCGACATATTTTGTCGTTGCAATATGTCATCTTTTAGCATCGAGTAATTTTTTTCGCCTCTAATATATGTCACTATACTGAAATTTTCAGTACCTGATAATAATAAAATTTTGGCTCCATTTTTATAGTGGCAACTAATTTAAAGTCACCCCTGAATGTAATTCTATGGCGACCCTGTCGCCTCTAATATTAATTTAATATTTTTTAAAAATTATAATAGTGGGATGGGAACCTTCTACTAGATATTACATAAGCTAAAATCAGAAAAAATAAAACAAAAAGTTGTTTTCTCCTTTTTGGTCCAAGCTCAACACCATCTGCTCTTTGCTTCAAGCTCAACACCATATCCTCTTTGCTCAAAACAAAACCAGAAGCTCAAATCCATTGAAGGAATAGAATGGGTTAGCTGAAATTTGTTAAATATGTTGGTTAAAGCTTTGCTCAAATCTGTTGATTAAAGCTTAAAATTTTCCTATTTACTCAAACTCATTCTTTTTTGCTGAAATAGTGTTCTCTAAAGTTATTTTTCTACCAGGTATGTGCTCAAATTGATTTTTGGGTATGTATATTTTTCTGATTTTCACATGTAATTTCTTTAACTCAATTATTTTGCAGGAACATGATTTAACTTTGCTAGAAATTCTTAGTTTTTCTCAAATAGGGTTCTCAAAGTTTGTGCTCCATAAGGTATGTGGTCAAAACCCTTTTGGGTTTATATGTATTTTTCAGATTGCAATTTTTTTAACCAACTTGAAAATCTGTAGGAATAGAATTCTCTAGGACCGAAGAAGGAAGGAATAGAGTTCATAGTTCTTGAGGTTATAGATCTGAAGGTACAATTCACGTTTCTCCCTATTTTTATTTTTAATATTTTATCAATTCTCTACCTTAAAAGTTGTCTCTGAGTTATCTTTTCCTTTGGGTAGGCTAAAAGTTCATTTTTGATGTTCTAGACCTTTTGGTGTTGTTATTGTGATTACATGTTCGTAATATATTGGGTATCTTGAATCAATAATTAATGTAGAGAAGAGAATTTTTTTATGTTAAAATTACCTGAGGTTAAAAGCAATGATTTAGTTTTTCCATTCTGTTGGTTTTAAATTATTAAGTTTCTACTGTGAAAGGTGTTGGCTCTATTTCTTTTATCCAAATCAGTCATGCCATATTGTGTGTCATTTGGACATTAGGTGTTTCATCGAAATTCTTGCATTTTGTAGTGCGAAAGAGGATTCAGGAGAAGCTTCTTAAAGTTAAGCTTCTTAATTAATGAAAGTATGGCTAGGTATAGTGGTCTATAGTATTGATTGAATAAATATGAGATCTCACATTATAGTTTCTAGTTGTTTTCTGATAGAAAAAACGATAGTAGGATGTGTAAAATAGAAGTGGTAGTTTGGAAAGTGTGGTAGTTTCTAATTGTTTTCTGTGAAGGTTTTACTAAATTAGCTATTTGGTGTTTCTTTAAGATACTTTGATTTGGATGGTTGTTGAATTAGTTATACGATGAGTATAGCTGATGGTTGTTTTTTTTATCAAAGAGGTATATACCATATAGGTTTTATATATGCAAACAAAAGAATGCCAGCATCAAGGTCTTCCTCGAGCTTTTTTTTTTTTGTAATTAAATAGTCAAAATCAACCAAAGAGAGTTTAACAAGTTCTCTGGCTGCCAAGTGAGCTTTAAATTTGTTGTTTTAACTTAACCCTTCAAGATGCAGAATCCTAGAAACAAAAGTAACATTACCTTCTTGATCCTTCTGTATCTATTTCACTATTGTGTTTCCCCGGTCCATCAATGTTACCTCATCATTGATAGAGATTGATACAACATCATCATAGTCTATCCAGATTTCTTTTGGTGTAAGTTGTTGCTTTTTTCCCTGCACCTACATATTGGAAATTAAAACAATTTACAGTCACATTGTATACTTCATTTTTTAGTTTGTCCAGCACATTTAACTTTGTGATTAGTTTCTCTTTGTTTGACTATGGGTCTGGAGTTTGTTGTGTTATTTACAATACACTTCGATTTTGTATTTATTTTGATTATTGTCATACTTGTATCTTTAATTAATAAATTGATTTGTTTTAATCATTGAAAAGATAGGAATGGATAAAAGTTGGTTGAATATCACGAATAGAGCTGACCAAAGATATAAAGAAAGAGCAGATATCTTTATTAATTGGGCGTTCAATCAACTTGGGGTGAGCACTATTCTTTGATGTCCTTGAAAAGAGTGTAGGTACACCGTGTTCAAGCTAAGAATTGATGTAAGGCTACACTTGTTGAATATGGTCTTCTTGGATTCTTATAAAGTGTAGGACTATCATGGAGAGGTGTTGGTTAGAGTTGAAAATTCTAATACCGCAGGGAGTGATGAAGTAGAAGATGATGGCATTAAAGAGGATGATGTTATTAAAATGATTCATGATGCTTGTGGATAAAAAAATATGGAGGATACAATTAATTCCTCAGAGGGAAATGAAGAGCCAATTGTGCATGCAACAAAGTCTTTTAGATTGTTAGAAGATGCTTAGATGGAAGTTTATATTCGTTGCACAAAAGTCTCAAAATTGTCTTTTGTTGTTAAATTATTTCACTTGATGCGCCTTAACCATTAGAGTTGATAAATGAGTTGTTGAACTTCTTCAAAGAGGTTCTCCCTGAGGGGTCATTTGTACCCAAGTCTTTCTATGAAGCAAAAAAAGTTTTCTCCGATCTAGGCTTGGGGTACACCAAAATTGATGCATGTAAGAATAATTGTATATTATATTGGTGTGATTATGTGAATGCCCAATTATGTCCCAACTATGGTGAATCTAGATGGAAGTCGAAAGAACATAAGGGCCAGGAAGTAGCTTATAAAGTATTGGGGCATTTTCCAATCTAACCAAGGCTTCAAAGATTGTACATGGCAAAAGTGACGGCAAAAAAGATGAGGTGGCACAAGGAGGAAAATATTGATGATTGTGTCATGCGAAATCCATCTAACTCAATAGAATAGAAATCTTTTGATGAGCCTTATCCTACCTTTTTAACTGAGTTAACAAATGTTCGATTAGGTTTAGCAAGTGACGGGTTCAAACATAATGGGAATATGAGTTCCAATTATAGTATCTGGCCTGATGTACTAGCTACATATAAATTGCCACCATGGGATTGGATAAAAAGTTCATATTTCATGATAACTCTTCTTATTTCGGGCCCTACGTGTCTAGGCAATGATATTGATGTATACTTAAAACTAATGATTAAAGAGCTGAATGAACTATAGAATGGGGTGAAGACTTATAATGCACACTTAAAATATAATTTTATTATGTGTGTTGCTCTTATGTGGACGATTAGTGACTTTCCTATGTAAGGTAGCCTTTCAAGATGGTCAACCAAACGCAAGCTTACATGTCTTTGTTGCCATAAAGACACACATTCGATTTCCTTACGTAATAAGTTGTGTTATATGGGCCATTTTCATTTCTTCCTATGAACCATTCATTGCATAAAAATCGAGTGTTATTTGATGGAAAAGTGGAAATGGGGGTTGCACCTATTCGTTTAACAGGTGTTGAAGCACTTGTAAAAATTACAATGTTTGGCAATGTGACCTTTGGTAAAGGCAAAAAGAGAAAGCGTAATGTTTCTAGTGATGCTTATAATTGGAGTAAGAAATGTGGCTTTTTTAAATTGCTTTATTGGGATGGTATTGACCTTCGACATAACCTTGATCTGATGCACATAGAAAGAAATATGCCTGAAAGTGTTTTATCAACTATGATGTGTATGGTTGGAAAGACAAAGGACCTATTGAAAAGTAGATATGATTTGGTAGACCTTGGAATTAGGCAAAGTTTGCATCCAATTAAGGATGGAGATAATATTTTGTTACTGGAGGCATGCTATGCTTTGTCCCCTTAAGAGAAGTTGAAGTTATGCGATTTCTTAGCTAATTTGAAGGTTCTAGATGCCTTTTCATCAAATATTTCAAGATGTGTTAATGTGCTTGAGAAAAAGATACATGGATTGAAGTGTCATGATCATCATGTATTATTGCAAGATATTTTACCAGTAGCTATACGTGGTTTATTACCTAAGGAAGTTTGTGAACCAATTATAGCCTTAGGCAAATTTTTCAAGAATCTATACTAGAAATGACTGACAATTCAAGATCTTGATATCCTAGAGGCTGAAATTCCTATAATATTGTGCAAACTTCAAATGGTTTTTCTTCCGGCGTACTTTGATGTCATGATTCATTTGCCAATTCACTTGCTAAAAGGGGCAAAACTTGGTGGACCAGTTATCGGAACATGTACCCTTTTGAGAGGTATTGTATCATTCTATAATTTAAAATGTCAGTATATTTAGAATATAATATTCTATAATTATATAAATGAGAAATCATTATATTGGTATTTGTGAGAACTTAAAGAATATAATCAGAACAAAGGGCGTGTTGAAGGTTCAATTACTGAATAGTATTTGGCAGAGGAAAGCCTTAATTCTTTTTACAATATTTAAAGAACATCTCTACCAAGTTTAATAAATTTACAAGAAATGATGATAAATCTGTCTCAAATGGTGAGATGTCTAACTTTAAATATAGTGGGCAAAAAAAGGGGCTCAGGTGGAGGAAATATGCTACCTCATGATGAGTGTTATCAAGAATGTATTTATGTGCTTCAAAATTGTGAAGAGATTTCACAATACAGGGAGTAAGTCTCTTATTAATTCAAATTTAATTTGACATTAATATTGTCACACCCCTTTTTCGTTCGTTGGTTGGGTCGAAGGGTTTTTCCAATTAAAGTGACGATTTTGAATAGGGATTATTTTTTATTTACAGAGTCGCCACTTGGAATTGAGTTATAGTGTTCCAAGTCACCTTATTGAATCCCCATTCAAAAGGAAATGACTCTTCTTATTATCGATCCGCGAACAAGAAATCCGGATAAGGAATTCCGTGGATTGAGGGGAAGGTGTTAGGCATCCCTCAAGTCCCGTGGTTCTACATGGTCACTTTATCAACTTATATTCGACTTAAGTAATTTCTTGGATAAAATGGTTTTGGTTACCTGTTAATTTACCTAGGATTATGAGAAAATTGCGACTTAGGTTTTTGGCTGAGGAGTGTAACCACACACAGATCCTTGTAATTACGGAAGTTGATCAAGGAGTGTGATCAACATCGATATATTATTAATTTAAATTCATTCTTCTCTTTAAGCGACAGTCTTGAGTTAATCACAACTTGTCTCGCTCTCTCACCATTAATTAATAAATTGGTCCCTGAACAATAATAATTTTAGGCCCGAGACTGTTCCAAGTTATTTAACCAATGTCAAACCATAATTCTACATTGTGTTATTCTTTTTAAATAAGGTCGAACATTTTGATTCTAATTAAGTAATAAAATAAACTTAATGGCGAGTGATCTCACAAATAATAAAGATAATAATAATTAAAAAAAATTACTTTCAAAAGAAGGGCTAATTATTATTGGAGGAATCTAATAACCCAACCGTTTACTTTAACAATTCATGCTTATTTGCCTGGACATAATGTACACAATTAACTGGCGTGCCAAAATGAGTACATATATAACCCAACGTGATCATCAAATCCAACAAAGAAAAACTTAACAAGCAACTTCAACATGGTTAAACACCAAAACCAAGGAAAACAAATAAAGGTTTTATGAAATGAAAATTTAAGTAGGAAAAGTGTAGATTCTTTTTGCATGCAAATCTTTGTGTTGCTAGCTAACCGTTTCCAGCAAATATACTAACCCCATATTCATGCACATTGCATGCAAATTTCCAAAATAAAATAAAAATAAAATAGAATAAGTAAACTAGAAACAGTGAAATATATATAGTATAACTTTAGCATCTATTTTAAGGAGCTAACATATTCATTTAACCCGACTAATTACAATTTGTCAAATACACTGACTTTTATTTTATCCTTCATTCTCGAGAGGGTAATATGTAAGGCCCTTTAGCATTTTGAACAGTAGTTGATAAAGATAGATGCTATCATTAAAAATAAAACCACCCTCGTTTTTTTTTTTTATGTTAATGTAATGATCCTCATTTTTGAATTTGAGAATTTTCTGTATTTTGACCATTTTGCTCCTCCCTGTAGTTGAATTATCTTGTTCATGAGTAGTGGGGATGGTTAGCTTGGTCCCCGATACATTCGGGAGTGTTTTATCTGAGTTCATGGTTTTGAGTATCCTTAAAACGACAGATTTGACTTCAGTCAATATTTTGTGATTTGAGTCTCGGATGAGGCTTCTGACTGTTCTATTAGATCCGGAGCGTCGATTTTAGTTGGCAGCATGGTTGGTTTGGGTTCGGAACCTTTCATTGTATTTCAACCGTCCATTTGAAAATAATGTATTTTGGCCTAAAGGGGTTTTAGGGGTTAATTTATAGTAAAAAATCTTTTTTCATAAATCCGATGATGCCATTGGATCCGGAACATGTTTTATGATCAATTTGCACTATTGGTTCATGTTCATAGAGTTTCGGATGAGTTTCGAGGGTTAAAAATAAGTTTTTAAAATTGCTGATGGTTGGTCAACAGTTGACCACTGTCAACGCGCGGTCAACGATCAACAAGTCAACTTTCCTTGCTGAAAAGTGCCCAATTTCGGGATTTGCCCCATTTTTACTCATTTTCACCATTTTTATCATATTGGGAGCTTGGGAAGAAGATTTTGGGGGAAATTTCTTGCATAAGTTCGTGCGGGTAAGTTCCTAACTCAACTTTAAATCATTTTCTACCAACTTCATCATCTAAATTCTTCTAAATCAAAGATTTCAAAAGAGGGTTTTTGGAGTTTTTCCCCCAAATTGAAAATTTGGTATTTCTTTGATTTGAGCTTAGATTCTTCCTCGTTTTTTCACCCATAGAGTCCTTTTCACTTGAGGATTATGATTTTCAAACAAAAATTCCATTTTATCCTTTTCGATTTTCGATGGATTTTTGGGGTTTTACCGGTAAAGCTTGAAAATGGTTTTTCTTAGATTTGGACCTCATTTTTAACTCATTTTCGCGTGGGTTTTCAGATGTAGGTTCCTTTAACCTTGGGGAATGTGTTTTTAAAATAAAATTCTAGTTTTACCCCTTCGTTTTCAAAATCCATTTTCGAGGTCCGTTTTTGACCCATTTCAAATATGGTCAATATGGGTATCAATAGCTTCCTTTTGACTTGTAGATGCTATATTTGATGTGATTGGATGCATTTGGTGTTGATTCAAAAGATTTGGGCTTCCGATTGAGGTCTTGGACTGCATTTGAGCTTCCGGGTCTTCATTTAAGGCAAGTTGAGCTATACCTTGACTTTTTCCAAAGTGTTTATGTGTTTGTATGCTTGGTTGTGGTATTTTCATGATTCGTTTAGGATTAGGGGTCCCGCTTAGGTGAAATGACGAGCATCTTAGCGGGTACCGGAGTCTTTGGTGGATCATAATTAGATTATTGTTTTCCTTAGTTAGTAGTATTGCTTATGCTTATCCTTAGAAGTAGATTATAGATAACTAACTTAGTGTTTCTGTAATGTTAGTATTAATGCCTGTTTTGGAGCTAGATTCATGTTTAATGGACTTTGACATAATGATTGGTGCTTTAGTGACCTCTTAAGGGATAATTATGTGATCATCGTGATTTGATGGAATAATTGGGGTTAGAAGATACTTAGAGCGAGATTGACTTTTAATAGTTAAGAAATCTTAAGTTATGATCAAGCTAAGTTTGGGTAGTCTCACGTTCTACAATTGTTGAGATTGTTGATACCTATCATTGCGTGCCCGAGTGGGGGTTTATGTGCATATTATTATTACCGATCTTGAGTGTATATTTTGTGGTGATGCCTGAATGGGGGCTTGAATTGTGTTAATTGGCTATGAGCGTGCATTTAATTATCATATTATGTACTATGTTGTCGAGTAAGGGCTTGGCTTGATGATTGTTGGTCATGATTTTGCATTAAGGCCATATTTATTATTTTGTTGCCCGAGCTGGGGCTTGACTTGACATTATAGGCCTTATCTGAGCATGTGATTGCATATTCATCATAGTGACGCCCAGGAGTGGGTTTGAGAATGGTAATTTTGATGATTACATGACCATATATTCGGTTGGTACCAAGTGGAGACTGATATCACGAGTTATTGATACATTGAGTTGGTTCTGAGCTCACCTGTGCATATATCATGTGTATTGATGGATTTGAGATCCTTGTGTTGAGATTACTGTGAGCATTACATCCTCATATCACACATGCATATTCATGAGACATTGGTATCACCAGGATATTTTGTAAAACCCTCTACCGTGATCCACGAGGCGGAGAGGCGATATTGTTGAGACATTTTACCAAACCCTCTACCGTGATCCACGAGGCGGAGAAGAGATATTGAGATTGAGATTGAGTAGTATATGGGTTGCGAACCCCCCATGGGTCCTACCTGGTAGCTGCGAGCTCGGTGGGTGTATACAGAAAGTTATGCGATAACTTTCAAAGATCTATCATCATCACTTCATTGCATTGCATTATCATCCTTGGTGTGTTTTCATATTGTGTTAGTGTCTACTATTGTACCGTATTTCTGTGTTAGGACCTTGTTTGTGATACTGTGTTTGAGCATTCATTTCACTTTATTTTATTATCCTATTTCATCGTATATTAGTCGAAAGGGAGAGGTGTGATAAGACATGGGTATGATTGTGACTTGATCAAAAGATAGATGGATAGCACCCTTTTGGTATCATGATATACATCCTTATATATATACACTCCCCTTGTTGCTATCCCACAGTATTGGTTAATGATGATTGACTCACCTGGATTAATGTGCCTACCCTTAATTTTGTTTACCTGCTGACCATTGTCTTGGGTTACCCTGGTAGGATAAAGTACTGTGATTTTGGCGAGTTATAGAATGATTGGGGAAACCTTGGGTTGTTGGGGTCGTGGTACTCGCTATCACTTTGGATTAGGGTCGGTTATCGATGATGCTTGCTGAGTACATGTGGTTTCGTACTCACTCTTGCTTTCTTTTCCTTTTTCTTGCTTTGTCTGCACCCCGTGCAGGTATTGGGTCGAGTAGCAATTTGTAGATCATCTTCTTCCAGTATTAGTATTGCGGAGATTGAGGTAGTAGCTGAGGGACTTCAGGACTTCTCAGATCTCTCTATTTATGTCTTATTCTTTATTCGCATCTAAGATATTATAGAAGATTATTATTCCTATTTATATTAGAGGCTTGTACTAGTGACAACCAGACCTGGGATATATATTTAAACTAATTGTTTCTTCTTTATATATATTTTAGGGATTATTCTTTTCTTCCGTTTCTAATTTACTTGATTATTGAGTTTGGGTATGGATAGGTTTACTTGACTAGATGGTGTGACAAGTGCCATCACGTGCCTATTTTGGGTCATGACAAATTGGTATCAGAGCCAGGTTCATTGGTCTCATTAGTACAAGACGAGTTTAGTAGAGTCTTGCGGATCGGTGCGTAGACGTCCGTTATCTATCTTCGAGAGGCTACATGACTTTAGGAGATTTCCATTTCTTCATTCTTCTCGTTCCTTCGTAGCTTTATATAACTCAAAAATCTCTTATTCACTTTCTCACAGATGGTGAGCATGCGTTCTTCTGTGGCTAGAGATTCAGATACCGTGCCTTAGGTGCACGGTAGGAGTGTAGTTTGGGGTAGAGGTCGGATTAGAATGTCGGAGATAACTAGAGGTCAAGATAGAGTTGCCTCTACAGGTTCTTGGGTGGCTAGTGGTGGTAGGTCTAGTGAGTTAATGGGTTGAGGCCAGTGCAGACACCACCCGTGACCTTACCTATGCTTGAGGATTGTCAGGTTTGAGTATTGGGTTTCCTTCAGAGGGTGGCTCCTATTCTGATTCGGCATGCTACGTCAGGGCTTCAGACTTTAGACGTATCTGCTACTCCTATTGATTCTCCTAGTGTTGATGAGATATTGCCAAAGATTGCTTCACATCCAGTGACCTTACCCTTCATGTCCATAGAAGTATAGATTAGATTTATAGAGTTTGTGAGGACAGATCCTCCTTGATTCGATAGAGATCCTAGAGTTGATGCTTAAATATTCTTGCTGGGTTGCCGTGAGAGGTTGCACAGGTTGGGCTTAGTGGATTAGAATGAAGTAGACTTCACTTACTTTCAATTCTTTGGGCCAGCTAGGTAGTAGTGGAGGACCTTTGTAGAGAGTAGAACAGTTGGATCACTCCCTCTTTCAAAGGGTC
Source organism: Capsicum rhomboideum (assembly GCA_031232105.1). Classification (NCBI taxonomy): domain Eukaryota; kingdom Viridiplantae; phylum Streptophyta; class Magnoliopsida; order Solanales; family Solanaceae; genus Capsicum; species Capsicum rhomboideum. The sequence continues at coordinate 86,809,298 of CP124716.1, read as the reverse complement.
AGTTTGCTCGAGTGTTTCTGGAGAAGTTAGTGTGGAGATAGGAAAGGCTTACGGGTCAGAGGGCCCAAGGTTTTGATTCTCATAGCTATATGCATGATGGAGGTCAGGATATTCGTGGTTATGCTTAAAGGGGGTTAGATCATGGTAGTCGTCCAGGTTTCTCAGGCCCAGTTCTGTGGACTCCTACTTTGTTGGGTTGCTTCTTATGTGGAGATTTGGGGTGCTATAGGAGGAGTTGCCCATGTGTTGGACAGGGAGATGCTTCACTAGTTACTCTAGGAGATGACATATTTCAGTATCATGTCTCACAGGATGGACTCGAGGTAGGAGCTTCTGGTACTTTAGCCACATGTATGATCCTTGGTACATCTTTGTTATACCTTAGGGGTGTTCGACTATGATTCTATATTTTTCTATGTGGTCGTCTATTCAGCATTGAGACTTGATATGATTTCGTGAGTTTTATTGGTACCGTTGTTATTTGCTACCCCCTAGATGTTTCTTTAGTGGTGGATCGGGTGTACCGATCCTATGTTGAGACTCGTTCATAGTATGTCGCTGGATTTACTTTAATCTCTTTTGAGTATTGTGGATTTTGGTGTTCTGAGTATGGTTCTCTTGATGGTTATGTTGTGGAATAGTGGTGGATCGATTCTAGGTTTCAGCGTCTGTCGATTGATTAAATGGATTGGTCTCGTGGTTTGGCATTTCGGGTTATAGCATGCCTAGTGGTACTTCTTAGTGGTAGACCCTGTGATAGCCTAGACTTGTGGTGTGATTAATTCGAAAGGGATTGCGAGTAAGAGATTCTAGTTAGATAAGGAAAGACTTCAGGCATTCGGGCCTCGCGATTCGTTACTTCCTTAGTATTTGGCTTTTGTTTGTGTGAATACACTACTTGGTATTGAGACACTTCTCGATCATAATGGAAGATTTCAGCTCATGAGAATGTTTGCTTTCAATTTGGAAAGAGTTCAAATAGAAAGTGGTGCCTAGTTGTGGCATTGTTACTTGTGTAGCTAAGTGGCTTGGTGGAACATTCAGCTCATAAGCTTCGATTGGAGTATGTGCTACTCTTCGTGGACCTTTTGTTAGGGAATGTCGAATGAGGATTGAGCTAGTTCGAGTTGTACTTTATTAGTCCATGACTCATGTGTTAAAGAATTTTGAATGGAAATAGAGTTAGGAAAAAGAGATAAGGATTCCTTCTTGTGCATAAGGATATTTGATTCATTCAGCATTGATCTATGGGTTGAGTTAGAGATTTGAAGCGTTGATAGTGTGGTTCACCGATAGTTTGTGTAGAGTCTAGCAGTGTCTCTCCCGATATTTGATTTGTGACTTGGGCGTTAGTTAGTGAGATATCGTGATTGTTGCGCTTCTTCTATGGGTTGATTATTTCTGATATGACAGGTCATTTATGTGTGAGGGATTGGAAAGACTCTTTTTTCTACCCGGTTGTTGAGGATTTTAGGTTGTGTGATGGCTTTTGGGTATCGAGGTTTACTGGGTCATTGTGATGTGCCACGTGAGGGTTTGATGTCATTTCTATGTTCATGTCTAGGGTATATAGGGTTTGATGGTGCTGGTTGATTGCTTCAAAGGGGCGGAGTATGAGAGTGTGATGGTAGAGTAGAGTTTTAGTGTGCTGAGTGTGGCTTTTAGGTGTTTTGTATAGTTTTGATACCGGTTCCTGGCCTAGTAGCTTTAGCCTGGGGCTATAGTGTGAGTTGTTTTGATAGTGATAGTATCGGCCTTAGGCAGGTGGATTCAGTGTTTTGGTATGTGGTTATGTGATTGGTAAGTCCCTTTGTTTTATGGGTCAGAGAGTGATTTGTGGTCTTGTAGTTGTGGCCTGTGCCTTGTGGTGCCTTATTCAGGTTTAGATTAGCCGAGCATGCTCAGTACCTCTATTGTGTTTGACTCAGTTTATGAGTTTAGAGGAAGTTCATTGATATAGAAATTTGGTTTCATCGAGAATTCTGGCCTTTTGAAACTTGTGTTGTGACCTGGTGAGGTCTTATGTGATTTATTCTAGTTCTATGATGAGAACGGTAGTTCATTAGTTGTGACCCGCATTGGAGTGCTTGTTTGATGTCTCTCGAGGGTATCTTCCATCTTTACCTGTGCTGGTTTTTCTTGTTTGTACGTTCGAGGACGAACGTGAATCTTAGTGGTGGATACTGTAATGATCCTCATTTTTGAATTTGAGAATTTTCTGTATTTTGACCATTTTGCTCCTCCCTGCAGTTGAATTATCTTGGTCATGAGTAGTGGGGATGGTTGGCATGGTCCCCGATACATTCAGGAGTGTTTTATCTGAGTTCGTGGTTTTGAGTATCCTTAAAATGATAGATTTGACTTCAATCAATATTTTGTGATTCGAGTCTTGGATGAAGCTTCTGACTGTTCTATTAGATTCGGAGCGTCGATTTTAGTTGGCAGCATGGTTGGTTTGGGTTCAGAACCTTTCATTGAATTTCAACCCTCTATTTGAAAATAATGTATTTTGGCCTAAAGGGGTTTTAGGGGTTAATTTATTGTAAACGATCTTTTTTCATAAATCCGATGATGCCATTGGATCCGGAACATGTTTTATGATCAATTTGCACTATTGGTTCATGTTCATAGGGTTTTGGATGAGTTTCGAGGGTTAAAAATAAGTTTTTAAAATTGCTGATGGCTGGTCAACAGCTGACCGCAGTCAACGCGCGGTCAACGGTCAACAAGTCAACTTTCCTCGCTGAAAAGTGCCCAATTTCGGGATTTGACCCATTTTTACTCATTTTCACCATTTTTATCATATTGGGAGCTTGGGAAGAAGATTTTGGGGGAAATTTCTTGCATAAGTTCATGCGGGTAAGTTCCTAACTCAACTTTAAATCATTTTCTACCAACTTCATCATCTAAATTCTTCTAAATCAAAGATTTCAAAAGAGGGTTTTTGGAGTTTTTTCCCCAAATTGAAAATTTGGTATTTCTTTGATTTGAGCTTAGATTCTTCCTCGTTTTTTCACCCATAGAGTCCTTTTCACTTGAGGATTATGATTTTCAAACAAAAATTCCATTTTATCCTTTTCGATTTTCGATGGATTTTTGGGGTTTTACCGGTAAAGCTTGAAAATGGTTTTTCTTAGATTTGGACCTCATTTTTAACTCATTTTCGCGTGGGTTTTCAGATGTAGGTTCCTTTAACCTTGGGGAATGTGTTTTTAAAATAAAATTCTAGTTTTACCCCTTCGTTTTCAAAATCCATTTTCGAGGTCCGTTTTTGACCCATTTCAAATATGGTCAATATGGGTATCAATAGCTTCCTTTTGACTTGTAGATGCTATATTTGATGTGATTGGATGCATTTGGTGTTGATTCAAAAGATTTGGGCTTCCGATTGAGGTCTTGGACTGCATTTGAGCTTCCGGGTCTTCATTTAAGGCAAGTTGAGCTATACCTTGACTTTTTCCAAAGTGTTTATGTGTTTGTATGCTTGGTTGTGGTATTTTCATGATTCGTTTAGGATTAGGGGTCCCGCTTAGGTGAAATGACGAGCATCTTAGCGGGTACCGGAGTCTTTGGTGGATCATAATTAGATTATTGTTTTCCTTAGTTAGTAGTATTGCTTATGCTTATCCTTAGAAGTAGATTATAGATAACTAACTTAGTGTTTCTGTAATGTTAGTATTAATGCCTGTTTTGGAGCTAGATTCATGTTTAATGGACTTTGACATAATGATTGGTGCTTTAGTGACCTCTTAAGGGATAATTATGTGATCATCGTGATTTGATGGAATAATTGGGGTTAGAAGATACTTAGAGCGAGATTGACTTTTAATAGTTAAGAAATCTTAAGTTATGATCAAGCTAAGTTTGGGTAGTCTCACGTTCTACAATTGTTGATACCTATCATTGCGTGCCCGAGTGGGGGTTTATGTGCATATTATTATTACCGGTCTTGAGTGTATATTTTGTGGTGATGCCTGAATGGGGGCTTGAATTGTGTTAATTGGCTATGAGCGTGCATTTAATTATCATATTATGTACCATGTCGCCGAGTAAGGGCTTGGCTTGATGATTGTTGGTCATGATTTTGCATTAAGGCCATATTTATTATTGTGTTGCCTGAGCGGGGGCTTGACTTGACATTATAGGCCTTATCTGAGCATGTGATTGTATATTCATCATAGTGACGCCTAGGAATGGGCTTGAGAATGGTAATTTTGATGATTACATGACCATATATTCGGTTGGTACCAAGTGGAGACTGATATCATGAATTATTGATATATTGAGTTGATTCTGAGCTCACCTGTGCATATATTATGCGTATTGATGGATTTGAGATCCTTGTGTTGAGATTACTGTGAGCATTACATCCTCATAGCACACATGCATATTCATGAGACATTGGTATCACCAGGATATTTTGTAAAACCCTCTACCGTGACCCACGAGGCGGAGAGGCGATATTGATGAGATATTTTACCAAACCCTCTACCGTGATCCACGAGGCGGAGAGGAGATATTGAGATTGAGACTGAGTAGTATATGGGTTGCGAACCCCCCATGGGTCCTACCTGGTAGCTGCGAGCTCGGTGGGTGTCTACAGAAAGTTATGCTATAACTTTCAAAGATCCATCATCATCACTTCATTGCATTGAATCATTTTCATTGCATTATCATCCTTGGTGTGTTTTCATATTGTGTTAGTGTCTACTATTGTACCGTATTTCTGTGTTAGGACCTTGTTTGTGATACTGTGTTTGAGCATTCATTTCACTTTATTTTATTATCCTATTTCATCGTATATTGGTCGAAAGGGAGAGGTGTGATAAGAGTTGGGTATGATTGTGACTTGATCAAAAGATAGATGGATAACACCCTTTTGGTAGCATGATATACATCCTTATATATATACACTCTCCTTGTTGTTATCCCATAGTATTGGTTAATGATGATTGACTCACCTGGATTAATGTGCCTACCCTTAATTTGGTTTACCTGTTGACCATTGTCTTGGGTTACCCTGGTAGGATAAAGTACTGTGATTTTGGCGAGTTATAGAATGATTGGGGAAACCTTGGGTAGTTGGGGTGGTGGTTCTCGCTATCACTTTGGATTAGGGTCGGTTATCGACGATGCTTGCTGAGTACATATGGTTTCGTACTCACTCTTGCTTCCTTTTCCTTTTTCTTGCTTTGTCTGCACCCCGTGCAGGTATTGGGTCGAGTAGAAGTTTGTAGATCATCTTCTTCCAATATTAGCATTGCGGAGATTGAGGTTGTAGCTGAGGGACTTCAGGACTTCTCAGATCTCTCTATTTATGTCTTATGCTTTATTTGCATCTAAGATATTATAGAAGATTATTATTCCTATTTTATATTAGAGGCTTGTACTAGTGACAACCAGACCTGGGATATATCTTAAACTAATTATTTCTTCTTTATATATATTTTAGGGATTATTCTTTTCTTTCGTTTCTAATTTACTTGATTATTGAGTTTGGGTATGGATAGGCTTACTTGTCTGGAGGGTGTGACAAGTGCCATCACGTGCCTCTTTTGGGTCGTGACAGTTAATTCTTTATGTTAACATTTAACTAGAAATTTTGCAATGTAAATCCGACAAGAGAAACGTTGAACTTCAAATCTAGTATAAACATACAAGTACTCAGTAACTTAAATGTACAACTCGTATCAAGAATGAAGGCTCACATAATTAATAAACCATACATACTAAATAACATATGAAACCGTTTAGGCAATTTTATTCATGCTTGATTCACATTAAAACTAATAACATAATAATACAGGATTGGATAAAAACCTGTGTGACGAATTAAACCAAGTGTAGAAGCAAGAACGCCATCACCGAAAACTCGAACGGAACCCGAACACAACTCGCCACTATTTCCTTTCTTTTTCCTCTAAGTAGTGTTGTTGGTTTTTTTTCGTCGTACCTTACTGTTTTTCTCCCTCATTCCTTCTAAGTGTTCTCTTCTTTTTTTTTTCGGATGTTACTCTTCTTTCTCTACTTTTTTTCTTTGCTTTCTTTTGTTTTTCCCTTTTTTTTTAAATTCTCTCATGTGTGTGTATTATATATAAGTGGATGTGTGTATGAGTTGTGTGTGGGTGAGTGACGTGCATGTGTGTGTTGTGTATAGATGTAAGGGGGTGGGAGTAAGGACGTGTGTATGTGTGTTAGTGTAAAGGTTGGTGGGGAAAAGGGAGGGGATGTGGGGTTACGGGGTGTTGGGTAGCTTAGGATTTTTTATTTTTTATTTTTTTAAAAAAAATTGAATCAAAGATATAGGCAAAATACAATGATAAAAATATTAACTAATTATTTTGACCTAATAAAAATATAGAAAATATAAATAGCTAGTCCAAAAAATATAATTAAGAAAATATTAATCACTAGATTATCTATTAAAACTAAATTAAATGAAAACATATTAGAAGAAAATTTTCTTTTCTTTTAAAAATTAGAAACAAAACTTATCCTATAATGTGACTATATTTTTTGAACTCTTTTTCACAATTTTTCAAGTAAGACCTACTAAACATGAAATAAAAGCTGAAATTAAAAATTAGATAAAAATAAATATTTAATGCTAAAAACAGGTTAAAGTTTGGGGAGGGTCAAAATCACGTGTCTACAAATATAATTCAATTAATCTTAACTAACACAAACTGTAGGGAATACATGAGACAGATTGAAGTAGAAGGTTCAACGAGAGTTCATGGGGTGCATAATAATGAGTTTATTGATTGGTTTCTTGCATGTGTAGGTGTATAATTAGACGACACAATCAATATTAGCATTTATTCCATGGTCTTATACTAGTCATAATAGTGTTGCTTGTTTTTGTAGATATTTGTACTATTTTCACAAGGACGAGCAAATGATGAGCTCATAAGCTTAGTTGTTGGTCCGAAACAATTGGTATATCAATATTCAACATGTATGGTGAACGGATTTAGATTTCAAATAAAAGAGCTTGTGAGAAAAATGCTGAACAGTGGAGTTCTTGTGAGAGAGATGTTTCAGACCTTAATAAGGAGTATTATGGTGTATTGGAGGATATTTATGAGTTGTGTTATGCAGGAAATAGAAAAGTTCATCTATTCAAGTGTCATTGGTGGGATGTGGCTCACCTAGGAAGAGGATATAAGATTGAAAAATATGGTTTTACAAGTGTTAGTACTCATTGTGCCTTGAATACAAATAGGTCATTTGTGCTGGCATCTCAGTTTGAACAAGTCTTCTACTTGAATGACATGGTCGATAAATATTGGCTTGTTATTGTAAAGACTAATTCTCGTGATCTTTTTAATGTGCTTAATGTTGAAGGAGAAACGTTATTTATTAAAGAAGCTTATCAACAAGAGGAAGTTAAAGATATTTTGTGTACCAATAATCAAGAAACTGATATTCAGGTGTCTTTACATAGGGAAGATATTGAAACAAAAATAGTTTTACGAACCAATGATCAAGAAAATAAGGAAGATGATTTCATTAATGACAATTATATAGATGTATCAGATAATGAAGAAAGTGAAGAAGAGTTACTTGATGATAATGATAGAAAGGACAGTGATATATCCTGTTGAAGATTGAGAAGAAAAGACTGATGAGAAGTTCTCCATATTTTGTGTTCTTTTTAGTCTGACATCTTATTTTGAGAGGTTATTATTAGGCTGGCATCTTGTGTTTTGTGTTCTTAATAGGCCAACATCTTGTATTTTGTGTTCTTATTATACTACCTTGTATTTGGCATTCTTATGCTTGTAGTTTTAATTTATAAATAAATCAGTGTTTTAAGTAGAATCAATGATTTCAAACAGTTGTCAGCAAATTATTTGAGATTTTTTAATTGTTTGATTTAATATTGCACTTTATAAATTGATATTTTCCTCGACAGTAGATATATATTTTGTATCTTTAATTTAGGGTTCTGATACACTTCTCTTTTTTAACCAAATATTGCAGGAAATGAGAGGACTAGACAAGGTAAAAGTGGAAGAGGAAGTGTGGGACATGGACATGGACGTGGCAGTCTTCCATAACATGTTAGTTCTAGAAAAATTTCTCAGCCACAAATAAAACCAATAGGAGTTATTGCAACTTCTTTAGAGACTGGACAATCATCTAATCCTAGCCAAACACCTCTACAAATAGAACAAATGTCTAGTAGCCCTATCTGAAGGACATCCCCAGAGACATAATCATCAAGAAATCTAGATGAAAGTGTACGCCTTAGCTTGGAGGCTGAAATTGGTGCAGGTTTGTTCACGACCTTCCTCAGTAGGAAATGTTTGGCTAGTACTTTGCTGGTTCCTTCATCTCCATTTTGAGCTCCATATTTGGCAATAATGATCTTCTTACAGCAACCTACCCTTTTGAATCTCTTTAGTTACATGATCTTGGGTACTAAATGCTTGGATTAAGAGCACAAGTTGTAAGTCTAATGTATCAACTACTATTTTTGGCCAACTTTCTTGATAATAATTTTAAAGACCACTTTTATGAATAACATATCAATCTTTCTATTTCATTGATCTTATCGTCACTGGTTTTTTGTCATAGATGATCCCTTCATCGTCCAGTTGTATCCATCTAAGTTCGCGTTCTGTTAAATAATAATATATTTTTTTACAACTCAATTTCTCGCATTAATAGAAAGAGAGGAAGAGGGAAATACAAATCTAAAACTGTGGATATTAAGATTAAACATGGCAGAAAAATCAAAATAATGATTCCAGATGACATTGATGGAGTTGTGGGTTCTGTAGCTAGAGATATTGTCAATTACTCTAGTTGGATCATAAGGATCACTGTCTCGTTTCGAGACAGAAATTGTCAGAAGATAGTTTTAAAACATGGAGAAGCAATGTGGTTTAGGGTCTGGGTAATAACTCTTAATAATGTATTGCCTTTAAATTTTATGATTTATCTCTATGGTCAGGATATTCAAATATAATGTTACAATGTGTGAAGGATAAATTTGAAGTTTGAAATAGTTTGTCAGAGCATAAGTTGCAAGGCTTTGTGATAAGCACTATGCGAAGACTTTTTAGAGAATGGAAAGCTCAAATACGTGTTATCTACTCTAGTTATAGCACATATAAAGATAGATTGTCTCACTGACCTGAGGATGTTGAGTGGGATGACCGGAAGCACCTATTGGAATATTTTGGCGGTGATAAATTTAGGGTAACTTAATAAATAACTAGAATTTTGCATATAGGAATAATCGTTTACTTATTGATTAGAGATTTTCTCATCTCTTGGCTTAAGTGCAGGTCGTCAGCTAGAGAAACAAAAGAAATAGAGAAAAACAAATAACTAAACATTCTTGTGGTACAAGATCATTTGCAGAAGTAGAGGAATCTATGGTGAACATACATTATATTTGTTCCCTTATTATTACATATACTTCTTTGTTATTCGTATAATTCTTTGCTTAAATATATTTTCCCTTTCCATATTGTAGAGAAATCCTCTAACAGGAGAAAAAGAGACACCAGATAAAATCTAGGAGATCCAACACACACATAAGAATGTTAATGGAGAATGTGTATGGTTGGATTCACAATCCCAACAGATTCATGTATTTTCTAAAATTATTGTCTTATTACCTTTCTGATGTACTATAAGTTACGCTCAATATGTTATGTCTTGATGTAAATGGTTATGCATTATTTTAGAGACAACTCTAGCAACTTGTTGTTGAACAACAGTCAGAAAAGAATGAGCATCCCATGACTAGAAACGAGATTTTATCTTTGGTTCTTGGTGAGAGATCAGGAAATTTTTGGCGAAAAGGATATAGGAAGAAGCCTCCTAAAAACACTCAAATAGAACAAGAAGACATAGAGGCCAATGTGTCTTCATCGACAGAAAGTATGCGTCAGGAGACACAACTTGACATGGAAATAAAGTTACAAGAAGAACGTGAACAAATGGCTGCCGATTTAAAAAGAGATATGGATCAGGAATCGCAAAAGAAACTGGAAAAGATGTGTGAACACATGAAAGGAAAAGTAGAAAAAATGGTTGCTCTCATGGCTAGTATACAACAGGTACTTTCTTGACTAGAATATAGTTTTTGAATTGTAATGAGTTCCAACTGTTTGTCTCCTCTCTTTTAAATCATGCAGTTGGCCTTGTATTAGCCTCTCAAACTTTTGTCGTGTTTACAAGTGGGATAGTCTCTCTGGTGGACTATTTGGAGGGAAAAATCAGAGATATTTTTTATACAAAAAGGAGAATATTATGTTATTAACAAGTTGAAGTACACCAACCTTCTTTCTTAGCACTTTGGTTCGAGTTAAAAAAATGTACTTGATATTGATAGTGTATTAGATTTTCTGAACCAGCTCACATATTTAAGCAGTCAGGGGTCTATGGTTTTGTAAGATTCTCATTGTATAATTTTGCATCATCTGGATGTGAATTGCTAAAATAAAAAAATATATATTTAGTGTAGTCAGCCAATTCGATCATCGACATGTCTTTTAGCATGTAGAAACCTATTTTGTTGCCAGTTTTGTAAAACTAGTTTAGCCTACCATTCATACTATTTATTTACACCAAATTTGCTAGAGCTTGTAAGTTGCGAGCTGAAATTATCTTTTTGGTACTTAAACTAGATAGCAGTTGTGATTCTCCAGCCAAGTAGCGAGTTTGACAAAACTAAAGAGTAAATATGTATTGTTGGGGTTTATTGAGTAGCAAAACTTGTTATATTGAGCTTTGTCATCAGTAAAAAAATAAATTAAGACAATACACTAGCTAGAATGTGTATGATTACGTTATCGAGCACTCTAAAATGAGCTAAATCCAGATTTCTTTGGGACAGACACACTTTCAAATTTAACCACACTTTCTATTAGTAGAATGTCATTAGTCTTTTTATTGACCTGTAGGCAAAGTGTGAAAAAATTTACAAAGCCTTGTAAGTATTTAAAACAGCAGGTAAATTTTTTTTCTATTAGTATAGTACAATGATTGTTGCATTTGCTAATCATAGCTTAGTTGAAAAAACAGTGTGTTTATTTGAGGATATGCAAAGAAAGAATTTTGAACCTGATGAAGTAACTTTTCTTGGGGTTTTAGAGATCCCTCCTGATCTTTCCTAAGCACTGTCTTAACATAATATAGAGGGGACAGTAGGATATGAGTTACTTCATCAACTGTTTGTAGGGACAGGGGGTGGTTTTTCAGAAGAAAAGCTAGTGATTTAGCACTCTACTTATTTATATCTCTTGTTTCTGCATACTGCACAAATAAAAAGTTTCATCTCGTGAATTTTTAATATTGTTTTAAAGTAAATATATGTGGTGGCTTGTTTTTTTCCATACAAACTTGAGAAGATGATAGGCCTCTGTTTGGATGAGACCATCTATTTACATCTATTTTACATTTTTAGTTTGTATTATGGTTCCATCTCAAATGAATAACTGACGAACAGGGGTAGTCTAAAATAAAATCAGAGAATTGTTTTTCTTAGAAATAAAAGAAAAAAATTCCAAAATTAATCAGGCAAGAGAAGTTTAGGTGGAAGTGGTCCCTTTATCAGTCGTCCAAAGTATAGTAACGTAATTTTGAAGTCAGTCAAAACAAACTCTAATGCTAAGTTACATACATATTCCATTAAGAATGAAACTAGTAGATATATATGGGATATAGTTAACAGCGTAATACTTATTAGACATTTGATTTTCCTATTCTCGTAGTTTTTATGGTGCAGACTAAGGAATTTTAGAATTACTACTAGTACTGTATACAAGTAATAATGAAAACCAGAAGCATCAACAAGTTAGGAATACTTTTTATTTTTTAACAAAAAGGGGGAAATGGGGTTGGTTTTCAAACTCATCAGAATGCTCACTTTCATTGGGATACACGATACAATAGAATGAATATAATGGTGGGTATCTGTATTAAGGTTCACTGTATTATAGTAGTATATGTTATCCACTGTAGAAAACTAATGAAGTAGTGCTTGATCAATTAATAAATACAACCTACATGGTGTCTTCTTTTGTTCACTTCTCGGCTCCATAATTGAAAATATTAGTAGTTAGTATCACATACACTTTAATTACTCTGTTCAAGCTGCTGACAAACATGTATATGGGGATAGCAATCCTTCTGAACCATGCATGTGTACAACTATAAATAACTACCCACATTATTAATTTCTTCTTTTTTTCCTTTTACTTCTAAGCAAACAATTCTCTGGTTCTATTTCACATCTCTTGTTTCCTCTCTCAATGAATGTAATACATTGTGCTAAGGTTGATTGATTCATTTTCCTTTTAATAGTTCTTGGTATAGCTGTACCTTTTTGAGATGATTGATGCAACATTTTAGTTGCATGGCTATCTGCAATATAAATATGCACTTCCTCTTTTTTTTTTTTCTAGAATCATCAAAGTTATCTGGTGTTTTTTAATGGCAGGGATGTTCTTAAATAATGGGTTGACCAAGGAGGAGCATAAAGGCGTAGAATGCATGTTTTTTATTTTTAATCATATGTATGAGTATGATAAAACTGAAGTATTATATCGTTATTAATGTATATGTCATTGACTTCTTAGTAAGAGAAGTACTTATAATATTTTGTTGAAGGATGATTTTGTAAAATAACTTTGGATGCTTTTAATAGATATATATACATATATATAGTGCCTTAAATTTGTTTTTCATTTTGTCTAATATAGGTATTTGAATAAATTCAATTTTGCGGTTGATGGAAACAATATTTTTACTTGTGCACTAAATTTAATTTAGGGGCAAAATGAGACTTGCCACTAATGATTTAGTAGATTTTGTCGGGATGAATTTTGCTATTATAAGTTTTTTTTAGCAACAAGATAGTAGTGTCGCCACCAATATTTAAAGGTATAGGGGCGACATGGGTTGCTACTAATATATGGGTTTTAGTAGCGATAAATATGTGGTTACTATTGATACAGAATTTGTGGCTACAAAGGTCGCTACTAATAAACAGGTTTTAGTGGCGAGAAACAAGTGGTCACTGTTGATGGTGATTTTGCGGCAACAATGTCGTTGCTAAAGCTAGTATATCAGTGGCAACCTAGCCCAAATTTATTTTGTCAAAATACTTTTTGCAGTGTATTTGTCAACCTTTTGTGGTGGCAAAGGTCGTCAACAATACATTTCTATTGTGGCGACACAACTTTGCCGACACAAATAACCTTAGTTATGGAGGTACTGCCGACGGCATAGTTGTTGCTGCCTTATATATATAGTGGTGACTTTTGGTGCTTTTATGGCGACTTTTGTCGCCACTAAAAACCATATTTCTTGTAGTGTCGATTTCTTATTGTTGGTAATCCATTTTTTTGCTGGCCTTGCTGGTTGTTTTGCTCCATGTGTACTCTTGTGTATTGTTGACATCTTTTGAGGGTCTTGCATGTTCATTCCTTGTTGTGATTACCTTCCCCTATTATTAAAATCTACATATTGGAACTTTTGAATTCTAAGGATTGGAATCTGATCTCTGTCCATGTTTAGAATGAATTTTGCTTCTTTTGGAATTTCCTACACTATAGAGTAGGTTAATGTATATGCACCTGCAAACAATAAAACCTAGTTAGCAAAAGTTTGCCAGCTTGTTACCCTCTTTGTTATTTGTTCCACCACTACATTTACATCCTTCATGAATGCCTTAATCTTTGTAATCTCTACTGCAATACTCCAGGGAACTTCCCAATTATAATCTACAATGTTCTTTACTGTCAAAGAATCAGTCACCATTATCAGTGGAAGATAATACTGGTTAATCCAGTATTCTAACCCCATTCTAAATTCCAGGAATTCAGCTACTAGATTAGAGTTATCCCAATATCTTTTTCCTTCAGCATAAATAAGATTACCTGAATCATCCCTGATACAAAAAGCTACTGAGTTGGGGCTAGGGATTCCTTTAGATGCCCCATCATAGTTGCATTTATAAGAACCCATCCTTGGTACCTTCCAATAGAACCCTTTGCAATCAATTCTTGGTGTATAATCCTCTAAACATTTCAGCAATTTTGTCTATGAAAAAGGCAAATTAGACATCCAAGGGTATATACTTTTAGCCATGAAAACTAGATTTCTGCATATTTCCATCCTCATGTTATAAACTAACATTCTTCCTTCATGTTTCAATGTGTTCCTTTTTTTCCTTATTAGCCATAATATAAATGTAGGAACTGCTTTAAAAATTAGTTTTAATTTTAGTGCAACATCATCCCTCTACCATTTGAAAATACATTCTCTAACCTCTAGAAAAGGCCACCCAACAATTACTGTACCAACTACAAAAAAAGCCATAAAGAGTTAGAAATAAAGCATGTCATGAATAGATTTTCAATAGTCTCCTGGACTCTATCCCCACAGCAACAACAGATCTCATTGTCACTCATTTTGTGTCGTATAAGAACTTCTCCAAAAGGCAATCTCTTCTTCAACAACCTTCATAAAAAGAAAGATACCTTAAAAGGAACACCCTTTACCCATAAATGCTTAAAATTTTGTTGAGTATCACTCCTTTGTCTAAGACATTCCCATGCAAAACCTACATTAAATTTACCAGAACTATCCAACATCCACCAAGTTTTATCCCATTCCTCTAAATCTTCCTTATAATTCACACAACTAATAATGTGATTGTAAACCTCTTTAAAGAAAATTGTTGCATCAACTCTAAATTCCAACTCCTTTGTAACACCCCGTACCTTCCCAACCCTACTTAACGACGTTGAACAATGTTTACTTAGGTGTCGAAAGCTATAAGTATGTATTTTGTAATGTTATTGATGAGATAATTGATATTGGGCCTAGTACATGTGATTAGACCTTCATAGGAGGTGTTTTGTGACTTCGTGGAACATTTGTGGGGTTATAAATGAGGCTTGGAGACCTCCAAACAAAGGATATTAAAGGTAAGAAGTTAGTTAAAGAATAGAACTTGAAGTATCTAACCAAATCCGCAAAGAAAAGTCGAAGAACGAAAATTTTCAAAAAAAATTGGCCAGGCATGCCAGGCCACTTTTTGACCAAAATTTTTGGGTACAAGAAGCAAGGTGGAGCGCCCAGGGGCGTGCCAGGCTGCTTGTGCACACCTCTCAAATGTTGGAAATTTTTCTAAGTCCCAAGGGTGCCCGGGGGTGTACCGGACCGCTTTTTGCCACATTTCTTCTCCAACCATGAGACTATACATGGAATGATTGAATTATTATATTGGTATTCCAATTTGGTAAAATTATTCGTGGACGAAGTTGACGTCTAAATTACGTTTTTACCCTTTATGTTCGAAATGAGCCATGATTGGCTAGAATCGCTTGTTTTTGGGATTGAGGCTACTAATATAAATCGCGTGAGTGGGAATATTGTTGTAACACATATGAAATGATTTAAACATGAGAAATTATTGATTTTATTGGATTAAGTGAATTGGGCTCAATGAAGGCCCAAAATGAGGCAAAAGACATGGGCCAAATGGATCAAATGACCCATTCTTCCATTGACCTTCAAGACATGGCATTTAATGCTATAAAGAATGGATAAGGATGAACTGAGGGCTTATATAAAGGGCCAAAAATCTGATTTTTATTCATTACAAACACACATGCTTTTCTAGAGAATTCCAAGAAAACCCATTTAGCTCTCAAAACCCTAAGTCATCTCTTGGAGAAAGATCATCATTTTTCAAGCTTGGGTAAGTGTTTAATATCACGGTTTAACATATTATATGCATGGTAGAGTATGTAGATCATAATGGTTATGTCTAAAAGTATGAGTAGTGCACTTTTGCTTTTTGTGGAAGATGTGTCATTTTTGTGAATTGAACTTGAAAAGAGACTTGTGGTTTTGATGAAACTGCATGCCATGGGTGAAATAACGACATGTATGGTGTGATTATGTTACTAAACTTGTTATTTTTCTATAAGTGTAAATTATGGGATTTTGGCCGATATGTTGTTATGGGACGTATTGAGGTGACTTGATGAAGTAATTGTGATGTTGCGTTGATGGAGAAGTGGAAAGTATGAACTTGGTGTGACATCCTATTGGTTTATCATGTATTGGTCAATGTATGGAATATTGTGGGATTGTTGGTATTATAATTTCATAAATGGTATTGTCAAGGGGGAAATGACATTTTAAAGCCAAACATGTAACTCATTTGTAAGGTAGTTGGTGGTTAATGTAAACTCCGTTATGTACTTGTGTTGTAGAATGAAACATAAGGAAGAAGCGGGACTATTGTATTCATGTATAGGATTATATATTCGTATTGAGGAGATAAGGTATGTAAGGTTACTCTTTCTTTATCCTTCTGCAACATATTGTTCACATTGACATTGGCCTTGTTCCAATTTCGAGGGGTTGTGAAGTATATCAATTCAGGTTGACATATATTGTTATTCACATGTGTCTTATTCTTAGATGAATTATGATTAACCTAGCTCTTATTCATTGTCTGAAGTTCCAAAGCTGTCATAACGTTGTAATGTCTAAAGGAATTATCTCAAAGAGAGTAATAATATAAGAGAATCTATTTATTGTGATTAGCATTTTCCAATCAAGTCATGTTCCAAAGTCCAATAATATTATGATTATCTTTGCACCAATCTCTGACAAGTAAAAGTACCAATCTCATAAAAGTAATGAAGGAAGTAATGTGCAAGCTAATGTATCTATCCCTCACAAGTAAAGGTATCAATCTTACAAGAGTAAAGACGTGAAGTAATGTATGTATATGTTCCAAGTTTCAAGAATGTTTCAATCACCAAGGTATCACTCTTAGAATGAATGAAAGATTAATGAAGAAAATAAGTAATGTTTAATTGAGGAGTATTCTTGGGTGGTATCCCAGGGGTGGAAGAAACACCTAACATGGGTCGATCCCAATATATCTTAATAACATCCCAGGGGCGATAAGCCTAGCATGGGTTAATAACATCCTAGGGGCGACACGAAAGCCTAGCATGGGTTAATATAACATCCCAGGGGCGATAAGCCTAGCATGGGTTATCATATTAACATACCAGGGGAGATAATCCTAGCATGGGTTAATAACATCCCAGGGGAGACACGAAAGCCTAGCATGGGTTAATATAACATCCCAGGGGCGATAAGCCTAGCATTGGTTAATAACATCCCAGGGGCGACACGAAAGCCTAGCATGGGTTAATATAACATCCCAGGGGTCAAAGTACCTAGCATAGGTTAATCTCAGCCCAGGGGCGATAGAACAGCCTAGCATGGGTAGAACAAAAAAAAAGATGAATAAATATGAAGGCAAAAGAAGTAAAGAATGTAATGAACAAGGTTCCTCACATACAGAAAGATGGGTTATGCACATTGACTATTTCTCTTATATTGACTCCATTGTTGTTATTATGTATGATGAAATTCTTATGGCCTTACATACTCAGTACATTCTTTGTACTGACCCTTTTTTGGGGGCTTACTTTATTTGCTGCAGGCGCAGGTGCTAATAGACCTCCACATTAAGTTGCAGATCATTTGCGGATCGTTGGTAAGCTCCAGTTGCTTTGGGGCTTTCCGAGTCAATATGCACGTTTGTTGGTATTGTATATGAGTATAGAGTGGGGTGTTGTCCCGACTCTAGGTTTATCATAGTTATGTATTTGTAGAGGCTTTGTAGACTTATGTGGGAAATGGAATGTAAGATATGTACGTTTAGTTTGACGTAATGGCCCTAACGGCCAAGTTTCATATATTGTACATAATTTCTATGAATTCCGTATAGTTGCATGAGACATAATGATGTTCATACAAGGATATACATACGAATGTACAAGAGAAAAGATTGGTTCTCTCGGGCCATATCGACTTCGGGTGCCAGTCCGGCCCGAATGGGATTCGGGGCGTGACAAAAGTGATATCAGAGCAGTTCATTCTAAGGGTGCCTACAAAGCCGTGTCTGAGTAGAGTCTTGCTTATGGATGTGTTGTACACCACATTTATAAGTGGGAGGCTATGGGACATTTAGAAGTTGTTTCTTTCCTTCATTTCTAGATTGTGAAATAGAGCCAATGTTGTAAATGAAAATTGTATCTGACCATGGAATTGGTTTTCTTGTTTATAGTAAAATGTCGATCATAAGACGAGGTATAGGCAAGGGTAAGCAGGTAGATATGCCTTCCGAAGAAGGAATGAGTAAATCACCACCTGACCAAGCTAGTCAAGGTGGGGGTGATCTTATTGGGATGGAAATGATAGATTTTAATGTTGTAATGGGTATGAATTGGTTGACTTCTTGTTATGTCACGTAGATTGCCAAGATAAGAGACTACATTTTCATTTCCACAAAATACTGTCCTTGAATGGAGGGGTATTGAAATGATGTGCAAAGTGTACATATGCTACCTAGCAAGACCTAGTATGTCTCCTTGGGGGTACACCAGTGTTGTTTGTACAAAAGAAAGATGGCACATTGAGAAGGTGTATGGATTTGCGGCAACTGAAGAAGGCAATAGTTAAGAATAAATGTCCCCTCCCTAGAATTGATGATTTACTTAACCAATGCTTCTCAAAGATTGACTTGAGATCGAGTTATCATCAAGTAAGGATCGAAGAAAAAATATATACCCGAGGCAGCTTTCTAAACACGTTATGGTTACTATGAATTTCTAGTTATGCCATTTGGGCTAACCAATGCACCAGCAGTTGTTAGGGGTTTGATGAATAAGGTGTTCAAGACACTTTTAAATGTGTATGTGACCATGTTTGGTGATGATATTCAAAATCACAAGAGGACCATGCTAATCATTTTGTAGCAAGTGTTATAGAGTTTCCTAAATGCGAATTTTGGATACAATCCATAGCGTTCTTGGGTCACATTGTATAGGATGACGGAATGAAGGTCGATACGCAAAAGATAAAAACCGTAAAAAATTGGCCAAGGCCTACGATGCTTACAAAGATTCATCGTTTCCTTGGGTCGGTTGGTTATTAGAGGAGAATTACTGAAGGATTTTCTTCTATCCCTGTACCCTTAACAAAGTTAACACACAAAGTCACTAAGTTTCAGCGGAGTGAGGTATGTGAGAAAAGTTTGCAAGAGTTGAAAGATAAATTGACCCCTACACCTGTACCAGTACCTCCCAAAGGCATATAAGAGTATGTAGTGTATTGTGATGTTTTAAAAGTTAGGGTGGGATGTGTGTACATGCAGCACGACAATGTGTTAGTGTATGCCTTAAGACAATTGCGTCCACATAAGAGAAATTATCCCACATATGATTTTAAGTTAACAGTTGTGACAAGTGCTTGTAACAGATGGCACCACTAATTGTATAAAACTTCAGGTGAAGGAATTATAGTGTCAAAGGTGGCAGAATTTTCATTGGTATCTGAGATGAAGGAAAAGTAATATGTAAATCCTATTTTTAGTTCAATTGAAAAAGAATGTACAACAAAGTTCGACAAAGGTATTTGAGCAAACACAAGGGGGAGTACTTTAACGCCAATGTAGATTGTGTGTACCGGGTATAAACGAGTTAAGGAGGTGAATTATGATAGAAGAACATCGTTCACGGTATTTTATTCATTCGGAAGCAACCAAAATGTACCATAGTTTAGCAGAGATATCTTGGTAAGGTTACATGAAGATCACATTGTAGAACTTGTAGCTCAATGACCAAGCAGTCACTGATTAACACTATGGCATCAGAAATTTGTGTGTTTTAGGCAACATATTACCCTTCTAGTTGGAAGTGGAACATGAATAACATGGATTTAATCACAGGGTTACCTCATATATTGCGAAGGTTGTTTCCATATAGGTAATAGTTGACAAGCTTACCGAGTCAGCATATTTCCTACCAGTTGGGACCACCGATACAACTGAACATTATGCAAAGTTGTATGTTATAGAGATAGTACGATTACATGGGATTTCAGTCGCTATTATATCAAACAGGAGAGCTCACTTTATTGCATAGTGTTGGAAGTCTTTTCGGTAAAGTACGGGTACACATGTGGATGTAAGTACGGCTTGTCATCCTCAGATGGATGGACAAATAGAACGTATTATATGAACATTTGATGATATGCCACGAGTTTGTACATTGAACTTTAAAGGTAGTTGGGATGAACATCTATTGTTTATTGAAATTGCTTACAATAAAAGTATCAAAAGGCACCTTACGAAGCTTTATATAAAATAAAATATAGATCATCAATTGGATGGGTTATAGCTGATCAAATTTGCTTTGCTCAGATCAGATTTTGTTTATCAAGCTATAAACAAAAAAGTGAAGGTGATATAACAGCAGCTACAAATGGCCCAAAGTCGATATAAATCATATGCCGATATTAGAAGAAGGGAATTAAAGTGTGCCATAGGTGATTGAGTATTTTTGACAGTGTGACCAATGAAAAAAAAGGAAAAAAGAAAGAAAAAATAAATAATGAGAGTCAGAAAGAAAGGGAAATTGTCCAAAGATTTGGGCAAATTGCGTATCTGTTAGCACTAGTCCAAGAACTCTTCACAGGTCATTCGGTATTTCATATTCGATGCTTTGAAAGTGTATATGAGATTATCCCGTATTGCTCCCAGTGGAGATATACAATTTACGAAAGATCTCACATGTAAAGAGGTACTGCTTACTATTCTAGATCGATAAGCGAAAACAATGAGAAATAAAGATGTAACTTCCAGAAAGGCACTATTGGGGAAATTAGAATGTAGAAGAAACCACAAGGGAAACCAAAGAAATAATGGAATCTAAAGTACTCGAAATTGTTGTACATGGAAGAAAAAGTTCAAGATAAGGAATTGGAGTCATAATAAGTAAGTCTTTACAAGTATTACGTGTGGATGTGATAATGTGAAGGATTCACTTCGACTTAAGTTGTTAAAGTGAAACAATGTTACTAACATTCGAGGATGAATGTTTCTAAGGGGGGAAGAATGTAACACCCCGTACCTTCCCAACCCTACTTGAAGACGTTGAACAATGTTTACTTAGGTGTCAAAAAGCTATAAGTATGTATTTTGTAATGTTATTGATGAGATAATTGATATTGGGCCTAGTACATGTGATTAGACCTTCGTAGGAGGTGTTTTATGACTTCGTGGAACATTTGTGGGGTTGGAAATGAGGCTTGGAGGACCTGCAAACAAAGGATATTAAAGGTAAGAAGTAAGTTAAAGAATAAAACTTGAAGTGTCTAACCAAATCCGCAAACAAAAGTCGAAGAACGAAAATTTTCAAAAAGAATTGGCCAGGCACGCCCTCTTTGCCCAAAATTTTTGGGCACAGGCAGCAAGGTGGCGCGCCGAGGGGCGTGCCAGGCTGCTTGTGCACACCTCTCAAATGTTGGAAATTTTTCTAAGTTCCAAGGGTGCCCGGGGGCGTACCGGGCCGCTTTTTGCCACATTTCTTCTCCAACCATGAGCATATACATGGAATGATTGAAGTATTATATTGGTATTCCAATTTGGTAAAATTATTCGTGGACGAAGTTGATGTCCAAATTATGTTTTTGCCCTTTATGTTCGAAATGAGCCATGATTGGCTAGAATCACTTGTTTTTGGGATTGAGGCTATGAATATAAATCACGTGAGTGGGAATATTGTTGTAACACGTTTAAAATGATTTAAACATGAGAAATTATTGATTTTATAGGATTAAGTTAATTGGGCTCAATGAAAGCCCAAAATGAGGCAAAAGACATGGGCCAAATGGGTCAAATGACACATTCTTCCATTGACCTTCTAGATATGGAATTTAATTCTATAAAGAATGGATAAGGATGAATTGAGGGCTTATATAAGTGTGAGTAGTGCACTTTTGCTTTTTGTGGAAGATGTGTCATTTTTGCAAATTGAACTTGAAAAGAGACTTGTGATTTTGATAAAAGTGCATGCTATGGGTGAAATAAAACTTGTTATTTTTCTATAAGTGTAAATTATGGGATTTTGGCCGATATGTTGTTATGGGACGTATTGAGGTGACTTGATGAAGTAATTGTGATGTTGCGTTGATGGAGAAGTGGAAAGTATGAACTTGGTGTGACATGCTATTGGTTTATCATGTATTGGTCAATGTATGGAATATTATGGGATTTTTGGTATGATAATTTCATAAATGGTATTGTCAAGGGGGAAATGACATTTTAAAGCCAAACATGTAACTCATTTGTAAGGTAGTTGGTGGTTAATGTAAACTCCGTTATGTACTTGTGTTGTAGAATGAAACATAAGGAAGGAGAGGGACTATTGTATTCACGTATAGGATTGTATATTCGTATTGAGGAGATAAGGTATGTAAGGTTACTCTTTCTGTATCCTTCTGCAGCATATTATTCACATTGACATTGGGCTTGTTCCAATTCTGAGGGGTTGTGAAGTATATCAATTCAGGTTAACATATATTGTTATTCACATGTGTCTTATTCTTAGATGAATTATGATTCACCTAGCTCTTATTCATTGTCTGAAGTTCCAAAGCTGTTATAACGTTGTAATGTCTAAAGGAATTATCTCAAAGAGAGTAATAATGTAAGAGAATCTATTTATTGTGATTAGCATTTTCCAATCATGTCATGTTCCAAAGTCCAATAATATTATGATTATCTTTTCACCAATATCTCACAAGTAAAAGTACCAATCTCACAAAAGTAATGAAGGAAGTAATGTGCAAGCTAATGTATCTATCCCTCACAAGTAAAGGTATCAATCTTACAAGAGTAAAGACGTGAAGTAATGTATGTATGTGTTCCAAGTTTCAAGAATGTTTCAATCACCAAGGTATCACTCTTAGAATGAAACAAAGAGTAATGAAGAAAATAAGTAATGTTTAATTGAGGAGTATTCTTGGGTGGTATCCCAGGGGTGGAAGAAACACCTAACATGGGTCGATCCCAATATATCTTAATAACATCCCAGGGAGATAAGCCTAGCATGGGTTAATAATATCCTAGGGGTGACACGAAAGCCTAGCATGGGTTAATATAACATCCCAGGGGCGATAAGCCTAGCATGGGTTATCATATTAACATACCAGGGGAGATAAGCCTAGCATGGGTTAATAACATCCCAGGGGAGACACGAAAGCCTAGCATGGGTTAATATAACATCCCAGGGGCGATAAGCCTAGCATTGGTTAATAACATCCCAGGGGCGACACGAAAGCCTAGCATGGGTTAATATAACATCCCAGGGGTTAAAGTACCCTGCATGGGTTAATCTCATCCCAGGGGTGACAGAACAGCCTAGCATGGGTAGAACAAAAAAAAGATGAATAAATGTGAAGGCAAAAGAAGTAAAGAATGTAATGAACATAGTTCCTCACATACAGAAAGATGGATTATGCACATTGACTATTTCTCTTATATTGACTCCATTGTTGTTATTATGTATGATGAAATTCTTACATACTCAGTACATTCTTCGTGCTGACCCCCTTTTGGGGGCTTACTTTATTTGCTGCAGGCGCAGGTGCTAATAGACCTCCACAGTAGGTTGCAGGTCATTTGCAGATCGTTGGTGAGCTCCAGTTGCTTTGGGTCTTTCCGAGTCAATATGCACTTTTGTTTGGTATTGTATATGAGTATAGAGTGGGGTGTTGTCCCGACTCTAGGTTTATCATAGTTATGTATCTGTAGAGGCTTTATAGACATATGTGGGAAACGGAATGTAAGATATGTACATTTAGTTTGACGTAATGGCCCTAACAACCAAGTTTCATGTATTGTACATAATTTCTATGACTTCCGTATAGTTGCATGAGACATAATGATGTTCATACAAGGATATGCATACGAATGTACATGAGCAAAGATTGGTTCTCTCGGGCCATATCGGCTTCGGGTGCCAGTCCGGCCCGAATGGGATTCGGGGCGTGACATCTTTTTTAAGAAAAGCTTACTAACTTCCTCCCATTGATTGTCAATGTCACTAATAATAGGCATATGGTAGTGAAGAGCTCCCAATTGTGTCCAATTGTGATACCAAACACTAGAGTGCCCATTTTTATGTTCCTAACAAATCTCTTGATCAAACATGTCTCTGGCCTCGAATGTATATTTCCAAGTCAGTGTTCTCCCCTTCTATTCCACTATTTGAGGTCACATTTTTTTACAGTATTTATTCCACATAAAGTTGGAGTACAGTGACTTTTGGGCTTAAAAGTGCACCATAACTTAGAAAACATTTATTTTGAAACATCAAACAAACACCTAAAGACCAAACCCCCTTTCTCTTTAGGTTTACAAATATCATCCATGCAACCTAGTGCTTGTTTCTGCCTCCTTGTTTAAAATTCCATAGAAATCTTGCAAAGATTTAATAAAAGTCATAAATGACACACTTTAGAGGATTAATGGAAGACAACATATATATAGGAATACTATTCAAAAAACTATTGAATAAAACTGCCTTACCTCCAAATGAAAGAATTTTTCCCTTCCAAGCTTGTAGCTTATTATGAACCTTCTTCATTAAATCTAAAAAAGTGCACCTTCCATTTTTGGCATGACCTATGGGGCATCCCAAATAAATCAAGGGGAATTTGCCTCTCTTAAAACCAGTGCATTACTCAAATTCTCAAATTTGGGCTTGAGTTGTCTTATGATAACCTAAGAATGCACTTTTCTCCTTATTTATCATTTGCCTAGATTGAGCTTCACACTTCCCAAGTAAATCCATAACCAGTTGCAAAGACTTATTATCAGTAGAGATAAATATAATAGTATTATTAGCATAAGCCAGATGATTAATATTATCACTCCACTAAGGCATAGAATAGAATTTAAATTCTAAATTGTAATATTAAGAATTTAAGGCTCTAGATAATACCTCAACTGATAAAATAAACAAGGTTGGAGATAAAGAACTCCTTGCTTTACTCCTCTTGTTGAATGAAAGAAACCATGTGTCTGATCATTAATCAGTAGAGCATACCAATTATTAGCAATAAACTCCAGATCATTTCCCTGACACAAGCATCAAAACTTATTCTTTCAAGCACCCTAATCAAGAAATTCCAATTGACCCTATCATAAGCTTTAGCCATATCCAGCTTTATTACCACATTTGTTGGTTTTCCCCTTTTTCTGATATCTGTAATGATCTCTTGTGCCAAAAACATATTTTCAGTAATGCGCCTACCCTTAACAAATCCTGACTAGTTCTTTGAGATGAAACTAGGTAACAAGCTTTTGAATTTGTCATGCAATACTCTAGAGATTACTTTATTCAAAAAGTTACTCAAACTAATTGGCCTCATATATGAAAATGATTGTACCACATCCTTTATTGGTAGGCGAACCAAGTTAATATTAATAATGGATTTGGGGAAAATGTAGCCCTCAAAGAAAGAAATCACAATTTTAAAAACATCATCCCCAATAATACTCCAATAATTATGAAATAAATGGCTAGTAAATCCATCAGGACCACTAGCATTATCCCTTTTTAATTTAAACACAACTTTTTTCATCTCCTCCATAGTGGGAAAAACATTAAGAGCTAAATTTACCTATTCAGTGACCAAGGATGGGATATACTGCAACAGAGAAAGCTCTGCATTACCACTACTTTCACTGAATTGGTCCTAAAAAAAGGCAATTGCTTCAGCAGCCACCTAACTCACCACCTTCTGCCCATTGGCCATCTGTCTTAGGATCCTGTTGATAGATAATCTCTTTCTTTTACCCTTCACTAATTTATGAAAAAACTTAGTGTTCTTCTCACCTTATGAATACCACTGAATTCCTGCTTTTTGTCTCATGAATTCTTCTTCATAATGAATATACTGCTTCAGCTTAGCCTGTGCCCTCTGTAAGATCATTCTACTCTCAGATGATGGATTTTCTTCAAAAAAATCTTTGTTTAGCCTAATAATTTCTTCTCTAATTATAATTTACTTGAACAAGTCACCAAACTTTTCTTTAATCTAGATGGACAGTGCAGTCTTAGTATTTATCATATTTTGTTTAAGACTAATGAAAACGTCTTTCTATTCATTAGACACCCAATTAGACCTAACTACATCTTGAAAATTATCTTTTTCCACCAAAACTTGAGAAACCTGAAAGGTCTTCTAATAGTAATTGAGTGATCTCCACAAGTAAGAAGAAGTGAAGCATGGTCAAAACTAGTCCTGGCTAGATGTTAAATTTCTACAAACCCATTCATGCCCAAAAATGCTTAGTTGGTCAACAGTCTATCAAACCTTTTACAAATGCACTCATTGTCGGCTGTTCCATTAAACCAAGTAAAAGGGCTGCCTTTAAAGTTGATGTCAAAGTGCTCATAGGAATTGACATAGAAAGCAAAATTCTCATATTCTTGATGATAAACAAGAAGCCCACCAATCTTTTCTTCATCACTCAGAATGACATTGAAATATCCTCCCACTAGCCAAGGAAAATTCATATTCATACTGAGATTATAAATATCATCCCACAAACCCTTGAATATGAGATTATAAATATCATCCCACAAACCCACCCTATTATGAAAATCACATTTAGTATATACTACAGTAGTGATTAAAGATTGTCAAGATTCTTTAAAATGTTGTTGGAAAGATAACTGCTACTCAGAATATACTATTACCCCTACATGAACATGTTCTTTAATGAAGACCCAAAACTTTCCATTTTTATTGTAATTGGCATACTATATTCCAACCTTCTTTTATATTTGTGAATTTGACTAACATCTTGGAAGGGTTCCATTAAAGGATCAATGGAAAATTTGTGATATCTATCAAGAATATCTATGAAGAATCTAGATTCTGTGGAATGAATTTTGAGTTCTTACAGACCTCCTAAACAAAAACAAAGTTTTCATCTTTATTTAAAGTTTGATTTCACACTCCTCTTAGGATTTACCCTAGTAGGCTTGATCTCCACCTTGTTTCTGCCTTTGTTTGTCTTGGAGCCTCTTTGAGGAGATAAACTAGTATAAAGTAATATTTGAGTCTCATTGTTATGATTGTCTTCTTCCTCAGTATCCTCTACTGCCTTTGTCTATTGTGGTGTCCCTGCTTTTTTTATCTTAACACTTACTTGATGTGATACAAGATCATGTAGAGTTTGAACATGTGGATTTTTTGTGCAGGTTGCTATAATTTCAGAAGCCACTTTTGCTTCTCTTCCTTCTAAATATTCCATCATGAGAGTGTTGGTTTTACTAGATAAGTTCCCACTAGTTACCAAATTGTATCAAATGCATTAGAACTGTCTATCTGCAGGGTTCATGAAAGGTAGCTTGTGCCAGTTGTTGATTTATTTCTTCTTCACTTGGACTGTTTACCATCAACTCTTTTTCATTGCCTATGTTGTGTTTAGGTAATAACTACATCTCATCTATAATTCCTCTCACTAGTTGGGACCTTTATGTCTACTTCTCCATGATTCTCCTTCCACAACTTTGTTGCATTGATTAGTTATATCAGGCATCATTTTATGTGCATGGTTCAGTTTTGTTTGATTATTTTTGCACTTTGGTGTATTATTTTGTGTACCATTTCTTTCCTTGTAAACATTCTCATTATTATAATTGCCATATAGTTCCCCTTCTCCTGATAGTATCCCTTTCTAAAGACCTTGTAGCTCCTGAGCATGCAGTAATTCCCCCTCATGTTGTACCTGCAGCTCATTACTTTGGTGATTTTGTGTAATAGATTCTTTTTCTTCATATGTCACATCATTTTTCCTATTGTCTTTATAATCCATATCGATATTTCAGTTTGTATCTCCATCCCCTATCCCATCATCCTGTAGTACATCAAATGTGCTTTCTGTGGAGACTCCTTTATTTCCATTAGTAGTCTTCTCCTTACATTCATTTATTAACTTGGTGGTTCCATTATCAATCTTGAACCTTTTGCAAGGGGGATTCCATTTTGCCAACACTAATTTGCCATTTATAAATCTTCTTTGTACAGGTACCTCAAATTGTTCCTCCATTTTATCCCCCTCTTGCTTCTCATCAATCTCCAGCTTTCTTAATTCAGGGTGCAAACTCATACACCCCACTTTTATATGTCCCTAGTGTTTACAAGTGTGACAGTACTTTGGCAACATGTCATGTTGAATCTTGACTTTTTGTACTCTTATTGCATTGGTTTTACTGTTAAGCACTTCTAATTCCACAGAATCAGGAAGTTTAATAGCCAAGTCTACCTGAAGTTTAACTTTTACACAACATCGATGAGTTTTGTTAATCGTAGCCATGTCCAGGTTGATTATCTTTCCCATGACAGATGCTAGAGAAAATAAAGATTCATTAACAAAAAATATAGGAAGTAAGTCAGGGAAATATATCCAAGCCATTGTTTGTGTTGTCTCCTCATCCGGTTTAAACTTGACATCGTATATAAGGGTCCTAATTTGATATGCCACTCCATCTTTTTCTATGATATAGTAAACATTTTTGGATAGCATGTTTACAAAATCTTCCATCAAAATATGCATGTGTTTGAGTAATTCTATTTTACAATCGCCTTTTACCTTACATTGCTTTGGTATTTGACAACTTAAATCCTCCAACTCTGACCATTCGTAGGAAAATTTTCTGATCACTGCAAGTTGTAGTTCCATAATCACATTCATCTTTTCAACTTCTTCTTCTGTCCATAAAACTCTTGGCACCCCATTCTTAAATTCAACTGGATTCATTGAAATTTACTCGGGTACTACCTTCTTGTCTTGTTGAACGATAATGTTAGGCTTCATCAAATCAACATATTTTAGTTTTTGTTTTTTTTGAATCAACATTAACATATTGTCCTTCAATTGAGATCTCATAGATAGGGTAAATTTGTAGGCTCGATAGGCAATGTAGGTTGGTTGGGGGAATTAGGATGTTATAGCTTAGGAGAGTTTGTAAGGGTGGTAAACAAAGTAATTGTATGTTTCCGACTAGCCTCGACAGGCTGACCATTGGCTGGACCGTATATACTGGTGATAACACTCAAATACACCCTAGAAATGAGTGCACACGGATGTTAGCAATATATTTACCCAACTTATTTTTGGTGTCGTATCCACGAGTAACAATTTGACTAGCAATTGAGAAAGTACGAAATAAAAGCAACTCGCTAAAATCGAAACCAAAATACAAGTGATCTTGGGGGTTTTCAATTATAAAAATGTAACACAAATAGAATCAATTAAAATATAAACAAGTTGATCAATGACTTTCACAAATAATGGGAAACAAAGTGTAACACCGCATACCTTTTCGAACCTATAAGACTACGTTAACATTTATGGAATTATTTAAACATGGGAGTTTGGAGGAATTATACATCAAATGTGATGGGTCAAATTAATCTTGAGCCATTGGGCTCAATTAAGGCCTAAAAAGACACAAAAGACATGGCCCAAATGAAGGGGAAATGATCCATTCTTCATTTGACCAAATCAACCCATTAATTATTGAACAAGATATGGATAAATATGAACATTAAGGGTCTATAAAAGGCACCAAAAATCTGATATTTATTCATTTGATTACACATGCCAAAATCTAGAAATTTCCACAACATTCTCTCAACTCAAACCCTAAGCTATCTTCCTCTTGGGACAAGATCACTCCTTGGAAAGCTTTGGAAAGTGTTTATGATTATGATTTAATATATTATATGCATGTAATATGATGTATATAATGTTGGTTATGTTGGTGAAGTGTGAGAAGTTCACTATATGTGAAACAATTTACGTTTGCTTAATCGGTGAAGGTTTTTGCATTGTAAACTTGAAAATGGACTTGTGGTTTTGAAGGAATTGAACTTGATGGGTTCAATATTGACATGTGATATGTGATTATAGCCTCAACTTGTTTTATTCTTGTACATAATGTTTGGAATTGTTATTACGAAATTGGGCATGGAATTGGTGACGTATTAAAAAAAAGATGTAGTTTGGTGATGTTTATGTGCGTTGTGAAACCATGGATGTTCGTTGGAATTTAAGATGATCTAAAATATGTTAAGAGAAGTTTATTTATGATCATGTACCATTCATTGCATAAAAATATCCAAAAGAGACCCTTTTTGGCCGAAACGGGCACCCGCCCTCGCAGACGAAGCACCTGCGGGCGCAGGTGACTTCACAGGTACCTCTGGCTACTACCAAAGGTCACCTGCGGACGTAGGTCAGCCACCTACTGGAGTAGGTGGCTTCGCAGGCCAGCCCAGAAGTTCGTTTTGGTTGTTTTCGCATCTCTTTGACCCCCCGAAACCCCTATACCCTTCAAGGATGTAATTATCAACTTATGGTACCTTTTAAATGACTATAAAGGAGTATACCGGATTTATTTTGAATGGTACAAAATATGGATTGTTGTTAATGTGTTATTGTGAAAGCTATCGAGTGACTTGATGGAGAAAAGGTAACGTAGTGTTAATAAGGAAGTGTAAAGGGTAAACTTGGTGTGAAATGTTATTGGTTTATGATGTCTTGGTCAATGTATGGAATATTATGTTAGTATTGGTATGATAATGCCATGAAAGTTGTTGTAAAGGGAGAAATGATATTCTAGGGAAATTGTGTAACTCATTGTCGTCTTATGCACTTGGAATGTAGCTTGTGGTTAATGTTAGTTCCGTTATGTACTTGTGTTGTAGAGTAAAACGTAAGGAAGGAGCTGGATTATTGTAATCACATATAGGATTGTACTTTTATATTGAGAACATAAGGTATGTAAGGTTACTCTTTCTGTATCCTTCTGCAGCATATTGTTCATATTGACATTGTACTTATTCCATTCCGAAATGTCCAAAGCTATGTCATTTCAGGTTATTACCTATTGTTAAGTCACATATTCCTCATTCATTAGTCGTTGTTGTTCATGTGTTACATAATTATGGACATGGTTCCCAAGTTTCAATAATGTTATGACTACAAATATATCAATCTCTCATAAGTGAATGAATCAATCTCTCACAAGTAAAGGTACGAATCTCACAAAAGTAAAGGAATAAGTAATGCATATATGGGTTAATGTTTGAGAACCGAGACGACTCAAAGGGGCACATAAGCCTAGCTCGAGCGTACCCTAATACTATTTACTACCCACAAATAAAGTGGATGCCCACCAAAAGGTGGATGACTACCCACAATAAAGTGGATGCCCACCAAAAAGTGGATGGCCACCCCAATAAAGTGGATCCCCACAATAAAGTGGATGACTACCCACCGATAAGGTGGATGACCATAATAACCCACCAATAAGGTGGATGACTAATAATAATGATGACGAGCGTAAAAGCAAGGAAAGAAATCTCTTGAATGGAAGAATCTCTTAAATAAAGGCAAATCTCTTGAATGAAGGTGTATATGAAAAATATTATATGAATGATTGATCGTAAATGACAATAACATAAGCAATGTACACCACATTAACTAATCTCTATTCCATGGAAGTTCTTATGTATGATGTAGTTTCTTATAGCCTTACATACTCAGTACATTATTCGTACTGACCCCCCTTGGGGGGACCTACCTTACTTGTTGCAGGTACAAGTGCTAGTAGACCTCCACTGTAGGCTACAAGTCATTTGCGGATCATTGGTGAGCTCCAGTTGGTTCGGGGCTTTTCGAGTCATAGTGTACATTTGTTTTGATACTATGTAAATATTGTATAAGCATGGTCATGTATCTATTAGAGGCTTTGTAGACGGATGTGGGTATATGAATGTAAGAGATGAATGTCCATTTTGACTTGATGGCCCTAACGGCCAAGTTTCACGTATATATGTCTCACATGTTTCATGATTTCCGCTATTAGTACTTTTATATCCTTACGTGATGGTGATGTTTCTTATGGCATGCATATGAGTGGACATGAGCAAAGATTGGTTCTCTCGGGCCACATCGGCTTCGGGTGCCAGTCCATCCCGAATGGGATTTGGGGTGTGACACAATGGAAATGATAATGAGGAAGCAATTCTATCCACTATCCATACTATTTAAATAAAATACTCATCATTAATGACTTGTTAGAAAGCTAGCCTTGGAACCTCAAGTATCCGCCACGTATTTCGATTGATTGACAAATATGTCTTGGATAAATTCCATTAAATATTAGCCAAGTGTCAACACGAATAGTTTCAATATATGGCTACACTAGCATTTTACTATGTCTAGTAACAAAACCCATTAGATGGGTCATTCAATCCAACAACAACATACCAGTGTATTCCCACAGACTGGGGTCTGGGGAGGGTAAAGTGTACACAGTCCATACCACTACCTCCGAAGAGGTAGAGAGGTTGTATCCGATAGACCCCCGGCTTAGGACAGGGGTCATTCATCCCAAATCATGCTAAATTAATATTTCTCAACCTCAATTAGCTCTTTCAAGCATTAATTGAAATAGATGGGCAATCCCTATTCTAATCTCTTCTTTAAAGCTCAACTAGAGCAGAAATGAATAAAGTATGAGATTAATTTAAACAAACAAAAACCCATTTATAAATCAAGTGTATTCAATCAGTACAAAAGCATGCGATAAAATCAAACCCAAATCCAAAAAATAAACATTGCATTGTGTCCAACAACAATATTCAAGAATGAATCCAACTACATCCAAATATTCAATACAAAGCAATAAAATGAAGAAAAGATTAAGAAATATTCACTACAAAGCTTCCAAATCTTTACTCCAAGGGTGCTGGTTCAAGAACCCTAGCCTCCAAGGTTGAGAAATATGCCAAAGATGAGCTTTCAGATCTGAAAAATCCCTTTTTTAGCTCAAAAATAGTGTTTCAGGTAATTATAAAAATGTCACTGCGCTAGTCACCTGCTGGCATAGATGCCAAAGCATGTGGGCACCTGCCCTCTTAGATCAGGGGCATAGGTGGGCTTCTAGCTCACTATTTTGGCCATTTGTGGCCACATATGCATGGGCAGGTCACCATCTACGTGGGCGGGTGACCAAATTTTGATCCATGCATCATTCTAATACCCTATCCTTCATTGTTGAGCTTCTGTTCATCAAATCTTTTTATAAACCAAAAGTACCTGATGTGATTACAATTCAAAGGATAATTTGCTTCATATTATGAAATAACGCCACAAAATCATAAGAAAAGAGATAGAAATAAGTGGTAAAACCGCCACTTATCAACACCCTTGATTTAAGGACTTTGCTTGTCCTCAATCAACACAAAATAAAAATTGAATAAGGTTATTAATTTAAGCTCAAAAGCCAACATCAATACTTTAACATCATATCTTTCAAGTAGGTACCATGATTATGACTTTGGTTGGTACTAACAATTAGTCACCAGCATGTGAGTCTTACCCAAACAACTTTCTCAATTTCAAACACACTTTCAAGAATATAATGGAGTTTAAAGAATGATCAAGTAACAACAATTAATTCTCTAGAAGTATCTCAAAACCAATAGTCAATCAAACATGCTCCCTTGACTCATTTTCAGAACTTATCAACTTCACTAATCTATTCTAGTTCACATGCCCTAACAAGAAAGAAAGTTCCAAATCTCACAATATTTACAACACTTATACAAGGGACAAATTCAAAAACACTCACACTCAACAAAGAATTTCCAATGCAAACAAGTACCATACTATAGGCTTGACTTTATTTTCAATTGCCACTAACTCAAAATCATCGGTTGGAGATCCCGAAGGACTTTTTCTAGCTTGAAATGTAGGCTTGGGGAAGGGTAGGATAAGCATTAAGGAGAAAAATGGCTACACCCTCCTTGAACTCTGCAAAACATAATATAATTCAAACTTTGATCATTTGCCTCTTCATTTCCATACAACACAAGTACCCTTCCTTTTCATTCTAGTTCACCCACTTATTGACAACTTTCTCTTTTTCTTTTCTTTTCTCTTTTTATTTATTTAAACTTCTTATTCAATCATTGCTTTGTTCATAAGGCACTCACTTACAAAACCAAGATGAACGGTCACCTCTTCCAAGTTCAACCATACCCCCAACTTAGGCTTTTAGCCTCAAGTTGGCAATTTTAAGTTCAAGGATGATAGGGTTCAAAAGAGGGAATATTCAAAAAGGTCCAAGGCTTATAATGTGTTTGCCAAAGAAAGGTTATTAAGCTCAAATAGGGTAACTAGTGAAAACATTTATGAACGGGTAGGCTTTTAAGGCTAGGGAGGTTTCCAAAAATCACAAAGAAGGCCTAAGATCATTTCTCCAACCAAACACAAGCAAGACTAGCATTGAAAGACCAACTAGGAAAGTTCTAGATGACACAAGTAAGCACAAGAATTATTCAACAAAAACTCACCAGACGTGGAATGCAAACTCTTCAAGAAGGATCGATTTCATTTCCTAAACAAGAAAAAAATTAGTCATTTTCCACATTATCACCATCTAATGAGTAAAGAGTCACAAAAAGAGTCAAAGTGTTCCCACAAACATCATTCACTTCCATGCACTTATTTTTCACAAAAATTTTTAGTGAGGTATGCTCATTCCAACATTTAACAATGCAAGACTAAATCTATTCGTACCAAACAAGTCACAATCCCACATTTTGAGTTCAACAAGGGCAATAATGCCACGGCTACTCAGACTTCACCATAGCTATTGGTTACTCAGACTTCACCATGACAACAATCACAACCCCAATTCACAATGGCTATGGGTACTCAGACTTTCCCAGTACAAATGACACCAACACCCAAAAACAATAATAAAGACGATTTTCCCTTAAGAATGTCATCACTCAATCCATCATTTAGGAAATCAGAGCCCAAAATAACTACCAAAAAGAAAAACTATAAGAAGCTAATCTAGAAGTGAAAACAAGAGAAACGACTAATCCAACAAAATAAAAATTAAGCTCAAACACAACAAGGGTTCAAAACATCCATAACCATAAAAATCAAGCCCAACAAGGGCACAAGATATCCATACCATAAAGAAAAGCCTGACAAGGGTGCAACAATCTCCAACAACTCCTGAGAAAGGCACACAAAAAGATAATAAAGCCCGACAGGGGCACAAATATACCAAAATAGATCATAAACAGGTTAAGGCCAGAAAAGGGCACAAATAGATCAATAGTACAGACCCAAATGAAAACCAAGTTATCCCACCCCCAACTAAAAGATGTTGTATTGTCCTTAATGCCAGCAAAATAAAGTAGAAAAGGAGGAAGCGAACTCCCTAAAGAGTGCTAGGCACGAGAATCGACATAAGAGTGGCCTATAATAGTTTATGAGTTGGTATACTAGGAGCCTCCTTAGACTTGGCTCTTATTTCATTTCCATCAATTTTTTGCATCCAAACCTATTCAAACCACTTCCAAAAACTCTAAAATTTTGTAGATTAATCAAAAATTAAATCCTAAGCTATTCTAAGAATTAAAATTTCAAAAGTAAATACAAATTTTTTGGGAACGATGGGTTACCTCTCATCAAGTGCTTGATTTAACGTCGTGGCACGATCGAAGCAACCATACTATTTATCTCTCCACTGAGAGGATTTGAACCTTCGTCCCAACATCATATTAAGATGTTGATAAAGCATGTAGGGAAAATGTAAGGAAGTAATTAGACCCACTTTGAAGACTTGAATCTTTTACCCAACTTCATATCAAAATTTTGTTTAGGCTCGTTGGGTGTTGGTGAGAAGATTGATGGGCCACTTGTTAGACACGCATTTTAAAATTCTTGGCCTTCAAGTGAGAAGTGTCATTTTGCCCTCTTGGGATAACAAAGTCCAAAATGTAGGGACTTTGTCCCTCATCTCTATAATTTCCAATTTGCCCAATTATTTCAATTTCCATCACATCTCAAAATGGACTAGAGTCTTCAAAAAGGATTTTCTAGACATTTTCTTGTAACTCTCGTATTACTTCTTAAATTTCAGCATCCTTCATTATTTTTGGCTCCGTTGGTTGACAAATAACCAAGAATTCTTCAAAATCGATCTCACCCACATTTTCGTTGGAAACCATCTCATCAACCTTATTCATAACCATTTGACGTTGATAACCACATGCCTTAATTCTTGCATTCAATTAAATTTTCAATTCTTGGGTAGCCATTTCAATTTGAAACCACGTTTGAAATCGCTCTATATACAATTTAAGAGATTTCTCCACCATTAGTAACATTCTATAAAGTTCATCCTCATTGACTTCAAGTAGTTGAGCTTGATTTAATAGCCATTCTTGGTTCACAATTTCTTCCTTGTCAAGTTTTTCTTCATTTTGGGGCTTTTCATTATGGTCATCACACATTTTTTGACTCAACCCCATGGCATGAACTCTCTTATTCAACAACTTCATTTTGAAGATTAGGCAAATTCATGGAATTTGAGAGATTGGAATTTTTACAAAAGTCTTCTTCTTGTTTGCACTCCTTTCCAAATGCCTCCACGGATTGAGGCAAGAGATGCATATCCCCACCCATTGTAGTCACCCTAGTCTAAGATAGTTTTAAGCATTGCTTCAATACCTTTGTGCTGACACGTTGCTCTTCCTTTGCCACATCATGAAACCTATCAAACTCACAAGAAGAACTAGAATTTTCATTGGCATATCTAGGGGAGGGGGCATAATAATTGGGACAATCATTCCAATGTCCATCTTGACCACCACACAATTAACAATCACACTCTCTATAGGATTGAGATGGTGCACTCACCTCTCTCTCAGGAGCATTTCTATAATATTGCCAAAAGTGGGTTCATCCACAATAAGGACATGGATCATCATGATAAGATTTGCAACCACCAAACTCATTTTGTTTCCATGATGCCATAGTAACAAGTATAACAAAATAAAAATTTATCTAACACAAAAAACAAAAGAAAATCACGAACAGATATTCACAAGTTCGAATCAAAACAAGTAAGCTAAAATTCTAAACTAACTCAATACGCCAAATTATTCGCTGACAATGGCACCATTTCTTATAACGCTCAAATACACCCTAGAAATGAGTGTACGTGGTCATTAGAAATATGTTTACCCAACTTATATTCAGGGTTAAATCCACGAGAAACAATGTGACTAGCGATCGAGAAAGCATGAAATAAAAGTAACTCGCTAAAATCCAAACAAAGATACAAGTGTTTTGGGGGGGGGGGGGCGTTAATTATAAAAATATAACACATATAGAACTAATTAAAATATGGCCAAGTTGGTTAATGGCTTTCACAAATAATGGGAAACAAGGGAAATGATAATGAGGAATCAATTTTATCCACGATCCATAGTATTTAAATCAAATACTCATCATTAATGACGGGTTAGAAAGATAGCATCGAAACCTCAAGTATCCTCCACATATTTTGATCGATTGACAAATATTTCTTGGCTAAATTCCATCGAATATTAGCCAAATGTCAACACGAATAGTTCCAAACTATGGCTACACTAGGATATTACTATGTGTAGTAACAAAACCCATTAGATAGGTCATTCAACCCAAATCGTACTGAATTAAACTTTACCAACCTCAATTAGCTCTTTCAAGCATTAATAAAAAAAAATGGGCAATCCTCACTCTAATCTCCTCTTTCAAGCTCAACTAGAGTGGAAATGAATAAAGTATGCGATTAATTTAAGCAAGCAAAAATAATTTATAAATCAAGAGTATCCAATCAATACAAAAGCATGAGATAAAATCAAAACCCAAATCCAAAACATAAACATTGCATTGTGTCCAACAACAATATTCAAGAATGAATCTAACTACACTCAAATATTCAGTACAAAGCAATGGAATGAAGAAAGGATTAAGAAATATTCACTATAAAGCTTCCAAATCTTCACTCCAAGGTTGTTGGGTCAAGAAGCCTAGCCTCCAATGTTCAGAAATATGCAAAAGATGAACTTTTAGATCTTAGAAATCCCTTTTTTTTAGCTTAAAAATTAGGTTTCAGGAAATTACAAAAATGTCACCGAGCTGGTCACCTGCTGGCGTAGATGCCAACCCAGGTGGGCACCTGCCCTAGTAGATCAGGGGCGCATGTGGGCTTCTTGCTCACTATTTTTGCTATCTGCGTCCTCATAGTTATGGGCAGGTCACCATTTCCATGGGCGGGTGACCATATTTTGATCCATGTATTATTCTAAGCCTCTATCCTTCATTGTTGAGCTTCTTTTCATCAAAACTTATTTGTAAACCCAAAGTACCTGAGATGATCACCATTCAAAGGATAATTTCCCTCATATTATGAAATAACGACACAAAATCATTAGAAAAGAGATACAAATAAGTTTTAAAATCGCCATTTATCAG
Organism: Capsicum rhomboideum; assembly: GCA_031232105.1. Classification (NCBI taxonomy): domain Eukaryota; kingdom Viridiplantae; phylum Streptophyta; class Magnoliopsida; order Solanales; family Solanaceae; genus Capsicum; species Capsicum rhomboideum. Next base: position 86,771,032 of record CP124716.1, on the reverse strand, counting down.
CTGACGATAGAAAAGCTTTGGTTAATGTACGTTTATGGTTGATGGCTTAGTTTTAACTATTGATTTGATTAATAAAATTTGAGTCCTTTTGGACTCATTTTGATTTAAATTTTTTTAAAAAGAAAGGACTTGATATTGTCTTCAAGTTTGGAGGGGTCGACTCAAAAAGTTTTTGGGCTTTACAAGCCGAGCAAGATATGATGAAGGATAGAGAGTCCATAAGGTATCTCAAAAGGGAATCATGCATGGATGTAAGAAATAGAAATTAGTAAGGGTATCCAGAAAACTCTGCAAGGCTACTTTAAACAAACAGATAACCTTAAACTAATAAAATTAAACTAGTCATGAGAAAAATTATTCAACTATGATCCACCTATACCTACTACAGGGAAATCGAAACCATAATGCAAGCAAATTCACCCAGTTTACTAGCAAAGATGTTATCAAATCTTAAACATAAAAGTTACAAATATTCATGACATGTCTTAGCATGAGAGAAGATTTGCATTCTTTGGTTCTTTTCATACAAACTCCTTTCCTATCCCATTTTCAAACAAAGAAAGTGGAGGGATGCTTAACCAGACTTGAGAAAGTAAAAAAATTGAAAGAAGTGAGTAGAAGGACACTCACAAATGAAATTGATGTTATTAAAAAAGAAATTTGCAGAACCACACACATGGACTTGATGTCAAACAAATCCAAACAAAAGACCAATAAAAACAAATTATGATGCAAACTCTCACTCATTGCAAGTTCTAATCTTTAGAAAGAACTAGAGATTAATACCAAATAATAAACATTTCTTCCTTATTAGACCTTAAATGGCATTATGAACCAAGTGAAGTCTTTGAAAATTTGTTTAACTAATACATGGTCTAACCACTAAATTTTAATCAAAAAGATGTGAGAATATGAACCAAATTGATCTGGAACCAAATGCAACTAAAACATTAGAACTTAGCTCAGGCTTTGGCCTATATTGCAAATGAAGTAAGGCTATAGGTTATTTTAAGAATTAGAGTTAGGATATATAGACGAGTCACTTTTTTTTTCTCTTTAGGTCAGCAATGCATGATCTAAAGAGAAGCCCTCTTTACTCTTCTTAAAAACCCTAACTTTAAAGATGCAAACACGCTATGAAGAAAAGCTCTATACACCTTAAAAAACATATCTGAAGAGCCTTCTCGGGTATCATGAACCAAAGAGATGCTTGAAGCTTAATCCATAAATCAAGAATCTTAAACAAACCAACAAAGACCAATAGAAGAGGTGAACGATCTAAAATTAGCCACAACATCCATGCTCTATAAGAGCTTTAAGAAGAAGAGTTTTAGGGATAAAAATAGGCTCACTACTAGAAATTGAGCCTACGACAACAGATTTCCTAGCAATGATTTCAAAATAGTTACTATAGAGTATCTACTGCAATAATTCCAACTGTTGCAAAAAGGTTTGGGTGCTATTGATACGGTTTAGCCAATAAACCATTGCAACTATACTTCAAGTGAATGTGGGGGTCAGATTGTGGATGAGTGGTTGTATTTTTATGACTGGGGGAGGTCGACACAAGATCTTTTCCTGCCTTCTTTGGTTTCTGCACTTTAAACCGTTGCAACAGGATTACCTTTCATAATGGTTATTGAACCATTACCATAAATCCATCTATGGGAATGATTGATGAAGAATAGCTATGTATTGGAATAGTTATTTACTCCCTCCATAATCTCCCTCTCTTATTTCATAACTCGCCAAAGACCCAATATTTTATTTTCTTTATTTCTTATTAAATACAATAAATAAAATATTATTTTCCTCTTAAGACAAACCCTTTTCTCTCATAAGACAAACCCAAATTCATATTCTCTACTCTTCAAATCTCTCATCATTTTGAGAAAATGTTATTTCTATAGTGATTTTAGTTAAATCTATGCATTGTATATGAGATTCTACTGATTTGGGGTTTATTTCTCGGAGTAATTTTTGTCAAATCTGAAAAATCTTTGAGGGTTTCTTATTCATTCTTTGAGATTTTAAGGTTTTCTTCTTTTATCTCTTTGTTTCTCTTTAACCTTTGAGGTGTAGTTAGAGTATTTTATATATTTCTACAGATTGATGATTTTGACAAAAATTGTTGAGGGGTTTCCCGTTAGACTGTTGCTACTGTGAAGGTCTAAACTTTTATTGGTAGCTATGGTGATGTTGCTGAACTTCCTATTACATAAGCTAAATCTTTGGGTCTAAATCTATTATCTAAGATTCTTATAATTAATTTGAGTGAATAAGTTTTTCTTGGTAGCTATGGTGAAATTTAGTTTCTAACTATATTTCTCTTGCCATTGGTGTTGGATTTTCTGTTGTATTTGCTATAAAGGAAACTCCATCAAGGTCTTCATCCCAAAATCATTCTCTGGCTGGTTATCTCCATCAAATAATGAACAAACCTCCCCTAACTTATCTCCATCAAAAGTATTTATTATACTATCTTATTGTTTTTATAGTTGAGTTATATATACTCCACATGCCATATGCCGATTCAATTTCCTCTTTTGTTTTCGCTATTAATTTTTCAATTATTTATCTTATTGTTTTAGAGAGTCAACATGGAATTTTGGATTATTGTTAGAGTTTTATATGTTTTTGAAGATCTAAGATTTAATTTCATATTTTTGTTAATTGTAGGTTCAAATGATCTTTCTAGTTATAAACAATCAAACACTAATTATTTTAGTGTTGAATAACATCTGGTGTGACATATTTACTTTGTCAATTAAGTATTTTAGTGTTAAACTATATGAAAAATTCCAGAATAGTCCCTTTTGATTTGTCTTGAAATCTTCTTATATTGGTTGCCTCAGTTCACTTGTGTTTGACAGGTTCTGATTTATAATTAATAGGCATCAAGAAGATGCTAACAAAAATTACAGGGGGATTTCTAACTCTACATTTGCACCTAATGTCATATACATCTTTGATAGTGTTAGGTTATTTTTCAAATGTTAATATTTCATATACTTTTTTTATTTAACGTTATAAATGAGTAATTATTATTTCAGTCCAAACAACATAAAGGCTTTCTCTGTCTGAGTAAATGATCAACCTTGTTGTGTTTTCAATCTCAGATTCTGTATCAATATTGAAGCTTAATCAACCTCTTTAAATAGTCAAGTTACTCTCAAACACTTAGAACCCAACCCATAGCCATTGTTTGAGTTGTAGCAAAAATCAACTACTAACCTGTAATGGTTTCTAGACTAACAAGCGGATTTGAGCTACCACTTTTAGGAAAGATAGCATGCTTTCCTTCCTCCCTTCTATCCCCTTGCCCATATTTTTATGTTCTCCAACACTATTCAGTTCCTAGAAATAGCACAATCAGGATTCTTCAATGAAAGTAGATGATGGATTCTTATGTTTGTAGTATTAATCATTTTTACCAGGAAAGGCAATGTCTCTAATTACTTAGAGAGTATTATTGTCATGACCAAATTTCTCAGGTCATAATGGCACGTACTTTAACCCAAAAGTAGGTAAGCCAAACCATAGCCTGAAATGGTGAGTAACGGTCTAATAGGCGAAAAAGAGATAAATAAGAACGAAAATAGTAATAATCAAAAGTAAATTAGAAATATATATATATATATATATATATATATATGCGACCTGGTAAGGTCAGTACAAGAGAAACTATATAAAAAAGGAATGTACATCATAGACTCAAAATATAAAAAAATAAGACTACCAAAAAAGCAGAAGGAGAAGGATCAACTCCAGACTCTGAAAGCTCACCTAAATCTCTGGTCAACAAGACAGTTCGAGATCAGTGTCAACAGTGTTGACTCGTATTAGGATCTACATCAGGGAAAAGATGTAGAAATAAAGTATGAGTAAGAAAATATGAGGTACTCAGTAGGCATCATAGGCCGACTAAGCTCAATTACAATAAAAGCAAAAATAAAGTGAAAATGTATATAAAAAGGCAATAAATAATAGTCAGAAATGAAATTATAGGCTATGCTAAGAAAATGCACTAAATCGAATGTAAATAAATTAAATGCTAAAATAAGTGCCAATCTATAACCTAACTCGACCCCCATACACCCAGAAGTACACACAAGGAGAAATAAACCCAACCGAGCCCCCATAAGCATGCTGGATACAAACACGTGTAATAATAATACAACGCCTAGTAAAATAGCAAGAAAAGTAAAATTGAGCCAAGATGTGATATCCATACTGTATAATCCTCCTCCAGCCATAACCCTGATCTTTCCAGTCTCAAATAGAATTTTTCAACCCAAGATAAATTATAATGTAAATATCGGACTCAAATCGGAACTTACACAATATAACCAATATACAAGGTGCCGAACTCAAGCTGAAACTCAACAAAATATGATCAATAAATAAGTTGTCGGACCAGAACAAAAACACATAAGTAAGAAATATGTAGTAGTAACCCAGAATCATAATCCATCTCAATTCTATCTAGTCATTTTTCCCATTTCTAAAAGGTCAAATCCTTAAAGAAGAATCCGGTTCTATTTATTGAGTCAGAAGGCGCGAATTAAGGTCAAATACTGACCTGCCATGGGTAATGAAGCTAAATAAGCTTATTATAAAGATTATGTCGACACAATCCCAAGTAACAGTCTAACGAAGTAGTTTTGTAATCATGTAGTTGAAACTAGGCACTATTCTAAGACAACCTATCTTAAAAAAAGTGTGATAGGGCCCATTACAAGTCCTAAAACACCAACCAAAGGAAAGCACCAACCAAAACCTAGGATAAGGCTTTGCAATCCTATCCTAATGCCCTATGTAGGCTAAGTCTAATCTTAAAGGAGAAGCAAACACTAATTTAAAAAAAATGAGGCCAAAATCTACCCTAAATCCCCTAATAGGCTAAGAATAATAAGAAGTTACTAAGAGAATATTTTGTCCATAATAACCCACCCACAACTAGAAAAACATCATACAAATACCGTAATAGAGTAAAGTCTAGAAGAAAGATAAGCCTAGCCTACTTGGAAGCTTCCACAAGCACGCGAAATCCTCTATAACAGAGCTTTTCCCTTTCGAGAAGCCTCTGACCACTACCATGCTATCCAAATAATATTCAAATCATCCAGGGAAAAACAACAATACCCATATTGTGAATTCACGCTCCGAGTTAGAAATCAAGCTAAACATCACCCATTGGCTTCGCTTACAGTATCTCAAAATTGAAACCACCGCAATGTCCCTCTAGTCATAATGAGCTAGTGCTTAAAAATTGGGCATGACCAACCCTCAATTTCATGCCCAAATCAGTCCGCAAAGCTCGAGAGGAATCACAAATTCAAACTATAAATCAAACAAAAATTAAGTCAAAAACTTATGAGATTAAGACAGGGAAATAATCACTTTAGTGTCCCCTATAGTATCCCAGCATCAATCATCAATCTCCCATAATTTTTCAAGCTTCCAATGCAATGGTGGAAAACACTTAGAAATAATGTTGAAAACAAAGGGAAAAACTATATATACACTCATCAGTAGCCGTTTAAGCAGACAAATAGCCACTTAAGCAGCCACTACTAAAGCGACAAAAGGGCACTTAAGTGACCCCAGCCCAGTTGGCCCCTCTTCCTGCACATCATCACACCCGTCATGGGTGACACATGATGTAAAACTTGATAACCAACTCCAAACCTCTGAGAACGGAGCCTACTGTCAGCATAACTCTTTTACCTGCTTTGAGCTGCCCTAAGCCTACCTTGAATAACCTAAGATTTGTCCAATGACTGTCAAATCAAGTCAGCACCCTGTGGTCTTACTTCTGAAGTCTCAAACCAACCAATCAAAGATCGAAACCACCTACCATACAATGCCTCGAATGGTGCCATCTGAATACTCAAATATTGGATATATTGTAGGCAAACTTTGTTAAGGATAAAAATTGCTCCCACTAACCTCCAAAGTTCATGACATAAGATTGGAGCACATCCTCTAAAACCTAAATAGTCTACTCCAACTGTCTGTCAGTTTAGGGATGAAAAGTGGTGCTAAGGTCGACCTGGGTACCCAACTCCTCCTGAAATGCCCTCTAAAAGCTAGAGGTGAAATGAGAACCTTTATCTAAAATAATAGACACGGGCACCCTGTTAAGGTTAATTATATCTTGAACATGGATTAGAGCCAACCTTTCCGCACTGTAGGAAGATTGAATAGGTATGAAATGGGCAGACTTGGTCAACCAATCTATGATGACCTAATGCTGTTAGAACCATAGAAGTACGAGGAAAAACACCAACAAAATCCATGGTAATCGTTTCTACTTCCACTCAGGAATAGGTAGCCTATGAAGTAAACCACCCGGTATCAAGTTCTCGGCCTTTAACTGCTGACATCACAAACACTGATCCATGAAATCTTATATATCTCTACTCATACCGCTATACCAGCAATGTTGCCTCAAATCTTTATACATCTTAGCTGACCCAAGGTAAATAAAATATCTAGAGATATGAGCCTCCTGAAATACTAAACCAAACCTCCTACACTCAAAACATAATTACGACCATCAACTCTTAAAATACCATTAAATTCTAAGGTAGCCCTCCTGGACTCGCTCTTCTGTACCTGATCTCGAATACCACGCAACTAACTATCCTCAAACTGTCGACCTTGAATCTACTCCAATAAAGTAGACCTAGCCTCAACAGTAGCAAGAATCCTCCTAGGGTCTGATATATCAATATGAATCAACCTATTAACTAAGGACTGGATGTCCTAGGGCAATGGTTGCTCTGAAATTTAAAGGAAGGCCAAGCTCCCCATACTTACCTCCTTTTGGCTTAATGCATCTGCTACCATATTCGCCATGCCCAGATGGTAAAGAATAGAGAGGTCATAGTCCTTCAGCAACTCAATCCACCTGCTTTGTCTCGAATTATGGTACTTCAGAATCATAATGTACTGAAATCTATGGTGGTTAGTAAATATCTCATCGCAAACACCATACAGGTAATGCTGCCAAATCTTAAGTGCGAAAACTACTGCAGCCAACTCCAAGTCATGAATGGGGTAGCTGCGCTCTTACACCTTTAGCTCTCTCGAAGCATATGCTATAACTCAGCCTTTCTACATCAAATTACAACCCAAACCAACACCCAAAGCATCACAATATATTGAAAACCCCTCACTTTTAACTAGAAGATAAGCCATACACCCCATCGATAATAGTCTTCTAACCCAAATATAAGAAATAATCCTATTGACTCACGGCTATAAGAACCCTGCCATAACATCGAGGGTATGCCGAGCAAGGCTAAGGTAAGAGTATTAGCAAAGAAATCTAAGACCATATGATAGGGAGATAACCAGTCCATACCCAGATTCAAATCAAAATCACCATGTCTATCATAATATAATCAACACAGGTGTCATATTCCTGAATAGTCAACATACAAGATCTATATGCATGATCCACTACTAAAGAATCACCCATGGGAGTAGCTACATGTATAGGCACAAATAATGGCTCACAAGACAACCCTACCCGAGATGCATAATAAGCAGAGACATATAAATATGTGAAGCCTGGATCAAATAAAGTAGAAAATGTTTGATGACACATTAAAATCATACCTGTAATGACCACATCTGTAGCCTCAGCCTCCAACCTACTGGGAACAACATTTAGATGACCTCGATAACCTTTGGACTAGGTGCCAACCCAACCATCTGCTCTGCCTGCCTGAGTACCTCTATGAAAACCCTACGAACCACCCTGTGACCCTAGGCACAACCTCTAGCTAGGGGCAACACTGATCTAATCGGTGGAACACTTTATGTCTAAGTATCAATCATCCCACACTAGGGATACTTTCGGGCAAAATGACTAGCAACCCTATAATAAAAATATGCCCAGGTACTCTAACCTGATGAGTAGGTTTGGCTGACCCAGACTGAAAGCCCTTCAAAGACTGACCACTGGTCTGCTCGCTGAAATTACTATATCCAGGCTGGCCCCTAACTGAAATTGGTGGCGCTACAAGAACAGGCCTACTATACTGGCTTTGAGGCTGATACGGTTGTTGCTGGGGATATCTACCCTGAAAACCTCTACCCTTGAACTGTGTAACAATATAGCTCTCACTGTAACTTCCCTACTGATGAGATCTCTTAACGCTGCCCCACGGGCCTCAGAATGTAAATCCTCCATAGTCAGCAGTGTCAATAAATGATATACCCATAACTACTAGACTTTGAGTGCACATATAGAGTTGATGTCTTAATCCTCTGATGAAGCACCGTATCCTCTAATACTCAGTAGGTAGAATCATGGTGACATATCATGCTATCTCATGAAATCTTGCTTGTACTTTGCTATTGTTATAGAACCCTGTTGTAACCCTGTGAACTCATCCCTTAGGCATTGGAGCATGCTGCAAGGCATATGCTTCTCCAAGAAAGCCTTAGAGAACTTACTCCATATCATAGAAGTAGATTCAGCTGGCCTATAATAATGATATCCCCTCCACTACAATATTGATGCTCTATGAAATTGAAACATGGTGCAATCCAGCCCACGTGATTCAATTAGGCCATAGTTGTACAACCTCTCCTCGCAACTAGTAAGGAACTTATATGCAGCCTTCCTTGGTGTGTCACGACCCGACACTACCCCCAAGTCGTAACACAATACTTAGAGTCGCAAGTGTCCCCAAGCTAACCCATGGCCTGTCATGACATTGTAAATACAAAAATAACTAATAAAAACTGTATGCGGAATCTGAACTGAATGATGAAATAATAATTAAAACCAATAACAATATCTGAGTCTAAAAACACCAAGTTGAACATCTAACTATATGTCTGAAAGCCTCTACTAGGACGAGTTACTGGGACAAGCCCCTAGCTAACTCTAGCTGCCTGAAAATGAAATAAGATAAAATAAAATACTGATAACTAGTCCTTGAATGATGAGGACACACCAAACACTTCTGTTGATAAGGGTGCAGAATCGTACTATGCCCGATCTGGATGCTGTGCATCAGAACCTATATTATAAGACAATATAGCACAATGGAAAAGTATGGGATCAATACTTTAAATATACTGAGCATGTGAGATATGTACTACACTATACATGCTGATTATGAGAAAATAAACTAAACATGGAGTGAGGAACGTAAATTGATGCAATATCTAAGTGACTAAACATGTACTGAACAATATTAATATGATGAGTAAACTGAGTACATGATTATGCAATATCTAAGTCTGAACTATAGGAGTACAAGGACATTCTAAATATCATAAGAGGTATGCAAACTGACGTACTGACGATAGAATATCCAAATCAATTACCTATCACTGAGATATACTAAGATGAAAGGACTCAACAGGATAGTCATAAGTACTGACTTCACAAAAATTCTGATATAACTGAGATACTATAAAATAGTTTGGGTTGCGGGTCATGAAAATACCAAAGTGTGAGACTGTGGGAGAGACTATTAACCAACATATAACCATGTGAGCTAAATATGGAGTTCGATGTATGAACCCCATCGAAGAAGTCCCAATATACTTTGGCAGGGTATAAAGGATGTTATGATCTGGTATGCTATAAACAATCCTACGGTGGCACGTAGTTCTGGGAATAAGGTTTTTGCTTGCTGAACTATAGTCCAACTCGGTGCTAAGTACTACTCCCAACTGAACATTCTTAATAGCTCGGGGAGATGGGATGTTTGGGTGTCAAACTGAGATGATCATGGATGCCATGCCTGATTTCCATACTACTAGTGAACTTTTCTTTTATAAGAAAACTGATCCACAATCATTGATGGCATTCCGGATACCATACTAATCGGGAACTTACTTTTAGAAAAGAGTGTTCAAGAGCATTGATGGCATATATGGATGTCATGTATGTCATGTATATTATAGTTGTGAACTGAAGATCCTGATCATGGTATAAGAACTTATATGTATATATATATGCATCATGTATTTTTGAACACTATGACTTGTATGTTCAGGGGGGGTTCTGAGACGGCTGGAGTAAAATGCATAAGCTAACACATGAAGGCTAAGATTTAGAATGACCCTAGACGATTGGACTTAAATTCTAATTCTTGACTCATGATGATGTTAATAGTTTAATTGTAGGTATTTTCTAAAAAATACTATTTATTATACATATACTTTATTGAAAAATCACATTGCAAGTCAATCACACCGAAAGTACAGATAAATTGAGATTTAATAATAGACCTTCTATCAAAAAGGATCCTAAAACATGTAAACCAAGAGGAATGAGTGTTTAATTAATAATGCATGGGATCCTAGGTCATCGGGTGTTCATAACCCGCCATCTCTGAAGAATGTAACTATTCATTACAAATTTTATGATATGAATGGTAAATGAAATTACATAATACAAGCCCCAAAATCATGGAATATCAATAAATTTAGAGTTCATGGACATGATACTATTAACATACTGAATTTTATGGAGAAACATGTATTTATAGTCTACTAGTTACGGGGAACTGAAGTTCAAGAAGAATCATGGTAGTAATGAAAACCCTAATTTTGAGATCTTGAATTTAACTGAGGAACTGAATATATTTTGGGATTCAATGGGCGAAAGGATACCCACTGATGAAATCCTACATACCTGAACATGAAAACCTTGGAGAAACCCTTGAATTTGGAGCTTGAAGGAGATGGACCCTAGTTATGGCTTGGAGAAGAGAAATCTCCTCTTTTCTTGTTTTCTCTCTAAGTGTCGGCTTAATTTTGAGTAATGAGGGACTTAGGGTAAGCTTAGGCTTAATATTCAGACTTAGGATAGTTAAAATGATGTAGTTTTAGAGCTAAAAGAGTGGGAAAAGACTGGGGTGCCCTTATAAAAACATACTGGAAAAACTGTTGGGACGAACCTACGAGACCTTCCCATGATCGTGGATTCTACCAACGATCATGGGTTATGATCGCAGTCTGGGCTGGATTTTGAGCTTCTATGATCATGATCAGATGAGCCATGGTACGATCGTGGGTTCCACATATGATCGTACCTTGGTTCATAGGTTGTAAGTTTAAACCGAATTAACTTTAGAAGTCACGATCATACCTAACATCGTGGTTTCTAACCACGGTCGTGCTTCCCTTTCATGGTTGGAAAGTATACATTTCAACCTTCAGTTTTTCGGGGCTGTTTTGATCAGACGGGATCATGGTACGGTCGTACGTTGTAATCAAGATCGTACCTTCGCTCATATGTTCTCATTGCTGGACAGTGCTTCACTAGAATGGCCACAACTTTTTATTCCAATGTCGGATTTAGGTGAATCTGGATTCGTTGGAAAGATAATTTAAATATATACCATTTGGTTGGTCTTGAACTCATAAATCCATCATAATCTGATAGTTATGCTTGTTTTAAGCTGACTATAGCAAGATTCTTCACAAGAAAACCACAGGTAAGGAAGGTTTCAACTTCGCTATGAGCTTGGAGTTACTTGTTGTCTTGATGCAAGTATAAACTACTTATCATACTCACAAAATATGATGTTTGATTATACAAGTACTTGATGCATGTTTTTAATCTTAGCTCAGATTTTTAGGGTGTTACATGGGGCCCCTGCAAACCTCAGTGGAGACAATCTAAGAAACCGGCCTAGCATCTTCTACTCCTTAGAAGTCATGTATGGCTAGGCTACAACTGGATATGGAACAACTATTGCTTGTGGAATCTCTACTCTAGGAGATATAGCTACAGGCTACACCCTAATACCCAATCCACCCCGAGCTGCCCCTTGAGCTGATGTCTGGGACCTATCTATCGGTTGGCCACTAACCATGCCCAATAACTCTACCAAGGAATCACAGAGGATAGGTGATGATATAAATCTTGGTGGAGCCTTGGCTACTCCCTTGCCCACTAGTTGTCTAGTTCTATCTCGGTACGTACTCTAGCTCTGGATTAAGAATTGACTAAGATGAAGGCTCCATGGCCTGGACTCAAAATGGCGCTGCAGCTCTAGCCTGTCATCATCCTTAGGGTCGACCCCTGCCTCTAATAAGTGCCCTAGCTATGGGCTTAGGGGCATCATTCTGGGCCGCTATAGCCCATGTTCTAGCCATCTGCGAAAGAGTGAAACAAATGAGAATCTAGAAACTAATATAGACATAAGGCATGATAATGAATCAAAAAGGTGTGATTTTCCTAAAAATGTCCTATAGCCTCCCAAAAATAGGATACAGAAATTATCATATAAATCTGTGGGACTTTACAAGAAACTTGTTCTTGTACTGACGATACAAGTTAACCTATGCTCTAATACCAAACTGTCACAACTCAAATTCTTAGGTCATGATGACACCTACTATAACCTACTAGTAGGTAAGCCAAACCATAGCCCAGAATAGTGAGTAACAAGTTATTAGGCAGAAAATAGATAAATAAGAATGAAAATAGTAATAATCAAGGACAAACAAGAAAAATATATATAAATGTACCATACAATAGAGAAAGGGAACAAAACTCATCAAAAAGAATCGTCCAAGACCTGGTAAGGTCTGTACAACAACCACTATACAAAAATAAAAGTACTAAATAGTGTAAAAATATACATTATAGTCTTAGAATATATAATATATGACTTTTATAAGAGCATAAGGGGAAAGATCAGCTACAGACTATAAAAGCTCACCCAATTCTCTGGTCAATAGCACAACTCAAGATCAGTGTCAATGACAATGACTCGTACTAAGATCTGCATCAGGCAAAAAAATGTAGAAGTATACTTTGAATACAAAAACACGAGGTACTCAGTAGTCATCATAGGCCGATTGAGATCAATTACAATAAAAGCATAAATAATGTACGAGTGTGTAAAAAAGGGTAATAAATGAGGGTTAGAAATGGAATTATAAACTTACTAAACAAATGAGGTAAATCGAATGTAAATAAATCAAATGCAGAAACAAATGCCTAACTATAACGTAACTAGACCCCCATAAGCCCAGAAGTTACACACAAGGAGAAATAAACCCAACCAAGCCCCCATAAGCATGGTGGATACAAACAGGTGTAATACTAATACAAGGCTAAGTAAAATAGCAAGAAAAGTAAAAGTGAGCCAAGAAGTGACATGACTACCATATAATCCTCCTGCATCGATAACCATGATCTTAATAGTCTCAAACAAAATTTTTCAACCCAAAATAAATAATAATATAAATGCTGGACTCTAATCGAAACTAATAGAATATAACCAATATACCAGGTGTTGGACTCGAGCCGAAACTTAACAAAAATATAATCAATGAACCAGATGCCAGACTCTAATCGAAAATCATATGTAAGAAATGCATAGTAGTAATCTGAATCATAATCCATCTCAAGTCTATCTAGTCATTTTCCCCAATTTTTGAATCTTTAAAGGAGAATCAAGTTCCATTTATTAAAATAGAAGGCACGAATTAAGGTCAAATACTAACCAGCCAAAGGAAACAAAGCTAAATAAGATAATTATAATGCCTATGTCAGCCTGATCCCAAGTAAGATTCTAACAAAGTGCTATTCTAAAATAACCTATCTTAAAAGGGGGAGACATGGACCACAAAAAGTTCCAAAAACCCAACCTAAGGCAAGCATCTACCCAAAACTAGACTAAGGATTCACTATCCTATTCCAAGGCCCTAAGTAAGAAAAATTAACTTCTAAAAGGATAATCAAACACTAATATAGGGGAAACGTGGCCAAAATCTACTCTAAAAGCCCCTAATCGACTAAGAAATAAAAGAAGTTAATAAATGAATATTTGAGCCATATGAACCCACCCACAACTAGTACAATAACACATTAATATAGTAATAGAGCATTGTCTAGAAGAAAGGTAAATCCAGCCTACCTGGACATCACCAAAAGCATGCAAAATCCTCTATAAAGGAGCTTTTCCCTTCCAAGAAGCCTCCGATTGCTGCCATACTATAGAAATAATATTATACTTGTCAAGACAAGAACAACAATACCCATATTGCAAATTCATGCTCCCGGTCAGAAATCGTGCTCAAAATTACTCGAGGGCCCCAATTATGGAATCCCAAAATTGAAACTGCCACAACATACTTTGGGCCATAATGAGCTAGTACTAAAAAATTGGGCATGACTAGCCCTCAATTTTATGCACAAATCAGCCCAAAAAACTTGAGATGAATTAAGAATTCAAACTATGAATTAAACCTAAACTAAGCCAGAAACATACGAGATTAAGACGGGGAAATAATCACTTAGTGTCCCCTATAAATTATCAACTCTAATTATCAATTCCCCATGATTTTTCAAGATCCCAATGTAAACAATAGTGGAAAATACTTATAAATAATGCTGAAAAACAAAGGGAAAAATTACCTATACACTCAGCAGTGACAGTAAGTGGCTAAATGACTGCTTAAGTGGTCACCACAAAAGTGATAAAAGGGTGCATAACTGACCCGGCCAGCTGGCGAGCTACTGCTAAAGCGGTCTTGGGGCACTAAAGAGGTTCAAAGCCGCTAAAGGGGTCCCCAGGATGCTTAAGAGGTTACACTAGCAAATTGACACCGGAAATTTTTGCCAAGTCCCAAATGGACGTTGACCGGGTGCTCGAGATTCGTTCGGGTTCCTGTGAATGCATATGAACTATGATACCCTACAAAATTTAGTATTTCAGACATAATCAAGCAATCAAAATTCCCATCTGAGGTAGTTTTGGTAGAAAGTGCGTCCCATACTCAAGGTTCTATTTGTACCAAAATCTACCTAATAGCCCAAAATGAGCCCGAAAGCCTCGGGAGCCTGACCAAGGGTTCTCCTAACCTAAAATCAATATTTCAAAGCTAAAGGAACCATCATATTTTACCTTTGAGGCCGTTTACTTGATGTTTTGGCCCGAGACCATTTTTTTAACTTTAAAAGCTCCAAAATAGGGAAATGACTATAATAACCAAACGAACTGCCCAGTAACCAAATTGTCAGTCCTAGCAAGTCATAAATGAGTTGAGGCTAATATAGGAATTCTCTAAATTCATAAAAAGCATGAAAACACAAAAAATGACTTGGAGGGTCATTATAATCATACTCTGCGTTCTATATCCAATCATAGTCGTATGAAGTGCACTTGGATATTTTACTTTTCATGCATCATTAAGTTATTACATTAATAATTGTGTTGTACCCTAAATAACACTTTTCACTTGGTAACTGGTTGAGATAAACGGCTTTTTGGGTATGACTCACTTATGTTTTAAATATGTTACTCTAGAGAGATTTAATTGATATATGTTGGTTACACAAGGTTTCCATGCCGCCATCGTTGTGATTCATTCATTGTTTTACCCTATTTAGTTCTCCTCCTTCACATTTTCTTTTTCACATTCCAAGATTACTTTTTCAGGTGTGCGAAAAATAAAGTGCAAATTGAGTAGCTAGAAATAAATAAGCAAATCACAAAGTACCGTCTCACTTAACCTTTGAATTTAGTTGTAAATGAGCTAAAAATGTTGTTCAATGCCTCAAAGTAGGACTGGTTGTTGTGACAATTGTTGTAGTATTTGTGAACATTGTAGTTGAGTATTTGTAACACCCCAGGTATTCAAAGTTTTCCTCCGTCCCGTATCGAAGGTTTACGAGCCTAAATTTAAGAATTTTACTAATACCGAGTGTGTTTTGAAGTATTTGATTTAAATTAGAATTTTGTAAAAAGTTACATATTTATTGTCTTTCTAAAATGTATTAAATATTTATAAAAATTATTTAATTATGATACATTTCTGTATGTACTTTTTTTTAAAAGAGTTACATAATTTAATATTAGTATAATGGAGATAGTAAGTCTAATTATGCTGATAAATTATTATTATTAAAGGTAGGCTTTATTCAAAATAATTTTCCACTAACTATGGTATATTCAAAAAAATTGTATTTATTTTATTATGATCATGTGCAATGCCCGATTACATACATAATGGGATAAGAATATTTTTTTGTGTGGATAACTCTCCTCCATGTAAGAAGTGAAGGGACATCAATTTTTTCATTAATAATAAGATGCTTCAACGTTCCATGGCGCAGTATCAATTACTATACATGAAGGATCTATCTCATACTTTAGCTAATTAAAAATATGGCATTTTGAAGAATTTGCTAGCATCATTTCTTTCACTTCACTTTCAATTTATTTTATAAAGAACTTCGATGACATACTTGATATCTCTCCGTACATATATAATTCTCCAAGAAATTGCAAGGTATGATCTTTTTCAAGCTAAACCCCATAGTTTCTCCATTATTTTCTCTAGCCTTTTATCATATGGATTCTTACTTATAACAAATTATAAGTCTTAGTGATGGAAGATGGGTAGACCAAGTTAGTGTTAGCTTTAAAAATCCAACTAGTGGTAGCTTCAAAAAGTAGACTTTAACGAATGTAAGGATATTCCTTTCTTTTGGCATGATTTCTTAAGATTTGTGATTTTGGGTCTAGCGTGCTATCAAAGGATCGATTATTAGATATCATAAATCATTGTTGGTATTATTATTGTTAAAAACTCATATTCAAGTGATGTTGGTTCCATTTCAAGTTGAAAGATAAGAGGCAGTTATATATATTGTCGTGGTTATTGGATTCTGGTAATAGTTGGATTAATCATGATATAATAATTGCAGTTTGAAGAAACTATGATTACGTACGAGCTACTTACAAAGCGACATATTATTTGTTAAAGTCAGTTATGGGAAAGCTAAGTTGGTATGGTATGTGACGGAGATTAGAAGTTGCGAGTCTGGATTTTATGTGTTATAATAATTATGTTATGATCTGAGTTGTTGAGAATTTAAAGGGATGCTTGAGTAGAGCTTCGTGTAGCTTTGATAAGGTTAGGTACAAGCTATGTCAAGGCTATTCTTATTCTTTTGGGGATGATGCAATAGTTTAATAGATTCTAAATCAGTGTGCTACCGAAGAATGCCTCGTAGTGCTTCCAGGTTATGTTGTTTTGACCTTATTAAAATAGTTATTCCTTTTCGAGAACTCATACTTTATTATAATTGATGTCATGGCTAATCATAAAGTAAAGTATTAGATAATGTCTAGTCATGTGGATAGCTAATATACAGTCAAAGGCTATAGTTTAGGAAGTAAGGCTATTTAAATATAAGATAAAGTCTATGTAAGTTACTTAAAGACGTTTTGAAATTATATAGGGTTTAGTAAACCTAGAATATATCGTTAAGTAGAGCTCCACTTTAAGTACAAAAATATGTTTTGGACAGGCAACACATAATTCTACAACTTTTAATTTTAAGACAAAAGTTGGTTTTGCTGTTACTAACTCGAAATAAGTGATGAGAGAGAGGACAAGTTTTGTCCAATTCTTTTTTCAATTTAGAAACCCCTTATGTGTTGTTGCTAGTAATTTGATGGTATCTTTTTGAATAAACTGTAGCTTTCGGTGATTCTGTACTCTTTGCTACCCCAAGAAATATACCTAGAACTTTCATGGAGGCTATAAAGCTTGGTTTTTCCATTTACCTATTCGAAATTAAGTTCTAACACTAGATAGTAGGGCTGTCTAGGTTTATTGTTTTGAGTATGTCACGACCCAAAATCTCAGGTCATGATGGCACCTACTTTAACCCACTAGTAGGTAAGCCAAGCCATTGCCCGGAATGTAAAGTAATGGGTGAAAGATAAAGGGACACGAGGGTGAAACTAATATACAATTGTAAAATAGGCGGAAGCAAAGAGATACATACATATATACATAACATGTTGCACGAGAGAGAGAGAGAGGACAACGAAAAAAATGAAACCCTCCCAAGATCTGGTAAAGTCGGTACTAGAGCCACTACAACAAAAAGAAGAGTACTAGAAAATATCAAAAATATATACATATACAATAGTCTTGGAATGCAAAAGACTGTAACTGAAATAGATGGAGGAGGATCAACCTCAGACTCTGGAAAGCTCACCCAATCTTCGGCTCAGTAGCTGAGCCTTAGAATAATGTTAACACCGGTGGCACATACTCAGAGCTACATCAGGGAAAATATGCAGAAGTGCAGTATGAGTACCAAAGCAACAGATACTCAGTAGACAACATCAGCCAACTGAGCTCAACTATAGTAAAAGCATAAATATAATGCGAGAGGTTCGAGCAACAAAAAGTGGGTCATAATGAGAGACCACATGAATCATGTATAATAGAACTCAGTACCACTGCCAATACTCCCAGTAACAACCCTAAACAACTCTTGAACATCCTTTCCTTATAATATATCGATGTCGAACTCGAATCAAAACTTATAGTAACCATATCATAGCAAGAAACAAATGATCCCATAAGTAGTCAATATCAACCGTAAGACTGATACCAAAACCATACTGGAGATCGTACATAATAACCATAACCATAACCATAACTGATGATAGTATCATGCCAGAACTCAAAATAACAATAGTTATAAAGCATATACCAGACTCGTACCGGAACTAAAATACATTTTTATAGAAATAAGCATGTCTAGCTAATAGGAAGAAAATCAAAGTTTCAAGCCTATCACCAGAACATAATGTCATAAATACCAATCTCGGGTGGATAAGTCCACTAAGGCAAGGCGGGTCCCAAATACTAGGTCAAGAGGTGTGGTACAAGATCAGTTAATAATCTATCCAAGAAAAGAGCTAAAACAGTTCAGAAATCAAGTCTAAGTCAACCCATCCCAAGGAAATAGCCTAAAATGGTAGTCAAGAGTCTACTAGCCTAAAGAGTCTTCATGCCATAATACATTATCTAAAAAGGGCGATAAGGCCCAGTACAGGGTCGTGATAACAAAACCTAAATCAAAACCTACGCGAATCTAGTCTAAGGTTTTCCATTCCCATCTCAAGATACACATAGGACGAAACCTAGCCCTAAAGGATGACAATGCACTATACTAGGGGAGAACGAGCTCAAAATCTACTGAAACAGGCCCCTAACCAGCTAAGTAATGCATAAAAATACTAAAATAGTACTGGGCTAAAACTACATGCCCAAAGTTAGAACAATAGATCACTAATACCTTAAGTAAGCTCAATCTAAAAGTAGGGTAACCTTAGCCTACCTGGACGCCGTCGAACGCTCGACGAATCCTCTAAACTGGAGCTTTCCCCTTTCGAGAGTCCTTCGAGATATGCCATGCTACGAAAACAATGATACACACATCAAGATGAGAAAAATGATACCCATATTGTGTAAAAATGCTCTAGGTCAGAAATCGGACAAAAAATCCCACGCGGGGCCCACTTACAGAATCACAAAATTAAAACCTTTAAAATATCCTACGCAACTTAAGGATAAATTGCCTCAATAAATTTGGTTAAATCTAAGCTCAACGATAGCAAAATAACTCCTAATAATAATCTGTGAAAATAAAAACCCAATTTACCAAATCAAGAGAAGGTTGATCGAATTACTGCAAAGATAGAGACCCTACACGCTCAGCACTGTCATGCCCCAAATCCAATTGAGACATGATTGGCACCCGAAGCTGATATGGCCCGAGAGAACTAATCTTTGCTCATGTCTACCCATATGCATATCCTCGTATGAATCTTATTAAATCTTATTTTTCCTCATGCAACTAAGCGGAATCATGAACATGAACATGGAAACATATATCATATCTATATACGAAACTTGGCCGTTAGGCCATTAAATCAAAATGATCATACATATCTTGCTTTCATATACCCACACACGTCTACAAAAGACTCTAACTGATGCATTTACAAGACCATCTAAAAGTCGGGACAAGTCCCCGCTTTATCTTTAAAACATCAAACAAATGTACAACTGTGATAAGTCCCAAAGCAACTGGGACTCACCAAAGATCCGCAACTAACTGTCTTTTTACAAATCTACTAGTGCCTGCACCTGCAACATGTAAGTTAAGTCCCCCGAGGGGGTCAGTACGAAGAATGTACTGAGTATGTACGACTCATAAGAAATAACATCATACATGAGAATGACAATAGAATAAAATATGAGAGAATAGTCAATGTGTGTAAACCATCATTTTATATAATATCTTTTATAACTACTCTCCTTCAAGGGAAATTACCTTCACTCAATAGACTTTCCTCTAATAGATTCTTCTATACCCAAGAGATTCTTTCTTGCTTCTATGTTCATTACCACTATTGTTCATCTACTTGGTTAGTAGGTTGTAAAAGAATAACATTCATCCACATACATCCACTCTAGTGGTGGGGTAGGGAATTAATAATATAACGTACATCCACTCTATTAACGTACATCCACTCTATTGGTGGTTTAACCTACATCCACTCTCATGGTGGAAGAACATACATCCACTCTATGGTGGGGGAACATACATCCACTCTATGGTGGGAGAACATACATCCACTCTATGGTGGGAGAACATACATCCACTCTATGGTGGGAGAATATACATCCATGCTATGGTGGGAGAACATACATCCACGCTATGGTGGGAGAACATACATCCACTCTATGGTGGGAGAACATATATCCACGCTATAGTGGGGGAACATACATCCACTCTATGGTGGGAGAAATTGATATATCAACTTATGAGAGATTAATACATTAAGGATCATGACACTAATTGAACACACAAATATGCCTTACCTCACTCTTATACTTCATGAGATTAACACCTTAACTTGTGAGGGATAGATATATTAGCTCACACTTTACCTCCTTCACTATTCTTATGGGATCTTATATGGATAGGTATATGATACCGGGCCTCCACCTTTGGTGGGCTATAATAGATAACAAAGCATAATTTTGAGATTATTCCATATTGAACTTATACCCTCTAGAATGTGATCCATACTCAATGAAACATCTAGCAACCTTACGCATTACCTCTTTACAATCTTATACCCTCTACTTAGTTATGAGAATGACACGCTAAATATCATGGCATTAAAGCACACACTTATATACACATCTCACTTCACTCCGTTGCTTCATGAGTTTGACATCCTTACTTATGAGGACTAATTATACTAGCTTCCACATCACCTCTCTTATTACTCTTATGAGATTGGTACTTCCACTTATGAAAGATTGGTACAAGGATAATCATCATACTATAGGGCTTTGGAACATGACATGATTGGAAAATGCATTTCAATAGTAAATAGATTCTCTAACATTATTACCCTCTTGAGATAGTTCTTTTAGGAATTACAACGTCATGACATCTTTGGAACTTCAATAAATGAATAAGAGATAAGTGAATCATAATTCATCTAAGAATAGGGCACATATGAATAACAATATACGTCACCCTGAATTAATATATTTCAAGCCTCTCAGAATTGAAACAAGTCCAATATCAATGTGAACAACATGTTGCAGAAGGATATGGAAAAAGGAACCTTACATACCTTGTATTCTTAATACGAATACACAATCTTAGACGCGTATACAATAGTTCTACTCCTTCATTATGCATCACTGTACAACACAAATACATAACGAAATTCACATTAACCACCAACTACCTTACAAGTGCATGTAACATCAATGAGTTACATGTTTGCCTTTAAACATGCCATTTCCCCTTGACAAAACCATTGATGAAATTATTATTCCAAAAATCCTACAATATTTCCAACATTGACCAATACATGATAATCAATACATTTCACCACAACACTTCTCCTTTACCCTTTCTTAGCCACATCATATCACAAATAATCCATCAATTCATCTTAATACACTTCATAGCACATATCGGCCAAAATCCCATAATTTACTCTTATAGAAAAATAACAAGTTTAATAACAAAATCACACCATACATGTTCAAATTTTATCCATACCATGCTCTTTCATCAAAGTCACAAGTCATAATTCAAGCTTGAATCTCATGGATCACAAATCTTATATAAAAACACAAAGTACCATGTTCAACACTTCCAAGCATAGCCAACATGATTTACATACTCTCCCATGCATATAGTATATTAATCCATAACAATAATCACTTACCCAAGCTTGAAAAATGATGATCTTGCTCCAAAAGTGGGCTTTGAGTTCTTAGGGTTTGAGAGAAAAATAGATGAGAAATATCTAGAAAGCATGAGAGTTTCCAATGAATAAAATCTGATTTGTTGGTCCCTTTTATAAGCCTTTAATCCATGCTTATCCAATATTACATGTGTGTGCCTTAGTCAATGGGAGAATGGGTCATTTGACCCATTCTTGGCCCATGTTTTCTTTCTCATTTTGGGCCATTTTTGAGCCCAATTTACTTAACCCAATAAAATCAATAATTTCTCGTGTTTAAGTCATCTTATACGTGTTACAACAATATTCCCACTCATTCTATTCATATCCGTAGCCTCAATCCCAAAAACAAGTGATTCTAGTCACGTAGGGCCTATTTTGACCATAAGGGCCAAACTGTCATTTTGATGCCAAATTCGTTCTCGAGTAATTTTATCATACCAATATAATATTTCATTCATTCGATGTATATTCTCATGGTTGTATAATAAACGTGGTAAAAATCGGCTCTACACTTGTCCGGGCACCCTTGGGACTTAAGAAAAATTCCAACTTTGAAAAGTGGCCAAAACCAGCGTGGCACGCCCTTGGGCACGCCAGCTTGCTGCCTATGAACTAAAATTTTTAGCCCAGAGCGGTGTGGCACGCTCTCTGGCACTCCCCATCCTTAGTTTTTTTGAAAATTTCATTTTTCGACTTCTCTTCGCGGGTTTGGTTAGATACTTCAAGTTCTATTCTTGAACTTACTTCTTACCTCTAATATACTTTGTTTGGAGGTCCTCTTAGCCTCATTTTGAACCCCACAAATTCTCCATGAAAGTCGCAAAACACCTTCTACGCAAGTTTAATCACAGTACAAGGCCAAATTTCAATTTTCTCATCACTAACATTACAAATTACATACTCAGGGCATCTCAACACCTAAGTAACCATTGTTCAACGTCGTCACATTGGGTTGGGAAGGTACGGGGTGTTACATTCTCCCCCCCCTTAGAAACATTCGTCCTCGAATGTTAGCTATGTCGCTTCAATCACAATAAATGCATCTTTATATTAGCATACGTAGACATAGACGCTTAATACCCATAGATCCTTACTTGGTATCGCGCAAGTTGAACATTTTTCTTCTGTATGACACAAATATGGGTACGTTGATTTCATCAGTTTTCCTAGCTTACCATGTAATCCCTTCTACTCATTGATTTCTCCAAAGGACTTTTACGGACGCTACATCTTTATTCCTCAGCCTCTTTACTTGTCGACCTAGAATCCTTTTGATAATTTCATATGACCTATATAACATGGATTCAATTTTCCTTTCTTTTCGAATCTCATTACCCTTTCCATTTATGGAACTTCCAAGAATACTCAATCATTTATGGCATGCTCTACTATTATCTGTTGACAATGTGGACAAAAATGTTTTTCTTCTTTATATTGCCTTACCAATACATTTATTCTAGACCATGGTAAATTTTGGTTGCTCCCGAATGAATAAAATACTGTGAATAATGCGCTCCTATTATAACTCATTTCCTTAGCTCGTTTATATGTAGTACACAAAATCTACCTTGATATGAAGTACTCCCCTTTGCGTAGGCTCAAATACTTTTGTCAAACACTACTATACATGTTTTTTTCCCTTCAACTGAAAGGAAGCAGAATTTGTATATTGCTTTCCCTTCTCTCAATTACAAATGAAGACTCTACCGCATTGTACACTATATTTCTTTCATCTAGAGTCTCAAGAAGACGAACTAGCCACCCTGACTATACCTTGCTTTTTCGTAACCTAACCCCTTAGTGTTTCCTATTGCTTTGCGGCTTAATGCACCTCTTATCACATATCCTTTCCTGGGAGGTTGTCATGTATCAACTTTGTAGCCTTTTAATATTCCCAGCCACCTTTCCTATCCTTAGTTTAGATCCTTTCATTAAAAAACAGTCTTTTGCAGCAAATGGACATACACTTTCTTAGTTCAGTGAGCTACGTGACATAACAAGAAGCCAACCACTTCATACCCATTACAACATTAAAAGTCTTTCATTTCCATCTCCACAAGATCAGCCAACGTATCATGATCACAAACATTTACTCGACCATTACGATCTAGTCTTCTTAACTATAATAACTCCCCTTCGGCAGGCATATCTACTTGTTTACCTCTGTCCATACCTTGCCTTGAAATCAACATTTTACTATAGCAAGGAAAACCAATTCCAATGGTCAGATATAATTCAACTTACGATACTGGCTCTATTGCACGATCTAGAATGAAGAAAAGAAACAACATCCTAAATGTCCCGTAGCCTCCTTCTTATAAATGTGGTGCACAACACATTGATAAGTAAGACTCTACTCAGACACGGCTTTGTAGACACCCTTAGAACGACCTGCTCTAATACCACTATTGTCACTCCCCAAATCCCATTGAGACGTGATTGGCACCCAAAGCCGATATGGCCCGAGAGAACCAATCTTTGCTCATGTCTACCCATATGCATATCCTCGTATGAATCTTATTAACTCTTATTATTCGTCATGCAACTAAGCGGAAGTCATGAAGATGGAAACATCTATCATATCTATATACGAAACTTGGCCATTAGGGCCATTAAGTCAAAATGATCATACATCTCTTGCTTTCATATAACTACATACGTCTACAAAAGCCTGTAACTGATGCATTTACAAGACCATCTAAAATTCGGGACAAGTCCCCGCTTTATCTTTACAACATCAAACAAATGTACAACTGTGATAAGTCCCGAAGCAACTGGGGTCACCAAAGATCCGCAACTAACTGTCAACTTACTTTCTTTTTACAAATCTACTAGTGCCTGCACCTGCAGCATGTAAGTTAAGTCCCCCGAGGGGGTCAGTACAAAGAATGTATTGAGTATGTAAGGCTCATAAGAAATAACATCATACATGAGAATGTCAATAGAATAAAATATGAGAGAATAGTCAATGTGTGTAAACCATCATTTTATATAATATCTTTTATAACTACTCTCCTTCAAGGGAAGTTACCTTCACTCAAGATACTTGCCTCCAATAGATTCTTCTATACCCAAGAGATTCTTTCATGCTTCTATGTTCATTACCACTATTGTTCATCTACTTGGTTAGTAGGTTATAAAATAATAACATTCATCCACTCTAGTGGTAGGGTAGGGAATTAATAATATAACGTACATCCACTCTATTAACATACATCCACTCTATTAACGTACATCCACTCTATTGGTGGTTTAACCTACATCCACTCTCATGGTGGGAGAATATACATCCACTCTATGGTGGGGGAACATACATCCACTCTATGGTGGGAAAACATACATCCACTCTATTGTGGGAAAACATACATCCACTCTATGGTGGGAGAACATACATCCATTCTATGGTGGGAGAACATACATCCACTCTATGGTGGGAGAACATACATCCACGCTATGGTGGGAGAACGTACATCCACTCTATGGTGGGAGAACGTACATCCACTCTATGGTGGGAGAACATACATCCACGCTATGGTGGGAGAACATACATCCACGCTATGGTGGGAGAACATACATCCACTCTATGGTGGGAGAACATACATCCACGCTATGGTGGGAGAACATACATCCACTCTATGGTGGGAGAAATTGATATATCAACTTATGAGAGATTAATACATTAAGGATCATGACACTAATTGAACACACAAATATGCCTTACCTCACTCTTATACTTCATGAGATTAACACCTTAACTTGTGAGGGATAGATATATTAGCTCGCACTTTACCTCCTTCACTATTCTTATAGGATCTTATATGGATAGGTATATGATACCGGGCCTCCACCTTTGGTGGGCTATAATAGATAACAAAGCATAATTTTGGGATTATTCCATATTGAACTTATACCCTCTAGAATGTGATCCATACTCAATGAAACATATAACAACCTTGCGCATTACCTCTTTACAATATTATACCCTCTACTTAGTTATGAGAATGACACGCTAAATATCATGGCATTAAAGCACACACTTATATACACATCTCACTTCACTCCTTTACTTTATGAGTTTGACATCCTTACTTATGAGGACTAATTATACTAGCTTGCACATCACCTCTCTTATTACTCTTATGAGATTGGTACTTCTACTTATGAAAGATTGGTACAAGGATAATCATCATACTATAGGGATTTGGAACATGACATGATTGGAAAAAGCTTTTCAAGAATAAATAGATTCTCTTACATTATTACCCTCTTGAGATAGTTCTTTTAGGAATTACAACGTCATGACATCTTTGTAACTTCAATCAATGAATAAGAGATAAGTGAATCATAATTCATCTAAGAATAGGGCACATATGAATAACAATATACATCACCCTGAATTGATATACTTCAAGCCTCTCGGAATTGAAACAAGTCCAATATCAATGTGAACAACATGTTGCAGAAGGATATGGAAAAAGGAACCTTACATACCTTGTATTCTTAATACGAATACACAATCTTAGACATGTATACAATAGTCCCTCTCCTTCTTTATGTATCACTGTACAACAAAAATACATAACGAAATTCACATTAACCACCAACTACCTTACAAGTGCATGTAACGTCAATGAGTTACATGTTTGCCTTTAAACATGCCATTTCCCCTTGACGAAACCATTGATGAAATTATTATTCCAAAAATCCCACAATATTTCCAACATTGACCAATACATTATAATCAATACATTTCACCACAACACTTCTCCTTTACCCTTTCTTATCCACACCATATCACAAATAATCCATCAATTCACCTTAATACACTTCATGCCACCTATCGGCCAAAATCCCATAATTTAATCTTATAGAAAAATAACAAGTTTAATAACAAAATCACACCATACATGTTCATATTTTATCCATACATGTTCATATTTTATCCATACCATGCTCTTTCATCAAAGTCACAAGTCATAATTCAAGCTTGAATCTCATGGATCACAAATCTTATATAAAAACACAAAGTACCATGTTCAACACTTCCAAGCATAGCCAACATGATTTACATACTCTCCCATGCATAAAATATATTAATGCATAACAATAATCACTTACCCAAGCTTGAAAAATGATGATTTTGCTCCAAAAGTGGGCTTTGAGTTCTTAGGGTTTGAGAGAAAAATAGATGAGAAATATCCAGAAAGAATGAGAGTTTCCAATGAATAAAATCTGATTTGTTGGTCCCTTTTATAAGCCTTTAATCCATGCTTATCCAATATTACATGTGTGTGCCTTAGTCAATGGGAGAATGGGTCATTTGACCCTTTCTTGGCCCATGTTTTCTTTCTCATTTTGGGCCCTTTTTGAGCCCAATTTACTTAACCCAATAAAATCAATAATTTCTCGTGTTTAAGTCATCTTATAAATATTACAACAATATTACCACTCATGCTATTCATATTCGTAGCCTCAATCCCAAAATCAAGTGATTCTAGCCACGTAGGGCCCATTTTGACCAAAAGGGCAAAACTGTCATTTTGATGCCAAATTCGTTCTTGAGTAATTTTATCATACCAATATATTATTTCATTCATTCCATGTATATTCTCATGGTTGTATAATAAACGTGGCAAAAATTGGCTCGACACGTCTCTGGGCACCCTTGGGACTTAAGAAAAATTCCAACTTTGAAAAGTGGCCAAAACCAGCGTGGCACGCCCTTGGGCACGCCAGCTTGCTGCCTATGAACTAAAATTTTTAGCCCAGAGCGGTGTGGCACGCTCTCTGGCACTCCCCATCCTTAGTTTTTTTGAAAATTTCATTTTTCGACTTCTCTTCGCGGGTTTGGTTAGATACTTCAAGTTCTATTCTTGAACTTACTTCTTACCTCTAATATACTTTGTTTGGAGGTCCTCTTAGCCTCATTTTGAACCCCACAAATGCTCCATGAAAATCGTAAAACACCTTCTACGCAAGTTTAATCACACGTACAAGGCCAAATTTCAATTTTCTCATCACTAACATTACAAATTACAAACTCAGGGCATCTCAACACCTAAGTAACCATTGTTCAACGTCGTCACATTAGGTTGGGAAGGTACGGGGTGTTACAAGTACCATAATCCCAAGCTAAAAACCAGATTCACACACTCAAAACCTTACTAAATAAAAGCTTCGAATGTCTAAAATGGTGGTCTACACTTAGATAGATGTGTTGGAAAAGAAGAAAATTAAATATTTATATAATACCAACGATGGCCTCTTTAGTGGCTAAATGACAGCTTAAACGACCCTTCCCCAGCTGGCCAAGCTCCTCTTAAGGTCTTTGGGGCAGCTTAAGCTACTACTGCTAAAGTGTCAAGGAGGCCACTAAAGCTGTTAAGCCTAAGATGGCCCAACTTCTCTAAAACTAGCCCTACACCCCCAAGGGCCATATTAGCCAAATCCTCCCAATAGCCCAAAACTAGTATGGAAGCCTTGGGACCCGGATCAAGGATTCCCCTAGCCTAAAATCAACATTCCAGAGCTGATGAGACCAAATGTTTAGGCTCGAGATCCTATTTTTAACTTCAAAAGCTCCAAAACAGGGAAATGGTTCTAAAAATCAAACAAACTGCCCGGTGACCAAACTGTTAGTCCTAACAAGTCATAAATGGCCTGGGGTAGCTGTAAATGCAGTAAAAGTAAAAAAATGTAGGAAATTATTGTGAGGGTCATTACAACATCAACTACTAAAAGGACTTTTATCCGCGAAAGTAAAGGATCAAGATGTACACCTGAAGGCTCGAACATGTAGAGATACTAGGTCCGCATATCATGCTTGGTGTCCCAAGTAGCCTCCTTGACTAGATGGTGTTGCCACTTAACCTTAACTACAGGAATGTCTCTGGAGTGCAATCGCATGACATCTTTTGCAAAAATAGACACATGCTCCTCTGTAAAAGTCAACCTCTCATAAAACTGCACCGAGTCCAACCAAAGCTCGTGTGACTCATCAGAAATGTAACACCATGGCATAGATAGATTGAAAACTGGATAATAGCTAAAAAGGTTGGAGGCAAAGCTAACTCATATGCTAACTCCCCAACTGTCCGTAGGATCTTAAATGGTTCAATATACCTGGGACTAAGCCAGCCCCTCCTTCCAAACCTCATCACGCCCTTCATAGGAGATACTCATAGGAAGACCTGATCACCAACTTTGAACCTCAAGGAACAAAGTTTACAGTAAGAAAAACTATTTTATCTGCTCTGAGCTGCCTGTAGCCTTTCCTGAATCACCCAAACTCGATCCAAAGACTCACAAAGAAAATCTGTACCAGGTGGCGTAACCGTAGAAGTTTAAACCAACCAACTGGAGACTGAAATGCCTACAATTTAATGCCTCGAATGGAGCCATCTGAAAATTAAAATGGTAGCTGTTATTATATGCAAATCTCCACCAAAGCTAAAAACTAATCCTATTAACCTAAAAAACCCAACACAAAAGCACAGAGCATATCCTCCAAAACCTGAATAGTCTGCTCTGATTGCCCATCAGTCTGGGATAAAAGTGGTGCTAGAATAAACTTGGGTACCTAACTCCTCTTGAAATGTTCTCCAGAATCTAAAAGTAAACTGAGAGACTTGATCTAAAATAATGGACATGGGTATCCCATGAAGGCAAACCACCTCTTAAATATAGATACTGGCTAATCTCTCAGCACTGAAGGAAGTCTGAACAGGGATGAAATGGGTATATTTGGTCAATCAATCCATGATTACCCAAATGCTATTGGAACTACAAGAGGTGCGAAGAAAACCACCTATGAAATCCATAGCAACCCACCACCATTTCTACTAGGGAATGGGTAGCCTCAAAAGCAATCCACTAGGTCTTTAATGCTCGACCTTTACCTGCTGACAACAAAGGCATCGAACTATAAACTTTACTACATCTCTCTGCATACCAGCCCACCAGTAATGCTACCAAAAATCCCTATATATCTTTTCTGCCCCGGGGTAAATACAATACTTGGAGCTATGAACCTTACGAAGAATTAGTTGCATCAAATCTCCATCCCTCAAAACACTAATACAATCGTCAAATCTCAAAACACCCTCAACATCTAAGGTATCCCTCCTAGACTCACCTTTCAACACCTATCCTTGAATACTATCAAGCCTAGTATCCTCAAACTGACGACCCCAAATCTACTCCAACAAGGTAGATCTGGCCTCAACACTTGCAAGAATTATCTTGGGGTTAGAAATATCATAACAAACCACCATGTTTGCTAAAGACTCGATATCCAAAGCCAATGACCACTGCAAAACTGAGATGAAGGCCAAGCTAACCATACTCACTGCCTTCTAGCTCAAAGTGTCCGCTACCATATTTTTCTTACCCGAAAGGTATAGGATAAAGATATCATAGACTTTCAACTACTCAATCTATCTACGCTACCTTGAATTAAGTTCCCTCTGGGTCATAATGTACTGAAGACTATGGTGGTCAGTGAAGATCTCACAACAAACACCATATAAGTAATCCCTCCAAATCTTAAGCATGAAAACTACTGCTGCCAACACCTAATCAAGACTGGGTTAGTTACACTCGTGCACTTTTAGCTACCTCGATGCATATGCAATAACACGGCCCCACTATATCAGAACACACCCCAAACCACTATCAAAAGCATCATAATAGATGGTGAACCCCTTGCCCTCAACTGGAAGAGTAAGAATAGGAGATGAAGTGAGTAAGTCTTTGAGCGTTTGGAAGCTTTCCTTACAACTCATAGACCACTGAAACAGAACCTAATTTCTAGTCAATCTAGTCAATGGGGCTGCAATAGTAGAAAATCTCTTGATAAACCGCCTATAGTAGCCTGCTAACCCAATGATGCTGTGAACCTCAATTGGAGACGTAGGTCGAGCCCAACAACGAATAGCCTCAATCTTCACTTTGTCCACCATAATATCATCCTTGGACACCACGTTCCCAAAGAAAGCTACAGACTCAAGCCAGAACTCACACTTTGAGAATTCGACCTAGTTCCTATGATCTCTCAAAGTGTGGAGCACAGTCCTCAAATAATGCTCATGCTCCTCTGTACTACTTGAATATACCAAGATGTCATTAATGAAAATGATCACGAAAAAGTCCAAATAAGGCCTGAAAATACAGTTCATCAAATCCATAAATGTTGTTAGGGCATCGGTCAACCCAAAAGATATCACTAAAAACTCATAATGGTCATAACGAGTAGTGGAGGCCGTGTTAGGGATGTCCTCAACCCTAATTCTCAACTGGTGTAAACCAGACCTTAGATTAATCTTAGAAAACACCGTTGCACCCTAAAAATGGTCAAACAAATCATCAATTCAAGGTATAGGATACTTATTCTTTACTGTCACTTTATTCAGTTGCGTGTAGTCGATAAACATATGCATAGAACCATCTTTCTTCTTTACAAAAAAAACTGGAACACCCCAAGGTGATACACTTAGTCTCATAAAACACTTACCAAGAAGATCCTAAAGCTGAATATTTAGCTTATTTATCTCGGTAGGAGCCATATAGTAAGGAGGCATAGAAATAGGTCGTGTGCGAGGTTCGAGGTTAATAAAAAAACTCTATGTCATGCTTAGGAGGAAGGCCAGGTAGGTCGGTAGGAAAAACATAAAGAAAATAAGAACAGAGTCAAACAAAGGACTGTCAACACCAACATCCTAAACATAAGCGAGGAAAGACACATAACCCCTCAATTCGAGTCTCCTAACCCAAATATAAGAAATAATCCCCATCGGGACACTACTAAACGAACCCTGGCACATAACTGGGGGTATGCCTGGCATATCTAAGGTAACAGTGTTGGTAAAGTAATCCAAGATGGGATGATAGGGGGATAACCAGTTCATGCCCAGAATTATGTCAAAATCCACTATATCTAACATAATGAGACTAACCCGAGTATCAAACTCTCGAACTGTCACCAAACATCATCTATATAGCTAATCCACTACTAAAGAATCACCCATGGGAGTAGCTATAATCAGTGTCATAGATAAAGACTCTGAAGACAAACCCAACCGTGGTTCATAATAAGTAGAAATATATGAAAATATAGTGTCGGGATCAAATAAAGCAGAAGCTGGTTGATGCCATACTAAGATCATACCTGTAATCACAGCATCAGAAGCCTCAGCCTTTGACCTACCCAGTATAGGATACAAATGGCCCTATCCACTATCAGACTTAATGCCTGCCCGACCACCAATCCTTTCTGCCTAAGGACCACCTCCAAAACCCAAGGGACCACCTCTGCGTCCCTGAGCACTACCCCGAATCGATGGTAGTACTGATTTAATCGACTGAGCAATCTTAACTATAGGCTCAATCATCCCACCACAGGGACACTCTTTGGCAAAGTGACCAACAATACCACACTCATAACAAGCCCCTGGCACCCTGATCTATCTAGAATGTTTGGTTGACTCGGAATGGCCACCTTAGCCCAATGACCTTGACTAAACACCCCTTAGTGGCTGACTAATGCTCTGACAACCCGTACTATTATAGATAGGCTCACCCCATCTGAAATGTGAAGTGTTGCCTGAATGGGCCTACTAGGTTGACCTTATTACTTATAAAACTAATAATGGGGGTACCTACCCGAAAATCCTCGACCACTGTATTGTGAACCACTATGACTACCACTAAAACTACCCTGATAACGAGGCCTCTTATCATTGTCCCCTTGGCCATCGCGATCCTTCTCCTCAATGGTGTCGAAATGGTTAGCGATATTAGTGAAAGATTTCCCCAAAGTCACCAAAGTCTGAGAAGCCCTATAGAGTTGTAGTCTCAACACTCTAACAAAACACAAAATCTGCTCGTACTCTTTAGGTAGAATCATAGTAGTTTATCGGGATAGCTCGTGAAACCTTACCTCATACTTGGCCACAGTCAAAGAACCCTATCTCAACGCAAAAAACTCATCCTTGAGGCAATCGCGCATACTGCGAGGCATGAACTTCCCCATGAAAGCCTCGAAGAACTGAGTCCAAGTAATAGGTAGAGATCCAGCTGGCCTGGAATGACGATAACCTCTCCACCACTGTCTCGTCTCCATGTCAAGCTAATAAGTAGTATAATCCCACCCGCAAGACTAAACCAAACCCAAATTACATAGCCTCTCCTTATAACTAATAAAGAACTCATAAGCATCCTCTCTTGGTACACCAACAAACCTAGGTAGAGTCAATCTTAGAAATTGATAGAACATCTTCTGCTCATCCGCGATCATAACTAGCAGGGCGGCTATCGGCAATGGAACCATCGATGCTAGCGGAACCTCTTTTCTGGGAGCTGTAATTGTAGGCTGTACTACTAAACTAATACAACCCTTGGAAGCTTTCTGAGCCCCGTCTACTGATGGACTACTAACTAACCCTACTAACTGAACCAAAGTATCCCAGAGAACTGTAGAAGATATAAATGCAACTAGGTCCTCGGCTACCACCTGGCCCATCTACTATTGTGGCAGTGGTACCTATGGTGCTATATCTGGCTCAGGAGCAACAATATCATTTGGCGAGGACTCCCTAGCCTGATCTCGACTCCTAGGTCGACCACTGCCCTGAACTGGTGGTTTAACAGCAGGTTCGGGGTCCTGATCCCCTACGGTCATGCCTTATATCCTATCCATTTGTTAAAGAGTGAAACAAAATAAGAATTTGGAAATCAATGCAGACACAACACATGGAAGTGAACCAAAAAGATGAGATTTTTCTAAAATTGTCCTGTAGCCTCCCAAAGATATGATACAGACATCTCCGTACCAATCCATGAGACTTTAATAAACATTGGCTCTTATACAAATAATACCGGTGTACCTGGGCTCTGATACCAAGCTATCACGACAAAAATTCTCAGGTCTTGATTGCACCTACTTTAACCCACAAGCCATAGCTCAGAACATAAAGTAATGGGCTAATAGGCAGAAGATAAAGGGATACTCGGGTGAAACTTATATACAATAGTAAAATAGGTAGAAGCAAAGAGATACATATATATATACATAACATGTTGTACAAGATAAAAAGAGAGTATAATGAAAAAAATAAAACCCTTCCAAGACCTAGTAAGGTCGGTACTAGAGCCACTACAATAAAAAGAAGAGTACTGGACTATACCAAAAATATATACATATACAGTAGTCTCTGAATGTAAACGAATGTAACTAAAATAGATGAAGGAGGATAAGCCTCAGACTCTGGAAGGCTCACCCCATCTCCAGATCAGTAGCTGTGCCTGAAAATAGTACTAACACCGGTGTCTCATACTCGAATCTAAATAAGGAAAAAGATGTAAAAGTTCAGTATGAGTACAAAAGCAATGGATACTCAGTACACATCATCGACCGACTGAGCTCAAATATAGTAAAAGCATAGATATATTGCGAGTGTATAGGCTAAGTCAACAGTAATATGGGTAAAATATAAATATCTACTATACTAGAAATCATAGGAACAGAAATAAATAACTCAAAAGTACAAAAAATGAGTTAACTATAACTTAACTGGGCCCCCATATGCCTAGAAGGAACACACAAGAGGACAATTAACCCAACCGAGCCCTCATAAGTCGGTGGGAACAAACAAGAGAAAACCATGATAAGAAACGTAAATATCCATCAAATGAAACAATATCAAGTAACTTTTGTATCCCCAAATTAATGATGAAAAAAATCCATATATGTATAGGGCTTGAACCAAAACTAATGGGTAATAAAGAGAGGCCAGACGCTGGGTTTAAATTGGAAATACTAGATAATAATGAGAGACCACATGGATTATGTATCATAGAACTCTGTACGACTGCCAATACTCCCAGTAACAACCGTAAACAACTTTTGAATGTCCACACCATATCATAAACCGATGCCAGACGTGAACTAAAACTCATACTAACCATACAGTAACCAGAAACAAGTAATCCCATAAGTAGTCAATCTCAATCGTAAGAATGATGCAAAAACCATACCGGAGCTCATACATAGTAACCATAACCATAACCATAATCGATGCAAGTATCATACCAGAACTCATAATAACAATAGTCATAAAATATATATAGGACTGAAATCAGAATTTACATACATTTATATAGAAATAAGCATGTCTAGATAATAGGAAGAAAATCAAGGTTTCCAAGCGTATCACCAAACCATAATGTCATAAATAACATTCTCGGGTGGATAAGTCAACTAAGGGAAGATGGGTCCCAAATACTAGGTCAAGAGGTGTGGTACAGGATCAGTCACTAATCTACCCAGGAAAAGAGCAAAAATAGGTCAGAAATAAAGTCTAAGTCAACCCATCCCAAGGAAATAGCCTAAAATGGTAGTCAAGAGTCTATCTAAGCCTAAAGAGTCTTCATGACATAATACATTATCTAAAAAGGGCGGTGGGGCCTACTATAGGATCTTAATAACCCAACCTAAATCGAAGCCCACATGGGTCTAGTCTAAGGATTTTTGTTCCCATCTCAATCCACTATTAGCGCTAAACCTAGCCCTAAAGGATGATGATTCACTATACTAAGGGAGAACTGGCCTAAAATCTACCAAAATAGGGCCCTAATCGGCTAAGTAAGGCATAAAAATACTAAAATTGTAATGAGCTACAAATAACTACCCAAAACTAGTACAATAGTATACTAATACCATAAGTAAGCTCAATTTAAAAGTAGGGTAAGCCTAGCCTACCTGGATGTCGTCGAACGCTCGCCGAAATCAATAAACTAGAGCTTTCCCCATCTTAGAGGCCTCCAAGAGTTGCCACTTTATCAAAACAATGATCCATATGTTAAGATGAGAAAAATGATACCCATATTGTATATAAAGGCTCCAGGTCAAAAATCAGACTGAAAATCCCATGCTAGGCTCGCTTGCAGAATTGCAAAATTAAAACTGTCAAAGCATCCCACGTAGCTCAAGGATAAATGCCACAACAAATTTGGCTAAATCTGAGCTCAACAATAGAAAAATCAGTCAAACAATAATCCATAAAAATAAGAACCCAATTACCTAAATCAAGCAAAGGTTGATCGAATTACTTATAAGATAAAGACGGTACACACTCAACAACACAATCTCGATCTAAAAAATAGCTTCACACACTCAAAACCTCACTAAATCAGAGCTTGGAATATCTAAAATGATGGTATACACTTAGATAAATAAGTTGGAAAAGATGAGAATGAAATATTTATATAACACGAGCAATGGCCGCTTTAGCGGCTAAATGACCGCTAAAGAATCGTAGGATCACTACAGTGACCCTGCCCCAGCTGGCAAGGCTCCGCTTAAGCGGCTACCACTAAAGTACCCAGGAGGCCTCTAAAGTGGTAGATCCTAAGATAGCCCAGTTCCGCTAAAGCGTTCTAGGGTTGTTAAAGTAGTCCCCTAAGCGGCTGCACCAGATAACTT
The DNA here is from genome assembly GCA_031232105.1 of Capsicum rhomboideum. Lineage (NCBI taxonomy): Eukaryota > Viridiplantae > Streptophyta > Magnoliopsida > Solanales > Solanaceae > Capsicum > Capsicum rhomboideum. Next base: position 86,734,459 of record CP124716.1, on the reverse strand, counting down.
GGCACCAACCAAGATCAACTATTTTCAATGAACTTTGACTGGGTGCTTAGTATTGGTTTGGAATCCCATGCTGGCAAAAGAACTATGCTACCCTACAAAATTTGACATTCCAAACTCAACGACACCATCAAAATTTTCATCAGAGGTTATTTCGACAAAAAGTAGGTCCTACACCCCCAAAGGATTTTTTAACTAAAATCCTCCCAATAGCTCAAATGAGTTTGGAAGCGTCGGGACCCAGACCAAGGGTCCCCCTAGCCTAAAATTTACATTTCAAAATCGATGAGACTGTTAGAAATGGCATCTGAGGACGTTTACCTGAGATTTAAGCTCGAGTCCCTATTCTTAACTTCAAAAGCTTTGAAACTGGCAAAACGAACTACCCGACGATCGAACTGTCAGTCCCAACAAGTCATAAATGACCTGAGACAGTTATGGGAAAGATATAAATGTAGTAAAAGCAAAAAAATATAAGAAATGACCTGGAGGGTCATTCCAGAGGATTTAGTATAATTTGCACAAACTAGGCTTACTTTTGATGTTAATCTTGATTCATATCAATATGTAAGAATTATTGGAAATTCAAAAAGTATTTAATTATTTGTTAAATATTTTATATACTTGTGTATAAGTTGAGAAACATGATATAATTGTTTGGGTTATGGTTTGAACTCTTCGATATATCGTTGCACTGTTTATGAGTTAAAAGACTATAGATTGTATATAGATTTGAACTTGTACTCTTGTCACCTGCTGGTGTATTTGAAATATTTTCTTGGTACCTTGGTTTCCTTCTTTTCACCTTCTATTGTCATTTTGGTATCCCCGGAGTCTTGCAAGTCACTTATTTAACTCACCCACTTATACAAATTGCTTGATCACTTGGCATCCTTGTTGGGATTTTTTCCTTCTTATGGTTGTGACTTTTTCACTATTGGTATGCCTCTTGATTTTAATCTTTTACCATCTTGACTATGGATTTTTGGTTCATCTTAATTATTAAAGTTGTCCATTTTAAGTACGAAGTAGAAAGCCATTTTTAATATGGTTCTTGATTCTCTTGATTATTGGATTATGGACCTTCCTAATAGAGATTTGACGCTTCTTGATACAAGACATCAGTCCTTCTTGATATTTAATTATACTTGTTGTGATGGAATGATGTACATATTGGGTGATACTTTTTACTTGACCCCTTTTAAATAGTTCTTGGAGCTTTCTGTATACTTGAGTCTTTAAATATCGAATTTGATACTTTTACAAACTAGGAAACCATTTTAATATGATTTTTGATTGTATTAATTATTGGGTTTCAGCACTACTTGATATAGGGTTCAACCCTTCTTGATACAAGGCATTGGTCCTTCTTGATATGTAATTATAATTTGTGTGATGTCATTATGCACATATTATCCAAAACTTGTAAGAACGCTCATATTATCTTTTACTCTTATTTGTATGTACATTCATTGCTTCATAATACCTTCTCAGTTATTATTTGCCTTAAATACTCGGTACATTATTTCATACTGATGGCTCCATTGCCTAGGGGATACTACATTCATGCCTGTAGGTTATTAGGTACACAATGATCCTCATTTGGTGTTGTCTAGTTCAGGTGATGATTGGTATGCTCTGTTCTTTTTGGAGTTGCTGAGTCTGGAGTCCTCTTCTATTTTGCATAACTTATCAGTTGGTCAGGGTCTTTGTCCCAACTTGTTGTTTGTGGTTCTTCATCTTAGAGGCTTCTAGATGTTTGTTGTGGGTATGTGAGTCAGTTGTGGCCTTTTTTTAAGTTGTATTCTTGGTTTTTTTACCATGTTGGCCTCATGCATATTTTTATTTGATGGGATGGCTTTCGTACAATTTATGGTTTGAAGCAACCTTATCGGTCAATCCTTTCACTCTCATGCTTTTATATTATGAATAATTGATGTCGTTTAGATCTCGTCGGCTCCGAATGGTCATAAGTTAAGTTATGTGGTTGGGTGTTTGTTCGTTTGCTCTGTCAAGTAAGGTATTGGGTGTCAGTTGTGCCCCTTCAATTTGGGGCATGACAGTATTCATATGTCACACTTATGTCTCTTTCTTTTATTTAATTCATTTTGAATAATAGACTTTTTATAAATGTTACTGATTTGGATTCAAAATTCCATTACCATATGTAGTTGCTACACTTTATAGGCATGTAAATAGAGCTTTTGAAGCATGTCTGGATTGTGTATTCACTGGGTTGGAAGTCAATTTGGAGAAATATTTGATTTTTTATTCTCCAAGCTTCAATTTTTCTTTTAGGCATGTAACAATCTCTTATAATATCTGTCAAAATTTTATAATAGATTTATTAAGCAGATATGAAGCTCAGTTGTGAATAAGTTTACTATTGAAGTCAACAAATACTCAGTGTTGTATAGTTTGTTTAATGCATGCAGCTAGTGCCAATGTAATTTGGTGGAAATTTGTGGTAGTTCTCTCTTCTATTGGGTATTTCTAATTGGATTTTCCACATAAATATTTGTATATGTATCTGAATTATACATTGATTCCATGAAGGTGCTTGTAATGTGACTAAATTACTAAATACCTTCTTTTAACAAAAGAAAAATTATTTCACAGACGCTCTACAACTTGAATTTGATTGATTTAGTACGTCGAATTTAGTTTTATTATTTTAATTAATTGAGTTAATATTATGGGGTAGGTAATGTATTTACGTACACCTTTTTATTGGTTGATTTGGCTCAATGATGATTGTATGTATCGTGGGTCTTTCGACTTAAATGTAAATTAGATTGTAGCATTTGGTTTTAGTGGAGGCTAAGGAACTCACAAGACTGTGAGATTTATGCTTAGGTGAGGTAATCCTTCTTTCTTAATGATTATATTTTATCCCAACTTTTATTTCAATTTAAGATAATCTATGTCATTCATAGAGCTCATCAACTTTGCTTTGAAGATTGAAGCTTACATGATCATCGTCCTTCAAGTTTTAAGTTTTGTTTTGTTGATAAATTCCAAAGCCAACTCCCCAAGAAGCTCAAGGAAAATTCTTCTATTTACAGTTGGTTAGGTTGTGCGTTCATCATAATTCCTTCATGGATTTATCATTTCTTTCTTTTTCTTGTTCAAGATATTTTCGTAGTTTTGAGTCGACATTTAAATTTGTGAATAACTTGTGCATCCAAACAATGAGGAACCATATTTGTGATAATTTCCGTTTTCTTCTAGCTGTTTTCCAAGGACTCCTAGGATCGTTGAAGCTCAAGATCAATTTTCTCTTGAATCTATAGTGTAGGACAATTGGTTCAGCTTCGTATAATTAAATATAGTGGACAAATAATCTACCAACAATGACATTTGTGTATTGTTTACTGAAAAAAATAAAGGTTACTTGCTTGTACTACTATCTTGGATCAGTTGCTTGTACTTTGTTTGTTAGAGTTTAGCTATTAATACATCACAACACTGAAGACTGTTTTGCCTCTTGAGTGTGGTTATTTATATGTGAGTGCGCTTTCTTTTGTTAGCTAAATTAAATATTATTGATCCATACATGAGTAGTTATATATAGTAATGCATTTATTTCTGGTAATTTTTATTTCTGTTTTGCTTACACTTTATTCAACAGAGACTATACTTATCACCCAAAACAAATATGAGCAGGGCATCCCATCAATTCAGGAATTTGACTTGCACAAACTTATTAGATTGGTGATGTGGTCAGTTTATCTCTATTCCTAATTTAATCCACTTTTTATTGTGAATTTTGTTGTATGTTTTTTTAACTTACACTACAAATTTTGTTCAATAGGTGACTTGTTAAGTAACACAGGCTTGAATCGACAGTCTAATCAAATTAATTTGAATCTGTTAAACAAGACTTTTCCATTATCTTTCTTACAATTTATAAACTATTTGGTTATGTTCTTGATATTAAGACTATCCCTTGAAAATCTAAACCATGTCATGCGGTAAATGTGATGTATGATGTCCTATCTCTTGACTTATTTTTAAAGTATTTGCCTAATTGATGCTCTGGTAACAACCTTGTGCTGAAAAAAAAATTATGTTTAGATAATATTTTGGCTCGGGGCTTCTCCATTCCATTTCAAAAAAAAATATCTAACTTTGAGGCTTCTTTTCTTAATCATTAGTTTTTTTTTAGGAAAGAGATGTGAGTTAAGTGTCTGGTTGGAACTCGTTCATTAATATGTGTTTTAGACTTTACTTGGAGTAGTGTTACTTTCTACTCTTGTTCGTATTGGGGTATAGTTGGCATTGCTTGTCTTCCTTGTCATACTCTAGGAAATCGTGGGGATGTTTGATACTTGATTGATACCTTTGAACTATAGTTGTTGGATATTTATTTAGGAGTAGAGTATAGGGGCAATTTATAATGGATATATCTAGTACATCTAGTTTCATTGTTAGCATTGCAATGGATTTACTATTATTATTATTTTTTTTGAGTATTCTATTTCCTTGCTACCTTGTTAATATGTTTAATTCAAATAGTATTTGTCATTGTGGAATAACAGACAAACAATTGTAGAGGAATAGTCAGCAGTAGAAACATGAAGTGTCTATTCACTATCAAATTTTGTTGTATTTATTGTTGATACATGAATTATTATTCAAGTTCTAATTAGGCCATATGGTGTAAAGTTTAGAGTGAACGAACTCTATCCCATTCATCATACAGCTCCATCGAGATAATGCATTGCAGTCATGTTTAAACTCTATTTATCCTTTCAGGCAATTTGTGTTTATTGGCATTGTCAATGTAGTTGTCTTATGATCCATGTAAAACATGCTTATCATTGGTGTTTTCCATCATTAAAGTATCAGTTAAAAACAAGTATATGCGTATACTAAGAAATTTTATAAAAGCATAGTCTTAGCTAGTCAGTATTATGATTTTCATTCTTCTCATGTAAAATACCTTTTTTTGCAGTTCCATTAGCTGGTGTATTGTGAAGTAGCTTAATGCATGTATTGGTAAACATACAACTATTTTTTCAGTGGATAGACAACTTAAGTAAGAGAAGTGGATCTCATATAGTACTTCAAAAGTGTAAACATATATGCTAGTATTTTAGCTTCAGTTAGGATTTTCAAATAATTTTCTTATCCAGTTCATTAGGGTAAACAATACTTAGTGTAGTTAGCTATCTATAGTTTAACACTTTATTTTGGTTCTTAACTTTATTTGTTATCTTTTGTAGCAGAAGATAATCAAGGGGATTTTTATTTTTGTTCTTAACATTTATTTGTCATCTTTAGTTTAACTTTTTATTTTGGTTCATAACATAGTGGTAATTTTTATTTCTATTTTGCTTACACCTTTTTCAATGGAGACTATACTTATCACTCAAAACAAATATGAGCATGCATCCCTTCAATTCATAAATTTGACTTGCATAAACTTATTAGATTGGTGATAGAGTCAGTTTATCTCCATTGTAAATTGAATCCACTTTTTCTTGTGAATTTTGTTGTGTGTTTTTTTAACTTACATCAGTGTTATCTAAAGTGAAAAACACAAAAAAATTCTAAGGTCTGTTGGAGCTTAAAGCGCAAAGTGCAAATAAATGTGTGGACTTCAATGAAAAAAGGCCCAAATTATTTATGTTTAGTACAAGTCTAAAAATTATAAGCATGAATGACAAATATATGAACAATAAAATTGAAAAAAAATTATGATAAAGTGAAATTTCAATTGTTTAGTGTTGTCTCTTCAGAAGAGACACATTGGCAAGGAAAAGTATGTCTTAGAAACTTGATGACATTAAAGAAGCAAACATAAAATGAGGTGAAGCATACAATATGTTTTGACCCTCGTTTCAAGGCTTAAGCAAGCTTAAAGCGTGCATTTGATATCACTGATGTACACATTTTATTCAACAGATTACTTGGTAAGTAACATAGGCTTGAATCTGTACTCTAATAAGATTCTTTTCAATCTGGTAAACAACATTTTTCCATTATCTTTCTTAGAATTTATAAACTATTTGGTTATGTTCTGGATATTAGGACTATCCCTTACAAATCTAAACCAAGTCATGGGGTAAACGTGATGTATTATGTCCTATCTCTTGACTTATTTTTATAATATTTGCCTAACTGATGTACTGATAACAACATTGTGCTGAAAACAAAATTCTGTTTAGATAACATTTTGGTTTAAGGCTACTCCATTCCATTTTTAAAAAAATATAAGTTTGAGGCTTTTTTTCATAATCATTAGTGTTTGTCTCAAGAAAGAGATGTAAGTGAATTGTTTGGTTGGAACTTGTTCATAGATATGTGCTTTAGACTCTACTAAGACTAGTGCTACTTTTTACTCTTGTTGGAAATGGGGCACAACTAGCATTGCTTGGCTTCCTATTCATACTCTTGGCAATCGTGGGGATGTTGGATACTTGATTGATACCTTGAAACTGTGGTTGTTTGCTATTTATTTAGGAGCAGAGTATAAAAGCAGTTTGTAATGGATTCGTCTAGTACATCTAGTTTCATGGTTAGCATTGCAATGGAATTACTGTTATTATTTGTTTTTTTGAAGTATTATGTGTCCTTTTTACCTTGTTAATATGTTTAATTCAAATAGTATTTGTCATGTTGGAATAACAGAAAAACAATTGTAGAGGAATGGTCGGTAGTAGAAACATGAAGTGTCTATTCAATATCAGTTTTTTTGTATTTAGTGTTGATACATGAATTTTATTCATGTTCTAATTAGGACATATGGTGTATAGTTTAGAGTGAGAGAACTCCATCCCATTCTTCAAACAACTCCCTCGAGATAACGCATTGAAGTCATGTATAAACTTTATTTATCATGTCGGGTAATTTGTGTTTATTGGCATGGTCAATGTAGTAGTCTTTATGATCCTTGCAAAACATGTTTTTCAATGGTATTTTCTATCACTAATGTATCTGTTAAAAAAACAATATTTTTATGCAAAGAAAGTCTATAAATGCATAGTCTTATCCAGTCAACATTATGATATTGATTCTTCTCAGGTAAAATACCTTTTTCTTGTTGTTACATTATCTTGTGTATTGTGAAGTATCTTAATGCATGTATCGGTAAACATACAACTATTTTGTTGTGGATTCACGATAATTCTCAAGATAGACCTCAAGATATATGTAGTCGTTAACAATATAATTTTTTACCCAACTTGGAGTCTTCGTCAATTCCATTTGGAATGAAGGCGATAGGTTCACCTTTTAGTGTTGTTAGTGACTAGGTGTTTGCACGTAACGATAAAAATGATGCCATCAAGTAAATTCGGGATTAATCAAAAAAAGTTTTGTGTTCAAATTATCCATTTCGACTTTGGATTGTAAAAATGAATGCTAGAGAATGTAATCAATAGGTAACCTAAAATTTAATTGATGACTTGGCTTGGTCTTAGGTATTGAAGCTAATATTTCAATCTACCACCAAATTTCATATGGGTTTCTTCAAACACCCTTATGTATACACTACAAGGAAACCAATGACCTTAAATTAGTTAATCTATTTCTAGAACTAGCTATTAAGTGAGAAATTTTCAAGCCTTTGTCAACTAAACCTCTCCACCCTTGTCTTATCTTTCACACAAGACAAGAGATCTAAGCATGAATAGAGTATGCAACCTCAATTATTGATTTGAAATATAAAGATTTAGCTAAAATCATAACATCCAACCAAATAAAAAGGTAAATAATCATAACCCATACACGAATCAACACTCAATAATGCATAACCCCAAGTTTGGGAAATTAGCTACTCAAAACAAGAGAAAAAGGAGATATACCAATATTCTCATTCAAATCTACCATAGAATCCAAATATTTCCAAAGAAAATCCAAATTCCAAGCAAGAAATTAGAAATAAGTAACAAAGATTCCAACTAGGGTTCAATAACAAGATTTAGCTTCAAAAAAATGACAAAAGATAGGGTTTTAAGCTTCCCAAAAGGCTTAAATAGCTTTAGCAAAAAAAACGTCAAAATTACAAAATTGCCACTACATCCAAATTGGCTGAGGAAATGGTCATTGCCGAACACTAGTAATATGCCAAAGTGCCTTAGAATCTCTGAATTTTCATTGAACTTGAGCTCCAAGGGTTGGTTTCTGGTATTTTTGGCAATGGAATTTTGATTTGCTGATCGGTTCAGTGATGTGCTGAATCGCTTATTTCATTGTTGATTTGTCACAAATTGAACTGGCCCAAACTGTTGCATTTGGCTATGGAATACTGTATTTGACGATGCGCGGGTGGGTTTGGTGATGGGCTAATCATCCTTGTGATGCTCTTGCATACTTTTAGCTCCAATCTTTCATCTTTTTAGTTATTTTTGCTCTTTTAACCACTTCTTGCACTAACCCTAAAATTAAACCAAAGTAACATTAAAACTCATTCAAATTAGCATTGACAACTTGATTTCTTAAAAATTTTAGGCCAAATAAGTCATAATTTGTTGACTAATCAACACCCCCAACTTAAATCATTGCTCGTCCTTGAGGAAATCAATGTACACCTAACAAAATCAACAATACCAAAAAATAGTACTACTTGGGAGCTTACACATATGCTTCTTTTGTGAAAGAACTTTGCCCTATTTGTTTTGAAAACAAGGGCACAAGTCTCACATATAAAACCCTCATATTGTAAACAACGAGCCTCAAATGTTGACTAAATATTACCACACCATGAACATGCTCATAGACTCTAACCAAGATCAAAAAGTGATCAAGTATTGCAATCAAGTGCCCTTACAGATGGAAGTCCTTTCTCTCAAGAACAAATCAACATTAAAAAAAGGACTATCACAAATTACTCGCACATCAAAAGATGATCATACACAGGAGAACCACTTCATAGGCTCTGCTTCACCACATACAAGTGTGCTACTTTGGAAATCACTAAGGTCTTGTTTTGCCTTGTAGTATAGGCAATGTGCAAGGTATAGAAGGTTAATGTTATAGTGACTCTACCCCCTCGAAGTATCTAAGGAGACCTCAATTACACTATTCCCAAAGCTTACTTCTCAAGTAATTCCAAGGACCAATTCTCAGAGGTTTTCATGATATCTTCCCCCTCATATCCTTTCAACACAAAAACTTCTTATTAACAAGCTAACACAATTGCAACTCTTTTTCAAACTCTTTTTTCAAATCTTTATCATGCTTTTTCTTTTTCTCTATTCTTTTTAAACAATTCATAAGGAATACTAGGATGACTAGGAAGGGGAATGATTTGTCCTTAAATTCATAAACTATTACAAATTCCACCCAAAATCTCTACCACCCCCAACTTATGCTTTTGGCATATGTTGGTTTTTGGCCTTACCTAAACGCTTTAAGAAGGGTTAGGTTCAAAAGAGGGGAATTTGAAAAATTGGTTTTGGCTTTGAATGAGGTTATCTAAGAAAAAGGGCTCCAAGGCTCGAATTGGGGACAAAATTGGTCACTCAACTCACAATAGGGAGGCTATTTGGGGTGAAATTTGAGGTTAACTCTCGATCAATGGCCTAAGATCACTTCTCCACCATCGTACACTCTTTGCTTTAGAATTAGATCAACTATGCAAGTTCTAGGCAGACTAGTGAGCCAAATCAAGACAAATTCTCACCTAAACATGGAACCCAATCGCATACTCGAAGCACCCTTCCTCAAATGATATACCATATTCATACCACATATCAAAGAAAGTAATCAAGTAATCAAAATAATATTTCTCAAATAATAAGTGCCTAACTAGTTAAACTAAACCAAAGAAAATTTTTAAAAGGGGCACATATTGAAAAATAGAGCAATGCACAATGATTCATCATTTTTAAGAGTTGTGCATGTGGAACATCTCCCCAAGAGTAGTAGTTGAGTCAAAGTGTTCTATTGCTAGCACACTTTTTTCTTCAGTATGCATGCCAATTTTTTTTTTATTAGCAGCTAATTATGAGCTACAAAACTAAAAATAAAATTTAAAGAAATAACAATTAAAAATCACATGCCACACACTCAATGGAATCCAAAACACTAAATTTCAAATATGATAGCCCAAATGAAATATCCAAAATGATATCCGAACTGAGTCACAACCACACACTAAAATAAAATATCAGAATCGGATATCAAGAACCAAATATTATAGATCCAAATAAAATAAACACCCCACACCCAACTCATAATGTCCTCAATTAAATTATACTAAAATAAATAAAGAAAAAGGAGAGTAATGGTCCCCCTGAGCATGACTAAGCCTACGGCGGGGACTGGCGCGCACAAGTGGCCTCTTTCTGGGTATCATTTCCCAGTTCAGTCCCAAGTGTGGCCTAGTGAGGTGGATCTTGTGCAGGGTTCTTGATCTCCATGGCAGCTTTCTCCACAGTCTCAGCTACTCTGGTAGTTTGATCAGCAAGTGTGTACCTACTAGTCCCAATCTGAGTAGTCTCTCGCATGTACTGCACCATGGTATCCTCTAAAATAGCCTGATCTATAGCCCACAAGTATACCTGTGCATCCACCTATATACCAATCTGGCCCTGCTCCTCAAAATAGCCCTAAATCTGGGCCTCATCAATCTCTTTATTATTTGAAGGGCGATTCTCCTCATCCTTCTTCTCATCCTTAGCTACTGATACATCTTCACGGACATGTGCTAGAGCTGGTGTTTCATATGATGCTCCCCATAAATGTGTGAAATCAGGGAACTGGAGCTCATCCACATACTTTAGTAGGGAAGCTAGCTCATCCAGTATCTTCTACAACACACTATCAGGAACTGCAGGCCGTGGAGCACTCAACTCGTCCAACTTAGTGCCATAAATATATAGGGTCTCTCAAATGCCTCACAAGTCATCATAAATAGGTATCATTGCAACTTTCACCTCATCAACGATCATTTTAGGTATTTAAGACTCAAAAATAAATGATCTCATGTTACCCGAATAAACCAACTGGCCCATCTAAATGATGTTAGCCTCATTGAGAGGGGCCCTCAAAGAACCCAAAACAAAAGAAGGCTGAGGACCGAGGGTAGTAGGCTGACGTGGCTGTGATGGTGGACTTGAGGATTAACCTAGTGGAGCAATATTTGTCGATGAACTAGGCGGAGGAGGAGCTGTAGTAGTAGGAATAGGCTGGTTGGCACCGCTATCAAGAGAACCAAGAACAATTATCGGGGAGTCATCCACCCGGGATTTCTTTTACTTTACTTCCTATATAGTCTCAAGGTGAGTAATATCAATAGTAGAGGTAGGAATGTACTCAAAATATTTATTCTTATCATAGGGAACCTTAGTTCATCAATAAAGCTCAATGATCAAACATGGGAAGGTAAGAGAGGTTTGCTTTTGTTGGCCCCTGTGAGCTATGTCCGAGGCAATGAGCTTGGCAATATTGAGCCTCTCCTTTACTATAATTATTTCAAAAAGCACTTCCCGTGGGTGCACAATAATTGATTAATTTTTGGATGCCAAGATGTTGTTGCACATAAAACTTAGCCAATATCGAGGCTCAAGCTAATATCACTTTTCTCTATTGGGGTTCTCAGTGTGATCCATGTAGGTGTCTTATCACTAAGAAAAGGGTTTATCCTACCCCAAAGATCATCAACATTACTCAAAGCACGGGTAGCAATGTAGTGGAGTGAATCAAGTGTATCTCCATAGACTATATTAAGCATAGCCCCATCACACTTAACATTCACACTCCACACCTTCACTACATCATAAGTTTCTTGAGGTTTACCCTTCTTCCTATTGTCAGGGAACAATTTCCCATAAGCTAACCCATACCTAAGTTTCAACATATGACATCAAAAATTGAGTGATCTATTCGAAATTGTGATACTGGATGGCATCAAACCCCCTAGGGTCTTTTCCTTCTAGCCCATCAATGCTCAATCTTTGCTCTTCAATGATTGTCCTCTTTTTGGGAGCCTTGAGTAGGTTGAGCAACCTGTGACCTCCCTAAGGATGAGGCAGACGCCTTGCTGCAGTAGTGAAGAGTTGTTCTACCTTCTTATTCTTTGGTGGTGAAGCCTCAGGAGTAGGCAATGGCTCATAAATTGGGGTAGTGTTCCCTTCCTCTGATGAACCAAAGTTATACCTCTCGGAGTTGGAACTATGTTTTGAGCTTTCCTCTTTAACTATTGATTGGGGCTTTGCTATCATTCTCATAAACCCTCTTTCATTTGTAAACCCTTTTCAATCAAGATTGTTCATTGAATTTCACCCCTTTGTAATCTTTGAATTAGGAGGATAGCTACGTGCTTGGGGCGGACCATATATGCACATAAGAGTAGCAATGGGCTTGGTCAAAGTTAGCAAAACAACACATAAAACTATCCAGGATGGCATTGCTGAATAAAATAATGCATCACCAAACATTTTGGTTAGGCAAATTAGCTATTACTAATTAGAACAAAAAGATTAGGAGGGATCGGTGATAAAAAGTGGGAATTCGGCGATACACCAAATGGTTTGGCGATACTCCTTGAGCATCGCCAAATCACCATGGCATCAACAAATCTCACCTTTAATAGCCCATCCTACTGTGAGTTTCGATGATATGGGGAGTGCTACTCTGATGCGCCACGCAGTTTTGCTCTTCAACAAAGTGCTCAACCCATCGCTCATAGTCATCGTTCCCTTGATGATTGTCACTATTTCCAAGCCATTTTAATGGTGATTTTCAATTCCAAACTTCAAAGGGTACTCAATCTTCCTCAGGTTTCAATAGTTAAACAATACGGTGATTTTTGCCTTAATAATGACATCTCCCAATCTATCATTAAGCAAAATTAGTCGATTTCAAAAGCAACCAACCAAAGTTTAAGCTTTTTTGACACCCATTTCAACAAAAAGTACTTCCCATAGCAAACATGCCTAAAAATTAAGCATTTAAATACCCAGTTACAATGTTCTAACTTCAATTTAACAAAATCCTATTTCAAATCAACATCTACTTCAGCAAAAACACACCCACCATTGAATAACTAGCAATAGGAACAACAAACTCAATCACATTTACCGACATTTACAAGTAACCAAACATTAATTCAAGGTCCTAATTGGATTTTAACCTTGAGATAATAAATGAGATTGACGATGAAGTAAAAGGACTGGTGTAGAACTCTGGTAAGTTGTTAACAGGCATGGTGGTGATGCTACGTTCCATCATGCTGTGAGAGATATGATTAGTATATGTGTGCGTTAGTATATTAATTTGAGAGACTTAAATGAAAGAGGGAAAGGGGGAATATGGATAGGTTTGAATAATACTAAGATTCAAAATGAAATGAAAATTCAAGGGTCATAGAAAGTCAAACCATCATTCATTAAAACTCAACCCATTTTGGTGATACAATTCCATTGCTGAACTCATCGTTGATATGCCAATTTGCAATGCTATCGCCAATCTCAAAGGATATCAATCCTTAGGATCTCCTAAATGGAGAGCCAAGTCGGCAATGGTTGGCCTTTAGCTAAATTATTCGGCGATATAGTGAATGGTTTGTTACCATCGCTGATTATGACAGTTCATTTGGGTTGGGGGGATCTCTTTTTACGAAGGAATTTGGAAATCACTGATTGGATCAGCGCATCGCCAAAGCCTCTTCCCTAGAGCTTTGTGCATGATCTCCCAAATTTTTCTCCATCTACTTGTGTCATGACATGTTTCCTATATTCCAACTCCATCACATACCTGCACCTACCAACACATTATTCAAAATAATAAAAATAAACTTGGGTTGTAGCAAGATGTTTTTCTTCATCAATCACACATTATCGAGGTATAACACCTCTAAGAAATACGCTTCTAGTGACATCCCATGATAATGTTTAACTCATTGTCCTTTCACTATAAAATGGGATCCCGTGTCATTCTCTAATTCTATAGCTCCACTAGGAAAACATTGAATGACCTTCAAAGGATCCGACCATGTACCTTAAGTTGAACACTAGGACATAGTAAATGCTCTTTAACTCCCATTTTATAATTTTAGAATCATTCCATCTCATCGTATGCTCCTTTTAGAGAGTGAAACTATCATAATCTCTCAAGCAGAATCCATCAATCTCTTGAAGTTGTTCCACTCTTGATTTGAAGCCGTCCTCCCAATTCATATTCAACTTATGCAAAACCCACAATGTCGTGTATTCTAATTCAATAGGGAGGTGGAAAGCCTTAACAAACACCAACTGATATGGTTATATGCCAATGGGAGTTTTGAACGTGATTCTATAGACCCACAGAGCATCATCAAGTTTTCAGGCCCAATTTATTCTAGAATTTACGGTTTTCAGCAAAATACTTTTTATCTATCGATTAGACACTTCTACTATCCCATTGGCTTAAGGATGGTTTGGAGAATCCACCCTATACTTCACTCAATGTTTGGCAAGCAAAGAACCGAACTATTGATTACGAAAATGAGAACCCCCATCGCTTATGATAGCATGGGATGTCCCAAACTAGGTGAAAATGTACCTCTTCAAAAATTGATTAACACTCTTAGTTTCATAATTTTGCAATGTGATGGCTACGACCCATTTGGAAACATAATCAACTGATACAAACATGTAGTGGTTTCTATACAATCTTACGAAGGGTTCCATGAAGTCCAACTTCCATACATGAAATAACTCTACACCCACACTCAATTGCAAGGGAATTTCTTTCCTTTTTGAAATCCCTCCTCTCCATTGGCAATGCTCACATGCTCGCACAAACTCAAGGGCATCACGATAAAATGTTGGCCAATAAAATTCTCTTTGGAGGACCTTTGCAGTTGTACGCACACCACCATGGTGACCACCAACTGGTGATAAATAGCACACATTAAGAATAGGACTCATTTCTTCCTCCATAACACAACGATGTATTACTCCATCCGCACACTCCCTAAATAGATAGAGCATCCTTATAATACCTTTTTACATCGTGGAGAAAATATTTCCTTTGGTAATGGTTCAAATCATTGGAAAGCAACCTATTCACCACATAATTGCAAAATCTGCATACCATGGTAGCATAAACCCATTGAGAGCCATGACAAGCTCATTGAAAAATGTGTCATCAATCTTATTTTCACCCCACATATCTTTTCTAAACTCAAGGTGGGATAGGTGGTCGGCCACTTGGTATTCACATCCTTGTTGATCATTAACTTCAAAATGGAACTCTTAAAGTAGCAAGATCCACCTAATCAACCGAGCGTTGCCCTCCTTTTTAGTCATTAAGGTTCTAATGGCTATTATCATCGGTGTGCACAGTGACTTTTGCGCCTAACAAGTAGGCACAAAATTTTTTAAGAGTATAGACTACGGCAAGCAACTCTTGCTCTGTAACTATATAGTTTAGTTGTGCATCATTCAAGTACTTACTAGTGTAATAGATAGGATGAAAAATCTTTTCCTTCCTTTGTCCTAATACTGCACCCAATGCAAGGCCACTTGCATCACACATCAATTCAAACGGTTGAGACTAATTTGGTGCTACAATGATAGGAGCCAACACAAGACATTCCTTAAGGAAATTGAATACCCTCACACAATCACCATCAAACTCAAATTTTTCTTTCTTCTCAAGAAGCCTACACATCGGATGAGCTATGTTTGAAAAGTCCTTGATAAACTATCTATAGAAACTAGCGTTCCTAAGAAAGATTCGAACAATTTTCACTGAGATTGGATGGGGTATCTTGGCAATAAATTTAACTTTATCCCAGTCAACTTGAATACCTTGGCCCAAGATCTTATGCCCAAGTACATTACCCTCCTTTACCATAAAATTGTATTTCTCCCCATTTAACATAAGATTTGTTTCAACACAACATTAAAGTACTTTGCCCAAGTGTTTAAGACAAGACTCAAAGGTGTCTACCACAATGGAAAAATAATCCATAAAGACCTCCATAGTGTCCTGCACCATATCTGCAAAGATCGATAGCATGCACCTTTGGAAAGTGGTGGGTACGATGCATAACCCGAAGGGAATGTGCTTTAAGGCAAAAGAACCATATGGATATGTGAATGTAGTCTTCTCTCTATAGTTTAATAAAAAATTGGTTATAATTGGAGTACCCATCTAAGACACAATACCATCCCCTCCCCTCCAACCGATCATGTATTTGATCTATAAATAGCATGGGAAAGTGGTCCTTTCCTTTCCATGAATTTCACTTCTGGTATCCATGCATACTCTCTAACACTTCACTGGTTTCATAGGGATAAGCTCTTTATTTTCATTAGGAACCACTGTAATTCCCTTTTTTTCATAATGCATTAAACCATGCTTACCTATGTGCTATCCGAGATCGGATACACGATGCCCGTGTCCAATAATTTAATTATCTCCATTTTCACCACTTCTTACTCGGAGGATTAAGCCTTCATTAAAGATCAACACTCGGTACACAATCAGGCTCTAACATTATATTATGAGTACAAATATCGGGAGCAATCTCAATATTATTCGTAATAGTCAGCCCGATTGCCCGAATGAATTTTGTAACAACCGACTTCAATAGCTCGACTTTCCATGGAAACAAGTCTCCCACAATGATAATGGGTAAGATGTTACCTTCCCCAAGAAGACATAAAAAAGGTACGGTGGTAACGACATGAGCTCAAGTTGGGATGGGTCCCCAATTTAAGGCTTTGTGGGAGGATTCTCCCAATTCTTTAAGTCAAGATCTAATTTACATGGGTTCTTGGTGTAGGAACCAAGACCTATTAATGATTCCATGACCTCATCATATTCTTCTACCTCTTCACTTCCATAATTCCATAACACTAATGAAATCCACCTCCATAACATTGGCCACCTCATCATCAATCATGTCAATCATGGAGATCACTTGCAAGTACTTTGGTTACTTTATGGACTAGCACACATTGAAGGTTACATCTTAATTATTCACTGTAAACTTTATCTTTCCACATTCTACATTAACTAATGCCCTCCGGGTAGTAACAAAAGGCTGACCAAGGATAATTAGAACTTTATAGTCTATCTCACAATCTTAGATCTCAAAGTCGGCATGAAATATGAATTTGTCGACCAGAATAAGAGCATCATACAAAATTTCCACTAGTCATTTAATAGACTGATCTGCTATTAAAAGTCTCATAGTTGTGGACTTTGGAGCTTCCAATCCCAACTTCTTGACTATAGCTAGAGGCATCAAGTAAATACTTCCCCTAAGTCGTACAAAGCCTTGCCAGATTTATATACCCTAATGGGGTTTTTTTCTTGCCCCGGTGCATTCACTATGTGATATAACCATGGGATATTTTTTCTTACCCACCATGTTTCTCGACATAATAGCACTATAACTATGTGATATCTCCACCATTTTGAAGACCATGATTATTTTCTTCGTCACCAAATCCTTTATTAACTTGGCATACCCAGAAATCTCTTTTAAAGCTTCCAACAAAGGAAGGTTCACCGATAACTTGCTAAATGTTTATCGGAACTTCTTGAACTTTGTATCATCCTCCTTCTTTTTTAGCCTTCGTGGGAATGGTGGATGTATTTTGATCAGTGTCTTTGAGAAAACCGGAATTTCCTTCGATTTTGAGACATTATCATCAACCGCTTGTGGTATCTCTTCATCTTTGTAACGCCCCATATTCTATAGATACAACTCTTAATTATATGGAAAATGGTACGGACTTGTGGCAATAGGTAATGGACTAACTAGTTCTTTGATTCAAGTACAACACCCCGTACGTTTTTGAAACTTGTGCGACCAACCTAACATGGGTAAAAGTATTTAAACTTGAGAGAATAAGGATGTACCTAAGTGTAAAAATTAAATTTAAGTGGTGAATTAAGGTATAAGGATTAAGACGTTGGAAAAAGGGGAGAACATAAACGAGGTGCTTCCGTGACTTAATTAAGATATTAGGTGTATCACCTAATTAAACTATTGGGCTGCATTTGGATATAAGTTAATGGACTCAATTGAGTCCCAATGTAAGTACATAAAAATGGAAAGATGACTAGACCAACACCACTATTAATTCAGGCCCAACAAGATATGATCCAAGTAGAAATAAAGTAAGTAAATGGACTGTTTTGGACAGCTTGTATAGCCAAGTAGGTGCATCACCTACTTTTACTATTTTTTATCAAAAAGAGTTGATAAGAATGAGCTAAATAGGAGGTTCAAGAGGTAGTATATAAAGCTCATTTCAGCTTATTTTCCATTCATTTCTCTACTGAAAACAGTCTTTAAAAATTAAAACACTCTCTCCTCTCTCAAACCCTAACCAAACACCTCTTTGGACAAATCTTCCACTTGCAACTTTTGGTAAGTATTTACCCTTATATATTGATGTAATATATGTATAATAGGTTGTGGTAATAATGTTGGTTTTGTTTAAAATATATAGAGAAGTCCACTTATTGTGAAACAGTCCACCTGTGCTTAATTTTAAAGGATTTGCCTTCTTTGTGATGTAAACTTGTAAAGGAGCTTAAGGTCTTGAAGAAATGAAGTTGTAGGTTGAAATTTCAGTATGCTAATGTGTGGTTATGCCCCTGTTTCATTTCTATTTATGTATGGCTTGATGGAAATGTTCATACGTGTTTGTATATGGAACGTTTGGTGTAGTGAAAAGAGAATATTCTCTTGTTATGTTAAACTGAATTTTGGAACTATTGTGGACTGTTTTTGGTATGTTACTGCATAAGGTAGTATGGTGAACTTATGGTATGAATATATGGAGTTTCTTTGGAGTGGAAATGTAAAGGATAAACAAGGTAGGTAATCCTACCGGTTTGTAACGTTTATGTTGGTTTGTGGACTGTTTTGGTGGTGTTGTCTTGGTAAGATACTAAGTTATAATGTAAGGGGTTGGAATAAGGTTTTATGGCAGTATAAAGAAGGGGGGAGTGATGCACCATGTATTTAGGAGGTTGGGCAGTTTTTACTTCCCATTAAGTAACTAATTGCCATTTTATAAACTTGAAATATAATTAGCTTTTAATGTTAGCTCCATTACGTGATTGTGTTGTAGAGTAAAACATAAGGAAGGAGCTGAATCATTGTAGCCACTTAGTGAGAAGATAAGGTATGTAAGGTTACTCTTTCCGTATCCTTCTGCAGCATGTAATATTCACCTTGTTATTGTACTTACTCATTTCTGAAATTTTCTAAAGTACCTCAATATATATTTACTATCAAATTTCAGATGTTCTATTTTCTTGTTCCAGAAAGGATCCATAATGTTATAACCACAACTATAACAACTTCAAAGATTAAATGAAGTAAGCAACTCAATATGGTTATGTTCGGGTGACAGCTCGAGGGGGCTTATAGCCCAGCATAGAGACGATCCTGATTATTATAGCGTGGGTGGTATCTCATGGAGTGAAAGAAACACTTGCATGAATGTCGATACCATTATTACGGGTGGTATCCCATGGGATTAAAGGAACATCCGCATGACTGTCGATCCCGATTATTATGTTATTTCCCACTGATTAGTTGGGCCCGGGCATTATATGATTAATGATTGATGATGTACAATATTGTGATGATGGATAATAAAGTAATGTACATGATTCCACACATATACCGGATGGTATTTTATCTATATTGTTATTGATTCTATTAAGGTTCTTATATCTCATACAGTTACTTACAGCCTTACATACTCAGTACATTCTTCATACTGACGTCCTTTGGGGGACTTACCTTACTTGCTGTAGGTACAGGTACTAGTAGACCTCCTCAGTAAGTTGTGGGTCATCTACAGAACATTGGTGAGCTCCATTTCGGTTCGGGGCTTTCTGAGTCATATGTATATATGGTTTTGGTACTGCATAAGCATTGTATATAAAGTGGGAAATTGTCCCGACTATATTTTTTGTTTTTTATCTGTTAGAGGATTTGTAGACGTTGTACAGTTAAAGGAAGGAACGTTGTACCTTTTTGACCATATGGCCCTAACGGCCATGTCTCATGTTTATATAAATGTTCTTATTGAATTTCTATTATTGATATGTTGTCACCATAAGTGATTGAATGCTAGCCCATTGACGACAAGTATGTGAACGTCATGTACGCCCCAATGGGATTTGAGGCGTGTCAAAAGTGGTATCAGAGCGGGTCATCCTAGGGTGTCTACAAAACCGTGTCTGGGTAGAGTCTTTCTTATGGATGTGTTGTGCACCATATCTATAGATAAGAGGCTACGGGACATTTAGGAGTTATTTCTTTTCTTCATTTCCTAGATCGTGCATTAGTGCCAAAGTTGTAGGTGGAATCATATCTGACCATTGAAATTGTTTTCCTGTGTTATAGTAAAAATGTTGGTTACAAGAAGAGGTAGAGGTAGAGGTAAGAAGATAGACAGGATTGCCGAAGAAGGAACTCATAGACCAACACCGAAACAAGCTAATCAAGGTGGGGCTGAAACTGAGGTTACATCGCGGGCTTCTTCCACTCTTCCATTGTCAGAAGAGTCAAGAGGAAGAGAAGTACCTGCAGAACCACAAATAAATACTACTGACTAGGATTTAAAGAATGCAGTGCAAATGTTGACCGGAATAGTTGCTACACAAGTTCAGGGACATGGTGGTCCAACGACAAGTGATGATAGTGCAGCTAGAGAAGCTAGTCGACGGACACAGGATTTTTTGAAGTTAGATCCTCCCATATTCACTGGATCAGATCCAAATGAGAACCCTCAAGATTTTATAGATCAAATTCAAAGGGCTTTGGAGGTTATGCATATGTCCAGTGTGGAAACGGTTGAGCTTGCGGACTATAGATTGAAGGCGAGGCTATTTTATCGTATGAATATTGGAAACGGTCGAGGGGTATTGATGCACTCCCAGCTGGTTGGGAAGAATTTAAAATGGCATTCCTTGATCACTATCTCCCATATGAGATCCGAGAGGCTCGTACGAATTAATTCTTAAATCTCTGCCAAGGGAATCTGAGTATCATAGAATACAATCTGCAATTTAATTTCTTGGCTTGATATGCTCCGAATGTAGTGGCCATAATGACAGACAGAGTACATCGATATGTGGACAGATTGGAGCCATATTTGGTAAGAGACTGCACTATTGTCGCTTTAAATCTAGATATGGATATAGCTAGAATTCAGGCCTTCGCACAAAAGATAGAGGACCAAAGGCAAATGAGAAGGGTACATGAATGTGAACGAGGATAGTCCAAAAGAGCTATACCTATGGGACAGTCTATGATGCCCCAAGGAGAATCTAGACATCGGATGTTTCCTAGACCGCCTAGACCGTCATTCTCTTATTCAACAGTAGGCACTCAAGCTCAATTCCGAGGGTTTAGAGGTAGTAATGTTGGGCAGAGTAGTGGGATTCGAGGATTGCAGGCCGCTGGATTTTCTCGTTAGCCATGTCAGCACTATGGACGGTTTCATTTAGGTGAATGTCGGCTTGAGACAAATGTTTGCTTTTGGTGCGGTATGATGGGGTACATGATGCGAGAGTGCCCACAAAGGGCTATGGGTAGTGTGACACGACCTATGTGATCAGCCATTGCATCATCATCATCGGTTCCTTTTCCAGGTAGGGGTGTACAGCCTGCGGGTCATGGTAGAGGTGCAGAGAAGCAACTAGTTCCAGTGGAACTCAAAATCGTACTTATGCTCTAGTGGACCGACAGAATTCAGAGGCTTCTCCTGATGTCGTCACAAGTACATTATCCATATTTTCATATAATGTATACGCATTGATTGATCTGGGTTCTACATTGTCATATGTTACTCCATTGATTACTTCAAAATTTGAAAGAACACTGGAACTATTAACTAAGTCAATTGAAGTATCTATACCAGTTGGTGACTATATTATTGCAAAAAGAGTATATCGTAATTGTGTGGTAACTGTGTGTGGTTATGATACACTGGCCGATCTTATTGAACTGGACATGGTGGATTTTAATGTCATAATGGACATGGATTGGTTGGATTCTTGTTATGCCACTATAGATTGCCGATCTAAGAACGTACATTTTTATTTTCCACAAACGAATGTTCTTGAATGGAAGGGTGATGTAGGGGAACCAAGAGGAAAATTTATTTCCTATCTGAAAGCCAGGAAAATGATTGCTAAGGGTTACATATGTCACTTAGTACGAGTGACAGATACTGAGGTGGAACCACTAACTCCTAAGTTGGTTCCAGTGGTTAATGAATATCTTGATGTATTTCCAGAAGATCTTACAGGTTTGCCCCCAGAATGGGAAATAGAATTTGGTATTGATGTGATTCCAAGCACTCAGCCTATCTCTATTCCCCCATACAGAATGGCTCCAGCAGAATTGCGTGAATTGAAAGAGCAATTGAATGATTTGTTGGACAAGGGCTTCATCAGGCCTAGTATGTCCCCGTGGGGTGCACCAGTATTATTTGTACGGATGAAAGATGGCACATTGAGAATGAGCATTGACTATCGACAATTGAATAAGGTAACGATCAAGAACAAATATCCCCTCCCCAGAATTGATGATTTGTTTGATTAGTTACAGGGAGCCAAGTGTTTTTCAAAGATTGACTTGAGGTCGGGTTACCATCAAGTCCGAGTTAGAAAAAAAGATGTACCTAAAACAGCTTTTTGAACACGGTATGGCCATTATGAATTTTTAGTTATGTTATTTGGACAAACAATGCACCAGCTATGTTCATGGATTTGATGAATAGGGTGTTTAAGCCATTTCTAGACGTGTTCGTGACGGTATTTATAGATGACATCCTGGTTTATTCAAGATCACAAGAGGACCATGATAATCACTTGCGAAAAGTGTTACAAATCCTCTATGAGCATAAATTGTATGCAAAGTTCTCTAAATGTGAATTTTGGTTGAAGTCCGTGGCATTCTTGGGTCATATTGTATCAGATGAAGGGATAAGGGTTGATACGGAAAAGATTGAAGAGGTGAAAAATTGGCCAAGGCTTATGACACCTACGAAAATTCGTAGCTTCCTTGGGTTGGCAGGTTATTATCGAAGGTTAGTTTAAGGGTTTTCTTCCATTGCTGCACCTTTAACGAAGCTTACACACAAGACAGTCAAATTTAAGTAGAATGATGCATGTGAGAAAAGTTTTCAAGAGCTAAAAGATAAATTGACTTCTACAGCGGTGTTAGTACCTCCGAAAGGCACCGAAGGTTACGCAGTATATTGTGATGCTTTTGAAATTGGCCTAGGGTGTGTATTGATGCAGCAAGGTAATGTAATAGCATATGCCTCACGACAGTTGCGGCCACACGAGAAAAACTATCCCATGCATGATCTTGAATTAGCAGCGGTGGTATTTGCTTTAAAGATATGGCATCATTATTTGTAAGGAGTTCATGTTGACATCTATACTGATCACAAAAGTTTACAGTATATCTTTAAGCAGAAGGAACTCAATTTGAGGCAACGAAGGTGGCTTGAGCTATTGAAAGATTATGCTATTGATATTATATATCATCCAAGAAAAGCAAATGTGGTAGCTGATGCATTGAGTCGCAAGGCAATAGGAGGCACTAGTGGCCACTTGACAGAAAAGCAAGATTTATTCAAAGATTTATATCAATTAGCCAGCTTGGGGGTTCGTCTTCTCGAATTCTTAGATGAAGGGGTTATTGTACAAAATGCAGCTGAATATGTATTGATAGCTGAGGTGAAAGAGTAGCAGTTTGCGGATCCTATGTTATTGCAGCTAAAGGAAAATGTACAGCAGGGTCTGACTAAGGTCTTTGATCTTACACAAGAAGGGGTGCTTCAATGCCAAGGTAGATTATGTATACCTGATGTAGATGAGCTGAGGAGATGAATTATGACAGAGGCACATCATTCACGATATTCTATTCATTCGGGAGCTACCAAAATTTACCATGATTTGAAAGAAGTGTATTGGTGCGGAAATATGAAGAAGAACATTGCAGAATTTGTTGCTCAATGCCCGAATCGTCAACAAGTAAAGGTAGAGCATCAGAAACCAGGAGGTTACATATAATGTATCAATCTTCCAGTCTGGAAATGGGATATGATTAATATGGATTCCATCACAGGTTTTCCTCGAACACTGCAGAAATTTGATTCTATATGGGTTATAGTTGACAGGCTTACCAAGTCAACGCATTTCTTACCAGTCAAGACCATCTATACAGTAGAAGATTATGCAAGTTTGTATGTTACAGAAATTGTGCGGTTACATAGGATTCCAATCTCCATTATATCAGACAGGGGAGCTCAGTTTACTGTGCATTTTTGGAGATTTTTTCAGCAGAGTTTGGGTACACAGGAGAATCTTAGTACGGCTTTCCATCCTCAGACAGATGGACAAGAAGAACGTACTATCCAAATGCTTGAAGATATGCTACTAGCTTGGACGTCAGATTTACAAGGCAGTTGGGATGACCATTTGCCTCTTATTGAATTTGCGTGCAACAATAGCTATCATTCAAGTATTAAAATGGCACCTTATGAAGCTTTGTACGGAAGGAAATATAGATCACCAATCGGATGGTTTGAAGCAGGCGAAACTGCTTTACTTGGGCCAGATCTTGTTCATCAGGCTATGGAGAAAGTTAAAGTGATCCAGCAGTGGCTACAAATGGCCCAAAGTCAACACAAGTCATATGCTGATGTTAGAAGAAGAGAGGTCGAATTCGCCATAGGTGATTGGGTATTTTTGAAGGTGTCACCATTGAAAGGGGTAATGCGATTCGAAAAGAAAGGACAATTAAGTCCATGTTATATAGGCCCATATGAAATTATTAGAAGATTTGGGCAAGTTGAGTATGAGTTGGCACTACCCCAAGAACTCTCCACAGTTCATCCAGTATTTCATGTTTCAATACTTCGAAAGTGCATAGGAGATCTATCTCGTTTTACTCTTATTGAAGATGTGAAAGTTATGGAGGATCTTACCTATGAGGAGAATACCTATTGCTATTCTGGATCGAAAAGTTAAAAAGTTAAGAAATAAAGAAGTAGATTCCGTAAAGGTACTTTGGAGAAATCAACAAGTGGAAGAAATCACATGGGAAACTGAGGAAATGATGAAGTCTAAGTACCCACAATTATTTCAAACTGAATAGAAAGTTCAAGATGTGGAATTGGAGTAGTAACAAGTAAGTATACATAAGTATTAAGTGATAGCATAAAGATTAAATTTAGGCTTGAACTTGTTTAAGCTGTGTAGTGATGGTACTAACATTCGAGGACGAATGTTCTTAAGGGGGGAAGGATGTAACGCCCCATCTATAGATACAACTCTTAATTATAAGGAAAATGGTACGGACTTGTGGCAATAGGTAATGGACTAACTAGTTCTTTGATTTAAGTACAACAACCCGTACGTTTTTGAAACATGTGCGACCAACCTAACATGGGTAAAAGTATTTAAACTTGAGAGAATAAGGATGTACCTAAGTGTAAAAATTAAATTTAAGTGGTCGATTAAGGTATAAGGATTAAGACGTTGGAAAAAGGGGAGAACATAAACGAGGTGCTTCCGTGACTTAATTAAGATAGTAGGTGTATCACCTAATTAAACTATTGGGCTGCATTTGGATATAAGTTAATGGACTCAATTGAGGCCCAATGTAGGTACATAAAAATGGAAAGATGACCAGACCAACACCTACTATTAATTCAGGCCCAACAAGACATGATCCAAGTAGAAATAAAGTAAGTAAATGGACTGTTTTGGACAGCTTGTATAGCCAAGTAGGCGCATAACCTACTTTTACTATTTTTTATCAAAAAGAGTTGATAAGAATGAGCTAAATAGGAGGTTCAAGAGGTAGTATATATAGTTCATTTCAACTTATTTTCTATTCATTTCTCTGCTGAAAACAGTCTTTAAAAATTAAAACACTCTCTCCTCTCTCAAACCCTAACCAAACACCTCTTTGGACAAATCTTCCACTTGAAACTTTTGGTAAGTATTTACCCTTATATATTGATGTAATATATGTATAATAGGTTGTGGTAATCATGTTGGTTTTGTTTAAAATATATAGAGCAGTCCACTTATTGTGAAACAGTCCACCTGTGCTTAATTTTAAAGGATTTGCCTTCTTTGTGATGTAAACTTGTAAAGGAGCTTAAGGTCTTGAATAAATGAAGTTGGAGGATGAAATTTCAGTATGTTAACGTGTGGTTATTCCCCTGGTTCATTTCTGTTTATGTATGGCTTGATGGAAATGTTCATACGTGTTTGTATATGGAACGTTTGGTGTAGTGAAAAGAGAATATTCTCTTGTTATGTTAAACTGAATTTTGGAACTATTGTGGACTGTTTTTGGTATGTTAATTCAGAAGGTAGTATGTTGACCTAATGGTATGAATATATGGAGTTTCTTTGGAGTGGAAATGTAAAGGATAAACAAGGTAGGTAATCCTACCGGTTTGTAACGTTTATGTTGGTTTGTGGACTGTTTTGGTGGTGTTGTCTTGGTAAGGTACTAAGTTATAATGTAAGGGGTTGGAATAAGGTTTTATGGTAGTATAAAGAAGGGGGGAGTGATGCACCATGTAGTTAGGAGGTTGGGAAGTTTTTACTTCCCATTAAGTAACTAATTGCCAGTTTATAAACTTGAAATATAATTAGCTTTTAATGCTAGCTCCATTACGTACTTGTGTGGTAGAGTAACACATAAGGAAGGAGCTGAATCATTGTAGCCACTTAGTGAGAATATAAGGTATGTAAGGTTACTCTTTCCGTATCCTTCTGGAACATGTAATATTCACCTTGTTATTGTACTTACTCATTTCCGAAATGTTCTAAGTACCTCAATATATATTTACAATCAAATTTTAGATGTTCTCTTTTCTTGTTCCAAAAAGGATCCATAATGTTATAACCACCACTGTAACAACTTCAAAGATTAAATGAAGTAAACAACTCAATATGGTTATGTTCGGGTGGCAGCTCGAGGGGGCTTATAGCCCAGCATAGAGACGATCCCGATTGTTATAGCTTGGGTGGTCTCTCATGGAGTGAAAGAAACACTTGAATGAATGTCGATCCCATTATTATGGGTGGTATCCTATGGGATGAAAGGAAACTCCGCATGACTGTCGATCCCGATTATTATGTTATTTCCCACTGATCAGTTGGGCCCGGACATTATATGATTAATGATTGATGACGTACAGTAAAGTGATGATGGATAATAAAGTAAAGTAAAGAAAGTAATGTGCATAATTCCACACATATACCGTATGGTAGTTTATCTATATTGTTATTGATTCTATTAAGGTTCTTATATCTCATACAGTTACTTACAGCCTTACATACTCAGTACAGTCTTCGTACTGACATCCCTTGGGGGACTTACCTTACTTGCTGCAGGTATAGGTACTAGTAGACCTCCTCAGTTGGCTGTGGGTCATCTACAGAACATTGGTGAGCTCCAGTTCGGTTCGTGGCTTTTCGAGTCATATGTATATATGGTTTTGGTACTGCATAAGCATTGTATATAAAGTGGGAAATTGTCCTGACTATATTTTTAGTTGTGTATCTGTTAGAGGCTTTGTAGACATTGTACAGTTAAAGGAAGGAACGTTGTACCTTTTTGACCATATGGCCCTAATGGCTATGTATCATGTTTATATAAATGTTCTTATTGAATTTCTATTATTGATATGTTGTCACCATAGGTGATTGAATGCTATCCCATTGACGACAAGTATGTGAACGTATAGAATGGTTCTCTCGAGCCTTAACGGCTTCGGGTGCCATGTACGCCCCAATGGGATTTGAGGCGTGACAATCTTCAACCTTTTTTTCCACTTCTTCCATCTTTTCTATATTTTGCTTATTCGGAATAGGGACTTCATCATTCGAATTATAAAGTCTTTTTATCTTTCTGCTCACTTATTCTTTACCCCCCCCCCCTCTCATTGAGGTCTTTATAAAACTTCATAACATCCTTACCAAGGGTTGTACCACTCTTAGATATAATTGCCCTGATATAGGCATCATTTTTTTGATTTTCCATGGTGTCACTAGGTAAACTACCATTTTTCCTTGTGTTTAAATGAGATGAGATTTGTCCCAACTTCAATTCAAGTTGCTTGATTGAGGCCAAATGTGTACTACTTTTTGATTGAGTTGTGAAAAGTCGCTCTTCATTTCCCTTAGCATCTTGTCACTTTCTTCAACCCCCATTAGAATACGAGCAAGAACATCCTCTTTCTTATATATTCCTGGATTAATGAAGGTATCTTATTTACCTTTTTGCCTAATATGTGGAGGGATGTATCTATCATGGTCACACTCTTTGTCTCTCTAATCACAGTCCCTATCTTTATCTTTATCCTTATCCCTCTATTCTCGATTATGATCATGGTCCCTCCAATCACGATCTTTTTCTGTCTAACCTTGATTCCCATCTTTCCTTTTATCGGTAGGTTAGAAACCCCCCGTTTGGTTCGATAAGTAACAAATTTCTTCATCAAGTGACTCTGTATCATCATCTTCATATGCTCTAGCTCCCTTTGATGCCATGTCATTGAATGCTTTTGTACTTGCATCCATTACATGCTTTGTGAGGAGATCTAATTGTGTCATTACTTTGGCTATGTTTTTATCTCTTTCTTTATCCTTCTTCCTTTGTTCTTGTCTCACATAAGAAACGGAGGGAGCCCGAACAACCACCTTGGTATCTCTTGTGTTCCATGCTCTACTTTGATATTTCACTTTGTCTAATAACCCTGAAGCAACTACAAAATATTAGTTTATCAAAGAACCTCCGGTCGTGTTGTTTACTATCATCTTGTTCAATAGGTCCATTGCTTTATAGAAGATTTGTAGAAGCATCTTATCCAACACTTCATGGTTTTGAAATTGTAACAATTTCTATTTGAATCTCAGCCACACTTCTTCCAATGGTTCAACGCTTACTTGCCAGAAGTTTGTTATCTCATCCCTCAATTGAAGCATGAGAGATGGTCGAAAGAACCAATCCAGAAAGGCTTCTGTCAACTCAACCCAAGAGGTTATAGATCCCTCAGGAAATTCCTGTAACCACAATACCGCATCACCCTTCAACGATAATAGGAAGAGCCTTAATCAGATAGACTCTTGTGAGATATGAGCAATATAGATCAGGTTGCAAACATCTATAAAATTCTTCAAGTGGATGTTTACATCTTCATGATCTTGACCTTGGAATCACCCCTTAATTTGGAGTAAGTGGAGCATCACACTCATCAAATAGATTACTTCATTACCCTATGAAGGTTGACTACGGATTGCACTTCTCCTTCGGAGATCCCCTAGGTGATCTTCATCTTCTAGTTGTCTATCAATGGTAGAGGTGTCGCTACCATGTTGACTCATCGTGTCGTGTAGACTTAGATTATCACATAGATAATAAAAAAATCACATAACATAAAGTTTACACTACCGCTAACAAAAGTAACTTAAAACACTACAACGAATGAACGCTAAGTTTCATTACCAAATAACGGCGCCGTTTTGATAATGATTAAGATACACCTCAAGATGTATGAAGTCGTTAGCAATATGTTTTTTACCCAACATAGATTCGGGGTTGATTTCACAGGGAATAAAAGTGATAGGTTCACCTTCGAGTGTTGTAAGTGACTAGGTGTTGGCATGTAATGCTAAAAATAATGCGATAACGTAAATGGGGGATTAATTCAAAAAGGTTTTGTGTTCAAATTATCAATATCAACTTTGGGTTGGAAAAATGATTGATAGAGAGTGTACTCAATATGTGAAAGCACTCGTGGTTGAGCCCTCTTAAGAGTGATTATAAGTGTGGGTAAGTGAAATTGCATCGAAAATTTAATTAATAGTTATGACTATGCTTGGTCTTATGTATTGGAGGTAATCTTTCAGTCTGTGGATGTCGCCCAAACTATACCTCCAGGAAAGTATAACGTGGTCGTTGAATCAAATATAGAACCCAACTAGCTTGTGGTCTATCCCACAGGGAATAGGATGAAATTCTATCGAGTGTTTGTCTGAGTAATTGGAAAGTAAGTAAAAAGACGGGGTTTTGTAAATAAATAGTAATAGTAACAATTGTTGATTGTCAGATTTGTGATCAATACGATAAAGGCAGTAGGACTATGATCCCCAAGATTCCTTAACTCCACTGGTTACTTGTTCTAGAAAACTATCCTACTACGTTGCATGCAAAATCTAACAAGATAGGTTCATCTAAATGTTTCTCGACCTTGGTTCAATGAATTTTACTCTTCTTTTCTCAGTCTTCGAGTGTCGCGCTACTAACCCTTGTTCTTGATCTCAGCTAACTATCCCTGTTACAGCTCAAGTTATTAGATGAAGGTTGATAGCTTTAAATCTCTGTTGTTATTCCCTTTTCCCAATCTCTACTTCTCTCTCGAGCAAGTTTTGAATGCAGGCGAGTTTTCAATGTTTGCAACCATTAGAAAATCAATTGTACCAAAGGAAATACAAATACATGCAGTCACACCAATTTAGAATTACTTCGCACTTAACTCATTTTGTTAATTTCTCATGGTTAACAAAACCCAAGTTGAGAGATTCACCAACTCATGATTACAAGAACACAAGAAGAATTCAATGATGAAAATATAATTATGAACTCATAAGAAGAATAAAACTCTGAAATCTCAACATAAATTAAAACCCTAGAATCGATGTTTGAGATTACACGATCAATGTGTTTATGAACCTCAAAACAATGTAATAGAATCCAAAACAATGTAATAATAGCCTGCCTAACATAGGAAAACATAAGAGAATTTATAGATACAAAACGAATCCTATCCTAAAACATGTAGGAGAAAAAAGTCGGCAACTTTCCACAGACCATGACTTGAGGTCGTGGAATCAACCCACGAACCATGGGTCCAAGTCGTAGGAATTAGCCCTCCATGCACAACTGCAGAAGTTGACTCATGGACCAGACCTATGGTCCATAGGTCCACCTATGGTCAGTGGGTCATTTCTATGAATTTCAACTCTGCTCTTTTGTCTTCAAAAACTTCATTCATGTGCATGCTTCTTCCCGTCTTTTCCATTTTGCCTCCAAAATCTATTTTCCTGCAAGATAGAATAGAAAACACATCATACATACCAAACATACCCAAGTTATTGCATATTTTTCTTGTTTTAAGCATCAAAAGTGCCATGAAATCATGGCACATCAACACCCTCAACTTAGAACGTTTGCATGTCCTCAGGCAAACAAAACAAAACAAACACATTCAATGCTTAATTAAGAGAAACCTAAGAGACTTATGGAAGTCGACTCATTTCTTCCGATACCAAAATTTTTGACCCCCTCCTATTCACAAATCAAAACCATAGTCTATATACATGCAGCATATTATCATGCCACAGAATGGATCAAGTGATGACATCTAATTATGAACAAACAACTAAGCATATGTACAAATGACATGATCCGAAAAAATAGCAGCTAACAATGCAACCCATGTACTCTCTCAACAATGAAGTCCCATAAACTCACAGTATACTAATGAATATCAACAGAGGGACTGGATCAAAACACTCTCCCTCAGAAAAAAGTTCAAATAGTGTGCATGAAATACCATAGGCTTGCCCTTATTTTCTATGTCTTTGTTTTTGGGACAGTCATACTAGGATCACAATAGGACTTTCATCGGCTTGTAATATAGTCTTAGGGATGGGTGTGGTACATATAGATACGGTGACTCAATCCTCCTTGACACCACACTATTTTTAGCTCCACTTTCCAACCATGCTCATTTTATTCTCCCCTATTCTCCTTCATTTACTTTCAGATTTTAGGTGTACTTTTCTTTACGATTTCAATATTTTTTTTCTCTTTTTTTTTATTTTTACAAACTCTATTTTTTTCACTTCTTTTCTTTCTGTTTCTCACACAAGCCTGTTTTTTCTTTTTTACTAACCCCTTCTTCATACCCATATCAAGCTATGCACCCATATGATAGCCACCCTCAACATAGGCGATTTGCCTTAGTTGAGATACACAATGTCCAAGGAGGGACCAGGGCCAAGACAGGTTTATTGTATGTCAAAATGGGAAGGTGAACAGGATAATGAAAGAAATAGGTCAATTAAGGCTTAAAATCAGGATCAAGGGATATTTACTTCATTTGTTCAGGCATTTAGGCTAAAAGTGGACTTATTAAAAAATGGCCTAAGATTCTTTCCTAACAACTATCCTATAACCTAGGCAAGACTAACTAGGAAAGTTCTGGATCGTACACACAAAGTGAACTAGGTAATGACCTCACACACATGTAGCACAAGGTTACACTATCAACTACTACCTATCCAGTTCATGCATTGCTAAGCTACATACAATGTGCCTATAATCCTAATGCCATAACAAGATCCAACAACTGTCCCAAACTAACATGCTACACACACAGTTCAAAACCATATTTTCAGGAGGGGTGTCCTTTAAACAATCAAAAAGCATCATTATCATTCAAAGTTTATTCAAAATTGACTGCACTAAGGTTTGCCTATTTTTCTCCTAACTAAACACGAAAAAACATAATGAAACACAAACAACAACCTAAACATACTAGTTCTACTATGATAGCACACTCAGGAGAAAAGAAACACGGCAATAAAACCCCCCAAGTGGTGGTATACCCCTACCCCCAACTAAATAATTATACACCGCCCTCAGTACATAATTAGAAATATAATAAGTGTAAGGGAGTAAAAAACATACTTGTGGCATCCTAGACACCAGATATGGGCTCGCCCATATTTAGATCATATGTATGCTCTATAGGCTCTATGGTGGGTGCTGATGATGTAGGGGGTGGCTGACTAGAGCATACACCCAGGGCTCTCTGCTCCTGGGCAATTTGACTAATACAGAACTCTGCCCGAGAGGCCTTAGTCACCCTCCTCATATCACTCTCAAACTCATCTCCACTCATACTCTGGACCTCAAGACTCTGTAGCCTCTTACCTCTATCAATAGGAGGCTCTTCATCAGCAAAAAAATCAACTACAAACACTGACGTTGTCGGGACTGGTGTCAGCATAGGCTAAAGAATAAGAGTGTGGCTGACTGTAAAAGCTCCAACCTCTGCCCTTAAAGAAGCCACCTTTTGTGTCAAACTCATCAAGTCTTGAATATGGGCCTCCTAAGTCGGTTACCCATCTGGTGCTGAAAGCTATCAATCTGCCCATGTAGCTTTCGCATAAATCTATCCATACCAGCCAGCATACGGGCCTTGACTCTTGTCTAAGATGCCTCAATTGAAGACTAAACCCATGGCTTAAATAAGTCACCAACTTAGCCATCTGGGCCTCTATGTGAGTCTGCCGCTCAATAACCTATGTCTGTCTATCCACCAGCTACTGCAGAAAGTCTTTTGAGATTGAAACTATGCCAGATGGGGGTAGTGGTGCAGTGGTGGCTACCGGCCCCTTATCACTTACAGGGTCTGTGCCATCAATAGTCTGTCTTACAGCCTAGGGCTCACTAATCGGTATTGGGGTGCCAATTGGCTCTTCTCCATCCACATACCCTTCAAAAAGAGCTACTACTAATAAAGTAAAGGCTGAGACCTCCATTGGGAAACTAGGTTGGCTTGATGCTGCACCAACCCCATGTCATCCACTCGGATCACCTGAATGTGGTGATCAACCCCAGGTAGCGTGACCAACTAGCAACATTACATAAAACCTAAATCATATATGGGAAATGAATACTGGTAAACTCTCAAAAAGCTCGCTCATGAATCTCCTCAATAATGTAGATGCCAAAGTTGATGTCATAACCTATCATGATGCTCACTAGTTGAACTGCTCGATCAAGCGTAAGAGAATTATCAGCACATGTGGGATTGAGATGGTTTCGTACAACCGACAATAAAAACTTACCTGTAAAGTATAGTGAGGACTTATTAATGTCCAACTTCTCAGCCACCCATCTAGCATCTACCCTATTCTCAGTGATATAACTCGCAATACACCATAAGAGCTCTAATCGCTGATCTGCGTCCTTCATTTTGTTCGTATTCAACACCGTTTCCATGCAGTGATCAAACTCAGCTATATTTATTGGAACCTCATGTACGACACCAAATAACAACCTCTATATCATCTTCTCAGACATATCAACTTGTGTACCTCAAACTAATATGTGAGTCAACGATGGTTGGTCTGGAGCTCGCTGGTTTGGAGGTGTGAACAAATCAATCGAAGAATCATACAAGGCATAGACTTTGTGTACCAACTCTGGACTATAACAACCACAAATCTCTATTATCCACCCGAAGCCATATCTATTAAACAGTGTCTTAATCTCAGGCATCTTATTCAAATCATCTATCCTAAACTGCAACTCCTCAGTGATATTTATTTTAAACGAACCCCGCTCAGTAGGATCCACATCCTTATCATAGATGGACTTCATATCCTAAACACACCACCTCATGTTCTCCCGTTGTACTATCTATAAGGTCGGTTGTGCAGCCAACTGTCTTTGTGAGGGGGTCGTAGAATCTTGGACACCAGTATCTGAAATAGAAGCTATTTCAGCATCCTCACAACTATCACCCCACTACGAAGTATTCTCTCCCTCTTCATCTATTCTCATCAGTCGCAGGTGAACCTTCTCACTGCCAGTCTCACGGGTCACAGAAGCATCCTCTACCTCTTCAGACTAGGGGAAAGAATCCGATAACTCAGAAGGAGTTACCGGTGTGACAGGTGGCGGGGGCTGTGAAGTAGGTTGAGGTGTGCCCTAGGCTACAACTTGTGACCTAGATCATTGTCTCGTGGTGCAAGGAACAATAGTAGTATCACCCCACTCAATCTCATAAACCTCTTCAGACCCACTTTTCTCCAGTTTCAAAGGCTCATCTAGAAGCCTTGACTTGATTTCCTGGTTTTTGGTTCTAATTTTTGATGAAGACCCCATATCTCCTCGCTTGGGATTCCCTTTTGGTGGATTTTTTTAGTGGTTTGGGTATTGGGGATGATGGGTCAAGTTGGATTTTGGGTTTTGGAGTAATAGGTTGGGTCAGATTTGGGATTTGAGGCAGTGGGTCGGGTTGGATTTTAGGTTTTGGAATAGTGTTTTGGGTTGGATTTTGGGTTTGGGGAAGTGGATCGGGTTGAATTTAGGATTTTGGTTGAAGATTGTTTCCAAATTTTTGTTGTAGAGAGATTAGGATTTTCGAATTTTAGGCTAATATAGGATAAAGATTGTGGAATTTGGATTATTTGTACGATTTTGTATTTAGATACAGGGTATTGATGGAAATTTGATTAGGGTTTTAGGGGTATTAATGGGTTTGGGGTCGATTTAATAGGATTTTAGATAGAAGGTTGGGTTAGGGCTTATGTGGGTGAGTTGGGTTATCAATTTTGGGCCTTTAGATTTCTACAGACATGACCCACAGTCCGTAGGTTGACCTATGTATGTGAAAATATTTGCCTGATTTTCATGGAACCAACCCACGGTTCGTAAGTGGCCGGCATGGATGGGAATCCGCAAGTTGAAAATTTGGTCTGATCACCATGGTTTCCACCACCATCCGTAGGTTGACCTATGGTCCGTAGGTCACTAAATTGGGTTGAACTGCATACTTTAGTTCACATTTAAATTCTCCACTCAACTGTCCTCTGCACCCTACAATTAACAAGTCCAAGATAATATCAGTCCTTGGGTTTCCCCCCCAAGAAGCACTTGATTTAACATGGCAACATGATGTGGATAAGTTTGTTAATCAGACTGTACCAACTAGCCCATGGATTGTGTCCCAGGAAGCACCTGATTTGACATCGCGGCATGACCCAACTCCCTTGACAACTTAAACTTCATTAAGGCTAAACTTCTCACATATCCTTATTTTTTTAATAGTTCCCACATAGTGCTTCACACGCTGACCATTGACCTTGAATAGGACATCATCATCTAAATCCCTTCCCAAGGCCCTTGGTATGATAAGTCAAGTCCTAAAGGAGAAAAAACTACCAGCCTAAGGGAATTCAAGGCCTAAATCTATCCTAAAGCCCCCTAATCGGCTAAAATAACTAGGAATCAAGTAAATGACTATACAGACAATAATAACAAACCAATAATTTGCACGATACCATACTAATACCATAAAAATTTAAAGTCTAAAGAATGGTAAGTCTAGCATACTTGGACGCCATAGAAAGCACTTGAAATCCTCTATATAGGAGCTTTTCCCTTCTAAGAACCCTCTGATTGCTTCCATACTATCAAAATAATAATGTAGGTATCAATACTACAATAATTATACCCATATTTTGAATTTACATTCCGTGTTAGAAATTGGGCTAAAAATCAAATGGTGGAGCCCACCTATAAAATTGAGAATTGAGTACGTCACTAGGTCCCTTTTAGATCAAGGATCATTTGCTCTCAAACTAAAAAGTCCTAATAAAACTCGAAAACTCAAGAAAAAATTGGAGAATTAATCAAAATTAGACGGGGAACTTATGGGTTGATGACAAAAAAATGATCAAGGTACGAGAATCCGAAGACCCAAGGCTTCCAATTGATGATCCAAACTAATTAATAATCTCTCAAGGTTCTCTAATGGAGGTTTAAACACTTAGAAATAGACTTGGGGTCGGAGTGGAAAATATATAACATACAGTAATGGCCGCTTAAGCGGCGAAATAACCACTTAACCGGTCATCGCTTAAGCGACCATGGTCTTCTTAAATGGACCTCGATGTTGTGACCAGCTATCGATTAAGCATTTCCCAACCGCTTAAGTAGCTATCGCTTAAGAGATCAGCCAGCCGCTTAAGTGGCTGCACCAAGAACCTCGACACCAAAAAATTTTCTAAGTCCAATTGGACTCCGACCGGTGCTCAGGATTTGGTCGGAACCCCATTCATGAAAATGAACTATGTTACCCTACAAAATTTGATATTCTAGACTCAAGGAAAAAATAAAAATTTCCAGCAGAGGTTGTTTTAATAGAAAGTGGGTCCCATAACTAAGGTTCTATTTTTACCAAAATCTACCCTGTAGCTGAAAATGAGCTCGAAAGCTTCAAGACCCATACCAAGAGTCTTGCTAGTATAAAATTTACATTTGGGAGCTAATGGAGTTGTCAGAATTGTCATCCAAGACTGTTTACCTGAAGTTTTGTCCCCAGACCATTTTCTCAACATCTAAAGATCCAAAACAGAGAAATTGGTATAAAACCAAACGAACTACCTGGGAACCTAACTGTCAGTCCCTACAAGTCATAAATAACCTGGGACAGCTATGAAAAAGCTCTAAATGAGTAAAAAGTACAAAAGAGCATAAAATGACCTAGAGGGTCATTGCACTCTCTTACTTTTATTGCAATGTGTTTTACACATTAATAGCAGTGATTCAATTTTTTATTGCAACTGTTATTAACCATTCACACTGTTTATATTAGTCTATCCTATTGGAACAGTTCTTATACTACCTCCGTTTCAAATAGAATGACTTATTTTGACTTGGCACGGAGTTTTAGAAAATAAAGAAAACTTTTGAATCTTGTGGTCTTAATTTAATGTTATGTCAAATGTACCAAAATGTTCTATAATCTTGTGGTCTTAAAAATGCCATGTGGAAAGTTGGAATCAAATTGTTGCCAAAAAAGAAAGGGTAATTCTTTTTAAAATAAGCAGGTCATTCTTTTTTTAAAAGGATGGAGTATGTTTTTTGAGCAGTATATATAAAAACTATTTATAACCTAGACTATAAATATAAATATTTACCCATTAAATAAGATATAATACACTAAAAACTCAATAAATCACGAAAGATAATAACTGCTAAGTAGAATCAAAAATAATTCAAAATATCCCCGTCATTGAAATATGATCCAAAAACACAAAACATACAAAAAGCTTTCTCCAACAGTTAGCACGAGTTTCAACTAGATAGAAAACAAAAGAATTAAGTTAGAGCATTTGTTGTCTTTACAACTTTCAACTAGTGATCTCAAATAACATCTTTAATGCTTTCATCATCCCTTTTATTATCTTCACCTACAAAAGATGACAAATAAAAGTTATGAACCAAAATAAAGAGTTACAAAAAAAAAGCTAGATATACTAAGTATCGTTAGCCATAATGAACTAGACAAGAAAATTATGGGCAAAATCCTAACTAAAGTTGAAATACTAGCATATAAGCTTACTCTTTTGAAGTACTACATGAGATCCACTTCTCTTACTTAATTTGTGTATTGATGAGCCGGTAAATAGAAACTCATTTTCGAAGAAAAATAGTAAGAAATCAAGTCCTCGATGCTAATTTGAATGAGTCTTAAATTTAATTTGGTTTAATTTTAGGGTTAAGGCTAAGAAGTAGTTAAAAGAGCAAAAAGAAGCAAAAAGATGGATGATTGGAGCTAAAAGTATGCAAGATCATTGCGAGAGACTATTGGAGCATCGCCAAACCCACTTGTGCATCCCCAAACGTAGGCTTCCATCACCAAGTGCAACAGTTTGTGCCAGTTCAACTTGTGAAAAATTAGCAACATAAGAAGCGATTTGACGCAATGCAAAACCGATCGGCAAAGCCAAATTTCGTCACCAAAAATACCAGAAACCAACCCTTGAAGCTTGAGTTCAATGACGATTCGGAAATTCTAGAATACTTTGGTGTATTGCTGAAGTGTTCGGCCATGACCATTTCCCTAGCTGATTTGGATATAGTGGCAATTCCGTAATTTTGAAGCCTGTTTTTGCTAAAGCTAATTAAGCCTTTTTGGCGGCTTGGAACCCTATATTTTATCATTGTTTTTGAAGAGAAAGCTTGTAATTGAACCTTAGTTGGAATCTTAGTTTATTATTGCTAATTTCTTGCTTGGAATTTTGATTTTCTTTAGAAATATTTGGATTCTATGGTAGATTTTAATGAGAATATAGGTATCTCCTTTTTCTCTTGTTACGAGTAGCTAATTTCCCAAGCTTAGGATTATGCATTATTCAGTGTTGATTATTGTATTGGTAGTGATTATTTACCTTTTTATTTGGTAGAATGTTATGATTTTAGATAAATCTCTATGTTTCTACTCAAGAAATGAGGTTGCCAACTCTATTCATGCTTAGATCTCTTATCTTGCTTGAAACAGAAGACAAGTGTGGAGAGATTTAGATGACAAAGACTTGAGAATTTCTCACTTAATAGCTAGTACTAGAAGTAGACTAACAAATTTGAGGTTATTAGTTGCATGGTAGTGTATACATAAGGGTGTTTAAAAGAAACCCATATGTAATTTGGTGATAGATGATGTGCCATGATTTCATGGCACTTTTGATGCTTAAAACATGGAAAATATGCAATAACTTGGGTATGTTTGGTAGGTATGATGTGTTTGCTATTCTATCTTGTAGGAAAATAGGTTTTTGAGGAAAAATAGAGAAGATGGGAAGAAGCAAGCACGGGAATGAAGTTTTTGAAGACAAAATAGCGAAGTTAAAATTCACAGAAGTTACCCATGGTTGTGACTCACAGACTGTAAGTGGACCTACAAATCATAGGTCAGTTTCGTGAGTCAACTTCTGCAGTTGTTCATGGAGGCCTAATTCTTACGACCTAGACCCATGGTCGGTGGGTTGATTCCACGACCTCAAGTCACGGTCTGTGGAAAGTTGCCGCATTTTTTCTCCTACATGTTTTAGGATAGGATTAGTTTTTTTTTTATAAATACTCCTATGTTGTCCTATGTTAGGAAGGATATTATTACATTGCTTTGGATTCTATTACATTGTTTTGAGGTTCATAAACACATTGATCTTGTAATCTCAAACATCGATTCTAGGGTTTTGATTTATATTGAGATGTTAGAGTTTTATTCTTCTTGTGAGTTCATAATTATGTTTTTATCATTGAATTCTTCCTGAGTTCTCACAATCATGAGTATCTAAATCTCTCAACTAGGGTTGTGTGAACCATGAGGAATTAGTGTGAAGTAATTTTGAATTGGTGTGACTACATGTATTGGTATTTCCTTTGCTATAATTGATTTTCTAATGGTTGCAAATGTTGGAAACTCGCCTGTATTCTAAACTTTCTTGAGAGAGAAGTAGAGTGTGGCAAAAGGGAATAATAACAAAGATTTGAAGCTATCAACCTTCATCTAATAACTTAAGCCATAATAGGGATAATTATATGAGATAAAGAACAAGGGTTAGTAGCACGACACTCTGAGACCAAGAGGAGAAGAGTGAAATTCATCTACCCAAGGTCGAGAGACATTTAGATGAACCTTTGTTGTTAGATTTTACATGCAACGCTGCGGGACAGTTTGCCAGCATAAGTAATCGATGGAGTTAAGGAATATTGGGGATCACAGTCCTAGTGCCTTTCTCATGTACAATTGTTACTATTACTATTTGTTTAAAAAAAAACCTTTTTACTTACTTGTCAATTACTCGGACAAATGCTCGATAGAACTTTGTCCTATTCTATGTGGGAATGACCCCAACCTAGTTGGGTTCTATATTTGATTCAACGATCGCGTTATACATTCCTGGAGATATAGTTTGGGCAAAATCAAATTTTGGCACCGTTGATGGGAAATATGGTTATGGAGTTAATTGATCGTGTTTATTCAAGTGTTGGTTTCATTGAAATTGTTATTTTTCTACTATTTGTAGGGTGTACGCCGGTGTATGCCTAACACTAGGAGTCAAGGTAATCCCCTGATTCTACTTTTTATGGAAATAGAAAGAATGCTAAGGAATAATTAAAGAATGGTGAATACTAACGGAGTTTAGGACCCCAAAGTCGGTGCAGATATTCATAACCATCCACCTATTCATTCGATTGGTCATGAAACTACTTAGTAAATCACTGCTCGATTAACGGCTGAGGAGAATGTGAGACAAGCTGCTCTTAGACAAGTAGATAGAGATCATTGAGGAATGCAAGAGGCAACACAATGCCTTACTGCACTTGAAGAGAGACAAAGAAGACTGAGGGTGACACAACCCTCAAAAATACCATATGTGTTGGATAATGCTGAACAGGAAGAAAATGAGATGGCTTATTTGGAGCCGGTTGAAACAGGCGCTATTGTTCCACAAGCACTACCTGAATAAACTAAATTCAACATTACAAGTGTTATGATCACCTGTTGAACTTAAAATGGGTGTTCGTTGGCCTATAAACTGATGATGCGAACATGAATATGATGAATTTTATAGGGATATGCACCTCGTACAATCTACCAGGAGTGAGTCAAGAAGCAACTTGATTAAGGCTATTTCCATTGTCCCTTACGGGAAAAGTGACTTTATGGTTGGCTGAGTTACCACGAGGTTCTATCACTACTTGGTAAGAGCTAAGGAATCAATTTCTGGAATGATTTTTTCCACCTTCACGAATGTTGCAACTGAAGGATGAAATTTATACTTTTAGACAGCTACATTCTGAAGCTCTTTATGACACTTGGTTGTGGTTCAATAAGAAGTCGCAAAATGTTCCAAATTATAGGATAAATGGTCAAAATTTACTTGAGATCTTCTACAGAGCATTAAATGCTAATACCAAGGCTGTAGCAGATATTATTACTGGCGGAGCATTTATAAGTCTGAGATGGGAACAAGCTTCAGAGATTTTAGATCGTATCACTAAGACCAACCGAGGATGCCATACTTGAGAGCCAGACACACCAGCTGGGGTATATGTTGTTGGAGACTCAACAATACAATGGGCTTTGGATGAATTTATAGCTCAAGAGGTCTCACAGTTGAGGACAGAAATCGGCTTTCTAGCCAAATAGATTATGGCTGGGGGTGCTGAGAAGGTGCATGTTGTAGGTGCACAAGGCAAAACACCTAGGCATGATGATTCTGAATCTGATGAGGAGGCTAAGTACTTGGATTGAGAGGAGATGAGTTTTTGAGCCAAGGGCCAAGGGTCTAATCAATACTCTTGTAACTCGATACAAGGGAATCAAGGTCGGAACTACTATAGGGAATATTATAATAAGTTAGGATATAAAGACAAATATCGGGAATGTAATGGTGATTGGAGGCAAAAAGATGATTACAAAGAGAAGAGTGGTTGCAAATGATCCTTCGGGGAACCGTGACACTGATTCTAAAAATTCACGAATGAAAGCCCTTCTTAACAAACTAGTTAAGGGTTCAGAGAGCCAGCAGAGTTTCTTGAAGGAGATTAGGGCGGGCATTTCTATTATAAGTCAGAAGGTAGAATTGCACTCAACTTCCATAAAATAATTGGAGCAACAGTTCGGGAAGATATTGGTGGCATTGAACAAGCGTCAACCAGGCACTCTTCAAAGCAACACCATTCAGAATTGGAAGAATGATGGTCATTGCTTGGCCATTACTACTATAAGCGGGAAGAGCACGACTGACCCATCTATGTATATGGATAATGGTAAGAAAGATGAGTTGGTGGTAATTGATGAAGAGGATGAGATAGAGCCAGAGAATTCAGAGGTTGATGGGGATGCGATTCACAATCCCCAAAATGTTAATAAGAAAGCTAAGTCTGAAAAAAGGAAGGAAAAAAAGGTTACTCATGTTCTGAAACCCATTCCACGACCTCCTCCTACCTTTCCTCAAAGGTTGAAAAAAAAAGCTGAAGAGGGTAACTACCAAAACTTTATTTTAATGTTGAAGGAGTTATCAGTAAATATTCCTCTTGTCGAGGCTTTAGAGCAGATCCAAGGTTACGCAAAGTTAATGAAATATTTTATGACGAAGAAGAGAACTGTCAGTTTTGAGCCGACAGATAATTTGCGCCATTGTAGTGCAGCTTCTTCGCGTTCCCTTATTGAAAAGAAGGAGGATCCATGAGCCTTCATAATTCCTTGTACTATTGGGTCTTACAATTTTGCAAAGGCACTATGTGCTTTAGGTTCTAACATTAACTTGATGCCACTAGCTATATTTAAAAAGTTAGATTGGGAGCACCAAAACTGACTTTGATGAGACTTATTATGGCGAGTAGAACTGTGAAAAAGCAGGTGGGCATTTTGTATGATGTTTTAGTAAAGGTGGCATCTTTTATCTTTTCGAATGACTTTGTGTTCCTAGATTGTGAGGTTGATTTTGAGGTTCCCATAATCTTATAAAGACCATTCCTTGCCACCGGTCATGCATTAGTTAACATGAAAACTGGGCTGATGAAGTTCAGGTTGAATGACGAGCAGGTCACCTTTAATGTTTGCCTCTCCATGAAGCAACCAAAATATTTGCGTGTAATTTTGGAGATTGACACAACCAAAAAGGCAGATTTGGTTGTTTCTATCGAAGAAAGGTTTGGAGTTGAAGCTTTTGCTGCTATGATTATAAACTTTGATAGTGATGGTATGATGATATGGTTGATGCACTTGCTGGTATGGGATCATACACTATGCTCCAAAGAAACTTGATATGGATTTAAAGAATAGGGTGACCCCATCGGCTCATCGTTCTATTAAGGAGCCTCCTATTTTAAAGC
The DNA here is from genome assembly GCA_031232105.1 of Capsicum rhomboideum. NCBI lineage: Eukaryota > Viridiplantae > Streptophyta > Magnoliopsida > Solanales > Solanaceae > Capsicum > Capsicum rhomboideum. The sequence continues at coordinate 86,691,006 of CP124716.1, read as the reverse complement.
TTAAGGCTCTTCTGTCTCACCTCCGCTATAAATTATTGGGATCTAACAACACCATTCCCATGATTATTTCTATTGAGTTGGTAGAGTGGCAAGTAAATGCACTTATTTCGATGTTATAAATGTTTAAGAGGGTCGTTGGTTGGTCCATTACTGACATTATTGGGATTCCACCCTGTAATTGCACTCATAAGATTTAGCTTGATCCTGAGTACATACCAAGCATTGAGTATCAACATCTTTTAAACCAGCGAATGTAAGAAGTTTTGAAGAAATAAATTATTAAGAGGTTGGATGCGGCTGTGGTTTACCCAATTGCTGATAGCAAGTCGGAGAGATCAGTTCAGTGTGTGCCAAAAAAGGGTAGAATCAAGGTGATTCCAAATTATAAGAATAAGTTAATCCCAATGAGGCTGGTGACAAGATGGAGAGTTTGCATCAATTATCGAAAACTAAATTCTTGGATGGAAAAAAATCACTTTTCTATGCCATTCATAGACCAGATGTTAGACCGTCTTGCTGGCATAGGATGGCATTGTTTTCTTGATGGTTATTCAAGATATAATCATATTTTCATTGCCATCGATGACCAAGATAATACCACTTTCATTTGTCCATATAGGATGTTCGGGTTCAAAAGGATGCCCTTTGGTTTATGTAATGCACCGACCACTTTTCAGTGTTGCATGATGTCCATTTTCTTTGACATAGTGGAGGATACTATTGAGGTTTTTATGGATGAATTTTCTGCAGTGGGAGACTCTTTTGATGGTTTCTTGGCCCACCTGGCTAATGTGTTGCAAAGATATGAAGAGTGCAACTTAGTGCTAAATTGGGAAAAGTGTAACTTTATGGTAAATAAGGGCATCGTGTTGGGGCATCGAATCACAAAGAAGGGCATTAAAGTCAACAAAGCAAAGATTGAGGTGATTGAAAAGTTACCTCCACCTATTTCTGTGAAAGGGATTCGAAGTTTTTTAGGTCATGTAGGTTTCTATAGAATATTCATCAAGGATTTCTCTAAGATCTCTAAGATTGCACATCCATTGTGCAAACTTTTAGAGAAGGAGGTGAAGTTTCTGTTTGAGGAGGCATGCCTAAAAGCATTCGAATGTCTGAAAGAGATGTTGATTTCAACCCCTGTAATTGTCTCGCCAGATTGGTCAATGTCATTTGAGGTTATATGTGATGCTGGCGGAGTGGCCTTGGGTGTAGTCCTTGGCCAAAGGCGTGAGAAGATTCTACATCCGATTTAGTACTCTAGCAAAGCACTTAACCTAGCCCAGAAAAATTATACTGTCACTCTGCAAGAGTTGTTAGCGGTGGTCTTTGCTTTCGAGAAATTTTAATATTACTTGATTGGCACAAAGGTGATTGTGCACATAGACCACACAGCACTTAGATATCTTATGTCAAAAAATACGCCAAGCTAAGACTAATTCGGTGGGTGCTTCTATTGCAAGAATTTGACTTTGAGGTCAAGGACCAAAAAGGGACAAAGAATAAGGTTGCAAACCATCTATCATGCCTTGAGGACGAGGCCATGTTTAAATTGAGGGATGATCTTGATATTGATGATAATTTTCCAGAAGAGAAAGTGTTTGCAGCATCACAGGACTTAATCCCTTGGTTTGCAGATTTTTGCCAACTTTTTGGCAAGTGACTTAGTTCCGAAAGATATGTCATATCAGCATAGGATGAGATTCATGCATGAGGTGATAAAATTCTTCAGGGATGAGCCTTATTTATTTAGGTTGTGGGTGGATGGTGTGATTCAACGATGTATTCCATAGGTTGAGATAATGAGTATCTTGGAAGTATGTCAGTCATCTCTAGTTAGGGGTAATAATGGAGGTGCAAAAATTGCTCATAAGATCTTACAATGTGGGTACTATTGGCCCACCAGGGGCGGAGCTACATAGTATCAAGGGTGGTCAGGCGAACACCCTTCGTTGGAAAATTACATTGTTTATATAATTAAAATGTTGTTCGGTTTGGTTAAATACGACGCTTTGAACAACCTTTAAACAATAAAGAGCTGTAGCTCAATGGCGCTGGTTGTTCAGGAAGACTCAACTCATAGCGCGCCCAAGGTCGATTCCCAGCGGCTGTTATGATCTTTTTTTAACTTTTTTTTTTTCATTTGAGCATAGAAGAGCTCCTGTTTATTGCCCGTAAAGAAGAATAAATTGATCAGGATCCTTCTATATGAGGATAATTAATTATTTTCTAGATTTTTTTTTTATTACAAGTAATCAATTTTGTGGTATAATTATAATAGCTAATAATTTTTTTGTTTTTGAAATAATTCAAAATTAATATTACTTATTAAAATAATCCTTAATTAGAGACCTACAACTTAAAATTTTAATAATCAAAAAGTTTAGTTAATAAGCAAATCATAAAAACTCTATAATCCTACCAAAAGCGAAAAGGCTCCACGAACTTTTTTAAAAAAAAATCATCTAATTTTGCTCTTCGTATTTCATTGTTATTGTTGTCGTCACCAGAGATCGGTGAAATCTTGAAGCGTCAAAATGATTTCATTTTAGGTTGAGTTTTTTCCTCTCTTTCTCTCTCTCTCTCTCTCTCTCTCTCTCTCTCTCTCTCTCTCGATGTACCTCATAGTTGGGTTGTACCTTCCTTAGGTGTCAAATGTGATGCTGTACCTAGCCGTTTAAATCAGACCTCTATTTCGGTACAACGAGAAGGAGTTTACTATGGTCAGTGCAGTGAGATTTGTGCTCTTTTCACTCACTTCATATTAAATTAGACATGAACTTCTTAAAGCTAATTATCACACATTTTTTATTTTATTTTTTTTGTTACATTATTCATAAAAAATTAATTATTAATATTGCGTAGTTTGATTTTAAAATTTTCGGTGCACCCATTTGTCAAAAAAACAAACAAACTTATGTAATGTTTGAACACCCTTCCTAAAATTTCTGGCTCCGCCACTGTGGCCCACTATTTATAAAAATACTCATGACTATTCTGGGGCCTGTGACCAATGTCAAAGGCAAGGGAACATTTCGCGCAGCCATGAACTTCCAATGACGACTATCCTTGAGCTTGAGCTATTTGATGTGTGGGGTATTGACTTTATGGGCCCATTCGTGAGCTCACATGGGATGAAATACATTCTGGTAGCTATTGACTATATTTCTAAATAGGTGGAGGCAATTGCGCTTCCCAATAATGAAGGAAGGAGTGTCACGACGTTCTTGAAATAGAACATATTCTCACAATTTGAAACACCCCGAGTTATCATTAGTGATGTAGGATCACACTTCTGTAATCGACTGTTCAACGCCCAGCTTGAAAAAATATGGTGTCCAATACAAAGTGGCAACACCTAGTGTAAACCTCTTTTTAATTTGACGTAATATGATAGCCTCTATCGCTGATCTACCTAATTTTTTTTGGTATTGATATGGCTTTTTCATCTCCTTTTGGTATCAAAAAATATCAACCTTTTTCGGATTAGATGCACTATCATAGCCTCTTTTGGTAAGCTAAATCATCCTCTTTTAATATTGATATCGATTTGTCATCCCCCTTTGGTATTGACAAGCGTCAACCTCAATTGGTTTTGACGCGATATGATAGTCTGTTTCGGTGATCCATATCATCTTCTTTCAATATTGATATGGCTTTGTCATCCCCCTTCGGTATTGGAAAGCATCAACCTCTTTTTTAGTTGACGTGATATGATAGCCTCTTTTGGTGATCTCTATTATTCTTTTTTGGCATTGATATGGATTTTTCATCCCTCTTCGATATTGACAAGCGTCAACCTCTCTCATATTTGATGCAATATGATAACCTCTTTTGTCATTCCAATGACATATCGACTTCTCTACGTGTACCTGCGCTTAAGGTAAATGATTAGTAGACACAATGTCTCTTTTGCTAGCGACTATTAGTCAAATTTTGAGAGAGCTTTGAATAAAGTATTAACAATATAAATGACTTTGTTTGCAAACATCCTCCTTTTTCAAGGTGAATTGCTATACAAGAAGTCATTTTGGAGGTAAATGAAGGGTTGAACCCCATTTTGGGGAATAGCTACAAATACTGCTTTCGAATATTATATGTTTGTTTTTATCCATGATGGATTGGAGGAGGATGTCCTTACTCTCCTTGTCAGGTGATCTTTTCGATCGCTCCATTGTGTCGACTCTTTTGCGTGTACCATTTTTGAACATCAAGTGTTCATTTTGGCCCATGATGAGTCAAAAGAAGGATATTATTTTTCTGTCCTTATCGGTTTATCTCATTGATAGTTTTGTTGTGCCGACTCTTTTACGTGTACCAGTACTCAAGACAAACAGTTAGTAGACATTGTCTCACTTTTACTAGCAGCCACAGTCAAACTTAGAGAAAGTTTCAGCGAAAGCATTCATACTATAAATGACTTTGCCATGCAAACATCATTCTTATTTTCAAGGTGAATGGTTAAACAAGAGGTCATTTTAGATGTAGATGAATGACTGAACCACATTTTGGGGGACAACTGCAAATACTGCTTTCAAAAGTTATATGTTCATTTGTGATCCATGATTTGGTTGCTCTATCCTCATTATATCTAAGGAGGAGACCATAGCTCTCTCCTTGTTGGTCCATCAATTTGACTGCTCTATCATACAGACTCTTTTTTACTTACATATACTCACGAAAAATGGTTAATAGACACAGTGTCTCTTTTGATAGCAATCACAATCAAGCTTTGAGGAATTTTTATGTGAAACATTCATAAATAGAACAAACAACTTTATTTGTCATCAACATCCCTTTTTTTGAGGTGGAATAGACAGATAAAAAGTCTTTCAAATATAAATGAACGACTGAATCCTGTCTCCGTCGATAGCTATAAACCATTTTTGAACATCATGTATTTATTTTAATCTTGTGATTTGCTGGGGATTTTCGAAGGATGTCATTGTTTACTCCTCATCCATTGATCCCTACATCCACAAATAGATCATTAGTTTTGGAAAGCTTTACCAATTTTTGTTCTTTCCCGATGTCTTGGCTCTTCTTTACAAATTTTAGGTATTCAAGGATATGCTGAACAATTAGTCTTTTGTTGATCCTCTTCATTCTTAGCGCAAGCTACATCCATAGAAAAATTGTTAGTTTTGATGTAACTGACTGTGCTGACCTCTTTCGACCTTTTTCTCCTTACTTGCTATTCTTTGGGTACTTGTCATATTTGGGCACTCATCATCTTCAAAAACTTTCCTTGACTCCCCTGGTCAATTTATGTCATGTCACATACTAACTCAATAAATGTTCTTTGTTGAAGGCTTGAAACATCTGACACTTGCTGGCTAGCTCTAGAGATCTTTTAGCATTGCAGATGGGGCGTTTGAAGATTAAATCTCAAAAATCTACTCATAGCTGAGGATTAGTCCACTTGAACTTTTTTGTATCTAGAAATTTCTTTGAAGTTGACACTGTTCTCTTGGTGTTGGGAATTTTTTGAAGTTTTAACTCATGAATGATGCTCAGAGGAAATTGTGACGTCCTCCTTAAAAATTTTGCCCCAGTCAGGTATCTTAAGGTAAATGTTGACTCGATTGATGAAAGAGTGGACACTTCGCGGGGATCTTGAGATTCTTTCACTATTTTGACTTTATTGAAGGATGAACTTCTTCTTCAGAATTTTTGAGATTCCATCTCGAAATTTCTTCCCTAGTTTCCCTTTCCTAGGGTGATGTGATTGTGTTAATACGGTACCTATGTATCCTATTGCAATAGGATTCAGGTCAAACATAGTTCCCCTAACATAGAAGAAATCGAGATCCCCTAGTGTTGAGGAATCCTCAAAGTTTGAACTCATGAATGAAGATCTAGTGGAAATTTGAGAGCCTCCTCAAACTTTCTGCCCCAGTTAGAAACTTTTTAGATAAGTCTTGAGTTGTTGACTATATAGGATCTTGAGACTCTCCTCAATTTTTTTTTCAATAGCATTCTTCTCTACGAACTTCCATTCTGACTGTTGAAGGATGGATCTGCTTCCTCTGAATTCTTGAGAGTCCTTCTCAAAAATTCTACCCTAGTTTCCATTTCCTAGGGTGATATGACCAAGCCATTGGGGTGCCTACATATCATGTTGAAGTAAGATTCAGGTCAAACATAGTTAAGGGCTAAGAAAGGGAAACATAGAAAAACTCTGAAGGGTTGACCGAAGCCGACAAAGGCCGACTACATATCCCTTTCTTGGGAATTTAGGTCATCACTTAGTTCATACATAAAAGGGAAAGATAGATTTTCTTAAGGGGTTGAACAAAGCCGACATAGGCCGCCTACCTATCCCATTCTTTTGAATTTAGGTCAACCATAGTCCGTAGTTAGAGGATAGGGGATCTGTTAAGCTAATACAAAGCATAATAAACTATTATATGTCAGAAATGAAATACTAGGAAGCAAGCATGAAGAAACTCAATTTTCAAATTTAGTATCTCCTAACAACATCAGAGTCAATTGATCTTGGATATTTTTAGATGTTCATCTCATCCAAAACCATGATGTCTCTACCAGTTTGATAAATTATGGGAAATGATATTCATAATCAGATCTAGCATGCCATCATAAGAACTATTGAATATGTTGATGTGTTGTTTGAGCGAACTGATGAGCTCTACTTTCTGAGCCTTGATCAGATAAACACTGACTCTGATTTTCTTAACTTCTTTATCATCTTTCAAGTCAACTACTTTAATATCTTCCAGATTAGGCTTTTCTTAGTTCTTAAAATCTATCACCCCATTCTGTTCATTTGGCTTTTCACAAGACATGACATTTAAAGGTTTTAAATTATTATTACCTAGTGGATGGGGAGCTATGAGTGGAGTATAAGTCCAATTTTACAAATTTTCTCATGGTGCGGCTTTTCTAATCTTGGGTTTTTCTAAGAACTCTTCTAGGATCACGCCATAACTTTTGAAGAGGATCCATATTCCTTCCTCGAGAACCTCGCTTTCATTCCATGCATAAACAGAAAAATACTGGTATAGTTGAGGCAACAACTTTGGTAGTTGTTGATCAGTCTTCTCCTTGGCCTTATCCTTGGACAAATTTTGTCCGATTGTGGAATAGCCTAAACCAAACTTGGGAGGATCCTCTAGAAAGGCTTGATGAGGTTCAATAATCATCACAAACTTAAGCTTCATGACTTACTCTACTGTGTCGAAACTTTCTTTGATTATAGCTTTATTTGCGAGCCATTCATTAGCGTCGACCGTGTTTATATGTACTACTACATATTCTGCTACAACTACATGTAGAGTGATTATGTTCTGATCGATAAGGTTTTGAATTTGTGCTTTAAGTTGAGGCAATCTTCAAAAGTGTGTCCAACAATTCCTAAATGATATACATAATATTGTTCAGGTTTGAAGAATTTAGATGCTGGATTAGCAGGCCTTAGTGCAATGGGCTGAATTAGTCCATCCATTTTTATTCCCTCATAGATATGAGTTCGACTTTCAGTTAATGGAGTAAAAATTGAGGAGGTTTTTCTTAGAATTTGGGTGGGGAAGATTGTAATTTTTTTGGTTGGTGTAGGGGCGTACTTGATGGTAGTTTGAAGTTCTTGGACATTAGGCTAGTGATTTAAGATAGTGGTTTGGACATTAGGTTGGTAATTCGACTGTGGAACTTTGTAATGGGGTAGGATATTTGGCTGTGGAACTTGATATTGGGGTATGATATTTGGTTGTTGAACTTTGTAATGGGGTATCATATTTAGCTATTGGACATGACATTGGGGTTTGGTGTAAAAAATGGATTGAGGGCTTTATGGTGGCGGAGAGTAGATAGGTGGAGAAGGAGTTCTCCTAGGCTTAGAATTTCTTTTTGATTTAGTATTAGGACTGAAAAATACACAGTTACATCTTCTCTCTTCTTCTCCAGGAGACCTGAGAACTGAGATGACGTCTGCATCTTTCTAATTTTTCCCATTCGAATACCCTCTTCTAGTGATTCACCAATCTTTACCAATTCTGCAAATGTTGCACGAACTGCAGACACCATTCTGGAATAGAACACTCCTTCTTGAGTGTAGGAAAACACTGCTACCATTCCTTCTCAGTCATAGAAAGTTTTACCATAGCGGCTTCCTTTTACCAGTGATATGCATAGTCCCAAAAATGTTCATTTCTCTTCGTCTTGATCCGATTTAATGAATACCAGTAAGTGACTATTTTTTCATTGTATGTAAACCTATCAAGAATGTCTTTGGGTAGGGCCTTCCAGCCCAACCACTTTTTTAATTCTTGGGATGCAAACCACTCTAAGGCTTTACCTCATTCCTTTCTACTACAATCATTAGGACACAGTATCCCCTAAAGTGGGCCATGGGATTACCGATTACACCGAATGTTTTTAATTTGGGGATCTTATATATTTCCAATAACTCCATGTTAGGGTGTACGTACAAATCATCGTAATTGAGTCCAACATTATCAATCGTCCGGTGGGACTCTTTAATCTCGGTAATCTCTTCATTCATCACCAATAAATTTTGTCATGCTTGATTTTCCACTCCTTTTATTTTATTTCAAATTGATCCACCTCTGGATTGGAGAAAGTATTATAAAGCTTAGGAAAGGTGGAGACCTAAAAGGCAGTCATGGTATGGGTCAGATATATGAGGTATTTTTGATGGTAGTGGCAGGGTATTGGCATGCGGAGGCATGACTTTAGGAATGACTAAAACTTAGGTTGTACGAAGTGGGGACATTTTGGGAACCATTAGTGTTTAGTGGAGATTGGTAGGTTTGTGGGTTATTCTAAGGATTGGAAGCATCGGGGTTGGTGTTTCGACTAGTATGTTAAGTGGGTAGAGTATAGGTTTGATAAGTTGGTGGATTGATTGTGAAAGGGTCAATGGGAATTTGGGGAGCAGAGGCGGATGTTGTGGTTTTTGGCTCATTCTCAAGGTTGGGAGGATTGAGAGAAGGCAATTGGAGCAAAGGCTCATATTTTTTTGGGACAGGAGTATTAATGGTGATGGTCAGACTGGCCAAATCTCTAGTGTGATTCCTCTCCTCTTGGAGCATCTCCACCTTCTTTGCAAGCTCATTAATTATCAAACTATGTTCCGCTATTATGTTACCCCTGATAGCCAATGTGTTCTCATTGTTGATACTAGTCATATTTTCATCCAAATGATGGCTAGGTAAGGAACTTTTGTGAGCTCTTGACTGGGCAAAGTAAGGATGTTCAACCAGCTCTGGTCAACACAGATCAGTTTCTATCTATTCTGTTACCTAATAAATAAAAAACAACTCAAAAGTCAAATATGTTAGATCCTGTCAATAATGAGTCATACAAGATATTTGACAATAAAGGAAACACATAAAGTTGTTTTCATCGTAAGAAAATTGATCCACGGGGAGGTGATGGCTAAAAGATCTTGATGAACTGGATTTTTCTTACTGATTTGGGTAATTGGATTTTTCAGGACGGTTTGACTCTTCTTCTTTTCGTAATTATGTTTCCCGTCGCCAAAGCAAGGGAAAATACAGTTTATAAAGATAGGGGTCGGGCCGAAAGGCTACCTACATATCCCATGAAGGAGAAATCAAGCCATACGTAGTTTGAAATAGATAAAGTTGTTTCATTTCATTTCATTCACTAGCATTAATTACAATGAATAAAAACATGAAAGCAATAGAATGGAAAAATATGATACATTTAAAGCTTAATTCTGGATAGTGGAAGGTGCTTATGCTCTTTCTATCCTTCTTCTGCTTCATGGATGGTATGGCTCGAATACCTAGTGTATCTTTTCAATTCATATCAAGTGTTTCATATCAAAGAGAAAAGTGCGACACTTCTTAATGTCATGTCCTTTGGTTCCATTATGATAATGACAGATGTCATCACCTTTCTTCCATTTTTCAGACCCTCTCTTTTCCTTTCTCTAAATTGGATGGAATATTCTTGGTTGAACCAATTTGGAATAGATCTCCTCATACTTATCCTTGAAATAAGTGAAGTACAAATGATGAAATATGACACCACTAGTGATGGGTACCCCAGGTTCAATCTTGTCGCATGCCAGTATAGCATGTGGTCCATACAAGTGAGAAATTTTCTCGCTATTGATCAAGTCACATATTTTAGCCTTCAACACATGGCATTCATCTGTGGTATGTACTTTCTGGAGCAAATGGTAGGCATATATCTTATGCTCATCTTTGGGGTCATAGTGAGATCCTTGAGTCTTGATTGGGCACGAAGTTCCCATAGCTTGCAACAATCGGTAAATCTCTGAGACATGTATAATTTTGGGCTCTCTTAAGTAGTTCCTATCACTTTCTTTGAGTGTGATTTATTCATATCCTTTCTCAAACCTTGAAGGAAAAAGGGTCTTGTCAGTGTCCTTCGTCCATCCGTTCATTTCATCCATAAGCTCTTTGAGGGTCATCAGTATTCCTTCTTGAATGAGGTTATCATCTTCTGGTTCTATTCCTTTGTCTTTCCCTACTGTCTTTACTATCATCTCAGCCGCTACTTCAAACACCATGGCTAGTTTTTTAATTTCTCTAGCAAGGTCCCCTTTAGGGATTTCCTCCCTTTTCCCCAGTATTTGATACAACATAACAATTCTTACTTTGATTAGGGAGATTTTCTCTTCCAGTTCCCTACTCTTTGACATGGAAACATCCTTTTCCTCTGTGATTAATCGATTGACTTTGGCAGTTTTTCTTTCAGTCACATCAATCTTCTTGACCAGCTTCTAGTTTTTTGTATTTAGCATTTCTTCCATTTGGTCTAACTCTAACAATCACCTTTTGGATTGAGCAAAACAATCACCTTTTAGATTGAGCAATCCTTCTGTCAGTGTCTACATTTCTCCCGACAATAGCTTCTTCTAAGTCCATGGTCAATCTTCATGAAATGGTGGGAATAAATTTTAGGAATTTTGAAAAGGGGTTGCGGACTTTTCTGAGAAACTTGGGAGACATGGAGTTTCTTGGGTTGGACTTTTGTATAGTGGGTGTATATTATTTCTTAAAAAGGCCTTTAGAAAAATAAGAGTGAATCAATCTGCCTTTGATTCAAACAACATAGCACATATAGGCACATAAGCTAGTTTACATCATACAAACATAATAATTTGCTTTTCCTATTTGGGAACCTTTTGAGCTAAAGGTGGGCCTAACGATTATTTGAAAAGATGTATGTGTTGTTTTAAACCATTCAATTTCCCCCAAAGTAGATATGTAAATATAATCAAAATTTTCCCGAAAGGGATACAAAGCCAGCTAATAAGGGGGTACATCTTAAAGGAAACGGGAACCATAAAGAGGGTCCCTGCAGGGGACAAGAAAGAAATTCCATGAAGGGGTATTTTGGAAAAATGAAAGATACATAAGAAATTAGACCACGCAGGGGCGAGAATAAATATGCTTTAGAAGATGATCTTTCTCTAATGCTCTTTTCTTATACTTCTTCGCGATATCCCTAAGTGGGCATTGGCACTTCTAACACAATGCCGAGAGTCGAGAATCGAGATATCCTACAAAAGAAGTAAACCATTAGGCCCCACTCGAGGACAATGGTCCAGTTTTAACACATACGTCTTTTGAAATAACATATAATTGGATGTGGTATCATTAGGTCATAGATCCATTTGACACATTTGGAGGTTTTTCTAATTGACTTAATATACCCTGGGATATAATGCCATCCTTGGCTAATGCATAATCATTGGAATTTGGATTCACTCAATCCTAGTTAACTAGAATGATTTCTTCGAATTGATCGGAACCCAAAATGGACATTTTGAGGTAACACAGAGTGATTGTTGACCAACTTGAATCAACTACTTCACTTGGAGGTTCAAAGAATATCAAGGTTTTATACTTAAAGGAAAGCCTAATGATTTGCCAAGAGTGGCAAAAAATGTCATGAAATGCAACTGTTAATAATTATGGGAATTAAATAATTAAGCAAGCAAAACAATTATTACTAATCCGAATAGTTAGTCAATTAGGCAAACAAAGATAGGAAAAAGTTGGTTAGAACTTAGCTAAGTCCCCAGCAGAATCGCCATTTCTATTTTACCTCCAATTTGGGGGTGCGGATCAAGGATCATCTTATGATTCAAATGCTTCATTATAATATTGCTTTTCTAGTGTAATCAAGCGGTTAAGTTTTTTCATGATTTCTGTCATTTGCTCTATGTATTGGTGATTACGGGTTTGGTGGTATTTTAGGATGGTAGATATTAATAAATTTTGCGTTGTCTTTCTTTCTTGCCTAGTTTGTGTCCAATTTTGAATTGCTTCGTAATTAATCATGTTAATCTGAATAATAATACCAATCTAAATAATCATGGCTATCATCATCATAGTATGAAATGTTAAAGTCTAACCAACTATCTTGCATTAATCTCATTATCTCATATGTTTTTAATAGGTCATAAATTATTTTTCGTGTATCATTATTTAGATGTCTTAATGCGTATAATAGGGTTATTTTATAATTATCATCTTCATCTATTATGTATGTGTAAGAACTTAGTCTATAAGTATCTATTTCAGTTCTAGATCCGTTCTTATCTGTATTTGTATTTGTACTAGTACTAGGAGTGTCTATGTGTTTATCCATGTTGTTTAAACATATTCCCTTCTAACCTCTTTATGTATCATTATCCTTATCATGTTTTAATATATTATTCTGAACAATCTTTTCTAGTCACTACCATGCATTTCGGCTTCAATCATTTACCCTAACAGCGCCTCAACTCTGTGTACTCCCCTAAACGGCCTCCTTGCCTACCGGTTTCCACTTTAGGATGGCATAGTCTGGGCTTAACTACTCTCAGCCTATTTTCATGGCAAACTTTCTCAAGATGTTCAATATAATGGTACTATAACATGATAAATAACAATGATATTTAAGAGATTATAAGTAATATAAAAGTTTAGCTATTCATGGTTAAGAATATATATACCTGAGTTGGTAGTTTATCGGATTGCTCCATATCTTAAAAAAGCTTAACTATTTTATTTATATAATTCGGAGAAGAGAGGATTTGTTATGAAGGTTGTTGCTCAACACATGAGGCTTGAGACTTCCTTCTTACAATTTGCCTATTTATATACAAAATGAAGTGCCAAGAAACGGCTCTTCAGAAATCTAAAAACTAAAATTACTGTGCGACTCTTACTATTTGCACAGTGACTTGACTCTTACTATTCACAAATCACATCCTACTTAAAACAAAAGACTTTTAAGAAAAGTAAAAAGCGTTAAAAAACTTTAAGAAAAGTAATTACATATCTTCTTTTTCTTTGTCTGCCATTCCTTCTTTGTCTTCTTTGCTTTACTTTATCTTCTTTGCTTTATCCTATCTGCATTACTGCTTGTTTACTCCAGCTGAACGTCTGGCATGTCAATACTATCTCCTCCATTGCATTTGGTACATTTGAGGTCTGGATATTTAGTAACTAATTTACAATATCTGGTCAATATATTTTGAGAAATAAAATTATTTTTTAGGGCTCTTGTTAATGGTTGTTCTTCTGGTTTAAGTAAGTATAATACCCATTTCTGAACTTCTTCCATATCTCCTTGGTGTATTTCTCTTGAATGTGAATAAATCATGACTTGGTTTCTGACATAATAACTCCATATAGCATTGCCGTTTAAGTAGTTATTTGCTAATTCCTGGATGATTGTAGCTATGCCAATAGCTCTCTTGTTTGCATAAAAACTTGGTATATCATTTTCTGGTATTTCTGGCTGTTGTTCTATTTCTTCTGGGATAATCATATCTCTTGTCATTCCTATCTTTATTACCTGGATAACTGGTTTCACTTCATTGTATAATATCTCTGCTGGTGCTGTATAAAATTTTATATAAAATAGATCTCCTTTCGTAATTCGCTTGTATCTTGCAAATGCGCTTTATAGATCAGGTATTCCGGATAATTCTTCTCCACTATATGTGTATATGGTATTAATTAGTCCGTATGCATAGCATGATTTGATTACATTTGCACTGGTTTTGGGTTGTGAAATTAACTTGTTGTATCCTTGTAATTTCTGGGTAATATAATCTTGGGTTGGGTCTTTGGTAGTTGTAGATCTTGGTTGTAAGTTTAGGTGTGTTTGTATTTCGTGGATATTTTTTATATAGTTTTGGGCAATATGGTTATAAGTTCTTTTGTCACTATTTAAACTTTCTGCATATGTAGAGGTTTGTGGTGTGGTACTTTGGGTAGTATATCTTTTTGGTGTGAAAGGTTTTGCAAATATGCTATTTAGGTTGGTGTTTATATATGGTTTCTTTGTAGCTGGTTCACTGGTACCTGCAATATCAACAGAATTGTTATGGGTTTTACGGAGTTTCCCAACGTCTCCTTCTACCTCTGGATGTTTAGAGTCTTCCGATCGACTTATCTCAGCAGATTTATAGTCATGCGACTGACTTGTGCTGGCTGATTTCAACCTAGCTTCACTGATTTGTAATTTTTGTCTATGTATTTCAATGTCCATACTGTCCACCTTTGTACAAAGTGTAGTAAGGGCTTTGAGTATATCTTCCATTGTTGTACTATCTTGTTCTGTCTGTGTGGCTTTGTCTTGATAAGTGGTCTGCAATGACATTCTTATCAGATCTGATTATTTCAATTGTAAAAGTGAAATTTTGTATATTTAATACAAGTCTTCGTATCTCTTTTGTTGTAACTGAATCCTGTATTTTTCTTGTTATCCACCACTTTACTTGTGTATTATCTGTTCTTACTATAAATTTGTTATATACGATATAAGGTTCAAATGCTAATAAACATTTATATAACGCAAATAATTCCTTTCGATTTATTTCCTATTTTAATTGTGGTTCGGTATAAGTTCCTGAATAGTATCTGCAATGATGCTCAGTTTTTTCATTGTCATATTTGTATTTAAGTATTCCTCCGTAACTGTGATCACTAGAATCTATTTCCACAATATATATAAATTTTCTATTTTCATCAGGAAAATATAACTTGGGTAGTTTTTTACACATGGTTTTAATCTTTTGTATATGTAACTTATTAGTTTTATCAAAATAATACTCAGTATCTTTCTTTAATTTTTTATGTAAAGGTTTCAGGTATTCTGCTAGTTTAGGTACCTAATCTCTTACTTGGTTGACTAACCCTAAAAATGATTGTAACTTCTTTTTGTATCTATTGTTTCGTCTGAATCTATTATCTTTTGCACTATATGAGTTTGCATTTTTATTCCATTTTTATCTATTTGTATGCCTAGAAATTCTACCTGATTTTTCATTATTTCTGCTTTTGTTTTGCTTAAGCTTATTCCTGAGATTTCAATTAAATGCATAAATTGGTCTAATAACTGTATATGTTCATCTTGTGTTCTTGAATATAAAAGTATATCGTCTATATATACTATACAATTTTCTAGTTGATTAAAATATTTATCCATAAAATTTTGGTATCTTCCTGGTGCATTTTTGTATCCAAATGGTAATACATTCCATTCGTAAAATCCTTGGGGTACTGTAAATGCTGTTAGTTGTTTAGATTCATCTGTTAGCTTTAGGTGGTAAAATCCTGATTTGCAATCAAATTTGCTGAAATAATTATAACCTTGTATTTGTCTTATTTTTAATATTTTATTTGGAATTGGGTAATTGTAGGTTTTAGTTTTAGCATTTAGGTTTCTATAGTCAATAACCATCCTGCTTTTTCCTCTTTTTGTTCACTATGTTTAGAGACTATAAAAGCTGGACTAGAATGTTTGCTGTTACTAGTCTGTATAAAGTTATTATTACGTAATTCGGTTATATGTAAGTTGAATACTTTTAGGTCATTGAAATTTTATTTTAAGGGTTTTTGGGTTATTATACTATGTTCATCTATTAACTCGATTTGTACTGTCGTCCTATGTTTTTCCCATCCGTGTAAAGGGTTTTCATTATATAATAGTTCTAACTTGTCTTGAATTGGTTTAAGTTTATTTATGGAGAATATAATTAATTCTATTTTTTGAATAGGATTTTCAGTTTCTAATTTTTGTGTAATTTTCTCACTTCCTTTTATCCATGGCGTTATCTTTCTTACTGTATTTGTTACTCTCTTAGCTCCTATTTTTTGTTTACATGGGGTTGTAAACCACCAATGGGTTTTTGTTAGTACGTGTGGATATAAATCATCTATGAATGGTATTCCTAATAACATATCTCTTTGGGAGAATTCAAAACTATATAGTTCTTTTATTGTTAATATCTTATCCCATAGTTGGATTTTTATATTTTTTGCCTTGTAAGTTATCATACTTCCTTCATCGTTGAAGCCGCTTATTATCACTGGGGTTCTTAATTTTTCCCATTTATCATCTGGTAGACAATTATGTTTGCATAAATTTGCTTCTGCTCCTGTATCAATCATAGGTGTATAGTATCTATTATGATATCCTTCTACCATTATCTTTGCAAGTATATATATCTTGGACATTAGGTTTTTAGCCTATTTAAGTTTCCTTGGTTTCATGTTATTGTTCGTTTAATTATTACAGTTTTGTTTTTATATGTTATGGTTAACTGTTTGTCTTCTAGTTTATATGGTTTTAAGCTTTCTAACCAGTTTATTCCTAGTGTGATATTGTTATTATTTTGGCATATTTTAAATTGTATTGTTATTGGTATTCCTCCTATTATTAATTCTTTTTCTACTATGTCTTCCATACTTGCTAATAATTTTGGTAGTCCAGGTAATTGTGTATTTGTAATAATCTCATTATCCATTACTAGTTCTCTTGTAATATAATTTTCTTCCTGTCCTGTGTTTATTAATATTAGATATATTTGTTGATCCATAATTCCTGTTATATAATAGTGGTATGTTTTATTTTGTAGATTATCGTTTATTGAATCTTGTGATATATAATATTTTCTTTTAGAAGTACTTAGTTTAGATGATGTTGTAGGTGTGTCATTAGTTATTCTTTTTGAGGTACTAAGTCTTTCTCTTACTATTTCTAAGTCTGCTTCTATATCCAATTCTTGGTAATTATAATCATTATTATCTATTACTGTAACAATTTGTTCAAAGGGGTTTTCTATTTTGATTCTATTTATTTTGTTTTTTGCTTTTACTGCATGAGTGGTAGTATATATATATAAGTTTTTACATCTTGCTGTAAATATTTTACTGCCTGGGGCTAACTCAATTCCTGACATTTTCCAATATAAGACTAGTGATTTATCTATATTTGTATCTGTTACTGCTACTGAATAATTAGCACTTATTATAAATTTGAATTTTTGGTATATTAAATTTTCTTTAACTGCGCTTATAACGCTTTTTTCAATAGTGTGTATAATTCTATCATCTGCTAAGTATATTTCAATTGGAGTATCTATTCCTTCTCTAAAGCATGCCTTGATTAATATTTCTGTTGCTCCTAAGTGTACATATTTGATTGGGATTTTTGATTTTATATTTTGTATTTCTTTATTTACTATTTTTTTGTTTAGTATAGGAATCTTTGCTTTTCCTTTTATGTATTTACAGTCTATAATATGTTCCTTTTGACTTATTACATAATATTCTTCTTTTGGTGGTTTGAACCATTGTTTAATTATCGGTACATCTAAAATTTTGGTTATACTTAAGTCTAATTCTCTTCTTTTTATTTGGTCGAATATATGGTTGTCAAATATTATTTTTTATTCTGATGATTCTGCATCTTGGTATTCTTCTTGGGTAATTATTTGGATATCTTTTTCAGTCATATTCTGTTTCTTCTTCCGATTCATTTTCATTTATACTAGCATATGAAAAGTCATATATGCTATCATCACTATCTAAATCATAATCTATATAGTCAATTTGTGTATATTCATCATTATTTATTGTTACTTCTGATATTATTTTTTTCTTTGGATCTTTAGGTATTTTACAATCTTTTGCTAAGTGACCTAACTTTCCACAGTTATAGCATGTGCATTCTGCTAATGTTTTCTTTTTCTTATATGGTCTTTTTGTATTATAGTTTTTTACATAATACCGTCTTCTTGGGTTTTTATATTTATATTTAGTTTTGTGTGGTCTATATTTATCTTTAGTATATTTCTTTTTTCTTTTACTATAGTATTTTTTTATGTTTGTCTATGCATCCAAATTGTGGTGCTGTTTTATTTTTGCAACACGATAAGTTTTTTATTATTGTTTTATCTAGGGTAATATTTTCTTTGTATTTTTCACATAAGTCTATGAACCAATGTTGTAAGTATTTTATCCTAGCTCCTAAGGTATCTGTTAATCCTGCATCAGTCCAATCTTTTGTTATTTTGATCCAAAAGGTTCTGGTAATTTTGTAAAATAAAGTTTTCTTATTTCAATACTTTCTGCTGCTGTATATAATCCTTTATAATAATAATCCTTGAAGGCACAAGTATATTCTTCTATGTAGCACATATTTCATATAGCTAGTTCTAGCATTAAATTTCTATGTATTATTTTTTCCTTATTTTGTTCCTCTATTTCTGTAGTCATACTACTAAATTCATCTCGAATAGCTATTTCATATTTATTTAAAATTTCTGTGTTAGTCGTAGCTGCAGTTCCTTCACTATTTCTATTATTTCTTAATACTGCTAGGCTTGCTGTAGTTGAATTTTGTAACCATAATTTAACTGTTCCTATGAGTGTTCTTTCTATATAGGCTGATGTTTCTGCCATTGATATTTTATTATCTACTAATTGTTTAGCAATATATCCCATCCATAATTAGATTGATTTATTTGTGTCAGAGACACAGTCTAAGTCTAAAAAGTTATGTTGTTCAATTGTTTGTTTTGGTTGCCATTTTGTGTTTAATCTTCGTTCCCATAATGTTCTATTTCTACCCTCTGCTTCGTATATAATTTAGTATAACTAGGTGATTGCTTATTTATTCTAGAAGTGCTTGGTTTGTTATCTATTGTTCCTGCCTTAACTTCTATTTGTGTATTGTTTATTTGTTCTAATATTTCCGTGTATGTTTCACTAATTTCAGAATGTGTGTCCTCTTGAAATGTGTCATCATCAATATGTATAGTGTTTATCCTAATATCTGGTAATAATTCCGGTTCAGTATTACTTTGTTCTACTTCTTCTATTTGCATTTTAGCCTTATATTGTGCTATTTCTTTAGTTAATATTAATTCTTGTTCATGTTCTCGTCTCTTTTCTTTTTCTTTTTGTTTATCGGCATATAGTTTTTTTAACATTTCTAATTCTTTTTCTAATTCTAAGATTTTAGTATTTTTTGTTTCCTCTAAATGTTGTAATTCTTCTTTTGCTTGTGTTTTGATTTTATCAATCTCATATTTTCGATCGATTTCTTCATTTTCTTTAGTAATTCTGACCATAGCGGTTAAACTATCTTCTAAACTGACTGTTTTTTTTATCTAGCATCAAATATAAAGTTTTACCTATTTTCTTATATCGTCTGCCTAAATTTGAAAAGATTATTGCTATTTGTAATCCATCTGGGTTTGTGTATATTTTTTCATCTATTGCATATTCTTCCTTATTCATAATCCGTGTTCGTATTTATATTCTAAATGGAACAATTGTATTTCTAATTCAAATATAGTTTTTCTTTGTGTATCTAAAGATGTTTTATTTACTCCGGCAAATATATTATAATGTAACCTGTCTCATCTAATTTTTAGTTCTTGTTGTACTTTAGTAATTTGTTCTAATAGCTGTTGTCTGTATGGTGTATCTGTATTCATATTAGTTTGTTTTTAAGATGTTGAATTAATTTGTACTCTGTTTTAGATATTTTGTCTATTAGGTAGGATAGCCTATCGTTATTTAATTTGCTGACACTTAAAGATTTGTATTCTGGATATAATAATTTTAACTTCTTCCTGAGTTTTCGTAAATTTTTGTTATTCTTTCTTTGTTGTTTATTGATTTTTTGTACAGTTGCTTTTTCTTTAATTTGTGTTTCATTATCCGTAGTATAGAGTATATCATTTATGTAAGCATGTTGATTGTTATTATGTTGTTCTATTGTAATTCCATATTCTTGATAATTTTGTAATTTTTTGTCCATTAAGATATTAATTTTTTATACATAGCTCTGATACCAATTTGGGGGTACGGATCAAGGATCATCTTATGATTCAAATGCTTCATTATAATATTGCTTTTCTAGTGTAATCAAGCGGTTAAGTTTTTTCATGATTTCTGTCATTTGCTCTATGTATTTGTGATTACAGGTTTGGTGGTATTTTAGGATGGTAGATATTAATAAATTTTGTGTTGTCTTTCTTTCTTGCCTAGTTTGTGTCCAATTTTGAATTGCTTCGTAATTAATCATGTTAATCTGAATAATAATACCAATCTAAATAATCATGGCTATCATCATCATAGTATGAAATGTTAAAGTCTAACCAACTATCTTGGTTTTTGACTTGTTTGGATTGAAAAAAATATGAAAAATTCCAAATTCAATTTAATAGAGAGTCATACTTTTGATATCCTTTCAAGCCTAGGGTTGGTTTTCTCTCCTCTCACCACTTAATTTATTTAGGAAAAATCAAGAAAACCTTAAAATCATTCAAAAGACTAAAATAGATAAAATTATTTGAATTTCAGAAATCCAAGTAAGAGTTCACATTAATATACCTTTGGAAGGTTTTTAAGGAACCCAAAGATATCCGCTAATACACAAGTTTCCGGTCATTTCCAAATATTGTTCATTTTTGACTAACTTGAAAAAAGTGACAATCTAATTAAGAAAAAAACATGTTGTTTGAGTAAATCCATTTATGAAAGAAATTAAGCAACTAAATAAGTCGAGTAAATCAAATGATCAATTTCAAAATTAAATCAATCGAAGTCTTGTTTAAATTAAACAGATGTAAATCATGGTACTCTAATGGGGATTTAACTAAGTTGTCATGCCTCGAATTCCAACGAGGCGGACTGACACCCGAAGTCGTTGAGGCCCGAGATAACCAATCTTTACTCATGTACATTCATACGCACGCCTCTGTATGAACATCATTATATCACACGTAACAAATAAATACCAATGAATGAAGTCATGGCAAACATATGCTATATATGAAACTTGGCCGTTAGGGAAATCAAGTCAAAATGGACGTACATCTCTTATATTCATATTCCCACACACGTCTACAAAGCCTCTATATATACATGGACAAAACCAACCTAAATTCGGGACAAGTCCCCGCTTTATACAACATTTACAATATCAAAACATATGTACACATGCATCTCGGAAAGTCTCGAACCAACTGGAGCTCACCAATAATCTGCGAATGACCTGCAACCTACTGTGGAGGTCTACTAGCACCTGCGCCTGCAGCAAGTAAGGTAAGTTCCCCAAGGGACGTCAGTACGAAGAATGTACTGAGTATGTAAGGCTATAAGAAACTGCATCAATACATAAGGACTTCAATGGAGTCAAATAAAAAATGGATAGACAATATAGATAAGCCACTACTGTGCATATGTTTGGAACCATGTTCATTACATTCATTGATTTCTTTGCTTTTACATTCATTTATCATCATTTGATTCATATCATACCCGAGCCCCAACTGATCAGTGGGAAATAACATACTATTGGGATCGTTCCAGCCAGGCTTACGCCCCTTAGAGTGCGATCCATAATAGCATAATTTTGTTATCGTTCCAGCCAGGCTTATGCCCCTTAGAGTCCGATCCATACCAGTAAAAAAAATTCGTTTTGACCAAGGTTTTCACCCCTCTGGATTGCCCCCGGTGCTCAAATAGTAAACAACTAAGCATTACTTTATTCTTTTACTTTTGTGAGATTGATACATTGGTAATGGTACATTATTGGAATTTTGAAACATTAGTCAAGGACTAAGAGACATATGAATAATAACATATGATAATCTGACATAAGATACTTTGAGACATTTCAGAATGGAATAAGTACGATGACAATGTGAACAATATGTGCTGCAGAAGGATACGGTTAGAGTAACCTTACATACCTTATCTTCCCAATATGAATACACAATTTTATACGTGAATGCAATAGTCCAGCTTCTTCCTTACGTTTCACTCTATAACACAAGTACATAACGAAGCTCACGTTAACAACCAACTACCTTACAAGTGTATAAGACGACAATGAGTTACATGATTGCCTTATAACGTCATTTCCTCCTTTACTACACAATTCTCGGCATTGTCATACCAAAAATACCACAATGTTCCACACATTTACCACAACATCATAAACCAATAGCATTTCGATACCACTTTTAACCTTTACACTTCCTCATTAACACCACGTCACAAGTACTCCATCAAGTCACCTCAATACAATCCATAACAACATATCGACAACAATCCCACAATTTACTCTTATTGAAAAATTACAAGTTAAGGAACATAATCACACCATACATGTTGATATTTCATTCACACCATTCACTTTCATTCAAACCTCAAGTCTCCTTTCAATTTTAAATCACAAGGATGACACATCTTTTAGCAAAAAGCAAAAGTGCTCTATTCAACACCTTGCCAACATAACCATCATGATATACACACCATCTTAAGCATATAATATATTAATCCATGAGAGTATACACTTACCAAATCTTGAGAAATGGTGATCTTGTCCAAAGAGATGACCTAGGGTTTGGGATATATGAGAAATATCTATAGAAAATGTATTAGAAAGGCATGTGTGACTTTTCAAATAAAAATATGATTTTTGGCCTTTATATAAGCCCTCAAGTCATCCTTAGCCACTTCTTGGCATTAAATGCCATGTTTACTTGGTCAAATTGGAAGAATGGGTCATTTGCCCTTTGGGCCATGAATTTTGGCTTCATTTGGGCCTTAAATTGAGCCCATTATCACATGTTAACTTAGCCTACAAAATTCAATGCGTAATACATCATCCATATCATGTTTAAATAATTCCATAAATGTTACAACAATATTCAACTCATGAGATTCACGTTCGTAGCCTCAATCCCCCAAATAAGAAATTCTAGCCACTCATGGCTTAATTGAACATAATTTGATAAAATACTTATGACGAAGAATTAACCCCAACTCGGATGCCAAACTCGCTCAAGAGTAGTCCTACTACAATGGAATAATGATACCATAACCCAAGATTCCTCTTTATATACAAATAATCGTAGAAGAAATTTGGCAAAAAGCACCCCGGCACGCTCCTGGACGCCCTAAGGACTTAGAAAAATTTCAGCTCTAGAAACGGTGTACAGGGGTGGCCTGGCACGTTACCTGGCGCTCCCCCTTGCTTCCTGTACCACAAAAAATTCAGGCCAAAGCGGCCTGGCACGCCCCTGGGCGCGCCCCATGCTAAAAATCCATTTTTGACTTTTCTTTGTGGATTTGGTTGGATCCTTCAAGTCCAAATCGTTAGCTTGCCTCTTATCTTTAATATCCTTTGCTTGGAGGTCCTCCAAACCTCACTTTTCACTCCACAAATGCACCAAAAAGTCACATACCCCTCCTACAAGGGTCTCATCATATGTACTAGCACACAATCAAATATTCCATCAATAACAATACAAAATACATACTTATGGCTCTCAAAACCTAGGTAAGCATGGTTCAAAGTTGTCAAGTAGGGTCAGAAATATACGGGGTGTTACATTCTTACCCCCTTAGAAACATTCATCCTCGAATGTTAACAACATCTCCCCATTTACAACAAATGCACTTTTATGTTAGCATATACACATATACACATAATGCTTATAAATACTTACTTGTTATTGTTCCGATCCCGCATCTTGAACTTTCTCTTGCATTTGAAACAAATGAGGGTATTTATACTTCATCAATTCTCCAGCTTCCCATGTGATCTCTTTTACTTGTTTATTCCTCCAAAGTACCTTTACGAAAGCTACTTCTTTATTCCTTAATCTCTTCACTTGTCGATCCAGAATAGCAATAGGTATTTCCTCATAAGTTAGATCCTCTGTAACTTGTAAATTTTCAATAGTGGCAATACAAGATGGATCTCCTATGTATTTTTGAAGCATCGAAACATGAAGCACTGGATGGACTGAGGAGAGTTCTTGGGGTAGTGCCAATTCATACGCAACTTGCCCAAATCTCCTAACAATTTCATATGGGCCTATATAACGTGGACTCAACTTTCTTTTCTTTCCTAATCTCATTACCCCTTTCATCGGTGACACCTTCAAGAATACCCAATCACTTATGGCAAATTCAAGCCCTTTTCTTCTAACATCATCATATGACTTGTGTCGACTTTGGGCCGTTTGTAGCCGCTGTTGGATCACTTTAACTGTCTCCATGGCTTGGTGAACAAGATCTGGCCGAAGTAAATCAGTTTCACCGGCTTCAAACCATCCAATTGGTGATCGAGACTTTCTTCCATATAAAGCTTCATAAGGTGACATTTTAATACTTGAATGACAGCTATTGTTGTACGCAAATTCAATAAGAGGAAGATAATCATCCCAACTGCCTTTAAAGTCCAATGTGCACGCCTGTAGCATATGTTCAAGTGTTTGGATAGTATGCTCTGCTTGTCCATCTGTCTGAGGATGAAAAGGCATACTCAAATTCACCTGGGTACCCAAACTCTTCTAAAAAGATTTCCATAAATGTGCAGTAAATTGAGCTCCCCTGTCTGATATAATAACTATTGGAATACCATGTAATCGTACTATCTCTTTAACGTATAGCCGTGCATAATCTTCAGCTGTATAGGTGGTCCTAACTGATAGGAAATGTGCTGACTTGGTAAGCCTGTCAACTATCACCCATATGGAATCAAATTTCTGCAGTGTACGAGGAAAACCTGTGATGAAGTCTATATTAATCATGTCCCATTTCCAGACTGGAAGATTGCATATAACCTCCAGGTTTCTGATGCTCTACTTTGACTTGTTTACAATTTGAGCATTGAGCTACAAATTCTACAATGTTCTTCTTCATATTTCCCCACCAATACATGTCTTTCAAATCATGATACATTTTGGTGGATCCTGGATGAATAGAATACCATGAATGGTGTGCCTCTGTCATAATCCACTTCCTCAGCTCATCTACATTCGGTACACATAATCTACCATGGCATTGCAGTACTCCCTATTGCGTAAGATCAAATGCCCTGGTCAACTCTTACTGCACATTCTCTCTTAGCTGCAATAGAATAGGATCTGCATACTGTTTCTCCTTTACCTTAGCTATTAAGGAAGATTCTGCTGTATTTTGTACAATAACTCCTTCATCTGGAGAGTCAAGAAGACGAACCTCCAAGCTGGCTAGTTAATGTAGATCCCTGACTATATCTTGCTTTTCCCTCAACTGATCATTGGTGCTTCCTATTGCTTTGCGACTTAGTGCATCAGCTACCACATTTGCTTTTCCTGGATGATATAAAATATCAATATCATAGTCTTTTAAGAGCTCTAGCCACCTTCGTTGCCTTAAATTGAGTTCCTTTTGCTTAAAGATATATTGTAAACTTTTGTGATTAGTATAGATATCAACAACGCCATATCTTTAAAGCAAATACCACAACTGTTAACTCAAGATCATGTGTTGGATAATTTCTCTCCTGTGGCTGTAACTGTTGTGAGGCATATGCTATTACATTACCATGCTGGATCAATTCACATCCGAGGCCAACCCCGAAAGCATCACAATACACTGCATACCCTTCGGTTCCTTTGGGAAGTACTAATACTGGTATGGAAGTTAATTTATCTTTCAACTCTTGGAAACTCCTCTCACAAGCATCATTCCACTGAAACTTGATTGCCTTGTGTGTTAGCTTCATCAAAGGTGCAGCAATGGAAGAAAACTCTTCAACAAACCTTCGATAATAACCTGCCAATCCAAGAAAACTATGAATCTCTGTAGGCGTCATAGGTCTTGGCCAATTTTTCACCGCTTCAATCTTTTGTGTATCAACCCTTATTCCTTAATCTGACACAATGTGACCCAAGAATGCTACGGATTTTAACTAAAATTCGCATTTAGAGAACTTTATATACAACTTACGATCCCGGAGAATCTGTAACACCTGCCGTAAGTGATTGTCATCGTCCTATTGTGATTTCAAATAAACCAGAATATCATCTATGAACACGGTCACAAATACATCCAAGAATGGTTTGAACACCCTGTTCATTAAATCCATAAAAATAGCTGGTATATTTGTAAATCCAAATGACATAACTAAGAATTCATAGTGGCCATACCATGTTTGAAAAGTTGTCTTGGGTATATCTTTGTCTCTAACTCTGACTTGATGATAACCCTATCTCAAGTCAATCTTTGAAAAACACTTGGCACCCTGTAACTGATCAAACAAATCATCAATTCTGGGGAGGGGATATTTGTTATTGATCGTTACCTTATTCAATTGCTGATAGTCAATACACATTCTCAATGTGCAATCTTTCTTCCATACAAATTATACTGGTGCGCCCCATGGGGACATCCTAGGCCTTATGAACCCCTTGTCCAGCAAGTCTTTTAATTGCTCCTTTAATTCTCGTAATTCTGCTGGAGCCATTCTATATGGAGGAATAGAGATAGGCTGAGTTCCTGGCATCACATCAATACCAAACTCTACCTCTCGTTCTGGCGGCAAACCTGGAAGATCTTCAGGAAATACATCAAGAAATTCATTGACCACCAAAACCGTTTGAGGAATTGGTGGTTCCACATCGGTATCTTGCACTCGTACTAAATGACATATATACCCCTTGGCTATCATTTTCTTTGCTTTAAGATAGGAAATAAATTTTCCTCTCGGTGCCCCCACATTACCCTTCCATTCAAGAACATTCTCTTGTGGAAAATGAAAATGTACCTCCTTAGCTCGGCAATCCAGCGTGGCATAACAAGAGGTCAACCAATCCATACCCATTTTAACATCAAAATCCACCATGTCTAGTTCAATAAGATCAGCCAGTGTATCATGACCACACACAGTTACCACACAATTATGATATACTATTTTTGCAACAATGGACTCACCAACTGGTGTAGATACTTCAAATGACTTAGTTAAAAATTCCAGCATTCTTTTAAATTTTGTGGCAATCAATGGAGTAATATATGATAATGTAGAACCCGGATCAATCAATGCATATACATCATGTGAAAATATTGACAATATACCTATAACTACATCAAGAGATGCCTCCGAATTCTGCCGGTCCACTAGAGCATAAGTGCAATTCTGGGATCCACTGGATCTAGCTGCTCCTCTAGCACCTCTACCATGACCAACATGCTATACACCTCTGCCTAGGAACGGAATTGATGATGATGATTCAACGGTTGATCCCATAGGTCGTGCTATACCACCCGTGCCTCTCTGTGGGCAGTCTCTCACTATGTGCCCTGATAAACCACACTAGAAGCAAACAATCATCCCAACCCGGCATGCGCCTAAATGATACTTCCCGCAATACTGACACGACTGACGAGAAGATCCCACTGTCTGTGATCCTTGCATCCCACTACTCTGCCCAATATGACTGCCCCGAAACCCTCGAAATTGAGGTTGAGTGCCTGCTGTGGAATAAGAGAGTAATGGTCTAGGCGGTCTAGGAAACATCCCAGGCCTAGATTCTCCTTGGGACACCATAGACTGTCCCATAGGTCTAGCCCTCTTTCAAATTCATGTACCCTTTTTCTCTACCTTTGGTCCTCCATATTCTGTACGAAAGCCTGAATTCTGGCTATGTCTATATCTCTGTTCAATGCGGCAATGGTGCAGTCCCTTACCAAATATGGCTCCGATCTGTCCACATATCGATGGAGTCTGTCTGTCATTGTGGCCACTACATTTGGAGTATATCGAGCCAAAGAATTAAACTGGAGACTGTATTCTCTAACACTCATAGTCCCTTGTCAGAGATTTAAAAATTGGTCCGCACAATCCTCTCGGACCTCATATGGAAGATAGTGGTCAAGGAACGCCGTTTTAAATTCTTCCCAATTAACTGGATTTGCACCAACACCCCTCAATCTTTTCCAATCTTCATACCATAATATAGCTTCCCCCTTCAATCTATAGGTCGCAACCAGATACATGCATAACCTCCAAATCCCTTTTGATTTGATCTATAAACTATTGCGGGTCCTCATTGAGATTCGACCCAGTGAATGTGAGGGGATCTAATTTCAGAAAATCCTGGGCCCGTCAACTAACTGCCCTAGCTCACCATCATCACTTGTCGTTGGACCAGCTCGTCCCTAAGTTTGTGCAACAACTAACTGAGTCAACATATGGACTGTATTTCATAAATCCTGGTTAGTGGCATTCATAGGAAGTTCTGCAGGTACTTATCTACCTCTTGGCTCTTCCGGAGCTGGAAAAGTAGAAGAAGACCGTGATGCAATTTCAGTGTCAGCTTCACCTTGACTAGCTTGGTCAGGTGGTGATTTACTTGTGCCTTCACCGGCAAGCATATCTACCTGCTTACCTTTGCCTCTACCTCTTCTTGTCATTGGTATTTTACTATAAACAAGAAAACCAATTCCAATGGTCAGATATAGTTCCACTTACAACATTGGCTCTATTGCACGATCTAGAAATGAAGGAAAGAAACAACTCCTAAATGTCTTGTACCTTCCTACTCATAAATGCGGTGCAAAACATATCCATAAGTAAGACTCTACTCAGACATGGCTTTGTAGACACCCTTAGGACGACCTGCTTTTATACCACTTTTGTCAGGCCCCGAATTCCAACGAGGTGGACTGGCACCCGAAGCCGTTGAGGCCTGAGAGAACCAATCTTTGCTCATGTACATTCATACGCACGCCTCTATATGAATATCATTATATCACTCATAATAAATAAATACCTATGGCGGAAGTCATGGCAAATATATGCTATATATGAAACTTGGCCGTTCGGGCCATCAAGTCAAAATGGATGTACATGTCTTATATTCATCTTCCCACACACGTCTACAAAGCCTCTACAGATACATGGACCAAACCAACCTAAAGTTGGGACAAGTCCCCGTTTTATACAACATTTACAATATCAAAACAAATGTACACATGCATCTCAGAAATCCCCAAACCAACTGGAGCTCACCAATAATCTGCGAACGTCCTGCAACCTACTGTGGAGGTCTACTATCACCTGCGCCGGTATCAAGTAAGGTAATTCCCCCAAGGGACGTCAGTACGAAAAATGTACTGAGTATACAAGGCTATAACAAACTGCATCAATACATAAGGACTTCAATGGAGTCAAATTACAAATGGAAAGACAATATAGATAAGCCACTACTGTGCATATGTTTGGAACCATGTACATTACATTCATTGATTTCTTTGCTTTTACATTCATTTATCATCATTTGATTCATATCATACCCGGGCCCCAACTGATCAGTGCGAAATAACATACTATTGGGATCGTTCCAGCCAGGCTTACGTCCCTTAGAGTGCGATCCATAATAGCATAATTTTGGGATCGTTCCAGCTAGGGTTATGCCCTTCAGAATGCCATCCATACCAATAAAATAGGTTCATTCCGACTAGGGTTTTAACCCCTCTGGATTGCCCCTGTGCTCGAACAGTAAACAACTAAGCATTACTTTATTCTTTTACTTTTGTGAGATTGATACATTGGTAATGGCACATTATTGAAATTTTGAAACATTAGTCAATGACTAAGAGACATATGAATAATAACATATGATAATCTGACATAAGATACTTTGAGACATTTCGGAATGGAATAAGCACGATGACAATGTGAACAATATGTGCTACACAAGGATACGGTAAGAGTAACCTTACATACCTTATCTTCCCAACATGAATACACAATTCTATATTTGAATACAATAGTCCAGCTCATTCCTTACATTTCACTCTACATCACAAGTACATAACGGAGCTCACATTAACAACCAACTACTTTACAAGTGTATATGATGACAATGAGTTACATGATTGCCATATAACGTCATTTCCTCCTTTACTACACAATTCACGACATTTTCATACCAAAAACACCACAACATTCCACACATTTACCATAACATCATAAACCAATAGTATTTCAATACCACTTTTAACCTTTACACTTCCTCATTAGCACTACGTCATAAGTACTCCATCAAGTCACCTCAATACACTCCATAACAATATATCGACAACAATCCCATAATTTACTCTTATAGAAAAATAACAATTTAAGGAACATAATCACACCATACATGTTGATATTTCATTCACACCATTCACTTTCATTCAAACCTCAAGTCTCCTTTCAATTTTAAATCACAAGGATGGCACATCTTTTAGCAAAACGCAAAAGTGCTCTATTCAACACCTTGCCAACATAGACATCATGATATACACACAATATTAAGCATAGAATATATTAATCCATGAGAGTAGACACTTACCAAAGCTTGAGAAATGGTGATCTTGTCCAAAGAGATGACTTAGGGTTTGGGAGATATGAGAAATATCTTTAGAAAATGTCTTAGAAACGCATGCGTGACTTTTGGAATAAAAATCTGATTTTTGGCTTTTATATAAGCCCTCAAGTCATCCTTAGCAACTTTGGCATTAAATTCCATGTTTACTTGGTCAAATTGGAAGAATGGGTCATTTGCCCCATTGGGCCATGCATTTTGGCTTCATTTTGGGCCTCAAATTGAGCCCATTATCACATGTTAACTTAGCCCACCAAATTCAATGCGTAATACATCATCCATATCATGTTTAAATAATTCCATAAATGTTACAACAATATTCAACTCACGAGATTCACGTTCATAGCCTCAATCCCCCAAATAAGAAATTCTAGCCATTCATGGCTTAATTGAACATAATTTGATAAAACACTTGTGATGAAGAATTAACCCCAAATCGGATGCCAAACTCGCTCAAGAGTAGTCCTACTACGATGGAATAATGATACCATAACCCAAGAGTCCTCTTTATAGACTAATAATCATAGAAGAAATTTGGCAAAAAGCACCCCGGCACGCTCCCTGGCGCCCTAGGGACTTAGAAAAATTTCAGCTCTAGAAAAGGTGTACAGGGGAGGCCTGGTACGCTTCCTGGCGCGACCCCTTGTTTACTGTGCCACAAAAAATTCAGGCCAAAGCGTCCTGGCATGCCCCTGGGCGTGCCCCATGCTAAAAATCCATTTTCGACTTTTCTTTGTGGATTTGGTTGGATCCTTCAAGTCCAAATCGTTAGCTTGCCTCTTATCTTTAATATCCTTTGCTTGGAGGTCCTCCAAACCTCACTTTTCACTCCACAAAAAAGTCACATACCCCTCCTACAAGGGTCTCATCACATGTACTAGCAGACTATCAAATATTCCATCAATAACAATACAAAATACATACTTATGGCTCTCAAAACCTAGGTAAGCATGGTTCAAAGTTGTCAAGTAGGGTCGGAAATATACGGGGTGTTACATAAGTAAAGTGGTTAAAAATTACAAATAAATAAAAAGAAAAGGAAGAGGTTGGGTTAAGGCATTTAGTCAAAAATACCTACTAATTGTCCATTCGGACTACCAATTTCAAATGGGTTAAACTCATTTTTTCAACTTTTTGCTCTGCTTTGTCTTTGACCCTATATATTATCTTCCATTTTGTGTCCATAAGCTCTTAGGCCAATGAACTATTTCTTCTCTTGACTCGGCATATATTAACTTCTTGCATGACTCAGGATGGTATCATTGGGCCTAGCACAACTTGAAAATCCACAGGGAAGTGAAGTCCAAACCGGACTCAATCGATGATTCATGCAAAGGAAAATAATGATGAAAATTAGCAACCCAAAGAGGTGATAAAAAAAATAAGCAGAAGCAACTTTTACATGACAACCATCCAGTTTCAAATTAATTACCTGAGTAATATTCTTTACTCATAAGTTTAGCAAGGAAAAATGCAGACATCACTTAAAAAATTTCCATGAGAGACTCACAGAGGAGATCAAGAACCAAGCCAAAGAATTTCTGAGTAAGAAAACATGAACCAACCATCACAAAACATAACCCCAAGTCTATTTTTGGCATCATTAGTTTAATAATTCCAAAAAGAAGACTAGGTATACCAAGAAATGTCCCCTTTACCCTTAAAGCTTGAGATCAGATGGTCACAATGCAAATGGACATGTTGGGTCTACACATTTTAAATAATGCATTGTGCAATCTTACAAATCAACTAATTATGCTATTAAATTGGAACAGAAGATCCAATATTTTAATAATCAAACAAAAATGTCTCAAAAGGACATAGTTTTAGCTAAATGAAGACAAGGAGAACCTTGAGTATTACTAGAAATGTTCTAGGTTCAAGCAAATAGCGCATTTATAAAATGAATTCCAACATTTATCCATCATTACTAGAAAAAAGAAAATACATAAAATGACTAAGGTTAAGCCTCATTTTTTTTTTTGAAACAATAACAACTTGACATAACATTCAAAATTTCCAATAGATTTGGTTTGAATCAAAATACATGCTTACGAGAAATATCAAGGCTAAAACAAAACCAATTTAAACAAAGAAGATCAAATTATAACTTGGATTCATGTTAGCTTAGGATGGCTTAAATATTTTTGTTATAAAAAGTTCTGAACTATTTCAAATATATCACAAAGAATAGCATATGATTTTAAAAAATTGTCATCTCCGAAGTTCCAACAAAGAGAATTTCAAAGCAAGAGATGCACTAAGCATATAGAGAAATCAGCATATAATTTTTTATATGAGGAAACTTAGCTGTAAGACCACATCAAGTTGCATTTCTCAAATTAGTCAACCAATAATATTAACAAAAGGAAGGGGAAACAAAGGTAGTATCAAAAGGAAATGATCAAAGAATGACTCCTTAATGAAACCAAAGACATATTCAAAGAGATGCCCAATCCCTTCTAATTAAAACACATCAAATCTTTCACTTGTAGACTACTGAACAACTATTTCTAAAGTTTGAAGATCGAGGAAGACGAACTTGGTCGAAGTCGGTGAATGTACATGCAGGAAAATAGGATCATGTCTTATTCAATAATGATAGGTTATAAATAGAACAAAAACCCGACACTTCTATCATGAAAAGCACACATTGCTACTGCTAAAGAGATCCTAAAATGAACAAAAAGAGACGAGACCAAATATCCAGAACAACTTAAACTTCTTACACCTTTGTTAAACATGTTATCAAAAATAGTTGAAGGTTTCACATATACCTCCCATACCATACAAAAAATAAAAAATCTTTCACAACCAAGGTAGCACTATCTATCAAGTAAAGAAATTACATAAGCTAGCATTATCAAAACACAATAACTTACTTTTTGTCGAGGAGGAACAAGATCTTTGAGCTTCGTCGGAACTTTTTACTGCCACTGAAAAGGGAACTCAAACTTTGTAGCCTAGGATTTCAATCTCAAAGTTGATTCTCACAAAAACCTTGGTACTGAATTATTTTAGATATCCTTTTTCAGGGTTCTTCACTTATCCAAAGTTTCCCTCTCACAATAGGAATAGTAGGGTATTATAGAGGAGTTTTTGGGTTGTAAAATTAAAATATATCGATGTGGGATGGGGTTTTTGGAGAGAATTTCTGGAAATTCATTGGAGGAATTCCAAAATTGATCTGATGATAAGGAATGAATTGTATGAAATCCTACTAATTCGTACCAAAATCGAGTGAAAATACTGAAAAGTGAACGGATGGAATCTGAGGGATGATGTGTCACATCGCGAGTTCTAAAACTCTGTAGTAAAACCCGTGTGCTTTTCACATAATGAGGTATGAAAGGGAGGGAGCATCATAAGGTGGCATCATTTGTTTTTTTTTGTTTTTTTTTGTGAAGGTCGATAGTCGTGCTGTTGTTTATTGTTGTTGGGTTGCTTTTATGTTGTTGTCAATATTGTTATGACAAAGAAGAATTTAAAAGGATGTTGGTCCGGCTCAGTAAGAGCTCTTGGCCTTGGGGCAGGTAGGCTTTTTAGGAATTAAGGGGTAGATATTAGGCTATTAAATAAAAGGAAATTAGAACATTTGTTAAATCGCCCTAGATTAAGATTTTGGTCAATGTTATTTAAATTTTATCCATATTGAAAATACATTGGCCAATTGCATTGCGATTGTGCCCAAATTAATTTCAATTATGGCAAAATTTAATAAATTGGCTAAATTGAAACATAATCTGATATGAATTATCAACCGGTTTAATTCTAAATTTGTTAGTTTAGTAAAATCAAGTAAGTGCTTTATAAATAATTCATTTTTAAGGACAAAACATAGTTAGATCAAGATTTACCCATTTTTGAACTAATTTTCAAGATGATTCTAGATTAATATTAGTTTTTGGTAAAATAATTATGTAAGTAACAAAAATCATACGATCCCATATATTTGAATATAAAAATATATAATTTCCACCCAAATAAATATTTTAGAATGTCTTCATTCGGATACACAAATATTTTTATTTTATTTAAAACTGAAGAAATTCAGAATTAAACCCAATCGGTGAGGGTAAAATTAGGTGTCAACATGTGGGATAACTGAACTTCTAAGGCTTGTGAATTAAGTGATCTTGATTATTATTGATGATCCCTAGATGTAGGTTCGATTGAGGAACTAAAGTCGTTGTAGGTGTTTGTGCATATTCATACTATTCTCGTTGTTGCATGATAATTGTTGGTTGATTTTGGTCAATGATCTAATTGTTAATTTCATTTTCTTATTATGCTGATGGGAAATGGTTTCGGGGAGTGTTATTATGCCGATGGTAAATGATTCTGGTGAGTGGATATTATGAGTTCTGGTATAATTTGAGTGAAACTGATGACTTAATAAGTCCATTTGTGGACGTTCATGTCCTTGATGTACATACATTGATTTCCTATTTGTGAATTTCATTTCCTTGTGATTATAGATGTTATTGGTATCAACATAATAAAGAAGGTGTGCACTTAGTGGATATATCTACCGAACATGATGTGATCTCAACTCGATAGACTGAGGAGAGTTGTTGTGGATAATTTATGTGTTAATGGAACTCATAGTTGTGTGTTTGTTGATGATTTTACCTAGTATGATTTATTCTTTTGCGCTAACCATTATTGTATGTAAAAGAGTCATAACATAGATGTCAAAGGAAAATATTGTGTAGTGTTTGGTGTTGTTGTTTTTGTTACAACATTGGTTAGGGTGAATGTGACCGGATAGAGTTTTCCCTAAAGTTTGAGTTGATAAAATCTCAGGCTAATGCAGTTTCAAATGGAAAGCCATTGTAGTGTGGTTTAGAGATTGTTTGTGTCTCAAGGTGTAGTGTTTGATGGTTATATTATTATAGTCGAGTGACATAGTAGCCCATAGAAACTTTAGGAATGAGAATCATATTCGTAGAACCCCAATTATGGTATTTACCATGATAAGATAAATCTGAGTTGTCAAATTTATAGGTGTTTATTATAAAATGAGGGAAATTAAGAAGTTCCCCCGAGTTTTTGCCAGTCACCACTATAGCAGACCCTTCACTGCTATAGCGATCAGTCCACCGCTTTAGTGGTTAAAAGGTTCTAACTGGGAACACTATAGCGATCCACTAATCACCACAACGAGATAGATTTAGCGGTCAGGTGACTGCTGCAGCAGTCATTAGCAGTGGAATTTCCTAATTCTGAATTGTTGACCTTATTTCTTCCTAAAATTCAAAGGGTTCATTCTTCAACTATTGTGAGAGTGATAATTTGATTCATGTGTAGAAATTTTATTCCATACCTCTTTGTTTCAAAATGTCTCGATAGAGAGGTCGAGTATAAAGTGTTGTTAGTAAATAATAAAGTGCAAGTGGATAAGTTAAGGGAGTAGTATGTAACCCCGAAAGTAATGTCCTTCTAATTTCAACCCTTACTCCTCTTCACCAACGTCCATTTAGGGACAAATAGTTGTTAAATTGGTATCTAATGTAATGACGCATTCATCATTACGGAATGGATCTGTGGTAAAGACATAAGAATATTAATTTCCATTGGTGGTAGGATCAATTACTTAATGTGAAGGTGCATTAGATATGAATTAAGTAGTACAAAAAACTAGCACAAAATTGAGTTGAAAACGTCCATACCGATTGAGTTTCGATGAGTTTTTACTAGGGTCAAATACAAATGATCAATCTTCCTAGAATATGAAGAGTTATGAGGCCAAGACCAATCAAATTAAAGTTCTTCAAATCTTCTTTCCAACACCATTAACTATTTGTTAATCTGATGTTGGAGTAAAATATTATGGGCATTTTACCAATAGGTATCTGTACTGAAAAGTACAGGTCCATGTAGCGACCCTAGCTAACGATAGTTTTTAAGGCTTATTTTTCCATGTTTCAGGTCATAAACTCAAAAACATAGTTCCACAGGCCTAGAGGGATGGCTTTCCCATGTTTAGGTTGAAAATTCATCATTGAGGAAAGATGATTATACCCCTTTTTACATTGATTAGTCCATTTTTCTTCTACAATCATTAGAATAGGGAACTGTGGTGAAATTCTTGGGTGTTAGATCCCTAGGTTCATGAAATTATAGTGAAAAACTATGAAAAGGTGTATTATCACCTAGAATTACTTCTACATTGTTAAATAACATTTCCTAGCATGAATTGGTCTTTCTGAAAGATGAATTTTTGTGGTTGGGAACCTTGAGTTCAATAAAGATGGGACCTTTAGTATTAAAACTCCATTAATTGAGATAATGTGAGTATGAAAGAACTAGTTAATGGTTAATTAACCAGTGGATAGTGTTATAGACCGTGAATAAGGGTAGAATTAATGTTTATTTGAAGAGTAATTGTTTAATTACTCTTATAATTATTTGTTTATTAAATGATTGGATATTAGGTGGTATGAATAAAAAGAAAGAGCATCCGTGGTATGGTTTGGTTGTTCCAAGATCTTCGGTCTATGTAAGTTATTGTTAATGAGTAGTAGACTATGGTTAGTAATCATATGCATATTATAATTAGACAGGACAATCATAATTAGGCTTGCGGGCACGGTTTTGGATGGACAAAAACATGAAACTAGCCTAAAAAGATCTAATTGTGTGTTGATACATTATTGTATGAATCTGTTGATGGGTGTTTTGTGCTTGTATAACTTGATTAATTACAAGGTGAATATGTGAATGTGGGTAACCAAGGAAGAGTTGAGTGAGCTTGTAATCTATAAAACTCATCTTTAATACCATATTAGGGTGAATTCTCTATTGTGCGTGTTTTGAATATGGAATATTCTTATTGAAATATAGTTATGAGAATTTATCATTATAAGAGGATGCAGTGTCATAACTTAAGAACCTTAAGTCAAGTGTGACTGAGCGTTAGGAAGCAAGATGTGAAAGGGTACATGACTAAATCAAAAATTCTAAGTTGAATAAAGTCGAATGGTTGAAAAATTGGCTAATGGAATAGTGTCTTGATCCTAGTAATTACTTGAATGTAAGGGTTATTATAGTGATTGGATATACTAATTTTGATATGAATAAAAGTGTATTGGATTAGTGAATGAACACATGTATGTTGAATTGGAGCATAAACTCGATTTGGCTGATAATTCATAAATGAACAAGTTGTTGATTGGTCTTTGGACACACTTGCAATTAATGAATATTGTTTTATAAGGCTTGAGTAAATAAGATGTGGATTGAACTTCAGACATACTTGTAATGATAAATTTGTTGATGAGGCTTGAATGAATAACGTGTAGATAGGTCTTTAGACACCCTTGCAGTTAATGAATTTTGGTTGTAGGGCTTGCATGATTAAGTTGTGGATTGGCCTTCAGGCATGCTTGTAATTTGTGAGTTGGGTTTTATTTATGTGAATGCATGAATTAGTGTACTTGTATTATTATCCTAATAAGACAGAGAAAAGTGTATTATATCATTGTATAATGAGAAAGATAAGGGAATCATGTAGGCCCTGTGTTGCTGAGTGGCTCATGTCTGAGGTAAGTATCCAAACAAGCAGTTATATTTTGGAGGGTCAGTTACCATGCCGATACATGTCACTTATCTATTGATATTTCAGAGAGTCGGGTACCACGTCGGTATGGTACATGGATGAAGCTGGTCCCATGCAGGTTATGATATTGGGAATATAATCCCCTTAGCGTGTGTGTACAAATGTGAGAGTGTTTATGAGATGAGTAAGTATTATGAGTTAATAAAATACATATAATATATACTACTCTTATGAGAATTATATGATATTGATGATCGTGTGTTAATTATTATATTTGGAATTAAAGGGGACGTAAATCCCAATTATGTTGTGATAATAGTACTAGTGATTGTGGTGCTACGAATTATTATTGTTGATAGTTATGTGACTATGTTTATAGTGTCTTCTATGGTTACGTTTGTTTACTTATGTGTATCTGTTTCTTATTTGCTATTGTATTATTATTGTTGTAATTTCAGAGTGAAGGCAATGGTGATACCAGGTATGTTTTATATACTCTTATTGTCAATTTTCTATATTTAATTGGACTAATTGATTTGGTTTAAAAACTGCTTATTGTATTTGTTGATATCTTAGTTATTATTTGTTTTGACAGAGATTGTAGTTCTTGCTGGCTCTTATTGGGCTATAAGTGATGTTGCACACATGGCCCTTGAGTTTTTATTATGTGACGATACTAGTGGATAGATAGTAACACTTTCCTTAGAAAATTATAGAATGTTTAACATAACTTAATGGATTAAGTAAATTGAAGTTGGCAATCAGCATGGTTTGGAGTATTGGTAATGTTGTATTATGAAACACAATTTGGTGTTAAGTGATTTAATTGAGATTGTCGAGATTCCCTTATGTGATTTCTATATGTTTTTATGTGATCTAACCCTGGTTGACCGATGATGCCTACCAACACTTGTGGTGTATGAATACTACTCTTGATATATCCCTTGTTTTGCGATATAGGTATGTTACATATTGATTGGGAGTTTCATGTATGAGGTAGCAGTCATTCATCATCAACTTATGCACTTCTTTTCCATGGAAGTTTTATCTTTGTTATTGTTGTTCTCATCAAAGAAGCTTGTGTGCATGTCTAGACTAGGTCTTTGGGAATTATAATAGGTAATTGATATCCCACACTTTTATATCTATCTATTGGTTACATTGAGCTATTTATTTTAAATATTTTCCCTTATTATAAAATGGATAGTATTGAGATTTACTTGTTATTCATACATCTAGTTAATTAAATTTGACATAATTAATGGTTGGTGGAGAAGGGTTCTTCTAGCTAGTTATGAGTAGAGTAGGTGTCCGCACGATCCCGTAATTTGGTTTGTGATAGAGTAGTAGCGGGGGATAATATGCTAATACAATCATGAAACAAATAAATAATGTTACATATGCAATGGATTGTGAAATTTATGAACTTGATTGTGTGTTCTTGATGACGTGTTGATCATAAGGTGATGTGTTCATATGGTGTGGTTATGATGCATGAAGTTGTATTATGACATGGAGGTCCTAAAAGGGATACTTGAATAATTATTAAATATGATCAATAATAAAGGGTGACTAAACTAGGGTCAGTGTTGTACATTGTTTACTAACAAATAACATAATAAATGGCTAGTAGTTTGGTGTTCATGAATGTGATATCAATACTAAGATGGGTTCACACACTTTAAGGTTGGAGTTTAGAGTCTTTGTCCTAATAAATGTTGGTGAATAATTAAGAGAAATCTATGAGTGGTTACATGGAGTTCGATTTAAAATAGTCTCTTGTATGTGTTATAGATTGATGAGTAAGTTGATTGGTCTTCAGATATAATTTTTATTGATTATTTTTTTGGCTTGACATGTGCTTGTATAAATGAGATTATGATTGTTAAAGCCTGTTTTTAAATGACTTGTGAGAATGATGTACACTTATTACAATTGTGTACATAATTTATTATCCTGAGAGATAGTGGATTATAAGAACATATTGAGCTATGTTTAAAGTTAGGAATATACATACTATTCTTATTGATGAGTGGCTTGAGTCTGATGTGAGCTTACAGATAAGCAGTTATGATGTAGAGCAGATACCATACAGGTACTGTACATGGACCACAGGTTATCCCCTTCAGGTCATGGCTAGTGGGCAGAAATAAAACTCTTAACATGTGTGTATAGAGTTATATTTTCTGTGACTTTGGATTTGGTACAAAAGAAATTGGAGATATATATAGGCTATGCAGTTGTGAATTGGGTATGGACATGGCATATGGTTGTAATGTGCCAACTTAGACTTGTAGTGTTGGAATGAATTGATATGTCTTATCAGCTAACTTATCTGTCCTTTATTTTTTTCATATTAATATGTCTGTTAGTGATTCATATGTATTGGTTGGTGGACTTCATGGGTCTAGTTATTGATTTCTATCTGTTTTTTTTTTGACTAATTGACTTCCTGAGCTGCTGAGTGACTATGACTATGTGATGGTGTCTTTGATTGTTTAGTCGAGTCATAATCGGTGGACTTGTCCTCTGAAATCAATGTTTGTATTAATGTGCCTTGTTGCTGGTTTAAATTGGGTTGTGGGTGATGAATCTGTGCTATGTAACTTCATCCTAATGATAATTGTCAAAAGGGTTAGATGTGAATATGAGTATGTATGATATCAATGATGCTAAGTGTCAATAACACATCTTAGTTGTTGATGAACTTATTCTAAGTGCAACAGAATGTGTAGTAATATCTACTAGGGTCTAATCGAAATAAAAAAAAGATAAAATAAATATCTTCAGAGTTGTTGCAAGACGTAATAAGTGGTGTGAACCTGGGTTTGAATTGACTATATGAGATTTTCATGATTGATTATATTAAATTCAATATGGCATTACAACAAATAATCTTAGTCAACTGATGATGCCTACCAGTACATGTGGTATAATGATACTACTCTTGCTAATCCTTTTAGGGTTTAGGTATGTTACAGGTTGATTAAAGTTCCTTGGTTGAAGTTTTGAGTATCCATCATCTACTTCTAGATCTCATATCTTAGGCAGAAGTTGTGTCTTTTATTTTCCATCCTCACTTTTTATTAGAAGATTTTGTACATGTCTAGGCTAGGTCCTTAAGAACATTGTATTTTATTTCATGAAAGGGTTGTAAAGGTTTTGTGATTATTAACATGATGATGAATTTTCACTGAATTGATTATATAATAAAGTAAGTATCTCAAGACTTTCGCTCAAAAATGTTTGAGTAGCAAGGGGTACTCCTATCGACTTAGAATAAAATAGGTGCATGTATGATCTCGTCATTTAGGTCTTGACGGTTGGTATCATGTCCTAGGTTACCGGTCACATAAGTACAAGAGCAATGTCAAGTAGAGTCCTATTGATTAGTGTGTAAACATCCACATCGAATCCCGGGGAAGCTATGAGGCATCTAAGAGTCATTCCCTTTCTTCTCTCATGTCGTGTTATCTTAGATTATTGTCTACCTGGGTAGGTTCCAATTAGTATCCAGTCGATTCGAATTGGTATCTAGTCGATTTCAATTGTGATCTGGAAAAATTCAATAGGTATTTAGTCGATTCCAATTGGTATCTTGAATTAGGTTAATTGGTAATTAGTCAATTCCAATTGGTATCCAGAGATAGAAGTCATGAATTGCGTGTTGGTTGCATGATTATATGGTTATGCTATATTAATTGTTGTTTGTTAAAGCAATAGTTTTATTTACATGTGCTAAGCCTATGTTAAATAGTGATGTAGTTTTATAATATTGAACCAATTATATCCGTTGACAAGGTAATGATAAAGACTTAAGCCTGTTAGAAGGTAAAAAGTTTCCTTATATTTCTGCCGACCCTCCACTACAACGGTATTAGTCTTGAGCCAGTTGTCTTATTTCCACGAGAAAGGAACTGCTCTAAAGCATATTTGGAAAAACCCAAAAGTCTACTGCAGCGGATGAATCCTTGCCATAGTGCCCTCGATGCAGCAGGATGTCATCTGTCGCAGTGAATAGTAAGGCGAAATGCCCCTAGATGAGTCCCTTGTTTAGGGACTTCACATCTCAAAGAATTTAAGAGCGTAACCCTATGATAATAGCAATACTATAAAAGTATCGATCTACAAATAAGGCCACATCATAAATCAAAATCACCAGAATTATCAAAAGTGCGAGAAAATAAATTAAATATCTATCAAGAGCCCAATAAGGGCAAAGTAACCAAATATATGAAAGTAATGGGGATATGAGGAAGGAGGTGCACCGTACTTGGGCCTAACTAGAAGCTCTATTAGTCTCAGTGCTTGAATCACTGAAATTATCCTCGTCCATCCCATTCAAGAAGGAGAACT
Source organism: Capsicum rhomboideum (assembly GCA_031232105.1). NCBI lineage: Eukaryota > Viridiplantae > Streptophyta > Magnoliopsida > Solanales > Solanaceae > Capsicum > Capsicum rhomboideum. The sequence goes on along the minus strand of CP124716.1, from coordinate 86,648,602 downwards.
TCTAGAATTCATCGACTTCACCTTAGGAACCTTCTTCTTAGGGGCCAAGGTTTCCAGAGTGGTATTGACCCCCTTACACATTCAGACAAACATTTTGTCCCGAGAATACCTATTCTTTATCTCCTTTTGATGATCCACCCAGAGCTCCATATGGGCCTGGAAAATGGAATCGAAAGTGATATAAAGGGTATCTGATAGGGCCGCAGTGCTAGATGACCTGAACTCTTGGGGTGGCACAGGAAAACTCCTCAGTAACTCCTTGAGCTCATCCAAGTCCACCCCTAGATGCTTGAGTAGGCCTACATGATGTGCAGAACCAGTCCCAGCTCCACCACCACCCTTATCCCACTGCTTTCACCCTTAGAACTCATTTTCTCTTCTTCTTATTGCGCCTCTAATTACCTTTCACCCTTAGTGAGTTAAAGAGCATGTCACACGCAATGATCCTATCACCCTTATCTTTGGGCACCTTCATCTGCTGATATAACATAGTAATCACAAAAGGGAAAGACAGATCTGTCACCCTCCTTTTTAAGCACCTTCGCTCACTGACATAACATAGTAATAAAGAAAGGGAAAGGAAGATCCTTTGTATAACTCGTGTCAAAGGCTCTCCACTCTGCCACAATCTCCGCCCCACATTTACCTCCACTAGATCAAAGCTTCAAGCCACCACTAATGCCCGTGGGTGATTAATAGCACTGACATTTCTGGAAGACGAATCCTCCTAGAAACCAAGTTCAGCCACCGAAGAGCATCGGGAGTGAAGTTTTTACTCTTGATCCCCATACGACTATTGATCTAAGGGGTCTAATCCCTCTTGACCTCCATTACTAATATGTTCACCATCCACTACCCATCATTCAGAACATCCTTAGCCATAAGCTCATCCTATGATGATTTGGCAACCCCCGAATCTCATTTATGAATGCCACCCCAATAGGGATGTCTACACCCCGAATGCGGATGGTTGGCTTAGGAAGGTTCTAGTCTACAGCAGGGAGCATAGATTAGAATTTCCTCAACCAGTTGTCATTATGACTACAGGGATGATATACCAACCGCCCCTACCAAATCGCCTACAACCGGGTAAAAACCCTGGCGCCTCCTCAAACACACTATCTATCACATATCCCCGCTTATAAGTGAAGCCACAAAATCTTTTCTCCATATACCTTCTTTTACATTAAGCGTTAACAAACATATCATAAGGAAAATTTTTATTTCCAACCATTGCAATAAGTAACACATGTAGGTAGGAAGCAAAGTGTGTTAGGAAAGGTTTCCAATGATCTTTAATACGTAAATTAGCATAATCATGGGAAATGTAGAAAGTTTTTTCAGAAAAATTCAATCCTTTCCCAACAGTGATTCTGCCTCAAAACCTCTGCTGTAGCGAGGTTGTTGTAGTGATAAAACCCCCACAAAGGAAGACGATACTCTCTACGATGAGACTTCTATAATGGGCTGACCCCACCATAATAGAGTCATCATCCCCAATGAGACCCTGACATTAAAAATGGAAATGTTAAATTTTTTCCTCATTTTATTAGTTTATAGTACAGATCGGGAATGATGTCAGGGCATATGAATTCTATACTTCATTTTAGTGGTGAGTAACATGAAGAGCAAACCCCAAGGGCTTAAAAGTTTTCAAGAATCTTCTTCTAGCTACCCCACCCCAATGTTGAGTTCAAATCCCCATGAACTCCACAAATCTTACACCAGGAATGTTATAGAAGTGTTGAGAACGTAAAAAAACTCACATGGTATAGATTTACTTCCCTATAAGAGAAACTCAATACATATCCCAAAAACCCATTTTTAATCCAAATCGAGTATTTAATACATGAAAAATGTGATATAGAAGTCACAAACAATGAAATAAGAAAGTAAAAGAGGGAAATACTTGAAGAAATCAAAATAAAAAAAGGGAGTTGTAGAGAGGATTTTTGAGTTATAGAGGTTTGTATAAGTTGAAAAGTGAGGAAATGAATTCCTTACTCGTTCCTTACACTACCTTAGTTTTTGCCTCAACGATTTGATTTCTCCTACAGTGAGCATTCCGTTGCTACAACAGCTTGCATGCTATTTTGTGCTATGATTCCGTGGGTTATGCATTAGTGCTTCATCATATTTTTTTTGGGTGTCGTGAGTCTTTTTTATGAACGAGTATAAAATAATTCTTTCTCCAAGATGGAATTCATAAGGTAGATAATTTGATTTTTGCATAAATCTTAAACCCACATATAATTGTTCTAAAGGGTATTGATAAAGGGAGGCCGAATGTTAAATATTGCTTTATTCAGTAAGGGTAAATAATTCAAGTCAGACTAGATAGGTATCCTTAAAAGTACTTTTTTAAATTTGAACCTCTTACTTTTTGCCAACCAACTCTGTTCGGGGATGATTGGTTGTTTAATTTTTATATGATTTAACAACCTGTTCCCTTATTATTGAAATATCCATAGTAAAAATGCAAGAATTTTTAAAAAAATTATCAGTTCCAGTTTGTGTTTGGGTCAACCATTTATTTTGTTTAATGATAATTGAAGAAATAGAATCAAAGAAGCAAGTCTAACCTAATAAGGTTCGTCGCAATATTCTATGTCTCTCTACAGCAATACTTTAGTGATTACAACAAAAGAATCGACTAGAATCCCTAATTTAGTGAACCTATTTTAGTTCCAGCTCTTATTCTAAAGGGGTTCTCTCCTAAAACACCCCTAAAGTAATTTCTATGATAAAACACAAAGAATGGAGAGGAAAGTTCTCAAGAAAATGTGGTTCCATCCTCCTCTTTATGTATTCTCCATAAAAAACTATAGATTAATAATAATAAGATAGGGTACTTGCACCCAAGGGCAATAACTTGGTGTCGAGGTAGGTTTTAGTCTAATAACTAGTAGACTTGGATTAGAGATCATATATAATATGTATAATTAATGAGAAAAAGCATGATTAGGCCATCGGTCATGAAATCATATATATATATATATATATATATATATATACAGTGGGAGATAACATGTTAATACAATCATGACACGAACAAATAATATTATGTGTGAAAAGGATTACAATATTTATGAACTTTATTATTTGTGTTCTTGATGATATGTTTATCTCGAGGTATGTGTCCTTGTCGTGTGATTATGATGTGTGAAGCTTTATCATGACATAGAAGTCCTAAAAAGGGTACCTAAATAGATATTAAAGTATGATCCACAGTAAAAGGTGGATTAACTAGGGTTGGCATTGTACGTTGTTTATAGATAAACTACCTAATATATGGATAGTAATGTGGTGCTCATGAATGTGTTATTAATACTTAAGATGGGTTCTCACACTTACAAGTTTGAGTTTAAGGTCCTTGGCTTAATAAATATTGGTGAATAATTAAGAGAAACCTATGAGTGGTGATGTGGAGTTAGACTTGAAATATTCTCTCGTATGTGTTATGAATTGATGAGCATGTTGATTGGTCTTTGGACATAATTTGTGATTGTTTATTTGTTTTGATTTACAAGTGTTTTCATGTATGAGCTTATGATTCTTGAAGCATGTCTTTAAATGACTTATGAGAATGGTGTACATATGTTATAATTGTGTACTTGTTGTATTATTCTGAGAGATAGTTGATTATGTGTCTCCATGCACATGTTAGCCTAATGTGAGCACTCCATGGAAAGGCGAGCAAAATCTTTGAATCCAACTGCGATTGTAGGGGGAATGGTTAGGGAAAGCTCACATCTACTATTAGTGGAGCTGAGAAGTGAGACGAGTCTGTATTGATGATGATCGATAATGAAACAATAGCTGGAATTTTGCTTTATTGTGAAATTCGCCAGGAAAGTTGAGTGTACTATTAGGGAAGGGCGTAAGTCTTAGAGCTTCAACTAGTATTGCTAGTGGTAGCTCAAATTCTCAAGTAGTGGAGGATTCGAGTAGCCAAGCAATTAAAGGTTATGTAGCAAGACAAATTGAATCGAAGTAGTTATTAGTGAAGAAGCAATTTAAGGCTCAAATTGGAAAGAAAAATGTCCAGGAATGGTTGAATATTACCTCCCTAGCTTAATCATAGGTTGATGAAATGGAGAATTTATCGGACAAATCAACTACTGAATTTGGGAAGAAATTGACTGCACCTAAGGTGTCTGTATGAGATAATTTTGACAGAAACAAAGTGACAAATGTAGGGTTTAAACTTGACTATGTTCAACCAATCACTTATTTGTCCATGGTACATCACTTATCTAGAATGTTTTGGTTGGTCTTGATATTATGAGACACTATAACAAGAAAACAACTCCTAGATGCTTAATGAAAATTGACCTCAGGAAGGCCTATGACATGGTACAATGGGATTTTGTGGGAGAAATGATGCATGGTTATGGTTTTCCACCTAAATTTATCCAGTTGATCATGAGGGGTGTGACTATAACCAGTTATACTATTAAAGTGAATATGAGGGGTGTGGATTCTTTATAGGTAGTAGATATCTTAGGCAAGGGAATCTCATGTCCCCTTTACTATTTGTACTGGTGATGGAATATTTTTAAAGAGTCCTTAAAAGAATAAGCATGTTTCCTGATTTTAGGTATCATCCTATGTACAAAAAGGAATAGTTGTCTTATCTTACTTTTGTTGATGATCTTATGATCTTCTGCAAAGGTAATAAACCTTTAGTCAGCAAGATCATGGATGCTATAAAGTATTTTTCTACAACTACTGACTTAACAACAAACAATGAAAAGTCTAACATTTTCTTAGCTGGAGTGCCTAGTGATGTTCAAAACAAGTTACTATCTATTATAGAGTTTCAACCTAAAGTTCTATCTATTAGATGCTTGGCCTGCCACTATCTCATAAGGAATGGTCTAAACTAGACTGCCATCAGTTGAGCAACAAGAATACCGAAAAACTATAAACTACCTCAAATAGGCATCTGCCTTATACAAGTAGGCTGCAAATTATGAACTCAGTGATATTTACCTTGAAAAACTTTTGGGGATCAGTGTTGCTTCTTCATAAAAGTGTAGTCAAGCTTGTAGAGGCTAAATGTAGAGCTTTCCTATGGGGATGTACTAAGTACAAAAAGAAAGTTACTTTAGTTAAGTGGTACACAGTGTGTTGCTCTAAGTCTCAGGGTGGTTTAAACATCAAGAGTTGCAAAATCAGGAACATTGCTTTTGTAGACAAATTGATTTAGTAACTGCAATAAAATAAAGAGACACTATGGGTGCAATGGGTTAGCAAAATTTATATAAAAGAAGGAGAAAATATATGGTCATATATGCCTCCTTGGGATTGTAGTTAGACAAGTGAACTAGATCAAGCTTGGTATGCAGTCTTGGTATGGTCAGGACAGGTACACTCTTACACTTTCTAGTAAGTACTCCATTTCAAAAAGCTATTGTTCATTGATGAGAGCAAGGAATGCCTGGCAAGGTTCAGAAATGGTCTGCAGTAAATTGGTGCTTCATAAGCATAGATTTATGTTATGGTTTGAAATGCAAGGCAAGTTGCTTACTAAAAAGAGAATGTAAAGGCTAGGCATCAGCTGTGAAATCACTACTTATGTCCTTTATGAGTAGCAACAGATTGAGAGTGCCACACATTTGTTTGTTACCTATGAAATGGAATGTGCAGTATGGAAAAGATTAACCAGCTGGCTTGGAGGGAATATGCAAATTCAGGGAGTAGATGACTTAATACTATTGATCAAGAAGAAGAAGTTGAAGAAGTTTAAGAAGGAAACAGTTGCAGCGGTCTTTACAGCCATGATCCATAGTATATGGAGAGCTAGGAATACAACATTTTTTATAAATCACTATGTTAATATAGAGTTTTTGGTACAACAAATGCAAATAGTAGTGATGGAGTGAGTTATGATGTACACAGAATCCAAGTTTGCTAGAAAGTGTATAGTTTTTTTGTCCACAATTTGTACTTTGCTTCTCTTGAGCCTTAGTTAGCATGACACCCTTCCTAGAAGGTGGTTATGTAACTAAGTGCTTCTTAGGTGTTTTAATTTTCTTGGTATGGTAATATTAACATTTTATTTCCAAAAATAAATAAATTAGAATATACATACTATTTTGATGGATGAGTGGCTCGAGTCCGATATGAGCTTACGAATGAGCGATAATGATATGTAACAGGTACCAAGACAATATAATACATGGACTAGGTTGTCCCCAACATGTTATGGCAAGTGGGTACAAATATGACCCTTAAAATGTGTGTACAGAGTTATATTTGTTGTGAGTTCCTATTTGATAAATAAAGATAGTGATGAGATATAGAGGCTATGCAGCTGTGGATTTGGTATAGACAAGACTCATGGTTTTGATGTAACTGTTTATACTTATAGTGTTTGAATGACTTGATATGCCTTATTTGCTGACTTATATATCCTTTTTTTAAAATTGATATGTCTAATGGTGACTCAAATGTCTTGGTTGGAGGAGTTGATGTACTTGGTTATTAATTTCTATCCATTACTGTGGACTAATTGATTACCTGAGCTATTGAGTGACTTTTAATACATGATGGTTTCTTCGATAGGCTGGTCCAGTCATAAACGGTGACCTTGTCTTCTAAAATATGTGTATGTACTAATGAGCCTTATTGCAGGGTTAAATTGGGTTGTGGGTGAGGAATCTATGATATGTGACTTTGGCGTCATGATTAATAATTGTCAAACATCTATATGTGAACATGAGTATGCATGATATCAATTATGCTATGTATCAATAACATGTGTTAGTGGTTGATAAACTTATCCTAAGTGAAATAGAATGTGTAGTAATGTCTACGAGGATCTAATCGGAATAAGAAAGGTAAATTGAATGTCTTCAAAATTTTGAAAGTCATAAAAAGTGGTGTGAACCTGGGTGTGAAGTTACAATATGAGATTTCAATGATTGATTTTGTTTTTTGCTACATGGTGTCTTGATAAATAATATTAGTTGACCAATGATGCCTACTATTATGTGTGATGTACTGATACTACTCCTGCTATATCCTTTTGGGGTGTAGGTGTGATACAGGTTGATTAAAGTTCCATTGTTGAAGTGGCAAATACTCATCATTAATTTCTGCATAATAACTCTCAGGCGGAAGTTGTGTTTTATATTTTCCGTCTTCACTAGAAGCTCTTGTATATGTTTAGACTAGGTACTTAGGATCATTATATTTTGTTACATAAAAGACTTGTAAAGGTTTTGAGATTATTAACATGATAATGAATTTTCACTAAATTTATAGCATAATAAAGTATGTATTTCAAGACTTCTGCTTAAAAATAAATGAGTAGTAAAAGGTCCTCTTATCAACTTAGATTCAAATAGGTGCCAGCACAATCTCATAATTTGGATAGTGACATAAAATCTCAAGGTGGGGCAGTTTAAAACAAAAAACTTGTGTTGTGTTTATTCATGGTGAAATATGATTCACAGTGTTGTGTTTTGTGGTGTCGTATTCCACTAGGGGTGACCTAGTGATCTTGGCCTCAATAAAAAATTCTGAGAATGCGTGTGAATTTATACCATCTAGTTTTAGTGGGTGCCTTATTGGGATTGATTTGTGATGTCTTATATATGAAATTTGTGTGGTAAAATAGGGCTAAAGTTCAATTTTCCTTTAATTACTTATTATGGAACGCTGCAGCATAGGAATTCAAGTTGGAGCAAGACCATCATAGCGGTCGGAGTCCCACCATAGCCGAGCTAGGCAGAATTGGCATGGCTACTATAGCGAGCCCTATTTCACTATAGCAAATCTTCAGCAGTGTAAAATGGTCCTCCATGGTGGATGACGCGGGACAGAATGCCAGATTTAAGTCACTTATTCTAATATTTATATCATAAACTACAAAACTTCATCCTAGAGATCTAGAGAGGCAATTTTCCCAAGGCTAGGGTAGATTTTCTCCTTGATCTAAGTTAGTCCAACAATATCTTTGCCTAGTAATACATTAAAAATATAGAATTTTTAGCGAGATTGTCATGGTGGACTTATGGGTTAGAATCCTAGGTTCATGAAAAGTTTGGGAAATACTATAGGTAGATGTAATAATCATCTATAATGCTTCTAGGTTGTAAGTTGACACTTCCTAGCATGAAATTGTTGTCCTTAAACATGAATTATGGTTATTAAGACCTTTGAGTTGAATAAAAATAATACCTTTAGCATAAATTGAGAGAATGTGTATATCTTAGAACTAGATGATGGTTCATGACCCTTGAGTAATACTATAGACCGTGATTAAGGGTAAAATAATGGGGCTGAATTCCCAAAGTGAATATTTGATGAGTAGATGCTTAATTGCTCTTATTTTTTTAATAATGATCCTTGAGAGGATCAGGAGATGAGCAACACCCCGATGCTTTAACATAAATAAAAACAAAATAAAAGTATAAGGAGAGGCACATAAGCTTTACCTCCGATCCTATAGTGGTTCATCTGTTGGCCATCCTACTAAGGATGACCAACTCATCCCCAGTGTGAGAAAAGGAAACTTAGAAATATTATGCACCTAGAAAAGAGGACTCGTCTCAATACATTTTATTTAGGAATGCATAAACAAGGGAGACTCTCCCCTTACAAGTAAGAAGAAAGTCTAAATAAGCTAAGACCTCGTCATAAAAGCTATCACTAAAATAAGAAATAGCCTAGATAAAAAGGATAATAGTCATCAGAGTGTAAAAGTGACAACTTGTACCAAACCTGGAAACACTTGCAAGGAAGAAAACAAACAATTATGGAGGTTTCTTTACTTTTTTTCAATTTGCTTCTTCTGAGATTTGCCACTCCCAATTTATCATGCTTATAGTAACCTCTTGCCTCTTCTGGTAATTGCTGAAGATTGTAAAAGTGTTGAGATGCTACCATATTGTGACTAAATTTTGATAGAATATCAACTGTGATGTTTGATTCTCTGCAGGTATACTTGCACTGAAAATACAAATTATGTGACTAACTATTTAAGCTCAACAAGATCTTCCTGAATGGTCCATGGTGGTTTAGCGTTATGATTGAGCCACTTTGTGAGTAACTCTAAATCAAACTCTAAAATCACTCTACTGCATCCATTTTGTATGCACTAGTAGAGACCATAAATAATAGCTTGAGTCTCTGCCAGATTGTTAGTACCAATACCAAGAGAAGTAGAAAAAGCAAAGATCAAGTTGCCCTTGTAGTTTCCTAGTATACCACCGACTCCTATGTTTCTCTGATTGATAAGTGCACTACCATCTGAATTGTAACACCCCGTACGTTTCTGAGTCTAGTTAACTACCGTAACATTTATGAAAATATTGAAACATGAGAGAATAGAAGAATTATACATTAAATTTGTTGGGCATTAATGAGTCTTGTGTCATTGGGCCAAATGAGGCCCAATAACCATGAGAAAAACATGGCCCAAAAGAGATTTTTGACCCATTCTTGCCTAGTCTTCCATTGACCAAGTAAACCCACCAAGTGTGTGGATGAGGTTCATTATAAATGGACTATATAAGGAGAGAAAAATCAGATTTTTATTCCATTTAGACTCTCATGCCTTTTCTAGAATTATCCAAAGCTTTCCTCTCACACAAACCCTAAGCTCTCATCTTGGTGGACAAGTTCATCTTTGTACAAGGCTTGGTAAGTGCTTATTATGATGGTTTAATATATTCTATGCATGAGAGATGGTGTATATTATGTTGGTTATGTTGGTGGAGTATTGAGAAGTTCACAATGTGAGAAATATTACATGGTTGCTTAATCAGAGGATGGTTTTGTCTTGTAAACTTGAATAGGTACTTGTGATCTTGAAGGAAGTGTACTTGATGGATTCCATATTGTTATGTGAGATGTGATTATAGTCTTACTTTGTTTTATCCTTGTGTATAATGATTGGGATTGTTATTGTGAAAATGGTTTTGGATTTGGTGACGTATTGACCGAGAAGTGTAGGTTTGGGCGTCGTTTATGTGTGTTGTGAGACCATGACTGATTGTTGGCATTCAAATGATCCAAAACATGTTAAAACAAGTTTGGTTATGATCATGGACCATTTGTCGCATAAAAAGACCCAAAAGAGACCTATTTTGGCCAAAACGGGCATCCGCCCCCGCAGACGGAGGCACCTGCGGGCGATGATGCCAACGCAGATGCCCCTGGAATCTGCCAGAGGCCATCTGCTGGCGCAGGTCAGCCCAATTTTCTGTATTTAATGTTTTCTCATCTAGTCGACCCCCGAAGGCCCCTATACCCTTTTTGGATGTAATTATCAACTTGTGATGCTGTTTTAATGACTTTAAAGTGTCGTATGGAGGCATGTTGGACTGTATTAAGTATGGATTGTTGTTCACATGTTGTTATGAGGCAAGTTAAGAGGAGTAAATGTGACGGAATGATAATGAGAAAGCATAAAAGGTAAGTGTGGTGTGAAATGCTATTGATGTATGATATCTTGGTCAATGTGTGGAATGTTATGGTGTTGTTGATATGAGAATGCAGTGAACTGTATTGTAAGGGGATGACATGATGTTATATGGAAGTCGTATAGCTCATTGTCATTTTGTACGCCTGTATAGTAACTAGTTGCTAATGTAAGCTCCGATATGTACTTGTATTGTAGAGTAAGATGTAAGGAAAAAGCGGGACTATTGTGTTCATATATAGTCTTGTGTATTCATACGTGGAAGTTAAGGTATGTAAGGTTATCCTATTTATATCCTTCTGCAGCATGTTGTTCATATGAGTTATGTACTTACCCCATTTCGAAATGTCCAAAGACATCTCATTCAGGTTGTTATCTATTATTAAGTCATATGCTCCTCATTCATTAGTCATTGTTGCTCATATGTTACATAAACATGGAGATGATTCCAAAATCCCAAAAATGTTATGTTCCACGTTCTAATAATGTTTTAACCATCAAGTATCAATCTCATGAAGTGAAGAATAACGAAATGCACATGTGTGTGCTTCTAATAATGTCATGATCCTCAATATATATTAATCTCTCATGACTGAGTGCATCCATGGTGTGAAATAAACACACATTCATGATGACGATCCTAATATTATGATTGTATCCATGGGGTGTAATAAACACCTTCATGACGATATCCATGGGGTGAAAGAACACACCTTCATGATGACTATCCCAACATTATGGGAATATCCATGGGGTGAAATAAACACCTGTACGATGATATTATTAATTTCCCACTGATCAGTTGGGCCCGGGTAGTATATAATTAATGATTGACAAGTAATTAAGAAGAGGTACAAAAGTACTAAAATAAAGAGAGTATCGAAAGTAATGAACGCAGTTCCAAACATATAGATTGATGGCTTGTCCATATTGGGCATGTCCCTTGTGATTATTTTCCATGAAAGTTCTTATATACTGATTCAGTTTCACACAACCTTACATACTCAATACATTCTTCATACTGACCCCTCTTGGGGGATTTAACTTACTTACTGCAGGCTCAGGTTCTAGTAGACCTCCCCAGTAAGCTGTAGGACATATACTGATCTTTGGTGAGTTCCAGTTGGTTTGGGGATTTTCGTGTCCAAGTTGTACATTGATTTTGGTATTGTACATATTATGTAAAGCGGGACTTGTCTCGAATTTAGGTTGGTCATGTATGTATTTCCTTTAGAGGCTTTTGTAGATGTATGTGGGTATGTAAGTGAATGTGAAGGAAGGAGTTGCATGTCCGTTTAACTTGATGGCCCTGAAGGCCAAGATTTATATATATACATATGTCAAAATGTGCATGATTTCCGATTTGAGCCTTTTATGTTCTTATGTGATAGTGGTGTTTCTTATGGCATGCATATGAATGATTGTAAACAAAGTTTGGTTCTCTCGGGCCGTATTGGCTACGGGTGCCAATCCGCCTCGTTGGAACTCGGGGCATGACAAAAGTGGTATTAGAGCAGGTCGTTCTAAGGGTGTCTACAATGCCGTGTCTGAGTAGAGTCTTACTTATCAATGTGTTGTGCACCACATTTATAAGTAGGAGTCTACGGTACATTTAGGATGTTGTTTCATTCCTTCATTTGTAGATCGTGCATTAGAGCCGAAGATATAGGTAGGATTGTTGCTGACTATAAATATTGTTATTCTTTTATATTATAGAAAATGTCGATGACAAGAAGAGTTCGAGGTAAAAGTAATAGGATAGATAGAATTGCTGGAGAAGTAACCAGTATACCACCACCTGATCAAGTTAATCAAGGCGATACTGAGCACGAATTTGTGTCACGAGCTTCCTCCATTCCCTCTGTTCCAGAAGAGTCGAGTAGGAGAGGAGCACCCGTAGACCCACCATTAAATACTACTACTGATCAGGACTTGAAGGATGCAGTGTAGATGTTGACCCGAAAAGTTGCTACACAGGTTCAGGGACAGCGTGGTCCAATGACAGGCGATGATAGTGCAGCGAGAGCAGCTAGTTGCAGAACACAGGACTTCTTGAAATTAGATCCTCCCACATTTACTGGATCAGACCCGAATAAAGATCCCTAAGATTTTATAGATCATATCCAAAGAGCTCTGGAGGTTATGCATGTAAATGGGGTAGAAACAGTTGAACTTGCTACTTATAGATTGAAAGGAGAGGTGATATTGTGGTATGAAGATTGGAAGAAAGTTTGTGGTATTGGTGCCAACCCACCTACATGGGAAGAATTTAAAGCGGCCTTCCTGGATCACTATCTTCCCTATGAGATCCGTGAGGCTCGGGTGGATCAATTCTTAAATCTCCGACAAGGGAATCTGAGTGTCAGGGAATATAGTCTGCAATTTAATTCCTTGGCTCGTTATGCTCCAAACGTGGTGTCCACAATGACAGACAGAGTTCATCGATATGTGGACAGATTGGAACTATACTTGGTACGAGACTGCACGATTGCTGCTTTAAATCGGGAAATGGATATAGCTAGAATACAGGCCTTTGCGCAGAAAATGGAAGATCAGAGGAAACGAAGAAGAGCACAAGGGTTTGAAGAAGGGCCGTCTAAGCGGGCTAGATCTATGGGATAGTTTATGGCCTCCCAAGCAGAGTTCAGGCCTTGGAATTTTAATAGACCACCTAGGCCTTCATTTTCTCATTTCACGGCAGGTACTTCCTCTCACTTTCGAGGGTCCAGGGGTTTTTATCAAGACGGGCAAAGCAGCGGGAGTCGTGGTTCACAGACAGCAGGATCTTTTCACCCGTTGTGTCAGTATTGTAGACAATTTCATTCAGTTGAATGTCGGCAGGGGATGAATGTATGTTATTGGTGTGGTATGGCGGGGCACATGATGAGAGACTGCCCGCGAAGGGGCTTGGGTTATGTGGCGCGACCTGCGGGATCGACTATTGCGTCATCATCATCAGTTCCTTCTTTAGGCTGAGGTGTGCAGTCTGTGGGTCGTGGTAGAGGTGCCAGAGGAGTAGCCAATACTAGTGGGGTCCAAAATCTCACTTATGCTTTAGTGGACCAACAGAATTCAGAGGCTTCTCCTGATGTCGTCATAGGTAAATTATCCATATTTTCATATAATGTATATGCACTGATTGACCCAGGTTCTACACTGTCCTATGTTACTCCATTGATTGCTACGAAATTTGCAAAGGCAACAGAATTATTAATTAAATCAATTGAAGTGTCTACACCGGTTGGTGAATGTATTGTTGCAAAAAGAGTATACCGAAATTGTGTGGTAACTATGTGTGGTCATGATACATTGGCCGATCTCATTGAATTAGACATGCTTGATTTTGATGTGATAATGGGGATGGACTGGTTAGCTTCTTGTTATGCCATGGTAGATTGCCGGGCAAAGAAGGTGCGATTTTGTTTTCCGCAAGAAAATGTTCTTGAATGACAGGGTAATGTAGGGGCACCAAGGGGAAAATTTATTTCCTATTTGAAAGCAAGGAAGATGATTGCCAAGGGGTACATATATCACTTAGTGCGAGTGAAAAATAATGATGTGGAACCCCTAACTCTGCAGTCGGTTCCAATAGTTAGTGAATTTTTGGATGTATTTACAGAGGATCTTCCAGGCTTACCCCCAGAATGGGAAGTAGAGTTTGGCATTGATGTGATTCCAGACACTCAGCCTATCTCTATTCCTCCTTATAGAATGGCTCCAGCAGAATTACGTGAATTGAAGGAGCAGTTGAAAGATTTGCTGGACAAGGGCTTTATCAGGCCTAGTATGTCCCCATGGGGTGCACCAGTATTATTTGTACGGAAGAAAGATGGCACGTTGAGAATGTGCATCGACTATCTGCAATTGAATAAGGTAATAATTAAGAACAAATATCCCCTCCCTCGAATTGATGATTTGTTTGATCAGTTATAATGTGCCAAGTGCTTTTCAAAGATTGACTTGAGGTCGAGTTACCATCAAGTCAGGGTTATAGAAGAAGATGTACCCAAAACAGCTTTTCAAACGCGGTATGGCCATTATGAATTTTTAGTTATGTCGTTTGGACTAACAAATGCACCAGTCGTGTTCATGGATTTGATGAACAGGGTGTTTAAGCCATTTCTGGACGTGTTTGTCACGATATTTATAGATGACATCCTGGTTTATTCTCGATCACCAGAGGACCATGATAATCACTTACGACAAGTGTTACAGATTCTCCGTGAACGTAAGTTGTATGCAATGTTCTCTAAGTATGAGTTTTGGTTAAAATCAGTTGCATTTTTGGGTCACATTATGTCAGATGAAGGGATACAGGTTGATACACAGAAAATCGAAGCGGTGAAAAATTGGCCAAGACCTACGACACCCACAGAGATTCGTAGTTTTCTTGGACTGGCAGGTTATTATCGAAGATTTGTGGAAGGTTTTTCCTCCATTGCTGCACCTCTAATGAAGCTTACACACAACGCAGTTAAATTTCAGTGGAATGATGCGTGTGAGAAAAGCTTCCAAGAGTTGAAAGATAAATTAATCTCCACACCGGTTTTAGTACTTCTCAAAGGTACCGAAGGCTATGCAGTGTACTGTGATGCTTTTGGGGTTGGCCTCGGATGTGTATTGATGCAGCGTGGTAATGTCATAGCATATGCCTCATGACAGTTGCGGCCACATGAAAGAAACTATCCCACACACGATCTTGAATTAACAGCGGTGGTCTTTGCTTTAAAGATATGGCGTCATTATTTGTATGGAGTTCATGTTGATATCTATACCGATCACAAAAGTTTGCAGTATATCTTTAAGCAGAAGGAACTTAATTTGAGGCAACGAAGGTGGTTAGAGCTCTTAAAGGATTATGATATTGACATTTTTTATCATCCAGGAAAAGCAAATGTAGTGGCGGATGCATTGAGCCGCAAGGTAGTAGAAAGAAATAGTGGCCAATTGACGGAAAATAAAGAGATAATCAAAGACCTACATCAATTAGCCAGCTGGGGGTTCATCTTCTTGAATCCTCAGATGAAGGAGTTATTGTACAAAATGCGGCTGAATCTTTACTAATAGCTGAGGTGAAGGAGAAGCAGTTTGCATATCCTATGTTATTGCAGTTAAAGGAGAATGTAGAACAGAATTTGACAAAGGCATTTGATCTGACACAAGAAGGGGTGCTCCAATGCCAAGGTAAAGTATGCGTTCTAGATGTAGATGAGCTGCGGAAATGAATTATGACAGAGGCGCATCATTCGCGCTATTCTATTCATCTGGGTGCTACTAAAATGTATCATGATTTGAAAGAAGTGTATTCGTGGGGAAATATGAAGAAGAACATTGCATAATTTTTTTCTCAATGCCCGAATTGTCAACAAGTAAAGGTGGAGCATCAAAAACCAAGAGGTTACATGCAATGTATCAATCTTCCAGTCTGGAAATGGGATATGATTAATATGGACTTCATCACAGGTTTGCCTCGTACACTGCGGAAATTTGATTCTATATGGGTTATAGTCGAAAGGCTTACCAAGTCAGCGCATTTCCTACCAGTCAAGACCACCTATACAGCGGAGGATTATGCAAGATTATATGTGAAAGAGATAGTATGGTTACATGGAATTTTGATTTCCATTATATCAGATAGAGGGGCACAATTTACTGCGCATTTTTGGAGATCCTTTCAGCAGAGTTTGGGTACACAGGTGAATCTAAGTACGGCTTTCCATCCTCAGACTGATGGACAAGCAGAAAGCACTATTCAGACACTTGACGATATGCTACGAGCTTGCACTTTAGATTTTCAGGGTAGTTGGGATGCCCATTTGCCTCTTATTGAATTTGCTTACAACAATAGCTATCATTCAAGTATTAAAATGGCACCTTATGAAGCTTTGTATGGAAAGAAATGTAAATCACCAATTGGATGTTTTGAAGCAGGTGAACCTGTTTTACTTGGGCCAGATCTTGTTTACCAGTCCATGGAAAAAGTTAAAGTGATTCAACATCGATTACAAATGGCCCAAAGTCAACACAAGTCCTATGCTGATGTAAGATGAAGAGGGCTTGAATTCTCCATAGGTGATTGGGTATTTTTAAAGGTGTCACCGATGAAAGGGGTAATGCGGTTCAGAAAGAAAGGGAAATTGAGTCCACGTTATATAGGCCCTTATGAAATTATTAGAAGATTTGGGCAGGTTGCATATGAGTTGGCACTACCCCAGGAACTCTACACAGTTCATCCAGTATTTCATGTTTCGATGCTTCGAAAGTGCATAGGGGATCCATCTCATTTTATTCCTATTGACGATGTACAGGTTACAGAGGATCTTACCTATGAGGAGATACCTCTTGCCATTCTGGATAGACAAGTAAAGAGGCTGATAAATAAGGACGTAGCATCAGTAAAGGTACTTTGGAGAAATCAACAAAGAGAAGAGGTCACATGGGAAGCCGAGGAGATGATGAGATCCAAGTACCCTCATTTGTTCCAAAGGGAATAATGACAAGTAAGTATTTATAATCTTTGAGTGTATATCTATATGGTAACAGGAATAATGCTCCTAGACTTGTAATTGTTTACTTTGAATATTATTGTTAACTTTCGAGGACGAATGTTTCTAAGGGGGGAAGAATGTAACACCTTGTACGTTTCTGAATCTAGTTGACTACCGTAACATTTATGAAAATATAGAAACATGAGAGAATATAAGAATTATACATTAAATTTGTTGGGCATTAATAATTCTTGTGTCATTGGGCCAAATGAGGCCCAATAACCATGAGAAAAACATGGCCCAAAAGAGATTTTTGACCCATTCTTGCCTAGTCTTCCATTGACCAAGTAAACCCACCAAGTGTGTGGATGAGGTTAATTATAATGGGACTATATAAGGAGATAAAAAACAGATTTTTATTCCATTTAGACTCTCATACCTTTTCTAGAATTATCCAAAGCTTTCCTCTCACACAAACCCTAAGCTCTCATCTTGGTGGACAAGATCATCTTTGTACAAGGCTTGGTAAGTGCTTATTATGATGGTTTAATATATTCTATGCATGAGATATAGTGTATATTATGTTGGTTATGTTGGTGGAGTATTGAGAAGTTCACAATGTGTGAAATATTACATGGTTGCTTAATCGGAGGATGGTTTTGTCTTGTAAACTTGAATAGGTACTTGTGGTCTTGAAGGAAGTGAACTTGATGGATTCCATATTGTTATGTGATATGTGATTATAGTCTTACTTTGTTTTATCCTTGTGTATAATGATTGGGATTGTTATTGTGAAAATGGTTTTGGATTTGGTGACGTATTGACCGATAAGTGTAGTTTTGGGCGTCGTTTATGTGTGTTGTGAGACCATGACTGATGTTGGATTCAAATGATCCAAAACATGTTAAAACAAGTTTGTTTATGATCATGGACCATTCGTCACATAAAAAGACCCAAAAGAGACCTATTTTGGCCAAAACGGGCATCCACCCCCGCAAACGGAGGCACCTGAGGGCACAGATGCCCCTGGAATTTGCCAGAGGCCATCTGCGGGCGCAGGTGGCCACATAGGTCAGCCCAGTTTGATGTTTTTAATGTTTTCGCATCTAGTCGACCCCTGAAGGCCCCTATACCCTTTTTGGATGTAATTATCAACTTGTGATGTCGTTTTAATGACTTTATGGAGGCATGTTGGACTGTATTAAGTATGGATTGTTGTTCACATGTTGTTATGAGGCAAGTTGAGAGTATTAAATGTGATGGAATGATAATGATAAAGCATAAAAGGTAAGTGTGGTGTGAAATGCTATTGATGTATGATATCTTGGTCAATGTGTGGAATGTTATGGTGTTATTGATATGAGAATGCAGTGAATTGTATTGTAAGGGGATGACATGAGGTTATACGGCATTCGTATAGCTCATTGTCATTTTGTACGCCTGCATAGTAACTAGTTGTTAATGTAAGCTCCGATATGTACTTGTATTGTAGAGTAAGACGTAAGGAAGAAGCGGGACTATTGTGTTCATATATAGGCTTGCGTATTCATACTTGGAAGTGAAGGTATGTAAGGTTATCCTATCTATATCCTTCTGCAGCATGTTGTTCATATGAGTTATGTACTTACCCCATTCCAAAATATCCAAAGACATCTCATTCAGGTTGTTATCTATTATTAAGTCATATGCTCCTCACTCTTTAGTAGTTGTTGCTCATATGTTAAATAAACATGGACATGATTCCAAAATCCCAAAAATTTTTTGTTCCACATTCTAATAATGTTTTAACCATCAAGTATCAATCTCATGAAGTGAAGAAAAATGAAATGCACATGTGTGTGCTTTTAATAATGTCATGATCCTCAATATATATTAATCTCTCATGAGTGAGTGCATCCATGGGGTGAAATAAACACCTTCATCATGATGATCCTAATATTATGATTGTATCCATGGGGTGTAATAAACACCTTCATGACGATATCCATGGGGTGAAAGAACACACCTTCATGATGACTATCCCAACATTATGGGAATATCCATGGGGTGAAATGAACACCTGCATGACGATATTATTGATTTCCCACTGATCAGTTGGGCCCGGGTAGTATATAAATAATGATTGACAAGTAAGTAAGAAGAGGTACAAAAGTACTAAAATGAAGAGAGTATCGAAAGTAATGCACGTAGTTCCAAACATATAGATTGATGGCTTGTCCATATTGGGCATGTCCCTTGTGATTATTTTCCATGAAAGTTCTTATATACTGATTCAGTTTCATACAAACTTACATACTCAGTACACTCTTCGTACTGACCCCTCTTGGGGGATTTACCTTACTTGCTGCAGGCTCAGGTTCTAGTAGACCTCCCCAGTAAGCCGCAGGACATATACTGATCTTTGGTGAGCTCCAGTTAGTTCGGGGCTTTCCGTGTCCAAGTTGTACATTGATTTTGGTATTGTACATATTATGTAAAATGGGACTTGTCCCGAATTTAGGTTGGTCATGTATGTATATCCTTTAGAGGCTTTTGTAGATGTATGTAGGTATGTAAGTGAATATGAAGGAAAGAGTTGCATGTCTGTTTAACTTGATGGCCCTGAAGGCCAAGATTTATATATATGCATATGTCAAAATCTGCATGATTTCCGATATGAGCCTTTTATGTTCTTACGTGATAGTGGTGTTTCTTATGCCATGCATATGAATGATTGTAAACAAAGTTTGGTTCTCTCGGGCCGTATCGGCTACGGGTACCAATCCGCCTCGTTGGAACTCGGGGCGTGACATGAATTTAGTTTTACTGAAGGATGAGAAGGTCTACTCCAGTACACCCTTAATTAATTTATTCTCATGTTGACATTTCTCGACCATAGTGATCTGATTTGTCCAGTTGTTAGGCCATGTAATGTAGGGAAATATGATATTTAGAAGATAAGAGATCTCATTGAAAATAGAGTATGTAACTCTTGTAGAATTAAGCTGCGTACCCCCATACTCACTAGCACATCTATTCTTCCATAAATTACAACAAACAAAGATTGGTGTAGTATGTAAGATAAGTTTGTGAACCTCATTACTGTGTTTAGTAGTCCACCTAGTCATAAGATGACTTATGAAGGAAATAGCTTCCTGTTGAATGCCCAAGGAATTTGAAAAATGCTTCCAGATGTTGGAAGAAAAATGACTTGATAGGAAAATATAATGGATTGTGTCCAAACCTGGTCTGTAACAATATGAGAACTCAGTAGGTTCACTTCCAAAAGTAGTAATCTTCTCATTAGTAGGAATTTTGTCTCTCAAAGGTCTCTAGAGAAGAAAGGACACTTTGAAAGGAATATTCTTGTGCCAAGTAAAAGTATTAGTCATAGTTTTGGTATTCTTCAATCTCACTAGTTCCTAGGTAGAAGCACATGTGAAATTACCATGAGTGTGATTTCCCAAATAGGTTGATCAGGAATATCATCTCTGAATTGAAACAGAGTATTAAGGATCCTTTGAATCATCTGAGAAGGTGCAATTTGAGCCACCAGTTCTTGGTTCCATTGGCCATGAATCAACAATCGAGAAACTAAGATGTTGTTTGGTCTTGTATTGATGTTTCTGTGATAAGCAATAGGGCCAACACCAAGCCAGTAATCCTACCAAATATAGCAAGAACCTGAATGAAGTGTCCACTAAATGTGTTCCTCATCATATGCTTCCTCATTAAAGAATGACCACTATGACACTTTTTTTAATAGGATTAGCCCTTTGAATTTATTTAGCTATGAGAAACTTCCCCCATAAGGTGTTTTTGTTTCCAAAAACCCACCATTATTTTCGTTGTAAAGCTAAGCATACATCGAAGAGTTGCCTCACACCAATACCTCTTTCATCATAAGGGAAAATCAAAGTTTCCCAAAAGGCCCAATGATATTTTTTCTTGTCTCCTTCCCACCCCTAAAAGAAGTCGTAGTTAAGCTCTTGATCTATTTAAGAGTGGTTTTTGGAGGAGATACTTCAGAAAGAATATGGATTGGCAAGGATTGTAAGACAAATTTAACAAGTGTAGCTCTTCCTCTGAAGCTAAGTATCTTATCTTGCCAACCCTTAATTCTAGATCACATTTTGGCTGCCATATCTAAGAAGTATATTATTCTTTGACCCCCAATGTAGAGAGGACATCCAAGATAAGTGATAGTGTTGTCCTTCTAAGTAAAGCCAGTAACCTCATTGATTCATGTCATAATGTCTTGAGGAGTTTTAGAAGTAACCATTAACTAACTATTATCTTTATTGATAAGCTGCCTAGAGACTACCTCATAAGTATCTAAAACTTTCATGATGAGTTGTAAAGAGTTCTTTTGCACAGAAGTAAATATTATAACATCATCACCAAAACTCAGATGATTGATTTGAGGCCCCCTCTTCTCAATGTGAAAACCTTGATACAACTGATGCTGATGAAGATTTTTCATTAATCTAGAGAAAACTTCAGCTCCTATGATGAAAAATGCTGGAGATAATGGGTCACCTTATTAATTACTCTTATAATTTTTGTTTTAGACTTTGAATCTTTTGCGGCTTTGAGGATGATAAGTTGACATTTTGACAACTTTTTAGTCAGTTATGCTTGAATTATCGTCTTGTTTTCTTTGATTTGATATATATCTTATGTTACAATGCTAACTTGTGTAGGTATTCAAGGAATTTGAGAGTGAGCTAACATTACGAGTCAAGTAGAGTGCAAAAATGAGAAAAAGGGACCTAAAATAATGCATGGAAGGAAGAATTTGTAGAAAAAGGGATCCGCTCTGACGTATGCTTCCACATCTCACAATATGCCCCCACAAAAGGGTCCATAAATAATTTCACAGACTCACTGAAAGAGAGGATATGATTGTGTGGCCATATGCTCCACCATCTCGCCATTTGCATCAGTATGTGAGGGAGTATCTCAGCTGGCAGATTCACTGGAACAAGGAATTTTGTGACATGCTGAGCAAGATGCGTGTGCATCTAGTCATATACGATGTCATGTGCGCCAACATATGCCCTAAACGGTGGCATTTTATTAAATATTTGTTACCCATTTTTCTCAACTATAAAAGGGATTTTGTGGATCTAGACACCATCTTTATGTATAATTTAGATCTTGAGCAATTTGTATTCAAACCCTAAGGTGGGAGATAATCAATTTCATAGTCTTAAACATTGGATTTGAAGATTTATTTGAGAATCGTTGAATCTAATGGAAGATTTGGATGATAATATTGGAATAATTTCTATTTGTCTTCTTATGCTTGCCAAATCCCCCCACCAAGGGGCAGTGTGATGATTCAATAGTGATTAATGCATGGGTAGTGTTTATTTGCTTTCCAAATTGATTATATTTTATGGGTTTAACCATTACTCCATGTTCTTAACTCAAAAGTGGAGGTTGCAAACTCCAATTGAGCTTAGATCATATATCATCCTTAGAGAAGGGATATGGGTGAAGAATAATTGATAACAACAATTTGATTCTTTCCATATAACAATAGATCTTAGAGATAAGTCTATTAAGTTGAGGTAAGAGGTTAGGTTTGATGAAACACATAAGGGTTTGATAAAACCCATATGTGAAATTTTGTGTTTAATCAAGAGATTAACATTAATACACAAAACCTAGCCTACCCATGAATTTAGTTAAATTAAAGCAAGTATATGCTCACCCATGTGTGAGTTCACACTCTTTATGGAACAACCCCTAGTCACTTGTTATTTGATTACAATTCTTAAGATCTCATTATTGCAAATTAACTCATTATTTATAACTTGAATCAAAAGTGTTCAAAGTTAGTTATAAACCCCCCATTTTATTTTTATAGCATTTTACATATTACGTGCAAACACTTAGTGGCTTATTACACTCGAAAGTGAACCTACCTCCTTCATTCCATGTGGGATTGACCCCAACTCATGAGTTTGATTAATATATTGCATAACGACTGTGTACATCCTTGCTAGCGTGTATTTGAGTGTTATCAGAGGAAAAGTAAAAGCTATTGTGATTTATATTGCTTGATTCGGGTTCTTCAGTTGAGGTAGGTTATGGTTTATTAAGTAGCAGATTTTGATTAGCGAATCATATATACTATGTAGTATTGATGGGAGAAAGCATGATTAGGACTTCGGGCATGGTGTTTGGATGGATAAACTTAGAATAGCGTAAGAAAGACTGCACCTGTGAATATATATATATATATATATATATATATATATTTGTGTTTATCATTTTGTGTTCATAATTTGGATAATGATAATGTGAGTAATGGCGGAAGATGATGTGCTAATGCAACTATAAAACCGATCTAACAAAGTTATGGTTTTGAAAGGATTGTGGAATTGATAAACCTAATTGCATATGTACTTGATGACATTTTCATTTGAGGTGGTTTTTTCTTTCAACCTAGATATGAGGTGTAAGTAGAGTCATAACGAAGATGTCTTGAAAGGAAATAGGGTTAAATGATTAAGTGTGATCTGTATGAAACGGGTGGATAAGTTGGTGGTTGGTGTTATATGCCAGAGGTTGATAACAAGTCTGATAAAAAGCTAAGGGTATGGTTTTCACGAATGTAATAATGTTATTAAATAATTGTCATGACCCAAAATCAGGCCATGATGGCTCCAACTATAAACCTCCGGTGGGTAAGCTAAAACCCAAGCCATATACCGAAAGCAATGGGCAACTAAGAAGATAAAAGTAGATACAATAAGATAGCAGGGCGGACAAGTGTAGATATATACATAATGGGAACAAAATAAACAAAATGGGTCCCTAAGGAAACAAGAAAGACAAAGTATACAAGGAAATCCAACCCCCACACATGGTGTCACCGGTACAAAAGCTACTAAATGAAGGAATAGGCACCACACTAGTGCAAGTCTGTACAAGAGATACAAAAAATATAGATTTCAAATACAAGAAGGAGATGTGTAAGCAATCGGATACTAAGTGCTCACCAAAATTAGAATAACAACCTTTGAACGATCTAAATCAGCGAAGCAAACTCGTACTAGGATCTGCGTCAGAGAAAAGATGCAGAAGTGTAGTATGAGTACAACATAAGTGGCATGAAAAGAGATAATTACACATAATAACAAACCTAGTAGTCTAGCTTGTCAAGAATCAAAATAAATATGGTAACAATAATATACATGGAGTACCTATTCAATTAGTAGGAGAAGTACTGCAATCTAATGCTAAATATGGGAATACTAGAAATAGTACCAATAGGGCATATCTAATAAATTAGTAAAAGCATACCTAACTATCCTGACACAAGTTAAGAAATAATAAACCAAAATAACCTAAATAGTCCCCCATAACCCTAGAAGGTACAAACAATAGAGAACAACCCAACCGACCCCTATAAGCACGACAAGTATGAATAACAAACAATACTGGCTACAAGTAGTTCAGATGAATGAGTGCAAATGAGGATCATGTAATGCAATATAAGATGAATACCATGTCCAACAATATCATATACTCCTCTAGCATCTGTGGATCACAAAGGAAAGACACATACTCCTCCTCCAGCACATGTGGTTTGCAAAGGAAAGTCCCATTGAGGACTCGCGATATCCGTATACCCTACCTAATTTTGAGTTAGAAGTAAGCATGAGTACAACAGGTGCCCGAAATCGAACCGAGACTAAAATGATCCATTTTCCCTTTTTAAAAACCAATGTATAGATTAAGTATCTCCAAGCCCCTTTTTAAAGTCCAAAAAAGTGAGTGGAAATCAGTAGAAATCTTTTAAAAAGTAGTAGAGAAAAGCCGTGATAAAAGGGTTTAAGATCTTTTAAGATACCCAGTAATATACAATAAAGTTGGTAGATTTTGGTCTTAAAAAGCCTTCAATTAACAGTAATAGTGGTGAGATTCCCTATTTTCTTTAAAGGCCAAAATCAATGTTGTTCCTTGGATTTGCACCACAATGCATATGTATGCATGAGTAAATATATGCACGCAATCACCGGTATACAAATAATAGGGACACAAATGTATAAGTATACACAAACAGGTAACACTGCCATTCATAGAAAGGCAAAACTAACCTGGAATCCAACTGAATCATATTCATAGCCTCAGGCCCACCACCATACCGTACGTTATGAATAAAAAAATAAGGGAAATGAGAGTAACCATGATACTAAATAAGAAAAGATCAAGGAATACAAATCTTATATTAAGATACAACCCCTAAACTAAACTAAGGATCTCTAACCTAATCTTAATACTATACCAAGTGTATAAGTATTCCTAACCTAATCCCAACACTACAACAAGCATTCAAAACTAAGGCTCAGGGTAATATTCTACCCTAAGATCAACCAGGGAAGGCCAACAACAGTGGATATGATAAAACAATCTTAAGCCTATAATATAAACCCCTATATCACATGCAAAATAATACCATACACAACCTCGCAGAACAAGGTATGTAAAAAAGTAGACTGTAGCCTACCTCAAAATAGAATAGTAGTCTCGGATTAACAACGACTGCTTGTTCCTTCCGCTTGACCTTATAAAATCATCATGCAATCAAAAATAAAATCTACACATCATTATAAGTAAAATGATATCCATGTTGTAATTTTATACTCCGGATCAAAAATTGGGTAAAAAATCAGCCCGTGGTCCTGCTAATGGCATTCAAAAATTGAACCTGAAATTAGGCCCCTTGTAGGACACGAATAACATGCTCAAAAAATGAGCATGATTAGAGACGAAATTGGGGATCAAATGAGTCCACAAAGGTCAATAAAAATAAGACTAAAAACTAGGAATTCCACGAGATTGACGAAATTCGATGAGAAATTAACTGGAAAAAGATCAAGGGAGGTAAGCTTATCATACCTAAACATAATTAAATATTTTTCCAGAATTTCCCTAGCTCCAAGGTCCAACAACGATGAAAAATAGAGTTAAAATGGTGACGAGGATGAGATGGGAGCTTATATATTGCTACCCTACTTAAGCCGAAGTTTGCCTGCCTAAGTGGATCCGCAAAAGTTGAGGAGGTTCCACTTAAGTGGATGGAGATGACATCAGCCTCCTCCACAAAAGCGACCCCTTTACCATAAAAGCGGTTTCACTACCACCAGATACACCAGTTGAAAT
This sequence comes from Capsicum rhomboideum, assembly GCA_031232105.1. Taxonomy (NCBI): domain Eukaryota; kingdom Viridiplantae; phylum Streptophyta; class Magnoliopsida; order Solanales; family Solanaceae; genus Capsicum; species Capsicum rhomboideum. The sequence continues at coordinate 86,622,520 of CP124716.1, read as the reverse complement.
TTTCTCAAAACGGATCCTCAGGATTTGTTAAGAACCCTATGAATGTAAACTGAATATGCTACCCTATCAGGAACGACATTCTGAACTCCACGGAATTGATGAAATTCCTAATAAAGGTTGTTTAGACAAAATGAGGGCCCAAGCCCATTCTTTCCATTTTTAAATAAAATCCACCCGATAGCCCAAATGAGTCTAGAAACCTCAGGACCCGAACAAAAGACCACCTAGCCCAAAATCCACTTTTCGGAGCTAATGTAACTGCCAAATTCTCATTTGAGGCTGTTTACTAAGAATTTTTACAAAAGTCAAACTTTTTAACTATAGGGAAATTGGCTTAAAACTCAAACGAACAACCTGAGAACCAAACCACATGTCCCAACAAGTCATAATTGACCTATAACAACTACAGGAAAGCTTAAAATTCAGAAAATGCTCGAAAATATGGATAATGACCTGGATCATTACAACATCAACTACTAAAAGGACTTTTATCCTTAAAAGTTAAGGAACAAGATGAACCTAACGGCTCAAAAGGTGAGGATACTAGGTCTGCATGACCTGCTAGGTTTCCCAGGTAACTTCCTCGACTTGATGATGCCTCCACTGATTCTCAACTACAAGAATCTTCCTCAATCTTAACTTACTTACCCTACTACTCGAAACGAAAATTGATTCCTCCCTAAAAGTCAACCACCAACCAACTGAACAAAAATTTACCGAAGCACGTGAGACTCCTTTTATAAGTACTATCTTAGCATAAATATATGAAGTACCGGCGAACACCCAAAAATGCTAGAGATAAAGATAACTCATATACCACATCACCATCATACTGAAGGATCCCAAATGACCTGATACACCTAGGGTTGAACTTTCCTTTCTTCCTAAAACTCACTACACCCTTTATAGGCAACACCTATAGAAACACCTGGTTACAAACCCCAAACTCTATGTTTTGCATCTTCCAATCATTATAACTCCCCTACCTGCTATGAACAACATAACATCTCTTCTAAGTTATCCAAACCCTATCAATAAAATCACTCAACAACTCTACACCCTATTGCCTAAACTCAAAATATGAAACCAACTCGTTGGAGACCCATACCATCTATCATAAAATGCCTCAAAAGGAGCTATATAAATACTCGTGTGTTAACAGTCACTATAGGTAAACTCTTTCAATGCTATGAACTAGTTTCACTGACACTTAAAATAAATAACATAGGCCTAAGAAAGGTCCCTTGATCTAGAATGGTCTGCTTTGGTTGACTATTGACTTGTGGGTAAAAATTTATGCTAAGCTCAACTTAGGTACCCAAATCCCTCTAAATCAACATCCTAAAACACAATTATCCCTGAGTGAACACAATTAAAAATGATAGAAACTGGCACTCTGTATAGCTGGATTATCTACCAGAGGCAAATATAAGTCAACATCTCTGAACTTACAAGAAAACTAAACACATAGTAATGAGCAATCCTCATCAACCTATCAACATTTCCCTATAAGAAATAAAACCCCAAAAATAAATGTGGTAAGCAAACCATGAAATCCATAGCTATTCGATTAACCTCTAAGTCAAATTTTTAGTCCTCAATTGTTCAAACATCACTACTAATAGTCAAGAATCGATATATAAAGTCTGTAATAACATTCTTTAGCTCATACAACCCTCAATTTCTCATCCTCAGACTGCTACATCAACACAAAACAAGCCAATCTTATACTGAGAAATATAACATATAGTCGTTGATCCCACAAGCCTAGAGCTAGGTATTATCAAAGAATACTATCACAAATAAGTTTAAATAAGGATGAAACACATGATCTATCATATCCATAAATAATGTGGGTGATTTTTTCAAGCCCAAAAGACATAGTAAAGAACTTGTGATAGCTTCAACAGTCCTAAAGGCAATCTTAGGAGTTGATGGAAGCCTAACTCAAATCAAATTAGAAAATCAGGGTGTACGTTGAAGTTGGTCAAACAAATTATGAGAATGTGGCATTATAAACTTATCCTCAGTATTTATCTTATTCAGTTTCCGCTAGTCAATAAACACGTACATGGAACCATCTTTCTTATTCATAAATAAAATAAAAGTAACCCATGGAGACACTGTAGTCTGAGTAATTCCTCAATCACAAGATCCTGAATCAACTTTTTAACCTCCCTAAACTCAACAGGAGCCATTCAGTATAATCTAGCAGAAAGTGGCTGAGTGCCTGATTCAATATCAATACCAAGGTCGGAATCACGATCAAGCAAAAAAATAGAGAAATCAGTTGAACCAACACAAACAACTCACTGAGAATAAAAACTGACTAAAATAAAGAAGCATCAATGTTAGCATCACGAACATAAGAGAAATGCTAAACAAAACACTCACTCGCTATAATCCTATTTTTCCTAAATAAATAATATAACCCCTTTCGATAACCAACTATCGATCTCTCATAACAAAATTTGAAGGGTACCATCATAACTAATGCAGCAGTCCTAGAAAGGCAACCAAGTACCATATGATAGAAAACCAAATAATCTAATCCAAGGATAGCCTAAAAATATATGTCTGAGACGGTAAGCTCCACCTAAGTGTTACACTCAAAGGCAGTCGCAAGATAAGATCAACCCACGTGATCCACTACTAAAATAAATTACTCTTGTGTATAGCTAGACACATAGGTATTGACAAAAGCTCATAAGACCAACAAAAAAAATAGCAAAGTAGGAAAACACATATGAACATAGAGACTCTAGATCATGTAACATAGAAGATGAAGGATAACAAACTGAAATCATACCTGTGACGACTACCTCTAAAGCCTCGGCCCCTAGCCTACCAAAAAAATACATAGCTTACTGCGCCTGTACCCAAAATGAGCATCTGCATAGCCACTTATACCTCTCCTAACTGATGGAGGTGAATCTCTAGGGGCCTGAACCTGCTGACCCCACTGTCAGAGAAGGTTTCACTTAGGGCACTTCTTAGACAAATGCTTAAACTCACTATAATCATAACACCCTTTACTAATCATATTTAGGAGAGAAGATCCTTCTAAACTCAAATGGCTACCCTTTCTTAAATACCCCAAAGGCAAGCCTCAAGAAGTTTAACCTGGTCCGTGGATGATCTACCCAGTGAGATCGACATATCCATCATCTAAAATCTATATTGCTGCCTGAATGGGCCTGCTAGGCTGGGAGTGAAAGTGATGACCTCATCTAGGGAGACCTCTTGCTTTGAGGAAAGAACAACTAAAACTACCTTAATGACAAGGCCTCTTGTCGCCGCTTTCACAAGAATTGATACACTCCCACTCTATAGTCCTCGCATAGTCAACAACCTAAAGGAAAGTTGACCCAAGAGCTATTAGAAGCTCCAATGCCAAATAGAATGGTAAAATCAACCCATTTACAAACCTTAGTACTCTCTCATGCTCTGTAGAAAAGATCACAAAAGCATGTATGGCCTACTCAAGAAACCTGATCTCATACTCAAAAACGAACATGGAACCTTGCTGAAGACATGCAAACTCATTGTTGGCCTAAGAACCACCTGGTGTATCGAGAACTACCCTTGCCTATGATGTATCATTAACAATGATCAGAATCACAACCATGAGACCGAAAAAAATAGGCATGGTCATAAATTTTGCAAGAGCCTGGGATGGCCCCAGATTCTTTGGCTGACACTGAAGATCCTTAATCTCATGCTCTAATTGTAGTAATAGCTACCTGTCCTGACCCTAGGCTGAGGCCCTGGTGATAGGTGCAGGAGTCCTATCCTCGCCAATCAATAATCTTGTGCTATCCATCTAAGAAAGAGTGGAACAAAAAAAGAACTTAATGGTTTATAGAAATAAGAATGCATGCTAAAGAATCAAGGATTGAATTTTCCTAAGGATGCCTTGTAGTATCCCAAAGATAGCATATGAATGTTGTCGTACTGATCTGTGTACTCTACTAGGCACTTGATATTGTACCAACCAAACTGAAGAACCTAGCCTCTGATATCACTCTATCACAACCTGAAATTGAGCCATGATGGCACCTAATATAACACTCTAAAAGGTAAGACAAAAACCAAGCCACATATCAAAAGCAATGTCCAACTATGTAGATAAAAGTAGATATAATGAGATAAAAGGGTCAACAAGAATAGATACATACATAACGGGTACAAAATCAAAATAGGACCCTAAGGAAATAGGAAAGACAAAGTATATAAGGAAATCCAACCCCTAGAACTGGTGTCACTAGTACAAAATGGACTAAGTGGAGGAATAGGTTCTATACTAGTTCAAGTTTGTATGGGAGATAAGAATAAATACACAAGAAGGAGATGTCTACGCAACCGATGCCAAGTGATCACCGTAACTCTGAGTAAAAACCTTTGAATAAGAAAAATCAGGGATACAAACTAGTACTATGATCTTCATTAGGGAAAAAGATACAAAAGTACAGTATGAGTACCAAACTATGTGGTACCCAATCGGCATCATAGCCCGATTGAGCTTAAAGATAACATACAATATAAATGGCATGTAAAGAGATGATTTCACATAATAACTAACTTAGTAGTGTAGTATTTCATGGATCAATTGAAAGATTGTAACAATAATATACATTGAGTACCTATTCAATTAGAAGGAGAAGTAGTGCTATCTAACGCTAAATATGGGAATACTGGAAAGAGTACCAACAAGGAATATCTAATAAAAGAGTAAAAGTATAAATAACAATCATGTCACAAGTTCAACAACAATAAACAATAATAACCTAACCAAGCCCCTATATTTCTTTTTTATATTTTTGAACTAGAAGGTATCACCGACTTCTCTTTGCATCACAGGTCAATGTGGGTCTGACCATTGCTCGATCGATTGAGCCCCCAATCTATGTTTGCCACATAGACTGAGGCATATCATATCTCTTTCTCTTATCTCTTGTATACAACTACGCAAAGAAAGCATATAGTGAGGTTATCCATATAACAGGACAAAACCATTCCCACGTTGGAAAAACATGGTTTTGGCCATTGAGCATTTCGGACTAATACCTTCTCGATTAACCATCTAATTCTCTTTAATCCCATTTTACACTTTTCAAATAATAAAAAAACTTTTTTAGGGAAATTTAATGTTTTTAGGGCATTCATTTGAATTGGTATCATCGCTCAAAGACTGGAGGATCATATAAACACTTTTTGAAACTCATTAAAGATTGAGGATTCATAAATTGTTCAAGGTTTCTATAAAACATTTGGATGTAAATCAATTCAACTCCTTTCAGAAAAACACTTAGAGTATCAAAATAGTTTATCTAATAGCATTAATTCTTGACCCTCAAAACATCATATTTTGCAATTGAACAAAAAGGAAATTCAATAATCCAAGTAACATTCTCCAAAACCTTTCAAGTATGTAGTTTTGAGTAATTTCATGGAAAGGTGTTCACAAAGTTTAATCTTTTCATCTATCATGAAACAATTCTCAACCCTAGTATACAATTCATATAAAATAATTTGTAATAGATGAAAACTAGTAATTCATGATCTTTACTAGAAAAGGGTTGTTCTACATTCCTTTGTAACAAAATTTACTAGAAAACTTTGAACTAGAACCTTGGATTGTTCTTATTGAATCTTGAGAGTTTTCGAACTTTTGAGAGGATGAGAGGGCGGCTCTTATTGTGATTTAGGCTAAAATAAATGAGTATTAAATGTTTTAAGATGATTGATATGGTTTCTACCAGGGAAAAAACCAAAAATCGCTTAAATTAATGTCAAAAATTAGAGAGGGCCGTGACTAGCAACCAACTCCGTGGCATGCCTCCATCGTGAGGTTAAGGTCTATGCCAGGGACCTATTGTGGACCCCACTTGAAACCCTATAAATTTTTGCTCCGGACTTAGATTTATGAATGATTGGTGGAATTGGAAAGAAGACTCAAAGAACTTTAATATGATAGTTAATGGTCCACGTACCTCTTCATATTCTAGGAGAAATGCTCATTTAAAGTTGACCCATGTAAGAAAGTACACTATTATACTCAATTGATCGAAATGCTCTCAACTCAACTTTACGCTATATGTTTCTTATGACCATGATTTGCATCAAAAGCACTCACTACGCTAGAAAATTGATCTTAACACTAATATTCAATTAGAAATCATCAATTTTGGGTCTATATGCATATAAAGAATGGTTCAAATTCCAATAGAAATTTTGGGGTGTTACAATATCTTCCCCTTGGGATCATTTGTCCTAGAATGATGGATAAGGACTGAAACTTCACGTGAAGAATTTATTTTTAACTCGTTTATGATAAGAAAGGATTCATGACATCATTAAAAAAATCAATTAAGCATGAATCATGAGATACGTGAGAGTTAGCATGGACATGATATAGCACATGAGTTCTACACAACATGATCATAATAATGTCGGACATGAACTTTTGGAAGTCATAAATTAAGATTGATACATGACATTAAATAAGGATTTTGCTGAACATAGGAATAAAAGTATTTGCCACCTTAAACGATACGACTAGTAGCCCTTAAATTTAGTGACCCTTCTCAACTATGCTTTCCACTATGAATACCACACTTCATCTTTTACAACTTATAATTCTCCCAAAAAATAGATAACTACAAGAGCCTGAGTCTAACTACATAGTGCATCCATGTTCAAGCCTAATCCAGGTGCTACACATAGTGTGACTATGCAAGCCTAAGCTACGTGACTCTATAGTCTACATCCCTCCAAGAATACTACTCCATATTATCACTATAGTCAAACAATCTCAAGTTCAAATCAAGGAGTACTAGCCATATAATATATAGTCATGCATATCTATCAATCACAAATTCAAGCCTATCATTACTACACCCCCTTTATGGATTTCCACACCTAAAATCAGCAACTTCAATCACTTTCACAAAGATTTACAACATATATCCCCTTTCTAACTTTTTCACATAGCAAAAGTTCATCTCACTCTTTCCTCTTCATCTACAACCTTAGCCTGAGTTGTTATACCATAGTTTTCACAAGAAGGAAAATCTACACTCTTAGCTAAATCATTACTCCACTGCCATCACCACTATCCTCATCATAACATAATAAAGGTCACTGAGGGACTAGAGTATGAGCTTCAGGAATACGAGTGATATTACTCAATTATGACTCATATTTGTCGCACTACTCAAGATGTGGCAAATGAAGTAAGATACGGTGCAATAGGCAAAAAGTGCTTCATATATCAAACATATACATCATGAATACAGGGTCACTCTTGCATAAACATAACATAGTATGAGTTCGTAGCACTAGGCATGTTGAGAAACATGAGTAGATATATCCTGAGTTGTATAACATAAAGCGGGAATTCATAAATTCAAGGAATATGACTAAGATTGCTGCTTGAAGCTATTGCTTTTCATTCTGGGATGTCAGAATGGACATGAGTTTGCATAGAGAGTGTGGATTTGGGCTTATACATGACATAATATGAGTCGATAACATATGGAAAAGTAGAGTACCTTAAAATTAAGAATAACGTGAGACATGGGTTCATAGATCATGAACATCATAACATAGAAATTTGGTTCCTAGAATCTTAGAGAAAAATTTGGGTCACTGAGAGACACTCTTGTTTCCAGTTCAAGGGACAGAGCATGGACATGATTTTACCTAGAGGGTATGAACCTTAGGCACTAGCATGAATACATAATAGATGGGGAGAGTATACTTTTGGCTAAAGTATGAGGAATATGCTAGAATAAGAACGGGTTTCTATGGAAACCATAACTCTATTTTAAACTCATCACTACTAGAAACTCAAACCTGCCTTAGTTCAATAAGTCAACATCGCTCCCTTAGTTCAAAGGTCTCTATTCAGGTCTGCAGACCTATTCCGTAAACATTGGGTATCACTATACATATGAACGTTAAACTCACTCTCATAAACTATAATAAGAAGATACAAACTTCTTTCTTGGACATTTCTTTCAAGGATACTGCTCTTACCCTAGTCTCTATTGTCGTCACCCTATAACTTACATTCTCATTGGCGTACATATCCAATACCTCTAACAGTTAATAAATGGACCTCCTCTTCATAGTCTACTAGCATCAAACCTATAATTTCATAGCCACCTAGTTCAGAGGAATTTAAAACTATATTAAGAGGTTTAACCTTGTCTATCTAAAATCTCCCAATTCAGCTTTAAAAAACACCATACGATATTTATTTAGCCTTATTCATACGAAACAACTCAAGAACACTTACTAGGAACCCATAACACTTATAAACACAAAACCTCATCTAACTTCATACTACCTAGGTAAAACTTATTGTTAAAAGCTTAAGGCTATTATTCATCTAATGACTTATCCATATGCTTCAATACTAGTTTTCATGCATATATCATTATTACACATTTAAACCCTCTATATGATATCAACCTAAGATATTCCACGCACCACATCTAGCCTAATAGATCCATTTCCACAAAGCCTGCTGACTACCCTCAAACTATCATTTGTTTCACTGTAGTCAACACCTAAAGTTCAAACTTAGTGTCTAGTACCAATCATGGTGTCACGACCTAACCAGTAATGAGTGGAACCCATCCTAACTATATTATACAAGAACCATCTATCCCCAAACCTTAATCAGCTATCACATGACTTCACAAGTCATTTTCCTAAAAAACTTACTATCTAACTCACTAAACACAATATTAACCAAAACTAATTCATTACTAACTTATTTAATATCCAAAAATAAGAGAGTGTGGAAGTATCTTTAATAATTATATCCCTCCAGGGCCCGAAATTCATTATACAAGAATATCTAAATAGTATCCAAAACAAAGTCAAAAATATCATCCAGAATACTAAATAAAAAAGTGTCATTGTCCTAGAACAAAGTACATAGTTAAAGTACAGATGATACAATGGCTGTTCGGACATGGTGCTTACCCTTAAATCGATGTTGGAGTTATGGACAAGAGTCGAGGTAGCGTCTCAGATGCTGGAACATTCTCTACACTTAACAAAAAAAGAGTACAAGTAGTATCAGTACAACAATTAAGTATCAATAGGCATCATTGGCCTACTCAACACAACTGTAACACCCAGTATTCTGCATGCACTAGTTCTACTTATATGGTACTTGATATAGCCTTATGGTATTGGTAATGGACTCGATTTCCTGTATGACTAGTGGTGGTAAGATAGGTTTGAAGGAACTGCCAATACATTTACAAGCAGCACGATCAAGTTACCGTCGATGGGAGTATTTAAACTTGGGATCATAAGTTGTTATTTGAGTCTAAAGTTTAAAGTGACCAAGTTTATATAAGTTTTAAGTTAAATTAAAGGGATTAAGATCTAAAACTGTAATAAAATATTGAGGTGCTTCCTTGACTTAATTAAGCTTATAGGTGAGTCACCTACTTCAGCTATATGGGCCAAGTTAAATATTTTGAGTAGTGTATTACCTACTTAAGCTATTGAACTAGATTAAGGCCTATATTAATGGACTCTTTTAAGGCCCAAACTAAGTAAACTAAAAGGAGAAGAAAATGGGAAGCCCAATACCTAAAATTTATCCCAAAAGCCCAATTAGTTAAAGGCCTATTTTTGACATAAATAAAGCAAGTAGGTACATCACCTATTTTGACCTTTTGAGCAGCTTGAACCCTTAAGTAGGTGCATTACCTACTTGGACCAATTTGTGGCTGAAAATGAATTTAAAATAGGAGGCTCTAGTGAGCCTATTTAAGGGTCAATTTGACTCATTTTAACTCACTATAATTCAGAAAAATAAAAAGATTTCTAACTTATGGATTTAGTTTTAATTTCACCATGATAAGGTGATGGAAATCAGGTTTTCTATGTTTAGGGTGTAGAACAGCCCTCCAAGCTTGGTAGTCCACTTACTTCTAATTTCTACAAGATATGTCCTTTTTTTGGGTTCATATTAAAATAAAGTTTAAAGTTCTTGGAGCAGTTGAAAGTGTAAGGATCTTCACCAATAAAAGTTAAAGCCACTGCTCGTTTCTTACTCCTCCTTATGTATGAATTTGGGGGATGAATTATGGATATATTGTTTTTAAGAATTTAAAAGATGGTGAGTACAATATTATGTTGCTATGGTGAAGGGTATTTGGGGCTATTTTATGTGTATATGTTGGGACAACTTGGTTGATCTTAATGAGGGATGTAAGTAGTTGGTATTGACATATAAAAGGAGGGTGTAATGATAGACCTCTTAATCAAATATTGTATGAGCTTGTTTCCTAACATACATTGCATACTATTTTATGTGTGTTATGAAGCCAAACAAGTTTTGAGGGAGCATAAATCCATCCGTATAGTATATAAAAGTAATGAGAGGAGAAGAGGTTGAAAGAACACCATTGACTAGATAAGTTACAGGCTTATTGCCCAGCTAATGCTTTGGGTGAGGTTATGTATACTAAATGTATTGATTAGCTAGCTTACCTTATTATAGATAAGTAATCTAAAAAGGCAGGAGGTTAATTCGGGGTAATATCGGAGACGTGCATCAAGGTATGTAAGGCTACTCTATTTTGTATTCTTTGGCATGAAATCTAACATTTGTGTTACAAAGTAAGCTTCAAAAGATCTCCTATAGCAAATGATAAATAGTGGCAGAATACGACCTCTAATATAGCTAACGAACTTTTTCCCACACCCCAATATGTTAAAATATTTTAACACGTGCTTATTATTAAATTTGCGTTTCCCATGAGTCCTCCTATTAGTTAAATAAGATCCACGTGTTATTTCAACTCCTAAACATTCCATTTATGTATAAACTGCACCCTACCTCATTGTTACTACATCAAGTGTTTATTCACTTGTCTATTAGTTGTGGACTATTATCCCAAATCTCAATAATGTTATGACCACCAAAGTAACAATCTCAAAGGTTAAATAAACTAAGTAACATAAATTTGGTTATGTACGGGTGGTAGCTCAGGGGTGAAAGCCAAGCATGGGCCTATACCAATCTCTTTATATGTGGGTGGCAGCTCAGGGGTGAAAGCCTAGCATTGCCCGATCCTAATCTGTTTATATATGGATGGCAGCTCAGTGGTGTCAACCTACTATGGGTCGATCCCAATTTGTATATTTACTACTAATCAGTTGGTCATTTGTATTACATGGGTTGCAAATATTATTAAGTTATAAAGGTAAAGTAAAGAAAAGAATGTAATGTAAAGGGTTACATAGATAAAAGCAAAAGTGGTCTATTATCCTTACCTATACACTTGTTTTGATTTCATTTGAGCTCTCGTTTTACATATAGTTACTTTATGCCTTACATATTTAGTACATTCTTTTGTACTGACTATTAGTGAGCTCCAGGTTGATTCGGGGCTTTTCAAGTCTATTATATATCCAACGGCTATTGGTGAGCTCCAGGTTGGTTTGGGACTTTTCGAATCTGTTATATATGTTTTGGTATTGGTATAGCAGTTAACTATAAGGCGAGGGCTTGTCTCGACCTTAACTAAGTTTATATCTCTTTTAGAGGCTTTGTAGACTGTAAAGTAAAGTGTGGTTGTGCCTTGTCTTCTAGTCACTGTGGCCCCAACGGCCAAGTCATGTATATATAGTTTTGGGCTTGTCAACATGGTTTACTTTAATTAAAGCTTAATATCCATATTTTGCAACATCTTTGAATGTTTATAGAAATGCATGGTAAGTATAAGGTTATGGGTTGGTTCTCTTGGGACTTTACGACAACGGATGCCTATCTGTCTCAATGGGATTTGAGGCGTGACAAAAGTGGTATCAAAGCGGGTCATAATAGGGAGTCTATAAAGCCATGTCTATGTAGAGTCTTGGTTATGGGTGTGTTGTGCACCACATCTATAAATAGGAGGCTATGGTAATTTAGGAGTTGTCTTTTTTTATTTATTTCTTAGATCGTGTAAATAAGCCAAAATTGTAGGTGGAGTCATATTTAACCATTGAATCTGTTTTTTCTCTCATTATAGTAAAGATGCCGGTTACAAGAAGGAGTAAGAATACAAGTAAGCAAGTAGATGTGGCTACCAGAAAAGGGACCAGTAAGTCACCACCTTGACAAGCTAACCAAAGTGAGGCTTAAGCTAAGTTTGTATCACAAACTTCTTCTACTCCTCAATCTCCAGAAGAGCTAAGGAGGAGAGAAGCACCCTCAGAATCACCTATTAATGCTACTGAGCAAGATTTAAGAAGTGTAGTACAATTGTTCACTTGTATAGTTGCTGGACAAGTTAAAGGACAGGCTATTCAAAGAATAGGTACTAGTGGTGCGGATAAGGCGGCTATTCTATGGACATATGATTTTCTTCAATTGGACCCTCCCAAATTCACCGGGTTAAATATTAACGAAGATCCACAAGATTTATTAATCAAATCCAAAGGGCTCTGAATGTCATACATGTATCTAGTAAAGAGATATTATAGATTAAAAGGGGATGCAATATTGTGGTATCAATACTGGAAATGATCTAGGGCTATATTCCCACCTTCAACTTTATGGAATGAGTTCAAAGAGGCATTTTTTGAACATTACCTTCTATTTAGGACCCGGGAGGCCCATGTAAATCAGTTTTTAAATCATCGTCAAGGGAATATGAGCCTAACAGAGTACAGTCTCTAGTTTAACTCTTTTCCTGGGGTTATAAATATCATATCGAACCAACAAATTGGCTAAGAAAGGATGCCCAAGTACAACAGTCACTTAAACACTAAAAGGAAAGCCAAAATCTCCATATTCACTGCCTTCTGGCTCATTGCGTACATTACTATGTTTTCCTTGCTCGAATGGTAAAGAATAGAAATAATATAGTCCTTAAGTAACTCTAGTCATCTGCGCTATCTTGAATAAAGTTCCTTCTGGATAAAGATGTACTAAATGCTATGATGATCGGTGAATACCTTAAAATGGACACCATACAGATAATGGCTCCAAATCTTCAGCACAAAAACCACCGGCGATAACTCTAAGTCATTGTAGGGTAGTTTCACTCATAGACCATAAGATTTTTTTGCAGCATATGAAATATCTAGGCTTTATTTTATCATTATAGACCCCAAACCAACTCTAGATGCATCACATTAAATTGTAAACCCCTGTCTCACAACTGGAAGAGTCAAGATCAGAGCTGAAGTCAATAAGGCCTTGAGTTTAAAAAATCTCTCCTTACACTCATCGGACCACTAGAAAAAGGACATCCTTCTGTGTCAATCTAGTCATTGGCACTGCAATAGAAGTAAACCCCTTGATAAACCATCTTTAGTAACTTGCTAACCTTACAAAACTACAAACCTTGATAGGAGAAGTAGGCCTAGACCAATCATGAACTGTCTCAATCTTTGTCAACTCTATTATAATCACATACTTTGACACAATGTGCCCCAAAAATACTATATACTCGAGCCAGAACTCACACATAGAGAGCTTGGCATACAACTGTCTATCTCTTAATGTTTGGAGAATAATCTTTAAATACTGCTCATTCCCCTCCCTATTCCTCGATTAGACTAGGATGTCGTCGATGAACACTATCAAAAATGAGTCGAAACTAATTCCTAAACACACAGTTCATTAGGTCTATAAATGCTGCTGGGGCATTAGTCAAACCAAAATACATGACCAAGAACTTATAGTGACCATAACGAATCATAAAGGAAATCTTAGGTATGTCCGCTGACCTTATCCTCAACTAATGGTTGACAAATCTCAATCATCCTTAGAAATAATAGATGCATCCTGAAGCTGGTCAAAAAAATAATCAATACGCAACATCAGATACTTATTCTTGATAGTCACTTTGTTTATCTACCAGTAGTCGATACACATATGCATGAAATCATCTTTCTTCTTCAAAAGAAAAATAGGAGCACCCACTAGAAAAGTGCTAGGGCTGATGAACCCCTAGTCAGAATGTCCTAAACCTGCTTTTTAAGGTCCTTCAACTCAGATAGAGCCATCCAATATAATGGAATAGAAATGGGTTAAGTTCTTGGATCAACATCAATACTGAAGTTAATATCATAATTGGGAAAAAGACCAGGTAGATAAGTAGGAAATACATTAGAAAACTCACAAACCACAGGCTTTGACTCAAGTGAAGAATTGTCAGTGCTAGTATCATGAACATATGCAAGATGAACCAAACACCTCTTCACAACAAACTTCGTCACCTGAATGTACAATCTAATCCCTCTTGGCACATGACTATTGATAACCTTTCACACAATCTGATAGATTTCTAGCATAACCAATATAATAGTCTTGACAAAGCAATCCAAGACCACATGATAGGGAGACAAACAATACATACCTAGAATTACATCAAAGTTAATAATGTATAGGATAAACAGATCTACCCAAGTGTCATAATCCAAGATAGTCACACACAAGATCAATATCATCGATCCACTACTAATGAATCACCTACTAGAGTAGCTACATGCATAGGCACAAGAAAAAAAACACTAGACAATACCAAATGAGTAGCAAAGTAGGAAGACATATATGAATATGTAGATATCAGATGAAATAACACAGAAGCTAACTGATGACAATCGTAGATCTTACCAGTGATAACGGCATCTGAAGCCTTAGTCTCCAGCCTAACTGGAAAAGTATATAAGTGACTACGTCTGCCCCCCGACTAAGTACTTGCATGGCTACATGCTCTACCTGGATAAGCACCACCTCTAGCACCCTGGGGACCATCAGTGCTTTCCTATACACCACCTCTAGATGGAGGCAATTGAGCCTTAGGGGCATGAACTTTCTAACTCGGCTTCCTAGCAGGCCCGTTCCTTAGGTACTCTGTAGAAAAATGCTAAACTTCACCGCATGTGTATCAAACTCTTCCAATAATAACATGGTGAGAAGTCTTTATTGAACAAAAATGGCCTCTTTATCCTGAAAACCCAAAATGAAACCCCCATAAAGTCTAACTAAAGCTTTGACCACTATGACCACTATAATTCATCCGTCCTCCATCTTTGATCTGTAGGGATGACTGAATAGGTTTGTTAGGCTAAAAGTGCTGATGATAACCACTACCAGGGAAGATCCACAGAATCAATCCTAACAGTGGAGTCTTTTGTTACTGCCTCTATAGGCCTTGCAATATATCCCCTCAATGGTCTATGCATGATTAACCATATCAAAAAATGTTCACTTGGAAGATAATACATGCTTAGTTTCCAAAAAAATGTTGCAGCCTCAACCCTCTAACAAATCTACGCACTCGTTTGTGCTCTATCGGCATAATCATAGCAGCGTGTTTGGCTAACTCATGAAACCTCAAGTCATACTTAGAAACTTACATAAATCCCTATTAAATATCCATAAACTCATCACACAATATCTCTCTCATACTATAGGGCAGGCACATATGTCCCTAAGAAAGCCTTATACAATTGTGCCCAATTCATCGGAAGAGACCTATCTAGCCTGAACTCAACATAAGCCCTCTACAACTATTTAGCTGATTTATTCATCTTAAATATAATATAATCGACCCTATGTGACTCCACAAGCCTGAGGTTATTGCAACTTCTTTGAACAACTCAAAAGGAACTTATAAGCATCCTCTTCTGAATTACCCAAAAACCTAATAGGACCCAACTTGATACACCGGCTGAGTAGCTTCTTCTCTTCAGATGTAATAACTAGTCTAGCTGTGATATAATAAGAAATAAATGGCAACATATCCAATCAAGGAGCCATAACAACATGTTGCGATCTTGAACCCTGAACACCCTGAGTCGCTGCATGAGATTATATCTGTCCCTCATCTCTGGCCTGAGGACCGTTAGAAGTTTCGAGCAACACCACTATCAGTGACATATTATTTAGGAAGCTCACAAGTTTCACCATTGTGTCTTAAAGCATGGGTATGGAAATAAACCCTCTTAGAACCTGGGCTGGCTCTAAACCCTCTATTAGAGGCATTAGATCATCTATCTCAACCTATGGATTGGTTGACGGTACTCTCTTTGAACCCTAAGCTGGTGGTGTAGCTCGTTCCCAACATAAAACTATAGGTAGATCTTTGCCCTGAGCCCTAGCTGGAGCCCTAATGGTAGGCATAAAGGCTTTACCATTACTTTCTAAGGACCTCATCCAAACAATCTTTGAAAGAGTGAAACAAGTGATATTTTAGGAACTAATAGGGATAAGGATGCAAGATAAGGAATTAAAATATGGAATTTTGCTAAGAATGCTCTATAGCCTCCCGAAGATAGGATACAGACATTATTGTGCTGATTTGTGGGACTTTAGTACATATATGTTCTTGTTACAGCAAGACCGGTGAACCTAGGATCCGATACCAATATGTCACAACCCAAAATCAGGCCATGATGATACCTACTATACCCCCCCCCCCACTAGGTAAGTTGAAACCTATAGAAAAAAATATAAGTACGAAGCTAATAGAAGGAAAAAGGGACAACAAGATAAACAAGATCATGTATACAGACAAATATAGACAATAGGGCAAGTATATACATGAGGAAAGAGAAAAATATACAAATTAACCTCCCCAAGACCTGGTGTCACTAGTACTAGAGCTACTAATACAGGAAGTGGTACTATCAAAGTATATACATACATGTCTGTCTCCAAATATAAAAAACAAAGACAGTAACTATGTGAAGGAAATGGATCAACTGCAAACACTAAGAGCTCACCCCAAATTTGATCCAAAATAGCCTCTGAATGAGTGAGAAATCAACGAGGAATACTCGGGCTACGATCCATATTAGAAAAAGATGTAGAAGTGTAGCGTGAGTACCAAAACACGTGGTAATCAGTACAAAGCATAGTACGATTGAGCTCAGAAGAACAATATATAATATAAAGTTAAAATATAACCCACATCTATACATAGGAAAGCAAAAAGAGATCTAAAAGACATCATACCAACAGGAATATAGATTAATAAGTAAGCAGCATACATGCACTCCATATAAATGTATAAATGTAAGTGAGTTAATGCTGTCGAGAATAGGATTAATTCAATGGCTAATGTCTACTGTATACACCCAATCCAGAATCTTGTACTTGTAAAGGCAAGACACATGGGGGACTAGTGAGGTCCATATACAATGCTCAAACTCAAAAAAGGACTTTCATAAACAATAAATAATAAATAATATCCTAGACTCAAACCTAAACTAAAATCATATTTTCTTTCTATTCATTTCCATAAATTCCAAGCATGTACCTTGAAAATGCATGTGTGAGTATATGTGTGCAAGTCACGACCCAATTGTTCATGAGTGGCACCCACCCTAACTCTATGATGGGAGAACCATCTAACCCAACCTTTACCAACTAAATCAAACCTTCACAAGTCACTTTCAGCAAAAGCTTATCATAATTTCACTATAACATGATATTAGTCAACTGATTTCAATACTAACTTAATAGTTATCCATAACAAGAAAATAGAGGGCTAAAATATCTCTAATTATTAAGACCCAGGAGACCTGAAGTCACCATACAAGAACATCTAAGCAGTATCCAAAAACAAGTCTAAAAGATTATCACAAATAATAAATACATGAATGTTTTAGTCCTGAAACACAAGACATGAACAATGTACGAATGACCCAATGGTTGCCCATACATGGTACTCACCCGTGAATTGATGTATAAAATCACTAACTAGAGTCGAGGTCTCATCTCAAATGATGGAACACGCTATGCATTCAGATATGACCTACAAGGGATGAGCTTATTCCATGTACTAGTACCGGCGTGGTACCTGATCCAATAAGAGTGTCGGTGTGACACCCGATCCACATATCATCTCAATACCATCTAATTGTCTATACTATCTCAATCTCATAAATATTTAATGCAAGATGCAGTCAATAATCAAAAGTAATACCCAAAAGCAAATCACAACCACCCAATTCACATATAAGTACAGAGTCAAATAAGTCTTAAAACAATTAAACCGTAACCTACCTAGATTACTTGCACAAAATCACTATAATCCCACAACATTTCCTTTCCTTTTGATTTTGGCTCATTCTTGATCTATTAACAACAATTACACAACTCTTAATATAATATTTCACCTTTCCTAACCATTAGGAACTCACAGTTAACAATTTAATCTAAGAAATTTCCCTAGTTCATCATTTTAGGGTTTTCTACCCTTTAAACTCTTGAATTCTTCACATTTTAGCATCACCAACAAAATTCTACCATTGGAAGTGTTTCCTAACACCCTAGAATCACTAACAACTGGAAACAACCTAATTCCCATGAGTTCATAAATTAGGGCTAAACTCCAATTTCTACCTTAATTATGATTCTTGCGATTTCTATCAATTTAAAAGAATGATTCAGGTTTAGAAAGTAAAAAAACCTTACCTTTAAAGATGAAAACCCTAAAATACTGAAGAAAATCGCCTCTTACTAATCCCCGAGGAATTTTCAGAAAAGTGGGAGTGAAAAACATTTTTTTTGGTTTAAAAAACTAAAATCCTGTGTTTTCAACGCTGCAACGATTTGCCTCTATAGCTGCTTTCAGGCTAAATAGGGCTTCCACTATGGTGAAACTTCTCCATCTGTAGTTGAACTTCTGTCGCTATAGTGTTCCCAAATTAGTAACTTGGGACTTGTTCCCTTTTCCAGCCATTTCACCACATACTTCTAAAAATTTGACATCACAAGATAACCCTTTAATGGTAATTGCTACAACTGGAGTTCTACCAACTCATTTTACGTTTTGAATTCGCTACGGCTTCCTAAACTCGTCCTATAACACAAAATCAAATCAAAATCACCAACTAATGCGCTAATCACTACCAGATTTCCCTAGACCATCACATACTCAAGATACGTCTAACACTAGGCCAGCCCTGAGTTTTTAATTTTTGTCTAAGAAAAGACTAATCGAAGGTTTTACTCTATATTTTAGTGTAACGACTATTTGGATCACTATATTAGATACAAATATATCCCTTATTTATTCCTGAATGACAACTATCACAAAATAATTCAATAATAAAACAAAAATACCTGAGTTAATGAACAAGTGTGGATAGCTCTTAAGCATATCCACCTCCATCTCCCATGTTGTTTCCTCAAACGGATGAATCATCCACTAAAACTTTACAGATGAAATAACTTTGGTTCTTATCTTTCTTACATCTTTGTCCAAGATAGCGATTGACTCCTCTTCATAAGAGAGCTCCTTGTCGAAAAATTTTAAGTCCCAACGAATGATGTAATCTCTATCTCCATGATACTTCTTGAGCATTGACACATGAAATATAGGAGGAACCCCTGACAAGCTAGGAGGAAAAGCCAACCTTTAATCCACTGACGCTACTCCATTCAAAATCTCAAAGGGTCTTATGTACCTCATACTCAATTTCCTTTTCTTACCGAAATGAATCAAACCCTTTCACGGGTGACTCTTTCAACTACACTTTCTCACCTTTCTTGAATTTCACATCCCTTACTTTATTATCTGCATATTCTTTATGTCGACTCTGAGCTGCCACCAACTTTTTTTGGATGAACCTCACTTTCTCCATCGACTCTTTTAGCATAACAGTGCCCCATGGTCTCACCTAGAAAGTATCAAACAATCTAATTAGTGACCTATATCTTCTTCCATACAAAGCTTCCAAAGGAGCAATGTCAATACTAGAGTGGTATCTATTATTATAAGAAAATTTGTACAAGGGTAGATATTGGTCCCACTGACCACCAAAGTCTATCACATAAGCTCAGATCATATATTCAAGTACCTGGATTATTCGTTCCGACTGCTCATTGGTCTATGGATGAAAAGTTGTACTTAGGTCCAACCTAGTACCCAATTCTTACTGAAACTTCTCCCAAAAGTTGGAGATAAACTGAGTACCTCTATCTGACACTATAGAAATAGGTACCCATAGAGTCTTACAATCTCCTTCACATATATCTTGGCCAACTTGGCTGCATTGTAGTCCACCCTTACTGGAATAAGGTGAGCATACTTGGTCAAAAAATCGACAATCACCCATATGGAGTCGCACTTCCTCAAGGTTTTAAGAAGACCTACAATAAAATCCATTGTTATTCTTTCCAACTTCCACTCCAAAATGGGAATTCTCTGAAAAGTGCCACTAGGTTTTCGTTGTTTATATTTGACCTATTGAAAATTTTGACTCTTGGTCATAAAAACTACAATGTCTCACTTCATTCTTCGCCACCAATAATGTTGTCTCAAGTCTTTATACATTTTGGTTGCACCTGGATGCAAATAATACTTAGAATTGTGTGCCTATGTAAAAATGGTAGCAATCAAGTTGCCCACACAAGGCACACACTCAGGCCCCCAAATCCTTAACACTTCCTCTTCATCAATAATGGACTCCTAGGCCTCACCTTGCAACACTTTCTCCCTAAGGTTGCTCAACTTTTTGTCTTCAAACTGCCTACTTTTAATCTTCCCAAAGAAAGTAGACTTAACCTCTACATGGGATAACACTCCTCCCCTGCTAGCCACCTGTAATATCATGAAATAATTAGTTAGAGACTGTTCCTCTCTAGATAATGGTCATCTCGATACCTCCAACCATGTTAAACTTCCCATGTTTGTCGCCTTTCGGCTAAATGCATCTGCCAATATATTGGCCTTGCTCGGATGATATAAGTTTGAGATGTCATAATGTTTGATCAAATCCATCCACTTTTTCTGCCTCAAATTTAGATCTCATTGAGTAAACACATGCTGCAAACTACGGTGATCTATAAACATATCACACTTCACCCTATAGAGGTAGTGTCTCCTAATTTTCAAAGAAAAAACCACAACTGCCAATTCCAAATTGTGAATGGGATAATTCTTCTCATAAGGTTCAAATGCCTCAAAGAATAGGCAATATCATTCTAACCCTACATCAAAACAACACCTAAACCAGACCGTGAAGCATCATAATACATAATGAAATCCTTAGCTTCAATAGGCAAGGTAAGAATAGAAGTTGAAGTTAGCAAAGTCTTGATCTTTTGAAAGCTCTCCTCATGCTTATGATCCCACATAAAAGGTACCTCTTTCTATGTTAGGCAAGTTATGTGCTAACTAATGGAGGTGAATCCTTTGACGAACCGATGATAGTAACTGGAAAAGCCTACAAAACTACGAACCTTTGTAATATTAGTCGATCTAGCCCAGTTCTTAACATTTTCTACCCTCTGTGTGTCTACCATAACCCCTTTCTTAGATATCACATGCCCCAAAAGGACACTAAAGATAACCTGAATTCATACTTCTAATACTTAGCATAAAGTTGCTTCATCTTAAGAAACCCCGACACTATAAGCAAGTGAGCTTTATGCTCCACTTTACTCTTTGAGTATACTAGAATATCATAAATGAAAAAAATAACAGATAAATCTAAAAATGACTTAAAGACTCCATTCATCAAGCTCATAAATGAGGCTGGGCTGGGGCATTAGTCAAACCAAAAGACATAACCAAAAACTTGCAATGTCCATGACGAGTTTAGAATGCAGTCTTTGGGATGTCTTCTACCTGAATCTTAAGCTGATGGTAACCAGACCACAAATCAATCTTGGAGAACACTGCAGCTCCCTACAATTGGTCGAAAATAATATCTATCTAGTCAAAGGATACTTGTTGTGAATAGTCACTTTATTCAACTATCGGTAGTGTATGCACATCCGCATACTGCCATCCTTCTTTTTCATGAATAAAATAGGAGCACCCCAAGGCAAAACACTTGGGCAAATAAAATCATTCCCTTACAATGCTTGCAACTGGGATTTTAATTCCCTTCACTTTGTAGGTGCCATCTTATAAGGACGGATATATATAGGATGGGTTCCTAGATCTAAGTTTATACAAAAGTCAAACTCACAATCAGGAGGCATACCGGGGAGATCATCAGGGAACACCTCTAAGAATTCTATTGAAACTGATGCAATAGGAGGAACTGCTAAATTATCATCCTATAGATGAGCTAGGTATGCCCTACACCCCCGGTTGACTAACTTCTGAGGAAGAATATTTGACACAATTCTCATAGGAATAGACTTAAAAGTACCTTCCCACTCTAACTTTTCCATCCGGGGCATAGCTACAGTGACATTCTTGGTGTAACAATCAAGAATAGAATGATTGGGAGACAAACAACTCATTCCAAAAATAATATCAATCTCTTCCATAGCTAAGATCACTAAGTCTACAAAAGTTCTATACCCCATAAACATCACATAAAAAGCACGATAAACCTAATCCATATATATAGAAAGCTCCACCGGTGTAGACACATACATAATAGTATCAAGAAATTCACATTTTAAATCCCAACCCAAGGTAAATTTCACAGACACATAATAGAAAGTAGACCCAAGATCAAACAACAGAGAAGCCATATGATCACAGACAAGAATAGTATGTGTGATCATAATATCAAAAGCTTCAGCTTTATGATAGGTCAGAATGGCATAAAGATGAGCCTCAACACCACCCTGACAAACAATTATACTTTCTTGAGCACCATATCAACCAACCTGTCCACTACGATGATTGGCTTGGTAGACACCGCTCCCTATATTGTGACCACTACGCCCACCCTTTAGATGACCCCTACCAAATCCTCCACCACTATGACCTACTGGAACAAAAACACTAGAAGTTAGTTGTTGAGTCAACTATCCTGTAGATATAAAATTAGGATAATACCTCTAAATATGACCAAACCCCCCACATTCATAGCACCTGATACCGAAGGCAAGTCAGTGAACTTAAGATGATGAAAGTGTATAACTGTCTATTAGGGAGGGATGATAATTAACCACAGATAAGCCCTCTGTGGACACATGCATGGTTGAATGGAATGGCCGAGAAGAGTAACCCTACACACCATGACCCCTCAAAAAGTACCAATGAATTGACCTATTTTTAGGTCTTTTTTTCCTCTGCCATTACCTCTCCTTTCTTCTTAATCCATTCCACCTTCTTCGCAAACTCAACCACTTCCTCAAAGGTTTTTCTAGATTTAGCTGCTGTCAGTGCTGGCACCTAGCCCTGAGTACAGACCTTTCACAAAATACCTAATTTTCTCCTCCTCCAAAGTAATCAACTGAAGTGCACAGCGAGACTAAGCATGAAACTTGACCTTATAGGCCTCTACAGATAAATCACCATGCTCAAGTTTCACAAACTTATCCTTATTCTATTCTCGATAGGTATGAGAAACATCCATCTCAATAAACACATTTTAAAACTAAGACCAAGTAAGTGGAGGAAAACTATCCCTACACTCAACAAAATACATCTACCATTTCTTGTCCTCTTCCTGTAACTGGAATCTAACAAATTCAACACCATACCTTTTCTCAATGCCCATCTTATACAGACACTCATGACAGTCAATACAGAACTCAAATGCATCCTCTGACTCAATATGTAACACCCCGTATACTCCCAACCCTATGTGATGATGTTGAACAATGGTTACTCAGGTGTCGATAGACAGAAGTATGTATTTGGTAGTGTTAAGGAGGAGAAAATTTGAAATTTGGCCTCGTACATGTGATTAGACCTTCGTAGGAGGTGTTTTGTGATTTCGTGGAGCATTTGGGTAATACCCCATACACATTATAACCTCATTTGGTGACTTGGAGTCATGTTTAATTGATGATTAAGATCACTAAGTAAGTATTTTGAAGTGTTTTGATAAGGTATTGGACGATATGCAAGTATTGAAGAAATGGCCAAAAAATTCAGCAAAGCATGAAAACTTGCGCCACTACCCTATTTCAGGGGGTGTGGCATAAGCGACTGATTCATAGGGGCCTCATTTCTTGGGCCACATCTTGCTTTGCAGCTAGTGGCGCACGGCACAAATCTTGTGCCTTTCCGGACCCGTTTTGTAATGCAATTCTATGACGACTCTTGGATGGTTTCTTTTGGTTCTTTGGAGTTCGTTGAGCATTTTTAAAGCTTCAAACACTTCAATACACTCCTACATACTCCTACATGATCAAATCATGAATCATGAATAGTGAACCAAAATGTCTAATGAAGCCATGGGCGACTAGAATTCCTATTTTTGCGATCGAAATGACGAATGAGAATCTTGTAAGAGAATATTGTCGTGACATTATGGAATTATGTAAACATGAGATATATGGTGAATAAGACATGAATTTTTATGGGTTACATGGATATGTGTTATTGGGCCCAAAGTTAGGCCCAAAATGAAATTAAAAGACATGGCCCAAGGGTAAAATGACCCATTCTTCCACTTTGACCACATTAAATGCCAAAGGAATGGCTAAGTATGACTTGGGGTCTATATAAAGGCCCCAAGATCAGATTTTTATTGTCCAAAACTCTCATGCCTTTAAGATACTTTTCTCAACATTTCTCCAAGTTCCAAACCCTAAAGCAAATAGTTCCTTTGGACTCTTTGGACAAGATCATCCTATTCCAAGACTTGGTAAGTATTTATTCTCATGGATTAACATATTATATGCATGGTATATTATGTATATTGTGATAGTTTTGTTGGCAAGATGGTGAATAGTATATTTTTGCTTTTGGTGAAAGATGTGCTATCTTGGTGATTTGAACTTGAATTAGGACTTGTGCCTTTGATGAAAGAGCATGGTATGGACAAAATATGAACATGTATGGTGTTATTTTTGGTATTAAACTTGCTGTTGTCTATAAGTGGAAATTGTGGAATTTTGGCCGATATGTGTTATGAGTTGTATTAAGGTAAATTGATGGATTATTTTGTGATGTGGTATGGATAAAAAAGTGTAAAGGAGAAGTGTTGTGGTGAAATGTATTGATTTTTATGTATTGGTCAATGTATGGAATATTGGGGGATTTTTGGAATAAAAATTTATCAATGGTTTTGTCAAGGGGAAATGGCATGTTTAAGGGCAAATATGTGACGCATTGATGTTACATGCATTTGAAGAGTAGTTGGTGGTTAATGTGAATTCCGTATTGTATTTGTGTTGTAGAGTGAAACATAAAGAAGGAGCGGGACTATTCTATGCACCTCTAGGATTATATATTCGTATTGCAAATCCAAGGTATGTAAGGTTACTTTGTCCGTATCTTTCTGCAGCAAATAGTGTTCACATTGACATGTCACTATTCCTATCCCAAAATGTGCTAAGATATTCCATATCCGGTTAACAATGGTCATTGTTATAAATTTCCTACTCTTTAATCATTTGTGAACCTCATGTCTCATATTCATGGTTAATGTTCCAAAAGCTCAAATAAGGTCATGTTCCAATAGTGATTATACCTATGCCTCTTGTTCATAGATTGTTGTCCAATGGTTCCCATAGTGTTATGATTCTAATAATGTTATGTTTCCAAATTATTCACATTTTCTCACTCATTGGTTAGTGATCCAAAGTTCAAGTGATGTTATGACTATCAAAGTATCAATCTCAAAGTAAAGAATAAAGTAATGCAAATGTGGTTAATGATAAGGTATGGGTGGCAGCTTTGGGGGTGAAATGCCTAGCTCAAGCCGATCCCGAGATTATTGGATCAGGGGGAAGCTCTAGGGGTGAAAACCTAGCTCGAGCCGAACCTGATATGTTGATTTATGGGTGGCAGGTCTATGGGCATAAGCCTAGCTCGACTCAATCCCGATGCATTGATTTATGGGTGGCAGGTCTAGGCACATAAGCCTAGCTCGACCCAATCCCAACATAACAATATGTTATGTAAAGACCCACTGATCAGTCGGGGACCGGGTACATTGTGACATATGTATTGACAAGCAAACATTGATTGTAAAGAAAATAACGAAAGTAATGAAAGCAATACACATGGTTTCCCAAAATGCAAAATGGTGACTTATTCACATTGATTATTCATATGTTTGAGTTCATTGAAAGATTCATGTATTGTACAGTTTCATCTGAGCCTTGCATACTCAGTACTTCTTTCGTACTGACCCCTTTTAGGGAATTTACCTTACTTGCTGCAGGCGCAGGCACTAGTAGGCCTCCACAGTAGGTTGCCAGTCGTTGCAGATCATTGGTGAGCTCCAGCTAATTCGGATCTTCTCCGAGTCATAGTGTATATATGTTTTGGTGATGTACATATGGTGTAAAGCGGGGACTTGTCCCGACTTATGTTTCATTTTGGTCAATACTCTTGTTAGAGTCTTGTGTAGACGGATGTGGGTCTATCAGTGTTGTTTTGACTGGATGGCCTCAACGGCCAAGTTTCATATGTATATATATATATATGTCCCATGTTTTCAGTTACTCATCTTTCAATTTTTTACATAATGGTGGTGATGCTTACGTTATGCGTATGATTGATCATAGGCAAAGGTTGGTTCTCTCGGGCCTTATTGGCTACGGGTGCCAATCATTTCTCGATGGGATTCGGGACGTGACACTGAACTTATGAATGCCTGATATGACATCAAAATAACTGGTTGACATGAGACAGAAAGAATTAATTAAGGCAAAACTATTACCTTAAGCTGGAATAAAGTTCGAAGAGAAAAGATGAGGGTACTAGGTCATCATATCTACCTCTGCTTCTATAGTAGCTCCCTCAATGAGCTGATCTCTCCATAGAACTTTTACTCAAGCGATCTCTTTATTCCTCAACTTACGAACCTGATGATCAATGATCTCAATTGGGACCTCCTCTTAAGAAAGGCTATCTTTCACACCCATACTATCTAAAGGCATAACCAATATGGGATCACCAATGCATTTCTTCAACTGAGACATATCAAAAATCGGATGCACATGAAAAACTGGATGCACTAATGCTAAGTCTTTGGACAACTCTAACTCATTGGCTACATTGCCAAAATGACCCACAATCTTATAATGACCAACATAGTGCAGACTGAGTTTCCCTTTATTACCAAACCTATTCACCCCTTTCATGGGTGAAACTTTTAAGTAGATAAAATCACCAATAACAAACTCAATCTCCCTTCTCCCCACATCTGCATAGGATTTTTGACGACTCTGAGTAGTTTTCAGTCATTCTCTAATCAACTTAACTTTCTCCATATCCTCATGAACTGAATATGGACCTAACAAAGTAGATTTAATAACCTCAAATCATCCAATAAAATATCTACACCTCCTACCATAAACTGCTTTAAACGGGGCTATCTGAATACTAGAATATTAACTGTTATTATAAGAAAACTCAATCAAAGGCAAATGTTCATAAAAACTATCTTTGAAATCGATCACACATGCCCTCAACATATCCTATAAAGTCTGAATGGTCCACTCTACCTAACCATCTGTCTGTGGGTGAAAAGTTGTACTGAGGTGAACTCGGGTACCAAGACCCTTCTGGAATGTCTTCCAGAACTGAAAGGTAAACTGAGTACCCCTATCTGAAATAATGGTCAGAGGGACACCATGTAACTTCACTAGCTCTTTAAGATAGAGTCTAGCATAATCCTTGATTGAGTCTGAGGTGTTAACTGGCAGAAAATAGGCTGACTTAGTCATTCGATCTATAATAACCCAAATAGAATCATGTTGTCGGCAAGTGCGAGGCAACCCTGTAATGAAGTCCATATTCACCACTTCCCACTTCCAAGTAGGAATACTGATATCTCAAAACTTACCACCAAGTCTCTAGTGCTCAACCTTAACCTACTGGCAATTTAGAAATTTAGTCACAATTTTGCAATATCCTTTTTCATAACATTCCACCAATAGACTTCATGTAGATCACAGTATATCTTAGTGTCTCCCGGTTGAATAGAATATCAAGAACTTTGAGCTTCTATTAGCATATGCTATCTTAAGTCATCAACATCTGGAACACATAATCTACCCTGACAACAAATAACACCATCTCCCCCTTGGGAGAAAACCTCAACCTTCTATTAATGAAGATTATGAACCATTCTGCACCACTAGCAAGCTAGTGAACCTCATGAACTAACTCTTTCTTCTTATCATCAATATGAGAAACACTTCCCATAGACAATTTACTTAGAGCGTCATCCACAACGTTGGCTTTACCCGAATGTTACAAGACACTCATATCATCGTCCTTCAATAACTCAAGCCATCTCCTCTGATGATGATTTAAATCTTTCTAGCTCAGCACATACTGAAGGCTCTTGTGATCAATGAACATATCAACATGAACCCTAAAGATAATACCGCTAAATTTGTAAGGAAAAAATAACTGCTGCCAACTCAAGATTATGAGTGGGGTAATTCTTTTTATGAGGTTTGAGTTGTCTAGAGGCATATGCTATAACCTTGCCATGCTGCATCGCTGCACAATCAAGTCCCACTCTGGAAACATCACAATAAACCACAAAACCATCTGAACCCTTTGGCAAAGTCAAGACTAGAGCAAAGGTAAGTCGAGTCTTCAACTCCTGAAAACTCTTCTCGCAAGAATAGGACCACTGAAACTTGACTTTCTTCTGAGACAATCAAGACATGGGAGAAGCAATAGAGGAAAATCCTTAAACAAACCATCTATAGTAACCATCTAAACCTAAGAAACTTCTAATATCTTATAGAGAGATGGATCTAGGCCAATTCCTAACTACTTCGGTCTTTTGAGGATTAACTCGAATGCCTTCACCGAAAATGATATGACCAGTGAATGCAACTGATATCAATAAGAATTCACACTTGCTGAACTTAGTAAATAACTGGCTATCTTTGAGAGTCTGCAAAAAAATCCTCAAATGGCCTATATGTTCATCCGTACTCCAAGAATAAATAAGGATGTCATCTATGAATATTCTAACAAACATGTCCAAGTACTGCATGAACACCCTGTTCATCAAGTCCATAAAAGCTGTGAGAGTATTCGTTAGTATAAAAGACATAACAATAAATTCAAAGCAACCATACCGAGTTCTGAAAGTTGTCTTCAGAATGTCACATTCTCAGACTCTGAGTTGATGTTAGATGGATCTGAGGTCTATTTTAAAAAAGCAATTGGCACCCTGAAGATGTTCAAACAAGTCATCAATCCTGGGTATGGGATACTTCTTCTTGACTGTGAATGTGTTCAACTGATGTTAGTCGATGTACATTCTAAGAGAACTATCTTTCTTACACGAGAAAAGAATTGGATCACCCCATAAAGAGATTTTAGGCCTGATAAAACCTTTGTCTAAAAGATCTTTCAACTGCCCTTTTAATTCCTTAACCTTGGCTGGAGCTATTTTAAAGGGTGGACTTTAAACAGGTTGGGTATCTGGAAGGAAATCAATTTCGAAGTTAATTTCCCACTTGGGAAAAACTCAGGGCAGGTCTTCCAGAAAAACCTTTAGGAACTCATTAATCAATGGAACTGACTCAAGAGTTGGGGTCTTCAACTTTGAATCCTTAAACCAAACAAGATGGTAGACTTACCCTTTGGAAATTATTTTTCTAGCCTTAAGGTAAGAGACAAACCGACGTATAGGCACTGAGGTATTACCCTTCCACTCTATGACTAGATCATTTGGAAACTGAAATCGAACTACTCTATTTCTGCAATCAATAGAGCCTTACCAAGAGTGGATCCAATCCATGCCAAGAATGACATCAAAATCTGTCATGTCTAACTCTATAAGATCAACTGAGGTGACTTTCTAAGAAACTATGACTGGGCAATTTCTGTATACCCGTCTAGCTCTGACTAAATCATCAACTTGAGTAGAGACTGAGAAAGGTTATAAGAAAGTTTTAAGACTTACCCCAAAGTATACTAATAAATAGGGATTTATAAAAGAGAGAGAGGCTTCGAGATCTAATAATGCATAGATATGAATATGAAAGATTTATAATGTACCAGTGACTACATCAGGAGAACCCTCCTGATACTGTCTAGTCTGAAGTGCATAAAACCTGTCATGATGTTGTTCACGATCTACACTATAAGAGGCACCTTGCTGAGCCAAGTGACCTGCTGGAGTGGCTTAAGAGTTAGAATGATTTTGTTGACGAGTATCTCTGTCTCTTTGTGAAGACACTGGACACTCTCTCAATCTGCATCCTGGCTTGCCACACTAAAAACACGCATCACTACCAGCAATACACTCACTCTTATGGTTCTTACCATATTTTTTGTAAAATGGGTTAGTACGACTACTAGTAACGCTACCTTGGGACTTAGAGCCTGGTTCCCTATCCCAATTATCCTACCTGAACTTGGGCATTGGAGTACTAGCAGAAGATGGGGATGGAACTGATGATTTCTAGTGGAACTAAGAACGATTTTCTCTATCTGACTTTTGCTGAGAAAAGTTTAAACTACCTCCTCTGGCCCTCTTACTCATTCTTTCCTTATCCTTGATCTTTTCCTACTCAATCTGTTGAGCATGAACCATCAACCTAGAGATGTCCATCTCCTTAAAAAACATCATAGTCATACACTCTTTAACCATATCCTCAGAAACACCTATCACAAACTTACTCATGCACGCCCTGGCATCAGAAACCATGGTTGGAGCAAACTTTACCAACTGAGTAAACTTAAGAGATACTCTTTTACACTCATGTTGCCCTGCTTTAAATTGGTGGATTCCTGTACCTTAACCTCCCTTAACTCAAGTGCAAATATCCTATCTAGAAAAGCAGCAACGAACTTATCCCATTCTACCAGACCTACATCAACACCTCTATCCTTCTTCTACTATTGGCACCAAATGTGAGATACTCCTTGCAACTGATAAGAAGCCAAGTCAGCACTTTCAGTTAGAGTGACACCCATGATCTTAGTGACATTCTAAAAATTATCCAATAACTCTTGTGGATCCTCTTCAGACTTAGACCCAAAGAATACCAGAGGATTCATCTAAGTGAAGTCTCAGAGTCGGATTGATATTGTGGTACCAGAGGGTTTGACTGGGGCAACTATTTGCTGGTTGGCCTTAGTGATCATGGCTTGAGTTAGCACTATGAAAGCATTCTAGAAGTCAGCATGATAGACTTGCTCATTTAAATGGTCTGCTGGAGCTAGTGGTGCTTGCTGGTTCCCATTTTCATTTCTCCATCTATTAGCTCTTCTGGGTGGCATTTTTTTAAATACGTAGAGCGCAAGTTAGAAGAGGCTTTTAATAGAGTTCACACTCTATCACACAATATGAACATGAAAGAAGTGAAAATTCTCCTAAAACATTTCATAGTCTCTCACTCATAAGTTTGGCGCGCTTCACAGCCCTGAACAAGACTCTAGTCAACACGGCTTTCTGACACCATTGGACACATTAAACTTAATGCTATGATATCAAGTTTGTCATGACCTGAAATTACCCCTAGTTGTAACATGGAGCTTAGAGTCAAAATTGAGCCCAAGCTAACCCATGGCCTGACATGACACTAAGAATAATAAAGTAAACTGATAAATACTAAGTGGAAGCTGAACTAAAATGACATAATTATAGTAAAAACCAAATTCAATACATAATGCCAAAACTAAGATTTTCTAACATAACTAACATGCTGAAAAATATAACTGTCTGTATGAAAGCCTTTAAATCAAATGAGTTGTTGGGACAAGACCCCAACTAACTCTAACTATTTGAAACTGAAATAAGATAAAATGAGATACTGATGACCAGTCCTCGAATGATGAGAACTCACCAAACACTACTGCAGATATAGTGGGGAATCGTATTAAGCAGGATCTGGATGCTAAACATCAGAACCTATATTATAAGATAATATAGTGTAAGAAAAATATGTGATCAGTACTTTAAATGTACTGAGTATATGAGATAGGAAATAACTGATATGAGCTGAACATGATACATGCAACATAGTAAACTAATGCAAGGCTAAGTAATAAACATAAACTATACGATAAGCTGAACAACTGAATACAAAGTCATGCAAGTATCCAAATATTAACTATGAACTGTGGACTGTGGGAGCTATTGCTAACCGACATACCCCAATCTAAGCTAACTAGGGTCCATCCTTTAACCCTAGTTGGAAGGGTGTTCAGTACCTTACCAAGGGTATGAACACTAACATATATCGATCCACTAAACTGATGTCCCAAAAGACTATGGTATCAAGCCTAGTTTGATGGGTGACCCTTTAGAACAAACAATGGCGTCATAGTTCTGCGACATAGGGACTTCTACAAAAGGTCTCTAACTGACGAGCAATCCTTTATTTCTGCGTCCCCTCGGTGCTAAGTACTACTCTCAGCTGAATAACACTGATAACTGAAATGCTTAATAAAAGTAATAATCTTAAGAATGAAAATAAATGCATTATCTAAGAGCATTTAAAACATATAAAATGGAGGATATAATACAATGAGTATATGCATGAAATCATAGGTCATCGGGTATTCATAACCCCCATCTCAGAAGAATGCAATTATTATGACAATTCTATAAACTGAGTGAACTAAGGAATTTAATAACTCAAGTCCAAAAGTCATAGATTTCACCATGTAATTAGGGTTTATAATATTGAAAATGTAATGATATTGAAATTCATGTTAAAACAAGGGGTTATAACTCAGGCAGATCAACGAACTAAAATATCAAGAAGTTTTCAACATTCATGAACCATATGCTCTGAAGAAATTAACTTTGGGACTCAATGGGTAAATGGAGACCCATTAATAAAATCCCACATAACTGGAGATAATAACCCTGAAGAAATCTCTAAACTTGGAGCTTGAGAAAGATGAACCCTAGTTTACTTTTGACGAAGAGAAATCGCCTCTTTTCGCTTGTTTTTGCTAAGTACCGACTGAATTTGAGTAATGAGGGACTTACGGTAAACTTAGGCTAATAATCCAACTATAGGATAGCTTAAATAATGGAGTTTAGGGATTTAAAAAGTGGAAAAAGACTGGAATGCCCCTTCTAAATAGTGACTGAAAAAGTTGTAGGGGAGGACATACAATCCATCCCAAGATCGTGGGACCCACCAACAATCATGGATGGTGCTCGTGGTTGGTATACAGAAGTTAGGCTTATATGGACATGATTAGATGAGCCATGGAATGATTGTGGGACCCACTTATGATTGTGCCTTGGTTCGTGGTCGTAGGTTCCAACCGAGTCAACTTTAGAAGTGAAGATTGTACATAAGATCGTGGTTTCTAACCACGGTCGAGGTTCCATTTCATCGTTCGAAGGTATACATGTCAACTTTAAGGTTTTTGGGGCTGTTTTGATCAGACGGAAGCATGGTACGGTTGTGGTTTGTGCTCATACGTTCTCACTGTTGGATAGTGTTGCACTATAATGGCCATAA
This sequence comes from Capsicum rhomboideum, assembly GCA_031232105.1. Classification (NCBI taxonomy): domain Eukaryota; kingdom Viridiplantae; phylum Streptophyta; class Magnoliopsida; order Solanales; family Solanaceae; genus Capsicum; species Capsicum rhomboideum. Next base: position 86,589,201 of record CP124716.1, on the reverse strand, counting down.
CTCTTAACTCCGACATCGGATTAAGGAAAATCTGGATGCATTGGAAATATAATTCAAATATATATTATTTTTTGGGTCTTGATCTCATAAATTCATCATAATCAAAGAGTTATACTAGTTTGAAGCTGACTATAGCAAGATTCTTCACAAGAAAACCACAAGTAAAAAGATTTCAACATTTTTATGAGGTGGGAGTTACTTGTGGCCTTAATACATGTCTAAATCACTCCTCACACTACCAAAACTTGATGTTTGATTTTACATGTACTTGAACCATGGTTCTAATCATAGCTCTAATTTTTGGGGTGTTACGGTAACCTAACTGTCGGTCCTAGCAAGTCATAAATTACTTGGAACAGCTATAGGAAAGCTCTAAACATAGATAAAATGAGATACTGATGACCAGTCCTCGAATGATGAGAACACACCAAAAACTGTTGCAGATATAGTGGGGAATCGTATTAAGCACGAACTGGATGCTAAACATCAGAACCTATATTATAAGATAATATTGCGTAAGAAAAATATGTGATCAGTACTTTAAATATACTAAGTATATGAGATAGGAAATAACTGATATGAGATGAACATGAAACATGAAACATATTAAACTAATGCAAGGCTAAGTGATAAACATATACTATATGATAAGCTGAACAACTGAATATAAAGTCATGCAAGTATCCGAATATTAACTATGAACTGTGGACTGTGGGAGCTATTGCTAACCGACATACCCCAATATAAGCTAACTAGAGTCCATACTGTAACCCTAGCTGTAAGGGTGTTCAGTACCTTACCAAGGGTACGAACACTAACATATGTGGATCCACTAAAGTGATGTCCCAAAAGACTACGGTATCAAGTCTAGTCTGATGGGTGACCCTTTAGAACCAATAATGGTGTCGTAGTTCTGGGACCTAAGGACTTCTACTAAAGGTCTCTAACTGACGAGCAATCCTTTATTTCTGCGACCCCTCGGTGCTAAGTACTACTCTCAGCTAAATAACATTGATAACTGAAATGCTTAATAAAAGTAATAATCTTAAGAATGAAAATAAATGCATTATCTAAGAGCATTTAAAACATATAAAATGGAGGATATAATACAATAAGTATATGCATGAAATCACAGGTCGTCGAGTATTCATAACCCCCATCTCAGAAGAATGCAATTATTATGACAATTCTATAAACTGAGTGAACTAAGGAATTTAATAACTCAAGTCCAAAAGTCATAGATTTCACCATGTAATTAGGGTTTATAATATTGAAAATGTAATGATATTGAAATTCATGTTAAAACAAGGGGTTATAACTCAGGCAGATCAACGAACTAAAATATCAAGAAATTTTCAACATTCATGAACCATATGCTCTGAAGAAGGAATTAAACTGAGAAATTAACTTTGGGACTCAATGGGTAAATGGAGACCCATTAATAAAATACCACATAACTGGAGATAATAACCCTGAAGAAATCTCTAAACTTGGAGCTTGAGGAAGATGAACCCTAGTTTACTTTTGACGAAGAGAAATCACCTCTTTTTGCTTGTTTTTGCTAAGTACCGACTGAATTTGAGTAATGAGGGACTTAGGGTAAACTTAGGCTGATAATCCAGCTATAGGATAGATTAAATAATGGAGTTTAGGGATTTAAAAAGTGGAAAAAAACTGGAATGCCCCTTCTATATAGTGACTGAAAAAGTTGTAGGGGAGGACGTACGACCCATCCCAAGATCGTGGGACCCACCAACAATCATGGATGGTGCTCGTGGTTGGGATACAGAAGTTAGGCTTCTATGGACATGATTAGATGAGACATGGTATGATTGTGGGACCCACTTATGATTGTGCCTTGGTTCGTGGTCGTAGGTTCCAACCGAGTCAACTTTAGAAGTGAAGATTGTAGCTAAGATCGTAGTTTCTAACCACGGTCGAGGTTCCGTTTCATCGTTGGAAGGTATACATGTCAACTTTAAGGTTTTTGGGGCTGTTTTGATCAGACGGGAGCATGGTACGGTTGTGGTTTGTGCTCATACGTTCTCACTGTTGGATAATGTTTCACTATAATGGCCATAACTCTTAACTCCGACATCGGATTAAGGAAAATCTGGATGCATTGGAAACATAATTCAAATATATATTATTTTTTGGGTCTTGATCTCATAAATTCATCATAATTAAGGAGTTATACTAGTTTGAAGTTGACTATAACAAGATTCTTCACAAGAAAACCACCAGTAAGAAGATTTCAACTTTGTTATGAGGTGGGAGTTACTTGTGGCCTTAATACATGTCTAAATCACTCCTCACACTACCAAAACTTGATGTTTGATTTTACATGTACTTGAACTATGGTTATAATCATAGCTCTAATTTTGGGGTGTTACGGTAACCTAACTGTCAGTCCTGGCAAGTCATAAATTACTTGGAGCAGCTATAGGAAAGCTCCAAATGTAGATAAAATGAGATACTGATGACCAGTCCTCGATTGATGAGAACTCACCAAACACTGCTGCAAATATAGTAGGGAATCGTATTAAGCATGATCTGGATGCTAAACATCAGAACCTATATTATAAGATAATATAGCGTAAGAAAAATATATGATCAGTATTTTAAATGTACTGAGTATATGAGATAGGAAATAACTGATATGATCTGAACATGATACATGCAACATAGTAAACTAATGCAAGACTAAGTAATAAACATATACTATATGATAAGCTGAACAACTGAATACAAAGTCATACAAGTATCCGAATATTAACTATGAACTGTGGACTATGGGAGCTATTGCTAACCGACATACCCCAATCTAAGCTAACTAGGGTCCATCCTGTAACCCTAGATGTAAGGTTGTTCAGTACCTTACCAAGGGTACGAACACTAACATATGTGGATCCACTAAACTGATGTCCCAAAAGACTATGGTATCAAGCCTAGTCTGATGGGTGACCCTTTAGAACCAACAATGGCGTAGTAGTTCTGCGACATAGGGACTTCTACAAAAGGTCTCTAACTGACGAGCAATCCTTTATTTCTGCGTCCCCTCGGTGCTAAGTACTACTCTCAGCTGAATAACACTGATAACTGAAATGCTTAATAAAAGTAATAATCTTAAGAATGAAAATAAATGCCTTATATGAGAGCACTTAAAACATATAAAATGGAGGATATAATACAATAAGTATTTGCATGAAATCACAGGTCATCGGGTATTCATAACCCCCATCTCAGAAGAATGCAATTATTATGACAATTCTATAAACTAAGTGAACTAAGGAATTTAATAACTCAAGTCCAAAAGTCATAGATTTCACCATGTAATTAGGGTTTATAATATTGAAAATGTAATGATATTGAAATTCATGTTAAAACAAGGGGTTATAACTTAGGAAGATCAACGAACTAAAATATCAAGAAATTTTCAACATTCATGAACCATATGCTCTGAAGAAGGAATTAAACTGAGAAATTAACTTTGGGACTCAATGGGTAAAAGGAGACCCATTAATGAAATCCCACATAACTAGAGATAATAACCCTGAATAAATCTCTAAACTTGGAGCTTGAGGAAGATGAACCCTAGTTTACTTTTGACGAAGAGAAATCACCTCTTTTCGCTTGTTTTTGCTAAGTACCGACTGAATTTGAGTAATGAGGGACTTAGGGTAAACTTAGGCTAATAATCCAGCTATAGGATAGCTTAAATAATGGAGTTTAGGGATTTAAAAAGTCAAAAAAGACTGGAATGCCCCTTCTAAATAGTGACTGAAAAAGCTGTAGGGGAGGACGTACGACCCATCACAAGATCGTGGGACCCACCAACAATCATGGATGGTGCTCGTGGTTGGGATACAGAAGCTAGACTTCTTTGTACATGATTAGATGAGCCATGGTATGATTGTGGGACCCACTCATGATTGTGCCTTGGTTCGTGGTCGTAGGTTCCAACCGAGTCAACTTTAGAAGTGAAGATCGTACCTAAGATCGCGGTATCTAACCACGGTCGAGGTTCCGTTTCAATGTTGGAAGGTATACATGTCAACTTTAAGGTTTTAGGGGTTGTTTTGATCTGACGGGAGCATGGTACGGTTGTGGTTTGTGCTCATACGTTCTCACTGCTGGATAGTGTTGCACTATAATGGCCATAACTCTTAACTCCGACATCGGATTAAGTAAAATCTGGATGCATTGGAAATATAACTCAAATATATATTATTTTTTGGGTCTTGATCTCATAAATTCATCATAATCAAGGAGTTATACTAGTTTGAAGTTGACTATAGCAAGATTCTTCACAAGAAAACCACCAAGAAGAAGATTTCAACTTTGTTATGAGGTGGGAGTTACTTGTGGCCTTAATACATGTCTAAATCACTCCTCACACTACCAAAACTTGATGTTTAATTTTACATGTACTTGAACCATGGTTCTAATCATAGCTCTAATTTTTGGGGTGTTATGGTAACCTAACTGTCAGTCCTGACAAGTCATAAATTACTTGGAGCAGCTATAGGGAAGCTCCAAATGTAGATGAAGCACGAAAATTCAGAAAATGACCTGAAGGGTTATTACAACTGTCGCGCCTTATTTTTCTCACGAAAAGCAAAATACAACATGACAACTCTTTTTAGGATGATTAAAGAGAGAAGAGTCACCACCTAACGAATTAAGGTTCTTTAGAAAATCATTCTAAACTAATTATGATTAATTAATTATTAGTCTACGTCACCAGAAAATTGGGTAAGGGTTCAAGTTACCTCAAAATTAAGGTGTTAAGAACCTTTCGAGGTCCACAAATATGGATCCCGATCGAATTCATATATTATGTGGGGAATTAATTGATAAGAAAAAGGTCAATTGTTTTATTAACTTAATTAATAACTAAGTGATTAGACAAGAAAAAACATATTTATTATCTAATTAATATTGAGCTAGGTGATAAAGCGATTAAACACGTAAACAATAATAAAATATGAATCAGATAAGCGAGAGGACAGAAATGACACAATAATATAGTTAAAGAAATTTGCTAACTAAAATAAACCTAGACTACCAAAACAAGCAAAAACACGATCAATAAACTGAAAATCCTCTAAGTTAAGGAGTAACCGTTAAACCCCGTGCAATGCCTTTTAAAGAACTTTTTAACCAAAGTTCAATGGTTATCGGTACATAAGTGTATCATCTAGATCACTCCCTATGTAGGAGGAAAACATTTGAGGGGGGAGGTTTTTTTTTTATCCTAACGGGATCACCCCGTGTAACTAAAATAATGCTTCGCAACCCAAATTAGAGGAGGGTTGCTCATATTATTCAGCGGCACAGACTATCATCTCCCACTACACCTAAGTTTAGTTATTATTAAACCTAGAAGAACACTAAAGAAAATGATAAAAACTAATGTTCCCTAATATGCCTACCCGTCCCAACTTAATGTCCAAGAGGCATTGGACGATCTATTTTTGATAAAGGTCTAGACACAAAGAAAATCTAAGGTTACTTATTTAGACTCGGGATTAGTGTCGAACAAAACAAATAAGACTTGAAAAGTAGAACATATTGGTTTCATGAAAGTCTTTGATTGATTAAAGTTGATTAGGTGATGACCATGCTAAACAATTGACAATTTCATATGATTAAAACCTATAGGAATGATTTCTGATGATTGGCGAAAACTGAACATGCTAGAAATTAATAAAACAATTTATATGTGTGATTTCTAGACATAGATATAAACTGAACATGCAGGAATTGATATGAAAAACTATGAGCATGATTCTTTTCCGTTGGTATTAAATTAAACATGCTGGAAATTAACATACTCACTTATAGGCATGATTTCTAAACATTTAATGACTAATTAGCATGTTGGAATTGATTGATAATACTGTGATCATGATTTCTAGGAGAATAATGCCAAGTAAAATATTGAAATGATTAATAGTCCTCTAGACGTGATTTCTAGGCTAACGTAATACAAAAACATTTCGAATTTAATTAATATATACTATAGACAGGATTTCTAAATGGACACTAATTAGTTGAACATGCTGCAATTTCATTGATTATCCTATCGAGGTGAAAGTTAATGATTAGGCATGCTGGATAATTTAATAATAACCCTATCTAGGTGAGAATTTAACAAGTTAAACATGCTAGAAAATCTTACAACCTATAGACATGATTTCTATATGACCCCACATGCTAGAGTTTAATTAATAATCCTAAAACATGCTATCTAAGTGAGAAAATATGCTGAAAATTAATTAATATTCCTAGAATATGATGGCTAAGTAATAAAATAATTAATTAACAAGCTGAAAATTTATTGATAAACCTTAAGACATGGTGTCTATGTGAGAAGATAATTAACATGACAAAATTTTATTGGTAACCCTAGAAACATGATTTTTATATGAACATATGCTGGAATTATTTCATGAGTCCTACCAACAAGCTTTCTATGTGAATATATGCTGAGATTATTTAATAGTCCCTAACAACATGCTTTCCTTATGACCAAGCAATAAATACAAATACTGGAGTTATTTTATACTCTTATAATCATGATTTCTATATTATGAACACTCGAGCAATATGCTAATAATGCAAACGCTTATAGGCATGGTTTCTAACTATTTAGTATCAGTCAAAAAAAATGCTAATCATCAATTAGCATACATATCCTATCCCCAGCAGTCCCCTTTAATTCATTATATCAATAATGTTTATACAAAAATTATTACAGACCCAAATAAGAATAAAAAATCAAATTTAAAACAAATGAAATCTGGTGATAAAGTCCCCTTTAGCTCTCTTACCCTGGGCAATTCTTCAAATCCCCAAATATTCGCCTTCAACATTATAAACATAAAACAAAAGTACCAAGCCGCACCAGAATCCACAACCAACCTTTAACATTCCATAACCGACCTTTGACGCTGTCGAGATACCAAGGATCTCAAGGATCCCGGGAAGGCTCACGCCAAAAGGGTTATCAGATGTACAAAGGTTTTTTTGAATTCCCACAAACAAAAAAAAGAAGAAGGCATTTCAGTTTATATGTTTAACATGACAATTAGTGAGGGCATGTTGTAGAGTATATATTGTATTAACAGATTTCTCATGGAGACAAACAAGTTTTGAACATAATCACTCAAGCGAAACATCATGTGTTAATCATTCACAATATTTATATTCAGACTAAGGTATGAAGCTTTAATTACACCGAACTACCATGTAAGAAAATAAGGGGTGTTTCAAGTAATAAAAGGACAAATAGTAACCAAACACTTCAAGAATAAAGACCAGTGAGAACAGTTAGCAGCAGAAACATTACCCAAAAACCAGAAAACAAAAAACAAATATCTAAGAGTCAAGGAGAGTGATGCTTGAAAGTGTGAGAAATAATGAGTGGAAGGGGCTGATTATATAGTAAAAGAGTTATAAGTAATCAGAATAATGGAAAGAAGAGAAGATATTCTGGAAATCAATTAAAGGAATTTGTTTTCCTTAAATAGATAGCTGAATCAATTCAGAATAAAACAAGTCCAATTTTTACCAAATATACATAAGTGAAATCTGTTCGAATTAAAGAGAGGGGCGAAATAGCAATCACAACATTAGATAGCATAAACTTACCATATAGAATAAAGGACTAAGGCTATCACATATTCAGAAAAGGAAGAAAAATCTACCAAGGCAAACTACTTGATATATGAATTAAAACATATCAAAATTAACCAAGTACCAAGTCATCCAAATTCAAAAAAGGAGATTGAATCAATTTGAACGGTGTGAATACACTGGAGTAAATTAGCTTAAATCAGAATTTACCCAAATAATCAAATAATTTACAGCTAATCATAATAAAACTCTAGTTAATCACAACACTCATATAATATTTGAATTACTAAACACATAATAAATGTTTAAAATGATCATAGTTATCACACAGGGTCTGCCCCAGGATTGCAAAACATCAGCAGAAATAATCAATCAGTAAGTAAGAACAATGATTTTGAAAATCGAATGAAATCAGTATCCAATTCGAAAACTAGGGATAACCAACGTTGGTAAAAATTGGGTCTTTTCACATATGGTAGTCTAAAGATGCAAATAAACATAAAATTAAAAGAATCAAGTCGAAGTCATAGCCATGTTTTCATGAATTTTAGATCTAAAAATCAAGCAACGCAAACAGAAAATGATATTTAACTAGTAAGAGAAAACAAACCCAGAATATTCATAGTTCTCTTCAAATTCAAACTTGAAGGGACAATTTACAAACTTCTCCCCGAAATGGCGACCTACTTTATTTTTGAATCACGAGACAGACAAGAATCTCTCTGGTGAAGTTCTCGCAGTGGTTATGGCTCATCGGCAGCTCGTCGGCTATCAACCACGATGATACAGTGATGAATAGCGGACTATGGGGTGGCAGGTTTTGGTTTTAGGGTGACTTATTGGTGTTTCACCTGAAGGAGGTGGGCGGTGGTGGTGCAGGCAATAGTGAGGTGGTGGTGGCTGATGGTTGGTTAACTATTCCATTGATAGTGTGGGGGTCGCCGGTGGTGTGGGGGTGGAATATGGGGGAGTTAAGAGAGACGTCGGGGGAAGAGAGAAGGGGAATGACGGCTGGATGAGTGAAAATGATTTAGGGTTTTGTGATTTTGGGGGGAGGAGATATTAAAAAGGAAAGAAAATAAGGTATTTAATATCAGTCGTTGAACATACGAGATTAACGTTTGGGATTAAAATTAAGGAGATGGGTCAGATTCAAGTTTAAATTGGGATCAATTAAATTGGATTAAATTAGAATTGGGGATTTCAATTTGGGGTCAAATTAAAATCAATTTAGTCTAAAATTAACAATAATTTGACCAAATTGGGATACAAATTAATTATGAGAAATTAAATTGAATTGGGCTTCTATTAAATACATATAGTAATAAATCAATTAAAGAAAAATAACAATAACTAAATTAACAAATGTCATAGAAATCGTTATTATTAAACTACTTACAAACAAATTACGTATATAAAATTAATGACACATAATATATTATTTAAAATTGGCAATAATAAGTTGAAATAAATTAGGTATCTGCAAATTATGAATGCAAATTTTAAGAAATGGTATAATAATAACAATAACAATAACAATATTATTATTATTAACAATAATAATAATAATAATAATAAACTATAGATTATACATTTGCAAATCATAAATATGGATTTAAAATACTTACATAAATAATGTAGTAAAAATTAATGAATGAGATTCCTAAAGAAAATTAATGAATTTGAGTGAGAATAGTACTAGTCGACAAGATTAGATTATGAGTAATGTATAAGGTAGAGCATCAATATGATTTAGGTCATATTGCAAGATATAGGGCAAAAAAAATAAGTTTCAAAAGGGTGAGAGAGAGAATTGTTTAGTCATCTCTTATTTGTTGAGAAACTCAATAGTATCTCATTTTAAGGGCCGGCGAGGAACCCTATAGTCATATTAAGGTACGACGAGGAACTCAATAGTCATTTTTAAGTCCAGCGAGGAACTCAATATTTATTTTAACGTCAGTCAATAAAACTAATGCTCATTTTAAGGTCTGGCGAGGAACCTAATTCTCATTTTAAGGTCCGACAAGGAACCCAATTTTAAGGTCTGGCGGGGAACCTGTACTGAGCCTCCATGTTATTTTCCTCATTTTCATACTTTTTTAGAATTTAGAGACTCCCTATAGCTTCCCCAGGTCATTTATGACTTGAGTGACTGATAGTTCGGTTAACAGGAAGTTCATTTGGTTTTTAGAGCCATTTCTCTGTTTAGGAGCTTTCAAAGTTAAGAAATGGGTCTCGGGCCTAAACCTCAGGTAAATGGCCTCCAATGACATTTTTGATAGTCTTAATAGCTCTAGTCTTAATAGCTCCGAACATCGATTTTAGGCTAGGACGACCCTTGGTCTGTGTACTGAGGCTTCCATACTAGTTTTGGGCTATTGGGTGGAATTTGGGAAAAATGGCTCCTTGGGGGTGTGGACCCTACTTTTTATCAAAACTGTAACACCCTGTACATTTCCGAACCTATTTGATTACCTTAACATTTATGGAATTATTTAAACCTAAGATGGTTGGTGTATTACACTCTACCTTTGTTGGGCTGAATTAATCTTGTGCTAATGGGCTCAATTGAGGCCCAAAAATTAAACAATAAGACATGGCCCAAAATGGAAAATGATCCATTCCAAAAGTTGACCAAGTAAACACCTCATTTATTGACCAAAAGTTTGGCTAAGGATGACCATTAAGGGAGGTGATTTGAAGGGACTATATAAGGTTAAAAATCAGATTTTGTTCACCACAAAACATTTGCAAATTCTAGATTTTTCAAAGAGGTATTTCTCTTCTCTTTCAAACCCTAAGCTACCACTCCATTTGGAAAAGATCATCTCTTTGCAAGCTTTGGTAAATGTTTACTCTTATGGTTTAATATATTATATGCATAAGAGGGTGTGTAAATTATGTTGGTTATGTTGATAAAGTGTTGAGCAGTCCACTATGCGTAAAACAGTCCACTTTTGCTTAATCGGTAAAAGACTTGCCTTCTATGTGGTTCAAACTTGAAAGGGGACTTGAGGTATTACAGGAAGTGAATTTGATGTATTAAATGTCAACATTTTAGGATGTGGTTATGTCCCTAACTTGCTTTCTCTTTGTGTATGACTTATGGAATTGTTGTTATGAAATTGTGCATGGAACCGGTGGTGTATTGAAAGGAGAATATAGTTTTGTGATGTTCATGTACATTTTGAAACCATAATTGTTCGTTGGCATCAAATTTAAACTAAAGTATAAAAAGAGAAGCTTAATTATGGACATGGACCATTTATTACAAAGATGGACCCAAAAGTGAATCGTAGAAGCTGAACCGGGCATCTACCCTCACAGATAAGGCACCTGCGGGCACAGGTGGCTCCGCAAGTGGCTCTATATAGGGCCAGGAGGGCACCAACAACCTCACCTCACCACCTACAGGTGCAGGTTGCTCCGCAGGTCCTTCCAAAAGTCCGTTTCACTTGTTTTTGCTTCTCTTTGACCCTCTAAGGCCCCTCTACCCTTCTTGGATGCAATCATCAACTTATGGTACCCTTTGGATGGTTCTAAGAGGGTATTCCAGAGGCATTTTGAATTGTATCAATTGTGGATTATTTTTAATTTGTTGAGGTGAAAGGTATTTAGATGACTTGATAGCTTAAATGTGATGATGTGTTAAGGAGGAAGTGTAAAGTATAAACTTGGTATGAAATTCCATCAGTTTGTGATATCTAGGTTGATGTGTGGGATATTTTGGTGTTGTTTCTATGGTGATGGAGTAAATTGTATTGTAGGAGGGTGAAATGACGTTATATGGCAGTCACGTAGCTCATTATCATCTTGTGCACTTGTAATGTAGTTAGTTGTTAATGTGAGCTCCGTTATGTACTTGTGTTGTAGAGTAACACATAAGGAAGGAGCTGAATTGTTGTATTCACATATTGGGAAGATAAGGTATGTAGGGTTACTCTTTTTGTATCCTTTGGCAGCACCTCTTGTTCTCATTGTTACCGTACATGTTTCCATTTTGAAATGTTTCAAAGCATCTCATTTCAGGTTTGTTATAAATTGTTATTCACGTGTCTATTATTCATTGATTAATGTTCCAAAGCTCCAATAATGTTATAACCACCAATGTATCAATCTCACAAAAGTAAAGAAATGAAGTAATGCATAGTTGTTTGTTGTTTAAGTATGGGTGGCAGCTTTGGGGGCAAAAGCCTAGCTCGAGTTGAACCTGACAGGGGGAAGCTCTGGGGGTGAAAACCTAGCTCGAGCCAAACCTAATATATTGATTTATGAGTGGCAGCTCTGGGGGCATAAGCCTAGCTCGAGCCGATCCTAGTGTTATTTCCCACTGATTAGTTGGGTTCGGACATTATATGATTGATGTTGATATTGATATGAACGTAAAAAGAAAGTAATGAAGGCAATGTACATGGTTCCACATATATAGAATGGTGGTTTATCAATATTGTCTATTCACTTATATTTGATTCCATTGGAGTTCTTATGTTTCATGCAGTTTCTTATGGCCTTAAATACTCAGTACATTCATTCGTACTGACATCCCTTGAGGGAATTACCTTACTTACTGCAGGCACAAGAGCTAGTAGACCTCCACAGTAGGATACAGGTCATCTGTTGACTATTGGTGAGCTCCAAGTTGATTTGGGGCTTTTCGAGTCATTTGTATATATTTGTTAGGGTACTGTGTAACAGTTGTATAAAGATGGGACTTGTCCCGACTTTAGACATGGTTATGTATCTATTAGAGGCTTTGTATATGTTGTAAGTCAAACAAAGGAATGCATGGCCATTTTGACGTGGTGGCCCTAATGGCCAAGTTTTATATCTATTTGAATGTTTTTCCATGACTGTCGTCTTTGTCCTCTTGTATCTGTATGACTATATGTTGTTTACTCAGGGACATGCATATGAATATACATGATCATAGGTTGGTTCTCTCGGGCCTTAACAACTTCGGGTGCCAGTCTGCCTCAATAGGATTTGAGGCATGACAGAAGTGGTATCAGAGCAGGTTGTCCTAGGGTGTCTACAAAGTCATGTCTGAGTAGAGTTGCTTATGGATGTGTGGTGCACCACATTTATAAGTAGGAGGCTATGGTACATTTAAGAGTTGTTTCTTTTCTTCATTTCCTAGATTGTGCATTAGAGACAACGTTGTAGGTGGAATCATATCTGACCATTGAAATTGGCTTTCTTTGTTATAGAAAAATGCCGATTACAAGACAAGGTAGGGGAAAAGGTAAGAAGTTAGACATGATTGCTGGGTAAGGAACTAGTAAATCACCACCTGACCAAGATAGTCAAGGTGGGGCTGAAACTGAGTTTGCATCACGGGCTTCTTCTCCTCTCCTATTTCCAGGGGGCCACAAAGGAGAGGAGTATCCCCAGAACCACCTCTTAATGCTACTGAGCAGGATCTAAGGAATTCGGTGCAAATATTGACTCTTATAGTTTCTGCACAAAATCAAGGACAAGTTAGTCCAACTACAAGTAATGACAGTGCGGATAGGGCAGCTAGTCGGTGGACATAGGATTTTCTGAAATTAGACCCTCCTACATTCACCGGGTCAGATTTTAATGAAGACCCGCAAGACCTCATGGACCAAATTCAAAGGGCTTTAGATGTAATGCATGTGTCTGGTATAGAAATAGTTAAGCTTGCAACATATAGATTGAAAGGAGGGGCTATATTATGGTACGAAGATCGAAAATGATCTAGGGGTAACGGTGCACTTCCAGCTAATTGGGAAGAATTCAAAACGGCATTCCTTGATCATTACCTTCCATATGAGATCCGAGAGGCTCGTGCAAACTAGTTCTTAAATCTTCGTCATGGGAATATGAGCGTCAGATAGTACAGTCTTCGGTTTAACTCTTTGGTTAGGTATGCTCCTAATGTAGTAGCCACTATGCACGAAAGAGTCCATCGGTATGTGGACAGATTGGATCCATATTTGGTGAGGGATTGTACTGTTGCTACGTTGAATAAAGATATGGGTATAGATAGGATACAAGTTTTTACACATAAGATGGAGGATCAGAGGCAAAGGAGAAGGGCGCAAGAATTTGAAAGAGGGCCGTCAAAGAAGGCTAGACCTGTGGGATAGTTCATGGAGTCCCAAGGAGAATTTAGACCTCGAGTTTTTAATAGACCGCCGAGACCATCATTTTTTTACTCTACAACAGGTACTCCATCCCAATTTTGAGGGTTTAAAGGCAGTCAAGATGAGCAGAGTAGTGGGATTCGGGGTTCACAGACAGCAAGATTTTCTCATCAGCCGTGTCAGCGCTGTGGAAAGTTTCATTTAGGTGCATGCCAATTTGGGACGAATGTTTGTTTTTGGTGCGGTATGTCGGGGCACATAATGAGAGAGTGTACACAGAGGGGTATGGGTAGTATGAAGTGGCCTACGGGATCAACCGTTGCATCATCATCGTCGGGTGTACAACCTATAGGGTGTGGTAGAGGTGCTAGAGGATCAGCTAATTCTAGTGGAGTTCAGAACCGTACCTATGCGTTAGCCGATCGTCAGAATTCGGAGGCTTCTCCGGATATAGTTACAGGTATATTATCCATCTTTTCACATAATGTATATGCATTAATTGATCCGATCTCTACCCTATCATATGTCACTCCATTGATTTCTGAAAAACTCTAAAGAACACCAGAATTATTAGCTAAGACATTTGAAGTATCTGTACCAGTTGGTGAATCTATTGTAGCTAAAAGAGTCTATCATAATTGTATAGTAAATGTGTGTGATCATGATACGTTGGCTGATCTTATTGAACTGGAAATGCTAGATTTTGATGTTATAATGGGTATGGATTGGTTGGCTTCGTGTTATGCCATTGTAGATTGCCGAGCTAAAAAGGTACATTTCCATTTTCCACAAAAGACCGTCCTTGAAAGGAGGGGTAATATTGGAGCACCGATAGGTAAATTTATTTCCTATATTAAGGCAAGGAAAATGATATCCAAGGAGTACATATGCCATCTAGTAAGAGTGCAAGATATCGATGTGAAGCCACCAACTCTTCAATCGGTTTTGGTGGTAAATAAATTTCTTGATGTATTTCCTAAAGATCTTCCAGGTTTGCCTCCGGAACGGGAAATAGAATTTGGTATTGATGTGATGCCAGGCACTCAGCCTATCTGTATTCCTCCGTATAGAATGGCCCCAGTAGAGTTACGGGAATTGAAGGAACAATTAAAAGACTTGCTGGACAAGGGATTCATAAGGTCTAGTATGTCCCATTAGGGTGCACCAGTGTTATTTGTACGAAAGAAAGATGGCACATTGAGAATGTGTATTGATTATCAAAAATTGAATAAAGTAACAGTCAATAATAAATAACCTCTCCCCAAAATTGATGATTTGTTTGACCAATTACAGGGTGCCAAATGCTTCTCAAAGATTGACCTGAGATCGGGTTATGATCAGGTAAGGGTTAGAGAAAAAGATATACCCAAGACAACGTTTTGAACATAGTATGGTCATTATGAATTTTTAGTTATGTCATTTGGGCTAAAAAATGCACCAACAATTTTTATAGATTTGATGAATAGGGTGTTTAAGCCATTCGTAGATGTGTTCGTGATCGTGTTTATAGATGATATTTTGGTTTATTCAAGATCACAAGAGGACCATGCTAATCACTTATGGCAGGTGTTACAGATTCTTCGTGATCGTAAGTTATATGCAAAGTTCTCTAAATGTGAATTTTGGTTAAAATCTGTAGCATTCTTGGGTCATATTGTGTCGGATGAAGGGATAAGAGTTGATACACAAAAGATAGAAGCGATGAAGAATTGGCCAAGGCCTACGATGCCTACAGAGATTCGTAGTTTTCTTGGGTTGGTAGGTTATTATAGAAGATTTGTGGAAGGATTTTCTTCTATTGCAGCACCTTTAACAAAGCTAACACACAAGGTAACCAAGTTTCAGTGGAATGATGGATATGAGAAGAGTTTCCTAGAGCTGAAGGATAAATTGACGTCTACACCCATATTAGTACTTCCAGAAAGCACAGAAGGGTATGTGGTATATTGTGATGCTTAAGGAGTCGGCTTAGGATGTGTATTAATGTTGCACGATAATGTAATAGCTTATTCCTCAAGACAGTTGCGACCACATAAGAGAAACTATCCGACATATGATCTCGAGCTAGCAGCTGTGATATTTGCTTTAAAGATATGATGTCACTACCGACCATAAGAGTTTGCAATATATCTTTAAGCAGAAGGACTTAAATCTGAGGCACCGGAGGTGGCTTGAACTATTAAAAGATTATGATATTGATATCTTATATCATCCTGGGAAAGCAAATATGGTAGCTGATGCATTAAGCCTCAAGACAATGGGAGGCCTTCATGGCCAGTTGACGGAAAAGCAATGTATAGTCAAGGATCTACATCAACTAGCTAGCTTAGGAGTTTGCCTTCTTGAATCTCCAGATGAATGAATTATGGTGCAAAATGTGGCAGAATCTTCATTAGTAGCTGAGGTGAAGGACAAACAGTATGCGGATCCTATTTTATTGCAGCTGAAGGAGAATGTACAACAAGGTTTGACAAAGGCACTTAATCTTATGCAAGAGGGAGTGCTTCAATGCCAAAGCAGATTGTGTGTACCGAATGTAGATGAACTAGGGAGACAAATTATGACAAAAGGCACATCATTCATGGTATTCTATTCATATAGGAGCTACCAAAATGTATCATGATTTGAAAGAAATATATTGGTAGGGTAACATGAAGAAGAACATTGCAGAATTTTTTGCTCATTTGTCAACAAGTAAAAGTAGAGCATCAGAAGCCTGGAGGTTATATGCAATGTATAAATCTTCCAGTCTGGAAGTGGGACATGATTAACATGGATTTCATCACAGGTTTTCCTTGTACGCTTTAGAAATTTAATTCTATATGGGTAATAGTTGATAGGCTTACCAAGTCAACGCATTTCTTACTCGTTAAGACCACCTACACAGCTGAAAATTATGCACGGTTGTATGTTAAAGAGATAGTGCGACTACACGAAATTCCAATCTCTATTATATTAGACAGGGGAGCTCAATTTACTGCACACTTTTGGAAATCTTTTCAGAAAAGTTTGGGAACCCAAGTGAATTTAAGTACGGCTTTTCATCCTCAAACATATGGACAAGCAGAATGTACTATACAAACACTTGAATATATGCTACGAGATTGCATATTGGACTTTAAAGGTAGTTGCGATGATCATCTACCTCTTATTTAATTTGCCTAAAATAATAGTTATCATTCAAGTATCAAGATGGCACCTTACGAAGATTTATATGGAAGAAAGTGTAGATCACCAATTGGATGGTTTTGAAGCGGGTGAAACTGCCTTATTTGGGCCATATCTTGTTCATCAAGCTATGGAGAAGGTTAAGGTGATACAACAATGACTACAAATAGCCTAAAGTTGACACAAATCATATACTGATGTGAGAAGAAGGGGGCTAGAATTTTCCATAGGTGATTGGGTATTTTTAAAGGTGTCACCAATGAAAAGAGTAATGAGATTTGGGAAGAAGGGAAAGCTCAGTCCACGTTATATAGGGCCGTATGAGATTGTCCAGAGATTTGATCAAGTTGTGTATGAATCAGTACTACCCCAACAACTCTCCACAGTCCATCCAGTGTTTCATGTTTCAATGCTTCAAAAGTGCATAGGAGATCTATCTCATATTGCTCCCATTGAAGATGTACAAGTTACGGAAGACCTCACATATGAAGAAATACCTATTGCTATTCTGGATCAATAAGTTAAGAGTTTAAGAAATAATGAAGTAGCTTTTGTAAAGGTACTTTGGAGAAATCAACAAGTAGATGAAATCACATGGGAACCCGAGGAAATGATGAAGTCTAAGTACCCGCATTTATTTCAAATGGAAGAAAAAGTGCAAGATGCGGAATTGGAGCAATAATAAGTAAGTATCTATAAGAACTAAGCGTATATGATAATATGAAGAATGAACTTAGACTTGAATTTATTTATATTGAATAATGTTACAACCATTCGAGGACTAATGTTCCTAAGGGGGAAGGATATAACACCCCGTACATTTCCGAACCTATTTGATCACCTTAACATTTATGGATTATTTAAACCTGAGATGGTTGGTGTATTACACACTACCTTTGTTGGGCTAAATTAATCTTGTGTTAATGAGCTCAATTGAGGCCCAAAAATTAAACAATAAGACATGGCCCAAAATGAAAAATGATCCATTCCAAAAGTTGACCTAGTAAACACCTCATTTATTGACCAAAAGGTTTGCTAAGGATGACCATAAAGGGATGTGATTTGAATGGAATTTATAAGGTTAAAAATCAGATTTTATTCGCCACAACATACTTGCAAATTCTAGATTTTTCCAAGAGGTATTTCTCTTCTCTTTCAAGCCCTAAGCTACCACTCCCTTTGGACAAGATCATCTTTTTGCAAGCTTTGGTAAGTGTTTAATCTTATTGTTTAGTATATTATATGCATAAGAGTGTGTGTAAATTATGTTGGTTATGTTGACAAAGTGTTAAGCAGTCCATTATGTGTAAAACAGTCCACTTTTGCTTAATCGGTAAAGGGCTTGCCTTCTATGTGGTTCAAACTTGAAAGGGGACTGGAGGTCTTGAAGGAAGTGAATTTGATGGATTAAATTCCAACATGTTTGGATGTGGTTATTTCCCTAACTTGCTTTCTCTTTGTGTATGACTTGTGGAATTGTTGTTATGAAATTGTGCAAGGAACCGGTGGTGTATTAAAAGGAGAATATAGTTTTGTGATGCTCATGTGCATTTTGAAACCATAATTGTTCGTTGGCATCAAATTTAACCTAAAATATGAAAAGAGAATCTTACTTATGGACATGGACCATTTTTTTCAAAGATGGACCCAAAAGTGAACCGTAGCAGCTTAATTGGGCATCCGCCCTCACGGATAAGGCACCTACGGGCGCAGGTGGCACCGCAGGTGGCTCTGGGCAGGGCCAGGAGGGTACCTACAGCCTCACCTCACCACCTGCAGGTGCAGGTTGCTCCGCAGGTCCTCCTAAAGGTCCGTTTTACTTGTTTTTCCTTCTCTTTGACCCTCCAAGGCCCCTCTATCCTTCTTGGATGCAATCATCAACTTATGGTACATTTTGGATGGTTCTAAGAGGGTATTCCGGAGGTATTTTAAATTGTATCAATTGTGGATTGTTTTTAATGTGATGAGGTGAAAGGTATTTAGATGACTTGATAGCGTAAATGTGATGATGTGTTAAGGAGAAATTGTAAAGTATAAACTTGGTATGAAATTCCATTGATTTGTGATATCTAGGTTGATGTGTGGGATTTTTTGGTGTTGTTGGTATGGTGATGCAGTAAATTGTATTGTAGGAGGGTGAAATGACGTTATATGGCAGTCACGTAGCTCATTATCGTCTTATGCACTTGTAATGTAGTTAGTTGTTAATGTGAGCTCCGTTGTGTACTTGTGTAGTAGAGTAACACCTAAGGAAGGAGCTGAATTATTGTATTCACATATTGGGAAGATAAGGTATGTAAGGTTACTCTTTCCGTATCCTTTGGCAGCACCTCTTGTTCTCATTGTTACCGTACATGTTTCCATTTTGAAATGTTTCAAAGCATCTCATTTTAGGTTTGTTATAAATTGTTGTTCACATGTCTCTTATTCATTGACTAATGTTCCAAAGCTCCAATAATGTTATAACCACCAATGTATCAATCTCACAAAAGTAAAGAGATGAAATAATGCATAGTTGTTTGTTGTTTAAGTATGGGTGGCAACTTTGGGGGAGAAAGCCTAGCTCAAGCCGATCCCGAGATTATTGAATCAGGGGGAAGATTTGGGGGAGAAAGCCTAGCTTGATCCAAACCTGACAGGGGTCTGCTCTTGGGGTAAAAACCTAGCTCAAACCGAACCTGATATATTGATATATGGGTGGCAGATCTAGGGGCATAAGCCTAGCTCGAGCCGATCCCAATGTTATTTCCCACTGATCAGTTGGGCCTAGGTATTATATGATTGATTTTGATATTTATATGAACATAAAAAGAAAGTAATGAAGGCAATGTACATGGTTCCACATATACAAAACGGTGGTTTATCAATATTGTCTATTCACTTGTATTTGATTCCATTGGATTTATTATGTTTCTTGCAGTTTCTTATGGCCTTAAATACTCAGTACATTCATTCGTACTGATGTCCCTTGGGGCCCTTACCTTACATTCTACAGGTACAGGAGCTAGTAGACCTCCACAGTAGGATACGGATCATCTGGGGACTATTGGTGAGCTCCGGGTTGATTCGGGGCTTTTTAAGTCATTTGTATATATTTTTTTGGTACTGTGTAACAGTTGTATAAAGCGGGGACTTGTCCCGACTTTAGGCATGGTTATGTATCTGTTAGAGGCTTCGTAGGCGTTGTAAGTCGAACGAAGGAATGCATGGCCACTTTGACGTGGTGGCCCTAACGACCATGTTTCATATCTATTTGAATGTTTTTCCATGACTTTCGTCTTTCACATATTATAGCTGCATGACTGAATGTTGTTTACTCATGGAAATGCATATGAATGTACATGAGCATAGGTTGGTTCTCTCGGGCCTTAACGGCTTTGGGTGCCTGTCCGCCTCAACGGGATTTGAGGCATGACAAAAACGACCTCAGAAGGGAATTTTGATAGAGCTGTTGAGTCCGAAGTGTTGAATTTTGGTCGGGTAGCATAGTTCGTTTGCGATCACGGGATTTCAAACCAATCCCGAGTACCCAATCGGAGTCCTTTGGGACTAGCTAAACTTGGCTGGTTCCATGTATCTAGTGCAACCACTTAAGAGGCCAGGGTACCGATTTAGTAGCCCTAGACCACTTTAGCGGAGCTGGCCAGCCTTAGCCAGGCAGCTTTAGCGATAGCCGCTTATGTGGCACTTGAGCACTTTAGAGGACCTGGCCGACTGGGGCAGGGTCGCTTTAGTGGCCCTAGGGCACCTTAGTGGTGACCGCTTTAGTTGTCATTTAACCTCTAAAGCGGCCATCACTGATGTTATATATATATATATATATATATATATATATATATATAATTTCCTCTTCTTCTCCAACACTTTCATATAAGTGTATCCTCTACTATTAGACATTGCAAGCTCAAATTCAGTAAGGTATTGAGTGAGTGAGTTTTGTATTTAGCTCGGTATTATGGTTTTGAGCGTATAGCATCGATATCTTTTAAGTAATTTGGTCGATCTCCGCTTAATTTGGTACTTAGATTCTTATTTCTACGATTTTTTATTGGAACTGATTTTGCTATCATTGAGCTCGAATTTATCCAAATTTGTTATGGCTTTTGATCCTTGATCTGCATGGGATTTGTTAAGGTTTTAATTTCACGATTCCGTAAGTGAGCCTCGTATTGGATTTTTTAGTTTGATTTTAAACCCAGAGCATTTATACACAATATGGGTATCGTTCTTCTTTTGTTGATGCATAAAATATTATTTTGATGGTGTGGCAGCTCTCAGAGACCTCTCGAAAGGGGAAAGTTCTAGATTAGAGGATTCTGTGAGCGTTTGGCGGTATCCAGAAAGGCTAGGGTTACCCTACTTTTATATTGAGCTTACTTATGTTATTTGTGTACTATTATGCTAGTTTTGGGTAGGTAGTTGTAGCTTGGGCATCATTTTAGTAGTTTTACACCTTATTTAGCTGGTTAGGGACCCATTTTGGTAGACTTCAGGCCCGTTATCCCATAGTATAGTGAAGTATCATCCTTTAGGGATAGGTTTGGTTTGATTAGTGCCTTGAGTTGGGAATAGGAAGCCTTAGAGTGGACTAGGCTAGATTTTGACCAAGATTTGGTTATCAAGACAACATAGTGGGCCCTACTACCCCTTTTTAGCTAGAATACTTGGCGTTAAGTTCCTTTAGTCTTGGTTGGATTCTTGACTACCATCTTAGGATATTAACCTGGGTTGGGTTGACTTGTATTTGGTTTCTAATTTTGTACCGCACTTCTCGACCTAGTATTTGAGACGCGTCTTGCCTTAGTGGACTTATCCAGATGAGTTTGGTATTTGTGACCTTATGGTCTGGAGATAGTCTTGTAAACCTTAAACTTACCCCTATTAGTGAGTTAAGCTTGCTCATATATTCGTGCATTCAAGTCTAGCCTATTTGTTATTGTTACTGTTACTATGAGTTCTTATCATGCCTCAAATTCCAACTAGCGGACTGGAATCCAAAGCCGTTAAGGCCCGAGAGAACCAATCTTCATTCCCGTACACTCATATGCCTGTCACTAAATGGACATCACTATCATATATAGATACAAGATGCTAATGGCGAATGTCATGGAAAACATGTGATATATATATGAAACTGGGCCATTAGGGCCACCACGTCAAAATGAACATACATTCTTTCATTCATCCCATAACGTCTACAAAAGCCTCTAACAGATACATAACCAAACCTAAAGTCGGTATAAGTCCCCACTTTATACAACATTTACATAGTACCAAAACAAGTGTACACATGTGACTCGAAAAGCCCCGAACCAACTGGAGCTCACCAATATTCCGTAGAAGACCTGCAGCCTACTGTGGAGGTCTACTAGCACCTGTGCCTACAGCAAGTAAGGTAAGTCCCCCAAGGGACGTCAGTACGAAAAATGTACTGAGTATGTAAGGCTATATGAAACTGCAAGATACATAAGTACTTCAATGGAATCAAATATGAGAGAATAGTCAATATGGATAAACCACCGTTCTGTATGTGTGGAACCATGTACCTTACATTCATTATTTTCTTTGCCTTTACGTCCATTCATTATTATCGTTCATTACTTTACTTAATCCATCTTTGCATTAAGAAATTGTAAGGCTACCCATGCTAGGTATCTTAACCCCTGGGATAAGATTAACCCATACTAGGTTTTTCTGTCGCCCCTGGGATGAGATTAACCCATGCTAGGCTTTTTTGTCGCCCATGGGATGTTACTATGATAACCCATGCTAGGATTTTCTGTCATCCCTGGGATATTACTGTGATATTAGGATCGACCCGTGCTAGGTATTTTAACCCCTGGGATACCACCCAAGATTATTCAAACAATTATGCATTACTTCTGTTCTTTCATTATAAGAGTGATACATTACTTCATTTCTTTAGTTCTGTGAGATTGATACGTTGGTAGTCATAACATTATTGAAACTTTAGAATGTAACATTATTGGAACTTTAGAACCATGTCCACAGTTATGTGACACATGAATGACAATTGATCAATGAATAAGGAACATGTGAATAACAATAGATGACAACCTGCCTTAGAACATTTCGGAATGGAACAAGTACAATGACAATGTGAACAATATGTGTTGCAGAAGGCTATGAAAAGAGTAACCTTACATACCCTATCTTCTTAATACGAATACACAGTCTTATATGTGATTAAAATAATCTAGCTCCTTCTTTACGTTTTACTCTACAACACAAGTACATAACGGAACTCACGTTAACAACTAACTACATTACAAGTGCATAAGACGACAATGAGTTACATGACTGCCATATAGCGTCATTTCACCCTTTGCAATACCATTCACTGCATTACCATACCAATAACACCACAACATGACACACATCAACCAAGACATCATAAACCAATAGTATTTCACACCAAGTTTATACTTTACACTTCCTCATTAACACCACGTTGCATTTACTCCATCAAGTAATCTCCATAGCTTTCACAATAATACATTAAAGACAATCCATAATTGATACCATGAAAAATACCTCCAGGCCACTCCTTTAAAGTCATTTAAAAGGTACCATAAATTGATAATTGCATCTAAAAAGGGTATAGGGGCCTTGGCGGGTCAAAGATAGATAAAAACATGCAAAACGAAATTATGGACTGAGCTGTGGACCCACCAGCACCCATAGGTGGATGAGTTATGGCCGCAGGTGCCCCTATGGCCTTGTACAGATCCACCTGTGTTGGCACCTGCGCCCGCAGGTGCTCCAGACGCGAGGGCTGATGCCCGATTTGGCCAAAAAAGGTCTCTTTTGGGTCCTTTTTTGTAATAAATGGTCCAAGGACATAAGTAAGCTTATCTTTTCATATTTTATGTCACTTGGATGCCAATGAACCATCATGGTTTCACAACACACATGAACATCACCAAAACCACATTTTTCCTTTGAATACGTCAACAATTCTATGCACAATTCCACAACAACAATTCCAAATGTTATACACAAATAGAAAAAAAGTTAAGGAAATAAACACAGATTACATGTTGATATTTAATCCATTAAACTCACTTCCTTCAAGACCACATGTCCACATTCAAGTTTAGACCATGAGAGTAAACACTTACCAAAGCTTGCAAGAGGATGATCTTGTCCAAGGGGGTGATGGCTTAGGGTTTGTGATGAGTGTGAAACTTCTTGGATAATTCTAGAAATGGAATGAGAGTTGTAATGAATAAAAAATCTAATTTTGTGCCTTTATATAGTCCTTGTATTCATCCTTAGTCAATTCTTGGTCATTAAATGCCATGTTTAGTTGGTCAACATGGAAGAATGGGTCATTTTCCATCTTTGGGCCATGTCTTTTGCATCCTTGTGGGCCTCAATTGAGCCCAATGGAGCAAGACTAAATTCAACCCAACAAATTTAATGTGTAATACCCCAACAATCTCATATTTAAATAATTTCATGAATGTTACGGTAATCAACTAGGTTCAGAAATATACGAGGTGTTACAGTTCTGACACAGGCTATGGTCATGGTTACTATGTATGAGCTCCAGTATGGTTTTGGCATCAGTTTTACAGTTGAGATTGGTTACTTATGGGATCTCTGGTTTTCTAGTTATGGTATAGTATTATGAGTTGCGGTTCGAGTTCGACATATAGTTATGATACAATCGGGTTGTTCTGGTATTGTTTATGGCTATTCTAGGAGTATTTTTAGTGGTACTAAGTTATGTTTTACATGATTCATATGGACTCCCATTATTACCCACTATTTTTGATTCGAGCCTAGTGTCTGGACTTTTATTATTATCCACTATTTACGATTCGAGCCCGGCGTCTGGCCTCTCGTTATTACCCATTGGTGCTGGTTCAAGCTTAGTGCACATCTGGATAGTTTTATCACGGATTTGGTATCATATGGTTACCTGAGATCAGTTCAGCTAGATTACTTATGCCTTCTACTTTAGTTATTGCTTGTATACACCCACCGACTTATGGGGCCTCGGTTGGGTTAATTGTCTTTTTCTGTGTACCTTCTGAGCTTATGGGGCCCAAGTTAAGTTGTAGTTAGCTTGTCTTTCTTACTTTTGAGTTATTTATTTTCCTCTTCTACATATGTTTAGTATTGTAGATATTTATATTTCCACCCTTGCTACTATTGATTTAGCTTACACTCTCGCATTATATAATGCTTCTTCCATGCTTGAGCACAGTCAGATGATGATGTCTACTGATTATATATTTCTTTGGTACTCATACTGTACTTCTGTATTTTTTTCCTAATATAGATCCGAGTATGAGCCACTGGCATTGATGTTATCCTCAGGCCTATCTACTGATCCAGAGATGGGGTGAGCTTTCTAGAGTCTGAGGCTGATCCTCCTCTACATATTTCAGTTACAGTCTTTTGTATTTTGAGACTACTGTGTATATGTATATTTTGTATACTATCTAGTCCTCTTTTTTTGGTTATAGTGGCTCTTGTATTGACCTTACCATGTCTTGGAAGGGATTGTTTTGTATATTTTATCCTCTTCCTACTCTAGTTTTGTATGTTATGTATGTATATTTCTTCGCTTCAACTTATATTATTGTCGTTGTTGGTTTTCCTACTAGTTTTTTTTCATCTTTCGCCCGTTAGCCTATTACTTACCATTTTGGGCTATGGCTTGGCTTACCTACTGGTGGGTTAAAGTAGAAGCCATCATGACCTGAGAAATTAGGTCTTGAAAGCTTGGTTTCAGAGCCTAGGTTTCACCGATATTGTTGGTACAAGAGCCAATGTTTTGTAAAGTCCTGCGGATTGGTACGAAGACGTCTGCATCCTATCTTCAGGGGGCTAGGGGACATTTTTAAAAAAGTCTCATCCCTTTGATTCACTTCTGTGTGCTGTGTCTGTATTAGTTTCTAAATCCTTATTTGTTTTACTCTTTCACAGATGGCTAGGACGAGGGGTATGGCAGTCGGGGATTAGGACCCTAAGCTGGCTGCTAGAGCTCTAGCTAGGGGCATAAGTCAACCCCGAGGTCGAGGGCAGGCTAGAGCTGCAGCCCCAGTTTGAGATCAGGCGAGAGAGCTATTGCCAGGCCCTATTATAGCTCTAAATCCTGAGATAGCTTTAGAGATTCCGCCGCCACAGTAGTAGGTGGGACAGGGGGAAGCTCAGGCCCTACCCGATTTTATATGGATATCAATTATCCGTGATGCATTAGTTCCATTATTGATTTATTTTGCGGTCCACCAACTAATGAAGCTCCGCCATCAGTACAAGGTGACATTGATTTAGGGGCTCAACCTACAGTTGCGGATCCCAGAGAAAAGGTTTCATAGCTGGTAGTAGCCCAGCCAGTTATGTCTATGGAGGATAAAAAAATATTGGGCCAATTTCTAAGATTGACTCCACCCAGGTTTACTGGGACCCTAGGAAATAATGCTTATGAGTTCCTGACCAGTTGTGAGTAGAGGTTAAAAAATTTTGGGTTGGTTGTGTTGCGTGGAGTGGACTTTGTTGCTTTTCAGCTAGACATAATAGCGAGGAGGTGGTGGAGAGGTTATCTTGATTCCAGGCTAACTGGATCCCCACATATGACTTGGACTCAGTTCTTCGAGGCTTTTTTGGGGAAGTATATGACTCGTAGCATGCGCAAGTGCCTCATAGATGAGTTTTCTGTATTAAGATAAGGTTCTATGACTCTGGCCAAATATGAGGCGAGTTTTCACGAGTTAGCCAAACACGCCACTATGATTCTACCTACAGATTGTTAGTGGGTTTGATGCTTAGTTAGGGCTTTGAGACTATCGCTTTGCAGGTCTACTCAGAGTTTGGTGACTTTAGGGAAGTCTTTTAATTATATTGTTGAGCACGTCTATTCTATTAAGAAGATGGATCGCGAGGCCTAAGAGGGCAGTGATTAAATACCCAATTATCAGAGCAGTTATAGTCGGTGCCATAGTGGCTCAGAGTTCAGAGGCCGAGGGTTTTAGGGAAAGTACATCCAGCAGTAGCCTTATCAGCGTTAGGGTCAGTCTTGTAGGCCAGTTTAGGCAACACTTCAAATATCAGATAGGGGTTAGCCCTGTTATAGTGGTACCAGTGGGCAGAGTTGTAGTAAGCCGCAAAGGGGTGTTCAGTCAGGGTTGTCGGGCAGAGGTGGTCATTCTGAATCAACTAGACCTTCTAGGAATAGTAGTGTTTCAGGGGTATGTTATGATTATGAGGTTGTTGGTCACTTCACTTAAGAGTATCCCTGTCGTGGGATGATTAAGTCTTCAGTTCAGAGTGCTCAGCTGATCAGATCAGTGCTGCCTCTAGTTAATAGAGAATACAGGAGAACAAGAAAATTATATTACAAGAGAATTAGTACTAGAAGAAGAAATAATAACACAAGATCAAACATGTTCTGATTTACCCAGAGAACTAAGGCAAACAAAAGAAACTACAATCCAAGAATTAATTATTGGAGGAATACCAATCAAAATACAATTCACAATATTACAAATTAATACAAATATCATCTTAGGACTTACATGGTTAGAACAAGTTAAACCATATAATATAGAAGATAAACAATTAATCATACACTATAATAAAAAGAAAATTATTATCAATAGAACTAAAATATGAAAAATGAAAGTATATATACTCGCCAAAATAATCGTAGACGGATATAATAGTAGATATTATACACCTATAATTGATACAGGAGCTGAAGCCAATCTATGTAGATATAATTGTCTACCAGAAGATAAGTGGGAAAAACTAAAACTCCCGTCATAATAACAGGATTTAATGATGAAGGCAGCATGATTACGTATTTAGCTAGAAATGTAAAATTACAAATTTGGGATAAAATATTAAGAATAAAGCTAATATATAATTATGAATTTACATCCAAAGATATATTACTAGGAATGCCATTTTTAAATCCACTATATCCATATATACTAACTAAAACACATTGGTGGTTTACCACACCTTGCAACAAAAAAGTAGGAGCTAAACGAGTACCAAATAAAACCAGAAAAACAACACCATGGATAAAAGGAAATGAAAAGATAACGCAAAAACTAGAAAATAGTAGCATTAAAGATACTTCAATTGAAATAATTAGATTCTCTATCAATATTATTTGATCCAAGATCCACCTTTTCATATGTTTCTGCTTATTATGCACCGCGGTTGGGTTTGTCTTTGGAGACTCTATCTATGCTATTGCATGTATCTACCCCTGTGGGTTATTCCTTAGTAGTGGATCGTGTATATAAATCATGTTTGGTGACTGTTTGAGAGTATGATACTTGGGTTGGTCTCATTTTTTTGGTTATGGTGGATTTTAATGTAATTCTAAGCATGGACTGGTTATCCCCCTACCATACGGTCTTGGATTTCTTCGCCAAGACTATTACCTTAGCCATGCCTGGTATACCCCTGGTTGTGTGGCAAGATTCCTTTAGCCGTGCATCAATGGGGATTATTTCTTATGTATGGGCTAGTAGACTGATATCGAGGGGTTATGGGTCATTCCTTGCTTATGTTTGGGATATTAGTGCGGTTAATCCTTCACATGACTTCATTCCTCTTGTCCGTGATTTTCCTAATGTTTTTTCCTATGTACCTACCTGGCCTTCCTCTTAAGCGTGATATAGAATTCTCTATTGACCTCGAGCTGGGCACCAGACATATTTCTATTGCTCTTTATTGTATGGCTTCTGTCAAGCTAAAAGAGCTAAATGTTCAACTTTAGGATCTTCTGGGTAAGGGTTTCATCAGACTGAGTGTATTACTTAGGGGTGCTCCAGTTCTATTTGTGAAGAAAAAAAATGGCTTTATTCGTATATATATCAACTACAGGCAGCTGAATAAGGTGACAGTGAAGAATAAGTATCTTATGCCTCGTATCGATGATTTATTTGACCAGCTTATGGGTACAACAGTGTTTTCTAAGATTGATTTGAGGTCTGGTTACCATCAGTTGAGGATTAGGGCTGAGCATATCCCTAAGACAGCCTTCAGGACTTTTTATGGTCATTATGAGTTTCTGGTGATATCTTTTGGGTTAACCATCCCCAGCAGTGTTTATGGATTTGATGAACCATGTTTTCAGGCCGTATTTGGACTTCTTAGTGATAGTTTTTGTCGATGACATTCTGGTATATTTAAGGAGTAGGGAGGATCATGAGCAACATTTAAGGGTTGTGCTCCACTTTAAGAGATTATAGGCTTTATGCAAAATTCTCAAGTGCGAGTTCTAGATTGAGTCTATAGCTTTCTTGGGGCACGTGGTGTCTAAGTATGGTATTATAGTGGACCCAGTGAAGATTGAGGCTATTCATGGTTGGGCTAGGCCTACGTCTTTTACTGAGGTTTGGAGTTTCATTAGGTTAGCAAGCTATTTAAGATGATTCATCGAGATTTTTTCTTCTATTATAGCTCCTATG
Organism: Capsicum rhomboideum; assembly: GCA_031232105.1. Classification (NCBI taxonomy): domain Eukaryota; kingdom Viridiplantae; phylum Streptophyta; class Magnoliopsida; order Solanales; family Solanaceae; genus Capsicum; species Capsicum rhomboideum. The sequence goes on along the minus strand of CP124716.1, from coordinate 86,559,821 downwards.
ACGAGATTGACTAGGAAGGAGGTTCCACTTATGTGGTCCGCAAATTGTGATGCAAGCTTTCTTACGTTCAAGGACTTGCTCACATCAACTTTTATTCTGACTCTTCCAGATGACAACAAGGGGTTCACCATCTATTGTGATACTTCTAGCATTTGTTTGGGGTGTGTTCTAACGCAACATAGCTTAATTCAAGGCAACATAGATGGATTGAGTTGCTGAAGGAAAATGATATCTCTATTTTATACCATTCGGGTAGGGCGAATGTGGTAGCGGATGCCTTGAGCTAGAGGGCAGTGAGTATGGGTACCTTGGCCTTTATTTCAATTTTAGAGCGGCCATTGGCTTCGGACATCTGGTACTTAGCTAACTTAATGGTTTGACTTGATATTTCTAACCCAGGAGGATTCTTACTAGTGTTGAGGCTAGATATACCTTATTGTAGTAGATTTGTGATTGTTAGTTGGAGGATAGCAGGCTTCATAGCATTTGAGGTCAGGTGTAGAGAGGTGAGTCTAGGAGGGCTACCTAAGTTTTTTACGAAATTCTGAGATATGACGGTCGTATTTGTGTTTTGCGGGTCGGAAATTTGATTCATTTGATTCTTTGTGAAGGTCATAGCTCCAAGTATTCTATTCACCCTGAGATAGCTAAGATGTATAACAATTTTAGGCAGTATTACTAGCGGAGTGGTATGGGGAGAGATATAGCGAAGTTTGTGGTGCCTTTATTGTTAGTAGGTAAAGGCCGAGAATCAGAGACCTGGTGGATCGCTTAAGAGGATACCCATTTCTGAGTGAAAATAGGAGTGTGTCACTATAAACTTCGTAGGTGGTTTGCCTCGCACTTCTTTTGGTTTTGATAGCATTTGGGTCATCGTGGATTGATTGACCAAATCTGCCCATTTCATCCCTATTCAGACTTCCTTCAGTGCCAAGAGGTTAGCCCGTATCTATATTAGAGAGGTGGTTCGCCTTCACGTGATGCCTGTGTTCAGACTGAGGTTCTCAGTTTTCTTCTAGCTTTTGGAGGACATTTCAGGAGGAGTACCCAGGTTAATCTTAGCACTGCCTTTCATCCCCATATTGATAGGCAGTCAGAGTGGATTATTCAGGTTTTTAAGGATATGGTCTGCACTTGTCCATTGGATTTTGGAGGTCAGTAGGATCAGTTTTTAGCTTTTACGGAGTTTTCGTACAATAACAATTTTCATTCGAGTATCCAGATGGCCCCATTAGAGGCGTTGTATGGTAGATGATGTCGATCTCCGATTGGTTGGTTTAATAATTTTGAGGTTAGGTCATATGGTACAGATTTACTTCATGAGTCATTGGACCGAGTTTGGGTGATTGAGGAAAAGCTTCGGGCAGCTCAGAGCAGGCAGAAGAGTTATGTCGATTGTAGACTTTACGCCTTGAGGTTTAGAGCTGGTGATCGGGTCTTTCTGCGAGTATCACCCCTGAAGGGCGTGATGTGGTTTGGGAGGATGGTCAAGCTTAGCCCTAGGTATATTAGACCATTTGAGATCCTTCGGATAGTTGGGGATATTGCATATGAGTTAGCTTTTCCTCCAGCCTTTTTAGCTATCCACTTGGTGTTTTTGGTATTTATGATGTAGTGTTATGTCCTAAATACGTCTCACGTGCTTTGGTGGGACTCAATTCAGTTGGATGAGAGGTTGGCATTCGTAGATGAGCCTGTGTCCATTATAGCCAGGGATGTCAGGCGATTGCGCTCAAAAGATATTCCCGTAGTTAAGGTTCAGTGGCATCACCTTCCAGTTCAGGAGGCTACCTGGGAGACTGAGCGTGATTTGAGAACCTAGTATCCCTACCTGTTCGAGCCTTCAGGTACTTCCTTATCCTTTACTTTTGCGGACAAAAGTTTTTTTTGTAGTGGATATTGTAATGACCCTCCAGGTCATTTTCCTCATTTTAGTGCTTTTTCAGTGTTTCGAGCTTCCCTATAGCTACCCCAGGTCATTTATGACTTGCTGGGACTGACAGTTCGATTATCGGGTAGTTTATTTGTTTTTTAAAGTCTTTTCCCTATTTAGGAGCTTGCAAAGTTATGATATGGGTCTCCGGCCTAAACCTCAGGTAAACAACCTCGAATGCCATTTCTGACAGTCTCAACTGCTCCAAAACATTGATTTTAGACTAGAGGGACCCTTGGTCCGGATCCTGAGGCTTCCGGACTCATTTTGTACTTTTGGGTGGAATTTGTCAAAAATGGCTCCTTGGGGTGTGGGCCTCACTTTTTATCGAAACGACCTTGGATGGAAATTTGAATGGCTTTGTTGAGTCTGAAATGCTGAACTTTGTAGGGTAGCATAGTTTGTTTGGGAGCACGGGATTTAGAACCAATTTTGAGCACCCGATCGGAGTCCGTTGGGACTAGCTAAACTTTGCTGGTGCCAAGTATCTGGTGCAGCCGCTTAAGTCGCCTAGGGACCACTTTGCCGATGTCTTCCTTAGCTGAGCTGTCTAGCCTTGAGCGGCCTCTTGGCCGCTTTAACGGCCCTTGAGCTCTTTAGCGGACCTAGCCGATTGGGGCAGGGTCGCTTTAGCGTCCCTAGGGCGCCTTAGCGATGACCACTTTAGCGGTCATTTAGCAGCTAAAGCGGCCATCATTGATGTTATATATATATATATATATATATATATATATCATTTCCCCTTCTTCTCCAACACTTCCATATAAGTGTATCTTCCACTATTAGACACTAGGTAATTTGCCTGTATTCCGCGCGAGTTGAACTTATGTTATTTTTAAATACTTAAAGCAAAAGAAATAAAAAATGAATTTTATTATATATGTACAATGTATGGCATTGTAAGGAAAAAAAAAATTCTCTGTAAGAATTTTAATCAAATAGAAGAGAATTGAATGTTGACAAAAATAGCTAATGAAAGTCCATGTAAATTCTGTGGAATAAGAAAGTTTAGTCAACCCGAAAAAGAAAATCTCCTTTTTCTTATGGTAAAGTTTGTTCAAGAATAAGCCCCAAAGTATAAGACTTATATTGTTTAAGTATTTGTATCGGCATTTGCTTTGGGTTAAATCTTGTTAACATCTTGGCAGTGTACCTTTTCATTCTTCAAGTGCAATTGCTTCTTGAGCCTTTTCTTTTGACATATATGAAGCAAGTGACTTTGCTGACTTTTCAAATGTACTCTTCTTAAATTGCACCATAACAATAGAAAAAAGCACTAAACAATCAAATGACATCCACTTTCTGAATTCGAGAGATAATATTCTAGTTTCTCAATGATTGGCAGAGTTGTTGTTTAACAGAATTACATCAAGAACCTCAAGAATTCTCTTGTCTCTCCATTATTGAACAATATCCTACTATTAGAGTTGAATTATTGAAAAATTGAAGAAAACTCTTTTAAGTACTTCATGCTCGGAACCCCAATAAGGTGATCTCTGCCTTCAATAATGAAAATTTGATAAGGAAAACTTGCATTATCATCTATCTGGAAGGCCTTTTACTACAGTTGAAAAATGGAAAATATGTTTATAATTTAAAGAATATATTATTAGCTGAAAATATATGCAATGGATTGGACCATTCTGATAATTTAAATTGCAATAAGAAAATGGTAAGAATGAATACACTATAAGTAAAGGAAAATAAAGAGCATACCCATGATTTCAATATACGAATGTGAAAGAAAATCCGTGTTAAGAGGAAATTGTCATAGTGTAGTATTATGTGCGACCACAACTGATAAGCTGCAATCATAAAAATTAATTTTCTGTAAAAATGATGGGTGGGTAGAAAATAGAACTCGTGAGCTAATCTCTTGCAAATATTAGACCACCCTTTTACCGGGATGAGTGTGTCGATGATAAAACTAGGAAATTTTGAGAGAATAAATGTACATATTAGCAGATAATTGAAACGATAAAAATCCATTTGAAGAGCATAGCTAAAATCAATAAGCGAAAAAGGATTAGATTAGCTTTATTTCATCTTGATGAAACTGAAGAGGTGAGTAAGTGGATTATTTCGTCAAATAGATGAACAAATTCAAAGAAAGAAATCAGAAAGCACAAAAGTTGAAATCAATATTTCTCACCGACGGTGAGTGATTTGATTAAACAAATGAATAAGAACAAATTTAAATAACTGCAGCTGCCAAAGCACTTAACGTCACTGTAACATGTATATTAATTCACTCATCAGATTCAATATATATATATATGTGTGTGTGTGTGTGTGTATTTATATATATGTATGTATGTATGTATATATGTATGTATGCATGTATGTATGTATGTAGTAGTTCACGAATGATTACAAACTAAAGATCTCTAATCAAGACACTAATTTACATTTTAGGAGGAAAATTATCACTTCAATTTATTTGAGAACTTAGAAAGTAGGACAAAAATATACTGAGTTAAGAAAAACACATACTGATCTAAAGAGAAATTAAACTTTAATGAAGTTGGTCATATCTGCTCAACCGCATAAAATGCACCAGCCACCAAGGAAAAAAAACATAATTTGCTTTGTTGTTCATGGTTTGCATAATAGAAAGGAAAGGACAGTCGTGCAAATATGTCACCAACCTATCCTTTTTTCTATCATCTGTGATGAAAAGGTAACTATCCATTGTACACCTCTATATAGAAGTTTGTTATTTGGTTCTCTATTTTCTTACAAGTGTAGTCACTCTTCCTGTGAAGTTCAAAATCACTATCCCAACCTCCTGACTCATAGCTGGTGGAACAAAAAGATATATGATCAATATCAACTTGACCGTCACGTTCAGAAGACACAATGCATACCTTCATTGGACCACATATGTGGAGTATATACTTCAATATGTCTTCCAATAAATATGATCTGACTTAACTAACAATATAACATATTTGGTTGTAAGTGTAATAGGTTCATTTGAATTGACATAGGATGTCAAAAAACATGAATGATAAAGCAGTGGAAAATAAAAAACAAATGAACAGGCTTGGGCATAGCAGCATAGAAAATGCTTTCGATATTGTATGGATCAATGCCAATTAGTGAATGTATGTATATGTGAACTGTGTGTATGTAACTAGCAATATGGAGAAGACAGTAATAAAAATGGCTATTAGTAACAATGTATATCAAAAGGGATACATATGAGAATATTATATTAGTACATATACAATTTATTAAAAGCCATTCATTGCATGATGGATTTGGCAAAACTCCCGTATATATTTCTTTCTTCAGTTGTTCATTATTTTTTTATAGATATTGAATTTGCAATTCTGAAATGTGTGGATACATCACATCTCTAGGAACCACGGGTAGTTTAGTGGCAACTATATCTACAAATAAATGCATTGTTATATTAGATAAAACAATGAATTTAAGTAGTTAAATATCTAAAGTGACAATTGTTCATAGGAAATTGTGGACCATGATCCATATTTTTGTTGTCCATCGGAGGAATCTTGAAATAGTGAAGCTCATTTGCAACATACATTAAATGAAATGGTAGTTAGATTATATTGATGACAAAGTGTTAAGTGGCTAAGAACCATAAGTGAAAATGGGACAAAATGAATTCCCGAGGTATGTTAAGGCCTAGTGAGAACAATAGATACCAAGGTTTTAAAAGTGAGTGTAAAGGCAGGAATAAATACAAAGGAATTATTCTTATGTTGTCACTGTCGGGTGCATATTACAAAATAGTAAAGTGTTCGGAAGGTAATGGAATCAGAAGCAGCCATATCAATAATTAGACCATTGGACATTTCTCACATGTAGACCTCTTCTCCTATGATGAAGCAATAAGAAAAAATTTGAGGTTTTGGGTTGTGAATTTGTCTGCACAATTGATGTTTTTTGTGTCTTGGGTGTCATCGGAATTGAAGGTGTGAAGATAGAAATGGTTTCTAGTGACTTTTAAAATAGTTGGTTTCTCTGTTTCGTTGATTGATGAGAATACCATTAAGGAAATCAATTTCTGGCTTATAAGAGTACAAAAGACTTAAAGAACTCCGAGGATAGAAGAAATGAAGAGAACTGAAGGCAATTTAAAAGTGTGGGTTGCAGAATCATGTTCTTTATTTGTGTGGATCCTTTTTTTTGAGATTAGATAATTATCAATCATGTTATATGAGAGCTCACGTCACTGGGGTTCCTCTGATACCAACAAATGGTATCAGAGCTATGTGTAAAAATAAATTAATGGAAGCTACAATTATGGAAGCTATGATAATGGAAGCTATGATAAAATTATGAGTAAAGATAAAACTATAAGGAAAAATGATACAGAAACAAGTAATAACTTAGAAAATAATTCTAACTATCATCCACTAACAAAAAATCAAATAGAATTACATAAACAGATTATAGATGTAAAACAAGAATTAAATCATAGAAGAGAACGATTACAAAATAATATATTTGCAGGAGTAAATTATAAAGCAATACTAGCTCAAAGACATACTATATTTGACTTAGAACTTAAATATCAACACCTAGATCATAAGTATAAATACCATTTAAAATGAATAAAGAAGAATATCTTGTAGAAGAAAAAACATTTATGGGATCAGAAGGAATATTAATAATAATAGTACACTCAAATTTAGGACGAAGATATAAAAAATTAGGAAATAATTTACACTTAATGCCAGACCCTAATTCAGCAAAATTAGAAGATAGCTTAACTGCTATGGTAAGAATAACAAAAGAAAATACAGAAATAGATCAAAAATTAGAAATAGAAAAAATTCGAGAACAAGCAAAGAAAGAAATAGAACAAAGAAGGATAAACTCTATAAAAGAGGAATCACAAAAATATAATATAATACATGAAGAAAATACGACAGTAGAATCACCGACAACTTCACGTATCCAAGAATTAGAAAAAGAATTAGCATTATTAAAACAAATATATGTGAATAACTTAAAAGAAAAAGAAGAAAGGAAAATCAATAGGGAAAAACAACTAGAAAAACAATTGGCAACAGAAATACACCAATTCAAGGAAAAAATACAAATTGAAGAGAATACTAATACTTTTTTAAATGAAGAATTTACTAATATCAATATAGATAATATAAGTGAAGAAACTGATAATGAAATAGCTAATGACCAAGAAATTAGTGAAACCTATACAGAAATACTAAACCAAATAAATACTCCAGAAATAGAAACCACGGAAATAAAAAATCCAGAAATAAATACCAATACCAAACATGAACCAAGCACTTCCACATCAACACAAGAAAGATTACATCCGAGAACCCCAACCCCAAATTATTTTTCAGCCGATTATGGCTCATATGATAGAAAAGAAACATTATGGAATAGAAGATTAAATACAAAATGGATACCTAATAAGGTACCAGAACAATATAATTTCTTAGATCTAGACTGTGTCACAGATATAACCAAAACACTCCAATTATGGTTAGGATATATTTCAAAACAATTAATTGATAATAAAATACCAATATCACAAACACCAAACTATATAGAAAGAACCTTAGTAGGAACAGCAAAATTATGGTTACATAATTTATCAACAGAAAGTTTAGCTACGCTAAGAAATGATAAGAAAAATGATGGTGCAGCCGCCGCCGCCGCATCAAATATGGATATTTTATACAAATATGAAATAGGAATAAGAAATGAATTTGGAAGTATGACAACAGAAATAGCAGAACAAACTAAAGATAAAAATCTAAATAGAAATTTAATGAACAAGTTAGTAATATGTAATATGTGCTATATAGAACCATATACTTGTGCCTTTAAAGAATATTATTATAAAAGCTTATATACTCATGAAGAAAGTATAGAAATCAGAAAATTATATTTTACAAAATTACCAGAACCATTTAGTACAAAGATAACTGAAAGTTGGAATACAGCAAGCTTAGAAGATACATTAGGATCTAGGATAAAATTTTTACAAAGTTGGTTTATAGCATTATGCGATAAACACAAAGAAAACAAAAAATTGGATAAAGTATTAATAAAAAACATGGCCTGTTGTACAGATAAAACAGCACCTCAATTTGGCTGTAAAATGCCAAACAAATACAGATATAAAAAATGACAAAAAATATATAAAACAAATAAATCAAAATATAAATATAAACAACCAAGACAACGTTATTATGTAAAAAATTATAAAAGTAAAAAACCATATAAACCTAAGAAGAAGATATCAGAATGCACATGCTACAATTGTGGAAAACTAGGACATTTAGCAAAACATTGTAAAATACCAAAAGACCCAAAGAAAAAACAAATAACTGAAATACAAATACAGGAAGATATATATACGGAACTACCCTACATTGATTATGACATAGAAAGTGAAGACAGTATTTATCAATTAGAAGAATACGAAAGCTCAGAAGAAGATAATAATGAGGAACAATTTTATGACTGAAAACGATATAAGAGTAATTAGACAAGAAAATTACCAAGATGAAGAATCTTCAAGCCAAAAAGTAATATTTGACACAAATATCTTTGAACAAATTAAAAAGCAAGAATCACCCTTAAGGATAGATAAAATCTTAGAAGTACCAATAGTAAAAAATTGATTTAAAAAACAAAAAGAAGAATATTATATAATAAGCCAACGAGAACACACGATAGATTGTAAATATGCTAAAGGAAAAGCAATTATACCCATTCTAAATAAAAAAGAAATAAATAAAGAAATACAAAATTTAAAATCAAAATCACCTATAACACATGTCCACTTAGGAGCAACAGAAATACTTATAAAAGCATGTTTTAGAAAAGGAATAGATACCCCAATAGACATATATTTAGCAGACGATAGAATAATCCAACCTATAGAAAAAAGCGTAATAGAAGCAGTAAAAGGAAATCTAATCTACCCAAAATTTAAATTCATTATAAGTGCCAATTATTCAGTAGCAATAAAAGATAAAATTATAGACAAATCATTAGTATTATATTGGAAAATGTCAGGAATAGAATTAGCACCCGGAAGTAAAATATTTACAGCAAGATGTAAAAATTTATATATTCTAACTACAAAACACACAGTAAAAGCGATTAATAAAATTAATAAAGTAAAAATAGAAAACCCATTTGATACTATAGTTACAGCAATAGATAATAATTATTACAGTTATAAAGAATTAGACATAGAAACAGATCTAGATATAGTACAAGAAAGAATAGGAACATCAAAAAGAACTATGGATACTCCAACATCATCATCAAGAATGAGTACATCTAGAAGAATAGACTATATAGAACCTATGGAAATACAACCATACCAGTATTATATAACAGGAATACTAGACCAAAGAAAATATTTAATCCTAATAAATACAGGAGAACAAGAAAATTATATTACAAGAGAATTAGTACTAGAAGAAGAAATAATAACACAAGATCAAACATGTTCTGATTTACCCAGAGAACTAAGGCAAACAAAAGAAACTACAATCCAAGAATTAATTATTGGAGGAATACCAATCAAAATACAATTCACAATATTACAAATTAATACAAATATCATCTTAGGACTTACATGGTTAGAACAAGTTAAACCATATAATATAGAAGATAAACAATTAATCATACACTATAATAAAAAGAAAATTATTATCAATAGAACTAAAATATGAAAAATGAAAGTATATATACTCGCCAAAATAATCGTAGACGGATATAATAGTAGATATTATACACCTATAATTGATACAGGAGCTGAAGCCAATCTATGTAGATATAATTGTCTACCAGAAGATAAGTGGGAAAAACTAAAACTCCCGTCATAATAACAGGATTTAATGATGAAGGCAGCATGATTACGTATTTAGCTAGAAATGTAAAATTACAAATTTGGGATAAAATATTAAGAATAAAGCTAATATATAATTATGAATTTACATCCAAAGATATATTACTAGGAATGCCATTTTTAAATCCACTATATCCACATATACTAACTAAAACACATTGGTGGTTTACCACACCTTGCAACAAAAAAGTAGGAGCTAAACGAGTACCAAATAAAACCAGAAAAACAACACCATGGATAAAAGGAAATGAAAAGATAACACAAAAACTAGAAAATAGTAGCATTAAAGATACTTCAATTGAAATAATTAGATTCTCTGGAGGGTCATTACAAGCACAGAGTAAAGCAAGTCTTTACTACTATTAAACCATAACCTACTCGATTCCTTACCCAAAAATAATAGTACACCATAGTCTTTCCCTTTCTTTTGATTTCTGCACGTTGTTGATCTATAAAAAATAATTACACAATCTTTAACACAAAATTCACCCTTTATAAACATTAGGAACTCATAATCATCAAATTTAACCTATGAACTTGACTTAATTCATAATTCTAGGGTTTTTCTACCCTTTAGCCACTTGAATTCCTCATATTTTAACTTACAATCATGAATTCTACCATGGGAGGTATTTCGTCACACCTTAGGATCAATTATAAGTGATAATAACATCATTCCCTACCAATTCCCACCAGTTCATAAACTTAGGCCTAAATTCCAATTTCCATTATGGTTGTGATTCTTTCAACTCTAAGAATCTAAAGGAGTAAATTCAAGTTTGAAGAGTTAATAAACATTACCTCAAAGATGGAAAACCTCCCAAATTGGTCAAAATTTCCCTATTTTAGCCTTTGAATGAATTTTGGAAAAGTGGGAATGAAAATGAGGTTTTCTATTTTAAAACTGAAATTCAGCATTTTTGCTGCTACAACGGTACTTTTTTTGCTACAGTGGCACCTGCAGCGGTAGATCCCCCACTGCAGTGGAACCTAGGCCAAAGGGATTGTCACTATAGTGGCACTTTGGCCACTGCACCGATGTCGTTGCAGTGAACCTTCTATAGTGCAGCGATACCAAACAGGTAGTTCGGGATTCGGTCCCAGCTCTGGCCATTTCACAACACACTTCTTGATTTTCGATATCCCTTTCATGGTTATCACTATAATTGAAGTTCTACTAACCCGTTCTATACACCAGAAGTTTCTACGACATCCTAAACTCGTTCTCTAACATAAAATAAAATAAAAACTACAATAATTGCTCTAATAATTACCAGATTTCCCTGGACAACCACACACTCAAAATACACCTAACAATAGGCTAGCCCCCAATTTTAAAATTTTGGTCTAAGGGTAAACTAGGCAAAGGTTTACTCTCTATTTCAGCATAACGATGCTTTGGACCATTTCAAGAACATGGAATATATGCAAAAAATGAATCACCACACTTGGCACAAGTATCAATCAAGATGGATCAATTCCACTTCTAAGACAAGCAGTGTCGTAGAAAACTACAAAATAAGAATAAGCTATATACAGAGTCACAATCATGAGCCTATGTGTCAAAAAGTCTATTATTTTATTTTGCACTCAAGCACTCGTAGAAAAATATTACTCAAGATTAGGCCTAAAGTTCTAGAATCAGCCAAATCAAAAAGTATTTTCTTTTCTCTCCTAAAAAAAATACTCCTACAACTAAAAAATTAAAAAATACTCCAAAGAAAATAATTCGGTTCAAAGCCCCCCCCTCCTCCGAAAAAGAATCGAAAAGAAAAACTAAGGAGTGGACGAAATATGCTCTACTAAAGACTAAAAAATTTAAAACCAACAAAAACTATTTTAGTAGAATAAAAGAAAAATCTTTTTGGATTTTTTCAATCTTTTTTCTCTTTTTTTTCTCAACTAAAAAAATAAAAATCCTTTAGCATACTTCACCCTCAATAAATATCGGAAGATATTTTACCCCACACTTAAAATCATGCTTTGTCGCCAAAATAATAAATAAAGTAAAACGAGGGTTAATGATACTCCCCGAGGCCCTATAGGGTCTAGCTAGCAACATGTTTCTTTAATTTTCATCAAGGATCGTACACACCACACACTTAAGCTCAAATGTACTCCTTAGCTTCAAATTCGGGTATTCAGGACACTTTAAAAATAAAAATTAAAAATAAGAAGTTACACTACTAATTTGGTTGCCTCCCACTTTTCCTTCCTCTTTAAATTTGTGAATTGCATCCCGAACATCTTTTCCAATTTTCTAATACCCTCAGGGGTGGCGGTATAAAAATAAAGGAGCCAAGAAATTGATGTGTGTCATGCACTTTTGGATCCTTAAATGAAGAATGTAACTCTTTGACTTTGGCGTAATAAATATAAGAATATAGATATATTTTTCCTCATCCTTACACTTTTCCATAGGCTCAGATGACTGGATTAATATCATACTATCTAAACACAATGTGGAATACACTCTAATCGATGAATTGCATTATTATTTACATCCTCATATTCACAGATACTAGAGTCTTTAAAAATAATGTTATCTACTTCCTCATATAACTCTAGTGTACTCTTCTTAATAGTGACAACATCAATAAAAGTATGGTCGAGTAATTGGCCCACCAATTTTAGCTCCTCAATTTGGCTTATAAAATTTTTTTCAGCCTCACACAACCGTTACACGCATCAAACTTTGCACTCAAATCTTTTTTAAAATTGTGAATATCCAAGCCAAACCTGTCAACCTCTTGAATGAACTCACGTTTTTCTTTTGTGAGGCATGTCAGCGTTCGTACCATGTTCCTATTATGATCCCTAAATAAATCTATCACTATCCTGCAATAATGCACCTTATAAAAACGACAATGATCAATAAAATAAGAGTCCTTATAACTCCACACTTTATCTTGTAAGGATGTCATATCAAGAAAAATGGTAAAAATTTCAAAAATTATAAAATAAAAATAAAAATAAATATATGTAAGAAATAAGGACTAACATTCAAATAAAAACAATTGATATAACCCTATACTGTATTACCCAGGAAGGGTGCCAAAATTTGATGTCGCTCAAATTATACCTCGAAATGAAGTATAATGTGGTCGCTGCCAAATATAGAACCCAACAGAGGTTGGGGTCGATCCCACTGGGAATATGGCTAGGAACTCGATCAATGTGGTTATTTAAGCTATCAATGAATTATATCCGAAAGGGGAGGGGAGTTTGGAGTGAATTGAATTGTAATAAAACAATGGTGAAATACTAGTACTGTGTTCCCCATGATTTCATGACTCTGTAGGTTCTCAGTACTAGTGATCTATCCCAGTGCTTAGCATAGAGAATCGATAAGTTAAGTTCACCTAAGCGACCGTCCATCCCCTATTAGATGACTATCCTCAATTACTCGTCCAAGTCTCATGAGTTTTACAATATAACCCTTATCATGGATCCCATATTAGCTTTTCACATCTACAACTCAAGCTATAAAGTAAAGGTTGGTAGCTCCAAGTCATCGTTGTTTATTCCCTTTTCCCATCTGTTACCCCTCTTCCAAGGAAGAAATACAGACTATATAAGAAAAATGGGGAGGGAGTGAGAAGAAAGCCTATTTGCATAAACACCATTCAAGAATCACCTTGTATTTTGAACCCTACTTTGTTATTCCATCATGGTTCCCACAACCCTAGTTATGAGGTTTAGCTACTCGTTATTGCAAGAACACGATAATAATTTGTGGAAGAAAACATAATCATGAACTTACAGAAAAATAGAATAAAACAAAAAATCTCCACTATGATTAAACTCATAATATGGGTAACAAATATCAAGAACAAGTATATGCACTCAACAGAGGTAAAAGTATGTAACCTAATAAATAAATATGGCTAAGAAAAGAATAAACCAATTTTTTTCGGCCTCCATGGTGGCTCTTAATTCTCTCAGAATATTTTTTTTTGTATAACTTGTATTTATGGAATATTTATAAGTGTAAAAAACTCCAAATAAAATAATTGAGTTCAAAGTGGATTGGGAAATCAAAACCCAGTCTGATTTGGACTGTACACCGAGAATGCCGCTTAGCCGTCTCAACTTTTCCCTCTTGTCTTCATTTGATGCCATGTGGTAATTATTCCTTTTCCTCTTCAATAAAGTTCAAATGTAAGAAATATATTATTATAATAAATTTAATCCATAAGCTGCCTGCTTGATTTCCTCATACAATCTTCTATTTTCAAATCATTTTTGGCCAAATTTCTTCATCTTCACACCAATTTAATCCTACACATAAAACTATAATATTAAGCATAATCCATAAAATCAATGCTCAAAAAGGACAAATAAAATTACTAAATATGAGGCAAATAGTGACTAAATATATGAAAGTTTGACCTCACATCAACTTCTAATACCTGAACAACATATTCTACTGCCTGGGGCTGAAGTCTGTGCCTCATTTTTTGCCTGAAGACTACTCGAAGTACTGGGCAATACCCCTACCTATGACATACCATCTAGAAAGCTTAAAATCCTAATTATATTATCCTGAAGCACATATGATGAGTCGGTAAAATACGACTTATTTACCCTAGAAATGTGGAGAAAAACATGTCCTCAATGCTAATGTGGAGAATCACTTTCGATGATGCATTTGGATTCTTTAGCCAATATGGAAGAAGAATTTGGTATACTTCTTTTTCCCTTGTATATGAGTAGCTAACTTCCCATACTTGGGGTTATGCATGATTGAGTTTGATTGTGCGTGTGTGGTGATTATTCACCCTTGTGTTGGGTTGAATGTTATGATTTTAGCTAAATCTCTATGTGTTAATTTATAGATTGAAGTTGCAAAATTAGTCTATGCTTGGATTTCTTGTATTGCTTGAAATAGGGTACAAGAGTGATGAGATTTAGCTAAAGAAACTTGAGTTGCACTCATTTAAATAGTAATGCTAGAGATAGATTATCCATTTTGAGGTATATGATTGCTTAGTAGTGTATACACTTGGGTGTTCGAGAGAAACCCATGTGAAATTTGGTTGTGGATTGAGAAATCACTCCTAATATCTAAAACCATGCGTAACCATGACTAACAACCAAACCCTAGGTGTATTCTCACTTACCCATGCATAGGATTAGTCTCATAATGGTATAACCCCTAGTTCCTTAATTCACTTTATTACAACCTTTGTGCATTTAAGCATTGACAAACAAATCTTTGAAAACAACTAAAATTTTTTACTAGAAGTTATTCAAATACACCCCCCCCCCAAATTTTACTTTTATGTTTGATTTTCACATTGCGAGAAAACCTAGAGTAACTTGTAGAGTGAAGCTATCACTTTCATTCTCCGTGGATTTGACCCCAGCTCTTGGGTAAAATACCTTTTTTGTTATAAGTTACTTTAAGTTAGCATAGTGTTTACTTTTCCTTTTTTGTTATTTTTGTTCGATTCAGGTGATAATCTAAGTTTCAATAGGATGAGTCAACATGGTAGCAATGACGCTACCTTCGATGGTCATCTTGAGGATGAGGATCACCTTAGGGATGATGGTAGAGCGAGTGCCATTTGAATTCCACCCACGTATGGAAATGCGGTGTTTCATGTCATTAGTGTCATGCTTCATCTACTTCAAATGAAGGGTTTGTTTGGGGAAAAAGCCCATGAAGACATCCACTATCATTTGACAAATTTCATTAATATGTGTGTCTCATTCGACATCGCCCATATTTCACAAGAGTCCATAAGATTGAGGGTCTTCCCTTTCTCATTAATGAGTGATACGGTAAGATGGTTGCGGGAGTTGCCCACCTAATTGATAACTTTATGGGTC
This sequence comes from Capsicum rhomboideum, assembly GCA_031232105.1. NCBI lineage: Eukaryota > Viridiplantae > Streptophyta > Magnoliopsida > Solanales > Solanaceae > Capsicum > Capsicum rhomboideum. Next base: position 86,544,174 of record CP124716.1, on the reverse strand, counting down.
GAGTTAAAGGAAACATTCTTAGATAGGTTCTTTCCTCCATCTCGAATGTTACAACTAAGGGATGAGATTATCAGCTTTCATCAATTGAGCATCGAACTGATACATGAAGCATGGGAAAGGTTCAACAAGAAATTAATGCAATGTCCAAACCATGAGGTCCCGGACAAAATACTGCTCCAAATCTTTTATCAGTCATTAGACCAATTGAACAAAATAGTTACGGATAATATAGCCGGGGGCCCGATAATAAAGTAAACCAATGGGGTGGCATCGAAATTATTAGACCAAGTGATGAAATAGAGTAGAGGTTGGCACGCAAGATATGTCGAGGTGGCCGTGGGAGCTCCCTCCGTGTCTTCGATGAGCCAAAAGCAAAGAAAGAAGGATGAGAAAAGAAAAGAGAACATGGCAAAGGTCATGACACAATTAGATTTCCTCATAAAACATGTGATGGGTTCAACCCCAAAGGTGGTTAATACCATGGATTCAAACGGGGCCTAAGCTTATGATGATGAGAAGATGAAATCTCTTGATGAAGAAATTAGATTCTTGTATAATCAAACTGGGGGTTCCTGACCTACCTACCAAAGGCAAGGTGGGAATTAAGGTTGGAAGGATCAAGATCGAGAGTGGAAAGACTGAGATTGGAGACACAAAGAGTGGGACTATGATAGGTACATCCCTCTATATAATTGAGCAAAAGGGAAAGAAACAACCTCCAATGATCTAAAAAAGTATAAGAATGAAGACGTACTTGCTCGCATCCTCTTGGGAGTCGAAGGAAGTGATAAAATATTATGAGAAAGAAAGAGTGATTTTTCACAACATAATTATACCTTCACTTTGTATTCTGGATCGATTAAGCAATTAGAGACTCAAATGGGTCAAATCTCCTCTCAAATGAATGCAAGGCAAAGAGGAAGCCTTCTAAGTGATAGGGTGGTATATCCGAAGAATGATGCTCATGTGATGGCTATGGTTACTAGAAGTGGGAGAAACCTTGGAAAGATGTGGTAGATCTTAATGACGATCCTAGTGATAAGAATATTGGAGAATAAGGAAGTGGAAAACGAAAGAGACCTGATAAGTCTAGTGATGAGGCCCCATAGACCAATGATTCAAATGTTGAAAATCCAGGAGAAACAGAGGAGAAAGTTGAAATTGAAGATAGAAAAAAAGAGGTTGATGCTAATGTTCCAAAGACAGATGAAAATCTGATTATTTCAAGGCCGCAAGTCAAAATTGCCCCTCATTTTTTACAAAGACTTACGAAGAAAGAAGATAACTCGATGCTTAAAAAGTTTCTTGAGAAGTTTAGCAACCTTTTCATAAATATCCCATTAATTGAGTCCCTTCAAGAGATGCCCGGGTATGCTAAGTTGATAAAGAATTTGGTGACAATGAAGAAAGACATGGATTTTGAAACAATTGAGGTGACACACAATTGTAGTGCAATAATGACAAGACAATTGGTTGTGAAGAAAGAGGACCCGGGATCATTCACTATCCCATGCACCATCGCTGTGTATAAGTTTGTAAAGTCTCTTTATGATCTTAGGGAAAGTATTAATTTGATGCCATTGTCCGTTTATCATAAAATAGGTTTGGGTGCTCCCAAGCGAACGACAATGAGACTTTTGATAGCCGATCATTCTATTAAGAATCCCGTGGATATGTTGTATGATGTACTTGTAAAGGTAGACCATTTCATCTTTCTGGCCGATTTTGTGATCTTGGCTTGCAAAATTAATCGTGAGGTTCCTATTATTCCTGGTAGGCCATTCTTGGCTACCGGTTGGGCCTTGGTTGATGTTGAGTATGGTGAGATAAAATTTTGGGTCAACAATGAATAAGTGTCATTCAACTTGTACAAGTTTTTTAAACAACCAATGGATCTACAAGTTGTTTACGTGATTGATGGGATAGATGATGATATAACCGCTGCAATAGAAGTAAAGTTTATTAGTGAGCCATTAGAGAGGGTGTTGTAAAACTATAGAAGTGAAGATATTGAGCACTATGATGAAGTTGTTGCTTCTTTGAAAGGTCTTGGCTCTTATAAAAAGAACCTGTGTAAACTTGATCTTGACTTGAAGAATGGAGAAAATCCTCCCGCCAAACCTCCAATTATAGAGCCGCTGAAGCTTAAGCTTAAACCTATTCCACAACATCTTCGTTAAGTGTTCTTGGGCGATAATTACACCTTGCCATTATCATTGTAGGATACTTAATGCCATGGCAAGTTGAGACATTAAAGTTAGTGGTGAGAAGATATATTCGGGCTGTTGGATGGGCCATAGCCAATATTATTAGGATTACACCCGACATTTATACTCATAAGATAAAGTTGGAACCCAATTTCAAATTGAGTATTGAGCATCAAAGGAAGTTGAATCCTCCCATGCAAGAAGTTGTGAAAAAGGAAATCATTAAGTGGCTAGATGCGGGTGTTGTATATCCAATTTCGTAAAGCACATGGGTGAGCCCGGTTCAATATGTTCCAAATAAAGGTGGAATCACCATAGTTCCAAATGACAACAATGATATTGTTCCGATGCATATGGTCATAAGTTGGAGAGTGTGCATTGACTATAGGAAGTTGAATTCATGGATGGAGAAAGACCACTTCCCCATGCGTTTGATGGATTAAAGGCTTGATAGATTAGCGGGGAGAGGTTGGTATTGTTTCCTCGATGGATATTCGGGCTACAATCAAATATGTATAACCCCCAAAGATCAAGAAAAGACTACCTTTACATGTCCTTATAGAACATTTCCCTTCAAGCGCATGCCCTTTGGGTTATGCAATGCACCGGCTACATTTCAATAGTGTATGCTTTCAATTTTCTCAAACATGGTAGAGGAATCGATAGAAGTGTTCATGGATGAATTCTCGGTTGTCGGTAATACCTTTGATGGGTGCCTCAATCATTTAGAGAAGGTTCTTTAAGGTGTGTGGCAAACAACCTCATCTTGAATTAGGAGACATGTCATTTCATGGTGAAAGAGGGGATCATTCTCAGGAACAAGATTTCCAGCCAAGGAATTCAAGTTGATCAACTAAAAGTTAAGGTGATTTCTAAATTACCCCCTCTGATATCTTTTAAAGGTGTGAGAAGTTTTTTTGGTCATACGGGTTTTTATAGGAGGTTCATAAAAGATTTCTCCAAGATTGCTCATCCTATGTGCAAGCTTCTTAAAAAAGAGGTGAAATTTGAGTTTGATGGAGAATGTGTGAGGGTATTCAATTGACTCAAGGAGAAACTTATTTCTGCCCTTATTATCACTGCCCCAAATTGGGTACAACCATTTGAGCTCATGTGTGATGCAAGTGGCTTTGTACTTGGCGTGGTACTTGGTCAAAGAAAGGAGAAACATTTTCATCCTATTTACTATGCTAGTAAATCATTAAATGAGACACAAAGGAACTACATTTTTACGAAGTAAGAATTGTTAGCTGTGGTCTATGGGTTTGAAAAGTTTTGGGCATATTTGTTGGGTACCAAAGTTAGTGTGCACACTGATCACACCATCTTAGGTTATTTGATGGCAAAAAAAGAGGCAAAGTCGATGTTAATAAGGTGGATATTGCTCTTGCAAGAATTTGATTTTGAGGTCAAAGATCGAAATGGGTGTGAGAATCAAGTAGCAGACCACTTGTCACGTCTTGAATCAAATGATGTGAGGATGAAGGAGTTTGAAATCAATAAAGAGCTCCCCGATGAATTTGTCATGGCTCTCTCAGGAAATGTTGTGCCTTGGTACACTGATTTTGCAAATTACATTGTTTGTGGAGCAGTCCCTAAAGAATTGATTCATGCTCAAAAGAAGAAGTTTCTCTATGATGTGAAGAGATATTATTGGGATGAGACCTATCTTTTTAAGGAGTGTGCAGATGGAATAATTCACCGGTGTGTTATAGAGGAAAAGATGATTCCTATTCTTGAAACATGTCATTCATCACCAGTTAGTGGAAATCATGGTGGCGTATGCACTGAATCAAAAGTTCTTCAGTGTGGTTTCAATTGGAAAACATTATATCGAGACGCATATGAATTAGTGAGAGCTTGTGAATAATGCCAAAGGCAAGGAGGGATTTCTAAGCGACATGAGATGCCCTTGCACCCAAGCATAGATATTGAGTTGTTCTACATATGGGGGTTGAACTTTATGGACCCTTTTGTGAGTTCATATGGAAATCATTACATCTTGGTAGTGGTTGATTATGTATCTTAGTGGGTTAAAGCCGTTTCCTTGACAAATAATGAAGCTAGGAGTGTTACTGTGTTTTTGAAGAGGTATATTTTTACCCAATTTGGCACCCTTCGTGTTATTGTGAGCAATGATGGTTCCTATGTTTGCAACTAATCATTCTGGACCTTGCTCGCTAAGTATGGGTTTAAGCATAAGGTGGAATACCATCCCTAAGCCAATGGATTGGCGAAAGTGTTTAATCGAGAAATTAAAGAGATTTTGGCAAAGACTGTGAATGCAAGTAGAACAAATTGGGCTCAAAAACTTAATGATGTATTGTGGGTTAATCGGAACACATTTAAAACCCTCATTGGCATGTCACCCTATCAATTGGTGTTTGAAAAAGCTTTCCACCTTCTGATCAAACTTGAATACAAGGCATTGTGGGCTTTGAAGAGATTAAATATGGATTGGAAGGATGCTTCTAAGTCAAGGGTAGACCAAATTTATGAGATGGATGAATTCCATTTGAAAGCCTATGAAAGCTCCACTTTTTACAAGGAACAGATGAAGAGATGGCATGATGACAAGATTCTAAAGTGAGAATTTAAGGTATGAGGTTCTGTTGTTCAACTCGAGGTATAAGTTGTTTCCGGGTAAACTCAAGACAAGGTGGTCAGGCCCCTTCAAAATGGTGAATTATTTATCTATTGGAGTGGTTGAATTGGAGAATGAATCCTGGTCCCACTTTACCTTGAATGGACAATGAGTTAAACAGTACCATAGATTATGCTCAGAAGCATACTTCTTGGAGGTGATCTACCTCGATGATGCTAGATCAAATAAGAATAATATTGCGCCGCAACGATAATTAAGGCACTTCTTGGGAGGCAACCCAAGTTTAGCTTTTATCATTTTAAATAATGTTTGTTGATTTGTGTAGGTGAAGGATGGAGTAAAATGTGGGAAAGAAGACATGCACTAGTTTGGAGAAGAACAAGTTGGGAAACCTAGAAATAAGATCCAGTGATGAGGCTTTGGCGATGCACTAAGAAAATTTGTGCATCACCAAAGTCCCTTGCCAAAGGGGTTTTCCAACTTTGTAGGCGCTGGTACATTCGGTGATGGCTGTGCTAAATTAGCATATCGTTGATGTAATTGGCTACACAGACCGATAACCTATTCACTTCACGAAGATGAGACCTATTTTTCCCAACAAACTGCTATATTCGGTGATGAGTCTCCATATCGGTGCATCACCGATGTGATCGGCGAGGGACGTTGGACGCCGACCTTAGCGAGTTTTTAAGTGATGGTTTGAAATTTCTTTGAGACCTTTGACTTTCCAATTGTTTTTAACATTGGGTATTTATTCAAATTCCCCTCATACCCTTATTTTTCTTCTCTCCTTTCACTCTCCCCTTTCACAAACTCTCTTATACACACTCAAGTCTAAATTCCAACATCAATCTTTGCATCAATCTCTGCATTTTCTTAAAGGTTAGAACTCATTTTCCATTTGTCACTTAGAGGATAGAATTGTGGATGGCTATGTATTCCTGGTGGTTTTAATGATTAAATTTTTGTGTGTAGATAGAATATCTTATATTTTACTCTAGGAAATTTAGTTAATGGTTTCTTTTGCTTACCTTGATGCGTGAATGTTAAGAATGGAGATTATGAGCGTGATTTTTATTTATTTTTTGCAATAGGTTTGAAGTTAGGAGTTGGTAATTGTACTGTCTTGATGATAAATCGACTAATTTTGCCCGATGAAAGATTAGATGACATTGTTCTTAAGGGAAAAATTGTTGTTTGATTGTGTATGTGTGAAACCTAGGGAAGTCTGAGTACCCATGGACAAATAGTTGATAAAATCACCATTGGAGGTGAAGGGTCGCGTAAAAGTAAGCCTTGGGGATAATGACATTTCAGCGCTGGGTTGAGAACCTCGCCGAAGTACTCCTTGTGTCACCAAAAGTTTGTCCAACTTAAGTGCAAATCAGTGATGCCATAGCAAATCGGCAATACGTGAGGAGTGTCACTGAATCCTTAGGCGTATTGCCAATTTCCCACTTACCTTCACTAAATTCACCTAGATTTCTCTGTTTATATTGGCGACAACCCTTCTACATTACTAATTTGATTGCTGATGGACCGATTGGTTTGAAGATGCCTCTCTAGAATGTTACAAGTGTGTATTTTTGTAACAGAGGCCAAGCCCATTAATACTCATGTGTGCAGGAATACCTAGATTGAAGCGCATCTCAAGGAAATAGACCAAGTCACCTCCTCCTTCTTCAACAATGGCAAAATGGGTTGAAATTAAAAAGGGTAAAAGTCCCAAGAATGTCATCAAATGAAAGAGAGATGATTCGAGCAAGTCTAAAGCCCAACTTATAGTGGAAAGCACTCCTGAGCATAGTTCTACCTCTAAGAGGGACAACATAAATTCCTAGGTGGAGGTAACACAACACCTATCCATGCGCCTCTCTACACTTCTGAGGCAGCACCACCCAAGATAACAAGAGTAGATTAGTCCTCTACTACTCTAGTGTTGCCTTTTGTGCACCCTCATAGAGGCTAACATGTTTTGAACCTGTTGAAGGTGCAAAACCAATGCACTATAATAGAGGAGCAGCATCTGAGTTTGTATGGCCTTGAGGGAAAACATCTGAGGGCTATTTTGGCTCTTCACTATCATGGTTTTTAGGTATTCAGTAAACCTCTCAAACCTTACATTAAAAACTGGGTGCGGGAATACTATGAACATTACGAGAAATTATTGCTGGAAAAGAAAAGAAGAGGACCTCAAATGACAAGGGATGTTGTGAGAGTGAGGGGTGTTAATGTAGTTTGTGATTCCACAACAATCAATGAGGTGTTGGGGTGTAAGAAAATCAGTAAGAATTACTTCTTATCTCGGTAAAAGGACCCATTGGAGGATGTACGGGCTTGTTAGCCCCATTGCTGAGTAATGTCACGCCCAAGTGGCTTGACCCTGCTATTTAAATCCATAAGGGAACCATTCATTTGGAAGAACGATATTGGTTGAGCTTTATTTGTAGCAGCATCTCCCCATCTCAGAACCAGTCTATTCTTATGATCCCCTGAGAGCTTCTTTTTTATTCCATCATTGCCAAAGAGGCCTTGAATTTGGGAATGCTGATTATCCTAGATATTGCTAGCTGCGCTCAACAAAAGCTGACTTCTTTGGCTTTCCCATGCTTGATTACTGAGAAGGATTTTGAGTACACCCCTATGTCTATAGTTGATATTACAAGGATTTAGTTGAGAAAGATGGATTAAAGAAATCTCGAGAGGAAGGTGTCCTGGTGATTGACTTGACTTCAGGTGATAGTGGTGCCAGCCATCCCACTCATTTTCCTATTCCAGATTTGACTCCTTCAGAGTCTACTCCTACTCCAGCTGCTACTTCCCTAGCTACGAGCACTCCCTCACAGCCACCTAAACCCAGTGGCCCTATTCCTCAGCCTTCCACTGATGTGGGTTTATCTAGAGCCCCTTTGACCCATGCTGACATTATTAGGATGGGATAGATTTCCTAAATGGGAGATGCTAGGTCGGCCAAACTTAAGAGAGATATTCTGAGTATGATTTCTAGTGCTATGAAAGTTGCTATGGATCTGGTATATGAGGAAATGCGTGGCTTTAGGGAAACATTATGGCTCTTTGGGAAGAATATGGATGAGTTGAGTGCCGTACAATAGTCTATTTCTTCTGAGGTTGTGAAATGTATGTAGAGTGAGTTGGCTTCCCTTTGAAAGCATATTGATGAGCTTAGATTTCCATATGTTGCCTGCTGGTGGGGAGCATCAATTGAGACACCTGTACAAGCCTCCACTCCAGCTTATAAGACTGCACCAATAGGGGAGGAGGGAGGAGGTGAGTCAGACAGAGTTTCAGATAATGCAGTGGATAGTGTAGAGATTGAAGGGTACTTCTAAGAGACAGGCCAGGGAAGGCTCCAGGTAGATTCACATGTAGATGCACAAACTGACAGAAAAATAACTGGGGATGCTATACTTGCTGCCACTATGGAGAGGTCAGTTCATGAGACTTCACAGGTTGGGACCTCCAGCTCAGCTGCTGCTAGGGAGACTACAGTTGTACCAAATCCACCCCTCCATATTGTTGAAGTTGATCCGGGAAATGATGCCCAAACAGTGGCCACTTCGGTGGGCCAACCACCACCTCAGGCTTAGCCACATTCAGAGGGACCCTCACTCTCTCTCTTTCTTTACTTAGTCCTATTGTATTGAGGACAATGCATATATTTTAATTGAGGGTGAGGAGTTTATTTGGATCTGTAATGTTGTTGTTCATTTCACTTATAAATTTTGATATTATTTTTCATTTTGGTGCATGGACTATTGGATACTTGTTTTACTTTTATTCGGGTTGTAGTATTTAGATTTTGGTTCCTTAGATTTTATTTTGATATGTTGGTGTTTTGGATTTTATTCGAGGTGTTATGTATGGTTTTTATTTCATTATCATTTTGATTTTCATTTAGTAGTTGTAGTTTTCATTACAATTAGTTGTAGTTTTCATTGCAAATAAAAAATTCTCTTTGGCATGCACTTCTCAAGAGGAAAGTGTACTAGCAATAAAACACTGCCTCAAATGGTACACATGGGTAGATTTTTCACATGATGTTTATCAAATTTTCAAAAATGAAAATTGTCCTCTTTAATTTTTTTTCCTTTGGTCTAGTTAAGCTAGTTAGATTCTCAATTTATTGAAGACCCTTATCTTATTTTGGCTACTTGAATACCTTATTTGGTATGTGATATGAATGTGGTACGACAATTGAGGAAGCGTATGTGATTGAGTTCCACGTGCGGGAAATACTTTGATTTGATCTTGTGCATCGAGTCCACCTAGAACTTACTTGGTTGCTCCGTGTTGCAAAGCAATGAGTGTACGATGTTGGAGACGTGATCTTAGGTCATTAATCAAGAGCAAACACCCATTTTTTGGTAAAAAAAAAAATTGAACCATCCCTTGGTGAGTAGAGTGACCAAATTTGTCCCCTATTGAGCCTTGATACCCATTTTCTTGAACAACCTCATTACAAGCCAAAACCCTTCTCTCTAAAAACCTTCTCTTGGACTAAACCACCTTAAAGTGGCTAGTCAAGGTTAAAGACTAACTTAGGCTTAAGTTGGAGGTAGAGGAGACCTCGGATTTGCACGTGCTTGGTAGTTCATAAGAGTTGAGACCGCAAACATCCTCTTACAATTACCTTAATACCCTAAAAAAAAAAAGAAACAAAGAAAGATGTTGAAAACTTTCGACAAAGAGTTGTAGTTTAGTTCTTGGTTATAAATATGTGTTATGTCTCAAAGTTTGAAAGGATAGGAAGAGGAGAGCAGTTTTAAAGGGTTTTGAAAGATTGGTCCCAAAATGATTTATCAAGAGCAAGCCTTGGGAAAATAGATAAATTGAGGTCTCTCTAAATTGCTTTGTAAAGGTAGATTCACTTTGACCTTATGATAACGAATCAAAGAGGGAAGAACAAGAAGGAAAGAAAACAAAAGAAGGATATGTGGATTAATATTCAAACTCTTGAATTTATGGGTAACAAGGGACTTGATACCCTCACCTCCCAATTTAATTCAACAATTCAAACACAAAACCTAGTTTGAGAAAATCAAAGGAAACCAAGAAACCACAAATGAGTAACCTTCGATTAACGAAACCAATAGTTCACAAACAATTCCAAGATCCACACTACTAAATTAGCAACTAATGCTAGGCTTTACCTAGAAACTACAAGCTTCAAAGCTCAATATTCAATATTTATCAAAAACTCCCATGTAAGATGAGGAATTATCCTATTTATACTAGAGAAATAAAAGACAACTAGCTATTACAAATATGCCCTTAATGAGAGACAAGGGCCTTGTTTGGTGACTCTTGTTGTGAATTCTTCAATTTAAAATCTATCCACTTGTACAAATAGCCTCTTTTATTTATCCATATCACTCCCATGGATTCTTAAGCTTTCCTTTTCACAAACATTCTATGTGTCATCCACTCATCCATGCTTGTGTCAACCATGCGATCCACACTAGTATCATTCTCCCCTTCTTGAAAAGGATTCGTCCTCGAATCCAAACCTTGCAAACATATGAGAAGGATAAAAATCCAAAGCACCTTAAAAGTTTGAGGGTTAGTACAAGGTTTAGCAATAATATCACCATGCCAAGGAGGAACAAATTTGAGATACAACCAAATATCCTTTGCTTTCAATAAAGCCAATCCATCATTCATGGAGCAAAGGTTTTGGGTATGATAAACATCAAGAGACAAGGCAAACACAAAGATCTTTGTGGTAGCAATAACTCCAAAAGATGGTACCACATTTAACTTGGGAGCCATAGGACATAATTGTTTCATTGTCTCACAAAAAGGCCACACCAAAAGTGGTGTAATCACCCACAAGGGTTCATCCGATTCAAAGAAGCAAAAGGCCCACATATCTCTACCTCCATACAAAATAAATCCCATACCATCATGGGTATCATCATAAGCAAAGAGGTAGTAGAGAAAGGTGCTACTATCATGAACGTCATCTAGGGTATTCCAAGAGTTAAGGGTACCGGTAGATAAGAAGAGGAGTTCTAAACATAAAGTCACCCTCTCTATCAAACATCTTCCAAGATTCCAAGTAGAAAATCTACTTGCCTAACCCTATGAAGGTGACAAGACGATTTTAATAACCATGGACTCTCCCACAATTGAAAAATCAACTTAACATCTGCAAGTTGGGGTCCATACATCTTAAGCACAAGTGTGTAAAACAAGGATAAAAGTATATCTACAACTCTCAAGATAGACAATGACAGATTAGCCTTAGAGTTCACAAGAAAGAGACCACATATGAGCAAAGAGTCATCAAAGGCAAACAAGTAATAAAGAAAGGAATGAGGGACATTCAACTCATCTCAAGGGTTCTCAAATGAAAATACACACCTTAAATATTGAATCTTAACAAGAAAGTATTCATAATTGGAAACACAAGAGGGCTAGATTAGGAATTTCAAGTACACTTCATTATCCTTCCTCAAACAAACTCCCACAAGGAGTGGATTAACAAGTGGAGCCATACTTCTTGAGAGATTGAAGGAACTATAGGATGCACTTCCTATGTTCACTAATCTTAGCATGCTCCTAAGAATCCATCCTAGCACTTCAACTTGTCTAACCACATAAGTGTGACAAGGAGTATAATACATAAATTGGGCATCATGGAGGCCCCAAGGATTCTTTCCCAAACAAAAAGTATGGTTATCATTCAAAACATGAAACTCAAATAACTTAAGCATAGCCAAAACCAACCATGTAAACATTGGAACTATATCATCACTCTCATGGTAGGGTATGGGATCATATAATTTCAAAAACCTACCTACTATAGGGAAAATGTCATCATGACTCCAAGGAATGCTTGGAATAGGAGGGGAAGGGTACATACCTTGAAGAAGGGCTTTTGAGTGTGCATTCTTGTCCACCATACTTGGTTTCCCAAAGCTTTCCCTCCAATGTATCATCTTGGACCCATAGACTTGGTCCTTTTGGTTTTTTTTAGGAGTTGACTTGCTAGGTAGCTCCATCATTAAGACTTCAACCCTTTGTTCGGATCCTCATTTAGAAATAATTGTCCATGAACCTGCAAAAGAGAAGGAATGGTACTAGGCAAAATGCTAGCACCATAGTTAGTAGGCAATAATGGATTGGTATTGGCAACTCCCACAATTAAGTGTTCCTTATGCACCTCTTCCAAGTCACTTCTTGGATCATCAATCTCATACAACTCCCCTTCCTGAGCCAATTATTTCTTTTCCTTTTTAAGTTATTCTCTCTTAACTACTTCCCGAAGCTCCCTCATTATCTTGTAGTCCTCACTCACTTGATAGGGTGTTAAAGGTACAAGAGTGTGCTTTCATCCTCCTAATACAAATGAGTATTTGTTGGACTCCACTTGATATCAAACATCCCTATCGGTTAGCCAAGGTCTACCAAATAACATATGACAAGATTGCATGGGAAATACATCACATAACACCTCATCTCGATACTTGCCAATGCTAAAGTTTACAACCACTTGCTCAGTTACCTCTACTTCATCATTCTCAATGAGCCATTGAAGTTTGTATGATTTGGGGTGTCTTTGTATAGGAAGCTTCATTCTATCAACCATAGTACAACTCACCACATTAGTACCACTCCTACCATCAATGACCAAGGAACATACCCTATCAATCATCTTAAACCTTGCATGGAATAGGTTCACACTTTGATCAAGTTCCTCTTTAGAAAGATCCCTCATGATTTGTTTTAGATCATAAGAAGAGTTCAAACCCTTCTCCAATTGCTCATTATCTACATTTAAGGTCTCTTCATCATGCCTAACCTTAGGCTCATCACAACCATTCCCAACCTCACACTCTATCACATTTTTAGCACAGGTTCCATCACACAAAAGCACATTTGACCTCCTTTGTGGCCATTCTCTAGCATTATGTCCTTCGCCTTGACATTTAGAACATAGAATGCTAGAAGGAGAAGAAGGTTAAGTTATGTCATGATTACCTTTATAGGCTTGATTTTCCCTTTTCATGTTGTAGTTAGCTTTAATAGCTTGAATTTCATCTTGGAACATTGGAAGACTTACCATGTTGTCACCCATCCCTTGATTCGGAACACCTTGATCACCATATCGATCATTTTGATCTCCACACCTTCCTCCTCCATACCTAAGCCAATCTCCACTATCCCATTTCCCTTGACATCCCATGCCTTGGTTCGTACCAAAGCCTTTGGGTCCTTCCCACCATTCATTCAGATTATCTTCTTCACATATTTCATTATAAAGAGGATTTTGATAATATATATCTTTTTAAGGTACTTGTGGGTAGTGTTGTTGGGTTGGAACATAGGGTACATGCAAGGATGCATGTGATACATTTTGTGGAGGTGCTTGACTTCTAACTTTGGTTTCCACAAAAGAAAGACTCCTTTGTGGTGGATGATATGGTTGTGTATTTGGATATGGGGTGACTTGCCTAACATAACACGGGTTCATTTGGAATGTAGCTTGAGGGTAAGTTTGGTTTCAATTTGGTTGGGGGTAGTATAGGTTGGATTCTTGACTCGAGGTCCTTCTCGTTTCTTCACTTCAACTTGTCATTGGGAACCTCCTTTAAATCATACTATCCATCCTTTTCACCCTTTCATCCATACCTCTAAACCTCCCATTTGTTTCAACCACCCTTTCATTCACATTGGTCACTCCCCTTGACACGTTGGAATTTGTCACCATGTTGTTCACCGAGCTCCTTCCTCCATGGTTATAAGGAAAATGATTAGACATTGTACCTACAAAACTCAACAAACAATATTAGTGGTAAAAGCCTCACATCACTCATATGTAAACTCTCAACTTACCTCCTAAAGCATCGTCTTAAAATTGATAGTGAACTAGCTTTGCTTGATCAATTCAAGATCATATATCCTTTGTGGTGGAGTGGATTCTTGTGACTGTTGAAAGAGGGACGACTTGATTGAAGGTAAAATAACTTGAATCAAGAAGTTTATCAATGAATTAAGATGAGAAAAGTTAAAGAAAAGAAGCACGAAAGAAAACAGACTCAAAAAAAAAACTAAGTAACAAAAGTAGAAAAATTACTAGTGTTGCTTAATTTGATGAATCAAAGAGATGATTTGATGTTTAAAACTAGTTAAAAAGTGATTAAAGATGTTAATTACTTGTTAAATAGTTGAGAAATCGAAATAAGAAAGCGTAGGAAAAAGAATCATGGAGTTTGGACACTTCAAAAAATTTTTAGGTCCAAAAAACTTTAGGACCCCAAAAAAAAAATGAAGTGTTGGAAACCTGAGATTTTTCAGCTCTCTGAAACTGTGCCCCATGCGCCTGCTGACGTGGTACGCTGATGTGGATTTTTTTTTTTTGACCTACAAACACTTTAACCAACTTTTACTTGAAGATTTTGGATCAAAGTATACTTTTTCTATCTTCTTCTCCAAGAATAAGATGAAGAAGCTCAAGAACACCAACAAAAACCCCAATCTTCAATTCTTCATAACTTTTTCGTTTCAACTCCAAATTCGATGAATTTCTATCCCACGTGTTCCTTTCAACGCCACGAACAAACCCCACTAATTTTTAGCCTTCAAAACAAAGCAAAAAATAAACCCACTTTTCAAAATTTACCAAGTTTCAAAAGCTTCAAACTCTTCCATGGCAACTTCACTTCTATAACTCTGAATTGAATGAAATTTGAGATTTAGACTCCCAAGAAACTAGAGAATCGAGATCTAGTGTCAAAAACAACAAATCAAAACAAAAAAAATTTGGATTTTTTTTTTGGATTTTTGAAGAAATCAAAATCCCAATATTAAGATTTGTGAAAACAAACCTTAACCTGGCTCTGATACCAAAATGATAACGAATCAAAGAGGAAAGAACAAGAAGAAAAGAAAACAAAAGAAGGATATGTGAATTAATATTCAAACTCGTGAATTTATGGGCAACAAGGGACTTGATACCCTCACCTCCCAATTGAGTTCAACAATTCAAACACAAAACCTAGTTTGAGAAAATCAAAGGAAACCAAGAAAACACAAATGAGTAACCTTCAATTAACCAAACCAATAGTTCAACAACAATTCTAAGATCCATACTACTAAAATTAGCAACTAATGCTAGGCTTCACCTAGAAACTACAAGCTAAATGCTAGGCTTCACCTAGAAACTACAAGCTTCAAAGCTCAATATTCAATATTCATCAAAAACTCCCATGTAAAATGAGGAATTATCCTATTTATACTAGAGAAATAAAATACAACTAGTTATTATAAATATGCCCTTAATGAGAGACAAGGGCCTTGTTTGGTGACTTTTGTTGTGAATTCTTCAATTTAAAATCTAGATAGTTGTACAAATAGCCTCTTTTCTTTATCCACATCACTCCCATGGATTCTTAAGCTTTACTTTTCACGAACATTCTAGTCATCCATGCTCGTGTCAACCATGCGATCCACGCTAGTATCACCTTACACTTCCCGAACTTACCCATTGCCTACGCTACTAGCCAAACTAAGAACTAGGTGATCTTTGAAGTTATATGCTTTGATGTGGTCAAATGGAGCTTACGGACAAGCCTATGGTGTGGTACTTGTGACCTTGATCTTCTCTTGGAGAGTGAGTGATTCGTTTTAGTCCCTAGATTTGTTGATATTTGTATTTTGAGGGAAGGGACTTCTTTATGTGAGGTCACTTAATTGTCACGCTCAAATATTCTTCAATCTTTATTGAAGTCTATGAGCATGTGTTTTGTTTGGTGACATTTAGCTAATGTTTGATGTTTGTTGTAGACAATTTGAGATCGTGATAGGTGAAGCATGGGCCTTGGTTTTCAAAAGCATGAGGGCAAAGAGTTTTCACAAATGAAGTGTGTCTCTAAACTCCCAAGTTGCACTATTTGTTGACATTGGTAGTTGTGTTGTGAGTATATTGTTTTACTCGAGGATGAGAAAAGATTTAAGTTGAGGGAGTTGATAAGTCAGAAAAATACGACTTGTTTACCCTAGAAATGTGGAGAAAAACATGTCCTCAATGCTAAATTGAAGTATTTTTAATGTTGATTTGGTTTAATTTCAGGGTAGAAGCCTAGAAGTGATCAAAATAGCAAAAAGAAATGAAAATAGGAAAAAAGATGGAAGATTTAAGCAAAAACTACACAAAGACATAACAGGTACACTTTGGCGCATCACCAAAGTGGTCGGCGCATCTCCGACAGAATATCTCCATCCCCAAAAGTTATAGAAAAAGGGAAAGAAAAAAGAAAAGCAGAATGGTGAAGCATTGAAAAAATTTGTGAAGCACCAAACGGATAGACACACCAAGAATGCATCACTAAAAGTAACACAGGTCAACCCCTAGAGCTCATCATTTGATTAATTGACGTAGTCCTCTACAATTTGGCGCATCACTGACTTATTCAGCGACAGATATAGCTCCGCCGAGTTGTCAAGTGCTGGCATTTTTGTAAATATGTGACCCAATTTTCCTGATGTTATTTAAGGCTTTTTGGTCTTTTGAAACCCTATCTTTAAAAGGAGAGATTATGCTTGAACTCTTAATCAAACCTAATCTTGGGGATCTACTAATTTTATCTTAGACTTAGAGTCTCTTTATGAAAAGCATTTGTATTCTTTAGCCTATATGGAAGAAGAATTTGGTATACTTCTTTTTCCCTTGTCTATGTGTAACTAACTTCCCATACTTGGGGCTACGCATGATTGAGTGTTGATTGTGTATGGGTAGTGATTATTCACCCTCGTGTTGGGTTGAATGTTATGATTTTAGCTAAATCTCTATGTGTTAATTTATAGATTGGAGGGTACAAGAGTGATGAGATTTAGCTAAAGAAACTTGATTTGCACTCATTTAAATGGTAATGTTAGAGATAGATTATCCATTTTGAGTTATATGGTTGTTTAGTAGTGTATACCCTTGGGTGTTAGAGAGAAACCCATGTGAAATTTGGTTGTGGATTGAGAAATCACTCCCAATATCTAAAACCATGCCTAATCATGACTAACATCCAAACCCTAGGTGTATTCTCACTTACCCATGCATAGGATTAATCTCATGATAGCACAAACCCAAGTTCCTTAATTCACTTGATTACAAATTTTGTGTATTTAAGCATTGACAAACAAATCTTTGACAACAACTAAAAATCGTTACTAGAAGTTATTCAAATAAAACCCCTCCAAATTGCACTTTCATGTTTGATTTTCACATTGCGAGAAAACCTAGAGTAACTTGTGACACTTGAGAGTGAAGCTACTACTTTCATTTCCCGTGGATTAGACCCAACTATTGTTGGGTAAAATATATTGCTAGTGACCGCATATATTCATTTTTAGGGTGTATTTGAGCGTTATTAACATGCATGGCCACAAAATCCCATTGGAACTTGGGCTATCACCAAAACCTCTGTCTTAGGTAGTAGTTCATCTAACACTATTTCTCGATCTGGTGACGGCTCTCTAGACTGGACCTGAGTTGGTGTTGTAGCTTGTGCCTGACCTTGGACTCTAGACCTTCCTCTACCTCGACCCCTAGCTGTAGGCACAAGAGCCTCATCCTTGACTACCATTGACGTTGTCCTTACCATATGAGAAAACATGAAACAAAAAAGATTTAGAAGCCAATAGAGATATGAATGCACGATAAGGAGTAAAAGAACAAAAATTTACTAAGAATTCCCTATAGCCTCTCATGATAGGATACAAACATCATCATACTAATCTGTAGGACTCTACTAGGCACTTGATCTTATACCAATAAGTTTGGTGAACCTAAAGCTCTGATACAACACTTTCATGACCCAAGATTGGGCCATGATAGCACCTACTAGGAGGTTATCGTAGGTACCATCATGGCTTGATTTTGGGTCGTGACATAAAAGAGGGATTATTGTTAAGTATCTGGGAGCTTGTGCATTGACAAACTTTTCTACACCAAATAAAAATAAGGATGAGAGATAAAATAAAGAGAGAAGCAAGTATGAGCAACATGACAACTCAAGAGAGGTAAAAGGAGAGAGAGTGATAAAAAAAAGAGCCACCTATCAAAAAGTAAGAATGAGTATAAAGAATTGAGTAAAGTGAGTGTGAGAGGTAAAATAGAGGATGAACAAGTATATTTGCGAGATGTGGAAAAAGAAAAGATTAAAATAATTGAGTGCATAACTGTGAAAGTTTCTTGTTCAAGTTATAACCAATTAACTCATTCCTTTTCTAATCTTTCTGTTCCAATTATGTAGGTCATTAAAGAAGAAATCACTGAAGAGTTGGACCAGCAATTGCATAAGGCAAGGAAATCTAGTTTCAAAGAAGCTTTTGGAAGTGTAAAAGTCAATGACTCATGGAAATAATTGCAAGTTAAAGACAAGTTTGAGATGGATGATCTCATGTGGTATGACCTTGTTAATGATCTATTTGTTGCAAATGAAATTGAACTTGTACCACAATTTTATGAGGCCAAAGTTTTAAGTGAAGGTATAACTCAAATTGAGAATGAATCTTACCTCGTTGATTATTTTTTTCATGTGAGCAATCTTCTACAGCGTGGTAAAAGTGAAGTGCAGAATAACTTAAGTGAATAAATCGAATGGAATTTGAGAGATGATGAATCTTGTACACATTCCAATCTGCTAATTCTTTCTTGTTTTAGTAACACCTCTCAATCCATGAAAAATTAAGGAAGAAACTAGTAAAGAGGATGATAGTACCTTATTTGAAAAAGAAACTAACAGTGGTGAAGGTCTTAAAGTGTACAATAATCCTGTCATGACCCAATTTCTCAGGTCATGATGGCACCTACTTTAACCCACTAGTATGTCAGCCACGCTGTAACACCCCGTACCTTCCAAACCCTACTTGATGACATTAAATAATGTGTACGTAGGTATCGAGAGCTATACGTATGCACTTGGTAATGCTATTGGTGAGATAATTGAATTTGGCTCTTGTTGTGTGATTAAACTTGCATAGAGGGTGTTTTGCAATTTTCATGGTGCATTTGTGGGGTTCAAAATTAGGCTAAGAATACCACTAAACAAAGTATATTAAGGTTGAGAAGTAAGTTAAAAAATAGGACTTGAAGTATCTAACCAAACCCGCGAAGAAAAGTCGAAAAATGAAATTCTCAAAAAAAATTAAGTAAGGGGCGCGATGGGGAGCGTGCCACGCCGCTCTGGGCTAAAATTTTTAGTACAGGGGCAGTAAGTTGGCATGCCCAAGAGCGTGCCACCTTGGTTTTTCCACTTTTTCGAAAGTTGGAAATTTCTAAGTCCCAAGGATATCCGGGGATGTACCGAGCCGATTTTTGCTACGTTTCTTATACAACCACGAGTATATACATGAAATGAATGAAATATTATATTGGTATGATAAAATTGCTCGAGAACGAATTTGGGGTCAAAATGACAGTTTTGCCCTTAAGGTCAAAATAAACCAAACGTGGCTAGAATCACTTGTATGTGGGATTGAGGCTACGAATATGAGTAGCATGAGTGGAAATATTATTGTAATATGTATAAGACAACTTAAACATGAGAAATTATTAATTTTATTGGGTTAAGTGAATTGGGCTCAATAAATGGGCCAAAATGATAAAGAAAACATGGGCCAAAATGGGTCAAAAGACCCATTCTTGCCTTGACTTTCTAGATCATTGCATTAAATTCCAAGAGTGGCTAAGGATGACAAATTAAGGGCCTATATAAAGGGCAAAATGCTGATTTTTATTCATTTGGAAAACACATGCCTTTGTAGATATTTTTCAACCATTTTTTTCTCTCAAACCCTAAGAGGTCAAAGCCAAACTTTGGAGCAAGATCAACATCTTACAAGACTAGGTAAGTTATTATTTTTATGGATTAATATATTATATGCATGGGAGACTATGTGAATCATGTTGGTTATGCTTGAAAGAGTTGAACATGGTACTTTGGGTTTTTTGTACAAGATGTGTCATCCATGAGATTCAAGCTTGAATTATGACTTGTGCCTTTGATAAAAGATCATGGCATGGATAAAATATGAACATGTATGGTGATATTTTGTTATTAAACTTGTTATTTCCATGTAAGTGTAAATTGGGGGATTTTGGCCGATATGTGCTATGAGGTGTATTAAGGTACTTTGATGGATTATTTATGATGTGGTGTGACTAAGGAAGTGTAAAGAAGAAGTGTTATGGTGAAATGTATTGATTATCATGTATTGGTCAATGTTGGTAATATTGGGGGATTTTTGGAAATAATAATTTCATCAATAATTTTGTCAAGGGGAAATGGCATGTTTAAAGACAAACATGTAACTCATTCACATTATATGCATTTGTAAGGTAGTTGGTGGTAAATGTAAATCCCGTTATGTGTTTGTGTTGTATAGTGAAACACAAAGAAGGAGCGGCACATTGTGTACACATCTGAGGTGGTCTATTCGTATTGAGAGTACAAGGTATGTAAGATTACTCTGTCCCTATCTTTTTGCGGTAAATATTATCCATATTGCTATTTCACTAGTCCTATCCCGAAATGTACTAAGGTATCCTATATCCGTTTATCAATAGTCATTGTCATATATTTCTTACTCATGGATCATTTGTGAGTCTCATGTCTCATAATCATGGTTAATGTTCCAAAATCTCAAAAAAGGTTATGTTCCAATAGTGATTATACTTATGTCTCTTGTTCATAGATTATTGTCCAATAGTTCCAATGGTGTTATGATTCTAATAATGTTATGTTGCCAAGTTATTCATATGTCTCTTACTCATTGGTTAATGGCTCAAGGTTTCCAATAATGTTATGTTCCAAAGTTCAAAGTCATGTTATGACTATCCTAGTATCAATCGCAAAGTAATGAATAAAGTAATACAAATGTGGTCAATGATTAAGTATGGGTGGCAAGTCTAGGGGCATAAGCCTAGCTCGACTCAATCCCGATGTATTGATTTATGGGTGGCAAGTCTAGGGGCATAAGCCTAGCTCGACTCGATCCCCGATGCATTGATTTATGGGTGGCAGGTCTAGGGGCATAAGCCTAGCTCGACCCCATCCCAACATGATGATAAGTCATGTAAAGACCCACTAATCAGTAGGGGCCCGGGTACATTGTAACACATGTATTGACAAGCAAGAATTGAAGTAAAGAAAACAAAGAAAGAAAAGAAAGCAAATCACATGGTTCCCAAAGTGCAAAATGGTGACTCACTCACATTGATTAGTCATTTGTATTGATTTCCTTGATACGTTTATGTATTATATAGTTTCATCTGAGCCTTACATACTCAGTACTTTTTCGTACTGACCCCTTTTAGGGAACATACTCGAAATGTTGCAGGCGCAGGTACTAGCAGGCCTCCCCTGTAGGTTATCAGCTGAGTGGGGATTCTTTGGTGAGCTCCAGCTAATTCGGGGCTTCTCCGAGTCATAATGGTATATGTGTTTTGGTGGTGTACATGTTGTATAAAGCGGGGACTTGTCCCGACTTTCAGTGGGCATTGGTCAAGGCATTTGTTAGAGGCTTTTTTAGACGTATGTGGGTATATGAATACAAGGTGACTCATGAATTATTGTTTCGATGGCCTCAACGGCCAAGTTTCTCAAATGTGTATATCTATATATATGTCACATGTTCCATAAATTTTTTATTTTAGTCATTCATGCTCTTGTGTGAGAGTGGTGTTCCTATGGCATGCATATGAATGTATAGAAGCATAGCTTGGTTCTCTCGGGCCTTATCGGCTACGGGTGCCAATCATGCCTCGTTGAAATTCGGGGCATGACAAAAGTGGTATCAGAGCAGGTCATTCTAAAGGTGTCTACAAAGCCGTGTCTGAGTAGAGTCTTGCTTATGGGTGTGTTGCGCGCCACATCGATAAGCAGGAGGATACGAGGCATTTAGGAGTTGTTTCTTTCCTTCACTTCTAGATCGTGCAATAGAGACAAAGTTGTAGGTGGACACATATGTATGTATTGACATTGGTTTTCGTTTGTATAGTCAAATGCTGTTTATCAGGCAAGATAAGGGCAAAGGTAAGCAGGTTGATATCCCTGCCGAAAAAGAAATGAGTAAATCACCACCTGACCAAGCTAGTCATGGTGGGGCTAACATGGAATTTGCAATACGGGTTTCTCTTAGCCAGAAGGTAGAAAAGTGTCCACAGAACCACCTATAAACGTCACTGAA
The DNA here is from genome assembly GCA_031232105.1 of Capsicum rhomboideum. NCBI lineage: Eukaryota > Viridiplantae > Streptophyta > Magnoliopsida > Solanales > Solanaceae > Capsicum > Capsicum rhomboideum. The sequence continues at coordinate 86,522,154 of CP124716.1, read as the reverse complement.
TGGGAATTAAGCAATGGAGAGTATATGTTGACTCAGAGAGTTATTGTATAATGTTAAATGGCAAGCTGTCCCAATGATGAGTGATGATATATTCACCGGATCGGATCTGTATGAAGACCCATAGGGCTTTATAGACCAAATCAAAAAGGCTCTAGATGTTATACATGTGACTGTGTATTAATGTATTTCCAGCTAGTTGGGAGGAACGTAAAACGGTATTCCTTGACTAGTACCCCTCATATGAGGTCCGAAAATCTTATGTGGATCAATTGCTAAAGCATTGCTAAAGAACTATGATTGTTCGAAAGTACAACCTTCGATTTAATTCTGCGGTTAGGTATACTCCAAAAGTGGTAACCATTATGACCGATAGAATGCATCGGTATAGGGACAGATGGATTGTACCATTGCGATCTTGAAAAGAAAAAAAAATACTGATATAGTCAGATACAGGCTTTTTGCACAGATAATGAAAGCTCAGAGGCACTAGAATAGAATATGTCGATTTGGGGTGAAAGTGTGTTATTGGAGTGGTATGTCGGGCTATAAAATGAGGCTTCTCTTGAGCTAGTTACAGGTACCGTACCCGTATTGATTAACCCATATTCGACACTAGAATATGTTATTTTATTAAGTGCTGACAATTCAAATGAACACTAGAATTACTAGTTATGTCACTTTAAGTCTATACATCAGTTGGTGAATCTATATTTGTGATTTTGCAAGTGGGCCCTATGTTAGATTTTTATTCCAATTTCTGACCCGGAGCACTTATACATACTATGGGTATTATTTTTCTTATCTTAACACATGTATCATTGTTTTTATAGCATGGCAATTCTCGAAGGCCTCTCAGAAGGGCAAAGCTCCAAAACAAAGGATTCAACGAGCGTTTGGCGGTTTCCAGGTAGGCTAGGCTTACCCTTCTTTTAGATTGAGTTTACTTATGGTATTGGTATACTATTTTACTATTTTTGGGCTGGTAGTTGTAGCCCTGTGCCATATTAGTACCTTTTTCTCTTTATTTTGCCAGTTAGGGCCCTGTTTTGGTAGATTTTGGGCTCGTTCTCCCATAGTATAGTGTGTTATCATTCTTAGGACTAGAATTAGGGATTGTAGCGACTTGGGATTGTATAGGTAATCCTTATACTAGACTCAGGTAGGTTCTAGTTTAGGTTTGGTTATTGGGACCCTATAACTGGCGCCACTGCCCTTTTTAGATAGTGTATTTAGACATGAAGATTCTTTAGGTTTAGTTAGACTCTTGACTACTATTTTAGGATATTACCTTGGGTTGGGTTTTACTTAGACTTGGTTTCTAGTCTATGATAGCCCCTCTTTCCCAGGTAGGGTAGTAATGGACCTGGACCACACTACCTTGACCTAGTATTTGGGACCCGTCTTGCCTTAGTAAAATTATCCACCCAAAGTTGGTATTTATGACCTTATGGTCTGGAGATAGGCTTAGAAACCTTGTTTTTCTTCCTATTAGATAGATATGCTTATTTCTATATAATTGCATTTTAGTTTCGATTCAAGTTTGGTATATGCTTTATTTCCACTACGATTATGAGTCCTGGTACAATAATGGCATTAGTTACAATTATGGTTATGGTTCTTATGTATGAGCTCTAATATGATTTTGGCATCAGTTTTACGATTGAGATTGGCTACTTATGGGATCACTTGTTTATGCTTACGGTATGGTTACTATGAATTCTGGTTTGAGTCCGACATTTGCTTATGATATGGTATGGATGTTCAGGATTTGTTTACAATTGTTATTGGGATTATTGGTAGAGGTACTGAGATCTGTTGTAAATGATTCATGTGGCCTCTTATTATTACCCACTATTTCTGGTTTGAACTCGGCGTCTGGCCTATCATTACACCCATTGGTGTTGGTCCAAGCCCAGTACACGCCTAGACATTTAATTATGGATTTGGGATTAGAAGGTTACTTGAGATTGGTTTGACTACGGGTTACTTATATTTCTCGCTTTAGTTACTTCTTGTCTATACCCATTAATTTATGGGGGCTCCATAGGGTTAACTGTATTTTTTTGTGTGCCTTCTAGGATTATGGGGGCCCAGTTAGGTTATAGATAGTTCATTTATCTTACATTTTGAGTTATTTATTTCCCTTACTATACTTGTTTGGTATATTGGAAACTTACATTTTACCCTTGTTATTGTTGACTTAGCTTACACACTCACATTATATTTATGCTTTTAACTATATTTGAGATTATTCGGCTAATAATGTTTACTGAGTACCTATTGCTTTGGTACTCATACTATAGTTCTGCATCTTTTCTCTGATGCATATCCGAGTACTAGCCACTGGCGTTGACTTTATTTATTGGTCCAACTACTAATTCAGAGACAGAGTGAGCTTTCCAGAGTCTGAGTTTGATCCTCCTCCATCTATTTTAGTTATACTCTTTCGAATTTTGATACTACTATATATATGTATATTTTGGATAATATCTAGTACTCTTATTTTCGATCGTAGTGGCTCTAGCACCGACCTTACCAAGTCTTAGAAGGGATTATTTTTGTTCATTTTGTCTTCTTCCTCTCTTGTATAGCATGTTGTGCATATATATTTCTCTTTGTTTTTACTTTTATTATTGTTGTATATCTGTTTCATCCTTGTTTTCCTTTAGTTTTTGCTCGTTAGCCCATCATTTATCATTCCAGGTTATGTCTTGGCTTACCTACTGGTGGGATAAAGTAGGTGCCATCATGACATGAGAAATTAGGACGTCAAAGATTGGTATTAGAGCCTAGGATCACCGGTATAGTTGGTACAAGGGTTAATGTTTAGTAGAGTCCCACAGATTGGTACGAAGACATCTATAACCTATTTTTGGGAGGCTACCAGACAATTTTTAGGAAAATCTCATCTTTTTGGTTCATTTCCACACATTATGTCTGTGTTGATTTCCAAATTCTAATTTTGTTTCACTCTTTCATAGATGGTTAGGATGTAAGGCACGATAGCCGAGGATCTGGACCCCAAACCTGCTGCTAGAGCGCTAGTTCAGGGTAAAGGTCAACCTAGTGATCGAGATTAGGCTAGGGAGCTATCACCATATCATATTGTTGCTTATGAGCCAATGATAGCACAAGAGGTAACGCCTCCATAGCAGTAGGTTGACTAAGGGGCACCCTAGGCCCCACTTAGGCTTATATCTTCTGTAGTTCTCCAAGATGCGTTAGTTTTGTTATTAAGGTTACTTGGTGGTCCACCGATAGATGGGTATCAGAAAGTAGCCCAGGGTGGTATTGATTAGGGGCACAGCCTGCAGCTGTGGCTCCCAAAGCAGAGGTTTCACAAGAATCGATATTTCCACTGTTTGTAGTAGCCCAGCTAGTTATGACTGTAGAGGAGCAAAATATGTTGGGATGATTTCTAAAATTGACTCCACCCATGTTTATCGGGGCCTCAAGAAAGGATACATTTTAGTTTCTAACTAGTTATGAGGAGAGGTTTCATAATTTAGGGTTAGTCGAGTCTCGTGATATGATTATACTAATTACCATCTTGATAGGGTAACAAAACGGTGGTACAGAGGTTATCTTGATTCCAAGCCAGCTGGGTCTCTACCTGTTACTTGGAATCAGTTCTTTAAGGCTTTCTTGGGGAATTTCATGCCTCATTGCATTTGCAAGTGCCTCAGGGATGAGTTTTCTGCATTGAGACAAGGTTCTATGACTGTGGCCAAGTATGAGGCAAGGTTTCATGAGCTAGCTCGGTATACTACTATGATTCTACCTACAGAGTATCAGAGGATTTGGTGTTTTGTTAGAGGGTTGAGACTACTGCTCCATAAAGCTACTCAGAGTTTGGTGACTTCGTGGATGTCTTTTACCAATATTGATAACAATGTCAATATAATTAAGGAGATGGATTGCGAGGCCCAAAGGGCAGTGATAAGAGGTCTCGTTATCAGGGTAGTTTCAATTTGAGCTATAGTGGCTCACAATTCAGGGGCTTAGGATCTTAGGGTAGGTTACCCCAGCGTTAGTCTTATCAGCACTAGGGTCAGCCTAGTCAGCCCGTTCAGGCAGCACTTAGGTAGTTTGGGTAGTCAGAGTAGTAGTCAGTCAATTAGAGGTGTTCAGTCAAGGTCATTAGGCCGAGGTGGCCATTATGGGTCAGCCTAACCTTATAGATAGAGTAGGGTACTAGGGGATTATTATGAGTGTTGTGTTGTTGGCAACTTTGCCAGAGAATGTTTCCACTATTGGATGATTAAGCCTGTAGTTAAGGGTGCTCAGCCGATCAAATCAGTGCTACCGATATGGAGGGGTGGTGCTCAGGGTCGTAGGGGTACTCCCCAGGGTTCCAAAGGTGGTCCTCAGGCATATAGGACTAGTGGTCGGGCAGGCACCCAATCTGGTAGCGAACATGGCCATTTGTATGTCGTACCTAGTAGGCCAGAGGCTTAGGCTTCGGATGCTGTGATTATAGGTATAATTTTAGTATGCCATCAGCCAACTTATGCTTTATTTGATCCTGGCTCCAAGTTTTCATATATTTCTGCTTATTATGCACCACAGTTGGGTGTTTCTTTAGATTCTTTATCTGTGTCATTGTGTGTAGCTGCCTCCGTGGGTGATTTCTTAATAGTGGATCGGGTATATATATCATGTTGGGTGACAATTTGAGAGTTTGATACTCTGGTTGATCTTATTGTGTTAGGTATGGTGGATTCTAATGTGATTCTGGGTATGGAATGGCTATCCTCCTATCATGCGATCTTGGATTACTCCGTCAAGACTGCTACCTTAGCCATGCCTGGTATACCCCCAGTTGTGTGGCAGGATTCTTTTAGTTACACGCCGACGGGGATTATTTCTTATATTCGGGCTAGGAGATTGGTATCGAAGGGTTGTGAGTCATTCCTTACTTATGTTTGGGATGTTAATGCTGAGAGTCCTTCGCTTGACTTCATTTCTATTGTTCGTGATTTTCCTAATGTTTTTCCTACCAACTTACCTGGTCTTCCTCCTAAGTAAGATATGGAGTTTGTTATTGACCTTGAGCCGGGCACCTGACTTATTTATATGGCTCCTTATTGTATGGCTCCTGCCGAGCTAAAAAAGCTAAATATTTAGCTTCAGGATCTTCTACGTAAGGGTTTTATCAGAATAAGTGTATCTCCTTAGAGACCTCTAGTTTTGTTTGTGAAGAAAAAAGATGGTTCTATGCATATGTGTATCGACTACAGGCAGCTAAATATAGTGACAGTGAAGAATAAGTATCCTATGCCTCAAATCAATGATTTATTTGACCAGCTTCAGGGTGCAGTAGTGTTTTCTAAGATTGATTTGAGGTCTGGTTACCATCAGTTGAGGATCAGGGCTGAGGACATACCTAAGATAGCCTTCAGTACTCGTTACAATCATTATGAGTTCCTGGTGATGTCTTTTGGATTGACCAATGCCCAACAACATTTTTGGATTTGATGAACCATATTTCCAGGCCTTATTTGGACTCCTTCGTGATCATTTTCATTGGTGACATCTTGGTATATTCGAGGAGTAGGGAGGAGTATGAGAAGAATTTTAGGACTGTGCTCCACACTTTGAGAGATCATAGGCTTTACACCAAATTCTCAAAGTGCAAGTTCTGGCTTGAGTTTGTAGCTTTCTTGGGGCAATTAGTATCCAAAGATGGTGTTATGGTGGACCCAGTGAAGATTGAGGCTATTCGTTTTTGGGCTAGGCCTACGTCTCCTACTGAGGTTCGCAGTTTCATTGGGTTAGCAGGCTACTACAGGCGGTTCGATAAGATATTTGCTACTATTGCAACCCCTATGACCAGGTTGACTAGGAAAGAGGTTTTGTTTCAGTGGTCCACAGTTGTGAGGCAAACTTTCTTAAGCTCAAGGACTTGCTTACTTCAGCTTCTATTCTAAATCTTCCAGTTGAGGGTGATGTCTTTACCATCTACTGTGATGCTTCTAGTGTTGGTTTAGGGTATGTTCTTATGTAGTGGGGCTATGTTATTTTTTATGCATCGAGGCAGTTGAAAGTGCACGAGCATAACTACCTCACTCATGATTTTGAGTTGGCAGCGGTAGTTTTCACACTTAAGATTTTGAGGCATTACTTGTATGGTGTTCGTTGTGAGAACTTCACTGACCACCATAGTCTTCAGTATATTATGACCCAGAGTAAGCTTAATTTGAGGCAACGTAGATGGATTGAGTTGCTGAAGGACTATGATATCTATATTCTATACTATCCAAGCAAGGCGAATACAATAGCGTACACCATGAGACGAAAGGCAGTGAGTATAGGTAGCTTGGCCTTTATTTAAGTTTCACAGCGACCATTGGCTTTGGATATCAAGTCTTTAGCCAACATGATGTTTTGTCTCGATAGTTCTGAACCTAAGAGGATTCTTGCTAGTGTTGCGGCCATATCTACCTTGTTGGAGTAGATTCGAGGTCATTAGTTTAAAGATGGCAGGTTTCGTAACATCGAGGGCAGGTGTTGAGAGGTGAGTCTAGGAGGGCTACTTAGATTTTAAGGGTGTTCTAAGATTTGAAGGCCAGATTTTTATTCTGAGGGTCAGAGATCTGATTCTGTTGATACTTTCGTATGGCTCATATATCCAGATATTCTATTCACCCTAGGACAACTAAGATGTATAGGGATTAGAGGCAGCATTACTGGTAGAGTGGTATGCAGAGATATATAAAGGAGTTTATGGCTCGGTGCCTATGTTATCAGCAGGTAAAGATCGAGCATCAGAGACATGGTGGATTTCTTCAAAGGTTAACCATTCTCGAGTGGAAGTGAGAGCAGGTCAGTATGGATTTCATAGGTGGTTTGCCTCGTACTTCCCATGGTTCTGCTAGTATTTGGGTTATCATGGATCAATTGACAAAGTTTGCCCATTTTATCCCTATTCGCACTTCTTTCAGTGTCGAGAGGTTAGCCCATATCTATATTCGAGAGGTGGTTTGCCTCCATGGGGTACTCATGTCTATTATATGAGATCAAGGATCTCAATTCACTTCTAGCTTCTAGAGGATATTTCAGGATGAGTTGGGTACCCAGGTTGATCATAGCACCGTTTTTCATCCCCAAACTAACGGCAGTAGGAGCAGACTATTCAGGATTTAGAGGATATGCTCTGTGCTTGTGTGTTGGATTTTGGAGGTCAGTGGGACTAGTTTTTAGCTTTGGCGGAGTTTGCGTATAATAACAACTACCATTTGAGTAATCAGATAGGTGCTATCGATCTCCAGTGGGTCGGTTTATGACTTCTGAGGTTAGGCCCCGTGGTATAGATTTTCTTCGTGAGACATTGGATCTACTTTTATTGATTCATGATAGGCTACTGGCAGCTTAGAGTTGGCTGAAGAGTTATGCTAACCGTACACTTCATGCTATGAGGTTCAAAGTAGGTGATCGGGTCTTCCTACGAGTATCACCCATGAAGCACGTGATGTGGTTCTGGAGGAAGGGCAAGCTAAGCCCCAGGTATATTAGGCTATTTGAGATCCTATGGACAGTCGGGGAGGTAGCATATGAGTTAGCTTTACCTCCATCCTTTTCAACCATTCATATAGTTTTCCACGTATCTATGTTGTTAAACTACATTTTGAATGAGTCTCACGTGCTTCGGTGGGACATAGTTCAGTTGGATGAGAGGTTGACTTTTACAGAGGAGCCTGTGTTTAGTTTGAACAAAGATGTCAGGCAGTTGCGCTTCAGAGACATTCATGTAGTTAAAGTTCAGTGGCATCACCATCTAGTGAAGGAGTCTATCTAAGAGATCGAGTATGATATACGGACCCAGTATCCCTACCTGTTTGAGCCTTCAGGTACATATTGATCCTTTACTTTATCGGACAAAAGCCCTTTTAGTAGTGGTTATTGTAATGACCCTCCATATCATTGTCCCCATTTTCATGCTTTTACTATATTTAGAGCTTTCCCACAACTGCCCTAGGTTATTTATGACTTGCTGGGACTGACAGTTCAGTCACCGGGCAATTCGTTTGGTTTTTAAAATCACTTTCCTATTTTAGAGCTTTAGAAGTAAAGAATAGGGTCTCAGGCCCAAACCTTAGGGTCTCTGATAGTCTCATCAGCTCCGAAACATCGATTATAAGCTAGGAAGACCCTTGGTCTGGGTCTCGAGGCTTTCAGACTCCGTTTGGGCTATTAGGTGGAATTTTGTTAAAATAACCCTTGGGGTGTGGGACCCACTTTTTATCAAAATTACCCTGGTTGGAAATTTTGATGGTGCCGATGTGTTTGGAATGTCGAATTTAGTAGGGTAGCATAGTTCATTTGCATTCACGGGATTTCAAATGAATCTCGAGGGTACTGTCGAAATATTTGTAACTTGGTGGAATTACTGGTGCATCCGCACCTGGTGCAGGCCCAGTTCCTTCATCGCGACCACAATGAGGACCCTAGTTATCGCAAAGAGCCATGATCTTAGTCATCGTGATCACGGGGCTTGAGGGATAGGTAGTGGGTACGGTCCATCTTGTTCATCACGATCTCATGGCTAGGCCACCGCGATCGCGATGGTCCCATTAGTGGGATGTCATGACCGCAATCTGGGGACCTCGCGATAGTGATGAGGAAACCCCTGGTAGTATATATATCATCCCCTTCATTTTTCTCTCTCATTTTCTCTAAGTACAACTCCATTAGAGGGCTGGTTGAGCTTTTAAATTGTTGGGAGAGCATATAATTGAGCTGGATTTAGCTTGGGGACATCTTTGTGGACCCTATATCATCGTTAATTCATAAGTTTCCGGTCAATTTTCTATGTAATTCCTCAATTTGTTCCTTATATTTTGAATTGTTTTTGGGACTGATTTTCGAATTAATTGAGCTCGGATTTAGCTAAATTTTTTGTGGTAAATGATCCTTGAGCTGCGTGGGATGCTTTGACGGTTTCAATTTTTGATTCCGTAAGGAGGCCCTACGTGGGATTTTTTATTTGATTTCTGACCCAGAGGCAAGTAATAAGATTTCTTGTAGAGCAAGTGGTCAAATTTCTTGGAAATCAAGTAATCAAATTTATTAGAAGGCAAGTAAATATATTTCTTGAGTAACAAGTAAGTAGATTTCTAAAGGAACAAGTAATCAAATTTCATTGAGAGCAAGTTATAACTTATTTATCTTTATTGTTTCTAATTTGGAACATGTACTATTCACTGCTACAATAACTTTTTCCTCTTTTTTTTTTTTTTTTTTGCTCTTGATGTTCAATAAACCAAGATTTACAAAGAAAGGAATCTCGATCGAACCGCTCTATACCACCTGATAACAGTAGGGTAGAAGATCCCAAATTCAGGATTTGAATATTAGAGTGCGGAAGCAAAAATAAAATATATAAGAAAACTATAAATAAAGATATGGTAAATTAGAAAGAATGATCCAAGAATTTCTAAAGATTGGATGTTCTAAAGCCTTGACAAGATCCAAGTAACAACATATAGATTTATTGATGAAATCTATGCCTTTACTTGAGAAAACAAATCAAATTAATAGATTCAGATATTGACCACGTTATGAGTAACTTAAGAAAACAATTAGTATATTCAACTAACCACCTTCTAAAGAATACCAAAAAGGAATTAAATATATCACACAAAGAAATTACCTTATACCTTAAACTATGAAATAAGTAAAGATTGAAAGATAAATTTTCAAAGTACAAGTAACAAAAGTCCAATAGAACTCTCAAATTTTTTTTAATATCAATCTGATTATACTCAATGAATGAAGAACTACTCCTATTTATTGGATTAGGGGGAAGGAAAACCAAGACCCCTAAGGACAAGCTAAAGGAGTATCCAAAAATGGTACAAGAATTACAAGGTAATTCCTATACTAGAAAGGAAATAAAGTACTACCTAACTAGGAACAAATTAAGTAGTTCTAGGAAAGCATTAAATAGTACTATGAAGGCCTTAAATACAATAAGGAAAATATTAACTAGTCTATTTCTAAATAAAGAAATAAACCAAAAAAAAACTAGGAAAAGAATCTTAACAATCTTGGAAAATTTGACTAAACTTCTCTCAAAACTTAGGCATAAAGCATCTTCTTGTGTGGCTGATTCTTGGACATTTATTGACCTAGGTTTGTATGAATTCCCTCTATTTAGAAGCCTCATTTGAGACCAATTAATATATTTTAGAAGCCCATAATTGTTGACTTTAACTTAGCAAATTTGTACCTCTTTCATTTGACATTTAAGAGCTGACTTTTGTACCCCAATATTCCTCCGCTTGGACTTGAGATTAGGCCAACAAATATTTGTAACATTTGTACAATTCATCTTCCATGGTCTTGAGCTCTTTTTCACCAACAAGACACCTTTGGATTTGCAATTGGAGACCATTTATCATGTCATTGATACCACTTTATTAATAGTATACTAAAGGAAATTTTATCAATTGACAAGCATTTGTACAAGAATGAAGGACACTTCCATCTCTTTATTAAAATCACGAATTTTATCAAAATGAAAAATAGGTGAATCAGAAAATTCATGTTTGCCCTCATCGATCAATAGTGGGGTATCATAGTAAGAGTCTTCTCAAGCAACTACGCTTTGAGAATTACTAGGCATGAACAACAAAAAATCAAATAAATCACAATATTCCTCCAACGGTGGTTCAACCATATGTTCATCTCCAAGAGTTCCTACACAAGAAACAACACAACTAGGAAGGATTAGAAAAACTAGAGTTACAATAAGAAAGAATTTCGCTCAAACTATCTTATTTTTTGTTACTCTCAACTTTCTATATTTCACTCTCTTCATTTTTTTTCATCATTTAATTCCATCCTTTCTTGTGACAACTCATTCACCCCACTATTCTCTAGATCTCATTTATTTACTCTTGAGTTATCACTTTGCACTCTTTTGCTCTTCTCAATTTTTTCTCTCTCATCCTCACTTTTTTTCTCTCACTATCCCTAGTTTTAGGATTATCGACACATGAGATATGATCAGCAAGAGAATCGCCATCATCTAATTCAATGTCATGACAAAAAAATATAATATTCAATCAGTTCACATGAACTAATAAGTCTTCCCTTCACAGGTTTTTGCTTTGTACAACATGATTTAACATGGCCCACTTTATGACACTCAGAACATTGAAGCTCTTTATAATGAAAGCAATATTGAGGTGCAACCATGTCACTTTGTTCTTCACTTGTCAACATATTCAAAAGAAAGAATAACAAGCTAGTATGGAAGGAAACTCAATTCTCCACCTTTTTAAAACTAAAAGTATTTCTTGATAAAACTTTAGATTTATATTTATTCTAAGTTACAATCTGAAGAGAATATCAAGTATCACACTTTTAGTTTGACTTTTCCCTCTTTAAACTGACCACACTTATCTTTTTCCTCTCAAAATAACCCTTAAACAAGAATACCTTAAAAATTTATAATTAAACCAAAATATGTATCAAGTTCTTAGTAATAAATTATAGATTTTTGGGAGACAAAATAAAGTAAATAACTAGCCCTACAACAAGTAGGATTTAGTTGAAATAAAACACAAGCAAAAGAAAATTATTTAGAACCAAATCGTAAGAATAAGAAAATTCTCTTGCCCTTAAATATTTAGGAACCGCTCGTTTGATTTCCTCCATATTTGAAAACAATAAATCCAAAAAATGATTTCTTGGAGATCAAACAATTGAATTTCTTGGAGTGCAAGTAATCAGATTTCTTGGAGAGCAAGTCTTCAAATTTCTTGGGATTCAAGAAATGAAATTTCTTGAGAATCAAGAAATCAAATTTCTTGAAAGGCAAGTGAATATATTTCTTGAGGAACAAGTAATTAGATTTCTAAAGTAACAAGTAATCAGATTTCATGGAGAGCAAGTTATCACTTATTTATCTTTATCGTTTCTAATTTGGAATATGTACTATTCATTGCTACAATAACTTTTTTTTCTCTTTTTCTCTCTCTTGATGTTCAATAAATTTCAAGATTTACAAAGAAAGGAATCTTGATACAACCGCTCTATACCAACTGATAACAGTGGGGTAGGGAGATCCCAAGTTCAGGATTTGAATATTAGAGTGCAGAAGGAAAATTAAAATATATCAGAAAACTAGAAATAAAGATATGGGAAATTAGAAAGAATAATCCAAGAATTTCTACAGACTTGATGTTCTAAAGACTTTAGAAGATCCAAGTAACAACATATAGATTTATGGATGAAATCTAATGCCTTTACTTGAAAAAACAAATCAAAACAATATATTCAGATATTGACAACCTTATGAGTAACTTAAGACAATAATTAGTATATAAAACTAACCGCCTTCTAAAGAATACCAAAAAGGAATTAAATATATCACACAAAGAAATTACCTTAAACCTTAAACTATGAAATAATTAAAGGTTGAAAGATAAATTCTCAAAGTACAAATAACATAGGTCCAACAGAACTATCAAAATTTTATTAATATAAATCTGATTGTCCTCAATGAATGAAAAATGACTCCTATTTATAGAAGTAGAGGGGAGGACATAAAAGATCCCTAAGGATAAGCTAAAAGGATATCAAAAACATTGAAGAAAATTACAAGGTAATTCCTATACTAGAAAGGAAATAAAGTACTACCTAACTAGGAATAGATTAAATAGTTCTTGGAAAGCATTAAATAGTACTAGGAAGGCCTTAAATAGAATAAGGAAAATATTAACTAGTATATATCTAAATAAAGAAACAAGGGAAAACCAAACTAGGAAAAGAATCTTAACAATCTGGAAAAGTTTGACTAGTCTTCTCTCAAAAGTTGGGCAGAAAGCGTCATCTTTTGTTGATGATTCTTGGAAATTTCTTGACCTAGGTTTGCAAGAAATTTCCTCCATTTAGAAGCTTCATTTGAGATCAATTAATCTCTTTTAGAAGCCCATAATTTTTGACTTTAACTTTTGCAAATTTGGACCTCTTTCATTTGATATTTAAGAGCTGACTATTATACTCTAATATTCCTCCGCTTGAACTTGAACTTGGGCCACCAAATATTTGTAAGTTTTTTAGAATTACTTTCCCATGGTCTTGATCTCTTATTCACCAATGAGACATCTTTGGATCTGCAATTGAAAACCATTGAGCTTGTCGTTGATACCCCTTTATTAAGAGGATACTAAAGGGAATTTTATCAATTGACAAGCATTTGTACAAGAATGAAGGACACTTCCATCTCTTTATTAAAATCATGAATTTTATCAAAATAAAAAATAGGTGAATCAGAAAATTTATGTTCGCCCTCATCAAACAATGGTGGGGTATCATAGTAAGAGTCTTTTTGACCATCAACGCTTTGAGAATTACTAGGCATGAATAACAAATAATCAAGTAAATCCCAATATTCCTCCAATGGTGGTTCAACCATATTTTCATATCCAAGAGTTCCTACACAAGAAACAGAACAACTAGGAAGGATTTGAAAAAATGTAGTTACAATACAAAAGAATCTCACTGAAACTCTCTTGTTTTTTGTTACTCTCAACTTCCTATATTTCACTCTCTTCATTCTTTTCTTTATCATTTAATCCCCTCCTTTCTTGTGACAACTCATTCACCCCACTCTTTACTAGATCTCATTTTTTCACTCTTAAGTTATCACTTTACACTCTTTTGCTCTTCTCAGCTTTCTCTCTCTCATCCTCACTTTTTCTCTCACTATCCCCAGTTTTAGGATTATCGACACAGGAAATATGATCAACCAAAGAATCACCATCATCTAATTCAATGTCATGACAAAAAATATAATCTTCAAACAGTTCACATGAACTACTAGATCTTCCCTTCACACGTTTTTGTTTTGTACAAGATGATTTAACATGGCCCACTTTATGGCACTTAGAACATTGAAGCTCTTTATAACGAAAGCAAGATTGAGGTGCAACCATGTCACTTAGTTCTTCACTTGTGAACATATTTAATAGAAAGAATAACAAGCTAGTATGGAAGGAAACTCAATTCTCTACCTTTTTTAAACTAAAAGTATTTGTTGATAAAACTTTAGATTTATATTTATTCTAAGTTACAATCTGAAGAGAATATAAAGTATCACACTTTTAGTTTGACTTTTCCCTCTTTAAACTCACCACACTTGTCTTTTTCCCCTCAAAATAACCTTTGAACAAGAATATCTTGAAAATTTATAATTAAACCAACACATGTATCAAGTTCTTAGTAGTAAAGTATAGATTTTTGGGGGACAACATAAAGTAAAGGACCAGTCCTACAACAAGTAGGATTTAGTTGAAATAAAGCATGAACAAAAGAAAAGTATTTAGAACCAAATCGTAAGAGTAAGAAAATTCTCTTACCCTTAAATATCTAGAAAATCCTTGTTTGATTTCCTACATATTTGAAAACAAAAAAATCCAAAAAATGATTTCTTGGAGAGCAAGCAATCAATTTTTTTGGAGTGCAAGTAATCAGATTTCTTGGAGAGCGAGTATTCAAATTTCTTGGGAATCAAGTAGTAAAATTTTTTGGAAGGCAAGTAAATATATTTCTTGAGGAACAAGTAATTAGATTTCTAAAGGAACAAATAATCAGATTTCATGGAGAGCAAGTTATCACTTATTTTTCTTTATTGTTTCTAATTTGGAGCATGCACTATTCACTGCTACAGTGTAACTGTTTTTTCTCTTTTTTTTTTGCTCTTAATGTTCAATAAATTCCAAGATTTACAATGAAAGGAATTTTGATAGAACTGCTCTGCACCACCTGATACCAGTGGGGTAGGGAGATCCCAAATTCAGGATTTGAATATTAGAGTGCGGAAGCAAAACTAAAATATATTAGAAAACTAGAAATAAATATATGGGAAATTAAAAAGAATAATCCAAGAATTTTAAAAGATTGGATGTTCTAAAGCCTTGACAAGATCCAAGTAACAATATATAGATTTATGGATGAAATCTAACGCCTTTACTTGAGAAAACAAATCAAAACAATAGATGCGGATATTGACCGCCTTATTAGTAACTTAAGACAATAATTAGTATATGGAACTAACCGCCTTCTAAAGAATACCAAAAAGAAATCAAAGATATCACACAAATAAATTACCTTAGACCTTAAACTATGAAGTAAGTAAGGATTGAAAGATAAATTCTCAAAGTACAAGTAACAAAGGTCCAATAGAACTCTCAAAATTTTATTAATATCAATCTTATTGTCCTCAATGAATGAAAAATGACTCCTATTTATAGGATTAGAGGGGAGGACATCCATGACACCTAAGGACAATCTAAAGGAGTATCCAAAAATGGAAGAAAATTACAAGGTAATTCCTATACTAGAAAGGAAATAAAGTGCTACCTAACTAGGAACAAATTAAGTAGTTCTAGGAAAACATTAAATAGTTCTAGGAAAGCCATAAATAGAATAAGGAAAATATTAACTAGTCTATATCTAAATAAAGAAACAAGGGAAAACCAAACTAGTAAAAGAATCTTAACAATCTTGAAAAGTTTGACTAGTCTTCTCCCAAAACATGGGCAAAAAGCACCTTCTTTTTTGGCTTATTTTTGGAAATTTCTTGACCTAGGTTTGCATGAAATTCCCTCCATTTAGAATCCTCATTTGAGACCAATTAATCTTTTTTAGAAGCCCATAATTGTTGACTTTAACTTAACCAAATTTGGACCTCTTTCATTTGACATTTAAGAGCTGACTTTTGTACCCCAATATTCCTCTGATTGGACTTAAATTTGGGCCACCAAATATTTGTAACATTTGTATAATTTATCTCCCATTGTCTTAAGCTCTTTTTCACTAGCAAGACACCTTTGGATTTGCAATTGAAGACCATTGAGCTTGTCGTTGATACTCCTTTATTAATAGGATACTAAAGGGAATTTTATCAATTGAAAAGAATTTGTACAAGAATGAAGGACACTTCCATCTCTTTATTAAAATCATGAATTTTATCAAAATAAAAAATAGGTGAATAAGAAAATTCATGTTCGTCCTCATCAAACAATGGTGGGGTATCACAGTAAGAGTCTTCCTGAGCATCAACGCTTTGAGAATTACTAAGCATGAACAACAAATAATCAAGTAAATAACAATATTCATCCAATGGTGGTTCAACCACATGTTCATCTGCAAGAGTTCCTACACAAGAAACAACAAAACTAGGAAAAGAAGGATTAGTACAATGAGAAAGAATCTCACTCAAACTCTCTTGTTTTTTGTTACGCTCAACTTCCTATATTTCACTCTCTTCATTATTTTCTTCATCATTTAATCCCCTCCTTTCTTATGAATACTCATTCACCTCACTCTTCTCTAGATCTCATTTTTCACTCTTGAGTTATCACTTTGCACACTTTTGGTCTTCTCAATTTTCTCTCTCATCCTCACTTTTACTCTCACTATCCCCAGTTTAAGGATTATCGACATAAGAGATATGATCAACAAGAGAATTATCATGACAAAAAATATAATCTTCAATTAGTTAACATGAACTACTAGATCTTTCCTTCACACGTTTTTGCTTTGTACATGATGATTTAACATGGCCATCTTTATGACACTCAGAACATTGAAGGTCTTTATAATGAAAGAAAGATAGAGGTGCTGTCAGGACCCGAAATCCCATTCGTACCGGACTGGCACCCGAAGCCGATATGGCCCGAGAGAACCAATCTTTGCTCATGAATCTTCGTATGTATATCTACGTATGAATCTTATTATACCTCATGCAACTATGCGGAAGACATGAATTTGGAAACATATATCATACATAGAAATATCAAACTTGGCCGTTGGAGCCATTACGTCGAATTGAACATACATCTTCCGTTCATATACCCACATATGTCTAAAAAGCCTCTAACAGATACATCTATGTATACCACCTTTACATCATCAAAATGAATATACAACTATGACCCAGAAAGCTCCGAATCAAGTGGAGCTCACCAAAACGTCTGCAACTGATCCACAGTCTACTGAGGAGGTCTACTAATGCCTGCACCTGCAACATGTAAGGTAAGTCCCCCGAGGGGGTCAGTACGAGAAATGTACTGAGTATGTAAGGCTAGAGAAATTACATCATACATGAGAATGTCAATGAAATAAATATGAGAGATTTTTCAATATGGGTAAACCATCATTCTAATTGGAAACTTGTCTATTGCTTTCGTTATGAACATTTTAGGACATTCATTTTATATCCTTACTATTCATAGAATATCTTTCATGTCTACACTCAAGAGACTCTTCTCCTTTATTCATGACCACTATTGTTTTACTACTTGGTTAGTAAATTACGAAAGAATAACATTCATCCACACACACCCACTCTCTTGGTGGATTTAATTACTTATTAATCATACACTTCCCGGGCCCAACTGATTAGTGGGAAATTCATAGACCCATCATGCAGGTGTACATTGCACCCCATGGATAATGTAAGGAGAACCATCATGCAGGTGTTCATTTCACCCCATGGATAATGTATAGGGAACCATCATGCAGGTGTTCATTTCACCCCATGGATAATGTATAGAGAACCATCATGCAGGTGTTCATTTCACCCCATGGATAATGTCATAATTATACCTCAGCTTTTACCAGATTGGTACAAACATAAGCATAACATTACTAGACTTCAGCACATCACATTCTTGGAATTTGGAGGTAGAATATACACATTTGTATGACCTATTGAGGATCACGATGCTATTGGAAACTTTTGCTACTTCTTATGAGATCTTATATAAGTAAGCGTATAGTACCGGCCCTCCAGCTTTGGTGGTCTATAGTGACTCACATAGCATAGTATTGGAATTATTCCATCTAGAAATTATAACCTTTAGAATGTGATCCATACCTAATGAAACGTCTAGTACCCAAGCGCCTTACTTCTTTACAATCTTATACACCTTTTGTCTAGCTAGGAAAGTGACACACTAGAGATAATGACAGTAAAGCACACACTTATATGCATATTTCACTTCACACATTTAACTCATGAGATTGACATCTTCACTTATGAGTAATAATCACACTACCTCGCACATCATCTCTCTTATTACTCTTATGAGAATGGTACTAAGATGATCCTCACAATATAGGATTTGGAGCATGACATGATTGGAAAATGCTTTTCAAGAATACATAGATTCATTTATATTATTACCCTCTTGAGCTAGTTCTTTTAGGAATTAGAACGTCATGACATCTTCGAAACTTCAATCAAGGAACAAGAGGTAAGTGAATCATAAGTCATCTAAGAATAAGACACATATGGATAACAATATATGTCAACCTGAATTGATATACTTCAAGGCTCTCGGAATTGAAACAAGTCCAATGTCAATAGGAATAATATGTTGTAGAAGGATACGGAAAGAGTAACCTTACATACCTTGTATTCGTACTTACGAATACACAATCTTAGACGTGCATACGATAGTCCCGCTCCGTTCTTATGTTTTGTTCTACAACATAAATACATGACGGAACCAACATTAACCACCAATAACCTTATAATGGCATACAACAACAACAAGTCACATGTTCAACTCGAACATGTCATTTCCCCCCTTGACAACAACATTTATAAAATCATCATACCAAGAATTCCACAATATTCCATACATTGACCAACACATGATAACCAATGGCATGTTACACCAAGCTCATATTTTATACTTTTCCATCACCACCACATCACAATTCTTCCATCAAATTACTTCAATACACCTCATAACAACAAATCGGCCAAAATCCCATAATTTATACTTATAGAAAAAGAACATGTCTAAGACCATAATAACACCATACATGTTGTTATTTCATCCATATCATTCACTTTCATCAAAGTCATAAGTCATAATTCAAGTTACAATCCCATGGATTTCACATCTTTCACAAAAGCCAAAAGTGCCATGTCTAACATTTTCAACCATCACCAACATGATATATATATTTTATCATACTGATAATATGCTAAAGTACAAGAATAATCACTTACCCAAGCTTGGAAGATGATGATCTTGCTTCAAGAAGTGCCTTAGGGTTTGAGAGCCAAAGAAGTGTTCTTGGGAATTTTCTAGAAAATGAGAGAAAAGCATGTGTGTGTACAATGAATTAAAATCTGATTTTGGCCACCTTTTATAAAATTTTAAAGTTATCCTAAGCCATTAAGTCCATTATTGAAAAGTCAACACAAGAATGGGTCTTTTGACCCACTTTTGGGCCATGTCTTCTTTTCATTTTTGGGTCCTTTTTGGGCCCAATTCTCTTAACCCAATAAAATCAATAATTTCTCGTGTTTAAATAACCTCATACATTTTACAACAATATTACCACTCATTCTATTCACACTCGTAGCCTCAATTCCAAAAGCAAGCGATTCTAGCCACGTATGGCCCATTTTGACCAAAAGGGCAAAATTGTCATTTTGACCCCAAATTCGTTCTCGAGTAATTTTATCATACCAATGTGATAATTTACTCATTTCATGTATATGATCATGATTGCATAAGAAACGTGGAAAAAATCGGCTCAATACGTCCCCGGGCACCCTTGGGACTTAAACAAAATTTCCAACTTTTGAAAGGTGCGCAGGGGCGGCGTGGCACGCTGCCTGGCGCGCCCCTTTAATGCCTCTGGACTGAAAATTTCAGCCCAGAGTGGCGTGGCACTCCCCTGGGCGCGGCCCTCCTTATTTTTTTCCAAAATTTTTGTTTTCAACTTTTCTTCGCGGGTTCGGTTAGATACTTCAAGTACTATTCTTTAACTCACTTCTTAACCTTAATATACTTTGTTTAGAGGTACTCTTAGCCTCATTTTGAACCCCACGAATGCTCCACAAAAATCACAAAACACCTCTTATTAAAGGCTAATCACATGTACGAAGCCAAATTTCAAATTGCTCATTGTTAACATTACCAAATACATACTTATGGCTTCTCGACACCGAAGTACCCATTGTTTATCGTCATCACATTGGGTTGGGAGTATATGGGGTGTTACATTCTTCCCCCCTTAGGAATATTTTTCCTCGAATGTTAACGATGTCGCTTCAACGATAACAAATGCATCTCTATATTAGCCTACGTACACATAAACACTTAAGGCTCATGGATACTTACTTAGTATTGGTCCACGTCCACATTTTGAGAATTTTCTTCCAACTTCTCATGCGATCCCTTTGACTTGTTGATTTCTCCAAAGGATTCTTACAAGTGTACGTCTTTATTTATTAACTTTCACACTTGTCGGTTTAGAATAGCCATCACTATCTGTTTCTAGTGAAATCCCCCAAACTTTGTATATTTCCCATGGAAACAAACACTTTCAACAATATCACACGGCATGTTGTATAGGGTAAAATTTTTCCCTTCTTTCTGAATTCCTTTCTACCTTTCATGAGTAACGCTTTTAAGAGGACTTAATCATATATAATCACAACCATCTCATATACCATTACAATATGTGCCTTTAACTATACTCAATTTCCTGACAGATAGAGATTCGTTCGTGTAACTGAACTAATAACCTCCCATGTCCCATTAGATTCGTAGTAGTCGATGGAATAACATACGATAGGATAGAATTTGGATCAATCAATACATATACATCATGTGAAACTATGGTAATTTACCTGTAATGTAATCAGAAAATGCCTCCGCATTCTGCCAGTTTACTAGAGCATAGGTACGATTTTGGGTCCCACTGGAGCTAGCCGCTCCTCTAATATCTCCACCACGACCAATAGGCTGAACACCTCTTCCTAGGGAAGGGACCGATGGTGGTGATACAACAGTCGATCCCGCAGGTTGCGCCACAGTATCCAAGTCTCGTCGTGGGCAGTCTCTCATCATATGCCCTGTCATACCGCACCAATAATAACTATTTGTCCCCCGCCGGCATTCACCTGAATGAAATCGTCTATAATACTGACACAACGGGCGAAAAGATCCCGTCGTCTGTGAACCTGAACCACGCCCCCCGCTACTTTGCCCGGCGTGATTTAAACTTCTAGACCCTCGGAAGAGAGAGGAAGTGCCTATCGGGGAATAAGAAAATGAAGGCCTAGGCGGTCTATTAAAACTCCAAGGCCTGGACTCTGCTTGGGACCCCATAGACTGTCCCGTGGATCTAGCCCTCTTAGACGGCCCTTCTTCAAACCCTTGTGCTCTTCTTTGTTGCCTCTGATCTTCCATTTTCTGCGCAAAGGCCTGTATTCTGGCTATATCCATATCTTTATTTAACACAGCAATGGTACAGTCCCTTACCAAATATGGCTCCAATCTGTCTACATACCGATGAAATCTATCGGCCATAGTTGCTACCATATGAGGAGCATATCTAGCCAATGAATTAAATCGAAGACTGTACTCCCTGACGCTCATATTTCCTTGACGCAAATTTAAAAACTGATATGCGCGAGCCTCACGGACCACATATGGAAGATAGTGATCAAGGAATGCCGCCTTGAATTCCTCCCAACTAGATGGAGTTGCACCGATACCTCTGGATCGTTTCCAATCTTCATACCATAATATAGCCTCTCCTTTTAGTCTATAAGCTGCAAGCTCCACTATTTCTACACCCATCACATGCATAACATCGAGAGCTCTTTGAATTTGATCTACAAAGTCTTGCGGATCCTCAGTAAGATCGGACCAGGTAAATGTGGGAGGATCCAATTTCAAAAAATCCTGTGTCCGCCGACTAGCTATCCTAGTCACACCGTCGTCATTTGTCATTGGACCAGCTCGTCCCTGAGCTTGTGCAGCCACTATTTGAGTCAACATATGCACTGCATTTTTCAATTCTTGTAACTCTTGCTTCATAACATTAACAGGTGATTCTGGGGATTCAGTTTCAGCCTCATATTGTCTAGCTGGGTCGGGTGGTGAGTTACTCATTCCTTCTCTAGCGAGCATGTCTTCCTGCTTCTCTTTGCCCTTATCTTTTCTTGTCATCGGCATTTTACTATATCAAAGAAAACCAGTTACAATGGTCAGATGTGATCCCACCTATGACAATGGCTCTATTGAACGATCTAGAGTGAAGAAATGAAACATATCCTAAATGTCCCGTAGCCTCCTACTTATAAATGTGGCGCGCAACACATCCATAATCAAGACTCTACTCAGACACGGCTTTGTAGACACCCTTAGAACGAACTGCTCTGATACCACTTTTGTCACGATCCGAAATCCCATTCGGACCGGACTGGCACCCGAAGCCGATATGGCCCGAGAGAACCAATCTTTGCTCATGAATCTTCATATGTATATCTGCGTATGAATCTTATTATACCTCATGCAACTATACGGAAGACATGAATTTGGAAACATATGTCATACATAGAAATATCAAACTTGGTCGTTGGAGCCATTACGTCGAATTGAACATACATCTTCCGTTCATATACCCACATATGTCTACAAAGCCTCTAACAGATACATCTATGTATACCACCTTTACAACATCAAAATGAATATACAACTATGACCCAGAAAGCTCCGAATCAAGTGGAGCTCACCAAAACTTCTGCAACTGATCCACAGTCTACTGAGGAGGTCTACTAATGCCTGCACCTGCAACATGTAAGGTAAGTTCCCCGAGGGGGTCAATACGAGAAATGTACTGAGTATGTAAGGCTAGATAAATTACATCATACATGAGAATGTCAATAAAATAAATATGAGAGATTTTTCAATATGGGTAAACCATCATTCTAATTGGAAACTTGTCTATTGCTTTCGTTATGAACATTTTAGGACATTCATTTTATATCCTTACTATTCATAGAATATCTTTCATGTCTACACTCAAGAGACTCTTCTCCTCTATTCATGACCACTATTGTTCTACTGCTTGGTTAGTAAATTACGAAAGAATAACATTCATCCACACACACACACTCTCTTGGTGGATTTAATTACTTATTAATCGTACACTGCCCGGGCCCAACTGATTAGTGGGAAATTCATAGACCCATCATGCAGGTGTACATTGCACCCCATGGATAATATAAGGAGAACCATCATGCAGGTGTTCATTTCACCCCATGGATAATGTATAGAGAACCATCATGCAGGTGTTCATTTCACCCCATGGATAATGTCATAATTATACCTCAACTTTTACCAGATTGGTACAAACATAAGCATAACATTACTAGACTTCAGCACATTAAATTCCCGAAACTTGGAGGTAGAATATACACATTTGTATGACCTATTGAGGATCATGATGCTATTGGAAACTTTTGCTACTTCTTATGAGATCTTATATAAGTAAGCGTATAGTACCGGCCCTCCACCTTTGGTGGTCTATAGTGACTCACATAGCATAGTATTGGAATTATTACATCTAGAAATTATAACCTTTAGAATGTGATCCATACCTAATGAAACGTCTAGTACCCAAGCGCCTTACTTCTTTACAATCTTATACACCTTTTGTCTAGCTAGGAAAGTTACACACTAGAGATAATGACAGTAAAGCACACACTTATATGCATATTTCACTTCACGCATTTAACTCATGAGATTGACATCTTCACTTATGAGTAATAATCACACTACCTTGCACATCATCTCTCTTATTACTCTTATGAGAATGGTACTAAGATGATCCTCACAATATAGGATTTGGAGCATGACATGATTGGAAAATGCTTTTCAAGAATACATAGATTCATTTATATTATTACCCTCTTGAGCTAGTTCTTTTAGGAATTAGAACGTCATGACATCTTCGGATCTTCAATCAAGGAACAAGAGGTAAGTGAATCATAAGTCATCTAAGAATAAGACACATATGGATAACAATATATGTCAACCTGAATTGATATACTTCAAGGCTCTCGGAATTGAAACAAGTCCAATGTCAATAGGAACAATATGTTGTAGAAGGATACGGAAAGAGTAACCTTACATACCTTGTATTCGTACTTACGAATACACAATCTTAGACGTGCATACGATAGTACCGCTCCGTTCTTATGTTTAGTTATACAACATAAATACATGACGGAACCAACATTAACCACCAATAACCTTATAATGGCATACAACAACAATAAGTCACATGTTCAACTCGAACATGTCATTTCCCCCCTTGACAACAACATTTATAAAATCATCATACCAAGAATTCAACAATATTCCATACATTGACCAACACATGATAACCAATGGTATGTTACACCAAGCTCATATTTTATACTTTTCCATCACCACCACATCACAATTCTTCCATCAAATTACTTCAATACACCTCATAACAACATATCGGCCAAAATCTCATAATTTATACTTATAGAAAAAGAACATGTCTAAGACCATAATAACACCATACATGCTGTTATTTAATCCATATCATTCACTTTCATCAAAGTCATAAGTCATAATTCAAGTTACAATCCCATGGATTTCACATCTTTCACAAAAGCAAAAAGTGCCATGTCCAACATTTTCAACCATCACCAACATGATATACATATTTTCTCATGCTGATAATATGTTAAAGTACAAGAATAATCACTTACCCAAGCTTGGAAGATGATGATCTTTCTTCAAGAAGTGCCTTAGGGTTTGAGAGCCAAAGAAGTGTTCTTGGGAATTTTCTAGAAAATGAGAGAAAAGCATGTGTGTGTACAATGAATTAAAATCTGATTTTGGCCACCTTTTATAAAATTTTAAAGTTATCATTATCCATTAATTCCATTATTGACAAGTCAACACAAGAATGCGTCTTTTGACCCACTTTTGGGCCATGTCGTCTTTTCATTTTTGGGTCCTTTTTGGGCCCAATTCTCTTAACCCAATAAAATCAATAATTTATCGTGTTTAGATCACCTCATACATGTTACAACAATATTCCCACTCATGCTATTCACACTCGTAGCCTCAATTCCAAAAGCAAGCGATTCTAGCCACGTATGGCCCATTTTGACCAAAAGGGCAAAATCGTCATTTTGACCCCAAATTCGTTCTCGAGTAATTTTATCATACCAATATGATACTTTACTCATTTCATGTATATGATCATGATTGCATAAGAAACGTGGCAAAAATTGGCTCAATACGTCCTCGGGCACCCTTGGGACTTAAACAAAATTTCCAACTTTTGAAAGGTGCGCAGGGGCGGCGTGGCACGCTGCCCCCTTTAATGCCTCTGGACTGAAAATTTCAGCCCAGAGTGGCGTGGCACTCCCCTGGGCGCGGCCCTCCTTATTTTTTTCCAAAATTTTTGTTTTCGACTTTTCTTCGCGGGTTCGGTTAGATACTTTAAGTCCTATTCTTTAACTCACTTCTTAACCTTAATATACTTTGTTTAGAGGTACTCTTAGCCTCATTTTGAACCCCACGAATGCGCCACAAAAATCACAAAACACCTCTTATGAAAGGCTAATCACATGTACGAAGCCAAATTTCAAATTGCTCATTGTTAACATTACCAAATACATACTTATGGCTTCTCGACACCGAAGTACCCATTGTTTATCGTCATCACATTGGGTTGGGAGTATACGGGGTGTTACATTCTTCCCCCCTTAGGAACATTTTTCCTCGAATGTTAACGATGTTGCTTCAACGATAACAAATGCATCTCTATATTAGCCTACGTACACATAAACACTTAAGGCTCATGGATACTTAGTATTGGTCCACGTCCACATTTTGAGAATTTTCTTCCAACTTCTCATGCGATCCCTTTGACTTGTTGATTTCTCCAAAGAATTCTTACAAATGTACGTCTTTATTTATTAACTTTCACACTTGTCGGTTTAGAATAGCCATCACTATCTGTTTCTAGTGAAATCCCCCAAACTTTGTATATTTCCCATGGAAACAAACACTTTCAACAATATCACACGGCATGTTGTATAGGGTAAAATTTTTCCCTTCTTTCTGAATTCCTTTCTACCTTTCATGAGTAACGCTTTTAAGAGGACTTAATCATATATAATCACAACCATCTCATATACCATTACAATATGTGCCTTTAACTATACTCAATTTCCTGACAGATAGAGATTCGTTCGTGTAACTGAACTAATAACCTCCCATGTCCCATTAGATTCGTAGTAGTCGATGGAATAACATACGATAGGATAGAATTCGGATCAATCAATACATATACATCATGTTAAAATATGGTAATTTACCTGTAACGTAATCAGAAAATGCCTCCGCATTCTGCCAGTTTACTAGAGCATAGGTGCGATTTTGGGTCCCACTGGAGCTAGCCGCTCCTCTAATATCTCCACCACGACCAATAGGCTGAACACCTCTTCCTAGGGAAGGGACCGATGGTGGTGATACAACAGTCGATCCCGCAGGTTGCGCCACAGTATCCAAGTCTCGTCGTGGGCAGTCTCTCATCATATGCCCTGTCATACCGCACCAATAACAACTATTTATCCCCCGCCGGCATTCACCTGAATGAAATCGTCTACAATACTGACACAGCGGGTGAAAATATCCCATCGTCTGTGAACCTGAACCACGCCCCCCGCTACTTTGCCCGGCGTGATTTAAACTTCTAGACCCTCGGAAGAGAGAGGAAGTGCCTATCGGGGAATAAGAAAATGAAGGCCTAGGCGGTCTATTAAAACTCCATGGCCTGGACTCTGCTTGGGACCCCATAGACTGTCCCGTGGATCTAGCCCTCTTAGACGGCCCTTCTTCAAACCCTTGTGCTCTTCTTTGTTGCCTCTGATCTTCCATTTTCTGCGCAAATGCCTGTATTCTGGCTATATCCATATCTTTATTTAACGCAGCCATGGTACAGTCCCTTACCAAATATGGCTCCAATCTGTCTACATACCGATGAAATCTATCGGCCATAGTTGCTACCATATGAGGAGCATATCTAGCCAATGAATTAAACCGAAGACTGTACTCCCTGACGCTCATATTTCCTTGACGCAAATTTAAAAACTGATACGCACGAGCCTCACGGACCACATATGGAAGATAGTGATCAAGAATGTCTCCTTGAATTCCTCCCAACTAGATGGAGTTGCACCGATACCTCTGGATCGTTTCCAATCTTCGTACCATAATATAGCCTCTCCTTTTAGTCTATAAGCTGCAAGCTCCACTGTTTCTACACCCATCACATGCATAACATCGAGTGCTCTTTGAATTTGATCTACAAAGTCTTGCGGATCCTCAGTAAGATCGAACCCGGTAAATATGGGAGGATCCAATTTCAAAAAATCCTGTGTCCGCCGACTAGCTATCCTAGTCGCACCGTCGTCATTTGTCATTGGACCAGCTCGTCCCTGAGCTTGTGCAGCCACTATTTGAGTCAACATATGCACTACATTTTTCAATTCTTGTAACTCTTGCTTCATAACATTAACAGGTGATTCTGGGGATTCAGTTTCAGCCTCATATTGTCTAGCTAGGTCGGGTGGTGAGTTACTCATTCCTTCTCTAGCGAGCATGTCTTCCTGCTTCTCTTTGCCCTTATCTTTTCTTGTCATCGGCATTTTACTATATCAAAGAAAACCAGTTACAATAATCAGATGTGATCCCACCTATGACAATTGCTCTATTGAACGATCTAGAGTGAAGAAATGAAACATATCCTAAATGTCCCGTAGCCTCCTACTTATAAATGTGGCGCGCAACACATCCATAATCAAGACTCTACTCAGACACGGCTTTGTAGACACCCTTAGAACGAACTGCTCTGATACCACTTTTGTCACGACCCGAAATCCCATTCGGACTTGACTGGCACCCGAAGCCGATATGGTCCCTAGAGAACCAATCTTTGCTCATGAATCTTCATATGTATATCTGCGTATGAATCTTATTATACCTCATGCAACTATACGGAAGACATAAATTTGGAAACATATGTCATACATAGAAATATCAAACTTGGTCGTTGGAGCCATTACGTCGAATTGAACATACATCTTCCGTTCAATACCCACATATGTCTACAAAGCCTCTAACAGATACATCTATGTATACCACCTTTACAACATCAAAATGAATATACAACTATGACCCAGAAAGCTTCGAATCAAGTGGAGCTCACCAAAACTTTTGCAACTGATCCACAGTCTACTGAGGAGGTCTACTAATGCCTGCACCTGCAACATGTAAGGTAAGTTCCCCGAGGGGGTCAGTACGAGAAATGTACTGAGTATGTAAGGCTAGATAAAGCACATCATACATGAGAATGTCAATGAAATAAATATGAGAGATTTTTCAATATGGGTAAACCATCATTCTAATTGGAAACTTGTCTATTGCTTTCGTTATGAACATTTTAGGACATTCATTTTATATCCTTACTATTCATAGAATATCTTTCATGTCTACACTCAAGAGACTCTTCTCCTCTATTCATGACCACTATTGTTCTACCTTGCACATCATCTCTCTTATTACTCTTATGAGAATGGTACTAAGATGATCCTCACAATATAGGATTTGGAGAATGACATGATTGGAAAATGCTTTTCAAGAATACATAGATTCATTTATATTATTACCCTCTTGAGCTAGTTCTTTTAGGAATTAGAACGTCATGACATCTTCGGAACTTCAATCAAGGAACAAGAGGTAAGTGAATCATAAGTCATCTAAGAATAAGACACATATGGATAACAATATATGTCAACCTGAATTGATATACTTCAAGGCTCTCAAAATTGAAACAAGTCCAATGTCAATAGGAACAATATGTTGTAGAAGGATACGGAAAGAGTAACCTTACATACCTTGTATTCGTACTTACGAATACACAATCTTAGACGTGCATACGATAGTACCACTCCGTTCTTATGTTTTTTTCTACAACATAAATACATGACGGAACCAACATTAACCACCAATAACCTTATAATGGCATACAACAACAATAAGTCACATGTTCAACTCGAACATGTCATTTCCCCCCTTGACAACAACATTTATAAAATCATCATACCAAGAATTCCACAATATTCCATACATTGACCAACACATTATAACCAATGGCATGTTACACCAAGCTCATATTTTATACTTTTTCATCACCACCACATCACAATTCTTCCATCAAATTACTTCAATACACCTCATAACAACAAATCGGCCAAAATCTCATAATTTATACTTATAGAAAAAGAACATGTCTAAGACCATAATAACACTATACATGTTGTTATTTCATCCATATCATTCACTTTAATCAAAGTCATAAGTCATAATTCAAGTTACAATCCCATGGATTTCACATCTTTCACAAAAGCCAAAAGTGCCATGTCTAACATTTTCAACCATCACCAACATGATATACATATTTTATCATGCTGATAATATGTTAAAGTACAATAATAATCACTTACCCAAGCTTGTAAGATGATGATCTTGCTTCAAGAAGTGCCTTAGGGTTTGAAAGCCAAAGAAGTGTTCTTGGGAATTTTCTAGAAAATGAGAGAAAAGCATGTGTGTGTACAATGAATTAAAATCTGATTTTGTACACCTTTTATAAACTTTTAAAATTATCCTTAGACATTAAGTCCATTATTGACAAGTCAACACAAGAATGGGTCTTTTGACCCACTTTTGGGCCATGTCTTCTTTTCATTTTTGGGTCCTTTTTGGGCCCAATTCTCTTAACCCAATAAAATCAATAATTTATCGTGTTTAAATCACCTCATATGTGTTACAAAAATATTCCCACTCATGCTATTCACACTCGTAGCCTCAATTCCAAAAGCAAGCGATTCTAGCCACGTATGGCCCATTTTGACCAAAAGGACAAAATCGTCATTTTGACCCCAAATTCGTTCTCGAGTAATTTTATCATATCAATGTGATACTTTACTCATTTCATGTATATGATCATGATTGTATAAGAAACGTGGCAAAAATCGGCTCAATACGTCCCCGGGCACCCTTGGGACTTAAACAAAATTTCCAACTTTTGAAAGTGCGCAGGGGCGGCGTGGCACGCTGCCTGGCGCGCCCCTTTACTGCCTATGGACTGAAAATTTCAGCCCAGAGCGGCGTGGCACTCCCCTGGGCACGGCCCTCCTTATTTTTTTCCAAAATTTTTGTTTTTGACTTTTCTTCGCGGGTTCGGTTAGATACTTCAAGTCCTATTCTTTAACTCACTTCTTAACCTTGATATACTTTGTTTAGAGGTACTCTGAGCCTCATTTTGAACCCCACGAATGCGCCACAAAAATCACAAAACACCTCTTATGAAAGGCTAATCACATGTACGAAGCCAAATTTCAAATTGCTCATTGTTAACATTACCAAATACATACTTATGGCTTCTCGACACCGAAGTACCCATTGTTTATAGTCATCACATTGGGTTGGGAGTATACGGGGTGTTACAGGTGCAGCCATGTCTCTTTGTTCTTCACTTGTCAACATCTTCAAAAGAAAGAATAACAAGCTAGTATGAAGGAAACTCAATTCTCTACCTTTTTAAAACTAAAGTATTTCTTGATAAAACTTTAGATTTATATTTATTCTAAGTTACAATCTGAACAGAAAATCAAGTATCACACTTTTAGTTTGACTTTTCCCTCTTTAAACTCACTACACATGTCTTTTTCCCCTCAAAATAACCTTTGAACGAGAATACCTTACAAATTTAAAATTAAACTAAAACACGTATCAAGTTCTTAGTAATAAAGTATAAATTTTTAGGGGACAAAATAAAGTAAAGAACCACTCCTACAACAAGTAGGATTTAGTTGAAATAAAACACGAACAAAAGAAAACTATTTAGAACCAAATCGTAAGAATAAGAAAATTCTCTTACCCTTAAATATCTAGGAACTCCTCATTTGATTTCCACCATAGTTGAAAACAAAAAATCTAAAAAATGATTTTTTTGAGAACAAGCAATCGAATTTCTTGGAGTGCAAGGAATCAGATTTCTTGGAGAGCAAGAAATCAAATTTCTTGAGAGTCAAGTAATCAAATTTCTTGGAAATCAAGTAATCAAATTTCTTGGAGAGCAAGTTATCACTTGTTTATCTTTATTGTTTCTAATTTGTAACATGTGCTATTCACTACAACAGTAACTTTTTTTTCTCTTTTTTTTTTGCACTTGATGTTCAAGAAATTTCAAGATTTACAAAGAATGGAATCTTGATAGAGCTGCTCTGTACCACTAAATAACAATGGGGTTGGGAGATCCCAAACTTAGGATTTGAATATTAGAGTGCGGAAGCAAAACTAAAATGAATCAGAAAACTAGAAATAAAGATATGGAAAATTTGAAGGAATGATCTAAGAATTTATAAAGATTGGATGTTCTAAAGATTTGACAAGATCAAAGTAACAACATATAGATTTATGAATGTAATCTAATGCGTTTACTTGAGAAAATGAATCAAAACAATAGATTCAGACATTGACCGCCTTATGAGTAACTTAAGACAACAATTAGTATATGGAACTAACCGCCTTTTAAAGAATACAATAAAGATATCAAAGATATCACACAAAGAAATTACCTTATACTTTAAAATATGAAATAAGTAAAGGTTGAAAGATAAATTCTCAAAGTACAAGTAACAAAGGTCCAATAGAACTCTCAAAATTTTATTAATATCAATCTGATTATACTCAATGAATGAAAAAAAACTCCTATTTATAGGAGTAGGGGGGGAGGACAACCAATGAATGAAGAAAAACTCCTATTTATAGGAGTAGGGGGGAGGACAACCAAGACCCCTGAGGACAAGCTAAAGGAGTATCCAAAAATGGTAAAAAAAATTACTAGGTAATTCCTATACTAGAAAGGAAATAAAGTACTACCTAACTAGGAACAAATTAAGTAGTTCTAGGAAAGCATTAAATAGTACTATGAAGGCCTTAAATAAAATAAGGAAAATATTAACTAGTCTATATCTAAATAAAGAAATAAAGTAAAACAAAACTAGGAAAAGAATCTTAACAATCTTTGAAAGTTTGACTAGTCTTCTCTCAGAACTTGGGAAGAAAGCATTTTCTTTTGTGGCAAATTCTTGGACTTTTCTTGACCAATTTTTGCATGAAACTCCCTCCATTTAGAAACCTCATTTGATACCAATTAATCTCTTTTAAAATCCCATAATTTTTGACTTTAACTTAGGCAAATTTGGGCTTTTCATTTGACATTTAAGAGCTGACTTTTGGACCCCAATATTCCTCCTCTTGGACTTGAACTTGGGCCACCAAATAGTTGTAGAATTTGTACATTTCATATTCCATGGTCTTGAGCTCTTCTTCCCCAATAAGACACCTTTGGATCTGTCATTGAATCTGTTACGAACCAACCCACCGGATCGTGTCGGGCACCTACCTACACCTACCCTAAATAGGAGAACCCTAAATAACCAACCATTCACTTTAATGCAGAAATTACTATAAGGCTCACTTAATCAATTTATGTCTGTCATATGAACAATTAATCAATAGTTGTAATTTAATTACCCAATCAATTCATCCCATAACCTTTTTTAATATATAAAATATTAAAAGTAAATGTAGAAAAATAACTACAAGTGATTCCCCAGAACCTAGCCTAAACTGTTACAAGAGCACTAGATAAGAAGTAGGGACATCCATGACGCAACATCCCTGATGAATACAGAGGACAGGAGATGTTACTGAGTGATCGGTATTGCTTCTATTGAAACTCCAACTAACCTGCACCATGGTTATACCCCCGATTGGAGATATAGTAAGTGTAGCATCAGTACAACCTCACATACTAGTAAGCATCATCGGCTGACTAGGGTTAGAAATAAATAATATCAATAATAAATAGGGAGAAATTATAACATCAAGTAAGGTTCTGGTTTGAATTCCACATTAGAATCTCTGCAACCTATACTTAGCATCTCTGTGACCTACACTTAGCATCACTGTTACCTACACTTAGCATCCCTGTGACCTACACTTAGTATCTCTGTGACCTACCCTGTGACCCATACTTATCATCTCTGTGACCTTCCTGTCATTTAATATTTTCATATATCTTTGTTTTTTGACCATCTATTCCAACCTATACCTCTCCCTCTAATACCTACACATTCTTACAGTACCTATAATCTTTTAATCCACATCTACCCATGTACTTTTGATATTCACTATCACAGACATCATAACACCACATCCCATGAAATCTTGAATCCTACCAATCACATTTAATCACAACCGGTCTTCTCAAGGGAAATGCAGAATCTCACTTCCAGCCAGTCCCACACTAGGGACCTAACGTACATTTGTACCCTCTTTCACTACTCACCACAACAAGTACACATATGAAAGCATAATAAAGTAGAATACATTTAAAACACATGTATGTATACAAGATGTGAGCATCATCTTTCCTTATCCCTTCTTATCTTATCACCAACGATATTATAATATACCGATACAGTACCTGACCCATATCACAACATATCATATTTGTATCGGCATGGTACCCAACCCATATCATATTTGTATTGGTATGGTATCCGACCCATATCACAACATATCATATTTGTACCGATATGGTGCCCAACCTAAATCACAATATATCATATCTGTACTGATGTGGAACCCGACCTAAATCATATCATATCATCCAAATGTGTATAAATATATGCATGAAATCAATCAAATCTTAATTCATGCAAAAGATAATCATAAATGTTCAATCCACAACCCAACATAGGTCAATCCAGTCTAATATTACGTCAATCGTCTAACTCATTTAATTCAGTGACCTTAGTCTTCACATATATACACAATCATGACTTACCATACACCTTTATATTGCTGCCGTCACCCAAGTTCACATGATTATGAACTTTCTCTCTGATCGTGTCCCAACCTCGAGTTTTTCACGTTACCTTCTAAGCTCTAGAAAGCATTGATCACGACAATGTGAAAAGCAATGCCAGCATTGCAAACCAGCTAACCTCAATACCTTTTTACTTACTATCTCATCTTTGAAACTCTGGAAAGCATCGATCACTACCATATATTTTCTAACCTTCCCTAACTACTTCTAACGGGAATTTTATTCTTTACTTCACAGTAATGTTCTCTTACATTCACTCATTAGTCACGAGATTTGATTATGAAATTCACAGATCTCAGCTTACCACACCTCACCTTTTAGTCATTTACCTTAACGCAATTCGAACAATTAAAACATTTATGATTTAGTCGAGTCACCTTAATTTCCCTTTTTACCATTTTACACTATCTCATTAAACATTCCAGTATACTCAGAACTTGGAAGATAATAAGCTACATACATTCGGTCCATGTTCCTATCCATCCCTTATCCCAATCAAGCATTAATTTAATATGAAATAATTTCCACATATTCAAGCCTATCTGGATTTTAAACATGTCCGTCCATCCAACTCTATGCCCGAAGGCCGAATGCATGATACTCCCAATATTACTATTAATGTTAAATTCATCTAGCCCAAGTCTAGTTGCTACAAAATAAACCTTAGCTTACCTATTGGACCAAACATGCTGCTACAGAGGGGATTGAGCTGTCCCGAGAGTGCTAAACGTATTCCCATGTCGAGTTCTCTCTGGGTGTGCCTCAAAACTACTCTTATGAACCTTAGCCTTTGAAATCTTATAGTTAGGGAGATAGGGTTTTTCATAATATTTTTGGAGAAAGGGGGTGACCTAGGGAAATAATAAAAGAGAGAGTTTTTAAAAATCCCTTGGCTGGGTTACTGCCTATTACTGCTATAGTGATTATCCAACCACTACAGTGATTATCGACAGTCTGGCCCAGTCCATTATTGGGCCTTTTGGCCCAATTCCCTTAGTCCCTGATTCCTCCCTGATCTATTTTGAGCCCATTATTCATCATAAATTATTCTCGGGGTATTTTTACACTTAACGACAGTTTGGGTCATTACATTAGATACCATTTTACCCATCATTTGTCCTCGAACGACCCTAAGGGTATTGTCGAAACATTTGCACGAGCGCTCGACAAACTATCATAAGCTACTAGGGGAATTATTTAACATATGCTAGCTCATTATACATCCATGCCCCTTAATGAATCACTGTTAAAGCAATACCTTATCTAGGCCTGAAGGTTATTTCCATGTTTTCCCCAAGACGGAGTACATAAGTAATTATTGGAACAACTACCCGAACATATATGAGCATGAAAATTCAAGATGAAGTTGGTTTTAGAAAAGGTTTACCGCTGCAAACGGTTAATTACCACTGCAGTGGCTAATTACTGCTGCAGCAGTAACCTACTGCAACAGTGGTTTGCAAAAGTTAAGTAGGGGAAAAATTACTCCTAACTCTCAAACTCTCTCAACTCTCTCTATGAAAATCCCTCTTTGACGATGAACTCAAGGAATTTTATTCATCTCCTCTACTTACATTATGCATTTTTCGTTATAAAATTGTAGGATTATATTAGAACAGGGAGAATTTGAGTGGTTTTGGGTGCAACTTTTTGAATTTAAATTTGGTGTTCTTGAGTGTAATAGTTGGCATGCTAAGTTTCCTAATTCGGGACGTAAGATTAAAATAGTTTATTGTGGGTTTTGTCTATGCGAGGGGTGAAAGATGTAGAGTCATCTCATCTAATAATTTTCTTTAATTTGGGTTTGATTTTAGGTGTTTCACACTCCCATTTTAGTTTTAAAAGGTTCACACATACTTCCATAAGCCCGATCTATGCTTAATTTCAAAAATTATGGAGAAAAGTTGAAAATCCGCCATGAGAGGGGAGGTTGGTTGGTTGAGACGACGAACCGCTGCAGCGGTAACTTTTTTTCTGCAATAGTATCGCTGTAGAGATAAGTACTACTACTGTGATACCACTGCAGCGGTGAATTAACCACTGTAGTGGTACTGGGTAGTAGGTCCCCAGTTTTTGCATTTTCTAAAAATTTGAATTCTTCTTCCCTCCATTGGTGTACCGATATGGTTCTAAACTATTTTTGTGGAATTTACAGGATCACCAAGGCCCAACAACCCACCTACCGCCAATTTCCCAAAGCCAAATGTTGTGATCGCTACAAGAAAGGGTTGCACAATAGGGGTTTCCTTCTCAAGCGGAGCATAGTGATGACTAACATGAAGGAAGAGCTTTCGGCCTTCTACACTCAGCTAAAGGATTTTGGATGGGATATGTTGACCGAACTCATCCCTAAATATGATATTGAGGTCATTCAGGAGACTTATGCCAACCTCCTGACCATAGACTTGCCGATGCCTTTCCCCACTATCCGTGTTTGAGGCAAGAAAGTCCCGGTGGATGTGGCCACCATCAATAATGCTTTGGGTGTCGCAAAACCTTCTAATGCCACCTTTGAGGAGAATATTTGGGCATCAAACTTAGAGTGGGTGGTCGGGGTCTTGGCACCTGAAAGACGAGCAACAAGGTGAGATAGTCGTGCACCAGAGGGATGAAGAGCACTTATTTCATGGCTTAGGCTAGGGTATGGTTACAGTTGGTGTCCAGAGGATATGCCCCTTGGGGAACGTTATATATGTGGCCTTCAACCAGGCCATGGGGGTGGCTTGTGCTCTTGCAGGGATCTAAGTAAATATGGCGGGTGTAGATTATAGATGTGTGGCGATACTTATATGCTCGAGAGAGGTTGGAAAAAGATATTTTCCTGCCTTTCTTGGTTACCGTACTCTGTGATAGGGTGAACGTGACTCGGGAGATTCAGGACACTATGGACGACTGTAAGGTGGTGTATAATCCATTGTGGGGTAGGGGCATTCGGGAAGGAAGTAAAAATAAGAGGAAGGTAGGAAAAGAGGTTAAGTGCAGTTGGACTGGTGGGGCTGGGAGGTCAAGTTGCCCTTCTACTCAGGTCCCTTGTATCTCTCAATGGTTAGGAGGATAATCTTGCTGCAGTTCAAGGCTATCTAGAGAGGTCTCACCTACCACCTTCCAAAGTGGCTCGTTCGAGCTCTACTTCCCCACTGAACCTGGCTCGGGTTTATGCGGAGCTTCTAGAAGAACTGAATAAAGAATTGAAAAAGCATTGCTCCTGTGACCGTATTCTTGTTAGAATATGAAAGGCGGTCCAGGAGATGTTCGGGTGTGCCTCTCCCCCAAAGAAGTTGCCGAAGCTAACCAGAAAGGGCACAGTGGAGTTCTCCTTCCTTAGTGGCATGGAGAAGGAAGGTTCAAATGTCTCGAGTCTCGGAGATACTGCCACCATATAAACGTTCCCCTTCCCCTTGGTTACAATTATTGTTTCTAGATTGGGGTTGCCCCCATTTGGGGCATGTATCAAATAATTACTATTTTTATTTTTTGTACTTTTAAGATGTTTTTCCTCCCCGCCCCCTTAATAATAATTATCTTTGCTTATGTTATGGGTCGAATTGATTTTTATCACTTTATTGCTTCGAAAATAGGATTGCCTTGCAAAATTGAGAAATCACAAAAACAGGGTAAAATACCTGGCAAGACACTGCCTGGAGCCACAGTAGCGGTTAATCATACCGCTATAGTGGTACCACTACAGTGGTAGCCTCTAGTAGCTCCTCTTTCTTTTTCTTTGCCCAGTCTCAGACCCCTTTTTCTACGCAACACTATTTTTATGCATGCTCCCATAACGTAATAACCTTTTATTTATGCGTTCTATAACTCGAATCCACATTTTCCCTTATTTCCGACTACCACCAATACAATTCCTGTTTGTCAAACTAACTGTACTACACTTACGTCAATCTTTTTACTTACTCAATTCATTATCCTCAACAGTGTTCCACTAATAGCCAAGCTCCTGGGTGGTATGCATAGGATCGGCTAGAAATATGTAGTACTCCAAATCAGGGAGGGATGAGTTGTAGCTCAAATCGCAGAAATGAAGGCACTCTCCAGATCACACCTGATCGTTACATCCACCGATCTGGTTGGCTACACACCATCCAACCCCCCCCCCCCACACACTCAACAATCATATTTGAAAGTTTAAACATCACAAAGCAAGTTACCATATACTACCATAAATCAACAATACACACAACACATTTTTAACACATCATTGCTTCATCACAAGTAACTAACACCATATCGAACAAAACATGACCGTCCACTTTCTCTGTTTCTTATTTACCACTATAGGTTGAGCATCTTGCCCCAACCTTTCCATATTAACATACCAATTGGGTACAACTAGTCCCAATTGTGATGATAGATATACAAATTGGAATCGACTTGATACCAATTAGACTCAACCCGGGGGTACGATATTGAGAGGACACGATAGAAAAAAAAAAGTGAGATAGATTTTTAGATGCCTTGTAGCTTCCTACAGATTTGATATGGACGTCAACATACTAATCCGTAGGACTCTACTTAATATTTTGTCTTATATTGGGAGACCGGTAACCTGGGCTCTGATACTATATTTGTCACGACCCAACCCACCAGATCATGCCAGACACCTACCTACACCTACCCCAGATAGGACAACCCTGAATAACCCAACATTCAATCAATGCAAAAATTACTATAAGGGTCACTTAATCAATTTATGTCTGTCACATGATCAATTACCCAACAGTTGGAATATAATTACCTAGTCAATTTTTCCCATAACCTATTTAATACATCAAGTAAATGCAGAAAATAACTACAAGTGATTCCCCAGAACCTAGCCTAAACCGGTACATGAGCACTAGGCAAAAAGTAGGTACATCTATGACATAACATCCATGCAGAATAGAGAGGATAGGAGATGCTACTGAGTTATCGGCATTGCTGCTATAGAAACTCCAACTAACCTGCACCACGACTATACCCCCGATTAGAGATATAGTAAGTGTGTCATCTGTACAACCTCACGTGTTGGTAAGCATCATTGATCGACTAGGGTTAAATAGGGAGAAATCAAAATATCAAGTAAGGTTCCGATTTGAATTCCACATTAAACAACTCTTATTACCCCATATTTCGAATCTCTGCAACCTATGCTTAGCATCTCTGTGATCTACACTTAGCATCTCTGTGACCTACACTTAGCATCTCTGTGACCTACACTTAGCAACTGTGTGACCCACACTTAGAATCTCTATGACCTACCTGTCATTTAATACTTTCATATATCTTTGTCCTTATACCATCTATTCCAACCTATACCTCTCCCTACAGTAATGATTTATTCTTATAGTACCTACAATCCTTTAATCCACATCTACCCACTCCCTTCGGTATTTGCTATCACAGACATCACAGCACCACATCCCATGAAATCCCAGATCCTACCAATCATATTTTACCATAATCGGTCCTCTCAGGGGGACCGTAGCATGTCACCTCTAGCCCATCCAATACTAGGGACTTAACATTCATTCGTACCCTCTTTCACCACTCACAATAACAAGTACACGTACAAAAGCATAATAAAGTAGAAATACATTCAAAACATCTGTATGAATGCATGTATGCAAGATGTACGCATTATCTCTCCTTATCCCTTCTCATCTCATCACCAACAACATCATAATGTACCGACATGGTACCCGACCCATATCATAACATATCATATTTATACCTGTGTGTTACACGACCTATATAATATTATATCATATTTGTATTGGCGTGTCACCCAACCCAAATCACAACATATCAAATTTGTAACGGCATGGTACCCAACCCAAATCATAACATATCATATCTGTACCAACATGGTATGCGACATCCAAATACGTATGAATGTGTGCATGAAATCAGTCAAATCAAAATTCATGCAAAAGATAATCACACATGTTTAGTCCAATACCCAACATAGGTCAATACAATCTAATATTACGTCAACCATCTAATTTATTTAATTCGGTGACTTTAATCTTCACATATATATATACGATCATGACTTACCATACACCCATATGAGGCTACCGTCACCCAAGTTCACATTATTATGCACTTCTCTCTAATAATGTCCCAACCTCGAGTTTTTCATGTTACATTCTAAACTCTGGAAAGCATTGATCACGATAATAGGATAAACAATGCCAACACTGCAAACCGCCTAACCTCAATACCTTTTTGCTCACTATTTCATCTTCTAAACTCTAGAAAGCATCAAACACTACCATATACTTTCTAATCTTCCCTAACTACTTCTAACGGGAATTCTATTCTTTATATCACAGGATTGAATATATCGAACACTACTATATACTTTCTAATCTTCCCTAACTACTTCTAAATTCTATCATACATCGAATTTTAATAGTCAATTCTATCCGAATTTTAAACATGTACATCCATCCAACTCAGTTCCCGAAGGCTTAATGTATGATACTCCCGACATTACTGTTAACGTGAAATGCATCTAGCCCAAGTCTAGTGTCACGACCCAATTTTGCAGTCATGATGGCACCTACTTTAACCCACCAGTAGGAAAGCCAAATCATAGCCCGGAACGACAAATAATGGGCTAGTTAGTGAAAGGTATAATAAATACTGAAAATAAGCATACAATAGAATTGTAAGCAAAATAAATATAAAGGCAAGTACTAAATAGAGACAGAGAAAGAGAAAATGTACAAAGATTATCCCATGAGCTAGTAAGGCCGGTACAAGAGCAACTAAATACAAAGTATGAGTACTGAATAACATCAATAGACAAATAGTCTCGAAAATAAAGATTGTCCAAAAGTAGTAGAAGAAGAGAAGATCAACTTCGACTCTGAAAGCTTATCCTGTCTCTGAATCCCAAAAATAAGCCTGAATAGAGCGTTAACGGCGGCAACTAGTACTTGGATCTGCATCAGAAAAAAATGCAAAATTGTAGTTTGAGTACAACAACAATGGGTACTTAGTAGGCATCATCGGTCGACTGAGCTAAATCATAATAAGATCATAATAAGATGCGAGAATGTAATCTAAAGTCAGGGATAAAAGGGCAAACCTGAAATAATGCTCTGGCCGACAGAGAATAAATAACAAGGTAAATAAACCCAAAAAAATACAAGATAACTACTGCCTAACTAGGTCCCCATAAGCCCAGAAGGCATAAATAAGAGAGGATTAACCCATATGATCCCCCATAAGCCCGATGGGTACAAACAAGAGAAGAACCATCAACAATAATAAGTATAAAGTAACCGACAATCGAAACGATATCTGTGAATCCCTTCATACCATAGACGCTGGACTCGAACCAGGACCTTAATATTATATGCTGGACTCAAACTGGACTCTAGTTTCATATATGCCAGACTCAAACAGGGAATTTAGTATCATAAGTTAATAGTAAAAATCGAACTCGAACCGGTCTTCAAAGTAATACAAGGTAACAAGTCTAGTCAAGAGTTGGAAAGGTGTCTAAATCATCCTAAGACTCAAGAATATAAGTAAGACGACGAAATAAGGCCTCCTAGGTCAACAAGGAGCTAAATAGGATATTTGACCTAAAACAGACTAGCGGGGCCCACTATTAACCCCGAAAGTCCCTGCTAAGGTAATTTCTACCCAAAACTAGACTAAGGCTTCAATGTTCCAATACAAGGTAATAAATAAGTCTAAACAAGTACTAAGTAAACAATTAAGCTCAAGAAGAGGGGAAATAGGTCAATTCTACCAAATAATGGCTCTCTAATCGACTAAATAT
This sequence comes from Capsicum rhomboideum, assembly GCA_031232105.1. Taxonomy (NCBI): domain Eukaryota; kingdom Viridiplantae; phylum Streptophyta; class Magnoliopsida; order Solanales; family Solanaceae; genus Capsicum; species Capsicum rhomboideum. The sequence goes on along the minus strand of CP124716.1, from coordinate 86,480,516 downwards.
TCCAAATTTTCACTAAACATGCAACCAATCTATAAATTCCAACCCAAATCTAGCATACTACTATAATAATATCATAATAAAGCCCAATATGTAAGGAAAGTAAGTCTAGCCTACCTAGACGCCGATGAATGCCCAAGAAAGTCAACTAAATTGGAGCTTTTCCCTTTCGAGAAGCCTCCTCACGACGCCACACTATCATAATAATGATCTATATATTAATACGAGAATACAAATATCCATATTGCATATAAATACTTCGGGTCCGAAATTGAGCTAAAAATCCCATGTGGGGCCCGCTTGTGGAATCACTACTTTGTTACGTCAAAACATCCCTCTAGGCTCAAGGATCATTTAACCTAAAAAATGAGTGAAATCCTAGCACAATTACTCCCTCAAATCAGACCGTAAAGAATCTAGGGATTTGAGTTTAAATCGGAGAATTAACTAAGAAATTAAAGGAAACTTAAGAAAATCTTTGATGAGAAAATGCCCTCAACGAACTCTCAAACTCACCCTGAACACCCTAAGATTAAACTCCACAATTCTCTCAGCCTCCTAGGGTTTTGTAAGATTGGAAATGGAAAAAATGGACTAAAAGATTGGGTCTCCCTCATTAATAGCAGCGGTAGCAGCTTTAGCAGCCAAATGAATGCTTAAACGGTCACCTCTAAAGCGGTCCATTCGTGCCTAGGTCCTACCGCTAAAGCAGTCAATCATCGCTTATGTAACTACCACTAAAGAAGAAGTAGGGTTACTTTAGGGACAGGGGGGATATGGGCGTCCGCTAAAGCTGTCCATTGGCCACGTAAGCGGTCGAACCAGCTGATGCCTGCACCAACACTTAGCAAAATTTTCCAAGTTACAATCAGACCCTTGGGATTCATCTAGAATCCCGTGAATGTAAACAAACTATGCTGCCATATAAAATTTGACACTTCATACTCAACGGAGCCATCAAAATTTCCATCCGAGGTCGTTTCGTTGAAATGTAGGTCCCATACCCAAAGGATTGTTTAATCAAAATCCACCCAGTATCCCAAAATGAGTCTGGAAGCCTTGGGACCCAAACCAAAGGTCCCCTTAGCCTAAAATTGACGTTCCAGAGCTAATGGAACTCTCAAAATTGGCATATGAGGCCGTTTACCTGAAGATTTATCCCGGTACCCAATTTTTAACAATGAAGTCTTCGAAACTCAGAATTGGCTCCAAAAACCAAATGAACTACCCGATAACTGAACTGTCAGCTCCAGCAAGTTATAAATGACTTGGACCAGTTATGGGAAAGCTCTAAATGCTAGAATAGTGCAAAAATGTAGAAAATGACCTGGAGGGTCATTACAATATCCATTACTAAAAGTACTTTCATCTGCAAAAGTAAAGAATCAAGGTGTACCTGAAGGCTCGAACATGTGGGGATATTAGGTCCATATCTCTCTCTCAATCTCTGAAGTAGCCTTCTTAGCTGTACGATGTATCTACTAGACTTTAACCACTGGAATCTCTCAAGAGCACAATCGCCTAACATCTCTAGCTAGTATGGAAGCTGGATCCTCCACGAAGGTCAACCTCTCATCCAACTGAACTGAGACCTAACGGAGCATGTGAGACTCATTCAGATTATACGAACGCAACATGGAGACATGGAAAATTGGGTGAACAACTGCAAAATCTAAGGGCAAGGCCAACTCATAAGCTACCTCTCGAACTGTCTGGAGTATCTCAAATGGCCCAATATACCTGGGGTTGAGCTTGCCTCTTTTCCCTAACCTTATCACATCTTTTTTGGGAAATACTCGAAGGACGACTCGATCACCAATACCGAACTTCAACGCCCAAAGCCTATGGTCAACATAACTTATCTGCCTACTTTGAGCTGCCCATAGCCTATCCTGAATCACTCATACCCTATTCAAAGACTCACAAAACAAATCAATACCGCGAGGACTAAATTTAGATGTTTCAAACCAACGAATCGGAGATTGACAGAGCCTACCATATAATGCCTCAAATAGTGCCATCTCAATACTCGAATGGTAGCTATTATTATAAGCAAACTCTGCTAAGGCTAAGTGTTGCACCCACTTACCTCCAAAGTCCATAACACATGCAGGGAGTATATCCTCCAAAACCAGAATAGTCTGCTTAGACTGATTGTTAGTTTGGGGGTGGAATACGGCACTAAGATCAACCTAAGTACCCAACTCCTCCTGAAATGTCCTTCAGAAGCTAAAGGTGAACACTAAGCCTCTGTATGAAATAATGGATATGGGTACTCCATGGAGGCAAACTATTTCACGAACGTAGATACGGTCTAACCTCTCGGCACTGAAAAAAGTCTGAATGGGGATAAAATGAGCTAATTTGGTTAACCGATCTATAATGACCCAAATATTGTCGGAACCACGAGAGGTACTAGGTAAACCACTCACAAAGTCTATAAACTCACAAACCAGCTAACCTTAATACCTTTTTACTCTCTATCACATCTTCTAAACTCTAGAAAGCATCAATCACTACCATATACTTTCTAATCTTTCCTAACTACTTCTAACGGGAATTTTATTCTTTACTTCATAGTATTATTCTATTACATTCTCTCATTAGTCACTGGATTTGATTGTACAATTCACAAATCCCAGCTTACCACACCTCACCCTCTAGTCATTTCCCTTAAAGTAATTCGAACAACTAAAACATTTATGATTTAGTCGAGTCACATTAATTTCCCTTTCTGCCATTTCACACTATCTTATTTAACTTTCCACTATACTCAGACCCTGGAAGATAATAAGCTATGCACATTCACTCCATATTCCTATCCGTTCCTTATCCCAATCAAGCATTAATATAATATCTAATAATTTCCACATATTCAGGCCTCTCTGGATTTTAAACATGTCCATCCATCCAACTCCATGCCCGAAGGCCTAATGCATAATACTCCCCACTTTACTATTAATGTTAAATGCATGTAGCCTAAGTCTAGTGTCATAACCTAGTTTTACGAGTCATAATGACACCTACTTTAACCCACCAGTTGGTAAGCCAAACTGTAGCTTGGAACGACAAGTAATGGGCTAGTTGGTGGAAGGTATAATTAATATCGAAAATAAGCATACAATAGAATTGTAAGCAAAATAACTATAAAGGAAAGTACTAAATAGAGACGGAGAAGGAGAAAATGTACAAAGAGTATCCCATGACCTAGTAAGGCCGGTACAAGAGCCACTAAATACAAAGTATGAGTACTAAATATCATCAATATATAGATAGTCTTGAAAGTAAAGACTGTCCAAAAGTAGTAGAAGGAGAGAAGATCAGCTCCAGCTCTGAAAGCTCATCCTATCTCCGAATCCCATAAATAAGCCTGAATAGAGAGACAACGACAGAAACTAGTACTAGTATCTACATCAGAAAAAGATACAGAAGTGTAGTATGAGTAGTAAAACAATGGGTACTCAGTAGGCATCATCTGGCGAATGAGCTAAATGATTCTAAGATCATAATAAGATGCGAGAATGTAAGTTAAAGTCAATGATAAAGGGGCAAACCTAAAATAATGCTCCGACCGATAGATAATAAATAACGAGGTAAATAAACCCAAAAGAACCCAAGCTAACTAAAGCCTAACTGGGCCTCCATAAGCCCAGAAGGCACAAACAAGAGAGGATTAACCCATACGAGCCCCCATAAGCCCGATGGGTACAAATAAGAGAAGAACCATCAAAAATAATAAGTATAAAGTAACCGACAATCGAAACCATATCTGTGAATCCCTTCCTACCATAGCCGCCGGACTCGAACCAGACCCTTAACATCATTAGTGAAGAATAAATATCGAATGACTCAAATCGGATTCTAGTATCATATATGCTGGACTCAAACCGGGAATTTAGTATCATAAATGAATAGTAAATGTCAGATTCGAATCGAACTTCAAAGTAAATACAAGGTAACAAGTCTAGTTAAGAGTTGGAAAGGTGTCTAAATCATCCTAAGGCTCAAAAATATAAGTAAGATGATAAAAGAAGGCTCCTAGGTCTACAAGGACATAATTAGGATATTTGACCTAAAAAAACCAGTGGGGCTTGCTACTAACCCCAAAAGTCCCTACTAAGGTAATTTCTCCCCAAAACTAGACTAAGGCTTCAAAGTTCTAATAGAAGGTATTAAATAAGTCTAAACAAGTACTAAGGAAACAATTAAGCTAAAGAAGAAGGGAAACGGGTCAATTCTACCTAATAATGGCTGTCTAACTGGCTAAATATTTCAAATTTCACTAAACATGCAACCAAGCCATAAATTCCAACCCAAATCTAGCATACTACTATACTAATATCATAATAAAGCGCAATATATATGGAAAGTAATCCTAGCCTACCTGGATGTTGATGAATGCCCGAGAAAGTCCACTAAATAGGAGCGTTTTCCTTCCGAGAAACCTCATCATGATGCAACACTATCAAAATAATCATCTATATATTAATACTAGAATAATAATACTCATATTACATATCAATACTTTGGGTCCGAAATTGAGCTAAAAATCCCATGTGGGGCCCGCTTATGGAATCACGACTTTGTTACGTCAAAACGTCCCTCTAGGCTCAAGGATCATTTAACCTAAAAAATGAGTGAAATCCTAGCACAATTATTCCCTCAAATCAGCCCGCAAAGAATCTAGGGATTTGAGTTTAAATTAGAGAATTAACTAAGAAATTAAAGAAAACTTGCCAAAATCTTTGAAGAGAAAATGCCATCAACGTACTTTCCAGCTCACCCTGAACACCCAAAGATCAAGCTCCACAATTCTCTAAGCCTCTGAGGGTTTTATGGACTTGGAAATGAAATGACTAGACTAAAAGATCAGGTCTCCATCATTAATAGCAGCGGTATCCGCTTTTAGTATCCAAATGACCACTTAAGCAGTCACCGTTAAAGCAGTAAGGTACGTCCATCAGCACCTGGCCCTACCGCTTAAGCAGTCAATCGTCGCTTAAGCAACTACTACTAGTGGCAGTAGGGTCACTTTAGAAATAGGGAGGAGATATGGGTGTCTGCTAAAGTGGTCCATTAGCCGCTTTAGAGACCTCAGCTTTACCAACCAAATGGCTACTTAAGTGGTCACACCAGCTGATGCCTGAACCAGTACTTAGCAAAATTTGCCAAGTTTTAATCGGACCCTCGGGATTCATCAAGAATCTCGTGAACCCAAATGAACTATGCTACCCCATCAAATTTGACTTTCTAGACTAAACGACACCATTAAAATTTCTAACCAAGGTCATTTCGATGAAATATGGGTCTCATACCCAAAGGGTAATTTTAATTAAAATCCACCCAATAGCCCAAAACGAGTCTGTAAGCCTTGGGAACCAAACCAAAGGTCCCCCTAGCCTAAAATTAACATTTTGGAGCCAATGGAACTATCAGAATTGGCATACGAGGCTGTTTACCTAAATTTTTGGCTCGATACCTAGTTCTTAAAAATAAAGACTTTAAAACTGGAAATTGGCTCAAAAAACCAAATGAACTACTCGGTAACCAACCTGTTAGATCCAACAAGTAATAAATGACTTGGGGAACCTATGGGAAAGTTTTAAACACCAAAATAGTGCATAAATATAGAAAATGACCTGTAGAGTCATTACAATATCCACTACTAAAAGGACTTTCATCCATAAAATTAAAGGATCAAGATGTACCTGAAGGCTCGACTGGGGGCAAGGCCAACTCATAAGATACCTCTCCCACTTTCCAGAGCATCTCAAATGGCCCAATATACCTGGGGTTAAGCTTTTCTCTTTTTCGAAACCTCATCAAGCCCTTCATGGGTGATACTCAAAAGAAAACTCGGTCACTAATAGCAAACTTCAACGCCCGAAGTCTATGGTCAGTATAACTTTTCTTCCTACTTTGGGCTACCCATAGCTTATCTTGAATCACCCACACCCTATCCGAAGACTCACGAAGCAAATCGGTACTGTGGGGACTAACTTCAAAAGTCTCAAACTAACCAATCGGAGATCGACAGTGCCTACCATACAATGCCTCGAATGGTGCCATCTCAATACTTAAATAGTAGCTATTATTATAAGCAAACTCTGTTAAGGATAAGTGTTTCTCCCACTGACCTCCAAAGTTCATAACACATGCACGGAGTATATCCTTCAAAACCTGAATATTTTGCTCTGACTGACCATCGGTCTAGGGGTGGAATGTGGTGCTAAGATCAACCTGAGTACCCAGCTCCTCCTGAAATGTCCTCCAGAAGCTAGAAGTGAATAATGAGCCTCTATCTAAAATAATATATACAAGTAATCCATGAAGGCAAACTATCTCACAAACGTATATACGGGCTAATCTTTAGGCATTGAAGGAAGTCTGAATGGGGATAAATGAGCCAATTTAGTCAACCTATCTATGATGACCCAACTATTGTCGTAACCACGAGAGGTACAAGGCAAACCACTCATAAAGTCCATAGTAATCCGCTCCCACTTCCACTTAAGAATAGGCAGTCTCTGAAACAACCCACCCAATCTCTGATGCTTGGCCTTTACCTGCTGACAACATAAACATCAAGCTACAAAGTCTGATACATCCTACTTTATACCAGTCCATCAGTAATGCTACCTCAAATCTCTATACATCTTTCTTGTCCTAGGGTGAACAGAATATCGAAAGCTATGAGGCTCCAGCAATATCAACTGGATCAGGTCTCCAACCCTCGAAAAACAAATACAGCTTTCAAATCTCAAAATACCCTCAGAATCCAAGGTGGCCTGACTGGACTCACCTCTCAGCAACTGATCACGAATGCCACAAAACCTACTATCCTCAAACTGAAGATCCTGAATCCAACAAGGTAGACCTAGCCTTAACACTAGCAAGAGTCCTCCTAAGGTCAGAAATATCAAGTCGCACCATCAAGTTCTCTAAGAACTGAATATCCAAAGCCAACAGCCGCTCCAAAACTAAAATGAAGGCCAGGCTACCCATACTCATCGCCTTTCGACTTAAAGTATCTGCTACCATATTTGCCTCTCCCAGATGGTATAGAATAGAGATATAATAGTCCTTCAGCAACTCGATCCCTCTGTGCTTCTTCGAATTAAACTCCCTATGAGTCATAATGTACTAAAGACTATGATGACCAGTATAGATCTCACAACAAACACCATACAAGTAATGCCTCCAAATTATAAGTGCAAAAACTACTGCCGCGAACTCCAAATCATAAGTAGGGTAGTTGCGCTCGTGCACCTTTAGCTGCCTTGATGCATAAGCAATAACTCAGCCCTGTTACATCAAAACGCAACCCTAACCAACACCAGAAGCATCATAATAAACTATAAACCCCTCACCCTCACCAGGAAGAGTCAATATAGAAGCGAAAGTAAGAAAATCCTTAAGCTTCCGAAAGCTAAACTCTCACTTAACGGACCACTGAAAGGAACCTCCTTCCTGGTCAATCTAGTCATAGGCACCATAATAGAAGCAAAACCCTCAATGAACCATCTATAGTAACCAACCAAACTAATAAAGCTACGAACCTTAGTCGGGGATATAGGTCTGGCCTAATCACAAATAGCCTTAATCCTGGCCGGATCCACCATAATCCCATCCATAGACACCACGTGTCCTAGGAATGTCACAGACTCTAACCAGAACTCACACTTTGAGAATTTGGCAAGAAGCCTATAATCTCTCAAAGTCTAGAGCACGATCCGCAAATGTTGCTCGTGCTCCTCCCTATTCCTCCAGTACACAAGGATATTATCAATGAAAATGATCACCAAGGAGTCCAAATAGGACCTAAAAACATAATTCATCAAATCCATGAATGCTGTTGGGGCATTGGTGAACCCAAAATACATCACCAAGAACTCATAATGGCCATATTGAGTCCTGAAGGCTGTCTTAGAGATGTCCTTAGCCCAAATCCTCAACTGATGGTAATCGAATCTTAAGTCATTCTTAGAAAATACTGTCGCACCCTAAAGCTGGTTAAATAAATTATCAATATGAGGCATAGAATACTTATTCTTCAAAGTCACCTTATTACGCTGCCTGTAGTCGATATACATATGCATGGAACCATTTTTTTTTTCTTTACGAATAAGATAGGAGCACCCCAAGGAGATACACTTGGCCTAATAAAACCCTTGCCTAAGAGATCTTAAAGTTGGGAATTTAGGTCCTTAAGCTCAGCAGAAGCCATAGGGTAAGGTGCCATAGAAATAGGTCGAGTGCCCGGCTCAAGATCAACACCAAACTCAATATCAAGCACAGGAGGATGGCCAAGTAGATCAGTAGGAAAAACATCAGGAAAATCATGAACTGTAGGAACAGATCAGGCAAAGGACTCTCCGTATAACAACATGAATATACGCTAGATAAGACTCGTAACCTCTCGAACATAAGAAATGATCGTCATCAACTCATGGTTAAAAGAACCCTGCCACACAACAAGGGGTATACTAGGCATGTATAAGGTAACAGTCTTGGTAAAATAATCCAAGACCGCATGATAAGGGAATAACCAGTCTATGCCTAGAATCACATCAAAGTCCACCATATCTAACACAATAAGATCAGCTTGAGTATCAAGCTCTCAAATGGTCATACTACATGATGTATAAACCCAATCCACTACTAAAGAATCATCCACTAGTGTAGATACATACAATGGCATATATAAAGACTCCCACGGCAACTCTAACTACTGTGCATAATAAGAAAAAATATATGAATAAGTGGATCTCAAATCAAATAAAGAAATAGCTGGCCAATGGCACACTGAAATCATACCTGTAATAACATCACCCAAAGACTCTACCTCCGGTCTACCAGGTACAGTATAAAAATGACCTCGCCTGCCACCTAGCTGGGCACCTGACCGACCACCTATCCTACCTTCCTGAGAACCTCATCGAAAACCCTAAGGACCATCCTTGTGGCCCTACATACCACCTCTAGCTGGGGGCGGCATTGATCTAATCAGCTGAACACTCTGTGCTGCAGTCACAATTATCCTACGCCAGGGACACTCTCTAGAGTAATGGATGATGACCCCACAATCATAACATGCTCCAGTCACTCTGCTTTGTCTAGAAGGTCCAGCTGACCCGGAGGATCCACCGTGGCTACAAGACCCAGAATGTGCACCACTTGAAGACTGGCTACTGGTGGAGCCATGGTAATCACTATAGCTGGTCTGACCTACATCAATATTCTGAAGTGTTTCTTGAACGGGCCTACTAGACTTACCCTGATGCTGATAAGACTGGCGCTGAGGGTACCTACCCCCAAAATCTTTGCCTCTGAACTGTGAGCCACTCTGGCTCCCACTAAAACTACCCTACTAACGTGACCTCTTATTGCTACCCACTTGGGCCTCCCAATCTATTTCCTTTATAGAATAAACATGAGCAGTAATATTAGAAAAAGACTTCACTAAAGTCACCAAACTCTGAGTAGCCCTGCAGAGTGGCAGACTCAACCCTTTGACGAAACATCAAATCCTCGCATACTCTATAGGTAAAATCAGGGTGGCATATCTGGTTAACTCATGAAATTTTACCTCATACTCAGCCACCATCATAAACCCCTGTCTTAAAGCAAGAAAATCATCCCTCAGATGTTCACGCATAGTAGGAGGCATATACTTCCCCAAGAAAGCCTCGAAGAACTAAGTCCAAGTCATAGGTGGAGATCGAGCTGGCCTGGAATCAAGATAACCCCTCCACCACTATTGTGCTGCCCTCTCAAACTAATACGTTGTATAATCCACTCTGCGCTACTCAACCATCCCCAAATTACGGAGCTTGTTCTTGTAACTAGTCAGAAACTCATAAGCATCCTCCCTTGGGGCCCCTGTAAACCTAGGTGGAGTCAATCTAAAAAATTGGCACAATATCTTCTACTCCTCGACAGACATAATGGGTTGAGCAACTACCGACTGTGCAGCTACCGGTACTAGAGGAATCTCAACGCTGGGGGCCACTACTGCAGGCTGCTCCGTTTAGATCAATACCACTCTGGTCTACTGACTGAGCACCATTGGACGGTGCACCACCAACCAATCCTAACAATTGAAGCAAGGTGTCTCTCAGCACTGAAGAAGAAGTAAACCTCGGTGGGGCCTGGGCTACCCCTTATCCCACTAGTTATTGGGGTGGCATAATCTATGACTTGGGAGCAATAACAAGATCTGGTGAAGGTTCCCTACCCTGATCCCTAGTTGGGGCTGCGGTTCTATCCTGGCCACTACCTCTGGGTCGGCCACGACCTCTAGTGGGTGCCCTAGCTGCAGACTAAGGATCCTCATCGCCGATTGTTGTAGCTCACATTTGGGCCATCTGCAGAAGAGTGAAACAATGACAACTTTAGAAACCAATACAAACTCGACGCACAAAATGAATGAAGTAAGTGAGATTCTCCTAAAAATTTCCTATAGCCTCCCGAAGATAAGATACATATGCCATCATTTTGATCCACATGACTCTACTAGACATTTGCTCTTGTACCAACAATACCAGTGAACCTAGGCTCTGATACCAATTTGTCATGACCCAATTTCATGAGTCATGATGGCACCTACTTTAACCCACCAGTAGGTAAGCCAAATCGTCACCCAGACTTGAAGGCAATGGGCTAGTTGGTGGATGGTATAATAACTACTGAAAATAAGTATATAATAGAATTGTAAGCAAAATAAATATACAGGCAAGTACTAAATAGAGACGGAGAAGGAGAAAATGTATAAATAGTATCCCAAGGCCTAGTAAGGTCGATACAAGGGTCACTAAATACAAAGTATGATATTGAATAACACCAATATACAGATAGTCTCAAAAGTAAAGACTATCAAAAAGTAGTAGAAGGAGAGAAGATCTGCTTTGACTCTGAAAGCTCACCCTATCTCCGAATCCCAAAAATAAGCCTGAATAGAGCGTCAACAACGACAACTAGTACTCGAATCTGCAACAAAAAAAGATTCAGAAGTGTAGTATGAGTACCAAAACAATGGGTACTCAGTAGGTATCATCAATCAATTGAGCTAAATCATAATAAGAGCATAATAAGATGCGAGAATATAAGCTAAAGTCAGGGATAATGGGGAAAACCTAAAATAATGCTCCGTACGATAGATAATAAATAATGAGGTAAATAAAGTCAAAAGAACATGAGCTAACTATATCCTAAGTGGACCACCATAACCCAGAAGGCTCAAATAAGAAAGGATTAACACATACGAGCCCTCATAAGCCCGACGGGTGCAAATAAGAGAAGAACAATCAACAATAATAAGTATAAAATGACCGACAACCGAAACCATATCTGTGAATCCCTTTGTACCATAGAATCTAGACTCAAACCGGGCCCATGACATCATACGTGAACAATAAATGCCAGACTCAAACCAAGAATTTAGTAGCATGAGTGAATAGTATATGTTGAACACAAACCGGTGTTTAAAATAAATACAAGGTAACAATTCTAGTCAAGAGTTAGAAAGGTGTCTAAATCATCCTAAGGCTCAAGAATATAAGTAATATGATGAAACAAGGCCTCCTACGTCTACAAGGAGCTAAATGGGATATTTGACCTAAAAAAAGACCGGCGGTGCCCGCTACTAACTCTAAAGTCCCTACTAAGGTAATTTCTTCCCAAAATTAGACTAAGGCTTCAAAGTTTATTAAATAAATCTGAAAAAGTACTAAGGAAACAATTAAGCTCAAGAAGAGGGGAAATGGGTCGATTCTAATGGCTCTGTAACTGGCTAAATATTCAAAATTTCATTAAACATGAAACCAAGCCGTAAATGCCAACCCAAATCTAGCATACTACTATACCAATATCATAAGAAAGCTCAATCTATAAGGAAAGTAAGCCTATCCTACCTGGACGCGGACAAATGCACAGGAAAGTTGACTAAATCGAAGCTTTTCCCTTTCGAGAAGCCTCCTCATGAAGCTACGCTATAAAAATATTGATCTATACATTAATATAAAAATAACAATACCCATATTACATATAAATTGTTTGGATCCAAAATTGAGCTAAAAATCCCATGCAGGGCCCGCTTGTGGAATCACTACTTTGAAATAGTCAAAACGTCCCTCTAGGCTCAAGAATCATTAACCCTAAAAAAATGAGTGAAATCCGAGCACAATTACCCTCTCAAATCATCCTGCAAGGAATCTAGGGATTTGACTTTAAATCGGAGTATTAACTAAGAAATTAAAGGAAATTTACAAAAAACTTTGATGAGAAAATGCCCTCAACGAACTCTCTAGGTCACCCCGAACACCCCAAAATCAAGCTCCACAATTCTCTAAGCCTCCTAGCATTTTGGGAACTTGGAAATGAAATAAATGGACTAAAAGATTGAGTCTCCCTCATTAATAGCAGCGGTAGCCGCTTTAGCAACCAATTGATCACTTAAGTGGTCACCGCTAAAGCAGTCCATCCGTGCCTGGGCCCTACCGCTAAAACGGTTAATCGTCGCTTAAGCGACTACTACTAAAGCAGCAATAGGGTCACTTTATCGATAAGGGGAGACATGGGCATCCACTAAAGTGGTTCATTGTCCACTTTAGCAACCTCTGCTTTAGTGACTAAATGGTTTCTTAGGAGGTCACACTAGCTGATGCCTGCACCAACACTTAAAAAAAATTTCCAAGTTTTAATCAAACCCTCGGGATTCATCTAGTATCCCACGAACGTAAACGAACTATTCTACCTATAAAATTCGATATTATGGACTCAACGACGCAATTGAAATTTCTATCTGAGGCCGTTTTGATTAAATATGGGTTCTATACCCAAAGGGTCGTTTTAACCAAAATCCGCCCAATAGTTCAAAATGAGTCCAGAAGCCTTGGGACCCCAACCAAAGTCTCCCTAGCCTAAAATCAACATTCCAGAGCTAACAAAATTGTCAGAATTGGCATACAAGGACGTTTACCCAATGTTTTGGCCCGGTACCCAGTTCTTAACAACGAAGACTTCCAAACTGAGAATTGGCTCCAAAAACTAAACGAACTGCCCGATAATCGAACTGGCAGCTCCAACAAGTTATAAATGACTTGGGGAAGCTATGGGAAATCTCTAAATGCCAAAATAGTACAAAAATGCAGAAAATGACCTAGAGGGTCATTACATCTAGTTGCTACAAAATAAACCTTAGCTTACCTCTTACACGAAACATGTTGTTATGGAGGGTAGGGAGTTATCCCACGTGTTCTAAATATATTCCCATGTTGGGTTCTCTTCGGGTGTGCCTCAAAACTGATCTCATGAACATTGGCCTTTGAAATCTCGTAGTTGGGGAGATATGATTTTTCAGAGTGGTTTTGGAGGAAGGGGGCGACCTAGGGAAATAATAAAAGAGAGGGTTTTTAAAAATCCCTTGGTTGTGCTACTGTCTATTACCTTTGTAGTGGAATTTTGATCTCTGCAGCGGTTACCAAAAGTCTGGCCCAGTCTATTATTGGGCCTCTTGTCCTAATTTCATTAGTCCCCAATTTTCCTCTATGATTTTATTTTTCCCAGGGTCCATTTTGAGCCCATTATTTGTTGTAAATTTGTAACACCCCAAGTTTTTATAGTTTCCTTCGTCCCGTATCAAAGGATTACGAGTCTAGATTCGAGAATATTATTAATACCGCATGTGTTCAAAAATATTTGTTTCAAGTTAAAATTGGATAAAAATATATTTTACTGTCTTTCTAAATTTTTTTTAGATACTTATGAAAATCCTTTGGGTACGATATATTTGTGCATGTATTTATTAGTATTTTAATAAGGGATATTTATAAACCTATCTACTTAAAAATGTGTATACATTGGCATATTTATTTATAGTATAATTATCTGGATAAGGGTGAAGGATATATATGTGTGTGTATATATATATATATATTATATATAGAGAGAGAGAGATAGAAATATTAGTGGAGTTGTTAGTTGAATTGTTAGCAGCAGTTAGTGGCAATTAATGTTAGCAACATTTAGTGAAAATTGGAGATAATAATGTGAAGAGGCAATTAATGTTAGTGGGGTCTTTTTTAATTTAATATTTGATGGATAAGATTCAGCCCTCCCCAATATAATATTAATTATTCCATTAAGTTCCACAGCCTAGCATCATTGAAGATATATAGATATGTATATCATTTTCAACTATCACTTCTGCATCTTGAGAAGAGAAGAATTATAGCATCACGTATTACTTTTCAACTCAATTTTGACCAAGAAATTTCAGCAGCGTTCCTATTCTTGTGCAATAAATATATATATCTTCAAGAACGTAAGTGAATTTATGAATATAGTGTTGGTACATAGCTGTACCGACAGGTCAATATTGGCAAGTAGAGAAGAGTGCATAGGCAGAATTCTTTAAGGCGACATAAGAGCCGGAAAATGGAATGTTACGGCTATCTTCTTACCTTTTTGGCATTGTCACGCCCCGAGTTCCAACGATGCGGACTGACACCCGAAGCCGATAAGGCCCGAGAGAACCAATCTTTGCTCATGACCATTCTTATGCATGTCACTCAACAAGCAGCACCATCACATAGAGATATAAGATGTCAATAGCGGAAATCATGGAAACATATGCTATATATATAAGACTTGGCCGTTAGGGCCATCATGTCAAAAATGGACATACATTTCTTACATTTGTCTTCCCACAACCGTCTACAAAGCCTCTATCGATACATAACCATAACCAACCTAGAGTCGGGACAAGTCCCCGCTTTATACAACATTTACAATACCAAAACAATGTACACATGTGACTCGAAAAGCCCCGAACCAACTGGAGCTCACCAATAATCCGCTGATGACTCGTAGCCTATGGTGGCGGTCTACTAACACCTGTGCCTGCAGCAAGTAAAGTAAGTCCCTCAAAGGGGTCAGTACGAAGAATGTACTGAGTATGCAAGGCTATAAGAAACTTCATACAAGATACGAATTTCAATGAAACCAAGATAAGAAAATAGTCAATGTAGATAATTCATCGTTTTGGATGTGTGGAAGCATGTACCTTATATTCATTTCCTTCTTTACCCTTTTTGTCCATTACCTTCAATCTCTATAGATAAATATACAACCGTCAATATATATATATATATATAATCGTCAATAATATAACCCGGTCCCAACTGATCAATGGGAGAATAATATAATATATCATAAATAAATAAAGTAGGTTCGGCCCTTAGGGCTACCTCCTGTCAGGTTCGGCATCAAGCTAGGCTTTTTCCCCACTGAGCTTCCCCCCTGCTATCACCCAGAAATTGGTGGAGCAGGTTCGGCATCAAGTTTGGCTTTTTCTTCACTGAGCTTTCCCCCTGATCCAACAATATCGGGATCGGCTTGAGTTAGGCTTACGCCCCCACAAAGCTACCACCCGTACTCAATAAGTATAAAGAAAGTATAAAGTAACCATAAGGAAATTATAAAGTAACCATATGGGAATTACTTCTTTCATTACTTCATTGGATTACTTCTTCCTTTTACTTTTATGAGATTGAGACATTGGTAGTCATATCATTATTGGAACTTTTGAATGTAACATTATTGGAACATGGAACCATGTTCATAATAATGTGACACATGAATGACAATAGATCAAGAATAAGATACATATGATTAAAAGTAGATGATAACCTGAAATGAGATACTTTAGAACATTTCAAAATTGAGTAAGTACCATAACAAGGGGAATACTATATGCTGCAGAAGGATACGAAAAGATTAACCTTACATACCTTATCTTCTCAACATGAAACCTCAATCCTATACGTGAACAAAATAGTCCAGCTCCTTCCTTACGTCTTAATCTACAACACAAATACATACCGGAGCATACATTATCAACTAGTTACCATACAAGTGTACAAGACGACAATGAGCTATATGACTGCCGTATCTTGTCATTTCACCCCTCACAATACCATTTACAGCATTATCATACCAATAATACCACAACATGCCCAACTTTGAACAATACATCATAAACCAATAGCATGTCACACCAAGTTCATACTTTACACTTCTCCATCACCACAACATCACAATTACTCCATCAAGTCACCT
The DNA here is from genome assembly GCA_031232105.1 of Capsicum rhomboideum. Lineage (NCBI taxonomy): Eukaryota > Viridiplantae > Streptophyta > Magnoliopsida > Solanales > Solanaceae > Capsicum > Capsicum rhomboideum. Next base: position 86,464,400 of record CP124716.1, on the reverse strand, counting down.
CAATATACCTCATAACAACATATCGGCCAAAATCCCATAATTTACACTTATAGAAAAAAGACAAGTTTAGAAACATAATCACACCATACATGTTGATATTTCATCCATACCATACACTTTCATCAAAATCACAAGTCACCTTTCAAGTTTAATTCACAAAGATGACACATCTCTTACAAAAACACAAAAGTGCACCACTTACACTTTTAGACATAACCATCATGATCTACATGATCTTCCATGCATATAATATATTAAATCATAAGTTTAAACACTTACCCAAGCTTGTAAAAGGATGATCTTGTCCAAGCAAGTGATTGTTGCCTTAGGGTTTGAGATAGGGAGAAAAGTGTAGAAAAATCTAGAAAAGGCATGTGTATGCAATTGAATAGAAATCTGATTTTCTTTCCCTTTTTATCTCCCCTCTGGTCATCCTTAGCCAAACTTTTGAGGGTTTACTTAGTCAAAGGGTGGAATGGGTCATTTTGCCCTTTTGGGCCTTGCATTTTGGTCTCTCTTTGGGCTTTAAATTGAGCCCAATAACCCATGTCATATTGACCCACCAAATGTAATGTATAATCTACCATATATCTCATGTTCAAATAATTCTATAAAGGTCTCGATAATATTCACTTACGAGATTCCCGTTCGTAACCTCAATCTCAAAAATAGAAATTCTAGTCGCTCATGGCTTATTTGAACATAATTTGTTAAAATACTTGTGACGAAGAATTAACCCCAACTCGGATGCTAAACGCGCTTAAGAATAGTCCTACTATGATGGAGTAATGATATCATGACTCAAAGGTCTTATATACATCATAATAGTCGAAGAAAAATTTTGGCGAAAACAACCCGGCACGCCGCTTGCCGCACCCCAATGCTGCCTGTGCAAACAAAAATTTGGGCCAGAGCGGCCTGGCACACCCTCTGTAGTGCCCCATGCCAGATTTTTGATTTTGACTTTTCTTTGCGGATTTGGTTGGATCTTTCAAGTCCCAACCTTTTTCTTACCTCTTAGCTTTAAGATTCTTTGCTTGGATGTCCCTTAAACCTCAATTTTTCACCCCACAAATGCTCCACAAAGTCACAAAAACCACCCACTACAAAGGTCTAATCACATTTTCTAGCACAATATCAAATGTTCCATCGATAAAAATGCAAAATACATACTTATTGCTCTCAAACTTAGGGTAAACATGACTCAAGGTTACCAAGTAGGGTCGGAAAGGTACGGGGTGTTACATTCTTCCCCCCTTAGAAACATTTGTCCTCGAATGTTAATAGCATCGTCTCATGTACAACAAATGCATCTTTATATTAGCATATCTATACATATACACTCATAGATACTTACTTATTCTTTCTCCACTTCCGCACTTTGATCTTTTTCTTCCGTTTGAAACAAATATGGTATGGGTACTTTGGTTTCATCATTTCTTCAGCTTCCCATGTGATCTCTTCGACTTATTGATTTCTCCAAAGAACTTTTACGACAGTTACGTCTTTATTTCTTAACTCTTCCTAGTGAGACCCTTCATAATTTGTACATCATCAATGGGAGAAATACAAGATGGATCCCATATGTACTCTCAACGCATCAAAACATAAAATACTGAATGAACTGTGGAGAGGTCTTGGGGTCGTGATAGTTTATATGAAACTTACCCCACTCTTCGGGTAATCTCATATGGTACATTATATAGGGCCAACTTTCCTTCCTTCCATACAAAGCTTCATAAGGTGTCATTTGATACTTAAATGATGGATATTATTGTAGGCAAATTCAATAAGCAATAGATGTTCATCCTAACTACCTTTAGAATACAATTTCCAACTCGTAGCATATCTTCAAATGTTTATATAGTACATTCTGCCTAAACATACATTGCAAACTTGTGTGATCAGTATATATATCAACGTGAACCCCATACAAATAGTGACGCCATATATATATATATATATATATATATATTTTTCAAGCAACTCTCATATCTGCTAACTCAATATCATGTGTTGGATAATTCCTCTCGGGTGGTCACAACTATCTTGAGGTATAAGCTATTACGTTACCATGCTGCATCAATACATATCCAAGAATGGCTTGACATCTTATTTTCTCTTCTTTTTTTTTCCTAACTCTTACCTGATGATATCTCGATCTCAAATTAACCTTTCAGAAACATTTGACACCCTATAATTTGTCACATATATCATTAATTCTGGGGAGGTAAGATGTATCCTCGATTGTCACCATATTCAGTTACCAATAATCTATGCACCCTCTCAACGTGCTATCTTCTTCCGTACACATAATTCTGGTGCATCCCAAGAGGACATACTAGGCCTTATAAATCCCTGTGGATATCATTTTCCTTGTTTTAAGATATGAAATAAATTTATCCCTTGATACGCCAATACTATTACTCTATTCAAGGACGGTCTTTTATGGAAAATGGAAATGTACCTTATTAGTTCGACAATTCACCGTGACATAACAAGGAGTCAACCAATCCATACCCATTGTAATATCAAAACCTACTATGTTTAGATCAATAATATCAACCAACGTAGCATGCTCAAAAACAGGTACTATATAGTTACGATATACTCCCTTAACTATAGTAGAGTCACTCACTAGTGTAGATACTTCAAATGGTCTAACTAGTAATTCCAGTGTTCCTTTAAATTCCGTAGCAGTTAATAGAGTAACATATGATACTGTAGAAACCGGACCAATCAATGCATATGTATATACATTACGTGACAAAAACAAACATAGATAATGTACCTGTATCTACATTAGGATAAGCCTTCAAATTCTGCCGACCCGCTAGAGCATAGGTACGGTCCTGTAGTCCACTAGTACTGGCTGATCCTCTAGTATCGTTACGAAGACCAACCGGCTGCATACCTTGGCCTAATAAAGGAACCGATGATGATGGTGCAACGGTTGTTCTCGTAGGTCGGGTAATGATACCCATACCCCTTCTTAGGCAATCTCTCACCATGTGCCCGGACATACTGCACCAAAACCAAATATTGGTCCCAAATCGGCATTCCTTTAAATGAGACTTTCCACAGTGTGGACACGACTGGTGAGAAAACCCCGATTGGTTCATACTTTCTTGCTCTCGATACCCCACTGGTTGTGAACATCGAATTCCACTACTTTGCCCAACGTGACTGCCTCTAAACCCTTGGAACTGGGATTGAGTGCCTGTTGTGGGATAAGAAAGTGATGGTCTCAGTGGTCTATTAAAAATTCGAGGCCAAAATTCTCCTTGGGATGCCATGAACTGTCCCATATGCCTAGCCTTCTTTGATAGCCCCCATTCAACTTTGTGCATCTTTCTTCTTTGCCTTTGATCCTCCATCTTCTGTGCAAAAGCCTGTATTCTGTCTATGTCCATATCTCTGTTCAAAGCACTAATGGTACAGTCTCTGACCAATGATGGATCCAATCGATCCACATACCGATGAACTCTATTGGCCATAGTGGCTACCATATAGGGAGCATATCTGGCCAAAGAATTAAATCAAAGACTGTACTCTCGAACGCTCATATTCCCTTAACGAAGATTTAGAAACTGGTCTGCGCGTGCCTCCCGAATCTCATATGGAAGGTAATGATGTAGGAATGCCATTTTAGATTCTTTCCAACTAGCTGGGGGTACACCAACACCCCTAGCTCATTTCCAATCTTCGTACCATAATATCGCCTCCTCTTTCAATCTATACGCCACGAGTTCAACTATTTCTACACCAAATATGTGCATGACATCCAAATCCCTTTTGATTTGATCTATAAAATCTTGCAGGTCCTCATTAAGATCTGATCCAGTGAATATAGGAGGGTCGAATTTCAGGAAATCCTGTGTCCTTCGACTAGCTGCCCTAGCTTCACTATCATTACTTGTCATTGGACCAGCTTGTCCTTGATTCTATGCCTCAACTATCTGAATCAACATGTATACTGCATTTCTTAAGTCCTGGTCAGTGACATTAACAGGTGGCTCAGCAGGTTCTTTTCTCCCTCTCGGCTCTTTTGGAGCTGGAAAAGTAGAAGAAGCCCGCGATGCAAACTCACTTTCAGCTTCATCTTGCTCATCCCGTTCAGGTGGTAAGTTACTAGTTCCTTCTCCGTCAATCCTGTCTAGCTTCTTAGTTTTACCCTTGCCTCTTCTTGTAATCGGCATTCTTACTATAACGAAAGAGAACAAAGTCAATGGTCAGGTACAATTCTATAACCTTGGATCTATTGCACGATCTAAGAAATGAAGAAATGAAACAACTCCTAAATGCCCCATAGCCTCCTACTTATAAATGTGGTGCACAACACATCCATAAGCAAGACTCTACTCGGACACGGCTTTGTAGATACCCTAGGATGACCTACTTTGATACCACTTTTGTCATGCCCCGAGTTTCAATGAGGCGGACTGGCACTCGAAGCCGATAAGGCCCGAGAAAACCAATCTTTGCTCATGACCATTCTTATGCATGTCACTCAACAAGCAGCACCATCACATAGAGATATAAGATGCCAATAGCGGAAATCATGGAAACATATGCTATATATATAAGACTTGGCCGTTAGGGCCATCATGTCAAAAATGGACATACATTTCTTACATTTGTCTTCCCACAACCGTCTACAAAGCCTCTACCGATACATAACCATAACCAACCTAGAGTCGGGACAAGTCCCCGCTTTATACAACATTTACAATACCAAAACAATGTACACATGTGACTCGAAAAGCCCCGAACCAACTGGAGCTCACCAATGATCCGCTGATGACTCGTAGCCTATGGTGGCGGTCTACTAACACATGTGCCTGCAACAAGTAAAGTAAGTCCCCCAAAGGGGTCAGTACGAAGAATGTACTGAGTATGCAAGGCTATAAGAAACTTCATACAAGATACAAACTTCAATAAAACCAAGATAAGAAAACAGTCAATGTGGATAATTCATCGTTTTGGATGTGTGGAAGCATGTACCTTATATTCATTTCCTTCTTTACCCTTTTTGTCCATTACCGTCAATCTTTATAGATAAATATACAACCGTCAATATATATATATATATATAATCGTTAATATAATACTTCCAATAATATAACCCGGTCCCAACTGATCAGTGGGAGAATAATATAATATATCATAAATAAATAAAGCAGGTTCGGCCCTTAGGGCTACCCTCTGTCAGGTTTGGCATCAAGCTAGGCTTTTGCCCCACTGAGCTTCCCCCCTGCTATCACCCAGAAATTGGTGAAGCAGGTTCAGCATCAAGTTTGGCTTTTGCTTCACTGAGCTTTCCCCCTGATCCAACAATATCGGGATCGGCTTGAGTTAGGCTTATGCCCCCACAAAGCTACTACCCGTACTCAATAAGTATAAAGAAAGTATAAAGTAACCATAAGGAAATTATAAAGTAACCGTATGGGCATTACTTCTTTCATTACTTTATTGGATTACTTCTTCCTTTTACTGTTATGAGATTGAGACATTGGTAGTCATATCATTATTGGAACTTTTGAATGTAACATTATTGGAACTTGGAACCATGTTCATAATAATGTGACACATGAATGACAATAGATCAAGACTAAGATATATATGATTAAAAGTAGATGATAACCTGAAATGAGATACTTTAGAACATTTCAGAATTGAGTAAGTACCATAACAAGGTGAATACTATATGCTGCAGAAGGATACAGAAAGAGTAACCTTACATACCTTATCTTCTCAATATGAACCCTCAATCCTATACGTGAAAAAAATAGTCCAGCTCCTTCCTTACGTCTTACTCTACAAGACAAATACATACCGGAGCTTACATTATCAACTAGTTACCATACAAGTGTACAAGACGACAATGAGCTATATGACTGCCGTATCATGTCATTTCACCCCTCACAATACCATTTACGGCATTATCATGCCAATAATACCACAACATGCCCAACATTGACCAATACATCATAAACCAATAGCATGTCACACCAAGTTCATATTTTACACTTCTCCATCACCACAACATCACAATTACTCCATCAAGTCACCTCAATATACCTCATAACAACATATCGGCCAAAATCCCATAATTTACACTTATAGAAAAATAACAAGTTTAGAAACATAATCACACCATACATGTTTATACTTCATCCATACCATACACTTTCATCAAAACCACAAGTCACCTTTCAAGTTTAATTCCCAAAGATGACACATCTCTTACAAAAACACAAAAGTGCACCACTTACACTTTTAGACATAACCATCATGATCTACATGCTCTTTCATGCATATAATATATTAAATCATAAGGTTAAGCACTTACCCAAGCTTTTAAAAGGATGATCTTGTCCAAGCAAGTGATTGTTGCCTTAGGGTTTGAGATAGGGAGAAAAGTGTAGAAAAATCTAGAAAAGGCATGTGTATGCAATTGAATAGAAATCTGATTTTCTTTCCCTTTTTATCTCCCCTTTGGTCATCCTTAGCCAAACTTTTGAGGGTTTACTTAGTCAAAGGGTGGAATGGGTCATTTTGCCCTTTTGGGCCTTGCATTTTGGTCTCTCTTTGGGCTTTAAATTGAGCCCAATAACCCATGTCATATTGACCCACCAAATGTAATGTATAATCTACCATATATCTCATGTTCAAATAATTCTATAAAGGTCTCGATAATATTCACTTACGAGATTCCCGTTCGTAACCTCAATCGCAAAAATAGAAATTCTAGTCGCTCATGGCTTATTTGAACATAATTTGTTAAAATACTTGTGACGAAGAATTAACCCCAACTCGGATGCTAAACGCGCTTAAGAATAGTCCTACTATGATGGAGTAATGATATCATGACTCAAAGGTCTTATATACATCATAATAGTCGAAGAAAAATTTTGGCGAAAACAACCCCGGCACGCCGCTTGGCCCACCCAATGCTGCCTGTGCAAAAAAAAAATTGGGCCAGAGCGGCCTGGCACGCCCTCTGCAGCGCCCCATGCCAAATTTTTGATTTTGACTTTTCTTTGCGGATTTGGTTAGATCTTTCAAGTCCCAACCTTTTTCTTACCTCGTAGCTTGAAGATTCTTTGCTTGGACGTCCCTTAAACCTCAATTTTTCACCCCACAAATGCTCCACAAAGTCACAAACACCATCCACTACAAAGGTCTAATCACATTTTCTAGCACAATATCAAATGTTCCATCGATAACAATGCAAAATACATACTTATTGCTCTCGAACTTAGGGTAAACATGACTCAAGGTTACCAAGTAGGGTTGGAAAGGTACGGGGTGTTACAGGCATGATTCCTTAAGATAGGTGGATTTTTATTTGGGTCTAGCATGTTATTGGAGAGTCAGTTACTAGATGTTTCTAAATCAAAGTTATCATGTAACATAATTTTCTTTGCTCACTTACTGTTTACTTGGTATGGTTGTTGGCTTGACATGGATGAGATATTGTGTTTGTATTAGACTCACGTCCCCTCTATTGAGGTATTTGGTATTTCCCCTCTATTGAGGTATTTAGTATTGGTGAGTGCATAGGAATCCAAAGAATTAATTAAGTAACGTGTGAAATCTATTAGTATTATGGTGAATGCAGAATTTGCTTTTTAGCATGGGTGTAGATGATTGCACGTTGGGTGATGTAATAATGATAAAGATAACTTGTACTTTCCCTTGCTGAACTTTTGATATCGCTTTCAAGGAAGAAAATCTATTTTATTATCTCAACACGATGGTACATATTTGAAAATTTCTACAGATCATAAAATCATCTATGTTTGTTACGTGCTCATGGTATATCCTAATAATTAACAAGGCAAAACACTTGGTCAGGTTTGTTGAACCTTTTGAGAGTAGCAAGTAATCAAAATCTATTTTTGGAACTGTATAGTGTTTGGTTGTTTTAGTATATCTCATTGAGTAGGGCTTTGTTTTAAGTGAAAAAATATGTTTTGGAAAGATAACACATAGATAAACAACTTTTATTCTTATGTAAAAAGCTTATTTTTCTTTTATAGATTTTAAATAGGTGGCGCAAGAGAGGACAAGTTCTGTCCAGTTTTTCCGATTTAGAAATCCCTATGTGCTACTGTTAGTATTTTAATGATATATTTTTGTACAAAATATATTTTGTGGTGATTATTGACTATTTACAAACCCAAGACATATACCTACAACTTTCATGAAGGATATAAAGCTTGGTTCTGCATTTTACCTATTAGAAACTAAGTTACAACACTAGATAGTGTGGCTGTCCAGTTTTACTATTTTGAGGATTTAGTATAATTTGCACAAACTAGACTTATTTTATATTCTAATCTTGATTCGTATCAATGTTCTTGAATTACTAGAAATTCAAGAGGTATTTAATTGTGTGTCAAGGTTGTATGTACTTGTTTATAAGTAGAGGAACTTGAAATAATTATTTGGATTAATTTGAACTTTTCAAGTTATGGTTGGGTTGTTTATGTGTAAAAGCCTAAGGTTCGCATATAAACTTGAACTTTTACTCTAGTTACCTGCTGGTGTATTTGAAGTGTTTATTGTAATGTACACTCCAATTGTTTGCTTGATCATATACTTCATTTGGTACAATCATATGTTGCTTTGATTCGATATCACTTTTGTCGTGTTAGGATAATGTGACCTTGTAGAGTCCTTGTTGGTTTAATCATACAATTTTATGTCCTTACTTGGAATGTGCATTTTTCTCTAATTGGTATCTATCCATGTACCTCAATAGTTCCATGCTCATGTACCCTTTTATTCGTTATCACCTAGTAAGTATTTATTATATAATCTGAACATCTTTATTTGAGGAATTACATGTCTCCATTCGAAACACATGTATGCACGCATTTAAAATGTCTAAATGTGTTTTAAATAAATCATGTGCTAAATATAACTACTTGCTCCCTTTTTATATACCCTAATGGACCATTTATACATGCCCTAAAGTCCTTACTTCTTATACGTCTTCATGGCTCATTTGTGTATATTTGTTGTGTCCAATAAAGTTCATTAAGTCATAAAAGTTCCTAAGTATCACATTGAAGTTTCTTTATACTTCCTATATCATTGTTGCTACCTTGAGTATTTTATTCACATGTATACATCACATGTCTATAGTTCCAAAAGCTCAAAAGAATTATAACTACCAAAGTAACAATCTCAAAAGTTAATTAAACTAAGTAACGCAAGTTGATGTATTTATGGGTGGCAGCTCAGGGGTTATGATACCTAGCATAGGCTGATCCCAATTGATGTATATATGGGTGGAATCTCAGGGGTTATAATACCTAGCATAGGCCGATCTCGATTGATGTATTTATGGGTGGCAGCTTAGGGGCTATGGTACCTAGCATGGGCCAATCCCGATTGATGTATTTATGAGGGTCATCCTCTTCTACCACTGATCAGTTGGTCATTGTATCACATGTTACAAAGTTTATAAAACAAATAAAAGTAAAGTAAAGTAAAGAATGCAACTTACATGATGTTTTACGATTTTTTGATTCAAATACTTAAAAAAGAAAGTTTTTCAAATTTAGTTTTCGAGTGTCTCCACTTAATTTATTTTAGGAAAAAATCAGGAAAACCTTAAAATTATTTTCAAAAAGACAAACAGAAAAGAACATTTGAAAATAAGAAATTCTAGGTAAGTGGTTCTTATTAATACCCCGAGAAGGTTTTTAAGGCACTCGGGGTATCCGCTAATTTGCAGTTGTCCGAACTATTTAAAAAATAACAACTTTTGACTAACTAAAAAGAAGTATTATTTTTTGAGAAACGAAAGAGTTTAACTAATCAGGGAAGATTGATTAAGGGATTTAAAAAAAAAAAAGTAAACTAATTAATCTAATTTTGAGGAAATAGCTGATTTTTTGCAAAATCTATGGCAATTCCGAAGGGATAGCAACTAGATTAAAAGTTAGTCACAAATAAATAAGTAACTAAATAAAGGGAAGAGATTTGGACTAAGCCTTGGCATAAATCCCACTTTTTGAATTTTTAATCCAAAACCTGTCCTAATATCTAATGGGCTTGGCCCACCTGTCCTAAACTAAATATTGAACTTTGAGGCCCATTGCACCAGTAGTAAGACACAACAAATTGGGCTTTGAAGTCCCACATCAAATGTACCTATCCTAAAGCTACAAGAGTGGGGTTTTTACCCATTAGAAAATAAATTCAAGACTTCTTAAGTCTTAAATAAATAGCAACAATATATCAATGGGTTTTGGCCCATTTTCCTCTCTTCTTCCGCCTGTGCAACTTCCCTTTCTCCCTATTTGGACTTGTATATCATGTATACAGCCTGTATAATACTATATTTAACCTTGTTGGGTCCTTCTTTTTGGGTCTGACTCGATAGAGATAGTGGGCCTTAATGGCTCATGGATGAAATGCAAGGAAATAGAAGTCTATTTTGGACTCCGGGCAGGTTTTCACATGCAAGGAAAAGATAAAGAATTAGAGTCTAATAAATGTGAATAATGCTGGTTTTACATAAACACATTATTTAAAAGCAAGATATGGACACATTTTAATCCCAAAAGAGGCAATCAACAGAATCTGAGAATTTTTTTCAAAAAAAAATGAACAAGTTCGAACATCATTCTATACAGAATAAAGCAAGATAATAGAAGGGAACAAACATCTTATTTAGTAAAATGAACAAACCAAAGACTTTATTGAACTCCCACTCTTAGCATAGTTGTTTTCAAATTTTCCAAAGGTTTAAGGATGAATATCCTATATTCTTTTATGGATTTACAATACTTGGTCATAATGTTCATAGCTCAATGAAGAACTCTCAGGAGTAAAAAAAAAAGCAGAAGGGGTAGAAATAAAACTGGACCATGCTATTAAGGAAAGAAAAAAAAGAGGATACCAAAAACACATTGAGACATCAAATTTTTTCCCTTTCAACCTTTTGAAACTGACATGGCAAATTAGTAAAGGGGTCTTAAAGAGTATGCATCCGAACCAAATAAATAAGCCGAGTCAATCCTCCCTTCTCTTTGGTAAGTCGTGAAGACTATAAACCAAAAGCTTATTGAAAAGATTCTGCAACACCCCGTACATTTTCGAACCTATGTTATTACCGTAACATATATGGAATTATTTAAAAATGAGAAGGTTGGTGTATTACACTTTAATTTTGTTGGGATGAATTTAATTTTGTGCTATTGGGCTCAATTGAGGCCCAAGTTGATGCAAAAGAAATGGCCCAAAAGAAGGAAATGATCCATTATTTCTTTGACCAAGTAAACATGATAATTATTGATAAAAAGTGGATAAGGATGACTTAAAGGGCCTATATAAAGGCACAAAAATCATATTTTATTCACAAAAAGGCACATTCCATTCTAGACTTTTCCAAAAACAAAAAGAGATATTTCTCTTATCTCACAAACCCTAAAGCAACCATCTCTTTGGACAAGATCATCACTTTTCAAGCTTGGATAAGTATTTACACTTGTGATTTAATATATTATATGCATGATACATTGTGTAGATCATGATGGTTATGTTGACAAAGTGTTGAGAAGTTCACTATGTGTGAAACAGTCTATGTTTGCTTAATCGGTAAAGGGTTTTGCCTAGTAAACTTGAAAGTGGACTTGTGGTCTTGAAGGAAGTGAGTTTGATGAATTAAATATCAACATGTATGATGTGGTTATGTTCTTAACTTTCTTTATTTATGTGCATAACTTGTGGGATTGTCGTTATGAAATTGGTCATGGAATTAGTGGCGTATTGAAAGGAAAACGTGGTTTTGGTGATGTTCATGTGTGTTGTGAAACCATAACTTTTAATGGGAATCCAACTGACCAAAAATATGTAAATAAAAGCTTACTTATGTCCTTGGACAATTTATTACACAAAAGGACCCAAAAGAGACACTTTTTGGCCGATTTGGGCATCCGTCCTCGCAGACGAAGGCACCTGCAGGCACAGGTGACTTCGCAGGTGATTCTGGACACTGCCAAGAGGTACCTTCAGCCATACCTCAACCACCTGTGGGCGCAGGTGGCTTCGCAGGTCATCCCAGAGTCTCGTTTTGTATGTTTTTATCTCTCTTTGACCCCCCAAAACCCCTATACCCTTCTTTGATGCAATTATCAACTTATGGTACCTTTTGAATGATTTTAAAGGAGATTCTCAGAGGTATTTTGAGTGGTATAAATTATGAATTGTCTTTCATGTGTTGTTGTGAAAGGTGTTTACGTGATATAGTGAGGTAATTGTGACATTGTATTGAAAGGTAAATGTAAAGTATGAACTTGGTGTGAAATGCTATTGGTTTATGAGATCTTGGTAAATGTGTGGAATGTTGTGGTGTTTTAGTATGATAATGCAGTGAGTTGTATTGAAGAAGGATGAAATGATGCTATATAGCAGTCACGTAGCTCATTGTCGTCTTATGCACTAGTAATGTAGTTAATTGTTAACATGAGTTCTGTTATGTACTTGTGTTATAGAGAAACACATAAGGAAGGAGCTGGACTGTTGTATTCTTATATAGAATCACTGTATTCATATTGGGAAGATAAGGTATGTAAGGTTACTCTTTCCGTATCCTTTGGCAGCACCTATTGTTCTCATTGTTACCGACTTGTTTCCATTTCAAAATGTTCCAAAGTATCTCTTTTCAGGTTTTACATATATTGTTATTCACATGTTACTTATTCACTGACCAATTCCGATTCACATGTCTCTTATTCATTGACTGATGTTTTAAAGTTCCAATAATGTTACAACCACCAACATATCACTCTTATAACAAAAGTAAAGGAATAAAGTAATGCATATATGGTTTATTATTTGAGAACTGGGACAGTTCAAAGGGGTACATAAGTCTAGCTAGAACCGATTCTGAGATTATTGGATAAATGGACAGCATCAAAGGGGAACATAAGCCTAACTCGATCTGATCCTAATGTAATGGTTATATTATGGCCCACCGATAAGGTGGATGATTGTATTATATTATGGCCCACCGATAAGGTGGATGATTGTATTATATTAAGGCCCGCCTATAAGGTGGATGATTGTACTAAGGCCGACTTATCAGCTAGATAAATGATAATAAGAATGGAAGTATATATAAATGTTATTATATGAATGATAATGATATGAATGAAAGATCAAAAATGAAAGTAACAAAAGCAATGTACATGGTCCCATATATACATAATAGAGGTTTATCCATATTGATTTCTCACTAGTTTGGATTCCATTAAAGTACTTATGTATCATGCAGTTTCTTATAGCCTTACATACTCAGCACATTCTTCGTACTGACGTCCCTTAGGGGACTTACCTTACTTGCTGCAGACATAGGTGCTAGTAGACCTCCATAGTAGGTTGCAGACCTTTTGCCGAACATTGATGAGCTCTAGTTGGTCCGGGGCATTTCGAGTCACATGTGTATATTTGTTTTGGTATTGTAAAGTTTGTATAAAGTGGGGAATTATCCCGACTGTAGGTTGGTTATGTACATATATCTGTTAGAGGCTTTGTAGACGTATGTGGGAAGATGAATGTAAGAGATGTATGTCCATTTGACTTGATGGCCCTAACGGCCAAGTTTCATATATAACATATGTTTTCCATGACTTTCGCCATTGGTATTTTATAAGTTACATGAGACAGAATTATATTCATTCAGAGACATGCACATGAGTAAAGATTGGTTCTCTCGGGCCTCAACGGCTTCGGGTGCCAGTCCGCCCCGTTGGAATTCGAGGCGTGACAAAAGTGGTATCAGAGCAGGTCGTTCTAAGGGTGTCTACAAAGCCGTATCTGAGTAGAGTCTTGCTTATGGATGTGTTGTGCACCATATTTATAAGAAGGAGGCTATGGGGCATTTAGGAGTTGTTTATTTTCTTCATTTCTAGATCGTGCAATAGAGCCAATGTTGTAGGTGGAATCATATCTAACCATTGTGATTGATTTTCTTTGTTATAGTAAAATGCCGATGACAAGACGAGGTAGAGGCTCAGGTAAGTAGGTAGATATGCCTGCCGGAGAAGGAATGAGTAAATCACCACCTGACCAAGCTAGTTAGGGTGGGGCTGAAACTAAATTTGCATCGCGGGCTTCTTCTGCTTTCCCAGCTCCAGAAGAGCCGAGAAGGAGAGAAGACCCTGCCGAAACACCTGTTAATGCTATTGAGGTGGATATAAGGAATGCGGTGCACCTATTGACTCAGATAGTCGTTGCAAAAAATCAAGGACAAGTTGGTCCAGCCTTTACACAGAAGAGGGGGACTCAGAGGCAAATGAGAATGGCACAAGAATTTGAAAGAGGGCCATCAAAGAGTGCTAGACCTATGGGACAGTTTATGGCGTCCCAAGGAGTATTTAGGTCTTGGGTGTTTAATAGACCGCTTAGACTATTATTTCCTCATTCTACAGTAAATGTTCTACCTCTATCCCAAGGGTTTAGAAGCAACCAGTTTGGGAAAAGAAGTGAGATTCAGGATTCACGGATAGTGGGGTATCAAGCACGAGGAAGTATAAGCCAATCGAGGTCTCCTCGTCAGCCGTGTCAGTGCTGTGAAAGGTATCATTTAGGTGAATGTCGGTTGGGAACAAATGTTTGCTTTTGGTGTAGTGTGTCGGGGCACAAGATGAGAGGGTGTCCACAGAAAGGCATGGGTAGTAGGGAACGACCTATGGGATTAGCCGTTGCATCCTCCTCGTCAGATGTACAGCCTACAGGGCATGACATAGGTTCTAGAGGGATAGTTAGTGCTAGTGGAACCCAGAATCGTACCTATGCCTTAGCGGATCGACAAAATTTGGAGGCTTCCCCTGATGTAGATACAGGTAAATTATTCATATTTTTACATAAGGTATATGCATTGATTGACCCGTATTCTCTATTATCATATGCTACTCCATTGATTGCGGAAAACATTTTGAAAGAACACTAGAACTACTAGTTACGCCATTCGAAGTCTATACACCAATTGGTGAATCCATTGAAATTAAAAGAGTATTTTGTATTTGTATATTAACTATCTGTGGTTATGATACACTGGTTGGCATTGCCGAGCTAAGAAGTTACATTTTCATTTTCCACAAAGAATGTTCTTGAATGGAAGGGTAATATGGGAGTACCGAGAGGTAACTTTATTTCCTATCTCAAGGAAAGGGGAATGATACCCAAAGGATTACATATGTAACTTATTAAGAGTGAAAGATATTGATGTGAAGCCACTAACTGTTCAATCGGTTCCGGTAGTAAATGAAATTCTTGAGGTATTTCCTGAAGATCTTCCGGGTTTGCCTCCGGAACAGGAAGTAGAGTTTGGTATTGACGTGATCCCAGGCACTCATCCTATCTCTATTCCTCTGTATAAAATGTTCCAGTAAAATTGCTAGAATTGAAGGAGCAATTAAAAGACTTGCTGGACAAGGGGTTCATAAAGTCTGGAATATCCCTTTTGGGTGCACCAGTGTTAATTGTACGAAAAACAAAAGACGGCACATTGAGAATGTGTATTGACTATCAACAACTGAATAAGGTGACAATAAAGAATAAATATCCCCTCCCCAGAAATTTATTATTTATGGACCAATTACAGGGTGCCAAATGCTTTTCAAAGATTGACCTAAGATCGAGATATCATCAGGTAAGGGTTAGAGAAAAAGATATACCCAAGACAGCTTTTCGAACACGGTATAGTCATTTTGAGTTTTTATTTTTTTCATTTGGACTAAAAAATGCACCTGCAGTTGTATGGATTTGATGAATAGGGTGTTCAAGCCATTTTTAGATGTGTTCGTGACCATGTTTAGAGATGATATTCAAGATCACAAGAGGACCATGTTAATCACTTACGACAGGTGTTATGAATTCTTCGTGATTGTAAGATATATGCAAAGTTCTCTAAATGTGAATATTGGTTAAAATCTGTGGCGTTCTTGGTCACATTGTATAGGATGAAGGACTAAGGGTTGTTACACAAAAGATAGAAGTGGTGAAAAATTGGCTAAGGCCTACGCCGCCTACAGAGATTCATAATTTTCTAGGATTGGCTAGTTATTACAGAAGGTTTGTTGAAGAGGTTTTCTTTCATTTAAATACCCTTAACAAAGTTAACACATTAAGCAACCAAGTTTCAGTGGAATGATGCATGTGAGAAGAGTTTCCAAGAGCTGAAAGATAAATTGACTTCTACACCAGTATTATTACTTCCCGAAGGCACAGAAGGGTATGCAGCGTATTGTGATGCTTCCGGGGTTGGCCTCGGATGTGTATTGATGCAGCATGGTAATGTCATAGTGTATGCCTCACGACAGTTGCGGCCACATGAGAGAAATTATCCAACACATGATCTTGAGTTAGCAGCTGTGGTATTTCCTTTAAACATATGGCGCCATTATTTGTATGGGGTTCATGTTGATATCTATACTGATCACAAAAGCTTACAATATATCTTTAAGCAGAAGGAACTAAATTTGAGGTAACGAAGGTGGCTAGAGCTCTTAAAAGACTATGCTATTGATATCTTATACCATCCAAGGAAGGCAAATGTGGTAGCTGATGCACTCAGTCACAAAGCAATAGGAAGAACTAGTGATCAGTTGATGGAAAAACAAGATATAGTCAAGGATCTACATCAACTAGCTAGCTTGGAGTTTGTTTTATTGAATCTCCAGATGAAGGAGTTATTGTGCAAAATGCAGCAAAATCTTCCTTAATAGCTGAGGTAAAGAAGAAACAATATGCGGATCCTATTCTATTGCAACTGAGAGAGAATGTGCAACAAGAGTTAACGAAGGCATTTGATCTTACGCAAGAGGGAGTACTTCAATGCCAAGGTAGATTATGTGTACTGAATGTAGATGAGCTGAGGAAGCAGATTATGAAAGAGGCACATCACTCACGATATTCTATTCATCAGGGGATCCACCAAAATGTATCATGATTCGAAAGACATGTATTGGTGGAGTAACATGAAAAAGAACATTGCAGAATTTGTAGCTCAATGTCCAAATTGTCAACAAGTCAAAGTAGAACATCAGAAACCTGGACGTTATATGCAATGTATCAATCTTCCAGTATGGAAATGGGATATGATTAACATGGATTTCATCACAGGTTTTCCTCGTACACTGTGGAAATTTTATTCTATATGGTTAATAGTTGACAGGCTTACCAAGTCAGCGCATTTTCTACCAGTCAGGACCACCTATACAGCTGAAGATTATACAAGGTTGTATGTTAAAGAGATAGTACGATTAAATGGGATTTTAATCTCCATTATATCAGACAGGGGGGCTCAATTTACTGCACATTTCTGGCAATCCTTTCAGAAGAGATTAGGTACATAAGTGAAATTGAGTACGACTTTTCATCCCCAGATAGATGGACAGGCAAAGCATACGATCCAAACACTTGAAGATATGCTACAAGCGTGCACATTGGACTTTAAAGTTAGTTGGGATGATCATCTTCCTCTCATTGAATTTGCCTACAACAATAGCTATCATTCAAGTATTAAAATGGCACCTTATGAAGCTTTATATGGAAGAAAGTGTAGATCACCAATCGGATGGTTTGAGGCGGGTGAAACTGCTTTACTTGGGCCATATCTTGTTCATCAAGCTATGGAGAAAGTTAAAGTGATACAACAGCGGCTACAAACGGCCCAAAGTCGACACAAGTCATATGCTGATGTTAGAAGAAGGGAATTAGAATTTGCCATAGGTGATTAGGTATTTTTGAAAGTGTCACCAATGAAAGAGGTAATGAGATTCAAAAAGAAAGGAAAATTGGCCCTATTAATGTGCCCTATGAGATTACCCGAAGATTTGGGTAAGTTGCATATAAATGAGCACTACCCCAAGAACTCTCCACAGTTCATTCAGTATTTCATGTTCGATGCTTTAAAAGTGTATAGGAGATCCATCTTGTAATGTTCCCAGTTGAGATGTACAAGTTATGGAGGATCTCACATATAAGGAGGTACGTATTGACATTCTAGATCGATAAGTGAAAAGATTAAGAAATAAAGAAGTAGCTTCCGTAAAGGTACAGTGGAGGAATCGACAAGTAAAAGAAATCACGTGGGAAACCAAAGAAATGATGAAGACGAAGTACCCGTATTTGTTTCAAATGAAAGAACAAGTGCACGATACGAAATTGGAGCAATAAAAAGTAATTATTTACAAGCATTATGTGTATATGATAACATGAAGGATAAACTTAAACTTAAATTTGTGTAAAATGGATAATGTTACTAACATTCGAGGACGAATGTTCCTACGGGGGGAAGGATGTAACACCCCGTACATTTCCAAACCTATGTTATTACCGAAAAATTTATGGAATTATTAAAAAATGAGAAGGTTGGTGTATTACACCTTAATTGTGTTGGGCTGAATTTAATTTTGGGCCATTGGGCTCAATTGAGGCCCAAGTTGATGCAAAAGACATGGCTCAAAAGAAGGAAATGATCCATTCTTTATTTGACCAAGTAAACATGATAATTATTGATAAAAAGTGGATAATGATGAATTCAAGGGCCTATATAAAGGCACAAAAATCAGATTTTATTCACAAAATGGCACATGCCATTCTAGACTTTTCCAAAAACAAAAAGAGATATTTCTCTCATCTCACAAACCATAAGGCAACCATCTCTTTGGAAAAGATCATCACTTTCCAAGCTTTGGTAAGTGTGTAATCTTGTTATTTAATATATTATATGAATGATATATTGTGTAGATTATGTTGGTTATGTGGACAAATTGTTGAGAAGTTCACTTTGCGTGAAACAGTCTATGTTTGCTTAATCGGTAAAGGGTTTTGCCTAGTAAACTTGAAAGTGGACTTGTGGTCTTGAAGGAAGTGAGTTTGATGAATTAAATATCAACATGTATGATGTGGTTATGTTCTTAACTTTCTTTATTTATGTGCATAACTTGTGGGATTGTCGTTATGAAATTGGTCATGGAATTAGTGGCGTATTGAAAGGAAAACGTGGTTTTGGTGATGTTCATGTGTGTTGTGAAACCATAACTTTTAATGGGAATCCAACTGACCAAAAATATGTAAATAAAAGCTTACTTATGTCCTTGGACAATTTATTACACAAAAGGACCCAAAAGAGACACTTTTTGGCCGATTTGGCCATCCGTCTTAGCAGACGAAGGCACCTGCAGGCGCAGGTGACTTCGCAGGTGATTCTGGACACTGCCAAGAGGCACCTGCAGCCGTACCTCAACCACCTGTGGGTGCAGGTGGCTTCGCAGGTCAGCCAGAGTCTCGTTTTGTATGTTTTTGTCTCTCTTTGACCCCCCAAAACCCCCCATACCCTTCTTTGATGCAATTATCAACTTATGGTACCTTTTGAATGACTTTAAAGGATATTCTCAGAGGTATTTTGAGTGTTATAAATTATGAATTGTCTTGCATGTGTTGTTGTGAAAGGTGTTTACGTGATATAGTGAGGTAATTGTGACATTGTATTGAAGGGGAAATGTAAAGTATGAACTTGGTATGAAATGCTATTGGTTTATGAGGTCTTGGTAAATGTGTGGAATGTTGTGGTGTTTTTGGTATGATAATGCAGTGATTTCTATTGAAGAAGGACGAAATGACGCTATATAGGAGTCACGTAGCTCATTGTCATCTTATGCACTAGTAATGTAGTTAATTGTTATGTACTTGTATTGTAGAGTAACACATAAGGAAGGAGCTGGACTGTTGTATTTACATATAGAATCGCTGTATTCATATTAGGAAGATAAGGTATATAAGGTTACTCTTTCCGTATCCTTTGGAAGCACCTATTGTTCTTATTGTTACCGACTTGTTTCCATTTCGAAATGTTCCAAAGTATTTCATTTCAGGTTTGACATATATTGTTATTCACATGTTACTTATTTATTGACCAATTGTGATTCACATGTCTCTTATTCATTGACTGATGTTTCAAAGTTCTAATAATGTTACAACCACCAACGTATCACTCTTATAACAAAAGTAAAGGAATAAAGTAATGCATATATGGTTTATTATTTGAGAACTGGGACGGCTCAAAGGGGCACATAAGTCTAGCTAGAACCGATCCCGAGATTATTGGATCAATGGACAGCATCAAAGGGGCACATAAGCCTAACTCGATCTGATCCTAATGTTATGGTTATATTATGGCCCACCGATAAAGTGGATGATTGTATTATATTATGGCCCACTGATAAGGTGGATGATTGTATTATATTATGGCCTACTGATCAGCTGGATGAATGATAATGAGAATGGAAGTATATATAAATGTTATTATATGAATGATAATGATATGAATGAAAGATAGAAAATGAAAGTAACGAATGCAATGTACATGGACCCACATATACAGAACGGATGTTTATCTATATTGATTTCTCACTTGTTTGGATTCCATTAAAGTACCTATGTATCATGCAGTTTCTTACAACCTTACATACTCAGTACATACATCTCTTGTGGACCTTTTGCCGAACATTATTGAGCTCCAGTTGGTCCGGGGCTTTTCGAGTCACATGTGTATATTTGTTTTGGTATTGTAAAGTTTGTATAAAGAATGGACTTGTCCTGACTGTAGGTTGGTTATGTACATGTATCTGTTAGAGGCTTTGTAGACGTATGTGGGAAGATGAATGTAAGAGATGTATGTCCATTTGACTTGATGGCCCTAACGGCCAAGTTTCATATATAACATATGTTTTCCATGACTTCCGACATTGGTATTTTATAAGTTACATGAGACTGAATGACATTTATTCAGAGACATGCACATGAATGTACATTTGTAAAGATTGGTTCTCTCGGGCCTCAACGGCTTCGGGTGCCAGTCCGCCCCGTTGGAATTCGAGGCGTGACAGATTCATTGGATTGCTAGCTTTGCACATATTGACGTTTGAGACAAAAATGAACAAAAAATCAAAGGAAACAAATCATCTCACAAGTTGTTCTTGGAATATCATTCCAATAATTAAACCATGTTTTAGATAAACTAGCCTTGGAAAAGAAAGGACACAGATCATAACTATTCAAGCTTACAACTTATACCAACACTTAGGCTTAGCGTCAAACATAAAATGAAAGGGATGGCCTGAATCTATTCAAGGTGTCACTAAACAATTCAATTAACCATGATGAGAGAAGGAGGGATTTAAAGAAATAATGATTAATCATGGAAAAATCAGAGAAAGACGTAGCTTAAGACAAGCAAGAAATCATTTTTTCAAACCGGAAATATGTTTTAATAGATCATTGAACATTCCATGATCAAAACAGCTCCATCATTTCACAAATGAATAGCCTTGTAAAACTTTCAGATTTCCAGGCCTTGCACCAACACATGAATATAAAAATAATAAAACCAAACATAACCGAGAATCTATAGACAACATCTCATTTAAATTGACATCAAATGCAACATATGACACCAACTTCACTCTCATACTAGTTGTGAGATTCAAAGAGAAACAGCAAAAGAGTAAAACCTAAATGCTACAACATCAACACCATAAGAATTTTGAAATCAAAACAGAACAAGAACATCAACTGAAAAAACATCTATGGCTTTCAAAATCCTTCTATAGAAAACAAACCCACCATTCTCACCTAATGTGAGATTCCAACAACTACAAATTAACTATACCTACACAAAGAAAGAAGATCTACACTATGAAAATAAAATCCTAACAGTAGCTAAAAGTAAAAGAGAGAGGGGTGTTTAACTTTCTTAGAGCTACAAAACGGGACTCGAGCTATCACCGGAATCTTCTTACTACCACCGAAAGATGGAAACTTTAAACTAATGGAAATCCCTTTTGGAACTTCCTTTTCTTCGACAATTTCTTAATTCTCAAAACTTTTGCTCAAAGACTTTCTTTTCAACCTCTAAAACTTGGTCTTCACCTGTCACCAGTGACTGTATATATAGAGGGGGAGGAGGGATGATATTTATCTCCCAATCGATGTGGGGGAAATAATTGAAAGGGTATTTTTGGTATTTTTTATGGAGAATTCAAATTAGGAAGAGGATAAGCTCAAAAATGAGTTGGAATCGTACAAATTTAGAACGAAATTAAGGAAAGGATAAGGATAACTTTGGGGGGGGGGGGGAGGGAAATCGATGGAACCTCTTGGGTTCTTTCTCTCTTGGTACAGAGAGCATGCTCCTCACATGGCACTACGAATCGAAGGAGAGAGGGTTGAGTGGGAAAAGGGGAAAAAATAGGGGTTGGGGATTTGGGTCATAGATGGTGTTGTCAGCTGTTGTCGTTGAGTATTGTTGTTGGTGTTTTGTCGGGTTTAGGTAAAGGGGAAGAGTTATAAGAGGTGTTGGGCCAGGTCGGTGGGTTTGAAGTGTGTTGGGGCAGTGCTGAAGTTGTAGGATGGGTTGATATTGGGTTTTAATTAGGGCAAGGGGGTTGATTTAGGGAATTAGAATTGAAAAGGGGAGATTAGAAATTAGGCTATCAATTAAATAACTAAGAGTCTAGGATTTCAGTCAATTTGTTTAAATTTTAGCCATATTAAAAATCAATTGGCCAATTGCATTGCAATTGTGACCAATTTGATTTCAATTATGGCCAAATTTAATAAATTGGCTTGATTGAAACCAAATTCAATACGAACTATAAATCGGTTTAATCCTAAGTTTCTTGATTTAAAAGAATTGAATGATTATTTTTTGAATAATTCGCTTTTAAGAACAAATTAATACTTGAATCAAAACTTATCCATTTGAAACCAATTTTCAAAACTAGTCTTGGTTAATGATCGATTTTAATAAAATAATTATTAAGCAATAAATTTATATGATCTCGTATATATAAATACAGAAATATATAATCATCACTTAAATGACAAAATTAACCCAAATAAATATTTTAGAAGGCATTTATGCGGAGAAAACAAATATTACAATTTTATTTAAAATTGAAGAAACTCATAATTAAACCTTAATCATAGAGGGCAAAAATTAGGTGTCAAAAACTGCCCCCTCCCTTTGGGTAGGGTAAATGCAAGTAACTCTGGGACAAGGGAGTTTGACGTTCCTAATTTTTATCGACCCCAAATTCATTTTTCAAAAAAGTTAGTTTTTGCACGAATTTCAAGGAGTTATGTTCAGACCCCGGTATCAGGTTTCCTACATATCTTAGGTTACATGAGAATTCAGGCCACTTGTAGTTCATAACGCTTGACTTTAAGCACGATTTTCAAAGAATTCACAAGCTATTCCAATTTTGAAATTTTAAGGAGTCCAAAAAGCTGGGGAATGAGATTAGGGGGTTAGAATGCAGTCGAGTTTTCAAAAAAGAGCCCAGCCTACGTATCCCCGAGATTCAAGGAATAAGACTGCTTGTAGTTGTTCTCGATCAGTAGAAAAGATAGTTTTTTATTTTCGACAATCTTTGGCTCGGGATGAGCGATAAGTTATTTGAGTTATGGAAAAGAAACTTGTAACCTCTTAACCATGAATGTGGAGCTCTTCACATCCATAGTAAGAATTTACTTGGACATAATTTTTAAAGCCCTAGGTGTGCTGTCACTCGAATTTGAAGGAAAGAGAAGGTTACCTTTGGTATGAGCTTAGAAATATCCCAAAAGTGAAACTGAAGCCAAACTATCCCGAAATACCCACATGCCTTCTGATAGGGGTGTGGTTTTATAGCGGTGGAAATATTTCTTTAGCTCACGTCCAAAGAGTTTGACGTCCCTCTATGGACTACGCCCCAATTTGCTGCTAAAAAAAAGTTCCACGTTGTACTGCGTCTTTTTTGGAGTTGTCCGCACCTGTGGTTTTGGTTTGAGATTTTTATCCTCTCGGATGCTCTCGATAATATCTCAAAAAAAAAATGTTTGCTATAAACATAATCCACGATGGTGTGTATAGTTTTTTTACCATATCTCCACATGAATTATTACCCAAAAAGCGATGTCATCCTCTCATGTACCTATTTTGGAGGGAAACAACTCTTTCCAATAAGGATTCAACAATCCTCTTGGTTGTTGGATAAGAAGGATTTTTGGTGATTAAAATATCTTCAAAGTGGGGTGGCCCTCTTGGACACCGATGACACTTCTTGTAGAATGGTCCCTACAACTGCGTAATTTTATGCTGATATGGTGACCCTCTTGGTCACCTATAATGCTTCTTGCATTTAATGTGATAACATCTTTGGCTATCGATAATGATTTTGTGCATATGATCTCGAGTAAGTCCTATGCATCTTCCATACCGATACGACTTATAGATATCCCTTAGATTTTAAATCTTTGGGTCATCATGCATATTATCCGATGTTGGATATGTGATGACTTACAAATGCCCTTCGAGTTGACAGTTTTCTTAGTGATCCTGTATATTAACCGACCTTGGATAATATGTCTTATAGATATCCCTCGAATCGTCAGCCTTTCAGGTAATCCATCACATTATCCGACCTTGGATGTGATGTGGCTTATGGATATTCCTTAAATTATTGATCTTCAGGTAATCCTACACATAATCAATCTTGGATATGTAGCGACTTATAGAAAACCCTCGGACTGTCAATTCTTGTAATCTTGCACATTATCCGATAAGGATTTAGCTGTGACTTATGGATAACCTTCTAACTGTCAATGTTTTGGGTAATCTCACATACTATCCAGTTATGGTGTTGCTACGACTTACGGATGACGCATGGACTATCAACTCTTGGGTAATCTTGTACACTATCCTATCTCGAATATTGTGATTGATAGATGACCTTCAAATTGTCAATTCCTGGAAAGTCCAGTTTGTCTTCTATCTCTGGATAATGACTTAAAGATGTCCCTTTAGATCATGTACTTCTTCAACTTTGATATGTTGATGCATTCAAATGCAGGTACATAAAGCGTTGAAATATCCTCGATGCTGGATACATCACCTTTTGCATGGTCAACAGATATAAAATGCTGAGATATCCTTGAAACAGATTATGTTATCTTCTCGTGGTCAATGGATATAGTTGCTCCAAAGTATCTTCCAATGGAAGACCTTATTATTCTTGTATGGAGAGCGACTGTGGAGACTTATCTGAGTGGTATGATGGCCCTCTCGGCATGGCCCTCTCGACATGGCCCTCTTGGCGATGGTATGCAATGGATGAAATGGACCTCTCAACAATGATATGAAAATGGATTAAATGGCCCTCTCAGCATGGCCCTCTTGGCATGATATAAGATGGAATGAAATGGACCTCTCATCATGATATATTATGGAATGAAATGGCCCTCTTGGCATGGACCTCTCGATAATTTTGAAGAGAAGATTCACCTGAGTTCATTTTTTAGCTTGTTGGCTTTTGCTAGTACCTGTACTCAAGGTAAATAATTAGTAGCCATAGTGTCTCTCTTGCCAGTGACTGTAGTCAAACTTTAAGAAAGTTTAAAATATAAATGCTAAAAATAGTAATTCGGATGACTTAGTCTGTTATTAACCGCCTACCTTCGAGGCTTATTAAAACAAAAAGTCCTTCGGATGTGAACAAGTGGCTGACATCCCTTTCTTTAGGAAAGTTTGAATACCTCTTACAAACATGATACATTTACTTAGCCTTATGGCGGATATCGAGGAAGACATCTTTTCTCTTCTCCTTATTGGGTGATCCTTTTGATCACTCCATTGCCGACTCTTTTGAGCAAACCTTTACTCAAGGCAAATATTTAGTAGATATAGAGTCGTTTTTACTGGGGACTATTTTTAGGAAAATTTCTGAATAAAATATTCACAATGAGGATAGACTTTTTTATTTGTCATTCATATTCTTTTGAAATAGGATAGACAAATCAAGAGATCCTTGATCCTGAATGAGCGATTAAACCCGTTTCTGGGGCCAACCAAAATACCATTCTGGAGCATTTTATGCTTTGGTGCAATTCCTAATTGACCTAGGGGATTTTTGGACGGAAACCCCATCTTTGCATGGTGATTCCTGCATCCACACAAAAAATGTTAGTTTTAGGTGAAACTACTCGGTGTTGTCCTCCATCGATCTCTGGTTTGCTCCTTGTCATCTTCCGGGTGCTCTGTTATATTTGGACTTCCACCTCGGCAGGTA
Source organism: Capsicum rhomboideum (assembly GCA_031232105.1). NCBI lineage: Eukaryota > Viridiplantae > Streptophyta > Magnoliopsida > Solanales > Solanaceae > Capsicum > Capsicum rhomboideum. The sequence goes on along the minus strand of CP124716.1, from coordinate 86,438,262 downwards.
TCACGAATTTAGTTCAATAAACCAATAAGTATGGAGTTGACCCAATTGAAGTTTTGATCGTCGTATAGTATCCGAACAAAGCATAAGGCAACATCTCATGCCAGGATCTGTTGTTCTCAATCATTTTTCTCTATAACCTCTTAATTCTTTTGTTGGAAGCTTTCACAGCTCCATTCATTTGCAGATGATACGCGGTTGAAATTCGGTGAGTGATTTTGAACTTTTCAAAAATTTTATTCATCAAGTGACTATTCAGGTTAGCTCCATTATCCGTAATAATTGATTCTGGTATTTTGAATTGGCAAATCAAGTTGTTCCTGACAAAATCTGCAATGACTTTCTTGGTCAGAACTTTATATGAGATAGCTTCTACCCATTTTGTGAAATAATTAATGGCAACTAAGATGAATCTATGTCCATTTAATGTTGGTGGCTCTATCGGACCAATGACGTCCATACCCCATGTACGAATGACCATGGTGAACTCATTGCGTAAAGCTCATGTGGAGGCATCTGAATCAAGTTTTCGTGTATCTGGCACTTTGGGTATTTTTGTATGTACTTATTACAGTCACTCTCTATAGTCATCCAAAAGTAACCAGTCCTTGAGATTTTTCTAGAGAGAGAGAATCCATTCATATGAGGTCCACAAACTCCAGCATGTATTTCTTCTAATAATTTTGTGGCTTCTGCGACATCGACACATCTCAGAAATCCTAGGATTAGGGTCCTCCTAAAAAGGATTTCCCCGCTTAGGAAGTAACTCTTTTCCAAATGATGGATTGTTTTTTTCTGAATGTTACTGGCATCTTTAGGGTATGCCTCAAATTCTAAATACCTCTTGATATCGAAGCACCATGGTTTTCCATCGGTCTCTGCTTCAACATATACACAGTGTACTAGTTGCTCTCTCAAACTTATTTCCAAGGGATCAATGTAACTTCGATCTGGGTGTTGAATTATGGAGGATATAGTGGCTAAAGCATCAGCAAACTCATTTTGTACCCTTGAGATATGTCTGAATTCAATCACCTTAAATCTTTTGTAAAAATCATATACTAGTTCTACGTAAGGAGTGATCTTGGAATTCTTCATAGCCCACTCTCCCCGAACCTGATGAATCAATAGATATGAGTCTCCAATGACTAACGATTCTCGAATACCCATATCAAGTGCTAAATCGAGGCCTAGGATGCAAGATTTATATTCGGCCATGTTGTTGGTGCACGGGAAATCTAGTTTGGTGATTATTGATAGTACTGGCCTATTTCTGACACTAGAACCACTCCAATTCCTGAACCTTCCAAGTTGACCATTCCATCAAAGAATATTCTTTATTCGAGGTATACTTCAGCTATGTCATCCCCCATGAACAAAACCTTTTTATTTGGGATGTAAGTATGGAGTGGCTTATATTCATTGTCAACTGGATTTTCAACTAGATAATCTGCTAGGGCTTGCCCCTTGATTGCCGTTTGGGTCACATACACAATGTCAAAATTGCTTAACAACATCTTCCATTTGGAAAACTTCCCTATAGGCATGGCTTTCTTGGATATATATTTCAAGGGATCCATTCTGGAAATGAGATATGTTATATATGAAGATAAATAATGTCTTAGCTTCTAGGCAGCCCAAGTTAAAGCACAACACGTCCTCTCAACCAGGGTGTAGCGAGCCTCGCACGGAGTGAACTTCTTACTCAAATAATAGATCGCCGTCTCTTTCTTACCAGTTTTATCATGTTGCCCGAGGACGCATCCAAAAGCATTGTCTGAGACTGACAAATATAAAAACAACAGACTTTCTTCTCTTGGTGGAACAAAAACAGGCAGAGTGGATAAATAACCTTTGATCCTGTCAAAAACCTTTAGGCATTCTTTTGTCTACTCATTCAATGCATCCTTCTTCAACATCCTAAGGATTGGCTCGCATATGATAGTTGGCTGGGCAATGAACCTACTAATGTAATTCAAACATCCTAAGAAACTCATGACTTCTTTCTTGGTCCCCGGTGGGGGTAACTCCTGAATTTTCTTGATCTTAAAAGGGTCTAGTTCAATACCCCTCCTACTGACCATAAACCCCAATAATTTTCTGGCTGGCATACTGAAAACACACTTACCAAGATTCAACTTCATGTTATACTTTCTCAATCGATCAAAGAACTTTCTCAGGTATGTCAAATGATCCAAACTCTCACGATATTTCATAATTACATCGTCCACGTACACCTCAATTTTCTTATGGATCATATCATAAAAGATCATTGTCATAGCCCTCATATATATTGCATCAGCATTTTTGAGACCAAATGACATTGCACTATAGTGATAAACACCCCAGGGTGTGATGAAGGTCGTCTTTTCGTCGTCTTTCTTATCTATTAAGATCTGATGATACCCGGTGAGGCAATCCATGAAGGACTGCATTTTATGCTTTGCACAATTATCAATGAGAATGTGGATGTTGGGTAGTGGGAAATTATCTTTAGGACTGGCCCTGTTCAAATCTCTATAGTCAACATAAATTCTGATCGTACCGTCCTTCTTTGGCATCGAAACAATATTGGCTAGCCACATTGGATATTTTGTGACCTCTACAACTTTAGACTGGATTCGCTTTGTCACTTCTTCTTTAATCCTTAAAATTAAGTCTGGCTTGAATTTTTGCATGTTTTTCTTTACTGGATCAAACTCTGGATTAATTGGCAACTTATGTGACATGGTGTTGGTGCTTAACCCCTGCATGTCATCATAGGACCAAGCAAATATGTCGATGTATTCTTGTAGCAGATGGGTGAGTTCTTTTTCTATGCCTCTGTCAGGTGAACACTGATTCTTATTTCCTTAACTGCACCATGGCCCCCTAGATTGACCACTTCAGTTTCTTCCAAGTTAGGTTTCTCATGGTTTTCAAATTCTTCCAAATCCTCTATTAACTATTCCTCATCATAATTTTCCCATTCACTATCATTTGCCTTACTTTGTTAGCTCTTGACATGACACGATATTGGCAGGTTTTAAGTTATTATTACTAAAATAAACAAACAAACTGGGTCAGATAATAACAATATAACTCAAAATAGAAAAATAAGAACAATATAACTCAAAATAGTTTCCTAGATAAAGGGAGGCCTTTTCATTGAAAATTGAGAAATATTTACAAACTATGGCTCATGACCTGCACAAGTACAAACCCATGCCTTTTTGAAAACAGTAAAATGCAAAAAGATAATTTGAAAGATAAAAGGTGGATCACAGGGCCCCCTCCGGATCATCATCGATTTTCAAAAACTAGAAATTTACCCTTTTATCTACCACAGAGGGTGAGGAGTCATGAGCGGAGTGGATGTCCAATTCTGTAAAGTTTCTCCAGGTACAACCTTCCTCACTCCACTAGCCTTTGGGAAATCTTCTATTATAGCATTGCAGCCTTCGAATAGAATTCCTATTCCATCCCTCAGATCATCATCCATCAACATCTCGCGTATAGGAAATGACTAGACAGAAGTGACAATGGCTTGGGCAGACCAATTTTTTTCCTTTTCTCATTCTTTTCTCTTTTGCCAGCTTGTATCCTAGTCTATACTTGAAGGCTCTTTCTGGAATCATGATCGGCTCAATGATCCCTTTCAAGTTCTTTCCTAGGCCTCGAACAGGATTAAAACCACTTCTTAGCATCACAGTTGCCTTCATTTTATAAATAGAAGGCATGGGCATCTGGGGCATTAGGTTCTCTTTAGCAGCGTTCACAATTTCCACCATATAAAAGTTACTGCCCTTTGGAATATCTTCAATCGCAGGTATATAACCGTTGAGGTGGCTCGAGTGACTCATTTTTTCTTGAATGACCATCTCGTGGCCTTTCCAGATGAATTTCAATAATTGATGAAGAGGTGATGAAACCACTCTTATACCATGGAGCCAGGGCCTCCCGAGGAGCAGATTGTAACTAGGATTAATATCTATAACATGAAATTTAGTCTTGAACTCGTCAGGTCCCATCTGGAAGTACAAATCAACTTCTCTATTGTGTCCCTCTATCCTCCATCGAAAGCTCATATATTAACATGGCTTTGACAGACCTTTCCCAAATTGTAAACTAATAGAGTCAATGTGGAAAAAAGGCAAATGTTCAGACCAGATCCTTCATCTATTAGAACCCAATTAATCACATGGTCATGATAAATAGCAGTAATGTGCAACTCTTTGTTATGCATTATGCCTTCAAAAGGTAAATCTTCCTTACTGAATGATATGTGATGCCTTACCACACTATTACCTATCATTGCGGTCAAATTTTCAACACTTGTACCAACAGGCACATATGCTTCATTTAAGACTTTCAACAAAGCTTTTCGATGGTATTGAGAACTCATTAAAAGTACCCACACAAAGATCTGTGCTGGAGTCTTTTCCAGATACTTGATAATTGAATATTCCTTTGGTTGCATATGCCTCCAAAACTCTTCGGTGGCCTCTCCTTCATTAATCGACCTTTTCTATAAATCCTTCTTGTAAGACTCATTAGCTAAATTCTCAGGATCATAGCATCGTCCGGACCAAGTCATCCCATGAACGACGACTGTCTCTACAACAAACTCTTTTCTGGCAGGTGTTAGAGCATATGCCTAATTCGGGGCTGCCATCACCATAAATGGGAGCCTTTTATTAACACTTAAAGCAGCCATGACTCTCTCCTACTCCTTTCATCTTCTTGGGATTTTTTGAATTAACCTTAGTGATAGTCTTACTAACTTTCTATTCGTCCTCCATTTCAATCATGTTAACCGTAGCCCCTCCATGGTTAGGCAAAGGATTACTATTGACATTTGGAGCTGGTGTTTGAAGAGTAATGACTTTATGATCAATCAGGTCCTGGATCTTATGTTTCAAATTAATGCAATCTTCAGTACTGTGGCTGACTCCTCCAAAATAATAGGCACAATTTTGATCAACGTGATAAAATAGGGAACTGGTATTGGTGGGTTTTGGTTGGATAGGCTGGAGATAGCCAGTTTATCTTAATCTTTCAAAAAGTTGAGTACAATTTCCAGCTAGCGGTGTGAAGTTTTGAGATGGTTTCTTTTCAAGGTTTGGGTGAAAAAGGTTATTTTGATTTGTGGGAGGTGGTACTTGATGATAATTTAGAGCTACGTGGATGTTAGCCTGGTGATTGGGGATGGTGGTTTGGACATTAGGTTGATAATTTGGCAATGGAGTTTGATATTGTGGTAGGACATTTGGTTTTGGAGCTTGGTATTGGGGTAGGACATAAGGCTGTGTAGCTTGGTATTGAGGTTGGGCATAAAAGACGGACTGAGGACTCAGGGGTGGTGGAGAAGAAAGGGTATTCCTGGGTCTAAATTTCCTTTTCAAATTATTAATAGAATCTGTGGACATTGCAGTCACGTTCTCTCTTTTCTTCCTAGGGAATCTAGAGGATCCAACCAATGTTGGAGTTTGGATAATTTTCCCCGTTTGGATGCCCTCTTCGAATGATTCATCAATCTTTACCAAATCTGCAAAGTTTGAATGAACTACAAACACCATTCTTGTATATAACTCTTCTTCTAGGGCACGGGAAAATACGCTACCATTTCCTCCTCAGTCATAGGAGGTTGTACCTTAACGGCTTCCTTTATCCAGCGATAGGCATAATCCTGAAGTATTTTCCGCTCTTTTGCTTGATCTTATTCAGTGAATGCCAGTCGGGAACTATTTTTACATTGTATGCAAACCTATCGATAAAGTCTTTGGCTAGGGCCTTCTAGCTAGACCATTTTCTCAGTTCCTGGGATGTGAACCAATCCAAAGCTTCGCAGCTTAAACTTTGACTGAATAGGCACATTAGCAATGCCTCATTCCTTCTAATTCTGACTATTTGGTCATAATATCTTCTTAAGTGAGCCATGGGATTTCCAGTATCACCGAATATTTCAAATTTGGGGACCTTGTATCCTTCTGCCAGGTCTACATCGGGAAGGACAAATAAATTATCATAACCAAGGCCATCATTATCCGTTATCCCATGAGACTCTTTGATCCTCATAATCTTTCCATTCATTACCAACAACTTATTTTCATGCTCGATCCTCTATTTTTTCTTTCTCTTCATAATAGTCTACCTCGGGATTAGAAAAAGGGTTATAGAGATTGGGAGATGTGATAAAATGGAAAATGGTTAGAGGTATAGGTCGGATGTGAGATGGATTTTGGATAGTAGTAGAAGGGTTTTAGTATGTCGAAGTGTGATTTTAAGGATGAACGAAAGTTGGGTTATAGGCAGGGAGGACATTTTGGGGGTTATCAGTGTTTTGTGGAGTTTGAGGGTGCTTCTGTGGGATTTGAGGATGAATTTTTGGTTTTGTGGATGGAAAGTTACTATCTCGGTTGGTGTTTTAGATGGGTGGAGTGTGAGTTTGATGAACCGATGGATTATTGATGATTGGGTTTGTGGGAAGTTGAGGGACGAAAGCGGATGACAAGTTATTTGGATGATTCCCGAGCTCAGGTGCGTTGAGAGGAGGGATTTGGAATGGAGGACCGTGCCCTCCTGGTATAGGAGCATTAGCGGTGATGGCCACATTAGCCAAGTATCTAGTACGATTCATCTCCTCTTGGAGCATTTCCAGCTTTCTCGCGAGTTCAGCAATCATCTCGATCTATTCTGCTATCACATTGTCCCTAATGGTCAATGCATTATCTTCGTCGTTTCTCATTATGCTTGAATGATCGCTAGGGGATGGAAATTTACGAGCTTTTGATCTGGTGAAGTAAGGATGTTCAGCCAGCTTGTGACGACAAGGAGTAGTTTCTATTATCTGTAAAATAAAACAACTCAAAGGCAAATGTGTTAGATCTCATTAGTATAAATAATGGAAGATAATTACACATGAAGGGAGCACATAAAGTTTTTTCTTATCGCAGGTAAATTGATCCATAGGGTAATGATGACTCGAAGATTCTAATGAACAGGATTTTGCTCATTGATTTGGCTAAGTGGATTCTATAAGGAAGGTCCGACGCTTCTTTATCCATCTTTATGTCTCCTTTCGCCAGAGTAGGGGACAAATAAGGTTTTTAAAGATAGGGGTCAGGCCCTACGTACTTCAAATTTTCAAAAGCTTTGTGAAAGATGTTTACAAAAAATTTTAAAAAAACCTTGAAAGACTCAAAGTATTTTGGTCGAACTTTTGTGTACTAGATTTATATTTCAACCTAAAATTGATATATGAAAAATGGGATTGGATCAATCTTTGATTCAAATCAACGTAGCATGTATAAGCACATAAAACAGTTTATAGCACACAAGCATAATAATGTGTCCTACTTGAGGGACCTTTTATGAGCCAAAGGTGGTCCTAACATTTATTTGAAAAGATGTATGCATTGTTTTTGAACCATTCTATTGCCCCCAAAATATACAACCAAAACTTTCCCAAAGGGATACAAAGCCAACCAAAAGGGGATACATTTTAAGGAAAATAGGAATAATGCCTAAACTGGACCCATGCAGGGGCAAATAAAACAAACCCACGCAGTGGGATATATGGAAGATATATAAGAAGCAAGCCCACACAAGGGCGAGAACTAATGTAGTCTTGAAGATGATCCTTCTTCCATAGTTCTTTTCTTGTATTTCTTCATAATATTCCAAGTGTGGATTGACTCCTTTACCACCATACTAGGATTCGAGATTCGTAACATCTTACAAAGGAGCAAATTGTTAGACCCCCCCCCCTCCGGGACAATAGTCTGGTTACAACACATACGTCTTTTCAAATAACACATAATTGGATGTGGTGTCGACGGGTCATGAACCCTTTTGACACATTTGGTGGTTATCTAATGGACTTAATACCCCCCGAGATATTAAGACATCCTTGGCTAATGCCTAATCATTCAGGATTTGGTTTCACTCTATCCTAGTCGACTAGAGTGGTTGTTCGAATTGATCGAGAACCCAAAATGGACTTTATCAGGTTAAAACACCAAGTGACTGTTGACTGACTCGAGTCAACTACTTCACTTGGCAGTTCAAAGAAGTTAAGGTGTTATACTGAAGGGCGGTGCAGAAACCCATATAACTGCTTTTTTTTTCCTAATGCCTAATGATTTGCCAGGAATGGAGGAATATTCCATTATATGAGACAGTATATTTTACAAGAATTTAAACACATAAGCAAGTAAAGTAATTAAAATACAAATTATTACAAATTCCGAATAGTTAGTCAAAAAAGTTAGTTCAAATATGTAGTTAGAACCTAGTTAGATCCCCAGCAGAGTTAAAATTTCTGTTTTGCGATTTTTAGACTAAAGAAAGGGAAGAGATTTAGACTAAGCCTTGACTTAATCCAACTTTTTGGATTTTTAATCCAAAACCTGTCCTAATATCTAATGGGCTTGGACCACCTGTCCTAAACTAAATATTTAACTTTGAGGCCCAGTGCACCTGTATTAAGACACAATTAATTGGGCTTTAAAGGCCCACATCAAATGTACCTGCCCTAAAGCTACAAGAGTGGGCTTTTTACCCATAAGAAAATAATTTCAAGACTTCTTAAGTCTTAAATAAATAGTAGCAATATATCACTAGGTTTTGGCCCATTTTCCTCTCTTCTTCCACCTGTGCAGCTTCCCTTTCTCCCTATTTGGTCCTGTATATCATGTATACAACTTGTATAACACTATATTTAACCCTGTTGGGTCCTTCTTTTGGGTCTGACTCAATAGAGATAGTGGGCCTTAGTGGCCCATGGATGAAATGCAAAGAGATAGGAGTCCATTTTGGACTCCGGGTAGGTTTTCACATGCATGAAAAAGATAAAGAATTAGAGTCTAATAAATGTGAATAATGCTAGTTTTACATAAACACATATTTTAAAAGCAAGATATAGACACATTTTAATTCCAAAAGAGGCAATCAACAGAATCTGAGAATTTTCTTCAAAGAAAAATCGACAAGTTCGAACATCATTCTATACAGAATAAAGCAAGATAATAGCAGGGAACAAACATCTTCTTTAGTAAAACGAACAAACCAAAGACTTTATTGAACTCCCACTCTTAGCATAGTTGTTTCCAAATTTTCCAAAGGTTTAAGGATGAAGATCCTATATCCTTTTATGTATTTACTATACTTGGTCATAATGTTCATATCTCAATGACGAACTTTCAGAACAAAAAAACCCGAAGGGGTAGAAATAAAACTGGACCAAGCTAATAAGGAAAGAAAAAAAAGAGAATATTAGAAACACATTGAGACATCAAATTTTTGCCCTTTCAACCTTTTGAAACTGACATGGAAAATCAGTAAAGGGGTCTTAAAGAGTAAACATCTAAACCAAATAAATGAGCCGAGTCAATCCTCCCTTCTCTTTGGTAAGTTGTGAAAACTATAAACCAAAAGCTTATTGAAAAGATTCATTGGATTGCTAGCTTTACACATATTGACGTTTGAGACAAAAATGAACAAAAAATTGAAGGAAACAAATCATCTAACAAGTTTTTCTTGGAATATCATACCAATAATTAAACCATGTTTTAGATAAATTAGCCTAGGAAAAGAAAGGACACAGATCATAACTATTCAAGCTAACAACTTATACCAATACTTAGGTTTAGCGTCAAACATAAAAAAAAGGGAAGGCCTGAATCTATTCAAGGTGTCACTAGATAATTCAAATAACCATGATGAGAGAAGGAGGGCTTTAAACAAATAACGATTAATCATGGAAAAAGCAGAGGAAGAAATAGCTTAAAACAAGCAAGAAATTATATTTTCAAACTGGAAATATGTTTTAATAGATCACTGACATTCATGATCGAAACATCTCCATCATTTCACAAATGAATAGCCTTCTGAAACTTTTAGAGTTCCAGGCCGTGTACCAACACGTGAACATAAAAATAATACAAACCAAACTTAAGAGAGACTATATAGACAACATCTCATTTAGGTCGACATCAAATGCAACATATGACACAAACTTCACTCTCATACTGGTTGTGAGATTCAAAGAGAAACAACAAAAGAGTAAAAGCTAAATGCTACAACAGCAACACCACAAGAATTTCAAAATCAAAACATAACAAGAAAATCAACTAAAAAAAACCCTATGGCTTTCAAATGCCTTATACAACAAATAAACCCACCATTCTCACCTAATGTGAGATTCCAACAACTAAAAAATAACTATACCTACAAGACTAAAGAAGATCTACACTACGAAAATGAAATCCTAACAGTAGCTAAAAGTAAAAGAGAGAGAGGTGTTTACCTTTATTAGAGCAGCAAAATGGGACTCGAACTATTACCAGAATCTTCTCACTACCACCGAAAAATGGAAATTTTAAACTAATGGAAATCACTTTTTGAATTTCCTTTTCTTCGATAATTTCTTTATTATTGAAGCTTTTGCTCAAATGCTTTTTTTTTCAACCTCTAAAACTTGGTCTTCACCCCTCAACAGTGACTGTATATATAGAGGGGGAGGTGTGCTGATTTTCATCTCCTAATCGATAATGGAGAAAGAATTTGAAGGGCGTTTTGGGTATTTTCTGTGGTGAATTTGAATTAGGAAGAGGATAAGCTTGAAAATAAGTTGGAATCGTACAAATTTAGAACAAAATTGAGGAAAGGATAAGGATAACTTTAGGGGGGGGGGGAATAGATGGAACTTTTTGGGTTCTTTCTCTCATGGAATGGATCACGTGCTCCTCACATGGCACGTACGAATCGAATGAGAGAGAGATGAGGTGTTGTCGGCTTTTGTCGTTGAGTATTGTTATTGGTGTTTTGTTGGGTTAAGGTGAAGGAGAAAAGTTATAAGGGGTGTTGGGCCGGGTCGACTTTGAAGTGGGCTGGGGCAGTGCTGAGGTAGTAGGATGGGCTAGTATTGGGTTTTAATTAGGGCAAGGAGGTTGATATGGGGAATTAGAATTGAAAGGGGGAGGGTAGAAATTAGGCTATCAATTAAATAACTAAGAGACAAGGATTTCAGTCAATTTGTTTAAATTTTAGCTATATTGAAAATCAACTGGCCAATTGTATTGCAATTGTGGCCAATTATGATTTTAAGTATATCCAAATTTAATAAATTGGCTTGATTGAAACCAAATTCAATGCGAACTATAAACCCGTTTAATCCTGAGTTTCTTGATTTAATAGAATCAAATGAACATTTTCCAAATAATTCACTTTTAAGAACAAATTAATACTTGAAACAAAACTTATCCATTTGAAACTAATTTTCAAAATGAGTCTTGATTAATGATCGAGTTTGATAAAATAATTTTTAAGCATTAAATTTATATGATCTCGTATATATAAATACAGAAATATATAATTGTCACTTAAATGACAAAATTAACCCAAATAAATATTTTAAAAGTCATTTATCCAATTAAAACAAATATTTTGATTTTATTTATAACCGAAGAAACTCACAACTAAACCTTAATCGTGGAGGGCGAATATTAGGTATCAACACATGATTCCACAATTATATAAGAAAAAAGGTGGTCTTCTATCCTTATCTATACAGTCATACATTGATACTTGATTTCATTTGAGCTCTTATTTTACATATGGTCAACTTATGCCTTATATACCCAGTACATTCTTTCGTACTAACGTCTCCACTGCCTGGGGGTACTGCATTCATGCCTGCAGGCTATTAGGTGGACAGTGGTCTTTGCTGCATATGATCAAGCTCAGCTGATAATTAATACAATCCGAACTTTCCGGAGTTGCTGAGTATAGAGTTTACTTTGTCTTTTTATAGTTAATAGGTACGACGGGGCCTGTCTCAACTAGTGAGTGGCAATTTCTCATCCTAGAGGCTTGTAGACAGTTGTTGTGGGTTTAGTAGTCAGTTAAAGTTTGGGTGACCTTGTATTATACTTTTGTTAAATTTGAATCTATCTCAATTTTATTTCTTTTAATTAAGTTTGGCCTTGATGGTCCACTAGTTTTGTATGGTTTAATTTCAGTCGATTTACTCAGTCAAGTATGGCACCAGGTGCCAGTCGCGCCTCCCTGAGTTTGGGGCGTGACAAATTTTGTATCATAGCAACGTCGTGTCCTAGGGAGTCTACAAGTCATGTCTCGTAGAGTCTTTCTTATAAGTGTGTTGTGAACCACACTTATAATCAGGAGGCTACATGGCATTTATGATCGGTTACTATTTTTTCATCTTCTAGATCGTGCATAGAGCTGTCTTAAGAGTTAGTGTACCAAATTTGTGTGTTTTATACCACATTTGAGGATGAATGTTTCCAAGGGGGGAAGTCTATAACACCCCGAGTTTTTATAGTGTCCTTCGTCCAGTATCAAAGGATTACGAGCCTAGATTTGAAAATTTTATTAATACCGCGTGTGTTCAAAAACATTTGTTTCAAGTTAAAATTGAATCAAGATATATTTTACTGTCTTTCTAAAAAAAATTTAGATACTTATGAGAATCCTATGGGTACGATATATTTGTGTATGTATTTATTAGTATTTTAATAAGGGAAATTTATAAACTTATCTACTTAAAAATGTGTATACATTGACATATTTATTTAGAGTATAATAATCTAGATAAGGGTGTAGGATATATGTGTGTGTAAATATATATATATATAGAAATATTAGTGGAGTTGTTAGTTGAATTGTTAGCAGCAGTTAGTGGCAATTAATGTTAGCAACATTTAGTGAAAATTAGAGATAATAACGTTAGAGTCAATTAATGTTAGTGGGGTCTTTTTTTATTTAATCTTTGATGGATAAGATTCAGCCCTCCCCAATATAATATTAATTATTCCATTAAATTCCACCGCCTAGCATCATTAAAGATATATAGATATGTATATCATTTTTAACCATCACTTTTTCATCTTGAGAAAAGAAGAATTATAGCACCGTTTATTACTTTTCAACTCAATTTTGATCAAGAAATTTCAGCAGCATTCCTATTCTTGTGCAATAAATATATATATCTTCAAGAACGTGAGTGGATTTATGGATACGGTGGTGGTGCATAGTTGTACGGACAGGTCAATATTCGCAAGTAGAGAGGAGTTCATAGGCAAAATTCTTTGTAGCGACATAAGAGCCAGATGATGTTGATGGGGTATACTTCCTTCCAGAAGATATTGGTGAACAACTAGTCTGGGCTTACTTACTCTCGGCTTCCTTTGTTGTAACTGAGTCTTGTATTTGTCTTGTTAACCACCATTTTACTTGGGTGTTATCTGTTCTAACAATAAATTTGTTATACACAATATATGGTTAATGTTGGGGGGTCGTGTGGGTCTTTTGTTTTGGTGTGTGTATTTTGAGTATTTAGGTCCATTTATCTAAATATTGCTTCATAATATCTGTTTCGTAGCGGAATTAAGACTAGCATGTGTGTTATATTTTCTAAGATTTTTTGTAAATAAGTAACTTCTTGGGTTCTTTGATACATATCTAAGTTATATTCTATAAGAGTTTCTGTTTCTCTTAGTTCTTCTACGGTCTGTCTCCAGTTTTCAAATTGTTCGTAATTCATTTTATAGTTGTTTAACTCTTTGGAAATAAGTTTGGTTAATCATAGATTTAATTAAAGTCTATATAATCTTCTAAGTCTAGATAATCAGTATAATTATTTCCTATATCATCATCAGAAATTATAAATTCCATAAAACTATTTTGCATTAGTGCCATAACTTCGTAGGTCACAAGTAAATCAAATATCTTTCTTGTGCTATTTTCATCTAAATTTCTAAGTGTGTATAAAAGTAATATCTTATATTCTTCGTTGTTATCTATTAAGTATGTATAATCACTTAACTGATAATAATCCATTTTTAATGTCATGTTTGCTAAATGATATTCCTTCTAACCTCTAAATGTTTTATTACTATTTATCATTTATTAATACAGTATTTCGGGATGCTTTTCTTGTCACTACTATGGGTTTCAGCCTCAATCGGTTACCCTAACAATGCTTTCAACTCTTGTCTACTTCCTTCTAACGGCATTCCTAGCCTTCTTGGTTTCGACTTTAGGAGGGCTTAGTCTGGGCTTACTTACTCTCGGCTTACCTAACCATAGCAAACTTGCTCAAGCATTCTGAAATAATCATACTAATATATGATAAATAATAGTAATAATCTAGAGATTATCAGGAATATAAGGTTTAGCTACACATAGTTGGATAAGAGTGTACCTTGTTATGTATGTTTTCAGTAGGTGAAGTGTCGGTATGTGATTCAGTATGCATATCTGTATTTGTTTCTATATTCTCCATGTTGTACCTGTTGAAAATATTTATTTATATATCTGGAATTCTCAACACATGAGAGGGGAAGAGGAAAGGATTTTCATCTGTTAAGCCTACTCTGCCTTCTCTCGTCTCTGAACTCTCCTATATATACAAATGACAGAAAGGAAAGAATGACCTTTCAAACTTCCTAATGGCCGTCCTTTCAAAAAAGTAAAAGGCAAAATACTATTTGCATAGTAAAGGGCACAACTGTACACTTTACGACTTATACTAAACGACAAAATTTAAAAGTAAAAGCTAAAAAGCAAAAGATAAGGAATCTAATAATTTACATAACTTTTTCTTTTCCTATCTTTTCTTTGTCGGTTGGTCTGCTGTCGGCTGACTATCTTCTTCATTTGTCTAGCTGGATTTATTCTAGCTGGACTTCTGGAATCTTGATTGTATCTCCACCATTACACTTTGAGCATCGGTGATCTGGATATTTTGGTCCTATCAATTGGCAATATCTGGTTAATAAATTTTCTGATATAAATTCCTTTTTTAAAGCTCGTGTTGTCGGTATCTCTTCTGGTCTAAGTAATGAAAGAGTCCATTGTTTAACTTCTTCCATATCTGCTGAACGTAGTTCCTTTGAATTTGCATATATCATCATCTGGTCTCTGGCAACGTATTTCCATATGGCATTGCTGTTAAAATAATTATGTGCTAGTTCTTGGACAATTGTTGTTAGTCCAATAATTCTTTTGTTTGTGTAAAAACTTGGTAGCTCTGACTTGGGTATCTCTGGTTGTTCACCAATATCTTCTGGAAGTAACATTTCTCGTGTCAAACCTATCTTAATAACTTGGATAATTGGTTTTATTTCTGTATATAATATCTCTGCTGGTGCTGTGTAAAACCGTATATAAAATAATGATCCTTTTGTAATTCGTCTGTATGTCTGAAAATGATTGGGTACTTCTGGTATTTGTTCTATCTCTTTTCCTGTAATTGTGTAAACTGTATTTAATAATCCATAGCTATAACATGTTCTTACTAGCTTTGGACTGGTATTTGGTAATGCAATTAGTTTATTGTATCCTTGTAGCTTTTGGGTAATATAATCAGTATAAGGCTCTGTAGCTGTTGTGGATCTTGGTTTTGTATTTAAGAATGTCTGTATTTCATGGATATTCTGGAGATATGTACTGGATATGTGTTTATATATTTTCTTTTCATTATAAAGGCTGGCTGCATATGTAGATGTTTGTGGTGCTGGGATATTTTGAGTTATAGGTATCTTTTGGGTAAATGGTCTATCAAACAGACTGTTTAAATTATTAGCTGGTTTTTTGCTAGCTGCTTTGCTTGTACTTGCATTGCTTGTACCTGCATTTGAAATAATTGGAGTGTTATGGGTTTTTAGGAGTTTCCCATCGTCTCCTTCTAGGTCTGGAATTTTAGCGTCTTCCGATCGACGTAGCTCAGCAGATTTTGAGTCATGCGGTTGACTTGTATTTGTATTAGCTGTAGGTTTCAGTTTAACTTCATTAACCCTTAGCTTTTGTACTTCTATGTCGATACTGTCCACTTTATTACAAAGTGTAGTAAGGACTTTTAACATATCTTCTATGGTATTAGTTGGTTCTGTCTGAGTAGCTTTGTCTTTATAAATGATCTGCAACAACATTCTTGTCAGTTTTGATTACTTCAATTGTAAATGTAAAATTTTGTATATTTAAAACAAGTCTTCGTATTTCCTTTGTTGTAACTGAGTCTTGTATTTGTCTTGTTAACCACCATTTTACTTGGGTGTTATCTGTTCTAACAATAAATTTGTTATACACAATATATGGTTCGAAAGCTAATAAACATTTATATAAAGCATATAATTCTTTATGATTTATTTCCCATCTTACCTGGGGTTCTGTATATGATCCTGAATAATATCTGCAGTGATGTTCTGTTGGTTTATCTATGTATTTATATTTTAGTACTCCGCCATAGCTGTGTTCGCTTGAATCTGATTCTACTATGTATGTAAATTCTCTTTTTTTGTCTGGAAAGAATAACTTTGGTAGTTTTCTGCATAATGTTTTAATATGTTGTATATGGGTTTTATCTTGTTCATTGAAATGGTATTCTACATCCTTTTTTAATTTTTTCTGTAAGGGTTTTAAATGTGTTGCTAATTTAGGTATGTATTCTCGTACTTGGTTAACTAATCCTAAAAAGATTGTAATTTTTTCTTTGTATCTAATAATTCTTCTGATTGTAATATTTTTTGTACTATGTAAGTTTGCATTTTTATTCCATCTCTATCTATCTGTATTCCTAGGAATTCTATTTGGTTTTTCATTAATTCTGCTTTTTGTTTACTTAGACTTATTCCTGCTGTTTCTACAATATTTGCAAATTTATGTAATAATTGAATATGTTCATCTTTTGTTCTTGAATATAATAATATATCATCTATATATATAATACAATTTTCTAATTGGTTAAATTGTTCATCCATAAAATGTTGATATCTTCCTGGAGCGTTTTTATATTCAAATGGTAAAACATTCCATTCATAAAATCCTTGGGGTACTGTATATGCGGTAAGGTGTTTTGATTCTTCACTTAACTTAAGGTGGTAAAATCCTGATTTACAATCAAATTTACTGAAATAATGAAATCCTTGTATCTGTCGTATTTTTAATATTTTATTAGGTATCGGGTAGTTGTAGGTTTTTGTTTTTGCATTTAAATTCCTGTAGTCTATAACCATCCAAATCCTTGGAGTTTATTTGACTCGTATATACACAAGGCAAATAGAACGATGCACATATCTAACATAGACATCACCCAAACAAAAATCAACATGAGAAAAACACATATAGGTCTCGAATGATAACAAGTGCATAACATTGGCCTAACAAGGGCTAAAAGTATATGCATCAAAGCACAAGCCCTGCAAGGGAAATATCCGAATCAATATCACAAATTGGGCCCGGAAAGGGAAATATCCACATAACATCATGAAAATGTATCAACAAAATAATATTACAGACTATCAAATAAAATGTTCCACCCCCTAACTAAAGAACGTTGCATTGTCCCCAATGCAATGATAAAGAATAATAGGATAGAGAGGTAAGGACTCCCTAAAGCGCACTAAGCACATGGACCCACATCATGGGTGGTCTCTAACTGCTCATCAACTATACCATCTGGAGACTCCTCAATCTGGGCCATTGTAACTACAACTGCACTAACATGCTCATCCTCGGGAGGCTGTGAGCTAGAGCTAGCTCTAACCATCCTCGCATGTTGATCATCAATGGATAAATTTTTGGCAAACTCGATCTATTAGGCCTCTGTAAGCCCCGCACTAAAGTCAATCCCTGTATCATCTTTCACAGTAGTACGCCCAAACAAGTCAGTAAATGGTAAAACCGGGACAGTAGCAACCTATGGAATAGTCACCTGAGCATTATCTAGAGTAAAGGAAGGTTGGATCATTTGGAACTCTGAATCAAGGCAATCAAGATCAGCTATGAGAGTGGTAACTGCCTCACTCTTCTCTCTCACCTCAACCGCGGTTAATCTCTACTAATAATCTATCATCTAAGCATGAAGAGGCTCAAGACTTCTATCAATGACTGTCTGAATAACATGTGGGATGTCTACAACTAACCGAGCCAAAGTACTATTGTTTACCAAGGTCATGGATGCGACCTTAGCAAAAAGTAACTATAGAAGACTGTTGAGGCTGAGTAGGTGGTATGGTGCTCAAAGGGGACAGTGCATGAGGTGGATCGATCACTGGAGTAGTACCACTAGAAATTTAGGGAGTATCTAATAAAAGTGAAGTCATATGAGGGGTATCAGTTCCCTCGAGGATAGGTATCTCACCCAAAGACAAACTGGAGACCTAAAAAAATCAACGTTTACTTTCCCATCGGATTATCACCATCTTGACTAGTGGTAAGATCAATAACCCCTATACATAACACATTTCGATCGATCTTGGAAAAGAAAGGACCCTGCTAGGAAAGCATAAAGTGGATATCAGAACAGGGAAAGGTAATAACATCCCAGATTGGCTAGCTCTAATCTTGATCATATCGGTAATTACCTCACCCATATTGACATATATATTACTCATAATGCAACCAAGAAGTATAGCTCGGTCAATAGTGATATCCTGATTATTGATTGAAGGAAGCAACTGGCTATCCACAAAGTTGAGTGAATGCTTGGCTTCAACAGAAAAATCTCTTCTTTTGATTTATCCTACACCATTGGCCCATGGAGGAAGGCCTTTTACAATGATTAGTGCAAGCCAAGGGAATTAAGCATGCCCACCGTTAATCCTCTCTCTACATTTGGTGTCGCGCGTTAAAGTGCCATCAAAGTAAAACTTATTGATGTCTACCACCGAACAAGGAACCTCGACCCCTATCATAAGAATACTAGGTAAACAAGGTTGTTCCGCCACCAATTGCTTATATTTGTGTTGTTTGTGTCGTATGGAATAGGAAGCATAAAACTTCCTAACAAGCTCTGGATAGTAGGTTGCAGGGTGTGGTGAAGTAGTTAGATTGGTGAAGATATCCCACTCACGTTTGTGAATTTTTGCATCATATCCGGGAAGTGATCGGCTACTCCTCTTAAGCTAAACACCTTTTTTGAGTTGAAACCGTGGGTATCGACCTAATCATTATACAAGTCATGCATACCTTCAAGCCCAAACCATATTTTGTCTACCTCCTTGACCAACCCCTTTGAAAGATCAATAGTGTTTTGAATATCGGGGTTTATGGTGGCCTCTTGTTGAACTAATGCCTTTTTCTTGGATGTGGTTGTAATGGTTTTGCCCTTATCCTTGTTATTGTCCTTCTTTGCAGCTTGTGGTATTGGTTTCCTTGAAGTCATTTTTCATAAAGAACAAAAGAAACAACCAAACAAAACTAAAAGGTAAAATGTGTTTTTGGATTTTTTATATATGGTGAAAGAAAAGATAACTATGCTAGATGAGGTGAATGCAAGGTAAAATCATATATAAAAGCATACGGGAGAAATACGCGTCACAAAAATAAAAGCACAAATAACCAAAACCAAGGTGGCCTGTGGCAGGAATACTGCCTTGACCTGCGCGCGCAGGTGCCTCAGGTGAGGCCACAGGTGCCTAATATAGCTGGGCAGATTCAACTTAAGGGAAAAATTTACGTTTTTTGCCTCATTACTCTGGTTTTGAGAGGTTTGACACAAGGCATGTGTTCTATGAGGATGCTAGATGAGTTTTAGGGGAATTATACCGCTCTCATCTAGTGTTCTCATAAACATACAACAAGTGTCAAGCATGTCAAATTCCAAACATCGCCCAACAAGCCTATAGATCACCCACATAGTATTAACACCATTATGTTGAACATGAACACAATCTAAACACTTAGTATTGTAGCACACACTTGGCTCATGACCATTACATTAACAAAAACGACAATTTTCCCTTAATAATGATGTCACCTGATCTGTTATTGGGCAAAGCATGCATTTTTTTCAACAGGGCTACTCAGACTTCCCCCAAGAGTTCAACACATAACAATCCAATCAACAAAGGTCTTGGTTAACCAATTCTAGTAACAACACACCACCTACTTGACCACCATTTCACACTCCTTAGAAGACATTTTAACTCACATTCTTACTCAAGCAACGGCCAATCTATGCTCCAAAATTAATTACATCAATAACTAGTAAAGATCATGCCAAAAATCACTCATGAACATTTTATCGAACATATGACGTGCATCACACAATGAACATTTTATATAAAGAAGATAGCACTTTAAGAGCACTCCAATTCACACTAATCAACTCCAATTAATCAAAAACTACCTTTTTAAGATGGAATTGACTTTAAATATTCACAATAATCCCCAACAAGCTCCATTAAATTACCAACAATGAGAAAACAAAAGGGGAATTTCGTCAAACACATGGTGTGCATGAAGTTGGGTACTCAAGAATTCCCCAAATTTCATGGTAAAAGTGACACCCATTCCAAATACTTTACAAAATCCACAGGTTTATGCTATAAACATCCCAAATCAACCAATTAAGAACAAGAATTTAGAATATGAGATGCTTCACCATTCAAACCCAAGAAACATGGAGAAAAATTTTAAAAAAGAAACTTACCAACTTAAGTAGAAATTCAAGAGAATTGAAAAAGAATATGAGATGGAGGTCAGCGAAGTTGTAGTTTATGTTTTGTGTGTGTGCTTGTGAGTGAAAGAAATTTAAAAATTTGGGTAAAGAAGAAGAAAGAGAAATTTTGGAGAAAAGAAAGGGGGAAAGTTGGGGGAAAGTGTGAATAGTGAGGTGTGAGTGACGAATTTATGTGGGTATAGGTTAAAAAAATAGAATTTAAGAGGGTATTGGGCTTATCGGGTCAGGTAAGCCCAAGAAAAACTTAACTTAAACCACTCTTGGACTGGGGGCCTACCTGCACACCACCCTGCCATGCAAATGGTTGGCAGTGCCTGATAGATTACCTGGTATTGTTGCAAATTTTCAAGTCTACCTGCGTGGGCAACCTACGCACGTAGGTCCTTAGTCTGCACCCGCAGGTGGCTGTTCACCCCAAAACAGTATCTTCATTTTCCTGCTAGGCTCATATATGGGCATGTGGGCATATGTGCTAGCAGGTGACCGTATATGGTCGAAACAGTATGCAACAACCCCCATACTTAGAATTTTTCACCTGTATTTACAAAGATAGCCTAAAATTAGTACACAAAAAATGTAAAATGCCAAAAAGTAACCTTGAGTTGCCTCCCAAGAAGCGCCTTGGTTATCGTCGTGGCACGACGTTGTTCCACATCAACAAGCATCTTTGAAATAGAGCACCTCTACCTTGTCCGCACTGGATCCACCCATATAAAAATGTTTTAACCTTTGGCTATTCACCGTGAATCTTTACTTCACATGATCCTCCAATTCGATAGCTCCACTCGAATAGACATTCACTACCACAAACCTGACCACTTAGATTTAAGTTTACCCACTAAGAGTTTTAATCTCGAGTTGAAGAGCAATAATTCATATTCCACATAGAACTCTCTTTTTAAGATCTTAGCATCGTGACACTTCTTCATTCTTTCATTATAAAGCACCGAGCTCTAATATTCCTTAAGGTGAAATTTATTTAGCTCATGAAATTTCTCCATTCTAGACTTGGAGGCATCCTCCCAATTCATATTCAACTTATGCAAGGCCCACAACGCCTTGTGCTCTAACTCAAAGGTGAGGTGACAAGCCTTTACTAACACCAATTGATATGACGACATGCAAATATGAGTTTTGAATGCGGTTCTATAGGCCCAAAGAGCATTATCTAATTATCGTGCCCAATTCGTACATCCCACATTCACGGTTTTCTCCTAGATAAACTTGATTTCTCTATTGGACACCTCCACTTAGCAACTCATTTGAGGATGGTACGGGGTAGCCATCTTATGTTTCATCCCATACTTATCAAGCAAATCACCAAACAACCGATTATAAAAATGAGAGCCTCCATCACTAATGATTGCTCGGGGAGTCCCAAACCTTGTAAAAATGTATTTTTTCACGAAGAACGTGACACTTTTGCTCTCGTAGTTCAACAAAGCAATTGCTTTCACCAAATTCGATACATAGTCCATGGCCACAAATATGTACTTGTTACTATACGAGCTCACAAAGGGCCCCATGAAGTCAATGCCCCACACATCAAACAACTCTACCTCAAGGTTCGGTTTCAAGGGAGTCTCATGCCTCTTTTAAATACTACCTTGCATTTGGCATTGCGTACAAGTTTTAACCAAGTCGTGAGCATCTTAATGAATGGTAGGCTAATAAAACCCACTTTGAAGAACTTTTACGACTATTCCCACACCACCATAATGGCCACCAAATGGAGATGAGTGGCATGCCTCAAGAATAGATTTCATCTCTTCTTTCATAACACAACAACGTATAACTCCATCTGCACAGAGACAGGGTTCGTCCTAATAGTATCTTTTCACATCATAGAGGAATCACTTCCTTTGATAGTGGCTCAAGTCATCGAGAAGCAACCCACTCACTATATAATTTGCAAAATTGGAATACCATGGTGGTGTACTCCCTGTTAGAGCCATGACAAGTTTATCGAGAAATGTATCATCAATTTCAATCTCACCTTATTTTTTTCATTTGCCTCAAGATGTGATAGGTGGTCCGCTACTTGATTTTCACATCCCTTTTGATCTTTCACTTCAAAATCAAATTCTTGAAGTTGTAGAATCCACCTAATGAATTAGGATATTGCTTCTTTCTTGGCCATTAAATACCGTAGGGCGGTGTTATTGGTGTGTACAATAACTTTCTTACCTAAAAAGTAAGCACAAAACTTTTCAAACCCATAAACTACCGCTAGTAATTCTTGTTCCATAACCGTATAGTTCCTTTGTGCATCATTCAATGAGTTACTAGCATAGTATATAGGATTAAAAGTTTTCTCCTTTCTTTGACCAAGCACCACACTAGTGCAAACCCATTTTCATCACACATGAGCTCAAAGGGTTGTGACCAACTAGGATCCACAATAATGGGAGCCAATTCAAGCTTTTCTTTTAAGCAATTAAATGCCCTCAAACACTACCCATCAAATTCAAACTTTACTTCCTTCTTTTGGAGCTTGCACATAGGATGGGAAGTTATAGAAATTTTTTTAATGAACCTCCTATAAAATCCTGCATGGCCAAGGAAACTTCTCACCCCTTTGATAGATATTAGAGGAGGTAACTTAGAAATGAACTCCACTTTAGCTTGATCGACTTGGATTCCTTGGCCTGAAATTTTGTGTCCAAGAATGATCCTCTCCTTCACCATAAAGTGGCATTTCTCTCAATTCAACACAAGATTATTTGCCACGCACTTTCTCCAAGTGTTCAAGGCAATCCTCAAACGTATTACCAACAATTGAGAAATCATCCATGAAAACTTCCATCAAATCCTCCACCATATTTGAGAAGATAAAAAGCATACACTATTGAAACGTGGAGGGTGCATTGTATAGCCCAAAGGTTATGCACTTGAAGGCGAAGGTTCCATAGGTACATGTGAAAGTATTTTTTTCTTGATCTTCAGGGGCTATTAAGATTTGATTGTAGTCCGAGTATGCATTGAGTAAGCAATACTAACCCCTTCCAACTAGCCTATCAAGAATTTGATCCATGAAGGGCATGGGGAAGTGTTCCTTCTCCATCCATGAATTCAACTTTCAATAGTCAATACACACTCTCTAACCCGTGACTGAATGGATGAGTATAAGATCATTGTTTGCATTTGGAAATACCATGATACCACTTTTCTTGGGAACATATTAGACCAGGCTCACCCAAGTACTATCTGAGATAGGATAGACAACACCCGTGTCAAACAACTTGATATTTTATTTCTTCACAACCTCTTGCATTGGAGGGTTTAAACACTATTGATGTTCACCACTTGCTACAAACTCGGGCTCAAGCTTGATTTTATGGGTGCATATACCGGAGAGAATCCCTATAATATCAGTTATGGTCCATCCAAGAGCCCTAATATATCATCTTACCACTGACTTTATTGCCTTGACTTGCCAAGACAACAAGTCACCCAAAATAATAATGGGTAAGGTCTCACCTTCCCTCCAAATCACATAATAAAGATGAGGTGGTAATGACGTGAGCTCAATTTATGGTGGATCTTCAGTTGAAGGCCTTGCGGGGGGGAGTCTCTCAGTTTTTCAAATCAAGGTCCAACTTGTAAGGATTTTTAGTGTAGGGCCCAAGACCTTTCAAAGATGCAACTATTTCATCATATTCTTTGATCTCCTTGCTCTCAATGTTCCGTGAGAATCCCACCAAAGGCTCACTAACAAAATCTTTCTCCATAACATTAACCACTTCGTCATCAATCACATCAATTATGGAGACGACTTGCAAATCCATAGGTTGCCTGATAGACTTGCATACATTGAATGACACATCTTTATTGTTTACCCAGAATTTCATTTTACCATACTCATCATCGACTAAAGCTCATTCGGTAGCAAAGAATGGCCTACCAAGAATAATAGGGACCTCATGGTCAATTTTGCAATCCAAGATCACAAAGTAGGCCAGAAAAATGAAACGGTCCACCTTCACAAGTACATCATACAACACTCCTATGGGCTTCTTTATAGAATGGTCAAACATTAAAAGCCTCATTGAAGTAAGCTTAGGAGAACCAAAACCTAACTTTCAAAACACGGCTAATGGCATCAAATTAATACTCACCCCAAGATCACACAATGCTTTTCCAAATTTGTACACCCCAATAGTATATGGGATGGTGAAAGCTCCCGAGTACTCCTTATTCATAACCATTGTGCTAAACATGATCGTACTATGATACGCCTAAATTACAACTCTTTTTTACAAGAGCGTAAGTGATAGTTGTCAAATATATAACCCAACAGAGGTTGGGGTCAAATCCCACAGGGAATATGGTGTGAAATAAGTAATACGTAGTTTTGATGATTATTAGCCAACAACTTCAAAGAAATGAGGGGATTTTTGATTCAGTAGCATTAAACAATATTTTATTTTAGTGAACAATAGTCAATTTCTAACAGATAATTCAATAGAGATGAGTAAACCAGTGTTGTGTTCCCCTAGGTTTCCAATCACCAACGAGTTATGAGCGAATGTAAATGAGTTTGCATTTTAATTCTCTTGAACTCAAAGTTTCAATTGTAAACTCGATCTAAACCTCAATGGATTAATCTTGTTCAAGCATTAATCATTAACTTGGAGGTTAATATCTCTAAACTTTCATTATGAATTCCTTTTCTTTGAAAGTTAATTTCTTTATCAAGAAATTTAACAAAAGACTTATTTCCCAATGTGTACAATCATCAAGAATATGTTAAAACAAAGAAGTTCATAATATTTCACGCAATCAACACAAATTCACAACCCATAAACCCTAATAGTGATTTTCAACCATGGGTTCCACAACCCTAGTTATGGGTGGTTCAGCCACTCATAGATAAGAACAATATGAAAAAGGAAGTATTCATAATAAAAATAATGAATCCTTATAATAAGAAATAATCTCCAATGATGTTCGAAACTCAAAGCAACTAGCCACACTTGTTTTCTCCAGAGAAAAGTCATAGAAATATACCCAGTAAAATTAATGCCTATTCCAAACCCTAAACTGGCATTGTTTAAAATTCAAAATAAGTTCTGCCGCATCACCACTGACGACAACTGTGATGGTCCACTAAGAGTGCGACTTTCCGCCGCTGCTACCGTCATAAGGCTCTAACAATATGTATATTCTGGCTAAATATTGGCAGCCCAGTTGATGGACTACCATTCACTTGACGGTCTGCCGCACATCCCGTTGCCACATCTTCTTCTTCAAGCCATTATGGATACAACTTGGCACTATTGGTGAAGGTCTACCAAGTCTTTGGCAGTCTACCATGGTTGTCGTCTCCATGTCCTAAGCTTGACCCTTTTCTGGTTAAGGCTTGGCAGACCAAGTGATGGTTCGTCAAGCTCTCCCCGTCAATAATGTCGTCGCATACCCTTTTCACCAGATTTTACTAGCTCTTCCAGACTTGAGTTTAATTCTTGAAAGTATACACAAAGAGCATAAAAAACACCACATGTTGCTTGAAAACTCGCTATTATCCTTAGTTGAAAATGCTAAATGTGTCTTCATAAGCCAGCATATCAACATCTTTAACTTAGAATACTTGCTTGTCCTCAAGCAACCTAAACACACAGTATTATGGATCACATAAAGATCTCAAAAGAATAAACAACTGGTGTATTATTCATATGGACTACCCTCTAAATTTTACAACAAATGCACAACTCATTTTAATATAAACTAATGGGATCCGTACTTGGCATTACACTACAACTTGTTGATCTATAAGCACATGAGATATAGAATTAAACAATCGACAAGTTCGCATATCAAAGCCATGATCTTACTAGAAAAAAATCCCTCAAACACGCGTATCATGGTATAGTTAGGGACTAACAGAAGAACTCTCACTCTCACAACAAAATTCAAACAATGCACATGTGATACCATAAGCTTGCCCTTACTATCTCACCGAGTTCAATTATTGACTGACAAGGATCACTACATGGCTTGATTTGGTTTGTAAAATAGGCTTGAGTGCTGGTATGGTATATTTAGGAATAGTGTCTCAGCCTTCCTTGATATGCAATGATTCACAACACCACATATTTTAGCAATCACAATCCGAATTTCCATCCTTATTCTCCATTAAATCAACACTCTTTCAAGGATTCATTTTGACTCATTCTACTTTTTGGCTCACTAGATCAGCTCATTATTATGCTCCTCATTTTGCACACTAATAGGTTTTCTTAAAACCTCACTTACTCTTTTCGTACCCGACTTCAATCATTTTTTTTCTGCAGTAGCCACCTTCAACTTAGGCAATTTACCTGAGTTGAGGTGCACGTCGTCCAAGGAAAGACCAAGGCTAATATAAAGGATACATGATAGAGAAGGGAAGGTTATTAAGTGCTAAAGAAGAAAATCCATTCAAGCTTAAATTGGGGAACAAAATGGTTCACATATCATTCGGACGGCTTCTTTTAGGCAAGTTGACTTAACATCAAACATGGCCTGTGATCATATCCTATGTCATCCAACTATCACCTAATGCAATAGACCGAGCAAGTTCTAGATGCATACACAAATTGAGAAATCAGAACAAAAAATCTCACACACACATAGCAAGAATTGATAGCAACCCTACCAATGTTTAGCTTCTCACTCAATATTTAAGCTATTTACAACTAGCTTAGAATAATAATGTTATGTAAAGATCCACCACAACAAAAATTTAACTGAGATTAGCTACATCATTACTAAAATAAAAATGGAGAGGTCCTCACAACTTTCAACACAACACTACACATCTTTTTCATTCAATTGATTTCCATTACAGGCACAATAAACAAACAACTATAATAACAAGAATAACAAAAATTGAAACAACAACAACCTAAGCATTCTAGTTCTACTAGATAGCTCATGAGGGAAAACAACACAGGCAACAAAAACCCTTACGATGACAACAGACTCACAAGTACCCCCACCCTACCAAAATAAAAATGTTTTGTCCTTAAATACATATATAAATGAAATTACAGGGGGAGGGTATACTTGTACAACCCTTAGGCTGAGAATTCATCATCATCAGAGGCCTGGGTGGCCTCGGTGGCAGCAACATTGGCCTCAATTGTGGCCGGGGCACTCAAAGTGTCAGTAACTAAATCTCCTACAGGAGAAGGTCCACTAGTGAAGACTCCCACCTCTTCAGCAGCAACTCCTTTCAGTCTCACATTTTCATTAATCACCGAATCTCTTAGGGCCTTTTTCATGACCCTCTCATCCTCTGACTGAATTGTGTGCTTCCTCTTCTTTGATTTCTTCTTCTTTTATGGATTAGTGCTCACAGTCTTTTGTTTCTCAGTCATCTTTATACCCATGAGGTCAACAATCTCTTCTTATTCCTTGTCAATTTCAACAAACCAAGGTTCCCACATGCAAGTGGAATGATTCTTCTTTAAGTTGGCTATATCCTTCCAAGCTTGTTTCAATTCAGCATAAAATTTTGCTAAGTTGGGAATGGATAGGTCATTCAGCCTTTTCTTCACCTTTTCCTCCATATGATCCATCCAAAGATGCAGATTTTCATATTGCTTTAAGGACTCTTTGATGATTTCTTCAACACATAACTTAAATTGGCCTGTCCATGCCTTCAACTGCTTTTCAAATCTTTTATGCTTATTTACCATCTTGACAAAATTCTCTGAGGTAAACTAGTACTCTACATAGAAAGCTGGCATGGATGTCGTATCTGTGGTATCGGTATGAGTGGGTAGAGGAGTGGCTCCTGACGTATTCGATGCTACCTGTGGATCAATAATGGCAAGTGATAAAGCCATACTTGAATGGGATGCCTCTAAAATAGGTTGGGAATGTGTGCCCTGAGATAACTATTTTTGTATATTCACTTCAAATTTTGATTCATCTTTCAACTGCTTAATATCATATCTGTGACTAGCCTGAATGTCATTTTCAATCTAGCTTAAAACTGGTACCTTTAACTTCAAGCACTATTCTGTGATAAGACACAAAAAGGGTATAACACTAGATGTTTTGTGAGCATGTTGGAACAGTTCATCGTTGATGATCATTTCAAAATTTATCTTCAGCTCTGCCACTAAACTGGCTACCACCAGAGCTCAAAAGATCTGTAAATTAGCATCTCCACCAGTTGGCATCAACCTCAATCGTATTATATCCCACTAAAACTTTTCCTTGAGGCTTAGTAATGATTTGGCAATCTTTTCCTTGTTATTGTCCTAAGAAGGATCTCTTGAGTCATTTAGCACCTTTCCCAACCATCCACGGTGTGTACTCACTGTCCTCATACGGTGCTTAAAATCTAGTGTGGCTGCCGGAGGAATGTAATCCAGGTCAAATAGAAATCTGTAAATCATTTTATTCGAAATATCAATATTGACACCACGAACTGGGATTATTGACCTATTCCTCATGTCGGAGACTTTCTCCCTTTTTGGACAATCTCTCCTAAGAATAGCCAAATAGTTAGTAAAAAACTCTCTTATCATCTCTGGGTAATAGAAACCTGAGGGCCTGCTGAGGGAATGCAATTGATACTCGTTGAACTGCCTCTCGAGGTCTGGATAGTTGGTTAATTAAGTTGTCATAATTTGATACTTCTCCACTATCTTCCTCTTCTAATATTGTATTTGGGTCAGTTCAATCCCCTTATAATATATATTCTTGGCCCCCATAATTTGCCATCGCATGTTTTCCAAACTTTCGGGGCTTTATTTCTAATCACTGTCTCAGCCTCCGATTCTTTTCCAGTTTCTGAATCTTGCCATGAACTAGAGGAGTTCTCTTTTTCTGCCTCTTTATTTAAGGTTGAGTCAGAGCTTTCACTACCTTTCTTATCATCGTCAGATTCCCCAATAGATGAACTACCCTCCTCTTCAGACTGGGGGGTAAGTTTTGCCTCTTTTTTCTCTACCTTGTGTATTTGTAAGGGCCTCTTTGTTAGCATCCTCTGGTTCTGGTTCAGGTTCATCCCTGAGCCTTGATACAGTTGTTTCCTTTGTTTGAATGGAAGTAGCTCCTCCTCTACGTGCTTGAAACTTTGAAGGCATTGTGCCTAAGAGGAAAAGTGTCAGAATCAATTGTAAAAAAATTAGAGCAAGAAGTAAGAAGAACTTAGCAAACTATTTTCTCTTGATGTTGGAAATGGTGGTTCACCACTAGGTTGACGGTCTACCAACTTTCCCATCAAGGGTTATACAAAATCAACTATTTTTTATTATTGGGTGATAGTGAACCTGACTGTCAGCCACCATTGTGACAGTCTGCCTCCAAGACCGTCAAGCCTAAAATAGTACAGACCAAAGTGGTCATATTTATGATGGTAAATCTGTTGGGCCTCCACTAAGAAAATGGTCTGCCAATCTTTTTTGTCAAGCCTGCCAGAATTCACAAACTTCTCTTTAACAATTTGTCAAGCACATGGTGGGAAACCCAGTTTTCAATGGTTAAACCATAATTAGTTAATGGAATCTCTTCCAATACATCATTATAATCATCCAATGACATTAGGCTACTCAGACTTTACCTCTCGAGATACCTCACCATTCAGTTAGAGAATAAATTCTAAAAATAAAACAACAATAAACTATCCTAAGACTACAAAAGCTAAAACCGAACTAAAAGGTATAAACTAAGAAGGGAATACCTGAGTGGATTGATGTGCAAATTACTTAGAGCAAATACAAGAACTCAAAGAAAAAGTTAACTGTAGAAGTAATTTTTCTTTGATGTGATGATTTGGGAAGAGTAAGGAAAGGGGGTTTAAATAGGAGAGAAGGAAAGATGAAGGGTAATGAATCTCAGTATGGGGGATTGATGAATGTGGTGTAATGGGTGGTGAATGCGGTTTGAGTGGGATATTTAAATGGTAGAATATGAAGGGTAAAAGACGTGGGTTTAAATGAGGTTTTTAATATAGTGGGTTTAAATGAGGTTTAAGTGATGGGCCGATTAAGAGTGGTAATAGATGGGTTGGTTTTGATTGGTCGGGTTGGAAAAAGGGTTGGTTGCATAATTAATAAAAAGAATTACTTCCTTACCTAGGACGGCCACACTGGCGGTCCTCCATTAATGCGACGATCCGCTAATTGTATCGTCTCCCCAAACCAGTGTGGGTATGAACCTTCTTTCTGGTGACGGTATTGGCGATGGTATTAGCGATGGTCAGCCACTCATGTGATGGCCCACCAACTATACCATCACCTCTATCCAGTATAGTATGTTTTGCTTTTCCTCTTGATGATGTTCTCGACGGTATGCCAGTAGTGTCACGGTCCGCCATACTTGTACGACAGTGCTTAGACAAATTACATGATTTTTGGTTTCCTATTGATGACCTACACTGAAGGTCCGCCAGTAGTGTGGCGGTCTGCCACTGTCACCTTCAGGCTAAAACAATCTCCATTTTTTGTCAGTTACCTGAATCCCTGCACACTTAGCACACACATCAAACCAGTTCACCAACTATAAACTAAAAATTTGATAAAACCTTGTGGGTTGCCTCCCACTAGCGCCTGATTTAACGTTGCGGCACGACCCATCTATCTTGACTACTTGGACTTCGTCAAGATATACCACAGACACAATTTTTAGCTTTTCATGTTGACATACATACTGCTTAACTTATTGCCCATTCACCTTGAACATTTTACCTTCTTTTTTCTCTAACTCCACCACTCCAGATGGAAAAACTTGTGCAACTTTGAAAGGTCCTAACCATTTTGATTTCAGCTTCCCAGGAAATAGCTTAAACCTTGAGTTGAAAAGTAATACCAAGTCTCCCACACAAAATTCTCTCTTTTCTATCCTCTAATCATGGTCCACCTTCATCTTTTCTTTATATAGATCTACCCTCTCATAAAAAAGCAATCTAAACTCATCAATCTAGTTTAATTGATCCAGTCTCAACTCAACAACCTCCTTCTAACTCAAATTAAGCGTTATGAGCGCCCAGAGGACTTTGTGCTCAAGATCTACTAGTAAATGACATGCCTTACCGAAGACTAGTTGATCGGGAGACATACCTATTGGAGTCTTTAAAGAGGTTCTGTATGCCCACAGAGCATTGATAAGTTTTCTTGACCAATCACTTCTATTTGCATTAACTGACTTAGCCAAAATCATTTTGATCTCTCAGTTTGATACCTCTACATGTACGCTTGTTTGAGGATGATATAAGATTACCACTTTATGTTGTTTCACCCCATACTTTGCCAACACCGCTTTGAACACCTTATTGTAGAAGTGTGACCCCCATCACTTATGATTGTATGAGGGGTCCAAACTGAGCAAAAATGTTCTTTCTCAAGAATGTAACCACACTCTTTCCTTCATTGTCATCCAAAGACATAGCTTCTACCCACTTGGACATGTAGTCCATAACAACTAAGATGTACTTGTGACCATAAGAACTTATGAAAGGACCCATGAAATCTATGCCCCAGATTTCAAACAACTCCACTTCTTGCATTTTGGTCATAGGCATTTCATGACGCTTTGAGTGTGATCCTTGACGCTGGCATTGGTCACAAGTTTTGACAAACTCATATGCATCTTCAGAAATTGTAGGCCAATAATACCCACTCTACAAGACCTTTTTAGCAGTAAGGTCACCCGTATGATACCCCCTCCCTACAGGGGACGAATGACAAGCCTGAAGGATGCTCACTATCTCTACTTTTGGAAAGCATCTTCGGATAATGTTATCTGCACACAACTTGAATATATAAGGCTCATCCCAGAAGTATTTTGCACAATAATGTCTGCTATGGTCCACCCAATAGCTTGCTTATACCTTCGCAACATCACTGACACAAGGACTTCCACCTTCCATTCCACTAAGTCTACCACAATAATCACTGGCAGGGTATTATTTGCACCTAGAAAAACATATCTCAAATGCCTAGGCAATTCTTTTAATTCTAGTACTAGTGGCTCTTCAATAGATGGCTTCGCCAAAAGAGTAGGCCTATTTTTCAAGTCCAGGTCTAGCTTCTTCGGAGCATAGGAATATGAGCCTATACCTGTAAGGGCATACACTATTTTGTCATACTCTTCAATACTATCTTCATCAAAGTTCATCAATATAGCAGATAGAGTTTCAACCGCAAATCTTTCCTTAATAGGAACCTCCATTTCAGGCTTATTAATGATATCAATCACCGAGACAACATTCATGTCTCTCAGTTGCTTCATAGATTGACAAATGTTGAATTTCACTTCTTCATCATTCAACCTGAATTTGAGTTCATTGCATTCCATGTCAACCAGAACTCGCCCCGTGGCTAGAAACTGTATACCCAAGATTATGGGTACTTCAAAGTCAACATCGCAATCTAGAATTATAAAGTCGACAAGAAATATAAAATTCACCACCTTCATCAAAACATCATACAAAATACCTTCTGGCCGCTTGACTGAATGGTTAACCATCAACAACCATATAGACATTGGTTTAGGGGCTTCTAATCCCAATTATCGATAAATCGCTAAGGGCATTAAGTTGATGTTTGCACCTAGATCACATAGTGACTTAGCAAAGCTGATAGCACTAATTATGGAAGGGATGGTGAAGGCACGTACATCTACCTTCTTCTAAACCAATGGCCTTGATGCTATGGCACTATAATGGTGAATATTATCTGTTGGCTCAAAGCTTGCCGTCTTCTTTTTGGTGGCCAAGTCTTTTATGAACTTGGCATAGACCGACATCAGCTTAAGAGCTTTCACCAATGGAATGTTCACCGATAGCTGCTTCAACATAGAGAAAAACTTAGCGAACTTTCCATCCTCCATCTTCTTCTTGGCTCTATGAGGAAATGGAGGAGATGGTTTTGAAATTTGAGCTAAAGGCTTTGTGGCCTTCTCACTCTTTTTCTCATTTAGCACATCATCATATTCATTTCTGTGGATTTTTCAGCATCCACACCTTGTTCATCAACTCTTTCCCATCTATTAGACTCAACAGGAATATCATTTTTGCTACTAATATCATCATTCAATTCATCTTCAGAGAGAACATCTTCTACATGTGTTTGGACCACTAGTTGTGGGTCCAGGCAATACTTTACCACTCCTTATAGTAATGGCATCTAAGAAAGTTCCATCATTCCTCGGATTAGTCACAGTGTCACTGGCAAAGTCCCAGCCTTATGCTTATTGAATGTTGCAGATAAATGTCCCATTTGGAACTCTAACTGTTTAATCAAAGTAGGGTGCACGTCAACTAATTGACTCGTGGAAGACAAGTCAGTCTTCACCTCTTTAATACCTGTATCGGTTGACTCAACACTCTTCAATTATTTAGTCATTATAGCTTCCAAAGAAAGCTTCCCTGAATTATTCGCGACATTTTTACGACTACCTAGTGGTACATACAATCTTCTTTGGTATTCTTTGCTCTTCTAATTACCTTGGTCATGCTCTCTATAGCCGGACCTGTCATAATAGTTGTCTCGATTATAGTTCCGACCTAGTTTCCTTAGCCATTGGCCTGGAAACCCCCCTGATTATTCAAATAGTTTGCTTCCTCCTCTGTAATAGAGTCAGCAGCTCTCCATTGTGAACCTATAATTTTTACCTTCTCAACTCCACTAGACAACAAATGCTTGGTCAACAAGTCCATTTAAGTCTTCATTTGAGCCATATCTTGTTTGTGCTCTTCTTCTCATCGGCGTTGCTCTACCGACATACCGACTGCATATGAGTTGCTTGCTACCTCAGAGTCCTTGGTATGCCAATCCATGCTCATTTTTTTCAATAAATCAAGTATCTCAGTAGCCTCTGCATAAGTACGTTCCATAAAATCTCCTCATGTTGCATTATCTAAAGAGGACTTAGTAATGAAATTTAGTGCTCTATAGAATGTCTACATCAAGTGCTCATCAGTAAGGTATTGATTCGGATATTGAGCTAACTTTTTCTTGAACCTCAGTCATGTATCATGCAATGGCTCATGTTGTAGTTGTCTAAAGTTGTTGATTTCATCCCGCAACTGTAACATCCTAGAAGGTGGAAAAAACTTTTTTAGGAAAGCTCCATTCAATTGGCCCCAGTGTGTTATAGATGTATGAGGAAGCACATTAAGCCACAAGGTTGCCTCCCCAGATAGAGAAAAAGAGAAATATCTCAATCGGACAACATTCTTAGACACTCCAGGATTGTCGAATTATTTGCATATGTCGATGAAATTCATTAAGTACAAATTCGAATCATCACAAGGTAAACCTCCAAACAATCCCTTCAGCATCAGCAATTGGATTATGGTACTAGTGGTATTGAATTTAGTTCCAGGAGTAAATGGTGGTGGAAAAATGGCTCCAGTAGCTCCAACTCCATCCAACTCAGCATCATCTTCATCATCAAAAGCAAGGTTCATCGCAGGCTGTCGGCATTCTCTATTCCTCTATTGCTGATTTGGATTTGCTGGGGCAACATTTTTCACAGGCTGTCTATTAACATCTTCATTCAACTCATCATCACCCAAGTCATCATCGTCATTTTTCGACACTCAACCGGATGGTGGAACATACCCTGGTGCATTTCTATCAATTGGTTGTCGTCCCTCAATATTCCTCCTTAATGTTCTGTTCAACTCTGTATCATAAGGAAACAATGGTTCTCCTAAACGTCTAGTACTTGGCATACACAGAAATTATCTTGTGAACACACAAACAACAATGAAAGTTAAAATTAGGAAATTGGACTAATAGTCAAATAACATACATAATACTTATTTGACAACCGTATTCCCTGACAACGGCACCAAAATTTGATATGCCCAAATTACAACTCTCTTTTATAAAAGTGTAAGCAGTCATTGTCAAATAAAGAACCCAACAGAGGTTGGGTTTGAGTCCCATAGGGAATAGGGTGTGAAATAAGTAATATGTAGTTTCGATGACAATTAGCCAACAACTTCCAAGAAATGGGGGATTTTGATTAAGTAGTAGTAAATAATATTTGATTTCAGTGAACAATGGTCAATTTCTAACAAATAATTCAATAGAGATGAGTAAACCAGGGTTGTGTTCCTTTAGGTTTCCAATCACCAACGGATTATGAGCGAATGTGAATTGATATTGAAACACATGAAAATAAGGTGATCGATTCTATAAGTTCATTTAAATGTTTTTCAACCAATTTAAATGAGTTTGCATTTTAATTCTCTTGAACTCAGAGTGTCAATTGTAAACCCGATCTAAACCTCAATGGATTAATCTTGTTCAAGCCTTAATCGTTAACTTGGAGGTTAATAGCTCCAACCTTTCGTTATGAATTCCTTTTCTTTGAAAGTTAAATTCTTTATCAAGCAATTTAAAAAATACTTATTTCCCAATGTTTGCAACCATCAAGAATATGTTAAAATGAAGGAGTTCATAATATTTTCACACAATCAACACAAATTCACAACCCATAAATCCTAGTAGTAATTTTCAACCATGGGTTCCACAACCCTAGTTATGGGTGGTTCAGCCACTCATAGTTAGGAACAATATGAAGAAGCAAGTTTTCATAATAAAAATAATGAATTCTTACAATAATAAATAATCTCCAATGATGTTCGAAACTCAAAGCAACTAGACACACTTGTTTTTTCTAGAGAAAAGTCATAGAAATATATCCTGTAAAAATTGATGCCTATCCAAACCCTAAATTGGGTATTTATAGGCTTAAAATAAACGTTGTTCAAAATTCAAAATAAGTTATGGCGCATCACCGCTGACGGCAACTGCGATGGTCCGCTAATAGTGTGATGGTCCACTGCTGCTACTATTACAAGGCTGTAACAACATACACATTCTGGCTAAAGGTTGGCGGCCCAGTTGACAATCCTCTATTCACTTGAAGGTCTGCCGCACATGTCATTTCCACCTTTTCTTCTTCAAGCCATTCTGGATACAACTTGGCACTATTGGTGACGGTTCGCCAAGTCTTTGGCGGTCCGCCATGGTTGTCATCGCCACGTCCTAAGCTTGACCCTTTTCTGGTTAAGGCTTGGCGGACCAAGTGACGGTCCAGCAAGCTTTTAGTGGGGTGTCAGTAATGTCGTCGCAGACCTTTTTCACTAGAGTTTTCTATCTCCTGTAGACTTTAGTTTAATTCCTGAAAGTATACACAAAGAGCATCAAAAATACCACATGTTGCTTTAAAACTCGCGATTATCCTTAGTTGAAAATGCTAAATGTGCCTCATAAACCAGCACATCATACTATAATATGTGTCACTTCAATTTTTTCAAAATCCATGACTCTCATCTTTGTTAACAACTTCTTCATGAATTTAGCATACCCGAGCATCTCTTGTAAAGCTTCCAACAATGGTATGTTGATCGATGATTGCTAAATTTTGCAAGAAACTATTTGAACTTTGAGTCATCCTCCTTCTTCTTGAGCCTTTATGAAAATAGAGGAGGGATTTTGAGTTGTAGCCTTGAGACAATCGGACTTTCATCCGGTTTTGAAATATTATCATCAACTACTTATGGTGCTTTTTCATCTACAGCCTCCTCTTTCACTATGCTCGGCTTCTCAACACTTGGCTCATTTGGAATAGTGACTTATCAAGCCACTTTCTCTTTCCACTAGCTTGTTCATCAACCCCCTTCTCATTAGGGTCTTCATCAAGATTTACCATATCATTTCCAAGAATTCTACCACTCCTAGTGACAATTTCCATGATATGGCATTTTTTTTTGGATTAACCATAATGTTATTAGGTAAACCACCATTTTGCCTTGCATTTAGTTGACCCAAGATTTGGCCTAATTGTGTTTCAAGTTGCTTGATAGAGGCCGAATGTGAGGTAACCGTTTGATCGAATTGTGAAAATTTGCTCTTCATTTCTCTCAACATCTTATCACTTTCTTCAACCCCCATAAGAATATGTGCAAGTACGTCTTTATTCCTATATTTCTCCAGATCAATAGAGGTTGCCTCTTTACCTTTGGCCAAGTGGATGAATGTATCTATCATGGTCATGCTCTTTGTCTCTCCAATCGTGGTCCCTATCTCTTTCCTTATCCCTCAAATAGCTATCACAATCATAGTCTCTCTACTCTCGATCCTTTCCTTCCAACCTAGATTCCTGCCTTGCCTTTGGTAGGTAGGTCGGGAACCCCCCACTTTGTTTTCCAAATACTGAATCTCTTCATTAAGAGCTTTCACGTCATCATATTCATACACTTTAGTGCCCTTAAAAGAGATGGCATTAACCGCCTTTGGAGTTGAGCCCATCATATATTTAGTAAGGAGGTCTAATTGAGTCATTACCTTTGCCATATTCTCATCTCTCCCCTCATCCTTCTTCCTTTGTTCTTAGCTCACAAAAGATACGGAGGGAGCCCCATGGCCACCTCGATAACTCTTGTGCGCCATGCTTGATTTTGTTTCATCACTTTATCCAAGAGAGCCAATGCAACCCCATATGTGTAACACCCTGTACATTTTTGACCCGAATTGATAACTTTGAACCATGCTTACTTAGGTTTCGAGAGCCATAAGTATGTATTTTGTAGTGTTATAGATGGAATATTTAATAGTGTGCTAGTACATATGATGAGACCCTTTTAGGAGGAGTATGTGACTTTTTGGTGCATTTGTGGAGTGAAAAGTGAGGTTTGGAGGACCTCCAAGCAAAGGATATTAAACATAAGAGGCAAGCTAAAGATTTGGACTTGAAGGATCCAACCAAATCCACAAAGAAAAGTGGAAAATGGATTTTTATTGTGGGGCACGCCTAGGGGCGTACCAGGCTGCTTATGGCCAAAACTTTTGTGGCACAGGAAGCATAGGGGCGTGCCTGGGGGCGTGCCAGGACGCTAATGTTCACCTGTTCAGGTGTTGAAATTTGGTTAAGTCTCAGGGGCGCCCGGGAGCGTGCCGGGGTGCTTTTGGCCATATTTATTCTACGATTATTAGTCTATAAAGAGGATCTTGGGTTATGGTATCATTATTACATCGTAGTAGGTATACTCTTGAGTGAGGTTGGAATTCGATTTGGGGTTAATTCTTCGTCACAAGTATTTTATCAAATTATGTTCAATTAAGCCATGAGTGGCTAGAATTTCTATTTTTGATATTGAGTCTACGAACATGAACCTCGTGAGTTGAATATTGTCGTAACATTTATGTAATTATGTAAACATGAGATAAGTTGTGGATTATGCATTGAATTTGATGGGCTAAGTTAACATGGGTTAATGGGCTCAATTTGAGGCCCAAAATGAAGCCAAAATGTATGGCCCAAATGGAAATGATCCATTCTTTCTTTGACCAAGTAAAACACCTCAATTATTGATTAAAGTGTGGGTAAGGATGACCATGAGGACTATATAAAGTTACAAAAGGCTGATTTTATTCATTATAACACACATGCCTTTCTAGATATTTTCTAAAACATTTCTCTATCTTCTAAACCCTAAGGCAACCATTTTCTTTGGACACTTTGGACAAGATCATCACTTTGCAAGCTTGGGTAAGTGTTTATTCTTTTGATTTAATATATTATATGCATGACAGATTGTGTAGATCATGATGGTTATGTTGGCAAAGTTTTGAATAGTGCACTTTTGCTTTTGCTAAAAGATGTGCCATCCTTGTGATTTAAACTTGAAAGGAGACTTGAGGTTTTGATGAAAGTGCATGGTATGGATGAAATACCAACATGTATGGTGTGGTTATGTTCCTTAACTAGTTATTTTTCTATAAGTATAACTTGTGGGATTGTTGTCGATATGTTGTTATGAAGTGTATTGAGGTTACTTGATGTAGTAATTATGATGTCGTGGTGTTAATGAGGAAGCGTAAAGGGTAAACTTGGGGTGAAATGTTATTGGTTTGTGATGTTTTGGTAAATGTATGGAATGTTGTGGTATTATTGGTATGACAATGTCGTGAATTGTATTGTAAAGGGGGAAATGATGTTGTAAGGCAATCATGTAACTCGTTGTTGTCTTATGCACTTGTAAGGTAGTTGATTGTTAACGTGAGCTCCGTTATGTATTTGTATTGTAGAGTGAAACATAAGGAAGGAGTTGTACTATTGTGTTCACATATAGGATTGTATATTCATATTGGGAAGATAAGGTATGTAAGGTTACTCTTACCGTATCCTTCTGCAGCACATATTGTTCACATTGTCATTGTATTTGTTCCATTCCAAAATGTTCTAAGGCTTTTCATTTCAGGCTGTCATGTATTGTTACTCACATGTTCTTTATTTATGGATTAGTTGTTATTCATAAGTCTCTTAATTATGGACTGATGTTCCAAAGCTCCAATAATGTTACGACTATCAATATATCAATCTCTCAAAAGTAAATGAGTAAAGTAATGCTTAGTTGTTTACTGTTTGATCACAGGGGGAAATCTAGAGGGGTGAAAACCCTGGTCGAAATGAACCTATTTTATTGGTATGGATCGCACTCTAAGGGGAATAAGCTTGGCTGGAACGATCCCAAAATTATGCTATTATGGATCGTACTCTAAGGGGCATAAGCCTGGCTGGAACGACCCCAATAGTATATTATTTTCCCACTGATCAGTTAGGTCCCGGGTACAATATGATATAAGTGATGATGAATAATCAATAGAAGCAACAAAAATAATGAATGTAAGATACATGGTTCCACATATACAGAATGATAGTTTATTCATATTGACTATTCTCTTATATTTGATTCCATTGAAGTTCTTATGTATTGATGCAGTTTCTTATAGCCTTACATACTCAGTACATTCTTTGTACTGACGTTCCTTGGGGGACTTACCTTACTTTCTTTAGGCAAAGGTGCTAGTAGACCTCCTCTGTAGGTTGCGGATCATTTGCAGGCCTTTGGTGAGCTCCAGTTGGTTCGGGGCTTTCTGAGTCGCTATGTACATTTGTTTTGGTATTGTATATGCGTATAGGGAGGGGTTTTGTCTCGACTCTAGGTTTGTTATAGTTATCTATCTGTTAGAGGATTTGTAGACATATGTGGGAAGATGAATGTAAGAGATGTATGTCCATTTTTACTTGATGGCCCTAACGGCCAAGTTTATATAGTATATGTTTGCCATGACTTTTGCCATTGGTATCTAGTTACATGAGATAGAATGATATTCATAGAGAGACATGCATACGAATGCACATGAGTAAAGATTGGTTCTCTCGGGCCTCAACGACTTCGGGTGCCAGTCCGCCCCATAGGAATTTGGGGCGTGACAAAAGTGGTATCAGAGCAGGTCGTCCTAAGGGTGTCTACAAAGTCGTGTCTGAGTAAAGTCTTGATTATGGATGTGTTGTGTGCCACATTAATAAGTAGGAGGCTACGGGACATTTAGAGCCAATGTTGTAGGTGGACTCAAATCTGATCATTGCACTTGGTTTTCTTCTGTATAGTAAAATGATGATTATAAGACAAGATAGGGGCAAAGATAAGAAGGTAGAGAAGTTTGTCGGATAAGTAACTAGTAACTCACCACTTGACCAAGCTAATCAAGATGGGGCTGAAACTGAATTTGCATCGAGAGCTTCTTTTACTTTTCCATCTCCAGAAGAGATGAGAGGGAGAGAAGAGCCTGCTGAAACACCTGTTAATGATACTAAGCAGAATCTAAGAAATGTATTGCAAATGTTCA
The DNA here is from genome assembly GCA_031232105.1 of Capsicum rhomboideum. Taxonomy (NCBI): domain Eukaryota; kingdom Viridiplantae; phylum Streptophyta; class Magnoliopsida; order Solanales; family Solanaceae; genus Capsicum; species Capsicum rhomboideum. The sequence goes on along the minus strand of CP124716.1, from coordinate 86,397,147 downwards.
CTCATATAGTTGCTCGTATAATTACTGCACTGAATCAGGGACAAGTAGGTCCAATGATAAGTATTGATGGTACGAATAAGGTAGCTAGTCGGTGGATACAGGATTTTCTGAAATTAGACCCTCCTACGTTCACTAGGTCAGATCTGAATAAAGATCCACAGGACTTCGTGGACCAAATCAAAAGGGCTCTAGATGTTATACATGTGACTGGGATAGAAACAGTGGAACTTGCAACATATAGACAAAAAATCGAGGCTATATTATCGTACGAAGATTGGAAATAATCTAGGGGTATAGGTGCACTTCCAACTAGTAGGGAGGAATTCAAAATGGAATTTCTTGATCATTACCTCCCATATGAGATCCGAGAGGCTCGTGCGTATCAATTTTTCAATCTCTATCAAGGGAACATGAGTGTCAGAGAATATAGTCTGTAGTTTAATTCTTTGGCTCGATATGATCCAAATATAGTGGCCATAATGGCAGAAAGAGTCCATCGATATGTGGACAGACTGGATCCATATTTGGTAAGGTAATGCACTATTACTACTTTGAACCGAGATATGGATATAGCTAGAATACAAGCCTTTGCACAGAAAATGGAGGATCAGAGGCAAAGAAGAAGAACACAAAAAGTTGAAAGAGGGCTAGACCTATGGCACAGTTTATGATGTCCCAAAGAGAATTTAGGCCTCGGGTTTTCCTAGACTACCTGGACCATTATTTTCTTACCTGACAGCAGGTACTCGATCTCAATGTCGCGGGTTTAGAGGCGGTCAAGCTGGGCAAAGTAGTGGGACTCGGGGTTCACAGACAGTGGGGTATCGAGAACAAGGAAGTATGGGCCAATCGAGGTCTTTTCGTCAGTTGTGCCAGCGCTGCAGGAAGTTTTATCGAGGTGAGTATTGGTTTGGAATGAATGTTTGCTTTTGGTGTAGTAAGTCGGGACATATGATGAGAGACTGCCCACAGAGGGCCATGGGTAGTATTACACGACCTACGGGATCAATTTTTGAGTTATCACCGTCAGGTGTACAACCCGCTAGTCATGGCGGAGGTCCTAAAGGGACAGTTGGTGCTAGTGGAACCCAGAATCGTACCCATGCTTTAGCGGATCGACAAAATTCGGAGGCTTCTCCTGATGTGGATATAGGGTATTCATATTTTTTTACATAAGATATACACATTGATTACTACACTATTATATGTTACTCCATTGATTGCAATAAAAAAATTTTTTGAAAGAGCACCAGAATTTCTAGTTAAGCCAGTTGAAGTATCTACGCTAGTTGTGAATCAATTATAGCTAAAAGAGTAGATCATAATGGTATCGTAATTGTTTGTGGTCATGACATACTAGTTGATCTTGTTGAACTGGAAATGGTAGATTTTGATGTTATCATGGGTAAGGATTGGCTAGCTTCTTGTGATGCCACGGTAGATTACCGAGCTAAGAAGTTACATTTTCAATTTCCCCAAAGGAATGACAGTGAATAGAAGAGTAATGTGGGAGCACCGAGAGGTAAATTTTCTCATCTTAAGGCAAAGAAAATGACACCCAAAGGGATACATATGTCCCTTAGGAAGAGTGAAAGATACGGATGTGAAGCCACCACCTCTTTAATCGATTCCGGTGGTAAATGAAATTTTTGAAGGTCTAGTATATCCCTTTGGGGTGCATCAGTATTATTTGTATGAAAGAAAAATGGCACATTGAGAACGTGTATTGAGTATCGACAACTGAATAGGGTGACAATTAAGAATAAATATCCCCTCCCCAGAATTGATAATTTATGTGACCAATTATAGGGTGCCAAAGATTTCTCAAAAATTGATTTAAGATTGAGTTATCATCAAGTAAGGGTTAAAGAAAAAGATATACCCAAGACAGCTTTCCGAGCATGGTATGGTCATTATTGAGTGTTTGTTATGACATTTGCACAAATGACTGCACTAGTAGTTTTTATGGGTGATGAATAGGGTGATACAAGCCATTGTTAGATGTGTTTGAGACCATGTTTAGAAATGATATTCAAGATCACGAGAGAGCCATGCTAATCACTTGCGACAAGTGTTACGGATTCTTCGTGACCGTAAGCTATAAGCAAAGTTCACTAAACGTGATTTTTGGTTAAAAAATCCGTATCGTTCTTGGGTCACATTGTATAGGATGTGTATTGATGTAACACGGTAACGTAATAGCATATATCTCAAGACAATTGCGTCCACATGAGATCACTTATCCCACACATGATCTTGAGTTATCAGTTGTGGTATTTACTTTAAAGATATGGCGCCATTATTTGTATGGGGTTCAGGTTGATATCTATACTGATCACAAAAGTTTGCAATATATCTTTAAGCATAAGGAACTCACGTTGAGGTAAAAAAAGTGGCTAGAGCTCTTAAAATACTATGATATTGATATTTTATACCATCCAGGAAAAGCAAATGTGATAATCGATGCATTAAGCCGCAAAGCAATAGGAAACACTAAGGGTCAGTTTACGAAAAAGCAAAGTATAGTCAAGGTGGCTTGTTCACCTTCGTGAGACTCCAGATGAAAGAATTATAGTGTAAAATGTGACAAGGTCTTCATTTGTAGCTGAGGTGAAAGAAAAGCAGTATGCGGATTCTATGACAAACGCATTTGATCTTACACAAGAGGGAGCACAGTAATGCTCAATTCATGGTATTCTATTCATCCGGGAGCTACAAAAATGTATCATGATTTGAAAGACATGTATTGGTGGGGGAATATGAAGAAGAACATTGCAGAATTTATAGCTCAATATCAAAATTGTCAACAAGTTAAAGTAGAGCATCAGAAACCTGGAGGTTATATGCAATGTATAAATCTTCCAGTTTGGAAGAAGGATATGATTAACATGGGTTTCATCACAAGTTTGCCTCATACATTTCGGAAATTTAATTCTATATGGGTGATAGTTGACAGCCTTACCAATTTATTACACGTTTTACCTGTCAAGACCACTTATACAGCTGAATACTATGGAAAGTTGTATGTTGAGAACTAGTACAATTACATGGGATTCCAATATCTATCATATCAGACAGGGGAGCTCAATTTACCGCACATTTTTGGAAGTCTTTTCAGAAGAGCTTGGGTACACAAGTGAATTTGAGTACGACTTTTCATTCTCAGACAGAGGGACAAGTAAAACGTACTATCCAAAAACTTGAAGATATGTTACGAGCTTGCATATAGGACTTTAATAGTAGTTAGTATGATCATTTACCTCTTATTGAATTTTCCTACAACAATAGCTATCATTCAAGTATCAAAATGGCACCATATGAAGCTTTCTATGGAAGAAAGTGTAGATCGCCAATGGGATGGTTTGACGTAGATGACACTGCTTTCATCTTGTTCATCAAGCTATGGAGAAAGTTAAGGTGATACAACATTGGTTACAAATGGCCCAAAGTCAACACAAGTCATGTACTGATGTTAGAAGAAAAAGGCTTGAATTTGCCATAGGTGATTGGGTATTCTTGAGGGTGTCATCGATGAAAGGGATAATGAGATTTGGAAATAAAGGAAAGTTGAGTCCAAGATATATAGGTCTATATGAAATTGTCAGGAGAATTAGGTAAGTTGCATATGAATTGAAACTACCCCAAGAACTCTCCACAGTTCATCCAGTATTTCACGTTTTGATGCTTCGGAAGTGCATAGGAGATCCATCTCCTATTACTCCCATTGAATATGTACAAGTTATGGAGGATCTCACTTAGGAAGAGATACCTATTGCTATTCTAGATCGACAAATGAAGAAGTTAAGGAGTAAAGACGTAGCTTTCGTAAAAGTCCTTTGGAGGAATCAATAAGTAGAAGAGATCACATGGGAAGCGGAAGAACTGATGAAGTCTAAATACCCTCATTTGTTTCAAATAGAAGAGAAAGTTCTAGATGCGGGATCAAAGAAATAACAAGTAAATATCGATAGGCATTATGTGTATATGTATATATGTTAACATTAAGATGCATTTGTTGTACATGAGATGATGTTATTAACATTCGAGGATAAATATTTCTAAGGGGGAAGAATGTAACACCCCGTACATTTCTGACCCGACTTGATAACTTTGAACCATGCTTACTTAGGTTTCGAGAGCCATAAGTATGTATTTTGTAGTGTTATGGATGGAATATTTGATAGTGTGCTAGTACATGTGATGAGACCCTTGTAGGAGGAGTATGTGACTTTTTGTTTCATTTGTGGAGTGAAAAGTGAGGTTTGGATGACCTCCAAGCAAATGATATTAAATATAAGAGGCAAGCTAAAGATTTGGACTTGAAGGATCCAACCAAATCCACAAAGAAAAGTCGAAAATGGATTTTTAGTGTGGGGCGCGCCCAGGGGCATGCCCGGCCAATTCTGGATGAAATTTTTGTGGCATAGGAAGCATAGAGGATCACCTGGGGGCATTCCAGGCAGCTAATGTGCACCTGTTCAGGTGCTGAAATTTGGTTAAGTCTCAGCGGCGCCCGGGATCGTGCCGGGGTGCTTTTGGCCAAATTTATTCTACGATTATTAATCTATAAAGAGGACTCTTGGGTTATGGTATCATTATTAAATCGTAGTAGGGCTACTCTTGAGCATGGTTGGTATCCGATTTGGGATTAATTCTTCGTCACAAGTATTTTATCAAATTATGTTCAATTAAGCCATGAGTGGCTAGAATTTCTATTTTTGAGATTGAGGCTACGAACATGAATCTCGTGAGTTGAATATTGTCATAACATTTATGTAATTATGTAAACAGGATATAATTGGTGGATTATGCATTGAATTTGATGGGCTAAGTTAACATGGGTTAATGGGCTCAATTTGAGGCCCAAAATAAAGCCAAAATGTATGGCCCAAATGGAAATGATCCATTCTTTCTTTGACCAAGTAAAACACCTCAATTATTGATTAAAGTGTGGCTAAGGATGACCATGAGGACTATATAAATTCAAAAATGGCTGATTTTATTCATTATAACACACATGCCTTTCTAGACATTTTCTAAAACATTTCTCTATCTTCCAAACCCTAAGGCAACCATTTTCTTTAGACACTTTGGACAAGATCATCACTTTGCAATCTTAGGTAAGTGTTCATTCTTGTGATTTAATATATTATATGCATGACAAATTGTTTATATCATGATGGTTTTGTTTGCAAAGTGTTGAATAGTGCACTTTTGCTTTTGCTAAAAGATGTGTCATCCTTGTGATTTAAACTTGAAAGGAGACTTGAGGTTTTGATGAAAGTGCATGGTATGGATGAAATATCAACATGTATGGTGTGGTTATGTTCCTTAACTTGTTATTTTTCTATAACTTGTTGGATTGTTGTCGATATGTTGTTATGAAGTGTATTGAGGTGACTTAATGGAGTAATTGTGATGTCGTGGTGTTAATGAGGAAGCGTAAAGGGTAAACTTGGGGTGAAATGCTATTGGTTTGTGATGTTTTGGTCAATGTATGGAATGTTGTGGTATTGTTGGTATGACAATGCCTTGAATGGTATTGTAAAGGGGGAAATGATGTTGTAAGGCAATCATGTAACTCGTTGTCGTCTTATGCACTTGTAAGGTAGTTGATTGTTAACGTGAGCTCCGTTATGTATTTGTGTTGTAGAGTGAAACATAAGGAAGGAGATGGACTATTGTGTTCACATATAGAATTGTATATTCATATTGGGAAGATAAGGTATGTAAGGTTACTCTTACCGTAACCTTCTGCAACACATATTGTTCACATTGTCATTGTATTTGTTCCATTACAAAATGTTTTAAGGCTTCTGATTTCAGGCTGTCATGTATTGTTACTCACATGGTCTTATTCATGGATTAGTGGTTATTCATAAGTCTCTTAATGATGGACTGATGTTCCAAAGCTCCAATAATGTTGCGACTATCAACATATCAATCTCTCAAAAGTAAAAGAGTAAAATAATGCTTAGTTGTTTACTGTTTGAGCATAGGGGGAAATCTAGAGGGGTGAAAACCCAGGTCAGGACGAACCTGTTTTATTAGTATGGATCGCACTCTAAAGGGAATAAGCCTGGCTGGAACGATCCCAAAATTATGCTATTATGGATCGCACTCTAAGGGGCATAAGCCTGGCTGGAACGATCCTAATAGTATATCATTTTCCCACTGATCAGTTGGGGCCCGGGTACGATATGATATAAGTGATGATGAACAATCAATAGAAGCAACAAAAATAATAAATGTAAGGTACATGGTTCCACATATACAGAACGATGGTTTATTCATATTGACTATTCTCTTATATTTGATTCCATTGAAGTTCTTATGTATTGATGCAGTTTCTTATAGCCTTACATACTCAGTACATTCTTTATACTGACGTCCCTTGGGGGACTTACCTTACTTGTTGCAGGCACAGGTGCTAGTAGACCTCCTTTGTAGGTTGTAGATCATTTGCAGGCCTTTGGTGAGCTCCAGTTGGTTCGGGCTTTCTGAGTCACTATGTACATTTGTTTTGGTATTGTATATCTGTATAGAGCGGGGTTTTGTTCTGACTCTAGGTTTGTTATGGTTATGTATCTGTTAGAGGTTTTGTAGACGTATGTGGGAAGATGAATGTAAGAGATGTATGTCTATTTTGACTTGATGGCCCTAATGGCCAAGTTTCATATATAGTATATGTTTGCCATGATTTCCGCTATTGGTATCTAGTTACATGATATAGAACGATATTCATACAGAGACATGCATACGAATGCACATGAGTAAAGATTGGTTTTCTAGGGCCTCAACAACTTCGGGTGCCAGTCTGCCTCGTTGGAATTCGGGGCGTGACAATATGTTTGCTTAATGATAGATCTTTCGGCCACATTATCCGCTACCGTCTTGTTCAATTGATCTAATGCTCTATAAAAGACATGGAGAAGCATCTTTTCTGGAACATCATGATTGGGACATTACAATAAGTTCTTATTAAACCTTTGCCATTCCTCATGCAATGGCTCTCCACTTAGTTATTGAAAGTTGATGATTTCATCCCGCAATTGAAGCATACGGGATGGTGGAAAGAATTGATCTAAAAATTCTTCCGTCAACTCAAGCCATGAAGTTATTGAACCCGTGGGCAACTCCTGCAATTATAAAACTACATCTCCCATCAATGAAAAAGGAAAGAGTCTCGACCGAATGGACTCTTGAAATATATGAGCAATGTCGAAGGATACACACATCAATGAAGCTCTTCAAATAAAGGTTGGCTTCTTCATGGGCTTTTCCACCAAACAAACCCTTCATTTGAAGTAGATAAAGCATCACACTGTTCACATAAAACACTACATTACCCTCTACAGGTGGGATCCGAATGGTACTTGCCCTTCCGGTATCCCCTAGGTGATCCTCATCATCTAGGTGTCCATCGAAGGTAGCGGTATTGCTACCATTTTGACTCATTATATCATGAAGACTTTAATTATCACCTGAATAAGACAAAAACAACAAACAAAGTAAAATTACTCTACGGCTAACAAGAGTAACTAATAAAACTAAAAAGAATGAACGCTACATTTCATTCCCCAGCAACGGTTCCATTTTTGATAACACTCAAATTATACCTTGAAAGTATAAGCAGACGTTGTCAATAAAATTACCCAACTAGAGTCGGGCTCGAATTCATGAGGAATGAATGCGATATTTTCACCTCTAAGTGTCAAAAGCAACTAATGCTTGCTCGTAATGCTATGAAAATAATGTGAGAAAGCAAATGGGAAGTTGTTTTCAATAATTCATAATAAACAATATTAATCGTAACTTAAGATGCAAAGTTTGAGATATAGAGAGTTGTAATCAAATGTGAGAGGAGCTTGGGGTTATACTATCTTGAGAGTGAGTACATGTGTGGGTAGTTGAGTATTTTCCTAAATACAATTAATAGATATGGGTAGGGTAGATTGTGGGTCTTTGGTGTTAATCTTTCAATCAAACACCAAAATATCACAAGTTGGTTCTTTCGAACACCTCACAAATGTGGCTATATAACCAATCTAATACCTCAATTAGCATCCTTTTATATAAGAGACACTATTAAATGATAAATTTCAAGTTATTATTATCTACTACTCCTCACCCTTATCCGCTTTGTCAAGGATGATAAGTCTTCTAGTGAAACTAGAGTTCGTAACCTCTAATGATAGGTTAAGAACATGGAGTAGAAGTAAAAACCATAATGATTAACTAACACAAATCATTCAAGCATAACCCCATGTTAAGAAATTACATACTCATAGAAAGAGAAAGAGGAAATTTATCAAATTGCTAATTCCATTCTTCCATCAAATCCAAGATAATCACGAGAAATGAAATCCAAATTCAATGGGAAGTACAAGAAAGTAACCAATTTCACTCTTAGTGCTTCAATTCAATGTTTCTGAAGCTCAAAAGTTACAAAAGATGGAGTTTCAGATCTGAAAAATTCCTTTTAGAGCTTAAAATTTGTGTTCTTGATAATTACAAAAATGCCACCACACTGTTCACCTGCTGGCACACCTGCGTGGCCAGTTCATGGGCGTAGGTGGGCTTACAACTTATTGTTTTGACCTATTTTTTCTCACCTGCATGCTCACCTTCTTGTCTGCATGCGCAGGTGAGCTTCCATCATCCCATAGGTTATTTTAAGCTCTTTTGCTTTCATTTTGCATTCCATTTGACTTGTATGGTTAACTCGACTTCCAATTCATTGATTACCTACATAAACAAGAAATTTAACATGAGATACACCTCGAATCAAAGGAAACTAGATGATAATTCAAGCTTAAGCGACTAAAAAGTTGGTAAATTGCCAACTTATCAGTGGACATGTGTTCCTTCGAGTGTCACCCATGAAGGGCATAATGAGTTTCGGGAAGAGGGGCAATCTCAACCGTAGGTATATCGGGCCATTTGAGATTCTATAGAAGGTTTGGGATTTAACATATGAGTTAGCCTTGCCTCTAGCATTTTCTACTATTCATACTATTTTTCATGTATCACTGATTTGGCATTACATTCCATATGAGTCTCACATGCTCTAGTGGGATTTAATTCAGTTGGATGAAAGGTTGAATTTTAAAGAGGATCCAGCTACTATTCTAGTAAGAAATGTCAAATGATTGCGTTCGAGGGAGATTTTGGTGGTTAAGGTTTAGTGGAGACACTGTCTAATTGAGGATGCTACTTAAGTGACCGAGCATGACATGTGAACCCAGTATCCTCACTTATTTGTGCCTTTAGGTACTTCTTAACTCTTGACTTTTGAGATCAAAATTCCTTTTAGTAGTGGATGTTGTAATGACACTCTAGCTCATTTTTCTCTTTTTCATGTATTTTCTACATTCATATCTTTCCTATAGCTTCCCCAAGTTATTTATAACTTTTTGGGACCGGTAGTCGGTTCCTCGGAAGTTCATTTGGCTTTTATGTCAGTTTTCCTGTTTTGGAGCTTATGAAGTTGAGAAATTGGTCTTCATCCAATACATCAAATAAACGGCCTTGGATGAGAATTCCAATAGTTTCATTATCTCCAGAATGAGGATTTTAAGCTAAGGAGGCATTTAATTTAGGTCCCAAGGCTTCCAAATTTACTTTGGGCTATTGATTGGTTTTTGGTTAAAATGGAAGGTTAGGTGTGGGGCCCATTTTTTGTTGAAATGACCTCAGTTGGGAATTTCATCTATTTTTTGGAGTCCATAATGTCATTTTTGGTAGGCTAGCACATTTGTTTTGTGTGTACATAGGGTTCTGAATGAATCTCGGGCACCCAATTAGAGTCCTTTTGGACTTAGCAAAAATTTGATGGTGTAGCTGCTTAAGCACTATTTTGGTCGCTTAAGCGGTCTATCCTTATCATGCTCAAATTTTGAGCATGAGATCCTTGTCCCATGACGGACAAAATTGTGGGTTCAATTTCCAAATTTTGTTAGCAGGCCCCACGAGTGATTTTTAGCCCAATTTTTGACTCGGAGCGTAAATTTGCAATATGGGTATCATTCTTCTCATATTTATACCTAGATTATTATTTTTATAGTGTGGTGGAGGTCAAATGATTCTTGGAATGGAAGCTCTTATTTAGTGGATTGTGAGTGCGTTCTTAAGCGTCCAGGTAGGTTACGACTTACCTACTTGTATACTTTGCTCATTTAAGGTATTTGTATGATAATTTACTAATTGTTGGTGGGATATTAAGGGTTGAATACTCTATTTAGGTATTTATGATCCTTATAGCCTATTTAGGGTCCTTAAAGTAGTATTTTACCTTGAAATCATTAGTCTTTGTAGTCGTTTCTCCTTTAGGACTTGGCTTAGTGTGTGTAATATCCTTGGAATTAGAGTTGGATGCCTTAGACTAGGCTCAGTTATCCTCTTGCCTTAGGTAGGGTTTCTTGGGGCATGTAGGTAGTTTTACCTCTCCTTTATGACAATTCACCTTAAGATAGTGTATTTTCCTGTTGTGGATGACTATAAAACACCTAGGTTGCATATTGGTGGACTGATTATTGGAATTTGATTGGTTTTCTTGCTCTGTTTTACTTTTTTGATTTTATATCCGAGGCATATTGGTATTTTGTTCTAAAAGTACTATTTTCGACTTGAAAATAGGATTTTTGAATACTTTAAGTGAATTTGGTTTTCTAAGAGGTAAAATGGACTATTTAGCCCCGGTTCAATTTTGGAACTTTATTTTACTGCTTAATTACATATTTAACCACCCGGGCATGCATTATCATTGATTTATATTTAAAAGTCCAATTTGAGTTTAGGCAAGGTTATGGATATGGCTAGAGGAGAAGTATACGGTACAGTTATTGCACATCATGGCATCTTTTAAATTTATTCACTATTATTCTTGGTTTATATTTAGTATTACTTGTTGCCTTCATCCACTGTGCTTATGGGGATCGATTGGGTTTATTTATTATTGTTGTAGCTTTCGGGCTTATGGGGATCTGGTTAGATTATAGTTAGACGTTCACTTTATGCTTTCTGAGTTATTTACTTATATTTCTCATAATTGTCTAACTTTAGCCTATTACTCTCTTTCTAACCTCTATTTTCTTACCTTTAGCCTATATTCACACTTTTTAAACTTGTATCTTATTGGAGCTCAGTCTGTCTGAGTACTGTATATTTTGATACTCATGCTACATTTCTGCATCTTTTTCCTTGATACAGATCCTAGTACGAGTCATCACCACTGACACCATCCTCATGTGAAGCTGTTGATCGGAGATATAGGGTGAGCTTTTGGTAACCGGAGCTGATCTTCCTCTTTTTATTTTGGATTAGTCTTATTTTGTACTTTTGGAGACTATTATGTACCTATAACACTTATCTAGTACTCCTTATGCTATAGTGACTCTTGTACTGACTCTACTAGGTCTTAGGGGGATCCTTTTTGTATATTTTGTATTTTCCCTCTTTATCTGTATATATATTCCATCTATTTCCTTATTTGTTGCTTTATTTAATGTTTTTACCATGTTCTCCTTTCTTCCGCCCATTATCCCATTACTTGTCATTTCAGGCTATGATTTTGGCTTACCTACTGGCAGGTTATAGTAGGTGCTATCATGACCTATGTTTTTTAGATCTTGATAGGTTTGGTCCTAAGTTCCTAACTCAACTTCTCCCTATCTTTGTATTTGTTTCTTTAAGGTTTTAGGATTATTTCTATAAAACACTAACATTTTCTATCAACTTAGTTAAATTTCCATAGGAATTCCATTACCTCTGTTTCACAATTAATCACTTTACTTATTTCAATTGATTAACCAAATTTTTTGAAGTCTCAACTAATTTCTTTGAAGTGGTCACTTAGATCATTTTAATCATTTTTTGCAAACTTTGGCCAAATCAATCATTCTCATTCAATTATGAATTCTTCTCAAAAATCACTTCTTTTACTTAATCAAATTCTCACCTTTTTCAAGTTAGTCAAATAAAATAAAGTTTGGAAATAACCAGACAGCCGTGTGTTTACAGTTACCTTTGGGTGCCTTAAAAACCTTCCAAAGGCATTAATTTGAACTCTTACCCGGATTTCTAAAATTCAAAAGATTTTATTTGTTCTAGTCTTTTGAATAATTTTTAAAGGTTTACTTAATTTTTCCTAAATAAATTAAGTGGCGACTCTATTTTCATTTAAATTTGAAAATTCTTAAGTTTTCAAATTCAAACAAGTCAAAACTATTTTTCCCCTTACCCGAAAAGAGGTAAAACAGGTATGCCTTTCTGCTTTCACCAATAAAACCTAAAATAATGTTATAGTTCCATTTAAGATTTCAATAATAATAATTTAAAACCTGAATACTACAAGAAGAAAGGAAGTCCACTGCTCTCTTCTCTCTCAAGCAAACCCTAGCTACCTTCTATTGATCCGATCATGGCCACTCGGCCACTGGCCAGTCACCGATGGCGGTTGGCCATCTAATCTCTCTCTTTTCTGATTCTTAATTACCTTTACTATCAAATACTAATGTTATTCCTACTACCAATCTCAAAACTGGAACATGTACCATTAGAACAAATGATCCAAATTTACCTGAAGTGCCTAAAAATTTGCCTATCGCTGCTGTTGGAGAGACATCTGGGTTTTAAAGAGGCAAATATACAGACCTACTAAAACCTACAAACATGAATGTTCCATGAAATAACAAATTCATGATGTTGCATTGATCCCTATCAAGAAGCCCACGCACAATAATGGAATTCCAAGAGTAACCTAAACTGATGAAGTCAAACGTATGAACGCTATTGAAAATTTGCAATATGTGGTGATAGAGAAGTTTTCATACGGATACCCAAAACTAGAAGATTTGAGGGTCTAAATTCCCAAACAATGTCATGTGAAGGGTGGATACAAGATTGGGCAATTTAAAATAGACACATACTAAGGAGGTTTGAATTGTTTGATGACTTTGTGAATATAATGTTGAAGAATTCATATTACATTACAGACAAGGATGGAGCAGCATATCAAATGTCTCTCCTCATATATGATTCTATGTTTAAAGTTGATGAGGAAACAACTCAAGCCATGGCCTAGATCTCATTCCCTAATTTATGGCTCACTTTTTTTTATAACAGAATTATTATTCTCTCTTGCCTCTACAGTAGGAAAGCCTGTTCATTTATATATGGATACAACAAGCAAGACTTATCCTAGTTGTGCTATATTCAAAGTACAGGTGGATTTACTAGCTGAGTTACCCAACTTTGTAGAATTAGAGATTGTGGATCCAATATCAAAGACTTCTACAGTTGAAAGAATTAAAGTGCTATATGATGTCTTACTGATAGCGCACCAACTACGGAATCTAGAAATCAATGACGACAACACGAAATAGGGGAAATATAGATAAATAAATTAGACACAAGAAGAGAAAATAATCAAGAACAATAGGATATATTAAATCCTAAAACCCCTAATTACATTCATCAACCAACACCTAATTTTTACGGTGACCAACAGGGAATCGAGGTGCCCTCGGAATCACACGTTTCTAAGCTAAGATTCAACAAAAGCTCACCAAATCTCTCTTAAGAGTAATGTTCATCTATGTTCAAGTAAAAACTAAGGGAAGTGAGACTGGTGATGGTCTTTTTTTTTTTTTTTTGATTTTCGATTTTCTCTTTGGACAACACACCCAAGATTGAATTCGTGGGAATGAATTCAAGATCGGCTCTTCAAGTGCTTGAATGGATAAATGACAACGCCTACAAGATTAACCTCCCACCGGAGTATCAAGTTCACAACACATTTAATGTGTGTGACCTCTCACCTTTTGATATGATAGAAGATGAGAATTTGAGGTCAAATTCTTTTCAAGATGGAGAGGATGATCCAATCCAAATCCGTTCGATTTCGTTTGGCCCTTCCAAGGTCCCTTGATCCTCTTTAGATGTAATCACCAATACGTAGAACCCTTTGTATGGTATTAGGATGTTGTCAAGTACCTCTCGTTTCATGAACAATCCTTGGAGCGCTTGGAGATCTCGTGCTTGACTTCTAGTGAAGGGCTTAGAACAGATTTGGATTGTATCACTTACTAATGTATTGCAAAAAGTGGAAGATTCAAGGACATAATGAAGATGATTGTAGAATTTTGGAACCTGAATTAAAGAAGGACAAGAAGAATAAAGAAACCATAGAAATAGATGCAAAAATAGTGAAAGAGGCCCAAAGAACTCGACAATGGAACCCGACCAAAAGGAGAGTTACATTGGAAAAGAATTTTAATAAATTTTTAAGTGATACTACTACATAATCAGCAGTGAGGTGTTGTTACTAAGAACCCTTTTGATGCTTTAGCAGAAAATGATAATATTGAGCAAGAAGGAGAGATTGAGAAATCTACAAATATGAAGAAGAATGGTGCCCTACATGTACATGAAAGCACCAATAAGTCTAGCAACAAATAGGAGAATACCACAAGATATTGGGTCAACAACTCCTTCTACAAGAGTAAAATACTACAAGAGAAAGATAAGAAGGTATCAAGTGAGTAGGAAATGTCCCACAATACTAAGAGACAAGCACAACAGCAGGACAACACAAATAAAGATGCAACAACAGAAATAGTAGAGATATTTATCAGTACAGAGGAGAATGTAAAACGACAAAATAAATAGACAAAGATACAATAACAATAGTAGTAGAGACTATTAGTAGTTCAAAAGAGAATGAACAAATACAACAGCAGTAATAGATTCAACAATAGGAAAAAAATAGTGCAGGTGATGGGAGTAATATTAATGCCATTGTAGTACATAGTGACATGCAAGACAATGAAGTAATGGAAGATGATGGGATTAAGGAAGATGATTCAAATATTGCTCAAGAGTCTAAATTTGAGCTAGCAAATAATAGAGGATCCAAAGATACAGTAATTACTAGTTTTTCACTTACCTCTACAAATGGTAAAGCAGCAAAATATAGAGAATGAGGGGTTGATAGATCCAGTACCTTAGGCAATTTTAGTTTTAACAACTAAATCTCTAGTTAACATCCTGCATGACATTATTTCACATAACATCAATGAGATAAGTGACCAACAAAATGTAAAGGTTACTGAAGAGATGGGTAAGGAGGATGTAGAAGAAGAAAAAAAACAAGACAATATCAATCATTCCTTAAAAGTAGCAGATATATCACCACATGTTCATACAAAGGCAAAACAATATCAAAAATAATGTTGAATATAGTAATCCCACAAGAGTGGTTCCAAAAAAAATGCTAAATACAGTTTTAAATGAATAAAAAAGTATGAGTATGGAATATTAGATTAGTCAGAACCCAACATGCTTTTCACAGGGTTCAAATGCTTCACAGATATCATAAGTTCTTTCTTATTGCACTAATGGAGCCTTTTCAGCATACAAGACACATTCAGAAGTATAAAAGGATATTGGGCATTCATTATGCTAATTACAATAAAAATGACAAAATTTGGGTGTTTATCTAAGAGACTATTCAAGTGTTGATTTTATCAGATTCAAAACGGCAAACTTACCATGCAACTTGCCTTTCAAGATACTAGAGATTCCATATCTCTACTATTGTTCATACTAAATGTTTCGCACTTGAAAGGCTAAATTTGTGGGATGATATATAGTTATTAAGTCACGATATGAAGCTTCCTGGATAGTAGGTGGTGATTTAAATGTCATATTAAATGATGAAGAGAAAATTGAGGGTCTCCCTATTTATCCCTACGAAAAAGAGGATTTTGCTTTCTGTGTGAACTCCTGTGATTTGATTATTATTAATTTCAAAGGAAGTCCTTTTTTATGGTGGAATAGGAGAGCTGATTCTGAATGTATTTTTAAAAGACTTGATAGACTGATGATTAATTAGTTTTTCCTTGGTCTTTTTAGGAGTGTAGACCTTGAACACTTAGCAAGAATATGGTCGGATTATACTCCTATGTTGCTCAATTGTGGGGGTCATGCTACTAATAACAAAAGGTCCTTAGATTTTAAAATTTTTGGATGGAAAAGGAAGACTTCAAAGATGTTGTGAGAGATAACTGGGTTGCAGAAGAACTAATGATATTTTATTAGTATAAAACAAAAGATGAAAAGGACCAAAATGGCATTATCTGTATGGAGTAGGGAGAGATTTGGTAATATTTTTAAGCAGTTGGTGATAGGATAAGACATTGTAAGAATTAAAGAAGGCCTCTTTAAAAAACAACCAATTATTACAAATAGAGTTATTCTCTAAAACGCACAGGCTAAAATAAAACAATATTTGTATTATGAAGAGGAATTTTGGAGATAAAAAGTTGGCATTCAATGGTTTACTGAAGGGGAAAAGAATACAAGATTCTTTCACAATCTTGTTAATTGAAGAAGAAAAAGGTTGCATATTAAAAAAATCCTAAAAAGTGATAGAGCCTGGTTAGAAGAAGCAGAAGAGGTTGATGTTGCAGTTGTTAGTTTCTTTCAAGATAAATTTACTGGAGTGGAGAATGTTATAGATATATATTTGATTAATCATAGACCATTATTGATTACTGAGAAAGATAATAATCTATTGAATGCTAGTCCTATAGAAGAGAAGGTTAAAAAGGTGGTTTTTGAGCTTAGTATTGATAGTGCTAGTGGGCCAGATGGTTTTACTGGGCATTTCTATCAAGTCTACTGGGACATTATTAGAAGAGATATTTTTAATATGGTGTGGCTTTCTTTAATGGTCCCACTCTTCTCAAATCTATTGCTCATACTAATTTGGTCTTATTACCTAAGAAGGAAGTGGTATAATCATTTTCTGATATGAGACCTATTGGTTTGAGTACTTTTATGAACAAAAGTATTTCTAGGGTAATTCATGACAACATGAAAGGATTGCTTCCAAGGCTAATCTCATCTAATTTGTATGAGTTTGTGAAAGGGAGAAGCATCACTGAAAATATTCTCTTAGCTCAAGAAATTTTTGTTGACATCAAAAAGAGAGGTAAACCAGAAAATGTTGTGATTAAGCTTCATATGGCTAAAGCATATGATAGAGTAGATTGGAGATATTTTATCAAATTTATGGAAAAAATGGGTTTTAACAATTTGGTTGAAGATAAAGTGTGGAGATTGGTGGTAAATAATCGGTATTTAGTCCTTATTAATGGGAAAGCTAGTGGTTTCTTTTATTCTTTGAGGAGGGTGAATCAAGGAGATCCACTTTCCCTAGCTTAATTCATTTTAGCTGCAAAATTTCTATCTAGAGCTTTAAGCAGTCTGTTTCATAACCAAGAGTTTAGAAAATTTGGGATGCCTAAGTTGAGTGATGATATTAATAACCTTGCATAAGCAAATGATATTATGATCTTTATTAGTGCATAAAATAAGACACTTAAATTGATAATGGAAACATTAGGGTTATATGAAAGTCAATCAAGGTAGAAGATAAGTAAGGAGAAGATTTCTTTCTATGTGTTTAGTAAAACTGCCTTGTCCATTATTCAAATAGTTAAAAACTATACTGGTTTCACTAGGGGCAAATTCCTATTGACATATCTTGATTGTCCTATGTAATGACCCTCCCGGTTATTTTTCTTATTTTCATGCTTTTACTGTGTTTAGAGTTTTCCTACAGCTACCTCGGGTCATTTATGACTTCCCCAGACTGACATTTTGATTATAGGGTAATTCATTTGTTTTTTAGAGCTATTTTCCTATTTAGGAGCTTCTGAAGTTAAGAAATGGGTCTCGAGCCTAAACCTCAGGTAAACGGCCTCAAATTCCCTTTTTTATAGTCTCAACAGCGTTAGAACGTTGATTTTAGGCTATGGAGACCCTTGGTCCGGGTCTCGAGGCTTTCAGACTCATTTTGGGGTATGGGGTGGAATTTGGCAAAAATGGCTTTATGGGGTATGGGGCCTACTTTTATCAAAATGACCTCAGATGGATATTTCGATGGCACCATTGAGTATGAAATGTCGAATTAGGTAGGGTAGATAGTTCATTTTCATTCACGGGTTTTCGAATAAATCCTGAGGGCCCGATCAGGATATTTGCAGCTTGCCAAAGTTGCTGGTGCATCAACACTTGGTGCAGGCCAAATTTGGCCTTCGTGTTCGCGAGGCCTTGACCGCGTTCTCGAGGGTCAAGATTCTTGGCCTCCGTATTCATGGGCCATCCTTCATGTTCTCGAAGAGGAGGCCAGCTAGGCAGGTCCAGCCTTCTTTTTTGAGATCAAGGTGGACCAGCCACATTCACGAAGGACTGCCAAGGCCGACACCCGCGTTCGCGACAAAGGTCCCTCATTCGCAAAGAAGGGACCCCTAACAATATATATAGTTTCTCCTTTATTTTTCTTTCATTATTTCTAAGTGTAAAATGGCATTAAAGTCTATTTTGAGTTCTAAAATTATGGGAATCTTGTGCTATTGAGTTGTGAGTAAATAGAAAACACGATTGTGAGCCAGGTACCTTCGAGTTCCTATAAGTTTTTTGGTCGATTTCTCAGTTAATTCTCCATTTTAGTTATCTATTTTGGGATTATTATTGGATTGATTTGAGGGTTGTTTGAGCTTGTATTTAGCTATAGTTTTATGTCATTTGATCCTTGAGTTGCAGGGACGCTATGACAGTTTCAATTTCGTAATTTTGCAAGCGGACCCCATATGGGATTTTTAGCCCAATTTCTGACCCAGAGCGTTTATATGCAATATGGGTATCATTTTTCTCACCATGATGCATATACTGTTATTTTAATAGTATGGCAGCTGTCGGAGGTCTCTTAGAAGGGGAAAGCTTTGATTTAGCAGATTTGGCAGGCATTCAATGACATCCAGGTAGGCTAGGCTTACCCTATCATTAGACTGAGTTTATTTATGGTGATTGTGTACTATTATGCTAGTCTTGCGTTGGTAGTTGTAGTTCAGACTCTATTTTAGTACTTTTATGACTTATTTAGCCGGTTAGGGCCCCATTTTGGTAGGTTTTCGGCTTGTTATCCCTTAGAAGGGTGTAGTATTATCTTATAGGGCTAGGTTAGTGCTATTAGTACCTTGAGTTGGGAATGGGAAACCTTATAATAGTTTACACCAAGTTGCTGTCCAGACTTAGTTTTTGGGACACCGCGACCCTCTTTAAACTAGTGTGCTTGATGTTGGATTTCTTTAGGCTTAACTGAGCTCTTGACTACTCTTTTTGTGTTGGGTTGACTCAGACTTGGTTGCTAGCCTGATTTAGCTCTTTTTCCTCTGGTAGAGTAGTAATTGATCGGACCTTCAATCCTTGACTAGATATTGGGGACCCACCTTGCCCTAGCGGACCTGCACAGTTAAGTTTAGTTGGGTTGCTTATTTCATCTAAATTATAGGTATATTTTTGTAAATGAATTTTATTTTTGATTCGAGACCAGTGTATACTGTATTCTTTCCTATCTATTCTGAGTTTGGGCATAGTTTTGGCTTCGATTAAGGTATGGTATTGATATTGGTTTAGTTTTACTGAGGAGATTAGTTACTTATGGGATCTCTAGATTCTGGTTAAAATGTGATTGGGGAGTTTTGGTACTGATTATGGTTATTCTGGGAGTTGTGGTTACTATGATTTTCGGTTTGAGTCTTGACATATGGTTATGCATTCAGATGTATATGATTTATGTGGCCTCTTATTATTACCCACTATTTCCAATATGAATCCAGCGTATGACCTCTCATTATTATCCACTATTACTGATTCAAGCCAGGCATCTGGCCTCTCATTATTACCCTTTGGTGTCGGTTCAAGTCTGGTGCACACCTGGATGGTTTTATCACGGAGTTGGGATCATATGGTTACGTGAGATCGATTCAATTATGGGTGGTTTATACGTTTACTTTAGTTATTTCTTGTGTGTACTCACAGAATTATGGAGGCGCAGTTGGGTTAATTATTTTCTTCTGTGTGCTTTCTGGGCGTATGGGGGCCCCAATTAGGTTATGTTTAGCTTTCATTCTTATTATCTAGTTATTTACTTTCTGCACCGGTCTTATTTACTTCTTTTATCTTAACTGCTTAGTCTAGTTGCTATTTACTTTTCTACTCCTTTTACGGCTGACTTAGATCATCGTCTCACATTTTATATACTTTTACTATACTTGGGATTAGTTGGCCAATGATGTCCACTGAGTACCCATTTCTTTGGTACTCATACTACACTTCTGTAACTTTTCTTTGATACAAATCTGAGTACGAGCCACCTGTATTGACGTGATTCTCTAACCCAGTATTGATCCAGAATAGGGTGAGCTTCTAGATTCTAAGGTTGATCCTCCTCTATCTATTCTAGTATAGTCTTTTGCATTCTAGACTACTTTGTATATATTATATATATTTTGTATTCTATCTAGTACTCTTATTTGGTAGTAGTGGCACTAGTACAAACCTTACCGGGTCTTGGGAAGGATTATCTTGTATATTTTGTCCTCTTCCTTCTCTTGTATGGTGTTCTATATATGTATATTTCTTTGCTTCCTCTTATATTTCTATTGTTGTCAGCTTTATTCTCATTTCTTTTTACCTTCCTCTAGTTAGCCCATTACTTGTCGTTTCGGGCTATGGCTCGGCTTGCTTACTGGTGGGTTTAAGTAGGCGGCATTACGACCTGAGAAATTGGGGTGTGACAAGTTGGTATTAGAGCCTAGGTTCACAGGTATCGTTGGTGTGAGAGCCAATATTTAGTAGAGTCTCGCGGATCGGTACAAAAACGTTTGTATCCTATCTTCGGAAGGCTACAAAACATTTTTAGGAAAGATCTCATCCTTTGATTTGTTTCCATGCATTGTGTCGGTATTGGTTTCTAAATGTTAATTTATTTCACTCTTATATAGATGGCTAGGACGCAAGGGGCGGCAACAAGGGATTAGAACCCCGAGCCCGCTGCTAGAGCTCCAATTAGGGGAAGAGATCGACCCAGAGGTCGGGGGTAGGCTAGAGAAGCTGCCCCAGTTCGATATCAGGCTAGGGACCCATCACCAGATTATACTATAGCTCTCGAGCCAGAGATAGCTCCAAGGATTCTATCGAGACATAGCTCTAAGGATTCCGCCGCCACAACAGCAGGTAGGCCAGGGGGAAGCCCAGGCCCCACCTAGGTTTATTTCTTTGGCAGTTCTCAGAGACCTCTTGGTTCAGTTATTAAGGTTAGTAGGTGGTCAGCTGACAGATGGAGCTCAGCTAGAAACACAGGGTGGTATAAATATAGGGGCACAACCTACATTTTGAAACCATAAATGTTCATATGCATTTTGAAACCATAATTGTTCATTGGCATCAAAGTTAACCTAAAATATGAAAAGAGAAGCTTACTTATGGACATGGACCATTTATTACAAAGATGGACCCAAAAGTGAACCATAGCAGCCAAATCGGGCGTCCGCCCTCGCGAATGAGGTACCTGCGAGCGCAGGTGGCACCGTAGGTGGCTCTAGATAGGGCCAGGAGGCACCTGTAGCCTTACCTCACCACATAGGGGTGCAGGTTGCTCTGAAGGTCCTTCCAGAAGTCCGTTTCACTTGTTTTTGCTTCTGTTTGACCTTCCAAGGCCCCTCTACCCTTGTTGGATGCAATCATCAACTTATGGTACCCTTTGGATGGCTTAAAGAGGGTAGTCCAGAAGGATTTTTAATTGTATCAATTGTGGATTATTTTTAATGTGTTGAGGTGAAAGGTATTTAGATGACTTGATGACGTAAATGTGACGATGTGTTAAGGAGGAAGTGTAAAGTATAAACTTGGTATGAAATTCCATCGGTTTGTGATATCTAGGTTGATGTGTGGGATGTTTTGGTGTTGTTGGTATGGTGATGCAGTAAATTGTATTATAGGAGGGTGAAATGATGTTATATGGTAGTCGCGTAGCTCATTATCGTCTTGTGCACTTGTAATGTAGTTAGTTGTTAATGTGAGCTCTGTTATGTACTTGTGTTGTAGAGTAACACGTAAGGAAGGAGCTGAATTATTGTATTCACGTATTGGGAAGATAAGGTATGTAAGGTTACTCTTTCCGTATCCTTTGGCAGCACCTCTTGTTCTCATTGTTACCGTACATGTTTCCATTTCAAAATGTTTCAAAGCATCTCATTTCAGGTTTGTTATAAATTGTTGTTCACGTGTCTCTTATTCATTAACTAATGTTCCAAAGCTCCAATAATGTTATAACCACCAATGTATCAATCTCACAAAGTAAACAAATGAAGTAATGCATAGTTGTTTGTTGTTTGAGTATGGGTGGCAGCTTTGGGGGCGAAAGCCTAGCTCAAGCCGATCCCGAGATTATTGGATCAGGGGGCAGCTCTGGGGGAAAAATCCTAGCTCGAGCCGAACCTGACAGGGGGCAGCTCTGGGGGTGAAAACCTAGCTCAAGCCGAACCTGATATATTGATTTGTGGGTGGCAGCTCTGGGGGCATAAGTCTAGCTCGAGATGATCCCAATGTTATTTCCCACTGATCAGTTGGGCTCGAGAATTATATGATTGATGTTGATATTGATATGAACGTAAAAAGAAAGTAATGAAGGCAATGTACATAGTTCCACATATACAGAATGGTGGTTTATCAATATTGTCTATTCACTTGTATTTGATTCCATTGGAGTTCTTCTGTTTCATGCAAATTCTTATGGCCTTACATACTCAGTACATTCATTCGTACTGACGTCCCTTGGGGGACTTACCTTACTTGCTGCAGGCACAGGAGCTAGTAGACCTCCACAGTAGGATACGGGTTATCTACGGACTGTTGGTGAGCTCCAGGTTGATTTGGGGCTTTTGGAGTCATTTGTATACATTTGTTTTGGTACTGTGTAACAGTTGTATATAGTGGGGACTTGTACCAACTTTAGGCATGGTTATGTATCTGTTAGAGGCTTTGTAGATGCTGTAAGTCGAACTAAGGAATGCATGGCCATTTTGACGTGGTGGCCCTAACGGCCAAGTTTCATATCTATTTGAATGTTTTTCCATGACGTCCGTCTTTGTCATCTTGTATCTGTATGACAGAATTTTGTTTACTCAGGGACATGCATATGAATGTACATGAGCATAGGTTGGTTCTCTCGGGCCTTAACGACTTCTGGTGCCAGTCCACCTCAATGGGATTTGAGGCGTGACAGAAGTGGTATCAGAGCAGGTTATCCTAGCGTGTCTACAAAGTCGTGTCTGAGTAGAGTCTTGCTTATGGATGTGTGGTGCACCACATTTATAAGTAGGAGGCTACGGGACATTTAGGAGTTGTTTCTTTTCTTTATTTTCTAGATCGTGCATTAGAGCCAACGTTGTCGGTGGAATCATATCTGACCATTAAAATTGGTTTTCTTTGTTATAGAAAAATGCCGATTACAAGATGAGGTAGGGGAAAAAGTAAGAAGGTAGACATGCTTGCCGGAGAAGAAACTAGTAAATCACCACCTGACCAAGCTAGTCAAGGTGGGGCTAAAACTGAGTTTGCATCGCGGGCTTCTTCTCCTCTCCCATTTCCAGGGGGGCCACAAAGGAGAGGAGTATCCCCAGAACCACCTGTTAATGCTACTGAGAAGTATCTAATAAATACGGTGCAAATGTTGACTTGTATAGTTGCTGCACAAAATCAAGGACAAGTTCGTCCAACTACAAGTAATGACGGTGCGGATAGGGCAGCTAGTCGGCAGACACAGGAATTTCTGAAATTAGACCCTCCCACGTTCACCGGGTCAGATCTTAATGAAGACCCATAATACTTCATGAACCAAATTCAAAGGGTTTTAGATGTTATGCATGTGTATGGTATAGAAACAGTTGAGCATGCAACAGATAGATTGAAAGGAGAGGCTATATTATGGTACAAAAATTGGAAATGATCTTGGGGTAATGGTGTACTTTCAGCTAATTGGGAAGAATTCAAAGCGGCATTCCTTGATCATTACCTTCCATATGAGATCTGAGAGGCTTGTGCAAACCATTTCTTAAATCTTCGTCAAGGGAATATTAGTGTCAGAGAGTACAGTCTTCGGTTTAACTCTTTGGCTAGGTATGCTCCTAATATAGTAGCCACTATGGACGACAGAGTCCATCAGTATGTGGACAAATTTGATCCAATTTGGTGAGGGATTGTACTATTGCTGCATTGAATAGAGATATGGATATAGCCAGGATACAAGCTTTTGTACAGAAGATGGAGCATCAGAGGCAAAGGAGAAGGGCGCAAGAATTTGAAAGAGGGTCGTCAAAGAGGGATAGACCTATGGGACAGTTCATGGTGTCCCAAGGAGAATTTAGGCCACGAGTTTTTAATAGACCGCCGAGACCATCATTTTCTTACCCTACAACAGGTACTCCATCCCAATTTTGAGGGTTTAGAGGCAGTCAAGTTGGGCAGAGTAGTGGAATTCGGGGTTCACAGATAGTAGGATTTTTTTGTCAGCCGTGTCAGCACTGTGGAAAGTTTCATTTAGGTGCATGCCAGTTTGGGACAAATGTTTGTTTCTGGTATGGTATGTCAGGGCAAATAATGAGAGAGTGTCCACAGAGGGGTATGGGTAGTATGACGCGACTTACAGGATCAATCATTGCATCATCATCATCGGTTGTATAGCCTATGGGGTGTGGTAGAGGTGCTAGAGGAGCAGCTAATTCTATTGGAGTCCAGAACCATACCTATGCGTTAGCGAATCGTCAAAATTCGGAGGCTTCTCCGGATGTAGTTACAGGTACATTATCCATCTTTTCAGATAATGTATATGCATTGATTGATCCGGGATCTACCCTCTCATATGTCACTCCATTGATTACCGAAAAATTCAAAAGAACACCAGAATTATTAGTTAAGCCATTTGAAGTATCTACACTAGTTGGTGAATCTATTATAGCTAAAAGAGTCTATCATAATTGTATAGTAACTGTGTGTGATCATGATACGTTGGCTGATCTTATTGAATAAGAAATGGTAGATTTTGATGTTATAATGGGTATGGATTGGTTGGCTTCTTGTTATGCCAGAGTAGATTGCCGAGCTAAGAAGGTACATTTCCATTTTCCATAAAAGACCGTCCTTAAATGGAGGGGTAATGTTGGAGCACCGAGAGGTAAATTTATTTCCTATCTTAAGGCAAGGAAAATGATATCCAAGGGGTATATATGCCATCTAGTAAGAGTGAAAGATATCGATGTGAAGCCACCAACTCTTCAATCGGTTCCGGTGGTAAATGAATTCCTTGATGTATTTCCTGAAGATCTTCAAGGTTTGCCTCCAGCATGGGAAATAGAGTTTGGTATTGATGTGATGCCAGGCAATCAGCCTATCTCTATTCCTCCGTATAGAATGGCCCCGACAGAGTTACGGGAATTGAAGGAGAAATTAAAAGACTTGCTGGACAAGGGATTCATAAGGCCTAGTATGTCCACTTGGGGTGCACCAGCGTTATCTGTACGAAATAAAGATGGCACATTGAGAATGTGTATTGATTATCAACAATTGAATAATGTAACATTCAAGAATAAATATCCCCTCCCCAGAATTGATGATTTGTTTGACCAATTAAAGGGTGCCAAATACTTCTCAAAGATTTACCTGAGATGGGGTTATCATCAGGTAAGGGTTAGAGAAAAAGATATACCCAAGCCAACTTTTCGAACACGGTATGGTCATTATGAATTTTTAGTTATGTCATTTGGGCTAACAAATGCACTAACAGTTTTTATGGATTTGATGAATAGAGTGTTCAAGCCATTCTTAGATGTGTTCATGACCGTGTTTATAGATGATATTTTGGTTTATTCAAGATCACAAGAGGACCATGCTAATCACTTGTGGCAGGTGTTACAGATTCTTCGTGATCGTAAGTTATATGCAAAGTTCTCTAAATGTGAATTTTGGTTAAAATATATAGCATTCTTGGGTCATACTATGTCATATGAAGGGATAAGAGTTGATACACAAAAGATAGAAGCGGTGAAGAATTGGCCAAGTCCTACGAAGCTTACAAAGATTCATAGTTTTCTCGGGTTAGCAGGTTATTATAGATGATTTGTTGAAGGGTTTTCTTCCATTGCGACACCTTTAACAAAGCTAACACACAAGGCAACCAAGTTTCAGTGGAATGATGTATATGAGAAGAGTTTCCAAGAGATGAAGGATAAATTGATGTCTACACAAGTATTAGTACTTTCGAATTCTCGAAGAAGGGACCCCTAGCAGTATATATAGCTACTCCTTCATTTTTCTTTCATTATTTCTAAGTGTAAAATGCCATTAAAGGATATTTTGAGCCCTGAAACTGTGGGAATCTTGTACTATTGAGTTAGGAGTAGCTAGGGAATGCGATTGTGAGCCCGGTACCTTCGAGTTCCCATATGTTTTTTCGTCGATTTCTCAATTAATTCTCCATTTTAGTTGTCTATTTTGGGATTATTAGTGGACTAATTTGAGGGCTATTTGAGATCGGATTTAGCTATAATTTTATGGCATTTGATCCTAGAGTTACATGGCATACTGTAATGGTTTCAATTTTATAATTTCGCAAGTGGGCCCTACATGGGAGTTTTAGCCCAATTTTTGACCCGAAGTATTTATATACATTATAGGTATCATTCTTCTTGTCATGATGCAAACACTAATATTTTGATAGTGTGGCAGCTGTCGGAGGCCTCTCAGAAGGAGAAAGCTCAAATTTAGAAGATTTGGCAGCGTTCGGCAGCGTCCAGGTAGGTTAGGCTTACCCTATCCTTAGACTGAGTTTATTTATGGTGATTGTGTGCTATTATGCTCATTTTAGGCTGGTAGTTTTAGTTCGGACTCTGTTTTAGTACTTTTATGCCTTTCTTAGCTGGTTAGGGACACGTTTTGGAAGGTTTCAGGCATGTTATCCCTTAGAAGGGTAGTATCATCTTATAGGGATAGGTTAGTACTTTTAGTACCTTGAGTTGGGAATGGGAAGCCTTAGACTAGTTTAGACCAGGTTACAATCAAGACTTAGTTTTTGGGACCCCGCTACTCCCTTTAAAACAAGTGTGCTTGAAGTTAGATTCCTTTAGGCGTAACTAAGTTTTTTACTACACTTTTTAGGCTATCACCTTGGGTTGGGTTGACTCAAACTTGGTTTCTAGCGTGTTTTAGCTCTTTTTCCTTGGGTAGAGTAGTATTTTTCAGGGATCATCAGTCCTTGACCAAGATATTGGGGACTCGCCTTGCCCTAGCGGACCTGCACGCTAGAGTTTAGTATTTATGACCCTATAGCACGGTGTTAAACTTGGAAACCTTGGGTTTCTTCTTTTAGCTAAATTATAGGTATATTTTTGTAAATATATTTCATTTTCGATTTGGGACTCGTGTATACTGTATTCTTTCCTATCTATTCTGAGTTTGGTCACAGTTTTGGCTTTGGTTATGGTATGGTATTGATATTAGTTTGGTTTTACTGAGGAGATTGGTTAATCATGGGATCTCTATATTCTGGTTATGATGTGATCGGGGAGGTCTATATTGATTAATGTTATTTTGGGAGTTGTCGTTACTATAAGTTTTGGTTTGAGTCCAGCAATGGTTATAAGTTCGGGTGTATATGATTTATGTGGACTCTAGTTATTACCCACTATTTCTAGTTTAAATCAGGTGTATGTCCTCTTGCTATTATCCACTATTATCGATTTAAGCCAGGCGTTTGCCTCTCGTTATTACCCATTGGTACCGGTTCAAGCCTGGTGCACACCTGGATGGTTATATCATAGAGTTGAGATCATATGGTTACTTGAGATCGGTTCAGTTATGGGTGGTTTATACTTTTACTTTAGTTACTTCTTGTGTGTACTCACCGGCTTATGGGGGCATAATTGGGTTAATTATTTTCTTCTATGTGCCTTTTGGGCTTATAGGGGCCCAGTTAGGTTATGCTTGGCTTGCTTTCTTACTATCGAGTTATTTACTTTCCGCACCGCTCTTATATACTTCTCTTATCTTAACTACTTAGTTAAGTTGCTATTTACTTTTTTAATCCTTTTACTGCCGACTTCGATCATCTTGTCATATTTTAGTTATACTTTTACTATACTTTAGCTCAGTCGGCCGATGATTTATAATGAGTACCCGTTGCTTTGGTACTCATACTGTACTTTTGCATCTTTTCCCTAATGCTGATCTAAGTATGAACCGTCGGTGTTGATATGATTCTCTGACCCAGTACTGATTCGGAGCAGGGTGAGCTTTCTAAAGTCCAAGGTTAATCCTCCGTCATCTGTTCCAGTATAGTCTTTTGCATTTGAGACTACTTTGTATATATTATGTATATTTTGGTTTCTATATTATACTCTTACTTGGTAGTAATGGCTCTAGTACCAACCTTACCAGGTCTTGGGAGGGATTATCTTGTATATTTTGACCTCTTCCTTCTCTTGTACGGTGTGCTAAATATGTATATTTCTTTTCTTCTGCTTTTATTTCTATTGTTGTCGAATTTATTCTTGTTTCTTTTTACCTTACGCCCGTTAGCCCGTTACTTGCCATTCCGGGCTATGGCTAGGCTTTCCTACTGGTGGGTTGAAGCAAGCGCCATTACGACCTGAGAAATTGTGGTGTGACATCCTATTGGTCATGCAAGAAAAAGAAAAGGGCATTTTTTTAGATTATAAATAAATTCAAAATAAATTACAGGCTTGGAAAAGAAAACTCTTGTCATTTGGAGGTAAGCTTGTATTGATTAACAATGTTTTGCAAAGTATCCCTATCTACCTTTAATCTGCAATAACACCTCCTAATTGTGTTATTCATGATTTGTATAGACTGTTTTCTAAATTCTTGTGGAACATTAAGAAAGGAGGGAGAAGCAAAAATTGGGTGTCATTGTCTTATAAATGTTTGCATAAGGAGGAAGGTGATTTAGGCTTTAGATCTTTGTTTGATGTGTCTAAAGATTTTTTTTCTAAGCTTTGGTGGACTTTCAAAACCAAAAAATTAATGGGGACTATATTTATGTGGAACAAGAATTCTAAGAGGCATAAACCTCAAATGGTTTAATGGAGAGGATGATACGAGCATGGTTAACTTGGGGCACATTAGGAGGGGCTTCCACATATGGATGATATCTTGAAGCCTGAAGGAAGCCATGGAGAAACGAAGACAGAAGGCCATGGGCGATCAAGATGCCATTTGGCAAATCAAAAAGGGACATTGTGGGTTATTTCATAAATAGACACTTTTGGCCTATTTTTGTAATAGGATAGTAGTGTAAAGGTAATAACTATAAATAGTTTCCTTAATCATTTTCTTCCTTAGATTATGATGATATTTTGATGACTTGAATATTTGAGAGCTTTCAAACTTGTAGTTTCTAGGTGAAGCCTAGCATTAGTGTAGTTCATCGTTGGTAATTGTAGTTGAGTGATTGGGGTGGATTCCCGATATTGCTCGCGTTAACTTCTTCTAGCTTAATCAATCATCAAGTTTCTCTCTTTTTGGATTTAATTAGATTTCTCATCTTTGATTGAGTTTGATTTATTATTGTTTGATCAGATTCAATTGAGAGGTGAAGGTATAGAGTCATTTGTTGCTCATAAATCCAATTATATTTTGATAATTCCACATATCCTTTTCTTTATTTCAATTTTCTGCTTTTTAATTTTAGTTTCTGACTAGGATCGTTATCATCTTGGTATAATAGCTTAGGCTAAAGAGTTGTTCTAACAATTCTTAATCATAAGTTCATAAATTTGAAAATCGTTTCAAAAAGTTTTTGGGTCAAAAAAAATCACGTGATTCGTATTTTTGTTTGACTTTCCAACATTAGATTCATGTTTTTCTAGTGTTTAAAGGTCTAAATTCAAAATTTGTTTTGAGTTGGAGTTGTTTAGAAATTTGACCATTGTTGAGCTTGCAAAATTTGAAGAAGGTGAAGTGGGTTTGTTGAATGAGGCAAAATTGGAGGTTCAATTGTATTGGGGTTTGTTTTTCTAGTCAATTGAACTCGAATCTAAAATTTAAAGGCAAAAAAAGTTAAATTTTACCAGGGTCAATTTTGGAGTTCATGGTGTTCTTCATTGTTTGAAAAATTGCAAGTGGATTTAATTTTTGGGAGCAATTGGTGTGGAATTGGAGCTTAAAAGTTATTGGAGTTTGTTTGTAGTGCTGAAAAGAGCTTGTGTTTAAAATTTCCTGTCAATCAAAGCTTGTTTGATTGAGGTTGAATTTTTAATTTTTTATGGTGTTCATGGTGTTCTTGAAAGTTTAAAGATGGAGAAAATGGATTTAATTTCGGCTTGAAATTGAGAGCTTAAAACCATTGGGTTTTGTTCCTAAGTCAAGGGGAAGATAATCCTAAATTTTGAGCCAATTTCGAGTTGATTTGAGGGTGTTGGGATTTAGTATGTATTCTTGGTGTTCTTGGTACTCTTCAAGTTGTTCTTGAAGAAGAAGGATAAAAAGGTACACTTTGATCCAAACTTTCCAAGTCAAAGTTGGTCAAAGTGTTTGTGGGTCCAAGTGGAAATTAGTTGAAAAAAAATTCAAAATCTAAAAAAAAATTAATTAATTTCCACGTCAGCAGTCAGCAGTCAACTGCCAAATCAATAGTCAATTGTCAGCTCAACTGGCGCATGTAGCCCCACTTTCAGAGGCCAAAAATCTCCACGTTAGTGGACTTAGTTTTTATGGGTTTTGGGATCCAAATTTTGTTTAAGTGTCCATACTTCGTAAAAAAATTTCTACACTAATTTTTCTTTGATTTATCAATTATTTAACAATTAATTAACATCTTTAATTATTTTTTAACTAGTTTTAATCATCAAATCAAATTCTTTCAAGTGTTGAACTTCTCTGAGGCCCCAAAATTTTTCTAAGAGTTTGAACTTCCTAATTCTTTTTTCCACTCATTTTTCTTTCATTTCTCAACTATTTAACAACTAATTAACATCTTTAATTACTTGTCAACTAGTTTTTAAACATCAAATCATTTTTTTTATTCTTCAAATTAAGTAACAACGAGTAATTTCTTCTACTTTTGTTACTTAGTTCTTGAGTCCAAAATTTTTCGTGCTTTATTTCTTCTACTTTTTTTGTCTTAATTCATAGATATCTTTGTTTATTCAAGCCTTTTTAGCTTTATTTGAGTCGTCCTTCTTTCAAGAGTTACAACAATACCTCAAAGATAAGTGAGCTCGAATTGATTGAGCGAAGCTAGTTCACAAGCAATCTTGAGAAGAAGCCAAAGAGGTAAGGAGAGAGTTACATACGAGTGACATGAGGATTTTATTACTAATGTAACACCCCGTACATTTCTGAACTCACGTGACTACCCTAATGTTCATGGAATTAATTAAGTTGTGATAGATGGTATATTATTCATAGAAGTTATTTGGCTAAACTAATCATGTGTTAATGGGCTCAATAAAGGCCTAATAATTGAGCAAAAGACATGGCCCAAAATGGGTAAATGATCCAATCTTTCTTTGACCGAAGTTAGCCCTCAATTACTGACCAAAATTTGGCTAAGGATGACCATTAAGGGGGATATGTAAGGCAATAAAATCAGATTTTATTCACTAAAGGGCACATGCCATTCTAGACTTTTCCACAAAAAAATATATTTTCTCTCTACTCTCAAACCCTAAGGCAACCATCTCTTGTGGAAAAGATCTTCACTTTGCAAGCTTGCGTAAGTGTTTAATCTTGTGATTTAATAAATTATATGCATGAGAGATTGTGTAGATCATGTTGGTTATGTTGACAATGTGTTGAGAAGTTCACTATGTGTGAAACAGTCTATGTTTGCTTAATCGGTAAAGGGTTTTGCCTTGTAAACTTGGAAGTGGACTTGTGGTCCTGAAGGAAGTGAATTTGATGGATTAAATATCAACATGTAATATGTGTTTATGTCCTTAACTTTCTTTCTCTTTGTGTGTAACATTTGGAATTGTTATTGTGAAATTGTACATGAAACCGGTGGCGTATTGAAAGGAAAATGTAGTTTTGGTGATGTTTATGTGTTTTGTGAAACTATGGCTGTTCGTTGGCATCTAAGATAACTTAAAATATGAAAAAAAAGCTTAATTATGACCATGGACCATTCATTATGAAAAAGGACCCAAAAATGACCCCTAGAGGTTGAAATGGGCATCCACCCTCGCGGGCAGGGCATTTGCGGGCGCAGATGCCAATGCAGGTGGCCATATACCAGGACAATGGTCACCTATGGACGTACCTCAACCACCTGCGGGCGCAGCTGTCTTCACAGGTCATTCCAGAACTCCGTTTCGATTATTTTTGCATCTCTTTGACCCCCCAAGGCCCCTATACCCTTCTTGGATGCAATTATCAACTTATGGTATCTTCTGAATGGCTTTAAGGGGTTGTTCAGAGGTATGATGGATTATATCAGTTATGTATTATTGTTGATGTGTTATTATGAAAGGTATTTAAGTGGCTTGATGGAGAAAAGGTAACGTAGTGTTGATAGGGAAGTATAAAGTATAACTTTGGTGTAAAATGCAATTGCTTTATGATGTCTTGGTTAATGTGTAGTATGTTGTGGTGTTGTTAGTATGGTAATGCAGTGAATTTTATTATGAATGTGAAATGACGTTATATGGTAGTCACATAATTCATTGTCTTCTTATGCACTTGTAATGTAGTTAGTTATTAACGTGAGCTCCGTGATGTACTTGTGTTGTTGAGTAACACGTAAGGAAGGAGCCAGATTGTTGTATTCACATATAGGGTTGTGTATTCATATTTGAAAGATAAGGTATGTAAGGTTACTCTTTTCGTAGCCTTCTGCAGCACATATTGTTCACACTGTCATTGTACTTGTTCCATTCTGAAATGTTCTAAGGTATTTCATTTCAGGTTGTCATCTATTGTTATTCACATGTTCCTTATTCATTGATCAATTGTCATTCATGTGTCACATAACTATGGACATGGTTCTAAAGTTCCAATAATGTTACGTCCTAAAGTTCCAATAATGTTATGACTATCAACGTATCAATCTCACAGAAGTAAAGAAATAAAGGAATGTATCACTCTTATATGAAAGAACAGAGGTAATGCATAATTTTTGAATAATCTTGGGTGGTATTCTAGGGGTTAAAATACCTAGCACGGGTCTATCCCAAAATCACAGTAACATCCCAGGTGCGACAGAAAAGCCTAGCATGGGTTAATCTAACATCCCAGGGGCGACAGAAAAGACTAGCATGGGTTAATCTAACATCCCAGGGGTGACAGAAAAGCCTAGCATGGGTTAATCTAACATCCCAGGGGAGACAGAAAATCCTAGCGTGGGTTTATATCATCCCAGGGGTTAAGATACCTAGCATGGGTTATCCTCTTTTACCATTGATCAGTTGGTCATTTGTTTATCATATGTTTTACAATTTCTTAATGCAAATAAGGATAAAGTTAAGTAATGAACGATAATGATGAATGAACGTAAAGGCAAAGAAAGTAATGAATGTAATGTACATGGTTCCATGCATACAGAACGGTGGTTTATCCATATTGACTATTTTCTTATATTTGATTCCATTGAAGTACTTATGTATCATGCAGTTTCATATAGCCTTACATACTCAGTACATTCTTCGTACTGACGTCCCTTGGGGGACTTACCTTACTTGCTGCAGGCACAGGTGCTAGTATACCTCCACAGTAGGTTGCGGGTCATCTACTGATTATTGGTGAGCTCCAGTTCGGTTTTGGGCTTTCCGAGTCATATGTGTACATATTGGTTTTGGTACTATGTAAACATTGTATAAATCGGGGACTTGTCCCGACTTTAGGTTGGTTACGTATATGCATCTATTAGAGGCTTTGTAGACATACGTGGTGAGATGAATTAAAGAATGTATGTCCATTTTGACTTGATGGCCCTAACGTCCAAGTTTCATATATATCATATGTTTTTCCATGACTTCCGCCCTTGGTATATTGTAGTTACATGAGATAGAATTTTGTTCACTCAGGGATATGCATATGAATATATATGAATGAAGATTGGTTCTCTCAGGCCTTAACGGCTTCGGGTGCCATTACGCCCCATTGGAATTCGAGGCGTGACAAAAGTGGTATCAGAGTGGGTCATCCAAAGGGTGTCTACAAAGCCGTGTCAGAGTAGAGTCTTGCTTATGGATGTGTTGCGCGCCATATTTATAAGTAGGAAGCTACGGGACATTTAGGAGTTGTTGCTTTTCTTCATTTCTTAGATCGTACAGTAGAGCCAATGTTGTAGGTGGAATCATATCTGACCATTGAAATTAGTTTTCTTCTGTACAGTAAAATGCCGATTACAAGACAAGATAGGGGCAAAGATAAGAAGATAGAGATGCCTGCCAAATAAGAAACTAGTAAATCATCATCTGACCAAGCTAGTCGGGGTGGGGCTAAAACTGAATTTGCATCGCGGGCTTCTTCTACTTTTCCAGCTCCAGAAAAGCCGAGAAGGAGAGAAGACCCTGCCGAAACACCTGTTAATGCTACTGAGCAGGATATAAGGATTATGGTGCACCTGTTGACTCAGATAGTTGTTGTACAAAATCAAGGACAAGTTGGTCCAGCCTTTGCATAGAAGAGGGGAAATCAAATGCAAAGGAGAATGGCACAAGAATTTGAAAGAGGGCCGTCAAAGAGGGCTAGACCTATGGGACAGTTCATGGTATCCCAAGGAGAATTTAGGTCTTGGGTGCTTAACAGACCGCCTAGACCATCATTTCCTCATTATACAGTAAATGCTCTACCTCCATTCTGAGGGTTTAGAGGCAATCAGTTTGGGCAAAGAAGTGAGATTCAGGATTCACGGACAGTGGGGTATCAAGCACAAGGAAGTATGAGCCATCGAGGTCTTTTCGTCAGCTGTGCTAGCACTGCGGGAAGTTTCATTCAGGTGAATGTTGGTTTGGAACAAATGTTTGTTACTGGTGTGGTATGTCGGGGCACATAAGGAAAGGGTGTCCACAAAGGAACACGGGTGGTATGGCACGACCTACGGGACCAACCGTCACATTGCCATCATCAGTGCCTCCTCTAGGTAGAGGTATACAGCCTATGGGGCACGGTAGAGGTTCTAGAGGAACAGCTAGTTCTAGTGGAGCCCAGAACCGTACCTATGCCTTAGCAGATCGACAAAATTCGAAGGCTTCTCCTGACATAGATACAGGTACATTATTCATATTTTTACATAAGGTATATGCATTGATTGACCCGGGTTCTAAATTATCATATGTTACTCCATTGATTAAGGAAAATTTTTTTTGAAAGAACGCCAAAATTACTAGTAAAGCCATTTGAAGTCTCTACACCAGTTGGTGAATCTATTGTAGTTAAAAGAGTATATCGTAATTGTATAGTAACTGTTTGTGGTTATGATACACTGGTTGATCTTATTGAATAGTACATGGTAGAGTTTGATGTTATAATGGGTATGGATTGGTTGGCTTCTTGTTATGCCACGGTAAGTTGCCGATCTAAGAAGGTACATTTTCGTTTTCCACAAAAGAATATTTTTTTGAATGGAAGGGTAATGTGGGGGCACCAAAAGGAAAATTTATTTCCTATCTTAAAGAAAGGGAAATGATACCCAAAGGGGTACATATGTCACTTAGTATGAGTAAAAGATATTGATGTGAATCCACCAACTCTTCAATTGATTCCGGTGGTAAATGAAATTCTTGAGGAATTTCCTGAAGATTTCCCAGGATTACCTCCAGGACGGGAAGTAGAGTTGGGATTGATGTGATGCCAGACACTTAGCCTATCTCGATTCCTCCGTATAGAGTGTCTCTAGCAGAGTTACGGGAGTTAAAAAGAGCAATTGAAAGACTTATTAGACAAGGGATTTATAAGACCTAGTATGTTCACTTGGGGTGCACCAGTGTTATTTGTACGAAAGAAAGATGGTACACTGAGAATGTGTATTGATTGTTGTAAACTGAATAAGGTGACAGTTAAGAATAAATATCCCCGCCCCAAAATTGGTGATTTGGTTGACAAATTACAGGATGCCAAATGTTTCTCAAAGATTGACTTGAGATCAGGATATCATCGGGTAAGGTGTTAGACAAAAAGATATATCCAAGACAGTTGTTCGAACATAGTATGGTCACTATGAATTTCTAGTTATGTCATTTGGACTAACAAATGCACCAGTTGTTTTTATAGGTTTGATAAATAGGGCGTTCAAGCCATTTCCAGACGTGTTCATGACAGTGTTTATAGATAATATTTTATTTTACTCAAGATCACAAGAGGACCATGATAATCACTTACGATAGGTGTTACAGATTCTTCGTGATCGTAAGCTATACGCAAAGTTCTCTAAATGTGAATTTTGGTTAAAATTTGTAGCATTCTTGGGTCATATTGTGTCATATGAAGGAATAAGGGTTGATACACAAAAGATGTAAGCGGTGAAGAATTGTCCAAGGCCTACAACACCTACAGAAATTCTTAGCTTCCTTGGGTTGGCAAGCTATTACAGAAGATTTTTTTAAGGGTTTTCTTCCATTTCGGCACCCTTGACAAAGCTAACACACAAGGCAATCAAGTTTCAATGAAATGACGCATGTGAGAAGAGTTTCCAAGAGCTGAAGGATAAATTGACTTCTACACCTGTATTGGTACTTCCAGCAGGTACAGAGGGGTATGCAGTATATTGTAGTGCTTCAGGAGTTGGCATAGGATGTGTATTGATGCAGCACAGCAATGTGATAGCTTATGCTTCAAGACAATTGTGTCTACATGAAATAAATTATCCAACACATGATCTTGAGTTAGCAGTTGTGATATTTGCTTTAAAAATATGGCGCCAGTATTTATATGGGGTTCACGTTGATGTATATACTGATCATAAAAGTTTGTAGTATGTTAGCCGATTCGTTAAGCCCAAAGCACTAGGAAGTACTGATGATCAGTTCATGGAAAAGCAAGGTATAGTCAAGGATCTACATCAATTATACAACTTGGTAGTTCATTTTCTTGAAACTCCAGATAAAAGAATTATAGCGCAAAATATGGCAGAGTCTTTATTTGTAGAGGTGAAGGAAAAGCAATATGCGAATCCTATTTTTATTGCAGCTGAAAAAGAAATGACAGCAAGGTTTGATAAAGGCATTTGAACTTACGCAAGAGGGAGTGATTCAGTACCAAAGTAGATTGTGTGTACCGGATATAGATGAACCAAAGAGACGGATTATAACGGAGACACATCATTCAAGCTATTCTATTCATCCGGGAGCTACCCAAATGTATCATGGTTTGAAAGACATGTATTGGTGGGGTAATACGAAGAAGAATATTGCAGAATTGGTAGCTTATTGTCCGAATTGCCAACCAGTAAAAGTAGAGCATTAAAAACTTGGAGGTTATATGCAAAGTATCAATCTTCCAATCTGGAAGAGGGACATGATTAACATGGATTTCATCACAGGTTTTCCTCGAACACTGCAGAAATTTGATTCCATATGGGTGATAGTTGACAGGCTTACCAAGTCAGCTCACTTCCTACCAATCAAGACCACTTATATAGCTGAAGATTATGCAAAGTTGTATATTAAAGAGATAGTACGATTACATGGGATTCCAATTTATATTATATCAGACATGGGAGCTCAATTTACTGCATACTTTTGGAAAAAAAATTCAGAAGAGTTTGGGAACTCAAGTGAGTTTGAGTACGGTTTTTCATCCCCAAACAGATAGACAAGCAGAACGTACCATCCAAACACTTGAAGAAATGTTACAAGCTTGCACATTGGACTTTAAAAGTAGTTGGGATGATCAATTACCTCTTACTGAATCTACCTACAATAATAGCTATTATTCAAGTATCAAAATAAGCACCTTAAGAAGCCTTCTATGGAAGAAAGTGTAGATCACCAATTGGATGGTTTGAAGCGGGTGCAACTGCTTTACTCGGGCCAGATCTTGTTCATCAAGCTATAGAGAAAGTTAAGGTGATACAATAGCAGCTACAAATGGCCCAAAGTCGACACAAGTCATATGTCGATATTAAAAGAAGGGAATTAGAATTTTCCATAGGTGATTGGGTAGTTTTGACAGTGTCACCAATGAAAGGGGTAATGAGATTTGGAAATAAATGAAAGTTGGCCCTATATAACGTGCCATATAAGATTGTTTGAAGATTTGGTCAATTCGCGTATGAATTTGAAATACCCCAAGAACTCTCCATAGTTCATATAGTGTTTTATGTTTCAACGCTTCAAAAGTGCATAG
Organism: Capsicum rhomboideum; assembly: GCA_031232105.1. Taxonomy (NCBI): domain Eukaryota; kingdom Viridiplantae; phylum Streptophyta; class Magnoliopsida; order Solanales; family Solanaceae; genus Capsicum; species Capsicum rhomboideum. The sequence goes on along the minus strand of CP124716.1, from coordinate 86,358,936 downwards.
GAGATCCATTGCTCCCAGTGACGATATACAATTTACGGAGGATCTCACCTATCAAGAGATACTTATTGTTATTCTAGATCGATAAGTGATGAGGTTAAGGAATAAAGAAGTAGCTTTCATAAAATTACTTTGGAGAACTCAGCAAGTGGAAGAAATCATATGGGAAGCCGAAGAAATGATGAAGTCTAAGTACCCATATTTGTTTCAAACCGAAGAGAAAATCCAAGACACTGAATTGGAGAAACAACAAGTAAGTATATGTGAGAATTATAGGTACGTGATACTATGAATAATGCAATTAGACTTGAACATGTTTGGACTGGGTAATATATTATTAACATTAGAGGATGAATGTTCTTAAGGGGGCAAGGATGTAACACCCCGTACATTTTTGAACTCACGCGACTACCCTAATGTTTATGGAATTAATTAAGTTGTTATAGATGGTATATTATTCATGGAATTTATTGGGCTAAACTAATCATGTGTTAATGGTCTCAATAAAGGCCCAATAATTGAGCAAAAGACATGGCCCCAAATGGGTAATTGATCCAATCTTTCTTTGACCAAAGTAAGCCCTCAATTATTGACCAAAAGTTGTATAAGGATGAACATTAAGGGGGTTATATAAGGAAATAAAATCAGATTTTATTCACTAAAGGGCACATGCCATTCTAGACTTTTCCACAAAAAAAAGATATTTTCTCTTTACTCTCAAACCCTAAGGCAACCATCTCTTGTGGAAAAGATCATCACTTTTCAAGCTTAGGCAAGTGTTTAATATTGTGATTTAATATATTATATTCATGAGATATTGTGTATATCATGTTGGTTATGTTGACAAAGTGTTGAGAAGTTCACTATGTGTGAAACAGTCTATGTTTGCTTAATCGGTAAAGGATTTTGCCTTGTAAACTTGGAAGTGGACTTGTGGTCTTGAAAGAAGTGAATTTGATGGATTAAATATCAACATTTAAGATGTGGTTATGTCCTTAACTTTTTTTCTCTTTGTGTGTAACATTTAGAATTGTTGTTGTGAAATTGTACATGGAACCGATGGCGTATTGAAAGGAAAATGTAGTTTTGGTGATGTTTATGTGTGTTTTGAAACCATGGATGTTCGTTGGCATCTAAGATAACTTAAAATATTAAAATATAAGCTTAATTATGACCATGTACCATTCATTGCGAAAAAGGACCCAAAAATGACCCCTAGAGGTTGAAACGGGCATCCGCCCTCGCGGGTAGGGCACCTGCGGGCGCAGATGCCAATGCAGGTGGCATTGGACCAGGCCAATGGTCACCTACAGATGCACCTCAACCAATTGCGTATGCATATGGCTTCGCAGGTTAGTCTAGAACTCCGATTCAATTGTTTTTGCATCCTTTTGACCCCCAAAGGCCCCTATACCCTTCTTGGATGCAATTATCAACTTATGATATTTTTTAAATGGATTTAAGGTGTCGTTCGGAGGAATGATGGACTATATCAATTATGGATTGTTTTTAATGTGTTATTGTGAAAGGTATTTAAGTGATATGATTGAGAAAAGGTAACGTAGTGTTGAAAGGAAAGTGTAAAGTATAACTTTGGTGTAAAATGCTATCGCTTTATGATGTCTTAGTTAATATGTAGTATGTTGTGGTGTTGTTGGTATGGTAATGCAGTGAATTTTATTATGAATGTGAAATGACGTTATATGGCAGTCACATAATTCATTATCGTCTTATGCACTTATAATGTAGTTAGTTGTTAACGTGAGCTCCATGATGTACTTGTGTTGTAGAGTAACACGTAAGGAACGATCCAGATTGTTGTATTCACATATAGGGTTGTGTATTCATATTTGGAAGATAAGGTATGTATGGTTACTCTTTTCGTAGCCTTCTGCAGCACATATTGTTCACACTATCATTGTACTTGTTCTATTCTGAAATGTTCTAAGGTATTTCATTTTAGGTTGTCATCTATTGTTATTCACATGTTCCTTATTCATTGATCAATTGTCATTCATGTGTCACATAACTATGGACATGGTTCTAAAGTTCCAATAATGTTACGTCCTAAAGTTCCAATAATTTTATGACTACCAACGTATCAATCTCACAGAAGTAAAGAAATGAAGTAATGTATCACTCTTATAATGAAAGAACAGAGGTAATGCATAATTGTTTTAATAATCTTGGGTGGTATCCCAGGGGTTAAAATACCTAGCACGGGTTGATTCCAATATCAAAGTAACATCCCAGGGGAGATAGAAAATCCTAGCATGGGTTAATATAACATCCCAAGGGCGACAGAAAAGCCTAGCATGGGTTAATCTAACATCCCAGGGGCGACAGAAAAGCCTAGCATGGGTTAATATCATCCCAGGGGTTAAGATACCTAGCATGTATTATCCTCTTTTACCATTGATCAGTTGGTCATTTGTTTATCATATGTTTTACAATTTATTAATGCAAAGAAGGATAAAGTTAAGTAATGAACGATTATGATGAATGAACCTAAAGGCAAAGAAAGTAATGAATGTAATGTACATGGTTCCATGCATACAGAACAATGGTTTATCCATATTAACTATTCTCTTATATTTGATCCCATTGAAGTACTTATGTATCATGCAGTTTCATATAGCCTTACATACTCAGTACATTATTTGTACTGACGTCCCTTGGGGGACTTACCTTACTTGTTACAGGTATAGGTGCTAGTAGACCTCCACAGTAAGTTACGGGTCATCTACTGATTATTGGTGAGCTCCAGTTTGGTTCGGGGCTTTCCAAGTCACATGTGTATATATTGGTTTTGGTACTATGTAAACATTGTATAAAGCGGGGACTTGTCCCGACTTTAGGTTGGTTACGTATATGCATCTGTTAGAGGATTTGTAGACGTACGTGTTGAGATGAATGAAATAATGTATGTCCATTTTGACTTGATGGCCCTAACGGCCAAGTTTCATATATATCATATATTTTTCCATGACTTCCGCCATTGGTATCTTGTAGTTACATGAGATAGAATATTGTTCACTCAGGGACATACATATGAATGTACATGAATGAAGATTGGTTCTCTCGGGCCTTAACGGCTTTGGGTGCCAGTCCGCCCCATTGGCATTCGAGGAGTGACAACTAACCTCATGTTTTTAGTTTTGTAGGTACAATTTCTAATCACTTTTCTTATATCCATGGAGGAAGGAGCTCGGTGAACAACATAGGGACATATGTCAATGTGTCTTGGCGAGTGACCAATGAAAATGAAAGACTAGTTGGAAGGAATTGAAGGTTCGAATGTATGGAGGAAAGGGTGAGAAGGATGTATAGTATGAGTGAAAGAAGTTTTCCTATGACAAGTCAAAGTGAGGGAACAAGAAAGACCTCAGGTCAAGAATCCAACCTATACTACCCCCAATCAAATTGGAACCAAACCTACCCTCAATCTATATTCCGAGTGAACCCGAGATATGTTAGACAAGTCACCACACATCAAAATACACAACCATATCATCTACCATAAAAGAGTCCTTCATTTGTGGAAAACTAAGTTTAAAGCCAAGAACCTCTACGAAATATATCACATGCATCCTTGTATGTACCCTATGTTCCAACCCAACAACATTATCCATAAATACCCTACTAAGATATCTATTATAAAAACCCTCTTATGATGAGATATATGAAGAGGATAACTTGGATTGGTGGGAAGGACCCAAAGTCTTTTGTATCAACCAAGGCATAGGATGTCAAGGGAAATGGGACAGTAGAGATAGGTAAAGGGACAAAAAAAAAGGTGTAAAGATCAAAGTGATAGATATGGTGATCAAGGTGTTTCGGATTAAGGGATAGGTGACAACATGGTGAGTCTTCAAATATTCCATGATATTAGTGAAGAAGTTCGAGCTAACTATAATACGAAGCCTATAGAGGTAATCGTGATATAACTCAATCTTCTTCTCCTTCTATCATTCAATATTATAAGTGTCAAGCGAAGGACATATTTCTAGAGAATGTCCATAAAGGAGGTCAAATATGATCTTGTACGATGGACCTTGTGCTTAAAAAGTGATAGAGTATGAGGTTGGGAATGGTTATGATGAGCCTCAGATTAAGTGTGATAAACCAACCTCAAATGTAGATGATGAACAATTAGATAAGGGTTTGAACTCTTCTTTTGAGCTAAAACGAATCATGAGAGATCTTTCTAAAGAGGAACTTGATCAAAGTGTGAACCTATTCCATGCAAGGTTCAAGATGATGGATAGGGTATGTTCAATGGTCGTTAATATTAGGAGTAGTACTAATGTGGTGAGTTACACTATGGTTGATAGAATGAAGCTTCCCACACAAAGATACCGCAAGCCATACAAACTTGATTGGCTCATTGAGAATGGTGAATTGGAGGTAACCAAGCAAGTAGTAATCAATTTTTGCATTTTCAAGTATCGAGATGAGGTGCTATGTGATGTTGTGCCTATGCAATCTTATTATTTATTTCTTTGTAGACCTTTGCTAGCCGATAGAGATGTCAAATATCAAGAGAAGTCCAATAAATACTCACTTGTATTTAGAGGAAGAAAGCACACTCTTGTATCCTCAGCACCCTATCAAAAAAGTGAGGACAATAAGATAATGAGGGAGATCCAAAAATAACTTAAAAAAAGAAGAACTTGAGAAGGAGGAGAAAGAATTAGCTCAAGAAGAGAAGTTACCTACAAATGAAGCTCCTACAAAAAAGTGGGTGGACCAAGCATATTGGTCCAAAATGATGCATTCGAGGGAAAGCTATGGGAAACCAAGTGTGGTTTGAAAGAATGAAAACTTAAGAGACCATCTTCGAGGTATGTACCCTACCCCTCCTATTATAAACAATCCTTAGAGTCATGATAACATCTTCCCTATGGTACATAATTTCATAACTTTGTGTGGTTTCATGTCCTACCATAAAGGTGTTGATGTCTCTCGATCTTATTCGTGGTTTATTGTTACTAGCATATCTCCATGTGTTTATACACTACCCTTGGAAGCTTGCTTAAGAAAGGAAGTTGAATTAAACTTGAAAGGCTTAATCTTGTCCTCCTGTGTTCCAAATTTTGAATACCTTTTTGTTAACATTCTAGCCTTAAAGTGTGTATTTTCAATTGAGAACCCTCGAGATGAGTTAAATGTGATTTATTTATTTCTTTATTACTTGTTTGCATATGATGAACCTTTGCTAAAATGCGGTCTTATGCTTATGAACCCTAAGGAAAAAATGTCATGGCCTATTTTTGGAGTTTCCTATATATTTGCTTCCTTGTTTAACACATTTGTGCTTTAGTTGTGTGGCTTACAACTAAGGGATGCTAAGTGGTTTGCTTATTTATGGGGGTGTCCATAGGTATTGAAAGCTCTTTTTCACCTTCAAAGGGTTAGACAAGTCAAATTTTCAAATGGGACTCTTAGAAGCATGATTGATACTATGAAAGAGGGAACCCTAATTTATTGGGAGGACTATTTGATATGGGGTGATTTGACTTTTAATATATCCCTCGACCATTCTAGTAGCATGGCTTCATTAGTGCACTTCGTTTCTTTGGGAAGTTGCTTGGTAGTAAGGTTTGTTTTATGCTTAAAAAGTCTCTCCTTATCTACCGGTGTCCTTATCTTTCGGCAGGCCCTAGATAAGGATAGTGAGCTTAGTACCTTTCTCTACCACCTCTTTGCTTACGATGATACCCATGTTGGTATGGGATTTGTTTACTATAGAGGTAGATGTATATGGGTTTTGCACTTTTTTAACTCGGATGAGCCATTATGGTTTATTGCACCACTTTTGGTGTGGTTTTATTATGAGGTGATGAAACAATTGTGTCTTATGGCTTCTACAGTATATGTGCTATAATATCTTGGAATTCTTTATGCTAATAAGACCCTTGTAGTTTCTTTGTCTCATGATGATGCTTATAGCCAAATCCTTTGCACCTTATATGATGAATGACTCTTATTCAACATAAAGGATAGTTGATTGTCTTTCAAATATGTGCCTCTTTGGTAAGTTGGTATGGTTGATAACCCTTATGCTAACCCTCATACTATGAGGATATGTTTGTTGTTTGTTGCTTGTCATTTTTATGTTTTTACAAGGTCCAGATTCGAGAACGAATCCTTTTGAAGAAGGGGAAGATGATACGAGCATGGTTAGCTTGGGGCACATTAGGAAGGGCTTCTAAAGATGGATAATAGCTTGGAGCCTGCAGAAATATATAGAGCAATGAAGTCACAAGGCCATGGGTGATCAATATGACATTTGGGCAATCAAGAAGGGCCCTTGTGGGTTATTTTTTAAATAACCACTTTTGGGATATTTTTTTGTAATAGGCTATTAGTGTAAAGGCAATGACTATAAATAGTGTCCTTAGTTATTTTCTTCCTTAGATTATGATGATAGTTTGATGACTTGAATATTTGAGAGCTTTCAAGTTTATAGTTTCTAGGTGAAGCCTAGCATTAGTGTGATTCATTGTTTTAATTGTAGTTGAATGATTAGGATGGATTTCCGATATTACTCGTGTCTACTTCTTCTAGCTTAATCAATCATCGAGTTTCTCTCTTTATGGATTCAGTTAGGTTTCTCTTTTTTGATTGAGTTTGGATTTTTTTTTTGATTGTATTCAATTGAGAGGTAAAGGTATAGAGTCCTTTGTTGCTCATAAATATGATTAGATTTTGATAATTTTACATATCCTTTTCTTTAGTTCAATTTTTTGCATTTTGATTCTAGTTTTTGACTAGGATCGTTATCATCTTGGTATAAGAGCTAAGGCTAAAGAGTTGTTCTAACAATTCTTAATCCTAGGTTCATAAATTTAAAAATCATTTCAAAAAAATTTGAAAAAAAATAAAAAATCATGCGATTCATAGTTTTGTTTGAGTTTTCAATACTAGATTCGTGTTTCTCTAATATTTAAAGGTCAAAATTCATAATTTGGTTTGATTTGGAGTTGTTTGGAAATTTCACCATTGTTGAGCTTGAAAAATTTGAAGAAGGTGAAGTGGGTTTGTTGATTGATGCAAAATTGGAGGTTCAATTGTATTGGGGTTTGTTTACTAGTGAACTGGAACTTGAATCTAAAATTTAAAGTCAAACAAAGTTAAATTTTACTAGGGTCAATTTTGGAGTTCATGGTATTCTTCATGATTTGAAAAATTGCAAGGTGGTTTAATTTTTGGGAGCAACTGGTATGGAATTGGAGCTTAAAAGTTATTGGAGTTTGTTTGTGGTGCTGAAAAGAGCACGTGTTTAAAATTTCCTTTCAATCGGAGTTCGTTTAATTGAGGTTGAATTTTTAAATTTTTATGGTATTTATGGTGTTCTTCAGAGTTTAAAAATGGAGAAAATGATTTTAATTTTGGTTTGAAATTGAGAGCTAAAAATAATTGGGTTTTTCCCTAAGTCAAGGGGAAATTAATCCTAAATTTTGAGTCAATTTCGAGTTGATTTGAGAGTGTTGGGATTTAATGTGTGTTCTTGGTGTTCTTGGTAGTCTTCAAGTTGTTCTTAAAGAAGAAGGAGAAAAAGGTACACTTTGATCCAAATTTTCCAAGTCAAAGCTGGTAAAAGTGTTTGTGGGTCCAAGTGGAAACTAGTTGGAAAAAAAATTTGAAATCTGAAAAACAAAAATCAAAAAAATATATTTTTAATTTCCATATCAGCAGTCAACTGCCACATCAATAGCCAACCGCCAGCGTAGCATCCTACACCCAATCAGCTGCCACACAGCACACCATCAGCTTCCCCACTCGCGCCAGCTTGCACGTGTAGCCCACTTTCAGAGGCCAAAAATCTGCAGGTTTGTGGACGTAGTTCTTTTGGGTTTTGGAACACAAAAATTTTTCTAAGTGTCCAAACTTCATAATTTTTTTTTCTACACTTATTTTTTCTCAATTTCTCAACTATTTAATAATTAATTCACATCTTTAATTATTTATTAACTAATTTTACTCATCAAATCATCAAATCAAATTCTTTCAACTGTTGAACTTCTCTGAGGCCACAAATATTTTTGAAGTGTCTGAACTTCTTAATTCTTTTTTCCACTCATTGTTCTTTAATTTATCAACTATTTAACAACTAATTAACATCTTTATTTACTTGTTAACTAGTTTCTAAACATCAAATCATTTTTTTATTCTTCAAATTAAGTAACAACGAGTAATTTCTTCTACTTTTGTTACTTAGTTCTTGAGTCCAAAATTTTTCGTGCTTCTTTTCTTGTACTTTTTTTGTCTTAATTCATAGATATCTTTATTGATTCAAGTATTTTTAGTTTTATTTGAGTCCTCCTTCTTTCAAAATTTACAAGAATCCACTCTACCACAAAGATAGGTGACCTTAAATTGATTAAGTGAAGCTTGTTCACAAGCAATCTTGAGAAGAAGTCGTAGAGATGAGGTGAGAGTTACATACGTGTGCGGTGAGGCTTTTATTACTAAACTCATATTTTTAGTTTTGTAGGTACAATGTATAATCACTTTTCTTATAACCATGGAGGAAGAAGCTCGGTGAACAACATGGGGACATATGTCAATGTGTCTAAGGAGAGTGACCAATAAAAATGAAAGGCTAGTTGGAACGAACAGAAGGTTCGAAGGTATGGAGGAAAGGGTGAGAAGGATGGATAGTATGAGTGAAAGAAATTCCCTATGACAAGTGGAAGTGAGGGAAAAAGAAGGTCCTCGGGTCAAGAATCCAACCTATACTACCCTCAATCAAATTGGAACCAAACCTAATCTCAAGCTACATTCCGAATGAACCCGAAATGTTAGACAAGTCACCCCACATCTAAATACACAACTATATCATCCACCATATAGGAGTCCATCTTTTGTGGAAAGCTAAGTTAGAAGACAAGAGACTTCAATAAATATATCACATGTATCCTTGCATGTACCCTATGTTCCAACCCAACAATACTACCCACAAATACCCTAACAAGATATATATTATGAAAACCCTTTTTATGATGAGATGTATAAAGAGGATAACTTAGATTGGTGGAAAGGACCCGAAGTCTTTTGTATCAACCAAGGTATAAGATGTCAAGGGAAATAGGATAGTAGAGATAGGTATATGGACGAAAAAGAAAGGTGTAAAGATCAAAGTAATAGATATAGTGATCAAGGTATTCAGGATCAAAGGATGGGTGAAAACGTGGTAAGTCTTCCAATGTTCCAAGATGTTAGTTAAACTGTTCAAGCTAACTACAACACGAAAAAGAAAGACCAAGCCTATAGAGGTAATCATGATATACCTCAATCTTATTCTTCTTCTATTATTCGATGTTATAAATGTCAAAATGAAGGACATATTGCTAGAGAATGTCCATAAATGAGGTCAAATATGATCTTGTGTGATGGACCTTGTGCTAAAAATGTGATAGAGTGTGATGTTAGGAATGTTTAAGATGAGTCTAATATTAGGCGTGATAAACCAACCTCAAATGTAGATAATGAGCAATTGGAGAAGGGTTTGAACTCTTCTTGTGATCTAAAGAGAATCATGGGGGATCTTTCTAAAGAGGAACTTGATCAAAGTGTGAACCTATTCCATGCAAGGTTCAAGATGATGGATAGGGTATATTACTTGGTTATTGATGGTAGGAGTAGTATGAATGTTGTGAGTTGCACTATGGTTGATAGAATGAAACTTCCTACACAAAGACACCCCAAGTCATACAAACTTTATTAGCTCATTGAGAATCAATTTTGGCATTTTCAAGTATCGAGATGAGGTGCTATTTGATGTTGTGCCTATGCAATCTTATTAGTTGCTTCTTTGTAGACCTTGGCTAGCCAATAGAGATGTCAAATATCAAGAGAAGTACAACAAATACTCACTTGCATTTAGAGGGAGAAAGCACACTCTTGTATCCTTAGCACCCTATCAAGTGGGTGAGGACTACAAGATAATGAGGGAGATCTAGAAAGAACTTAAAAGAAAAAAAGAACTTTAGAAGGAGGAGAAAGAATTGTCTCAAGAAGAGGAGCTACCTGCCAAGGAAGCTCCTATAAAAAAGTGGGTGGACCAAGCCTATTGGTCCAAAATGATGCATTCGAGGGAAAGCTATGGGAAACCAAGTGTGGTTGGAAAGAATACAAACTTAAGAGGCCTTCTTCGAGGTATGTATCCTTCCCCTCCTATTATAAACAATCCTTAGAGTCATGATGACATTTTCCCTATGGTACATAATTTCATAAATTTGTGGCTTCATGTCCTACCACAAGGGTGTTGATGTCTCCCAATTTTATTCGTGGTTTATTGTTGCTAGCATATCTCCATGTTTTGATACACTACCCTTGGGAGCTTGCTTAAGAAAGAAAGTTGAATTAAACTTGAAATGCTTAATCTTGTCCTCTTGTGTTCCAAATTATGAATACCTTTTTGTTAATATTCTAGTCTTAAAGTGTGTATTTTTAATTGAGAACCCTCAGTATGAGATGAATGCGCTTTATTTCTTTCTTTATTACTTGTTTCCATATGATGAACCTTTACTAAAATGTGTTCTTATGCTTGTGAACCCCAAGAAAAATATTGCATTGCCTATTTTGGGAGTTTTCTATATAGATGCATCCTTGTTTGACACACTTGTGCTTAAGTTGTGTGGCCTAAAATTAAGGGATGCTAAGTGGTTTGCTTATTTATGGGTTTGTCCTTGGGTATTGAAAACTCTTTTTCACCTTCAGATGGTTGGACAAGTAAAATTTTAAAATAGGTCTCTCGGAAGCATGATCGATACTATGAGAGGGGAACCCTAATTCATTAGGAGGACTATTTGATATGGGGTGATTTGACTTTTAATAGATCCCTCAACCATTCTAGTAGCATGGCTTCATTGGTGTACTTTCTTTATTTGGGAAGTTGCTTGTTAGTGAGGGTTATTTTGGGCTTAAAATATCTCTTCTTATCTATCGGTGTTCTTATCTTTTGGCACGCCCTAGATAAGCATAGTGTGCTTAGCACCTTTCTCTACCACCTCTTTATTTATGATGATACCCGTGTTGGTATGGGATTTGTTTACTATAGAGATAGATGTATATGGGTCTTGCACTTCTTTAACTCAAATGAGCCCTTATGGGTGATTGCACCACTTTTGATGTGGTCTTATTGTGAGTCTATGAAACAATTATGTCTTATAGCTCCTAAAGTATATGTGCTATAATCTCTTGGAATTCTTGATGCCAATAAGATCCTTGTAGTTTTCGTGTCTCATGATGATGCTTATAGCCAAATCCTTTATACCATATATGATGAATGGGTCTTCTTCAACAGGACGGATAGTTGATTATATTTCAAATATGTTCCTCCTTGGTATGTTGGTATGGTTGATAATCCTTACGCTAACCCTCATGCTAGGAGAATATGTTTGTTGTTTGTCCTTTTCATGTTTTCACCAGGTCTGGATTCAAGGACGAATCCTTTTAAAGAAGGGGAGGATGATACGAGCATGGTTAGCTTGGGGCACATTAGGAGGGGCTTCCATATATGAATGATAGCTTGGATCCAGAAGAAATCCATGGAGCAATGAAGACACAAGGCCATGGGTGACAAGGTTGCATTTGGGCAATCATGAACGGCCCTTGTGGGTTATTTTCTAAATAGCCAGTTTTGGGATATTTTTTGTAATATTCTATTAGTGTAAAGGCAATAACTATAAATAGTGTCCTGATTTATTTTCTTCCTTATATTATAATGATATTTTGATGACTTGAATATTTGAGAGCTTTCAAGCTTGTAGTTTCTAGGTGAAGCCTAGAATTAGTGTAATTCATCATTGGTAATTATAGTTGAGTGACTAGGGTGGATTCTCGATATTGCTCGTGTTAACTTCTTCTAGCTTAATCAATCATCGAGTTTCACTCTTTGTGAATTCAATTAGGTTTCTTATCTTTTGTTGAGTTTGGATTATTATTGTTTGATCGGATTTAATTGAGAGGTGAAGCTATAGAGTCCTTTGTTGCTCATAAATCCAATTAGATTTCGATAATTTCACATATTCTTTTCTTTATTTCAATTTTCTATGTTTTAATTCTAGTTTCCGACTAGGATCACTATCAGAGGTGGTTCTCAAACTTGGAAGTTCATGCTAGATGCCAAGGACTGTATTGATCAAGAAATATGGTGGGAACCAAAATGTGGTCATTCTAGTGTATGGTTTGACAACTGGACACAAGAGTGCTCTTTATTATTATTTGCATGTTTCTCATCCTAATAATTTTTATTTTGAAGAGGTGAAACAACTGATAACACAAGGACAATGGAATGATGATCTCATGCTTCAATTACTGCCAGAAGATGTCTGTAAACATGTCCAAAATGTAATTAGGGTGGTAGAAGTTAAAAGAGGAGTGGGATACACCAAGGTGGATGCTTACTAGTTCTGGAAAATTTTATTTTGGTAGTGCTTGGGAAGTGTTAAGACAAATAGGAGATAAGCAGGTGATTTCTAAGAAGATTTGGATTAAAGGGGTTCCTTTCAAATTTTCTTTTTTACTTTGGAGGTTATGGAAAAAAAGGATCCCTATTGGGGAAATTCTGGTTAAAAAATAAGTGTTGGATAAAGTTAAGTGTTGTTGTTGTAACAACCCTAAATCTGAGACATTTGAGCATCTCTTTGTTACTTGTCCTATGGCTAACAAACTGTGGACTACATTTGCTATTATTGCTGATATTGAAGGTCCATTTCTATGCTTAACGATACCATTTATAAATGGTGGAATGGAAACTTTGCATCTAAGATTAGACCCCTCTATAAGGTTATCCCATCATTTATCACTTGGTAAATTTAGAAGATGAGAAATACAATTTTTCATGGTGGAAATATGTCATTTCAAGGTATGGTTCTAGAGATTAATAGGAATTTATATCATCTTGCTACATTTAGCTACATCGGTTGCAAAACATTCCTAATTCATTGTCACGCCTCAAATTCCATTGTGACGAACAGGCACTCGATGCTCTAAGGGATAGAGAGAACCAACTTATAACCTATGCTTACCGTGCATGTAACTATGATAATTATAAATATTTGACACTAGGCATGATTCCCTAATAAAAAGACCAACATAAATAGGCCCAAAAATAGATGTACATGATTTAGCCGTTGAGACTTCAATTACTAAAAGACATGACACAATTGAAATTTACCTTAACATTAGTCTACAAAGCCTCTAAAAGATATACAACTTATCATTGGTTGGGATAGGACCCCGCTATACCCTTAACTATAATACAATATCAAAATATATGTTAAAGATTCGGCAAAGTCCTGAATCAACTTGGAGCTTACCAAAAGCCATTGAGTATCCTATGATTTTATTAGAGAGGTCTATTAGCTAAAGTACATATACCTGCGGCATGAAATAGCATCCCCATGAGAGAAATTAGTACAAAAAATGTACTGAATATGTAAGGCATAAAGTAACCATATGTAAAACAAGAGCTCAAGTGAAATCAGGTACAAATGTATAGATAAGGATAAAAGACCACCTTTGTTTATAATTATGGAATCGTGTACATTACATTATTTTCTTTGCTTTACTCTTCTTTGCTTTATAAACTTTGTAAGGCTTATAATACAATGACCAACTGATCAGTGGTAGAAGAGGATGACCCATGCTAGGTATTTTAACTTCTGGGATATGATTCTCATAAATATACAAATCGGGATTGACCCATCCTAGGTATTATAACCCCTGGGATACCACACATAAAAATATAATTTGCGATTGACACATGCTAGGTATTATAACCCCTGGGAAACCACCCATTAATATGTAACTTAGGGTCAACCCATGCTAGGCCTTGGCCCCTGGGATACCACCCATAAATACATCAATTGGGATCGGCCCATGCTAGGCTTTTTCCCCTGAGTTGACATCCATAAATACATAAATTCACTTTACCTTGTTCCTTTAATCTTTGAGATTATTCTTTTGGTGGTATTAACTATTTTGAGCTTTGGTACTATGGACCAGTAGTGAAGACATGTGAATAAAATACTTTAGGCAGCAATAATGACATAGGAAGCAAAATGCATCTTCAATGTGATACTTAGAAACTTATATGACTCAGTGAACCTCATTGGATACAAATGAACCATGAATACATGTGACGAGTTAGGACATTAGGGTGTATGCCACTAAGGCATATAATAAGTTAGCAAGTGATTCTACATAAAACATGGTTTATTTAAGACACATTTAGACATTTCAAATAGGAGCATAAGTGCATTTCTTGTGAAATATAACTCCTCAAATGGGGACGTTCAGACTGTATAATAAATACTTACTAGATGATCACCAAGAAAGGGTACATGAACATGGGAATGAATGAGGCACATGGGCAGATTCCAATTAGGAGCAAATGCACATTCCAAGTAAGGACATATAAACTGTATAACTGAACAAGTAAGGACTCTATAAGTTCAAATTATATCCTAACATGATGGAAGTGATATCCAATGAAAGGAATATGTGAACATGTGAGCCAAATGAAGTATATGCTCAAATAGACAATTGAAGCAATTTGGCAGTATATGGACAGAATGTGTATCCAACATATGAACACTCTTAACATGTGCAATCTAGGATCTTATTGACTCATGTAAGATAAACATGTCACACAGGTTCATGCCTTAATGGTTGAAGAGATTAGCCTTACATACTCGCTGCACAACCCAAATATTACAATGAATTAGCTTTTTTGCCTTTAAGGCATTAATCTACAATATAAGTACATAATTCACCTAACATTAGCAACTAATCACAATTTTATTCTTGTAAAATAGTATCTAAACACTTGATGGGTAGTAAGACTTTCTATCCCCCAAACTGTCACAACCCGAATCCCATTCGGGCCAGACTGACACCCGAAGCCGTTGAGGCCCGAGAGAACCAATCTTTGCTTAATACATTCATATGCATGTCTCATATTATATCTCATGCAACTATGAGGAAGTCATGGAAACTTATACAATATATAAAACTTGGCCGTTAGGGCCATCATGTCAATATGAACATTCATCTCTAACATTCATTTTCCCACATACGTCTACAAAGCCTCTACAGATACATATACTTAACCACTCTACAATCGGGACAAGTCCCTGCTCTATACAACACATATACAATGCCATAGCCAAAACCAATGTACACATGTGACTCGGAAAGCCCCGAACCAACTGGAGCTCACCAATGATCTGTGGATATCTCGTAGCCTACTGAGGAGGTCTACTAGCACCTGCGCCTACAACAAGTAAAATAAGTTCCCCCAAGGGGGTCAGTACGAAGAATGTACTGAGTATGTAAGGCCATATGAAACTATATGACACATAAATGCTTCAATGAACTCAAATACAAATGAATAACCAATATGGATAAGTCACCATTCTGTATGTTGGAAACCATGTATTTTGCTTTCATTACTTTCTTTTCTTCATTACTTCTGTGCTTATTCATCTTTGTCTGTGCTATACTGTACTCGGGCCCCAACTGATCCGTGGGTCTTAACATAACATACAAATCGGGATCGCCTCTAGCTAGGCTTACGCCCCTTTAAGTTGCCACCCATTCCCAATGAACTTTTGGGATCGCCTCTAGCTAGGATTTCGCCCCTTTGAGTTGCCACCTGTACTCAATATCTATTTGGGATCACCTCTAGCTAGTCTTATGCCCCTTTGAGTTGCCACCCGTACTCAATAAGTGTTCATTACTTCAATTATTTTGTTATGAGATTGGTACATTAGTGGTTGGACATTATTGGAACTTTGGAACATTAACCAATGAATATGAGTCATGTGAATCACAATTGATCAATGAATAAGGAACATGTGAGTAACAATGATTAATAACCGTAAATGGGATACCTTTGAACATTTCGGAATGGAACAAGTATAATGACCATGTGACACTATATGCTGAAGAAGGATATGGAAAGAGTAACCTTACATACCTTATCTTTTCAATATGCATACGCAATCCAATATGTGAGTACAACAATTCCGCTCCTTCCTTACGTTTCACTCTACATCACAAGTACATAACGGAACCAACATTAACCACAAGCTACATTCCAAGTGTATAAGACGACCATGAGTTACATGATTGCCCTATATCATTACTTCACCCTTTACAATACCATTCATGGCCTTATCATACCAATAATACTATAACTTTCTATACATTGACTCAATACATCATAAACCAATAGCTTTTCGCACCAAGTTCCTCCTTCATATGTTCTCATTAACACCACATCACAATGAACCCATCAAGTCACTCCAATACATTTTATAACCAAAATTCCACAATTTACCCATATATAAAAATAACAAGTTATGGACATAACAACACCATACATGTTGAGATATCATCCACACCATTCACTTTTATCAAAACATCAAGTCCTTTTTCAAGTTTAATTCACAAGGATGCACATCTTTAGCAAAAAGCCAAAGTGCACTATTCAACACCTTGCCAACATAACCATCATGATATACATAATCTATCATGTACATAATATATTAAATCACAAGAATAAACACTTACCAATACTTGTAGAATGATGATCTTGCCCAAGCAGAGGACTTAGGGTTTGAGAGCTTGAGAGAAATATCTCTTGGAAAACGCTTAGAAAGGCATGTGCCTTTTTGAATGAATAAAATCTGATTCTGTGGCCTTTATATTGCCCCTTTTAATCTTATCCTTAGTCATGCTTGATCAATAATTGATGGTCAAAGGGAGAATGGGTCATTTGACCCATTAGGCCAAGTATTTTGCCTCATTTTGGGTCTTCATTGAGTCCAAATCATTTAACCCAATAAAATCAATGCATAATCCCCCAAATTTCTCATGTGTAAATCATTTCATAGGTGTTACGACAATATTCCAACTCACGAGATTTATATTCGTAGCCTCAATCCCAAGAACAAGTGATTCTAGCCACGCATGGCTTATTTTGATCGAAAGGGTAAAAACGTCATTTGGATGCCCAAAACATCCAAGTGAAATCTCACCAAGATGAAATAATTATATAATAACCCAAGAATCATATTTATAGGCTCGTGGTTGGTGAAGAAATTTGGCAAAAAGCACCCCGGCACGGTCCCGGGCGCCCCTTGGACTTAAAAAAATTCCAACTTTTGAAAGGTGTGCACAAGAAGCCTGGCACGCCACCTTGCTGCCTGTGGGCTGAAAATTTCAGCCCAGAGCGGCCTGGCATGCCCCTGGGCGCACCTGGGCCAAAAAAATTTTAAAAATTTCTTTCTTCGACTTTTCGTTGCGGATTTGGCTAGATACTTCAAGTTCTAATCTTTAGCTTACCTCTTAGCTTTAAAACCATTTGTTTGTAAGACCTTCAAGCCTCACTTATCAATCCTAAAATGTTTGAATAAGTTCCCAACCCTTCCTTCAAGAGTCCAATCATATTGACTAGTACGATATCAAATGTTCCGTCCAAAACCATTGCAACATACGTACTTAGTTCTCTCGAAGTTAAGGTGTATATGCACACCCTAGGTCACCAATCAATCAAAGTAGGATCGGGAATGTATGGGGCATTGTATTTTTGCTTTTGGTGAAAGATGTGCCATCTTTTTGATTTGAACTTGAAAAGAGACTTGATGTCTTGATGAAAGAGCATGGTATGGATAAAATATGAACATGTATGGTGTGATTTTGTTATTAACCTTGTTATTTTTCTAAAAGTGTAAATTGTGGGATTTTGGCCGATATGTGCTATGAGGTATGTTAAGGTAATTTGATAGATTATTTGTGATGTGGTGTGGATAAGAAAGTGTAAAGGAAAAGTGTTGTGGTGAAATGTATTGATTATCATGTATTGGTCAATGTATGGAATATTGGGGAATTTTTGGAATAATAATTTCATCAATGGTTTTGTCAAGGGGAAATGGCATGTTTAAAGGCAAACATGTAACTCATTGATGTTATATGCATTTGTAAAGTAGTTGATGGTTAATGTAAATCCCGTTATGTATTTGTGTTATAGAGTGACACATAAAGAAGGAGAGGGACTATTGTATGCACATCTAAGATTGTATATCCGTATTGTGAGTACAAGGTATGTAAGGTTACTCTGTCCGTATCTTTCTGCGTCAAATAGTATTCACATTGACATTACGCTTGTTCCATCCCAAAATGTGCTAAGGTATCCCATATCCGGTTATCCATGGTCATTGTCATATATTTCCTACTCATTGACCATTGGTGAATCTCATGCCTCATATTCATGGTTAATGTTCCAAAAGCTCAAATAAGGTTATGTTCCAATGTTCCAATAGTGATTATACTTATGTCTCTTATTCATGGATTATTGTCCAATGGTTCCCATGGTGTTATGGTTCTAATAATGTTATGTTGCCAAGTTATTCGCATGTCTCTCACTCGTTGGTTAATGATCCAAAGTTTCAAGTAAAGTTGTGACTATCCTTGTACCAATCTCAAAGTAATAAACAAAGTAATGCATATGTGGTCAATGACCAAGTATGGATAGAAGCTTTAGGGGCAAAATGCCTAGCTCAAGCCGATCCCGAGGTTGTTGGATCAGGGGGCAGTCCTGGGGGCATAAGCCTAGCTCGAACCGATCCTGACAGGGGGCATCTCTAAGGGTAATAACCTAGCTCGAGCCGAACCTGAAATGTTGTATGGGTGGTAGCTCTAGAGGTACTAACCTAGCTCGAGCCGATCCCAATATATATATTGATTCATAGGGTGGAAGCTCTAGGGGAATAAGCCTAGCTCGAGCCGATCCCAACATAACGCTATGTTATGTTTAAAACCCACTGTTCAGTCGGGGCCCGGGTATCACAATTCAAAGGCAAAGGTGAATAATCATGGAAGTAAAGATACAAAGAATGTAATGAAAGCACATACATGGTTTCCAAAGTACAGAATAGTGACTCATCTACATTGTGACTTATCTATATTGGTTATGCATTTGAACTTGAGTTATTTGACATATTTCATATCTTACAAGTTTCATATGGCCTTACATACTCAGTACATTCTTCGTACTGACCCCTCTTGGGGAATTTACCTTACTTGCTGCAGGCGCAGGTACTAGTAGGCCTCCACAGTAGGTTGCCAGTTGTTGCAGATATTTGGTGAGCTCCAGTTAGTTCGAGGCTTCTCCGAGTCATAGTTGTACATATGTTTTGGTGTTGTGCATGTTGTATAAAATGGCGACTTGTCCCGACTTTTAGTTCATTTTGGTCAATACATTTGTTAGAGGCTTTTGTAGACGGTTGTGGGTGTATAAATGTAAAAGGGATATGTCGTTCTTGACTTGGTGGCCTCAACGGCCAAGTTTGCATATGTATATATATATCATGTTCCATGAATTCCATTGTTGGTATCTATAGCTAATATGTGATTATGGGTTCTTATGGCATGCATATGATTGAATAGAGACAAAGCTTGGTTCTCTCGGGCCTTGTCGGCTATGAGTGCTAATCCGTCCTGATAGGATTCGGGGAGTGACAACACCCTTGTTCTGGGGTCGCGGCAAGAACATGATTGTATATTTGATTATTGCTTCAACTAAAGCTTGTTTAGTGAAATAGTTGCTCCTGTAATCTTGTATTTACTATATGATGATTGACCACCATTGAGATAAACCTTTAATATTGTTGTGAACCTGAGAGGGGAATCAAGAAGATAGACCGAAGATTAGAAGGGGTATGATCTTTCGTTGGTAAAACAAGTGAAAGATTTGAGACTAGGATAGAGATATACATAGAACACCCTACTTGGTTAGAAACGGGAAGATGACGTATTTTGTCTGAATTGAATTATCACATCCCATCTCAATGGTGTAGTTGTGAGGTTAATTCAGATAGACGATTAGAGGCTCGAGGGACCATAATTATACTCTTAACCTCAAAATAGCAGCTAAAATAAATAGGTAAGTCGAAGGAATCAAATACTTTGCATGATTGTGTTTAAATGTCGTGATCCTAGAATACCTCCGTAATATTTATAACAACATCTTTAATTCTTTTTTGTTTTATTACTTGAACAGAATCGTAAAAAAACAAACCAATTGATTATTCTTTCACTTACTTACATCTCAGTAATAATTAAATTAGATATATCGATGAATCACAAGTCCCTATTGGTTTGACATTAGACTTAAAAGAGCTACTAAATTGCTTGTACGACCGCATACACTTGCATGTTGTCGGGGACTTAGAAATTTGTGAATTTCTAATTTTAGTTTTTACTGTTTATTTGAGCAAGTGTTGACAACTTGATCTTAGCTACTACTTTTGCAGGTATAATTTTATTTCTACAAGCTGGCATGGAACAGAGAATTGGTTGAACCACATCTGGAACCAGAAAAATATTTTCATCAACAGAGAAGAGAAGTTGCGCTTCAATACCCAATTCAACAAATCTAGCCAGCTCAACAGGAAGAGATTGTTCCTGCAGAAATGGCAGCAAGACCAGTTCGCGAAGTGGCAATCCTACTCGCTGGAAACATCACCTCCTGCATTTGCAGACCTAATGCGGGAGGTAGATTTGAGATAAAACAGAATATGGTGCAACTTTTGCACAATAGCAGGCAGTTCATAGGTCTCCCACTTAAGAATCCTTAGCAGCATATTTAGAAATTTTTGGAGATCAGTGACACTTACATTCATGCGGGAGTCTTCGAAGACTATGTGAGACTCACTCTGTTTTTGTTTTTTTCTTTTGGGGGAAGCGAAGAGGTGGATGAAAGCAGAACCACTGAATTCCATCATGACGTGACATGAACTTTCAAGAAAATTCTTGATTCGCTTATTTGAAGACTACTAAGTTGAGAAGCGAGATCCTAAGTTTTAGACAAAAGGATAGTGAGAATTTGTACCAGGCTTGGGAGTGGTTCAAGTCAATACTCAGGGATTGTCCACACCATCATCAAACAAATGATGTTCTGGCACATACTTTCATAGAGGGTCTTGGTCCCAACTCTAAGATTCTCTTGGATTCCGCAACAGGTGGACAAGCTTTGGAGAAAACCTATGATGAGTTGTATACCCTCCTCATCCGCATTTCGTAAGGTAGTCAAAAATGAAATGTTGATACTTCCAGAAGTGTGAAAAAGAAGACTGCAGGTATGTTAGAAGTTGATGGGTTAACAACGATAGATGCACAGATAGCCATTCCGCAGAATTAGATAAACACCTTTTTAGCAATATGAGCTTAGGTCAATAACAAGCTCCTGCTAGTGCAGTATACCAGACCCAATCCTGGTGTGAAATTTGTGGTGGAAGCGATCATTCTTCAAAATTTTATTAAGTAAAACCAGACTCCATGAATTTTGTAGGCAATGCACAATGGGTACGTTGAAATCAGAATTTTGGCAATACTTACAACCCCAGTTGGAGAAATCATCCAAACTTTTCTTAGGGTGGTAACCAAGGGAAGAACGTGAACTAGAACCAATATAGGAACCAAGGGCAAGGTCAGAATTTTCAGCAGCAGGGTCAAGGTAACTAGTTCAATGCTTAGACTAGCAACATTGAAGAGATGCTGAAGAAAATAATGGCGGACCAGGCTAAAATGGTTGTAGACATCAAAAATCAGTAGCTTGCTACTAAGAACTTGGAGAAAAATATGGCTTAATTGGATGGAGAATAGAATACATGGCCTTAGGAAGGTCTACCTAGTGATACAGACCCAAACCCGAGATCGGTTAATACAGTTTCTAATCAAAGTGGTAGGCAGTTAGATGAGTTAATACCAAAGAAAGCATCTCAAAAGGATATGGTGGTGGATGAGGAAAAAGCAGAGCCTTAAAAGGATGTGAAGTGTGAGAATATATTAGCAAGTGTGAAGCCACCTCGTCCATTCACACAAAAGCTGAAACAGGAGAAAGAGGAAGCATGTTTTAAGAAATTTATTGATTTATTAAAATAGGTGCACATTTCACTTTCTCTTGTTGATTTTTGTAGGGGATTCCTAAGTACGCAAAGTACATCAAAGATATAGTGGCAAACAAAAATAGGCTGATGGAGTATGCCAAAGTTGCTCTTACTGAGGAGTGCACCTCAAGAATACAGAACAGACTTCTAACAAAGCTCAAGGATCCTGGGAGTTTCACTATCCAGATCACTATTGGGTAGTTCATTAATGTCCGTGGCTTGTGCGACCTTAGGGCTAGCATAAATTTAATGGCTACATCCATGTTCAAGAAGATGGGATTGGGCAGTCCAAGGCCCACCCCACCACTGTTATTTTGCAATTGGTTGATTGTTCATTAGGAAGACCTAATAGGATAGTTGAAGATTACTGGTGCAAGTGGGACCTTTTTTCTTTTCGGTGGATTTCATTATTCTAGACTTTGAGCCAAACCCAAATGTCCCATTTATTTTGAGACGTCCCTCTTTAGCCACTGGGCATACTTGCTATGCATGTCTGCTTTGGTCTTCTAAGTGGCCTCCTCAATAGGACAGTTCTTCTAGTGGAACTTTACAGATGTAGTTTCCTTTGATCTCAACTTGTGGGACATCCCTATCTATGATAGACGAGGGTTCCTCTTCATAAAAGATATTTTCTTCCAATAAGACTGAATCCCAACGAATAATGTAGTTACCATCACCATGGTACTTTTTTAGCAGAGACACATGAAATACAGGATGGAATCCTAACAAACTCAGAGGCAAAGCCAATCTATAGGCCACCAGCCCCACACACTTTAGAATCTCAAATAGTCTATTATACCTAGGACTGAGCTTACCTCACTTGCCAAATCTTACAACACCCTTCATGGTTGAGATCTTGAGAAACACTTACTCACCTTCCATAAGTTGGATATCTCTCACCTTTCAGTCTGCATATTCCTTTTGTTTACTCTGAGCCACTAAAATCTTCTCTTGGATAAACTTTACCTTTTCAAATAATTCCCTCAAAAGGTCAGTACCTCACAGTCTCACCTTAAAAGCATCAAAATAGCCAATGAGAGATCTACACCTCCTCCCATACAATGCCTCAAAGGGAGCTATATCAATGCTTGAGTGGTAGCTAGTATTATACGCAAACTCTGCCAATGGAAGAAAATGGTCCCAATGACCTCTGAAGTACATTATGCATGCACGGAGCATATCCTCCAATACCTGAATTATCCATAAAGACTGGACATCCATCTGAGGGTGAAATGTTATACTAAGGTCCAATCTAGTACCAACTCCTTATGCAATTTACTCCAACAAGTAGAGGTAAACTGAGTACCTCAATCTGAAATAACAGAAACTAGAACTCTATGCAATAATCTTAGCTAACTTTGCTACATTATAAGTGATCTAAACTGGAACAAAGTGTGCAGACTTAGTCAGCCTATCAATAATAACCCATATTGAATCAAATTTTGCCAAGGTCTTTGGAAGGTAAATCACAAAATCTATAGCTATCCTTTCCCATTTCCATTCAGGAATGAGCATTCTATCAAGTATACCACCAGGCTTCCGATGCTCATACTTTACCTACTGGAAATTCTGGCATCGTGCGACAAAATCAACTATGTCACATTTTATCCTACCCTGCCAAAAGTGTTGTCTCAAGTCATGATACATCTTGGTCAGGCCAGGATGTATGGAATATCTTGAACTATAAGTCTATGCAAGGATGGTAAGAATCAAGTCATCAACACTGGTCACACATACTTGCCCCTTAATTCTTAAGACACCCTTATCATCAATCATAACTTGCTTAGCCTCACCCTATAAGACCTTATCATAAATTCTGCTCAACTTAGCATCCTAAACTGTATATCCTTGATTTAATCAGGAAATAAAGAACTTTCCTATATACAAGCTAGCAATCTACCTCTCTCAGATACTTTAAGTCACATAAAATTATTAGCTAGAGTCTGAACCTTTCTAGCTAATGGATGTCGCGTAGACTTTAAAAAAGCCAAACTACCCATTCTCCCAGTCTTCCTACTCAAAGTGTCAGTCACTACATTAGCCTTAACCAGATGGTATAAAATGGTAACATCATAATCCTTGAGCAGCTCTATCCATCTACCCTACCTCAAATTCAGATCTCTCTATGTGAATATATGCTATAAACTTTGATGGTCAGTGAACACTTCACAATGAACCCCATACAGGTAGGCCTTCTTATTTTAAGTGCAAACACTACTGTAGCCAATTCCAAATCATGTATAGGATAATTCCTCTCATGAACCTTTAACTACCTAGAAGCATAGAAAATAAAATTCTTTTCCTACATCAAAACAACACCTATACCAGAACATGAGGCATCATAATAAACAATGAATCGTTACCCTCCACTGGTAACACAAGAATAGGAGCAGTAGTCAACAATGTCTTGAACTTTTGGAAGCTCTCTTTATATTCATCAGACTAATAAAATGGTACCTCCTTCTGAGTTAGACGATTAGATGAGAAGTAATATAGGCGAACCCCTTCACAAACCTGTAATAATAGCTATCCAACCCCATAAAATTGTAAACCTTGGTCACTGAGGTAGGCATAGCCCAACTCTTAACAACCTCAATCTTCTGTGGGTCACCACAACCCCTTCCTTCAAAACCACATATCCTAAGAAGGCCACGAAAGCTAACCAAAACTCACACTTAGAGAATTTTTCATACAATTATTTTTCCTTCAGCAAAATCAACTCAATCCTTAGGTGATTCTCATGGTTTTCCTTACTCTTAGAATAAACTAAGATGTCATCAATAAAAAAATCACAAATAAATCCAAGTAGAGCTTAAATATCCTATTAATCAAATCCATGAAAGCAACTAGGTAATTATTAAGACTGAAAGACATCACTATGAACTCATAATGCCCTTACCTGATCCAAAATGCGGTCCTAGGAATATGTTCGCCTGAATCTTCAACTGATAATATCCAGACCTCAAATCAATTTTAGAAAAGACTGATGCACCCTGAAGATGGTCAAACAAGTTATCAATGTGGGGAAGAGGATACATACTATATATTGTAACCTTATTCAACTGATGGTAGTCTATACACATGTGCAAAATACCATCCTTCTTCTTCACAAATAACAACAGAGCACCCCACAGGGGGCACTCAGATGGATATACCCTTTACTTAGTGATTCTTGTAATTGAGATTTGAACTCCCTCAACTCAGCTGGTATATCTATAAGGAGAAATGGAAATAGGATGAATATCTGGATCTAAATCAGTATAAGAATCAATGTCGTGGTTAGGTGGCATGAAAGAAAAATCGAAAGAAAATAAATCTAAAATCTCACACACCATAGGTATTAATAGGTGGGTGCAATGACCCAAAACATCATTACGGTGAGTTTGTGGATAAAATTTCAGACGTAGCTTTTCTTTAGACCAAAATTATTAAATTCAGGCTAGCCTAGTTTTAGGTGGATTTTGGATATTGTGTGGCTAGGGAAATCTTGTAATTTTTGGTGTGTTAGTTGTGGGATTTGAGTCAATTTTATGTTAGATGTCTAGTTTAGAAAGTCATAAAAACTTTCGGTGACTAAAATGGGTTAGTAGAATTCTAGTTATCACAATTTCCATGAAAGAGTTAGTACGTGATGTCAAAATTAGAGAAGTGTATTGTGAAATGAGCATAACTGAGAATGAATCTTGAGTAACTGCTTAAGTACCACTACAGCGGTAGAATTTTCTGCTGTAAAGGGATACCCCTCAAAGACTGACCACTACTCTGTCCACTGAAGTCACTATAACCAGGTTGACCTCTATCTGAAATCTATAACACTGCTGAATGGCCTGTTAGACTGAACCTGATGTCGATACGGCTGCTGTTGGGGGTACCTTCCCTGAAAACCTCCACCTCTAAATTGTGAGCCACTATGGCTCCCACTGTAACTACCCTACTGACAAGGTCTCTTATCGCTGCCCCCTTGGGCCTTGTAATGAAAATCCTCCATGGTGTGTGTATAGTCAGCAATATCTACAAATGACCTACCCACAATTACTAGACTTTGAGTAGCCATACGGAGTGGAGGTCTCAATCCTCTGATGAAATACCAAATCATCTCATACTCAGTAGGTAGAATCATAGGGGCATGTATGGCTAACTCATGAAACCTCACCTCGTACTCTAGCACTGACATAGAATCCTATTATAACCATGTGAACTGATATCTCAAAAGCTCGCGCATGTTGTGAGGCATATACTTCTCCAAGAAATCCTCAGAAACTGAGTCTAAGTCATAGGAGGAGATCCAACTGACTTACAATCAAGATATCCCCTCTACTACTGTCTTGCTGCTCTGTCAAACTGGAAAGTGGTGCAATCCACACCATGCGACTCAACCAGGCCCAAATTACATAGCCTCTCCTTACAGTTAGTAATAAACTCAAATGCATCCTGACCTGGGTCCCCTACAAACCTCGGTGGAGATAATATAAGAAAATGGCCAAGCATCTTCTACTCCTCAGAAGTTATGGATGGCTGGATAGCAGCAGCGGTAGGTTGTACCCTTATACCAAATCCACCCTGGGCTGTTGTCTGGTCCTCATCCATCGAATGGCTACCAACCATGCCTAATAACTATACCAAGGCATCACAGAGGATAGAAGAATATATAAATCCAGGTGGGGCCTGGACTGCCTCTTGGCCCACTGGTTGTTGTAGCGACAGCTTCTCTGGGGAAGTCTTAGGTGCAGGATTAATAACTAGATTGGTTAAAGGCTTTCTAGCCTGGCTTCTAGCTTGGGCTGCAACTCTAGCCTGACCTAGACCTCAGCGTCAACCTATGCCTCTAACTGGTTCCCTAGCTGTAGGCTTGGGGTCCTCATCCCAGGCCGTTATAGCCCGCGTTCTAGCTATCTTTTGAAGAGTAAAACAAATGAGATAAAGAAACCAATATAGACACAATGCACAAGAATGAATAAAAAATGTGAGATTTTTCTAAGAATATATTGTAGCCTCCCAAAGATAAGATACAAACGTCATCATACCGATCTACTTGACTCTACTAGACACTTGCTCTTTTACCAATAATACTAGTGAACCTAGGCTCTGATACCAAACTATCATAACCTAATTTCTCAGGTCATGATGACACCTACTTAAATCCACCAGTAGGTAAGCTAAACCATAGCCCAGAACGGTAAGAAATAGGATAACAGGCAAAAGATAAAGAAATAAGGGTACAACTGTAATAATAAGCAACGCGAAGAGGAATATATATAAGCATGTTATACAAGAGGGGGACGAGGACAAAAAATATCAAACTGAATCCCCCAAGACCTGGTAAGGTCAGTACAAGAGCTACTATGACAAAAAGAGTATTAGACAATAAAAAAATATACATTGTAGTCTCAGAATATACAAAATAATACTATCATAACAGTAGAAGAAGGAGGATCAGCTCAGGATTCTGAAAGCTCACCCAAATTTCTGATCAGCAACATAACTAAAGAATGTCATCAACATCGGTGACTCGTACTCAGAACTGCATTAGGGAAAAGATGCAGAAGTGTAGTATGAGTACTAAAACCACGGGTACTAAATAGGCATCAAAGGATGACTAAGCTTAATTACAGTAAAAATATAAATAAAGTGTGAGTACATAATCTAAAGGCAATGATTAAGTGACTAAAATTGAGATAATAGGGTATGCTAGGAAAATGTGATCAATTGAAGGTAAGTAACTCAAGTGCAAAAATAAAAGCCTAGTTATAACCTAACTGGACCCCTATAATCCAGAAGGCACACACACAAATAAATAAACCCAACCGAGCTCCCATAAGCATGGTGGGTACAGGAAAAGAGTAATACCAAAGTAAGGACAAGATATAACCACGATGAAAGCAACCAAAATGAGCGAGATGCGTACCTTATACTCCTTTTCCATACATAACCACAAATCTACAGGTCTCTATCAAATTCCCAACCCCAAATCAATAATAGTAATAATAATAAATGCCGAACACGAACTTGAACTAGTGAATAATAAAAATGTAACAGATGCTAGACTCGAACCGACACTAATAGGTAATAACAATATAGAAAATGCCAGACTCGAATTGGAACTAACAGATAATAACAATATGCCAGGTGCCAAACTTGAATTGGAACTACTAAGTAAGCAATATGTTGTGATATCCCATAGTTTTAACCCATCTAAAGTCTATTTAATCATAAATTCTAATTTTAGACGGCTAAATCTTTTAAGGAGAAGCGGGTTCCAATTACTAAGACAAAAAATGCGGTTTAAGGTAGGTCAAATACTACCCTACCCAGGATAACAAAGCTAAATAAGATTATTATAATGACTAAGTTAATCCAAACCCAAGTAATATCCTAAAGGAGCAGTTATGAGATTATTTAGGTCAAAAGGGCGCTATTTTGAGCATCCTATCTTAAAAAGGAGCGATAGGGCCAGCCACAAGTCCCAAAATCCAACCTAAGGAAAGCACTTATCCACACCTAGTATAAGGCTCCAAAATACCATTCCACGGCATTAAGTAAGATACATATAATCCTAAAGGATAATCAAAGTCTAACTTAATGGAAATAGGGTGAAAATCTACCAGTAAAGGCCCCTAATCGACTAAATTAAGTAAAAATACACTAACGAGAATCTGAGCCATAAAAACCCACCCAAGGATAGAAAAATATCAAATTAATACTATAATAGAGTAAATTATAGAAGAAAGGTAAACCTAGCCTACCTGGACACCGCCGAAAGCATGCAAAAACCTCTACAATGGAGGTTTTCCCTTTCGAGAAGCCTCCAATTACTGCCATGCTATCAAAATAACATTCTAAACATCAAGATAAGAATATAAATATTCATATTTCAAAATTAGGCTCCAGGTCAGAAATTGGGCTAAAAATCAAATAGCAGGGTCCACCAACATAATCGAGAATTTAGTTCGTCAGCGGGTCCCTCTCAGCTCAAGAAACACTTACCCCAAAATTAGGCATGATCTAAGCTCAGTAACAACCCTAAATAGTTCCAACACCAAATGATAAGATCAAGAATTAATTGGAGAATTAAATGGAGATTTAACAGGAAAATTATGAGATAAAAGACGAGTAAGTGATCATCCTAGCATTTCCAAGTCAATCCCAACTTCAATTATCGAATCCCCACTGATTTTTGAGCTCTAAAGGTCTCTAATGGAGTTTCTACACTTAGAAAATGGAGCTGAAATTCGTGGAACTGAAACACTTATAATACTCAGCAGTGGCCGCTTAAGCGGCTAAATGACCACTTAAGCGGTCACTACTAAATCAGCAAAATAGGCGCTTAAGAGACCCCCACCTTAGCTGGACAGCTAAATCTTAAGTGGCCCTGATCCGCTAAAGTGGTTACCGCTAAATAGTCTCCTGGCCACTTAAGCGGCTGCACTAGCATTTGACACCAAAAATTTTTGTTAAGTCCTAATGGACTTCAATCGAGTGCTTGAGATTTGTTTAGAAACCTGTACATGCAAATAAACTATGATAACCTACCAAATTTAGCATTCTAGACTCAATGGAACCATCCAAAATTCCATCCAAGGTCATTTTGATAAAAAGTGGGTCCCACACCCAAGGTTCTGATTTTCACCAAAATCCACCCAATAGCCCAAAATGAGTCTGGAAGCCTCAAAAACCATAAAAAGGGTCCCCCTAGCCTAAAATCAACATCCTGGAGCTAACAAAACCATCATAATTGTCATCCCAGGCTGTTTATCTAATGTGTTGTCCCAAGACCATTTTCTTAACTTCGAAAGCTCCAAAATAGGGAAATGGATATAAAAATCAAACAAACTACCCGATAACTAAAATTTTAGTTCTAGCAAGTAATAAATGACTTGGTATAGTTATATAATGTCTCTAATTATGTAAAAAGCACAAAAATATAGAAAATGACCTAGAGGGTCATTACACTTTATAAACTATTAAATTATGTATATACGAAAAAGTCTTATTTCTCATGACACATCTTTATGAACTCATGAATCCCTACGATATTTCCCATTACAATAATTTTAAAATAGTCTATTCATTTTCACCAAGATATTTTAAAAAGCATGAATTACAATTTTATGACTTTTTTCAAAGCATGAATCCTATGAATTTCTATTAAAGAACATAAACCTTATGATTCATAAAATGATTTATAATTATGAATTATGGTTTGTGAATGCAACTACCCTCTTTGTCATTATGTAAAAGTCTTACATTCCAAATTTTGTGTCTAAATTCCTTCCGGTTTGGAAGTTACAAATTTCAAACTAGGCTAGTTTCTCTTCGTTTTGGGTGAGGGATAGTATTGGAAAATTTGGGAATAACTTAGACCAGCTTGGTATAAATGACATTTATTTCTAGTTAGCTAAGGCGATAAGGAACTCGTAGGATTTTACGGAGCAAAATTTAGGTTAGTAAAACTCCCAGAATCGACCATAGCGTAAAGAGCATTGTTTTAAGTGTCCCAGGATCAAAGTTTGTTGTAAAAATTGGGATTTTTAGGTGAATATGGACATTCTATCCTATCGACACCGCTATAGAGGGTGACAAATTGCTATAGCATAATAATTACCGCTATAGCGATGGTAAAAAATGGTCAAGGCCACTATAACGATACCGCTATAGCGGTCACGTAGCGCTATAGCGTCAAAAACTGCAGATTAAAGGATAAAACCCCCAAAATAGTTTATTATTTCATAAAATCATTTTGGGGCAAGAGGAAGGTGATTTAGGGAAAAAATCACCGGTTTACCTTCGTTAAGGTAAGGAATTCACTCCCTTTAACTTGTAATTACTTTTTAATCCTTAGAAGGCATAAGTTACGGAATTTTGGGAGGGTTTTAGGAAGGATTTTGGTATGTTTTGCTGGTGCAAGGGTTAAATTAAGCCTTAGGTTAATGGGTTTTGTTTATTAACCATGAAATTGGCCTAACATTTCATTAATTCACCAATCATTCAATGAAATTGGTAGTTTTAGGTGAATTACGGGGGAAATAGCCCTAGAACGATTAAGGAATGATTATAAACTGACCTTAGGGGGTTGGGGTGGCTCATAACTCTCACCATGTTAGGTCATTTCATTAATGCAATGTTAGTATGCATGTTTTAGACCACGAGCAAGCGATAAGGGCATAGAAGGGCAAAGCTCAGGATTAGAGTTGTACAAGTTTGGTTCGAGGTAGGTGATGGGGTGTATTTAATCCATCTAGTGTTATGTGTGCATATTAACTATTCTGAAGTCTGATTGGTTAATCTGTGTGGTGTGCTTAGTCATTGAAATGTTTACATATTTCATGACTTGGCCTTCTACATTATATATTGTGGAATGTTTCGGCATTTGAGATATTCTCACAAGTTATTCCAATTAAGGGTTACAAACATTCATGTCTGGGTTTAGTACATGGATGGTAATTGTCCCCTGTAGGTCATAGCTAAAAGGGTGGGTATATAACCCTTAGCATGTATGTACGGGGTTTCAAGGTATGTATTACTATGACGGTTCCTTGAGTGAACCAGAGGATTTATATTGTTGTGTTTGTCCTTATTTGGTTGTCTTGGAATGAGTTGCATATTATTGCCTAAATAACATTTTTTGACTTGTTCTCTTGCCTCTTGAGTGCTACTTGTACATATATGTTGTAGGTTTGATGTGTAAGCATGCGTTAGCTAATGGTACTGCATTTTGGTTAAATGTCCATATTTCTATCTTGGGTTATTCAAATGATCCTGCCAGTATACTGTGGTTTATTTGTGTACTAATACTACACCTGCATTTACTTCTGTTAGTGCAACACATTTTCTAGTGGATTCATCGAGACCTTGCTTGTGATTTCAGCAGTCGATTCCAGATTTTAGGGTGAGCACTTTCGGGTCCTAGGGTTGCTATGTTTAAGTACGATATTTCTGATTCAGTTGTACTTACGTTTTTATTCTAGTTGGATTATTATTGCTGGATTAGTTAGCTTACTCTCATTTAAATGTGAACCTTAAGATGATGATTGGGTTTATTGGTTCTCCCACCAGGTGAGGAGTATGGGTGTCACTCACGATGGGTTTGGGTCGTGACAGTGAACATCAAGAGTTTTACAATGATTTTATCCATTGAACTATGAAGTATGTTTTCTCATTAACCCCGTAAGATTTGTATATGATTCACGTTATGATTTATGGGTTTCTAAGCCAAACATGTATCTCTAATGATCTCTTTCTCTTTCTCTCTCTCTCTCTCTCAATATATATATAATATATATATATATATATATATATATATATATATATATATGATTCGCCTTATGACTTATGGGCTTCCAAGCAAAACATGTATCTCTCATCATCTTTACAAGATATGTATATGATCCGTGTAGTAACTTATGGGCTTCTAAGCTAAATATTTTTCATGGCATTATTTCAAATTATGATATATGAGCTTAAATATATTTCATGATATTTTTAGCATAGTGGTTAACATCGAGAAGGCATGAGTTCAAATAACGAATACTTGAAACTAAATTTTTTGATGTAGGTCGGATCATACCATTAGTTTGGGAAACTCCTTAATGTGCCCCTAGTAAGAGCTTATTATGGATCCACAAGTCATGTATGTATATGGGATAACTTAGCTGATAAGCCAAAATCAGACTCCATAGTCTCATGGTAGTTATATCAGGTTAACTTAAAGAGTATGATATATTTTTAAAAAAACTATTCTTATGAGATATGATTATAAGCTAAAAAATTTTATCAAGGCCAACTTTATTATTTTAAATTGTAGGATTAACCTCTATGTTTATAACAATCTATTCCATTGTTATTGATAATTTTTTGATTTAAAATACTTGAATCCAAATGTCATATCAAGTCAAGGTTGAGTCGGGGTAATTTGTAGTGTATGTTGCAAAATTTTGAGGAAGAAAACAAAAATGGGCTAGGATTACTACATAAGGGCTGCTATGGCGGTCCCCTGGCCACTACAGTAGTGCTGTTGTGGTGGAACTTAGGCCACTGTAGTGGTGCCTAGGCAGTAGCCCAGACACGTTTTAAATCGTTTTTCCCAATTTTGTTCTAAAATAGTTGCCTCCTCCTAAAAATTCCCTAGGGCTAATTCTAAGCCAAAAACTACTAGAATAAATAGGCAAGACTTTCAAGGGACTTGATTTCTCTCTCTTCCTTGCAATTCCTCCATTAAATTAATTTTATAGGACCAAGGAACATGGGTTCACGCTCCTCGCATGCAATAACTTAGCATCAAGGTAGGTTATGGTTTGTTTATAGTTGTAGACTTGATTTAGACTCCATGACTATTCATAAGTCGAGTATTACTGAATTAGCCTTCTAGTATACTTGTGATGGGTGAACATGGTTGCTATTATTGAATGTATGATATAAATGGTATGAAATTGACTAATTCTTTATTGACCATAACTTGTGTAGTTGAATTATTACTGCACTGTGATATATCTTGATGTGATATTAATTTTATTTATGATGTTATATATTTAGAGGGTCGGGTACCACACCGATATAGATTACTTCTTTATTAATATTTTAGAGGGTTGGGTACCACACCAGTACAACACATGGATGAAGTTGATCCCCTGTAGATCATGACTATTAGGCAAATATAAGCCCCCTTAGTATGTATATACACATTTGATTTAGTATTGGATATGCATTTTTACATTTATTGGACTATTTACTTGATTCGTATAACATGCTTAATGTGTTATGGTGATTGGGGTAGCATTAGATTATTCGAGTAAGATGGTTAACTGAATTGATGATTAGATGTTGATTTCACACTTGTATATATAGATGGGTATAGGTTCCCTCTTTGATTTACATGGTGCTTGTGGTTGTGATCTAGTTGGGTATTAGTTGATATCCTATGCCGCATCGTGGATATTATGGGTTGACTAGGATAACATATTATGGGTTGAATATAGGTTGCTTATAATTGCTTCATATGTGTGTGCATAAATTATAGGGATGAACATAGTAAATAACGAGGTTAGTGAACTTATCATATGGACCTAAGAGAATGGTTGATGTTGTAAGGGTTAGGGATTGAAATGCTTATGGAGTTTTGTAGGTATAATAGTTATAGAACACACTTTAATGATATTAATGATAGTGAAAAGTTAACTAATTGGGTAAACTAGGTAATGAGGATAAACAGGAGTAGTCTAAAATGAAGGATTGAATGTTGAATATTGATTGTTAACTGAGTTAAGTTGCCATATTTGTTTCCTTGATTTCTATATGTTGATTCATGATTCTAACCCTGATCAATCAATAATGCCTACTAGTATGTGTGGTACACTGATACTACTCTTGCTACATCCATCTTGGGATGTAGGTTGTGTTGCAGGTTGACTAGTAGTTTCTTATGTGTATGGTGCTTACTCATCGATAACCCTTTTATCTCTTTTAGGCAGAAGTTATGTCTTTTACTGCCTTGTCTCTTGTATAAGTTCTTGTACATGTCTAGACTAGGTCTTGGATAATGTTGTAAGTTGTTGTTCATGTATATAAATGTTGTAAAGATGTTTCCTTTATGATTTTGTCAGTTTATACATTTGGACTGTTTAACTATAATAAGGATAAGGGTGCTCCTATCTAGATAGAACAAAATAGGTGCCCACATAATTACGTAATTTAGGTCGTGATAATGTTTTATCCCTAGTCTTTAGTTATGTTGTTTGTTTCATATTTCAATCGTGCTCCATTCAATCATGTTTCATTATACTATTTTACATAGAGTACTATTTCACATGTACTTACGTCCCTTGACTGAGGTGTTGAATCTTTTAATTGATCAGGTACATAGGCTTATGATCGGGAAACATGCTAGAGTATGATCCCTCACTTTGTTCTTTGGGGCTTTTTTAATGTCCGTCTGTAAGGGGGTCAACTTTTTCTGATTGAACCCACTTCGGCAACGACGCACATTATGGCTTTAGCCCACTCTTTTTCGTTTAACACTTAGTTTACCTAGTCTCACGAAATGAAACAGATACAAGCATATATAGGAATCGCTTCCCAACTTTGTATTAAACTCATGACACATAGAAGAACACAAATCAGCCTTAAAAAAATCTGACCAACACAACCAAAATTTAGCTTGTGATTGCCAGCTTGTGCCTATTTATAGGCCACAACCCTGTCACATGCCAGGAATATGCCTACCATA
This sequence comes from Capsicum rhomboideum, assembly GCA_031232105.1. Classification (NCBI taxonomy): domain Eukaryota; kingdom Viridiplantae; phylum Streptophyta; class Magnoliopsida; order Solanales; family Solanaceae; genus Capsicum; species Capsicum rhomboideum. The sequence goes on along the minus strand of CP124716.1, from coordinate 86,323,752 downwards.
TGTTTAGAACATGTCTCTATCCTGATTCAGTTTACATCCCAACTATTAGGACAATTCAAAATTCAAATACAAAATTCAAATTATAACAGTAATAAAGTCTGCCACATGTCCAAAGCGATTGGAACTGCCTAACTGCCGGCATGTGCAAGAAACACACCCATTTCCAGCATACTCTTGGAAGCACTTGTGCCAATTTTGCACCACGACCCTGGGCTTCTGTACACGCGCCCATGCCACTACGTTATCAGCACCCAAGTGACCTTGTCTCAGCCATGTAAACTCTGATTGCTTTGTCTTAGCCACGTCACCACATCATGACTTTCCTTAGCTTTAATCAGCCTTAGCCTTGATCTGCCTTGCACAACCCTTGTTATACCTTAGCCATTCCTTTAATGCCTTAGCCACACCACTGCCAAGGTCTTGTTATGCCTTGCCGACACATGCCATGCCCTACTCATATGCCCATATTAGCAGATAGGCCTTAAGTGAATCTAACTTGATTAAAGTCATTGGGTCCTGGATAGGTTTATCATGTAAATCCCTGGCCAAGCCTAAGCCACCCAAACCATTAAGTTGACGGTCTAATAAACTTGCCCCACCAGATGAGTTCGTCTTCTTCGATGAGGCAGAATCTACTTAGGCCTTGACATCATCTTTAAACTACCATAATAATGATCCTTTCTTGCCCTTCCATTGAACCAGAAATTTTGTCTGCCTATTCTTCTTGCCTTGTCCCAAAGTTTGGTGATTCAATATCTATTCAATCTCCTCTTCATACTGATGTTGTATAATAAAAGGAGCACGTCTTTCTTTTGAACTTGCTAGATATACAACATCTTCATGGAATGGTTTCAGAAAACTCACATGTAAAGTAGGATGGATCTTTAGCCTTTCCAATAGATTCAACCGATAAGCTACTTCACCCACCCTTTCTATCACTTCAAAGGGTCTATCATTCTTCAAAATCTGCCCACGATGAATCATCTTGCTACTGATTTTCTTCTAGATTCGAGGAGTAAGCTTCAACAACACCTTGTCACCAACCTGGAATTAAAAAGCACGCCGATGTCTGTCTGCATACTTCTTCATTAATTTTGTTGCCTTGCATAAACTGTCTTGTGCTTTATCTATCAACTCTTGCTTATCTCATGGATACTTGTAGAAAGTAGGATACTTTCCCTCTGTCTTTGACTTAGCAACTTCCAGCGGTGTATTAGGCTATATTTCCAACACTATTTCAAAGGAACTCTTCTCAGTTGCAGATGACCTGTGTAAATTATAGCAAAATTTTGCACTGTCTAGCAATTCCACCCAATTCCTTTGATTTGCAATCACATAGAGCCTCAAATATTCTTCAAGAAGATGATTGATTCTTTAAGTCTATCCATATTTTTCTAGATGATTTGTCGTAGAGAACTTTAGTTCAGTACCCATTATGTTGAACAATGCAGTACAAAATCATCCTGTGAACTGAGTATCCCTATCACTCATAATATTAAGTGGAACCCCAAAGCTCTTGACCACGAACTTGTAGAATAATTCAATAGCTATCTCCATAGAACAAAAAGTAGGAGTATCAATGAAATTAACATACTTTGAAAACCTGTCAACCACAACCATGATTGACTTTGCCATCAACCTTTAGAAATCCTCTAATGAAATCCATAGAAACAGAAGCCCAAGGATGTTCCACAACAGGTAGATATTGTAGCAAAACCAACTTCCTTCTTTCTTTTAATCTTGTTAAGTTGACAAACAAGACAAGACTTCACATAGGCTTCAATGTCATATTCCATTTTTAGACAAAAATAATTTTGAGACAATAATACCATCATCCTGTCAACACCTAGATGACCAGCAGAGACAGTATTATGTGTTTCTTTGAGGAGTTGTTGATGCAACCCATCACCTTGAGGTACCACAATTCTCTGCCTTAAAATACAACAGATCATCCTTGATCCAATACCATCTAATTGTCCCCTCTTTCACGTGATCCATCAATTTCACATATAATGAATCAAAGGCAACACTAAACTTTATCTTATCTAAGAATTCAGATTCAAGTCTAGTGAGTGCATAAACTGCATCAAATACCTCTTTGTGACTCAAAGTATCTATAATATGATTTTGTTTCCCTGGTTTGTGTATCCAAATGAAGTCATATTAATCAAGTATCTCCTCCTATCGGGCCTACTTCAGACTCAATTTCTATTGAGTTTTAAGGTAAGTATTAACCATATTGTCCATCTTGACAACTAACTTTGTTCCAAGTAGATACATCCACAAGATTTGAAGTTAATGAAGGACTACTACCATTTCTTTTTCGTGAGCAGAATAGATTTAATTTTCTACTTTCAAACACAACCAGATGATCTTCTTGCACTAGCACACCATTGATTGCATAGTCAAAAGCATTGATGTGAACTTCAAATGGTAAATCAAAATCAGGCAACTGTAATATTGGTTTAGAAGTAATGGCCTTCTTCAAAGACTTGAATTCCTTGTCACTTGAATTTGACCAAACCCATTTAACATTTTTCTTCAACAAATATGTCAATGGGGCAACCTTTTTTGAATAGACTGCAATTATTTTTTGATAAAAGTTTGCTAAGCCCAAAAATGATCTCAATTTTTTAACCCCGCTTGGTGCCTTCCAATCCAAATAGTCTGCACTTTCTTGGGGTTTATCCGCACCTGTTTTTGGTTAACCAAATGGCCTAGAAATTTGATCTTGCGACAAGCAAACTGACATTTTTCCATCTTGACATAGAGTTGATACTCTCTAAGTCATTGAAACACTATTCTCAACTACAATAAATGATCTTTTAGTGTTCTACTATAAATGACTATATCATCTAAGTGAATAACTACAAAGTCATCAAGGTACTCATAAAAGATATTATTCATTAAGTTACAAAAAGTAGCTGGGGCATTAGTCAGCCCAGACGATACTATAAGGAATTCATAACTACTATATCTAGTTATATAACTAGTCTTTAGGGAATCCCCCTTAGCTATGTGCACTTGCCAATAGCTAGACCTTAAGTCTAACTTAGAAAAGAAACTAGCCTTAGACAACCTATCTATCAAGTCTTGAACTAGCAGCATCGGATACTTGTTCTTCACAGTCATTTTTTTTAGTGCATGATAGTTAACACACAGTCACAGACTTCTATACAGCTTCTTTTGGAACATAATTTGGGTACCATAGAAAGCCTTCAAAGGCTGGATCAGTCAAGCATCAAGCACTTTGGATAACTGCTTCCTCAATTCTACCAACTCTAATGAACACAAGTGATAAGGAGGGCGTGCTGGTGGCACTGATCCAAGAATCAAATCAATCCTGTGATCAATTTCCCTCCGTGGAGGCAACTCTTTAGATAGTTCTGGTGGCATCACATCCTTGAATTTTTCCAACTACTTAGCAACACTATCCGGGACTTCAATCTACACATCAAGTTTCACTTCAACCAAGCCTTTTTCAAAAGCCATAGCAGACAACATAGTAGCAATTTTGGAGTGTTTCCTCTTCTTTCCCTCATCAAATGGTTGAATACCTTTCACAAATTGGGGATCAGTCTCCCCTATGAACACTAAACCATCCAAGTGAGGAATCAGAGCAACCTTAAACTTCCTCACTAAATCAATCCCGAGCAGAAGATTAAAGTCATCAAGCGACACCACAACCATGTTGTGCGTTCCAGTCCAATAACCTATGGTCAGTGGGACATCTAGCACCATGCCATATCCTGATTGCGCTACAAAATTTACCACCTTCATTCTCGTTGCACAAGTAGTCACCTTCAGGCCATATGCCTACACAATTTTGGAGGCCACAAAAGTGTGAGTTGCGCCAGTATCTACCATCATCACTACACTTTTATCCTCAATTTTCATGTCAACCTACATAAAAGTACCATAGAAAACTGATAGATCTTCAACACCTTCAACAGTATTAATCAAGGCAACCTTTTCAGCAATATCATCTTCCTCCTTTTCCATCATATTCATGGTAGACAACGTATTTAGCAAACATAGTAGGTTAACATATGCAGTTATTCCCTGTCCCTTGCCTTGTTTCTCCTCTTCAGTAAGAAGAGCATTACTCTTCCCTTGCTTTGGACAGTTCTTTGCCTGATGCCCTAGTTTCTTACAAGTCCAAAGGACCTTTTCACCAGCCTTCTTGCTTTGATTAGAAAAACCAGCACCCGTCTTACCCTTGCCTTTGTCATTTCCATCTTGCCTTCTATTATCATTCTTCCAATCTCTGCCTTTTTTCTTTTTGTTATTCTTAGAAGGAGTAAGATTAGGGGCAGAACTATTAGAGTAAAAATCAATCAATGCATCTACCACTGCATTGACACTAGGTAGATCTTGAACTTTATGCCTACACAATTTGTTCTGTGCCCAACCTTGCATTCCATAAATGAAATTGTGCAACTTATCTTCATCAGACATGTTCTGAATATCAAGCATCAAAGATTAAAATTCCTTCACATAGTCCCAAATGGAACCAACTTGTTTCAACTGCTTTAATTTGTCTCTAGCAACCCAATATAAGTTTCTAGGCTGAAATTTCTCATGAAGTGCATCCCTTAGTTTTTCCCATGTGTGTCTCTTGGGTCTGCCTGTACTTTCATCATCAACATTCTTTATATTCCACCACAACACTGCATCATTCTTAAAATAGCAAACTGTCATGGTCACTTTGTCATTTTCAAGCATATAAGTAGTAGCAAAATAGTGCTCCAAGTCCCACAGAAAATTTTCCAGTTCCTTAGCACCACGAACACCATCAAAGTACTTTGGTTCTAGGATCTTAATTTTGGCATATTCTTCGTCACTACGAGGTGAACTTGCAACAGCTCGATGAAAGACCACCTCATCCGCCTTAAGATCTTTATTTTCTCTCAACAGGCCTTCAATTAGTTCATCTATAGTTTCACTATAAGTGACCCGACCATCCAACTATCCGTTAACAGTAGCACGATAGCTAGCCAGTTCTATGTTAATGCCACGAATTTGAGTCATGACATTAACCAGTGCATCTGCATCATCTGTTAAGCTAAATAGTATTTCCAGCCTAGAAACTTTTCATGCAACTCATTGTAATTACTTTTACCAGCCATCGCAACACAAAGCTCTGATACCAATTGTAAGGGATTAGTTTTTTCTGATCGAACCCATTTCGACAGCCACACACACTATGGCTTCAGCCCACTCTTTCCTGCTCAATACTTAGTTTACTTAATCTCACAAAATAAAATAGACACAAGCATATACAGGAATCGCTTTCCAACTTTGTATTAAACTTATGCCTTAAAAAATCACACAAATCAGACTTACAAAAATCTGACCAACACAACCAAAATTTGGCTTGCGATAGCCTTCCTGTGCCTATTTAGAGGCCACAACCCTATTACATACTAGGCATATACCCATCATGTGTCCAACACATGCCTCTATCCTAATTCAGTTGACATCTCCAACTATTAGGACAATTCAAAATTCAAATTACAATAGCAATAAAGTCTTCCATATGTCCAAAGCAATTGTAACTGCCTAACTATCGGCATGTGCAAGGCGCACGCCCAGTGCCAACATACTCTTAGCAGTGCTTATGCCAATTTTGCACCAAGGACCTGGGCATCTGTGCACGCACCTATGCCACTGCGTTGTCAGCACCTAAGCCTTATTTTAGCCATGTCAACTCTGATTGCCTTATCTTAGCCACGTCACCACAACAGCCTTAGCCTTGATCTACCTTAGCTTTCCCAACCCTTGTCATGCCTTAGTCGTGCCTTGCATGCCTTATCCATGCCATTGCCAAGGTCTTGCCATGCCCTACCAACATGTGCCATGCCCTGCTAACATGCCCATATCGACAGATTGGTCTCAAGTGAATCTAACCTTGATTGAGTTATTAGGTCTTGGATAGGTTTATCATGTAAATCCTAGCCAAGCTGGATCCACCTGAACCATCAAGCCGAGGGTCTAACACCCTCCAGGTCATTTTTAAAATTTTTATGAATTTTCTGTATTTTAAATTTTCCTAAAGCTACCAAAATACATTTATGACTTGCTGGGATAGTTGATGTGGTTCTCGGGCAGTCATTTGAGTTTTAAGCTAATTTCCATGTTTTAAAGCTTTTGAAGTTCAGAAATTTGACTTTGGTCAAAACTTCTAATAGATGGCCTTCAATGCAAATTCTGATAGTTTCGTTAGATCTGGATCATGGAATTTAGGGGGACCTTTGGTTTAGGTCCCGAGGCTTCCGGGCTCATTATTGGATATTGGATGAAATTTGGTTAAAATAGAAAGAATGGGCATGGGGCCTATATTTCATCAAAATAACCTCCGTCGGGAATTTTGTTAATTCTATTGAGTCTAAAATGTTATTTACTGTAGGGTAGCATATTTTTTTTTTGTTCACGGGGTTTTGAACAAATCTCGAGGACCCATTTAGAGGGAATTCCAACTTGGAATTTTGCTGGTGCATGACACAGTTGCCTTTACATTCGCAAAATGTTGGTTGCATTCGTTAAAGGTAAAGTTTCTTGACCATTGCGGTCGCTAGCATACCTTCACCTTTACGAAGAAGGGCTGGTCTTCCCAGTCCAATCTATTCTTCACGTTTACGGGAAACCAACCACTTTTGTGAAGTCCTGGTTAGTGGTCCACCGCTTTCGAAATAGGGCCCCACATTTATAAAGGACACTTGACAATGACTATAAATACTCCCTCACTTTCTTTTTCCTCCATTATTGATGATCTTTGCACCATTATTGGACTAGACAGCTTGGGAAATTATGGGATTTCATCGTATTAAGCTGAGGTATGTTAATTGAACTCCTCTTGATCATTTACCATTAACTTTCGTGTTGATTCCCACCCTAATTTTTTGTGATTTCTTCATGTTGGGTCTTGATTTCTTGAACTTGATAGACTATTTTGAGTTTTGTTTTGTGCTCTAATCAATGCTCAAATGTTGATCATGTGATCTTTGTCCCATGAAGAACCTAGTTGCGTGTTTAATTATTGAATTCTGTTAATGAGCCCCATGGGCCAATTTTTGACCCGAAGTATAAAATTGTAATATGAGTCTTGTTTTACTCGTAATAACTATAGATTATATTTGTGAAAGCATGGCAGCTTTTTGAGTTTGAGTAAAGCAGACGAGCAGCTTGTGGATGGTCCGAGGCTGCTGTTCAAGTTTGAGATAGGCTACGTTCTACTTTCTTAGAGAATTTGCTCTATGATATTGTGTATAGTGTAATTTATATGTGGGGTAGGGGTTTATAGGATAGACTTAAGATTATCTTATCATTTTTGTTGTTCTTAGCTTTCTTTGGGGATTTTAGAGTAGAATATGAGCTTGAGCCTTAGTTTAAAAGGCCTGCTATAGTGGTAGGATTAGGTTAGGAATACATATGTTTGCCATGATATTAGGATTAAGTTAGCAATCTTTAGTATAGGCTTGGGGTAGTATCTCATGAATAGACTAGTATTCCTCGGCCGATTTTTATTAGTACCATGGTTACTCTCATTTACTCTTATTTTTCCTATTTATTTTAAATACTAGACTGTATGTTGGTGGGCCTAAGGCGGTGGATATGACTCAGTTGGATTTTAGGTTAGTATTCCTTGCTCTAGGAAGAATAGTGATTCCTGTTTATGTATATTTCCAGGATTATGCCCTTATTTTTTATATACTGGTGATGGCATGTAACTTTCGCACGTGTACATGCATGCATTATTGTACAATTCTACGAAAAAATACTGATTTTGGATTTTTAAAAGACAAAGGAAATTGTACCATCTTTACAACAAATTTCTGAAGACTTTAAAGGACTTGCAACACTTTTAACACTGATTTTAATTACTACTTTCCACACTTTTAATACTCATTTTCACTACTAATTTCTTTAATTTATCATTGGTTTCCTCTACTATTTTCTTAAGATGATTTATCCTAATTTACACTCACTAGCTTTGGCTCTAAACAAACTTGGAGAGAATTTATCTAGACATTAGTTTAACAAGGTATAGTGGCTCATTTTAGTCTCGATTTGATTTCGGACATCTGTCATATTCTCTTATGTTATTGATTATCAATTAGAAGTACTGGCTCAGGATTGGACAGTGTATATAGATATCCCAAGTTTCCTATGGGTCCCTCCTCTATCGGCCACAGATGCCAGAGGAAGGGTGTTTCTCATGGGTCTTTCCTTTAGGAGCCACAGGTGCTGGAGGAGGTATATACACTATTGTTGGACATGGCTTTCATCTCATAATTTCTTCACTCGATTTTTATTGCACTCATCCATTCATATGTACTGCCATTTCTAGTTTGTCTATTTTTTGTACCTGTCGTGCATATGTGGGACGGTTGGGTTATATTTATTATTTGTACCTACCATACTTATGGGACCAGTTGGCTTCTTGTTTGTTGTTGTGTACATTCCGAGCTTATAGGGGACCTGGTTAGGTTGTTGTTGATTATTACTGCATATATTATTATTGTATATCTAGTGTCAGGATAACTTTGGATGTTTTGCTCATTATCTATGTATGCCTTATGAACTCGCGTTCTAGAATTTCCATACTTAGTTTCAGATGGTTCCGCCTTTGCCCCTAGTTTGGATAGACACTCTGTGTAGTATACTATTATCATTCTTACCTTGATTTGATTCTTACTGTGTTAGACTATTAGATTAGTTTCCACAGGTAAGTACCTTCTTTTATGCTACTTATATTGCCTACCATCTCCTTTTGTGTTCTTTATACTTTGAATTTATCTGTTGAGCTCAGTCGGTCTATGATGCCTACTAGGTACCACATATTTTGGTACTCATACTACACTTCTACATCTTTTTCCTTGATGCAGATCCTAGTATGAGTTCTCACTGCTGACGTGTAATACCCAGGGTGTTTAAGGGTGTCCTTCATCTTACGTCAAATGCTTATGAGCCTAAATTTGAGTGTTTTATAATAACACTTCATAAATATTTTATTTAAATTAAAATTTTAAAAAAATATATTTTTATTGCCTTTCTAAAATGTGTTAAATATTTTTGAAATAATTCTTTAGTTACGGTATATTTGTGTATGTATTTATTTTGAAAGAATTTTTACATCTTATTAATATTTTAATGGATATAATCTTAAGTAGATTTGGAACTAGGTTTTTACCAGCATTATTTACTTGGTTGCTAAGCAGTGGAATTTATACATATTTAATATCTGCATCTTAACTACTAGTAGTCTACGTGGTTCATATATAACCTAGTAATTAAAGTAATTTCTAAATTTCTAGGCAAGTATCTTTTTTATATTTTATATTATACTATAAAAGTAGCATTAAAAGGGCTTCACCTTATCCACCTCTTGAGTATAATTACTCATCAGCACCGCCTCTTCATACTTAGAGAAACAATAGCTTAGTTTAAGAGGTGGTCGTTAGTGTGATTCATTCTTGAAGGATTTCAATGATTTATTTTTCTTCAAGACAAAAGTCAGCCAAGTTGCTAACAAAGTATCTTATCCAAGAAACACCTCACAGGAATGCTCAATACACACATATGCGACATAGGAGAATTAATTTATGGCATATGTAAACACACCGGTCATTGCACTAAGTATGTGAGTTGGGTTTCGAGATGGAAAGCTCAAGTGGAAGAATCGATTGGTTCTAGTAATTCTAAATTTAAAAATCGAGGTATGTAAAGGCCATTTCTTTCTTTTTCGGCATGGTTCCCTAATATATGTGATTTTCAAGTCTAGTGTGCTATCGACATGTCGGTTATTACAAGTCTCTAAATTGTTATTAGTGCTAATCATGTTTTAAACTCATATTCGAGTAATGCTGGTTCCATTTCAAGTTGAAAGATAAGAGGCGGTTATATATATTACCACAGTTATATAATGGTTGAATTAATCATGATATAATAATTATAGTATGGAGAAACTATGATTACGTACGGGTTACTCACAAAGAGGCATATTATCTGTTAAAGTCAATAATGCCTACTAGTATGTGTGGTACACTGATACTACTCTTGCTACATCCATCTTGGGATGTAGGTTGTGTTGCAGGTTGACTAGTAGTTTCTTATGTGTATGGTGCTTACTCATCGATAACCCTTTTATCTCTTTTAGGCAGAAGTTATGTCTTTTACTGCCTTGTCTCTTGTATAAGTTCTTGTACATGTCTAGACTAGGTCTTGGATAATGTTGTAAGTTGTTGTTCATGTATATAAATGTTGTAAAGATGTTTCCTTTATGATTTTGTCAGTTTATACATTTGGACTGTTTAACTATAATAAGGATAAGGGTGCTCCTATCTAGATAGAACAAAATAGGTGCCCACATAATTACGTAATTTAGGTCGTGATAATGTTTTATCCCTAGTCTTTAGTTATGTTGTTTGTTTCATATTTCAATCGTGCTCCATTCAATCATGTTTCATTATACTATTTTACATAGAGTACTATTTCACATGTACTTACGTCCCTTGACTGAGGTGTTGAATCTTTTAATTGATCAGGTACATAGGCTTATGATCGGGAAACATGCTAGAGTATGATCCCTCACTTTGTTCTTTGGGGCTTTTTTAATGTCCGTCTGTAAGGGGGTCAACTTTTTCTGATTGAACCCACTTCGGCAACGACGCACATTATGGCTTTAGCCCACTCTTTTTCGTTTAACACTTAGTTTACCTAGTCTCACGAAATGAAACAGATACAAGCATATATAGGAATCGCTTCCCAACTTTGTATTAAACTCATGACACATAGAAGAACACAAATCAGCCTTAAAAAAATCTGACGAACACAACCAAAATTTAGCTTGTGATTGCCAGCTTGTGCCTATTTATAGGCCACAACCCTGTCACATGCCAGGAATATGCCTACCATATGTTTAGAACATGTCTCTATCCTGATTCAGTTTACATCCCAACTATTAGGACAATTCAAAATTCAAATACAAAATTCAAATTATAACAGTAATAAAGTCTGCCACATGTCCAAAGCGATTGGAACTGCCTAACTGCCGGCATGTGCAAGAAACACACCCATTTCCAGCATACTCTTGGAAGCACTTGTGCCAATTTTGCACCACGACCCTGGGCTTCTGTACACGCGCCCATGCCACTACGTTATCAACACCCAAGTGACCTTGTCTCAGCCATGTAAACTCTGATTGCTTTGTCTTAGCCACGTCACCACATCATGACTTTCCTTAGCTTTAATCAGCCTTAGCCTTGATCTGCCTTGCACAACCCTTGTTATACCTTAGCCATTCCTTTAATGCCTTAGCCACACCACTGCCAAGGTCTTGTTATGCCTTGCCGACACATGCCATGCCCTACTCATATGCCCATATTAGCAGATAGGCCTTAAGTGAATCTAACTTGATTAAAGTCATTGGGTCCTGGATAGGTTTATCATGTAAATCCCTGGCCAAGCCTAAGCCACCCAAACCATTAAGTTGACGGTCTAATAAACTTGCCCCACCAGATGAGTTCGTCTTCTTCGATGAGGCAGAATCTACTTAGGCCTTGACATCATCTTTAAACTACCATAATAATGATCCTTTCTTGCCCTTCCATTGAACCAGAAATTTTGTCTGCCTATTCTTCTTGCCTTGTCCCAAAGTTTGGTGATTCAATATCTATTCAATCTCCTCTTCATACTGATGTTGTATAATAAAAGGAGCACGTCTTTCTTTTGAACTTGCTAGATATACAACATCTTCATGGAATGGTTTCAGAAAACTCACATGTAAAGTAGGATGGATCTTTAGCCTTTCCAATAGATTCAACCGATAAGCTACTTCACCCACCCTTTCTATCACTTCAAAGGGTCTATCATTCTTCAAAATCTGCCCACGATGAATCATCTTGCTACTGATTTTCTTCTAGATTCGAGGAGTAAGCTTCAACAACACCTTGTCACCAACCTGGAATTAAAAAGCACGCCGATGTCTGTCTGCATACTTCTTCATTAATTTTGTTGCCTTGCATAAACTGTCTTGTGCTTTATCTATCAACTCTTGCTTATCTCATGGATACTTGTAGAAAGTAGGATACTTTCCCTCTGTCTTTGACTTAGCAACTTCCAGCGGTGTATTAGGCTATATTTCCAACACTATTTCAAAGGAACTCTTCTCAGTTGCCGATGACCTGTGTAAATTATAGCAAAATTTTGCACTGTCTAGCAATTCCACCCAATTCCTTTGATTTGCAATCACATAGAGCCTCAAATATTCTTCAAGAAGATGATTGATTCTTTAAGTCTATCCATATTTTTCTAGATGATTTGTCGTAGAGAACTTTAGTTCAGTACCCATTATGTTGAACAATGCAGTACAAAATCATCCTGTGAACTGAGTATCCCTATCACTCATAATATTAAGTGGAACCCCAAAGCTCTTGACCACGAACTTGTAGAATAATTCAATAGCTATCTCCATAGAACAAAAAGTAGGAGTATCAATGAAATTAACATACTTTGAAAACCTGTCAACCACAACCATGATTGACTTTGCCATCAACCTTTAGAAATCCTCTAATGAAATCCATAGAAACAGAAGCCCAAGGATGTTCCACAACAGGTAGATATTGTAGCAAAACCAACTTCCTTCTTTCTTTTAATCTTGTTAAGTTGACAAACAAGACAAGACTTCACATAGGCTTCAATGTCATATTCCATTTTTAGACAAAAATAATTTTGAGACAATAATACCATCATCCTGTCAACACCTAGATGACCAGCAGAGACAGTATTATGTGTTTCTTTGAGGAGTTGTTGATGCAACCCATCACCTTGAGGTACCACAATTCTCTGCCTTAAAATACAACAGATCATCCTTGATCCAATACCATCTAATTGTCCCCTCTTTCACGTGATCCATCAATTTCACATATAATGAATCAAAGGCAACACTAAACTTTATCTTATCTAAGAATTCAGATTCAAGTCTAGTGAGTGCATAAACTGCATCAAATACCTCTTTGTGACTCAAAGTATCTATAATATGATTTTGTTTCCCTGGTTTGTGTATCCAAATGAAGTCATATTAATCAAGTATCTCCTCCTATCGGGCCTACTTCAGACTCAATTTCTATTGAGTTTTAAGGTAAGTATTAACCATATTGTCCATCTTGACAACTAACTTTGTTCCAAGTAGATACATCCACAAGATTTGAAGTTAATGAAGGACTACTACCATTTCTTTTTCGTGAGCAGAATAGATTTAATTTTCTACTTTCAAACACAACCAGATGATCTTCTTGCACTAGCACACCATTGATTGCATAGTCAAAAGCATTGATGTGAACTTCAAATGGTAAATCAAAATCAGGCAACTGTAATATTGGTTTAGAAGTAATGGCCTTCTTCAAAGACTTGAATTCCTTGTCACTTGAATTTGACCAAACCCATTTAACATTTTTCTTCAACAAATATGTCAATGGGGCAACCTTTTTTGAATAGACTGCAATTATTTTTTGATAAAAGTTTGCTAAGCCCAAAAATGATCTCAATTTTTTAACCCCGCTTGGTGCCTTCCAATCCAAATAGTCTGCACTTTCTTGGGGTTTATCCGCACCTGTTTTTGGTTAACCAAATGGCCTAGAAATTTGATCTTGCGACAAGCAAACTGACATTTTTCCATCTTGACATAGAGTTGATACTCTCTAAGTCATTGAAACACTATTCTCAACTACAATAAATGATCTTTTAGTGTTCTACTATAAATGACTATATCATCTAAGTGAATAACTACAAAGTCATCAAGGTACTCATAAAAGATATTATTCATTAAGTTACAAAAAGTAGCTGGGGCATTAGTCAGCCCAGACGATACTATAAGGAATTCATAACTACTATATCTAGTTATATAACTAGTCTTTAGGGAATCCCCCTTAGCTATGTGCACTTGCCAATAGCTAGACCTTAAGTCTAACTTAGAAAAGAAACTAGCCTTAGACAACCTATCTATCAAGTCTTGAACTAGCAGCATCGGATACTTGTTCTTCACAGTCATTTTTTTTAGTGCATGATAGTTAACACACAGTCACAGACTTCTATACAGCTTCTTTTGGAACATAATTTGGGTACCATAGAAAGCCTTCAAAGGCTGGATCAGTCAAGCATCAAGCACTTTGGATAACTGCTTCCTCAATTCTACCAACTCTAATGAACACAAGTGATAAGGAGGGCGTGCTGGTGGCACTGATCCAAGAATCAAATCAATCCTGTGATCAATTTCCCTCCGTGGAGGCAACTCTTTAGATAGTTCTGGTGGCATCACATCCTTGAATTTTTCCAACTACTTAGCAACACTATCCGGGACTTCAATCTACACATCAAGTTTCACTTCAACCAAGCCTTTTTCAAAAGCCATAGCAGACAACATAGTAGCAATTTTGGAGTGTTTCCTCTTCTTTCCCTCATCAAATGGTTGAATACCTTTCACAAATTGGGGATCAGTCTCCCCTATGAACACTAAACCATCCAAGTGAGGAATCAGAGCAACCTTAAACTTCCTCACTAAATCAATCCCGAGCAGAAGATTAAAGTCATCAAGCGACACCACAACCATGTTGTGCGTTCCAGTCCAATAACCTATGGTCAGTGGGACATCTAGCACCATGCCATATCCTGATTGCGCTACAAAATTTACCACCTTCATTCTCGTTGCACAAGTAGTCACCTTCAGGCCATATGCCTACACAATTTTGGAGGCCACAAAAGTGTGAGTTGCGCCAGTATCTACCATCATCACTACACTTTTATCCTCAATTTTCATGTCAACCTACATAAAAGTACCATAGAAAACTGATAGATCTTCAACACCTTCAACAGTATTAATCAAGGCAACCTTTTCAGCAATATCATCTTCCTCCTTTTCCATCATATTCATGGTAGACAACGTATTTAGCAAACATAGTAGGTTAACATATGCAGTTATTCCCTGTCCCTTGCCTTGTTTCTCCTCTTCAGTAAGAAGAGCATTACTCTTCCCTTGCTTTGGACAGTTCTTTGCCTGATGCCCTAGTTTCTTACAAGTCCAAAGGACCTTTTCACCAGCCTTCTTGCTTTGATTAGAAAAACCAGCACCCGTCTTACCCTTGCCTTTGTCATTTCCATCTTGCCTTCTATTATCATTCTTCCAATCTCTGCCTTTTTTCTTTTTGTTATTCTTAGAAGGAGTAAGATTAGGGGCAGAACTATTAGAGTAAAAATCAATCAATGCATCTACCACTGCATTGACACTAGGTAGATCTTGAACTTTATGCCTACACAATTTGTTCTGTGCCCAACCTTGCATTCCATAAATGAAATTGTGCAACTTATCTTCATCAGACATGTTCTGAATATCAAGCATCAAAGATTAAAATTCCTTCACATAGTCCCAAATGGAACCAACTTGTTTCAACTGCTTTAATTTGTCTCTAGCAACCCAATATAAGTTTCTAGGCTGAAATTTCTCATGAAGTGCATCCCTTAGTTTTTCCCATGTGTGTCTCTTGGGTCTGCCTGTACTTTCATCATCAACATTCTTTATATTCCACCACAACACTGCATCATTCTTAAAATAGCAAACTGTCATGGTCACTTTGTCATTTTCAAGCATATAAGTAGTAGCAAAATAGTGCTCCAAGTCCCACAGAAAATTTTCCAGTTCCTTAGCACCACGAACACCATCAAAGTACTTTGGTTCTAGGATCTTAATTTTGGCATATTCTTCGTCACTACGAGGTGAACTTGCAACAGCTCGATGAAAGACCACCTCATCCGCCTTAAGATCTTTATTTTCTCTCAACAGGCCTTCAATTAGTTCATCTATAGTTTCACTATAAGTGACCCGACCATCCAACTATCCGTTAACAGTAGCACGATAGCTAGCCAGTTCTATGTTAATGCCACGAATTTGAGTCATGACATTAACCAGTGCATCTGCATCATCTGTTAAGCTAAATAGTATTTCCAGCCTAGAAACTTTTCATGCAACTCATTGTAATTACTTTTACCAGCCATCGCAACACAAAGCTCTGATACCAATTGTAAGGGATTAGTTTTTTCTGATCGAACCCATTTCGACAGCCACACACACTATGGCTTCAGCCCACTCTTTCCTGCTCAATACTTAGTTTACTTAATCTCACAAAATAAAATAGACACAAGCATATATAGGAATCGCTTTCCAACTTTGTATTAAACTTATGCCTTAAAAAATCACACAAATCAGACTTACAAAAATCTGACCAACACAACCAAAATTTGGCTTGCGATAGCCTTCCTGTGCCTATTTAGAGGCCACAACCCTATTACATACTAGGCATATACCCATCATGTGTCCAACACATGCCTCTATCCTAATTCAGTTGACATCTCCAACTATTAGGACAATTCAAAATTCAAATTACAATAGCAATAAAGTCTTCCATATGTCCAAAGCAATTGTAACTGCCTAACTATCGGCATGTGCAAGGCGCACGCCCAGTGCCAACATACTCTTAGCAGTGCTTATGCCAATTTTGCACCAAGGACCTGGGCATCTGTGCACGCACCTATGCCACTGCGTTGTCAGCACCTAAGCCTTATTTTAGCCATGTCAACTCTGATTGCCTTATCTTAGCCACGTCACCACAACAGCCTTAGCCTTGATCTACCTTAGCTTTCCCAACCCTTGTCATGCCTTAGTCGTGCCTTGCATGCCTTATCCATGCCATTGCCAAGGTCTTGCCATGCCCTACCAACATGTGCCATGCCCTGCTAACATGCCCATATCGACAGATTGGTCTCAAGTGAATCTAACCTTGATTGAGTTATTAGGTCTTGGATAGGTTTATCATGTAAATCCTAGCCAAGCTGGATCCACCTGAACCATCAAGCCGAGGGTCTAACACCCTCCAGGTCATTTTTAAAATTTTTATGAATTTTCTGTATTTTAAATTTTCCTAAAGCTACCAAAATACATTTATGACTTGCTGGGATAGTTGATGTGGTTCTCGGGCAGTCATTTGAGTTTTAAGCTAATTTCCATGTTTTAAAGCTTTTGAAGTTCAGAAATTTGACTTTGGTCAAAACTTCTAATAGATGGCCTTCAATGCAAATTCTGATAGTTTCGTTAGATCTGGATCATGGAATTTAGGGGGACCTTTGGTTTAGGTCCCGAGGCTTCCGGGCTCATTATTGGATATTGGATGAAATTTGGTTAAAATAGAAAGAATGGGCATGGGGCCTATATTTCATCAAAATAACCTCCGTCGGGAATTTTGTTAATTCTATTGAGTCTAAAATGTTATTTACTGTAGGGTAGCATATTTTTTTTTTGTTCACGGGGTTTTGAACAAATCTCGAGGACCCATTTAGAGGGAATTCCAACTTGGAATTTTGCTGGTGCATGACACAGTTGCCTTTACATTCGCAAAATGTTGGTTGCATTCGTTAAAGGTAAAGTTTCTTGACCATTGCGGTCGCTAGCATACCTTCACCTTTACGAAGAAGGGCTGGTCTTCCCAGTCCAATCTATTCTTCACGTTTACGGGAAACCAACCACTTTTGTGAAGTCCTGGTTAGTGGTCCACCGCTTTCGAAATAGGGCCCCACATTTATAAAGGACACTTGACAATGACTATAAATACTCCCTCACTTTCTTTTTCCTCCATTATTGATGATCTTTGCACCATTATTGGACTAGACAGCTTGGGAAATTATGGGATTTCATCGTATTAAGCTGAGGTATGTTAATTGAACTCCTCTTGATCATTTACCATTAACTTTCGTGTTGATTCCCACCCTAATTTTTTGTGATTTCTTCATGTTGGGTCTTGATTTCTTGAACTTGATAGACTATTTTGAGTTTTGTTTTGTGCTCTAATCAATGCTCAAATGTTGATCATGTGATCTTTGTCCCATGAAGAACCTAGTTGCGTGTTTAATTATTGAATTCTGTTAATGAGCCCCATGGGCCAATTTTTGACCCGAAGTATAAAATTGTAATATGAGTCTTGTTTTACTCGTAATAACTATAGATTATATTTGTGAAAGCATGGCAGCTTTTTGAGTTTGAGTAAAGCAGACGAGCAGCTTGTGGATGGTCCGAGGCTGCTGTTCAAGTTTGAGATAGGCTACGTTCTACTTTCTTAGAGAATTTGCTCTATGATATTGTGTATAGTGTAATTTATATGTGGGGTAGGGGTTTATAGGATAGACTTAAGATTATCTTATCATTTTTGTTGTTCTTAGCTTTCTTTGGGGATTTTAGAGTAGAATATGAGCTTGAGCCTTAGTTTAAAAGGCCTGCTATAGTGGTAGGATTAGGTTAGGAATACATATGTTTGCCATGATATTAGGATTAAGTTAGCAATCTTTAGTATAGGCTTGGGGTAGTATCTCATGAATAGACTAGTATTCCTCGGCCGATTTTTATTAGTACCATGGTTACTCTCATTTACTCTTATTTTTCCTATTTATTTTAAATACTAGACTGTATGTTGGTGGGCCTAAGGCGGTGGATATGACTCAGTTGGATTTTAGGTTAGTATTCCTTGCTCTAGGAAGAATAGTGATTCCTGTTTATGTATATTTCCAGGATTATGCCCTTATTTTTTATATACTGGTGATGGCATGTAACTTTCGCACGTGTACATGCATGCATTATTGTACAATTCTACGAAAAAATACTGATTTTGGATTTTTAAAAGACAAAGGAAATTGTACCATCTTTACAACAAATTTCTGAAGACTTTAAAGGACTTGCAACACTTTTAACACTGATTTTAATTACTACTTTCCACACTTTTAATACTCATTTTCACTACTAATTTCTTTAATTTATCATTGGTTTCCTCTACTATTTTCTTAAGATGATTTATCCTAATTTACACTCACTAGCTTTGGCTCTAAACAAACTTGGAGAGAATTTATCTAGACATTAGTTTAACAAGGTATAGTGGCTCATTTTAGTCTCGATTTGATTTCGGACATCTGTCATATTCTCTTATGTTATTGATTATCAATTAGAAGTACTGGCTCAGGATTGGACAGTGTATATAGATATCCCAAGTTTCCTATGGGTCCCTCCTCTATCGGCCACAGATGCCAGAGGAAGGGTGTTTCTCATGGGTCTTTCCTTTAGGAGCCACAGGTGCTGGAGGAGGTATATACACTATTGTTGGACATGGCTTTCATCTCATAATTTCTTCACTCGATTTTTATTGCACTCATCCATTCATATGTACTGCCATTTCTAGTTTGTCTATTTTTTGTACCTGTCGTGCATATGTGGGACGGTTGGGTTATATTTATTATTTGTACCTACCATACTTATGGGACCAGTTGGCTTCTTGTTTGTTGTTGTGTACATTCCGAGCTTATAGGGGACCTGGTTAGGTTGTTGTTGATTATTACTGCATATATTATTATTGTATATCTAGTGTCAGGATAACTTTGGATGTTTTGCTCATTATCTATGTATGCCTTATGAACTCGCGTTCTAGAATTTCCATACTTAGTTTCAGATGGTTCCGCCTTTGCCCCTAGTTTGGATAGACACTCTGTGTAGTATACTATTATCATTCTTACCTTGATTTGATTCTTACTGTGTTAGACTATTAGATTAGTTTCCACAGGTAAGTACCTTCTTTTATGCTACTTATATTGCCTACCATCTCCTTTTGTGTTCTTTATACTTTGAATTTATCTGTTGAGCTCAGTCGGTCTATGATGCCTACTAGGTACCACATATTTTGGTACTCATACTACACTTCTACATCTTTTTCCTTGATGCAGATCCTAGTATGAGTTCTCACTGCTGACGTGTAATACCCAGGGTGTTTAAGGGTGTCCTTCATCTTACGTCAAATGCTTATGAGCCTAAATTTGAGTGTTTTATAATAACACTTCATAAATATTTTATTTAAATTAAAATTTTAAAAAAATATATTTTTATTGCCTTTCTAAAATGTGTTAAATATTTTTGAAATAATTCTTTAGTTACGGTATATTTGTGTATGTATTTATTTTGAAAGAATTTTTACATCTTATTAATATTTTAATGGATATAATCTTAAGTAGATTTGGAACTAGGTTTTTACCAGCATTATTTACTTGGTTGCTAAGCAGTGGAATTTATACATATTTAATATCTGCATCTTAACTACTAGTAGTCTACGTGGTTCATATATAACCTAGTAATTAAAGTAATTTCTAAATTTCTAGGCAAGTATCTTTTTTATATTTTATATTATACTATAAAAGTAGCATTAAAAGGGCTTCACCTTATCCACCTCTTGAGTATAATTACTCATCAGCACCGCCTCTTCATACTTAGAGAAACAATAGCTTAGTTTAAGAGGTGGTCGTTAGTGTGATTCATTCTTGAAGGATT
Source organism: Capsicum rhomboideum (assembly GCA_031232105.1). Taxonomy (NCBI): domain Eukaryota; kingdom Viridiplantae; phylum Streptophyta; class Magnoliopsida; order Solanales; family Solanaceae; genus Capsicum; species Capsicum rhomboideum. The sequence continues at coordinate 86,303,348 of CP124716.1, read as the reverse complement.
TCAATGATTTATTTTTCTTCAAGACAAAAGTCAGCCAAGTTGCTAACAAAGTATCTTATCCAAGAAACACCTCACAGGAATGCTCAATACACACATATGCGACATAGGAGAATTAATTTATGGCATATGTAAACACACCGGTCATTGCACTAAGTATGTGAGTTGGGTTTCGAGATGGAAAGCTCAAGTGGAAGAATCGATTGGTTCTAGTAATTCTAAATTTAAAAATCGAGGTATGTAAAGGCCATTTCTTTCTTTTTCGGCATGGTTCCCTAATATATGTGATTTTCAAGTCTAGTGTGCTATCGACATGTCGGTTATTACAAGTCTCTAAATTGTTATTAGTGCTAATCATGTTTTAAACTCATATTCGAGTAATGCTGGTTCCATTTCAAGTTGAAAGATAAGAGGCGGTTATATATATTACCACAGTTATATAATGGTTGAATTAATCATGATATAATAATTATAGTATGGAGAAACTATGATTACGTACGGGTTACTCACAAAGAGGCATATTATCTGTTAAAGTCAATTATGGGAAATCTAAGTTGGTGTGGTATGTGACGGCAATTAGAAGATGTGAGTCTGAATTTTATGTGTTGAAATAATTATGTTATGGTCTGAGTTGTTGTGAGTTTAAAGGGATGCTTGAGCAGAGTTTCATATAGCTTCGATAAGGTTAGGTACAAGATATGTAAGGCTTCTTCTTTCTTTTCTTGGCATGATCTCTTTATTTTAAAAAATTCATCTCCGCGTGCTATTGACCTATTTGTAGAGATTTTGGTTTGGTATACTTCGGTATTTCCCTGGTGGGATATTTCCTTGTCATGAATTCGTGTTCGATAGTTCGGTTTTGGGTCATGTCGGGAAATGAAGACTAAACATGTACTCTTGTTGATGGGTGAACTTGAGACAACCATATCTCATTGTGTAAAGCTCTGTTTAAGTAAATAAATATGTTTTGGAAAGATAACACATATCTCTACAACTTTTGTTCTTATGAAAAAAGCTAGTTTTGTAGTTGTGGACTCGAAATAGGGTAAGTAAGAGAGGAGAAGTTTTGTCCAGGTTTACTATTTTGAGGAATTAGTGTAATTTGCACAGACTAGGCTTACTTTTGATGTTAATCTTTATTTGTATCAACTTGCTGGAGTTAATGGAAATTTAAAATGTAGTTAATTGTGTGTTCAAGGTTGTGTATACTAGTGTATAAGTTGAGAAACTTGAAATAATTGTTTGGGTTACGATTTGAACTCTTCAATCTATCGTTGGACTGTTTATGTGTTAAAAGTCTTAGGTTTGTGTATAAACTTTAACATTTATTCTTGTCACCTGATGGTGTATCTGAAATATTGTCTCGGTACCTTGGCTACCTTATTGTCATCTTCTATTGTCATTTTGGTATCCTCAGAGTCTTGAAAGACACTTGAGTAACTCGCCCACTTATACGGATTGATTGATCACTTGACATCCTTGTTGGGACTTTGTCCTTTTTGTGGTTATGACTTTGTCATTATTGGCATGCCTCTTGATTCAGATCTTTTTCCATCTTGACTATGGATTTGTGGTTCGTCTTAATTATGGAAGTTGTCCAATTTAAGTACGAACTAGAAAGCCATTTTTAATATGGTTCTTGATTCTTCCTTGATTATTGGGTTTCGGCCCTTCTTGATACAGGGCTTTGACCCTTCTTGATACAGGACTTCAATCTTTCTTGATATTTGATTATGCTGGGTGTGACGGCATGATGTACATATTGGGCAATACTCGTTACTTGACCTCGTTTGGGTAGTTCTTGGAGCTTTCTCTACACTTGAGTCTTTAAATTTGAATTTGATACATTTACAAATAAGGAAGCCAAATTGAATGTGATTCTTGATTCTCTTAATTATTGGGTTCATCCCTACTTGATTGTCACTATCCAATTTCTCAGGTCATGATAGCACCTCCTTTAACCCACCAGTAGGTAAGCCAAGCCATAGCCCAGAACGTTAAGTAATGGACTAACGGGCGAAAAATAAAAGGACACGAGGGTGAAACTAATAGACAATAGTAAAATAGGCGGAAGTAAAGAGATACATATATATACATAACATGATGTACAAGAGAGGGAGAGGACAAAACGAATAAAATGAATCCCTCCCAAGACCTGGTAAGGTTGGCACTAGTTTCACTACAACAAAAAGAAGAGTGCTAGATAGTATCCAAAATATATTTACATATATAGTAGTTTCTGAATGCAAAAGATTGTAATTGAAATAGATGGAGGAGGATCAGCCTCGGACTCTGGAAAGCTCACCCCATCTCTGAATTAGTAGCTGGGCCTGAGAATAGCATCAACGCTGGTGGCTCATACTCGGATCTGCATTAGGGAAAAGATGCAGAAATGTAGTATGAGTACCAAAGCAACAGGTACTCTGTAGACATCATCAATCGACTAAGCTCAAATATAGTAAAAGCATAAACATAATACGAGAGTGTAAGCTAAGTCAACAGTAACAATGGCAAAATGAAAGTTTCTATCATACTAAACAAGAGCAACAAAGGGAATAAATAACTCAAAATGTAAGATAAATGAACTAACTACAACCTAACTGGGCCCCCATAAGCCCAAAAGGCATACACTAGAAGACAATTAACCCTACCGAGCCCCCATAAGCAGACGAGTGCAAACAAGAGAAAACTACGGTAGAAAATATAAATTTCCAGCTGCTAAACCAATCTCAAGTAACTTTTATATCCCCAAATACATGACGAAAAAGCCAAATATGTACCGGGCTTGAACCGACACCAATGGGTAATAACGAGAGACTAGACACTGGGTTTGAACTAGAAATAGTGGGTAATAACAAAGGCCACATGAATCATGTACAACAGAACTCACTACCACTGCCAATACTCCTAGTAACAACTATAAACAACTCCTAAATATCCACATCATATCATAAACCGATGTTGGACTCGAAACGGAACTCATAGTAACCATACCGTACCAAGAAATAAGTGATTTCATAAGTAGCCAATCTTAATCATAAAATTAATTCCAAAACCATATCGGAGCTCATACATAGGAACCAAAAGCATTATCGTAACCGATGCCAGTATTATACCAGGGCTCATGATAATAGTAGAAATAAAGCATATGTCGCACTTGAACCGGAACTGAAATGCATTTATATCGAAATAAACATATCAAGCTAACAGGAAGAAAATCAAGGTTTCCAAGCCTATCTCCAGACCATAAAGTCATAAATACCAAACTTGGGCGGATAAGTTTACTAAGGCAAAGCGAGTCCTAAATACTAGGTCAAGTAAGTGCGGTCCAAGACCGTTACTGCTTTACTCGGGAAAGAGGGGCTAACATAGGCCAGAAACCAAGTCTAACTCAAATAATAATAGCCTAAAATAGTAGTCAAGAGTCTAACTAAGCCTAAGAATCTTCATGCCAAAATACACTATCTACAAGGGCAGTGGAGCCCGCTATAGGGTCCCAATAACCAAAGTCCTAAGGATGATATCACACTATACCAGGGGAGAACAGGCCCAATAACTATCAAAATGGGGCCTCAACCAGCTAAATAAAGCAAAAAGGTACTAAGACAGCATCGGGCTACGACTACCTGCCCAAAAGTAGGAAAATAGTATACCAATTCCATAAGTAAGCTAAATTTAAGAGTAGGGCAAGCCTAGCCTACCTGGACGCTCACCGAGTCCTCTAAACCGAAGCTTTCCCCTTTTGAGATGGCTCTGACAGATGCCACTCTATCAAAATAACGATCTATGCGTCAAGACTATAAACATGATACCCATAATGTGTTTAAACGCTCCGAGTAAGAAATCGGACTAAAAATCCCATATGGGGCCCACTTATAGAATCACAAAATTAAAATCTTCAAGGTATCCTACATAGCATAAGGATCAAAAGCCATAAAAATTCTAGCTAAATTCGAGCTCTACAGACCAAAAAATTAGTCCCAACACCAACGAAAAATCAAGATTCTATTTAGCGAATTGCACTCGAATTTGGATGAAACTTATGGAGTTATCGATACTCACTCGCTTACCAATATGCCCCCATGCCAATCCCGACCTCAAATAGTCAATTCCCATACAAATTCGGAGCTTGAGGGGTCTAAAATAGAGTTTTGTACTTGGAGAAATATGTTGGAAATGAGGGAGAAGGGTATACATATAGCATACCAGCGTTGGCCGTTTAGCGGCTAAATGACCACTAAAGTGGTCACCACTAAAGCAGTCACCACTAAAGCGCCCTATGGTCGCTAAAGCAACCCTGGCCCAGCTGAACAGGCTCCACTTAAGTGCTCCAGGGCCGCTTAAGAGGCTACCGCTAAAGTGCCCAGGAGGCCGCTAAATCGGCCAAGCCAAGGATGGTCCATCTCTGCTAAAGTGGTCCAGGGTCGCTAAAGCGGTCCCCTGGCTGCTTAAGTGGCTGCACCAGATACTTGGCACCAACCAAGTTAACTAGTCCCGACAGACTCCGACCTGGTGCTTGAGATTGGTTCAGAATTCCATGCTCGTAAACAAACTATGCTACCCTACCAAATTTGACATTCCAGACTCAACGACGCCATCTAAATTCCAACCGGGGTTATTTTGATAAAAAGTAGGTCCCACACTCATAAGAGCCATTTAACCAAAATCCTCCCAATAGCTCAAAATAAGTCTAGAAGCCTCAAGACCCAGACCAAGGGTCCCCCTAGCCTAAAGTTGATGTTCTATAGCTGATGAGACTATCAAAAATGGCATCCAAGGTCGTTTACCTGAGGTTTATGCCTAAGACCCTATTCTTAACTTTAAAAGCTCCAAAATAGGTAAATAGTTCTAAAACCAAACGAACTACCCGGTAACCGACAACAAGTCATAAATGACCTGGGGCAGCTGTGGGAAAGCTCTAAATGCATTAAAAGCATGAAAACATAGGAGATTCCCTGGAGGAACATTACAACATCGACTACTAAAAGGACTTTTGTCTGCGAAAGTAAAGGATAAAAATGTACCTGAATGCTCAAATAGGTAGGGATACTGGGTCCGCATATCATGCTTGATTTCCCAGGTAGCCTCCTTGGCTAGACGGTGTTGCCACTGAACCTTAACTACAGGGATGTCTCTAGAGTACAACCGCCTGATATCTCAAGCCAAAATAGACACAGGCGCCTGACATCTCTAGCCAAAATAGACACAGGCTCCTCTGTAAAAATGAACCTCTCTTCTAACTGCACTGAGTCCCACCGAAGCACGTGTTACTCATCCTAAATGTAATATCGCAGCACAGATACATGGAAAATTGGATGGATGGCTAAAAGGCTGGAGGGAAATCTAACTCATATGCTACCTCTCCAACTGTCCGTCAAATCTCAAATGGTCTAATATACTAGGGCTGAGCTTGCCCCTTGTCTCAAACCTCATCACGCCCTTTATAGACGATACTCATAGAAAGACCTGATCACCAACTCTGAACCTCAAGGCATTAACTTTATGATCAGTATAACTCTTTTGTCTGCTCTGAGCTGCACGTAGCCCAACCTGAATCATCCAAACCTGGTCTAAAGATTCACAAAGAAAATTCATACCATGGGGCCTAACCTCAGAAATCCCGAACCAACCAACTGGAGACCGATAACGCCTACCATATAATGCCTCAAATGGAGCCATCTAAATACTCGAATGGTAGTTGTTATTATATGTAAACTCTGCTAAAACTAAAAATTAATCCCACTGACCTCCAAAATCCAACACACTAGCGTGGAGTATATCCTAAAAATCGAAATAATCCGCTCTAACTGGCCATCAGTCTGGGGATGAAAAGCTATGCTAAGATTAACTTGGGTATCCAACTCCTACTAAAATGTCCTCCAGAAACTAGAAGTGAATTGTGAGCCTTAATCTGAAATAATGAAAATGGGTACCCCATGAAGGTGAACCATCTTTCAAATATAGATACGGGCTAATCTCTCGGCACTAAATAAAGTCTGATCCATGATGGCCCAAATGCTATCAGAACCATGAGAAGTGTGAGGCAAACCACCTAAAAAATCTATAGTAACTTACTCCTATTTCCACTTGGGAATGGGCAGACTCTGAAGCAATCCACCAGGTTTTTGATGCTCTACCTTTACCTATTGACAACAAAGGCATCGAGCCACAAACTCCGCTATATCTCTCAGCATACCACCCCACCAGTAATGCTGCCTCAAATCTCGATATATTTTAGTTGTCCTGGGGTGAATAGATTACTTGAAGCTATGAGCCTCACGAAGAATCAACTGTATCAAATCTCCAACCCTCAAAATACAGATACGACCATCAAATCTCAAAACACCCTCAACATATAAGGTAGCCCTCCTTTACTCACCTCTCAACACCTGCCCTCAAATGTTATGAAGCCTGCCATCCTCAAGCTGACGACCTCGAATCTGATCTATCAAGGTAGATCTGGCCTCAACACTAGAAAGAATCCTCCTAGGGTCAGAAATATCAAGACGAACCATCATGTTGGCTAAGGACTTTATATCCAAAGCCAACGACTATTGTGAAACCGAGAAGAAAGCCAAGCTACCCATACTCACTGCATTCTAGTTCAAGGCATCCGCTACCACATTTGCCTTGCCATGATGGTATATAATAGAGATATCATAGTTCTTCAGTAACCCAATCCTTCTACACTGCCTTGAATTAAGCTTCCTCTAGATCATAATATACTGAAGACTATGGTCGTCAGTGAAGATCTCGCAATGAATGCCATAAAAGTAATGCCTCCAATTCTTAAGCGTAAAAACTATCGCTGCTAACTCCAAATATTAAGTGGGGTCATTGTACTCGTGAACCTTCAGCTGCCTCAATGCATATACAATAACACAACCCCGCTGTATCAGAACACACCCCAAACCAACACCAAAAGCATCACAATAGATGGTGAACCCTTCGCCCTTAATTGGAAGAGTAAGAATAGGAGCTGAAGTGAGCAAGCCCTTGAGCTTAAGAAAGCTTGCCTCACAACTGGCAGACCACTAAAACGAAATATCTTTCCTAGTCAATATGGCCATAGGGGCTGCAATAGTAGTAAATCTATCGATAAACCACCTATAGTAGCCTGTTAACCCAATGAAACTACGAACCACAGTCAGAGATGTAGGCCTTGCCTAACCACGAATAGCCTCAATCTTTTCTGGGTCCACCATAATACCATCCTTAGACACCAAGAGCCCCAAGAAACCTACAGACTCAAGCCAGAATTTGCACTTTGAGAATTTGACATAAAAACTATGATCTCTCAAATTGTGGAGCACAGTCCTCAAATGTTGCTCGTGCTTCTCCCTACTCCTTGAATATACCAAGATGTCATCAATGAAAACTATCATGAAGGAGTACAAATAAGTCCTGGGAATGTGGTTCATCAAATCTATAAATGTTGTTGGGGCATTGGTCAACCCAAAAGACATCACTAGAAACTCATAATGGTCGTAACAAGTCCTAAAGGTTATCTTAGGGATGTCCTCATCCTTAATCGTCAACTAGTTGTATCCAGACCTTAGATTAATCTTAGAAAACACTAATGCACCCTGAAGCTGGTCAAACAAATCATCGATACGAGGCGTAGGGTACTTATTCTTCACTGTCACCTTATTCAGCTGCCTGTAGTCGATACATATATACATATAACCATCTTTCTTCTTTACAAATAGAACTGGAGCACTATACTCAGTTTGATGAAACCCTTACCCAGAAGATCCTGAAGCTTAATATTTAGCTCCTTTAGGTCAACAGAATCCATATGATAAGGAGCCATATAAATAGGTTAGGTGCCCGACTCAAGTTTAATAGTAAAATCTATGTCATGCTCAGTAGGAAAGCCAAGTAGGTCAGTAGGAAAAAATTAGAAAAATCATGAACAATAGAAATAGAGTCAAGTGAAAGACTCTCAATACTAACATCATGAATATAAGCGAGGAATGACACACAACCCCTTGATACCAGTCTCCTAGCCTAAATATAAGAAATAATCCCCATCAGCACGCGACTAAAATAACCCTGCCACATAACTGGGGGTATGCCAGACATGTATAAGGTAACGGTCTTGGCAAGTAATCTAAGATGGCATGATAGGGGGATAACCAGTCCATGCCCAAAATCTTGTCAAAATCCACCATATCTAATTTAATAAGATCAATTCGAGTATCAAACTCTTGAACAATCACAAAACATGATCTATATATCCGATCTATTACTAAAGAATCACCCACAGGGGTAGCTATATGTAATAAAATAGATAAAGACTCCAAAGGAAACCCCAACCGCGGTGCATGATAAGTAGAAACATATAAAAATATAAAGTCAAAATCAAATAAAGTAGAAGTTGGTTTATGGCATACTAAAATCATACGTATAATCACAACATCCAAAGCCTCATCCTTTGGCCTTGCTATCAGACTAGGTGCCTACCCGACCACCTATCATACCTGCTTAAGGACCACCTCTAGAACACTGAGGACCACCCCTGCGACCCTGAGCACCACCCCTAATCGGTGGTGCACTGATCTGATCGGCTGAGAACTCTAAACTATAGGCTCAATCATCCTACGGCAGGGACACTCTCTAGTGAGGTGATCAACAACAGCGCACTCATAATAATCCCCTGGCATCCTACTCTATTTAGAAGGCTTGGCTGACCTAGAATAGTCACTTCAACCTAATGACCCTGACTGCACATTTCTCACCAGTTGACTACTGCTCTGACTACCCAAACTACCATAGCTGGACTGAACCCCATCTAAAATCTAAAGTGCTTCCTAACTATTAGATAGACCCTAGTGCTGATAAGACTGACGTTGAGGGCACCTACCCTGAAATTCTCTGTTCTAAACTATAAGTTGTTATAGCTCCCACTCTTACTACCCTAATAATGGGGCCTCTTATCACTGCCTCCTTTGGCCTCGCGATTCATCTCCTCAATAGAGTAGACATGGTCAACGATATTAGTGAAAGACTTCCCCAAAGTCACCAAACTCTGAGTAGCCCTGCAGAGCTGTAGTCTCAACCCTCTAACAAAACACTGAATCCTCTTGTACTTTGTAGGCAGAACCATAGTAGCATGCATGGCTAGCTCGTGAAACCTTGCCTCATACTCGACCACAATCATAGAACCCTATCTCAACACAAAAAACTCATCCTTGAGGTGCTAGCGCATGCTGCGAGGTATGAAATTCCCTAAGAAAGCCTTGAAGAACTGAGTCCAAGTAACAAGTGGAGATCCAACTGGTCTGGAATCAAGATAACCTCTCCACCACTATCTCACTACCCTATCAAGATGATAAGTAGTATAATCCACGCTGTGAGACTTGACCAAACCCAAATTATGCAGCCTCTCCTCATAACTAGTTAGAAACTCATAAGCATCCTCTTCTGGGAACCTAGTAAATCTGGGTGGAGTCAATCTTAGAAATTGGCCCAACATCTTCTGCTCATCTGTCGTCATAACAGGCTGGACTGCTATCGACTGTAGAATAAACGATGCTGGTAGAAACTCTGCTTTGAGAGCCGTAACTGTAAGTTGTGCCCCTAAACCTATACCACCCTAGGCTACTGTCTGTCTATTGGCAGACCACCAACTGACCCCAATAATTGAACCAATGCATCCTAGAGAATTATAGGAGATATAAACCCAGGTGGGGCTTGGGAAACCCCCTAGACCACCTACTACTGTGGCAATGGTACCTCTAGTGCTATCTCAGGCTCAGGAGAAACTATATGATCTGGCAATGGCTCCCTAGCCCGATCTCAACCTCCAGGTCGACCTCTACTCCAAACTGGTGCTCTAGCAGCAGGCTCAGGGTCCTGATCCCCGAGTGCTATGCCTCGTGTCCTAACCATCTACAAAAAAGTGAAACAAAATAAGAATATAGAAATAAACACAGACACAACGTACCAAAGTAAACCAAAATGATGAAATTTTCCTAAAAATTTCCTGTAGCCTCCCAAAGATAAGATACAGACGTCTCCGTACCAATCCGCAGGACTCTACTAAACATTGTCTCTTGCACCAACAATACTGGTGAACCTAGGCTCTGATACCAAGCTGCCAGACCTAATTTCTCAGGTCCTGATGGAACCTACTTTAACCCACCAGTAGGTAAGCCAAGCCATAACCTGAAACGTTAAGTAATAGGCTAATGGGTGGAAAATAAAGGGACACGAGGGTGAAACTAATATAGACTAGTAAAATAGGTGGAAGCAAAGATATACACATATATACATAACATGTTGTACAAGAGAGGGATAGATAAAAACTAATGAAAAGAATCCCTCCTAAGACCTGGTAAGGTCGGTACTAAAGTCACTACAACAAAAAGAAGAATACTAGACAATTTCAAAAATATTTATACATATACAGTAGTCTCGGAAAGGAAAAGTCTATACCTAAAAAAGATGGAGAAGGATCAGCCTCAGACTCTAGAAAGCTCACCCAATCTCTAGATCAGTAGCTGGGCCTAAGAAAAGCATCAATACCGGTGGTTCATACTTGAAAATATATCAAAAAAAAGATGAAAAAATACAGTATGGGTACCAAAGAAATGGGTACTCAGTAGACATCATCAGTCGACTGAGCTCAAATATAGTAAAAGCATAAACATAATGCAAGTGTGTAACTTAAGTTATCATTAACAAGGGAAAATATAAATTTTTATCGTACTAAACAAGAGCAATAAGAGGAATAAATAACTCAAAATGTAAGATAAATGAACTAACTACAACCTAACTAGGCTCCCATAAGCCTAGAAAGTACACACAAGAAGACAATTAACCCTATTGAGCCCTTATTAGCCGGCGGGTGCAAACAAGAGAAAACATCGACAAGAAACATAAATATCCAATAGCTGAACTGATCTTAAGTAACTTTTGTATCCCCAAATCCAAGATGAAATATCCATATATGTACCGAGCTTGAATCGGTACCAATGGGTAATAACGAGAGGCCAGACGCTGGGTTCAAACCAGAAATAATGGGTAATAACGAGAGGCCACATGAATCATGTACAACAAAACTCAGTACCATTACCAATACTCCCAGTAACAATCCTAAACAAATCTTGAACATCCATACTATATCATAAACTGATGCTGGACTCAAATCGAAACTCATAGTAACCTTACTGTAACCAAAAACAAGTGATCCCATAAGTAGACAATCTCAACTATAAAATTGATGCCAAAAATATATTGGAGCTCATACATAGGAACCATAAGAATAACCATAATCGATTCCAGTATCATACCAGGACTCACGATAATAGTAGAAATAAAGCATATGTCAGACTTGAACCAAAACTGAAATGCATTTATACTGAAATAAGCATATCAAGTTAACAGGAATAAAGTCAAGGTTTCCAAGCCTATCTCCAGACCATAAGGTCATAAATACCAACCGCGGGTGGATAAGTTTACTAAGGCTAGGCAGGTCACAAATACTAGGTCAAGAAAGTGCGGTCCAAGTTTGTTAGTATTCTACCTCGGAAAGAGGGTCTAACATAGGACAAAAAACTGAGTCTAAGTCAAACCCAACCCAAGGAAATATCCTAAAATAGTATTCAAGAGTCTAACTAAGCCTAAAGAATCTTCATGCCAAAATACACTATCCACAAGGTAGTGGGGCCTGCTACAAAGTCCCGATAACCAAACCTAAACCAAAACCTACCCAAGTCTAGTCTAAGGCTTCCCCATCCCATCCCAAAGTACTACAAGCACTAGTTCTAGTCCTACAAAATATATCACACTATACTAGGGGAGAACGGGCCCAAAATCTACTAAAATGGGGCTCCAACCGGCTAAATAAAGCAAAAAAGTACTAAGACATCACCGAGCTACGACTACCTGCCCAAAACTAGCATAATATACCTAGACATGATAAAACACTCACTAAATCCTCTAAACCTGAGCTTTCCCCTTCTGAGAGGCCTTTGAGAGCGGCCACGCTATCAAAACAACGATCTATGCGTCAAGACGAGAAAAATAATTCCAATAATGCATTTACACACTCCGATTTAGAAATAAAACTAAAAATCCCATATGGGGACCACTTACAGAATCAAAAAATTGAAACCTTCATGGTGTCCCACAGACCTAAAAAATTTGTCCCAATACCAACAGAAAATCAAGATTTAATTTAGAGAATTACACAAGAATTTAGACAAAACTTATGGAGTTATCAATGTTAACATGCTTACCAACATGACCCCATGCTAATCCAAGCCTAAAACAGTCAATTCCCATACAAATTCAGACCTTAAGGGGTCTAAAATAGAGTTTTGTACTTGGAGAAATATGTTGGAAATGAGGGAGAAGGGTATATATATAACATACCAAAAATGGAAAATTTTGCATCAAATTAATGCTAAATTGGTCACCACTAAATATCCCTAGGGTTGCTCAAGCGACCCTCCCCCAGGTGACCACGCTTCACTTAAGTGCTCCAGGGCTGCTTAAGTGGCTACCGCTAAAGCGCTCAGGAGGACGCTAAAGAGGTCAAGCCAAGGATGGTATAGCTCTGCTAAAGAGGTCCAGGTTCTCTAAAGTGGACACTGCTAAAGTGTTCCCCTGGTCGCTTAAGCGACTGAACCAGATACTTGGCACTAGCCAAGTTAGCTAGTCACAACGGACTCTGACCGGGTGCTCGAAATTGGTTCAGAATCCTATGCTCGTTAACAAACTATGATACCATAAAAAATTCTACATTTTGGACTCAATGAAACCATCAAAATTTTAAACCGGGGTCATTTGGATAAAAAGTGGGTCCCACACCTCTAAGGGCCTTTTTAACCAAAATCTTCCCAATAGCCCAAAATGAGTTTGAAAGCCTCAAGATTTGTACCAAGGGTTGTACTAGCCTAAAATAAATGTTTTGAATCTGATGAGACTGTCAGAAATGGAATCCAAGTCCGTTTACCTGAGCTTTAAGCCCGAGATCCTAGTCTTAACTTTAAAAGCTCCAAAACAGCAAAATGGTTCTAAAAACCAAATGAACTACCCAGTGATTGAACTGTCAGTACCAACAAGTCATAAATGACCTAGGGCAGCTGTGAGAAAGCTCTAAATGCAGTAAAATCATGAAAACTTAGGAAATAACCTAAAGGGTCATTACAGTGATACAAGGTTTCAACCCTTCTTTATACAGGGCTTTGGTCCTTCTTGATATTTAATTATGCTTGGTATGATGTCATGATGTACATATTAGCTGAAACTTGGTATTTGACCTCTTGTACAATGGTCATATGAACCTTCTTGAAACTTAAGTCTTTAATCAAATTTGGTACTTTTGATATATTCATTTACTTGATTTTTGTCGAGCTTATAGGGGCTTGGCTGGGATGTTGTTTGGTTATTATTGTAAAATTTGCAAAAAGAGCCATTAGATTATATTATGACCATTCCTAACTCTCCTTTGTGAGTACATTCTGATCTTTATAATAGCTATCATCTTGCTCATCTAAGTTAACTATTAATTTTTTCTGATTTAAGGTCTAAACCATGAGAAGGTGGATAATTTCTAATTAACCTTGATAGTACACTTGATTATTTATCATACCTTTTGAATTCATATCAACGATTCATAAATTCAAGAGTTGGTAAGCACACTCATATTATCCTTGACCCTTATCTGTATGTATATTCATTATTTCATGATACCTTCTCAGTTATTATTCACCTTGCATATTTACTACATTATTTTGTACTGATGTCTCCATTGCCCGGGGGACACTCTATTTATGCTTGTAAGTTATTAGGTACACAGTGATCCTCATTACGTATGGTTGAGTTAAGCTGATGATTGGTACTCTCTATTCTTTCTGGAGTTGCTGAGTTTGGAGTCCTCTTCTATTTTGGCATTATTGATGGGTATGTTGTCGCCTTGTCTAGACTATTTGTTAGTGTTTCTTCATCTTAGAGGCTTGAAAACATTTGTTGTCGGCATGTGAGTCAGGTGTATCTTTTTTGTTAGTTGTATTCTTAGTTTTTGGTCTTGTTGGCCTCGTGTATATATTTTTTTGATGAGCTATCTTCCATACAATTTGTGGTTTAAAGTGACCTTATTGGTCAGTTTTCTCTCTCTCTTACTTTTATATTATGAATTATTTGTGTAGTTTGGGCCTCATTGGCCTCGACTTATCACAGGTTATTTTATTTGATTGGATGTTTGTTGGTTTGCTCAGTCAAATAAGTTGTTGGGTGTCAGTGATACCCCTCTGAGATTGGGGTGTTATATGATGTGCACCTCTTGCGGAGCTGTTTTGGATCACAAATTTGAGGTGAGCTTCTGACATTCAATGTTGTTCTGTCTCCCTCTATTTTGTTGGACTAATCATTATTTTGTATATTCAGAGATGGTATGTACATATTGTATCTATTTAGTACTCTGGTTGTGTTTAGTAGCTCATGTACTAATACATACCAGGTCTTGGGGCATATTTTGTATATTTAATTCCTTCACTCTTTATATGTATAGTGTATTGTCCCTATTTTCTGTGCTTATATTTATATTTGTCCTGGATGCTTCTTGGTTTGTTCTCTCATGTTATTAGCTCTTTACTTGCTATTCTGGGCTATGGGGGTTGGCTTATCTACTGGTGGTTTTACTGGTGGTTTTAGTAGGTACCATAATGCCCTGAGTTTTTAGATCGAGATAACGTTGTCTTTATTTTAGTACTTTATCATAATAGTTTAAGGTATAATAGGAGCATTGTCCTAGCAGACAGTATTCATAGACGGTCAATCATATACCTCAAGTTTTGACCTTCGAGAAATTCTTTTCATGAATTTCTGCACTATGATATATTTGTGAAAAGAATTTTAGAATTACTTCTTCAAAAGCTTTTAAAATATGTTTCTGCTTATTTCTAGATATATACTCACATTTCATTCCATATTATGGGTACACTTAGGATAGTAATGGCTTCGAGTGTCGTCCCTGCACAGGGTGTAAGCTCAGGTGTGAGAAACTTGATATCAGAGCAATAGGTTTATGTGTCCTTGAATGTCTATGAAGTTGTACCTAGTGGAGTTCTTCTTATAGTTGTGGTACACTCCACAGTTATAATATGAAGGCAATAGGATATTAGGATACTACTCTTCTTTCATACTCTAGATTGTGCAATAGTGTTATGCCATAAGAAAATAATTTTGTGTCATGTGCTACTCCAGTTACACCAACTAAGTCTCATCTTTTAGATGGTAGAAATAACTAAGTCAAAATTCTTATTGATATGGTACTTTCAAATGCACCCATCAAAGGTGAAATATATTGCACAACGGCATATAAGAAGTCTACTAGCGTATTGGAGTTTTTTGTTTTAAGGGGAATATTTTGGTTTAGATGAATTGTATATTTCAGCCTGAAGTAAGATGTATGCCTAAATTCTTGTCAAAACTCGAATACGGATGATACCCTTAAGAAGGATAGTATGTGTCTCAAAGATTAGGTAATGTCGCCACTCGAGGGATAATATAAATATGTCTCAAAGATTGGGTAATGTCGCCACTCAGGAGATAATATGATTTGAGGTATTGTGAGTCATAAGTAGTATTATGATGCTAGAGCCAAGATATGAAGTTAAGAAAGTAGTAGCCAAAAGTGAAGATAGTAATAGATTGAAGTATGTAGGTAGAGTCATTTATTTGTTAAGTAAGTGATAGGATGATTATGTTCTTAGGTGTTGACTAAGATGTAATAACATTTGTGTAGATTGCATGGAAATAAGTAGAGGTTATTGGTTATGATGACCTAGAGTACACTTGAACTAGGAGTATTATGTCATGATTGTCTATCTTTGGGTTGTTGTAGATCAAGTATAGGACATGAACCAGAGGATAAAGTAGTATGGTATTCACAGGTGTAGGTTGTACTTTGGGAATCTGGAGAAAGGACTCCATAACTTTCGTGGGGCTATGAGTTTAGTTTAGACAAAGGATATATAATGAAAATATTAGGGATAATGACATTATGAAAAAATAATATGCTTTGAGGTTGTAATTAGATGGACTATGTGATTTGGATGGACTAGTTTGTTGTGGACTCTCAATGGACTGATGTTTCTTTGATTTTACTCTAGTAGCTATAATTCTATGTAGTATAAAAGGGTTAACGTTGCCACCCATGTTTAGTTATAGACCTAAGACATAAACTTTGGATGATCACTGTGGTGAAACAATTACAATATGAGGTTGATAATACTAATTTTGGGATTTGATATATTAGGTTTGATATAGAGTGTGCAAGAACATAAGTCGACTACTTATGACATGTGTGAGGCCGTAAGCATTATATATATAAACGCTAGATAAATAAGTGAATGGTGCCTAAAACAATAGATAAAGAAGAAATATTAAGAATTATGAAGGAAGATGTATGCCCCGAGGAGGTATATTGTTACATGAGTTTTGAAGTTTCTAAATACTATGTGCATCTAATTTAGTTTTCTTGAGTTGCAAAAAATGGAAAAATTCTAAGTATATTTTTATGATGTCCCTTAGAGCTGAATTGAGAGGATTGTAAACAAAGGATGTTGAGTCTCTTAGTAGAATTTTAAATTCATTTGACTTAGATGGATAGAAATTAGAAGGTGTAACATAGGTAAAATGCTATGAGAAAATCAGATTGCTAGGTGATAGGGGAAGTGGATAGCAAGACAATAAGAGAATAAGTTACATAGTGATAGCCTCAAAAGTAAAGAGGAAGTTAAGAGAGAGATCTTAAGAATATCCTATTAGGACTTGTGTATCCATGAGTGCAATATAAGAATATGAGTATAATGATCATGAATGTGTTGGTACCACGGCTATGTAAGGTAATTCATTTGTATCCTACTAAGAAAGGTTGCTCTAGGTTAATGTAAGAACAGGTTCCTAGCTATGATTAGTGAGGGAAGAATAGTTAGGTGATTGCTTAGGACTCAGTCTATATAAGGGGTCCACAAGCTTAAAACATTCAACTATTGATCTAATGGGGAATTGATATAGTGAAGAACCAAGACTGGTCTTGAGATCCAAATAATGAAGTACCAAAAAGTAATGATGAGATAATGATTCATTCTTTTCCAATTGTATTCTTTGTAATTCAGTCAAGATGACACTTAACTCGTGTCTTATGTATTCACGACATGCCTATGTCTAAGGTCCAAGCACTCAATGAAAATTCATATGCATGCTTTATTCCTTAAATGAGAAAAAAATACTTCAAGCAATGATCCTAATCTTGCTCGTATGATTTATGAATTCATGACACTAACTAATGTCTTACATTATACTAAGTCCTTGATGTGCTGGGATTTCACGTCACATTCAATATTTTTAACAAAGGATTTTGTTGTTCATAGGTACTTTTTTGTGTAATATGATGGTGTTTGGTGTTTTGTGTTTTGGTGTAGGATAACATGGTTCATAAGCAAAAATTGGATTTTTGAGCTGAATTTTACCAAGTGTGGATTCGTAGATGAGAACGACGACATTAGACTCAAACCACAGACAGTGTCGAGAGTCATTGAATAGGATCTTCAAAGATGCAATTTTGATTTAAAAGAATTTCTCGTTTGATACCCCTTGAACCAAAAAATGATTGTGTTGTGAGTAGTAGAAGAGGTTCCACAAAAGTGCAATTTGGGAGACCATTTGACAGACAGTGAAACCACTTCATGGACTATTCTGAGAGTCGTCAACCAAGGTTTCATGAATGTGTAATTTTTAGATTAGAGACCACGGTTCAGGTCGACATATCATAGAAATATCCATGAATCATGGAATGGGTCATGAGTGCCTTCAAATTCCAGACATAGAGGAAGTATATGACTAATTATTTCTAAATTCCACGAACCGTAGTTCTTAATGATGGTCAGTTGAATGTTGACATGTCCAGTTTTTCTACTTTATTTTGGATAGGATTATTATATATATAAATACTTTCCTTAGGGTTTCTTATACTCTTGTAAGTTAATTACCACAAATTCTTCTACAATTTCTGATATTGTTAGTGAAATCATGAGTTGTTAAATCCTATAACTAGGGTCGTGGGAACCGTGATGGAATAACAAAAGTATGTCAAAAATAATAGTGATTCTTAAATAGTGTTCATGCATGCATTGTTAATCTCTTTGATTTGATTACTTTTTAGCGGTTGCAAATGTTAGAACTTGCCATAAATCATAGCTTGCTTAGTAAAAGAAATAAAGATTATGAAAAGAGATTAATGATAGAGCTTTGAGGTTTCTAACCCTCATCTAATAACGTGAGCTTTATCAAGGTTAGTCAATATGAAACTACCGACGAGGTTTAATACCTACACTTGAAGACCAAAAGGATTTAGAGTGTCATTCATCTTTAGGTTTAGATGACGTTAGATGAACTATAATCATCAATTTTGAATGTAAAGCACCGAGATAGATCACTAATACAATAGACCTGTTGAAGTTATGAAATCATGGGGAACACTGTCCTTCTCCATTCTCATATATTGAACACAGTAAAACAAATCTTAAACATTGGCTACTATGATTAGAATTCTTGAAAAATTTCTTGTTATGCCATCCCCCTTCAGAAATATTAACTACCAGTTGAAATAATTAATTTGAGCTTATTTCTCACCATATTCCCTATGAGATTTGACCACAACTTTGTTGGGTTGTATACTTAAACTACGACCTCTTTATAGTTTAATTCACTCAAAGTAAAGACTTACATCCCCTCTCAATGATGTAGTTGTGAGATTAATTTAGGTAGATGACTTAGAGGATGATCATTCCCAAGTTAAATATCAACCCCGAAGATCAACATTCGTGATAAGCACCAACGCCTACTAGAAACCATAGTTATGTATGAATGTGAAGTAATTGCCTCAACACTGGAACTCTTCATATATTGTTTATAATCTGAATTTCATATCGTCCTTACTTCTATTATTTAGTTATAAAAATAAAACTCAAACTCTCTTTGGTTATGAATCGCACTTAATTAACTTCAATAGTAATACTTAAGTTGGATCGTCTCCTAAACACCAAGTCCCTGTGGGATCGATATTCGGCTCATAAGAGCCACTATATTACTTGTACGACCATGTACACTTGCGTGTGCGCTTGGTAGCGATAATTGGGTATGGCTAGTGGCTAGCTGATGGATGGGGCCCAGATATTCGCAGAGGGAGCAGCCTAAAGTAGACATGGTATAGGAGCACAACCTGTACCTATGGCTCTAAAGTAGAGGTTCTACCAAAACAGATAGTTCTACAACTGACAACAGCTCAGCCAGCTAAGACTATTAAGAAGCAGAAAATGCTAGGTTGATTTCCTAGATTGGATCCATCGAGATTTGTAGGGGCCCCAGATAAGGATGCTTTTGTGTTCCTTACTAGATGTGAGGAGAGGCTTCATAATTTGGGACTAGTAGAGTTGAATGGTGTTGACTACAACACTTTTCAATTCGATCGAGTATCCAGACAGTAGTAGAGGAGATATCTTGATTGTAGGCCAGCCGGATCTCCTCCTATGACTAGGACTCAATTCTTTGTGGCCTTCTTGAAGCAGTATATGCCTCACAATTTACGTGAATATCTGAGGGATCATTTCACTAGGTTGCAGCAGAGGTCTATGTTAGTAGCAGGGTATGAGGCAAGATTTCATGAGTTAGCCAGACATGCTGCCATGATTCTACCTACTTAGTATGAGCAAATTTGGTGTTTCGTCAGAGGGATGAGACTTCCACTTTGTATGTATACTTAGAGTCTGGTAGCTGTGGGTAGATCAATTATGGATATTACAGACTATTCTCAGACTACGGAGGATATGAATCACGAGGACCAAGGGGCAGCCATAAGAGACCTCATCAGTAGGGAAGTTATAGTGGGAGACACAATGGCTCACAGTTTAAAGGTAGATGTTTTCAGGATGGGTATCGCCAGCATAAGCCGTATCAACATCAAGATCAGTCTAGTAGGCCCTTTCAAGTAGCACTATAGATTTCAGATAGGGGTCAGCCTAGTTATAGTGACTTTAGCAGGCAGAGCAGTGGTCAGTTTTTGAGTTGTATTCAGATAGGGTCTTCAGGATGAGGTGGCCATTTTGGGTCACCCAAACATTCTTTTTCAGAGTAGAGTGCTTGGGGTATGCTATGATTGTGGTGTTGTGGGCCATTTTGCTAGGGAGTTTCCCCGAAGTAGGATGATTGAGCCAGTTGGACAGAGTGATCCATCGATTAGATCAATGCTTCCCCTAGGTAGGGGTGGTGCACAGGGTCATATGGGTTGTCACCAGAGTTCTATAGGAGGTTCTCAGGTAGGTAGGATAGGTGGTAGGGTAGGCACCCAGTCCAAAGGCGAACGGGGTCATCTTTATGCTGTTTCTAGTAGGCTGAATGCTGAGGCTTCAAATGTTGTCATTATAGGTATAATCTCGGTCTACCATAAACCAAATTATGCTTTATTTTATCTAGGATCCACGTATTCTTATGTGTCTTCTTATATTGCATCATGGTTGGGGTTATCTTGGGAGCCATTATTTGTGCCATTGCAAATAGCTACTCTAGTGGGTGATTCTTTAGTAGTAGATCAGGTATATAGATCATGTATTATGATTGTTCGGGAGTATGACACATGGGCTGACCTTATTATGATAGACATGGTTAATTTTAATGTGATTCTGGGCATGGACTGGTTATCCCCCCTATCATGTAGTATTGGATTGCTTTTACAAGACCATTACCTTAGCCATGCATGGCATACTTGTGATTGTGTGGCAGGGTTCTTATAGCCGCGCATCGATGGGGATTATTTTTTTTGTTTAAGCTAGGAGACTGGTATCAAATGGTTGTTTGGCTTATGTATGTGATGTTAGTATTTAGAGTCCTTTTCTTGACCTTGTTCTTATAGTTCGTGAGTTTTCTGATATTTTTCCTACCGACCTACCTGGCTTTCCTCCTGAGCGTGATACTGAGTTTGCTATTGATATTGACTTGGGAACCATACCTTTTCTATGGTACCTTACCATATGGCTCCTACCGAGCTAAAAGAGTTAAATATTTAACTTCAGGATCTTCTAAGTAAAGGGCTTATTAGTCTGAGTGTTTCACCTTGGGGTGCTCCAGTTCTGTTTGTGAAGAAAAAAGATGGATCTATGCATATATGTATCAACTACAGGCATCTGAATAAGGTGAAAGTGAAGAATAAGTATCCTATGCCTCATATCAATATTCTATTTGACTAGCTTTAGGGTGCTGCAATATTATCTAAGATTAACTTGAGAGGATTCGAGCGGAAGAAATCCATAAGACAACCTTCATGACTCTCTACAGCCATTACGAGTTCCTAGTGAAGTCTTTTGGGTTAACCAATGCCCCATTAACGTTTATGGATGTGATGAACCTCTTATTCAGGCCTTATTTAGACTTCTTTGTGATTGTATTTATTGATAACATCCTTGTTTATTCGAGGAGTAGGAAGTAGCTTGAACAGCATTTGAGGACTGTGCTCCACACTTTGAGAGATCATCTGCTTTATGCCAAATTCTCAAAATGCAAGTTTTGGCTTAAATTTATAGTTTTCTTGGGGCATGTGGTATCTAGGGATGGGATTATGGTATACCCAACAAAGATTGAGGCCATTCGTGATTGGGCTAGTCCTACATCTCTAATTGAGTTTTATAGTTTTATTGTGTTGGTAGGCTACTATAGGTGGTTCATTGTGATATTTTCCACTATTACATAACCTATTTCCAGATTAAATAGGAAAGAGGTTCCATTTCAGTGGTCCGATGGCTATGAGGCAAGCTTTCTCAAGCTCAAGGACTTACACACTTAAGCCCCTATTTTGACTCTTCCAATTGTGGGCAAGGAGTTTATTGTATATTGTGATGCTTCAGGTGTTGGTTTGGGGTGTATTCTGATGTAGTAGGGCTAAGTTATAACATATGCTTCAAGACAGCTAAAGGTGCACAAGTGCAACTACCACACTCATGACTTTGAGTTAGCGGTGGTAGTTTTTGCACTTAAGATTTGGAGGCATTACTTGTATGGTGTTTGTTGCGAGATATTCACTGACCATCATAGTCTTCAGTGTATTATAACTCAGAGGGTGCTTAATTTGAGACAACGCAGGTGGATTGAGGTGCTGAAGGACTATAATCTCTTTATTCTCTACCATCTAGGCAATGCGAATGTGGTAGCGAACGCCTTGAACTGAAAGGCAGTAAATATGGATATCTTGGACTTTCTTTTAGTTTCAGAGTGGTTGTTAGCCTTGGACATCCAATCCTTAGCCAATATGATGATTCGACTTGATATTTCAGACCCCAGGAGGATCCTTTCTAGTGTTAAGACTAGATCTACTTTATTAGAGTGGATTTGGGGTTGTCAGTTTAAGGATGGTGGGTTGCATGACATTCGAGGCCAGGTGCTGAAGGGTGAGTCCAGGAGGGATACCTTAGATTTTGAGGGTATTTGTGATTTGACGATTGTATTTATGTTTTGAGGGTCAGAGGTTTGATTTAGTTGATACTCCAGGAGGCTCATAGCTCCAGGTATTCCATTTGATGTGGTACAACTAAGATGTGTAAAGATTTGAGGTAGCACTACTGGTGGAGAGGTATGAGGAAAGATGTGACAGACTTTATGGATCGGCGTCTGTGTTGTCAGCAAGTGAAGGCCGAGCATTTGAGACCTGGTGGATTGCTTTATAGGCTACCCATTCTTGAATAGAAATAGGAGCGGATCACTATAGACTTCGTGGGTAGTTTGCCTCGTACTTCTCGTGGTTATGATAGCATATGGGTCATCATAGATTGGTTGACCAAGTCTGCCCATTTCATTCTTATTCAGTCTTTCTTTAGTGCCAAGAGGTTAACTTATATCTATGTTCGAGATATAGTTCATCTTCACTGAGTGCCCGTGTCTATTATTTTTAATAGAGGATCCAGTTCACTTCTAGCTTTTAGAGGACATTTCAGGAGGAGTTGGGTACCTAGGTTAATCTTAGCACCACTTTTTATCCCCAGACTGATGGGCAGTCGGAGTAGACTATTTAGGTTTTAGAGGATATGCTCTGCGCATGTGTTATGGACTTTGGAGGTTAGTCGGAGTAGTTTTTAGCCTTAGCGGAGTTTGACTATAATAATAGCTACCATTCGAGTATTCAGATGGCACCATTTGAGGCATTGTATGGTAGGCGGTGTCGATCTTCGATTGGTTGGTTTGAGACTTCAGAGTTTAGGCCCCATGGTATTAATTTTCTTCATGAGTTTTTAGATAGGGTTTGGGTTATTCAGGACAAGTTTTGGGTAGGTCAAAGAATGCAGAAGAGTTATGTTGATTGTAGACTTCATGCCTTGAGATTTAGAATGCGTGACTGGGTTTTCCTTCGAGTTTTGCCTATGAAGGGCGTGATGAGGTTTGGAAATATGGGAAAACTCAGCCTTAGGTATATCGGGCCATTTGAGATCCTTAAGATAGTTGGGGAGGTAGCTTATGAGTTAGCCTTGCCCCCAATCATTTTAGCCATTCCTCTAGTTTTGGATGTATCGATGCTGCGGCATTATATTCTGTATGGGTCACACATTATTCAATAGGACTCAGTTTAGTTGGATGAGAGGCTGACCTTTGTAGAGGAGCCAGTCGTTATTCTAGCTGGAGATGTCAGACGGTTGCGTTTCAGAGATATCCCTATGGTTAAGATTTCGTGGAGACACCATTCGGTCGAGGAGGCTACCTAGGAGACCAATCGTGATATGTGGACTCAGTATCCTCACTTGTTTGAGCCTTCAGGTACTTTTTAATCCTTTACTTTTGTGGATGAAAGTCCTTTTAGAAGTGGATGTTGTAATCACCCTCTAGGTTATTTTCTGTGTTTTCATGCTTTTTCTCTATTTATAGCTTTCCTATAGCTACCTTAAGTCATTTATAACTTCCTGGGACTGACAGTTCGGTTACCGGGCAGTTCATTTGGTTTTTAGAGCCATTTCTATGTTTAGGAGCTTTTGAAGTTAAAAAAATGGTCTTAGGCCAAAACATTAGGTAAATGGTCTCGGATTCCAATTCTGATTGTTTCATTAGCTTCAAAATGTCGATCTTAGGCTAGGGGGACCCTTGGTCTGGGTCCCAAGGCTTTCAAACTTGTTTTTCATTATAGGGTGGATTTGGTGAAAATGGAACCTTAGGTGTGGGACCCAGATTCTATCGAAACGACCTCGAATGGAAATTTTGATGGTTTGGTTAAGTCTGGAATGCCGAATTTGGTAGAGTAGCATAGTTCTCTTACGTTTATGAGGTTCTGAACAAATCCCGAGCAGACGATCGGAGTTTGTTAGGACTTAGAAAATTTGGCTGGTGCCAAGTTGCTGGTGCAACCGCTTTAGCCGCTGAAGACCAATTAAGCGGTTGACTCTTTAGCGGATAAGAAGCCACTTAAGCTAAGGTTGTCCAGCTTGGAAGAGTCCGCTAAAGCGTCCCTCTTGGCACTTAAGCGGTGACTGCTAAAGCGGCCATTACTGAGTTTATATAAATATCATCCTTCACTAATTTCAGCTTAAATTCTAAGAGTATAAAACATCATTAGTGACCTTCGGGAGCTTGGAAATAGTGAGGGATTGACAAATTGGAGCAGGGATTCGCGTACGGGCATTATAGTGATCATTTCCCCTTCCTAATCTTGTAAGTTCCCTGCTTAATTTTTGTTTAATTCATAGTTAAAATTCTTGATTTTTCTCATTTTGGTTGGGGCTATTATGGATCAATTATAGAGTTGGCGGTGCTCAACTTATGAGCACAAGATCATGGTACCTTGAGGGACGTTGTGATAGTTTCAATTTTGTGATCTCGTAAGCGAGCTCCACGGGGGATTTTTAGCTCAATTTCTGATTCAGAGCATAATTTCATAATATGGGTATCGATATGCTCCTCTTGATGTGTAGATCATTATTTTGATAGCATGGTAGTATTCGGAGGCTTCTCAGAAAGGAAAAGCTCCATTGTAGAGGTTCTTGCGTACTTTCGGCGGCGTCCAGGTAGGCTAGGCTTACTTTCTCCTAGACTTTACTTTATTACAGTATTAGTGTGATATTGTGCTATCTGTGGATAGGTTCTTATGGTTCGGATTCTCATTTAGTGTGTTTCTGCTTATTTTAGCCGATTAGGGGCCCTTTGGGTAGGTTTATGCCCCGATTTCCCTTATATTGGTCTATGATTATCTTTTAGGACTAGAATTAGCTCATTCAGTGCCTTGTAATGGGAATGAGAAGCCTTAGGTTAGGTTCGGATATGTGCTTGCCTTAGGATGGGTTTTCGGGACTTGCAGTGGGTCTTACCACCCCTTTTTAAGATAGGATGCTTAGAATAGCCCCCTTTTTACATAGATGTCTCTTAACCACTTCTTTAGATTATTACCTGGATTTTGGGTAGACTTGGTCGTTATAGTAAGCTTAGTTAGCTCGGTTACCTGGATAGAGTAGTATTTGACCTTAAACCACATTTTCAAATGTAATAATTTGAACCCACTCCTTTGTAAAGGTTTGGCTGCATAAAATTGGAACTTAGTATTAAATAACTCAAGATGTGGTGTAACTCTGGGATATTACTACAGTTAGCTTACTTTGTAGTTTTGGTTTGTGTCCGTCACCTAGCACATCATTATTATTTACCAGTTCCGATTCGAATCTAGAATTTGCTCTATGGTTTTACCTATTAGTTCTGGTTTGAGACCGACATTTATTATAATGATATTATTCATTAGTTTTGATTCAAGTTCGGCATTTATTATCTTTACTATTACTTATCTGGAGTTGGATATCCGAAAGGGACCGGTAAGGTCTGTGGTTATGGCTGGAACATGATTATAAGGTACGTATATCACACATTTGTCTCGCTTTACCTTCTTATCATCATGTTCTATTCTTACTATAGTATTACTCTTTGTTTGTACCTACCTTTCTTATAGGGGCTCGATCGAATTTTTGTTTCTTCTTGTGTGTGCCTTCTAGGCTTATGGGGGTCCAGTTAGGTTATAGTTAGACTTTTATTTCCGCTTTTGAATTATTAGTCTCCTATTTAATCACACTAGTCTATTATTTCAGTTCCTGCCCCCTTCTTACTGACTTTAGTTTATTTACTCACACTTTATTTATACTTTTTACTGTAATTTAGCACAGTCAGCCTATGATGCCTACTGAGTACCCTTGGTTTTGGTACAAATACTGTACTTTTGTATCTTTTCCCTGACGTAGATCTGAGTACGAGTCACCACCATTGATGAGATCCTCGGACTGTGCTGCTGTTCGGAGATTTGGGTAAGCTTTTAGAGTCTGGAGCTGATCCTCCTCCTTCTACTATTGTGATGATCTTATTTTATATATTCTGAGACTACCATTTATATTTGACATTGTCTATTACTCTTTCTGGTCTTAGTGGCTGTTGTACTGATCTTACCAGGTTTTAGGGTATTCATTTTGTTATCTTGTCCTCTCCCCCTCATGTATAGCATGCTTTTATGTATATATATATATATATACTTATTTTTCGGCTCATGTATATTGAGTCAAAATAATATATGATTTTATAAAATCATAAAAAAAAAATTATTTTACTTAAACTTTGAGTAAATAATTATACATGAAAAAATATCTATTAAATTTCTGCGAATGATCAATAACTTCTGAGCTCATCTAAATTAGTGAAAATATTAAAGTCATATAAAGTATAATTTAAGAAAGTTGGCTGCGTTTATATTTCAGAAGTATTTTTTTGAATTATAAAACAAATTTTAAATATTCAAAATTTAGTATTATCGCATATTTAAAGACCTTTCAATTGTTGATGCATGTTTGACTTTATCTGGGGTATATTTTTCAACTATTTTGGTAGATTGATGGTTGTCTTCTAAAATATTAAATTCCTTTTTTCTCTTTATTTTTGTTGTAAATATTAAGGAATCATATAACACCTGCATGTAATATGTATATTGCTATATTATACAAGAGCCGTAAAGCAGGCAGGTTTTGGTTGTCCTGCCAGTTTCCGCGAAGCCTTTTCTTTGTACCTTTTTTTTTTTTTTTTTTTTTTTAATTTTCTCCTCTTTAATTTGTTTGTCTTATTTTTTTAATATGTTATGTATTTAAATATTATATAAAAATTACTATAAATTATAATAATTAATGGCTTAAAAAATTTGAAAGACCTAAAATATTTGGTCAACTCTCAAAATTCTATCAGTGCCACATAAATTGGGATAGAGGAAGTAACATATATTATTTAAAAATAATTTAAAAAGTATCATAAATCACAATAATTAACAACTTAAAATATTTAACGACATATAAAACTTTTGATTGATTCCAAATACTTTCACAATCATATAAATTAGGATAGAGGGAGTAATGTATATTATTTGAAAATTAGTAGAGAGTACTATAAATCACAATAATTAACAACTCAAAATATGTAAAACCTGTATATAAAAAATTTGATTTACTCTCTAAATTCCATCAGTGTAAACATAAATTTAGACTGGGAGACTAACATATATTATGTGAAAATTATGTAAAAGTATTATAAATCACAATAATTAACAACTTAAAATATTTTAAAACCATACAAATATCTAAATATTATATAAAAAAAATTGATTGACTCTCCAAATTTCATCAATGATTACATAAATTGAAACGGCGAAAGTAACATATATTATCTAAAAATTATATAAAACGTATTATATATCACAATAATTAACACTTTAAAATATTTAAAATATATACAAAAAAATTGATTGAATCTCCAATGTATATCCGTAGCACACCAAGTGAGACAAAAAATAGCATATGTTATCTATTTTGTATTAGTAAGCGTTATTTCAAGTAAGAAAATATTAGTAGAATAATTACAATATTTTTCCCTGATTCTAGTTGCCAAAACATTATTGGTTGAATTATATGTTCCCATTGCACGTTAATTTTTTATGTACAAAAAAAAAATTGCATGTTAATTTTTTATCTTGATTTGTACGGATTTAAGAAAAAAAGTTAGTGATTCATACGAGTATGAATATGATATTTTCATAATTTAACAATTTTCATGAGTACCAAATATAAGAAATTTCAACACTTATTTTAGTCTAGTTATATTAGTTTGAAAAATAAAAGCAATTTCATAATTCTTTCAACTCCTGAATATAAATAATTTGGAAATTTTATTAGAAACATTTCAATTTAAAATATTAACTAACTCATTTAATTAGCATATCTAAACTTTTAGAAAAAAATATGATGAAAAAAAGAGAAATAAGTATTGCGAAAATCTTGGGAATGTAAAGCTAAGATATTTATAAGCTATAAAAAAGAGTTTCTCTAAAAACATTTTTTTGAATAGCATTTTCGAGAAAAATATATTTAAAAATACTTTAAAAAGTTTGGTCAAATAGTAATAAACTGCTGCTCAAAAATATTTTTAAATTTATTGGTCAAACACAAACTATTTCTCATCAAAAGTACTTTTTTGAAAAACACTTTCCAAAGTAAGTCGATTTCAAAAGATTGGCCAAACATGCTTATCAATTGGTGTCGGCAATTAGTGATTTTTCTAGGAAAGTAAAATAAAACATAATTTGTTTTTGTTTGTATAGTTTAGCATATTCATAAGGTCGCATATTGTCTACCGGAAACAGTCTTTAATTTCTACCTTCATAAGGTAGAAGTAGGACCAGGGGCGAGCTAGTTTATTCCTAGGGGGTTCACCTGTAATGACCCTCCAAGTCATTTTCTCAATTTTGTGCATTTCTCGCATTTCGAGTCTAACCACATCGGCTACAGGTTATTTATGACTTGCCGGAATTGTCGGTTCGGTTATCCGACAGTTCGTTTGGGTTTTAGGCTCATTTCCCTGAACTTTTGCTGTTAGGGAATTGGTCTCTGACCAAAAATCCTAGTAAACGGCCTCGGATGAGAATTCCGATAGTGCCATCAGCTCCGAAATGTTGATTTTAGGCTAGCAGGACACTTGGTCCGGGTCCCTTCCAGGTTCATTTTGGGCTATTGGGAAGAATTTGATAAAAAATGGAACTATGGGTGTGGAACCCGCATTTAATCGAAACAACCTCCATTGGAAATTTTGATGATTCCATTGAGTCCGGAATGCCGAATTTGGTATAATGACATAGTTCGTTTGTGCGTATGGGATTATGAACTAATCCCGAGCCTCTGGTCGGAGTCCATTTGGACTTAGTTGTTTAGCTGGTTTTTAACATCTGGTGAAGGCCTATTTCGACCTTCGCATTCGCGTGGCCTTATCTGCGTTTGTGAGGGATAAGATTATTGGCCTCTGCATTCGCGAGGCTTTGGCTATGTTCGGGAAGGTCAAGGATCTTGTCCTCCGCGTTGGCGAGCCAGTCGTCGGGTTCGCGAAAGGTAAGCCATCCTGGCCAGCTCAGCTTTGCTGTTCGCTTTCATGGTGGATCTTCCTTTTGGGCGTCGCGTTCGCGAATAGCATTACCCTAGCAGTATATGTACTTCTCTTCCACGATTTCTCTTCACGTTTTAACCCTTGTTCCACTATTTGAGACCCTTAGAGCTTGGAAATTATTGGGATTTCATCCCATTGAGCTCAGGTACATTAACCTATCACTCCTTGGTCATTTTTCATTAGTTTCCCTGTCAAATTCCATCCCTTTTCATTGTAAATCTTCAGAATTTAAGTCTTAAATTCCAAAACTTTGTGGGATGATTTGGGCCCCAATTTGTACCCCATTTATGCAAAACTTTTTAACACACATTCCATGTCCTTTGAGGGACCTCGTGACGGATTTAATTTTAGGATTCCTTTAGCGGGCCCCATGAGCCCATTATTGATCCGATTTTGGGCCTAGAGTTTTATATAGCAATATGGCTATCGTTTTACTCCTATTAACGTGTAGATTATTAATTTGATAGCATGGTAATATTTTAGGATGGTGGAGTAAAGGCGAACGATTCGTGGGTGGTCCGAGTTTGCGGTTCGTCTTCGAGGTAGTCTTCGGTATACTTTTCTCTTTGAGATTATGTATTGCATAGATTGCATGCTAGGTAGGGATTATTGGATCGGATTATCACTAGTATATCATGCCTTAGTCCATTTAGGGAACTTGGGATGGAAGTATGATCGAACCTAGCCTAGGGAATCCATTATGACCCTAGAACCATATTATCCTTGATTATAGACATGTTAACCATTTAGTGGTTCGGCTTGATAATTTGGACTCCAGGAGGATCCTTACGAGTTTTGAGGCTAGGTCTACCTTATTTGAGCAGATTTGGAGTCGCCAGTTTGAGAATAATAGACTTTGTGATGTCCATGATCAGGTTGTGAGGGGTGAGTCCAGTCGAGCTACCCTAGATTCAGAGGGAATTCTGAGGTTTGATGGTCGAATTTGTGTTCCAAGGGTTGGATACTTGATTCAGTTGATATTGCGGGAGGCTCATAGCTCCAGATATTCAATTCACCCTAGGACAACCAAGATATTAGAGATTTTAGGTAGCTTTACCGGTGGAGTGGCATGAAGAGAGATATTATGGACTTTGTAGCTCATTGCCTTTGTTGTCAGCAGGTAAAGGCTGAGCATCAGCCACTAGGTAGATTACTTCTGAGGCTACCCATTCTCGAGTAAAAATGGGAGCGAATTACTATGGACTTTGTGACTGGTCTACCTCATTTTCGTGTGGTTCTGATAGTATTTGGGTCATCATAGATCAATTGACTAAGTCCACTCATTTTATCCCGATTCAAATTTCCTTCAGTGCTGAAGGGTTAGCCCGTATCTACATTCGAGAGATAGTTCGCCCTCATGGAGTAACCGTATCTATTATTTTTTATAGAGGCTCAATATTTACTTCTAGCTTCTGGAGGACTTGTCAGGAGGAGTTGGGTGCTCAGGTTGATCTAAGCACTGCATTCCATCCTCAGACCGACGGCCAGTCGGAGCAGACCATTCAGGTTCTTGAGGATATTCTCCACGCGTGTATGATGGACTTTAGAGGTCAGTGGGAGTAGCACTTAGCCTTAACGGAGTTCACTTATAATAATAGCTACCATTTGAGCATTGAGATGGCACCATTTGAGACACTATATGATAGGCGTTGTTGGTCTCTGATTGAATGGTTTGAGACTTTAGAGATTAGCCCCCATGGCACTGACTTGCTTCGTGAGTTCTTGAATAGGGTGCGGGTTATTCAGGAAAGGTTGAAGGCAGCTCAGAGTAGGCAGAAGAGTTATGCTGATCGTAGACTTCGTGCCTTGAGATTTGGGGTTGATGATTGAGTTTTCCTCTGAGTATCACACATGAAGGGCATGATGAGATTTGGGAGGAAGGGTAAGCTTAGTCCCCAGTATATTGGTCCATTCAAGATACTTCGAATAGTTGGAGAGGTAGCTTATGAGTTGGCTTTGTACCCAGATTTCTCAGCTGTTCATCCAGTTTTCCATGTCTCTATGTTGAGGTGTTACATCCTGGATGAATCTCACGTTCTTCGGTGGGACTCAGTTTAGTTGGATGAGATGTTGACATTCGTAGAGGAACTAGTCCTCATTTTAGCCAAGGATGTCAGACGGTTGCGCTATAGAGAGATTCTAGTAGTTAAGGTCCAGTGGAGGCTCTATCCAGTTGAAGAGGCTACCTGGGAGGTCGATATTAAGATGCAGACCCAGTATCCACACTCGTTCGAGCCTTCGGGTACTTTTTGATCTTCTACTTTTACGGACGAAAGCCTTTTTAGTAGTGGATGTTGTAAAGACTCTCCTGGTTATTTCCTAATTCTCCATATTATTTCTATGTTTAGAACTTTCCTATAGCTTCCCCAAGTAATTTATAACTTGCTGGAACTTATAGTTTGGTTATCGGGCAGTTCGTTTGGTTTTTAGACCCATTTCCCTATTTTGAAATTGACACTTTTCAAATTTGGCTATAGGGCCTAAACATTAGGTAGACGACCTTTCATGTCAATTCTGACAGTTTCATCAACTCCAGAATGTCGATTTTAGGTTAGGGTGACCTTTGGTTCGGGTCTCGAGGCTTCCAGACTCGTTTTGCGCTATTGGGTAGAAATTGATTAAAATGGCCATTTGGGTATGGGACCCACATTTCATCAAAATGACCCTGAATGAAAATTTTGATTGCGCAATTGAGTTCTAAATGTCGAATTTGATAGGCTAGCATAGTTCATTTACATCCACGAGATTTTGAACAAATCCCGAGGGCTAGATCAAAAACTTAGCAATTGCCAAGTCCAGCTGATGCAATATCAGTTGGTGCAGCCCAAGAATGGCCTTCGTATTTGTGAGGCCTTGGCCGCATTCGCGAAGGCCAAGCCTTTAGGATATCACGTTTGCGAAGGGTAAGTCAACCTGGCCGGCTTAGTTTTGTCCTTCGCATTTACGGTTGACCGGCCGCATTCGGGAAGGGTCCTTGTGGCCCAGGGTTGCATTCATGATAGGGTCCCCACATTCGCGATGAAGGGACACCTGGCAGGATATATACATGCCAAAAAACTAATTTTCTTCATTTTCCACAAGTCCCAAACACCATTAAATGCCCTAGAGAGCTAAGAGAGTGAGAGAGTCGACACATGGGTGTTCGGAGTGTGTTGGAGAGTACATGGGAAGTTTTCCTTACCAAATATTATCGTAAGTTTTCATTAATCTATAGGTAAATTCCCCGTTTTAAAGTTATAACCCTAGTTCATTGATGGGTAGATTTTGAATGTTATTGTGTTAGGAATTTATCCATTATTGAGGGTAAATGATCCTTGAGCCTTGAGGGATGTTTTGACAGTTTCAAACTTGAGATTTTGTAAGTGGGCCCCACTGGGATTTTTGGCTCGATTTTGGACCCAATGCATTTATATGCAATATGGGTATTGCTGCTTTTGTATTGATGAGTAGATTGTTATTTTGATAGCATGGCATCATGCGGAGGCTTCTCAAAAGGGAAAATCCCCACTATAGCAGTCTTTATCGAGATTTCTTCGGCGTCTAGGCTAGGCTTATCCTACTTATAGTTTGAGCTTAATTATGGTATTAGTATGATATTATTCTAGTTTTGGGTTGGAATTTATGGTTGGTTGCTTAGTTAGTAAAAGTTGGATTATTTGGTCGATTTGAGGGCTGTTTCGGAGGTAGAATCGACCCATTTATCCTTCCCTTAAGAAATTGATGCGTTGGGGTTGTGATATCGCACTTAGCTCGTTGTAGACTTAGGAGGTCTTGTTTTGCAACATTATCCTTAAACTTGAGCCTTAGACTACATAGCATATACCTAGTTCGGGGCTAGGTTAATGATCTTGAGCTTATTTAAAGACCGGTTCGAGTCCGACATATTCTATTAATTTATGGAATTTAAAGACCCGTTCGAGTCCGATTTATTCTATTAATTTATGGAATTTAAAGACCCATTCGAGTCCGATATATTCTATTGATTTATGGCATTTAAAGATCGGTTCGAATCTGATTTGAGCCTGACACTTGTGGTGAGTTATGAGGAGGGAAATCCAATTTAATTCTTGTGTTTATGGGTTATTTCATGGTATTATGGCACCAGTTCGAGTCCGATGAGTTGTGGTATGGGAAGGTTCAAAAGTATGGTAGTTGTATATTCCTTGATTGCATCCATCGGGCTTATGGGGGTTCGTTTGGATTAGTCTTCTCTTATTTGTACCCTTTAGGCTTATGGGGTCCTAGTTGGGTTGTAGCTAATTTAATTTTGGTATCGCATGCTTCTTTATTTATTTTCCTGTGTCAGAGCATGTTCTCAAGTTTGCCCCTTTCCCTTGACTTATTTTACATCCTCACATTTATTATACTTTTATTATGATTTAGCTCGGTTGGCTGATGATGTCTACTGGGTACCCATTATTTTTGTACTTATACTACACTTTTGCATTTTTTTTGGTGCAGATCTGAGTACTAGCCGACGTCGTTGACATTCCAGCTAGCGTGCCTACAGGATTTGGAGATAGGGTGACATTTTAGAGCCGTAGCTGATCCCCTTTCCTTTCTTTATTTTCGACAGTCTTTACATTCGTAACTATTTGTATATTGATACTACTACTACTCTTATTCTTTTGGTTAGTGGCTCTTGTACCGACCTTACTAGGTCATGGGATATTCTTTTGCTCCCTTCCTATTTTATCTAGGTGTATGTTATTATCCGATAATTTTTTTATCTTTCGCCATTTAGCCTATTACTTGTATTTTGGGCTACGATTTGACTTACTTACTGGTGGGACGTAGTAGGTGCCATCATAACTTAGAAATTGGCCTGTGACATATGGTACTATTGGTTTGTGTTGCATTCATTCACTCATATGCATTGCCTATCACCAGTATGATTTTTTGGTGCTTCTATGCTTATGAGTGTTGTATAGGTATAAGTTATGATTGTTGTTTGCTGAGTGTTTGCTTGAACCTTCCGGGCTTATGGGGGCCCTATTACGTATTGTTTTTCCGGACTAGCCGGTTACTTTACTGTTGGTTAATATGGTTAGTTCGTGGTAGGATGATTATGGACTGGTACCCAAGGTTGTCAGTATGTTTTTGATCCCCTTCCTTTTCTATGGTAAGTTACATTTTTGATAGTTACTTCACGGTAGACATTATGGATAGGGACCCTGATTCTGCTAGTATTAGCTTCCCTACTTAGTTATAATCCTTGAGATATTAGGTTGACTCCCTCAGGTTATTACCTTTAAGTTAGTCATATATATATATATATATGGTATTATCGTATATCCCTCTTTTTCTTTGTTTATTCATATTGTATATGTATTATTTGACCTTGTATACTACTATATATCCTTCTTTCAATCTTCATTGGTATATTGGCTAGTGATAAACGGTATTGTACTTTAGTTTATGAATACTGTTAGAATAGGATAGTGTATCCTTATTGCTCCATTATCCTCATTATGCTTAGTTTTCCTAGATAGTTGGTTGTAGTTTTATTCTTGCTTACATGTTATTTATTCTTGCATTATCTTTGGAGCTCAGTCGACCGATGTCTACTGAGTACCCATATTTGGTACTCGTACTGCACTTCTGCAGCCTACAGATCATAGTACGAGTTCTCACAGTTGATGTGTGAATCATGCGGAGAAGCTTTGGACCAGGGATTTAGGGTGAGCTCCTGACGTTCGGAGTATTCCTGTTCTCCCTTATATTGCTAGTTTAATCTCTATTTTGCATTTTAGAGATGGCTTGTACTTGTATTTATTCTGTATTTAACTTTGAATTTCTATTGTATATGAAGCTATTGTACTGACTTCTCCAGGTTTTGGTGTTGCTTTATATATAGTAGTCTCTTTATCATATTCATTCCGCTTCTTTCTTTCATTTCTCTTGATAGTCCGTTACTAGCTGTTTCGGAATATGGGTTGGCTTACCTACTAGTGGGTTATAGTAGGTGTCATCATGACCTGAGAAATTAAGTCGTGACAAATTGGTATCAGAACCTAGGTTTACCAGTGTTGTTGGTACAAAAACTAAGCGCCTAGTTGAGTCTTGCGGATCGGTACGGAGAAGTTTGTATCATATCTTTGGGAAGGCTATAGGGCATTCGTAGAAAATTCTATTCTTGACTCCTTGTTAGATGTCCGTACTTCTATGAACCTCTAAGTACTTCTTTGACTTCACTCTGTCCCAAATGGATATCACGAGGTATTCGATAAATACGAACGAGACCGTCGCATATTTTTCCAGAGTTTCAGCTCAGCATCAGACTAAGAAGTTAGAGATCTATATAGAGGATCTTTAGCATCATCCAGAAGGTTTGGGGCCAGCCCAGGCTGTAATAAGTTTGTGACTACCTCAACTTTTTAGGATCCCGTGTTAGGGATTCTGAGTTTTTTTGCAGGTATGTCACAAGCGATGGTGGTGCCCGGTACATCGAGTGGTTCTCATGCCAGAGTTGGGTTTGTTGGTATTTAGTAGGGATATTTATTAGTTTAATAGTATGAGATTAGGTTTCTCGAGTGGGCCAGACATACTCCTGTGTTATTTCCTATAGAGAATGAGAAGATGCGTGGATTTATCAGAGGATTGACTTTACCACTTCGCTTGGTGATGAAACATTTGATAGCAGCTGGGTATTCTTTTCTGTCATGTTGTTGATCATGCAAGGGCTATACAGATGAAATATATTGATCCATATAGAGGTGGCGGTAAGAGGCCATGCCAGCTGTATAATGTTAGTGGTATTCCGTCTGGAGGTCAAAATCGTCCCAACAGAGGTCAGCCTCACTTGCAGACTATCAGGTCCATTCAGGTAGTACCTCAGAGTATATGTGGCTCTCAGATTAGTCATGGTGGTCACAATGGGTAGAGTTCTCATCAGACATTGCAAGGTATTCGATATAGATCTTCAGGCCGTGGACTTGTTATGACTGCAGAGAGATCGATCACTGGTCCAGAGAGTGTCTTGGATGTGGGATTATTAGTCACTCAGCTCAACCAGATCAGTCTCATAGAGATGTGGCACCTTCAGTTATAGGTAGTGCAATTAGTGCCTCAGTTGGTGATTCAGACGCTCAGTTCGGGTATGTACGCATTCAGATTCGTACTCCTTCGGGCAAGTAAGTACTATGACTTTGGATTTTCCATCATGTTAGGTGCGCGCCTTTGATTTCCTACCTTTATTTTCTTTTTGAGTTAAGTTGGGGTTTTCATACCCATCGATGATTATATGCCTTGATTACTATATTAATTATTGTATGCCCTTGTGTAGATTCATGCTTAGGTGACTACCCCCGTAGATGAATTCTTTTAGTAGTGGATTAAGCGGATCAGTATTGTGGTTTTTCCTTGGGATGTAGCACTTGGGTTAAAGTCCCATTTCCTTTGGCATATTCTCCCTGTTATGGTTATAGAGTGGAAATGATTGTGGTTTCTCATTTTGGTGCCTCTTATACTTTATGCTAGTGGTGTTATTATTGTGATTATTACTTTGAAGGTAATTGATTCTTACCTGATAGACGGCTAGACTAGCGTCATCTAGTTAGTATCCCTTTCTTACAATTCTTGTCTGTTTGGCTTAGAAGACTACCTTAGTGGTTGGGCTTCTTTTTCTATTAGCGAGGTTAGTTGTTGAGTAGGTTGCGAAAGTGAAGGTAAGTTTGATCTTCCATGGCTTTTTTGTGATTCTAGCTTTGGCAATCCTTTTCTATAGCCCACTCCTATTGGAGATTTTGATGGTTTTCCCTTCCGGTTTGTCTGGTTCATCTCCTAGTTGTACTCTAGATTTTTTGTATTGGTGCGGAGTCGGGTACCCCATCCTTCTGTAATGTGATTCATGGTTCAATTGGGTTAAGGTTGGTCTATATAGACAAAATCAAAAATTTCTCATGTTGCCGATAGTTCCGCCTAATGTGATTTCGTGGAGTGCTTTTTCTTGGTAATATGTGCCTATGGGTATTTTTTGCCATATATTGATTACTGGATTGATCATATTCAGGCTAAGGTTGTATTTTCTGAGTTGCTTGAGTTTTAACTATCACTAATATTCTTTACAACCTTGGTGAGTTCTTGGTTATGCTTTGATGCGTTATGCCCTTCAGCAAATGTGGAGTTGATTGCTTGCGTAATCAGCCGGTAGTTTTCCTCCATAGTAATTATGTTTTTTGGTGGCATTTCATTTTCAGCCCTTGCAAGGACCATTGGATATGCTTGATTTCTGATAGTGAGGTTGATTTGGGCATTTGGCCTTTGTGAAGACTTGTTGGCTCCAATTGTGGTTTTGACTTTCTTGAATGGCAACTTAAAAGTTATGATAGCTTTTGGAATATGGATACTGCTCGTCAGCGGGATCAGTTTGGATAATTGAGATCGAGTAGTTCAGCTTCAGTGTTGAGATTATAGCTATGGATTGCATAACCTGGTTGTAGCCTCCGTTTCAAAATTTTATTC
The DNA here is from genome assembly GCA_031232105.1 of Capsicum rhomboideum. NCBI lineage: Eukaryota > Viridiplantae > Streptophyta > Magnoliopsida > Solanales > Solanaceae > Capsicum > Capsicum rhomboideum. The sequence goes on along the minus strand of CP124716.1, from coordinate 86,265,401 downwards.
AGTTGAGACTTCATCTATAGGTTGACTAGCCTGCTCTTTACCTACCAGTTCAGTTTTTGTCAATTTAGGTAGACTATACTTGGTATATGCTCGAAAGTTGGTTCAGCACATAGTATTGGTTTCTACTGCTCTTGACCTTGGTTTTTAGTGTTTGTCAGAGTTTTGGAATGTCTTCTCAGTAGAAGAAGTGTGCTTAAGTTGGGATTAGCATGGTTTCATCCACAGTTAGTGGGACATTTTGGAGTGGATCATTTCAATTTGAGAGGTTTTGCTTCGGACTCCTGATTATCACTTTAGAGGGTCATTTGGAACAGTTGTAACTTTGGCTAGAGATCGTAGGCTTTGATTGTCTCCATTGGTATGTCTAGGTAGAACCTTATGGGCTTATTCTTATGCTTGCCATTATGGGTTTTCAATGGATCAACTTCAGCCTTTCGAGGATAGTGTGATGGGATTACACGGACAGGACTCAGATAATATGCTGTGTGGTTCAGGGTAGGTAGCAGGTTTGGAAAGGCAAAAAAAGGGTAGATTTGGAAATTGGAGTTGGTTGCATGATTCATGCCTTGGATTGCCTTTAGCTTGGTTGAGTTTTGGCTTGGTTGTGCTTGTATCGATGTGTTATCAGTGTGTTGTGGTTTGGATTTGCGTGCATCAGTCTTTCTCAGTTCAGTTGGAGGTCAGTTGGTTGCTGAGGATGAGTTTTAGCTTTTTGGAAAGTGATGTAAAGAAGTTGGTTGGAAAAGGGATATCTATAGTAAAATCCCTTGGAAGTTTCTGCTTAGAGGTTATTTGGGGAGACATGCTTGGGGCATATGGGCCAAGTACCTCATCCTTTTGAGCTTTTGAGCTCTTTCTATTCATTGACTTTTGCGGACAAAATTCCTTTTAGTAGTGGATGTTGTAATGACCCTCCAAGTCATTTTCCCAATTTCCGTACATTTTTGGCATTTTGAGTTTTCCCACAGTGGCTATTGTCAGTTTGGTTATCGAACAGATCGTTTGTGTTTTAGGCTCATTTCTCTGTTTTGGAACTTTTGATGATAGGGAATTGGTCTCGGACAAAAACTCCTAGTAAACGGTCTCGAATGAGAATTTTCACAGCATCATCAGCTCTGAAATGTTGATTTTACGCTAGGAAGACCCTTGGTCTAGGTCCCAGGACTTCCAGATTCATTTTGGGCTATTGGGTAGAATATGATGAAAAATGAAACTATGGGTGTGGGACCCACATTAATAGAAACAACCTCCGTTAGAAATTTTGATGGTTCCGTTGAGTTCGAAATGTCGAATTTGGTATGGTCATAGTTTGTTTGCGCGTATGGGGTTCCAAAAGAATCCCGAGCCCCCGATCGGAATCCATTTGGAGTTAGTTGTTTTGCTGGTTTTCAGCATCTGGTGCAGGCCTATTTTGGCCTTCGCGTTCCCGAGGGACAAGATTATTGGCTTCCGCATTCGCGAGCCAACCATCGCGTTCGCAAAGAGCAAGCGAGCCTGGATGGCTTAGCTTTGCTCTTCGAGTTAGCGGTGGAGTGGCCGCGTTCGCGAAGGCTTGGTCCAGTCAGGTGTCTCGTTTGCAGCCCTTGCCCCGCGTTCTCAAAGGGCATTGCCCTGGCAGTATATATACTTCTCTTCCCTAATTTCTCTTCACTTTTTATCCCTTCTTCCTCCATTTGAGACCCTTAGAGCTTGGAAATTATTGGGATTTCTTCCCATTGAGCTCAGGTACGTTAACCTATCACTCCTTGGTTATTTTCCATTATTTTCCTCGTCAAATTCCATCCTTTTTCATTGAAAATCCTTAGAATTTAGGTCTTAAATTCCTAAACATTGTGGGCTGATTTGGGGATCAATTTGTACCCCATTTATGTACAAATTTTGAGCACACATTCCTTGTCCTTCGAGGGACCCCGTGACAGATTCAATTTTGGAATTCCGTTAGTGGGCCCCACGGGCTAATTATTGACCCAATTTTGGATCCAAAGTTTTATATATAAATATGGGTATGGTTTTACTCCCATTAACATGTAGATTGTTAATTTAATAGCGTGGCAACATTTGGGATCGTGGAGCAAAGGCGAGCAATTCATGGGCGGTGATCTTAGGCTTATTTATACACCTAAGTGTCATTATCAACGCACGTTTAGCTTAGTTTTGAGGATAACTTGGTGTTCTTAATGAAGTTTAAAGTTTTTTTTGTGTAGTTTTTTGCTAAAGTACATGTTTAGAGTGTTTAAGATGCATTTGAAACAAGTCAAATGTCAAAATGATCATATAGAGTTTAGACGAGATAACTAGTGTGCTAGCGTAAGCTATGCTTGTTCTAGTGTACTTTGATAAGCTCTATTGTATTGTATGGACTAATGTTTGTTATGAGTTGTTGTAGGAGACCATTGGAAAATCAATGGAAGATAAATGAAATCTACAAACAAACCACAAGGAGTGGGGAAACAAGGAACGAGAGGACGAGAAGAATAGAGCATGAGTTGGCCGAAACCTCCCTTTGTGGGGGAAGCCTTGCACCGCAACCCCCATAGCATGGGATATGGCCTTGTACCTTACCCCATCAGGATAGGTAACAATGTTTTACCCCTGCGATGTCTCTGTATCGCACTCCCTTGTCCATACGATGGCCCATGCGACGCAACTCCACCAAATACGGCTAAAAGTTAGTTTTTAACTTGGTTTAAGTTGAGGGCAAGTTGGTAAATGCATATGTTTCGTAATGGGAATCCTATTGATGACCTAAATCACTATATAGGGAGTACTTATCCATATTTACAAGCTTCTTGGGCAGCATACATGATTGGGCCGAAGAGACAAGACATCAAGGAGCTCAAACTAGGGTTCTTTGTTCTTTAACTTTACTTTCTTGTAGTTTTACTTTGTGAAATCATCTATGGTGATTATTTGTATGATTATGAATGGATAAAAACCCTCTTTTTATGGTTGAGGCTACAACATGATTGCTTAACTATGGTTTTATAGTTTGTTTATATGTTTGGCAGCCTATACGATTGGGCCGAAGAGACAAGACATCAAGGAGGTCAAACTAGTGTTCTTTGTTCTTTAACCTTACTTTCTTGTAGTTTTACTTTGTGAACTCATCTATGGTGATTATTTGTATGATTATGAGTGGCTAAAAACCCTCTTTCTATGGTTAAGGCTACAACATAATTTCTTAACTATGGTTTTATAGTTTGTTTATATGTTTATCAAGTCATGCGGTTGTTCTGGCATTCTTGTTTAACTATTCTAAAGAATTGCAAACTTTAGAATAAATCCTAGTCTCAAAACGAATTGACCATAGTCTTTTAGGAATGGAATGAAGAACGTAGGGAGTGTGGATCATGTCTTTAATTGTTAAATACTAATTGTTAAATGATGATTTATGGCTACGATAGAGATATACCTAAATGTCCCACTTGGTTAATGAAACGGGAAGATAGCTTAATGCATCCAAATTACAGACTCACATCCCAATGATGTAGTTGTGAGATTAATTTTGATAGATTAATTAGAGGATGACCATTCCCAAGTTATAATATCAATCTCGTAAATCAACAATCACGATGAACATCAGCACCAGCTAGAAACCATAACTATGCATGATTGTGAAGTATGTCTTGACCCAAAATGCTCCTTGTTATTATTCATACCCCTAGTTATTAGTTTATTTCATAGTTAGTTTATACTATAAAACTATCATATCTCTATATTCCACCGTTTAAATGAATAAACAAGAACTAGTATAGTCTAGTGAATAATTGAACGACAAGTCCCTGTGGGTTCGACATCCGGCTCGTAAGAGACACTCTATTACTTGCATAACTACGTACACTTGCATGTGCTGTTGGACGCAATAAGTTTTTGGCGCCATTGTCGGGGACTTCGGTGTTAATTGTTTATCTAGATTAAACTTTTTCTTTTTCTTTGTTTGAGTTGTATATAGTTTATTTTTGTACTAAGTTTTGTTTTACTTTTCTATCACTCTTCTTGATATGTCAGCCTGGGATAAATGGTGGTTGAATGGTGACAATTCTTGTTGTTTTTGTGCAGGTACTTGGATGGTAATTGTCATGATGTTCAAGAGAGAGGGTTGTGCGAATCTACCCAATCTTTTGAATTGAATATATGTCATATGTGTGGTGGTCAGGATAGACATTGGAGTGACTGTCCAAACTATTATTCCCCTCCCCTGAACCCCTAGTAAGATCTGTCTGTTGTTTCTGATGTTGAAAGGGCTAAGGGAGCTAATGAGGTAGAATATAAGGCTCACCTTATAGATATGCTGGAGTAGATACTGGAGTTGCAAGAACAACAACTAAAACAACAGTGGGAAGCAACAGAAAAGATGAGTTCTTAAGTCATAGAGCTACAGTCTAGGGATGATACTTTGTCTGATTAGCAAGTTAAAGTCTTATCCAACACTCAAGAGAAACCCCTGATTGATGAAGAAAGGGAGGCACTAGTAGAAGAAAGGTGTGATGAAGCAGACATAGTAAGTCAAGATTGGCTAATGGAACTAGTGCAACAAATTGAATTTCAAAAATGTCATTAGTATGGTCTCACAATTATGGAAACCCAAATAAGCAAGGGGAGAGATGCGCTCATACAAGAGATAGAGCAATTTGGCCTAGATATCCGTGACTTGAATACCATTCTTTGATTGATGTTGACATTGAGAAGGTGAATAAGAGTGAGCATGTTGTGGGTGATGTAAGTTTGAAAGTGGGATGTATTGGGTCTTATTCAAAGCACTTTTCTACATTATGTTTAGATGATGACATATCTTTAGAGTTATCTGAACTAGTGGAGTAGTGTGTAGATGAGGAACAAGAATCCTACATTCTTAAATTTGCACCAGACAAGCAGCACAATAATATGCCTCACTTTAGGGCCAAGCATTTTAACATTCACAATCCATTACTTTGTTCTTTCATCTCTGTACCACTACCCTATGATCGAAGCAAAAAGATGGATGCAAAGTTGGGGGTAAAATTCAAATCCTCAAGGTGGAGGAAAAAGTTGATGGGTCGTGCCGCGACGTTGAATCAGGTGCTTATGGGAGGCAACACAATGTTTAGTAAATAGTTTTTATTTTAATTTTAGTGTCGCTTGTGTTTGTTTATATAAATTTAGGGGAAGTCTGAATACCCACAATTGGAGCTAAGAAGCATGGCGAAAGCTAAGTGAGGGGTCCTCCGCAACCTTTCACGGAAAAAGTGGAAATTGACATGATTTTAAGTGTGGGGTGGGGAATCTTCCGATTTATTTAGGGTGAAGTGCGCTATAGGATTTTTATTTTTATTTATTTGTAAGTTTTTGACTAAATTAAAAAAAATTACAAAAAGATTTTATCTTTGGTTATTTTTAGTTTTTTGTTCTTGTTTAGTAGAAGCACACTTCACCCACCCCTTAGTTTTTCTTTTTGGTGCTTTTTTTAGGGGGAGCCGTTTGAACCCAGTATCCTTTTTGATTTTGAGGAGTAATTTTAAATTTTTTGTCATTTGATGCTCTTGTTAGGTGCTAAACATGATTACTTGATGCAAGTTAGTGTTGAATTCTAAGACATGTTGTGGAAAAATTGAATGACTTCTGTGAGATACCTAGGCTCATTTATTTGACTCTTGTATGATTTTATCTTAAAGTTGAATTCTTGCAATTGCTTGATTGAGAGTCGTTAGATATCTTTCTTGAGTTGAACTTGTGCCATGTGTGTTAGGATTTTTTTTATATTCCATGTTGAATATTGATGTCTAGAACTTGCCCGGTGTGTTTGCAAAGTGAAATAAAGAATGTTGAGTTTAGGAGATGATATAGGCATTTCTTTGATAGTCAAGTTTTATACCTTCTTTATCTACCCATAATGCATGATCTTAGTTAGCCATGTTGAGCTTTTAGCCTATTATTTTGTAGCCTCATATTTAGCTTATTCCCTTTCTTTCGATTGACAATAATTTGATCCAAAACTCCTATGCACTTTAGTTGGAAAATTAAGATGTTAAGGAGTGGAAAAATGAAGAAGGAAAAAGTGAAAGTGAAGCCCCAAAATAATATATATTGGAGTTTTGAAAAATTTTATGTGTTGTTGTTGGCAGTAATGTAATGAAAAGAATAATTGATCCAAAGTGAATCATGTGTTGATAGCAAATACTCCTTGCTAAAGATGTGTAAGCTATCTTAAAGAGATGGGGTAAAACAAAAGAGAGGTGGGAAGATAAAAGTTGTGAAAAATAGGTTGGTTGGAGATGAGTTTAATGTAGAGTCTGATGTATTAAAGCACTTACAGAAGATAGTCACTATTACTGGACAACATAGTTCCTACCTGTCCCTTAGCCTACAATGCAACCTTTAAAGTCCTACTTGATCTTGAGCTTCAATATTCTAGTAATAGTGGAATACTACACTAAGGGCAAGCTTATGGTTCATCTTATGTGACATACGAATTCTTTATGAGAGTGAACATAATTTGATTCTTACACCCATTCTTGTGATAAATTGCATATTTGTGAGTGAATATGAGTGACTCTCTTATGTGAGGGCGTATGTTTAATGAAAGATATATGACTTATATGATCTCTTTGTTGGGTAATGTGCATGAGTTTGTCAAGTTTCTAAAGTCAATTCTTGAGTCTAGGAAGTCTTGAAGTAGTATTCATATGTTCTATTGCAATATCACATGCATATTGTAGAACTTGCTATTCATGTAGTCGTTGTAGTTCTAGCTTGAGTGTATCAGTTCAAGTAGTGATGTTAGAGTCTTTCTTGATTGTGATTAGTGTAAAGAGTTGTTCTAGGATGAACAAGGCTTTAAGTGTGGGGTGGTTATCTTAGGCACATTTATACACCTAAGTGTCATTATCTACGCTTGTTTAGCTTAGTTTTAAGGATAATTTGGTGTGCTTAATGAATTTTAATGTGTGTTTTTTTATGTATTTGTGTTCTAAATAACATGTTTAGAGTGTTTAAGATGCATTTGAAACAAGTCAAGAGTCAAAAGGATCACATAAAGTTTAGACGAGAAAACTAGTGTGCTAGCTTGAGCTATGCTTGTTCTAGTGTACTTTGATGAGCTCTATTGTATTTCATGGACTAATGTTTGTTATTAGTTGTTGTAGGATACCATTTTAGGAGCTATGGAAGATAAATTAATCCTACAAACAAGCCACAAGGAGTGGGGAAATAAGGAACGAGAGGACGAGAAGAATATAGCAAGAGTTGGCTGAAACTGCCTCTTGTGGGGGTAGCCTTGATCCGCACCCTACATATCATGGGAGAGGGACTTTTTCTGCACCCCATAGGGATAGGGAAAACTTTTTTACCTCTTCGATGGCCTTGCATCACACGCCCTTCTCCATGCGACGCAATCACCCCAAATACGTCTAAAAGTTTGTTTTTAACTTGGTTTAAGTTGAGGGCAAGTTGGTAAATGCATATGTTTCGTGTGGGGCATCCTATGTAAGAAATAAAGAATTATATAAGGACTCCACCACTGGTCATGACTACATAGACACTATGCTCTCCAAACCACTATTGGATGTGTTGTTGTAGTTTAGCATATTCCTAAATTATTATTTTTCATATGTTTCTTTTTTTCTTTCTTTTATGAAGGATGATATCGATATAAGATGTTACTTGGAACTTACTTATTATTTCTTCCTTTGTTTTTTTAAATGTTGTCCTCAGTATAAATAAAAATTAAGAAAATGAGAAGCAACTAATTTTCAAGGTTTTGCCTACCACGCATTAATTGAGTGGTTGTTTCTTTCAACAGAAATTTTTTAATGGGATCATAAAGATTATACTCCCTCCGTTCATTTTACTTGACTCATTTACTTTCTCCATTCGCTTTTACTTGTCACAATTTCACTTTCACATCCATTAAGAAAAACAATTAATGACTTAGCTATTTTACCATAGTACCCCTATTAAATGATATTTACTATTGTGTCTTGAAATTAATTTGGAGAAAAAGAAATTAATGCTAAGGGTAAAATAGGAAATAAACGTTTTCTTTTCTTTGATATGTCAAAAATGACAAGTAAAAATAAAAATTTAATTAGAAAATTAGTGACAAATAAAATTGAATGGAGGGAATACTAAATATAATTCTTTCAATCTGATTGTCCATTTTATGAATTCAAGAGAAGTTTATATCATTAAATGACTACATAAAATATTAATAGTGAAATTTAGGTTTTCAAAATATGATTAATAAGGTTGCCTCTCTACCTCCCCAAGGTAATGGTAAGATCTGCATACACCTTACCCTCCTTAGACCTCACTTGTGGAATTTTACTGGCTATGTTGTTGTTGTTGTTGTTGTTGATTACTGATAAGATTAGTTTAGTAAAATAAACTTATAATAAATGTTTTATTTAAGGGGAATTCAAGTTAACATGAACCAAATAAAATGAAAAGAAGGGGGTATGAACAATGATTTGCTTGTAAAATAACACAATACTAAAATTACATGATTATTTTGATTGTGTTGTGTGCAAAGATTATTTTGACTTTCTTGAAACCAAGCGAACCCATGAAGGGGTGAAAAGGCTTGAATCTTTTCTTCTTATACTTGATAGCAAAAGTTTTTTATTCTTTTCCTCAAAATTACAGATAATTTTGCTATTATCAGTTAACTTTAGTTAATGTGCCTATTCTAAACATTACCAACTTATGTGAAAGGTTTCATCTCTTCAAACAAATGTTATTTTTATTTTATTTGTTAAACTTTATTTGAATAAGATATTTAAAAGGGTATTTTAGTAATTTAAATTTTCTTAAAAGAACTTTTTAATCTGTGAAAATCATAAAAGGTCGGGTTCAAATCTGGAGAAAAAAGGTCATATATTCGCATATTGTCTAAATGACAGTGGACGGTATTAGTTGTACCTTTAACAAGAACTTGCTGGTAAAAGAGAAAAAAAAGAGGACAAATAATTAACCCTATCGGACTGGTGAATAAATTTCAGTGTCATGTAAAGTTATATTTGCATATAAATTTCAACATTTTAAAAAAAGTTGTGGGTATGTACCCTAACTTCTTTCCCTGATAATCGAAAGCAGCAAAGACCTTGAATCCTGCATCCTTTGCATGGTATGGTGTTTGATATCACGGTATGGCATATAGCTTTTATACGTCGTTTGACCAAAAGAAGGAAAAGCTTTTAGATGTCTGTGTGGGCAACACCTTTGATACATTTAATCAGATTTATAAAAGAAGATTATAATGAATGGAATGGTTGTAACCTTTAATGAAAAGGTATGAAGTGCTAGTTAGGATTGTTTGTAAGCCGTCTTTTTACAATAATAAGTAGGGTATTTGAATTAATAAAAAAGACATTTAGTTAAATTAGAAGAGTATTTATGTAATTTTACTTTAAGTTTTTTGAGTTGGTGCTTTTAAGGTAGTATATATATATATATATATATATTCCCGTTACTTATTATCACAGTTGAATACCTATTTCCTGATCGTTCGCCTGTTAGACCAGTTGCTTGTTGTTCCGGGTTATGATTTGGCTTACCTACTGGTGAGTTAAAGTAGGTACCGTCATGACCTGGGAAATTGGATCGTGACATCTTATGTAGAGATCTTGTTAAATCTTAAAAGGTATAACTCTTAGTATTTGCATGTCGTATAAACTATTTGTTTGTATGAATTACCTATATTATTGAGATGTTATTGGTTTGGATCCAATTCATCATGTGCGATTTGAGAGATGTTGGATATTTTATTTTGGGTTACAGATTGCCCATGTGGACCGACATGAATCATTTAGAATAGATAGACATGAGAGAAGTTACTAAAAGGATAAGTGAAGTTACCACATAAAGTTAACAAAAGAGGTTCATATGAAAACCACGACTCCCTTCTTCTGAAGATGAAACTAACATTTTTTTCTTCTTTGTGAGAATTTGTTCTTCCATATTAGCATACACAAAAGAAGATATTTAGTTTGTGGATTATAACTTTGTTTTCTAGATATTAAAACTAGACTTGGGGTAAATCTTTGGTAATTTTCACTTTAAAAGCTTCCACTATTTTTAATAGGTACGTGATTCTTTTTCTTGGTATAACTTTGTCTCCTAAAGATTCAAAGTAGACTTGGGCAAATCCTTGATAGCTATCTCTCTGAAGACTTTCATTATTCTTAATAGGTACTCAATTCATGTTGTTGTTACATATTCTTTAAAATATAATGCTCAATCTCTCGATCTTTCTTTCCATTCCTCATATCTATCAATGGATCGAGGGAGTAGTTGTTTCTTTCAAATGCATACGTAAGGGTACGCAGTCGTACAAGTAATATATGATTTTTACGTTCGGATATCATATCCACAGGGACTTGTCGATTAACTATTTTACTAAATTAGACTAATGCTAATTATTTATTTAAGACGTAGATCACAAAGATAAATTTATGTATAAACTAAAAGAAAAAGAAAAAGAAAATACTAATGAATAAATAACCAAATAAAGAGCATATTTTTACGTAATCAATATGATGAATCGATCTAGGATTATGGATTCGCTAACTCATGTTGAGTAATCAATTTCATCAACTTGTTTTTTTATCTAATTGTTAATTTATGGGGTTGATTTTATGATAATGGTATGGTCAGCCTCTAATTGTCTATCCAAATTGACCTCACAACTACATCGTTGAGTGGGACAATGATAATCCAATTCGAATGCATTCATACAACTTCCCATTTTGTAACCAATTAAGGCGATCTAGGTATATTTCTATCCTTGCTGCAAATTAATTCTTTATGTTACTAAAGAAAAGATCTTACTTCCTATATTTTTAGTTCTATCCCTCAGTTCCCTTGGTCCACTCACTTTGGAATTATAGATTTATTCTAATCGCAGCCAAGCATTAAAATAGTAAGCATAAGAATATGTGAATAACTATGATGATAATCAATCAAATCGAATCAAGAGTTTGCTACAAAATAATAAAGCTCCCATAATCCTAGAACGAGAAGTTACCTCCACATAGACATAGAGAAATTACAACAAATCATCTATATAAAAACACAAATATAAATAAATAAGGAGAAGAAAAGATGAAATCAAAATTCTCTGGCATCCAGGACGGCTCCTAGCTCTTCCTAGGTCAAAAGATATGTAGAAACTTTCTTAAAGAATAGGTGTAGAAAAAATCCCAAATAAAATAACTGAGTCCAAGACAGATTGAAAAAAAACAAATCTGGAAAATTCTACTCTGCGCCGCGCAGCTGATCGTGTGAACTTGGCAGTAGCTCCAGTTTTCAGCCATCTTTTTCAATTGGTTAACACATGAGCAAGCCCTCAACTCCTCAATTTACAATTCTTTCTTTCACTTTGCATGCATGTATACTTATGTAATATTATATTAAATTAAATCAATTAAGCTGTCTGATTGATTTCCTTATATAATCTTTTATTTTTACTTTGTTTTTGCTCCAAATTTGTTCATCTTCACATTATTTTAGTCCTATAAAAAATATAATATTAAGTATAAATCATAAAATCAATCCTCAAAAAAAGACAATAAAGATACTAAATATGAGTAAATAATGACTAAATATATATAATTTTAGCTTCACATCACCACCCCACGCTTAAACTCTTGCTCGTCCTCGAGAAAGCATTAAAACTCATCTCAATAAATCAAGTCTAGGACTGCCACCACTTTTGTTGATACAAACAATTAGACTATATAGAAATTCACATTATCAAGTACATTTTCCTATCATTATGCAAGAAATACAAACAAACAATAAACCTCTAACCTCCTAACCTCAAAGACGAACTTTAACTCATCAACTTTAAGCTCGCTCACTTACTCTTGTCAAAGAAAGCTAATAACATCACTTATCTATCACAAAACAAGTGCCCTCACAAGAAAAAATAGACCACACACTCAATTCAAAAGATTGAATATATATTTAGGACTTAGCAACAAACAAGAATTCTCACACTCACAAAAAAATTCACATGTATGCACAAAGAACCATATGCTTAACCATTATGTACATCTCCACTAATTAGGTATGCTTGAATAGAATCAAATAGCACTTTAAGGCATTGTAATATTGGCTCAGGGATGAGTAGGAAAACTATATAATAGTGTCTTAGACTTCCCTAAGTACTTTCCTCTTTTCAGATTTTATCACCCATTATTTTCTTCTTTTTTATTTTTTTTAGCCCTCTCTTCATCAATTATTTCCACTAGTGTTTATCATCGTTTCAAGAATGTTTTAAATTTTTTTTTTCTCAAGCATTTTTTTAATCACATCACATTCTTTCTAAGAGGGCCTTTTCATCAATTTGTACCTATCATTGGTCACCTTTTATTCTCAACCATCCCTGTTCTTCAAAGTTAGCAATTTTGTCAGTCTATGCTACAGTGCTCAAGGAAGAAGGGTGCAAAAACTAGGGATTCAACAAAAGGATCAAGGTAAAAATATGGCTACCAAATGAAAGGCTTCAGGCTCAAAAGGGTTAATCAATGATAACAATATCTAAAAATGCTAAAATTTACAAGACATAACAAAGAAAGCCTCTTACAATCTTCTAAATAGAGAAACACTTTTATTTCGCTTCAATAACATGCAAGACAAGTTCTAGACTAAGATGCAAAAGATGGAATATATGTAAATCCTCACCACACATGACACAAGTGTCAATCAAGATGGAACAATTCCCCTTCTAAGACAAACATGATTTATCACGAACTACGAAATGAGAATAAGCTATATACACAGTCACAATCATGAGCCTAGGTATTAGAAAGTCTACTATTTTATTTACACTCAAGCACTCACAAGAAAGTACTATTCAAACTCAGGCCTAAATTGTTGATATCAAGCAAGTCAAAAGATCTTTTTTTTCTCTCCTAAAAATAAAATAAAAAAATTACTTCTAAAAAAATAATAAATTACTCAATCAAAAGCTCCCCCCGCCCCCCCAAAAAAAAGAACTAAAAAGAAAAGTCAATGGGCAACCAAGTATGCTCTACTAAAAACTAAAAAGCTAAAAACCAACAAAAACTATTCTAATCTAAAGAACAAAAGAAAAATCTTTTGTGTTTTTGAACTTTTTCAATTTTTTTCTTTTATCTAAAGCAAGCAGCCAAAAAAATAATAATCCCAGAGCATACTTTACTCTTAACAAATATCAGAAGATATCCCACCCCACACTTAAAATCATACTTTGTACTGAAAGTAATAAACAATGTAAAATGGGGGTTAAAGATACTCCTTGATGCCTCTAGGGCCTAGCTAGAAGCATGTTTCTTCAATTTCCCTCTAGAGTCGTATGCACCCCACACTTAAGCTCAAACATGCTCCTTAGCTTCAAATTTGTGGGTACTCAGACTTCCCCAAAATCAGCAAAAACACAAACAAAAAGAAAATAAAAAAGGACACTATAAAAATAAAAATAAAAAACTAACTACTACAAACTGGGTTGCCTCCCAAAAAACACCTGATTTAACGTCGCAGCACGAAGCCATCCACTTCACCACTTTTCCTTCCACTTTAAACTTATGAATAACACCCCTAATTTTGCATCAAGTTTTCTGCTACACTCATGGGGCGGTGGTATAATGATGAAAGAACCAAGCAAATGATATCACATCTTGCACTTCTTGGCCCTTAAATAAGGGATGTCATTTTGTCTCTTTGGTGTAAAATTTTATAATGTAAGGGCCTTGTTTGTTTCTCATCTATACACCTGTCACTGGTTCAGATGATTTGATTCTCATGTAATTATCCAAACATAATGTAGAAAATGATTAGAATGAGATCCAATATGTCAACATTCCAAACTTGCATTATTTACGACATGCTCACTTTTGTTCACCTTCTTAGCATCGGCACTCATTAATAGTTGAATGGTTGAAATTATTCATTTTGTTCTACTAGTTGTTTAGTTTCCACAACAATTAGTGATTGACCATAGGACGTCTCAAACATTTTTTTTCAATTAAGCCTCCAAGTCATAAATCATCATGACCCAAATATTTAGGTCATGATGACACCTACTATAACCCACCAGTAGGTAAGCCAAACCCCTAGCCCAGAACAATGAGTTGTGGGTTAATGAGCGGGAGAGAGAAGAACATGATAGCAATACTAAATAAAGAGATCGGTAAAGGAAATAAGCTGAACATACATACAAATAGGGAGGGAAAAGAACAAAATATACAAAAAGATCTCCCAAGGCCTGGTATCAGTAAATGCAAGAGCTACTACAAATGAAAGGATTAAAACATAGATATAGTATATATAGATATATGTATAGAATTATCTCCAAATGTAGAAAATAAGACAACTCCAAAAAGTAGAGGGATATAGGTCAACTCAAATCGCCTAAAGCTCACCCTAAGTCTCCATGTCCAAAAAGCTTTGCACGAGGAAGGCATCAGCGGTGATGACTCGTACTAGGATCTACATTAGGAAAAAAGATATAGAAGTGTATTATGAGTACAAAAATATGTGGTGATTAGTAGGCATCATAGGCCGTCTGAGCTCAAATAAGATAAAAGTACAATAAAATGCGCATATAACAAAGGTAAAGTAGAAAGAGAGTAACATGTCAAAACTAGGAAATAAATGAAGATGTAAGTAAATAGATTGAAAAGCATTAGGATAATAATCTAACTACAACCTAATAAGACCCCTATAAGCCTATAAGGCACCAACAACAGTAAAAAAAACCCAATCCACCCTCATAAGCACGGTAGATACAACCAAAAGACAATACTAATTACAAGCAATGCATAAGGGTAGATAAATACAAATGGATGCCAAGAGATACAGTATGAAACAAATGTCATGTCCAACAATACCATATATTTCTCCACTAGAAACTGTACCTCATAAAGGCAGGACACATGAGGGACTCACGAATCCATATACCTTACTCAAAATCAAATCAAACTTCCAAAATGAGAACTAGCAATATCAAATGTCCAAAATCAAATCGAGGCTAAAATAAGTAATAACCAATAGTGTCAAGTGCCCAGAATCAAGCTGGGACTAAAAAAAGTCTATTTTCCTTCTTTAAAACCTTGTGGTAACCAAGGGGAATCATATTAAAGAAGTGATAAGCTAACTAGAAAGCCTCAAGGAACCCGACCTAAGGCAAGCAACTACCCAAACCTAACTAAGTCTTTTGAAGATAGGCCTTACGACTACCAAGCCTGCTAGGCTATGTTTTATGGAGAAACGGTTAGCTAAACTAACGATTAAAGGAGCAATACTACTTTAAGTCCACTAAACAAGTGAAAAGGATCACATATACCTAATTAAAATATATTCAAGCCACAATATCCCACTAATAATTAGCAAGCCATTATTCAATTACCTTAAATGAGCAAAGTCTAAATGTAGGTAAGGACTAACCTACCTAGAGGCTGAATGTGCACTCACAAACCCATTAAACTAGAGCTTTTCCCTTCCAAGAAGACTTTGTCTGCTGTCACGCTACCAAAATAGTTATCTACATGTAAATATAATAAGAATGAAACCCACATTATGAATTTACATTGAGTCAAAAATTAGGCTAAAAATATCCCATGGGGCCTGCATATGAAATTCAGAAATCAAACCCATAATTGTGTCCTTCATAGGACAAGGATCTCATGCCTAAATTTTGAGTATGACAAGCCCCAAAATCGAGCCCTAAATCAGACCCCAAATGTATGGAAAAGCCAAGAATTTAAACTAGAGAATTAACTGAATTAAGGCTGGAAACTTACAAATTTAGCGAAGGGAATTGACCAAGGATCACTCTACTAACAAGCCCTAGCATCAACAGATGATACCACACCAGTTCTTGAGCTTGCAGATCTTAATAATGGAAGAAAAAGGAGTTGGAATGATTTAAAAATTAAGTGAAGAAGGGGTATATACTCAACAGATGCTGCTTATGCAACCATTTGGTCGCAAAAGCAGCTGTGGGTTAAGTAGTTCAATGCTGCAAAAGTGGTCCCCGCTTCAGCTGATAATATATGCAAAAGAGGCACTCCAACCCCTTAAGCGGCTACTGCAAAAGTGGTCATTGAGCCGCTAAAGTGGCTGCACCAAATACATGCACAATCAATTTTAAGCTAAGTCTATAAACTTTGACTGATTGCTCGAGATTCATTCAAAAATCCATGAATGAAAATAAAATATGCTACCCTATCAAAAATAACATTCTGGAATTAACATAATCAATGAAATTCTCAATGGAGGTTGTTTTGACAAAATGTGAGCCCCATATCCATTATTTTATTTTAACTAAAAGCCTACCTATGGATAAAACGAGTCTGAAAGCATAGGGACCTGAACCTAAGGTCTTCCTAACCCAAAATTCACATTTTGGAACTAACAAAACTATCAAAATTCTTATCCGAGGTTATTTACTAGAAGTTTTAGCCAAAGACCAATTTCTCAACTTCAAAAGCTCCATAACAGGGAAACTAGCATAAAAACCAAATAAACTACCCAGAAACAAAATTACCAATCCGTACAAGTCATAAATAACTTAGGGTAGCTATAGGTTAGCATTAAATAGAGAAAGTGTACAAACAAGAGGAAAATGACCTAGAGGGTTATTACAACATCCAATGCTAAAAGGACTTTCATCCTTGAAAGTCAAGAGTCAAGAAATACTTGAAGGCTCAAATAGGTGACAATACTAGATCTACATATCGTGTTCGTTCTCCGAGGTATCCTCCTCGACTAGATGGTGCTTCTATAAAACCTTTACCATTAGAATCTCCCTAGATCACAACTATTTGAAATCCTTGGCTAGAATGGCTACCGACTTCTCCTCAAAAGTCAACCTATCATCCAACTGCACTAAATCCCACTAGAGTACGTGAGACTCATCTCGAATGTAATGCCAAAGCATCAATAAATAGAAAATAGGGTGAATGCCATAAAATGCTGGAGGAATGTCTAACTCATATGCTACATCCCCAACTTATTGTAGAATCTCGAATGGACCAATATACCTAGGGCTAAGCTTACCCCTCCTTTCGAACCTCATCATGCTCTTTATGGGAAATACTCAAAGAAACCAAAGAAACACATGATCACCAACTCCAAACTCTAATACTCAAAGCCTGTAGTTTGCATAACTCTTCTTTCTACGCTGAGTTGGTCGTAGTCTATCTTTAATCAATTAAACTATATCTAACCACTCTCTTAATAAATCACTACCCTACGGCCTAACCTCCAAGAAATCAAACCATCTAATAGTAGATATATACCACCTACTATAAAACGCCTCAAATAGAGCCACATGGATACTTGAATGGTAGCTTTTTATTAAAAGCAAACTCTGCCAAGGTTAGAGACTAGTCCCACTGACCTTTGAAGTCCATAACATATGTCCAAAATATGTCCTCCAGAACATGAATAGTTTGCTCAGGCTGACCATTGGTCTGGGGATGAAAATTTATTCTATAGTAGACCTAGGTACCCAACTCATCCTGAAAAGCTCTCCAAAAGTTAGAGGTAAACTATGAACCTCTATCAGAAATAACAGACACTAGCACCCCGTGAAGATGAACCACCTCTCAAATATAGATCCAAGCTAATATCTTGGCACTGTAGAAAGTCTGAATAGGTAGAAAGTAAGCAAACTTGGTCAACTGATCAATCATGACCCAAATGCTATTAGAACCCCTAGAAGTGAACGACAAACCAATCACAAAATCCATGGTAATCCGCTCCCACTTCTACTCTAGAATAGGTAGCCTCTGAAGTAAACCACCAAGTCTCAAGTGCTCAGACTTCACCTTCTGATAACAAAAACACAAAGATACGAAGTCTGCTATATCCAACTTTATCCTACACCACCAGTAATGCTACCTCAAATCCCTATACATCTTAGCTACACCAGGATGAATGAAATATCTAGAATAATAAGGCTCCTATAGTATAAACTAAATCAAATCACCAACCTTCGTAATATAAATATGAGCCTTGAATCTCATGAAACCCTATGGGTCTAAAGTTGACTTCTTGGCCTCTCCTTCAACACCTGATCGTGAATACCACATAATTGAGTATCATCAAACTGTAGCCCCTGCATCTATCCCAACAAAGTAGACTAAGCCTCAACACGGGTAAGAATCCTTATTGGGTTAGAAATATCAAGTCAAACAAACTTATTGGCTAAGGACTGGATGTCTAAGGCCAATTATCGCTATGATGCTTCAAGAAATGCCAAATTCCCCATACTTACTGCTTTTCAGATCAAGCCATTCATTACCATATTTGCCTTGTTCTGATGGTATAAAATAGAAATATCATAGTCTTTTAGTAACTCTAGATACCTGCGCTGCCTCAAATTAAGATCCTTCTGGCTCAAAGTGTATCGCAGTCTATGATGATTAGTGAATATCTCATAATGAACACCATAAAGATAATGCCTCCAAATCTTAAGCATTAAAACTACTACCGCCAACTTTAAGTCATGGGTGGGGTAGTTGTACTGGTGCACCTCCAACCCTGCTGCATCAAAACACAACACAAACCAATACCTAAAGCATAACAATAGACTAAAACCCACTGGCCTTAAACTGGAAGTGTCAGAATCAGAGCAGGAGTAATGCCCTAAGCTTCTGAAAACTCACCTCAAACTCGGTGGACTACTAGAATAGGAAATCCTTTCTAGTCAATCTAGTCAATGGCATTGTAATAGAATAAAACCCATCGGTGAATCACTTATAGTAACCTGCCAACCTAGAGAAACTATGAACCTCAATTGGAAAAGTGTACCTAACCCAATCAAGAACTTCCTCGATCTTTTTTGGTTTAATAATAATCCTTTCCTTGGACAACATGTTCCATAAGAATGTTATAGACTCAAGCCAGAACTCGTACTTTGAGAACTTGGCATTTAGCCGCTAATCTCTCAAAATATGGAGCGTAATCCTCAAATGCTACTACTGCTCCTCCCTACTCCTTGAGTAAATAAAGATGTTCTCAATAAACACAATCACAAAGGAGTCCAATAAGGCCTGAACATATGGTTCATCAAGTCCATGAACGTCGCTGGGGCATTAGTCAACCCAAAAGACATTACCAGGAACTCGTAATGGCCATAACAAGTCTTGAAGGCTATATTAGGGATGTTTACACTGAATCCTCAATTTATGGTAGCTAGATCTCAAGTCAATCTAAGAAAAAAGGCTACACACTGAAGCTGGTCAAATAAATCATCAATACGCATCATCAGATACTTATTCTTTAAAATCACCTTATTCAGCTGCTAATAATCTATACACATATGAATGGTGTTGTCCTTTTTTTTTTTTCACAAATAAGAAAGGAGCACCTTG
Organism: Capsicum rhomboideum; assembly: GCA_031232105.1. Classification (NCBI taxonomy): domain Eukaryota; kingdom Viridiplantae; phylum Streptophyta; class Magnoliopsida; order Solanales; family Solanaceae; genus Capsicum; species Capsicum rhomboideum. The sequence goes on along the minus strand of CP124716.1, from coordinate 86,246,064 downwards.
ATCTTTTCCATATTTATACACCCAAACACCGTGTTTACCCATACTTTAGCTAAGTTTTACGAATGAATTATCGTGTGAATTTGTGTGTTTTACAATATGTTTGATGTAAATGAGCTAATGTACATGATTAGTAGGGTTTTAGGAGAAAATGAGTTTTAGGAGCAAATGAGGCATGCAGAGAATTAAGATGATTAAGCATACATGAGACAAGGTCGATTGGATGAGAATCAAGCAAACAAGAGCTCTAGAGGAGCCATCCACCATACACAAGGGGTCTGCGTATTTGGACATGCACCGCACACCCTAGGCCTATTCGTTTGGCCATGTGTCATGCACCCTAGACCTGTGCATTTGGCCGTGAGCTGCACACCCTTACTAGATGAGAATTGTATCCTTAAATTGAAGACTTGTCTAGGGGCTTGGGGGTAATTTCACCGTACATTTATAAATACCCTCAGGATATTTTTCAAACCACTTACGCATTACTTTTGAAAAAAATAGAGAGCACAAGGGTTTTTCATTAGTGTTCATCTTTGTTAAAATCTTCTACCCATTACTTTGGTATGAATAATATTATTTTTGTAATTCTCTTTTCAAATATGAGTAGCTAAACACCCTTGTTCTGGGGTTATGGCTAGAACATGATTGTGTAGTATTTTATTTGAATCAACAAATCTTATTTCTCATATAATTTCTCCAGCGTTCTTATGCTTACTATTTTATTGTTTGTCCAATATTAGAATAAATGTGTCATTCTCACGTGAACTGACCTTGGGAATATAAGAATAGGCTGAATAGCATGAGGGGTAAGATCATCTCTGGCTTGATGTTAGGGTTGATTTACAGGTAGAATAGCAATATACTTAGTTTGCCTTATTTGGTTATGAAAGAGATGATAGCGTTAAAATATTTGAATTAGAATCTCACATCCCACTGAATTATGTAGTTGCGAGGCTATTTTAAATAGGTGATTTAAAGAATGACCATTCTCGAATCATAAACTTAACCCCAAAATTAGCATTTAAAGAAATAAAATTTGTTGAAGTTAAGTCAAATGTTATACATGATTGTGATTAATGTCGTAGCCCTGGAATACATCTTTAATATTGATAACAACCACTCTTTAAGATCACCATTGCCTTTAAATATTTGTTTTCGTGACAATTAGAATGTTACAGCTTCACCATTTATTTGATAAGCACTACACTTGTCCGAATTATTAGTAAAATTAAATTGAGTTAATTTTAATTGCTAATCACAAAGTCCCTGTGGATTCGATATCCGGCTTGAAAAAGCTTCGTTATTACTTGTACAAATGTATGCACTTGCGTGTGCATTTGGATGGAACATGTTTTTGGCGCCATTTTGTATTTTTACTAATGTTGTACAAGTGTTGACACTTTGATCTTAGCAGCTACATTTGTAGGTACAATCCATTCTTTAAGCAGAGAATTGGTTGAACCATATTTGGAGCCTAAACGAGTATTTCATCAGTGGAAAAGAGCAACCACTCTCTAATACTCAATTCAGCAGATTCAACAGGCTCAAGAAATTATTTCTGTGGAAATGGCAGCAAGTCCAGTTCACAAAATGGAAATCCCAAACGATAAAAATGTCACCTCCAGAATCTGCAGACCGAATACAAGAGGTCCATTCGAGCTTAAACAGAATATGGTTAAATTATTGCACACCAATGGGTAGTTTACTAGTCTATCTCATGAGGATCTACAGTTGCACTTACAAAATATTCATTAGATCAATAACACATATTTTTAAAGAAGTCTCGTCTGACTATGTGAGACTCACGTTCTTCTCTTTTTCTCTGCTAAGGGAAGTAAAAAGGTGATTGAAGGTAGAACAACCCAATTCCATCACCACCTGAGATGATTTGTCTAAGAAGTTTTTGATCCGTTTCTTTCCATCTAGGAAGACAACAAAGTTAAGGAGTGAGATCATAAGCTTCAGATAAAAGGATGGTGAGAATCTGTATCAAGAATGGGAAAGGTTCAAGTAAATGCTCTGGGATTGACCACACCACCATCAGACTAATGAGGTTTTGGTTTTTACTTTTATAGAAGGAATTGAGCCTAATAAGAAAATTCTTATGGATTTAACAGTAGGTGGAAAAGCATTGGAAAAGACATATGATGAGTCGAATACTCTCTTGAATCACATCTCACAGGAGTACCCGAAATGGAATACTGATCTTTCAAAAAGTACCCCTAAGAAGGCTGTAGGGTTATTAGAAGTTGATCAGTTGATAGCAATAGCATTGAAAATTGCTTCTTTGCAAAATCAAATGAATACTCGGTTTAACAACCTAAATTTGGGATAATAGCAAGCTCCAGTGAAAGTGGTGCAACAAACTCAGACTTGGTACGAGGTATGTGGTAATAATAATCATTCATCTGATGTATGTGGAGTGAATCTGGAATTGATAAACTTCATGGGAAATGCACAATGCCAAGGAAACTAAAATTTTGGGAGCATTTATGATTCAAGTTGGCAGAGCCACCCCAACTTCTCATAGAGCAAAAATCAAGGGCAAAATGTCAACCAAAATCAGTATAGAAACCAAGTTGGGAACCAAAATCTTAAACAACAGGCTCAGGGCTGTAACTCAAATGCTCAATATAGCAATATTGAGGCGATGTTGAAGTAGATCATGTCTAACCAAGCATAGATGACCGTTGACATTAAAAATCAGCAGTTAACTACAAAACTTTGGAGGTTTAGATGGGACAGATCACAGGGGAACAAAATACTAGACCTCAGAAAGACTTACCAAGTGATATAGACCCAAACCCAAGCAGGTTAATGTAGTGTCCACCTAGAGTGGTAGATAGTCAGAGGAGTTAGAGACCAAGAAACCAACTCAGAAGGCTATGGTAATAGATGAGAATCAAACAAACACTGAAAAAATATAAATAGTGAGACTACTGTAGCAAGTATGAAGCCACCTCCCCCATTCCCTCAAACGTTAAAAAAATAGAAGGAGGAAGCATGTTTTCAAAAGTTTATTGATTTATTAACGCAGGTGCACATTAATATTCCTCTTATTGATGTTTTATAAGGAATTCCTAAGTATGTGAAGTACATCAAAGATATTGTGGCAAATAAGAATAGGTTGAAAAAGTATGCTACTATTTCACTTACTGAAGAGTGCACCTTATGAATTCAGAATAGACTGCCAACAAAGCTCAAGGATCCAGAGAGTTTCATGATCCATATAACCATTTGCAATCTATCAATGCTAGGGGCTTGTTTGACCTTAGGGCCATTATTAATTTGATATCCACCTCCTTGTTCAAGAAGATGGGGTTGGGAAGTCCAAGGCCCACCATAGTAATTTTGCAAATGGGTGATCGTTCGCTTGCAAGACCTGATGAAATAGTTGAGAATATATTGGTGAAAGTGGGGTCACTTATTTTTCTCATAGATTTTATTATCTTGGACTTTGATGCCGATACGAAAGTCATATTTATTTTGGGATGTCTATATTTAGCTACTGGGCATGCTTTGATCGATGTTGCTGCTGGTTAGTTGATAATTAGAGCATATGACAAAGTTGAAGTCTTTGATGTCTATAAAGTAATGAAGTTACCAGCTATCTATGAGAAGTTATTTGCAATTACCATAAATGATCTTGAGTCGAACCTTCCACCTACCACTTCCAAGGATCCTTGAAAAAGAGCTTTACTAGGGCATGATATTTTTGGGGATGCAGATGCTCATGATATGGTGTAGATTTTAGATATTGACAACATATTCATTCACATGGGTTAATTCGAGTCTCTAAATGGACCTTTTGGGCCACCTCCCATGCCAATTATTTTAGAATCCCAAAAACTGTAGATGAAGACCATGCTTCACACCTCAAGTATGCATACTTGGGGGAAAATGATACCTTAGTAGTTATTCTCTCTGCAGGTTTATCGGAGGTACATGTGGGAGAAACATTGAATGTTCTAAAACAGAGAAAGAAAGTGATTGTCTGGTAGATGTCAGACATATAGGGAATCAGTCCTGCCTATTGCATGCACAAAGTATTCATACAGTAATTGTACAAAACAAGTGTGCAACATCAGTGAAGAGTGAATCTAATAATGAAAGATGAGATGAGGAAAAAAGTGATCAAGTGGCTGGATGCAGGCATTCTCTACCCAATTTCAGATAGTAACTGGGTCAGTCCAATTCAATGCATCCCCAAAGAAGGAGGAATGACTTTGGTAACTAATGAAAAGAATGAGTGTATCCTAACTCAGACAGTCATACTTTAGAGAATTTGCATGGATCATTGTAAGCTCAATGAGGCCACTCGAAAAGATCACTACCCAATTTCCTTTATTGATCAAATGCTATATAGACTTACAGGTCAGGAGTCTTATTATTTCTTGGATAAGTATTTTGGCTACAATCAGGTAGCCATTTCTCCAGAAGATCAGGAGAAGAAAGTATTTACATGTCCATATGGTACCTACATGTTAAAGGGTATACCCTTTGAACTATGCAATGCACCCACCACTTTCTAGCATTGCATGGTGGCATTATTTTATGATATGGTGGAGGACTTCGTAGAGTTATTTATGGATGATTTTCTTGTATTTGGTAACTCTTTTAAAGTTATCTTGTAGAATCTTAATAGGGTGCTTGCTCATTGCGAAGAGATGAATTTGGTGCTGAATTGGTGATAACGAATTAAAGAGGGAAGAACAAGAAAAAGAAGGATATGTGGATTAATATTCAAACTCTTGAATTTATGGACAACAAGGGACTTGATACCCTCACCTCCCAATTGAATTCAACAATTCAAACACAAATCCTAGTTTGAGAAAACCAAAGGAAACCAAGAAACCACAAATGAGTAACCTTCGATTAACCAAACCAATAGTTCACCAACAATTCCAAGATCCACACTACTAAAATTACCAACTAATGCTAGGCTTCACCTAGAAACTGCAACCTAAATGCTAGGATTCACCTAGAAACTACAAGCTTTAAAGCTCAATATTCAATATTCATCAAAAACTCCATGAAAAATGTGGAATTATCCTATTTATACTAAAGTAAGACGACTAGCTTTTACAAATATGCCCTTAATGAGAGACAAGTGCCTTGTTTGGGGACTCTTGTTGTGAATTCTTGAATTTAAAATCTAGCCACTTGTATAAATGGCCTCTTTTATTTATCCACATCACTGCCATAGACTCTTAAGCTTTCTTTTTCATGAACATTCAACGTGTCATCCACGTCATCCATGCTCGTGTCAACTATGCGATCCATACTAGTAGCATTCTCCCCTTCTTGAAAAGGATTCATCCTCGAATCCAAACCTTCCAAACACATGAGAAGGACAACAAATAAAGAATCCTCAAAGGTTGAGGGTTAGTACCAGGGTTAGCAACAATATCACCATTCCAAGGAGGCATAAATTTGAGATACAACCAGATATCCTTGGAATTCAATCCAAGTAATCCATCATTCAAGGAGCAAAGGTTTTGGGTATGATAAACATCAATAGACAAGGCAAACACAAAGATCTTTGTGGAATCAAAAACTCCAAAAGATGGTACCACATTTAACTTGGGAGCCATAAGACATAATTATTTTATTGTCTCACAAGAAGGCCACACCAAAAATGGTGTAATCACCCACAAGGGTTCATCTGGGTCAAAGTAGCAAAAGACCCAAATATCTCCACCTCCATACAAAATAAATCCCATGCCATCTAGGTATCATCATAAGCAAAGAGGTAGTAGAGAAAGGTGTTAAGCTCATTATTCTCATCTAGGGCGTGCCAAAAGATAAGGACACCAGTAGATAAGAAGAGATATTTTAAGCACCAAACAACCCTCTCTATCAAGGAACTTCTTAAAGAAAGGAAGTGCACTAATAAAGCCATGCTACTAGAATAGTCGAGGAATTTATTAGGAGTCAAATCACTCCATGCTAAATAATACTCCCAAGGAGTTGGGGTCCCTCCTATTATAACACCAAGCATGCTTCCAAGAGTCCTATTTGAAACTTTAACTTGTCCAAACCTATGAAGGTGACAATGAGCTTTCAATATCCATGGAATCTCTCAAAAACAAATGATCAACTTAGCATCCACAAGCATGAGACCACATGTCAAAAGGGGTCATCATATGCAAACAAGTAGTAAAGAAAGGAATAAAGGGCATTCAACTCATCCGAAGGGTTCTCCATTGTTAATATACATTTTAAGGCAAGAATATTAGCAAAACGGTATTCACAATTTGAAACACAAGAGGACAAGATTAAGCATTTCAAGTACACTATATTGTCTTTTCTCAAACAAACTCCCACAAGGAGCATGCTCCTAATAATCCATCCTAACACCTCAACTTGTCTAACCACATAAGTGTGACAAGGAGTAGGACACATAATTTGGGCATCACGGATACATCATGAATTCTTTTCCAAACAACAAGTATAGTTGACATCCAAAACGTGAAGCTCACATAATTTAAGGATAAAAGAAATAAACCATGAAAGAATATTGGAGACTTCAATCTTCTCATGGTATGGTAAGGGATCACTCATCTCTAATATTTTACTTACCAGAAGGAAAATATCATCATGTCTCCAAGGATTACTAGGAATAGGAGGGGGTAGATACATACCTTGGGAACAAGGGTTGGAAATTGTTTTCTTGTCTTGTACACATGCTTCACAAGGATCGTCCACCCGCTTATTTATAGGAGGTTCCTTGGTAGGTAACTCCCCTTCTTGAGCCAGTTCTTTTTCTTCTCTCTTAAATTCTTCCCAAAGCTCTCTCATTATCTTATAGTCCTCATTAACTTGATAGGGTGTTAATGGAACAAGTTTGCTTTCTTCCTCTAAATACTAATGAGTATTTTTTGGACTCCACTTGATATCGGACATCCCTATTGGCTAGCAAAGGTCTACTAAACAATATATAACAAGATTGCATAGGTAAAACATCACATAACACCTCATATCGACACTTTCCAATGCTAAAATTCATGACCACTTATTTGGTTACCTCTACTTCATCATTTTCAATGAGCCATTAAAGTTTAACCTTAGCCTCATCACAATCATTCCCAACCTCATACTCTATCATATTTTTAGCACAAGGTCCATCACACAAGATCACATTTGACCTCCTTTGTGGACACTCTCTAGCAATATGTCCTTCACTTTGACATTTATAACATTGAATGATAGAAGGAGAAGAAGATTGGTACATGCAAGGATGCATGTGATACATTTCATGAAAGTGCTTGGCTTCTAACTTGGGTCACCACAAAAGAAGGACTCCTTTTTGGTGGATGATATGGTTGGGTATTTATATGTGGGGTGACTTGCCTAACATAGATCGGGTTCATTCGGAATGTAGCTTGAGGGTAAGTTTGGTTCCAATTCGTTTGGGGGTAGTATAGGTTGGATTCTTGACCCGAGGTCCTTCTTGTTTCTTCACTTCGATTTGTCATAGGGAACCTCCTTTCAATAATACTATCCATACCTTTCACCTTTTCCTCCATACCTCTAAATCTCCCATTTGTTTCAACCACCCTTTCATTCATATTGGTCACTCTCCTTGATATATTGGAATTTGTCACCATGTTATTCACCGAGTACCTTCCTCCATGGTTATAAGGAAAATGATTAAACATTGTACCTATAAAACTCAACAAACAATATTAGTGATAAAATCCTCACATCACTCATATGTAAACTCTCAACTCACCTCCTAAAGCATCGCCTCAAAATTGGTAGTGAACTAGCTTTGCTTGATCAATTCAAAATTACCTATCCTTTTGGGTGGAGTGAATTCTTGTGACTCTTAAAAGAAGGATGACTCAATTGAAGGTAGAAGGACTTGAATCAAGAAGTTTATCTATTAATTAAGATGAGAAAATTAGAAGAAAAGAAGCACGAAAGAAAATAGACTCAAAAAAAAAAAAAACTATGTAGCAAAAGTAGAAAAATTACTAGTGTTGCTTAATTTGATGAATCAAAGAGATGATTTGATATTTAAAACTAGTTAACAAGTGATTAAAGATGTTAATTACTTGTTAAATAGTTGAAGAATATAAAGAGAAAGAGAACAAAAAAAGAATAATGAAATTTTGACACTTAGAAAAATTTTTAGGTCCAAAAAACTTTAGGGCCCTAAAAAAAAACTAAGTGTCAAAAACCTTAAATTTCAGCTCTCTGAAACTGTCCAACTCGTGTTGCTGATGTGGCAATTTTTTTTTTAACTTTTTTTTTCCACTAATGGACCTACAAACACTTGGACCAACTTTGACCTCAAAATTATTTAGATCAAAGTGTACTTTTGCTACCTTCTTCTTCAAGAACAATATGAAGATGCTCAAGAACATAAGAAAAAACTCCAATCTTTAAATGCTCATAACTTCTTCGTTTTTGCTCCAAATTCAATGAAATTTTAGCCCACGCGTTCCTTTCAATGCCACAAAAAAACTCCACTAATTTTTATCTTTCAAAACAAAGCCAAAAATAAACCCACTTTGTAAAATCCATAAAGTTTCAAAAGCTCAAAACCCTTTAATGGTAACTTCCATTCTACAACTCCGAATTGAACGAAATTTGAGGTCTAGACTCACAAGACACTAGAAAATCAAGATCTACTATTAAAAACAATAAATCAAAACAAAATAATTTGGAATTTTCTTTTTTGGATTTTTGAAGAAATCAAAATCCCAAGGGTAGATTTGTGGAAACAAACCTAAACCTAAGCTTTGATACCAAAATGATAACGAATCAAAGAGGGAAGAACAAGAAGGAAAGAAAATAAAAGAAGGATATGTGGATTAATATTCAAACTCTTGAATTTATGGGCAACAAGGGACTTGATACCCTCACCTCCCAATTGAATTCAACAATTCAAACACAAATCCTAGTTTGAGAAAATCAAAGGAAACCAAGAAACCACAAATGAGTAACCTTCGATTAACCAAACCAATAGTTCACCAACAATTCCAATATCCACACTACTAAAATTACCAACTACTTCTAGGTTTCACCTAGAAACTACAAGCTAAATGCTAGGCTTCACCTAGAAACTACAAGCTTCAAACTCAATATTCAATATTTATCAAAAACTCCATGAAAAATGAGGAATTATATATTTATACTAAAGTAAATAAAAGACAACTAGCTTTTACAAATATGCCCTTAATGAGAGACAAGGGCCTTGTTTGGTGACTCTTGTTGTGAATTCTTGAATTTAAAATCTATCCACATGTACAAATGACCTCTTTTATTTATCCACATCACTCCCTTTGAACTCTTAAGCTTTCCTTTTTACGAACATTATATGTGTCATCCACTTCATCCTTGCTCGTGTCAACCTTGCGATCCATGCTAGTATCAACTAGGAGAATTGCTATTTTTTGGTCAAGGAAGGCATTTTCATTGGTCATAAAGTGTCACGACAAAGCCTAGAAGTAGACCAAGCCAAGATTGAGGTGATAGAGAAGCTACCACTACCAGTATCTATGAAGGGCGTGTGTAGATTTGTCACGCCTCGAATTCCAATGGGGTGGACTGGCACCCGAAGCTGTTGAGGCATGAGAGAAACAATCTTTGCTCATGTACATTCATATGCATGTCCCTGTATGAACCTCATTATATCTCATACAACTATGCGGATGTCATGGAAACATGTGTTATATATGAAACTTGTCCATTAGGGCCATCAAGTCAAAATGGACATACATCTCTTACATTCATCTTCACACATACGTCTACAAAGCCTCTAATAGATACATGTACATAAACACCCTACAGTCGGGACAAGTCCCCGCTTTATACAACATTTACATAATACCAAAATCAATGTACATATGTGACTCGGAAAGCCCTGAAGCAACTGGAGCTCACCAATGATCTGCAAATGACCTACAACCTACTGTGGGGGTCTACTAGCACCTGCGCCTGCAACAAGTAAGATAATCCCCCCAAGGTACATCAGTACAAAGAATGTACTGAGTATGTAAGGTTATATAAAACTGCATCATACATAAAGACTTCAATGGAGTCAAATAACAAATGGAAAGACAATATAGATAAGCCACTACTGTGCATATGTTTGGAACCATGTACATTACATTCATTGCGTTCTTTGCTTTTACATTCATTTACCATCATTTGATTCATTTCGTACCCGGCCCCCAACTGATCAGTGGGAAATAACATACTATTAAGATCGTTCCAGCCAGGCTTATGCCCCTTAGAGTGCGATCTATAATAGTAAAATTTTGGGATCATTCCAGCCAGGCTTATGCCACTTAGAGTGCGATCCATTCCAATAAAACAGGTTCGTTCCGACCAAGGTTTTCACCCCTCTGGATTGCCCCTTGTGCTCAAACAGTAAACAACTAAGCATTACTTTATTCCTTTACTTTTGTGAGATTGATACAATGATAGTCATACCATTATTGGAGCTTTAGAACATCAGTATGTCACTAAGAGACATATGAATAATAACATATGATAATCTGACATAAGATACTTTGAGACATTGCGGAATGGAATACATACGATGACAATGTGAACAATATGTGCTGCAGAAGGATACGGTAAGAGTAACCTTACATACCTTATCTTCCCAATATAAATATATAATCCTATATGTGAATACAATAGTCCAGATCCTTCCTTACATTTCACTCTACAACACAAGTACATAACGGAGCTCACGTTAACAACCAACTACCTTACAAGTGTATAAGACGACAATGAGTTACATGATTGCCCTATAACGTTATTTCACCTTTTACGATACAATTCACGGCACCATCACACCAACAATACCACAAAATTCCACACATTTACCACAACATCATAAACCAATAGCATTTTGATACCACTTTTAACCTTTACATTTCCTTATTAACACCACGTCACAATTACTCCATCAAGTCACCTCAACACACTTCATAACAACATATCGACAACAATCCCACAATTTACACTTATAGAAAAATAACAAGTTAAGGAACATAACCACACCATACAAGTTGATATTTCATTCACACCATTCACTTTCATCAAAACCTCAAGTCTCCTTTCAATTTTAAATCACAAGGAGGGCACATCTTTTAGCAAAAAGCAAAAGTGCACTATTTAACACCTTGCCAACATAACCATCATGATATATACACCATGTTAAGCATATAATATATTAATCCATGAGAGTAGACACTTAACAAGGCTTGCAAAGTGATGATCTTTACCAAAGAGAATGGTTGCCTTAGGGTTTGAGTTGTGAGAAATATCTTGTGGAAATGTCTAGAATTGGCAAGTGTGTCTAAATGAATAAAAATCTAATTTTTCCACCTTATATAGACCTTGTAGTCATCCTTAGAAAATTCTTGGGCACTAAATGCCATGCTTACTTGGTCAAATGGAAGAATGGGTCATTTTGCCCTTTGGGGCCATGTCTTTTGTTCCAATTTGGGCTTTAAATTGAGCCCAATAACACATGTCAACTTAGCCCATGCATGATACACCATCTATTTCATGTTTAAAGAAATCCATAAATGTTAAGACAATATTCAACTTACAAGATTCATGCTTGTAGCCTTAATCCCAAGAATAAGCGATGCTAGCCACCCATGGCTTAATTCAACATAATTTGATAAAAAATAATTATGAAGAGGAATTAACCCCAACTTGGATGCCAAACTTGTCCAAGAATAGTCCTACTAAGATGGAATAATGATACCATAACCTAAGAGTCCTATTTATAGACTACTGGTCGAAGAAAATTTTTGGCAAAAACCAGCCTGGCGCGCCCCCTTGCTGCCTGGGCCAGAAAAATTCTGGCCAAAAGCTGCCTGGCACGCCCCACACCAAAATTCCATTTTCGACTTTTTCTTGCGGATTCGGTTGGATCCTTCAAGTCCAAATCTTTAGCTTGCTTCTTATCTTTAATATCCTTTGCTAAGAGGTCCCCCAAACCTCACGTTTCACTCCACAAATGCTCCACAAAGTCACAAACTCCTCCTCCTACAAGGGTCTAATCACATATACTAGCATAATATCAAATCTTCCATCAATAAAAATACACAATATGTACTTATGGCTCTAGAAACTAAGGTAAGCATGGTTCAAAGTTGTCAAGTAGGGTCGAAAGTGTACAGGATGTTACATTCCTCCCCCCTTAGAAACATTCATCCTCGAATGTTAATAACATCTTCCCATTTACAACAAATGCACGTTTATATTAGCATATATACATATATACATAATGCTTATAGATACTTACTTGTTATTGCTCCGTTCCCGCATCTTTAACTTTCTCTTCTATTTGACACAGATGAGGGTACTTGGACTTCATCATTTCTTCAGCTTCCCATGTGATCTCCTCTACTTGTTGATTTCTCCAAAGTACCTTTACGGAAGCTACGTCTTTATTCCTAAACCTCTTTACCTGTCGATCTAGAATAGCAATGGGTATCTCTTCATAAGTGAGATCCTCCGTAACTTGGACATCCTCAATGGGAGCAATACGAGATGGATCCCCTATGCACTTTCGAAGCATCGAGACATGAAACACCGGATGCACTGTGGAGAGTTCTTGGGGTAGTGCCAATTCATACGCAACTTGTCCAAATCTTCTGATTATTTCATATGGACCTATATAACGTGGACTCAACTTTCCTTTCTTTCCAAATCTTATCACCCCTTTCATTGGCGACACCTTCAAGAATACCCAATCACCTATGGTAAATTTGAGCCCTCGTCTTCTAACATCAGCATATGACTTGTGTTGACTTTGGGCCGTTTATAGCCGCTGTTGGATTACTTTAACTTTCTCCATAGCTTGATGAACAAGATCTGGCCCAAGTAAAGCAATTTTACCCGCTTCAAACCATCCAATTGGTGATCAATATTTTCTTTCATATAAAGCTTTATAAGGTGCCATTTTAATACTTGAATAATAGCTATTGTTGTAGGCAAATTAAATGAGAGGAAGATGATCATCCCAACTACCTTTAAAGTCCAATGTGCATGCCAGTAGCATATTTTCAAGTGTTTGGATAGTATGCTCTGCTTGTCCATCTGTCTGAGGATGAAAAGACATACTTAAATTCACTTGTGTACCCAAGCTCTTCTGAAAAGATTTCTAGAAATGTACTGTAAATTGAGCTCCCCTGTCTAATATAATAGAGATTGGAATACCATGTAATTGCACTATCTCTTTAACATATAGCCGTGCATAATCTTCAGCTGTATAGGTGGTCCTAACTGGTAGGAAATGCGCTGACTAAGCCTGTTAGCTATCACCCATATGGAATCAAATTTCCACAGTGTACGAGGCAAACCTGTGATGAATTCCATATTAATCATGTCCCATTTCTAGACTAAAAGATTGATACATTGCATGTAACCTCCTGGTTTCTGATACTCTACTTTGACTTGTTGGTAATTTGGATATTGAGTTACAAATTCTGTAATGTTCTTTTTCATATTTCCCCACCAATACATGTCTTTCAAATCATGATACATTTTGGTGGATCCCATATGAATAGAATACCGTGAATGGTGTGCCTCTGTCATAATTCGCTTTCTTATCTCATCTACATCCGGTACACATAATCTACCTTGGCATTGAAGTACTCCCTCTTGCGTAAGATCAATGTAACACCCCGTACCTTCCCAAACCTACTTGACGACGTTTAAAAATGTATACTTAGGTGTTGAGATGCCATGAGTATGTGTTTTATAGTGTCATTGGTGAAACATTTGATATCGGACCTAATATGTACGATTAGACCTTCGTAGGAGGTGTTTTGTGGGTTTGTGGAGCATTTGTGTAATACCTCATACATATTACAACCTCATTTGGTGACTTGGAGTCATGTTTAATTATTATTAAGATCACTAAGTACGTATTTTGTAGTGTTTGGATGGGGTAATGGATGATATGCAAGTGTTGGAAAAATGGCCGAAAAATTCAGCAAAGCATGGAAACTTGAGCCACTCCCTGTTTCAGGGGGTGTGGCGCAAGCCCCTGATTCAGAGGGCTTCCCATTCTTGTTCCACTGCCTTGCTTTGCAGCAGTGGCGCAAGGCACAAATAGTATGGCTATTCCGCGCCCGTTTTGCAACGCAATACTACGTTGATTCTTATATGGTTTCTTTTGGTTCCTTGAAGTTATTTGAGTATTGTTAAAGCTTCAAATACCTCAATACACTCCTACATACTTATACATGATCAAACTATGAAACACAAGTAGTTATCCAAAAATGTTTAAGGAAGCCATGGGCGACTAGAATTCCTATTTTTGCGATAGAGATTACGAATGAGGATTTTGTAAGAGAATATTGTCGTGACGTTATGGAATCATTTAAACATGAGATATATGATGGATTATGCATTATAAAGTTGGTGGATATACATGGGTTGTAGGAATTGGGCTCAATACAAATAAAGGCCTAAATGAGGCAAAAGACTTGGCCCAAATGGGCCAAATGACCCATTCTTTCAAAGACCTTCTAGAAATAGAAATTAATGCTATAAATAATGGCTAAGGATGAATTTATGGCTTATATAAAGGTCCAAAAATCAGATTTTTAACACACAAAAGTCTCATGCCAAGTCTAGAAATTTCCCAAAATCATTTCTCTCAACTCCAAACCCTAAGCTTTCTCTTGGAGCAAGATCATCATTTTTCAAGCTTGGGTAAGTGTTTATTATTATGGTTTAACATATTATATGCATGTGAGATTATGTATATCAAGTTGGTTATGCTTGTAAATGGTCGACATGGTACTTTGTGTTTTTATATAAGATTTGTGATCCATGAGATTCAAGCTTGAATTATGACTTGTGACTTTGATGAAAGAGCATGGTATGAATAAAATATTAACATGTATGGTGTGATTATGGTCCTAAACTTGTTATTTTTCCATAAGTGTAAATTATGGGATTTTGGCCGATTTGTTGTTGTGAGTTGTATTGAAGTGAATTGATGGAATATTTGTGATGTTATGATGATGGCAAGTGGAAAGTATGAACTAGGTGTGACATGCTATTGGTTATTATGTATTGTTCAATGTATGGACTATTATGGGATTATTGGTATAATAAGTCATAAATGATATTGTGGTCAATGTTGGAAATATGGTGGTATTATTGGTATGATAATTTCATAAATGGTATTGTCAAGGGGGAAATGACGTGTTAAAGCGAAACATGTGACTTATTGTCATTATATGCCATTATGAGGTAGTGGTGGTTAATGTACACTCCATTATTTATTTGTGTTGTAGAGAGAAACATAAGGAAGGAGCGGGGCTATTGTATGCACATTTAAGATTGTATATTCGTATTGCGAATGCAAGGTATGTAATGTTCCTTTTTTCATATACTTATGCAACATGTTGTTCACATTGACATTGGACTTGTTTCAATTTCGAGAGGCTTAAAGTATATCAATAAAGGTGGACGTATATTGTTATTCATACGTGTCCTATTCTTAGATGAATGATGATTCACTTATCTCTTAGTCATGGATGGAAGTTCCAAAGATGTCATAACGTTGTAAATTCTAAGAGAACTATCTCAACGAGAGTAATGAGGTAAAGAGAGCTTGTTTAGTTTGAATAGCATTATTCCAATCATGTCTTTTTCCAAAGTCCTATAGTATGATGATTATCCTTGTGCCAATTGTTCATAAGTAAGAGTACCAATCTCATAAGAGTAATAAGAGAGGTGATATGCAAGTTAGTATAATTATTCCTCATAAGTGAAGTTGTCAATCTCATGAGGTAAAGAAGTGAAGTGAGGTGTGCATATAAGTGTGTGCTTTAATGTCATGATCTTTAATGTGTCACTCTCATAACTAAGTAGATGGTATAAGATTGTAAAGAGGTAATGCGCATGGTTGCTATATGTTTCATTGAGTATGGATCACATTCTAGAGGGTATAAGTTCAATATGGAATAATCCCAATATTATGCTTTGTTATCTATTATAGCCCACCAAAGGTGGAGGCCCGGTATCATATACCTACTTATATAAGATCTCATAAGAATAGTGAAGGAGGTAAAGTGCAAGCTAATATATCTATCCCTCATAAGTTAAGGTGTTAATCTCATGAAGTATAAGAGTAAGGTAAAGCATATTTGTGTGTTTCAATTAGTGTCATGATCCTTAATGTATTAATCTCTCATAAGTTGATATATCAATTTCCCCCACCATAGATTTGATGTATGTTATCCCACCATAGAGTGGATGTATGTTCTCCAACCATAGAGTGGATGTATGTTCTCCCACCATAGAGTGGATGTATGTTACCCCACCATAGAGTGGATGTATGTTCTCTCACCATGAGAGTGGATGTAGGTTAAACCACCAATAGAGGGGATGTACGTTAATAGAGTGGATGTACGTTATATTATATTGTTACCCCACCACTAGAGTGGGTGTATGTGGATGAATGTTATTATTTTACAATCTACTAACCAAGTAGATGAACAATAGTGGTAATGAACATAGAAGCAAAAAAGACTCTCTTGGGTATAGAAGAATCTATTGGAGGCAAGTCTCTTGAGTGAAGGTAATTTCCCTTGAAGGAGAGTAGTTATAAAGATATTATATAACATGATGGTTTATACACATTGACTATTCTCTCATATTTTATTCTATTGACATTCTCTTGTATGATGCTATTTCGTATGAGCATTACATACTCAGTACATTCTTCGTACTGACCCCCTCGGGGGACTTAACTTACATGTTGCAGGTGCAGGAACTAGTAGATTTTTAAAAAGACAGTAAGTTGACAGTTAGTTTCAGATCTTTGGTGAGCCCCAGTTGCTTCGGGACTTATCACAGTTGTACATTTGTTTTGATGTTGTAAAGATAAGCGAGGACTTGTCCCGAGTTTTAGATGGTCTTGTAAATGCATCAGTTAAAGGCTTTTGTAGACGTATGTGGGTATATGAAAGCAAGAGATGTATGATCATTTTGAATTAATGGCCCTAACGGCCAAGTTTCGTATATAAATATGATATATGTTTTCATGTTCATGACTTTCGCTTAGTTGCATGAGGAATAATAAGATTTAATAAGAGTCATACGAGGATATGCATATGAATAGACATGAGCAAAGATTGGTGCTCTCGGGCCATGTCGGCTTTGGGTGCCAATCACGCCTCGTTGGAATTCGGGGCGTGACAATCAAATGCCTTTGTCAACTCTTGCTGCACATTCTCTCTCAGCTGCAGTAAAATAGGATCCATATACTATTTCTCCTTTGCCTCAGCTATTAAGGAAGATTCTGCTGCATTTTGTACAATAACCCCTTCATCCGGAGATTCAAGAAGACGAACTCCCAAGCTATCTAGTTGATGTAGATCCTTGACTATATCTTGTTTTTCCATCAACTGATCACTAGTGCGTCCTATTGCTTTGCGACTGAGTGCATCAACTACCACATTTGCTTTTCCTGAATGATATAAAATATCAATATCATAGTCTTTTAAGAGCTCTAGCCACCTTCGTTGCCTCAAATTGAGTTCTTTTTGCTTAAAGATATATTGCAAACTTTTGTGATCAGTATAGATATCAACATGAACCCATACAAATAATGGCGTCATATCTTTAAAGCAAATACCACAGCTGCTAATTCAAGATTATGTGTTGGATAATTTCTCTCATGTGGCCACAATTGTCGTGAGGCATACACTATGACATTATCATGCTCTATCAGTACACATTCGAATCCAACCCCGAAAGCATCACAATACACTACATACCCATCTGTGACTTCGGGAAGTACTAATACTGGTGTGGAAGTTAATTTATCTTTCAACTCTTGGAAACTTCTCTCACATGCTTCATTCTACTAAAACTTGATTGCCTTGTGTGTTTTCTTTGTTAATGGTGCATCGATAGAAGAAAACCCTTCAACAAATCTCCTATAATAACCTGCCAATCCAAGAAAACTACGAATCTCGGTAGGCGTCGTAGGTCTTGGCCAATTTTTCACCACTGCAATCTTTTGTGTATCAACCCTTATTCCTTCATCTGACACAATATGACCCAAGAATGCTATGAATTTTAACCAAAATTCGCATTTAGAGAACTTTGCATACAACTTACGTTCCCGGAGAATCTGTAACACCTGCCATAAGTGATTGGTATGGTCCTCTTGTGATCTCGAATAAAAAAGAATATCATCTATGAACAGGTTCACAAATACATCCAAGAATGGTTTGAACACCCTGTTCATCAAATCCATAAAAACAGCTGGTGCATTTGTTAGTCCAAATGACATAACTAAGAATTCATAGTGACCATACCATGTTCAAAAAGCTGTCTTGGGTATATCATTGTCTCTAACTCTGACTTGATGATAACCCGATCTCAAGTCAATCTTTCAAAAGCACTTGGCACCCTGTAACTGATCAAACAATTCATCAATTCTGGAAGGGCATATTTGTTCTTTATCGTTACCTTATTTAATTGCCGATAGTCAATACACATTCTCAATGTGCCATCTTTCTTTCGTATAAATAATACTGGTGTGCCCCACGGGGACATACTAGGACTTATGAACCCCTTGTCCAGCAAGTCTTTTAATTGCTCCTTCAATTCTCATAATTCTGCTGGAGCCATTATATATGGAGGAATAGAGATAGGTTGAGTGTCTGGCATTACATCAATACCAAACTCTACTTCTCATTCTGGGGGTAAGCCTGGAAGCTCATCAGGAAATACATCAAGAAATTCATTAACCACCAGAACCGATTAAGGAATTGGTGGTTTCACATCAGTATCTTGCACTCGAACTAAATAACATATATACCCCTTGGTTATCATTTTCTTTGCTTTAATATAGGAAATAAATTTTCCTCTCGGTGCCCCCACATTACCCTTCCATTCAAGAATATTTTCTTATGGAAAATGAAAATGTACTTCCTTAGCTCGGCAATCCACCGTGGCATAACAAGAAGCCAACCAATCCATACCCATTATAACATCAAAATCCACCATGTCTAGTTCAATAAGATCAGCCAGTGTATCATGACCACACACAGTTACCACACAATTACGATATACTTTTTTTGCAACAGTGGACTCAGCAACTGGTGTCGATACTTCAATTAGCTTAATTAACAATTCTGGTGTTCTTTCAAATTTCACAGCAATCAATGGAGTAACATATGATAATGTAGAACCCGTATCAATCAATTCATATACATCATGTGAAAATATGGACAATATACCTGTAACTACATCAGGAGATGTCTCTGAATTCTACCGGTCCACCAGAGCATAGCTGCGATTCTGGGCTCCACTGGAACTAGCTGCTCCTCTGGCACCTCTACTAAGACCAACAACCTGTACACCTCTTCCTAGGGAAGGAACCGATGATGATGATGCAACAGTTGATCCCATAGGTCGTGCTATACCACCCGTGCCCCTCTGTGGGAAATCTCTCACTATGTGCCCCGATAAACCACACCAGAAGCAAACATTCGTCCCAACCCGACATGCGCCTAAATAATACTTCCTGCACTACTGACACGGCTGGCAAGAAGATCCTGCTGTCTGTGATCCTTGCATTCCACTACTCTGCCTAATATGACTGCCCCCTAAACCCTCGAAATTGAGGTTGAGTGCCTGCTGTGGAATAAGAGAATGATGGTCTAGGCAGTCTAGGAAACATCCGAGGCCTACATTCTCCTTGGGACACCATAGAATGTCCCATAGGTCTAGCCCTCTTTGAAGGCCCTCTTTCAAATTCATGTACCCTTTTTCTCTGCCTCTGGTCTTCCATCTTCTGTGCGTAAGCCTGAATTCTGGCTATGTCCATATCTCTGTTCAATGCAGTAATGGTGCAGTCCCTTACCAAATATGGCTCCAATCTGTCCACATATCGATGGACTCTGTTTGTCATTGTGGTCACTACATTCGGAGCATATCGAGCCAAAGAATTAAACTGGAGACTGTATTCTATAACACTCATATTCCCTTATCGGAGATTTAAAAATTGGTCCACACAAGCCTCTCGAACCTCATATGGAAGATAGTGATCAAGGAACGCCGTTTTAAATTCTTCCCAATTAACTGGATTTGCACCAACACCCCTCGATCTTTTCCAATCTTTATACCACAATATAGCTTCCCCCTTCAATCTATAGGCTGCAAGCTCAACCGTTTCTACACCATATACATGCATAACCTCATAAGCCCTTTGAATTTGATCTATAAAATCTTGTGGGTCATCATTAAGATCCGACCCGATGAATGTGGGAGGATCCAATTTCAGAAAATCCTGGGTCCATCGACTAGCTGTCGTAGCTGCACTATCATTACTTATTGTTGGACCAGCTCGGCCCTGAGTTTGTGCATCAACTAACTGAGTCAACATATGCACTGCATTTCTTAAATCCTGGTCAGTGGCATTCATAGGCGGTTCTTCAGGTACTTCTCTACCTCTTGGCTCATTCGGAGCTGGAAAAGTAGAAAAAGACCACGATGCACTTTCAGTGTCAGCCCCACCTTGACTAGATTGGTCAGGTGGTGATTTAGTTGTGCCTTCACCGGCAAGTATATCTACCGGCTTACCTTTGCCTCTACTGTCACGACCCGAATCCCATCGGGACGTGATTGGCACCCGAAGTCGATAAGGCCCGAGAGAACCAATCTTTTCTCATGCTCATGTTCTATCATATGTATGTTCGCGTATGCATATTATCTTATTTCATGTAATTAATTATCAATAGCGAAAGGCAGGACAACATATGCAATATATGCAACTTAGCCGTTAGGACCATTTCGTCAAAATGAACGTACATCTTTTTCCTTCATGACACCCCACATATGTCTACAAAGCCTCTAATAGATACATGACCATGTCTATACAATATTTAAAAATGCCAAAATCTACTATACACATGTGACTTGGGAAGCCCCGAAGCAACTGGAGCTCACCAACAATCTGCGGATATCTCGCCACTTACTGCAGAGATCTACTAACACCTGTGCCTGCAGCATGTAAGGTAAGTCCCCCAAAAGGGGTCAGTATGAAAAAAGTACTGAGTATGTAAGGCCATATGAAACTAGAATATCACATAAGTACTTCCAAGAAATGAAGCGTAAGAGAATAATAAATATGAATATACCTCAGTCCTGAATATGTGGAACCATGCTCATTACGTATATTATTTCATTACTTGGTCATTCAGTCTCCTCGTTATCATTCTTATCATAACATCCATATTTAGATATACACGCAAGGGATATATTCTCATCTCTTTTACAACTATCTTTATTATTATTCACTCAACTAGTTAGTGATTCATAACACCTTACGGATCATCATCTTATATTAATATCGGGCCTCCACTTTTGGTGGGATATGATGTATATATATATATATATTTAGTACCGGGCCTCCATCTTAGTGGGATATATAGTACCGGGCATCCACCTTGATGGGCTATGATAAATAAGTATATAGTACCGGGCCTCCATCTTGGTGGGATATATAGTACCGGGCATCCACCTTTGATGGGATTTAATATATATATGTATATAGTATCGGACATCCATCTTGGTGGGATTTATGTAGTACCGGGCATCCACCTTTGATGGGATTTAATATATATATGTATATAGTACCGGGCATCCATCTTGGTGGGATATATATAGTACCGGGCCTCCACCTTTGATGGGATATTATATATATGTGTGTATATGTATAGCATTGAGATTGTTCCATCTTAACTTATACCCTTTTAGTTTGTGAACCATACTCAATGAAACATAAAGGAACTCTATGCACACATCCTTACATGAGATTGACATCTTCACATATGAGGAATTATTAATTAACTTGCACCTCACCTTTCTTATTACTCTTGTGAGATTGATACTTCAACTTATGAGAGATTCACACATCCACTTAGGAGACACACCTCTCTTATGAGACTTATGAGATTGGTGCAAAGCTAGTCATATCATTATTAGAACTTGGAACATACATTATCGGAGTTTGGAGTCATAATATTGTTGGAACTTTGGAATTGTGTCCATCCCCCTATTACGTTTCTTCATTCTTGAAACCAACAAACATACATAACCTAACTTAAGTTATTTCTTTTGAGAGATTCTTACATTGAGGATCGTGATACTCTTGAAAACACAAACACTTCACCTCACTCTTCACTTGTCATGAGATTGGTACTTTTACTTATGAATGATTGGTACAACGATAATCATCATATTAAAGGACTTTGGAACAAGGCATAATTGGAAAATGCCATCCAAGATTGAATAGGTTCTCTTATGTTATTATTCTCTTGAACTAAGTCCTTTAGAGATTTCAACGTTATGACAACTTTCCTTGAAGCTTCGGATCATTAACCAATGGGTAAGAGATATATGAGTAAACAGTGTGAGAAACATCCCATTATGAGAAACATAACACTATTGGAACATGGGAACATAAGCTTATTGTTTTTGGAACATTAACCATGAATATGGGACAAGAGATTCACCAATAATCAATGAATAGGAAATATATGACCATGACCATGGATAACTGAATATGGGATACCTTAGCACATTTTGGGATGGAACATGCGTAATGTCAATGTGAAAACTATTTGCCGCAGAAAGAAATGGACAGAGTAACCTTACATACCTTATTTTTCCAATTTAAACACACACTCCAATATGTGAGCACAACAATTCCGCTCCTTCCTTACGTCTCACTCTACATCACAAATACATATCATTAACCATCAACTACTTCAGAACTGTATATAAAATCAATGAGGTACATGTTTGCCTTTAAACATGCCATTTCCCCTTGACAAAACCATGGAAGACATTATCATTCCAAAAATCCCACAATACTCCCAACATTGACCAACACATGAAAATCAATACATTTCACCACAACACTTCTCCTTTACACTTTCTTATCCACACCACATCACAAATAATCCATTAAATGACCTTAATACATCTCATAACACATATCGGCCAAAATCCCATAATTTACACTTATAGAAAAATTACAAGTTTTGTGACAAAATAACACCATACATGTTCATATTTTATCCATACCATGCTCTTTCATCAAAGGCACAAGTCATAGTTCAAGCTTGAACTTCATGGATCACACATCTCATACAAAAATACCAAATACCATATCCACTATTTCCAAGAACAACCAACATGATCTACATACTCTTTCATGCATATAATATAGTAATCCATGAGAATAAATACTTACCAAGGCTTGGAATAGGATGATCTTGCTCCAAGAGAAAGCCTAGGGTTTGAGAGAAAAATAATTGAAAAATACCAAAAAGCATGAGATTTCTACCAAATGACCAAAAATCAGATTTTTGGTCCTTTATATAGGCCTTTTAATCCATCCTTAGCCACTCTATGGCATGCCATGTGGTGTTCTAGAAGTCTTTGCAAGAATGGGTCTTTTTGCCCCATTTTGGGCCATGTATGTTTAGCTCATTTTGGGCCTAACTTTGGGCCCAATAACATATATCCATAATTCCTCATGTTTGATTCCTTTCATATGCATTATGACAATATTCCTACTCATGCTATTCATATTTGTAGCCTCAATCCCAAAAACAAGCGATTCTAGCCACGTATGACCCATTTTGACCAAAAGGGTAAAATCGTCATTTTGATGCCAAATTCGTTCTCGAGTAATTTTATCATACCAATATAATATTTCACTCATTTCATGTATATTCTCATGGTTGTATAAGAATCATGGCAAAAATCGGCTCAATACGTCCCCGGGCACCCTTTGGATTTAAGAAAAATTCCAACTTTGAAAAGTGGCCAAAACCAGCGTGGCACGCTGCCTGGCGCGCCTCCTTTCTGCCTCTGGAGGAAAAATTTTAGCCTAGAGCAGCGTGGCACGCCCCACCCCAAAATTTTTTTTTTTTTTTTTTTCTCTCAAAACTAAGGTAAACATGTACGGGGTGTTACATTCTTCCCCCCTTAGAAACATTCGTCCTCGAATGTTATTAACATTGTATCATCATAATAACTTAAGCCGAAGTGGATCCTTCAATTATCATATACATATAGAGTACTTGGAAAGACTTACTTATTATGACTCCAATTCCATATCCTGAACTTTGCTTTCCTGTCTAAAACTTACGATTACTTTAGATTTCATTATTTCTCTGGTCTCCCTTGTGACTTCTTGCACGTGTTCGTTTCTCCTATTGTGCTTTTACGAAAGCTCCTTCTTTACTTCTTATTACTTTCGCTTATCGAACTAGAATAGTAAACTGTACTTCTTCACATATGAGATTTTTCCATAACTAGTGGATTTCCACTGGGAGCAATATGGGATAATCTCATACATACTTTTAAAGCATCGCTTATGAGATACTGCATGCACTGTAAAGAGTTCTTGGGATACCTCAACGTCATATAAAACTTGACCACATCTTCGAGCTATCTTATAAGGTACGCTATATAGAACTAACTTCTTATGCTTAAACAGTACGGTTTGTTTGTTCCTTTGTCAAGACGAAAACCCTGCCTGCATTCACTTGGGTTCCCAAAAACATTTCTACAACTGTGTTAACTTGGTAAGCCCATCAAGTATTACCCATATGGCATCACATCTATTTCTAACTAAAAAGAATCGCTACATAATCTATAACCTTCAAATTCCACACACTTTATCTTTACTTGTTATCACTTCGATTACTGAAGTATAAATTTTTACAATATTCTTTTCGTGTGATCTCATCAATAAGTCGCTTCCAAATCATGGTACATATTGATTACTCCCTACTAAATTGCATATCGTGAATGATGTGCTTTACCATAATGCATTTCTTTAGCTCATATATATATCCGATACGTAAAATCTTCTTGACACTTCAATCCGTTGCCTATAATTAATGCACACTCTCGACGTGTCATCCCTCGTCGATACAATTTACACTAGGACACCCTACGGGGGTAGACTAGTATCTTTCACATTCGTAGCTTTAACTTTAGTATCCTTCACTCTGACCAAGTGACATATGTACCCTTCCATTCAAGAAAATTCTTTGTGGAAAATGAAAATAAAATTTCTTTGCTCGGCAATCTATTATGGCCTAACAAGAAGCCAACCAAGTCATTCCCATGGTAACATTAAAATCTATCATGTCCATCTCAGTAAAATCAGTCACAGTAACGTGATCACAACATTTACTATACAATTGTGACATACTGGTGTGGACACCCCAACTGACTTGACTATTAACTCTAGTGTTCCTCCAATTTTTCCGCAGTCAAATAGAGTAACATATGATAGGGTAGAACCCGGATCAATTGATGCATATTCATTAGGTAAACATATAGATAATGTACCTGTCACCATATCAAGGAGAGCCTCTGAATTCTGCTGACCCCGTAGGTCGTGTCATACTACTCGTGGCCCTCTGTGGGCAGTCTCTCTTCACGTGTCCTGGCTGTTTACACCGAAAGCAAACATCCATCTCAAACCAGCATTCACCTGAATGGAACTTTCCGCAGCACTGGTACAGTTGACGAATAGAGCCCACTGTCTGTGAACTCCGTATTCCACTACTCTGCCCAACCTAACTACCTTTAGATCCTTGAACTAGGGGTGGAGTACCTGCTGTAGGGTGAGAAAATGATGGTCTACGTAGTCTAGGGAAAACCATAGGCCTAACTCTTCCTTGGGATGCCATGAACTGTCCCATGGGTCTAGCCCGCTTTGACGGCCCTGTCTCAGATTCCTATATCCGTCCCCTTTGCCTTTGATCCTCCATCTTTTGCGCGAAGGCTTGTATTCTGGCTATATCCATGTCTTTATTTAATGCAGCAATAGTACAGTCTCTTACCAAGTAGGGCTCCATTCTGTCCACATACCGATGAACTCTATCGGCCATAGTTGCTACTATATGAGGAGCATATTGAGCCAATGAATTGAACCAAAGACTGTACTCCCTGACACTCATATTTCCTTGGCAAAGATTTAAAAATTGATTCACTCGAGCCTCGCGGACCTCATATGGAAGATAATGATCAAGGAATGCAACCTTGAATTCTTCCCAGCTAGCTGGATTTGCAACGACACCTCTGGATCATTTCCAATCTTCGTACCATAATATAGCCTCTCCTTTTAGTCTATATGTTGCAAGCTCCACTGTTTCTGCACCAGTCACATGCATAACATCGAGAGCCCTTTGAATTTGATCTATAAAGTCTTGCGGATCTTCATTAAGATCGGACCCAGTAAATGTGGGAGGATCCAATTTTAAGAAATCTTGTGTTCTCCGACTAGCTATCCTAGCCGCACCATCATCACGTGTCACTGGACCCACTCGTCCTTGACTCTGGGCAACAACTATCTAAGTCAACATTTGCACCTCATTTTTCAAGTCCTGTAGCTCCTGCCTAGTAATATGAACAGGTGAATCTGGGGATACTTCCCTCCTTTGTGGTCTTCCTGGAGAAGTGGGAGGAGAAGGTGCCCGTGATGCAAACTCAGTTTCAACCCCATACTGACTATCTGGGTTAGGTGGTGATTTGCTAGTTCCTTCTCCCGCTTGCATATTTACTTGCTTATCCTTGCCCATACCTTGTCTTGTATTCGGCATTTTACTATATCAAAGAGGACCAATTACAATGTTCAGATATAATCTCACCTATGACAATGGCTCTATTGGACGATCTAGAATGAAGAAATGAAACAACTCCAAAATATCCCGTAGCCTCCTACTTATGAATGTGGCGCGCAACACATCGATAAGCAAGACTCTACTCAGACATGGCTTTGTAGACACCCTGAGAACGAACTGGTCTGATACCACTTTTGTCACGACTCGAATCCCATCGGGACGTGATTGGCACCCGAAGTCGATAAGGCCCGAGAGAACCAATCTTTTCTCATGCTCATGTGCTCTCATATGTATGTTCGCGTATGCATATTATCTTATTTCATGTAATTAATTATCAATAGCGAAAGGCAGGACAACATATGCAATATATGCAACTTAGCCGTTAGGGCCATTTCGTCAAAATGAACGTACATCTTTTTCCTTCATGACACCCCACATATGTCTACAAAGCCTCTAATAGATACATGACCATGTCTATACAATATTTAAAAATGCCAAAATCTACTATACACATGTGACTTGGGAAGCCCCGAAGCAACAGGAGCTCACCAACAATCTGCGGATATCTCGCCACTTACTGCGGAGATCTACTAACACCTGTGCCTGCAGCATGTAAGGTAAGTCTCCCAAAAGGGATCAGTACGAAAAAAGTACTGAGTATGTAAGGCCATATGAAACTAGAATATCACATAAGTACTTCCAAGAAATGAAGCGTAAGAGAATAATAAATATGAATATACCTCAGTCCTGAATATATGGAACCATGCTCATTACGTATATTATTTCATTACTTGGTCATTCAGTCGCCTCGTCATCATTCTTATCATAACATCCATATTTAGATATACATGCAAGGGATATATTCTCATCTCTTTTACAACTATCTTTATTATTATTCACTCAACTAGTTAGTGATTCATAACACCTTACAGATCATCATCTTATATTAATACCGGGCCTCCACTTTTGGTGGGATATGATGTATATATATATATATATTTAGTACTGGGCCTCCATCTTAGTGGGATATATAGTACCGGGCATCCACCTTGATGGGCTATGATAAATAAGTATATAGTACCGGGCCTCCATCTTGGTTGGATATATAGTACCGGGCATCCACCTTTGATGGGATTTAATATATATATGTATATAGTACCGGGCATCCATCTTGGTGGGATTTATATAGTACCGGGCATCCATCTTTGATGGGATTTAATATATATATGTATATAGTACCGGGCATCCATCTTGGTGGGATATATATAGTACCGGGCCTCCACCTTTGATGGGATATTATATATATATGTGTCTATGTATAGAATTGAGATTGTTCCATCTTAACTTATACCCTTTTAGTTTGTGAACCATACTCAATGAAACATAAAGGAACCCTATGCACACATCCTTATATGAGATTGACATCTTCACTTATGAGGAATTATTAATTAACTTGCACCTCACCTTTCTTATTACTCTTGTGAGATTGATACTTCAACTTATGAGAGATTCACACATCCACTTAGGAGACACACACCTCTCTTATGAGACTTATGAGATTGGTACAAAGCTAGACATATCATTATTAGAACTTGGAACATACATTATCAGAGTTTGGAGTCATAATATTGTTGGAACTTTGGAATTGTGTCCATCCCCCTATTACCTTTCTTCATTCTTGCAACCAACAAACATACATAACCTAACTTAAGTTATTTCTTTTGAGAAATTCTTACATTGAGGATCGTGATACTCTTGAAAACACAAACACTTCACCTCACTCTTCACTTGTCATGAGATTGGTACTTTTACTTACGAATGATTGGTACAAGGATAATCATCCTATTAAAGGACTTTGGAACAAGGCATAATTGGAAAATGCCATCCAAGATTGAATAGATTCTCTTATGTTATTATTCTCTTGAACTAGGTCCTTTAGAGATTTCAACGTTATGACAACTTTCCTTGAAGCTTCGGATCATTAACCAATGGGTAAGAGATATATGAGTAAACAGTGTGAGAAACATCCCATTATGAGAAACATAACACTATTGGAACATGGGAACATAAGCTTATTGTTTTTGGAACATTAACCATGAATATGGGACAAGAGATTCACCAATAATCAATGAATAGGAAATATATGACCATGACCATGGATAACTGAATATGGGATACCTTAGCATATTTCGGGATGGAACATGCGTAATGTCAATGTGAAAACTATTTGCCGCAGAAAGAAACGGACAGAGTAACCTTACATACCTTATTTTTCCAATGTAAACACACACTCCAATATGTGAGCACAACAATTCCACTCCTTCCTTACGTCTCACTCTACATCACAAATACATATCATTAACCACCAACTACTTCACAAATGTATATAACATCAATGAGGTACATGTTTTTCTTTAAACATGCCATTTCCCCTTGACAAAACCATGGAAGACGTTATCATTCCAAAAATCCCACAATACTCCCAACATTGACCAACACATGAAAATCAATACATTTCATCACAACACTTCTCCTTTACACTTTCTTATCCACACCACATCACAAATAATCCATCAAATGACCTTAATACATCTCATAACACATATCGGCCAAAATCCCATAATTTACACTTATAGAAAAATTACAAGTTTTGTGACAGAATAACACCATACATTATCATATTTTATCCATACCATGCTCTTTCATCAAAGGCACAAGTCATAGTTCAAGCTTGAACTTCATGGATCACACATCTCATACAAAAACACCAAATACCATGTCCACTATTTCCAAGAACAACCAACATGATCTACATACTCTTTCATGCATATAATATAGTAATCCATGAGAATAAATACTTACCAAGGCTTGGAATAGGATGATCTTGCTCCAAGAGAAAGCCTAGGGTTTGAGAGAAAAATAATTGAAAAATACCAAAAAGCATGAGATTTCTACCAAATGACCAAAAATCAGATTTTTGGTCCTTTATATAGGCCTTTTAATCCATCCTTAGCCACTCTATGGCATGCCATGTGGTGTTCTAGAAGTCTTTGCAAGAATGGGTCTTTTTGCCCCATTTTGGGCCATGTATGTTGGGCCTAACTTTGGGCCCAATAACACACACTACTAGAAATAAGGTGTATAGCAACGGTTCAATTACCGTCCCCATAGATATCAAAACCGTCCCTATATAGCTATGGCGACGGTTAACCCACCTGATACAACTGATCCCATTCCAATAGATCAATCGCGACGGTTATTTCCGACGGTTCAAATAACTGTTGCCATAAGGGAGCCTATTGGGACGGTTTCTGCTCCAATATATTTGCGACGGTTAATAGTCTATTGGGATGGCTATAAACCGTCCCAATAGATCTTTATGCAACAGCTACAAACCATCCCAATAGATCTTTATGCAACGGCTACGAACCATCCCAATAGAGCTTTATGCAACGGCTACGAACTGTTCCAATAGAACTTTATGAAACGGTAGTCAATATGCTATTGCGACGTTTATTTCTATTCAATTATGGACATGTTACATCTGTTGGGACGGTTATGTTTGTCTAATGCTACGGTTGCGATCGTTACTCTCGGGTGGCTATTGCTACGATTTATAAGGCTACTGCAACAGTCCTTATTAGGCTACTGCAACAGTTATTTATAGGCTACTACAACAGTTATATATATGCTACTACAACAGTTATATTTATTAGGCTAGCTAATGCAATGATTATATAAATTAAGCATAACATAAAATATTTGGTTTTTGGACCAAAAAACAAATATTTTTGGACAAAGAGTAGAAACTATTCATCACAACCAAACACCAAATATTTTTGGACCTTAAAAAAGTGCAACACATAAGTTTCAATGTTCAACTATAAAAGATGTTTGAAACTTAGTCAAAAATTTCAACATGGAGTAGCATGAACCCAATCTGATCGATCTGGCCTAGGTCAAGTCTAGTTCATCGCTTTCATTCCCATCTTCAATGTCATCACCTACAATGATAATAGAAAATAATTGCCCATATAAATAACCACAATTGCCAACCATTAAAAACTTTAAATCACAACAAATAATTCAAGAACCAACCAAACAATAGCTAATAGGTAATAACCAATGCGTATCAGACCATGGTCTACTGACCAATCTTAAAGAAAAATGGCTTCCAAGCATCTATTTTTCTTTGTTGCTATCCTTTTTTTTTTTTTTTCTGCTGTCTCTGTTTTAGCAGAGGACAATCCTAGCCATGTACCCCATATGCTCAAGAAGTGTCCAGACCCAATCCCATACCCAAAGGCTGTGCAGTATGTGAGAAATGACAGAGGCACACCCATGATTCTAGACAACAACTACTACAGGAACATATTGGACAACAAGGGGTAGAAGTTAGTTGACCAAAACCTAGCAACAGACAATAGGACTAAGCCCTATTTAGAGAAAATGGAAAAGAACCAAGATTATTTCTTCAAGGAATTTTCTTCATCATTTCCATGTGGAAAGGTATGTACCCCTTCAAGCTTCTCAGTTTCTTAGCATTTCCATCTTTGGAACTATGGAAAAAACTTATGATGATATGAATTTTAGGGACTATGGTTGGGAATCACTCTTGAACTTTTTGCACAAGCACTAGTTCTTTTAATAATTACTCTGCGGACAAATTGAGAAAAAGAGGTAAATTCATGTTTTCAACCCTTATAACGACTCATTTCAATTTAATCCTTTAGTAGTTTATACTTGTTCTCTTGGCTAACTCGGCCAGATTGTTGAATTATGTTACCAATTCATCTAAAAGTTTAAGTTGCTAGGAAGAACGATCACTTTTAGTTAATTATATTATGTCTCAACACAGTAATAATGCATGTATTTTTGAGTTTTTATAGGCAAAGAAGGCAGCTGATAGGGTGGCTCGAGAGTTAACTAACAGAGAAGAAAATGTAGAATGACACTTGATTATGATGGCGGGACGCGGGGTTAGATTTATCCATCAAAATTTCTACCTGCCATGCCTCGCATAACAGTTTTATGTGTTTTAAACCTGCCTAGTCACAAAACATGGCAAGATTCTTAGAGTTCTAATTATTCTTGGTATATATGATGAGGAAAAACTCATGGATATCAGAAAATTGACTGCACCAGATCCTAATTTAGAAAAATTTCTGATTTTCCTTTTGCCAGTAAGAACATGCTATTGACCACATTCAAATAAGTGAAAATATCTTCATGTTAAATAAATGAAAGTGATTCTTTATATGATAATCTATCACTGTTACCATATGTTACTGAAACATTAATTGGATATTAAATGATTTAAATCTTGATTTTTTTCATAAAAGGAGCTAGTAGTATTTGATAAAAACCAACACAGAGCAACAAAATCAGCACCAACAATAGCAAAAGGTATACGGACCCTAAGTGAGCAAAGATTCAAAACATGAGCCTAAGTGTCACTAATAAGATTATTTTTTAAAATTTAACTCAAAAGTCAACACAAAAATTCATAGGGAGTTCATTCAAAAAAAGTATGTCTGTTTCAAATAAATCATGATCAGGGAGCATAATTTGACACCAAAACTTCTCTTTTATTTACTAACTACTAATTAATTTCTAATAATACTGCACCAATGCATTTTCACCAATGCACCAATGCGTATCACACTTCCCAGAACATGATTAGTGGAAAGCTCAGGAAAAAGGAAAGAAAAGACAACCAACAAGAGCAACAAAATCAGCACCAACAACAGCAAAAGGTATTTTCAAGAACAAACCAAATAGTGGCTAAAAGGTAATCAAA
This sequence comes from Capsicum rhomboideum, assembly GCA_031232105.1. NCBI lineage: Eukaryota > Viridiplantae > Streptophyta > Magnoliopsida > Solanales > Solanaceae > Capsicum > Capsicum rhomboideum. The sequence continues at coordinate 86,213,592 of CP124716.1, read as the reverse complement.
TTCCACTTTCAAGAAGAAAAAAAATAGTCGCAACAGAGACACAAGAAAAATACTCATAATAGAAGACGAGGAAGAAGAAGATGATGATAAAGAAGAAGAAGAGGAGGAGGAGGAAGAGGAAGAGACTATTAGAATTCAATTATTTCTAAGTTATATGTTACCTTGATCTTCAGAATGTTCATTTGTTGGATGAGTGGTCGAATCCATTTGTACTTGATCCTCTACAGGTTGTTCCTCTACAAGTTGTTCCACTGCAGATTGTACAGATGCTTCAGATTGTGCTACTTGTTCTGCTACTGGCTGTTGTTCATCAACTAATTTTAGAAGATGTTCTTTCTCCTACCGTATGGCTTGAACAGTTTCATTTGTTGTCATTATCCGCTGTCTTTTATTTGCCAAAGTTGTTAACAGTCCAGGTTTAGCAAATGTCCTTTTTTCCCCTCTTTTGCTTCTTGTTGAAGGCCCTTGTTGATTCATGACTATCCAAATCTGTGTAAATAAAAAATGGAACAAAATTATTAGAATCTTTCTCAATTACGAATCAAAAAGTGGATTGACCCTCTACTGTAGGAAATCCAGAAATCCTTAATATAGACATTGACACAGAAATCCAGAAATTCTTGATCCAGAAGAAAGAACAACTCTAACCTCAATTGACTTCTAAAGCCACACTTGTATTAAAAATTTTTGGTTCATGTGTCATTTAAAATCCACACATTACCTAATTTTTATTTTCTGATATAGTTATGATCAGTTACCTCTCCATTTTCAATTCAAGTATTCTTAATTTCATATACACACATTACATGTGTTACTCAAAATCCATATCCAAAACAAGCAAATAAACAGAATACAGACATTAATGTATTGAAACAAAAAATTGGCACTCAATATCCAACAAATAGAGACATTAATGTATTGAAACACATATACATAACACATCTACAAAGACATTGTATAGCCAATATACAAAACACATATTGAAACGAATATACAAAAAATTGTATAGCTACATATATACAAAATACATACAGAGACACATATTGAAACATATACAGAGACATATACAGATACTCAAATGATTACAAATTTGTGTTCTGCTACTACATGATTTCGATATATAATAGATCTAAGAACTGTTAGCATTTCGAGCACACTATGTGTCCGATTCTTATTAAACAAACGCTATGCATCCTATTCACAAGCTAATTTACACCATTTGATAACCAAATATGAAATGTGCAGCAACAATTGACATCCCAATTACCAAATATGAAATGTACAACAGCCCAATAACTTAAAAAATCAAGGTGCACAAACATAAATCTGTCCATCGAAACAATGCCAATAACCAAAATTGAAACACAAATCATAATTCTCAATGCCTAAGTACAAAACAAAGCAACTAAAATCAGAAAATTTGACTCTAAAATTTAAAGCCAACCTTAGTATATAAATATGATCATACATGCTTGTCTTCATACAACGATAAAGAAAGGAAAAAATTTCTCATCACATCATTCGCAGTTGTAACAACACATTAACTAAATAAATGAATTTTTTCAGAAAAGAGTTTGAGTTTGCACCTTGATTTTTAGAAGATGTTCTGTTATCTTGAGCTTCTCGTCAACTCTTGAACCACTCGAACGTAAGCTGGAAACATAGAAAACAGTTAACTATATCAGCATGTTTTCTTAGAAATAATGAATAGCTTTAGCTTTAGCACAACAAAATTAGCCATACATATCCAAGGCTAAGAACGTTTCTGTTTCTTGATAACAGATATGCAATGCTAACAAAATGCTAAGAACGTTTGTGTTTCTTGATAAAGAAAAAGGGAAGTGTAAAAGCAGAATGGAAAAGGAAATAGTGTTCTTCTAGACACACTCAGATGATTATAGATTTGTGTTCTGCTATCACATTGTTTCGATACCTAACAGACCTAAGAACTGTTAGTATTTCGAGCACACTAAGAGTCCGATTCATATTAAACAAACGCTATGCATCCTCTTATCATCACTAGTTGCAAGTCTAGAACTTCTAAGAAAGAACGAGAAACTACACTGTAATTTATATTTATTCAACAAAAAGATCAAACTCATAAACATTTGAAGAATAATAATTCTTAACTAAATCACACTCACTGCTTTGTATCCACAATTTAAATTCACAAGCTAATTTACACCCTTTGATAACCATATATGAAATGTGCAACAACAATTGACATTCCAACAACATGTATTGATTTCATGGCATACTTGAACTAAGTAAAATAGATGTAAGATCAGCAGGAGCTTAGATTGACAGTGACGCTTACATCATAGACATACTTCAAATGGCAGTGCAAATCACTTGACTAATAGAAAAAGAAATACACATTCCCTTTATTCATATCGATAAACATATAGGAATTCTCTTGTTTAAGTGACTTAGCTAGCCAATTCCACAATCAAAAGACTTACCTAGTACATATGGGTGGTGGAACGTGGATTTAGTCGAGGTGCATGCAAGTTGACCCAAACACCACGGTTATCAAAAAAAAATTAACAAATTGAAAAGCTGCACTTCTAATTGTAACATTCTTTCAGCAGAAAAAAGAAAAAACAGAACACAATATTTTCCCCTTTTAATTCTTCTAAGCTTTTCGATAACTAATAAAGAGAAAGTGATCATCATCATCATCAAAGATGACAAGAAAACATACAAAACTGATGCATAATTCACTCTAGTTTGTCAATTTAGAACCCAAATTCAAATTTAGCAAAGATGAAAACTTTATTACATTAAATTTGAAGCACAAATTGAAAAGCTGCATTTCTAATGCTAATATTCTTCTCAGCAAAAAAAAAATACACACGGACACGCACACAATAACAAAACATTTCTCTTTTAGTTCTTCTCAGCTTGTCAATTTAGAACCCAAAAACGACGAGAAACATTCAGTTCAAAATAGATGCAGAATGTACTCTAACTTCTCAATTTAGAACCCCAAAATAATAATAATAACTAAGAACTAAAAATGTAACAAAAACAAATCAAATTACCATATCCCTTAAAACCCTACAAAATTCTCCACAAAAAAGAAGCAAAAATGTAAAAAAAATAATCTTTTTTTCAGTGAATTTTAGTCTGAACCACAAAAATTAGAACAAGTAACATAGATTTCATAGAAACCCAAATGTGTATCCTTTAAGATTTTTCAGAAAACCCATATGATTTTGAAAAATCGTACATGCATTGAATATTAAAGATAGAGGGATGGATTAGTACATGCAAAGAAAACAATTTCACCGGAGAAGTTCACTTTCGCCGCCATAGAGAATTTCAGTTTCGCCGGAAAAAAACCTTTCACCGGAACACTTCCACAGTGACCTTAGAATGGAGCTTAGAATCGAAGAAGACCAATGGATCTTAGAAATCAATGGATCTGAGAAATCGAAGGATTTCCCGAAAAACTCACATTCACGAAGGATTTCTCTAGAAATCAATGGAGCATTTTAGTAGAGTGAGAGAGGAGCGTTTTTAGTAGAGTGAGAGAGTGAGAATGAAATTGTCTCTAAGCTAGTGGTCGGATATTTGATATATTAAAAATATTTTACAATTTTTTTTTAATGAAAATAATGAAAAGTTCGCGGGTTCTCTAAATTGGTGGAGGGAAAATTATTTTTGGGACCATAAATAAATGTTGCCACAGATACCCTATAGCTACGGTTACAAAATCCGTTACCATAGGTACATCTTAAGCGACGGTTTTGTAGATTATACAACGGTTTATTTTAAAAAGTGTTCTATTAGATACACAGACATATTGCGACGGTTATAACCGTCGCATTAGACAATCTACTGTGACGGTTGTGTAACTGTTGCTAAATAAGCGTCTCTATAAGTCTAATTTCCAGTAGTGAAATATCCATAATTCCTCATGTTTCATTCCTTTCATATGCATTATGACAATATTCCTACTCATGCTATTCATATTTGTAGCCTCAATCCCAAAAACGGTCCTTTATATAGGCCTTTTAATCTATCCTTAGCCACTCTATGGCATGCCATGTGGTGTTCTAGAAGTCTTTGCAAGAATGGGTCTTTTTGCCCCATTTTGGGCCATGTATGTTTAGCTCATTTTGGGCCTAACTTTGGGCCCAATAACACATATCCATAATTCCTCATGTTTGATTCCTTTCATATGCATTATGACAATATTCCTACTCATGCTATTCATATTTGTAGCCTCAATCCCAAAAACAAGCGATTCTAGCCACGTATGACCCATTTTGACCAAAAGGGTAAAATCGTCATTTTGACGCCAAATTCGTTCTCGAGTAATTTTATCATACCAATATAATATTTCACTCATTTCATGTATATTCTCATGGTTGTAGAAGAATCGTGGCAAAAATTGGCTCAACACGTCCCCGGGCACCCTTGGGACTTAAGAAAAATTCCAACTTTGAAAAGTGGCCAAAACCAGCGTGGCACGCTGCCTGGCGCGCCCCCTTGCTGCCTCTGGACGAAAAATTTTAGCCCAGAGTAGCGTGGCACGCCCCTGGGCGCGCCCCACCCAATTTTTTTTTTCTCTCAAAACTAAGGTAAACATGTACGGGGTGTTACATCTACCTCTTCTTATCATTGACATTTTACTATAAATAAGAAAACCAATTCCTATGGTCAGATATGATTCCACTTACAACATTGGCTCTATTGCACGATCTAGAAATGAAGAACAGAAACAACTCCTAAATGTCCCGTAGCCTCCTACCTATAAATACGGTGCACAACACATCTATAAGTAAAACTCTACTCAGACACGGCTTTGTAGACACTCTTAGGACGACCTGCTCTAATACCACTTTTGTCACACCCCAAATTCCAACGGGGTGGACTGGCACCCGAAGCCGTTGAGGCCCAAGAGAACCAATCTTTGCTCATATACATTCATATGCATGTCCCTGTATGAACCTCATTATATCTCATGCAACTATGCAAAAGTCATGGAAACATGTGTTATATATGAAACTTGGCCGTTAGAGCCATCAAGTCAAAATGGACATACATCTCTTACATACGTCTTCCCATATACGTCTATAAAGCCTCTAATAGATACATGTACATAAAAACCCTACAGTCGGGACAAGTCCCCGCTTTATACAACATTTACATAATACCAAAATCAATGTACATATGTGACTCAGAAAGCCTTGAATCTACTGGAGCTCACCAATGATCTGCAAATGACCTGCAACCTACTGTGGAGGTCTACTAGCACCTGCGCCTGCAACAAGTAAGGTAAGCCCCCCAAAGGACGTCAGTACGAAGAATGTACTGAGTAAGTAAGGCTATATAAAACTGCATCACACTTAAGGACTTCAATGGAGTCAAATAACAAATGGAAAGACAATACGGATAAGCCATTACGGTTCATATGTTTGGAACCTTGTACATTGCATTCATTGCGTTCTTTGATTTTCCATTCATTTAACATCATTCTATTCATATCATACCCGGACCCCAACTGATCAGTGGGAAATAACATACTATTGGGATCGTTCCAGCCAGGCTTATGCCCCTTAGAGTGCGATCCATAATAGCAAAATTTTGGGATCGTTCCAGCCAGGCTTATTCCCCTAAGAGTGCGATCCATTCCAATAAAATAGGTTCATTCCGACCAGGGTTTTCACCCTTCTGGATTGGCCCCCTGTGCTCAAACAGTAAACAACTAAGCATTACTTTATTCCTTTACTTTTGTGAGATTGATACAATGATAGTCATAACATTATTGGATCTTTGGAACATCAATCCGTGACTAACAGACATATGAGTAATAACATATGATAATCTAACATAAGATACTTTGAGACATTGCGGAATGGAAAACGTACGATGACAATGTGAACAATATGTGCTGCAGAAGGATACAGTAAGAGTAACCTTACATACCTTATCTTCCTAATATGAATATGCAATCCTATATGTGAATACAATAGTCCAGCTCCTTCCTTACATTTCACTCTACAACACAAGTACATAACAGAGCTCACGTTAACAACCAACTACCTTACAGGTGTATAAGACGACAATGAGTTACATGATTTCCCTACAACAACATTTCACCCTTTACGATACAATTCACGACACCGTTACACCAAAAATACCACAAAATTCCACACACTGACCACAACATCATAAACCAATAGTATTTCGATACCACTTTTAACCTTTACACTTTCTCATTAACACCACGTCATAATTACTCCATCAAGTCACCTCAATACACTTCATAACAACATATCGACAACAATACCACAATTTACACTTATAGAAAAATAACAAGTTAAGGAACATAACCAAACCATACATGTTGATATTTCATTCACACCATTCACTTTTATCGAAACCTCAAGTCTCCTTTTAATTTTAAATCACAAGGATGACACATCTTTTAGCAAAAAGCAAAAGTGCACTATTTAACACCTTGCCAACATAACCATTATGATATATACACCATGTTAAGCATATAATATATTAATCCATGAGAGTAGACACTTAACAAGGCTTGCAAAGTGATGATCTTTACCAAAGAGAATGGTTGCCTTAGTGTTTGAGTTGAAAGAAATATCTTGTGGAAATGTCTAGAATTGGCAAGTGTGTCCAAATGAATAAAAATCTGATTTTTCCACCTTATATAGTCCTTGTTGTCATCCTTATCCAATTCTTGGGCATTAAATGCCATGCTTACTTGGTCAAATGGAAGAATGGGTCATTTTTCCCTTTTGGGCCATGTCTTTTGTTCCAATTTGGGCTTTAAATTGAGCCCAATAACACATGTCAACTTAGCCCTCCAAATTAAATGTATGATCTACCATCTATTTCATGTTTAAAGAATTCCATAAATGATAAGACAATATTCAACTTACGAGATTCATGCTCGTAGCCTCAATCCCAAGAATAAGCGATACTAGCCACCGATGGCTTAATTCAACATAATTTGATAAAAAATAATTATGAAGAGGAATTAACCCCAACTTGGATGCCAAACTTGCCCAATAATAGTCCTACTAATATGGAATAATGATACCATAACCCAAGAGTCCTATTTATAGACTAATGGTCAAAGAAAAATTTTGGTAAAAACCAGCCTGGTACGCCGCCTGGCGCGCCCCCTGGCTTCCTGGGCCAGAAAAATTCTGGCCAAAAGCGGCCTGGCACGCCCCTGGGCATGCCTCACACCAAAATTTCGTCTTCGACTTTTCCTTGCGGATTCGGTTGGATCCTTCAAGTCCAAATATTTAGCTTGCCTCTTATCTTTAATATTCTTTTCTTGGAGGTCCCCCAAACCTCAAGTTTCACTCCACAAATGATCCAAGAAGTCACAAACTCCTCCTCCTACAAGGGTCTAATCACATTTACTAGCATAATATCAAATCTTCCATCAATAACAATACACAATACGTACTTATGGCTCTCGAAACTAAGGTAACCATGGTTCAAAGTTGTCAAGTAGGGTCGGAAGTGTATGGGATGTTACAAGATTTCTTGGGCATGGAAGCTTTTTCAAAAATAACTAGACCCATGTGCAAGCTTCTTCAGACGAAGGTAAATTTTTAGTTTTGTGATGATTGTTTTAAAGACTTTGAGGTGTTGAAAAAGAAGTTGATTGAAGCTATAATATTGATTTCTCCTGATTGGAAGTTGAATTTTGAGTTGATGTGTGATACCAGTGATGTAGCTATGGGAGTAGTGTTAGGCCAAAAAAAAGAGAAGATCTTTCATTCTATATATTATGCCAGTAAAATTCTGGACACAACACAAGCTAATTATACAGTGACAGAGAATGAGATTCTAGCCTTGGTGTATGCATTTGATATGTTTTGATCACATTTGGTGGGTACCAAAGTTATTGTTTATATAGGATTTTGTTATTGCAAGAATTTACTTGGAGGTTAAATATATGAAGGGGTTGGAGACCCAAGTAGCTGACCATTTATCCATGCTAGAGAGTTTGTCACATGTTCCAGAAGATAGGAGGATTCGAGAAGAGTGCCTTAATGAACAACTTTTAGTATTGAGTGTTGTATAGCTACCTTGGTATGTAGATATTGTGAACTTGATAGTGAGTGGAGTATAATCACCTGAGGCTACTAGTCAGTAGAGGAACAAGCTTTACTATGAGTCCTATTTTTACATATGGGGTGCATCATATTTTTCCAAACAAGACCCAGAGAAGTGGTTTGAAGGTGCATTATGGAATGTGAATCAAAGTAGGTACTAGAGAGTTGTCATTCATCTCCTTATTGAGGTCATCACAGTAGAGAGCGTACAACTCAAAAAGTGTTACCAATTCAGTTTATTTTGGCCCACCTTATTCAAGGATGCAACTGTATTTACTAAAAAATATTGGGGAAAAAGTATTTCCTTTTGTTTTTTTGTTTAAATTCTGATGTTGGACAACATGTACTTTAGTACTTTGGTATCATGTTTCGGTGATTTTTGTGGATTTGCTACTATTTGGATATTCACTGGTTTATAATAGTTAGTACATAAACTTTGTTTAAGTGTTTAGAAGTGTTATTGTGTGTTTACCTTATTAGGTTGTTATATTTTTCATTTTTGGGTTCTTCGGCTTTTGTATTCAGTGCTTTTCCTGAGGAAAGTTCCTTTAAACAGAATAGGATTTATTTTATTTTATTAGGATAGAATTTTTTTAAGGACTAAGTTACTAATGACAATCATAGTTAGATACCTTTCCCTATGATGGATAGATGATGCCTGTCTTAAGGGAAAATTAGTCATAGGTAATGAGTAAGAAGTAGAACCCTTCACTAATTGAAAGTTAGCTACCCCACTCAAGTATGTGCTAGACTTCGTGTGAAACACATTCGAAAAGCATAAAAAGTAGGGAACTTTATTGTAAATGCATAAAGCTCTTAAACTCGACTCTTAGATGAAAACGTTGGGCTTAATAATGGAAAACATTCAATGTGGTTGTGTGGTTATAGTAAAATCTAAGCTAACCATTTTCGAGCCAATGTGCTTTGAGTGGTGAGAATTTTTTGTGTTTTAAGCATATTATACTTCTAGAACTTGCCTCGTGTGTGTGAAAAATTTGGACTTGGTGTGTGTTTTGTAGGACATGATCAAGACATTTCTTAGTAAGCCTAATTCTTTCACCTTTATATACCGTTGCATTATCCTTAGTAATCCCCTTTGTGCCTTAAAGCCTATTTTGTTGAAAACCTGAATTATTTAGCTAAATCCCCTTTGTTCTAGAGGCCTCATGTTAATTTGATCCAAATAGGTTGTAATGCGCTTTATTGACACTTGATGCTAAGGAAGGAACATACTTATTAGGAGATGGTTAAGTTAAAGGGAAGTTGGTGATATGTGTGTCCCCACGTAATATAGGAGTATAGAAGTTGCTTATAGAAGTAACAAGAGATGAAAAACATGAAAATGTAAAACTTAAAAAAAAATGAGAAAATAAAAAATGAATGGAAGAAAGAGAGAGGGTGCACACTAGTGTATGAAAAGGGGGAAAATAACTGTGTTAGCTTTGGAATGTACGAGGTAGTGTAAGGAGATTGGGTGATGGAAGGAAAGTTGATGGTCAAAAACAAGTAATGTAATTGTCGTAAAGTGTATAGGGATAATACTCACTATTATCCAAATAGTTCCTACCTATCCCTTAGCCGAAATTACAACCGAAACAAGTCCTTTTGATCCTACAAATGGACGCATCATTTGATTGACTATTACACTACAAACAAGCTTATGGTATGTTGCGTATGTTTGAAAATTTCTTTGGAGTGTGAGGGTATTTCTAGTTGAATGTCTCCCCTATGTTAATTACGTGAAGTAAGAGTTGGGGCACTTACTTAAATGTGAGGGTACAAAAATGGGAAGAACTTGGTGATCTGTGAATTCACATCTAGCACATGATTATGTTGGCCCTATTTTTGCATGAGTTAGTTTAAGAGGTTGTGTGGTTTCGTTCGAAGGTACCTTAGTTTATTAGACTATGCATAGTTGAATAGGCTGTGGATCATGATTAAATTGTTTGGCTTGTCTAAGTGTGGGTAGTTGAGTTCAACTAAAGTTGTTAAGGCTTGAATTATGTGAAGCAATATAATGAGTTGTTTGAGTACAAACAAGACTTTAGGTGTGGGGTGGTGATCTAGGGTGTATTTATAAACCTAAATGTCGTGTTAGCTTCGAGAACAAATTATTGTATGTTTGTGTTTTTCATGATATGTCTGATGTAAATGAGCTAATATTCATGATTTGTAGTGTTTTAGGAGAAAATATGGTATGCGGAGTATAAGATGACAAAGGATACGCGAGACAAGGACTAATGGACGATAATCAATCAAACAAGAGCTCCAGAGGATCCATAAGCCATGCACAAGGGGTCTGTACGCTTGACAATGCGCCGCACACCCTGATCCTATACGTTTGGCCATGCGTTGTATATCCAGGGCTATACATTTGGCCATGAGCCGCACACCTATGCTAGACAGGAATTGTTTCTTTAAATTGAAGACTTGTCTAGGGGATTGGGGGTAATTTCACTGTACATCTATAAACACCCCAAGGATGTTTTTTAGAGCACTTACACATTACTTTGGAAAAAAAAATATAGAGTATAAGCGTTTTTCATTAGGGTTCATCTTCTTTAAACTCTTCTACTCATTACTTTGGTATGAATAATATAAGTTTTTCAATTCTCTTTTTGAATATGAGTAGCTAAACACCCTTGTTCTGGGTTACGGTTAGAACATAATTATGTAGTATTTTATTTGAATCAGAGAATCTTGTTTCTCATATAATTGCTCTTGTGTTCTTATGCTTACTATTTTAGTGTCTGAACAATATTTCAATAAATGTGTAATTCTAACATGAACTAACCATGGGAACGTAAGAATAGGAAGAAGAATATGAGGGGTAAGATCATCTCTGGTTTGATATTAGGGTTTATTTAAAACTAGGATAGCAATATACCTAGTTTACCTTAGTTGGTTATGAATGGGATGATAATGTTAATGCATTTGAATTAGAATCTCACATCCCCGCTCAATGATGTAGTTGTGAGGGTTGTTGAAATAGGTGATTTAGAGGATGACAATTCCTGAATCATAAACTTAATCCTGAAATCAACAATTAGAGAAATAAAGTTTGTTGAAGACAAGTCAAATGCTATACCTGATTGTGATCAATGTTGTATCCCTAGAATACATCTTTAATATTGATAACAACCACTCTTTAAGATCACCTTTGCCTTTTAATATTTGTTTTTGAGACACTTAGAACATTATAACTTCATCATTTATTTTATAAGCACTGCACTTGTCCGAATTATTAGTAAAATTGAATTGAGCAAATTGCTTATCACAAAGTCCCTATGGGTTCAATATCCGGCTCGAAAGAGCAATATTACATGTACGACTGCATGCACTTGTATGTGCATTTAGATACAACACACCCCAAGCAGAAATACTCAATCTTGTGAAACCCTTACCTAGATGATCCTGAAGCTGAATATTAAGCTCTCTTAACTCAGCAGGAGCCATCGATAAGGTGGAATTGAAATGGGACTAGTGCCCTGCTCAACATCAATAGCAAAGTCAATATCATACTTAGGTGGGAGGCCAGTAAAGTTGGTAGGAAATACATCAGTAAACTCATGGACCACTGGAATAGAATCAAGGGAAGGAGTGTCAGCACTAGTATTACAGACATAAGTAAGATAAGAAAAACACCCCTTCTAGACCATCCCCATACCTCAAATATACAAAATAATCCCTGCCGATACATGACTATCAGAACCCTACCACACGACTGGGGGAATACCGACATGGCTAAGGTAATGGTCTTGGCGAAACAATTCAAGATTGCGTGATAGGGGGATAACTAGTCCATGCCTAGAATAGCATCAAAATCAACTATATCAAGCATAATAAGATCAGCCCAAGTGTCATACTCCATAATAGTCACCAAATAGGACCTCAAAATTCAATCCACAACTAAAGAATCATCTATGGTAATAGCTACACGCATGGGAACATGCAAAGGCTTGCTGATCATCCCAAAATGAAAAGAGAAATATAATACCACATAAGAATAATTAGAACCTAGATAAAATAATATACATATTGGAACCTAGATCAAATAATGTAGAAGTTGTTTGTTGACACACTGAAATCATACTTGTAATCACTCAGTCTGATTCCTCTGCCTCTGGCCTACTAGGAAAGGCATACAACTATTTGTGCCTACTGCTGGACTGAGAGCCTGACTAACTATCTATTTGGCCTAATTGAAAACCTCTATAAGAATAATAAGAACTGCCCTTATTGCTCTAGGAACCATCTCTAGCTGGTGGTGCCACTACTCTACGAGGCTGAGTTGTGTGCACTAAAGGATTGATCATCCCTTGCAAGGGATACACTATAGTAAAGTGACCAACCACCCCACAATCATAGCATGCCTGGGGTTCCCTACCCTAATACGATAAACCTACCAATATAGACTAGCCACCATGTCCTAAAGTCCTAGAATCATAACCCCATAATGGCTGACTCTAGCTCTGACATCACTATAACTTGTATGATCCCCATTAATAATATGAAGCAATGCCTGAATGGGCCGACTAGACTGACCATGCTTCTGATACTGCTACTGACCCCTACCAAAATACCCTCTATCGCTAGATAGATAACCAATGAAACTGCCTTAGAAGCGGGGTCTGTTATTGCTGCCCACACGGGCCTCGTAATGCAAATCCTTAATAGTGTGGGCATGTTAAAAAACATCTAAGAATGATCGGCCCAAAGATACCATGATCTTAGTATCTAAACAGAGTAGAAGTCTCATACCCCCTAGAAAGCAATGCACTCTCTCATGCTCGATAGGTAGAATCATAGTGGCATGTTTCGATAACTAATGAAACTTAGCATCTTACTAAAATAAGTTCATAGAACCCTTCTCCAACCTCACAAACTCATCCCTCAATCACTTATGCATAGTGAAAGGCATATACTTCACTAATAAAGGCTCAAAGAACTATGTCCAAGACATAGGAGGGGGCACTTAATATATGCTCTCTACCACTACCTCACTGAACTTTCAAGCGGAAATATGGTATAACCCATACATGAGAATTCACTAGTCTAAGATTATGTAACTTCTCCTGGCAAATGGTAAGGAGCTCACGCGCATCCTCCCCTGGAGCACCTGAAATCTTCATAGGAGCTAATCTTAAGAACCAACCTAACATATTCTACTCTTCAAAAGTCATGGTTGGTAGGGCTGAAATTGGATGGGTAACTATTGCATTGGCAAAACCTCTACTCGAGTAGCTACAGCTGCAGGCTATGATCCTTTACCCAGTCCATCCCGTGCTGCCCCCTGAGTGGACGTCGAGGCCCCATCCATCAAATGACCTCCAATAATACCTAATTAACAGACTAGATTATCTCATTGAACTATCATGACTATAAATTCATGTGTAGCCTGGGCTAGTCTCTGTCCCACTAGTTGTTGTGGTGAAAGATCTGCTAGAGCTAGCTACAGATCAATTATAGGCTCTAGTGGAATAGTTGGCTCTGGTTCTAGCGCTCTGTCCTGACCCCATCCTTGAGGTCGACCCCGACTTCAGACCCTAGTAGGGACCCTAGCTACAGATGGAGGGGCCTTGACCTCACTAATTTTAGCCCTTATCCTAACCATATACAAAAAAGTGAAACAAGTACGAATCCAGAAACCAACATGAACACAATGCGTGATAAGGAATCAAAAGGTGAGATATTCCTAAGAATATCCAGTAGCCTCCCAAATATAGGATACAAAATAAATTGTACCAATCTGTAGGACTCTACTAGACACTTGTCCTCATACCAACAATATTGGTAAACCTAGGCCCTAATACTAAACAGTCACGGCCCAAAAATTTAGGTGATGATGGAGCCTATTATAACCCACTAGTAGGTAAGCCAAATGCCTAGCCCAGAATAACAAGTAATGGGCTAATAAGCGGAAAAGAGAAGAATGGGATAACAATACAAATTGAAGAGATTGACAAAGGAAATAAACTGAACATGCATACAAATAGAGAGGGGAAAGAACAAAATATACAAAAAGATTCCCTAATTCCTGGTATCAGTCGATGTAAGAAATACTACAACTATAGAGAGTAAAGATAGATATAGTATATACATATATATATCCATAACTATCTCCAAATATAAAAAAATAAGACAAGTCCAAAAAGTATAAGGAGATGCGTGAACTACGATTCTCCAAAAGCTCACCTTAAGCCTCTGAGTCCTGAAAGCTCTACACAGGGAAGAAGTCAGAGGTGATGACTCGTACTAGGATTTGTATAAGGGAAAAAGATACAAAAGTGTATTATGAGTACAAAAATATATGGTGCTTAGTAGGCATCATAGGCTGATCATGCTCAAATAAGATAAAAGTACGATAGAATATGAATATAACCAAGGTAAAGTGGAAAGAGAGTAACAGGTTAAAGCTAGGAAAAAATTAGAGATATAAACAAATAGCTAGAAAAACAATAGGATAATATTGTAACTACAATAAGACCTCTATAAGCCCGTAAGGCACCAACAACAGTCAATAAAACCTACCCAGCCCCTATAAGCACGGTGTATATAAAAAACAGACAATACTAATTACAAGCAATGAATAAGGGTCGATAAATATGAATGGATGACAAGAGATGCAGTATGAAACAAATGTTATATCCAATAATACTATATACTCCTCCACTAGCAACTGTAGCTCACAAAGGCAGGACCCATGGGGACTCGCAAATTCGTATACCTTATTCAGAATAAATTCAAACTTCTTAAATAAAAACTAACAATATCAAATGCTTGAAATAAAACTGCGACTAAAATAGGTAATAACCTATAGTGTCAACAGCCAGAATCAAATTGGGCCTAAAACAGTCTATTTTCCTTCTTTAAAATGTAAAATCTAGTAAGATATTTCTTAAATCCCCTTTTTTAAAACAAAAATAATGTTCTTAGGCCAGTTTACTATAATGTCATGGATATGTAATCAAAGAAATTGCATAATAAGATTATCACATTAATTGAATAACCAATAGTTATTTCATCATTACACAACCAAAGTATCCCATAATTATATATCTATATGGAGAGTGCTAACCTAGGGGAATCATCTTAAAAAAGTGATAAGCTATCTATAAATCCTCGAGGAACCTAACCTAACTCAAAAAACTACCCAAACATAAACTAAGGCATTTGACGATAGGCCCTAAGGCTACAAATCATTCTGGCTATGTTCCTCAGAGAAATTACTACCTAGACTAAGGATCAAAGGAGCAATACTACTCTAAGGCCACTATAGTGATAAGGATCACATATACCTAATTAAAGTGTATTCAGGCTACAACATCCAACCAATTATTAGCAAGTCATCATACAATTACCTTAAATAAGCCAAGTCTAAAAGTAGGTAAGTTGTAACCTACCTGGAGGCCAAATGCATGCTCATAAACCTACTAAATCGAAGATTTTCCCTTCTAAGAGTCCTCTTACTGCTTTCGTGCTACCATAATAATTATATACACATCAATACAAGAACAATAATACCCACACTATGAATTTATGCTCCAGGTTAAAAATTGGGTTAGAAATCACTTGTGGGGTCTGCTTATGAAGTCCAGAAATTGAACCTGCAATTGTGTCCATCATGGGACAAGGATATTATGCTCAAAATTTGAGCATGACCATTCACCAAATCAATCCCCAAAAGATATGGAAAGCCATGAATTAAAACTAAAGAATTAACTAAATTAAGGCCAATAACTTATGAATTTAGCAAAAGGAATTGACCAAGGATAACTCTACTAATAAGCCCTAGGTTCAGCAGATAATCCCACACCATTTATTAAGCTTGTAGCTCTCAATAATGGATGAAAAAGGAGTTGTAATGATTTAAAAATGAAGTGGAGAAGGGGTATCTACTAAGTAAATGCCGCTTAAACGACCATTTGGTAGAAAAAGAGTCTTCCTCTAAAGTGGGTCACCCTTCTGATGCGAAGGTCTGGAAAAGTGCCACCCCAACCGCTTAAGCAGCTACCACAAAAGTGGTTCTAGAGCAGCAAAAATGGCTGCACTAGATAGTTAATAATGTAAGCCGAGCTTCATCAAAAATTGACAAATAAAGCCAAACTAAGAAGGGGGTAGACTTGTTATCAAATCACTACCTTAGAGGCTTTGTGGGTGCTTGGAATGAAGGCATGAAGCTCGAGACTAGGTGCACTTGTAAGGAACTCCCAATTGAGAAATGCCATGTGTGAAAGATAGCTTGGAGCATATGAGGTCCAACGGAGTAAGAAAAAGGGTAACTACCCACTTTGGTGATGTAGGTTATCACTATGGTGAGCATCAATCCACCTTAGTGATGCCAAGATTACTTTGGTGATCCAAATCAGCCATTGAAGGGTCAATTCTTAAATAGCCACTTTTGGGCTATATTTCTAATAAGGAAAACTATAAATAGATGCCTTAGTTATTTCACTAGCTTAGTTTTTTATAATTTATGAATTGTGTCTCCTTGAGAGCATTTCGAAAGCATGGTGAAGCTTTTGTTGAAAACTTGTTTAGAAATATTGGTTGTAAAGAGATTCAATCATCCTTGAGGTCTTCGTAAGAGATTCGGTGCTTGATTCAGATTAATCAAACAAGGTTTTTTGGTTTAATATACCTTTAGGTTGTGTTTAATTTTCTCTACTTGTGTCAATCTATTTATCTTGATTAGGTGCTTGTTTAGGAATCTAATTGGAGGTTTTAGGATTTAATACATCTTTTAGCTGCGAATTGTTCCTTCTCTGGTATCTCTTCTTCTATCTTTTTTTTGTTTATGCATTTTATTTTTAGTTCATGGTTAATATTAGATGATTTTCTATTAGAGACGTGTTTAGATTCTTTCCTACAGATATAGTCTTAGGTTTGTTACTATAAAAAAAGGAGTTAAGAACATTTTTAAAAAAAATTCGAAAAATATTTTTGATCTGAGTCTTGTTTTGAGTTTCCAATACTAGAATCGTGTTCTCTAGTATCTATCGAGTCTAGAGCTGAGATTTTGTGTTTTTTTGGTGTGTTTTGAGGATTACACCATTGTTGGAGGTGAAGAACTTGAAAACCAAGCACATGGGTTTGTATATCTAGGTGGAATTGGAGGCTCTTGAGTAATGGAGTTTTTTCTCCTTTTCATTTGGAGTTTGGATTCAAAATTTGGGTGACAATGGAGTAGAAATACATTGGGGTTGAATTTGTTGTTCTTCATGTTCATGGTGTTCTTAATGACTTGAAGAAAAAAAGAAATGGGATTTAAAATATGAAAATTTGGCTTGGAATTGAGGGTTAAAAGGTATTGGGTTTGTTTTCCATATCCAAAGGAGCTTAAATCTCAAATTTTATTAAATTCCAAGCTAAATTGAGAGAGTTGTAAATTTTTGGTGTTCATCTTATTCATAAGTGTTCTTAACAAAATTCAAATATTCAAGAAAAAGAATCATGAAAATAAGGTGTTAGGTCCAAAAGGAAATTAAAGAGAGAGTAACCATAGAAGGTACATATCTTTTTGGAGGCTTTTCAGGTGAGCTTGCTGTGAACTTTGGCGATCCAAAGGGCCTTTACAAAAGTATTTGGTGACATATAAAGCACCAAATAAAGCTCTCCAAACTCCCTATTGGTTTTTGCCCACTTTTGCGAGGTTGGACTACACTTTGGCGAGCTAGTAAGCCACTTTGGCAAGAAGATGGCTACTTTGGAGAGGTGGTGATCACTTGCGTAATGGTCAGCCTTAGTTTTGGTTATGGCAAGACTTACATTGGCGAGCCAAGGCCAATGTTTGGCTATATTAAGCATACATTGGCGATGGTATGTGACTTTGGCTCTCTAAAACAACCCGAAAGGAGTTATCTCATTTTCTAACTTCCTAGTTTCACTTCCTTGATTCCTAATCACTTCTTTCATTCTTAAAACTAATTTCCAACTAGTAATTATCCTACTTAATTTTTGATTAGTTCTTGAGTCCTTTCTGTTTCTTGTGCTTTTTCTTTGTGTACTTTTTCTAGTTTTTAACTTCCTAGTTAGCTTCTTGATTCAAGTCCTTTTTGTTTTGATTGAGTCGTTCATTTTTCATTGTACAAAGATCTATTCTAATCGAAAACATTAATTGACACTTGTGACCACCGGATATAAATGAGATTTAATATTAACCAAACTAATTTTTCTGAGGCAATCAAATTTGAGAAAATATGAGTGATGGTGAGGAATGTTTATTACTAATCTTTTTCTTTTTTTTGTAGGTACATGGGTTTATGATAAAATACAATGTTTCATGGAAAGGATGACCTAGTGAGGCAATTTTTCAAAACAATGGTGGATATTTGTTGGTCTTTTAGATTCGATCTCATCCTTGGTGACCGATGCTAGGCAAAATACATCGATCACTTTATGGTAGAATATTTTAGGATACCTCTTGTGTTAAAGAGAGACCCGTATCATACCACAGAAGTATATTGGGTTACCAAAAGTGTGAAGGTTTCCTTTACACATGGTGAATACAATGTGGAGATTTGGTGTGATGATTCAAATGGGAGTGAATGGTACAAGTCTGTCAAGGACCAAAAGGGAAAATTTCTCTTTCCACCAACTTCTTCTAACCATCAGCGAAGCTCTTTTGGAATACCTCTCTTTCCAAAGCAAACAATGAGAGACAAAATATTTTAAGGGGTAAGGGAGTGCAAAGAGGAAACCCAATAGTGGAAAAAGGAGAGGATGTGAGAACTGAAATGAGGGGTTTTTAAAAAATCCAATCTAACCTTGTTTGTCCTACTCTTTATAAGGATTCTTGTGTAGTTATAAGCATGATGAATGAAGGAACATAAGTTCCCAATGAGGAGTTTAAATCTATGAATGTGATGGAAAAGATAGCTTCTTACCTATCAAGAGTTAGAGCTTTGAGTCAAGGTGAAGAAAATCCTTCTTGTGAACCTCTAGGTAAAATAACTAAATTTGACACTTTAAAATTGTCTAATGAATAGAGTGTTAGTGATAGGTTGTATTTATATGAGTCTATTGATTCTTTACCTTGGTGATAATGTGCATGTTGAGAGTGTGGAATTCTAGTTGATCCTATTGATGACCAAATTGTTTTTTCTAGTAAGATTGATTTGTGTCCACCTACTGTTGATGCATGTGTTTTGAATGATAATTCTTTATCAAGTGATATTTATGTTGATCAACTAGATTTTTAAGTGTGGTATACTACTTGAGGGATCTTGTGATGTGATTATTGAGCCTTAAGTTAGTGGTAATGTTAGTAAAGCTAATCATTTTAATCGGAGTGACTCTTCGAGCATATCTTTGGTTGATGATCCTATTACTAGTTTTGCTCACTGAGATCATGTGCCTGAAAATACTTCAAAAAAAATAATATTTGTCTTTTTGAGAGTGAACTTACATGCTTTAATTCTCCTTCTTGGATTGATCATTCTCTGTTTAAGTACAATTTTTGGTTTGAAGATGACGAGATCACTCCTAGTGAAGTACCTAGAGGTGTGAGCCTTGATCATAGTATAGTTCTTGAGAGCTATACTCTTTATATGATACAACATAAGAAAAGGTATATGATCAGTACTTTGAATGTACTTTGCATGTGAGATATGCAAATATAAAATATTCTGAATATGCTAGAAAATGATGAAAACTATACTTAGATGTAAAACTGAATAGAAGTACAATGACTCTGTTTGAGATGCATAAATATATAAGTATAGTGATATGTAATGAGAATCTAAAAAAAACCATAAGTTAAGCAAGTACAAACTGAATTAAGGGGAGGGTGTTTTATACCTTTCCAAGGGTAAGAACCATGACTGGTGTGAATTCACTCATAAGCCCTTTTATGGGCAAAATTTTCAAGTAAACCAAATCATTAACTGCAAACTAAAGCTCTTTTCTTCTCACATCTGCATAGGTTTTCTAATGACTCTAAGCTATTTTCAACCTCTCTCTAATCAGCTAAATTTTATCCATAGAATCATGGACTGAATTAGGCACTACCAAGGTAGATTCACCAACCTCAAACCATCCAATAGGAGATCTACACCTCCTACCATAAAGCACTTCAAATGGATCCATTTGAATAATGGAGTGATAACTTTTGTTATAGGAAAACTCAATGAGAGCAAACTGATCATTCCAACTACCTTTAAAGTAGATCACGTAAGCTCTTAACATATCCTCTAATGTCTGAATGGTCCACTCTACCTGACTTTCTGTTATACGTGGAAAGTTGTGCTAAGATGAACTTGGGTACTGAGACCCTTCTGAAAGTATTTCTAAAATTGTGAAGTAAATTGAGTACCCCTATCCAAAGTTATAGTCAAAGGGACTCCACGCAACTTGAACAACTCTCTAAGATAGAGTCAAGCATAATACTCGGCTAAATCTGTAGTGTTAACTGGTAGAAAATATATTGACTTTTTCATCCGGTCTATAATAACCCATATCAAGTTGTGTTATTGGTGAGTACGAAGTAACCTTGTAATGAAGTTCATATTCACTACCTCCCACTTCTAAGTAGGAATACTGATATTCTGATTCATACCACCTGGTCTCTGGTGCTCAACCTTAACCTGCTAATAATTTGGAAACTTAGCCATAAATTCTACAATATCCTTCTTCATGCCATTCCACCAATACACTTCCTGGTACATCTTGGTGGCACCTGGGTGAATAGAATATCTAGAACTATGAGCTTCTGTCAACATCCCCTGTCTTAAATTATCTACATATGGAATACATAATCGGCATTGACAACAAAGTACACTATCTCTCATTGGGATAAAACCTCAACTTTCTAACCTTGGACAAATTCCTTTAACTTAAAAAAATAGGATCTCTATCTTTCTTTGCCTTCGCCTCTGCCATTAAAGAAGATTCTGAACCATAACACTGCCTTCAACTGAATCAACTAAGCAAACTCCCAATCTACCAAATCTGTAGGCATCACAAACTAATTCTTTATTCTCATCCTATACATAAAAAACACTATCCATATAAAGTCTGCTAAGAACATCAGCCACTATATTGGCTTTACCCGAATGGTACAAAATGCTCATATCATAATCTTTCAATAACTCTAGCCATCTCCTCTGACAGAGATTTAGGTCTTACTGACTGAATACATACTGAATACTCTTATGATCCATGAGTACATCCATATGAACTCCATATAGATAGTGCCTCTAAATCATTAAGGAAAAAATTACAGCTACCAACTTAAGATCATGAGTTGGGTAATTCTTCTCATGAGGTTTAAGTTGTCTAGAGGCATAAGCTACAACCTTACCATGATGCATCTTAACACAACTGAGGCCAACTCCAGAGGTATCATAATAAACAACAAACCCATTTGGACCCTCTGGTAGAGTCAAAACTTAAGCAAAAGTAAGTCGAGTCTTCAACTCTTGAAAACTCTTCTCGCAAGCATCGGACCACTAAATTTTGACTTTTTTTTACTCAATCTGGACATAGGAGAAACAATAGATTAAAATAATTCAACTAATTTTCTGTAGTAACTGGCTATACCCAAGAAACTCCTAATGTCTGATAGAGAAATGGGTCTATGCTAGTTTGTAACTGCTTCGATCTTTTGAGGATCAACATGAATGCCCTTATTAGAAATGATGTGACCAAGGAATGCTAATGATTTCAACCAAAATTCACCCTTGTTAAACTTAGCAAATAACTGGATGTCTTTGAGAGTTTGTAAGATAATCCTTAAATGTCAGCATATTCATCATCACTCTGAGAATAAATGAGGATGCCATCTATAAAGACAAAGACAAACATGTCTAAGTACTGCTTCAACACCCTGTTCATCAAGTCCATAAAATCTATAGGAGCATTCGTTAGTCCCTAGGACATAACAACAAATTCATAGTGACTATATTGAGTTCTGAAAACTATCTTTAGAATGTCACGCTCTCTAACTCTAAGCTGACGATAGTTAGATCTAAGGTGTATCTTCAAAATATAACTGGCACCCTGAGGCTGGTTGAACAAGGCATCAATCCTAGGAATGGGATACTTATTCTTGATTATGACTTTATTCAGCTGACAATAATCGATGAACATTCTGAGGGAATCATCTTTCTTATGCACAAAGAGAATTGGAGCATCACATGGAGAGATATTAGGTCTAATGAGGTCCTTTAAATATTTTTTCAATTCCTTAGGCTCATCTGAAGCCATTTTGTAAGTAGGAATTGAGATAGGCTAGGTATCTAGATGAAGGTCTATTCCAAAGTCTATCACCCACTCGGGAGGGGCTCTGGGTAGATCTTCAGGAAATATTTCTAGGAACTCATTCACTATTGGAACTGACTAAAGAGTTAGGGTTTTAGAGTTAGAATTCTTGACCCAAACTAGATGATATATGCAATCCTCGTGGAGATAATTTATCTGGACTTTAGGTAAGAGACAAATCGACCTATAGGTGCAGAAGTATTACCCTTCAATTCTAAGAATGGTTCATTTGGAAACTAAAATTTAATGACATTGGTTCTACATTCGACTGAGGCATAACAAGAGTATAACCAATCCATGCCAAGAAGGACATTAAAATCAGACATTTCTTGTTCTACTAGATCAACTGTGGTGATTTACTGAGAAATTATAACTGGGCAATTTTTGTATACCCATTTAACTATAATTGAGTCACCAATAGAAGTAGAGTCTGAGAAGGATTTTGAAAGGGTTTTTAGAGTAACATCAAAATCTACTGTAATATAAGGAATTACGAAAGAAGCTATGGCTCCGAGATCTAACAATGGATATACATTAATATGGAAGATTCATAATGTACAATGACTACGTTAGGAGAACCCTCCTGATCCTATCAAGTCTACAAAGCATAAACCCTATTCTGGAACTACTCATAACCTATACTAGATGAGGCACCCTACTAAGTTGGATGACCTGCCAGAGCTACATAGGAGGCAGCCTGAGTACGAGTACTGATGTCACTTCTCTTGGTTGATGGATAATCTCAGAATATTTTACCTGACTTTCCATTACAAAAACATACATCCCTACCTATAAAATATCCCCGAGGTGGTTTCTCTGGCACTTCTTACAATTTGGGAAGGTACGACCATTGAAAATACTATTTTGAGACTTAGAGCCTGGCGTTCTACCTTTTTTTATCCTGGTTGGGCCTTAGAGTTAGAACACTGGTCGATGATAGTTCTAGGGATAAAGATATCTACTAAAACTTAGAGTGATTACCAATGCCTGGCCTCTGTTAAGAATAATCAAAGTTACCTATTCTAGCCCTCTTGGTCTCCCTCTTTTAGCTTATCTTCCTCAATATGTTAAGAATGAGTCATGACTCTTAAGATGCCCATTTACCCAATAATTACTATCCTACACTCCTTGAACACTAACTCAGAAACATCTTAAATGAACGTATTCAAGCGAGCCCTTAGCTCAGTAACTATTTTTGGAGCATACTTGGAGAGTTGGGTAAAATTCAGAAAGTATTCCTTCACTGACATGTTGCCCTGCTTTAGATTAATGAACTCCTCAACCATATATTCCCTCAACTCACAGGGAAAGAATCTATCCATAAAAGTATTCACAAATTCATCCCAATCAATTGGGCTTGTATCCACTCATCTACCCTCCTTCCACTGCTTACACCAAGTCTGAGACACTCACTTTAATCGATAAGAGGCTAAATCTACAGTCTCAACTAAAGTAATACCCATGATTCGAGTGATCTTCTGTACCTTAACAATGAAATCCTATGGATCTTTCTCCACCCTTGAGGCATGGAACACTGGGCGATTCATTTGAGTGAAGTCTTGGACTATTGTAGCAGTTGCCTTTCTACTAGGAATAACAGGTGCAACAACTTACTGATTGATCTGGTTTGTCATAGCCTGAGTAAGAACTTGAAAGGCTACCCTAAATTCAACATGAGTGTCTTACTTATTCAGGGGATTTGCAGTAGTTGATGGGCCTTGATGGTTATTGTTACCGTTCTATCATCAGTTTGCTATTCTAGGAGACATTTTTTATAAATGCATAAAGCATGAATTAGAAGGAGATTAAATAGAGTTCACACTCTATCACATGATATGAACATGAAAGAAGTGAGGCATTCCAAAAGCATTTTCTAGCCTCTCCTTCATAAGTGCGGCGCGCTTTACACCCATGAATGAGACTCTACTTAACATAAATTTTAGACATCCTAGGATACTTTAAACCTGATGCTCTGATATAAAGTTTGTCACGACCCGAGCCTACATCCTGGACGTAACATGGTGCTTAGAGCCACAAGTGACCCTAAGCTAACCCATGTCATACCATAAATACTAATAACCCTGAATATAAGAAATACTAAGTGGAAGCTAAATTAGAACAATGATAATAGAAGTCTAAACCAATACTAATACTGAATATAGAAATCTACAATGTCTGACACAAACCATAAAGCTAAAATATCTAACTGTCTGCCTGAATGCCTCTACTAAATAATGAGTTGCTGGGACAAGTCCTTAGCTAAATCTAAGCATCTGAGACTAGAATAGTACTGAAATAATATAAAGACTCTTGTCCTCGTATGATGAGGACTCACCACTGCCAGCTGCTGAGGTTGCATCAAAATGTATCGATCACGGGGCTAATGTTGAGCATCCAAACATATATCATAATATGATAAAACACAACAATAGATATGTGATCCATAATTTAAATGTATTAAGCATGTGATATATGCAAATATAAAATATTCTGAATATATTGAAAAATACTAAAATACTATACTAAGATGTAAAACTGAACGAAAGTAACAATGACCCTGTCTGAGATACATAAATATATAAGTATACTGATATGAAATGATAAATTTAAAAAATTATAAGTTAAGCAAGTACAAACTAAATTAAGGGCCATGTACAATATTGAGTTTGAAATTATAGGAGGTTCTCGTAACCGACATAGACCATGTGAGAAAACTTGGAATCCAACTTGTAACCTAAGTTCGGAGGGTGTTTTATACCTTGCTAAGAGTAAGAAACATTACTGGTGTGAATTCACTCATGAGACCATTCGGGCAAATGGAGACACTCTCAAATTGTGAGGATACCTTAATCATAGTGGCACATAGTTTGGGACTTGGTTTGTCTTAACCCATGTCCGCTTGGTGCTAAGTACTACTCCCATAATCATATAATTATGCTCATAATAATATTGAAATCTGAGTAAAATACTTGAACTAGTTCAATTTACTATAACACAATATGACTGAACTCGTAGAGCTACTTATATGAATCTTACTATCTGATAAAAATAATGATAAACATAGTATATTGAATACTCATCTAAAATCATGCTTCAATAAGATGTTTCATGCAATTTTATAAAAATCTAGGATCACGTGTACCTAACATTCTAAACATATATGAAAGCCATATTTAAATTCATGCATAAAAGTACCATTTATAATTATAAGATGTTCTGAGACAAGGATAATGTAATAATCATCAATTGTGGATATTTGGAAACTTGCCCTAATTCATGGATTTCATAAAAACTGAACTTTAAAAGTAACTTTGGGCATGAGGGTGAAAGAAGACCCTCTTTGAATACCCACAAACCTTGAGTTTGAAGAATCCTTACTAAGAAGATGGACTATGAAGCCTTTCGAGAAGAACCATAGTTTCTGTGCTTTGAGGAGATGAATCATATTTCTAGGAAATTTCTAAGTGTTTGGGGTGAGAATGAGGGTAAAGTATCAACTTATCCCTCTTAATCCCTCTTAATAAACCATTAATATAATGTAATATAAGTCTGGGAGTTTAGGAAAGTCTGAAAATACCCCTGGAAAACCATTTTTAAAAATTGAAGAACACGACAGATGAGTATCAAGATGACTTGTCGTCACCTAAAATGACTCATCATTTGAGTCATTATGCAGGTTTTGTTTCTGGGAACCTTGACAATGGTAGTCACCACGGCTCATGGTGGCACCCAACGACTCACCATCAGAAGTCATCGCCACTAGGCATAAATTCTAACTTTCAGAAATTTCATTGTATTTCTTAGGACAAACACATATGATGACTCATCATGACATACAATGAATCATCCTAGTCAATCCTAGTCACTGGGAAGAAAAATCAAGTTTTAGGACTTTGGTTTGGGGTCGCTCAGAATGAGACACACAACGACTGATCTCGTTATCAAGAGTCATTGTCACTTGGATGATTTTTCAATATTTTAGGACTTTTGGCTAAACACTGATGGCGTTTCACCTAACAAGTTGTTCGTACTAACCATGACCCATTTTGTGAGTCATTCTGTGAAATTTTCTTCCACTTTCTGCTCTAAGTCTAAGGTTAATCATAGAGACTTTTGGAGTGTGACAAATGACCAATGATATTGAGTCTAATAGTGGTTTTACATAGGAGAACACCTTGGATAAAGTTCTATTGTGAGACATTTTTATATACTATTTATTTGCATATGATGATACTCATATTTGTGTGGAGAGTAAATCCTATATTGATAGGAGTTCCAACATGACAAATGGGTGTTTCCTTGATCCCATTTTACATAATTCTTTTCTGTTTGACCCCGATGATGTGATGCTTGGTCCTAAAGATAAGCTTGGAATGAGTGAAGTTTTGGGCTTATTTTGTGATGAGTATAGGAGTAACACAACCTTTATTTTATATGGTTCATACTTCGTGTTATTACTTAATTTTATAAGCTTGAATGAGATATGTTTTCCAACTTATTTAAGGAGTACCTTTGTATTTGAACCCAGTGATGAATTGGGAGTAATCTCATTCTTGAAGATAGCTAGTGCATTGGGTGAAGTCTTAACTTAGGTGGACCTTGTTTATAACCTTGGACTTAGCTATAAGTATTTTCATATGCTACTTGAGATAAAGGGGGATTTATGTTTGTTGAAATATAGAGCCAATGTTGGTCCTTGTGATTATCCCTTTATCAAAATCTCTTTAGTAGCCACATGGCTTTTACTTTATGGGGTTACGAACCCTTAGTTGTTCATTTTGATAACTGGTTATATGTTAAGTGTGGGCATTCTTGGTATGATTATTGAAGTTTTATTGCTAATGTTAACCCTCATTCCATGAGGATATTATTGTTACTTATTTTCCTTATGGTTTTGCAAGGTTTGGATTCAAGGATGAATCCTTTTCAAAAAGAGAAGAACGATGCAAGCCGAGCTTTATCAAAGCTTGACACATGAAGCCAAACTAAATAGGGGGTAGACTTATCATAAAATCACTACCTTGAAGTCTTGGTGAGTGCTTAGAATGAAAGAATGAAGCTCAAGACTAGGTCTACTAGGAAGGAGCTCCCAATTGAGCAATACAATATGTGAAAATATCTTGGAGCAGGAGAGGTCCAATGGAGTTAGTAAAAGGGTGAATGCCCACTTTAGTGATGCAACCCATCACTTTGGCGTGCATGAAGCCACCTTGGCGATGCTAAGTTCACTTTTGCAATGCCAAGGTTAGTTTGGCTATCCAAATCGGCCATTGAAGGGTCATTTCTTAATTAGCTACTTTTGGGTTATATTTGTAATAAGACATACTATAAATTGATGATTTCATTAGCTTAGTTTTTGATTATTGATGAATTGTGTCTCCTTGAGAGCATTAAGAAAGCTTGGTGAATCATTTGTTGAAACCTTGTTTAGAAATGTGGGTTGCAAGGAGATTCAATCATCCTTGAGGTCTTCATAAGAAATTTGGTGCTTGATTCGGATTAATCGAATAAGATCTTTTGGTTTAATATACCTTTAGGTTGTGCTTGATTTTTTTTCTTGTATCAATCTATTTATCTTGATTAGGTTCTTTTTAGGATTCGTAATTGGAGGTTTTAGGATGTAATACATCCTTCAGTTGTCAATTGTTCCTTCTCTCATATCTCTTCATTTTTGTTTTCATTTGCATATTCATTTCTAGTTTGAGGTTGATATTACATCATAGTTTCACCAGCCAATTATCAGCTAAGTCTAAAAACTTTGAGTGGGTGCTCAAAATATGTTCAGAACCACGTGAATGCAAACAAAATATGCTACCCTATCAAAAACAAAATTTCAAACTCAGTGGAAAGATGAAATTCCCAATAGAGGTCATTTTGATGATAATGGGGCCCACACCCACCATTCTATTTTAACTAAAAGCCAACCAATGGTACCAAATGAGTTCGGAAGCCTCCGGACCTAAACCAAACATCGTCCTAAACCAAAATACACATTTCAGAGCCAACATAACTATCAAAATTCTCATCCGAGCCCGTTTATTAGAAGTTTTGGTTGAAGGCCAACTTCTCAACTTCAAAAGCTCTATAATAGGAAATTGGCATAAAAACTAAGAGAACTGTCCGTGAACCAAACTACCAGTCCATGCAAGTCATAAATGACTTGGGGAAGCTATAGGAAATCTCTAAATGTAGAAATTGCATGAAAAAAAAAAAGAAAAATGACCTAGAAGGTCATTACATGAATATCTGAGCTAAATTGATTTATATCTTATCTAAGCTCAATGCATGCTTCTCTTAGTTGTGTCCCCATGTTTGTAAGACCATTACAGAGAAAGTTGTGAAATTTTATTTGTTATGTGTTAGAATGCTATGTTTTAATGGTTTCCTAACCTAGTGGAAGGACCAATTGCGTGAACTGGTGTCCCAGTATATAGTTTTGCAGTTGCATGCTTTTGTCTTATATGCTAGTTGTCCAGTACTCTTTGGACAGTGTCAGCACATTAGTAGCTTGAATTCTTAGTGGTCTTTTACAGCATCCTCCAATGAGGAAGCTTCTCTCAGAATGCTTATTTTATATATATACATATATATACACACACATCATTCTTGAGGAGAGAAACTTAAGTTTTTGCGAAAATTAAATCTTCTCAAGCAAAAGTCTCATCTGATACTACAAAAATTCAGCAATTTAGGAACCTTTCGCTCATAGTGAAATATATTGTTATTTCTAGGTTGATTGAGTTTTTGTATTTTTCTTACAACTGTAAACTCATATCTCATCTTGGAGATTCTTGTGAGTAGTTTTTTTGTTTGAATTCATGTTGAGTTGTTTTTCTAGATAGAGTTAGCTAGTGGAGTTCTCATTGTACAATTATTATAAGTATGCGTAGCAACAGAGCTATTGCTAGTGAGTAGAAATTAACAGTTTAATTACTAGATTGCAGAAGGTTTGTATTGAGTTTGTTTTCTTGGTGATTAGTAGAGAGATCACTAAAATCCTATTGGGGTAGGTCGTGGTTTTACTCCCTTGAACAAGGAAGTTTCCAAGTTAACATCTTTTGTTTTTTATTTTCCTGAAAGTTCTCTTTGTGTTTTTACTATTCTTCAATATCCTCATATAGGGACCTGGTATGTAATCAGGTCTTTTGCTATAATGGTGGACTCTTACGTACCATCAATTGGTATCAAGTCTATTCTTCCTAAAGGTTAACACCTATAAAGAATCCTGTTCAAGATGGCACCTCTACCCAGTCTCAAGGAAGGACAGTCAACTACTCGACCCCCAAGGTTTTGTGGGTAATTCTATCATGGTGGAAGACTAGAATGCATGATTTCATCATGGCAGAGGATAGTGAGTTGTGGGATGTGATTTTTGATTGTCCTCGTGTGCCCATGGATGTTGTTAAAGAAGTGGAAATCTCTATATCTATTCACAAATCCAAGAAAGACTATAATGAAGGTGACAGGAAGAAGATTGAAAATAATTACAAGGCTAAGAAGATCCTTATATATAGGATAGGACCTGATGAATACAATTGGGTCTATGCTTTTCAGTCTGCTAAGGAAACATGGGAAGCTTTGCTGAATTATCATGATGAAACAAGTAAAGTGAATCAATCAAAGATTGATATTGTTAGTACGCAGTATGAACTTTGTAAGACGAACGAAAGAGAATCCATTCAAAACCTGCATACTCTATTCACATTTATTGTGAATGAACTCAAGTTTCTTGCAGAAAACATCAAGATGTATAAGATAGTCCAAAAGATCTTAAGTATCTTACCTCCCTCATAGGCAAGTAGAGTGAATGCCATCTCAGAGGTAAAGAAACTACAAACTATGTCGATGGATGATCTTATTGGAAATTTGAATACATATGAGCTTAAACATCAACAACATTCTGGAAAAAATGAACCCAAGAAAGAAAGGAGCATGGTTCTAAAGGCAAGAAAGAATGACTCAAGTGAAGATGATCATAACATGACCTCTCTCACTCAAAGGTTTCAAAAGATGGTAAGAAGAAGAGGTTTTCAAAATAGAGAAAACTATGTCCCTTAGCATGTGTGTACAAACTAGGGTTTGATACACCCCATTATTCTTTTGGATCTTCACCACATCATATGTTAAAACTAAAAAACTCTATCCTATGAAGTAAAAAAATAGATAAAAAGAACAAAAAAAAAGAATTAAGATATATGTAAAGTAAAAGAAATAGGGATTGGATTGCTTCCCATGTAGCACTTGATTTAATGTTGTGGCATGAAAAAGTTCATCTTATTACCACTCTTTTTCTGGGTGTTCTAACCCATGGGAGTTGTCATTGTAACTGCATATTTTCATCATGTCCTTACACCTTCAGACTCCTTCCATTAGTGTTCTGATCTTGGAATTCTATGTTTTCCCATGCATAGCCACCTTGTCCAATAATGTTGTAGGTGAGGCAAATATGTTGTCCATGAAATACCCTCTATATATAATAGTTATGGCTTGGTTGACTGGGTCTAGGATATGGTAGAACATATAACGTAACATTACTTCATGGATCCCATGCTCTGGGGACATCAACAACTACTGCTTAAAGTTCCTCCAAGCTTCTTATAAGAGCTAATCTAAAGTTTTTGTAATGACCCTCCTAGTCATTTTTGACATTTTCATGCTTTTTCTATATTTAAAGCATACCTTTAGCTACCCCAAGTCATTTATGACTTGTTGGGATAGACAATTTGGTTACCAGGTAGTTCATTTGTTTTTTTTAGAGCCATTTCCCTATTTAGGAGCTTTTAAAGTTGAGAAATGGGTCATCTCGATACAAAACTATAGTTAAATGACTTCTGATGCCATTTCTGATAGTCTTATCAAGAGGACCCTTGGTCTGGGTCTCAAGGCTTCCAGACTCATTTTGGGCTATTGGGTGGATTTTAGCTAAAATAACCCATGGGTACGGGACCCACTTTTTATCGAAACAACCTTAAATAAAAATTTTGATAGTGTGATTATGTTGAGTCTATAATGCCAACTTTGGTAGGATAGCATAGGTTGTTTGCTTCCATGGGATTTCGAATGAATCCAGAGAGCCTAGTATAAATATTTGTAATTTGGTAAAAATTACTGGTGCATCTACACCTAGTCCAGGCCCAGGTCCATAATCTCTATCACGATGAGGACCTCCGCTATCACGAGGGTCTATGATCTTGGTCATCATGATCACGAGGTTTTAGGGATCATGACCACGATGAAGGAGGGTGTAGGATCGAGCTAGCTTACTCATCACCATAGCGTGGCAAGGCCACCTTGATCGTGAAGGTCCCATTAGTGGGGTGTTCCAACCAAGGGACCTCACAACAGCAATGAGGAAACCCCTGGTAGGATATAAACACTTCCCTTTATTTTTCTAGGATTTTTTCTAAGTTTTAGACACCATTAGAGGCTACTTGAGCTTCGAAATTGTGGGAAAATCTTAAAGTGGAGCTAGGTTTAGCTTAGAGGCATGCTTGTGAGCAATGTATCATCGTTATCCCGTAAGTTTTTGATAAATTTTTAGTGTAATTCTCTAATTTAGTTTATTTTTTTAGTCATTTATTGTGGGGCTGTTTTGGGGCTTATATAAGCTCAAATTATGCCTAAATGTTGGGGTAATATGGTCCTTGAGCTAAGAGGAATGTTGTAACGGTTTTAATTTTGTGATTCTATAAGCAGATCCAACATGGGATTCTTAGTCTGACTTCTGACCCACACGGAGTGTATATACTCAATATGGGTATCCATATTCTAGTCTTGATGCATAGATTATGGTTTTGATAGTGTGGCAACGGTTAAAGGCTTCTCAAAATGGAAAAGCCCTGGTGTAGTGGATCTTGCAAGCTTTTGACTGCATCCAGGTAGGCTAGGCTTACTTTTATTCTAGATTATGTTTATTTATAGTATTAGTGTAGTATTGGGCTAGCTATGGGTGGGTATTTATGGTTCGATTGTTGTTTTAGCATTTTTTGCCGTATTTAGCCGATTAGGGGCCTTTTTCTACAGAATTTGAGCCCGTTTTTCCTTGGGTTAGTTTACTATCATCTTTTAGGGTTACACTTAGTGACATAAATTGGGTAGGTTTTAATGCTTTGAAAGACATACCTTTAGGATTAGATGAGCTTATGACTGCTTTCTTAGGCTATTTTTGTCACACCTCAAATCCCATTGAGGCGGACTGGCACCCGAAGCCGTTAAGGCCCGAGAGAACCAACCTATGATCATGTACATTCATATGCATGTCCCTGGGTGAACAACATTCAGTCATACAGGTACAAAATGTCAAAGAAGGAAGTCATGGAAAAATATGCAAATAGATATGAAACCTGGCCGTTAGGGCCACCACGTCAAAATGGTCATACATTCCTTCGTTTGACTTACAATGTCTACAAATCCTCTAACAGATACATAACCATGCTTATAGTCGAGACAAGTCCCCGCTTTATACAACCTTTTCATGCTACCAAAACAAATGTATACAAGTGACTCGGAAAGCCCCGAACCAATCTGGAGCTCACTAATATTCTGTAAATTACCCGTGTACTACTGTGGAGGTCTACTAGCACCTGTGCCTGCAGCAAGTAAGGTAAGTCCCCCAAGGACGTCAGTACGAAAGAATGTACTGAGTGTGTAAGGCTATAAGCAACTGTATGAAATATAAAAACTCCAATGGAATCAAATACAAGTGAATAGTCAATATGGATAAACCACCATTCTGTATGTGTGGAACCATGTACATTTCTTTCATTACTTTCTTTTGCTTTTACATTCATATCATTATCATCATCAATCATATAATTCCCAGGCCCAACTGATCAGTGGGAAAAATAATATTGGGATCGTCTCTAGCTAGGCTTTCGCCCCTTTGAGCTACCACCCGTTAATCAATAAAGCAGGTTTGGCCCTAGCTAGGTTCTCACCTCTTTGGGCTGCCCTCTGTATCCAAAAATCAATCGGGATCGTCTCTAGCTAGGCTTTCGCCCCTTTGAGCTACCACTCGTACTCAAACAACTATGCATTACTTCATTTCTTTACTTTTGTGAGATTGATACATTGGTGGTTATAACATTATTGGAGATTTGGAACATCATTCAATGAATAAGAGACACGTGAATAACAATTTATAACAAACCTGAAATGAGATACTTTGAAACATTTCGAAATGGAAACAAGTGCGGTAACGATGTGAACAATAGGTACTGCCAAAGTATACGAAAAAGAGAAACCTTACATACCTTATCTTCCCAATATGTGAATACAACAATTCAGCTCCTTCCTTACTTGTTATTCTACAACACAAGTATATAACGGAGCTCACATTAACAACTAACTACATTACAAGTGCACAAGACGATAATAAGTTACGTGACTGTCATATAACGTCATTTCACACTCCTACAATACAATTTACTGCATCACCATACCAACAACACCAAAACATACCACACATCAACCTAGATACCACAAACCGATGGAATTTCATACCAAGTTTATACTTTACACATCCTCTTTAACACATCATCATATTTACGCCATCAAGTCATCTAAATACCTTTCACAACAACATATTAAAAACAATCCATAATTTATACAATTCAAAATACCTCTGGACAACCTCTTTAAAGCCGTCAAAAGGGTACCATAAGTTGATGATTGCATCCAAGAAGGGTAGAGGGGCCTTGGAGGGTCAAAGAGATAAAAAAACAAGCGAAACAGAATTCTGGAGGGACCTGCGAAGCAACCTGTACCCGCAGGTGGTGAGGTACGATCGTACGTGCCTCCTTGGCCCTGTCCAGGGCCACCTGTGATGCCACCTGCGCCCACAGGTGCCTCATCCGCAAGGGCGGGTACCCGGTTCGGCTAAAATGGATCTCTTTTGGGTCTATTTTTGTAATAAATGGTTCATGGCCATAAGTAAGCTTCTCTTTTCATATTTTGGGTTAACTTGGATTCCAACGAACAATCATGTCTTCAAAATTCACATGAACATCACAAAACTATATTCTCCTTTCAATACACCACCGGTTCCATAGACAATTTCACAACCACAATTCCAAAAGTTATACACAGAGAGAACGAAAGTTAAGGACATAACCACATCCTACATGTTGAAATTCAATTCATCAAGTTTACTTCCTTCAAGACCTCAATTCCCCTTTCAAGTTTGAACCACATAGAAAGCAAGTCCTTTATCGATTAAGCAAAAGTAGACTATTTTACACATAGTGGACTGTTCAACACTTTGTCAACATAACCAATATGATTTACACACCCTCTTATGCATATAATATGTTAAACCATAAGAGTAATCACTTACTAAAGCTTTCAAAGAGATGATCTTGTCCAAAGGGAAAGGTAGTTTAAGGTTTGAGAGAGAAGTGAATATTTTTGGAAAAATATAGAATTTGCAAGTGTGTCATGGTGAATAAAAATCTGATTTTTGTTGCCTTATATAGTACCTCATGGTCATCCTTAGCCAAACATTAATGTTTTTACTTGGTCAACTTTTTGGAATAGTTCATTTCCATATTTGGGCCATGTCTTATTGCTTAATTTTGGGCCTCATTTGAGCCCATTAACACAAGATTAATTCAGCCCAAGAATTTTAGTAGATGATTCACCTACTATTTCTAGTTTAAATACTTCCGTCAATGTTAAGGTAATCAAATAGGTTCGGAAATATATGGGGTGTTACATCCTTCCCCTCTTAGGAACATTTGTCCTCGAATGTTAGTAACATTATCCAATCTAAACAAATTCAAGTCTAAGTTTATCCTTCATGTGATCACATACACATAATGTGTATAGATACTTGTTATTTCTCTAATTCAACATCCTGAACTTGTTTTTTCGTTTGAAATAAATGCGGGTACTTAGACTTCATCATTTCCTCGGCTTCCCATGTGATTTCTTCTACTTGCTGATTTCTCCAAAGTACCTTTATGGAAGTTACTTCTTTATTCCTTAACCTCTTAACTTGTCGATCCAGAATAGCAATAGGTATTTCTTCATAGGTGAGATCCTACGTAACTTGTACATCTTTAGTGGGAGCAATACGAGATGGATCTCCTATGCACTTTCGAAGCATTGAAACATAAAACACTGGATGAACTGTGGAGAGTTCTTGGGGTAGTGCTAATTCATACGCAACTTGACCAAATCTTCAGGTAATCTCATACGACCCTATATAACGTGGACTCAACTTTCCTTTCTTTCCAAATCTCATTACACCTTTCATTGGTGACACTTTCAAGAATACCCAATCACCTATGGCAAATTCTAGGCCCCTTCTTCTAACATCGACATATGACTTGTGTCGACTTTGGGTTATTTGTAGATGCTGTTGTATCGCCTTAACTTTCTCCATATCTTGATGAACAAGATCTGGCCCAAAGAAGGCAGCTTCACCTGCTTCAAACTATCCAATTGGTGATCTACACTTTCTTCCATATAAAGCTTCGTAAGGTGCCATCTTGATACTTGAATGATAGCTATTATTGTAGGCAAATTAAATAAGCGATAGATGACCATCCTAACTACCTTTAAAGTCCAATGTGCAAGCTCGTATTATATATTCAAGTTTTTGGATAGTACGTTCCGCTTGTCCATCTTTCTGAGGATGAAAAACCGTACTTAAATTCACTTGGGTTCCCAAACTCTTTTGAAAGAATTTCCAAAAGTGTGCAGTAAATTGAACTCCCCTGTCTGATATAATAGAGATTGGAATTCTGTGTAATTGCACTATCTCCTTAACATACAATCGTGCATAATCTTCAGTTGTATAAGTGGTTTTGACCGGTAGGAAGTGCGCTGACTTGGTAAGCCTATCAACTATTACCCATATGGAATCAAATTTCCACAGTGTACGAGGCAAACCTGTGATCAAATCCATGTTAATCATGTCCCACTTCCAGACTGAAAGATTTATCCCACTTCCAGACTGAAAGATTTATACATTGCATATAACCTCAAGGCTTCTGATGCTCTACTTTTACTTGTTGACAATTTGGACATTGGGCTACAAATACTGCAATTTTCTTCTTCATTTTACCCCACCAATACATTTCTTTCAAATTATGATACATTTTTGTGGATCCCGGATGAATAGAATACCGTGAATGATGTGCCTCTATCATAATCCGTCTTCTTAGCTCATCTAATTCGGTACACATAATCTATTTTGGCACTGAAGCACTCCCTCTTATGTAAGATCAAATGCCTTTGTCAAACCTTGTTGTACATTCTCTTTTAGCTGCAGTAAAATAGGATCCGCATACTATTTCTCTTTCACCTCAGCTACTAATGAAGATTCTACTGCATTTTTCACAATAATCCCTTCGTCTGGAGATTCAAGAAGGCGAACTCCCAAGATGGCTAGTTGATATAGATCCCTGACTATACCTTACTTTTTCGTCAACTAGCCATTAGGGCCTCCTATTGCTTTGCGGCTTAATGAATCGGCTACCACATTTGCTTTCCCCGGATGATATAATATATAAATATCATAATCTTTTAATAGTTCAAGCCACCTCCGTTGCCTCAGATTTAAGTCTTTTTACTTAAAGATATATTGGAAACTCTTATGGTCGGTATATATGTCAACATGAACCCCATACAAGTAGTGGCGTCATATCTTTAAAGCAAATATCATGGCTGCTATCTCAAGATCATGTGTTGGATAATTTCTCTCATGTGGTCGCAACTGTCTTGAGGCATAAGCTATTACATTACCGTGCTGTATCAAAACACATCCTAAGACGACTCCTGAAGCATCACAAAATACCGTATACCCTTCTGTGCCTTTCGAAAGTACCAATACCGGTGTAGAAGTCAATTTATCCTTTAGCTCTTGGAAACTCTTCTCACATGCATCATTCCATTGAAATTTGGTTGCCTTGTATGTTAGCTTTGTTAAAGGTGCCGCAATGGAAGAAAACCCTTCAACAAATCTTCTATAATAACTTGCCAACCCGAGAAAACTACGAATCTCTGTAGGCGTCGTAGGCCTAGGCCAAATCTTCACCACTTCTATCTTTTGCGTATCAACCCTTATTCCTTCATCTGACACAATATGACCCAAGAATGCTACAGATTTCAACCAAAATTCACACTTAGAGAACTTTGCATATAACTTACGATCACGAAGAATCTGTAACACTTGCCGTAAGTAATTAGCATGGTCCTCTTGTGATCTTGAATACACCAAAATATCATGTATAAACACTATCACAGATACATCTAAAAATGGTTTGAACACCCTATTCATCAAATCCATAAAAACTGTTGGTGCATTTGTTAACCCAAATGACATAACTACAAATTCATAATGACCATATCGCATTCGGAAATCTGTCTTGGGTATATATTTTTCTCTAACCCTTACCTGATAATAACCCAATCTTAGGTCAATCTTTGAGAAGTATTTGGCACCCTGTAATTGGTTAAACAAATCATCAATTCTGGAGAGGGGGTATTTATTCTTAATTGTTACTTTATTTAGTTGCCGATAGTCAATACACATTCTCAATGTGCCATCTTTCTTCTGTACAAATAACGTTGGTGCACCCCAAGGGGACATACTAGGCCTTATGAATCCCTTTTATAGCAAGTATTTTAATTGCTCCTTTAATTCCTATAACTCTGCTGGGGCCATTCAATATGGAGGAATAGAGATAGGCTGAGTGCCTGGCATCACATCAATACCAAACTCTACTTCCCGTTCTAGAGGCAAACCTGGAAGATTTTCAGGAAATACATCAAGGAATTCATTTACCACCGGAATGGATTGAAGAGTTGGTGGATTCACATCGATATCTTGCACTCGTACTAGATGGCATATGTACCCCTTGGATATCATTTTCCTTGCCTTAAGATAGGA
Organism: Capsicum rhomboideum; assembly: GCA_031232105.1. Lineage (NCBI taxonomy): Eukaryota > Viridiplantae > Streptophyta > Magnoliopsida > Solanales > Solanaceae > Capsicum > Capsicum rhomboideum. Next base: position 86,175,330 of record CP124716.1, on the reverse strand, counting down.
AATAAACTTACCTCTCGGTGTTCCAACATTACCCCTCCATTCAAGGACGGTCCTTTGTGGAAAATAGAAATGTACCTTTATAGATCAGCAATCAACTGTGGCATAACAAGAAGCCAACCAATCCATACCCACTATAACATCAAAATCTACCATTTCCTGTTCAATAAGATCAGCCAACGTATCATGATCACACACAGTTACTATACAATTACGATAGACTCTTTTAGCTACAATAGATTCACCAACTGGTGTAGATACTTCAAATGGCTTGATTAATAATTCTGGTGTCCTTCCAAATTTTTCAGCAATCAATGGAGTAACATATGATAGGGTATAGCCCAGATCAATCAATGCATATACATTATGAGAAAAGACGGATAATGTACCTGTAACCACATCAAGAGAAGCCTCAAAATTCTGCTAATCCACTAATGCATAGGTACTGTTCTGGACTCCACTAGAATTAGCTACTCCTATAGCACCTCTACCACACCCAGTAAGCTGTACACCCTATAAGGATGATGCAACAGCTGATCCCGTAGGTCACGTCATACTACCTGTGCCCCTTTGTGGACACTCTCTCATCATGTGCCCCGACATACTACACCAAAAGAAAATATCCATCCCAAACCGACATTCACCTAAATGAAACTTTCCACAGTGTTGACACTGCTGACGAGAAAACCCTGCTGTCTGTGAACCCCGAATTCCACTACGCTGTCCCACATGACCTCCTCTGAACCCTCGAAATTGGGATGGAGTACCTGTTGTAGGGTAAGAAAATAATGGTCTAGGCGATCTATTAAAAACTCGAGGCCTAAATTCTCCTTGGGATACCATGAACTGTCCCATAGGTCTAGCCCTCTTTGACGACCCTCTTTCAAATTCTTACGCCCTTCTCCTTTGCCTCTGATCCTCCATTTTCTATGCAAGAGCTTGTATTCTGGCAATATCAATATCTCTATTCAACGCAACAATAGTACAGTCCCTCACCAAATATGGATCCAATATGTCCATATACCAACGGACTCTGTCATCCATAGTGGCTACTACATTTGGAGTATACCGAGCCAAAGAGTTAAACCGAAGACTGTACTCTCTGACGTTCATATTCCCTTGACGAAGATTTAAGAACTGGTCAGCACGATCCTCTCGACTATCATATGGAAGATAGTGATCAAGGAATGCCACTTTGAATTCTTCCCAATTAACTTGAACTGCACCGATACCCCTGGATTGTTTCTAGTCTTCATACCATAATATAGCCTCTCCTTTCAATCTATATGCTGCAAGCTCAACTATTTCTATACCAGACACACGCATAACATCTAAATCCCTTTGAATTTATTCCATGAAGTCTTGTGGGTCTTTATTCAAATCTGACCCAGTGAAGGTGGAAGGGTCTAATTTCAGAAAATCCTGTGTCCACCGACTAGCTGCCCTATCCGCACCGTCACTGGCTGTAGTTGCACCAAATTGTCCTTGATTTTGTGCAGCAACTATACGAGTAAACATTTGCACCACATTTCTTAGATCATGTTCAGTAGCATTAACAGGTGGTTCTGGGGATACTCCTCTCCTTTGTGGCCCCCCTGGAAATGGGAGAGGAGAAGAAGCCCGCGATGAAAAATTAGTTTTAGCCCCACCTTGACTATCTTGTTCAGGTGGTGATTTACTAGTTCCTTCTCCAGAAAACATGTCTACCTTCTTACCTTTGACCTAACCTCATCTTGTAATCGACATTTTACTATAACAAAAGAAAACCAATTTCAATGGTCAGATATGATTCCATCTACAACTTTGGCTCTAATTAACAATTTAGGAAATGAAGAAAAGAAACAACTCCTAAATGTCACGTATCCTCCCGCTTATAAATGTGGTGCACAACACATCCATAAGTAAGACTCTACTCAGACACGGCTTTGTAGACACCCTAGGACAACCTCGCTCTGATACCACATTTGTCACACCTCAAATCCCATTGAGGCAGACTGGCACCCGAAGCCGTTAAGGCCCGAGAGAACCAACCTATGATCATGTACATTCATATGCATGTACCTGGGTGAACAACATTCAGTCATATAGATACAAAATGTCAAAGACGGAAGTCATGGAAAAATATGCAAATAGATATGAAACTTGGACGTTAGGGCCACCTCACCAAAATGGTCATACATTCCTTCGTTTGACTTACAATGTCTACAAAGCCTCTAACAGATATATAACCATGCTTACAGTCGGGATAAGTCCCCGCTTTATACAACCTTTTCACACTATCAAAACATATGTATACAAGTGACTCGAAAAGCCCCAAACCAATCTGGAGCTCACCAATAATCTGCAAATGACCCATGTTCTACTGTGGAGGTCTACTAGCACTTGTCCCTGCAGCAAGTAAGGTAAGTCCCCCAAGGGACGTCAGTACGAAAGAATGTACTGAGTATGTAAGGCTATAAACAACTGTATGAAATATAAGAACTCCAATAGAATCAAATACAAGTGAATAGTCAATATGGATAAACCACCGTTCTGTATGTGTGGAACCATGTACATTGCTTTCATTAATTTCTTTTGCTTTTACGTTCATATCATTATCATCATCAATCATATAATGCCCGGGCCTAACTGATTAGTGGGAAAAATAACATTAGGATCGTCTCTAGCTAGGATTTCCCCCCTTTGAGCTACCACCCATAAATTAATAAAGCACGTTCGGACCTAGCTAAGTTCTCATCCCTTTGGGACTTCCCCCTATATCCAATAATCAATCGGGATCGTCTCTAGCTAGGCTTTCGCCCCTTTGAGCTACCACCCGTACTCAAACAACTATGTATTACTTCATTTCTTTACTTTTGTGAGATTGATACATTAGTGGTTATAACATTATTGGAGCTTTGGAAAATCAGTCAACGAATAAGAGACACGTGAATAACAATTTATAACAAACCTGAAATGAGATACTTTGAAACATTTCGAAATTGAAACAAGTACGATAGCGATGTGAACAATAGGTTCTACCACAGGATACGAAAAAGAGTAACCTTACATACCTTATCTTCCTAATATGTTAATACAACAATTCAGCTCCTTCCTTACGTGTTACTCTACAACACAAGTACATAACGGAGCTCACATTAACAACTAACTACATTACAAGTGCACAAGACGATAATGAGTAACGTGACTGTCATATAACGTCCTTTCACCCTCCTACAATACAATTTACTGCATAACCATACCAACAATACCAAAACATACCACATATCAACCTAGATACCAAAAACCGATGGAATTTCATACCAAGTATATACTTTACACTTCCTCCTTAACACATCGTCACGTTTACGCCATCAAGTCATCTAAATACCTTTCACAACAACATATTAAAAACAATCCATAATTTATACAATTCAAAATACCTCCGGAAAACCCCCTTAAAGCCATCCAAAGGGTACCATAAGTTGAGGATTGCATCCTAGAAGGGTAGAGGGGCCGTGGAGGGTCAAAGAGATAAAAAAACAAGCGAAACAGAATTCTGGAGGGACCTGTGAAGAAACCTGTACCCGCAGGTGGTGAGGTACGATCGTACGTGCCTCCTTGGCCCTGTCCAGGGCTACCTGCAATGCCACCTGCGCCCACAGGTGCCTCATCCGGGTGGGCGGGGTTCGGGTTCGACTAAATTGGATCTCTTTTGGGTCTATTTTTGTAATAAATGGTCCATGGACATAAGTAAGCTTCTCTTTTCATATTTTGGGTTAACTTGGATTCCAAAGAACAATCATGGTTTCAAATTGCACATGTAAATCACAAAACTATATTCTCCTTTCAATACACCACCGGTTCCATGCACAATTTTACAACCACAATTCCAAAAGTTATACACAAAGAGAAAGAAAGTTAAGGAAATAACCACATCCTACATGTTGAAATTCAATTCATCAAGTTTACTTCCTTCAAGACCTCAATTCCCCTTTCAAGTTTGAACCACATAGAAAGCAAGTCCTTTATCGATTAAGCAAAAGTGGACTATTTTACATATAGTGGACTGTTCAACACTTTGTAAACATAACCAATGTGATTTACACACCCTCTTATGCATATAATATGTTAAACCATAAGAGTAATCACTTACTAAAGCTTTCAAAGAGATGATCTTGTCCAAAGGGAAAGGTAGTTTAAGGTTTGAGAGAGAAGTGAATATTTTTGGAAAAATATAGAATTTGCAAGTGTGTCATGGTGAATAAAAATCTGATTTTTGTTGCCTTATATAGTACCTCATGGTCATCCTTAGCCAAACATTAATGTTTTTACTTGGTCAACTTTTTGGAATAGTTCATTTCCATATTTGGGCCATTTCTTATTGCTTAATTTTGGGCCTCATTTGAGCCCATTAACACAAGATTAATTCAGCCCAAGAATTTTAGTAGATGATTCGCCTACTATTTCTAGTTTAAATACTTCCGTCAATGTTAAGGTAATCAAATAGGTTCAGTAATGTACGGGGTGTTGCAATTTCCTTGGGCCTGGGTTGACTTAGACTTTATTGCACGCCTATTTAGCTTCATTACCCCTGGGTAGGGTAGTAGCTGATCTTTAACCGTGCTCTTTGATCTAGTAATTGTAATCCGTCTGTCCTTAGCGGACTTGATCGCCCAAGATTGTACTTTTTATGAATGAAATAGATTGGAGATAAGTTAAACTCTTAGATTACTGCTAGTTATTTCATGCTTATTAAGCTCCGATTCGAGTTCAATGATTACTATATTATAATGTATATCAGTTTCGATTCGAGTTTGGCATATGCTTTATTGCTATCATTATAAGTTCCAGTTTGATTCAACCATCTATTATGTTATGGATTAATATTTATGAGTTTCTATTCGAGTCTGGCACTGATTTATGGTTATGGACTACATTTCATGAGTTTCGGCTCGAGTACGGCACCTGGCTTCTTATTATTAAACATATTTTGGGGGGGATTATCCATTGGTTTCGATTCAAGTTCGGTACATCTTATTGTTATGGATCTGGGATTGGAAATTCTTTAGAAATTGGTAAGGTCTATGGTTATAGTAGTGAGATGAGTATTCGATACGCGTATCACACATCTTAGTTTATTTTATATTTAATACTGTTAATTATGGTTCTTACTTTAGCTTTACACTTATTTGCACCCACTTTTTTGTGGGGGCTCGATGGGCTTATTTCTTCTTATGTGTGCCTTCTGGGCTTATGGGGGTTCAATTAAGTTATATCTAGGCTTTTACTTTCATTCTCGAGTTGCTTACTTCTCCTTTATTGCATTTTCCTAGTATGGCCTATTATTTCCATTCCTGCCCCTTGTTATTTACTTTAGCTTACCTTCTCCCACTTTATTTATACTTTTACTGTATTTGAGCTCAGTCGATCGATGATACCTACTGAGTACCCATAGTTTTGGTACTCATACTGCACTTCTGCACCTTTTCTCCAATGCAGATCTGAGTACAAGTCATTGCCGTTGATGTTATCTTTAGGCTGAGCTACTAATTCGGAGATAGGGTGATCTTTCTAGAGTCCGGAGCTGATCCTCCTCCTTTTGCTTGAGTTATAGTCTTTTGTATACTCTGAGACTACTTGTGTATATATAAATTTTGGATATTGTCTAGTACTCTCTATTTTGGTTATAGTAGCTTTTGTATTAACCTTACCAAGTTTTAGGAGAGATTTTTTTTGTATATTTTGTTCTCTTCCCTCTCTTGTTTAGTATATTATATATGTATATCTCTTTGATTTTTTCTTATTATTTATCATTGTCGGTGTTGTTCTCATTTTACACTGGCTACCGCCTGTTAGCCCGTTACTTACCATTTGGGGCTATGGCTTGGCTTACCTACTGGTGGGTCAAAGTAGGTGCCATCATGACTTGAGAATCAGGTCGTGACAATTTTTTTTGAAATAAAGAATGTTGCTTTTGATCTTAACCTTCTTCTTTTTTGGGTTGGGCACTATTCTTGTAAGAGCACATAGATCAATCTAGCCCATATATGGATGGTGTTAGGTGGTATGCTCTAAAATGATGATTTTGCCTTGCATGTAAAGGATTCTTAAGAATCTAAAGCTTTATAGTCTCATCAGGAATATGAACATGCCTTTGCAGTGGACACACCCCTAGAATATTTTTTAGATACTGACGAGGATTGTTTCTCAATGGATTTATAAAACAATCCTTTAGATTTGAGCAGCCTGTAGATAAGGGGATTAGTTCTCACCCCTTCTTCTCCAAGTGACGTTAAGCAATAGCATTATCAAAGGAAATGAACTTGGTTTTATTTGCCAGTGCACTTTCCAAACCATGCAGACTTTTCCCTGCCACTACCTATTCCTCTTGTTCTACCATATCACCTGACTTACAGAGCAAGCAAACAAAAATGTAACTAAAAAAGAACGACGTAATCTTGTAAACACTGATAGTATAAAAGCATCACCATATTCCCCAATAATGGTGCCAAAATAAGATATTCTTAAGATACACCTTTATATGCTGAAACACGGTCATATGCAAATATAGTAAATGATATGGGACTAATATACTCTTATTTCACTAATTTTTACCCATATCTAAGCCTTTTTTGATGATGTTTGGAGTAATACTTGTATTTTATACTTGATTTTATGATTAATCACTTATAGAATATGATTTGTGCAAATTTGAAGAAAGAAGCTAAACATATATAAAATGGAGCATAGAAAGCCAAAAACTCACGAATTGAGGTCCAGAATGAAGTCAGAAGGTCATAGGGAGGTGGTTTCAAAATACAAGCCCTTTGGAGTTTACACCCTGAAGGGATGATCTCTAAGGCAAGCAAGTGGAATTTATGGTGTGAGCCCTATGGTGAAGGAGTGTTGATTGCACCGCGAGCAGTGTATGATGAGGGTAAGTTTTTCCTTTTGTCCAAGTCTGACTTGGAGGGGCCCATTAGGTGTTTTAAATATTATAAATATCACTCCTAAGTCACTTTTATCACAAACAATGATTTTAGGAGCATAAAGTTTATTCTAAGTCTCAATTCATAGATGGTTACTTCTAACCTCTCTTACATAGCATTATTTTGTGTTTATACATTATTATTGCTTTTTAATCATATTATGTGGGCTAAAAGTCCCCTTTCTAGGGTTGTGGACATATTATGAACATCATAATTTATATATACATTGTTTTTGCGGAATCTATCATTACATATTATTCTCTTTATCTTATGATAACTACTATATTGACTGACTACTAATGAGGATTAATGGATAATTATAGAGGAACTTGAAAGATAGAGACTAGAAATAGAATGTGGAAGGGAAGTAGGGTTCATCTATGGATGAATTAGTATCTAGGACAAAGATATACCTATATCACCCCACTTGGGAAAAATACAGAATGATAACTTTATTTTATTCGATTTAGCTTGACTATCCCTAATCAAGGCTGTAGTTATAAGACTAATTTGGGTTTATAGTTAGAGTGTTGCAAGATCCCATGACCATACTATTAACCCTGTGATTCATCAATTTAGTAGATATCTTAATAATTCTTAAATAATGTATGTAAAGTATGATGTGAACACATAAGTGCCGTAACCCTAAGTTTTAATAACTCTATGAATAATCTTAATAATTCATAAATAATGTATGTAAAGTATGATGTGAACACATAAGTGTTGTAACCCTAAGTCTTAATAACTCTATGAATAAAATTTTATATACAAATCTCCTTACCTACCCTACTAATAACTAAATAGCTCAATAAGCAAATATTTCTCTTAAAATTGGACAACACTTGTTGTAATGATCGTAGTAGAAGTTGTTGAGAAATTTTCCACAACTAAGTCCATGAGTGATTGAAAATACCCAATTACTTACATTCACCTTATTACTTGTGACCATGCCCACTTAAGTGTGTGTTGGTTGGACAACACGTTTTTGGCATTGTTTCCAGGGACATAAAGTGTTGCCAATATCAAAGTACTTTCTATTTTACATTGCTTCTGTAGGTCATTTATGACTTGTTAGGAATGCATATTTGGTTCTCGGGCAGTTCTTTGGTTACTGTGTCAATTTCTCTATTTTAGAGTTTTTAGAGTTGAGAAATTGTCTTTTGCCAAAACTTCTAATAAACAGACTCGTACGAGAATTCTAATAGTTCCATTAGCTTTGGAACATGGATTTTAGTCCAGGGGACATTTGGTTTGGATCCCAAGGCTTCGAAACTCATTTTGGGTTATTGATTGGTTTTACTTAAAAATGGAAAATTGAGTGTGGGACCCACTTTTCATTGAAGCAACCATGGTTGGGAATTTTACTTCCTCCATTGACTCCAAAATATTATTTCTAGTAGGATAGCATATTTCATTTTCCTTCACAAGGTTCCAAATAAATCTTGAGGTCTCATTCAAAGGAAATTCTAACTTAGGAATTTCCCTGGTGATGAGGTTCTGGTGCAGCCACTTAAGAGGTGCCTTGCTCGATTAAGTAGAGATGCTTAAGTGGAAGACTTTCCACTTAAGAGAAGTCTTTTGATGTCAGAACCTCTTTCTTGTGTAGGGCCTTTCCTGCTTAAGCGATGCCACTTATGCAAAACATCCTCCCTTTTTGATGAGGCTCGCCTGTTAAGTGGCTTCCCCTTAAGTGGATGTTTTGCTGCTTATGTGATGAAATCTCCTCTTAAGTGGAGGTCATTGGATATTTATTCTCCTCTTCTCCAAACACTTAGCCATTTGTATGCTAAGTGTTTAGGAGCTCGATTAAGGGTGTGATTGGGCGATTCTTTGCTGATTTTTTGCGAGGTAAGCTCCTTTCCTTCGTAATTATTATCTATCCTATTTTCTAGTGTGACTTTCATCTTTTATCTGTGATTCATTGGTCAAATTCTTGGTTTTCTTCCTTGACTTAATGAGCATTTAGGACCAATTAAGGTCTGAATCCGAATTCGTCTTTCCGCAACTTCTGGATATGGGTTTCTTAACCTTTTAGGAATATGGTTGTGGATTTAATTATGGTTTTTGTCGACGGATCCTAAGGGTTCATTTTGACCCAATTTTGGACCTGGATTTTGTAATTGTAATATGGGTATTATTTTACTCATATTGACGTATAAATTATGATTTTGATAGTGCTGCAACTTTTCGAGCTTGAATAACAGGGTCGAATATCTTGTGGCTGGTTTGAGGTTGTTGTTCTTCTTTGAGGTAGTCTATAGTCTACTTTCTTATATACTTTTCTCTGAAATTTTGTACAGTATAAATTGTATACGGGGTAGAGGTTTATAGGATAGGTTTAAGGTTATTTCTTCATTTTTGTCATTCTTGGCCTTCTTTGAGTGGATCATAAAATAGTATTCTACCTTAAGCTTTAATTAGAATACTTGTTGTAGTGTTAGGATTATGTTTGGAATCGCTATGTACTTACTATAATTTAAGGATTAATTTTGCGATCGTTAGTGTAGGTTTGGGGTAGTATCTCGCAATCAGATTGATATTCCTTGGTCGACTCTTTTAGTATCATGTTTTATCTTACTTACTCTCGTTTTCCGTATTTACATTATATATATATATATATATATATATATATATATATATATATATATATATACTGCTCTATACATTTGTGGGCTCCATGTCATAGTTATGACCTAATTGGATTTCAGGTTAGTGTTCCTTGCTCTGGAAAGGCTGTGATTTCTAGTTGTAGATACTTACTGGATTATTCCCTATTTCGTTATATACTGGTGATGACATGCATACATTCATATATTCATACACATGCATTGTGGTAAGAATCCATGGAAAAATATTGACTTGGACTTTTAAAAGAAAATAAGGAAATCGTACCATTTTACAACTAGTTAACGACTTTTTAAGACTAAAATATACCACTTTTACTGTTGTTTTTGGGAATTTCCATAGGTATTCTAACTCTTTTAATCAATCCTGATTTCCACTTACTAATTTCAATTGTGGATCATAATTTGTAGAGATTTTACCTACACACTAGTTTAAAAAGGAAAGAAAATGGATTATCTTAGTCTCGGTTCTATTTCGGGCCCTGTTATACTCATGCTTACTTTCGGGTTTATTTCGAAAGGGATTTATTATCGAATATTATTTGGAAGAGTTCAAGACTGGGCAGTGTGTACGGATATCTTGAGCCCCCTATAAGTCCCTTCGTCTTTGAGCCCTAGTGCTGGAGTAGGGGATTTTCCTATGTGTCCCGCCTTTTTGAGTCTCGGTGGATGGAGGAGGTGTAAACACTATTGTTGGATGTGACATTTATTTTATGTTTCATCACTTGGTTTCCATTGCACTTATCTATTGATATGCACTACCTATTACAGTATTTTTGTTATTGTACCCACCATGCTTATTCGGGTTGGTTGGGTTATTGTTTTTGACATGTAGTTATGTCTGTTGTTTGTAACTTCTGGGCTCATGGGGACTGGTTATCTTATTTTTGATCATCACCGCATAGCTTATTATGGGATACTTGTGAATGTTGTACTCGCGGCTTAGGTATGCCTTGTGGACTTTCATTTTAGCATTTCTATATCTAGTGTTAGATTTATGCTGCTTTTCTCCCAAACTGGTTAGGTACCATATGTATACTACTCTTATCACTCTTTCCTAATTTGATCATGACTATGTTAGACTGCTAGGTTAGATTCTAGAGGTAAGTATCCTTTTTTTGTCACTTATATTGTATATTCTCTCCTTACGTGCTCTTTATACTTTGCATTTATTTATTGAACTCCGTTAGCCTATGATGCCTACTGGGTACTGCGTATTTTGGTACTTATACTACACTTCTACATATTTTTCCTTGATGCAGATCCTAGTATGAGTTCTTACTGCTAACGTGTGCTTCCTGCGGAGCTGCCTTAGATAAGAGACTTGGGGTGAGCTCCTGATGTTCGGAGTTGATCCTCTTCCCTATACTTTTTTTAACTGATATTTATTTCATGTATTCGAAGATGGTTCTATATATATTATATCTATCTAGTACTTCTTATATTTGTAGTGGTTCTTGCACCAACTAATACTAGGTCTTGGGGGATTAATTTGTATATTTTGTTCCTTCTCGTCATATACATATATATTTGGGTCTCATTTCGTGTGTTTATTTCCTTTAGTTATCCTAATTATCTCGTGTTTACCTCTTCCTATTATTAGCCCGTTACTTATCGTCCCAGGCTAAGGGTTGGGCTTTCTTACTGGTGGGTTATAGTAGGTGCCATGATGACCAGATTTTTCAGGTCGTGACTTAAAAACATGGTCTTAGTTGTGTCAATGCAGGTGATAGGCTGATTACAGATTGACAATCAACAACAATGGCAGCTATACCAATAGTATACATACTAGTAAATGATGTGGCAGTCTCACTCGGTAGTAATGTTACTTCTAATAGTGTCAGACCAATAATCACTAGAAGATGGGTAATAAAATAGAATATGGTATAATTATTACACTAATGCAGTATGTTCACAGGCTTACCATACAAGGACCCACACATTTACCACCAAAGCTTTTTGGAGATTGCGGAAACTTATATCACAGAGGAAGTCTTATTAGACTATGTGGGGCTCACCTTGTTCCCATTTTTGCTATTATGGAGGCTAGAAGATCGATTAAAGTTGAGCCACCAAATTTTATCACTTTATGGGCTGACTTAGATCATAAATTCATTGCTAGGTTCTTTCCATCAGGGAAGTTGGCTAAGTCACGGAGTGAGATTTTTGGATTTAAACAAAAAAATAAAGAGGGCTAACCCCAACTTGGGAACATCTCAAAATGTTGTTACTAAGTTTCCTCATCATCACCAAGCCAAAGAAGTTTTGCCTTAATTGAGAGCCTAAGTTTTAATTCTAAATTGTTTCTTGATTCAGCTGCAAGTGTACAAGCACTGGAGAAAAAGTATGATGAATTAGTGTTTTTGTTGAACACGTTAGCATCAAATTATCTAGAATGGACCGACGAGTCCAATAGAGGTGCTATAAAGGCTACTACAGGGAATTTGGAAGTTTATGGGATGACTAATCTTGTCACGATGCAAACAATGGGATCGTGTGGGAACCTACTCTATTCGAACTAGATAGGAGAACCCTTACCACTTAACCAATTATTATGCGACAATTCACGAAAAAGCCTTATTGTAGTTAAGTAATCCCAATATGTAAGTCGAAATAATCATTAAATGAAAATCTTTTCAAGTATTTATATACATGATTAACACCTTAAAATATTACCCAAGACATAGTCTAAACATGTACAAGAGCTTCGACGATGAAAACAACAATAACAGAAGACACAACTTCCATGAAAAAGAGGTGTAAAAGTTGTTGAGTAACTGTAGCTCCACACAAGAAACTCCTAATCAACCCGCAACATATCTATATCCCAAATAGGGAATATAGCAGAGTAGTATCAGTAAAACACAAGTACTGATAGGCATCTTTGGTCTAACAGGGTTAGATTACGTAAACATCATATATAAATCACAAAAGGAAAGCATAACAAATTCATCTAGCAATTCAACACCAAGTTCACAATTCCCATCTCCACACTTCACCTTCCTTGTAGCTTCCAATTATATCTCATTAGCTTGGTTTGACCAAATTAGTTACGAGCAAACAATCCAAATTCCATCAAATAATTCTGATTTCTCACTTAATCTGTGAACGTTATCTAACAAGACAACTCCTCATAACTCCATCCCAAAGATTAGCCCATGTTTTCTTAATTTTGACACCATGCATACACAATGAGTACGAATTGCATAATCAACTTTATAAGTTGGTAGTAGGTACAATGTCCCCACATGCTTAACCATGACTCTTTTATTCTCCTATCAAATTAAGGCAACGTCACAATAATTATCAAGGTGTAAAAGTTACACCACACTTAAAATATCTAAACTACCATATAAGCACTACTGCACTTATCATAAATAAAAAATGAGTAAGTTAGAAATCAACACATAATAAATAATTTCAACTAACAAATTACCATCCACAGATGACCACTTAAACACCCAATAACCTCAATAAAACCAACCTTCACCCTATTACTGATTTCATAATTACAATTACAAGTATAAACCACACCAAACTATTCATCAGTTAATCATATCATAAGAGTAGTATGATGCCACCTAGATTAACTATAATACTTTACGCATTCGAATAAATCATTAAATATCTCAAGATATGTACAATGCATCACAACCTTCACAACCTCTTCTCAAATTTATACGCATATACTATAGGGACTTATCTGCCCAGTAGTCTTGACCTGCAGGGGAACAAATTTGTTCATGTACCGTATTGATTGTAATATTACAATATCAGATATCAAAATCAATTATCATTCACAATATAATTTAGTGCACCAATAGTGCAAGTACACACTTTATATAGACACTTAGTCAACTTCAGTGTTCACCATTTCATGTATAAAACCAATATCAACCAATTCACCAATCAAAAGTATGCCCAAAGGCCAATTCAAAAACATTTAACTTACGAATAACCATTGGATCCAGATCAAGCCTATAACTAGAATTTAAACCATAACCTACCCAGCCTTTCGAATAAATATAATATCAATATTTTATCAATAGTCAATTTCTTATATACAACGACATGTATTGAATTTTACTAGTACATTTACAACCATGACATTCTAGCCAAGCTAACCATACCATAGTTTATTCATACAATTTCAACGATCAAACTATCATCAAATTACATATAAATCTGACGAAAAAATAATAACCATCCGATTTAGAAATACACATAAAATCAACTTGAGTCTAACCTCATCTAACCATACCCAACATTTATTCACCCTAGCCTCATCATGCGTTAGACTCTCCTAACCACTATGCCTTTTTTCTCCACAATAATCACCTCTCACAAACATTGCAGCAATGCACCCATATACTAAGCTAAGCATGGTAAATGCATCACTCTCATTAAGTATCTAGGCCAATTCTTTAGGTTGCATACTCACATGGTTTTTTAATGATACATACAAGCATCGAATCATGCAACAATTAGCATAGAGATCATACAACATTCAACAAGGAATTTATACATAATTTACATCAACACCAAATTAACTCTTTTTATGAAATTTTCTATATTTTATCCATCCAAATACCACACCTGCAGGCCTAAACATGATCTCTCCCATAAATCTATATTATGATTATATTATATTTACCATAGTCTACTACTCATAACCCATAGCCAACCTCATTGTAGAACAACTGCTATAGAAGGAAAGAATTTTGGTCCTTAATTCCATTCTAGCGCATTTGATGAAGGGATTGCAAAGAGGAAGGTGAATCTTCACCCTTTCATGTCCTTGTCTCTCCATTCTCATTTTCTTAGCTTAGGAGTATCCTTAGGGTGATTTTAGGAGAAGGCAACTAGGTAAGAATAAGTCAGGGTGAAGTAGCGATTAAAATATCAGATAAAATTTATTGAATCCCACTACAGAAGGAAGGCTCTTGCTAAAGCAGGCGCTATAACAGGCAGGGACCCACTGTAGTAGTCCCAGGCAACCCACTTTATTTTTTCTGATTCTACTCTAGAAATTTTGGTAATCTCAAATCACGATCAACCTCAACTTAAATTTGATTCGATGTAAATTTATAAATTTAGATGTTTTATCTTGACACCATTAATAACCACAAGATGAGTCATTACAAATATCTAGGTACAAATCACCACCATAAATAATAGCTTTACTAGGCTGAGAAATTTGTTTATGGGAAAGGAATAAATTTAGGCTCTTGTCATACAAGCATTGTTGTTTTGCGAGATATACAATGGTGTTCATGGAGCTTAAGTATGCTAAAATTTAGGCTCTTGTCCTACAAGCATTGTTGTTTTGCGAGATATGCAGTGGTGATCATGGATCTTAAGTATGCTAAGCTAAGTCTGAATCCTTATATTATATGGGCTACCTCAGAAGAAACACTACAAATAAGCCTATCAGGAACAAATATAACCCAAGCAGGCTAACTCAGTCAAAAATCACATGGAGAGTACACAAGATTAATACAAGACACAAGTGCAAAGTAGCAAAATAAAATGGTACAAAATCAGCAAAATAAATTTTGAATAGAATTGAGCAAACTACTAGGAAGATTAGCTAAATTAGAAACTATTGTAAAAGACCATGAGATGGAAATCCAAGGGTTCAGAAATGCATGAGTCAGATGGATGAAGTGAAAAATGAGAATCCAAATACTAGAAAAGTAAATGCAATCATGATTTGAAGCAGTAAAGGTTTAAGTGAGGATGCACCAACAAACTAGTAGACACAAATGACAATTCTCAACACAATGATTTACCAATTGAAGGTGAATAGAAGCAATCAAAACTAATAGTTACCAAATTACCCCTACCATTCTCACAAAAGTTTATCAAGCATAAAGAGGATGCAACATTTGCATAAAGACTTAAACTACTAAAATAGGTAAATATTAACGTACCTCTTATTGATATATTGAAGTACATTTCCTTATATATAAGGTGCATCAAAGATATAGTAGAAACTAAGAGATGTTTGATAGAATATGCAATAGTAGCACAAATAAAACAATGCTCCTCTAGAATACAACATTCGTTGCCAACAAAAGTAAAAGATCCCAAAATTTTCAATGTTGAAATCTCTATTAGAAAGCAAATACATGCTAAAGCATTATGTGATTTAAGGGTCAATATTAACTTGATGCCCATATCAATGTTTAAATGGTCTAGGAATTCATGCCCCCATAATAATCATTCTATAAAGTTAATCAGTTTGTTGCCAGATCGAAAGGAATGTAGAAAATATGCTAGTTCAAATTGGCTCCTTGATATTTTTGGTGATCTTTTTAATTATTGGCTTTGAGCTAGATTCGAAAGTCCCATTTATTTTGGAGAATCCCTTTATTTGAAACAAGATAGGAACTAATAGACATAGCAACATGGCAACTCACAATATGGATGCATGATAAAGAAAAATTGTTTGATGTATATAAAGCATTAAGACTGTTAGCAATTCATGAAAAACTCTCAGCAATCACAGTAGTGGATATTGACTCGGAACAACCTCAAATTTAAGCATGTGATCCACTTAAGAGAGCTTTAGTGGAGAAGACATCTTCAGATATGTACCAACATAAGAAATAGTAGAAGTGTTAGACATTTCAGATATTCACTCTAGACATATGATATTTGAAGATCTTTATTGACCGCTTAGGACACTACTCACACCCTCTATTGATGAACCCCACAATTAGAGTTAAAGTATCTACCTCCCCACCTAAAATATGCATTTCCAGGAGAATGTTAATCATTACCAGTGATCTTGGCTACTACGCTAGCTAATGATGAAATTGAAGAGGAGATCAAGGTATACGAAATAGAAAGAAAGCTATTAGGTGGCATATGTATGACATTCAAAGTATTAGTCCATTTTTTTTATGCATAGGATTTTAATGGAGGACCTACACAAGCCAATTATTGATAAACAGTCAAGGTCAACCATATAATAAAAGAGGTAGTTAAGAAGGAAATAATCAAGTGTCTAGATGCAGGTATTTATACCACATCTTTGATAGGTAATAGGTGAGTCTGCTATATTATGTCCCTAAGAATGAGGGTATGATAATTATAGCTATTGATAAAAATAACCTCATTCCAACAAGGACGATAATGGGTTGGTGTATCTTTATGGATTATAAGAATCTCAATAAGGCAACAAGGAAAGATCACTATCATCTTCCCTTCGTAGATCAAATGTTTGACAAGTTAGGTGTATAGGAATATTATTTCTTCTTGGATTAGTACTCAGGATGTAATCAAATTTTTGTCTCACCAGAAGGATCAAGTGAAAAATACCTTTACTTTTATGTATGGGACATATGCATTAAAATACATACCTTTTGGATTGTGTAATGCATCAGATACCTTCCAAATATGCATGATGATAATCTTTGCAAAGATGGTGAACGATTATGTTGTAGTGTTCATGGATGATTTCTAAGTCTTCAGGAACTCATTTGGTAAATGCTTGAAGAACCTTAATAAAGTATCAACACAATGTGAAGAAACCAACTTGGTCTTCAATTGGGAAAAAATCTACTTCTTCATAAAATAAGATATAGTATTAGGGCATAAAGTGTCTAAAGTAAGGGTGGAGGTAGATCATGCAAAAATTAAAGATACTAAAAAAGTTATCCCCACTAGTTTCGATTGGTGGTATTCATAGTTTTTTGGTACATATAGGTTTTTACTAAAGATTGATCAAGGACTTCTCCAAGGTATCATGTCCCCTCTATAAGTTATTAGAAGAGATGTCAAATTTGTTTTTGATGCAGGTTATGGAGATGCATTTGAGGAGACGAAAAAGAGAATGGTATCAATACCAATAATGATGGCACTTGACTGGTCGCTACCATTTGAAATAATATGCAATGCAAGTGACTTTGCAGTAGGCGCAACTATGGGTAGATGAAGGGGAAAATTTTCTACTCCATATATTATGCTAGCAAATTATTGGATTGGGCCTAGACCAATTAGCCTATGATAGTGTAACGATCCTCCAGGTCATTTTTCAACTTTTCATGCATTTCCTACATTTTGAACTTCCCTATAGTTTCTAACCGTCATTTATGACCTGTTGGGACATGTGGTTCGATTTTCAGATAGTTCGTTTAGGAATTTTATTAATAACGAACATGTTCTAAAATATTTGAATTAAATTAAAATTTAGTAAAACATATATTTTATTATCTTTCTAAAATGTTTTAGTAATTTATGAAAATTCTTTAGTTATGATTTATTTATATTATTTTATAATATCTTTATAATTTATTGATATCTTAAACGGAGATAGTAAGTCTAGTTATTTTATAATTTATTATTATTTAAGTTAGACTTTATTCAAAATAATTTTCTATTAATTGTGGTCTATTCAAAATATTATATTCATTTTATCACAAACCTATGCAATACCTGAGTACATACATAGAGGGATAAGTAAAAATAGGTTATTGCAACCTCCTCATCCATGTGGAAGTGGAGGGAGGCTACCACAATATAGAGGCATGGTAATATCTCATTTCAAATCATCACTTACTATTAATATATTACATTTATAGTATGTCTTTATTTTTAAAGAATTGTTGTTGTTGTAATATTTATTTATAAAGTTGGCCAACATGTTCTTTCATGCCTTTCATTGATCATTCAAATTTACTAAATTGCAACTTATCTACATATATATATACCTGGCTTCTAATAGCCCTTTCATAAAATTTCGTGTCTAATATAGATGGTGCCAATAGCTTTTAGATGTTGCCTATGTTTATTTAACTCATGATTAAAGAGAGTTGTATAGAATCATATATTTGGACACTTTAGTAAATCATCGATAGATAATCAATTATCTACATCAAATTAATAAAGCTCAGATTCTAGTGTAAAGCTCGTACCTCGGTGAATTTTTCCTGATTCTTAGAGGTTCTTGATACGGCGGTTTCCTAAGGTTGAGTGGAGGGGATTAGCAATTCATGGTCAGTTCGAGACTGCCATTAGGCTTTGAGCTAGGCTACGGTCTACCTTTTTATAGAATTTGTTCTATGAGATTGTGTATAGTATAAATTGCATATGGGGCTGGGATTTTGGGATAAACTTAAGATTATCTTGGACTTTTCACTGTCTCTGACCTTATTTGGAGAAATCTTTAAGTATACCATTAGTTTGTACCTTAGTTCTATATGTATGCTGTAATGATAAAATTAGGATAGAGATATTTGTATGTCTCAGCGGTGTTGAGATTTGAATAGCGACCTTTGGTGTAGATTAGGGATAGTACTTCAAAATAGGACTAGTATGCCTCAGTTGGTTGCTATTTATTATCATGGAAACCCCTAATTAATCTCTTTTACTAGTAACATATACATTTATTTTTCTGTACATTGATATGACTAAGGCCTTCGATACGAACCCATTGGACATTAGGTTATTGTTCTTTGCTTTTGAAGAGCGGTGATTTTTGTTTATGAATACTTGGGTGATTATGCACTTATTTTGTGTATATCGGTAATGGCATGCATACCCTCACATGTGCACTCGCATGCATTGTGGTACGATTTTAAGGAAAAATATTGATTTTCACTACTATTTCAAAAAGGGATTATTTCATATTTTTCACTCATAAACTTATTTTCAAATGGAAATAGTATCACCCTTACTGTTGGATGACGATTTTTAAGACTAAGTCTCACTAAATATGCTCCAGTTCGAGTCCGGGCACTCACTATATTTTCACCTTATTACAAATGTTCTCTATCATTATTGAGGGTGATTTTGCCTTAAACCAACATTTTAAACTTAATAAATGGAATTTCATAAATCTTCCAAGTTTTGGTCTATTAAAATAGGAAAAAGGACTAGTTAGACTTGATTTGGGTATGAGCTCTGGATTGTTGTCTCGTATTGCATATTTAGTTCATGTTCGAGTCTGGCATCTGGTTTCACCGCTTATTACCTATTTAGTTTTGGTTTGAGTTTGGCACCTGGTTTTACTACTCATAAATCCATTTAGTCCTGATTCGAGTCTGGCATATATTGTTATTGATTATGGTTGGAAATCTAGTTTGGGATTAGTATGATTTATGGTTAGGACTGGAGGAGGTATATACATTATGGTTAGATGTGACACTCATCTCATATCACATCCCTTAATTTCCATAGCACTAAATTATTCATATGCACTGTTGTTGCTAGTATGATTATTATTTTTTACCTGCCATACTTATGGGGGTCGATTAGGTTATGTTTGCTGTTTGTACATGTTGTGCTTATGGGAGACAGTTGGGTTTTGTTTGTTGTTGTGTGCTTTTCAGGCTTATGGGGGCCTGGTTAGGTTATTATTTGATTATTACTACTAGTTTGTGACAAGTTATTTCTGGCATGTACTCGCACCCTAGGTATGTCTTATGGAATCTATTTCTAACATTTCTAGTTCTAGTGTTATTATCTTGTTGTTTCTCTAACTTTGGGTAGATATTATGAGTATACAACTATTGATATTCTTTCTCAAGATGATTCCTGTTATGTTAGACTATTAGGCAAGTTTCTAAAGGTAAGTACTCCCCTTCTAGTTACCTAGTTTGTATATTATTTAATTTTATGTTACATATATTATTTATTATCTCCTTACATGTTATTTATACTTGCATTATCTTTAGAGCTCAATTATCCTAAGCCTACTGGGTACCACGTGTTTTGGTACTCATACTATACTTTTGTATCTTTTTCCCTGATACAGATCCTAGTACGAGTGCTCATTACTGATGTGTTCTTTGTGCAGTACTATCTTGGATCTGAGATTTAGGGTAAGCTCCTATACTCGAAATTGTTTCTTCTCCCTCTATTTTACTGGACTGATCTTTATTTTGTATTTTGGAGAACGTCCTGTATATATGGTATTTACTTGGTACTCTAGTTATGTTTAATAGCTCTTGTACTGACTAATAATAGGTCTTGGGGGGTATTTTGTGTAGTTTGCTTCTTTACCTTCTTTAGCTATTTACGGGCCCTATTTTTTGGAGTTTGTATTTTTAATTGGCCTTTTGGTTTCATGATTTTTTTCTCTCATTTTATTGGTCCATTGCATGTTATTCTGAGTTATGTGGTTTAGCTTACCTTCTGGTGGGTTTGTGGGTTTAGTAGGTGCTATCATGACTCGAGATATTGGGTCATGACAATTTGGTATCAGAGCCCAGGTTCACCAGTATAATTAGAACAAGAGAAAGTTCCTAATAGAGTCTTGTGGATCAGTACAATGATGTTAGTATCCTATCTTCAGGAGGCTATCGGGCTTTCTTAGGAAAATCCTTTTCTTGGTTCTCTATCGTGTGTCCATATCTATGTCAATGTCTAAAATTATTCTCTTAGTTCTGCTCTTTCTTGGATTGATCGCGTGATATTATTGGACGACGAGGATGAGATTTCTATACATGTTGCCAGGGCCTTAGGCCAAGATCAGGCTTGGGAGTCCTCACTAGAGATAGAGCTTGAGATTGAGGATCTACAACATCAGCCAGAGGGCCCGAGGTCAGCCTAGGTTCCAGCCAGATTGGTGACCATGCCATTTCTTCCGCATGTCATGGTTGGGACTCTAAGCCTCTTGAGGGTATGTTATAGGCAGGGCAGTTCTCGATACATCAAGTAGTTTTTTAGCCTAGAGATGAGGTCACAGGCATTCAACAAGGTTCTATGTCAGTTTTGGAGTATGAGATTAGGTTCATCAAGTGGGCTAGACCTGCTTTTATAATTCTTCCTACAAAGTGAGAGAGAGTGTAGAGGTTTTTAAGAGGATTGATTCTACCACTCTGTTAGCGTTGGAGCCTTTGGTAGAAATTGAATCTCTTTTTCTTTAGGTTGTTGATCATGCGAGGACTATAGAGTGGCATGTTTCACAACTTATGGAGGTAGCAGTAAGAGTCCCCACCATCAGCACAGTTTAGTAGTACTACACCCAGATCTAGGGATTCCTCCAGTAGAGGTCACTATCACCCTCAGCTTAGCAGGCCCATAGAAACAGTTCCTCAGATCATAGACGGCGCTCAGACAGGTTATAGTGGTTATAGAATTTAGAGTTTAGGTAAGACATTGTGGGGCTCTTATTCTGGGTCTTCAGGACATAAGGCCTAATTTAGGGTCAACTGATGTTGTTTTCCAGCTTATCGCTTCTAGGGATTTTTTTGATTATTAGGATATGACTCATTTTTTTCTAAAAAATGTCCCTAGTATGGGATTATTAGGTCGTTAGTCCAGCTAGGTCAATGTTCTAGTGCTTTAATGGCACCAGCCAGAGGTGGTGCCCGTGATATTTATGGTGGTTTGTAGGGTAATAGACGTAATCCACACCTAGGTGGTGCCGATAGTTGTGAGGATGCTTAATGCGGGGATGGATACAATCTATTATGTGTTTCTCTAGGTACGCCAAGGGATAATACTTTAGGTGCAACTATCACATGTATCATCTTGATTTGTTACCCCTTATTTTTCTGTGTTGTTTGATCCCTGCCTTTGGATAATTGCATTTCTATTTACTTTACTATTTTTTTTTGTAGTTGTTATGAATTTTTATCTACGCCCATGAGTGTAGATTCCCCTGTAGTTATTTTCTTTTAGCAGTGGATTGAGTGGGTCTATCCTATATTTTGTTGTTTTCTTTTAGTAGTGGATCAAGTTGGCCGATTAATGTAGCCCAAAATATGCCTCCTAAGAAGTATAAAGCGGTCACTGTCAAATATAGAACCCAACTAGGTTGGGGTCGATCCCACAGGGAATAGGTCGAAGTTGTTTAGAATACTAGATGGAATATTTGGAAAGTAAGTAAAACTGGTGGGGATTTGTGAGTAAATAGTGACAGTAACTATTGCTGTTTGTATCGAGTTTGTAGACAATAAGAGAAATACACTAGGACTGTGATCCCCAATGATTCCTTAACTTCACCGGTTACTTGTGCCAACAAAACTGTCCCGCTATGTGGCATGCAAAATCTGAAAAGATATGTTCATCTAAACGTCTCTAAACCTTGGATAGATGAATTTCACTCTTCTCCTCTCGGTCTTCGAGTGTCGCACTACTAACCCTTGTCCTGGATCTCAGATAACTATTCCCGCTAAGGCTCAAGTTATTAGATGAAGGTTGATAGCTTCAAATCTCTATTTTTATCTCCTTTTCCCAATCTCTACCTCTCTCTCGAGCAGGTCTAGAATACATGCGAGCTTCTAACATTTGCAACCGTTAGAAGATCAATCAAACGAAGGAAATACCAATATATGTATTCACAACGGTTCAGAGTTGCTTTGCACTTAACCTATTTCGTTAATTCCTCATGGTTCACACAACCCTAGTTGATGAGTTTAGCTACTCATAATTGTATGAACATAAGAAGAATTCAAAGATGAAAACATAATTGCACTGCCACAATAATGAAAAAGAACAAAAATCTCACTTATCAATAAAACTCGAATTAGGGTTTTTGATTACAAAACCAAGAATATGTTTATGAACTCACAAACACTAAAAAAATATCTCTGAAAACAATGTAATAACTAACTCTCGCACATAGGACTATACAGAGGTATTTATAGATACAAAGCTAATCCTGTCCTAATCAGAACAGGAGAACAGAGTTGGCAACTTCCACGGTATCGTGACTTTGTATCGTGGAACCAAGTTACGCCACGTAGATGAGTGTCATGGAAATCAGGCTCAATTTGACATCTTCAGAAGTTGACTCACGCCACCTTTTCATATCACGTAGGTGGACTCACGCCACGTCAGTCCTGTCGTGGAAATCAGAGTCTTATCCAGGCTTGCAGAGGGTGACTCATGGAAGCCACCCACGTCACGTGGGTGGACTCACGACACGTGAGTCCCTGCCATGGGTCCCCTCTGTGGTTTCATCTGGACTCTTTCATCTTCTGCTACTCCATTTTGGTGCAATATTCTTCACTTTATCTCGATTTTTCCTCCATAACCTATTCTCCTGCAATATAGGACAGAAAACACATCATACAACCAAATACACCCAAGTTATTGCATCTTTTCCTTGTTTTTAGCATCGAAAGTGCCATGTAACCATGGCGTATCAACTCCCTCAACTTAGAACGTTTGCATGTCCTCAGGCGAACAAAACAAAAATAGACATATACGATGCTTAACTAAGAGAAACCTAAGGGACCTATGGCAGTCAACTCATTGCTTTTGGCAAAAAAACATTTTTCGACCTCTTCTACTTACAAATCAAAACCATAGTGTGTGTACAGATAGCATATTATCAAGGTGTACCAAACAACCATCAAACGAGTCTCCCACATAAGAAAAATCATCCATAAGAACCTCAATAATGTCTTCCATCATGTCAGAGAAAATAGACATCATGCAACGTTGGAACGTGGCCGGTTCATTACACAAACCGAAGGGCATCCTTTTGAATACGAATGTCCCATATGGATAAGTGAAAGTGGTCTTATCTTGGTCTTCGGGGGCTATGAAAATCTGATTATACCCCGAATAGCCATTGAGAAAACAATACCATCCTCTACCAGCAAGACGGTCTAACATCTGATCCATGAAGGGCATAGGAAAATGATCTTTTTCAGTCCAAGAATTCAGCTTTTAATAATCCATGCAAACTCTCCATCCAGTAACCGGCCTCATTGTTATCAACTCATTTTTGTCGTTTGGAACCACCGTGATTCCTACCTTTTTTGACACACACTGAACTGGGCTCATCCACTTTCTATCAGCAATAGGGTAAACCACTCCTGCATCTAACCACTTAATGATCTCTTTCATCACAACCTCTTGCATTGGTGGGTTCAAACGATGCTGGTGCTCAATGCTAGGTATACACTCAGAAAAAAGCTAGATTTTATGAGTGCAAATGCCTGGTGGAATTCCTATAATATCATCAATGGACCAACTAATGGCCCTCTTAAATCTCCTCAATACTGAAACCAAAGCCTCTACTTTCCATTCCACCAATTTAGCAGAAATAATCACAGGCAAAGTATTGTTGGCTCCCAAAAATGTGTAGCAAAGGTGGGCCGAAAGAGCCTTAAGCTCCAAAACTGGAGGCTCCACTATAGACGGATGAGTTGGTGGGGTTACCCTATTCTTCAAATCGAGATCAAGTTTCTTTGGAGCATAAGTGAATGCTCCCTTACCAGCGAGTGCACCAACCATCTCATCATATTCCTTAATCCCATTACTAGTAATATTCATAATCATGGCCGCAAGAGCTTCTACCCCCAACCTTTCTTCAAGAGACATAACAAAATCACTATCATCAACTGCATCTATTATCGAAATCACCCACTTATCTTTTGGGTCCTTCATGGAATGACAAATATTGAAAGTGACCTGTTTATCATTTAACCTAAATTTCATCTGCCCTGTTTCCATGTGGACCAGTGCGCGACCAGTGGCAAGGAATGGTCTTCCGAGTATATGGGAACCTCGAAGTCAACTTCACAATCAATAATCACAAAGTCCGCCAAAAATATGAAAGATGTAGCCTCTACCAAAACATCATACAGAATGCCCACCGGCTTTTTCACAGTCCTATCGGCCATGAGAAGTCTCATAGAGGTTGGTTTTGGTTCTCTCAACCCCAACTGTTTGAACACAGCTAACGGCATTAAGTTAATGCTAGCCCCCAAGTCACAAAGTACTTTAGCAAAGTTGAAGGACCCGATAGTACAAGGAATTGTGAAAACTCATGGATCCTCCTTCTTTTCAACTAGGAAATGCGAAGAAACTGCACTATATTGATGTAAGTTATCTACTGGCTCAAAGCTGAAAGTTCCCTTCTTTGTCACCAAGTCTTTCATGAACTTCACATAACCTGGCATCTGCTCTAATGCCTCAACAAGAGGGATGTTTACTGAAATCTCCTTCAATATTGTACTAAACTTCTGATATTTGCCTTCCTCAGCCTTCTTTTTCAACCTTTGAGGAAAGAGAGGAGGAGGTCGTGGGATAGTTTTCAGCACTTGTGGTACCTCCTTTTCCTGCCTCTTTTCAGATTTTGCCTTTTTTCTAGTATCATGATGATCTGGAACCATTTTGCCTTTTCAATTATCTAGCTCTAACTCAGTTTCTACATCAATAACCATCGGCTCATTAGTATTACCACTGTTGGCAGGTATAGGTGGATTTGTCGTGCATTTCCCACTTCTAGTAGTAATGTCTAGACAATGGCTATCATTCTTCGGATTTTTGAAGGTATTGCTTAGAAGGGTGCCAGGCTGACATTAATTCAATGCCAATTATATCTGCCCGAACTGTTGCTTTAACTTTTTAATGGCAGTTGAATGAGACTCCACTTTCTGACTTATTCCCAAAATGTCAGTCCTAATCTCCTTCAAGCAATTTTCCTAGCTCTCTGACCCTTTGACCAGTTTATTAATAAGGGCCTCCATCCTTGAATTTCTAGACTAATCATCACGACTTCCTAGTGGTACATAAAGGCCATTCTTCTCTCCATAATCATCCTTCTATCTCCAATCACCGTCGCGATCTCATTCTCTATCTCTATATCCCGACTTGTTGTTATTGTCTCCATAGTAGTTCCGACCTTGATTCCCTTGCCTCGAGTTCCAAGAGTCTTGATTAGATCCTTGGCCCTTGGCTCTGAAACCCACAACTTCTCGATCCAGATATTTAGCCCCTCCTCATCAGATTCACTATCATCACGTCTAGGTATTTTACCTTGTGCACCTATAGCGTGCACCTTTTCAGCATCTCTGGCCACTATCTGTTTAGCCAGAAGACCAATTTTTGTCCTCAACTACGCAACCTCTTGAGCTACAGATTCGTCCAAAAACCGTTGTGTTGTTGAGGCTCCAATAGCATATGTGCCAGCCGGCGTATCTGCTTCTCGAGTATGCCATCCTCAATTGGTCTTAGTGATACGATCTAATATTTATGAAGCTTGTTCCCACCTCATACTCATAAATGCTCCACCAGTTATAGTATCTGCTACAACCTTAGCATTTACGTTTAAAGCCCTGTAGAAGATTTCAAGTAAGTTTCTACCACTCATCCTATAATTTGGCATATTCTGCAGCTTCTTCTTGAACCTTATCCATGTCTCATAAAGTGCTTCGGAATGTAGTTGTTTGAAGTTGTAGATCTCATCTTTCAACTGTAGCATCTTGGAAAGTGGGAAAAACCTCTCCAAAAATTGATTTCTCAATTCTTGCCAAGTAGTGATAGATCCTCGTGGTAATTCTGCCAACCACAAAGTCGTTTCTCCTGTTAGAGAGAATGGAAACAATCTCAATCGAATATCCTCTAGGTCAACTCCAGGAAAATTATATGACTTGCATGCCCCCACTAAATTCATCACATGCATGTTTGGATCATCTGTAGGAAGACCGGCAAACACACCCTTTAAGTTTAGCAGGTGAATCATGGCACTGGTAATGTCAAACTTAGTGCCTGGAGGTAACTCAGGTGGAATGATGGCACCAGTCTCTATTGGCTCGAAGTAGGCCACATCTTCTTCTTCAGAATCATCATAAATAGGCACATATGTTCTCGGTTGTGCTCTCAATCATCTTTGTCTCTCTTTAACCTCAGCCAGTAGCTGTGCTTCTTCTTGCATCCCTCGATTATCTCTTTCTGCTTTTCTAAGAGTAGCTTGCCTAGCTTGCTCTTCCCGTGTCAATTAAGCGGTAGTTTGATCCGCTGTTTCATGACCAACTGGCTAAATTGGTTGGTGTTGAATGTCTCCCACAGCTGCGGGATCCTGAACTCCATCAGTATTCACCATTCTTCGATTAGCACTCAAAGTCCTTTCAATTTCAAGATCAAGTGGAATCAGGGGATTTCCTTGACTCCTAGTATTGGGCATACACTGGCATGTACCCTCAAAAGTATGTAAAAACAAAACCAATCAACTTCAACCAGTACTAATAAACTTCGTAACCGTATTCCCTGGCAATGGAGCCAAAATTTGATGTCACCCAAAATATGCCTCCTAAGAAGTATAAAACGGCCGCTGTCAAATATAGAACCCAACTAGGTTGGGGTCGATCCCACAGGGAATAGGTCGAAGTTGTTTAGAATACTAGATGGAATAATTGGAAAGTAAGTAAAACTGGAGGGGATTTATGAGTAAATAGTGACAATAACAATTGTTGTTTGTATCGAGTTTGTAGACAATAAGAGAAATACACTAGGACTGTGATCCCCAATGATTCCTTAACTTTACCGATTACTTGTGCTAACAAAACCATCTCTCTATGTGGAATGCAAAATCTGACAAGATATGTTCATCTAAACGTCTCTCGACCTTGGTTAGACGAATTTCACTCTTCTTCTCTCGGTCTCCAAGTGTCATACTACTAACCCTTGTCCTGGATCTCAGATAACTATTCCCACTAAGGCTCAAGTTATTAGATGAAGGTTGATAGCTTCAAATCTCTATTGTTATCTCCTTTTCCCAATCTCTACCTCTCTCTCGAGCAAGTCTAGAATACATATGAGTTTCTAACGTTTCCAACCATTAGAAGATCAATCATAACGAAGGAAATACCAATACATGCATTCACAGCGGTTCAGAGTTGCTTTGCACTTAACCTATTTCGTTAATTCCTTATGGTTCACACAACCCTAGTTGATGAGTTTAGCTACTCATAATTGTTAGAACACAAGAAGAATTCAATAATGAAAACATAATTGCACTACCACAATAATAAAGAAGAACTGAAATCTCAATTATCAATAAAACTCGAATTAGGGTTTTTGATTACAAAACCAAGAATATGTTTATGAACTCAAAAACAGTAAAAATTATCTCTCAAAACAATGTCATGACTAACTCTAGCACATACGACTATACAAGAGTATTTATAGATACAAAGCTAATCCTATCCTAATCAGAACATGAGAGCAGAGTTGGCAACTTCCACGGTATCATGACTTGGTGTCATGGAACAAAGTCACGCAATGTAGATGAGTGTCGTGGAAATTAGGCTCAATTTGACATCTTCAGAAGTTGACTCACGCTACCTTTTCACGTCACGTAGGTGGACTCATGCCACGTCAGTCTTGTCATGGAAATCAGAGTCTTGTATAGGCTTACAGAGGGTGACTCACGGCAGCCACCCACGTCAGGTAGGTGGACTCACGGCACGTGAGTCCCTACCGTGGGTCCCCTCTATGGTTTCATCTAGACTCTTTCATCTTCTGCTACTCTATTTTGGTGCAATATTCTTCACTCTATCTCTATTTTTCCTCCATAACCTATTTTCCTGCAATATAGGACAGAAAACACATCATACCAACCAAATACACCCTAGTTATTACATCTTTTCCTTGTTTTAAGCATCGAAAGTGCAATGTAACCATGGCGCATCATCGATCTTGTGTTGTAATTTCCTTGCGGTATAGCACTTAGATAGATCTCATTATCTTTGACACAGTGATTTTTTATGTGATTCTAGGTTTAGACTATTTTATTTCCTATCATATGTCCCTTGGGTGCCATAGGTAGATTATTTCTTTGATTATGACAAGACTTTATTAGAATTTGAGGTAAGAGGTTAATGGTTAAGTGTTGAGAGGGGTCATGCCATTTGTTTAGAAAGAGAGGGTTGGCCGAAAAAGAATCTTAGTCTTTCTTGATTGTATTTGTGATGATAGCATTGACATTTCTTAACTTTAGATAGTTTATGAGGTTGGTGACTTATTGATCCTTGTCCTGATCTACCTAGTTTTCTTTTATTCATCTGACCATGTTTCTTGATTTGGTGTTAATATTGAGTCAGGTACTCAACTCATGCTGTTATATCATACCGAATTGTTTCAGTTGAGTGGGGGATGTTAAAAAGTATAGTTTCAGGATCTTCTGAGTATGATGTTACTTGGTCGGGTGAATCTCTGTGGGATGTTTCCCTTGGGTCCAAAAGAGAATCGGTTCCATGTAGTTGTTTTTTCCTTATCGACTATCGAGACTGAGTATCGAATGTTATGTATTAAGGACATGTTTGACTAGCTTCAAAGTGCAGCCTTATTTTCCAAGTTTTCTTGAGGTCAGGCTACCATTAGCGAGGATTGGGGAAGTAGATATACCCAATACTATCGATAGGAATCATTTCTCATAGTGATCATCGACAATGCCTTAGCTCCAGATTTATGGGATCAGTGATTATGTGCTAAGTTTCTGAGTATGAGATTGTCTTGGGGTTATGACATTCTCAAGGCACATGGTGTATGAGGGTAGATTCGGGGTACACTTGGCGAGGATAGAGGTAATTTGTGGTTGAGGCTAGGCCTATTTCTCCTATTGAGGATGGCAATTTGTTATGTTAGCAGGTCATCTCAGATGGCTTGGTTGAGGGATTCCTTCCAAGGCAGTGTGGCTGGCTAGATTGATTAAAAGACATTCATATCCAGTGGTTTGATGAGTATGAGGTGAGCCTTCTGGAGGCTCAAGGCTTTATTGTCTCTAATTCTTATTTTAACCCTTCCGGATGAGAGCCTGGGGTGTGTTTTAGATTTTTTATTCGGATGTTGGTTTGTCAGCAGGTATAGTGTAGACACTCGGGTCTTAGTGGTGTAGCTCAGATGCTAAGTAGTTCGCTATGGATTTTGTGGTGCTCTTATAATGTGTGTTTTAGGGTTAGATTCTATTTGAGGCATTGTGATGAGTTGACTAGGCTTACTTACTATCTACCAATTCAATTTTTCTTCAGACCAGGGGGTTGGCTCATATTGATATCCGAGGGATGGTTCATTTGTACAGGGTGTCAGTTTCTACCACTTTTGATTATGGTTCTCAGTTCACGTTGGATTTTTGGGAGTCTACTCAGAGGGAAATGGGTATTGGTCTTAGCACAAATTTCACCCATAGAACGATGGTCCTTTAGGGAAGGTCATTCAAGCTCTGAAGGTCATGCTTTGAGCTGGTGTTGATGATTTTGAGGTTCATTAGGACCAGTTCTTGGTCTTGGCCTAGATCACATATATTAGCCACTACTATTTGAGTATTCAGGTGGGGCATTTCGAGGCATTGCTCTTATGCTAGGCCGTACAAATTTTTGATGGGTTGGTTTTATCCTTTCAAGGATGGATTATGGGCCACTTAGTAGTTTTGTAGTTATACAGACAGGATTGAGATGTTTCTGGAGGGATTCTGTGTAGTCCAGAAGGAGAGGTAGATTTATGATGATCGGAGAATGCTTGACTTGGAGCTTAAGGTTAATGATCTGGTTTACGAGTTAGCTCACGTATAGCCTTGTCGGACATTCACTCTATGTTTCCTGTGTCTATGCAGCATCGGTATATTTTGGATGAGTCTTGCATACTTCAGTGGGGTGCGGTGCATTTAGATAGGAGTATTTTGAGGAGGAGTTGGTTGTTGCTCTGAGTAGAGAGGTAGAGAAAGTTGAAATTGAAGGAATTTCTTTAGTTAAGGTTTTGTAGAGGTGTTGTCCAGTCAAGCAAGGTGTCTGGGGAGCCTAGCGGTGCATGCGGACCCAGTACCCTTATCTTTTCGAGGGTTCGAGCACTTTTTGTTACTTGAATTTCCGGGGAAAAAGTCTTTTTAGTAGTGGATATTGTAATGACTCTCCTGGTCATTTTCCTATGTTTTGAGCTTTTTAATAGTTTTTAACAGTCATTTATGACCTACCGGGATAGGTGATTTGGTTTCTGAGTAGTTCTTCTGAGAATTTTATTAATAACAAACGTATTCTAAAATATTTTAATTAAATTAGAATTTAGTAAAAGATATATTTTACTATCTTTCTAAAATGTTTTAGTTATTTATGAAAATTTTTTAGTTACGATATATTTATATTATTTTATAATAGTTTTATAATTTATTATTATTTTAAATGGAGATAGTAAGTTTAATTATTTTGAAAATTTATTATTATTTAAGTTAGGATTTATTTGAAATAATTTCTATTAATTATGGTATATTCAAAATATTATATTTATTTTACCATAAACCTTGCAATACTCATTACATACGTAAAGGGATAAGTAAAAATAGATTATTGCAACCTCCTCATCCACGTGGAAGTGAAGGGATGCTACAACAATATTACTATTTCAAATTATCACTTACTATTAATATATTACATTTATAGTATGTCTTTATTTTTAAAGAATGGTTGTTTTGTAATATTTATTTCTAAAGATGACGTACAAGTTCTTTTCATGCCTTTTCTTGATCATTCAAATTTACTTATTTGCAACTTATCTCCATATATATATACACCTGGCTTCTAATATCACCTTCACTAATTTCATGTCTAATATAGATGGTGCAAATTATTTTTAGATGCTTCCTATGTTTATTTAGCTCACGATTAAAGAGGGTTGTGCAGAATATTATATTTTGAGACTTTAGTTGACCACCGATAGAAAATCAATTATCTACATAAAATTATTAAAGCTCGAAATCAA
This sequence comes from Capsicum rhomboideum, assembly GCA_031232105.1. Lineage (NCBI taxonomy): Eukaryota > Viridiplantae > Streptophyta > Magnoliopsida > Solanales > Solanaceae > Capsicum > Capsicum rhomboideum. The sequence goes on along the minus strand of CP124716.1, from coordinate 86,143,298 downwards.
GTGTAAAGCTTGGACCTAGGAGAATTTTACCTGATTCATGGAGGTTTTTGATACGACGACTTTCTAAGGTTGAGTGGAGGGGATTAGCCGCTCTTGGTCAGTCCGAGACTATCGTTCGGCTTTGAGGTAGGCAACGGTCTACCTTCTTATAGACTTTGTTCTACGAGATTGTGTATAGTATAAATTGCATGTAAGGCTGGGGTTTTGGGGTAGACTATCTTAGTCTTTTCACTGTCTCTAACCTTCTTTGGGGAAATCTTTGAGTAGACCATTAGTTTGCACCTTAGTTCTATATGTCTGCTGTAGTGATAGAATTAAGATAGAGATATTTGTATGTCTCGGACATCAGGTTAGTGTTCTTTGCTCTTGAGAAGCGGTTATTTGTATTTATGAATACTTGGGTGATTATGCTCCTATTGTGTGTATACTGGTGATGGCATGCATATCTTCACACGCGCACTTGCATGCATTGTGTACAATTATTTTCACTAATATTTTCAAAAAGGGATTATTTCTTGTTTTCCACTCATAAACTGTTATTAAAATGGAAATAGTACCACCCTTACTATTGGATGAATATTTTTTAGAGTAAGTTGCACTAACTACGCTCCGGGTCAAGTCTAGGCGTTGGCTATGTTTTCACCTTATTATGGATTTTCTCTATCATTGCTGAGGGAGATTTGGACATAAACCACCATTTTTAAATTAATAAATGGGATTTCATAAATCTTTCAGGATTTTGGTCTTCTAAAATGGGTAAAAGGACTAGTTAGACTTGGTTTGGGCGTGAGCACTGGATTGTAGTCTCGTATTGCATAACTTGATTTGGGCATGAGCTCTGGATTATTGTCTCATATTTCATATTTAGTTTTGATTCAAGTCTGGCATTTTCTTTCACTACTTATTAACTATTTAGATTTGGTTCGAGGCCGGCGCCTGGTTTTACTACTCATCTATCCATTTAGTCCCAGTTCGAGACTGGTTTGATTTATGGTTGGAATTCTGGTTTGAGACTGGTTTGATTTATGGTTGGGACTAGAGGAGGTGTATACCCTATGGTTAGATGTGACACTCATCGCATATCACATTAGTTGGTTTCCATCACACTCAGTTATTCATATGTACTGTCCTTGCTAGTACGATTTTTGTTTTGTACCTATTTTGCTAATAAGGACCGGTTGGGTTACGTTTGCTATTTGTACCTACCGTGCTTATTGGGGCCAACTGGGTTTTGTTTGTTGTTGTATGCCTTCTGGGCTTATGGGGGTTATTGTTTGATTATTACTGTTTAGTTTGTGACAAATTATTTCTAACGTGTACTCGTGGCCTAGGTATGTCTTGTGGTCCTTCTTTTTAGCATTTCTAGCTCTAGTGTTATATTTTCTTGTTTTTTCTCTAATTTGAGTAGACATTCGGAGTATACCACTATTGATATTCTTTCTCAAGATGATTCCTGCTATGTTAGACAGTTAGGCTAGTGTCTGTAGGTAGGTACTTCCCCTCTAGTTACCTAATTTGTATATCATGTCCTTTTATGTTACGTACATTGTTCATTATCTCCTTTCATGTTATTTATACTGGCATTATCTTTAGAGCTCAGTCGGCCTAAGCCTACTAGGTACCACGTGTTTCGATACTCATACTACACTTCTACATCTTTTTTCCAGATGCAGATCCTAGTACAAGTGCTCGCTGCTGATATGTTCTTCATGTAGAGGTATCTTGGATAGGATATTTGGGGAGAGCTCATGATGCTCGGAGGTTTTCCTTCTCCCTCTATTTTACTGGACTGATCTTTACTTTGTATTTCAGAGACTGTTTGGTATATATGGTATTTTCTTGGTACTCTTGTTATGTTTAGTAGCTCCTGTACTGACTAAATCCAGGTCTTGGGGCGTATTTTATGTAGTTTGCTTCTTCACCTTATTTATCTATCGAGTTTATCTGTGCTATTTTTGGCATTTATATTTATAGTTGGCCCTTTAGTTTCATGATTTTCTCTCTCATTCTATTGGACGACCGTTACTTGATGTTCCGAGTTATGGGGTTCCACTTACCTACTTGTGGGTTTAGTAGGTGCCATCATGACTCAAGATTTTGGGTCGTGATAGACAGAAAAGAAACTACTTATGGTTGTTTTCATATCTAACAAATTCATATGTTACATGGTGGGAAGTAAAGTTATGGTGAACACTAATCATGCAACAACCAAATAATATTCACGAAGAAAGATGTCAAGCCCCGTTTAATAAAGTTGATTATGTTACTACAAGTGTTTCATCTAGAAATACATGATCAAAGGGGATGTGGGAGTTAAGTCACATATCACCTATCATGCTTGGAAGGTGTCATGACCTAAATTATAGGATCATATGCGAACCTAATCTATTTTAACATAGGAGAACCCTTATCACTGATGTATCATGGTTACATGGCACTTTTGATGCTTAAAACAAGGAAAATATGCAATAACTTCGGTGTGTTTTGTTGGTATGATGTGGTTTCTGTCCTACTTTGCAGGAAAATAGGTTTTAAAGGCAAAATGATCAAAAAGGAAGAATCGAGCCCGAGAACGAAGTGTCAGAAGAAGAAAGAACAAGAATCTGCACCAGAGAAGGAGTCACGACGCTACCCACGTGACGTGGAGGCCACTCACGTGACGTGAGTGGCTGTCGTGACTCGTGTTCAAAGATTGAAAATGTTGTCTGATTTCCACAGTAGGAGTCACGTGGCGTAACTACAACCCACGTGACGTGGAAGCATGTCGTGACCCAACTTCTGAAGACGTCTAATTGAGCCTAATTCCTACGACACCAACCTACGTGGCGTGACTTGGTTCCATGACACCAAGTCACGATACTATGGAAGTTGCCGACTCTGTTCTCCAATTTTGTTTTGGATAGGATTCGTTTTATATCTATAAATACCCCTGTATAGTCCTAGCTGTGGGATTTAGTCATTACATTTTTTTAGAGTTATTTTGTACTGTTTCTGAGTTCATAAACAAATTTCTTGTTTTGTAGTTACAAATCCTAATTTGGGTTTTATTGATAATTGAGACTTCGGTTTTTCTTCATTGTTGTGAGATCATAATTATGTTTTCAGCTGTGAATTCTTCTTGTGGTCTGACAATTATGAGTAGCTAAACCCATCAACTAGGGTTTTGTGAACCATGAGGAATTAACAAAATCGGTTAAGTGCAAAGCAATTTTGAACCGTTGTGTATGCATGTATTGTTGTTTCCTTCGTTGTGATTGCTTTTCTAACAGTTGCAAACGTTAGAAACCCACCTGTATTCTAGACTTGCTCAAGAGAGAGGTAGAGATTGGGAAAAAGAGATAAGAATAGAGATTTGAAGCTATCAACCTTCATCGAATAACCAGAGCCTTAGCGGGAATGGTTTTCAGAGATACAGGACAACGGTTAGTAGTGCGACACTCGAAGACCGAGAGGAGAAGAGTGAAATTTGTCTAACCAAGGTCGAGAGACGTTTAGACGAACATAACTTGTCAGATTTTGCATGCCACATAGCGGGACGACTTTGTTAGCACACGTAACTGGTGGAATTAAGGAATCATTGGAGATCACGGTCCTAGTGTATCTCTCTTATTGTCTACAAACCAGATACGACCAACAATTGTTACTGCCACTGTTTAGTTTCAAGACCCCCCTTTTTACTTACTTTCCAATTGGTCCATCCGGTATTCTTCTCACACTTTAACCTATTCCCTGTGGGATCGACCCCAACCTAGTTGGATTCTATATTTGACAAGCGACCGCATTATACTTCTTAAGAGGCATATTTTGGGCGACATCAACTTTTGGCGCCGTTGCCGGGGAATACAGTTACGGAGTTGATTGTTACTAGTTGGAGTTGATTGTTTTTCTTTCTATACACTTTTGAGGGAATACACTGTTGTATGCCAAATACTAGGAGTCAAGGAAATCCCCTGATTCCACTTGATCGTGAAATTGAAAGGACTCTGAGAGCTAATCGAAGAATGATAAATACTGAAGGAGTTCAGGATCCCGTAGCTGCAGGAGACATTCGTCACCAACAAATTCATCCAGTTGGTCATGAAACATCTAAACAAAATACCGCTCGATTGACACGTGAGGAGCAGGCTAGGCAAGCTGCTCTTAGACAAGAAGAAAGAGATAATCGAGCGATGCAAGAAGCAGCACAACGACTGGTTGAGGCTGAAGAGCGACAAAGACAACTGAGGGCACAACCGAGACCACATGTGCCTGTTTATGATGATCCTGAAAAAGAAGATTTGTCCTACTTCAAGCCAATAGAGACTGGTGCCATCATTCCACCAGAGTTACCTCCAGGTACTAAGTTTGACGTTACTAGTGCCATGATCCATCTGCTAAACTTAAAGGGTTTGTTTGTCGGTCTTCCTAACGATGATCCAAACATGCATGTGATGAATTTTGTGGAGTTCTGCACGTCGTACAATCTACCTGGAGTTGACGAAGAGGCTATTCGGTTGAGGTTGTTTCCATTCTCTCTTACAGGAGAAGCTACTTTGTGGTTGGCTGAGTTGCCACGAGGTTCCATCACTACGTGGCAAGAATTGAGAAATCAATTTTTGGAATGATTTTTCCCACCTTTCAAGATACTGCAGTTGAAGGACGAGACTTATAATTTCAGACAACTTCATTCTGAAGCACTCTATGAGACATGGCTGAGATTTAAAAAGAAGCTGCAGAATGTTTCAAATCATAGGATTAGTGGTAGCAATTTACTCAAAATTTTCTATTGGGCTTTGAATGTCAACACGAAGGCGGTAGCTGATACTATCACTGGTGGAGCTTTCATGAGCTTGAGATGGGAACAAGCTTCAAAGATATTAGATCGTGTCACTAAGACCAACCGAGGATGGCATACTCAGAAGGCAGATACACCGGCTGAAACATATGCTATTGGAGCTTCAACAGATCAAGGAGCTTTTGATGAGTCTGTGGCTCAAGAGGTTTCTCAGTTGAGGACAAAAATTGGTCTTCTGGCTAAACAGATAGCGGCCAGAGATGATGAATATGTGCATGCTGTAGGTGCATAAGGTAAATCGGCTAGACATGATGATAGTGAGTCTGATGAAGAGGCTAAGTACCTAGATCGAGAAGTGGCGGGTTTTCGAGCCAAGGGCCAAGGGTCTAATCAAGACTCTTGGAACTCAAGGCAAGGGAATCAAGGTCGAAACTATTATGGAGACAACTATAACAAGTCGAGATACAGAGATAGAGAAAGAGACCGCGATGGTGATTGGAGGCGGAAAGATGATCATAGAGAGAAGAATGACCTTTATGTACCGCCAGGAAGACGTGATGAGGAGTCTGGTAATTCAAGGATGGAGGCCCTTCTTAATAAACTGGTCAAAGAAGCAGAGAGTCAGGAAAATTGCTTGAAGGAGATTAGGACTGACATTTCAGGCATAAGTCAGAAAGTGGAGTCCCATTCAACTTCCATTAAACAGTTGGAGCAACTATTCGGGCAAACTTCATTGGCACTGAGTCAACGTCAGCCAAGAACCCTTCTAAGAACACAGTCCAGAATTCGAAAAATGATAGTCATTGTCTCGCCATTACTACTAGAAGTGGGAAGTACACGACAGATCCACCTATTCCTGCCAACAGTAGTATGACTAATGAAGCAGTGGTTATTGATGTAGAAGCAGAGTTAGAGCCGGATAATTCAAAGGGTGACACGATTCCAAATCATCATGATGAAAGTGATAATGCAAAATCTGAAAAGAGGAAGGAAAAAGAAGTACCCCAAGTGGTCAAAACTATCCCACGACCTCCTCCTCCCTTTCCTCAAAGATTGAAGAAGAAGTCTGAAAAAGGAAAATATCAGAAGTTCATCACAATGTTGAAGGAGCTGTCAGTAAACATCCCTCTTGTAGAGGCATTGGAGCAGATGCCAGGTTATGCAAAGTTCATGAAAGACTTGGTGACAAAGAAGAGAACTGTCAGTTTTGATCCAACAGATAACATACATCATTATAGTGCAGTTGCTTCACGTTCCCTAGTTGAAAAGAAGGAGAATCCAGGAGCTTTCACAATTTCGTGTACTATCAGGTCCTACGACTTTGCTAAAGCACTTTGTGATTTGGGTACAAGCATCAACTTAATGCCATTAGCCATTTTCAAATAGTTGGGGTTGGGAGAACCAAAACCAACCTCTATGGGACTTCTCATGGCTGATAGGACTGTGAAAAAGCCGGTGGGCATTCTGTATGATGTTTTGGTAAAGGTTGCGTCTTTCATCTTTTCGGTTGATTTTGTGATTCTTGATTGTGAAGTTGACTTTGAGGTTCCCATGATATTGGGAAGACCATTCCTTGACACTGGACGTGCATTGGTTGATATGAAAATAGGGTAGCTGAAATTTAGATTGAATGGTGAATAGGTTACTTTTAATGTTTGTCGTTCAATGAAGCAGCCAAGAGATAAACGGGTGATTTCAGTGATAGATACAGTTGATGATAGTGAGGTTGTTGTGTCTTTTGAAGAAAGGTTAGGGGTAGAACCTCTTGCGGCCGTAATTATGAATTTTGATGACAATGGTATTGAAGAATATGATGAGATGGTGGGTGCACTCGCTAATAAAGAAGCATACACTTATGCTCCAAAGAATTTGGATCTTGATTTGAAAAATAGGGTAACCCCACCAGCTCATCCGTCTATTGTGGAGCCTCCAGTCTTAGAGCTTAAGGCTCTTTCGGCCCACCTTCGCTACACATTCTTGGGAGCCAACAATACCTTGCCTGTGATTATTTCTGCTAAACTCCTGGATTGGAAAGTAGAGGCTTTGGTTTCAGTAGTGAGAAGATTTAAAAGGTCCATTGGTTGGTCTATTGCTGATATCATAGGTATTCCACCCGACATTTGCACTCATAAGATCCAGCTTGTTCCTGAGTGTATACCTAGCATTGAGCACCAGCGTCGTCTGAACCCACATATGCAAGAGGTTATAAAGAAAGAGATCATCAAGTGGTAATATGCAGGAGTGGTTTACCCTATTCTGATAGCAAGTGGGTGAGCCCAGTTCAGTGTGTGTCGAAAAAGGGAGGAATCACTGTGGTTCCAAACGACAAAAATGAATTGATTCCAATGAGGCCGATGACTGGGTGGAGAGTTTTCATGGATTATCGAAAGCTAAATTCTTGGACTGAGAAAGATCATTTTCCTATGCCCTTCATGGACCAGATGTTAGACCGTCTTGCTGGTAGAGAATTGTATTGTTTTCTTTATGGCTATTCGAGGTATAATCAAATTTTTATTGCCCCCAAAGACCAAGAGAAGACCAATTTCACTTGTCCATAAGGGACATTCGCATTCAAGAGAATGCCTTTCGGCTTGTGTAATGCACCGGCCACCTTCCAACGCTGCATGATGTCTACTTTCTCTGACATGGTGGAAGACATGATCGAGGTTTTTATGGATGATTTTCCTGTTGTGGGAGACTCGTTTGATGGTTGTTTGGCTCACCTTGCTAATGTGCTACAAAGATGCTAGGAGTGAAACTTAGTGCTGCATTGGGAAAAATGTCACTTTATGGTCAATGAGGGTATCGTATTGGGGCTTCAGATTTCAAAGAATGGCATTGAAGTGGATAATGCAAAGATTGAGGTAATTGAGAAGATACCTCCACCTATCTCTGTAAAAGGTATTTGATGTTTATTAGGTCATGCTGGTTTTTATAGAAGATTCATTAAGGATTTCTCCAAAATTACAGATCATTTATGCAACCTTTTGGAGAAAGAGGTAAAGTTTGTGTTTGAAGAAGCATGTCTAAAAGCTTTTGAGTGTCTTAAGGAGAAGTTGGTTTCAGCTCCTATTATTGTGTCACTTGATTGGACTATGCCTTTTGAGGTTATGTGCGATGCTAGTGGAGTGGCTGTAGGTGCAGTCCTTGGCCAAAGACGTGAAAAGATGTTACATCTGATTTACTACGCTAGCAAAGTGCTTAATCCCGCGCAAAAGAATTATACTGTGACTGAGCAGGAACTGTTAGCTGTAGTATTCGCTTTTGAGAAATTTAGTTCTTACTTGATAGGTACTAAGGTGATTGTGCATACATACCAAGCAGCTCTTCGGTATCTTATGTCGAAAAAGGATGCTAAGCCAAGACTGATTCGGTGGGTACTTCTGTTGCAAGAATTTGACTTTGAAGTCAAGGATCGAAAGGGGACCGAAAATCAAGTTGCGAACCATCTATCATGCCTTGAGGAGGAGGCCATGCTTAAATTGAAGGATGAACTTTACATTGACAATACTTTTCCATATGAGCAAGTACTGGCAGCATCCCAAGACTTAATCCCTTGGTTTGCTAATTTTGCCAACTTCTTGGCAGGTGATCTAGTTCAGGATGAGATGACATATCAGCACAGAAAGAAATTCATGCATGAGGTAAGGAAATTCTTCTGGGATAAGCCATGTTGGTTCAGGGTGTGTGCTGATGGCATAATTCGATGATGTGTCCCAGAGGCCGAGATGATGAGTATTTTGGAAGCATGTCACTCATCACCAGTTGGGGGTCATTATGGAGGTGCGCAGACTGCCCAAAAAATCTTGCAATATGGGTACTACTGTACCAGTATTTACAAAGATGCTCACGATTATGCTTGCGCTTGTGACCAATGTCAAAGGCAAGGGAATATTTCACACAGACACGAACTTTCCATGACAACTATACTTGAGCTTGAATTGTTCGATGTGTGGGGAGTTGACTTTATGGGTCCTTTTGTGAGCTCGCATGGAATGAAATACATCTTGGTAGCCGTTGACTATGTTTCTAAGTGGGTGGAGGCAATTGCGCTTCCTAATAACAAAGGGAGAAGTGTCACAACATTCTTGAAAAAGAACATATTCTCACGATTCGGGACACCCCGAGTTATTATTAGTGATGGTAGATCCCATTTTTGCAATCGTATGTTCAAGGCCCTGCTTGAAAAATATGGTGTTAAACATAAGGTGGCAACACCTTACCATCCTCAGACAAACGGGCAGGTTGAGTTGTCAAATCGAGAGATCAAGTCCATTTTGGCAAAAACAGTCAATGCCAATAGGACTGATTGGGCTCGAAGATTGGATGATGCGCTATGGGCATATCGAACTGCTTTCAAAACACCAACTGGTGCATTACCATATCAGTTGGTTTTTGGAAAATCTTGCCATTTGCTCGTCGAACTGGAACATAAGGCTTTGTGGGCGTTGAAGAGTTTGAATTTAGACTGGCGTGAAGCGGCTCAATTGAGACTTGAGCAGATGAATGAGATGGATGAATTTCATCTCCGTGCTTATGAAAGTTCAGCATTGTATAAAGAGAAGATGAAATCGTATCATGATCATCGAATTGAAAACCGAGAGTTTCACCCAGGCGATTTGGTGCTACTGTTTAATTCCAAACTTTTCTTGTTCGCTGACAAATTAAAGTCCAAATGGTTCGGCCCATTCACCGTAGTTAGGGTATTCTAACTTAGTGCTATTGAGCTAAAAGGAGCAGATAATGTTCTATTCAAAGTCAATGGACAGCGTGTTAAGCATTATGTGGGAGTTACGGAAGAGATAAAGACAGTTGAGGAACTTGAGCTTGATGAAGACTAAGTAGTCACGCTAGCCATGTCGTGCCGCGACGTTAAATCAGGCGCTTCATGGGAGGCAACCAATGGGCTAGTTGGTGAAGTCTGAGTATCCAAGTTAGCCATGTCGTGCCGCGACATTAAATCAAGCACTTATTGGGAGGCAACCCAAGCTTAAATCAAGGTTTGTGGAGATCTCAGTAGTGGAGGAGTAGTTAGTACAGTCACAAACTTTAATTGCATTGGTTCAGTACAAGTCACGCCGCTACTCACGTCACGTGAGGCAACTCACGACACGTGGATGGTGACGTGAAAATCAGAGGCAATTTTGAGGATTCAGAATCTTACCTACGGCAGGGACCCACGTGACGTGAGTCCAACCCATGTCACGTGGGTTGTGTCATGGAAATCAGAAGACACCTTCAGGCTCAGGACCCATCTATGCCAGGACCCACGTGACGTGAGTCCAACCCACGCCATGTAGGTTGTATCATGACATTTGAATCTGCAGACAACCCAACATCCGATCCGACCCGACCCAATTCTCTTAAAAAAAAAAGGGGTTCTCTTTGTCTATACCCGATAAAAACCCGAACCAACTCCATTGAAAACACTACTTTAAAGCTTTATAATTAATCCCTAATTTCCAATCTTTCTCTACTAAATAAACCAAAATCCGATCTTACCATCACCTAATTCACCAAGACCGACCAAAAATTCGATTTCCTAATCTTAATATACCCAAAATCCGAACCCTCTTTTACCCAAATTTCAAAAACCCGACCCCCTAACCCAAATTCGATCCAAAACTGACTCTTAAACTAAAATATTCGACCCAAACCCGTTACCATACCTCCCGGATCAAACCCAAAAAGTGACCATCTTGATTCCTCATCCCAGATTCAAACCAAAAATCTAGATTTACTGACCCGTCTGTGTGATGAACCGACTAAGTCTGAGAAAAGTGGTTCCCTGGAGGAGTTTGACATTAGCCATGATGATACTGCTTTGGTACCTCGGGCCACAAGGTTACAAACGCGATCCCGAGCAGTTGCTCGGGCAACACTTCAGCCGCCCCCCAGTCTGAAGAGGGGGAGGATGCTTCCGCGTCAGGCTCTGCAGATGATGCTATGGGTCAGGGTACTTCTGCGGTGGAGGCTATAACTTTTGTTTTTGATTCTGGTACCCAGAGTGCTCCGACTCCCGCGCAGAGTAAGGAGATTCAGCGATGGTGTGCGCAGGGCATGCGCGCCTTTTATGATAGAGATGTTGAGTTGACTGAGAGGGGTGTGTGTCGGAGGAGCATTATGGAGGAGCCCCGATACCGGGTGGAGGAGTTGAGGACACTACCTGATATTTGGCCTGTGTTTGAGAGATATGAATTGGGTTGGATGGCGCAGCCTTCTGGTCATTTTATTTCTTCATTTTCTAGATCGTGCATTAGAGCCAAAATTGTAGGTGGAACCATATCTGACTGTTGAAATTGTTTTTCTTATATTATAGTAAAATACCGATGACAAGAAGAGGAAAAAGTAAGAGGTTAGAAAAAATTACTGGAGAAGGAACCAGTAGAGCCCCGCCTGAACCAGTTAATCAAGGCAACGCTGAACCAGAGTTTGCATCACAGGCTTCTTCTACTCTTCTAATTTCAGAAGGGTTAAGAGGAAGAGAAATACCTGCAGAACCACCAGTGAATACTACTGACCAGGACTTAAAGAATGCAGTGCATATGTTGACCCGAATAGTTGCTGCACAGGTTTAGGGACAGGGTGGTCCAACAATACATGATGATAGTGCAGCTAGAGCAACTAGTAGACGGATACAGGATTTTCTGAAATTAGACCCTCCTACCTTTACTGGATAAGATCCGAATGAAGACCCACAGGATTATATAGATCAAATCCAAAGGGCTTTGGAGGTGATGCATGTGTTCGGTATGGAAACGGTCGAACTTGCGGCCTATAGATTGAAGGGCGAAGCTATTCTGTGGTATGAAGGTTGGAGATGGTCGAGGGGCATTGATGCACTCCCAGCTAGTTGGGAAGAATTTAAAATGGCATTCCTTGATCACTATCTCCCCTATGATGTCCGAGAGGCTCGTGAGGACCAATTCTTGAATCTGAGACAGGGTAACATGAGTGTTAGAGAGTACAGCCTCAAGTTTAATTCCTTGGCCCGGTATGCTCCGAACGTGGTTGCGACTATGACTGATAGAGTTCATCGGTACATGGACAGACTGGAGCCATATTTGGTTTGAAATTGTACTATTGCTGCACTAAACAGGGACATGGATATAGCTAGAATACAAGCCTTTGTGCAGAAAATGGAAGATCAGAGGCAACGAAGAAGAACACAAGGGTTTGACGAAGGACCGTCAAAGAGGGCTAGATCTACGGGACAGTCTATAACGTCCTAAGGTGAGTTTAGACCTCGGAGTTTCACTAGGCCGCCTAGACCCTCATTTTCTTATTCCACGGCAGGTACTCCACCTCAGTTTCGAGGGTCTAGAGGTAGTTATGTTGGGCGAAGCAGTATGGTTCGAGGTCCACAGACAATAGGATTTCCTCTCCAACCGTGTCAGCACTATGGGAAGTCTTATTTAGGTGAATGTCGGATTGGAAGAAATGTTTGTTATTTTTGCGGTGAGCCAGGGCACATGGCGAGAGAGTGTCCACAGAGAAGCATGGGGGGTATAGTACGACCTACGGGGTCAGATGTTGTATCATCATCATCCGTTCCTTTCTTAGGTAGAGGATCACAGCCTATGGGACAAGGTAGAGGTGCTAGAGGAGCAGCTAGTTCCAGCGGAACTCAGAATCGTATTTATGCACTAGCTGACCATCAGAATTCGGAGGCATCACCTGATGTTGTTACAGGTAACTTGTCCATATTTTCACATAATGTGTATGCATTGATTGATCCGGGTTCTACATTATCATATGTTACTCCCTTGACTGCTGAAAAATTTAAAAGAACGCCGGAATTATTAGTTAAGTCAATTGAAGTAACGACACCTGTTGGTGAATTTATTATAGTAAAGAGAGTTTATCGTGATTGTATAGTCACTGTTTGTGGTTATGATACATTGGCCGATCTTGTTGAACTAGACATGATAGATTTTGATGTTATCATGGGAATGGATTGGTTAGCCTCTTGTTATGCCACAGTAGATTGCCGAGCTAAGAGAGTACAACTTTATTTTCCCCAAAAAGATGTTCTTGAATGGAAAGGTAATGTGGGAGCACCGAGAGGCAAATTTATTTCCTATCTTAAGGCTAGGAAAATGATATCCAAGGGATATATGTGTCACTTAGTGAGAGTCCATGATAATGAAGCAAAGCCACTAACTCCTCAATCAGTTCTGGTGGTAAATGAGTTTCTCGATATATTTCCTGAGGATCTTCCAGGGTTACCTCCGGAACGGGAAGTGGAATTTGGCATTGATGTGATTCCAGGCACTCAGCCTATTTCTATTCCTCCATACAGAATGGCTCCAACAGAATTGTGAGAATTGAAGGAGCAATTGAAAGACTTACTAGACAAAGGATTTATACGGCCTAGTATGTCTCCGTGGGGTGCGCCGGTATTATTTGTACGGAAGAAAGATGGCACATTGAGAATGTGTATTGACTACCGGCAATTGAATAAAGTAACAATCAAGAACAAATATCCTCTCCCCAGAATTGATGATTTATTTGATCAGCTACAGGGTGCTAAATGCTTTTCAAAGATTGATTTGAGATCGGGCTATCATCAGGTGAGGGTTAGAGAAGAAGATATACATAAGACAGCTTTCCGAACATGGTATGGACATTATAAATTTTTATTTATGTCATTTGGACTAACAAATGCACCAGTAGTTTTTATCGATTTAATGAATAGAGTGTTCAAGCCATTTCTCGACGTGTTCATGACGCTATTTATTGATGATATTTTGGTTTACTCGAAATCACAAGAGGACCACGTTAATCACTTACGACAAGTGTTACAGATTCTTCGTGACCGTAAGTTATACACGAAGTTCTCTAAATGTGAATTTTGGTTAAAATCCGTAGCATTCTTGGGTCATATTGTATCAGATGAAGGCATACGGGTTGATACCCAGAAGATTGTGGCAGTGAAGAATTGGCCAAGACCTACGACGCCTACAGAAATTCATAGTTTTCTTGGTTTGGCCGGTTATTATAGAAGATTTGTTGAAGGGTTTTCTTTTATTTCTGCACCATTGACAAAGTTAACCCACAAGTCAACTAAATTCCAGTGGAATGATGCATGCAAAAGGAGTTTCTAGGAGCCAAAGAATAAATTGACTTCTACACCTGTATTAGTACTTTCGGAGGGCACAGAAGGTTACGCAGTGTATTATGATGCTTCAAGAGTTGGTTTAGGATATGTATTAATGCAGCACGGTAAAGTTATAGCCAATGCTTCAAGGCAACTGCGTCCACATGAGAAGAATTATCCCACACATGATCTTGAATTAGTAGCTGTAATTTTGCTTTAAAGATATGGCGCCATTATTTGTATGGGGTTCACGTGGATATCTATACCGATCATAAGAGCTTACAATATATTCTCAAGCAGAAGGACTTCAATTTATGACAGAGGAGATGGTTGGAACTATTGAAAGACTATGATATTGATATCTTATACCATCCGAGAAAGGCAAATGTGGTGGCCGATGCGCTAAGCCGTAAAGCAAGTGGAAGTACAAATGGCCAATTCGCGGAAAAGCAAGAGATGGCCAGGGATTTACATCAATTAGCTAGCTTGGGAGTTGGTCTTGTAGAAACTCCAGATGTAAGAATCATGGTGCAGAATGCAGCAGAATCATCACTTATAGCTGAAGTAAAGGAGAAACAATATGTAGATCCTATGTTGTTGCAGCTAAGAGAGAATGTGCAGCAGGGTCTGACGAAGGCCTTTAATCTTACGCCAGAGGGAGTACTACAGTGTCAAAGCAGGCTGTGTGTACCAGATATAGATGACTTGAGGAAATGAATTATGACAGAGGCACGTCATTCACGTTATTCCATTCACCCGGGAGCAACTAAAATGTACCACGATCTAAAGGAGTTGTATTGGTGGAGTAGCATGAAGAAGAATATTGCGGACTTTGTGGCTCATTGTCCAAATTGTCAACATGTTAAAGTAGAGCATCAGAAGCCTGGGGGTTATATGCAGTGTATTGATATTCCGGTTTGGAAATGGGATATGATTAATATGGATGACATTACAGGTTTACCTCGCACACTTCGCAAATTCGATTCCATATGGGTGATTGTTGATAGACATACCAAGTCAGTGCACTTTTTACCTGTTAATACCACCTATATAGCTGAAGATTATGCGAGATTGTATATCAAGGAGGTAGTTTGATTACATGGTATTCCCATATCTATTATATCTAACAGAAGGGCTCAATTTACTGCTCATTTTTGGAGATCTTTCCAGCAAAGTTTGGGAACACAAGTGAATTTGAGTACAACTTTTCATCCCCAAACAGATGGGCAGGCAGAACGTACCATTCAAACACTTGAAGATATGCTACGAGCGTGCGCACTAGACTTTAAAGGCAACTGGGATGATCATTTACCTCTTGTGGAATTTGCCTACAACAATAGCTATCATTCAAGTATTAAAATGGCTCCTTATGAGGCGTTATATGGGAGGAAGTGTAGATTACCTATCGGATGGTTTGAAGCAGGCGAAACTTCTTTATTTAGACCGGATCTCGTTCATCAAGTTATGGAGAAAGTTAAAGTGATACAACAGCGATTACAGACAGCTCAAAGCCACCATAAGTCGTACGCTGATGTTAGAAGAAGAGGGCTTGAATTTTCTATAGGTGATTGGGTATTTCTGAAGGTATCACCAATAAAAAAGGTGATGAGATTTGGAAAGAAAGGGAAGCTAAGTCCACGTTATATAGGGCCATATGAAATTATACGAAGATTTGGTCAAGTGGCGTATGAATTAGCCTTACCCCAAGAACTCTCCGCAGTCCACCTAGTGTTTCATGTTTTGATGCTTCGAAAATGCATAGGAGATCCGTCTCAAATTACTCCTATCGAAGATGTACAAGTAACGGAAGATCTTACTTATGAAGAAGTGCCCATTGCTATTCTAGATAGACAAGTCAAGAGGTTAAGGAATAAAGATGTAGCTTCCGTCAAGGTGCTTTGGAGAAATCAACAAGTGGAAGAAATTACATGGGAAGCTGAAGAAAGAATGAAAGCGAAATACCCGTAGTTATTCCAAACCGAAGAGGGGGTCCAAGGAGCGACTTGAAGTAATGACAGGTAAGTACATATGAGCAATTTAATGCATGGAAATGTGACAAATGTATTTGAACCTAAATTTGTTGAATTGATTAGTACTACTTTTAACATTTGAGGACGAATGTTCTTAAGGAGGGGAGAATGTAACACCCCGTAAATTTCCGAACATATGCAAATAAGTGAAGGAATTAATTGAACATGTAATAAAGGATATATTATGTATGCAAAGTGTTGGACTTTATTTCTTTGGATTGTTGGGCTCAAAAATTGGCCCGAAATTCCAAGAAAGACATGGCCCCAAAAAGGAATAAAATGACCCATTCTTGACCCAAGAATTAATGACCACTTGGACACCTAATCTTTGACTTAAGAGTGGATAAGGATGATATAAATAAGGGGCAAAAATAAGATTTTAATCATATCTTACACCTTGCCATTTCTTGTATTTTCTAGACATTTCCAAAAAGCATAAGAAACCAACATAAACCCTAAGGAAACTTCACTTGTTTGGGACAAGATCATCATCTTGTAAGTATTGGTAAGTGTTTATTCTTGTGATTTAATATATTATGTGCATGGGATATTGTATGGATTTTGATGGTTATGGCTAAAAGTGTTGGTTGGTGCACTTTTGCTTATGTGATACAAGATGTGTCATCTTGGTAGTTTTGAACTTGAAAGTGGCCTTGTGGTCTTGAAGGAAGTGAGTTGATGGATTTAACATCAACATGTATGATGTGTTTATTTCCCTAATTTAATTTCTCTTTGTATGTCATTTTTGGAAATTTGTTGCTATGGACAGAGTGTGTGGAATTGGTGACGTATTGGAAGGAAAATGTGATTTTGGTGATGTTTATCCGTGTGGTAAGTGTTTACTATTGTATATTACTATATTATATGCATAATAGGGTGTGTAAATCATGTTGGTTATGTTTACAAAGTGTTGAGCATTCCACTATGTGTAAAACAGTCCACTTTTGCTAAATCGATAAAGGATTTGCCTTCTATGTGATTTAAACTTGAAAGGGGACTTAAGGTCTTGAAGGAATTGAATTATATGGATTAAATTTCAGTATATTTAAGTATTGTTCTATACCTAATTCTTTAATTTTGTGTGTGGCTTGATGGAAATGTTTTTACATAATTGTGCATAGAACGTTTGACGTAGTGAAAAGAGAATACTTTCTTGTTATGTTAAAGTGAATTATAAAATTGTGTGGGTTGTTTTTGGTATATTGTTGTGGAGGTTATTTATGTTAATTGATGGTATAAATATGTGGAGTTGTATTGAGGCGGAAATGTGAAGTAGAAACTTGGTGTCAAATCCTATCGGTTTGTGATGTCTACGGTGATGTGTGGACTGTTTTGGTGGTGTGTGGACTGATTTGGTGTTGTTGTTTTGCTAAAGCAGTAAGTTATAGTGTAATATGGTGGAATAATGTGATTTGGTAGTATAATGAAGGGGGGAGTGATGCACCATGTGTTTTGGTGGTTGGACGGTTTTTACTTTCCGTTAAGCACCTACTTACCGTCTTGTGAACTTGTAATGTAGCTAGTGGTTAACGTTAGCTCCGTTATGTGCTTATGTAGAGTAACACGTAAGGAGAAAGCTGTAGTGTTATATTTATGAATAAGATTGTGTATCCATATTGGGGAATTAAGGTATGTAAGGTTACTCTTTCCGTATCCTTCTGCAGCACATAGTATCACATTGTCATTATACATGTTCCATTCCGAAATGTCCAAAGGTATTCCATTCTCGATTGTTAATCATTGTTACACACATGTTCCTTATACATTGATCAAATGTAATTCATATGACTCATGTTCATTGATTAATGTTCCAATAATGTTCCAAAGTTTCCATAACATTGTAACCACTAATGTACCAATCTCATAACAAAAGAATTGAAGTAATAAACACTTGTTGAGAACGGGTGGCAACCCAAAGGGGAATAAGCCTAGCTAGGGGCGATCTATAATGATTATTGGATACAGGGGGCAGCTCAAAGGGGCATAAGCCTAGCTAGAGACGAACCTGCTTTATTGATTTATGGGTGGCAGCTCAAAGGGGCATAAGCCTAGCTAGAGACGATCCCAATGTTATTTCCCACTAATCAGTTTGGCCCGGGAATTATATGATTGATGATCACTTGATTGACGACAAAGTAAAGTAAAGTGAAATAAAAGTAAAGAAAGTAATGCACATGATTCCACATGTATACCTATGGCAATTTATTCACATGATGCGTTCACTTGTACTTAATTTTATCGAAGTTTCTATATCTCATACATATACTCATAGCCTTACATACTCAATACATTCTTCGTACTGACGTCCCTTGTGGGACTTCCCTTACTTTCTGCAGGCACAGGTACCAATAGGCCCCCATAGTAGTACTTGGATTCATCTGCGGTTTTGTTGGTAAGCTCTAGTTTGCTTCGGGGCTTCCCGAGTCCTATGCACATATTGGTTTTGATAATGTATCACAGTTGTCTAAAGCGGGGACTTTTCCCGACTTTAGGATGGTTATGTTCATGTATGTATAGAGGCTTTGTAGACGATGTTGGACAAATGAAAAATGTATGTCATGTAATGATGGCACTAAAAGCCAAGTTTCACATATGTATATATAAATCACATCTTTTGTCATGATATCCGCCATTGGTGTCTTGCATCTATACATGGTAGTGATGGTCAATGAATGACGTATGTATGAATGTACAGGGTGATAGTTGGTTCTCTCGGGGCCTCAATGACTTCGGGTGCCAGTCCGCCTCATTGAAACTTGGGGCGTGACAAAAGTGGTATCAGAGCGGGTCGTCCTAGGGTGTCTACAAAGCCGTGTCTGAGTAGAGTCTTGCTTATAGATGTGTTGTGCACCACATTTATAAGTAGGAGGCTACAGGACTTTTAGGAGTTATTTCATTTCTTCATTTTCTAGATCGTGCATTAGAGCCAAAATTGAAGGTGGAACCATATCTGACTGTTGAAATTGTTTTTCTTATATTATAGTAAAATACCGATGACAAGAAGAGGAAAAAGTAAGAGGTTAGACAAAATTACAGGAGAAGGAACCAGTAGAGCCCCGCCTGAACCAGTTAATCAAGGCGGCGCTGAACCAGAGTTTGCATCACAGGCTTCTTCTACTCTTCCAGTTTCAGAAGGGTTAAGAGTCACGCCACGAGTTCTAATGAGGCGAACTGGCACCCGAAGCCGTTGAGGCCCCGAGAGAACCAACTATCACCCTGTACATTCATACACACGTCATTCATTGACCATCACTACCATGTATAGACTCAAGACACCAATGGAGGAAATCATGGCAAAACATGTGATTTATATATACATATGTGAAACTTGGCTTTTAGGGCCATCATGACTTGACATACATTTTTCATTTGTCAAACATCGTCTACAAAGCCTTTATACATATATGAACATAACCATCCTAAAGTTGGGACAAGTCCCCGCTTTAGACAACTATGATACATTATCAAAACCAATATGTGAATAGGACTCGGGAAGCCCCGAAGCAAACTGGAGCTTACCAACAAAACCGCAGATGAATTCAAGTACTACTGTGGGGGCCTATTGGTACCTGTGCCTGCAACAAGTAAGGGACGTCCCACAAGGGACGTCAGTACGAAGAATGTATTGAGTATGTAAGGCTATAATTAAATGTATGAGATATAGAAACTTTGATAAGATTAAGTACAAGTGAAAACATCATGTGAATAAATTACCATAGGTATACATGTGGAATCGTGTGCATTACTTTATTTACTTTTATTTCACTTTACTTTACTTCGTCGTCAATCAAGTGATCATCAATCATGTAATGCCCGGGCCCAACTGATCAGTGGGAAATTACATTGGGATTGTCTCTAGATAGGCTTATGCTCCTTTGAGCTGCCACGCATAAATCAATAAAGCAGGTTCATCTCTAGCTAGGCTTATGCCCCTTTGAGATGCCCCCTGTATCCAATAATCATTTGGGATCACCCCTAGCTAGGCTTATGCCCCTTTAGGTTGCCACCCATTCTCAACAAGTGTTTATTACTTCAATTCTTTTGTTATGAGATTGGTACATTAGTGGTTACAATGTTATGGAAACTTTGGAACATTATTGGAACATTAATCAATGAACATGAGTCATATGAATTAAATTTGATCAATTTATAAGGAACATGTGTGTCACAATGATTAACAACCGGGAATGGAATACCTTTGGACATTTCGAAATGGAACATTTATAATGACAATGTGATACTATGTGCTGCAGAAGGATACGGAAAGAGTAACCTTACATACCTTAATTCCCCAATAAGGATCCACAATCTTATTCGTGAATATAACACTCCAGATTTCTCCTTACGTGTTACTCTACATAAGCACATAACAGAGCTCACGTTAACCACTAACTACATTACAAGTTCACAAGACGGTAAGTAGGTGTTTAACAGAAAGTAAAAACCGTCCAACCTCCAAAACACATGGTGCATCACTCCCCCCTTCATTATACTACCAAATCACATTATTCCACCACATTACACTATAACTTACTGATTTATCAAAACAACAACACCAAATCAGTCCACATACCACCAAAACAGTCCACACATCACCGTAGACATAACAAACCGATAGGATTTGACACCAAGTTTCTACTTCACATTTATGCCTCAATACAACTCCACATATTTATACCATCAAGTCACATAAATACCTTCCACAAAAATATACCAAAAACTTCCCACACAATTTTATAATTCACTTTAACATAACAAGAAAATATTCTCTTTTCACTACGCCAAACGTTCCATGCACAATTACATAAAAACATTTCCATCAAGCCATACACAAAAGTAACTAATTAGGTACAGAACCATACTTCAATATACTGAAATTTAATCCATATAATTCAATTCCTTCAATACCTTAAGTCACCTTTCAAGTTTAAATCACATAGAAGGCAATTCCTTTACCGATTTAGCAAAAGTGGACTGTTTTACACATAGTGGACTGCTCAACACTTTGTCAACATAACTAACATGATTTACAGACCCTATTATGCATATAATATAGTAATATACAATATGAAACACTTACCACACACATAAACATCACCAAAATCACATTTTCCTTCCAATACGTCACCAATTCCACACACTTTTTCCATAGCAACAAATTTCCAAAAATGACATACAAAAAAGAAATTAAATTAGGCACATAACTACATCATACATGTTGATGTTAAATCCATCAACTCACTTCCTTCAAGACCACAAGGCCACTTCCAAGTTCAAAACTACCAAGATGACACATCTTGTATCACATAAGCAAAAGTGCACCAACCAACACTTTTAGCCATAACCATCAAAATCCATACAATCTCCCATGCACATAATATATTAAATCACAAGAATAAACACTTAACAATACTTAAAATATGATGATATTGGCCCAAACAAGTGAAGTTTCCTTAGGGTTTATGTTGGTTTCTTATGCTTCTTGGAAATGTCTAGAAAATACAAGAAATGGCAAGGTGTAAGATATGATTAAAATCTGATTTTGGCCCCTTATTTATATCATCCTTAGACAATATTAATTCAAATATAAGGTGTCCAAGTGGTCATTAATTCTTGGGTCAAGAATGGGTCATTTTATTCCCTTTTTGGGCCATGTCTTTCTTGGAATTTTGGGCCAATTTTTGAGCCCAACAATCCAAAGAAATAAAGTCCAACACCTTACATACATAATATATCATTTATTATATGTTCAATTAATTCCGTCACTTAGTTGCATATGTTCGAAAATTTACGGGGTGTTACATTATAGCTCGGAGTTAGTCCGAGAGTTTATGCCTCTTATGTTGTGTCGGTTGACTTGATCACTCCTGTTGGGCAGCGATAAATTTTGCAGCCATTATTGACTCAGATCATGGTTCGTGGTACTCGCGTGGATATTTTGGAGCATACCATTCACCGCTTCTTATTTGGGGCTGACCGTCCACTTCTGGCTTCGATTGCTCAATTTGATCATAGGATGGACACTGTCAGAGATAGAGTTCGGATGTGAGATGCAGAGTAGAAATTGGAGCTGCTTAAATGGATTACGGGGTACATAGCCGAAGATGGTGTGGCGGCTAGTTGGGTGACTGGGAAGATGGACATCAAAAAGTCCACGCTTCATTTTTCTGGTAGATTCTGGTGGTCCGTGGTTCGACATCAGTTGGGTCCAACCAATGCTGACAACTCACTCACATTGGACTGGGTTGTGGTAGTATCCAGTATCTTGGCTGGTTATGAGATTCATTTTGTGAGGTACATCGTTCGGGATATCCACGAGAGGGATTTCAGAGATCACACGAGTATACCCTTCCCATGCCTGATCTAGGGGCTGTGTGATAGGGCAGGGGTGGCCAGGATACCTGCCCTCGACCATTATATTGAGGTGACCCACATTGTGGATATTGGACTTATGCAGCAGAGGGGTTCCCACCCCATTCTTCCACGAGGGTCACAGTCGTCTGAGTCATCGGGCGCAGCCTTGGATGAGCCGAGTAGTTCCCCTATGCGTATTCCCATACCGATTAGGGTACCTTTGACTATTCCTGTACAGACTGAGGGCGCTGACCCTATTAATGATGAGGTACCCAGTACTAGTGCTCCACCGCCTCCTTCTGGGATGGTTTCAGTGTCTAGGGACTTTTTGCAGCAATTGATTGATGGACAGACGCAGATGTTCGAGCGGAAGGCCCACACTTAGACCCAGATGGCTAAGTTGGTATCACAACTTAAGCCTTGGGTTAGGATGACTGTATAGGCAGCGGAGGCTAGGGTGGAGTCCAGGATGACTGCAGTGATAGATCAGTTCATGCGGGGGTTGCATGGGAGGATTGATAGTTTTGAGGCACGTATGGCCTCCCGATTGAGTGCTGCACTAGGTCCTGATATGACCGGCTTGACCCAGGAGGTGGACGCATTGAGAGAGGAGGTTCGGGAATTGGCATCGAGTAGCACTCCTATTATACCACCTATGCCTTCCTAGTCCTCCTTACGACTAGTATTTGAGGTTGATTTGTTCTCTGATAAGGAGCCTCAGATAGATAGAGGCAAGAGACCCCGCAGTCTGAAGGATTGGGGTGATAGTGATATTGAATACAAGAGTGATATGTGGAGGGCGGTTAAAGCCTCCTGGGTGGAGTACCATGCTAGCCAGATTGAGGCAGAGCAGAGGGCGCGTGGTGTATCTGCCAGTCAGGCTGTCCCTCCACCGGATGCACCTACTACTGCGCAGGCTGATGATCCCACTGCGGGCAGGCCCACTTTTGGTGCCTAGGGCGCCACAGGTATGTCTTCACTCCCATGTATGTTATTGATATCAGTGCAGTATGTTATTGATATCGGTACATTAAGGGCAGTGCACCATGTTTAGTTGGGGGTGGGGGTGTACCACCACTTGGGGGGTTTTGTTGCTGTGTTTATGTTCCCCCGAGAGTGCTATCATAGTAGAACTGGCATGTTTAGGATGTTGTTGATGATGTTTATGTGTTTCTTGCTTAATTAGGAGAAAAATAATAGAACTGTAGTGCAGTCCAGTTTTGAAAAAACTTTTATATGTTTTGAATGTTAAGGATACCCCTCCTAAAAAATTTTGTTTTTGAATTGTGTGAATAGCATGTTTGTGTGTGACAGCTGGTGGATCTTGTTATGGCACTAGGATTATAGGCAAATAACTGTAGCTAGCATTGCATGAATCGGATAGGTAGTAGTTGATCATACAACCCTGTGCTATGTGTGTGTGAGGTCACTACTTAGTTAACTATGTGTGTGATCAAGAACTTGCCCGGTTAGTCTTGCCTAGGTTAGAGGATAGGGACTAGGAAAGGATCATAGGCCGTTTTTGAATAAAGCCCACTTTTAGCCTAAATGCCAAACCAAATGAATAAGTATCCCTTGATCCCGACTTTGAGCTGTAATTGACTTATTTCTTTCATTAGCCTATTCACCTTCCCATTTTAATTATAATGAACCTGTCTTGGCCCTGGTTCCTCCTTGGACACTGTGTACCTCAACTCAGGCAAATTGCCTAAGTTGAGGGTGGCTATTATAGGGGTGCGTAGATTGAGTTGGGTATGAAGAAGAAGTAATAAAATATAAAGGGAAAACAGGTTTGGGTGTGAAGAAAAAGAAAAAAATAGAGAGTGAAAAGAAGAGAAATTGCAAAACAAAATAAAAATCACACCCAAAATCTAAAAGTAAAAGAAAGGAGAATAAGGGAGAATAAAAATGAGAAAGGTTGAAAGTTGGAGCCAAAAATAGCGTAGTTTCAAGGAGGGTTGAGTCACCATACCCATATGTGCCATACCCTTCCCTAAGCCTACATTACAAGCCGAGTAAAGTCCTATAGTGATCCTAGTCCAACTATCCGAAAACGAAGGCGTAGAAAATAAGGGCAAGCGTATGGTATTTCATACACACTGTTTTAACATCATTGTGAGCGTGAGTGTTTTGACCTCGTCCCTACATTGATATTCATTAATATACTGTGAGTGCATGGGACTTCTTTGATTGTGAGAGCACATGGGTTGCATTATTAGCTGCTAGTTGTTTGACAAAAGTCAATTGCATATATGCTTAGTTGTTTGTGCATAATCTGGTGCCATCACTTGATCCCTTCTGTGTCATGATACTATGCTTCTTGTATACACACTTTGGTTTTGATTTGCAAATAGGAGGGGTCGAAAAAAGTTTTGTGCCAAAGGCAATGAGTAGACTGTCATAGGTCCCTTAGTTTTTTCTTAGTTAAACATCGTGTATGTGTATTTTTGTTTTGTTCGCCTGAGGACATGAAAACGTTCTAAGTTGAGGGTGTTGATGTGTCATTGTTACATGGCACTTTTGATGCTTAAAACAAGGAAAATATTCAATAACATCGGTGTGTTTTGTTGGTATGATGTGGTTTCTGTCCTACTTTGCAGAAAAATAGGTTTTAAAGGCAAAATGATCAAAAAGGAAGAATCGAACTCGAGAACGAAGTGTCGGAAGAAGAAAGAACAAGAATCTGCACCAGGTAAGGAGTCACGACACTACCTACGTGATATGGAGGCCACTCACGTGACGTGAGTGGCTGTCGTGACTCTTGTTCAGAGATTGAAAATGCTGTCTGATTTCCACGGCAGGAGTCATGTGGCGTGACTACCACCCACGTGACGTGGAAGCATGCCGTGAACCAACTTCTAAAGACGTATAATTGAGCCTAATTCCCACAAAACCAACCTACGTGGCGTGACTTGGTTCTACGACACCAAGTCACGATACCGTGGAAGTTGCCAACTCTGTTCTCCTATTTTGTTTTGGATAGGATTAGTTTTGTATCTATAAATACCCCTGTATAGTCCTAGGTGTGAGAGTTAGTCATTACATTATTTTGAGAGTAATTTCAAACTGTTTCTGAGTTCATAAACAAATTCTTGGTTTTGTAGTTACAAACCCTAATTTGAGTTTTATTGATAATTGAGACTTCGGCTTTTCTTCATTGTTGTGAGATCATAATTATGTTTTCATCTCTGAATTCTTCTTGTGGTCTGCCAATTATGAGTAGCTAAACCCATCAACTAGTGTGTGAACCATGAGGAATTAACAAAATCGATTAAGTGCAAAGCAATTCTGAACCATTGTGTATGCATGTATTGTTGTTTCCTTCGCTGTGATTGCTCTTCTAACGGTTTCAAACGTTTGAAACCCACCTGTATTCTAGACTTGCTCGAGAGAGAAAGGTAGAGATTGGGAAAAGGAGATAACAACAGAGATGTGAAGTTATCAACCTTCATCTAATAACCAGAGCCTTAGCGGGAATGGTTATCTGAGATCCAAGACAAGGGTTAGTAGTGCGACACTCGGAGACCGAGAGGAGAAGAGTGAAATTTTTCTAACCAAGGTCGAGAGACATTTAGACGAACATATCTTGTCAGATTTTGCATGCCACATAGTGGGACGGCTTTGTTAGCACACGTAACCGGTGGAGTTAAGGAATCATTGGGGATCACGGTCCTAGTGTATCTCTCTTATTGTCTACAAACCAGATACGACCAGCAATTGTTACTGCCACTGTTTAGTTTCAAGAACCCCCCTTTTTACTTACTTTCCAATTGTTCCATCCGGTATTCTTCTCACACTTCGACCTATTCCCTGTGGGATCGAGCCCAACCCAGTTGGGTTCTATATTTGACAAGCGACCGCATTATACTTCTTAGGAGGCATATTTTGGGCGACACCAATCACCCAACCAATTATGATGAAAAACTTTAATAAAAAGCCTTATTATAGTTAAGAAAATCCAAATATATATTCGGCATTATCATGAAATGGAAACTCTTACATCATTTATGAAATGGGATCCACAACTTACAACATTACCCAAGACCTAGTCTAGATATATACAAGAGCTTCTAAAGTAATGAAGAACAAAAATTAAAAGACACAGCTCCCACCGTAGGAGTAGGATGAGCAGAAGCTGCTGGTGAATACTTCCCGCTTCAAATAAGAAACCTCAATTGATCCTGCAACATATATATATCCCAAAAAGGGGATATAGTGATACGCCCAAATTACAACTTCCTTAAGGAGTGCAAGTGGTCGTTGTCAAATATATAACCCAACAGAAGTTGAGGTCGAATCCCACAAGGAATATGGTGATAACTAAGTCGTATGTAATTCAAATAACTATTAGTCAAAAATTTCCATGAAATGAGGTGTGTTTTATAAATGATTGTTGAATAAAGATTCAAATAGTTTCAAGTAACCAACGTTAAATTTACAAATAATTTTTCAATAGAGAAAATAAACTAGGGTTGTGTTCACCTTAACTTTTTATCAATTTTGAGTCAAGTCAACAATGAATTCATATTAACACAAGTACATGTAAAGTAATGAGTTCAAATGTTCACCTAAATGTTTCCCGACCTAAATAGGTGATTGACCATGTAATTCTTTCGAACTTAAAGTAATGGAAATAACAATTCGATTTTAGCCTCAAGTAAGTAATCTCGTTAGAGCATTATTCATTAGACGGAGGTTAGAAACTCTGAATTCTTGTTGTTAAATCCTTTTCCCAGTTTTAACCTGTTTGTTCAAGCAAGCCAAACCTAGGGATTGTTCTAATATTTGTAGCCATTAGATATTTGTAAAATTGAAGGAATTAACAATACATAGACAAATGCAGTTCAAATTCACACCAACATGAAACCTAGAATTGATAATCAGCCAAGGATTCCACAACCCTAATTGTGGAGTTTTAGCCACTCATAGTGATTAAGAAGATGGAAGAAATACATTTCATGATTAAAAGATTAAATCTTATAAGGATGAACTTCAAGCCTTCGATTCTTGACGAAAACAAAAAGCATCGTTTAAACACTCAAAAACATGTTTCTCCAGAGAAAAACAGTCGTAAAAATAACCAAAGTGTAAAAGATGCCTATTCTAAACCCTAGACTAGGTATTTATAGGCTCCAAGAATTTGGAAATTTAAAATTTAAATCGGACCGCCGCCTCTACTTTGACGGCTCATCACAACCATGACGGTTTATCAACTTGAACTATCACACATCTTCAAATGGGCATGGATTCTTCCATGGACTGATGATTGGGGTGACGGCTCACCAAGGCTTTAACGATTTGCCATCTGATTTGTCACCTGGATTTCTAGAATTTTGAATTCTTATTCAACCTGATGATTGGATTTACAACTCGCCAAAGCCCTGACAGGTCGTCAGCTGAGGGATCACCTAGCCTCATGGGATCATCTATTCTGTTTTCTCCTGAAGGTTGGTGTGATGGCTCACCAAGGCCCTGACGATTCGTCAACTGAGCCATCATACATCTTTTTCTACACAATGTTCAGTACTTTTTGTCCTTGGCCTATTTTCTATAATTTAATATGAAAAGACAACAAAACTACCAAAAGTTGCTTAAAAACTCACGATTATTCTCGGTTAAAAGCGTAAAATATGTCTTTATTAGCCAACACATAATATAGCAATAGTAGTATCAGTACAACCATACATACTTGTAGGCATCATCGATCGACCGAGGTTAGATCAAGTAAATATCATATAGAAATCACAGAAAGAAAGCATGACAATTTATATAACAGTTTAAAATCAAGTTCACCAAAGTCCTTCCAATACCACCTTCTAACAATTTCCAATTATATCTTATTAGATGAGTTGACTAATTTATTTAGGAACGAGCCAACCAAATTCCATTTAACCCTCTTAATTCTTCACTAAATTTGATTTCCTATTACATCATTCCCAATACTCCCAATCATGTTGATTACTCACTTCAATTTTCTTAGCCCATTATAATGTTCTACAATTTGCTAAGGCTAGTGTTACTATCCGTCCACTAGTGCCATCCCATAATAACGACTCAAGGAACACATAAGTCCAACATCACTCATAGCAAAATAAGGACCAACCACAACAACAATCCTAGTCAAACAAATAACAACCCAGACATCAGTGCATACAATAAATAGTTGTTTATCCAAATCAAGCAGTCCAGTCAACTATACAAAATTGACAATAAGAGTACATAAAACATACATGGTATCACCATAACCTCCATACTAAAATCACAGCCATAACAATACAATAGTAAATAGGGAAATAAATACACATAAGTAAACACACATGACCATACAAGACCCTATAAACATAGTCACATAACTATTAACCTTAACAACTCATAGCACCAATATCACAAGTACCATAATTACAAAACAATAGGGATCTATGTCTCCTTCAATTCCGCAAGTGTAGTAATTAACACATGATCGTCAATATGATATCAAACTCACAAGAGTAGTATAAATTCTACTCAGAAATAACAATATCCAATGCATGTCACGCATAATCACCAGCCTCACATTTTGTACATATATACTAAGGGTACTTATATGCCCAATAGTCATGACCTACAGGGCACCAGTTTCATTCATGTACCATACCAATATGGTACTCGACGATCTGAATATCAATAGATAAGTAACATGTAACAGCACAATAATCGACCCTCCAAATATCAATAGATTAGTAACATATACCGGTGTGGTATCTGGCCTTTTGAATATCACAATATAAGATATCAAAATTAATCCTCACTAAAGATATAATAAAATGAACCAATAATGTAAGTACATTCTTTATATAGATAATTAATCAAATTTAATATTCACCATTTCATGTACACAACCAATAATGTAAGTACATTCTTTATATAGATACTTAATCAAATTTAATATTCACCATTTCATGTACACAACCAATATCAACCCACTCACCAATCAAAAGTATGCCGGAAGGCCAATTCAATAGCTTATTCATACAAATATCACCAATCATATTCATCAATTACAAGTATGTCCGAAGACCAATAAACAACTTATTCATATAAGCATTACCGACCATATTCATCAATTACAAGTATGTCCAAAGACCAACCAACAACTTATGAATATAAGCATTATCAAGTAAATGAAGTCTATACTCTAATTCAACATACATAAGTTCATTCACTAATCCGATCCTATTTTAATCATATTGAGATTGGTAAATTTAGTTACTAAAGATTAAACTTTACATTCAATTCATTACTAGCTTAACCATTCAACTCTATTCAATTTATAATTCTAGCTTTAGTCATGCACTTTTACACATCTTACTTCCTAAAACTTAGCCAAACTTAATTTTAGGTTAAGTTATGACACCATATCCTCTTATCCTTATAAATTCCCATAAATATATTTTAACAAGAATCTCACACATTCAAGAAACACACAATAGCAAATTTACCCTTCTTAAAGTACTAGTCTCGGTGTAACGACTCAAATTGTCTTTATGATTAAAACACCCCAAGAATAATTTATGATGAATAATTGACTCAAAATGGACTCGAGAAAAATTAAAGTATGGAGAAAAATCAGGGCTTAAGGGAATTGGACGACTGGGCCAACCTATCAATAACAGCTGCAGCGGTAAAAGTTCAGTTGTAGCAGTAACAGGCAGTAGCCTAGTCGAGTAATTTTTAAAAACCCTCTCTTTTATTATTTCCTCAGGTCACTCCCTTCCTCCAAAAACACTCTGAAAAATGCTACTCCTCCAACTATGAGATTTTAAAGGCCAAGGTTCATGAGAGTGATTTCAAGGCACATCCAAAGGGAACCCAACATAGGAATACATCAAGCATGCGTGAGACAAATCACTCCTCTTCATAGTAGTATATTTCACCTAATAGGTAAGCTAAGATTTATTTTATAGCAACTAGACATGGATAAGATACATTTAATGTTAATAATGATGTCGGGAGTATGATGCATTAGGCCTTCAGGCATGGAGTTGGATGGATGGACATGTTTAAAATCCATATAGGCTTGAATATGTTGAGTTATTGTATATTAAGTTAATATTTTATTAGAATAAGGGATGGATAGGAATATGAAGCAAATATGCATAGTGGTTATATTCTAAGGTTGAGTATAGTGAGAAGTTGAATGAGATAGTGTGAAATGGTAAAAAGTGGAATTAAGGTGACTCGACTAAATCATAAATGATATAATTGTTTGAATAGGTTTAAGGGAAATGACTAAGGGTGAGGTGTAATGAGCTGAGATTTGAGAAATGCATAATTAAATTTCATGTTTAACGTGTGAACGTAAATTAACAATATTGTGAAGAAAAGAATAGAATTCCTGTTAGAAGTAGTTAGGGAAGATTGGAAAGTACGTGGTAAAAAATTGATGCTTTTCGAAGTTTAGAAGATGAGATAGTGAGCAAAAAGGTATTAAGGTTAACTGGTTTGCAGTGTTGGCATTGTTTTGTCATATTATCGTGATCAATGCTTTCTGTAGTTTAGAATGTAATATGAAATATTCGAGGTTGGGACACGATTAGGGGAAAGTGAATAATAATATAAACTTGGGTGATGGCAGCCCCATAGGTGTGTTTGGTAAGTTATGACTGTGATATACATGTGAAGACTAAGGTCACCGAAATAATGAGTTAGAAGATTAATGTAATTGTAAACTGGAATAACCCATGTTGGGTTGTGGAATGACATTTGTGGTTATATTTTGTATTAATTATGATTTCATGCACATATTCATATGCATTAAGATGATATGTTGTGATATAGGTCGGGTACCACACCGGTATAGATATGATTTGTTGTGATATAGGTCGGGTACCACGCCAGTACAAATATGATATCTTGTGCTATGGGTTGAGTACTACTTCTTTACAGATATAATGTGTAATGATATGAGTTGGGGACCATACCATTACCGTATGGTGTTGTTGGTGATATGATGAGAAGGGATAAGGAGAGATAATGAGCACATCTTGCATACATACATTCTTGAATATGTTTTGAATATATTTATATTTTGTTATGCTTTCATACATGTTCTTGTTGTGGTGAGTGGTGAAAGATGGTACAATGGTACATTGGGTCCCTAGGTGGGATGGAAAGGAAATGAGATTCTACGATCCCCCTGAAAGGATCGGTTACAGTAGAATATGACTAGTAGGATCAAAAATTTCATTGACAAAGATATACGAATATATTAAATGATATGTAGGTCATAGAGATGCTAAATGTTGGTCACAAATATGTTAAGGGCAGGTCACAGAGATGCTAAGTGTAGGTCATAGATATGCTAAGTGCAGGTCATAAAGATGCTAAATGTAGGTCACAAATATGTTAAGGGCAGGTCATAGAGATGCTAAGTGTAGGTCATAGCTATACTAAGTGCAGGTCATAGAGATGCTAAATTTAAGGTAATAGTGGTTGTGTAATTGGGGCTTCAAAGCCTAAACTTTACTTAATGTTGTGATTTCTCCCTATTTATTACTCATGTTAATTGTTTCTAACCCTGGTCGGTCGATGATGCTTACCAATATATGTGGTTGTACTGATTCTACACTTACTATATATGTCCAATCAGGGGTATAGCCATGGTGCAGGTTAGTTGGAGTTTCTATAGCAATGATGTCGATCACTCAGCAGCAACTCATATCCTCTCTATTCTACATGGATGCTGTATCATGGATATCCCTACTTCTTGTCTAGTGCTCTTGTACCAGTTTAGGCTAGGTTTTTGGGAGTCACTTGTAGTTGTTTTTTGCATTTACTTTTCATATTTGATGTATTAAAACAAGTTTTTGAATAAATTAAATGAGTAATCATATTTCAACATGTCACACCTCGAATTCCAACGGGACGGACTGGCACCCGAAGACGTTGAGGCCCGAGAGAACCAATCTTTACTCATATACCTTCATACGCATGTGTCTATATGAATATCATTTTATCTCATGTAATTAGATATCAATGGCGGAAGTCATGGCAACATATGCTATATATGAAACTTGGTCGTTAAGGCCATCACATCAAAATGGGCATACATCTCTTGCATTTATCTTCCCACAACGTCTACAAAGCCTCTAACAGATACATATACATAACCAACTTAAGTCGGGACAAGTCCCCACTTTACACAATACTGTATACAATACCAAAACATATGTACACATGTGACTCAAAAATCCCCGAACCAACTAGAGCTCACCAATGATCGGTAAATGAACCGCAACCTACTGTGGAGGTCTACTAGTACCTGTGTCTGCAGTAAGTAAGGTAAGTCCCCCTAAGGGGTCAGTACGAAGAATATACTAAGAATGTAAGGCTATATAAAACTGCATGATATATAAGTACTTTAATGGAAACAAATATAAGAGAATAGACAATATGGGTAAACCATCGTTCTGTATGTGTTGGAACCATGTACGTTACATTCATTACTTTCTTTGACTTTACGTTCATTAATCTTTATCGTTCTACCCATGCTAGGCTTTTCTGTCGCCCCTGGGATGAGATTAACCCATGCTAGGTATTTTTAACCCCTAGGATGTGATTAACCCATGCTAGGATTTTTATCTCCCCTGGGATGTTACTGTGATAACCCATGCTAGGTATTTTAACCCCTAGGATGTGATTAACCCATGCAAGGCTTTCTGTCGCTCCTGGGATGTTATGATGATAACCCATGCTAGGCTTTCTGTCGCCCCTGGGATGTTATTGAGATAGCCCATGCTAGGTGTTTATTCCACCCCTGGGATGTCATCCAAGAATATTTAAACAATTATACGTTACTTCATTCTTCCATTATAAGAGTGATACATTGGTAATTGTACACATATATGCATTACTTCATCCCTTTACTTTCATGAGGTTGATACATTGGCGGCTATAGCATTATTGGAACTTTGGAACAATGTCGACAATTATATGATACTTGAATGATAATTGGTCAATGAATAAGAAACATGTGAATCATAAATGGTCCTGTGGGTAATACGATACGACAACCTGAGAGGAGATACCTTATAACATTTCGAAATGGAACACGTACAATGACAATGTGAACAATATGTGCTGCAGAAGGATACGAAAAGAGTAACCTTACAAACCTTATATTCCCAATATGAATATACTGTCCTATACGTGAATACAATAGTCCAGCTCCTTCCTTAAGTTTCACTCTACAACACAAGTACATAACGGAGCTCACGTTAACAACCAACTACCTTACAAGTGTATAAGATGACAAGGAGTTACATGATTGACCTATAACGTCATTTAACCCCTTCCAATACCATTCATGGCATTATCATACCAACAATACCATAACATTCCATACATTAATCAAGACATCATAAACCAATAGAATCTCACACCAAATTTATCTTTTACACTTCCTCAATAACACCATGTCACTATTATTCCATCAAGTCACCTCAATATGTTTCATAACAACAATCCCACAAGTTATACATATAGAAAAAAACAAGTTAAGGAACATAACCATACCATACATGTTTATATTTCATCCACACCATTCACTTTCATCAAAACCTCAAGTCTCCTTTCAAGTTCAAATCATAAAGGTGACACATCTTTTAGCAACAAGCATAAGTCCACTATTCAACACCTTGCCAACATAACCATCATGATATACACACCATCTTAAGCATATAATATATTAATCAATGAGAGTAGACACTTACCAAGGCTTGGAAAGTGGTGATCTTTTCCAAAGAGAATGGTTGCCTTAGGGTTTGTGTTGAGAGAAATATGCTTTAAAATATCTAGAAAGGCATGAGAGTTAAAATGAATTAAAAATCAGATTTTGTGACTTTATATATTCCCTCAAGTCATCCTTAGCCAATTCTTGGCATTAAATGCCATGTTTTACCTAATCTACACAAGAATAGGTCATTTTCCTATTTGGGCCATGCATTCTGGCTTCATTTTGGGCCTCAAATTGAGCCCATCAACACATGTTAACTTAATCCACCAAATTCAATGCATAATCCACCATTTATCTCATGTTTAAATAATTCCATAAATGTCACGACAATATTCACTCACGAAATTCATGTTCGTAGCCTCAATCTCAAAAATAAGAAATTCTAGCCACTCATGGCTTAATTGAACATAATTTGATAAAATACTTGTGATGAAGAATTAACCCCAAATAGGATGCCAAACTCGCTAAAGAGTAGTCCTAATATGATGGTATAATGATACCATCACCCAAGAGTCCTCTTTATAGACTAATAATCGTCGAAGAAATTTGGAAAAAAGCACCCCGGCACGCTCCCAGACGCCCTAGGGACTTGGAAATTTTTTTAGCATTTGAAAGGTGTGCAGGGGAGGCATGGCATGCTGCCTGGAACGCCCCCTTGCTGCCTGTGCGACAAAAACTTTAGGCCAAAGCGTCCTGGCGCGCCCTTCACCAAAAATTCATTTTTGACTTTTCTTTGCGGATTTGGTTGGATCCTTCAAGTCCAAATCTTTTGATTGCCTCTTATCTTTAATATCATTTGCTTGGAAGTCCTTCAAACCTCACTTTTCACTCCACAATTGCTCCAAAAATTCACAAACTTCTCCTACAAGGGTTTCATCACATGTACTAGCACACTATCAAATATTCCATCATTAACAATACAAAATACGTACTTTGGGCTCTCAAAACCTAGGTAATCATGGTTCAAAGTTGTCAAGTAAGGTCGGAAATGTACGAGGTATTACATTCTTCCCCCCTTAGAAACATTCGTCCTCGAATGTTAATAACATCGTCTCATGTGCAACAAATGCATCTCTATATTAGTATATAGATACATATACACATAATGCTCATAGATACTTACTTGTTATTACTCCGATCCCGCACCTTGAACTTTCTCTTCCATTTGAAACAGATGAGGGTACTTGGACTTCATCATTTCCTCGGCTTCCCACTTGATCTCTTCTACTTGTTGGTTTCTCCAAAGTACCTTTACGGAAGCTATGTATTTATTGCTCAACCTCTTTACCTGTCGATCTAGAATTGAAATGGGTATATCTTCATAAGTGAGATCCTCAATAACTTGTACATCCTCAATGGGAGCAATACGAGATGGATCCCCTATGCACTTCTGAAGCATCGAGACATGAAACATCGGATGCACTGTGGAGAGTTCTTGGGGTAATTTCAATTCATATGCAACTTGTCCAAATCTTCTGATAATTTCATATGGTACGTTATATAGGTCCAACTTTACTTTCTTTATAAATCTCATTACCCCTTTCATCGGTGACACCTTCAAGAATACCTAACCACCTATGATAAATTCGAGCCCATTTTTTTCTAACCTCAGCATATGACTTATGTCGACTTTGGGCCGTTTGTAACCACTGTTGTATCACCTTAACTTTATCCATAGCTTTATGAACAAGATTAAAGCAGTTTCATCTGCTTCACACCATCCCATTGGTGATCTACCCTTTCTTCCATATAAAGCTTCATAAGGTACCTTTTTGGTACTCAAACGATAACTACTATGGTAAGCAAATTCAACAAAAGGTAAATGATCGTCCTAACTACTTTTAAAGTCCTATATTAAAGCTTGTAACATATCTTTAAGCATTTGGATAGTACGTTCTGCTTGTCCATCTGTCAGAGGATTTAAATTTAGTTGGATTCCCAAACTCTTCTGAAAAGATTTTCCAAAAGTATGCAGTAACTTGAGATCCCATGACTGATATAATAGGAATTGGAATCCCACGTAATCGTACTATCTCTTAACATATAACTTTGCATAGTATTCAGCTATATAAGTGGTCTTGAAAGGTAAAACGTATGCTAACTTGGTAAGTCTGTCAACTATCACCCACATGGAATTAAATTTCTGAAATGTACGAGGAAAACTTGTGATGAAACCCATGTTGATCATGTCCAATTTACAAATTGAAAGATTGACACATTGCATATAACCTCCAAGCTTCTGATGCTCTACTTTTATTTGTTGACAACTTGGACATTGAGTTATAAATTCTGCAATGTTTTTTCATGTAACCTACCAGTACATCTCTTCCAAAGCATGGCACATTTTGGTAGCTCCCGGATGAATAAAATACTGTGAATGATGTACCTCTGTCATAATCCATTTCCTTAATTCATCTATATCCTGTATACACATTCTATTTTGGTACTGATTTACTCCTTTCTGTGTAAGATCAAATGCCTTTGTCAAATCTTGTGTGATTCACATATTGCTTTTTCTTCCCTTTAATTACAAATGAAGACTCTGCCGCATTTTATACTATGATTCTTTCATCTGGAGTTTCAAGAAGACGAACTCCCAAGCTGGCTAATTGATGTAATTCCTTGACTATACTTTGCTTTTCGGTCAACTGGCTACTAGTGCTTCCTATTATTTTGCGACTTAACGCATCGGCTATTACACTTGCTTTTCCCGGATGGGATATCAATATTATAATCTTTAACAGTTCTAGCCACCTCTGTAAGATAAATTGCAAACTTTTTTTCCAGTATATATGTCAACATGACCCTATATAAATAATGGTGTCATATCTTTTAAACAAATATCACAACTGCTAGCTCAAATCATGTGTCAGATAATTCCTCTCATATGGTCATAAATGTCTTGAGGCATAGACTATTACGTTACCATGCTACACCAATACATATCCAAGAATGGATTGAACACCCTATGCGTCATATCCATAAAAACTGCGGGTGCATTTGTTAGCCCAAACTACATAACCAATAATTCATAATGACTATACCATGTTCGAAAAGCTGTCTTGAGTGTATTTTTTTCTTCCTAACTCGTACTTAATAAGGACCCGATCTCAAGTTGATCTTTGAGAAACAGTTGGCACCCTATAATTCGTCAACCAATTCATCAATTCGAGGGAGGGAATATTTATTCTTAACTGTCACGTTATTTAGTTGTCAATAATCCATGCACACTCTCAACGTGCCATCTTTCTTTCATACACATAATTCTGGTGCACCCCTCGGTACACCAATATTACTCCTCTATTCAAGGACATTCTTTTGTGGAGAATGGAAATGGATCTTCTTATCCCACCAATCCACCCTGGTATATCAAGAAATTAACCAATCCATACCCATTATAACATCAAAATCTACCATTTCCAGCTTAATAATATCAACCCACGTAGCATGCCCACCAACAGGTACTATACAGTTACGATATACTCTCTTCACCATAATAGCTTCACCAACTAGTATAGATACTTCAAATGGTCTAACTAATAGTTCTGGTGTTCTTTTAAATTTTGCAGCAATCAATGGAGTAACATATGATAATGTAAAACCCGGATCAATCAATGCATATACATCATGTGAAACTATGGATAATGTACCTGTGACTACATCAGGGGAAGGCTTTGAATTCTGCCGGTCCACTAGAGCATAGGTGCGATTCTGGGTTCCACTAGTACTGGATGCTCCTCTGGAACCTCTACCATGACCAACATACTGCACACGTCAACCTAAAGAAGGAACCGATGATAATGATGCATCGGATGATCCCGTAGGTCGTGCTATACCACCCATGCTCCTCTGGGGACTCTCTCTCATTATGTGCCCCGTCGTACCATACCAAAAACACACATTGGTCCATAACCGACATTCACCTAAATGATACCTTCTGCATCACTGACACGGAGGGCGAGAAAATCCTGCTGTCTGCGAACCTTGTATCCCACTACTCTGCCCACTATGACTGCCCCTAAACACTCAGAATTGAGGTTGAGTGCCTGTTGTGGAATAATAGAATGATGGTCTAGGTGGTCTAGGAAACATCCGAGTCCTAGATTCTCCTTGGGATACCATAGACTGCCCCATAAGTCTAGCCCTCTTCGACGGCCCTTCTTCAAATTTGTGTACCCTTCTTCTTTGCCATTGATCTTCCATCTTCTGTGCGAAATCCTGAATTCTGGCTATGTCCATATCTCTGTTCAAACCAGCAATAGTGCAGTCTTTTACCAGGTATGGTTCCAATCTGTCCACATATCGATGGACTCTATCTGTCATTGTGGCCACTATATTCGGAGCATATCGAGCAAAGGAATTAAACTGCAGACTATATTCTCTGACACTCATATTCCCCTGACAGATATTTAAAATCTGATCTTCACGTACCTCCCGAATCTCATAGGGGAGGTAATGATCAAGAAAGTCCATTTTAAATGCTTCCCAACCAGCTGGAAGTGCATCAATACCCCTCGACCGTTTCCAGCCTTCATACCATAATATATCTTCACCGTTCAATCTATAGGCCGCAAGTTCAACTGTTTGAACACCAGTAACGTGCATAACATCTAAATCCCTCTGGATTTGATCCATAAAATCCTGTGGATCTGCTTTTGGGTCTGATCCAATGAATATATGAGGGTCTAATTTTAGAAAATCCTGTGTTCTATGACTAGCTACCCTAGCCACATCATCCTCATTTGTCATTGGACCAGCTCATCCTTGACTTTGTGAAGCAACTATCTAAGTCAACATATGCACTGCATTTCTTAAATCCTGGTCAGTGGCATTCATAGGCGGTTCTGCGGGTACTTCTCTACCTCTTGGCTCTTCCGGAGCTGGAAAAGTAGAAGAAGACTGTGATGCAATTTCAGTGTTAATCCCACCTTGACTAGCATGGTCAGGTGGTGATTTACTCATTCCTTCATCGTAAAGAATATCTAACTGCTTACCTTTGCCTCTACCTCTTCTTATTATCGGCATTTTACTATATCAAAGAAAACCAATTCCAATGGTCAGATATAATTCCACCTACAACTTTGGCTCTATTGCACTATCTAGAAATGAAGAAAAGAAACAACTCCTAAATGTCCCGGAGCCTCGCACTTATAAATATGGTGGACAACACATCCATAAGCAAGACTCTACTCATACAAGGCTTTGCAGACACCCTTAGGACGACCTGCTCTGATGCCACTTTTTTCACGCCTCGAATTCCAACGGGGCGAACTGGCACTCGAAGCCATTGAGGCCCGACAGAACCAATCTTTACTCATATACCTTCATACACATGTGTCTATATGAATATCATTCTATCTCATGTAATTATATATCAATTGCGGAAGTCATGGCAACATATGCTATATATGAAACTTGACCGTTAAGGCCATCACGTCAAAATGGATATACATCTCCTGCATTCATCTTCCCACAACGTCTATAAAGCCTCTAACAGATACATATACATAACCAAGTTAAGTTGGGACAAGTCCCAACTTTACATAATACTATATACAATAACAAAACATATGTACACATGTGACTCGGAAATCCTCGAATCAACTGGAGCTCACAAATGATCGGCAAATAAACCGCAACCTACTGCGGAGGTCTACTAGTACATGTGACATCAACAAGTAAGGTAATTTCCCCTAAGGGGTCAGTACGAAGAATTTACTGAGTTTATAAGGCTATATAAAACTGCATGATATATAAGTACTTTAATGGAAACAAATATAAGAGAATAGCCAATATGGGTAAACCATGGAACCATGTACGTTACATTTATTATTTTCTGCCTTTACGTTCATTCATCTTTATCGTTCTACCCATGCTAGGCCTTTCTGTCGCCCCTGGGATGAGATTAACCCATGCTAGGTATTTTTAACCCCTAGGATGTGATTAGCCCATGCTAGGCTTTCTGTCTCCCCTGGGATGTTACTGTGATAACCCATGCTAGGTATTTTAACCCCTGGGATGTGATTATCCCATGCTAGACTTTCTGTCGCCCCTGGGATGTTATGATGATAGCACATGCTAGGCTTTTTGTCGCCCCTGGGATGTTATTGAGATAACCCATGCTAGGTGTTTATTCCACCCCTGGGATGTCATCCAAAAATATTTAAACAATTATACGTTACTTCATTCGTCTGTTATAAGAGTGATACATTGGTAATTGTACACCTACATGCATTACTTCATCCCTTTACTTTCATGAGGTTGATACTTTGGTGGCTATAGAATTATTGGAACTTTGGAACAATATCCACAATTATATGATACTTCAATGATAATTGGTCAATGAATATGAAACATGTGAATCATAAATGGTCCTGTGGGTAATACGATACGACAACCTGCGATGAGATACCTTATAACATTTCGGAATGGAACACGTTCAATAACAATGTGAACAATATGTGCTACATAAGGATACGTAAAGAGTAACCTTACATACCTTATTTTCCCAATATGAATATACAGTCCTATACGTGAATACAATAGTCCTGCTCCTTCCATACGTTTCACTCTACCACACAAGTATATAACGGAGCTCATGTTAACAACCAACTACCTTACAAGTGTATAAGACGACAAGGAGTTACATGATTGCCCTATAACGTCATTTAACCCCTTCCAATACCATTGACGACATTATATTACCAATAATATCATAACATTTCATACATTAACCAAGACATCATAAACCAATAGCATCTCAGACCAAATTTATCTTTTACACTTCCTCAATAACACCATGTCACAATTATTCCATCAAGTCACCTCAATATGTTTCATAACAACAATCCCACAAGTTATACATATAGAAAAAAACAAGTTAAGGAACATAACCACACCATACATGTTGATATTTCATCCACACCATTAACTTTCATCAAAACCTCAAGTCTCCTTTCAAGTTCAAATCATAAAGGTGACACATCTTTTAGCAACAAGTATAAGTGCACTATTCAACAAGTGCACTATTCAACACCTTACCAACATAACCATCATGATATACATACCATATTAAGCATATAATATATTAAACCATGAGATTAGACATTTACCAAGGCTTGCAATGTGATGATCTTTTCCAAAGAGAATGGTTGCCTTAGGGTTTGTGTTGAGAGAAATATGTTTGGAAATATCTAGAAAGGCATGAGAGTTACAATGAATTAAAAAACAGATTTGTGACTTTATATAGTCCCTCAATTCATCCTTAGCCAATTCTTGGCATTAAATGCCATGTTTTACCTAGTCAACACAAGAATGGGTCATTTTCTCATTTGGGCCATGCATTTTGGCTTCATTTTGGGCCTCAAATTGAGCTCATCAACACATGTTAACTTAGTCCACCAAATTTAATACATAATCCACCATATATCTCATGTTTAAATAATTCCATAAATGTCACGACAATATTCACTCATGAAATTCATGTTCGTAGCCTCAATCTCAAAAATAAGAAATTCTAGCAACTCATGGCTTAATTGAACATAATTTGATAAAATACTTGTGACGAAGAATTAACCCCAACTCGGATGCCAAACTCGCTCAAGAGTAGTCCTACTACAATGGAATAAATATACCATCATACAAGAGTCCTCTTTATAGACTAATAATCGTCGAAGAAATTTGGCAAAAAGCACCCCGGCACGCTCCCGGACTCCCTAGGGACTTAGAAAAAATTTCAGCATTTTAAAGGGGTGCAGGGGCGGCCTGGAACGCTACCTGGTGCGCCCCCCTTGCTATCTAGGCCACAAAAGTTTTAGGCCAAAGTGGCCTGGCACGCCCCTGGGCACGCCCCATACCAAAAATTCATTTTTGACTTTTCTCTGCGGATTTGGTTGGATCCTTCAAGTACAAATCTTTTGCTTGCCTCTTATCTTTAATATACTTTGCTAGGAAGTCCTTCAAACCTCACTTTTCACTCCACAATTGCTCCAAAAATTCACAAACTCCTCCTATAAGGGTTTCATCACATGTACTAGCACACTATCAAATATTCCATCAATAACAATACAAAATACGTACTTAGGGCTCTCGAAACCTAGGTAAGCATGGTTCAAAGTTGTCAAGTAAGGTCGGAAATATACGGGGTATTACACAACATGAATTGTTATGGATATGGTGTATAGAAAATTGATTAAGTGTGTATCGTAGTAACTTTTGTATTGGTTGAATAGTGGGATATTTAGGGTTATCCTATCTGAGGTAGGTGTAGGTAGCTGACCGGCATAATATGGTAGGTTAGGTCGTGACAAACATTGTATTAGAGCCCAGGTTACCTATCTCTCAGTACAAGAGCAAATGTTGAGTAGAGTCCTATAGATTGGTGTGTTGACTTCCACATCAAATCTGTAGGAAGCTACAAGGCATCTAGGAATCTATCTCACTTTCTTCTTTCTTGTCGTTCCCTCTTAATATTGTATCCTCGGGTTGAGTTCAATTGGTATCTAGTATATTCCAATTGGTATTTCAATCATCACAATTGGGACTAGTTGGTCCTAATTGGTATCTTTTAACATGGAATGGTTTGAATAGGACGCTCAACCAATAGTAGTTAATAAAAAACTTAGGAAATGGACTATTATGTTTGTTCAATATGGTGCTAAGTATTTATGGCAAGGCAATGATGTGTTAAAATGTGCCATGTGTATTGTTGTTGATAGTAGCGTATGGTAACTTGCTTTGTTATGTTTAAACTCTTAAATATGATTGTTGAGTGAGTGTGTGGTTGGATGATGTGTAGCCAAGCAGACCGGTGGACGTAAGGACCCGGTATAATCTTGAGAGTGTTTTCATTTCTACGACTTGAACTACAACTCATCTCTTCATGATTTAGAGTACTATTTGTCTTCTATCTGATCCCGTACGAACCATATGAATGTCTGGCTATGGGTGGAACACTTTTGAGGATAGTAAATTGAGTAAGTAAGAAGATTGATGAATGTGTAACACTATTTAATTTGGTAGACGGAAAATTATGTTGGTTGTGGTTCTAGAGTAATAGAGTTGCAAATTATATTTTTATTAAGTATGATGAGAGATTATTACGCTAATTTAGCATGCATAAAAAAGTTTGTTTAGAAAAAACCTGAGGCTGGGTAATGGAAAAATCAAGGTGGAGCTACTGGAGGCTACCGCTGCATCAGTAAAATTAACTGTTGCAGCAGCTCTAGGCTAAATCCTGCCAGACGAATTCCCTGTTTTTGCAATTTTGCAAATGTTGCAAAGCAACCCTATTTCAAGATAATAAAGTGATAAAAATCCATCAAAAGCACATTATAAGCTAAAGTGATTATTATTAAGGGGCGAGAAGGAAAAACATCTCAAAAGTACAAAAATAAAGAAAAGTAATTGTTTGTTACATTCCCCAAACGGGGGCAACCAAAATCCAAAAACCTATAAATTATAACCACGGGGGGGGGGGGGGGGGGGGAACATCTAGCTATCGGGATAGTCTCCAAGACTCAAGGCATCCCAGCAATCCT
Organism: Capsicum rhomboideum; assembly: GCA_031232105.1. Lineage (NCBI taxonomy): Eukaryota > Viridiplantae > Streptophyta > Magnoliopsida > Solanales > Solanaceae > Capsicum > Capsicum rhomboideum. The sequence goes on along the minus strand of CP124716.1, from coordinate 86,099,728 downwards.
CCTCCATGCCACTGAGGAAGGAGAATTCCTCAGCATCTTTCCTGGTCTACTTCAGTAACTTTTTTGGGGGAGAGGCACACCCGAACATCACCTGGACCGCCTTCAACATTCTCACAAGCATGCAGTCATGGGAGATACATTTATTCTTTTCTTTATTCAGCTCTTTTTAAAGCTCCACATAAGCTCAAGTCGGGTCCGATGGGGAAGTAGACCTCGAATGAGCTAATTCGGGATGGGGTAGGTGAGACCTCTCTAGGATGCCTCAGACTGCAGCAAGATCTTCCAACCCACCGAGATGCACAGGAGCCTGAGTAGAGTAGAAATGGAACTCGACCTCCCAGCCCCACCAGCCTGACTTCTCTCACCCTTCTCCCCGACCTTCCTCTTCTTTTTACTTTCTCCCCGGAAGCCCCTACACCGCAAGAGTTTGTATGCCACCTCACAGTTATCTATAGTGTCTTAAATCTCTCGAGGCACATTCACTCTATCACAGAGTGTGGTAACCAACAAAAGAAGGAAAAGATCTCATGCCGACATAAAAGTACCGCCACTCATCCACAACTTGAGCCCCCACATTCACCCAGATCCCTACAAGAGCATAAGCCACGATCATGTCCCGGTGGAAGGCTACATCTATAACGTTCCCCAAGGGACGTATCCTCCGGGACACCAACTGTAACCACATCTTGGCCTTGGCTAAGAAATAAGTACTCTTTGACCCTTTGGCGCAAGACCATCTCACCTCGATAGCTCTTTTTTCCGGCACTAAGACCCCTGCCACCCGCTCTAATTCCAATGCCCAAATTTTTACCTCACAGAAAGCATTGGAAAGTTTTGGGACCCCCAAAGTATCATTGATGGTGGCCTCATCCACCTGGACCCTCTTGCCTAGAACACAAACAGTAGAAAGAGGCACCTACCAGTCTATGATTAGGAGGTAGAAATAAAACTCCCAAACAATGTACATATTGTGTTGAGGGACATGCTCAGTCTATATCTCCAACTTAAAGGCATTAAGTTGAGTGTAGAAGCCCGATAACTCTTTCTTTACATAGGCTATCACTATGCCCTGCTCGAAAAAGAAACCCATATTATGCAATCATTCCTCGTAGTAGTCACAACATTCTTCATTGGGAAATTAGAGGTAGGTGGGTTTTTGGGCCATTACGATCCTGTAAATACCATAAAAATAGTTAGAACCATATCAAAATACCAAGGGAGAGAAGGAGAATTCAAAGCTTTAAGAAAAAGCAAAACCTGGGGACTTACTGCCCAGTACTGCTGCAGCGGTTAATCAACTGTTACAGCGGTACCACAACGGTGGTACTTACCACTACAATGGTTCATCATCTTCAACTCTCCAACCTCTCCTCCCATGGTGGATTTTTGACTTATCTTCATAATTTTAAAATTAAGCATATATCGGACTTGGGGAAGTGTGTGTGAACCTTTTTACACTAAAATGGGGGTGTGAAACACTCAAAATCAAAGGAAACCATTGGAGAAGATGAGCTTTCATCTTTCACCCCTCCCATAGCTGTAACCTACTATGAACTACATTAATCTTACAACCCGAACACTATAGAAGCGTTGAAAACGTAAGAAAACTTAGCATGCCAAATAATATACTCAAGAACACCACTAAATTTGAGTTCAAAAAGTTGTACCCAAGACCACTCTAATTCTCTCCATTCTAACATAATTCTACTATTCTATAACAAAAAATATGAAAAGTAAGTAAAACAGACGAACAAAATACCTTGAATTCATTGACGGAGAGAGATTTTTGCAGAGGAACTTGAGAAAATTTGATAGAATGGAGTGAAAATGGTGGAAAATAAGGTTTTACCCCTCCTTAACTATTATGAACTACTGTTGCGGTAGCGGTAACCAAACATTGCAGTGGTAAACTCGTTCTGAAACCAATATTCATCTTGACTTTTTCGTGCTCTAAGATATTATAATATACTTGGGTACTTGTTCTAATAATTAATTATGTGCTCCATCTCAGGGAAAATGTGGAAATAACCATCGGGCCTAGATAAGGCAATGTTTTAATGGTCGTCCATTAAGTATCATGGATGTATAATGAGCTAGCATATGTTAAGTAATTCTCTAAGTCGCTTTTTATATTTAAAAATCCATTGAGCGCTCATGCAAATATTTAGATCTCACCCTTAGGGTCATTCCGGGATGAACGACGGGTATATTGGTATCTAATGTAATGAACCAAACCGTCATTACATATAAAAACACCCCAAGAATAATTTACAATGAATAATGGGTTCAAAATGGACCCGGGAAAAATTAAATTGGGGAGAAAAATTGGGGCCAAAGGAAATTGGGCCTAGAGGCCCAATAAGGGACAGGGCAGGCCTTTCAATAACCGCTGCAGTGGTAAAAGTTCTGCTGTAGCAGTAATAGGCAGTAGCCTAGCTGAGGGATTTTTAAAAACCCTTTCTTTTATTATTTCCGCAGGTCTCCCCATTCCTCCAAAAACACCCTGAAAAACCCTACTCCTCCAATCATGAGATTTCAAAGGCCAAGGTTTATAAAAGCAGTTTTGAGGCACACCCGGAGGGAACCAAACATGGGAATACGTCTTGCACGCGTGGGATAACTCACTCCTCTTTGTAGCAGTATGTTTCGCCTAACAGGTATGCTAAGGTTTATTTTGTAGCAACTAGACTTGAGCTAGATGCATTTAACATTAATAGTGATGTCGGGAGTATCATGCATTAGGCCTTCGGTCACAGAGTTGGATGGATAGACATGCTTAAAATCCAGATAGGCTTTAATATGTTGAATTATTGTATATTATGTTAATATTTAATTGGAATAAGGGATGGATAGGGATATGAAGCAAATGTGCATAGTTGTTATGTTCCAGGGTTGAGTATAGTAGGAAGTTGAATGAGATAGTGTGAAATGGTAAAAAGGGGAATTAAGATGACTCGACTAAATTATAAATGATATGATTATTTGAATTTCTTTAAGGAAAAAAACTAATGGAGAGGTGTGATAAGTCGAGATTTGTGAAATGCATAATGGAATTCAGTGTTTATCTTGTGAACATAAGAGAACAATGTTGTAAAGTAAAGAATAGAATTCCCGTTTGAAGTAGTTAGGGAAAATTAGAAAGTATGTGGTAGCGATCAATGCTTTCCAGAATTTAGAAGACCATATAGTGAGTAAAAAGGTCTTGAGGTTAACCGGTTTGCAGTGTTGGTATTGTTTGTCATATTGTCGTGATCAATACTTTTTGGAGTTTAGAAGGCAATGTGAAAAACTCGAGATTGGGACACGATTAGGAGGAAAGCGTGTAATAATATGAACTTGGGTGAAGACAACCCTATAGGAGTGTTTGGTATGTTATGACTGTGATATGTATATGAAAACCAAGGTCATCGAATTAATTAGTTAGATGGTTGATGTAGCTGTAAACTAGATTGATCGGAGTTGGTTGTAGACTGACATTTCTGATTATCTTTGCATGAATTATGATTTATTGATTTCATGCACATATTTATATGCATTAGGATGATATATTGTGATATAGGTAGACTACCACGCCGGTACAGATATGGTGTGTTGTGATATGGGTCGGGTAGTATGCCGGTACATATATGATGTTTTGTGATATGGGTCGGGTAGCACGCCGGTACATATATAATTTGTTATGTTATGGTTCAAGTACAATGCCGATATAGATATAATGTGTTATGATATGAGTCGGGGACCATTCCATTACGGTATGATGTTGTTGGTGATATGATGAGAAGGGATAAAGAGAGATGATGAGCACATCTTGCATACATGCATTCTTGAATATATTTTAATTATATTTATATTTTATTATTCTTTAATACATGTTCTTGTTGTGATGTGTGGTGAAAGATGCTATGATGGTACGTTGGGTCCCTAGGTGGGATGGGATGGAGATGAGATTTTACGTTCCCCCTGAGAGGACCGGTTATGGTAGAATATGACTGGTAGCATCAAAAATTTCATAGACAAAGGTCATGCCCCGAATCCAAACGAGGAATGATTGGCACCCAAAGCCGATATGGCCCGAGAGAACCAACCTTTGCTCATGAACAATCACATACATAACCTCATAAAAATCTTATTACACCTTGTGCAACTATGCGGAAGTCATAGACATGAAAACATAAGTCATCGCTATGTACGTAAAACTTGGCCGTTTGAGCCATCAAGTCAAAACGACATGTACCTTCATATTTATACACCCACATCTGTCTATAAAAGCCTTTAACAAAATGCATTGACCAAAATAAACTAAAATTCGGGACAAGTCCCCGCTTTATACAACATGTACAAAATTAAAACACATGTACAACAGTGACTCGGAGAAACTCTGAACTAACTGGAGCTCACGAAAGATCTGCAACACTGACAATCTACTGTGGAGGCCTACTAGGACATGCGCATGCATCAAGTAAGGTAAATTCCCCACGAGGAGTCAGTACGAAGAATGTACTGAGTATGTAAGGCTCAAATGAAACTGTAAGATATGAAAATATGTCAAGAACTCAAGTTAAAATGCATAACCATTATAGGTAGATCACAATGTAAGCGAGTCACTATTCAGTACTTTTAAAATTCATGTACATTACATTCTTTCTTTCTCTTGCCTTTACTTTACATTACTTTACATCACTCATACACTTTCTGGGCCCACATCATGCGGGTGTTCTTTTCACCCCATGGATAACATATCATCGTTATGCAGGTATTCTTTCACCCCATGGATAAGATCATATCGTCATGCGGGTGTTCTTGCACCCCATGGATAAATGGACATCATCAAGCGGGTATTTGCACCCCGTGGATAAACTATCATCATCATGCGGGTATTTGTACCCCATGGATAACACCCATGAACACAATCAATATGCATTACTTCATTCTTACTTCATTTCTTTACTTTTGAGATTGGTACCTTACTTGTGAGAGATTGATACTTTTGATACTCATAACCTTACTTGAAGCTTTGGAACAATAATCAATGAGTAAGAGACATATGAATAACTTGGCAATATGACATTTTGGAAACATAGCCGTCATGGAAACATAACACTATTGGAACCATTTGGACAATACTCAATGAACAGGAGACATATGTATAACTTCTATTGGAATTTTGGATCATGACACTAATTGAAACCCACCAATATGTTTTACCTTACTCTTATACTTCATGAGATCACCTTAACTAAGCGCACACTTATATGCACATCTCACTTTACTCCTTTACCTCATGAGATTTACAATTTCACTTATAAGGACTACTTATACTAATTTGCATATCACCTCACTTCGTACTCATATGAGATTGGGCCTCTTACTTATGAACAATTGGTACAAGGATAATCATCATACTATAGGACTTTGGAACATGACATGATCGGAATAATGCTATTCAAACTAAACAAGCTCTCTTTACCTCATTACTCTCGTTGGGATAGTTTTTTTAAGAATTACAACGTCATGACATCTTTGGAACTTCAATCAATGAATAAGAGATAAGTGAATCATAATTCGTCTAAGAATAGGGCACATATGAATAACAATATACGTCACCCTGAATTGATATACTTCAAGCCTCTCGAAATTGAAATAAGCCCAATGTCACTAAGAACAATATCTTGTAGAAGGATACGGAAAGAGTAACCTTACATACCTTATCTTCCCAATGTAAGTACACAATCAAATATGTGAGCGCAACAAGTTCGCTCCTTCTTTACATTTAACTCTACATCACAAGTACATAATGGAACCAACATTAACCACCAACTACCTTACAAATTCATAAAATAACAATAAGTCACATGTTTGGCTTTAACATGTTATTTCTTTCTCTACAATACCATTTACGGCATGGTCATATCACTAATACCACAATAGGCCCAACATTGACCATATGTCACCCTAAGTTCATACCTTCCACTCTCCACCATCACAACATCATAATTATACCATCAATTACTTTACAAATGCATATAATACCAATGAGTTACATGTTTGCTTTTAAACATGCCATTTCCCCTTGACATAACCATTGATGAAATTATTATTCCAAAAATCCACCAATATTCCATACATTTATCAATACATGAGAATCAAGTCATTTCACCACAACACTTCTCCTTTACACTTTCTTATCCATATCACATCACAAATAATCCATCAAATTACCTTAATACACCTTATAGCACATATCGGCCAAAATCCCACAATTTACATTTTTAGAAAAATAACAAGTTTAATACCAAAAATAACACCATACATGTTCATATTTTTTCCATACCATGCTTTTTCATCAAAGGCACAAGTCCTAATTCAAGTTCAAATCACCAAGATAGCACATCTTTCACCAAAAGCAAAATACACTATTCATCACCTTGCCAACACAACTAGCATAATATACATAATCTCCCATGCATATAATATGTTAATCCATGAGAATAAATACTTACCCAAGCTTGAAAATGATGATCTTGCTTCAAAAGTGCCTTAGGGTTTTGAGAGAGCAAAAGAGGCTTTCTTGAGAATTCTCTAGAAAAGATAGAAAAAGCATATGTATCTCTCTTGAATAAAAATAAGATTTTTGTGATCATTTAATGTTTTCTAGAAGGTCAAATGGAAGAATGGGTCATTTGACCCATGTATTTCTTCCACTTTTGGGCCTTAAATTGGGCCCAGTAATACATTCCAATCTTAGCCCACCAATCTTCATGAATAATCCATCATATATCTCGTATTTAATTAATTCCATAATATCACGATAATATTCTCTTACGATATTCTCATTCGTAGTCTCAATCGCTAAAATAGGAATTCTAGTCGTCCATGGCTTCCTTGAACATTTTTGGTAATTACTTGTGTTTCATGGTTTGATCATGTAGAAGTATGTAGGAGTGTATTGAGGTATTTGAAGCTTTAACAACACTCAAATAACTCCCAAGAACCAAAAGAAACCATCTGAGGATCGTCGTAGAATTCATTGCGAAACGAGCCCGGAAAGGCAAAACATTTGTTCCTTTCGCCACTGCTGCAAAGCAAGGCAGTGGAGCAAGATTTTCTTGCCCTCTGAATCAGTGGCTTGCGCCACACCCCCTAAAACAGGATAGTGGCGCATGTTTTCCTACCTTGCTGAATTTTTCGGCCATGTCTTCAATACTTGCATATCGTCCAATACCTCATCAAAACACTTCAAAATACTTACTTAGTGACCTTAATCATCAAGTAAACATGACTCCAAGTCACCAAATGAAGTTAGCATGGGTACGGGGTATTACACAAATGCTCCACGAAATCGCAAAACCCTTCCTATGAAAGGATAGGCACATGTACAAGGCCAAATTTCAATTTTTCTCATCTTTAACATGTCCAAAGACATACTTATAACTCTCGACACCTAAGTAACCATTATTCAATGTCATCAAGTAGAGTTGGGAAGGTACGGGGTGTTACAACAAAGATATATGAATATATTAAATGACAGGTATGTCACAGAGATGCTAAGTATAGGTCATAGATATGCTAAGTACAGGTCATAGGGATGCTAAGTGTAGGTCACAGATATGCTAAGTGCAGTTCACAGAGATGCTAAGTATAGGTCACAAAGATGCTAAATATGAGGTAATAGGGGTTGTTTAATTGGGGATTCAAAATTGAAACTTTACTTGATGTTGTAATTTTTCCCTATTTATTATGATGTTATTTGTTTCTAACCTTGGTCGGCCGTTGATGCATACCAGTATGTGTGGTTGTACTAATGCTACACTTACTCTATCTTCAATCGGGGGTATAGCTAAGGTGTAAGTTTGTTGGAGTTTCTATAGCAGCAATGCTGATGACTCAACAACAACTCCTGTCCTCTCTATTCTGTGTGGATACTGCATCATGGATGTCCCTACTTCTTGTCTAGTGCTTTTGTACCGGTTTAGGCTAGGTTCTGGGGAGTCACTTATAGTTGTTTTCTGCATTTACTTTTTATATTTAATGAATTAAAATAAGTTTAGGAATAAATTAAATGAGTAATCGTATTTCAACTTAAATAGTTATGCATATGGTAAACACTAAATTGATCTAGTGTATATCATAGTAACTTCCGCATTCATTGAATGATGGGATATTCAGGGTTCTCCTATCTAGGGTAGGTGAAGGTAGGTGCCCGACGCGATCTGGTGGTTTGGGTCGTGACACTCGTTGTACGTACATTGCATGTATGTTCCATACTTTTTCATTACTCAATAATAATTTAACGTAGTCAATGTATACATATTCCGAAAACAACAAAGACAAGATTCAAGTCTTTTTTTAAGTCATTCGTCCACTCTTCACATAATTAAACTTTGGTATGTCTCTACTTTGAAAGTTGATTACTCCAATGGATGATGTCTAAAGCAGGATTCTTTTATCAAATTTTTCTTGTCTGACAATCAGTATCGCCTAAGTATAATTATCTTTTCAAGGTTGATTACTCTTTTGTCAGCCGTTCAAGCTTCTCCTTTTCTATTTCAATGTGCATATGGTGTACACAATATTCATTTCCGTCCTATACACCCATAAGTAATAAGTAATATTTATCTATACACGGATAACTGTTAAAGTTCAACCTCACTTGTAGATATAAAAATTTGAATTGGATAATGAGTCATTTTTTTTCTACTATAAAAATTATGTAATCAAGTAAATATAAAAGGAAAAATTTTCTTATATCCCCTATATTGTTCAAAATTATTCAATTTATTATTTTTAAATAAAACATAATCTTCCATATGTGACCACGACCCTTTATTCATATAAGACTTATCATTAAAAGGAGCACTCCTTTCTCTCATTTACCAAAATAACGACCCTTTATTCATATAAGACTTATCATAAAAAGGTGCACTCCTTTCTCTCATTTATCAAAATAACACTTAAAGAAATAATTCAAATAATATCTTAGTATCCTATGGAATATGATTAATGGTAGTGTAAGATTTCATTAAGACAATCTTTTTTTTTTAATGCATATTTACTTGTATATGTGAAGATTTCTTCTAGTGGATTAAACTCCTTTTTTTCCTTTTCTAAGTCAATTAACACTAATACCACAACTTTTGAACAATGGTCAAGATAAGCTGATATAATCAAGTATATAATTTTAATTTTATTCAACAATATATGTTAGATGTTTTAAGAAATAAAATATTTCATGCCTAAGATATAACCAATAGATACAAGGCGTTGAATATAAATCTTAATTAAAAGCGTAGCTATAGTGTATATATCTTTAAAATATTTTAGTTTAAGTAATTAAGTGAATTTTAATCCATAACCGTGAATCTTTCCAAATCACTAACTAAGAAATATTGAGGAAAAGAAAATTATTTTATTAATTGAAAGTTCCTTGCAAACTAATACAAATCCTTGCAAATCTTACTCTTGAAACTAATGTCCAACTTTAAATGAGATTTGGATAGTAGTTCGTGACACGCTTTTGTATTTCTCATGACTATCAAAATTAACTATTAAGGTATTGAACCATAAAAAATAATTCTATAAGCATTTATTTTTATCCTAATTTAGTTCAATTTTGACAAGTAAGACATCAAAATTATAGAAATTACTAAAGTCATATGAGTTTAAGCATGATCAACAAATTTGTTCATAATCCAAATTCATTAGGCCGAATCCAACTATATAATAAATGTGAGTGTTACTAATTTTTAGAATGAACAATGCTAATACCCTGTTAGAAAAGAGAAATATTAGTTTCGCTATAATTTAATGGACAAACGTAATATAATGAGGAAAATACTATTCAATAAAAAATCATTAAAGAAAATTATTACTAATGACAACCATTGCTTAAAATGGGAGTAAACTTAATTTAGTAGCCAGATAGTTTAATTACCAGAGCTTTTAACACATTGTGTTCACAACCATAAACAATATATGTATATTAGTCCAGATGAAGAATAGTATAAAGAAAATTCACATAGTCTGAATCTCAATAAGAGAAGAGTGTCACATATATTAAGACAGAGGTAATTACATAAAAATGATGAATTAATGAACTTATTAATTATTTAATGCCTTAAAATATATCACTTACCATACAACCAACTAATTCAAGTTGATTTTTCTATAGCGTACACACTAAACATCTCCACATATCTAGGGAATATCTAGCTTCTAGGATTTAATCATGTTTCAACCCTATTTCCTCTTCTGTTTATAGGTTTCTTGCCGCTGCTACCCAAGATGATTATAATTTTGCTGCAACAAAAAAAGTAAAGTTTTAGAATCAACAGTCTGAAAGACAAACTAATCTTTTTAAGCTCTTTGATTCAATAAAATGGAATCCAGTTATTAGGAAAAATTTCAATCCATTATTATAAGCTACATCTTAATCTCAAACAAGTTGAGATTGACGATAAGCTCTCGGAATCTCCTATACAAGATTGATTGACCCTAATGCTATGTAAAGTATTATTGAGATTAGCAAATAATAAAACATTACATGACTGAGGAATAAGTAGAATCTAAGAGTACATAAATGTCTGGTAAGAACTACCAGAAGATTGCTCAACCATGTTATCCACACACTGTAAAGGTTTCAGGCATTTTCTTTCTAGACTTGTCAATATATATATATTCTATACAATATGAACAAGAAATAAAGATAGTCTGACCACATCAATTAAGTTAGTGTTACCACATCATATTTATGAATACCGATTAGTTGCAGCTAAACAAAGGAACACTAAACCCATAGGGATCATTTGTTTCATGGAATAAGGTGGATATCCTAGAATTAGGTATGAGAAGATATAATAAACCTCTAGGTCATTTTCTGTGTTTTCATTTTTTTTCTTCATTTAGAGTTTTCCTGTAGTTGTGCCAAGTCATTTATGACTTGTTGGGACTAACAGTTCGGTCACCGGGTAGTTCATTTTGTTTTTAGAGTCATTTTCCTGTTTTGGGGCTTTTGAAGTTAAAATGGTCTCGGGATAAAACTTCAAATAAAAAGCCTCGGATGCCAATTGTGACAGTTTCATTAGCTTCAAAATATTGATTTTAGGCTAGGGGGACCATTGGTCTGGGTCCTGAGGCTTCTAGAATAATTTTGGGTTATTTGGTCGATTTTAGTTAAAATGGACCCATTGGTGTGGGCCCCACTTTTGTCAAAAAAATCTCTGATGTAAATTTTGATGGTTCCATTGAGTTTGGAAAGCCAAATTTGGTAGGGTAGCATAGTTTATTTGCATTCACAAGATTCTAAATGTATCTCAAGGGCCCGTCTGAAGAATTTGCAACTTGGCAAAGTTGCTGGTGCATCAAGACTTGGTGAAGGCCCAGGTCAGTCATCGCTATCACGATGAGGCCCCATGCAATTGTGAGGTTTTGTGGATCTTGGTCATCATGATTTCGAGGCTGGGGAATCGCGACCAAAATAAAGGAGGGCTGTGGGATCGGGCCAATTTGTTCATCGCGACAGCATGGCTTGGCCCCTGCGATCGTGATGCTCCCATTAGTGTGATTCTGTGATGGCGACCAAGGGACTGGCAGTACTGATTAGGAAACCCCTAGTAGTATATAAACATTTCCTTTCATTTTCAAATCAAAGTTTAGGTGTTAAATAGACCATTAAAGAGTGTGGAAGCTCGAAAAATCATGGGAAATCGATAATTGGAGTTGGAATTAGCTTGGGAGCGTTATTGTGGTCATTTCCTTGCCTTTAATTTCGTAAGTTTCTAGTTAATTCTTTGATTATTTCTTCTTTTTCCCTTTTGATTTGGGAATGTTGTGGGACTGTTTTGAGGTAAGATTACGCCTAACTTTTGAGCAAATGATCCTTGAGCTTAGAGGGATGCTGTGACTATTTTAATTTCGTAATTTCACAAGCAGTCCCCATGGTGGATTTTTTAGTTCAGTTTAAATTGTGAGTAAATTTTTACATTATGGGTATCAATTTTATCCTCTTGATGGGTAGAATATTATTTTGATAGCGTGGCAGCGGTCAAAGGCTTCTTGAAAAGGAAAAGCTCCGTTGTAGTGGATTTTATGTGCTTTTATCGTCATCCAGGTAGGCTAGGCTTACCTATCTTCTAGACTTTGCTTTATTATAGTATTATAATGTTAATGTTCTAGTTTTGGTTGGGGTTTTACGGCCTGGATATCCTTTCTGCGATTGTTACCTATTTTAGTCGATTAGGGGCCCTTCCAAGCATATTTCAGCCCCGTATTCCCTTATGTGAACTTATGATTATACTTTAGGACTAATCTTACTTTACTTAGTGCCTTGGGATGGAATTGAGAAGCCTTATCCTAGGTTCGAGTAGGTGCTTGCCTTAGGTTAGATTTTTCAGGACTGATAGTGGACCCCAATGACCCTTTACAAGATAAAATGTTTAGAATAGTTCCCTGCATTTCTAAATGTCCATTATCCTCTTCCTCAGGCTAATCCTTGGGTTGTGGGATGACTTAGTCACATTTATAATCTTATTTAGCTTTGTCACCCATGTAGGGTAATAGTTTACCTTAAAACCGCACCCTACGACTTAATAATTGGGACCCATTTTGCTTTAAGAGTTTTAGCTTCTTAGAATGGAATTTATGTTCAAAGGACATGGGATAGGCAACAATTTTGGGATGTTACTACTTTTGTCTTACTTAGTAGTTCCGATTTGAGTTCGGCACCTGGCATATTATTATTATTTATCAATTTCAGTTTGAGTTTGGCATTTACTATCATGATATTATTCTCTAGTTTCGATTTTAGTCCGGCATTTATTACCTTTATGAATAATGATTTAGGGTTGAAAACCAGGTAGAGACCAGTAAGACTTATAGTTCTTGCTTGAAAGGGGTATCAGGTATGCATATCACTCTTGTCGGCTCATTTTATGTTCATTTTTGTTGTTATTCTACCCTTACATTAGTGTTACTTTTTTCTTGTACACTCAGTTGGGTTTATTTCTTCTTGTTTGCACCTTCTAGGTTTATGGAGGTCCAATTAGGTTATAGCTAGGCTTTTATTATCGCTTTTGAGTTATTCTATTTCTACTAATCGTATTTGACTAGCATATCCTATTATTTCTATTTCTGCCCCTTTATCATTGAGTTAGGTTTACATACTCACACTTTATTATTCATTTACTTTAATTTACCTGAGTCGGCCTATGATGTATACTTAGTACCCGTGGTTTTGGAACTCAAACTGCATGTCTGTATCTTTTCCCTTGATGCAGATTCGAGTGCGAGTCAGTACTGTTGATGATATCCTCAGTTATGCTGCTGTTTGGAGATAGGGTAAGCTTTCAGAGTCTGGATCTGATCCTCCCCCTTCTGCTATTTTTTATAGTCTTATTATGTATATTTGGAGACCATGATGTATATTTTGATATTTTCTAGCACTTATTTTTGTTATAGTGGCTCTTGTACTGACCTTACAAGGTCTTCAAGGAACTCATTTATGTATATTTTGTCCTCTTCTCTCTATTGTACAACATGTTTATACTATATATCACTATTTTCATTGATTATTATTTCTGTTGTACACTTACTTCCTTGTCTTCCGCCTGTTGGCCCATTACTTGTTGTTCCAGGCTATGGTTTGGATTACCTATTTGTGGGTTAGAGTAGGACATCATCACCAGAGAAATTAGGATGTGGCGGTTTGGTATTAGAGCCTAGGTTCACTGTTATTGTTGGTATAGGCGCAAGTGTTTAGTAGAGTGCTGTGGATTAATACTATGACACTCGTATCCTATCTTCGGGAGCCTAAAGGATATTCTTAGTAAGATCTCAACTTTTTGATTCATTGTCATGCGTTGAGTCTGCATTGGTTTCTAGATTCTCATTTGTTTCACTTTTTCGCAGATGGATGCAAGCTAAGATGACCGGGGAAGCTGACCCAGACCCTGCATCTAGGGCACCGATTAGTGGCAGGGGTCGACCCAAAAGTCGAGGTCAGGCTAGATCTTCATCCCTAGATTGAGTCTAGGACAAGGTACCTTCACAATATCCTATTATTACTCTTGAGCCAGAGATAGCACCAGATGGTCAACCACCACAACAACAGGTAGGCTTGGGTGTAACACCCCATAAGTTTCTGAGTCTAGTTAATTCCCGTAACATTTATGGAAATAATGAAACATGAGAGATTTGGTGAATTTATACATTAATTTGTGGGCTAAGCTAATTTTGTGATTTGGGCCCCAAATGAGACCCAAAATGAAGAAGAAAATATGGGCCAAATGGGTAAATGACCCATTCTTCCTTTTGACCAAGAAAGCCATTAATTATTGATTTATTTGGTTGGCTAAGGATGACCTTTGAGGCTTTATATAAGGTGTAAAATCTGATTTTTATTCATTCAAAACACACATGCGAATTCTAGACTTTTCCAAGAAACAAGATATTTACTTTCTCTTTCAAACCCTAGACCTTCATCCTTTGGACCAAGATCATTATCTTGCAAGACTTGGTAAGTGTATATTATTATGTTTTAATATATCTTATGCATGTAAAATGGTTTATATCATGTTAGTTATGTTGATGAAGTGTGAGAAGTTTACAATTTGTAAAACAATTTGTGTTTGCTAAATCGGAGGATGGTTTTGTCTTGCAAACTTGAACATGGACTTGTGATCTTGAAGGAAATGAACTTGATGGATTCAATATTGACATATGAGATGTGATTATAGTCTTTCCTTGTTTTATCCTTGTTTATCATGTTTGGAATTGTTGTTGTAAATTTGGTTATGGATTTGGTGACGGATTGAAAAGAAAGTGAGGTTTTGGTGATGTTTATGTGTGTTGTGAGACCATGGCTTATTTTTGGCATATAATATGATCAAAAATATGTTAAAATAAGTTTAGTTATGATCATGGACCATTCATTGCATAAAAAGACCCAAAAGAGACCAATTTGGCCGAAAAGGGGCACCCGCCCTCGCAGGTGAGGTACCTGAGGGCGCAGGTGAGGCACCTGAGGGCACAGGTGCCAACGCAGATGCCCATGGCTACTTCCAAAGGGTACCTACAGATGTAGGTCATCCACCTATGGATGCAGGTCAGCCACATGCGGGCGCAGGTGGCTTCGCAGGTCCCTTCCAGAACCCCGTTTTGCATGTTTTTGTCCCCCTTTGACCCCTGAAGGCCCCTATACCCTTTATGGATATAATTAGCAACTTGTGATACCGTTTTAATGACTTTAAAATGTCGTATGGAGGCATGTTGGACTGTATTAAGTATGGATTGTTTTTCATATGTTGTTATGAGGCAAGTTGATAGGAGAAATTGTGACGGAATGCTAATACGAAGCATAAAGGGTAAGTGTGGTGTGACATGCTGTTGATGTAAAGTAATTTTGTCAATGTGTGCAATATTATGGTGTTGTTGGTATAAGAATCCAGTGGATTATATTGTAAGGGGTGACATGATGTTATACGAAAGTCATGTAGTTAATTGTCGTCTTGTACGCCTGTGTTGTAACTAGTTGCTAATTTAAGCTACGATATGTACTTGTATTATAGAGTAAGACGTAAGGAAGAAGCTGGACTGTTGTTTTCATATATAGACTCGTGTACTCATACTTGGAAGTGAAGGTATGTAACGTTCCTTTCTCCGTATTCTTCTGCAACATATTGTTCACGTTAACATTGGGGTTGTTTCAACTCTGAGAGGCTTGAAGTATTTAAATTAAGGTTGACGTATATTGTCATTCATGTGTATCATATTCTTAGATGAATGATGATTCACTTATCTCTTATTCATCGATTGGAGTTCCAAACATGGCATAACATTGTCATTCCTAAATGACTTGTCCCAAGAGATAAGATGTAAGAGAATCTATTTATTCTTGAATAGCTTTTTTTTCCAATCATGTCATGTTTCAAAGTCCAATATTATTATGAATATCTTTGTACCAATCTCATAAGAGTAGTGAAGGAGGTAAAGTGCGAGCTAATATATTTATTCCTCACAAGTGAGTGTATGACCCTCTTAAAAGTAAGGAAGTGAAGTAAGGCATAGATGTGTGGTTTCAATAGACCCTCAATATATCAATCTCTCCCAAGTACGAAGTGAAGAAAAGTGTGTAAATATCATTAACCCACCAAAGAGTGGATGTAGTTATTAAAAGAATTTAGTGCATATAAGAATCTCTTGAGTAGATTATCCACCTATAAGGTGATGAGCGGTATTGCCCCAGATAAACTACCCACCTCGCAGTGTCCCGCCTCCCCCCGAATGATTGGTGTGGCGGTTAGGCATAGGCCCCCGCCTAAAGTTCTGACCCTTGCTTCAAGCTCTGCTCTGGGAGAATGGCCCCACCCGGTATTATATTATTATCCACCTATAAGGTGATGAGTGGTATTATATTATTATCCACCTATAAGGTGATGATCAGTATTATATTATAATACACCTAGAAGGTGATGATCGGTATTATATTAAGATCCACATAATGAAGATAGTTGTAAAAGAAATTAGAGTATATCCCTTGCATGAAGTTTTAGAGGTAATGAATATGGTTCCGCATATTCAGAACAGAGGTATATCCATATTGATTATTCTCCTATGGTTAATTTCTTGGAAGTACTTATGCATTATACAATTTCTTATGGCCTTACATACTCAGTACATTCTTCGTACTGACCCCTCTTGGGGAACTTACCTTACAAGTTACAGGTGCAGGCATTAGTAGACCTCCTCTGTAGACTGGGGATCATTTGAAGATATTTGGTGAGCTCCAGTTGGTTCGGGGCCTTCTGAGTCATAGTTGTATATTTGTTTTGATATTGTATAAAGAGGGGACTTGTCCCGACTGTAAGTTGGTCTTGTTGATGCATCTGTTAGAGGGTTTTGTAGACATATGTGGTTATATGGATGTAAGAGACAAATATGTAAAAGACGGATGTCCATTTTAACTTGATGGCCCCAACAACCAAGTTTCCCAAATATATATATATAACATATGTTTCCATGTTCATGTCTTCTGCATAGTTGCATGAGTTGTAATAAGATTCATACGAGGATGTGCATACGAAGTTTCATGAGAAAAGATTGGTTCTCTCAGGCCATATCGGCTTCGGGTGCCAGTCCGACTCGAATGGGATTTTGGGTCGTGACAAAAGTGGTATCAGAGAAGGTCGTTCTAAGGGTGTCTACAAAGCCGTTTCTGAGTAGAGTCTTGCTTATGGATGTGTTGTGCGCAACATTTATAAGTAGGAGGCTACGGGACATTTAGGAGTTGTTTCATTTCTTTATTCTAGGTTGTGCAGTAGAGCCATTGTCATAGGTGGGATTATATCTGACCTTTGAAATTGATTTTCCTTGTTATGGTAAAACGTTGATTACACGACAAGGTATGGGCAAAGATAAGCAGGTAGATATGCATGCGGGAGAAGGAATTAGTAAATCACCACATAACCCAGCTAGTCAATATGGGGCTAAAACTGAGTTTACATCACGGGCACCTTCTCCTCCCCCTTCTCCAGGGAGGCCACAAAGGAGGGAAGTATCCCAGAATCGCCTGTTAATGTTACTAGGCAGGAGTTACAGGACTTGAGAAATGCGGTGCAAATATTGACTGAGATAGTTGTTGCCCAGAGTCAAGGGCGAGTTGGTCCAGTAACAAGTGGTGATGGTGTGGCTAGGATAGCTAGTCGACGGACACAGGATTTCCTGAAATTGGATCCTCCCATATTTACCGGGTCCGATCTTAATGAAGATCCGCAAGACTTTATCGATCAAATTCAAAGGGCTTTAGATGTTATGTATCTGACGGGTATAGAAATGGTTGAGCTAGCAACTTATAGACTTAAGGGTGAGGCTATCTTGTGGTATGAGGACTGGAAAAGATCAAGGGGTATCGGTGCACATCTAGCTAGTTGGGAGGAATTCAAGGTGGCATTCCTTGATCATTATCTTCCATATGAGGTCCGCGAGGCTCGTGTGGATCAGTTTTTAAATCTTTGTCAAGGAAATATGAGTGTCAGGTAGTACAGTCTTCTGTTTAATTCATTGGCTAGATACGCTCCTAATATGGTAGCAACTATGGCCGATAGGGTTCATCGGTATGTGGATAGATTGGAGCCATACTTGGTAAGGGACTGTACTATTGTTGTGTTAAATAAAGATATGGATATAGCTAGAATACAAGACTTCACGCAAAAGATGGAGGATCAAAGGCGAAGGAGAAGGACACAAGAATTTGAAGAAGGGCCATAAAAGAGGGCGAGATTTGTGGGACAGTTCATGGAGTCCCAATGAGGATTTAGGCCCCAAATTTTCCCTAGATCGCCTAGACCATCATTTTCTTACCAGACGGTAGGTAATCCATCTCAATTTTGCGGTTTTAGGGGCGGTCAAGTTGGGAAAAGTAGTGAGGCTCGGGGTTCACAGACAGTAGGGTATCGAGGACAAGGAAGTATGGGCCAATCGAGGTCTTCTCGTCAACTGTACCAGCACTGCAAAAAGTTTCATTCAGGAGAATGTTGGTTTGAAATGAAGGTTTTCTTCTGGTGTGGTAGGTCAGGGCATCTGAAGAGAGAGTGCCCACAAAGGGCCACAGATAGTATGATACGACCTACGGGATCAGCAGAATTCGGAGTCTCTCCTTGATATAGTGACAGGTACGTTATCTATATTTTGACCTAATGAATATGCATCAATTGATCTGGGTTCTACCCTATCGTATGTTACTATGACTTGGCTGGCTTCTTGTTAGGCCACAATAGATTGCCGAGCCAAGAAATTTCATTTTCATTTTCCATAAAGAATTTTCTTGAATGGAAGGGTGCATATGTCATTTAGTCAGAGTGAAGGTTACTAATGTTAAAGCTACTAATGTGAAAAATACTAGTCTACCCCCGTATGGTGTACCAGTGTAAATTGTATCGACGAGGGATTACACGTCGAGAATGTGCATTAATGATAGGCAACGGATTGAAGTGTCTGGAAGATTTTATGTATCGGATCTATATATGAGCTAAAGAAATGCATTATAGTAAATCACATCATTCACGATATGCTATGTAGTAGGGATTAATCAATATGTACCATGATTTGGAAGCGACTTATGGACAAGATTACATGAAAAGAATATTACGAAATTTATACTTTAGTAATTGAAGTGATAACGAGTAAAGGTAAAGTGTTTGGAATCTGAAGGTTATAGGCTATGTAGAGATTCTTTTTAGTTAGAAACAGATGTGATGCCATATGAGTAATAGTTGATAGGCTTACCAAGTTAACACATTTGCGGAAATCTTTTCAGAAGAAGTTGGGGACTCAAGTGAATGTAAGCATGGCTATTCATCTTCATACAGAGGAACAAGCAAACAGAAGTGGAGAAAGACTAATTAAGTATCTATATGAGTATATGTATAGAGATGCTCATATAAGGATGCATTTGTGGTACATGAGACGTTGTTGCTAACATTCGAGGACGAATGTTCCGAAGGGGGGAAGAATGTAACACCCCGTAAGTTTCTGAGTCTAGTTAATTCTTGTAACATTTATGGAAATAATGAAACATGAGAGAGTTGGTAAATTTATATATAAATTTGTGGGCTAAGTTAATTTTGTGATTTGGGCCCCAAATGAGGCCCAAAATGAAGAAGAAGATATGGGCCAAATGGGTAAATGACCCATTCTTCCTTTTGACCAAGAAAGCCATTAATTATTGATTTATTTGGTTGGCTAAGGATTTCCTTTGAGGATTTATATAAGGTGGAAAATCTTATTTTTATTCATTCAAAACACACATGCTAATTCTAGACTTTTCCAAGAAACAAGATATTTTTCTTTCTCTTAAAAACCCTAGACCTTCATCCTTTGGACCAAGATCATTATCTTGCAAGACTTGGTAAGTGTATATTATTATGTTTTAATATATCTTATTCATGGAAGATGGTTTATATCATGTTGGTTATGTTGGTGAAGTGTGAGAAGTTTACTATGTGTAAAACAATTCGTGTTTGCTAAATCGGAGGATGGTTTTGTCTTGCAAACTTGAACATGGACTTGTGATCTTGAAGGAAATGAACTTGATGGATTCAATATTGACATGTGAGATGTGATTATAGTCTTGCCTTGTTTTATCCTTGTTTAACATGTTTGGAATTGTTGTTGTAAATTTGGTTATGGATTTGGTGACGGATTGAAAAGAAAGTGAGGTTTTGGTGATGTTTATGTGTGTTGTGAGACCATGGCTTCTTGTTGGCATATAATATGATCAAAAATATGTTAAAATAAGTTTAGTTATGATCATGTACCATTCATTGCATAAAAATATGGATCATGATCAAAGGTGCCCTTGGCTACTGTCAAAGGGCACCTACGGACGCAGGTCAGCCACCTGCGGGCGCAGGTGGCTTTGCAGGTCCCTTCCAGAACCCTGTTTTGCATGTTTTTGTCCCCCTTTGACCTCCGAAGTTCCCTATGCCCTTTATGGATATAATTAGCAACTTGTGATACCATTTTAATGACTATAAAATGTCGTATGGAGGCATGTTGGATTGTATTAAGTATGGATTGTTGTTCATATGTTGTTATGAGAAAAATTGATAGGTGAAATTGTGATGGAATGCTAATGCAAAGAATAAAGGGTAAGTGTGATGTGAGATGCTGTTGATGTAAAGTATTTTGGTCAATGTGTGCAATGTTATGGTGTTGTTTGTATGAGAATGCAGTGGATTATATTGTAAGGGGTGACATGATGTTATACGGCAGTCATATAGTTCATTGTCGTCTTGTACGCCTGTATAGTAACTAGTTGCTAATGTAAGCTCCGATATGTACTTGTATTGTAGAGTAAGACGTAAGGAAGAAGCTGGACTGTTGTTTTCATATATAGACTCATGTACTCATACTTGGAAGTGAAGGTATGTAAGGTTCCTTTCTCAGTATTCTTCTGCAACATATTGTTCACATTAACATTGGGCTTGTTTCAACTCCGAGAGGCTTGAAGTATATCAATTCAGGTTGACGTATATTGTCATTTATGTGTATCCTATTCTTAGATGAATGATGATTCACTTATCTCTTATTCATCGATTGGAGTTCCAAAGATGGCATAACGTTGTAATTCCTAAATGACCTATCCCAAGAGATAAGATGTAAGAGAATCTATTTATTCTTGAATAGCTTTTTTTCCCAATCATGTCATGTTTCAAAGTCCAATATTATTATGAATATCTTTGTACCAATCTCATAAGAGTAGTGAAGGAGGTAAAGTGCGAGCTAATATATTTATTCCTCAGAAGTGAGCGTATGACCCTCTTGAAAGTAAGAAAGTGAAGTAAGGCATAGATGTGTGATTTCAATAGACCCTCAATATATCAATCTCTCCCAAGTACAAAGTGAAGAAAAGTGTGTAAATATCATTAACCCACCAAAGAGTGGATGTAGTTATTAAAAGAATTTAGCGCATATAAGAATCTCTTAAGTAGATTATCCACCTATAAGGTGATGAGCAGTATTATATTATTATTCACCTATAAGGTGATAAGCGGTATTATATTATTATCCACCTATAAGGTGATGAGCGGTATTATATTATCATCCACCTATAAGGTGATGATCAGTATTATATTATAATCCACCTAGAAGGTGATGATCGGTATTATATTAAGATCCACATAATGAAGATAGTTGTAAAAGAAATTAGAGTATAGACCTTGCATGAAGTTATGGAGGTAATGAACATGGTTCCACATATTCAGAACAAAGGTATATCCATATTGATTATTCTCCTATGGTTAATTTCTTGGAAGTACTTGTGCATTATACAATTTCTTATGGCCTTACATACTCAGTACATTCTTCGTACTGACCCCTCTTGGGGAACTTACCTTACAAGTTACAGGTGCAGGCATTAGTAGACCTCCTCTGTAGACTAGGGATCATTTGAAGATATTTGGTGAGCTCCAGTTGGTTCGGGGCCTCCTGAGTCATAGTTATATATTTGTTTTGATGTTGTATAAAGTGGGGGCTTGTCCTGACTGTAAGTTGGTCTTGTTGATGCATCTGTTAGAGGATTTTGTAGACATATGTGGGTATATGGATGTAAGAGACAAATATGTAAAAGTCTTATGTCCGTTTTGACTTGATGGCCCCAACGGCCAAGTTTTCCAAATATATATATAACATATGTTTCCATGTTCATGTCTTCCGCATAGTTGCATGAGGTTTAATAAGATTCATACGAGGATGTGCATACGAAGGTTCATGATAAAAGATTGGTTCTCTCGGGCCATATCGACTTTGGGTGCCAGTCCGGCTCGAATGGGATTTTGGGTCGTGACATTGGTCTAGCCCAAGACCCACCTATATTTATACCTTATTCAGTTATTCGTGATGCTTTGGTACAACTATTGGGCTTAGTAGGTGGCCAGCCAAAAGATGGGGCCCACACAATAGCCCAGGGTATTCTTGGTTTAGAAGTGCAACCTGCAGCTGTGGCTAAAAAAATAGAGATCCCAAGAGTGTTGGTAGTCGCACAGTTCATGACAACCCAACCAGTTATGACTTTTGAGGAGAAGATGATGATGGGTTGGTTTCTGAGAATGGCTCCACCGAGATTTGTAGTGGCCCAAGCAAGGATGCTTTTCAGTTCCTTACTAGTTTTGAGGAAAGGCAGTGGAATTTGGGCCTGGTAGAGTCGCATGGTATGGACTGCACTACTTTTCAGTTCAATCGAGCAGCAAGATAGTGGGGGTGGGGATATCTTGATTTTAGACCAACTGGATCTCCTTCTATGTCATGGACTTAGTTCTCCGAGGCTTTCTTAGAGGAGTGATGCCTTGCAGCTTATGCAAACATTCGAGGGATCAGTTTATAGGGTTGCAGTAAGGGTCTATGACAATGGCAGAGTATGAGGCGAGTTTTAATGAGTTGGCCAGACATGCAATTATGATTCTACCTACAGAGTATGAGTAGATTTGGTGTTTCATAAGAGGGATGAGAATTCCACTTTGCATGGATACTCAAAGTTTGATAGTTGTAGGCAGATTTTTTGTTGATATTGCTGACTATGCTCATAATATGGAGAATGTGCATTTCAAGTATCGAGAGAGTAGTGATAAAAGGCCACGTCAGTAGGGCAGTTATAGTGGGAGACACATCGGCTCATAGTTCAGAAGTATAGGTTTTTAGGGTAGATATCCCTAACATTAGCTTTATCAGCATCAGGGTCAGTCTAGTGAGCCTGTTTGGGCAACACTTCAGATTTCAGATGGGGGTCAACCTGGTTATTATAATGTTAGTAGGCAGAGAAGTGGTAAGTCTTTGAGGGGTGTACAGTTAGGGTCTTCAGGATGAGGTGGCCATTCTGGATCAACCGGTCCTTCTCGACAGAGCAGAGTTCTCGAGGCGTGTTATGATTATGGTATTATAGGCCATTTCATTAGAGATTATCCTCGATGTGGAATAATTAAGCCAGCTAGCTGTACTGAGTGTTTCCACCATCAGATCAGTGCCGCCTTTAGCTTAGGGTGGTGCACATGGTTGCAGGGCTGGTCAATAGGGTTATAAAGAAGGTCCTCAGGCAGGTCGGATAAGTGGTCAGACAGGCACCTAGTCTGGAGGTGGATAAGGTCATCGGTATACTATTCTTGGTAGGGCAAAGACTGAGACTTTAGATGTAGTTATTACAGGTACAATTTCTATCTGCCTTTAGCCAACTTCTGCTTTATTTGATCCAGGCTCCACCTATTCTTATGTGTCTTCTTACTATGCACTGTGGTTGGGGTTGTCTTGGAATCCATTATCTATGACTTTGCATATTGCTACTCTCGTAGCTGGTTCTTTAGTAGTGGATCAGGTTTATAGATCATGTATGGTGATTATGCGGGAGTATGACACTAAGGATGACCTTATTGTTCTAGACAGTGGATTTCAATATGATTCTGGGCATGGACTAGTTATCCCCTTATCATGTGGTCTTTGATTACTTTGCCAAGACCGTTACCTTAGCCATGCCTAGTATACCCCAAGTGGTGTGGCAAGGTTCTTATAGCCTTGTGTCAATGGAAATTATTTCTTATATTTAGGCTAAAAGACAAGTATTGAGGGGTTGTATGGCTTATTTAGCTTATGTTTTGTGATGTTAGTGCTGAGTCCCTCACTTTACTCTATTCCTGTAGTCGGTGAGGTTTTTGATGTATTTCCTACCGACCTACATGGCCTTCCTTCTTAGTATGACATAGAGTTTGCTATTAATCTTGAGTCGAGCACCCGACCTATTTCTATTGCACCTTACCATATAGCTCCTACCGAGCTAAAGAAGATAAATATTCAGCTTCAAGATCTTTTAGGTAAGGTGGTTTATTCGACGGAGTATATTACCTTGGGGTGCTCCAGTTCTATTTGTGAAGAAGATGAATGGTTCTATTCGTATGTGTATCGACTACAGGCAGCTGAATAAGGTGGATGTGAAGAATAAGTATCTTATGCCTCGAATCGATGATCTACTTGACCAGCTTCAGGGTGTGGCAGTGTTTTCTAAGATTGATTTGAGGTTTGGCTACCATCAGTTGAGGATTCAGGCAGAGGACATCTATAAGATAGCTTTCAAGACTTGTTAAGGCCATTACAAGGTCTTGGTGATGTCTTTTGGCTTGACAATGCCCTAGCAATGTTCATGGACTTGATGAACCACATTTTTAGGACTTATATGGACTAATTTGTGATCGTGTTTATTGATGAAATCCTTGTCTATTTGAGGATAAAGGTGGAGCATGATCAGTATTTAAGGACTATGCTCCACACTTTAAGAGATCATCGACTTTATGCCAAATTCTAAAAGTTTGAGTTCTGGTTAGAGTGTGTAGCTTTCTTATGGCATATAGTGTCTAAGGATAGGATTATGATAGACCAGGTAAAGATCGAGGCCATTCGTGACTGGGCTAGGCCTACATCTCCAATCGAGGTTCATAGTTTTACTGGGTTGGTAGGATACTGCAGGTGCTTTGTTGAGAGATTTTCTACTATTGTAGCACCAATGACCAGATTAACTTGGAAGGAGGCTCTATTTCAGTAGTCTAATGGTTGTGAGGTGAGCATTCTATAGCTTAAGAATTTACTTACTTCAGCTCCTATTATGACTCTTCCAGTTGAGGGCCAGGGGTTTATCGTATATTATCATTGTTTGGATGTTGGTTTTGGTGTGTTCTAATACAACAGGTCTAAGTTGTTGTATATGCTTTGAGGTAGCTGAACGTGGACGAGCGCAAACACCCCACTTATGATTTGGAGTTGGCAGCTATAGTTTTTTCACTTAAGATTTAGAGGCATTACTTGTATGATGTTTGCTTAGAGATATTCACTGACCACTCATAGCCATCCAAGTAAGGCAAATGTGGTAGCGGACGCCTTGAGCTGGAAGAAAGTGAGTATGGGTAGATTGACCTTTATTTCAGTTTCAGAGCAACCTTTGGCATTTGATATCCAGTCCTTAACCAACATGATGATTTATCTTGATATTTTAGACCCTGGGAGGATTCTTGCTAGCGTTGAGTCAAGATCTATCTTGTTGGAGCTGATTCTGGACCGACAGTTTGAGGGGAGTAGGATATGTGGCATTCGGGATCAGGTGTTTAGAGTTGAGTCTAGGAGGGCTACCTTATGTTCTAAGGGTATTCTGAGATTCAACGGTCGCATTTGTGTTCCGATGGTAGGAGTGTTGATTCAGCTGATACTCCAGGAGGCTTATAGCTCCAGATATTCTATTCACCCAGGGACAACTAAGATGTATAAAGATTTGAGGTAGCATTACTGTTGGAGGGATAAGAGGAGAGATATAGTGGACTTCGTGACTTGGTGTCTGTGTTGTCAACAGGTGAAGGTCGAGTATTTAAGACCTGATGGATTGCTTTAGAGACTACACATTCCTTAATGGAAGTGGGAGTGGGTTACTATAGACTTTATAGGTGGTTTGCCTCATACTTCTCGTGGTTTTGATAGCATTTGGGTCATCGTAGATCGATTGACCAAGTCTACCTATTTCATTCTAATTTATACTTTCTAAAGTGTCGAAAGTTTACCTCAGATCTTTGTTCGAGAGATGGTTTGCCTTCACAGGGTGCCCATGTCTATTATTTCAGATAGAGGCCCTCAGTTACTTCTATCTTCTGGAGGGCATTTCAAAAGGAGTTGGGTTCCCAGGTTGACCTTAGCACTGCTTTTTATCACTAGATTAATGGACAACCAGAGCATACTATTCAGGTTTTGAAGGATATTGTTCGAGCATGTGTCTTGGATTTTGGAGGTTAGTGGAAGTAGTTCTTAGCCTTAGTGAGTTTGCCTACACTAATAGCTACTGTTTGAGTATTTAGATGGCACCATTTGAGGCGTTGTATGGTAGACGTTGTCTATCTCTATTTGGTTGGTTTGAGACTTTAGAGGCTAGTCTATGAGGTACCAACTTGCATCAGGAGTCATTGGATAGAGTTCGGGTGATTCAAGATAAGCTGCAGGCAGCTTAAAGTAGGCAGAAGAGTTATATTGATCATATGATTCGTGCCTTTGGATTTAGAGTCAGTGATCAGGTTTTCCTCTAAGTGTCTCCTGTGAAAAGCATGATATGATTCAGGAAGAGGGGCAAGATCAGCCCCAGGTAGATCAGGCCATTAGAGATCCTTTGGACAGTTGGGGAGGTTGTTTATGAGTTGGTGTTGCCTCAATCTTTTTTAGCCATTCTTCTAGGTTTTTAGCTATCGATGTTGTGGTGCTATTATTCGTATGAGTCTCATGTGCTTCTATGGGACTCAATTTAGTTGGATGAGAGGTTGACCTTTGTAGAGGAGCCAATTTCCATTCTAGCTAGAGATGTCAGACGGTTGTGAACTAGAGATATTCCTATGGTTAAGGTTAAGTGGAGACACTATCCAGTCGAGGAGGCTACCTACAAGACCAAGCATGATATGTGGACTCAGTATCCTCACCTATTTGAGCCTTCAAGTAATTCTTAATACTTTAATTTAGCTATCTAAAGTCCTTTTAGTAATGGATGTTGTAATGACCCTCTAGGTCATTTTCTGTGTTTTCATGCTTTTTCTATGTTTAGTTCTTTTCAATAGATACCCCAAGTCATCGATGACTTGCTGGGACTGACATTTCGGTCACCGGTCAATTCATTTGGTTCTTAGAACCATTTCCCTATTTTGGAGCTTTTGAAGTTGAGGATATGATCTCTAGCCAAAACTTTAGGCAAACAGCCTCGGATGCGAATTCACACAATTTTATTAGCTCCAGAATGTCAATTTTAGGCTAGGAGGACCCTTGGCCATGGTCCCAAAATTTCCACACTCGTTTTGGGCTAACGGGTGGATTTTGGTTAAACTGAACCCTTGGGTGTCGCACCCACTTTTGTTAAAACGACCTCAAATAGAAATTTTGATTGTTTTATTGAGTCTGGAATATCAAATTTTGTAGGGTAGCATAGTTCGTTTGCATTCAAAGGAATCCCAATGTCTCATCCAAAGAATTTACAACTTGGCAAAGTTGTTGGTGCATCAGAACCTAGTGCATGCCCAGGTCGCGATGAGGACCCATCTGATCGCGAGTGTCTATTGATCTTGGTCATTGTTATTGCGAGGTTGGGGACTTGAGATTGTGATGAAGAAGGGTTGTGGGATCGGGCTAGCTTATTCATCACGATTGTATGGCTAGGCCTCGCTGTAGTGATGTGGAAACCCTTAGAAGTATATAAACTTTCCCTTCATTTTCAACTCAAAGTGTAAGGGTTAAAGATACCATTAAAGAGTATGCTCAGAAAATCGAGGGAAATTAGCTAGAATTAGCTTAGGAATGCTATTGTTGCCATTTTCTCACCTTTAATCTCATAAGTTTTCGTTTAATTCTCGGTTTAGGCCTTGGTTTTTCTTGTTTGATTTGGGACTGTTATGGGATTTTTTTGAGCTCGAATTACGCCGAATTTTGGGGAAAATGACCCTTGAGCGTAGAGAGTTGTTATGACGGTTTTAATCTTATGATTCCACAAGTGCACCGTACGGTGGATTTTTTAACTAGGTTTTCTAATCTGGAGTGAAATTTAACATTATATGTATCAATTTTCTCCTCTTGACATATAGAACATTATGTGATAGCATGGCAGCGGTCAGAGGCTTCTCAAAAGGGAAAAGGTCTATTGTAAAAGATTTTACATGCTTTCATCAGCGTCCAGTTAGGATAGGCTTACCCTTCTTCTATACTTTGCTTGATTATAGTATTAGTATTTAATGTACTAGTTATGGGTGGGTTTTTAAGTCCCGTATATCCTTTTTGCGATTGTTGCCTATTTTAGACGATTAGGGGCCCTTTCGGGTATAGTTTTGCCCCATTTTCCTTTATTATAGCTTACGATTATACTTTAGGACTAGTCTTAGTTTACTTACTGTCTGGGGATAGAATTGAGAAGACTTAGCTTAGGTTTGGGTAGGTGCTTACCTTAGATTGGGTTTTCGGGGACTAGTAGTGGCACCACCGACCTTTTACAAGATAGAATGTTTAGAATAGTTCCCTGATTACCTAATTAATCACTATCCGCTTTCTTAGGCTAATCCTTGGGTTTTGGGCTGACTTAGCCACTTTTATAAGTTTATTTAGCTTCATTACTCGGGTAGGGTAGTATTTGGCCTTAAAATCACACCCTTTGACAAAATAATTGGGACCAGTTCTGCTTTAAGAGGTTTAGCTACTTAGAATTATAATTTATGTTCAAAGGACTTGGGAGAGGCCACAGTTTTAGGATGTTACAACTTTTGGCTTACTTAGTAGTTTTGGTTCATGTCCGACACCTGGTACATTGTTATTATTTATCAATTTTGGTTTGAGTTCGGCATTTACTATTATGATATTATTCCTAGTTCAAATTTGAGTCCGACATTTATTACCTTTATGAATAATTATATGGGATTAAAAATCCAATAGATATCGGTAAGACTTGTGGTTATGGATGGAAAGGGGTATTAGGTACGCATATTGCTCATGTCTGCTTAATTTATGTTCATTATTGTTGTTATTCCACCCTTGCATTAGAGTTACTCTTTGCTTGAACCCATGGTGCTTAAGGAGGCTCGGTTGGGTTTATTTCTTCTTATTTACGCCTCCTGGGTTTATGGTGGTCTAGTTAGGTAATAGCTAGGCTTTTATTACCACTTTTGAGTTATTCATTTTCTACTTATCACATTTGCATTACATTAGCCAATTATTTCCATTTCTTCCCCTTTATTATTGACTTGGGTTTACATACTTGCACTTTATTATTCTTTTACTTTGATTTAGCTCAGTTGGCCTATGATGCCTACTTAGTATCCGTGGTTTTGGTACTCATATTAAACTTCTGTATCATTTCCCTTGATGCAGATTCGAGTACGTGTCACCATCATTGACGACATCATTAGGCTGTGTTACTGTTCAAAGATAGGGTGAGATTTCAGAGTCCGGAGCTGATCCTCCTCTTTCTGTTGTTTTTTATATTCTTATTTTGTATATTAAGAGACTATGATGTATATTTTGACATTGTCAAGTACTCTCTTTTGGTATAGTGTCTCTTATATGGAACTTACGAAGTTTTGGGAGAGCTCATTTTTGTATATTTTTTCCTCTTCTCTCTATTGTACAACATGTTTATATCTATATATTGCTATTTTTATTGTTTATTATTTCTATTGTATGCTTGGTTACTTATTTTCTGCTTGTTGGCCCGTTACTTGTTGTTCTGGGCTATGGTTAAGCTTACCTACTGGTGGGTTAGAGTAGGTGTCATCATGACCTGAGAAATTTGGTCGTGACAGAAGATGTAATGACCCATTCTGTCGCTACTAAAATCATCGCGTCCTAGGGGCACGAGGTACGGGAATTTTGTTAAATTCCTTGAAAAAGGTTTGTAAAAGAATTTGTTAAATAAATTTGGAGTTGAGAAATTGGATGAACTAACGTCATCCTACCATGGCAGAAATTGTTCTTGTACAGCAGCGTCGTGGTAGCGGTATGCAGGCTGCTATAGCGGGATGCCGAGAAATAATCCACTTGCATTTTAATTACTCTTTTTCCTTTTCTATTTTAAAAATAGAATGAGGCTTCATTATATAAACCCCTTAGGGTTGCCTTAAGGCTCTGAAGCAATGAAGTAGAAAGAGAATGCTTAGAGGGGGTAAAACCCAATGAAGTCTTGCAGATTTCATGACAAAAATTGCTATGACGGAGCCAGAAGTTCAAGTTCATGCCTTTATAGCAGCTGCTTGGCGCCCAGGTAGGCTAGGTTTAATTGAGTAGGAAAGACTTGTGTTAGAAAATGTATGCGTAACATAGATTGATGTGAGATTCCACGCGTAGGCCTGCGGGCAAGGTGTTTGGATGGATAAAACTGGTAAATTAGGGCTATTAGAATGAGATAGACATTCTTAAAAGTGTATTGTTATGTTATTATTTCTGCCCTGTTATTTATTATACATAACTAATTAATTAGCGAGTAAAAATAAAATGATTAGTTATGGTAGGGTATGAAGGTTAAACTGATAGATGTCAGTATGTTGGATGGGAATGCCTATTTCGTGCTTAATGGATTGATTGTGTGACTAGGAGAGGACTTAGAGTTAAGGTGGAAGGTTAGAAGTAATGAAGTGTAGATTAGAAAGGTTGTGTGTGTATTCTAATTATCGGTAATTTGAGGTTTATTCTAAAGTAATGTGTGTGTTCCTTAGTCTACGTGTTATTTAGCCCCGGATATTATTGTTGGTGGAAAGATATCGGTGATGGTTGAATTGTAGTTAAAACTCAATTTGGTTTTTGTATGCATGTTAACTACCTCTTTGTATACATGTTGCAATGCATGTTGTGAATGTTCACTTGTTGGATAATATTACAAATTGTTGATCACCTAAAGTGAGATTGTGTAAAAAGATTTGTTCCAAAGTGCAAGTGTGGTTGTGTATCTCATATTGTGATTGTATGTGTTATGACATGGTTTGATATTATGAGATGAACCAGTAAAGGTCATCATCACGGAATCGGTGGAACGCAGGGAATATAAGGGTGGGGACATTGGAATGAGGATGGTGCAACACTTGGTTTGGGATAAGCATGGCAAATGCTAGTTGTCTGGGTTATTTGATACATAGACTGAGCTTGTCCCCTGTAGATCATGGCTACTAGGAATTTATAAGACCCATAGCATGTGTGTACACGGTATTGGTGAGTTTGACAGCTCCATGAGTGGACCGAGTTGCATTATGGTTATTGCTTGGGTTTCTTGAGAGAATCGATTTATAATGTTGTGATTTTTGGATCCATGAGTGGTCCAGACTATTGATATACTTGAACTGAGTTATTAAATGTTGTAGTTTAATATAGTGGAAATTATGGTCAGGTTGAGTTAAATGTTATAAGTCATAATATTGACCTGGTTGTATAATTGTACTTAATATATGCTTCTCTGGTTTACTTGACTTGATTGTGTTAAGGAAGCTTTGATTTGGTGCTATAAGTTTGAGATGTCATTTTATTTCTAATTGAGTATTAACATGTATGTGAAGGTGAATGTATAGGTTGTCCCTAGTTGCTGGTTATTCCTACTGGTATGATTATGAATGAGTCTGAGTTGGCTAGCTACTAGTGGCTTGGGGATTTGTAGTGAATATGTGTTTTTGGGTTCATAAATTGAGTAAACGATAGTGCATTGCTAGAAGTGACAAGAAGTGTTGAGAAGTGGTAAATTAGAGCTGAATATTATATGGTTGTTGACTTGTGGATTAATGCAAACTATTAAGAAGCAGGTAGGGTTCCAAGGGCAAGAGTATAAGTTTAGAAGGGTGGTTAATAGAAGTATGAGAGCGCAATTTGACTTACTTTATTAAATTAAGTGCATGTTTTATTTTGGATATTTACGTTGTGTTTATGTGATTTAACTTCAGTTGGCTGATGATGCTTACCAGTACGTATGGTTGCATTGATGCTACTCTGGTTATACCCTTATTGGGGTATAGCCTATTGCAGGATTAGTTCAGGTTTCATTGCTTGATGCGGATAGAGATCTTCAGCAACATTCGTCTTCTCATTCCTATGGTGGAAGCTGAGTCTTGTTTATTATTCTTGTCTTGTAGTAGCTCTTGTATCTGTCTAGACTAGATTTTTGGGTTAAAGGATTACTTGATGTATTTGAAGTTGTAATAATTTTTATAATATTTGAAGATATTTAATGATTTTCTTTATGACTTCCGCATATTTCTAATTGGGTAGTAAGGGTTTTGCTATCTAGGGGATTAGAGTAGGTGTCCTTATGATCTTGGTAGTTAGGTTGTGACAGTTGTTTGCAGAGCCTAGGTTACCGGTCTCACAAGTACAAGAGCAAATATTTAGTTGTGTACTACAGATTGGTGTGTTGATGTCCACATCTAATCTTCATGAAGCTATGAGGCATTCTAGGAATTATTTCTCTTCTTTCTTCTCGTGCCGTCCTTGATGATTGTTTTTATGGTTTGAGTACAATTGGTATCTCAATCAAGTCCAATGGAGGTCATCTGACTCTAATTGGGTAACGCAAGCAAAAAAGAATTGGAACCTAGAAGGTTTCAATTGGTCTTTGGCTGGTAGTGCTGTGTTTAAATTATTAGATGATTAATTAGTGGTCGTTGATAATGTGAGTTGAATGATATGTTTAGAGAAACACGAATGATGCCTAAATTGATTAGTTGATCAAATTATCCGAACTGATATTTAGGTGTGTTGCAACTAATTTGATGTTTGAAAATCTGTGATAAGTGAAGTGGTGGTAAGTTGACTATATGTTGTTGATTTAGAACTTTTATGGTAATTGATTAGATAAAAAATTGATGCTTGAATGCTAATCATTTGTCACAACCCAAATTCTTAGGTCATGATGACACCTACTCTAACCCACCAGTAGGTAAGACAAATCATAGCCCGGAACGGCAAGTAATGGGCTAACAAGTTGAAGATAAGGAAATAACCATACAACAGAAATAATAAGCAACGAAAATAGGGATATATATATATATATAAAGCATACTATACAATAGAGGGAATAGGACATAATCTAGAAAATGAGTTCCCCCATGACCTGGTAAGGTCAATACAAGAGCCAGTAGACCAAAAGAGCGTGCTAGCCAATGTCAAATATACATTATTATCTCAGAATATGCAAAATAAGACTATCTAGACAACAAAAGGAGAAGGATCAACTCTGGCAATACCAACCAGAACATTATGAATATCAGAAAAAAAGGGCTTTTCTTTTCACAAGTTACCCATGCAATTTCTTGATGACATATTACATACATCAAGCATGCTTAATTTTTGAAATAAAGCCACCTTGGTCTCAGTTATCAACCAAATATATCACATAAGCAAGTATTGGATAAACTTAGTTCAAATATTTAATTAATTACTTTTAACCCTTTTATGATATATCAATACCCCAATAGATGTTCATCATTTCATCTATACAAGACCCCCAAATCCCTATTACTCACAATACAAAAAACTAGCACGTAAATACTTCAAAAAAGAGTCAAAGAATGTCTAAACTTGCCTTAAAGAAAGTTTGAAAAGTCATACTGAAGCTTTGCTTTTCTTTAGATCCTCCAAACGATTCAAAGCTTATCAACCACATATTCTACATGAAAAAATAAAACCATAGACACATATATTGCTATACTTAAATTTCGAGTCCAAAATGTTAATCCAAAATTCAACCCCAATACCACAAGTTAAAAACTAGGATTTTATTTAAAAATCACATTACCCATAATTTGAGGAACTCAAATATGAAATTTCATTAAAATAGAATTAAAATTTACCTTCAAATCATCAAAATACTATTGCATAACCTTTTTAAAATGCAAAATGGAGTTCATGACAGAACAGAGGAGTTTGAAAAGACACTTTTCCTTCAATGCATACATATATTGGCCATTCCTAGAAAATTACCGCACTAAAACAACCTTCTTACATCAATTTTTTCTTGTTGGACAAAATAAATCTTAAGAGAGATTAACACCCAATAAAGGAAATATTAGCCTCATATGTATAACATCCATAAAATTAGAAGGTATACATGTTAAAATCTTAAAGAAAATGCCTCCAAAACTAAACTTATTTCACAATCTTTCTTCAGTTCTTCCATCTTGAAATCCGAGAAAAAAGCTATTAAAGCATACAAATCTATGGGTCCAAAGCTGCTCCATTGTTCATCAGATGTTGCATCTACATTGAGAGTCTCAATCTTTGGTCTTGTAGATGGATCAGAAAAGTTCAAGAATGAATCAGAATTCTCGAAGAACATGTAAATTAGAATAGCTGATGGTAAAAATAATCCCAAGAGTAATGGATAAATCTGCCACTCTTTGTCACCATTTTTTCCAATAGAGAGGAATTGGTAAGATCAACCCATTCACTAGGACAAAACTCCAAAAGTAATATTATTACCCAAGTGCATTCTCTTGTGCAAAGAGGATATCTCTATCTTTTTCACTTCAATGACATAGACATCACCATCTTTGCTTCCAAAGGAAATACCATTTCATATCTTTACCCTAAAATCTCTAAATTTTCCATCAACTTTACCCTAAAATCTCTAAATTGGAAAATTTAAAATCAAATATTTGAAGATGAAATCATAAATAAATCATTGAAGAGTGTGTAAAAGTTGTTTAAGAATCGTACTCAATGAATAATCCTTGAAAAATACTTTTTGAATCTCCCGAAAATGAATTCCCAAGCTTCAATAATCAAATTATGAAGCTTGAAATTAAAATTAAATAATCTTCCCAATGGTTCCTTCACTGTGAATGCAGGATCCTCATCTTGATCATGATGAAGTACCTAATGAAAATATTGCGAATGCAACGACTTCTTTGCAAATGCAAAGAATAACCCGGGCCCTAACCCTACTGAACCTTTCTTCACTATCGTGACCCCCCTGCAATTTCAATACAAAAATTTTTCCTTTATCAAAAACATGACGGGCTGAGCACGAATACAAAGAAGGGAGGATTTGGCACTATCAAACTCCCAACTCCAAAAATTCCCATATGGAACATCAGAATCTATTCAGAATCCTGTGAACACAAACCAAATATACAACTAGTCTAAACACAACATTCTACACTCAATGAAATTGTCAAATCATAGAACAGAGATCATCTTAATTGATGTTCACCAAAGGTAACCTAGGCCTTAAACTTTCAACTTTCCAACCAACTACTCAAAATCCATTTGAATGCCTTGGTATCCAACCAAAGATCTTACTAACCCAAAAATCACATTTTGGAGCTAACAAAACTGTAAAAATTCACATACAACCTTATTATCATCAAATGTTGACTTTAGTAAACTATACTAACTTATAACATTCCAAAATAAAAAATCTTGCATAATTGTCAACTCAACACCTCAGGAATTATACCACCCACACCTACTGATCATAAATATCTTAAAACAACTATGAAGAGGGGTAAAGTGGTAAGAATGCATCAAAAACAAAAAATCCCTATGAGGGTTACATTTCTTCACATCCTTTTTCTTTACATTTCTAAGAATTCAACCTCCTTTTATACTTTGGTAGCTAGGTGCAATTGTTTTATAATTTATCTTTACTTTCCTTTTATTTTGCTCATATTACTACAATGACTAGATTTTTATGCAAGAGCGCTCTTTTTAACTTTATCTCTTATCCTTCCTATACCATCTCCCTTTGACTCACTATCCTTTTCCATTTCTCTTATAAGTCTTTAATTTTAAAGTACACTAGGGATATTTCCAATCAAGTTAATGTAATGTTAATCAAATAAGGGGACAAGCAAATAGATTATAGAAGAAAATAATCTAAATAGGTTTAAATGGGCTAACTAGGGATAATGAAAGCATAGGAATTTTAAGTTAAATGTTGTCTTTTTAAAGAAATGCCTTAATCATGTCCTAAGAATCTCTACTTCATTTCACTTTACACACACACCAGGTAAGTTCTAGATATCAAAGCAACTCAAGGAATGTAAAACAATTCAACACACAATGACACATAACAATAAGACTAATTTACTACTGACTCTCTACTTACTTCAATGAAACATTATTAATCTCTTATATTTTTCTAGATTCAATCTTAGAGTCTATGTATTTTGACTAGAAAATCTATATTTTTATGCATAATATTTTAAAGAAAGTTACCTAACACATACTTAGAATATCTAGTTGAAGTAACTGACATTTGAAAGCATTTGAGTTACTCCTTCTCCTTTTTTTCCAAGAAAATATAAAATAAGAATTATTTCTTAAAACCTAAGAAAAATTACTAAGACGTTCAGTTCAAAGGACTCCCTTGGTAAAAGAACCAAAAACAAAATCCAAGAGTTGTACTAATAAGATAAACTATTAATATTACTATCTAAAAAAATTCTAAAATATAAAGAATGAAAAGTATCCAAGATATCCCCCTCCCCAAACTTAAATCCTTGCACTATTATGATTAAATCAAATGTAGAGGTTTAAGGGACTCCCTGGATGGCTAAAGGCTGAAGAAATTCTTCTTTTGTTTTGGGACTATTCATATATCAGTCTAGGTATTGATCCTTGGTATAATATCCCACACTTAGTCTAAATCATGTTTCTCCTTGTTGCATCCCCGTAATGTCCTTCATTTATACCT
Organism: Capsicum rhomboideum; assembly: GCA_031232105.1. NCBI lineage: Eukaryota > Viridiplantae > Streptophyta > Magnoliopsida > Solanales > Solanaceae > Capsicum > Capsicum rhomboideum. The sequence continues at coordinate 86,063,031 of CP124716.1, read as the reverse complement.
ATGTTCCTAAAAATCTAAAACAATAAAAATTATTAAAATAATTAAAGCAGTAATCTGGGTTGCCTCCAAATAAGTGATTGATTTAATATTAGTGATACCTCATGAGTAATTACTCATCACTTAGATGTCTAGATCTCTTCCCTTTATCCACATTGTCGTCGCAATATTGCTTTACTCTATGGCTATTCACCATGAATTGCACACCATTATCTAATTATTTCAACACTATCGCTCCATATGTTGTTGTTTTCACTTCTTCAAAAGGAACAAACATTTTAGACTTAAGTTTTCCTAAAAAAGACTTAGTCTTCCTTATTCGAATATTCGTGGTAGAATATGTTTGTCATGCCACTTATTCATCTTTTCCTTGTCCAACTTGGCATTCACGTAGGCTTGAAGCCTAAACACTTTGAGTTCATGATGTTCTAGTTTCAGGTTCAAGTTTAGTCTCTTTATGTCCCAATATAATTTATACTCTAGTTTTCTAGGTAAGTGGCAAGATTTACTAACTAAACGATAAAGGTAAGTACCTATATGGGTCTTATAAGAAGATCAATAAGCCTAGAGAGCATCATTGAGCTTAATGGACCAATCCTTTCTTTGCACATTCACTACCTTTTCTATGATGTGCTTAATTTTTCTATTTGACATGACCTCTACTTTTCCACTTGTCTGAGGGTGTAGGATGTTTCTACATTATGATTCAATCCATATTTAGCTAACACATTTCTAATAAAATAATTGTAAAAATTGACTGCCCTTATCAATAATTAAAGTTCCTGGGGTGCCAAATCTTACAAAGATTATTTTGCACACAAAATTAATCACAGTCTTGGAATGATTGTTAGGGAGTGAACAATCCTCAACCTACTCAGATAAGTTGTCAACAAGCAATATGTATTTGTTCCCAAATAATGGTGGAAAGGGTCCCATAAAATTGATTCCTCATACATGAAAGATATCCACTTCCAAGTTATTTTTTAAGAATATCTTATGTCTTCTAGAAACCTGCCTTGTTCTTTGGCACCAGTTATAACTTTTAACAAACTCATATACACCTTTTAAAAGAGTAAGCCAAATAAACCCAAATTGAAGTATCTTTCCATCTGTTCGATTGCCACTATGATTTCCTCCATATGGAGAATCATGGAAACTTCCTAGTACCTATTTTACCTTATTTTATGGAGTCTGTCATCTGATGACTTAATCAGGCTCTTTCTTTAAAACTACGACTCATCCCATATGTAGAATTAGGAATCATGATTTAGTTTCTTCTTTTTCTAGAAGCTAGCTCCAGGAGGATATAATGCCCTTACTAATATTTTTAATATATCCTCTATTCAAAAAGTTGCTCATCTGTAAATTCTTCCCTTATTTTCTCATCTTTCTTCACATGACCTTTTTCTTCTGTAATAACCCATTCCGTTGTTAATGAAAATATCAGCAGTAAAGACATAAGAATCTTAATTTCCATAGGTTTTAGGGTAAATTAATTAGTATGGGAGTGCATTAGATATGAATTTAGGTCGTACAAAAATCCTAGCATAAAGTTGAGTTGAAAACATCCTTACAGATTGAGTTTTGATATAAGTTTTTACTAGGATCAACTTCGAACAAGCACCCCTCTTATAATTTAATGAGTTACTAGGTCTAAGACCTATAAAATAAAGATCTTCAAGTCTTCTTTCTAATGCCACCAACCATTTGTTAATCCAATTTTAGAGTAAAATGTTATGGCCATTTCACTAAACGGTGTTTTTGCCGAAAAGCCAATGTCGTTGTAGCGGACAAAGGTTGGTACATCAAACTTTGAACACATTCAGTGAAGTTCAGGTAGTACATAAGTATTATTTTGTCGGAATTGATTTCATCAACTTAAAAACTTCGTTCCAAGTCCCTAGATGGATAATTTTCCTAAGGTTAGGATGAAATTTGTTCATCAAAGTAAGATATTTACTCTCTTTTATATCAATTAATTTGTTCTTCTTCTAGAATCATTATAACGGGGAATTATGATAAATTCTTAGGGGTTATAACCCTAGGTTTATGAAATTATGGAGAAAACCTACGAGTATGTGTATTATCACCTAAAATTACTTCTAGATTGTTAACTAACGCTTCCTTGCATGAATTTACTGTTCTAAAATATGAATTTTGGTTGTTGGGGACCTTGACTCCAACAAAGATTGGACCGTTAGCATTTAAAATTCATTAATTGAGATAATGTGAGTATGATAGAACTGGTTAATAGTTAATTAATCCTTGAGTAATGATATAGATCGTGAATAAGGGTAGAATTAGTGGGTTTGGATTTCAAAAGTATTTACTCAAAGAGTAATTGATTAATTTTTCTTATAGTTTCTTAGTTATAGATGATTCAATATTTTGAGGCATGAAGAAAGGGAAGGAGTATCCATGGTACGACTTGCTTGTTCCAATATCTTAGATTGAAGTAGGTTATAGTTTATGAGTAGTAGACTATGGTTAGTAATTATATGCATAATATAGATTTGATTGGAGAATCATGATTAGTCCTGCGGGCTTGATATTTGGATTGATAAAAACATGAATTTGGCATAGAAAGGTCTACTTGTGTGTTGATGTGTTAACATATGGATCCTTTAATAGGTGTTTTGTGTTTCTATGACTTACTTTATAAATTCCAAGGTGAATATGTGAATGTGAGTAATGATAAAGGAATTATATGAGCTTGTAATCTTAAAACTCGACTTAAATACCTTAAAATGGGTGAATTCATTATCGTGCGTATCTTGAACGTGTGATATTCTTATTAAAAAATAGTTATGGTAATTTATTAGGATAAGAGAATGTGGGGTCATAACTTAAGAACCTAAATAAAGTTTGGCTAAGTGTTAGGAAGTAAGATGTGTAAAGGTGCATGACTAAAACTAAAATTATAAGTTGAATAGAGTCGAATGGTTGAATAATCAGCTAATGGGATAGTGTTTTGAACCCAGTGATGACTTCAATGTAAGGGTTACTATTTAGTAACTGAATTTACCTATCTTGATGTGAATAAAAGAGGATAAAATAAGTAAATGAACTTATGTATGTTGAATTAAAGCATAAACTCGATTTGGTTGATAATGCTTATATTCATAAGTTGTTGCTTGGTCCTCGAACATACTTATAATTGATGAATTTGATTTGTAATGCTTATATGAATAAGTTGTTGGTTTATCTTTGGATATACTTGTAATTGATGAATATGGTTGCTAATGTTTATATGAATAAGTTATTGAATTGGCCTTTGGGCATACTTGTGATTGATGAGTGAGTTGATATTGGTTGTATACATGATATATTAAACATTAGGATATCACTAAGTGTCTAGATAAAGTATGTACTTGCATTATTAGTGCACTGCATTATATCTTGAATGATAATTGATTTTGATATCTTATATTATGATATTCGGATTGTCGGGTACCCCACCGATACATGTTACTAATCTATTGATATTTATAGGGTTAGGTACTGTGCTGATACATTTTATTTATCTATATACATTAAGAAGGTCGGGTACCATCTGGTATAGTACATGGATAAAGCTGGTCCTCTACAGGTTATGACTATCGGGCATATAAGTCCCTTTAGTATGCGTGTACAAAATATGAGACTGGTGATTATGTATGACATGCATTGCATATGTTTGTTTCAAGATAGAATTTATACTACTTTTATTAGTTTGATATCATATTGATTATCATGTGTTGATTATAACACTTTTGGAATTAAAGGGGACATTGAACTCCATTGTGTTGTGATTATGGTACTTGTGATTTTTGTTATACGAGTTGGTATGGTTGATAATTATGTGACTATGTTTATAGGGTCTTGTATGGTTATGTATGTTTACTTATGTGTATCTATTTCCCTATTTGTTATTGTATTGTAATGGGTGTGATTTCATAGTGGAGGCTATGGTGATATCAGGTATGTTTTTTGTACTCTTATAGTCAATTTCTTATGGTTGACTGGACTTCTTAATTTGGTTGAACAACTATTTATGTGCTCATGTCTGGGTTGTTATTTGTTTTGACTGAGATTATTGTTATGGCTGGTCCTTATTGGGCTATAAGTAACGTTGAACTGACGTGTCCCTTTAGTCGTTATTATGGTATGGTACTAGTGGATGAATAGTAATACTAGCCTTAGCAGATTATAGAACATTTGGTGTAACTAAATGGACTAAATACCTACCAGTATGTGTGGTTGAACTGATACTACTCTTGCTATATCCCCTTTTTGGGATATAGATATATTGCAGGATCAGTTGAGATTTCTTATTTGAAGCGACAAGTATTCACTAGCAGCTTCTGCTCATCCTATTCCTAAGGTGGGAGCTGCATCTTTTCTTTTGTTCTATAATGCATTAGAATCTCTTGTACATGTCTAGACTAGGTCGTGCATATTATTGTAAGTTATGGATCTGATTTCTTAAATGTTGTAAGAGTTTTCATTTTTTGATTATACTGAATATACAGTTGAATTTTCTTAATTGTAATAAGGATTTTTATTGAACTTCCACATAATAATTGGGTGATAAGAGTTCTCCTATCTTGTTAGAATAGAGTAGGTGCCCGTACAATCCCATAATTTGGATCATGACAGTTGGCATCATAGCACTAGTTTACTGGTCTCACAAGTATAAGAGTAAATATCGAGTAGAGTCCAGCAGATTGGTGTGTAGACATCCACATCAAATCTTTAAGGATCTATGAGACATCTAAGAGTCATTCCTTTTATTTTTCCCTATTGTACTACTTCATTTTATTGTCTGCCTGGGTTAAGCCTAATTGGTATTTGGACAATTCTTATCGGTATCTTTACAACTACAATTGGAATCTAGTTGATTCCAATTTGTATCTTGATGAGTTTGCAATTAGAACCTAGTCGATTCAAATTGGTATCTATAATTAAGAGTCAGGATTTATAATTTTTAGGTAAATTATGATGAAATTATTTAGTTAATCTTTAATTGTGGACATTGATAATAAGAAATTGATGTACACGGGTTTATGATGATTTGTGTTGCATATATATATACTAATGTATTTGTGTGAAGATTGTCTATATTATGGTGAAACTAGTTTTACTTGTTGCTTGTGGAGTCAATAAACTAGCATGTAATGATATTACGAGAAATTTTGGTATGTTAGTATGATGCTAAATTGTGTTGTGTACTAACAAGATAATAAAATAGAATTCAATTCTTTGAAGGGGTAGTTATGATCTATTAATTGAAGTAAGGATAATGGGTAATAGAGGGGTCCCATATAAATGCGATAATGAACATTCAGGTGGGTACTAGTGTCGTTTTATGGGAAACAATATGAAAATAATTATTAGTTAATAGTTTTCCTTGAGTGTGATATACCTAAACTGCTAAGACTTGTGAATTAAGTGAATTTGATTATGATTGATTATCCTTAGTTGTAGGGTCGATTGAGGAACGAATGTTATTGTATGTGTTTATGTATATTCATACCCTCTTATTTTTGAATGATAATTGTTAGTTGGTATTACTCATTGAGTTAATTGTAAATTTCATATTCTTGGAAAATGATTATGACGAGTATTATTGTGCCGGTGGGAAATTGTCACGACCCGAAATCCCATTCGGGCTGGAATGGCACCCGAAGCCGATAAGGCCCAAAGAACCAATCTTTGTTCATGCCCAATCGTATGCATACCGTAAGAATCATCACCAACTCGTAAGGACATAAGAGGCTAAGTACGAAAATCATGGAACATTATATACAAATAAGAGACTCGGTCGTTAGGGCCATCAAACCAAAATGAGCATACGTATCTTACATTCTGTTCCCATATAAGTCTACAAAGCCTCTACAGATACATAACTATGACAAACCTAGAGTCGGGACAACACCCCGCTCTATACTTATATACAATACCAAAATACATGTACATAGCAACTTAGAAAGCCCCGAACCAATTGGAGCTCACCAAAAGTCGACAAAAGGCCTGCAACCTACTGTGGAGGTCTACTAGTACCAGCTCCTGTAGCAAGTAAGGTAAATCCTCCAAGAGGGGTCAGTATGGAGAATTTACTGAGTATGTAAGGTTCCTTTTTTCGTATGCTTTCGCAACATATTGTTCACATTGACATTGGACTTGTTTCAATTCTGAGAGGCTTGAAGTATATCAATTCAGGTTGACGTATATTGTTATTCATATGTGTCCTATTCTTAGATGAATGATGATTCACTTATCTCTTATTCATTTACTGAGGTTCCAATGTTGTCATAACGTTATAATTCCTAAAAGAACTATCCCAAGAGAGTAAGATGCAAGAGAATCTATTTACTATTAAATAGCATTTTTCCCAATCATGTCATGTTCCAAAATTCCTTTAATATGATGATTATCTTTGTATCAATCTTTCACAAGTAAAAGTAAGAAATATAGTGATTCATATTTGTTGGTGGTTAATGATTGAGTATGGGTGGTAGCTTTGGGGGCAAAATGCCTAGCTCAAGCCGATCCCGAGATTGTTGGATCAGGGTGCAGTCCTAGGGGCATAAGCCTAGCTCGGACTGATCCTGACAGGGGGTAGCTCTAGATGTAATAACCTAACTTGAGCCGAACCTGATATGTTGGTATGGGTGAAAGCCTTAGAGGCACAAGCCTAGCTCGAGCCGATCCCAATGTATATTGATTTATGGGTGGCAGCTCTAGAGGCAAAGTCCTAGCTCGAGCCGATCCCAACATAACGTCATGTTATGTTAAGACCCACTGATCAGTTGGGGCCTGGGTAAGCTATGATATGAGCGATGAGGAATAAACCATAAAGAGAAGAACTTAATTTATGTAAGCTACATGGTTCCACATATGTAAATCGATGGGTTATACATAATGATTATCCTATTACATTTTGATTCTATTGATGTATTTATGACAGTTTCATATGGCCTTACATACTCAGGTCATTCTCCGTACTGACCCCTCTTGGGGGATTTACCTTACTTGCTGCAGGCGCAGGTACTAGTAGACCTCCACAGTAGGTTGCAGGCCTTTTGCCGACTTTTGGTGAGCTCTAGTTGGTTCGGGGCTTTCTGAGTTGCTATGTACATGTATTTTGGTATTGTATATGAGTATAGTGTAGGGTGTTGTCCCGACTCTAGGTTTGTCATAGCTATGTATCTGTAGAGGATTTGTAGACTTATGTGGGAAAAGAATGTAAGATATGTATGCTCATTTTGGTTTGATGGCCCTAACGGCCGAGTCTCTTATATGTATATAATGTTCAATGATTTCTGCACTTAGCCTCTTATGTCCGTATGAGTTGGTGATGATTCTTACGGTATGCATACGATTGGGCATGAACAAAGATTGGTTATCTCGGGCCTTATCAGCTTCGGGTGCCAGTTTGGCCAGAATGGGATTTCGGGTCGTGACAGAAATGGTTTCGATGAGTGTTATTGTGGGTTCTGGTATAGTTAGAGCGAGACTAATGACTTAATATTTCCATATGGTGATATGCATATCCTTGATGTTTAGATGTTGAATTTCTGTTAGTGACTTATATGTCCTTATGATTATGGATTTGATTGGTATTAATGTAATAAAGAAGGTATGCGAACAGTGAATATATGGAATTAAATTGATGTGATCTCAACTCAAATAGACTAATGTGAGTTGTGGTGGAGAATTTATGTGTTAATGAAACTCATAATTGTATGTTTGTACTTTAGATGATTTATTCTTGTGTACTGACCATTTAGGTGTGAAAAAGAGTAATAATATAGATGTCCCGAAGGGAAAACATGGGGTAGTGTTTAGGGATATTGTGTTTGTTATAGCATTAGCTAGGGTTTAAGTGCCTAGGTAGAGTTTTCCCTAAGATGAGAGTTGATAAAATCTCAAGCTAGGGCGGTTTCCATTGAAAATTTGGTGTTGTGTGGTTTAGAGATTTTTTGTATCTTGAGATGTAGCATTTGATTATTTGATGGTTGTATTATGATAACCGAGGAACATAGTAGCCCATAGAAACTTTCACAGTGAGAAGCGAGTTAGTAGAACCCCATTTACAGTATTTGCTGCAATAGAATAAATTTGAGTTGTCATATTTCCATGTGTGTGTTGTGAAAAGGGGAAATATGGATGTTCCCCCAAGTTTCTGCCAGTCACTATCTTAGCGGGCCTTTCACAGTTGTAGTGGGACCATTATAGCGGGACCACTGTAGCAGTCAGTGAGGTTACATTTGGGACCACTATAGAAAGCCACTGGTTGCCACAACGGGATCGCTATAGTAGTCAGGTGATTGCTGCAACGGTCATTGGCATTTCCATTGCCTGTTTCTCAATTTTTGACCTTATTTCTCCCTAAAATTCAAAGGGTTCATTCTTAGACTGTTGTGAGAGTAATAATTTGATTCGTGCATAAATGTTTGATTCTGCACCTCTTTGTTTCGAAAGATCTCGATAGATAGGCTGAGAATAAGATATTTTTAGTTAATAAAGGAGAGCAAGTGTGAAAGGTAAGGGAGAAATATGTAACCCTGGAAGTAATGTCCTTCTAATTCTAATCTTTTACTCCTCTTCACCTCTGTCCATTTGGGGACGAACAGTTGGTAAATTGGTATCTAATGTAACGACCCGTTCCATTGTTACTGAAAATATATTAGGTAAAGACATAATAATCTTAATTTCCATAGATGTTAGGATCAATTCCTTAGTGTGTGAGTGCATTATATATGAATTTAGGCCATACAAAACCCCTAGCACAAAGTTGAGTTGAAAACGTCATTACCGATTAAGTTTGATATGAATTTTTACTAGGGTCAACTTCAAATGAGTACCCCTCCTAGAATATAAATAGTTATGAGGCCCAAGACCTACCAAATTAAAGGTCTTTGAGTCTTGTTTTCAAATCAAACAATTGTGTGTCAATTCGAATCTAGAGTAAAAAGTTATGACTTTCTTAAAAGGTGTCTGTCCTGGAAAACCAGTGTCGCTATAGAGGAAAAAGGTCTTTGCAATGAGCTTCGGGCCTCTATAGAGAAGTTCGGTTAGTATAAAAATCTTATTTTTTCAAGTTTGATGTTACTGTCACCATACAACTAAACAAATTGTCAGGGCTCCTACTCTAATCCACCTTGATAGGAGAATCCTTACAACCCTATAACATATATGCAGAAGTCATAAAGAAAATGATTGAACCTTTCAATTATTACAAAACTTGTTACAAATCTTCAAATACATAAAGAAATAGTCTACCCCCAAAGATCTAGTCTAGATAGGTACAAGAGCTACTACATGACAAGAGTAATAAATAAGACTTAGCTTCCACCACAGGAATGAGAAGACCGAAGCTACGGATGATCTCTATCTGCATCAAGCAATGAAACCTGAACTGATCCTGCAATAGGCTATACCCCAAAAAGGGTATAGTAAGAGTTGCATCTGTACAACCACACATACTGATAAGTATCATCGACTGTCACAAGTTAAATTAAGTAAACATAACATAAATATCTAAAATAAAGCATACACTTAATTAATAAAGTATGACAAATTGAACTCTAATACTTTTATTCACCACCCTCTGGATTTTATACTATGTTCACTGGACCCCCACTTACCTCTTCTCAGTTTACTCTAATCAACAAGTCAACCACCAAACAACATTCAACTCTAATGCATTACACTTCAAAACTTCCTTTCACTTCTAGCTATGCATTTGCCACTTACTCCATTTATGAACCCAAAACACAAGGTCCTTACAAACCCCAAAGCCATTAATAACTAGTCAACTACACTCATTCATAATCACACCTGTGGGATTACCTACAAATTAGGAACAACACACGTATACACCTTTACACACCTAATTTAGGAATAAATCAACATATCAACCTTAAATTACCAACCACAACTACCTTACACAATCAGTCAAGTATAACAGGGTTGATTAAAAAATTACAATCATTCACCTAGGTCAATACTATGACTCATAACATTTAGCTCAACATTACCATAGTAACCTTTCATGGAACTTCAACAATTAATTACTCGATCCAGGTATATCAATAGCCCAGGCCACTCATGGATCCAATTAACAACAATATTATTAACCGATTCACTCAAGGAACAAAAAATAACAACAACAGTATAACCCGGTCCACTCATGGAACTGTCTAACTCACCAGTACCTTGTACACACAAGTTATGGGTCTTAAAAATACCCACTATCCATGACTTACAATGGATGAGCTTAGTCCATGTACCAAATAAACTAGAATTATAGTGTCTGCCACCCTTATGTCAAACCAAGTGTTATACCACCCTAATTCCAGCATCCCCACCCTTATACTCCCTGAATTCCACCAATTTTATGATGATGATATTTACTAGTTCATGTAACAATATAAACCCATGTAATAGCATGTACAATCACAATATGATATAACAGAACCATACTTGCACTTTTAAACAAGTCTTTTTACACAATCTCAGTTTTAGTGATTAAACAACTTGTAATATTATCTAACAAGTTAATATACACATCATGAACTGAAACAAGTACAAAAAGAGGTAGCTTATATGCACACATAACTAAATTTAGTCTAAACTATAATTCAACCATCACCTACCCCTTTCCACCAATAATAATAATCGGGGCCGAATAACACATAGAACAAGTAACACATACATTGCCTTAGAGTTAACCTCAGACCACTAATATCTAGAATACACACAAAATCATTCTAATCTATAGTTCATTACTCCCATTCATTCATCTTAACTCTAATTATTCTCCCAATCACACAATCAATCCATGAAACTAGGAACAAGGAAATCATATCCAACATACTGACATCTATCAATTTAATCACACCATATTACCATAACTAAATATTTTTACTCACTAACCGATTAATTACTCACAAGAAATGACATATCAACATCAATAACATCACAAAACTCATTCAGGAATATCCATCTTATTCACATAACCTTAATCTACCGATTTTATCCATCGAGCACCTTGCCCGCATGACTACGCATGAAATATCTCATCAATCTATGTTATACATACATTTTATAACATATGTCTATTCTACTCAATTAAACCTAGCTTTCCTGGGCACCAAGCAGCTGATAAGGAGACGTGAACTTGAACTTCTGGCTCTGTTCTAGATTTTTTCAGTGAAATTTTTTTTGAGTTTTACTCCATCAAAGTATTCCCCTTCTTTTTCATTGTTCCAGAGCTTAGTGGCAACCCTAAGGTGTTCTTAGAATAAAACCTCATTTTGGTTTACAACTAAAAGGAGAAGGGTAATTAAAAACTTGGGTGGATTGTTTCTATTTCTTGGTGTCCCACTATAGTGGCCTGCAAGTCGCTACCATGGCTCCACTATAGTGGGAAAATTCTCGCTATAGCGGGAAGATGTCAGTCCACCCTAGAATTTTCTACTGTATTTATTTAACTAAGTCTTTTATGCACCTATTTCAAAGGTATTAAAGAAATTCCCATACCCTGGGCCCCTACGGATACTATAATTTTAGTAACGACAAAATGGGTCATTATAACAGCTACTAATTTGCCCATTGTTCATCCCCGAATGATCATGATAGGATAAAAACTAGATAGAAATGTCCCCAGGTTATTAACACTCATACGTTGATTACAAATTCCTACCTCAAAACTTCACTCACCAAACTTTTAAAAGAGAGTTCGCCTGGATTACACTGCGTTTATTAAATTAAGAAACTTACTCACTGAATTTATCACATGAGGCCACTTTTGACAAGATCTTATGAGTACCCAAGATAATTGGGGCCTTGCTAATACATAAATTAATCAATATAGAAAATAATGGAAGGAAAAAAAATTTTACTCCAAAAGTGGATTGGGTCCTGCTATAGCGAGAAAATTCCCCCTATAGGGTGATGCTATAGCGGGCTGTAGGCCACTGTTGCGGGACGGGCAGTTTAAAGAGTTGAGAAATGGCTTTCTCGCCCATTTCTCAATTTCAAACTCAAAAATTCCCCTACCCATTTTGATCAACTTGCTCTAAACACTGAAATAGAGGTAAATTTCATTCTAACTTCACCTTCTTACTATTATACTAACAATATAGTCGTTTTGTACTTGAAATCATTGAAAATATATGGGTTTGGAGTTGGTTTTTAGAATCAAAGTTTTGCTTGAATTTGGATGAATTTCTGAAGCATGGTTGCTTCTCTATGTTTACAATGCCCCATGGCGTTCTAGGCATAATATTTATGAAGTTCATGGCTAATTTGGGGCTTGAATAAGATTAGAATGTGAAGGGTTATTTTTCAAAATTGTCTTGACAATTGCGGTTTGTATAGAGGTTTAAACACTCGAATTTTAGTATATAATAGTCCCATGATACTTTCCCAGCTCGAATTTATTCTTTAAAATACAAAAATGGATTTTTTTTGCAAAAGGCATAATTGATGCATCAGTTTGAGTTTAGGGAAGATGAAGCCAGCTATAACAACCTTATCTCACTATGGCGGCCCTGCTATTGTGGGAATAGTCTTGATATAATTATACCATGGTAGCATAATTCCTTCTGCTATAGCAGGAGGTAGGTAGTAGCTTTCTTGAAATTTTAAGTCTTGGCCTTTTCAAAAATATGCAATTATTTGAAAACCTCTATGGATTCTAACTTAATTTTTGCACAATTTTTGTATGATTACAACTTTATGGATGACAATCAAGATAACGCTCCCTCTTCTTTCTAAATATTCTTTGACTAGAACTATCGAGATAGATTCTGTAACTACCAGAGGATGGGATTCTGCTATGAGACGGGATTCGACAGGAGGGGTATGTTGGAGGCTGCGCTAGAGTTCTACAACCAGCTCCAGGAGTTTAGTTGGATGTTGTTGGTAGAGGCTCTCGGGAAGGGGTCTCAGGCTGGGTTAGGTAGTACTATGCTATCTTTCAGATCGTTCTTTGGGATAACCCACACCCCACTATCTGTATTCAGGGAGTACATGTCGGCATAGATGTAGCTACAAAATGAGGTTCTGGGGTACCTGATGTCCCCAATACTAAGTATGAGGCCAATGCTTGGAGATGAATATGTGTTGGCTAAGGGTTGTTGAGATTAACAGGGATAAAGTCTAGCAGACCAGTCTTGAGAGAATTAGGAGCATGCACTTCACTATAATACTCGAAGATGGTTGAATCTGGTGACCTAGAGGATTCTTTATTTGAGTAACACTTCTGATATTACTTACCCTCAGTCTCTAGTGATGGTTTATGCTATCCAGGTAATTCTGCTAAATATGAGGGCATAGATCATGTCAGAGTGGAAGGACTTCTATCGGGGAAACAAAAAGGCTTTCTACCTTCCTAGTCTAATTTATAAATTGTATAGGCATGGAAGGGTGCCTAGAGAGAATGTTGATAGGGACCTAGAGGGTAACCTACCTCTCGATCCCCTCAAGGTTAAAGGTGTATCATTACAAATCAAGAAGAAGAGGAATATGGGCACCGAGGCGGAGAGCAATAGAGGATGATAATGATGATAATGCCGCTCCTACCTATCCATCGATTTCCTACAGGCACCTGGCTACCTTAAAGAGCTTTCTAGAGCATGACCACTTTTCTCTCTATGGTCCAACCTGTTCTAGTTCCACAGCCCCACCCGCCACTACTCAGGACTATGTAGAGCTATTGAGGGAGTTAGATGAGAAAAAGAAGAAGGAGAAGATATGCTCCTTGGATCATATGTTGGGCCAAATTTTGAAGACCATTAAGGTAATGTTTAAGAGCTCTATCCCTATAAGATGTTGACCGAGCTGGAGAGAGAGGATATGCAGAAGTTTTCCTACTTGAGTATCCTAGAATGAAAGTGTTTTGGCTCCTCGAGTCATAGGGATGATGTGGCCTCTAGCTAGATCCCTGGGTGAATGTAAGCCTATGTCCCCTTTCCCTATTCTATTACTAAGTTCTAGATTTGTGTTGCCCCTGTTTGGGGCATGTAACAAACAGTTTATTTTATTTTGCATATTGGATGCTTGTTTTTATTAAACTAGTAATGAACTCACTAGTATTATCTTATACCATGCGTGTTACACTAATCATGTGATAACTAGCAGGTTATAATTGTGTTTTGGACATGTTGGGAATGAAATGCAAAATAGGGGAAATAAGGTAGGGATTCTGCCCATGCCCATCTTGGTGTAGCGGACTGTATGCCGCTACCACGACACTATTATAGTGGGAAAATTCCCACTATGGTGGGGTCACAGTAGCTAGGTGGTGCATGCTATAGCGGCCCAAAAGTTTTACAATTCCTGTAGTTCCTCACCCTCATTTACTTCCACAACACTTTAATTCTAATCCATATAGTAGTTAAACCATGATCACAAGATCAAACCCAATAGTTTGGAAAAATTGACAATTAAGCAAAACATAATTATTTACACACCAGTTATAGATTATGAATTCAACAACAATGATCATAATAGAATTGTCCACTACTATTTAATACTTTTCATTTTTATGCTTTCACATAGCAACCACTTAAGTCAAGGAAAAATCACAACAATTTATCAATTTCATTTACCATCTTCACATGTTGTAATGACCCTTCAGGTCATTATTTTTGTCTTCATGATTTTTATATATTTTGAGCCTTCCCATAACTTTCCAAAATCATTTGTGACTTGTTTACACTGACAGTATGGTTACCAGGTAATTCGTTTGTTTTTTAGAGCCATTCTTTAGGAGCTTTCGAAGTTGACAATATGGTCTCGGGCCAAAACTTTAGGTAAACGGACTTAGATACCAATTTTGATAGTTTCATTAGCTTTGGAATTTCAATTTTAGGTTAGGGGACCCTTGTTCTGGATCTCGAGGCTTCCTGATTCATTTTGGGGTATTGACTGGATTTTGGTAAAACCTGGAACCCTGGGTTTTGGACCCACATTTTGTTGAGCCCGAAATGCCAAATTTTGTAGGGTAGCATAGTTTGTTTGCATGCACGGGTAGTGCCAAAACTTCTGGTGTACCTACTTTAGCGGTAGCCACTTAAGCGGCTTAGGACCACTTTAGCGGTGGCTGGCCAGTTGAGGCTAGTTCACTTTAGTGCCCACCTCACTGCATTATCGGTGACTGCTTAAGTGGTCATTTAACTGCTAAAGCATCCATTCCTGATAGTTATATATATTTCATTTCCTTAAGTTTTAGCTTTAAGGCTAAGTATAAAATTCTATTAGAGAGAGTGAGAACTCTAAAATAGTGTGGGAATAGTGAAATTCCTGTTTGTGATCATCTCCTCTTGATTAATCTCATAATTTTTTGGTTAATTCTCTGTTTAGTTCTCCATTTTACTCGTGTCTTCCTCATTGATTTTGGGGCTATTATAGGACTATTTTGGGATCGGATTATGCCAAAATTTTAGGTCACATAATCCTTGAGCTGAGAGGGACATTGTGACTATTTTAATTTTTTTATTCCGCAAGTAGGCCATACGGGGAATTTTTATCTCGATTCTTGACCCAGAGCATAATTTCACACTATGGGTGTTGATTTTCTCATTCTTATGTGGTCAGAGGCTTCTCGAAAGGGAAAAGCTCCAGTGTAGAGGATTTTACGAGCTTCTGGTGGCGTCCATGTAGGCTAGGCTTATCATTTTTCTAGTCTTTTCTTGATTATATATTAGAATGTTAATGTGCTAGTTTTGGGTGGGTTTTTATGGTTCGGATATTCTTTTAAAGATTGTTGCCATTTTAGTCAATTAGGGGCCCTTTCGGGTATATTTCAGCATTGTATTCCCTTACACTAGCTTATGATTATCCCTTAGGACTAGAATTAGTTTACTTAGTACCTTGGGGTGGGATTTAGAATCCTTATCCTAGCTTTGGGTAGGTTTTTTCCTTTGGTTGGGTTTTTAGGGTGTGGTAGTGGGCCCCACTGCACTTTTTAAGATTGAATGCTTAGAATAACGCCCCTTCTTAACCTTAATGATCACATAAATACTTTCTTAGACTGTTACCTAGGTTTGGGATTAACGTAGGCACTATTTTATGCCTATTAAATTTTGCTACCCTGGGTTGAGTACCATTTGACCTTATACCATGCATTCTGTCTTATTAATATGAAAAATCTTAAGCATTCTGGCTTATTAATATGAAAAATCTTCTTCTTAGCGGATTTAGCCGCCTAAACTGCAATTTATGACTAATTGGACTTGAGACAAGCTAAAACTTTGAGATATTGATACTAAGGCTTTGGTTATGAGTTTTGTTTTGAGTCCGACATTTATATACTAATTATTGCTTATGAGTTTTGGTCCGAGTTTGACATGTATATATACTGATTATTGCTTATGAGTTTTGGTTTGCATTTCGCATATGTATTGGTAATTATTTATCATTTACAGTTTGAGTCCGACATTTACTATCATGATATTATTCTTTAGTTCTAGTTCGAGTCCGACATTTATCACCTTTACGAATATCGAATTGGGATTAGAAAATTTGGTAAAGACTGGTAAGACTTGTGGTTATGGCTGAAAAAGAGTATCAGGTACGCATATTGCTCATATTGGCTCATTTTATGTTCATTATTGTTGATTATTCCATCATTACATTAGTGTTACTCTTTTGTTGTAGCCACCGTGCTTATGGGGGCTCGGTTGGGTTTATTTCTTTTTATTTGTGCCTTTTGGGATTATGGGGAGCCAGTAAGGTTATAACTAGTCTTTTTTTGTCACTTTTGAGTTATTTGCTTTCTACTTGTCATGGTTGCTTAGTTTGACCTACCATTTCCATTTTGCACTTATTTATTGACTTAGGTTTAAATTCCCATACTTCATTTATTCTTTTACTATAATTTTGCTCAGTCAACTTATTATGCCTACTGAGTACCTATTGTTTTGGTACTTATACTGTACTTCTACATCTTTTCCCTAATATAAATCTAAGTATGAGTCACCGCCGTTGACGACATCCTCTGGTTGTATTGCTGATCGGAGATTTGGTGAGCTTTTAGAGTCCGGAGCTACTCCTCCTCCTTTTGTTGTCTAGATAGTCTTATTTTAAATATTCTAAGACAATGATATTTATTTGACATTGTCTAGTACTCTCTTTTTATATAGCGGCTCTTGTATTGACCTTACCAGGTCATGGGGGAATTCATTTTGTATATTTCGTCCTCTTCCCATTATTGTATAGAATGTTTATATCTATATATTGCTATTTTCATTGTTTATTATTCTAGTTGCATGCTTACTTTCCATATCATCCATCTGTTATCCCGTTACTCACCGTTTCGAGCTATGGTTTGGTTTACCTACTGGTGGGTTAATGTAGGTGCCATTATGACTTGAGAAACTGGGTCGTGTTAGTTTGGTATTACAACATAGGTTCACCAGTATTGTCTGTATAAGAGCAAGTGTCTAGTTCCATAAATCGGTACGATGATGTCTGTATCCTATCTTGAGGAGGCTACAACACATTCTTAGAAAAATCTCATTTTTTTGGTTCATTGTCATGTGTTGTGTCTATATTTGTTTAACTCTTTTGCAGAAAGCTAGGATGCGGGCCATGGTGGCCGAGGATAAGAAGCTGAATGTGTATCTAGAGCATCGATTAGGGGTAGAGGTTGACCCTGAGGTCGAGGTCAGGTTAGAGATACAGCCCCAGCTCAAGGCTAGGCCAAAGAGCCTTCACCAGATCCAAATATTGATCCTGCACCAGAGATTACAGCAGAGTTTCTGCTGCCACAGTAGCTGGTGGACTAGGGGGCAGCCCAAGCACCACCTAGATTTATATCTTCAGCAGTTCTATACAATGCTTTGATATATCTTTTGGGCTTGGTAGGTGGCCAGCCAATAGATGGAGCGCAGATAGCAGCCCAAAGTGGTCTTGGTTTAAGGGCATGGCTATAAAAAGCCTATAGCTATGTCTCCTAAAGTAGAGGTCCCACCAACACCAATAGTTCCATAACCATCAGCAGCTCAGTTAGTTATGACTTTTGAGAAGTAGAAGATGTTTGGCTGGTTTTTGAGATTGTCTCCACCGAGGTTTGTAGAGGGCCCAGGTGAGGATGCTTTTGAGTTCCTTAGTAGTTGTGAAGAGAGGCTACATAATTTGGGCCTGGTAAAGTTGCATTTTATGGACTATACAACTTTTCAGTTCAACCAAGAAGTCAAATAGTCGTGGAGGGGAAATCTTTATAGTTGGCTAGCCAGATATCCTCTTATGACTTGGACTCAGTTCTCCGAGGCCTTCTTGGAGAAGTATATGCCTCACAGCTTCCACGAATGTCTGAGCAATCCTTTCACAGGGTTGCAACATGGGTCTATATCGTGGCAAAGTATGAGGGGAGATTTTATGAGTTAGCCAGACATGCCACCATTATTCTACCTACTGAGTATGAGTGGATTCGGTGTTTTGACAGAGGGATGAGACTTCCACTTTGTATGGCTACATAGAGTCTGGTAACTGCAGGCAGGTAATTTATTGATATTGCTGACTATTCATAGACTATAAAGGATATGCATTATGAGACCTAAGGGGGCAGTGGTCAGAGGCCTCGTCAGTAGGGCAGTTACACTAGGAGCCACAGTGGCTCACAGTTCAGAGGTAATGGTTTCCACTAGGAGACCTAGTAGGCTTGTTTTAACAGTGCTATAGATTACAGATGAGGGACATCCTGGTTATAGTGACTTCAATGGGAAGAGTAGTGGTCAGTCTTTGAGGGGTGTTCAGTAGGGTCTTCAGGCCGAGGTGGCCATTCTGAATCAGCCAGACCTTATCGATAGAGTAGAGTGCTCGGGGCATGCTATGATTGTGGTATTATGGGCATTTGGCCAGACAGTGTCCCCAATGAAAGATGATTGAGCCTCTTGTACAGAGTGTTCTGCCGATCAGATCAGTGCCGCCTCCAACTAAGAATGGTGCACAGGGTCACAGGGGTGGTCCCCAGGGTTCTAGAGGAGGTCCTCAGGTAGTTTAGATAGGTGGTCAAGAAGGCACACAGTCTTTACGCAGACGAGGTCATCTGTATGCATTTCTTGGTAGGTCAGAGACTTAGATTTCAAATTCTATCATTACATGCATGTTCTTGGTCTGCCTTCAACTATATTCTACTTTATATGATCTAGGATCCACATATTCTTATGTATCTTCTTACTATGCATCAAGGTTGGGGTTGTCTTGGGAGGTATTATCTATGCCTTTGCGTGTAGCAATACTCGTGGGTGATTCTTTAGTAGTGGATCGGGTAAATAGGTCGTGCATTGTAACCGTTCAGGAGTTTCACACTAGGGCTGACTTTATTGTGGTAGACATGGTGGATTTTGATGTGATTCTAGGAATTGACATGCTATCCCATTATCATACGGTCTTGGATTGTGTTGCCAAGACTGTTACCTTAGCCATGCCTGGCATACACCAAGTTGTGTGGTAGTATTTTTATAGCCATGCACTGGGGTATTATTTCCTATATTTGGGCTAGGAGAGTGGTATCGAGGGGTCATATGGCATATATAGTTTATGTTCGGGATGTAAGTGCTGAGAGTCCTTCACCTGACTTTATTCCCGTAGTCCGTGAGTTTTTTGATGTATTTCCTACTGACCTAACTAGCCTTCCTCCTGAGTATGATATAAAGTTTGTTATTGATCTTGAGTCGGACACACAACCAATTTCTACTGCACATTACCATATGGATTTTGTCGAGCTAAAGGAGTTAATATTTAGCTTCAGGATCATCCGGGTAAGGGTTTTATTAGGCTGAGTGTATTACCTTAGGGTGTGATACGCCCAAATAACAACTCCTTTAAGATGTGTAAGCGGTCGTTGTCAAATATATTACCCAACAAAGTTTGGATCGAATCCCACATGGAATATTGTGATAACTAAGTCGTATGTGATTTAAGTGACTATTAGTCATTAATTTTCATGAAATAGGAGGTTTTGTAGTAAGTTAATTTGAATCAATGTCTAATTTGTTCCAAAAAATGAGCATTAAAATTATGAAATGATAATTAATAGAGAAGATAAACTAAGATTGTGTTCACCATGGCTATTTAGTACTTTCGGGCTAATGTCGATAATGAATTTGCTTCAACACAAGTGAATGTCGAGCAATTAAGCTCGAATGCTTACCTAAATGTTTTTCAACCTAATTAGGTAACTATTCCTTTATTTCTTTCGAACACAAAGTGATGGAAATCAAAAACTCAATTTAAATCCCAAGTTGGTTAATCTCATTTGAGAATTACTCATTAGACAGAGGTTAGAAACTCTGAATCCTCGTTGTTAAACCCTTTTCAAGATTTTAACTTCTTATTTAAAACAAGTTAAACCTATGGCATGTTCTAATGTTTGCAACCATTAGAAAACTGTTAAGATGAAGAGAAAACTACACATTCACAAGTATAATACGAATTCATACCAACATTAACCCTAGAATGATTATTTAGCCATGGATCCCACAATCCTAGTTATAGAGTTTTTAGCCACTCATAGTGATTAAGAATATGAAAATAATATATTTCATAATTAAAAGATAAAGTCTTACAAATATGAAATTCAAGCCTTTGATTCTTGACAAAAACCCAAAAGTATAATTTGCAAACTCCAACATATTTCTCTAGAGTAAACAAAACGTAAAAATATTTTGAGTGTCAAAATATGCCTATTTTAAACCCTAGGCTAGGTATTTATAGGCTTCAGAAAATTGGGAGTTTGAATTTTAAATCAGACTGCTGACTCTGCCTTGACTGCTCGCCTGATGGTTCTCCACGATCATGATTGTTCGTCATATTGAACCGTCACATGTCTTCACATTGGCATGGGCTCTACTTGGGCCTGATGGATGGGGTAACGGATTGATTAGGAGCTTATGATTCATCAGTTGAGTCATTACCTGGCTTCATTGGATCATTAACTCTGCTTGGGCCTGATGATTTGCATGACGTCTCTCCAAGGCACTAAGGGAACGTCAGTTGAGCCGTCACCTGACTTCAATGGATCATTCATTCTTCTTGGCCCTGACGATTTGTGTGATGTCTTCCCAAGGTCCTGACAGTTTATCAGCTAAGCCGTCAAACAACATTTTCAGCATAGATTCACTCATTTTTGTCCTTGGGTCAATTTCGTATTATTATACATAAAAAGACATTAAAACTAACTATGATTACTTAAAAACTCATGATTATTCTTGGTTAAAATCGTAAAATGTACCGTCAATGACTAGAACATCAATACCCTTAACTTAGAATGTTTACTTTTCCACAAGCAACCAAACCAAACTATACTAGACAAACTCTTTAAAGATAAAACAACTATTTCTATCAATGTGTTGAATGTCGTAATGCAAAAAGCCCTAAATTCGTTTTAACCTAATGCTTCCAATAAAGGCTAGAAATTAGGGTTTCGAGTCCTAATTCTCATAGTTTGAAAAAAATTGGAGCTCCGATGGGTCAACTGATACATTCCAAATATAAAATACCTATTAGTGATGATAGTAACCCCTCCAAATCAAAATCCCTACCAAAGCGATTTCTAAATGTCTTTAATTTCAATTCTCAAGTTCATGCACAAGGTGATTTGGTTGGAGACCACACTCTGGTGAAAGTGAATCTGGTTGGGCACCCTCAACCCATTAATACAGTTATGGGGAATGTGAATTTAAAGGAAGCCCCAACAAATTATCCCCAAAATTTATCTAATTTTGGTTTTAGGGTTCCAAGGGATTAAGCTACAATTCATGCCTTTGAGAAATGCAATACTAAACCTGGGAATTCTAACAATGATTCAGTGGCTTTAGTTTATAATCCTATAGGTGAGTCTTCTAATCCAAGGTCTATCAAGGATCAATTAATTGAAAAGGATAATTTTATGGATTTGTCTGATGATCAAATGTTTGATAAAGAGCATTCAAAAGTGGTTAATGATTAAATTATTGCTCAAGGAAAAACTACAACTGGGAAGTTGAAACAAAACACCTCTACACCTACTAAAGAACCTCAAAAAACCAAAAATAACCCTTATGTCCATAATAGCAAACCCATGGATGTTTATAATAATTTTTGGAATGGTAGATATACTAATCCTGCTGTTAATGATGCTACTGGAAATGTCCTGATAATTGATAATGATAAACAAAACCCTGATGAGACCAAATAACCTCAATCCTACTCCAAAAATCCTAAATTTCCTCCTTTACCTGACACTCCTAATCCTACTACTTATCCGTCCGTAATCACTAAATTGAGAGCTCAAGAAGCCCTAAAGGTCACTCTAATAGAGATTAACCCTCCCTCCCCCCCCCCCCAAAAAAAAAAAAAATCACCACTAAATAAGGCTTCCCAGTTGTAGTGTTTAAATAAGATGATTATTTAGATAAATTGGCTCAAAGATGCAAATATACTCTAATTGGTAAATTTACCAATACTCTGCCTAAAATAGAGATATCCAGGAAAGAGTTTATCTTACAATCTGAGCTTAAGGGTGGTGTTTAACTCACTCATTTTAACTCAAGGCACTTGTATATTGACCTTGACAATGAGTATGATCACACAATTATTTTGACTAAAGGGAAGATGTATGTAGAGGGACAATTAAAGAAATTTAAGCTATGGAAGCCTACTTTTAAGCCAGATGAAGAAACCCTTTTGGTTCTTATGTAGACAGTGTTACCAGAACTCGCATGACATTTTTATTGCATGAAAGTACTAGCCCTTCTACTCTCTCCTATTGGGAAAGCCTTATTCCTTGATTTGGATACCAACAAGAAAACTAGGGGAAGTATGGCTAAAGTCAAGCTCCAAGTTGATCTCACTAAACCAAGGCCATATCATATCTGGTTGGGGTTTGAAGAGGATGAGAATAGTAAAGGCAAGTGGTAGTCAGTGCAACATGAGGGGGTTACCTGATTAACCTTGACAATGAGTATGATCACATAATTATTTTGACTAAAGGGAAGATATATGTAGAGGTACAGTTAAAGAAATTTAAGCTATGGAAGCCTACTTTTAAGTGAAGAAACCCTTTTGGTTCTTATGTAGGCAGTGTTACCAGAACTCGCATGACATTTTTATTGCATGAAAGTACTAGCCCTTCTACTCTCTCCTATTGGGAAAGCCTTATTCCTTGATTTGGATACCAACAAGAAAACTAGGGGAAGTATGGCTAAAGTCAAGCTCCAAGTTGATATCACTAAACCAAGGCCATATCATAGATGGTTGGGGTTTGAAGAGGATGAGAATAGTAAAGGCAAGTGGTAGTCAGTGCAATATGAGAGGGTTACCTGATTACTGTGTTGCAAGCATCAAGGTCATACTTTAGTGGCTTGTTAAATTAGAAGGAGAGATAATGAGATGAGAAAAAGAAGAGAACTAGAGTAAGTTGCAAGAACTAGTAATGCCAAGGTACACGAAAACAATGAAAACAACAAGGATAATCCACCACCTCAAAAGAAACTGCATATATAGCCAAGAACGGATAAGGAGCAATGATAGGAAACTTCTAACATGAAAGAACAACAACAACAACAGTAGTGGCAAATACAAAGAAAAAAAGGAAAAAGAAATAACTCCCAGCAATAACAAGTTCAGCAACAACAATAGCAGCAAGTGTATAGACCCAAATTTCCTCAGAATCTAACAATTGAGTAGATTCAATACCAGCAATAGCAAGCTGAAAACTAAAAAAAAAATGTTGTGTAGATTCAGAAAATTACAGGTATTGACTTTACTTCTCCCAATCCCTTTGTCCCTCCTGGTGCTGAATTTATAGATGGTAAGTTTGATGGTGGTGTGCATAAAGTGAAGGAAATGATGCCTACAAATCCTAACTCCCCAGTTCCTCTTGATGTTATCACTATTAAAGGTGATAGCATGGAGTTTGTAAATAGGTTGGGTGTTTATTTTGGTGGTTCTGATACTAGAAATATTAGTGTGGTAGAGGCTGGGAAAGGGTCTGCTGGTTTACTAGAAGATGGCAATAAAGGGGTTGAAGTTTTGATCCATCCTAAGGACAAACATCAAACTTTTACCAACTCTAATCATGTGGTATATGGTTCTAAAAATCCACCTGTAGGTAAGAGACATGATGTTGAGGTGAAGGTTCGAGGAGCTTTTACCGTAGCAACTGGAAATTAGCATCCTACTAATTTGGCTAGTGTAAGCAGTGAGAAAGTTTCCCCTAAACCTACTGAACAAATGCTTAGAAAGAAGATGGAAGCACTAGAAAGAAAGCAAGAAAAGAGACATGAAAAAAGGCTTATTCTGGTGGCAAAGGTCAAAAAAGGCTTATTCTGGTGGCAAAGGTCAAAAGATACAAGCATATCAAAGGTCAAAAAAGGATTATTCTGGTTGAAAAACAAACTAATGAGCATTTT
The DNA here is from genome assembly GCA_031232105.1 of Capsicum rhomboideum. Taxonomy (NCBI): domain Eukaryota; kingdom Viridiplantae; phylum Streptophyta; class Magnoliopsida; order Solanales; family Solanaceae; genus Capsicum; species Capsicum rhomboideum. Next base: position 86,038,642 of record CP124716.1, on the reverse strand, counting down.
CCATCTCCTACAAGACCTGAAAAAAAGCCTGCTAGCTCCTAGGATAAATGCACTATGAACAAATCTACTTCTCCTTTAGATGAAGATGAGTACAGGGTTATACACTTAGAGGATGAAGTAGACTATGACCACCAATCTATAGAAGAGCAAAATAAGGAAGAAAAGGTCTGTCAAGAGATTATTAAAGCATTTGTACCTACTGTCAACAATAAGGAGCACATGGAAAAACAAAAAGTTGCTGAGAAAAAGGGTTTATTCCCAAGAAGTCATCATCAAAAGGGTTACTAATAGACCTCTCACAAGGTCTTAAAGTAGAGGTCTATTGAGCATTATGCATGTGCATTTGGTCTTGGGTTGATTCTCCCACAAAATACTTATATCACTTTCATATGGTATCTCTACAAATTGTGATTTTAGTACAACATTTCATAGTTTTGGTTTACTGGAAATCTCGAGTTTTGATAGTGTTTTTGTGTTGGTGGAACTAATGAATGGTTTGGTGTTGTTTGCTGTTTCTTGGAGTTTGATTTTATTTGTATGGAAAGCAACAGTTCAGCAATATAATTCTTGGTCCCAAATTAGTTGTACAACAGTTTTAGACATCTCCAATGTTATGTTGGTTATTAAAAGATTGAAAGTACTTTGATCAACAAGTTTAATTGCTTAGTTTTTTGCAGTGAATTCTCATGTTTCTATAGTGCAAACTCCAGTAATTCTAAAGGTCTTGATTGGTTTTGGTTGATGAATGTTTTTGAAATCAATACTATCTGATTGTGGTTGGTTCAGTTCAGCTCTTAGGCATGTTCTTACAGGGGTGGATTGATAGGAAACACAACTGTCTTGTCTGGTTTTTGTTGATTTGTGATGCAGAGATTCAAGACATCATGTTTTATGATTTACTTCGACTGTTTAGCATAATGTTTGCATATATTACATCTCTTCTATTAGGCTATTTTTTTGTACAATTATTGCTTATCAGAAGAGTTCTTTTTGGATGAGTTTGATCAGAATTTTAATGTCCTTGTTACTAGGTGTCTTCCTTATTTTGGTGTTAAGCTATTAGGTCTTATGTTAGATAGCTTAATCTCTACCTTTAAGTTTTGTTGTTGTTTTTTTTTGTTGGAGGTTTTGGCCTAGTCCCCCTCGTTGTACATATTAGCTTTTATGAAATAAAAAGCTTGGGGTGTTGTTGAACCCCTGGACCACTATGGGTCTCTTAAATTTAAAACAAAACTAAGCCAAAAAGTAGCAATCAGTTTACAATTTCTAGTTCTTTCCAAAATTCACCCTGTTTTCATCATTTTTCAATAAAGCACATAGAAGTCATCCAACATGTCAATAATTATGGATCTAAGCATGTCATTACAATATCAATGAAAAATTTGTATACATAATAACTCCTATCCCAACTGTCAGTAATCAATAGTTCCTTTATGGTGCCCCCGCTACAAAGAAGTCCCACACACTCATAGCAAATTTAATTGGGGAATGGGAAAAATCACACTCACACTCACAAGAAATTTTCAACGATGCACATACAAACCCATAGGCTTTCCCTTACTATCCTAATTTAGTTTTTCAGAATGTTGACTAGGATCACTACAAGACTTTTCTAAGCTTGTAATGAAGGCTTGGGTACTAGTAGGATACATTTGGAGATCAATGACTCAGCCCTCTTTGACATAAACGAGCTCTATTTCCACTTAACTTAAGATTCTGGCCTTTATTCACCTTTTTCTATAAATCAATCCTATTCCCGAGTGCAACAACTCTTTTTGAACATCATTTCGTTTTTTTTATTTTCCTCTGTTTTTCATTCTTTTTCTTTTTATTTCTTTCTTTTTTTTGTTCAAACTCAAAGGACCTCGTTTATCCACACCAGCTTTTTTCATACCCTATTTCACTTATTATGTACTAAAACAGTAGCCACCCTTTTGCGTGAGTTGAGTTGCACGATGTCCAAAGAGGGACCAGGGCCAAAATAGAGGTTTAATGATAAAATAGGAAAGGTGAATAGTTGTAGAATAAGGAAGTCTAAACAACTCAAAATGGGGATCAAGGGAGTTATCAACATCCTTTGGTTATTCTCTTTAGGCTAAGTGGACTAGATTAAAATAGGGCATGTGATCTTTTCCTAATCAACGACTTAAAACTTAGACTAATAGACTAGGTAACTTCCAGATGTACGTACAAAGTCAGAAAATGAAAAATAGGCTCACACATCCTTGGAACACAAGAACATTTGTCAATACTCACTATCACAATGGAAATTTAGCTTAAGCAATATTATTCCATCTATATACACTAATGACAATCATAGATCCAGAAGGTCAATAATATGAAATCACACCATCAGTGCTAAAAACAATTTAATTATGGAGGGTTCTCCATTTTTCACAGAATCAACAAAAAATCACAAAAATCAAGCCACTGATTACTAACAGTTTAACTTAGAATCAACAAAAGCAATAAGCCTAAACATATCGGTTCTACTAGATAGCACACCCGACGAAAAAGAAACACTACAATAACCCTCGGGTGGTGACAGACTCAAAGGTATCCCAACCCCCATAAGAAAAAACATGCATTGTCCCAAATGCATAAATATGAAAAACAAAGGCTCAGATGAAGGAATACATGTGAAACCCTTAGGCCTCAAAGTTTGGAAAATCTATGGAGACCTTTGCAGCGTTCGAATCTGGAACAGTAGCACTAGTGTGGATCAGAGTACTCACATCATCAATAATGCCCTCAGTGTTTGGAGTGGGAGTAGGCAACATCTGTGATATGGGCCTAACTCCAGGTGTCGAGCTAACCGCCGCTAGCTGGTCTCGCTCACGTTATTGCCTTAATTCTTCATCTTTCTTAGACTCTTTCACTACCTTTCTCAAATCTTTCTCTTTTTGGGTCTGGTGGTTCTTTCTTTTCTTTGACTTATTCTCTTCACCGCCCTCAATTGACCGCTTATCACTAGATTTGAGAGTTCACCCCATCAAATCAACTATGTTGTCATCCTCTTTCGACTCCACCATTACCGGATTAGGGAACCCAAAAGTGAAGGTCTTTTGTAGTGTGGAGATATCAACTTGGGCCTTTTTCAATTCATACCTGAACTTGCCAAAATCTGGTATTGACATCTCCCTCAACCTATTATTGACCAGCAACTCCATGTCTTCCATACGAGCATGCAGATTTTTATATGGCCTCAATGCTTCCTGGATTGTTTTATCCATGAAGGGCTTGAACTGCTTAGCCCATTTATGTAGTTATTTCTTAAACTTTTTTTGCTTCTTTGCCACTTTGATAAAATTTTATGGAGTGAACTAGAACTATGAATATGTAGGTAGCATAGATATTGGGTCACCAGTTGAGGCATTAGCCTCATCCCCAGATACAACAAACGTATCATGTGGATCAATAGCAATAATGGCTAAAGGAGTGCCGAAAACCTCTGGAGTGGTCTACTAAGGTCCAAATGATGGAGGTTTGTGGATACTAAACTCAAACTTTACATCATCCTGTGTCTTATCAATGTCTTGAGTCTTGGTGGTTGTCATCTCATCATCAACCCCACTCAGAATAGGTACCTTCACAAGTCTACATAGCTTGGTCACCAGACTAGGAAATGGTAATGATGTAGCTGTCTTAGTAGCCTTTGTATGTATTTCATCCACAATTACTTGGCCGAATTTCACCTTAAAACCCTCCATCATACTAGCAACCAAAACAGCTATTATCTCATCTAGATTAGCATTTCCTCCTGTAGGCATTAGTCACAACCTAATCAGTGCCCACCAAAACATAGCCATAAAGTTCAAAATGGACTTATCCACCCTTTCCTTCTTATTTTGTAACCATGAGGGTGATGAGTCGACAATTTGTGACTCATTTGCCCTAAAAATAGGGAGAACACATGTCCTCAATGCTAAATTGAATGCCTTTTAATGTTTTTTCCATTTAATTTTAGGGTAAAGGTCGAGAAGTGATCAAAATAGAAAAAAAGAGCAAAAAGAGGCAAAAAGATGGAAGATTGAAGAAAAAATTACACAAAGGCATAAAACAGGCACTACGACACATTGCCGAAGGGATATGTCCATCGCCAAATCTAAAAACTCAATCAAAGACAAGAGTCAGATAAAATGGCGATACATTATGCATTTAGGCGCATCGCCGACCAAATCACTGAACCACACTCTGCAGCACCAAAAGTTATAGAAGCTCATCAATGGAGTTTTTAATGTTGACGAATCGGTGAGCCACGAGCAATTTGGCACAACACAAAATCGTTCGATGATGGACTTTTCTCAGCCAAATTTCCAAGAGATGGCATTACTGTAAATATGTAGCTCATTTTTCCAGATGCTATTTAAGCCTTTTTGGCAATTGGAAACCCTATCTTTTGTTAATTTTATGAATCGTAAGCTTGTAATCAAACCCTAGTTGTGGTGTTAACTATATTAAGCTTGGAATTTGGATACTTATTATGAATTATTTGAGTCCTATGGTGAATATGAAAGAAGAATTTGGTATATATTTTTTTCTTATACGATGAGAAGCTAAATTCCAAAACATTGGGTTATTAATTATTGAGTATTGATTGTTGTGTGGGTAGTAATTGTTTACCTTTGTATGAGGTTGTATGTTATGATTTTTTTCTAAATCTCTATGTTTTAATTTATAGATTGAGGTTGCAAACTTGGTTTATCCTTGGTTCTCTTATATTGCTTAAAAGAGAATATCAGAGCTATGAGATTTAGCTAACAACACTTGAGTTATACTTATTCAAGTGGTGATTCTAGGAATAGATCATCCATTTTGAGGATATTGGTTGTTTAATAGTGCAAACACTTGGGGTTTTGGAAGAAACACATGTGAAATTTGGTTTGGGATTGAGAAATCACTCCCAATACCTAAAACTATGCCTAATCATAACTAGCTATCAAATCTTAGGTGCGTGTTCGCTTACCCATGCATATATTGATTCTCAAGAAGGCATAACCTCAAGTGCTTTAATTTTTTGATTACAATCTTACCATGTTCAATTTGAAAAACTTGTGTTGAATCTGTTAACTTGATACAAAACTATTTGAAATCAAACCCCCCATTTTATTTTATCGTTTAAATTCTTAGCATTGCATGCGAAATTGTAGTTGCTTGTAACACTTGAGAGTGAAGCTATTACTCTCATTCCCTGTGAATTCGACCCCAACACCTATATTGGATAAAAGTATTGCTAACAACCTCGTACATTCATTTCTAGAGTGTGTTTGAGGGTTATCAAAAATGGCATCGTTGCTGGGGAATGAAACATAGCATTCATTATTTTTAGTGTTATAGTTACTTTGGTTAGCCGTAGTGAAAAATTTACCTTCTTTGTTGTTTTTGTTTTGTACAGTTAATAATCTTCATTAAATAATGAGTTTAAAAGAGAGTGATGCCGCCTCTTTTGATGGATGTCTAGATGGTGAGGATCACTTTGGGGATACGGGTAGAGCTAGTGCAATTCGCGTTCCACCCACGGAGGTGAACGAAGTGTTCTAGATTACTAGTGTGATGATTTATCTCCTTTAAATAAAAGTTTGGTTTGGAGGTCAAGCTTATGAAGATGCCAACCTTTATTTGAAGAATTTTATTGATGTGTGCCTCCCATTCAAAATAGCCCATATATCACAAGAGTCCATCCAGTTGAGACTCTTTCCATTTTCATTGATGGGTGATGTGGTATTGTGGTTGCGGAAGTTTCCTGCAGGTTCTATTACTTCATGGCTTGAGTTGACTGAAGTTTTTCTAGATCATTTCTTTCCCCCATCCCGCATGCTTCAATTAGGGAATGAAATCATCGACTTTCGATAACTAAGTGGAGAACTGTTGCATGAGTCATAGCAAAGGTTTAATAATAAGTTATTGCAATGCCCGAATCATTAGGTCCCAGATAAGATTCTTCTCCAAGTCTGTTATAGAGCATCAGATCAATTGAACAAGATAGTAGCGTATAATGCGGCCGGAGGATCTATCATTAAGCAAACTTAGGGAGTTGTGTCATCACTATTAGATCAAGTGACTAAGCAAAGTCGAGGATGTCATATAAGACATATCAAGTTGGCCGTGGGGTCTCCCTCCGCATATTTTGTAAGCCAAGAACAAATAAAAAAGGATGAGGAGAGAGATGAGAATTTGGCTAAAGTTATGACATAATTGGATCTCCTTACCAAGCATATTATAGGCTCAACTCCAAAGTGTTGTCAATGTCGTTACTTATAAGGGCACTAAAGCATATTATGATTACGAAACAGAGGATCTTGATGAATAAATCCAGTTTATGTCAAACCAAATGGGGGGTTTGCAACCAACCTATCAAAGGCAAGGTGGGAATTAAGGTTGGAAGAAAAGGCACTGTGATTGGAAAGATCATGATTGAGATAGAGATTGGAGGGATAAGGATTGAGACAGGGATAGAAATTAGAGATAAAAATATTGTGACCACAATAGGTATGTTCCTCCACATGATCGGGTCAAGGGTAAAAAGGCAACCTTCATTGACCTGGATAAATATAAGCTTGAAGATGTGCTTGCACGTATACTCATAGAGATTGAAGAAAGTGATAAGATATTGAGGGAGATGAAAAGTGACTTCTCATAACTCAATTAAATGGTCGTTTCACACTCGGCATCAATCAAATAATTTGAGACCTAACAGGGTCAAATTTTCTCTCATTTGAATGCAAGGCAAAAAGGAGGCCTTCCTAGTGACACAGTATCGAACCCAAAGAATGATATCCATGTCATGGAAATTGTCTTGTGGAGAAGTAGAACTCTTGGTAATGATGTGGTGAGTTTTGATGAAGACTCTAGTAAAAAAGGAATTAATGAACAAGCTATTGGTAAGAGAAAGCAGCCTGATAACTCAAATGAAGAAGACACCATTCCAAGGGAGCCAAGTATTGAGAAGCCAAAAGTAGTAGAGAAGAATTTTGAAAGTGAAAAAGCACCACAAGCAGATGATAGTAATGTTTCAAAATAGGAGGAAAACCCAATTGTCTCAAAGACGCAAATCAAAATCCCTCCTCTATTTCCACAAAGCCTAAAGAAGAAGGAGGATGACTCAAAGTTCAAAAACATTCTTTCAAAATTTAGAAACCTATTGGTTAATATCTCATTGTTGGAAGCTTTGCAAGAGATGCCCGGGTATCCTAAATTCATGAAGGAGTTGGTAAAAAAGAAATGAGTCATAGATTTCAAAATAATTGAAGTGACGCAGATTTGTAGTGCTATCATGTCTAGAATAATGGTTTCGAAGAAGGAAGATTAGAGAGCATTCACCATTCCATGCACCATTGGGGTATACAAGTTTGGAAAACCTTTGTGTGACCTCGGGTCAAGTATTAATTTGATGCCATTGGCTGTGTTTTGAAAGCTAGGTTTGAGTGCTCCTAAGCCAACTACAATGAGGCTTCTAATCGCCGATCATACTATAAAAAGGCCCGTGTAAGTGTTGCATGATGTATATGTGAAAGTGGATCATTTTATTATTTTGAACGATTTTGTGATTTTTGATTGTGAAATTGACCATGAGGTCCCTATTATTCTTGGTAGGCCATTCTTGGTTACTGGACGAGCTTTAATCAACACTGAGTGTGGTGAAATAAAGTTTTGAGTAAATAATAAAGAGGTGTCATTCAATGTATGTAAGTCCATGAAGCAATCTATAGATTTTCAAGTCATTTCCTTAATTGATGTGATCGATGATGAAGTGATTAATGTTAGTGAGCAAGATTTTGTTAGTGATCCTTTAGCGGGAGTCTTGTGGAACATCAGAATCGAGGATATTGAAGAATATGATGAAATAGTGGCACCTTTGAAAGGTCTTGGGTCCTATACTAGAAATCCTTGCAAGTTGGACCTTGACTTGAAAAATCGGGAAGCTCTCCCCACAAAGCCTTCAATTGAAGATCCACCGGTGGTTGATCTCAAACCATTGACTCCTCAACTTTGTTATGTGTTTTTGAGTGAGGGTGAAATATTACCTATTATTGTTGTGGTAGACTTGTCATATTGGCAAATTGAGGCATTGAAATCGGTGGTGAGAAGGTAGATTAGGGCTATAGATGGACCATAGCCAATATTATTGGGATTCCTCCCAGTATATGCACTCACAAGATCAAGCTTGAGCCCAAATTTGTAGAAAGTGTAGAACACCAATGGTGGTTAAACCCTCCTATACAAGAGGTTATAAAGAAAGAAATCATCAAGTGGATTGACACCGGTGTAGTCTATCTTATCTCGGATAGTACATGGGTGAGTCCGGTCCAGTGTGTCCCCAAGAAGGGTGGTATCATGGTGGTCCAAAATTATAAAAATGATGTCATACCCATTCATCTGTTCATGGAGTTAAAAGTGTGAACTGATTATCAAAAGTTGAATTCATGGATGGAGAAGGACCACTTCCCCATGCCCTTCATAGATCAAATGCTTTATAGACTAGCAGGAAGGGGTTGGTATTGCTTCCTCGATGGATACTCGGACTATAATAAAATTTTAATAGACCCCAAAGATCAAGAAAAGACCACATTCACATGTCCCTATGGAAAATTAGCCTTCAAGCGCATGTCTTTCGGGCTATGCAATGAACCCGCGACTTTTCAATAGTGTATGCTTTATATCTTTTTGGACATGGTAGAAAACTCAATGGAAGTATTTATGAATGATTCCTCGATTATCGGTGATACATTCTAGAGTTGATTTAAACAGTTGGAGAAAGTGTTTCAAAAATGTGTGGCAACCAATCTCGTTTTGAATTGGGAAAAATGCCATTTTATGGTGAAGGAAGGTATAGTTCTCAAACATAAGATCTCTAGCCAAGGGATCCAAGTTTATCAAGTGAAGGCAGAGGTTATTTCTCAGTTACCTTCTCCTATATCTATCAAGGACGTGAGAAGCTCTCTTGGCCATATGGGGTTTTTATAGGAGGTTTATTAAACACTTTTCTAAAATATATGTGCTAGCTTCTCGAGAAGGAAACAAAATTTGAGTTTGATGGTGAGTGTGTGAAGGCATTAAATTACCTCAAATAGAATCTTATCTCTACCCCAATTATCATAGCCCTTAATTGGTCACAACCCTTTGATCTTATGTGTGATGTAAGAGGGTTCGCATTAGGTGTGGTGTTTGTCCAAAGAAGAGAAAAACACTATCATCCTATCTACTAAGCTAGTAAATCATTAAATAATGAGCAAAAAAACTAAATGGTTACGGAACAAGAATTGCTAGCGGTAGTTTATAAGTTTGAAAAGTTTCGTTCTTACTTGCAATGCACGAAGGTTGCTGTACACACCGATCATGCCACCTTACGGTATTTGATGGAGAAGAAGGAATCCAAGTCAAGGTTTATAAGATGGATTTTGCTATTATAAGAATTTGACTTTGAAGTCAAAGACTCAAAGGGATGTGAGAACCAAGTAGCGAACCACTTGTCTCGTTTTGAATCTAATAATGTGAGAATAAAGCAATTGGAGATCAACAACGAGTTTCCCAATTATCTTGTCATGACTCTTTCGGGGGAGGTAGTGCCTTAGTATGTAGATTTTGCAAATTATATAGTGTATGGGGCACTACCAGATCACTTGAGCTATGGTTAAAAGAATAAATTCCTCCATGATGTGAAGAGATACTATTGGGATGAATCCTATCTCTTTAGAGAGTGTGTGAATGGAATGGTTCGTCATTTTGTTATGGAGGGGGAGATGAAAGCTATTCTTGAGGCATGTCATTCATCACTGGTTGGTGGCCATCATGGGTATGCATATAGCTGCAAAGGCTCTCCAAAGTGGATTTTATTGGCTGACTTTGTATTGTGATACATATGATTTGGTACGGGCATGTGAGCTATGTCAAAGGAAAGGGGGGATCTCAAGGCAACATGAAAATGCCCTCACAACCAAATGTGGATGTGGAATTATTTGATGTGTGGGGGTTGGACTCCATGGGACCCTTTGTGTGTTTGTATGGTAATCGGTATATCTTGGTGGCGGTTGATTATATTTATAAGTGGGATGACGCCATTGCATTGCCGAAAAATGAATTTACGAGTGTAACTCAGTTCTTAAAAAGGTACATCTTTACCCATTTTGGTACACCTCGTGCTATCTTAAGTGATAGAAGTTCTCATTTTTGCAATCAATCATTTGAGTCCTTGATTGATAGATATGGAGTCAAGCATAAAGTGGCTTCTCCACACCACTGTCAATCCAATGGGTTGGAGAAAGTGTCAGATCAAGAGATAATGGAGATTCTCACAAAAGTCGTGAATGCTAGTGGAACGAATTGGGCACAAAAACTTGAAGATGTCTTGTGGGCCTACAAAATTTCTTTCAAAACTCCTATTGGCATGTTCCTGTATCAATTGGTGTTTGGGATAGTTTTCCATCTTCCTGTTGAGGTGGAACACAATGCATTGTGGGCCCTATGGAGATTGAATATGAATTGGAAGGATTCCTCTAAGTCGGGAGCAGACCAACTTCAAGAGATTGATGAATTCTGTTTGATGTCTTACGAAAGCTCGACTTTCTACAAGGAACATATGAAGAGGTGGCGTGATGCCAAGGTTCTAAAAAAAGAGTTCAAGGTGGGTAATGATGTCTTATTGTTCAACTCAAGATATAAGTTGTTTCCGAGTAAACTCAAAACAAGGTGGTCGGGCCCCTTCAAAGTGGTGCAATGTTTCCCTAGTAGAGCAGTTGAATTAGAGAATAACATGGGATCCTAAATTACCATGAATGGGAAAAGAGATAAACATCACCATAGATTTCTCCCAAGGGCGTATTTCTTGGAGGTGATCTACCTCGATGATGCTTGATAAGTGGAGGACAACTTAGTACCACGACGATAACTAAGGCGCTTCTTGGGAGGCAACCCATGTTTAGTTTTTGTTATTTTAAATAATGTTTGTTGATTTGTGTAGGTCAATGATGGAGTTGAAAAGTGGGGAACATAACATGATCCAAGTTGGAGAAGAAAAAGTTATGAAATCATGTGCCAAGCTCCAGTGAGAAGTCTTTGGCGATGCGCAGAGCAATTCGGCGCATCGCCGAAGCCGATCGATAAAGGGGTTTCCCAAATTCAAACATACTGTTAAATACCACGACGGCACATGAAAATCAGCGCATCTCCTTTGCCTTTGGAGATAGATAAAATATCTTTGATTTACTCCTCCAAAATTAGAACCAAAGGTCCAAAACACTGTCATATTACGTGATTAAGCTCCACATTAAGGAATCACTAATGCATTCCATGATGAAAAAGTGACACTGAGTTGGTCATGTTTTAAAGTGACGGTATGCCCTGTATGAAGTACGTGCTTAAGAAATAAGCCAAGTGCCCTCCTCCCACCTCAAAAATGGCTAAGGGGGTTTTGATTCGAGAAGGTGAAAGATCCAAAAAGGTCGCTAAATGTATGAGGGATGATGTAGGAAAATCTAAGGCCCCAACTGTTGAAGAGAATAACTCAGAAAATAGCTACGATTCTAAGAGGGATAATCTTAATTCCTCGTAGGAGTGGAACACTACACCCATCTATATGCCTCTCCCCACTACTGAGGTAGCTCAGGATTAAAAAAGGATTGAATAGCCTCTCGCCACTGCATCAAAGCAACCTTCATACCCCCATAGAGGTCATCATGTCCTCAATTTGGCTCAAAGTACCAAATTAACGCTCTATCATTGAAGAGCAATGGTTGAGATTTAATGGCTTAGAGGGCAAGCATTCTCGGGTACTTTCAACTCTATGTTATCATGACTTCCAGGTTTACACTGATCCCTTGAAACCATATGTTAAGAATTAGAGTAGGGAGTTCTACATAGACTATAGAATGTTTTTTACCAGAAAGAAGAAAGAAAATGCCCCAAGGGATGAGGGATGTTGTTAAAGTTTGAGGTGTAAATATTATTTGTGATGGAGCAATAATTAATGCAATGTTAAGGTGTAAGAGGATTAAATCCCATCATTTTACTGCTAGACTTAATGATCCTATAGAGGATGTGCGAGCTTGGTTAGCCCCTTTTATAAGTTACGATACACCTCTGTGGCATGCACTGGAGGTCCAAATTCTAAAGGGTGATATTCATTTGGAGGCTAGCTACTGGCTGAGCTTTATTTGTAGTAATCTATTGACCTCCCAAAATCAGTCCATTTTAGTGAGTCCTCGGGAGCTTCTTGTAGGCTCAATCATTGTAAATGAGGCACTAAACTTTAGCTAGATCATTATCCCTGATATTACTAACCGAGCTCAGCAAAAGCAGACTTTTCTTGCTTTTTCGTATTTGATTACAGAATTGTGCCAGCGTGCAAAGGTGCCTTTTGATAATAAAGATTTTGAGTACACACCCATCTCTACAGTGGACATCACCAAAATTGATCTTGTTAACGAAGTAAGAAAGAAGAAAGCTCGGCAACTATTCCCCCAATTGGTGATTTTGGTCCTTTTGATAATGGTGCCAACCAACCCACTCCTGATTCTAATACTACCCCTCCTGGGTCCATTTCTACTCCTACTATCATAGTTCCTCCCTCAACTCCTTCATTATAGCCACCTAGACCTAATGGCTCCATTCCTCAGCCTCCTACAGCTTTAGGTTTTTTTAGGCCCTTTTGACTCAGGCTGACATTATTAGGATGGGGCAATTGGCTAGTTCTGGAGATTCTAGGTTGTCTAGACTTGAGAAGGATATAATTGGGATGATTGTTGCTACAGTGAAAGCCGTATTAGATCCAGTGCATGAAGAGATGATAGAGTTTCATAAGACTATTTGGATTTTTGGAAGGAGGTTAGATGAGTTGAGTACCGCACCACAACTTGCTATGCCTGAGAGTCTGACCAAGATATAGGATGAGTTGGCTTTCCTTCAGAAGCATATTGATAAGCTCTGGTTCCCTGATGTTACAAGCATATGGGGAGTTGCATCTGAGACACCCACCTCCAGTTCCTGTTCATGCTGATGATGTTGACCTTGCAGTTAAAGAGGAGGCAACTAATGAAGATAATTGTGCCTCTAAGGATGATGTTGACAGTGCTGAGGTCGAGGGCTATTTTGAAGAGCATGGTTAGATTTCCATCCCGGTTGAGATTGAGATAGTTGAGTAGGTTGATAGGAAGGATACTGAGGATGATATACTTGCTGCTACATTGGAGAGGTTAGTTTATGAGACTACAGAGGTTAGGATCTACAGTTCAGATGTTGCCATAGAGACTTCAAATCCTGTACCAGGTCCACCACTTCAGACTCATAGATATGAGTTGGGCACTGATACCCAAACAATGGTCCCTTTGGTGAGGCAGCGTCATGCCTCAAATCCCATTGGGGAGGACAGGCACCCGTAGCCGTAAAGGCCCCAGAGAACCAACCTGTGACCGTGTACATTCATATGCATGCCATTAAGTGAACGAAAATTCTGCCACATGCAGATATAATATATCGATGATGGAAGTTATGTAAAGACATTCAAAATAGATACGAGACTTGTCCGTTGGGGCCACAACATCTAAAAGGTAAGACACTTCTTCGTTTGATTTTACAATGTCTACAGAGCCTCTAAAAGATACAAAACCATGACTAAGGTCGGGACAAGTCCCCGCCTTATACAACTACTACACAATACCAAAAATATATACAAATGACTCGAAAAGCCCCAAATCAACTTGGAGCTCACCAATAGCCTGTAGATAACCCGTACCCTACTGTGAAGGTCTACTAGCTCCTGTGCCTGCATCAAGTAAGGCAGGTCCCCCAAGGGACGTTAGTACGAAAGAATGTACTGAGTATATAAGGCTATAAGTAACTGTATGAAATATAGGAACTCAAATGGAATCAAATACAAGTGAATAAATAATACTGATATACCACCGTACTGTATATGTGGAACCATATACATTACATTCATTTCTTTCCTTTGACCTTCTTATCAATATACATCATACAATGCCCGGGACCAACTGATCAATGGTAAGTAACATTGGGATCGGCTCGAGCTAGGCTTATGCCCCCAGAGCTACCACCTATAATCAATAAATCAGGTTTGTCCCTAGTTAGGTTTTCACCCCCAGAGCTACCCCTTGTATCCAATAATCCATCGGGATCGGCTTGATCTGGGCGTTCACCCCTAGAGCTACCACTTGTACTCAACTAAATATGGATTACTTCATTTCTTTAATTTTTGTGAGATTGTTACATCGGTGGTCATAACATTATTGGAGATTTGGAGCAATAGACAACAAATAAGAGACACGCAAATAACAATTGCTAAGAAACCTGAAATAAGATACTTTAAAACATATCGGAGTGGAAACAAGTTTGGTAACGATGTGAACAATAGGCGCGGCCAAAGGATATGGAAAAGAGTAACCTTACATACCTTATCTTTCCAACAGGTGAATTCAACAATTCATCTCTTCCTTAAAGTGTTACTCTACAATATGAATACATAATGGAGCTCACATTAAAAGCCAATTACATTACAAGTTCACAAGGCGATAATTAGCTACTTGACGGGAAGTAAAAACTATCCAACGTCCCAAACACATGGTAAATCATTAAACCTTACTTTATACTGCAATATAACTTCATTCTACCCTCCTTAAATACAATTTACTGCCCCAAAACACCAACAACACCAAAACAATCCACACATCAACATAGATGTCACAAACCGACAAAATTTCCCACCAAGTGCATACTTTACATTTTTACCTCAATGCAACTCCACATATTTATTCCATAAAGTCACATAAATACCTTCCACAAAAATATACCAAAAACAGTCCACACAGTTTCAGAATTCACTTTAGTATAACAAGAAGTTATTCTCTTTTCACTACGCCAAACGTTCCATGCACAATTACGTATAAACATTTCTACAAGTCATACACAAGGAGTAACAAATTAGGGAAAGAACCACACTTAAAAATACTGAAATTTCATCCATATAATTCAATTCCTTCAATACCTTAAGTCCCCTTTAAAGTTTAAACCACATAGAAGGAAAATCCTTTAGCAACTAAGTAAAAGTGGGCTGTTTCACAATAAGTGGACTGCTCAACACTTTTTAAACATAAACAACATGATATACACAACCTCTTATGCATATAATATATTAATCATTAAGGGTAAACTCTTACTAAGTCTTGTAAGTGGAAGATTTGTCCAAAAATCCTTAGGGGAAATTAGGGTGGCTAGGGTTTTGAGAGAGGAGAAATGTTTGATTGAAAATCTGGTTTTTACAGGTGTGTTGTGTAGAAAAATGAGCTAAATTTCAGCCCTAAATAGGCCCTCCAAACCTCCTCTTTCTATGGTCATCCTTAGCCAATTATTTGATCAAAAAGTCCAAGTAGATGATGTGTATACTTGGTCCATTTTTAAATGGATCATCTCATTTTGGGCCCATGTCTTATTTACTTAATTTTGGGCCTCAATTAAGTCTATAAACATAATATTAATTCAGCCCAATAAATTTAGTGGGTAATACACCAACTATCTCAAGTTTAAATAATTCCATAAATGTTAAGGTAGTCAAATAGGTTCAGAAATGTACGGGGTGTTACATCCTTCCGCCCTTAGGAACATTCATCCTCGAATGTTAGTAACATTATCCAATTTAAACAAGTTCAAGTCTAAGTTCATTCTTCATATTATCACATACACATAATACTTATATATACTTACTTGTTATTGCTTCAATTATGCATCTTGAACTTTCTCTTCAGTTTGAAATAAATGCGGGTACTTAGATTTCATCATTTCCTCGGCTTCCCATGTGATTTCTTCTACTTGCTGATTTTTCTAGAGCACTTTTACAGAACCTACTTCTTTATTTCTTAACCTTTTAACTTGTCGATCCAGAATAGCAATAGGTACTTCTTCATAGGTGAGATCTTCTGTAACTTGTACATCTTCAGTGGGAGTAATATGAGATGGATCTCCTATGCACTTCAAAAACATTAAAACACGAAACACTGGATGAACTGTGGAGAGTTCTTGGGGTAGCTCCAATTCATATGCAACTTGGCCAAATCTTCGTATAATCATATATGGCCCTACAAAACGTGGACTCAGCTTTCCCTTCTTCCTAAATCTCATTACCCCTTTCATTGGTGACACTTTCAAGAATACCCAATCACCTATAGCAAACTCTAGCCCCCTTCTTCTAATATCAGCATATGATTTGTGTTGACTTTAGGCTGTTCCTAGACATTGTTGTATTAACTTAACCTTCTCCATAGCTTGATGAACAAGAGCTGGCCCAAATAAGGCAGTTTCACCCGCTTCAAACCATTCAATTGGTGATCTACACTTTCGTCCATTTATAGTTTCATAAGGTACCATCTTAATACTTGAATGATAGCTATTATTGTAGGCGAATTCAATAAGAGATAAATGATCATCCCAACTACATTTAAAGTCCAACACGCAAGCTCGTAGCACATCTTCAAGTGTTTGTATGGTACACTCTGCCTGTCCATCCGTCTGAGGGTGAAAAGTTGTACTTAAATTCACTTGTGTACCCAAACTCCTCTGAAAAGACTTCCAAAAATTTGTAGTAAATTGAGCTCCCCTGTTTGATATGACAGAGATTGGAATTTCGTGCAATCGAACTATCTCTTTAATATACAATCGCGCATAATCTTCAGTTGTAAAGTTGGTTTCACTAGTAGGAAGTGTGCTGACTTGGTAAGCGTGTCAACTATCACCCATACGGAATCAAATTTCCAAAATGTACGAGACAAAATTGTGATGAAATCCATGTTGATCATGTCCCTCTTCCACATTGGAAGATTTATGCATTGCATATAATCTCTAGGCTTTTGATGCTCTACTTTTACTTGTTTACAATTTAGACATTGGGCTACAAATTTTGCAATGTTCTTCTTCATGTTACCCTACCAATACATTTCTTTCAAATCATGATACATTTTGGTGTCTCCCAGATGAATAGAATACCGTGAATGATGTGCCTCTTTCATAATCCGTCCCCTTAGCTCATCTACATCAGGTATGCATAATCTACTTTGGCACTGACGCACTCTCTCTTGCGTAAGAACAAATGCCTTTGTCAAACCTTATTGTATACTCTCCTTCAGCTACAGTAAAATAGGATCCTCATACTATTTTCCCTTCACTTGAGCTACTAATGAAGATTCTGCCACATTTTGCACCATAATTTCTTCATTTGGAGTTTCTTGAAGACGAACCTCTAAGCTAGCTAGTTGATGTAGATCCTTGACTATACCTTGCTTTTCCATGAGCTGGCCATCAGTGCTTCCTATTACTTTGAGGCTTAATACATCGGCTACCATATTTGTTATTTGTTTTTCCTGGATTGTATAAGATATCGATATCATAATCTTTTGTTAGTTCCAGCCACCTCCGCTGCCTCAAATTTAGGTCCTTCTGATTGAAAATATATTACAAACTCTTATGGTTGGTATATATGTCAACATGAACCCCATACAAGTAGTGGCGCCATATATTTAAAGCAAATACTACCGTTGCTCGCTCAAGATCGTGTGTTGGATAATTTCTCTCATGTGGTCACAACTGTCTTGAGTCATAAGCTATTACATTACCATGCTGCATCAATACACATCCCAAGTCGACTCCAAAAGCATCACAATACACCGCATACCCATGCTTGCCTTCGGAAGTACCAATACGGGTGTAGTAGTCAATTTACTCTTCAGATTTTGAAAACTCTTTTCACATGCATCGTTCCATTGAAACTTTGTTGCCTTGTGTGTTAGCTTTGTCAAAGGTGCAGCAATAGAAGAAAATCCTTCAAAAAACCTTCTATAATAACCTGCCAACCTAAAGAAACTACGAATCTCTGTAGGCGTTGTTGGTTTTGGCCAGTTCTTCACTGCTTCTATCTTTTGAGTATCAACCCTTATTCCTTCATCCGACATAATATGACCCAAGAATGCTACAGATTTTAACAAAAATTCACATTTAGAGAACTATTCATATATCTTATAATCATAAAGAATCTGTAACACCTGCCGTAAGTGATTAGCATGGTCTTCTTTTGATCTTGAATAAACCAGAATATCATCTATAAACACTGTCATGAACACATCTAAGAACGGCTTGAACACCCTATTCATCAAATCCATAAGAATAGCTGGTGCATTTGTTAGCCCAAATGATATAACTAAAAACTCATAATGACCATACCATGTTCGGAAAGCTATCTTGGTTATATCTTTTCCTCTAACCCTTACTTGATATTAACCCGATCTCAAGTCAATCTTTGAGAAACATTTGGCACTCTGTAATTGATCAAACAAATCATCAATTCTGGGGAGGGGATATTTCTTCTTGACTGTTACCTTATTCAGTTGCCGATAATCAATACACATTCTCAACGTGCCATCTTTCTTTCATACAAACAACACTGGTGCACCCCACGGGGACATACTATGCCTTATGAATCCCTTGTCCAGCAAGTCTTTTAATTGCTTCTTCAATTCCCGTAATTCTGCTGGGGCCATTCTATATGGAGGAATAGAGATAGGTTGAGTACCTAGAATCACATCAATACCAAACTCTACTTCCCATCCTGGAGGCAAACATGGAAGATCTTTCGAAAATACATCAAGGAATTCATTTACCAACTGAATCGATTGAAGAGTTGGGGCCTTCACATCGGTATCTTGCACTATTACTTGATGGCATATGTACCCCTTGGATATCATTTTCTTTGCCTTAAGATAAGAAATAAATTTACATCTCGGTGCTCCAACATTACCCCTCCATTCAAGGATGGTCTTTTGTGGAAAATTGAAATGTGCCTTCTTAGCTCTATAATCAACCGTGTCATAACAAGAAGCCAACCAATCCATACCTATTAAAACATCAAAATCTATCATTTCCAGCTCAATAAGATCAACCAACGTATCATGATCACAAATAGTTACTATACAATTATGATAGACTCTCTTAGCTATAATAGACTGTCACGCCTTGAATTCTAACGGGGTGGACTGGCACCCAAAGTCGTTGAGGCCTGACAGAACCAATCTTCATTCATGTACACTCATATGCATGTCACTAAATAAACAACACTCTAACACATATAGATATAATATACCAATGGTGAAAGTCATGGATAACATATGATATAGATATGAAACTTGGCCGTTAGGGCCACCACGACAAAAGCATACATTCCTTACATTCCTTCATTTGTCCCACAACGTCTACAAAAGCCTCTAACAGATACATAACCAATCCTAAAGTCATGACAAGTCCCCGCTTTATACAACATTTGTTACATAGTACCAAAATAATGTACACATGACTCGGAAAGCCCCGAACCGAAATGGAGCTCACCAATAGTCCGTAGATAATCTGCAGCCTACTGTGGAGGTCTACTAGCACCTGTGCCTGTAGCAAGTAAGGTAAGTCCCCCAAGGGACGTCACTACAAAGAATGTACTGAGTATGTAAGGCTATAAGAAACTGTATGAAACATAGGATCTCAAATGGGATCAAATACAAGTGAATAAACATTATGGATAAACCACCATTCTGTAAATGTGTGGAACTGTATACATTTCATTCATTACTTTCTTTGCTTTTATGCTCATCCTTATTATCATTCATCCAGCTGATTAGTAGGCCATAGCATAATCATCCACCTTATCGGTGGGCCATAACATAATCTAACATATCATATCAACAATCATCGGGATCATCTCTAGCTGGGTTTTCAACCATTTGAGCTACCACCCGGCCTTTAAAAAATACATATATATACATTACTTCATTCCATTAGTTATGTAAGATTGATACATTAGTGGTTATAACATCATTATTGGGGCTTCGGAACATTAGTCAATGAATAAAATACATGTGAATCAAAATTGGTCAATGAATAAGAAACATTTGAATAACAATATATATCAAACCTGAATGAGATACTTTGGAAAATTTCGAAATAGAAACAAGTGCAATGACCATGTGAACAAGAGGTGCTGCAGAAGGATACGAAAAAGAGTAACCTTACATACCTTATCTTCCCAATATGAATATACAGTCCTATATGTGAATACAATAATCTAGCTCCTTTCTTACGGTTTACTCTACATCACAAGTACATAATGGAACTCACGTTAACAACTAACTACATTACAAGTGCATAAGACGACAATGAGATATATGACTGCCATATAACGTCGTTTCACCCTTCACGATACACTAGAATTTATCACCATACCAATCAACACCACAACATGCCACACATCAATTAAGACATCAAAAACCAATAGCATTTCATACCAAGTTTATACTTTACACTTCCTCATTAACACTACGTCACATTTACTCCATCAAGTCACCTCAATAGGTTTCACAATAACACATTAACAGCAATCCATAATTGATACTATTCAAAATACCTCCGGGATACTCCTTTAAAGTCATTCGAAAGGTACCATAAGTTGATAATTGCATCCAAGAAGGGTATAGGGGCCTTGGGGGATCAAAGAGATGCTAAAACAATCGAAACGGAGTTCTGGACTGACCTGCGAAGCCACCTGCACCTGTAAGTGGGTGAGGTATGGCTGCAGGTGACCATTGGCCTGGTCTAGGGCCACCTGCATTGGCATCTGCGCCCGCAAGTGCCCCGCCAATGAGGACGGGTGCCCGTTTCAGCCTCCAGGGGTCATTTTCGGGTCCTTTTTCGCAATGAATGGTACATGGTCATAATTAAGCTTCTCTTTTAATATTTTAGGTCAACTTGATGCTAATGAACAACCATGGTTTCAACATACACATGAACACCACCAAAAACTATACTCTCCTTCCATTATACCATAACACAACAATATTTCCACAAGTCGCATACCAAGAGAGAACAAGTTAGGGCCATAACCACATCCTAATGTTAACAACCACATCTTAACATATTGACATCTCATCCATATCATTCACTTTGATTAAAACCTCAAGTCTCCTTTCAAGTTCAAATCACAAAGATGCAAAAGTGCACTACTCATGATCTACACAATCTCTCATGCATATAATATATTAAAACACAAGAGTAAACACTTACCCAAGCTTGAAAAGTGATGATCTTGTCCAAACAAGTGGTTGCCTTACGGTTTGAGAGAGGACAAAATATCTCCTTTTTTGGAAAATTCTAGAATGGCAAGTGTAAAGAAATGAATAAAATCTAACTTTTTTCTCCTTATTTATGGTCATCCTTAGCCAATTCTTGGTCATTAAATGTTAGGTTTACTTGGTCAACATTAAAATGGATCATTTGCCATCTTTGGGCCATGTCTTTTGCATCATTTTGGGCCTCAATTGAGCCCAATGACACAAAATTAATTTAGCCCAATAACATGCATGAATAACATACCAACTATCACAATATAAATATTTCCTTGAACATTAGGGTGGTTGCATGAGTTCATAAATGTACGGGGTGTTACATAGACTTACCAACGGGTTTAGATACTTCAAATGGCTTGACTAGTAATTTCGGTGTTCTTTTAAATTTTTCAGCAATCAATGGAGTGACATATGCTAGGGTAGATCTCGGATCAATCAATGCATATAAATTATGTGAAAATATGGATAATGTACCTGTAACCACATCAGGAGAAGCCCCAAATTCTGCCGATTCGCTAAAGCATAGGTACGGTTCTGGACTCTACTAGAATTAGCTGCTCCTCGAACACCTGTACCACATCCAGTAGGCTGTACACCCAACGAGGATGATGCAACGGCTGATTTCGTAGGTCGCTCCATACTACCTGTACCCCTCCGTGGGCACTCTCTCATTATGTTCCCCGACATACCACACCAGAAAAAAACCTCTGTCCTAAGCCGACATGCACCTAAATGAAGCTTTCCGCAGTGCTGACATGATTGAAAATAAAACCTCAATTGGCTCATTCCTCCTTGGTCTTGATGCCCTACTGTCTGTGAACCTTGAATCCCACTGCTTTGCCCAACTTGACTGCCTCTAAACCATCAAAATTGGGATGGATTACCTACTGTAGAATAAGAAAATGATGGTCTAGGCGGTCTATTAAAAATCCAAGGCCTAAATTCTCCTTGGGATTCCATGAACTGTCCCATAGGTTTAGCCCTCTTTGACGGTCCTCTTTCAAATTCTTGTGTTCTTCTCCTTAGCCTGTGATCCTCCATCTTCTGTGAAAAAACTTGTATCCTGGCTATATCCATGTCTCTATTCAAAGTAGGAATAGTACAATCCCTAACAAAAATGGATCATATCTATCCACATACCGATGAACTCTATCGTCCATAGTAGCTACTATATTAGGAGCGTACCTGGCAAAAGAGTTAAACCAAGACTGTACTCTCTGACGCTCATATTACCTTGACAAAGATTTAAGAACTGGTCTGCACGAGCCTCTCGGATCTCATATGGAAGGTAATGACCAACGAATACCACTTTGAATTCTTCCCAACTAGCCGGAAGTGCACCGATACCCCTAGATCGTTTCCAATCTTTGTACCATAATATAGCCTCTCCTTTTAATCTATATATTGTAAGCTCAACTATTTCTGTACTAGATACATGCATAACATCTAAACCCCTTTGAATTTCATCCGTGAATTCTTGTGGGTCTTCATTAAGATCTGACCCAGTGAATGTGGGAGGGTCTAATTTAAGAAAATCCTATGTCCGTCGACTAGCTGCCCTATCCGTACCGTCATAACTTGTAATTGGACTAGCTTGTCCTTGATTTTGTGTAGTAACTATACAAGTCAACATTTGCACCATATTCCTTAAATCTTGCTCAATAACATTAACAGGTGGTTTTGGGGTTACTTCTCTCCTTCTTGGCTCTCTTGGAGGTGTAAGAGTAGAAGAAGCCCGTGATGCAAACTCATTTTCAGCTTCACCTTAATTAACTCGTTCAGGTGGTGATTTTTTAGTTCCTATTTCGGTAGCCATGTCTCCCTTCTTACCTTTATCCTTGTTTCTCCTTGTAAATGACATTTTTCTATACTGAGGAAACAAAAACATAAAAAAAAATTCACTTGTTAAATATGACTACACCTACAACTTTGGCTCTATTGCACGATCTAGGAAATGAAGAAAAGAGACAACTCATAAATGTACCGTATACTCCTACGTATAGATATGGTGCACAACACATCTATAAGCAAGAATCTACTCAGACACGACTTTGTAGACACCCCAGGACAACCTTCTCTAATACCACTTTTGTCACGCCTCAAATCCTATTGGGGTGGACAGGCACCCATAGCCGTAAAGGCCCGAGAGAACCAACCTATGACTATGTACATTCATATGCATGCCATTAAGTGAACAAAAATTCTGCCACATGCAGATATAATATATCGATGATGGAAGTCATGTAAAGACGTTCAAAATAGATACGAGACTTGCCCATTGGGGCCAGAATGTCTAAAAGGTAAGACACATTTACTTTTGATTTTACAATGTCTACAAAGACTCTATAAGATACATAACCATGACTAAGGTCGGGACAAGTCCCCTCCTTATACAACTACTACACAGTACCAAAAATATATACAAATGAAGCGGAAAGCCCCGAATCAACCTGGACCTCACCAATAGACTGCAGATGACCCGTACCCTACTGTGAAGGTCTACTAGCTCCTGTGCCTGCAGCAAGTAAGGCAAGTCCCCCAAGGGACTTCAGTACGAAATAATGTACTAAGTATGTAAGGCTATAATTAACTGTATGAAATATAGGAACTCAAATTGAATCAAATACAAGTGAATAAATAATACTGATATACCATCGTACTGTATATATGGAACCATGTACATTAAATTCATTTCTTTCCTTTTACCTTCTTATCAATATACATCATACAATGCCTGGGACCAACTGATCAGTGGTAAGTAACATTGAGATAGGCTCGAGCTAGGCTTATGCCCCAAGATCTACCACCCATAATCAATAAATAAGGTTTGGGTTGAGCTAGGTTTTCACCCCCAGAGCTACCCCCTGTATCCAATAATCCATCGGGATCGGCTCGAGCTAGGCTTTCGCCCTCAGAGCTACCACCCGTACTCAACCAAATATGCATTACTTCATTTCTTTAATTTTTGTGAGATTGTTACATCAGTGTTCATAACATTATTGGAGCTTTGGAACAATAGTCAACAAATAAGAGACACACAAATAATAATTGCTAACAAACCTGAAACGAGATACTTTAAAACATTTTGGAGTGGAAACAAGTTTGGTAATGATGTGAACAATAGGTGCGGCCAAAGGATACGGAAAAGAGTAACCTTACATCCCTTATATTTCCAACACGTGACTACAACAATTAAGTTCTTCATTAAAGCGTTACTCTACAATACGAATACATAATGGAGCTCACATTAAAAGCCAATTACATTACAAATTCACAAGGTGATAATTAGCTACTTGACGGGAAGTAAAAACTATCAAACATACCAAACACATGGTATATCATTATACCTTACTTTATACTTCCATATAACTTCATTACACCCTCCTTCAATACAATTTACTGCCCCACAATACCAACAATACCAAAACAGTCCACACATCAACATAGACGTCACAAACCGACAAGATTTCCCACCAAGTGCATACTTCACATTTTTACCTCAATGCAACTTCACATATTTATTTCATAAATTCAAATAAATACCTTACACAACAATATACCAAAAATAGTCCACACAATTTCAGATTCACTTTAGTATAACAAGAAAGTATTCTCTTTTCACTACGCCAAACGTTCCATGCAAAATTACGTATAAATATTTCCACAAGTCATACACAAGGAGTAACGAATTAGGGAAAGAACCACACTTAAAAATACTTAAATTTCATACATATAATTCAATTACTTTAAGACCTTAAGTCCCCTTTCAAGTTTAAACCACATAGAAGGCATATCCTTTAGCAACTAAGCAAAAGTGGACTGTTTCACAATAAGTGGACTGATCAACATTTTTTAAATATAAACAACATGATATACACAACCTCTTATGAATATAATATATTAATCTTTAATTTTAAACACTTACCAAGTCTTGCAAGTGGAAGATTTGTCCAAAAATCCTTAGGGGAAATTAGGGTGGCTAGGGTTTTGAGAGAGGAGAAATGTTTGATTGAAAATTTGGTTTTTACAAGTGTGTTGTGTAGAAAATGAGCTAAATTTCTGTTCCAAACCTCCTCTCTCTATGGTCATCCTTAGACAATTATTTGGTCAAAAAGTCCAAGTAGATGATGTGTATACTTGGTCCATTTTTAAATGGATCATCTCCTTTTGGGCCCATGCCTTATTTACTTAATTTTGGGCCTCAATTAAGTCCATAAACATAATATTAATTCATCCCAATAAATTTAGTGGATAATATACCAACTATCTCAAGTTTAAATAATTCCATAAATGTTAAGGTAGTCAAATAAGTTCGAAAATGTACGGGGTGTTACAGGCAGTCACCGCCTCAGGCTTAGCCACACTTAGGGGTACTTCCACTCTCACTCTCTCCTTTATATAGTCCTATTTCATTGAGTACAATGCACGTTTGTTAGTTGGGGGTAGGGTGTCTATTTATTTAAATCTATAATCTTGGTGCCTGGTTGTATTTTGATACATTTCAATATTTTATCTCCCATTTTGGTGTATAAATTTGACATTCGGATACTTTTTATTCGGTTTGTAATATTTTGATATGTGGTGCATTAGATTTCATTTAGTATGTTATGTGTGATGTGAAATTTTCATTTCTTTATTTTGATTTTTATAGTAGTTGTTTTTTCCATTACAAATAAAATTCATTTTCTCATGCGTTTCGAAGAGAAAAGTGTACTAGCAATAGAACCCTTTCACTCAAATGGTACACTTGGGTAGGTTTCTGACATGCGCGACTCTTAGATTTATTATCCATTGTGACGTATGTCCATTTTTAAAAAATGTGCCCATTTTTAAAAATTTACCTTTGGTCGAGTTAAGTTAGTTAGGCTCTCATTTTTGCGAAAACTCGTATCTCATTTTAGCTACTTGAATACCTTCCTCGATATGTACTATGAATGTAGTACAATAATTGAGGAAGAGTACTATGAGTATGTGATTGAGGGTCATGTGTGGGAGATTTTGATTTGATCTCGTGAATCGAGTCCATCTAGAACTTTCCCGATTGCTCTACTTCTAAAGCAAAGAGTGTGTAATATTGGAGATATGATCTTAGGCCATTTTAATCGAGAGCAAACCACCTTTTTGACAAAAATTCAACCACCCCTTGGTGAGTTGATTGACCAACTATGTCCCTTATTGTCACACCCCAAATCCCATTGTAGCGGACTGGCACCAGAAGCCGTTAAGGCCCAAGAGAACCAACCTTCATTCATGTACACTCATATGCATGCCCCTGAGTGAACAACGTTCTATCACATGTAATTAAGAGATACCAATGGCGAAAGTCATGGAAAAACATTCAATAGATATAAAACTTGGCCGTTAGGGCCACCACATCAACATGGACATACATTCCTTCATTTGACATACAACATCTACAGAGCCTCTAACAGATACATTTACATAACCATCCTAAAGTCGGGACAAGTCCCCGCTTTATACAACCTTTCTACAGTACCAAAACCAATATGTATACAAGTGACTCGGAAAGCCTCGAATCAATCTGGAGCTCACCAACAGTCTGCGGATGACTCGTAGCCTACTGTGGAGGTTTACTAGCACCTGTGCCTGTAGAAAGTAAGGTAAGTACCCCAAGGGACGTCAGGACGAAAGAATGTACTGAGTATGTAAGGCTATAAACAATTGCATGAGATACAAAGCTCAAATGGAATCAAATACAAGTGAATAAACATTATGGATAAACCACCGTTCTGTATGTGTGGAACCAAGTACATTGCTTTCAATACTTTCTTTGCTTTAATGTTCATTCATCATCATTTATATCATATCGTTCTCGGGCCCCAACTGATCAATGGGACATAACATAAAATTGGGATTGTTTCTGCCAGGCTTATGACCCTTGAGTTGCCACCCAAAAATCAATAAATCAGGTTCGGATCGAGAAAGGTCTTCACCCCTCTAGATTTCCCCCTGTCAGGTTTGGCTTGAGCTAGGGTTTTACCCCTAAAGCTTCCCCCTGATCCAATACTCTCGAGATCATCTTGAGCTAGGCTTTCGCCCCTAAAGCTGCCACCCGAACTCAAACAAACACATATATGCATTACTTCATTCCTTTACTTTTATGGGATTGATACATTGGTGGTTATAACATTATTGGAGCATTAGAACATCAGTCAATGAATAAGACACATGTGAATAACAACATATGACAACCTGAAATAAGATGCTTTGAGACATTTCGAAATGAGAACAAGTCGGTAACAATGAGAATAAGACATGCTGCCAAAGGATACAGAAAGAGTAACCTTACATACCTTATCTTCCCAATATGAATACACAATCCAATATGTGAATACAATAATTCAACTCATTCCTTACGTTTACTCTACAACACAAGTACATAACGGAGCTCACATTAACAACGAACTACATTACAAGTGCATAAGATGAAAATGACCTACATGACTGCCATATAACGTCATATCACCCTCCACAATACAGTTCACAGTATTACCATACTAACAATACCAAAACATTCCACACATTAACCAAGATATCACAAACCGATAGCATTTCACACCAAGTTTATACTTTACACTTCCCCTTCAACACCACGTCACATTTACTCCCTCAAGTCACTTAAATACCTTCCACAATAACACATTAGAATCAATCCACAAGTGATACAATTCAATATGCCTCTTGACTACCCCTTAGGACCATTCAAATGGTACCATAAGTTGATGATTTCATCCAAAAAGGGTATAGGGGCCTTGGGGGGTCAAAGAGAAACAAAAGCAAACAAAACAAAATTCTAGAATGGCCTATGGATCCACTTGAACCCTTAGGTGGGTGAGGTATGACGGAAGGGGACCATTTGTCCTTGACCAGGGCCACCTGCATTGGCATCTGCGCCCGCAGGTGCCCCATCCGCGAAGGCGGATGCTCGATTTGGCCAAAATGGTTCTCTTTTGGGTCCTTTTTTGTAATAAATGGTCCATGGACATAAGTAAGATTATATTTCATATTTTCGGTTAAGTTTAATTCCAACGAACAATCATGGTTTCACAACGCACAAGAACATCACAAAACTACATTTTCTTTTCAATACACCACCAATTCCATTCACAATTTCCACACAACAATTCCAAATGTTATACACAAGGAGAAAGCAAGTTAGGGACATAACCACATCTTACATGTTGAAATTTAATCAATAAAATTCACTTCCTTCAAGATCTTAAGTCCACTTTCAAGTTTAGAATGCAAAACCCTTTACTGAATAAGCTAAAGTAGACTATTTCACACATAGTGGACTGCTCAACACTTTTTCAACATAACCAACATGATTTACACACCATCTTATGCATATAATATATTAAAACATAAGATTAAACACTTACCAAAGCTTTCAAAGGAATGATCTTGTCCAAAGAGAATAGTAACTTAGGGTTTGAAAGAGAAATGAAATATTGTTGGAAAATTCTAAAATTGTGCATTTGTCTTTTGGTGAATAAAAATCTGATTTTGTACCTTATATAGTGCCTAATGGTCATCCTTAGCCAAACACTTAATCAATAATTGAGGTGTTTACTTGGTCAATCATGGAATGGGTCATTTTCTATCTTTGGGCCATGTCTTTTGCTGAATTTTGGGCCTCATTTGAGCCCATAATCACAAGACTAATTCAGCCCACTAAATTTAGTGGGTAATGCACCACCCATCTCAAGTTTAAGTAATTCTTTAATGTTACGGTGATCAATTAGGTTCGAAAATGTACGGGGTGTTACATTCTTCCCCCCTTAGAAACATTCGTCCTCGAATGTTAGTAACATTAACCAATTTAAATAAATTCAAGTCTAGTACACATAATGCTTATAGATACTTACTTTTTATTGCTCCAATCCCGCATTTTGAACTTTTTCTTCTGTTTGAAACAATTACGGGTACTTAGACTTCATCATTTCCTCGGCTTCCCATGTGATTTCTTCTACTTGTTGATTTCTCCAAACCACTTTTATGAAAGCTACATCTTTATTCCTTAACCTCTTCACTTATTGATCCAGAATAGCAATAGGTACTTCCTCATATGTGAGATCTTCCATAACTTTCACATCTTCAATGGGAGCAATACGAGATGGATCTCCTATACACTTCTAAAGCATTGAAACATAAAACACTGGACGGACTGTGGAGAGTTCTTGGGGTAGTGCTAATTCATATGCAGCTGGCCCAAATCATCGGACAATTTCATATGGCCCTATATAATGTGGACTCAACTGTTCTTTCTTTCCAAATCTCATTACCCTTTTTATTGGTGACACTTTAAAAAACACCCAATCACCTATGACAAATTCGAGCCCCCTACTCCTAACATTAGCGCATGACTTGTGTCGACTTTGGGCTGTTTGTATCCGCTGTTGTATCACCTTAACTTTCTCCATAGCTTGATGAACAAGGTATGGCTGAAGCAAGGCAGTTTCACCCGCTTCAAACCATCCAATTGGTGATCTACACTTTCGTCCATATAAAGCTTCATAAGGTGCCATTTTGATACTTGAATGATAGCTATTGTTGTAAGCAAATTCAATAAGCAATAAATAATCATCCCAACTACCTTTATAGTCCAATGTGCAAGCTCGTAGCATATCTTCAAGTGTTTGGATAGTACGTTCTGCTTGTCCATCTGTTTGAGGATGAAAAGCCGTACTCAAATTCACTTAGGTTCCCAAACTCTTCTGAAAAGATTTCCAAAAATGTGCAGTAAATTGAGCTCCCCTGTCTGATATAACAGAGATTGAAATTCCATGCAATCAAACTATCTCTTTTACATATAACCGTGCATAATCTTCAGCTATATAAGTGGTCTTAACCGGTAGGAAATGCGCTGTCTTGGTAAGCCTGTCAACTATTACCCATATGGAATTAAATTTTCGAAGTGTACGAGGCAAACCTATGATGAAATCCATGTAATCATGTCCCACTTCCAGATTGGAAGATTTATACATTGCATATAACCCCCAGGTTTTTGATGCTCTACTTTAACTTATTGACAATTGGGACATTGGGCTACAAATTCTGCAATGTTCTTTTTCATGTTACCCCACCAATACATTTCTTTCAAATCATGATACATTTTGGTGGCTCCTGGATGTATAGAATACTGTGAATGATGTGTCTCTGTCATAATTCGTCTCCTTAGCTCATCTACATTCGGTACACACAATCTACCTTGGCATTGAAACACTCCCTCTTGCATAAGATCAAATGCCTTCGTCAAACCTTGCTATACATTTTCTTTCAGCTGCAGTAACATAGGATCCACATACTGTTTCACTTTCACTTCAGTTACTAATGAAGATTCTGTCGTATTTTGTACAATAACCCCTTCATCTAGAGATTCAAGAAGGCGAACTCCCAAGCTGGCTAGTTGATGTAGATCCTTGACTATACTTTGCTTTTTTGTCAACTGGCCACTAGCGCTTCCTATTGCTTTGCGTCTTAAAACATCGGCTACCACATTTGCTTTTCCCGAATGATATAGGATATCAATGTCATAATCTTTTAATAGTTCCAGCCACCTCCGCTTCCTCAAATTTAAGTCCTTCTACTTAAAGATATATTGCAAGATCTTATGGTTTGTATATATGTCAACATGAACCCCATACAAGTGGTGGCACCATATCTTTAAAGCAAATATCATAGTTGCTAGATCAAGATCATGTGTTGGATAATTTCTTCCATGTGGCCGCAACTATCTTGAGGCATAAGCTATTACATTACCGTGCTGCATCAGTACACATCCTAGGCCAACTCCAGAAGAATCACAATACACCGCATACCCTTCTGTACCTTTCGAAAGTACCAATATGGGTGTAGACATCAATTTATCCTTCAGCTCTTGGAAACACTTCTCACATACATCGTTCCACTTAAACTTTGTTGCCTTATGCATTAGCTTTGTTAAAGGTGCCGCAATGGAAGAAATCCCTTCAACAAATCTTCTATAATAACCTGCTAATCCAAGAAAACTATGAATCTCTGTAGGCGTCGTAGGTCTTGGCCAATTCTTCACCGCCTCTATCTTCTGCGTATCAACCCTTATTCCTTCATCTGACACAATATGACCCAAGAATGCCACAGATTTTAACCAAAATTCACACCTAGAGAACTTTGCATATAACTTACGATCACGAAGAATCTGTTACACCTGCCGTAAGTGATTAGCATGGTCCTCTTGTGATCTTGAATAAACAAGAATATAGTCTATAAACATTGTCACGAACACATCCAAGAATGGCTTGAACACCTTATTAATCAAATCCATAAAAACTGCAGGCGCATTTGTTAGCCCAAATGACATAACTAGAAATTCATAATGACCATACCATGTTCGAAAAGTTGTCTTGTGTATATCCTTGTCTTTAACCCTTACCTGATGATATCCCGATCTCAGGTCAATCTTAGAGAAATATTTGGCACCCTATAATTGATCAAACAGATCATCAATTCTGGGGAGAGGATATTTATTCTTAACTGTCACTTTATTCAGTTGCCGATAATCAATACACATTCTCAATGTGCCATCTTTCTTCCGTACAAATATTACTGGTGTACCCCAAGGGGACATACTAGGCCTTATGAATCCCTTGTCTAACAAATCTTTTAATTCCTCCTTCAATTCCCGTAACTACGCTGGGGCTATTTTGTACGGAGGAATAAAAATAGGTTGAGTGCCTGGTATCACATCGATATCAAACTCTACTTCCCGTTCTGGAGGCAAACCTGGAAGATCTTCAGGAAATACATCAAGGAATTCATTTACTACTGGAACCGATTGAAGAGTTGGTGGATTCACATCGGTATCTTGCACTCTTACTAGGTGGTATATGTACCCCTTGGATATCATTTTCCATGCCTTAAGATAAGAAATAAACTTGCCTCTAGGTGCTCCAACATTACCCCTCTATTCTAGGACGATCTTTTATGGGAAATGGAAATGTACCTTCTTAGCTTGGCAATCTACCGTAGCATAACAAGAAGCCAACCAATGCATACCTTTTATAACATCAAAATCCACCATTTCCAACTCAATAAGATCGGCCAACGTATCATGATCATAAACAGTTACTACACAATTAGGATATACTTTTTTAGCTACAATAGAGTCATCAACTAGTGTATATACTTCAAATGGCTTAACTAATAATTCTGGTGTTCCTTCAAATTTTTTAGTAATCAATGGAGTAACATGTGATAGGGTAGAGCCCGGATCAATCAATTCATATACATTATGTGAAAAGACAGATAATATACCTGTAACCACATTAGGAGAAGCCTCTAAATTCTGCCAATCCGCTAGAGCATAGGTACGGTTCTGTATTCCACTAGAACTAGCTGCTTCTCTAGCACCTCTACCACGAACAGTAGGCTGCACACCTTGGCCTAAAGAAGGAACCGATGATGATGATGCACCGGTTGATCCCGTAGGTCGTGTCATACTACCCGTGCCCCTCTGTGGGCAGTCTCTCACTATGTGCCCTGATAAACCACACCAGAAGCAAACATTCATCCCAACCCAGCATGCACCTAAATAAAACTTTCCAGAGTACTGACACGGCTGACGAGAAAATCCTATCATATGTGAACCCCGAATTCCACTACTCTGCCCAACCTGACTACTCTAAACCCTCAAAATTGGGATGGGGTACTTGCTTTAGGGTAAGAAAATAATGGTATAGGCGGTCTAGGAAAAACCCTAGGCCTAAATTCTCCTTGGGACGTCGTGAACTGTCCCATAGGTCTAGCCCTCTTTGACGGCCCTCTTTCAAATTCCTGCGCCCTTCTCCTTTGTCTCTGATCCTCCATCTTCTATACAAATGCCTATATCCTCGCTATACCCATATCTCTATTCAAAGCAGCAATGGTATAATCCCTAACCAAGTATGGATCCAATCTGTCCACATACCGATGGACTCTGTCATCCATAGTGGCTACTACATTAGGAGCATACCTAGCCAAAGAGTTAAACCGAAGACTGTTCTCTCTGACGCTCATATTTTCTTGACAAAGATTTATGAATTGATCTGCACATGCCTCCCGGATCTCATATGGAAGGTAATGATCAAGGAATGCCTTTTTAAATTCCTCCCAACTAGCTAGAAGTGCACCGATACCCCTAGATCATTTCTAATCTTCGTACCATAATATAGCCTTTCCTTTCAATCTATATGCTGCAAGCTCAACTGTTTCTATACCAGACACATGCATAACATATAAATCCCTTTGAATTTTGTCCACGAAGTCCTGTGGGTCTGCATTCAGATCCAACCCAGTGAACGTGGAAAGGTCTAATTTCAGAAAATCTTGTGTCCGTCAACTAGCTGCCCTATCTGCACCATCATTACTTGTCGTTGGATGAACTTGTCCTTAATTCAATGTACCAACTATACGAGTCAACATTTGCACCGCATTTCTTAGATCCTATTCAGTAGCATTAACAGGTGGTTCTGGGGATACTTCCCTCCTTTGTGGCCCTCCTGGAAATGGGAGAGGAGAAGAAGCCCGCGATGCAAACTCAGTTTCATCCACACCTTGACTAGCGTGGTCAGGTGGTGATTTACTAGTTCCTTCTCCGGCAAGCATGTATACCTTCTTACCTTTGCCCCTACCACGTATTTCAATTGACATTTTACTATAACAAAGAAATCAAATTTCAATGGTAAGATATAATTCCACCTACAAATTTGGCTCTAATGCACGATCTAGGAAATAAAGAAAAGAAACAACTCCTAAATGTCCCGTAGCCTACTACTTATATGTGGTGCACCACACATCCATAAGCAAGACTCTACTCAGACACGGCTTTGTAGACACCCTAGGGCGACCTGCTCTGATATAATTTTTGTCACACTCCAAATCCCATTAAGGCGGACTGGCACCCGAAGCCGTTAAGGCCCTAGAGAACCAACCTTCATTCATTTACACTCATATGCATGCCCCTGAGTGAACAACATTCTATCACATGTAATTACAAGATACCGATGACGAAAGTCATGGAAAAAGATTCAATAGATATGAAACTTGGTCGTTAGGGCCACCACGTCAACATGGACATACATTCCTTCGTTTGACATACAACATCTACAAAAGCCTCTAACAGATACATTTACATAACCATCCTAAAGTCGGGACAAGTCCCCACTTTATACAACCTTTCTACAGTACCAAA
The DNA here is from genome assembly GCA_031232105.1 of Capsicum rhomboideum. Lineage (NCBI taxonomy): Eukaryota > Viridiplantae > Streptophyta > Magnoliopsida > Solanales > Solanaceae > Capsicum > Capsicum rhomboideum. The sequence goes on along the minus strand of CP124716.1, from coordinate 86,004,253 downwards.
ACCAATATGTATACAAGTGACTCAGAAAGCCCCGAATCAATCTGGAGCTCACCAATAGTCTGCGGATGATTCATAGCCTACTGTGGAGGTTTACTATCACCTGTGACTACAACAAGTAAGGTAATTCCCCCAAGGGACGTCAGTACAAAATAATGTACTGAGTATGTAAGGCTATAAAAAACTGCATGAGATATAGAACTCAAATAGAATCAAATACAAGTGAATAAACATTATGGATAAACCACTATTCTGTATGTGTGAAACCATGTACATTGCTTTCATTACTTTCCTTGATTTTACGTTCATTCATCATCATTTATATCATACCGTGACCGAGCCCCAACTGATCAGTGGGTCATAACACAACATTGTGATTGTCTCTACTAGGCTTATATCCCTTGAGTTGCCACCCATAAATCAATAAATAAGGTTCGTACCGAGCAAGGTTTTCACCCCTCTGGGTTACCCCCTGTCAGGTTTGTCTTGAGCTAGGCTTTTACCCCTACAACTACCCCCTGATCTAATACTCTCGGGATCGGCTTGAGCTAGGCATTTTCCCCTAATGCTACCACCCGGACTCAAACAAACACATATATGCATTACTTCATTCCTTTACTTTTGTGGGATTGATACATTGGTGGTTATAACATTATTAGAGCATCAGTCAATGAATAAGAGACATGTGAATAACAACATATGACAACCTGAAATGAGATACTTTGAGATATTTCAAAATGAGAACAAGTCGGTAACAATGAGAATAAGAGATGCTGCCAAAGGAAACGAAAAGAGTAACCTTACATACCTTATCTTCCCAATATGAATACACAATCCAATATGTGAATACAACAATTCAGCTCATTCCTTACATTTACTCTATAACACAAGTACATAACGAAGCTCACATTAACAACAAACTACATTACAAGTGCATAAGATGACAATGAGCTACATGACTGCCATATAACATTATTTCACCCTCCACAATACACTTCACTGCTTTACCATACTAACAACACCAAAACATTCCACACATTAACCAAGATATCACAAACCAATAGCATTTCACACCAAGTTTATACTTTACACTTCCCCTTCAACACCACGTCACATTTACTCCCTCAAGTCATTTAAATACCTTCCACAATGACATATTAGAATCAATACACAAGTGATACAATTCAAAATTCCTCTAGACTACCCCTTAGGACCATTCAAATGGTACCATAAGTTGATGATTGCATCCAAAAAGGGTATAGGGGCCTTAGGGGTCAAAGAGAAGCAAAAACAAACAAAATGAAATTATGGAATGGCATGTGGAGTCACCTACGCCTGTAGTTGGGTTATATGCAGCCGCATGTGCCCATATGTCCTTGTCCAGGGCCACCTGCATTGGCATCTGCGCCCGCAAGTGCCCCATCCGCGAAGGCGGATGCCTGGTTCGGCCAAAATGGGTCTCTTTTGGGTCCTTTTTTGTAATAAATGTACATGGCTATAAGTAAGATTATATTTTCGTATTTTAGGTTAAATTGGATGCCAACAAACAATCATGGTTTCACAATGCACATGAACATCACAAAACTACATTTTCTTTTCAATACATCACCAATTCCATGCACAATTTCCACAAAACAATTCCAAATGTTATACACAAGGATAAAGTAATTTAGGGACATAAAAACATCATAAATATTTACATTTAATCCATCAAATTCACTTCCTTCAAGATCTCAAGTCCACTTTCAAGTTTAGAAGGAAAAACCCTTTACCGATTAAGCTAAAGTAGACTGTTTCACACATAGTGGACTGCTCAACACTTTGTCAACATAACCAACATGATTTAAACACCATATTATGCATATAATATATTAAACCATAATATTAAACACTTACTAAATCTTGCAAAGAAACGATCTTGTCCAAAGAGAATAATAACTTAGGGTTTGAAAAAGAAATGAAATATTGTTGGAAAATTCTAGAAAAGTGCATGTGTCTTTTGGTGAATAATAATCTGATTTTGTGACTTATATAGTGCCTCATGGTCATACTTAGCCAAACACTTAATCAATAATTGAGGTGTTTTCTTGGTCAGTCTTGGAATGGGTCATTTTCCATCTTTGGGCCATGTCTTTTGCTTAATTTTGGGCTTTATTTGAGCCCATAATCACAAGACTAATTCAGACCACTAAATTTAGTGGGTAATTCACCACCCATCTCAAGTTTAAATAATTCCATAAATTTCACGGTAATCAATTAGGTTCGGAAATGTACGGGGTGTTACACTTATTGCGCCTTGGAACCCATTTTCTTGAATAACCTTATTACAAGACAAAACCCTTATTTCTCTCATATCCCTCTCTTGATCCAAACCTTCTCAAAGTGTCTAGGATTTGTTAAATACCAACTTAGGCTAAAAGTCTAAGTTGGGGGTGAAGGAGACCTCAAAATTTGCATGTACTCGATAGTTCACAAATATGGGGACCACTAATATCCTCTTCCAATTATCCTTGTATCTATGGGAGATATATTGTTTTTAAAAAAAGAGAAAAATGGTTGAAAACAAATAAAAATAGTTGTGATTTATTTCTAGTTGTAAATATGTAGTTGTTAAAATTTTGAAAGAATGGGAAGGGGAGAATAGCTTGTAAAGAAGGAAATTGGTTCGTGTAGTGATGCAAAGGCATAAAACCAACACTTTAGTGCATCGCTGAAGTGATCGATGGATCTCCAAGACACTTGGCGATGGACTATGCCCAGCCAAATTTCCAAGTGGTTGCATATTTTTAAATATGCTGCCCATTTTTACAGATGCTATTTAAGCCTTTTTGGCCATTATAAAACCTATGTCTTATAAATTTTTTGAATCTTAAGCTTATAATCAAACACTAGTTGTGGGATTAACTACTTTGAGCTTGGAATTTGGATATTTATTGTGAATGATTTGAGTTCTATGGTGAATATGGAAGAAGAATTTGGTATATTTTTTCTTTTTCTTATACTATGAGCAGCTAAATTCCCAAACTTAGGGATATACATTATTGAGTATTTATTGTTGTGTGGGTAGTGATTATTTATCTTTGTATTAAGTTGTATGTTATGATTTTAGCTAAATCTCTATGGTTTAATTTATAGATTGAGGCTTCAAACTCGGTTTATGCTTGGATTTCTTATATTGCTTGAAAGAGAATACCAGAGTGATGAGATTTAGCTAACAACACTTGAGTTATACTCATTTAAGTGGTGATTCTAGGAATAGATCATCCATCTTAAGGTTATTGGTTGTTCAATTGTGAAAACACTTGGTGTTTTGGATGAAACACATAAGAAATTTGGTGGTGGATTGAGAAATCACTCCTCATACGTAAAACTATTCCTAATCATAACTAGCTATTGAAGCTTAGGTGTATGTTCACTCACCCATGTATATAATCATTCTCAAGAAAGCATAACCCCAACTGCTTTAACTTATTGATTACAATCTTACCATGTTCAATTTGACAAACTTGTGTTGAATCAGTTAACTTGATACGAAATTGTTTGAAACCAAACCCCTCATTTTACTTTATAGTTTAAATTTTTAGAATTACGTGCCTACTTATAGTTGCTTGTGACACTTGAGAGTGAAGCTATTGCCCTCATTCTCTGTGGATTCGATCCCGACTCCTAAGTTGGGTTAAAGTATTGCTAACGACCACATACATTCATTTCTGGAGTGTATTTTAACATTATCAGAAGGCTTACCACTCTCTGTTAATATTTGTGCTAACCAGGGTCACTGCGTTAATGCCGATATTATCCAACATTCATATTTTGGGGTGATAGATGGAGGTTTGTAAAGTTGGCCAAAAAGGATCTAGTTGATTGTATAATCAGAGACGCCCACCGAAACCACACGAACGGAGAGCCTTACCAATAATCTCAGATCAGAATCCTTTTGTCCTTTCTTGCGTTATTTTTTGAGGATTGCCAAGTAGTTTGCATCAAATTTGCGAACCATGGTAGGGTAGTAATTTTCAGGTTGTGTGTTCATCCAACCCAAACAATATTCATTGAACCATCGCTCAATGTCTGGGTACTTGGGAAATTCCGTTGTGATGATTTGAACTTCTTCAGCAAATGGTCTCTTTAAACTTCTTTTCTTCGTTGGAAGGACACCATCTTGGTAATTTTTTTTTGCCCCCTCAACTTTCCAACGAATAAATTATCTAACCCCTGGGGCCTTGGTTCTGATCACTTCACCCCTCTCCTATTAAGGTTTTTTTTTTGAACTTTTGGTGGCCTCAGCATTGCCTTCTTCATTTGGCGAGCTTGAGTTATCACTACCTTCCCCATTACTACTGGAGTCTCCACTTGATGACCCTTCCTATCATACTGGAAGGCATTAGCTCATTCCCTTGCAGCTTGCCTGGTATAATAGCCCAGTGTTTCAGTTTCCTCGACCACATTTTCTGGTTCATTTCATAATCTTAGGGTTGAGAAAGACCTGTCTTGCCTCCTTCGTGCTCCAGCACGTGATATGAGAAATTTTTGAGTCATGGTACCTGTAGAGGGAATAAGTTAGTGATTGTGCAAAACAAAAGTCCTTAATCACAATACTTTAGACTAAAAACTGTTTGTATTTTACGGGTTGAGGTGACGGTTCATCACAGTTGTAATGGCTTATCAACCCAGCTATCAGTACTTTCCAGTGTAATAGTCGCACGTGATGGCTTTCCCTCATAGTTCATTACAAGACTGATAGATCGTCAGACGAACCATCAGGCAGAATAGAATAGATAGATAATTTCTTTCTTATGATGGTTCATTTTGGTAGATCATCACCCTTGTGATGTTTCGTCACTTATACCATAAGGGATATCAAGTCAATCCTTTCTCACTGAGGTATTTCATCGAACACCTTAGGTGCTGATTTGTTAACCCCTTTGTTTTCTTTGAAATATCTCAACTTTGACCCACACAACTAATACATACTTCACAAAGTGCATTAACAGTTGCAAAGCAGGTTCAAGTTATTTTTGGGTTACTCAGACTTCGCCCTCAATATTACATACTCACACATTGAATTGGAAAGCAACACACCTCTTTGAATTTAACTTTGGATATTCTAAAGTTATGGTGTCTCCAGATTTGAACATTTATCACCTCATACTGATCAAACAACAAAATTAAACAAAATGAATCTAAATTGCATATGAGAATACCTGGATTTCCAATAATGAAGAGAAAGAACACTTGGAGTACTCACGTATAATTGTAAGTGTACAAGGTAGGATGGAAGTGTGGAAAGTTGGGTATTGGTGAAGGTTGAATTGTTGAACAAAATGGTTTACATAGTGATGAAAGAGGATGATAGAGTTAATGGGTGTATAATGTGGGTGATTTGTATCATCTTTGAGAATTTGTAACTGATAAAGAAGGGGATCAAACTTAGAAGAGAAACCAATTAAATGTGAATCGATTCTCTTAAATGTCTCAAGTTTAATTTAATTGGTGTCGGAGTTGAGTCGGGTATTAGGTTTAGGAGTTAGGTCGGGTATTATTTATATAGTTCTGGTCGAAATGTTTCAATGAAATAAAATTTAAAAAATAACATGGACTTACCTGTGATACGAGGTGTGACAATTCACCAATGGTGTGACAGTTCGCCAGCTGATCCATCACACCTAAGTAGATTATATCGCCTAAGAACATGTCTGATGGTAGGCTTGATGGTGTATCACATGTGTAATGGGTCGTCATGGGGACCGTCAGACATAACCAGTTCATCATCATTCTTTACTTTTAGTGACGGTTAGGGGTAAAAGTTCACCAAAGATGTGATGGTTCGTCAGCTGAGCTATCAGCCCTTTACCAGAATATGACTTATTTTCATTTCTTGTGACGGTTATGATTGAAGGTTTGTCAGGGCTCTGACGGCTCTTCAGGCAAACCTCCACTCTTGAACAGAGTGTAATCCTTCACTCCTTCACTTGTATTTCCTTTCCCTGCACACTTCACACATAAATAAACCACATTTAAGGAACGAAAACTACTCTAAAAGTCATTTTACAACAACAAGACATGGGTTGCCTCCCACTAGCACCTGATTTAACATCGCGGCACAACTCGGGTGTTTTGACTACTCAGCCTTTGTCAAGATACACCAGTGATAACAACTTTACCTTTTCCGGCATACCAATATATTATTTGTCCCGTTAACTATTTACCTTAAATAACTTCCCATCTTTCTTTTCCAACTCCACTACTCTGGACTGAAACACTTGAATAACTTTGAATAGTCCAGACTATTTCGATTTCAGCTTGGCCGAAAACAATTTGAACCTTGAATTTAAAAACAGTACCAAGTCACCCACCTTAAACTCTCTCTTTCCAATTCTCATTGCATGGTATAAAGGGAAGCTCTCTCATAAGATTGAAGTTGAAACTCATCCATCACATTCAGTTGTTCTAAACTCAAATCTGCAGCCACACTCCTACTCAAGTTAAACTTTTTGAGAACCCACAAAGACTTGTGCTCAAGTTCCATCAAAAAATAACAAGATTTACCAAAAATAAGTTGGTAAGGGGACATACCTATCGACGTTTTAAAAGCAGTACGATAAGCCCATAGTGCATCACTGAGTTTCAGAGAACAATGCCAATATCATCATAATTTATCGATTTGACATCTCTACTTGCCCACTAGTTTATGGGTGATTGGGAGTATCCACCTTGTGTTTTTACACTCCGTACTTGGCTAAAGTAGTACAAAAAACCTTGTTACAAAAATTAGATCCCCCATTGCTTATAATAGTGCAAGAAGTACCAAATCAAGAGAAAATGTTCTTTTTTAAGAACGTTGCCACACTCTTACCTTGTTGTCTGCTATGGCCATGGCTTCTACCCATTTGTATACATAATCCACTACCACCAATATGTACTTATGACCATAAGAACTCACAAATGGGCCCATAAAATCAATCCCCTACACATCAAACAACTCCACTTCTAGCATTTTCGACATAGACTTCTCTTGATTTTGGGAGATCAAACCTTGTTGTTGGCATTGATCACATGCTTTGGCAAAGTCTAGGGAATATTTGTGGATGGTAGGACAATAATACCCACATTTCAATATCTTCCTTACAGTGTGATCACTCGCATGATATCCCTTTACTGAAGATGAATGACAAGCCTGTAAAATATCTACCATTTCCACCTCTGGTACACATCTTCTAATAATATTGCTAGCACATAGTCGAAATATACAAGGCTCATCCTAGAAGTAATTACTCACATCATGAAAAAATTTCTTTCTTTGATGGAAATTTGAATCATCCAGTTTCATGTCCTGACCAAATAGTTAGCAAAATCGACGTACCATAGTACAAGATCAGGAGATGTATCAAGTACTTGTTCATCCAGAAATGAGTCATAAATATCTAACTAATCTGGCTTCTTTCCTTCATTCTCAAGCCTAAATAGATGGTCTGCTACATGATTTTCACACCCCTTTCGATCTTTGAATTCAAAATCAAACTCTTGCAGCAACAACACCCATCTAATAAACCAAGGTTTGACATATTTCTTTGCCATTAAGTAAAACTTCTCGAAGGAGTAGACAACTGCAAGCAACTCTTGTTCAGTAACAGTGTAGTTCTTTTGCACTCCATTTCATGCCTTGCTAGCATAGTAAATGGAATGAAAAAGCTTCTCTCATTTCTATCCAAGAACATCCCCAAGAGTAACCCCACTCGCATCACATATCACTTTGAGCGATTGAGACTAATCCGGGGCAATAATTATAGGAGCAGCTACCAACTTTTCCTTAAGACATTAAAATGCCTTTAGACATTCACCATCAAATAAGAACTTAGATTCCTTCTCCAACAATTTGCATAATGGATTAGCAATGTTGGAGAATTCCTTAATGAACCTCCGATAGAAACCTACATGACAAAGAAAACTTCTAACTTCCTTCATCGAGATTCATGGAGGTAGTTTTTCTATTACCTTTATTTTGGCTTGGTCTACTTCAATTCAATTTGTTGAAATACTATGCCCCAACACAATACCTTCCTTGACCATGAAATTACACTTTTCCCAGTTGAGCATAAAATTGAACTCTTCACATCATTGCAAGCCATTGCTATGATTTTCCAAGCAGTCTACAAAAGCATCACTTACCTCATAGAACTCATCCATAAAAACTTCCAACGTATCTTCCACCATATTAGAAAAAATTAACATCATACATCTTTGGTAAGTTGCGGGAGCGTTACATAAACTGAATGGCATACGCTTAAAAGCAAAAATCTCATAGGGGCATGTAAAAGTAGTCTTCTCCTGATCCTCGAGTGTGATGAAGGATTGGTTGTAGCCTTATTAACTATCCAAGAAGTAATACCAACCGCTCCCTGCTAATCTATCAATCATTTGATCCATGAATGGCATTGGGAAGTGGTCCTTAAGCGTCCATGAATTGAGATTCTGGTAGTCCATGCAAACCCTCTAACCAGTGACTACCCTTAATGGAATCAGTTCATTTTTCTCATTTGCCACCACCATCATGCCTCCTTTCTTTAGGACACACTGCACCAGAGTTACCTACTTGCAATTTGAGATAGGGTAAACAACACCCATATCTAGCCACTTAATTATCTCTTTCTTCACCATCTCTTACGTTGATGGGTTAAGTCTTCACTGGTGTTCAATGGTAGGAGTACACTCCTCTTTTAATTAAATTTTGTTCGTGTAAATGCCCGATAAAATTCTTATGATATCTGCAATTATCCAGCCAATTGGACTTTTGTACCTTTGTAACACAGAGACAAATGCTTACACTTTCCATTCTATTAAATCAGAAGCTATAATCACAGGCAATGTATTTTACTAACCCAGAAAGACGTATCTAAGATGACCAGGCAATTTCTTGAGTTCTAATAAGGGCGGTTCTTCTATTGATGATTTTGCAGGAGGATTTGATCTATTTTTCAAATCAAGGTCCAACTTCTTTGGGGCATAAGAATACTACCCCATTCCAGGCAAAGCACTCACCGTCTTCTCATAATCTTCAATGTACTCTCCATCAAAATTTATCACCATAACAGCTAGAGTTTCCACATCAAATCTATCTTCTATAGGTACCTCAATGTCAACTCCATTAATAACATCAATGACCGAGACAACACTCATGTCTCTCAGTTGCTTCATCGACTAACATATGTTGAATTTTACCTCTTTGTTGCTCAACTTGAATTTCAAATCATTGTAATCCATGTTGAAAAACACTCTTTAGGTGGTTAAGAATTGTCTACCCAAGATTATAGGTACTTCAAAGTGCACTTTGCAATCAAAAATCACAAAATCCATTGGAAATATAAAGTTCTCAACTTTTACCAACACGTCATACAGTATTTCTACTAGCCTTTTGATTGAACGGTCAGCCATCAATAATTGCATAGTCGTCGGTTTGGGGGTTCTTAAGTCCAACTGTCGGTAGAATTCTAAGGGCATCAAATTGATGCTCGCACTAAGATCACACAAATACTTCAAAAAAGTAACAACACCAATTGTGAACGGGATAGTAAATATCCCCACATCTACCTTCCTTTAGATAAATGATCGCAAAGCAATTGCTACAGTGATGAATGTTACCTTCTGGTTCAAAGCTCATCATCCTCTTTTTTGTGACTAAGCCTTCATGAACTTATCGTATCTCGGCACTTGCTCAAGAGCTTCCATCACTGGTATGTTCACCAAGAACTAATTTAACATAAAGAGAAACTTGTGAAATTTTCCATCCTCTATTTTTTGCTTCACTCTATGTGGGAATGGAGGAGGAGGCCTAGGGATTTGAATTAGAGGTTTTTCAACCTTTTTGTCTTCCCCTTACTAGTCTTAACCATATCATTCATACTAGTAGATTTTTGAGCATCTACTTTTTGGTCACCAACATTTTTCAGCTTCTCAAACTCAGCCAGATTCTCATCAATACCAATATCATTAGCCATCATCTCATATTTGGAAGCAACAACCTCTACATGTGTCTGAACCATAGGTTGTGGTTCAGGAAGAAATTTACTACTGCTTGTGGTGATAGCTAAACAACTCCCATCATTCCTAGGGTTCTGCACTGTATCACAAGGCAAAGTACCACTCTTCTGTTGGTTGGATGTTGTGGACAATTGACCCATTTGGTACTCTAATTGCTTGATGGAATTTTAATGTGAATGTACAAGCTGACTCATAGAAGATAAGTCATTTTTCATTTCTTTCACTCCTGTATTTGTATATTCAACACTTTTCAGCACCTTTGGAACCATCTCTTCTATAGGGGACTTCTCTGAATCATTGGTAGCCCTATCATGATTTCCTGGCGGTACATATAAACTACCTCTGTCGTTCTTGCTTCTCCAATTCCCTTGATCACGATCCTTATAACCAGCCTTGTTATAGTAGTTATTTCTTTGACAGTTCTGACCTTTGTTTCCTTGGCCATTAGCCGAGAAATCCCACACCTGGTTATTTAGATAATTAAACTCTTCTTTAGAATCATACTCGACGATATACCTTGATAACCAACAACTTTCACCTTCTAAACACTACCTGCTAACAAATGTTTTGTCAGTAAATCCATTTGAGTCCTCATGTGAGCTATGTCTTGGTCATGCTCTTCTTCTCTTCGGCGTTATTCGACCGATATACCAATAGCGTAAGTACTTCTTGCTACCTCAGAATCCCTAGTATGCCAAGCTCTATTAGTTTTAGTCAGCTTATCTAGAATCATGGGTGCATCTAGGAAAGTCAATAGCATGAATGCTCCACCTGCTACATTATAAACCATCAGCTTAGTATTCGAGTTTAGAGATCTATAGAAAGTCTCCATCAAGTTCTCATTTATCATCTTATGATTGGGATATTGTGTAATCTTCTTCTTGAACCTCAACCACGTCTCATGTAGTTATTCATTTGGTTATTGCCTAAAATTACCGATTTCATCCCTTAACTGTAACATCATGGAAGGCAGAAAACACCTTTCTAAGAAAGCTCCTTTCAGTTTTCTCTAGTTTGTTATAGAATCGAGGCCCAGCTCAGTCAACCATAATGTTGTCTCTCCAGATAGAGGCAACAAAAACAACCTCAACCTAATAGTGTTCTGACTAACTCCTAAAAAATCAAAGGACTTGTAGATTCCAATAAAATTCATCAAGTGCATATTCGGATCATCACTATCCATCCCTCCAAATAAAGCTTTGAGATTCAGTGTTGGATCATTATTGTAGGGATGTTGAACTTAGCTCCCAGAGCTAGCGTTGGTAGAATAATAGCTTCAGTGGCACCAACCCCACCTAAATCGGCCTCATCTTCTTCATCGAAGTCAAAGTGCATAGCAGGTTGTTGTCACCTTCTACCTCTTTCCTTATGATGCTGATTGGCTGGAGCAATATTGTCATCAAGTATTCCATCATCATCACCACCCAAATCATTATTGATTGACACATTACCGGGAGTATTTAGATTTTATTGATGCACTTGATTAGCGGTAAGTGTTGCAAGCCTTGCTTCTTCACACTGTTGTGCATCCATATTTCTTCTAAAAATTCTTTGTAGTTTGGGGTCGTAAGGTAAAAATGGCTCACCCATACATCGAGTACTTTGCATGCTCAAAGAATAACCTACAAATTATAGAAACAAAAAAAAAAGTATAATTAGAAAATAGGACTAAAAGTCAAATAAACACAACAACTTAATTGACAATCGTATTCCCCGGCAATGGCGTCAAAATTTGATATGCCCAAATTACAACTCCTTTAAGAAGTGTAACCGGTCATTGTCAAATATATAACCCAACAAATGTTGAGGTGGAATCCCACAGGGAATACAGTGATAATTAAGCCATACGTAATTTAAGTGACTATTAGTCATTAATTTCCCTGAAATGGAGGGGGGGTTGTAGTAAGTTAATTAGACTCAATGTCTAATTTATTTCCAAAAATAAGAGTTAAAATTACAAAATTATAATCAATAGAGAAGACAAACTAGGATTGTGTTCACCATGGCTATTTAGTACTTTTGGGCTAATGTCGATAATGAATTTGTTTCAACACAAGTGAATGTCATGTGATTGAACTCAAATGTTAAACTAAATGTGGTTCAACCTAATTAGGTAACTATCCCTTTAATTCTTTCGAACATAATGTGATGGAAATCAAAAACTCAATTTAAACCCCAAGTTGATTAATTTCGTTAGAGCATTACTCATTAGACGGAGGTTAGAAACTCTAAATCGTCATTGTTAAACCCTTTTCTAGATTTTAACTTCTTACTTCAAGAAATTTAAACCTATGGCATGTTCTAATATTTGCAACCATTAGAAATTTGTTAATATGAAGAGTAAACAACACATTCACAAGTATAATATGAAGTCATACAAATATTAACCATAGAATGATTATTTAGCCATGGATTCCACAAACCTAGTTATAAGGGTTTTAGCCACTCATAGTGATTAAGAAAATGAAAACAATATATTTCATAATTAAAATACAAAGTCTTACAAAGATGAAATTCAAGCCTTCAATTCTTGACAAAAATCCAAAGTAGCATTTGAAATCCCCAAACGTATTTCTGCAGAGAAAATAAAATGTAAAAATATTTTGAGTGTCAAAAGTTACCTATTCTAAACCCTAAATTAGGTATTTATAGACTACTGGAAATTGGGAATTTGAATTTTAAATTGGACTGCTGCCTCTGCCTTGAAAGGTCACCTGACGGTTTACCACGATCGTGGCAATTCATCACATTGAACTATCACATATATTCACATTAGAATGGGTTCGACTTGGGCCTGATGGATGGGGTGAAGGATCTCTAAGGCCCTAACAATTTTTCAGTTGAGCAGTTACCTGGCTTCATTGGATCATTAATTCTGCTTGGGCTTGATGATTTGCATGACGGCTCACCAAGGCCCTGAAGGAGCTTCAGTTGAGCCGTCACCTGGATTCATTGGATCATTAATTCTTATTGGGCCTAACGATTTTCCTGATGGATCACAAAGGTCCTGACAGTTTTCCATCTGAGCCATCACATAGCATTTTCAGTACAGGTTCACTCCTTTTTGTCCTTTGGTCAATTTTTTGTAATTAGACATAAAAAAAACATCAAAACTAACAATGGTTGCTTAAAAACTCAAGATTATTCTTGGTTAAACACTTAAAATATATCATCAATGATTGTAACATCATGGTGCTCCGATTTTATTTGTGAAGAAGGATGGTTCTATGTATATGTGTATCGATAACAGACAGCTGAATAAGGTGACAATGAAGAATAAGTATCCTATGCCTTGTATTGATGATCTATTAGACCATATTCAGGGTGCAACCATGTTTTCTAAGATTGATTTGAGGTCTGGCTACTATTAGTTGAAGATTCGGGCATAGGACATCCCTAAGACAGCCTTCAGGACTCGCGATGGCCATTACGAGTTCCTGGTGATGTCTTTTGAGTTGACCAAAGGCCCAACAACATTTATGTACTTGATGAACCACGTATTCAGGTCTTATTTAGACTCCTTTGTTATTATTTTCATTGATGGCATCCCTGTCAATTCGAGGGGAAGGGATGAGCATGAGCAATATTTGAGGATTGTGCTCAAAACTTTGAGAGATCATCAACTTTATGCCAAATTCTTAAAGTGCGAGTTTTGGGTAGAGTTCATAGCTTTCTTGGGGCACGTGGTGTCCAAGTATGGGATTGTGTAGACTTGGTGTATATTGAGGCCATTTATGATTAGGCTAAGCAAATATCTCTGACTGCGGTTAGCAATTTAATTAGGTTGGCAGGCTACAACAGGCGGTTCGTTAAGAGATTTTCCACTATTGCAGCACCTATGATTAGATTGACTATGAAGAAGACTCTATTTCAGTGGTCTAATAGCTGTGAGACAAGCTTTGTAAAGCTCAAGAACTTGCTCACTTCACCTCCTATTTTGACTCTTCCAGTTGAGGGTGAGGGTTAAGTGTATTATGATGATTTTGGTGTTGGATTGGGTTTTTTTATGATACAATGGGTTTGAGTTATTGTATATACTTTAATGCAGCTAAAGGTGCACGTGTGTAACTACCCCACTAATGACTTGGAGTTGGCAACAATAGTTTTTGCACTTATGATTTTTAGGCATTACTTGTATGGTGTTTGATATGAGATAATCACTAACCATTATAGTTTTTAGTATATTATGATCTAGAGGGAGCTTAATTCGAGGCAGCACAGGTGGATTGAGTTGCTGAAGGTCTGTGATCTCTCTATTCTATACCATCCAAGCAAGGCGAAAGTAGTAGTGGATACCTTGAGCCGAAAGGCATTGAGTATGGGTAGCTTGGACTTTATTTTAATTTTAGAGCAGTCGTTAGCCTTTTACATCCATTTCTTAGCCAACAAGATGATTCGACTTGATATTTCATACCTTAGGAGGATTTTTGCTTGTGTTGAGACTAGACCCTATTGAAGCAGATATGGGGTCATCAGACTAAGGATTATAGGTTGCATGGTATTTAGGATCTGGTGTTGAGAAGTGAGTCTAGGAGGGCTACCATAGATTCTTAGGTCATTCTAAGATTCGATAGTCACATTTGTTTTCCAAGGGTAGGAGGTTTGATTCAGTTTATACTCTAGGAGGCTCATAGCTCCAGATATTCTATTCACCCTGACAACTAAGATGTATAAAGATTTGCAGCAAAACTACTGGTGGAGAGGTATAAGGAGAGATGTAGCGGACTTCATGGCTCAATATCTGTGTTGTCAGCATGTGAAGAATGAGCATTTGAGATCGAACGAATTGCTTTAGAGGCTACCTATTCCTGAGTGAAGATGGGAGCAGGTTACTATAGATTTCATAGGTGGATTACCTCACACTTCTCATGGTTTTGACAACATTTCAGTCACCGTATATCGATCGACCAAGTCTGCCTATTTCATCCCTATTTAAACTTCCTACAGTGTCAAGAGGTTGGCTCGTATCTATGTTCGAGAGGTGGTTTACCTTCATGGGGTGCCAGTGTATTATCTCAGATAGAGGCTCTCAGTTCACTTCTAGTTTCTAGAGGGAATTTCACAAAGAGTTGGGTACCCAGGTTGATCTTAACATCACTTTTTATCCCCAGACTGACGGACAGTCAGATCAAACTATTCATGTAATGGAGGATATGCTCTGTGCGTATGTTATGGACTTTGGAGTTCACTGGGAGTAGTTTTTTGCCTTAGCAGAGTTTGTCTATAATAATAGCTACCAATTGAGTATTCAGATGGCACCATTTGAGGAGTTGTATGGTAGGCATTGTCGATCTCCAGTTGGTTAGTTTGAGACTTCAGAGGCTAAGCCCCATGGTAATGATTTGCTTCATGAGTTTTTGGTTAGGGTTAGGCTTATTGAGAATAGTCTACGGGCAGCTCAGAGTAGGCAAAAGAATTATGCTAACTGTAGGCTTCATGCCTTGAGATTTAAAGTTGGTGACCAGGTTTTCCTTTGAGTGTCGTCCATGAAAGGCATGATGAGGTTCGAGAAGAGGGGCAAGCTTAGGCCCAGGTATATCGAGCCATTTTAGATCCTTCAGACAGTTGGAGAGGCAACTTATGTGTTGGCCTTGCCTCCAACCTTTACAGCCATTCACCCAGTCTTACATAGATAGATTTTTCGATGCTACATTTCATATGAGTCTCACATGCTTTGGTGGGACTCGATTAAGTTGTATTAGAAGTTGATATTCTTGGAGAAGCCAGTTTCCATTATAGCCAGAGATGTTAGAAGGTTGTACTCCAGAGATATTCCTGTGGTTAAGGTTCAGTGGAGACACTGTTTGATCAAGGAGGCTACTTGGGAGACCGAGCGATATATGCAAACTTAATATCCTCACCTGTTCAAGCCTTCAGGTTCTTCTTAACCCTTTACTTTTGCAGACAAAAGTTCTTTTAGTAGTGAATATCGTAAAGACACTCCAAGTCATTATCTCTGTTTTTGTATTTTTTCTTTATTTAGAGCCTTCCCATAACTTTCCCAAGTCATTTATTACTTGTTGGGACTGACAGATCGGTTACCAGGCAGTTCGTTTGGTTTTTTTAGAGCCATTTCCCTATTTTGGAGCTTTTGAAGTTAAGAATATGGTCTTGATCTAAATCTTCAGGTAAATGGCCTAAAAGCACAATTATGACAGTTTCATTAGCTCCAAAATATCAATTTTAGGCTAAAGGGACCCTTGGTCTGGGTCCCGAGGCTTTCAGACTCGTTTTGGACGATTGTGTGGATTTTGGTAAAAACTAGAAACTTGGGTGTGGGACCCACATTTTGTCAAATACAAATTTTGATGGTTCCATTGCGTATGGAATGCCAAATTTTGTAGGGTTGCATAGTTTGTTTCCATGCACGGGGTTTCGAATGAATCCTGAGCACCCGGTCATAGATTGTTGGGACTTAGCACGTTTTCTAGTGCTTAAGTTGCTAGTGCAACTGCTTTAGAGGCCTAGAAACCGCTTTAGTGGTATCCACTTAAGTAAATCAGGACCGATTTAGCGGTTGCTGACCATCTGAGGCTGGGTCACTTTACCGACCACCTCGCCACTTTAGCGGTGACCGCTTAAGCAGTCATTTAGCTGCTAAAGCGACCATCACTGGTAGTTGTATATACTTTATTTCCTTAAGTTTTAGCTTTAAGGTTAAATGTAAAAATCCATTAGAGAGAATGAGAGATCGAAAATGGTGTGGGAATTAACAAATTGAAGCTGGATTGTGTTGGGGGCGTCTTTGTGATCATCTCATCATGATTAATCTCGTAAGTTTTTGGTTAATTCTCAGTTTAGTTCTCCATTTTACTCGTGTTTTCCTCGTTGATGTTGGGGATGTTGTGGGACTTTGTGGGCTTGGATTGTGCCTAAGTTTAGGGTAAATTTTCCTCGTTTATTTCTTATCCAATGTTTGGTTTGATGTATTAAACACAACATGTATTGGTATATTTTTTTAAAAAATATTGATTGTTTACAAAAGTACCCTCCACATTCTATAGCTTTATGTATTTTCTTTGTACAGTTTTATTGTTCATTCTTAAAAATAAAAAATAAAAAAGGTTTGATATTCTCACTTAAATTATTTGGAGGGAAATTGTTATCTTGATAAATTAAATTGAAAAGAAGTATTTCATACTATATAAATATAAAACATGAAAAATTTCATGCGAGTTCATTCAAGTTGCAAATTCATTTTTTGGATATGTATAATTTTTTAGGTAAAAGAAAAATTCTTAACTTCAAAATTTCTGTATCTGGAAACGAAATGATCTTGCTTTATACTAGTCGACAGTGTCCATGACATTTCATTTGATTTAAAGAAAACACAAAATAGGCTGCACAAAATTGAATTCCTACTATTCATTACTCAACAATTAATCTTAAAAAATCAAATAGATCAGCACATCTAAAAATTTACAAAAATATTTTATGTGTTATGTTAATACAAAGAAGTTTAAGGATTTGCTACACATGACATCTAAAAGAACACTATAGTATTGAATTCAAGAGATACGAAAAACAACATGAGCTCAACGAATCATAAGAAAAGCATCAGATTTTTCATCCTTAATTGTAAACATGTTTTTCCTGGACCTCCAACAACGAACAAACAAGTTTTAAAGTCGAACAAAAACCTTTAAAAAATGAAAAGGATTTAGAAAAGAATTAAAGAGATTTGAGGATATTTTTATCTTTATTCATATCTATTCCATGTATTATGTATTGCTAATACATTGGTTTGCTAGGTATTAGTTATACAACCTATAATACCAAATAGGGTGTATGACTAATGCATATATAAGTTATACATAGATTCAAAATTCCTACCAAACATTTACTAAATAATACCATACTTAAAACATGTATTATTTATCCTAATACATTGTACCAAACAACAATACTTATCCTAATACATTGTACCAAACAACCCCTTAGTGACTAGGCGTGTGATTGAGAAGCCTTAGCCTAGGTTTGGGTAGGTGCTTGCCTTAAGTTGGGTTTTTAGGGTGTGGTACTGGGCCCCACTACCCCTACTACCCCTTTTAAGATAGGATGCTTAGAATAACGCCCCTTCTTGACCTTGATCACATAGCTACTTCCTTAGACTGTTACCTGCATTTGGGGTTGACCTAGGCACTATTTTACGTCTATTTAGCCTCGTTACCCGAGTAGAGTACTATTTGTCCTTAAACCACACTTTATGGCTTCTTAATATGAACCATCTTCTCCTTAGAGGATTTAGTGACCTTAAACTAGAACTTATGACTAATTGGACTTGAGATGGGCTAAAACTCTGGGATATTGATACTAAGACTTAGGTTATGAGTTTTGATTTGAGTCCGACGTATATATACTGATTATTGCTTATGACTTCTGGCTTGAGTCCAGTGTATATATGTATACTAATTATTGCCTATGAGTTATGGTTCGAGTCCGGCACATGTATATTGGTTGTTATTTATCAGTTCCGATTTTAGTCCGATATTTACTATCAAGATATTATTATCTTGTTTTTATTTGAGTCCGAAATTTATTACCTTTACAAATTTCGAATCGGGATTGTAAATTAGGTAGAGACTGGTAAGACTTGTGGTTATGGTTTGAAAGGACTATTAGGTATGCATATTTCTTATGTCGACTCGTTGTACGTTCATTATTATCGATTTTTCCTTCCTTACATTAGTGTTACTCTTTTCTTGTACCAACCATGCTTATAGGGTCTCGGTTGGGTTTATTTATTCTTGTTTGTGCCTTCTGGGATTATGGGGGACCAGTTAGGTTATAACTAGGCTTTTATTATTGCTTTTGAGTTATTTGCTTTCTACTTATTGCGGTTGCCTAGTTTGGACTACTATTTCCATTGATGCCTTTATTTATTGACTTAGGTTTACATTCTCGCACTTTACTTATTCTTTTACTGTAATTTAGCTCATTCAACCTATGATACCTACTTAGTACCTATTGTTTTGGTGCTCATATTGTACTTTTACATATTTTCCCTGATGTAGATCCGAGTATGAGTCACCTCTACTGACGATATCCTCGAGTTGTATTGCTAATATGATATTGGGTGAGGTTTTGGAGTCCAGAGCTGATCCTCCTCCTTCTATTGTCTGGATAGTCTTATTTTTCATATTTTGAGACTATGATGTATATTTGACATTATCTAGTACTCTCTTTTGGTATAATGGCTCTTGTACTGACCTTACCAGGTCGTGGGGGAATTTATTTTGTATATTGTGTCATCTTCCCTCTACTGCATAGCATGTTTATATATATATATATATAGCTATTTTTGTTTCTTATTATTCCAGTTGTATTTTATTTTTCATATCTTCCGCATGTTAGCCCGTTACTCACCGTTTTGAGCTATGGTTTGGTGACACATATACCAACCATAACGATGAGCACTCAAGCATCCAATTTTAATTTAAACTATACATCATAACAAGATCTCAACCAACAACTCATAGGCAACTTACAAACACTTCACTTATCAAAAATTCTCAAATATCAAAGCAATTACAACTCACATAAATATCAGTTCGGAGTATTTCATTAATTAACCAATTTAGGTGTCGCTCTTGTTTCTCTAAATAGATCATTCAACTCAGGTCCTCGACGACTACCAATTGATTATCTAATGATTTAATCACATCCCTTACGTCTAGATACCAATTGGAACCTTCTAGGTCTAATCCCGTTGCTTGCCTTATCCTAAATGGAGTCAGGAGACCTCCATATGTTTCAATTGAGATACCAATTAGAATCAAGAAATACCAATTAGAATTAACTCGTACAAACAATCATCTAGGACAACATGAGAGAAAATAAAGAAGGGAACAATTCCTAGAATGCCCCATAGTTTTTCAAAGATTAGACGTGGATGTCAACACACCAGTCCGTAGGACTCTACTAGACATTTGCTCTTGTACTTGTGAGACTGGTAACCTAGGATCTGATACAACCTGTCATGACCTAACTAACCGGACTGTGAGAGAACCTACTCGAATCCATCTAGATAGGAAACCCTTACCACCCATTGAGACTTATGCAAAATTCATAAAAGAAAATCATTAAACCTTTCAATTATTACAAAACTTGTTACAAATCTTCAAATACACAAAGAAATACTTTACCCCTAAGATCTAGTCTAGACAAGTGCAATAGCTCCTACAAGACAAGAGTAATAAACAAGAATCAGCTTCAACCATAGGAATGAGAAGATCGAAGCTGCTGAATATCTCTATCTGCATCAAGCAATGAAACCTGAACTGATCCTACAATAGGTTGTACCCCAAAAAGGGTATAACAAGAGTAGCATCAAAACAACCACATCTACTAGTAAGCATCATCGGCCGACCCAAGTTAATCACATAAGCACAACATAAATATCTGAAATAAAACAAGCACTTAATTAATAAAGTAAGTCAAATTGAACTCTCATACTGTCATTCACCACCGTCCTGATCTTCTACTCTATTCATTGGACCCTCACTTACCTCTTATCAGTTTAAACTAATCCACAAATCATCCACCAAACACCATTCAACTCTAATGCATTGCCTTTAAAAACTTCATGTCACTTCTAGCTATACATTTTCCACTTACTCTATTTATGAACCCAAAATGCAAGGTCCTTACGAACCCCCAATCCATTAATAACTAGTCAACCCCACTCATTCATAATCATACTTATGGGATTAGCCACCAATTAGGGACAACAACACATGTATACACCTTCACACATATATTAATACTAATTTAGGAATCAAACAACATATCAAGCTTATAGTACAAACCACAACTACCTTACATAATCAATGAAGTATAACAGGGATGCATAAATAGGTACAATCATGCAACCAAGTCAATACTATGACTCATAATATTTAGCTCAATGTTACCAAAATTCCCTTTACATGGAAATTCAATAATTAATTACTCAATCTAGGTATATCAATAGCCCGGACCACTCATGTATCTAATTAACAATAGTATTATCAACTAGTTCACTCAAGGAACCTAAAATAACAACAACAATAGGACCCGAACCACTCATGGAACCGTCAAACTCGTCAATACCTTGTACACACATGCTATGGGTCTTATAAATACCCACTAGCCATGACTTGCAATGGACGAGCTCAAATTATGTACCAAATAAACTAGACATCTAGTGTCTACCACTCTCATGCCAAACCAATTGTTATACCACCCTTATGCCAACGTCCCCACCCTTATACTTTCTGAATTCCACCAATTCTTTGATGATGTTATTTACCAGTTGATATCATAATACACCCATGTCAAAACATACACAATCACAGCATGATATAACACAACCATATTTGCATTATAAAACAAGCCTTTTTACACAATCTCATTATTAGTGATTAAACAACTTGTAATATTATCCAACAAGTTAACATACACATTATGCATTACAACAAGTAGATAAACAGGTAGTTAACAAGCACACACAACTAAATTGAGTTTCAACTACAATTCAACCATCACCTGTCCCTTTCCACCAATAATAATAGACAGGACCAAATAGCACATGGAACAAGTAACACACACAATGCCTTAGAATTAACCTCGAAACACTAATATCTAGATTACACATATAACAATTCTAATATACACTCTGTTACTCCCAACATTCCATCTTAACTCTAATTCTTCTCCCAGTCACACAATTAATCCATCAAACTAGGAAAAAGGAAATCATATCTAACAACTAACACCTATCAATTTAACCACACCATATTACTATAGTCAAACTTTTTTACTCACTAACTGATTAATTACACACAAGGAATGACATGTCAAAATCAATAATATAACAAAACTCAATCAAGATTACCCATCTTATTCACATAACTCTAATCTATCGATTTTATCCATCCAAGCACCTTGACCACATGCCTACGCATGAAATATCCAATCAATCTACCTTATCCATATATTTTCTAACACATGCATGTGCTACTTAATTAAACCTATCTTACCTAGGTGCCAAGCAGCTGATATGGAGACATGGACTTGAACTTCTAGCTTCGTTCTAGTGATTTCCACTGTGAAATCTACAAGTAAACATTTGGTTTTACCTTTTCCAAGCGTGCCCCTTCTTTTTCATTTCTCCTGAGCTTTGAGGTAACCTTAAGGGGGTTTTAGAATGAATCCTCATTCTGGTTTACATCTAAAAGGAGAAGGGTAATTACAAACTCAGGTGGAATGTTTCTGTTTCTCGGTGTCCCACTATAGCAGAATGCAGGACGCTACTACGGCGACGTTATAGCGGGAAAATCCTTGCTATAGCTGGATGACACCACTACACGCTAAAATTTTCTACTCCAAGTTTATTTAGCTAAGTATTTTATGCACCTATTTTAAAGGTATTAAAGAAATTCCCATACTCCGGGACCCTATAGATGTGGTGATTTTAGTAACGACAAAATGTGTCGTTATATTTATATACTCTAAAACTTCATTCTAAAGCCCAAAAGTGGTAATTTTCCAAGGGTTAGAATGAAAATTCTTCGTTGAGGTAAGATTTTGTCACGCCTTAAACCCTATTAGGGCGGACAAGCGCCGATAGCCATAAAGGCCAGATAGGGTTTGAGGCGTGACAAAAGTGGTATCAGAGCAGTTCATCCTAGGGAGTCTACAAAGCCCTGTCAATGTAGAGTCTTGTTTATGGGTGTATTGCGCACCACATCTATAAACAGGAGGCTACGGGACATTTAGGAGTTGTCTCTTTTTCTTCATGTCTTAGATTATGCAATAGAGCCAAAGTTGTAGGTGGAGTCATATTTAACCATTAAATATGTTTTATTCTCATTATAGTAGATATGCCGATTACAAGAATGAGTAAGAATAAAAGTAAGCAAGTAGATGTGGCTATCAGAGAAGGGACCAACAAGTTACCACCTAGACAAGCTAATCAAAGTGAGGCTCAAGATGATATTGCATCATGGACCTCTTCTACTCCACCATCTCCAGAAGAGCTAAGAAGGAGAGGAGTACCCTCATAATCACCTATTAATGCTACTGAGCAAGATTTATGGAATGCGATGTAATTGTTGACTCGTATAGTTGCTGGACAAGGTAAAGGACAAGCTAGTCCAATTACAGGTACTAATGATGCGCATAAGGCAGCGAGTCTATGAACACAATATTTCTTTAAATTAGGTTCTCCCACATTTACTGAGTCAGATATTAATGAAGACCCACAAGACTTTATTGATCAAATACAAAGGGCTTTTGATGTCATACATGTGTTTGGTAAAGGGACAGTTGATCTATCAACATATAGATTAAAAGAGGAGGCTATATTATGGTATGAAGATTGGAAACGATCTAGGGGTACAGGTGCACCTTCAGCTAGTTGGAAAGAGTTCAAAGAGGTATTTCATGATCATTACCTTCCATTTGAAATTCAGGAGGCCATGTAAATCAGTTTTTAAATCGTCATCAATGGAATATGAGCGTGAGGGAATATAGTCTTTGATTTAACTCTTAGGCTAGGTATGCTCCTAATGTAGTAGCTATTATGGATGATCGAGTTCATCGATATGTGGATAGATTGGATCCATATCTGGTTAGAGACTGTACTATTCCTGCTTTGAATAAAGACATGGATATAGCACGGATACAAGATTTTGCACAAAAAATGGAGGATCAAAGGCATAAAAAAAGGATACAAGAGCCGAAAAGAGGGTATTCGAAGAGGGCTAGATCTATAGGGCATTTCATGACATCCAAAAGTGAGTTCAAACCTTGATTTCCTAAAAAACAACCTAGTCCATCATTTTCCTACTCTAAAATAAGTGCTTTAATACGATTTCAAGGTTTTAAGGGCAATCAATTTGGGCAAAGAAGTGAGAGCCAAGGTTCATGGACAGTGGGGTATCATAAGTAAGGGAGTATGAGCCAATTAAGATATCCTCAGTAGCCATGTAAGTAATGTGGAAAGCTTCATTTATTTGCATGCCTATTTGGGATAGATGCTTGCTTTTGGTGTGGTATGTCGGGGCACATAACGAGAGAGTGCCTACAAAGGGGCATGAGTGGTATGGCACACCCTACTATATTATTCATTGCATCATCATCATCAGTGCATTTTTAAGCAGGGGTATACAACCTACAGGTTGTGGTCGAGGTGTTAAAGAAGCTAGTTCTACCGGAGTTTAGAATCGTACATACGCTCAAGCTAATCGAAAAAATTTGGAAGCTTATCCTGATGTGGTTATAGGTACATTATCCATCTTTTTGTATGATGTATATGCATTAATTGATCTGAGCTCTATGCTATCATATGTCACTCCATTGATTGCTGGAAGGTTCAAAAGAACACCAGAATCACTGGTTAAGCCATTTGAAGTGTCTACACTAGTTGGTGAGTCAATTATAGCTAGAAGCGTTTATCATAATTGCATAGTAACTATTTGTGATCGTGACACATTGTCCGAGCTTGTTGAGCTAGAAATGGTCGACTTTGATGTTATAATGAGTATGGATTGGTTGGCTTCTTGTTATGCTATAGTAGATTATCGTACTAAAACGGTGCATTTCTATTTTCCAAAAGAGGTAGTCCTTGAATGGAGGGGTAATATTGGGGTGCCAAGTGGTAAATTTATTTCTTATCTTAAGGCAAAGAAAATGATGTCTAAAGGGTATATATGTCATCTAGTGAGAGTAAAAGATGTCGATGTGGAGCCACAAAATCTTCAATCGGTTCCAGTGGTAAATAAATTTCCTAATGTATTTCCTGAAGATCTTCTAAGTTTTCCTCCAGAATGATAAGTAGAGTTTGGTATTGATGTGATCCCAAATACTTAACCTATCTCTATTCCTCCATATAGAATGGTTGCGGTAGAATTATGGTAGTTGAAAGAGCAATTGAAAGACTTGCTAGAAAAAGGATTCATAAGGTCTAGTATGTCCCTTTGGGGCACACTAGTATTATTTGTGCATAAGAAAGATGGTACATCGAGAATGTGTAATGACTACCGCCAACTGAATAAGGTGACTATTAAGAAAAAATATTCCCTTTCAAGAATTGATGATTTGTTTGATCAGTTACAAGGTGCTAAATGTTTCTCAAAAATTCATCTGAGGTCGGGTTACCACCAAGTAAGGGTCAAAGGGAAAGATATACCCCAAGACAGCTTTTAGAACACGGTATGGTCATTTTGAGTTTTTAGTTATGCCATTTTGTCTAACAAATGCACCAACAACTTTTATGGATTTGATGAATAGGGTGTGTTCAAGCAATTCTTAGATGTGTTTGTGATAGTATTTATTGATGATATTCTGGTGTATTCAAGATCTAAAGAGGACTATGCTAATAATTTTAGGTTGATAGTATTTATTGATGATATTCTTGGGTCATATTGTATTTGATGAAGTAATAAAGGTTGATACTCAAAAGATTGAAGCCATTAAGGACTGGCCAAGACCAACAACACCTACGGAGGTTCGTAGTTTCCTTGGGTTGGCAGGTTATTATAGAAGGTTTGTTTAAAGGTTTTCTTTCATTTCTGCACCTTTACCATAGTTAACACACAAAGCAGCCAAGTTTTAATGAAATGACACTTGTGAAAGGAGTTTCCAAGATCTGAAGAATAAGTTGATTTCTACACCCATATTGGCACTTCCTAAAGGTAAAGAAGGGTATGCAATGTATTGTGATGATTCAAGAGTTGTCTTAGGATTTGTATTGATGCAGCATGGTAATGTAATAGCTTATGCCTCAAGACAGTTGTGGCCACATGAGAAAAATTATCCAATACATGATCTTGAGCTAGCAGCAATTGTATTTGCTATAAAGATATAGTGCCACTACTTGTATGGGGTGCATGTTGACATATATACTGACCATAAGAGTTTGCAATACATTTACAAGCAGAAGACCGAAATCTGATTCACCGAAGGTGGCTTGAGTTGTTAAAAGATTATGACATTGATATTTTATATCATTTAGGGAAAGCAAATATGGTAGTTGATTCACTAAGTCATAAGGCAATAGCGAGCACTTATGGGCATTCCATGGTAAGACAAGGTAAGACTAAATATCTACACCAACTAGCTAGCTTGGGGGTTCACCTTCTTGAATCTCTAAATGAGGGAGTTATTGTGCAAAATGCGACAGAATCTTCATTAGTAGCTGAGGTAAAAGAGAAGCAGTATGTTGAACCTATTCTATTACAGCTTAAGAAGAATGTACATCAAGGTATGACAAAGGAATTTAAGCTTTCGCAAGAAGGAGTACTTTGGTGCCAAAACAAATTGTGTGTACCTAATATAGATGGGATAAGAAAGAGGATTATGATGGAGGCACATCGTTCAAGGTATTCCATCAATCCGGGATCCACTAAAATGTATCATGATTTGAAAGGAGTGTATTGGTGAGGTGACATAAAGAAGAACATTACAGAATTTATAGCCTAATATCCAAGTTGTCAACAAGTTAAATTAGAGCACCAAAAACTCAGAGGTTATATGCAACGTATGGATCTTCCAATTTGGAAGTAGGACATGATTAATATGGTTTTCATCACTGGTTTGCCTCGCACAATTCAGAAGAGGTTATATGCAACGTATGGATCTTACCAAATTAGCACACTTTCTACCGGTTAAGACCAATTATATAGATGAAGAGTATGTGAAATTATATATTAAAGAGATAGTTCGGCTACACAGAGTTCCAATCTCTATTTTATATGATAGGGAGATCTCAATTCACTACAAATTTTGGGAAGTCTTTTAGAGGAATTTGGGAACACAAGTGAATTTAAGTATAGCTTTTCACCCTCAAACGGACGGACAAGCAGAACGTACCATTCAAACACTTGAAGATATGTTGCGAGGTTGTGTATTGGACTTCAAAGGTAGTTGGGATGATAATTTGGCGCTTATTGAGTTTACCTACAATAATAGCTATCATTCAAGTATCAAAATGGCACCTTATGAAGCTTTATATAGAAGAAAGTGTAGATCACCAATTGTTTTCTTTGAAGTGGGTAAAACTTCCTTGTTTGGGCCAGATCTTGTTCATCAAGCTATGGAAAAGGTTAAAGTACTCTAACAGTGGATAGAAACAACCCAAAGTCGACACAAATCATATACGGATGTTAGAAGAAGAGAGCTAGAGTTTGCTATAGGTGATTGGGTATTCTTAAAGGTGTCACCAATGAAATGGGTAGTGAGATTTGGTAAGAAAGGAAAACTAAGTCCACGTTATATAAGAACATATAAGATTATTCAAAGGTTTACCCAAGTTGCATATAAATTAGAACTCTCAACCGTTCATCCTGTGTTTCATGTCTCAATGCTTCGAAAGTACATAGGAGATCCATCTCATATTAATTCTAATGAAGTTGAACAAGTTATAGAAGATCTTACCTATAAAGAAGTACCTATTGCTATTCTAGATTGGTAAGTTAAGAAGTTAAGCAATAAAGAAATAGCTTCTGTGAAAGTACTTTGGAGGAAGCAGCAAGTAGAAGAGATCATATGGGAAGCTGAGAAAGCGATGAAATCTAGGTACCCTCATTTATTCAAGTCTGGAGAGAAAGTCCAAGACAAAAAATTGGAGCAATAACAAGTAAGTTTAAATAAATAAGTATTATATGGTAACAGGAAGATTAAACTTAGGTTTGAACTTGTTTAGGCTGACTAATCATGCTAACATTCGAGGATGAATGTTCCAAAAGGAGGGAGGATGTAACACCCCATATCCTACATGTAGTAGTTCTACTAATATGTCACTTGATATAGCCTTATGATATGGGTAATAGACTCGGCTTCCTATATGACTAGCGATGGTAAGATAGGTTGGAGGGAACTACCAATGCATTTCAATGAGGAACGATCAAGTTAACATCGATGAGAGTATTTAAACTTGGGATCGTGAGTATGTATTTTAGTCTAAAGTTTAAAGTGACCAAGTGTATACAAGTTTTAAGTTAAATTAAAGGGATTAGGGTCTGAAAATTGAATAAAATATCAAGGTGCTTTCTTGACTTAATTAAGCTAGTAGGTGAGTCACCTACTTGAGCTATATGGACCAAGTTAATTGACCCAAGGCTAAGGGATCAGATTAAGGCCTATTATAATGAAAACTTTTAAGTCCCAAACTAAGTAAAATAAAAGGAGAAGCGAATGGACAGCCCAACACCTAAAAATATGCCAAAGGCCCAATAAGTTAAAGGCCTAATTTTAAAAATATAAAGTAAGTAGGTGCATCACCTACTTATACCTTTGAATAGCTTGAACTTCCTAAGTAGGTGCATCACCCACTTAGACCAATTTGTGGTTGAAAATGGACCTAAAAGAGGAGTTTCTAGAGAGTCTATTTAAGGGCCAATTTGACACATTTTAACTCATAATAATTCAGTAAAATAACCAGAATTCTCTCAAATATAATAAGCTCTGTCTCTCTCCGTTCAAGCACCAGCCACAAAACTCCTCTAGGGTTCTTGGTATAGTTTCTTCTTTGAAGTCAAGGTAAGTAGTGATTTGCTTATGGATTTAGTTTAATTTCACCATGAGAAGGTGATGAAAATTAGGTTTTCCATGTTTGAAGTGTAGAACAGCCCTCAAAGTTTAGTAGTCCACCTTTCTCTAATTTCTACAAGGTTTCACCTCTTTATTGTTCAAGAGAAAAAAAGTCCAAGTTCTTGTAGCAGTTGAAAGTATAAGGATTACCACCAATAAAAATGTAACACCTCGTATCCTACATGTACTATTTCTACTTATATGTAACTTGATATAGGCTTATGGTACGGGCAATGGACTCGGTTTTCTATATGACTAGCGAAGGTAAAATGGGTTGAAAGGAACTGCCCGTACATTTTAATGTGACATGACTAAGTTAACGTCGATACAACTATTTAAACCTGGAATTGTGAGTAGGTATTTGAATCTAAAGTTTAAAGTGACCAAGTGTACACAAGCTGTAAGTTAAATTAAAGAGGTTAAGAACTAAAAATGGAATTAACTATTGAGGTGCTTGCTTGACTTAATTAAGCTAGTAGGTGAATCACCTACTTGAGATATATGAACCAAGTTAATGGACCCAAGGTTATGGTTCAGATTTTGGCCAAGTTAAATGTACCAAAGAGGTGTATTACCTACTTAAGTAAATGGATCAGATTAAGGCCTATATTAATGGACTCTTTTAAGGCCCAAACTAAGTAAAAATATGAGGAGAAGAAAATGGGCAGCCCAGCCCCAAAAAATCTGTCCCAAAAGCCCAATACGTAAAGGCCCATTTCATACATAAATAAAGCAAGTAGGAGCATCACCTACTTTGACCCTTTGAGCAGCTTGAACTCCTTAAGTAGGTGCACCACCTACTTGGACCAATTTGTGATCCAAAATGCAGCTAAAGAGGTAGCCAAAAATAGGGCATTTATAATACCAAGTTGCTGGTCATTTCCTTTACTATTAAGTTACAAAAATCAGATTTTCTCTCTCAAGTTATCTCTCTTTCTCTCAAGGCTTAGTACAGCCACCTCAATTTCCTCCCAGGGTTCTTTAAGAAACCCTCACCTTTGCTAGCTAAAGTAAGTGAAAATACTTATGGATTTAGCTTGATTCTTCTATTGGAATCTAGGAAATCATGTTGGTTATGCTTAAAAGTATGGGACTGCCTTTCCTCCATATTAACTGCCCCATGTCCCTTGGCTATTAAGAGGCCTTATTCTCTTGTTGGTTAACTTTGAAGGATAATTCAAGCTCTTGACAGAAGTGCAAATTTAGTG
Organism: Capsicum rhomboideum; assembly: GCA_031232105.1. Taxonomy (NCBI): domain Eukaryota; kingdom Viridiplantae; phylum Streptophyta; class Magnoliopsida; order Solanales; family Solanaceae; genus Capsicum; species Capsicum rhomboideum. The sequence goes on along the minus strand of CP124716.1, from coordinate 85,974,437 downwards.
GATAAATTCTAGAAATTAAGGTAAAGCTACTGCCCATTTTTGCCCTTTTCTATATACATGTTTTGGTGGAGAATTATGTATATATTATTGTTAAGAATGCAAGGGATAAGGAGTTAAATATTGGGTTGCTATAACAAATGATTTTGGGACTATTTTAGGGGTTGTTTGAGATTTATATTTGGGGACAACTTGGTTGATCTGAAAAGGGGATGTGAGTTATTGGTATTGAAATATAAAAAGAGGGTGTAATGATACACCACTTAATTAGATGTTGTATAAGCTTGTTGCCTACCATACTTTGTGGACTATTTTGTACATGTTATGAAGCCAAAGAAGTCTCTGAGAATCTTATATGAATCCGTGTAAAGTACAAATGTAATTAGAGAAGGGGTTTAATGAACACCCTTGATTTGGGAATTACGGGAGTGCTGCCCTGCTAATAATTTGAGTAAAGTTGAATAGTATGAATTTCTTAATTAATTACTAATACTAGTTTTACCACGTACTTCATTGTAGATAAGTAATCTGAAAGGAAGGAGATTAATTTGGGTATTACCGGAGTTATACAACTAGGTATGTAAGGCTTCTCTATTCCGTATTCTTTGGCATAAAATCCAAAACTTGTGTTACAAAGTGAGCTTCCAAAGTTCTCCCATAATAAATGATACATAGTGGCAGTGTATGATCTCTCATGTAGCTAACGACCTTGCTCTCACTCCCTAATGTGTTAAAATACCTCAATATATGCTTATTACCTAGTCTACATGTCTACATTCAATGGAAAGCTTCATAAGTTATCCTTTTAGTCAAATAAGATCCATGTGTTATTTCAGTTCTCAAGCATTTCATTTGTGTACAAAATTCTCCCTACCTCATTGTTACTGCATCAAGTGTTTATTCATGCATCTTTTACTGGTGGACTATTGTCCCAAAGATCAATAATGTCATGACCACCAAAGTAATAATATCAATGGTAATAAACTAAGAAACACAAATCTGGTTATGTACGGGTGGCACCTCAGGGGCGTAAGCCTAGCATACGTTAATATATGGGTGGCAGCTCAGGGGTTTAAGCCTAGTATGGGCCAATTCCAACTTGTGTATTTACCACTGATCAGTTGGTCATTTGTATCACATGGCTCACAAAGATTATAAAGTAAGAATGGCAAAGTGAAGAAAAGAATGTAATATACATGATTCCATAGATATAGGTAAAGGTGGTCTATTATGGTTTACACTTGTTCTGATTTAATTTGAGCTCTCACTTTACATAAGGCGAGGTCTTATCCCGACCTTAACTAAGTTTATATCTCTTTTAGAGGCTTTGTAGACGGTAAAGTGAAGTATGGTTGTGCCTTGTCTTCCAGTCATTGTGGCCCCAACGGCTAAGTTATATATATATAGTTTTGGGATTGACTACGTGGTTTATTTTCATTAAAGATTAATATCCATATTTGGCAGCATCTTTAAATATTCATGGCAATGCATGGTAAGTAAAAGGTTATGGGTTGGTGCTCTCATGCCTTTATGGCAACGAGTGCCTGTCCACCCCTATAGGATTTGAGTCATGATAAAAGTGGTATCAAAGCAGGTCATCCTAGGGAGTCTACAAAGTCGTGTCTATGTAAAGTCTTGCTTATGGGTGTGTTGTGCACCACATCTATAGACAAGAGGCTTTGGGACATTTAGGAGTTGTCTCTTTTTCTTCATATCTTAGATCATGCAATACATCTAAGATTGTGGGTGGAGTCATAAATTACCATTGAATTTGTTTTTTTTCTCTCATTATACTAGAGATGTCGATTACAAGAACGAGTAAGAATAAAAGTAAGCAAGTAGATGTGGCTGCCGGAGAAGGGACCAGCAAGTCACCACCTAGAAAAGCTAATCAAAGTGAGGCTCAAGATGAGTATGCATCACGGACTTCTTCTACTCCTCTATCTCCAGAAGAGCTTAGAAGAAGAGGAGTACCCTCAGATTCACCTATTAATGCTACTGAGCAAGATTTATGGAATACGGTGCAATATTGACTCGTATAGTTGCTAGAAAAGGTCAAATACAAGCTAGTCCAATTACAGGTACTAATGGTACAGATAGGGCAGCTAGTCTACGAACACAGGATTTAATTAAATTAGATCCTCCCACATTTATTAGGTCAGATCTTAATGAAGACCCATAATACTTTATTGATCAAATACAAAGGGCCTTGGATGTCATGCATGTATCTGGTAAAGTAACAGTTAAGCTGGCAGTATATAGGTTAAGAGGGGAGGCTATATTTTGGTATGAAAACTGGAAATGATCTATGGGTACAGGTGCACCTTCAGCTAGTTGGAAAGAGTTCAAAGAGGCATTTCTTGATCATTACCTTCCTTTTGAAATTCAAGAGGCTTGTACAGATCAGTTTTTAAATCTTCGTCAAGGGAATATGAGCGTGAGGGAGTATAGTCTTCAATTTAACTCTTTGCCTATGTATGCTCCTAATGTAGTAACTACTATGGATAATAGATTTCATCGATATGTGGATACATTAGATTTGTATTTGGTTAGATATTGTACTATTGTTGCTTTGAATAAAGATATGGATATTGCAAGGATATAAGTTTTTGCACAAAAAATGGAGGATCAAAGGCAAAGGAGAAGAACACAAGATTTGGAAAGAGGGCATCCCAAGCGGGCCAGACCTATGGGGTATTTTATGTTATCCCAAGGTGAGTTCAGACCTCAGTTCCCTAACAGACCACCTGGGCCATCATCTTCCTACTCTGCAGCAAGTGCTCCACCCCGATTCCAAGGGTTTAGGGGCAATTAATTTGGGCAAAGAAGTGAGAACCAAGGTTCATGGACGGTGGGTATCAAGAGCAAAGGAGTATGAGCCAATCAAAAAGACCTTCTCGACAGTCATGTAGGCAAAGCTTCATTTAGGTGCATGCCTATTTTGGACAGATGCTTGTTTTTGGTGTGGTATGTCGGGGCACATGATGAGAGAATGCCCACAAAGTGGCATGAGTGGTATTACATGACCTACTGGATCAGTCATTGCATCGTCATCATCGGTGCCTTCTTTGGGTAGGGATATACAGCCTACAGGTCGTGGTAGAGGTGTTAAAGGAGTAGTTAGTTCTAGCAGAGTTCAGAATCGTACATATGCTCTAGCGGGTCGACAAAATTTGGAGGCTTCTCCTGATGTGGTTACAGGTACATTGTCTGTCTTTTCATATAATGTATATGCTTTAATTAATCTGGGTTCTACACTATCATGTGTCACTCCATTAATTGCTGGAAAGTTCAAAAGAACACCAAAATCACTAGTTAATCCATTTCAAGTGTCTACACTGATTGGTAAGTCTATTATAGCTAGAAGAGTTTATCATAATTGCATAGTAACCATTTGTGATCATGACACATTGGCCGACCTTGTTGAACTAGTAATGGTAGACTTTGACGTTATAATGGGTATGGATTGGTTGGCTTCTTGTTATGCCACAGTAGATTGTCGAACTAAGAGGGTGCATTTTCATTTTCCAAAAGAGGTAGTCCTTGAATGGAGGGGTAATATTGGGGTGCCAAGGGGTAAATTTATTTCTTATGTTAAGGTAAACAAAATGATGTCTAAAGGGTACATATGTCATCTAGTGAGAGTGAAAGAAATAGATGCAGAGCCACCAAATCTTCAATCGGTTCCAGTGGTAAATGAATTTTTTGATGTATTTTCAGAAGATCTTTTACGTTTGCCTTCAGAACAATAAGTAGAGTTTGTTATTGATGTGATTCCAGATACTAAACCTATCTCTATTCCTCCGTATAGAATGGCTTCGTCAAAATTAAGGGATTTGAAAGAGCAATTGCAAGACTTGCTAGAAAAAGGATTCATAAGGCCTAGTATGTTCCCTTGGGGCGCACCAGTGTTATTTGTGCGTAAGAAAGATGGCATGTTAAGAATGTGTATTGACTACCGACAACTGAATAAGGTGACTAGTAAGAACAAATATTCCCTTCCAAGAATTGATGATTTATTTGATTAGTTACAAGGTGCTAAGTCTTTCTCAAAGATTGATTTGTGGTTGGGTTGCCACCAAGTGAGGATCAAAGAGAAAGATATACGTAAGACAGCTTTTCGAACACGGTATGGTCATTATGAGTTTTTCATTATGTCATTTGGGCTAACAAATGCACCAGAAACTTTTATGGATTAGATGAATAGGGAGTTCAAGCCATTCCTAGATGTATTAGTGATAGTATTTATTGATGATATTCTGGTGTATTCAAGATTGAAAGAGGACCATGCTAATCATTTGCGGCAGGTGTTACAGGTTCTTCGTGATCATAAGTTATATGCAAAGTTCTCTAAATGTGAGTTTTGGTTAAAATCTGTAGCATTCTTGGGCCATATTGTATCTGATGAAGGAATAAGGGTTGATACTTAAAAGATAGAAGCCGTGAAGGACTGGCCAAGACCAACAACACCTACGGAGGATCGTAGTTTCCTTGGGTTGGTAGGTTATTATAGTTGGTTTGTTGAAAGGTTTTCTTCTATTTCTGAACCTTTAACAAAGTTAACACACAAAGCAACCAAGTTTCAATGGAATGACACATGTGAAAGGATTTTCCAAGAGCTGAAGAATAAGTTGACTTCTACACCCATATTGGTACTTCCAGAGGGTACAGAAGGGTATGTGGTGTATTGTGATGCTTCAGGAGTTGGATTAGGATGTGTATTGACGCAGCATTTGGCTTAGGATGTGTATTGATGCAACATGGTTAAGTAATAGCTTATGCCTCAAGACAATTGCGGCTACATGAGAAAAATTATCCAACACATGATCTTGAGTTAGCAGCGGTTGTATTTGCTTTAAATATATGGCACCTCTACTTGTATGGGGTTCATGATGACATATATACCGACTATAGGAGTTTGCAATATACCTTTAAGTAGAGGGACCTAAATTTGAGGCAACGGAGGTGGCTTGAACTATTAAAAGATTATGATATTGATATTTTGTATCATCTGGGGAAAGCAAACGTAGTAGCTGATGCATTAAGTTGTAAGGTGATAGTGAGCACTTATGGGCAGTCAATGGAAAGACAAGGGATGACTAAATATCGACACCAACTTTCTAGCTTCGGAGTTTGCCTTCCTGAATCTCCAGACAAAGTAGTAATTGTGCAAAATGTGGTAGAATTTTCTTTAGTAACTGAGGTAAAAGAGAAACAGTATGCAGACCCTATTTTATTATAGCTTAAGGAGAATGTACAACAAGGTATGACAAAGGTATTTGAGCTTACGCAAGAGGGAGTACTTCGGTGCCAAAACAGATTGTGTGTACCTAATGTAGATGGGCTAAGAAAGAGGATTATGATGGAAGCACATCATTCAAGGTATTCCATCCATCCGAGATCAACTAAAATGCATCATGATTTGAAAGGAGTGTATTGGTGGGGTAACATAAAAAAGAACATTGCAGAATTTGTAGCCCAATGTCCAAGTTGTCAATAAGTTAAAGTAGAGCCCGAAAAACTAAGAGGTTATATGCAACGTATGGATCTTTCAATTTGGAAGTGGGACATGATCAACATGGATTTCATCAATGGTTTGCCTCACACAATTCGAAAGTTCGATTCCATATGGGTAATAGTTGATAGACTTACCAAATCAGCACACTTCCTGCCAGTTAAAACCACTTATACAACTAAAGAGTTTGCAAAATTGTATATTAAAGAGATAGTTCTGCTACACGGAGTCCCAATCTCTATTATATCTAATAGGGAAGGTCAATTTACTGCAAACATTTTGAAGTCATTTTAGAAGAGTTTAGGAACGCAAGTGAATTTAAGTACAACTTTCATCCTCAAACGGACGGACAAGGAGAACGTACCAATCAAATACTTAAAGATATGTTGTGAGCTTATGTATTGGACTTCAAAGGTAGTTTATATGATCATTTTCATCTTATTGAGTTTGCCTACAATAATAGTTATCATTCAAGTATCAAAATGGTGCCTTATGAATATTTATATGGAAGGAAGTGTAGATCACCAATTGGATGGTTTGAAGTGGGTGAAACTGCCTTATTTAGGCCAGATCTTGTTCATCAAGCTATGGATAAAGTTAAGGTGATACAACAGTGGCTAGAAATAGCTCAAAGTCTACACAAATCATATGCAAATATTAGAAGAAGAGGGCTAGAATTTGCTATAAGAGATAGGGTATTCTTAAAGGTGTCACCAATGAAAGGGGTAATGAGGTTTGGTAAAAAGGGAAAACTAAGTCCACATTATATAGGGAAATATAAGATTATTCAAAGGTTTTTCCAAGTTTCATATGAGTTATAGCTAACCCAAGAGCTCCCAACAGTTTATCAGGTGTTTCATGTCTCACTGCTCCGAAAGTGCATAGGAGATCCATCTTGCTTTACTCCTACTGAAGATGTACAAGTTGTGGAAGATCTTACATATGAAGAAGTACGTATTTCTATTCTTGATTGATAAGTTAAGAAGTTAATAAATAAAGAAGTAGCTTCAGTAAAGGTACTTTAGAGAAACAAGCAAGTAGAAGAGATCACGTGGAAAGCTGAGGAAACGATGAAATCTATGTACCCTCATTTATTCTAATCTGAAAAGAAGGTCAAAGATGCTGAATTGGAGAAATAATAAGTAAGTATATTTATAAATATTATGTTGTAACAGGAAGATTAAACTTAGGCTTTAACTTGCTTAGGTTGGATAATCATGCAAACATTCGAGGACGAATGTTTCTAAGGGGGGAGGATGTAACATCCCGTATCTTACTTGTACTAGTTCTACTTATATGTCACTTGATATAGCCTTATGGTATGGGTAATGGACTCAGTTTCCTATATGACTAGCAATGGTAAGATAGGTTGGAAGAAACTGCCCATAATGTGACACGACTAAGTTAACGTCGATGCAACTATTTAAACCTGGGATTGTGAGTAGGTATTTGAATCTGAAGTTTAAAGTGACCAAGTGTATACATGCTATAAGTTAACTTAAAGGGGTTAAAAACTAAAAATGTAATTAACTATTGAGGTGCTTGCTTGACATAATTAAGCTAGTAGGTGAGTCACCTACTTGAGATATTTTGACCAAGTTAATGGACCCAAGGTTATGGATAAGATTTGGGCCAAGTTAAATGTGCCAAAGATGTGTATTACCGACTTAAGTTAATAGATCATATTAAGGTCTATATTAATAGACTCTTTTAAGGCCCAACCTAAGTAAAAATTAGAAGAGATGAGAATGGGTAGCCCAACCCCAAAAAAATTGTCCAAAAATCCCAATACGTAAAGGCCCATTTTAGACATAAATAAGGTAAGTAGGAGAATCACCTACTTTGACCTTTTGAGCAGCTTGAAATCCTTAAGAATGTGCCCCACCTACTTTGACCAATTTGTGGTCCAAAATGCAGCAAAAGAGGCAGCCAAATATAGGGCATTTATAAGGCCAAGTTGTTGGTCATTTCTTTCATAATTAAGTTACAAAAATTAGATTTTCTCTATCAAGTTATCTCTCTTTCTCTCAAGGCTTAGTACAGACATCTCAATTTCCTCCTAGGGTTCTTTAAGAAACCCTCACCTTTGCTATCTAAGTAAGTGAAAATACTTATGGATTTAGCATGATTCTTCTATTGGAAACTAGGAAATCATGTTGGTTATGCTTTAAAGTATGGGACTGACTTTCGTCTATGTTAATTGCCCCATGTCCCTTGGTTATTAAGCTTCCTTATTCTCTTGTTGGTTAACTTTGAAGGATAATTCAAGCTCTTGAAAAAAGTGCAAATTTAGTGGATAAATTCCAGAAATTAAGGTAAAGCTACTACCTATTTTTTCCTTTTTCTATATACATGTTTTGGTGGAAAATTGTGTATGTATTATTGTTAAGAATGCAAGGGATAATAAGTTAAATATTGGGTTGCTATAATAAAGGATTTTGGGATTGTTTTAGGGGCTATTTTATGTCTATATTTAGGGACAGCTTGGTTGATCTGAAAAAGGGATGTGAGTTGTTGGTATTGACATATAAAAGTAGGGGGTAATGATACACCACTTAATTAGATGTTGTATAAGCTTGCTGCCTATCATACTTTGTGGACTGTTTTGTACTTGTTATGAAGCCAAATGAGTCTCCAGGAATCTTATATAAATCCGTGTATTATAAAAATGTAATTAGAGGAGAAGAGGTTGAAACAACACCCTTGATTTGGGAATTACGGGTGTGCTGCCCGGCTACTATTTTGAGTGAAGTTGAATAGCTCGAATTTGTTAATTAATTACTAATACCGGAGTTATACAACAAGGTATGTAAGGCAACTCTATTCCATATTCTTTGGCATGAAAACCAACACTTGTGGTACAAAGTGAGCTTCCAAAGTTCTCCTATGGAAAATGATACATAGTGGCAGCATATGATCTCGCATGTAGCTAACAACCTTGCTCCCACTCCCTAATATATTAAAATACCTCAATATATACTTATTACCTAGTCTGCATGTATACTTTCAATAACAAGCTTCATGACTTCTCCTTTTAGTCAAATAAGATCCATCTATTATTTTAGTTCCTAGGGATTTCATTGGTGTACGAACTTCTCCCTACCTCATTGTTACAACATTAAGTTTTTATTCATGCATATTTTCCTGCCGGACTATTGTCCCAAAGCTCAATAATGTCATGACCACCAAAGTAACAATCTCAAAGGTAATAAACTAAGAAACAAAACTCTTGTTATGTGCGGGTGGCAGTTTAGGGGCATAAGCCTAGCATAGGCTGATCCCAGTGTAAGCCTAGCATGGGCCGATCCCAATTTATGTATTTACCACTGATCAGTTGGTCATTTGTATTACATGGCTTACAGAGATTATAAATTAAGAATGGTAAAGTGAAGAAAAGAATGTAATATACATTATTCCACAGATACAGGTAAAGGTCTATAATGGTTTACACTTGTTCTGATTTCATTTGAGGTATCACTTCACATATTAGTTACTCTTTGCCTTACATATTCATTACATTATTTCGTACTAATTTCCCTTACAGGGGAACCTGTATTTCATGCTGTAGGCACAGGTACTTCAGCTAGTAGACACCTCCAGTAGGAGCATAAGACATCCAGTGGCTATTGCTGAGCACTAGGTTGATTCGAGGTTTTCGAGTCTGTTATATATGTTTTGATATTGTATAGTATCTAAGTGTAAGGCGGGGTCTTATCCCAACCTTAACTAAGTTTATATATCTTTTAGAGGCTTTGTAGACCGTAAAGTGAAGTGTGGTTGTGCCTTGTCTTCCAGTCATTGTGGCCCCAACGACCAACTCATGTATATATAGTTTTGGGCTTGACTACTTGGTTTATTTTCATTAAATCTTAATATCCATAGTTGGGAGCATCTTTAAATATTCATGGCAATGTATGGTAAGTACAAGGTTATGGGTTGGTGCTCTCGGGCCTTTACGGCTACGGGTGCCTGTTCTCCCCTATAGGATTTGCGGCGCAACAAAAAGGTAGGAAACTGCACATTTTATTACTCCTCCTTATATATAAATTTGAGTGGAAAATTATGGATGTATTTCTAAGAACTTAGGGATGGTGAGTGCAATATTGTGTGGCAAGGATGAAGAATATTTGGGGCTATTTTAGAGGCTATTTATGTGTATATATTGGGACAACTTAGTTGATCTTAAAAAAGATGCGAGTTATTGGTATTGACATATCAAAGGAGGGCGTAATGATACAACACTTAATTAGATGTTTTATAAGCTTGCTGCCTATTATACTTTTTGGACTATTTTGTATATGTTATGGAGTGAAAGGAGTCTCTGGGGATTTTATATGAATTTTTGTGTTGTACAAATATAATTAGAGTAGGAAGGGTCTAAACAACACCCTTGGGTTGTTAAATTACGAGCTTACTGTCCGGCTTCTATTTTAGTGATGTTAAGTAGCCCAAACATGTTGATTAGCCACTAATACTAGATTTACCATATATTTTGTTGTAGATAAGTAATCCAAAATACAAGAGGTTAATTCGGGTTAATATTGGAGTTGTCCAGGAAGGTATGTAAGGCTACTCTATTCCATACTCTTTGGCATGAAATCAAACACTTGTGTTAAAAGTAAGTTTCCAAAGTTCTCCTATGGAAAATGATACATAGTGGCAACATATGATCTCCCATATAGCTAACGACCTTGCTCCTACTCCCTAATGTGTTAAAATACCTCAATATATGCTTATTACCTAGTCTTATTCTCTACATTCAATAAAAAGGATCATGAGTTCTCCTTTTAGTCAAATAAGATCCATAAGTTATTTTAGCTCTTAGATATTTCATTTGTGTACAAACTTCTCCCTACCTCATTGTTACTACATCAAGTGTTTATTCATGCATCATTTATTTGTGGACTATTGTCCCAAAGCTCAATACTGTCATAACCACCAAAGTAACAATCTCATAGTTAATAAACTAAGAAATGCAAATATGGTTATGTACGGGTGGCAACTTAGGGGCAAAAGCCTAGCATAGATCGATCCTAATCTTTTTACATATGGGTCACAACTCAGTGGCATAAGCATAGCATAGGCCGATCCCAATTTGGGTATTTACCACTGATTAGTTGGTCATTTGTATCACATGGCTTACAAAGATTATAAAGTAATGTAAAGAAAGGAATATAATGTACATGATTTGACAAGTATATGTAAAGGCAGTCTATTAGCACTAACTATACACTTGTACCTGATTCCATTTGATCTCTTATGTTATGTATAATTACTTTTAGTCTTACATATTTAGTACATTCTTTCATACTAACGTCCCTTACGGGGGACATGTATTTCATGTGGCAGGCACAGGAGCTAGTAGACCCCTCTAGTAGGAGCACAAGACATCCAACGGCTATTGGTGAGCTCCAGGTTGATTCAGGGCTTTTCGAGTCTGTTATAGATGATTTGGTATTGTATAGTAGTTAAGTGTAAGGCGGGGGCTTGTACCAACCTTAACTAAGTTTATATATCTTTTAGAGGCTTTGAAGACAGTAAAGTAAAGTGTGGTTGTGCCTTGTCTTCCAGTCATTGTGGCCCCAATTGCCAAATCATGTATATATAGTTTTGGGCTTGTCTATGTGGTTTATTTTCATTGATGCATCGTGTCCATACTTGACAGAACCTTTGATTATCATAGTTACATGCATGAGAAGTATAAGGTTATTAATTGGTGCTCTCGGGCTTTTACAGTTATGGGTGCCTGTCTGCCCTAATACGATTTGAGGCGTGACAAATTTTTATTCCCTTTTTACATCAATTAATTCGTTCTTCTTCTAGAATTATTAGAAAGGGGAATTATGGTGAAATTCTTAGGGGTTAGAACCCTAGGTTTACCAAATTTTAGGAAAAACCTATGGGTATATGTATTATCACCTAGAATTACATCTAGATTGTTAACAAACGCATCCTAGCATAAATTTGTTGTTCTAAAATATGAATTTTGGTGGTTGTGGACCTTAAGCTCAATGAGTTGGGACCTTTAGCATTAAAACTCCATGAATTGAGATAATATGAGTATTATAGAGCTGATTAATGGTTAATTGACCCTTAGGTAATCATATTGTAACAACATGTTTCGCCATTATGAAAAGACACCTTGTTATGGGTACGGGTTAAAAAAAATTTTGAAAATCTGATCTCGAATTAGTATGGGATGACATAGCTAAAAATTTTAGAATTTGAAATTTTGGGTCCAGCTGATATTATCCCACTGCTGCAGCAATTTTCTTGCTATAACAACATCGCCATAGAGGCTGGAAAGTTGCTAAACCGAGATGACGGGACAAGAACCTCAGGTTTGTTTTTAATATTTCACTTTTCTCCTTTTTCAGTTGAAAAAAGGATGAGGTTTACTTTAAAAATCCTTTTAGGGTTACCTCATGGAATAAAATCAATGCAGAGGAGGGATTTTGCATTAATAGGGTAAAAACCATGGTCTTTCCACTGATTTCATGCCAGAATTCACTTTCACAATGCCAAAAGCTCGCATTCATGCCTCCGTAGCAGCTGCTTTGCATCCAGGTAGTCTAGGTGTAATTGAGTAGCTTATACCTAGGTTAAAAATCATAAGCATGACATATATTGATGGAGATTGCCTGTTTAGGCCTTCAGGCATGGTATTTGGATAGATAAAATGGATGAAAACCTGGTCAATTAGGTGAGATATTGATGTTATGTTGTGGTATTGGAATTGTCCCAAAATTTATGTGTTTACCTTTTTGTTGTTCATCCTTGCATGATTAATGACAGTGCTATACCTAAAAATTGGGTTAATCCTATTAAAGGCCTAATTAAAGGTGGTTAGTGTTGGTGGATTTTGAAGAATCTACGATGGTAACAAGAGTAATGGATAATAGGTAATGTATTAAGATGCTAGGTTGATGTCACGCCCCGAATCCCATCGGGACGGATTGGCACTCATAGCCGACAAGGCCTGAGAGAACCAAGCTTTGTCTCTATTCAATCATGTGCACGCCATAAGAAACCCATAATCACATAATAGCTATAGATACCAACAATGGAATTCATGGAACATGAGATATATATACATATGCGAAACCTGGCCGTTGAGGCCACCAAGTCAAGAATGACATATCCCTTTTTTATTTACACACCCACATTCGTATATAAAAGCCTCTAACAAGTGCATTGACCAAAATGAACTAAAAGTCGGGACAAGTCCCCGCTTTATACAACGCCAAAACATATGTACGACAGTGACGCAGAGTAGCCCCAAACTAACAGGAGCTCACCAAAGATCGGCAACAACTGGCAACCTACTGTGGAGGCCTACTAGTACCTGCGCCTGTAGCAAGTAAGATAAATTCCCCAAAAGGGGTCAGTACGAAGAATGTACTGAGTATGTAAGGCCATATGAAACTTGTAAGATATGAAAATATGTCAAGAACTCATGTTCGAATTCATAACCAATATAGATAAGTCACAATGTGGATGAGTCATTATTTTGTACTTTGGAAACCATGTATGTTGCTTTCAGTACATTCTTTGTATCTTTACTTCCATGATTATTCACCTTTGCCTTCGACCTGTGATACCAGGGCGCCGACTGAACAGTGGATTTTAATCATAACATAGCATTATGTTAGGATCGGCTCGAGCTAGGCTTATGCCCCTAGAGATGCCACCCTATGAATCAATATATATATCGAGATCGGCTCGAGCTAGGTTAGTACCTCTAGAGCTGCCACACATACGATATTTCAGGTTTGGCTCGAGCTAGGTTATTACCCCTAGAGCTGCCCCTTGTCAGGATCGGTCCAAGCTACGCTTATTTCCCCAGGACTGCCCCCTGATCCAACAACCTCGGGATCGGCTTGAGCTAGTCATTTTGCCCCCAAAGTTGCCACCCGTACTTGATCATTGACCACATATGCATTACTTTGAGATTGGTACAATGATAGTCACAACTTTGCTTGAAGCTTTGGATCATTAACCAATGAGTGAGGGACATGTGAATAAAAATTGTTGGAAACATAGCCTTATTGGAAACATAACACCATTGGAACCATTAGACAATAATCAATGAACAAGATACATGAGTATAACCACTATTGGAACTTTGGAACATAACATTGTTGAGCTTTTGGAACATTATTCATGAATATGAGAAATGTGGTTCACCAACGATCAATGAGTAGGAAATATATGACAATGACTATGGATAACCGGATATAGAATACCTTAGCACATTTCGGGATAGGATAAACGTAAAGTCAAAGTGAATACTATTTGCCGCAGAATGATACGGCCAGAGTAACCTTACATACCTTGTATTCGCAATATGAATATATAATCCTAGAGGTGCATACAATAGTCCCGCTCCTTCTTTATGTGTCACTCTACAACACAAGTATATAATGGGATTCACATTAACCATCAACTACTCCACAGATGTATATAACATCAATGAGTTACATGTTTTCCTTTAAACATGCCATTTCCCCTTGACAAAACCATTGATGAAATTATTGTTCCAAAAATCCCCCAATATTCCATACATTGACCAACACATGAGAATCAATACATTTCACCACAACACTTCTCCTTTACGATTTCTTATCCATATCACATCACAAATAATCCATCAAATTACCTTAATACACCTCATAGCACATATCAGCCAAAATCCCAAAATTTACACATTTAGAAAAATAACAAGTTTAATAACAAAATCACACCATACATGTTCATATTTTATCCATACTATGCTCTTTCAATAAGACATCAAGTCTCTTTTCACATTCAAATCACAAAGATGGCACATCTTCCACCAAAAGCAAAAATACACTATTCACCACCTTTCCAACATAACTATCATGATATACATAATCTCCCACGCATATAATATGTTAATCCATGAGAATAAACACTTACCAAGGCTTGAAATAGTATGATCTTTACCAAAGAGTCCAAAGGAAATATTTGCTTTAGGGTTTGGAACTAGAGAAATGTTTGAGAAAATATCTTAAAAGGCATGAGAGTTTTGGATGAATAAAATCTGATTTTGGGGCCTTTATATATACCCCAAGTCATACTTAGCCATTCCTTGGCATTAAATGTGGTCAAAGTGGAAGAATGGGTCATTTTGCCCTTTGGGCCATGTCTTTTATTCCATTTTGGGCCTACATTTGGGCCCAATAGCACATATCCATTTAAACCATCAAATTTCATTTATAATTCACCATATATCTCATGTTTAAATAATTCCATAATGTCACTACAATATTCTCTTACGAGATTCTCATTCGTCGTCTCAATCGCAAAAACAGGAATTCTAGTCGCCCATGGCTTCATTGGACATTTTGGATAACTATTTATGTTTAATGATTTGATCATGTAGGAGTATGTAGGAGTGTATTGAAGTTTTAACAATGCTCAAAGAACTCCAAAGAACCAGAAGAAACCATCTAAGAATCGTCGTAGAATTGCGTTACAAAACGAGTCCGAAAGGGCACAATATTTATGCCTTGCACCACTGCTGCAAAGCAAGGTAGTGGTGCAAGAAATCAGAGCCCTCTAAATCAGTTTATTGCGCCACACCCCCTGAAATAGGGTAGTGGCGCAAGTTTCAGCACCTTGCTGAATTTTTCGGCCATTTCTTCAATACTTGCATATCGTCCAATACCTTATCAAAACACTACAAAATACTTACTTAGTGATCTTAATCATCAAGTAAACATGAATCCAAGTCACCAAATGGGGTTAGAATGTGTACAGGGTATTACCCAAATGCCCCACGAAATCAAAAAACACCTCCTACGAAGGTCTGATCGCACATATTAGGTCCTATATCAAATGTTTCACCAACGACACCATAAAACACATACTCATGGCATGTCAACACCTAGGTAGATATGACCCCAAGGTATAAAGTGAGGTTAGAAAAATATGGGGTGTTACATTCTTCCCCCCTTAGAAACATTCATCCTCGAATGTTAACAACATCGTCTTATATACAACAAATGCATCTTTACTTTAACATACGTATACATATACACATAATGCTCTTAAATACTTACTTGTTATATTTCCACTTCCGCACTGTGTACTTCTTGGTCCATTTGAAATAGATGGGGATACTTGGATATCATCATTTCTTCTGCTTCCTATGTGATCTCCTCTATTTGTTGATTTCTCCAAAGGACTTTTACGGATGTGAAATCTTTATTCCTCAATCTCTTTACTTGTCGATCTAGAATAGCAATGGGTACCTCTTTATAAGTAAGATCCTCCGTAACTTGAACATCCTCTACGGGAACAATACGAGATGGATATCCTATGCATTTTCGAAGTATCGAAACATGAAATACAGGATGGACTGAGGAAAGTTCCTTGGTTAGTGACAACTCATACGCAACTTGCCCAAATATTCTAATGATCTCATATGGGCCTATGTAACGTGGACTCAATTTTCCTTTCTTTCCGAACCGCATTACCCCTTTCATCGGTGACACCTTTAAAAACACCCAATCATCTATGGCGAATTCAAGCCCTCTTCTTTTAACATTGGCATATGACTTGTGACGACTTTGAGCCGTTTGTAACCGCTGTTGGATTACTTTAACTTTCTCCATAGCCTGATGAACAATATCTGGCCCAAGTAAAGCAGTTTCACCCACTTCAAATCATCCAATTAGTGATCTACATTTCCTTCCGTACAAGGCTTCATAAGGTGCCATTTTAATACTTGAATGATATCTGTTGTTATACGCAAATTCAATAAGAGGTAAATGGTCATCCCAACTGCCTTGAAAATCTAACGTGCATGCTCGTAGCATATCTTCAAGTGTCTGAATAGTATGTTTTGCTTGTCCATCAGTCTGAGGATGGAAAGTTATACTCAAATTCACCTGTGTACCCAAACTCCGCTGAAAAGATCTCCAAAAATGTGCTGTGAACTATGCTACTCTGTCTGATATAATGGATAGTGGAATACCATGCAATCGTACTATCTCTTTCACATACAACTTCGCATAATTCTCAGCTGTATAGGTCGTCTTGACTGGTAGAAAATGCACTGACTTGGTAAGCCTGTCCACTATGACCCATATAGAATCAAACTTCCGCAATGTATGAGGCAAACCTGTAATGAAATCCATATTAATCATATCCCATTTCCAGACTGAAAGATTGATACATTGCATGTAACCTCCCAGTTTCTGATGTCCACTTTCACTTGTTGATAATTCGGGCATTGCGCGACAAATTATGCAATGTTCTTTTTCATATTTCCCCACCAATACACTTCTTTCAATTCATGGTACATTTTAGTAGCACCCGGATAAATAGAATAGCGCGAATGATGCGCCTCTGTCATAATGCGTGTCCTCAACTCATCTACGTCCAGCACACATAATCTCCCTTTACATTGAAGTACCCCTTCTTGTGTAAGATCAAATGCCTTTGTCAAATTCTACTATACATTTTCCTTTAGCTCCAATAACATAGTATCTGCAAACTGCTTCTCTTTCACTTCAGCTATTAAGGAGGATTTTGCTGCATTCTGCACAATAACTCCATCATCTGAGGATTCAATAAGTCAAACTCCCAAGCTGGCTAGCTGATATAAATCTTTGATTATCTCTTGCTTTTCAGTCAACTGGACACTAGTGCTTTCTACTGCCTTGCGGCTCAATGCATCAGCTACTATATTTGCTTTGCTTGGATGATAAAGAATATCAATATCATAGTCTTTTAAAAGCTCTAACCACCTTCGCTGCCTCAAATTGAGTTCCTTCTACTTAAAGAGATATTCCAAACTTTTGTGATCCGTATAGATATCAACATGAACCCCATATAAATAATGACGCCATATCTTAAAAGCAAAGACCACTACTGCTAATTCAAGATCATGTGTGGGATAATTTTTCTCGTGTGGCCGCAACTGTCGTAAGGCATATGCTATGACATTACCATGTTGCATCAATACACATCCGAGGCCAACCCCGAAAGCATCACAATACACTACATAACCTTCGGTACCTTCAAGAAGCACTAAAACTGGTGTGGAGGTTAATTTATCTTTCAACCTTTGGAAGCTTTTCTCGCACGCATCATTCCACTGAAATTTTACTGCATTATGAGTAAGCTTTGTTAACGGTGCAGAAATGGAGGAAAAACCTTCCACAAATCTTCTGTAATAACCTGCCAGACCAAGAAAACTACGAATCTCTGTAGGTCTCATAGGTCTTGGACAATTTTTCACTGCTTTAATCTTCTACGCATCAACCTGTATACCTTCATCTGACACAATGTGGCCCAAGAATGCAACTGATTTTAACGAAAACTCACAATTGGAGAACTTGGCATTCAACTTACGCTTAAGGAGAATCTATAACACCTGCCGTAATTGATTAGCATGGTCCTCCGGTGTTCTGTAATAAACTAGGATGTCATCTATAAACACCGTGAAGAACACGTCCAGGAATGGATTAAACACCATATTCATCAAATCCATGAACACAGCTTATGCATTTGTTAGTCCAAACGACATAACTAAAAATTCATAATGACCATACCGTGTTCGAAAAGCTGTCTTGGGCACATCCTCTTCTCTAACTCTGACTTGATGGTAACCCGACCTCAAATCAATCTTTGAAAAACACTTGACACCCTATAACTGATCAAACAAATCATCAATTCAAGGGAGGGGATATTTGTTCTTGATCGTTACCTTATTCAATTGCCGATAGTCAATGCACATTCTCAAAGTGCCATCTTTCTTTCGTACAAATAATACCGGTGCACCCCACGGGGACATGCTAGGCCTAATGAAGCCTTTGTCTAGCAAGTCTTTTAATTGCTTCCTCAATTCACGCAATTCTGCTGGAGCCATTCTATATGGAGGAATAGAAATAGGCTGAGTGCCTGAAATCACATCAATGCCAAATTCTACTTCCCGTTCTGGGGGTAAGCCTGGAAGATCCTCTGGGAACACATCTAGAAATTTATTAACCACTGGAACCGACTGCGGAGTTAGTGGTTCCACTTCATTATATTTCACCCATACTAAATGAAATATGTAACCCTTAGCAATCATTTTCCTGGCTTTCAGATAGGAAATAAATCTCCCTCGTGGTGCCCCTACATTACTTTGCCATTCAAGAACATTTTCTTGTGGAAAACAAAATTGCACCTTCTTGGCTCGGCAATCTGCCGTAGCATAACAAGAGGCCAACCAATCCATTCCCATGATCACATCAAAATCCACCATGTCTAATTCAATAAGATTGGCCAACGTGTCATGACCACACACAGTAACCACACAGTTACGATATACTCTTTTTGCAACAATATGTTCACCGACCGGTGTAGATACTTCAATTGATTTAATTAATAATTCTGGTACCTTTGCAAATTTCGCAGCAACCAAAGGAGTAACATAGGAAAATGCAGAACCAGGGTCAATCAATGCATACACACTATACAAGAATATGGATAATGTACCTGTGACAACATCAGGGAAAGCAACTGAATTCTGTCGGTCCACTAAAGCATAAGTACAATTTTGGACCCCACTAGTACTGGCTGCTCCTCTGGCCCCTCTACCACGGCCAACAGACTGCACACCTCGGCCCAGTGAAGAAACCGATGCTGATCACGCAACGACCGATCCTTCCGGTCGTGCTATACCACTCATGCTCCTCTGAGGACACTCTCTCATCATGTGTCCTGTCATGCCGCACCAGAAACAAGCATTTTTCCCCACTCTGCATGTACCTGTATGAATATACCCGCAGTGCTGACACTGCTGATAAGGAAAACCTGCTGCCTGTGATCCGTGAACTCCGCTACTCTGCCCAAACAAACCACCCCTAGACCCTCGAAACTGTGAGTGAGCACCCCCTGTGGAATAGGAGAACGACAGTATAGGTGGTCTAGGAAACATGCGGGGCCTAGATTCTCCTTGGTACATCATAGGTTAGGTCTAGCCCTTTTGGACTGTCCCCTATCAAATTCATGTATCCTTCGTCTCTTCCTTTGATCTTCCATTTTCTGGGCGAAGGCTTGTATTCTCGCTATGTCCATGTACTTGTTCAAGTTTGCAATAGTGCAATCCCTTACCAAATATGGCTCTAGTCTGTCCACGTAGCGATGGACTCTATCCGTCATCGTAGCCACCACATTTGGCGCATATCGAGCCAAGGAATTAAATTGGAAGCTATATTCTCTGACACTCAAATTTCCTTGACGGAGATTTAGAAACTGATCCACACGTGCCTCACGTATATCATAGGGCAAGTAATGATCAAGGAAAGCCACTTTAAACTGTTCCCACGTAGGTGGATTAGCACCAATGTCGCGGTATTTCTTCCAATCATCGTACCACAATATTGCCTCCCCTTTCAATCTGTACGCAACAAGTTCAACTGTCTCTACCCCTGTCATGTGCATAACTTCTAAGGCCCTCTAAATTTTATCCACGAAGTCCTGTGGATCTGCTTTTGGATCGGACCCAGTGAACATAGGAGGGTCCAGTTTTAAGAAATCCTGTGTCCTGCGACTTGCCATTCTAGCCGCATTATCATCATGTGTCATTGGACCAGCTCATCCTTGACTCTAGGCTGCCACTAACTGTGTCAACATATGAAATGCATTTCTAAGATCCTGGTTCGTAGTATTGACTGGTGGTTCTACAGGTATGCTTGTCCTACTCGACTCTTTTGGTACCGAGGGAGTGGAGAAAGCTCATGACGCAAATTCATGCTCAGTATCGCCATAATTAACTTGAACAGGTGGTGGTATACTGGTTCCTTCACTAGCAATTCTATCTATTCTCCTACTTTTTCCTCGACCTCTTCTTATCATCAGCATTTCTATATCAAAGAAAACCAATCACCATGGTCAGATATGATTTAACTTACAATACTGGCTCTGGCTCTATTGTACGATCTAGGAATGAAGAAAAGAAACAACACCCTAAATATCTCGTAGCCTCCTACTTATAAATGTGGTGCACAACACATCGATAAGTAAGACTCTACTCAGACACGGCTTTGTAGACACCCATAGAACGACTTGCTCTGATACCACTTTTGTCATGCCCCGAATCCCATCCGGACGGATTGGCACTCGTAGCCGACAAGGCCCGAGAGAACCAAGCTTTGTGTCTATTCAATCATGTGCACGCCATAAGAAAACCATAATCACATAATAGCTATAGATACCAACAATGGAATTCATGGAACATGATATATATATACATATGCGAAACTTGGCCGTTGAGGCCACCAGGTCAAGAACGACATATCCCTTTTTCATTTACACACCCACATCCATCTACAAAAGCCTCTAACAAGTGCATTTGCCAAAATAAAAGAAAAGTCGGGACAAGTCCCCGCTTCATACAACACCAAAACATATGTACGACTGTGATGCAGAGTAGCCCCGAACTAAGTGGAGATCACCAAAGATCGGCAACAACTGGCAACCTACTGTGGAGGCCTACTAGTACCTGGGCCTGCAGCAAGTAAGATAAATTCCCCAAGAGGGGTCAGTACGAAGAATGTACTGAGTATGTAAGGCCATATGAAACTTGTAAGATATGAAAATATGTCAAGAACTCATGTTCGAATGCATAATCAATATAGATAAGTCACAATGTGGATGAGTCACTATTTTGTACTTTGGAAACCATGTATGTTGCTTTCATTACATTCTTTGTATCTTTACTTCCATGATTATTCACCTTTGCCTTTGACCTGTGATACCCGGGCCCGGACTGAACAGTGGGTTTTAATCATAACATAGCGTTATATTGGGATCGGCTCGAGCAAGGCTTATGCCCCTAGAGCTTCCACCCTATGAATCAATATATATATCGGGATCGGCTCGAGCTAGGTTAGTATCTCTAGAGCTGCCACCCATACGACATTTCAGATTCGGCTCGAGCTAGGTTATTACCCCTAGAACTGCCCCCTGTCAGGATCGGTCCGAGCTAGGCTTATGCCCCTTGGACTGACCCCTGATCCAACAACCTAGGGATCGACTTGAGCTAGTCGTTTTGCCCCCAAAGCTGCCACTTATACTTGATCATTGACCACATATGCATTACTTTGTTTATTACTTTGAGATTGGTACAATGATAGTCAAAACTTTACTTGAAGCTTTGGATCATTAACCAATGAGTGAGGGACATGTGAAAAAAATTGTTGGAAACATAGCCTTATTGGAAACATAACACCATTGGAACCATTAGACAATAATCAATGAACAAGATACATGAGTATAACCACTATTGGAACTTTGGAACATAACATTGTTGAGCTTTTGGAACATTATTCATGAATATGAGACATGTGGTTCACCAATGATCAATGAGTAGGAAATATATGACAATGACTATGGATAACCGGATATAGAATACCTTAGCACATTTCGAAATAGGACAAGCTTAAAGTCAAAGTGAATACTATTTGCCGCAGAATGATACGGGCAGAGTAACCTTACATACCTTGTATTCGCAATATGAATATATAATCCTAGATATGCATAAAATAGTCCCGCTCCTTCTTTATGTGTCACTCTACAACACAAGTATATAATGGGATTCACATTAACCATCAACTACTCCACAAATGTATATAACATCAATGAGTTACATGTTTGCCTTTAAACATGAACTTTCCCCTTGACAAAACCATTGATGAAATTATTGTTCCAAAAATCCCCCAATATTCCATACATTGACCAACACATGAGAATCAATAAATTTCACCACAACACTACTCCTTTACACTTTCTTATCCATATCACATCACAAATAATCCATCAAATTACCTTAATACACCTCATAGCACATATCGGCCAAAATCCCAAAGTTTACACTTTTAGAAAAATAACAATTTTAATAACAAAATCACCCCATACATGTCCATATTTTATCCATACCATGCTCTTTCATTAAGACATCAAGTCTCTTTTCACATTCAAATCATAAAGATGGCACATCTTCCACCAAAAGCAAAAGTACACTATTTACCACCTTTCCAACATAACTATCATGATATACATAATCTCCTATGCATATAATATGTTAATCCATGAGAATAAACACTTTCCAAGGCTTGGAATAGGATGATATTTACCAAAGAGTCCAAAGGAAATATTTGTTTTAGGGTTTGGAACTAGAGAAATGTTTGAGAAAATATCTTAAAAGGAATGAGAGTTTTGGATTAATAAAATCTGATTTTGGGGCCTTTATATAGACCCCAAGTCATACTTAGCCATTCCTTGGCATTAAAGCCTACATTTGGGCCCAATAACACATATCCATTTAACCCGTCAAATTTCATATATAATTAACCATATATCTCATGTTTAAATAATTCCATAATGTCACGACAATATTCTCTTACGAGATTCTCATTCGTCATCTCAATTGCAAAAATAGGAATTCTAGTCCCCCATGGCTTCATTGTACATTTTGGATAACTATTTATGTTTCATGATTTGATCATGTAGGAGTATGTAGGAGTATATTGAAGTTTTAACAATGCTCAAAGAACTCCAAAGAACCAGAAGAAACCATCTAAGAATCGTCGTAGAATTGCGTTACAAAACGAGTCCGAAAGGGCACAATATTTATGCCTTGCGCCACTGCTGCAAAGCAAGGTAGTGGCGCAAGAAATCAGAGCCCTCTGAATCAGTGTCTTGTGCCACACCCCCTGAAACGGGGTAGTGGCGCAAGTTTCAGCACCTTGCTGAATTTTTCGGCCATTTCTTCAATACTTGCATATCGTCCAATACCTTTTCAAAACACTACAAAATACTTACTTAGTGATCTTAATCATCAAGTAAACATGACTCCAAGTCACCAAATGGGGTTAGAATGTGTACGAGGTATTACCCAAATGCCCCACGAAATCAAAAAACACCTTCTACGAAGGTCTAATCGCACATATTAGGTCCGATATCAAATGTTTCACCAACGACACCATAAAACACATACTCATGGAATATCAACACCTAGGTAGATCTGACCCCAAGGTATCAAGTGAGGTTAGAAAAATACGGGGTGTTACAGTTGAATGGATAGGGGTGGGTTATAAACCACAGGTTATGTAACACCCCATACATTTCCGACCCTACTTGATTGTCTCAACACTTATGAAATTATTTAAACATGAGAATATTGGTGTATTACACCTTAAGTTGTGGGTTAAACTAATTGCTGTGATATGGTCCCCAAATGAGGCCCAAAATAAAGTAAAAGACATTGCCCAAATGGGTCAAGTGACCCATTCTTGTGTTGACCAAGCAAACATGCATTTAATGCCCAAGGATTTGGATAAGGATGACTTGAGGAATCATATAAGGCAAGGAAAAACAGATTTTTATTTATCAAAACACACATGCCATTTTCTAGAATATTCAAGATATTTCTCATCTCAACCCAAACCCTAAGTCATCACTCCTTTGGAAAAGATCACTCGCTTGAAATTATTGGTAATTGTTTATTCTTATGATTTAGTATATGATATTCTTAATATGGTGTATACATCATGTTGGTTATGTTGGCAAAGCATTAGACAGTATACTATGTGTGAAACAGTGTGATTTTGCTTAATCGGTGAAGGGTTTTGCCTTCTAAACTTGAAAGTGGATTTGTGGTCTTGAAGGAAGTGAGTTTGATGGATTAAATATCAACATGTATTATGTGGTTATCTCCTTCACTTGTACTCTTTTTGTATATAACATTTATACTAGTTGTTGTGAAATTGTACATGGAATGGGTGCCATATTGAAAGGAAATGTGGTTTTGGTGATGTTCATGTGTGTTGTGAAACCATGATGGTTTTTTGGCATCCAAGTGACCTAAAATATGTAAATAAAAGCTTACTTGTGTCCTTGGACCATTTATTACACAAAAGGACCCAAAAGAGACCCTTTTTGGCCGAAACGGGCATCCGCCCTCGCAGACGAAGGCACCTGCGGTTAATCTGTTGGATTATGGATTATATCAATGATGTATTATGGTTAATATGTTGTTATGAAAGTTATTGAGGTGACTTGGTGACGTAGTGTTAATGATGAAGCGTAAAGGATAAACTTGGTATGAAATGCTATTGGTTCATAATGTTTTGGTCAATGTGTGGAATGTTATGATGTTGTTGGTATGATAATGCCATGAATGGTATTGTAAAGGGTGAAATGACTTTATAGGGCAATCATGTAATTCATTGTCATCTCATTCCCTTGTAAGGTAGTTGATTGTTAATGTAAGATCCGTTATGACTTTGTGATGTAGGTTAACATGTAAGGAAGGAGTTGGATCATTGTGTTAGCATATAGGCATGTGTATTCATATTAAGAACATAAGTCATGTAAGGTTACTCTTACCGTATCCTTCTGCAGCACATATTGTTCACATTGTCATTATATTTGTTCCATTCCTAAATGTTCTAAGGCATTTCATTTCAGGTTGTCATGTATTGTTATTCACAGGTTCTTTATTCGTGGATTAGTTGTTATTCATAAGTCTCTTAATCATGGACGTATGTTCCAAAACTCCAATAATTTTGTGACTATCATGGTACCAATCTCTCAAAATTAATGAAATAAAGTAATGCATAAGTTGTTGGTTGTAAGAGTACGGGTGGTAGCTTTAGAGGCATAAGCCTAGCTCAAGCCAATCCCTAGAATATTTGATCAGGGGGTAGTCCTAGAGACATAAGCCTAGCTCGGGCTGATCCTGACAGGTGGTAGCTCTAGAGGTAAAAACCTAGCTCGAGCCGAACCTGATATATTAGATTATAGGTGGTAGTTCTAGAGGTAAGAACCTAGCTCGAGACGAACCGGATATATCGATTTATGGGTGGTAGCTCTAGAAGCATAAGCCTAGCTCGAGCCGATTCCAACATAACGTTATGTTATTTTAAGTCCCACTGATCAGTTGGGGCCCGGGTACGTCATGAGAAAAGTGGTGAAGAGTAAATAATAGGAGCAAAAGAAAATAATGAATATAAGGTACATGGTTCCACATGTGCAGAACGATGGTTTATCCACATTGACTATTCTCTTATATTTTGATTCCATTGAAGTATTTATGTGTCATACAGTTTCATATAGCCTTACATACTCGGTACATTCTTTGTACTGACCTCACTTGGGGGGACTTACCTTACTTACTGTAGGCACAGGTGCTAGTAGACCTCCACAGTAGACTGCGGATCATTTGCAGACCATTGGTGAGCTCCAGTTGGTTCGGGGCTTTTCGAGTCATAGTGTACATTGGTTTTGGTATTGTAAATGTTGTATAAAGCGGGGACTTGTCCTGAATTTATGTTGGTTATGTATGTGTATTCTTTAGAGGTTTTGTAGATGGATGTGGGAAGGTGAATGTAAGAGATGTATGTTCATGTTGACTTGACGGATCTAACGGTCAAGTTTCATATATAGTATATGTTTGCCATAACTTATGCCATTGGTATCTTATAAGTTACATGAGATAGAATGTTATTCACATAGAGACATGCATATGAGGGTACATGAGTTAAGATTGGTTATCTCGGGCATCAAAGACTTCGGGTGCCAGTCCGCCCCGTTGGAATTTAGGGCGTGACAAAAGTGGTATCAGAGCAAGGTCATCCTAAGGGTTTCTACAAAGCCGTGTCTGCGTAGAGTCTTGCTTATGGATGTGTTGTGCACCACATTTATAAGTAGGAGGCTATGGGACATTTATGAGTTGTTTCTTTTCTTCATTTCTAGATCGTGCAATAGAGCCAATGTTGTAAGTGGAAATTCTATCTGATCATTGTAATTGGTTTTCTTTGATATAGTAAAATGCCGATGACAAGAAGAGGTAGATTCAAAGGTAAGCAGGTAGATATGCCTGCCGGTGAAAGAATGAGTAAATCACCTCCTGACCAAGCTACTCAAGGTGGAGCTAACACTGAAATTGTGTTGCGGTCTTCTTCTACATTTCCAGCTCCGGAAGAGCCAAGAGGCAGAGAAGTACCCGCAGAACCTCCATGAATGCCACTGATCAGGATTTGAGAAATGCAGCACATTTTGTTGACTCAGATAGTTGTTGCACAAAGCCAAGGACGAGCTGGTCCAATGACAAATGAGGATGATGCGGCTAGAGTGGCGAGTCGCAGGACACAGGACTTCTTGAAATTAGACACTCCTATATTCACTGGGTCAGACCCGAAAGTAGATCCACAGGACTTCGTAGATCAAATTCAAAGGGCTTTAGATGTTGTGTACGTGACTGGGGTAGAAACAGTTGAACTTGTGGCCTGTAGATTGAAAGGTGAAGCTATATTGTGGTATGAAGACTGGAAAATATCAAGGGGTATTGATGCACTTCCAGCTGGTTGGGAAGAATTTTAAATGGCATTCCTTGATCATTACCTCCCATATGATATATGGGAGGCAGGTGCAGACCAGTTTCTGAATCTCTGACAAGGGAATATGAGTGTTAGAGAATACAGTCTCCTATTTAATTCTTTGGCTCGATATGCTCCGAATGTCGTGGCCACAATGACGGATAGAGTCCATCGATATGTGGACAGATTGGAGTCGTATTTGGTAAGGGACTGTACTATTGTTGCCTTGAACGGAGATATAGACATAGCCAGAATACAGGCCTTCGCATAGAAAATGGAATATCAAAGGCAAAGAAGAAGGGTACATGAAATTGAAAGAGGACAGTCCAAAAGAGCTAGACCTATGGGACAGTCTATGGCGTCCCAAGGAGAATCTAGGCCTCGGATGTTTCCTATACCGCCTAGACCATCATTCTCCTATTCCACAGTAGGCACACACTCTCAATTCCGAGGGTTTAGAGGCAGACAATCTGGGCAGAGTAGTGGAATTCTCAGTTCACAGGCAGCAGGAATTTCTCGTTAGCAGTGTCAGCACTGCAGACGGATTCATTCAGGTACATCCCAATTAGGGACGAATGCTTGCTTTTGGTGTGGTATGTTAGGGCACATGATGAGAGACTGTACACAGAGGAGCATGGGTGGTATAGCACTACCTACGGGGTCAGCTGTTGCATCATCATCATCGATTCCTTCCTTAGGCTGAGGTGTATAGTCTACGGGTCGTGGTAGGGGTGCTAGAGGAGCAGCCAGTACTAGTGGAGTCCAGAATCGTACTTATGCTCTAGTGGATCGACAGAATTCGGAGGCTTCTCCGGACGTAGTCACAGGTACATTATCCATATTTTCGCATAGTGTATATGCATTGATTGATCCGGGATCTACACTATCATATGTTACTCCATTGATTACTAGAAAATTTAAAAAAATTCTAGAATTATTAATTAAGTCATTTGAAGTATCTACACCGGTGGTGAATCCATTGTTTTAAAATGGGTATATCGTAATTGTGTAGTAACTGTGTGTGGTCATGATACATTGGCCGATCTTATTGAGTTGAACATGGTGGATTTTGATGTGATAATGGGAATGGATTGGTTGGCTTCTGTTATGCCACGGTAGATTTTCGGGCCAAGAGGGTACATTTTCATTTTCCACAAGAAGATGTTCTTAAATGGAAGGGTAATGTGGGGGCACCAAGAGGAAACTTTATTTCCTATCTTAAAGCAAAAAAATGATAGCCAAGGGCTATATATGTCATTTAGTCCGAGTGCAAGATATCGATGTGGAACCACCAAATCCTCAAATGGTTTCGGTGGTCAATGAATTTCTTGATGTATTTCTTAACGATCTTTCAGGCTTACTCCCAGAACGGGAAGTCGAGTTTGGTATTGATGTGATGCCATACACTCAGCCTATCTCCATTCCTCCATACAGAATGGCTCCAGCAGAATTGCGGGAATTGAAGAAGCAATTAAAAGATTTGCTAGACAAGGGGTTTATAGACCTAGTATGTCCCCGTGGGGTGCACCAGTATTATTTGTACGGAAGAAAGATGGCACATTGAGAATGTGTATTGACTATTGGTAATTGAATAAGGTAACGATCAAGAATAAATACCCTATCCCCAAAATTGATGATTTGTTTGATCAGTTACAGGGTGCCACGTGTTTTTGAAAGATTGACTTGAGATCGAGTTATCATCAAGTTAGAATAAGAGAAACAGACATACCCAAGATGGCATTTCAAACACGGTGTGGTCACTATGAATTCTTAGTTATGTCTTTTGGACTAACAAATGCACCAGCTGTTTTTATGGATTTGATGAATAGGGTGTTTAAACCATTCTTGGATGTATTTGTGACCGTGTTCATAGTTTATATTCTAGTCTATTTGAGATCACAAAAGGATGCCAATCACTTACGGCAGGTGTTATAGATTCTCAAGGATCGTAAGTTGTATGCAAAGTTCTCTAAGTGTGAATTTTGGTTAAAATTTGTAGCATTCTTGGGTCATATTGTGTCAGTTGAAGGAATTTGAGTTGATACTCAAAAGATTGAGGCGGTGTAAAATTGGTTAAGACCTACGACACCTACAAAGATTCATAGTTTTCTTGGATTGGCTGGTTATTATAGAAGATTTGTGGAAGAGTTTTCTTCTATTGCTACACCATTAACGAAGCTAACACACAATGTAATTAAGATTGAGAGGAACGATGCATGTGAGAAAAGTTTCCAAGAGCTGAAAGATAAATTAACTTCTACACCAATTTTAGTACTTCCCGAAGGCACAGAAGGTTATGCAGTGTATTGTGATGATTCCGGGGTTGGCCTCAGATGTGTCTTGATGCAGCATGGTAAAGTGATAGCATATGCATCACGACAGTTGTGTCCACATGAGAGAAACTATCCCACACATGATCTTGAACTAGCAGCTATGGTATTTGCTTTAAAGATATGGCACCATTATTTGTATGGAGTTCATGTTGATATCTATACTGATCACAAAAGTTTGCAAGATATCTTTAAGCAGAAGGAACTAAATTTGAGGCAACGAAGACGGCTAGAGCTCTTAAAGGACTATGATATCGATATCTTATACCATCCAGGGAAAGCAAATGTGGTGGCTGATGCACTGAGTCACAAAACAATAGGACGCACTAATGATCAGTTGAGGGAAAAGCAAGATATAGTCAAGGATCTACATCAATTAGACAGCTTGGGGGTTCGTCTGCTTGAATCTCCAGATGAAGGGATTATTGTGCAAAATGCAGCAGAATCTTCCTTAATAGCAGAGGTAAAAGAGAAACAGTATGCGGATCCTATTTTGTTGCAACTGAGAGAGAATGTTCAGCAAGAGTTGACAAAGGCATTTGATCTTACGCAAGAGGGGGTACTTCAATGCCAAAGTAGATTATGTGTACCAGATGTAGACGAGCTACGGAAGCAGATTATGATAGAGGCACATCATTCACGATAATCTATATATCCGGGAGATACAAAAATGTATCAAGATTTGAAAGACATGTATTGGTGGGGGAATATGAAGAAGAACATTGCAGAATTTATAACTCAATGCCCAAATTGTCAACAAGTCAAAGTAGAGCATCAGAAATTGGGAGGTTATATGCAGTGTATCAATCTTCTAGTGAGGAAATGGGACATGATCAATATGCATTTCATCACACGTTTGCCTCGTACACTGCAAAAATTTGATTCTATATGGGTGGTAGTTGACAGGGTTACCAAATCAGCGCATTTCCTACTAGTCAGGACCACTTATACAGATGAGGAGTATGCAAGGTTGTATATCAAAGAGATAGTGCGATTACATGGGATTCCAGTTTCCATTATATCAGACTGGGGAGCTCAATTTACTGCACATTTTTGGACATCTTTTCAGAAGAGCTTGGGTACATAAGTGAATTTGAGTACGACTTTTCATCCTCAAACAGATGGACAAGCAGAGCGTACTATCCAAACACTTGAAGATATGCTACGAGCTTGCATATTGGATTTTAAAGGTAGTTGGGATGAACATCTACCTCTTATTGAATTTGCCTACAACAATAGCTATCATTCAAGTATCAAGATGGCACCTTATGAAGCTTTGTATGGAAGAAAATGTAGATCACCAATTGGGTGGTTTGAAGCGGGTGAACCTGCTTTACTTGGGCCAGATCTTGTTCACCAAGCCATGGAGAAAGTGAAAGTAATCCAATATCGGCTACAAATGAACCAAAGTCGACACAAGTCATATGCTGATGTTAGAAGAAGAGGACTCAAATTTTCCATAGGCGATTGGGTATTCTTGAAGGTGTCACCAATGAAAGAGGTAATGAGATTTGGAAGGAAAGGAAAATTGAGTCCACGTTATATAGGTCCATATGAAATTATCAGAATATTTGGGCAAGTTGCATATGAATTAAATTTGCCCCAAGAACTCTCCTCAGTCCATCCAGTGTTCCATGTTTTGATGCTTCGAAAATGCATAGGAGATCCATCTTGTATTGCTCCCGTGGACGATGTACAAGTTACGGAGGATCTCACTTATGAAGAGATACCCATTTCTATTCTTGATCGACATGTAAATAGGTTGAGGAATAGAGACATAGCTTCCGTAAAGGTACTTTGGAGAAATAAACAAGTAGAGGAGATCACATGGGAAGCTGAAAAAATAATGAAATCCAAATGCCCTCATCTGTTTCAAATGGAAGAAAAGGGTGGAGCAATAACGAGTAAGTATCTATGATCATTAAGTGTATGTGTATATATATACTAATATAGAGATGCATTTGTTGTATGTGAGACGATGTCACTAACATTCGAGGACGAATGTTTCTAAGGGGGGAAGAATGTAACACCCCGTACATTTCCAAACCTACTTGATTGTATCAACACTTAAGAAATTATTTAAACATGAGAATGTTGGTGTATTACACCTTAAGTTGTGGGCTAAACTAATTGTTGTGATTTGGGCCCCAAATGAGGCCCAAAATAAATTAAAAGACATGGCCCAAATGGGTCAAGTGACCCATTCTTGTGTTGACCAAGAAAACATGCATTTAATGCCCAAGGATTTGGATAATGATGACTTGATGGAGAATATAAGGCAAGGAAAATCAGATTTTTATTTATCAATACACACATGCCATTTTCTAGAATATTCAAGATATTTCTCATCTCAACTCAAACGCTAAGTCATCACTCCTTTGGACAAAATCATTCTCTTGTAAGTATTGGTAAGTGTTTATTCTTATGATTTAGTATATTATATGCTTAATATGGTGTATACATCATGTTGGTTATGTTGTCAAAGTGTTAGACAATATACTATGTGTGAAACAATGTGTTTTTGCTTAATCGGTGAAGGGTTTTGCCTTCTAAACATGAAATGGACTTGTGGTCTTGAAGGAAGTGAGTTTGATGGATTAAATATCAACATTTATGATGTGGTTATGTCCTTAACTTTTACGCTTTCTGTATATAACATTTGGACTAGTTGTTGTGAAATTGTGCATGGAATGGGTGTCGTATTTAAAGGAAATGTGGTTTTCCCCCCAGACACTTGAGCACCGAAAGTGGGAAATCCGTAGCCTCCTATTTATCCACACTACTAGGGGCATGACTTCTATCTCTGAGAATACCTTAAATAGGTATTTGGCCAAAATGGCCTCCAACTGAAACCATCGAGAAATCATGTTAGGGCAGTGTTTAATATGAGTTTTCTCCTGCCCCAGACAGCTTTCGAGGTTCCCATGGTGGTGTTCATGTGTGTTGTGAAATCATGATGGTTTTTTGGCATAAAAGTGACCTAAAATATTGAAATAAAATTTTACTTATGGCCTTGGACCATTTATTACACAAAAGGACCCAAAAGAGACCCTGTTTCGCCGAAACGGGCATCCGCCCTCGCAGACGAAGGCACCTGCGGGCGCAGGTGACTTCGCAGGTGCCCCTGGACATTGCGAAGAGGCAC
This sequence comes from Capsicum rhomboideum, assembly GCA_031232105.1. Lineage (NCBI taxonomy): Eukaryota > Viridiplantae > Streptophyta > Magnoliopsida > Solanales > Solanaceae > Capsicum > Capsicum rhomboideum. The sequence continues at coordinate 85,942,052 of CP124716.1, read as the reverse complement.
CTATGGCTTCACCTCAGCCACCTGCAGTGCAGGTGGCTTCGCAGGTCAGCCCAGAAAGTTGTTTTGTATGTTTTTATCTCTCTTGATCCCCGAAGACCCCTTTACCCTTTTTGGATATAATTATCAACTTAGGATACCTTTTGAATGCCTTTAAGGGGTCATTTGGAGGGATGATGGATTATATCAATGATGTATTATGGTTAATATATTGTTATGAAAGGTATTGAGGTGACTTGATGGATTAATTGTGACGTAGTGTTAATGAGGAAGCGTAAAGGATAAACTTGGTGTGAAATGCTATTGGTTCATAATGTTTTGGTCAATGTGTGGAATGTTATGATGTTGATGGTATGATAATTTCGTGAATGGTATTGTAAAGGGTGAAATGACATTAGAGGGCAATCATGTAATTCATTGTCGTTTCATGCCCTTGTAAGGTAGTTGATTGTTAACGTAAGCTCCGTTATGAACTTGTGATGTAGAGTAACACGTAAGGAAGGAGATGGATCATTTTGTTCGCATATAGGACTGTGTATTCGTATTAAGAACATAAGTTATGTAAAGTTACTCTTACCGTATCCTTCTGCAGCATATATTGTTCACATTGTCATTGTATTTGTTCCATTCCAAAATATTCTAAGGCATTTCATTTCATGCTGTCATGTATTGTTATTCACAGGTTCTTTATTCATGGATTAGTTGTTATTCATAAGTCTCTTAATCATGGACTGATGTTCCAAAACTCTAATAATGTTGTGACTATCATGGTACCAATCTCTCAAAAGTAATAAAATAAGATAATGCGTAAGTTATTGGTTATAAGAGCACGGGTGGTAGCTTTAGAGGCATAAGCCTAGCTTAAGCCAATCCCGAGAGTATTGGATCAGGGGGTAGTCCTAGAGGCATAAGCCTAGCTTGGGCTGATCCTGACAGGTGGTAGCTCTAGATGTAAAAACCTAGCTCGAGTCAAACCTGATATATTAGATTATGGGTGGTAGCTCTAGATGTAAGAACCTAGCTCGAGTCGAACCCAATATATCAATTTATGGGTGGTACCTCTAAAGGTATAAGCCTAGCTCGAGGCGATCCCAACATAACGTTATGTTATGTTAAGACCCACTGATCAGTTGGGGCCCAAGTACGTCATGAGAAAAGTGGTGATGAGTAAATAATAGGAGCAAAAGAAAATAATGAATATAAGGTACATGGTTCCACATATGCAGAACGATGGTTTATCCACATTGACTATTCTCTTATATTTTGATTCCATTGAAGTATTTATGTGTCATACAATTTCATATGGCCTTACATACTCAGTACGTTCTTCATACTGACCTTCCTTGTGGGGGCTTACCTTACTTGTTGCAGGCACAGGTGCTAGTAGACCTCCACAGTAGACTGCGGATCATTTGCAGACCATTGGTAAGTTCCAGTTGGTTTGGGGCTTTCCGAGTCATAGTGTACATTGGTTTTGGTATTGTAAATGTTGTATAAAGCGGGGACTTGTCCCGACTTTATGTTGGTTATGTATGTGTATTATGTAGAGGCTTTGTAGACGGATGTGGGACGTCGAATGTAAGAGATGAATGTTCATGTTGACTTGACAGCCCTAACGGCCAAGTTTCATATAGAGTATATGTTTGACATAACTTCTTCCATTTGTATCTTATAAGTTACACAAGATAGAATGCTATTCATATAGAGTCATGCATATGAGGATACATGAGTGGGGATTGGTTCTCTTGGGCCTCAACGGCTCCGGGTGCCAGTCCGCCCCGTTGGAATTCGGGGCGTGACAGGTTATGTGTGCAAATTGTAGGTGATGGTTTAAGGTAGTAGAAATTCAACTTATGTTATGTTTGCATGATAACTATTCCTTAGTATTGCTTGTACAATGAATGTTTAAAGAAGTGAATGAATGCTTTATATCCTAAGTGATAATCGTATGCAATGAACTTATATGTAAAGCTTGTTGGTTGTTACAAGTGTTGTTTCTGTATTCATTGTTGTTGTGATTTTTGTGATATTTGGCATAATTATAGAATGTACCACTATTTGGGCATCTTCATGAGATTTGTTGGTTCCTTGAGAGAACCATAAATTAAGTGTTGGCTTGTTATATGGATTTCTTGGGTGAACCGGATATTATACTTTGACTTGCTATATTTGATTTCTATTTATAAACCAAAATTCATTATTATTATCTGTATATTTGATGGAATGTATCCTTGAGTGGTCCGGGTTAATTGTAAGGGTGGTATAATTCTATATTGACTAATTAGTTCTGTAACAGAGACATGACTGATATCATTTGAATCATAATTGATGACTTGGAGTCTTATTGGGAGTGGCATATTGACTTGAGTTGTTGTCTATGTTAACTCGGTAGCGTGTAGATAAAGGTTAAGTGTTATGAACTTGAGAAAAGGCCACCCGATAGGGTTCACATTGGTAACTAAGATATGCGTATGCTTGATGGTCTATCGGCTATTGCATTGGAAGCTGGGTAGGCGAAATGTTACTATTTATTTAATTAATCTGTGTGGACTTAAATGAATCTAAAGATGTTCGGGTATCAGTGCATAACTGGGTTAGTGGAAGAAGGTTGAGTATTGGGTCTTAACTACGAGTGGATAAAAGTAAGGGACCTTGAGGGTTGGGTATTGTAGAACTCATTTGTAATTACGAAATAGGGTCTGACTTAATGATGTAGTGAATAGTTGGTGATTAGGGCTGCACGTGATAACAAGAAAATTCTTTTTCAATGATAAGGCTTGTAATATTCCAAGGTGTTAAGGAATTGTTTAATGAAACATCTCTGGCTAAATAACTCCCAAGTTGTATATTTTTTCTGGATATCTATGTGATGTTCATGTGATTTAATTCATGTTGATCGAGTATACGTACCAGTGCATGTTATTTGTACTGATACTACTCTTGCTATACCATTTTTGGGTTATATTCTGGTTGTAGGATCAGTAGGTGTTTCATGCTTGACAAGACAAAGAACTGCAATAGCTTTTGTTATTGATCCTATGGAAGTAGTTGTGTCTTTGGTTTTGTACTTTCTCTTAGTAGCTCATGTACCTGTTTAGACTAGTTCCTTGGAAAATTTTTCTATTGTAATTAAAGTTTTATAAACTGGTTGTAAAAAATGAAGTAATTCTTGCTTCTTAATTGACTTATGCTTATATTTTGAAAGGGGTAGTGAGGGTTCTCCTAGCTAGGTGGATTTGAGTAGGTCCCCGCACGATCCTGTTAGTTGGGTCGTGACAAGTTAGTATCAGAGCCTAGGTTATGGGTTTCCTTGTACAAGAGAAAATGTCGAGTAGAGTCCTGCAGATTGGTGTGTTGACGTCCACATCTAATCTTCAGGGAGCTATAAGGTGTTCTAGGAAATTGTTTCACTTCTTTCTCTCCTTTTGTGTGTGGGTTGTGCTTGCTTGTATGAGTTGAGTACAATGGGTATCTTCGGATTCCAATTGGTATCTTGGCAAGTCAAGAAGGTGTTATTTGACTCCATTTGGAATGGCACAAGCAAGGGAAATTGAAACCGGGAAGGTTCCAATTAGTATCTGGCCATTGAAGCAATGTAAACTTATGGATAATCGACTAATCATTGTCCATGAAGCAAATTAAGGATAATAAAAAGGGGTTCATTCAATGATGAAATTTAGGATTGATACTTATGTGTATTGATGTTGCTTGAGTGACTGTGAATATGTGAAATGTGATTGTTGAATCGCTATGAAACTCGTGTTTGGTGAAAGGTCATAACTTCGTTACGTGTTGATGGTTAAAGGAATTATTTGCTATGTGGTTTGATTGGAAACTATATGCTAAAATGCTAGGCATAGACTTATCATTGGTAAAATAGTAAGGGCATAAAAATGGTATATGACCATGGGAAACTCTTGTTTCAGGAAAGACGGAATTTGGTTGAGAGTCATGGGAAAAAGGGCTATTGTGGTATAATAGTAGAATTTGTTGTAATCAAGATTTATTCTTGTGATTCATATTTGATTTAAAGTAATGTGATGCTAAATTATTGTTTAATGCACTGCTGGGTTCTGTCTTGGGAGTTATATTAAAGGCTATGTTGCGATTTCATGCATTAATGTTGGAAACAGGGAAGGGGATTGAGGGAATTTGAAGAAAATAGTAAAATTTTTAGGCGGCGGCTGTTGGGGACGCCATAGCGGTGCTGACCTGCTACAACGATCCTACTATAGAAAAAAAAAATTGCTATAGCGACATACAAGCCGCTATAGTGGGGTGGCCAGGGCAGAATCATTGCCCTATTTTGTTTTTCATTCTCGGCTCATTTTAATAGTTAATTTTAGCTACGAGTGTCACGACCCAATTCTCAGGTCATGATGACACCTACTTCTACCCACCAGTAGGTAATCCAATCCATAGCCCGGAATGGCCAGTAACGGGCTAACAGGTGGAATATGAAAAGAAACAAGAAGGAAAACCAACAATGACAATAATATAAGCTGAGGCGAAGAAATATACATACATAATATACCTAACAGGAGAAGGAAGATGAAAAAATACACAAAACAACCCCTCCCAAGACCTAGCAAGGTCGATAAAAGAGCCACTATAACCCAAAGAAAAGCACTAGAAAGTATCCAAAATATACATATACACAGTAGTCTCGGAATGCAAAAGACTGTAACTTAAATAAATGGAGGAGGATCAGCCTCGGACTCTAAAAAGCTCACCTCACCTCTGGATTAGCAGCTGGCCCTGAGGATAACGTCAACGCCGATGGCTCGTACTCAGATTTGCATTAGGTAAAAGATGCATAAGTGTAGTATCAGTACCAAAGCAACGGGTACTCAGTAGACATCATCGGTCGACTGAGCTTCAATATAGTAAAAGCATAAATATAATGCGAGAGTGTAAGCTAAGTCAATAGTAGCAGGGGTAGAAATATAAATATCTACAGTACTAAAAATGTGTTGAAGCGAAAAATAAATAACTCAAAAGTAAGAAAGACAAGCTAACTATAACCTAACTGGGCCCCCATGACCCTAAAAGGCACACAAATGAAGACAATTAACCCTATCAAGCCCACATAAGCCGGCGGGTGCATACAAGCAGTCACTAAAGTAGAAAGCATAAGTAATCCGAAACTGAACTGATCTAAGGTATCCATCCAATCCCAAATCCATGATAAAATAATCCAGATGTGCGCCGGGCTTGAATCGACGCCAATGGGTAATAACGAGAGGCTAGACGTTGGGATCGAACCAAAAATAGTGGGTAATAACAAGATTCCACATGAATCATGTCCAATAGAACTCAGTACCCCTGTCAATACTCCTAGAACAACCATAAACAATACAAAAACAACACGATCGTATCATAACCTGATGCCGGACACAGATCGAAACTTATAGTAACCATACTGTAAACAAAAAAACAATGATCCCATAAGTAACCTATCTCAACTATAAAACTGATACCAAAACCATATCATAATCGATGCCATAGTCGTGCCAAGACTCATAATAATAAGATTAGTAAGAATATGCTGGACTCGAACTAGAACACATATGTATTTACATAGTAATGAGCCTAACTAGCTAATCACGGAGAAACATAATGTTTCCAAGCCTATCTCCAGACCATAAGGTTGTATGTACCAATCTCGGGTGGCTAAGCCCACTAAGGCAAGGTGGGTCCTCTACACTAGGTCAAACAGGTTAGAAACCAAATCTAAGTCAAACCGAGCTCAAGGTAATATCCTAAGATGGTGGTCAAGATCCTAACTAAGCCTAAAGGAACTTAACGCCAAGTATTCTAGCTAAAAAAAGGTATTGAGGCCCATAATGGGGTCCCGACAACCAAACCTAGGCCGAAACCTAGCCAAGTCTAGTGTAAGGCTTCCTATTCCCAACTCAAGGTACTAACAATGCCAAACCTAGCCATAAAGGATGATACTTCACTATACTAGGGGATAACGGGCCCAAAATCTACCCAAATGGGGCCCTTATCGGCTAAATAAGGCATAAAATACTAAAAATGATAGTCGGGCAAACACTACCTGCCCAAAACTAGCACAATAGGACACTAATACCATAAATAAGCTCAATCTAATGATAGGGTAATCCTAGCCTACCTAGACGCCACTGAATGCTTGCCGAATCCTCTAAACAAGAGCTTTCCCCTTCCAAGAGGCCTTCAAGAGCTGCCACACTGTCAAAATAATGATCTACGCATCAAGATGAGAAAAATAATACCCATATTGCGTGTAAATGCTCTGGGTCAGAAATCAAACTAAAAATTCCCCACAGGGCCCACTTGAAGAATCACGAAATTGACACCGTCACAGCATCCCATGTAGCTCAAGGATCAAAAGCCATAACAAATTTGGCTAAATCCGAGTTCAACGATAGCAAAATTAGTTCCAATAAAAAACCATAGAGACAAGAATCTAAGTACCAAATTAAGCTGAGATTGACCGAATTACTTACAAGATATAGACGTTATACGCCCAAAACCACAATCCCAAGCTAAAGACCAACCTCACATGCTCAATATCTCACTGAATTTGAGCTTGCAATGTCTAAGAGTGGAGGATACACTTGTATGAAAGTGTTTAAGAAGAAGGAAAAGAAAATATATATAACACCAATGATGGACACTTTAGAAGCTAAATGGCTGCTAAAATGGTCACCGCTAAAGCAACCCTACCCCAGCCGGCTAGGTCTACTAAAGCACTCAAGGGCCACTTAAGTGGCTACCGCTAAAGTGAACAAGAGGCCGCTAAAATGGAAAGGCCAAGGCTGGCCAGCTCCTCTAAAGAGGTCCAGGGAATCTAAAGTAAGCCCCGCTCAACCAGTCCTCTGGCCGCTTAAGCGGCTACTCTAGATATTTGGCACCAACCAAGTTTAGCTAGTCCCAACGGACTCCGACTGGGTGGGTTCTTGGGATTGGTTTGGAATCTCATGCTTAGCAAATGAACTATGCTACCCTACCGAATTCGATATTTCGGACTCAACGAGACCATCAAAATTTTCATTGGAGGTTGTTTCAATAAGAAGTGGGGCCTACACCCTAAGGAGCCATTTTTACTAAATTCCATCCAAAAGCCCAAAAAGAGTAGGAAAGCCTTGGGACCCAGACCAAGGGTCCCTTAGCCTAAAATTGGCATTCTAAAGTTGTTGAGTCTGTCAAAAATGAAATTCGAGGACGTTTACTTGAGGTTTAGGCCTGATACCCATTTCTTAACTTCAGAAGCTCATAAACAAGGATATGACTGTAGAAACCAAAAATGAACTGCCCGGTAACTTAACTGTCAGTACCAATAAGCCATAAATGACCTGGGGCAGCTATAGGAATGCTCTAAATGATAAAAAAGCATGAAAACAAGAAAAATGATATCACGACCCAAACTCATTGTGAGTGGCACCCACACAACTCATCCGGTGGGATAACCAATAACCCCAGAAGCATTGAACAATACTTATGTAGAATAAGAAAACTATCACATAAATATTTTAATAAGTAGCCAATCCAACAACTTAAGAAATGCAGAAACAAAATACAAAACTACAATCCCCTAGAACCTAAAAGTCGATGTACCAAAATATACTACGAATGTCAAAAGAGGATGCAACCTCCAAAACTACAAGAATGTAACAAGTCCAAACAAATAACAATGTCCATGGAAGATATATCTCATGGTAGCCTAAATATGTTACTCACCCTGATATTCAGAAATCAACTGCTGAAGTCACAACTGAGGTCTCGAAGAATCCGTTGGACTATATACTACACTCATATAAGTAAATGTAGGTGTAGTATCAGCACACAATAAAACAGAGTATACTAGTAGGGACATCAGCTAACCCAAGATGAAAATATGGACACTTAACCAAAATATAGTACAATTAGCTAACACATGCTCCCGTATTATACATTCAGCACATAAGTACAAATGGCATTTAAGAGGCAACACCAACAAGTCAACAAATATCACCAAGTTAAATATAGTCAATTCAAGTCAAGATAAATTACTAATCTCAAACAAAGCAATTATAGTTTCCTCGGTCTACTCAAGGAACCGTCACACCATTACATACCTTGTAACCCATACATACATGCTAAGGGCTATATACCCCCCTCTAGCTATGACCTGCAGGGTATAATTACCATCCATATACTAAAACCTTAGACATGAATGTTTATAATCCTTAATCCAACCATAACCTGTGAGAACGTTCCAAATACCGAAACATTCCACAATTCACAATATAAGGCATGCCAAGTCACAAAACAAGTAAACAATGCATGGGCCACACCCATGAGCATACATTAACCAATCACACTACAAAGTAGTTAATATGTACATATAATACAAGTTGGATAAATTACACCACCATCACTAACTTTGAACCAAGCTTGCACAACTCTAAGCCGGATCTTTGCCTTTTCGTTCCCTTTCTGCTTGTTCATGGTCTATAACATACATACAAATATCGTATTTACAAAATGACCGAACATGGCGGGATTTATAACTCACCCCCAACCCTCTAAGGTCAGTTCATGATCATTCCCTTATCGTTCTAAGGCTATATTCATCGTAATTCACCTAAAAATACCAATTTCATGAATTATATAGTGAATTAACAAAATGCAAGGGCAATTTCATGGTTAATAAACAAAACCCATTAATTTAAGGATTCTAAGGATTAGTAAGTAATTATAAGTTAAAGGGAATGAAATCCATACCTTAACGAAGTTAAATGGAGGAAAAATGATGATTTTCCCCTTAAATTACCCTTTTATTGTCCCAAAATGAGTTTTGAAAATATAAACTATTTTGGGGGGCAAATCCTATTAAACTGCGGTTTCTACCGCTATAGCGGCGTTGACCGCCCTTGACCACATCTTTAACCGTAATTTCTCTGCTATAGCGGTGTAAAAGAGACAGTAAGTCCATCTTCACCTAAAATTCCCACTTTTTAGAACACACTTTGATCCTAAGATATTCCAAACGATGCCTTTTACGCTAAGACCAATTTCTAGAGTTCTACAAACCCAAATTCAGTTTTGTAAAATCCTATGAATTTCTTATCACCTTAGCTAACTAGGAATTAAAACCATTCCCACCTAACTAGTCTAAATCATTCCTATATTTCACTAGACTACCCCTCACTCCGAAATAGGGCAAAACTAGCCTAGCCTAAATTTTGTAACTTCCGAAACGCAAAGAATTTAGACATGATATTTTAAATGTAGGACTTAAACGTAATGAAGAAGTGGGTAGTTACAACAGATACCAATTTACACTTCATTCATCCCCGAACAATCCAATGAGAAAAATTAGGCCCAAATGAGAAGAGTACCTATGCCCTCAAACAGGTGAGGGTACTTGTCACACATGTCATTCTCGATTTCCCAAGTGGCTTGTTCAACCATATGATGATTTCTGTGAACCTTCATCGAATGAATTTACTTCATCCTCAACATACGAATGTCACGATCTACAATCACTATATGTTCCTACCCATAATCTAAATTCTTATCCAAAAGCACCAAATCCCATTTAATAATGTAGTCCCGATCTTTATGGTACCATTTTAACTTAGAAATAAGAAATAATAGATGAACCCCTGACAAAGCTGGCGGTAGAACTAAACTATATGCAATCGGACTTACTTCTTCAACAACCTCAAAGGGACCAATATATCGAGGGCTGAGCTTGCCCTTTTTACCAAACCTATTGACTCCCTTCATGGGAGACACCTTGAGTAGCACTAGCTCCCCACCCTTGAAGTACATGTCCCTTACCTTTCAATTCGCATACTCTTTCTGTCTACTTTGGGAAGTTAACATCTTAGTTTGAATAAACTGCACCTGTTCTTGAGCCTCCTTCACTAAGTCGGTGCCCAAAGGTTTGACATCACCTACCTCAAACCACCCAGTAGGTGACCTACACTTCCTCCCATAGAGTGCCTTGAATGGGGCCATATCAATACTAGAGCGATAACTATTGTTGTATGAAAACTCACACAACCAAAGGAACTAGTCCCAATGACCACCAAAATCAATAACGCAGTCTCTCAACATATTCTCTAGCACCTGAATTGTCCTCTCTGACTGACTGTTAATCTGAGGATGGAAGGCACTGATAAAAGCAAGCTTGATGCCCAACTCTTCATGTAACCTGTCCCAACTGACATATAGTTTTGCCAACTGATGAGAGCTGTAATCTACCAGAACTTGCAAGAAAATAGCTAATTTCATCAGTCGATCAACTATCACCCAGATAGAGTCATACTTCCCCAATGTCCTAGGAAGCCCCACCACAACGTCCATGGCAATATTCTTCCACTTCTACATAGTTATAGGCATCCTCTTCAGTAAGCCTGTATGGCTTTGATATTCATATTTTACCTTCGGATAGTTATGACACTTGGACACATAATCGACTATGTCCCTTATCATCTCCGGCCACCAATAAAGTTATCTCAAGTTGAGGTACATCTTGGTCGGGCCCAGATGAATAGAATAACGCAAGCCATGGGCCTCTAAAAGTATATCACTGATCAAGTTACCCACCCGAGGAACACATAACCTTCCTTTAAACCACCACCCCTCCAGCGTTGAGAGTGGCGTCCGCCCCCTCCCTGCTCACTACCTTATTTCGGAGTGTATTCAATTTCTTATCATAAAACTGTTTGGCCTTAATCTGTGCCACAAATGCCGATTTTACCTCCACACTAGCAAACATTCTACCCCTATTCGAGATCTTAAACAGCATGCACAAAGATCCTAGAGTTTGAAAATCTTTAGCTAATGATCTCCTGGACACTCTCAAGAATGACAAGCTACCCATACTTCTAGTTTTTTGGCTCAATGCGACAGCCACCATATTGACCTTATCCGGATGATACTGAATAGTCACATCATAGTCCTTTAACAATTCCATCTATCGTCTCTGCCTTAAGTTTAAATCCCTTTGGGTAAACACATGTTACAGACTACGATGTTCCGTGAAGACCTCAAACTTGACACTATAAATATAGTGTCTCCAAATCTTCAATGCAAAACCTACCGCTGCCAACTTTAATTCATGGGTTGGCTAATTCCTCTCATGAGGCTTCAACTGACTAGAAGCATATGCAATCACATTCTTATCCGCATCAACACAAAAGCCAAACCCAAAGGTAAAGCATCATAAAACACAATGAAATCCTTACCTTCAATCGGCAGTTAAAGAATAGGCATTGTAGTCAAGAGTGTCTTGAGCTGTTAATAGCTGTGAAGTTCTTCATGAACCTACAATAATAACTGGCAAGACCATAAAACTTCTCACCTCAGTCACTAAACTAGTCTGAATTCAACTCTTAACTGCTTTAATTTTTTGAGGGTCCACCATCACTCCCTTCTCCAAAACCACGTACCCAAGAAGGCAACCAAAGACAATAAAATTTCACATTTGGAGAACTTAGTAAACAACCTCCTTTCCCTCGGAATTCCAAAAACTATATACAGGTGGCCTTCATGCTCTTCCTTAGTTTAGGAGTACAGAAGAATATCATCAATAAACACAATCATGAAAGAATCCATAAATGATTTAAAGATGTCATTTATCAAACACATAAAAGCTATAGGTGTATTAGTCAATTCAAAAGACATTACCAGAAGCTTGTAATGACCATACCGAATTCAAAAAGTTGTCTTTGGAATGTCTTCTGATCTAATTTTTAACTAATGATAACCTGACCATATATCAATCCTTGAAAAATTATTGCACCCTGTAACTGATCAACCAAGTTATCTATGCGAGGTAAAGGATATTTATTTTTGATGGTGACATTATTCAACTGCCTGTAATCAATATACATCGTTATACTACCATCCTTCTTCTTGAAAAAAAGAACTGAAGCACCCCAAGGTGAAGCACTTGGACGAATGAAACCCTTGTCAAGTAGTTCCTGCAACTGAGTTTTGAGTTTGCTCAACTTTGCACGAGAAATTCGATAAGGTGGAATAGATATAGGGTGAGTGCCCGACTCTAAGTCAATAAACAAGTCAATATCCCTATCCGGAGGCATACCCGATAAATCTTAAGGAAAAATATCTTGGAACTCATAAACTATCAGAACTAACTCAATAGAAGGGGACCCTGCACCCACAGCCTAAAAATGAGCTAGAAATGCTGAACACCCTTTACCCACTAGCCTCCTAGCTTAAACATATGATATTATCCTTATTGGTTTGGCCTTATACACTTTCTCCCACTCTAGTTTCTTCATCCCAGGCATAGCTAGAGTCACTGTTTTGGCATTATAATTCAAAACAGCATGACATAGAGATAACCAGGTCATACCCAAGATTATATCAAAGTCTAACATATCCAAGATAATTAAGTCTACTCAAGTCTGAAAACCCATAAACAAAACAAAATATGACTGATAAACATGGGTAGCTACCACAGACTTCCTAACCGGAGTTGACACATGCACAGGATAGTCAAGAATATCACAAACTAAATTCATACTCATAGCAAACTGAACAGACACATAAGAATAAGTGGACCTCATATTAAATAAGACATAAGCCATCTGATCACAGACAGAAATAGTTCCTGTGATCACTTCATCAGAAATCTCAACATTAGTGTTTCCAATAAATATATAACAATGGGATGGATCATCAATCTGAGCTAACTTTCTACCCGACTGTGCTCTTGCACCACAATTACCACAACCACCTTTATGATTTCCCCGTCCACCCCGTGGATAACCCCTTCCCTTACCCCTTCCTCTACCTACTGGAACCACTGCCCAAGCCTGCTGCTGAGTCAAGCCATTCACCCATCTCACTGGAAACTCCCTCTTAAAATGACCAACAACACCACAATGTTAATACCCATGCTCCATAGAAGGCTGACTGGCAGAAGAATAAGAAGCCCCTTGGCCTCTAATAACCAGATTTTGAGAAGGTCCTTTAGCCGATAACACAGTAGAAGCTGGTATAGATGGCTAAATAGGGTGACCTGAAAATGCCTGCTACCCCTTAGAATAGGAACCACTGAAATTCCCAACACTTTGAGACTTCTTGGATAACATCTTAGCATGTCCCGACTACGCCACACCTTCAAACTTCTTCACATAGTCTGACATATCATTAAACCCCTTTACAGCTGAAGTCATCTGTAATGTTAAAACCTGAAGATCATAATTCAAGTGCATAACAAAGAGACGAATCCTCTCTTCCTTAGTAGTCAACAACATAGTAGCATAACGAGATAAAGCTTGAAACATTGTTTCACAATATGCAACAGTCATATCACCCAATTCCAAATCCAAGAACTCATCCTTCTTACAATCACGGAGGTAACAGGGTACATACTTATCCAAAAATAGAGCAGGAAATTGCACACAAATCAAATGAGGCAAAATAGGTTACCGACATTCAATGTATTCCCTCCACCACTGCTTAGCATCCTTTTCTAGTAGAAAAGTCACAAACTCAACCCCTTGTTGCTTCACAATACCCATCTTATGCAACCTCTTGTAGCAATCAATAATAAACTCTAAAGCATCATAAGATTCTGTACCCTAAAACTTAGGAGGTTTCATCTTCAAGATCTTAGTCAACAGATCATGATCAGTACCAGTCATCACAGAACCCAAAATCGGGTGAGAAAAAACATTTGTGCCTAAAGTCTAATCCATCCTAGGAGCCATAGAAATAGTAGGGTGCACAACTAGAACCTCGTAAGCAAGAACAGTGGGGGTGGCTCCTATCCCAGCCAACCCTCTCAGAAAAGCTAACACTTGCTGAATGACCTCAGCAGACATAGGAGGCAGAGCTACAATTCCAATTGGTGCCACCACCTCGGGATCTATCTCCTTCTCCTCTACTGCTTCCCTCTCCTTAAAATGATCCTATGGTGGAGAGGGTGATGATACCCTCTCATTAGCCTCACCAGTAGTTGTGTGAGCTCCACAACTGGCCGATTTGGCACGTACCGATCTTTTCTTTCCTCTCTCCCTCACTCATACCCTTTCCCTCACGGTAGGCTCCTCAGGTGTAGCTGTCGGTATGGGGGAAGCTGCTTAGGTTTAGTTAGACCTAGTATTCTCCATATACAAACAAAAGAGTGAACAGATCAGATACCAACTTGGATCACCAGATACCAATTAGAATCAAGTCATAGCACGAAATAAGCAAGAACGATAGATTTCCAAAAGCCCTATAGCCTCCCAAAGAAAAATACAGACGTCTTTGTATCATTATGCAAGGCTATACTGGACCCGTTGTGGTACAATGAGATTGACGAAACCTACGCTCTGATACCAAGTTTGTCATGACCCAAACTCATCGTATGTGGAACCCACACTACTCATCTGGTGGGAGAACGAATAACCCTGGAAGCATTGAACAACACTTAGGTAGAATACGAAAACTATCCCATAAATAGTTTATTAAGTAGTCAATCCAATAGCTTAAGAAATTCGGAAACAAAATGCCAAAATGAAATCCCCTAGAACCAGAAAGGCGATGTACCAAAACATACTACGAATGTCAAAAAAGTATGCAACCCCCAAAACTAAAGGAAAGTAACAAGTCCAAACAAATGACAATGTCCAAGGAAAATAGATCTCATGGTAGCCCGGATATACTGCTCACCCTGAAATCCAAAAATCAGCTCCTAAAGTCATAGGTGAGGTCTCCAAGAATCCGCTGGAATATTTGTTGTACTCACAGAAGTAATTGTAGGTGTAGTATCAGCACACAATAAAACACAATGTACTGGTAGGGTCATTGGCTAACCCAAGATGAAAATATGGACACTTAACAAAAATATAGTACAATTAGTTAACACATGCTCCCACATTATACATTCTGCACATCAATACAAATGGCATTTAAGGGGCAACACTAACAAGTCAACAAATATTACCAAGTAAAAGATAGTCAATTCAAGTCAAGATAAATAGCAAATATCAAACATAGCAATTACAGTTTCCCTGGTCCACTCAATGAACCATCACACCTTTACATACATTGTAACCAATATATACATTCTAAGGAAAATTACCATCCATGTATTAAAACCCCATTCATGAATGTCTGTAATCCTTAATCCAACCATAACCTATGAGAACGTCCCAAATATCGAAACATTCCACAATTCACAATATAAGGCAGGCCAAGTCATAAATCAAGTAAACAATGCATAGACCACACCCATAGGCATACTTTAACCAATCACACTACAAAGTAGTTAATATGTACATATAATACAAGTTTGGTTAATTACACCTACATCGAACCAAGCTTGCACAACTCTAAGATGGAGCTTTGACATTTCGTGCCCTTTCTGCTTGATCATGGTTTAAAACATACATACAAGTATCGTATTAACAAAATGACCGGACATAGCGGGATTTATAACTCCCCCCAGCCCCCTAAGGTCAGTTCATGATCGTTCCCTTATTATTATAGGGATATATTCCACATAATTCTCCTAAAACTACCAATTTCATGAAGTGTTTAGTGAATTAATGAAATGCAAGGCCAATTTCATTGTTAATAAACAAAACTCATTAACCTAATCCATATTTCCACCCCTTGCACCAACAATTATGTAAAAATTTGCCCTAAAACCCTCACCGAACTCCGTAATTTAAGGATTCTAAGGATTAGTAAGTAATTAAAAGTTAAAGGAAATGAAATACTTACCTTAACGAAGTTAAACAAAGGAAACCTGATGATTTTCACCCTAAATCGCCCTTTTTTTTATACCAAAATGAGTTTAGAATTTATAAACTATTTTGGGGGAAAATCCCATTAAACTGTGGTTTCAATTTCTATTGCGGTACTAGACCGCTATAGCAGTACCGCTATAGTAGTAGCTGACCACTATAGCGGTGTTGACCTCCCTTGACCACCGCTATAGTTGTAATTTCTTCTCTTTAGCGGTCACCGCTATAGTAGTGTGTCAGCCACTATAGTGGTGTCAACAAGATAGTAAGTCCGTCTTCACCCAAAATTCTAACTTTTTACAACACACTTTAGTCCTGGGACATTCCAAATGATTCCATTTACGCTAAGGTTAATTTTGGGAGTTCTACTAACCCAAATTTAGCTTCGTAAAATCCAATACATTTTTTATCGCCTTAGCTAACTAGGAATTAACATCATTCGTGTCGAACCAGTATAAATCATTCCCAGATTTACATAGACCATCCCACGTTGTGAAATGGTGTAAAACTAGCCTAGCCTGAATTTTATAACTTCCAAATCGAAAGGAATTTAGACACGAGATTTTAAACGTAGGACTTACATATAACGATGAAGAGGGTTGTTACAATAAATACCAATTGATCTATCATTTTACCTAAATGATCAAACAACAATAATTAGGCCCAAATGAGAAATGAGAAGAGTACCTGTGCCCTCAAACAGTTGAAGGTACTTGTCCCAGATGTCATTCTTGGTTTCCCAAGAGGCTTCTTCAATCGGATGATGCTTTCATTGAGCCTTCACTGAATGAATATCCTTTGTCCTCAACTTACGAACATAACGATCTACAATCGCTACAGGTTTCTTCTCATAAGCCAAATCCTTATCCTAAAGCACCAAATCCCATTTAATAATGTAGTCCCGATCTTTATGGTACCGTTTCAACTTAGAAATAAGAAATACTAGATAAACCCCCGACAAACCTGGCGGTAGAACTAGCCTATATGCAACCAGACTCACTTCTTCAAGAACCTCGAAGGGACCAATATATCGAGGGTTGAGATTGCCTTTTTTACCAAACCTCATGACTCCCTACATGGGAGACACCTTGAGCAGCACTGGCTCCCCAGCCTTGAAGTACATGTCCCTTACCTTTCGGTTCGCATACTCTTTCTGTCTACTTTGGGCAGCCAACATCTTTGTTAGAATAAACTTCACCTTTTCTTGAGCCTCCTACACTAAGTTGGTGCCCAAAGGTTTGACATCACCTGCCTCAAACCACCCGTACGGTGACCTGCAGTTTCTCGCATAGAGTGCCTCAAACGGGGCCATATCAATACTAGAGCGATAACTATTATTTTATGAAAACTCACACAACCGAAGGAACTAGTCCCAATGACTACCAAAATCAATAACGTAGGCTCTCAACATATTCTCTAGCACCTGAATTGTCCTCTCTGACTGACCATCAATCTGAGGATGGAAGGCAGTGATAAAAGCAAGCTTGGTGCCCAACTCTTCATCGAACCTATCCCAAAATTTGGAAGCATACTTCTCATCCCTATCTGAAATGATAGAAAGTGGCACCCTATAAAGTTTGATGTTCTACTTGACATATATTTTTACCAACTGCTGAGGGCTGTAATCTACAAGAACTTGCAAGAAAATAGCTAATTTCGTCAGTCGATCGACTATAACCCAGATAGAGTCATACTTCCCCAATGTCCTAGGGAGCCCCACCACAAAGTCCATGGCAATATTCTTCCACTTCTACATAGTTATATGCATCCTCTTCAGTAAGACCGTATGGCTTTGATGTTCATATTTTACCTTCGGACAGTTATGACACTTGGACACATAATCCACTATGTCCCTCATTATCTTCGGCCACTAATAAGGTTGTCTCAAGTTGCGGTACATCTTGGTCATGCCCAGATGAATAGAATAACGTGAGCCATGGGCCTCTAAAAGTATATCACTGATCAAGTTACCCACTCGAGGAACACATAACCTTCCTTTAAACCACCACCCCTCCAGCGTCGAAAGTGGCGTCCACCCCCTCCCTGCTCACTACCTTGTTTCGGAGTGCATTCAACTACTAATCCTAGAACTGTTTGGCCTTAATCTGTGCCACAAATGTCGATTTTACCTCCAGACTATCAAACATTCTACCCCTATTCGAGACCCTAAATTGCATGCACAAAGATGCTAAAGTCTAAAACTCTTTAGCTAATGGTCTCCTGGACACTCTCAAGAATTACAAGCTGCCTATACTTTCGGTTTTTCGGCTAAATACGCCGGCCACCATATTGACCTTATCCGGATGATACTGAATAGTCACATCATAGTCCTTTAACAATTCCATCCATCGTCTCTGCCTTAAGTTTAAATCCCTTTGGGTAAACACATGTTACAGACTACGATGTTCCATGAAGACCTCAAACTTGACACTATAAATATAGTGTCTCCAAATCTTCAATGCAAAAACTACCACTGCCAACTTTAATTCATGGGTTGGCTAATTCCTCTCATGAGGCTTCAACTGACTAGAAGCATATGCAATCACATTCTTATCCGCATACACACAACACCCAAACCCAAAGGTAAAGCATCATAAAACACAATGAAATTCTTACCTTCAACCGGCAATGAAAGAATAGGCATTGTAGTCAAGAGTGTCTCGAGATATTGAAAGCTCTACTCATACTGGTTTGACCAAACAAATGGCACAATTTTTTGACTCAACCTTGTCAAGTGAGTTGCAATAGCTGTGAAGTTCTTCATGAACCTACAATAATAACTGGCAATACCAGTAAAGCTTCTCACCTCAGTCACTAAAGTAGTCTGAATTCAACTCTTAACTGCTTTAATTTTCTGAGGGTCCACTATCACTCCCTTCTCCAAAACCACGTTCCCCATGAAGGCAACCAAAGACAATAAAATTTCACATTTGGAGAACTTAGCAAACAACCTCCTTTCCCTCGAAATTCCAAAAACTATATACATGTGGCCTTCATGATATTCCTTAGTTTAGGAGTACAGAAGAATATCATCAATAAACACAATCATGAAAGAATCCATAAATGATTTAAAGATGTCATTTATCAAACACATAAAATCTATAGGTGTATTAGTCAATTCAAAAGACATTACTAGAAACTTGTAATGACCATACCGAATTCAAAAATTTGTCTTTGGAATATCCTCTGATCTAATTTTAACTAATGATAACCTAACAATAAATCAATCCTTGAAAAATTATTGCACCCTGTAACTGATCAACCAAGTTATCTATGTAAGGTAAACGATATTTTTATTTTTGATGGTGACATTATTCAACTGCCTATAATCAATACACATCCTTATACTACCATCCTTCTTATTGAAAAATAAAACTGAAGCATCCCAAGGTGAAGCACTTGGACGAATGAAACCCTTGTCAAGTAGGTCCTGCAATTGAGTTTTGAGTTTCCTCAACTCTGCAGGAGAAATTCGATAAGGTGGAATAGATATAGGGTGAGTTTCCGGCTCTAAGTAAATAAAGAAGTCAATATCCCTATCCGGAAGCATACCCGATAAATCTGAAGGAAACAAATCCTGAAACTCAGAAACTATTGGAACTAACTCAATAGAAGGGGACCCTGCACCCACAAACTCAAAATTAGCTAGAAATGCTAAACACGCCTTCCCCACTAGCCTCATAGATCTAACATATGATATTATCCTTACTGGTTTGGCCTTATACACTTCCTCTCACTCTAGTTTCTTCATCCCAGGCATAGCTAGAGTTACTGTTTTGGCATTATAATTCAAAATAGCATGATACGGAGATAACCAGGTCATACCCAAGATTACATCAAAGTCCTACATATCAAAGACAATTAAGTCTACTCAAGTCTGAAAACCCAAAAACAAAATAGAATATGACTGATAAACATGGGTAGCTACCACAGTCTTCCCAACAGGAGTCGACACATGCACAGGATAGTCAAGAATATCACAAACTAAATTCACACTCATAGCAAACTGAACAGACACAAAAGAATAAGTGGACCCCAGATTAAATAAGACAGAAGCCATCTGATCATAGACAGAAATAGTACCTGTGATCACTTCATCAGAAACCTCTACATTAGTCTTCCCAGTAAATATATAACAATGGGCTCAATCATCAATCTGAGCTAACTCTCTACCCGATTGTGCTCCTGCGCCACAGTTTCCACAACCACCTTTCTGATTTCCCCGTCCACCCCATGGATAACCCCTACCATTACCCTTTCCTCTACCTACTGGAACCACTGCCTAAGCCTGCTGCTGAGTCAAGCCATTCGCCTATCTCACTGGAAACTCCCTCTTAAAATGACCAACAACACCACAATGATAATACCCATGCTCCAGAAAAGGCTGACTGGCAGAAGAATAATAAGCCCCTTGGCTTCTAACAACCAGATTTTGAGAAGGTCCTTTAGCTGATACAACAGTAAAAGTTGGCATAGCTAGCTAAATAGGGTGACCTGAAAATACCTGCTAGCCTTTAGAATAGGAAGAACTGAAATTCCCAACATTTCGAGACTTCTTGGCTAACATCTTAGCATGTCCCAACTACGCCACACCTTCCAACTTCTTCACATAGTCTGACATATCATTAAACCCCTTTCTAGTTGAAGTCATCTGCAATGTCAAAACCTGAAGATCATAATTCAAGTCCATAACAAAGAGACGAATCCTCTCTTCCTTAGTAGTGAACAACAAAGTAGCAAAGCGAGATAAAGCATGAAACGTTGTTTCACAATCCGTAACGGTCATATCACCCAATTCCAAATCAAAAAACTCATCCTTCTTACAATCACGGAGGGCACGGGGTACATACTTATCCAAAAACAGAGCATGAAATTTCTCCCAAATCAAATGAGGAAAAATAGGTTTCCGTCATTCAATGTATGCCCTCCACCACTGCTTAGCATCATTTTCCAGTAGAAAAGTCACAAACTCAACCCCATGTTGTTTCACAATACCCATCTTATGCAACCTCTTGTAGAAATCCATAATAAACACTAAAGCATCAGCAGATTTTGTACCCTAAAACTTAGGAGATTTCATCTTCAAGATCTTAGTCAGAAGATCATGTTCAGTACCAGTCATAACAGAACCCAAAATCGAGCAAGAAAAAATAGTTGTGCCTAAAGTCTAATCCATCCTAGAAGCCAAAACAGTACGGTGCACAACTAGAGCCTCGTAAGCAAGAACAGTGGGGGTGGATCCTATCCCAGCCAACCCTCTGAGAAAAGCTAACACTTGCTGAATGACCTCAGTAGACATAGGAGGTAGAGCTGCAATACCAACTGGTGTCGCCACCTCGAGATCAATCTTCTTCTCCTATTCTGCTTCCCTCTCCTTAAAATGATCCTATGGTGGGAAGGGGGATGATGCCTTCTTATTAGCCTCACCAGTAGTTGTGTGAGCTCTACAACTAGCCGATTTGGTGCGTCCCAATCTTCTCTTTCCTCTCCCGCTCACTCGTACCCTTTCTCTCATGGTAGGCTCCTCAGGTGTAGCTATCGGTGCGGGGGAAGCCGCTTAGGCTTAGTTATACCTAGAATTCACCATATACAAACAAAAGGGTGAAGAGTTCAAATACCAATTTGTATCACCAGATACTAATTAGAATCAAGTCATAGCACAAAATAAGCAAGAAAGACAGATTTCCAAAAGCCCCATAGCCACCCGAAGAAAATACAGATGTCTCCATATCATTCCGCGAGGCTATACTAGGCCCATTGTGGTACAATGAGATTGACAAAACCTAGGATCTGATATCAAGTTTGTCACGACCCAAACTCGTTGTAAGTGGCACCCACACTACTCATCCAGTGGGAGAACGAATAAGCCTGGAAGCATTGAACAACACTTAGGTAGAATATGAAAACTATCCCATAAATAGTTTAATAAGTAGTCAATCCAACAACTTAAGAAATTCGGAAACAAAATGCCAAAATGAAATCCCCTAGAACCAGAAAGGCGATGTACCAAAACATACTACGAATGTCAAAAAAGTATGCAACCCCCAAAACTAAAGGAAAGTAACAAGTCCAAACAAATGACAATGTCCAAGGAAAATAGATCTCATGGTAGCCCGAATATACTGCTCACCCTGAAATCCAAAAATCAGCTCCTAAAGTCATAGGTGAGGTCTCCAAGAATCCGCTGGAATATTTGTTGTACTCACAGAAGTAATTGTAGGTGTAGTATCAGCACACAATAAAACACAATGTACTGGTAGGGTCATTGGCTAACCCAAGATAAAAATATGGACACTTAACAAAAATATAGTACAATTAGTTAACACATGCTCCCACATTATACATTCTGCACATCAATACAAATGGCATTTAAGGGGCAACACTAACAAGTCAACAAATATCACCAAGTAAAAGATAGTCAATTCAAGTCAAGATAAATAGCAAATATCAAACATAGCAATTACAGTTTCCCCGGTCCACTCAATGAACCGTCATACCTTTACATACCTTGTAACCCATACATACATGCTAAGGGCTATATACCCACCCTCTAGCCATGATCTGCAAGGGACATTCCACAATTCATAATATAAGGCAGGTCAAGTCATAAATCAAGTAAACAATGCATAGACCACACCCATAAGCATACATTAACCAATCACACTATAAAGTAGTTAATATGTACATATAATACAAGTTTGATTAATTACACCTACATCGAACCAAGCTTGCACAACTCTAAGATGCAGCTTTGCCATTCCGTGCCCTTTCTGCTTGATCATGGTCTAAAATATAGATACAAATATCATATTTACAAAATGAACGAACATAGCGGGATTTATAACTTACCCCTAGTCCCCTAAGGTCAATTCATGATCGTTCCCTTATTATTCTAGGGCTATATTCCACGTAATTCTCCTAAAACTACAAATTTCATGAAGTGTTTAGTGAATTAACGAAATGCAAGGCCAATTTCATGGTTTATAAACAAAACTCATTAACCTAATGCATATTTTCACCTCTTGCACCAACAATCATGTAAAAATCTACCCTAAAACCCTCCCTGAACTCTGTAATTTAACGATTCTAAGGATTAGTAAGTAATTAAAAGTTAAAGGAAATGAAATACTTGCCTTAACGAAGTTAAACAGAGGAAACCTGATGATTTTCACCTAAATCGCCCTTTTCTTATACCAAAATGAGTTTAGAATATATAAACAGTTTTGGGGGAAAATCACATTAAACTGTGGTTTCTATTTCTATTGCGGTACCAGACCGCTATTGCAGTACCGCTATAGTAGTAGCCGACCGCTATAGCGGTGTTGACCACCCTTGACCACCGCTATAGCGGTAATTTCTCTGCTATAGTGGTCACCGCTATAGAAGTGTGCCAACCACTATAGTGGTGTCAACACGATAGTAAGTTCGTCTTCACCCAAAATTCTAACTTTTTACAAAACACTTTGGTCCCAGGACATTCCAAATGATGCCCTTTATGCTAAGGTTAATTTTAGGAGTTCTACTAACCTAAATTTAGCTTCGTAAAATCCTATGGGATTTTTATCGCCTTAGCTAACTAGGAATTAACACCATTCATGTCGAACCAGTATAAATCATTCCCAGATTTACCTAGACCATCCCTCATTGTGAAATAGTGTGAAACTACCCTAGCCTGAATTACTTATAAACGTAGGACTTACATATAACGATGAAGAGGGTTGTTACAACGATACCATTTGGTCTATCATTTTACCTAAATGATCAAACAAGAATAATTAGGCCCAAATAAGAAATGAGAAGAGTACATGTGCCCTCAAACAGTTGAAGGTACAAGTACCGGATGTCATTCTTGGTTTCCCAAGAGGCTTCTTCAATCGGATGATGCTTTCATTGAACCTTCACTGAATGAATTTCCTCTGTCCTCAACTTATGAACATAACGATCTAGAATCGCTACAGGTTTCTTCTCATAAGCTAAATCCTTATCCAAAAGCACCAAAGCCCATTTAATAATGTAGTCCCGATCTTTATGGTATCGTTTCAACTTAGAAATAAGAAATACTAGATAAACCCCCGACAAACCTGGCGGTGGAACTAACCTATATGCAACCGGACTAACTTCTTCAAGAACCTAGAAGGGAACAATATATCGAGGGCTGAGCTTTCCCTTTTTACCAGACCTCATGACTCCCTTCATGGGAGACACCTTGAACAGCACTGGCTCCCAAGCCTTGAAGTACATGTCCTTTACCTTTCGGCTCGCATACTCTTTCTGCCTACTTTGGGCAGCCAACATCTTAGTTTGACTAAAATTCACCTTTTCTTGAGCCTCCTTCACTAAGTTGGTGCCCAAAGGTTTGACATCGCCTGCCTCAAACCACCCAGTAGGTGACCTGCACTTTCTCCCATAGAGTGCCTCGAATGGGGCCATATCAATACTAAAGCGATAACTGTTGTTGTATGAAAACTCACACAACCGAAGGAATTAGTCCCAATGACAACCAAAATCAATAACGCAGGCTCTCAACATATTCTCTAGCACCTGAATTGTCTGCTCTGACTGACCATTAATCTGAGGATGGAAGGCAGTGATAAAAGCAAGCTTGGTTCCAAACTCTTCATGTAATCTGTCCCAAAATTTGGAAGCATACTTCGCATCCCTATCTGAAATGATAGAAAGTGGCATCCCATGAAGTCTGATGATCTCCTTGACGTATATTTTTGCCAACTGCAGAGAGCTGTAATCTACCAGAACTTGCAAGAAAATAGCTAATTTCGTCAGTCGATCAACTATCAACCAGATAGAGTCATACTTCCCCATTGTCCTAGGGAGTCCCACCATAAAGTCCATGGCAATATTATTCCACTTCTACATAGTTATAGGCATCCTCTTCAGTAAGCCCGTATGGCTTTGATGTTCATATTTTACCTTCGGACAGTTATGACACTTGGACACATAATCCACTATGTCCCTCATCATCTCCAGCTACCAATAAAGTTGTCTCAAGTGGCGGTACATCTTGGCCGTGCCCAGATGAATAGAATAACGCGAGCCATGGGCCTCTAAAAGTATATCACTAATCAATTTACCCACTCGAGGAACACATAACCTTCCTTTAAACCACCACCCCTCCATCGTCGAGAGTGGCGTCTGCCCTCTCCCTACTCACTACCTTGTTTCGGAGTGCATTAAACTTCTTATCCTTGTTTGGCCTTAATTTATGCCACAAATGTCGATTTTACCTTCACGCTAGCAAACATTCTACCCCTATCCGAGACCCTAAACTACATGCTCAAAGATGCTAGAGTCTGAAACTCTTTAGCTAATGGTCTCTTGGACACTCTCAAGAATGACAAAATGCCCATACTTCCCGAACTACCAAGAAATGAGCTTATTTCGTTAGTCGATCAACTATCACCCAAATAGAGTCATACTTCCCCAATGTCCTAGGGACACCCAACACAAAGTCCATGTCAATATGCTCCCACTTTCATATAGGTGTATGTATCCTCTGCAGTAAGCCTGTACGCCTTTGATGTTCATGCTTTACATGTTGATAGTTATGAAACATTGACACGTAATACACTATGTTTCCCTTCATCACTGCCACCAATGAAGTTGTCTCAAGTCGCGATACATCTAGGTCATGCCCGGATGAATGTAATAACACGAGTCATGGGCCTCTGAAAGTATATCACTGATCAAGTCACCCACCCAAGGAACACGTAACCTTCCTTTAAACTACAGCATACCTCTAGCGTCGATAGTTGAATCTGCCCCATCCCTGCTCACGACCTTGTTCCGAAGTGCATTCAACTTCTTATCCTCAAACTATTTGGCCTTAATCTGCACCACAAATGCTGATTTTACCTCTACACTAGCAAATATTCCACCCCTATTTGATATCCCAAACTGCATGATCAAAGATTCTAGAGTCTGAAACTCTCTAGCTAATGGTCTCCTGGACACTCTCAAGAATGACAAGCTGCCCATACTTATGGACTTTCGGCTCAATGCATCGGCCACCATATTGGCCTTACCCGGATGACACAGAATAGTCACATCATAGTTCTTTAACAATTCCATCTACCGTCTCTGCCTTAAGTTCAAATCTGTTTGGGTAAACACATTGCAGACTATGATGGTCCGTGAAGACCTCACACTTGACACCATAAGTTAGTGTCTCCAAATCTTCAAACCAAAAACTATCACTGCCAACTCTAAATCATGGGTTAGGTAATTTCTCTCATAAGGCTTCAACTACCTCGAAGCATATGCAATCACATTCTTATCCAACATCAACACAACACCCAAACCCAAAAGTGATTCATTATAAAACACAATGAAATCCTTACTTTCAACCGGCAGTAAAAGAATATATGTTGTAGTAAGAGTGTCTTAAGCTTTTGAAAGCTCTCCTCACACTGGTTTGACCAAACAAATGACACTTCCTTTTAAGTCAACCTTGTAAAGTGAGTTGCAATAGCTGTGAAGTTCTTGATGAACCTACAGTAATCACTAGCATGACCCACAAAGCTTTTCACCTCGGTGACTGAACAAGGCCGAATCCAACTCATAACTGCTTCAATTTTTTGAGGGTCCATTATCACTCCCTTCTCCAAAACCACGTGCCCCAAGAAGGCAACCAAAGACAACAAAAATTCATATTTGGAGCACTTAGAAAACAACCGCCTTACCCTTAGAATTCCCAAAACTATTCGGAGATGGCCTATATGCTCTTACTTAGTTTAGGAGTACATAAGAATATCATCAATAAACACAATCATGAATGAATCTAGAAAGGATTTAAAGATGTCATTCATCAAACTCATGAAAGCTACACGTGTATTAGTCAATCCAAAAGACATTACTAGAAACTCGTTATGACAATACCAAGTTCTAAAAGTTGTCTTTGGAATATCCTCCGATATAATTTATAATTGATGATAAACTGACCACAAATCAATCTTTGAGAAAAACTGTTGCACCCTGTAGCTAATCAAATAGGTCATCTATGTGAGCCAAATGATATTTATTTTGAATGGTGGCCTTATTAAACTGCCTGTAATCGATACACATTCTCATACTACTATACTTCTTCTTGACAAAAAGAATTGGAGCACCCTAAGGTAAAACACTTGGACTAATGAAACCCTTGTCAAGCAGTTCCTGCAACTGAGTTTGGAGTTTCGTCAACTTTGCAGGAGCCATTTGATAAGGGGGAATAGATATTGGGAGTGTTCCCGACTCTAAGTCAATACAGAATTCAATATCCCTATCCGAAGGCATAACCTATAAATCTAAAAGGAACACATCGAGGAACTTAGAAACTATCATAACTGACATAATAGAAGGGGACCCTACACCCATATCCCAAAGATGAGTTAGAAAGGTTGAAAAACCCTTCCCCACTAGCCTCCTAGCCTGGACACATGATATAATCCTTACCGTTTTGGCCTAATACACTCCCTCCCACTCTAGTTTCTTCATCCTAGGCATAGCTAGAGTCACTGTTTTGGCATTACAATTTAAAACAACATGATACAGAGATAACCAGGTCATACCCAAGATTACATCAAAGTACAACATACCCAAGATAATTAAGTCTACCCAAATATGAAAACCAACAAAAAGAATGACAAGACCAATAAACATGGGTGATGTGTCATGGTTTCATAACACTTTCGATGCTTAAAACAAGGAAAATATGCAATAACTTGGGTGTGTTTGGTTGGTATGATGTGTTTTCTGTTCTACATTACAGGAAATTAGGTTTTGGAGGCAACATGGACAAAAAGAAAGAATCACGCTTGAGAATGAAGTATATGAAGATGAAAGAACCAGGATCTGTATCAGAAAGGTGACTCACGACAGGACTCACATGCCGTGAGTCCACTAACATCATGTGAGTGGCTACCGTGAGTCAACTTCAGAGAATGTTCAATGTGTCTGATTTCCACGGCTGGACCCATGTGACGTGACTTGGTTCCACGACACCAAGTCACGATATTATGGAAAGTTGCCAACTCTATTTTTCCTGTTTTGCTTAGGATAGGATTCGTCTTATATCTATAAATACCCCGTTATTATCCTATGTTCAAGGAGAGCCATTACATTATTTTGAGATAGTTTTTCATTATTTTGAGTTCATAAACACATTGTTGGATTTTGTAATCTCGGAATATCAATTCTAGTGTTTTATTCATAATTGAGATTTCAGAGTTTCTTCATTATTGTTAGTTTACAATTATGTTTTCATTCTCAAATTCTTATTGTGCTCTAGCAAACATAAGTAGTTAAACTCATCAACTAGGGTTGTGTGAACCATGAGAAATTAACGAACCAAATTAAGTGCAAACCAATTCTGAACTAGTGTGGATGCATGTATTGTTATTTCCTTCATTGTGATTGATCTTCCAACGGTTGCAAATGTTAGAAACTCGCCTGTATTCTAGAATTGCTCGATCGAGAGGTAGAGATTAGGAAAAGGGAATAACGAAAGAGATCCATGACAAGGGTTAGTAGTGTGACACTCGAAAACTGAGAAGAGAAGAGTGAAATTCATCTAACCAAGGTCGAGAAACGTTTAGATGAACATATCTTGTCAGATTTTGCATGCAATGTAGCGGGACAGTTTTGCCAGCACAAGTAATCGGTAATGTTAAGGAATTATTGGGGATCACAATCCTAGTGTATTTCTCATATTGTCTACAAATACTATAATCAGCTATCATTACTGTTACTATTTAATCACAAAAAACCCCTAGTTTTACTTACTTCCCAGTTACTCAAACTAGCATTCTACATAACTTCAACCTATTCCCTGTGGGATCGACCCCAACCTAGTTGGGTTATATATTTTATACAACGATCAAATTTTACTTTTTTGGAATTATATTGTGGGCGACATCAAATTTTGGCGCCATTATCAGGGAATAAGGTTACTGAGTTGATTAGTTTGTTTGTTAAAGTTGATTGGTTTTATTTTTCCGTACTTATCTGAAGGGCACACCCTGGTGTATGCCCAACACTAGGAGTCAAGGCAATCTCTGATTCCACTTGATACTGAAATAGAAAGGACTCTGAGAGCTAATTGAAGAATGGTGAATATCGACAGTGTTCAGGATCCTGCCGCTGTGGGAGACATTCATAACTAACCAATTCAGTCGGTTGGTCATGAAACAACCGACCAAACTACTGCTCGGTTGACAAGGGAAGAGCAAGCTAGAAATGCTACTCTTAGTCAAGTAGAGAGAGATAATCGAGCTATGCAAAAAGAAGCCCAGCAGCTAGCTGAAGCTAAAGAGAGACAAAGAAGACTGAGAGCTCACCAACCGCCTCAAAGACCGCATGTGCCAGTTTATAATGATCTTGAGGAAGAAGATGTAGCTTATTTCGAGATGATAGAGACTGGTGTCATTATTCCACCTGAGTTACCTCAGGTCACTAAGTTTGACATTACAAGTGCCATGATTCACCTACTAAACTTGAAGGGTGTGTTCGCCGGTCTTCCTTCTAATAATCCAAACATACACGTGATGAATTTTGTAGGGGTCTGCACTTCATATAATTTGCCTGGAGTTAACCAAGAGGCTATTTGATTGAGATTGTTTCCATTCTTTCTAACAGGAGAAGCGATTTTGTGGTTAGCAGAGTTACTATGAGGTTCCATCACTACTTGGCAAGAGTTAATAAATCAATTTCTAGAAAGATTTTTTCCACCTTCCAAGATGCTACAGTTGAAGGATGAAATTTACAACTTCAGACAACTACATTATGAAACACTTTACGAGACATGGCTAAGTTTCAAGAAGAAGCTCTAGAATGTGCCAAATCATAGGATGAGTTGTAGGAATTTACTTGAAAGCTTCTACAGGGCTTTAAATGCCAATACGAAGGTTGTAGCAGATACTATCCCTGGTGGAGCATTCATGAGTCTGAGATGGGAACAAGGTTTTGAGATATTAGATCATATCACCAAGACCAACTGAGGATGGCATACTCAGGAGGCAGAAATGCCTGCTGGCATATATGCTATTGGAGCCTCAGCAGGACAATGGGCTTTGGATGAATCTGTAGCTTAAGAGGTCGCACAACTGGGGACAGAAATTGGTTTATTAGCTAAACAGATTACGACTAGAGATGTTGAGAAGGTGTATGCCATAGGTACACAAGGCAAACCACCTAGGCATGATGATAGTGAATCTAATGAGGAGGCTAAATACCTGGATCGAGAAGTGGCGGGTTTTTGAGCAAAAGGTCAGGGGTCTAATCAAGACTCTTAGAATTCAATACAAGGGAATCAATATCGGAACTATTATGGATAAAATTACAGCAAGGTGGGATATATAGATAGAGAATGAGATCGTGATGGTGATTGGAGGTGGAAGAATGATTATAAAGAGAACAATGGTGTATATGTTCCACCAGGAAATTGCGATGCAGACTCTGGAAATTCAAGAATGGAAACCCTTCTCAATAAACTGGTTAAAGGGTCACAGAGTCAAGAACATTTCCTGAAGGAGATTAGGTCAGACATCTCAGGAATAAGTTAGAAAGTAGAATCCCATTCAACTGCTATTAAATAGTTGGAGCAACAATTCTGGTAGATATCGGTGGCATTGAACCAATGTCAGTCAGGTACCCTTCCAAGCAACACCGTCCAGAATTCAAAGAATGATAGTCATTGTCTGGCCATTACTACTAAAAGCAGGAAATTCACAACAGATACATCTATACCCATGGATAGTAGTAAGACCAATGAGCCAATGATAGTTGATGTAGAAAATAAGATAGAGATGGATAATTCAAAGGTCAAAGTAGTTCCAAATCCTCATGATACTGGCAAAAAGGCGGAATCTGAAAAGAGGCAGGAATAGGAGGTCCCACAAATGCTGAAAACCATCCCAGGACCTCCTCTTCCCTTTCCTTAAAGGTTGAAAAAGAAGGCTGAGGAAGGAAAATATCAAAAGTTTATACAATGTTGAAAGAGTTGTCGGTAAACATCCATCTTGTTGAGACATTGGAGCAGATGCAAGGTTATTTAAAGTTCATGAAAGACTTGGTGAAGAAAAAGAGAACTGTTAGTTTTGAGCCGTCAGATAACTTACATCATTGTAGTGCAGTTGCTTCGCGTTCCCTAGTTGAAAAGAAGTAGGACCCAGGAGCTTTCACAATTCCTTGTACTATCGGGTCTAACAACTTTGCTAAAGCACTTTGTGATTTGGGTGCTAGCATTAACTTAATGTCGTTAGCTGTTTTGAAGAAGTTAGGGTTGGGAGCACCAAAACCAACCTCTATGAGACTTCTTATGACAGATAGGACTGTGAAAAAACCAATGGGCATTTTGTGTGATGTTTTGGTAAAAGTCGCATCTTTCATATTTTCGGCTGACTTTGTGATCCTAGATTGTGAAGTTGATTTTAAGGTTCCCATCATATTGGGAAGACCATTCCTTTCCACTGGTCATGCATTGGTCGATATGGAAATAGGGCAGATAAAATTCAGGTTAAATAATGAACAAGTCACTTTCAATGTTTATCATTCCATGAAGCAACCAAAAGATATGCGGGAGATTTCGACAATAGATGCGATTGAGGATAGTGATATTGTCGTGTCTCTTGAAGAAAGGTTGGGGCAAGAAGCTCTTGTAGCCATGATTATGACTTTCAATAGCTATGGTATTAAGGAATATGATGAGATGGTTGGTGCACTCACTGGTAAGGGATCATACACTTATGCTCCAAATAAACTTGATCTCGATTTGAAGAATAGGGTGACCCTACCAGCTCATCCTTCTATTGAGGAGCCTCCAATTTTAGAGCTTAAGGATCTTTCGGCTCACCTTTTCTACACATTTTTAGGAGCCAACAACACCTTGCCCGTGATTATTTCTGCTAAATTGGTGGAGTGGAAAGTAGAGGCTCTGGTTTTGGTATTGAGAAGATTTAAGAGGGCCATTGGTTGGTCCATTACTGATATTATAGGGATTCCACCTGGTATTTGTACTCACAAAATTCAACTTGATCTTAAGTGCATACCGAGCATTGAGAAGCAACGTCATTTAAATCCAACAATGTAAGAGTTTATGAAGAAAGAGATTATCAAGTGGTTAGATGCCGGTGTGGTTTACCCCATTACTGATAGCAAGTGGGTGAGCCCAATTCAATGTGTACCAAAGAAGGGAGGAATTACTGTGGTTCCAAACGACAAGAATGAGTTAATCCTAATGAGGTCGGTTACTGGATGGAGATTTTGCATGGATTATCAAAAGCTAAATTCTTGGACTATAAAAAGATCATTTTCCTATGCCCTTCATCAATCAGATGTTAGACCGTCTTGCTGGTAGAGGATGGTATTGTTTTCTCGATGGCTATTCGAGGTATAATCAGATTGTCATTGCTCCCGAAGACCAAGAGAAGACCACTTTCACTTGTCTATATGGGTCATTTGTGTTTAAAAGGATGCCCTTCAGTATATGTAATACACCGGCCACTTTCTAACGTTGCATGATGTCTATTTTCTCCGACATGGTGGAAGACACTATTGATGTTTTTATGGATGATTTTTCTATTGTGGGAGACTCATTTGATAATTGCTTAGCACACCTTTCCAATGCTCTGCAAAGATGCGAGGAGTGCAACTTAGTGCTAAATTGGGGAAAATGCCATTTTATGGTAAATAAGGGTATCATATTGGGGCATCAAATCTCAAAAAAAGTTATTGAAGTTGATAAAGCAAGGATTGAGGTGATTGAAAAGTTACCTCCACCTATATCCATGAAAGGAATTCAAAGTTTCTTGGGACATGCAGGCTTTTATAGAAGATTCATCAAAGACTACTCGAAAATTGCTAATCCATTATGCAAGCTTTTAGAGAAGGAGGTGAAGTTTGTACTCGATGAGGCATGTCTAAGAGCATTTGAGTGTCTAAAAGAGAAGTTGATTTCAGCCCCTATCATTGTTTCACCAGATTGGATGATGCCTTTTGAGGTTATGTGTGCTGCTAGCGGGGTGGGTTTAGGTGCAGTCCTTAGCAAAAGACGTGAGAAGATTTTACATCCAATTTACTAGGCTAGCAAAGTACTTAATCCAGCTCAAAAGAATTACACTATAACTGAACAGGAATTGTTGGCAGTGGTTTTTACTTTTGAGAAATTCAGATCTAAATTGATTGGTACGAAGGTGATTATGTATACAGACCATGCAGCACTTCGGTATCTTATGTCAAAGAAGGATGTTAAGCCAAGATTGATTTGGTGGATGTTTCTATTGCAAGAATTTGATTTTTAAGTCAAGGATTATGAGGGAATCGATAATTAGGTCGCGGACCATCTATCACGCCTTGAGGAGGAGGCCATGCTTTAATTAAGGGATGAACTTGATATTGATGATAGTTTACTAGATGAGAAAGTAGTGGCAGTATCGCAAGACTTAGTCCCTTGGTTTGTAGATTTTGCCAACTTTTTGGCAAGTGACCTAGTCCCGAAAGACATGATGTATCAGCAGAGAAAGAGATTCATGCATGAAGTGAGAAAGTTCTTTTGGGATGAACCTTATTTGTTTAGGGTGTGTGCAGACAGTATGATTCAAAGATGTATTTCGGAGGTCGAGATGATGAGTGTTTTGGAAGCATGTCATTCATCTCCAGTCGGGGGTCATCATGAAGGTGCGCGGACTGCTCATAAGGTCTTACAATGTGGGTATTATTTGCCCACCATCTATAAAGATGCTCATGATTATGCTCGGTCTTGTGACCAATGTCAAAGGCAAAGTAATATCTCACGCAGACACGAACTTCCTATGACACCTATCCTTGAGCTGGAATTGTTTGATGTATGGGGAATTGATTTTATGGGCCCATTTGTGAGCTCACATGGGATGAAATACATTTTGGTAGTTGTCGACTATGTTTAAAGTGGGTGGAGGCAATTGCGCTTCCCAATAATGAAGGAAGAAGTGTCACGATGATCTTGAAGAAAATAAAATATGACTGATAAACATGGGTAGCTACCACAGACTTCCCAACCGGAGTTGACACATGCACAGAATAGTCAAGAATATCACAAACTAAATTCATACTAATAGCAAACTGAACAGACACATAAGAATAAGTGGACCCCAGATTAAATAAGACATAAGCCATCTTATCACAGACAGAAATAGTACCTGTGATAACTTCATCAGAAACCTCGACATTAGTCTTTCCAGTAAATATAAAACAATGGGATCGAAATCAATCTGAGCTAACACTCTACCCGACTGTGCTCCTGCGCCACAGTTACCGCAACCACCTTTCTGATTTCCCCGTCCACCCCATGGATAACCCCTACCCTTACCCCTTCCTCTACCTACTGGAACCACTGCCCAAGCCTATTGCTGAGTCAAGCCATTCGCCCATCTCACTGGAAACTCCCTCTTAAAATGACCAACAACACCACAATGATAATACCCATGCTCCAGAGAAGGCTGACTGGCAGAAGAATAAGAATCCCCTTGGCTCTAACAACCAGATTTTGAGAAGGTCCTTTAGCCGATACCACAATAGAAGCTGGCATAGCTGGCTAAATAGGGTGACCTGAAAATGCCTGCTAGCCCTTAGAATAGGAACCACTAAAATTCCAAACACTTCGAGACTTCTTGGCTAATACCTTAGCCTGTCCCGACTATGCCACACCTTCCAACTTCTTCACATAGTCTGACATATCATTAAACCCCTTTCCAGCTGAAGTCATCTGCAATGTTAAAACCTGAAAATCATAATTCAAGTCCATAACAAAGAGACGAATCCTCTCTTCCTTAGTAGTGAAAAACAAAGTAGCATAGCGAGATAACGCGTGAAACGTTGGTTCACAATACGCAACAGTGAAATCACCCAGTTCCAAATCCAAAAACTCATCCTTTTTACAATCATGGAGGGCACGGGGTACACACTTATCCAAAAATAGAGCATGAAATTGCTCTCAAATCAAATGAGGCAAAATAGGTTATCGACATTCAATGTATACCCTTCACCACTGCTTAGCATCCTTTTCCAGTAGAAAAGTCACAAACTCAACCCCTTGTTTCTTCACAATACCCATCTTATGCAACCTTTTGTATCAATCAATAATAAACTCTAAAGCATCATCAGATTCTGTACCCTGAAACTTAGGAGGTTTCATCTTCAAGATCTTAGTCAGCAAGTCTTGATCAATACCAGTCATCACAGAACCCAAAATCGGGCGAGAAAAAACATTTGTGCCTAAAGTCAAATCCATCCTAGGAGCTATAGAAATAGTAGGGTGCACAACTAGAACCTTGTAAGCAAGAACAGTGGAGGTGGCTCCTATCCCAGCCAACCCTCTCAGAAAAACTAACACTTGCTGAATGACCTCAACAGACATAGGAGGTAGAGCTCCAATCCCAACTGGTGCCGCCACCTCGAGATCCATCTCCTTCTCCTCTGCTGCTTCCCTCTCCTTAAAATGATCCTATAGTGGGGAAGGTGATGATACCCTCTCATTAGCCTCACCAGTAGTTCTGTGAGTTCCACACCTGGCCAATTTGGCATGCCCCAATCTTCACTTTCCTCTCTTCCTCACTCATACCCTTTCCCTCACAGTTGGCTCCTCAGGTGTAGCTGTCGGTAAGGGGGCAGCTGCTTAGGTTTAGTTAGACCTAGTATTCACCATATACAAACAAAAGAGTGAAGAGATCAGATACTAATTTGGATCACCAGCTACCAATTAGAATGAAGTCATAGCACGAAATAATCAAGAAAGATAGATTTCCAAAAGCCCTATAGCCTCCTGAAGAAAAACACAGACGTCTTCGTATCATTCCGCGAGGCTATACTGGACCCGTTATGGTACAATGAGATTGACGAAACCTAGGCTTTGATACCAAGTATGTCATGACCCAAACTCATCGTATGTGGAACCCACACTACTCATCTGGTGGGAGAACAAATAACCCTTGAAGCATTGAACAACACTTAGGTAGAATACGAAAACTCTCCCATAAATAGTTTAATAAGTAGTCAATCCAACGGCTTAAGAAATTCGGAAACAAAATGCCAAACTGAAATCCCCTAGAACCCGAAAGTCAATGTACCAAAACATACTACTAATGTCAAAAAAGTATGGAACCCCCAAAACTAAAGGAAAGTAACAAGTCCAAACAAATGACAATGTCCAAGGAAAATAGATCTCATGGTAGCCCGGATATACTGCTCACCCTGAAATCCAAAAATCAGCTCCTAAAGTCATGGGTGAGGTCTCCAAAAATCTGCTGGAATATTTGTTGTACTCACAGAAGTAATTCCAGGTGTAATATCAGCACACAATAAAGCACAGTATACTGGTAGGGTCATTGGCTAACCCAAGATGAAAATATGGACACTTAACAAAAATATAGTACAATTAGTTAACACATGCTCCCACATTATACATTCTGCACATCAATACAAATGGCATTTAAGGGGCAACACTAACAAGTCAACAAATATCACCAAGTAAAAGATAGTTAATTCAAGTCAAGATAAATAGCAAATATCAAACATAGCAATTACAGTTTCCCCGATCCACTCAATGAACCGTCATACCTTTACATACATTTTAACCAATACATACATGCTAAGGACAATTACCATCCATGTATTAAAACCCCATACATGAATGTCTGTAATCCTTAATCCAAACATAACCTATGAGAACGTCCCAAATACCGAAACATTCCACAATTCACAATATAAGGCAGGCCAAGTCATAAATCAAGTAAACAATGCATAGACCACACCCATAGGCATACTTTAACCAATCACACTACAAAGTAGTTAATATGTACCTATAATACAAGTTTTGTTAATTACACCTACATCGAACCAAGCTTGCACAACTCTAAGATGGAGCTTTACCATTTCGTTCCCTTTCTGCTTGATCATGGTCTAAAACATACATACAAGTATCGTATTAACAAAATGACCGAACATAGCGGGATTTATAACTCCCCCCAGCCCCCTAAGGTCAGTTTATGATCGTTCCCTTATTATTCTAGGGCTATATTCCATGTAATTCTCCTAAAACTACCAATTTCATGAAGTTTTTAGTGAATTAACGAAATCCAAGGCCAATTTCATAGTTAATAAACAAAACTCATTAACCTAATGCATATTTTCACCCCTTTCACCAACAATCATGTAAAAATCTTCCCTAAAACCCTCACCGAACTCCGTAATTTAAGGATTCTAAGGATTAGTAAGTAATTAAAAGTTAAAGGAAATGAAATACTTACCTTAACGAAGTTAAACATAGGAAACCTGATGATTTTCACCCTAAATCGCCCTTTTGTTATACCAAAATAAGTTTAGAATATATAAATTATTTTGGGGGGAAATCCCATTAAACTGTGGTTTCAATTTCTATTGTGGTACCAGACCGCTATAGCAGTACCGCTATAGTAGTAGCCGACCGTTATAGAGGTGTTGACCTCCCTTGACCACCACCGTTATAGCGGTAATTTCTCTGTTTTAGAGGTCACCGCTAAAGCAGTGTGCCAACCGCTATAGTGGTGTCAACAAGATAGTAAGTCCGTCTTCACCCAAAATTCTAACTTTTTAAAACACACTTTGGTCCTGGGACATTCCAAATGATGCCCTTTACGCTAAGGTTAATTTTGGGAGATCTACTAACACAAATTTAGCTTCGTAAAATCCTATGGTTTTTTTATCGCCTTAGATAACTAGGAATTAACACCATTCCTGTCGATCCAGTATAAATCATTCCCAGATTTACCTAGACCATCCCACATTGTGAAATGGTGTGAAACTAGCCTAGCCTAAATTTTATAACTTCCAAATCGAAAGGAATTTAGACACGAGATTTTAAACATAGGACTTACATATAACGATGAAGAGGGTTGTTACAACAGTTACCAATTGATCTATCATTTTACCTAAATGATCAAACAAGAATAATTAGGCCCAAATGAGAAATGAGAAGAGTACCTGTGCCCTCAAACAGTTGAAGGTACTTTTCCCGGATGTCATTCATGGTTTCCCAAGAGGCTTCTTCAATCGGATGATGCTTTCATTGAACCTTCACTAAATGAATATCCTTTTTCCTCAAATTACGAACATAACGATCTAGAATCGCTACAGGTTTCTTCTCACAAGCCAAATCCTTATCCAAAAGCAACAAATCCCATTTAATAATGTAGTCCCGATCTTTATGGTACCGTTTCAACTTAGAAATAAGAAATACTCGATAACCCCCCAAAAAACCTGGCGGTAGAACTAACCTATATGCAATCGGACTCACTTCTTCAAGAACCTCGAAGGGACCAATATATCGAGGGCTGAGCTTGCCTTTTTTACCAAACCTCATGACTCCCTTCATGGGAGAAACCTTGAGCAGCACTAGCTCCCCAGCCTTGAAGTACATGTCCCTTACCTTTCGGTTCACATACTCTTTCTGTCTACTTTGGGCAGCCAACATCTTTGTTTGAATAAACTTCACCTTTTCTTGAGCCTCCTACACTAAGTCGGTGCCCAAAGGTTGACATCACCTGCCTCAAACCACCCAGTAGGTGACTTGCACCTTCTCCCATAGAGTGCCTCGAATGGGGCCATATCAATACTAGAGTGATAACTTATGTTGTATAAAAACTCACACAACCGAAGGAACTAGTCCCAATGACCACTAAAATCAATAACGCCGACTCTCAACATATTCTCTAGCACCTGAATTGTCCGCTCTGACTGACCTTCAATCTTAGGATGGAAGGTAGTGATAAAAGCAAGCTTTGTGTCCAACTCTTCATGTAACCTGTTCCAAAATTTGGAAGCACACTTCGCATTCCTATTTGAAATGATAGAAAGTGGCATCCTCTAAAGTCTGATGTTCTCCTTGACATATATTTTTGCAAACTGCTGAGAGCTGTAATCTACCAGAACTTGCAAGAAAATATCTAATTTCGTCAGTCGATCAACTATCACCCAGATAGAGTCATACTTCCCCAATGTCCTAGGGAGCCCCACCACAAAGTCCATGGAAATATTCTTCCACTTCTGCAAAGTTATAGGCATCCTCTACAGTAAGCCCATATGGCTTTGATGTTCATATTTTACCTTCGGACAGTTATGACACTTGGACACATAATCCACAATGTCTCTTATGATCTCCGGCCACCAATAAAGTTGTCTCAAGTTGCGGTACATCTTGGTCTTGACCAGATGAATAGAATAACGTGAGCCATGGGCCTCTAAAAGTATATCACTGAACAAGTTACCCACCTGAGGAATGCATAACCTTCCTAAACAACCACCCCTCCAGCATCAAGAGTGGCGTCCGCCCCCTCCCTGCTCACTACCTTGTTTCGGAGTGCATTCAACTTCTTATCCTAGAACTGTTTGGCGTTAATTTGTACCACAAATTTCAATTTTACCTCCACACTACCAAACATTCTATCCCTATTCGAGACCCTAAATTGCATGCTCAAAGATGCTAGAGTCTAAAACTCTTTAGCTAATGGTCTCCTGGACACTCTTAAGAATGACAAGTTGCCTATACTTTTGGTTTTTTGGCTCAATGTGTCGGCCACCATATTGACCTTATCCGGATGATACTGAATAGTCACATCATAGTCCTTTAACAATTTCATCCATCGTCTCTGCCTTAAGTTTAAATCCCTTTGGGTAAACACATGTTACAGACTATGATGGTCCATGAGGACCTCAAACTTGACACTATAAATATATACTGTCTCCAAATCTTCAATGCAAAAACTACCGTTGCCAACCCTAAATCATGGGTTGGGTAATTCCTCTCATGAGGCTTCAACTGCCTAGAAGCATATGCAATCACATTCTTATCCATATCAACACAACACCCAAACCCAAAAGTAAAGAATCATAAAACATAATGAAATACTTACCTTCGACCGGCAGTGAAAGAATATGCGTTGTAGTCAAGAGTGTCTTGAGCTATTGAAAGCTCTACGCATACTGGTTTGACCAAACAAATGGTACATCCTTTTGAGTCAACCTACTCAAGTGAGTTGCAATAGCTATGAAGTTTTTCATGAACCTAAAATAATAACTGGCAATACCCATAAAGCTTCTTACCTCAATCACTAAACTAGTCTGAATTTAACTCTTAACTGCTTTAATTTTATGAGGGTCCACTATCACTCCCTTCTCCGAAACCACGTACCCTAAGAAGGCAACCAAAGACAATAAAATTTCACATTTGGAGAACATAGCAAACAACCTCCTTTCCCTCGGAATTCCAAAAACTATATAGAGGTGGCCTTCATGCTCTTCCTTAGTTTAGGAGTACAGAAGAATATCATCAATAAACACAATCATGAAAGAATACAGAAAGGATTTAAAGATGTCATTTATCAAACACATAAAATCTATAGGTGTATTAGTCAATTCAAAAGACATTACTAGAAACTTGTAATGACCATACCGAATTCAAAAGGTTATCTTTGGAATATCCTCTGATCTAATTTTTAACTAATGATAACCTAACCATAAATCAATCCTTGAAAAATTATTGCACCCTGTAACTGATCAACCAAGTTATCTATGCGAGGTAAGGGATATTTATTTTTGATGGTGACATTATTCAACTGCATGTAATCAATACACATCCTTATACTACCATCCTTCTTCTTGAAAAAAGAACTGAAGCACCCCAAGGTGAAGCACTTGGATGAATGAAACCCTTGTCAAGTAGTTCCTGCAACTGAGTTTTGAGTTTTCTCAACTCTGCAGGAGAAATTCGATAAGGTGGAATAGATATAGGGTGAGTTCCAGATTCTAAGTCAATATCCCTATCCGGAGGCATACCCGGTAAATCTGAAGGAAACATATCCTGAAACTCAGAAACTATTAGAACTAACTCAATAGAAGGGGACCCTGTACCCACAGCCTGAAAATCAGCTAGAAATGCTTAACACCCCTTCCCCACAAGCCTCATAGCTCGAACATATGATATTATCCTTACCGGTTTGGCCTTATACACTTCCTCCCACTCTAGTTTATTCATACCAGGCATAGCTAGAGTCTGTTTTGGCATTATAATTCAAAACAGCATGATACGGAGATAACCAGGTCATGCCCAAGATAACATCAAAGTCTAACATATCCAAGATAATTAAGTCTACTCAAGTCTAAAAACCCACAAACAAAATAGAATATGACTGATAAACATGGGTAGCTACCACAGTATTCTCAATCGGAGTCGACACATGCACAGGATAGTCAAGAATATCACAAACTAAATTCACACTCATAGCAAACTGAACAGACACATAAGGATAAGTGGATCCCAGATTAAATAAGACAGAAGCCATCTGATCACAGACAGAAATAGTACCTGTGATCACTTCATCAGAAACCTCGACATTGGTCTTTCCAGTAAATATATAACAATGGGCTCGATCATCAATCTGAGCTACCTCTCTACCCGACTGTGCTCCTGCGCCACAGTTACCACAACCACCTTTCTAATTTCCCCGTCCACCCCGTGGTAACCCCTACCATTACCCTTTCCTCTACCTACTGGAACCACTGCCCAAGCCTGTTACTGATTCAAGCCATTCGCCTATCTCACTAGAAACTCCCTCTTAAAATGACCAATAACACCACAATGTTAATACCCATGCTCCAGAGAAGGCTGACTGGCAGAAGAATAAGAAGCCCATTGGCCTCTAACAACTAGATTTTGAGAAGGTCCTTTAGCCGATACCACAGTAGAAGCTGGCATAGCTGGCAAAATAGGGTGACCGAAAAATACCTCCTAGCCTTTAAAATAGAAAGCATTGAAATTCCCAACATTTTGAGATTTCTTGGCTAACATCTTAGCATGTCCCAACTACGCCACACCTTCCAACTTCTTCACATAGTCTGGCATATCATTAAACCCCTTTCCAGTTGAAGTCATCTATAATGTCAAAACCTAAAGATCATAATTCAAGTCCATAACAAAGAGACGAATCCTCTCTTCCTTAGTAGTGAACAGCAAAGTAGCATAGCGAGATAAAGCATGAAACGTTGTTTCACAATCCGCAACAGTCATATCACCCAGTTCCAAATCAAAAAACTCATCTTTCTTACAATCACGGAGGGAACGGGGTATATACTTATCAAAAAATAGAGCATGAAATTTCTCCCAAATCAAATGAGGAAAAATAGGTTACCGACATTTAATGTATGCCCTCCACCACTACTTAACATCTTTTTCTAGTAGAAAAGTCACAAACTCAACCCCATGTTGTTTCACAATACCCATCTTATGCAACCTCTTGTAGAAATCAGTAATAAACTCTAAAGCATCATCAGATTTTGTACCCTGAAACATAGGAGATTTCATCTTCAAGATCTTAGTCAGCAGATTATGTTCAGTACCAGTCATCACAGAACCCAAAATCGGGCAAGAAAAAACATTTGTGCCTAAAGTCTAATCCATTCTAGGATCCATAGAAACAGTAGGGTGCACAACTAGAGCCTCGTAAGCAAGAACAGTGGGGGTGGCTCCTATCCCAGCCAACCCTCTCAGAAAAGCTAACACTTGCTTAATGACCTCAGTAGACATAGGAGGTAGAGGTGCAATCCTAACTGGTACCGCCACCTCGAGATCCTTCTCCTTATCTTCTTCTGCTTCCCTCTTCTTAAAATGATCCTATGGTGGGGCGGGGGATGATGTCCTCTTATTAACCTCACAGTAGTTGTGTGAGCTCCACAACTGGACAATTTGGAGCGTTCCCATCTTCTCTTTCCTCTCCCCCTCACTCATACCCTTTCCCTCACGGTAGGCTCCTCAGGTGTAGCTGTCGGTGTGGGGGCAGATGCTTAGGTTTAGTTAGACCTAGTAATCACCTTATACAAACAAAAGAGTGAAGAGATCAGATCCCAATTTGGATCACCAGATACTAATTAGAATCATGTTAAAGCACAAAATAAGCAAGAAAGATAGATTTCCAAAAGCCCCATAGCCTTCCGAAGAAAATATAGATGTCTTCATATCATTCCGCGAGGCTATACTAGACCCACTGTGGTACAATGGGATTGACAAAACCTAGGCGCTTATATCAAGTTGTCACGACCCAAACACGTCGTGAGTGACACCCACACTACTCATCCGGTGGGAGAACGAATAACCCTGGAAGCAGTGAACAACATTTAGGTAGAATACGAAAACTATCCTATAAATAGTTTAATAAGTAGTAAATCCAACAACTTAAGAAATTCAGAAACAAAATGCCAAACTGAAATCCCCTAGAACCCGAAAGTCGATGTACAAAAACATACTACGAATTTCAAAAGAGGATGCAACCCCCAAAACTAAAGGAAAGTAACAAGTCCAGACAAATGACAATGTCCAAGGGAAATAGATCTCATGGTAGCCCGGATATACTGCTCACCCTGAAATCCAAAAATCAGCTCCTGAAGTCATAGGTGAGGTCTCCAAGAATCCACTGGAATATTTGTTGTACTCACAGAAGTAATTATAGGTGTAGTATTAGCACACAATAAAACACAGTATGCTGGTAGGGTCATTGGCTAACCCAAGATGAAAATATGGACACTTAACAAAAATATAGTACAATTAGTTAACACATGCTCCCATATTATACATTCTGCACATGAATACAAATGGCACTTAAGGGGCAACACTAACAAGTCAACAAATATCACCAAGTAAAAGATAATCAATTCAAGTCAAGATAAATAGCAAATATCAAACATAGCAATTACAGTTTCCCCATTCCACTTAATGAACCGTCACAGCTTTACATACCTTGTAACCCATACATACATGCTAAGGGCTATATACCCACCCTCTAGCCATGATTTGCAAGGGACATTCCACAATTCACAATATAAGGCTGGTCAAGTCATAAAGTAAGTAAATAATCCATAGACCACACCCATAAGCATATATTAACCAATCACACTATAAAGTAGTTGATATGTACATATAATACAAGTTTGTTTAATTACACCTACATCGAACCAAACTTGCACAACTCTAAGATGGAGATTTGACATTCGATGCCCTTTCTGCTTGATCATGGTCTAAAACATACATACAAATATCGTATTAACAAAATGACCAAACATAGAGGGATTTATAACTCACCCCCATCCCCCTAAGGTCAATTTATGATCGTTCCCTTATTATTCTAGGGCTATATTCCACGTAATTCTCCTAAAACTACAAATTTCATGAAGTGTTTAGTGAATTAACGAAAAGCAAGGCCAATTTCATGATTAATAAACAAAACTCATTAACCTAATGCATATTTTCACCCCTTGCACCAATAATCATGTAAAAATCTGCCCTAAAACCCTCCCTGAACTCCGTAATTATGGATTCTAAGGATTAGTAAGTAATTAAAAGTTAAAGGAAATGAAATACTTACCTTAACAAAGTTAAACAGAGGAAACCTGATGATTTTCACCCTAAATCGCCCTTTTCTTATACAAAATGAGTTTAGAATATATAAACTATTTTGGGGGAAAATCACATTAAACTGTGGTTTCAATTTCTATTGCGGTACCAGAACGCTATAGCAGTACTGCTATAGTAGTAGCCGACCGCTATAGCGGTGTTAACCACCCTTGACCACCGCTATAACGGTAATTTCTCTGCTATAGCGGTCACCGCTATAGTGGTGTTAACAAGATAGTAAGTTCGTATTCACCCAAAATTCTAACTTTTTACAACACACTTTGGTCTAGGGACATTCCAAATGATGCC
Source organism: Capsicum rhomboideum (assembly GCA_031232105.1). Taxonomy (NCBI): domain Eukaryota; kingdom Viridiplantae; phylum Streptophyta; class Magnoliopsida; order Solanales; family Solanaceae; genus Capsicum; species Capsicum rhomboideum. The sequence continues at coordinate 85,897,559 of CP124716.1, read as the reverse complement.
CTTTACGCTAAGGTTAATTTTGGGAGTTCTACTAACACAAATTTAGCTTCATAAAATCCTATGGGTTTTTTATCACCTTAGCTAACTAGGAATTAACACCATTCCTATCGAACCAGTATAAATCATTCCCAGATTTACCTAGACCATCCCACGTTGTGAAATGGTGTGAAACTAGCCTAGCCTGAATTTTATAACTTCCAAAGCGAAATGAATTTAGACACGAGATTTTAAACATAGGACCTACATATAACGATGAAGAGGGTTGTTACAACAGATACCAATTGATCTATCATTTTACCTAAATGATCAAACAAGAATAATTAGGCCCAAATGAGAAATGAGAAGAGTACCTGTGTCCTCAAACAGTTGAAGGTACTTTTCTCGGATGTCCTTCTTGGTTTCCCAAGAGGCTTCTTCAATCGGATGATGCTTTCATTAAACCTTCACTAAATGAATATCCTTTTTCCTTAACTTACGAACATAACGATCTAGAATCGCTACAGGTTTCTTCTCACAAGCCAAATCCTTATCCAAATGCACCAAAGCCCATTTAATAATGTATCTCGATCTTTATGGTATGGTTTCAACTTAGAAATAAGAAATACTAGATAAACCCCCAACAAACCTGGCGGTTGAACTAACCTATATGCAACCGGACTCACTTCTTCAAGAACCTCGAAGGGACCAATATATCGAGGGCTGAGCTTACCCTTTTTACCAAACCTCATGACTCCCTTCATGGGAGACACCTTGAGCAGCACTGGCTCCCCGTCCTTGAAGTTCATGTGCCTTACCTTTCGGTTCGCATACTCTTTCTGTCTACTTTGGGCATCCAACATCTTAGTTTGAATAAACTTCACCTTTTCTTGAGCCTCCTTCACTAAGTAGGTGCCCAAAGGTTTGACATCACCTGCCTCAAACCACCCAATAGCTGACCTGCACTTCCTCCCATAGAGTGCCTCGAATGGGGCTATATCAATACTAGACCGATAACTGTTGTTGTATGAAAACTCACACAACCGAAAGAACTAGTCCCAATGACCACCAAAATCAATAACACAGGCTCTCAATATATTCTCTAGCACCTAAATTGTCTACTCTGACTGACCATTAATCTGAGGATGGAAGGCAGTGATAAAAGCAAGCTTTGTGCCCAACTCTTCATGTAACCTATCCCAAAATTTTGAAGCATACTTTGCATCCCTATCTGAATAGATAGAAAGTGCCATCCCATTAAGTCTGATGATCTCCTTGACATATATTTTTGCCAACTGCTAAGAGTTGTAATCTACCAGAACTTGCAAGAAAATAGCTAATTTCGTCAGTCGATCAACTATCACCCAGATAGAATCATACTTCCCCATTGTTCTAGGGAGCCCCACCACAAAGTCCATGGAAATATTCTTCCACTTCTGCAAAGTTATAGGCATACTCTTTAGTAACCCTGTATGGCTTTGATGTTCATATTTTACCTTCGGACAGTTATGACACTTGGACACATAATCCACTATGTCCCTCATCATCTCCGGCCACCAATAAAGTAGTCTCAAGTTGCGGTACATCTTGGTCGTGCCCAGATGAATAGAATAACGCGAGCCATGGGCCTCTACAAGTATATCACTGATCAATTTACCCACCCGAGGAACACATAACCTTACTTTAAAACACCACCCCTCCAGGGTCGAGAGTGGCATCTGCCCCCTCCCTGCTCACTACCTTGTTTCGTAGTGCATTCAACTTCTTATCCGAGAAATGTTTGGCCTTGATCTGTGCCACAAATGTTAATTTTATCTCCATATTAGCAAACATTCTACCCCTATCCGAGACCCTAAACTGCATGCTCAAAGATGCTAGAGTCTGAAACTCTTTAGCTAATGATCTCCTGGACACTCTCAAGAATGAAAAGCTGCCCATACTTCCCGAACTGCCAAGAAATGAGCTAATTTCGTTAGTCGATCAACTATCACCCAAATAGAGTCATACTTCCCCAATGTCCTAGGGACACCCAACACAAAGTCCATGGCAATATGCTCCCACTTCCATATAGGTATATGCATCCTCTGCAGTAAGCATGTAGGCCTTTGATGTTCATACTTTACATGCTCATAGTTATGAAACATTGACACATAATACACTATGTACCCCTTCATCACCGCCACCAATCAAGTTGTCTCAAGTCGCGGTACATCTAGGTCATGCCCGGATGAATAGAATAAAACAAGCCATGGGCCTCTGAAAGTATATCACTGATCAAGTCACTGACCCAAGAAACGCGTAACCTTCTTTTAAACTACAACACCCCTCTAGCATCGATAGTGGCATCTGCCCCATCCCTGCCCACTACCTTGTTCTAGAGTGCATTCAACTTCCTATACTCAAACTATTTGGCCTTAATCTGCACCACAAATGCTGATTTTACCTCTACACTAGCAAATATTCAACCCCTATCTGATATCCCAAACTGCATGATCAATGATTCTAGAGTCTGAAACTCTCTAGCTAATGGTCTCCTAGACACTCTCAAGAATAACAAGCTGCCCATATTTATGGCCTTTCGGCTCAATGCGTCGACCACTATATTGGCCTTACCCGGATGACACAGAATAGTCACATCATAGTCCTTTAACAATTCCATCCACCGTCTCTGCCTTAAGTTCAACTCTCTTTGGGTAAACACATTGCAGACTATGACGGTCCGTGAAGACCTCACACTTGACACCATAAGTTAGTGTCTCCAAATCTTTAAACCAAAAACTATCGCTGCCAACTCTAAGTCATGGGTTATGTAATTTCTCTCATGAGGCTTCAACTACCTCGAAGCATATGCAATCACATTCTTATCCTGCATCAACACAACAACCAAACCCAAAAGTGATTCATTATAAAACACAACGAAATCCTTACTTTCAACCGGCAGTAAAAGAATATATGTTGTAGTAAGAGTGTCTTAAGCTTTTAAAAGCTCTCCTCACACTAGTTTGACCAAACAAATGAAACCTCCTTTTAAGTCAACCTTGTAAAGTGAGTTGCAATAGCTGGGAAGTTCTTGATGAACCTACAGTAATCAATAGCATAACCCACAAAGCTTTTCACCTCGGTCACTGAACAAGGCTGAATCCAACTCATAAATGCTTCAATTTTTTGAGGGTTCATTATCACTCCCTTCTCCAAAACTATGTGCCCTAAGAAGGCAACCGAAGACAACCAAAATTCATTTTTGGAGAACTTAGAAAACAACCACCTTACCCTTAAAATTCCCAAAACTATTCAGAGATCACCTATATGCTCTTCCTTAGTTTATGAGTACATAAGAATATCATCAATAAACACAATTATGAAAGAATACAGAAAGGATTTAAAGATGTCATTCATCGAACTCATGAAAGCTACACGTGTATTAGTCAATACAAAAGACATAACTAGAAACTCGTAATGACAATACAAAGTTCTAAAAGTTGTCTTTGGAATATCCTCCGATATAATTTATAATTGATGATAACCTGACCACAAATCAATCTTTGAGAAAACTGTTGCATCCTGTAGTTGATCAAACAGGTCATCTATGTGAGGAAAACGATATTTATTTTGAATGGTGGCCTTATTCAACTGCCTGTAATCGATACACATTCTCATACTACTATACTTCTTCTTGACAAAAAGAATCAGAGCACCTTAAGGTAAAGCACTTGGACTACTGAAATCCTTGTCAAGCAGTTCCTACAATTGAGTTTGGAGTTTCATCAACTTTGCAGGAGCCATTTGATAAGGGGGAATAGATATAGGGAGAGTTCCTGACACTAAGTCAATAAGGAATTCAATATCCCTATCCGAAGGCATACCCAATAAATCTAAAAGGAACACATCGAGAAACTCAAAAACTACCATAACTGACATAATAGAAGGGGACCCTACACCTACATCTCGAAAATGAGTTAGAAATGTTGAACACCCCTTCCCCACTAGCCTCCTAGCCTGGACATATGATATAATCCTTACCGGTTTGGCCTAATACACTTCCTCCCACTCTAGTTTCTTCATCCTAGGCATAACTAGAGTCACTGCTTTGGCATTACAATTTAAAATAGCATGATACAGAGATAACCAGATCATACCCAAGATTACATCAAAGTACAACATATCCAAGGTAATTAAGTCTACCCAAATTTGAAAACCCACAAAAAAAAGGACAAGACCAATAAACATGGGTGATGTGTCATGGTTTCATGACACTTTTGATGCTTAAAACAAGGAAAATATGCAATAACTTGGGTGTGTTTGGTTGGTATGATGTGTTTTCTGTTCTACATTATAGGAAATTAGGTTTTGGAGGCAACATGGACAAAAAGGAAGAATCACGCTTGAGAACGAAGTATCTGAAGATGAAAGAACCAGGATATGTACTAGAAAGGTGACTCACGACAGGACTCACATGCCGTGAGTCCACTAACGTCACGTGAGTGGCTACCATAAGTCAACTTCAGAGAATGTTCAATGTGTCTAATTTCCATGACTGGACCTACGTGACGTGACTTGGTTCCACGACACCAAGTCACGATATTGTGGAAGGTTGCCAACTATGTTTTTCCTATTTTTCTTAGGATAGGATTCGTCTTATATCTATAAATACCCCGTTATTATCCTATATTCAAGGAGAGCCATTACATTTTTTTGAGATAGTTTTTCTTTATTTTGAGTTCATAAACACATTGTTGGATTTTGTAATCTTGGAATATCAATTCTTGGGTTTTATTCATAATTGAGATTTCAGAGTGTCTTTATTATTGGGAGTTTACAGTTATGTATTCATCCTCGAATTCTTATTGTACTCTTGAAAATATAAGTAGCTAAACTCATCAACTAGGGTTGTGTGAACCATGAGGAATTAACGAACCAAATTAAGTGCAAACCAATTCTGAACTGGTGTGGATACATGTATTGTTATTTCCTTCATTGTGATTGATCTTCCAACGGTTGCAAACATTAGAAACTCGCCTGTATTCTAGAATTGCTCGATAGAGAGGTAGATATTGGGAAAAGGGAATAACAACAGAGATTTGAAGCTATCAACCTTCATCTAATACCTTGAGCCGTAACAGGGATAGATATCTGAGATCCAGGACAAGGGTTAGTAGTGCGAAACTCGAAGACCAAGAGGAGAAAAGTGAAATTCATCTAACCAAGGTCGAAAGACGTTTAGATGAACATATCTTGTCAGATTTTGCATGCAATGTAGCGGGACAGTTTTGCCAGCACAAGTAACCGGTGGAGTTAAGGAATCATTGGGGATCATAATCCTAGTGTATTTCTCATATTGTCTACAAATACTATAATTAGCTATCATTACTGTTACTATTTATTCACCAAAAACCCCTAGTTTTACTTACTTCCCAATTACTCAAACTAGCATTCTACATAACTTCAACCTATTCCCTGTGGGATCGACCCCAACCTAGTTGGGTTATATATTTGATATAATGACCGCATTTTACTTTTCTGGAGGTATATTTTAGGCGAAATTAAATTTTGGCGCCATTGTCGGGGAATAAGATTACGGAGTAGATTAGTTTGTTTGTTAAAGTTGATTGGTTTTATTTTTTCATACTTATCTGAAAGGCACACCCCGGTGTATGCCCAACACTAGGAGCAAGGCATTCCCGGATTCAGCTTGATACTAAAATAGAAAGGACTCTAGATCTAATCGAAGAATGGTGAATATCGACGGAGTTCAGAATCCTGCCACCGTGGGAGACATTCATAACTAACCAATTCAGCCGGTTGGTCATCAAACAACCGACCAAACTACTGCTCGGTTGACACGGGAAGAGCAAGCTAGAAAAGCTGCTCTTAGTCAAGTAGATAAAGATAATCAAGCTTTTCAAACAGAAGCCCAGCAACTGGCTAAAGCTAAAGAAAAACAAAGAAGACTGAGAGCTCACCAACCGCCTCAAAGACCGCGTGTGCCAGTTTATAATGATCCTGAGGAAGAAGATGTAGCTTATTTCGAGATGATAAAGATTGGTGCCATTATTCCACCAGAATTACCTCAGGTCACTAAGTTTGACATTACAAGTGCCATGATTCACCTGCTAAACTTGAAGGGTGTGTTTGTCGGTATTCCTTCTAATGATCCAAACATACACGTGATGAATTTTGTGGGGGTATGCACTTTATATAATTTTCCTGGAGTTAACCAAGAGGCTATTCGATTGAGATTATTTCCATTCTTTCTAACAGGAGAAGCAACTTTGTGGTTAGCAGAGTTACCATGAGGTTCCATCACTACTTGGCAAGAGTTAATAAATCAATTTCTAGAAAGATTTTTTCCACCTTCCAAGATGCTACAGTTGAAGGATTAAATTTACAACTTCAGAAAACTACATTATGAAGCACTTTACGAGACATGGCTAAGGTTCAAGAAGAAGCTACAGAATGTGCCAAATCATAGGATGAGTGGTAGGAATTTACTTGAAATCTTCTATAGGGATTTAAATGCCAATATGAAGGCTGTAGCAGATACTATCATTGGTAGAGCATTCATGAGTCTGAGATAGGAACAAGCTTTGGAGATATCAGATCATATCACTAAGACCAACTGAGGATGGCATACTCGGGAGGCAAAAATATCTGCTGGCACATATGCTATTGGAGCCTCAGCCGTACAACGGGCTTTGGACGAATCTGTAGCTTAAGAGGTCGCACAACTGAGGACAGAAATTGGTTTATTAGCTAAACAGATTATGACCAGAGATGTTGAGAAGGTACATGCCATAGGTACACAAGGCAAACCACCTAGGCATGATGATAGTGAATCTGATGAGGAGGCTAAATACCTGGATCGAGAAGTGGCGAGTTTTTGAGCCAAAGGCCAGGGGTCTAATCAAGACTCTTGGAATTCAATACAAGGGAATCAATGTCGAAACTATTATGGATAAAATTACAGTAAGGTGGGATATATAGATAGAAAATGAGATCGTGATGGTGATTAGACGTGGAAGAATGATTATAAAGAGAAGAGTGGTGTATATGTTCCACCAGGAAATCGCGATGCAGACTCTGGAAATTCAAGAATGGAAGCCCTTCTCAATAAACTGGTTAAAGGGTAAGAGAGTCAAGAATATTTCCTGAAGGAGATTAGTTCAGACATCTCGAGAATAAGTCAGAAAGTAAAATCCCATTCGACTGCTATTAAACAGTTGGAGCAACAATTCGGGTAGATATAGGCGGCATTGAACCAACGTCAGCTAGGTACCCTTCCAAGCAACACTGTCCAGAATTCAAAGAATGATAGTCATTGTTTGGCCATTACTACTAAAAGCGAGAAATTCACAACAGATCCATCTATACCCGTGGATAGTAGTAAGACTAATGAGACAATGATAGTTGATGTAGAAAATAAGATAGAGATGGATAATTCAAAGGTCGAAATAGTTCCAAATCCTCATAATACTGGCAAAAAGGCAAAATCTGAAAAGAGGCAGGAATAGGAGGTCCCATAAATGCTGAAAACCATCCCACGACATCCTCTTCCTTTTCCTCAAAGGTTGAAAACGAAGGCTGAGGAAGGAAAATATCAAAAGCTTATTACAATGTTGAAAGAGCTGTCGCTAAACATCCCTCTTGTTTAGGCATTGGAGTAGATGCCAGGTTATTTAAAGTTCATGAAAGACTTGGTGAAGAAAAAGAGAACTATCAATTTTGAGCCGGCAGATAACTTACATCATTGTAGTGCAGTTGCTTCGCGTTCCCTAGTTGAAAAGAAGGAGGACCCAGGATCATTCATAATTCCTTGTACTATCGGGTCTTACAACTTTGCTAAAGCACTTTGTGATTTGGGTGCTAGCATTAACTTAATGTCGTTAGCAGTTTTGAAGCAGTTGGGGTTGGAAGCACCAAAACCAACCTCTATGAGACTTCTTATGACAGATAGGACTGTGAAAAAACCAATGGGCATTTTGTGTGATGTTTTGGTAAAAGTCGCATCTTTCATATTTTTGGCTGACTTTGTGATCCTAGATTGTGAAGTTGATTTTGAGGTTCCCATCATATTGGGAAGACCATTCCTTGCCACTTGTCATGCATTGGTAGATATGGAAATAGGGCATATAAAATTCAGGTTAAATAATGAACAAGTCACTTTCAATGTTTATGATTCCATGAAGCAACCAAAAGATATGCGGGTGATTTCGGCAATAGATGCGGTTGAGGATAGTGATATTGTCATGTCTCTTGAAGAAAGGTTGGGGCAAGAAGCTCTTGTAGCCATGATTATGACTTTCAATAGCTATGGTATTAAGGAATATGATGAGATGGTTGGTGCACTCACTGGTAAGGGATCATACACTTATGCTCCAAATAAACTTGATCTCGATTTGAAGAATAGGGTGACCCTACCAGCTCATCCTTCTATTGAGGAGCCTCCAATTTTAGAGCTTAAGGATCTTTCGGCTCACCTTTTCTACACATTTTTAGGAGCCAACAACACCTTGCCCGTGATTATTTCTGCTAAATTGGTGGAGTGGAAAGTAGAGGCTCTGGTTTTGGTATTGAGAAGATTTAAGAGGGCCATTGATTGGTCCATTAATGATATTATAGGGATTCCACCTGGTATTTGCACTCACAAAATTCAACATGATCTTAAGTACATATCGAGCATTGAGAACCAACGTCGTCTAAATCCACCGATGTAAGAGTTTGTGAAGAAAGAGATTATCAAGTGGTTAGATGCAAGTGTTGTTTACCCCATTGTTGATAGCAAGTGGGTGAGCCCAATTCAATGTGTACCAAAGAAGGGAGGAATTATTGTGGTTCCAAACGACAATAATGAGTTAATCCTAATGAGGTCGGTTACTGGATGGAGATTTTGCATGGATTATCAAAAGCTAAATTCTTGGATTATAAAAAGATCATTTTCCTATGCCCTTCATCAATCAGATGTTAGACCGTCTTGCTGGTAGAGGATGGTATTGTTTTCTCGATGGCTATTCGGGGTATAATCAGATTGTCATTGCTCCCGAAGACCAAGAGAAGACCACTTTCACTTGTCTATATGGGTCATTTGTGTTTAAAAGGATGCCCTTCAGTATATGTAATACACCGGCCACTTTCTAACGTTGCATGATGTCTATTTTCTCAGACATGGTGGAAGACACTATTGATGTTTTTATGGATGATTTTTCTATTGTTGGAGAATCATTTGATAATTGCTTAGCACACCTTTCCAATGCTCTGCAAAGATGCGAGGAGTGCAACTTAGTGCTAAATTGGGGAAAATGCCATTTTATGGTAAATAAGGGTATCATATTGGGGCATCAAATCTCAAAAAAAGTTATTGAAGTTGATAAAGCAAAGATTGAGGTGATTGAAAAGTTACCTCCACCTATCTCCATGAAAGGAATTCAAAGTTTCTTGGGACATGCAGGATTTTATAGAAGATTCATCAAAGAATACTCGAAAATTGCTAATCCATTATGCAAGCTTTTAGAGAAGGAGGTGAAGTTTGTGCTCGATGAGGCATGTCTAAAAGCATTTGAGTGTCTAAAAGAGAAGTTGATTTCAGCCCCTATCATTGTTTCACTAGATTGGATGATGCCTTTTGAGGTTATGTGTGATGCTAGCGGGGTGGCTTTGGGTGCAGTCCTTGGCAAAAGGCGTGAGAAGATTTTACATCCGATTTACTATGCTAGCAAAGTACTTAATCCAGCTCAAAAGAATTACACTATAACTAAACAGGAATTGTTGGCAGTGGTTTTTACTTTTGAGAAATTCAGATCTTACTTGATTGGTACGAAGGTGATTGTGCATACAGACCATGCAGCACTTCGGTATCTTATGTCAAAGAAGGATGCTAAGCCAAGATTGATTTGGTGGGTGCTTCTACTGCAAGAATTTGATTTAGAAGTCAAGGATCGTAAGGGAACAGAGAATTAGGTCACGGACCATCTATCATGCCTTGAGGAGGAGGCCATGCTTAAATTAAGGGATGATCTTTATATTGATTATACTTTTCTAGATGAGCAAGTGGTGGCAGTATCGCAAGACTTAGTCCCTTGGTTTGTAGATTTTGCCAACTTTTTGGCAAGTGACCTAGTCCCAAAAGAGATGACTTATCAGTAGAGAAAGAGATTCATGTATGAAGTGAGAAAGTTCTTTTGGGATGAACCTTATTTTTTTAGGGTATGTGCAGATGGTATGATTCAAAGATGTATTTCGGAGGTCGAGATGATGAGTATTTTGGAAGCATGTCATTCATCTTCAGTCGGGGGTCATCATGGAGGTGCGCGGACTGCTCATAAGGTCTTACAATGTGGGTATTATTTGCCCACCATCTATAAAGATGCTCATGATTATGCTCGATCTTGTGATCAATGTCAAAGGAAAGGTAATATCTCACGCAGACACGAACTTTCTATGACACCTATCCTTGAACTCGAATTGTTTGATGTATGGGGAATTGATTTTATGGCCCCTTTTGTGATCTCACATGGGATGAAATACATTTTGGTAGCTGTTGAATATGTTTATAAGTGGGTGGAGACAATTGCACTTCCCAATAATAAAGGAAGAAGTGTCACGGCAATCTTGAAGAAAAACATATTTTCATAATTTGGTACACCTCGAGTAATCGTTAGTGATGGAGGATCCCACTTCTACAATCGAATGTTCAAAACCATGCTTGAAAAATTTGGTGTCAAACATATGGTGGCCATACCTTACCACCCTCAGACAAGCAGGCAAGTTGAAGTGTCAAATCGTGAGATTAAGTCAATTTTGGAAAAAATGATAAACTCCAATAGAACTGATTGGGCAAAAAGATTGGATGATGTTGTGTGGGCATATCGAACTGCATTCAAAACACCTATTGGTGCATCTCCATATTAGCTGGTTTTTGGTAAATCGTACCATTTGCCGATCAAACTTGAACATAAAACATTATGGGCATTAAAAAGGCTAAATTTGGAATGGAGTGACGCGACTAAATTGAGGTTAGATCAGATGAATGAGATGGATGAATTTTGTCTTCAGGCTTATGAAATTTCAGCACTTTATAAAGAAAAGATGAAACTGTATCATGACTGAAAAATTGAACGATGAGAATTTCACCCAGGAGATTCAGTGTTGCTCTATAACTCTAGGCTTTGCCTTTCTTCGGGTAAACTATGGTCCAAATGGTCTGGACCATTCACTGTTGTAAGAGTGTTCCTGCATGGGGCAATTGAGTTAAGAGGTGATAATGATGTCTTTTTTAAGGTTAACAGTCAACGTGTGAAGCTTTATTTGGGAACTGCAGAAGAAGTGAAAATAAGTGAAGAGCTTAGTCTTGATGAAGTCTGAATAGTCAAGCTAGCCATGTCGTGCCGCGATGTTAAATTAGTCGCTTCATGGGAGGAAACCCATGGGCTGTTTGGTGAAGTCTGAGTATCCAAGTAACCATGTCATGCCATGACATTAAACCAAGCGCTACTTGGGAGGCAACCCAAGGTCATATTGGGAGTGATCTGAGCATTGGAGGATAAACTAGCCAGAATTTACAAAATTGAATGAAATATGTTCAGTACAACTCACGACACTGATTTACGTGTCGTAGGAAAACCCAAGTCACGTGGGTAGTTCCGTGAAACTCAGAGAAATTTTAAGAGTCGCTGAACTTGACCTACACTAGTGACCCATGTGACATAGATCAACTTATGTCACACCACTTTCAGAACCTCATCCACGACATGGGACCCACGTGACGTAGGTCAACCCACGTCACATAGGTAGTGTCATGAGACTCAGACACTCAAATAACCCGAGATACCACCCGACCCAACCCTAAATTTTTATAAATATCAGTCTACTCCTCTAAACCGACCCAATTTTAAATCCACACTCCACTTTCTCAAATCCATATCCTATCATAAACCCTATCGTCCAAAATTTACCAAATTCTCTTGTACCAAATCCTAAATCCTCCAATTGCCCTTTACCAATTTCTACTTTTACCAAATCTTAAACTACCTAAACCCCACAATTCAAAAAATCCGAACCTACCTAACCCAAAATTGAACCCACCAATACCCGAAATTAAACCCACCCAGACCCAAAATTGACCCTACCCGACCCAATAATCTGACCCACCCAGAACAGAAATTGAACCTACCCGACCCACAACCCGATAAAATGCCAACCAAATCAAACCCCAAATGTGGTGACTTGGGTTCTTCCTCATGAATCCGTACAAAAAATCCTTAATTTACAACTAGATTGTGTGATGAACCTTCGATGTCCGATAAAAGTGGGTCTGAAGAGGCATGCAAGCTCGCTACCAATGATACTGCACTGGTGCCTTGTACAACAAGGCTACAAACACGGGCACAAGATGTTGTCTGAGCTGCCCAACAACGTACTTCACAGCCCTCGTAATTGGTTGCCCCTGCTCACTCTTCTGATTTTGCCCCTCAGTCTGATGAGAGGATGGAAGATGCTGCAACCGATGAATAATGGGAGATTGATGTCTCTGGCTCTGAGGAGAATGCTAAGGATATGGATGATACTGATGTTAATGGTTTTGGCTCTGGGGACAATGCTGATGGTTTGGATAATTCTGCAGTTGATGCGAAAATATCTATTTCTGGCATTAGTGGTCAAGACTCCACGACGTCCTCACAGAGATAGGTGGTTGTACAGCGGGCCACCGTTGCACTTCGTAGGGAAAACAAAAAATGGAGTGTTCATGGCATGAGGGCCATTAATGACAGGGATGTCGAGCTTGCTGAGCTGGGTATGTGTAGAAGGAGTATCATTGAAAAGCCCCAATATCGACTAGATGAATTGAGAGCACTGCTTGAGATTAAGGCTGTATTTGACCATTATGGTTTTGGGTGGATGATGTCCCCTCCTGGGCACTATAGGTCAGAGTTGGTCCGTGAGTTTTATACTTCTTTTGTTGAATTGATCACACCCAATGAGCAGCGGTATAAAGATCAACCACCATTGACTCACACTTTGGTTCGGGAGACCAGAGTAGACATCTCTGAGCAGATGATTCACAGGTTTTTGTTTGGTACTGAGCGTCCATTTCCAACTAGCACTACAGAATTTGAACACCATATGGAGACTGTGCGCAATAGGACTAAAATAACAGACGCCGATCAGCTTTTGGAGTTACTACGATGGATTGCAAGTTATATAGCAGAGGAGGGTGCTAATGCTAGTTAGGTTGTTGGGAAGTTGGATATTAAGAAATCCTCACTTCACTTTGCTAGACGATTTTGGTGGTCAGTTGTCAGGCATCGGTTAAGTCCAACTAATGCTGATAATTCACTCACACTTGATCGGGCAGTGTTGGTAGCGAGCAGTCTGGCAGTCTATGCTATTAACTTTGCCTGCTACATCATTGGGGAGATACATGAGCGTGCTTTCCACGACTTCACCAACATCCGTTTCCCCTATCTGATTCATGATTTATGTGTTAGTACTGGTACGTTCACGACAGCTATGGTAGACCATCATATTGAGGTGACCCTCATTGCTGATATAGGGTTGATGCAGCAACAGGGAGCTCACCCAGTCTTTCCACGGAGGGCCTGGAGATAGAGAGGAGAAAGTTAGTGCTCCACCACCGATGAGTGTTCCTGATACTATTCATATACCTGCTGATGTCTCAGGCCAAGTGATTGACGATGAGGTAGAAGGCCCTACAGCACCACCGCCTCCCTCTGGTATGGTTTTAGTTTTGAGGGACTTCCTGCAGCAGTTGATTGATAGACATACATAGATATTTGAGAGACAGGCCCACACTGAGACCCAAATGGCTAAGTTGGAGTTGTTTATGAGAGAGTTGTATGGAAGGATTGATAGTTTTGAGGCATGGATGGCCACTCGGATGAGTTCAGCATAGATTCCTGATGTAGCAGGCTTGACATGGGAGGTGGCTGCATTGAGAGAGGAGGTTAGAGATTTGGCACCAAGAATCACACCTGTTATTCCACCTATGCCCGTTTCATCCTCGATGAGGCCGGTGTTTGAGGTGGATTTGTTTGCTGATGAGGAGCCTCCTATTGATAGAGCCAAGAGACCACATAGTTGGAAGATCAGGTTGATAGTGGTGATGAGTCTGAGGGTGAGTTTCGAAGAGCAGTGAAGGCTTCTAGAGTAGAGTACCATACTAGGCAGATTGCTCAGGAGGAGAGGGCACAGGGTGCATCCTCTAGTCAGGCACCCCTTCACCGGCTGTACCTAGCAGCTCGCATAGAGGGCATGCTGATGATTCTGCTATAGGCAGGCCGACATCCTGTGCCTAGGGTACTGCAGGTATGTCTTCACTCCCTTATACTTCTTCTTCTATTTATAGTTGTGTACTATGGGCAGTGTACCACTTTGTAGTTGGGGGTGGGGATATACCACTACTTGGGGGGTTTTGTTGTCATGTTTATTTTCCCCCAAATGTGCTATCATAGTAAAACCAGCATGTTTAGGTTGTTATTTATATTATTTATGTGTTTTAATGTTTAATTAGGAGAAAAAATAGGGGAACCTTAGTGCAGTCCAATTTTGAACGTATTTTGAATGTTAAGGATGCTTTTTGATTATCTAAAGGATACCCCTCCTAAAATTTTGGTTTTTAAATGGTGTGTAGAGTATGTTAGTTTGTGACAACTGCTGGATCTTGTTATGGCATTAGTATTATAGGCAGAATAACTGTAACTATCATTGCATGAACTGGATAGATAGTAGTTGATAGTGTAACCCCGTGCTATGTGTGTGTGAAGTCATTACCTAGTTCACTCTGTGTGTGCAATCCATAACTTGCCCCGTTTGTCTTGCCTAGGTTATAGGATAGTAGTTAGGAAAGGATCACAGGCCGTTTTTGAATAAGTCCACTTGTAGCCTAAATGCCAGACAAATATGCAATGAATATCCCTTGAACCCAATTTTGACCCTTACTTAACCTATTTATTTTAGTAGCCTATTCACCTTCCCATTTTGATTTATAATGAACATGTCTTGGCCCTAGTCCCTCCTTGGACATTGTGTACCTCAACTCAGGCAAATTGCCTAAGTTGAGGGTGGCTATTATAGGGGTGCATAGATTGATTTGGGTATGAAGAAGGGGTTAGTAATTTGTCATAAAGCTACAAATTTAAGCCAAAACCTGTTCTTTGATAATTTGTCATAAAGCCTATGATCTCTCAAAGTGTAGAGCACAGTCCTCAAATGCTGCTCATGCTACTCCCTACTCCTCGAATACACCAAGATGTCATCAACAAAAACTATCACGAGGGAGTCCAAATACGACTTGAAAACAAGGTTCATCAAATCTATACATGTTGTTGGGGTATTTGTCAATCCAAAAGACATCACTAGGAGCTCATAATGGCCATAACGAGTCCTAAAAGTTGTCCTAGAGATGTCCTCAACCCTAATCCTCAACTGATGGTAGCCAGACCTCAAATAAATCTTAGAAAACATTGTTGCACCCTGAAGCTGGTCAAATAAATCATTAATATGAGGCATAGAATATTTATTCTTCACTATCACCTTATTCAACTGTCTATAGTCGATACACATATGCATAAAGCCATCTTTTTTCTTCACAAATAGAACTGAAGCACCCAAAGGTGATACACTCAGTCTAGTGAAACCCATTCTAAAGCTGAATATTTAACTCATTTAGCTCGGTAGGAGCCATACCAGAGGGTGCCATAGAAATAGGTTGGGTGCCCAGCTCGAGGACAATAGAAACTCAATATCTCACTCAGGGGGAAAGTCAGGTAGGTTGGCAGGAAAAACATCAAGAAAATCATGACCAATAGGAACGAAGTCAGGTGAAAGACTCACAACACTAACATCTCAAACATAAGCAAGAAATGACCCACAACCCCTTGATATCAGTCTCCTAGCCAACACATAAAAAATAATCCATGTCGACGCGTGGCTAAAAGAACCCTGCCACACAATCAAGGGTAAGCAAGGCATGGATAAGGTAACAATCGTGGTGAAGTAATCCAAGACTGCATGGTTGGGGGATAACCAGTCTATGCCTAGAATCCTGCATGGTTGGGGGATAATCAGTCTATGCCCAGAATCACATCAAAATACACCATAGCTAACATAATAAGATCAACCTAATCATCCCCTCGAATAGTTACCAAACACAATCTATATACACGATCCACTACTAAGGAATTACCCACCGGGGTAGCTACACATAATGGTACATATAAAGTCTCAGAAGATAGACCAAACTGTGGTACATAATAAGCAGAAACATATGAAAATATGGATCCTAGATCAAATAAAGCAGAAAATCAATGATGGCATACAAAAATCATACCTGTAATCACAACATCTAAAGCCTCAGCCTCTGACCGACCTGGTACAACATACAAATGGCCCTGTTCGCTATCAGACTAGGTGCCTGCCTGACCACCTATCCTACCTACCTGAGGATCACCTCGAGAACTCTAGGGATCACCCCTATGAATCTGTTCACCACCCTTAGCTGGAGGCGGTATACTAATTTGATCAGCTGAGCACTCTGAACTGAAGACTCAATCATCCCACGTCGATAACACTCTCAATAAAAGTGACTGATAATCCATAATCCTAATATGCCCCTGGCACTCTTCTCTTTCTAGAAGAATTGATTGATTTGAAATGACCACCTCTTCTCGATGACCCTGACTGAATACCCCTATATGGCTGACTAGTGCTCTGCCCATCGGTACCACTAGAACTAGGCTGACCCCCATTTAATATCTGAAGCACTACCTGAACCGGCCTACTAGACTGACCTTGATATATATAAGGTTGTTGTTGGGGTACCTACCCTTAAATTCATAGCCTTTGAACTGTGAGCCACTGTGGCACCCAGAGCAGAGGTTCTGCCAGTATCGGTAGTTCTACAGCCAGAAGTATCCCAGCCACTTATGTCTGTAGTGGAGCAAAAGATGCTAGGATGATTTCAGAGATTGACTTTACCCAGGTTTATCGAGACCCTAAAAGAGGATGCTTAAGAGTTATTGACCAGTTCTGAGGAAAGGTTATAGAATTTGGGGTTGGTTAAGTCATATGGAGTGGACTTTGTTATTTATCAGCTAGACACAATAGAGAGGAGGTAATGGAGAGGTTATCTTGATTAAAACTAGCATCCATGAGCCAAAATAAAAATGAAAAGAAAGCGAGGAATATTTTTGTTACATACCCCAAATGGGGGCAACCTACATTAATCATAATGTATAAAAGGGGGGAGCGAGGATGATATGTACCAAGGGGCCTAGTTGGATAATCTGTCACCATAGAAGGTTGTTGAGGTGGGGACCTCTCCCTATGTATCACTTAGGAAAAAAACCTCTCGCATGTCCTCTGACTCCAGCTGGGGATTTTCTTGATCAGAGACTGTGTACCTAAATAAGACCTTTACAGTCTTTCATATCCATGCAAGCATGTGGTTCTGGTAGTGCCTCCTCCACTTTTCTTCATCAAGCTCTATATAGAGCACTACATAGTCCTCCGTAGAGGGAGGTGAGGTTATGGATAAGGGTAGGGCATGCTCCATATATCTTATAACTGCAACCAAGTCAGCCTCTAGGAGGCTGTTAGAGATCAGGGGTTGTGACTAGGACTAGGAGGAAAAGGCATTATCATCATCGCCCTTTTCTGCAGCATGACTGCTCTCGGCCTCACCCATTATTCTCTTATTCTTCCCCTTGGACGTGACAACCTTTACCCTAAAGGGGTAGAAAGGGATGCCTATCTCTAGCTCAATATTAGTATCCTTCTCACGCACCCAATATGCCTGCATAGTAGAGATACCAGATCGGGAAGTCCTTCTACTCCATCACAATTATTCCCTCACATTTAGTGGAATTCCCTATAAAGCACAGGCCACTATTAGAGTTCGTGGGTAGGCCACATCAAAAAGGTTGCCCGATGGATAAATCCTTCGAGACACCAGGTTCAGCCATCTACTAGCATCAACTGTGAAGAAGGTTCTCATAATGCCCTCAGTGGTGGGCAGTAGAACTGGTCCTTGAACTCCTCCATGACCAAAGTGTCCCACAGCTACCTCATATCCATCTCTCGAACCTTAGCCAGGTAATCAACATTAGTAATGTGTGGCACCCCAAGTATCTTATTTTTAGTACAAATGTACATAGGGATATCTACTCCTTTAATATAGATGGAGGAGTTGGGGTCATCCCAAAGAAGGGTAGAGAGTATGGCATAAAACTCCCATACCTAGCCCGAGACTCCAGACGGATGAGCCTTTACCAGTGGGCCTCTGCCAAACTCCTAAAGCCAATTGTAGAATTCAGGCACCTCTTGACAAAAAGTTCTATTTTCAGCTTTCTAACTTTAGATCAGTGGTTAAAAAGTTACCTAACACCAGTTTATGCAAAAATTGAGGCATGAAAACTCCTAAAACATGCCCAAATCATAAAAACTAAATCAAGAATAACCCTTCACATTCCCTACTATTTCGAGACTATTTTGGCCATAAACTTCGTAATTCTTATGCCCAGAACACTATAGAAGTGTTGCAAACATAAGGGAATCACCCATGCTTTAAAATTTCAGCAAAATCAACCCCAATTCCAAAATTTCAAAAAAAAAAAAAAAAACCTATTCTATTTCTATGAATTCAAGAATAAAACAAGAAGAAATGTGTGTAATAAAATAAATAGATGAAGTATTTTGACAGTTACCTTGTTTTCGACGATGGGAGCAAAGTGATCAGGAAGGATAGGGGAGTTTTTTGAGTGAAAGAGTTAGAAATGGGTAAGAAACCCATTTCCCACCCCTTTAAATTATTGGCTTTTGCTATAATGACCCTCTCCTTCTATAGCAATGCCGCTATAGCGGGATTCAGTCCCTGAAAGTACATAAAATTTTCATCTGTTATGTTTTGAGTGTTCTCTTTTAGCTTCTATATATTGACAAGGCCTTAGATACCTCAGGTGCTCAGGAAATGTTATTATCTAATTAGTCTCTTGTGACTCGAGAGGAAGGAAGATTGTTTGTGAATCGGAGTAGTAATAAATTTGACTTGATTTTTTAGTACAACGATGAAAATGGAATTTGGTGTTCACTTAAGTCCATATATATGTAATTGTGGTAAGGGCATTAAGGCTCAATTTAGACTCATACCATTCTCTGCTTAGTCACGATCGTTCTGGGATGAACGATGGGTAAATTGGTATCTGTTGTAATGACCTATTCTATTATAGAGGGAATTTTCCCTCTATAGGGTCATCTCCATATAGGTCAGCAAGTCGCTATAGTGGGATGACGGGACCAGAACCTCGGGTTTGTTTTTAATATTTCTCTTTTCTCCTCTTAAGTTGCAAAATGGAATAGATTTCCTCTAAAAATCCTTCTATGGTTACCTCATATCCTAGAAGCAAAAGAGATGAGGGATTTCATGTTAATAGGGTAAAACCTATGGTCTTTTCACTGATTTCACACCTGAATTCACTTTCGTAGAGTCAAAAGTTTGCTTTCATACCTCCGTAGAAGTTGTTTGGTGTCCAGGTATGCTAGGTTTAACTGAGTAGTCTAGACCTAAGTTAGAAAGCATAAGCATGACATATATTGATGAGAGATTTTATGGTTAGGCCTTTAGGTATGGTGTTGGGATGGATAAAATGGATGAAAACCTAGTTAATTGGGTGAGAAATTATTGTTATGTTGTGGTATTGGAATTGTCCCTGAATTTATGTGTTTACCTGGTTGTTTTTCATCCTTGCATGTTTAATGATGGTGTTGTACCCAGAAATTGGGTTAATCATCTTAAAGGCTTAATTAAAGATGGTTAGTGTTGGTGGATTTTGTAGAATTTATGGTAGTAACTAGAGCGATGGATAATTGGTATTTTTTCAAAATGTTAGGAAGAACGGTTGGGTTAGGTTATAACCTATAGGTCATGTATACAAATTATAGGTGATGGTTTAATGTAGTTGAAATCCAATTTGTGTTATGCGTGCAAGATAAATATTTCTTAGCATTGCTTGTACAATGCATATCAAAAATAGCCTCTCTACTTCATATAAGGTAGTGGTATGGACTGCGTACACTTTACCCTCCCCATACCCCATGTTGTAGTAATACACTGGGTATGTTGTTGTTGTTGCTTATACAATGCATGTTCATGAAAAGTGAATGGTTGTTTGATAGCCTAAGTGATAATCGCATGCAATGAACTTATATGTAAAGCTTGTTGGTTGTTACATGTGTTGTTTCTATATTTATTATTGTTGTGATTATTGTGATATCTATCATTATTGTTGTATGTACCCATATTTGGGCATCTTCACTGGATTAATTGGTATAAGGTTGGAAGACACCTTATGTCTGGGATTTGGTACATGGTCAAGAGATCGTCCCCTATAGGTCGTGGCAAGTGGAAGACTATAAAACCCTTAGCATGCGTGTAGAAGTATTTAGTGAGTGTGATAGTTCCTTGAGTGTACCGGAGATTATGTGTTTTCTCGATTATATTGGTTCCTTGAGTAAGCCAGGCTTAACTGTTTACTTGATATATATGTTGGTTTCTGGAGTTGAATTGGGCTTAACTGTTTACTTCATATATATGTTCATTCCTTGAATGTAATTGGGCTTATCTATTTATTCAATATATATGTTAGTTCCTTGAGTGGACCAGGACTATTTTTTTATTTGTTAGATTTGTTGGTTCCTTGGGAGAACTGGGAAATAAGTGTTGGTTTGTTATATGGGTTCCTTAGATGAACCAAACATTATGCATTGACTTGCTTTATTTGGTTTTTTTATATAAATCAGGATTCATGATTATTGTTTGTATATTTGATAAAAGGGATCCTTGAGTGGTCCGGGTTAATTGTATGGGTGACATAATTCTGTATTGCCTAATTACTTGTGTAACTGAGACATGGCTAATATAATCATTTGATTCATAGTTGATGACTTGGAGTCTTATTAGGAGCAGAATGTTGACTTGAGTTGTTGTCTATGTTAACTCGATATCATGTAGATAAAGGTTAAATGTTATGAACTTGAGAAAAGGCCACCTAGTAAGGTTCGTATTGGTAACTAAGACATGTGTATGGTTGATGGTCTATTGATTGTTGAATTTGAGGCTGGGTAGGCGGGATGTTACTATTTATTTAATTAATCCGTGTGGACTTAAAGAAATCTGAAGAAGTTAGGGTGTCAGTTCATTACCGGGTTAGTAGAACAAGGTTGAGTATTGTATAAGGGTCTTAACTATGAGTGGTTAAGGGTAAGGGACCTTGAGGGTTGGGTATTGTAGAACTCTCAGGTAATTATGAAATATGGTCTATCTTGATGACGTAGTGGATAGTTGGTGATTAGGGCTTAACATGATAACAAGGAAAGTCTTTTCAATGATAAGTTTGGTAATTACCCATAGTCTTATTGAATTGTGTAATGAAAGATCTCTTGTTAAATAACTCTCAAGTTGTATGTTTCTTTCTGGATATTTATGTGATTTAATTTCGATCGACTGATGATGCTTACTGGTACGTGTTATTTGTATTCATACTACTTTTGCTATACCCTTTTTAGGGGTATACTCTGATTGCAGGATTAGTAGGTGTTTCATGCTTGACATGGTAAAGATCTCCATCAGTTTTTGTTATTGATCCTATGAAAGAAGTTGCGTCTTCGGTTTTATACTTTCTATTAGTAGCTCTTGTGCCTGTTTAAACTAGTTCCTTGGTAAATGTTTCAGTTATAGTTAAAATTTTATAAATTTATTATATTAAATGAAGTAATTCCTTCTTATTAATTTACTTCCTTATGTATTTTTAAGGGGTGGTGAAGGTTCTCCTATCTAGGTGGATTAGAGTAGCTACCCGCACGATCCGGTTAGTTGAGTCATGACAGATATAGACTATGAATAAGGACAAAATTAGTGGGTTTGAATTTATAAAGTATTTATTGAAAAAATAATTGATTAATTACTCTAATAATTGTTTGGATGATTGAATATTCTGAGGCATGAAGAAAGGGAAGGAGCATCTTTGGTGTGGCTTGCTTGTTCCAAGATCTTTGTTAGAGGTAGGTTATGATTTATGAGTTGTAGATTGTGGTTAGTAATCATATGCATAATAGAGATTTTCAAGGAGAATCATGATTAGGCAAGTGGGCATGATGTTTGGATGAATAAAAACATGAATTTGGCATAAAAAGATCTACTTGTGTGTTAATGTGTTAACATAAGGATCCCTTGATGGGTATTTTGTGTTTGTATGACTTACTTGGTGAATTGAAAGGTGAATATCTGAATGTGAGTAATGATAAAGGAATTGTATGAACTTGTAATCTAAAGGCTTAACTTAAATCTACACTACTTTAAAAGTATAAAGTAATAAACTAAAAACTAAAATTACTAAAATACTTTCTTAAAAATCTAATTAGCCTATTACTAAAATACCCTTCTTAGTAACCTAATTACCCTATTACTAAAATACCCTTCTTATTAGTTTAATTAAGCTATATATCCTAATATGTTTTGAACATTTTCTATGTAAGGAACCCAACCGACGCTAGGAAGAAACACAACTTTAAAAGGTAAAATTCCTAATTAACCTAAATACCCTAATTGTTTAGACAATAGTATCACTGCAAAATCAATTTCCCCCAATGCTCTTTCTATTTAGGTTAGGCCACTGCTAATATGTAATATATCTGTTTTTGCCTAATTCCTTAGCAAAAACTAGCATCCATGTGCCAAAATATAAGGGAAAGAAAGGGAGGAATATTTTTGTTACATACCCCAAATGGGGGCAACCTAAATCAATCATAATGTATAAAAGTGGGGAGCAGGGTTGATATGTACCAAGGGGCCTAGTTGGATGATCTGTCACCATATTGGGCTGCTGCGGTAGAGCCCTCTCCCTCTGTATCATTCAGGAAAAAAAAAACTCTCGCATGTTCTCCAGCTCCAGCTGGGGAAGCTGTTGATGAAAGACTGTATACCTAAACTTAAACTTTACAGTCTTTCATATCCATGCGAGCATGTGGTCCTGGGAGTGCCTCCTTCTCTTCTCTTCATCAAGCTCTATATAGAGCACTATATAGTCCTCTGTAGAGGGAGGTGAGGCTATGGATATGGGTAGGGCATGCTCTATATATCTCCTAACCGCAACCAAGTTAGCCTCTAGGAGGCAGCTAGAGATCTGGGGATGGGGCTAGGACTAGGAGGATGAGGCATTATCTTCATCGCCCTTTTCCACAGCCCAACTTCTCACGGCCTCACCTACCTTCACCCTAAAGGGGTGGAAAGAGATGCCCATCTCTAGATTAATGTTAGCATCCTCCTAGGACACCTAATATGCCTGCATAGTATCGATACCAGACCAGGAAGTCTTTTTACTCCATCACAATTGTGCCCCCACATTTAGTGAAATTCCTTATAAATCACAGGCCACCACTAGAGCCCGTGGGTAGGTCATATTGAAAAGGTTGCCCGATGGATGAATCCTTCGAGATACTAGGTTCAACCATCTACTAGCATCAACTGTGAAGAAGGTTCTCATAATGCCCTCAGTGGTGGGCAGTAGACCTGGTCCCTGAACTCCTCCATGACCAAAGTGTCCCACAGCCACCTCATATCCATCTCTCAAACCTTAGCCAGGTAATCGACATTAGTAATGTGCGGCACCCCAAGTACCTCATTTATAGTACAAATGTATATAGGGACATCTACTCCTCTAGTATGGATGGAGGGGTTGGGGTCATCCCAAAGAAGGGTAGGGAGTATGGCATAAAACTCCCATACCTAGCCTGAGACCCCAGACGGAGGACCCTCTACCAGTGGGCCTCAGCCAAACTCCTAGTGTCGGTTGTAGAATTCAGGCACCTCTTGATGAAAAGTTCCATTTTTAGCTTTCTAACTTCAGATTAGTGGTTAAAAAGTTACCTAACACCAGTTTATGCAAAAATTTAGGCATTAAAACTCCTAAAACAAGCCTAAATCAAAAAAAAAAATCAAGAATAACCCTTCACATTCCTTACTATTTTGAGCCTATTTTCGCCATGAACTTTGTAATTCTTACGCCCAGAACGCTATATAAGTGTTGCAAACATAAGGGAAGAAACCATGCTTTAAAATTTCAAAAACATCAACGCCAAATTTAAAATTTCAAAAAAAAAACAAACCAAAACCTATTCTATTTCTATGAATTAAAGCATAAAATAAGAAGAAATGCGTGCAATAAAGTAAAGAGACGAAGTATTTTAATAGTTACCTTATTTTCGACGATGACAGAGCAGTGATAAAGAAAGGTAGGGGAGTTTTTTGAGTGAAAAAGGTATAAAACCCTTTAAATTATTGGCTTTCGCTATAACGACCCTCTCCTGCTATAGCAATTTTGCAAAAGCAGGAATATTCCCACTATAGCGGGATTTAGTCCCTCAAAGTGCAGAAAATTTTCATCTGTTATGTTTTGAGTGTTCTATTTTGGCTTCTATATATTGACAAGACCTTAGATACCTTAGGTTCTCGGGAAATATTATTCCCTAATTAGTCTCGTGCGACTCGAAAGGAAGGAAGATTCTTTGATGAAGCGGAGTAGTAATAAATTTGACTTGATATTTTAGTACACAGATGAAAATGAAATTTGGTGTTCACTTAAGTCCATATATATGTAATTGTGGTAAAGGGAAATTAAGGCTCAATTTAGACTCATACCATTCTCTCCTTAGTCACGATCGTTCTGTGATGAACGATAGGTAAATTGGTATCTGTTGTAATGACCTATTCTATTATAGAGGGAATTTTCCCTCTATAGGGGCATCTCTATATAGGTCGGCAAGTCGCTATAGTGGGATGACGGGACCAGAACCTCAGGTTCTTTTTTAACATTTCTCTTTTCTCCTTTTCAGTTGCAAAAAGAAAGAGATTTCCTCTAAAAACCTTCCTATGGTTAACACATGTCCTAGAAGCAATAGAGATGATGGATTTCGTGTTAATAGGGTAAAACCTATGGTATTTTAACTAATTTCACACCCGAATTCACTTTTATAGAGTCAAATGCTCGCTTTCATGCCTCCGTAGAAGCTTTTTGGAGTCCAGGTATGCTAGGTTTAACTGAGCAGTTTAGACCTGAGTTAGAAAGCATAAGTATGACATAGATTGATGAGATATTTCATGCATAGGCCTTTGGGTATGGTTTTTGGATGTATAAAATGGATGAAAACCCAGTTAATCGGGTGAGAAATTGTTGTTATGTTGTGGTATTGGAATTGTCCCTAAATTTATATGTTTACCTTGTTGTTTTTAATCCTCGAATGATTAATGATGGTGTTGTACCTAGAAATTGTGTTAATCATATTTAGTGTTTGTGAATTTTGAAGAATTTATGGTAGTAACTAAAGCAATGGATAATTGGTAATGTATCGAAATGTTACGAAAAAAGGTTGGGTTAGGTTATAACCTACATGTTATGTATACAAATTGTAGGTGATGGTTTAATGTATTTGAAACCCAACTTGTGTTATGTGTGCATGATAACTATTTCTTGGTATTGCTTGTACAATGCATGTTAATGAAAAGTGAATGGTTGTTTGATATCCTAAGTGATAATCAAATGCAATGAACTTATATGTAAAGCTTGTTGGTTGTTACATATGTTGTTTTTGTATTTATTATTGTTGTGATTATTGTGATATCTTCCATTATTGTGGGATGTACCCATATTTGGGCATCTTCACGGGATTAGTTAGTATAAGGTTTGAATACACCTTATGTATGGGATTTGGTACATGGCAAAGAGATCGTCCCCTATAGGTCGTGGCAAGTGGAAGACTATAAAACCCTTAGCATGCGTGTAGAAGTATTTAGTGAGTGTGATAGTTCCTTGAGTGTACCGGAGATTATGTGTTTTCTCGATTATATTGGTTCCTTGAGTAAGCCAGGCTTAACTGTTTACTTGATATATATGTTGGTTTCTGGAGTTGAATTGGGCTTAACTGTTTACTTCATATATCTGTTCGTTCCTTGAATGTAACTGGGCTTATCTATTTATTCAATATATATGTTAGTTCCTTGAGTGGACCAGGACTATTTACTTATTTGTTAGATTTGTTGGTTCCTTGGGAGAACTGGGAAATAAGTGTTGGTTTGTTATATGGGTTCCTTAGATGAACCAAACATTATGCATTGACTTGCTTTATTTGATTTTTTGATATAAATCAGGATTCATGATTATTGTTTGTATATTTGATAAAAGGGATCCTTGAGTGGTCCGGGTTAATTGTATGGGTGACATAATTCTGTATTGCCTAATTACTTGTGTACCTGAGACATGGCTAATATAATCATTTGATTCATGGTTGATGACTTGGAGTCTTATTAGGAGCATCATATTGACTTGAGTTGCTAGCTATGTTAAATCGATATCGGGTATATAAAGGTTAAATGTTATGAACTTGAGAAAAGGCCACCCAGTAAGGTTCACATTGGTAACTAAGACATGTGTATGGTTGATGGTCTATTAATTGTTGAATTTGAGGCTGGGTAGGCGGGATGCTACTATTTATTTAATTAATCTATATGGACATAAATAAGTCTAAAGATGTTAGGGTGTCAATGCATTACCGGGTTAGTGGAACAAGGTTGAGTTTTGTATAGGGGTCTTAACTATGAGTGGTTAAGGGTAAGGGACCTTGAGGGTTGGGTATTGTAGAACTCTCAGGTAATTATGAAATATGGTCTATCTTGATGACGTAGTGGATAGTTGGTGATTAGAGCTTAACATGATAACAAGGAAAATCTTTTTCAATGATAAGTCTAGTAATTACCCATGGTGTTATGGAGTTGTTTAATGAAAGATCTCTAGATAAATAACTCTCAAGTTGTTTGTTTCTTTCTGGATATTTATGTGATTCAATTTCGGTCGACGATAATGCTTACTAGTACGTGTTGTTTGTACTGATACTACTCTTTCTATACCATTTTTAGGGGTATACTTTGGCTGTAGGTTCAGTAGGTATTTCATGCTTGACACAGTAAAGATCTCCAGCAGCTTCTGTTATTGATCCTACGAAACAAGTTGCGTCTTTGGTTTTATACTTTTAACTAGTAGCTATTGTATCAATTTAAACTAGTTCCTTGGGAAATGTTTCATTTATAGTTAAAGTTTTATAAATTTATTGTAATAAATGAAGCAATTCCTTCTTCTTAATTGACTTCCTCCTATGTAGGTGGATTAGAGTAGGTGCCGACATGATCCGGTTAGGTGAGTCATGACAGATATAGACTGTGAATAAGGACAAAATTAGTGGGTTTGATTATCTAAAGTGTTTATTCAAAGAGTAATTGATTAATTACTCTTATAATTGCTTGGATGATTGAATATTCTGAGGCATGAAGAAAGGGAAGGAGCATCTATGGTGTGGCTTGCATGTTTCAAGATCTTTATTAAAGGTTGGTTATGATTTATGAGTCATAGATTATGGTTAGTAATCATATGCATAATATAGATTTCCAAGGAGAATCATGATTAGGCCTGTAGGCATGATGTTTGGACGAATAAAAACATGAATTTGGCAAAAAAAAAAGGTTTACTTGTGTGTTGATGTGTTAACATATGGAACCCTTGATAGGTATTTTGTGTTTGTATGACTTACTAGATGAATTGAACGATGAATATATGAAAGTGAGTAATGATAAAGGAATTGTATGAACTTGTAATCTAAAGACTCAACTTAAATCTACACTACTTTAAAAGTAAAAACTAATAAACTAAAAATTGAAATTATTAAAATATCCTTCTTAAAAATCTAATTAGCCTATTACTAAAATACCCTTCTTAGTAACCTAATTACCCTATTACTAAAATACCCTTCTTATTAGTCTAATAAAGCTATATATGCTCATTTGTTTTTGAGCATTTGTTATGTAAGGTACCCAACCGACACTAGGAAGAAACACGACTTTAAAAGGTAGAATTCCTAATTAACCTAAATACCCTAATTGTTTAGACAATTGTATCACTGAAAAATCAATTTCCCCCAATGCTCTTTCTATTTAGGTTAGGCCACTGCTACTATGTAATATTTCTTCTTTTGTCTAATTACTCAGCGAAAACTAGCATCCATGTGCCAAAGTAAAAAGGAAAAGAAATGGAGGAATATTTTTGTTACATACCCCAAATGGGGGAAACCTAAATCAATCATAATATATAAAAGGGGGGAGCGGGGTTGATATGTACCAAGGGGCCTAACTGGATGATATGTTACCATAGCAGGCTGCTGAGGTGGGGACCTCTCCCTCTATATCACTCAGAAAAAAAACTCCCGTATATCCTCCGGCTCCAGCTGGGGAAGCTCTTGATTAAAGACTGTGTACCTAAACATGACCTTTACAATCTTTCATAACCATGCAAGCATGTGGTCCTGGTAGTGCCTCCTCCACTTCTCTTCATTAAGCTCTATATAGAGCATTACATAGTCCTCCGTATAGAGAGGTGAGGCTTTAGATATGGGTAGGGCATGATCCATATATCTCCTAACCGCAACCAAGGCAGCCTCCAGGAGGCTGCTAGAGATCAGGGGCTAGGGCTGGGACTAGGAGGAAGAGGCATAATCATCATCGACCTTTTCTGCAGCCCGACTTCTCTCTGCTTAAACAACCTTTCCCTTCTTCTTCCCCTTGGACGTGACAACCTTTACCTTAAAGAGATGGAAAGGGATGTCCATCTCTACCAGAATCTTAGCATCCTCCTCGGGCACCTAATATACCTGCATAGTATAGATACCAAATGGGGAAGTCCATCTACTCCATCACAATTGTTCCCCCACATTTAGCAAAATACCCTATATAGCATAGGCCACCATCAGAGCCCAAGGGTAGGTCACATGAAAAAGGTTGCCCGATGGATGAATCCTTTGAGACACCAGGTTTAGCTATCTACTAGCATCAACTGTGAAGAAGGTTCTCATAATGCCCTCAGTGGTGGGCAGTAGACCTGGTCCCTGAACTCCTCCACGACCAAAGTGTCCCACAACCACCTCATATCCATCTCTTCATCCTTAGCCAAGTAATTGACATTAGTAATGTGCGGCACCCCAAGTACCTCATTTATAGTACAAATGTATATAGGGACATCTACTCCTCTAGTATGGATGGAGGGGTTGGGGTCATCCCAAAGAAGGGTAGGGAGTATGGCATAAAACTCCCATACCTAGCCTGAGACCCCAGACGGAGGACCCTCTACCAGTGGGCCTCAGCCAAACTCCTAGTGTCGGTTGTAGAATTCAGGCACCTCTTGATGAAAAGTTCCATTTTTAGCTTTCTAACTTCAGATTAGTGGTTAAAAAGTTACCTAACACCAGTTTATGCAAAAATTTAGGCATTAAAACTCCTAAAACAAGCCTAAATCAAAAAAAAAAAATCAAGAATAACCCTTCACATTCCTTACTATTTTGAGCCTATTTTCGCCATGAACTTCGTAATTCTTACGCCCAGAACGCTATATAAGTGTTGCAAACATAAGGGAAGAAACCATGCTTTAAAATTTCAAAAACATCAACGCCAAATTTAAAATTTCAAAAAAAAAAAAAAACCAAAACCTATTCTATTTCTATGAATTAAAGCATAAAATAAGAAGAAATGCGTGCAATAAAGTAAAGAGACGAAGTATTTTAATAGTTACCTTATTTTCGACGATGACAGAGCAGTGATAAAGAAAGGTAGGGGAGTTTTTTGAGTGAAAAAGGTATAAAACCCTTTAAATTATTGGCTTTCGCTATAACGACCCTCTCCTGCTATAGCAATTTTGCAAAAGCAGGAATATTCCCACTATAGCGGGATTTAGTCCCTCAAAGTGCAGAAAATTTTCATCTGTTATGTTTTGAGTGTTCTATTTTGGCTTCTATATATTGACAAGACCTTAGATACCTTAGGTTCTCGGGAAATATTATTCCCTAATTAGTCTCGTGCGACTCGAAAGGAAGGAAGATTCTTTGATGAAGCGGAGTAGTAATAAATTTGACTTGATTTTTTAGTACACAGATGAAAATGAAATTTGGTGTTCACTTAAGTCCATATATATGTAATTGTGGTAAAGGGAAATTAAGGCTCAATTTAGACTCATACCATTCTCTCCTTAGTCACGATCGTTCTGTGATGAACGATAGGTAAATTGGTATCTGTTGTAATGACCTATTCTATTATAGAGGGAATTTTCCCTCTATAGGGGCATCTCTATATAGGTCGGCAAGTCGCTATAGTGGGATGACGGGACCAGAACCTCAGGTTCTTTTTTAACATTTCTCTTTTCTCCTTTTCAGTTGCAAAAAGAAAGAGATTTCCTCTAAAAACCTTCCTATGGTTAACACATGTCCTAGAAGCAATAGAGATGATGGATTTCGTGTTAATAGGGTAAAACCTATGGTATTTTAACTAATTTCACACCCGAATTCACTTTTATAGAGTCAAATGCTCGCTTTCATGCCTCCGTAGAAGCTTTTTGGAGTCCAGGTATGCTAGGTTTAACTGAGCAGTTTAGACCTGAGTTAGAAAGCATAAGTATGACATAGATTGATGAGATATTTCATGCATAGGCCTTTGGGTATGGTTTTTGGATGTATAAAATGGATGAAAACCCAGTTAATCGGGTGAGAAATTGTTGTTATGTTGTGGTATTGGAATTGTCCCTAAATTTATATGTTTACCTTGTTGTTTTTAATCCTCGAATGATTAATGATGGTGTTGTACCTAGAAATTGTGTTAATCATATTTAGTGTTTGTGAATTTTGAAGAATTTATGGTAGTAACTAAAGCAATGGATAATTGGTAATGTATCGAAATGTTACGAAAAAAGGTTGGGTTAGGTTATAACCTACATGTTATGTATACAAATTGTAGGTGATGGTTTAATGTATTTGAAACCCAACTTGTGTTATGTGTGCATGATAACTATTTCTTGGTATTGCTTGTACAATGCATGTTAATGAAAAGTGAATGGTTGTTTGATATCCTAAGTGATAATCAAATGCAATGAACTTATATGTAAAGCTTGTTGGTTGTTACATATGTTGTTTTTGTATTTATTATTGTTGTGATTATTGTGATATCTTCCATTATTGTGGGATGTACCCATATTTGGGCATCTTCACGGGATTAGTTAGTATAAGGTTTGAATACACCTTATGTATGGGATTTGGTACATGGCAAAGAGATCGTCCCCTATAGGTCGTGGCAAGTGGAAGACTATAAAACCCTTAGCATGCGTGTAGAAGTATTTAATGAGTGTGATAGTTCCTTGAGTGTACCGGAGATTATGTGTTTTCTCGATTATATTGGTTCCTTGAGTAAGCCAGGCTTAACTGTTTACTTGATATATATGTTGGTTTCTGGAGTTGAATTGGGCTTAACTGTTTACTTCATATATCTGTTCGTTCCTTGAATGTAATTGGGCTTATCTATTTATTCAATATATATGTTAGTTCCTTGAGTGGACCAGGACTATTTACTTATTTGTTAGATTTGTTGGTTCCTTGGGAGAACTGGGAAATAAGTGTTGGTTTGTTATATGGGTTCCTTAGATGAACCAAACATTATGCATTGACTTGCTTTATTTGATTTTTTGATATAAATCAGGATTCATGATTATTGTTTGTATATTTGATAAAAGGGATCCTTGAGTGGTCCGGGTTAATTGTATGGGTGACATAATTCTGTATTGCCTAATTACTTGTGTACCTGAGACATGGCTAATATAATCATTTGATTCATGGTTGATGACTTGGAGTCTTATTAGGAGCATCATATTGACTTGAGTTGCTAGCTATGTTAAATCGATATCGGGTATATAAAGGTTAAATGTTATGAACTTGAGAAAAGGCCACCCAGTAAGGTTCACATTGGTAACTAAGACATGTGTATGGTTGATGGTCTATTAATTGTTGAATTTGAGGCTGGGTAGGCGGGATGCTACTATTTATTTAATTAATCTATATGGACATAAATAAGTCTAAAGATGTTAGGGTGTCAATGCATTACCGGGTTAGTGGAACAAGGTTGAGTTTTGTATAGGGGTCTTAACTATGAGTGGTTAAGGGTAAGGGACCTTGAGGGTTGGGTATTGTAGAACTCTCAGGTAATTATGAAATATGGTCTATCTTGATGACGTAGTGGATAGTTGGTGATTAGAGCTTAACATGATAACAAGGAAAATCTTTTTCAATGATAAGTCTAGTAATTACCCATGGTGTTATGGAGTTGTTTAATGAAAGATCTCTAGATAAATAACTCTCAAGTTGTTTGTTTCTTTCTGGATATTTATGTGATTCAATTTCGGTCGACGATAATGCTTACTAGTACGTGTTGTTTGTACTGATACTACTCTTTCTATACCATTTTTAGGGGTATACTTTGGCTGTAGGTTCAGTAGGTATTTCATGCTTGACACGGTAAAGATCTCCAGCAGCTTCTGTTATTGATCCTACGAAACAAGTTGCGTCTTTGGTTTTATACTTTTAATTAGTAGCTATTGTATCAATTTAAACTAGTTCCTTGGGAAATGTTTCATTTATAGTTAAAGTTTTATAAATTTATTGTAATAAATGAAGCAATTCCTTCTTCGTAATTGACTTCCTCCTATGTAGGTGGATTAGAGTAGGTGCCGACATGATCCGGTTAGGTGAGTCATGATAGATATAGACTGTGAATAAGGACAAAATTAGTGGGTTTGATTATCTAAAGTGTTTATTCAAAGAGTAATTGATTAATTACTCTTATAATTGCTTGGATGATTGAATATTCTGAGGCATGAAGAAAGGGAAGGAGCATCTATGGTGTGGCTTGCATGTTTCAAGATCTTTATTAAAGGTTGGTTATGATTTATGAGTCATAGATTATGGTTAGTAATCATATGCATAATATAGATTTCCAAGGAGAATCATGATTAGGCCTGTAGGCATGATGTTTGGACGAATAAAAACATGAATTTGGCAAAAAAAAAAGGTTTACTTGTGTGTTGATGTGTTAACATATGGAACCCTTGATAGGTATTTTGTGTTTGTATGACTTACTAGATGAATTGAACGATGAATATATGAAAGTGAGTAATGATAAAGGAATTGTATGAACTTGTAATCTAAAGACTCAACTTAAATCTACACTACTTTAAAAGTAAAAACTAATAAACTAAAAATTGAAATTATTAAAATATCCTTCTTAAAAATCTAATTAGCCTATTACTAAAATACCCTTCTTAGTAACCTAATTACCCTATTACTAAAATACCCTTCTTATTAGTCTAATAAAGCTATATATGCTCATTTGTTTTTGAGCATTTGTTATGTAAGGTACCCAACCGACACTAGGAACAAACACGACTTTAAAAGGTAGAATTCCTAATTAACCTAAATACCCTAATTGTTTAGACAATTGTATCACTGAAAAATCAATTTCCCCCAATGCTCTTTCTATTTAGGTTAGGCCACTGCTACTATGTAATATTTCTTCTTTTGTCTAATTACTCAGCGAAAACTAGCATCCATGTGCCAAAGTAAAAAGGAAAAGAAATGGAGGAATATTTTTGTTACATACCCCAAATGGGGGAAACCTAAATCAATCATAATGTATAAAAGGGGGGAGCGGGGTTGATATGTACCAAGGGGCCTAGCTGGATGATATGTTACCATAGCAGGCTGCTGAGGTGGGGACCTCTCCCTCTATATCACTCAGAAAAAAAACTCCCGTATATCCTCCGGCTCCAGCTGGGGAAGCTCTTGATTAAAGACTGTGTACCTAAACATGACCTTTACAATCTTTCATAACCATGCAAGCATGTGGTCCTGGTAGTGCCTCCTCCACTTCTCTTCATTAAGCTCTATATAGAGCATTACATAGTCCTCCGTATAGAGAGGTGAGGCTTTAGATATGGGTAGGGCATGATCCATATATCTCCTAACCGCAACCAAGGCAGCCTCCAGGAGGCTGCTAGAGATCAGGGGCTAGGGCTGGGACTAGGAGGAAGAGGCATAATCATCATCGGCCTTTTCTGCAGCCCGACTTCTCTCTGCTTAAACAACCTTTCCCTTCTTCTTCCCCTTGGACGTGACAACCTTTACCTTAAAGAGGTGTAAAGGGATGTCCATCTCTACCAGAATCTTAGTATCCTCCTCGGGCACCTAATATACCTGCATAGTATAGATACCAAACGGGGAAGTCCATCTACTCCATCACAATTGTTCCCCCACATTTAGCGAAATACCCTATATAGCATAGGCCACCATCAGAGCCCAAGGGTAGGTCACATGAAAAAGGTTGCCCGATGGATGAATCCTTTGAGACACCAGGTTTAGCTATCTACTAGCATCAACTGTGAAGAAGGTTCTCATAATGCCCTCAGTGGTGGGCAGTAGACCTGGTCCCTGAACTCCTCCACGACCAAAGTGTCCCACAACCACCTCATATCCATCTCTTCATCCTTAGCCAAGTAATTGACATTAGTAATGTGCGGCACCACAAGTACCTCATTTATAGTACAAATGTACATAGGGACATCTACTCCTCTAGTGTGGATGGAGGGGTCGGGGTCATCCCAAAGAAGGGTAGGGAGTATGGCATAAAACTCCCATACCTAGCCCAAGAGCCGAGATGGAGGAGCCTCTACCAGTGGGCCTCCCCCAAAATCCTATAGCCGGTTGTAGAATTCAAGCACCTCTTGACGAAAAGTTCCAGTTTTAGCTTTCTAACTTCATATCAGTGGTTAAAAAGTTACCTAACACTATTTTATGCAAAAATTCGGGCATCAAAACTCCTAAAACATGTCGAAATCATAAAAGCCAAATCAAGAATAACCCTTTACATTCCCTACTACTTCGAGCCTATTTTGGCCATGAACTTCATAATTCTTACTCCCAGAATGCTATAGAAGTGTTGCAAACATAAGGGAAGCACCCATCCTTTAAAATTTTGGTAAAATCAACCCCAATTTCAAAATTTCGAAAACAAATACCAAAACCTATTTTATTTCTATGAATTCAAGCATAAAATAAGAAAAAAATATGTGTAATAAAGAAAAGAGACGATTTATTTTGATAGTTACCTTGTTTTCGATGATGGGAGCACAGTGATCAGGAAGGGGAGGGGAGTTTTTTGAGTTAAAGGGGTAGAAATGGGTAAGAAACCCATTTCTCACCCCTTTAAATTATTGGCTTCAGCTATAACGACCCTCTCCTACTATAGCGATGCTGCTATAGTGGGATTCAGTCCCTCAAAGTGAAGAAAATTTTCATCTGTTATGATTCGAGTGTTTTCTTTTGGCTTCTATATAGTGACAAGGCCCTGGATACCTTGGGTGCTCGGGAAATGTTATTCCCTAATTAGTCTCATGTGACTTGAAAGGATAGAAGATTCTTTGACGGAGTGGAGTAGTAATAAATTTGGCTTGATTTTTTAGTACACCGATGAAAATGGAATTTGCTGTTCACTTAAGTCCATATATATATAATTGTGGTAAGTGCATTAAGGCTCAAGTTAGACTCATACCATTATCTCCTTAGTTAAGATCGTTCTGGGATGAATGATGGGTAAATTAGAATCTATTGTAATGACCTATTCTATTATAGAGGGAATTTCGCCTCTATAGGGGCATCTCCATATAGGCCGGAAAGTCGCTATAGCGGGATGACGGGACCAGAACCTCGGGTTCGTTTTTAATATTTTTCTTTTCTCCTCTTTAGTTGCAAAAAGGAAGAGGTTTTCTCTAAAAACAATCCTATGGTTACCTCATGTCCTAGAAGTAATAGAGATGATGGATTTTGTGTTAATGGGTTAAAATCTATGGTCTTTTCACTAATTTCACACCCGCATTCACTTTTGTAGAGTCAAAAGCACGCTTTCATGCCTCCGTAGAAGCTGTTTGTTATCCAGGTAGGCTAGATTTAGCTGAGGAGTTTAGACTTGAGTTATAAAGCATAAGCATGACATAGATTGATGAGAAATTTCATGCTTAGGCCTTTGGGTATGGTGTTTGGATGAATAAAATGAAAGAAAACCCAATTAATTGGCTGAGAAATTATTGTTATGTTGTGGTACTAGAATTGTCCCTGAATTTATATGTTTACCTTGTTGTTTTTCATCCTTGCCTGTTTAATGATGGTGTTATTCGCAGAAATTGGGTTAATCATATTAACGCCCTAATTAAAGGTGGTTAGTGTTGGTGGATTTTGAAGAATTTATGGTAGTAACTAGAGCAATGGATAATTGGTAATGTATCATATTGTTAGGAAGAATGGTTGGGTGAGGTTATAACCTACAGGTTATGTATACAAACTGTAGGTGATGGTGGTTTAATGCAATTGAAACCCAACTTGTGTTATGTGTGCATGATAACTATTTCTTAGTATTGCTTGTACAATGCATGTTCATGGTAAGTGAATGTTGTTTTATATCCTAAGTGATAATCATATGCAATGAACTTATATGTTAAGCTTGTTGGTTGTTACATGTGTTGCTTCTGTATTTATTTTTGCTGTGATTATTGTGATATCTGTCATTATTGTGGGATGTACCCATATTTGGGCATCTTTACGGGATTAGTTGGTATAAGGTTGGAAGACACTTGATGTCTAAGATTTTGTACATAGGCAAGAGGTCGTCCCCTACAGGTCATGGCTAGTGGGAGACTATAAAACCATTAGCATGTGTGTAGTAGTATTTGGTGAGTGTGATGGTTCCTTGAGTGAACTTGAGATTATGTGTTTTCTTGATTAAATTAGTTCCTTGAGCAAACCAGGCATAACTGTTTGCTTGATATATATGTTGGTTACTTGAGTTGAATTGGGCTTAACTGTTTACTTCATATATATGTTGGTTCCTTGAATGTAATTGGGCTTATCTATTTATTTAATATATATGTTGGTTCCTTGAGTGGACTAGGCTTATTTATTTATTTGTTAGATTTGTTGGTTCCTAGGGAGAATTGGAAAATAAGTGTTGGCTTGTTATATGGGTTCGTTGGATGAACCAAACATTATACGTTGACTTGCTATATTTGGTGTTTTGATATATATCGAGATTCATGATTATTGTTTGTATATTTGATAAAAGGGATCCTTGAGTGGTCTGGGTTAATTGTATGGGTGGCATAATTCTGTATTGCCTAATTACTTGTGTAACTGAGACATGGCTAATATAATCGTTTGATTCATGTTTGATGACTTGGAGTCTTATTAGGAGTAGCATGTTGACTTGCGCTGCTGTCTATGTTAATTCGGTATAGGGTAGATAAAGGTTAAATGTTATAAACTCTATATAAGGCCACCCAGTAAGGTTCACATTGGTAACTAAGACATGTGTATGGTCGAGGTTCTATTGATTATTGAATTTGAGGATGGGTAGGCGGGATGTTACTATTTATTTAATTAATCCGTATGGACTTAAATAAGTCTAAAGATGTTAGTGTGTCAGTGCATTACTGGGTTAGTGGAACAAGGTTGAGTATTGTATAAGGGTCTTAACTATGAGTGGTTAAGGGTAAGGGACCTTGAGGGTTGGGTATTGTAGAACTCACAGGTAATTACGAAATATGGTATGTCTTGATGACGTAGTGGATAGTTGGTGATTAGGGCTTAACATGATAACAAGGAAAGTCTTTTTAAATGATAAGTCTGGTAATTACCCAAGGTGTTATGGCATTGTTTATTGAAATATCTCTAGCTAAATAACTCTCAAGTAGTATGTTTCTTTCTGGATATTTATGTGATTTAATTTCGGTCGACCGATGATGCTTACTAGTACGTGTTGTCTGTAATGATACTACTCTTGCTATACCCTTTTAGGGGTATACTCTGGTTGCAGGATCATGAGGTGTTTCATGCTTGACACGGTAAAGATCTCCAGCAGCTTCTGTTATTGACCTACGAAAGAAGTTGCGTCTTTGGTTTTATACTTTCTATTAGTAGCTGTTGTAGCTGTTTAAACTAGTTCCTTGTGAAATGTTTCAGTTATAGTTCAAGTTTTAAAAATTTATTGTAATAAATGAAGTAATTCCTTCTTCTTAATTGACTTCTTCATGTAGCTTTAAGGGGTGATAAGGGTTCTCCTATCTAGGTGGATTAAAGTAGGTGCCCGCACGATTCGGTTAGTTGAGTCATGACAGATATAGACTGTGAATAAGGACAAAATTAGTGGGTTTGCATTTCTAAAGTGTTTATTCAAAAAGTAATTGATTAATTACTCTTATAATTGCTTGGATGATTGAATATTCTGAGGCATGAAGAAAGGGAAGGAGCATAATGATTAGGCATGTGGGCATGACGTTTGGATGAATAAAAACAAGAATTTGGCATAAAAAGGTCTACTTGTGTGTTGATGTGTTAACATATGTATCCGTTGATGGGTATTTTGTGTTTGTATGACTTACTTGATGAATTGAAAGGTGAATATCTGAATGTGAGTAATGATAAAGGAATTGTATGAACTTGTAATCTAAAGACTTGACTTAAATCTACACTACTTTAAAAGTATAAACTAATAAACTAAAAACTGAAATTACTAAAATACCCTTCTAAAATCTAATTAGCCTATTACTAAAATACCCTTCTTATTAGTCTATTTAAGCTATATTTCCTAATTTATTTTTTAACATTTACTATGTAAGGAACCCAACCGACGCTAGGAGGAAACATGACTTTAAAAGGTAGAATTCCTAATTACCCTAAATACCCTAATTGTTTAGATAATAGTATCACTGCAAAATCAATTTTCCCCAATGCTTTTTCTCTTTAGGTTAGGCCACTGCTACTATGTAATATATCTTTTTTTTCCTAATTCCTCAACGAAATCTATCTTATGCAAAATTAGTTGGTCGATCACTTCTATTTACTTGGCAGAAGTTAGATTTCATAAATAAAAGTAATCTCTCATATTTACTTAACAAAATCTATCTTTTATTTGTATATTGAAACTTCTTTTGGAGCAGTAGTATGTATTTATGATTAATTATCGTGGTTGTTTCTTTTCTAGGGATTATTTACTTTTTTTGAGAGATTTTGTGGTGGTTAAAGAGAAGGAAAGACTATGCCAGTGAATGATTTCTTTAGCCCGCTGCTTCAGACTTCAACGCTTAGTATTTTTGGTGCACATATTATGAATTGTATGCATAGTGCCCTATTTGTTTCTCTACGTGTTTTTTGTATAGTTTTTTTGTGTCCTTATTTGATTCTATCCTATAATGCTCATAAATGATGATGTTTCATTAATTTACTTTTGATCATTGCAAAGTTTTTGAAGTGTTTTTTAGGTCTCTAGATATCTACTCAAAAATATTTCTTTTCCTTCATGTTGGCTTGTATTTTCCTAAGCTTTTGATATTGTTCAGGGGTGTTCTTGCCCACTCTCTAATGGTATTAATTTATCTAGGTAAAAAAATTTAAAATGCTCTTTGGTATTACATCATTATTAATTGAAAAATAGAATATAGAAGAGTGATATAAATTTCTTACCATTGCTTATACTTTTGGTGTTTCTTTGGAACAAACTTTTAAAATTTGTTAAAGAAATGCAATATGCTATGCAAAATGATTATATTTAAAAGATGATTTGAGTATAATTGAATTTGAATTTTTGGATGCTTAGTTTTCTCAATTCTTTTGTTAGTGTATGTATATAAATAGTACATATTACCAAGGGGTCATTTGATTAGAGTACTAAGTTATGTCGAGATTCTACCTTTGAGATTATAATTCTTGGACTAATTTATCTTATCTAAAAGGTGAGATAAAATAATAATAATTTAGATGGGATAATGGGGGATATTTAAGATTAAATTTGGGATTTTAGTCCTGGGGTAAATGTATATCTTCTGTCATGACCCAACTGACGGGATCGTGAAGGCACCTACTCTAATCAACCTAGATAGGATAACCCTTACCACCGAATTAGAAATACGCTGAAATCATATAGAAAATCATTAAACATCTTTAAATATTATAAAACTTATTACAATTCTTCAAATACATCAACAAATCCTCTAACCTAAAGAGCTAGTCTAGACAGGTACAACAGCTACTACAAGACAAGAATAATAAACAAGACTCAGCTTCCTCCATAGGAATGAGAAAACGAAAAATGCTGAAGATCTCTATCCATATTATGCAATGAAACCTGAACTGATCCTTTAATAGGCTATAGCCCAAAAAGTGTTTGGCAAGAGTTGTATCAGTACAACCACACGTACTAGTAAGGATCATTGGCCGACCCAAGTTAAATCACGTTAATACCTCATAAATATCCAAAATAAAACATGCACTTACTTTTAAAAAGTAAGTCAAATTGAACTGTCATACTTCAATTAACCACCCTCCTGAACTTATAATATCGCCCTCGGAACCTCACATGTTTCTTAACAATTTGCACTAATCCACAAGTCAACCACCAAACAATATTCAGCTCTAATTCACCACTTCTCACCACTGCCTATCACTTTTAGCTGTATATTATCGTTCACTCAATTTATGAACCCAAAACACTTATTCAATACAAATCCCCAAACCACTATTAACCAACCAACTCACACTCATTCATAATCATATCTATGGGAATACCCACCAATTAGGGAAAACCCACGTATTAACCTTCACACACATATTAATACTCAATTAGGAATAAAACGACATCTCAAACTTATATCACCTAACCACAGCCACCATAACACAATTAAGTTAACCAGTGAAACATATAATAAGTATAATTATTCAACCAGGTCAATATCATGACTCATAAAATTTAACTCAACCTTACCACAATTTCTTCTTTATTGAACTACAACAATTAATCACTCGGTTCAATTATATCAATAGCCCGGACCACTCATGAATTCAAAAATCACCATATTATAAACTGTTTCTCTTAAGGAACCCCAAACAACAACGAT
The DNA here is from genome assembly GCA_031232105.1 of Capsicum rhomboideum. Classification (NCBI taxonomy): domain Eukaryota; kingdom Viridiplantae; phylum Streptophyta; class Magnoliopsida; order Solanales; family Solanaceae; genus Capsicum; species Capsicum rhomboideum. Next base: position 85,856,679 of record CP124716.1, on the reverse strand, counting down.
AATGTAACCCGGTCCACTCATGGAAACATCAAACTCACCAATATTATATACACACATGTTATGGGTCTTATAAATGCACAGAAGCCATGATATGTCACGACCCAATTTCTCTGATCATGATGGGACCTACTTTAACCCACTAGTAGGTAAGCCAAGCCATATCCCAGAACAGCAAGTAATGGGCTAACGGGCGGATGAAAAAGGGAAACAAGGATGAAATCAACAACAATAAATAATAAGCGAAAGCAAAAGAGATATTCATATATAACACACCGTACAAGAGAGGGTAGAGGACCAAATATACAAAAGAATCCCTCTTAAGACTTGGTAAGGTCGGTGCAAGAGCAACTATAACTAAAAGAGAGTGCTTGATAGTATCCAAAAGTATATATATACACATAGTAGTATAGGGATATACAAAAAATTATCACTAAATCAGAAGGAGAGGGATTAGCTTCGGACTCTAGAAAACTTGCTTTGTCTCAGAATTAGTAGCAAGACCGAGGATAATGTCCGCGATGGTTACTCATACTCAAATCTTCATTAGGGAAAAGATCCAAAAGTGAAGTATGAGTACCTAAACAACAGGTACTCAGTAGGCATCATCAGTCGACTAAACTCAAAAACAGTAAAAGTATAGATGAAGTGTGAGAATGTAAGCTAAAGTCAATAGTATGGGACATAAATAGAAATAGTAGGCAATAATAGGAAAATATGATGAATAAAGAAGTAAGTGGCTCAAAATCAAAAAATAAAGCCTAGCTATAACCTAACTGAGCCTTCATAAGCCCAGAAGGCACACACAAGAAGAAATAACCCTACCAAGCCACCATAAACACGGTGAGTGCAAACAAGTGTAAAACAAAAGTAAGAACCATAAATAACCATATTTAGCATAAAATAAACCAAGATTTGTGATACGCGTACCGAATACTCATCTCCCAACTGTAACCGTAATCCTTACCAGGTTTTAACAAATTTCAAATTCCTGATCCATAAAGATAAAGATGCACAAAACATGAACTGAAACACATGGATAATAATAAGAGGCCAGGTACCGGACTCAAACTGGGAATAGTGGGTAGAAACAACAGGCCGAATATCAAACTCAAACCAGAACTCACAAACAGTAACCCATAACTATAAATTGATGTCGGACTTGAATTGGAACTCATAAATAGTAAGCCATAACCATAATACATACCAGACTCAAATCGGAACTCATAATGATATCAACAAAGCATATGCTGGACTCGAACCGAAATTGATATATAATAATAATTTGGTAATCGCCAGACTTGAAGTGGAAGTTAAAAAGCATGAAATAACTAGCGGCAATACAAGGGTTTAACCTATATCCAATCCATTTTTATTCATAAAAAAAATTAAATATTAGGCAGTCCAATCCATTAAGGCCAAGTAGGTCCCAATTTCTAAATTAAAAAGGGCCCGGCTAAAGATTTACTACTGCCCTACTCGGGGGTAATGAAATTAAATAGGCATGCAATTAAGACTAAGTCAACCTAAACCCAAGGTAATATCCTAAAGAAGCATTCATAAGTTCATCTAACCCTAAAGGTATGTCATTCGAAGCATTCTATCTAAAAAGGGTAGTGGAGCCCACTACCAGACCACGATAACCCAACCTACGACAAACACCTTTACGAACCTAGGCTAAGGCTTCTCAATCCCATACAAAGGCACTAAAAGGGCTAAGTTTAATCCTAAAGGATATCCGTCTACTAACCTAAGGGAAAATGGCCAGAATTTCACCAAAAATAGTCCTTATCTGACTAAAATTGGGCGATAAATGCTAAAAAGAAAAACAAGTCATAAATACCACCCATAGCTAGCACAATAACACACTAATACCGTAAATAAAAATTATCTAGGAGAAAGGTAAGCCTCGCTTACCTGAATGCCGCCAAAAGCTCATCAAATCCTCTACACATGAGCTTTTCCCTTTCGAGAAGCCTCCAACCGCTGCTATGATATCAAAAAATTTTCTATGCTTCTACATGAGAGAATAGATACCCATATTGCGTATTAACCATCTGGGTCAGAAATTAGACTAAATATCCCATATGGGGCCCGCTTGCAAAATCACAAAATTGAAACCGTCACAATGTCGCTTAGCTCAAGGATCCTTTGCCCCAAAAATGAGCAAAAATCTAAGTCCAAATCAGTACTATAATAGCCCTAAGCATAATCACAAATTTAAGAATTTAATTGGAGAATACACTTGAATTAAGCAGGAACTTACAAGAAAAATGACAAGGATACGACCGCAACCACATCCCCAATCCAACTCTAGCACCAGATATTCAATCCCTCACAATTTTGGAGCTCACAAGTGACTATAATGGAGTTTTGAACTTTAAAAATAGGCTGAAAATAATGGAACCAACTTTTTATATAGCTAGGGGTCCTTCTTCGCGAATGTGACACCCCTGTCGCAAATAAGAGAGCAGGCCTATACAGACCTTCACAAACGTGGTCGGTCCACCATAATCACGAAGAAGAAGGCTGGACCGGCCTCCTCTTCATGAAAGCGAAGGCTGGCCTACGAATGCAGAGGTCAAGATCCTTGACCCTCACAATAGAGACCAAGGCCACATGAATGCAAAGGCCAAGTTTGGCCTACACTAGGTGCATCAGCACCAACAACTTAAGCAAGTTGTAAATATTTTGACTGAGCCCTCGGGGTTAGTTTGGAATCTTGTGAATACAAATGAACTATACTACCCTACAATATTTGGCATTCCAAACTCAACGGTTCTATCAAATTTTCCTTCCATGGTTGTTTTAAAGTGGGTCCCACAACCAAGGGTTCATTTTAACCAAAATTCAACCAATACCTCAAAATGAGTCTGAAAGCCTCGGGACCCGGATCAAGGGGTTCCATAGCCTAAAATTGATATTTTGGAGCTGATGAGACTGTCAGAACTGGAATCTTTGTCTGCTTACCAAAATTTTAGGCCTAAGACCATTTTCTTAAATATGAAAATTCCAAAATTGGGAAATGGGTCTAAAAATAAAACAAATTGCCCGGTAATCGAGTTGTCAGTCCCAGCAAGTCATAAATAACTTGTGGAAGCTATTGGAAAGCTCTAAATACAAAAAAGGCACAAAAATACAGAAAATGACCAAGAGGGTCATTATATGACCTGTAGGGGATGAGCTCAGTACATGTACTAAATAACCTAGACAACTAGTGTCTTCCACCCTTATCCCAAACCAAGTGTTGTTCCACCCTTATTTTAATATCCCCACCTTTATACTCTCTGAGTTCCATCAATTTCGTGATGATGAGCTTTACCAGTGCATCTAACAATATCAAACCATGTCACAACATGTACAACAATAATATGAAATAACACAACCACAGTTGCACTTTAAAATGACTCTTTTTACACCATCTCATTTCAGGTGATCAACAACTTGTAATACTATCCAATAAGCTAACATTCACAATATGTATTGCAATAAGCAGACAAAGAGGTAGTTAACATGCACACATAAACCAAATTGAGTTTTAACTACAATTCAACCATCACCTACCCCTTTCCATCAACAATAATAACTGGGGACAAATAACATATAAAACAAGCAGCACACATATTACTTTAGAATAAACCTCAGAGTATCGATTATTAGAATACACCCACAACCATTCTAATCTACACTTTGTTACTTCCAACCTTCCATCTTAACTCTAATTACCCTCCTAATAACATAATTAATCCATTAAGCATGGAACAAGGCATTCCCATCCAACATGCAAACATCTATCAGTTTAAACACCATACCCTACCATAACCAATCATTTTCTATTTACTTGCTAACCAATTAGTTATGCATAAGAAATAATGGGGAACAAACAATAACATCACAGTGCACTTTCAAGAATGTCTATCTCATTTACATAGCCCTAATTTTCCAGTTTTATTCATCCAAACACCCTTCCCATAGTCCTATGCATAGAATCTCCCATCAATCTATATTATGCATACTTTTTCTAACGCAGGTCTTTGCTACTAAATTAAACCTAGCCTACTACCAAGCAGCTACTATGGAGGCATGAACTTGAACTTCTTACTCTATCCTAGCAATTTCTGTTTTGAAATCCACAAGAATTTATCAAGTTTTACCCGTATAAGTGTTCTCCTACTTTTTTATTGCTCCAAAGCCTTAAGGTAACCCTAAGGATTTTTTAAAATGAAGAATCATTCTTGTTTTACAACTGAGAAGGAAACAAGTTGTTAAAATATTGGAGGACTGTATCTCGGTTTCCCACTATAGCGGCCTGCATACCGCTACCATGGTGCCGCTATAGCAAAATAACATATGCTATGGCGGGATAACATCAGTCCACCTAAAATTTGTTTACTCTGAATTTATTTAACAAAGTCTTTGCGAACAATTTTCCAAGAATTTAATGAAATTCCCATACCTCGTGCCCCTAGGATGCATCGATTTTAGTAATGATAGAACAGGTCATTACAGAAGATAACAATTTACTCATCGTTCATCCTTGAACGATAATGGTAGGAAAAGGACTGGACAATACATACTTGGTCATCAACACTCACGTATTGATTATAAATTCTTACCTAAAATTTTCATTCACCAAACTTTTACAAAAGAGTTTGTATGGATTACACCGTGCTTATTAAATATGACACCCTTACGTAACTTGTCACCACCGAAACTCGCACGAAGCAACTTTTGACAAGAGCTTATAAGTACCTAAGATAACCGAGGCCTCGCCCATACGTCTAACATTTAATAACTAAATTAAAAGGAAAAAACAAAAAAAAATTCCCCTGAATGTGGATTGGGTCCCACTATAGTAGAAAAATTCCCACTATAGCGGCACCACTATAGTAGGCTGCAGGCTACTATAGTAGGACGGGGGAAAATTTAATGGTGAAAAATGGGTTTCTCACTCATTCTCAAATTTTCAAAAACAAAACTCTCCTCCCCTCTTCGATCAACTTGCTCTAAACAACAGAATCAAGATAATTTATGCTCTAACTACATCTCCTTACTCTTTTACTCATAATATTGTATTTTTACACTTGAAATCATAGAAAATAAGTGGGTTTTGGGTAGGTTTTTTTAAATTAAAATTTAGCTTGAATGTGGAAGAATTTCAGAAAGATGGTTGCTTCTCTTACGTTTACAACGTCCCCAAGCCGTCCTAGGAATAAGATTTATGGAATTTATGACCGATTTGGGGCTTGAACAAGAGTAGAATGTGAAAGGTTATTTTTAAAAAATTTCTTGGTAATTAGGGCTTGTATAGGGATTTAAACACCTAAATTTTAGTGTACAATAGTCCTATGACACTTCCCCAACCCTGATCTATGTTAAAAAGTAAAAAAGAGATGATTTTTGCGAAAAGGCACCATTGATGTGTCAGTACGTGTTTGGGGAAGCTGAAGGTCACTATAGCGGCCTCATCTCTTTATGAATACCTTTCTATAGTGGGAATATTCCAGCTATAGCGGTCTCATGGCAGTGGGATGCCTTTCGCTATAGTAGGAGGTAGACAGTAGCCTCTCTGAAATTTTTGGGACTTAGTTTTTTCTATAACTTGCAATTATTTGAACACCTCTATGGATTCTAACTTGCTTTTCTCATAATTTCTGTAGAACTACTAATTTTATGGTTGATAATCAAGATAACACTCCCCCTCCCTTTTGAAGATTTCCTGAACAAATCTCCCAGGATAGATACTGGGACTACTAGAGGATGGGTTTCTGCTATGAGAGGGGGTTTATTATGAGAGATTTGTCAAAGGAGGTGCCAGAGTTCTACAACCAGCTCTAGAAGTTTGGGTGGATGTCGTAGGTGGAGGCTCCTCGAGATGGGGTTTCGAGCTGGGTCAGGGAATTCTATGCGATCCTCCCAACCATGCTCTAGGACTATCGCCGCCGCACTATCTATATTCAAAGGAGTACATGTCTCTGTGGATGTGGATACAATCAATGAGGTTCTGGGGGGTGCCTGATATCCCTAACACTGAGTATGTGGACAAACCTAGGGAGATGGATACGTGATAGCTGATGGACGCACTGGTAGCTGAGGCTGACTGGGACAAAGTCTATTAGACTATACTCGAGGGGATTAGGAGCACACATTTCAATGCAGATACACGGAGATGGCTGAATCTTATGAGTTATAGGATTCGTCCTTTGGGTTTCAGTTCTGATGTGACATACTCTCGGGCTCTGGTGATGCCTTGTGCTATTTGGGGAATTTAGCTGAATGTGGGGTTACAAATTATGTCAGAGTTGAAGGACTTCTACTAGGGCAACAAAAAGGCTCCCTACCTTCCAAGTATGATTTCTAAGTTGTGCATGCATACAGGGGTGCCTAGGGAGAATGCTGACTGGTACTTAAAGTGTGACCCACCCTTCCATCCCCTTAAGGTAAAGGGTGAACCACCCCGAAAGAAAAGGAAGAGAAATATGGGCACCAAGGAAGGGTGTAGTAGAGTAGTAGAGAAGGAGGATGATTAAAATGCCCTTCCCATATTACCCCCAATTTCCTACGAACGTGTGGAGCAGGAAATGGCTTCCATGAGAAGCTTTCTAGTGTATTCTTACTTTTCTCCCTAGGGTTTATCCCCTTCCAGTTCCATAGACCCACCAGTTACTGCTCAGAACTATGCATAGCTCCATAGGGAGTTGGACGAAGAAAAGAAGAAAAGGCTCTCTTGGAATTGCATATAGGTCGGGATGTGGAAATCCGTTAAGGTCATGTTGAAGTACGCCATCCCTGATAAGCTATTTGTCAAGCTAGACAAAGAGGATGGACATGAGTTCTCCTTCCCAAGTAGCCTGGAAGAAATAGCCTCTGGCTCCTCAGCCACAAAGATGATAGGGCATCCAGCTAGATCCTTGAGTACGTGTCAGCCTACCTCCCCTCCCCTTATTTTATTATAGTTTTTTGGATTTGGGTTGCCTCTATTTAGGGCATGTAACAAACTATTTCTTTTATTCCCGCACATTGGATGCTTGTTTTTATTAATCTAGTAATGAATACACTACTATTATCTTATAACATACATGTTACACTAATCATGTGATAGCTAGCAGCTTATAATTGTGTTTAGATAGGTTAGGAATAAAATGAAAAAATTGGGGAAAACAAGACAAGGATTCGGCCTAAGCCCATCACATCTTGCATGCCACTACCACGGTACCTCCATGATGGGAATATACCAGCTATAGAAAGGTCGCAGTATCCGGGCAATTTCCGCTATAGCAGCCCACTAGCAGTGGCCCCGAAAATATTTCCCAGTACCTGCAGTCCTTACCCTCATTCCCTTTCGCATGCTTTAATTCTAAATCACACAATATTTAAACCACAATTCCAAGATCAGAACACAATATTTTTAGAAGGTTAACAATTAGTCAAACACAATTCTTACACTCCGGTTATAGATTTACAAATTCAACACCAATGAAACTACTCGGCTTTTACAAATATGTAACACTTGTTATGCTTATGCTATTCACATAACAGCCACTTAAAGCAAGGAAAACTATAAGAATTTAGCATATTTCATCTACCACCTTTACATGTACCATCCACAAATATTAGCATTCAAGCATCAATTTTTCATTTTGTCACTTACCATACAAGTTCTTAATCAACAATATATAGTCAACTTACCACCACTTCACTTATCACAGATTTCCAAACATCAAATCGGTTGCAACTCACCTAAATACCAATTTGGATAATTTCTTTAGTTAATCAATTTAGCCATCATCCGTGGTTCTCTAAAAATATCATTCAACTCACATTTTTAACAATCACTAATTGATCATCTAATAATTTAAACACAGCCATACTATCCAGATACCAACTTGAACCTAGGTTTCCAATTCTATTTTGCTTCCTTTATCTGAATTGGAGTAAGATGACCTCCATTGGCCTTGATTGAGATACCAATTGGACTCAACCCATACAAAATATTATCTAGGATGCCACGAGAGAAAAGAAAGAAGGGAATTAATTCCTAGAATGCCTCATAGCTTTTTGAAGATTAGATATGGACGTCAACACACCAATCCACAGGACTCAACTAGACATTTTCTCTTGTACTTGTGAGACCTGTAACCTAGTCTATGATACCAACTGTCACAACCCAACTACTAAGATCATGAGGACACCAACTATAATCCACCTACATAGAAAAACCCTTACCACCCAATTAGAAATATGCAAAAATCATAAAGAAAATCATTAAATATCTTCAAATATTATAAAAATTATTACAACTTCAAATACATCAAGAAATCCTCTAACCTAAAGATCTAGTCTAGACACGTACAAGAGCTACTATAAGACAAGAATAATAAATAAGACTCAACTTTCACCATAGGAATGAGAAGACGAAAGCTGTTGAAGATTTATATCCGCATCAAGCAATAAAACCTGAACTGATCCTGCAATAGGCTATACCCTAAAAAGGGAATAGAAAGAGTAGCGTCTGTACAACCACACATAATGATAAGCATCATCCGCCGATCCAAGTTAAATCACGCAAACATAACATAAATATCCAAAATAAAATATGCACTTAATTTAATAAAGTAAGTCAAATTAAGCTCTCATACTTCCATTAACCACCCTCCTAAACTTATACTCTGGCTATTGGAACCTCACCTGCTTCTTAACAGTTAACATTAATCTACAAGTGAACGAACATATAATATTCAATTCTAGTTCACCAATTCTCAACACTTCCTGCCACTTCTAGCTATGCGTTACTGTTCACTCGATTTATGAATCCAAAAGCACATATTCACTACAAATCCCAAGCCACTAGTAACAGCCAACCCAGACTCATTCATAATCATACCAGTAGGAGTAACTACCAATTAGGGATAACCCACATATTCACCTACATATACATATTAATACTTAATTAGGAATAAAATGACATATCAAGCTTATAGCACCAAACCAAAGCTACCTTAACACAATCAAGTCCAGTAAACCAGAGAAGTATTTATTAATTACAATTATTCAACCAGGTCTATATCATGACTCACAACATTTAACTCAGCATCACCATAATTTTAACTTTATTAAACTACAACAATTAATAACTCAGTTCAAGCATATCTATAGCCTGAACAACTTATGGATCCAAAAATCACAACTTTATAAATCTATTCTCTCAAGAAACCCAATCATCAACCATAATGTAATCCGATCCACTCAAGGAATCATCAAACTCACCAATACCGTGTAAATACATGCTATGGGTTTTATAAATTCCCACTACCCATGACCTGTAGGGGACGAGCTAAGACCATGTACCAAATAACCCAAACAACTAGCAGCTGCCACCCATATCCCAAACCAAATGTTGTACCACTCTTATTCAAACGTCCCCACCCTTATACTCCCTGCATTCCACCAATTCAGTGATGATGACCATTATTGGTTCATATCACAATATCAAACCATGTCACAACATGTATAATCACAATATGAGATAACACAACCTCACTTACACTTTAAAACAAGTCTTTTTACACAATCTCATTTCATGTGATCAACAACTTGTAATATTATCCAACAAATGAACATTCACAACATGCATTGCAACAAGTAGACAAAGAGACAGTTAACATGCACACACAAATCAAATTGAGGTTTAACTATAATTCAACCATCACCTACCCTTTTCCACTAACAATAATATCCGGGGCCAACTAACACATAGAACAAGTAACACACACATTACTTTAGAATAATCCTCTAACTACCGATAATTAGAATACACACACAACCTTTCTAACCTAAACTCCCTTACTTCCAACCTTCCATCTTACTTCTAAGTCCGCTCCTAATCACATAATCAATCTATTAAGCATAAAACAAGGCATTTTCATCCAACAACTGACATCTATCAGTTTAACCACCATATCCTACCATAACTAATCATTTTATTTTTACTCACTAATTAATTAGTTATGTATAAGAAATAACGGGGAAGCAACAATAACATCACAGTACACTTTCAAGAATGTCTATTTCATTCAAATAGCCCTAATTTACTAGTTTTGTCCATCGAAACACCTTGCCCGCAGACCTACGCATGGAATCTCCTATCAATCTAAGCTATGCATACATTTTCTAACACAAGTCTTTGCTAGTCAATTAAACCTAGCCTACCTGGGTGCCAAGAAGTTGCTATGAAGGCATGAACTTGAACTTCTAGCTCTGTCCTAGAGATTTTTGTCATGAAATCCAAAAGAATTCATTGGGTTTTACCCCTTCTAAGCATTATCTTTCTTCTCCATTGCTCCAAAGTCTTGAAGCAACCCTAAGGGGTTTTTATAATGAAGCCTCATTCTAGTTTTACAGCAGAGAAGGAAAAAGAGTAATTAAAACATGGGTGTACTATTTTTCAATGTCCCGCTATAGTGACCTGCATTCCCTACCACGATGCTGCTATAGCGGAATAATTCCTGGTACAGTAGGATGAAGTCAGTCCATCCAAAATTTCTATACTCCAAATTTATTTAACTAAGTCTTTTACAAACGATTTTCAAAGAAATTAAAAAAATTCCATCCCCATGCCCCTAGGATGCGATAATTTTAGTAACAACAGAATGGGTCGTTACATCTTTCCATACCTAATCCTAAAATATCCACCTTATCCCATGAAACAAATGATCCCTATGGGTTTAGTGTTCCTTTGTTTAGCTGCAACTACTCGGTATTAATAAATATGATGTGGTAAGACTAACTTAAATGATGTGGTAAGACTATCTTTCTTTTTATTATGGTTTCTGAGTAGTAGACTGTGATTTGTAATCATATGCATAATATAGATTTGCAGGGAGAATCATGATTAGGCCTGCGGGCATAATGTTTGAATGAATAAAAACATGAATTTGGCATTAAAATGTCTACTTGTGTGTTGATCTATTAATATATGGATCCCTTAATGGGTGTTTTGTGTTTGTATGACTAACTTGATGAATTGAAAGGTGGATATGTGAATGTGAGTTGATAAAGGAATTATATGAACTTATAATCTAAAGACTCGACTTAAATCTATATCTATACTACCTTAAAAGCACCAACTCAAAAAATGTAATCTATACTACCTTAAAAGCACCAACTCAAAAAATATAAAATGAAATTACTAAAATACCCTTCTTATAAAATATATATTTTCTAAAATAAATATATAAAACCACCGAATTTATTTGAAGAGGAGTAATTGTTGGGATTAATTATTAATGTGACTAACCGTTCTATTTTCTATTTTTTTTCCAATCGTTGCTACTGTTGACTTAAATATATCCATGGCTATGTAGAACAACACACTAATGACTTTTCCTCAAAACACCTTAATTAGACAAAGAGATAACTATTATAATTCCGCATTTCAATCATGACTAAACAAGATAAAGACATAAGGGACCCCCTCACATTGGTATCAGAGCATAGGAATAAAATGAACAAACTTAACAATTTAGAACACAATAACAAAACAACTGATAGAGCAACTCATAAGAATAAAAATAAAACTACGACTGAACATAAAAATAAAAAATTAAAGCACAGTAATGTAACAAAGAACAAAAGTAATAAAGATAAAATACTTAGTACACCACTAGATTATGGCGAAGAATTAACACTCGACGACCCTAGATATATAAGACTTAATAGACAAATACACATAGAAAATAAAATACAGAAACTCAGAAAAGAATTAAACGATTTATATAAGAAATACGAATACACTAGAATACCAGCACTAATAGATGTAATCTCATATACAGAATATAAATATATCAAACAATTTAAAAAACAACAAGAAACTAGATATTGAAATGACAAAACCAATAAAAATAAATTATTTGACAAAAAAGATTCAGAAAAAATATTCAAAGAAGACAAAAACTCAAAGAAATCACACAGATGATTAAGGAAATAAATAATTTAAATAAAGCCATGACTAAATTAGTAATATCACTAGACAAAATAAATATAGCACTAAAACAAACCATAGATGGATAAACCTGAACCAAGTAACCCAATATACAAAAATCCAAACACACCAAGAATATTAAGAAAAGCAGAATTACTTAGAAAAATCATAGATACAAGAGAAGAAATTAATCATAGAAATCATAGATACCAGGTGACACCGAGTCAACCCGCATGTCTTGGACGCTATTCAATAGTGACTCAGTGAGTATCAGTCAATTATCATTAAATTTTCGTAATTTCTTCAATTAAAATTCCAATCACTTTCTTTTACATACTTTCTATTTTTTGATTTTGTTGGCTGTTTTTAATTTGATATAGAGTTTGAGAATGTAAATATGACTTTAGAATATTGGTTTTCAATTACACATGTATAGAATGTTCCAAAATATTCTTTAATTTTATGGGTTTAAACATTTTATGTGAAAATTTTAGAATTAAAAAGTTGTTAAAAGAAAAAAAAACATTCTTTCTGAAATATACTAGAAAGAAACTAAATCAAACAAATTGAAATAAAATAAGTACTTAATTCTGATAAGAAAATCTTCATTTTAAACCTTTATCTTTTTATACTATCCTCTTTTAAGTAAGATGACACACTATATATGACAACCTAAAAAAGATCTATCATCAATCGACCAATTAAAATTCTAAATCACAGGTTAACTATATGATATCTTTAGTTACATTTACTGCAGAGCATACTCAATTATATTTAACCATTGGCTCATGTCTATTTTGATGGGTTTTCCAGTTGGATGTTAGTAAGTACATGTTTGCGCATAACAAAATCTCATCTTCAGTATCTGTGGTGTTAGTAAGTCTAATTCTTTTGGATTTCTTTTTCATAAATAAATGCAACTATCAATGTCAGATCATTTGAACACTTTTATTATCATCCTAAATTATACATGTAGAGCTAGAAAGAGAGAAAGAAAACCAATAGGTCTATATATCTATACTTCTATATCAATATCTATCTATCTATATCAACGTTAAATTACTAAAATACCCTTCTTAAGTGGGAATTAAATTACTAAACTACCCTTCTTAAGTGGGAAACTCTTAATCCAAATGTTAAATTAACAAAATACCCTTCTTATCAACTCTAAAGACCATGCTAATAAATATTTTCAAAAAAAAAAAAAAACTAACAAAAAGTAATCCAAGAACCCCTTCAAGAAGAGTCACAACTATTAAAAGAAGGGTCACAAGCATTCAACACATAATCCCCTTTTAAATGCAATGTATATCTATAGGTATTATCAAGCATTTCTAATCATGTTTGTAAACGGTGTACTCTTCATTTGTGTCTAGAGAGTTCAGAAAGTGAGGCAAACCTACAAATAACTTGAAGAGTAGCCAATGTTTTGATTTGTCGTGAGGAAATGTACACTTGAAATATCCGAACTGCTAGCTTTTTCAATCATCTTCTAAACAAGTCGTGGCTGAAATGGTCTTCTTCAAAAGGCTTGGTCCTGGAAACTCTTTTGTATTTGGGGAGGACGAGGGGAAGGAACTTATAAATCATTTTGGAGAAAAGTTACTGGGTGTTTAATGATGAAGAAGGAGCGAACGAGCAAAGCAAGAATAAGTCGCGGTGGTTTAACAATCTTTTTTCTTTCAAGAAGACTGAAGACCCAATGTTTAAACTATAGGCCACACTTAACACATTCATGTGCTTTATTATATCTATGGACATTGCAGAGGTTTCACTTATTTTATTTGGTGATTATTTGGTCGACGAACAGTCATATTGATATACGATTGTTTCATTGTTCACTAATAGTTTGTTTGAATGTTTGTTACTGTTTCATAACGTATGGAATTGTGTTGTATTTTTTTGCTGACTACAATATTTGTATAGATTTTAACATTTTTTTGTCGTTACATAGTGCCACACATCACCAATTGAATGATAAACCTACAATATTATAAAAATAATTACAATATGAGTAGAGTTATTCTAAAAAAGATAGGGTAAAGGATAAAATAGCATTCTTGGGTAATAGAAAAACCAAAATGAGAAAAAGATAACGCAACAGTGCAACCCCACCAAATTGATCGTTACATAAAATATGGCTTTTTGTCGTTACAGAATGATAGATTTAATGATATGATTCAATGTAATTTAAGTAACAACCAAAACAAATATTGTATAAGTTATAGTTCTGTGTAGTTATTCAATAGCTTGAAGCATAACACAATTAGGTTTGATACTTCAAAAAATATGAAGGTGGAGGATTTGAACATGTTATTACCACTGCAGCACCAATCCAGATCTTAATGACAAAACTAATGTATTTGGGTGTGTGATAAAAAGAGAATATGTTGTATGCTGGTATGAGTTATCCCTTTTCACGTCAACTTTTGGCATAAAGGCGAATGAATTTAAGAAAATTGATATTTCGTTGTCTTTAATTCTTGTAGCATTTAGCAGTTAGAAGTAATCCTAAAATATTTACTAATATTATCTTACAAGACAAATGAATCTCGTTTCGTCTAAGTTTTGTACTTTGTCAAGTATGCAAGAAAAGGAATTCTGGATTTATATTTTTCATCCTTTTGTCCGAAAAGCCGAACATATTTTTTTCTTTTCTATTCTCCTATTTAAGGTACTTAATTGTAATGAGATAAATTGAAGTAGCAATAGGAACAAAGAGAGAACAATGAATGAAGTAAGCAAAAAAAATATACACAAAGTAATGGTAGAGAAGAGGAAGTAAAAAGAAGGAAGAAAAAAAATTTCTTGGTATATAAAAAGGAGAAGAAGAAAATGTATCTAACGATGGTGTTCCCTTTGGTTCTATTGATGATTTTTGTCAATTGAGAAAATCTTGTTGAAGGTGATACCCCATTCATTGTTTAATGTGATCAAGAAACTTGCATAAAATAATGCATACAAACTTATTATGGGATCAAGTTGAAACAAGCTTAATGTAAGGAAATATGTTTGGAAATGTTTGTCCTTGTGAACACGATCCATAAAAGATCAAGAAAGAGCTCACTTCTGTTATATGTGAAAAAATAGGTGAATTTTATGTGAAAAAAAAAAAAGGAAAGAAAAAAAATAATATAGCATAGATTAGAAGAAATTACATGAAAAATCAAAAATTTTACTAGCTAATGAATTTTAAAAATTAAATACATATACATGTATATAATTTGTAACTAAACTAAGATAATCATGTAATATAATAATATATAATTAGACAATGAAAATCATGTAATTAGGCTAAGATCATCAATTTGTATGAAGAAAATTCAATAACCAAGTGATCTTTCACCGTACCGTGTTCAGGATTTGGGATCATTAAACAATGAAAAAGATCGTATTGAAAACATGTTTAAGCAAATGATGGATAAATATACATATCCGGATGTCCAATTTGTTTCTCACATCTTACTCCTCCACAATCGAGATGTTCAAATGGATCTGACTTCAAAAGTCTTAAATAGTAAACCTAAGGATGCGCTACCAAGTGACACGGTAGCAAATCTTAAGATTACAGATGATAATGCGCATATTGTGGTGGCGAGGTATGGTAGAGGTGGAGCCTCCCCAAGCAATTGCAAAGTGAAGTTGTGGCACCACTGTGAGGTATAAAAGGAACATAAACTAGGAATTTTGTCTAAAAGAAAGTATTAAGTGGGTATAGACACTCAATTATATGTTTGAATCTCACAAAATAAAATAAGAAAAATAAATCACATGTACCTAATTAGACTTTTGATTTCTTATCTTCATAAGCTCATATGATGAGCCACATTGATCATTCACTAAAACTTCTATGTTTTATTTCATGTATAATTATTTAGTAAAAAATTTACTTTAATATCATTGATATTATCTTACACAAACGTGTACTATATAACTCGAAGCCCACGTGCGTTGTACGTGTCGAGGAACTAGTTTCTTTAAAAGCATGAATTCATAAACTAAAAAGTGAAATTACTAAAATACCCTTCTTAATAACCTAATTAACCTATGACTAAAATACCCCTCTTATTAATCTAATTAACCTATATATCCTAATTTGTTTTTGAATAGTTTCTACATAAGAAGGCAGAAAGAAATACGCTTTAAAAGGCAGAACTTCTAATTAACCTAAAGAGCCTAATTTGCTTCGATGTTTAGTATCACTGTAAAATCAATTCCCCCAATGCTCTTCCTCTTTAGGTTAGACCTCTTATTTCTCCTTCCCCAAGAAGCCATCTTTTTTATTTGTTTTTATTAGCCTATTTAAACAATCATCTTATTTTCTCATTTTTTTGTCTTCTGTGCTTGATTGTCTGATTTTGACACTGCTACTATGTCATATATCATTTCTTTCCTAATTCCTCAGCAAAATCTATTTTCTGAAAAATTTGTTAGTCGATGACTTCTATTTACTTGAAAGAAGATAGATTTCAGAAATAAAAGCGACATCTTATATTTACTTAACAAAATCTATCTTCTGCAAAATCTATCTTCTATTCACATATTGAAACTTCTTTTTGACTCACTGGTATGTATTTATGATCAATTATCGTGGTTGTTTCTTTTTGAGGGAGCATTCAAGCATTTTTTTGAGAGATTTTGTGATGGTTAAAGAGAAGGAAAGTCTATGCCAGTGGATGACTTCTTTAGCCTGTTGCTTCACACTTCGACACTTAGTATTCTTGTTGTACATATTATTAATTGTGTGCATAATTCTCTATGTGTTTTTTGTATAATTTATTTATATCCTTATTTGATTCTATCTGATAATGCTCATAAATGATGATGTTTCATTAATTTACTTTGATCATTGCAAAGTTTTTGAAATATTTTTTTAGGTCTCTAGATATCTACTCGAAAATATTTCTTTAAGTTGAAGTTGGCGTGTATTTTCCTAAGCTTTTGATATTAATCAGGGGTGTTCTTGGCCACTCTCTAATAGTATTAGTTTTTCCAAGTATAAAATTTAAAAATGCTCTTTAGTATTACATCATTATTAATTGAAACATAAAACCTATAAGAGTGCTATAAAATGTTTACCATTGCTTATACTTTTGGTGTTTCTTTGGAACAGACTTATAAAATTTTATAAAAAAATACAATAAATTATGAAAAATGATTATATTTGGGAGATGATTTGAGTTTGATTGAGTTTGAAGTTTTAGATGCTTAATTTTCTCAATTCTTTTTGTTAGTCTATGTATATAAATAGTACATGTTACCAAGTGGTCGTTTGACTAGCGTACTAAGTTATTTCAAGATTTTAGGTTTGAAATTATAATTCTTGAACTAATTTATCTTATTTGAAAGGTGAGATAAAATAATACTAAGTTGAACTGGGATAATAGGAGATATTTAAGATTAAGTTTGGGATTTTAGTCCTGGGGTAAATGTATATCTTCAGACACGACCCAACTAGCCGGATCGTGAGGGCTAGGGGTGGGCGTTCGGTTCTTCGGTTCGGTTTTATCAAAGTTCGGTTCGGTTCTTCGGTTTTCGGTTTTGGAAAAGTGTGCACCGAACACCGAACCAAACTAATTCGGTTCGGTTCGATTTTTTCAACTTTGGTTCGATTTAGTTCGGTTTTTTTAAATCGTTTTTTCGGTGTAAAATAAAAAATAAAATGAGAACCGAATTAAAATATAAGACACTAAAAAATCTAAAACATTTTAAATAGACTATCAAGTGAGAAAAACTTCAAATACATATCATTGTAGCACTCCATTTTTCATATCACAAAATGGTGGTAGTATTTGTGTAAAATTTTTTTAGGAATTACAGTTAGAAATTAGAAGTATTTGTGTGAAATATTTTTAGGAATTACAATTAGAAATATAAGTATATTAGGAATTAAAATTAAAAATTAGAAAAATGTAAAAGTAATAAGGTTGGAAGGTAAATGTTGATGGGGTAATTGGGTATGGACTTTGAGGCTTGGTCTTGAAAAGTTTTGGACCAAACATGAACTAAATAAAAATTAAAAAAAAAAAAATTTAATAAAAGTTCGGTTCTTCGGTGCACCGAAGAACCGTTACCCCTAAACCGAACACCGAACCGAAGAACCGAACTATCAAAAAAAAAAACCCGAAACTGAACCGAAGAACCGAAACCGAAGAACCGAACTAATTTGGTTCGGTACGATTTTTCGGTTCTCCGGTTTTTATGCCCACCCCTAGTGAGGGCACATGCTCCAAGCCACCTAGATAGGAGAACCCTTACCACCCAATTAGAAATATGCGGATATCATAAAGAAAAATATTTAAAAACTTTAAATATTATAAAACTTATTACAATTCTTCAAATACATCAAGAAATCGTCTAACCCAAAGAGCTAGTCTAGATAGGTACAAGAGCTACAACAAGTGTCACAATCCAAATCCATTGTGAGTGGCACCTACACTACTCACCCGATTGGTGAACCATCTAACCCCAAACACCAAATCATAATCAACACTTAAAGGAGTCAAAACTAATCCATCAATAAATAAATGTCAAATCTAAACCAAAATAAGTACAACTGAAAGCGGAAATATTGTACTTAACAAAAACCATCCCTAGGAACCGAAAGTCGTCTATAACAAAACATCTACGAATGTCAAGAAGGGGATTCAACCCCAAAATTAAGATAAACATAAATCCAAAAATAGAGAACTATGCCAAGAGAGAAATTCCATGTCGGATAAGCTGCTCACCCTGAAATCTGGAATCAACGGCTGAAATCACAAGTGAGGTCTCGTAGGAGCCGCTAGAATATGCTCTACACTCACAAAAGTAAATGCAAGTGTAGCATCAGCATACAAGAAATCAACAGTGTACTGGTAGGGTCATATGGCCAACCAAAGATAAAAATATGAACACTAAACCAAATGATAGTGTAACAAGCTAATTAATGCTAAAAACATCATACACTTAGCACATAAACACCAAAAGATAGTTCAGGATTAAATACCAACAAGTCAACAAATGTCACTAAGTCAAGTACAGTCAAGTCAAGTCAAGACACGTATACCATTATCAAACATAGATAAATACATATTTCTCTGGTTCACTGATGGAACCGTCAAACTCACTTGAACCTCGTTCATACACGTTATGGGTTATACATCAACCCTCTATCCATGACCTGCAAGGGACAAATACCGTCCATGTACTATAACCCCAGACATAAGTATCGGCCAACCTTATTTCACCAATAACCCATGAGAACGTCCCAATACCAAACATTCCACATTTTAGAAATAAGGTAGGTCAAACAAATAAGCAAGTAAGATCATTGCATTCACTACACCAAACAACATGTATTAACCATCCACACTACAAAGTAGTTAATATGCACATATAATACAAGTTGGATTAAACTATAATATCCTCACCTACCTCGAATCAAGCTTGAACAACCCTTTAAGCCTGAGCTTTGCCTTTTCGAGTAATTTTCGCTTGCTCGTAGTCTAGAACATGCACATAAATACCTAATTAAAGAAATGACCTTAACATATCGTAATTTACAATTCACACCCAACCCCTAAGGTCAAGTTCATAATCATTTACATCCCGTTCTATGACTTTTCTACCGTAATTCACATAATACTACCAATATCATGGATAAATTAGTGAATTAACGAAATGCAAGGGTAAATTAATCGTTAATATACAAAATCCATTAACTTATTCCTTATTTTTTCCCCCTTGCACCAGTAATTAACCAAAATCCACCCTAAAACCCTCCCCAAACTACATGAATTAACAATTCTAAGGCTTAATAACTAAATACGAGTTAACGGGGATGAATTTCTTACCTTAACGAAGCCAAATGATAAATTTCTGGTGTATTTTGCCCTAAATCTCCCTTCCCTGGCCCTAAACAAGTTTTAGGAAAATAAACAAGTTTGGAGAAATATTTTAATAAATCTACAATTTTCACCGCTATAGCAGTGCCTCAATAGCGGTCCTTGACTGCCTTTGACCGTCGCTATAGCGGGAATTCACTGTTATAACGCTTACCACTATAGTGGTGTGCCAACAGCTATAGTGGAGTCGATGGGACAGAATGTCTGTCTTCACCCAAATATTCCACTTTTTGTAAGATACCTTGAACCTAGGACATTCCAAAAAATGTCTTTTATGCTAAGATCAATTTTGGGAGTTCTACCTACCCAAATTTGATTTCGTAAATTTCTACGTGTTCCTTATCGTCTTAGATAACCAGAAATCAATCCAATTTCCACCAACCCAGTCTAAATCATTTACAGATTTCCCTAGATCATACCTCACTTCGAATTTAATCGAAACTAGCCTAGCCTGAATTTTATAACTTCAAAACCGTAAAGAATTTGGACATGAAATTTTAAACTTAGGACTCATGCTTAATGACGAAGAGGGTCGTTCAAACATATACCAATTTACCTATTGTTCATCCCCGAATGATTAAACAAGAAAAATAAGCTAAATAAAAAGGAAGAAAGAGTGTACCTGTATCCTCAAACAATTGAGGGTACTTGTTCTGCATGTCCTTATCGATTTCCCAAGTGGCTTCCTCAATCAGATGATGCTTCCATTGAACCTTTATCGAACAAATTTCCTTCATTCTCAATGTCTAAACATCCCAATCTAGAATTGTTACTTGTTCCACCTCATAAGCCAAATCCTTATCTAAAGCCACTGAATCTCACTTAAAGATGTAGTCTCCATCCCCATGATACCATTTCAGCATAGAAATATAAAATATCATATAAAA
Organism: Capsicum rhomboideum; assembly: GCA_031232105.1. Classification (NCBI taxonomy): domain Eukaryota; kingdom Viridiplantae; phylum Streptophyta; class Magnoliopsida; order Solanales; family Solanaceae; genus Capsicum; species Capsicum rhomboideum. The sequence continues at coordinate 85,835,929 of CP124716.1, read as the reverse complement.
TCCTGACAAACCCGGCAGTAGGGCTAACCTATATGCAACCGTACCTATATCCTCAAGAATCTCGAAAGGATTAATATACCGAAGGTTGAACTTTCCCTTCTTACCAAATCTCACGACCCCCTTCATGGGAGACACTTTAAGCCACACCTGCTCCCCAACCTTGAATTCAATGTCTCTTACCTTGTGGTTAGTATAATCCTTCTGTCTACTTTGAGAAGCCAATAACTTGGTTTGAATGAACCTTACCCTTTCTTGAGCCTTCTTTAACAAGTCTGTGCCCAAAGGCTTGACTTCTCCCACCTCAAACCACCCAATAGGTGACCTTCAGTTTCTTCTATAAAGTGCCTCAAATGGTGCCATATCAATGCTAGAGTGATAAATATTGTTGTATAAAAACTCACACAACGGAAGGAACTAGTCCTAATGACAACCAAAATCAATCACACAGGCCCTCAACATGTCCTCTAGTACATGAATCTTCCTCTCCTACTGCCCATCAGTTTGAGGATGAAACGTCGTACTAAAAGTGAGTCTGTTGCCCAACTTCTCATACAATCTATCCCAAAACATGGAAGTGTACTTCACATCTCTATCTGAAATGATAGTAAGTGGCACCCTATGAAGTCTGACAATCTTCTTGACATATATTTTAGCTAACTGCTGAGAGCTCTAGTCTACTCGAACTGAAAAGAACTAAGCTAATTTCGTTAGTCGATCCACTATCACCTAAGTGGAGTCATACTTTCCCAATGTCTTAGGATGACCCATAACAAAGTCCATGGAAATATGCTCCAATTTCCACTCAGGAATATGCATTCTCTTAAGTAAACCAGCATGCCTTTGGTGTTCATACTTTACCTGCTGACAGTTGTGACACTTAGACACATAATCTACTATTTTCTCTTCATCCTGGGATACCAATAAAGCTGCCTCAAGTCACGATACACCTAGGTCATACCTGGATGAATAGAATAACGCGAACAATGAACCTCTGAAAGTACATCATGAATTGAATCACCAACCCGAGGAACACGTAATCTTTCCTTAAACCACAACACTCCACCCACATCGAGAGTGGCATCCACCACCTATCCATGCATCACCTTGTTTCAGAGCACATTCAACTTCTTGTCCTTGAATTGCTTGGCCTCGATCCGTTCCACAAATGTCGACTTTACCACAACACTAACCAATATACCACCCTTGTCTGAGACCCCAAATTGTATGCTCAAGGATGCTAGAGTTTGAAACTCTCCAGTTAACGATCACCTAGACACTCCCAAGAATGACAAACTATCCAGACTTACAACTTTTTGGCTCAAACTGTCTTCCACCACATTCGCTTTACCCGGATGATACTAAATACTCACATCATAATACTTCAATAATTCCATCCATATCTGCTGCCTTAAGTTCAAATCCCTTTGAGTAAACACATGCTGCAGGCTATGATGGTCTGTGAAGACCTCAGACTTGACACCATAAAGGTAGTGTCCCCAAATCTTTAATGCAAACATCACCGCTGCTAGATCTAAATCATGGGTTGGGTAATTCCTCTCATGAGGTTTCAAGTGCTTCAAAGAATAAGCAATGACACTCTTATCCTATATCAACACAACACCCAAGACCAAAAGTGAAGCATCACAAAACACAATGAAATCCTTACCTTCAACCGATAACGAAAGAATGGGCGCAGTAGTCAAGAGTGTCTTGAGCTTTTGGAAGCTCTTCTCACATTAGTCTAACAAATAAAATGACACTTAGGTTATTAACAAGTGCGTTGCAATGCTGTAGTTAAGGGCGTTGCAATGGATGCAAAGTTATTGAAAAACTTCCGTCATAACTGGCAAGACCCATAAAACTCCTTAGCTCGGTTACTGAACTAAGCCCAGTCCAATTCTTTACTGCCTCAATCTTCTGGGGATCCACCACTACCCCTTTTTCAGAAACCACATGCCCCAAGAAAGCAACTGAAGACAACCAGAATTCACACTTCAACAACCTAGCAAATAACTGCTTCTCCCTCAGAATTCCAAAAACTATGCGAAGATGGCCTGCATATTCTTCCTTACTCTTGGAGTAGACAAGAATATCATCAATAAACACAATAACAAAATTCCAAAAATGACTTAAAAATTCCATTCATCGAACTCATGAAGGCTGCAGGTGCATTAGTCAACCCAAAAGACATTACTAAAAACTCATAATGGCCATACAGAGTTCTAAAAGTTGTCTTTGGTATATCATCCAAACTTATTTTCAACTGATGATAACCCAACCACAAATCAATCTTTGAAAATACTGACACACCCTATAACTGATCAAACTAGTCATCTATGTGAGATAAGGGATATTTAATTCTTATAGTGACTTTATTTAGCTGCCTATAATCAATGCACATCCTCATGCTACCATCCTTCTTCTTAAAAAAAAAGACCGGAGCACCCCAAGGTGAAGCACTTGGATGAATAAAACCCTTGTCAAGTAATTCATACAGCTGAGTTTTGAGTTCCCTCGACTCTGCTGGAGACATTCGATAAGGTGGAATGGATATAGGGCGAGTGTCGTGTTCTAAATCAATACAGAAGTCAATATCCCTATCCCTAGGCATACCTAGTAAATCTGAAGGAAACACTTCCTAAAACTCAGAAATTACCCGAAACTGACTCGATAGAAGAGGACCCCGCGTCTACATCCCAAATTGACCGTTAATTAACAAAACCCATTAACTTATTCCTTAATTTCCCCCTTGCACCAAGAATTAGCCAAAATCTACCCTAAAACCCTCCCCGAACTCCGTGAATTAACAATTCTAAGGCTTAATAATTAAATACAAGTAAACGGGGATGAATTCCTTGCCTTAACGAAGCCAACGATGGATTTCTGGTGTATTTCACCCTAAATCACCATATCCTTGCCCCAAAATGAGTTTTAGAAAAATAAATTATTTTGGGGAAATATTTTAATAAATTTGTGATTTTCACTTCTATAGTAGTACTTGACCGTTATAGCTGTGCCGCTACCGACCGCTATAGCTGTGCTACTATTGTTGTACCGACTGCTATAGCGGTTGTTGACCTCCTTTGACTGCTACTATAGCTGGAATTTCACCGCTATAGCGGTGTACTGATCGCTATAGCCACATCAACGGGACAAAATTTTCATCTTCGCCCAAACTTTCAACTTCTTGGAACACACCTTTAACCTGGGACATTCAAAATAATGCCCTTTATGCTAAGATCAATTCCAGCCTCCAGGAGTTCTACCTACCTAAATTTAATTCCGTAAATTCCTACGGGTTCCTCATTATCTTAGCTAACTAGAAATCATTAAAATTCCCACCAACCCAATCTAAGTCATTCCAAAATTTCCCTAGATCACACCTCGCTCCAAATTCTATCGATACTAGCCTAGCCTAAATTTTTTATTTCTAAATCGTAAATAATTTAGACGTGAAATTTTAAATGTAGGACTCATGCATAAAGACAAGAGGTTCATTCCAACAAGATAAGAATAATAAAGAAGACTCAACTTCAACCATTCTATCCGCATCAAGCAAGGAAACTTAAACTAATCCTGCAATAATCTATACCTCAAAAAGGGTATAGTAAGAATAGTATCAGTATCACCATACGTACTGGTAAACATCATAGGCCGACCCAAGTTAAATTGCATGAAAACATCATAAATATCCAAAATAAAACATGCACTTAATTTAATAAAGTAAGTCAAATTCAGCTCTCATACTTCCATTAACCACCCTTCTGAACTTATACTCTCGCCCTTGGAACCTCACCTGGTTCTTAATAGTTTGCACTAATCCACAAGTCAACCACCATATAATATTCAGCTCTAATTCACCACTTCTCAACACTTCCTATCACTTCTAGGTGTGTATTATCGTTCATTCAATTCATGAACCTAAAAACACATATTCATTACAAATCACCAAGCCACTAGTAACCAGCCAACTCAAACTCATTCATAATCATACCTGTGGGAATACCCACCTATTAGGGAAAAGCCACGAATTCACCTTCACACACATATTAATACTCAATTAGGAATAAAATGACATCTCAAGCTTATATCACAAAACCATAGCTACCTTAACATAATCTAGTTAAGTAAACTAGAGAAACATATATTAAGTACAATTATTCAACTAGGTCAATATCATGACTCATAACATTTAACTCAACCTTACCACAATTTCCAATTTATTGAACTACTACAATTAATCACTCAGTTCAACTATATCAATTGCTCGGACCACACATGGATCAAAAAAATCATAACATTCTAATTCTCTTAAGGAACCTTAAACAACAACCATAATGTAACCCGATCCACTCATAGTAACATCATGCTCACCAATACCGTGTACACACATGACATGGGACTTATAAATTCCTACTGGCCCTGAACTACAGGGGATGAGCTCAATCCATGTACCAAATAACCCAAAAAACTAGTGTCTGCCACCCTTATTCCAACATCCACACCCTTATACTCTTTGAGTTCTACTAATTCTGTGATGATGACTTTTACTGGTGCATCCTATAATATCAAACCAAGTCCGGACATGTACAATCACAATATAAGATAACATAATCACACTTGCACTTTAAAATAACTCTTTTTACACAATCTCATTTCAGGTGATCAACAACTTGTAATATTATCCAACAAGTTAGCATTCTCAACATGCATTGCAATAAGTATACAAAGAGGCAGTTAACATGCACACATAAACCAAATTTAGTTTTAATTACAATTCAACCATCACCTACCCCTTTCCAGCAAAAATAATATCTGGGGACAAATAACATATAAAACAAGTAGCACACATATTACTTTAGTATAAACTTCAGACTATCGATAATTAGAATACACACACAACTTTTCTAATCTACACTTTGTTACTTCCAACCTTCCATCTTAACTCTAAGTCCCCTCCCAATCACACAATCAATCCATTAAGCATGGAACAAGGCATTCCCATTAAACATCTTGACATCAATTAGTTTAAACACCATACCCTACCATAACCAATTATTTTCTTTTTATTCGCTAAACAATGTGTTATGCATAAGAAATAATGGGGAAGCAACAATAACATCACAGTACACTTTCAAGAATATCTGTCTAATTAACATAGCCCTAATTTACCAGTTTTATCCATCCAAACACCCTGCCCGCAGTCCTATGCATAGAATCTCCCATCAATCTACTTTATGCATATGTTTTCTAGCATAGTTCTTGTCACAACCCAAATTATGAAATCGTGAGGGTACCTATTCTAATCCACCTAGATAGGAGAACCCCTTACCACCCTTAAATAAGATATGCAGAACTCTTAAATAAATAACAGAATACCAATCCTTTTTACAATAGATTATACAAATAATAAATATGGAATGAAATCTACCACTAAGACCTAGTCTCAATAGGTACAAGAGCTTCTAAGTAAGAAGGTAAGACTAGACACAACTTCCCCCATTAATGAGAGGATTAGAAACTGTTGGAGATCACTATCTATGTCATCTGTTAAACATTAACTGATCCTACCACCAGACTATACCCCAAAGGGGTATAACAAGAGTAATATCAGTACAAACAACACGTATTAGAAGGTATCATTGGCCGATCAGGTTTAGATCATGTAAACATAATATAGAACTCACAAAGAGAAAACATGACAACTTATATAACAGTTTAATTTGCATCACTTCATATACGTGTGTTACCAAAGAGTATTCCATTCATATTCCCCATGATCATTCATCACCTTCACATCAAGTGTCATCCATCCTAACTCTTGGAGTTTAACCCCCAATAGTTATAATAAGTCAATCTATTTCACTTATACCTCAATTAACCTCAATGATAATTGAAAACCAATTATCATCACCTTGTAACAAGTACAACTATGAACACACATTGTGATAAATACCTAAAGTTTATAAAACTTAGCCTTTTAAAGTAACTCTACAACTTTCAGTTAAGTACTAGTCAAGAGAAAACAAGTCAAGTCAACCATGACCAAGTCAACAACCCTGACTCTAGCAAACATCCAAGTCAACAAACCATGACTCTAACCATATCCAAGTCAATAAACCATGACTCTAACCATATCCAAGTCAACGAACCATAACTCTATCAACAAGAATCCCAAAATATATGACAAGTAACCAGACCACACAAGAATCTCAAATATACCAAGCAACATCATAATCCGGTTAACTCAAGCAACCCAAAATAACAACCACAATATAACTTGGTCCACTCATGGAACCAATATAAATAACAATAATCATATACCCAATCCACTCAAGGGATCATCATACTCATACATACCTTGTACATAACTGCTTAGGGTTTTATGGTTACCCACTAGTCATGACCTACATGGGACGAGCTTTGTCCATTTACAAAAACTCAGAGATCAAGTGTCTGCCAATCTTATTCCACCAAATCCCGTGAAGATATCCAAATACCAGTACAACCCACAATAATAAGTATAAATCTCATAAAAATGTCCAAATACCGGTACATCCCACAATAAGCCATAGATATCACAACAATCACAACACAATGAGAATAAAAAGCTACTCTTGCATAATCAACAAACTTTTAATATAACCTCATTACATGTGATTAACACTTTGGATATAATTCAACAATTTAGTTTCTTTAATATGGATGGTAAAAAGGAGACAAACACTCCAAAACATTTGGTCAAGCTCAAGATAATCATTTCATGTACACAATAATTATCCTTTAACACATGAAATAACAAGTATGCCCGACAGCCAGTCAACAACTCATAATTTAGGCCTTATCAATTCATATTCATTAATTACAGCATGTGTAAAGACTAATCCATGGGTTATTTAAGCAAGCCTTATCAAGCCATATTCATTAAGAACAAGTCCTTATTTTAGGAGAGCACATTCAACCCAAAGGAGTCTAAACTTTACTTTAACATTTATAAGTTCATTTACGAATCCAATCCTCCTTTATTTATACCAAGATTGGGGATTTATGCTATTATCTAGCAATCCCTACATTCAAGTCATTTCTAGGTTAAAGACCTACCCATTACCCAATCATTCAACTATATTCCATTTATAGTCTAGTTTTAGTCATACGCCTGTATACCTTTTACATCCTAACCATTAGCCTAACTTAACCTTAGGCTCTTAAGTTAAGTCACTACCTCTTTATACCATAATCAGTCCTTATCACTTGCCTTAAGCAAGATTATCCCATACTCCAACCACACATAACACCAAGTTCACCCTATTATGGCAATTAGGCTAAATAACTAGATTATGATCCCACAAAATCTCATTGTCATCTATATTTACATAATTTACATTACAATCCACCATAGAGTCAAACAAACATAAAACATCCATCAAGGATTTGTACATTAACATACCAATACACAATTAGGCTCTTATTGCATTAAAATAATGTTTTATCCATCCAAATTCCATGCCCGCTGGCCTAAGCATTATTTCTCCCGTCAAATCTAAATTATGGATATGATTACTAACCACAGTCTACTACTTATAAATCATAACCTACCTGGGCACCAAGCTGCTACAACAAGTAGCTATAACATGGATGATCCTCCTCCTTCTTCACATTTTTAAAGGCTAATCATCTAATAAATAACAATTGTAAGAGTAATTAATAAACTACTCTTCAAACAAATACCTTGGGAATTCAAACCCACTAATTCTACCCTCATTTACGATCTAAAACATTACCCAAGGGTTAAGTAGTCATCAAAATAGTTTCTTCAAGCTAAACCCAACTTTATTAATGGAGTTTTTAGGCTAAAGGTTCCACCTTTATTGAATTCAAGGTCCCCAACTATAAATTTCATGTTTTAGAACCACAATTTCATACTAGGAATCGTTAATGAACAATTTAGAACTAATTCTAGGCAATATTAACTCAACCCGTAAGTTTTCCCCAAAATAACATGAACTTAGGGTTTAAATCTCCAAGAATTTCACCATTAAAGGTTGTTCTAATGATTCTAGGATGTTAAAGAATGGAAAAATGAAGAAGATGACGGAAAAAACCTACCTCCATGACAAATTTCCACCCATACCAAGAGAAAATCATCCTTCTAGGGCTTAGGAATGAAGTTTTGGGGTTTGGGGCTGAAACCCATCAAAATAAGGTTAGAAACTGTTGTTACACCGCTATAGAGACGTTCATATCGCTATAGAAGCCTGACCCGCTATAACACCCTCAACTATTTAGGATGGGTAGTCTTCAGTAAAATGGGCATAACTTTTTGCTCAGGAAACAGATTGACAAATGGTGGTTGCATTGGAAAGAAGACTCAGAGATATTTAATTTGGTGGGTATTAAGCCCCTAACTCCTTATAATCTAGGAGGACTGCTCGTTTGAAGTTGAACCTAGTTTAAACTTAGCCCGAAACTAAATCGACAAGGATACTTTCAACTTAACTTTGTGCTAGTGGTATTGTATGACCTTAGTACATATAAAATGCACTCCTATACTAAAGAATTACTCCTCACACTTATGACTAATGATAAGCACATGCCTTTACCGCATATATTTTTAGTAACAATGGAATCGGTCGTTACAACAAATACCAATTTACCATCTGTTCGTCCCCGAACAGGCATTGAGTGAAGAGAAGCACGAATTAGTTATTTCCCTCATCAGTCTAAGAATGAAACCTTGAAAATTATGATGAGGTAACGTCTAAACTCAGAGAAAAATTGAACAACTACATCAATCCCTCTATTGCGGCCCAATCCTTCTATTGCGACATCGTCATAGCGAGAATTATTCAGCTATAGCGGTATGCACATCTCTATAGCGGCCTAGGTAAGGCAGAAACTCAAGAATCCTCCCAAGTTTGACTTTTTTGCCACAAGATACACATATTTTTGACATCCCAAACTAACCCCTTTAAGTTAAACAATATACCCAAAGTTCTACTAACCCGAACTCCATTTCGAAAGGTCCTACGGGTTCCTTATCATCTTAGCTAACATAAAATCAAGCTAAACTTTATTATATCTACCCAATCCATTCCCGGATTGCCCTAGACCATACCTCTCTCAGATTCCATCCAAGACTAGCCTAGCCTCAAAATTTTAACTCTCAACCCAAAGAAAATCTTAACCCAGACAATTACACCCTAAACAATGATATAACAAACATAACATCATCAAACACTAAATTGTGTTTTTCCTTTGGGTCATCTACCTTATTGACCCTTTTCACCCTTCCATAATTAACACATAAGAACAAATCATCTAGAGTACAACCACTAACCAACACACCACTATGGGTTTCTTTAATACATAGATTCTCCACCACCACTTACAGTAGTCTATTAGACCCTCAACAATCAATCATTTATGACCAACCAACTTTTTAGTTATCACCCGAGGATAAGCTATACTCATTTTTCCTCGCAACTAGCTTACAACTAGTCAAGTTACGGACCCAACATACTTCAATTACTCAGGAACAATAACAACCAAGTATAACCATGATCAATGAAGGGGATATGAATATTCAAGAACGCATCTAATGACCCTATTCCCACATCTGACCCTACAACTAAGGATCATCAATCATAATCAAGATATCTCATTGCAAGGACCCTAGTAATTCAATTTTACAATTCCTAAAGAATACTATTAATCATTAATTATTGTCATAGAAAAAGCAAATGAGCAATGTCAAACAATAAATATCCAATGACAAGTCATTTTAGTAATCAATACTTGGGCGAATATTTCTACCAATAGATGGCCATAATTTCACAAACACCTGGGAACTTAGTTCCACCATAATCTCATGATTTCCTCATCAACTACACATTATTATTAAAATGCAAGTAGTTACTCAATCAACAGTAAGAACTACCAAGTCAGATAAAGTCTGATGATCAAATATAGATGTTACCTCAACCGACAACATCACCCACATCAAAAAATTAACTTTCATACCAAGGGCTACCATATTCACCCTTTCATTCACTTAACCGACAATTCAGTCATCAATTAAACCTTAAGTTATCACAAAATTTAAATCCAAAGCAAATTTCCTTAAGTCAAAATCATGAATTACCAAAAAACATTTCTTACCACAATTCCCGCTACCAAGCGAAAATAGCCCTTTGTCCATGGTAATTATTCACGTACTAACTGTTTGAAACAAGAGTTTCCACAATTCTATACTATTTTTCCCTTACCATTTTACCAATGATAAGACCATGCCCAGCATTTAGCATACCATTTTCCACTTAAATCGCATAACATCAGTTTTATTAAATCAATAACATATAACCAAGTTATGACCTCTTATAAGTCACAAAATTTACAATAATTCAACCAACTATAATTTACATAAGTACCCGGGCATTAACCTTATGAAACAATTAAAACCTTTATGTCACTACGAATAAGACAAGTGACAATTGTAGTCAAATTCTATCATACACTACACAACACATGGCAACGTACAACATTCACCTATCATAGATTCAAAGTTAATCAAGCAACTACAAATCACAAACCCATCTTATATTACACCAACAAGGTTACAACCAACCAATTTCATCATAATTCATATGATAATCATAAGTTTCGGCCTTTATAGACAAATACCAATTAGAAATAATTGGATTCCAATTGCAAGCTCTCAAGATACCAATTGGAATCGACTAGATTCCAATTATGACTGTAGAGATACCAATTGGATTCAACCCATACAGCAAACTATACAAATAGTATGAGAGGAAAGAAGGATGTAAAATTTTTTTGTAGAATGGTTCATAGATCCCCGAAGATTAGATATGGACGTTAACACACCAATCAGTGGGACTCTACTCGACACCTGCTCTTATACTGGGAGATCGGTAACCTAGGCTCTGATACCAAATTATCACGACCTAAATTATCGGATCGTAAGGGCACTATTCTAATCCACTTAGATAGGAGAACCCCTTACCACCCTTAAAGAAGATATGCAAAAGTCTTAAAAATATAACAAAATACCAATCCTTATTTCAATAGATTTACAAATAATAAATACGAAATGAAATCTACCCCTAGGACCTAGTCTAAACAGGTACAAAAGCTTCTAAGTAAGAAGGTAAGATGGGACACAACTTCCACCATGAATGAGAGGAGTAGAAGCTACTGGAGATCACTATCCACGTCACCTATGAAACATCAACTAATTCTGCAACCAGACTATACCCCAAAAGAGGTATAGCAAGAGTAGTGTCAATACAAATAGCACGTAATGGAAGGTATCATAGGCCGACAAGGGTTAGATCACATAAACACAATATAGAAATCACAAAGAGAAAATATGACAACTTATATAACCATTTAATTCGCATCACTTCCATATACGTTTTTTACCTAAGAGTACTCCATTCTTATTCCCCTTTATCATTCATCACCTTCACATCAAGAGTCATCCATCCTAACTCTCAGAGTTTAACCCCCAATAGTTATTATAAGTCAATCTATTTCACTTATGCCTCAAATAACCTCAATGATAATTGAAAACCAACTATCATTACCTTGTATCAAGTACAACTATGAACACACATTATGATAAATTCTTCAAGTTTATGACACTTAGCCTTTTTAAATAACTCTACAACTTCAGTCAAGTAAGAGTCAAGAGACAACAAGTCAAGTCAACCATGACCAAGTCAACAACCTTGACTCTAGAAAAAATCTAAGTCCACAAACCATGACTCTATCCATATCCAAGTCAACAAACCATGACTCTATTAACAATTATCCCAAAATATGACATGTAACCGGACCATACAAGAATCTCAAATATACCAAGCAACATCATAATTCAGTTCACTCAAGGAACCCACAATAACAACCATAATATAACTTGGTCCACTCATGGAACCTATCTAAATAGCAACAATAACGATAATCATATACCCGATTCACTCAAGGAGTCGTCACACTCATACATACATACTAAGGGTCTTATGGTTGCCCACTAGTTATGACCTGCAGGGGACGAGCTCGGTCTATGTACCAAAACCAAGATATCAATTGTTTGCCAACCTTATTCCACCAAATCCCATGAAGATGTCTAAATACCAGTACATCCCACAATAATAAGTATAAATTTCATGAAGATGTCTAAATACCGGTACATCCTATAATAAACAATAGATATCACAACAATCATAACCACAACGAGAATAAACAACTACACTTGTATAATCAATAATCTTTTAATATAACCTCATTACATGTGATTAACACTTAGGATATTATTCAACAATTTAGTTTCTTGAACATGCATGGGAAAAAGGAGACAAACACTTCAAAAACTTGGTCAAACTCAACCTAATCATTTCATGTACACAATAATTATCTTTTAACACATGAAATCACAAGTATGCCCGAAGCTAGTCAACAACTCATAATTCAGGTCTTATCAATTCATATTCATTAATTACAAATATGCCCAATGATCAATCCATGGCTTACTCAAGAAAGCATTATAAAGCCATATTCAATAAGTACAAGTACTTATTTTAGGAGAGCACATTCAACCCAAAGGAGTCTAAACTCTAGTTCAACATTTATAAGTTCATTCACTAATCCAATCCTTATTTATTTATTCCGAGACAGGGGATTTCAGCTATTATCTAGCAATACCTACATTTATTTTATAGCTAGGTTCAAGATCTACCCTATTAGCCAATCATTAAACTCTATTCAATTTATAGTCTAGTTCTAGTCATATGCCTGTATACCTTTTACTTCCTAACCCTTAGCCTAACTTGACCTTAGTCTCTTAAGTTAATTCACCATCTCCTTATACCATAATAAGTCCCCATCACTAGCCTTTAGGAAGATTATCCCATACTCCAACCACACATAACACCAAGTTTACCCTATTATGATAATTAGGCTAAATAACTAGGTTATGAGCTCACACAATCTAATTGTCATCTATATTCATATAATTCACATTACAATCCACCATAGAGTCATACAAACATAAAACATCCATAAAGGATTCATACATTAACATACCAACACACAATTAGACTCTTATTGCACTAAAGCCATATTTTATCCATCCAAACTCTATGCTCGCAGGCCTGAGCATGATTTTTCCCTCCAAATCTATATTATGGATACGATTACTAACCACAATCTACTACTCATAAAACATAACCTACCTAGGTACCAAGCTACTGCTGATATGATTCTAATGATTCTAGGATGTTAAAGAATTGAAAAAAGAAGATGATGATGAAAGAAACTTACCTCCACGATGAATTTCCACCTATACCAAGAGAAAATTACCCCTCTAGGGATAGGAATGAATTTTTGGTGTTTGGGGATGAAACCAGTAAAAATAAGGTTATAAACTACTGTTACACTATTATAGCGCCGTGCATCCCGCTATAGCGGCCTGACCCATTATAGCACCCTCAACTTTTTAGCACGGATAGTCTTCCATAAAATAGGCATACCCTTTTGCTCAGGAAGTAGATTGATAAACGGTTGGTTGCATTGGAAAGAAGACTCAGAGATATTTAATTTTGTAGGTATTCAGGCCCCTAACTCCTTATATTCTATAAGGAATCCTTGTTTGAAGTTGACCCTAGTTTAAACTTAACCCGAAACTAAATCAACAAGGATACTTTAAACTTAACTTTGTACTAGGGGTATTCTATGACCTTAGTACATTTCAAATGCACTCTCATACTAAAGAATTACTCCTAACACTTGTGAAAAATGAGAAGCACATGCCTTTACATCATATATTTTTAGTAACGACGGAACCAGTCTTTACAGTTCTTTGCTACTCAATTAGACCTAGCCTACCTGGGCGCCAAGAAACTTCAATGGAGAAATGAACTTGAACTTCTATCTCCATCCTAGATATTTTTGTGTGATAAAATCCACTAGAATTCAGTGATTTTTACCCTCTCTAAGCGTTCTCTTTCTTCTTCATTGCTCCAAAGCCTTGAGGCAACCCTAAGGGTTTGTTAGAATAAAACCTCATGCTATTTTTACAACTGAGAAGGAAAAAGAGTAATGAAGGCTCTGTTGGACTATTTCTCAACATCCCACTATAGCGGCCTGCATACCGCTACCACCGTGCCACTATAGCAGAATAATACCCGCTATGGCAGGATGACATCAGTCCACCTAAAATTTTTCTACTCCAAATTTATTTAACTAAGTCTTTACGAAAAATTTTCAAAGAAATTAATTAAATTCCCATACCTCATGCCCCTAGGATGAGGAAATTTTAGTAATGATGGAACAGGTTGTTACAAAAGTTACCAATTTACCCATTCGTCCTTGAATGATCATGATAGGAAAAGGATTGAACAGAATATACTTGGTCATCAACACTCACATATTGATTATAAATTCTTACCTCAAAACTTTACTCACCAAACTTTTACAAAAGAGTTAGTATGAATTACACCGTACCTATGGAATATGACACCCTTACGTAATTTTTCACAATAGAAACTCGTACGAAGCCACTTTTGACAAGAGCTTACAACTACCTAAGATAATTGAGGCCTCACCCATATGTCTAACATTAATAACTAAATTAAAATTGTAGAACAAATTTTTTTTGCCCCTGAAAGTAGACCTACTATAGAGAAAACATTCCCGCTATAGCGGTGCCACTATAGCGCTGCAAGTTGCTATAGCAGGATGGGGCTAATTTAATGGTGAGAAATGGGGTTCTCTCCCATTTCTCAATTTTTTAAAAACAAATCTCCCCTCCCCTCTTCGATCAACTTGCTCTAACACTGGAATCAATATAATTTATGTTCTAAGTTCATCTCCTTAGTCTTTTACTCGTAATATTGTTTTTTTGCGGTTTAAATTCATAGAAAATAAGTGGGTTTAGGGTTGCTTTTTAAAATAAAAAATTGGCTTGAATTTGGAAGAATTTCTGAAGCATGGTAGATTTTCTTATGTTCACAACATCCCCATGGCATTCTAGACATAAGATTTATGGAATTCATGGTCGATTTGGGGCTAGTTTGGGACAATATTAAGCTCGAAATTAACTATATTTTTGTGGCTTGTGATCTTTAAGCTGCGTGGGATGCCATGATATTTTGAACTTTATGATTTTGCACCTGGCCCCTGCGTGTTATTTTTACGTCGATTTCTCACCCAGAGTATTTATACATAATATGGGTATCCTTTTACTCATTTTGATGGCATGGCAGCTCTCAAAGGCTTCTCGAAAGGGGAAAGCTCTAGTTTAGAGGATTCAGCGAGTGTTCGATGGCGTTCAGGTAGGCTAGGCTTACCCTACTTTTAGATTGAGCTTACTTATAGTATTAGTATGCTATTGTACTAGTTTTTGGTAGGTAGTTTTATCTCCATGTCATTTTAGTACTTTTTCACTTTCTTTAGTCGGTTAGGGATCCATTTTGAAAGATTTCAGGTTCGTTCTCCCCTTGTATTGTCTGCTATCATACTTAGGACTAGAATTAGTTCTTGTAGAACCTTGGGATGGGATATAGAAGCCCTAGAATAGACACGGTTAGGTTTTGGGTTAGCTTTGGTTATCAAGACCCTGTAGTGGGCCCTACTACCTCTTCTTCGAAAGCATTTTTAACATAAAGTTTATTTAGGCTCAATTAGACTCCTGGCTACTCCTTTAGGCTATTACCCTGGGTTGGGTTTAACTTAGACTTAGTTTTCGGCCTATTTTAGTTCCTTTTCCTGGATAGAGTAGTAATTTACCCTGTATCATACCTCTTGACCTAGTATTTGGGACCCGTCTTTCCTTAGTAGACCAATCCATCCGAGATTGGTATTTATGACCCTTATGGATTAGAAATATGCTCAAAACTCTTGGAATTTTCCTCCCGCTAGCAAGTTACATTATGTTTATGTAAATGCATTTCAGTTCCAATTCGAGTCCGACATATACTTTATTGCTACTATTATTATAAGTTCAAACATGATAATGTCATTTGTTATGGTTATGATCACTAGTTATAGCTCCGTATGAGCTTTGGGTATAGTTTATGGTTGAAGTTGGCTACTTATAGATCACTTGCTTTTGGTTATGGAATGGTTACTGTGAGTTACGATTCTAGATAGACATTTGTTTATGATATGGTTGGGATGTTCTGGTGTTGATTATGGTTATTTTGGGAGTTCTGATAGTGGTACTGAGTTTTGTTGCCCATAATTCGTGTGGCCTCTCATTATTACCCACAAGTTCGGTTCAGGCCCAGTGTCTAGCCTTTTGTTACTACCCATTGATGCCGATTCAAATCCGGTGCACATCTAGATATTTTTCATCATCGATTTGGGGATAAAAAGGTTACTTTAGATTGGTTACTACTAGATATTTATGTTTCCTATCTTAGTTTTCTCTTATTTATACCCATCGGCTTATGGGGGCTCGGTAAGGTTAATTATTTTTCTGTGTGTGCCTTCTGGGCTTATGGGGGTCTAGTTAGGTTGTAGCTAGCTAATTTCTCTTACTTTTGAGTTATTTATTTCTGTTACCATACTTGTATAGTACAGTATATATTTACATTTTACCCATGTTATGACTTAGCTAATACTCTCGCATTATATTTGTTCTTTTATTATATTTGAGCTCAGTTGGACGGTGATATCTACTGAGTCTCCATTGCTCTGATATTTACACTGCACTTCTACATCTTTTCCCCGATGCAAATCCGAGTACAAGCCACTAGTGTTGACACTATTCTCAGGACCAGCTACTGATTCAGAGAGTAGGTGAGCTTTCTAGAGTCTGAGGCTGATTTTTCTCCATCTATTTCAGTCACGGTCTTTTGAATTCTGATACTATTATATATATATATATATGTATGTATATATATATGTATGTCTATATATATATGTATGTCTATATATATATGTATGTATATTTTGGATAATGGCTAGTACTCTTTTTTTTGTTGTAGTTGCTCTAGTATCGACCTTACCAGGTGTTGGAAGGGATTCATTTTACTTATTTTATCCTCTCCCTCTATAGTACAACATGTTTTGTATATGTATATATCCTTTTGTTTATTCTTATATTATTGTTGTATATTGGTTTCACCCTTGTATTTTATTAATTTCTTCCCGTTTACCCATTACTTAATGTTTTGAGCTATGTGTTAGCTTACCTACTAGTGGATTATAGTAGGTGCCATCATGACCTACGAAATTGGGTCGTGACAGCTTGGTATTAGATCCTAGGTTCATCAGTATTATTGGAACAAGAGCCAATGTTTAGTAGAGTCCCGTGGATCGATTTAGAGATATTTGTATCCTATCTTCGGGAAGCTACAAGACATTTTTAGGAAAATCTCATCTTTTGGTTTACTTTCGTGTAGAGTGTCTGTGTTGGTTTCTAAATTCTTATTTTGTTTCACTCTTTCACAGATGGTTAGGACTCGAGGCATGACATTCGGGGATAAGGACCCTGAGCCTACTGCTATAACACTAATTCAAGGTAGAGATCGACCTAGAGGTTAAGATCTGGCTAGGGAGCCATCACCAGATCGTATTATTGCTCCTGAGACAGAGATAGCACTAGAGGTACCGTCGCTATAGTAGCAGATGGGCCAAGGGGAACCCCAGGCCCCACATAGGTTTATGTATTCTGCAGTGATCAGAGATGCTTTGGTTCAGTTATTAAGGTTAGTTGATGGTCCGCCGACAGACGAGGCTCAAATAGCAGCCCAGAGTCGTATTGGTTTAGGGGTGCATCCTGCAGCTCTGGATCCCAAGGCAGAGGTTCTTCCAGCATTGATGGTTCCACAACTAGTAGTTACCCAACCAGTTATGACCACGGATAAGCAGAAAATTTTGGGCTAATTTCTGAGATTGACTCCACCCAGGTTTGCTGGGGTCCTAGGAGAGGATGCTTATGCGTTTCTGACCAGTTGTGAGGAGAGGCTACATTATTTGGGTTTGGTCTAGTCTCGTGGCATGAATTATATTACTTATTAGATTGACAAAGCAGAGAGGAAGTGATGGAGAGGTTATCTTTATTATAGGCTAGCTGGATCTCCACCTGTTACTTGGGCTCAATTCTCTGAGGCTTTCTTGGGGATGTTCATGACTTGCAGCATGTGCCGCAGGGATGAGTTTTCTACATTAAGATAGGGTTCTATGACTATGGCTGAGTATGAGGTGAGGTTTCATGAGCTAGCCTGACATACCACTATGATTCTACCTATAGAGTACGAGAAGATTTGGTATTTTGTTAGAGGGTTAAGACTGTCACTCTGTAGGGCTACTCAGAGTTTTGTAACTTTGGGGAAGTCTTTTACTGATATTGTTGACCATTTCTACATTATTGAGGATATAGATCGCGAGGCCTAAGGGGCTAGCGATAAGAGGCCCCATTATCAGGGTAGTTATAGTGGGAGTCACAGTAGCTCATAGTTAAGGGGCTGAGTATTTAGGGTAGGTACCCCCAACATCAGTCTTATCAGCACCAGGTCCAGCCCAGTAGACCTGTTCAGGAAATACTTCTGATTTCAGATAGGGATCAACCCAACTATGGTAGTTTGGGTGATCAGAGCAGTAGTCAGCCAATATGGGGTGTGCAGTTAGGGTCATCACATCAAGGTGGCCATTTTGGATCAGCCGAACCTTCTAGACAGAGAAGGGTGCCAGGGACTTGTTATGAGTATAATATTATTGGTCACTTCACTAGAGAGTGTCCCCACCGTGGGATGATTGAGCCTGTAGTTCTGAGCGTACAGCTAATCAATTCATTGGCACCGTCGGTTAGGGGTGGGACTCAATATTGCAAGAGTGGTCCCTAGGGTTCTAGAGGTAGTCCTTAGGCGAGTAGGATAGGTGGTCGGATCAGCACCCAGTACGGTAGAGAACATGGCCATTTGTATGTTGTACCGAGTAGGCCATAGGCTGAGGCTTTGGATGATATGATTACAGGTATGATTTTAGTATGCCATCAGCCAACTTCGACTTTATTTGACCCCGGCTCTACATTTTCGTATGTTTCATCTTATTATGCACCATAATTGGTTTTTTCATCAAAGTTTTTATCTGTGCCATTACATGTATCTATCCCCTTAGGTGATTCTTTAGTAGTGGATTGGGTATGTAGATCAGATTTGGTGTCTATTTAAGAGTTTGATACTCATGTTGATCTTATTATGTTAGATATGGTGGATTTTGATGTGATTTTGGGCATGAACAGGTTATCCCCCTATTTTGCCATCTTGGATTGCTTCGCCAAGACAATTACCTTTGATATACCTGGCATACCCCTGGTTGTGTGGTAGCATTCTTTTAGCCGCGCACCGATGGAGATTATTTCTTATATTCTGGCTAGGAGACTGGTAATAAGAGGTTGTGAATAATTCCTTGCTAATGTTCGGGATGGTAGTGTTGTAAGTCCTTTACTTGACTTTGTTTCTATAGTTTGTGATTATGTTGATGTTTTTCCTACCAAGCGACTTGGCCTTCCTCTTGAGCGTGATATAGAGTTTGCTATTGACCTTGAGCTGGGCACCCGACCTATTTCTATGGCTCTCGCAGAGCTAAAGTAGCTAAATATTTAGCTTCAGGATCTTCTGGATAAAGGTTTTATCAAATTAAGTGTATCACCTTGAGGTGCTTCAATTATATTTGTAAAGAAAAATGATGGTTCTATGAGTATATTATCGACTACAAGCAGCTGAATAAGGTAACAATGAAGAATAAGTATCCTATGCGGCGTATCGATGATTTGTTTGACCAATTTTGTAGTGCAGCAATGTTTTCTAAGATTGATCCGAGGTCTGGTTACCACCAATTAAGGATTAAGGTTGAGGACATCTCTAAGACCACCTTCAGGACTCGTTATGGCCATTATGAGTTCCTGATGATGTTTTTTGGGTTGACCAATGTCCCAACATCATGTATGGATTTGGTGAACCGCATTTTCAGGCCTTAGTTGGACCACTTCATGATCATTTTCATTGATAACATCTTGGTATATTCAAAGATTAGGGAGGAACACGAGCAGTATTTGAGGACTATGCTCTACACTTTATTCCAAATTCTCAAAGTGCAAGTTCTGGGTTGAGTCTATAGCTTTTGGGGGGCATATGGTGTCCAAGTATGGTATTATGGTGGACCCAGTAAAGATTGAGGCTATGCATAGTTGGGCTAGACCTACGTCTCCAACTGAGGTTCATAGTTTTATTGGTTTAGCAAGCTACTACTGGCGATTCGTCAAGAGATTTGCTACTATTGATGCCTCTATGACCCAGTTGACTTGGAAGGAGGTTCCATTTCAGTGGTTCGCAAGTTATGAGGCTTCTTAATCTTAAGGATTTGCTCAATTCAGCTCATATTCTGACATTTCCAATTGAGGTCGAGGGGTTCACCATCTATTGTGATGCTGTTGGTTTAGTGTTCTGATGCAGCGAGGTTGAGTTATTGCATATGCATTGAAGAAGCTGAGGGTGCATGAGCGTAACTGCCCCACTCATGATTTATAGTTGGTTGCGGTAGTTTTTACGCTTAAGATTTGGAGGCATTACTTATATGGTGTTTGTTTCAGGATCTTAACTGACCGCCATTATCTTCAGTACATTATGACCCAGAGGGAGATTAATTCGAGGCAGCGTAGATGGATTGAGTTACTGAAGGACTATGATATCTCTATTTTATACCATCCAAGCAAGGAGAATCTGGTAGCAGATACCTTGAACTGGAAGGCAGTGAGTATGGGTAGCTTGGCCTTCATTTTAGTTTTGTAGCAATCGTTGTCTTTGGATATCTAGTCCTTAGCCAATATGATGGTTCGTCTTGATATTTCTAACCCCAGGAGGATTCTTGCTAGTGTTGAGGCTAAATCTACCTTGTTGGAGCATATTTGGGGTTGTTAGTTTAACGATGGTAGGCTTCGTAGCATTTGAGGTTAGGTATTGAGAGGTGAGTCTGGGGGGCTACCTTAGATACTGAGGTTGTTCTAAGATTTGATGGTTGTATCTGTGTTTCGAGGGTAGGAGATTTGTTCTAGTTGATTCTTAATGAGGGTCATAGCTCCAGGTATTCCATTCACCCCAGGATAACTAATATGTATATGAATTTGAGGCAGTATTACTGGTGGAGTGGTATATGGAGAGATAGAGCAGAGTTTATGGGTCGGTCCCTATATTGTTAGCAGGTAAAGGCCGAGCATTAGAGACCTGGTGGATTGCTTTAGAGACTTCCTATTCTCGAGTGGAAATGGGAGCGGGTTACTATAGATTTTATAGGTGGTTTGCCTCACAATTCTCGTGGTTTCGATAACATTTGGGTCATGGAGGATTGATTGACCAAATATGCCCATTTTGTCCCTATTCAGACTTTCTTCAGTGCCTAGAGATTAGCCCATTTCTATATTCAAGAGGTGGTTCGCCTTCATGGTGTATCCATGTCCATTTTTTTAGATCGAGGCTTTTGGTTCACTTCTAGCTTCAAGAGCACATTTCAGGAGGAGTTGGGTTCCCCGATTGATCATAGTATCACAATCTATCCCCAGACTGATGGGCAGTTGGAGCGGACTATTAAGGTTTTGGAGGATATGCTTTGTGCTTGTGTGTTGGATTTTAGAGGTCAGTGGGATAAGTTTTTAGCTTTGGCAGAGTTTGCATATAATAATAACTACCATTCGAGTATTCAGATGGCTCCATTCAAGGCATTGTATGGTAGGCATTGTCGGTCTCCAGTTGGTTGGTTTGAGACTTCTGAGGTTAGGTCCTATGGTACTGATTTTCTTCGTGAGTTTTTGGACTGGGTTCGGGTGATTCAGGATAGACTACAGGCACCTCAGAGCAGACAGAAGAGTTATGCTGACCGTAGACTTTGTGCCTTGAGGTTCAGAGTTGGATATCGGATCTTCCTTTGAGTATCTCCGATGAAATGTGTGATGATATTCGGGGGGAGGGGTAATATCAGCCCCAGGTATATTGGACCATTTGAGATCCTATAGATAGTTGTGGAGGTAGCATATGAGTTAGTTTTGCCTCCATCTTTTTTAGCCATCCGTCCATTTTTCCATCTGTCTATGCTGTAGAGTTATATTCCATATGAGCCACACATGCTTCGATGGGAATCAGGGCAGTCGGATAAGAGGTTGACTTTTACCGAAGAGCTTGTGTCTATTTTAGCCAGAAATGTCAGGCGGTTGCGCTTCAGAGACATCTCTATAGTTAAGGTTTAGTGGTGACACCATCCAGTCGGGGAGGCTACTTGGGAGACCGAGCATGATATATGGACCCAGTATCCCTGCCTGTTCGAGCCTTCAGGTATATCTTGATCCTTTATATTCGCGGATGAAAGTCCTTTTAATAGTAGATGTTGTAATGACCCTTATGGCTTTTTCTCATGCTTTTATTACATTTAGAGCTTTCCCACAGCTGCCCTAGGTCATTTATGACTGCGGGGACTGACAGTTCAGTCACCAGGTAATTCATTTGGTGTTTAGAAACATTTCCCTATTTTGGAACTTTTGAAGTTAAGAAATGGGTCTCGAGCATAAACCTCAGGTAAACGGCCTTGGATGCCATTTCTTACAGTCTCATCAGCTCTGGAACGTCAATTTTAAGCTAGGGGGACCCTTTGTTTGGGTCCCGAGGCTTCTGAACATTTTTGGGCTATTGGGTGGAATTTGGTTAAAATTGCCCTTAGGTATGTGGGACCCACTTTTTAACGAAATGACCACAGCTGGAATTTTTTATGGCGCCGCTGAGTCTGAAATGCCGATTTTAGTAGAGTTACATTATTTTTTTGTGTTCATGGGATTCCAAACAAATCCCGAGGGCCCGTCAGGATATTTGCAATTTGCTAAAATTGATGGTGCATCAGCACCTGGTGCAGGCCTAGTTCTTTCATCATAACTGCAATGAGGACCTCCGCGATCGTGAGGGGCCATGATCTTAGTAATCATGTTCGCGAGGTTTGAGGGCTCGCGACCGAGATAAAGTAGGTCGTGGGGCCGAGCCATCCGATCAACTTCTCCCATAATGATATCTATGTTACCTAGTATTGTCATAATATTAGCCAATTTCATTCTTTTAACTAACTGAGGAAGAATTTGCAAATTGATAAAACCTGGTGGGCGAATTTTCCATCTCCAAGGAAAAACGCTCTGATCTCTTATGATAAAAATTCCCAATTCTCCTTTTGGGGCTTCAACTCTCACATAAAATTCTTGTTTCGACAATTCAAAAGTTGGAGAAGGTTTTTTACTAATAAACCAATATTCAAAATCATTCCATTCAGGATCTTTTAATCTGTAAAAATGTCGAATTTCTAAATTTTCGTAAGGCCCTCCTGGAATTCCTTCCAGAGCCTGTTGAATAATCTTTATGGATTTTGTCATTTCACCGATTATTCACCGCGATCATGTAGTGAGGCCACTGCGATCGTGATGGTCCCGTTAGTGGGATGTCACAACCGCGACCAAGGGACCTCGCGACCGCAATGAGAAAACCCTAGGCAGTATATATATATATATATATATATATACACATATATATATCATCTCCTTCATTTTTCAATCACAATTTTCTAAGTACCAATGCCATTATAGACCATTGGAGCTCATAAACTATGGGAGAATCATATTATTGAGTTGGGATTAGCTTGGGAATGTGCTTTTGGGTCCTATATCTTCAAATATTCGTAAGCTTTCACTTAACTTCTTGGTTAATTCTCCCTTTTTGTTATTTATTTTGGATCATTGTTAGAAATGGTTCGAGGCTATTTTGAGCTCGAAATTAGCTTTATTTTTGTGACTTTTCATCCTTGAGCTTTACGGGACTCCGTGACAGTTTCAACTCGGTGAGTCCACAAGTAGGCCCCGCATGGGATTTTTATGCCAATTTCTGACCCGAAGCATTTATACATAATATGGGTATTGTTTTACTCATCTTGATGCGTAGCTCATTATTTTGGTAGCATGGCAGCTCTTGGAGGCTTCTTAGAAGGGGAAAGCTCCTATTTAGAGGATTCGACGAGCGTTCAGTGACGTCCAGGTAGGCTAGGCTTACCCTACTTTTAGATTGAGCTTACTTAAGGTATTAGTATGCTATTGTGCTAGTTTTGGTAAGGTTGTTTTAGCCGTGTGTTGTTTTAATACTTTTTCACTTTCTTTAGCCGGTTAAGGACCTATTTTGATAGATTTCAACCCGTTCTCCCCAGTAGAGTGTGTTATTATCCTTAGGAGTAGAATTAGTGCTTGTAAAGCCTTGGAATGGGATGGAAAAGCCCTAGACTAGAATCGGGTAGGTTGTGGATTAGGTTTGGTTATCGAGACCCCGTAGTAGGCCCTACTGCCTCTTCTTAAAAAGAATATTTGACATGAAGTTCCTTTAGGCTCAGTTAGACTTCTAGATACTACTTTAGGCTATCACCCTGGGTTGGATTTGACTTAGACTTGGTTTCTGACCTATTTTAGCTCCTTTTCCCGAGTAGAGTAGCAACTGAGCCTGGACCAAACCTCTTGACCTAGTATTTAGGACCCGCCTTGCCTTAGTGGACTTATCCACCCGCAATTGGTATTTATGACCCTTGTGGCTTAGAAATATGCTCGCAACTCCTGAATTTTTCCTCCCGCTAGCTAGTTACGTTATGTTTATGTAAACAGATTTCAGTTTTGATTAGAGTACGTCATATGCTTTATTGCTACTATTATTATGAGTTATGGCATGATAATGACATTGGTTATGGATATGATCACTATTCATAGGCTCCGTATGATCTTTGGGTATCAGTTTACGATTGAAGTCGGCTGTTTATGGGATCACTTGATTCTTGTTATGGTATGGGGTTTGTGAGTTTCAATTTGAGTCTGGCATCTATTTATGATATGGTTGGGATTTTCTGGTCTTAATTATGGTTGTTCTATGAGTTCTGACAGTGGTACTAAGTTTTATTTCACATAATTCATGTGGCCTCTCGTTATTACCCATGAGTTCCGATTTGAGCCTGGCGTTTGGCCTTTCGTTACTACCCATTAGTGCCGGCTCAAGACCGGTGCACATCTAGATATTTTTCATCATGGATTTGGGGATAAAAAGGTTACTTGTGATTGGTTCAGCTGCGGGATATTTACGTTTCCTATCTTAGTTTTCTCTTGTTTGCACCCACCGACTTATGGGGGCTTGATAGGGTTAATTGTCTTCTTGTGTGTGCCTTCTGGGTTTGTGAGGGCCCAGTTAGTTAGTAGCAAGCAAGTTTCTCTTACTTTTGAGTCATTTTTTTTCCTTACTATACTTGTCTAGTACAGTAGATATTTATATTTTACCCATGTTACTATTGACTTAGCTTACACTCTTGCATTATATTTATGCTTTTATAATATTTGAGCTCAGTTGGCCAATGATGTCTACTGAGTACCCGTTGCTTTGGTACTCATACTGCACTTCTGCATCTTTTCCCTGATGCAGATCCAAGTACGATCTACCGGTGTTGACGCTATTCTCAGGCCCAACTTCTGTTCCAGAGATGAGGTGAGCTTTTTAGAGTCCGAAACTGATCCTTATCCATCTATTTCAGTCACAGTCTTTTGCATTCTGAGACTACTATATATATGTATATTTTTTATACTGACTAGTACTCTTCTTTTTATTGTAATGGCTCTAGTACCGACCTTACCAGGTCTTGGGAGGGATTTATTTTGTTCATTTTGTCCTCTCCTTCTCTTGTACAACATGTTATGTATATGTATATATCCCTTTGTTTCCACTTATATTTTTATTGTATATTGGTTTTACCTTTCCATTCCATTAATTTCTGACTGTTAGCCCATTACATAACATTGTGGACTATGACTTGGCTTACCTACTGGAGGGTTAATGTAGGTGCCATCATGACCTTAGAAATTGGGTCGCGACACATTACTATTAATGATCTATGTTAGGAAACTAGTAAATATTGATAACAAAGTTGTTATGATTGGAAAAGGGAGTATAAGGTACGCATGTCGTACATCTTGTTCCATTTTACTTTATTGCTATTATATTTGATCCTTACTTTAGTTTTACCATTTGTATGTACTCACCGTACTTACGGGGCTCGGTTGGGTTTTTCCTAGTTGTGTGTGACTACTGGGCTTATATGGGGTTGAGTTAGGTCACATCTAGGCTTTTATTTTTGCTTTCGAGTTACTTGTCATATATATATCGCATTTGTCTAGCATAGCCTATTATTTCCATTTTTGCCCCCTTTATTATTGACTTTAGTTTATATACTCGCACTGTTTTTACACTTTTACTATATTAAAGCTCAGTCAGCCTATGGTGCCTATTGAGTCCCTATGGTTTTTGGTACTCATACTTTACTTCTGCATCATTTCCCTGATGTAGATCTGAGTATTAGTCATCAGTGCTAACGACATCCTCGGGCTGTGTTGCTTATCAGAGATTCAGTGAGCTTATAGAGTTTTGAGCTGATCCTCCTCCTTTTGCCATTTAGATAGTCTTATTTTTCATATTTTGAGACTATGATGCATATTTGACATTGCCTAGCACTCTCTTTTAGTATAGTGGCTCTTGTACGAATCTTACTAGGTCGTGGGGGAACTCATTTTGTAGATGTTGTCCTCTCCCTTATCTTGTATAGTATGCATTATATATATATATTTATCCCTATTTTGGTTGCTTATTATTTCTGTTGTATGCATATTTCCTTATCTTCCACCTATTGGCCGATTACTTATAATTTCGGGCATTGGTTTTGCTTACCTACTGGTGGGTTAGAGTAGGTGCCATTTTGACTTGAGAAATTAGATCGTGATAGTTTGGTATCAAAGCCTAGGTTCATCGGTAATGTTGGTACAAGAGCAAGTGTTTAGTAAAGTCCCACAAATTGGTATGATAATGTTTGTATCTCATCTTTAAGAGGCTACAGGACATTCTTAGGAAAATCTCAAGCCAGAGCTGATGCCCCATCTTGAGGCTAGTCTAGGGAGCCTTTACTAGATCCGGTTATTGATTCTTCACCGGAGATAGCACCAGAGGATCTGCCACCATAGCAGCCGGTGGACCAGAGGCAACCCAGGTCGTACCTAGGTTTATATCTTCAGCAGTCCGTCGAGATGCCTTAGTACAGTTATTGGGTATGGTTGGTGGCCAACCGACGGATGGGTACCATATATCCGCACAAGGAGCAATCCAGGGTGGACTTGGTATAGGAGCACAACCTGCAGTTGTGGCTCTCAGAGTAGAGGTTCCACCAGCACTAGTAGTTCCTCAGTCAGCAGCGCCCAGCCAACTATCACTTCTAAGATACAAAAGATGCTGGGCAGATTTCTTAGTCTTGAGCCATCGAGGTTTGTAGGGGCCTTAGAGAGGATTCCTTTGAGTTCCTTACTAGCTACGAGGAGAGATTAGATAATTTGGGCCTGGTAGAGTCGTATTGTATGGACTACACCACTTTTTCAGTTCGATCGAGCAACCAAATAGAGGTGGATGGATTGTCTTGATTGTACGCCGGCCAGATTTCCTCCAATGACTTGGAATCAGTTCTCTGAGGCCTTCTTGGAGAAGTATATGCCTCCCTTCTTGAGCGAGAGGCTGAGAGATTAGTTCACAAGGATGCAACATGGGTCTATGTCAGTGGAAAAATATGAGGTAAGATTTTATTAGTTAGCAAAATATGTCGCTATGATTCTACCTATTGAGTATGAGCGGATTTGGTGTTTTGGCATAGGGTTGAGACTTTCACTTTGTATGGCTACTCAAAGTCTTGTATCTATGAACATATCATTTTTTGATATTGCTGACTATATGCAGACTATGGAGGATATACATTGCGAGGCCCAAGGGGTCAGCGATAAAAGGCCTCATCAATAGGGCAGTTACAATTGGAGCCACAGTGGCTCAAAATTCAGAGGTAGAGGTTTTCAGTGTAGGTACTCCCAGCATCAGCTATATTAGTATCAGGGTCAGTTTAGTAGGTCCATTCAGGCAGCGTTGAATATTTCAGACGAGGGTCAACCCAGTTTTAGTGACTTCAGTGGGCAGAGAAGTGGTCAGCCTTTGAGGGGTATTCAGACAGGGCTTCAGGTCGAGGTTGCCATTTTAAATTAGTCGTACCTTTTCGATAGAGTAGAGTGTCTGGGGCATGCTTTGATTTTGGTATTATGGCCCATTTTTCTAGGGATGTCCCCAGCAAGTAATGATTGAGCCTGGTGCATAGAGTGTTCTACCATTCAGATTAGTACCGCCTCCAGCTAAAGGTAGTGTACATGGGCGCTGGGGTTGTCCCTAGGGTTCTAGAAGAGGTCCTCAGATAGGTAGGGTAGGTGGTCGGGTAGGCGCCCAGTCTATAGGTAGACGAGGTCATTTATATATTGCATCTGGTAGGCTAGAGGCTGACACATTAGATGGTGTTATCACAAGTACGATCTAGGTCTGCCATCATCCCTCTTCTTCTTTATTTGATCTAGGCTCCATATATTTTTATGTGTGTTCTTATTATGCACCGCACTGGGGGTTGTCTAGGGAGCCATTATCTAAGCCTTTGCATGTAGATACTCCCATAGGTGATTCATTAGTAGTGGATCGAGTATATAGATTATGTATCATGACTGTTCGAGAGTATGACACTCGGCCTAACCTTTTTATACTAGATATGGTTGATTTTGGTGTGATTCTTATTATGGACTGGTTATCCCACTATCATGCGTTCTTGGATTGATTTGCCAAGACAGTTACCTTATACATGCCTAGCATACCCTCGGTGGTGTGGCAAGGTTCTTATAGCCATGCGCCGATGGAGATTATTTCTTATATTTGGGCTAGGAGACTGGTATCGAGAGGTTGTATGTCTTATTAAGTTTATGTTTTTGATGTTAGTGTTGAGAGTCTTTCACTTGACTCTATTCCCGTAGTTTGTGAGTTTTTTGATGTATTTCATACAGGCCTACTTGGTCTTCCTCCTGAGCGTGATATAGAGTTTTCTATTGATCTTGAGCCCGACAACCAACCTTTTTCTATGGCACCTTACTGTATGGATCCTGCCAAGCTAAAGGAGCTAAATATTCATCTTTAGTATCTTCTAGATAAGGGGTTTATTCGACTGAGTGTATCACCTTGGGGTGCTCCAGTTCTATTTGTGAAGAAGAAGGATGGTTCTATGCATATTTATATCGACTACAAGCAGCTGAATAAGGTGATAGTGAAGAATAAGTATCCTATGCCTCATATTTATGGTGCAAAAGTGTTTTCTATGATTGACTTGAGATCTGGCTATCATCAGTAGAGGATTCAGGCAGAGGACATCCCTAAGATGGCTTTCAGGACTTGCTATAACCATTACTAGTTCCTGCTGATGTCTTTTGGGATGAACATTGCCCAAAAAAATTCATGGACTTGATGAACCATGTATTCTGGCCTTATTTGGACTCCTTTGTGATCGTTTTTATTGATGACATCCTTTTCTATTTGAGGAGTAGGGGAGATCATGAGCAATATTTGAGGCCTGTGCTCCACACTTTTAGAAATCATCGACTTTATGCCAAATTCTCAAAGTGTGAGTTCTAGCTTGAGTCGGTAGTATTCTTTGGGCATGTGGTGTCAAAGGACGCGATGGTAGACCTGGTGAAGAATGAGTCATTCGTTATTAGGCTAGACCTACATCTCTGACTTAGGTTTGCAGTTTTAACGGGTTGGTAGCTACTAAAGGTGGTTTGTTAAGAGATTTGCCACTATTACAACACCTATGACTAGATTGACTAGGAAAGAGATTCCATTTCAGTGGTTCGATAAGTATGAGGCAAGCTCTCTAAAACTCAAGGACTTGCTCACTTCATCTCCTATTCTGACTCTTTCGATTGAGGATGAAGGGTTTACCATATATTGTAATACTTTTGGTGTTGGTTAAGGGTATGTCCTGATGCAGTGGGGATGAGATATAGCATATGCTTAGAGAAAGCTGAAGGTCCATGAGTGCAACTACCCCACTCATGACTTGGAGTTAGCGGTGATAGTTTGTGCGCTTAAGATTTTGAGGCATTAATTTTAAGGTGTTCGCTGCTAGATTTTCACTGACCACCATAGTTTTCAGTACATCATGACTAAGAGTGAGCTTAATTCGACACAACTCAGGAGGATTGTGTTCTTGAAAGACTATGATCTCTCTATTCTATACCATCCGAGCAAAGTGAATGTAGTAGCGGATACCTAGAGCTGGAAGGCAGTGAGTATGGGGAGCTTGGTCTTTCTTTAAGTTTTGAAGTAACCGTTGGCCTTAGATATCCAGTCCTTAGATAACATGATGATTCAGCTTGATATTTCAGACCTCAGGAGTATTCTTGCTAGTGTTGAGGCTAGGTCTACCTTATTGGAGAAGATTTAGGGTCATCAATTTAATGATGGTGGGTTACGTGGCATTCGAGATTAGGTCTAAAAGATAAGTCTAGGAGGTCTGGCTAAGATTCTGAGAGTATTTTGAGATTCAGCGGTCGCATCTGTGTTCCAAAGGTAGAAGGTTTGATCTAGTTGTTACTTCAGGAGGCTCATAGCTCTAGATATTCTATTTACCCTAGGATAGCTAAAATGTACCAAGATTTGAAGCTGCATTACTAGTGGAGGGGTATGAGAAGATATTGTAAACTTCGTGGCTTGGTGTCTGTGTTGTCAGCAGGTGAAGGTCGAGCGTTTGAGACCTGGTGGATTGCTTCAAAGGCTACCTATTCTTCAGTGAAAGTGGGAGCAGTTTACTTTGGACTTCATAGGTGGTTTCCCTCATACTTCTCATGGTTTTGTTAATATTTGGGTCATCGTAGATCGATTGACTAAGTCTATCCATTTCATCCATATTGAAACTTCCTATAGTACCGAGAGATAGGCTCGGATATATGTTTGAGAGGTAGTTTGCCTTCACAGGATGCCCATGTCTATTATTTCAGATAGAGGCTTTCAGTTCACTTCTAGCTTCTGGAGGGCATTTCAGGAAGAAGGGGTTCTCAGGTCGACCTTAGCATCGCTTTTCAACCCCAGACTGATAAATGGAGTGGACTATTCTGATTTTGGAGGATATGCTTTGTGCTTGTGTCTTGTATTTTAGGGGTCAGTGGGAGCAGTTCTTAGCCTTAGAAGAGTTTACCTATAATAGTAGCTACCATTAGAGTATTTAGATGGCAACATTTGAGGAGTTGTATGGTAGGCAGTATCGATCACTAGTTGGTTTGTTTGAGACTTTAGAGGTTAGGCCCCGTGGTACTGATTTGCTTCGTGAGTCTTTGGATAGGGTTTGGTTTATTAAGGATAGGCTACAGGCAGCTCAGAGCTGGCAGAAGATTTATGCGGACCATAGGCTTTGTGCCTTGAGATTTGGAGTTGGTGATCTGGTTTTCCTTTGAGTGTCGCCCATGAATGGCATGATAAGGTTCGGGAAGAGGGGTAAGCTTTGCCCAAGGTGAAACACCAATAAGTCACCATAAAATCAAAACCCGCCACCCTCTCGTCTGTTATTCGTCCCTGCATAGCCAGGGTTGATAGTCAGCGAGCCACCAATGAGGCTTCACCACTGCGAGAACATCACCGTAAAGATTCTTGTCTCTCTCTATGATTTAGAAATGAGTAGGTCACCATTTCAGGGAGATGTTCGGAAATTGGCCCTTCAAGTTCGAATTTGAAGAGAACTATGAATATTCTGCATTTGATTTCTCCTATGAGTTAAATATCATTTTCTGTTTGCGTTGCTTGATTTTTAGATCTAAAATTCATGAAAACATGGCTTTGATTTCGACTTGATTTTTAAAATTTTATGTTTATATGCATCTTTAGATGTATGTGAAAGCCCCCAATTTTTATAAACCTTGGTTAACCCTAGTTTTCAAATTGGATACTAATTTAATTTGATTTTTGAAATCTTTGTTCTTACTTGTTTATTGATTGTTTTTGCTGATGGTTTGCAATCCCGGGCAATCCTGTGTGATAAATATGATTATTTGAAACGTTTATTATGCATTTAGTAATTCAAAATATTATATCAGTGCTTTGATTAACTGGTGTTTTACTATGATTAGCTTTTAATTATTAGATTATTTGGGTAAATTTTGATTTAAGCTAATTTAATCCATTGTATTCACACCTTTCAAATTGATTCACTCCCCTTATTTAAATCTGGATGACTTGGAGCTTGGTTAATTTTGGTAAGTTTTAGTTGATAAATCGAGTGTTTGACTTGGTTAATTTTTCTTCCTTTGTTTAATATGTGATAGCCTTAGTACTTGATTCTATATGGTAAGTTTAGGCTGTCTAGTGCTGTGATTACTGTTTTTCCCCTCCCTTTAATTCGAATAGATTTTACTTACTTATTTTTGGTAAAAGTTGAATTTGTTTTATTCGGAATTGATTCGGCTATCTATTTAATGAAAATGAATTCCTTTAATTGATTCCCAGAATATCCTCTCTTCCTTCTATTGTTCTAATTGCCTACAACTCTTTTACTATATAATCAGCCCCTTCCATTCTTTATTTCTCACACTTTCAAGCATCAATCTCCTCGACACTTAGCTATTTTTTTTGTTTTCTGGTTTTTGGGTAATGTTTCTGCTGCTAACTGTTCTCACTGGTCTTTATTCTTGAAGTGCTTGGTTACTATTTGTCCTTTTATTACTCTTGCCATGAAACTGGTTAGTTTCCATCAGAACACCTCTTATTTTCTTACATGATAGTTCAGGGTAATTGAGGTTTCATACCTTAGTCTAAATATAAATATTGTGAATGATTAAAGCATGTTGTTTGGCTTGTGTGATCATGTTCAACACTTGCTTGTCTCTATGAACTATTTGTTAATACAATATGTACTCTACAACATGCCCTCACTAATTGTCATGTTAAACATATAAATTGTTATACCTGCTTTGTATTCTCTTTGTGGGAATCCAAAACGACCTTTGCACATCTCATAACCCATTTGGCGTAAGCTCCCTGGGATCCTTGGGATCTCGACAGCGTCAAAGGTTCGGTTATGGGCTGTCAAAGGCTGGTTTTGGATTTTGGTGCAGTTTGGTGCTTTTGTTTTATGTTTAACTGGTTAAAGGCGAACATCTAGGGATTTGAAGAGTTGCCTAGGATAAGGGAGCTAAAGGGGACTTTATCACCAGATTTCATTGATTTTAAATTTGATTTCTTATTCTTATTTAGGTCAATAATAATTTTTGTATAAATAATATTGGTATAATAAAACAACGGGGACTGTTGGGGATGGGATATGTGTGCTATTTGATACTTAGCATGTTTGTTTGACTAATACAAAATAGTTAGAAACCATGCCTATAGGCCTTTGCATTATTAGCGTTCTCCTCGAGTGTTCATAATATAGAAATCATGATTATAAGAGTATAAAACAACTCCAACATTTGCATTTATCACTTGGTCATATGGAAAACATGTTGTTAGGGAATATGAAATAATCTCAGTATATATTCAGATAGAAAGCATGTTGGTAGGACTCATGAAATAATTCCAGCATATGTTCATATAAAAATCAAGTTTCTAGAGTACTAATAAAATTCCAGCTTGTTAATGATCTTCTCACTTAGACATCATGTCTTTAGGTTTATCAATAAATTTTCATCTTGTTAATTAATTATTTTATTACTTAGATATCATATTCTTGGAATATTCAACATATTTTCTCATTAAATATCATGTTTTAGGATTATTAATTAAATTCCAGCATGTGGGGCCACATAGAAATCACGTCTATAGGTTGTAAGATTTTCCAGCATGTTTAACTTGTTAAATTCTCACTTGGATAAGGTTATTATTAAATTATCCAGCAGGCCTACTCGTTAACTTTCACCTCGATAGGATAATCAATAAAATTGCGGCATGTTTAACTTATTAGTGTCCACCTAGAAATCCTATCTATAGGATCTATTAATTAATTTCGACATGTTTTTGTATTATGTTTGCCTAGAAATCATGTCTAGAGGACTATTAGTCATTTCAGTATTTTACTTGGCATTATTCACCTAGAAATCATGATCACAGGATTATCAATTAATTCCAGCATGCTAATTAGTCATTAAATGTTTAGAAATCATGCCTATAAGTGAGTATGTTAATGTCCAGCATGCTTAATTTAACATCAATGGCAAAGAATCATGCTCATAGTTTTTCATATCAATTCCTGCATGTTCAGTTTATATCTATGTCTAGAAATCAAGCATATGCATTGTTTTATTAATTTCTAGCATGTTCAGTTATGGCCAATCATTAGAAATCATGCCTATAGGTTTTATCATATGAAATTGTTAATTGTTTAGCATGCTCATCGCCAAATCAACTTTAATCAATCAAGAGGCTTTCATGAAATCGATATGTGCTACTTGTCAAGTCCTGTTTGTTTTGTTTGGCGCTAATCCGAGTCTAAATAAGGAACCTAAGATTTTCTTTGTCTAGACCTTTATTCAAAATCGATCGTCCAATACCTCTTGGACATTCAGTTGGGATGTGTAGACATATTAGGGAACGCTAGTTTATATTATTGTTTAGTGTGCTTCTAGGTTTAATAACAACATAATAACTAAACTTAGGTTGGTTGTGGGAGAGGAAAGTCTGTGCCCGCTGAATAATATGAGTAACCCTCCCCCAATTCGAGTTACGAAGTATTATTTGAGTTGCACGGGGTGATCCCGTTAGGATTAAAAAAACCTCCCCCCTCAACTTTTTTCCTCCTATATAAGGAGTAACCTGAATGATACACTTATGGCCCGATAACCCTTGCACTTTGGTTTAAGAGTCCATTAAAAGGCTTTGCACGGGGTTGAACGATTACTACCTAACTTAAAACGATTTTCAGTTTATTGATCGTGGTTTTGCTTGTTTAAGTAGTCTAGGTTTATTTTATTTAGAAAATTTCTTTAACTATATCATTGTGTCATTTCTTTCCTCTTGCTTATCTGATTCATATTTTATTATTATTTACTTATTTAATCGCTTTATCACCAAGCTCGGTATTAATTAAATAATAAATATATTTTTTCATGTCTAATCACTTAGTTATTAATTAAATTAATAAAACATTTTCCCTTTAGCTTAGCACTTAATTCCCCACGTAATATATGAATTCGGTCGGGATCCACATTTGTGGACCTCAAAAGGTGCTTAACACCTTCCTTTCAAGGTCACTTGAACCCTTACCCGAATTTCTGATGACGTAGACTAATAATTGATTAATCATAATTAGTTTTGAATGGTGCCCTAACGCATCTTAATTCGTTAGGTGGCGGCTCTTCTCTCTTTTATCATCTTAAAAAGAGTTGTCACGTCGAATCCCGCTTTTCGCGAGAAAAATAGGGCTCGATAACATGGCGACTCAGTTGGCGATACTTAGGTTCTAACCATTACAAATTTGTATGTTATGTGGGGTTTTGTGCTTTTTACTTCTATTTTTCATGATTTCTTCTTTTATTTGTTTTCTTAAATAGTTAATTTACTTTTATATTTAGCATTTTTTTTCTGAATTGTTTCTTTAAATAAATTACTTATCTTACCATGTCTAGTTCTTTCTTTTCCATGCTAAATCCTTTTCCTCTCTCCCATTATTTATTGCCTTAAAACTCATTTTCCTCCCATGTATATGCATTTTCCTTTTCCTTTACTCGTTTAATTGAAGTTATTAAATTGTGTCAATGCCTAAATCCTCCTTCTTACACCATTACTTATTTATACCCTTTTGATGTTCTTCGTATTTGTTATCTTCTTTATTTTATTTCCTTAATTATGCACGTAATATTGCCAATGTTATTTATTTATCATTTTTCTTAAACTGTTCAAATGTGTTACCGCTTTTTCACTATATGCTATTTGTTACTGCTTTATATTACTGATATTCTGTCATACTTCTCCCACTTGGGAACTTCACACTTTCACACACAATGCACTATATTCGGATGTTGTGCCTTTACACTTCTCCAAATTCTCTTCAAATGCCCAATTTAGAGAGTTGGCATAGATGTGGGGTGAGCGGATAGTTTTGTTACTATGGGACCACATTCCTTCTCGTATAAGAATATCTTGAGTCTGTTTCTATCCAAATCTTAGGAAATTCTAAGTCATGCAGGCATTAATCGTTATGTGTTATGCGTTTACTATCCCTATTTAAATTGCCATTCGATTTATACTATGTCTCCAATCACCATTCAAATTTCTCTAAGTCTTAAGTTATGAACTACGTCTGACCTGATTCTTTTTCCAACAAGATATGTAGGCAATCCTTTATAAGGATGTGGTTTTCCTCTCCTTTTTCTTTTTCAAAATATCCTCGTATTTAAAAATGTGAACGAATCTTGATACAAATTTACCCTTCCCTTCTTTCGTCTTTCCATAATATCCTAAGAGTGAAAACTAGAACATTTTTGGATTATTCAAATGATTTTCATAATCTTTCAAATTCTCCAACTGTTTCAAACTAAGTTGAAAATTGGGCACATTTTAAATTAGTCAATTCTTCAAAATCATCAGTCCACCCATCGTTTTCAAAATAAAATGTCTTTGAAATATTTGATCATTATTTACTTGTTCACCCCATCAACTTTAAGTACGATCTTAGTATTTAGGTCTTGCTTAGAGCTTATCTTCTACCTTTTAATATTAATTCATTTCTCAAGCTTAAGTTCTAGCCTAGCCCACCCATTCGTCCTAAGGTCCTCTTTTACAAGATAACTCATATTTTCATACTATCTCTTTTCTTATTGGATACACTTACTCTTGTTTTTGTTTGATTTGTTAATATTTGTTTAAAGGTTGTCTAGCATTTGAACATGGACTCGATTAACAATCTGCAATATGACAAATATGCTCAATATTCAGGCAAATTCCAACCTTTTTCATTCTCACCCAATGCAAACCACTGTTTGGACTATATCTCCTTATCCCCATCTTACTCACACACCCTCTCAACAGTTGCCTTCAGCATGCCATACTCTTGAAAATGAGAGAGTCGATCTAGACGCACGACAACAAAATATTCATGACTTAAAAAAGAGGTTGGATGAGAGTTTACTTTCCAAAGACATTCATGACTTGAGTTATGAGAAACTGTGTCTACATCCAAGTATTGATTTGCCTCCACGATATAAAGTTCCAAAGTTCAACATGTTTGATGGGCATGGAGATCCAATTACACATCTAAAGAACTATTACATCAGATTAGTTGGCATAAGGCATAATGAGGATCTCTTAATGAGACCATTTATTCAAAGTTTGTAAGGGATAACACTCACCTAGTTCGCCAAACAAGACTTTGACAAATGGCATATATGGGAAGACATGGCTCATGACTTTGTAGGGCAATATAAGTTTAACATCAAGGTTGATCCGACAATATGGAATTTTCTTGAAATAAAGAGAATGACTCACGAACCTTTTGAGGAATATGCAATATGATAGAGATTGGAGGCTTCTAAGATACATCCTTTTGTGCCTGAAGAAAAGTTGGTCCAAACTTTTATCAGGTCGCTAGATAGAATATACTACAAAAAATTGTACTTCTTAAGCTGTCATAGTTTTACGAGTTTGATAACAATCAGAAAAAAGTTAGAATATGGTATTCGAACAGGGAGAATTATTGATGATTCTGTAATACCAACAACTTTTCAACCACCAAAGAGTCCACCTGAGGGAAAGAAAAGAGGATTTATCACCCTTCATACCTTAGATACAATGCTATTAGAATAATGAAGAAGTTCAAGCTATTTTTTGTTCCCCTAATGAGCATCTCGAGCCTTATGACTCACTAGATTCTCAACATGAGGCTTATCAGATTCAACCCTACTATTTCCAGCAAGGTTCTCAAAGTAAGGCTTATCGGATTCAACCTATTCTATCTAGCAGGATTCTCAAAATGTGGCTTATCATACACAACCCAACTTTCAACATTGGTCTTATCCAATACATTGTGATTTTCATTGACCAAAGAGAATAAAGCCTCGTACATTTACTCCTTTAACTGAGCCATTGACTAGCATATTTGAAAGATTGAGGGCCTAAGGTATTGTGTAACCAAGAAGGGGATGGATCCCTGAGTATCCACCTTCTAACTTTGACCCATCAAAAAATTATGCTTATTACTCAAATGTTCAAGGCCATGATATTGAGGATTGTTCAGCACTAAGGTACAAGATTGGGGAGATAAAAGTGGGGCAAGGACCAATAAGCAACATTTACGACCTCATCACTATAGGCGAAATCATTGTTCAAGGTGATCCAACAAAAAGATTTCCAAGATATGGTTGGTGTAAAGTATGTATGATTTATTTTGACTTCTGTGTTTTGTTATATGCTTTAATCTTGGTCGGCCAATGATGCCTACCAGTATGTGTTGTTTGTCCTGATGTTACACCTACTATATCCAATTTTGGGGTATAGCATGTTGTAGGATTAGTTCAGGTTTTATTGCTTGGTATAGATAGAGATCTTAAGCAGCTTTTGTCACTTTATTTCTACTGTAGGAGTTGTGTCTTTTGTGTTATCTTTTACTGTATTAGAAGCTCTTGTACATATTTAGACTAGGTCTTTGGGGAAGAATGTTTTCTTTATTGTAACTTTAAAAATATTATAATAAGTTTTATAGAATTTGGTAGAGTTTTATGATATTTCATTGTGACTTCCGCATATTCTTATTTGGATGGCATGGGTTCTCCTATCTAGGTGGATTAGAGTCGGTGCCCTCATGATCCTATTAGTTGGGTCGTGACAGTTGGTATTAGAGCATTAGGTTACCAGTCTCACAAGTACAAGAGCAAATGTGGAGTAGAGTCCTGCGGGTTGGTGTATAGACGTCCACATCATATCCTATGGAAATTATGAGGCATTTAAGGAATTGTTCCTCATTTTTTGTCTATCTGGGTTGAGCCCAATTGGTATCGAGTCGATTCTAATTGATATCTCTACAATCACAATTGGAATTTAGTCAATTTCAATTAGTATATTGAGGAGTTCGCAATTGGAATCTAGTCAATTCCAATTGATATCTTTAGGAGGTCACAATTGGAACCTAGTTTTTTTCCAATTGATATATGTCCATAAGAGCTAGGGCTTATGGTTGTCATGTGAATTATGATGAAATTGCTTGGTTGTAACTTTGTTTAGTGTATTATAAGATCTGATTGTGATTGTTGCTTAGCTTGACGGTGGTAACTGGGATGGTTAATATAAGTGTTGTTTGAATTGGCTATTTAAGGAGAATTTGTTTGGGTTTTGAATTTTGTGATAACTTGAAGGTTTAATTGATAGCTGAAATGTCTGTTAATGACAGGATTATCGGTTTAATGACTGAAAGATCTGTTGGTGATTTAATTATCTATTAATGAATGAATTGTCTGTTAGATAGTTGAGAGGGTGGATATGGTAGCCCTTGGCATGAAAGCTAAATGATGTGATTGATAAAGCTATGATGTGTTGATAAGTTAAATGTCTGAAGTGGGCATTGTGGTCTGTTTGAGGTATGACATGCATATTTAAACATTATACTTTGTTTGACTTGGTGGTTTTAATTGTTAATTGAGTAAACTATTTGTACTATGTTGATAATGTATAGTTGATGAGGAAATCGTAAGAGTATAGTGGAACTAGGTTCCCTTGTATTTATGAATATGGTAATTGTGGCTGATTATTGTATGACATTGTTCATATTCTTATTATATGAGAATAATTATCAATTAACAGTATCCCTTAAAAATGGTATACTTGAATTGCTAAGGTTTTTAAAATAAGTTAGCTTGATTATGATTGATGATCCTTAGTTGTAGGGTCAATTAAAGGAGTAGAGTTATTAGATATGTTCTTGAATATTCATATCCCTCTAGTTGATCATGATAACACCTAGTTTCTATTGTTCCTTGAGTGGTTGAGGTATATTGAGTCAGTAATTTGACTAAGCGTAAGCTAGTTGAGAGGCTAAATGAGTATAGTTTGTCCTTGGGTCATAACTGATGAGATGGTTTGTTTATAAGCGATTAATTATTAAAGGTCGAATAGGCTAATGTGACATGTGGTGGAAAATTTATGTGTTAATGAAACCCATAATGGCGTGTTGGTTGGTGGTTGTACTCTGGATGATTTATGCTTCTGCATTGATCATGGAGGTGTAAAAAGAGTAATAAAGTAGATGTACCGAGGGGAAAACATAGGGTAAGTGGTTGGTGGTGATGTGTTTGTTATAGCATTGATTAGGGTGTAAGTGCCCGGATAGAGTTTTCCCTAGGATGAGAGTTGATAAAATCTTAGGCTAGGATGGGTTCCAATAAACATCTGGTGTTGTGTGGTTTAGAGATATTTGGTGTCTCGAGGTGTAGTGTTTTATGAAATTAAGGTGATATCATTATATGTGAGGGACATAGTATCCCATAGAAACTTTCAGAACAAAATTTGAGTTAGTAGAACTAGATATAGCATTTAACGTAAAGGGGTTAGTTTGGGATGTCGAAATCTGAGTATTGTGTTGTGAAAATGGCAAACCTGAAAAAAATCTCATGTTTCTGCCTCGCCTACCCAGCTAAAGTGGAAAGCATCCCACTACCACGAGGCCGCTATAGCTGAAATTTTCCCACTATAGCGGGAGTCAATAATGGTCAGTGGCGTTATAGAGGGAAGATCTCGCTATAGCAAGGCCACCATAGCAGGAATTGGGCCGTTATAGAGGGATCAATGCAGTAATTGTTCAGTTTTCTCCAAGTTTAGATTTTATCTCATCATCAACTCTCAAGATTTTGTTCTTAGACCACTGTGAGAGAAATAACTAATTCGTGTGTAAATGTTTGGCTCTGCATCGTCTTGTCTTGAAAAGCCTCAATAGAGAGGCCGAGTATAAATGTGGTCTAGTTGATAAACGATAGTGAGTGGGTAAGTAAGCTGAAATATAAGCAACTCTGAAGGTAGTGTTTTTCTAATTCCTACCTCGTATTTTTATCCATTCAATGTCTGTTTGGGGACGAACAGATGGTAAATTGGTATCTAATGTAATGACTCGTTTCGTTATTATTGAAAATATCTATAGTAGAGTGATAAGAATCTCATTTGTCATAGGTTCTAGGATCAATTCTTTGGAATGTGAATGAATTAGCTATGAATTAAGGTCATACAATACCCCTAGCACAAAATTAAGTTGGAAGTGTCCTTACCGATTGAGTTTTGAGTTAAGTTTAAACTAGGGTCAACTTTAAACAATCACTCCTCCTAGAATATAAAGAGTTACGGGACCCAATACCCCCAAAATTAAAAATCTTTGAGTCTTCTTTCCAACGCATCTAACTATTCATTAATCTACTTTCGGAGTAAAAAGTTATGACCATTTTACTGAAGACTGTCCGTGCTGAAAAGTTCAGACTGCTATAGTGGGACATGGGCCGCTATAGCGGGGTTCGGGCAGCAAAAATCCTCATTTTAAACCTACTCCTTCCCTAGTATTATGTCAAAATGTTTCCCCCTTCTTCAAAAACATCCCAGTGGTGTTGTAAGCCTAAAAATGGCTGCAATAGAGAGGCAAGCTTCAAAATTTCAAGTGATAACCCATTTTCCACAGAATCGGAGATGGAAACACATGGGGATAGTCAAGGATCGATGTTTGAGCTTTCAAACGCATTAGATGGGCGCAAGGGTAGGCTAGGCTTAACTTGCAGTAAGATTTTGATTAAATCATGTAATCACAACATAGTTGATGGGAGATTTCATGCTTAGGACTGCGGGCATGGAGTTTGGATGGATAAATATGAAATTAATGTAATAAAGACCTAATTATATGTTGTTACATTAATGTATGAATCCTTGATGGGTGTTTTGTGTTTGTATGACTCCATGGTGGATTGTAATGTGAATTATGTGAATATGGAGGATGATAAGGAGATTATATAACTGATAATCTAGCGATTTGGCCTAAATACCATAAAAAGGGTGAAACTGAGGTTGAACATGTCTTGAAGGTGTGATACTCATGTTGTAATATTATTAGGAGTATTTTTTCTATGAGGAAAATGCGATATTATAACTTAAGAGCCTAAAGTCTAGTTAGGATAAGGGTTAGAAAGTAAGATATGTGAATGTGTATGACTAAAGTTAGAATTGCAAGTTGAATGGTTGGCAAATGGAGTAGGGTCTTGAACCTAGTAATGACTTGAATGTAAAGGTTACTAGATAATAGCGGAATTACCAACTCGATAAAAATAAAGGATGATTGGATTAGTGAATGAATTTATGAATGTTGAACTAGAGTTATTAGACTCCATTTGGTTGAATGTGCACTCCTAAAATTAATTCTTGAATTTAGTGAATACGGCTTGATAATGCTTACTTAAACAAGCCATGGATTGGTCTTTGGACATATTGTAATTGATGAATATGAAATGATAAAGCCTGAATCATAAGTTATTGGCTGACCTCCGGTCATACTTGTGATTTCATGGGTTAAAGAATAATTATTATTCACATGAAATGATTAACTTTTGTTTGACCAAGTGTTTGGAGTGTTTTTCTACGTGTTACAATACATGTTTAAGGGGAGTAATTGTTGAATGATATCCTAAGTGTAAATCACATATAATGAGGTTATATTATAGTCTTT
Organism: Capsicum rhomboideum; assembly: GCA_031232105.1. Lineage (NCBI taxonomy): Eukaryota > Viridiplantae > Streptophyta > Magnoliopsida > Solanales > Solanaceae > Capsicum > Capsicum rhomboideum. Next base: position 85,793,305 of record CP124716.1, on the reverse strand, counting down.
TTGATTGTACAAGTGTGGTTGTTTATTCTCATTATGGTTGTGATTGTTGTGATATATGTTGCTAATTGTGGGATGAGCCGGTAAAGGACATCTTCACGGGATTTATTATTATTATTGTGAGATGAGATGGTAATGGACATCGTCACAAGATTGGTTGGTATAAGGTTGGCAGTTACTAAATGTCTGGGATGTTTGGTATATGGACTAGATCTCGTCCCCAGCAAGTTATGGCTAGTGGGCGATCATAAAACCCTTAGCATGTGTATAAAAGATATTGGTGAATTTGACGGTTTCATGAGTGGACCAGTTTATATTATGGTTGTTGTTTTTGGATTTCTTGAGTGAACAGGGTTATAATGTTGTTTTAATATATTTGGATCCTTGTGTGGTCCGGTTAATGATAATAATATTTGGGATTCTTGTGTGATCCAATTTATATGTTATTTGGGATTCTTGTGTAAGCCGATGTTGAATTATGCTTTACTTGGTTTCCTTGAGTAAACTGTGGAAATTGATATCTCAACTTGCTAATGATTTGGTTAGTTTATATAAACTGAGTTACCGATATGTCATTATCCTTGTTTATGAGGAGAACTGTTAATGGGTACTTGTACAAGATTGTCATGAAATAAAGAACAATTAAAATTGAATGTATGTGGTCTTGTTGATGACTTGCGATTGAGGGCATAGTTGTCTAAGTGCAGACATTATGGTTGATCAATTGAATGAGAATTGTGCAAGTAAGGCTAGTAATATTATCTTGGTTCCTTAGTGAATGGATTGGTGTTGATACCTTGATGTGATGATATAACTCACTCTTAAAATTGCTAAATAATCGAATTTTGTAGGATGATGAGAGCATAACCTATAACATCTTGTATTACTATATTTGTGTGTGAAATTAGGTAATGTCCTTGAAGGACTTGTTAGTTGTAACTGAAATATTGTATAATGGCAATTTCATTAATGCTTAATGGTAGAGTAATTGATGATACAAAATTTGTGGTAGCTATGGAAGGCTAGAATTGGTTAAGTTCAAGGGATATGAATAATGGTGGTAAATGGTTATCGAAGTATGGTTTAGTTGAATGAGCAATGATTAGGCGTGGAATACAGCTTGTTGGATTTAGTGTTGTTGTAAGAGGGTGAATGAAAGTCGGTATTATAACCGTGGAAGAATACACCTAATAATGGTTAGTAGGCTTGAACTCAGTGAGGTAAGGGTGCTTAGTAGACATTGTTGTGAATTATATATATACAAATAAATGGTTGGTGTAAAGTACGTATGATTTATTCTGACTTTTGTGATTTGTTATATGCTTTAATCTTGGTCGGACGATGATGCTTACCAATACGTGTTGTTTGTACTGATGCTACACTTACTATATCCTATTTTGGGGTATAGCCTATTGCAGGATTAGTTCAGCTTTCATTGCTTGGTGCAGATAGAGATCTTCAGCAGCTTCTGTCATTTCATTCCTACGGTGGGAGTTGTGTATTTTGTGTTATCTTTTACTGTATTAGAAGCTCTTGTACATGTTTTCACTAGGTCCTTGGGGAAGAATGTTTTCCTTATTGTAACTTTAAAAATATTGTAATAAGTTTTGGAGAATTTTGAAGAGTTTTATGATATTTCGTTGTGACTTTCGCATATTTTTAATTGGATTGCAAGGTTCTCCTATCTAGGTGGATTAGAGTAGGTGCTCTCTCGATCCAGTAAGTTGGGTCGTGATAGATTTTCACATGCATGTATCTATAATCTAACTCACGGAAGAACAATGAAGACCGAGCAAATCTGAGGGAATAATTGAAGATAGGAACTCCCTTTTTGATTTTCCCCTTTGCTGACAAACAAATTTTGAAGGAAAAATTGAATAAAAAGAGAAACGAACAGCAAAGGGAAAAAAACCTTAAATTGTAGCAACACTTCGAGTAAAATCAAGATGTGATGAAAATGAGATAGAGATGAGTAGAGCTTGAGTAAGAAGAGCTTTTGAATTTTGAAACGTTTTTTGATTTTCTGAAGTTATTAGTTATTTATTCTCTGTTATTAGTGTCTTGATTTAATTTTATTCTCTTAGATATTTTATGAATACAATATCTTTCTCTGCATCTTTTTTGTTGAATGTGTAAGTGCATGTAATTTGTATTGTGAAAGAAAATACTCTCAACCGGTTGGATTTTCTTTGGTGATATTATCGGCATAAACTTTCTCTTGCATGTTCCTAATCTGAGTCCTTATTCTTCTCACCTCCTTTTTGTTGTGATTACTGCCTTTATTGGCTATAAAATTATGTTAATGATTCCCATAACTCTAATAATTAATCCAAGGTGACTAGATAAATTGTTAAAACATAGTGAGTGTTAGTCATGTAACCGCAAAAAGGAAAAATTCTGAGCGAGACTCTATTTGGTGTGGCTCTTTTAAAAGTCATACTATATTAATGACTTGTATCACTCATGTTGTAGATAGTATTGCAAGGTAATAGCTTCGGAAGAAACATGGAACCAAGATTCAACATTGATCGGATAAATACTGACACACCAAATTGGACCGGCAAGGTCCAAATTATGGACATGAGTCGCCAACAAGAGAGCTCTGAGAAAAAATCAAATTCCAAAATCTGATTTTGGAAGACGAAGAGGTAATTTCCTGTACCCGTGGTTACATAGATATGCTACATGACCTTGCATATATGCCATCTTTAATATAATCAGTAGAACACAAATGCTCAATAATTTAGGTTGCAAATAAGATCAGTGTGTTGCATTTTAAGCATACTACATTTCTGATTAAAATGCCTCCACCATACACTTTTAGATTATTTTTTAAACAATCATGTAATGAGGTTTGTGCAATTATCTCAAACTAATATTGGACTTCATATTATAGGAGAAACAAATTAGAGTCGTTATGTACGGTGATGATATTGAACATTATTCAACCCAGCTTACACTTCTAGATACATATCTCATCTTCGCCACACGGGTTAAGTTTCACCAACTGTGTATGGTAGGCCACTACATAAGTTCTATTGGGTGTTTCATGCTTGACAGAGAAACAATAGTTGAGCATGTAAAACCATCGGATGAGTTAGAGAAACCCCTTCCATCACAAACTAAGCTGAACATCACAACCTTTGACCGCATAGCTCATATGACCGTTACTTCCACCGCAGAAATTAGTATATTTCTCCTACCATCTATTAGGATGCTGAAATATATATGCTAACACATACACACACTCACTATATTTCCTTATGTCTTACAAGCAGATATACTGGCAAGCAGATATACTGGCAGTTGTTCTCCGTTGTGGCCGTCCAAAATATGCAGGTCACGCTCAAAATAGGTGCCAAGAAAATACTATTGTTGACAATCAGTAAGTATAACATTTCACATTATATTCCCTTACTTTCCACTCATAAATATCCATATCCTTACAGTGGCTGCTCAAAAAATTACAACATATTCTCTGCGCTTTCTGTCACGCCCCGAGCTGAGGCCCTGGACATGGCACGCACTCGATACTATTGTTAGTACGAGCGAACGTTCTAGCATATCACATGAGCATACTATCATAATGAATAAAGCAGAAACAGTATGAAATATGATTCCTTAAAGGAGAAAGACTTTCATCAAAGTTCATTAATACTACTTAATATATGACGATACCAATAGTCATGATAAAGAAGACTTAAAATTACAAAATCTGCCTGACAATTAAACTAATCTGTGAAGCCTCTAATGAGTAACAATAACTAACGGGACAAGGCCCCGACATACCTCAATATTGAAAGGAACATAAAGAAATCATCATATCTAAACTTGCCCCCAGGTAGAAAGGAGGCTCACCAATAGCAGAAGATGATAATCCTAATGGTGCTCCTGGTCACGAGTCTGAGTGCCGGAACCTACACCAGGAAATGATGTAGCGCCACAGGCGTCAATACAAAAATTGTATTGGCATGTAAAACTATACAAGAAAGTAATAAAGCATGGAAATACAAAGCTGATAAATACAACTCAAGGCATGATAAGCTGAAAAGGGACAGAAGCGTAAGCTGAAACAATGACTGGTAACGTAAAATAATTAATCCATTTAGTTATTTATGGGAGCAAGTGGTGAACCGACATAAACCACCATGTGAGTGCATGGATTCTGATCTTGGCCCGATCAGCTAAGCCATCCTATACCTTTTCGGGCATAGAACATGATATGACATGAATTGCTAGCAAGGATCCATAAATATCCCTTTTTGGGACTAATGAAAAAGAGTCATCCGACTTGCGAAATGATCTCTATCCTACGTCGGCAAACGTAGTTTCGGGTATTTGTCATTTAGACCTATGCCTTCTCGGTCAGCCAACTAACTCCCTTAAGCTCATAATGATATCTTTTTATCTTAACGAATTCATGTTCAGAGATTATTAGGCTCATAAAGTTCTGTTTTAGTCTTTCTTGACTATTGTTCATAAGTTAGCCGCTTTAGGCGAATGTTCGTGAATTAGCCACTTTAGGCTTTTATCTGTGAGTTAGCCACTTTAGGCTCATGAAAGTATATATATTAGGTCAATGGGGAATTCCTGAGAAGTTGGTACTGATACTAAGACTTGTAAATCCATAATGTATAGTTCATAGTATAAAGAGTTTTATGAATATTGTGGGAAGGTGACCTTATGGAACAAGAATTATGTTTAAGAGTTCCATAAAAATATATCTTATAACTTTAATAGAAACATTCATATGATGGCATGACTGAGATTTTGACATGGAGGATTGGGCTAGGATATTGTATTCCTAATCATCTACTTTCTGTGGTTCTGGAAACCAGATTAACATGAGATCCCAGTAGAAGTTAAGCAATTATTAACATAAAAAAAACCTCAAACTCCAATCCCAATCAAAGAATCAGACGATGTCAACATGAGGAGTTCAATTTTCAGAGAGCTATTAATCAGGACAGCAGGTCAATATTTTGCAAAACAACAAGAAAAACACGCAAAATAACCAGTGCAGCAGCCATAAAACCAGTGCAACAGTTATACAGGCAGCTTTATAGAAACAATTGGTTCAGATCAGATCAACACTCAAACAAATGGAAGATGATGGAGAAAGAAAGATTTTATTTTTTTTGTTTTCTTATCCAAAGTATCTGGGAGATCATATTTATGCATTTAATAGAGGGATATGAGTATGGAGATTTTGTCAACCCTAGCTGATTTGTAACAACTTGAATTGGAGAACATGAAGTTCAAAGAATTACAAAAAAAAAGAGTAATCTTACATACCACAAGTCGTTGAAGAAATTTAGATCGCAAAGAGGGAACCAAGCTTGATTAGTTGAGCCAATTCTCTGGAGCATCTTAGTAGTTGAGTTTGAGAGGAGGAATTGAGATGTTTGATAATGGAAAACGTGTGAAAAATGATGGGGAAAGTCAGGTTTTATCTTGTAAAACTTGAGGAAAATAGAGGGTCTTTTAACGTATAAAAACTGATGGAAACAGAGGGGTCTTTTAACGTATAAAACTGATAGAAACAGGGGGGTATTACTGCTTGAAAAATAACGCTTTGCTGGAAAATAAAAATGTCTGGGAACTCATAGATAAAAGGGTTTGAAATCCCTTGGGAATAAGGTAAAAAGGAAAGGACGAAACTACCCCTGAAGAGGCTTAACACTTAATAGGCGTGAGATGTTACACTTTCAAATAGTCTCTTCTCACTTTATGGGAGGCTTTCGGAGAAGTAGAAGGAAGTGAACTCCGTGCTAAAATCGAAAAGGATGATCAATTCCCTGTAATCCTTGGAAGGAATATAGGATTAGCGCCTTATCTAGGTATGGATGCATTAACATTTTTATTAAAATAATTATTTGAAATAATACAACATTACACAAACTTGTGTTATACAGGTTTGTCGCTGCAAATTAGGTTCAACTTAACAATACGTGTAGATCCTACTTCCCCACAGGCATTGGAACTCATTAGCTGGTGCTGATATATCATTATTACTATTTATCTTTAACTTGCATTTAATGAGCATATTAACTACATTCTTTGGTGTGATGGCAGAGCAAAAACAAACAAAGACATGCTTTTGAGCTATGTATCAGACAACTTCTCCGCCGGATCATCCACCCCTCACATAGTGACTGCTGCCCCCCAATAAGTTATTTCCATTGCAAAAATTTCAGCACAATCTTCTATAAGTTATACAAATATCGAGACATGGATAAATCTATTCATGCAACAGAGTAATATATCTATGATTTTTGCTTTTCCCGGCAGATTGGAATATTCTATGTTGAGGCAGAAATGCTACTATCAAATGAGCTGCAGCAGTTTTGTGTGCTTGAATGTCCAGGCTGCAAACAAAAAAAGCGCACGAAGGACATAAAAGACTTTGAATGTCCAAAATGTAATCAACTAACAACATTAGTGCCTCGGTATAACAATTCTGCCTTCCATGTATATATTATTTTCTACAAAATACAACATATATTATGCGCAAATATTCAACTCCGCCTTGGTTTCAGGTGTACTTTCCAAATTGATCTTGTTGATAGTAGAAGCTCAGCAACGACATTAGTTTCTGGTGAGGTGGGAGAAAAGATGCTCTCTATGACGGCAGAAGACATATTTGGCACAACCTATGCTAAGGTTACCCCATGTTTATATATTTTTTAGTAGTACTTTATATATGGTTTTAACTTGATATTTCTGCGCATCTACTGTCTAATCAGTTTTACTACATTGACTACCAACCTCTTAAAATAGATGTTCGTTTCTAAAAATCTAAGAAATGCCTCTTTTTGTTTGCAGAAGCAACTGTTGCGTGTTAACCATGTCCATGAGATGATGTCGGACAAATTGTTTCAGGTTTAACTAAAAAAGTCATCTTGGACCAGCTCTAATGTCGCGCATTCAACTCTATCAGTTCTGCCTTACATAGAGAAGGAGCAGCCTCCCCCATCAAGCATTACTGAGAGGAACTCCTAAAAAGCCAAGCCTCTATGCATACGTGAGACAAAGATGCAACCATTAGCTGTTGCAGCTGGTTCTCAAGAACGGGGATGAAAATTGACCCACCCACACCAGCCAAAAAAGTGTAAAAGGTCAATCTACATTCCAATTTTAATTAGAACAGTTGCAAGAACTGGACCTCCTGCTATGACTTTTTGTCCTTCGAAATTAAATACCTTATTTGAAGGCAAGGTGATAGTCTATGACATCTTAACAGGAGTATTGATATATTAAGTAATACATGGGATATTTGATCAACCATCGTGGTATTGACCCAAGTTTCTTCATTTTTGTTAATGCTACCCCTAGATTTTAATACATTTTTCAACTACAGGATTAAGCCTACTCCCTCTTCTTATCAAGCTAAACGCTCTTTCTGTTGGTATTTGCCCTGATTTTCTTACCTTAATTGGGTTGTCCTTTTAGGAAAAGGAAAACATGAATTCTCCATATTCGGCTAATCCTTGTTCTTGTAGGAAAAGGTTATATAGACTCTATAAATAGAGGCTCCTTTCTTCTAGTTTGGGAGCATCCACAATGTAGTCCTAGGGGTTTGAGAGTATTGTTTGGGGGGAGACTTTGTGAGACACAAGTGTTGCGGTGTTACTTGTGTGAACCTCTTTGTATTCAGAGTGAATTGTGTGAGGTTGTCTCTCTTGACATTTTGTACTCCCGTTTATATAGTGGATTGCTCATCTCCTTTTGTGGACGTAGGTCGATTGACCGAACCACGTTAAATTATTGTGTCTCTTTTGATGTATTTATCGCATTTCTTCTTATTTGGATCTTTCGAGGTTTGCTTTGCTAGCTTCCGCACTTATTTCGATCCGAACAAGTGGTATCAGAGCGAGGTTAAAACGGGTGTCCATCTTGGCGTGTTCAGTTCTAGTCGCAACCTATTTGACGATAATGAAGATTTTGGTTTGAGAAATTTTATTAGAGTGTTACTCTATGTAGAGACAAAGATTTAATGGAGGAGATTTTGGAGATGGAAATTGAACTTATTGAAGACTACGTGAAGAAGGTGGAGCAAATTTATTTTGTTAGAAATTCAGGCCAAGGGGAAGAATTGTTGGTATTTGTCCTGATTTTCTTACCTTAATTGGGTTGTCCTTTTAGGAAAAGGAAAACATGAATTCTCCATATTCGGCTAATCCTTGTTCTTGTAGGAAAAGGTTATATAGACTCTATAAATAGAGGCTCCTTTCTTCTAGTTTGGGAGCATCCACAATGTAGTCCTAGGGGTTTGAGAGTATTGTTTGAGGGGAGACTTTGTGAGACACAAGTGTTGCGTATCACTTGTGTGAACCTCTTTGTATTCTGAGTGAATTGTGTGAGGTTGTCTCTCTTGACATTTTGTACTCTCGTTTATATAGTGGATTGTTCATCTCCTTTTGTGGACTTAGGTCGATTGACCGAACCACGTTAAATTATTGTGTCTCTTTTGGTGTATTTCTCGCATGTCTTCTTATGTGGCGTCTTTCGAGGTTTGCTTTGCTAGCTTACGCATGACACTTGATTATTTCGGTCCTAACACTTTCCATGTCCTTAACTTGAAATACCCCCCTACTATATTCTTAACATTATGAGTTTGTATCTGTTATGTACTGCGACCTTAGTAGATCTTCACACATAAATTTATGTCATGCGTCGAAAGTATCGGATTTAGATGAATTCCTTATAACATCATGCTACATCCACCCCTGTTGCTGCTCTGGTATAAGTTTATATACGTTGTCACCACTAAAAGTTTTTTTGATTCCAGGATATAGGAACACAGTAGTGTACCATTCAATTGGTAAATATAAAGAACAACAGATGCTATAAATCCATTGCCTATGCGGTTAACAGAATGACTAGCACCAATTTATTTAACCATGTTCAAAAAAGGAATTACTCGAAGCTCCCAATTTTAAGAGAACGTTTGAATTGCCACAATTGAGGTATAACGTAACTTACATTTTGTTTTCGACTGTCTTTATGTTGTCTAACTACAGGAAGCATCTTTCTTGTTTTTGTGACTTTTGCTTACTGGAAAAGAAAAGCTTTTTGGACTCCTCAGTCGGTACAAGTGGTGGTACCAATTGTTCAAACCTAGGGAGGATGAGGTAACATAGATAATGACTAACCTGTCATTCTGGTTCTTTTGAAAGGTAATGACACATGCCTGTTTCTTTTAATTTTCTTCTAACCTTTTCCATTTAAGCATATGTGTTATGTTGTTATTGTTGTAATTTACTGGAGGTAAATCTTATTTTAATTACATTTTTTTAACATTTATGTCGAGGCTTAAACGTTCAATTCTGACTGCTTTTCCTGCTCAAACATGTAATTAGATCTTTCTCTGTTTTTAGTAGCTACCCTGTTGCTACATGTTAAGAGTACATTGATAGTGTGAAACTCTTTTACAAAGTCAATATATGTTAACTTACGATATTAATTTTTTTACACTAAGAGATCATCAGAAGATTACTACATGCAATTGTCTATACTATATGAGATTAATTAGAAACCTGAAAAATAAGGGAGACAACGTTACCTGTTTGGAATGACATTAATTCCAGTAAACACTCTTCTTTTGCTCAAGTAATTGAGATTTGAATTCTTTTGAAGATTAAACCTTCCAGATTATATCATTTTCCAAACATGTAAACGATGGATTGTTGTAGCAGTGATATTTTTAGTTTCCTGACAATGGCAGGTAACTAGAATTTATTATTCAAAAGCGATGTGTTTTTCCCCTTTTTTGCATAAAGTTTTCTGGGATTTGATTACGTGGTTAATAGTAGGGGCTAGAAGGGAGAAGTTTAGTAGCTAAACAAAGTGCACCTTATTACCAGTGACCAGTTCTGTTAATTTTGTGGGACTACTGGTTTTCACTGGTGATATAAGTATAGAATGTCATTGCTGTAAATAGATCTCTTATGAAGAATTGGGCGCAAGTAAGCACAAATCCACAATCACCTCTCGTCAAGTATGAGGGCTCAGTACTCTTATGAGATTATTGACGGAGTGCGGCCGATTTGAAAAATAAAGGTCTTTAAGCACTTCTTTATTTGTGCAGGTGCATATATCTATCATATTCCATTTCAAATCTCCTTTTCTATTCAACTTCCTGGGTTGATTGAAGTTACATGTTTTTTCAGGAATCTCAACATCTCCCTACGCTATGCTTTTTTGGAATGCAGAAGATTGGCTATTAAGATCAAGACTCTAACTCTAGCACTCTATTCTGTCAAATTATGATATAGTCGTGCCGTATGTAAAGATACAAACAACTGTCATATTTTTTGGTAAATATATATCAACTTTTAACCTAGCATAATGCATATTCTGAATATTTCTCAAGTATCCTATTAACCACGTTTTGGCGTAGTCCTGCTTTGGTGTGTGTGTTAGTGTGATTTTCAGTTTCATGTTATTTCTCCCTTCCCATTCCCTATAGTTGGCTGATCGGTTTCAGTTCTACATATTATGTTTTGTTACGTGCGAAGGTGCTGATTAAAATATTTAAGTTTCTAATTTCGGTTAATTTATCTCACCATCAAGAGGGGACCTGTAAATTATGACTTCTACTTGCTCAACTTCTATGTGAGCTTCATCACCTTACTATTGGGCCCGTGCTTGCCACGGGCCTCCCCCATCTAGCATAGCAATAAAGAACGGTTCTGTTGGATGTATTACTAAGACGTAGTCTGCATTAGTGATAGCGTTCCATTGCTTATTAATTCTTATATCAGTTTTGCCACAATTGGTGTGTATCCTATAACGAATTCAATGTGGATTTATTAGATAGTGTAATTAACAAAAATACTTTCAACTACTACTTGTTTAGTGTCGTATACGAAAACAATTTTTTTTAACAGAAAGAAAACAAATAAGCTTCAGTCTGCACCCATCATAAGTCAACTGACCAAAGACAATTTTGAACAACTCAAACCAGGAAGACTTCTACTACTACATGACTAGAAAGAATGGGAACTATCACCACAAGTACACAACTAAAGCTTTGATGAAATAAGATGTTTTCCACATGTTTTCATTCAGTGAAATGCTGGCTCTCTTTCTACCTTCCAGATGTTTTCATCCAGTGAAATGCTAGCTCTCTTTCTACCTTGACGGACGCACCACGTTCTGGTCTATTTTCTTGCGTTCAAAATAATTTATCTGCTACTCAGGATTGCATATGAAAATCCAGAGTGTAGGCATGGATTTCAGAGGGGCTTGTTCCAGGCCTGGAAACAAGTTTCACACATTAGCAAGGAAATACAGTTTAATTGGCAGAACAAAAGTCGGGTTAAGCCCATAAAGAGCTTACACCACAAACCATTGACTAATGAGCCAACTCCAACAAATTGGATTTTCTTGGCATATAGTGTAGGGCAGTTTCAACTTTCAAGTAACAACAGCCAGATAAACCTTTCCAGGTTTAATATTTAGGCTTTAGCTCTCAAACATCCTAGTTTTCAGCAAAAGCTCAACCCTTGAAGTCGAGCATCAGAAGTGGAAAAATGATTATTCCTATTAAAAAAGAACTGAAATAATAGGGAAGTAAAATGTATCTCAACTTGAAAGTCAAATTGTTGCAGATACTTTCTCCAAGGTCAAAACGTGTTTCCCTACATCCGTCAGATGTGTTGGCTTTTAGTAAAGGGATTAGGGAAATAACAGACGAGAAAAATATTGTGAGAAAAAAAATACTGTAACGAGGTCAAAAGAGAATTATTTTATTCAACTTTGTTAAACTCTACGTAGGCGCTTGGCCATGAAAATCAAAAAAAAATTCACTTTATTTGGAATTTTCAAAGTTGAAATTGAAGTTGGAGTCTCATAGTTTTGCAATAAAAATTTAAAATTTAAACGTATTTTAATTAAAAAATAAAAAATAATTTTAAAATGAAATATAATTTAAATGAGGTTATTTTATGAAAATAAAAAATTTAGGATTTTTTTCAAAAATAAAAAGGTGAAAATAGTGAAAACAAGTATTGGGTTATTTTCTTCAAGTTGTATTTGGTATTTTTATGACAAAACAAATTTTTTGAATAAAATGAAATAATTTACAAAAAACATAAAGTGAAATATTTATGGCCAAACGGCTCTTCGATTTATAAGAACAAAAACAGTAAAAAGAATAATAATAACCTAGCCTAGACTATCTCTGCAAAATATATCTTTAACTAATTACTAATAAATAGAAAAGGCTAGCTCACCAAATATTGACTAGGATTTATTCAAAAAACTAAAACAGTAAAATAAAGTTACTACAATTCAAAAACATAATTCTAACAATCTCCTTGCTTAAGGAACTGCAGATGCTAAACTTGGCTGGAATTGACTTCATGAACAAATCTATCAATTCATCTTTGGTCTTGTAGTTAGTTTGATCAACGCCTTCAAGTTATAGTTCTTGATTATCAACAAATTATGGCTTGCGTTCCTCTTTTGTTGGATTAAGTGAAAAGCTTTTACCTCTCATTTTTACTCGTAAAATCTCCAGCTTAGTGAAATCAAAGATTTGATACTAGTTGTCTCCCAAATAACAATTTAAATAGTTTTTCCATTAGTTGACCAACACTCAACAAACTTTATCAATATCAGGCACGTAAAGAACATCTGAATTATCTTTGTCCTGAACTTGTTTTGATTGCAATAGTCCATTTTTCTTTTGCAGGAATATCGTCACCATTCCCAATTCTGACTTTCTTATTTTCCATAGACACAAACTCTTTAAAAAGATTTTTTCATATGTCATGTGGTTTGTACAACCACTGTCAATCATCCAAAAATCAAATTTCTTGGTTGAAAAATATGCTACCACAAATAAGTGGTCTTCTTCTTTATTGGTGACTTGGGCCTTTGCTTCCTCTTTTTGAGATTCGCTTTTGCAAATCAAAGCTTCATGACCAATCTGGTTGCAAATTTTGCATTGTGCATCTGATCTCCTACAACATTTAAATAAAGGATGGCCTTTTTTGCCATAGTGCTGACAAGGTGGGTAATTTTTTAAAAATTTAGTCTCTTTATCTCTACATTGGATCTCTCTTGAATATTTTTTGATAAAATTATTCATGTATGAGTTGAATTCTCTTCTTTCTTGAATTAATCATATAATTGTTTGTTCAAATTAGATAATTACAAATTTATATTTGGTTTCTAATTTATTTCAATTGTCGGATTGTTCTTTCTTTCTTGTCTAGTTCCCCCTCAATTTCTTAGCTATTTCTTGAATCTCTTTAGCTTGTATCTCGTTTTACATCAATTGGTATCAGAGCAAGGATAAATAATTGTTCCTACAATTTTTAATTCTTCGCTTTATTATCTTTCGAAAATTCAAAAAATAGAAAACGTTGCATTGTGTTTGACCTCTTTAGTTCACTGTTTGGGTTTGAAATCGAGAATCTCCATTCTTTATTGCTTGGGAATGCTGGATTTGATGGAAAAGAAAAATCATAGTTAAAAATTGTAGTTGGGTGCAAAGTATGTGAAGGTGTAACTATATTTGTTCAAGGTCTATTGTGTAAATTGTTTGGCTGGATGTGGAAAAGAAATGACACATCAGCTTAGATTCCATTGAAGTTTTACTCGAAGCTTCAAGTTTTTTTTTTTAAAAAAAAAAGAGCTGAAACTATTGATTCACATCGAGTTGCTGTGTTTACAAGTTTATTTCGGGGCTTCCATGAATTTGGAGTAGGGAGCTTAATATAGAAACCCCATTGAAAACCATTAACGAAGCTTGAAGCTTCGATCACAAATTCAGGTTGCCGAAAACGAGATCCGTTTCGAGTGGATAATATACCAAAAGAACAGGGACATCAAGAGGAGCTCAAATATGAAAGTTGGGGCGATATGGAGAAGGTTTGAGGTGGTTTCCATCGAATTACAGTAGCAGCAGTGGCATGAAAGAGACGAAGAAGTGCTGTAATTTTGAAATTTGCATAAATAGCCAGAATTGCAAATAACCATTTTCTTAGTAATCCGTTTTGAATTTCATTTACAATCTAGCTTTTTTCTTCTTGTTTTTCATATTCTTCTCTTGTATTTCTTAGCTAGACTACAATTAATATTATTTCATACTAATGTTATCTAGTTTTGTGTTCGTATGTCATTTCGTGCCAATTTGTTTTGTGCTTTTCTCCTTTAGTTTCGTTGTCTGTTTATTTATTCCTAGTACGTTAGTGTATTTTATCTTTCTTTGTTTGTGAACATAAATTCCATTCCAAACCGATATTTGAAAGTTTGCTTTGAGTTTATTTGAGATTGTAGAATCGTGAAGAGATTAAGGGATACTCTTGAGTGGTAAAAGGCTTGAGTTGTGAGATTATTTGAGTGCAGTCCTAAAGCCTACGACTTTGAGTACACAAATGGAAAGAAAATTGAGTGCAATCATTTGAGTGATACACGTGAGGGAGTGACATGTGAGGTCCATTATTTTACTAACCACTTTTCTTGTCTTAATTATGCCTTACACAGGTTCAAGAAGTTATAGGGGAGGTTTGGATACCAATGGAGAAAGGAGAATTTCATATTATAATTCTATTTCTAGTAGAAGTTATTGTGAAGTTTTCCATGATTATTATAATGATGCTTCTACAAGAAAAAAAGAGCATGAGTCTAATGAAAGTTTGACTAAATTTGAAGCTATTGTGGAGGGATATGAGAGTGGTTGCACATTTGATTGCACTTTAGGTGTAGATAAATTGTGCTATACCAACTTCATTGATCCTTCTTTGTTTGATTGGTGGGACATATCTTCTCATACAAAAAGTTCACCATATAAATTTGGTGGAAGGTTGGTTGACAAAGAGGTGAAGATCATTATTTACCATGAAAGCTATCAAGGGGGAATTTGATGTGATGTCTACCCTTTATCTACTTGTTTGGTATGTTTAGGAGCTCCTTGGTTCAAACATAATAAATTTTGATTTGATAAAAATTTGAAAAGGTTTGTTGTTGTAGATTTGATGGAACAAAAGCATGTCTTAACTCCTATGGTCATTAAGGAATCTTCAACAACAAATGAGGAAGTCAAGAAAGCGGAAGTGAAGACTACTAACTTGAAATTTGATGTACAAAATTATTCCAATAATTTAAGTAGAGTCTTTGGAGCTTCTAGTGATGCTAAGTTGAAAATTAATGTGAAGAGTCATCCCAATGACTCAAAAAGGAATCCTTGGAGCCTATTACATTCCTAATAAAATGAGTGAGAGAAAAGAAAAAGAGGAGTGAGGGAGTGAATAGTGACATCTCAAAAGATGAAAAAAAAGAAAGATATCTTGAATGAAGTGAGTGAATAGCTACAAGCACAAAAGAAAAAGAGTTGAAAAATGAGAGTGAGTTGTCACGAGAAGAAAAGAAGAAAAGTGAGGCAAGTGAGATGAAAGAAGGTGAGATAATAGAAAAACAAGAGAGTGTGAGTGCGAGGTTTTCTTATTCTAGTTCTAACCCTTTGAATTCTTGTTCTTCAAGTGTTTCCGCTTCTTTTGCAGGTATTCTTGAAGAAGAACACAAAAAAGATGACTCAATGTGGAAAGAAATACAAGAATTGAAAGAAGCAAGTCAAGCTGGGACTATTTCTCCAAGTGAGCTTAATTTTAGAAAATCAAGGTAGAGAAGTTTCTTTAAGTGTTTTGCAAGGTAAAAAGGCTAATGCTAACTCTCTAGTTACTTCAAATGAACTTTCTAGTGACTTGAGTGTGAATGTTAGACGATTTTTTGGAGAGTTTGATGATTTTTTACTTTGTGTTAATATGTAAATGGATTGTGGTCATACACTAATTGAATATGATTATGGAGCTAAAATTGTTGTTTAGATTGTGAGCTTAAAAGGTTTCAATCTAGCGTTATGTCAAATATGAAAAAAGATGGTGTTCCATTGAATTCTTGTGATGAAGATGAATTTATTTCTTCTTTAGCTACTAGGAATTCAAAAAATGTGATTGATGATGGATGTCACTTTGCAAGTGAATTTGATCATAACAATTATTTATCTTGTAAGGACATGAATATGCTTTGTGATAGTCCTCTTGAAATGGAGCATGAGAAATGTGATGATATCCTTTTTGAGCCGAAAGAATGTCAAAATTTCAAAATATTTGACAATCCTTTATTTGGTGAATTTCAAATGAACGATTTGTTCCTTGTTGACTCATGTGCACTTGATTAAAGTGATGACCCAAAATTTAAAGAGTGCATGGCTTGTGAAAATGATTCTTGTAGTTTTCTTGAGGATGCTAATTGTTTGGCTGTTAGCAAGCTAACTCTCAAGATTGTTTGTCGAAAGCATTCCTTGAGTTGAAAAGTCCTCTAGAGATGAAGAACGTCCTTTAAAGAATGAGGGAAGCACAAGTGATAGTAGTAGTAAATTGATATATGCTAATTTTTGTGTCAATTTATGTACTTACTCAATCTTGCCTTTGAGGCTATATTTTGGGTAGAATTTTTGAATGCTTCTAGAAAGAAATGTAGATATGATCCATTTGAAGCATTGCCAAATATCCATGGATGTAATGTGATAATCCTTCTTTTAATGAGTTAACTAATCTTCTTGATTTACTTGTGAAATACCATCAAGAGAAAATCTACAAAGAGGTAAGATACTTAGGAGCATCTTCTTGGGCTACAACAAAGTTTGAGGTATCATTGTCTTTTAAAGACAAGAATAATTCGTTTGAATGGCTAGTGCTTATTTTTGGGTTTTCTAAAGTCATGAAGGTAAATTTCTATGCCTTTGACCTTTATAGTAGTAATTTTGTTATGATTAGTGAAAAGTCTTTAATGTTGCTATTTGATTCATGTAGTGAGTTACTAAGTGATGAATACAAGAAAGTTTTGGGACTGTTGGGATTGATGTTTGCGTTTGATCCCAGAAATGCATACTTGAGTTTAATGTTTTTGAATGATATTATTAGTTCTCTTAATCTTGTCATTAGAAGAGTACAATCAAATTGTGAATCAAGGAACTATTTGGTCCAAGTTGTTGAAGAAATTAGTTTTGACTTGAAAGTTCTAATGTCTATAATGTTTGATTTCTTTAACCTATTTTATGATTGTGGTATACTTTTGGATCAAGTTCTTAATATTTTGCTTGAAAAGTTAATTTTTATGAGATATTATGATACATTTTTAAGAGTGGCATGTAACTTGATTAGAAGCTAATTTTTTGGTTTGGATACTAATACCCTTCTATGTCTTGCAAGGTTCGAATTCGAGGTCGAATTCTTTTCAAGAAAGAAAAAATGATGCAAGTTCGGAAAGTACGTATTGCATGGAAAGATTTCAACTTGACATCAAGAGCTTGAAGTGTTTCAAGAGAGTATGGAAACCAAAGAACCAATACAAGAAAAGATAACATTATGTTTAGTGTCCTTTACTTCATATATGATGTACATGTAACTAAGGGCATTTATGTCTTTTTATTTTTTAGTTAACCCTAGCACTATAAATAGATTACAATGGAGATTATTTGGCCTAGACAATATTTTTAGGTGAATACTCTTTGATGCATTTTGTGGGTTTATCTCTTTCTCTCTACATTTGATCTCTCTTGAATACCTTTTGATAAAATTATTCATGTATGAGTTCAATTCTCTTCTCCCTTGAATTAATCATGTAATTCTTTGTTCAAATTAGAGAACTACAAATTTATATTTTTTGATCTCTAATTTATTTCAATTATGGAATTGTTCTTTCTTTCTTGTCTATCTCCCACTCAATTTCTTAGCTATAACTGTGATTCACAGCTTGCTAATAACCAGAAAACTGATAGTGGAGCCGTGCCAGCAAAATGAGAAATATACAGACATGTTTTAGTCAACACTCTTATGACCAAATATGAGAAAGAAAGATACAGTACCACTGCAGCACAGCAAATAAAAAGAACATTCGTAGTTTGGATTTCTCCTATTAGTTGCTTCTTCAAAGAAGTGACATTTTATCTTTAGTAGTTGAGCTATAAAAGCTAGTAAAATCGGCAATGCTCTCTGTTCTACTGTTATACACGTTCAGATAGGACTTACTTGGCATACTTTGAACAACAGACCTAAGTTGCTCGGACCCAAGTGCAGTAATACAATACGGGTGCCAATCTCAAGGTCGGATTCTTCATCATATAAATTTTAAGATTTGGTATGGATCCATGTGCCGAATGGACTATATGTATATTACAACCTACAAGTATATATCTCAATTAATTAATGCTATTGAACTAATACTCATAAAATTTGGTTCTTTATAAACACCTATTCCCTCCGTCTCAATTTATGTGACACAGTTTTGACTTA